>CM060376.1:97619940-107619940 GCA_030545235.1 Helianthus tuberosus
TAGGAAGATTGAGAAGATCAAGGTGGTGGGGCCACCTTGAACCGTCTCAAGGGGGGGGGGGGTAATTAGTTGAGTTTAAATCATAAGTTAGATGTTTAGTTAGAATTCAAAGTGTATTAGGTAGTGTTTATGTGTATCTTGCATTATGTAGTGTGTTAGGGTGTTCGGGGATCATAACTAGTTCAGAAATAATAAAGCAATTCTTCTAGTATAATTTTGGTGTTTCGGGTAGTGTCCGGTTGTTCGGTTAGATACCGGTTCGTTAAAGTGTCAAACTTATTTGTTTAGTGATCTTTAAGTACCCTTTTGTGACACTTTTAATTCCCAACACTTAGGAAAGCATTCAGGACCTTTTTGTCATATTTTTGCATGTTACTAGTTTGTTAAATTGCTGAATTTTGCTGAAATATGCAGAATTCTGCACTCTATGTGGGTTTTAGGCACTTTCCAGCACTTAAACTATCACCTAGTGAAGCAGTGAAGCAGTTATATGGTCCTTACTTCCCTACACACCATGCTAGTGTAGTACCTTGTCTCTGGCCCATACTGGGTCTTAAAACACTGTCTATCTATGTATTGAACATCATCAGCATTTTTCTGAGTTATCCGCTAAATGTGCTAACTGTGCTTTGTGCATCATGTATGTCAATAGAGTTTGCACGTGAATATGAGGTGACATCATGTAATATTTGATGCACATGTAAGTATGATGCAGTAATCAGTAAGCAGTTATTTGTAATTCAGCACAGTCATTAAGCACTTAATCATAGTTAATTAATCGTACGGATACATGGATTTATGAGGGTTGTCACAATGCAGGCTATAAATAGGGGGTGCTTGGTTCACTTCAAAGGCATCCCTTGGCAAACCACTACTCTCCCACTTTGCCACCACTCCACCACCACTACACCACCAACACCCACCACCATCATCCATCATCCATCTTTAGAGTGTGTAGTAGTCTCGGGATCCAAGATTGATAGTAAGAGTTCTTACCAATCAAAGGCCATGTTTGGTTAAGCCTCTTATATCACTTGGTGAAGACAAGTCTTTTATGTATTACTTTTGATTTTTAATCTTTCGACACTTTTTATTTGGTTTTGTATTAATGACTTTAATAACTAGTTTCATATGTTGAAGGTGAGTTTTCTTTATCATTTGTCTTTGGTGTCTTTGCTTTACTTTAGTGTCTATATAAAGTAAAAGATTGCATCATTCATGTCTCTACGGTCTATATAGAGATATGTTGGCTACCTGGTCGGGGGTTAAGGGAATGGTTTAGTAAGGTTCTTGCCTTGTTCAGTGTATAGATCATGTAAGGACCTAGTTCAAGCTTAGTAGGACCTCCTTCAATACCCACTGGTATGGATGGCGGGGGTGCGAATGGCTTGAACCCCTCTTTAGTAAACTACTATTAATACATTAAACCAGCTACTTGGGATTGTATCCCTGCTGACTCAAACCACTTAGCCGAGGGTAACGTCACCTTCAAAAGGGGGGCCTACCACTTTTCGCATTAATAACTTAATTAATTATCTTTCAATATTCCGACCCTTTGGGATTGTAACCTTACTGACTCAAACCACTGGGTTGAGGGTAACGTCACCTTCAAAAGAGGGGCCTACTACTATAACAAAGATAATCTCTTAAAAAGTCCAAAAGTGCAAAAATCATCAAAGGATACATTAAAGGCGAGTCAGATCCAAGTGATTCATCTTGTCTATCTATTTTTATTTTATTTTCATTTCTGCATTTTTAGTTTTTATTTTCATGTTTAAACCTTTTCTCAAAAATTTAGATTGATTAGACGTTGTGGATAAACCAGTACTAAAAGCTCTTGTGTCCTTGGACGACCTCTGTATCTTACCAACGCTATACTACGCTCACGATGGGTGCACTTTCCCAAGTGTGTGTTTAGTGTTAGTAGAATATCGTGTTTTATAAATTTAAAACTTGACTAATGCATAAAATGGGCTTAAAATATCAATAAAATCATATCACGCTTCGCATACACCAAACCTAAAACTATTGATGTAGCTTTGCAGGAACCAGGCTGGGTAGATGCTATGCATGAAGAGTTGAACCGGTTTGAGAAACTAGGAGTATGGAAACTTGTTGAGTTGCCGAAAGGGAAACGTAAACTCGAAACTCGATGGGTGTTCAGAAACAAGCAAGATTCTGCAGGAGTTATTGTGCGAAATAAAGCAACATTGGTGGTCCAGGGATTCAAACAGATAGAGGGACTGGATTATGATGAAGTTTACGCCCTAGTTACCCGACTTGAAGCCATCCGGATCTTCTTAGCTTACGCATCCTACATGGGGTTCACTGTCTATCAAATGGACGTCAAGACTGCGTTTTTATACGGAGACGTGAAGGAAGAAATCTTTGTTGAGCAATCACCGGGTTTCGTTCATCTAGATCATCCTGAATATGCCTACAAACTTGACAAGGCATTGTATGGATTGCCTCAAGCACCAAGAGCTTGGTATGCTACTCTGACTGAACATCTTCTGGCTCATGGTTACACTTGTGGCACAATCGATCAAACGCTGTTTTTCAAGAGAGTTGGCAAGGATCTTATCTTGGTCCAGATGTATGTCGATGATATTATCTTCGGATCGACGAGTGAGGATCTATGCAAGGAGTTTGAGGGAGTGATGAAGAAGAAATTCAAGATGAGTTCTCTCGGGGAGATGACTATGTTCTTGGGTCTACAAGTTCGACAGGATTCTCGAGGCATTCTTATTCATTAAAGAAAATATGTGGACGATACGCTGGCAAAATTCAAGTTCACTGACGCAAAATCGGTCAAAACTCCAATGGCAGAAAGACCGTTGCTGACTGAAGATGCAGAAGGATCCCCAGTTGATCAACGCCTTTATCGGTCTATGATTGGGTCTCTGATGTATCTGACTGCGAGCCGTCCAGACATCATGTTTATTGTCTCCAATTGCGCGTGATATCAGGCTAATCCTAAACTTTCTCATCTTACTACTGTTAAACGAATTTTTCAGTATCTTAAAGGCAAACCTCGGTTTGGCTTGTGGTATCCAGGAGATTCTAATTTTGACCTATTTGCGTTTTCTGATAGTAATTTTGGAGGTACTGACAGTGACAGGAAATCTACATTCGATGGATGCCAATTTTTGGGTGACCGGCTCATTTCTTGGCAATGCAAGAAACAACAAATGGTGGCGATCTCCATAGATGAGGCAGAATACGTTGCTTCTTCTATGTCTTGCTCACAAGTGGTGTGGATGCAACAATAATTGCAGGATTAGAGTTTGACTTATCTTAACACTACCATTTACTGTGATAATGATGCTGCTATTCAAATTGTGAGGAATCCTGTCTTCCACTAAAAAACCAAGCACATGGATATTAAAGTCCATTTTATACGAGACTGTTTTGACAAAGGTCTTATCAAACTGGAGCAAATCAACACAGATGCAAATGCTGCCGATTTGTTCACAAAACCTATCAGCAGCTCAAAGTTTCAAGTGCTTGTGAATTTTCTGAAAATGATCCGATAGACTGACTGAGCATGTTTTGGTTTTTCATAGGTAAATTTTGTTCATAAAGTTTTCTATTCTTAGGTAGTTTTTATTTATGTACAAATTTAGGGGGATAAATTTTGAAAAATACAAAAACATTGAAAAATTTTGAAAAATACTAAAACATTGAAAAATTTGAAAAATACAAAAAGAAACATTGCATGACATGGGAAATGAAATGAATTTTCACATTGTGGTATAGGGCTGACACATGTAAAACCAGTATCGAAATGGTTTGACTTTAGAATGATATGTTGGTAGGCTCTATCCTTAAGGCTGGAAACATTGGCTGTGTCTTTTCAGAACCTAAATTAGTCGATGACCTTAGGAAAGAACGTCACTTGGAATTAGCTCATTTCTATTTGAATGCTTGTGTGATGTCCCGATACACAGAAGTTTGGTCTAGTTCTGAATCTTTTTTGAAAAAGTCATGTATCTCCTTTGTTTTGCGTGAGCAAAGACCTAGAGGTGCTTGGCAGTGTTGGCTTCTGTTTTGCGTGAGCAAAGACCTAGCTATACGGCTGTCGCTTTATAGATCAATTTAGACCCGAAAGAGGCCCTCAAGTGCCCAAAAGAAACCCAAATGCCTATATCAAACTGAGAAAAACTCATTTGATATGTACATTATATCATCTCTGCTTATGATCTATTCTGTTCTCTTCTCAATCTAGTCCCAGTCAAGGTTTCAGAAATCTAGGACAGACTTGTGAAATATGTGGTAGGGAAACTGCTTGCATGATAGAGTGTGCTGATTAAAATTCCAGGATTTTATTAGTATTTGTTTGGGTGTTCATTGCTAAAATATCAAAACATGATAAAATTAGTTACAAGTAGTCACGTGGAAAAGGTCTAGGGAAATGAGTTTAGGTTGACAAATATACTCGCAATCGTTCGGATCACTCTGTAGTAGATCAGTGTTGATAAGTGAAGTCAAGCCCAAAACCTCATGATTTGATCACTGAGCAATTATGATATTTCCTACTTTTATTTTTGTAAATAATTGTGAGATATTATTTATTTTTGTTTGTAGGTTTTAGTTTCGTAAAACGTGCTTAGGAAGGTAAAGGGTTATCTAAGAAATAAATGAATTTTTTAACATGATTTAGAAAATTAAATGAAAAAGGGATTAAAAAATCATGAAATTGAATGCAGAGGTGGTCTCGACTCGAGAAGTATGGTCTCGGCCCAAATTCAAAAGCCCGGCCCATATATGTTAGGGTACAAAAGCTGGCCTCGAGTCGAAACCCCATTCACCACTCGAAACCTCATTACTGTTCCTCATAATTCTCTCTGAATCTTTGATTCCGACTCGTTTGATTATCTGATTCCGACCATGTTTTTCTTGATTCTGACTCACTAACATCCATTGTTAAAGGTAATCTAGATTAAACTCTGGTGTTTGTTTGAAGATTTGTTTGAATGTTTGAAGATCATTTGAAGATTTGAAGATGTTCATGAACCCTAACTTTGTTCATAAGTTGGTCTTCAACAGAATTAAAGGGTGTTTTTGGATTTTAATCCAAAATTATACAATGATGCTGGTCTGAAAGTGTTTGCAAGGTTTCGACTTCGGTTACGAGTGAAGACTTCAAAGGGACTCGAGATCTCCGGTTGCAAGTCGTAACGTCATTGGTTTCAACTCAAAACATGACACGAGATCTTGAGTTTCGACTGGAGATTCCGACTCCAAATCTTCTGGTTTCGACTCGAAACCTTGTGTTTTTCAATTAAAAATAATATTATCTTTCCACTGGCAACCTGAATTCATTACTTGGTCTCGACTGATGATCCATGTTGACTTTGCTGACCAGAAATCTTGGTTTTAATTAATTGACTAAGTTAACAGGTTACTAAGTATCACCAAAATCCTATACTTAATCTTATACGTTTTGTGTAGGAATATGGATCTTAAAGTTATTGTAGGACACAATCAAGCGGGTTATCTGGCACCACCTCCGGAGAAGCACAAGAAGTTGTACACGTCACTGATCAAGGGTCTAAACAGTTGCAGAATTGTTCACGCTCTTCGAGAGAATCCTATTGTATATGAAGACATCGTTAAAGAATTTTGGCGAACATCGAGGTTCGATGCGTTAGGAGGAGATGGAAAGGGATCGATTGAAGCGGTGATACAAAAGAAAAATGTTACTATGATAGAACAGATTATCAGGGAGGTTTTACAGTTCAACGATCAAGAGATAGACCCAATTGATCTTTCGACTGGGGTTATTGAAGTTATATTACCTCGCTTGAGTTATGAAGGAACGTATCCCTCGCTTATGAAGAAGTTCGTGCATCCGTATTGGCGTTTGTTGATGCATATGTTTATGATGTGTATGACAGAGAATAGAGGGGGAATAGATCAGCTGAGTATCACTCAATCTGCAGCATTTGTGTGTTTGATTACAAACCAAGCATATAACTACTCAAAGTACATGTTCGAGGGCATGAAGATGAATGTTATTGGTGTGCGCAAGGATAAGTTTGTTATGTATCCAAGATTCTTACAGATGATTTTCAACGCTCGTTATTCTGATTTGGAGAGAACTGGAAATACATTGGATCTGAAACCAATGGGTCCATCGTGTTTTGGTGCACTAACTCCAAAGAAGGGTACAACAAGCAAGTTTGAAGGAAGAATCACGTTAGAGAAGTTTGGTCAGTTTGCTGAAATAGAAGAAGTGATGGTTGAACCAGCAGATATACACCCTGAAGCTGCACCAGTGAATGTTCCTGTAAATCCTATGATCACTGAAGAGCATGTAGTTCAAGTTGCTGCTAATGAAGAGCCTGAGACAGAGATACTGACTACGATGAAGGCATTGTGATAAGTTGTGATGAAGATGAATAGCTTCCTCTTGAAGCTGAAATTAGTTCTGATGTTTCAATTGTTCAACCAGTGATTACTACTGAGAGTTTAGCTCAATTATTAAAGTCAGTTATTGAAAAGATGGGAAATCCTCCTTCCAATCTTTCAGTGCAAAGTGAAAAGCCAACTGCTGAAGACCCAAAGGACCCTGATTCTCAACAAGTAAAGCGGAGAAGAAGGGATCCTCGACCTGGAGTGTTTATTGAACAAGGTAAAGATCAACCTTTGATTGATGATGAAGATGAAGATGAAGATGGTTTGTATAAGTTGATTTTGTGTCTGCTAAAGAGACAACTGAAACTTCGTTTGAGTTTGAGACTACTGCTACTGCTACAGAAACAGGTTTTGATTTTGAAGCTGATGAAACAAGAATGATGTCAATACAGATTCTACAGAGATTCCTGTTACTGCTTTTGTTTCTGCTCCACTTGAAACACCGGTCACCGAGTCAACACCTCTAGTTACTGCTGTAATTGGATGTTCGTCTGGAGTGACACTTGATGAACCATGCAGTTCTAGCGGAAAACGGCCTGAAGAAGCACTAAAGATGCCGTTTGTTGACGATTCAGGTGATGATGATGAGTTTATCAGTGTTAGAGAACTGAAGAAGAGAATTGTAGTTCTTGAACAAGATTCGATCCACAAAGATGCGAAGACTATTCAACTTGAAGACACGATAGTACAAAAGAATCAGCAAATTGATCAACTGCAAGGCGACGTTGGTTTGTTGTTCAACATGATATATGATCCCCGTGGAAAATTAGAAAAGAAGTTTGGTGATGAGTTTGCTGATCCTACTGACACGGAGAAATGAAGAAAAGCTGAAGAGGATCGAGCTAGGGCTTTTGCGAAGGAAGATGTTGAAAGAGCTGCAACAATGGATCATTACTTTAAAAGAGTAACTGATATAGAAGCAGACAAAGAAAAGGCGAAAAGGTTAAAACAGAAAAGAGAATTAGTGGGTTTGAAGAATAAAAACCTTAATCCTGCTGATCCTGATGTTCAAGTTACTCATCATCTGATGGATGTCGATGAAAGTTATTATGATAAGGTTGGAAACCAATCAGGCATTATAAGTTGGGGTTTTGATCATGATAGAAGAATGTGGTGGATCAAAAGGAAGGTTGGTCCAGTAGAATGGTACAAAAATCCAGCTCAGTTTCCAACATTTACAAAAGTGGATTTGACCATACTTTCAAATTCACCATATGTGGATGATAAGCCTGGTGGACGTGGATACTTGTTTTTCGAGAGACTGAAAAGAGAGGTTGCCCATGGATTTCCTTCCATGCATACTGCTGAATCCATTGTGACACCTGCTCCTGGAATTAGAGATCCACGAACAAATAAAAGAATGAAGATTGTCTCATGGACGCCAACAGACAAAGAGAAGACAATTCCGTTGGTCAAGAAGATTCCCAATGGTATTCTGAAAACCATACATTTATGGGCATACGATGAAACATTGGGGCAAGAATTGATTGTGTGTGATTGTGATGTGAGCTTTCGTTTAACTGATCCAGTAGATTTGTTGAATTTGGATAGAGAGAATTTGGAAGCACTAGCTCAAAACCAGATCAGATCTACGGAGAAGTACGAGGATGTTGGTGCACTACATCTGTCGACTTCGTCTTGTATCGAGTCTTACACTAGTTAGAATAGATCAGGGCACGTAAAACGAGAGTTAGAAAGATTTCGCTTGAAGTTATGTTTTGTGTTTGAGATTTCGCTTGAAGCCTCAAACGAAATCATCATATCAGATTTCGCTTCAGGATGTTCCAAGCGAAATCTCCAAGTCTATATATAGAGATGTTAGGTCAAGCGAAATCATAAGTTTTCAGAGAGTGATTTCCATACCGAAGTGCTGCCGGTGTGAGAACTGATTGTAATTGTTGTCTAATCAATACAAATCAGTGTTAAAGTGAAGATTCAGCTGTTTACACGTCAAATACTTGTTTTCCGCACCTGTATTTGATTGAATTCCTCTGAACTGACTCATTCGGATCCGCAAACCGATCCTACAATTGGTATCAGAGCTCAGGAGGAGGAGTTCTGCAAAATTCAGCCGAAATTCATCAAAATCTCTTACTTCTACACCTTCTTTTAACAGTTCAGAAACTTTTCACGGTCTAAATCATCTCAAATTCTCACAGATTGTTTAAAATTACAAGATAACAAACCTTTGAAAGTTTCACAGCCAAATTCGATCTAAAAGTGATTAAAATTGACATCCGAATGGATTTCGCTTGAACGGATCTGATTTCAGTGGTAGATTTCGCTTGAAGCTTCAAACGACACCTAGATTTCGCTTCAGGGCTGTCGCTTCAACGATTTCGCTTCAGAAACTTGAACGATTTCGCTTCAAAGTTTTCGCTTCAAGGTGTTCGCTTCATTCAGGATCGCTTCAAAGGGTCTCGCTTCAAGGTTTTCGCTTGAGGGTTGTTCAGTTTGTCTAGTTCGCTTGAAGGTTTCTGCTTAAAAGATAGTATTTCGTTTGAAAGAAATAAAACATGGATAACGATTTTCACAACGCTTTTGCAACATCGCCTAGTTCATCTTCCATTGCTCAGAACATGAATTCAGAAAATGAAATGGGGACTACTCAGAAACCCCCGAAGCTAATGGGAATTGAAGAATACTACGGGTGGAAAGATAGATTCGAAAACTGGGTGCAGGCAAATCATTTGAGATCATGGGAATGTATTTTAACAAAGTATGCTCCACCACAAACAGAAATGCAGACTGAAAAACAGCTTTCAGATTTTACTAAGGAAGAAAGGGAAATATACCGAGCTGAAAAAATGATGATCAGTTTACTTCAACAGGCCGTCAAAGAAGACATCTTCATATTACTTCAACATGACAAAACATCACAATCAATATGGGATGCTCTAAAAATCAAAGTTGAAGGCAGTACGAGCATGATTAAAAGCAAGAAGGCATTGCTTAAAAAGGAATTTGATTTATTCACAAGTTTGCCCGGAGAAGATACGAAGAAACTTATTGAACGATATTGTCACTTAGTGAGAACAATGTCAATGATGGGTATTAAAAAGGAAAATGATGAATGGGTGGATAAACTTGCTGATGCATTACCTCAGAAAGAGTGGGGAACTTATTTGATGATACTGAAAAATACTGGGGTTTATGATAGATTGTCGATCTCTCAGTTCATTGAAAAGATTGAAAGTCAGGATTTGGAACAGCAGAAGATTGCGAGGATGAACAGTCCAAGTGGTCAACAGGATGTAAAGATGTACTACAAAGGTAGCATTCGGTTCCAGAAACTGAAAGAAGTCCGAAAATCCAGACTGCGTTTAGTGCTGGAGATTCTACAGAAAAGATTGATCAAAGCTCAAACAAAAGCAGCAATGGATTCTCATTCTATCCAAGTGTCAATCCAAAGACTTCATCAGAAAATTTTCAGTCTCAAAGCACAAAGATGGGAAATGGTTGTGTGATTCAATGCAACATAGCTCTAAATCTTCCAGATGGTCAAAGTTTTTCTGAAGATATTGCAAAAGATCATATGGCTTTACTTGGTTCCGTGCTTATCTCATATGAAGGTTTAGTGGCTGGTCGAATTGGAAATCCTATGCTTACAAAGGAGGATTACGACCAGATAGATGCCGAAGAGATGGAACTAATGGATATCAAATGGTGTCTTGCAAGTGTTCTGAGACGAGCTGAAAAGTTCAAGACAATTACCGGGAGAAATGACTTTCTTGATGCTTGTGTATCTACTTTAGGTTTTGATAAATCTAAAGTTACTTGTTTCAGATGCAGGGAAAAAGGCCATTTCAAGCGGGAGTGCAAGAACAGGGAAGCTAGTGGTGCTCAGAATCCATTTGGAAAAGATGATTACTACCGGAAAGCCATTTATCAGCAAGTCGGTCAATCACAAGATTCACATACGGCTCATGGTAGAAAGATTGAAGATACAAAGAGAGGATGCTTGGTAGATTTCAACTGGAGCAATTATATATCTTCTGACAGCAAAGCATACACAGTTGATCAAGATGATGAGAAATTACCTGAAGGTTTCAATTGGGATATGTTTATTGATGAAAAGGGTGACTTCAAAGCTTTCATTGCAAAGATTGTTAGAGAACCAGACTTGTTTGCAAATTGGATGAGATCAATTGGTGAAAAAGTGAAAGATCAATCAAGTACATCTGAAGAAAGTTTAGAAAGTGCTGATGATGAGTCATTAAGTACAAACGATAGTGTGCAAAATGAAGATACTTCAGAAAAAGAAGTTGTTTTTGATCAAACACCATCTGATACTGGTGTTTCAGATGCTGAGTCTGAAAAATCTGTAGAGTTTGATCAAACATCGATGGAGAATAGCAGTGATGATGAGGAAGAGAAACAGATTAATATTGCTAAAAAACATCTTTCTCCTGAAAGTTTTCATTTTTATTTTGCAGATCGCATGGAGAAACTGAAGGAGAAACAAGCTGCAAAAGAACAACAACAGAATGAGGAAGTTAAAGTAGTTGTTGAAGAAAAGGTGACTGAAGCTGAGAAAGTAACTGAGGAAGAAAAAGTAACTGAAGTAGTAAAAACAATCGAGATTGAAAAGATTGTTGAAATTGAAAAGCCTTGCAAGAAGTGTTTGGAAGCTTGCAAAAATTGCGAAGAAAAAGATGTGATTCTGTTTGATAGAGAAAAGCTGATAGAAAAGTTACTATCAGACATCAGCTATGTGAAAGAATCGTACAGTGTGTTGAACAGAACTGTGACAGGTCTTCAAACAACGAATTCTGAAAGAGAAAAGGCTTTAACGATGACAAATTCTACGTTAATGGCAAAACAAAAGGCGATTAACCATTACATCGAAGAAAATGCTAATCTAAAGCAAGAGTTGGAGAAAGAAAAGATTGAGAATGAAAGGATCAGAAGGTTATTACTGAGTTATTCTTGTTCTGATTATGTTATTGATCGAGTTTATCCTACTGTTGCAGGTTTTGAAGCATTTCAAGATGAGAAGCAAAAGAATGAGACTGGTAAGAAATCGACTGTTAAATATAACAAGTGTCCGCCTCCTATCTGGGAAGGGTATTCTCCTAGAAAACCAAATGAGGAGCAAGTTGAAAAAGCAGTCAATATAAAGTTAAAATCCGAGACAACTGACGTTTTACCAGATAACATTGATATCACGTTTACCTCATCTGATACTGATCATGAGTCTGAGTTAATCAAAAAGGTGGTCGATCAGGTGTTGGATACTGAGGAGGTGTCTGAGTCAAAGTTTGAGTCTGGGGGTTCAAGTTCGTCAGTCTACAGTTCACAGTCGTCGGTTAAACGGTCTTATAGTAAAGAATTTTTGTTATCAAAAGCAAATTTAGATGATGAAACATTTAAAGTTGCATATACTTTAAATGGTTCTGACAAATTATACTCTGATGAAGAGTTTCCGATGGATAGTGTTAGATTTGACAAGATCAAAAAGGTTTTCAAAATCATAGAAATTAATATTTCTGATACTAAAAATTTAAATCTTAATGAAAAATCTAAAAAATACACTTCAAGAGTTCAACAAAGGTTAAACAAGAAAAAAGGGAAAAAGGATTACAATTTTAGTTCTGGTTTTCAAAAGAAAATAAACCAAAATTGTAATTACAAAAGAAAAGGTTTAGGTTTTATTCAGCAAGAAAGTTACAGAAAGGTAAACAATTCTAAATCAAAAACAGAATTTGTTTCAGGTGGAAGTGTTGAAGATGAACAGAAGAAACCTTTCTGGAAAGAAACAAATCAGGAGTTTCTTGTTGAAAGAAAAAGAACAGGAACTGGAGTTTTTCATTCAAGAGACATTCCAAGAGATACAAGAACTTGTTTTCAATGCCAAGTTGTTGGTCACATTGCTCACAATTGTCCAAACAAAGTCAACAAAAAACAGGGAGTCTCTGAAAAACTTAAAGAAAAAGTGGTTGAAAAGAATGATTCACCAACTAAAAACTTCAAAACTGTTGAAAATTTAAAGAATGAAGTTGGTGAAAATTCTAAAAGATTGTACAAAAAGAAGGCAAAAGACAACCAAACATGGGTTGTTAAGAAATCGGTTGATAGTTCTGACAATGAATCTGATTCCACAAAATCAGAGGAGTCACAAAATGAGATTAATGATTTGTTGAATGATGCTGACATTAAATCTATGAGTGTAAAAGAGATTCAACAAATGGTTGGTAAAATAGAAATCTCAGATTTTGATATTGAAAAAACATTCAATGGTAATGTTAAGAAAATTTTCAAAAAAATGCTTGATGGGAAAGTAAAGGGGGTTAAAGATTTTTATGCAACTAAAAAGGCAACATATAACCCTACTGCACAGGAATTGGAAGCCACCAAGTCAAATAAGACTTGGGTGGAAGTTTGCTTTCCTTAAAGTCTTAGGACTTGCCGGAGATCCCAAGTTTATATCGTGGATCAGGAATCGGCATCTTTCTAATGTTTGAAGATTTTGGTTGAAAGTTTTTTGATAGTGTTTGAATGTTTATAGGTTGAAGGACTACGCCGGAGCTTCCAGGTTGGTAAGTGCGAAGCAGGAATCGGCATTCTGAGTGGTAAAATGGTGATGTAGATGTAATATTCCTACAAGTGGTATTTCTACATGTGGTAATTTTTACTTTTGGTATAGTAGGTGCTTACATGAAAAAGGTTAATCAAGGTCATTAAGTTGAACTTGATTGGACCATACTTACAATTGGTATTTCGAATAGACAATGTGATGAACCACACTCCGAATCTACAAATGATTATATCATAAAAACTTATTTTCCGGAAAAATCATTTTGATTAAAACAAACTTAAGTGTTTTGAAATCTAAATGAGAAAATAGTTTTGTGATAGAGAGAGTTTTGATTGTTTATGCCGAGTGAATGGCGATTTGATGCGATTCGATATCAGTTGTCACTTTATTGTATAGTTTGTTTTCAAATTTCCTAAAATGTGTTTGCATTTTAGGGGGAGTAAAATTTTCAGAAAATCCAAAAACATTTGAAAATTTGAAAAAGACAAAAACATGATAAAATTCAAAAATGAGTTTTTGTTGCATATAGAGGAAATGATAGTACATCAGTAGACTGTCACAACATGCTAAAGAAATGTAAAGTAAAAATGTGATAAACAATCTTACTGTGGATATGTCAGTAGGTTTTTACACATTTAGTAGATTGTGACGAGATATAAACATAAATTTCAAACTTGCTTGTTCTGCGGGTTAACACAAACTTGGATATATAGGTAACCCCTGAAATCTTGTTTGAAAGGTCCCTTATTCTGAGATACTAGGTCTTTATGCTCAGTGATATCTGGGGTATTATCCCGGGACTTCTGCTGAAAGAAATTTCTGACCTAGTCCTCGGATAATGCTTTCTGCAAATGCTTGAAACATAGCATCGCCCTCAGCAAGCTGATGAAACAATAAAATTGATAGTCACTGCTGTTGTAATGCGAAAAGATCCTCTAAAGGGGACACACCTAAAAGTCAACTAGGCTCTCTGCTGAACGGAAGTTCTGACCTGAGCTATCGCGGTTGCATAATTTATTCCCCTTACAGATATCATCTGTGGTATACTCACCTGTAAGACTGAATATTGGGATCTGGATACGGGAGTATATTCAAGTAGTGGGACACACGGATAAGTTTAAGTACTTAAGACATTAATATCGTATCTCGAAACAATTGAACTTTGTGTGAAAATTTAAGTGGACCAGTATACTGACAATCTAGGTGAATTGTTTAGAACTTAATATGAAATGAAGCTTAACGGTGTTGATGACTTGTCTCAAAAACTGATATGATCCTCTTGCACAAACTCACAAAAATATTGTTTGTAAATATTTCTTTATTGCATTCCTTTACAATCAAAAATTACAAAAAGATTTTAGTGTGTTTTAGCATAAATTTTTTTAAAAAAAATTCAAAAAGATTTTTGACAACTGATATTGGAAAGCTGATTGTCAAAATTTCAAGTGCTAAACATGATGACTTGGTTGAGAGGGGGAGTGAATTTTAAAATGTTAAAAAGGTTTGTTAAAATCTTACAATTGGTATTTTTAAAACCTACATTTGGTTCATTAGTGGTTGATGATAGAAAAGAGATTTATCTGATTATATCAGAGTGTTGGTGCATTTAACTTGTTAAATTTAGAAAATTTATTTCTGGGTTAAGATTGTTGCAGGTGAGCCAGGCTAATTCATTCAAAGCTTATGAAAGTCAAATTCTGATCATGAATCTAAAAAGTTTGCTAGCTGTTGATGCTGATGAACTTAAGGAATCAAGAGATCTGATCAAGAGAATTAGAAAAAAACCAGGCAATGATCTTGTAAACAACTTTTGAGTCAGACATCAATCCTAAAACAGATGTTGCTGAAGAACAAATGAATGCCAGCAAATCGTGAGGGGGAGTCTGATAGAGCCAGGAGATTCTGGAAAAGAAGATAGAGAGAGAAAAGCCCAGAGACTGATCAAGAATGAAGATGTGAAGATACAGCATTGGTGTGATTCGATAGTCGACTCGTCAACATCTGAGGGGGAGTCTGTTGGTGCACTACATCTGTCGACTTCGTCTTGTATCGAGTCTTACACTAGTTAGAATAGATCAGGGCACGTAAAACGAGAGTTAGAAAGATTTCGCTTGAAGTTATGTTTTGTGTTTGAGATTTCGCTTGAAGCCTCAAGCGAAATCATCATATCAGATTTCGCTTCAGGATGTTCCAAGCGAAATCTCCAAGTCTATATATAGAGATGTTAGGTCAAGCGAAATCATAAGTTTTCAGAGAGTGATTTCCATACCGAAGTGCTGCCGGTGTGAGAACTGATTGTAATTGTTGTCTAATCAATACAAATCAGTGTTAAAGTGAAGATTCAGCTGTTTACACGTCAAATACTTGTTTTCCGCACCTGTATTTGATTGAATTCCTCTGAACCGACTCATTCGGATCCGCAAACCGATCCTACAGAGGATATTGCTAAAAGTTAGACTACAGCTGTTGCTGGAGTTCTACACATCAGTAAGAAAAGATTTGGTGGATACAAAGATAAAATGGATGGCAGTGGAGGTAGTTAGAGACTGAAGGACCTCTATGCTATAAACCTAGGGGAGATTGTTGGAACCTGAAGGTTTATACATAGAGGGTTTCTAATAGATCAGGGTTGATTTTGTAACTTTGTTATAATTAATGTTTTTGTGACAATTGTCAAAATTTCATGTATCCGTACAATGATTAAACAGTAATTTATGACTTAATGACTGTGCTGATTTAAAATTTATGACATGAATGCTTTCTGATTATTGTTATCATACATACGTGTGCAATATATATTGCATAATGTCATATCATTAATGCATGCAACACTTTATTGATTCAAATGATGCACGAAACAAAGTTAGCACAGTTATCAGAAAAATTAGAAATGCTGACAGGAGTTCAATACTTAGATAGGCATGGTATTGAGACACAGAATGGGCCAGAAACCAAGAGTTACACTAGTATAGTGTGTAGGAAAGGAATGATCATAAAACTGCCTTCCTAGTGATAGTTTAAGTGCCGGAAAGTGCCTAAAACTCACACAAACTGTTGAATTCAACAAAATTCAGCAAAAAATCGGCATTTAAACAACTAAATATTATGCAGAATTATGGTTTAATCGTCCAGAATACTTCCCTAAGTTTCGGGAATCAAAACTGTCACAAAAGGTAACATAAAGCACACTAAACTGCATAGTTTAGCACCTTAACGAACCGGTAACCAACCTAACAACCGGACACTACCCGAAACACCAATTTTTCACTAGAAGCATTGTTTTATCATTTCCGAACTAGTTATGATCCCCGAACATCATAATACCTCATATAACATATAACACACATAATACACTAACTAAACATTAGATTTCAACCAAACTAACTTAACTAACCATTACAAATTAACCTATACCCCCCCCCTCAACTTACGGTTACAAGGGTGTGGCCCACCCTTGATTTTCCTTGTTTATTTTATTAGATCTTATTCCATCTTTAGAAGCACATTATACTTTGGATATGCACATGTTGGGAGGATTAAGATATAAACCACAAGACCTTATCACAACTTCTCATTTCTCACAAAACACCACTCAACTCTCCTCTCTTCCTCTCCCACTCACGACTGAGAACAACCACCACCACCACCATTTTCATCTCATCTTCATCCATTCTCTAGTGATCACAAGGTGCTAGGAGCTTGATTAAGAAGCTAGGAGCCATTGGAAGGTGAAGGACCTCTCTCTCAAGCTATTAACCACCAATATTATCATCTTCATCTTCTTGAATCTCATCCCTAGCCTTGTGCTAGTAGTAAGGCCCTTCTAATCTCATTTTCCATCTTGCTATGTTGGTTAAAAGATGATACACGTCACTAATCATGAAGAATATTAAAGATCAAGAACATAATCTCTAACATAAAGCTCTAAATCACCATGATCTATGTTGTTTAAGTGTTTATATGCTTCTTGATTGTTGATTGTTTTTGTTTATGATGTTAAACATTATATGGAACTTGCTAGATTGTGATTAAACACATGATCTAGCAAGTGAGAGGATGATTATGTGATGAATCAAGATGATCATCCTTATGTGTAAACATGAACTTGAATGATTAAGTGTTTTTCTTGAATGATGATGATCAAGTATAATATAAATCTTGTAAATGTGTGATTTCAAATATGATTTTCTCAAGAAACTAAGTTAAATCACAAGATTTACATAAACATGGTCTTTAAAGAAACTAATCACATTTTTAGTGATTAATCAAGTGTAGAAACATGTTACTAACAAGAAAAATTCAAAAAGAAATATTTTTAGAAAATCATTTTACAAGTTGTAAAAATCTAAAATCTTCAAGAATGATGTTTTTAAACAAATAACCGCACTTTAAAGGGTAACTAAGCTTACTAAACACCATACTAAGTTACTACAATTTTTTATAAATTTTCAAGTTCATGAAGTAGTGTATATGGCTTGATTTTGGCACTTGGTAAGTATTGTTTGATTTGTTGATGAATTGTGATGATTTTTAAAAGAAAATGATATGCTTTTAAAGCATGGAAACCTCCATTTTTATGGGGAAACTATGGCAAATTTTTTCTAGAAATTAAACACTTCGAAAAATATTTTTAAACAAGTCTTTACAAGTGTATTTTAACCATGATTTTTCAAATAAAGTTTGCCATAATTTGTTACACAAATTATAAATATTGGAGGTTGGTTTTGATAAATAAAAATGACTAAATATGTAATTAGGAAAATATATATTTAGATGTCACAATGTGTGTGATTACTTGTATATTATGTGTATTAGTTATATTATTTTTGGGCTTGAAATAATATAACTCACCAAAATACCAAGAAATATAATACAAAATATTACCAAAATTCCAAGAAATAAATATATAATTTATACCCAAAATTGGAGAAACCGAACAAGGAATATAACTTATATAAAAATTCCGGAATTAAATTCATAAGTATATTTTGGTAAACGGTATTTTGGAAAACAAGAAAACGAAAATCTGATTTTTATAATTGTTACAAAAATATATCATATTTTTGACAAGAAGGAAATATATTATTTTGGGTAAAGAAAAAATATATATGTTTTCTTGAACAATTAGAGAATATAATATTTTTGGAGAAAATATATATTTTCTTAAACAATTTAGAACATTTTATTTTGGGGTGAAAAATGGAATTATAAATATTTTCTAAGTTAAACTTGAAAATATATTATTTTTGAGGTTTATATGAAAATACAAATATTTTTGCCAAGGAGAAGTATAGATAAATTTCTATAAATGATTTCTTAAAATATATATTTTAAGAATATATGTTGGTGAATTTTTATTAGAAATATTATTCCGGAAAATTTAATACAAGAATTAAGTATAAGAATACTTAATAAATACAAGAAAATACGTATCCTCGTACGTATAAATACACACCGGAATACGCAATACACAAGTCTAAGAATACAAGTGTAAGTATACCCATCCTTGGGGAAAGATATATGTGTGTAAATACATAATGTGTCAAGTTAAAATATATTATTTTAACAAAAATTCTAAAAATTAATAAATATAATTTAAGTTAAAATACTTATTATTTTAACAAATAATTATATACTTTGGGATGATATTGTGACACAAAGAAACGTAACTCAAAGATACCAAGTCATAACAAATAAGACTAAAGTCAAGGCACGACCCATCCGTCTAATTAACCATAGCACGTGTGTAGGTAGTCGTGCGACCGAAGGAAAGCTTTGAGTTACCGAGTTAAGAGACGCAAGACTGTGAGTTCATGTCCCCCTTTTCTTTTAACTGTTTTAAGTTTTATAACTTCGGGGGTGAAATGCATGTTACAAATGTTTACAAACGTTTATAAATGGTATGATTAGCTAAGGAATGAACTGTTAGATCATGTGAATGGGTAGGCGCACACTTAAGACCATTAATCCTCGTATACGGACCGAGGGACATGAGTGATAGATCTATTTGGGTGTTCCGAGCCCCCCCCCTGGGCCAGAAGTGTCCGAAGGTGGTGACTATGTCTTCCAGCCGGAAGTCCGGTACAAAATCTGCTTGGTTTGAGCCTTCCTACGCCGTTGCACTCATATTAATGACCTTGCAAATCATTAATTGATCTGTTCATAGACGCTTTCATACCGGGTTTACAAATGCATACTTACAATGATTACAAAGTTTATTCATGCACACATACAAAACACATGAACTCGCTCAACTTTTGTTGATGTTTTCAAACTACATGTATTTCAGGAAATTGATCATGGATCTGGTGGGCGATCAAGGATTTTCAAGTTGTGTCTTCAAATAAAAGATGGCATCCAGTGTTGAAGGGTTTGAATTGTTTATTTTATCTTGGATAAGATACATGGTTCAAGGCCTAGCTTTTAATAGTGTCTTTTGTTAAGTCCAGTACGAAACTTAAACTTGAGTTGTTGTGTATTTTAAACATGGAGTCTATGTTGGATCTAAAACAATGATGGTTGTAATATTTTTAAACTTAATTATGGATGAACATCATGGTTTCTATCATATAGTTGTTTTTTATGGTTGAATACAACGATATTAAGCAAGTCACACGTAATCACGTTTCCGCAAAAGGCAGGGTGTGACAGTTTGGTATCAGAGCTTCGATTGTAGTGACCTAGGATTCCTTCTCGAGTCTAGACTACAATCATTAGGGCTCTCTCACAAAAATATTTTTACAACATATTTTTCATTGCATATACACACAACACCTAGATCCATGGAACAAACGTTTTACAAAAGAAAAGACAAGAAACATGATTGCAAGGTTACATTGGTGGTTTAGTCTGCATGGGGTAGACTAGGAAAGATAGAAAAGTTTTATGAAGAATAACGTGAATACATGTCTAAGTGATGATTGTTTTGTTTGTATGCACTGTGTGATAGTGGTTAATATATGTGCCCATGTTATAATTGTTATGTTACAGGCATCATGTCATCTTCCGAGAGTGGGTTATCTGATGCCCACGACCCGATGGATGTCGTTTCGGACGACGGGGTTATGCCCGCGCCAGAGATATATACGTCAGACACCGAGAGTGATCCCGATATGATGTCCGAGGACGAGGACGACTACCAGCCATTCGTGCTACCAGATTTTTGCGATGATTTACCTATTGCTGATGGTTTCCCCGTTGAGGATTCTTTTGATATTCATGCTCCAGTTCACGATCACCTCATCATTGGTAACCCTGATGGTGAGCACATCGTGGCCCCGATCCTCGATGCCATTCCTCTTGTGGTCATTCCTCCCGAGGATTGGCCTTTCGATGACTTGTTTGATGACGATGTCGATTTGTTTGTAGACGGTCCCCCAGCCGACGCCCAGGGCGACGGGGAGATTGTTGAGGATGTTGTTGCTGTACCACCTCCTGCTGTTCCTGTCATTGAGATATCTTCTGATTCCAGTTTGCATTCGGTTTCAGACTCATTTGAGTCTGTGACTTCTTCAGCGTTACGAGCGGCTGGACTGCAGCTTTACGCTACTGACTACGACGACGACACCTCTATGTCTGCTGCACCATCTCCTACTCGTGACCCCACGCCTCCACATGAGCCCGAGCCTGGTCCTGAGCTAGATCTTGTTCCTTTTGGTCAGCCTGATGTTGCACCTATTGACCCTGAGCCGATTCCTGATCAGGATTATGTCCCGTTTGGATTACCAGATATTGCACCTCTTATTTCAGACCCGGTACCTACACCTGTTGATCTTCCAGTTGTTGAGCCATTTATTCCTCCACCTCCACCCGCTGATGTTGCTCCTCTCCCTCCTATAGAGTCTGATGTTCACCACACTGATTTACTGATTGTTTTCCTACAGTTCCCTGCGCCCCATCCAGGGGAAGGTACTTCGGGCCAACCCCCAAGTTATGACCCTTTTACTTCAGCAGCTTTCCCGCTGATTCCTCAGACTGCACCATTTGCTCCCTTTACATCCACACCGCTTGACGAGCCATTCCGGTGGTTCCCATCATACTCTACGCCTATGTCAGACCCATACCGTCCCTCACACTTCGTTGGCTACACACGGGATGAGTTGCTCCTGTCACTTCAGCTACATTTTGAGGTTTTGAGTCGCAGAGTTTTGGAGCTTGAGCTAACTCCTCCACGTCCTCCGCCTTGTCCCTGTCAGTCTACTTTTGTTCCTCCACATTCATCGTCATCTCCTTTTGCACATCCACCTGCTGCTTCTACTTCTTTTCCGGGTTTTGATGCATGTTCCCTGACTGTCGAGCAGCAGATTAGCTTCTTGCTTCCGTGTGTACGAGCTCGAGGAGGAGCTCGCACATGTTCGCAGTTTGCTTTTCTTCCCTCCTCCTCCTCCACCATCAGCATAGTAGGTTTTTGGTCTTATGTAGATGCATTACTTTTGGTGAGAGCACTACTATTGAGCCGAGATTGTGATGACTTTTGAAGACCACTTTTGACCATGTGATTTTTGTATATTGACAGACTTATTGGACAAGGGTAGTGTGACCCTATGTCCCTTTTGATGTGATACACTTTGTAAACAATGTAACTATGGTCGGTAATTAATGAAAGCTCAATCGTCATGTTCTCACTAAACACTTTGTTGATTTACATGTTTGTGCTATGATTATGTTGTTGCATGATTGCTTGCTATGATGAATGCTTATATATATATACGTACATACGACCTCTAGACAATTATTTATTTAGTTAACGAATAAGACATGGCCTATCCGACTTTCTTCTTAGAAGAAAGATGCCGTCGCGAAGGAACACCGATACCAACAACCCTCTACCGACGACATAGGAGGAATTACAAGAACGCATCTCACATGCCATCACACATCACGAGGCCCTTCGCTCCAAACACAGCGGGGGTACCTCAGGGAATAACCCACCCAACGGCTGTACCCACAAGAAGTTTTTGGACTGCAAGCCCCTGAATTTCGATGGCACCGGGGATGCTGTAACCTTTGTGCACTGGGTTGAGAAGACGGATTATGTTTTAAGGGTGAGTAAATGTGTACCAGAGCATCAAGTCTCGTATATTTCTGGACTGTTTCTAGATGGGGCATTGTCATGGTGGAACCTTCAGGTTCAGACGTTGGGTGAGGCAGCTGCGTATGCTTTGGCATGGAATGAACTGAAAGAGCTGATGCGTAAAAAGTATTGTTCCCGGGTAGAAATCCAGAAGTTGGAAACTAAATTCTGGAACTTGAAAATGGAAGGTCCAAAGAGAGCTGAGTATGTGCAGAGATTTCATGATTTGTCTAGAGTTATTCCATATTTGGTGGAGCCAGAGTTTAAGTGGATAGAACGTTTCATCTGGGGATTGGCACCTCAGATTCTAAGCATGGTGACAGCGTTCAAGCCTCCAACGATTACCGAGGCTATCGACTTGAGTGTGGCGCTAACTGAGGAAGCCGTTAGGTTGGGCAAGTTTTCAATTTCTGAGGCAAAGAAGAAAGAGACTCATGTGGAGTCGTCTGGGGAAAACAAAAGAAAGTTCACCGATTTCAAGAAGGGTACTCAGGCGAATAACAACAATGCCAACAAGCGCAGAGACGCTAATCCGCCAGTTGAGGCACAAGCTGGCGCTGCAAGTGCTAAAAATAGGGGAAGAGGGTACATGGGTACCCTACCAAAGTGTGACATTTGTCAATTTCATCATGCTAGTCGATGCACATATGGAAAATGTGAAACTTGTGGAAAAGTTGGTCATTCTAAGGAGACATGCTGGTATGGTGTTGGGCGTGGAAATGGAGGACAAGGCGGTAACGGTAATGGCAACCGTGATGGAAATGGTTATGGGAACAGAAATCTGGGAGGAAACAACAATCATGGAGGTAACGGAAACAGGAATGGAAATGGAAATCAGGCGGGAAATGGAAACCGCAGGGGAAATAATGACAACAATCAAGGTGGTAATGGGAATGGACGCGGCCAAGGTTGTTATGGTTGCGTGATGTAGGGCACTTTAAGCGGGACTGCCCAAAGAATAACCAGGCATGTGGAAGGGTGTTCACAATCGGAGCTAGGGAAGCACCCCAGGATCCGAATGTGGTTACTGGTACGTTCCCTATTAATCAGCGTTATGCATCTGTACTATTTGATACTGGTGCCGATTATAGCTTTGTATCCCTAGTGTAAGAATATACTTGGTTTAGTAGCAAGTAAGTTAGACGTCACGTACTTAATAGAACTGGCTAATGGGAAGCTAGTAGAAACTAATGAGGTGATTAGAGGTTGTGTTATAGAGCTTGGTGAGCGTGAGTTTCCGATAGATCTTCTGCCAGTTGACTTGGGAAGCTTCAACGTCGTAGTTAGGATGGATTGGTTGTCTAGAAATCGTGTGGAGATTGTGTGCCATGAGAAGATTATTCGCATTCCGATGGTGAACAAAGAGACGATCGTGATTCATGGGGAGAAGCATGATACGCCTCTGTGGATTATTAGTTGTTTGAAGGCACAGAAGTTTTTGCGTAAAAGATGTGTTGCCTTCTTGGCTCACGTTGTGGATAAGGAAGCCAAAGAGCCGAAGCTCGAAGATATCCCTGTGGTAAGGGAATATCCTGAAGTCTTCCCCGAAGACTTGCCAGGATTACCTCCTCAATGACAAGTCGAATTCCACATTGACTTGGTTCCAGGCGCCGCGCCTGTAGCCGAGGCACCTTATCGACTTGCGCCTTCAGAGATGCAAGAGTTGTCCACGTAGCTTCAGGAGTTACTAGACAAGGGATTCATTAGACCAAGCTTCTCTCCTTGGGGAGCTCCAGTGCTGTTCGTCAAGAAGAAGGATGGTAGCTTTCGAATGTGCATCGAGAATCGGTATCCCTTGCCGAGGATTGATGATTTATTCGGCCAACGGCAAGGATCAAGCTACTATTCCAAGATTGATCTTCGATCAGGTTATCACCAGTTGCGGATTCAAGAAGAAAGTATACCGAAGGCTGCCTTCAGAATTCGTTATGGACATGACGAGTTTCTAGTGATGCCGTTTGGATTGACTAATGCATCGGCAGTGTTTATAGATTTAATGAATCGGGTTTGCAAGCCATATCTTGATAAATTCATGATCGTATTTATCGATGATATTTTGATTTATTCGCGGACAAAGGAATACCATGAACAACACCTCAGAGCCATTCTAGAGCTGCTAAAGAAGGAAAAGCTCTACGCTAAGTATTCAAAGTGCGAGTTTTGGATACTCGAAGTACAGTTCCTCGGTCAGGTGGTAAACGAGAACGGTATTCATGTGGATCCCACAAAGATCAAGGCAATCAAGAACTGGGAAACTCCGAAGACACCGACCGAGATCTGACAGTTTTTGGGTTTAGCAGGGTATTATCGCAGGTTCATTGAGAATTTCTCCAAGGTAGCTCAACCGTTGACCTCCCTTACTCAAAAGGACAAGAAGTATAAATGGGGAGATAAGCAAGAAGAAGCCTTTCAGCTGCTCAAGAATAAGCTATGCGATGCACCTATATTATCCCTATCCGAAGGCACCGACGACTTCGTGGTATATTGCGACGCTTCGCGTCAGGGATTGGGTTGTGTGCTAATGCAACGACAAAAGGTTATCGCTTATGTTTCACGCCAACTGAAGGTCCATGAGAAGAACTACACCACTCATGATTTGGAGTTAGGCGCAGTGGTGTTTGCTTTGAAGATCTGGCGACATTATCTATATGGTACTCGATGTACAATTTTCACGGATCACAAGAGCCTTCAGCACATATTTGATCAGAAAGAGCTTAATATGAGACAGCAGCGATGGGTTGGGTTGCTTAATGATTATGACTGCAAAATCAAGTATCATCCCGAAAAGGCGAATGTGGTAGCAAACACCTTAAGCCAAAAAGAAAGGATCAAGCCCATAAGGGTTCGGGCTTTAGAAATGATTATCCAAACGTATCTCACTTCTCGTATTCATGCTGCACAAAGAGAAGCTCTTAAGAAAGAAAACCTTGAGGCGGAATATCTCCGAGGAACGGAGAAGAAGTTGACACCTAACACGGAAGGAACCTTGTATTTCATGGGACGTATTTGGGTTCCGCTTTTTGGTGGTATTAGAGAGGTTATTTTCGATGAGGCTCATAAATCGAGGTACTCGATCCATCCAGGATCAGACAAGATGTACCAAGATCTGAAAGATTACTATTGGTGGCCAAAACTTAAGAGTGATGTTGCCATTTATGTGGGGAAGTGCCTAAGTTGTGCCAAGGTAAAGGCCGAGTATCAGAAACCCTCAGGTCTTCTGCAACAGCCAGAAATACCCATGTGGAAGTGGGAGCAGATTTCGATGGACTTCATCACGAAGTTACCCAGGACTCCCAGAGGTCATGACACGATTTGGGTAATAGTGGACCGATTGACAAAGTCTGCGCACTTCTTACCGATTCGAGAAAAGGATAATACTGGTAAGCTAGCTGAGCTTTACCTTAGAGAGATAGTAGCACGTCATGGAGGGCCTATCTCGATAATAGTTGATAGAGATGGACAGTTCGTATCAAGGATTTGGCAATCCTTTCAGGAAGCTTTTGGTTCTCAGTTAAATCTGAGTACAACCTTTCACCCGCGGACTGACAGATAGAGCGAAAGAACTATTCAGACGTTAGAAGATATGCTTCGCACTTGTGTAATAGATTTAGGTGGCAATTGGGATACTCTTCTACCTCTGGTTGAGTTTTCCTATAACAACAGCTACCACACAAGTATTCAAGCCGCCCCATTCGAAACCCTCTATGGCCGTAAGTGTCGTTCGTCATTGTGCTAGGCAGATGCATGTGATAGACAGATGGTTGGTCCCGAACTAGTCCAAGAAACGACTGATAAGATCATGCAGATCCGAGAGCGCATCAAGGCGGCTCGTGATCGACAAAAGAGTTATGCGGACCAAAGGAGAAAACCCTTGGAATTCGAAGTGGGAGATATGGTTTTGTTAAAAGACTCACCTTAGAAAGGTGTAGCACGCTTTGGGAAGCGTGGTAAGTTAAACCCACGTTATATCAGGCCATTCAGGATTTTGGAAAGGGTTGGTACCGTAGCATACAAGTTTGAGCTACCTGAGGAACTACATGGTGTTCATGATACATTTCATGTATCTAACCTGAAGAAACGTCCAACTCAAGAGACAGTTATCATCCCTGTGGATGAAGTGCATAGAGACGACACACTCCACTTCACTGAAGAACCCGTTGAGGTTACAGACTGGAAAGTTAACAAGACTCGGAGGAGTAGTGTTAAGCTTGTTAAGGTTCGATGGAATGCACGTCACGGCCCAGAGTTTACTTGGGAGCCTGAAGATCGTATGAAAGCAAAATATCCGCACTTGTTCCCTAACTACCCTGCAACCAATAGCACAGCTTAAAATTTTAGGACGAAATTTTCTTAACGGGGGGAGAATGTGACAATTGTCAAAATTTCATGTATCTGTACAATGATTAAACAATAATTTATGACTTAATGACTGTGCTGATTTAAAATTTATGACATGAATGCTTTTTGATTATTGTTATCATACATACGTGTGCATCATATATTGCATAATGTCATATCATTAATGCATGCAACACTTTATTGATTCAAATGATGCACAAAACAAAGTTAGCACAGTTATCAGAAAAATCAGAAATGCTGACAGGAGTTCAGTACTTAGACAGGCATGGTATTGAGACACCGAATGGGCCAGAAACCAAGAGTTACACTAGTATAGTGTGTAGGAAAGGAAGGATCATAAACCTGCCTTCCTAGTGATAGTTTAAGTGCCGGAAAGCGCCTAAAACTCACACAAACTGCTGAATTCAGCAAAAATCAGCATTTAAACAACTAAATATTATGCGGAATTATGGTTTAATGGTACAGAATACTTCCCTAAGTGATGGGAATCAAAACTGTCACAAAAGGTAACATAAAGCACACCAAACTACATAGTTTAGAACCTTAACGAACCGGTAACCAACCGAACAACCGGACACTACCCGAAACACCAAATTTTCACTAGAAGCATTGTTTTATCATTTCTGAACTAGTTATGGTCTGCGAACATCATAATACCTCATATAACATATAACACACATAATACACTAACTAAACATTAGATTTCAACCAAACTAACTTAACTAACCATTACAAACTAACCTATACCCCCCCCTCTCTCAACTTACGGTTACAAGGGTGTGACCCACCCTTGATTTTCCTTGTTTATTTTTTTAGATCTTGTTCCATCTTTAGAAGCACATTATACTTTGGATATGCACATGTTGGGAGGATTATGATATAAACCACAAGACCTTATCACAACTTCTCCTTTCTCACAAAACACCACTCAACTCTCCTCTCTTCCTCTCCCACCACGGCCGATAACAAGGAGCACCACCACCACCATTTTCATCTCATCTTCATCCATTCTCTAGTGATCACAAGGTGCTAGGAGCTTGATTAAGAAGCTAGGAGCCATTGGAAGGTGAAGGACCTCTCTCTCAAGCTATTAACCACCAAGATTATCATCTTCATCTTCTTGAATCGCATCCCTAGCCTTGTGCTAGTAGTAAGGCCCTTCTAATCTCATTTTACATCTTGTTATGTTGGTTAAAAGATGATACCAGTAACTAATCATGAAGAACATTAAAGATCAAGAACATAATCTCTAACATAAAGCTCTAAATCACCATGATCCATGTTATTTAAGTGTTGATTGTTGATTGTTTGTGTTTATGATGTTAAACATATATGTTTCTTGATTGTTGATTGTTTGTGTTTATGATGTTAAACATCATATGAAACTTGCTAGATTGTGATTAAACACATGATCTTGCAAGTGAGAGGATGATTATGTGATGAATCAAGATGATCATCCTTATGTGTAAACTTGAACTTGAAAGATTAAGTGTTTTTCTTGAATGATGATGATCAAGTATATTATAAATCTTGTAAATGTGTGATTTCAAAAATGATTTTCTCAAGAAACTAAGTTAAATCACAAGATTTACATAAACATGGTCTTTAAAGAAATTAATCACATTTTTAGTGATTAATCAAGTGTAGAAACATGTTACTAACAAGAAAAATTCAAAAAGAAAAATTTTTAGAAAATCATTTTACAAGTTGTAAAGATCTAAAATCTTCAAGAATGATGTTTTTAAACAAATAACCACACTTTAAAAGGTAACTAAGCTTACTAAACACCATACTATGTTACTACAAATTTTTATAAATTTTCAAGTTCATGAAGTAGTGTATATGGCTTGATTTTGGCACTTGGTAAGTATTGTTTGATTTGTTGACGAATTGTGATGATTTTTAAAAGAAAATGATATGCTTTGAAAGCATGGAAACCTCCATTTTTAAGGGGGGGGGGGGGGAATTTTCTAAAAATTAAACACTTAGAAAAATATTTTTAAAAAAAGTGTTTACATGTGTATTTTAACCATGATTTTTCATATAAAGTTTGCCATAATTTTGTTACACAAATTATAAATATTGGAGGTTGGTTTTGATAAATAAAAATGACTAAATATGTAATTAGGAAAATATATATTTAGATGTCACAATGTGTGTGATTACTTGTATATTATGTGTATTAGTTATATTATTTTAGGAATTGAAATAATATAACTCACCAAAATACCAAGAAATATAATACAAAATATTACCAAAATTCCAAGAAATAAATATATAATTTATACCCAAAATTGGAGAAACCGAACAAGGAATATAACTTACATAAATTTTCCGGAATTAAATTCATAAGTATATTTTGGTAAACGGTATTTTGAAAACCAAGAAAACGAAAATATGATTTTTATAATTGTCACAAAAATATATCATATTTTTTACAAGAAGGAAATATATTATTTTGGGTAAAGGAAAAATATATATGTTTTCTTGATCAATTAGATAATATAATATTTTTGGAGAAAATATATATTTTCTTTAACAAATTTAGAACATGTTATTTTGGGGTGAAAATGGAATTATAAATATTTTCTAAGTTAATCTTGAAAATATATTATTTTTGAGGTTTATATGAAAATATAAATATTTTTGCCAAGGATAAGTATAGATAAATTTCTATAAATGATTTCTTAAAATATATATTTTAAGAATATATGTTGGTGAATTTTTATTAGAAATATTATTCCGGAAAATTTAAAACAATAATTAAGTATAATAATACTTAATAAATACAAGAAAATACATATCCTCGTACGTATAAATACACACCAGAATACGCCACCGATACTTGGCAAAATACACAAGTCTAAGAATACAAGTGTAAGTACACCCATCCTTGGGGAAAGATATATGTGTATAAATACATAATGTGTCAAGTTAAAATACATTATTTTAACAAAAATTCCAAAAATTAATAAATATAATTTAAGTTAAAATACTTATTATTTTAACAAATAATTATATACTTTGGGATAATATTGTTGTCACACCCTGACTTTTGCGGAAGCGTGATTATGTGTGACTTGCTTAATATCATTGCATTCAATCATAACAACAACTATATGATAAAACCGAAGATGTTCATCCATTAAATAAGTTTAAAATAAAAACATAACGACATTGTCTTGAAACATAGAATTCAAATTCGAGTACAAACCATGCAACTTGTTTTTAGAGTTCACAAGGACTCGACAAAAGACATTAAATAAAACCAGGTTTTGGAAGACGTGTCTCGTCCAGGATAAGACACACTGACCAATCCCTAAGACCATGGATGACATCTTTTATTCTCAAACGACACTTGGAACTTTCGAACGCCCGCCAGATCCTCATCTAATTCCCTGAAATACATGTAGTTTAAAAACATCAACAAAAGTTGAGCGAGTTCATGTGTTTGTTTGTGTGTATGAATAAACCTTTGTAATTACTGAAAGTATGTATGTATGTTTGAAAAACCCTGGTATGAAAGCAACAAGGAAAACAGATCATTAATGATTTGCAAGGCCATTAATATGTGTGACGTGATGCAGGAAGGCTCAAACCTAGCAGACTTTGCACCGGGCTTCCGGCTGTAAGACATAGTCGTCCCATGGGCCAAACCTTGGTCCAACATGGGTGGGGCTCGCTACACCCAAATCGATCTATCACTCATGTCCCTCGGTCCTACAACGAGGATTAATGGTCTTAAGCGTTATACCCACCACTCACATGATCTAGCAGTACCCTTCCTTAGCTAACCATACCAAATAATAACGTTTGTAAACAGTTTGTAATATGTACTTCACCCCCGAAGTTATAAAAATGAAAACAGTTAAGAGAAAAGGGGGACATGAACTCACAGTCTTGTGTCTTCGCAACGTAACTCAAAGCTTCTTCGGATAAACACGGCTATCTACAACGTACTATGATCTATTAGACGAGCGGGTCGTGACTTGACTTAGTATTAATTAGTGTCTTTAAGTTACGTTTCAAAGTGTCTTCATTATTATTCCAAGTTATAATTATTTGTTAAAATAATAAATATTGTAACTTAAATTATATTTATTAAATTCTGGAATAATTGTTAACAATATATTTTAACTTAATATTTTTCAAGTATTTATACTCGTATATCCTTCCCAAGGATGGGTGTATTCGGATTCTTGTATTAGTATATTTTTGCCATTTATGTGAGGTCGTATTCCGGTGTGTATTTATACGTATGAGAATATGTATTTTTATTGTATTCATTAAGTATTCTTATACTTAATTTCGTATTAATTTTTCCAGAATATTATTTCTAGTAAAAATACATTAATATATATTTCCAAAATATATATTTTAAGAAATATTATGTAAAATCTTCCCATGGCAAAAATATTTGTATTTTCATATAAATTCCAAAAATAATATATTTTCAAGTCTAAATTATAAAATATATATATAATTCCATTTTTCTTCCAAAAATTAATATATTTCAAGTTTGTTTGACGAAATATATATATTTCTTTCACAAAAAAAAAAAAACATATCTTCTAATATTTCCAAGAAAATACATATTTTTATTCACCCAAAAATAATATATTTTCTTCTTGTCAAAAATATGATATAAGTTTGTAATAATTGTAAAAATCATATTTTTGCCTTTTGGTGTCCAAAATATTATTTACCAAAATATACTTTTGAATATAATTTCCGAAATATTTTGTAAGTTATATTACTTGGTTCGGTTTCACCAATACTTGTGTAAAATGTATATGTTTATATTCTTGGAATTTTGGTAATATTTTGGATAGTAATTTTTGGTATTTTGATGTGTTATATTATTTCAAGTCCTAAAATAATATAACTAATACACAAAATATACAAATAATCACACACATAGTGTCATCTAAATACATATTTCCTAAATACATATTTAGTCACTTTTATTTATGAAAACCAACCTCCAATATTTATATTTTTGTAACAAAATTTATGGCAAAGTTTATGTAAAGATTTATGGTTTGAAATACACTTGTAAGTATTTGTTTAGAAATATTTTTCTAAGTATTTAATTTTTAGAAAAATTTCGCCATAGTTTCCCCTAAAAATGGAGGTTTCCATACCTTGAAGGTATATCATTTTCTTTTGTAAAATCAACACAATTAATCAACAATAAACAACTTACACTTATCAATTTTGCCAAAAACATACATAATCTACTACTTCATGAACTTGAATATTTGTAAAAATTTGTAGTAACTTACTAGGGTATTTGGTGAGTCTTGTTACCCTTTGAAATGTGGTTGATTCTTTAAAAACATCATTTTTGAAGAAGATAGATCTTTACAACTTATGATCATATTTTCTAAAAAATGTATCTTCATGGATTTTTCTTGTTACACATATACTTGTACACTTTATTAACCACCAAAAATAAGGTTTGTTTATGTAAGAACCAAGATCAAGTAAATCTTATATTTTTAGCTTGGTTTCTTGAGAAATCATCCATGAAATTTTAGATCTACATGATTAACAACTCACTTTGATCATTATTTTACAAGAAAACCACATTTTCTTTCAAGTTCATGCTTCTCATGAGGATGATCCATTAACTTCTATCATGTTCATCCTCTCATCTTACTAGATTTTGCTTTTAATCATGATCTAGCAAGATCATATGATGATCAACATCAAATACATGTATGAACAACAATCATCAAGTATAACAACTCATATTCGTCAAGATTTCTTCATATCTTAGCTTATGTTCAAGTTTCTTTCTTGTGATTATTAGTGTTCTTCATAACAATCAACATGTAACATCTTTTAACCACTTAGATATGATGTAAAATAGCAAGATTAAGGTTCTTACCACTAGCTCAAGGCTAGGGATGATCAAGAGAAGAAAACACGTGGATAAAAGCAAATGAACAAGGTCCTTGAACTTTCGTAAGCTCCTAGCTCCTTTGTGTAACCTCTAACACCGTTGTATATACTTGGAATGGTTGTAGGATGGATGAATGATGGTGATGATGGTGGTGGTGAGGTTGGCCGAGAGCGCAAGGGAGAAGGAGAGAAAGAGTAGGTGTTTTAGTGTGTGAGAAATGAAGTTATGATCCTTAGGTGCATTCTTATAATACATTTCAACATTTTAAATCTTGGTTCATATGTTTAGAAAAGCATCACCATGATCTATTTTAATATTGAAACAAATCAATGTGTGGGGCCCTTGTTGGGGCCGTCCTATAGGTGGGGGGGGGGGGGGTACGTAGGCTAGGTTCTAAACATAAGTTAGATTATGGTAGAATTGTAAGTATGTAGGTAGGTTTCTAGTTAGTTGATATTTATATGAGGTGTTATGATGTTCGGGGATAATAACTAGCTTGGTAATGTTAAAACAATGCTTCTAGTGTAAATTTGATGTTTCGGGTAGTGTCCGGTTGTTCGGTTGATTACCGGTTCGTTAAGGTGCTAAACTTTGCAGTTTAGTGTGCTTTATGTACCTTTTTGTGACACTTTTAATTCCCGACACTTAGGATAGCATTCAGGACCATTTACCTATATTTCTGCATGATATTAGATTGTTTAAATGCTGATAATTGCTTATTTTCTGCAGTTTATGTGAGTTTTAGGCACTTTCCGGCACTTAAACTATCTCTAGGAAGGCAGTTTTATGATCCTTACTTTCCTACACACTATACTAGTGTAATACTTGATTTCTGGCTCATTCTGTGTTTCAACACATTGTCTGTCTATGTACTGAGTTTTGTCAGCATTTTCCCGATTTATCTAATAACTGTGCTAACTGTGTTTCGTGCATCATTTGAGTCAAATAAGCTCTCATGCAATAATGACATCTTATTTAAAATATGTGATGCCCATGCAGGTATAAAGCAGAAATCAGAAAGTAGTTCAAGTCATTAATTGTAATCCAGCACAGTCATTAAGCACTAATTATGGTTTAATAGTTGTACGGATTACCTGGAATTTTGACAGTTGTCACATTCTCCCCCTGTTAAGAAAATTTCGTCCCGAAATTTTAAGCTTTACTACTAGCTGCAGGGGTGTTAGGGAATAAATGCGGGTATTTTGCTTTCATGTAGTCTTCACGCTCCCAAGTAAACTCTGGGCCGTGACGTGCATTCCAGCGAACCTTGACGAGTTTAACACTACTCCTCCGAGTCTTGTTAACTTTCCAGTCAGTAACCTCAACAGGTTCTTCAGTAAAGTGGTGTGTATCTACAATGTGAACTTCGTAAGCAGGAATAACCACTGTTTCTTGAGTTGGACTTTTCTTCAGATTAGATACATGGAATGTATCATGAACACCATTAAGTTCTGCAGGTAGTTCCAACTTATATGCTATAAGAGCAATCCTTTCCAGGATTTTGAACGGTCCGATAAATCGTGGGTTTAACTTACCACGCTTCCCAAAGCGTGCCACACCTTTCCAAGGTGAGAATTTCAGTAGAACCATATCACCCACTTCAAATTCCAAAGGTTTCCTTCTTTGGTCCGCATAGCTCGTTTGTCGATCACGAGCCACCTTGATGCGTTCTCGGATCTGCATGATCTTATCTGTCATTTCCTGGACCAATTCGGGACCAACCAGCTGTCTATCACCTGTGTCTGCCCAGCATAACGGTGATCGACCCTTTCGTTCATAGAGGGCTTCGAACGGTGCAGCTTGAATGCTTGTATGGTAGCTGTTGTTATAGGAGAACTCAACCAAAGGTAGGTGAGTGTCCCAACTGCCACCCAAGTCCATTACGCAAGCACGTAGCATATCTTCAAGCGTCTAAATCGTTCTCTCACTTTGACCGTCCGTCTGTGGATGAAATGTTGTGATCAGATTCAACTGAGAACCAAATGCTTCTTGGAAGGATTGCCAAATCCTTGACACAAATCTTCCGTCTCTATCCGATATAATCGAGATAGGCACTCCATGTCGTGCAACTATCTCCCTTAGGTACAGCTCAGCTACCTTACCAGTGTTATCCTTTTCTCTGATCGGAAAAAAGTGCGCAGATTTTGTCAGGCGGTCTATGATTACCCAAATCGTATCATGATCTCTGGGTGTCCTGGGCAACTTTGTTATGAAATCCATTGAGATTTGCTCCCATTTCCACATGGGTATCTCAGGTTGCTGTAGGAGACCAGGAGGCTTCCGATACTCGGCCTTCACCTTGGCGCAAGTCAAACACTTTCCAACGTAAGTTGCAACATCACCTTTCAGTCTTGGCCACCAATAGAAATCCTTCAAATCTTGGTACATCTTATCCGATCCTGGGTGGATCGAGTACCTCGACTTATGAGCTTCATCAAAAATCACATCTCTAAGACCACCAAAGAGGGGAACCCAAATTCGTTCCATAAAACACAAGGTTCCTTCCTCATTGGGCACTAACTTTTTCTCCATCCCACGGAGATATTCATCCTTAAGATTCTCTTTCTTAAGAGCTTCTCTCTGTGCAGCACGAATACGTAACGAGAGGTATGTCTGAATAATCATCTCCAAAGCCCTAACCCATATGGGCTTAATCCTCTCTTTTCGACTTAAGGCGTCTGCCTCCACATTCGCCTTTCCTGGGTGATACTTGATTTCGCAATCATAATCATTTAACAGTTCTACCCAACTTCGTTGTCTCATATTAAGCTCTTTCTGATCGAATATGTGTTGTAGGCTCTTGTGATCTTTAAAGATCGTGCATCGGGTACCATACAAATAATGCCGCCAAATATTCAAAGCAAACACCACTGCGCCTAATTCCAAATCATGTGTGGTGTAATTTTTCTCATGAACCTTTAGTTGGCGCGAAGTGTAAGAGATAACCTTCTATCGTTGCATCATCACACAGCCTAATCCCTGACGCGAGGCGTCACAGTATACAACAAAGTCATCGGTGCCTTCAGGTAGGGATAAAATAGGTGCATCGCAAAGCTTGTTTTTAAGCAACTGAAATGCTTCTTCTTATTTATCTCCCCACTCATACTTCTTGTCCTTTTGAGTAAGGGAGGTCAGCGGTTGAGCGATTTTAGAAAAATCCTCAATGAATCTGCGATAATACCCTGCTAAACCCAAAAACTGTCGGATCTCGGTTGGCGTCTTCGGAGTTTCCCAATTCTTAATCGCCTCGATCTTGGTGGGATCCACATGAATTCCATCTTCGTTCACTATGTGACCAAGGAATTGTACCTCACGCAACCAAAATTCGCACTTCGAGAACTTAGCATAGAGCTTCTCCTTCTTTAGCAGCTCTAAGATGGCTCTAAGGTGTTGTTCATGCTCTTCCTTCGATCTTGAATAGATCAAAATATCATCGATAAATACAATCACGAATTTATCGAGATATGGCTTGCAAACTCGGTTCATCAAGTCCATAAATATTGTCGGTGCATTTGTCAACCTAAATGGCATCACTAGAAACTCGTAATGTCCGTAACGAGTTCTAAAAGAAGTCTTCGGTATGCTCTCTTCTTGTATCCGCAGCTGGTGATAACCTGATCTAAGATCGATCTTGGAGTAGTAACTCGAACCTTGAAGTTGATCGAAGAGATCATCAATTATCGGCAAAGGATACAGATTCTTGATGGTCAACTTGTTTAGCTCTCGGTAGTCAATGCACATACGGAAACTACCGTCCTTCTTCTTGACAAACAGAACTGGAGCTCCCTAAGGTGAGAAGCTTGGTCTAATGAATCCCTTGTCCAGAAGCACCTGAAGCTGCATTGACAACTCTTGCATCTCGGAAGGCGCAAGTCGGTAAGGTGCCTTGGCTACAGGCGCGACGCCTGGAACCAAGTCAATATGGAATTCGGCTTGTCGTTGGGGCGGTAATCCTGGCAAGTCTTCAGGGAAGACTTCAGGATATTCCCTCACTACGAGGATATCTTCAAGCTTCGGTTCTTCGGCTTCTTTATCAACAACGTGAGCTATGAAGCCAACACATCCTTTTCGCATAAACTTTCAGGCCTTCAAACAACCGATAATTCATAGAACCGTATCATGCTTCTCTCCATGCACTACAATCGTTTCTTCATTCGCCATCGGGATGCGGATAATCTTCTCATGACATACGATCTCAGCTCGGTTACTCGACAACCAATCCATTCCAACTACTACATCGAAACTTCCCAACTCAACTGGTAGAAGATCAAGCGTAAACTCATGCTCTCCAAGCTCTATCACACAACCTCTAATCACTTCATTTGCCTCTACTAGCTTTCCATTAGCTAGTTCTATCGAGTATGGAATATCTAACTTACTGGCAACTAACCCAAGTATATTCTTAAATTCTAGGGATACGAAACTATAGTCGGAATATCACAGATGCAAAGTGTTGGTTGATAGGGAACGTACCAGTGACTACGTTCGGATCTTGACGAGCTTCCCTAGCTCCAATGTTGAAGTCTCTCCCTTGGGCTTGATTGTTCTTCGGGAAATCCCGCTTGAAATGCCCAACATCACCACAGCTAAAGCAACCTTGTTTGTTTCCAGTACCGCCCTGGTTGTTGTTTGCTCCACGGTTTCCGTTTCCAGCTTGGTTTCCAGAACCACCACGGTTTCCATTACCACCGAAATTTCCATTTCCTCCTTGGTTGCGGTTCCCAGTCTGATTCCCATTACCATTTCCACCATGATTTCCATTGCCATTACCTCTCTGAACACCATTCCCACGACCATTACCAGCCCAGCATGTTTCCTTCGAATGACCATTCTTTCCATAGGATTCACATTTCTTGAACCTACACTGGCCGACATGATGGAACTGGCATACATCACATTTGGGCAGGGTGCCCATGTATCCTTTCCCTTTGTTCTCTGAACTTGCAGCACCAGTCCTAACCTCAGCTGGTGGGTTCGCATCTCTTTTCTTGTTACCACTGTTGTTGTTTCATTGGGTACCTTTCTTGAAATTCGAGAACTTCCTCTTATTCTCTCCAGACGACTCGACATGAGTCTCCTTCTTTTTTCCCTCAGAGATCGAAAACTTGTTCAACCTAATTGCTTCTTCAGTCAATGCTACGCTCAAATCAATGGCCTCAGTGATCATTGGAGGCTTCGAAGTAGTCACCATGCTCATTATTTGAGGTGCCAATCCCCAAATGAAATGTTCAACTCTCATGAACTCTGGCTCTACCATGTAGGGGACAACACGAGACATGTCATGGAATCTCTATACATACTCAGCTATCTTAGGTCCATCCATTTTCAGATTCCAGAAATCGGTTTCCAACTTCTGAATCTCAGCCCTTGAATAGTACTTCTTGCACATCAGTTCTTTCATCTCATCCCAAGTCATACCATACGTTGCTTCCTCACCTAGAGTCTGAACCTGAAGGTTCCACCACGATAGAGCTCCATCTAGGAATAGTCCAGAAATGTAAGTGACCTGGTGCTCTGGTGCACACTTGCTCATACGTAGCACAGAATCTGTCTTCTCAGCCCATCTTACGAAGGCCACAGCACCTCCAGTTCCGTCAAAGTTCAGAGGTTTACAGTCAAGGAACTGCTTGTAAGTACAGCCTATACAAGCAACATCATTCACAGTAAGCATTAGCAAACGCACATAGAATGTCCAAACGTATTGTAATGTGTCTAAAGTGACTTAAACATTACCATGAGGTGGGTTATTTCCTGAGGTACCTCCACTGTGTCACACCCCGACCACGTGGAACATACAAAATGTGGCGGAAACATCGGGGAGTGTTGTAACAGAATTAATTGTTTCAAATCCATGGCAATTGAAGTTTCATTTTATTGATTAAAAGTGTTACAATGTCTTAACAAACAAAGAAATACAACATAATTAACTAGTCTTGCATCTTTTATTGTCACTAAAGCCCAAGTCTGCCTATGTGTATCTTGATCATCTTATGCAACAGCTCCTGAAAAACACATGTGAAAATAGGTACGTCAGCATAAAAATGCCTGTGAGATACATAGGTTTTGTGAAAATAGGTCTCATGACTTATGTTTGAGAAAATGTTTAGTCATGAACCTTGTTATTTGCTTTGTTTTGTAAATCATTTGAAAAACAATGAGTTCAGATGATATGTATAAATAAGTGAATAATGTATGGTTAAATGAATAACCATTGTAAACTGAGTTTGTATAAGATAAGTTGTTTGTAAAACAATGTATTGTGAAAAGTATGTTATTTGTATAAAATGTTATAGGTATCAAACTGAAATGATTCAAATAACGCTACGATATGTAATACCATACAAACACTTATATATAGGAAGTACCAGCGGCGTATCCACCATGCTTGTATCATATTACACACACATCGTTACTTAATCACTTAATCAAACCAAACCAAACAATGTAAAATGTCTATGTTTAAATCAATTGTCAAATGTATTGAATAATATGTCAAAGTATTCATGTCAAGATGTAAATCATGTCAAAATGTCTATGTCAAATATCCATGTCAAATGTCTATGTCAAATATCCATGTCAAATGTCTATGTCAAATATCCATGTCAAATGTCTATGTCAAATATCCATGTATGGCAAGTGAAATGTCTCAACTAAACCATATGCACAAAAACAAAGTATTGAAGTAAAACTTGGTTTAAATCAAAGTTATGTTTTGTGGGAAATACTTGATCAAATGTCAATCATGTTAAAATGTCTATGTCGAAATGTCTATGTCAAATGTCTATGTCAAAATGTCATGTAAAACGATGTACTAAGTAATGCACACAATGGCAATACATAGCATGAAATGTAATGAAATCATGTACTATAATGTACTAACGAACATAGCAGTATATGATGTGAAAACAGGAAAGCAGGAAAGTAACAAGTAGGCACATGTGTTCCACCCCAAAACAGTTTGGAAAACAGTAAAAGAGGGGTCTATGTACTCACCTGAGATTGCTCAGTAGTCCTTGAGTAATAACTAAACAATGCTAGAGATCGCGGATATCAAACGGCACCTAGTATAGGTAGCTACATTAATAAACCGGACCTAAATCGGAAGATCGGGTAGCATTAGGGTTTGTAAACCAAACGAGTGTAGAGACTCGTGTCATTTGGTTTAACAAAGCCTACATACTAAATGAAACTTAACCTAAGTGTCTACGACCCATTACGACCCGTTTAGGTAGCTTATGCTACTTTAACGCGTCGTTCGCGTGAAACGCGTTCGGACCGCCTAACTAGCCCTATGAAAAGTGTTATATGCCTAAACATGTTACATAATCAGTTATGTGACAAAGGTTTAGGTTACATATGCTTAATTACCAATTATACATGAAAAGGGTATTCTGGTAATTTACCTAAGGCATATAAACTACCTATCATACAACTACTCAAACGATGTGACCCTAGGGTATAACCTCGGAAGGTTATTCCCTACCTACTATGGTCACCTAATGTATTTGGTCGGATCCTAATGATCGACCAAACTGGGTCGGGTTCGAAGGTATAGGCGATTTATTAGATCGCCTACCCTACGACCCTAGACAACGTGGTAATCAGTGGGCATAGTCCCAAGGGACTATGACCAACGTGATTACACTCACGTTGCGAAGTTCAAACGAACTTCGCATTGACCATTACTGGTCAACGCTGAAAGTCAAACAAAGTTTGACTTTCTGACTCGAAAAGCAATAAAATAAGGAAAAGAACGAAAGAATACTTACGAAGGGTCCCCGAATGCTAATCCCGATTCAAGAATCTCAGGTATGAAACAATGGTTTCAACTTAGAGGTTCTCAAATCAGAATTCTAGTGATTTTAGCAATGGGGGGTATGGGGTATTTATAGGAATACCCGAACCGTTAAGATCGTTTCATGGAAAACGTGCCTTAATCCCATCCGTACATGTGTTGCAAAGTTATGGTGTTTAGGTGTTTAAATTCCATCCATACATGTGTTGCAAAGTCATGGTGTATAGGTGTTTAAATTCCATCCATACATGTGTTGCAAGGTCATGGTGCCTAAATTCCATCCTTATCCGCTGACTAAGCATTGTTAGAATGTGTGGTTGTGAATTAAACAACGGCTAATACATCGAATCTGGTCCCGAAAGTGCAAAACTGATCCAAATGACGCGACGCATGGATTTTTCTTATGCCGAACACTAAAATAAAATGTTTTAGTGCTTACATAAATTTTTGGATGTCCGGATGTATTCAGAACGTAAGTTATGCGCGAAAATGCAAACTTGTGCACTTTTTGACACTTTTAGTCCCTGAATGACCCAAAAGTTTATTTTAGCACACCGAACCCCTCAAAGCCTATTTCTAAGCTATGTAAAGGATATTTATGGTATGTTTAACTTATGGTCATGTTCCGGAATGTCTGTTACAGTTCAAATTGGCATACTTTCGCAGTTTGTCAACTTTAGTCCCTGTAAGCGATATAACTTTGATTTCACCACACCAAACCTTCCAAAACTTATATCTAAGTTATGTAAAGGTTATTTAAGGTATGTTAAACCTATTTCACTATTCCGGAGTGTTTGTTGCATTAAACTGGTTATATTTACGCATTAGTGCGCGTATAACCTTCCAGAAAGCGATTTAGAGTTTGAAATCGAACAAGAGTTGATATGTGCAAAAGATACACATATTTATACAAGTCCAAAGTATGAAATACAATATTTCATTGGTTTGGAATTTGTTTGATGGTTGAAATGACACAGGTGTTACAGTCTCCCCTACTTTAGGAAATTTCGTCCCGAAATTTAGTTTTAGAGGAAACTTGTGGAGACAGCTGTGACGGTTTTGCCTTCAGACAAATCCATTGAGCCCTTAAGTAAAACTCTGGGCCATGTTAGGATTCTTAGCAAAGATGTCAACCCTCAAATTGAAGTCATTGTAGTAACAAAACATGGAGTTTTGAACTATAGACAGGAGAACAGTTCCCGTGAAGAATTATCATAGGAAACTTGTGTGTGCTTGAAATCAGAATTGGGTAGTGTGAGAATAAATGACATTGGTCAAAGTCCAAGACTTCTCCCGTATCATTACTCTTGCCACTGTTGGTCTTAACACATGACAAAACTTCCTGTGGTTCCTATGCACTGAACTCCATAATTATGTAGGCCTCCATAATTACGTAGTTCCTTGCACAGTCCGCACAGTTTATTTCATAATGCGTATGGGGAAAAATTAAACGAATAATCTCTTAAACTAGACCTCACGAGGGTCTATCTAACTACATAAACACATGATACATTTAACTAGATTGTCGAACCAATCTATTTAACTTAACTACTCAAGAGAATTATTTAACTACTACATCGACGTAGGATGTATTTAACTACTACACCGACGTAGGATGTATTTAACTACTACACCGACGTAGGATGTATTTAACTACTACACCGACGTAGGATGTATTTAACTAGATTGTCGAACCAATCTATTTAACTTAGATCGACGTAGGATCTCTTTAACTACTACACCGACGTAGGATGTATTTAACTAGATTGTCGAACCAATCTATTTAACTTAGATCGACGTAGGATCTCTTTAACTACTACACCGACGTAGGATGTATTTAACTAGATTGTCGAACCAATCTATTTAACTTAGATCGACGTAGGATCTCTTTAACTACTACACCGACGTAGGATGTATTTAACTAGATTGTCGAACCAATCTATTTAACTTAGATCGACGTAGGATCTCTTTAACTAAATTACCTACGGGGAATATTTAACTACATCGACGTAGGATGTATTTAACTTATCATCACATGTTGCCCTTAAACTTTGGAAGAGTACTTTATAATCCAAGGGACTTAACTACAATGTAGAAGTCCATTAAGGATTTAAGATAGTACCTTTTTGAATATCCTACTATGAATCCTTCATATGAAGATAAGAAAGATTCTATGAGGATTCGGATAACGAATATCCAGAGTATACAAAAACACAAAATGCTTAAAAGGAAAGACAAGATGCATAAACACATAGTCACATAACCACAAAATTGTTTATCTAGATCTTTAATTTGTTATCTTTGGACGCGGATACTTAAAGAACACCAGGAATCCAATTCGTGGATTTCATTTGGCACTTTAATTATTTCAAGAATCTATCTATAAGGATAGGATAATCTTTAAAAGAAATTCGGCTTTGTCCCTATTGAATTGTGATGTACGTATTGAATCATACAAAGAATTCAATTTAAGGACTCCGATGAATGATACCCATCCACAAGGATCTAATTATGAGGATAGAAAGATCCTACATGGATTTTGGAGTTTGTGTAACGAGAGTGTTCCGACACCTTGCACTAGGCGTGCTTACGTCGATACAAAAGGTAGAAAGTTCATGAGGTTGAGGCGCCAGATATGCCAAGCGACATATGAAGCAGAGTTTGAAGGTTGAGCAGCAGCAGGATTTGTAACAGCTTTGCTTTAGATTACAAAGTGGCACATGTTAACCAAATGTCTCCATCGTCCACCGTGGGTACATTTGAAACAAGGTATTTGATTTGAATAATGACGATGGCATTGATTGCACCAATGAGCAGTTCCCTTATACAGCTTCATCCCTGAGGCGAGTCATGGTGATAGCTAAGTCAACGGTCCTCTGGAGTACGACGCCTATTCGCTGGGTAATTGCAGCACCTGGTTCGGACATTGTTGTTGCGATGAAGAAGCATCTTGAAGATAACGAAAGGCATAGGAGGAAACAAGCGAAAGATAGTCAAAAGAAAATGACAACTCATGAAGATTGTGACCATTTGTTTGTTACCAAAGGCAAACAAATGAGATGGTGACTAATCAAAGTAAATGGGTCAATATAATGTATCGCGAAGACATGCTCGCCTATAAGTGAACACTCATCCCAAGAATTCCCAGGTAAGCACAACTGGTCTCGCGTCTGATGAGATGTATACGAAGTGCTTGCCTAGCCAGAAAACCCAGAATACAGGCATTCACCCTTCCAGTTTGCACGTGTTCACATTATTTAAAACCCAAAACCTTGAAGAGAATTTGAAAACTCAAAGGGGTTCAAAACCATATAACAGAGGGTTCAAAACCTTACAATAGAGGGTTCAAAACCTAGTAATCAATCATCCTAGAACAGATGATTAGTTTTCAAAGCGGTTTTGAAATTTATGTTCTTGTTGTGGTCGTCGCCTAAGGATAGGTGACGGTATTGTTTTATGACTAAACGCAAGTAAACTCGCGTTAGGGTCCTAAGAAGATTATAGACTAGGTCAAAGCATTACTAATAACCTAATTCCCTATAACCATTGGCTCTGATACCATCTTTTCTGTCACACCCCGACCACGTGGAACATACAAAACGTGGCGGAAACATCGGGGAGTGTTGTAACAGAATTAATTGTTTCAAATCCATGGCAATTGAAGTTTCATTTTATTGATTAAAAGTGTTACAATGTCTTAACAAACAAAGAAATACAACATAATTAACTAGTCTTGCATCTTTTATTGTCACTAAAGCCCAAGTCTGCCTATGTGTATCTTGATCATCTTATGCAACAGCTCCTGAAAAAACACATGTGAAAATAGGTACGTCAGCATAAAAATGCATGTGAGATACATAGGTTTTGTGAAAATAGGTCTCATGACTTATGTTTGAGAAAATGTTTAGTCATGAACCTTGTTATTTGCTTTGTTTTGTAAATCATTTGAAAGACAATGAGTTCAGATGATATGTATAAATAAGTGAATAATGTATGGTTAAATGAATAACCATTGTAAACTGAGTTTGTATAAGATAAGTTGTTTGTAAAACAATGTATTGTGAAAAGTATGTTATTTGTATAAAATGTTATATGTATCAAACTGAAATGATTCAAATAACGCTACGATATGTAATACCATACAAACACTTATATATAGGAAGTACCAGCGGCGTATCCACCATGCTTGTATCATATTACACACACATCGTTACTTAATCACTTAATCAAACCAAACCAAACAATGTAAAATGTCTATGTTTAAATCAATTGTCAAATGTATTGAATAATATGTCAAAGTATTCATGTCAAGATGTAAATCATGTCAAAATGTCTATGTCAAATATCCATGTCAAATGTCTATGTCAAATACCCATGTCAAATGTCTATGTCAAATATCCATGTCAAATGTCTATGTCAAATATCCATGTATGGCAAGTGAAATGTCTCAACTAAACCATATGCACAAAAACAAAGTATTGAAGTAAAACTTGGTTTAAATCAAAGTTATGTTTTGTGGGAAATACATGATCAAATGTCAATCATGTTAAAATGTCTATGTCGAAATGTCTATGTCAAATGTCTATGTCAAAATGTCATGTAAAACGATGTACTAAGTAATGCACACAATGGCAATACATAGCATGAAATGTAATGAAATCATGTACTATAATGTACTAACGAACATAGCAGTATATGATGTGAAAACAGGAAAGCAGGAAAGTAACAAGTAGGCACATGTGTTCCACCCCAAAACAGTTTGGAAAACAGTAAAAGAGGGGTCTATGTACTCACCTGAGATTGCTCAGTAGTCCTTGAGTAATAACTAAACAATGCTAGAGATCGCGGATATCAAACGGCACCTAGTATAGGTAGCTACATTAATAAACCGGACCTAAATCGGAAGATCGGGTAGCATTAGGGTTTGTAAACCAAACGAGTGTAGAGACTCGTGTCATTTGGTTTAACAAAGCCTACATACTAAATGAAACTTAACCTAAGTGTCTACGACCCATTACGACCCGTTTAGGTAGCTTATGCTACTTTAACGCGTCGTTCGCGTGAAACGCGTTCGGACCGCCTAACTAGCCCTATGAAAAGTGTTATATGCCTAAACATGTTACATAATCAGTTATGTGACAAAGGTTTAGGTTACATATGCTTAATTACCAATTATACATGAAAAGGGTATTCTGGTAATTTACCTAAGGCATATATGTAACACCCTAAACAGGTTTAACCTTAAAACAACGCAGCGGAAATTCGAGTCTGAAAATTTCTTTCATGACATACATCTTGACATTCTAAAAATTCATTTTATAATATAAGAACATATCTTATTGGCACCAAATTACATATTTAAACATTCCCGTACAATCCGTCTTGTGACTCGATCTTCGATCTCTACTCCTTAGTAATCCTCATGGCTTGTACTACCTGCGCTCACCACATAAAATTCATAACGTCAGTACGTATCATAAGCATACATGAGTTGTACACGTTTACTTTTCATTTCATTAACTCTTTACATCCCGGCTTTCCTCTGATCATACGATCCGTAGTGAGACTTCCTTGGTATTCCTGCGTTACACTTCATCACTAGGCACGATGTTATTATCGTTAGTACTCAATTTCATTGAATGCATGCGTACATACTTTCATACAACCTATACATACCCTTACGATCACACATAGCAACATACATACCTATGTACCTACATACATACGTACGTGCATACCTAAATACATCCATTCGTACATACATACTTACATGCCTACATACATACATACATACCTACATACATACATACAAACATACCTACATACTTACATACAAACATACTTACATACATACATACATACATACATACATACTTATTCCATTCCTTCTCACAACTTACATATGTGCATACCTTCGTACATACTCACTTGACTACATATACATACTATCTACATACATCCTTACATACATACACTTATACTTATACAACACACATACGTATCCATCTACATACATGCCTACATTTATATTTTCAATCACCCATTGCATTATACCCGTCTCATACTTGCCTACTCATATACATCTTCATATATATATCCTTACGTACTCGCTTACACACTATAATCTTACATACATTCGCGCATACACTCTTACATACACTTCTACATACGTGTATAGAGATAAACAACATCCGTACATACCTATCCACATGTACGCTTACCCTAATGGTCACAAAACATGAGTCAAATTAGTCATTCGCAACTTAAAACGCGTTTAAACGAGTTCCCAAGCCAAAACTGAGCAAACGAGCAACTTTCGACGACCAGGGAGGGGCTCGCGTGACGCCAAGGCCCTTGGCGTCACGCTAGGCCCTTGTTTTCACAGACAACTTGCAGCAACTTGCTGCATATTCCCAGCGCGATCCCGTTTCACGGAAACGGTCATAACTTCTTCGTTATTGGTCCGTTTTACCCGATTCTTTTTCCTACGCGTCCGTAATTTAATTCTCCATCTTATGGAGTTAAGATCCAACATTTGGACTACCGAAATTTATAACTTTTAAGCCTTCGGCTTATTACCCTTTTCCATGATTTCTACCCGTTCATGCATTTACCCTCATAACTTGTTTGTTTGACCTCAACTTCATATGAATTGATAGTTTCAAGGTCATTTGTCATAAAAGGTTCATTCTCGGATGCCCTACATCTCATTCCACCCGTTTTCGCTCAAAAACTTATTTTGACCCGTTAAGGGTAATTGCGCATTAAAACATTTATGACTTACAAACCATACTTCTCACTTTCGTACTTAACCAAAACATTTCACTTATCGAGTAACTTGCTTCTAAACTACTTTTTAAGATCGTTTGCCCAAAATACCCCTCAAGGGCATTTTGGTCAACTTTAATCCCATCATTTACGTCGAAGGACTTAAACACATTTTTGACTTCAAACATCATGTATGATTAATTAAAACACCTTATTACTTAATCGTACTACGAAGTGATTACGGAAATCACTTACCTTATGCGTCTGTGCTCGTATCCGATTCCTCGCCTTTTCTTGACCCGTTATCCTTTCAGGCGTGAGTCCGTCTTGACATGCTTCCTATACTCTCTTTTCATCAAGATCACGCTCCTATTAGCATATGCATTCGTACATGTTAACAATCATATCAATCGCGTATTTCACCCTTAACTTTCATTAGTCCTTTCTAGCATACATAACTCATATGATTATATTCATATCCGTTAACTCTTATAATTCATCATATAATCACATATAACGCATATTGACATAACATGTACCATACGACTTCCTATAATCATGCCTTTACGACAACGAGTCAAATCATGTTTCTTATACTTAGTTAACTTTCAAAAGTCAACTATTAACCATACTCAACTATCGACTTATCATCATATACCCGTAACATCATAATCGACTATACGGACGACACTATATACATTTCATCATACACTTGATGTGAGTACTACCTTTTAAGCATAACGTACAACTATTTCATGCACAATTATTCTAAACTCATACATAACCCATCAAAACCAACTACTAATCATCATGTATCATTCCAAATGAACATTAATCATAACATCATCATATTCCTATACTTTCATCTAACAATAATTCATCATACCCACATAATACATCAATCATTCAACAAGACTTGAACATAGGAGGTGATTCTAGTCATCATCTTCACCCTAACTAACGGGTGTCACCTCTAAACATCAAATTAACGCAAACCATTCATAACCCATGTTCTACACGAGGATTCTAACCCTTGTACATGATCAATTTCATATTAACTCACGGATTAGAACATAACCCACTTCACCCATGATCACCAATCTTAGATTTAAAACATACCTTATGATCCTCTCGTGTTGGTGATCATTAATCCATGCTCGGTTATGGATTTGGGCCTTGATTCATCCTTCAAATTGAAGCTTTTGAAGAACTAGGGTTTTGGGGCTCTTGAGAGCCCCTGCTTGATCTTTCCAGAACACACGTATGTGTGTGTTTGTGTGTGTCAAGTTATTTTATAACTTACTTTCATTTGTTCCACTTTAGCCCCTCGGGTTTACCTTTAAAACATAACTGACACTACCTTCATCATTTAATACTTTTGACCATACCCTTAACTAGGTTAAATAGCCTAGTTCTTTATTTCATGACGTGTCACATAAGAACATACGACAATTATTAACATTCAAATTTTTGGGGCGTTACAAGTCTACCACCCTTAAACAAGGTTTCGTCCCCGAAACCTTTCTCACTTTCATCAAACACACATTATCTTTTCTTCTAGTCCATCCATACGACTACTAGCCCATACTTTCCTGATCATTCTTTCTTCTATCATTTTCATTTTCATTTACTTGACCTGTCAATAACTGGTCAATACACATACTCTTCCGTCCTTTGATATGATCCTTTCTTAATGGATCTAATATCTCCATCTCACCCCTAAAAATTTACATTCTCTACATACTCTGTATAACATTTAACTTTTGTTTTGTTATCACAACAAACGCCTACGTGCTTAATTCTAACGTTAACCTCATTCTACATTTTCTACAGTTACGTATACCTTGCATACCTTTATTTTATCTTTATATCATTTCGTTCATTTCACATTACTATTGCTTCCACTTCATGCATTACTTAATTCGCGTGTATAAATAGTTCATATCTCTCCAATCATGAGTTAAACATTTTACTAACCTCTTTTTCATTTTCCAAACCTCGATCCGCAACCCAGATCGATCATCTTCTCCTCGAGTACTAGCCGTACAGGCCAGATTTCCTTCCTTCGTGTAATGAGCTTCCGCTCGTGCACGTCCTTTCACCAATACAATTGGTTTCATTACATCAATAGTTCTAACATTATCATCAACAACATCAACGGTTAGCATATATCATTCAAACATTCATTACACTAGGTGATTACCCACCTATAACTCTTTACAATTTCCTACGTGCCTGCTATAACGTACCACACATTCTATTTCTTACATGCAATCCTTTCATTCAATTAATTATTTCGCCAACTGAAGTACACGCTCGTACTTCCTTCCATTCATGCTTACTTGCGAAGACCTTATTACATCGTTTCAATATTTCTTACTAAGCTTACCATTCCCGCCCATACTCAAGTTATTGTCCGGGTCACAGCCCGTCATCATTCTGACTTCTAAGAGTCAATTACTCACATATCTTACACGTAACTTATACAAAAATTCGTCTATTATACTATCACTTTTTACTTTATACTTACTTCTATGACCCGTTCGGCTCAATCATGGTCAAACTGTCGACATCTTCTTGGGCGGATTAATTTCATCTTTTTATATTTTTGAATCCGTCTCACGGATCCAGATGCATCATTCATACTTGTTCATTCATTGAATCCGCCTTACAGATTCAAACATTACATTCATGCCTTTCATCCTTAAATTCGTCTCACGGATTCAAACATATCATTCATGCCTTTCATCCTTGAATCCGTCTCACGGATTCAAACATAACATTCATGCCTTTCATCCTTGAATCCGTCTCACGGATTCAAACATATCATTGATGCCTTTCATCCTTGAATCCGTCTCACGGATTCAAACATAACATTCATGCCTTTCATCCTTGAATCCGTCTCACGGATTCAAACATATCATTCATGTCTTTCATCCTTGAATCCGTCTCACGGATTCAATCATTACATTCATACCTTTCCTCCTTGAATCCATCTCGCGGATTCAAACATTTATTCTTACCTTTCATCCTTGAATCCGTCCCGCGGATTCAAACATTCATTCTTACCATGTTGATCCGTACTTAATCACGGATTCAACATTCTTCATTCTTATCAGGCATGTTTTTCATTCTTACATAGTACTCTCAATTTCCCGAGAGTCTTACTTCCCATTTCACCCACACGCCCGCCTGCTACCAAACTCTACCGGACATACCTGTAACAATTATCATGATCTCACGAACGTCATACGTTTCTCGTGTACTGGCCAGGTACACAATCCACATAGTAGTTTCGTGCCTTCATGTAATTGTCACCTTATGTCCGTAGACTTAGGTTTCGGCGCGTGTATCGCTTCCAATACTTCATTACTATACTATCATTGTCTTTCATCTTAAAATTTTCCTTCTCTTAATGAACTTTACCATTACCTACATCCACATATTAAATTCACGTACCTGGGCTCATTTGCCTATTTGTCTTATTACCTCTTTGCCTGCCTTAGTATTCATCCTAGACTGCATTCACGTATCATCCTCTTCCAACACTTATGCTTACCTTGCACATACAAAACCGTCAGTTTCTTTATACGTATACATAAATACATACTTTCATCAACCTTTACCTTTGGATCTTGATCGAGTCTTAGATTGTACGGATTTCTTATCTCAAGAGCACACAAGTTTGAGTTCAAGTACTTACCTTCTCGTACTTGATTCCCTCAAACCAGGGCTCTGATACCAACTTGTAACACCCTAAACAGGTTTAACCTTAAAACAACGCAGCGGAAATTCGAGTCTGAAAATTTCTTTCATGACATACATCTTGACATTCTAAAAATTCATTTTATAATATAAGAACATATCTTATTGGCACCAAATTACATATTTAAACATTCCCGTACAATCCGTCTTGTGACTCGATCTTCGATCTCTACTCCTTAGTAATCCTCATGGCTTGTACTACCTTCGCTCACCACATAAAATTCATAACGTCAGTACGTATCATAAGCATACATGAGTTGTACACGTTTACTTTTCATTTCATTAACTCTTTACATCCCGGCTTTCCTCTGATCATACGGTCCGTAGTGAGACTTCCTTGGTATTCCTGCGTTACACTTCATCACTAGGCACGATGTTATTATCGTTAGTACTCAATTTCATTGAATGCATGCGTACATACTTTCATACAACCTATACATACCCTTACGATCACACATAGCAACATACATACCTATGTACCTACATACATACGTACGTGCATACCTAAATACATCCATTCGTACATACATACTTACATGCCTACATACATACATACATACCTACATACATACATACAAACATACCTACATACTTACATACAAACATACTTACATACATACATACATACATACTTATTCCATTCCTTCTCACAACTTACATATGTGCATACCTTCGTACATACTCACTTGACTACATATACATACTATCTACATACATCCTTACATACATACACTTATACTTATACAACACACATACGTATCCATCTACATACATGCCTACATTTATATTTTCAATCACCCATTGCATTATACCCGTCTCATACTTGCCTACTCATATACATCTTCATATATATATCCTTACGTACTCGCTTACACACTATAATCTTACATACATTCGCGCATACACTCTTACATACACTTCTACATACGTGTATAGAGATAAACAACATCCGTACATACCTATCCACATGTACGCTTACCCTAATGGTCACAAAACATGAGTCAAATTAGTCATTCGCAACTTAAAACGCGTTTAAACGAGTTCCCAAGCCAAAACTGAGCAAACGAGCAACTTTCGACGACCAGGGAGGGGCTCGCGTGACGCCAAGGCCCTTGGCGTCACGCTAGGCCCTTGTTTTCACAGACAACTTGCAGCAACTTGCTGCATATTCCCAGCGCGATCCCGTTTCACGGAAACGGTCATAACTTCTTCGTTATTGGTCCGTTTTACCCGATTCTTTTTCCTACGCGTCCGTAATTTAATTCTCCATCTTATGGAGTTAAGATCCAACATTTGGACTACCGAAATTTATAACTTTTAAGCCTTCGGCTTATTACCCTTTTCCATGATTTCTACCCGTTCATGCATTTACCCTCATAACTTGTTTGTTTGACCTCAACTTCATATGAATTGATAGTTTCAAGGTCATTTGTCATAAAAGGTTCATTCTCGGATGCCCTACATCTCATTCCACCCGTTTTCGCTCAAAAACTTATTTTGACCCGTTAAGGGTAATTGCGCATTAAAACATTTATGACTTACAAACCATACTTCTCACTTTCGTACTTAACCAAAACATTTCACTTATCGAGTAACTTGCTTCTAAACTACTTTTTAAGATCGTTTGCCCAAAATACCCCTCAAGGGCATTTTGGTCAACTTTAATCCCATCATTTACGTCGAAGGACTTAAACACATTTTTGACTTCAAACATCATGTATGATTAATTAAAACACCTTATTACTTAATCGTACTACGAAGTGATTACGGAAATCACTTACCTTATGCGTCCGTGCTCGTATCCGATTCCTCGCCTTTTCTTGACCCGTTATCCTTTCAGGCGTGAGTCCGTCTTGACATGCTTCCTATACTCTCTTTTCATCAAGATCACGCTCCTATTAGCATATGCATTCGTACATGTTAACAATCATATCAATCGCGTATTTCACCCTTAACTTTCATTAGTCCTTTCTAGCATACATAACTCATATGATTATATTCATATCCGTTAACTCTTATAATTCATCATATAATCACATATAACGCATATTGACATAACATGTACCATACGACTTCCTATAATCATGCCTTTACGACAACGAGTCAAATCATGTTTCTTATACTTAGTTAACTTTCAAAAGTCAACTATTAACCATACTCAACTATCGACTTATCATCATATACCCGTAACATCATAATCGACTATACGGACGACACTATATACATTTCATCATACACTTGATGTGAGTACTACCTTTTAAGCATAACGTACAACTATTTCATGCACAATTATTCTAAACTCATACATAACCCATCAAAACCAACTACTAATCATCATGTATCATTCCAAATGAACATTAATCATAACATCATCATATTCCTATACTTTCATCTAACAATAATTCATCATACCCACATAATACATCAATCATTCAACAAGACTTGAACATAGGAGGTGATTCTAGTCATCATCTTCACCCTAACTAACGGGTGTCACCTCTAAACATCAAATTAACGCAAACCATTCATAACCCATGTTCTACACGAGGATTCTAACCCTTGTACATGATCAATTTCATATTAACTCACGGATTAGAACATAACCCACTTCACCCATGATCACCAATCTTAGATTTAAAACATACCTTATGATCCTCTCGTGTTGGTGATCATTAATCCATGCTCGGTTATGGATTTGGGCCTTGATTCATCCTTCAAATTGAAGCTTTTGAAGAACTAGGGTTTTGGGGCTCTTGAGAGCCCCTGCTTGATCTTTCTAGAACACACGTATGTGTGTGTTTGTGTGTGTCAAGTTATTTTATAACTTACTTTCATTTGTTCCACTTTAGCCCCTCGGGTTTACCTTTAAAACATAACTGACACTACCTTCATCATTTAATACTTTTGACCATACCCTTAACTAGGTTAAATAGCCTAGTTCTTTATTTCATGACGTGTCACATAAGAACATACGACAATTATTAACATTCAAATTTTTGGGGCGTTACAATATAAACTACCTATCATACAACTACTCAAACGATGTGACCCTAGGGTATAACCTCGGAAGGTTATTCCCTACCTACTATGGTCACCTAATGTATTTGGTCGGATCCTAATGATCGACCAAACTGGGTCGGGTTTGAAGGTATAGGCGATTTATTAGATCGCCTACCCTACGACCCTAGACAACGTGGTAATCAGTGGGCATAGTCCCAAGGGACTATGACCAACGTGATTACACTCACGTTGCGAAGTTCAAACGAACTTCGCATTGACCATTACTGGTCAACGCTGAAAGTCAAACAAAGTTTGACTTTCTGACTCGAAAAGCAATAAAATAAGGAAAAGAATGAAAGAATACTTACGAAGGGTCCCCGAATGCTAATCCCGATTCAAGAATCTCAGGTATGAAACAATGGTTTCAACTTAGAGGTTCTCAAATCAGAATTCTAGTGATTTTAGCAATGGGGGGTATGGGGTATTTATAGGAATACTCGAACCGTTAAGATCGTTTCATGGAAAACGTGCCTTAATCCCATCCGTACATGTGTTGCAAAGTTATGGTGTTTAGGTGTTTAAATTCCATCCATACATGTGTTGCAAAGTCATGGTGTTTAGGTGTTTAAATTCCATCCATACATGTGTTGCAAGGTCATGGTGCCTAAATTCCATCCTTATCCGCTGACTAAGCATTGTTAGAATGTGTGGTTGTGAATTAAACAACGGCTAATACATCGAATCTGGTCCCGAAAGTGCAAAACTGATCCAAATGACGCGACGCATGGATTTTTCTTATGCCGAACACTAAAATAAAATGTTTTAGTGCTTACATAAATTTTTGGATGTCCGGATGTATTCAGAACGTAAGTTATGCGCGAAAATGCAAACTTGTGCACTTTTTGACACTTTTAGTCCCTGAATGACCCAAAAGTTTATTTTAGCACACCGAACCCCTCAAAGCCTATTTCTAAGCTATGTAAAGGATATTTATGGTATGTTTAACTTATGGTCATGTTCCGGAATGTCTGTTACAGTTCAAATTGGCATACTTTCGCAGTTTGTCAACTTTAGTCCCTGTAAGCGATATAACTTTGATTTCACCACACCAAACCTTCCAAAACTTATATCTAAGTTATGTAAAGGTTATTTAAGGTATGTTAAACCTATTTCACTATTCCGGAGTGTTTGTTGCATTAAACTGGTTATATTTACGCATTAGTGCGCGTATAACCTTCCAGAAAGCGATTTAGAGTTTGAAATCGAACAAGAGTTGATATGTGCAAAAGATACACATATTTATACAAGTCCAAAGTATGAAATACAATATTTCATTGGTTTGGCATTTGTTTGATGGTTGAAATGACACAGGTGTTACACACTGTGTTCAGAGCGCAAGGCCTCATGCTGTGCGATTGCTTGTGAAATCCGTTCATGCAGTTCTGCCTCTGTTGTGGGCAATTGAGTGTTCCTTCGAGGAGGCATCTTCTATAAAGAAGATTGGATAGGTCAGGTCTTAATAAAGGCTCAAGTACATAAGCATCTACTGTACGAATACGACCTAGGGTGTGTATATATACCTAGGTATATCGGTACTCATCATAACAAGCAATCATATAACATCACAATCATAGCACAAACATGTATATCAACAACGTGTTTAATGAGAATATTACGATTGAGCTTTCATTAATCATCGACCACAAATATTGTTACATGTTTTACAAAATATCGTATCAAAAGAACACAAGGTCACACTACCCTTGTCCAACATGTCTATCCGTAAACAACAGTCATATAATCAAAAGGTGGTCTCAAAAGGCTTCACTATCTCAGCTCAATAGCGGTGCTCTCATCACAAGCAGGCTACCTACATAAAACCAAAAACCGGCTATGCTAATGGTGGTGGAGGAGGAACTGGAGGAAAGAAAATCAAGCTGGGCACATGCGCAAGCTCCTCCTCAAGATCATAAACATGACGCAACAGATAACTGATCTGCTGCTCAACGGTGAGAAATCGAGTGTCAAACTCAGGAAATGGAGTAAGCGGTGCAGGAGGATGTGAAAATGTCACACCCTGTCTTTTGCGGAAGCGTATGATGTGTGACTAGCTTGTTATCATTGCATTCAATCGTAATAAACAACTACATGATCAAAACGATGTTCATCCGTTCATGAAAATTTGAGTATTACAAACACTTGTTATTTAAGTTTTCAAAACACGACCTTTGACAAGGTTACAATTCAACAAAAGTGGATGACATCTAAACTTGTAGTCTACTTCTAATTACGACACTTGCGCCCAAGATCCATCCTGTCACCTGAAATACATGTAATTTTGGAAAACATCAACATAAAGTTGAGCGAGTTCATGCGTTTTTGTATTTCACATTTTTATACTTTGTATGAAAACATAGTATGTGTCATGTATAATTCAAGTCTTTCTTGAGTACCCCACGTACTCAAGTATAATTCCCGTTTTCTTGAGTAACCCACGTACTCAATTATCATTCAAGTTTTCTTGTGTACCCCACGTTTTAAATGATTGTTTCTACAAGGGCATTAAGGCACGTGAGGACATAGGGAGCATTAGTATTTTCTCCCTCAAGGCATGTGAGGACATAGGGAGCATTAGTATTTTCTCCTTTAACTGTGTCGATTACCCTCGACTGTGTCGATTAACCTCGACTGTGTCAATTTCCCTTGACTGTGTCGATTTCCCTCGACTGTGTAGATTGACCTCGACTGTGTCGATTTCCCTCGACTGGGACACCGAAGCACTCATGAGGTCACATAAGGACCATGAGTGGGGCTCGGCCGTACCCGTTAGATCTAACCCTCGTCCCTAATTAAGTATTAATGGCATCTCAATATCTAGTTTAAGCTCACATGATCTAGTATTTTCTAGGCTTTTCTTAAAGCTCATCATATTGCACTCACCACGAGTGCTTCTCGTATTCTCAAATCATATTGCACTCGGTTCTCGTTCTCACCAAGAGTGCTTCTTATATTTTTACCCTTTGTAAAAATTATAATATTTGTAACATGTATTTCACCCCCGAGAGTTATAAAACCAAAAATAGTTAGAGAAAAGGGGGAGCATGAACTCACAACTTTGCGTTCCTGCGTCGTAAACTTCACCGGATTTGCTTATCTAGCATCGTGACCTATACGTGTTTTCTTAACGTTAGTCACTAGACTTGTATCGCACAAGTACAAGTCACTATCTTTTGTGTATATATTTTCTTGTGTTAAAAATATTTTATATTTTTAACTAAATGTCTTACTTATATTATTTTCTCAAAAATAAATATAAGCTTTTTGTATTTTGCACTTTGCACCCGAATTATGTATTTTGTCTAACTAGGTTGCATGTGTATTCTTTTGTATTTTTACTCGTTACGAGTATCTCCAAGTCATATTATTTTTACTCTAAAAATAATATATACCTAGTTCACAAAATAATCACATAAGCGATAAATATATATTCTAAATATATATTTAACAAGTTCCATTTATGAAAATCCACCTCCGGTATTTGGTAATTTTGTAATAAAAATCATGGCGAAGTTTGTTTGGAAAACAAGTAAAAAAAAGATATATTCTTAACACTTGTCACCAAAAATATTCTAAGTGTTATTTTCTGGAAAAATTTCGCCAGAGTTTCCTCTGTAACTGGAGGTGGCCACGCTTACCAGCGTATCATTTTCTTTTAAATCGTCAACAATTATTAACAACAATTATCAACAATAATCATTAACATGTTCAAAACAACTTTCTTCTAACAATATATCATCTTATGTTAGCTTTATGTTCGAACTCCAAGTGTATGATCTTTAGTGTTCATATGATTTTCAACATAACACTTCTTTTAGCCAAGCAAAATAGAGGTAAACAAGGGTTTAGATGATCTTACTACTAGCTTAAAGCTAGGGAAGAACAATGTTGAAGATCGAGTGGATAAAAGCACACGGAAGAGGTCCTTCAAGATCCGTTGCTTGCAACCTTCCTAATTAGGCTCGGGACACCTTGGAACCACCTTAGAATATTTTGGTATGAAGTGAAAATGGAGGTGTAGGGTGGTGGGGTTGGGGCCGTAAGTTAGAGGAGGAGGAAGGAGGTGGATGGATGTTGAAGATGGTGTGTGAGAGTTATGATTCTCATGTCTACATATAATCAAGTTTAGAGATCTCCATGGTACATAACAAATCCCTAGGAAATCAAAGAAGGATCAAGCAATATCTAGGGATATCTTGCAAGATCAAACAAGATCTTGAAATAGGCCATGTGGCCGTGAGTTTTGGTGTGAAGTGGTGGAGGGTCTCATATGTTATCTTTATATAATATTTGCAAGATCTCAAGAATCCGAGCAAGATCTTTTCATATCTTTTGCAATCTCATGAAATCTAAGTAAAATCAATTCAAGATTTTGAGAAGATTACAAAATCTTGTATTTATACATGTGGGCCGATTTTTAAGCTAGTGGGGAGGGGGTCTAGTTGTATCTTTTATCATAAGGTGATCTTCTAGTATCTTGCAAAATATCTAGTGAATCTTCCACAAGATCTCATAATATCTTATGGAGATCTTATGATATCATTTAAAATCACAATATATCCAAGTGAATCTATGGAAATCTAAGAAAGATCAAATAAGATATGGGCAAGATCTTGGCAAAATCTTATAATATCTAATAAAATCAAAACAAATCCAAGAAGATCACATAATATCTATGAGTATCCAAGAAATATCAAAATAAATCAAATGGGATCTTGTAGGATTTTAGCAAATATTTGGTGGGGCCACCCCCTTATGACCGTGAATAATATGGGGGGGGGGGTAATGTGTAAATTCCAAACTCTAATTTATAAACAGGTCAGCTTTCATGTGTAACTTTAGGGACTTGTTATGTTATTATGTCATAAGAGGTGTTATGGTGTTCGGGGACCATAACTAGGTCAGAAACATTAAAATAATGCTTCTAGTAATATTTCGATGTTCCGGGTAATGTCCGGTTGTCCGGTTAGATACCGATTCGTTAAAGTGCTAACTTACACTTTTTAGTGTCTTTTAAGTACCTTTCTTGTACTCTTTCAATTCCCAACACTTAGGGAAATATTCTGGATAATAAAACGACATTTCTGCAAAATATTCATATGTTTAAATGCTGAATTATTGCTGAATTATATAAATTTTGCACTTAAAGTGCGTTTCGGGTGCTTTTTAGTGCTTATTTTTGCTTTCGCAATGTCTATAAATTAAACCCTTATATGTACTCTTGGGTTTTAATGTACTTTTGTCGTCGGACCTACACCTAGGCCTCAATTCTAATGTCTGACTGCTTTCTGCAGTTCTGTTGACACGATGTGTCTTACCGGTGAGTTTACTAATATTTCTGACGCAACGCTCTCGTTTTTGCATAAAGCTATATTTTGTAGCACAAAATGTGCATGAATTCACTTGCATGGAATTCAGAAATTTATTTGTCTGGTAACTAGATCATGTACAGTCATTAAAGCACAAATTACTGTTCATCTAGTGTACGGAATGTACGGAAAAGTGACGGTTGTCACAGAAAATGGGGACGGTGATGAACGAGGAACAAATGCAAGCTGACACGGACATGGCAAAGGGCGCGGTGTCATCTCAAGCTCTAAAATCCTACGACTCAAGATCTCATACTGGAGCTGAAGTGAAAGTAGTAGCTCATCCCATGTATAACCAGTAAAGTGAGAGGGATGGTAGGGATCAGAAATTGGCATGGTGTAAGGTGGGAACCATCTGAGTGGCTCATCGAGTGGTGAAGAAGTAAAATGAGCAAAAGGTGCAGACTGGGGTATATGAGGAAAAGCTGATGAAACATGAGGATCATGGCTAGGCTGCTGGCTAGAAGTGTCTTCCCCTATATGGGGTGTGGGTATATCCTGCAAGAAAACAATAGGCAGGTCGACACGGTGTACATCAGACTCTACTGGGTGAAAAGGAATAGGAGCGAGGATCGGTGCCACAATGTGCTCACGATCGGGATGACCGATGATAAGATGATCGTGGACAGGAATGGGAATAACAAAAGGATCCTCGTCTAGGATACCATCAGCAAATGGTAAATCGTCGCCGAAACCGGGCAGCGCAAATGGCTGAAAATCGTCGTCATCATCGGACATCATCTCTGGGTCACTCTCGGTATCAGATGTGAAGATCTCTGGCTCACTCGCCCCTGAGCCAATAGCCATGGGGTCGTCAGTGTTGGACAATCCACTCTCGGATGATGACATAGTGTCTGTAACATACAATCACAATATATGCACATATATCAACTACTAACATTAAGCATGTAATCAATGACAATTTAATCATGTATCCTTCCTAGGCTCCCAGACTAAACCACCTAGTCTCCCAGACTAAACCAACCAGTCTCCCAGACTAAACCAACCAGTCTCCCAGACTAAACCACCCAGTCTCTCAGACTGAACCGTAACATAAACCTTGAAATGTGTTTCGTGTCTTTTCATTTGCAAAAATGTTTGTTTTCTTGGATCTGGGCGTTTCGTGCATGCAATGAAAACAAGTTGTGAAAACATTTTCGTGAGAGCCCGAATGATTGTAGTCTAGACTCGAGAAAGAATCCTAGTTCGCTACAACCGAAGCTCTGATACCAAACTGTCACATCCTGACTTTTGCGGAAGCGTGATTATGTGTGACTTGCTTAATATCATTGCATTCAATCATAACAACAACTATATGATAAAACCGAAGATGTTCATTCATTAAATAAGTTTAAAATAAAAACATAGCGACATTGTCTTGACACAGAATTCAAATTCGAGTACAAACCATGCAACTTGTTTTTAGAGTTCACAAGGACTCGACAAAAGACATTAAATAAAAGCGAGTTCATGTGTTTGTTTGTGTGTATGAATAAACCTTTGTAATTACTGAAAGTATGTATGTATGTTTTGTGACAACCCTCACTAAACCAGGTATCCGTACGACTTAATTAATAATTAATTACTGCTTAATTACTGTGCTTGTTTGAAATTACTGATGAACTGCTATTTGATTTCTGATACATGCATATACCTGCATCATACTCTATTTACCGTCACTACATTATTTACATGCTAAACCTTAGTGACAAACATGATGCACCAAAAGCACAGTAGCACAATGAACGGATAACCTATTGAACATGCTGATAAAGCCAGCATCAGGCAGATACTGCCTCTAAGGCCTGTATGAGCCAGAAATATTTTACTACACTAGTGGTGAGTGTAGGGATACAAGGGTTGTAGAACTGCGTCTCTAGGAATAAGTTACAATGACTGGATGTGCCTAAAACGTGCTCTAAGCACAAAAACTCAGCACTTTAATAAACAATCCAGCTTTTAGCTAACTAATAAAGTGCCAAGACATGAGAAAAATATTACTAGACACTTTCCAAAGTGTCAGGAATAAGTTGTGTCACTAAAAATAATTATAACGACACTTTAAAGCTTTGTTAAGCACTTTAACGGATTACTATCCAACCGAACAACCGGACTATACCCGGAACATGAAAATATTGTTAATAACATTACTTATCTTTTTCTGAGCCAGATAGGGTCCCTGAATACCCTAACACCCACTGTAAAGCACAACACACTACTAACCGGGTTAATCACTTAACTAACTAGATTAACCTAACTAATTACTTAGTGTTTGGTTGAAACCTAACTAGATTACCCCCCCCCCCCCAACCAAATCGGTCACCATGTGACCCCACTCTTGTCCTAATCTTGATTAAAATACTCATGTTTGTCTAATATCTAGTGGACACATGATCCTTTGGGTAATAATCTTGTTAATTGTCTATAAGAACAAGCTTTAAACCAACATAACCTTAATCACTCACAACACCACTTCACACCTCTCTCTCCCTCTCTTTGGTTCTCGGCCGAGAGCACCCCACCACCATCCATCATTCTTTGAGTTTGATCATCACATTCCAAGATCATTCAAGCGTTAAGGGTCACGTATAAGGAGGCTTGGTGCATTCGGAAGGCGAAGGACCTCACTACCTTGCTTTTATCCTCTCATTTTGCGACTAGTTTCGTCCCTAGTCTCGAGCTAGTAGTAAGTTGCTTAAATCACCCTCTCGAACTATTTTGAAGTGGTTAATATGATTTGTAACGGTTAAAACTCGTAATCTTACAAAATGACACACAAAAGTTTACTAAAAATGCTTGTAATGATGGTTAAAAGCTCATATGTTGTGTAAATCTTGTAGTAATTGATTTATGTGATTATTTGGACCCGATCTATGTTGTGGTAGCTCGGATCGTCATTTAACCCGGGTTGGTCATGACCTTGGATCATGACATAAGGTTGTTTTGGAAGTAACAAGGGTTAAAGGATGAAACTCTACCACACCCGAATCATGAACTTGTGTAAAAGCGATTTAGCTTGTGAAATAGTGTTTAAAACTAGTAGATCTACGGATCTACAAGCGGTATTTTCAAAGAACCAAGTATCAAAGAAATTATGTTTTCTAAAGACGGATCTTACGCTAACACGAATGATTTTTAGAACACACAAGTGTGTAAACACTTGTGTAGCACACACTTTCGACAAAATAACTATTTTTGAAAAAGATGACGAGAAGTTGTAAAGACGGAATTTCCTTAAAAACGAGGTTTTTACGAAATCGGATTGCTTTATATAAAGATCCGCTAAAAGTATGGGGATTCACATCATAGGGTGGGAAAAACTACAAGTTCATGAGATTCTTGCGAATTACATGTTTATTAACTAGTTTGATGCGTTGAATATTGCTTTGGTTAAATAAGAAAAATGGTTGATTTGATTATAAAAGAAAATGATACGCTTGAAAGCGTGGCCACCTCCAGTTACAGAGGAAACTCTGGCGAAATTTTTCTAAAAACTAACACTAAGAATTATTTTCACTATAAGTGTTAGAAATACTTTTCGACTTGTTTTCAAATTATAGATTTCGCCATGACTTTATTTACAAAACATCGGAGGTCGGATTTCACAAAATAAAACTTGGTAAATATATATTTAGTATATATTTTTCATAATGTCACTTGATATGTGTTTATGATTATTTTGTGAAAATACTAGTATTATTTTTAGGGTAAAAATAATACTATCGAATGATAATGGATCCAAAATAATACGAACGTCTCTACGATAAATATATAAGTTACACCGGTAATTATTATTACCACTCGATCATTAAAACGTAACTTACGCATTTTAAGAAAATATGACTTAACGCGTATTTTTGTCAAGGTATTATTTTGGGAAAATTTATGTAATAGAAAATATAATAGTTTTGAGAAGAATATTTATATTTTGGAGTTAGAAATAATATATTTCGAACACACATGTATTAAATCCCTCATCCTTGGGAAGGAAAATGATTACCAAGTATATACAGAATGTAAACACGAAATAGTTGTCTAACTATTTCCCAAAAACTTAAACCTTAAAGCTAAGGCACGGTCGTCCGTCTAATAGAGTTAGTACGTGTAGGTCGTCACACAGCTGCTTGATTTGGAGGTATACTTGGTAGAGACGCACCACTGTGAGTTCATGTCCCCCTTTTCTCTTAACTGTTTTCAGTTTTCTAAACTACGGGGGTGAAATACATGTTACTATGAGTACAAGTACTTTATACCTGGTATGGTTAGCGTAAGGCGGGTTACTACTTAGATCATGTGAGTGGGTAGGCGGGAACTGGAGGCCATTAATCCTCATGGTAGGACCGAGGGACGTAAGCGGTAGATCTATCTGGGTGTAGCGAGCCCAACTCCAGGTCCAACAATGCGGACCTCGGGGTGACTTTGTACCCAACGCAAAATCTGCTAGGTTTGAGTCTTCCTACTTGCACTTCACACGTGTCAATGGCCTTGCAAACCATTGGTGATCTCTTTTTCCTTATTTGCTACATACCAGGATTTTTATACTTACAAAGGTTTATTTACTCACTTACACATGAACTCGCTCAACATTATTGTTGATTTTTCAACTTACATGTATTTCAGGGAATTAAAGGATCTGGCGCGGTATGACACGTTTTCCCGCTGCACTAGTTACGAGGTCATCCGGGTTTGGGGAATGTGACTCTTTCCTGGACAAGTCACAGTCCTTAAACTGTGTTTATGTCATGTTGATGTTTGTGTTTGTTGAACAATGTCGTTAGGATGTGTTTCCATTGAGACAATGTTGTTGTATTTGGTTTTTAAAACTTAATTAAATGGATGATCTTGCATGGTTTTATTTCATATAGCTTTGTTATGGTTAAGCTATGGTATTAAGAAGTCACACCAAATTAACCACGCTTCCGCAATGCCAGGGTGTGACAGCTTGGTATCAGAGCTCTGATCATAGCGAACTAGGATTCTTTCTCGAGTCTAGACTATGATCACTAGGGCTCTCACGAAAACATTTTTACTGCATACCACTTAAGTCCAGATCCAAAACTTTTTATAAACAAATGTTGAGCACATTTTATTTATTATTTATAGGCTCAGTCTGGGAGGCCGAGGCTCGGTCTGAGAGGCCGAGGTAGTAGGCTAGTGGGACTAGGAGAATTGGCTAGTGGGACTAGGAAGAGCAGTCTGAGAGGCTGGGAGAATTGGCTAGTAGGACTAGGAGAATTGGCTAGTGGGACTAGGAAGAGCAGTCTGAGAGGCTGGGAGGCTACTGGGACTAGGAGAATTATTTGAATGCTTACTTGGTGACTTATATGATTATTTGATTGTATGATTGACTGTTTATGCATGTTTGTGTTTATATTACAGACACCATGGACACCTCTGGCACAGGTGACTCAGACACCACAGGACCTAGACCTATAGTATCAGATGACCTAGAGTCTTCAGAGCGCGAGGTCCACACATCCGACGTTACTAGCACGGACGAGGACGACTTTCAGCCCTTTGCTTTACCTGATGGTGTTGATGAGCTCGCTGATGGCCCTTTGGCCGGGGACCTACCGTTAGTGGAGATCCCTGCTCCCATACCACTTGCTTCATATCCTGCTTACGATTTGCTTCTCGACACCGACGATGATGACGTCGATCTGGTTGATGACGAGCCCTTAGAGGATGATGTTCAGGGAGAGGCCCTTGTCGCTGCTGGTGATCTCTTGATGATCGCAGATGCTCCCGCCGAGGAGTCACCCGCACACTCTCCGGTCCCAGACTCTTTCGAGTCTGTGGCCTCCGCACCTTCACACACTCAGAGTGCGCATCACTTTTCTCATGGATCAGATCCCGACCAGGCATCCTCTGTTGCCCCTATTCCTAGTTTTGCTTTCGACCACGATGATGTGGAGGATTCCGATCCTGTCTTTCCCCCAGGATTCGACCCAGATGAGGATATAGAGTTTATATCCATGGATCAGCCTATGGAGGATCCAGTCGACCCGGTAGACCCAGTCGATCCCATCGATCCCGAGTTTGATTTTGGGATGGCCTTTGATGACCCCGAGCCTGCCATGGCCCTTGAGCAGGTAGCTGCTCCTGACCCAGTGTTTGAGCATGACCCAGTTCATGCTGACGCACCTATTATTGAGCCTGTCATTGCTGACCCACCTATTGATGATCACCCAGTGGACGCTCCGTTGTTGGAGGGCGATCATGTCATTGCTGCTGATCATGTTGATCCCCCACTTATTGCTGATGCACCAGTTGACCCTTTTGTTGCACCTCACCATGATCCTATGCCAGTTCAGTTTGATCATGCACTTTTTGAGGCACAGATTGACCCACGAGATGAGCACGCCCAGCATGGGTGGATTCCTGCTGATGACGAGGTCCCACCTATTCCCCCTCAGATCACTGATACCCGTCGCGTTGATACCTCCTTTTCATTTCCTCGATTTACACCTCCAGCACGACCTAGAGAGGGTTCTTCGGCTCACCCTTTTGGACATGTACCGGTATCTATCCCTGCTATACCACCGTCTGCTACTTTTCCCCTGTTTCTCCATTTCATGTGGCACCTTTTGATCCCACCTGTGAGCCGTTTCTCTGGGCGTCACCTTCTGTTATGCCACCGACCGACCCCTACCATTCTTTCCATATGGGGTATACTATTGAGGACGTTCTGATGTCTTTTGTCGCCCAGCACGAGGCACACACGCAGCGCATTCAGGAGCTTGAGAGAGCCCAGCCGCCGCCGCCGTGTCAGTGCCAGGGTCAGACCCACTCTCCTTTGCAGCCCTCTCGACCTTTACCACCAGACTATGCTGCACGCCTTTTTGCCCTAGAGCAGCAGGTTGCTTCTTGGTTGCGTACCCAGAGAGCCATGGAGGAGGATTGGCTCCAGTTGCGTCGCTTGTTTTACACTCACTTTCCCCCTCCTCCACCGCCATCCGTGTAGAGCTCTTCAGTATCGTATGGGTAGACGCTAGTGAGAAGACGGCGATTGCTTTTGACTGCACAGCATTTTTGGAGACTACATTATGATTCTGACTTTTGTTGACATGTATTTGATGTACTGACACTGATTTGATATAGTTTTTGGACTAGGGTGATGTAGCCCTTAGTCGACTGATGTTGTATGACACTGTGATGTACTTGTACGCTTACTATGTGGTCTCAATATATGGCAATCGCAGTATTCTCATCATATTTGATGCTTGATTTGGTTATTTATATTCTATGACATGGGATGTTGTGTGATTGATGTTTGTGACATGGGATGTTGTGTGATTGATATGATTATAACATGAGATGTTATGTACTATTACTATCATTATATACGTACGCTATATTATGACCTGACTTACGTGTTATAACATGGGATCTTTATTATGGCCTGACCGACGTAAACCCATCTTTTAGAAGATGCCGCCGAAACGTCCAACGCCGATGCCTACCAATGAGGAAGAACTCCAACAAGTCATCGCTGCCGCCATCGCGCAATACGCCGCCTCGCAAGGAGGACCCAGCGGAAGCAGCTCAAATAACAATGGCAACAACAATCCACCTCATGGTAATACTAAGTCATTTAGACATACCATGACCTAATTGGATATCTATAGCAAGGATGCTAATGTCGTTCACATGTTACAATGTGTGTGCAGGGTGCACCTACAAGCAGTTTCTAGACTGCAAACCGGTCAACTTTGATGGCACAGGAGGTGCTGTCGCCTTTGTTCGTTGGGCTGAGAAAACTGAATCTGTTCTTCGCATGAGCAAATGCGCACTAGATCAGCAAGTCACCTATATCTCAGGGCTATTCTTGGATGGAGCCCTCTCTTGGTGGAATTTGCAGGTATAGACACTTGGTGAAGCTGCTGCCTACGCGCTAACCTGGACCGAACTGAAGGAACTTATGCGCAAAAAGTGCTGCTCTCGCGCGGAAATCCAAAGATTGGAAACTGAGTTCTGGCATTTGAAAATGGAAGGTCCAAAGATCGCAGAATACGTTCAAAGGTTCCATGACTTATCGCATGTGGTGCCCTACATGGTCACTCCGGAGTTCAAGCGGATTGAACGTTTCATTTGGGGATTAGCTCCTCAAATCATAAGCATGGTGACCTCATCCAAGCCTGCAACAATTACTGAGGCAATCGATTTGAGCGTGGCTCTCACTGAGGAGGCTATCCGGCTGAACAAGTTTGGTGAGATCGAGACAAAGAAGAAAGAGACTCACGTCGAGTCATCAGGAGGTAACAAACGGAAGTTCTCGAACTTCAAGCAGGGCGCCAGTGTGGTTGTTAAGAAAGGAGAGCCAAGCGTGCCAACTCAGGTTACAGCTGGTAGTGGGAAGAAAGGAAAGGGATATATGGGCACCCAGCCCAAGTGCAACACCTGCCAACGTCACCATTCTGGCCGATGCGGGCCAAAAGTATGTGAATCTTGTGGAAAGACTGGTCACTTGAAGGATTCTTGTTGGGCTAGTGCTGGCCGGGGAGGCCAAGGAGGATTTGGGAATAGAAATAATAATCGTGGTGGTATTGGGAATCACCCACAGGGGAACAATGGAGGTAATGGGAGTCGAGGCAACAATGCTAATCAAGCGGGCGCCGTGAATCATAACCAAAGGAACAACCAAGCTGGAAATGGAGGTGGAAACGGGCAAAGACTTGGATGCTTTAACTGTGGTGATATCGGGCACTTTAAGAGGAACTGCCCAGAGATGAACCAAGCCCGTGGAAGAGTATTCCATATCGAAGCGAGGGAAGCGCGCCAGGATCCCAATGTCGTTACTGGTACGTTCCCTGTAAACCAACGCTATGCATCCGTGTTATTTGATACTGGTGCCGATTATAGCTTCGTATCGTTAGAATTTAAGAATATGCTTGGTTTAGCCGCTAGTAACTTAGATATTTCGTACTCAATCGAATTGGCTAATGGGAAGTTAGTAGAAGCCAATGAAGTTATCAGAGGCTGTGTGATCGAATTGGGAGAGCGTGAGTTTGCTTTGGATTTACTACCAGTCCAGTTGGGAAGCTTCGACGTGGTGGTAGGAATGGATTGGTTATCAGGCAACAAGGCTGAAATAGTTTGTCACGAAAAGGTCGTTCGTATCCCAACCGAAGATGGCGAAACAATTGTGGTTCACGGGGAGAAGCGTGATACGCCGTGAAGAATTATCAGCTGCCTGAAAGCGCGAAAGTGTTTGCAGAAGGGATGTGTTGCCTTCCTGGCACACATTGTGGATAAGAAGGCTGCTGAGCCAAGAATAGAAGACATCCCTGTCGTGAGGGAATATCCAGAAGTCTTCCCAGAGGACTTACCTGGACTGCCACCTCAGAGACAAGTAGAGTTCCACATTGACTTAGTTCCAGGCGCCGCGCCTGTGGCTAAGGCACCTTATAGACTTGCTCCGTCTGAGATGCAGGAACTGTCGACACAACTTCAAGAGTTGTTAGACAAGGGATTTATCCGACCAAGCTTCTCTCCTTGGGGAGCTCCAGTCCTGTTTGTCAAGAAGAAGGACGGTAGTTTTCGTATGTGTATTGACTATCGGGAGTTGAACAAGCTGACGATCAAGAATAGATATCCTCTGCCAAGGATTGATGATCTGTTTGATCAACTGCAAGGCTCAAGCTTTTATTCAAAGATCGATCTTTGATCTGGATACCATCAGTTAAGGATACAAGAGGAGAGTATCCCAAAGACAGCCTTCAGAACTCGTTATGGGCACTACGAGTTCCTTGTTATGCCGTTTGGTTTGACAAACGCACCTGCAGTCTTTATGGATTTGATGAATAGAGTTTGCAAGCCGTACTTGGACAAGTTCGTGATTGTGTTCATTGACGACATCTTGATTTATTCAAAGACGAAGGCTGAGCACGAACAGCATCTAAGAGCTATTTTGGAGTTGCTGAAGAAAGAACAGCTATATGCCAAACTCTCTAAGTGCGAATTTTGGCTACGTGAAGTCCAATTTCTTGGACATGTGGTAAATGGAGATGGAATCCATGTGGATCCAACCAAGATCGAAGCGATCAAGAATTGGGAAACACCAAAGACGCCAACCGAGATTCGACAATTCTTGGGTTTGGCTGGCTACTATCGAAGGTTCATTGAGGATTTTTCGAAGATCGCTCAACCATTGACGCTCCTCACGCAGAAAGATAAGGAGTTTGATTGGGGAATCAAACAGGAAGAAGTGTTCCAGATATTGAAGGATAAGCTCTACAATGCGCCAATCTTAGCACTACCAGAAGGTACAGATGATTTCGTGGTATACTGTGAAGCCTCATGTCAAGGATTGGGTTGTGTGTTGATGCAACGCCAAAAGGTTATTGCTTACGCATCACGTCAACTGAAAGCGCACGAAAAGAACTATACCACACATGATTTGGAACTTGGCGCAGTGGTATTTGCATTAAAGATCTGGAGACACTACCTTTATGGTACAAAGTGTACAATTTTTACAGATCACAAGAGCCTACAACACATATTCAACCAGAAGGAGTTGAATATGAGGCAAAGACGATGGGTTGAGTTGTTAAATGATTACGATTGCGAGATAAAGTATCATCCAGGGAAGGCGAATGTGGTCGCCGATGCCCTAAGTCGAAAGGAGAGGATCAAGCCCACAAGGGTTAGGGCTTTAGAAATGATTATCCAAACCGATCTTTCCTTGCGCATTCGTGCCGCGCAGAAAGAAGCTTTCAAGGAAGGAAACCTTGAAGAAGAATATCTCCGTGGGATGGAGAAGCTACTGGTACCAAACGAGGAAGGAACGTTATGTTTTGAGAAAAGGATTTGGGTTCCCTTGTTTGGAGGTTTAAGGAAGGTTATTTTCGATGAAGCTCACAAGTCGCGGTACTCTATCCACCCTGGAGCGGATAAGATGTAGCAGGATCTCAAGGATTATTATTGGTGGCCTAGGATGAAAGGCGATGTTGCTGTTTATGTGAGCAAGTGTCTAACGTGTGCTAAGGTTAAAGCCGAATACCAGAAGCCTTCAGGACTTCTGCAACAACCCGAGATTCCCAAGTGGAAATGGGAACAAATCTCCATGGATTTTATTACAAAGTTGCCAAGAACGCCAAGAGGCCATGACACTATTTGGGTAATAGTGGACCGATTAACGAAGTCAGCACACTTCTTACCTATCAAAGAGAAGGATAACACTAGCAAATTGGCTGAAATTTACATGAGAGAGATCGTCGCATGTCATGGAGTGCCTCTCTCAATCATTTCCGATAGAGACGGAAGGTTTATATCAAGGATTTGGCAATCCTTCCAGGAAGCTTTTGGCTCACAATTAAATCTGAGCACTGCGTATCATCCGCAAACTGACGGTCAAAGCGAGCGAACGATACAGACTTTGGAAGACATGCTGAGAGCGTGTGTTATGGATTTGGGCGGTAGCTGGGATAAGCATTTGCCTTTGGTCGAATTTTCATACAACAACAGCTACCACACCAGTATTGGAGTCGCGCCATTCGAAGCTCTTTACGGACGTAAGTGCCGATCACCCCTATGTTGGGCTGACGCAGGTGATAAGCAGCTTGCTGGTCCCGAAATCGTCCAAGAAACGACAGACAAGATTGCGCAGATTCGAAAACGCATCGAAGCAGCTCGCCACAGACAGAAAGCCTATGCAGATCCAAACCGGAAACACTTGGAATTCCAAGTTGGAGAAATGGTTTTATTAAAAGTTTCACCCTGGAAGGGTGTGGCACGCTTCGGAAAGCGTGGAAAGTTAAATCCGCGCTACATTGGTCCTTTCAGAGTTTTGGAAAGAATAGGACTAGTAGCATACAAACTGGACTTGCCTGCCGAACTCCATTCAGTTCACGATACATTCCATGTATCCAACCTGAAGAAAAGTCCAACTCAAGATACCATTGCCATTCCCATCGACGAGATTCATGTTGACGACACGCTCCATTTCGTTGAAGAACCGGTCAAGGTTACGGATTGGAAAGTAAACAAGACCCGCCGGAGCAGTGTCAAGCTCGTCAAAGTTCGTTGGAATGCCAGACATGGTCCTGAATACACCTGGGAGCGTGAGGACCGGATGAAAGAGAAATACCCCGACTTATTTCCTAAGAACCCTGCATCTACAAGCAGAACTTAAAATTTCGGGACGAAATTTTTCTAACGGGGGGAGAATGTGACAACCCTCACTAAACCAGGTATCCGTACGACTTAATTAATAATTAATTACTGCTTAATTACTGTGCTTGTTTGAAATTACTGATGAACTGCTATTTGATTTCTGATACATGCATATACCTGCATCATACTCTATTTACCGTCACTACATTATTTACATGCTAAACCTTAGTGACAAACATGATGCACCAAAAGCACAGTAGCACAATGAACGGATAACCTATTGAACATGCTGATAAAGCCAGCATCAGGCAGATACTGCCTCTAAGGCCTGTATGAGCCAGAAATATTTTACTACACTAGTGGTGAGTGTAGGGATACAAGGGTTGTAGAACTGCGTCTCTAGGAATAAGTTACAATGACTGGATGTGCCTAAAACGTGCTCTAAGCATAAAAACTCAGCACTTTAATAAACAATCCAGCTTTTAGCTAACTAATAAAGTGCCAAGACATGAGAAAAATATTACTAGACACTTTCCAAAGTGTCAGGAATAAGTTGTGTCACTAAAAATAATTATAACGACACTTTAAAGCTTTGTTAAGCACTTTAACGAATTACTATCTGTTAGTGCACTACGTCTATTGACTTCGTCTTGTTTCATGAGATAGGATAAGATATCTAGTGCACGAGATTCGAGATATTGTAAAATGAAAGATTTCGCTTCAAGTGAACTTCAGACCAGTTCAAGCGAAATCACACTCATTAGATTTCGCTTGAACCAGATCTGGTTACCTTCAAGCGAAATCTTCAACATTATAAATAGAGCACTTGTCATTTCACTTGGTACGCAACTTCTGAAGGTGTAACGAAGTGCTGCCAATTTTCTGTCAGGTTGTAAACATTGTTATTATCAATCAAAGCAACAGATTAAAGAGTATAAGCTGTATTCGTGTCCGGTTTACTGATTCCGCCTTTAAACTGGATGTAAAACTCTTCGGAACGACTCAGTCGGGTCAAACAACGATCCAACAAGTGGTATCAGAGCTCAGGACGAGGAGTTCATACTACTACAGCTTGATTCTACCGATTTCTCTCATTTCTACTCATTTCTTTTTGTATTTTTCAGATCTGAACTAGTTCCAACGGTTGAAATGGACTAATTTTCGAGTATAACGTGTAAAACATAGTTTTAACAAACCCTACAAAGTTTCGGACTTAAAATCAGATTAAAACTCATTAAAATTGATCTAAAACCAGATTTCGCTTCAAAGGTTTCGAAGATAATTGACTGATTTCGCTTCAGATCTGACATATTAGACAATTTCGCTTGAAGCTAGTTGAAGCGAAATAGAGGTTTTCACTTGATTTCGCTTGTAATCAGTTGAAGCGAAATACATCAGCTGGATTTCGCTTGAAGCTGAAGCGAAATAGTTTGTTATTGATTTCGCTTGAATCAGATTTGAACTTGATTTCGCTTGAATTAAGTGTTGTTATCTGATTTCGCTTGAAGCTATATATACTTCATAGATTTCGCTTGAAATTGCTGAAGTTTCAAAACTTTGAAAATCTCTAAGTGTTTGACTGATTTTCTGTCAGATACATTCACGATGGATGATAATTTCATAAACCCATTTAGCGACATGTACGCGTTCACTTCCGAATCGTCAGATAGAAGATCAGAGATGAAAGAATATTCAAAAGAGATTTCGGAAAATTTGAAGTTTGAGAACATGTACGGAAGTCAACAGAAGCCACCAAAGCTAATGAAAGTTGAAGATTATAATTGGTGGAAAAACAGATTTGAAGGTTGGGTAAAAGCTTTCGCTCCTGAAAGCTGGTTAAAACTGACAAATGGATACACTGAACCAGTAAAAGAGGGAGGAGAGTTAATAGAAGCAAAAGATTTCACAGACATAGACACAAAAAATTTTGTGGCTGAATATAAAATGATCACATTAATCAAACAGTCAGTGAGAGAAGATATTATCTCGTTACTTGAACAAGAGAAAACCTCAAAGAGTTTGTGGGAAGCATTAGGGAGAAAGTGTGTAGGAAGTAATGAAATTGTCAAAAACAAAAAGAAATTGTTGCGTAAAGAGTTTGATTTATTCAGTTGTATGAAAAATGAATCTGTTTGTAGAATGATCGAAAGATTTGGGCATCTGAAAATGGAGTTAGCCAGACATGAAATTTTACCTTCTGAAGAGGAGCTGGTGGATAAATTGTTTGATTCATTACCAGATGATCAAGAGTGGAAATACTTTGCTCTAATGTTGAAAAATACAATCAAGCCTGAAGATTTGAAAGTAGACTTGCTGATTGAAAGATTTGAAAGTCATGAGTTGGAGATAAAGAGATCTAAAGTAAACAATCCAGCTTATCAGCAGAATGTAGAGCTTTACTACAGAGTACCGCAGGCTGGATCTCCAAGAACAGCATTTTCTGCAGAAAGTTCAAATTCAGTGAAAAATGAAAGTCTTCACAGTGGTTTTCACAGTGGATCTTCTTCAACAACTTCTGATCAATCTGCTTCAAAGAATTTGTTTCAGTGTAATATCGCAGTGGATCTGAAGAATGGGCAGAATTTCAGTGAAGAGTCGGCAAAACAACAGATGGTTTTCTTGGCATCTGTACTTGAATCATATGAAAGCCTCGTTGCAGGGAAGATTGGTAATACCAATTTGACGAAAGAAGATTATGACCAATTAGACCCCGAGGAGATGGAACTCATGGATATAAGATGGTGCATGGCCAGTGCGGTTCGTCGAGCACAGCGGTTCATGGAGATAACGGGGAGAAAGTCAATTGGTGGACCGTCTACTAAATTGGGATTTGATAAATCCAAGGTGACATGTTTTAAATGCAAACAAAGAGGTCATTTTAAGCGCGAGTGTAGAAATGCGTATGCTCCTGATGATTCTGAAAATCCATTCAATGAAGATTACTACAGAAAGGCGATTTACCATCAGAATAAGTCTGAGCCACCAAGATTAAAGCAACCAGAAGAAAAATCAAGGGCTCTTGCAGTTATATACGAAGATGAAGGATATGACTGGAGTCAAGAAGTTCTACCTGAAGAAGATGCAGTTGGTTATGCATTTGTGGCTGATGTTGATCCTGATAGATATTGGAAAACAGATTATGCAAGATGGGAAATTGGAAAATTAAATGAACCATTCAAAGAAGCTCAGAGAGCAAAAAGATGGAATGAAGAGTTGGAATGTTACATGGATCCACGGGGTAATCCAGTTGTTGACCCATCAAAAGTGGATTTTGAAGCTATAATAAATTTGGTTCCAAGGCAGGCTACTTTCAACACACGAAGGTTATCTGATAAAGCATATCTGCCTGATTTGGAGAAGAAGATTAGAGAAGTTTGTGAAGCAAGTCTACCGAAGGTGGTAGAGATGAAGAAAAGAAAAGAAGAGGAATTGAAGAAGATGATTGAAGAAGTAAAGACTGTTGTGAAGATTGTTGTTGAAGAGGAAAAGAAAGCTGAAGAAGAACAAAAGAATGAAGAAGCTCAGAAAGAAGAAAAGAAGGAAGATCAGAAAGTTGAAACAGAAGAATCGGTGCTGAATGAGTCTGAGGTTAGAAAATCTTCTGATCTATCGAATGTTGAATTGGTTGATGAAAAAGAACAAAAGTGCAGGAATTGCATAGAAATGTGCAAAGCCTGTACTGAAAAAGATGACATCATAAAAACAAAAGAAAATGATTTAAACAAACTTGAAAATGGTTTCACGATAAAATGTAAAGAAATGATTGAAAAAGAAGAAATTTTGAAACTAAAAGTTGAAAATTTGACACAGAAATGTCAAGGTCTTGAAAAGGATAATGATGTTTATAGACAACTGTGTTCTACAAAATGTGTTGATTGTGTTGAAAAAGAATCTAAATTTCAAGATTTACAAAAACAGTATGATTCTTTAAAGTGGTCGAGTCAGAGAGTACAAGAAGCTTATGATACTTTGAAGAGCCAAGTCAAAAGTTTTGATCAAAGATTGTCTGAAACTTTAATAACTAAAGAAATGTATGAAAGAAGGTTTAAAGAAAAGCAAATTGAATTGAACAAATGTGTTGATGAAATTGCTAATCTTAAGCAAGTCTTGGCTGAAAAAGAAAAGATTGTTACAAAACTTCAAAGTTATCATAACTCTTCGTACATTCTCGAACGCATTTTCAACATCACACCAGATGACAAAGATACTGAAAATTGCAAAAAGGGTATTGGTTCAGAATTTCATCAGGTATTACCACCATTGAGAAACAACTATACTTTTTATGATGAGGAAAAGGTGGCAAAGGGTTTGAACTTAGCTGACCAGTTACCTGAAAGTATCGATGTGACTTACTCCAAATCTGATGATGCTAATGATTCAGAGGTGGTAAGTAAGGTTGTTGAAAGCGTTTTGAACGATGAGTCTACAAAAGGTAAGTCTGAATCACAGGATGGAGATGAAGGAAATCTTTATGATGGTTATCTGAAAAACACAAAATCCGAGAAAAATTTGAATGATGATTCAAAAGGATTGGTTTATACCATGATTGGATCGGACAAACTATTCTTAGATATTGTTTTCCCGATTCAGAATGTGATTTCAGAAAAGGTCGACAAAGTTTTCAAAATGGTTGAGATTGAAAAGTCCGAGATTTCAAAGTTTGCTGGTAAGAGTCATAGAGGTTCGTATACCAAACCTGGTTTCAAAAAGAAGAACATGAAGGCTGGGTTGGGTTTTAAGAAGAAACAGAATCGAAACAAACATGAAATGCCGAAGTTTCAGGCAAAAATGAGTTTTGTGCAAGGAGGCAGTTTAGAAGAAGAAAAAGAATTCAAAATGAAACAGTCTAATGATGAGTTTGATGTGATGAAAAAGAAACAACAACAGGCCAAGGATGTTTCAAAGAAAGTATGTTTTAAATGTGATCAGATTGGACATGTTGCACGAAAGTGTCCAAATCCAAAGCCTGTTGATGTTGAAAAACAGAAATCTGAGAATGTGAAATCAAGGTCAACCAGATTTGATTCGAAACAAACTTGGAGGTATAATACAAACAAGTTTGCTTCAAATCAAAATTGGAAATCAAACCCGAACAGGTTCGATTCAAGACAGACCTGGAATTCTCACACACCCAGATTGAGAACAACACAGAGTTGGAGAAAATCTGTGGATATGACAAAACCTCAAGAGTTTTGGAAACCGAAAAATGTTGTTCAAAATCAAAAGGTTCAAAAAGAGACAAATTTTTACAAAAGAGGTACTCCGAAAGGTCAAGTGTGGAGTGCTAAGAAACAAATGATGATGGTAAAAGATGAGAAAGTTGAAGTCAAAATTGAACAAGTTTTAAATGACAAAGAGTTTCCAAAATTGAATGATTATTGTATTGAAACGCCTAAGGTCCAACAGACCTGGGCTAAATTGTTCAAATGATTGATAAAGTTTGAATGTGCAGGTGCTCAACGGAGCTGAAGACTGTGAGAATGGTAGTTGGAGCAACCTGGCACAGGAAGAGGTTGCAGGAACCTGGTTTGGTTGAACAGGGAGTTTAGTTTGAATGATTTCTGTATATAAATAAACAATATTTTCAAAAACCCTAAAAATTTAAAAAAAAAAAAAACCAAAAATATGTTTAGTTTGTTAAAATTTGAAAAACCAAAAATATGTTTGTTTTTATTTTTGTTTGAATGGATGTTGATTGAATATGCCGAAACCCTCACGGCTGAACAAACATGATTATTTTTATCAGATTGAAAAACGGTTTTCAAACTGTTAAGATCAATGGGTTGTAAATCATGGGGGTATATTATATTTTCTGCAAATCAGTGCGCTTGAAGCAGAAAATGGATGGCGAGACAAAGCTATCAGTGTTGGTTGTCAAATTTTCTTTATATGATTTTGCATTTTAGGGGGAGAAAAATTGTCATTAGAAAATACAAAAACATTTGAAAATTTGAAAAAGTCAAAAACATGATAAAATTCAAAAATTTGAGTTTTGCGTAAAAAGAGGAAATGATAGTACATCAGTAGACAGTTACAGTATGCTAAAGAAATGGAAAGTATAAAAGAGTTAAACAATCTTACTGATGATGTGTCGATAGGTTTTTGCACATTTAGTAGATTTATTCGGGATATAAACCTAAATTCAAACTTGTGAATTCGTGGGGAACACTACTTGGATATATAGGTAACCCCTGAAATCTCGTTTGAAAGGTCTCTTAATCTGATATACTAGGTCTTTATACTCTATGATATCTGGGGTATTATTCCGGGACTTCTGCTGAACGGTGGTTCTGACCTAGTCCCTGGCTAATACTTGCTTCAATGCTTGAAACACAGCATTACACCCTCAGCATGCTGAAACGATTAAATTGATATATGCTGCTGTTGTAAGCAAAAAGATCCTCTAAAGGGGACACACCGAAAAGTCGAAGCTGATATCTCTCTGCGTATACGGAAGTATCGACCTGAGATCCCTCGGCCCTCGCATACCTAAATTATATACAGATATCATTGTAGTATTCTCACCTGTAAGACTGATTATTGGGATTCTGGATACGGGAGTATATTCAAGAGGTGGGACACATGATTGATTTAAGTTCTTAATTCATTTAAATCGTATCCTGAGTAAATTGAAATTTGTGTGGAAATTTAAGATGGATCAGTATATCGACAATCGAAGTAAATTGTTTAGGTCTGAGTGTGAAATTAAGCTCAATGGTACTTGTGACTTGTCATAAACTGATATGATCCTCTGACGCATACTCAAAACAAAAATATTGTCTGTAAATATGTTTGTACATATTTCTTTACTGCTTTATATTTTCAGAAAATACAAAAACATTTTAATTTCTGCTTTATTTTTGACAACTGGTGTCTGAGTGCTGAGTTTTAAAATCTAAGTATGCTGATTGTGTTTCTGAAAATAAAACAAGTTCATTAATTTGAAACTTGAATTAAATTCAAAAATTTCAAAAATAGTTTGTGATATCTCCAAGGTCATTAGTTTGAACTTGGATGATAAACTGTGAGGAAGTTGGATTCTTTAACACTGCCATATCAGTAAAGTATGTTGAAAGGGGGAGTGGATTAGAGAATTTGATTGAGAATTCAAAATGCTGTTACTCATAAATGTTTGAGAAATTGCAGATGATAGTCCAGATTACGATCCCGAGAATAGAGTCTAAGGGGGAGTCTGAAGACAAGCTGAAAGTTAAGAGCTTGTAGATGGAAAGCTAGGTGTCGATCCCAAAGCATGGAAGCTTAACGAAAGGGGGAGCCTGAAGCTGATAGAAGAAGAGAGTGTTGGATGCTTACAGTGTTACAACTTAAATGAGAAGGCAGAATGATCAAGACTGAAGAAGGTGTCATAACAAAGATTAGTCACTAAAGACTGCGTCAATATCCGAGGGGGAGTCTGTTAGTGCACTACGTCTATTGACTTCATCTTGTTTCATGAGATAGGATAAGATATCTAGTGCACGAGATTCGAGATATTGTAAAATGAAAGATTTCGCTTCAAGTGAACTTCAGACCAGTTCAAGCGAAATCACACTCATTAGATTTCGCTTGAACCAGATCTGGTTACCTTCAAGCGAAATCTTCATCATTATAAATAGAGCACTTGTCATTTCACTTGGTACGCAACTTCTGAAGGTGTAACGAAGTGCTGCCAATTTTCTGTCAGGTTGTAAACATTGTTATTATCAATCAAAGCAACAGATTAAAGAGTATAAGCTGTATTCGTGTCCGGTTTACTGATTCCGCCTTTAAACTGGATGTAAAACTCTTCGGAACGACTCAGTCGGGTCAAACAACGATCCAACACTATCCAACCGAACAACCGGACTATACCCGGAACATGAAAATATTGTTAATAACATTACTTATCTTTTTCTGAGCCAGTTAGGGTCCCTGAATACCCTAACACCCACTGTAAAGCACAACACACTACTAACCGGGTTAATCACTTAACTAACTAGATTAACCTAACTAATTACTTAGTGTTTGGTTGAAACCTAACTAGATTACCCCCCCCCCCCCCAACCGAATCGGTCACCATGTGACCCCACTCTTGTCCTAATCTTGATTAAAATACTCATGTTTGTCTAATATCTAGTGGACACATGATCCTTTGGGTAATAATCTTGTTAATTGTCTATAAGAACAAGCTTTAAACCAACATAACCTTAATCACTCACAACACCACTTCACACCTCTCTCTCCCTCTCTTTGGTTCTCGGCCGAGAGCACCCCACCACCATCCATCATTCTTCGAGTTTGATCATCACATTCCAAGATCATTCAAGCGTTAAGGGTCACGTATAAGGAGGCTTGGTGCATTCGGAAGGCGAAGGACCTCACTACCTTGCTTTTATCCTCTCATTTTGCGACTAGTTTCGTCCCTAGCCTCGAGCTAGTAGTAAGTTGCTTAAATCACCCTCTCGAACTATTTTGAAGTGGTTAATATGATTTGTAACGGTTAAAACTCGTAATCTTACAAAATGACACACAAAAGTTTACTAAAAATGCTTGTAATGATGGTTAAAAGCTCATATGTTGTGTAAACCTTGTAGTAATTGATTTATGTGATTATTTGGACCCGATCTATGTTGTGGTAGCTCGGATCGTCATTTAACCCGGGTTGGTCATGACCTTGGATCATGACATAAGGTTGTTTTGGAAGTAACAAGGGTTAAAGGATGAAACTCTACCACACCCGAATCATGAACTTGTGTAAAAGCGATTTAGCTTGTGAAATAGTGTTTAAAACTAGTAGATCTACGGATCTACAAGCGGTATTTTCAAAGAACCAAGTATCAAAGAAATTATGTTTTCTAAAGACGGATCTTACACTAACACGAATGATTTTTAGAAGACACAAGTGTGTAAACACTTGTGTAGCACACACTTTCGACAAAATAACTATTTTTGAAAAAGATGATGAGAAGTTGTAAAGACGGGATTTCCTTAAAAACGAGGTTTTTACGAAATCGGATTGTTTTATATAAAGATCCGCTAAAAGTATGGGGATTCACATCATAGGGTGGGAAAAACTACAAGTTCATGAGATTCTTGCGAATTACATGTTTATTAACTAGTTTGATGCGTTGAATATTGCTTTGGTTAAATAAGAAAAATGGTTGATTTGATTATAAAAGAAAATGATACGCTTGAAAGCGTGGCCACCTCCAGTTACAGAGGAAACTCTAGCGAAATTTTTCTAAAAACTAACACTTAGAATTATTTTCACTATAAGTGTTAGAAATAGTTTTCGACTTGTTTTCAAATTATAGATTTCGCCACGACTTTATTTACAAAACATCGGAGGTGGGATTTCACAAAATAAAACTTGGTAAATATATATTTAGTATATATTTTTCATAATGTCACTTGATATGTGTTTATGATTATTTTGTGAAAATACTAGTATTATTTTTAGGGTAAAAATAATATTATCGAATGTTAATGGATCCAAAATAATACGAACGTCTCTACGATAAATATATAAGTTACACCGGTAATTATTATTACCACTCGATCATTAAAACGTAACTGACGCATTTTAAGAAAATATGACTTAACGCGTATTTTTGTCAAGGTATTATTTTGGGAAAATTTATGTAATAGAAAATATAATATTTTTGAGAAGAATATTTATATTTTGGAGTTAGAAATAATATATTTCGAACACACATGTATTAAATCCCCCATCCTTGGGAAGGAAAATGATTACCAAGTATATACAGAATGTAAACACGAAATAGTTGTCTAACTATTTCCCAAAAACTTAAACCTTAAAGCTAAGGCACGGCCGTCCGTCTAATAGAGTTAGTACGTGTAGGTCGTCACACAGCTGCTTGATTTGGAGGTATACTTGGTAGAGACGCACCACTGTGAGTTCATGTCCCACTTTTCTCTTAACTGTTTTCCGTTTTCTAAACTACGGGGGTGAAATACATGTTACTATGAGTACAAGTACTTTATACCTGGTATGGTTAGCGTAAGGAGGGTTACTACTTAGATCATGTGAGTGGGTAGGCGGGAACTGGAGGCCATTAATCCTCATGGTAGGACCGAGGGACGTAAGCGGTAGATCTATCTGGGTGTAGCGAGCCCAACTCCAGGTCCAACAATGCGGACCTCGGGGTGACTTTGTACCCAACGCAAAATCTGCTAGGTTTGAGTCTTCCTACTTGCACTTCACACGTGTAAATGGCCTTGCAAACCATTGGTGATCTCTTTTTCCTTATTTGCTACATACCAGGATTTTTATACTTACAAAGGTTTATTTACTCACTTACACATGAACTCGCTCAACATTATTGTTGATTTTTCAACTTACATGTATTTCAGGGAATTAAAGGATCTGGCGCGGTATGACACGTTTTCCCGCTGCACTAGTTACGAGGTCATCCGGGTTTGGGGAATGTGACTCTTTCCTGGACAAGTCACAGTCCTTAAACTGTGTTTATGTCATGTTGATGTTTGTGTTTGTTGAACAATGTCGTTAGGATGTGTTTCCGTTGAGACAATGTTGTTGTATTTGGTTTTTAAAACTTAATTAAATGGATGATCTTGCATGGTTTTATTTCATATAGCTTTGTTATGGTTAAGCTATGGTATTAAGAAGTCACACCAAATTAACCACGCTTCCGCAAAGCCAGGGTGTGACATGTTTGAAAAACCCTGGTATGAAAGCAACAAGGAAAACAGATCATTAATGGTTTGCAAGGCCATTAATATGTGTGACGTGATGCAGGAAGGCTCAAACCTAGCAGACTTTGCACCGGGCTTCCAGTTGTAATACATAGTCATCCCATGGGCCAAACCTTGGTCCAACATGGATGGAGCTCGCTACACCCAAATAGATTTATCACTCATGTCCCTCGGTCCTACAATGAGGATTAATGGTCTTAAGCGTTATACCCACCACTCACATGATCTTGCAGTACCCTTCCTTAGCTAACCATACCAAATAATAACGTTTGTAAACAGTTTGTAACATGTACTTCACCCCCGAAGTTATAAAACTGAAAATAGTTAAGAGAAAAGGGGGATATGAACTCACAGTCTTGCGTCTTCGCACCGTAACTCAAAGCTTCTCCGAATAAACACGACTACCTACAACGTACTATGATCTATTAGATGAGCGGGTCGTGCCTTGACTTAGTTTTAATTAGTGTCTTTAAGTTACATTTCAAAGTGTCTTCATTATTATTCCAAGTTATAATTATTTGTTAAAATAATAAATAGAGTAAATTACATTTTTGGCTCCTGTGGTTATATCAGTTTTACTATATTGGCCCAAAATAAGTTTTTTTAACAGATTTACCCCCATGGTCCCCATAACTAACCGTTTTGGCCCCTAAATCTAACCAAACCCTAACTCAGGTTAATTTATTGGTCATATGTTTATCACATGATGTCTAATTTGGTAATTTTACCTCCCCCTAATATGTCTTTATAAATAAAACCCTAAACCCCTATTTTTTCACTTCATCTTCTTCACTAAATCATCTTCTTCTTCGACAACAGTTCATTCAAAACCCTAATTTCATAGCTGACAAAGATGGTGATATGCAGATGTGGGTTGCCTTCTGTCCTTCAAACCTCCCATGTTTGTAAAAATCGCAGATGAGATCGAGCAGAAAAGGAAAGAACTCCGGTTATACCTCAACGCCGAGAAGTCACCGGAGAAGAACGGCCGGTGGATATCGACTCCATTCAAACATCCAACGATGATTGACAGCAATAATCGATTCCGATCTCAAAAAGAAAGTTAGCGATGATCGATTCCGATCAGGTCAGGTGTGTGTGGCGCGATGGTTGTTGGATTTAGTGGGTCAGTCGGATTTGGGTGTGTATGGTGGTGGTTTAACGAATCTGAATTACTGAATCTGAATCACCCAGATCTGTTAATGTTTGATTCGAATCGGATTTGGTGGGTTTCATTACAAACACTGAATTTAGAATCTGTTAATGTTTGATTCAGTTCTGATTGAAGTTTATTAAAAGCAAAGCAAAACCCATGTCCGAATTGAAGTAAAGAATAAAGGGTATCTGATTTTTAACTGAAATGAAAGATTATAACAAACCTTTTTATGGTGGATGATGCAGTTGAAGTCGAAAAAGTTATGAGATTTGAGAGGGATTGTTGAATTGAAGTAAATGAAAGTTTGTGTGTGAAATGGATTTGGGAACTAAGTTAGTGAAATTCAAGAGGAAACGGTGCACATAAGTCTAGTGCTACATGTGGATGAAGATTTCCTCCATAGAAAAAATCAACGTGAGGTCAATGGTGGATTAGGAAACATGGAGAAGATTATTGATTCTTCTATTTTGAGGACAATACTTTTTATAAAATCTGATTTTGGATATTTTGAAATCTTGGGTTTGTTCTTGAAATATGGGTTTGAAATTGAAATTAGATTTAAAGGGATGAGAAATTACAAAAATGCCCTTGAAAGTGACAAATAATTAACCAGGGTAAGAGGTTGAGTTAGACTTAGGGGCCAAAATAGTTAGTTATAGAGACCATGGGGGCACATATGTTAAAAAATCTTATTTTGGGCTAATATAGTAAAACTGATATAACCACAGGGGCCAAAAACGTAATTTACTCTAATAAATATTTTAACTTAAATTGTATCTATTAAATTCTGGATTAATTGTTAACAATATATTTTAACTTAATACTTTTCAAGTATTTATACTCGTATATCCTTCCCAAGGATGGGTGTATTCGGATTCTTGTATTAGTATATTTTTGCCATGTATGTGAGGTCGTATTCCGGTGTGTATTTATACGTATGAGAATACGTATTTTTATTGTATTCATTAAGAATTCTTATACTTAATTTCGTATTAATTTTTCCAGAATATTATTTCTAGAAAAAATACATTAATATATATTTCCAAAATATATATTTTAAGAAATATTATGTAAAATCTTCCCTTGGCAAAAATATTTGTATTTTCATATAAATTACAAAAATAATACATTTTCAAGTCTAAATTAGAAAATATATATATAATTCCATTTTTCTTCCAAAAATTAATATATTTCAAGTTTGTTTGAGGAAATATATATATTTCTTTCACACAAAAAAAAACATATCTTCTAATATTTCCAAGAAAATACATATTTTTATTCACCAAAAAATAATATATTTTCTTCTTGTCAAAAATATGATATAAGTTTGTAATAATTGTAAAAATCATATTTTTGCCTTTTGGTATCCAAAATATTATTTACCAAAATATACTTGTGAATATAATTTCCGAAATATTTTATAAGTTATATTACTTGGTTCGGTTTCACCAATACTTGTGTAAAATGTATAAGTTTATATTCTTGGAATTTTGGTAATATTTTGGATAGTAATTTTTGGTATTTTGATGTGTTATATTATTTCAAGTCCTAAAATAATATAACTAATACACAAAATATACAAATAATCACACACATGGTGTCATCTAAATATATATTTCCTAAATACATATTTAGTCACTTTTATTTATGAAAACCAACCTCCAATATTTATATTTTTGTAACAAAAATTATGGCAAAGTTTATGTAAAGATTTATGGTTTGAAATACACTTGTAAATATTTGTTTAGAAATATTTTTCTAAGTGTTTAATTTTTAGAAAAAAATCGCCATAGTTTCCCCTAAAAATGGAGGTTTCCATACCTTGAAGGTATATCATTTTCTTTTGTAAAATCAACACAATCAATCCACAATCAACAATAAACAATTTACACTTACCAATTTTGCCAAAAACAAGCATAATCTACTACTTCATGAACTTGAATATTTGTAAAAATTTGTAGTAACTTACTTGGGTATTTAGTGAGTCTTGTTACCCTTTGAAATGTGGTTGATTCTTTAAAAACATCATTTTTGAAGAAGATAGATCTTTACAACTTATGATTATATTTTCTAAAAAATGTTTCTTCATGGATTTTCTTGTTACACATATACTTCTACACTTTATTAACCACCAAAAATAAGGTTTGTTTATGTAATAACCAAGATCAAGTAAATCTTATATTTTTAGCTTGGTTTCTTGAGAAATCATCCATGAAATTTTTTATCTACATAATTAACAACTCACTTTGATCATTATTTTACAAGAAAACCACATATTCTTTCAAGTTCATGCTTCTCATGAGGATGATCCAGTAACTTCTATCATGTCCATCCTCTCATCTTGCTAGATTATGCTTTTAATCATGAACTAGCAAGATCATATGATTATCAACATCAAATGCATGTATAACAACAATCATCAAGCATAACAACTCATATTCATCAAGATTTCTTCATATCTTAGCTTATGTTCAAGTTTCTTTCTTGTGATTATTAGTGTTCTTCATAACAATCAACATGTACCATCTTTTAACCACTTAGATATGATGTAAAATAGCAAGATCAAGGTTCTTACCACTAGCTCAAGGCTGGGGATGATCAAGAGAAGAAAACAAGTGGATAAAAGCAAATGAACAAGGTCCTCGAACTTTCATAAGCTCCTAGCTCCTTTGTGTAACCTCTAACACCGTTGTATATACTTGGAATGGTTGTAGGATGGATGAATGATGGTGATGATGGTGGTGGTGAGGTCGACCGAGAGCACAAGGGAGAAGGAGAGAAAGAGTAGGTGTTTTAGTGTGTGAGAAATGAAGTTATGATCCTTAGGTGCATTCTTATAATCCATTTCAACATTTTAACTCTTGGTTCATATGTTTAGAAAAGCATCGACATGATCTATTTTAATATTGAAACAAATCAATGTGTGGGGCCCTTGTTAGGGTCGTCCCATAGGTGGGGGGTATGTATGTCACACCCTCAAATTACCACTTAGGGAGTGTCCCTGTTAGGCGTGTGACCACTAGTAATGAGCCACCAATTACATTGAATCCATAAGTTTAAAATAAAGTTTCATCATTTAATAGTAATAAAATCCAAACATAAGTAATTCAAAAACCATCAAGTTCAGCGGAAGCGTTAACGTAACATAATGCAAATACTTTCCAAACAACCATAGTCAATAAATGTTTGATAAATAAACCCATCAATGCAACCATGACCACTCATGCCCCCCAGCCAGCAAGTTCATGTTCCCAAGTACCTAACGACCTGCAAGCATGTAACAAGTGTATCAGACAAAGCTGGCGAGTTCACAGTTTTAGAAAACGTTTGTTACCAGTTGTATGTAAAACAGTTCACTGTCAAATGCAAGTAATATTGTTAATATCTCAATTCCGAACAAGACGGCTCCTGAAATACATGACTGCCCTTCCCACGTACTCCTATCTAGTACTGGGCCCCGACTGGGTCATTAGTTCACATCCGTCCTATCTAGGAGCGGTGTGAGGGTGCCAAACCTAAGTAGCGCTACCAACTAATACCCGTTACCCTCCAGGTAACATAATAAGGGACTTACAAGATTGATAGGTGAGAATATTAACCAATATACCCGTTTTTACCCAAAAGACTTATCCCTCCACGGGATACCCACTGACTGTCCCCAACCACTGGGACGCATGCTCGAATGTAGTGAACTCACCTTTGGTTTGCTCGGTATGTCTATTTATGTATTCACATTGATCAATCAAGTCCTAGCATAATTATCAAAGCCAATCAGTTCACATGGGTCCAGGCCACATAGTTTCTTACTCACATTACACAAGTAGCGCACATGTATTTCACTTTCTATCATGCAAGTCACAATAACAAATCATATCATATCATAACACAATCCACTAATTCACACAAAATCAAGTACTCATGTCACACATCCATTCATGCACCTGTCGTGACACAAAGTGTGCGACCCGTCATGCCATATTAACCCGTTCACTACTAAGGCCCAAGACACATGTATTTTTAGTGGTGTGTTTTAAATCAACTAATGCAGCCCAACTAGTAAACTGGGTATATTGTGCGACCCAGTAACCCGAAGCCCAAATCAGCTTTGTATCAAACTGTGTGGCCCAGTATCAGTCCGAATACGCGTGCGGCCCGGCACAGATGACCCGCAGCCATGAGTGCAGCCCACTCGCTCACATGGCCCAACTACTTACTTGTTTACACATGAGGCCCAATGTGACATGTTATCTAATAAGTGTCTGTGTGCGTGCGAGTGGTCCACCGAAATTGTACGACTTATGTTTTAAGTATACTCATTCAAAATCAAATCATGGCCCAATCAACTAGTACCCAGCCCGAAATTCAGTTCATCGCCCTTAACAGAACACATACATTTGATCGGCCATTAATCAAATGAATGGTTGACAGGTGTTTGTTGGTATTAATTGTTCAAACAAAGGTCCATGTGAACATGTGAGTTCAGTTCTCGGTGCATATGATTTGAATCAAGGTTGCATGTGATGAATATTAATTCAAGAGATAAGGTTTTAATAGGTTCGGTCCAATTAGACATCCTTGTTGTCAGATGGTGCGTTAAAATCAATTGAATTCACATATTACTAGATGTCAAGTATTTCAATGATTAGTGGGTCCAAACCCTATGATGTTCTTAAATCTCATGCACTAATATATATATATATATATATAACCATAATATAATCACATCATCAGTTAATTACTAATGTTCATACACATGGTTATAACTCTAACAATTCAAAACTAGCATGTATGCATCCATATGTATATCCTCGAGTGTCCAACAGAACCAATAATCAGTCATGTAGATCTTAATGCATATGCTTCATTTAAGAGATTAAGGTTCATGAGATTTCCAATAATCATTCTTTACAATAAAATCACATAACATTACGGGCTCCAACTCAACTACTTTCATTATAATCACTAATATGTAGTAACAGTTAAACCAAGAAGATGGATCGTATTATTGGCAAATCACAATATCCACATCAATTAACCCCTATCGACACAAACCATACATAACCAAAGAACCCGAATCAAAATAATAATAAGCACTGACCTTGTAATGTAGGGCGAAGGGGTTATGTTCGGTTGAGAGACACCATTTCGCAGAATGAAAGTGACTGCCGATGATCTCAGGAGGAAGGAAACAAAGAATGCTAGGGTTTTATTTTAGAGTTATTAGCTAACAGGAATATGATACGTGTATTACAAATGATAAGGGTTTAGGGGCCGGTTTCAATCTAACCGAATTGGGCTTAAGCCCATACACTTGGGCTGTTAAAGCGATTTAGCAAAGCCTCGGGCTTCACAGGTTTTGGGGTGCGGCCCAATCATACACTCGACACAACTATAGGCCCACAAGTGTCACGTAAATTCCGCGGTCTGAGTCGGTTAGTGTCCCAATATATTAATTTACCCAATTACTCGCAACTTGATTTCTTGAAAACACTATACACACAAAGACATTTAATAATGCACGCGACAAGTAAGCAACCACAGAGATACACGCTAACGATTGTGGAATTCGAGTAGTGCTGACCTTGGTTATTCGGGTTGTCACATCATCCCCAACTTGAAAGAAATTTCGTCCCGAAATTTGATAAGCAATCCAAAACAGCATGGTGTTAGATCAGGGTGACTGTGGATTTTTCCCAGGTACCACATCATCCCCAACTTGAAAGGGAATTTCGTCCCGAAATTCGCCAATGATATCAGAAGTTGATACAACCGTTTGAACAACTGAGGGTACTAGAGCTTACTCCGATCATCGCGTTCCCACGTGAACTCCGGTCCACATCCTGAGTTCCAACGAACTCTCCCAATTGAAATTCGACTATGCTAACGAATCTTGAGGTCCTAGTCCATGATTTCAGTAGATTCCTCAACAACTGCAACTTGTCATTAACCTCAGACCCTAATAAGGGTATCACAAGCGTTTCATCGAACAAACACCGCCTTAGATTCGAGACATAAATGATATCGTGCACGTTACCCAATTCATCGGGTAACTCGAGTTGGTGAGCCATGTCACTGATTCGTTCCATAAATCTGTATCATCAGCTAAGCTTGCCACGTTTTCCATAGCGTTCTCCACCCTCTCAGGGTGAGATTTTCGATTATGATACGTTCGCCTACAGCGAACTCCCAGTGTTTCCTAAGTTTGTCAGCTTTTCTGACGGTCTCGCGTTGCCGCCAAATGATTTCCGATCTAAACAATCTTCTCAGTGGTTTCAAGTACAAGTCCTGGACTTGTGATTAGGCTGTCACCCACCTTAATTCTACAAGGAGACTAGCATTACTATCCATGCAAGACCTCTAACAAAGTTGTCTGAGTACTAGAATGGTAACTGTTGCAGTAAACTCAACCAAGGGTAGGTGTCCTTTCGAACTTTTACTAAGTCAAACACACACATGCTCGCAGCATGTCTTCAAGTGTCAGGATGGTTCGTTCATTCTAACTGTTTGTCCCATGATGGTGAATACCGTCCATGTCTATACGTGAGCCAAGAGTGTTGTGTAATGCCTGTCGTAAATCAGGTATAGATCAAAATCAGAGATAACAGGAGTTGGCACCTCGTGCCTAAAAGCCACCTCTCTCAGAGGAACATTCATAGCGGTGGAGACTCGTCAGTTCTCTTGATTGCCAGAAAGTGTGCTGGTAACGTGAGACCATCGACGATCACCTAGATAATATTGTTTCCGTTTCGAGTTTTAGGTAGACCAGTGACAAAGTCCGTGGCAGTCTGATGTTCCACCTTGGCTTTCGCATAAGCCAAACGTCGTTCGTATGCTTCGCTGTGTAGGCCTTCAAGCCCAGTCGCCAGTACAAGATCCTTAGATCCTAATATATGCCATCAAGATCTAGATGACTAGAATGTCGAGGCTGGTGTGTTTTGCTCAACCCGAGTTCCCTACAGTTGCTGTATAACGAGACCCACATTCGTTCCATGAGGTAGCAAATATCGTCTGACCTGCCAAAGGTTACTTCCCCATGCCCCGCATGGGTCAATCTTGAGAACTCTCTTCCTTCAGTTCTTCAATTTGAACAAGGCGAGTCTGATTAGGTATGTTAAAGTCGATAGCGAGCTGCAAAGCTCGTGCACGTCCAGGTTTCACGGTCGTATTCATTCAAAAGTCCCACCCAGCTATGCCATTAACTGATTTAACTCGCTCGTAACCAGGGTACACGGGAGGCCCTTGTGATCGGTCTAAGTGGTGCATTCAGTACCATCCAAGTAATGCCTCCAATTTAAATCCAAAGACTACAGCTACCACCGCAAGTCGTGACTCGTGTAGTTCTTCCTATAAGTCCACCACGTGGGCCATCTCCTTCTCGTGTTGCATCGATATGTAACTGGGACTCTGATTCAGAGCATCATGGTATACCGCTAGATCATCCATACCCTTAGGTAAAGACGATGCTCAGTGCATTGTAGAGTTGGGATTTGAAAGCTGAAATGACGTTCTCCCGCCTGTCTCCCACGAGTACACAGCACCCTGTTGTGCTAAAGAGGTTAAAGCTGCGAAATCCTCGAAAATCATGTGATGAATCTACGTCAATATCTAGCTAAATCAAGAAATCATTGTATCCCCGATAGACTATTTGGTGTCGATCATTATCTAATGAAATGGATCTCTTGCGAGATCTGCATGTATCCCTACTTTGTTGACTATGTGACCAAGAAAAATATGCACCTCCCGAATCCAGAAATTACACCTAACTAGACTTCGCGTGTAGTGGCTCCTCCCTCGGGAGCTCTAAGATAAGATACAAATACCGCCCATGGTGTTCCTTTCTCCTGGGAATGATTCAAAACGTCATCAATATACACAGTCGATTCATGTGATCCATAGAGTTGCTGGTGTGTTGATTAACCCAAAGGTCATGGAATACAAAGTCGCGATAGTCGTATGACGTTCGATATGCCGTTTTAGTAATATCCTCCCCCTGGATTTCTATCTGATGATAGTTCGTTCGCTAGCCAATCCTCGACTGAAAGTGTGTCCCTGGCATCTAGTCGGCAGGTTGCCAATACATGGTCGAAGCAAACCGTTCTTGACTGCCACCTTGTTAAGTTCTCGATAATCAGAATACATACGAAAAGACTTATCTTCATGGCTATAACTGGGGCTCCCCAAAGCGAAAAACTAGGTCCGCCAAAACTCTTGTTCAACAATTCCTGTAGTTGATTAGACAGCTCTTGCTGCCCTTCTAGTGCAAGACGATAAGAGTACGATTATTCGGAGCTGCATCCGTCATGAGATCAAACTGCGATTCTTCCTAACAGTTGTGGAAGTAATCCTGGAAGTTCTTCAAGTAGCTCCTCGAAAGAGATCAAAACGACTGGTGGATCCTCACTCCTCTCTTCCTTGGCTTAACATCAGTAACGGTTGCTAACGATGGCGGGGTAATCCCTCCGTGGACACTTCTAGGTTTTCATTGCAGAATTGATGCTAACCTTTACACAACTCTGATACTTTGGAACAGATGACGATTCTCCACTAGGGAGAGGGGTACGCAAAGCTTTCTTCTCACAGGGTATATATGCGCGATGTATGGATAACCAATTGATACTAACTACTGCATCAAACTATTGAGGATAGAAGAAAGAAGGTTGACGTCGAACAGTTGTCCCACAAGGTCGAGTTTACATCCTAACAGACATAAGAGGTTTCATTGGACTTGCCATCAGTTGCTGCCACAACAGGTTCGGTTTCAAGAAGCATCAGGGTTGAGCAAAACAGTGATGAAGCGATTAGTTACTAAGAACGTGTAGGCTGCCATGTTGTTATAATCCTGGCGTCACCCACGCCACTCCTAAATGCCCTTTCGTGAGTACCACCTCCAATATTGTTGCTACTGCTACTAGAATTCCCAAAACTGTCGTTGCTCCCTGGGTTGTTGGCGTCTTGCCTTATCATCAGTCATTCCTTAATGAGGTCGCCTTTGTTTCCATACTGTAAGCTACGATTATGAGTTCCTTGATGTTGTCGCGACTGTTGCCTCTAATGTCGTTGCTCATAACGGTGCCATGCGACCCTTCACCAAAAGGGTCCATCTCTTCATTTTCCGTGCCACGTCCTAAAGGGCTACTCACTGTGCTGAAAGTCACACATTCCACACTGTAATCCGTTGTCGTCACTTATGTCTCGATTGATTCGTAAGAGTTGACTCCCATGAGTTGCTGGCCAGGGTTAAGAGTTCGTTCGAAGTCAATTCGCTGGTGTTCGTTGCCGGTAACCAAGGCCGTTCCAATACTGAGGTTAGTAAAGCACTACGTTCATCATCATGTCCAACGCTCTTGCAAGTTGACTAAGTAATACACGGTTTGTTTCCAAAGTGTTGCAGAAGTGATCGCACTTCGGGGTCTGAGACGTCAGTACCTTGAGTTCCAGCAAACGAAGAGGTGTGTGAGAGGTATAGACCAATCATTGATGTTGCAATATCCAACTCAGGGATGTTCGTACAAGCACCTAACATTCTACACAGTTCGCTAGGCGTTCAGATGGGTGTTCAAGTAATACTCGATAGCATCGAGATTCGCAAGGGTTCAGTGAGAAGTGAAAAGATCGTGTTCAAGTAGGAGACAATCACTGCTATGACTCCTATAGACTGCTGGGTTCTAACATAACATCAATTAACAGGGCGGAACCCCTCTCACACTCGTTAAGCCTCACTAGGACTCACATGCACCCCACATTATTATTATGTGTGCACCCACAATAATAATCCAATTTGCATGTTCATCTCAGCTCCACTCAATTCGTGTTAGAAAGGTTCCCCAAATTCAAGCAATAAAGCCGGTGACACCACAACATAGATCATGAAAGTTCAAGAAAAGTTGCATTCTTAAAACACGTAACGTGGGTTGGAAACATAAAAGTTCATACTGCAGTGCCAAGTGTGCATTCACGCGTAACGTTATTCATATGCAAACACTAAATATACTACGCAATAGTAAACAAAAGACGAACCTTGCAGTCTGGAGCTGAGTGTCATGGTCGATTTTGGATCTGTTTGGTTATAGTCTGGTTTTATAAAAACGTTTTAAAACCAAGTTCACTATAACCAGTGGCTCTGATACCAAACTGTCACACCCTCAAATTACCACTTAGGGAGTGTCCCTGTTAGGCGTGTGACCACTAGTAATGAGCCACCAATTACATTGAATCCATAAGTTTAAAATAAAGTTTCATCATTTAATAGTAATAAAATCCAAACATAAGTAATTCAAAAACCATCAAGTTCAGCGGAAGCGTTAACGTAACATAATGCAAATACTTTCCAAACAACCATAGTCAATAAATGTTTGATAAATAAACCCATCAATGCAACCATGACCACTCACGCCCCCCAGCCAGCAAGTTCCTGTTCCCAAGTACCTAACGACCTGTGAGCATGTAACAAGTGTATCAGACAAAGCTGGCGAGTTCACAGTTTTAGAAAACGTTTGTTACCAGTTGTATGTAAAACAGTTCACTGTCAAATGCAAGTAATATTGTTAATATCTCAATTCCGAACAAGACGGCTCCTGAAATACATGACTGCCCTTCCCACGTACTCCTATCTAGTACTAGGCCCCGACTGGGTCATTAGTTCACATCTGTCCTATCTAGGAGCGGTGTGAGGGTGCCAAACCTAAGTAGCGCTACCAACTAATACCCGTTACCCTCCAGGTAACATAATAAGGGACTTACAAGATTGATAGGTGAGAATATTAACCAATATACCCGTTTTTACCCAAAAGACTTATCCCTCCACGGGATACCCACTGACTGTCCCCAACCACTGGGACGCATGCTCGAATGTAGTGAACTCACCTTTGGTTTGCTCGGTATGTCTATTTATGTATTCACGTTGATCAACAGAACCAATAATCAGTCATGTAGATCTTAATGCATATGCTTCATTTAAGAGATTAAGGTTCATGAGATTTCCAATAATCATTCTTTACAATAAAATCACATAACATTACGGGCTCCAACTCAACTACTTTCATTATAATCACTAATATGTAGTAACAGTTAAACCAAGAAGATGGATCGTATTATTGGCAAATAACAATATCCACATCAATTAACCCCTATCGACACAAACCATACATAACCAAAGAACCCGAATCAAAATAATAATAAGCACCGACCTTGTAATGTAGGGCGAAGGGGTTATGTTCGGTTGAGAGACACCATTTCGCAGAATGAAAGTGACTGCCGATGATCTCAGGAGGAAGGAAACAAAGAATGCTAGGGTTTTATTTTAGAGTTATTAGCTAAGAGGAATATGATACGTGTATTACAAATGATAAGGGTTTAGGGGCCGGTTTCAATCTAACTGAATTGGGCTTAAGCCCATACACTTGGGTTGTCAAAGAGATTTAGCAAAGCCTTGGGCTTCACAGGTTTTGGGGTGCGGCCCAATCATACACTCGACACAACTATAGGCCCACAAGTGTCACGTAAATTCCGCGGTCTGAGTCGGTTAGTGTCCCAATATATTAATTTACCCAATTACTCGCAACTTGATTTCTTGAAAACACTATACACACAAAGACATTTAATAATGCACACGACAGGTAAGCAACCACAGAGATACACGCTAACGATTGTGGAATTCGAGTAGTGCTGACCTTGGTTATTCGGGTTGTCACAATGTAGGCTAGGTTCTAAACATAAGTTAGATTATGGTAGAATTGTAAGTATGTAGTTAGGTTTATAGTTAGTTGATATTTATATGAGGTGTTATGATCTCCGGGGATCATAACTAGCTTGGTAATGTTAAAATAGTGCTTCTAGTGTAAATTTGATGTTTCGGGTAGTGTCCAGTTGTTCGGTTGATTACCGGTTCGTTAAGGTGCTAAACTTTGTAGTTTAGTGTGCTTTATGTACCTTTTTGTGACACTTTTAATTCCCCACACTTAGGAAAGCATTCAGGACCATTTAACTATATTTCTGCATGATATTAGATTGTTTAAATGTTGATAATTGTTGATTTTCTGCAGAATTCTGTAGTTTATGTGAGTTTTAGGCACTTTCCGGCACTTAAACTATCTCTAGGAAGGCAATTTTATGATCCTTACTTTCCAACACACTATACTAGTGTAATACTTGATTTTTGGCTCATTCTGTGTTTCAACACACTGTCTGTCTATGTACTGAGTTTTTTCATCATTTTCCCGATTTATCTGATAAGTGTGCTAACTGTGTTTCGTGCATCATTTGAGTCAAATAAGCTCTCATGCTATAATGACATGTTATTTAAAATATGTGATGCACATGCAGGTATAAAGCAGAAATCAGAAAGCAGTTCAAGTTATTAATTGTAATCCAGCACAGTCATTAACCACTAATTATGGTTTAATAGTTGTACAAACTACCTGGAATTTTGACAGTTGTCACAATTGTGACACAAAGAAACGTAACTCAAAGATACCAAGTCATAACAAATAAGACTAAAGTCAAGGCATGACCCATCCGTCTAATTGACCATAGCACGTGTGTAGGTAGTCGTGCGACCGAATGAAAGCTTTGAGTTACCGAGTTACGAGACGCAAGACTGTGAGTTCATGTACCCCTTTTCTTTTAACTGTTTTCAGTTTTATAACTTCGGGGGTGAAATGCATGTTACAAATGTTTACAAATGTTTATAAATGGTATGGTTAGCTAAGGAATGAACTGTTAGATCATGTGAATTGGTAGGCGCACACTTAAGACTATTAATCCTCGTATAAGGACCGAGGGACATGAGTGATAGATCTATTTGGGGGTTGCGAGCCCCACCCCTGGGTCGGAAGTGGCCGAAGGTGGTGACTATGTCTTCCAGCCGGAAGCCCGGTACAAAATACGCTAGGTTTGAGCCTTCCTACGCCGTTGCACACATATTAATGACCTTGCAAATCATTAATTGATCTGTTCATAGACGCTTTCATATCGGGTTTACAAATACATACTTACAATGATTACAAAGTTTATTCGTGCACACATACAAAACACATGAACTCGCTCAACTTTTGTTGATGTTTTCAAACTACATGTATTTCAAGAAATTGATCATGGATCCGGTAGGCGATCAAGGATTTTCAAGTTGTGTCTTCAAATAAAAGATGGCACCCAGTGTTGAAGGGTTTGAATTGTGTATTTTATCTTGGATAAGATACATGGTTCAAAGCCTAGCTTTTAATAGTGTCTTTTGTTAAGTCCAGTACTGAACTTAAACTTGAGTTGTTGTGTATTTTAAACAAGAAGTTTATGTTGATCTAAAACAATGATGGTTGTAATATTTTGAAACTTAATTATGGATGAACATCATGGTTTCTATCATATAGTTGTTTGTTATGGTTGAATGCAATGATATTAAGCAAGTCACACGTAATCACGCTTCCGCAAAAGTCAGGGTGTGACAGTTTTGGGTCGAAAACTTGTTTAGTGGGTCTAATGGTTTCGGCTGGGCTTTAGGGGTTTCGGCCCATAGTGTTAGTATATAATCAAACCTCATTTACTATGTTGAGGTTGATTAGTTTGTGTGTTCTCATAGCCAACCAAAACAAAGTGTGTTCTTGTATCAGTCATCCTCTAATCGATGAATGCAAGTTCTGGTTTGTATTTGATTTTTTCTTGTTTCGGTTATTAACTTTCTTAAATCATCTTGTGTTTGTTTTCCGCACTCACACAAGATTAAGTTTGATATCATTGAAAGATCCTTTACGAGACTTACACAAAAATATAATATCATTCAAGAATTACAGAAAGAATATGATAAAATAAAATTTGCCAATCATAACATAAAAGAAGCTTATGATACTTTGAATAGACAAGTTAAAATTATGGACGGTAGATTATCAACATGTTTAGAAACAACAAGACTTGTTGTAGCCAAATATGCAAGTAAGCAACGGGAGTTAAATAAATGTATTGATGAAGTTGCTACACTTAAACAAGAATTGGCTGAAAAAGAAAAGTATGCTAAAAAACTTCAAAGTTATCATAATTTTTCATATATTCTCGAACGTATTTTCAACATTACAGCAGATGATAAAGATTCTGTAAAGAACAAAAAAGGTATTGGTTCAGAATATCATCAGGTGCCACCACCGTTGAAGGATAACTACACGTTCTAGGATGATGAAGAGGTGGTAAAAGGTTTGAACATGGTTTACCAATTACCTAAAAACATTGATGTGACTTACACCAAATTTGATGATGCTGGTGATTCAGAGGTGGTAAGTAAGGTAGTTGTAAATGTTTTGAGAGATGATTCTACCAAAAATGGTAAGTCCGAATCACAGGATGAAGATGAGGAATTTTTTCACAAAAATTATTTGAAAAATTCAAAATCTGAGAAAAATGCGAATGAAGATCCAATAGGATTAGCATATTGGATTGGACAAATTATTCTCAGACGTTGACTTTCTGATTCAAAATGTGATTTCGGATAAAATTCACAAAGTTTTCAAATTGGTAGAAATCGAGAAAGCTGAAATTGAAAAAATTGCTGGTAAGAGCAAGAAAACTTTTTATAACAAGCCTTGTTAAAGAATAACATGAAGGCTGAGTTGGGTTATAAAAAGAAACAAAATCAAATAAAACAGGCTGAAAAGACAAATTATCATAAAAAGACGAACTTTGTTCACGAAACAAGTTCAGAAGAAGAGAAAGAACTTCAATTTAGACGACAGACTAATGAGGAGTTCTATGCTCAAAAGAAACAGCAACAACAGGCCAAAGATGTGTCAAAGAAAACTTGTTTTAAATGTCAACAAGTTGGACAAGTTATTCGAAAATGTTCACAAAATCTGAAGCCTGTTGATGTTGTTCAAGAGGAAAAGAAGTCTGATGCTGTGAAACAAACGTCAACCAAGTTTGAGTCAAAATAAACTTGGAAGCCGAAAACATCAAAGGGTGATTCACAACAAACTTGGAAATCAAAGACACCCAAATTTGAGACGAAACAATCAATGGCTGATTTGACAAAGCCAAACCAATTTTGGAAACTTAAAGCTGATTTATCAAAACTAAACATTCAAAATGAATCAAGGTTTTATCAAAGGAATGTTTTAAAAGGACAAATCTCGGTGGTTAAGAAACATACATTTTTTAGTGATAAACGGAAAATCGATTTAACCAAGAAGGTTAAAAATAAGAATGAAAAAGTTTTTGTGATAAACGATAAAGATTTTTAGAAATTGAACAATTCTTATTGTGTAACAATACCCAAGGTCAAACAGGCCTGGGTTGCATTATTCAAGTAATTAAGTTAGATGAATGTGCAGGTGCTCAAGAAGATTGCTGAATGTCAACAAGCAGAGATGAGCAGCCTGGCACGGGAGAAGGCAGATCCCTGCGGTTAAGTCCAGGGAGTGTTGGTTTGTTTTGTAAATAAATAAAACATAAACCAAAAAACAAAATAAAAAATAAAAAAACATCAAAATGAAAAAAATGTTTGTTTTTATCGTCAAAAATCAAATTTTTAAAAGAAAAGATGTTTTGAGTGAAGACGTTGAAACCCTCACGGCTGAACAAACATAATTCAACTCACAAGTGGTTGAAAATGGTTTTAACTTGTCAAAAACCATTGTCTTCTAAATCATGGGGGTACCTTATGCAAAACAGAGTATGTTATTGCAGAAAATGGATGGCGAGATGAAGTTGTCTACATCGGTTATAAAATTTTCATAAATGTTTGGATTTTAGGAGGAGTAAAAATTTTGAAAATACAAAAACATTTGAAATTTTGAAAAAGTAAAAAACATGAAAAACTTAAAAATGAGTTTTTGTGTAAAAAGAGGAAATGATAGTACATTAGTAGACAATCAAAGCATGCTAAAGAAATGGAATGTTTAAATGTAATAAACTGTCTCACTGATGATATGTCAGTAGGTTTTTACACACTTAGTAAATTGATTTCGAGATATAAACCTAAATATCAATATACTTTCTTATCTCGTGGGGAACATCTTTCGAATATATGGACTTAGTACTCCATAATTTCGTTGTAGAGATTTCCTGATTATGAGATATTAGGTCTTTATACTTACTGATATCTGGGGTATTATACTTGCTCTTCTGATTTTGCGTCAACAATGGCGTAGACTCGTATAATGCTTTTACGCTTAAAGCTTTCCCTCTGCATAAAAATTGAGAAAGTAGAAAGATATAAATCAAGTTCAGTTGTAAAAAAGATTCCTAAGTGGAACACACCTTTAAGTTGAGCCTTCATCTCTTTGACTGAACGGTAGTTCATACCTGAGCTCTAAAGGCATCGCACTAACCCAAGGTACATATATCATTATAGTATATTCACCTGTAAGGCTGAATCTAGGGAATCTTGATACGGGAGTATATTCTGAGGTGGGACACGCGAATAAGTTATGTTCTTAAAACACTATCTCGTATCTCGGAACAATTGAAGTTTGTGTGAAAATTTAAGTGGATCAGTATACTGACAATCTAAGTGAATCGTATATAGCTTAAAGTCTATAAAGGTCAATGGTGCTAGTGATTTGTCATAAACTGATATGATCCTCTGACACGAACTCACACAAAAATATGTATGTAAATATTTCTTTACTGCATTTCATTTCAGAAAATCACAAAAAGATTTTCGGTGTGTTTTAGCATAAACATTGAAAAATTCAAAAAGATTTTGTTTCTACTTTATTTTCGACAAACGATGTCTGAATGTTGAGGTTCAAAATCTAAGTATGCTGACATGTTTCTGAAAATAAACAAGTTCATTAATTTGAAACTTGAGGTTTTTAAATTGAAAAATCCAAAAACAGTTTGTGAAAATCTCCAAGGTCATTAATTTGGACTTGGATGATAATATGTGAGGTTTTTTTGGATGGTGGATTCTTTGAATGTCAAATTTTTAGAGTTATTTGATAGGGGGGAGAACCAGTATGAAATCCTGGAGTTTTAAAACTGTTAAATGGTTTTTATAGAGCCAAGGTTCGATACTAGGAAATAATAGTTTTAAAGGGCCAGGAAATGATCTTGAACCAAACATAGTTTTACATTGTCAATCTTTCATAGAGCTAGGTTCATGATCCTGGAAATCTAAAAAGCTTAAAATGTCATACATCTATGCTTAGAGCCAGGTTACCAAATCTAGGTGACCTAAAAAACTTTCAATGTTAAATACTTGTGATTTTCGGATTATGAATCAGATTATAATCCTGATAGCTAAGGCTAAGGGGGAGTCTGAAGAAAAGCTCAAAGAAAGGGGTAGCTTGCAGAGATAGAACCAGGTGACGATCCTGAAAAGCCAGAAGCTTAAAGTAAGGGGGAGCCTGGAGAGAGAGTCTGAAGATATGGGAGTTGAGGATTCAGAACGCAGAATCAAGAGGAGTTTGTTAAAGCATTGGGGACTCTGTGGCTCTGAAACTATCAAAGCTTCTAAAAGACTCAGAGAGAAGATAGAAAGCTACGAGATTGACTGCAACAATATCCAAGGGGAAGTCTGTGAGTGCAGTATGTCTATCGCTTCCGTCAATCACGTATCGTAGCTGAGAAATTATCAAGACATGGTTTAGAAGTGATATTATTAGAAATGTAATGTGCAGTTTTAGTTTAGAGTTTGTCCTCTCGAAAGTCCATCCTCACGAAATGGACATGCTAGTTGGAGAGGATCGACATGGGTTATAAATAGGGAGCTAGTCTTGTCATTTTAGAACTTTTGCTAATTTGGAGAGTTAGAGAGCTCAAGTGTTTTCAAGGTTGTACACTGTTATATCATCAATAGAAAACACATTATAATTACGTTCTTGTGTCTAATCCACTCTCGTACATGGATTCCGTATGTGATACGATATCTACGCAGTCATCGGGATTACGGAATCGATCCGGAAACAAACATACAACGTTCAACTTCTATATGCCTTGAGGTCTCTTCTTTGCTACATGGAACATTCACTGGCGCACCAACTAAGTTGAATTGAGAGATGTCAAGGAAATTATCATCAGCTTTGCCCTTTCCTTTGTCTTTAACAGCTTCAGCAGCTTTTCTCTCACGTTCAATCCTTCGAGCCTCAGCTCTTCGGATTCCTATCTGATCGAATTCTGTATCAACATTAAATCCAAGCCTATCTTCATTCACCACATACAACTTTTCAAGTTGCTTGGTCTTGATGTCTTTATCTGCTTGCAGATCTTCCATTACTTTCTTCACAAGCTCATTTTCTGCACCCATAGAAGCGTTAGTAGAAATCAATTGTTCGTTAGTCGTTAATAGCCCATTAACAACTACATTCAGTGCGATATTCCCTGCTTGAAGTTCTTCTACTTTTTCGTTCAGAACCAGAACTTCATTCTTAAGAACCACATTCTCAGCTTTCACATTCTTTAACTTATCTTCTGAAGCCTTAAGCTTTTTTTTCTGATGCAGATTTAGCTTTCTCCAACTCATCAACCCTCTTCTGCACAGCATCAACTCTTTCATCATTGAAAAACGGCAAATCACCAATATCATCCAAACGTGTTGGTCCAGAACCAAGTTTGATAGGAATTTTTGAAAATTAAGACCAGATCCTTGTTGTTGTGGAGTTGTTGTTTTCATTGACGTAGAACCATGTTCTTGAACATCTTGATGTTGTTAAGGAGGAGTAACATGAACCTCTTTGGTCTGAATAAGAGTTGAATCATGTACCGGAGACCTTGGAGGTGTTTGAATACGGATCTCAGCTTGTTGAACAACTGGAGTCTCTACCATTGAGGTTTCAACTCTTTCAGCAGTTCTTTGTATTGGCTCGCCACCAATTGTTACTTTAACAACTTTCGTTGTATTCTTGTGACCCTTTTGTTTCCTCGGAGAATCAGTAGGCTGAGACATTTGTTTCAATCTACCTTTTCCTTTCCTTTCTTTAACTTTTCTCGCTCAGCAGCCGTTGGCACATAAGAAGCATCTTCTTCATCATTATCTTTTCGCTTCTTTGACGACTTATCTTTTTCCCCCTTTTTTACCATTGTGACCAGTTATTGGTGCTATTTGGGTTAAATTAATATCGCTTTCAGTTTCACTGCTGTACACACAACACCTTCAACTCTTTCATCACCACCAGCCTCAACATTACATGTTTCACCAGTAGCGATAATATTTTCTAACTCCTGAAATAAAATTCCTTGATTAGAAGCACAAACATCACCACCTTTAATGTTTTCATCACCTCGTGGTGTTTCATTATCTGATGGTTCATCAACCAAATGTGGTTTGGATGTTGTCTTCTGTGGAGCTCTTTTGGTAGCGGCCTTTGGTGTTTTCTGTGTAGTGGCTTTCCTTTTCTTTTTCTTATCGTCATCCTTTAGCCACCACTTTGATCTTTTATTAACAAATAAACTCATCTTCTCATCCTCAGTTCCAGAATCACTATTATCATGTCTCCATTTGTCATCAGTAGGAGCTTCATAATTAGGATTAGCAATAGTAGCAAACTTCTTACGAGCTGGAGGACCTATGCATTGCCTTTATACACCTGGAGTCTTTTCAACGTTTCGTTATCCATGTATTCCAGTACCAATTCGTCATCTGCTTCTTTCGGTAAATCCTTGATCCGATCATCAAGTAGCATTTGAACGAAACGAGGATATTATAGAAACTTCTTGCCTTTGACGTTATCCACCATGTGATTGAATATCACTTGAGAAATGTTATAAGGCATGTTAAGAATAAAACAAGTTAATATGCACATGATATAATCAACTGAAACATTATAGCCTCCTTTTCTGTGACACAAGGAGTGAATCACAGAGTGCACAAGAAATTTATACGGCATAGACAAGTTTGATTTGTTGAAGGAAGGATCATTCACAGTTGCAGCATATCCCATTCTGAACCAAAGTCCTTTACATAAACGTACAGACACTTGAATAGGTTCATCATCTATGACCTTCAACTCTAAAACACTTCGAACATCTTCAACTTTGAACTTAACCTCCACATCGATGTCTTTTCCATTCTCGTCTTTCATCTTCAACGCATAATAGATCGCCTTTTCATCTTCATCATATCGAGCTGCATTTTTGAAACTCTCGACATGTGATTTATAACATTTGTGAGTATCAGTCAACGCCTTTCTAATCCGACTCTTTTCAATGAACTCTAACACATCCTCGAACGGTTTCATCTTTGGAAGTGTTTTATCCAATGTGCAGCAGATGTTGTGCTTGTCATCAAAATTCGAAATATTAGCTGCACAAACACAATAAGCATTCATCAAACAAAGCACGTATATCGAGAATATTAGAACATTGAAAATTTTCTAACACTTGAAATATCAAACTCTTTCAAACGTATCAGCCTATTTGTGGATGGACAGTTATAACGGATCAACAACATTAACGGGTGGACAGATAGTTACAGATGGGCATATAATTGTGGATCAAGTGCATCCGTTCGAATCGAGTATATCTGTAACTGCTTAACAGTTCAACAGTTTATCCTTTCAACAATTCAAGATCAAATTTTTGTTAAAAATCATCAAATTGATAGTTGATAAACATTATAAAGGTTCCGATTTGATGATTTCTGAGTCCAATTTTGTATTATTTCAATCAAAACTTCCTAGATCTAAGAATGTTTTGTCGATTATGCGCGAATCAGAAATTGGACGGTTAAGTCGATGTTAAATGAACTCTCACTTTCCCCATTGTAGATGTTGTGCAAGCCAACACTACAATTTTAGAAATTTGGGCAGAGTTTTGACACGAAAAACTTTGAAAACTGAGAGAAAAGTTCTAACTCTCTCTGAACACAACTGTTACGAATGGACGATTACTTGCAGATCGACATTTATATAAGGCTACTATAGTAGATTCATGTGGATGCACTCTTGGGCTTCTAAATGGGCCAGGTCGATTCAGACGTATCAACACAAGCGCATTCGTACGAACCCACATGTTTCTTTCAAAACTATTGATTTTTCAAACTTTTTGATTTTTATCAGATTTTAATATCCACTCGAATATCTAGGTCTAATTTAATGACCGTGGTTACTCGATTAGTCGACCAAGTCCAAGTTAACGACCTTGGTTGAACCGATTTACGAACCATCTGACGTTTTCATTCAAGTTTTCAAGAAATTTCAAGTTTCAACTTAATGAACTTGATAAACTTTTCAATTTCCCATCACTTCAAGATTAGCTCCCACCTAGATCATACAATATTTGCTTTACACTTCAGATTCCAAAGATCTGCTCTCCAACATCGGTTGTCAAAAATAAAGCAGAAATAAAATCTTTTTGTATTTTTACAAGATTTATGCTAAAACACACTAAAATCTTTTTGGGTTTTATCTTGAAATGATACAACAATAATGTATTTACATACATATTTTTGGTGAGTTGTGTTAGAGGATCATATCAACTTTTGACAAATCACTAGCACCATTGATCTACATAAACTAAAAGCTTTAAACGAGTCACCTAGATTGTCAGTATACTGATCCTCTTTAAATTTTCACACAAAGTTATACCGATCCTCTTTAAATTTTCACACAAAGTTCAATTGATTCAAGATACGAGATTAATTTTTAAGAACTTAACTTATTTGCATGTCCCACCTCAGAATATACTCACGCATCAAGGTTCCCTAGATTCAGTCTTACAAGTGAATATACCTAATTGATATTTGTCTCTTGGTTAGTGCGAGACCTTGAGAGCTCAGGTTAGAACTTCCGTTCAGCCAAAGAGATGAAGGCTCGACTTAAAGTGTGTTCCACTTAGGAATCTTCTTTACAACTGCACTTGATTTTGATATTTTTCAATTTTTATGCAGAGGGAAAGCTTTAAGTGCAAAAGCATTACACAAGGTCTAGTCCATTACTGACGCAAAATCAGAAGACCAAGTAAAATACCCCATATATCAATAAGTATAAATACCCAGTATCTCAGAATCAGGCAATCTCTCAAACGAAATTTCGGAGTACTAAGTCCATATAACCGAGAGATGTTCCCCACGAGATAAGAAATTTAATGATTTTATGTTTATATCTCGAAATAAATCTACTAAATGTGCAAAAACCTACTGGCATATCATCAGTGAGACCGTTTATCACTATTTAACATTCCATTTCTTTAGCATGTTGTGACTGTCTTACTGGTGTACTATCATTTCCTCTTTTTACACTAACTTGTTTTGCCTTTTTCTATGTTTTTTGACATTTTTTCATTTTTAAATGTTTTTGTACTTTTCACTACATTTTCTCCCCCTAAAATTAAAAACATTTTAAAAAGAAGAAAATGACAAACCAATGCAGATCACATCTCAACGTCCTCCGCCTTGGAATCACCATCACATTTGACAATTTCTCCCCCTGACGACAAAAGGCTTATACCGTTAAGTTTCAAAAGATATTTAAACCTTGAGTTATCAAACGGTTTTGTATAAAAGTCAGCTTTTTGTTTGTCGGTGTGGATTTTTTCAATTCTAATAAACTTCTTTTCGTAGCAATCACGAATGAAAGGATGTCAAATCTCAATGTGTTTTGTCTTAGCGTGATGAACAGGGTTTTTTGTTATGTTAATAGCAGCCTCATTGTCTACAAATATAGGCGTGTTAAGAAACTACATACCATAGTCTCTCATCTGCTATTGAATCCACAAGATTTGTGAACAACAGTTGCTAGCCGAGACATACTCGGCTTCGCAAGTAGGGAGAGCGGCCGTAGTCTGTTTCTTACACTACCATGTTACCAGTCGAGTTCCAAAGAACTGGTAGCCAGTAGATGTAGACTTTGCATTTAATTTGCAGCAACCATAATCAGAATCTGAATAGCCCTGTAGGTTGAAATCGTCATTCTTAGGTTACCATAAGCCTAGACTTGGAGTTCGTTTGAGATATCGCAAGATTCTCTTTATGATCATCAAATGAGATGCTCTCGGACTTGATTGATAGCGTGCCGCGAGGCATATCGGATACATAGTAGCTGGCCTTGACGATGTTAGGTACATGAGCGAGCCTATCATTGATCGGTACAAAGTCTCGTTGACTTTATCCCCCGTGGGATCCGGATGAATGCCATGATTAAGCGCCAATGGGGTTGACATAGCAGAAGTTCCCGTCATGCTAAATTTCTCCAACACGTCGTGAACTTACTTTGTTTGATGAATGAAAATCCCTCCCAACAGTTGATCAACTTGCAAGCCTAAGAAGAACTTCATTTCTCCCATTGAGCTCATCTCAAATTTTAGCTTCATGACCCGTTCAAAGTCTTTGCATAGTGCGTCGTTTGTAGAACCAAATATTATATCATCCACAGATATTTGGACGATCAGCAGATGTCCATCAGCTTCTCGTGTGAAGAGAGTTGCATCTACCTTACCGCGAGTAAAACCGTTCGTCAATAGGTGCTGAGACAAAGTCTCGTACCAGGCTCTCGAGGCCTGATGCAACCCGTATAAAGCTTTATCGAGTAAGAAGACCTTATCCTTGTGGATAGGATCGGTAAAGCCCGGTGGCTGACCGACATACACCTCTTCTTTGACTTTCCCGTACAGAAATGCTGATTTAACATTCAACTGATAAACCTTAAACCCTTTCCATGATGAAAAAGCAAGAAAATTCTGATAGTCTCTAGCCAAGAACCAGGAGCATAAATCTCAGTGAAGTCAATACCCTCCTACTGGCTAAAACCTTGAACAACTAAGCGAGCTTTGTTTCTGAGCACTACTCCACAATCATCTCTTTTCCATTTGAATACCCATTTTGTTTTGATCATTTTGTGACCTTCGGGTAAATCAACCAGCTTCCAAACACACAACTTTTCAAACTGATTCAGCTCCTCCTGCATCGCGTTTACCCATGATTCTTCAGTTAATGCTTCTTTATACGTTTTGGGTTCTACCTACGAAATAAAGCAATTAAGTGAAAAATCATTTTGTAAAGGAGCGACTTTAGTATAAAAACATGAAAAGCCCTGATCAATTTGATGGTGTGTTCGGACTCCAGCTTGCAATTCACTTATTATGTAGTCCTCAGGGTGATATGAAAGTGTCCTAGGCATCACCTCACTAGGAACTATCACCTCGTCCTCCAGATTCGAGACGTTCTGCTACACATTTTGATCGACTTTGCCTATCTGATCATTAATTTAGATTTTCTCCCACTCAGAATCTGATTGACCTTGATCGAACGTTGGACCTTCAGAATCTGAACCATCTTATTCGTCAAACACCATGGCTGGAGCATTCTCTACAGAATCAACTATTTTTGTGGCCTGAGTTTGATCATCGGCTTGAGTGTGACTGGGGCCACCTTTCGTATCATGAGATTCACCCTGTTGATCAATAACGACATTAGGTCTTGAAACATTCTCATGTTAGGACGTCAGATGTTGTTGAAATAGCATCACCAAATCATCATCAGTTAATTCCTCGGGAAGCTCAAAAATATTCCATAACCCCTCGTAGTTAAATAACCACGCATCACCAGGCTTTTGAGTAGGCATCGTGTAATGTTGGCAGTCAACATGTTGAGCCTGAACTATTCTGTTGGGACTTGGTAAATATACACGTCGTACTGGACTCGCATATCCAACAAAGTATCCTTCTAATGATTTCGCCCCGAATTTTCCGTTTGGATCGATTACCGTGCAAGGTGAACCAAAAGGTTCAAGAAATTCCAAATTCGGCTTTCGTTTTTCAGCAACTCAAAGCATGTGTTATTGTGTGGCTTGACGGTCAACACTCTATTTAGGGTATAGCATGCTGAGGCGACGGCTTCGTTCCAAAAACTCACAGGGAGTTTTGAATGAGCTAACATTGTACGTGCGGCCTCGATCAGCGTCCTATTCTTCCTTTCTGCCACCCCGTTCTGCTGCGGTGTGTAAGGAGCGCTGAATTCATGCAAAAATCCTTTTTTTCACAAAATTATGCCATTCTGCTATTTTTAAACTTTGTACTGTTATCACTACGAATTCTTCTGATCGGCAACTTGTACAGGTTCTCCAGCTTTCTGAAAAGAATTCGCAAACTCGTAAATACCTCGTCTTTCGACTCCAGAAACAATACCTAAGAGAATCTCGAGTAATCATCTGTTACAACTAAGCAATATAGATCTCCTGAAATGCTTTTGACATTTATGGGACCAAAGAGATGCATATGCAACCTCTCTAGAGGCATCTTGATCGAATTCAGAAGCTTCCTCGGGTGCGACTCTCTTGTTTGTTTACCTTTTTTACAACTTATACACTCGTCACCCAAATGGAAATTCTTCAAGTTAACACCTTTCACCAGATTGTTGTGAACAAGATGATTCATTTTTTCTCTAATGAATATGAGCCATTTTGCGGTGCCATAGGATTGTTTCTTTCTCAGTCCCTTTAGACACGAAACACGGCGGTTGATTGTCTATAGTGTTTGCGACACTCATGTCGAGGACATAGAGTTCGTTTTCCCGCGGTGCTCACATCAATACCCATTCTTCAAGGATAACAAATCATGGCTTGAGAATCAGACATTCTTTGTCGTTGAAATGTGTTGTAAACTTTCGGTCACAAATCTGTGAGATACTCAGCATATTGTTCTCCAGTTCCGCGTTGTAGTTAACATTTTCAAATGACACTTTTCCATTCGTCAAAGTACCTTCCCCGATAATTATTCCACCTTGGTTACCTGCGAACCCTACATAGCCTCCCTTGATTGATCTAACATCTATAGCAAGGCTAGCATCCCCGTCATGTGCCGAGAAGCTCCATTTTCCATTATCCACTTTGACAGAATTGACCTTGGGAGATCCTGCACATATCAAACATGATTACTTGAATAGGGATACCTAAGCCTTTCCGGTCATGGGTAGAGTTGCTGGTTGTGGAATACAAGGTTGAACCAATTTTGGTACTTCTTGACCTGAGTGGTCGAAGAAGTTTATTTCTTCTTTTCACCAACAGAAACTTTAGGAACATACTTCTTTACTAAGTGGTTGGAGAAGTTTGTTTCCTTTTTGTTTCAACAACAGAAACCTTTGGAACAAACTTCTTAACTTGAGTAGTCACAGAAGCTTGTTTTGCTTTTGTTTCAACATATTTTTTTTTTTTTTGAGTTTTAGGTTTCCATGTTTGTTTGTTCAAAACATTTTTCTTAATCCTAGATGTTGATTCTTTCTTTTCATTTTGTTTTGGTTTAAAAATTTGTTTGAGTGGTTGAGATTTGATTTTAGAATCATTTTCTTTCTGTGAAATATTTTTCTCAACAAACATTAGAGTTTTTCCTTTAACATCTGTAGGTTTCTATTTCTTTTCAACAATAACAGACTTAGGCATGTTTTTGGTGCACTTTCTTGCAATGTGCCTAACTTCGTTGCACTTGAAACAACTCCAGTTATCAGAAACCTGACTCGTACCCTCAGTCTGTTTTTGTTTTGCTTGTTGAACAAAGAATTCTTCATTTGTTTGTGTAAAAATCTCAGATTCTTGATCAACACTTGAACTTGAACTTTTTACAAAGTTCGTTTTCTTCACATACATTATACATTGATTTTTGAAAATTCTTCTTTTGATTCTGCTTACCACCTCCCTGCCCGTACTTCCCATTGTTTTTATTTTTATTCTGAAATCGTGGGTTTCTCGGCTTGGTGTAATAAGCTTTATCTTTTTGAAAATTCGAAAATCATTTCAAGCTTGACAAATTCTCAACCTCAGACACATCAACTTCCACGAGTTTGAAAACTTTTTCTATCTTATCCATGTTGGCATTTTGAATCGGAAATTCTTCATCCGAACACAACTTATCCGATCCACACATCTGGTACATAACCAGAGTAGGTTCATCACCTAAGTTGTGTGTGGATTTAGGAATGTAGTTGTTCATGAAACACTCTTCATCTTCAAAATATTATTTTGGACTTTTATTTTCATGGAGTCACTGTTACTGCCATTTTTCAAAACATTGTTAACCACATTTTTAACCACTTCAGAATCAAGTTTTTCTTCATCAGAATATTTTTCAAACATGACATACAAGTTCTCTGGTAATTTGTCAATTTCAGTTCCTAACTTGATGTTTAAATCCTTATCCACCCCTAAGTTTTTCTTTGAAAAATCATCATTCACGGGTGGTGGAACACGGTTATACCTAACCCCGCCTCCATTACTATAAACATCTTCACCATCTTTGTTCTTCCCAATTTGTTTAGGAATGATATAATCAAAAGAACAAAGCTAGCAAAATAATAACTTTCAATTTCAAATTAATACGCTCATTTTCAATTTTAACTTCTTCAAGTTGAAGTTTAAGCTTTGCAATGTCATCCAAAAGCGTATTAATTGATTTTGTCTTTCTTCAAGAGTAGACTGTAATTTGTTATTTAAATCACGACTTTGATAATCACGTTCTTCAGCTTCAGAAATTACTCTTTTAATTCATCATACGCTTCTTTCATTTTTCTGTATTCAAAAGTGAGCATTTCATTAATCTTTTGAAATTTTTCAACTTCAGATTCACCCTTTTTCAAGTTATCTTGTAAAATATCGATTTTTATATTTTGAACTCTTGATTAATTTGTCTTTCATGACAAGTTCATCTTTTAACAGATCAATTTTCTTGCTTGTTTCTTTTGAAAGATTATTCATTGGGGTGAATTCGGCATCTCTGGATTTCAAAGCTTCGTCTTTTCAGTATAGGCTTTGCATGGCTCCATGCAATTCCTGCACTGTTCTCCATTTTTAATCTCAGTTTCCTTACCATTTTCAACATATTCATACATAGACCTTACCTGATTTGATGACTCGGTAGATTTGGTTGGATTTTCTACCTCATTTTGTTTTGCCATTAATGCATTGTCCGCCATTTTTTTCAGGTTTTCAGCGGTCATCTCCTGCTTCACATCGATGATTTTTTTGACATGTTTGACAGTATTCTTCTTTGCCTATTTTTCCCTCCTCATTGCTTCAATCACATCTTTATACTCTTTTTCAACAGTAGGAATTGTTTTGACCAATACATCGAAATCAATTGTCTTAGGATCCGTGGCAATATTCCCCTCAGGATCTAAGTAGCATTGTCTTTCATTATCCCACCTTTCTGCTTCTTTTGCTTCTTTTTCTTCTTTCCAGATGTCTTCAATCTCATACAGCTTTTTGCGAGCAATCTTCACTTCTCGATTCCACTTGTACTCATCGACCAACGCAACTCCTTCATTAAGAATATACTTATTCCATTTGAAGCCTGCATCTTCTTATGTAATAACCAATGCCCTGGTTTTCTCTTTAGAAGATCATTCCTCAATCTGAGGACGATTGATGTTGGGCGGTTGTTCCTTGTTGCGATGATACACTGCTTTCCTGTAGTAATCTTCGTGGAATGGGTTCACATAATCATTCACGTCATGGTTTTGACATCCATGCTTGAAATTTCCTTTGTGTTTGCAGTTAAAGCACGTAACCTTGGATTTATCAAAACCAAGCTTCGTATTTGGACCTCCAACGCATTGTCGACCAGTAATTTCCATGAACCTTTGCGGTCTCCTTATCACGCTCGCCATACACCACCTTATGTCTATCAATTCCATTTATTCCGGGTCGATTGGTCGTAATCTTCTTTTGTCATGTTTGGGTTTCCAATCTTACCTGCAACAAGACTGTCATACAATTCTAGAATAGACGCCAAGAAGACCATTTGTTGTTTCGCCGACTCAGCACTCATACTTTGTGCATTATTCAAGTTCACGGAAATATTGCACTGAATCACGTTCGGATTTGAATTGTTCTGACTTTGAGTATTTGATGTAGACGACGACTGACTGTTATAATTTGAACTCAAGTATCCAAATCCGCTACTTGATGATCCACCATTCGGAGTGCTTTTTGGTGATTCATTGGAATTCTCAGCACTGAATGCGGTTCCAATCTTTGGTGATTGATTATTCGATAGCAGACTTCCACGGTAATACAAGTTCACATTTTGTTGATAATTTGAGTTGTTTGTTTTGTTTTGCTTTCTAATTTCCAGCTCGTGACCTTCCAACTTCTCAACCAGTGTGTCTAAACTTACCTCCTCAATCTTCAAACTGTTTTTCAAAATCATGACATAGTATTGCCAATCATCTTCTTTAGGAAACACATCAATTAGTTTGTCATTGATTTACTCGTTGTCCTTTTTGACACCAAACCTCTCTAATTTCGGTTTCAAATAACAAAACCGTTCAATCATCTGGCAAACATTTTCTCACTTCATGCTGTTAAACAAATTGAACTCTTTTTTCAGGAAAGATCTTTTTTTTAACTATCTCTTGCCCACCTGTACACTTTTTTCTTTAAAGCTTCCCATAAACCTTTTGATGTGTTATCATATTGAAGTAACGATATGATATCATCTCTAACAGATTGATGTATAAGTGCAATCGATTTTTGTTCATGATAGAAATTTTCATGATCAGTTTTTTCCCAATGCAGTAAATGGTATTTTATCACCTTGAGGAGTTAATGGAGGTGTATACCCTAATTCTAACGCATTCCAACTTTCATAGGCATAAGCTTTTAGCCAATTTTTGAATCTACCAGTCCATCTATTATAGTCTTCAATATTCATGAGTTTCGGTGGTTTCTGGTAGGTGCCATAAGCATTATCAACATTTAAAGTTTCAGAAATAACACTCGACACATTCTTTGACTTGGATATAGTATCAAGTGACGTTGAAGTAGTGAACGCGTCGTGGAACTCGTTATAAAATTCCGGTTCCATAATGATCAACTCTGAAATTTCCGTAAAATACCTGCAAAAGTCAAACACTCGATCAAATCAAGATAGAAATTACCAATAAACTCCGTTCGTGCGAATCAAGAATGTTGATTCGTACGGATCTAACAAGATTAAATGAACAAACTATAACTTGTGCGTTCGTGCGGATCAAGATTGTTGATTCGTACGGATGTACTGAATTTTCTGAAAAAACTATTTTAGCTGATTCGTGCGGATTGGGAATGCCAATCCGTTCGGTTGTACTTTTAACTTGCAATAATTACAACTGATGAGTACGTTCGTGCGGATTGAGAATGTCAATCCGTGCGGATGCACACTGCGAACACCTAAGTTGCATTTTTCATGGTTTTTTCAAGATTTTTATGTGAATTAGGTCGAACTTTGATCTGAATTTTCTAAGGATTTGTCACACCCCGACCATGTAAAACAACAAAACGTGGCGGAAACGTTGGGGAGTGTTGTAACAGAATCATTGTTTCATAACACATGGAAATTGAAATATTGTTTTATTGATTAAAAGAGTTACAATGTCTTGACAATCAAAGAAATATAACATAAATAACTAGTCTTGCCTCTTTTATTGTCACTAAGGCCCAAGTCCGCCTAAGTGTATCTTGATAAATCTCATGCATCATATCCTGAAACACATGTGAAAATAGGTACGTCAGCATAAAAATGCCTGTGAGATACATAGGTTTTGTGAAAATAGAATTCATGACTTATGTTTAAGAAAATGTTTAGTCATGAACCTTGTGATTTGCTTTGTCTTGTAAATCATTTGAAAAGTGATAAATAAACCAAATGATATATATGTATAAAAGAATGATACATGGTTAAGTAAATAACCAAGTAAAATGAGTTTGTATTAGATAATTTGTTTGTAAAACAATGTATTGTGAAAAGTATGTTATTTGTATAAAATGTTATATGTCTAAATTGAAATGATTCAAATAACGCTACGATATGTAATACCATACAAGCACTTATATATAGGAAGTACCAGCGGCGTATCCACCATGCTTGTATCATATTACACACGCCTCGTTACTTATATCACTTACTCAAACCAAACCACCAAAGTAAAATGTTTATGTATAATCAAATGTCAAAATGTTTATGTGAAAACCATGCCTAATGTCTATGTCTAATGCAAATCATGAATTGTGTATATCAATGTCAAAATGTTTATGTCTATTGTAAATCATGAATTGTGTATATCAATGTCAAAATGTTTATGTCTAATGTAAATCATGTAATGTGTATCCAAAATATCATGTATGGTAAGTGAAATATATCAACTCAACCATATGTAAAATGCACAAAAACAAGGTATTGAAGTAAAACATGGTTTAAATCAAAGTTATGTTTTGTGGAACAAATGCATGCTATACTGATATAAACATCTATGCGGTATTGTAAAATGCATACATCCAAGCCTTGTGACTGTGGCGATAAACCCCTAAACGAATTTAAAGGTCTATCTGTGTTATGTTTATCGAATTCGGTCATTCCTTCCACCCAAACAAACCTAGGGTTCAGGAATGGGAGTTGTCAAGTCCTATGGTACCATTACCTACTAACGAGCGGCATGATTGGTTTTAATGAATGTATATTGTCCCATTTAAACAAACCAAATGTCATACCAAAAAATGTAAGCATGTGATGAATAACAAATGCACTAAGTATGCAACAACTGGACATACATAGCATGTGATGTGATGTAATATAAAACAATGTACTAAGTATGCAACAATGGACATACATAGCATAAAATGTAATGTAAAACGATGTACTAAGTATGCATACAATGGACATACATAGCATAAAATGTAATGTAAAACGATGTACTAAGTATGCAACAAAGGACATTGATGTGCTGAAAATGGGTTAACTAAATTAACTAAATTTACCCTAATTCTAGACTCTCTAAGTTTTAAATTTATAAAACTAAGACTCTCTAAACCCTAAACCACACAACCGGCAAGTGTACCGATCGATGAAGTATAGCCTAAGGAAGTCCGAGTATCGAACCCAAGAGACTCTACTGATTACGCTAATGACTCTATCCAGACTCAAACTGACACGACTTAACTAAATGTTTGTTAATTGGGGGGGGGGGTTCTAAAAATCCTAAGAAAGCAAATAACGAAACTAGATTAGCTAAAAGACTAACACGAACTTGGACGAAGACTCTAACCAGTGGGGAATGAAGACTACCTAGGCTAGACGCAAGCTAAACTCAGAATGGATCTCTATTCGATGATTTTGTGGTGTGGAACCGGGATCTTTAGATACTAAACCTATTAAGACACCACTAAGCCCCTCAAACACTCTCAATGCGATTCTTGTGGCACTACCTAGGTTGTAACGTTTACCGGTTTGCTAGATTTCTTTTCCGTCCTCTAGTTTCTTGAAAGTGCCTATATAAGACGCTCTACTTTGCCGCGCGAACGTCTAAAGCGACTACGGGTTCTAATCTTAGCTTAATAGACTATGGAATGTTAAGGACTTATAACCAAACCTAGACCTATTAATACCCTCGAGCCTTTCCGCGACGAGTTTAGCAGCACACTTGATTTTATAGAATTACCGAATATTACTTCTAAGGCGTTTTCACCCTAAAGGATTAATGATCTATTATGTGATAAAGACCGTCACCTAAATCAAGAACCCTAGCTCGACCCTATTCCGTGATAAAGACCGTCACCAAGAATCGAACGAAGCAACAAACAATAATAGAATAATCACAAGCACACATACGCACCAAGTTAGAAATCCATAGCTTTTACAGTACAAGAAAGATCCACAACCACGACAAAAATCGAATAAAGAAATAAACTTTATTAAGCTATAGTCATAACCTAGGTAGTACGAGAAGTTTAGCCGAATATCATGTCTAAAAACATAGCAACAATCAATATCGATTCAGAATTCATCATTGAACAATTAAAAACAAACGAAACACAAAGAAACAAGATAATAAAACCCGTATTCTTCGATCCCGAGTGCTCCCGAATGCTTCACGATGATTCCTTAGCTTCCCGAGCACTTCAACACCTTCAAATCAGCCTCCAATGATCGTCCAACAACCCTAAATTCGTAATATGTTCGTCTGTTGTTGTTGTGTTCCTATATGATGTCGACTGCCGTCTATATTTATCTATGTGCGGCTGATGTTGTAATGGCCGAATATGATCCCCCAAAGTCGGTTCTCAATATATTGTTTTTATCCACCACAAAGCAACACAACTTTGGTACAGGCCCTCTAGCCGCAAACCAATTAGTTGCTAAGGCCCAAGTCAAGAAATAAAACACTTCAATACCATCTGCATGTTGTCGTCTACCTCTTCTTTATATATGTTTCTTTTTTTCTTTTTTTCTCAAAACAGCCGTGATGTATATGTGTCCTCCAAGAATAAGGCTTTTTTTTTTACCAAGTCTTGACCACCTCTCAACAAATATCATGGGCTCGGCCCACTCACAGAAAATAGCGGTGAATTTCCTTCGGTCACTGGCATTCTACTCTGGCCAACTAGCAGGTCATTTCCATATTACTCGTTTTCGCTCCATTTGCACAAAACCTGTCCCACCACAATATAATATAATAAAGCACTAAAACTAAATAAAAACAAATAAAACTTATACAAAAATTACATACTTTACACGGGACAAATATGTGTATTTTACCCTACATCAAATATCCCCACACTTAACCTTTTTTCGTCCTCGAAAAAGAATTATGCAAAACGGAATCATAGACGGAATAATCATTCGGGACAAAAGCTTAAGTTATTTATTTAAAACCGAAACTCGTGTTAGCCGCGATTGCAAGTATATCGATCCTCTTAAACCCAACCCCGGTTCCGAGCCCTTATCATGCGATTTTAGTTTAAGTGCGGTCAATCTACCTAGGGTCTCACACTAAGAATCGCAAGTCCACCTAATCCCCCCTCAAGCTTATAGGACAAAAGGAACAACCACTGGGTTATTTCCTAACCGTTTTATACCAAGATCAAGAGAGTTTAAAATCAAATCTATTTTTCTTTTTTTCTTTTTTTTTCATTTTGCTTTTCTCTCTTTTTTTTTCTTTCGTGAGACTAGACGATGCTTTCCCTAACCAAGCGGTATTCCGGCTGTAGAGTCGCGATCCCCAACCACAGATTACTTAGGTTTCGGTACTTTTATTCGGCAAGTCGATTTCACACACCCTAGCGGTAATCCGACTGTAGAGTCGCTATCCCCAATCACAGACTACATAGGAATTGCTACTTTCATTTAGTTTCTAGCTCACTTTTTATTTCATATATTTTTTTTCTTTTTCTACGAGATAATGACTAAAAACTCTAACGATCTTAGCTTATAACGGTGCCCCTTATACTATTTTTGGCGGTTTCAATTTCCCCACTTTCCCTAGATGAGAACCCACTAGTAGACCGACAATTAGGTAATTTTAAGATCAAAGAAACCCAGAACCGAATCGAGCCTACCCGCCCATCCCAAACTAGACACAAGCACGATTGTTTTAATCTCATATTATCATTATTTGAACCCGAACAAAAACCCAACTTTTCTATCATTTTCCGTTTTTATTTTTGCAAACTTCTTATTTCAAAAGACATTTTTCTATTTTTTTTTTATTTTTTTGGATTTTTTCAAATTTTTAATTTTTTTTTTCCGATTTTTTTAAGACTCAAACTAACTATACTAACGACACTAAACGATAGTTCCCATCCCCACACTTAAACTCTACATTGCCCTCAATGTAGGATGGAAACCGACTCAAAACTAAAAATAAATAAGAAATAAAAAAAAGGCAAATTGGAAAGGACTTAGCTGGTTATATATCGCGTATGCTCCAAAACTCTTGTCCAATCCAGCTCGATCGTATAGCATTTCATTCGCGATCGGCTTCTGACATTGACTGACTAGTATGCTCGATAAATGCCTGATATCTGATAAGCAGCTCCAAAATCACCCGAATGGAGATTGAGTACGGGTGGTACATATTCAAACCTGCAAAACAAAAACAAGCCAAATACCAAAGCAATACCGACTTGACACAAATGACAGACTCAAAACTTCTAATTTAGACTCAATATACAAAAAAATGACTTATTATATAAACTACCGAAAATATACCAAATATATAAAATTACAAACTCTACAAAACCTCCCCACACTTGAATTTAATCAGGAGGTTTCTCTTTGACCTGGACCCTGTCCAACCCGTTTAATTCCACCCGAACCTCAAAAATTTTCAAAAATAAATTGGTGGAATTATAAAATATTTTAAAATTTTGAAATGGGCCAGACCACCAAAATTTAAACATACCTGGAAGAAACCGGATACGTGGCATGTAACGAGAAGATTGATCATGTTTGAACTTCAATGGCTCCTTCTTCTCCGTCTTGTACCAGCCTTCGATCCTCTTCCAATCTCGGTTCTTCCCTTTTCTTACCTTCTCCTGTGGTTTTGTTGATTTTGAAGTTTCATGTATCACTAATACCATGGGCCAGCTGTGGTGCTCTTCCTCTTCCACCACCACTTCTTCTTCTTTGATGTCCGTCATTGGGTTTCCTTCAAGTAAAGCTTCTAAGTAAGCACGGTCTCCCTCTGGATCAAACTCCTCTATCTCTTCATCTACCGGCAACCCATCTAGTTCATCCCTAAATTCATTCTCCCAGGACATCTGATCTTCATTAGATGGTTGCTCAACTTCTTCCTCTGCACCAAACATCCAACCAGTGGAATCCCCCAATTCCACTTCTTCTTCCTCCACTTCTCTCTTCACTAACGACCTCTGATACCCCGCCCATTCTTCTTCGTCTATTTCATCATCAGAGTCACTCCCGAAGTCATATATAATACCCTTCTGTACCGGAGGTGGGACTTCGTCGTCCATTATCGTCTCCGTGACTGGAATGATCTCCTCATCTGACTATTCTTCTACTTCCTCTAGCTCACCCCCCTCTCGAACTAACTCCTCTACTCTCTTTTTATTTATCTCCACATATTCAGCCATGCTTTCCAGGGTAGCTTGATTTTGCGCTATGAACTGCGCATTTTGTGTCATTATCTGAGCGAACATCTCTTCTATCCTACTCATACTACCCTCAAAACCTCTATCGCTTGTCTGAACCAGGTTACGTTGCGGCTGCTGATACAGATCATTGTAATATGGCCGATGATCATAACCTTGCAGAGAATACCCCTGTGAAAAATATGGCTGCGGCTGCACAAAAGGGTTAGCATAATATGGCGTAGAGGACCCCTCATATTGGGGGCATTTAACAGTAAAATGAGGTCCTCCACAAATTTCACACATATTTACAAGACTCAAGAAAAATAAAAGACACGGACAATTAGACTCCTACGACTCAATATACAAAAGCAAGTAGCACGTAAGTGTCAATTAAGTCCAAACAAAGTAATCAACGCAATCGCCAAAGAAATCCCCGGCAACGGCGCCAAAAACTTGATGTGCTGAAAATGGGTTAACTAAATTGACTAAATTTACCCTAATTCTAGACTCTCTAAGTTTTAAATTTATAAAACTAAGACTCTCTAAACCCTAAACCACACAACCGGCAAGTGTACCGATCGATGAAGTATAGCCTAAGGAAGTCCGAGTATCGAACCCAAGAGACTCTACTGATTACGCTAATGACTCTATCCAGACTCAAACTGACACGACTTAACTAAATGTTTGTTAATTGGGGGGGGGGGGGTTTCTAAAAATCCTAAGAAAGCAAATAACGAAACTAGATTAGCTAAAAGACTAACACGAACTTGGACGAAGACTCTAACCAGTGGGGAATGAAGACTACCTAGGCTAGACGCAAGCTAAACTCAGAATGGATCTCTATTCGATGATTTTGTGGTGTGGAACCGGGATCTTTAGATACTAAACCTATTAAGACACCACTAAGCCCCTCAAACACTCTCAATGCGATTCTTGTGGCACTACCTAGGCTGTTACGTTTACCGGTTTGCTAGATTTCTTTTCCGTCCTCTAGTTTCTTGAAAGTGCCTATATAAGACGCTCTACTTTGCCGCGCGAACGTCTAAAGCGACTACGGGTTCTAATCTTAGCTTAATAGACTATGGAATGTTAAGGACTTATAACCAAACCTAGACCTATTAATACCCTCGAGCCTTTCCGCGACGAGTTTAGCAGCACACTTGATTTTATAGAATTACCGAATATTACTTCTAAGGCGTTTTCACCCTAAAGGATTAATGATCTATTATGTGATAAAGACCGTCACCTAAATCAAGAACCCTAGCTCGACCCTATTCCGTGATAAAGACCATCACCAAGAATCGAACGAAGCAACAAACAATAATAGAATAATCACAAGCACACATACGCACCAAGTTAGAAATCCATAGCTTTTACAGTACAAGAAAGATCCACAACCACGACAAAAATCGAATAAAGAAATAAACTTTATTAAGCTATAGTCATAACCTAGGTAGTACGAGAAGTTTAGCCGAATATCATGTCTAAAAACATAGCAACAATCAATATCGATTCAGAATTCATCATTGAACAATTAAAAACAAACGAAACACAAAGAAACAAGATAATAAAACCCGTATTCTTCGATCCCGAGTGCTCCCGAATGCTTCACGATGATTCCTTAGCTTCCCGAGCACTTCAACACCTTCAAATCAGCCTCCAATGATCGTCCAACAACCCTAAATTCGTAATATGTTCGTCTGTTGTTGTTGTGTTCCTATATGATGTCGACTGCCGTCTATATTTATCTATGTGCGGCTGATGTTGTAATGGCCGAATATGATCCCCCAAAGTCGGTTCTCAATATATTGTTTTTATCCACCACAAAGCAACACAACTTTGGTACAGGCCCTCTAGCCGCAAACCAATTAGTTGCTAAGGCCCAAGTCAAGAAATAAAACACTTCAATACCATCTGCATGTTGTCGTCTACCTCTTCTTTATATATGTTTCTTTTTTTCTTTTTTTCTCAAAACAGCCGTGATGTATATGTGTCCTCCAAGAATAAGGCTTTTTTTTTTACCAAGTCTTGACCACCTCTCAACAAATATCATGGGCTCGGCCCACTCACAGAAAATAGCGGTGAATTTCCTTCGGTCACTGGCATTCTACTCTGGCCAACTAGCAGGTCATTTCCATATTACTCGTTTTCGCTCAATTTGCACAAAACCTGTCCCACCACAATATAATATAATAAAGCACTAAAACTAAATAAAAACAAATAAAACTTATACAAAAATTACATACTTTACACGGGACAAATATGTGTATTTTACCCTACATCAAATATCCCCACACTTAACCTTTTTTCGTCCTCGAAAAAGAATTATGCAAAACGGAATCATAGACGGAATAATCATTCGGGACAAAAGCTTAAGTTATTTATTTAAAACCGAAACTCGTGTTAGCCGCGATTGCAAGTATATCGATCCTCTTAAACCCAACCCCGGTTCCGAGCCCTTATCATGCGATTTTAGTTTAAGTGCGGTCAATCTACCTAGGGTCTCACACTAAGAATCGCAAGTCCACCTAATCCCCCCTCAAGCTTATAGGACAAAAGGAACAACCACTGGGTTATTTCCTAACCGTTTTATACCAAGATCAAGAGAGTTTAAAATCAAATCTATTTTTCTTTTTTTCTTTTTTTTTCATTTTGCTTTTCTCTCTTTTTTTTTTCTTTCGTGAGACTAGACGATGCTTTCCCTAACCAAGCGGTATTCCGGCTGTAGAGTCGCGATCCCCAACCACAGATTACTTAGGTTTCGGTACTTTTATTCGGCAAGTCGATTTCACACACCCTAGCGGTAATCCGACTGTAGAGTCGCTATCCCCAATCACAGACTACATAGGAATTGCTACTTTCATTTAGTTTCTAGCTCACTTTTTATTTCATATATTTTTTTTTCTTTTTCTACGAGATAATGACTAAAAACTCTAACGATCTTAGCTTATAACGGTGCCCCTTATACTATTTTTGGCGGTTTCAATTTCCCCACTTTCCCTAGATGAGAACCCACTAGTAGACCGACAATTAGGTAATTTTAAGATCAAAGAAACCCAGAACCGAATCGAGCCTACCCGCCCATCCCAAACTAGACACAAGCACGATTGTTTTAATCTCATATTATCATTATTTGAACCCGAACAAAAACCCAACTTTTCTATCATTTTCCGTTTTTATTTTTGCAAACTTCTTATTTCAAAAGACATTTTTCTATTTTTTTTTTATTTTTTTGGATTTTTTCAAATTTTTAATTTTTTTTTTCCGATTTTTTTAAGACTCAAACTAACTATACTAACGACACTAAACGATAGTTCCCATCCCCACACTTAAACTCTACATTGCCCTCAATGTAGGATGGAAACCGACTCAAAACTAAAAATAAATAAGAAATAAAAAAAAGGCAAATTGGAAAGGACTTAGCTGGTTATATATCGCGTATGCTCCAAAACTCTTGTCCAATCCAGCTCGATCGTATAGCATTTCATTCGCGATCGGCTTCTGACATTGACTGACTAGTATGCTTGATAAATGCCTGATATCTGATAAGCAGCTCCAAAATCACCCGAATGGAGATTGAGTACGGGTGGTACATATTCAAACCTGCAAAACAAAAACAAGCCAAATACCAAAGCAATACCGACTTGACACAAATGACAGACTCAAAACTTCTAATTTAGACTCAATATACAAAAAAAATGACTTATTATATAAACTACCGAAAATATACCAAATATATAAAATTACAAACTCTACAAAACCTCCCCACACTTGAATTTAATCAGGAGGTTTCTCTTTGACCTGGACCCTGTCCAACCCGTTTAATTCCACCCGAACCTCAAAAATTTTCAAAAATAAATTGGTGGAATTATAAAATATTTTAAAATTTTGAAATGGGCCAGACCACCAAAATTTAAACATACCTGGAAGAAACCGGATACGTGGCATGTAACGAGAAGATTGATCATGTTTGAACTTCAATGGCTCCTTCTTCTCCGTCTTGTACCAGCCTTCGATCCTCTTCCAATCTCGGTTCTTCCCTTTTCTTACCTTCTCCCGTGGTTTTGTTGATTTTGAAGTTTCATGTATCACTAATACCATGGGCCAGCTGTGGTGCTCTTCCTCTTCCACCACCATTTCTTCTTCTTTGATGTCCGTCATTGGGTTTCCTTCAAGTAAAGCTTCTAAGTAAGCACGGTCTCCCTCTGGATCAAACTCCTCTATCTCTTCATCTACCGGCAACCCATCTAGTTCATCCCTAAATTCATTCTCCCAGGACATCTGATCTTCATTAGATGGTTGCTCAACTTCTTCCTCTGCACCAAACATCCAACCAGTGGAATCCCCCAATTCCACTTCTTCTTCCTCCACTTCTCTCTTCACTAACGACCTCTGATACCCCGCCCATTCTTCTTCGTCTATTTCATCATCAGAGTCACTCCCGAAGTCATATATAATACCCTTCTGTACCGGAGGTGGGACTTCGTCGTCCATTATCGTCTCCGTGACTGGAATGATCTCCTCATCTGACTCTTCTTCTACTTCCTCTAGCTCACCCCCCTCTCGAACTAACTCCTCTACTCTCTTTTTATTTCTCTCCACATATTCAGCCATGCTTTCCAGGGTAGCTTGATTTTGCGCTATGAACTGCGCATTTTGTGTCATTATCTGAGCGAACATCTCGTCTATCCTACTCATACTACCCTCAAAACCTCTATCGCTTGTCTGAACCAGGTTACGTTGCGGCTGCTGATACAGATCATTGTAATATGGCCGATGATCATAACCTTGCAGAGAATACCCCTGTGAAAAATATGGCTGCGGCTGCACAAAAGGGTTAGCATAATATGGCGTAGAGGACCCCTCATATTGGGGGCATTTAACAGTAAAATGAGGTCCTCCACAAATTTCACACATATTTACAAGACTCAAGAAAAATAAAAGACACGGACAATTAGACTCCTACGACTCAATATACAAAAGCAAGTAGCACGTAAGTGTCAATTAAGTCCAAACAAAGTAATCAACGCAATCGCCAAAGAAATCCCCGGCAACGGCGCCAAAAACTTGATGTGCTGAAAATGGGTTAACTAAATTAACTAAATTTACCCTAATTCTAGACTCTCTAAGTTTTAAATTTATAAAACTAAGACTCTCTAAACCCTAAACCACACAACCGGCAAGTGTACCGATCGATGAAGTATAGCCTAAGGAAGTCCGAGTATCGAACCCAAGAGACTCTACTGATTACGCTAATGACTCTATCCAGACTCAAACTGACACGACTTAACTAAATGTTTGTTAATTGGGGGGGGGGGGGGGTTTCTAAAAATCCTAAGAAAGCAAATAACGAAACTAGATTAGCTAAAAGACTAACACGAACTTGGACGAAGACTCTAACCAGTGGGGAATGAAGACTACCTAGGCTAGACGCAAGCTAAACTCAGAATGGATCTCTATTCGATGATTTTGTGGTGTGGAACCGGGATCTTTAGATACTAAACCTATTAAGACACCACTAAGCCCCTCAAACACTCTCAATGCGATTCTTGTGGCACTACCTAGGCTGTTACGTTTACCGGTTTGCTAGATTTCTTTTCCGTCCTCTAGTTTCTTGAAAGTGCCTATATAAGACGCTCTACTTTGCCGCGCGAACGTCTAAAGCGACTACGGGTTCTAATCTTAGCTTAATAGACTATGGAATGTTAAGGACTTATAACCAAACCTAGACCTATTAATACCCTCGAGCCTTTCCGCGACGAGTTTAACAGCACACTTGATTTTATAGAATTACCGAATATTACTTCTAAGGCGTTTTCACCCTAAAGGATTAATGATCTATTATGTGATAAAGACCGTCACCTAAATCAAGAACCCTAGCTCGACCCTATTCCGTGATAAAGACCGTCACCAAGAATCGAACGAAGCAACAAACAATAATAGAATAATCACAAGCACACATACGCACCAAGTTAGAAATCCATAGCTTTTACAGTACAAGAAAGATCCACAACCACGACAAAAATCGAATAAAGAAATAAACTTTATTAAGCTATAGTCATAACCTAGGTAGTACGAGAAGTTTAGCCGAATATCATGTCTAAAAACATAGCAACAATCAATATCGATTCAGAATTCATCATTGAACAATTAAAAACAAACGAAACACAAAGAAACAAGATAATAAAACCCGTATTCTTCGATCCCGAGTGCTCCCGAATGCTTCACGATGATTCCTTAGCTTCCCGAGCACTTCAACACCTTCAAATCAGCCTCCAATGATCGTCCAACAACCCTAAATTCGTAATATGTTCGTCTGTTGTTGTTGTGTTCCTATATGATGTCGACTGCCGTCTATATTTATCTATGTGCGGCTGATGTTGTAATGGCCGAATATGATCCCCCAAAGTCGGTTCTCAATATATTGTTTTTATCCACCACAAAGCAACACAACTTTGGTACAGGCCCTCTAGCCGCAAACCAATTAGTTGCTAAGGCCCAAGTCAAGAAATAAAACACTTCAATACCATCTGCATGTTGTCGTCTACCTCTTCTTTATATATGTTTCTTTTTTTCTTTTTTTCTCAAAACTGACGTGATGTATATGTGTCCTCCAAGAATAAGGCTTTTTTTTTTACCAAGTCTTGACCACCTCTCAACAAATATCATGGGCTCGGCCCACTCACAGAAAATAGCGGTGAATTTCCTTCGGTCACTGGCATTCTACTCTGGCCAACTAGCAGGTCATTTCCATATTACTCGTTTTCGCTCCATTTGCACAAAACCTGTCCCACCACAATATAATATAATAAAGCACTAAAACTAAATAAAAACAAATAAAACTTATACAAAAATTACATACTTTACACGGGACAAATATGTGTATTTTACCCTACATCAAATATCCCCACACTTAACCTTTTTTCGTCCTCGAAAAAGAATTATGCAAAACGGAATCATAGACGGAATAATCATTCGGGACAAAAGCTTAAGTTATTTATTTAAAACCGAAACTCGTGTTAGCCGCGATTGCAAGTATATCGATCCTCTTAAACCCAACCCCGGTTCCGAGCCCTTATCATGCGATTTTAGTTTAAGTGCGGTCAATCTACCTAGGGTCTCACACTAAGAATCGCAAGTCCACCTAATCCCCCCTCAAGCTTATAGGACAAAAGGAACAACCACTGGGTTATTTCCTAACCGTTTTATACCAAGATCAAGAGAGTTTAAAATCAAATCTATTTTTCTTTTTTTCTTTTTTTTTCATTTTGCTTTTCTCTCTTTTTTTTTTCTTTCGTGAGACTAGACGATGCTTTCCCTAACCAAGCGGTATTCCGGCTGTAGAGTCGCGATCCCCAACCACAGATTACTTAGGTTTCGGTACTTTTATTCGGCAAGTCGATTTCACACACCCTAGCGGTAATCCGACTGTAGAGTCGCTATCCCCAATCACAGACTACATAGGAATTGCTACTTTCATTTAGTTTCTAGCTCACTTTTTATTTCATATATTTTTTTTCTTTTTCTACGAGATAATGACTAAAAACTCTAACGATCTTAGCTTATAACGGTGCCCCTTATACTATTTTTGGCGGTTTCAATTTCCCCACTTTCCCTAGATGAGAACCCACTAGTAGACCGACAATTAGGTAATTTTAAGATCAAAGAAACCCAGAACCGAATCGAGCCTACCCGCCCATCCCAAACTAGACACAAGCACGATTGTTTTAATCTCATATTATCATTATTTGAACCCGAACAAAAACCCAACTTTTCTATCATTTTCCGTTTTTATTTTTGCAAACTTCTTATTTCAAAAGACATTTTTCTATTTTTTTTTAATTTTTTTGGATTTTTTCAAATTTTTAATTTTTTTTTCCGATTTTTTTAAGACTCAAACTAACTATACTAACGACACTAAACGATAGTTCCCATCCCCACACTTAAACTCTACATTGCCCTCAATGTAGGATGGAAACCGACTCAAAACTAAAAATAAATAAGAAATAAAAAAAAAGGCAAATTGGAAAGGACTTAGCTGGTTATATATCGCGTATGCTCCAAAACTCTTGTCCAATCCAGCTCGATCGTATAGCATTTCATTCGCGATCGGCTTCTGACATTGACTGACTAGTATGCTCGATAAATGCCTGATATCTGATAAGCAGCTCCAAAATCACCCGAATGGAGATTGAGTACGGGTGGTACATATTCAAACCTGCAAAACAAAAACAAGCCAAATACCAAAGCAATACCGACTTGACACAAATGACAGACTCAAAACTTCTAATTTAGACTCAATATACAAAAAAAATGACTTATTATATAAACTACCGAAAATATACCAAATATATAAAATTACAAACTCTACAAAACCTCCCCACACTTGAATTTAATCAGGAGGTTTCTCTTTGACCTGGACCCTGTCCAACCCGTTTAATTCCACCCGAACCTCAAAAATTTTCAAAAATAAATTGGTGGAATTATAAAATATTTTAAAATTTTGAAATGGGCCAGACCACCAAAATTTAAACATACCTGGAAGAAACCGGATACGTGGCATGTAACGAGAAGATTGATCATGTTTGAACTTCAATGGCTCCTTCTTCTCCGTCTTGTACCAGCCTTCGATCCTCTTCCAATCTCGGTTCTTCCCTTTTCTTACCTTCTCCCGTGGTTTTGTTGATTTTGAAGTTTCATGTATCACTAATACCATGGGCCAGCTGTGGTGCTCTTCCTCTTCCACCACCATTTCTTCTTCTTTGATGTCCGTCATTGGGTTTCCTTCAAGTAAAGCTTCTAAGTAAGCACGGTCTCCCTCTGGATCAAACTCCTCTATCTCTTCATCTACCGGCAACCCATCTAGTTCATCCCTAAATTCATTCTCCCAGGACATCTGATCTTCATTAGATGGTTGCTCAACTTCTTCCTCTGCACCAAACATCCAACCAGTGGAATCCCCCAATTCCACTTCTTCTTCCTCCACTTCTCTCTTCACTAACGACCTCTGATACCCCGCCCATTCTTCTTCGTCTATTTCATCATCAGAGTCACTCCCGAAGTCATATATAATACCCTTCTGTACCGGAGGTGGGACTTCGTCGTCCATTATCGTCTCCGTGACTGGAATGATCTCCTCATCTGACTCTTCTTCTACTTCCTCTAGCTCACCCCCCTCTCGAACTAACTCCTCTACTCTCTTTTTATTTCTCTCCACATATTCAGCCATGCTTTCCAGGGTAGCTTGATTTTGCGCTATGAACTGCGCATTTTGTGTCATTATCTGAGCGAACATCTCGTCTATCCTACTCATACTACCCTCAAAACCTCTATCGCTTGTCTGAACCAGGTTACGTTGCGGCTGCTGATACAGATCATTGTAATATGGCCGATGATCATAACCTTGCAGAGAATACCCCTGTGAAAAATATGGCTGCGGCTGCACAAAAGGGTTAGCATAATATGGCGTAGAGGACCCCTCATATTGGGGGCATTTAACAGTAAAATGAGGTCCTCCACAAATTTCACACATATTTACAAGACTCAAGAAAAATAAAAGACACGGACAATTAGACTCCTACGACTCAATATACAAAAGCAAGTAGCACGTAAGTGTCAATTAAGTCCAAACAAAGTAATCAACGCAATCGCCAAAGAAATCCCCGGCAACGGCGCCAAAAACTTGATGTGCTGAAAATGGGTTAACTAAATTAACTAAATTTACCCTAATTCTAGACTCTCTAAGTTTTAAATTTATAAAACTAAGACTCTCTAAACCCTAAACCACACAACCGGCAAGTGTACCGATCGATGAAGTATAGCCTAAGGAAGTCCGAGTATCGAACCCAAGAGACTCTACTGATTACGCTAATGACTCTATCCAGACTCAAACTGACACGACTTAACTAAATGTTTGTTAATTGGGGGGGGGGGGGGTTTCTAAAAATCCTAAGAAAGCAAATAACGAAACTAGATTAGCTAAAAGACTAACACGAACTTGGACGAAGACTCTAACCAGTGGGGAATGAAGACTACCTAGGCTAGACGCAAGCTAAACTCAGAATGGATCTCTATTCGATGATTTTGTGGTGTGGAACCGGGATCTTTAGATACTAAACCTATTAAGACACCACTAAGCCCCTCAAACACTCTCAATGCGATTCTTGTGGCACTACCTAGGCTGTTACGTTTACCGGTTTGCTAGATTTCTTTTCCGTCCTCTAGTTTCTTGAAAGTGCCTATATAAGACGCTCTACTTTGCCGCGCGAACGTCTAAAGCGACTACGGGTTCTAATCTTAGCTTAATAGACTATGGAATGTTAAGGACTTATAACCAAACCTAGACCTATTAATACCCTCGAGCCTTTCCGCGACGAGTTTAACAGCACACTTGATTTTATAGAATTACCGAATATTACTTCTAAGGCGTTTTCACCCTAAAGGATTAATGATCTATTATGTGATAAAGACCGTCACCTAAATCAAGAACCCTAGCTCGACCCTATTCCGTGATAAAGACCGTCACCAAGAATCGAACGAAGCAACAAACAATAATAGAATAATCACAAGCACACATACGCACCAAGTTAGAAATCCATAGCTTTTACAGTACAAGAAAGATCCACAACCACGACAAAAATCGAATAAAGAAATAAACTTTATTAAGCTATAGTCATAACCTAGGTAGTACGAGAAGTTTAGCCGAATATCATGTCTAAAAACATAGCAACAATCAATATCGATTCAGAATTCATCATTGAACAATTAAAAACAAACGAAACACAAAGAAACAAGATAATAAAACCCGTATTCTTCGATCCCGAGTGCTCCCGAATGCTTCACGATGATTCCTTAGCTTCCCGAGCACTTCAACACCTTCAAATCAGCCTCCAATGATCGTCCAACAACCCTAAATTCGTAATATGTTCGTCTGTTGTTGTTGTGTTCCTATATGATGTCGACTGCCGTCTATATTTATCTATGTGCGGCTGTTGTTGTAATGGCCGAATATGATCCCCCAAAGTCGGTTCTCAATATATTGTTTTTATCCACCACAAAGCAACACAACTTTGGTACAGGCCCTCTAGCCGCAAACCAATTAGTTGCTAAGGCCCAAGTCAAGAAATAAAACACTTCAATACCATCTGCATGTTGTCGTCTACCTCTTCTTTATATATGTTTCTTTTTTTCTTTTTTTCTCAAAACTGACGTGATGTATATGTGTCCTCCAAGAATAAGGCTTTTTTTTACCAAGTCTTGACCACCTCTCAACAAATATCATGGGCTCGGCCCACTCACAGAAAATAGCGGTGAATTTCCTTCGGTCACTGGCATTCTACTCTGGCCAACTAGCAGGTCATTTCCATATTACTCGTTTTCGCTCCATTTGCACAAAACCTGTCCCACCACAATATAATATAATAAAGCACTAAAACTAAATAAAAACAAATAAAACTTATACAAAAATTACATACTTTACACGGGACAAATATGTGTATTTTACCCTACATCAGACATACATAGCAAAAACACAATGAAATCATGTACTATAAGTGTACTATTGAACATAACAAGCATATGATATGAAAACATGAAAAGCACGAAAGTAACAAGTAGGCACATGTGTTTCACCCAAAAACGTTTGGAAAACAGTAAAAGAGGGGTCTATGTACTCACTTGAGATTGCTTAGTAGTCCTTGAGTAACAACCAAACAATGCTAGAGATCACGGATATCAAACGGCACCTAATATAGGTAACTACATTAATAAACCGGGCCTAAATTGGAAGATCGGATAGAATGAGTGCTCGTAAACCAAATGAGTATGAGAACTCATGTAGTATGGTTTAACAAAGCCTACATACTAAATGAAACCTAACCTAAGTGCTTACGACCCATTACGACCCGTTTAGGTAGCTTATGCTACTTTAACGCGTCGTTCGCGTAAAACGCGTTCGGAACGCCTAACTAGCCCTATGATAAGTAAAATATGCCTTAACATGTCTAATATTATTGCCAAAACAGTTTAGATATCAAAAGTTATGTTACATATGCTTAATATGAATTTTGGCGTAAAAAGGGCATTTTGGTAATTTACTTAAGGCATATATACTACCTATCATACAACTACTCAAACGATGTGACCATAAGGTATAACCTCGGAAGGTTATTCCCTATACAACTATGGTCACCTAATGTGTTTGGTCGGATCCTAATGATCGACCAAACGCGTCGGGTTCGAAAGTATAAGCGATTGTTTAGATCGCTTACCTTACGACCCTATATAAGCACAAAACTAAAAGTGAGAGCTAAGCATGTTGAAACATGCTTAACTAAGTTTATAAAACAGGTTTGGTATCAAAACAAACAGTTTTGATACCTAAGAGTAGTTTGGTTACAAAATACGCAAAAATACGCATTTTGGCCGAAACTACGACTCGTCACTGAGCCTAGATAACGTGGTAATCAGTAGGTATAGTCACAAGAGACTATTACCATCGTGATTACGCTCACGTTATGAAGTTCAACCGAACTTCGTGTTGACCATAAACTGGTCAACGCATAAAGTCAAACATAATTTGACTTTCGGACTCGAAAAGCGATAAAAGAACGAAGGAACACTTACAAAGGGTCCCCGCTAGTAAATCTTGATCGAATAGCTCAGGTATGAAGCAATGGCTTCAACTTAGAGCTTTTAGATCAGATTTGTGGGTTTTTGGAAAGAATAGAGGTGGGTATTTATAGGAATTGGACAACCGTTAGGATCGTTTCTTGAAAACCGGGTTTTAATCTCATCCCTACACTTGTTGGAATGTTATGGAACATCAATTGTCCCCCCATAATTAGGTAGCAACATGTGGAATTGAGATTATGAGTGGTTAACAGCTGTTAACAGCTGGTTTAGAACATTCTGATGTGCTGGGGACCCCTTACGGACCGTAAGGGTGATGGCTTACGGTCCGTAAGCCATTAACTATGCTGAAATGACAATTTCAGTCCCTGCACCTTGTTTCGTTGCGTAACGGCACTTCTAACATCCGTCAAACCCAATTTCAAGCTCCACAATGATGTTAAGACATAGGGAACATGAAATATGCTTGAAAACATCACGGATGTCGGTTCGTTTGGCCGTACGATTGCGTTGTTCGGTTAATTACGACGGGAGTGGTAACGAACGCAAAAACGATCCAAATTAAGCGACGAATGGATTTTTGACAAGCCAAACACTAAAGCATAATATTATAATGCTTACATAAATTTTTGGAGGTCCGGATGTATTCAGAACGTAAGATATGCACGAAAGTGCAAACTTGTGCATTTTTTGACGCTTTTAGCCGATCAATAAAGTTTATTTTAGCATACCAAACCCCTCAAAGCCTATTTCTAAGCTATGTAAAGGATATTTAGGGTATTTTTAACTTATGATCAAGTTCCGGAATATCTGTTACAGTTCAAATTGGCATACTTTCACAGTTTGTCAACTTTAGTCCCTGTAAGCGAATAGACTTGATTTTGCCATACCAAAGCCTTCAAAACTTATTTCTAAGTTATGTAAAGGTTATTTAAGGTATGTTAAGCCTATGTCACTGTTCCGGAGTGTTTTTTGCATTAAACTGGTTATATTTACGCATCGGTGCGCGTATAACCTTCCAGAAAGCGATTTAGAGCCCGAAATCGAACAAGAATTAATATGTGCAAATGATACACATATTTGTACAAATCCCAAGTATGAAATACAATATTTCATTGGTTTGGTATTTGTTTGAGGGTCGCAGTGACCCAAGTGTCACAGGATTGATTAACTAGTGATTTCTCACAACATGTCAAAAATTCGGTCAATTTTATCCATGGCTTCGACATTAATTTTGAGTTTAAAGTCTGAGAAAGATGTGAAAAAGAAGAATGAGTAGAAGAATAAAGAAATCAGATTCAAATCGACTTGAATCTCTCTGAAATCTCTTGTATCAAGTGCTCTCTGTCCACGAAACCGGTCTCCAAGCTCTGATACCACTTGTGAGGATCGTTTCGGCTCTATGAATGCTCCAACCGGCGTGCTATATCCTAGTATCACGTGTGGAATCCGTGTAGTAGGTGAACATAGACACTAAGATACCGTTAAACACTCTTTTCATTCATATAACTGCTTTACAAAGCCACGAAAAGATTTTGACAGAGCTTCGCCTCTCGTGTCAAAAGTTACAAATGAAGACCCCTGCACATCTATTTATAGAACTCATAGATCTATGCAAACCCGTAGGTGCGGATCAACAGATTCGTACGAATGGACCTTTTACAAGCATTTCCATTATGGTTAGTACATACGACTATCTAATACATAAAATAAACTATAAACTAAGACTCGATACATGACGTAAGCTACAGACATATGCATTCACAAACAATCATTGTGATCTCAGGCTGAGGGGGAGTTGTAATTCATGCATACATGAATCTTTTGTGTATTCAAATCATTCAACAAAAAGTATACATGATGAAAGCATTTCTTCCCTTGTTTGTGTTATAAAGTTTTTTCTTCATTTCCACTGCAATTGTTCATCTGTTTATAATCTTCCATTAATCATTTTATAAAAGCGACACAAACAAGTAAACTCAGATCCTAACAAACACCCATTTTTTCCAGAAAAAGAAAAGATTTCAATAACATATATACCTAAGGACCCTCCTCCTGAAGCCTTGGCTTGCTTCAGTTCAGCTAAATACTTAGCACAGTTCCTCTTAGAGTGCTCAATTTCATTACAATGAAAACACTTGGCATCCTTCTAAGGCTTCTTGTTTGCAATAGATTTTCCTTTGGCCTTCCCTTTGCCCTGATTGCCCCTTTTCTTGGTGTTAGGTTTCTTAACATGACCCTCCTCGATCATCAGCACTGGTGCAGTCTTGCTGGGTATATTCACCTCAGCAGTTTTGAGCATCTGATGCAGCTCTGCAAGTTTCTTCTGCATCCCCTTCATATTGTAGTTCATAGTGAACTGATCATATGAATTGGGCAATGAGTCGAGGATAATATCCCCAACTAACTCATCACTCAAGGGGGATTCCAGACGAGCCAAGTGATCAACATATGCCTTCATTTTTAGCACATGAGCGCTAACTGATGTACCCTCTTGCATACGAGTGGTTATGAGTGATCTCATCACATTAAACCTCTCATGACGAGCCTTCTGTTGGAACATTTCTACCAGGTGCTCATTCATCACGTATGCCATCATATCATCCATGATCCTTTGAAGTTTAAGGATCATGGATGCTAACATCAGACATGAGACTTTTATAGAGTCATCAAAGTTCTTTGCATAGTTTCTATATGCAACAGATTGTCGATTGATGGGTTCATCAGGGACTAGTGTATCAAGAACATACAGTTTGTTCTCCACCTTGAGAACAATTTTCAAACTGCGGTGCCAGTCCATGAAGTTGGAGTGGTTCATTTTGTCCTTCTTGTGAATTCGAACCCTGGATCGAATCTTCAACTTATAAATGCGTATGAACACGTGATATATGCGGAATCCAATCACGTGTGTGGATGAGAACACGAGGATGTAATCATAACTGATTTCTATTACTGATTTGACAGAGTTTACACCACGAAATCAAACGGGTAGAGCTTCGTTTCAAGAATACCCAAAGATTACAAATGAAACACACATGACTCCTATATATAAAGGACTGGCTTCGTACAAGACTACCATGCCTTCGTACGAAGCTGCCACCATTGTATCATTGTGCCTTCATACGAAGCTAGCTTCTTAAGAAGCTACAACTTCTCATATGTTCTTCATACTTTGAATAGATCAGCATCAGTCTTGTGACATTTGATTCAGCTACAATATGTGATTGACGCAAGCGATAGACATATGCACTCACAGACTCCCCCTTGGATATTGCTGCAGTCAATCTCGTAGCTTTTTGTCTCTCTCTGCGTCTTTCAGAAGTCTTTGACATTGTCAGCAACCAAAGACTCTCCCTTGATACTAACAGAATCCTCGTGAATCTGTTTTCAGCTTTAGCTGCTCCCCCTTTCATTTAACTCCTCCTTCAAGCTCCCCCTTGCTTTAAGATTTCGTGCTTTCAGCTTCTAGGATCAACACTTGACTCTACAAGCTCCTCCATAACTGTTGTCTGACTCTCTGAATGTATACTCCCCCTTGCTATGAACTTGTCTTCAGACTCGGGATCGTTGTCTGGCAAATCATCTGCAAAATCTCAAACATTCATAAGATATTGACGGTTAAAATTCAAAATCAATATTCTAGCTCTAAACATATAAACATGAATAAGCTGGAGCATTTCAAATATGTGACAGCACAGGACATCGTTTGTTCACAAAAATCTGAATTTTCTATTTAACATTTCCATAATCGATGACCTGGCTCTTTAAACACAACTATATTTAACAACTTTAGGTTTTCCTAGGAATTATAACCTGGTTCATTCCCCCTATTAAATAACTTTATAATTTTGACAGTTTAAGGCATCCACAATTTTTATCAAGTAATCATCCAAGTCCAACTTAATGACCTTGGAGATATCACAAACTGTTTTTGAATTTTCTAAAACTTCAAGTTTCAAATTAATGAACTTGTTTATTTTCAGAAACATGTTCAACATACTTAGATTTGAAACTCAGCATTCTGACATCGGTTGTTGAAAATAAAGCGGAAACAAAATCGTTTTGAATTTTTCTGAAACATAAAGCAATAAATAAATATTTACAGACAATATTTTTGTTTAAGTTTGCATCAGAGGATCATATCAATTTATGACAAATCACTAGCACCGTTGAGCTTTAAACACTTTAAGTTCTAAATGATTCACATAGCTTGTCAGTATACTGACCCACTTAAATTTTCACACAGAGTTCAATTGATTCGAGATACGAGATTAGTGTTTTAAGCACTTAACTTATTCGCGTGTCCCACCTCAGAATATACTCCCGTATCAAAATTCCCTAGATTCAGTCTTACAGGTGAATATATTATATTGATATCTGTACTCTAGGTTAGTGCGAGACCTTGAGAGCTCAGGTATGAACTACCGTTCAGTCAAAGAGATGAAGGCTCGACTTTAGGTGTGTCCCACTTAGGGATCTTCTTTACAACTACACTTGATATATCTTTTGATATTTTTTTTTAATTTTTATGCAGAGGGTAAGCTTTACGCATGTAAAGTATTATACGAGGTCTAGGCCATTGCTTCCGTAATATCAGAAGACCAAGTATAATACCCCAGATATCAAACAATATAAAGACCTAGTATCTCATAATCTGGCAATCTCTCAAACAAGATTTCGAGGGTTACCCATATATCCGAGAGATGTTCCCCACGAGATAAGCAAGATCATGATATTTAGGTTTATAACTCGAAATCAATCTATTAAGCGTGTAAAAACCTACTAACATATCATCAGTGAGACCGTTTATCACATTTGACTTTCCATTTCTTTAGCGTACTGTGATTGTCTACTAATGTACTATCATTTTCTCTTTTTACACAAAACTCATTTTGAATTTTCTATTGTTTTTGGCTTTTTCAAGAATATACTCTCGTATCAAGACTCCCTAGATTAGGTCTTACAGGTGAATATACTATATTGATATTTGTTCTCTGGGTTAGTGAGAGACCTTGAGAGCTCAGGTATGAACTACCGTTCAGTCAAAGAGATGAAGGCTCGACTTTGAGGTGTGTCCCACTTAGGGATCTTCTTTACAACTACACTTGATTCGTATCTTTCGATATTTTATCACTTTTTATGCAGAGGGTAAGCATTAAGAACGTAAAGTATTATACAAAGTCTAGGCCATTGCTTCCGCAACATCAGAAGACCAGGTATAATACCCCAGATATCAAGCAGTATAAAAACCTAGTATCTCAGAATCAGGCAATCTCTGAAACAAGATTTCGGGGGTTACCCATATATCCGAGAGATGTTCCCCACGAGATAAGAAAGTATTGATATTTAGATTTATATCTCGAAATCAATCTACTGAGCGTGTAAAAACCTACTGGTACATCATCAGTGAGACCGTTTATCACGTTTTAACTTTCCATTTCTTTAGCGTACTGTGATTGTCTACTGATGTACTATCATTTTCTCTTTTTACACAAAACTCATTTTTGAATTTTCTATTGTTTTTGGCTTTTTTCAAAATTTTCAAATGTTTTTTATTTTCTGAAATTTTTACTTCCCCGAAAATAAAAAACATTTAAAGGAAATTTGACAACCCAATGTAGATAGCTTTGTCTCGTCATCCATTTTCTGATTCACATGCTCTGTTTTGCAGAAAATACCCCCATGATTTATAACACATTGATTTTTAACAATGTTAAAACCATTTTCAATTGTGAAATAATCATGTTTGTTCCGCCGTGAGGGTTTCGGCATATTCACTCAACAATTTTTGAATTTTTTTTTATTTTTGACAAAATTTAAAAACACAGATTTTTCGTTTTTCAATTTTTAACAAAGTAAAACATATTTTTGGTTTTTCAATTTTTCAATTTTTAGGGGTTTTGGATTATGGTTTATTTATGTACAGAAACAAACAAAACTCCCTTTTTTTAGTTGCAGAGATCCTCCACCGCCTCGCGTGCCAGGCTGCTCTTTTGCTCATTTTGATATTCTTCCATTTGTTGGAGCACCTGCACATTCATCCAATCTTAATTACTTGAACAAAGCAACCCAAGGCTGTTTAGACTCAGGTAGTTGAACATAAATCTTTCCAGGTAGAACTGGATAGTTTCATTCATTCTTCTAAAAAACATCTTCATTTTGATTATAACTCACAGAAGTTTGTTTCTTGACCACCCAAGTTTGTCCTTTTGAAACATTCCTTTGATAAATTTTGAATCATTTTGAAGGTTTTGTTTTGACAAATCATTTTTAGGTTTCCAGATTTGTTTTGCATCTGCAACATTTATTTTCTGTTTCCAAATCTGTTGTGACATAACCTTGGGTGTTTTTAATTTCGGTTTCCAAGTTTGTTGTGATTCAAACTTGGTTGACTTCTGTTTAACTGCTTCAGTTTGTTGTCTCTTATGTTCAACATCAACAGTTTTTAGATTTGGACATTTGCGACCAACATGTCCTGTTTGATCACAATTGAAATATTTTTTCTTTGAAACATCCTTGAACTGTTGTTGTTACTTTTTATGAGCATAGAAATCTTCATTAGACTGTCGTCTAAACTGGAGTTCTTTCTCTTCTTCTGAACTTGTCCCATGGACAAAGTTCATCTTTTTCTGATAATTTGGCTTTTCAAATCTTTTCTTTAATTTGTCTCTTTTTATAACCCAACCCAGCCTTCATGTTTTTTCTTTAATTTCAGATTTCTCAATTTCTAACAATTTGAAAACCTTGTCAATCTTTTCCGAAATCACATTCTGAATCGGAACTTCAATATCTGAGAATAATTTTTCCGATCCAATCATGGTATAAACCAATCCTTTTGAATCATCATTCATAACTTTCTCAGACTTATCTGTTTTGGTAGAATCATCTTGCAAAACACTTTCAACAACCTTACCTACCACCTCTGAATCACTCGTATCATCAGATTTGGAATAGGTTATGTCAATATTATCTTGCAATTGATCAACCAAGTTGAAAGCTTTTTCCACCTTCTCGTCATCATAGAATGTGGACTTTTTCTCAAATGGTGGTGGAACCTGATGATATTCTAAGCCAATTCCTTTCTTGTTTTTCTTAGAATCGTTATCATACGGTTTTATGTTGAAAATTTGTTCAAGAACATATGATGAAGCATGATAACTTTTCAACTTATTATTATCTTGTTCTAAATCAACCATTTTACGTTTAAGATCAGCAACTTCTTCAATATAAGAATTTACAACTTTTTGTTTTACTAAATATTATCGCTTAAGCGTTTAAGATGTTTCAGAACAATGAACAAGTCTAGACTGAATAAGTTTCATTTGACTTTTCACTACTTCATATGACTCTTTTGTAATATGATATGCTAATTTTATTGAATCATGCTCTTTCTTCATTTCTTGAAAAGCATTTTCTTTTTGTAACAACTCTTCACTCATTTCTGAACACTTTTCTTTCAAAATCTCATTTTCCTTTTCTAAAACTTTACATTTTTGTGTCAGCTTTTCATCGTTATCTATCAAAATATTTTCTTTTTCAAACATTTCTTTACATTTATCTTTGAAAACTTTTCCAATCTTAGTAAATTCTATATCCCTTGTTCTGAACTTTTCATCTTTTTCAGTACAGGCGCTGCACGTTTCCATGCATTTCTTGTACTATTTAACAGTTTCATTTAAAACTTCAGAAGATTCAGTTGAAATATTTACCTCAGTAGTTGGCACCTCAGCTGTTTTTGCCATCTCCTTCTGATCAGTTTCCTCTTCCTGTTGTTCCTTAGCAACAACTTTATCAGTATCAGCCTCACCAACCGACTCTTTCACCTTTACATCAACTTTCTTCTGTTTCTCTTCATCTGATTCTTCTTCTTTCTTTCTCAAACTCTCAACATCCTGCTGTTTTTCAGTAACCACTTCTGCTGACTTCTCTAAACAATCATCAGCTGTTTTCTGACTTTCATCTTTAGCCACTTCTTCTTTCTTCACCTCTTCATCTCTCTCTCTTCACCACTGCCTTTTCCTGCAGTCTTCTTTTGTTGGGTTTCAGAGGTGTTAATTTTACTTTTATCAAAAACAAGTTTGACATATTTTATTAATTAAAAGGTAATTAATAAGCGCAGCGGAATATTTATATTAATCAACACCAAAAATGAACCGAACAGGATCATGGTTACAGACATGCAAATACGGTATATAAAATAATTAATCTACCGATGAGAAAAATTATACCCTTGTGGTTAATAATTAACCGTGTGAGACACCGAGGTACAACGAACGAATTGCTAGAACACGAACTAGAACGGGGTGCGTCGGGTAACCGGTGATGTTAAACAGCAGCGATCTAACCCAGGTTGCACAACCACTGGTTTGAGTGATGCTAGTGTTTTCAGAGAGAAAAATTAGTTTCTCTGTGTTCGAACACCTAACAATAGAGACTGGTGTCACCTATTTATTATTGCCTATTTCTTTGCAATCAATTATATGAATAATGGTGAAACTATACACACCTCATCCATTATCGGTTAGTGGCCACTTTGTTATGTTTTTAATATAATAATTATAATTATTAGAGATGCACGATGCCAACATTTCAAATGCCATTTCTTACATAACTCACTTTAGTGGTCAAGTAAGTGGTGCACTAAAAAATAATTAAATAAATATTAAAACAATAAATTATTTATAATCGGTATAAATAATTATATGTGTCGTCCCGTAAATTGTTCGTGATTACCAGTTAATCAAGTTAAGTGGATTTACTGTTCATTGCCCAAGGTGTAACTCTTACGGGTCATAGCTCGGTCAGCAGTGTTGATTTATCGAGCCCGTACATATAATTCCAACAATCTCCCACTTGGACGAGTTTCGATAAAATCCTCAACGCAGACAGTCAGCGGCGCTCTAGCTGCACATGGCTGCCCCTAACAAGGTATGACACTTTAAAGTCATTAACCAAAACACCTTGCCATTAGTAACAACTTACTAATGTAAGACAATAGACTTATGGTAATTGTTGTCATTCATCCTTTCTGTAAAAGACATTAATTGAATCAATGAGACATGGATTAAGTTCATTCTCATATGGTGTTCAATTATTATTGTTCTCGATCATAGAGTCAAAGTGGTCCTAACAAACACACAGTAAGTTTGGGTAAGGCTTTACACTTCACCAGTTTGAATCAACGAGGGCGCCACGATGTCTAACTGTTACATATCATGTAAGAGTACAGAATCCCTTATCGACTACATACAACTCCCACTGAACTTCAGAACTATTCCCAATAATAGTCTTTATGACTGGCAGTTACGCGACAGCGGTTGACAGTAATCAAAGAATAATCCTTGGTAAACGGAAGTTCTAATATGTATCTCAGGTCAAAGGATACAAAAATGAGTATACCAATATCAAAGCATCTTATGACTAAAATCCATGAAGATGATTTGATGCGAGTTACATCTAACGTCATTCTTAATGAGGTCTGTGAATTTGGAAGTCAACTCTTTGAGTCCAAAGTCAGAATAGTCTTAATTCAGAGTCGTTCCCACGAGTCTAACCGACTACGGATAATTTAGAATACAAGATTCATGGATTAAACATATTAAAATCGAACACAGTTGTAAGATTCAAAGTTTGCATTTAACCAGTAAATCAAAGGTGAATTCAAAAAGGTACAACTGTTTGAATGTTCGTACATCCAAATACTAAATCAAAACATATGGCCAGCTAATCTAAGACCGATAGCATCCCTATGTTGGTCATGCTTGTCCTGAGTCATCGGTTTAGTGAACGGGTCTGCTAGGTTTTGATCTGTGTCTACTTTGCTTATTATGATGTCTCCTCGTTCCAGTATTTCCCGTATATAGTGGAACTTTCTTAGAATGTGCTTGGCCCTGTGATGAGATCTGGGTTCTTTGGCTTGAGCAATAGCACCTGTGTTATCACAGAATATCTCGATGGGTTTCTTAATGCTAGGAACCATATCGAGATCGGTTATGAATTTCTTCATCCAAGCAGCCTCCTTTGCAGCATCTGATGCGGCTATATATTCAGATTCGGTGGTTGAATCCGCCACCACACTCTGCTTGGAGCTCTTCCATGAGATAGCTCCTCCATTTAGAGTGAATACGAAACCTGATTGTGAGCGAGAATCATCTCGGTCAGTTTGAAAACTGGCATCAGTGTAACATCTTACAGTGAGCTCTTCTTCTACTCCTCCAAATACTAAGAACATATCTTTAGTTCTTCTAAGATACTTCAGAATGTTCTTGACAGCAGTCCAATGGGCGATGCCAGGAGTTTGCTGATAACGACTAGTCATGCTCAGAGCATACGAGACGTCAGGTCTAGTACATAACATAGCATACATGATAGAACCAATCGCTGAAGCATATGGAACTGCTTCCATTCGCTTAATTTCAATGTCCGTTGAGGGAGATTGCGATTTGTCCAACACAGTCCCTTTAGTCATAGGAACACCTCCTTTCTTGGAGCTTTCCATCTTAAAGCGTGTCATTATTTTGTGTATGTATGTACTTTGACTTAGCCCTAGAAGCCGCTTAGATCTATCTCTGTAGATCTTGATTCCCAAAATATAAGCTGCTTCTCCAAGATCTTTCATTGCGAAACAAGATCCCAAATAGTGTTTAACTTCGTTAAGCATAGGGATGTTATTTCCAATGATTAGTATATCATCCACATACAGGATGAGGAATGATATGGTGCTCCCACTAGCCTTTCTGTAAACACAAGGCTCATCTTCATTCTTGACAAAACCAAACTCTTTGATCTTCTGGTCAAAACGAAGATTCCAGCTACGAGATGCCTGTTTGAGTCCATAAATGGACTTATTCAGCTTACACACCCTACCTGGATATTTAGGATTGACAAAACCTTCAGGCTGAACCATATAGACATCTTCAGAAAGATGCCCATTAAGAAAAGCGGTTTTGACATCCATTTGCCATATCTCGTAGTCATAGTATGCGGCTATGCAAGTAATATCCTGATCGATTTGATCATAGCAACGGGCGAGAAGGTTTCATCATAGTTAATGCCCTGAGTTTGAGTGAAACCTTTCGCAACTAGCCGTGCTTTATAGGTGTGTACAATTCCATGCATATCGGTTTTTCTTTTGAAAATCCATTTGCTCCCTACTGCCCGAGATTCGGGGGGTAGCTCAACCAAGTCCCAGACTTGATTATCACGCATAGATTGCATCTCAGCGTTCATGGCTTCCAGCCATTTGGCAGATTCAGGATCTGAGATAGCAGATTTGCAGTTAGTAGGTTCGTCATTAGATTCATCTACTACCAAGACTTGAGCACCTTCGAGATGCCAAAGGTATCTGTTAGGTTCTTTACGAGTCCTGCTACTTCTGCGAACGCCTGTGTTCATGTCTGATTCATCAGCAACAATTTCTTGTTGTTCAGATGTTCCGACTTCATCAGCGGTTGTTTTTGGTTCTTGAATTTCTTCAAGATCAACCACATTATTTCCAGTTCCTCGAATAAGAAGTTCTTCCTCGAGAAAGTGCCCCTTCCTTTTGATGGAAATAACATTTGCATCAGGATGGTAGAAATAATATCCGCTTCTTTTATAGTATTCGACGAAAACAACCTTTTCGCCTCGAGGATCGAGCTTATCTTCAGCATCACTGGTGATGTATGCATCACATCCCCATACTCTTAGGTATTCCAAATCGGGTTTACGCCCATGCCATATCTCATATGGGGTTTTGTTTACCTTTTTAGTCGGAGCCAGATTGATAATGCGGGCGGCAGTCATAAGAGCATAACCCCAAAAGGAGTGAGGCAAGTTAGTTCTACACATCATCGATCGAACCATATTAAGTAGGGTTCGATTTCTCCTCTCGCTCACGCCATTAAGTTGGGGTGTGCCAGGTGGAGTGGGTTCTGAAATTATTCCACACTCTTTGAGATGATTGAGGAACTGTAAGCTAAGGTATTCGCCACCTCGATCTGATCGAAGTATTTTTATCTTTCTAGTAAGCTGGTTTTCTACTTCATTTTGAAACTCTTTGAACTTTTCAAAAGTTTCATACTTATGCTTCATAAGATAGACATAAGCATATCGACTATAATCGTCGATGAAAGTAACGAAGTATCTTTCATGGTTTCTTGTCATGGTTCTGAAAGGGCCACATACATCAGTGTGAATGAGTCCTAGCAGACCATTGGCCCGTTCACCAACACCAGTGAAGGGACGTTTTGTGAGTTTGCCAGCTAAGCAAGATTCGCAATCATCAAAGGAGTCCTGTCCAGTGGATTCAAGAATCCCATTGGATTGGAGCCATTTTATGCGTGCCTTACTTATGTGGCCAAGTCTACAATGCCATAGAAATGTGTCATTAATACCAGCTTTGTTGCGTTTAGAAAGATTATATATATTATTGTCAGTTTGAACATTTATTTCATATATACCATTTCGAGGTTTAGCCTCAAAATAAAAGATATTATTCAAGTAGGCAGAAATAGCAATACCATTAAAAGCGTACTTAAAACCTTGTTCAAACAACAACGAAACTGAAATGATGTTCCTGGTTAAACCAGGTGCAAAAAGACAATTGTTTAATACAACAACAAGACCAGAAGGACATGTAAGATTAAATGTGCCAGTTGCTAGAACTGGGACTTTATTTCCATCGCCAACAATTAGCTCCATGCTTCCTGGTTTCAGTTTCCTCCACTTCTCAGGCTCCTGCAAGACATTAACAATGTGATAAGCACATCCGGTATCAAATACCCATGTGTTGCTAGAAACAGTGAAAAGTTCAATAACATATATTAGAATACCTGAAGAAGTGCCTTCTCCATTAGCCTTCTTTACTTTGAGCTTGGCAAGATACTCGGGGCAGTTACGTTTCCAGTGCCCCATCTTGTTACACTCATAGCATTGCCGCTCTTCTGGAAGAGGGGCTTTCATAGCTTTCTTACTCTTGTTGGTGGCAGGTTTGGCAGCAACGGGAGTTTTTCCTTTGCCTTTGCTGTTATGAGCCCTTTTCTTGTTGTTGGGCTTCTTAACACCACCAGACTTGACCATCAGAACTTGGTTGGTTTTATGTGGAATGTTCATCTCGGCCGTTTTGAGCATACCACGTAGCTCAGGCACAGTCTTCACCCAAGCATTCATATTATAGTTCATAATGAATTGGTCATACGAGCTAGGGAGAGAGTTCAAGATGAAGTCCGCTGCCATTTCATCTTGCAGGGGATAACCAAGTTTGTTCATCTGGTCAATGTACCCTTTCATCTTAAGCACATGAGTACTGACACATGATCCTTCTTGCATTTTACAGCTTATGAGCTGCTTCATGGTGTCATATCGCTCCTGTCGGGCTTGTTTCTGAAACATGCCTTTCAGTTGCTGGATCATGTCATAAGCATCTTTATCTTCCATGTTCTTCTGAAGTTCAGGAGACATGGTGGCTTGCATAAGGCAGGCTACCTCAATGGCATCCTCGTTATGTTTTTCCAGTGCCTTACGAGCAGCAGTAGTGTTACTTTCAGGCTCGGTAGGGACTGGGCCATCTAAGATATATAGCTTTTTGGCCATCTTGAGAACTATTCTCAGATTGCGGTGCCATTCGAGAAAGTTGGTGTTATTCAGTTTTTCCTTTTCAAGTATAGACTTGAGAACGAAGGAGTTGTTTTCATTAGTCATCCTTTAAATAAGCAAAGAGATTTTAATTAGTATTTTCGATGTATATTTCCTTATTTAATTAATGACCCATTACAGTAATTAGAACAAGGAATGAGAATCTGGCTAGGTCAGTATTAAAGGCAGCTGTGGCATACACTTTAGTAAGTGACTAGGCAGACTGACAACGAGTGTCAATTGTGAGAATTGCACAACTCTCAGATATGAGGCCGCTAAGACAACTCTTGTCTATGCATTGATACGTTTAGCCTCATCTATGCCGACTTTTTTACTTTCGAGACAGCTGGAGCATGTGATGAGAAAAGAAAAAGTAATAGTCGTCCTAAAAGAAGGTACTTGTGGAAGGGCCGGGTGTGTCAACGAAACCCTTGCACCTTGGAAGGATAAGCTAGACATCAAGTGCGGTGCTGTAGCTCCAAACACTGATGGTTCGCATTACGTTCCAAGTGTAGCTTGTGATAGGATGGCATAGACTATTGATTTTAATTATAGGTTAATTTTAATATTTACCAAATAGGGTCGAGAGAGCCAATTTTAGTATATATTTTAGTCGTGACATCTTGATGAACCCTTTCATCTCTCAGGACACTTAATTTTAAATAATCTATTAAAACTAAGTTTGTCGCGACTTGTAATAACCAATTTTAAGTTAATAGAAGACTACCAAGTTAATAGTTTTGAAAATAAAAACTAGTTTAATTTGCAAAACTTAATTGGTTATTATTTGTTTAAAAAACAACCTTTGTTTTATAACAAAACTTTAACAAATTGTAAAAACAATTTAGAACTTGTTTTAATGTGATTGTTTCAAATACTTTAAAACTCCTTTTAAAATCATGTTGGTATTTGGGTTGGTTATGTTATAACAAATTATAAGATAAAAAGCAACCACAATAGCAAGATAAATATGTAAATCTATATGGCCAAAATTGTCCGATCTTGCTAGAGCCTTATAGCAAGATCAAACGGGTCACGGGGTCACAACACACAAACAACCACAAGGATGGACTTGAGTGCATCTTGTTGTCTTGAGCAACTCCCACTAACTCCAAGACTCCTCTTGACATTCGGTTTTCTTCGGGTCTTCGTATCAACAATATTTAACAAATAAATATAACAAAGACAAAAAGAAAATATCTATTACAACTTTGAACCACATGACGGGACAAATTGATAAACTAATTATTACAACTTTGAACCATCTCAGTGGCAAAAAATAATAATTACAAAACCGAATAAAATATGCAACCATAAAAATAAGGTCGGGCCAGATTTACATATTCCACAACAATCACAGAATATTCCGGGCAATCTTTTGGTCAAGCAAAACAAATAAAATATTGACCAAAATTAAAGTTGCCCTTAAAATTATTTAGATCAGAAACTTTAAAAAATTAAAGTTTGTGTTCTACTTCCGGTTAAAAGACCGGTACCGATTTGCATGTTGTAAGCGTGGCTCTGATACCACTGTTGGGTTTCAGAGGTGTTAATTTTACTTTTATCAAAAACAAGTTTGACATATTTTATCAATTAAAAGGTAATTAATAAGCGCAGCAGAATATTTATATTAATCAACACCAAAAATGAACCGAACAGGATCATGGTTACAGACATGCAAATACGGTATATAAAATAATTAATCTACCGATGAGAAAAATTATACCCTTGTGGTTAATAATTAACCGTGTGAGACACCGAGGTACAACGAACGAATTGCTAGAACACGAACTAGAACGGGGTGCGTCGGGTAACCGGTGATGTTAAACAGCAGCGATCTAACCCAGGTTGCACAACCACTGGTTTGAGTGATGCTAGTGTTTTCAGAGAGAAAAAATAGTTTCTCTGTGTTCGAACACCTAACAATAGAGACTGGTGTCACCTATTTATTATTGCCTATTTCTTTGCAATCAATTATATGAATAATGGTGAAACTATACACACCTCATCCATTATCGGTTAGTGGCCACTTTGTTATGTTTTTAATATAATAATTATAATTATTAGAGATGCACGATGCCAACATTTCAAATGCCATTTCTTACATAACTCACTTTAGTGGTCAAGTAAGTGGTGCACTAAAAAATAATTAAATAAATATTAAAACAATAAATTATTTATAATCGGTATAAATAATTATATGTGTCGTCCCGTAAATTGTTCGTGATTACCAGTTAATCAAGTTAAGTGGATTTACTGTTCATTGCCCAAGGTGTAACTCTTACGGGTCATAGCTCGGTCAGCAGTGTTGATTTATCGAGCCCGTACATATAATTCCAACATCTTTAACTCATCTACCAGATTCTCAACATTCTTCTTCATTCTTTCTTCTTCTCTTTGTCTCACACTTGTTGTCATCACCCCTCTGCTTATCTTGTCCAGCTTCTTGAGATACTCTTTATCTGATGCTTTATTTGAATAGAATTCGCCGGATAGAGGAATAACTGCAAGTACATCATTGTACACCACTTCACGTCTATCAACAACCGGATCTCCTTTTTTATTGACAAAATACTCTCTTTTCTTATCCCATATTTTGCAGCTTCTTGCATCTTCATACTCTTCCTACATTTCTTGTATTCCACAATCTCCGAAATACCTTTCTCTGCATGTTTTTTCTTGCATGATATCTTCTTTTGTTCTCTCTTTTACCTCAGCAACGAAAGCTTTTTTATCATCTTCCGGTATATATTTGCTCCAATCGAAACCTTCATCGTCATGAACTGCCTTGGGTCTAGAACTATCATCACGAATTGTTAACATTGCTTGTTTCTTCTCTTTAGATGACCCTTCAGCAATCTGCTTTTGATCCGTCTTTGATGATTGATCACTGTTTCAATGATAAATGGCTTTCTTATAGTAGTCATCATGAAATGGATTAGCATGATCAGCAACTTCCCGGTTAACACACTCTCTTTTGAAATGACCTTTCTGCTTACATCGAAACCATGTAACCTTTGATTTGTTAAATCCCAACTTTGTATTTGAACCTTCAAGACATTGCCTGCCTGTTATCTCCATGAACCGTTGAGCTCTTCTAATTCCACTATCTAAACACCATCTGATATCGATAAGTTCCATCTCCTGTGGGTCTATTTGGTCATAATCTTCTTTTGTCATTTTTGGTGTAGTACCCCAATCGCGTAATACAACAACACACGGTGGAAATATCGAGGAGGCACGTTACAAATTGCTCACAATTACTGGTACTAAATTGTTTCATTATTATTAACATCATTTTACAAAAAAAGAATACATGTAATTGTTCTTTTGTTTTAGAAGTCTAAGGCCCGTATGCAGTCCTATGTGTTGCATGCATGAATAGTTAAAAACCTGAAACATATGTGAAAAACAGTCAACATAAAAATGCCGGCGAATACATAAGTTTTATTAGCCAAGTAAATGGCAAAACATTTGGTATTGCAATACTTTGGAAACTACGAGAGTTGTCGATAGAGAATAAATCTTGAAGCCAGAGGATGGCAAAAGTTTAGTATTGCAATACATATTCTTGATTATGAAAACTCGTGATAAATAGTTTTGTATATGGCAATATGATTATTACTAAGTCATTTTTATGCCTTACATCATAATCTCGTTTTAAACCATCGTAAAACTCGTTAATATGTTATTAGAAATCCAATCAAGGATTAATAATAACTGTTTGTGAAATAAATCAAAACTTATGTAAGTATTATATAAATCAAATCAATGAGTCATGATAATACTTCATATATCTTTCAAAGAATCTAACATATAAAAATATGGGAGATTCTACGAAGATTTCGATAATCAAACATTGAAACAATCATACACAAAATCATAAAGTGATCTTGATAACGCTACAAGAATAATAAAATAAGAACACTTATATATAGGAAGTACCAGCGGCGTATTCGCCATGTTCTTATTTTATTACACCCGTTTCGTTATCTAAATCACAACTACCACATAAACACATAATCATCAACTTGTTCCATCTCGTAAACATGCATTAAAGTACATAATGAATCCAAACAGGGGCTCCAATATTAGTACTCTAAACATCCCATATATGTCTAGCTATGAAGATAGATAGATACTACAGGAATCAGGTTCTCGTTACATCTTCTAATCTAACACGCATTAAAGTACACAATGAATCCAAACATGGACTTCAATATTAGTACTCTAAACATCCTACAAGTATGTCTAGCTATGAAGATAGATAGATACTTTAGGGATTAGGTTCTCGTCACATCGAATCATTGTATCACAACATCCTAAATCCTAATGGTGATTCGGGATAACGCCACGAAGGGTAATACAATAAGCACACTTATATATAGGAAGTACCATTGGCGTATCCACCGTGTGCTTATTGTATTATCTAGTTTCGTTATCTAAATCACCAACAATCTACACACATCCAACCATCGAGTTGTAAAGTACTTCTTAAAAAACTTACTATGAAGATAGGAAGATCTAATACTGTACTTCAAATATCCTATAAGAATCTAACTATGAAGATAGGTTATCACTTAAGGATTTAGAGAAACATCGTATTTGCATAATCGGAATAATATACATAAAAGCACTTAGTAAACACATATATGCCATACATTTCGAAAACAAATCGATTACACATATGAATCACCCCAAAACATTTGAAAACGGTAAAAGAGGGGAACTATGTACTCGCCTGGGATTGTGTATAGTTCTTGTTCAAAAGGTATATCAAAGCTCAAAAGATCAAGAGTTCAAGTGTTGAAGTGGTTCCTAGTGTAACGGATACTATATTAGTGAATCGACACCTAAATAGGAAGATCGGGTAGAATGAGGTCTCGTAAACCAAATGAGTATTGGAACTCATGTGATATGGTTTAACAAAGCCTACATTCTAAATCGGAACCTATCCTAAGGGCTTACGACCCATTAAGGTAGCTTACGCCACTTTAACGCGTCGTTCGCGCGAAAGCGCGTTTGGACCACCTAACTAGTCCTATGACAAGTATTATATGCCTTAACATATCTAATTAGGTTATATAATCAGTTTAGATGTCAAAACATGTGCTACATATGCTTAAAATGAAATTATGCGCAAAGAGGGCATTTTGGTCATTTTCCTAAGGCATATAAACTACTTATCATACGACTAACTAAACGAAGTAACCATAAGGTATAACCTCGGAAGGTTATTCCCTATACAACTATGGTCACAATACATGTTTGGCCGGATCCTAATGATCGACCAAACGGGTCGGGTTCGGAAGTCTAAGCGGTTGTTTAGACCGCTTATCTTACGACCCTATATAAGGACTATCCTAAAAGTGACTGTTGGACCGTGTTCCGACCCTGAAAAGTTAGTCAAGGATGTTCATCTTCACATACGAAGGCGGAATCAACGTAAATGAAGTTACACAGCTTTTCCTTTTCAATTCCTTCTCTTTTATTGCTTTCTGATTCAAATTTTGACAGAGTTTCGTTGCCTAAACAATGACCAGGTCTCGCTCCAATGACACCTACTAATGATCACATGTCAGGTATATATAGGTGGACTGGTTCGCTCATATGGACTGACATATGAGCGAAACCCCATATGATCATATAAGCTAAACCACCATGACCATTGGAGCGAAACCACTTACCATATTGTACATACAAGCAAAATACTATTCTAATCTATGTATACATAAGCGAAATTACAAGATAAACCCTAATTTTAACTTTCAAGCTCCAATCTTGAACATCTTGACCTAAGACTTAATGTAGACGTAGTCAACAAACATTTCATGCACCAACAGACTCCCCCTTGGATGTTGACGAAGTCTTCAGCTCCGAGTCTTCAGTCTTAGTCTTTTATCCAACTCTCTGTCTTCACATCATAAGCATTCTATCTTCACAGGTTCATGATCTGATCCTAGCTCCATCTTCAAACTCCCCTTTGACTGTTGATCCAGACTCCCCCTCTCGGTATGCTAGAATCTGAGGTCATGATCTGGTTCAAGCTTTTACATTTAGCTTCCGTGGGAATGATGAAGTCCAAAACCTGTGTCTCAAACATTAAACATTACAAACTATCTTTTCAACAATAAATCACAAACTCAATCAGTTTTAAAAATCCACTCAAGTATTCAGGTCCAAGTTAATGACCCTGATCACTCAATTAATCTACCAAGTTCAATTTAATGACCTTGGTTGATCATTTAACGAATCAAACTGATTTTGAAAACAATCAATTTACACATTTTCTGAAAATAACAAGTATCAAGTTAATGAACTTGTTTTTGACTTTTCAATAAATCAAACTCTATCAAAGATAAGCTCTCCTCATTCTTCAGTTCAGAATCTCCTGCATCTGCTTCAATCATCTGAGAATCCAACAATCAACTCTCCACTTTGGTTTGTCTAAAATAAAGCAGAAATAAATTTTTTTTTGATTTTATAAAGTGTTCTAAACTAAGAAATGAAATGCAGAAAACTTAAATTGCAAAAAGTAAACAAAGTAAACTATTTACAAACCTATTTTTGGTGAGCGTGTCGGGGAATCATGTCAGCTATCAGACAAATTACAAGTACCGTTAAGCTTCATTTCATACTCAGACTTAAACAATTCACCTCGATTGTCGATATACTGATCCATCTTAAATTCTCACACAAATTTCAATTTACTCAGGATACGATTTAGATGTTGTTGGATCGAATTCGGACCTAAACGAGTCGCGTAGAAGAGTTTATCTCGGTTTGAACGGCGGAAATAGACAAACCGAGTACAATTCAGCAAGTATACACACTAAACTGTCGATATTATTGATCTGGACAATGTTTACAACATGTCGACACTTCGGCAACACTTTGTGGCTCACCGGAAGACAACACCTAGAACTACTAGTGTGATTCCGCTTATGTGGCTATATATAGGACATGAGGTTCCGCTCTTATGAACCTGACACAAAAGTGAAATCACCCACATGCCATATAAGCGGAATCATGTGATGACATATGAGCGGAATCACGTTTTGACCGAACTCAAACATTTAACATTCTAAACCTATTTGTCTTATATGAGATGATGTAATAATGACATCACCATTATGATGTCATCATCCAAGATGGCGACATCATCCTCTTTCATATCCACAACGAGACTGAGACTCGATATAAGATGAAGTTGACAGATGAATGCACTAACAGACTCCCCCTCAGATGTTGACGAGTCTTAAGTGTCGAGTCTTCTCAGTCTTCAGTCTTTATCAGCTTCAGGCTCCCCCTTTTATAAAACTTCCGTGCTTTGGGATCGACACCTAGCTTTCCATCTACAAGCTTTTCTTTGCTTCAAGCTTGTCTTCAGACTCCCCCTTAGACTCTACTCTCGGGATCGTAGTCTGGTACATCTGCAATCACTCAAACATCTATAAATACAATGTTTTCGTATTATCAATCAAATTCTCTAATTCACTCCCCCTATCAACAAACTTTACAGATTTGGCAGTGTTAAAGAATCCAACTCCCTCACAGTTTATCATCCAAGTTCAAGTTAATGACCTTGGAGATATCACAAACTGTTTTTGAAATTTTTGATTTATTTTAAATCAAGTTTCAAATTAATGAACTTGTTTTATTTTCAGAAACACAATCAGCTTACTTAGATTTTGAAACTCAGCAATTCAGATATCGATTGTCGAAAATAAAGCAGAAATCAAAATCTTTTTGTATTTTCTGAAAATATAAAGCAGTAAAGAAATATGTACAAACATATTTACAGACAATATTTTTGTTTGAGTATGCGTCAGAGGATCATATCAGTTTATGACAAGTCACAAGTACCGTTGAGCTTAAAATCACATTAAGTATTAAACAATTCACTTAGATTGTCGATATACTGATCCACTTAAATTTTCATACAAACTTCAACTGATTCAGGATACAAATTAGGTATTTTAGGAACTTAAACTCATTCATGTGTCCCACCTCTTGAATATACTCCCGTATCCAGAATCCCAATAATCAGTCTTACAGGTGAGTATACTACAATGATATCTGTATATAAATTAGGTATGCGAGGGCCGAGGGATCTCAGGTCGATACTTCCGTATACGCAGAGAGATATCAGCTTCGACTTTACGGTATGTCCCCTTTAGAGGATCTTTTTGCTTACAACAACAGCGACTATCAATTTTATTGTTTCATCGGCATGCTGAGGGTTTAATGCTATGTTTCAAGCATTTGCAGAAAGTATTATCCAAGGACTAGGTCAGAACTACCGTTCAGCAGAAGTCCCAGAATAATACCCCAGATATCACTGAGTATAAAAACCTAGTATATCAGATTATGAGACCTTTCAAACAAGATTTCAGGGGTTACCTATATATCCAAGTAGTGTTCCCCACGAAATAAGCAAGTTTGAATTTAGGTTTATATCCCGAAAAAGTTTACTAAATGTATAAAAATCTACCGACACATCCACAGTGAGATCGTTTAACACATTTAAACTTTCCAATTCTTTAGCGTACTGTAACCGTCTACTGATGTACTATCATTTCCTCTTTTTACGCAAAACTCAAATTTTTGAATTTTATCATGTTTTTGGCTTTTTCAAATTTTTCAAATGTTTTTGTATTTTCTAACAACATTACTCCCCCTAAAATGCAAAATCATTTAAAGAAAATTTGACAACCAATACTGATAGCTTTGTCTCGCCATCCATTTTCTGCTTCACATGCTCTGATTTGCAGAAAATAATGTACCCCCATGATTTACAACACATTGATTTTTACAGCTTGAAAACCGTTTTTCATTCTGGTGAAAGTAATCATGTTTGTCCAGCCGTGAGGGTTTCGGCGTATTCAATCAACACATGTTTTTGTAATTTTTGAATATTTGACAAAAATTAAAAACAAACATATTTTTGGTTTTTCAAGTTTTTCAATTTTTAGGATTTATGAAAATATTTTTTATTTATGTACAGAAAAACATATAAACTTCCTGTTCAACCAAAACAGGATCCAACAGCAGCCTCTCCTTGTTGTGCCAGACTACTCCAACCTCCATTCTCACAATCTTTGAATTCCATGAGCACCTGCACAAACAAACTACTCAATTACTTGAACAATTTAGCCCAGGTCTGTTGAACCTTAGGCATTTCAACACAATAATTTTCATTCAATGCTGGAAATTCTTTGTCATTTTTCACAAAAACTTTCTCAATTTTAATTTCAACTTTCTCATCTTTTACCAAATCAACATGTTTCTTAACACTCCATGTTTGACCTTTTGGTGTTCCTCGTTTGTAAAAATGTGAAACTTTTTGAACATTTTGATTTTGAACAACAACTCTTGGTTTCCAAAACTCTTGAGGTTTTGTCATATCAACATTTGTTTTCCAACTTTGTGTAGTTCTGAATCTGGGTGTGTGAGAATTCCAGATCTGTCTAGAATCGAACCTATTCGGGTCTGATTTCCAGTTTTGATTTGAAGCAAACTTGTTTGTATTGTACCTCCAAGTTTGTTTCGAATCAAATCTAGTTGATCTTTGTCTCACATTCTCAGATTTTTGTTTCTCAGCATCAATCTTCTTTTGATCAACATCCACAGGTTTTAGATTAGGACACTTGCGTGCAAGATGTCCTTTTTGATCACATTTGAAACATGTTCTCATGGACACATCTTTGACCTGTGGTTGTTGCTTTTTCTTTTGAGCAAAAAATTCATCATTAGACTGTCTCATTTTGAGTTCTTTTTCTTTTTCTAAACTGCCTCCTTCAACAAAACTCATTTTTGCTTGAAAATTCGGCGTCTCATTTTTGTTCCAATGTTGTTTCTTCTTATAACCCAACCGAGCCTTCATGTTCTTCTTTTTGAAACCAGGTTTGGTATACGAACCTCTATGACTCTTACCAACAAACTTTGAAATTTCAGACTTCTCAATCTCAACCATTTTGAAAACTTTGTCGACTTTTTCTGAAATCACATTCTGAATCGGGAATACAACATCTAAGAACAATTTGTCCGATCCAATCATGGTATAAACCAATCCTTTTGAATCATCATTCAAACTTTTCTCGGATTTTGTGTTTTTCAGATATCCATCATGAAGATTTCCTTCATTTTCATCCTGTGATTCAGATTTACCTGTATCAACCGACTCTTCTTTCAACACACTTTCAACGACTTTACCTACCACCTCTGAATCATGAGAATCATCAGATTTGGAATAGGTTATGTCAATGTTGTCTGGCAATTGATCTACCATGTTGAAAGCTTTTTCGACCTTTTCCTCATCATAAAATGCAAATTTTTCCGGTGGTGGAACTTGATGAAACTCTGAGCCAATGCCTTTCTTATTCTGCTCAGACTCACCATCACCCGGTTTTATATTGAAAATTCGTTCAAGCACATATGACGACACATGGTAACTCTTTAACTTGTTGTTATCCTGTTCTAAATCAGTAATCTGTCGCTTTAACTTAGCAACATCCTCAATATAGGAATTAACAACATCTTGTTTTATAGCATACATTCGTTTAAGCTCTTTGGTTGTTTCAGAAAGGTTATTCATTCTTGTTTGAGCATATTTCATTTCATCTTTCACTTTCTCATATGACTCTTTTGTAACGTGATATGATAATTTCATTGAGTCATATTCCTTTTTCATTTCTTGACAAGCAATTCCTTTTTGTTCACATTCATTTGTCATTTTCAAAACATTTTCTTTCAAAACTTCATTTTCTTTCTCTAATTTGTTACATTTTTCTGAAAGTTTTTCATCATTTTCTTTAAAAACCTTTTCTTTTTCTAACATCTCTTTGCATTTTTCTTTGAAAATGTTTTCTATTTTTGTGAATTCAAGATCTCTTGTTCTGAATTGCTCATCTTTTTCAGTACAAGCTCTGCACGGTTCCATGCTTTTCTTGCACTGATCAATCAGTTTCAAGTTTTCAGAATCAGAATTTACCTCAGTGATTGGCACTTCGGTGTTTTCAGCAACCTCTGTCTGCTCAGCAACATTCTGCTTTTCTTCAACACCGACTTCATCACCAGCAATATCAGCTTCCTCATTCTCATTCTTTTCTTCTTTCTTCACTTCTTCTTCAATCTGCTGTTCTTCAGTAACAGCTTTCTCAACCTCTTCATTCACAACAACTTCTTCACTTTTGATTTCCTTCACAGCTTCAACTTCAACAGTTTCTGCTTTAACCTCTTCAGCATCTTTCTTCAGATTGTTCACCATTTCTTCAACATTCTTCTTCATTCTCTCCTCATCCCTTTTTCTCAGACACGATAACATAGCATATCTGATCTCCTTTTCATATCTCTTAACGTATGTGTCATCTTTCAATACATTTCTATAGTATTCATCTCTCAACGGGACTTTGAGAAGAACATCATCGAAGATTATGTCTTTCTTGGGAACAACCGGTTCTCCTTCTCTGTTATAATAACATTCTCTCTTTTTATCCCATCTTTTGCTACCGACAGCCATCTCATACTCCTCTTGCATGTCATCCATTCTGTTGTAGACCACATTTCTTTCTCTGTAGGTCTTCTCACTCAAGATCTCTTCTCGAGTTTTCTCTTTGATCTCAACTTTTTCTTCATGGATTTCAGTAGTGTCTTTGTCTTTGTTTTCATCTTGAATCTCAGCAACAAAAACAAACTTTCTATCTTCTGTCATAGCTCTCCCATGAGCTGTTTTACGAACATTCTCTAAACGATCTTCTTCTGGACAAACTTCAGACCAATCATAACCTTCATCCTCATAAATTACAGCATAAGCTCTTGATTTCTCTTTCGGCTTATCTTCAATCAACTTTGGCTCTTCTCTGCTTCGATGGTAGATCACCTTTCGATAATAATCATCGTTGAAAGGACGTTCACTTCCTTCAGCAACTTCAGAGTTTCTGCATTCTCTTTTAAAATGACCCTTTTGCTTGCATTTGAAGCAGGTCACTTTGGATTTGTCGAATCCAAGCTTTGTTGACGCACCTCCAACAGATTGTTTCCCGGTAATCTCCATATACCTCTGAGCTCTTCGGATACAACTAGCTAAACACCAACGGATGTCAATGAGCTCCATCTCTTCCGGATCAATCTGGTCGTAGTCTTCTTTGGTCAATTCGGAGTTTCCAATTTTACCAGCTACAAGACCTTCATATGACTCTAGAACAGATGCAAGAAAACTCATTTGCTGCTTCGCTGCATTGATGCTCATTGCAGGAGAATTCTTCAGTTTAAGAGCAATGTTGCATAGAATTTCTTCAGATTCATCAGAATTTGTCTTTGAAGATGAATGATATCCAGAATGATGACTTGTTGACGTTGTTGGTGGTTCTTTCATCTTTTCACCACTAAATGCTGTTTTTGGTGAACCAACGCCTTTATCAGAAAGCACACTGCTTTTGTAGTACAAGCCAACGTTCTGTTGATGTGAAGAATCAGTCATCTTGTTTTGCTTTTGTAGCTCCAGATCATGACTTTCAATCTTTTCAAACAAAGCATCAAGAGTAATTGTATCATACAAAACATCATTTTTCAAAATAAAAACAAACGTTTGCCACTGACCAGCTCGTGGTAACGCTTCAATCACTTTGTCTATCAATTCCTCTCTTGTTTTATTTATCTCTAATCTCTCTAACTCAATTTTAAGATGACAGAATCTCTCAATCATTTGCCTCACCGACTCTCCTTTTATGTTATCAAAAAGATCAAATTCTTTCTTTAATAAAGCGATTTTGTTCTTTTTAATCTGTTTACCCCCTTCAGCTTTAACACGTAAAGCTTCCCAGACAGACTTAAATGACCCATCATGAGTTAGTAAAGCAAAAATATAATTTCTGATTGCTGACTGGATCAATGCTATCATTCTCTGTTCAGCTCCGTATTCAGCTTTATCTTCTCTGGAAAACTTCTTGAATACTAGATCTTCGCCTTTCTCGTCTTTTGGTTTTTCATACCCATACTCCAAGCAAAACCAGCTTTCATGAGCATACGCTTTCGCCCAGTTGATAAAACGTTCTTTCCACCAGGTATAATCCTCAATGCTATCAAGAGTTGGTGGCTTTGAGTGAGTTCCGTAAAAGTTATCATGTTGATGTTCTCATTTAGCACCTTAGAAATGGTTTTTGGTGTAATATTTGTAGCCTCTGACGATTCGGTTGCGAACGCGTTGTAAAACGTATTGTAGAATTCCTCAGCCATAATGCAAACCTTGAATAGACAAACAAACAAAAACACAATCAGTTTAAAGGTTTTTCAATTAACTGAAACAAACTGGTACTCGAACTGATGATTTTGTGTGTGGACTGAACGTTGACCAACTGTACGGACTGATATGACCCGGAATGAATTCAATTGACCTGACCCTTCGAAATCTTTGAACTCCAAACCGTATGAACTGGACAATTATCACGCAACTTGACCACACAAAATGACTTGACCAATCAAACGTATTGATCAAACCGTGCTCCAAACCTTGTGACCTGATTACCGACAAGTGACAACTGACAAACTGATATATCACTACACTATTTCAGCAAACACTTTTGAAAATAACCGACAACAACAATGTATATCTAATTCTGATTGGGCCTACAACAACACTAAACCGACACTATACACTCAAATCATTGAACCTACAAATTTAATATGGCTGACAAACACATGAATACAATTTACGATGATCACATGCACATACAACCATTAAATTCGAAATTTTCACATTCCTCAACACATGTAATCATGAATTCACATACAATCTTTTAATGTCAGACACTTTTTCACGTGAAATATGCAGATTTAACACATGCACAATCAGTTTTCAAATATTCAACAAATTTTATCAAATTTTATCAATTCTCCATTAACCGACTGACATTATTATATGATCACATAAACCGAGTTTTATCTCATGAATTTATGAATTACTATATCACATGCAGGTTGTTATTTTCAATTTTTCTGACAAATATTCACATGATAACACTATTCGATGATCAACACAATTATTTCAACCACTATCCTAGATAAGAACACATAAGCGAAGTCCACTGATGATGATGACCTTAGTTGTCATAAAATCGAAATCTAATTGTCACTATAAGCGAAATCACTTTTGGTCACAAAAGCGGAACCCAACTGTCACTAAGAGCGGAATCATGTTGTACAAATGAGCGGAATTAAAATGTTCACATAAGCGGAATCAGCTGAAGTATGACCGTAAGAGCGAAATCACAAATAAACCTGCTGATGTCACTTTTTGTACGAGACCGTAAAAGCGAAACCTCAAAAATTCGATGTTTTAGGTCGATTCAAGCTTTGAAACTTTCAAGGATTTACTTTTATATGATTACGAACCCACTGTGTGAATTTAAAGCAATTTCAACCGAAATTTTTTTTGTTTTTTTAGAAAAAGAAAGGTGTAGAAACAGATTTTTCGGCTGAATTGTAGAAAACTCTTCTTCACTAGCTCTGATACCACTTGTTGGATCGAATTCGGACCTAAACGAGTCGCGTAGAAGAGTTTATCTCAGTTTGAACGGCGGAAGCAGACAAACCGAGTACAATTCAGCAAGTATACACACTAAACTGTCGATATTATTGATCTGGACAATGTTTACAACCTGTCGACACTTCGGCAGCACTTCGTGGCTCACCGGAAGACAACACCTAGAACTACTAGTGTGATTCCGCTTATGTGGCTATATATAGGACATGAGGTTCCGCTCTTATGAACCTGACACAAAAGCGAAATCACCCACATGCCATATAAGCGGAATCATGTGATGACATATGAGCGGAATCACGTTTTGACCGAACTCAAACATTTAACATTCTAAACCTATTTATCTTATATGAGATGATGTAATAATGACATCACCATTATGATGTCATCATCCAAGATGGCGACATCATCCTCTTTCATATCCACAACGAGACTGAGACATGATATAAGATGAAGTTGACAGATGAATGCACTAACAGATGTCTTATGAACTTAGCTCATTCATGTGTCCCACCTCTTGAATATACTCCCGTATCCAGAATCCCAATATTCAGTCTTACAGGTAGTTATAACACAAATGATATCTGTAAGGGGTTAATAATTTATGAAGAATCATGAGAGCTCAGGTTAGAACTGCCGTTCAGCAGAGAGATCATGACTCAACTTGTGGGTGTGTCCCCTTTAGAGGATCATTGAGTATAAAAACCTAGTATATCAGATTATGAGACCTTTCAAACGAGATTTCAGGGGTTACCTATATATCCAAGTAGTGTTCCCCATGAATTTCACAAGTTTGAAATTTTAGGTTTATATCCCAAATGAATCTACTAAATGTGCGAAAACCTATCGACACATCATTAGTGAGACTGTTTAACTCATTTAAACTTTACAAATCTTTAGCATACTGTAATTGTCTAGCCGATGTACTATCATTTTCCCTATATACACAAGCTCTTTTTCAGATTTTATCATGTTTTTGTATTTTTTCATTTTTTACTGTTTTTGTATTTTCTGAAAATATATCTATATACATCTATCTACTCCCCCTAAATACCAAAACAAGTAAAAAATCGACAAACCATTGCAGATTGTTTCTCATCTTTATCCGCAACAGTACTCTCATCAACGCCCACAATTCCATCCGACACCGAAAGAAGCTTCATACCGTTCAGTTTTAACAAATATTTAAACCGATTTTTATCAAAAGCTTTGGTATGTAAATCAGCTTTCTGTTCGTCAGTGTGGATTTTCTCAATTCGTATCAACTTTTTCTCAAAACAATCACGAATAAAGTGATGACGAATTTCTATGTGTTTAGTTTTAGCGTGATGTACTGGATTCTTTGTTATATTTATTGCGGCCTCATTATCAACAAAAAGAGGTGTGTTAAGAAACTTCAAACCGTAGTCGCGCATCTGTTGCTGTATCCACAGGATCTGAGAGCAGTAACTGCTAGCAGAAACATACTCCGCTTCACATGTAGATAGCGCCACAGACGTTTGTTTCTACACTTCCAGGTAACCAATCTAGGTCCAAAGAACTGGCATCCTGCAGTTGTTGATTTTGAATTGACTTTGCAGCATCCGAAATCTGAATCGGAATACCCTTCGAGCATAAAATCGCCTTTTCTAGGATACCACAACCCCAATGAAGGAGTTCCTTTTAGGTAGCGCAATATCCTCTTCACAATGATCATATGCGAAGCTCTCGGGTTAGATTGAAATCTTGCTGCGAGGCACGTTGGGTACATGATATCAGGACGTGAAGCAGTTAAGTACATCAAAGAACCTATCATGGATCGGTAAAACGTTTCATCAGCCCTGTCTCCGGTGAGATCTGGGTGAATCCCATTATTTATTGCAAGTGGGGTAGCAGCTGGAGTAGAACTTGACATCCCAAATTTCTCTAGAATATCATGAACGTACTTTGTCTGATGAATGAAAATTCCCTCAGGTAGTTGTTCAACTTGTAGTCCCAGAAAGAATTTCATCTCCCCCATTGATGACATTTCGAATTTTTGCTTCATCACTGATTCAAAATCTTTGCATAGATTTTCATTTGTCGACCCAAAGATTATATCGTCCACATAAATCTGAACTATCAGAAGATGACCGTCGACCTATTTAGTGAAAAGAGTGGCATCCACTTTTCCACGAATGAACTTGTTGGCTAGTAGGTGTTGAGACAAAGTCTCGTACCAAGTTCTCGGGGCCTGGTGTAAACCATACAGCTCTTTGTCCAATAAGTAGACCTTGTTTTTGTGGATTGGGTCGGTGAAGCCCGGCGGCTGTCCGACATAAACCTCCTCTTTGACCTTCCCATAAAGAAACGCCGATTTTACATCTAGCTGATATACTTTGAAGTTCTTCCAAGACGCAAATGCAAGGAAAATTCTGATTGCCTCTAGTCGTGCTACAGGAGCATAGACTTCTGTAAAATCAATCCCCTCCTGTTGACTAAAGCCCTGAACAACAAGTCGAGCTTTGTTCCTTATAACAACTCCTCTATCGTCTCTCTTACACTTAAATACCCATTTTGTATTGAATTTTCTATGACCATCCGGCAAATCAACTAACTTCCACACTCCCAATTTCTCGAATTGACTCAATTCCTCCTGCATTGCATTGACCCAAGAATCTTCAGTAAGCGCCTCTTTGTAAGTTCTTGGTTCAACCTGTCTGCAATTCTCCTATGATCAACTCCTCTGGATGATATGAAAAAGTTCGCGGCATCACTTCGCTTGGAACATCTACATTGCCCTCCAGATTAGTAACATTCTGATCTGCATCTTGTTCACCAACTTGGTTTGTTTGACTTGAAATCTGAATTTGCTCCCCCTCAGAATCTGAATCACCATGATCAAAGACTGGCATGTTTTCAGCTTCTTGATTATCATTCTGAACTGACTGATTATCCTGAGCAACTTCATTATGTTGGACATCATCATGTTTACCAGCATTACTCGGACCTGCTTCATCGTCATTTGAAGTTTCCCGTGGTCTTCTAGAATACTCAGCTGGGAACCTTAACTGTGACTCGTATTCACGCAAAATATCCAACTCGTCAAAGAAATCTTCATCATCCTCTGATTCTTCTCTCATGTCAAACGAATCCCACAGTTTGTCATAATGATAACGCCATGAATCTCCAGGATTCTGCGGCGGCATAGTATAACCTTGACATTCAACATTTGCAGCTTCAATAATCCGCTTCTCACTTGGAACGAAGACACGTCGCATAGGATTTGCATAACCAACAAATATTCCCTCAATGCACTTCAGACCAAACTTTCCATGAGGCTCTATAACAGTACAGGGTGACCCGAACAGTTCTAGATACTTCAAATTCGGTTTACGGTTATTGATTAGCTCAAAGCATGTTTTGTTGAACTTCTTGATAGTGAGAACCCTGTTGAGCGTATAGCATGCGGCGGAAACAGCTTCAGCCCAAAAATTTATCGGTAACTTTGAATCTGCGAGCATAGTTCTAACCGTCTCAATTAGTGTCTGGTTTTTGCGTTCTACAACTCCATTCTGCTGCGGAGTGTACGGAGCACTAAACTCATGCAATATACCTCTTTCATCACAAAATTCTTCCATCTTACTGTTCTTGAATTCAGTACCATTGTCACTACGAATTCTTTTGATACGCCGTTGGTACAGATTCTCAATCTTTTTGAACAACGCCATCAAGCTGTCAAACGTTTCATCTTTCGTTTTCAAGAAAGAAACCCACGAAAATCTAGAATAATCATCAGTAACGACCAAACTGTAGTAATCTCCTGTAATACTTTTGACATTCACAGGACCAAACAAATCCATGTGAAGTCTTTCCAGAGGTCTCGAAACTAAATTGACTTGTTTTGTAGGGTGTGACTTTTTCTTCTGCTTGCCTTTAACACAGCTAATGCACTCCCCTTCCAGATGAAAACCTTTGATATTAACACCTAAAACTAAATCATTGTGCACCAAGTGATTCATTTTTCTAAGATGTATATGCCCCATCTTTCGGTGCCACAATCTCGGTTCTTTCTCAGTTGCTCTAGACACAAAACAATGTGCTTGACCAGTAGTTGTAGTTGCTACACTCATATCTAACACATATAAATCATTCACTCTAGGTGCCCGCATGATAATCCATTCTTCAGGGATAACAAATCCTGGTTTCAAGATCAAACATTCTTTATCAGTGAAGTGAGTAGTATACATATTGTCACAAATCTGTGAGATACTCAGCAGATTGTTCTCCAGCTCAGTAATGTAGTTAAATCTTTCAAGCGTTACAATCCCGTTGGATAACGTTCCTTCACCAATAATTCTAGCACCTTCATGACCAGCAAATCCCACATAACCACCATTGATATTTCTCACATCATACAGCAATGCAGTCTTCCCTGTCATATGTCTTGAAGCTCCACTATCCATGATCCATCTGGATACAAGTTTTGGAAGATCCTGCACAAAACAAAATATGACTTAAACAATTTCAATAAAGATGCCGATTCATGCTTCGCGATCCAGGAAGCTCCGGCAATTCAAACTGTTTATTCGAACATGGAGTCCACCCAGGCCTCATCAGCCTTAGGTGTAACCTTGACTCTCGCAATTTGAATTTTGAAGTTTTCAGCCTTAAGAGGTGGAAAATTTGCATCATAGTCAATTTGAATTGAATCCTCAGAAGGTGAAATCTTTTTCTCACTTTTTGGTTTCTAAACTTGTTGAGATAAAGCAACCCGCTTGTAAAATTTGTCATTTTTAGTTACCACTTTCTTTACGAGTTCATTTTTCACTTTGATGTTATCATTTTTCACACTCTTTTTCTCAACAATGATTGGTGCTTTACCCTTCACGTCAACTTTCTTCTGTTGAATCTTCACAGTTTCAGTCTTAGGCTTCACGTTGGTACACTTTCGTGCAATGTGACCAACTTGATTACATCTGAAACATGTTCGAGTATCAACAACTCGACTTGTGCCTTCAGACTGATACTGTGAAGCTCTTTTCTCAAAGAACTCTTCATTCGATTTTGAAAAAATCTCTTTCTCTTCATCAGCAAGTGAACTCGAACTGTTCACAAACTTTTTCTTTTCAGGAAACCTCTTGTTTGGAACATTTCTTTTCTGATAATTCCTACCACCCTGATAACCACCCGACCAGTTATTTCGATTGTTATTATAAAAACGTGATGGATTAACAGATTTTTTGTAGTATGATTTATCTTTCTCAAAACTCATTTTTCTCTTTGTTTTACTCAGATTGTTCACTTCTGACAACTCAACTTCGACCAACTTGAAAACATTTGTCAATTTGTTCATATTAACATTCTCAATCGGAAACTCAGAATCCGAAAACAACTTATCTGAACCCAACGTCTTGTACATGACAAGATTTGATTCTTCATTTAAGTTGTTCTTGGACTTTTGTTTCGGAATGTATTTGTCCAAGAAACACCCATCTTCCTCAGTAGTGTCACTATCCGTTTTTAGCACATTTTCAACAACACCTTTTACAATATCATTTTGGACACTATCGTCATTGGAAGATGTGAACGTGACATCAATTGAATCTGGAAGATTCATTTCACTTTCTTCTTCAATGTCAACCAACCCTGATTGCTTTTTCGTGTAGTTATCAAGAACAGGTGGTGGAACTTGATGAAAACCCACCCCAGTTCCATCAGAGTACACATCTTCGCCTGCTTTGTCTTTCCCGATGGGTTTGGAAATAATGTGTTGCAAAACAAAGCTTGCGGAGTTGTAACTGTTAAGCTTCAACTGGATTCGCTCGTTTTCAATTTCAGCCTCTTGAAATTTAAGTTTCAGTTTAGCGATTTCATCCAGTTGTTGGTTGATTGATTCTTCTTTTACTCTAAGCACTGCTTTTAGGTGAACATTTTCATTATAAGTTTTACCATTCCGATCATCATTATCTTTCATTGTGCTTTTGAGTTTTTCAAACTTCTCAGAAATCTGACGGTTTTCAAGAATTAACATTTCATTTTCTTGTTTAATTTTGTCATGATCAATTTTATCATTTTCAATTTGGCTAGTTAATTCTCTTATCCGTTCAGTTGAAGCTTTAACTGTTTTGTCACGATCAAGAATCTGATTCTCAACGCTTCTGACCTTTGCTGTCAGATCATCAACTTTCTTCCCGTTGAGATACGTGACTGTGTTACAAAATTTGCACTCTTTGTTGCAATTTTTGCAATCAGCATTTCCATCAATTTGTTTACCTGACGCATTTGTTGACAAGTTTGAACTAACCTGGCTTTTTGACTCAGACACGGAGTTAGAGTCTACCTCAAGTGCCTTAGCAGCCAGCACTTTGTCAGCCATTTTTCCCAGATTCTCAGCAATCAACTCCTGCGTTGTGTCAATAACTCCAGTATCAACTTTCTTTGATTTCTCTTCCTCTTCTTTCTCCTTTTTCTCTTTTTCTTCTTTCTCCTTCCTCTCTTTTTCTTCTTTCTCTTTCTCGTCTCCAGTTCCCCACCATTTATTCTGCCAATAATCATCCTCTTCTTTGTACTCCTTGATTATGGCTTCGATATCAAGCGTTTTGTCATCGATCGCAATATTTCCATATTCATCAAGATAACACTCTCTGTCCGGATCCCATCTTCTCGCTCTCTTCGCTTCCAAATAGATACGAGATATTCTAATTATTTTGTTTTCAGCTAGCATTTTTCTGTATCTATATTTCTGCTCTTCAGTTCTATCGTCTTTCCATGGAATAGGTTCGTCGTTTTTCGCCATGAATGCGTAACCAACCGCATCTTCTTCCGGTAGAACCTCTTGACTCCAATCATACCCTTCATCATCATAAATCACCGCAAGAGCTCTAGATTTCTCTCTATTGTCTTCAACCTGCTTCAATCTAGGCGGCTCGGATTTATTCTGATGATATATTGCCTTCTTGTAGTAATCATCTCTGAAAGGGTTCTCCGACTCATCAGCATAAGCGTTTCTGCATTCACGCTTGAAGTGACATTTCTGCTTACACTTGAAGCATGTCACCTTGGACTTATCGAACCCCAGCTTGGTAGATGGACCACCAATTGTCTTCCTGCCAGTAATTTCCATGAAACGCTGTGCTCGACGAACAGCACTGGCCATAGCCCAACGAATATCGATCAGTTCCATTTCCTCCAGATCAATCTGATCATAATCTTCTTTCGTCAGATTGGTGTTGCCTATCTTCCCAGCTACTAACCCTTCATACGATTCCAACACAGATGCTAGAAAGATCATCTGTTGTTTGGCCGACTCCTCATCAAAATTCTAAGCATTCTTCAAGTCTATTGCGATATTGCATTGAAACCGATTCTTTGCATCAGAATGACTTCCAGATGATGAAGATCCACTGTGATAACCACTGTGACTTCCACTGCTTTGACCACTTTGACTTTCTTTGCTTGCTGTGGACACATTCTCAACAGAAAATGCAGTCTTGGGAGAACTTGCTTTTGGCATCATGCTCTTTGGATAATACAAATCCAAATTCTGCTGGTAGGATGAATGATTGACTTTGTATGTCTTCTTCAGTTCCAGCTCGTGACTCTCGAGTTTCTCAATCAGCAAATCTAATGTCATCTTTTCTGGTGCCTTGATGGTATTCTTCAGCATCAGCGCATAATATCTCCAATCCATCTCGTCAGGCAACGAATCGAACAATTTATCGATAAGATCATCTTCAGAATATCTGATATCATGTCTTACTAATTCCAGCTTCAGATGACCAAACCTTTCTATCATTTTACAAACTGACTCGTTCTTTAAACACCCAAACATATCAAACTCTTTCTTAAGTAGTTTCATTTTGTTTTTCTTGATTTCTTCACTACCTATACATTTCTTTTCTAACTTTTTCCAAAGATCTTTTGCATTTGAATAATCGATCAATGAGATTATGTCTTCTCGGACAGATTGAAATAACAATGCCACACATTTTTGTTCAGCTACAAATGAATCAATCTCCTCAGCTGATCTTAAAGTTTCACCATTTTTGTTTCCATTGACATAACCGTTTTTCAGACTTTTCCAGCTGGGAAATGCGAATGCCATTAACCAATCTTCAAACTTTCTTGACCACCGATTGTATTCCTCGATAGCCATTAGCTTTGGAGGTTTATTGAATGTTCCGAAGGCACTTTTCGATTCCCAAGCTTCCTTTTTCCTCTCTTTTGGCAAATTCTCATTCGCATTACTAGACGAAGAATCATCGTTTCCGGAATCTCCAGCGAATGCGTACATGTCGCTAAAAGGGTTCAAGAACATGTCATCCATCTTGAATGTACCTGTAAAAATCAACAATCACTTAGAAAAATTTTTGAAATCTTGAAAATGGTGACAAATAAGCGAAATCAGCTTGTATGTCTGATAAGCGAAATCAGTTGTGTGACAGAAAAGCGAAACTAAATGAATGTCACAATAAGCGAAATCAATTGTGTCCGAAAAAGCGAAATAGACTGTGTCCAAATAAGCGAAATACGGTGATGTTCAGATAAGCGAAATCAATACATGACAGATAAGCGAAATAGTACTTTGTCCGAATAAGCGAAATTAGATGAATTATGTTCTTATCAGTGAAATTAAACAACTTGAATGTCCTAATCAGTGAAATCAGGCAACTAGTTGTCCCTATCAGTGAAATCAAGCCCTTAAAGTGTCCATATGAGCTAAATCAAACAATTAATGTCCGTATAAGTGAGATGTCCGTATGAACGAAACCTTTGATGTTCGAAAAAGCGAAATATGGTTTTTAGTTGATTTTCACCATTTTTAAGCCGAATTTTAACCTGAATCTTTCTAGGATTTGTTAATCGTATGCTTACACGTTATACTCGAATTTTAGGCCATTTCAACCGTAGGAACCAGTTTAAATAAAAAAAAATATAAGAGAAAGTGAGTAGAAGTGAGAGAATTTTGTCGAATCAGCTGTAGTAGTATGAACTCCTCGTCCTGAAGCTCTGATACCACTTGTTGGACCGTGTTCCGACCCTGAAAAGTCAGTCAAGGACGTTCATCTTCACATACGAAGGCGGAATCAACGTAAATGAAGTTACACAGCTTTTCCTTTTCAATTCCTTCTCTTTTATTGCTTTCTGATTCAAATTTGACAGAGTTTCGTTGCCTAAACAATGACCAGGTCTCGCTCCAATGACACCTACTAATGATCACATATCAGGTATATATAGGTGGACTGGTTCGCTCATATGGACTGCCATATGAGCGAAACCCCATATGATCATATAAGCGAAACCACCATGACCATTGGAGCGAAACCACTTACCATATTGTACATACAAGCGAAATACTATTCTAATCTATGTACACATAAGCGAAATTACAAGATAAACCCTAATTTTAACTTTCAAGCTCCAATCTTGAACATCTTGACCTAAGACTTAATGTAGACGTAGTCAACAGACATTTCATGCACCAACAGTGACGAGTTAAACATGTTAAAACGTGTTTAACTAAGTTAGAAAACAAGTTTGATATCAAAACAAACGGTTTTGATACCCAAGAATAGTTTGGTTGAAAAATACGCATAAGCACGTATTTTGACCGAAACTATGACTCGTCACTACGCCTAATTAACGTGGTAATCAGTAGGTATAGTCACAAACCATCGTGATTACGCTCACGTTGCAAAGTTCAAACGAACTTTGTGTTGACCAAAGACTGGTCAAAGCAGAAAGTCAAACATTGCTTGAAAAACGATAACAAGCATGAAAGAAACTTACAAAAGGTCCAAGCAAGGAAGTTTTGATTCAAATTACTCAGGTATGGAGTATAAACCCCAACTTAGAGCAGATTGAATCAAAATGGTAAGGAATGAGTGAAGAATCAAGTGGGTATTTATAGGATTTCAAGAACTGTTAGGATCGTTTGTCGTAATCTGTGCTTTAATCTAGACCTTACATGTGTGGCCCATGGTTTATGATACAATGGGAATATCAAAACCAGTCCATAGCATTCAAAACAAGGGATCAAAACCATCAAATTCAGCTGAAATGACTAAATTCAATGTTTCTGTCTGGCAGGTTGTCTCGGGCGGCATAAGAATGCTCCTCAGTCTACGTGCCCCTCCTAAGCAACTTTCACAGATTGTCAGTTTTAGTCCCTGCAAGCTTGAAACTTGGTTTTTGATGCATTTTTGACACGTTTAAGCCCCGTTAACCCCATTTCAAAGCTCGAAAAAGAAGTGAAAGCATGGGGAACATGAAACATGCTCAAAAACATCTCAGATGTCGGTTCGTTTGGTCGTACGATCGCGTTGTTCGGTTAATTACGATGGGAGTCGTAACGAACGCGTAATCGATCCAAATTACGCGACGAGTGAAATTTTAGCTTTCCAAAAACTAAAATAAAATATTTTAATGATTAAAAAAATTTTGGATGTCCGGATATATTCAGAACGTAATATATGCGCGTAAATGCAAACTTATGAACTTTTTGACGCTTTTAGTCCCCATTAATCAAATAAGCATATTTTCGCATAACGAACCCCTCAAAGCCTATTTCTAAGCTATGTAAAGGATATTAAGGGTAAGTTTAGCTTATGATCAAGTTATTGAATGTTCGTTACTATACGAATCAGCAGACTTTCGCAGTTTGACGCAAATAGGCCCTGAGAGTGAATAAACTTGTTTTTGACACACCAAAGCTTTCAAAACCAATTTCTAAGTTATATAAAAGTTATTTAAGGTATATTAAGCCTATTTCACTGTTCCTGAGTGTTTGCCGCATTAAACTGATTACGTTTACGCATCAGTTCGCGTATAACTTTCCAGAAAGCGATTTAAAGCTTGAAAATGAACTAGAATCAAAACGTGAAATTGTAAAACACAAATAAAAAAATTTTGAGACCAAAACACATTGTTTCTTTGATAAAAGACTTTGTCCTACATCGTGTGGTGTTTACGGAGCATAAGTGTCACATTCGGATTTCCTATTCTCCCCGCCACTAAACTCTCATATGACTCCAGAATCCATGCTAAAAAACTCATCTGTTGTTTAGTAGCATTGATGCTCACTTTCGAAAAAAAAAAATCAGCTTTAATGCAATGTTGCAATGAATCTCTTCGGGTTCTTCGGCATTTTATGCTGTTAAGGAAGAGTGATATCCTGGATTGTAACTTGATGAGCTACCTTTCTGTGCATTATTGGTCGTTTTGACACTAAATGCAACACCAGGTTTTGATGACTGAATGTTTGAAGGTAAGCTTCCTTTGAAATACAGACCTACATTTTGTTGATAATTGGAACTGCTCATTTTGCTTTGCTTTTACAACTCGAGCTCATGACTTTCAATCTTTTCTATCAAAGCATCCAAAGTAATTTCAGTAAACATTAAATCATTTTTCAAAATAAACAAATGTTTTCCACTGATCTGCACATGGTAAAGCCTCGATGATTTTATCAATGATTTCTTCACGAGTTTTCTCCCAAACCGGTCAAGTTCTATTTTAAGGTGATAAAAACGTTCAATCATTTGTCTTACAATTTCACCTTTTATAGAATCAAACAAATCAAAATACTTTTTAAGTAGTGAAATTTTGTTCTTCTTAATTTGTTTTCCACCCTCAGCTTTAACCCGTAACGCTTCCCAGACCTATTTTGATGAACCATCATGATTTAGCAATGCAAAATGTCATCTCTGATTGATTGTTGGATTAACGTAATCATCCTTTGTTCATGAGAAAATACTTTCCGATCTTCAGTTTCCAAATCTCCAAGTGCAAGTTCTTCCCCTTTAATATTTTTCGGCCTTTTGTACCCAAATTCCATACAAAACCAACTTTCATGAGCATACGCCTTTACCCAGTTAAGAAATATTTCTTTCCACCATGTATAATCTTCGATTTTATCAAGTTTCGGTGGTTTAGAATGAGTTTCGTAAAATTTTTCATGTTTTATGTTATCGTTTATTGCCTTAGAAATACTTTTCGGTGTAACATTTGGTGTCTCGTTTGAATCAGAAGTAAACGCCTTATAAAATGTGTTATAGAATTCTTCAGCCATGATATCCTGCAAACACAATCCAACACTTGATTAAATCTAAAAATAAAATAACAAGCACCTTGCGTTCGTATGAAGCTATGATATACGAAGGTACAATGCTGAGTTCGTACGAAGGTGGGTTCGTACGAGGCTACGCTGCAACGAATAATGTTACGAATTTCATGATTTTTCACTGATTTGATCACGATTTTGTTTGAATGTTGATCTGAAAATTTGTAGGGTTGTTCAAAAACAGTTTTCACACAACATACTCAAACATCAGTCGTTTTTAACCGTTAAGACTTCGTGAATATGAGTTTTAAGTTTCAAAAGAAAAGTAGAAGAAGTTTAGAAGAAGATATGATGATTCTGCTCTGATTCTGATGTAGAAACTTCAATCTTCGTGTCTCTGATCCTTGCAAACAGTCACCTGCTCTGATACCACTTGTGAATTCGAACCCTGGATCGAATTTCCAACCGATGAATGCGTATGAACACGTGTGCGGAATCCAATCGCATGTGTGGATGAGAACACGAGGATGTAATTATAACTGATTTGACAGAGTTTACAGCACGAAATCAAACGGGCAGAGCTTCGCCTCAAGAATACCCAAAGATTACAAATGAAACACACAAGACTCCTATATATAGAGGACTGACTTCGTACAAGGCTACCATGCCTTCTTAAGAAGCTGCCACCATTGTATCATTGTGCCTTCGTGTAACACCCCAATCGCGTAATACAACAACACGCAGCGGAAATATCGGGGAGTCACGTTACAAATTTCTCACAACTACTGGTACTAAATTGTTTCATTATTGTTATCATTGTTTTACAAACAAAGAATACATAAAATTGTCTTTTGATTTAAGAAGTCTAAGGCCCGGATGCAGTCATATGCATTGCATGCTCGAATAATTGAAAACCTGAATCATATGTGAAAAATAATCAGCATAAAAATGTCGGCAAGTACATAGGTTTTATTAGCCAAATAAATGGGGAAAAGTTTGGTATTCAAATACTTTGACAACTACGAGAGTTATCGATTGAAAATGAAATCTTGAAGCCAGAGAATGGCAAAAGTTTAGTATTGCAATACATAATCTTGATTGTGAAAACTTGTAGCAAATGGTTTTATATATGGCAATATGATTATTACTAAGTAATTTTTTATGCCATTGAAATCGTACTTTGTAATCTTGTTAAATTCGTCATAAAACTTGTGAGTGTGTTATTTAGAAATCCAATCAAGGATTAATAATAACAATACTTGAATTCTGTCAAAACTTGTGTGAGTATTATATAAATCAAATCAATGATTTATAATAATATTTTGGATATCCTTCTAAGAACCTAACATATGAAGATATGGAATATTCTACAAGGATTTGGATACTTGAACATCGAATCAATCGTACACAAAATCCTAATGTGATTCAGATAACGCTGCAAGAGTAATAAAATAAGAACACTTATATATAGGAAGTACCATCGGCGTATCCACCATGTTCATATTTTATTACACCCGTTTCGTTATCTAAATCACAACTACCACATAAACACAAAAATCGTCAACTTGTCACCAACTTGTAAACACGCATTAAAGTACACAATGAATCCAAACAAGGAATCCAATATTAGTACTTTAAACATCCCATGTACGTCTAGCTATGAAGATAGATAAATACTACAGGGATCCGGTTCTCGTCACATCGTCTTGTCACATACGCATTAAAGTACACAATGAATCCAAACTAGGACTCCAATATTAGTACTTTAAACATCCTACAAGAATCAATCTATGAAGATAGATAGTTGCAATAAGGATTTGGTTTCTGTCACATTGTCTAGTCAAATACGCATTAAAGTACACAATGAATCCAAACTAGGACTCCAATATTAGCACTTTAAACATCCTAGAAGAATCAATCTATGAAAATAGATTGATGCTAAAAGGATTTGGTTTCTGTCACATTGAATCATTGCATCATAACATCCTAAATCCTAATGGTGATTCGGGATAACCCCACGAAGGGTAATACAATAAGCACACTTATATATAGGAAGTACCAGCGGCGTATCCACCATGTTCTTATTGTATTACTCTAGTTTTGTTATCTAAATCACCAACAATCTACACATAAACCATAACCATCTTCTTGTAAAGTACTTCTTAAAAATCTTACTATGAAGATAGAAAGATCTAAGACTGTACTTCAAATATCCTACAAGAATCTAACTATGAAGATAGATAGATCCTATAAGGATTTGGATAATTTTCAAGTTTGCATAATCGGAATAATACACATAAAAGCACTTAGTAAACACATATATGCCATACATTGGAAAATAAATTGGTTACACATATGAATCACCCCAAAACATTTGAAAAGTGTAAAAGTGGGGAACTATGTACTCACTTGGGATTGCATATAGATCTTGTTCAAAATGATATAACAAAGCTCAAAGGACCAAGAGTTCAAGTGTCGAAGTGATTCCTAGTGTATCGGATACTATGTTAGCGTATCGGGACAAAAATCGAGGAATCGGATAGAATGAGGTATTATAGACCAAATGAGTGTTGGAAATCATATGATATGGTTAAACAAGCCTACATTCTGATTTGAAACCTATCCTAAGTGCTTTTGACCCGTTATGGCCCGTTAAGGTAGTTTACGCTACTTTAACGCGTCATTTGCGCGAAAGCGCATTCGGATGGTCTAACTAACCCTATGATAAGTATTATATGCCCTAACATGTTTAATTATGTTGCATAATCATTTTAGGTGTTAAAACGTTGGTTACATATGCTTAAAATGAAATTATGCGCAAAAAGGGCATTTTGGTCATTTTCCTAACGCATATAATCTACCTATCATACAACTAATTAAACGAAGTGACCATAAGGTATAACCTCGGAAGGTTATTCCCTATACAACTATGATCACATAATGTGTTTGGTCGGATCCTAATGATCGACCAAACGGGTCGGGTTCGAAAGTCTAAGCGGTTGTCGAGACCGCTTAACTTACGACCCTAAATAAGCACTAAACTATAAGTGACGAGTTAAACATGTTTAACTAAGTTAGAAAACTGATTTGGTATCAAAACAAAGTGTTTTGATACCCGAAAATAGTTTCGTCGTAAAATATACATAAGCGTGCATTTTGACGGAAACTTTGACTTGTCACTTCGACTAGTCAACGTGGTAATCTGTAGGTATAATCGCGAGGGACTATAACCATCGTGATTACGATCACGTTGCAAAGTTCGATTAAACTTTGTCTTGACCCACTAATGGTCAAAGCCATAACTAAAATGAATAAACAAGCCATGAAAGAACACTTACAAAATGCTCTATGGCTAGAAAAATGACTAGAAAACTTAGGTAAGAGGCATCCAAGAGATGGTAGCCTTTACTTAGAGTGATGAGAGAAGAAAGGAGCAAATGAGCAAGTTCTTGGGCAGATTTGAAGGACTATTTATAGTTGTAGGAATGCCACAAGATCACGCCATATGGCATGTGTGTTCTCCAAGCAATAATCTTGACCATACAAGTGTTTGGTTCATGTTAGAAGCCTTGGAGAGGAGTTAAACTTTATAACCAAACAAAGAAAACCATCAAAGAACAAGTGCGAAACAAGCTGGCAGTTGAAAACAATTGTTCTGTCGAAATATAGGGGTCGTGTAGCGCGACAGCTCCACCCCTTAGGGGTCGCGCGACGCTAGGACTTGGCTGCAGGTTCAGAAATTTACCGTTTCAGTCCCTACACACTATTAAGTGTATTTTCAACACGTTTAACCTCTGTTAAGCCATTTTCAAGGCTCTACAAGGATGTTAAAGTATAGGGGACTTGAAATATGCTTGGAAATATCACGGATGTCGGTTCGTTTGGTCGTACGGTCGTGTTTTGCGGTTAATTAAAACGAAAGTCGTAATGGACACGAAAACGATCCAAATTGCGCGACGAATGGTATTTTTGCATTCCTATCACTAAAATGTTTTTATTTTAGTGATTAAAAAAAATTTTGGATGTCCGGGTATGGTCAGAACGCAAGATATGCATGCGTATGCAAATTTTCGTAGTTTTTGACGCTTTTAGTCCCTAAGATCAAATAAGCGCATTTTCGCATACCGAACCCCTCAAAACATATTTATAAGCTATGTTAAGGGTATTTAGGGTATGTTTGGCTTATGATCTTGTTCCGGAGTGTTCGTCGCTATGCAAATCGACAGACTTTTGCAGTTTGTCGCAAATAGTCCCTGTGATCAAATAAACTTGTTTTTGGCGTCCCTAACCCTTCGAAGCTTATTTCTAAGTTATGTAAAGGGTATTTAGGGTACGTATAGCTCGTGTCCCCATCCTGGTGTATATGTTGCGTTAAACGGATAACGTTTAAGCATCGGTTATCGAAGTGCTTTCAAAGAAAAAGTTTTTGAAAGCCCGAAATTTTGCACAAGGGTTACAGTCTCCCCTGCTTTAGGAAATTTCATCCCAAAATTTATTCAAAGGAGAATGTAGAGTGTAATTGAAATGACTAAAGGATAAGTAAGTTGCTAGATCCTAAAGATGCGGAGCATCATTTGGTGTTTGGAAATTTTGGGGGATTCAAAATGTGATTTGGGATATTCAAAGTATCTTAAGGTATTTAAACCTTTAGAACTTGTGAATCTTTAAAAGTATCAACCAGTGTACAAAATTTTTTTGGTATGGCACTATGTTATACTAAGCTCTTAGTGTAAATCCTAGCAAACAAAGGGGTGTACATTCAAGCCTTGTCCATACGTACACGGTTTCTAACGTCCCACGAGGTATATCCCATGTACCATGAGCATCTCATGTATAGGAGATAGGTTAACATACCTATGGCATCAAGGTCGTCACCTTTAACACCATAATATACTCCCGGTCGGCTCGATTTATGTTAATGAATGTACTCATCATCGTCCATTGCATTCAATAAACCAAATAACAAATAATCACATAATCACATAATGGTCCAAGATAACATAAAATCACCAAGTGATCTTAGTAACGTTCTGAAGAATAACACAATAAAAACACTTATATATAGGAAGTACCATCGGCGTATCCACCATGTTCTTATCGCATCATACTCCTCCCGTTACCTTAATCTGTCACACCCCAACCGCGTAAAACAACAAACCGCGGCGGAAACGTCAGGAGTGGAGTTGCTGAATTATTGTTTCACAACTATGGTATTTAAAGTTTTGTTTTATTTATTAACAAAGTGGTTACATTGTCTTAAAACAAAGGAAAAAAGAGTACATAACATAATTAAACTATTATTGCTTCATTTTATGTCACTAAGGCCCAAGTCCGCCTAAGTGTATCCTGACCAATCCTATGCATCAGCTCCTAAAAACACATGTGAAAATAGGTACGTCAGCATAAAAATGCATGTGAGATACATAGGTTTATTGATTTAGGATTCATGACTTGTAAGTTTAAAGAATTGAACAAAAGTTAGTCATGAACCTTGTAAATTGTTTTCCTTTGTAAATCATATGAAAATCGATTAGAAATTTGATGATATAAAAGAAAGATGTGTGGTTAAATAAGTAACCAAGTAAAAAGGTTTTGCATAAATTATGTCATTTATGTGAGATGTATCATGTTTTTGTATAAATTGAAGTGGTTTAAATAACGCTACGATGTGTAATATCATAAAAGCACTTATATATAGGAAGTACCAGCGGCGTATCCACCATGCTTTTATCATATTACACGTCGCCTCGTTATTTAAGTCACTTACCAAAATAAACTACCAAGATGTATTGTTTAAACCAATGTAAAAATGTTCATGTGTAATCAAATGTTATGTATGGCATATAAAAAGTATCTACTCAAACCATATGAAAAATGTACAAAACAATGTATTTGAATAAATCTCAGTATAAATCAAAAGTTATGTTTTGTAAAATCAATGCTTTATTGATACAAACATCTATGCGGTAATGTTAAAACGCATACATTCAAGCCTTGCGACTGTGGAGACAAACCCTTAAACAAATTAAAGGTTTATCAAAATTTATGAATATCGGATTCATTCATTTCCTACTTCCAAACAAACCTAGGAAGCCAGAAATGGGAGTTGTTAATTCCTATGGTACCACTACTTACTACCTAGCGGCGTGATCAATGTTAATGAACGTATTTATTGTCACACCCCAAAAATGTCGCAACGGAATATAAAACGTAGTGGTGACGGAAGTTGGTGCCCATTTATATCTTGTCGATCGATGCATTTAATTGTTGTACATTTTAATTTATTTTAAACATAAGTTATTTAAACATTACGTTTTACGACACGACTACATAGTTAGGTTCTCTTTGATCCTCACGGATCTTATTACACACATCCCAGAAAGTTTAAAACTTGTCCAACATTTTCAAACATACATCATGCATCATTCAAACACAAGATACGCCATGATTCTCGAAGCCGAACTCAAGTACCTGTAGAACACGTTAAAATCAAGTGTCAACACAAAGGAAGGTGAGTTCACATATTCACTTACAAACAATTTTATTCCAAGGAAAACTTTCTGATTAGGTGTTTATTTGAAAACATCCATATAAATTTTAAAAAGTCCATTTTACTTCCTTAATAAAATCCATGGGCCTTCCGTCGGTTCATCAATCCGACAACTATAATATATTGCCCAGGTTTTGTATAATAAATTACTATGTCAACTTTCAGACTCGTATGTTAGCTAGACAATACGAACTATATATTAACCATGCAGGGATAATCAAAGCTACACAATAAACAAAACATCAATTCGTCGTTTGACTTGACACAGGGCGACCGGTCACGATGGGGTTGTCAACCCGATAGATCTACCAACAATTCATCGCGTGCAATACTTAAATGATTAAACGACATCATGGGCGCAGGGTCCTCTTGAAGGACAATATGATGTCTGCCTCACGTACAATATATATATTCTACTAATATGACAATTTAATACACGATGTTGTACGAATCCCCTGGATCTAAATCATTCGAGACCCAGGCCGGCATCCGTCCCAACTGTACGGTCATGTTTCGCCTAGGAAATACCGTACCATCCCAATGTCCAACATTTATTCATCAAAAACGTTTTTACTTCGAAACGTATGATTTATCAAATTCCATATATTTTCAACGAAAATATATATTTTATATTAAAAGGTATGTTTTATTTCAAAAACATTATTAAACCCTTTTAGGCGTGTTCTACCCCCAAACTATATACAAAACAGTAAAAAGAGGGGTTTAGTGACACTCACCTTTGGGTGCGTATTTTTAATAGCGCAATCCTAGAGATTGATTTTCTACACGTCCTAATATAGGAAAGATTCTAAATCAATATACATAACACAAAAATCCTAAGTTTCTCCGTTCTTTAGAATTATCACATAACTTTGGAATTTTCTCGAAAAGTTATTATTTTTGATTAAGTTGGTACGTTAATATATATATATATATATATATATATATATATATGAGTCCATATATATATATTTTTATGATTTTGCAACTTGAACGATTTTATTGGTGACCATTATTGTGTAAATCCGTTAACTCTCCCGTTTATACGCAATATATCTACGATTTGCGCGTCGTAATATATATACATAAACGTTCATATAATTTAACACCGAAACACGAGAAATATTGCTAACTTATCTATTTTATCATTTTTAAATAAAATATACGTAAAACATCCCATATGTGTCAAATTTCATGCTCAAAAATAAGTTACACCTATGACGCATTTTTTACCGTTTCTACCGCACCAAACGTACAAATATATACATGCATAATCCAATCTTTAAAATTATGTTAAAACTTAACATAATTTCACATTTTTATGTTTAAATTACATAACACATTTTAACTCATAAGATTTACCCAAAATTTTAACCATACTTGTGCGTGTTGAAAAATGTGTATTTTAGCGATTCGGTAACGTTTTCGGGCGTCGGAAGTCACGTATGACCAACCAAACACCAAGTAAACTTAAAATTAGTTAAAATACTTGTTTTTAAACTAAAAACATCAGTTTATTTACTGATCTAAGTCAGTTTTACAAAAATAACTTGAAAAGCCGATTTTTGACCGTTTTAACGCATAGTTTTGTGTTAAACGTTACCATAACCATCCCAACTCGAAACAACTTGATATTTTAACACAATACATGTTATTTACTGATTAAAATAGTGGTTATAATTAGATTAGTGCAGTTTTTGAGTAAGTCACATAAATCATGCGATTTCACGTATTTTACAACTTTTAATGCACCAAGCACAACATGCAAAGCTAGCAAACATTATGACAAAGTTATAAGTCACTAAAAACTTTAAAATAACTTTATTTTAGTGTTTATAATCTGCTCATAACTGATTTTTACTAAATCATACTCAAATCAACTTTTTATAAACATATATCATCATGCATGTCTAAGTATATGCATCTATTATACCCATATCATAACATCATCATCCAACATAACCTTAAATGCATCTAAGGATACATTTATTTCATGTTCTTATAAATCAAAACATGTTCATCTCATCATCATTAAATCATTTTCACATAAATGCAAATATTCCCTCTTTTATTTACATATGACAAAATTTTGTGTATGCACTTACATATATATACATACATATACGACATACACACATATACATACATGTATAAACTTCCAAAACTTCACTTTTTAACACACCTACCTCAAATCATGGAACCTTTTTAAGAACTTTCTTTTATGACTCTTTTACAACACATGCATGTAATCATCTTTTCAAAATCAAATCAAGTAAGAATCATTTAACAAAATCAAGACACAATAAGACACACACCTACTCATAAACTTTTGGCCCTATATACAATACATATACACACTCACTTTTCTTTGATTTAAATCTCATTCTTTGTAAAATACAAGTTTTTGTGATTTATTCCAAGTTCAAGAGAAACCATCTAACATCTCCATCATCACTATGAATCAAGAACATGATTTAAAAACAAGTTTATACCTTCAAGATTTTTAGATGGATTTTTGAGAATAGATGATGATATGGGGGTTGTTCTTGCTTGAAATCACTTCTAAACACCCATTTTAGCTTGAAATCACCTTGAAAGACCCTTGAATCTTCATGGAATGATTTGAAATTTTTTAAAGTGTGTGTATATGGGGGTGTTCGGCCGTAAGGTATGAGAGAGGAAGAGTTAGTGTGTTGTTTTGATTTTAGTCTTGAAATATGAGAGATGTTGGAAAGGTTTGGAAGGATAATCATCATTCTCACATTCCCATGTCCAACAAGTGGCAACACCAAGAAAGAGGTGGCCTCCATGGCCGCCACCTTGCCCTCTCTCTCTCCTAATACACATGATTCTTATATATACACACATATGTCAATTAGTGATAAAAACATGTATTTTACTGGATACCGGGTATTTTATTTAGCGTTTTAAACCCGTTTTAGTGCGTTTTAAATTATTTTTATCATTCTATAAAAATAATCACTTAAAATTATTACTGAAATAATTACCAGTTGCCTTGACTGGCTGCGTTGATGGTATTTTGTTTAATTCGCGCAGTACGCGCTCAAACTCGAAAAATAGAGTTTCTTACCGTTTTAAATTATTTTTTCACACGGATATGATTAAAATTATTATTCTAATCATAACAGATTATTTTTAGGATTTTAACACTGATCGGATGGTTACCGACGTTCATTTCACATTTTAATCGTTACGGGATAAGCGTTTATCTTACCGTTGCCAACATAATTTTTATCAAAGTTTAATTCTACCAACGCATTAAATTTCACATATAAACATCATAACCAGTCAAATATAGCCCTGTTACCTATTCACAACACGTGTTACAATCGTACGGTACGGCCTGAAAAGCCGGGTGTCACAGTCTCCCCCTGTTTAGGAAATTTCGTCCCCGAAATTTTTACTCTACAGGTTTTGTTTTCGCACTAAGTAAGAATATCTAAAACAAATAAAATGAATATAGTCTTATATTTTCTACGAGAAACTTGGATTCTTACGAAGAATCCTCGTAGACTTATATTACACATTCCTCGTTTCCTAAACCCACGTCTCAACGCTCTCCACCCTCTCCAGGGTCCATCATTCACAAACTCTCAATCAAGAAGATTCAAGTCAAAGTCCCACCATTTCGGGTTTATTATACGTTTATTTACATATATTTTACTCTAAACCTGAAGTAATCCGAGTTCACACAAGATTAATTCAACTCGAGATGGGCTGGCTCTCGAAAGAATCAAATCTCATAAACTCGTTTTCTCTCGTTCTTGCATTCATTTCAGGTATCCACTGGTTACATGACCTATAAATCGCTGATACTACTAGAATGCTGAAACCGCCTTTCCAGTTAATAACATAACTCTTCTAGCTATAAACACTGCTTCTATGATGCTTCGATATTCCTCCGTTTATCTCCCAAATAAATTTCTACAAAGAGAAAAATCAGTGTATTATCCATTATACACTTCTTCAACTGCATCCAAATAGTACATCATGTACACCATTCAATTCTAGTGATAGCTTGAGCCGATATGCGACTGATCCAACTCAAGATGGGCTCTCGAAAGGACCAAGTCAATGTGGTTCAGCTTTTCTTTCCTTTGTTAAAACTAATAGCATCTCTCAATATAACTCCTTTAACAGAACTAAATCTTCAATTGTCCATGTAATTCTTCTGTTGATCAATTGGCGACCTTTAACCATTCCTCGATCTAGGCAAATCTTGTCGCTGGTTTCCTAGATAAACTAAGGTTCGGTTAATTGTCCTTTGTCACGTTAGCCCCACGAAGTGACGATCAACTCTTCATCCATGCAAGGCTTCAAACTGAGCAACCTAAATATTAGCGTGTTAATTATTGTTGTAAGATACTCAGCCAAGGGCACGTGAGTTATCTTAACTTCCTTCTAAATCCATCATACACGCTTTCCAATCTCAAACTGATCTATAAGCGTACTTTCATCATCCTTTCCAATTCCCTAGTTAACTTCAAACGTTACTTATAATTCTCTTTGGTTCGTGTATAGACAAGCATGTCGTCGATAACTATTATCACGAATTTACACGATTAGGGTTTCCATACCCTATTCATGAGATTTATGAATTTAATTGGCACATTAATTAAATCAAAGGGCATGACTAATATCTCGTAATGGTTGTATCACGTTTGAAAAGCAGTCCTCAAAATTTCTTTGTAGCAACCTTCAACTGATAATACCCCAGTCATAGATCGATCCTCGTGCAGCAGCTGAGTCCCGGTAGCCTGATTGAACAAATCATCATTCTTTAGTAAAAAGGTACCGATTCTTGAAAATCAACTTGTTCAGCTTTCAAAAATCATCACATATTCTGAAGAATCCATCCTTCTTTCTCCCCACAAAGAAGATGCATCTTAAGGCGAAAAGCTCAATCGAATGAAACCCTTGTCCAAAAAGCTCTTAAAACTATCTCGTCATTTCTATAATTTCAGGCAGTGCTTAATCTATAAGAAGATTATGCAATCGGGCGTAGCACCGTGAGTCGGATCGATTCGAAATTCGATCCATCTCGCAGAGGAGATTCGGGTACGTCTTTTTAGGAAGACTTCTGGATAGTTGCGATTGATAGAAATCTCTCCGACGTTCCTACATTCGGTTTCCGCATTCATCACATTCACTAAAAACGCAGGATAGCCCTTTCGCAACAACTCAAGCATCCTTACAACACTAACAACTCTCGACTTTGCGAACAACTTCTGCCTTTCTATCTTCATCAGGATGAGATATTCCAACTAGCTTCTTCGGGCGATAGTCCCCACTTCATCCTCAGAAAGTGAATTCATTCTTGCATCTTTGTCAAAGCTTCTCAACTTCACTGAAAACAAATCAATCTCTAAAACTACAATCGCCTAACTAAGCACTATAACCGCTAACGACCTCGCTAGTTTCTATCAATTTACCAACTATTGGTTCTATCAGGCACTTTCTACTTAGCTTACTTGTTGGTGAACACAAAAATGGTTCAAAGTTTTTCGAACAAAACTCAAGTCAGCTTCGGTATTAAAAGTATGAACATAGATTGGCTTTTGATTTGAAACATACCGGTAACAGTAGCAGGACTCCCACTTGCCTTCCCGATACTTGCCCCAACGGAATTGCTCTTAACGTCTTGTCTTTTCGATTTCGGGCATTCCCACTTGTAGTGTCCTTGCTCACCACATGCGAAGCATCCTTCGAGCACAATTCCATCCAACGTACTCTTAGAGTAACACTGGGAAGTCGCATGTCCAGTTTGGCTACATCTGGCGCACTTCTCTTGTCCATCACTGACTTTACCCTTTCCTGACTCTTTAGGGTTAGCTACACTCGCTTTCTCCAAGTTGCGTTTCTTCCTACTCTGAACTTGGAACGTACTCTTTAGGTTCAGATCGCTGAAACACTCGGATAACCAACTCATTTTGACAGCCCAATATCACGCATATCGATGTCACATCATTGCATAGGACACCAGTAAATGATCTTGGGCTACAACCCTGGATTGTTTTGTGTACGCTCTGGTGCACTATTCATACAGTTAATGGAAATCAGGAATACGTTCCAATGAGATCATAATAGATGAACAACCAAAACTTTCCGATCATTATTTTACCTGAAGGGTTTCCAATCTGTGTCCCACCAAGATCCTGCCCGGGAGTACCGCATTCACGTTTCTGGCCATCATTTTGGTTAGCATCACGCTATTCCAAGGCAGTATTAACGTGTTGGGTTATGAGTCGTGCCAACTCTTCTGGTGTGGCAGGTAATCCAGTATTCTGTCTCACTTTTGGCGGCATTTTCGTCGTTTCTATTACTTACAACAATAATAATCACATGAGACAATAACCAAAATAAAAATAATTCAATCATTAAATATTAGTGGACCAAACATTACGCATGTATAATATCCACATATTAATGAGAACAATTTTTAAACCAAAAGTTAATCATCTGATATTATCATAGAAATTAACAAACTTGTTTTTCAGTACATCACATCTATCATTGGCATGTCTACATCGACACCCATAACAAGTTTTCACAGAATTTCTACCTAATATCACAAAATATAATCGGCACGCAGGCCCCCAAAAGAAAATCACCAAAAGAGTATCCAGTCACAACAGCAAAAAATAAACAACCACAAACAAACAAAAACAACATCTAACGCTTCATTCCTATGAAATCTAGCATCTTCCTAACCAAATCCTCCAGATCCACTATCCTCCAATGCATCTAATCCATCGCGCTGTCATCTAATTCCTTCAACTCATTGTACCAGTCGATTTGCCCCTCGAGGTCCTTCAGTTTACCCTTAGTCGTTTCCAGTTCTTCACGCATGGCAGTAAACTTTCGGTCACAATGGCAACATCGATCCACCCAAACTCCTTTCTGCTTCTTAGAAGCAGATGCAGTCTCAACTTGTGATGTAGAAGCAACCTCTCCAGCGGGCCTAACACTCTTTCCGAGGCGATAATACACTAATAGAGGCGTAGTAGATGTGCGTGACTCAAAGACAGGTAAAGATGACTCTGACAAAACAGGTGGAGGGACCTCAGCAACAGGCTCGATCACAGTAGCAGGTGGAGCAACAGACGGCTCTAATGGTCGAGCTGTGACAATAGTGGCATCCACTGTTGGTGCAATACTAAAAGGTCCTCCAATAACAGGGATATCTCAGATCACGTCATCGATAACTGGTACTGTGCCAGATGATTGTCCCGTCTCGTGAATTGAGAGAGGAGTGTCATCGTTGTCATCAATCCACCCGTTGTTTGTGAAAGCATATCGGGGGTCTACCTGGCTAGCGAAAGCAGGGTCGACACGGAATGATGAAGCAAACTCAGCCATACCAACCATCTGTGGGATCGTGATAGGTGTCTCTTGTAAAATGGATCTGGGTGAAGTCTCGAAATCTGGCTCGCTACCTGAGTCGTTGATCTCGATGACCGTGCGACATCTGTGAGACATATTTACAGTAAGTGTGTGATCAACATGAATAGTAACACATAAGGCCCAAAATAAACAGAAAATCACGTATGCACATAAACACATAAGGGTTTGCATACATGATACAATTTTTCTATGTTTATTTAAAATTCTTGGCTTCGAGAAGTTTGGACTTTATATATCAAAATTCTCCAGTTGAAGTCTAGTGTTTTCCTCTGAAAACATCTAGTTCGCTAACAACCAATGGCTCTAATACCAACTTCTATAACACCCCAAAAATGCCGCAGCAGAATATAAAACGTAGTGGTGACGGAAGTTGGTGCCCATTTATATCTTGTCGATCGATGCATTTAATTGTTGGACATTTTAATTTATTTTAAACATAAGTTATTTAAACATTACGTTTTACGACACGACTACATAGTTAAGTTCTCTTTGATCCTCACGGATCTTATTACACACATCCCAGAAAGTTTAAAACTTGTCCAACATTTTCAAACATACATCATGCATCATTCAAACACAAGATACGCCATGATTCTCGAAGCCGAACTCAAGTACCTGTAGAACACGTTAAAATCAAGTGTCAACACAAAGGAAGGTGAGTTCACATATTCACTTACAAACAATTTTATTCCAAGGAAAACTTTATGATTAGGTGTTTATTTGAAAACATCCATATAAATTTAATAAAGTCCATTTTACTTCCTTAATAAAATCCATGGGCCTTCCGTCGGTTCATCAATCCGACAACTGTAATATATTGCCCAGGTTTTGTATATTAAATTATTGTGTCAACTTTCAGACTCGTATGTTAGCTAGACAATACGAACTATATATTAACCATGCAGGGATAATCAAAGCTACACAATAAACAAAATATCAATTCGTCATTTGACTTGACATGGGGCGACCGGTCACGACGGAGTTGTCAACCCGATAGATCTACCAACAATTCATCGCGTGCAATACTTAAATGATTAAACGGCATCATGGGCGCAGGGTCCTCTTGAAGGACAATATGATGTCTGCCTCACGTACAATATATATATATCCTACTAATATGACAATTTAATACACGATGTTGTACGAATCCCCTGGATCTACATCATTCGAGACCCAGACCGGCATCCGTCCCAACTGTACGGTCATGTTTCGCCTAGGAAATACCGTACCATCCCAATGTCCAACATTTATTCATCAAAAACATTTTTACTTCGAAACGTATGATTTATCAAATTCCATATATTTTCAACGAAAATATATATTTTATATTAAAAGGTATGTTTTGTTTCAAAAACATTATTAAACCCTTTTAGGCGTGTTCTACCCCCCAAAATATATACAAAACAGTAAAAAAAAAGGGTTTAGTGACACTCACCTTTGGGTGCGTATTTTTAATAGCGCAATCCCAGAGATTGATTTTCTACACGTCCTAATATAGGAACAATTCTAAATCAATATACATAACACAAAAATCCTAAGTTTCTCCGTTCTTTAGAATTATCACATAACTTTGGAATTTTCTCGAAAAGTTATTATTTTTTATTATGTTGGCACGTTAATATATATATATATATATATATATATATATATATATATATATGATTTTGCGACTTGAACGATTTTATTGGTGACCATTATTGTGTAAATCCGTTAACTCTCCTGTTTATACGCAATATATCTACGATTTGCGCGTCGTAATATATATACATAAACGTTCATATAATTTAACACCGAAACATGCGAAATATTGCTAACTTATCTAATTTGTCATTTTAAAGAAAATATACATAAAACATCCCATATGTGTCAAATTTCATGCTCGACAAATAAGTTACACCTTTAACGCAATTTTTACCGTTTATACCGCACCAAACGTACAAATATATACATGCATAATCCAATCTTTAAAATCATGTTAAAACTTAACATACTTTCACATTTTTATGTTTAAATTACATAACACATTTTAACTCATAAGATTTACCCAAAATTTTACCCATACTTGTGCGTGTTGAAAAATGCGCATTTTAGCGATTCGGTAACGTTTTCGGGCGTCGGAAGTCACGTATGACCAACCAAACACCAAGTAAACTTAAAATTAGTTAAAATACTTGTTTTTAAACTAAAAACATCAGTTTATTTACTGATCTAAATCAGTTTTACAAAAATCACTTGAAAAGCCGATTTTTGACCATTTTAACGCATAGTTTTGCGTTAAACGTTGCCATAACCATCCCAACTCGAAACAACTTGATATTTTAACACAATACATGTTATTTACTGATTAAAATAGTGGTTATAATCAGATTAGTGCAGTTTTTGTGTAAGTCACATAAATCATGCGATTTCACGTATTTTACAACTTTTAATGCACCAAGTACAACATGCAAAGCTAGCAAACATTATGACAAAGTTATAAGTCACTAAACACTTTAAAATAACTTTATTTTAGTGTTTATAATCTGCTCATAACTGATTTTTACTATATCATACTCAAATCACCTTTTTATAAACATATATCATCATGCATGTCTAAGTATATGCATCTATTATACCCATATCATAACATCATCATCCAACATAACCTTAAATGCATCTAAGGATACATTTACTTCATGTTCTTATAAATCACAACATGTTCATCTCATCATCATTAAATCATTTTCACATAAATGCAAATATTCCCTCTTTTATTTATGACAAAATTTTGTGTATGCACGTACATATATATATATATTTTTTTTGGTAAAGGGTTACCCCGGTTAAATTTCATTCAACAACCAAATAAAACAAGTGAGGAATAGAGTACACCTCAATTCTCTAGAATGACATGCCATTGCTAGAGATCACTCGCAAACAAAAACAAAGCAACTCACATGCAAAAACAAGCAAACAAGTCAAAATCGACAAACAAGAACCAAAACTGCTACAACCAAACGTGCTTCAGAAATCAGCCACACTCATCTTGGTCCATCAGCAACTCTCGAGGGAGACTCCAGTCGCTCAAAACTTGACTCACGTTACTTGTTCTTCTAAACTTCATTGTATGTAATTTCATTCTAACGGTCATAAGAATCACCTCAATAACTTGAGCTGCACTCCTTTTATTCGAAGAGAACAATCTGTTATTTCATTCTTGCCAAATAAAGTATGCCGACGCCTCCACCACTAACTTGCCAATGATGTGAGAGGCACGTTTTGACTCCGCATGTTGCAGTAAATAGCCCATAATCCCGTCCCACGTCTTCCCTATTGTTTGCATACCCGCCTTCTCACGAACCCCATACCAAACTTGAGATGCAAAGTCTCACTCAAAAAAGAGATGATCATGAGAGTCCGGTCCCGATGTACATAATGAACAACACAAGAGGTTATAGTTAGCATTACCCGACGATCGCCATTTGCACATAATATCCTAAGTTTTCAGTTTCTTGCAAACTATAAGCCACATGAGAAAAGAATGCCGAGGGTTAGCCTAAGGTAACCACACTATACGATCCCAAGCAACCTGCTCTTGAACCTGACGAATATCGTTCCACACCCCATAAGTGCTATACTCCATATCTTTACCATCTCTAGAGCGCCAAATAGTCCTATCTTGCACATGAGGGTCTAACATTACATTAGAGAAGTCTTGCAAAGCCGGAAATCTAGTCACCCATGAGTTCGGCCATACCCACCCTCCGTTTTGAAACATATCCGCAACCGTGAACCTCATATCAAACCCCGCATTAGTGCACTTACATATATATACATACATATACGACATACACACATATACATACATGTATAAACTTCCAAAACTTCACTTTTTAACACATCTACCTCAAATCATGGAACCTTTTTAAGAACTTTCTTTTATGACTCCTTTATAACACATGCATGTAATCATCTTTTCAAAATCAAATCAAGTAAGAATCATTTAACAAAATCAAAGACACAACAAGACACACACCCACTCATAAACTTTCGGCCCTATATACAATACATATACACACTCACTTTTCTTTGATTTAAATCTCATTCTTTGTAAAATACAAGTTTTTGTGATTTATTCCAAGTTCAAGAGAAACCATCTAACATCTCCATCATCACTATGAATCAAGAACATGATTTAAAAACAAGTTTATACCTTCAAGATTTTTAGATGGGTTTTTGAGAATAGATGATGATATGTTGGTTGTTCTTGCTTGAAATCACTTCTAAACACCCATTTTAGCTTGAATCACCTTGAAAGGCCCTTGAATATTCATGGAATGATTTGAAATTTTTCAAAGTGTGTGTATATGGGGGTGTTCGGCCTTAAGGTATGAGAGAGGAAGAGTTAGTGTGTTGTTTTGATTTTAGTCTTGAAATATGAGAGATGTTGGAAAGGTTTGGAAGGATAATCATTATTCTCACATTCCCATGTCCAACAAGTGGCAACACCAAGAAAGAGGTGGCCTCCATGGCCGCCACCTTGCTCTCTCTCTCTCCTAATACACACATGATTCTTATATATATATATATATACACACATATGTAAATTAGTGATAAAAACAGGTATTTTACTGGATACCGGGTATTTTATTTAGCGTTTTAAATCAGTTTTATTGCGTTTTAAATTATTTTTATCATTCTATAAAAATAATCACTTAAAATTATTACTGAAATAATTACCAGTTGCCTTGACTGGCTGCGTTAACAGTATTTTGTTTAATTCGCGCAGTACGCGCTAAAACTCGAAAAATAGACTTTCTTAGCTTTTTAAATTATTTTTCCACACGGATATGATTAAAATTATTATTCTAATCATAACAGGTTATTTTTAGGATTTTAACACTGATCGGGTGGTCACCGACGTTCGTTTCGCATTTTAATCGTTACGCGATAAGCATTTATCTTACCGTTGCCAACATAATTTTAATCAAAGTTTAATTTTACCAACACATTAAATTTCACATATAAACATCATAACCAGTCAAATATACCTCTGTTACCTATTCACAACACGTGTTACAATTATACGGTACGACCTGAAAAACCAGGTGTCACATTTATGACCCGTTAAACAAACCAAATGTCATACCAAATGTAAGCATATTATGTGAAAACAATGTACTAAGTATGCTAAATGAACATACATAGCATAAATGCGATGTAAATCGATGTGTACATATGCTGAAATAAACATATGAAACAAATGTGTTTATGAAATCAATGTACTAGCATGTTAATTAAACATACATAGCATAAACATGGATGAAATCATGTATTATACGTGTACTATATGAACATAGCAAGCATATGTTATAAAAACATGAAAAGCACGAAAGTAACAAGTAGGCACATGTGTTTCACCCCAAATTGTTTGAAAACAGTAAAAGAGGGGACTATGTACTCACTTGTGATAGCTTAAGAGTCTTGAAATAACAACCAAACCAAGCTAGAAGGATCACGGAATCAATCGACACCTAATATAGGTAACTACGTTAATAAACCGGACCTAAATCGGAAGATTGGATAAAATGAGGTTTTATAAACCAAATAAGTATAGGAACTCATGTAATATGGTTTAACAAAGCCTACATTCTAAATCAGAACCTATCCTAAGTGCTTATGACCCGTTACGACTCGTTTAGGTAGCTTACGCTACTTTAACGCGTCGTTCGCGTAAAACGCGTTCGGACCGCCTAACTAGTCCTATGACAAGTATTATATGCCTTAACAAGTCTAATAATGTTGTCTAATCAGTTTGGATGTCAAAATTTAAGTTACATATGCTTAAAATGAAATTATGCGTAAAAAGGGCATTTTGGTCATTTTCCTAAGGCACATAAACTACCTATCATACAACTAACTAAACGTAGTGACCATAAGGTATAACCTCGGAAGGTTATTCCCTATACAATTATGGTCACAAAAAATGTGTTTGGTCGGATCCTAATGATCGACCAAACGGGTCGGGTTCGAAAGTCTAAGCGGTTGTTTAGATCGCGTATCTTACGACCCTATATAAGCACTAAACTAAAAGTGACGAGATAAACATGTTAAAACATGTTTAACTAAGTTAGAAAATAAGTTTGATATCAAAACAAAGGGTTTTGTTACCCAAGAATAGTTTGGTTGCAAAATACGCATAAACGCGTATTTTGACCGAAACTATGACTCGTCAGTATGCCTAAATAACGTGGTAATCAGTAGGTATAGCCACAAAGGACTATGACCATCGTGATTACGCTCATGTTGCGAAGTTCAAACGAACTTCATGTTAAACATTGACTGGTCAAAGCAGAAAGTCAAACATTGGTTGACTTTCGTGCTTAAAAACACATAAAAGCATGAAAGAAACTTACAAAAGGTCCAAGCGATGAAGAATTTGATCTAAAATACTCAGGTATGAAACTAAGGCTTCAACTTAGAGTATAAATCAGATCAAATGTGAGGAAAGCAAATGAATCAAGGTGGGTATTTATAGAATTTGGACAACTGTTAGGATAGTTTCTCGGTTAATGTGCTTCAATCTTGGCCCTCCATGTGTGCCCACTGATTTACAAAGCTATGGGTGTCCAAAACCAGTTCATTGTTTGAAGGAAACCATGTACAAAACCAGAAAACCAGTTGCTGAATCAGAAAAACTATTTTGCTGATCTGGGAATTTTTCGCACCCTGCGTAAGATGAGGACTCATCTTACGCGCCCCGCGAGAGCCATGTTTGGCAGAATGTCAGTTTTAGTCCCTGGATGTCCAAAACTTGGTTCTTGATGCAATTTCGACACATTTAAGCCCCGTTAAACCCATTTCAAGGCTCTATAATGAAGTTAAAGTGTAGGGGACATGAAATATGCTTGAAAATATCTCGGATGTCGGTTCGTTTGATCATACGGTCACGTTATTCGGTTAATTACGACGAAACACAAACGGACGTGAAAAACGATCCAAATTACGCGACGAATGGAATTTTAGCATTCCAAACACTAAAATAAAATATTTTAATGATTACAAAAGTTTTTGGATGTCCGGATATGTTCAGAACGTAAGATATGAGAGAAAATGCAAACTTATGCACTTTTTGACGCTTTTAGTCCCTGATTGACCAATAAGTTTTATTTTAGCATACCGAACCCCTGAAAGCCTATTTCTAAGCTATGTAAAGGATATTTAGGGTATTTTTAGCTTATGATCAAGTTACGGAATGTTTGTTACTATACGAATCGGCATAGTTTCACAGTTTGACGTAATTAGTCCCTACGATCGAATAAACTTGATTTTGCCATACCTAAGCCTTCAAAACTTATTTCTAAGTTATGTAAAGGTTATTTAAGGTATGTTAAGCATATATTGATGTTCCGGAGTGTTTGTCATGTTAAACTGATTACGTTTACGCATCAGTTTGCGTATAACTTTCCAGAAAGCGATATAGAGTTTGAAATTGAACAAAATTGAAACGTGCAAAATGTCAAACATAAATAAAAAAAAATTGGGGTCAAATAACATTGTTTTATTGATAATTGAATAGATTAGAGTTTATACAATGATTACAAGCACAAATGTCACATAATCACTCTAGATTTTATGCCACCATACTTAACAAGGCTTACTATGATTTTCATGCGTCGAATCTCATAATTAAGTGTACACCCATAATTACTCGTTTTGTCACATGGTCCACATAGCTCCTCTTGTTAAGCGAGGGTAAACAAATAGTAAGGTAGAGCTATCATCTAAATCAAATAAACATCGTCACAACACAACATCTGTCAAATTGAATCGTGTTTCATACTAGCAATGATAGCACTACTTGTTTTGCATACAACAAAATTCGTCGTAGATATTTCATTGTAGTACAAATGTTAATACATGTTTTATACTATCCACACTGGTAGAATGCAACATATATTAAGCATGTATTGTCACAATAATGTAAGCATATCAAGAAAAAGTTTTCAAATCATGTGCTAGGTATGCTAAGTCAACATACTAAGCAACATGTATTTGAAAATTGTATACTAAGTATGTTAAGTCAACATACGAAGCAAATTGTGTTTGTAATCATGTACTATACATACTAGATAAACAAATCATGTATGTAATGTCTTGATCACAAAATAGTAGTAGTCACATAGTATTTGTAGTGATCGTGTTGTCAAGTTCGTATAAATGCACTTGAGTGCAATCATAGTATGCTAAATTACAAGATTTAGTCCCTAAAGAACGGAATCCTCGAAGTTGGCATGTAGTTGTAATCACACATAGTGTAATCACATTGGAATTTGTCATCAGAATATGAATAAAAAGAATAAAGAAAAACTTCTTGAAATTTATATTGTCATTACAGATATAGTTGAAATAGCTCCATTGTTTTCAAAAATAAACAGAAAATGTAGAGGTTCAAATGATCATAAGTGCTTGATCATCAGCTTGAGCCTCATTGACATTGAACACTCGTCCATTAGAATTGGCAATCTTAGGGCAGTTTCGCTTGAAATGATTTAAATCATCACAATTGAAACATGCCCGAGTGCGAGTTTGAGTAGGGGCTGCTTGGTTCTGGACACGACAGGTCGCAGCTAAATGTCCCAATAGACCATAGATTGTACACTGGCGGCAAGGAGAATTTGTCGCGTGATGATAGTTGCAATGATTGCACCGAGGTTGCTTTCCACGATAAAATCCCTTAAAGGGTACTGAGTTTAGTGGAATCGGTGCGGGAATTGCATAATTCTTTGAAGTCTTGCACTTCTTAGAATTTTTAGAAGATTCAGCCTTTGTTCCCTTTGAATTCCCCTTAGTAGTTTCAACGTTTCGTTTCTTATCTCCCTTTCGAAAAGTTTCCCTTTTCTAACCTGGGAGTTGGTTAGGGTTGCGGCTAATTCCTTAGCCTCCCTAAGTGTTGCAGGTTTGCTGCCAGTGACAATGTCTTGGACAGGATCAGGTAGGCCATCAATGTATATCTCAATGGCCCGATCCAAAGGTGTGACCATAGTGGGGCAAAGTAGGCTTAACTGTTCAAATCGGTCAGTGTAGGCACGGTTTTCTCCACTATCTTGTTTTAAGTAATAGAATTCGTTTTCAAGTGCCCTTATTTCGCATCGTGGGCAGAATTCTTTCTTCATAAGATTCTTAAATTCTTCCCACGTTTGTGACATCGCTATATCAGCACCTCGGTCCCTCATGATACCGTTCCACCAAGTGAGTGCTCTCCTTTGAAAGACACTCGAGGCGAACTCCACCTTGCGCTCACTGGGACACTGAACATGGCGAAATGTGCTTTCTATACTCTCAAACCATTTTAGGAGCCCAGTTGCTCCTTCAGACCCATTAAATTTGAATGGTTTAGCCGAGTTGAATTGTTTATAGTTACATGACGATATAACATTGTTGTTGTTATTGTTTTGGATTTGGTTGACTTGGGTCACAATGCCTGGGAGTAAAGCAGCTAGATGTTGAGAAATCCTTGCTGCCATTTCAGCGTTCCAAGTGATGTCACGGTTGGGAGGCATCCTGAAGATATAGGTGTAGTGAAAAATTAAATAAGTGAGATCCATCAAATTGTCATAATTTTGAATTATCATAGTGAATTTGAAAATCTCGACTTAGTAAAAATCTTGTTCAAAAATTTTAATTAAGATGAGATCCCGATTCATCAAATCATAGTGAATTGGCTTAAGCACTATCCACTGGTATGATTATGTAGGTAAACAACGATTGTTAATTGTGTCTACTACACAACTCTCCATTTGGGGTTATCGCTTAAAAGCGATGTATGTTTAACCCCAACTATGCCCACTTGATAAACAAGCGATATTTTGCCCTTTACTGTTAACTATAACATCGGCCTATGTTACACAGGAAACGTGAAAATTACCTTCTTTCATGATGGACGCCCAGATGTAGGGTATAGCACTAACATTTGGTTTCGATTTAAAATGAAGTGTTAACTCGTTAAGGGTGGTATAAAACATCAATTTAAAATTTGGGATTTATTTTAATATTTACCAAAAATATTTTGAATAACTCGTAGCATGAAGCGAGTTTTTTTTTTTGGAAGGTGACTTTCTATGTACTGGACCTATTGGTCACTGGGTTCATGTCGAAGACAATCCCCCGTCAGCCCCGCACTCTCGGACACGATGTTCGATCTGGCCCCGGCCGCCGCGCAAGCTAACTTCCGCCCGGAAACCATACTGCCCCCACACGAGAGACTCGCTGGGGTAACAGCTGGGTAAAATCCAATTTTATATAATTCGTGATAATAGAAACTCCTTTCCACACTCGACACGATATAGTTTTAAATACCCTATTAAACTATGTTGGTCGTTTTATCGCGAAGGATCTTGTTTTAAATTTTAATAAAACTATTTTATTAAACACACTTTTCAGTTTTATAAAACTTGTTTTAATAAAACTGTTGTCTTGATTGTGAAAATTTTTATTTATTTTGGGTTATCTAGATTATTTACAATAAATAAAACACAACCACAAAACATAATAATAAAATAAACGAATCAAGCCCCTAAGAGGTTGCCCGTTTCGTTTTAGCCAGAAACAAAACGAACTAGTCTAAAAGGTTTCAAAAGCTATTTCGAAAACTCCCACTTGACCCGCGATCTCTATCTTCATGGTGCATGTTCGCCATTTATCTTGATCTTGTACTTGAAGGATTACAATAATAAATTTGAAAATACAATAAAACCAAATCTATTCTAATCATATCTATTACATCGGATCCAATATCCGCCAAAATAAAAATAAAAAATAAAACCATAACAAACACAACCATGACAAGGGTCATAACCTAGGGCTCGATTCTCATCACAATCCATAGGCAACCAAAAGCCTTTGATCTTTTGTCAAAATAAATAATTTTTGACAAATAAAATATAGATCAAAATAATAACCTTATCATCTATACGCGTCTACCCGTGGCTCTAATACCATTGTTGGGATCAGTGTATCAAAATTATAGCGGAAGTTGTTTACATACTTTACCAAAAGCCGAATATATATACATATATATAGCCGATTTTTCTTGTATATTATGTGTTTGATTTATTAATGCAATTAATAAATATTGCCAATCAGGATCAAGGTTATACGCATATAAACAAATAAATAGAAAAACAACCATAGTGGGTTTTAGTAATCAACCTTTGACGACTACACTGGAATTGTAACACACGGGTTACAACGAATCAACGCTAGTAGGAAGTTTACAACCGAGCACAAGATACTCAAAGGTAGAACCGGCCAAGGAGGAGGCGGCGGTGGTGCTTGGTCGACGAGCAAGTGGCAGCGGCCCTTTGCTTGGGGTCGGCCGAAACTTGGGGAGGAAGGCTAGGGTTTTGTGTTTTGATAAAAATGCATCTAGGGTTTGCACCTTAATCATCTTTTTATAAAACTCAATCTTACATTAAGGCCCTTTAAGATTATACAATTATAATCCTCTTAACAATAATCTAATTAATATTAAGTCCCTCGGGTTTAAACTATTATTATTTCACAAATAATAATCCACCTACTCGTGAACATATACGATTCGTGTACCAACGTGTAACTCTTCGGATCGTACCGAGTTGGTTACGTTGACTTTAATTAGAGTTGGACATATACATATCTCCAACACGTACATGATCAAACAAGCTTGGAAAATTAGTATCACTATCCTACGAGTTAAGACCCAAATCCAAACACAATTAAGAAACCTTATAATGGAAGTAAAAAATCAAATCACCTGGATATCCAAAGTGCTTAACCATTTCTTCTAACACATCGATTCCAAAGTCATCAATACCCATTACTATAAATGAAATTCGTCTTACCATTTACATATGCCCGACCAGGGTGGTTAGAAAACTGACTGCCATGGAAGATTTTTATCGTAAACAGTGTAGGATCGTTTGTTGTATAAAAAAACTAAAGGTTTATTTTTTTTTTTTTATCAAAAGGTATAATCAATAAACAGTGTATAATACACTCCGATGGTTCGTTACATCACAGAAGGATGAGACTTACCGTATATCTCATTAGGGTCATATTCCTCTTCTACAATACCACAAATCCTCCAAAAACCTCCAGCCATCACAAACATCTTGATTCTGGCAACAATGGTGAAATTGGCAGGCTAAAGTGGGAGGTGTTCGAGTGAAATAATAGATAATGTGGGAATTTGAAAAGTTTCAAGGGTTTATGGTAGGGATGATAGTGAAATTGGGTGTAAATGAAGGTAAAAGACTATAATACCCCCAACAATCAACGTTAAAAGACGAACACGCTCCTCAAAACTAACTTTCGATTGAGGGTAGATAACACCAAGGACACATATTGCGAGAAAATGAACCACATGTCCTCAGGCTGCGATTTTTTAAGTTTAGAAGCTCAACGTGCCTTTTCCAGGAAACCACATGGACGCAAATTGTAATTTCCTCTAACAAGTTTCTCAATTTTCAAGTATCGGGTGGTTTTGCTATAAAAATGAACCCTTTTCCTCACATGGATTAGACATTAGCCTTGCAAACAATTTACATGGCTAACCCGATCTAATTTCCCTTTAAAAACGGTTATCTTTCTTTCATATAATAAAATTAGAGAAAAAATCCAACCATTTAAAAATCCTTCACCTCACATCAATCGTTGCTAAAATATGCAAAATGAGCGTATATATCTGTGGTATTACTCATAAACTACCGATTACATTACCTAAAGATACTTTAATACAGAGAATACATGCATATGTAAAATACATGTACAAGTCCAAAAGATGTAAAAAAAAAAAAATAATAAGTGCTTGCATAGTACCCAACCAAATACAATCCCTATAGGGTGCACTCAGTGTATGAATTAATTAACAAATATCCACACCAACTACCAGTTTCAAAATACATGAAGAAGCTAACTTCAAAACAAACCTATAACTCTTTAGACTTCTAGAGCTGCAACTTTTTGGGCTAACACATCAACCTCTTGTTGCTCAGCTTCACCTTCTTCCTGCACCAAATGAAAGTTCAACTTACAACATCAAAATTTCCTTCTGCTGTACCTTTAAGTTTTAACCACCCAAAATGACAATATTTAAAGATATATAGGCTACATAGTGTGACCACTAATCACACTAGAAATAGGAACATTATAACTGGTAAACTTTATCAATAACCAATTCAGGTCTAAACTTACAAGATTTGAAATTGCTTAGTGTGCGAATGAGATCAGAAAAAAAAAAATTTATTCTAATTTAAGGTTTATGCACTAATAATACACTTTAGTGGAGTTAACCTGCCTCTAGGGGTGTAAACAACCCCAGAGGCTCGAGAGCTACTCGTTATCGGCTTGGTTGAAAGCTCGAACGAACCGAGCTTTAACGAGCCCGAGCCCTGTAATAGAGCTCGTTTAGTTATCAAGCCCGAGCTCGAGCCTGAAATACAAAGCTCGTCGAGCCCAAACAAAATTTATCTTTTTTTATATATAATATAAAATAATAATGATGATAACATTGGCGAGCCGAGCTTTGGCTCGTTTAAGCGATATTGAAGCAAGCTCGAGCCGAGCTTTTAGCTTGTTTGAGGTTGTTCTCAAAATAGCTCGAGCCGAGTCGAGCCGAGCTCGCGCTTTGGGTTTAACTCGCGAGCCGAGCTCGAGCTTCATAAAAACATGACGAACCGAGCTCGAGCCTAGTCGGGCTCGGGCTCGGCCCGGCTCGTTTACACACCCCTACCCTAGCTGCCTCACACACATTCATAACTAAATGGGTCGGAACGGCCCCCTCTAAAGGTACTCAATCGTGACCAAAAGGTCAACAGGATCTTTGCAAAAATGCAAGGAAAAGTTTGTGTAACGTGATACTTCTCGCGAGCCTGTGGATAAAGATAAATAGTACATAATCATTAGGGATACAAATTTAACCTTGGGAATTGTTGTTCCTTGGGTACCTATACATTTGGAGGCACTGATACTAGCACTCTTTAACAAGCTACGGGAGCTTGTCGGTGCATCTTCACCTTCTGATTGTCCCCTTGGGCTATCAGCTTTTGTAGCAACTGAAGTTGCAGTCTGCTTTTCAGAATCATTTTCTTGAGCGGCAGATGCTTCCTCCTTTGGTGCAGGAACTCTTTCCCTGAAGAGAGAAAACATTAGACACACACACACATAGATACATCCAAAACAAAATATATCAAATTTATTGAGAATAATTGAAGTATAGCAACTTGCCTAGGGAGTGAGACATGCTGCCTTTGCAGCGGTGGGGTGCTACTTTTCCCACCTCTACCATAATGCTCCTCTAGATGTGCAAATTGTCGCTTAAAGCGATCAACACCACTAGTGAATATAAGAAAATGTGTCATTGGGTGAGAACAGTAAATATAAAATGTTGCATATCAGTAAAATCGAAAATCATATCTTTTCCGTAGAGGGGCAATTTTCAACACATCTACTTATAAACAGGTTGATTTGGGTTTGGTATTATGATCTCCAAAAGATCAAATGAGTTGCTTTGAAAGATGTAACTATAGAAGAAATGGGTTGAAAGCGATCTGAGGTATATGCAAATGCATAAAACTCATAAATGGCTAAATTGCCTTATTCAAATGATTAGATTATGATAAAAAAAAAAAAAATCATAGTTTTTGTAATAATATTTAACACAATAATTATCTATCAAATTCCAAAATGAATTAAAAAATTGTTTCTGGGTCAACTTGGCCTGTTTTTACTGCACTAAAAGTACCCATATGAGTCAAACCCGTTTCAACCTGTCACCCAACCAACTGGCCCCACCCATTTTGCCACCTCTGAGGAACTTCAAAAAAAAAAAAAAAAAAAAAAAAGCAAAAGGCGCAGAATGCTTATCACCTCGGGTACATAAAGCTAGTTTGTTCTCCACCACGTAAATATTCCTGAAGCATCTGAGGATGATACTCTAGAATCTGAGATATTAAAGACCAATGTTAACAAGTAGCGCATACAAGCTCAATCACGCCAACAAGTAGTGCATATGAGCCCAATCATGTTAGCAACTTAGCATACGAGCCCACTCATGTTAACAAGTAGTGCATACGATCCCAATCCTTTTGATAACTGTTCCCACAATAGTTGCAAAATATCCTTTTCTGGCAAAGTTTATGATAAAATTTATTTATTTGCCGGTTTTACATAAATCGTATATTTATTCAGATCGGCATGGTATTTAGATATTTGGTTAAATAAAAGATTTAATTTTAGCAAAAACCATGTGCCCGTTGAAAGTTGCAATTTCCATGCAATTGGGGATATACTGTAAAATGGCATACATACCTCTCGATAGATCAATTCTCTAACATCATCTTTTCCCAATTTTTTCCTTTCAAATTCAAACTCAAGCTTTGATATCGCGTGAGTTGAAGGTTCTTGATCCACATTGGCCAACCCTTGAAAGTAAGGATCTGCTAATGCCTGAAGAAAGTATCGTTAGGAACAAACACCAATTGGAACTCATTCTTAAAAAAAATTAATGAATAAAGTCATTGAATTATTTTGAAGTAGAGGTGGCAAAAAGGGAGAAAAATTGGGTTCGTGTCAAAACAGTGATTTCTGGCACGTGTTTGTTGAGTTGACACGAAACTCTTTTTGCAAAAAAAAATAATTAATTTTAATGACTAATTAGAGTAACAAATTTAATTTCAATTAAAATCTAATGTTTTGAATACGATAATTTAGGAGGTTTTCTGCATCAAACACACTTTGGTGACTTTCGACCCATTTGAACCATTTCCTTTCAAGTTATATATATTTAACCCATTATATAAAGAATATAACCCAAATCGACCCATCCATGATAAATATGAGTTGACATTTCCACCATTACTAGATACCTCTTCAGCTGATGGGCGATCTTTTGGGTCAAATGATAGCAGGCGTTCGAGTAAGCGAAGTGCCAAGGGATCAGCATTAGGAAATTTGTGTGCAAAAGGAACAGGCGGTTTCTTACGCATATTATTAAGATACCTTCTAGCTTTTTCATTGCGAATCTGCATTGACACACCATTCGCATTAGATTAGTTATTTAACTTGTAGCCCTTTGGAAGAGGTAGCTAACCCACCCGTGCAATGGATTCAGAGGAAGGAGTGCCAAGCAAATCAGTCATGAGATCCAGCTGATGCACCACATTCCTTCCAGGAAATAACGGTCTCCCCAAAATCATTTCCGCAAATATACATCCAATGCTCCAGATATCAATGCCAGGAGTATACTGCAATGATAAATGTCTTAGCACATGTACATTTCTACTTTCTGTATAAACTTCCATGTTTCATCGATAAAGGTGGCAAATTGGGTGACTTAATTAACAGTACTAGTCGGGGTGCATTGGTGGACCACAACCATTTTACTAAAGAGATTTAGGAGGCTTTAAGCATTTCTACAGAAAACTTTCAGCCCATTTGACCTGCTTCCTTTTCACAAAAATTTTGTATCACTGATCATGGACATCCAACATTGTTTTGCCATTTTGATGAAAAAAGGTATACAATCATAATAAAAATTTCACAAGGAAAACAAAAGGGCATGATCATGATACCTTAGAGAAAAAGGAGCCACAGAGTTCAGGAGCGCGATACCATCGAGTTGCAACATAATCCTGCACCAATCCCCAATCATATAAAATGAGTAGAAGCCATTGGTTTCAATTCTACATGATACACAAAATAAAACAGATTTGACTTACCGTCCAGAATATAGCTGATGGGGCATCATTAAATGATGCACGTGCAAGCCCAAAATCACAAATCTTCAACTTACAGTCCGCATTGGCAAGAATGTTTTTTGGTTTTAAATCTCGATGAAACACATTTGCTGCAAAATTTAATAACATAAGTAATATGATAACTGCACACTAACATATCATGTCACGAAGGGAAAAAAACCTGTGTGAATATATTTTAGGCCACGAAGAAGTTGATACAAGAAAAACTGATGATGTTGGGGTGTGAGATCATCATTGGCTTTAACAACTTGGTGAAGATCACATTCCATCAACTCAAAAACAACATAAATATCCTTAAACTCTCTTCTAGAAGGAGGAAGCATAATATGTTTGATCTGTACAATATCAGGATGCTTAAGCAAGCGAAGGAGCTTGATTTCTCTAAGAATCCGAGTGGCATCAGAGACGTGTTCGAAAACATCGTTTATCTTCTTAATTGCTACCTTTTCTCCTGTGTGAGTATCCACCGCAGAACCCACAACACCATAACTTCCTTTGCCTATAACTTCTTGAACATGGTACCTACTTGCCTCACCATACTCGGTGAAGAATTCTGCTTCAAGCTGAGTAAAAACATACAACACAATATAGATGTTTCGTCATCTCCAAGATAACATTGCAAAGAAATGCGATCTTAGTTTAGATAATCATTTTACACAGATACTATATGATCATAAAGTTAAGATACCAAAATTTCATATGTTTTCTATGCATTACTTCACTTTAAAGCCAAATCTTGAGCGATAACATGGATGCATCTTGCAAAAAGGGGCAGATCACACCAGTAAAAAAATATACCTATGGATATCTGATACTCCTTTTATATGTGTTTAGTGACACGGATTCCTCGAAGAGTAACATATAAATAAAAATAAAAACATCCTGGATCAGGAACGTTTAGCAAATGCATGCCAAAAGGGAAAGACTGCATAAAGGCAGTGGCGAAATTTTTGGGTATATACGTTTTCGACCGCCGGGTCCTATAGAAATTTTTTGGTATATAAGTTTTGGACCCGTCGGTCGTTAGGGTCAAGCTGCATAAAGGTTTAAAGAAAGTTGTGATTGCAAGTATTATCATCAACAATAGGATTAAACTTGTGACAAGTGGGTGGGTCCCTACATCTTCACCAACAGAATATGGGGCCGAATTAATACAGATTTATTGAATGAGATCCACCACAAGTAATCAATCAGATTAAACAGCTTTCGTAGGTCAACAACATGTCATAAAAAAGAGAGAAAAGTCAAAAGAAGGGTGAAATGAATACCTTTCTGTTGGGATCAAGGGGTAGGGAAGCTGAGGGTAAAGCGATGCGTTTGGGAACTTTAATAAGCTTAAGTGCAGAGGGATCGAAGTCTTCAACAATGGTGAGTTGCGAAGCATCTGACGATGATGGTAGGGCTTTGGATTCAGAATCATCGGTAGTAGTTGCAGCTGACGATCGGCGGTTCTGATGGTGGAACCAGCGAAGAACGCCGTCAACGAATGTTCCGCTGCCCATAAGTGTTGGGTTTGAGATGGAGCTGCAGACCTACACCCTACCCTGCTGCTGATTTATAGGAGGATGATATAGATACAGCTAGGTGTATTACATTACATTACATGAGGGTGGGTGGAAAATGGGAAAACAGAGAGGTGTAGCCGCGTTACGTCAAAGACGGAGAGCCAGATCCATGGACTTGCGGCTGGGTCCCACATTGTTCCTGCTTTTTTTAATATATAATATCATTGCTTGTCTCTCGTGCATTTTCTTTCATCATTCAATTTTTTTCACTTCATTTATTCTTCCATAGTAAATGCATATTTTATGACATTAGACTATGCGGTATGGGACTAGGTTGGGGCGTGGGTTGGCTACAAACGCTCAAGTCACCACTCCGGGTGTGCTTGGGTTTCGGCGTGGCCCCTTGGGCGGGAGTTTCAACCCAGGCGTTGGGCAGGGCTATCAAGATAACATGGCGGGCTCTCAATGGCCAAAACAAGTAGCCGTTGGCCAACGGCTATGTGTAAAAAAAATATCTTTTCACTATAAAACTCACACTTCTATTCATTTTTTTACCACAACTACTCAACCTCTTGTCACACCCTGACTTTTGCGGAAGCGTGGTTATTGGTGTGACTTCTTAATACCATAGCATTCAATCATAACAACGCTATATGATAAAACCATAAGATGTTCATCCATTCATTAAGTTAGAAAATAACACAACATACTTGTTTGAAACATTGACACCAAATTCAAGTTACGAACCACAACATGTTTAAATGAGTTCATGAAGACTCAACAAAAGACTTTAAATAAAACCGGGTTTAGAAACATGTATCCCGTCCAGGAATAAGATACATCTCCTAAACCCTACGACCACGGATGACATCTTTTATTCATGACGCAGCCTGAAACATGCAACACCTGCCAGATCCACTTAGTTCCATGAAATACATGTAATTTGAAAACATCAACAAAAGTTGAGCGAGTTCATGTGTTTGTATAAGTATGTATAAACCTTTGTAAACAGTGTATGTAAATCCCGGTATGAAAGCAAACAAGGAAAAGATCACCAATGGTTTGCAAGGCCACTGATATGTGTGACGGTGTAGGAAGACTCAAACCTAGCAAATTTGTACCGGGCTTCCGGCTGGAAGACATAGTCACCCAATGGGCCACCCTGGTCCTCATGGGTGTGGGCTCGCTACACCCAAATAGATCTATCACTCATGCCCCTCGGTCCTTATACGAGGATTAATGGTTTCAAGTATCCGCCTACCCATTCACATGATCTATGGTTCTTTTCTAGGCTAATCATACCAATTGTATTTGTATGTAATCCTTTTGTAACATGTGTTTCACCCCCGAAGTAAATAAACAAAACAGTTTAAAGAAAAGGGGGACATGAACTCACAGTTTTGCGTCTTCAAAATCGTAACTCAAATCTCCTCAGCAAACACGACTACCTACAATGTACTAACGTCTATTAGACGAACGGGCCGTGCCTTGACTTAGAGTTAATGTTTTCGAGTTACGTTTCTTTTAAGTCTTCAATATTATTCCAAGTTATAATTATTTGTTAAAATATTAAATATCTTAACTTTAATTATATTTAATTTTGGAATAATTGTTAAACCATATTTTTGTAACAATACTTCTCAAGTATTTATTTTCGTATTTCCTTCCTAAGGATGGGGGTATCTCATATATGTATATTTGTATTCTTGTATTTGTAGTCTCAAAATAATATATTTCCAAGTCTCACTTTAGAAAATATATATAAACTCATTTTGTCCAAAAATAATGTATTTCAAGAAAACATATATTTTTCTCAAAAATCATATATCTTCTAAATATACTAAGAAAATATATTTTTACTTCCAATAATAATATATTTTCTCCTTGTCAAAAATATGATACAACTTTGTAATATTTACAAAAATCATATTTTCATTTCTTCCGTATCCAAAAATAATATTTACCAAAAATATATTTGTAACGGTATTTTCCGGAATATTTTGTAAGTTACGTTCTTGCGTTCGGTTTCACAATATTAAGTGTGTAACTTATATATTTATTCCTTGTGATTTTTTGTATTATTTTGGATTGTAAATTCTTGGTATTTTGTTAAGTTATATTACTTTAAATCCTAAAATAATATAACTAATACACAAAGTATACAAATAATCACACACAATGTGTAAATATATATTCTAAATACATGTTTACTCATTTTTATTTATAAAAACCAACCTCCAATATTTGTATTTTTGTAATAAAAATTATGGCAAGATTTATGTTGAAAACCATAGTTAAAACACACTTGTGAATATTTGTTTAGAAAATATTTTTTTAAGTGTTTGTATTTTTAGAAAATTTTGCCATAGTTTCCCTTAAAAATGGAGGTGTCCATGCTATTAAAGCATATCATTTTCTTTTCAAAAATCATCATAAGCAATCAACAATCAATCTACACTTACCATGTGCTAAAACAAAGCTATCTACATAATGATCATGAACTTGAGTTTTCATAAACACTTATGGTAACTTGGTAGTGTGTTTAGTATGTTTAGTTACCCTTTAAAGTGTGTTTATTTCCTTAAAAATCTCATTCTTAGAGGATTTAGGTGTTTACAACTTGTAAACATATTTTACAAAAACGTTTCTTTGTGAAATCTTCTTGTTTCTTAAGTGTTTCTACACTTGTTTTATCACCAAAAATAGTGTATATTTAAGTAAGAACCAAGATCTTCTAAAAATCACATTTTGAGCTTGGTTCTTTTGGAAAACCATTCATAAATCTTAGATCCATAAGATTACTAACCCACTTTGTTTATTATTTTTCAAGAAATCACTTTATTCTTCAAGTTCATGCTTATATATGATGATGATCATCTTGTTTTGTCACATAATCATCCTCTCACTTGCTAGATCATGTGTTTAATCACAACTAGCAAGCTCCTTATGATGATCAACATCATAATCTCAAGAAAACAATAATCAAGTATCATACATATACTAAACAACATTGTTTCATCAAGAGTTTATCATATGACATGCTTATGTTAGACTTTTATGAATATGTTCTTTAGTGTTCAACAAGATTAACATTGTTCATCATCTTTTAACCAACAATATATGAAGTAACAAGAGTTCATAAGGGTCTTACTACTAGCACAAGGCAAGGGAAGAACACTTGATGTTGTAGATGACAAATGGGTTGGATAAAAGCAATCGGGAAAGGTCCTTCAAGATCCAAGACCACCAAACTTCTTTGTATGGCTCCTTACACCTTGAGTATAGCTTGGAATGAATGGATGATGGATGAAAGGTGGTGGTGGTGTTGGTATGGTTCTCGACCGAATGGAGGAGAGGGGGAAGGAGATGAAGTGTGGTGTGAAGTGTGATGAGTTCTAATCCTTCTTATAACCTCTAATTCTTTTATCCAATGGTTTATGTGTTTGTTAAGTACAATAAAAATCCTTCACTAAATCAAATGAGATCCAATCATATCTAACAAGATCATGGAAGATTATGGTGGGGTCACATATGTGACCGTCCACTTAGGGGGGGGGGGGTATTTAGTTGGGGTTTAATGTTAAGTTAGGTAATTTAGTTGGATCTTAAGTGTAGTGTTTAGTGTTTAAGTGTATGTTATGTTATATGGTGTGTTAGGGTGTTCGGGGATCATAACTAGCTCAGAAACATTAAAACAATGCTTCTAGTATAATTTTGGTGTTTCAGGTAGTGTCCGGTTGTTCGGTTAGATACCGGTTCATTAAAGTGTCAAACTATTCCGTTTAGTGATCTTTAAGTACCCTTTTGTGGCACTTTTAATTCCCAACACTTAGGAAAGCATACAGGACCATTTAGTCATGTTTTTGCATGTAATTAGCTTGTTAGAATGCTGAATTTTGCTGAAATGTGCTGAATTCAGCACTTTAAGTGGGTTTTAGGCACTTTCCGGCATTTAAACTATCACCTAGTGAAGCAGTTTTATGGTCCTTACTTCCCTACACACCATACTAGTGTAGTACCTTATATCTGGCCCTTACAGGGTCTCAAAACACTGTCTGTCTATGTACTGAACCTCGTCAGCATTTTTCTGAGTTATCCGCTAACTGTGCTAACTGTGCTTTGTGCATCATTTATGTCAATATGGTTTGTATGTAAAAATGAAGTGACATCATGCAATATGTGATGCACATGTAAGTATGATACAGTAATCAGAAAGCAGTCAAGTATAATTTAGCACAGTCATTAAGCACTAATCATGGTTAATTAAATTGTGCGGATACCTGGATTTTTGACGGTTGTCACTTTCTCCCCCTGTTAAGAAAATTTCATCCCGAAATTTTAGTTCTGCTACTAGTTGCAGGGGTCTTGGGGAACAAATGTGGGTATTTCGCTTTCATGCGATCCTCACGCTCCCAAGTAAATTTTGGGCCGTGACACGCATTCCAACGAACCTTGACGAGTTTGACACTACTCCTGCGTGTCTTGTTAACCTTCCAGTCAGTAACCTCAACAGGTTCTTCGGTAAAGTGGAGTGTGTCGTCAATGTGAACTTCGTCGGCAGGAATGACAACCGTTTCTTGTGTTGGACTCTTTTTCAGATTAGATACATGAAATGTATCATGAACACCATTCAATTATGCGGGTAGATCCAACTTGTAAGCTACAAGACCAATCCTCTCTAGGATTTTGAACGGTCCAATGTATCGTGGGTTCAACTTCCCAAAGCGTGCTACACCCTTCCAGGGTGAAACCTTTAACAAAACCATATCTCCCACTTGAAACTCCAAAGGTTTCCTCCTTTGGTCCGCGTAGCTCTTTTGTCGATCACGGGCTGCCTTAATGCGCTCTCGGATCTGTATAATCTTATATGTCGTTTCTTGAACCAATTCGGGACCAACAAGCTGTCTATCACCCGCGTCTGCCCAGCATAGCGGTGATCGACACTTGTGTCCATAGAGAGCTTCAAACGGTGCAGCTTGAATGCTTGCATGGTAGCTGTTATTGTACGAAAATTATACCAACGGTAGATGAGTGTCCCAACTGCCACCCAAATCCATTATGCAAGCTCGTAACATATCTTCCAACGTCTGAATCGTTCGTTCGCTCTGGCCGTCTGTCTGTGGGTGAAAAGCAGTACTCAGATTTAACTGAGAACCAAAGGCTTCTTGGAAGGATTGCCAAATCCTTGATACGAACCTTCCGTCTCTGTCAGAAATAATCGATAGAGGCACTCCATGACGTGCAACAATCTCTCTGAGGTACAACTTAGCAAGCTTACCAGTGTTATCTTTCTCCTTGATTGGCAAAAAGTATGCAGATTTCGTCAGACGGTCTACGATTACCCAAATCGTATCATGACCTCTGGGTGTCTTTGGTAACTTCGTTATAAAATCCATTGAAATCTGCTCCCATTTCCACATGGGTATTTCGGGTTGTTGCAGAAGACCTGAAGGCTTTTGATATTCGGCCTTTACCTTGGCACAAGTCAAACATTTGCCAACATACGTTGCAACATCGCCTTTCAATCTCGGCCACCAATAGAAATCCTTTAAATCTTGGTACATCTTATCCGATCCTGGATGGATCGAGTACCGTGACTTGTGAGCTTCATCGAAAATTACTTCTCTAAGACCACCGAAGAGGGGTACCCAAATTCTTCCCATGAAACACAATGTTCCTTCCTCGTTGGGTACTAACTGTTTCTCCATCCCACGGAGATATTCATTCATAAGATTTTCCTTCTTAAGAGCTTCTCTCTGCGCGGCACGAATGCTCAACGAGAGATCCGTTTGAATAATCATTTCCAAAGCCCTAACCCTTATGGGCTTAATCCTCTCTTTTCGACTCAAGGCGTCTGCGACTACATTCGCCTTCCCTGGGTGATACTTAATCTCACAATCATAATCATTCAACAGCTCCACCCATCGGCGCTGTCTCATGTTAAGCTCTTTCTGATCGAATATATACTGCAGGCTCTTGTGATCTGTAAAGATCGTACAGCGGGTGCCATACAAATAATGTCGCCAGATCTTTAATGCAAACACCACCGCGCCTAATTCCAAATCATGCGTGGTGTAATTTTTCTCATGAACCTTCAACTGGCGGGATGCATAAGCTATAACCTTCTGTCGCTGCATCAGCACGCAGCCTAATCCTTGACGCGAGGCGTCGTAATATACCACGAAGTCATCAGTGCCTTCGGGTAGGGATAAGATGGGTGCATCGCAAAGCTTGTTTTTTAGCAACTGAAAAGCTTCTTCTTGTTTTTCTCCCCACTCGTACTTCTTGTCCTTTTGAGTGAGGGAGGTCAAAGGTTGAGCGATTTTCGAAAAATCCTCAATAAATCTGCGGTAATATCCTGCCAAACCTAGGAACTGACGGATCTCAGTGGGCGTCTTCGGAGTCTCCCATTTCTTGATTGCCTCGATCTTCGTGGGATCCACATGAATTCCATCTTTGTTAACCACGTGACTAAGGAACTGAACTTCACGCAACTAGAATTCGCACTTCGAGAACTTCGCGTACAATTTTGCTTTCCTCTTGTAGATCTTCATGGGATCCACATGGTAGATCTTAGATGTTGCTCATGTTCTTCCTTCGTCTTCGAATAAATCAAAATATCATCGATAAACACAATCACAAATTTATCGAGATATGGCTTGCAGACTCTATTCATCAAATCCATAAACACTGTTGGCGCGTTTGTCAAACCAAACGACATAACCAGGAACTCGTAATGTCCATATCAAGTTCTGAAGGCAGTCTTTGGAATACTCTCCTCTTGTATTCTCAACTGGTGATAACCTGATCGAAGATCGATCTTGGAGTAAAAACTCGAACCTTGTAGTTGATCAAACAGGTCATCAATTCTTGGCAAAGGATACCGATTCTTAATGGTCAACTTGTTCAGCTCGCGGTAGTCAATACACATGCGGAAACTACCGTCCTTCTTTTTAACAAACAACACTGGAGCTCCCCAAGGCGAGAAGCTTGGTCTGATAAATCCCTTGTCCAAAACCTCCTGAAGTTGCGTTGACAGCTCTTGCATTTCTGAAGGAGCAAGTCGATAGGGTGCCTTAGCTACAGGCGCGGCGCCTGGAACTAAGTCAATATGGAATTTGACTTGTCGCTACGGCGGCAATCCTGGCAAGTCTTCGGGGAAGACCTCGGGGTATTCCTTCACAACTGGGATGTCTTCTAACCTTGGCTCAGTGGCTTATTTATCCACGACGTGTGCAAGGAAGGCAACACGTCCTTTCTGCAAACATCTTCGAGCTTTCAAACATCTGATGATCCTTAGGGGTGTATCGTGCTTCTCTCCATGCACTACAATTATCTCTCCATTCGCCATCGGAATGCGAATGATCTTCTCGTGACATACGATCTCTGCTCGGTTGCTTGACAACCAATCCATTCCAACTACCACGTCAAAGCTTCCCAACTCGACTGGCAGAAGATCAAGCGAAAACTCGTGCTCTCCCAGTTCTATCACGCAACCTCTAATGACTTCATTTGGTTCTACTAGCTTTCCATTAGCTAGTTCTATTGAATACGAAATGTCTAGCTTACTAGCTACCAACCCAAGTATATTATTAAATTCTAGCGATACAAAACTATAATCGGCACCAGTATCAAACAGTACAGATGTAAAGCGTTGGTTGATAGGGAACTACCAGTGACTACGTTCGGATCCTGGCGAGCTTCCCTAACTCCGATGTTGAAAACCCTTCCTTGAGCTTGATTGAGCTTTGGGCATTCTCTCTTGAAATGCCCCACATCTCCTCAATTAAAGCAACCTGGTCCCTGACCATTACCACCTTGATTGTTGTTTGCTCCACGGTTTCCACTACCAACTTGATTTCCAGAATTACCACGATTCCCATTACCGCCATTTCCTCCTTAAGGGCGGTTTCCATACCCATTACCACCGCGGTTACCGTTTCCATTCCCACTGCCATAACCTCTCTGGCCACCACGACCAGTACCAACCCAGCAAGTCTCCTTTGAATGACCGACCTTTCCACAAGACTCGCATCTTCCAGCTCGGCATCGTCCATTGTGATGCAACAGACACGCATCGCATTTGGGCAAGGTGCCCATATACCCTTTTCCTTTGTTTTCAGCACCAGTTTTGACCTTGGCTGGTGCGTTAGCCTCTCCCTTCTTGTTAGCACTGCTGGTACCCTTTTTAAAGTTTGAGAACTTCCTTTTGTTCTCACCCGAGGACTCAATGTGAGTCTCCTTCTTCTTCTGGTCAGAAGTCGAGAACTTGTTCAACCTGATCGCCTCTTCGGTTAGCGCCACACTTAGATCAATAGCCTCGGTGATTGTGGCAGGCTTCGACGTTGTCACCATACTCATGATTTGGGGTGCCAATCCCCAAATAAAATGCTCGATGCGCTTGAATTTCGGGTCAACCATGTATGGCACAACGCGAGACAAGTCGTGAAATCTCTGCACATATTCAGCAATTTTCGGACCATCCATCTTGAGGTTCCATAATTCAGTTTCTAACTTTTAGATTTCAGCCCTGGAGCAATACTTCTTTCGCATGAGTTCCTTCATTTCATCCCATGTCATGGAATAAGTAGCTTCTTCTCCCAAGGTTTGAACTTGGAGATTCCACCAGGATAATGCTCCGTCAAGAAAGAGTCCCGAGATGTAGGTGACCTGGTGCTCCGGCGCACATTTGCTCATTCTCAACACCGAATTAGTCTTCTCTGTCCATCTGACAAAAGCTACAGCACCCTCGGTGCCGTCGAAATTCAGAGGCTTACAGTCTAAGAACTGCTTATAGGTACAGCCTGTACAAGTAACATCATTCACAGTAAGCATTAGCGATCGCACATGGAATATCCAAATGTAATTTAATATGTCCTTAGAGACTTAAACATTACCATGAGGTGCGTTGCTTCCAGAGGTACCCCCGCTATGTTCAGAGCGCAAGGCCTCGTGTTGTGCAATCGCTCATGAAATCTGTTCTTGTAACTCAGCCTCTGTTGTGGGCAGTCGAGTTTCTCTTCGTGGATGCATCTTCTATAAGAAGATCGCATCGGTCAGGTCATAATAAGTATAGTAAGTACATGGCATGCACACGTAACAATGTTTATCAACGCAAGTAAACACATAACATCCCAATCATAATGTAAACAAGTAATTCAACAATGTATGTAATGAGAATGTTGCGATTGAGCTTTCATATATCAATGACCACGAATACAGTTTTGCATGTTCTACAATGTACCATACATCAAAAGGGACTACAGGGTCATATCACCCTTGTCCAAAATATCCATCAAACTTAAACAATCCAAAGTCTAAAGTGGTCTTCAAAAGGCTGTGCAATCTGGGCTCAATAGCTACACTCTCATCAAAAGTATGCTACCTGCATAAAACCAAAAACTGCTATGCTGATGGTGGAGGAGAAGGAGGTGGAGGAACGAATAGCAAACTGCGCACATGCGCTAGCTCCTCCTCGAGGGCATGAACACGACGCAATAGATAGCTAACCTGCTGCTCCATAGTAAGAAAACGAACATCAAAATCTGGGTATGGCAAAAGAGGAGTGGGTGGAGTCGCGAATGGTGACTGACAAGTGCAAGGTGGAGGATGCGGAATCCTCTCAAGATCCATGACTCTGCGATACAACATCTCCTGCTGGAGCTGTAAGGATAGGAGTAGCTCATCCCTCGTGTACCCAGTGTAATGGAAGGGATGGTATGGATCAGAAATAGGCATCGTGTTGGGCGGGAACCAAATCAGTGGCTCGCCCGATGGTGCAGAAGCAAAAGGCGCAGTATGTTTAAACTGTGGCATGAAAGGAAAGGATGCTGACACAGGTGGGACATGACCAGACGGTCCTTCCCCTGGACGGGGTGGAGGGATATCCTGTAGGAACGTAACTGGTAAATCAGTGCGGTGTATGTCAGACACATGTGGGTGAAACGGGGCGATATCAACAGGTGCATGTGCATGTGCAGGTGGGGGAGTAACAGACTCAATGAAAGGAGGCAGGTCTTCATCATCTATCCACCCATTGCGGGTGAATGCATAACGGGGATCTATATGGTAAGCAAAAGGAGCATGGTCTGCGGTGCAGGTAGAGGGTCAGGTAAAGGTGGTGCAACAACTGGTATGTCAACCGGTGCATGCTCAAGCAGGGGATCGTGAGCAGGTATAGGCTTGGGTGCAATCAAAGGCTCAGGGTCGGTTGGTGCTAACTCAAGATCAGCGGGTACATCAAAAAGTTGATCGTCAGGAATGAAGTCGACCTCGTGCTCAGGATCAATGTCAGGATCAAACTCATCATCAAACTTGAAGTCCTGTGGAGGAACAGGTGCGGCAGACATAGCTGTGTCGAAATCAGAATCGGTGGGATAACGCTGCAATCCCAGTGCGTGTAAAGTAGTAGATGACACAGACTCAAATGAATCAGGACCAGAATGGTCAGACGAAATCTCAATGATCGGAATCTCAATAAGCGGAACAACAATGACATCATCGACTGGAGCTCCATCACCATGGGCACCCTCTGGGAGGCCCTCAATAAAAAGATCGATGTCAGCATCAGACATGGCATCAAGAGGCAGATCCTCGAGAGGAAATGCAGCAAGAGGAAGAGGGGCAGGGATTGGAACAAGAAGCAGATCCTCGCCAGGAAAACCATCAGCTAGCGGTATATCATAGCCAAAATCTGGTAAAGCAAACGGCTGGAAATCATCATCATCGCTACTCTCAGTGTCAGAAGTGTAAACCTCAGGGTCCAGGGCAATCTCGTCATCTGATACTATGGCCATAGGGTCTACGGTATCTGATAGCTCACTCTCCGATGAGGACATGGTGTCTGTAATCAAAACGACCACAATATATGCACATATATAAACAATCATCAAATAAGCAGGTAAGTAGTAACAAAGTAAGCATGTATGCATCCTAGTCTTCCCAGACTATCCCACCCAGCCTCTCAGACTGAACCACCTAGTCTCTTAGACTAAACCTCCCAGTTTCTCAAACTGTCCCAACTAGTCTCTCAGACTACCCAGCCTCTTAGACTGAACTAACCAGTCTCTCAGACTGCCCTAGCTAGTCTCTCAGACTAACTCCCAAGTCTCTCAGACTGAATTATAAACGAATTCTCTTAAATGTATTTTGTGTCTTTTATTTGTGAAAATGTTTGTTTCCTGGATCTGGACATTTCGTGTATGCAATGAAAATATGTTATGAAAACATTTTCGTGAGAGACCTAATTGTCACACCCCCAAAATCCACAAGCGGAGTATCACCTCATGGAGCGTGACTGACCAGGATCCAGCCACCAATCATATTGAACGATATAATTAAATAAATAAAAAACCAACCACAATATAATTGGTGTCCAAAAGAAAATCAACCAACTTCAAAATAACAGCGGAAGCGTAAAACGTAAAACCAAAACATAAATTATAAGTTTAGCAAATTTAACATGGCACACACTGTCCATGTCCCACAACGACTCTTCCTGCTCCCATGCAAGCTCCATAATTACCTAACGACCTGCAAGGCATGTGACAACGAGTCAACAACAAAGTTGAGCGAGTTCACAATTGGTTGTCCAGTTTAATGTTGTACAGAAATGCATAAGTTGCTTCGATAACCACCAGTTACCCACTTCCTTGTTTCCCAAACCATAATCAGTGGGGGCTACCCCATGTTGTAAACCACTAGACTAGTTATATATATTGGCGTCCTTCCCAACCGAGAACGTAGGTACATATTCTACCTGTTGATGCATTACATCTGTTGATTCCGTCTAGGTGTCTAGGATCAGGTCTTACGTCGTATTGTATAGCATAGGGCAAGTTTTACGAGAAAACAGGAGTCTGTATAGGGTTTATAAGTCTGGTCCGCTCATAGGGACATAGAGTCTGGTCAGCTTATTTGTCAAGTCTGGTCAGCTTATGTGTACATGTCTGGTCCGCTTATATGGACATGTGACACATAAGCGAACCAGAAATCCTATATATAGGTGTCTTTAGGGCGAACCACATAACGTGTATGTGAAATTCCACACCGAAGCTCTGCCGGTGTGAAGATCGAACTGTAAAACGTTTAATATCAATAAAACAAGCAGTTAGGAGAAAGAACAAGCTATATCTACCTACGTTTCTTGTTATTCCGCACCTGAAACATAGGAGAACGCCTCTGAACGACTCGTTCGGGTCAGATTACGATCCTACAAGTGGTATCAGAGCTTGGGAGGAGGTTTTCTACAGAGAATAGCTGAAATTCATTGTTATTTCTCACTTCTACATCTTCTTTTTCATCCAGAACGAAATTTCACGGTCGAAATTTACTCAGATTTTCACAGATTGTGCGTATTAGTATAGATATAAATCCTGGAAAGTTTGAAGCCAAAATTCGAGGTTTTTACGTGTCAAAACATGTTCGCTATGTGGATCGCTCGTAGTGACGTCATCCTGGATCGCTCTTAGATCATTTCTGGTCCGCTCCAAAGTACACTTTTTAAATTCTGGTTCGCTCATTCATACAAGATTTGGATCTGGTTCGCTCCAATACAAGTTCTAGTCCGCTCGTTTGTACAAATTCTGGTCCGCTCGTTTGTACATCATCTGGTCCGCTCTTGTGAACATTTCTGGATCGCTCCAAAGACATCTCTTGTCCGCTCGTTTGTACAAGTTCTGGTTCGCTCATTCATACAAGATTTGGATCTGGTTCGCTCCAATACAAGTTCTGGTCCGCTCGTTTGTACAAGTTCTGGTCCGCTCGTTTGTACATCATCTGGATCGCTCTTGTGAACAAGTTCTGGTCCGCTCGTTTGTACATCATCTGGATCGCTCTTGTGAACAAGTTCTGGTTCGCTCCAAATTGTTTCTGGTCCGCTCGATAGACAAAAGTTCTGGTTCGCTCCAAATCAATATTTCTGATTCGCTCGATAGACACAATTGCTGGTTCGCTCCAAAGGCATCTTTCTGGATCGCTTATTTGAACAATATCTGGTTCGCTCGAAAGAATATTGTTGCTGGATCGCTCGTGTGAACAATTCTGGTTCGCTCGAAAGAATATTGTTGCTGGATCGCTCGTGTGAACAATTTTGGTTCGCTCGAACAAACAACTTCTAGTCCGCTCATACGAATTGTTTCTGATTCGCTCCAAAGGAAAATTCTAGTTCGCTCGAAAAGACATAGTTGCTGGACCGCTCCAAAAGATATTTCTGGTTCGCTGTTTTGTCATCTTCATTGAAAAACGTGTTAAGTCAATATGGATTCCGGGTTTTATAATGCGTTTGCAACACCGTCATCACCAGCTGCGATTGCTCAAGCCATGAATCTTGAAAACGAGACGGGAACCACTCAGAAACCCCCGAAACTGATGAGTATTGAAGAATACTACGGGTGGAAAGATCGCTTTGAAAACTGGGTTCAGGCAAATCATCTCAGATCATGGGAGTGTATATTGAAAAAGTACACGTTGCCTGAAACTGAATTACATGTTAAAAAGGAGATATCTGAGTTCACTGATCAAGAACGAGCAATGTATAGAGCTGAGAAAATGATGATTAGTTTGTTGCAGCAGGCGATAAAAGAAGATATATTTATCCTATTACAGCATGACAAAACTGCTAAGTCAATTTGGGATGCGCTAAAGGTCAAGTTCGAGGGAAGCGAAAACATGATCAAAAGCAAGAAAGCGTTACTAAAGAAAGAATTTGATTTGTTTAGTAGTTTTCCGGGAGAGGATACTAAAAAGCTAATCGAGAGATACTGTCATTTGGTGCGATCTTTATCTATGTTGGGTGTTGAAAAAGGTCGTGAAGAGTGGGTGGAAAAATTGGCGGACGCGTTACCTCAAAAGGAGTGGGGAACGTATTTGATGATCTTGAAGAATACTGGTGTGTATGATGGGTTGACGATCTCACAGTTTATAGAGAAAATTGAGAGTCAGGATCTGTTCAGTAGTTTACCAGGTGAAGACACAAAGAAGCTGATTGAGAGATACTGTCACCTAGTGCGATCAATGTCGATGTTGAGCATTACCAAAGATCGTGAAGAGTGGGTAGACAAGCTTGCTGATGCATTACCTCAGAAAGAGTGGGGAACTTATTTGATGATTCTGAAAAACACGGGTGTTTATGATGGGTTGACAATATCTCAGTTTATTGAAAAGATCGAAAGCCAGGATCTGGAGCAACAGAAGATAGCTAGGATGAACAGTCCGAGTGGTCAACAGGATATTAAAATGTACTACAAAGGTAGCATTCCGGTTTCAGAATCTGAGAGAAGTCCGAAAATTCAGACTGCATTCAGTGCTGGAGATTCATCAGAAAAAGCTGATCAGGATTCAGGCAAAAGCACCAGTGGATTCTCATCATTTCCGAGGGTTAATCCTAAAGAATCAAATTCAAGTTTTCAGTCACAAAGCACAAAAACAGGAAATGGCTACGTGATTCAATGTAACATCGCTCTAAATCTTCCAGAAGGTCAAAGCTTCTCAGAAGACACTGCTAAAGACCACATGGCTCTACTTGGTTCCGTATTGTTATCTTATGAAGGTCTAGTTGCTGGTCGGATCGGAAATCCCATGCTCACCAAAGAGGATTACGATCAAATAGACGCAGAAGAGATGGAATTGATGGATATCAAATGGTGTCTTGCAAGTGTTCTTAGACGTGCTGAAAAGTTCAAAACAATTACCGGGAGAAATGACTTTCTTGATGCTCATGTATCTACTTTAGGTTTTGATAAATCTAAAGTTACTTGTTTTCGTTGCAGGGAGAAAGGTCATTTCAAGCGGGAGTGTAAGAACATGGAAGTTAGTGGCGCTCAGAATCCGTTCGGAAAAGACGACTATTACCGGAAAGCAATTTATCAGCAGGTCGGTCAATCACAAGATTCACAGACGGCTCATGGTAGAAAGATTGAGGATTCCAAGAGAGCGTGTGCAGTAGATTTCAACTGGAACAACTACATATCTCCTGATAGCAAAGCCTGTTTAATTGATCAAGATGATGAACAATTACCTGAAGGTTTCAGCTGGGATATGTTCGTTGATGAAAAAGGAGAATATAAAGCTTTTATTGCTAAGATTGTTCGAGAACCAGACATGTTTGCTACTTGGATGAAGTCTATTGGAGTGACTGTAAAGAGTGTGGATGAAGAGTCTGTTGTTTCTGATGAAAGTTCAGAAAGTGCTTATGAAAGTTCACAGAGTGCAGATGAGAGTGTACAGAAGGATGTTACTTCAGAAAAGGAAGTTGTATTTGATCAAACACCGTCAGATTCTGGTTTATCAGATGCTGATTCTGAAAAATCTGTACAGTTTGATAAATCACCAGTTGATTGTAGTAGTGATGATGAGGAAGAGAAACATATAAATGTTGCAAAATCTCATCTTTCTCCTGAAAGTTTTCATTTCTATTTTGCAGATCGAATGGAGAAACTGAAGGAGAAACGAGCTGCTAAAGAACAACAACAGGAAATGAAAGCTGAAAGTGTTGTTCAGAAAGAGAACATTGAAGGTGTTGTTGAGAAGATGATTGAAACTAAGAAGGTGAAAGAAGAAGAAAAAGTGATTGAAGTGATAAAGACAATTGAGATTGAGAAGATTGTTGAAGTTGTAAAGCCTTGCATAAAGTGTTTGGAAGCTTGCAAGGAATGTGCTGCAAAAGACGACATCATTGCTGAATATGAGAAGAAGAAAGAGCAGTTACTGTTCAACCTCAATTATGTGAAAGAATCTTATGATGTCTTGAACAAAACAGTAACTGGTCTTCAAAAGACAAATTCAGAAAGAGAACAAGCATTAACGGTGATGAATGCTGTGATGATGACGAAGCAAAAAGCTATCAACTTTTACATCGAAGAGAGTGCTAAATGGAAGCAAGAGTTGGAGACAGAAAAGATCGAGAATGAGAGAATTAGACGTTTATTGCAAAGTTATTCTAGTTCTGATTATCTCATTGATCGTATTTACCCAACTGTTGCAGGTATGGAAGTTTTTCAAGACGAGAAGCCAATGAAAAAGAAAGATAGTGGTAAGAAACCGACTGTTAGATATAACAAGTGTCCGCCTCCAATTTGGGAAGGGTATTCTCCTAGAAAACCAAACGAGGAGCAACTTGAAAAAGCAGTCAATATAAAGCTAAAAACCGACACAACTGATGTTTTACCAGATAACATTGACGTCACATTTACCTCATCCGATACTGATCATGAGTCTGAGTTAATCAAAAAGGTGGTCGATCAGGTGTTGGATACTGAGGAGGAGTCTGAGTCGAAATCTGAGTCTGGAGGGTCAAATTCGTCAGTCAACAGTTCAAATTCGTTGGTCAAACGGTCTTATAGTTTAGAATTTTTGTTATCGATGTCAAATTTGAATGATGAAACATTTGAAGTTGTGTATACTTTGAATGGTTCGGACAAATTATATTACAATAAAGAGTTCCCAATAATGAGTATTAAAACGGAACTAATAAACAAAACTTTCAAACTAATAGAAATTAATATTCCAGAATTAAAAGTTTTGAAAAGTTTTGAAAAACCTAAAAAATATACTTCTAGAGTTCAGCAACGTTTAAATAAGAAAAAGGGCAACAATTCTGGTTCTGGTTTTCAAAAGAAACCTAACCAAAATCGTAGCTACAAAAAGAAAGGTTTAGGTTTTGTTCCACCAGAAAATTATAAAAATGATAAAAATTCTAAAACAAAAACAGAATTTGTATCAGGTGGACTTGCAGAAGAGGAACAGAAGAAACCATTCTGGAGACAGTCAAATCAAGAGTTTCTTGCTGAAAGAAAGAAGAATGGAGCTGATATATGTTACCAAAGAGAGACTAGAACCTGTTATAGATGCAATGAAGTCGGTCACATTGCATGGAATTGTACAAAGAATGCCAAAACAAAACAGGGAGTTTCTCAGAAAATGAAAGAAAAAGTTGTTGATGTTGAACCACCAACCGAAAAATTTAAAATTTTTGAAAACTCAACTTATGAGGTTGGTGAGAGTTCTAAAAAGAATTTTTATAAAAAGAAAGAGAATGACAACCAAGTGTGGGTTGTAAAGAAAGATGAGGTGAATGTCGGCGATGAATCTGGTTCCACAAAGCCAGAAGAGCCACAGGTTGAGATGAAAATTTCAGTGAATGATGATGAGTTTCCATCACTGAAATTTGAAGAAATTAAACAGAAAGTTGGTAAAGTTGAAATCTCGAATCAGTTTTACACAGAGAAAACTAAGTTTGATGTCGAGAAAACATTCAATGGAAGTGTTAAGAAAATTTTTGGGAAAATGTTGAATGGGAAAGTTAAAGGGGTTAAAGATTTTTATGCAACTAAAAAGGCAACTTACAACCCCACTGCGCAAGAACTGAAAGCCATCAAGTCAGAGAAGACTTGGATGGAAGTCTGTTTCCCTTGAAGTCTTAGGACTTCGCCGGAGATCCCAAGTTTATATCGAGGATCAGGAATCGGCATCTTTCTAATGTTTGAAGATTTTGGTTGAAAGATTTTGATAATGTTTGAATGTTTACAGGTTGAAGGACTACGCCGGAGCTTCCAGGTTAGTAAGTGCGAAGCAGGAATCGGCATTCTGATTGGTAAAATGGTGATGTAGACGTAACATTCCTACAGTTGGTATAGATTTATACTTACAAGTGGTTTTGTTTGTGATTCTACAAGTGGTAAAATCAAGGACATTAAGTTGTACTTGCATTTTCCTACAAGTGGTTGATGACAAAATGATGAACCATACCCCGAACCTACAAATGGTTAAAAATCAACAAATTCATTTTCCGGAAAAATCATTTTGATTAAAACAAACTTCAGTGTTTTGAAATCTAAATGAGAAAATGTTTTGTGATAGGGGGAGTTCTGATTGTTTATGCCGAGTGAATGGCGATTTGATGTGATTCAGTGTCAGTTGTCACGTTATTGTACAGTTTGTTTTCAAATTTCCTTTGAAATGTGTTTGCATTTTAGGGGGAGTAAGAATTTTTAGAAAATCCAAAAACATTTGAAAATTTGAAAAATCCAAAAACATGATAAAATTCAAAATGAGTTTTTGTTGCGAATAAGAGGAAATGATAGTACATCAGTGGACTATCACGGCACGCTAAAGAAATGTAAAGTTTAAAAGTGATAAACGGTCTCACTGATGATGTGTCAGTAGGTTTTTACACATTTAGTAAATTGTGACGAGATATAAACATAAATTTCAAACTTGCTTGTTCTGTGGGTTAACACAAACTTGGATATATAGGTAACCCCTGAAATCTTGTTTGAAAGGTCCCTTATTCTGAGATACTAGGTCTTTATGCTCAGTGATATCTGGGGTATTATCCCGGGACTTCTGCTGAAAGAAATTTCTGACCTAGTCCCCGGATAATGCTTTCTGCAAATGCTTGAAACATAGCATCGCCCTCAGCAAGCTGATGAAACAATAAAATTGATAGTCGCTGCTGTTGTAATACAAAAGATCCTCTAAAGGGGACACACCAAAAGTCGAAGCCGTCATCTCTCTGCGTATCGAAAGATCGACCTGAGCTCTCACGGCCCTCGTACTATAATTTATTCCCCTGACAGATATCATCTGTGGTATACTCACCTGTAAGACTGAATATTGGGATCTGGATACGGGAGTATATTCAAGTAGTGGGACACACGGATAAGTTCAAGTGTTTAAAACATTAACCTCGTATCTCGGATCAGTTGAACTTTGTGTGAAAATTTAAGTGGACAAGTATACTGACAATCTAAGTGAATCGTTTAGAACTTAAAATGAAATGAAGCTTAACGGTGTTGGTGATTTGTTTCAGAAACTGATATGATCCTCTTGCACAAACTCACAAAAATATTGTCTGTAAATATTTTATTTCTGCATTTTAGTCTCTCAGAAAATCCAAAAAGATTTTGTGTGTGTTTTAGCATAATTTTTAAAAAAGTCAAAAAGATTTTCGACAACTGACGTTGGAAAACTGATTTTCAAAATTCCGAGTGCTAAACATGATGAGCAGCATTTGAGGGGGAGTGTTTGTGTAAATTTAATTGTTTTCGTTAAATCTAACCTTCTTCAAGTGGTTCATCATAGATATTTGAGAGAGAGCCTGAGATGTTGAAATTATATGTTTGTTTTAGTGATTATGAGAGTCATGTGTTGATGCACAGGTATTTGATATGTGATAAAATTAGAAAATTTATGTCTGGGTTAAGATTGTGCAGGTAGCCAGGATTCGATATTCTGAAAATCTCTGTTGGAAGAGAGCCAAGTTTCGATCCTGGAAATCAATTTTGAAAGCCTGTGAAGATCAGACAACGATCCTGAAGATGTTACTGAAGAACAAAAGAATGCCAGTAAATCGAGAAGGGGAGTCTGAAGATTGAGAGAAGAGAGAGCCCAGAGACTGATCTAGATTGAAGATGTGAAGACAAAAGTTTTGCAGTCAGAGTGTATAGGCGACTCCATCAACATCTGAGGGGGAGTCTGTTGATGCATTACATCTGTTGATTCCGTCTAGGTGTCTAGGATCAGGTCTTACGTCGTATTGTATAGCATAGGGCAAGTTTTACGAGAAAACAGGAGTCTGTATAGGGTTTATAAGTCTGGTCCGCTCATAGGGACATAGAGTCTGGTCAGCTTATTTGTCAAGTCTGGTCAGCTTATGTGTACATGTCTGGTCCGCTTATATGGACATGTGACACATAAGCGAACCAGAAATCCTATATATAGGTGTCTTTAGGGCGAACCACATAACGTGTATGTGAAATTCCACACCGAAGCTCTGCCGGTGTGAAGATCGAACTGTAAAACGTTTAATATCAATAAAACAAGCAGTTAGGAGAAAGAACAAGCTATATCTACCTACGTTTCTTGTTATTCCGCACCTGAAACATAGGAGAACGCCTCTGAACGACTCGTTCGGGTCAGATTACGATCCTACACTACCCAACCGAGAATACGCAGGTTAAATGTAGGCGTCCTTCCCAATCCGAGGACGGAGGTACGTATTCTACCCAACCGAGAATACGCAGGTTTAGAGTAGGCGTCCTTCCCAATCCGAGGACGGAGGTATGTATTCTTCCCAATCCGAGAATACGCAGGTTTAGTGTAGGCGTCCTTCCCAATCCAAGTACGGAGGTACGTATTCTTCCCAATCCGAGAATACGCAGGATTAAATGTAGTCTATTAGTGGTGAATATACAGGTTTCATCTTAGCTTCTTAATCCCATTCCCAACCCACCGGGAATCCCATGCCTTAAGAGTGTGAACTCACCTTTGGTTGCTCGGTTGAACTCTTACAGTAGCTAACAATCGGTGTTGGTCAATCACGTCCTAGTATGATTACCACTTAGTTTATTAGTGACTTCAAATAAGCACGAAGTTCCTACACGCATCTACCACATAACATGCACTCACTTTAACCGTTCACGCCCATATAAACTTCCCATCTATTACCATTCAAAAGCAAGCATACGATATTGCACATAACACTTTCATTGACATATAACATGTTAGATCATCCTCAGATAACATTCCCTACATTTAGACACGCAAATTACTACCTATGTCGTTTCAGCTTTAACATCCAAAACTGGGCTGTTTTCGGGCATTTTAATAAAATAGTTAACTTATTCTAAAGATTCCCAAATTTTTACAGAATGTTTTAAAAGATCCAAATATTAATGTGTAAAATCTCGGGATCCAATTCGTTACCAATTATTTTATAAAAATCATTTACCGGGCTGCAATCAGATTCGTCACTTTCTGACTGCAGTCCACGAAAAAATTCATTTAAAATTCATCGTAAGTCCGATTGACGAAATTCCAGTTGGAGAATTGCAACGACATCAGTGGCCACCTACGGAACAAATTTCATGACCTAATTCTACACAAATTTCAAGTTATGACGAAAAATATAACACAAATTTTCTGCAGTAAAAACGTAGCTTTTGCTGCTGTACAAAACAGAGCATTAAAAATAGCAAACGACCTCAAAAAAATATGATTCCAGTGCCATTTGAAGCGTTTTTCGAATTAACACGTTATAGACTCAAGAAAATTAATTTTTCGTTAAGTTATGACCCAGTTACAGCCAAGTGAAGGCTGCTGTAACAGTTTGCTGTTTTCACTTCCCGAACCCGCAAACGACTATCTAGCGAACCCGATCAGTTATAACACACGTACAACAGATTATAGGTTATTTATATCAGATTTATCATTATCATAACAGAAAACGCAGCCAAGATAATCTGATTTAACCACTGAACACATATATATAAACATCTAGAATTACAAAGAAACAAAATCAAGAGGCGGTACCTAGCGATTTATAGAGATTAGATCTAGTTTTGAAATCGAATCATGATGTCCCTTGGACTCTTGTTATCGTCAACAGTGGAGTAGGGGGGAAATCGCAGCTAACTGAATTAGGGTTTTGAGTAGTTGTAATGTTATGAAAAGGGCATGCACCTACGTAACTAAATAATTGATAAGGGGTTGTTAAGGGTAAATGAAATAGGGCTGCACTCATGAGGATGTGGGCCGCATCCAAAGAAAAAGCAAGAAGGGAGTTTAGAGTTGGATAAACGATTTGCCCAATTTAGTGTCTAATATACATATGTATTTTTTAACTAACTCAATGTATATGCATACGAATTGTTATTACAATTATTATTATTATATTTAACAAATGCTAATATATAAAGTTTATGCCATGATTAAAATATATAATAATTATTATTATTTGCCATGTTTCGAACCTCAAGAGTTTTGAGTTACACGGGTTATGTCATGGTTCAAACGGTTTGGGTTGGTTCAACACAATATGGATTTGGTTCGAATACTCGTTTATATAATATAAATTTGATAGGGATATAATTAATTTATCAAATAAAATAAGCATATGATTTGAATTAGAAATACGAAACAAGCGGCGGCTTTTACCTTAAAATCGCGGGTTGTTACATCATCCCCAAGTTGAGAGAAATTTCGTCCCGAAATTTAGCACGTAGTCACTGAGGAAGCTAGTTGTGTTGCGTGGTTTTCCTGGGGTATCACATCCTTCCCCCGTTGGTTTGGAATTTCATCCCGAAATTCCGCAGTAGCTTCAACTTCAGTAGTGGATTCACTTTTCTCGAACAACTGGGGATACTTGTGTTTCATTTGGTGTTCTCGTTCCTAGGTAAACTCTGGGCCACGGCGGGAGTTCCAACGAACTCGAACAAGGGGTATCTTGGTACGTTTGAGGGTCTTGATCTCCCGATCCATAATTTCCACCGGTTCCTTGACGAAACACAACTGGTCGTCGATAGTGAGTTCCTTAAAAGGAACGATGAGGGTCTCATCTGATAGTCACTTCTTCAGATTCGACACATGGAATACGTCGTGAACACCACTGAGCTCTTCGGGCAGATTCAATCTATACGCCACCTTGCCGATTTTCTCAGTGATTTTGAAAGGTCTGACATACCGCGGAGTAAGCTTGTCCCGTTTGCCAAAGCGAACCACACCTTTCTAAGGTGAGACTTTAAGTAGCACTCGAACCACACCTTTCTCTGACGGTCATGAGCTACCGCCATTCGTTGTCGGATTTGGGCAATCTTTTCTGTTGTGTCGAGAATGAGTTCTGGGCCAGTAATTTGGCTATCGCCAACTTCTGCCCAACATAGGGGTGATTGGCATTTCCGCTCGTACAAGTCTCGAATGGAGCAGCCTTGATGCTGGTGTGGTAACTATCGTTGTATGAAAACTCCACGAAGGATAGGTGTCTTTTCCAGCCGTTACTAAAGTCAATGACACATGCTTGAAACATGTCTTTTAGAGTCTGGATGGTGCGTTCAGTCTGCCCATCCGTCTGAGGATGATATGCTGTGCTCATGTCTAGGCGTGAGCTGAAAGATTTGTGCACCGCCTGCCACGCTCAGACGCAAAGCGCGGGTCTTGATCAGATATGATGGAAGTTGGCACTCCATGCCTAGTGACCAATCCCTTCAAGTAGATGTCTGCGAGTGTAGAAAACTTATCCGTTTCCTTGATTTGCCAGAAAGTGTGCAGACTTAGCTAGTCGATCCATGACCACCCAGATGGTGTCGTTTCCTCGCTGAGATCTAGGTAAGCTAGTGACGAAATCCATGGAGATTTTCCATGTCGGGATCTCAGGTTGTTAGAGTAGTCCTGATGTCTTCTTGTATTCCACCTTAACCCTAGCACAGGTCAAGCATTTACTAACATCGGTCGCTATGTCAGCTTTCATGTGGGGCCACCAATACAAAGTTTTGAGATCCTGGTACATCTTGTCAGAACCAGGATGCACCGAGTAGCGAGATTTGTGTGCTTCGCCCATCCCGAGTTCTCGTAGATTTCCAAAGGATGGAACCCAGTCACGTTTCATGAGGTAGTAAGTGCCATCTTCCTTACGTTCGAGTTTCTTTTCCATGCCTCGCAGGGATTCTGACTTGAGGTTCTCTTCTTTCAATGATTCGACCTGAGCATCACGAATTTGGGCAGGAAGAATGGAGTGAATAGTAAGTTGTAACGCATGTACATGCTTAGGTTTGGTTTCCTTACGACTGAGGGCGTCAGCCAAAACACTGGCCTTGCCTGGATGATACTTGATTGTGCATTCGTAGTCGTTAAGGAGTTCGACCCATCGTCGTTGTCATATGTTCAACTCCTTCTGATCAAAGATATGCTGGAGACTCTTATGATCGGTGTAAACGGTGCACTTGGTACCGTCCAAGTAATGTCTCCATATCTTGAGTGCAAACACTACTGCTCCCAACTCCCAGTCGTGGGTAGTGTAGTTTTTTTTCGTGGATCTTGAGTTGGCGTGATGCGTATGCGGTGACCTTCTCACGTTGCTTCAGCACACAACTGAGTCCCTTGTTAGACGCGTCGCAATAAACAATGAAATCATATGTGCCTTCTGGTAACGAAAGAATGAGTGTACTACTGAGTTCCACCTTCAATTTTCGAAACACGGAGTCCTGAGCAAGCTTTAGAGTTACGAGGGTTTGTGCATACAATCAAGAAAGAGGGTTTCGCAACGCTAAAAGTCGCTCATTGGAAACTAACATAAGGTTGTTAGTGTCGTAGGAGTTTCACGGTAAGGTGTAGGTATCGCTCGGATCCCTACTAGCTATTCAAGTAGATTTAGATGTCGTCGAAGAAAAACAAAAGACATATCCGTCAGGTTAGACTAAAGTCGAATATCGTGTCTAAGGATCTATTTTGGTCATATCATGATCAAATGACAGCTCCAGCGGTATCATCATGCTCATGGCCCAATTTTCAACAGGTAATGTTCGTAGGGTGTAGTTTGTCTAAGCAAGTGTTTGCGGGGATTACTGTTAGGATCGTAGGGTTTAAAAGCATATCGTGTACGGCTGGGGAAACATGAGAAAGGGTAGTCGCAATTGATGAGTGAGTGTTTAAGAATCTATAGCAGGGGTTTGCCTGATGTCGAAGGTAATAAGATAAAGTATGTCGTTAATCAAATAGAGATGTCACGTGGTTAGATCAATCAGGACAAGAATTCACCATAGTAGCATGATTGTCGTACAAGTTTGTAGTGTTAAGATTCACTGAGACTTCCATCAATAGTCATTGGACTCGCCCATATGCGAAGGAGGAATAATTCACATGGATCCATGAACTTAGGTGTTTTTGTGATTCGTCAAGTCGGTAAGCAACCAAGTTCGGGGGAGTTTCCTTTGGTCGTGCGAATGAATCCAAAATACGTTTGTGTAGTCGTGAGGTTCCAAAGAAAGACGCAAAAACGTGCTCAAGAAAGTATGATCGTATCAACAATACATCACCACCCTCAAGGCTTCGAGGAGTGATCACCAACGGTCGAGAGTCGAGCCTTCCAAATTCTCTAAGCTAGGGGGTGTTCGTTTTAGTGTCTCAGCATGGAGTAGCGAGAACGTAATGTCACTGTGGTAAAAGAGTAATGGTTTGGTAGAAATTAGACATATCATTAATCAACAATCATGTGTCGGTGCAAGGGCTAGTGCAAAGATTCCTTATATTTAAGAAAGACTATCATGAAATTAAAGTACGTCTCTTGTAGTGTAAGGTGGGTCAGGCAAACGTATAGATTATCATGTTCGTCTGTAGGTTGAGTGATCCATATCTCAGTTCACGAGTGTCCCGAAGGCTATCCCGACCTTAAGAACCATCCATTCGCTATGTTAGGTATCCGAAGGTGTAAATCAAAGTAGAATATGAATTATCCACCCAACAGGATAATGGGGTAATCTTGTGGTCGATGGAAATTGTGGTATGGTTGCTAGCGTTTCGTTAAATCGGTTGCCAATCGAAGAAATAGGGGATTGGTGAGGTTCATACGCAGAATTAAGTGAAAACAGGGGTCCAACAATAACCGAAGGATTTGACTAAGTATTCTATTGTCTAGTAGCAATCCCAGCAGGGAAGTCCGTTGCATCACGGCCGCGGAAGTAAATCACTTGTCTAAAACAAAATTTGGTTGGTAGGGTTTCGAGTTGCAAAACGACGAATGCGTGTAACTGTGACTGCTTCGCTTTTGGTGACGACGACCGATGGAGATGATAAGGTTCATCGACAGGGATACATGGGTATAGTTCTCCTAAACCCGAGTTCGTTTAAGCCAGGTCTGGTCTTCGTGAATGTCGACGTGCAAACCGAATGTATGGAGGGTCAGATCTGAATTCTAGCTGTAACGGCGACGTCATGTCGAGACAGTCGTATGGATAAATAGAACGCATAAAACAGTTGTCGTAGTGGGGTGAGGAGAAAACAAGAAAATAATTCGATCACTACATGTCAAGTTTCAAGTAAACAGTTGAGTGTCAATGCGAGCATACTAGGACTAATAAGGGCAACATGCTACTACGTAACCAAGCATACCATAAACAATGCACCATGCAAATGTAACTAACAAGTAGGTAACATAAACATAGACCATACCATCTAAAGTGTTGAGCCTTGCACGTGGAGCGAAGTGTCGTTGTGGATCGTTGAGCACTGAACAGGTTATAGTCTGGTTTTTGTCAAAAAGATTTTTCCTTTTTAAAACCGAGTTCACTATAACCAATGGCTCTGATACCAATCTGTCACACCCCCAAAATCCACAAGCGGAGTATCACCTCAGGGAGCGTGACTGACCAAGATCCAGCCACCAATCATATTGAATGATATAATTAAATAAATAAAAAAACCAACCACAATATAATTGGTGTCCAAAAGAAAATTAACCAACTTCAAAATAACAGCGGAAGCGTAAAACGTAAAACCAAAACATAAGTTATAAGTTTAGCAAATTTAACATGGCACACTGTAGGATCGTTTTCAGACCCGAACGAGTCGATCAGAAGAGTTTTTGCTCGATACGAAAGGCGGAAACAGACGTATCAAGTCAATTCAGCTAGATTATCACTTTAAACTGTCTTTATATTGATATGACAAGGTTTTACAGCGAGTCGACACTTCGGCAGCAGTTCGGTACTGAAACCGGAATCGTTACAAATGAAATCAAGACACCACTATTTATAGGAGAGTTAATTCCGTTTGAACTGACTCAAACGGAATCACATTCATGCGGAATTAGCTTCAAACAGAATTAACATGATAATTTCGTTTGAAATCACCTCTCAACCTATATTTGACATTTTTCTCATATAACGTGCCCTGATCTAACATTATTAGTACAAGACTCTATACAAGACGAAGTCGACAGATGGATGCACCAACAGACTCCCCCTCGGATGTTGACGAAGTCTTCAGTGTGTCGAGTCTTCGCATCTTCAGTCTTTATCAGTCCTCTCGAACCTTTTGAAGTATCTGACATTGTAAAGTATCCTCAATTCTCTCTCTTCTTTTTTTTCATCAGCACCAACATATAACTTTCCTTGGATGTTGATCTAATCTTCAATTCCAGAATCGCAATCTGGCTCTATCTTCTCAATTCTCTTGATCAATCTCTTGATTCCTTAAGTTCATCAGCATCAGCAATCTCGGGATCAGAACCTGGCTCTTTGACATTCAGACTCCCCCTCTCAATGAGCTGGAATTGCAGTCTAGCTTCCACAGGTTCAAGATCGTGACCTGGCTCACATCCTGCTCTGGATCGAAACCTGGATTTTTATCTATTTATCTCAAGATCTGTAGCTGGCTCTACTTTTTCCTGCACAAATCTCTACCCAAAAATAAATTTCACAAATTTAAAATTTGACAAATTTATACTTTGCTTACCACTTGTAAAAACAATTCTTAAAATGATTTAACCTTTAAAACATTTCTGATGACCACATGTGGATAAGATATTACAAGAATGATTTTACAATGTTAATCTCTGATGAACCACTTGAAGAAATATCATTTTTCTTTTCAAAACACACTCTCCCAATCCAATTGTCATCATGTTTAGCACTTGGAATTTTGAAAATTTGCTCTCCAACACCAGTTGTCGAAAATCTTTTTGTATTTTTCAAAAATTTATGCTAAAACACACTGAAAATCTTTTTGGAATTTTTTATTTGAAAGAAATGCAATGCAGTAAAGAAATATTTACAGACAATATTTTTGTGAGTTTGTGTAAGAGGATCATATCAGTTTATGAGACAAATCACCAACACCGTTAAGCTTTAAACATTTTAAGTTCTAAACGATTCACTTAGATTGTTAGTATATACTGACCCACTTAAATTTTCACACAAAGTTCAACTGTTTCGAGATACGAGATTAATGTTTTAAGCACTTAAACTTAATCACGTGTCCCACCTCAGAATATACTCCCGTATCCAGATCCCAATATTCAGTCTTACAGGTGAGTATACCATAGATGATATCTGTAAGGGGTTAATATGCGAGGGCCGTGAGAGCTCAGGTCAGAACTTCCGTTCAGCAGAGAGATGACGACTTCGACTTTTGGTGTGTCCCCTTTAGAGGATCTTTTCTTCAACAACACATGATTAGCATTTTTCAATGGTTCATCATTTTTTATACTGAGGGTAGGCTATATTTCAAGCAAGCTTAAAGTATTCTCCGGGGACTAGGCCATTGCTTCCGCAAAATCAGAAGTCCCGGGATAATACCCCAGATATCACTGAGCATAAAGACCTAGTATCTCAGAAAGAGGGACCTTTCAAACAAGAATTCGGGGGTTACCCATATATCCGAGAGATGTTCCCCACAATATAAGCAAGTTTGAAATTTAGGTTTATATCTCGTCACAATCTACTAAATGTGTAAAAACCTACTGACATATCATCAGTGAGACCGTTTATCACATTTTGACTTTCCATTTCTTTAGCATGTTGTGATAATCCACTGATGTACTATCATTTCCTCTTTTCTACAACAAAACTCATTTTTGAATTTTATCATGTTTTTGACATTTTCAAATTTTCAAATGTTTTTGGATTTTCTGAAAATTCTTACTCCCCCTAAAATTTAAAATCATTTAAGGAAATTTGAAAACAAACTGTATACCCAGTTTGACACTCTACCTGTACAGTTTAAAATGACAACATGATGTGAATTGCTTCAAATCGCCATTCACTAGGCATAAACAATCAGAACTCCCCCTTACAACAAACTATTTTCCCATTGTGATTTCAAAACACTTAAGTTTGTTTTAATCAAATGGTTTTTCCGGAAAACCAGTTTTGTTAATTTCATAAAACCACTTGTAGGTTAGGGGTTCATCACATTGTTTTTCAAAATACCACTTGTAAGAATGGTCCAATCAAGTTCAACCTAATGACCTTGATTAACCTTCTTATAAAATCTCAACCTCTTTTTCAACCACATGGCTTACCAACCAATTAGGTTGAATTCTCAAGATGTCGATTCCTACTCCTCACTTACCAACCTGGGAGTTCCGGCAAGTCTAGAATTTTACTGATCATAATAGGTTCCATCCCAGTCACAAACCTGGGACGAAACACCCTTACCTGGTTTCTTCATTTTCTTCTCATAGAACTCTTTAACCCCTTTGACTTTTCTGTCAACCATTTTTCCAAAAATGTGTTTCACTTTCGAATTAAACACCTTATCAACATCAAATTCTTTCTTTTAAGAATAGAATTGATTTGAAATTTCAACCTTACCAACTTTTTGTTTAAAGTTTTCAGCCTTCAATGGTGGAAAATTGACATCATTCATTGGAGGAACTGAATTCTCACCTTTAACCCCAATTTGTGGCTCATCTGACTTTGGGGAATCAGATTCATCACCAGACAATAGCTCCTCTGATTTTGACGAATCAGAATCATTGCTTGAACTATCATCAGATTTCTTAACAACCCATTTTTGGTTGTCAAGGTTTGCCTTTCTTTTATAAAACCTTTTTGAACATTCACCAACTTCAAACTTTGAATCTTTGAAAACTTTGAACGGTTTCGTTGGTGGTTCATTTTCAATTATTTTTCCTTTCAGTTTAGAAACTCCCTGTTTAGTTTGATTTGCCTGTGAACATTTAATGGCAATATGACCACTTTTTCCACATTTGAAACAGGTTCGAGTTTCCTTCTTCTGGTCAACAGTCTGCATCTCTTCTTGCTTCTTAGCAAGAAATTCTCTGTTTGACTGTTTTCTGAATAATTTTTCTTTTTCTTCTTCAGAAGATGTACCTGAAACAAATATCATTTTTTATTTAAAATCTCGAACATATTTTTCATTTTTATGATTTTCTGGTGGAATAAAACCCAGACCTTTCTTTTTGAAATTACCGTTATGGTTTGGTTTCTTTCGATAACCTGAACCAGAACTGTAACTTTTTTTCTTGTTTAAACGTTGTTGAACTCTTGAGGTGTAAGGATTAGGTTTTTCATGAAGATTTTCATCTTTTATTTCAGAAAAATTAATTTATGTTAATTTAAAAACCTTTTTGATCATTTCAGTTTTGACACCTCTTATTAGAAATTCCTCATCAGAATATAATTTGTCAGAATCATTCAATGTATATGCAACTTTGAATGTTTCATCATTCAAATTAGATTTTGATAGAAGGAATTCTTTATTGTAAACTCTTTTGCCCTGTTTGACGGTTTGACTCGGAGTGCTGGACTCAGACTTTGACTCTGACATATACTCCGACTTTGACTCCTCAGTTTCATCGTTATCTAACACATGATCCACTACTTTCTTCATCAATTGAGATTGTTGATCAGTGTCAGACGATGTAAACGTAACATCAATATTTTCTGGTAAGTTAGCTGAAGACTCTGACTCCCACTGTAAGTTTGTTGCCTTTTTTACTCTTTCTGAATTTGGATTTCTCAGAGAATATCCATTTTCAAGTGGGGGTGGACACTTGTTGTAACTGACACCTTGTTTCTTACCAGATGTCTTTACTTTAGTATCCTTCTTTTTTTCTTTCTTCTTTTCAAGAATTTTTTTTTCAGAAATCTTCTGTTCTTCAGTTACTTCATCATCCTCAAATGCCTTCATCCCTTAAACAGTTGGATAAATCCTGTCAATGACATAAGAATTACATGAGTAACTTTTTAATAATCGATTAACTCTTTCAGTTTCAATTCTTTGTGTGTCTAGTTTTTGTTCTAGCACAACACACTTCTCAATGTAATTATTCACCACTTTCTGCTTTGTCATGAAAGCTCCTTGAAGTGTTTTCATGGTTGTTGCTTGTTCATCACTTGATTGATTGTATTGATTCATGGCTTTGTTCAGAACATCGTAAGATTCCTTCAACGTGTTTATGTTGTTAATCAATTCGTTGTTTTTCTTTTTCATGATCTCACAAGTTTCACAATTCACAGGAATCTTTTTTACATCAACTTCTTCATCAACTTTGAACTTTGGAACTTCCTTTACCTTTCTCTTTATCACTGGAACTTCCTCATCATCACTGCTGATTGGTGTTTTGACCTTTTTCTTTTTCTTTTTAGCTTTCTCATCTTCACTATCACTTTCTGCCATCATTTTCAAATGATCTGCCATTCGTTTTGCATAATACTCATTATCATCATCACTCTCTTCTTCAACTCGAGCAACAAAAGCTTTGTGACTTGAAGTTTTGTTTGGATCATAATCATCCCAATTGAAATTTGCCCAGCTAAAACCTTCTGGCAACTTTTCATCATCTTGATTGATTAGGCATGCTTTATTGTCGGCTGAAATATATTTGTCCCAGCTGAAATTTTCTTGATTCACCAAACATGCTCTCTTAGATGATTCTTCAATCTCCTTCCTGCCATGAGCAGTTTGCATCTGTTGTTGATGTGGCTGTTGAGCAACTTGATGATAAATCGATTTCTGATAGTAATTGTTGTTGTTGTTGAACGGATTTTGAGCTCCACTTGCTTCGCTGTTTTTGCACTCCCTCTTGAAGTGTCCTTTTTCCCTGCAACGAAAACAAGTGACTTTAGATTTATCAAAGCCTAAAGTAGAAACATTTGCTTCCCGGAAATCATCTCTTCCCGTAATCTGTTTAAACTTTTCGGCTCTCCTCAACACACTCGCCAAACACCATTTTATATCCATTAATTCCATCTCTTCAGCATCAATCTGATCGTAATCCTCTTTGGTCAACATTGGATTCCCGATCTTTCCTGCTACTAAACTTCCATAAGACTCCAACACAGTCCCCAACAAAGACATGTGACTTTTCGCAACTTCTTCAAAATAATCCTGATCATTCTCAAGATTCAATACAATATTGCATTGTAGCTTCTTGCCATTCTTGCTTGCTGTCAAGTTTGGATCAAATGACGGATATGATGAAAAACTTGTTTTACTATTTGACCCTTTAGAAGAACCTCCTGATGAACTCTTTGCATTGAAAGCCGTTTCAACCTTCGGTGACATGTTAGTGGTTTTATCACTGATACCACCTTTGTAATAAAGACCAATGTCTTGTTCACCATCAAAATCTTTCATTCTTAAGACCTTTCTATGTTCCATCTCCCGAGCCTCAATCTTTTCAATAAACTTGCTCAGTGTTAGACTGCTAAACCCTTTCTTGTTCCTTAACATCATGAGATATGTGCCCCAAGTCTCGTGTGGCAATGCATCAGCTAGCTTTTCAATCAACTCCTCATTATCTTTTGTGATGCTCAATCTCTTCATGTTTGCTAATAGATTGCAATATCTTTCTATGATCTGCTTTGTGTTTTCATTCTTTAAACCTCGAAATAAATCGAATTTTTTTTTCAAAAGCGACTTTTTGTTCTTGACCATCTCTTGGCTTCCAACAAACTTCGATCTTAAAGCCTTCCATATTGAATAAGAAGTTCCATTGTGTTGCAATAAAACCAAGATATCTTCCTTAACAGCTTGACGCAATAAACTTGTCATCATTTTCTCATCTTTGTATTTCTTTTTATCATCGGCACTTAGATCTTTAATTGCAATAATTTCCTCATCATCAGTCATCGGTCTAACATATTTCGTCTTAACACATTCCCAAGCATCTAAGTAATTTGCTTGTACCCAATTCTCAAACCGTTCCTCCCATCCCTTATACTCCTCAATGTTCATAAGTTTTGGCGGTTTTTGCATAGTGCCCGTTTCATTTTCTAACATTGTGTTCTGTGCAAGAGTAATCGGGGTAACCGGAGTAGCAAATGCGTTATAAAATTCCTCTTCCATGATTTGGTTTTCAAGAATTCTCAATCAGTCAGCTTCAAACGGAATTATACTCACAAACGGAATTACTTGTTCAAACGGAATCAACTTCAAGCGAAATCCCTACTTCAAATGGAATAACCTTTGGAGCGAAATCAGCACTTTCAAACGGAATTTCTAATTTCGTTTGAACAAACACCTTTGCAAACGGAATCCCTAATTTCGTTTGAAATTCTCAAACAAAATTACAAGTTGGAGCGGAATAGCTTATTTCAAACGAAATCACTCAAACGAAATACCAGTTTCAAGCGGAATTAACCAACTTCTCAAGCGGAATACCGGTTTCAAGCGGAATTAAGGACTTATTCCGTATGAAATGCTGCTGACGTCATCATTCTCTAACTGTTTTTCAAACGACATTACAGATTTTATCAATTTTAGATCGAATTTTAGTCCAATTCTTTCAAGGGTTCATTAAAACACAATTGCGCACATGTTGTGGAAAAATTAGCCGATTTTAACCGTAAAAAGTTATTAATTTTGAAAAAGAAGGTGTAGAAATCAGAAATTGCAGCTGAATTGGTATGAACTCTTCCTCCTGAGCTCTGATACCACTTGTAGGATCGTTTTCAGACCCGGACGAGTCGACCAGAAGAGTTTTTGCTCGATACGAAAGGCGGAAACAGACGTATCAAGTCAATTCAGCTAGATTATCACTTTAAACTGTCTTTATATTGATATGACAAGGTTTTACAGCGAGTCGACACTTTGGAAACAGTTCGGTACTTAAACCGGAATCGTTACAAATGAAATCAAGACACCACTATTTATAGGAGAGTTAATTCCGTTTGAACTGACTCAAACGGAATCACATTCATGCGGAATTAGCTTCAAACGGAATTAACATGATAATTTCGTTTGAAACTGTCATGACAATTTCAAGCGGAATTACAATATGTAATTTCGTTTGAAATCACCTCTCAACCTATATTTGACATTTTTCTCATATAACGTGCCCTGATCTAACATTATTAGTACATGACTCGATACAAGACGAAGTCGACAGACGGATGCCCCAACAGACTCCCCCTTGGATGTTGACGAAGTCTTCAGTGTGTCGAGTCTTCGCATCTTCAGTCTTTATCAGTCCTCTCGAACGTTTTGAAGTATCTGACACTGTAAATTATCCTCAATTCTCTCTCTTCTTTTTTTTCATCAGCACCAACAGATAACTTTCCTTGGATGTTGATCTAATCTTCAATTCCAGAATCGCAATCTGGCTCTATCTTCTCAATTCCCTTGATCAATCTCTTGATTCCTTAAGTTCATCAGCATCAGCAATCTCAGGATCAGAACCTGGCTCTTTGACATTCAGACTCCCCCTCTCAATGAGCTGGAATTGTAGTCTAGCTTCCACAGGTTCAAGATCGTGCCCTGATCTAACATTATTAGTACAAGACTCGATACAAGGCGAAGTCGACAGACGGATGCACCAACACACACACTGTCCATGTCCCACAACGACTCTTCCTGCTTCCATGCAAGCTCCATAAGTACCTAACGACCTGCAAGGCATGTAACAACGAGTCATCAACAAAGTTGAGCGAGTTCACAGTTGATTGTCCAGTTTTAATGTTGTACATAAATGCATAAGTTGCTTCAATAACCACCAGTTACCCAATTCCTTGTTTCCCAAACCATAATCAGTGGGGGCTACCCCATTTTGTAAACCACTAGACTAGTTATATATATTGGCGTCCTTCCCAACCGAGAACGTAGGTACGTATTCTACCCAACCGAGAATACGCAGGTTAAATGTAGGTGTCCTTCCCAATCCGAGGACGGAGGTACGTATTCTACCCAACCAAGAATACGCAGGTTTAGTGTAGGCATCCTTCCCAATCCGAGGACGGAGGTACGTATTCTTCCTAATCCGAGAATACGCAGGTTTAGTGTAGGGGTCCTTCCCAATCCGAGGAAGGAGGTACGTATTCTTCCCAATCCGAGAATACACAGGATTAAATGTAGTCTATTAGTGGTGAATATACAGGTTTCATCTTAGCTTCTTAATCCCATTCCCAACCCACCGGGAATCCCATGCCTTAAGAGTGTGAACTCACCTTTGGTTGCTCGGTTGAACTCTTACAGTAGCTAACAATCGGTGTTGGTCAATCACGTCCTAATATGATTACCACTTAGTTTATTAGTGACTTCAAATAAGCACGAAGTTCCTACACGCATCTACCACATAACATGCACTCACTTTAACCGTTCACGCCCATATAAACTTCCCATCTATTACCATTCAAAATAAAGCATACGATATTGCACATAACACTTTCATTGACATATAACATGTTAGATCATCCTCAAATAACATGCCCGACATTTAGACACGCAAATTACTACCTATGTCGTTTGAGCTTTAACATCCAAAACTGGGCTGTTTTCGGGCATTTTAATAAAATAGTTAAATTATTTCAAAAATTCCCAAATTTTTACAGAATGTTTTAAACGATCCAAATATTAATGTGTAAAAATCTCGGGATCCAATTCGTTATCAATTATTTTATAAAAATCATTTACCGGGCTGCAATCAGATTCGTCACTTTCTGACTGCAGTCCACGGAAAAATTCATTTAAAATTCATCGTAAGTCCGATTGACGAAATTCCAGTTAGAGAATTACAACGACATCAGTGGCCACCTACAGTACAAATTTCATGACCTAATTCTACACATATTTCAAGTTATGACAAAAAAATATAACACAAATTTTTTGTAGTAAAAACGCAGCTTTTGCTGCTGTACAAAACGGAGCATTAAAAATTGCAAACGACCTCAAAAAAATATGATTCCAGTGCCATTTGAAGTGTTTTTCTAAATAACACGTTATAGACTCAAGAAAATCAATTTTTCGTTAAGTTATGACCCAGTTACAGCCAACTGAAGGTGGCTATAACAGTTTGACAGTTTGCTGTTTTCACGTCCCGAACCCGCAAACGACTATCTAGCGAACCCGATCAGTTATAACATCACGTACAACAAATTATAGGTTATTTATATCAGATTTATCATTATCATAACAGAAAACGCAGCCAAGATAATCTGATTTAACCACCGAACACATATATATAAACATCTAGAATTACAAACAAACAAAATCAAGAGGCGGTACCTAGCGATTTATAGAGATTAGATATAGTTTTGAAGTCGAATCATGATGTCCCTTGGACTCTTGTTATCGTCAACAGTGGAGTAGGGGGAAAAATCGCAGCTAACTGAATTAGGGTTTTGAGTAGTTGTAATGTTATGAAAGGGGGCATGCACCTACGTAACTAAATAATTGATAAGGGGTTGTTAAGGGTAAATGAGATGGGCTGCACTCATGAGGATGTGGGCCGCATCCAAAGAAAAAGCAAGAAGGGAGTTTGGAGTTGGATAAACGATTTGCCCAATTTAGTGTCTAATATACATATGTATTTTTTAACTAACTCAATGTATATGCATACGAATTGTTATTACAATTGTCATTATTATTTTTAACAAATGCTAATATATAAAGTTTATGCCATGATTAAAATATATAATTATTATTATTATTTGCCATGTTTCGAACCTCAAGAGTTTTGAGTTACACGGGTTATGTCATGGTTCAAACGGATTGGGTTGGTTCAACACAATATGGATTTGGTTCGAATACTCGTTTATATAATATAAATTTGATAGGCATATAATTAATTTATCACACAAAATAAGCATATGATTTGAATTAGAAATACGAAACAAGCGGTGGCTTTTACCTTAAAATCGCGGGTTGTTACATCATCCCCAAGTTGAGAGAAATTTCGTCCCGAAATTTAGCACGTAGTCACTGAGTAAGCTAGTTGTGTTGCGTGGTTTTCCTGGGGTATCACATCCTTCCCCCGTTGGTTTGGAATTTCGTCCCGAAATTCCGCAGTAGCTTCAACCTCAGTAGTGGATTCACTTTTCTCGAACAACTGGGGATTCTTGTGTTTCATTTGGTGTTCTCGTTCCTAGGTAAACTCTGGGCCACGGCGGGAGTTCCAACGAACTCGAACAAGGGGTATCTTGGTACGTTTGAGGGTCTTGATCTCCCGATGCATAATTTCCACCGGTTCCTTGACGAAACACAACTGGTCGTCGATAGTGAGTTCCTTAAAAGGAACGATGAGGGTCTCATCTGACAGACACTTCTTCAGATTCGACACATGGAATACGTCGTGAACACCACTGAGCTCTTCGGGAAGATTCAATCTATACGCCACCTTGCCGATTTTCTCAGTGATTTTGAAAGGTCTGACATACCGCGGAGTAAGCTTGTCCCGTTTGCCAAAGAGAACCACACCTTTCTAAGGTGAGACTTTAAGTAGCACTCGAACCACACCTTTCTCTGACGGTCATGAGCTACCGCCATTCGTTGTCGGATTTGGGCAATCTTTTCCGTTGTGTCGAGAACGAGTTCTGGGCCAGTAATTTGGCTATCGCCAACTTCTGCCCAACATAGGGGTGATCGGCATTTCCGGCCGTACAAAGTCTCGAACAGAGCAGCCTTGATGCTGGTGTGGTAACTATCGTTGTATGAAAACTCCTCGAACGGAGATTAGATCTAGTTTTGAAGTCGAATCATGATGTCCCTTGGACTCTTGTTATCGTCAACAGTGGAGTCTGGGGAAAATCGCAGCTAACTGAATTAGGGTTTTGAGTAGTTGTAATGTTATGAAAGGGGCATGCACCTACGTAACTAAATAATTGATAAGGGGTTGTTAAGGGTAAATGAGATGGGCTGCACTCATGAGGATGTGGGCCGCATCCAAAGAAAAAGCAAGAAGGGAGTTTGGAGTTGGATAAACGATTTGCCCAATTTAGTGTCTAATATACATTTGTATTTTTTTAACTAACTCAATGTATATGCATACGAATTGTTATTACAATTGTTATTATTATTTTTAACAAATGCTAATATATAAAGTTTATGCCATGATTAAAATATATTATTATTATTATTATTATTTGCCATGTTTCGAACCTCAAGAGTTTTGAGTTACACGGGTTATGTCACGGTTCAAACGGTTTGGGTTGGTTCAACACAATATGGATTTGGTTCGAATACTCGTTTATATAATAAAAATTTGATAGGCATATAATTAATTTATCAAACAAAATAAACATATGATTTGAATTAGAAATACGAAACAAGCGGCGGCTTTTACCTTAAAATCGTGGGTTGTTACACTAATGATCGTAGTCTAGACTCGAGAAGGAATCCTAGTTCGCTACGATCGAAGCTCTGATACCAAGCTGTCACACCCTGACTTTTGCGGAAGCGTGGTTATTGGTGTGACTTCTTAATACCATAACATTCAATCATAACAACGCTATATGATAAAACCATAAGATGTTCATCCATTCATTAAGTTAGAAAATAACACAACATACTTGTTTGAAACATTGACACCAAATTCAAGTTACGAACCACAACATGTTTAAATGAGTTCATGAAGACTCAACAAAAGACTTTAAATAAAACCGGGTTTAGAAACATGTATCCCATCCAGGAATAAGATACATCTCCTAAACCCTACGACCAGGGATGACATCTTTTATTCATGACGCAGCCTGAAACATGCAACACCTGCCAGATCCACTTAGTTCCCTGAAATACATGTAATTTGAAAACATCAATAAAAGTTGAGCGAGTTCATGTGTTTGTATAAGTATCTATAAACCTTTGTAAACAGTGTATGTAAATCCCGGTATGAAAGCAAACAAGGAAAAGATCACCAATGGTTTGCAAGGCCACTGATACGTGTGACGGTGTAGGAAGACTCAAACCAAGCAAATTTGTACCGGGCTTCCGGCTGGAAGACATAGTCACCCTATGGGCCACCCAGGTCCTCATGGGTGTGGGCTCACTACACCCAAATAGATCTATCACTCATGCCCCTCGGTCCTTATACGAGGATTAATGGTCTCAAGTATCCGCCTACCCATTCACATGATCTATGGTTCTTTTCTAGGCTAATCATACCAATTGTATTTGTATGTAATCCTTTTGTAACATGTATTTCACCCCCGAAGTAAATAAACAAAACAATTTAAAGAAAAGGGGGACATGAACTCACAGTTTTGCGTCTTCAGAATCGTAACTCAAATCTCCTCAGCAAACACGACTACCTACAATGTACTAACGTCTATTAGACGAACGGGCCGTGCCTTGACTTAGAGTTAATGTTTTCGAGTTACGTTTCTTTTAAGTCTTCAATATTATTCCAAGTTATAATTATTTGTTAAAATAATAAATATCTTAACTTTAATTATATTTAATTTTGGAATAATTGTTAAACCATATTTTTGTAACAATACTTCTCAAGTATTTATTTTCATATTTCCTTCCTAAGGATGGGGGTATCTCATACATGTATATTTGTATTCTTGTATTTGTAGTCTCAAAATAATATATTTCCAAGTCTCACTTTAGAAAATATATATAAACTCATTTTGTCCAAAAATAATGTATTTCAAGAAAACATATATTTTTCTCAAAAATCATATATCTTCTAAATATACTAAGAAAATATATTTTTACTTCCAATAATAATATATTTTCTCCTTGTCAAAAATATGATACAACTTTGTAATATTTACAAAAAATCATATTTTCATTTCTTCCGTATCCAAAAATAATATTTACCAAAAATATATTTGTAACGGTATTTTCCGGAATATTTTGTAAGTTACGTTCTTGCGTTCGGTTTCACAATATTAAGTGTGTAACTTATATATTTATTCCTTGTGATTTTTTGTATTATTTTGGATTGTAAATTCTTGGTATTTTGTTAAGTTATATTACTTTAAATCCTAAAATAATATAACTAATACACAAAGTATACAAATAATCACACACAATGTGTAAATATATATTCTAAATACATGTTTACTCATTTTTATTTATAAAAACCAACCTCCAATATTTGTATTTTTTTAATAAAAATTATGGCAAGATTTATGTTGAAAACCATAGTTAAAACACACTTGTGAATATTTGTTTAGAAAATATTTTTCTAAGTGTTTGTATTTTTAGAAAATTTTGCCATAGTTTCCCTTAAAAATGGAGGTGTCCATGCTATTAAAGCATATCATTTTCTTTTCAAAAATCATCATAAGCAATCAACAATCAATCTACACTTACCATGTGCTAAAACAAAGCTATCTACATAATGATCATGAACTTGAGTTTTCATAAACACTTGTGGTAACTTGGTAGTGTGTTTAGTATGTTTAGTTACCCTTTAAAGTGTGTTTATTTCCTTAAAAATCTCATTCTTAGAGGATTTAGGTGTTTACAACTTGTAAACATATTTTACAAAAACGTTTCTTTGTGAAATCTTCTTGTTTCTTAAGTGTTTCTACACTTGTTTTATCACCAAAAATAGTGTATATTTAAGTAAGAACCAAGATCTTCTAAAAATCACATTTTGAGCTTGGTTCTTTTGGAAAACCATTCATAAATCTTAGATCCATAAGATTACTAACCCACTTTGTTTATTATTTTTCAAGAAATCACTTTATTCTTCAAGTTCATGCTTATATATGAGGATGAACATCTTGTTTTGTCACATAATCATCCTCTCACTTGCTAGATCATGTGTTTAATCACAACTAGCAAGCTCCTTATGATGATCAACATCATAATCTCAAGAAAACAATAATCAAGTATCATACATATACTAAACAACATTGTTTCATCAAGAGTTTATCATATGACATGCTTATGTTAGACTTTTATGAATATGTTCTTTAGTGTTCAACAAGATTAACATTGTTCATCATCTTTTAACCAACAATATATGAAGTAACAAGAGTTCATAAGGGTCTTACTACTAGCACAAGGCAAGGGAAGAACACTTGATGTTGTAGATGACAAATGGGTTGGATAAAAGCAATCGGGAGAGGTCCTTCAAGATCCAAGACCACCAAACTTCTTTGTATGGCTCCTTACACCTTGAGTATAGCTTGGAATGAATGGATGATGGATGAAAGGTGGTGGTGGTGGTGGTGTGGTTCTCGACCGAATGGAGGAGAGGGGGAAGGAGATGAAGTGTGGTGTGAAGTGTGATGAGTTCTAATCCTTCTTATAACCTCTAATTCTTTTATCCAATGGTTTATGTGTTTGTTAAGTACAATAAAAATCCTTCACTAAATCAAATGAGATCCAATCATATCTAACAAGATCATGGAAGATTATGTTGGGGTCACATATGTGACCGTCCACTTAGGGGGGGTGGGGGTATTTAGTTGGGGTTTAATGTTAAGTTAGGTAATTTAGTTGGATCTTAAGTGTAGTGTTTAGTGTTTAAGTGTATGTTATGTTATATGGTATGTTAGGGTGTTCGGGGATCATAACTAGCTCAGAAACATTAAAACAATGCTTCTAGTATAATTTTGGTGTTTCGGGTAGTGTCCGGTTGTTCGGTTAGATACCGGTTCGTTAAAGTGTCAAACTATTCCGTTTAGTGATCTTTAAGTACCCTTTTGTGGCACTTTTAATTCCCAACACTTAGGAAAGCATTTAGGACCATTTAGTCATGTTTTTGCATGTAATTAGCTTGTTAGAATGCTAAATTTTGCTGAAATGTGCTGAATTCAGCACTTTAAGTGGGTTTTAGGCACTTTCCGGCATTTAAACTGTCACCCAGTGAAGCAGTTTTATGGTCCTTACTTCCCTACACACCATACTAGTGTAGTACCTTATCTCTGGCCCTTACAGGGTCTCAAAACACTGTCTGTCTTTGTACTGAACCTCGTCAGCATTTTTCTAAGTTATCCGCTAACTGTGCTTTGTGCATCATTTATGTCAATATGGTTTGTATGTAAAAATGAAGTGACATCATGCAATATGTGATGCACATGTAAGTATGATATAGTAATCAGAAAGCAGTCAAGTATAATTTAGCACAGTCATCAAGCACTAATCATGGTTAATTAAATTGTACGGATACCTGGATTTTTGACGGTTGTCACACCTCTTCTATAATCATCTCTATTCTCATCCAACGACAATACGAAAAATGAATTCTCATAATCGTGGTTTTGACCCGAACAATCCGTGGGCATTACAAGAAACACATAGCCCACCACCCAATCGTCCAATTGCTCCCTTTTTAATACACTCCACTATGGCCGATATGGCGGGTTACGCATCGTTTCTCTCGAATCGTTTGTATACTAACTTCCCTCACACTGACGATTCTATACCTAGCCCGATTCCACAAACGCCCATAAACCTTTCACAAACGTCAATCAACCTTTCCTAAACCGAAACCGTCCCCGAAACTCAACCCCCCATCGATGGTCCCTCCGCATCCAAACCCATCAAGAATAGAAGTCACAAGAAAAAACCCAAGGCCGAGAAAGCACTTGAAAACGCCAAACGAAAACAAAAAAGATGGGTCCTTAAAGAAGAAGTTGCATTGGCAAGGGCTTGGGTTCATAAATCTCTACATCCAACTTTAGGTATTTTTAAAAATTTTGTAGCCCTTATTTTAATATTTATGTTTTTTATTATATAACTTTGAAATATATTAAATGTTGTTTTTATTAAAATAGGAAATTCTCAACATAGAAACCATTTGTGGGACGCGATCAGTAAAGCATTCCACAAAGAAATGGAAAGGGAGTTTTATCATGAAGATGATAGCTTATCCTCGACGTGGACCGAGATAAGCGAGCAACTCACCAAATTTAGTGGTTATTTACATAAGGCAAAGCAAAACCCAAAAAGTGGTGAAACCGAAGCCGACTTTGTTACAAATGCATTGGTTACATACAAAACGATTGTGGGGAGCGACTTCCGTTTCATGCATTGTTGGGACATTTGTAAGTTCCATCCCAAGTGGGTGAATATCCCCAGTGGTAGCGAAACTAACACGTCTTCCATAAGCTCAAGGACACCCTCTTCCCAAGTCCAATCGGATGCATGAGATCTAGAGTTAGAGGACGATGTGGATGATTCGTCAAACCATCCAAAATATGGAAGAGATGCCGCAAAAAGGCGCGCTCAAAAATCAAGATCGGGTACGCCATCGCCTTCAGTTGGGAGTTCGGGCTTGCGTAGGGGAGTATACAGCGATCAGTTGGAAGACATTGCATGCAAGTTAGATACATTTAACGTATTTCAACAACAAATGGCCGAAATTCGGAAGAACAAAGATGCTAGGGATGCCCTGAAACAAAGACGAGATGATATGAAATTTCTAGCCCAGCCCATCGATCACCTATCAGGTGAAGAGTTGAAACTAATGTTGGAGACGAGAGAAGAGATAAAGAAAAAATATTCCAAGCACTAGGAATTTTTTTATGTAATTTCCTTTATTTTAAAATGTAATCGGTTTTTATTTAAAAAACATTATTAAAAAATATAAATTTTGTTTATAAAAAATATAGTTTGGGCTGGCCACACCCAAAACCCCCGCCCCACCATACCGTCTTCAATGTGGGTTAGCCCAACGAAGCCCACCCAAGGCACGTGTCAACCCATGCCCTAAACCCCCGCCCCACCATACCCCACGGTCTTACTAGTGCACAACTCCACATTAAAGGGTAATTTTTTAATGGTCAACCCAAGGAACAAATCAATATAAGGCCACTCGGTGTGGGGCTCGGCTTGGCCTGTCCTGGTCCGTCGTCAAGCCTCAACATCATTTCCACCATTGCGTCGCCATCGTAATCGTCGCACCCCAGACGATGAGGACATGCAAAAAAAGTAGCCGATTGATGCTACTAGCCGTTGTAAATTTTTTTTTTTTTCAATCCCACTTTATAAATATACACCTTTTATTCTCCCACTTTTAATCCAAAATCTTTCCAATCTCCCTCATTTTTTTATACACCACCATATTTTTATAAAAATATAGGCATGCCTTCTGCTTCTTCATCGTAGTGTTCGTCATCTTCGGGTGAGGGCGAATTATTTTTTTTGAACTTCATTATGCACTTAGCGCAGATGATCACGGAGGAGGAGGAAGAGGCAGAAATGTCGTCACAACCGCAAACTAGGGCAGCCGCCATAAACCGAAACCGAGAAGTTATTTTATTTTTTTAGTGTATCTTTATTTAAAGATAATAATGTATAATGTTCATTTATTTTTCGTTGTTAATATTTAGCTGGCCATGATAATTTAATGGCCGATAATTTTGCCGACAAACCTGTGTACACGGACGCAATGTTTAGACGTTGGTTCCGAATGAGTCGTTTTTCACACTTCGATACGATGCTAGGGGCCGTAGGGGATTCACCACTTTACAGAAATGTACATCGGCCATTCGCCAACTGGCATACGGGACGGCACCCGATTCGTTGGACGAGTATTTAAGGATGTCCGAAAGTGTAACGCCTTGCGTTTTCATACATTCTATATTTGGAAACCCTTGTTTGAAATTCTATCTTTGGAAATTTTTTTTGTTCTTGTAATCTTTGTTTCAATGTAATATTTGTAGAATCCGAGACTTAAATCACAACGAAATTCTCGTTTGAACGAAATATTTTCAAGGATTCTTGATTCTTTATTTATCGACACTTGTTACTCGTTAAACCAATTGAAACTATTAAAATGATGAGATTCTGATCCTAATTCTCGAAACTCGAAAGCTTCTTGAAATGAATAATCGTTTAAAGATTTTTATTCGTTATAAATATGGTCATTATTCAAATTATTTAAATTAATTAAATTAATTAATTTTGTAATTTAAAAGTTTATTTTATAATATCTAGTTAGTCTCGTTAGACATTAAAGTTAGTAAACTAACTTGGTTAGTTTAAACTATAATGTTAGTTTTCTTTTAAGATAATATAACTTGGTTATCTAACAGTTCAGGGGTGAATTGTACAATTTCTAAAAGTAAAGTTGCAGGGACTGATTTTGCTTTTGCTGAAAGTATAAGGTTTTAAGTAAAAATAAATAAATAAAAAGCTGCTGACCGCGGAGATCGAACCCGGGTCAACAACTTACACACACGCGCGTCCAACCAGTTGGGCTGCGGCCTTTTTATTGAACAAACCTGGCATGTATTTCATTTAAGCACTCGTTCAAACAACCTGATCAGCGCAAACAGACCTGAATAGACGCGAATTTAGGCGCGATTTTGAGTTTCTTTTTGAGTTTAAACCTTGTTTTAGCATTAATTATCCAACTACAAACTAACTTAAACCTTCCCTATAAATACCAAGTGTTCTCCAAGTCATTTACACTTTTCTAAACACTCTCAAATTCTCCTCTAATAAGCTGCAAAACACAAGTTCGAGCAGATTCGTCAATCTTCACAAAAGTGAGCATAACTCACTCATTTCTTATCCGATTTACTCGATTCTTTTTCCTACTGCTTTGGATTGACCTTAGCTACGTTTCCAGAGGTTTTTCATGGAAAACCAAGCCCTGTAATGTCGCCAAAAAGGCTCCAAAGTGGATTGTTTGTTTCTGATTTCATTTAAACTTGTTAATCTTAGTCGAACTTGAGTCTAACTCATCTCAAACCTATGTCCTAATGCTTATAACCTCATCTATGGTTAGTTAGGCTTAAAAACAAGGTTGAGACATGTTAAATCAGAGGTTAAAATCTCATAAATTTTCTGTTTTAGTTAGGGTTTTACCCACAAGAAGTGTTCAAGCTTGAAGCTTGATGAATGTGTGATTGTTAGACTACCTTGGGCTATCTTTCATAAAAATCCACACACTTCTTGTTGTTTTCTCATAGATTAGTTGTTGTATTTCATTATTCTTGTAAGTTCATGACCTTCCTTATTGTTTATAACTACAAGTGTAGTGGTGAACAATAGAGGTGTCTAAATGGAAGCTTTGTTCTTCCTGTGACAATTGTCAAAATTTCATGTATCAGTACATTGATTAAACAGTAATTTATGCCTTAATGACTGTGCTGATCTCTATTAATGACATGAATGTTCTCTGATTATTGTTATCATACATATATGTGCATCACATATTGCATAATGTCATATCATTATTGCATGCAACACTTATTGATTCAAATGATGCACGAAACAAAGTTAGCACAGTTATCAGACAAATCAGAAAAATGCTGACGGAGTTCAGTACATAGACAGACATGGTATTGAGACACAGAATGTGCCAGAAACCAAGAGTTACACTAGTATAGTGTGTAGGAAAGTAAGGATCATAAAACTGTCTTCCTAGTGATAGTTTAAGTGCCGGAAAGTGCCTAAAACTCACACAAACTGCAGAATTCAACAAAAATCAACATTTAAACAACTTAATATTATGCAGAATTATAGTTAAATGGTCCAGAATGCTTTCCTAAGTGCCAGGAATTAACACTGTCGCAAAAGGTAACATAAAGCACACTAAACTGCATAGTTTAGCACTTTAACGAACCGATAACCAACCGAACAACCGGACACTACCCGAAACGCCAAATTTCCACTAGAAGCATTATTTTATCATTTTCAAGCTAGTTATGGTCCCTGAACATCATAACACACTATATAACATCATAACAACTAAATAACCTAACTAAACAATTAGATTTCAACTAACTAAACTAACTACCAATTACAACCTAATCTATACCCCCCCTTCTATTTACGGTCACCATGAGGTGGCCCACCCTTGGGTTTTATTCTAATTGTTAAATATATCATATTGCCTCTTTTGGAGCATATTACACATTGGTTTAGCTAGTGTTGGATGAAAGTTTATTATAACCACTAGTGCCTTCACTTTTCTCATTTCACACAACACTTCACACTTGAACTCTCCCTCTAGTCTCAGCCGAAACCAACACACACACCACCACCATCTTTGAAGCTTATTCCATCCATTCTCTAGTGATTAAAAGGTGTAAGAAGCAAGCATAAGAAGCTAGGAGCCTTTGGAAGTGGAAGAACCTCTCTCACAAGCTATTAACCACCAAGTTCATCATCTTCATCTTCTTGAACATCATCCCTAGCCTTGTGCTAGTAGTAAGACCTTCTTAATCCCATTTTACATCTTGTTAAGTTGGTTAAAAGTGTATGTAAATCACTAATCATGAAGAACACTAGAGATCAAGAACATGATCTTTAACATAAGACTAAAAATCACCATAAATCATGTTGTTTAAGTGTTATTATGCTTCTTGATTGTTGATTGTTTTGTGTTAATGATGTTAAACATCATAGGAACCTTGCTAGATTGTGATTAAAGACATGATCTATGAAGATGAGAGGATGATTATGTTATAAATCAAGATGATCATCCTCATGTGAAACATGAACTTGAAAGGTTAAATGTTTTTCTTGAATAATGATGATCAAGTGTAGTATATGTCTTCTAAATGTGTGATTTCAAAAATGATTTTCTCAAGAAACTAAGTTAAAATACAAGATTTACATAAACTTGGTTCTTAAAGAAACTAATCACATTTTTATTGGTTAATCAAGTGTAGAAACATATTATTACCAAGAAAAATTCAAAAAGATATATTTTTAGAAAATCATTTTACAAGTTATAAACATCTAAAATCTTCAAGAATGATGTTTTTAAATAAATAACCACACTTTAAAGGGTAACTAAGCTTACTAAACACACTACTAAATTACTACAAATTTTTATAAATTTTCAAGTTCATGAAGTTGTGTAAATAGCTTGATTTTGGCACTTGGTAAGTATTGTTTGATTTGTTATTGATTGTGGTGATTTATAAAAGAAAATGATAAGCTTTGAAAGCATGGAAACCTCCATTTTTAAGAGGAGACTATGGCAAAAATTTTCTAGAAATTAAACACTTAGAAAAATATTTTTATACAAATATTTACAAGTATATTTTAACCATGAATTTTCATATAAAATTTGCCATAATTTTTGTTACAAAAGTTACAAAATATTGGAGGTTGGTTTTTGATAATAAAAGTGACTAAATATGTATTTAGGAGAATATATATATTTAGATGTCACCATGTGTGTGATTACTTGTATATTATGTGTATTAGTTATATTATTTTAGGAATTGAAATAATATAACTCACCAAAATACCAAGAAATTATAACACAAAATATTACCAAAATTCCAAGAAAATAAATATACAATTTATACCCAAAATTGGAGAAACCGAACAAGGAATATAACTTATATAAATATTCTCGAATTAAATTCATAGGTATATTTTGGTAAACGGTATTTTGGAAACCAAGAAAACAAAAATATGATTTCTATAATTGTTACAAAAATATATCATATTTTTTACAAGAAGAAAATGTATTATTTTTTATTAAAGAAAAAAAAAATATATATATATATATATATATATTCTTGAATTATTAGAAGATATATTATTTTTGGAAGAAAATATATATTTTCTCAAACAAATTTAGAATATATTATTTTTTAGTGAAAAATGGATTTATAATTATTTTCTAAGTTAAACTTGAAAATATATTATTTTTGAGGTTTAAATGAAAATACAATTATTTTTGCCAAGGGGAAAATTATAGAAAATTTTTCTATGTAAGTTTTCTTGAAATATATATTTTAAGAATATATATTGGTGAATTTTTATTAGAAATATTATCCCGGAAAGTTTAATACAAAAATTAAGTATATGAATACTTAATGAATACAATAAAGATACGTATTCTCGTACGTATAAGTACACCAGTATACGCAACCAATACTTGGCTAAATACACAAGTCTAAGAATACAAGTGTAAACATACCCATCCTTGGGGGAAAGACAAACGTGTATAAATACATAATTTGCTAAGTTAAGATATATTATTTTAACTAATATTCCAATGATTAATAAATATAATTTAAGTTAAAATATTTATTATTTTAACAAATAATTATATACTTAGAATAATATTGATGACACAAAGAAACGTAACTCAAAGATACTAAATAAGACTAAGGTCAAGGCACGACCCACCCGTCTAATAAACCGTAGTACGTTTGTATGTAGTCGTGCAATCTAGAAGAAGCTTTGGGTTACTTGATCGAAGAACGCAAGACAGTGAGTTCATGTCCCCATTTTCTTTTAACTGTTTTCGGTTTTATAACTTCGGGGGTAAAATACATGTTACAAATGATACAATGATTACAAATGGTATGGTTAGCTAGGGAAAATACTGTTAGATCATATGAATGGGTAGGCGTTAACTTAAGACCATTAATCCTTGTTAAGGACCGAGGGGCATGAGTGATAGATCTATTTAGGTGTTGCGTGCCCCACCCATGGGTCCGCGAGTTGTCCGCATGTGGTGACTATGTCGTTCTAGCCGGGAGGCCCGGTACGAAATACGCAAAGGATTGAGCCTTCCTACACCGTTGCACACATATTAATGACCTTGCAAATCATTAATTGATCTGTTCCTTGTTGCTTTCATACTGGGATTTACAAATACATACATACTATGGTTACAGGTTTATTACGAGCTCACATACAAAACACATAAACTCACTCAACTTTTGTTGATGTTTTTAAACTACATGTATTTCAGGAAACTAATTATGGATCTAGCGGGCGTTCAAGATTTCAAGTCGTGTCTTTAATAAAAGATGTCATCCAGTGTTGAAGGGTTTGAATTTGTGTATTTTTTTCTTGGATAAGATACAAGGTTCAAAGCCTTGTTTTATTAGTATCTTTTGTGTCGAGTCCTTATGGAAGTTTAAACAATTGGTTGGTTTGTATTTTAAAACTTGAAGTCTTGGTTTGCTGTTAACAACATTGGATGTAATGTTTGAAACTTAATTATGGATGAACATCATGAGTTTTATCATATAGATGTTTGTTATGGTTAAATGCAATGATATTAAGCAAGTCACACATAATCACGCTTCCGTAAAAGTCAGGGTGTGACACTTCCTACCTCTTGTATGAATTCTATGATACTTAGAGGTGCCTAAATGAAGACTTTGATCTTCTACCTCATGCATGACATATATGATATAGTATATTTTATGTAATACTTATATAACATTCAAACAAACCGAACTCTTGATGATGAACAAGTGGACATTGTCAAGTTAATAAGTATATCATCTAAACATCATATGTGATGGATAATTATTTTCGTATGTCTATTTTCATGTCTTTAAACTTTAAATCCGTAAACCCTAAATGTAAACATCCTCTTAAACTCCAAATCGAACTCATTCAACTTCCTAGTCTCAACAACCTCGGCACGTTGGATAAATCGGAAAGCATATGCAATTTTGTGAGTATACTCGAACCCATTTTACTTTTTAAACACTTTTGGGTGCAACATGTATTCTATGTAAAAACACGAAAACACTTGAAACTATTTGAATCACACTCTATCCATATTGAAACATGTTAATCTCCGGCTAGTCTATTGGGAGTGAAACTTTGAACAATTTGATGCTTGTTAATCTCGTATGCTACATAAGCTATTTGTTTTGATATATGCTCTTTAACTTTGCTAGCCCACCTTAACAATTATAGCGCTATAGGAGTAATGCACCGTCCACGAGAGTTGGGGTATTGTTGTCACACCCCAACCGATGGCGGAAACATCGGGGCGCGGCACTGAGCGAAACACATTGTCTAGGAGAAATCCATAACAACTAATATTACCAAATATTTAACGTTACATCCCATAACATAACATATCAAGCAAAGTAGTTATTACAGACATAGCATCTCAAGACAAATAAATTGTTCTGACAACTCAGAATTACATGTGACATTTCTAGACCTCCTAACTTGATTCCATAACAGCAAGCATAGCATAAGCATCCTAAACACTTGTCACATACGTTAAAATAAAAGTCAATACACATAGTGTAAAGGTGAGCATACAAGTTTAATAGCATAATAGTAGCGAAAGAGATTTACGCATAACCAGCATGTAACACGTAGTAATGTGAAGCAAGTAGGTTATCGACAATAAAATATGCACAGACGTGACTGCGAGTTGTAGAATGCGTAACACATATCACCACTGTGACACGTGAAGAAAAGCCCTTAACAACCCCTGTCCACGATAGGTGCTGAGTCCAAACTATATTACAATCTTTGCTAAGGTGTCAGGCAACAATCACTGTGTAAACATAACATACAAGCATTCATCGAATAACACGTATAACATGCAGAGCGGTTAGCGTATAAAAAGTAGTTCGCGTTGTGTGTCGAAGTGATTTGATATAAGTAACGTATGTAACACCCAAAAGTGCGTTAAGCAAAAAGGGATCGAGTATACTCGCAGTTCGTGTTTAATAAATAAACAAAAGCTTGGATTGAAGGGAGCGCTTGAGAGATTAGCCTGTTCAGATAACGAAAGTATAAGCGTTGAACGGTGCGTTAAACGATGTCGAGTGAGATGGGGGACGGATAGTGATCCGATCGGATGACCGTCTGGATGGATGGTCATTCGGACGGATGACCATTCGGTCGGAGGGTTATCCGTTTGGGATGGATGTGTTTGTGTATGATTTGAACTTTGAAGTTTTCATTGTAGCATTTTAAAAAGTGAGAAGTATCATTGTTTGTCCAGCCATCTGGTCGGATGGTCATCCGGACGGATGGCCGTTCGATCGGATGGTGGTTCGTTTGAGTGGAACTTACAAAGATTCAAGTCTCCTGGTAGGATAGTCATTCGATCGGATGGTCGTCCGATCGGATGACTATTCATTTGGAACTGATATTCTTAGAAGTTTTGTAAAATGTTTAAGTGTTGAAAATCACAAGTCACCTGGTCGGGTCGTCGTTCGATCAGATGGTGATCCGATCGGACGACGATTCATTCGGGTAACCTGTTCGTTTGAGAACTTGTAAACTCCGTTAAGTTTAGAAAGTTTTGCGGTTGAACCGAGACGGCATGGCAACGTGTCAAACAACGGAAACCACATCAAGTCCAGTCATCCGTTCGGATGGGAATCACCCCGTTCGATCAGTAACTGTTCCTGACAGGATTTCATGTTCAACCCGTGAATCGGTTGTCTCTCCAACAGTAATCCGTTCTCAAACCGGCACTCCACTAGAGAACGAGTAAAAGGACTGAACGAGCTCAGACTCTGTCGGTTTTGAGTGAAATGTTGGGAATGTTGAAGAAAAGTTTGAAACACTTTGTTTATGCTTAGATTTAGTAAATTTTGTGTAAAAATCATGTAGAAATCTGTTAGATTCGGACCATTCTTGCTGGAATGAAGTCATTCTCCGAAGTTCATACAAACCCGTGATGATATCATCATTAAACAGCCCGAAATCAGGTGATTTCATGGTTAAAAGTTGTGATTTGAAGGAGAAGATGATGAGAAAGTGTGTGGTGATTGTGAAAGTACGAGATTTAGAGTGAACACTTACAAGAATCTTGAGGAATCGAGAGAAAAGTGGCCTGAGAGTGCGTGGGTCGGAGGAGAGGTGTCACATCAGGAACAGTGATGTGACACGTGAGGTATTTAAAGTGTGAGGATGAGAAAGGCGGTGTGGTGTGGTTCGGTCGGAGGGCCTTTCGATCGGATGACCATCCAATCGGATGGCCATCCGAACGGGTGACCATTCGATCGAATGGTCCTTTGATTGGATGGCTCGAGTAAGTTGGTTTTCGACTTTTCGTTTCATGCGTTGAGCGTTGCGTTGCGTTGCGTTCGAGTAAGCGATGCGATAGTATTAAACAATAGTTACACCAATAACATAACTCCTAATAATCATAAAAGTACTACTTAGTTCTCGTGTTCGTGATGAGATTGCGTTGTGATAGAGTTGCGATTGCGTTCGCGAATAACATCCCCAGACAAATATAAACATGCACAAGTAACACATAATAGCACACACACATAAAACAATATCCAGAACCTGTAATTCGAATTGCGATGCGATAACGATGTGATATTGTTAAGTAGATTAGCGTGTAATTGCGTTTATCACATTGTTACATCACATATTACATAAATCGTACACAAAACAGCGTTAACTAAAGTATCGATTATCGGGGGTTCGAGAGTACAAGTAATGATCAAGTAAGAAATGACAGATCTGATTAGCAATCTTTTCTTCCTTTGACTTTGACTTTGACTTCAAAAGTCGGGTTGTTACAGCCTCCCCTACTTTAGGGAATTTTGTCCCAAAATTAAGGCACAGGCGTAACGAATAGCTGTGGATACTTAGCCTTCATGTCACTTTCGAGTTCCAAGGTGAACTGGTCTCGCGTCTGATGAGATATATACGAAGTGCTCGCCTATAAGTGGACACTCATCCCAAGAATTCCCAGGTAAGCACAACTGGTCTCGCGTCTGATGAGATATATACGAAGTGCTTGCCTAGACAGAAAACCCAGAATACAGGCATTCACCCTTCCAGTTTGCACGTGTTCACATTATTTAAAACCCAAAACCTTGACGAGATTTTGAAAACTCAAAGGGGTTCAAAACCATATAACAGAGGGTTCAAAACCTTACAATAGAGGGTTCAAAACCTACTAATCAATCATCTTAAAACAGATGATTAGTTTTCAAAGCGGTTTTGAAATTTATGTTCTTGTTGTGGTCGTCGCCCAAGGATAGGTGACAGTATTGTTTTATGACTAAACGCAAGTAAACTTGCGTTAGGGTCCTAGAAAGGTTATAGACTAGGTCAAAGCATTACTAATACCCTAATTCCCTATAACCATTGGCTCTGATACCATCTTTTCTGTCACACCCCGACCACGTGGAACAACCAAACGTGGCGGAAACGTCGGGGAGTGTTGTAACAGAATTAATTGTTTCAAATCCATGGCAATTAAAGTTTCGTTTTATTAATCAAACAAGAGAGTTACATTGTTTTAAACAAGAAACAAAGAGTATATAACAAAAATTAACTAATTCTTGTCTCGTTTTAAGTCACTAAGGCACAGGTCCGCCTAAGTTTGTCTTGATAAGTCATATGCATCATCTCCTGAAAACACATGTGAAAATAGGTACGTCAGCATAAAAATGCCTGTGAGATACATAGGTTTTGTGAGAATAGGATTCATGACTTATGTTTGAGAAAATGTTTAGTCATGAACCTTGTAATTTGCTTTGTCTTGTAAATCATTTGAAAAACGATAAGATCAGATGATATGTATAAATAAGAGAATAATGTTTGGTTAAATGAATAACCATGTAAAATGAGTTTGTATAAGATAAGTTGTTTGTAAATCAATATCTTGTGAAAAGTATGTTATTTGTATAAAATGTTATATGTCTAAAATTGAAATGATTCAAATAACGCTACAATATGTAATACCATACAAACACTTATATATAGGAAGTACCAGCGGCGTATCCACCGTGCTTGTATCATATTACATACGCCTCGTTACTTAAATCACTTACTCAAACCAAACCATCAAGATGAAATGTTTATGTTTAATCAATTGTCTATTGTCAAATATAAATCATGTCTATGGATACAAACGGTTCAACAGTTACAAACGGTTCACACGGTTCAACGGTTACAAACGGTTCACATAGTCAAATAGTTACAAACGGTTCAACAGTTACAAACGGTTCACACGGTTCAACGGTTACAAACGGTTCACAATGTAATATAATGTGTTCATATGCTGGATGAGCACATGCAACAAGATGTAATGTAAATCAATGTACTTAGTATGCACACAATGGACATACATAGCATGAAATGTAATGTAAAACAATGTACTAAGTATGCACACAATGGACATACATAGCATGAAATGAAATGTAAAGTGATGTACTAAGTATGCACACAATGGGCATACATAGCATAAAATGTAATGTAAAGTGATGTACGAAGTATGCACACAATGGGCATACATAGCATAAAATGTATTGAAATCATGTACTATAAATGTACTAATGAACATAACAGGTATATGATGTGAAAGCATGAAAGTAACAAGTAGGCACATGTGTTCCACCCCAAACTAGTTTGGAAAACAGTAAAAGAGGGGTCTATGTACTCACTTGAAATTGCTCAGAAGTCCTTGAGTAACAACCAAACAATGCTAGAGATCACGGATATCAAACGACACCTAATATAGGTAACTATGTTAATAAACCGGACCTAAATCGGAGGATCGGATAGAATGAGGGTTCGTAAACCAAACGAGTATGGAGACTCGTGTAATATGGTTTAACAAAGCCTACATACTAAATGAAACCTAACAAAAGTGCTTTCAACCCATCGCGACCCATTAAGGTAGCTTATGCTACATTAACGCGTCGTGCGCGCAAAAGTGCACTCGAGGCGTCTAACTAGCCCTATGACAAGTGTTATATGCCTAAACATGTTACATAATCAGTTATGTGACAAAAGTTTAGGTTACATATGCTTAATTACCAATTATACATGAAAAGGGTATTATGGTAATTTACCTAAGGCATATAAACTACCTATCATACAACTACTCAAACGATGTGACCATAGGGTATAACCTCGGAAGGTTATTCCCTATATACTATGGTCACCTAATGTGTTTGGTCGGATCCTAATGATCGACCAAATGGGTCGGGTTCGAAGGTATAAGCGATTTATTAGATCGCTTACCCTTACGACCCTAGACAACGTGGAAATCAGTAGGCATAGTCCCAAGGGACTATAACCATCGTGATTACAATCACGTTGCGAAGTTCAAACGAACTTCGCATTGACCATAAACTGGTCAACGCAGAAAGTCAAACAAAGTTTGACTTTCGGACTCGAAAAAAAATAAAAGAATGAAGGAATACTTACGAAGGGTCCCCGAATGCTAATCTAGATCAAAATAGCTCAGGTATGAAACAAAGGTTTCAACTTAGAGCACATTAGATCAGATTCTAGTGGGTTTTGAAGTTAAGTGGGTTGGGTATTTATAGGATTTCTCGAACCGTTAGGATCGTTTCTTGTAAAACGTGATCGAATCTCGTGCGTACACTTGTTGGAAAGTTGTGGTAACTAAAAATGGCCCCTAATGAGCTGAAAGGTCAAGTGTGGGTTTGTGGTTGTGAGTTAAACAGCTGTAATCTGCTGACAAATCGATCTTATCTGATCTGGGACACTGACGCGGGCCGTGTAAAGATGCACACAACCTTACGCGGGCCGCCTGGCCTGCAATGTTCAGAAACAAGTTTCAGAATTGTCAGTTTTGGTCCCTGAACGTGTTTAAGCTTATTTCCGACACTTCTAAGGCCCGTCAAGCGGACTTTAAGGCCCTAAAATGATGCCTAAACATTGTGGACATGAAACATGCTCAAAAATATGCTGGATGTTGGTTCGTTTGGTTGTACGAACGCGATGTTCGCTTAATTACGATGGAATGCGCACAAGCGCGAAAAACGATCCAAATGACGCGGCGAATGGATTTTTCTCATGCCAAACACTAAAATAAAATATTTTAGTGCTTACATAAATTTTTGGATGTCCAGATGTATTCAGAACGTATGTTATGCGCGAAAATGCAAACTTGTGCACTTTTTGACGCTTTTAGTCCCTGAATGACCCAAAAGTTTATTTTAGCATACCGAACACCTCAAAGCCTATTTATATGCTATGTAAAGGATATTTATGGTAAGTTTAACTTATGGTCATGTTCCGGAATGTTCGTTGCTATTCAAATTGGCATACTTTCGCAGTTTGTCAAGTTTAGTCCCTGTAAGCGAATTAACTTGTTTTTGCCATACCAAAGCCTTCAAAACTTATTTCTAAGTTATGTAAAGGTTATTTAAGGTATGTTAAGTATATGTCACTATTCCGGAGTGTTTGTTGCATTAAACTGGTTATATTTACGCATCAGCGCGCGTATAACCTTCTAGAAAGCGATTTAGAGCTTGAAATCGAACAAGAGTTGATATGTGCAAAAGATACACATATTTATACAAGTCCAAAGTATGAAATACAATATTTCATTGGTTTGGTATTTGTTTGATGGTCGCAGTGACACAGGTGTCACAGGATCTCACAGTCGTAATCGTTGAGAAGTTCAACCCATCGGTGCTGGCGCATATTCAGCTCTTTCTGGTTCAAGATGTGTTGTAGGCTCTTATGGTCTGTGAATACCGTACACTTGGTACCGTAAAGGTAATGTCGCCAAATCTTTAACGCAAAAACAACTGCATCAAGCTCGAGATTGTGGGTTGTATAGTTCTTCTCGTGGATCTTGAGCTGACGAGAGGCGTACGCTATAACCTTATCTCGTTGCATAAGAACACAACCGAGACCGAGGTTAGAGGCATCGCAATAGACTACGAAATCATCGTTTCCGTTGGGTAACGCGAGCACAGGAGCATTGCAGAGCATATGCTTGAGAGTTTGAAAGGCAAGCTCTTGTTCAGTTCCCCAAACAAAAGGCTTGTCTTTATGCTTCAGAGAGGTAAGCAGAATGGCGATCTTAGAGAATCCTTCGATAAATCGACGGTAATAACCCGCCAGTCCGAGAAAAGAACGAACTTCGGACGGGTTCTTTGGTGTAATCCAACTCTTACCAGCTTCGATCTTTGCGGGATCGACGTGAATACCATGACTATTGACAATGTGACCGAAGAACTGAACCTCCTCCAGCCAAAATTCGCACTTGGAGAACTTGGCATAGAGTTGACTCCCTTGGAGCAGTTCGAGTACCAAATGTAGATGTTGCGCGTGTTCGGCTTTCGATTTCGAATAGATAAGGATATCATCGATAAACACGATGACGAAGCGATCAAGAAAGGGTTTACACACACGATTCATCAGATCCATGAAAACCGCGGGTGCGTTGGTTAGACCAAAGGGCATAATGACAAATTCATAGTGACCATAGCGAGTGCGAAAAGCAGTTTTGGGTATATCTTCCTCTTGGATTCGTAACTGATGATAGCCTGAGCGTAAATCAATCTTCGAGAAACACGTAGCACCTTGTAACTGATCAGACAAATCATCCATTTGAGGTAAGGGATAGCGATTCTTGATGGTAAGCTTATTCAATTCCCTGTAGTCGATGCACATCCAGAACGATCCATCCTTCTTTTTGATGAAAAGGACAGGTGCGCCCCATGGAGAGGTGCTAGGGCGAATGAAGCCTTTATCAAGCAATTCCTGGAGCTGACTCGAGAGTTCGCGCATTTTGGACGGAGCGAGTCGATAGGGAGCTTTACCAACAGGATTTGCTCTAGGAATGAGATCACTACGAAAATCAATATCACGACTTGGTGGTAGACCAGTTAAATCGTCAGGAAATATTATAGGAAAATCACGAACCACAGGCACCTTATCCATTGCCTTCTTTTTCTTTTCCTCCGCTACTACGATGTGTGCCAAGAAAGCTTTGTATTCCTTTCAGAGATACTTGCTTGCTTGTATACACGACATGATTTTGAGATCCTTCAAAGGTGTTTCGCCATAGACACATAATTGATCACCATTAGCAAGAGAAAAACGAATCATCTTATAAAAACAAATGACTTTAGCACGATTTTCACGAAGGAAATCCATGCCTACTATGATGTCAAAACTACTGAGCTGCATTGGAATAAGATCAATCGGGAAGACATGATTGTTGAGCTCAAGGGTACAATCACGTAGAACAGAACTAACAGTGACGGTTCTTCCAGTGGTAGTTTCTACGTCGAACGTTGTTGGGAGGTTAGCGCGTTTACGTTTTAGGAGCTTCTCGAATTCAAACGACACAAAATAGTTATCTGCTCTAGTATCAAACAAACATGAAGCATATATACCATTGACAAGAAACGTACCGTTGACAACGTTGTTGTCATCTTGGGCCTGGCGAACGTTGATGTTGAAGGTTCGTTCGCGGGCTGCTGGCTGTTGTTGCTGCTGCCGCTGAGGCTGCTGCTGTTGATGTTGTTGTTGCACTGGTTGCTGCTGTGGCTCTTGCTTCACCACTCAGTTATGGCAGACATTTGCGAAGTGGTTAGGATCACAACATGCATAGCAAGCTCTTGCGTGAGCAACGGGAGCAGGAGCTGCTTGTTGTCCCTGTGGAGCGGGAAGAGGAGTGGGAAGAGGAGCGGGCAGTGCAGGAGCTTGAACTTGAGCTTGACGGGGACCAGTACGGAAGTTCTCAGTAAAGTGACTGAAGGTTGCAGTGAACATAAAATCGATATGTGATCCTGACAGGATGATGGTAAGTACAAGTGGGGCATAACGGGTGTGGACCAGTGTATGCATGTTTTTGCAGGAGGTGCATTGGTCACGGGTGAAGCTACTTGGCGGTTCTGGTTTTGGGGTTGCGCAGGGATAGCATTGAGAGGTGCGGTCGTGACAGCACAGTTCTTGTTGTTGTTGTTGTTCTTGCGCTTGCGGCGTGATGATTTCGACCCTTGCGGTGCAGCGGTTTCAGATGCGGTGGGAGAAGCGTTAACTTGGTGGAGACTTTTGGTGGTGTTCTTGAAGTAACCAGCCCTAACTCGCTTGTCATTGATTTCTACAGCAAGTATATAAGCCTATTCGATGGTGGTTGTCTTGGTGGCTTGCACGAAATCAGCAACAGAATCAGGTAGAGCGCGAATGTATTTCTTGATTGTGATGTCGAGAGTTGAGACTTGGCCGGGATAAATGATGCTAAGCTGCTTAAAGCGAGCAGTAAGACCATCATTGTCGCCACCTTCCTGCTTGATGTTCCAAAACTCGTCCTCCAGCTTCTGAAGCTCATGGGGAGGGCAGAATTCTTTCATCATGATTTCTTTCAACTCATCCCAAGTAAGCCCATAGGCTGCGTTGTTCCCTCGCCTGTTCCTTTCAGTGGTCCACCAATCCAGAGCCCTGGACTGGAAAATGCCTATTGCGTTGACAATGCGGAGGTTATCGGGATAACCACTTTGGCGCAGAGTGACTTCAATTGAATCGAACCATTGGAACATGGCACTGGGCCCGTCTTCACCAGTGAAGTCTTTGGGGCCGCAGGCCTTAAACTGCTTGAAGCTAAAAGAAGCTTTTGGTGAGTCAGTCCTAGATTCCTCAGAGGACTTGCTAGCATTTTCATTGAGTTCGCTGATGATTTGCAGAATGACCTTAGCCATTTGCTTAGCGACTAGCGATGCGTTTGTCAGCGTGGTTGCGGCGAGCAGCTCGGGAAGTATGCGAACAGAATCACGGCATTGTCTGCAACAGACATCGCCATAGGATTCAGGTACGATGTAATCGAATCTCTCCATACCAATCTACTTATTACTACTAGATAAAGCTCAGGAACACGTCCACACATAGGCACATAGTCACGTAGGCACATATTCCACATAAGCACGTAGTCCACGTAAGCACATAAGCAGGTAGTCCACATAAGCACATCTTCAACTATATTTTGCACGTATTCACCTACATACATTGTACGTATTCACCTATTTTTCAAAGCTGCGATTGCGAGTGTGAATAGCGAGTAGCGAGTATCACAGCGTATGGATCTCATACTTCCCTAAATGCGATGAGGGGTTTGCGATTTGTTAGCGTATTGAGATAAATGTGTAGTGCAAGTTATGCGTGTTTATCGAAGCGAGGAGCGAAAGCGAGTGAATCACCAAAACCGAAACGTAAATAAACACGTAAAACCACATAAAACACAAAAATCACATAAGATCGAGGAATCAGCGGTTGCGAGCTCAGAATCGAAACACATAAAACGTAAAATCAGCGATCGAAAATAGACTGTCTTGGGTGATAGACATCGACTACCCAAAGTGATTCGACTATTCACAAGGACCTCGACTGCATGCTTCGGTTAATAGACTGTGCTCTCTCACCGGCGTATGGTGAATGGCACGCATCCTTTCGGCTTTGGCGTGAGTCGAGTCATTGGAGTCCGTCGAGACTTGGGTGAGAGTTTCGTGGAACCAAATAGAGAGTGGAATGAGTCATCAAGATTCGGGTTTCAACCCTAACTTAACGACTGTATTCCTGTTTGTGTGATAGCATCACGAGATAGAGAGGGAGATTTGCGTCGAAGTATGGATTTCACTCCTGATTCAACGCAAATTCTCATGTTTATAGTAAAAATGCGCGTCGGGCGAGCGATTTTGTCGAGAGTTTGCGGTTTTCAAAGCTAATCTCAACCAAATCACTCGTTTACGCGAGTGTTTTCGAAAATTGTGTGTGTTGCCAGCCTTAGGAAAGGCTGACCTTGCGCGAAGCGGTAATATGCGACATTCGCGCAAAAGTGTAGTTTCCTGCGAGTTCAAGTGAAAATATCAAGTAAGCTCATGCAAAACCACTACTGGGTTTGTACAAGTCGGTCTGTTGGGACTTAGACTGTAGACTAGGTCAATTCTAAGACATCGACCCGGACTAGGTCGAGTCTTGCCTAATTCCATATAGTTATGGCTCTGATACCAATCTGTCACACCCCAACCGATGGCAGAAACGTGACACTGAGCGAAACGGATTGTCCAGGAGAAATCCATAACAACTAATATTACCAAATATTTAACGTTACGTCCCATACCATAACATATCAAGCAAAGTAGTTATTACACACATAGTATCTCAAGACAAATAAATTGTTCCGACAACTCAGAATTAAATGGGACGTTTCTAGACCTCCTAACTTGATTCCATAACAGCAAGCATTGCATAAGCATCCTAAACACCTGTCACATACGTTAAAATAAAAGTCAATACACATAGTGTAAAGGTGAGCATACAAGTTTAATAACATAATAGTAGCGAAAGAGATTTACGCATAACCAGCATGTAACACGTAGTAATGTGAAGCAAGTAGGTTATTGACAATAAAATATGCACAGACGTGACTGCGAGTTGTAGAATGCGCAACACATATCACCACTGTGACACGTGAAGAAAAGCCCTTAACAACCCTTGTCCACGATAGATGCTGAGTCCAAACTATAGTACTATTGTTGCTAAGGTGCCAGGCAACAATCACTGTGTAAACATAACATACAAGCATTCATCGAATAACATGTATAACATGCAGAGCGGTTAGCGTATAAAAAGTAGTTCGCGTTGTGTGTCGAAGTGATTTGATATAAGTAACGTATGCAACACCCAAAAGTGCGTTAAGCAAAAAGGGATCGAGTATACTCACAGTTCGTGTTTAATAAATAAACACAAGCTTGGATTGAAGGGAGCGCTTGAGAGATTAGACTAATCAGATAACGACAGTATAAGCGTTGAACGGTGCGTTAAACGGTGTCGAGTGAGATGGGGGACGGATAGTGATCCGATCGGATGGATGACCATTCGGTCGGAGGGTTATCCGTTTGGGATGGATGTGTTTGTGTATGATTTGAACTTTGAAGTTTTCGTTGTAGAATGTTAAAAAGTGAGAAGTATCATTATTTGTCCAACCATCCGGTCGGATTGTTAATGCATTATGTCAGTAGCTTCCGTCTGTATCGAGTCTGTATTTGTCCGGTATTTGTCGTTGTACAGTTTTGTATGTATGTAATTTTGTATCTAGAGGAAACGGGAGACGGAACGATAAATGTTAATATGATCTGGTCGGATGACATGGGTCATCCGGATGGATGGCCATCCAGACGGATGACCCTCCGACCGGATGACATCTCCTCTCCTAGTTTCCCTATAAATAGAAGTGTAGGGGTCATTGTTTAGAACTTATTGACAGTTGTCTCTAGTGAAGCTCTGTCCAGTTGTCATCAGGATCTTTGTATTTTCATATCAGTGAATGAGATTGGACATCTTTATCGTTGACTTCGTTGTTGATTACTCTATGACGATGCTTAGGGATTCCGCACCTCAGTATTGATCGATTCAGACCACGTTCTTCATCTTAGAGAGAACCGACTCCTGCAAGGGCACTCACAAGTGGTATCAGAGCCACAGAAGGTCGAATCGGAGATAACTACGATGATTTCTCGAGGATTTTAACCGTTTTTAGTCAAATCTCACCAGAGATTTTGACCAATTCATCATCCTCTTCTACATTTCTATCAGTTTTCTATATTTTCACACCTAAAACTGCTAAAAACTCAAAATTGACAGACAATTTATGGACAAAATGGACTAAATTTGACATCATTCGGATCAGAATCTATTGTAGATTAATCCTACAAAATTTCAATTCAAAATTCGAGCTAAAACACGTCCAATTTGATCAAAATCATGAACTGTTTATCGAACATGCTGACGTCACTAATCCTATCGGATTGCCATCCGATCGGATTGCACTAGTTATTGCTCTATTTCACTTGCTGACGTCATACTCATACGATCGGATTGCCATCCGACCGGATAAGTATTGTGGTTTTACAAAGTTCAACTTTAAACTAACGAAGGACCATCCGATCGGATTGCCATCCGACCGGAGGGCCTTTCATCACTTGGCATACCTATTACTTAGATCATTTGTGTCATCCGTCCGAACGGCCATTCGGATGAACGCCCATTCGATCCAAGTGCTTGAGTTTGCATTTTTGAAATTTGACTTTTCAGGTACGTTGATCATGCCTGACGAATTCATGAATCCGTTCAGTGATATTTTTGCCTACAACACAGGAGACACATCTTCCAACACGAATACCAACACGAACCCAAAGACTGCTACCAAGGCGATCTCTGACTCGCTGAGCCTTGACAATGCATACGATACGTACAACAAACCTCCAAAGCTAATGGCAATCGAGGATTATAATAGATGGGCTAAGTGGTTCGATGGGTGGCTAATGGCATTTGCATATGATAGCTGGAAATGAATGAAACATTGTTACAAGGCTTCAAGGGAAGATCATGAAAACTTGGATGAGATTGAACAGGAAGAGTTTGTAGCTGAACATAAATGCATTGCTCTATTACATCAGTCTGTTCGAGATGATATCATATCACTGATTGATTACAACGACTCGAGAGATTTATGGGGAAAACTCGAAAAGAAATGTACAGGGGGTGAGAAAATAGTGAAAAATAAGAAAAATTTGTTGAAAAAGGAATTTGATTTGTTTACATGTAAGAAAAACAAGAGTGTGCGTCAGATGATTGAAATATTCTGTCATCTGAAGCAGAATTAATCAGATATGGAATCAAGAAGGACGAAGATGAGATGGTTGATAAGATGTTCGAGGCTTTGCCAAATGAGCAGGACTGGCAATATTTCGGTCTAGTGCTCAAAAACACTAAGCCAGCGGCAGAGATGACAGTAAATGTCATGAGCTAGAGATAAAGAAGATGAAAAAGGTGAGCAGCACACAATATCAACAAAACCTTGATCTGTATTACAGGGGCAGTATGATTCCCAAAGTTTCATCACCGAAAACTGCCTTTAGTGCTGAAAGCTCAAATGCTGTGACACCAGAGAAGCCCAGCAGCGGTTCTTCATCAAACAGCGGTTACCATGGAATTGGTTCGAGTACATCTTCTTCATCCGCATCAAACAATCAGTAGTCACAAAGTGCTTCAAAGAATGTATTCCAGGGCAACATTGCTGTTAATCTGAACAATGCACAGAATTTCAACGAAGAAACAGCAAAGCAGCAGATGGTATTCCTAGCATCGATTCTGGAGTCGTACGAAAGCTTAGTTGATGGAAAGATTGGGAACACCAATCTCACCAAAGAGGACTACGATCAAATCGACCCAGAGGAGATGGAGCTGATAGACATTTGCTGGTGCATGGCGAGTGTGATTCGTAGAGCTTAAAGATTTATGGAAACTACCGGGAGAAACTCTATTGGAGGTCCTTCAACGAAGCTCGGCTTCGACAAATCCAAAGTGACTTGCTTTAAATGCAAGCAGAAAGGCCACTTCAAACGAGAATGTCGAAACTCTGCAAAAGATGAAACCGCAAATCCGTTTCATGATGATTATTACAGAAAGGCGATCTATCATCGAAACCGGGAGGAGCCACCGAGGATGAAGCAGATTGAGGAAACTCCAAAAGAAAAATCAAGAGCTTTGGCAGTAATCCAAGATGATGAGGGATTTGATTGGAGTGAATTTTTTCCCAAGAGGACGCGGTTGATTACGCATTTATGGAAACTATTGAACCACCAGCACAAGAGTCAACATACAACCGAGAAAGGGCTCTGGCACAAAGACAAAAGAAAAAGATTTATGACGCCTACAAGGAAGCCAAAAGGGCAAGAAGATGGGATCCTGATCGTGAATGTTACTTAGATCCAAAGGGCAACGTTTGCATTGATCCATCAAACATTGATTTGGAAACTCTCATGAAAGCAATCCCGCCAGTTCAGGAACAGATCAAGATAGACGCAGCAAAGAGAGCCAAGAAAGAAAGGCTCAAACAGGATAGTCGTGAAAGATGGTTGAGGTCTCTAGAGCCAAAGAAGGTGGATGAAGGAATCATCGACACTGAAAAGGAAATGACAGCCGAGAATCTGACGAAGATGGCAGACCAAGTTCTAATGGCAAAAGCACTTGAGGTAGATTCCAAGTCTACATCTGAGTCATCAGGAAAGGTCAGTAGTAGTGGTTCTGAAAATGAATCAGGTAAGGCTGATAGCGCTAAAACCGAAAGTGCTTGCAGATGTTGCACGAAAGAGTGAAAATTCTGAAGCACACATCATTATCTCTCAAATAAGAGAATACAGAAGCTAGTTGAAAAAATCGGTATATTCCATAAAGAAGTTCTAAGTCGAGATAAACTGGTTAAAGCTTCAAGTGAAAGAATCAAAGAATTAAGTGAAAAGATTGAAAAAGATAAAAGCGATGTTGAACGTTTTCAAAAGGAAAATGAAAAATTAATTCTTGATAACATAAAAATTTTAGAAAATTTTGACAAATTGAAAAGATCGGTAAGAGATTCAGATGAACGCAACGGTAAAACTCACAAAGAAAATACTCATTTATCAGGAGTTCTTCAAGCAAAAGAAAAACTGATAAATCAGCAACTGGATGAGATCACGAATCTCAAGCTTCAATTCCAAGAAGCTAAGATCGAAAATGAGAGAATAAATTTGAAGCTGAATTGTCACACCCCGAAATATCAGAGCTGGCGTGACTGGACTGGTATCTTCATTGCACAGCGGAAGCAAAAAGCTAAGACTGCTAAACAATGAACGCCCGCTAAGTACTCGAATTCCCATGGGTTCTCCTATTCCAACCGTTCCATAGTTTGTAACATGCAACCTGAGAAAGAACATGCGAAAAATCAACATAGAGTTGAGCGAGTTCATAGTTTGTTTGTTTGTATCAAATGCGTTTTAAAATACTTGAAAATCTTGCATTTGAAAAACCGGTTTGTGAGATCTTAATATCTCAAAGCATTTGAAATGTCGTCTTGGTATATTGGTAACGAAATGTTTTCTGTTATGTTTATAAACCGATATATGTAACTGTTGAGTTTGTAAACAACTTATGAAATGTTTTCTGTCGTATCTGTAAACTGGTATTGAAATGATTTCTGTTATCTTTGTGAACCGGTATTGAAATGTTTTCTGTTATCTTTGTAAACCGGTATTGAAATGTTTTCTGTTATCTTTGTAAACCGGTATTAAAATCATAGTATGTAGGATACCTATGGAATCTAAGGATCAATCAGTGTGTAGCTAATACACTGACCTATGCCATAAGTAGGTAACCAAACCGAGATAACTTTGTTATCAATTGGGATAAAAAAAAAGCACTCATAAAGGGTTAACAAACCCGGAGTGGAGCGCGCCTCAAACTCGATAGATCTATACCTTTTGCACCTTGGTCATTACGTGATTCATGGTTACTAATGTCATCCTCCTACTTATTCACAGTGATCTGTTATAATCTAATTCCATAGCTACATACCTAGTGTTATTGGGCCTTTGCCCATGTCCTTGGGCCTTTGCCCACATCATTGAAACTCATGCATGTTTCAAAAACCTTGCTTTGTTGTAAGAACCGGTAAGTTTAGCTTAAACCTTTTCATAAACCATTTGAGTTCGTTGAAATCCTGTTGCAAAACAGTTTAGAAACATGTGATTTTTGTTTATCAAAACATTGTGTTTTTGCAAAACTTGCATGTCTTTTCACCCCCGAAAACATTTATAAAAATGTAAAACAGTAAAAAGTGGGGGTTATGAACTCACCTTGACATTCCTGTGCAAAGCTAGCTTAGCGTAATTTCATAGTGTCGTTCCAAGAACACGTATTTAGCTAGTGTGCAGCTATAGTATTCCTAATCAAGGAATAATTATAAGTTTCTAATAAAACAACATAGTTAAACTATGTGTCCGAGCTCTACCGAATCGTTAACTAAACGATTCTAAGAAGGTGTTAGTATTTTGGACTTAGAATAACCAATCTATGGTTATTTAATCCCGTTCATAATCGGGATAAAATTAAGTTTCGAGATCGACTTAGTTTTCGAGTGATTTTGGATATATATATTTATATATATAAATATAAATATATTTTACGAAGTCGTCATGAATAGAAATACGTAAATTGATAATGGTACAACATTCAAAACGTCGTATAGGATTCGGTAATATACCTTTGTAGTTTTCGTAGGATGGTAATAAATAAATATAAACTCGAAAACTTGACGTGTGAAATAAATATTCGAATTCACGATATTTGAAATAAATATAAACTATTATACTTATTTTATAAATACGCTCGGATTATAGATGTTCGAAATAACATAACTAATTACATTAGTTTTAGAAAGGAAATTTCGCGTCTTTGTTATTTGAAAATAATTACGAATGATATTTATCTCATAAAAAGGTTTTCGAGTTTTACGCGTTTGAAATAAATAGAAATAATTATATTTATTTCAATTAAATATCGGTTTTTCGTTACTTATAACGTCGTAAAAATAACTACGAATTTTTATTTATTCTGTAAGAAAACTCGGATTTCAACAAGTGTCGTTTAAACAATAGAATTATGTTTTGTATTTTCAGATTTTTACGGAAAACGGACAGAGTTTCCTCTGTATTTGGAACAACCCGACAATAAAAGTTATCGTATTTTCATCAAAATTCAATAATATTTCAATAATATAATCATTATATCAAAAATTCCTATCAAAATGCCAAACGTAACACTAAAGTATCGGTTCTAGCTCGGTGCACGATAACTAAATAAAATCTAAACTAATGTAACTAAAAAAATTCTGTGTCGTTTAAATGTTGTTACCGGGTCATGGAGTCAACTGTGTTGACCCAACAGTTGACCTGGTGTTGACTGGTTGACCAGAGTTGACTCGGTTTGACCGAGTCAAACCGAGTGGAGCCAAACCTTGAACCGAACAAAGTCTGACCATTCGACTTGAACCCTTAATCTGAACTAAACTGATGTGAACCAGACGAAGTCTGAACTGAGTTGACCCGCATTGATCGGGTGTTGAGCGGGCGTTGACCAAGTCGACTCGAACTTGGACCTGAGTTGACCCGGGTTGACTCGGTTTGAACCGTACGTCGAACTGTAACTGAATCAAGCACTCGAACCCATATTCTGACCAAAATCTGACCCGAAACCACTGTCGACCCGAGATTAAAACCCAAAGCTGAAAATGACCCGTATGCGACTCAACACCTCGGACTCTTGACTGACCTGACCCGAGACTAGCACCTTCATAACCGCCGCCATCGTCGGCAACTGTTCGTCAACGACCGGCTGTCGTTGTAACAACACTTCAACATCAATCATCGAACAAAAGCAAAAAGAATAAAAATTGAATCGGAGACAGGGGAGTGTCGTACTATGAAATTCGAAGGACCAAAACACCGACGCCGCCACCACCATCACCGCCGTGAGTGGCAGCGATGCTCCTCTTCCGACGCCTTCATCTCTCTCTCGTCCGTTCCCCTCTCTCCGTCTCTTGCTGCTCTCGTTCTGATCTCGCTGCTACATGCCATTGTGCCGCCACCAATTGTGGTGGCCGGCGATTATCATAGAGACAAAGGGGGGGTGGCTGGTGGGTGTCATCGGGAATCTTGTCGCCGGAGATGTGGGAGTGAGGGAGTGAAGTGCAGGTTGTTGTGTTGGATGGAGCTCTACTTCTCATTTATGTGTGCGTAGTTAAAGGAAAGTGATGAAGGGTTTGATTTTTGAAGATCAAGTTGCAGACAAGGTGAGAGGGAGAGTAAGGGGGTGTTTGGCCTAGCTTTTTTAACAAAGCTTATAGCTTTTTTAGCTTTTTTTTTACAAAATAAGCTTAACTTGGTGTTTGTTTTAGCTTTTTAAGCTTATGCTTATTAGCTTATATAAGCTAATTTGAATAAGCTTATTTGAGGATGGTTTTCTAGCTTATTGAAGAATGATAGGAAATAAGCTATAAGCTAATCCAAACACTTAAAAATAGCTTATCAAATGATAGAAAATAAGCTATAAACTATTTTAAAATATAAGCATAAGCCAAAAAATAAAAGCTAGGCCAAACACCCCCTAAGAGGGGTAGCGGCTGAACAAAAATGGGATTTAGGGTTTGCTTAGTCTTATATAGGTAGGTTTAGTTTGTGGGTTTTGGGCTTGGGCCCAAGGCCCACAAGCCCAATCCACGTGTTTAGTGGCCCGTCAAGCCATACGAACCCATTTTCGCATCCCGAGCTATCCGTAATGTTGTAAAGTATAATTTTAGATTTAAAAACATGAAAAACGGTGTCAGTAGTCGTTATTGGCGCGTTTGTTTGTCGATTACGTAAAATCGCGTAATTTTCGTCGTTGTTCGTTTTTAATCCGTTTTTCGATCTGGTTTCGACTACGGATATTAAAATTTAATTACGGAGCTAAATATAGCTTAAAATTTCAGTTTTAAAGGTAATACGTGTCTCTGATGCTTCCATTTCGTTATCGGTGTGTTCCCTACAGTCGCATTTTCCGTTCACGTTTGCATTTGTGACATACGGAAGCATAATAAATTCGCGAAACTATATTTATAAATATAAAACTATCGTATAAAATTCGTATTTGTTGGCGTTGTTGGTATTTCGTTCGGTTTCTGTTCGTTTTCGTTTATCGTTCTGCAGATTTCTCCAGAATCTCCATACGCGCACTATAACGTCTGATAAACGTTCCTAGGCATTCCAATAGCCTAATTAAGCTAATTTGTGTTTTAAACACTATTTGTTATCGCCTTAAACATTTGATAATTGCGTAATTAAGAGGCGTTAATTACCGGTTGTCACATGAATAACTATAACTTTGCTAGCTTTGTTCTTCAGCACATAGTTCCCAAACCAATTGGGAAGAACAAAGCTGGTGAAGATGTTTATTCAGATGGAACATGGGTGGGTTATCATCAAGTTCCACCACCCATGTGTAACAATTTCACAAAGAAACAATCTGGGTTGGCTAACAAATCTGAAACAAGTGAGAAAACCGATGTTGAAAAATTGCCAGAAAACATTGATGTCACATTCACCTCACAATCTGATGAAGACAGTATTCAATCTGAAGTTGTGAAAAATGTTGTTGATAAAGTGCTAAAATCTTGTCACACCCCCAAAATACCACCTAGGGAATGTCCCTGTTAAGCGTGTGACGTACCAACAACGAGCCACTAATTACATGGAACCCATTCAAGTCTATAAATAAAATCACCAATTATTAATGAAAAATGTCATCAACAAGTTTAAATGAAAACCAACATGTTCAACGGAAGCAATTAATAAACTAAAGTTAAACTGTTTCGAAACCAATGTATAGTATTAATAATTCCATCACATGAATCCTTCCAGTCGACCCATGACCACTCCAGCTACTTCAGACAGCAAGTTCCCAAATCCAAGATAACAAACGACCTGCGAGCATGCAACAAGTGTATCAGACAACGCTGGTGAGTTCATAGTTTTACGAAAACGTTGGTTACCAAGTGCTTAGTTAATCCTTTGAATTTAATTCCGAAAGTAATGTTGATAATATCTCGTACTGAACAAGACGGCTCCTGATGTATGTTTTGCCCGTTCCCCAGTCCTCCTATCAAAACACTGAGCATGACTGGGTCATTAGTTCACAACCATCCTCCCCGGTACGGTGTGAGGGTGCCAAACCTAAGTAGCGCTACCAACTAATACCCCGTTACCTCCCCGGTAACAAAAGATGGGACTTAAGAGTGATAGGGTGAGAATATTATCCAACATCCCATTTTTACCCAAAAGACCTATCCCTCCCCGGGATACCCACTGACTGTCCCAACCACCGGGACGCATGCTCAAGATGAACTCACCTTGGAGTGCTCGGTATGTTATGTTACACTATCCATTCCGATTGATCAACCAAACCCTAGTGTTGTTACCAGTAACAGTCAGTTTCATATGCACATACAACACGTATTCTCTACACATGCCATGCTTATAGCGTACATAAATTTCACATACATCATACCAGTCACAACAGTAATTCATGCGACACACTAGTTCGGTATTATCGTATATTCACATAGCATATATTCGGGTCAAATACCAGATCACATTGCAAGTTCATGTTTATTATCATTTATCATAAAAGTTTGCGGCCCATTAATATAGTTTAACCCAACAAACCATGCGGCTGCCCGCACTTGTAACAGTTGCGCGACCCACGTGCACTTATTACTGGTTTGGCCCAGATAAGTGTGTGAAACCCACTAAAATCATATGCTAATTATCCCAATTAACTGCCCAACTCAATCAACATGTGCAGCCCTATTCCCGAAATACTTTAAGTTGCGTGACCCAATTTTTACAAAACCCACCACTAAATTAATTAACCCATCCCATTTGACAAAGCCCACTCCGTTCAGTATGTGTTTTATGGGCTCGGTGTGTAATCCGTATTCCAGGGCAGCCCACTGCCTTGGTGTAGCTCCCAGTTGTAACAGGCCCATAAACCCTATAGCCTAATCCGCTAACATCCATACATAAATACCAACCTGATTATATGAGTCCATATTCACTAATGTTTTGGCCCATTAAACAATTCAGGAAATCCCAACTATAAACTCAATGGATAAGCACCTAACAGTTTCTAAAAGATAATCAATCATGCTTTCCTTGTTTCATAGAATGACAAGTTAATAATTTCACAGTTTACACGACCCATTACTAACCCCTATTACTAACCCCTATTCAATATTGAATCACAGTTTACATAAAATCATTTTATAAATTTCTCATGGCAGTGGATGGTTTCAAAACACATATTTAAAACATACACATTAAATTTAATTATCATCAATATCATATCAATCAAAAGCATGTGTAACCTAAGATCCGTTCGCCATATTAACACGTCTTATTAACATGTTGTAACACACAGTCATTGATTACCCCTCTATACGCACCAGCTCGGTAATCGTCATTCATACAAATATCATTGGCACCGTAGCACCCCACTCATCAATATCATTAGGTAACCCTAATTCGTGAGTTGAACATTGCTTTCTATCCTAATAACACCTAATAACTTCCATGCATGACATCATGTTCAACCCGTAACCCCATTCCCTTCCCAAATATTCATGATACTATAATCATGCAATTTCTACATATGTTTATAATTATCCATTGAATTTTCCACTATTCTACATTATTAATTGTAACATATTGTTCATGGTAACCAATCAAGTTTTATAGACATACATATACTATTCTGTTAATCATGAACACACATCAACACGATCAAATGAATAAGAACTAGCAAGATCAACAATCAACAATTAGAACTAACATAGCATGAATCTACTAACCCGAAAGGTTTAATCGGTAGGTTGTAGTCTCGAGGGGGGGTGTCCACAGCCGTACGCAGGAGATGAAAGAGAGTAGGGTTTTTGTTTTGCCATTTAGTGATGAAAGATAATACCAAGATAATACACATATACATATGATAAAGGGTTTTGAGGCGATTGGGCCTCATCCGACTGGACTGGGCTTGAATCTCTAACATGTGGTGGTTTGAACTCATTTACACGGGCCAGAATTTAGAGGAATGTAGCCCAACCAAATTTGCGGCCCAAACATTAATCACAAGATTTAACGAGGTCAAAATGTGCGTTTAAGTTGACAGTGATCGTGATAGCGTGAAACACAAAACAAGTAAGGTTACAGGGTTAAACGACACAAACCTTGGAAGTTTGGGTTGTCACAAATCTGACAGTGATTCCACAGTTGAGGATGAAGAATGTTTTCTAAACAACTACATCCCGACACCAAAGTCCGAGGACAACTTAAATGATAAGCCGACTCTTGTCATGTACAAGATGGAAGGTTCGGATTAGTTATACTCTGATAATGAGTTCCCGATCGAAAATGTAAACATGGATAAACTGAAAAAGGTTTTCAAACTTGTTGAGATCGATGTTTCTGAGGTTAAGGGGTTAACAAGTTCTAAGAGGTTTCTGAATTTTCAACGTGATAAATCTTATTACAAGAAACCAGTTGTGCCACCAAGTTTTAACAAAAACAATCAAAACAAAGGATTGGGTGGATATCAGGGTGGTAAGAATTACCCAAAAAGGAACTTTCAGAAACAAAAGTTTGTTGAAAAGAAAAAGTTTGTGAAGAGCTCAAGCTCAATTTCCGAACAAGAATCATAAATATTTTCAAAAAGAAACGAAGAATTCTTTGCTAGAAAGACCACACAGCTGCAGACCGAAGGTAAAAGTCAGGATGTCAATACCCGAACGTGCTTCAGATGCAATCAATCTGGGCACATTGCACGAAAATGTCCAAACCAAAGACCTAAGTCTGTGGTTGTTGAGAACCCAAAGAAAGAAAATGATGTCAAAGGCAAAGCGCCTACGTATGTTGAGAAGAAGATTTTGAAATATGAAAAGGTTAAAACAGAAGCTAAACCTGTTAAACAACCGGTCCCATCACAACCGGTAAAGAAAAATGACAAATTTTACAAACGGGTTGCTTCTCCTCAACAAACATGGATGCCAAAGTCAAAATCACAAGCCAAGACATCTAATGAAGCAAAACCAAAGGTTCAGTCAAAACAACCGTCTTCAACCAATTTGTTTAAGATGGATGTACCTTTGGATTTGTATAAGAAACTTGAGAAACAAACTTTAACCCCGCCGGGTAAGAAGTATGTTCCAAAGAAGGTTCAACCATCTGGTCAACCTAAAAATGATGAATTCTTTCTATATAAAAAGGTTGAGGTTGGAACCGAGGAAAGTTCAAAAATGATCGACGAAAACTTCCCACCACTGTACACAACAAAAACTCACATTGACATCAAGCTACCCGAGTCAAAGGAGGCTTCGGTTGCTTCAACTTCTAACTAATTTCATGTAATATGTGCAGGAGCTCCCAAGATCTATTTTGAAGTGGATTATGGATAGTGGAGCGTCCCAACACATGACAGGGCGAAAGACCCTTCTATACGACGTTAGAGGTTTCAATGGTGGTTATGTTGGTTTCGTGGGAAACCAAGATGGACGTATCATTGGGGAGGGTACGTTATCAAATGGTGTCGTTAAATTTGAAAGAGTCAACTACATACCAGAGCTGGAGAACAACTTGCTCAGCATATCTCAGATTTTTGACAGGATGTACACAACGCATTTTACTGACAAGGAGTGTCTGATTCTGAAGCCGGGATTTGTTATTCCCGAGGAATGGATCATCATGCGAGCACCAAGGGTAAATGATCTGTACGTGTTGGACATGAGCGTTGCTACGACTACCACGGGTTACCCTTAGTGTTTCGTATCGAAAGCTACAGAGAAGGAGTCAGTGTCGTGGCATCAAAAAATGGGCCACATTCACCTATGTAAGATAAACTATCTGGTGCATAACGATCTTGTTAAAGGTGTTCATCTGAAGAATTTTCACCTAGAGGGAGAATGTATTAGCTTAGCTGTCTGAAAGGAAAGCAACACAAGAAATCTCATCCGAGAAAAATGCTGAACTCAGTCTCGAAGCCACTTGAAAGACTTCACATGGATTTTTTGGTCCTGTGAATGTGAAGAGCATTACTAGAGATCTTTACTGCCTAGTGGTTACCGATGATTATTCGAGATTTTCGTGGGTGATGTTCTTGAAGTCTAATGATGAAACATTTGAGAGTTTGCTGAGATTATTCAGAAAGATAGAGAACCTGTACCAGACCCGCATATGCAGACTAAGAAGTGACAATGGTACGGAGTTCAAAAACAACAAAATGGAAGAATTCTGTGACAGAATAGGTATATTGCAAGAGTTCAGCGCACCATACACTCCACAACAGAATGGAGTTGCAGAAAGAAAGAATCGGACGCTAATCGAAATGACACGAACGATGCTAGCTGATTCAAAGTTACCTATCAACTTTTGGGGAGAAGCTATATCGGCCGCTTGATGTACTCTCAACCGGGTACTTACTGTGAAGAAGCATAATATAACGTGTTTCAAGCTGATTAACAAACGCAAGCCTAATCTTGAATATCTAGAACCGTTCGAGTCTCCCTGCACAGTTCTAGATCCCGATGGAAAGTTTGGTTTGAAGAATTTGTAAGGAATCTTTGTGGACTACTCCAATCCACTTAGACGTGTTTTCGTTCCAGGTCTCGGGAGGATTATCGAAGCACAGCACGTAGAATGTCAAGGATACACTATGCCTCCACAGAAGCCCGCAGACTCATGGCGATTCAATTATGATTCTTTATGGGATTCATTCGATTCACCAGAAGAGCCAGAGTACTTTGATTAATTAGACATTTTACAGGATTATGAAGCATCCCAGGGCAGATTTCCAGCAAGGTCTTCTAAACGTCAACATACTTCCAATGATAATGAAGCTGGTCCTAGTCATACTGGTGAAAGTGATGAAGTTCAGTAAACACAGACTACTCCGGAACCAGAACCTGCTCCAGAAAATCAGACAATGACAGTTAATGATGATGATTCAGAGTCTGATTCGGTTAGCCCGACTTTTGATCGAGGTGATTCGGAATCTGAGGGGGAGCAGATCCAATCTTCAGACCAGACAGTTCCTGTTGATGAACAAGTTGCGGACCATAATGTCACAAATTTGGAAGGCGAGGTGAACGTTCCCGGTGAAGTTATGCCGAGGACTCTATCCTATCACCCCGAGGAGTTGATTATAGGAGAACTGCAATCAGGAGTTCGAACAAAAAGCCAAATTGACCATGGCCTTACATGTTTTTATACTAAAATTGCTCCATTACAAATTGAAATCTCACTCAGTTGCTTTATTTCGCAGATTGAACCTCGAACATACAAAGAAGCGTTGACGGAAGAATCGTGAGTGAATGCGATGCAATAGGAGCTAGGTCAATTTGAGAAGCTAGGAGTTTGGAAGCTTGTCGATCTTCCTGACGGGCACAGAAAGATAAACACCAAGTGGGTGTTCAAATGCAAGAGAGACGATCGAGGAGTGATAGTCAGAAACAAAGCTCGACTCGTTGTTCAGGGCTTTAGTCAGCAAGAGGGGATAGACTTCACTGAGGTTTACGCTCCAGTTTCCCGACTCGAGGCCATCAGAATATTTCTTGCTTTCGCTTCATACAAAGGATTTAAAGTTTACCAGTTAGATGTCAAGTCGGCGTTCCTTTACAGAGAGGTGAAAGTGGAGGTCTACGTCACTCAGCCACTGGGCTTTACCGATCCAATACACAAAGACAAGGTCTACCTCCTGGACAAAGCACTGTATGGTTTGCATCAGGCCCCGAGAGCCTGCTATGAGACGCTCTCTCAACACTTGCTTGCCAACGGCTTTATCCGAGGAAAGGTGGATGCTACACTCTTCACTAAGGAAGTCGATGGTCATCTGCTAATCGTTCAGATATATGTTGATGACATTATTTTCAGGTCAACAAACGAAGAACTCAGCAAAGAATTTGAACAAGTGATGAAGCAGAAGTTCGAGATGTCGTCAATGGGTGAGATGAAGTTCTTCCTAGGGCTGCAAGTCGATCAGATCCCTGAGGGAACTTTCATACATCAAACGAAGTACCTCTACGATGTTCTGGAGAAATTTGGGATGTCCAAGACGACGCTAATGTCCACCTCGTTAGCAACTAATCACGGTATTAACCCTGATCTCACCGGAGAGAAGGTCGACGAGACGCTATACCGCTCAATGATTGGTTCGCTAATGTACCTGACAGCATCCAGACCTGATATAATGTACCCAACATGCCTCGCGGCCCGATATCAGTCGAGTCCCAGAGCCTCGCACATGTCTATCGTTAAAAGGATCCTATGCTACCTGAAAAGAACCCCAAGCCTGGGGTTGTGGTATCCCAAAGACGGAGATTTCAAGCTCGAAGGATATTCAGACTCTGATTTCGGTTGCTGCAAGATCAATTCAAAATCAAAAACTGCAGGATGCCAATTCTTTGGACCTCGCTTGGTTACTTGGCAGTGTAAGAAGCAAACAACCATTGCGCTTTCAACTTGCGAAGCAGAATACGTGTCAGCCAGCAGCTGCTGCTCGCAGATTCTGTGGATTCAGCAGCATATGCGAGATTACTTTTTGTAGTTTCTTACCTCTCCTATATTTTGTTGATAACGAGGCTGCAATTAATATAACAAAAAATCCGGTACATCACGCTAAAACTAAACACATAGAAATTCGACATCACTTCATTCGCGATTGTTTCGAGAAGAAGTTGATTCGACTAGAAAAAATCCACACCGACGAACAAAAGCCAGATTTACATACCAAAGCATTTGATAAATCAAGATTTTTATACTTATTAAGATTAAATGGTATGAAACTTTTGTCGTGAGGGGGAGACATAGTCAGCGTTGATGAGAAAACCACAGCAGAGGATGTTGAAAAGCAGACTGCTTTGGTTTGTTGACTTTTTAGTTGTTTTCGTATTTAGGGGGAGATAGATTGTATATTTCAGAAAATACAAAAACAATAAAAATGCAAAAAATACAAATTAATGAGAAAATTCTCAAAATCCAAAAACAATAGAAAACCAAAAAGAGTTTGTGTAAAAAGAGGAAATGATAGTACATCAGCTAGACAGTTACGGTATGCTAAAGATACGAAAAGTTTAAAAGCGTTAAACCGTCTCACCGATGATATGCCGATAGGTTTTTACACATTTAGTAGACTTTTTCAGGATATAAACATAAAAATCATATCTTGCTTATTCCGTGGGGAACATCTCTTGGATATATAGGTAACCCCTGAAATTTTGTTTGAAAGATTTTCTATTTCTGACATACTAGGTCTATGTACTTAATGATATCTGGGGTATTATACTAGGACTTCTAATTTTGCGGAAGCAATAGCCTAGTCCTCATATAATACTCTGCACAACTTTAATTCTTAAAGCCTCCCCTCAGCATAAAAAAAAGATAAACATTGCAAAATGTAAATCATGTGTGTGTTGAAGAAAATATCCCCAAGAGGGACAAACCTTAAAGACGAGCCATCTTCTCTTTGTCTGAACGGAAGTTCTAACCTGAGCTCTCATGGCCTCGCACTACCCTTTACAGATATCATTATTGTACGTTCACCTGTAAGACTGAATATAGGAGTCTGGATACGAGAGTATATTCTGAGGTGGGACACACGAATAAGTTAAGTACTTAAAACATCTAAATCATATCCTGAATAAGTTGAAGTCTGTGTGAAAATTTAAAAGGATCAGTATATCGATAACCTAAGTGAACTGTTTAAAACTTTGTATGAAATTAAGCTCAACGGTACCTGTGACTTGTCGGCAGCTGATATGATCCTCTAACACGCTCACCAAAAATATGTTTGTAAATAGTTTACTGTTTACTTTACAACATTTCATTTCAATTTAGCTTAAAACCCAAAAAGATTTTATCTTCTGCTTTAGTTTTCGACAAACCAAGGTGGAAAGCTGATCTTCAGAATCTCAGAAGTGAAGCGAAGCAGGAAGTTTATGGGCTGAACAACTGGGTTGGGAGCTAATCTTAATGTTTGAGAATTTCAACGTATAAACAAGTTCATTAACTTGATACTTGTGCATATTTTCAAGAAAAGGTGTTGAAAAAGTTTGAGAAAAATGTCAGTTGTTTCATTTTGGATCAACCAAGGTCATTAACTTGGACTTGGTAGGCAAATTGAGTACCTAGGGTCATTAATTTGGACCTAGATACTTGAGTGGATATCGAAAAACTGACCAAAACTGATAAAAGGTTAAAAATTTTGAAAAAGTTAAAATTGAAAAAAAGGATCGGTTTGGATCGGATGACCCTCCGATCGGAGGACCCTCTGATCAGATGGCCATCCTGGTGGTGGTCAACCCTATATATATAAGGGTCAAACTGTTTGGTCAATCTCATTCAATCAAACCGCCTTCCCTCTCACATTCACTTTTCTCTCAAACTGATCTTGATCATTGTTCTCTTTCTTGCCATTCCACATACATAGGATTGTTGGTACACACATCACTCACTATGGGAAAGGTAAGATTCCTGATTTTAACCGCTAAATTTTGTGTATTTGATGTTTATTTGGGTTGTCGGCTTGGACAGAGGAGAATCCTTAGATCTAGGGTTATTTAGTCTATGTTTGCTTGATTTGAACTTAGATCTAGGATCATCGGCCTTAGATCTATAGATTTACCGTGCCAATTTCATCAAAAACTTCATAGATTTGAACATAGGATGATGGATAGGTGTCGGCAGCCGAGGTACATAAAGTCAAATTAAACCCAATCTAGGATGTTTTGGAGAAAACTGAACATAGGGTTTTGTTAATCGGCCATTTCTTTAAGAGAATCTCTGATCAATTTTTGTAAAAATGTTAGAAAATTTTTTATCTTCATGTTAACATTCAAACTGTTCTTAATGTTGATCGAAGGGCAATCCGATCGGATGACCATCCGATCGGACGTCCATCTGATCCATTGCATACTTAAATGTTTAAATATTTTTCTAAGTGTTTGAATTTTTTGAGCGTTGTTGTTGAAATGTTCATCATATTGCATAATTGGTCATCATGTTTCATCTGTTACTAATGTTTTCAATCGAATGACAATCCGATCGGATGTCAATCCGATCGGATGGCCATCCGATCCAATTGCACATGTTTTGACTGATATGATCTTTAAAGGATAAACTCATATGATCGGATGACCATCCGATCGGATGGCAATCCGATCAGCCAGTACTGTATAGAGTGAAGGTGTTAAGGTGTTAGAAAATTTTTGATAATTTTGAAAATTTCTCACTTTTCACTATTATGTCTCGATATGTGTGCAGTTTCTAACGTTGATATTTTTGCAGGCAAGAGCTACTGATTGGCATCCTAATCATAACATCTACTGCATATTGGATGAGAGTTATCCGAATATGGAACCGTTTAAAGAAATAATTCCATTTATGAAGGAAAGTAGAATTACTAAGGCATTGACTAAAAAGCATAAGTGCTGCGAGTCGCACATAAGGATGTTCTGGAAGTCTGTGAAATACGACGAAAAAGAAAAGATGATTTATTCAGCAGTGCAAAAGAAAGATGAGAATGGAAGGATATAGATGTAGAAGTTAAGTTTTCAGTGACAGATGTAAGAAGGGTGTTAGATTTAAAAGATAGCGAAGACGATCCGATCATTATTCCAGAGAGGTTGTGAAAAGGATACTGGTTTAGAAAGGGGTAAGCAGGGCATGTGAATGACAAAGGATATATCAAGTCAAAATTTTGTAGACCTTATAAGTTCTTAGTGCATTGCGTTGTTCATGCACTCTCTCATAGGAAAGGTGCCTACGATGAGACATCGGATTATATTATGAACATTATCACATGTTTGGTGCTCAATTGGCCTTACAACATCTCGCAGGTGTTGTTTAATCACATCATGGATAATGTGAAAGGTGAGAAGTACATAATGTATCCGAGGTTCATTCAAATGTTGCTAGACGATCAAGTGTTAAATCTTCCAAAGGATCCAGCTGATGAGTTGAAGTTACATCATATGACCAGTGAAACTTTGAATAGATTGAATCAGTATAAAGGTTTGTTAGAAGATCAGGAGCCAAGAGTTAAAAGGGATGATTGGAAAGATTAAGAATCCAAACTATGTAGCACCTGAGAACGATCACTGGAGGCATGATAACAGCAATTCTGAAGATGAAAGTGAACGTTTGAGTGGGATGACGGAAAAGAAATTAAGGTTTTGGTTTGAGAAGGATGGAAAGAGGAAAAGGACTTCAAAAGTTTCACCTAAAGTGGCTACACCAAAAAATGTTATTAAGGGTAAAATTGGAAAGTAGGAATCACAAAAGAGGTTGGTAGATTATTCTTGTGAATATTATACTAATATTGTTGATATTTGTTTTGCAGAGCCAGCTAAGAAGAAGTCTCCACCGAAGCTGATAGATGAAACAGTGATTCCTCCAGCAGATGTAATTCACGAAGGTGTTGATCTGATGAAATTATCTCTTGAAGATTATTTAAAGAAGAATGAGGAGGCTAAAGCTGCAAAAGTTGGTGAAAAGGAAGCTGAAACTTCTGCAAAGAATGTTGAAGCTGAAAGTCTGAAAGAAAAGGAAGTTGAAGGAGTTGTTCATACAGATTCCAGTGAAACAGAGAGTGACGAGATTGATCCAACAATGATAGCTCCTACTTCATATGTTTCAGGAAAGCAAAAGTTGAAAAGATCACCGAAAAAGAAGAAGGATTCTAATGAAGAAGATTCAACTTATATTCTAATACCTGAAGAGAAGAAGAAACTCAGGAAAAAGCGAAGCACGACCTGCAGGAGCTATTTCAAGAAATGTTAGAGCAAGGAGGGGATCTTCTATAGCTCCTGAGGTTCAAGTTCCTGAAGTTCAAAGTATAAAAGCTCCAGAAGTTGAAGTTCAAAGTGTTAATATTCCAGAAATTGAAAAGATTCAAAAGCCTGAAGTTGAAACAAAGAAAACTCCTGAAAGTCCTATATTCGAAAGAGTTGAAAAGAATGTTGAAGCAGAAAAGATTGAGAAAGTTGATGAAGAAGAGGTTCAATATATGGGCGAAAGAAAGTCTATACCACCTGCATCACCAATCAATCCAACAATCCACATTCAAGACGATCCAAAGAAGTCACCTGAAAAGAAAGATACTTCTTCTGGTACATTTGATGGAAGGTTCATGGTGAGTTTCCAGATGATCTTCCTGAAGGTGATTATGATATGTTCAATGATGGAAAGATCAATGTTCTTACAAAGAACGTTAGTATTCTGGAAAAAGAAAAGGCGAAAGCAGAAGCTGAGCGAGATGAATTGAAAGAGAAGCTTGAGAAAGTGAAAGCAGAGAATGTAGAGTTGAAGAAAGCTGCAAATAATCATGCTGAGATAATAGATGAGTTGAATGACGATCTTGAAAAACATGAAAAAGTTATTGATCAAATCACTGAAGAGTTTGATGAAGTGAACAAGAAGTATGAGTCGATGAATGAAGTCAACAAGACGCTGCATCAAATGATAGGTGAACTACATGAAACGTCTTCGAATGAAAACAAGGTATTAAGGCAAAAGATTGAAGCTCTAAGGGCCGAAAAAGTTGTTAAGGACGATCAATTGAATATGTTGTACACTGTGATTGAACACAGGCTTGGATTTAATGTCCAAGCTGTGTATAATGATACAGAGATTCAAAGGGTCGAAGAAAGAGGAGCTGAAAGGGAAAAGGAGTTAGCTGAAGAAGCGAAACAAAAGAAGAAAAATGTGGTGATTGATAAAGAAGAGATTCTTGGATCATCGAGTCAACCAGATCTAGTTCAAGCTGAAGTATCTAATGTGAATGAAGATGATAAGAAAGATTCGAATGAAGAAGATGAAGAGGAAGAGAAAAAGAAAAAGGATGCTGAATTAGAACAGTTGTATGATGATATCGATAATTATGATGGTGATAATGATGACGATGATGATCAGGGGGCAACAGGATTAATGATTGTGAAGCATACTCTTGAAGACTTTCTGAATGATCAGCTGAATGAACAAGAAGATGATCAACAGCATGAGGCTTCTTCTTCTGGAAAACAACATGCTGGTGAATAGGTATTCCTAACTCAACCAAAAGTTATTTATTTGCACACATCTTTTGAGGGGGAGTTAGAGGATCCTAGGGCGAGGGAGTCAATGCTAGAGGAATTGGGAATGGATGATGAGAATATGAAGTTTGATATAGAAGATGAGATTCCACCATCGCCTGAGAGAGAATATGTTTTTAAGTTTGCAAACGAAGCAGATAATTTCAAGGATGTAATAGTTGAAGAGGGTTCTGATGTATCCGATGAAGATACACCCTTTCACTACTCAGGAGTTGATTATACATTTCCTACCTTTGCTGAAATGTTCAAGTCACATAATGAAGATGAGGTAAGGAGGAAAGTGGTAGAAAGGATATCGACTGAGGGTATTCCTAAGGTAGTTCCACAAGAAGAGTTATTAGAAGGCAGGAAGAAATGGTTCAGGGTTATGCCGAAGGAGAGAAAGTTCAAGAGGCCTCTACAATATTTTAAGGATCATCTAGATAAATCTCTGGGTGATATACTTTCATGGGGTTATCTTGAAGATCTGCAAGTATATGCTATACAAAGGGAGCACGGAGTTCAGTACTTCGAGTTCTTGTCTGATATTAAAACACTCCCATGGTGGGATGTGGAGGAGCTTGCGCAGACAAAGAATATAAAATAGTTCTATTACGGTCTTGATGTGAAGATGCATGACCAGAAGTTATGGAACTACAAAAAGCTCCAAGCAAAGAACAGGTTCCCTGATTGAAAGCCACACTTTCCTAAGCAAATCATCAAGTATGATCCAATCACTGGTGAGAAAGATATTACTCTGAAGATAAAGCCGCCGAGATGCTTAAAAAATATGCCGCTACGTGCAATGGAATAAGACTTTCACAAAGATTTTCAAGGATGGTTATACAACCAGAGCACATCGGAAGCACTAATCTCACTTTTTGATAAAAATACTGGAGAGACAAGGCGCATAAACGTGTTAGATCCTATGTGGTTGGTGAACTGCTCAAAGAAGGATATTGATTGCTTATTCTTTAACAAGATTGTGTATGATGGGCTAGACATAGCACAGGCGCAGCAATATCAAAAGATGGCGAACTTATGCTTTGCAAAAGATATAAATTCTGGAAGGTACTGGGATTCAAAGTTCAGAGACATTGAATTGGAAGAATTCTTGAAGAAAGAGAAGAGAAGTGAGAAGTTCAAGAAGATCAGAGAGAGCAGCTTTTCTTGGTCGAAGAAAGTTCGAAAGACCTCCTCTAACTGATCAAACGCCAATAGAATCTGAGGAGAACAAGATACAAAGATGGGATAGAAAAAGGGATGGAGATCCAGAGTACAGGAAGTACTGGTATGAGATTGGAAGGCCTCTAAGGCGCAAAATGTTAGCAGAGAGGGTAGAGGCAAGGAGACAGAAAGTAAAGGCTAGTAGGCACAGCAGGAAGACACAATAAAGACTATGCAAGAAGGAATACTACAGCTACATCCAAGGGGGAGTCTGTTAGTGCATTATGTCTGTAGCTTCCGTCTGTATCGAGTCTGTATTTGTCATGTATGTGTCGTTGTACAGTTTTGTATGTATGTAATTTTGTATCTAGACGGAACGATAAATGTTAATGTGATCCGATCGGATGACATGGGTCATCCAGACGGATGGCTATCCGGACGGATGGCTATCCAGACGGATGACCCTTCGACCGGATGACATCTCCTCTCCCAGTTTCTCTATAAATAGAAGTGTAGGGGTCATTGTTTAGAATTTTTTGGCAATTGTCTCTAGTGAAGCTCTGTCTAGTTGTCATCAGGATCTTTGTATTTTCATATCAGTGAATGAGATTGGACATGTTTATCGTTGACTTCATTGTTGATTACTCTCTGATAATGCTTAGGGATTCCGCACCTCAGTATTGATTGATTCAGACCACGTTCTTCATCTTAGAGAGAACCGACTCCTGCAAGGACACTCACACGGATGGTCATCCGGACGGATGGCCGTTCGATCGGATGGTGGTTCGTTTGAGTGGAACTTACAAAGATTCAAGTCTCCTGGTAGGATAGTCATTCGATCGGATGGTCATCCGATCGGATGACTATTCGTTTGGAACTGATATTCTTCGAAGTTTTGTAAAATGTTTAAGTGTTGAAAATCACAACTCACCTGGTCGGATCGTCGTTCGATCGGATGGTGATCCGATCAGACGGTGATTCGTTCGGGTAACATGTTCGTTTGAGAACTTGTAAACTCCATTAAGTTTAGAAAGTTTTGCGGTTGAACCGAGACAGCATGACAACGTGTCAAACAACGGAAACCACATCAAGTCCAGTCATCCGTTCGGATGGGAATCACCCCGTTCGATCAGTAACTATTCCTGACGGGATTTCATGTTCAACCCGTGAATCGGTTGTCTCTTTGATAGTAATCCGTTCTCAAATCGGCACTCCACTAGAGAACGAGTAAAAGGCCTGAACGAGCTCATACTCTATCGGTTTTGAGTGAAAAGTTGGGAATGTTGAAGAAAAGTTTGAAACACTTTGTTTATGCTTAGATTCAGTAAATTTTGTGTAAAAATCTTGTAGAAATCTGTTAGATTCAGACCATTCTTGCTGGAATGAAGTCATTCTCCGAAGTTCATACAAACCCGTGATGACATCATCATTGAACAACCCGAAATCAGGTGATTTCATGGTTAAAAGTTGTGATTTGATGGAGAAGATGATGAGAAAGTGTGTGTTGATTGTGAAAGTACGAGATTTAGAGTGAAAAGTTACAAGAATCGCGAGGAATCGAGAGAAAAGTGGCCTGAGAGTGCGTGGGTCGGAGGAGAGCTGTCACATCATGAACAGTGATGTGACAGGTGAGGTATTTATAGTGTGAGGATGAGAAAGGCGGTGTGGTGTGGTTCGGTCGGAGGGCAATTCGATCGGATGGCTATCCGGACGGCTGACCATTCGATCGAATGGTCCTTCGATCGGATGGCTCGAGTAAGTTGGTTTCCGACTTTTCGTTTCGTGCGTTGAGCGTTGCGTTGCGTTTGAGTAAGCGATGCGATAGTATAAAACAATAGTTACACCAATAACATAACTCCTAATAATCATAAAAGTACTACTTAGTTCTCGTGTTCACGATGAGATTGTGTTGCGCTAGAGTTGTGATTGCGTTAGCGAATAACATCCCCAGACAAATATAAACATGCCCAAGTAACACATAATAGCACACCCACATAAAACAATATCCAGAACCTGTAATTCGAATTGCGATGCGATAACGATGTGATAGTGTTAAGTAGATTAGCGTGTAATTGCGTTTATCGCATTGTTACATCACATATTACATAAATCGTACACAAAACAGTGTTAACTAAAGTATCGATTAACGGGGGGTTCGAGAGTACAAGCAATGATCAAGTAAGAGATGACAGATATGATTTCCAATCTTTTCTTCCTTTGACTTTGACTTTGACTTCAAAAGTCGGGTTGTTACAATTGTTAAGTTAAACATGTTACCTCCCGCGATACTCTGGGATAGGCAATTTTAACGCATTGGATTCTTGGGTTTGAACACATTGTTACACAATCCCAGCGTACTAGTAACTTGCATATTATTGTTCATGTTGGATATGAGCACGTTAAACAATTTTATTCTATGTTATACTATGTAACAAACTTGTATACTCACCTTTGCTTTCGCATTGAACTCTATTTTAATACATGTTGTAGGTTCGATAGACAAGATGATGCTAAGTGAAGAAACAAGATTTAGGTGGACTTAGAAACATATTTAGATAAATCTATTTTGTCAATGTAACTTTGAAACAATGTTGTCTTATTTGATTTTTGTATGATATTTTTAGCAATTTTATGAAATTTGAATTTAATCTATATTGTCACATAGCGTTATGAAGTTTTGAGCAATTTGTTCAGCTCATCCTGATGTTTCCGCCATTGGTTGGGGTGTGATAGAACGAACTTCACGTGAATGTTTGCATAGGTTTTGTGAATGGATCGTGAAGTTATATAGCAAGAAAATTATGCGGAAACCAAACGCAAACGACGTCCAAAAATTATATCAAGCACATGAAGAAAAACATGGTTTTCCAGGAATGCTCGGAGGCATTGATTGCATGCACTGGCCGTGGCAGAACTGCCCTACTGCCTGGCAAGGTCAATATACTCGGGGCGATCATGGTCATCCAACTATAATACTAGAGGTTGTTGCGTCACAGGATCTCTAGATTTGGCATGTTTTTTGTGGTCTGCCTGGTTCACTTAACGACCTTAACATCATCTACCAGTCACAGATATTTGATGATGTAATAGCAGGAACAGGTCCAAACACTAGTTTTACGGTTTCGGGGGTGGAATACAGGTGCGGTTACTACCTTGCGGATGGAATATACCCAACGTACTGTATAATCGTTTAAACTATTCCGCACTCGACATACGATAAAAGAAAGAAATTTGCCAAGTTTCAAGAGGGGGCGAGAAAAGATATAGAACGGTGTTTTAGGGTTCTACAAAAAATGGCATATTATTGAACATCCAGCACGTTCTTTTACACCACAGAAGTTGCGATACATTATGTATGCTTGTATCTTGCTGCATAACATGATCATCGAAGACGAAGGTAGAGCGATTTATGACTACGAAGAAAACACGCCTAACGAGAATTATGTTCTAGTGACTGCAGAACAACAAGATTTAAACGGATTCTCTCTACGTAACGAGTACACACATCAAAACCTACAAGCGACTTGGTGGAGTACATTTAGAACAACACACAAAACAAACCTAATGATGACATGCCGGATGATGCCTAGTAGTTTGTATAATTTTTTTTTAAGATTAGGTTGGTTTTTTTAATGTAATGTTGGAATTAATATTTATTTTAGAGTTTAAATTAATTTTAGTGTTATATATACATACATATATATATATATATATATTGCATATTTAATTTTCCAAAATTAAAAATAAAATAAATAAATTACTAGGTAGGGTAGGGTCATCACCCATTTCCTTGGTTCCATCCTTGAAGGGGCATCCTCCGAGGACTATGACGTGGCACTGAGGTGGAGGGTCATCCTCCAAGGACTACCCTCTCCCATACCGAGTAGCCTAATGTTAAAGAGTATGAAACTGAAGTAAATTTATGTGGGTTGTCTTCGCAGGGTGCGAGTAACCTTTCGTCTATTGGTTTACTTGGATAGCCACACTTGTATACTATTCAATTGGTCTTTTAGAAAAACACTTGAAATTCGATTCAGAATTTTATAATATATCTTATCTTAAGAGAAAAACAAAATATGTTTGAATTAATTACAAGAGAATAATATAATGAATTAAAATTAAAACAAAATAGTAATAAAAACATTAATTATTCTTTGTTTTTAGTATATATAATAACTAGGTTATTCCCCATGAACTTTACGGGATTGGACCATTTAAATTGTATATACAGTAAATGTAAAATAAAAAGATTACCTGGACTTCCCGGACAACAAAAATTAATTTATATTAATCTAATTATGTTGTTAATAAAATAAAAAGAAATGTTTTCAAACATTATATTGTTTTATAATTGTTTTGTATTAACAATTTTAGTTGAGATAAATTTTACTTAATTGACAAAATTTGTAAAAAAATATGTATTAACCAATGTTTATTGACATAGTAAATGACTCCATAAAAATACTTAAAATTAAGTCATAATTATTTACTATAAATACGACACATTATAAATGGTAGGTTTGACTATTAACATTAATCCATTTACATATTTATATAAATAATATTAAAAGCAAATATCACCAATAAATGCATAACCCAAATTATTACAAACATTTTACTGTGTTAAAAAATCTACTACTTCTAATAAAACAAAATAATCTTTAGCCACTTGTCATAATCTTAACCCATTAGTTGACACATGGCATTAGACTAATACCTTTTTCCTTCTCTTGACCGCCAAAACCACATCTCTCAAGCGTCTTTTCTTTTCCTTCTTCTTTCTTTAACCTAATTAAGTCTTTACCGTTTCACACAATAATCTCTTCATCTTCACTCCAATCATCTTCCAAGAATACCTTCGGTTTCCATATATAACAATGAAATTCGCTGGATCTACATATATAGATTGTTTTAGATTCTTCTGGTTCTTCCTCGACTTCTTCTTTTTCTTAATTCGATTCAGAAATTCTCATATCGATATACAAATCTGTAAGTTGTTTATGTTAAATTTCTTCTTTAATCATTATTCATATGTTCTTTCGTTTCTTTAATGTCTTAAAATTATGTTTATGTTTAATTAACCCTAAATCGGATTGTCATTGAAAAATCTGTTGATTTTGGGGTTTTAAGTTATGGTTTTGTATAAGAATATGCTGTTTATGCAAAACCCTAAACCCGATTTGGATGCTGAATAATTTTTATTTCTAATTTTTTTTTCATTCTATCAAGTTTATAGGAAAACCTAGATCTGATTGTTATGTAATATAGATTTTTATGAATTAATCAATTCTTTTTTTTATTTGATTATTTAATATCATTCTGTTTATAGGATTTTTTCAATTTGATTTTTTGGTTATTTTTATGTTATACAAACCCTGATTCAACTGATTGTAATGGAAAATCAGTTTATTTTTTTGGTATTTCACATGTTTATGTAATCTATCAATTTTTATGTCAATTTTGTTGTATTTCCTGATATGATAATATGCTTTTATTATTTAATGAGTTTTAAATTTTGTTAATTTTGAGTGTAAATCATGTGGTTTCACGATTTTGTTATTTGTTGCTCTAAAATGTGTATACACATATTTATTTTCATGTATGATCATAAGTACATACATCATTATCAGTTGACATAACTTGCTTTGCACATTATGTTTATGATAGATAGCTGCTTTCATATTATTTTTTTCATGAATTTTCTGTGTGATTGTATAATTGGATTCCTTTGTTTGTTAATTATGTTGATTGCATATTAATTTATCTGATGTCGTTTGTTTATGTAACCTGTTTTTGTAGGTATTTACTATGGGTGAAAGTTCATCAAGGTATTTTGTGTTCATTTTTTTTTGTTTATGTAACATGTCATTTTTGTATAATCTGTGTTTTTTTCATGGTTTTGATTTATTGTAACAATAACCTTAACATGTTAAAGTTTATTAACATTGTATTTTTTAAATCAGTTACAGAGGACCCTGGTTCTGTAGGGTAATGAATCGAGCAGACCAACTTATTTTGGTAAATGAAAAATTATTACTTGAGTTATTTATGTTCTTTTGTTTTTCTTCTTATTAAATACAGTTTATGATTATTGTATTGTTTAAATATTTTGATTATAATTATAATTCATTTTCCATTTCATTGTTTTATTAGTCCATTCCAGATGACGCTGCTACCAAACTATGGGGTGTTGATAAAGGCCCTACTAATGTTATGATATACACTGAAGATGGAATGGACTTTAATGTTTTTTTAAGCGCTTCTAAAGGGAAGTTATTTTTTTTAATGGTTGGTCCAATGTTGTAGAACACTTGGGACTAACCAAAGGATGTTTGGTAGTATTTAATCATGTAGATCCTACTACGTTTAAATTAACATATTTTGTTGATGGGGTTAGTCGTGGCTCTTTCTGGACATATATGCTCCCTCCATCATCTAATTTTTATGTAAGATAAACTCTGATATTATTTTTCCTAATGTATTGAATTATTACTTTAGTTATATTAATAGTAACCTTTTTTTCTTTTTTCTTTTTATCATTCTACAAGTCATTCCTCAATGTACTTTGCCAAAAAGTTACGATTATTCCTCAAATGATGTAACCTCTGTTGTAATGATAGATAACAAAATGTTTAATGTTTCCATTGAAATGTCTGACGGTAAAGTCGGTTTTACCGTTGGTATGGACGTAATTGTTAATCTGTTTCAGTTGGAGGTTGGTTGTTTTTTGTTATTTACAAAAGGTTTTGGTAATTTTTTCTATTTAAAAGTTTTTGGAAAAAACAGTGTTGAAATCAATTATCCTGACGTAGATGTTGATGAGGTAAATTACATATTGGTACTTATTTATTTATTTTATATATGCTAATTTAATACATGTTATATTTTTAATTTGCAGGCTGAAGTTGCACCTGTTGATGCTGAAAATGAAATTGATGAACAAATACATGGTGGTGTTCGTCGGTTTGTTCGTATGGCTGGTGAAGATTATTTTGTAAGTTTGAATATCATTTTACAGACTGCTAAAAAACAAGTGTTCTCATTTTTTTTACTTAATAAACATTCTTCTTTTATTTTTACAACAATACAGAGGATTCCTGATCATGTTTCACGCATGGCTAAACTTCATGAAGGTTTAAAAGATTTGACTGTAAGATTTTTGCATCTGGATCCGCCACTGCAGATTACCAACGGTACCAGACGTGAAAGAAGAAGGAAGGGTGGTTTTCGATACGCTTTAACCTCTTGGAAGAAGTTCATGAAAGCCGCTCGAATTAAGGTCCGTGACCAGGTTCACTATTCTTTTGATGAAAATGAGCAGGTTTTGAGTGTTGAGAGGGTTGTACCTTATGTTAGGCGTAGTAATTAGTTATATGACAATTACGGCATGTTTTTTGCCTTTCAAGTTTTTTGGTTTTAACATTGGTTTTTGTTTTGAATTTCAAGTTTTTATATAATTTTCATATCTTTACTGTTATTTTAACCACTATATGCCATGTCTTTAAAGATTGCTGATTATTGTTTACAAATAATATAGTGTTTATATAACTCACTGTTCAATGTGTTATATATATCGAATAGATTTACACATATGATATATAAAGAACGATATATAAACTACATTTACATATATAAAGAAATTAATATTAAGGTATTCAGATAATAATATTGCTGTTTATTTTTTTATAATATATTATTATGTCTTTAAAAAAATATACAAAAAATTTAAATTTTAAGCATGAAAGTCAATCATATTTTTAAGTTCTGATTGATATCATACCTTTAAATTTTAACCATTTAACATGATTTAAAATAATGAGGATCCTATTCGTTCTTTTATCTTTTTCTTTTACGCACATAGATTATAGTGTTGTTATTTGTAGAAGATAGTATTAATAACTTAGTACTACACATATAGAATATAACACTATGTTGTTATTATTAGATTAGAAGTAGTACTACATGTAGAATATAACACTATGATTGTCATTTTTAAAACTTGCATTATATTTTTGACCTGTTACATTATAAGCTTTTTATATAAGATTTAACATTTAACATAAAAAAGCTATTTATATTCTTTTTAATTACAGAAAGTCAACTTTCACTTAATAGGTTGCAAATTCAAAATTTCTTCCTTACTTTGAAACTTATTTATCATAAATATTCCGTCCTTACTTTGCAATTTGAAACTGATAATTATGGAAACTGATTAATCATAATAATTTAGATTAATCTATTTTTTATATTTTAGTAAAGGTTGTCAATTATAATTAAAATCAAAAATATCGCTACCATAATTATGTGCTCACTTTATTTTATAAATAAGTCTCATTTGTTATGATTCATACACATCACAACTACTGACTTTGTATATTTCGATATACATATCTTTTGGTACGAGTTTTGTGAGTTTCATTGTATTTCATATACTTATTTTATTCCTCAGTTAACATACGATGTTTTTCATGTACTTTTCTTCAAAAATTGTGGTATATCATCATCAAGTAACCTATTTTAATTCTTTTTATTAATTTCAGAGATGGAACAGGCTGCTATCACACTTCTTAATAATGTTGATCTTAATGTTGATGATTACACTATCAAAATCCGCATAGTCCGGCTATGGACAAGACCTACCTTCAACAATCCTAGGAAGATTTATTGCTAGGACATGATATTCATGGACCAGGAGGTTTTTTTAGGCCAATGCATACGTTTTTTTGAATATAAAATTAATTTGTTTCTGTTTATAATTAATTATAAAACTTTTTTTTTTCAGGGGACGAAAATGTAGGCATTTGTTTTACAAAAAAACACTACTGGTTATGAGCATTTGTGTCACACCCCGAATTTCCACGTATTACCGGTGGGCCCGGTAGGGGAGTATCGTGACGTGGTTGGTAACATAATAGTCAATCAACACAATATTTAAATGCACAGCAGAAGCAAAGTATAGATTCATTTGAACCAAACAATATTGTAATATTAAGTATCACAAGTAGTCGAATATAAATCCACAGGTAGATCAAAATAAAAGGAAAAATGTTCAACAGTCTATGACATCCAAGCTTGCGAGACTTATTGTGGATGCTAGGAGAAAAGCCAGCCTATTACGCGTAGTACCTGCACTTAACCTTTTTGAGAAAATACGTCAGTTTACACTGGTAAATACAATCAACCGACTCATTTTGAAAAGAGTTTAAGAAAATGCATTTAAGGCACAAGGCACAAATAATATTTTATAACTTGGGATAATTATTTGAATATAATACTTGTAAAGGATTTACATGTTACTTATGCGTTCAGTAGCCCGGATCGAGCCGGGTTAAAGATCAATAGACACACCACATTATGTATATGAGACACCGACGGGCGTACGCCTACGCCCCGTGCTTAGGTCGTGGCCATTTCGTAAAATGATGCCAGGGATATCCGGGACATGGTCATTAACCCCCCAAAGGCTTTAAGTAAACAAAACAATTTAAACGAGACATTTCAATACTTTAACCATCATACAATTAAAGATTCAATGCCCGACCAAGCGGTATTTTATATACCGTACCCCAAGCCCGTATAGGGAAAATAAGTTAAAAGTATTTACCTGAGCAAGTATAAATCAAAATTAGAGAGTGCAAGTATCTTTTACTGGTCCTCCTAATCTGGAACGAAGGTTTATAATAACCTATTAGAATCCTAACGGGTCTTTAGTTAAGCTTAAGCTTAGACCGGTTAGTTTTAAAGATACGGTTCGTACGCACGATTAAGCGAAGACCGGATAGAATGTGATTTAGACCCGAAAAGTTTGAAGACTTGCTTAATATGGGTATATTATACACATTCTGGATTTTGAGATAAAACCGATAAGGTTTGACCCGTTTTGGCTAATTTATGTAAACTAGTTACATAAACCGAACCGAACGCGTATGAAGCGTAACGGGTAATCATAAGAGTCCTAAACAGGTTTCCTAAGTTAACATGCCTTAAATATGTTATGATATCAGTAGGATACCTTCCATTATGCCCAAAACGAGTTTAATCTTATATTAAGCCCCGTAGGGGTATTTTGGTCATTTTAAAGATTATAAAAGGGATTAATTTATCTTCTGTGATCCGGGTCTGAATAAATCAGTAAAATAGCTTATTTTAACAGGTTATAACATTTGGTTATAAGTCTTATATGCCAAAATAATTTTAAACCCAAACTATGCGTATAATACGCGTATAAAGCCGTTTTAAGCGACATACGGTTTAAAATAGGATACTGAGTTTTCTGATCAGTTAAACAGGTTCAAAACACTTCATTTATTATATAAAATCAGTAGCAATTGGATTGGCATCAAAAGGATTTGTAAAACTCATTTTATGGCTTAAAATGGCATATTCGGTATTTACCGAATTAAGGCACTAATCCTAGCTTATGATCAGTTTAAAAATAATTAAAAATCTTCAAAAATCCCAAAATATTATATTACATCAGTGGGTAAAAGGTTTGGTGTCAAAAATTGGGTTTAGATAGGCTTTACGCTAATGACGCCGTTTAATTACAAAGAAGCGTTCTAATTACGTCATTAAGCATAACTCCTAATCTAGACCTCCAACTGATGTAAAAATTTAGGGACACATTTAATAATCAGTAACTAAGATTTTGTACTTTCACATTTCCAAAATTCTCGTTGTATGGTCATAAGGGCATTATGGTCCATATTTAAGCACTTAACGGAAACGTCGGACAATTAAGGATTTATGTGGTATAAACGCAGAGGGTTATACACACATGTAACTAGGTCCTAATGGAACTTTAAGGCATGTCTAAACCTATCTAAATCGGGTCAGAACCGAACTCAAAGCAGAAAGTCAAACTATGCGCCTTTCGGCTCCGAATCGGTTCAAAACAGAAAGTTGTCGAATCATACAAGATTAGACAAGTTATTACACTTATTAACAGGTTATATGAATGATAAAATAGGTTACACGCCTTCTACAATGCTAAACGTGTGTTAATTCGAAAATCACAATTCTGTTGACTTTTTCGGACAACGTTTGACTCGTCATTCGGCCTAGTTAGATCAGGAATCAGTGGGTACCCTTTTAAGGGTTTATTACCCATATAATTACCTACTTAAAGGTACTTTTAATTCGGGTTATGACTGAGCCAATTATAATTAATCTTGAAGTCAAACCGTAGTTACGACGGTTTGACTTTTAGCTAAATAACTAAGCTAAACACTATTAGAGAAGGTCAAGCAAACTTACAAGTGACTAATGAATGATTAGGAAAGTCTTGGTCCTGCTCTTGTGCTTCTCAAATGCTCAGAAGATGAAGTGTGGTTGCATGTTGCACATAATGGCCTTATATAGTAACTTTGATCTTCATAGACTGTTGCCAAAGGAGTCTAGGGGTGTTACCTGATGTCAAACATGTGTCCCTAGGCCTAAAAACCATTTTAGGACGCCCATGGTATGCAATACAAGTGATCAAAGTCGGTTAAATGGCTGAAACAGGCACCTGTCAGCTTATTCTACATCTGTATGTCTGACACGGCCCACGTAAGATATGGTTAAGTCTTACGCGGCCCGCCTGCACCTCCGGTTCAGATTTCAAACTTTTCTTTAATTGCACTTTTGGCCCTCGGTCCTCCTAAACGTCGCTTTCACTTCAATTCTTGCATTATGAGGCTTTAAAATTAACATTTAGGGGCTTTAAGGCTTATACCATCTTTGTCAAGTCCTCGGGTAACTTTGTGATTACCCGAAAAACCCTAATTTTCATTGTTGACGATTCTAACCCTCACACACGAATTTTATCATAACTTTCTCATACGGTAACGAAACTTGGTGAAATTTTTATGGTGCATTCTAGTGAGCATAATTAATCGTTACAAGGCTTCGGGTTTGCTAAAAGGTCACTCAGAGGTATATCTTAACATGTTGACACATTTAACCCCTGTAGTTTGTAATCTCTCACTTTCTTTTACAATTCGCTACGTATGATCCATGATTTATTCGTTTAGGGTTATAAACACCATGTAAGGTTATTGTAAAGTATATTTATTCATTGTTGACATTTTGAACCCTCAAATTCACATAGTTTCTATGTGTCACACCCCGACCGCGTAAAACAACAAATCGCGGCGGAAACATCGGGGCGTGTTGCAACAGAATTAATGTTTCATAACCATGGATACCAAAAAGTGTTTCATTTTATTAAACATTGAATAATTACATTGCCTGGAAATCTAAATACACAAATTAAACATAGTCTATCATTGTTATTTAGTCACTAAGGCCTTGTCCAATCCTATGTGAGCATGCATCTTATCAATCGATATCATTCAACAATACCTGAAACATATGTGAAAACGAGGTCAGCAAAGAAATGCTGGCGAGTACATAGGTTTTGTAGGAGTGTCGAAATCATGGCTAGTTTAGACGTTGCAATACTTTATTTAAAAACCTTGTTTTGAAAAGAGTACAATATTGCAACTTAATTAACCAACTCAAATCAAGCGGGTTATAATTTGTAAACCTCGTAGCCATGACTCTTAACCCAAAAACATTTGTTTTAGTAAATTATTTGAAAAACAATAAATGAGTTCAGATGATATGTATAATAAGAAAATAATGCATGATTAAATGAATAACCATGTAAAATGAGTTTGTATAAGATAAGTTGTTTGTAAATAAATGTCTTGTGAAAAGTATGTTACTTGTATAAAATGTTCTATGTCTCGAGCTGAAATGATTCAAATAACGCTACAATATGTAATACCATACAAACACTTATATATAGGAAGTACCAGCGGCGTATCCACCATGCTTGTATCATATTCCACACGCATTGTTACTTAATCACTTAATCCAAACCAAACCACCAAAGTAATGTTCATGCCCAAATGTAAATCATGTAATATGTATAACCAAAATAATATCGTATATCGCTTTGAAGCCAATCGTTTACCCAATCGTTAAAACATCGTGTGAAACCCAATCGTTACCCAATCGTTAAAACATCGTGTGAAACCCAATCGTTACCCAATCGTTAAAACATCGTGTGAAAACCAATCGTAAATCGTTTAATTCGTTTTAGGTCGTGAAACTACTTATAAGGTCGTCTCGCTAATAACATTCAAACCTTCGTGACTCTCGTCGCTTCTCGTTTTCGTCGCTTCTCGTTTTCGTATTAACAAACCTCCATAGGGTAAGTTAACAATACAGATTCAGTCGCTACCTACCATACCCACACATAACCACGGGTGTAGTAAATAACGGGATTTGTCAGATCCTATGGTACCATAACCTAATACTGGTCGGCTTGATCATTGCTAATGAATGTCATTTGTTATGTAAACACAACCAACAAGTTTGTTCACTTTATGAAATCGTTATTAGTTTTGTATAAATCGCCTTAATTGTTTTTGAAACCATCGTTATAACATCGAAAACATTTAGCACATATGAGTCACCCCAAAACAATTGAAAACAGTAAAAGAGGGGAATAATGTACTCGCCTGAGAATGCTTGGAGGTCTTGAACAACTACCAAGTAAGCTAGAGGAGTCCCGGAAATCAAACGGTACCTAATATAGGTAACTACATAATTAACCCGGACCTAAATCGGAAGACTGGGTAGCAGGAGGGTTTGTAAACCAAATGAGTGTAGGAACTCATATGATATGGTTTAACAAAGCCTACATACTAAATGAAACTTAACCTAAGTATAATCGACCCATCGCGACCCATTAAGGTAACTTATGCTACTTTAACGCGTCGTGCGCGTGAAACGCGTTCGGACCGTCTAACTAGTCCTATGACAAGTGTTATATGCCTAAACATGTTACATAATCAGTTATGTGACAAAAGTTTAGGTTACATATGCTTAATTACCAATTATACATGAAAAGGGTATTCTGGTAATTTACCTAAGGCATATAAACTACCTATCATACAACTACTCAAACGATGTGACCATAGGGTATAACCTCGGAAGGTTATTCCCTACCTACTATGGTCACCTAATGTATTTGGTCGGATCCTAATGATCGACCAAATGGGTCGAGTTCGAAGGTATAGGCGATTTATTAGATCGCCTACCCTACGACCCTATACAACGTGGTAATCAGTGGGCATAGTCCCAAGGGACTATAACCAACGTGATTACACTCACGTTGCGAAGTTCAAACGAACTTCGCATTGACCATTACTGGTCAATGCTGAAAGTCAAACAAAGTTTGACTTTCTGACTCGAAAAGCAGTAAAATAAGGAAAAGAACGAAAGAATACTTACGGAGGGTCCCCGAATGCTAACCCAGATCAAAATAGCTCAGGTATGAAACGAAGGTTCCAACTTAGAGCCCAAATGATCAGATTTGTGAGAAATGAAGTAAAGGGGGTGGGGTATTTATAGAAAAAGTAGAGCCGCTAGGATCGTTTCTTGAATATCGTGCCATGATCCGAGCCGTACACTTGTCACAAAGTTGTGGTGGCTAGAAACTTGTTCTTATCCGCTGACTAGACGATAGGAAACGAGTGGACACGAATCGATCAGCTGCAACTTGCAACCAAAACATTGAATCTGGCCCAGTTTAGGCAGTCGCGTAGCGCGACTGGCAAGCCTCTAGGGCTCGCGCTACGCGACACCCTCAGCTGTTTCAGAAAAGTTTCAAAAGTTACAGGAATGGTCCCTGCATGTGTTTAAGGCCTTTTTCGATGCGTTTGAACCCCGTTAACCTCATTTCAAGGCTCTAAAATGAAGTTAAAGTATAGGGAACTCAAAACATACTCAAAAATATGCCGGATGATGGTTCGTTTGGTCGTACGAACGCGATGTTCGCTTAATTACGACGGAATGCGCATAAGCGCGAAAAACGAACCAAATGACGCGACGAATGGATTTTTCTTATGGAGAACACTAAAATATAATGTAGTCATGCTTACATAAATTTTTGGATGTCCAGATGTATTCAGAACGTAAGTTATGCGCGAAAATGCAAACTTGTGCACTTTTTGACACTTTTAGTCCCTGAATGACCCAACAGTTTATTTTAGCACACCGAACCCCTCAAAGCCTATTTCTAAGCTATGTAAAGGATATTTATGGTATGTTTAACTTATGGTCATGTTCCGGAATGTCTGTTACAGTTCAAATTGGCATACTTTCGCAGTTTGTCATATTTAGTCCCTGTAAGCGATATAACTTTGATTTCACCACACCAAACCTTCCAAAACTTATATCTAAGTTATGTAAAGGTTATTTAAGGTATGTTAAGCCTATTTCACTATTCCGGAGTGTTCGTTGGATTAAACTAGTTATATTTACGCATCAGAGCGCGTATAACCTTCCAGAAAGCGATTTAGAGTTTGGAATTGAACAAAAATTGATATGTGCAAATGATACACATATTTTTACAAATCCCAAGTATGAAATACAATATTTCATTGGTTTGGTATTTGTTTGATGGCCGTGAAGGCACAGGTGTTACAGTCTCCCCTACTTTAGGAAATTTCGTCCCGAAATTTATTTAGAGGAAACTTGTGAGAGCTTGAAAACATGAAGTTGAAAAGATCGAAAAATATTGGTTAGGTTTCTGAACTTCTAGTAACCTTAATAACATTATGCTTGCAATGTAAGAGGGACACTTATATACAAGTATATGAAGCGTCATTGGTGCGTCCACCATGCCTCCATTACATCGTTCTCATTTTGTTATTGTTGTCACTATCGGTTCTTTCACATAATAAACCTTACTAGATTTCTGTGCACTAAATTTCATAATTATGTGCGCATCCATAATTAGAGAATTCCTTGCACAGTTCACACAGTCTATTTTATAATGTGTAGGGTAAAACCAAATGATCAATCCTGTGATGAGCGTGACTTAGACCGCCATAGAGTCCTTTAGACTAAATCAATAAATGATTTAAATAGACTATCAAGGAGTCTGTCCAGCTACATCACTAGATGTCGTTCTTTAACCAAATTGTGAATCAATCTTTTTTATTAGACCACTAAAGGGTCTCTAATGACTCATGGAGTAGTACTATATAATCCAAGGGTCTTAACTATTACATAGAAGCCCATTAAGGATTTAAGGTAGTACCTTTTGAATATCCTACTACGAATCTCTCATATGAAGATATGAAAAGATCCTACGAGGATTTGGATAACGAATATCCAGAGTATACAAAAACACAAAAATCATAGAGGAGAACACATAAACACATATCATATAACCACAAAATTGTTTAACTAGAAGTTTGTTCTGCTAACAGAGTACATGTATTTAAAGCACACTAGGAATCCAATTAAGGACTCTGATTTGAATGATGATCATCCACAAGGATCTAATTGTGAAGATAAAAAGATCCCTTATGGATTTTAGAAGTTGAAGATGTTTTGATACCTTGCACTGGACGTGCTTATGTCAAAACATGAAGTAAAAATGCTTATGAAATTGAGATGCTAGATATGCCAAGGCGACATATGAAGCAGAATTTTGAAGGTTAAGTCAATGTATGAGGAAAATATTTTTGAAAACTATGCATGGGGTTCTTTTAAGAAAAGGTGTTTAACGTTTTTGAAACCTTATATATAATACTTTTGAAATAAAGTAGGTGTATTAGGTAGATATATTTACAAAAATGTTTTTAAAATCATGCGAAATGAATTTTGAAATTATGTATAAGGTTTTTGAAAGACATGAATGATGCTTTTCGAAATCATGCACTTGATCAGAAAATGTATTGTGTTAATATTGTCTTCAGACTATATGAAATATTTTGAAATTAGAAAGGTTGGTTTTGATAACATGGCCAATGTTTTTGAAATAACACAGACAATGCATCTAGAAAAATTGTTTTCAAACTATATGAAATGTTTTGAGATCATGAAGATTGTTTTGAAATACTGGTACTGTGTATGTTGAAAAAAATCAAAACGTAATGGGTATGAGATTTGAAAATACCCTTAGTTATCTAACCAAGGATTTAAAGGCACAGATGTGCGAAAAGCACGATTACTCATAATGTCACTAAATTTTCTGTACTTTGTTTCTTAGAGTGAAACGAGTACTTAAAATTTTCGAGGGAATCATGAGCAATCATTTGAGAGAGAGAAATCACAAGAGTAGGTTGTAAGGTACATAGTTCCTTGATGTAGGTATCATAGGAAAAGCCATACACACCTAGCAGGGGGTTGAGCTGGTTGGTTGGGGACTGCTTTACTATTGTGAGCGACCATGGCGAAGTTCTGAGAAGCCTTTCGCTTCTTTGACTTCTTAGGGGATCGTTCATCCATGGTCTTTGATTCCTCGATTTGTTTCTTGGCTGATGGTGCTGTCACCTGACTAGGTCCTGCCTGTCTTAGTGACTCTTGAGTGGCTTCATCCTGGAGATGATACATGGCAGTAGCTAATTCAACAGTCTTCAGGACTACTTCGCCTATTCGCTGAGCGAATTTTGGCTGCTTGCTCAGATATCTGGGCGTCATCGTGATGAAGAGACATTCTTGAAGAAAAAGAAAGGCATAGGGAGAAACAGGTGAAAGATTATTGGACAATCAAAACAGAATGATAACGCATGAAGATTGCGATCATTTGTTTGTTACCTAAGGCAAACAAATGAGACGGTGACTGATCAAAGTAAATGGGTCAAAAATAATGTATCGCGAAGACATGCTCGCCTAATAAGTGAACACTCATCCCAAGAATTCCCAGGTAAGCACAACTGGTCTCGCTTCTGATGAGATGTATACGAAGTGCTTGCCTAGCCAGAAAACCCAGAATACAGGCATTCACCCTTCCAGTTTGCACGTGTTCACATTATTTAAAACCCAAAACCTTGACGAAGTTTTGAAAACTCAAAGAGGTTCAAAACCATATAATAGAGAGTTCAAAACCTTACAATAGAGGGTTCAAAACCTAGTAATCAATCATCCTAGAACAGATGATTAATTTTCAAAGCGGTTTTGAAATATATGTTCTTGTTGTGGTCGTCGCCTAAGGATAGGTGACGGTATTGTTTTATGACTAAACGCAAGTAAACTCGCGTTAGGGTCCTAAGAAGGTTATAGACTAGGTCAAAGCATTACTAATTACTAATAACCTAATTCCCTATAACCATTGGCTCTGATACCATCTTTTCTGTCACACCCCGACCGCGTAAAATAACAAATCGCGGCGGAAACATCGGGGCGTGTTGCAACAGAATTAATGTTTCATAACCATGGATACCAAAAAGTGTTTCGTTTTATTAAACATTGAATAATTACATTGCCTGGAAATCTAAATACACAAATTAAACATAGTCTATCATTGTTATTTAGTCACTAAGGCCTTGTCCAATCCTATGTGAGCATGCATCTTATCAATCGATATCATTCAACAATACCTGAAACATATGTGAAAACGAGGTCAGCAAAGAAATGCTGGCGAGTACATAGGTTTTGTAGGAGTGTCGAAATCATGGCTAGTTTAGACGTTGCAATACTTTATTTAAAAACCTTGTTTTGAAAAGAGTACAATATTGCAACTTAATTAACCAACTCAAATCAAGCGGGTTATAATTTGTAAACCTCGTAGCCATGACTCTTAACCCAAAAACATTTGTTTTAGTAAATTATTTGAAAAACAATAAATGAGTTCAGATGATATGTATAATAAGAAAATAATGCATGATTAAATGAATAACCATGTAAAATGAGTTTGTATAAGATAAGTTGTTTGTAAATAAATGTCTTGTGAAAAGTATGTTACTTGTATAAAATGTTCTATGTCTCGAGCTGAAATGATTCAAATAACGCTACAATATGTAATACCATACAAACACTTATATATAGGAAGTACCAGCGGCGTATCCACCATGCTTGTATCATATTCCACACGCATTGTTACTTAATCACTTAATCCAAACCAAACCACCAAAGTAATGTTCATGCCCAAATGTAAATCATGTAATATGTATAACCAAAATAATATCGTATATCGCTTTGAAGCCAATCGTTTACCCAATCGTTAAAACATCGTGTGAAAACCAATCGTAAATCGTTTAATTCGTTTTAGGTCGTGAAACTACTTATAAGGTCGTCTCGCTAATAACATTCAAACCTTCGTGACTCTCGTCGCTTCTCGTTTTCGTATTAACAAACCTCCATAGGGTAAGTTAACAATACAGATTCAGTCGCTACCTACCATACCCACACATAACCACGGGTGTAGTAAATAACGAGATTTGTCAGATCCTATGGTACCATAACCTAATACTGGTCGGCTTGATCATTGCTAATGAATGTCATTTGTTATGTAAACACAACCAACAAGTTTGTTCACTTTATGAAATCGTTATTAGTTTTGTATAAATCGCCTTAATTGTTTTTGAAACCATCGTTATAACATCGAAAACATTTAGCACATATGAGTCACCCCAAAACAATTGAAAACAGTAAAAGAGGGGAATAATGTACTCGCCTGAGAATGCTTGGAGGTCTTGAACAACTACCAAGTAAGCTAGAGGAGTCCCGGAAATCAAACGGTACCTAATATAGGTAACTACATAATTAACCCGGACCTAAATCGGAAGACTGGGTAGCAGGAGGGTTTGTAAACCAAATGAGTGTAGGAACTCATATGATATGGTTTAACAAAGCCTACATACTAAATGAAACTTAACCTAAGTATAATCGACCCATCGCGACCCATTAAGGTAACTTATGCTACTTTAACGCGTCGTGCGCGTGAAACGCGTTCGGACCGTCTAACTAGTCCTATGACAAGTGTTATATGCCTAAACATGTTACATAATCAGTTATGTGACAAAAGTTTAGGTTACATATGCTTAATTACCAATTATACATGAAAAGGGTATTCTGGTAATTTACCTAAGGCATATAAACTACCTATCATACAACTACTCAAACGATGTGACCATAGGGTATAACCTCGGAAGGTTATTCCCTACCTACTATGGTCACCTAATGTATTTGGTCGGATCCTAATGATCGACCAAATGGGTCGAGTTCGAAGGTATAGGCGATTTATTAGATCGCCTACCCTACGACCCTATACAACGTGGTAATCAGTGGGCATAGTCCCAAGGGACTATAACCAACGTGATTACACTCACGTTGCGAAGTTCAAACGAACTTCGCATTGACCATTACTGGTCAATGCTGAAAGTCAAACAAAGTTTGACTTTCTGACTCGAAAAGCAGTAAAATAAGGAAAAGAACGAAAGAATACTTACGGAGGGTCCCCGAATGCTAACCCAGATCAAAATAGCTCAGGTATGAAACAAAGGTTCCAACTTAGAGCCCAAATGATCAGATTTGTGAGAAATGAAGTAAAGGGGGTGGGGTATTTATAGAAAAAGTAGAGCCGCTAGGATCGTTTCTTGAATATCGTGCCATGATCCGAGCCGTACACTTGTCACAAAGTTGTGGTGGCTAGAAACTTGTTCTTATCCGCTGACTAGACGATAGGAAACGAGTGGACACGAATCGATCAGCTGCAACTTGCAACCAAAACATTGAATCTGGCCCAGTTTAGGCAGTCGCGTAGCGCGACTGGCAAGCCTCTAGGGCTCGCGCTACGCGACACCCTCAGCTGTTTCAGAAAAGTTTCAAAAGTTACAGGAATGGTCCCTGCATGTGTTTAAGGCCTTTTTCGATGCGTTTGAACCCCGTTAACCTCATTTCAAGGCTCTAAAATGAAGTTAAAGTATAGGGAACTCAAAACATACTCAAAAATATGCCGGATGATGGTTCGTTTGGTCGTACGAACGCGATGTTCGCTTAATTACGACGGAATGCGCATAAGCGCGAAAAACGAACCAAATGACGCGACGAATGGATTTTTCTTATGGAGAACACTAAAATATAATGTAGTCATGCTTACATAAATTTTTGGATGTCCAGATGTATTCAGAACGTAAGTTATGCGCGAAAATGCAAACTTGTGCACTTTTTGACACTTTTAGTCCCTGAATGACCCAACAGTTTATTTTAGCACACCGAACCCCTCAAAGCCTATTTCTAAGCTATGTAAAGGATATTTATGGTATGTTTAACTTATGGTCATGTTCCGGAATGTCTGTTACAGTTCAAATTGGCATACTTTCGCAGTTTGTCATATTTAGTCCCTGTAAGCGATATAACTTTGATTTCACCACACCAAACCTTCCAAAACTTATATCTAAGTTATGTAAAGGTTATTTAAGGTATGTTAAGCCTATTTCACTATTCCGGAGTGTTCGTTGGATTAAACTAGTTATATTTACGCATCAGAGCGCGTATAACCTTCCAGAAAGCGATTTAGAGTTTGGAATTGAACAAAAATTGATATGTGCAAATGATACACATATTTTTACAAATCCCAAGTATGAAATACAATATTTCATTGGTTTGGTATTTGTTTGATGGCCGTGAAGGCACAGGTGTTACAGTCTCCCCTACTTTAGGAAATTTCGTCCCGAAATTTATTTAGAGGAAACTTGTGAGAGCTTGAAAACATGAAGTTGAAAAGATCGAAAAATATTGGTTAGGTTTCTGAACTTCTAGTAACCTTAATAACATTATGCTTGCAATGTAAGAGGGACACTTATATACAAGTATATGAAGCGTCATTGGTGCGTCCACCATGCCTCCATTACATCGTTCTCATTTTGTTATTGTTGTCACTATCGGTTCTTTCACATAATAAACCTTACTAGATTTCTGTGCACTAAATTTCATAATTATGTGCGCATCCATAATTAGAGAATTCCTTGCACAGTTCACACAGTCTATTTTATAATGTGTAGGGTAAAACCAAATGATCAATCCTGTGATGAGCGTGACTTAGACCGCCATAGAGTCCTTTAGACTAAATCAATAAATGATTTAAATAGACTATCAAGGAGTCTGTCCAGCTACATCACTAGATGTCGTTCTTTAACCAAATTGTGAATCAATCTTTTTTATTAGACCACTAAAGGGTCTCTAATGACTCATGGAGTAGTACTATATAATCCAAGGGTCTTAACTATTACATAGAAGCCCATTAAGGATTTAAGGTAGTACCTTTTGAATATCCTACTACGAATCTCTCATATGAAGATATGAAAAGATCCTACGAGGATTTGGATAACGAATATCCAGAGTATACAAAAACACAAAAATCATAGAGGAGAACACATAAACACATATCATATAACCACAAAATTGTTTAACTAGAAGTTTGTTCTGCTAACAGAGTACATGTATTTCATTGATATGTGCAAATGATACACATATTTTTACAAATCCCAAGTATGAAATACAATATTTCATTGGTTTGGTATTTGTTTGATGGCCGTGAAGGCACAGGTGTTACACTATGTTTGTCAACTTTAGTCCTTCAAGAACATTCTTTCACACGTTCAAACCTATGACACGTGTCAACACATTATAGGACGTAAATTTTCAAGGTGTTACATCCTCACCCCCTTAAAAGAAATCTCAACCTCGAGATTTACTGAAACAAATGAGGGTATTTCTCTTTCATAGTGGACTCTACCTCCCATGTGTATTCGGGACCTCTACGGGCATCCCATTTGACCTTTACAATCGGTATATGCTTCCTTCGAAGCTTCTTAACCTGTCGATCCTCGATTGACAATGGTTTTTCCACAAATTTCAAGCTCTCATCTATATGCACATCTGTATGTGGTATGACCAGTGATTCATCAGCGAAACACTTCTTCAGATTGCAGATGTGGAACACATTGTGTATTCCACTGAGCTCTTTAGGTAAGTTTAACTTATAGGAAACTGACCCGACCCGTTCGATAACCTCGAAAGGTCCTATGTATCTCGGGCTTAGCTTGCCTTTCTTACCAAATCGCATCACTCCTTTCCAGGGTGATACTTTAAGCAAAACTTTATCACCTACCTCGAAGTTAAAAGCTTTACGCTTTGGATCAGCGTAACTCTTCTTCCTATCTCGGGCAGCTTTGAGACGGTCACGAATCTGGACAATCTTGTCCGTCGTTTCGAACACTATCTCTGGTCCCAATAATTGGACATCTCCAACTTCCGCCCAACAAACCGGCGTTCTACACTTTCTACCGTATAAGGCCTCGAAAGGCGCAGCCTTAATGCTGGTGTGGTAGCTATTGTTGTAGGAGAACTCAATTAGTGGTAGGTGGTTATCGCAACTACCACCCAAATCAATCACACATGCACGAAGCATATCTTCCAACGTTTGAATAGTACGCTCACTCTGACCGTCTGTCTGAGGATGGTAAGCCGTACTAAAATTCAAACGCGTGCCCAAAGATTGTTGGAAGCTTTTCCAAAAATGTGACGTGTATCTAGTATCTCTATCAGAGATAATAGACACAGGTATGCCATGTAAAGCTACAATCTTATCCACGTACAACTGGGCTAACATGTCGGAGCTGTAAGTCTCCTTAATGGGTAGGAAATGTGCTGACTTAGTCAGTCTATCAACTATCACCCATATTGTGTCATTGCCTTTCCTTGTCTTAGGTAACTTGGTAATAAAATCCATCATCACCATCTCCCACTTCCATGTGGGAAGTTCAGGCTGTTGTAGCAAACCTGACGGCTTTTGATGTTCTGCTTTGACTTGTGCACACGTCAAACATTTAGCTACATAGGTAGCTACAGACTTCTTCAAGCCTATCCACCAATAGTTTGCCCTTAGATCCTGGTACATCTTATCAGCTCCAGGATGAACGGAGTATTTGGAACTATGGGCTTCCTGGAGGATAACATCTCGAAGTCCTCCATAAATTGGAACCCATATTCGTCCATTCAATCTAAGAATTCCATCCTTACTAAAAGATAACTGCTCCTCAGTTACTCCTAGCTTTTCGTTAGGATAGTTAGCTTCCAACACAGCTTCCTTCTGTGCAGCTAACAACCTTTCAATCAAATTGTTCTTTATTTCCATGCGCTTGGCATTGATTCGGATGGGTTTCACCTTCTCCTTTCGACTCAAGGCATCGGCGACTACATTCGCCTTGCCAGGATGGTATCTTATTTCACAATCATAATCATTCAGAGTTTCCATCCAACGGCGTTGCCTCATGTTCAAGTCCTTCTGATTGAATAGATGTTAAAGGCTCTTGTGATCAGAATAGATCACACATTTTATTCCATATAAGTAGTGCCTCCAAAGTTTTAGTGCGAATACAACGGCACCCAATTCCAAGTCATGGATGGTGTAATTCTTTTCGTGCACCTTTAACTGGCGTGAAGCATAGGCAATGACTTTGCCTTTCTGCATAAGCACACATCCCATCCTGGTGTGTGATGCATCACAATAAACTACAAACTCCTCAATTCCGTCAGGTAATGTTAGTACTGGAGCATTGCTCAACTTTTGTTTCAGAATATCGAAGGATTCCTGCTGCTTAGGACCCCAGTCAAACTTAATTTTCTTACGCGTCAGCGAAGTTAGGGGTGCAGCAATCCTTAAGAAGTTTCCAATGAATCGCCTATAATATCCTGCCAAACCTAGGAAGCTACGAATTTATGTAGGCGTCTTTGGCTCGTGCCAATTCATGACAGCTTCAACTTTAGCGGGATCTACTTGGATACCACGCTCACTAACAACATGTCCAAGAAATTGGACTGCTCGAAGCCAGAATTCACACTTCGAGAACTTGGCATAGAGCTTTTCTTTATGAAGTAGTTCCAAAATGCAGTGAAGGTGCTTCTCATGGTCAGCTTGGTTCTTCGAGTAGATGAGGATATCATCGATGAAAACGATGACGAATTTATCTAAGTTCGGCTTGCAAACGCGATTCATGAGATCCATGAACGCGGCTGGTGCATTAGTGAGCCCAAAAGGCATCACTAGGAACTCGTAACGACCATAACGAGTCCTAAATGTTGTTTTGTTCACGTCTTCATCTCTAACCTTCAATTGATGGTAGCCTGACCTCAAGTCAATCTTCGAGAAGAAACTTGCCCCTTGAAGTTGATCGAACAGATCGTCGATTCTGGGCAAAGGATACCTATTCTTGATGGTGACCTTATTAAGCTCGCGGTAGTCGATGCACAGACGCATCGATCCATCCTTCTTCTTGATAAATAAAACTGGTGCTCCCCAAGGAGACGAACTAGGTTTGATAAAACCTTTGGCTAGCAAGTCATCCAACTGTGTTCTCAATTCCTTCATCTCTGTTGGTGCCAACCTATAAGGCGCCCTTGCTACCGGTGCTGATCCAGGAATAATGTTAATTCTGAATTCTACTTGTCTATCTGGTGGCAAACCAGGTAGTTCTTCAGGAAAAACACCAGGGTATTCAGAAACGACGGGGATATCCCCAATCTTGGGCTTCGGCTCATCAATAATCACTTGTGCCATGTAGATGACACAGCCCTTCTTTAAACACTTAGAGTCCTTGAGTATTGACATTTTCTCAGGGAGCCCATACTGGGTATCTCCCTGTATAGTAAGTGATTCACCAGACGGAGCCTTGATCATCACTTGCTTCTTGTTACAGACAATCTGGGCCTGGTTATGAGATAACCAGTCCATACCCAAAACTATGTCGAAACCGGCTAGTTTCAAAGGAAGTAGAGACAAAGGAAATGAGTGGTTCTTAATGGATATGAAACATCCATCTAATAAGGTTGAGGCGGTTTCTAAAGTGTCGTCTGCTAGTTCCACCTCATACTTCACACTTAAGTTCTTAACAGGTAGTTTCAATAATTCACAAAACTTATTATCTACGAACGACTTATCAGCGCCTGAATCAAATAACACTCTCGCATAACCATCATTTACGAGAAAGGTACCTGTTATCACATTGTCGTCCTTGACGGCTTCCTTAGCATCCATCCTGAAGACCCTAGCATTGGTCTTCTTAGCCTCTTCAGGCTTCTTGGCGTATTTTGGGCAATTGGTCTTGATGTGCCCCTTTTCATTGCAACCGTAGCAGGTCGCATCCTTCATCTTTTTGCAATCCAAGGTTTTGTGTTCCTTGGACTTGCACAACCCACATGCAAAAGATTTCGATTGTGAATTCGAGTTCGATTCATACCTGCACTTCCCAAAGTGCTGTCTCTTGCAGATTTTACATCTGGGTTTTTCACCCGTTTGCTGACCATCTTTCCTAAATCCCGACCCCTTCTTATGGTCATTGTTTCCCTTCTGCTTCTTGTCTGAACGTCATGAGTTGTCATCCTCACGCTTCCTCTTTTTGGTATCAACGTTCCTCTGCGATTTCTGCCTGACCGCATCCAAGGTAAGAGACAATGATATGTCCGCTGCAGACCGAAAAGTAGCTGGTCTGGAGGCCTTCACACTTGCCTTGATCTCCGTGGCCAAACCCCCAATGAATCGAGCTATACGTTTGGGTTCCGGAGTTACCAAATATGGAACCAACCTTGACAAAGTGTTGAAACTGGTAAGGTAGGCCTGACAGTCGAGGTTTCTCATGACCAGCGACAAGAAGTCAGATTCAATTTTCTCAACCTCGTGTTGAGGGCAGTAGTTTTCTTTGATTAGCGTCATGAACTGTTCCCAGGTCATATTGTATAACGGGATTTTCCCCGTAGCTTGGATCAAAGATCTCCACCAAGCTAATGCTTCTCCCTTAAAAGACTGTGACACGAATTTCACAATATCCCTATTATTGCAACCACTGATATCCACAACCGTATCCATCTCGTCCAACCAAGTCATGCAATCTACTGCTCCTTTTTCCCCAGTGAAATCCCTGGGTTTGCACGAAACGAAGTACTTATAGGAGCAACCCTTATTACGGGGTTCTTGATTCTGTACGACTCTGGGATGGAGCACTCCTCTGGTTTGATGAGTGGTGAGAATTACTGTTGTGGGCAGTGTGGGTCCTGGAGGGTGTTCTCGAGTGTGGTGCAGATTAGGTCCTTGCACGGGTACCACTGGATTCATGGAGCTGTCTATCCATAGCTCGATTAACGGCATTATCTATCATTGCTTGTAATTCTGCACCCGCTACATTTACTCGGGCATTATCATGCTCTCTCCCTGGGTGACTATTGATCTCGTTTGAGTCGGCCATGTAGCTTGAACTGTTACATATTGACAATAATTTATTGGTGAGTTTATTATAGAATTGTCTTTTATGGCAATTTATTAACCGTGGTAAACGTAGACCATATATGGTTAATTTATTACTCACATTTATTTAGGATTTCAATCATAATTTATCCTAATTATAAAACAATAACAGTTTTATTAGCACATAAGGCCTAGTCACAGGGACAAATTTTAAGTTATAAGCCATGATTTCAGAGAATCAAAGCATGAAGGTTTGAACAAAGTTCATTACCTTTATCAGACAGGGTCACCGACTATTACTGTCTTTTGTCTCATATGAAAATGAGAAGGGCCCGTAGGCATTCTATTACCAATGGATGGTAAAAAGAACTGATCATATTTATTGATGATTTAACCCATGATTCAGAGATCATTTAGTTGGGTTAGGAATCCTTGAAAAGATCCTTATATAAAAAATAATAACACGTGTGATTTTTAACGAATCATGTCTGCCAGGAGTGTTAACATGTTTTTAGATGTTAACAGGGATTTGAATCTTTTTAACGGGTCTTACCATCTTGGCCAGGTCTTAAAATGACATGCAGGCTAGGTTATACCTTTAAGATCCTTAACTAATAATTAAAATTTGGCAGATAGATTTTTAAAAGGAATGATTCCGATTTATTTATTTCATATATAATTTAATTATGCCTAACATAGCAAAGATGAAATTTATAGACTTACATTCCATTAAAAAATTTAAAAGTAGTACACTTTGCCCTAAACGGGACTTTTCACAGAAACACTTGCCCACGCAGGAGCTATACTAATAATACAAGTCCTCGCAGGGATTGTCTACAACAACAAATGTCCGCGCAGGGACTAATAGAGACAAGTCCTCGTAGGGACTAAGTACAAAAATAGATGTCCACGCAGGGACTACATACACACATAAATAAATGTCCACGTAGGGACTTGATTTAAACAAGGAAATACAATAATACATATTGGGATTTAACGATCCCGTTTCTTCTTTCCTTTCAGCAAACTTGCCAAGCCACTCATGAATCCCTGATTCTTCCTACGCTCTCTCTGGAGGTCTCGCTCAACCCTGTCCAGCCTATGACGGAGATCCTCCTGCTCTGGCGGGGAAAACCGTGGTGGCTGATGCTGAAGTGGTGGCTGAGCAGGTACTTGATACCCACGAGCTGGGTATCCCATTCCCCAAGGGGTTCCATATGGTCCCTTAGGATTTTGGGCAAGGTAGTTTGCTGCCACTTGGTATGGGTCGGCCTCGGCATAGTTATAGTTATGGTTTGCCGGCGGTCCGTATGGGTTGTAAGCTGCCGGAGCAGTATAAGCAGGGATAGGGTTGCCAAAACCCGGTGATGGCGGTGCAATAGGTGCCGAATTCACCTCTGAAACTGGAACTGAAGATCCACCCATTTGTGGGTCTTCATATATTGGCGGGTAGTGGCTGCCACTAGAGTGTTGAGGGGTGCTGAAATGAAAATCCCCTCCTCTTGCGGACATCCGTGCGCCAGTTCTCCTACGTCTTGGTGGTTCTGGAGGAGCTAGATGAACTGGCGGCGGTGGAGGCGGTGGCGTGACTGCCACGAAACGTGGATCCCCAGAGGGATCTTGCTGCTGCTGTTGCTGAGGCGATGAATGGTGAGATGGTGTAAAGTACCACTCACACCGATCGAACCGTGCCTGATGACTATCCGGACCTTGGTATGGTGTTCCGTGAAAAGACGAACCATCAGAGATCTCAACAGGATGGTTCGGGGTTCCGGTTGCAGGCTCGCCGGGATCTGTGTCCTCGTCCATGTCCATCGCTTGATCACCTGAAAAATGATCCTCCGGTCCTACTGGGTTAAAGCCCCCTTGTTCTGGTAGGTAGTCCGCCGGGTTAAACTGGCCACGAAAGACAGGAGTAGGGTCATCGAAGGAACGGTGCGATAAGGATCGCTGTAGAGGTATGTATGAAGGTTGCGGGTTGTTAGGCTCATTCTCGGACTGAGGCCCATAGGAGTGATGATATGGAGGCGTTGAGCTATACGACGTAGATCGTCTGGAAGGCTCCTCATAAATCCTCCAAGGTTCTTGCGGATCTGCACTCCTTGTAGAAGAAGGAGTTCGCCGGCGCGAAGGCCCGGCCTCGTGGTCGTTAGGGGCGCTCATTGGCTCTTTTCCTCGACTTCCTCGCCTGAATCTTGGCGGCATTGTTAAACCTGTCCATATAAACAAAGGTAACAACAAGGAAAAATAAAGGACAAAGTAAAAAGTAAAATAAAAATCTTTTGGATTATTCCTAAGTTCTTTGTCTAGACTCGAAGATTTAGGAATGTGCAATTGTGTCATTGAGATTAAACACAAAAAGGCTAGTGTTTAATTCACTCAATGTTGGCTCTGATACCAACCTGTCACACCCCGAATTTCCACGTATTACCGGTGGGCCCGGTAGGGGAGTATCGTGACGTGGTTGGTAACATAATAGTCAATCAACACAATATTTAAATGCACAGCGGAAGCAAAGTATAGATTCATTTCAACCAAACAATATTGTAATATTAAGTATCACAAGTAGTCGAATATAAATCCACAGGTAGATCAAAATAAAAGGAAAAATGTTCAACAGTCTATGACATCCAAGCTTGCGAGACTTATTGTGGATGCTAGGAGAAAAGCCAGCCTATTACGCGTAGTACCTGCACTTAACCTTTTTGAGAAAATACGTCAGTTTACACTGGTAAATACAATCAACCGACTCATTTTGAAAAGAGTTTAAGAAAATGCATTTAAGGCACAAGGCACAAATAATATTTTATAACTTGGGATAATTATTTGAATATAATACTTGTAAAGGATTTACATGTTACTTATGCGTTCAGTAGCCCGGACCGAGCCGGGTTAAAGATCAATAGACACACCACATTATGTATATGAGACACCGACGGGCGTACGCCTACGCCCCGTGCTTAGGTCGTGGCCATTTCGTAAAATGATGCCAGGGATATCCGGGACATGGTCATTAACCCCCCAAAGGCTTTAAGCAAACAAAACAATTTAAACGAGACATTTCAATACTTTAACCATCATACAATTAAAGATTCAATGCCCGACCAAGCGGTATTTTATATACCGTACCCCAAGCCCGTATAGGGAAAATAAGTTAAAAGTATTTACCTGAGCAAGTATAAATCAAAATCAGAGAGTGCAAGTATCTTTTACTGGTCCTCCTAATCTGGAACGAAGGTTTATAATAACCTATTAGAATCCTAACGGGTCTTTAGTTAAGCTTAAGCTTAGACCGGTTAGTTTTAAAGATACGGTTCGTACGCACGATTAAGCGAAGACCGGATAGAATGTGATTTAGACCCGACAAGTTTGAAGACTTGCTTAATATGGGTATATTATACACATTCTGGATTTTGAGATAAAACCGATAAGGTTTGACCCGTTTTGGCTAATTTATGTAAACTAGTTACATAAACCGAACCGAATGCGTATGAAGCGTAACGGGTAATCATAAGAGTCCTAAACAGGTTTCCTACGTTAACATGCCTTAAATATGTTATGATATCAGTAGGATACCTTCCATTATGCCCAAAACGAGTTTAATCTTATATTAAGCCCCGTAGGGGTATTTTGGTCATTTTAAAGATTATAAAAAGGATTAATTTATCTTCTGTGATCCGGGTCTGAATAAATCAGTAAAATAGCTTATTTTAACAGGTTATAACATTTGGTTATAAGTCTTATATGCCAAAATAATTTTAAACCCAAACTATGCGTATAATACGCGTATAAAGCCGTTTTAAGCGACATACGGTTTAAAATAGGATTCTGAGTTTTCTGATCAGTTAAATAGGTTCAAAACACTTCATTTATTATTTAAAATCAGTAGCAATTGGATTGGCATCAAAAGGATTTGTAAAACTCATTTTATGGCTTAAAAGGGCATATTCGGTATTTACCGAATTAAGGCACTAATCCTAGCTTATGATCTGTTTAAAAATAATTAAAAATCTTCAAAAATCCCAAAATATTATATTACATCAGTGGGTAAAAGGTTTGGTGTCAAAAATTGGGTTTAGATAGGCTTTACGCTAATGACGCTGTTTAATTACAAAGAAGCGTTCTAATTACGTCATTAAGCATAACTCCTAATCTAGACCTCCAACTGATGTAAAAATTTAGGGACACGTTTAATAATCAGTAACTAAGATTTTTGTACTTTCACATTTCCAAAATTCTCGTTGTATGGTCATAAGGGCATTATGGTCCATATTTAAGCACTTAACGGAAACGTCGGACAATTAAGGATTTATGTGGTATAAACGCAGAGGGTTATACACACATGTAACTAGGTCCTAATGGAACTTTAAGGCATGTCTAAACCTATCTAAATCGGTTCAGAACCGAAGTCAAAGCAGAAAGTCAAACTATGCGCCTTTCGGCTCCGAATCGGTTCAAAACAGAAAGTTGTCGAATCATACAAGCTTAGACAAGTTATTACACTTATTAACAGGTTATATGAATGATAAAATAGGTTACACGCCTTCTACAATGCTAAACGTGTGTTAATTCGAAAATCACAATTCTGTTGACTTTTTCGGACAACGTTTGACTCGTCATTCGGCCTAGTTAGATCAGGAATCAGTGGGTACCCTTTTAAGGGTTTATTACCCATATAATTACCTACTTAAAGGTACTTTTAATTCGGGTTATGACTGAGCTAATTATAATTAATCTTGAAGTCAAACCGTAGTTACGACGGTTTGACTTTTAGCTAAATAACTAAGCTAAACACTATTAGAGAAGGTTAAGCAAACTTACAAGTGACTAATGAATGATTAGGAAAGTCTTGGTCCTGCTCTTGTGCTTCTCAAATGCTCAGAAGATGAAGTGTGGTTGCATGTTGCACATAATGGCCTTATATAGTAACTTTGATCTTCATAGATTGTTGCCAAAGGAGTCTAGGGGTGTTACCTGATGTCAAACATGTGTCCCTAGGCCTAAAAACCATTTTAGGACGCCCATGGTATGCAATACAAGTGATCAAAGTCGGTTAAATGGCTGAAACAGGCACCTGTCAGCTTATTCTGCATCTGTATGTCTGACGCGGCCCGCGTAAGATATGGTTAAGTCTTACGCGGCCCGCCTGGACCTCCGGTTCAGATTTCAAACTTTTCTTTAATTGCACTTTTGGCCCTCGGTCCTCCTAAACGTCGCTTTCACTTCAATTCTTGCATTATGAGGCTTTAAAATTAACATTTAGGGGCTTTAAGGCTTATACCATCTTTGTCAAGTCCTCGGGTAACTTTGTGATTACCCGAAAAACCCTAATTTTCATTGTTGATGATTCTAACCCTCACACACGAATTTTATCATAACTTTCTCATACGGTAACGAAACTTGGTGAAATTTTTATGGTGCATTCTAGTGAGCATAATTAATTGTTACAAGGCTTCGGGTTTGCTAAAAGGTCACTCAGAGGTATATCTTAACATGTTGACACATTTAACCCCTGTAGTTTGTAATCTCTCACTTTCTTTCACAATTCGCTACGTATGATCCATGATTTTTTCGTTTAGGGTTATAAACACCATGTAAGGTTATTGTAAAGTATATTTATTCATTGTTGACATTTTGAACCCTCAAATTCACATAGTTTCTATGTTTGTCAACTTTAGTCCTTCAAGAACATTCTTTCACACGTTCAAACCTATGACACGTGTCAACACATTATAGAACGTAAATTTTCGAGGTGTTACAATTTGTTGAAAGAAAATCAATGTTTAACTATTCATAACCCTTCCATGGTTGAAAATCGTCAAAAAGTTAAATATGTTCATAGTTCGTTCAAGATAAATCTAAATGACAACACTATTGTCCAAGAATGTAACGAGCCTGTTGGTGCTGAATGGGGATTTGACTTTTCTCCATTTTATTCTGTTGTGGATGATCCTCATGATGATAGCAAGTCTTTCAAAAGCCCGATTGGTACTTTATTTTTATTTTTTTTCTTCATTTTTATCAATTTAATATTATATATATTTTATGTAATATTAATTTAATTATTCTGTAATCTGTAGATGTTATTGGTTTTGTGGTTAAGTGTCTTCCGTCAGATGATAAAAGTGATGATAATAACGACAAAGACGATAAGAAGACTACCTTTATTTTGGAAGATTTGCAGTACATTCTTATATATATATATATATATATATATATATACACATCTTCTTTTACTTATATATTTCTCCCATTTTATATATTTTTGACAACTACCAACTTAATTATTTAAGTCTTATTTTGTAGACACCATTAGATTTACGTGACGTTATGGGGTTGTTTTGCTGATCAGATTTTAGATTTTGAGAAGAACAATAAGGATGAAAAGAATGTGGTGGTCGTTGTTCAGTTTGGGAAGTACAGATTTTGGGGAGGTATATTCTATACCGACACTCTCACTTTTCATTCAACTACATATTGCTTTTTATACAAGTTGTCGTTTTATTTACATGTTGCTATAATTCAACAGGTAATTTGTTTGTCTCCAATTTGTATAATGTAACTCGAGTCTTCATAAACTCTGAAGTAAAAGAGATTTTGGATTTTGAAGAAAAGGTTTGTAATCTTATTACCTTTTTTTATAATATCTTTTGAATATGTATTACTTTTGTAACATTCCTTATTTTTTTTGTACAGTTTCCTTGCTCAGCTTAATGTTTCAACGTCTTCCGGTTATTCTGGATTGAGTTCTTCTGCTATCAAGTCAACGACTGAGGAATATCTATCTGATGGTTCCTTTAGTACAATTGGAGCATTAAGTGAAATCTCCGAAGTATGGTTACAATACTTTATTGTTTTATTTTTTATACCTATTATTTTTATCTTTAATAATGTTCTAAATTATCATATATGTATACAGCAAAAGTTTGTTATTATCCTCGGAACTATTAAGAGCTTTGCTTCAGAAGAGTCATGGTTTTACAATGCATGTAAGAGTTGCAACAGAAAGGTTATGTACAACACAATTTGCAAGGCAAAGCAAGATGGAAGTGAAGGCTATGAAGAAGTAACTGTCTTGGAATGTCAGACTGATCGTTGCAATAAAAGGACCGTTTTGTCTGTTCCCAGGTCAATTTTCTTGATTCATTTATTGTCCTAAACAAGTTACATGGTTATTAACAAAATCTTATTTAATATTTTGACAGGATAAAAGTTCAAATTCGTGTTCAGGATTGTACCGGGATTGTCACTTTGACATTGTTTGAACGTGAAGTTGTTAAACTGCTAAAGGTTAACGCAAACCAAATTTTGGATAAAAACATTGAGGTAAGTTATATCGTGTGAATAACATTTCGTTACTTTGTTTATACATTTTAATGTTTATATTTTAAACTGCTATGTTTATAAATTATCTATCGAAGTTATGCAATATGACAATGTTAATGTTTATCAAACAGTTGGCCAGCGATGGTAAATTTCCCAACGAGCTGAGGGCATTGTTAAATCGGCGGTTTGCGTTTAAGATAACCATAGCTTCCTTTAACATAAAAAACAAATCAGATGGTTACTCGGTCTCGAAGTTGACTGAAAATCCTGCAATCATCTCCGAGCTTGATAGGCATTTTGATGACTTCCAGGTTCGACATACCTTCAATACGTTAGTTGTACTTTTTTGTTATAAAAACTTATACCACGTTACAATGTTTTTTGAAATATATGAGATAAATACAGCCTGCTGATGATGAATATTTAGATGTTGTTCTGTCTGATTCAAATGCAAATGTTAACTTTGATGTTAAGGTATGTCTTACAAATTAATTAATTCACTAATGGTTCAATATTTTGTCATTCACCTTATTTTATCAAATTTTTTTATAACTTTTTAGTTTTTGTTTACAGGATTCTATATCCCGTACTGGTGATGAAGACACTCCGGTGTCTAATGTGATCAAAAGCATCTTTAGCACACCATCTGGAGCTGATATGAACTGTTATGCGGAGATGGTTGAGAATCAACTTAAGCGTAATTTGGATGCTGTCTATGATGTCGATTTATCTTCTTCGCAGTCGTCAAGTAAACCCCATAAGAGTGTCGGTGATAAAGATGAAGATTTGAATGTGAATGCTGGGCTTTTGAAGCCAAAGATTGAAAAGTAGTGTGCCGAATCTAATAGCCATCTCCGTATTTTTGAAAACTTTTCTATGTTTATTTCTTTTTAATCATATTCAGAACAGTTTATGGGCAGACTTTATGTTGGTTTCTGAATGACTATGTTTTGTGGTTTATCTTCTTGAACTTCATATTAATAAGAGATGACATTATAAATTAGATTTTTCGTTTTGTATTTAATTTATGTTTTTTTTTTCTATGATATGACATGATCTTACTTTTTTTAACAACAATGTATTATGTTTTGTGTTTATTGTGTTTTTCCATTGTTATATCAATTGAAGATGAAATTATTAATCACTATATTGTGTTATGTATTAATAACATTCTTATTATATTAAAGTTTTATTTAAAATATTAACCCGTTCCCATTATTAAAAAAAATTCATAATATTTATATTAAAGTTGTAATGTTGGAATGTTGCCATATAAACCAAATTTATATTTGGTAAATACTAAGCATAATATTTATATTAAAGTTTGAATGTTGGAAACTCATTTATAGATAGTAAATTTTTTTGGTTTTTTAAATTTAATTTCAAAAAGATTATTTAAACTGTTGACTTTCCAATATTAAGAAATTAATCATTAAATATCATAATGAATATACTTAAATGTTCACATTATGTTTCCTTAAAAACACAATTTACAACATATAAATCTCTTCATCTCATTTCAATTCATTTGTAGTTTTTAGTTCAACGACTACATCCATTTCACTACAAGGGTATTGTAATCAGTTTGAACAAACGATTACTTTCTTATTCCAAAAACTTATTTCGCAATGTATAAACGGTTAAAGCATGATTCCAATACTTCGGGAAATCAATCAAACCAGGAAAACACTTCAGGTTGTGATTTTTTATTTATCTTTCACATTGTTTTGTTTGTTTATATATAATAATAATTTTAATTATAATGTAATTCATTTTTTTTATTACAATGATAGCCACTTCAAGAAAATGCAAGCGTAGATCTTCATGTAACTCCAATAATGAAGTTAATATAAACAACTCAACAGGTAACACATTTTGGATTATTGTGATGTTAGTTTAATTTGTATATCTACAATAACCACCTAGATATGCGATATTTATGTTATGTCTCTTTTATTTAGATGTTGCGGCTGTTATCTCAAGAAGTCCTTTTTCAGACATTACCAATGGTATTGAACTACTCTCATTTACTAACTTATGTTCCTAATATTCAAATTTTAGTTAAAAATGTTTATCGGTTTTATAGTTGTCAATTGATTTGAAGGCCCAAACTATGTATTAAATATTAAATATAAGATATAAACTAAAACTAGAATAGGTTGATATTTACAAACATGGTTAGATAGTATCCGTCCCAACTACATAAAGATCGTAACTATCAAACATGTTAACCACATACAAAACAACTTTTAACACTACATAACTAACGCTACCTTTCTTCATTAGCCAAAACAACCATATGTTATGCTTCTACCCTGATTCAAAGTTTCAAACATTACCACTAGCGGAAAACATTGGCAAGGAACAAAACACCAATATCTGGAAAGTACTGGAACTTGCAATGATCACCTTCTTTTATGTTGTTATCTTTAAGCCATTTCGCCCAACCTTTGACAACGTACTTGATACTGTTTTTATTTGGCTCCGCCCTAACATCATGTTTTGTCTCGACATTCTGCCTGTTGGCGATCTTAACTTTTAAGGTTTCGTCAATTCCTGTGATCCGTGCTACCGCAACTGGTATACGCTATAAGTTTCAAAACATATTAATAATTTCCATTAATGATGTCAAATATTAAAAAAAATACAAAACTTCTCCAAATTATGTAAACATATTAGACGCCTGTTAACATATAATTTTGTCAGAACTTACAAAGCGTTTGGTGTATGGCACAATGAATATCAGCGGACCAGTTTCATCATCATCAAATTCCTCTGATTCAGCCAAAGATTCTTCAGAATCCGATATAACCACAACATCGTTTTCAGCTCCGGCCATTCTAATAAACATTTCAAAGGTTGACCCATTTTAAATAAAACATAGACTCATAACATATAATGCAATCTTTTTGTTGTAGTTTAAAGGAATGTTAGTTTACTAACTTTCATTAACTACACACAGTTTAAAGACATAACAAGTAATCCTAACAAACTTTGTTGTTGCATTTCATCTTACCTAATAAATGGATAGACCAAAATCATAACAAGTAACATTCATTGACTAAACAAACTTTAAAAACCTAACAAGTACGCCTAACAAACTTTCTTATTGCATTTCATCTTACCCCCTAAATGGATATTTGAAAACAACTTAACTTTACAACGTAATCATATAAAACACCTCATTATTATTTGTTTTTTTTACTTTAACAAAATTATTCTTTCGTTAAGTACAACATTTTTCATACAATCATTTCTTCGAACACCTGGTGTGCATCGTATTCTTAATGTCTTTTTGCATGTGAGTGTATTCAAATCACTACCTAAATCTGTTTTTTTCCATACCCGAAAACATGTATGCAGTAAATACACTAAGAACATCATGTATGTTAACTAACCGAATGAAAGTAAATCTGTCAATGAAACAAGTTACATTTAGTTTACTGTATTCAGATTTGTATTTTCACTAAATAAATCCAACCAACAAATCACAGATGAACATCAACATTGAAAAAAATGATTTAGTTTACCTGATTTTCGTTGAGTTGTGAACCGTATGATGCACAAATTCAGAATTCAGATGAGACCAATGTTTGAAACCCTTATTGAAAGTAAATGAAAATATACCTTCTGATTGAATGATAGATATAAAGATCATTAAGTATGATGGACAAGCAATTAGTGAATATTGACTATTTGATATACCTATCACTATGACAATTTTGAGCACAAGAATCCATGCAATCAGATTCATTTTTAGCCTCATATGTGTCTTTGTTTGGTTATTTTTTTATTTTATATATTCATTTATTTGTTTATATAGTTATTGTGGGATCAATTATTAAAAGTAAGTTATTATTTTTTTTACCATAATAACATATATCAAATATGATAACATATTTATATAATCTTACAATATTACCAAAGTTTTATTTCTACTAATTGATTTATATATATTAATTTTTTTTGACAACTAATGCTATTATATCGTTTATTTGTTTTTACACGTTAATACAGTTTTAACTCCGGCAGTTACACAAGACGAGTGCAGAGAGAGGCGTAAGCTACGGAAATTGTATTTGGATAGTAAAAGATCTAACGTATCACACGTGTTACCGGTTTCTAAGAAAAAAGAATCGTCGACCTCTAATTTGTCTTCCATTTTGTTGCACACTTCCACTACTTCACAAGATGCATCTACTATTTCACCAGGTTTATTTATTTATTTTCTTTAAACTTTTCATATTTTTTAAAATTGCATACTTAACTATTTTGATACATATATATGTCTAGAATAATTAGATATATATGAAATATCATAACATATTTATATAATCTTACAATATTATCAAAGTTTCCTTTCTGCTAATTCATTTATATATAGTTATTTTTTTAGACAACTAATGCTATTATATCGTTTCTTTGGTTTTACATGGTAATACAGGTTTAACTCCGGCAGTTACACAAGACGAGTGCAGAGAGAGGCGTAAGCTACGGAAATTGTATTTGGATAGTAAAAGATCTAACGTATCACACGTGTTACCGGTTTCTAATACAAAAGAATCGTCGACTTCTAATTCGTCTTCCATTTTATTTCACACTCCCACTACTTCACAACATGCATCTACTATTTCGCCAGGTTTATTTACTTATTTTGTTTAAACTTTTCATATTTTGATACATATATATATATATCTAAAACTATATATATACCGTTTTTCTTTTATCAGTTGTTTTAACGCAAAGTTATCAAAGTTACACTAAAGAGAGACGGAGATTAAGGAGACTTTATTTAGATAGTAAAAAATCTCCTATCTTACGAGGCAAATCCAGGGCTATGAACAGTTTACAATCTTCTTCTAATACAAGATCCTTTCACTTCAACACACAAAATGGTAATTCTATACTTTTGTTAATATTTACAAGTAATATTATACCCCACTTTCTAAAGTCATATTTTATTTATGTTATGTCACATCTGCTTCAAACAACCAAACACCTTCAATAAGTATCCGTCGCTTTTCTATTTCTCCAAACATAACAACAGCGACTACAACTCCTATTTTACGCAAAACGTCTCCAAAGCTATCTCCTGGAAAATCTAAGTTATTAGGCAGACCACGAATTACATCTTCTATTCCAATGGTTGATTTGACTACAGATGCAACGTTAGATGAAGATCCTTACAAAGGCGTTTCACCAGGTAGTTGCTTAAGTAATATATTTTCGACATTATTTTGTATACCATTGTTTTATATTGAAATACATCGATTAATTTCATTTATTTTATTTCCATGCTAATATACAGATTACTTAGATCATGGTGATCAGTGTATTACATGTGAAGTATGCATGGCAAAGTTATGGGATGTAGAAACGGCGAGAGGCAGAACCAATAATGGGAAAACAAGTTTTTTTTTGTTGCAAATATGCCAAAGTAGAGCTACCCGATTATAAAGATGCACAACCAAATTACCAGAAACTGTTTACATCTTTGGATAATGAAAGCAAGCATTTTTTGAAAAACATTCGCCGTTATAATTCTATGTTCGCATTCACTTCAATGGGTGGTAAGGTCGATCCGACTGTTAATAGAGGCAATGGCCCATTTTGCTACAGGATTAGCGGTGAAAACTATCATAGTATAGGAAGTCTGTTGCCGGAGAATGCCAATAAACCAAAGTTTTGCCAGCTGTACATATATGATACAGAGAACGAAGTTTCAAACCGAGAATCGATTTTTAGGTAAGTATCGTACAGTATAATTTGTTTCAATTGTTTATCAATTAATAATTAATAATTCCTTGATAAAAAATGTGTCAAAACAGTCGATCTAAGGAGTCACCTGCGTCCTCTTCTGCTTCTGTTGATCGTCATTTGATACAACATATCAAGTCTGTGTTAGACTCCGATAATGTATTGGTTAAAGTTTACAGGATGGTTAGAGATTGTTTTCATGACGATCCGCAGCTTAGTCTTAAGGTACGTCTTATTGGAAAAAGGGACAAGGATGGTCGAATGTATAACTTACCAACGTGTGGCAAGGTTGCTGCTCTAATTGTTGGAGATGTTGAAAACGCAATTGAGAACAGAGATATTGTTGTTGAAACTAAATCGGGGACTCTTCAACGAATAAGTGAATTACATCCTTCTTACCTTGCTCTTCAATACCCAATTCTCTTCCCATATGGAGATGATGGTTACAGAGTTGACATCCCTCATAGAGGTGTCATCGAAGTAACCAACAAGAAGCGTCCAAATTGTACGATGAGAGAGTTCTTTTCGTATCGTATTCAAGATAGACTAAACCAATTTTCGCTGATTCTAAATTCAAGGAGACTTTTCCAACAATTTTTGGTTGATGCTTATACGATGATTGAGAGCGAGAGACTTAACTACATACGTTTTTAACAAAAATATCTAAGATCTGATACCTATGAAAGTCTCCAGAAATTGAGAAATAATGGTCAGCAAGATATATCTAATGTTGGTACACCTCTTATATTGCCTTCTTCCTATACCGGTGGAGCTAGATATATGATGCAAAACTATTTAGATGCGATGGCTTTATGTAAATGGTTCGGTTATCCTGATTTTTTTATAACCATTACATGCAATCCCAAGTGGCCAGAGGTAAAACGGTTTCTTAAAGACACCACTCTGAATCCAGAAGATAGGCCTGATATCCTATCAAGGTTATTTAAAGTGAAGCTGGATGCAATTTGTAAAGATTTAAAGGAATGTCATATGTTGGGAAAAGCAGCAGCAAGTATGTAATGCAATCTTTTTTCTTTTTTTTTTTTTAAATATATTTGTTACATTTTCATTTATTGTTTTTAAATAATTTTTATGCAGTTATTTATACAATTGAGTTTCAAAAACGTGGCTTGCCTCATGCGCATTTGTGCTTATTCATGGAACCAGAAGCTAAACTTCCCACTGTTGGCCAAGTTGATCCGTTCATATGTGCCGAAATTCCAAACAGAGATGATGACCCAGAGTTGTATAAGCTTGTGAAGGATTTTATGATTCATGAACCGTGTGGTAATGCTAATATGAACTGCCCATGTATGGTTGATAAACAGTGTTCAAAAGGTTTTCCAAAAAGATTTCAAGATACTACGACAATTGACGCCAATGGTTTCCCATTATACAGAAGGAGAGATGATGGAGCAACAGTTGTCAAAAACCGGATCGACTTAGATAATAGAAGTGTTGTACCATACAACAAAAAGTTATTGAAAAAGTATCAGGCACACATAAACGTTGAGTGGTGCAACCAAGCTGGGTCAATTAAGTATTTGTTTAAGTATATCAACAAAGGTCCTGATAGAGCAACAGTTGTTGTTTTGCATAGCGATAATCAGAATGAACAACATGAAAAAGATGAGATTAAAGAGTATTATGACTGTCGGTATATCTCAGCATGTGAGGCATCATGGAGGATATTTAGTTACGATGTAAATTACAGATATCCTTCTGTTATCAGGCTTCCATTCCATCTTCCAGGTCTACAACCGGTTGTCTTTGGACCAGACGAAGACATCAATTCTGTTCTTAACATGTGACAACCCTCACTAAACCAGGTATCCGTACGACTTAATTAATAATTAATTACTGCTTAATTACTGTGCTTACTTGAACTTGTGGATAAACTGCTACTTGAATGCTGATACATGTACTTACTTGCATCATACTTTACTTGCTGTCACTCCATGTTTTGCTTACAGCACCTTGTGACAACCTTGATGCACCAAAAGCACAGTAGCACAATGAACGGATAACCTATTAAACGTGCTGTCATAACTAGCACCAGGCAGGTACTGCCTCTAAGGCCTGTAAGAGCCTCAGATAGTTTGCTACACTAGTGGTGAGTGTAGGGATATAAGGGTTGTAGAATTGCGTCACTAGGAATGAGATTATAGTGACCGGATGTGCCTAAAACGTACTTTAAGTACAAAATTCAGCACTTTAATTAAAATTCAGCATCTAGCTAACTAATAAAGTGCCAAAACATGAGAAAAACATTACTAGACACTTTCCAAAGTGTCGGGAATAAGTTGTGTCACTAAAAATAATAATAATGACACTTTAAAGCTTTGTTAAGCACTTTAACGGATTACTATCCAACCGAACAACCGGACTTTACCCGGAACATAAAAATATTGCCATTAACATTGTTTATCTTTTCTGAGCCAGTTAGGGTCCCCGAATACCCTAACACCCACTGTAATGCATAACACATTAGTAACCGGATTAAGTTCCTACTTAACTTAACTAACCCAACTAATGCTTAACTATTGGTTGGATTTGAACTAAGTTACCCCCCCCCCCCCCCTCTCTAACCGAACCGTCCCCAAGGGGGACACCCCTTGTACTTTTGTGATTAATTTAATCAAAGTTGCCTAATATCTATTAGACACATAAACCATTGGATAATGATTATAACATTTGCTTATAAGTTCAAGACTAAACCCATCATAACCTTCACACACTCAACATCACAACATCACTCTCTCTCCCTCTCCTTGGAGCTCTCGGCCGAACACACCCACAACCATCCATCCATCTTCGAGTCTTGATCAAGCTATTCCAAGCACACACAAGTGTTAAGGATCACATACGAGGAGGCTTGGTGCATTCGAAACGTGAAGGACCTCTTCTCATTGCTTTTATCCACCCAATCTTCGACTAGTTTCTTCCCTAGCCTCGAGCTAGTAGTAAGTTGCTATAAACGCCCTCTCGATCTATTTTAAAGTGGTTAAAAGTGTAACGGTTAAATCTCAAGAACTTGCAAGATGATATGTAAAAGTCTACTAAAATGTTAAAAATGTTGGTTAAAAGCATAAGAATGGTGTAAATCTTGTAAGACTTGTTTTGATGTAATTAATTAGTGCTGATCTATGTTGTGGTAGCTCGGATCATCATCTAACCCGGATTAGTCGTGATCATGAATCATGGCATAGAGTTTGTTTAAGTGTACAAAGGGTTAAATGATGAAACTCTACCACACACTAAACATGAACTTGTGTAAAATCAATATTTTTTATGAAATAGAGTTGTAAAATAGTAGATCTACGGATCTACAAGCGGTACTTTAAAAGGACCAAGTGTCAAAGAAATCATATTTTCTAAAGCCGGATCTTACATGAACAAGAATGATTTTAGCAAACACACAAGTGTGTAAACACTTGTGTAACACAAAGTTTTGACAAAAGAATTATTTTTGTAAATGTTGACAAGAAGTTGTAAAGATGTAACTTCTTTAAAAAAACGAGACTTTCAAGTAACCGAATTGATCTATACAAAGATCCACTACAAATAATGGAAAGATACTACATATTTTGGAAAAACCACAAGTTCATGTATTTTTGCGATTATATCTATTTTAACTAGTTGAATATTGTTTATTGATTGAGGAAATTGTTGATTTGGATTTTAAAAGAAAATGATACGCTTGAAAGCGTGGCCACCTCCAGTTACAGGGGAAACTCTGGCGAAATTTTTCCAAAAACCTAACACTTGAAAATATTTTCATCACATGTATTAAAATATAATATTTTTGGGAAGAATATTTATATTTTGGAGTAAGAAATAAAATATATTAAGTGAGACTTAATAATGTATTTCGAATTTTACGAACACGCATGTATTAAATCCCCCATCCTTGGGAAGGAGAATAATTACCAAGTATTTACAAAAATATAAACACGAAATAGTTGTCTAACTATTTCCCAAAAACTTAAACCTTAAGCTAAGGCACGGCCGTCCGTCTAATAGATTTAGTACGTGTAGGTCGTCGCACAGCTGCTTGATCAGGAGATATACTTGGTAGAGACGCACCACTGTGAGTTCATGTCCCCCTTTTCTCTTAACTGTTTTCAGTTTTCTAAACTGCGGGGGTGAAATACATGTTACTATGATTACGAATAATTCTTACATGGTATGGTTAGCGTAAGGAGGGTTATTATTCAGATCATGTGAGTGGGTAGGCGGAAACTTGAGGCCATTAATCCTCAGGGTAGGACCGAGGGGCAGGAGCGGTAGATCTATCTGGGTGTAGCGAGCCCAGCCCCAAGCCCAAACAGAACGGACCTCGGGGTGACTTTGTACCCAACGCATAAATCTGCTAGGTTTGAGTCTTCCTACTTGCACTTCACACATATCAATGGCCTTGAAAACCATTGGTGATCTCTTTTTCCTTATTTGCTACATACCAGGGTTTTTATACATACAAAGGTTTATTTACTCACTTACATTATTGTTGATTTTTCAACTTACATGTATTTCAGGGAATTAAAGGATCTGGCGCGGTATGACACGTTTTCCCGCTGCATTAGTCTCGAGGTCATCCGAGTTTAAGGTATGTGACTTTTTCCTGGACGAGTCACAGTTCTTAAACTGTGTTTATTCCTTGTTGGTGTTGTGTCTTTTGAACACTGTTTATGTTTGTTAGGATGTGATATCCGTTAAGACAATGTTGTGGTTCTTTACTCTTCAAACTTATTTTAATGGATGATCTTGCATGGTTTTTATTTCATATAACTTGTTATGATTAAGCTATGGTATTAAAAAGTCACACCAAAATAACCACGCTTCCGCAAAGCCAGGGTGTGACATAACAGGCCATCTGTCAAGTGTTCTATGTTTCTGTCTTGGATGGAACGGAATAAAGACCCTGATGACCATTTGGCGCGTACACTAACTTATGTTCAGTTTCCAACTTGGTATGTATGGAAGATTGAAAACCGTTGTTGGCAACCTCAGAAGAAAGGTAACTCAATTGGAAGAATTCATAATGTTGCTCCCTCTCTTGGAGAAGCTTATTTTTTAAGAATCTTGCTCAATAAAGTAAAAGGACCTAAGTCATATGACGATATCAAAACTGTTAATGGTCATGTACATGATACATTTAGAGATGCGTGTTTTGCACTTGGTCTTTTAGATGATGACAAAGAGTACATCGAAGCAATTAAAGAAGCAAACGAAACAGCAACAGCTTCTTATGTACGAAATTTATTTGGCATGATGCTATTGTCCAATACTATGTCCAGACCGGAGATCGTATGGGAAAGCACATGGAAATACATGACAGATGATTTCATATACAGATACAGTAAATTACATCGTGTTGAAGGTACATTATGAAACTTTAGAAAAGCCATTTTGCTTTTTCAGTTTTTTTTCATACATGGTTTAAATAAAATTTCATACTCATTGTATCTGTATTTGAACATCTATCAGGTTTATCAATTCCAGACGACGAACTTAAAAATTACGCTTTGTTGGAAATTGAAAAGTTTTTAGGTATGAATAGCTCATCGCTACGGAACTTCTCAACAATGCCTTTTCCAGATTCTTCTTCGTTATCTGATCTCGACAATCGTCTGATTAACGAGGAGCGTACTTACTACGTATTAAGTCTCGCAGAGGAATATCTTAATCTGTTTAATATGTTAACTGATGAACAAAGGTCGGTGTTTGAAGAGATAGTGAAATATGTTGATGGTAACACTGGAAGGATGTTTTTTGTTTACGGATATGGTGGCACCGGGAAAACCTTTTTATGGAAGACGTTGTCTGCGGCACTTCGATCAAAAAGAGAAATTGTATTAAATGTTGCTTCGAGTGGAATTGCATCTCTGTTATTGACAGGCGGCAGGACTGCACACTCCAGATTTCGTATTCCTTTGAATCTTAATGAGGATTCGGTATGTCATATAAAACCAGATAGTGATGTTTCTAAATTGTTGCATCAGACCAAACTTATTATATGGGATGAAGCACCTATGGTCCATAAACATGCGTTTGAAGCCTTGGACCGGACAATGAATGACATTTTCAATTTCGACACCTCAAGAAATTCTGAAATCTCATTTGTTGGTAAGGTTATTGTTTTTGGTGGAGATTTTAGACAAGTACTTCCCGTTGTTCAAAATGGTGGAAGACAAGAGACAGTGAACGCATCATTAAGTTCGTCTTATTTGTGGAGTAAATGTAAGGTGCTAACGTTGTCAAGGAATATGAGGTTAACCGTTGGAAGAACTCCATCCGAGATTGAGGAAATAAATAGTTTTGCTAAGTGGCTTTTGGATATAGGAGAGGGAAATGTTGGTGGTCCTAATGACAGAGAAGCGACAATTGAAGTGCCATCTAATCTTATAATTAATGATACTTCCGATCCCATTTCCAGCCTGATCGAATTTGTTTATCCTTCGATTCTTGAGAACTTTGGCAGTCCTAATTATTTTAGTGATAGGGCTATTCTTGCACCGAAGAATGAGGTTGTTAATGAGATTAACGATAGGCTGTTAGCGTTGTTTCCCGGTGAAGAAAGAGAGTATCTTAGCTCTGACCGTCTTTGTGCAAGTGAAAATGTTAGTTCGATACAAGAAAGATTATACACACCGGATGTTCTCAATGGTCTTAAAGTTTCAGGCTTACCAAATCACAGGTTAGTGCTAAAAGTTGGTGTGCCAGTCATGTTGTTACGTAACATTGACCAAAAAATGGTTTGTGCAATGGTACAAGGTTGAAGGTTACAAAGTTGTATAACCGTGTAATAGAGGCTGAAATAATATCTGGAGCTAATATTGGTACTCGAACCTATATTCCCAGAATTAGTTTAGTACCTTCAGACAAGAAGATTCCCTTTTCATTTCAAAGAAGGCAATTTCCGGTTGTTGTTTGCTTTGCCATGACTATCAATAAAAGCCAAGGCCAATCACTTTCTAGAGTTGGTTTGTACCTGAGACAACCAGTTTTCACGCATGGTCAACTGTATGTCGCGTTATCGAGAGTTAAAACAAGAGACGGTGTTAAACTGCTAATACTGGACAAAGATGGGAAGCCTACAAATAAAACAACTAATGTTGTGTATAAAGAAGTCTTCAATAACTTATGATATTTCATTAATACATAATATGTATATTTTAAACATGATTATTTACTGAGTGTTAACTTTTATAATAAAGAATTTGAAAATAATAACATTTTTTGCCATTTGTTGTCTTATTACTCCTGTTATTTCCAATACTTTTAAAAAAAAAATTATATATATATATATGTATATATCGTGAAAACCTTACTTCCGGTTTAGTTTTTCATAACTTCATCTTCATACTCACATGAATTTATTCTTTTGAAATCCATTTAAAAAAAAACCACGCTTACAGTTCCCCTGTTTCCTATTTTTTTCTTCCAAAAATTATCATTGCATCTCTCCAATCTATACATAATCACATCAGTCATTCCAAAATTACGAAGATCGGTGTTTTAAAAATATTTAAAATGATAAAATTTTGGGATTTTCATACCGTCATTCATCCTTACTCTCTAAATCGGTTATCTTTCTACCATCGCCATCATCATCTTCGCAATTTTCTCTGTCGTTTTTGGCTCAGGTAAGTTTGTTAAAGCTTCGATTTGTTATTTTTTAAGCTATGATTGTTGATTTAGTAACTGATTTTAAGTTATTTCCGGTTCATTTTATGAACCCTAACCTCTTTGCTACTTGATTTTTTAGGTGATAATGTTTATTGTAACTTTGTATTCATTTATTGTAGTTGTTTTAGTCAATATTTGGAACCGATTGCTATCATTATGTTTTTGCATGTCCATTATTAAATCCGAAATCTTCGCGTTAATTTTTGTTGATATGCTCATCTATACTGTTATTTTTGTTTAAATTGTTGTATTCTTATGATAATGTTTTTTTCTGGGTGATTTTTTGAAAGTGTTTTTTATATTGAAAGACTTAATTGTTGTGTTCTTGAACAATAATTGAACCATAACATGTATCTTTCTATTTTTCTATACCTGTGTTATAAAAGTTTTCTTCATGATGTTTTTTTCCCAATTAGGATAATATATTTGTATACTCTGCATTTGGTTTTATTGATTGAATTTTATTACCTGTTATTGCAACCACTTAAGTCTTTTAACATTTGTTAGTGGATCTGTTAAAAGTATACTTTATGATTACTTGACATTTTTAACATTCTATTAGATCAGTTAATGTTATGTCTATTTGTTGGTGCACACATCTGTCGTCTTCGTCTTATATCGAGTCTCGGTTCGGTGCGGAGCTAATCAAGACATGATGTCATGATGACATCATCTAGATGACATCATCGATGACATCACATCACAAAAGGACAAAATGCATGAAGATTCATGAATTCAGAATGTTAGATTTCGCTTCAAGACAAAAAGTTACATGGGATTTCGCTTGAAGACATTTATTAAAGGTTCGCTTGAAGGTTTCGCTTGAAGTACTTCCAAGCGAAATCATAGAGGCTATAAATAGGCTTATTGTCATTTCATTTATAACAGTTAAAACAGAATTTTGCCAAGTGTACCGAAGTGCTGCCGGTTTCTCTTTCGATTGTAAAGGTTGTCAATATCAATATATAAGAGATTAAAGTGAATATCAAGCTGTTTACAAGTTCGTTTCTCTGTTTCCGCCTTTGAAACGAACTAGAACTCTTCCAAACGACTCGTTTAGGTCGGAATCCGATCCTACAATTGGTATCAGAGCACAGGAAGAAGAGTTTAGCTTGATATCATCTATTTTCTGATTTCTACACCTTCTTTTTCAATCTGGACGAGATTTAACGGTCAAATTGGTCTGAGTTTTTCACCGATTGTATAAAACAGTAGTCTAACAAAGCCTTGAAAGTTTGAGACCGAAATTCAAAGTAAAAATGACAAAAACTGGACAAAAACTTGATTTCGCTTGAAAGAGTTCATAACATTCAGCAGAGTTTCGCTTGAAAACATTGAGTGTTTGAAGCGAAATAGTTAATTTCGCTTGAAATAGAACCTGATATCAGATTTCGCTTCAACAAACAGTTGATTTCGCTTCAAGACTTGACATCTGTTTTCGCTTCAAGAAAGAATAGTTGATTTCGCTTCAGAACTGTATTACTCGGGATTTCGCTTGAAAGTACTTGCAAGGTGTTTTCCGAAGTTTTTGCTAATTACTGAAGCATGGAAGAAGATTTCTACAACGCGTTTGCCACACCAGTCGCTCCTGTTACTGCTGCTGAAAATTTATATAGTGAAAATGAAACGGGAACGCATCAAAAGCCACCAAAGCTTATGTACATTGAAGAATTTAAAGGATGGCATAATCGATTTGAGAACTGGGTACAAGCTTACAAGTTTGATGCATGGTGTTCATTGTTGAAAGACTATGAAAAACCAAAGAATGACCGTGGGATGGATAAAGCAATTGAGGACTACTCAGAGATTGACAAATTAAAATTCACAAGTGAGAAAATGATGATCAGTATTCTTCAGCAAGCAATAAAAGAAGATATATTTGTCTTGCTCCAACATAATGGTACAGCTAAATCAATTTGGGAAGCATTGATTCAGAAATTCCAAGGAAGCGCAGATATGATCAAGAACAGAAAGGCTTTACTGAAAAAATCATTTGATATGTTTTCAGCCTTCGATCATGAAACTACAAAGCATACCATTGATAGATATTGTCATCTAGTCTTGGAAATGAAAAGATTTAACATTGATAAAGAGGATGATGAGTGGGTTGATAAACTTGCTGAAGCATTACCACAACAGAAATGGGGAACGTATTTGCTGATCTTAAAACATACAAGAAAGTCTAAAAATATGAATTTGGCTCAGTTTATTCAGAGGATTGAAGAGCATGAGTTAGATATTCAGAAAACAGCTATCATGACAAATCCAAATGCCAAACAAGATGTCAGTTTGTATTACCGAGGGAACAAGTTTGAGACTACCCCTAGCCCTAGCCCAAAGATTCAAACTGGTTTCAGTGCAGATGGTTCATCTGGAACAAAGAGTAATGTTACTCAAAGTGGTGGATCTTCATCATTCTCAAGTTTTGATCCAAACTTTACAACATCAAGTCCTCAACAACAAAACTCAACAAATCTTCAGTGCAATGTTACTTTAAACATTCAAAATGGTCAGAATCTGTCTCCGGAAGTTGCCAAGCAACACATGGCATCACTGGTTACTATGTTAGAATCTTACGAAAGTTTGATCGGTGGGAAGATTGGGAATCCGATGCTTACCAAAGAAGATTACGACCAAATTGATGCTGAAGAACTTGAAGTGATGGATATCAAATGGTGCTTAGCAAGTGCTTGGAGGAGAGCTGAGAAGTTTCAAGAGATTACTGGTAGGGATGAATTTCGAGGAATGGCTACCTCTCCATTGGGATTTGATAAATCAAAGGTTACCTGTTTCCGTTGTAAAGGAAAAGGTCATTTTAAACGAGAGTGCAAAAGTAAAGAAACTACCGGGAATCAAGATAGAAACAATTATTACCAGAAATCAATCTTCCATCAGACTACTCAACAACCTCAAATTGTACATGCTCATGCTACTGATGATGGAAAGAAGAAAGCTTTAATTATCCATCAAGATGACGAAAAAGTTGCCGAGGGATTTAGTTGGGATAAGTACATTCCATCAGAATCAGGCTTTGTTGCTCGAATTCTAGGTGAAGATGAGGTTAATCAGAAAAGAATCCCGATTTTTCCAGATCTTGGAAGCGATGTAGATACCGATGATGAGGAAGAATATCTTAACAAATGTAGAAAAAGCATTGAGCCTGATAGTTTTAATTTTTTCTATGCAGATAAAGTTGATATACTGAATCAGAAGAAGATTGCCCGCTTAAAGAGGGAACTGGAAACCGCAAAGTTACTTGCTAATGAAAAGGCGAAGACAGAAGCTGGAGAAGCGAATGTTGAACCAGCAACTGAGAAAGTTGTTGAAGTGGAGAAAGTGGTGGAGAAACTCGTTGAAATTGAAAAAATAGTCGAAGTTGAAAAATTGGTCGAAGTAGAGAAGATTGTTGAAATTGAAAAGATAGTTGAAAAAGTGGTTGAAGTTGAAAAACCATGTTTGAAGTGTTCAGAATCTTGCAAAGCTTGTGAAGAGAAAGATAAGAAGATTGCTGAGTTGGAGAAGATTAAAGAAGACTTACTGTCTGATGTGAAGTACATTAAGGAGTCGTACGATGTGCTCAACAACACAGTTGATCGTCTGAAAAAGACGAATACTGAAACCGAAAAAGCAATGGATAAAATGAGTGCAACATTAATGACAAAGCAAAAAGTCATTAATGAGTATATTGAAGATTGTGCACAGTTAAAGAAAGAAGTGGAACTTGAAAAGATTGAGAGTGAAAGGATTAAACGATTACTGTTGAGTTACACTACATGTGATTACTTGATTGATCGTGTTTATCCTACTGTTGCAGGTCTAGAAGCGTTCATGGACAAAAAGACTGAAGATACTGATACTGGTAAGAAACCAAGTGTCAAGTATAACAGATGTCCGCCCCCGATCCATGAAACTTATTCTCCCAGGAATCCAAATGAAGAGCGTTTAAAAAAGGCAGTCAACATCAAGTTAAAGTCTGAAATCATTGATGAATTACCAGACAATATTGATGTTACATTCACAGCGTCTGACACTGATCATGAGTCTGAGTTATTAAAGAAAGTTGTCGATCAGGTGTTGGATACGGATGAGGAGTTAAAATCGGAGTCTAAGTCTGAAAGTCCGAGTTCGTCAGAAAAGAGTCCGAGTTCACCGGTTAATAGGGTTTACAATAGAGAATTCCTGTTATCAAAATCTAATTTGAATGACGGATCAATCAAAGTGGCTTATACTTTGAATGATTCAGACAAATTATATTCTGATGAGGAATTTCCAATCAGAAGTGTAAAAACTGAAATGATCAAACAGGTTTTCAAATTAACAGAAATTAATATTTCTGATATAAAAGATTTAAATCTTGATGAAAAACCTAAAAAATACACTTCAAGAGTTCAACAGAGATTGAACAAGAAAAAGGGTTATAGTTCTGGTTATGGTTATCGAAAGAAACCAAACTATAACAAAAATTTCAAAAAGAAAGGTTTAGGTTTTATTCCTCCTGAAAATTATCAAAATCAAAAAACTTATAAACCAAATACAAAATTTGTTGCAGGTGGAAGTTGTGAAGATGAGCAGAAGAAACCATTCTGGAAACAATCCAATCAAGAGTTTCTTGCTGAAGTGAAGAAGAATGTGAGAAAGTTTGCTCAAAGAGTTGATCGAAGAATTTGCTTCAAATGCCAAAAGGTTGGGCATATTGCTTGGAATTGTCAACAGTCCAACAACACAAAACAGGAAGTTACTTCTAACTCAAAACTGAAAGAAAAACTTGTCTTTGATAAGAAACAATCAATTGAGAAATCAAAAGTGTTTGAAAATTCTATTTCTGAAAAAGGTGAAAGTTCAAAACGGTTTTACAAAAGAAGAGGTGATTTAACCAAACAAAAATGGATTGTAAAATCTGAAAGAAGTTCTGACAATGAATCTGATTCCATAAAATCAGAGGAGTCATTTGTTGAGAAAAAGATTGTGAATTCCGTTCCTGAGGTGAACGATGAAAATTTTCCTTCATTGTCAAAGGAAAATTGGAAGTCGAAAGTTGGAAAGGTAGAGATCTCAAATCAATTCTTCGCTGATAAGGGAGAATTTGATGTTGAGAAGGCTTTCAACGGGAAAGTCAAGCATATTTTCGGTAAGATGGTTGACAGAAAGGTAAAAGGTGCTCAAGAATTTTATAAATCAAAATGTTGGTGGGACAGATGTTTGCCACCAAAGTCACCCAAGGCTGGTGAGGCTTGGGTGGACGTTATGTTTGAGTAAAAACCGGACTTGCCGGAGATCCCAAGTTGGTAATCGTGGATCATGAATCGGCATCATTCTTATGTTGTTTGTTTGAAAATTGAAAATTTTTGAAAATTTTTGAAGGACTTGCCGGAGCTCCCAGGTTGGTTTAAGTGGAGCAGGAATCGGCACATTTCTTGAGAAATTCACGAAAGTGATTTCGACTTACAAGTGGTAAATCAGGGACATTAAATTGTATCTGATTTTCTACAAATGATTGAGAAACAATGTGATGAAACCCCTAACCTACAATTGGTAAAATCAACTAAACTAATTTTTCGGAAAAACCATTTGATTAAAACAAACTTAAGTGTTTTGAAATCACAATGGGAAAATAGTTTGTTGTGAGGGGGAGTTCTGATTGTTTATGCCAAGTGGATGGCGATCTGAAGTGATTTGATATCGGTTGTCACTTTATTGTACAGTTGATTTTCAAATTTCCTAAAATGTGTTTGCATTTTAGGGGGAGTAAATTTTTTCAGAAATTCCAAAAACATTTGAAAATTTGAAAAAAATCAAAAACATGATAAAATGAAAAATGAGTTTTGTTGTCAAAAGAGGAAATGATAGTACATCAGTGGACTATCACAACATGCTAAAGAAATGGAAAGTTAAATGTGATAAACAATCTCACTGTGGATGTGCCAGTAGGTTTTTGCACATTTAGTAAATTGTGACGAGATATAAACATAAAATTTACTTGCGTCTACGTGGGGAACACCTCCAGGATATATAGGTAACCCCTGAAATCTTGTTTGAAGGGTCCCGTATTCTGAGATACTAGGTCTTTATACTCAGTGATATCTGGGGTATTATCCCGGGACTTCTGATTTTGCGGAAGCAATGGCCTAGTCCCCGGAGAATACTTTCTGCTTGCTTGAAATATAGCACCACCCTCAGCTAAAAAATGATGAAACATTGAAAAATGATAATCATGGCTGTTGTAATTCAAAAGATCCTCTAAAGGGGACACACCTAAAAGTCAACTAGGCTCTCTGCTGAACGGAAGTTCTGACCTGAGCTATCACGGTTGCATAATTTATTCCCCTTACAGATATCATCTGTGGTATACTCACCTGTAAGACTGAATATTGGGGTCTGGATACGGGAGTATATACTGAGGTGGGACACATGTAGATGTTTAAGTCCTAAAACACTAATTCGTATCTCGAAGCAGTTGAACTTTGTGTGAAAATTTAAGTGGACAAGTATACTGACAATCTAGGTGAATTGTTTAGAACTTAAAATGAAATAAAGCTTAACGGTGTTGGTGATTTGTCTCAAAAACTGATATGATCCTCTTACACAAACTCACAAAAATAGTGTATGTAAATAGTTCATTTCTGCATTTTATTTCTGTTATTTCAAAATCCAAAAAGATTTTCGGTGTGTTTTAGCATAAATTTTGAAAAAATTCAAAAAGATTTTAGACAACTGATGTTGAAAAGCTGATTTTCAAAATTCCAAGTGCTAAACATGACGAACAGGTTTGGGAAAGTTTGTTTGAAGAGGTTTGAAATGAAAATGATCATTGTTAATGTTTGATTGTATGTTGATTGGAGAAGGATCAGTGTTGGTGCATGAAATTTGATAAGTTGTTAAATATTTTTTTTGAATCTTATTTTTGGGTAGAGGATGTGCAGGATAGCAGATAGAGTGCCAGGTTCCGATACCTGAGGATTCTGAAATTCTGTAAAAGTCAGACTACGATCCCAGCATGTTTTGAGGGGGAGTCTGTTAGAGAGAGAGAATTGGATATAGAATAGAGCCAGGAAGAGATCCTGAAGAAAGCTCAAAGACTGATAAAGACTGAAGATTGTGAAGACTCGACACTTAAGACTCGTCAACATCTGAGGGGGAGTCTGTTGGTGCACACATCTGTCGTCTTCGTCTTGTATCGAGTCTCGGTTCGGTGCGGAGCTAATCAAGACATGATGTCATGATGACATCATCTAGATGACATCATCGATGACATCACATCACAAAAGGACAAAATGCATGAAGATTCATGAATTCAGAATGTTAGATTTCGCTTCAAGACAAAAAGTTACATGGGATTTCGCTTGAAGACATTTATTAAAGGTTCGCTTGAAGGTTTCGCTTGAAGTACTTCCAAGCGAAATCATAGAGGCTATAAATAGGCTTATTGTCATTTCATTTATAACAGTTAAAACAGAATTTTGCCAAGTGTACCGAAGTGCTGCCGGTTTCTCTTTCGATTGTAAAGGTTGTCAATATCCATATATAAGAGATTAAAGTGAATATCAAGCTGTTTACAAGTTCGTTTCTCTGTTTCCGCCTTTGAAACGAACTAGAACTCTTCCAAACGACTCGTTTAGGTCGGAATCCGATCCTACACTATTAGAATAAAGGAACTTTTACTATACAAAAGAGGCTGCAATGCTTTAATCAATTTACAGTTTTTGGAATACTATTAAAGATCTTACCTTTATATCATTTGTTGGGCTTTTTATTTTAGTTGGTGGTGGATTTATAACCTTATTCTATTTATATTAATGTTCTTTATAAATATCTTTACAGATATGGATCGTGGTTTTTTTGTTTACATCGAGGACAGGAAAATAGAAGAACAGGTTATACGTTTGTTAATAACGTGTTATATATTATTATATTGTTAAGTAACAACCTAACTTTTAAGAAATGTGTAATTAGCATTTTATCGTGTTTTTATTATTTATTCACTTAAATGATGTTTGCAGCCTTTACCAGCTTGGTATAACAAGTTAAATGACTTAGATGGATATCCCGTTGGAAATGTTTTGTTAATCACTGATGATAAAGCAATATTTGATGTTAAAATCAAGGAGTCTACGGACGGTTATTGTGTGTCAAACGGTTGGTCAACTCTTATAAATGTTCTTGAAGTAGACAATGGAGACTATGTTGTATTTGAACTTATGGATGGATTGACGTTTAGAATAACTCATTTTAAGAGTTATCCACACCCGGTTCAAGGTTCAAAGTTCCACATTGTTATATCAAACCCAGAGAACCGGAATCTGGTATGTTTTAAACATTTTTTTTATGTTCAGTAAAGATTTACATTTTGTACTTATTCAATGTTTGTTTAATCAACTGCAGTGGTTACCGAGAGACTTCATGCAAGAGCATTTCAACGGTGATAATCTGTTTGACAATTTTTTTATTTTTTTTTGACAAAAACCACACGTGGACTGTTAGTATGAGAAGACTCTGGTTTATCAACCATTTCTTTGTTGATTTTACTCAAGTTTCCAATGATCTATGTTTAATAACTGGCGATGTTATTGTTTTTGAGTTGGTTGATGATTATGTCTTTACGATTAAACTGTTCCGTACTAATGGTCTTCAGTCGCTTAGTCCCGACCTTGCTGTACCAGTGGTTGAATCCATTAAGAAGGAGGTGCAAAAATTTGTTTTAGACCGAGGATTTTATATTGTTATTGAGGACTCCACAAAAACCGAACAGGTAATGGTTTTTTAGTCAACTGGTATTTTTTAATATGTCCAACGTATGAGCATCAACTAATGTAATCCCTGTTTGTAATTTACAGTCTCTTCCTTTATGGTATAATAAGTTTGACAACTTGAAGGGGTATCCGATTGGTCCTGTAGTTATCACAAATGAAGAGGGCAATGAGTGGAGTGTTTCGGTGAAATCTACTGCCACTGGGTATTGTTTCTCGAATGGTTGGTCTACTATGGTTCATGATGTTGGTCTGGAGGATAAAGATGTTATTGTTTTCCATGTTGTTGATGCTCAGATGCTAAAGTTCACTCATTTTAAGGCTGATTGTCTTTCCTGTGTTAAGAACAAGTTTTTTGTAGAGATGTTATTTCCCGAGAACGCTAACTTGGTAATTTATACTTTACTACTTAGGATGAAGAACCAACTGACCTATTTATTGACGATTGCATTTATTCTTTATTTAGTGGTTGCCGAAAGAGTTTATGAACAGGTATTTCAAAATGGACATATTGGACGATAACTTTTCAATTCGTTTTGGAAGTACATACATGTGGAGTGTCAAAGTGAATAGGCTCTGGGGATCCAACTACTTCATTCAAGATTTCTCACAAATCACCAAAGATCTTCATCTCATATCAGGTGATGTAATCTTTTTTGAGTTGGTTGCGAGACGTATTTTCAACATTCTGCTTTTCCGTCCTAATGGAATACAGTCTGTTTTTCCTGAGTTTGCGAATAGTGTTGGTGTTGAAGAAAAGGAAGACACAGAACAAATTGATGTTAGTGAAGATTACATATTAGACGGGGGAAATCAAGACATGGAAGATGACGTTGTACATGATGTGCCAGTCATTGAAGCTGATCCTGTCTTGGAACCAGGCTTTGTTGACGTTCCACAGATTCCGGTCGTTGTTCATGAAGCCAACGTATACGAACTAAGATGGTGTCTATCTTTTCGTTTTGTAAGTTTTTCATACTTTAAATGATTTATTTTAATATTATATAACGCTTTCAAGGTTATTTTTTTTTAATTTGTATATTTTTTTCGGACTTTAATGCAGCGAATCCCAAAGGACTTTGCAGCAAATGTAGATTTCTCTGTCCTTGATGACATGGTCGTTCAAACTAAAGACGGTTTTTCAATGACACTCGAGATACGGCAGGAAACGGCACGTGGGATACCTCGGTATGCTTTCAGAGGATGGCGGAACTTCATACTGCAGGCTGGGTTGGAAAATGGAGCTGAGTTTTTGCTGCGATATTATAGGGATCAAAACACCTTGCGAATTCTTAATCCGGACCACTAAGCGATGTATGTACTGAAAGATGTTGTCATAAGTAAACATATAATATCGTTACCAACGCTATCCTATGTGTGGTAACAGTTTTGGAACAATTATTACTATATATGTTTTGTTTACGAAAGTTTAATGTTTAACGAACATTATGTTGATGTACTTTTTGGATGTGCTAAAGTGTCTCAAATATTATGTTTAACAATCAAAGTTTAACGGTTCTACGTTTTAATTATTTTATGTGTTTAGTTTGTGTTAAGCCACCCGCGAAGCTCGCGGGGTCTTAGGCTAGTATAATAAATCAACAAAGACATTCAAATACCCCACAATGTGAAACAAATAACACCATCATGTCTTAAAAAACACTTCATCAAAAATGAAATATAACGAAACACACTACTTCTCCATCTTTGGAATCAAAAATTTGCCAAGTCCATCAGCCTCGGCTTTATCTTTTTCATCTCCAATCCGGCATTTTGTTGAAGAACAATTTAGTTGTTGGGATTGAACCCTACCAGAGGAACAGATAATGTAAAGCCAAAACCAGGTCACAACAGAGGATTCACAATAAGCAGCAGTTTACACTTTGCTTTCCCCTTGAAAGTGATTTATAACAACTGATAGTCTCTATCCACTGTCCATATACAACTGCTGCCTTGCAACTGCTGACCACTCTAAAGTATTGATGAAGTTTAAAGGCTGAAGCTCAATCTACTGACGGAACTCTAGCACTGCTGAAGGATTAAAGCACTGCCCATTCAAGGTCTGATCACCCTTTGAAGAAAGCACTGATACTAGACATCAGTGGTTGACTACATCAGTGGAATGAAGAATCAGTGTTTATACATCAGTAGTTAGAATGTAATCAGTGTCTGTATGGTCAGTAGTCATAGATCAGTTGTTAAAGGTTGTTAGGTTGTTAGACGTCGCTTTCATGGTGACGTCAGCTGAGATCCTCAGTGGTTTGGTTTGCCTATAAATGTAACAGTACCCTGTACTGTTACATTCGATTGACTGAGCGGATTCTTCTCCTCATGTCCAATCCTTTCATCTTGTGTGCAATCAACTTTGGGGCATCAGGCTGAGGGGGAGTTTAGTTTGTAAGCATATCTGTAATCTTTTGCTTTGATTTGTAAATCCTTTGACTCTATGAGAAGCAATTGTTTATCAAACTATTTTCTCCTTTGATTGTGTTTACAAAGTTTGTTTTCATTTCCGCTGCACTTTATATGTTTTCATATTCACATATTGTTCAAAACATACAAACAAACACAATCATGAGAGCCTCCGATCCTAACAATTGTATCGTCTACCTCATAGAATTCTCGAAAGTTATGCTTAACTTCACCAGAGGATGATGATTTCTGATTACTTTGAATAGCATTAGATATAGGTGTTGAATTGTCTCCAGCATAACACACTTCACCCTATAAACAAATACATAAACATAGTTTTAAAAAATGGTAATCAAAGCTATATAAAAAACTGAAAAAACATTTGATATAACCTTGGAAAATTCAGGAGGATTAAATTGAAGTTCCGAAATAGGAACACTAATGATTCTGATAAGGTTTGAGAATCTCTCCAGAATTGAACACCTACAATATATGAGTAAAATATGAATACATAAGATATTGAAATAGTTTTAATGACAAAGTTGTAAATGAAATTTACCTCACCTTGTGTTGCTAAGAGTTCTTTTCTGGATTTCTTGCGAATCTTAAAGGCTTCATAATAAAAAAGGGTCAAAGTCACAGTACCAGTACAATCATGCACACGAATGGATATCTTGAATTTGTTTACGTTACAAAGAAATAAAACGTGAAGGATTAATTTTGTTGGTTTATCTAATAAAGTATAAAATGAGTAAAATTGTAACCGAGGAACTGAGAAAATATCAACGCCTTCACAATCACGATTGGTACAAACCAAAGCTTTCTTATCTTTCACCTCACCTGAACCATCCTCCTTTCAATTGTTTCAAATGTTTTCTCGACACGGGATTTACAATGGTTGCAACCATTATAATATTATCATCACAAATGGCAGAAATTGTCGCTATAACTAAGACCTTCTTCTTCTAATAAAACATAGCAAACCAAATACTAACTAAAAGACATCATAAATCAAAATGTATATGCAAAAAAAAAAAGTAAACCATTATTATGGTACCGAGAAAAACTATAAGAGTAAAATCAGTGTTGTTAAGGAATTCATCCTCGACGCTTGAAATAATATACGACCCAACTTGGTCACTGAATGCACAGTTGAAGATAGTTTCTCAATATGCCTATATATTTATTAATAGAGTAAATTACAAGTTTTATCCTTTATGTTTGTCCCAAATTTCAGGCGTTGTCCTTTACCTTTAAAATTGATGAGTTTTGTCCTTTATGTTTGGAAATGTTGCACGTTCGTCCTTTATGGCAAACCCAGTTATATTTTTCTGTTAAATTAAGTCATGTGCAGGGCACATGAGGGTAGAAATGTAATTTCACCTGCCACTACTTGTCTTTCCCCTTCATTTATAACCTCATCTGCCCCATTCCTTTCACCTGTTTCACATTCATCATCCCTCAGCTTTCATTATTAGGGTTTTAGACACTGAAAGAACGACGATCAGAATTCCGATGTCGCAGGATGAAGAAGGTTGGTATATCAGGGATAATCTTGTCACTGCAACACCAGATCTTCTTCTCCGGTGACCGCCTTCACTCAACCTGCAACCATCACCCGTCACCGTGTTCCGTTCATCTCCGAGTCTCCGACCAACCTGTAACTCTTTGTTCTCCATTCAACAATCTGCCACCTCCGTTAACAATCATCATCATCAAAACAACTTCAGTCATCTTCATCGTCTCCGACAGTCCCTCATCACCTTACAGCCACCATCAACATCCAACCTCTATATTCTCAATCACCATCTACGGTAACCTTCATTCGTCACCAATTCCCGTCGGTCATCATCTTCATCACCTCCGGCGACCTACAAGTTTGTCATCTCCGGCGATCACTGTTTCACCTCCGACATAACCCGACTCAACTCCATCCATAATCTTCGGTCATCACCTCCGTTCACCGTCAGTCAGTCACCGTTAACTTTCATCGCCACATCCATCACAATCCACCATCGTCATCATCTTCATCCTATTGTATCGTCGTCATCGCTCATCATCATCACCGTTAGTTGAATCGCCTTGTTTCCTGCAACCTCCACAATCAACAGTCTTCATCGTTTGTTAGTGGTGGCGGCTGAGATTAACTTTAGGGTTTGGTTATGTTTGTAACGAAGAGGGAGAGAAGGGAGAAGGGAGAGAGAGAAGGGAGAATTTATATATTTCTTTTTTTATTTTTGAGTGTTTTACAAATAGTCCCTGAATAATATTTTATTGCAAAATAACCCCTGAAAGATAAAATGACAAAGATGCCCTCATGTGCATGCCACATGACCATATTTAACAAAAAAATCTAACTGGGTTAGGGCTAAAGGACATAACGTGCATGATTTCCAAACATAAAGGACAAAACTCGTCAATTTTAAAGGTAAAGGACATCGCCTGAAATTTGGGACAAACATAAAGGACAAAACTTGTAATTTACTCTTATTAATATGTTTATTTTATAAGAAATTAATTGTATACATGTTCATAATGATTGATAATGCCATTTGTTAATCTGAAACACTTTTACTATACATTGTCTTAAATAAATTAATTTATTCAAGATCATAGTTGATGAACAATCTACTAACATCAAATGTGTTAGAAACACCACGTTTACCTACATTAAAAATGTAATCAATTTAAATATCATTGAAATAGAAAATGGTATTTAGAATTTATTATAATAAAAATATTTTTTTGACATTTAAATTACTTAATAAAATATTGTATATTTTACATTTGATTTGATTTGATTAAAAGATAACGTATTCAAATATTTAATTGAGGAAAGAGAAGTTAAAATTCGAATTTGAAACCGTAACATACCAAGTAATTATGTATTTCAATTAAAAATAGTTTCCTACCATACAAAGTAAAAAATGCTTACCAAATTGAAAATTATTCAATAAAAGCTAGTTTCATAAAATATAACATTTATGCTTTAAAACTAAAAGTTAGTAAAATAATTACTTGATTGTTCTTAATTTGTTCCATAATTATATTAGTGTCATAATTAAATCTTTTTTATTCGACAATAAATAAACAAAATAAGTTTTGGTTATAAGGTTGTTAAATTAGAACGTTAATAAATGATAGTTACAAATTAAAAATGATTGAAATTGATTTAGAATTTTCAAAATTTCAAAAATATATAGCACTGAATATTCAATAAAAATGAGTTTCATATAATATAACATCTATGTTTTAAAATTAAAGTTAGTAACGCTAATTTAGGAAGTTAATAAATGATAGTTGCAAATTAAAGAATGTTTGAAATTGATTTACAAATATGCCATAAACAAACATATTTCAAATTTCAAAATTTCAAAAATATAGCTAAATATTTAAGAAAAAATGAGCTTCTGATAATACAACATCTATGTTTTAAAATAAAAGTTAGTAAAATAATAACTTGATCGATCTTAATTTTCTCTATAATTATATTACCACCATAATAAAATCTATTATGAAGTTAATAAATGATATTACAAATTAAAGAATGATTGAACTTGATTTAGATATCTACCATAAATAAACATATTTTAAAATTCAAAATTTCAAAAATATATATAACTGAATATTCAAAAAAAAAAAAAATAAAAAAAAAAAAATATTCAATAACAATGAGTTTCATATAATATAACATATATGCTTTAAAATTAAAAGTTTGTAAAAAATAACTTAATTGGTCTTAATTTTCTCTATAAATATATTACCACCATAATAAAATCTTTTATATTCGACAATAAACAAATACAATAAGTTTAATTTATAAGTTTGTTAAATTATGAAGTTAATAAATAACAATTACAAATTAAAAAATGATGGAAATGGATTTAGAATCAGACATAAATAAACGTATTTCAAAAATTCAAAAATATAAATAATTGAATATGATAATTATTTAGACAATGCAATAAATATAGTAAAAAATGACAAAAAATAATTATTAACATTAATAAGTATAAATCATTAAACTTGTAAAAATAACAAAATTCGTTTTATAAAATTTCAAACATATTTGAATCTATCTAAACATAACATAAGAACATTGAAAACAAAAATTAATTGAAAACCTAAAACTTAAAACATCTCATTAGTTACAAAATCTACTTGTTTACATATTGTTAACAACAATTTAGGGAATTTGGATCGACTCACCATAAGGCACATTATCTCCCCACAGATCGGCTGCAAAATCAGTTGATATTGTCCGTGAAAGAACATACTACAAAATTAGATTATACATATTATAAGAATAACCAAGCTTAATAAAAGTAAATATAAAAAGAATAATGTAACATACCAAGTAAAACGATTTGGAATCATCGATAAATTTAAAGAAATTAGGATTCATCTTCTTTGGATTCATATTGGAAGAAAATTTGTCATCACAATTAAATAAATTATTAACAATACTAAATAAAAATCATCGAAAATGTAATTGAAGTAGCAATATATTGCATTTAATGTAGAATCTTTAATTTAAACTATTTTGCATTACTTTAAAAAATGCAATAATTAGAGTGTAACTAGTTATCATCTTTAACAACCATGGATGAAATTTTGAAAGATCTAAAACCTAAATATTGTAATTATTCAAAAAATTATTGAATTCAAACAACCATGAATGAAAAACATGAACAATTTAAAAAAAAACTGAAAACAATAAATCTGGACAAAAAAATATAGACAAATCTTGATAACATATACATAAACTATCAATATTTTCATGTAAAAATTCAAAAATCTATACAAAAAACCCTTTTATATGTTAACATAAGAAGATAATCAAACATGTACTAACAACGTAAACCGCATAAAATCCATATGTTTTTTTTTTCAGAAAAATAATAGAGCTAAAACCTTAAAAACACGTGTAAACTTATTAAAATAAAAAAACGGTAACAACATTCAACTAACCTGTTAAGTGGTTTGAAGATTCGTAGTTCGATTGATAGTTCAGATTTAGGGTTTCAGCATAAACGATCAAAACAAAGACATTAGTAACTTCGATTAATGTTGAACAACCAAACATAACACACAAACAACATATCTATTATTTTGTCCGCAGAATGAAGAAGATGATGCCGAATACGTCAGTGTTGATTTAAATAACAAAACATATATACAATTAAACATCAACAACTTCAATTAACAAAAAATAAATACATAAACAACACAAATATATCACATACCTTAATGTTTTCGATCGGATCTGAAAGATAGTAAAAGAATAATATTGTTAACAGGATTCGAATCAATGTTTTAAAAACTAATAATCTATATGATCAAAATGATGACATATACAAAGAAATTAATGGATAAACAACTACCTTCGATCTTGTAAGGTCTCCTAATCCTGTCACACCCCCAAATTACCACCTGCGAAGTTACACCGCGAGGTGCGAGTTATACCATGCACAAATTAATACAAATGCTTGACACCATGCACAAATTAATACATATGCTCGAACCCACTGTTTTCCTTATTATACTCAGACACTTTCACAAACTCATAATTCTGAATATTCTAAATATAAGCTCGGACACCCCCACAATGTTCATTAACTCAGACAAGACAAATATGTGCAAATAATATCCATATGTTCGGACTGTTTGTCATGCGCTATAATTTTGGACTACTGGGCCGGCCCAACACTAATTAATTCCAGCCAAACTTGCGTGATGAATTCAGATCTTGCTTTGCTTTCCATCTCACCTGGCATGTTATATATTTAAATGAGAACACTCATCTTTTGTGAGAGCCATGAGAACAAATCTCAGCCACTCATTCATTTCCCTTGTATTTTAATTAAAAGGGTAAAGTGGTAATTAAACAAAGTCCCTACAACTCTCTGGTTTCCATTAACACCCAAATTCCAGCACTAATTTTTTCCAATCTACGCACACCATCTTTAGTCTAAGCACATGATCTTTAATCAGGAATCTTATCCAATGGATTATGGTTTAGAGTAATTCATCTTAAACTATTTCGTTCCTAATCTGCAGGTATGTTCTTCAATTGTTAATTGTTTGATACGGTTTTTGGATTCATTGATTTTTGCTCAAATCAATATTTGATTCACTGATTAATTGTTTAATAGATTTTAGATTCACTAATTATTGTTCAATAGATTTTGGTATCAATTACTCTGTTTATATATTGTGGGTTTTGTTCCACGATTTTAACACATGTTCCTATTGAGTTTGTAATTTGCCCTAATTAATTCTTATTTGCTGGATTGCAAGTACAGTTTATCCTAAATCATATGTAAGTATTGATGAATCACATGATTGATTGATGAAGCATGGTTCCATGACTAAGATTGATACCAAAACTCAGCCACAAATGTTAACTGAGGTTCTTTATCTTAGTTTTTTTTTACAAAGTGTAATTGCAAGGATTATATAATGTTATTGATAATGACTACAAGCGTGTGTTTATATTGTGGTGTAGGTTCATCTAAGACCAGCTAAGAGGATATTGTAACTGTGTGAGGTGAACCAAGGGTTCTATATTAAGTGTTATCAATCATGAGGAACAATTTGAAGATTTGGATGAAGCAAGTGTTGGAGCTGATATGAGCATCCCATCTTGTTCAGATTTACACATGTGTAACTACGAATTGCTTGCATCCCATCCTGTTCAGATTTACACATGTGTAAGTGTTGTTCTATATTCTTTGTAAAAAGAGAAAATTACAAGTTTTGTCCTTTATGTTTGTCCAAAATTTCAGGCTCTGTCCTTTACCTTTAAAATTGATGAGTTTTGTCCTTAATGTTTCCAAAATGTGCACGTTATGTCCTTTAGGCCAAACCCAGTTAATTTTTTTTTGTTAAAACTGGTCATGTGCAAGGCATGTGAGGGTACATTTGTCTTTTCACCATTATAGGGACTATTGTGTAAAAGAACTTATCTTTAGGGACTATAGGGTAAGTATAAAAAAGATATTTAAAATAAAAATTATATATAAAAACAAAATAAAACTCTGCCTTCTCTCTCTCTCACTCTCTCTAACCCTTGTCTCTCTCTCTCTCTCTAACCTACTACCCTTGTCTCTCTCTACCCTACTGAACATCGCCGACCACCTGCATCAATGGCTTGTTCCAAGATAGGTTTATGGTTTGGTGATGGGGGTGGAATGGGTAGGTGTTAGGCCCTAAAGTGTGAGACTGACGCATCAAATTAATACAACGAGCTATGGTTACGAGCTGGGCCTTACCGGGTTAGTTTATATTAGGTTGTGGACCTTTATAGGTCACTTGGGCCAAGCTTTAGGCCATGTGGGCCAAGCAGGCCCAAGGGGAGCCCATGTAGGGACTTGGGCTTGAGTTAGTATAAAAACAAGTTTCTAACTTGTTTTTAGGTTTGAACCTTTGGAACTTCATTGTTACAATTCCTAGAGAGAGCTAGAGAGGGAGGCGATTTTGTGAGCACTTGTACTAGACGGTTTTGCTTGTTAAAGTAATAGAATCGTGTGCAAGTGTTGAAAGTGATTCGGTGTGTTCTTTGTTTTTGTTACTTTTCGGTTTATCTTGAATCACATCAAGTTTGGATTCCGCACAAACTTGGTGATTGTTTGATATCATTGAAAGATCCGGTTATACGGGACTTACAAGTGGTATCAGAGCCTTTAGAACCTATTTCTAGGCTCGGTGTGATATCAAGGATTCAAGATTTTCGTTATTTTTGGTTCGGTGTTCTTTGCGTTCTTCGGTGTTCTTCATTGTGTTCATCCGAATTTTAGTGAAAATTCCTATATTTTGGATTTTGATTTGTTTTGAAAGTTGTTACTAGATAATCTATTGTTTTAAATCTTTTAAATATTCTGTATTATCTTTCAAAGCTTTATCAAAATCCCAAATTTTCGAAACTGATATTTGACTTTGGAAAGTTCACGTGTTAAAAATTTTCAAATTTGAAAATATCTTCCAAAATTATTGGAATTCAGTCGCAATCGTTCATCTTCAACAATTCACGGATTCCAGTCGCAATCAAGGTTTCGGCTCTTCACGTTTCTGTTCCGACTCGCAACCTACAATCAGCACAAGACGTCATCATCATCCACTCGCAACCTCCATTACGAGTCGCAACCTCCATTACGAGTCGCAATCATTTCCGAAGTTACATCATCATTTCTAACTGTATCGACTCCGATCTTCAAGGAAACAGCTCTTGACTCGCAATCATCTTCAAGGAAACAGCTCTTCCGACTCGCAACCTAGATTCCGAGTCGCAACCGTGTCATCCTCATCACGAGCAGTCTCGAGTCGCAACCTCGGTTCCGACTCTCAACCGCATCCACCGTTCCGACTCGCAACCATCATTGTTGCGGTTCATCACGTTTTGGTTTCGACTCGCAATCTCGATTACGAGTCGCAACCACCGTTTCGACTCATCCGACTCGCAACCACTTTCCTTCGTCTGATCTCGAGTTGTACTGTTTTGAGTAGCAATCAACCACGGTTTCGGGTTCCATCTTTTCACGGTTTTGAGTCATCTTCTGCAATCTTTGTCGGTCTTTGTTCCAGTTAAACCAGAACCTGCAACTATCATCATCAACCTCCGCCGATCTTCTACGATAACCAGTCGCCGGAAACTGCACAATTATCACAATCACCGGTCACCACCTCCGCCACTTCCGACCAACCTGCTTCATTGTTCCGGTCATCTTCTCGAGTTCATAACTGAGTTTTCGAGTTTTCGGTGTCGAGTTTGGTCATAATCATCATCTCCTCTGTTCAACATCGCACCATAACCACCTACGTTTAAATCGAAGAAGAAGTTACAGTTCTTTTGTGACACTTGCAACTGTCGGGAAAGAAACAAAATTAAGAAGACATATAGTTGTTGCGTCGGATTGAGTGTCGGGAAATTAACGAAGAAGACAACTCGTTTTCTGTATTTGTCATATTAGGGCTTTAATTATTATAATAATTATATTATTAATCATTAGGTTATCATTAGTCAAACTTTGATTTTTATAATAATAATCATAATAATAAGTATACTTTTTTAAACTATTAAAAAAAAAAAAAAAAAAAAAAAAAAAAAGTTTGTTTTGGTTTGTGATAAAGTTTGACAGGTTCTGAGGTACGGTTCAGAAAGCGGGTTCTTTCGCCTGCAAAAGGTTTGAGTTAGCGAGTACACAGGTTCTCGCTTTGGGCTTGTGTTGAAGTTAAAAGATCACATTTTTGAGAAATCACATCTTAAAAATGTCTTCAAAAAGAGAGATGCTTCAGCAGAAATTCGAAGGATTCAGTTACTCATACGGTGAATCTATAGATGCAGTGATTGGCCGGTTTGTTGAACTGCTTTCTGAAATGGAGAAGGCAGAAATGGTGGTGTCTACTCGCATAAGCAACAGAAAGCTTCTGGAGGCTATAAAAGGGATTCCAAATCAGGCGAACTGTAGTTGGTTTATGAATGTTAATCAGATAATAGTGACAACCGACGGCAACTGTTACAAAATGAAGTCAGATGAGCTGATCTCCCTCATCAAATCCTATGGCAGTGCTGACTCATCACAAAATTCAGCATTTATGTTTAACAAACCCATGGCTCAAGAAGTTACTCGTGATCGTGAAGAGATACTTTCTGTATTTTGCACTCCTGAGTGTAGAAAAAGAAATGAGGAATACCGATTACACAACGCTGAGTTGATTCAAGACTACAACGACATAAAAAATAAAAATTTTACTTTATCAAAGAATGAAAAACTTTATAAAGATAAAATTGAAGCTCAGCGAAAAGACATCATCAAACTTAAGGATGATGTAAGTGTAAAAACAGCCCATTTCTTAGAGGCACAGGAGAAGGTATGCATTTTGACTAAGGAACTGGAAGATATCAGAGATAGATATCATATAAATGAACTTAACATTAAGAAATTTGATTCTTCCAGTAACTTAGTCAAAAACTTGTGTAATCAACAGCTCGCATACAAGGAAAACAAAGGGCGTGGTTTGGGATTCAATCAAGTTCCTCCTCCTTATAATGACAACTACACATATTTACCCATGACTGAGGAGGAATTGATGAATGAGGACAAGATGGCTTACGGTCCTAAAACTAATAAGTCATCAATCAACAGCAGACCTGTTGATAAAGAAGCGACTCCTTCGGTAAATCTTGTTTCAAAGGGTACTTTTGATCCTAATGCTTCGTCTTCCCTTGCAGATGAAGTTAAAGTTGAAGGTGTCGTTGGAGATGAACAAGCATCAAGTTCTCATGTGTGTGACATTTTTGGCTCATTTTTTCACTCTATGATTAATTTCAGGTCTGATGATTTGGGCAAAAACGTTGATGCTTGCGTAAGAGAGACTGAAGCGGCAAATGAAACGAATGAGCCGGCTGAACCGTCTGATTCCAAACGCGAATCACCTGAAGTAGCTGATTCTGAGAAATTGGAATCAGTTGATTCTGGTGAATTCAGCTCAAGGATGTCATGTGCAGAACCGACTTGTGCTGAAAATTCGTCAAAGGTTTCAGCTGAAATTTCAGCTACAGTTTCTGGTATTTCATCCAACAAACCAGAACTCTCCGATTCTGTCAAAGCTGACGACATGCAGGAAAAAGTGAAGATTGATGTGACCAAGGCTCCAAGTGCGCAAGCTGAAAAGTCTGAACCTTCTGTTAGTGATGAAAAGGTTCAGATCAAGCAACAAGAGCCGAAGCGAGCAGGTAAAGGACGCGGAAATAAGAAGCCTAAACATCGACAAGCAGGCTCTCCACAGTCCTCAACGGGCAGCAATAGTCCTCAAAAGGCCCGTGTTGTGAAAAATACCTTTGTTAAGCCAGTCAGTAATGGGAAATGTGAAAAATATGCATTTGACTGTGCTAACAAAGCTTTCGGAAAGACTGGTGAGATTTCTGAACAAGAATTGCAGTCTCATCAAAACAAGAAGAATCAAAAGAAATCTCCACCACAGAAGGCCCCGGCAAACGACAAGTATAGGCATCCAAATTCATCTTCGTCTGCTGGAAATGTGCAACAAAAACAAGCACAGAAAGGACCGGTTCATCCTTCAAGGCCTGGAAGAGCAAATCCAACTGATCAGAATGCTTTCTACATGAAGAGACAGACATGCTTCAATTGCGGCATTGCTGGTCACATTGCTCGGAACTGCACAAACCGTCCCTATGTACCCTACTATATGCAAAACCAGAGGGTTACACCAAAGGACAATTACCATTCTAAGCCAATGAAGGTATCTTCACCTAAGGCAATGAAGAATGTGAATCCCAAGGTTAAACCTTCTGATGGGGATTGGAATGCTGCTAAAGCAAAAAGAAAACAAGCTTTGAAACCTACACAAATTTCGAAAAATAACAAGGTTGATAAGCCAACTGTTTTGCCAAAGGCATCTAAGAAACTAGAAAAGCCTAAACAAATTTGGAAAGCAAAACAAAAAGCAGCAACGTCTCCAATCCTTGAAACAAAAGGGGACTTGTGTTTGAAAGAAGTGTCTTATTTTGATGCTTCAGGAAATCCCAGGACCACGATGGCCTGGGTACCCATGTCTTACTAATCTCCTTACCTTTCAGGAACAACCAAGGAGGAGCTGTTGACAATCTCTGGAATGTTGATAGCGGTTGTTCCAGAGATAAAAACGGGTAACATTTCACTGTTGCAAAAAGTTCAAATTTTTTTTACAGATGATATGTTTCCTTTGGAGGAGATAACAGAAGTAAGAAATGATCAGCAAAAGGTACCGTTTAAATTCAGTACTTTGATTTGAATTTGATTAGTCTTCAATCTGATGACAGAACGGTTAAGCAAAAATATTTTTCTCTCTTTTTCTTAGTTTATACTTTGTATATAAATTGTCCTTTCTCTAGTAAATGGTAAATTTGCGCAAAAATACAAGATTTATGCACAAATTTAGGGGGGGAGAGGAACATATAGATCGATATAGAGTTTAGGGGGAGAAAACTCATAAAATACAAAAAGAGTTTGCTGTAAATATGTATTGTTTTAGGGGGAGAAAATGAGAAAAATACAAAAACATTAGAAAATGAAAAAGCCAAAAAGAAAGATTTCATGATATGGGAAGTGAAATAAATGTTCGTGTTAAAGGGTTTGACTAACACATGTAAGGTGCCATAGCTGAAAAGACTAGGATCTACTGTGATATGTCGATAGGCTTGACGCTCAACATGATAAAAGATACTAAGTGATATAAACATAACGAACTATGTACCATGTGGGTAACATACCAACGGCGTATGATTTTAAGGTCTTAAATCTTGCGTTGATAGATAGCCAACATCTGAGGTTTCGGGTCTTTATATTGTTGAATCATCCGGGGATATCTTGGTTGTTCTTCTGTTAAGAACTAAAATTGTACATGACCCCAGGAAAGAAAGTCACTTGGAATTAGCTCATTTCTATTTGAATGTCTGTATGTTGTCCCGATACACACAATTTTGGTCTGACTCTGAAATCTTCTCTGAAAAAGTCGTGTATCTCCTCTGCTGCATCCAGATATATGCTGACCTGGAGGTGCTAGGCAACGTCAGCTTCTGCTGCATCCAGATACATGCTGACCTAGCTGTACGTTGTCGATCTGTAGATCAATTAACACCCGAAAGAGGCCCTCTAGTGCCCAAAAGAAACCCAAGAAACCTATATCAAATTGAGAAAACTCATTTGATCTGTATATTATACCATCTCTTCTTAAGATCTATTCTGTTCTCTTCTCAACCTACTCCCAGTTAAGATTTCAGAGATCTGGATTGGACTTGTGAAATATGTGGTAGGGAAGATACTTGCATGATAGAGTGTGCTGTTTATATTTCCAGGATTTGATTAATATTTATTTGGGTGTTCATTGTTAAGAAATCAAAACATGATAAAACAGATTATATTTTGACCTAGACACAGTCATGATATCTTAAAGGATGACATCAGTATACTCACCTGCTACGATGAATCGTTGTGCTTACCTTGATCGCGGGGGTATGCCTTGGAATGGGACACACGGGTATAATAGTATAATATTACCTAAAGCATATCATGAAGTTGAAAAATTGAAAGTTGAGCGTTAAAGTTTAAGTGGACAAACATATTGGCAATCGCATAGACCAGTTTGATTAGGCTCGTACTGAAAAGTGTTCCTTAGTCTGCCTGAGAACGAATTTTGATCCCATTGCAATTGTAATTGTATATTATGGTAGTTGTTTATATTTTGAGTTTTTATTTGTTTTTGGTTCTTAAAAAATTAAAAAAAAAATACAAAAAATAGTGTCTTGTTTTTCTATAAAAAAAAAAAAAAAACAAAAACAAAAATAGAGTGCTTATTTGTTTTTCTTAAAATTAAAAAAAAAAATATAACCGTTCTTGAAGATTTGACTGATCATCAAAAGTTAAAAGAATTTAAATTGTGAAATTTCATGTACCTAGTGTTCATGTGGTACTCTCCCTGTTGCATAAGAAATGTTTGCTTATGAGTTTGTGAGTATGTGCAGAACTTGATTTCAATCAAGAATAGGGGTTGATGAAGACTGAGATGCTGTTAGTTGCTGAAGAAGCCTGAAGCAGCACAACAACAAGATGTACCTGAGTCAGAAGAATCGGATACGAATTGCCGTCTGACAGTGATAGTGCATTTGAAGAAGTACCGTGAATCTGCTTGAAAGACAAAGACTGAAGAAGAAAAGAGCTGCTGAGAATCCTCCTCTCACATTCTTTTTGACAAAGATTTTCAAGCAAAGCTGATCGAGATCCTGATATGAAGCTAACCACAAGAGCTGAAGAAAGAGACCCAGTGCTGAGAGTTCAGAAGTCAAGAACTTCCACAACATCTGCAGCATAGAGACAACCATTGACTTCGTTGAAGACGTTGCTGAATTCATGGTATGAAGACAATTTGATGGCATCAGTCTAGGGGGAGATTGTTAGGCCCTAAAGTGTGAGACTGACGCATCAAATTAATACAACGAGCTATGGTTACGAGCTGGGCCTTACCGGGTTAGTTTATATTAGGTTGTGGACCTTTATAGGTCACTTGGGCCAAGCTTTAGGCCATGTGGGCCAAGCAGGCCCAAGGGGAGCCCATGTAGGGACTTGGGCTTGAGTTAGTATAAAAACAAGTTTCTAACTTGTTTTTAGGTTTGAACCTTTGGAACTTCATTGTTACAATTCCTAGAGAGAGCTAGAGAGGGGGGCGATTTTGTGAGCACTTGTACTAGACGGTTTTGCTTGTTAAAGTAATAGAATCGTGTGCAAGTGTTGAAAGTGATTCGGTGTGTTCTTTGTTTTTGTTACTTTTCGGTTTATCTTGAATCACATCAAGTTTGGATTCCGCACAAACTTGGTGATTGTTTGATATCATTGAAAGATCCGGTTATACGGGACTTACAGTAGGTGATGGTCTTCATCAAGTCGGATCTCAAGATAGGTTTATGGTTTGGTGATGGGGGTGGAAACACCGGAGATGCAGGTGACGGAGATGCAGGCCGCCGGAGATGCAGGTCACGGCGAAAACACTTCTCCGTTCCAAATCGAGAAGGTGAGTCTGTGGACCGGTGGTGGAGGTGGTTTTAGGGGCGGTTGCAGGTGGTGGTGGCCGAAGTGGTGATGGCTTGTGGATGGTGACCGATGATACTATGATTGAAGGTAACAAATCTTTTGTGAATTTGGGCTTGAATAATTTGGTGATTCAACTGAAGAAAGGGATCAAAGAACTTGGGGTTAGTGGGTTGGATGATTGGTTGTTGAGTGTAAGGGAGTCTGCAAACAATTTGGGCAGATCGTTTTGTCAGATGAATTTTGGGTGGGGAAATCCAATATGGGGAACCATTGCAGATGTGTTGGTGAAGAACACTTTCATTTTGTATGATACACCAGATGGATATGAAGTTGAAGCTGTGGTGAGTCTTGAAGAAGATATGCATCAATGGCCCGTTCTCGAATTTGATTTATAAATCAATTACAATTGGTAGTGGTTGATTTGGAGATGGTGGTTGTAGATGATGAAGGGTGGTAGAGGTAGTGGTGGCGGTGAAGGGGGGTGGTGGTGGAGGTGCAGGATGGTGGTGAGTTGCTAATTTCAGATATATATATATATATATATATATATAGGGTAAGGTTCATGCGAGAACCACCTTTATTGCGAGAACCGCGAGAACCAATGTGAACACAACCTAAAATAGCTAAAAAAACCTAACCCCCCCCCCCCAAGCTAAATGCTAAAAACTAAACCCCCCAAAAAACCTAAAAAAAAACGTAACCCCCCCCCCCCCCAACCCCAAAAACCTAAACCCCCTTCCCCCACCCCCCAAAAACCTAACCCCCCCCCCCCAGCTAAAAAGCTAAAAACTAAACCCCAAAAAAACCTAAAAAAATCTAAAAAAAAACTAAACTTTTTTTTTATTTTTTTAATATTTTTTATGTTAAAATCGCTACTTTTAGAAGCCAAAAAAAAAATTTTAAAAAAAAAATTAAAATTTTTTTTTTTTGGCTACGAAAAGTAGCGATTTTGTTATAAAAAATATTTAAAAAAAAATGTGTGATTTTTAGCTATTTTTAGGCATTTTTGGTTGCGTTCACATTGGTTCTCGCGGTTCTCGCAATAAGAGGTGGTTCCTAACGGATCTTTGTCCTATATATATATATATATATATATATATATATATATATATATATAAAAGACACTTGTGTGAATATTTGTATACGTTGTGAAATAGTTATATTATTTTAGGGTAAAATAATATAACTTGTCAAAATACCAAGAACTTGCCATCCAAAATAATACCAAGAATATCAAGGAATAAATATATAAGTTACACACATAATATTGTGTAACCGAACGATAGAACGTAACTTACAAAATATTCCGGAAAATACCGTCGTAAATATATTTTTGGTAAATCTTATTTTGGATACAAGAAATGAAAATATGATTTTTGTGAATATTACAAAGTGATATCATATTTTGGACAAGGAGAAAAATATATTTTTTTTGGGAAATAAAAATATATTTTTCCTAGAATATTTAGAAGATATATGATTTTTGAGAAAAATATATATTTTCTTGAAATACATTATTTTTGGACAAAATAAGTTATATATATTTTCTAAGATAAGACTTGAAAATATATTGTTTTGGAGCTACAAATACAAATATACATGTATGAGATACCCCCATCCTTGGGAAGGAAATACGGAAATAAATACTTGAGAAGTATTGTTACAAAAATATTGTTTATCAATTATTCCAAAAATTAAATATAATTGTAAAGTTAAAATAATTATTATTTTAACAAGAAATTATAACTTGGAATAATATTGGGAACATAAGAAACGTAACTCAAAAACGTTAAACTCTGAGCCAAGGCACGGCCCGTTCGTCTAATAGACAGTAGCACATTGTAGGTACTCGTGTTTGCTGAAGAGATTTAGGTTACGATTCTGAAGACGCAATACTATGAGTTTATGTCCCCCTTTTCTTTAAACTGTTTTGTTTATTTACTTCGGGGGTGAAATACATGTTACATAAGGATTACATACAAATACAATTGGTATGGTGAGCCTAGGAAAGAACCATAGATCATGTGAATGGGGTAGGCGGATACTAGGGACCATTAATCCTCGTTATGATTTATTTAGAACATTGTATAAGAAAGATTACTTATTAGGGCATAACATGCCTCTTTAAAATTCCATTTATATACAAGTTCACATACCTCACGGGAGATCACTCAACACTCGGCCGAAGATGTATTTTTGTGAAACACTCGAGACCGGCATGGAACTTACTTTTACCATATGATTGCCAAGCAATCAATCCTCCTCCTTTTTAACTATAAACCTTTGTAAATATCAAGAGGACTTGGGGAAATGGTTAGGCTTGGGCTAAGGGTAGGTGGTTTTGGTTAGTGGTTTGTAAAAAGGGCTAAAAGCGTAAAAAGCGTCGGTCGTCGTAAAACTTTTTGTTTTTGTGACTTTTATTCAAACTAAGCATATTCAAACAAAGTTTCTTTGAGGAACTTGTTTGTTTATTGCTAGACTTTCATTTTTTTCATAGGGAACGTCACAAGATAACCGAGCTTTTTACTAAAACAAAGGGGTTGAAAAGAAAAAGGGTTTTAGTGGGTAAAGGGTGTTTATTTTGTGGGTTTTGAAATGAAAAGGTTTAGGCTCAAAGGGGTTAACTAGGGGGAATTTCGGTAGGTGATAAAAATGAAAAATAATGGTGTTGAAAGGAAAATGGGTTAGTCCTAATGCCTCCATCATTTACTTACTTGGGTTTAAGTTGGTAAGCACCGGGAATGTATCGTCATGGCAAGTTCTAGAGTCATAAGAACCAAGCGGCTATTCACACAAGAAACGAAAAATGAGCATTTAGTTTAAAGATATATGCTTGTATGCTCAATAAAGGTTCAAAACTCACTTGTTGTGGGAATGGGTTTATAATGTGATCAGGTATATATAATCAAATTTTAATTAGTTTTGTCATGCCTTTTCATAATTTTCTTATGTTGGTTCTTTTTATCACGACGCTATCGGTTGTAAATTTGTAAAAATATAACCTTTTTAGAACTTGTTATTCCCAAATTAAACCAAGACAAGTAAAAAATGAAATTTTTTTTAAAAAAATGGGGTGATTAGCGGTTCCAATAGAGCTTTGTGTAAGGCCTGTTATTAGGACTTGCAAGATTCAAGGTTTTAGCATCCCCCCCACACTTAAATTACACATTGTCCTCATTGTGTCCCAAAAATAAGTTTTTAGGTTGATTGAATGTGTAAAAAGGTGTTGAAAAACAAAATTTTATGTTACTGGGCGTCTGGCTACGACCCTACGTTGGTCCGGGCACGGCCCCATGGTCAGATTGCCAGTAACAGAATTTAACAGAAGGCTAGACACAGGGCGTGTTCAGTGAGCATGGCCCCGTGTCCAGTTACATGAACTGGGTAAATTTCTACAGAGCCTGGGCACGGGGCGTGTTGGGCTGAGCACGGCCCCGTGCTGAACTTGCTGTAATGCTGGAAAATTGTCAGGAGGCTCTGTTTTCATGCATGGGGTGTGGTTTTAACGTTCCCTTGGTAACTTCCAGCTTTTCGAGTGTATTCAACCATTATAACATTATCCAAACACCATTCAATAAATTAAACCATCATTCATTAAAAAGTGCCAAGTACATAGATCCTAAAAATTAAAAATAAAATTGCTAAGAATGAAAAACTACAAAGGTTCTAAGATAGATAGGTCATAAAATGTAGGAAATCTAAATCACTAAGGAGTTTACCCCAAATGTTGTACATTATAAGAATGACAAAAACCCAGAAATGACTCTCCGGTGTTTAAGGGTTTTTTAGAACTCGAAACCGGAGGATGTCCTCAAATGTCATTGAGCCATTCCTCTATCTCCCTAGGGAGAAAGAAGGCGGGCTCATTCTCCACATTGTCTTGTGGAGGAAGCGCAACGGCTACCAGAACCCCGTGTAGTATGTTTAGAGGAGGTTCCGGAGGCATGACATTCCACTCGGCTGGAATAATGATTTCCGGCATGACATTCCACCCTTCTTGTGTGAAGATTGGCACCATAGGAGGTGAAGCAAAAATATTCAACCTTTGGTGCAAAAGGTTGACTTCTTGGAGGAAACCCTCTAACCCCACCGACAAATGGTTAATACGGTCAATTAAGGCTTCCTCCACTGATGTCATATCATCAATGGATTCTCGCAACGCGTACACATAGTTGACCAAGGAGTCTTCCATCAATGTTCTTCTTCCCCTTCGATTGTTTCTTGAGTGAGCTGAAGATGTTCTGTTGTTTCAGCTCGACATTCTATGAAAACAAGTCGAAAAGTTCAAAGTAAAGAACTAGTAACTCCGGCCACGGCCCCGTGTTCGCTAGGCTGCAGATTTTTGAATCAAGGAATCTTATTGTTTTAAATTATTTTTCTGAAGTTTGAGACATTTCTGAGCATAAATAACTTAAAACAGTGTTATAAAACTTATCTTTTATTAAGATTCCTTGGTCAAAAACCTAGCAAATATCACAATAAAGCTTGAAGACATGGAAGTTTCAAGCTTTAATGGAGGTTTGAGGAGTTTTTGGACAAGAAGGCAAGAGACAAAAGTGGTAAAGACAAGATGGTTGTTGAGAACCTTTTTTGGAATATACCTTGTAGGGTATGTGTGAAGATCCCAGCAGACCTTGGTCTTTGGAATGGGTCCAAATGTGCAGGAATCATGCTAACTTTATAGAAAACGACAGCACGCTAACCATGGCCCCGTGTCGGCTGGACATGGCCCCGTGGTCAGACAAGACTCTCACACATTTTGTCCGTATTCTGAACACGGGACGTGTTGGCCTGGACACAACCCCATGGTCATATTTGAGGTGGACACGGGGCCTGTTGACCTGGACACGGCCTCGTGGCTAGAGAGTTTTTTGAAGTTTTGTCTTATTTTAAGGAATTTATCCGGATCGGGTGGTTCCTTACTGGAGGGAACAACACCAAAGTGCCTAAGGTACCTAAATTGCTCTGGATTTAAACAAGAACGCAAGAGGTTATTAGAAAGGGTAAAACCTAAGCTAAATACCGGTGGGCGAAACCGACCTTTATTCCCCTTATCCGAGCTCTCGTTAAAGAAGGTATATGTCGAATCGCTCAGGTCTATGAACGCATCGGCGGAGACCGATGGAGAGTCCTTCACGGCACAATCGACACAGGGACGACTATCGCTCATGTCCTCACAAGAGTTCGAGGTGTTTTCGGTACTGTCGATATTGTTAGAATCCAAATGCGACCCCAATAATTCTCCTTGATTGTCGTCTTGCAAAGAATAACTTGTTTTCATCTCAAGCTCTTTTAATTTTTGGGGAATTATTTCTTTGATATGACATAATTCTTCAGAAGTTATGTCATCTAAAAGATATGGTTGAGGGCATTCGGGGGAGAGATAGGGATCGTTTTTACTTTCGCCCATCTTAAGGTTACAGGGAAACGATAGGTCTAAATAGTGGGGAGTGTAATTTAGAAAGTAACATTCTAAATCTTTATGAAATCCACCACATATTTGACACCATTCACCGTAAGAGGAGCAAAAGTAAAAATAATCAATATCACTCATATTTTTTGTCAGAAATTACCAACCGTCGGGATTTTACGGTTCTGTTTTCAGTAACTAGAGTTTGGACACGGGGGCGTGTTCAGTGGGCACGGCCCCGTGGTCAGCTACTGTCTGACTTAAAACAGGATTGCAAGTAACAAAGATGGACACGGCCTCGTGTCTGGCTGAGCATGGCCCGTGCTGAAGTCTGCAGAAACTGAAAAATTAAAAGAAAAATCCTAAAATAATAGAAAAACAAGAAAAAAATAATTAGGCCGTTGATTCCTAACTTTCTTAAAATCCTTGTGTCCCCGGCAATGGCACCAAAAACTTGGTGTGTGCGAAGCGTGATATGATTTTATTGATATTTTAAACCCATTTTACGCATTAGTCAAGTTTTAAATTTATAAAACACGATTTTCTACTAACACTAAACACACACTTGGGCAAGTGTGTCACACCCTGGCTTTTGCGAAAGCGTGGGTTTATTTGATGTGACTTCTTAATACCATAGCTTAATCACAACAAAGCTATATGAAAATAAAACCATGCAGATCATCCATTGATTTAAGTTTGAAAAGTAAAATACCACAACATTGTCTTAAGGCGTTGACACATGCAACAGAAATTACAACCTAATAACATAAAAACATTGTTTGAAAGACACAGCCACAAACTTAAAATAGACGTAGTTTAAGAATTGTGACTCGTCCAGGTAAAAGCCACAACCCCTAAACTTGGATGATCCCATAACTCTAACGCAACGTGAAAACGTAGCATACCGTGCCAGATCCTTAGTTCCCTGAAATACATGTAAGTTGGAAAAAATCAACAAAAATTGTTGAGCGAGTTCATGTGTAGTGAGTATGTAAAACCTTTGTAAGTATAAAATCCATGGTATGTAGCAAATAAGGAAATAAAGAGATCACCAATGGTTTGCAAGGCCATTGATATGTATGATGTGCAGTAGGAAGACTCAAACCTAGCAGATTTTGCGTCAGGTACAAAGTCACCACCTGGTCCATTAAGCGGGCTCAGGGGTTGGGCTCGCTACACCCAGATAGATCTACCGCTTTCGACCCTCGGTCCTACAATGAGGATTAATGGCCTCAAGTTGCGCCTACTCACTCACATGATCTGTACGTCCTAACCCTCCTAAAGCTAACCATACCATGTAAAAAAAGTATTCGTAATCATAGTAACATGTATTTCACCCCCGCAGTATAAAAACTGAAAACAGTTAAGAGAAAAGGGGGACATGAACTCACCGAAGTGCGTCTCTAACTAGAAATCTCCCAGTCAACCTGCTGTGCGACGACCTACACGTACTAACTTCTATTAGACGGACGGCCGTGCCTTAGCTTAAGGTTTAATGTCTTTGGGAAATAGTTAGGCAACTATTTCGTAATTACACTTCGTAATTATTTTGTAAATATATTCCTTCCCAAGGATGGGGGTTTTAATACATGTGCGTTCGTATAACTTCGAAATATATTATTAAGTCTCACTTAATGTAATATGTTTTATTTCATTTGACCAAAATACTTTACTTCCAAAATATATATATTTTTCTCAAAAATATTATATTTTATTCCATATAATTTTTCCAAAATAATATCCTTGTCAAAATACATACTTATGAGTATTTTCTGAAAATACGTAAGTTACGTTGTAAGGTTCGGGTGGTATAAATAATACCGGTGTAACTTAAATATTTATTGTGAAGCCGTTCGTATTATTTTGGAGCCGTGAATATTCAGTGTGTTCCAGTAATATTATTTTTACTCTAAAAATAATATTTATGTAGTTCACAAAATAATCATAAAAATTACACAAGTGTTACTATAAAAAATATTTATTCTAAATATATATTTAACAAGTTTTATTTATGAAAGTCCCACCTCCGACTCTTGGAAATTTTGTAATAAAAAACATGGCGAACTTTGTTTGGAAAAACAAGTCGAAAATATATTCATAACACTTGTCGTAAAAAAATATTTTCCAAGTGTTATATTTCTGGAAAAATTTCGCCAGAGTTTCCTCTGTAACTGGAGGTGGCCACGCTTTCAAGCGTATCATTTTCTTTTATAAATTCAACCAACAATGTTCCCAACATCAACAAACAATATTTCAACACTAAACTAGTAAAAAATATACGTAAGTCGCAAACACATGAACTTGTGGGTTATGTAAAAGTGTGTAGTAACCTTCCGGTGTTTTTAGTAGATCTTTCTATTTTTATAAATGAAATCGGTTTCTTAACAATCTTATTTTTAAAGAAAGTGTAAGTTTACAACTTCTTGTCAAAATTCTCAAAAATAATTCTTTGTTAAAACCTTTCGTTACACAAGTGTCTACACACTTGTTTGTTCACAAAAACACCTTTAGTTTAGGAAAGATCCGGTTTTAAAACATGGTTTCTTCTTACAGTTGGTTCTTCGAAAATACCACTTGTAGATCGTTAGATCTACTAGTTTAGAACTTCATTTCATAATAAACATTGTTTTTACACAAGTTCATGTTTATGTTTGAAAGGGTTCGTCATCTAATAACTTTACGACTTAACATAAGGCTAGTTCGTGTTCCATGAACATGATCTAGCGTGGTTTGATGACGATCCATTCCAACACTAGCCATTAACAACAATAAATAATCATAACAAAACTAGTTTCAAAAGTTTTACACTAACATTCATTCATTAACCACCATGTTTATTATTTTTAGTAGACTTTTAGTTTTGGTCTCTAGTGTTCATGATTTTTACCCGTTAAATTTCTTATTAACCACTTTAGATATGAACAATAGGGTGTTTAGAGTCACTTACTACTAGCTCGAGGCTAGGGAAGAAACTAGACGAAAAACGGGTGGATAATAGCGTTGTGGTGAGGTCCTTGGCAATCCGTAAGCACCGAGCCTCCTTGTATGTGATCCTTCACACTTTTATGTAAATGGAATTTCCTTAACAAAGTTTGAAAGTGGGTGGAAGTGGTTGGTGATTCTCGACCGTAAGCAAAGAAAAGGGAGGGAGAAATGAATTTTTGTTGAGTGGGTTATGGATGAAATGATAGTCTTAGTCCATATACTTATTTATAGTCCATGCAAATCCATTATCCCAAATATAATGTGTTACCATGATATTAAGCAATTTAATTAAAATAATCAAAGTCCCCTAGGGGGAAACAATCATTGGGGTTTTTTTTTTCATATGGTTAGACCTTAACTAGTTAGTTAGATGTTAGTAACTAGTTAGTTTAATTAGGAGTTTAAGCTAGATTCTAGTGTGTGGTGCTTTATAGCGGGTGTTAGGGTATTCGGGGACCCTAACTAGCTCAGAAAAGGAAAAACATGTCAGTGACAATATTTTTATGTCCCGGGTTAAGTCCGGTTGTTTGGTTGGATATTAATCCGTTAAAGTGATTAATAAACGTTTAAAGTGTCGTTAATATTTCGTTTAGTGACACAATTTATTCCCGACACTTTGGAAAGTGTCTAGTAATATTTTTCTCATGTTTTGGCACTTTACTAGTTTAGCTTAAAGCTGAATTTTTATTTAAAGTGCTGAATTTTGTACTTAAAGTACGTTTTAGGCACATCCGGTCACTATAAATATCACCTAGTGACGCAGTTCTACAATCCTTATCTCCCTACACTCCCTACTAGTGTAGTAATCTATTCCCAGCTCATAATGGCCTCAGAGACAGTAACTGTCTGATGCTGGCTATGTCAGCATGTTTACTGGGTATCCCGTATAGTGTGCTCGCTGTGCTTTTGTGCATCAAGGTTGTCACTAAGGTTTGTGTAAAAATAATAGAGTGACAGTATAAAATGTGATGAATGAGTATGTATGTATCAGAATTTAAGTAGCAGTTTAATCACAACTGTAAGCAAGCACAATAATTAAGCATTAATTAAATATTAATTAATTCGTACGGATACCTGGTTTGGTGTGGGTTGTCACATTCTCCCCCCGTTAAATAAATTCCCGAAATTTAAGTTCTGCTTCTAGATGCAGGGTTCTTAGAAAACAAATGGGGGTATTTCTCTTTCATACGATCCTCACGTTCCCATGTGAATTCAGGTCCATGCCTTGCATTCCAACGAACTTTGACGAGTTTGACACTGCTCCTGTGAGTTTTATTAACTTTCCAATCCGTGACCTCGACGGGTTCTTCGGTGAAGTGGAGCGTGTCGTCGATATGAACTTCGTCAGCAGGAATGATCACTGTTTCTTGTATTGGACTCTTCCTTAGATTTGATACATGGAATGTATCGTGAACACCATGGAGTTCAGCAGGTAGGTCCAACTTGTAGGCTACAAGCCCAATCCTTTGCAGGATTCTGAAAGGGCCAATGTAACGTGGATTCAACTTCCCACGCTTTCCGAAGCGTGCCACACCCTTCCAGGGTGAAACTTTCAATAAAACCATATCTCCAACTTGAAATTCCAAAGGTTTCCGTTTTGGATCTGCATAGGCTTTCTGTCTTGCGCTAGCCGCTTCGATGCGTTTTCGAATCTGTGTGATCTTGTCCATTGTCTCTTGGACTATTTCAGGACCAACAAGCTGCCTATCACCTGCATCAGCCCAGCATAGCGGTGATCGACACTTGCGTCCGTAAAGAGCTTCAAATGGCGCGGCTCCAATGCTGGTGTGGTAGCTGTTGTTGTACGAAAATTCGACCAATGGCAAATGATTATCCCAGCTACCACCAAGATCCATTACACATGCTCTCAGCATATCCTCCAATGTCTGAATAGTTCTTTCACTTTGCCCATCGGTCTGTGGGTGAAATGCAGTGCTCAGATTCAATTGTGAGCCAAAAGCTTCTTGGAAGGATTGCCATATCCTTGACACAAACCTTCCGTCTCTATCAGAGATGATCGAGAGAGGCACTCCATGACGTGCAACGATCTCTCGCATGTATATTTCCGCAAGTTTACTAGTGTTGTCTTTGTCTTTGATTGGCAAGAAATGTGAGGACTTTGTTAGGCGGTCGACTATTACCCAAATCATATCATGGCCTCTGGGCGTCTTGGGCAGTTTCGTTATGAAGTCCATTGAAATCTGTTCCCATTTCCACTTGGGAATCTCAGGTTGTTGTAGAAGTCCTGAAGGCTTCTGGTATTCAGCTTTAACCTTGGCGCACGTTAAACACTTGCTAACATAAACAACGACGTCGCCTTTCATCATGGGCCACCAATAATAATCCTTAAGATCCTGGTACATCTTATCCGCTCCTGGGTGGATAGAGTACCATGATTTGTGTGCCTCATCAAAAATAACTTTTCTCAAACCACCAAACAGAGGAACCCAAATCCTTTTCATAAAACATAACGTTCCTTCCTCGTTTGGCACTAATTGCTTCTCCATCCCACGGAGATATTCTTCTTCAAGGTTTCTTTCCTTCAGAGCTTCTTTCTGCGCGGCACGAATGCGCAGGGAAAGATCTGTTTGGATAATCATTTTTAAAGCCCTAACCCTTATGGGCTTGGTCCTTTCTTTTCGACTTAGGGCACCGGCGACCACATTCGCCTTCCCTGGATGGTACTTTATCTCGTAGTCGTAATCGTTCAACAATTCGACCCAACGTCTTTGTCTCATATTCAGCTCTTTCTGGTCGAATATGTGCTGCAGGCTTTTACGATCTGTGAAGATTGTACACTTTGTACCATATAGGTAGTGTCTCCAGATCTTTCATGCAAATATCACTGCGCCTAGTTCCAAATCATGCGTGGTATAGTTCTTTTCATGTACCTTCAGCTGGCGCGATGCGTAAGCTATAACTTTCTGGTGTTGCATCAACACGCAACCCAAGCCTTGACATGAGGCGTCACAGTATACCACGAAATCATCAGTTCCCTCTGGTAGCGATAAGATCGGCGCATCACAAAGTTTGTTCTTCAATAACTGAAACGCTTCTTCCTGTTTGATTCCCCAATCAAACTTCTTATCCTTCTGTGTGAGCGCGGTAAGGGGTTGAGCGATTTTAAAAAAATCCTCAATGAATCTTCGATAATAGCCAGCCAAACCTAAGAACTTGCGAATCTCGGTCAGCGTCTTTGGAGTCTCCCAGCTCTTTATCGCCTCGATCTTTGTGGGATCAACATGGATTCCATTTCCATTAACCACGTGTCCAAGGAATTGGACTTCACGTAGCCAAAACTCGCACTTAGAGAATTTGGCATACAACTGTTCCTTTTTCAGCAACTCCAAAATAGCTCTTAAGTGCTGTTCGTGTTCAGCCTTCGTCTTTGAATAAATCAAAATATCGTCGATGAATACAATCACGAACTTAGTGAGATACGGCTTGCAGACTCGGTTCATTAGGTCCATAAAAACAGCAGGCGCGTTTGTCAACCCAAACGACATAACTAGGAACTCGTAGTGTCCATAACGAGTTCTGAAGGCTGGCTTCGGGATGCTCTCCTCTTGTATCCTTAGCTGATGGTATCCAGATCGAAGATCGATCTTAGAGTAAAAGCTTGAACCTTGGAGCTGATCGAATAAGTCATCGATCCTTGGCAGGGGATACCTATTCTTGATAGTCAACTTGTTCAACTCCCGGTAGTCAATGCACATACGAAAACTACCGTCTTTCTTCTTAACAAACAGGACCGGAGCTCCCCAAGGTGAGAAGCTTGGTCTGATGAATCCTTTGTCTAGCAACTCTTGGAGTTGTGTCGACAATTCCTGCATCTCTGACGGTGCAAGTCTATAAGGTGCCCTAGCTACAGGCGCGGTGCCTGGAACTAAGTCTATACGGAACTCCACTTGCCTCTGGGGTGGCAATCCTGGCAAGTCCTCAGGGAAGACTTCAGGATACTCCCTTACGACAGGGATGTCTTCGATTTTCGGCTCAGCAGCTTTCTTATCCACGATGTGTGCCAGGAAGGCCGCACATCCCTTCTGTAAACACTTTCGCGCTTTCAGGCAGCTGATGATTCTTAAAGGCGTATCACGCTTTTCACCATGAACCACAATCGTTTCACCATCTTCGGTTGGGATGCGAATGATCTTCTCGTGGCAGACAATTTCTGCCTTGTTACTTGATAACCAATCCATTCCTACTACCACGTCGAAGCTTCCCAACTTGACTGGTAGTAGATCCAAGGCAAACTCACGCTCTGCCAGTTCGATTACACAACCTCTGACCACTTCATTAGCTTCTACTAACTTTCCATTTTCCAATTCGATTGAGTACGGGATAGCTAGTTTACTAGCGGCTAAACCAAGCATATTCTTAAATTCTAACGACATGAAGTTATAATCGGCACCAGTATTAAATAAAACGGATGCAAAGCGTTGGTTTATAGGGAACGTAGCAGTAACAACATTGGGATCCTGGCGTGCTTCCCTCGCTTCGATATTGAAAACCCTTCCCCGTGCTTGGTTCAATTCTGGGCAGTTCCTCTTATAGTGCCCAATGTCACCACAGTTAAAACAACCCGGTCTCTGCCCGTTTCCACCTCCATTCCCAGCTTGATTGTTGTTTTGGTTACGATTCACAGCACCAGCTTGATTCGTGTTGTTGCCTCGAATGCCATTTCCTCCATTATTTCCTTGAGCACGATTTCCATTACCACCACGATTATTGTTTCTATTTCCAAAACCTCCTTGGCCTCCCCGGCCAGCGTTAGCCCAGCAGTTATCCTTCAAATGTCCGGTTTTTCCACAAGCTTCGCATACCCTTGAACCACACCGGCCTGAATGGTGACGCTGGCAGGTGTTACACTTGGGGTGTGTACCCATATACCCTTTACCTTTCCTTCCAGCACCGGTTGTAGCTTGAACCGGTGCGCTTGGTTCTCCTTTTCTGCCATCACCGCTTGTGCCTTGTTTGAAGTTCGAGAATTTTCTTTTATTACCCCCGGACGACTCTACGTGAGTCTCCTTCTTCTTTTGCTCAACATCGGAAAACTTGTTTAAGCGGATAGCCTCCTCAGTGAGAGCCACGCTCAGATCGATCGCCTCAGTGATTGTTGCCGGCTTTGAAGAGGTCACCATACTTATAATTTGAGGAGCTAAACCCCAAATGAAGCGCTCAATTCGCTTAAATTCCGGTGTAACCATATAAGGTACCACATGAGAGAAGTCGTGAAACCTCTGAACGTATTCCGCGATTTCCGGGCCTTCCATCCTCAAATGCCAAAACTCAGTCTCCAACCTTTGAATTTCAGCGCGGGAGCAATACTTTCTTCGCATGAGTTCTTTCAGCTCGTTCCATGTCAGTGCGTAAGCTGTGGCTTCACCAAGAGTTTGAACTTGTAAGTTTCACCAGGATAGGGCTCCGTCCAAGAATAGCCCAGAAATGTAGGTAATTTGCTGGTCTGGAGCGCACTTGCTCATTCGGAGAACTGATTCTGTTTTCTCGGCCCATCTCACAAAAGCAACAGCACCTCCGGTGCCGTCAAAGTTCACAGGCTTGCAGTCTAGGAACTGCTTGTAAGTGCACCCTGCACATACGTTGGAATAAACAAATGGTATTAGCAGACGTGCTATAAACATCCAAACGTGTTGTAATACATCTCAAACGTCTTAACATTACCATGTGGTGGATTGTTCTGGCCGTTATTGCTTGAACTGCTCCCGCTGGGTCCTCCTTGTGAGGCTGCGTACTGCGCTATGGTGGCAGCGATGATTTGTTGAAGTTCTGCCTCGTTGGCAGGCATGCGCGGATCGCGTTTCGGTGGTATCTTCTAAAAGATGTTCGTGTTCACGTAAGTCAGGTCATAGTAAGTAAAGTGTACGTATGTATTCAACAATATCAATACATAACATCTCATGTTATAATAAATCAACCACATAACATCTCATGTCATAGAACATAAACAATAGATCAAACATCACAAATGATGAGAATACTGCGATTGCATTGCCATAAATCAAGACCACAATGTAAAAGTTTACAAGTACACAACTGTATCATACAACATCAATGACTAAGGGCTACATCACCCCAGTCCAAAATATCAAATCAGTGTCAACAACATCCAATATACACAACAACAAAAGTCAGGATCAATATGCAGTCTCCCAAAAGTTGTGCAATCTGTGCAATCGCCGTCTTCTCAACAAAAGTCTACTCGTGTCGTACAAAATAGCCCTACGCTGATGGCGGTGGAGGAGGGGGAAAATGAGAAAAGAGCAAACGTCGCATGTGAATCCAATCCTCCTCCATGGCTTGATGAGAACGCAACAGATATGCTATCTGCTGCTCCTGAGTCCAAAAACGAGCAGCAGAATCGGGAGATAACGGATGAGGAGGGTGTGATATCGCAGGGTGAGGAGGGCACTGGCACGGTGGTCGCTGAGCTCTCTCAAGCTCCTGCACGCGACGAGTCAGTGCCTCCTGCTGGATCATGAAAGAAACAAGCACATCCTCGGTAGAAGACCCCACATGAAATGGGTGATACGGATCCGTCGGTGGCATAATGGGTGGTGAAGTCTAGAGAAAAGGCTCGCCAGGTGGAACAAAGGGTGGCACAGTAAATGGTGAAACAGGGGGAACAGGAGAAGGAAACTGTGGTATGATCGGGACAGATTTCGGCACATGGCCAAAGGGGTGAGTCGAGGAACCCTCTCCCGGGCGCGATGGCGGTGTAAACTGGCGGAACATAACAGGTAAGTTGGTGTGGTGAACACCGGTAGAATGAACGGGGTGCAAATGAACGTCAGTAGGAACTGAAACAGGTGCTGAAGCAGGTGTAACAGGTACCACAAAAGACGGGTAGTCATCATCATCGTCTATCCACCCATTTCGGGTGTCAGCATATCGTGGGTCAACGTGTGTCGCAAAGGGTGCATGATCAGGCTCTACAGGCACAGGGTCAGGAAGAGGGGCAACAATAGGATCAGCGGGTATATCAGCAAAATGAGGAGCATCAATATGAGCATCAGCAACAACAAGATCACCCTCCAACAGTGGAGCAATAATGGGATGATCGTCAACAGGCAAAACAGCAATCAAAGGATCAACAGCGGGTACATCAGCATGAATAGGGTCATGCTCGAATGCGGGGTCTGGAGCAACTACTATCTCGGGGGCCACAGCAGGCTCCGGATCGTCAAACTCCATCTCGAAATCAGCGGGATCAGCGAACATGGGATCAACGGGGTCAACAGGGGCTGATCTAGGTGGATAAACTCAACCTCCTGGTCTGGATCATAACCAGGTGGAAAGACGGGGTCTGAATCATCATCAATGTCATGATCGATAGCAAAACTAGGGGCAGGTGCAGCGGACGATGCTCTATTAGGGTCTGCATCATGCGAATAGTGCTGCGCTCCCTGCGCATGTGACGGTGCAGATGCCACAGACTCGAAAGAGTCTGGGACAGGTGAATGGATAGGTGCCTCCTCTGCAGGAGCATCCGCGAGAAGTAAGAGATCGTCAGCAGCTATGTGGGCCTCGCCCTCAAAGTCGTCCTCTAGTGCATCCTCGTCAAACAAGTCGACGTCGTCGTCAGCGACTACGTCAAGGGGCATGTCTAGGGGTGTTCATGAGCCGAACCGAACCGAGCGGAGGTCTGCTCGTGCTCGGTTCGGTTTGAAACCGAGCCGCTCGGTTCGGTTCGGATTTAGGAAATCGAGCGGAAATCTTATGCTCGTGCTCGGTTCGGTTTAGAACCGAGCCGCTCGGTTCGGTTCACTTTTGCTCAGTTTTATTTAGCATTCCTACACAGCCATTCATTTACCAAAATTCACCAACTTATATGTCCCACACACACTTTAACAATTTAACAAAATAAAAACATAAAAAGTCCCACAAAAAAAAAACATAAAATGTCATCCAAATGTTTAATGTTTAAGAACATCTAAAATGCAAAATAATTTCCAAAACACGCGTTGAAGTCATTCCAGATATCTTCAATCAAAAACTGAATTCAAAACATAAAATTTGATACAGGATTCTAGGGGCTGGATAATTAGATATGCTACATGTTTATTATATTTAATAAATATAATATATATATTTAATAAATATAATATATATATAATAATAATAATAATAATAATAATAATAATAAATTCGATCGAAACCGAATGAGCGACGAGCGAGCGTACCTATGCTCATGCTCCGTTCGTTTTTAAACCGAACCGAGCTGCTCGGCTCGGTTTTAACCGAGCAAGGAATCGAACAAGCAAATTTCCGAGCTTTTTCGAATCGTCGAACGATCTTCGAGCGCCGAGCGGTTTGGACACCCCTAGGCATGTCGATAACAGGATAAGCTGCAAGAGGTATAGGAGCAGGGATCACCACAAGCGGTAAATCCCCAGCGATAGGGCCATCAGCGGGCTCAACAACGACATCGGGCAGCGCGAATAGCTGAAAATCGTCCTCATCCGTGCTGGTGGTGTCTGACGTGTACACCTCAGCTCTGATGACACCATGTCGTCCGATACTATGGGCATAGGGTCAGTGGTGTCTGACTCTCCTGTGCTGGATGAAGGCATATCGTCTGTAACACAAACACACATATGCACAAATAATCAACCATATAGTCAGATAAACATATTAGTCACCAATAAGCAATCAAATAGTTCTCCTAGTCCCACTAGCCTCCCAGCCTCTCAGATTGAATCTCCTAGTCCCACTAGACAATTCTCTCAGCCTCCCAGACTAACTCCCTAGTCCCACTAGACAATTCTCTCAGCCTCCCAGACTGACTCCCTAGTCCCACTAGACAATTCTCTCAGCCTCCCAGACTGACTCCCTAGTCCCACAGACTGACTCCCTAGTCCCACTAGACAATTCTCTCAGCCTCCCAGACTGACTCCCTAGTCCCACTAGACAATTCTCTCAGCCTCCCAGACTGAGCCATAACTAACAAATAAAATGTGCTCAACATTTGTTTGTAAACACTTTTTGTGACCTGGATCTGGACTTAAGTTGTATGAAATGTAAAAATGTTTTCGTGGGAGCCCTAGTGATCATAGTCTAGACTCGAGAAGCAATCCTAGTTAGCTATGATAAGAGCTTTGATACCAAGCTGTCACACCCTGGCTTTTGCGGAAGCGTGGGTTTATTTGGTGTGACTTCTTAATACCATAGCTTAATCACAACAAAGCTATATGAAAATAAAACCATGCAGATCATCCATTGAGTTAAGTTTGAAAAGTAAAATACCACAACATTGTCTTAAGGCGTTGACACATGCAACGAAAATTACAACCTAATAACATAAAAACATAGTTTGAAAGACACAACCACAAACTTAAAATAGACGTAGTTTAAGAATTGTGACTCGTCCAGGTAAAAGCCACAACCCCTAAACTTGGACGATCCCATAACTCTAACGCAGCCTGAAAACGTAGCATACCGTGCCAGATCCTTAGTTCCCTGAAATACATGTAAGTTGGAAAAAATCAACAAAAATTGTTGAGCGAGTTCATGTGTAGTGAGTATGTAAAACCTTTGTAAGTATAAAATCCCTGGTATGTAGCAAATAAGGAAATAAAGAGATCACCAATGGTTTGCAAGGCCATTGATATGTATGATGTGCAGTAGGAAGACTCAAACCTAGCAGATTTTGCGTCAGGTACAAAGTCACCACCTGGTCCATTAAGCGGGCTCAGGGGTTGGGCTCGCTACACCCAGATAGATCTACCGCTTTCGACCCTCGGTCCTACAATGAGGATTAATGGCCTCAAGTTGCGCCTACTCACTCACATGATCTGTACGTCCTAACCCTCCTTAAGCTAACCATACCATGTAAAAAAAGTATTCGTAATCATAGTAACATGTATTTCACCCCCGCAGTATAAAAACCGAAAACAGTTAAGAGAAAAGGGGGACATGAACTCACCGAAGTGCGTCTCTAACTAGAAATCTCCCAGTCAACCTGCTGTGCGACGACCTACACGTACTAACTTCTATTAGACGGACGGCCGTGCCTTAGCTTAAGGTTTAATGTCTTTGGGAAATAGTTAGGCAACTATTTCGTAATTACACTTCGTAATTATTTTGTAAATATATTCCTTCCCAAGGATGGGGGTTTTAATACATGTGCGTTCGTATAACTTCGAAATATATTATTAAGTCTCACTTAATGTAATATGTTTTATTTCATTTGACCAAAATACTTTACTTCCAAAATATATATATTTTTCCCAAAAATATTATATTTTATTCCATATAATTTTTCCAAAATAATATCCTTGTCAAAATACACACTTATGAGTATTTTCTGAAAATACGTAAGTTACGTTGTAAGGTTCGGGTGGTATAAATAATACCGGTGTAACTTAAATATTTATTGTGAAGGCGTTCGTATTATTTTGGAGCCGTGAATATTCAGTGTGTTCCAGTAATATTATTTTTACTCTAAAAATAATATTTATGTAGTTCACAAAATAATCAGAAAAATTACACAAGTGTTACTATGAAAAATATTTATTCTAAATATATATTTAACAAGTTTTATTTATGAAAGTCCCACCTCCGACTCTTGGAAATTTTGTAATAAAAAACATGGCGAACTTTGTTTAGAAAAACAAGTCGAAAATATATTCATAACACTTGTCGTAAAAAAAAATATTTTCCAAGTGTTATATTTCTGGAAAAATTTCGCCAGAGTTTCCTCTGTAACTGGAGGTGGCCACGCTTTCAAGCGTATCATTTTCTTTTATAAATTCAACCAACAATGTTCCCAACATCAACAAACAATATTTCAACACTAAACTAGTCAAAAATATACGTAAGTCGCAAACACATGAACTTGTGGGTTATGTAAAAGTGTGTAGTAACCTTCCGGTGTTTTTAGTAGATCTTTCTATTTTTATAAATGAAATCGGTTTCTTAACAATCTTATTTTTAAAGAAAGTGTAAGTTTACAACTTCTTGTCAAAATTCTCAAAAATAATTCTTTGTTAAAACCTTTCGTTACACAAGTGTCTACACCCTTGTTTGTTCACAAAAACACCTTTAGTTTAGGAAAGATCCGGTTTTAAAACATGGTTTCGTCTTACAGTTGGTTCTTCGAAAATACCACTTGTAGATCGTTAGATCTACTAGTTTAGAACTTTATTTCATAAGAAACATTGTTTTTACACAAGTTCATGTTTATGTTTGAAAGGGTTCGTCATCTAATAACTTTACGACTTAACATAAGGCTAGTTCGTGTTCCATGAACATGATCTAGCGTGGTTTGATGACTATCCATTCCAACACTAGCCAACAACAATAAATAATCATAACAAAACTAGTTTCAAAAGTTTTACACTAACATTCATTCATTAACCACCATGTTTATTATTTTTAGTAGACTTTTAGTTTTGGTCTCTAGTGTTCATGATTTTTACCCGTTAAATTTCATATTAACCACTTTAGATATGAACAATAGGGTGTTTAGAGTCATTTACTACTAGCTCGAGGCTAGGGAAGAAACTAGACGAAAAACGGGTGGTTAATAGCGTTGTGGTGAGGTCCTTGGCAATCCGTAAGCACCGAGCCTCCTTGTATGTGATCCTTCACACTTGTATGTAAATGGAATTTCCTTAACAAAGTTTGAAAGTGGGTGGAAGTGGTTGGTGATTCTCGGCCGTAAGCAAAGAAAAGGGAGGGAGAAATGAATTTTTGTTGAGTGGGTTATGGATGAAATGATAGTCTTAGTCCATATACTTATTTATAGTCCATGCAAATCCATTATCCCATATATAATGTGTTACCATGATATTAAGCAATTTAATTAAAATAATCAAAGTGTATGGGTGGTGTCCCCTAGGGGGAAACAATCGTTGGGGTGTTTTTTTCATATGGTTAGACCTTAACTACTTAGTTAGATGTTAGTAACTAGTTAGTTTAATTAGGAGTTTAAGCTAGATTCTAGTGTGTGGTGCTTTATAGCGGGTGTTAGTGTATTCGGGGACCCTAACTGGCTCAGAAAAGGAAAAACATGTCAGTGACAATATTTTTATGTCCTGGGTTAAGTCCGGTTGTTCGGTTGGATATTAATCCGTTAAAGTGCTTAATAAGCGTTTAAAGTGTCGTTAATATTTCTTTTAGTGACACAATTTATTCCTGACACTTTGGAAAGTGTCTAGTAATATTTTTCTCATGTTTTGGCACTTTACTAGTTTAGCTTAAAGCTGATTTTTTATTTAAAGTGCTGAATTTTGTACTTAAAGTACGTTTTAGGCACATCCGGTCACTATAAATATCACCTAGTGACGCAGTTCTACAATCCTCATCTCCCTACACTCCCTACTAGTGTAGTAATCTATTCCCGGCTCATAATGGCCTCAGAGACAGTAACTGTCTGATGTTGGCTATGTCAGCATGTTTACTGGGTATCCCGTATAGTGTGCTCGCTGTGCTTTTGTGCATCAAGGTTGTCACTAAGGTTTGTGTAAAAATAATAGAGTGACAGTATAAAATGTGATGCATGAGTATGTATGTATCAGAATTTAAGTAGCAGTTTAATCACAACTGTAAGCAAGCACAGTAATTAAGCAGTAATTAAATATTAATTAATTCGTACGGATACCTGGTTTGGTGTGGGTTGTCACAAAGTGCACCCATCGTGAGCGTAGTATAGCTTTGGTAAGATACCGAGGTCGTCCAAGGACACAAGAGCTTTTAGTACCGGTTTATCCTCAATTTCTAATCAATCTAAATTTTTGAGTAAAGGTTTAAAACATGAAAATAAAAACTAAAAATGCATAAATGAAAATAAAATAAAAACAGATATACAAGATGAATCACTTGGATCCGACTCGCCTTTAATGTATCCTTTGATGATTTTTGCACTTTCGGACTTTTTAAGAGATTATCTTAGTTATAGTAGTAGGCCCCTTTTTTGAAGGTGACGTTACCCTCAACCCAGTGGTTTGAGTCAGCAAGGATACAATCCCAAAGGGTTGGAATATTGAAAGATAATTAATTAAGTTATTAATGCGAAAAGTGGTAGGCCCCTATTTTGAAGGTGACGTTACCCTCGGATAAGTGGTTTGAGTCAGCAGGGATACAATCTCAAGTAGCCGGTTTAATGTATTAATAGTAGTTTACATATCAGGTGTCACACCCGCTCGTAGCGGAAGCGCGAGGTGTGATCTGATCGGTTCTCATTGCATAACAATATAGGTGAACATACTAAATGAATAAAACATGCTCCAATGCCATTGCCATAATTGTTCAAAAGATCGCAACATAATTTAAGTACATTGTTTACAAACCATCAAATGAAAATACGTTTTCATCGTTCTACACATCAAATGTAAGTCTAAAAATGTAAAGGCTTTGACCACTATATCACCGCAAAGAGGCGGTATATAACAGGCAAACCCTTCAATTGTTGGCATGGAGTATTGATACTTGTTTTCCTTGAACTGAAATCTTTGCATTGGTCCACTAATTCCCTGAAATACATGTAAGTTTGAAAACATCAACAAAAGTTGAGCGAGTTCATGCAATTTAGCTGTATAAGATGTATTTGTATCAAAACAGTATGTAATATGTATTTGTCTCAATTGTAATTGTATCCAAACTGGATATAAGATGTATCCGTAAAATGTGAGTTGTATAAAATGTATCTCGATGTATGATGTATCTGTATGTATGATGTAGTATGTAAAGCGTCAATGAAATCGTTGATCATTAATGTTTCGCGAGGACATTAATATGTGTGACGAATTAGGAAGCAATCCAACCCTAGACGATTTTATGCCGATTCCTATCGACTGGGACACAAACGCACTCTTCTGTATGGGTTCACGACCAAGAGTGGGGCTCGCCAAAACCCAATAGATCTAGTCCTTTGTTCCTTGGTCCAAACTGGATTAATGGTGCTTATAGTATGGCCCTAATTCGCACATGATCTATGGTGTTTCATTACCTAACTTTAACATACTATGAACATGTATTTTCCCCGATAGTTGTAAAGTTGTAAAACATTTAAATGAACAGGGGAACATGAACTCACAGAATTGCGTCCGTGAATAGAAGTAAATAAGATCTCACGTGCGGTCGTCCTGAATAGCGTTGCGACCTACAAATGTTCTTATTTTTGTTAGACACTTCGGTCTTTGTAAAGAACTTGAGTACAAGTCTTGTGTCTTCAATATGTGTAAGACTTGTATGTCTTTACTGTTCGTTAACTGTGTATTCGATGAATGAGTTGTTTAGTCGGATCTAGTCCGCTGAATTTCGTGTCTTATATGTATCAATTGTATAGTTGTGTTTCCAATAATGGTAACATTGGGCCAAGCCCATGTTTTCAAGTTATTGGGCTTAAATAGTGCTAGGCCTTAAATAGTGTTGGGCCTCAATAGTGTTAGGCCTCAAATAGTGTTGGGCCTCAAATAGTGTTGGGCCTCAAATAGTGTTGGGCCTCAAATAGTGTTGGGCCTCAAATAATGTTGGGCTTCAAATAGTGTTGGGCCTCAAATAATGTTGGGCTTCAAATAGTGTTGGGCTTCAAATAGTGTTGGGCTTGAATTGGGCTTGAATAGTGTTGGGCTTGAATAGTGTTGGGCTTGAATGGTGTTGGGCTTTGGCCCATATGTTTAGTATTTGGACTTAGCCCATGAATTTATGTTAAGCCCATTATGAAGATAAGCCCATTAAGAAAAATAGCCCATTAAGTAAAATAGCCCTTTAAGTAATATAAGCCCATTTATTTTTATAAAAACCTTTTTATAAAAATTTACTAAGTATACTCGTTAGTAAATAAAAACATACTAGTTTTTATAAGTTTATAAACATCCGAAATTTGTTATTGATAGGATACTTATTTTTCGTGTCGATAAATCGTCTAAACGTCGTAGTAACTCCCCGGATTGGCAATTCACTTATGTAGTCGTCCGTCGTTCGTTTTGACCATAATTGGTGTCCGATTATTCGAATCGTCCGTAACTCGTTTTAAGGCGTAATTATGTGAAGTCTTATAAGACTTTGATTATTATGTATCATGTGTTCATTATTACCATTGTAATAAAGTTCCTATCTTTGATATATATAACTAATACCATCAAATAATCACATAGCACATAAGTTGTTAAATCACCAAATATATATTTTTCTAAAAAAAATATATATTTCTCTTGTCTAAATACAACCAAAAATGTTGTTACTTTATAAAATAAAGTTTTTATGAAAAATGGCTATATAACCTTTGTATTTTATTCTAACCATGTTTTATAAACATATCATTTTCTTTATCAAATCACCACCAATTTACTCTACAACTTAACTAAACATATGAGACTTTTATAACATGAAATTATCAAGATGATATCCAAATCATGTAGGGTTTTAACCATGATTATTTCATATGCTAACAAGTTCAAAAACCAAGTTTAATTTTAGTTTTAACAACTTTTATAAAAATCTCTAGTTGTATGTTACTTTTTATAATCTTGTGAGAGTATTGTTTTTAACCAAAAACCTTATATATTTTCACAAGATCAATAGTTATGATCATCCATTAATCCTTTATGTTAAAAACCCTTTAACATAAACATGCATAATTTTTAGATCATAACTTAAAACATCTTCTAATAATTTATTTGCATCCTAAACATCATAACAAGACTAAATAAGCATATATCAAGTCTTAGATCATAATATAAACAATCATAATTATATCATGATTTTTATCTTTGCTTCTTTGTATTTTTCATGATTATTATATATGATTACATGGTTATTATTAGTAATAATAACAATCATAAACTTAATATATTTGCATAAAAAAAATAGATATAGAAGCTTACTTCTAGCACTAGGCTAGGGATGATCTTAGAGGATTATTAAAAACTAATAAGATGATGATCTTGATGATTTAAGGTTCTTGAATGGATGAAAAAGCTTCCTTTAACTTGTAAATGCTTTAGATCACCTTATGTTACTTGGAAATCCATCTTGATCATGAAGGAGATGATAAAAATAATTGGGTTTTTGGATGGTGTTCTTGGTGAAAAGATGAAGATTGAAAGAGTTCTTATGTGTTGTGAAGGATAAGGTGTAAAAGTATGATAATATGGTTAGTAACTAAAGTACTAAGTGTTATAATCTTTCACCAACATCATCCACTTGCAACTAATGAAAATATCTAGATATTAATCAAAAGAATAAGGGGTAAAGTGTAACATTTTTTTATAAAAATGTCTTAAACATGTAGATATTTTGGTAATTAGGCTAAGTATGGTGATTAGGGTAATCTTTCACCATTAGAGGGTAATTAGTGATTCGAAACATAAATTAACATTAACTAGTTCATTAAACTAGTAGAAATCATGTTTTGATACTTTGAATGCTTTTCGTTTCGTCGTTGGCTAGTTTACGGCACTTTTGTGGCGTACCGACGGAAGTTTGCCGTAAGTTGACATTCCGCATTAAAAAGATGTATGAAGTTATTTTGAATCCCAAAATAAGCTTAACTAGTTTACCAAAGCTTTCATTTGGTTGTTTTCGGTGTCGGAAATGTCGTTTATTAGCTTGTCGGTGTAGAAACGGACAAGTTGTGGGGGTTGCAACGCAGTGTCGAGAGCTTATGTTTCGAATACCCCATTAATATCCTCATATTGTTTCCATATGTTTGTCATCATTTGTCATATTTTCGGAGTCCCGGAAATGCTAAATTATTATTTTGGACAAGTTAAAATTGTCTTATTTTTAGTGAAACGGACGATTTAGCGATTAGGGCGTTGTACCGGAAAGTCTTATATCTTTGTAAGATATGTTTTCGTATTAGTGTTTTCTTATATAAACGGACTCAGTTATGTCATCCGTGTGTCGTTTTTCCTTGTTTCGTTCTGTTTCCACGATTTTGCTGGCATGAATAGTGTAACCGTGAATAGTGCGCGCAGCACTTTTTACCAACACTTTTAGGAAATTGTTTAATTGGTTTCGCAATACAACGAAAACCAATATATGTTATATCATTGTTTTCTTGTCCTAACATTGTCGTCTAATATACGACACCGTTACGTAATTAAATTACGCTAATTGCATGAGATTATATACTAAGAATAGTGATTAGACTGTACGGAATTTCCGGTTATTTGCCATTTGTCACATTCTCCCCCTGTTATTGAGAATTTCGTCCCGAAATTCGAACTGAGTCATCCTTTGCAGGAGACTACTCAAACAGGTGAGAATATTTTGGTTTTGATTTGATCTGCACGTTCCCAAGTATATTCGGGTCCGTGTCGAGAGTTCCAACGAATTTTTTTTACTAATATGTTACAATTCCTTCATATTTTCTGGACCTTCCGGTCCATGACCTTAACAGGTGCTTTATGAATTGGAGTTTGTCATCAATGTGAATCTCATCCTCCGAGACGATAACCGTTTCTTGTGTTGGACTCTACTTAAGATTCAACACATGAAATGTGTCGTGTACACTGCTTAGTTCGTCTGGTAACTTCAAGTTGTAGGCAATAGTGCCAATCTTTTCTAAGATTTCAAATGGTCTAATGTAACGTGGGTTAAGCTTTTCACGTTTACCGAACCTTGATACACCCTTCCAAGGCGCGACTTTCAACAAGACTTTGTCTCCAACCTCGAAAGATAATGGTTTCCATCTCTTATTTGTGTAGCTCTTGTGTCGATCGCGTGCCGCCTTGATACGGTCTCTGATCTGAAAAATTTTATTCGTAGTCTCTTGGACTAATTCCGGACCAATTAATTGTCTATCGCCTGTTTCCGCCCAACTTAGCGAAGAGCGACACTTTCGACCATAAAGAGCTTCAAACGGTGTAGCTTGTATACTAGTATGGTAGCTGTTATTGTAGGAAACTCAACCAAAGGTAAATGAGTATCCCAATTGCCACCTAAATCCATAACACACGCACGAAGCATATCTTCGAGTGTTTGGATTGTCCGTTCGCTCTGGCCGTCAGTTTGTGGGTGAAAGGTCGTACTTAGATTCAAATGAGATCCAAAGGCCTGTTGAAATGATTTCCAAATTCTAGAAATAAAACGACCATCTCGGTCTGAAATGATTGAAATAGGCACTCCATGACGAGCCACTATTTCTTTGAGATAGAGTTCCGCTAGTTTCTTAGTATTATCCTTCTACCAAATCGGTAAGAAGTGCGTGGACTTTGTTAGTCTATCGATGATTACACATATCATGTAGTGACCTCTTGAGGTCCTGAGTAACTTCGTAATAAAGTATATCGATATTTGTTCCCATTACCAAACGGGAATCTCGGGTTGTTGTAACAAGTCCGAGGGATTTTGCTACTCAACTTTGACTTTCGCGCAAGTCAAGCATTCTCCGATATAAGTCGCGATATCACTTTTGAGGTTAGGCCACCAGTAGTATTCTTTCGCTACTTAGGCCTATGTGCTTCCTCAAAATATCATCTCGAAGGCCGCCAAAGAATAGAACCCAATTTCGACTCATAATGTATAAAGTTCCATCTTCTTTACACTAATTGTTCCTTCATGCCTCGAAGTGTTTCTGCTTGAATATGCTCTTCCTTGAGCGCTGATGAATCATCTTCTCTAATGCTTGAACTCTCAGTGGTTCTAACTCGCTCCTTGCGGCTCAAGGCATCTGCTACAACATTTGCCTTGCCCGGATGGTCCTTTATTTCACAATCATAGTCGTTCAACAATTCAACAAACATCGTTGACGTATATTTAATTCTTTTTGGTTGAATATGTGTTGAAGACTTTTATGATCCGTGAAAATAATGCATTGAGTACCATATAAATAATGTCGCCATAATAATAATTTTTTTTAAACGAATACCACCACGCCTAACTCAAGGTCGAGAGTGGTATAGTTCTTCTCGTGAACTTTTTTTTTAATTGGCGCGACGTGTACACAATAACTTTTTCACGTTGCACTAGTACGCAACCCAATCCTTGATGCGAAGCATCATAGTCTACAACAGAGTCATCGGTATCGTCGGATAATGATAAGATTGTAAAATGCTATGCACCAATCTTAAGAATAAGTTGTAAGGCTATATCTTGTTTTTCGATTTGGGGCGAATTTATTGTCTTTAACAACTCTAAAATGGTTCTCAAATGTTGCTCATGTTCATCAGTCGATCGAGAGTATATCAAAATGTCATCAATAAACATTATGACGAATTTGTCGAGACACGGCTTGCACACACGATTCATTAATCCATGAAGACCGCTGGTGCATTTGTTAAACCAAAAGGCATAACGAGAAACTCGTAATGACCGTAACGAGTCTTAAAAGCCGTTTTCGGTATGCTTTCCTCTTGAATTCGTAACTGATGATACTCCGATCGTAAGTCTATATTAGAGTAGAAGCTAAAACCTTCCATAAACCATTTGAGTTAGTTGGAAATTCATTTGTAACATGGTTTAGAAATATGAATTTTCGTTCATCGAAATGTTGTGCATTTTTGCAAAACTTGCGTGTCTTTCCACCCCCAAAACCTTTATTAAGATGCATAGTGGTAAAGAGTGGGGGTTATGAACGCATAACATCCTTATTCGGTCAACTACCAGGTTCAGAAGGTGCTAATCGACATGGAGTTTTGGCTACGAGTGCGGCTCCCGGTACCAAGTCGATGTGAAACTCGACTTGTTGATATGGTGGTAGTCCTGGAAAGACTTCAGGAAATTATTTTTATCAAAAGAATATTTGTTAGCTGTGGCCCAACGGCCTTCTTGTCTACAACAAGTGCTAGATAGGCAATACAACCTTTCCGTAAGCACTTATGTGCTTTCATGCCATTGATGATCCGCAATGGGGTGTCGCGCTTCTCTCCATGTATCACAAGTGTCTCTTCGTTCAGTAGTGGTAGGCGAATGATCTTCTCGTGACATAAGACTTTGGCTAGGTTATCGGATAACCAATCCATGTCAACCACTACTTCGAAACTACTCAACTGAACAGGGAAGAGATCGATATTGAATTTCAGCTCTAGACTCGACTAGTTTACTTTTTTTGCCAATTCTATAGAATGAGGAGACGTCTAGCTTGCTTGACTCTAGGCCAAGTACATTTTAAATTCTGTGTGGCGAGGACTTCACTGTATAGTTTTAGGAACCCTATGTTTAAATGTAGGATTACCCAATCCCTAATTGTAGCTAGGACAATCCCGTCCCTAGCCATGAAACTCATGTATGTGAAATGTTGAGATAAAGATAAAATTACCAATTGTATAAAATAACATGGATGTGAAATGTTGACGAATAGGATACGTAACGGTGACCCTTTATGATTTGACAAGAGTCAGCTAATTCCCCATTAGCTAACTTGATATAGTAATGTGTGTCCAACAAGACTCTAATTCGAGTATATGCTTAACATTTAAAAGCAATAGCTAAGCTCGGTGTTGGTATTAATAAAATTGATACATGATGATCGTAGAGTGTACGTACTCATGACTTCATTGGGATTTTGTGGAGTATACATAGTTCTAACCACGCACACACTTATTCACATTTAGGATTTCGGCAGTTACCAGCATACATTCTGGTGCCACAATCGTTTATGGCAGCAGTTGCCTTCATTTCTCTCATAGCGAGAGTTATTGTTTGAGTGATCGAGGTAGGGAGGGATGATGCGGTTATGCTTCGGATCTCTGAGGCTAAACCCAAAATGTAACACTCAAGGTGTTTGAATTCGGGTGTTACCCATTATGGAACAACCCTTGAGATATCGTGAAAGCATCAAGTGTAACCAACAATATTGGCTCTAGTTATGATCGAGTTCTTTTATAAAATCATATGAAGATAGATATGAAAATCAGATGATATAAAAGAATAATGTATGGTTAAATAAATAACCAATGAAAATGTAGTGTATAAATATATCATGTCTCGAAATAGAATATTATGTCTTGTGTAGAGGATGTCGTGTCTTGTGCGAAAATGTCGTGTCTTGTCTTTGTCGAAGAGATTTGAATAACACCACGATATGCAATATAATATAAGCACTTATATACAGGAAGTACCAGCGGCGTATCCACCATGCTTTTATCATATTACACACGTCTCATCACTTACAAATAACCACCAAAAATGTCTTGTGTATACCAACATCAATGACATGTATAACAATGTCTAGCGTAACAATGTCATGTATAAAACATGTCTTGATTAAAAGCAATGGTTTTCAACACATAACTTTTAACTTAAACAATTGATTCTTTTGGCGCCATGATCTTTTTAATACACACTATTAAAAGAATCTAGACATGTATTTGGATAAATAGAGTCTATCATGTGCCCAAGAATGAAGAATGCAATCAATCGGTCATGGAAACCTCAAGACTATATTGTTCATACATGTTTGAATAAATGATAATGTGGATAACCAAAACCAAAAGGTGTAATGCCTCTTGCGTGTATTGGTCATATGTTTAAATGGAAAAAGAAGAAGAGAAAGAAAAAGAAAAAAAAAATTCGTTGAGGAGGGGAAACCAACCAGTGGTCTCCGTCCATATAATATGTATTCCCTACTTTATGGACCTCGATCGTCCTAAGTAGAGAGAATCCTTTGTCTTATTTGTCCATGTGACAATTATGGTAATAGTGCTTGAGTTTCACAAGCTCTAGCAAGATTATTAGAATCTCCAAAAATGTCGAATAGAATGCAATGAGGGAGTTGCAGCATGGCTCATGCCATACCATTCATTGGGAAAAGACAAATGTCAAGCGACGGAATTTATTGTATCATTTCCAATGAATATGATAAGGTGAAATATGATAAGGTAGGGTAAGGTAAAGTGTCATAGACACCCTGGAACCAACCCATGTTCAAGAATTTCGAGAATGTTGAGGAAATTCCTCCATGAGTAGCTAACACGTTTTGTTTGTTTAAATGACTAGTCTCAACTGAATCGTGATATAGATCGAATGTTAGGTGTGAACAAATATGTGTCGTCTTCCCGTATTGTATTGTATTGTATTGTATTGTATTGTATTGTATTGTATTGTATTGTATTGTATTGTATTGTATTGTATTGTATTGTATTGTATTGTATTGTATTGTATTGTATTGTATTGTATTGTATTGTATTGTATTGTATTGTATTGTATTGTATTGTATTGTATTGTATTGTATTGTATTGTATTGTAGGGTGTTATACTAACCACCCACAGTTCATGTTCTACTAGATAGGAAGAATTGAATCTCAAGTAATAACTTAAGAATTTTGAATGAATAGTGATCATTAGCTTGACCCGCAGAGTCCACCAGAATTCCCATGCACTACAAGTTGTTATTACGTAGGCCTTCGTAATAATAAATTGCCTTGCATGGTCACTCTAGCGTTCTCTCGTACAAAACAGCCGATCAGTCAGAGGGGGGGAAACACTATTGTCTGTATACCTTCAACATAGGAGGGACCTTCGTGATAGATCACGTGTCATCGTCCTTTTTCATTACTCACAAATCAGCACGGCGTTCGATGGAATAGAAATGGAAAGAAACTGTAAAAATAACAACTGAAGGGGCACCTTCAAGATGAGTACTTCATCTTCCTTGTAAGAACAAGAGTATATCCACCTTCATTAGTATGAGTCACAGGGATCTCGTCCCACTAATGGAGTTGTTGTCCAAGGTTACCACCTCCGCCTCGTCGTCATTATCATGGTCAGGCATCTCAGCATTCGCGAGAAAGCAACCATATTTTTATGGAATTAAGTTTAAGATTTCACTTAGGAATCATGTTCACCATAAGCTCCGCAATAGACATGAGGTCGATATTTTCACCGTGTGAGTAAAGAATAATAATAGAGTTTGAAGTCGAAGGTATTTTGTTCTTGGCAAAATATTTCATGCAACATATATATGAACCACCTATATATATAATCATGTAAGTCCTATCAATCAAGGATTTCTATTTTGTATAAGCTGAACCAGTAAACTGTTTATAATGCATAAACTGATAATGTATTGTATTGTAGGCACATAGTCTATTAATGTATTGTGTCTGTTTCTCATAGACTTCACCCATGGAAATGTCCTCGCTTGATTTATGTGAAATGAATTTTTGCTGTAGTGGACCTTGAAAAAAAATGTTTATGCAATGAAAACCTTTTGACTTGTCCAATTTTATTTATTATCTGTTCAACATGAACAAGAGGTTTTCGTGAGAGATCCCTAGTGATTGTAGACTTAGACTCGAGAAAGAATCCTGGTTCACTACAATCGATGCTCTGATACCAATCTGTCACACCCGCTCGTAGCGGAAGCGCGAGGTGTGATCTGATCGGTTCTCATTGCATAACAATATAGGTGAACATACTAAATGAATAAAACATGCTCCAATGCCATTGTCATAATTGTTCAAAAGATCGCAACATAATTTAAGTACATTGTTTACAAACCATCAAATGAAAATACGTTTTCATCGTTCTACACATCAAATGTAAGTCTAAAAATGTAAAGGCTTTGACCACTATATCACCGCAAAGAGGCGGTATATAACAGGCAAACCCTTCAATTGTTGGCATGGAGTATTGATACTTGTTTTCCTTGAACTGAAATCTTTGCATTGGTCCACTAATTCCCTGAAATACATGTAAGTTTGAAAACATCAACAAAAGTTGAGCGAGTTCATGCAGTTTAGCTGTATAAGATGTATTTGTATCAAAACAGTATGTAATATGTATTTGTCTCAATTGTAATTGTATCCAAACTGGATATAAGATGTATCCGTAAAATGTGAGTTGTATAAAATGTATCTCGATGTATGATGTATCTGTATGTATGATGTAGTATGTAAAGCGTCAATGAAATCGTTGATCATTAAGGTTTCGCGAGGACATTAATATGTGTGACGAATTAGGAAGCAATCCAACCCTAGACGATTTTATGCCGATTCCTATCGACTGGGACACAAACGCACTCTTCTGTATGGGTTCACGACCAAGAGTGGGGCTCGCCAAAACCCAATAGATCTAGTCCTTTGTTCCTTGGTCCAAACTGGATTAATGGTGCTTATAGTATGGCCCTAATTCGCACATGATCTATGGTGTTTCATTACCTAACTTTAACATACTATGAACATGTATTTTCCCCGATAGTTGTAAAGTTGTAAAACATTTAAATGAACAGGGGAACATGAACTCACAGAATTGCGTCCGTGAATAGAAGTAAATAAGATCTCACGTGCGGTCGTCCTGAATAGCGTTGCGACCTACAAATGTTCTTATTTTTGTTAGACACTTCGGTCTTTGTAAAGAACTTGAGTACAAGTCTTGTGTCTTCAATATGTGTAAGACTTGTATGTCTTTACTGTTCGTTAACTGTGTATTCGATGAATGAGTTGTTTAGTCGGATCTAGTCCGCTGAATTTCGTGTCTTATATGTATCAATTGTATAGTTGTGTTTCCAATAATGGTAACATTGGGCCAAGCCCATGTTTTCAAGTTATTGGGCTTAAATAGTGCTAGGCCTTAAATAGTGTTGGGCCTCAATAGTGTTGGGCCTCAAATAGTGTTGGGCCTCAAATAGTGTTGGGCCTCAAATAGTGTTGGGCCTCAAATAGTGTTGGGCCTCAAATAATGTTGGGCCTCAAATAATGTTGGGCTTCAAATAGTGTTGGGCTTGAATTGGGCTTGAATAGTGTTGGGCTTGAATAGTGTTGGGCTTGAATGGTGTTGGGCTTTGGCCCATATGTTTAGTATTTGGACTTAGCCCATGAATTTATGTTAAGCCCATTATGAAGATAAGCCCATTAAGAAAAATAGCCCATTAAGTAAAATAGCCCTTTAAGTAATATAAGCCCATTTATTTTTATAAAAACCTTTTTATAAAAATTTACTAAGTATACTCGTTAGTAAATAAAAACATACTAGTTTTTATAAGTTTATAAACATCCGAAATTTGTTATTGATAGGATACTTATTTTTCGTGTCGATAAATCGTCTAAACGTCGTAGTAACTCCCCGGATTGGCAATTCACTTATGTAGTCGTCCGTCGTTCGTTTTGACCATAATTGGTGTCCGATTATTCGAATCGTCCGTAACTCGTTTTAAGGCGTAATTATGTGAAGTCTTATAAGACTTTGATTATTATGTATCATGTGTTCATTATTACCATTGTAATAAAGTTCCTATCTTTGATATATATAACTAATACCATCAAATAATCACATAGCACATAAGTTGTTAAATCACCAAATATATATTTTTCTAAAAAAAATATATATTTCTCTTGTCTAAATACAACCAAAAATGTTGTTACTTTATAAAATAAAGTTTTTATGAAAAATGGCTATATAACCTTTGTATTTTATTCTAACCATGTTTTATAAACATATCATTTTCTTTATCAAATCACCACCAATTTACTCTACAACTTAACTAAACATATGAGACTTTTATAACATGAAATTATCAAGATGATATCCAAATCATGTAGGGTTTTAACCATGATTATTTCATATGCTAACAAGTTCAAAAACCAAGTTTAATTTTAGTTTTAACAACTTTTATAAAAATCTCTAGTTGTATGTTACTTTTTATAATCTTGTGAGAGTATTGTTTTTAACCAAAAACCTTATATATTTTCACAAGATCAATAGTTATGATCATCCATTAATCCTTTATGTTAAAAACCCTTTAACATAAACATGCATAATTTTTAGATCATAACTTAAAACATCTTCTAATAATTTATTTGCATCCTAAACATCATAACAAGACTAAATAAGCATATATCAAGTCTTAGATCATAATATAAACAATCATAATTATATCATGATTTTTATCTTTGCTTCTTTGTATTTTTCATGCTTATTATATATGATTACATGGTTATTATTAGTAATAATAACAATCATAAACTTAATATATTTGCATAAAAAAATAGATATAGAAGCTTACTTCTAGCACTAGGCTAGGGATGATCTTAGAGGATTATTAAAAACTAATAAGATGATGATCTTGATGATTTAAGGTTCTTGAATGGATGAAAAAGCTTCCTTTAACTTGTAAATGCTTTAGATCACCTTATGTTACTTGGAAATCCATCTTGATCATGAAGGAGATGATAAAAATAATTGGGTTTTTGGATGGTGTTCTTGGTGAAAAGATGAAGATTGAAAGAGTTCTTATGTGTTGTGAAGGATAAGGTGTAAAAGTATGATAATATGGTTAGTAACTAAAGTACTAAGTGTTATAATCTTTCACCAACATCATCCACTTGCAACTAATGAAAATATCTAGATATTAATCAAAAGAATAAGGGGTAAAGTGTAACATTTTTTATAAAAATGTCTTAAACATGTAGATATTTTGGTAATTAGGCTAAGTATGGTGATTAGGGTAATCTTTCACCATTAGAGGGTAATTAGTGATTCGAAACATAAATTAACATTAACTAGTTCATTAAACTAGTAGAAATCATGTTTTGATACTTTGAATGCTTTTCGTTTCGTCGTTGGCTAGTTTACGGCACTTTTGTGGCGTACCGACGGAAGTTTGCCGTAAGTTGACATTCCGCATTAAAAAGATGTATGAAGTTATTTTGAATCCCAAAATAAGCTTAACTAGTTTACCAAAGCTTTCATTTGGTTGTTTTCGGTGTCGGAAATGTCGTTTATTAGCTTGTCGGTGTAGAAACGGACAAGTTGTGGGGGTTGCAACGCAGTGTCGAGAGCTTATGTTTCGAATACCCCATTAATATCCTCATATTGTTTCCATATGTTTGTCATCATTTGTCATATTTTCGGAGTCCCGGAAATGCTAAATTATTATTTTGGACAAGTTAAAATTGTCTTATTTTTAGTGAAACGGACGATTTAGCGATTAGGGCGTTGTACCGGAAAGTCTTATATCTTTGTAAGATATGTTTTCGTATTATTGTTTTCTTATATAAACGGACTCAGTTATGTCATCCGTGTGTCGTTTTTCCTTGTTTCGTTCTGTTTCCACGATTTTGCTGGCATGAATAGTGTAACCGTGAATAGTGCGCGCAACACTTTTTACCAACACTTTTAGGAAATTGTTTAATTGGTTTCGCAATACAACGAAAACCAATATATGTTATATCATTGTTTTCTTGTCCTAACATTGTCGTCTAATATACGACACCGTTACGTAATTAAATTACGCTAATTGCATGAGATTATATACTAAGAATAGTGATTAGACTGTACGGAATTTCCGGTTATTTGCCATTTGTCAAATCAGGGGTTCAAGCCATTTGCACCCCCGCCATCCAATACTAGTGGGTATTGAAGGTGGTCCTAGTAAGCTTGAACCAGCTCCTTGCAGGATCTATACACTGAACAAGGCAAGAACCTTACTAAACCATTCCTTTAACCCCCGACCATGTAGCCAACATATCTCTATATAGACCGTAGAGACATGAATGATGCAATCTTTTACTTTATATAGACAGTAAAGTAACGCCAAGAAACCACGGACAAATGATAAAGAAAATTCATCTTCAACATAAGAAACTAGTTATTAAAGTAGTTAATACAAAACCAAATAAAAAGTGCCAAATTATTAAAAATCAAAAGTAATACATAAAAGACTTATCTTCACCAAGTGATGTAAGAGGCTTAACCAAACATGGCCTTTGATTGGTAAGAAGTCTTACTATCAATCTTGGATCCCGAGACTACTACACACTCTAAAGATGGATGATGGATGATGGTGGTGGGTGTTGGTGGTGTAGTGGTGGTGGAGTGGTGGCAAAGTGGTAGAGTAGTGGTTTGCCAATGGATGCCTTTGAATTGAACCAAGCACCCCTATTTATAGCCTGCACAGAGCTCTGGCCATGGCCCCGTGTCTAGTGGGCATTCCCCGTGGCCAGCCTTTTATCTTCCTTCATTAAATGCAGTTGTCAGCAAAGGGCCACACACGGCCCCATGTCCGGTGGGCACGACCCCGTGGTCAGAATCGTATCTGTATTATCAAGATTTTTCAAGATTATGCGTATCTTAGCGTTGACCACGCCCCGTGTTGAGATGGGCACGCCCCCGTGGTGGGCGTGGAAGCTTCTACAACTTTGTCTTTTCTGCAGGCTCCTGACCACGCCCCCGTGTCCAGTGGGCATGGCCCCGTGGTCAGTCCTCTATTGTCTTGTTTTTGCTTTGGGGATGCTACCGAGAGGTCGAGCATGTCACGTTTATCCCTTTTCTTTGTATTTATGTTGTTTTTGGCTGTATATTTGTTCCTTTTGTTCGTTTAAGCTCATTTTGTCCTGTAAATTCAAAAGGAAGACAAAAACACACTTTTTCCAACATTAGTACTAAAAAGGGTTAGTTTTATGCCTCATTTGATGTAATTTATATGTTACAATTTGCACACAACAGGTTCTATTTGAGAAATGTAGCAGGAGTACAAGCATGTATTGATAGTTCCTAATTGGCTCCTGGTTAGAATTCCTGCATTTAAAGAACCAATCACGTTCTCAATTAGATGATTTCTTTGAACACTCGTCGGAATTGCAACTTCAGGTGCGGTCACGTCTTGAGTTGAATTGGTGTTGCTCGACTCCCCCTCATTAGATGCTACAGTACTGTTAACTAAAGAAGTAGTAACCGTACAGTCTTCAGGAATTGGGTTAGGAAACAGTGCAGATCCTGAACCACTAGAGATAACACCATCTGGTGATGCACCTTCAGGGAATTGGTGGTGTTACACCCCGACCACGAAAAACAACAAATCGTGGCGGAATGTCGGGGAGTGTTGTAATAGAATCATTGTTTCATAACACATGGATTGAAGTTCTGCTTTATTGAATTAAATGTATTACATTACATTGAAATTAGAAACAAAACATGAACAAATAGACTTTTATTGTTATTAAGTCACTAAGGCCTCGTCCGTTCTTATGTGAGCATGCATCAATATCATCATCAAACATCACCAAGTATGGGACCTGAAACACATGTGAAAATACATCAGCATAAAAATGCCGGCGAATACATAAGATTTTATGTGAGTGTCGGATTCATGGTTCGTTTATATTTTGAAAATAACTTGAACACTTTTAATTGATATTTAGAAAACAAGGTTTTGTAAAATGCTTGTAATGCAATTTAAAATAACCAAGTCAAAACAAATTTGTTTTATAAAACCTCGATACCATGAATTGTCACACCCCGACCACGTAAAACAACTAGACGTGGCGGAAACGTCGAGGAGTGTAGTAACAGAATTATTGTTTCACAACCATGGAATAAACAATTTCGTTTTATTTAATAAATGAACTCATTGTTTTAATACAATCAGATAAGTACAACTGTTATCTTTCAAGTTTTAAAGTCGCTAAGGCACGAGTCCATCCTAAGTGTAGCATATATCATCAGTCATCACAAAGCAGCACCTGAAACACGTGTAAAAATAGGTACGTCAGCATAAAAATGCCTGTGAGATACATAGGTTTTATGAAAGTAGGATTCATGACTTATATGTTTAAAGAAAAAAGAATGTTTTAAGAAAAGTAGTCATAATCCTTGTAAATTGTTTTGTTTTGTAAATCATTTGAAAAGTGATAAACAAAACAATGATATATATTTATAAAAGAATAATGTATGGTTAAGTGAATAACCATGTAAAATGAGTTTGTATTGAATGTATTGTTTGAAAAACAATATTTTGATAAAAAGGTTTATAGTATATATAAGAATATACTTTGGTTTTAAGAAAGTTGAATAGGCAATAAATCAAAATATATTTCGGTTCCAAAATCGTTAAACATATAGTATATTAAATATACTTTGGTTGTCAAAATAATTGTTTTTGATAGTATATCAAAAGTATACTTTGGATTTATGAATAACATATTAAACTATGTTTTGGTTGGATAAATAACATATTTAAAATATGTTTTGGTAGTTAATAACATATCAAAATATGCTTTGGATTTGATAAATAACATATCGAAACATGTTTTGGTTTGTTAACAAAATATATATGTTGTTTTTGTACAATACCACACATGAGAGTATATCAAACTATACTTTTGGGAGTATATCAAAATATACCATAAAAGTGTGATTTAAGAATTCATTCAGACCTAGTGCATCAAAATACACGTTTGAGACTATAGGGATACCACAAAGGCAATCCCTATTTGGATGGAGAAACAAATTGGTTTCAGACATTCCATGACAACAGGAATGGGGTGTCTAATCCTATAGCGCTATATCATACTACCAATCGGTCTGGTGAACATAAAATAAGTACAATTCAACATTTTATTTTATGTTCTTTGAGAAATCAGTGTTTAAACCATAGATAGTCATTTAGTTTGTCAAATGATAAGTAATAACATGTATAATCAATTATACTTTGAAATCATGAAAATAACACATAGGTACACATGCTTCACCCCAAAACAGTTGAAAGTTGTAAAATAGGGGAACTATGTACTCACTTGAGATTTCTCAGTAGTCCTTGAGTAACAACCAAACAATGCTAGGGATCACGGAAATCAAACGGCACCTAATATAGGTAACTATGTTAATAAACCGGACCTAAATCGGAGGATCGGATAGAATGAGGGCTCGTAAACCAAATGAGTATGGGGACTCATGTAATATGGTTTAACAAAGCCTACATACTAAAATGAAACCTAACCTAAGTGCTTACGACCCATTACGACCCGTTTAGGTAGCTTATGCTACTTTAACGCGTCGTTTGCGTGAAACGCGTTCGGACCGCCTAACTAGTCCTATGACAAGTAGAATATGCCTTAACATGTCTAATATTGTTGCCAAATCAGTTTAAATGTCAAAAGTTATGTTACATATGTTTAAAAGGAATTTTGGCGTCAAAGGGGAATTTTGGTAATTTACCTTAGGCATATAAACTACCTATCATACAACTAACTAAACGCCGTGACCATAAGGTATAACCTCGGAAGGTTATTCCCTATATACTATGGTCACCTAATGTGTTTGGTCGGATCTTAATGATCGACCAAACGGGTCAGGTTCGAAAGTATAAGCGATTGTTTAGATCGCTTACCTTACGACCCTATATAAGCACTAAACTAAAAGTGACGAGCTAAGCATGTTAGAACATGCTTACCTAAGTTCAGAAAATAGGTTTGGTATCAAAACAAACGGTTTTGATACCTAAGAGTAGTTTGGTGACAAAATACGCAAGAATACGTATTTTGGCCGAAACTACAACTCGTCACTGAGCCTAGATAACGTGGTAATCAGTAGGTATAGCCACTAGGGACTATAACCATCGTGATTACGCTCACGTTATGAAGTTCAAACGAACTTCGCATTGACATAAACTGGTCAATGTAGAAAGTCAAACATAGTTTGACTTTCGGACTTGAAAAGCGATAAAAACGCATAAAAGAACGAAGGAATACTTACAAAGGGTCCCCGAAAGCTAATCTTGATCCAAGTAGCTCAGGTATGAAGAAATGGCTTCAACTTAAAGCATTCTTAGATCAGATTTGTGAGGAAGAATGGAAATTGAGGTGGGTATTTATTGGAAATGGACCACCGTTAGGATCGTTTCTCGAAAACCGTGATTACATCTCATCCGTACATGTGTTGGAACATTAAGGCAACTCAAAATGGCCCCCCATGATCAGGTATCAACAAGTGGAATTGAGTTTTGGGTGCATAACAGTTGTTAATAGCTGTTTAAAACATTGAATCTCGTCTGGGAGGGCCTCGCGGCCCGCGTAAGGGTCTACCATAACTTACACGGCCCGCCTGGGCATGTCTGATCAGCCACAAGTTTGCTGAATTGTCAGTTTCAGTCCCTGTTGGTGTTTAACGCTCATTTCGATATGTTTAAGGCCCGTTAAGCCAACATTAAGGCCCTAAAATGTTTCCTAAACATTGTGGACATGAAACATGCTAAAAAATATGCCGGATGTTGGTTCGTTTGGTCGTATGATCGCGATGTTCGCTTAATTACGACGGAATACGCATAAGCGCGAAAAACGATCCAAATTGCGTGACAAATGGATTTTTCTTATGCCAAACACTAAAATAAAATATTTTAGTGCTTACATAAATTTTTGGATGTCTGGATGTATTCAGAATGTAAGTTATGCGCGAAAGTGCAAACTTATGCACTTTTTGACGCTTTTAGTCCCTGAATGACCCAAAAGTTTATTTTAGAACACCGAACCCCTCAAAGCCTATTTCTAAGCTATGTAAAGCATATTTATGGTATGTTTAACTTATGGTCATGTTCCAGAATGTCTGTTCTAGTATGAATCATCATACTTACGCAGTTTGTCGAATTAAGTCCCTGTAAGCGATTAAACTTGTTTATAGCATACCAAAGCCTTCAAAACTTATTTCTAAGTTACGTAAAGGTTATTTAAGGTATGTTAAACCTATTTCACTATTCCGGAGTGTTCATTGCATTAATCTGGTTATATTTATGCATCGGTGCGCGTATAACCTTCCAGAAAGAGATTTAGAGCCCGAAATCGAACAAGAATTGATATGTGCAAATGATACACATGTTTATACAAATCCCAAGTATGAAATGTAATATTTTATTGGTTTGGTCTTTGTTTGATGGTTGAAGTGACACAGGTGTCACATGAATCTTACTCAAAACATTTGTTTAAGTAAACCCAAATTGTAAATCATTTTTGAAATAAAACTCAAATGTTTTATATTGTTAGAAAAACCTTGTAATATAACTTTCTTTTGATAACCTTGCCCAAGTGATCTAGATAACGCAACGATATATAATGTGTTAAAAGCAATTATATACAGGAAGTACCAGCAGCGTATCCATCATGCTTTTATCACATTACAGTCGCCCCGTTACCTAATCACTTCCCTAACCCAACGGTTCTAACAGATTCAAACGGTTCACATCAATAAAAAAACGGTTCAAACAGTACAAATAATTCACATAGATCAAACAAATTCAAACGGTTCAAACAGTACAGATAATTCACATAGATCAAACAGCTTCAAACGGTTCAAACAGTTCAAAATGTAAAACAATGTGTCCATATGATGGATGAACATATGCGACAAAAGTATTTATAAAAATCAATATGCTAGCATGCTATGAGAACATACATAGCAAAACATAATGAAATCATGTACTATAAGTGTACTAATGAACATAGTAAGTACATATTATGAAAGCATGAAAGTAACATGTAGGCACATGTGTTCCACCCCAAAACAGTTTGAAAACAGTAAAAGAGGGGTTTATGTACTCACTTGAGGGTGCTTAGAAGTCTTGAACAACAACCAAGCAAAGCTAGAGGGATCACAGAAATCAAACGGCACCTAATATAGCTAACTATGTTAATAAAAGAACCTAAATCGGGAGATCGGATAGAATGAGGTTTCGTAAACCAAATGAGTATTGGAACTCATATGATATGGTTTAACAAAGCCTGCATACTAAATCGAAACCTAACATAAGTGCTTACGACCCATCACGACCCGTTTAGGTAGCTTACGCTACTTTAACGCGTCGTTCGCGCAAAGAGCGTTTGGACCGCCTAACTAGTCCTATGACAAGTATTATATGCCTAAACATGTTTAAATATGTTGCATAATCAGTTAAGTGACAAAAGTTTGAGTTATATATGCTTAAATACCAATTATGCATGAAAATGGCAATTTGGTCATTTTACCTAAGGCATATAAACTACCTATCATACAACTACTTAAGCGAAGTGACCCATAAGGTATAACCTCGGAAGGTTATTCCTTATACAACTATGGTCACTAAACATGCTTGGTCGAATCCTAATGATCGACCAAACGGGTCGAGTTCGAAAGTCTAAGCGGTTGTTTAGACCGCTTATCTTACGACCCTATACAAGCACTAATCTAAAAGTGACGAGTTAAAACATGTTTAACGAAGTTTGAAAACAAGTTTGATATCAAAACAAAGGGTTTTGATACCCAAGAATAGTTTGGTTGCAAAATACGCATTTTGACCGAAACTATGACTCGTCACTACACCTAATCAACGTGGTAATTAGTAGGTATAGTCACTAGGGACTATAACCATCGTGATTACGCTCACGTTGCGAAGTTCAAACGAACTTCGTGTTGACCATAGACTGGTCAAAGCTGAAAGTCAAACAATGTTTGACTTTCACGCTTAAAAACGCATAAAAGAACGAAAGAAACTTACAACGGGTCCAAGAAATGAAGATTTGATTCTCAAAATTCTAAGGTATGAAGCTTCACAAGGTGAGAGCTTCAACTTAGAGAAGAATTTGAGAGTAAATGTGAGGAATGAATGAAGATCAAGTGGGTTTATATAGGATTTCCAAAACTGTTAAGATCATTCCTCGATAAACGAGCTTCAATCTGGACCGTACATGTGGGCACATGGTTTTGGAATACTAGGGGTGTCCCAAAACCATCAAACGGTATTGCAAATGTTACAAAATAGACCCTAAACTTCAATTCGGTTGCTGAAAATAGACCGGCCATTGTCGAAACTTGATATTCTGCCTTGATAGGGTGGTGGTGTGCCGCCACAGCCAAACCAGATAGTGGTGGCATGACGCCACCACATGCCCAGTTCCAGAAAGTTTGCCAAAATGGCAGAAATGGTCCCTGCAACACTTTTAAGCCGTTTTCGATGCGTTTATACCCCGTTAACCCCATTTCAAGGCTCTAAAATGAAGTTAAAGTATAGGGAACTTAAAATATGCTCAAAAACATCTCGGATGTTGGTTCTTTTGGTCGTACGGTTGCGTTGTTCGGTTAATTACGACGAAACACGAACGGACGCGAAAAACGATCCAAATTACGCGACTAATGGAATTTTATCATGCCAATCACTAAAATAAAATATCTTAATGATTACATAAATTTTTGGATGTCCGGATATATTCAGAACGTATGATATGTGCGAAAATGCAAACTTATGCACTTTTTGACGCTTTTAGTCCCTATTGATCAAGAAAGTTTATTTTTTGCGCACCAAACACCTCAAAGCCTATTTCTAAGCTATGTAAAGGATATTTAGGGCATGTTTAACTTATGACCAAGTTCTTGAATGTTCGTCACAGTACGAATTGGCATACTTTCGCAGTTTGTCGAAATTAGTCCCTGTGATCGAATAAACTTGATTTCGGCATACCAAACCTTCCAAAACTTATTTCTAAGTTATGTAAAGGTTATTTAAGGTATTTTAAGCCTATTTCACTGTTCCGGAGTGTTTGTTGCATTAAACTGGTTATATTTACGCATCAAATTGCGTATAACCTTCCAGAAAACGATTTAAAGCTTGAAATCGAACAAGAATTGATATGTGCATATGATACACATATTTTTACAAATCCCAAGTATGAAACACAATATTTTAGTGATTTGGTATTTTTTTTGATGGTCGCAGAGGCACAGGTGTCACAGGTGGGACATTTGTTGAGATGGAGGGTGCTCTGTAAATGTTGGTGTATACGTCTGTCGACTTCGTCTTGTATCGAGTCTAATATTAGAATTGTTAGATCAGGGCACATTATACGAGAAAATAGGATAGTTTGGATGGTGTTTAAGCTAATTTCGCTTGAATGATGTTATTTCGCTTGAAATGACATTTGACAGTTTCAAGCGAAATCAAATATGTTGATTTCGCTTGAACTGACACCTGGACACTTTCAAGCGAAATCTCGTGTCTATAAATAGGTTCCGAGCGAAATAATTTGAAACTTTCATCATTCCGGTACCGAACTGCTGCCGACGCATCGTTTGATCTGTATTGCTGTTATAATCAATAAACTAGACGATTAATAGTGAATCAAGCTGCTTTCCACGTCTATTTCTTTGTTTCCGCCTCTGAAATAGACTAGAGCTCTTCTGAACGACTCGTTTGGGTCACAATTCGATCCTACAAGTGGTATCAGAGCTCAGGAAGAAGAGTTCTTGCCAAAACAACATCATTTTCTGACTTCTACACTTTCTTTTCAAAATTGAACTAGTTTTCACGGTCAAAAAGTCTTGAATTTCACATATTAAGTACGAAACTGTGTTTTAACTAATCCTTGAGAGTTTTGGACCTAAAATCAGCTTAAAACTGGATCAAATTCTTAATTTCGCTTGAAAACAGATCGAATATGATGATGTCAGCAGCATTTCAAGCGAAATAAGCAGATTGATTCCGCTTGAAATTGTGTTTCCGCTTGAAAATTAGACCTGATTTTGCTTGAAAACACTTGATTCCGCTTCAGGGGTGATTTCGCTTGAGCCGTTTCAAGCGAAATAAGGTTATTTCGCTTTAAAGTGTGTTTCCGCTCGAGTTGATTCAAGCGAAATTAGATGTTTTTGCTCCAGGGTGTTATTTTGCTTCAAGGTATTCCGCTTGAGGGTGTTATTTCGCTTCAAAAGGGTGATTCTGTTTGAAACTTGTATTTTTGTGAAAAATTTTCCGAAACATGGACGAGGATTTCTACAATGCATTTGCTACACCGATTGCACCTGTTACTGCTGCTAAAACTGTGTACAATGAGAATGAGACAGGAACTTATCAGAAACCGCCAAAGCTTATGTACATTGAAGATTTTCAAGGATGGAAAAATCGATTTGAGAACTGGGTGCAGCTTATAAATTTGACGCATGGTGTTCATTATTGAAAAATTATGAGAAACCAAAGAATGAACGTTGGATTGAAAAAGCTATTTGTGACTATTCAGAGGGTGACAAATTGAAATTTACAAGTGAGAAAATGATGATCAGTATTCTTCAACAAGCAATTAAAGAAGATATATTTGTTTTGCTCCAACATGATAATACAGCTAAGTCAATTTGGGAAGCATTGATTCAGAAATTCAAAGGAAGCGCAGATATGATAAAAAACAAAAAGGCGTTATTGAAGAAATCGTTTGATATGTTTTCAGCATTCGACCATGAAACCACAAAGCAGACCATTGATAGATATTGTCATCTGGTATTGGAAATGAAAAGATTAAACATTGAGAAAGTGGATGATGAGTGGGTCGATAAACTAGCTGAAGCACTACCACAGCATAAGTGGGGAACTTATTTGAGGATTTTGAAACACACTAGAAAGTCTGAAAGTAAGAATTTGGCACAGTTTATTCAAAAGATTGAAGAGCAGGAATTGGATATTCAGAAAACTGCAATTATGATGAATCCAAATGCTCAATAAGATGTCAGTTTGTATTATAGAAGGAACAAGTTTGAGGCTACCCCCAGCCCTAGCCCAAAGATTCAAACTGGTTTTAGTGCTTACAGCTCATCTGGAACAAAGGGTAGTAATGTGACACAGAGCGGTGGATCTTCATCTTCATATTCAAGCTTTGATCCAAATCATACAACATCAAGTTCTCAAAGACAAAACTCAACAAATCTTCAATGCAACGTCACTTTGAACATTCAAAATGGTCAGAATTTGTCTCCAGAAATAGCTAAGCAACACATGGCATCACTCGTTGCTATGTTGGAATCTTATGAAGGTTTGATTGCTGGCAAGATTGGAAATCCGATGCTTACAAAAGAAGATTATGACCAAATTGATGCAGAGGAACTTGAATTGATGGATGTGAAATGGTGTATGGCTAGTGCTGTTAGACGTGCAGAAAAATTTCAACAAATCACAGGAAGAGATGAGTTTTGGGGATTGGCTAATTCTCCATTAGGATTTGACAAGTCAAAAGTAACCTGTTTTCGTTGCAAAGGAAAGGGACACTTTAAACGAGAGTGTAAGAACCAAGAAGCAAACGAAAATCAAGAAAAGAACAATTATTATCAGAAATCAATTTTTCATCAGATTGCTCAACAACCGCAAACTGCACCTGCTCGTGCTATTGAAGATGGAAAGAAGAAAGCTTTACTTATTCATCAAGATGATGAAAAAGTTGCAGAGGGATTTAGTTGGGACAAATACATACCTGGTTCAGCTCTTGTTGCTAGAATCTTGGGTGAAGATGAGACTAGTCAGAAAAGAATACCGATTTTTCCAGATCTAGGAAGTGATATTGATACTGATGATGAAGAAGAACATCTTAACAAAGCTAGAAAAGGCATAGATCCTGACAGTTTTAATTTATTCTTTGCAGATAAAATAGAGATGCTGAATCAGAAAAAGATTAACAGATTGAGGAGAGAGCTGGAAACAGCAAGAAGGCTAGCCGATGAAAAGGCAAACACATAAGCTGGAGAAACTAGTAGTGATCAAGTGACTGAGAAAATAGTAGAGAAAATCGTTGAAGTGGAGAAAGTGATAGAGAAAATTGTTGAAGTCGAAAAAGTTGTCGAAGTAGAGAAAATTGTCGAAATAGAAAAAATTGTTGAAGTTGAAAAACTCATTGAAGTTGAAAGGATTGTTGAAGTTGAAAAGATTGTCGAGGTTGAAAAGATAGTTGAAAAAATGGTTGAAGTTGAAAAACCATGTTTGAAGTGTTTGGAATCGTGCAAAGTTTGTGAGTAGAAAGATAAGAAGATTGCTGATTTGGAGAAAATTAAAGAAGATTTACTGTCCGATCTGAAGTATGTGAAGGAGTCATTTGATGTTCTAAACAAAACAGTTGATAGTCTGAAAAAGACGAATTCATAAATTGAAAATGCAATGGCAAAAATGAGTGCAACATTAATGACAAAGCAGAGCGTTATCAATGAGTATATCGAAGACTGTGCTAAGCTGAAACCGGAATTAGAACTTGAAAAGATTGAGAGTGAAAGGATTAAACGATTACTGTTGAGTTACACTACTTGTGATTATTTGATTGATCGTGTTTATCCTACTGTTGCAGGTCTAGAAGCATTCATGGAGAAAAAGACTGAAGATACTGATATTGGTAAGAAACAAAGTGTCAAGTATAACAGATGTCCGCCCCCGATCAATGAAAGTTATGCTCCCAGAAAGCCTAATGAGGAATGTTTAAATAAGGCTCTCAACATCAAGTTAAAGTCTGAAATCATTGATGAATTACCAGACAATATTGATGTTACATTCACAGCGTCTGACATTGATCATGAGTCTGAGTTAATAAAGAAAGTTGTCGATCAGGTGTTAGATACGGATGAAGAGTCAAAGTCGGAATCTAAGTCAGATAGTTCGAGTTCGTTTGAGAAGAGTCCGAGTTCACTGGTTAAGAGGGTTTATAATAAAGAATTCCTGTTATCAAAATCTAATTTGAATGACGGACCAATCACAGTAGCATATACTTTGAATGATTCAGACAAATTATATTCTGATGAGGAATTTCCAATAAGAAGTGTCAAAACTAAAATGATCAAACAGGTTTTCAAATTAACAGAAATTAATATTTCTGAAATAAAAGATTTAAATCTTGCTGAAAAACCTAAAAAGTACACTTCAAGAGTTCAACAAAGATTGAACAAGAAAAAAGGTTACAGTTCTGGTTATGGTTTTCAAAAGAAACCAAACCATAACAGTAACTTCAAAAAGAAAGGTTTAGGTTTCAGTTCTTCAGAAAATTATAAAAATGAGAAAAATTATAAACCAAAAACAACATTTGTTGCAGGAGGAAGTTCTGAAGATGAGCAGAAGAAACCATTCTAGAAACAATCAAATCAAGAATTTCTTGCTGAAATAAAGAGAAATGTGAAGAAGTTTGCTCCAAGGGTTGACAGAAGAATTTGTTTCAAGTGTCAAAAAGATGGACACATTGCTTGGAATTGCCAAGAGTCCACTTATTCAAAACAGGGAGTTTCTTCTAACTCTGAAATGAGAAGGAAATGTGTTGATAAATCGACTTTGGAAGTTAATGAAACTTCAAAACGGTTTTACAAAAGAAGTGTCGATTTAAACAAACAAAGATGGGTTGTAAAATCTGAAAGTAATTCTGACAATGAATCTGATTCCATAAAATCAGAGGAGTCATCTGTTGAGAAAAAGAATGAGAATTCCGTTCCAGAAGTGAACGATGAAAACTTTCCTAAATTGTCAAAGGAAAATTTGAAGTTAAAAATGGGTAAAACTGAAATTTCAGGTCAATTCTTTGCTGGTAAGAATGAATTTGATGCTGAAAAAGTGTTTAATGGAAAGGTTAAACATATTTTTGGGAAGATGGTTGATGGGAAGGTTAAAAGTGCAAAAGATTTTTACAAATCAAAATGTTGGTGGGATAGGTGTGTACCAGAATCTCCCAAGGATGGTCAGGCTTGGGGGAAAGTTTTTCCTAACTGAAAATCTGGACTTGCCGGAGATCCCAGGTTGGTAAGTGTGGAGCAGGAATCGGCACCATTCTTGAAAGGTTTGGTTGGTAAATCTACATGTGATACTTTATATTGTTATTTTTTGAATTACAAGTGGTTTTTGGTTGATAAGTGAACCTACAAGAGGTTGAAGAAGGTTTACACTTACTAAGTGGTAAATCAAGGACATTAAATTGTACTTGTTTTCCTGCAAATGTTTGAGAAACAATGTGATGAACCCCAATTTTACAAGTGGTAAAATCAACGAAACTTATTTTCCGGAAAACCATTTGATTAAAACAAACTTAAGTGTTTTGAAATCATAATAGGAAAATAGTTTGTTGTAAGGGGGAGTTCTGATTGTTTTTGCCAAGTGGATGGCGATTTGAAGTGATTTTGATATCAGTTGTCACTTTTCTTGTACAGTTTGTTTTCAAATTTCTTTAAATGCTTTCGCATTTTAGGAAGAGTAGAAATTTCAGAAAATCCAAAAACATTTGAAAATTTGAAAAAGTCAAAAACATGATAAAATCAAAAATGAGTTTTGTTGTAAAAAAGAGGAAATGATAGTACATCTGTGGACTATCACAACATGCTAAAGAATTGGAAAGTCAAAATGTGATAAACGGTCTCACTGATGATATGCCAGTAGGTTTTTGCACATTTAGTAGATTGTGACCAGATATAAACCTAAATTCAAACTTGCTTATATCGTGGGTAACATCTCTCGGATATATGGGTAACCCCCGAAATGTTGTTTGAAGGACCCCTCTTTCTGAGATACTAGGTTTTTATGCTTAGTGATATATGGGGTATTATCCCGGGACTTCTGATAATGCGGAAGCAATGGCCTAGTCCCCAGAGAATACTTTACGGCTTGCTTGAAATATAGCGCCGCCCTCAGCAAAAATGATGAAACAATAAAATTGATAATCAATGATGTTGTAAAAAAGATCCTCTAAAGGGGACCCACCAAAAGTCGAAGCCGTCATCTCTCTGCTGAACGGAAATTCTGACCTGAGCTCTCACGGTTTCGCAATTTAACCCCTTACAGATATCATCTAGGTATACTCACCTGTAAGATTGAATATTGGGATCTGGATACGGGAGTATATTCTGAGGTGGGACACGCGAATAAGTTTAAGTCTCTTAAAAACATTAATATCATATCTCGGATCAGTTAAACTTTGTGTGAAGATTTAAGTGGATCAGTATACTGACAATCTAAGTGAATCGTTTAGAACTTAAAATGTTTAAAGCTTAACGGTGTTGGTGATTTGTCTCAAAAACTGATACGATCCTCTTACGGAATCTCACAAAAATATTGTATGTAAATATTTCTTTACTGCATTTCATTTCTGTTATATCAGATATCCAAAAAGATTTTTGGTGTGTTTTAGCATAAATTTTTGAAAAATTCAAAAAGATTTTAGACAATTGATGTTGGAAAGCTGATTTTCAAAATTCCGAGTGCTGAACATGATGAATAGGTTTGGAAAGTTGGTTTGAAGACGTTTGAAAAGAAAAATGATATACATCCAAGTGGTTCATCAGTGACTTATATGATAAATCTTTTTATTTGATACTTGAAAATGTTGTGTTAAGGTTGTATATTCAAGAGGTTAGCAGGGTTTCTAAGTTTGTTATATCTTATCTTTTATGAAATTTATGTTTTGGGTAGAGGATTTGCAGGAGAGCCTGGTTGCGATGCTTGAACCTGAAAATAGCTAGATTACGATCCCAGCACAAGTTGAGGGGGAGTCTAAAATGACAAAGGGCCAAGTTCTGATCCTGAGATTGCTGATGCTGATGAACTTAAGGAATCAAGAGAGCTGAAGTGTAGGATCGTTTTGACGACCAAGTGAGTCAATCAGAGGCAATACACACTGTTTGAGAGGCGGAATCAAACAAACAACTTAGAATTAGTACAAAATTGAGTAGAAAACAGAGTATATCACTTTAACACACGTTTCTCATTAATATTTCACTTGAAAATCCAGCAGCAGTTCGGTATACAACTTGTGATTCCGTGCCTAATGAGAAACAACACTAGCCTTTATATAGGCATTAGATTTCGCTTGAAATGACACATGACATTTCGAGCGAAATAACAACTTCTGATTTCGCTTGAAATGACCAAGTGTCATTTCAAGCGAAATAACATCAAATACACATAAAATTACATTCAGACCCCTAAACTTTACATATCTGACACTTTTGACCCCTATACATCATGACCTAGACTTAAGATATAAGTTGTAGACATCGTGCACCAACAAACTCCCCCTTGGATATAGCCGGAGTCTTTAGTCTGGTCTTCGGTACTTTCACAGCGACTTGAATTTCTCTTTTCTCGGCTTAGGCTTTTTCGACAGCAGCTTCCTAAGCTTCTCATTCTCATCCACAACTTTCTTCTGCTCAGCAGCTTGTCTCTGTGCAAACGTCTCACGAAGATATCTATCTTTTTCTTCACGAGCTTTACGTTTTTTCTCAGCCTTTAACTTCTCTTCTTCTACAATCTTTCTCCACTTTGAGTTCCATTTGTTATCAGCATTGATACCTTTTTGAAAGCATATAGAAACAACTTTCTGAAACTGCATCGCTTGATCCCTATCTTCAGCTTTAAACCATATCTTGTTCACAAACAAACATTCTATGTCTTTAGCAGAGCAGTTCACCAGCCACAGAGGATCATACACAAAGATTTCTCTAATCTCATTCTCTGCCCTGTAAGTAATCACAACTTCAGTCGATATACAGCTGTATACCCAACATACAAAACCTTTATAGAACTCTTGTTCCATCTTTGGCATCGAAATGTTTTTCATCACTCTCGGCTTCTTCACATGCAACATCGTCTCTTCATTACCAGTTTCAGGATTAACTCTTCTCACTTTCTTTGGGTAATGAGGCTTCTAGTGCTTGAATTTTTTCAATGATTCATACTTTATCAAACCGCACATAGGCACATCATTCTTTCTAATAGGATATCCCAGAGTTCTGACCTTTAACAACTCTTCTACACCCCACCAAGTAGGGACATAATATCATAAAGATATTCAAAGTATTGCACACCATATTCTCTTCGAATAGCATATGCATTAACATGAGGTAGAAATCCCCAACTGATGATGTCACCTAGTGACACATTCCTGTCTCTGCTATAAAACTTCAGTGGCCTCTTGAACTTTCTTTCATTACTTTGTCTAAACCACTTCTTTCTTTCTTCCTTTTGTGGATCTTTAGTAGTGCCATCAAAGGTCTTGTCTTTCAAATTTTCAGCAACTTTTCTTCTCAATTCATCTATGTTTTCTTGACTGAAGAACTCAACAAGAGAAGGAAAATCAGAAGTATCCACATTCTCATTTTCTTCATCACTACAATCTTCGACTTCAACCCTATCATACAGATCAGCATCTTCAACATACTTGTACTGATACTCAGGTTGTTGGTTGACATCGAACACATTCGGCTCTTCCTCGAAATCAAATTTGAACTCATCTTCATTAACATTAAACATCTTAAGAACTTCATCCAAAGTATACGTGTGCCTGATCTCTCCTTCTTCTACCTCAGGCTCAATATGAAGTATCAACTTCTCAGCTTCATCGACATTCTTATCAACCACATTCTCCCCCTCACTTTCAGCACTTTCATGATCTTCATTTGCATCATCATGCATATAATCATCAACTTTTTCTTCATTTGACTTTTCAGACACTTTAATACCAGAAGCACCTTGATCGTCATCATTACCATCGTTGTCATCATCACTGTGGCTATTTGCAGAATATACATCATCATCTGCAACATTCTCTTCATCATCATCATCTTCTTCATCCTCATCATCTTCATCAACATTTTCATCAACATTAAGAACATTGTCTAGTAACACATCTTCATCAAATATAGCAGAAATTGCAGAGAGAGGAATAGGCTGCTCAAAATATGATTCAGGAGCGTTTGATAGAACAATTGCTCTTTCTTCAGAAACACCTTCTATGCCTTTGCCCTTGTTCTTTAAATCTGCATCAATCTCTACTTGTCTTTGAGCTCTAACTTCTTCAATCTTGATTTCATCAAATTGTTGCTCAACAGATTTACCAAGCATCTTCTCTAATACTTTATATATCATATAAATTTCATGTTCTTTCACTGCTTTGGCTGCCTCTAATTCTTTGTTCTTCATTTCAAAATACTTGTTCTGCTCATCTTTGCGAGCCTTTTCTTCTAGCAATTCTGCAATCTGAACTTTCATAACATCAATTTCAGATTCATCAGCTTCAATCTTTTTCAACAAAGAAGAGTTTTCAGCTTCCACAGACTTAACACGCTTAACCAACTTCTTGTTCTCAGCTAAAACTTCTTCAAATTTCTTTTCCAAAAACTTAATTTGCTCATCAGTCGCAAAATTGAAATCACCAATGTCTTCAAGAGGAATATTCTCTGGAATGTTTGGAAAAGTTTTATAACTCGAAGAACCAGGTGTAGTTTAGACAGGTGGTTGTGTTTGAAACATTTGTTGTGAAGTTAGAATAGGTTGTTCTTGGATTGGTGTTTGGTGTAGTGGTGATAAATGTGGTGGTGTTTGATGTAATGGTGATGGTTGTCAAGGAGGTGATTGGTGAAGTGGTGATTGGATTGGTGATAGTTGATGTTGTGGTGATGGTGGTGGTGTGGGTTGTTGGATAGGTTTCACGATCTTCAACGACTTTTTCACCTTTGGAGTAACTACACATTTCCTTGTACCAACTTTCTTTTTACCACCTGATGATGGAGGTGTTTGAACATCTTCAATATTTTCCTAAGAAGGAATGTACACATCATCATCATCTTTACCACTCCTTTTTCTCTTTTTCTGTTTCTCTTTCTCTACAGCAGACATGACTTTCTTATAACTTTCAGTCTCATCAACTTCATCTTCAGAAGAACTTGTTGTACTTTTGTTAACATCATCACTTTCTTCATCACCAGTTGCTTCTTTCTGTTTAGAATTAAACTCAGTAAGAGATTTCAACAATTTTGTAGATGCAGGAGATAAACGAGCATCTCCTTCAACATTCATTTTAGTTTCAGCTTCAACTTCAGCTTCCTCCTCTGATTCATCAACAAGCAATGTTTTAGCAGCTTTCTTTTGACGCTTTTTGGGTTGAGAAGACGAACCCTCTTCTACTTGTACTTTAGGAGTAGCTTTCCTGCCCCTCTTCTTTTTCTCTTTCACAAACCAATCATTTCGAGTTACTTTGAATTCTTCAAGTATTTTCAATTCATCAGCATAACCAGCTTCTTTCATCTCTTCCTCATTCCTCCAGTTCTGATGATTGACTGGATCTGGATCTTGATAATTTTATCCTTGATGAAGCCAAAAAATTCAACTTTAGTCTTTGGCTCTGGATGATTCGGATGATATCTGGCTAACTGTTTCAAAGAATCATTACTCATGTGTGATAACACCAACAAATCATTGTTTTCATCTCTTTCAATATCTCGATAGGCATGATCTATCATCATTTGTACAAACCGAGGATACACCCAAGTTTTGCTCTTTGAAGTAATATTTTCAACCATGTAGTGAAACACAATGTGTGAAAAGTTGCACTTTTTGTTCAACACCAGAGCAACCACCATATTCATCTGATAATCACGCATAGCATCATAACCTCCTTTACAATGACTTAGAGTATGCAGCACCGAGTGAATAAGAAACTTGTATGGCTTTGTAAACTTTGACTTCAAATAATTTGCACTGTTTAGAGCACCAGTATAACCATCCGCAGCATACAGCCGTTGACCATTCTCTCAGGAAATTTCGTCGGTGAGTCTTCATCATCAGGAAAATCCAAAACTTCACGTACAAATGCTTCAGAAATAATAATCGGTTTCTTTTCACCATTTAGCTTAACAAACGAATTGATCACTTTGCTCTCTTCGTCATAAGTTGCATTCTCCCAAAAACGTTTGATATGAGATCTAAACACTAGATGTTGATTTGTCAACGCTTTCTGAATTGGCAACCTTCGCATAAATTCCAGAATACTCCTGAAATCAGACAACTTTGGAATCTTCTCCTCATCAAAATCACAGCAAACGTTGTGCAATGGATCAAAAATCACATTTGAAGCCTGAAAAACAACACAATACAAATAAATCAAATACTTTGAAAAATTTTCACCTCAAACATTATTCAAGCGAAATCACATGTAATATGGAATGACATTTTGAAGCGAAATCTCTTGGTTTAAAATAATGTTCATTTCAAGCGGAATGTCATTTGAAGCGGAATCCCTATTTGAAGCGAAATCAACTGATTTTACAAGTTTCAAGCGGAATCATGAACAAATTTTCAAAACTTTACTTATGATGAAATCAGTTAACTGGGTTTGTTCTATGAAAGATTCCGATCATGTGGATGTGATTTTTATCCATTTTTACCAACACAAACATCCTTGATCTAAGCCTGAAACATCTGTTCATCGTCGAACATATATAAACCATAGATCTGGTTCAATCACAATCCTAATACTGATCTACAATGAATTCCGACAACACCCATGTGATTATCTTTCATTTTACATCAATATTAAACCCTAGATCTAAGTTCCGAGTTCTGTTCATCGCCGACACACGAAAACAAACAAATCTGGGTCAAATCGACCATGAATCTTACCTTTTCCATGTTTATAGTTGAGCAAACCAACTAAAAACACGAAATCTAACAACAATCGGACAGAGTAACGACTGTAAAACAAGGGTTTTGAGATTTCGCTTAAAATCATCGGGGACGTGACTTTGAAGCGAAATAACATAAATGAGTTGTTCAAGCGGAACCCCCTGCTATTTATAGATCACCTGATTTCTCTTGGAATAAACATTGAGACAGTTCGAGCGGCTCACCACTCAAGCGAAATAACGTGTTGAAGCGAAATCATGGATTTCAAGCGAAATAATATTTCAAAATTTCAAATTTTTAACTTTTTCAGATTTTACCGACACACCCAGTTAATCAAGTCCAAGTCAATGACCCTGGTCAACTGTCTAGCCTGCCAAGTCCAAATTAATGACCCTGGCTGACCAAATTATGAAGTTTGCTGACTTTCTGAAACAATTTAAGTTCAAGTTAATGAACTTTTGAACTTTCAAGCAATTACCAATCACTTTTTCACAATCTTCTGCTTACCCAAACCTCATGATCCAGACATGTTCTGCACATAAGATTTTGATCCTATGATTTCCAACGTTCGTTGTCGAAAATAAGATGAAAAATAAATCTTTTTGGATTTTTATAATATAATAAGCAGAATACTATACATACAATATTTTTGCGAGCGCGTTAGGGGATCATATCAGCTGCTGACAAGACACAAGTACCGTTAAGCTTGATTTCATTTTAAGCACTAAAAAATTCGCGTTGATTGTCGATATACTGATCCTCTTAAATTTTCACACAATTTTCAACTTGTTCAGGATACAGATTTAGTGTTTTAAGACTTAAACTTTTACATGTGTCCCACCTCAGAATATACTCCCGTATCCAGATCCCAATATTCAGTCTTACAGGTGAATATACCACAGATGATATCTGTAAGGGGTTAGATGCGAAACTGTGAGAGCTCAGGTCAGAACTTCCGTTCAGCAGAGAGATGACGGTTCGTCTTTTGGTGGGTCCCCTTTAGAGGATCTTTTTTTACAACAGTATTGATTAGCAATTTTATTGTCTCATCATTTTATGCTGAGGGCGGCGCTATTTTTCAAGCAAGCTGTAAAGTATTCTCCGAGGACTAGGCCATTGCTTCCGCAAAATCAGAAGTCCCGGGGTAATACCCCAGATATCACTGAGCATAAAGACCTAGTATCTCAGAAAGAGGGACCTTTCAAACAAGATTTCGAGGGTTACCCATATATCCTGGAGATGTTCCCCACGTGCAAGCAAGTGATTATTTATGTTTATATCCCAAACAAATCTACTAAATGTGTAAAAACCTATCGACGCATCATTAGCAAGACTGCTTAACACATATTAGACATTACATTTCTTTAGCGTACTGCATCTGTCTAGCTGATGTACTATCATTTCCCCTTTATACACAAACTCATTTTTACTTTTTCAAATGTTTTTGGATTTTGAGATTTTATCATGTTTTTGTATTTTTCTGCAAACTTTCTCCCCCTAAAAACAAAAACATATTTTTGTGTTTTTGGTTTTTATCGAAAGCAGAAAATAAACTGTACAAAAACTTGACAACATAACGTGGATCACATCAGATCGCCGTCCTCCTCGGCTTCACATTCCACCACCCTCCCAGAAAACAAATTTTTCATCCCATTTAATTTCAAAATATAACTAAATCTCTTTTTATCAAACGGTTTGGTGTAAAAATCAGCCCTCTGTTCACCAGTGTGTATGTGTTCAATTTTAATCAATTTTTTCTCATAACAATCATGAATAAAGTGATGTCTGATCTCGATGTGTTTTGTTTTAGAATGGTGAACCGGGTTTTTCGTTATGTTAATCGCTGCCACATTGTCCACGAATATCGGTGTATCCAAGAACTGCAAACCAAAGTCTCGCATCTGCTGTTGGATCCAAAGGATCTGAGAGCAACAGCTCGAGGCCGAAATGTATTCAGCCTCGCACGTAGAGAGCGCTACTGAGGTTTGTTTCTTGCACTGCCAGGTGACAAGTCGAGTTCCGAATAACTGACACCCAGCAGTGGTGGACTTAGCATTTAGCTTGCAGCTACCATAATCAGAATCAGCAAAACCTGTGAGAGAGAAATCGCCAGACTTAGGATACCATAATCCGGTGCTTGGGCAGCCTTTCAAATACCGTAAAATGCGTTTCACGATTGTCAAATGTGACTGGCGTGGGCTGGCCTGATAACGGGCGCATAAACACGTCGGATACATGATGTCTGGGCGAGAAGCAGTAAGATACATCAAAGATCCAATTATCGACCGGTAATATATCTCGTCCACCTTTTCTCCACTCTCGTCTGGGCAAATCCCATGATTCTGAGCTAGGGGGGTTGATGCTGGACTAGATTGAGCCATGTTGAACTTTTCCAGAACATCATTCACATACTTAGTTTGATGAATGAAGATTCCTTTGGGCATTTGTTCCACCTGCAACCCTAGGAAAAACTTCATCTCCCCCATTGAACTCATCTCGAATTTTGTTTTCTTCACCTTCTCAAAATCTTTACACAAATCGGCATTTGTCGAACCAAAAATTATGTCATCAACGTAGATCTACACGATTAAAAGATGTCCTGCAATTTCTTTGGTAAACAACGTACTATCAACTGTCCCTCTGATGAACCCGTTGTCCAACAGAGGTTGGGAAAGCGTCTCACACCAGGATCTCGGGGCCTGGTGAAGTCCGTAAAGAGCTTTATCCAGAAGATAGACTTTGTTTTTGTGTAGTGGATCAGTGAAACCTGGTGGTTGTCCCACATACACTTCTTCATTGATTTTGCCATATAGGAATGCAGACTTGACATCCAGCTGGTAGACTTTGAATCCTTTCCAAGATGCGTATGCCAGGAAGATTCTTATTGCCTCAAGTCTAGCAATAGGCGCGTACACTTCAGTAAAGTCAATGCCTTCTTGCTGACTGAATCCCTGTACTACCAGACGTGCTTTATTTCGAACAATGACTCCTCTATCATCTCTCTTACATTTGAATACCCACTTTGTTTTGATCAACTTTTGATTCTCAGGAAGATCAACTAATCTCCAAACACCCAATTTCTCAAACTGCTGCAACTCTTCCTACATAGCGTTGACCCAACTTTCTTCAGTAAGAGCTTCCTTATAAGTTTTGGGTTCAACCTGCGAAATGAAACACTTAAGTGAGAATTCTTCTTGTAAAGGAGCAACAGATGTATAAAAACATGTAAGTGCTCTGTTGATCTAATCTCTCGTCTTTACTCCACTTCGAAGATCTCCAATAATCTGTTCTGAAGGATGATAAGACAATGTTCTTGGCATTGCAGTGTCAGGAACATTTACTTCCGATTGCATGTTCGTTATGTCTTGATCACCGGTGTGATCCACAGCTTCTGTCGATGCAACATTTGGTTCCTCGTAAAAAATCAGACCATCTTCCGATTCTGAGTCGTCAGAATGATCAAATGTAGGAGCTGGTTCTTCTGGATCTTCGTGTGTCGTTCCACTTGGACCTGCTTCATGATCTTGCGTACCCCCGGTGGGCTGAGAAACTACCAACGGTCTTGGCACCTGATCTTATGAACTAGATTGTTGTTGTTGGTATAAGTAAACAAGTTCCTCTACACTCGGCTCGGTCGGCAACTGGAAAGATGTAACACCTGTGCCTCCACGGCCATCAAACAAATACCGAACCAATGAAATATTGTATTTCATGCTTGGGATTTGTAAAAATATGTGTATCGTTTACACATATCAACTCTTGTCCGATTTCAAGCTCTAAATCGCTTTCTGGAAGGTTATACGCGCACTGACGCGTAAATATAACCAATTTAATCCAATGAACACTCCGGAATAGTGAAATAGGCTTAACATACCTTAAATAACCTTTACATAACTTAGATATAAGTTTTGGAAGGTTTGGTGTGGTGAAATCAAAGTTTAATCGCTTACAGGGACTAAATTTGACAAACTGCGAAAGTATGCCAATTTGAACTGTAACAGACATTCCGGAGCATGACCATAAGTTAAACATACCATAAATATCCTTTACATAGCTTATAAATAGGCTTTGAGGGGTTCGGTGTGCTAAAATAAACTTTTAGGTCATTCAGGGACTAAAAGTGTCAAAAAGTGCACAAGTTTGCATTTTCGCGCATAACTTACGTTCTGAATACTTCCGAACATCCAAAAATTTATGTAAGCATGACTATATTATATTTTAGTGTTCTCCATAAGAAAAATCCATTCGTCGCGTCATTTGGATCGTTTTTCGCGCTTATGCGCATTCCGTCGTAATTAAGCGAACATCGCGTTCGTACGACCAAACGAACCATCATCCGGCATATTTTTGAGCATGTTTTGAGTTCCCTATACTTTAACTTCATTTTAGAGCCTTGAAATGAGGTTAACGGGGTTCAAACGCATCGAAAAAGGCCTTAAACACCACAGGGACCAAAACTGTCAATTTTGAAACTTTTCTGAAGCTGGTGCATGGTGGCGTAGCGCGACTGCATAGGGCCTTTACCGTCGCGCTACGCGAGCGCCTTATCCGGGCAGAAATATCAGTTTTTCACTTTCGGGACCAGATTCGATGTATTAGCCGTTGTTTAATTCACAACCACACATTCTAACTTGCTTAGTCAGCGGATAAGGATGGAATTTAGGCACCATAACTTTCCGACACTTGTACGGATACGATTAAGGCACGATATTCGACAAGCGATCTTAACGGTTCGGGTATTCCTATAAATACCCATCCACCCCCATTGCATAACTTACTAGAATTCTAATTTGAGAACCTCTAAGTTGAAACCATTGTTTCATACCTGAGATTCTTGAATCGGGATTAGCATTCGGGGACCCTGGGTAAGTATTCTTTCGTTCTTTTCCTTATTTTATTGCTTTTCGAGTCAGAAAGTCAAACTTTGTTTGACTTTCAGCGTTGACCAGTAATGGTCAATGCGAAGTTCGTTTGAACTTCGCAACGTGAGTGTAATCACGTTGGTTATAGTCCCTTGGGACTATGCCTACTGATTACCACGTTGTCTAGGGTCGTAGGGTAGGCGATCTAATAAATCGCCTATACCTTCGAACCCGACCCATTTGGTCGATCATTAGGATCCGACCAAACACGTTAGGTGACCATAGTAGGTAGGGAATAACCTTCCGAGGTTATACCCTATGGTCACATCGTTTAAGTAGTTGTATGATAGGTAGTTTATATGCCTTAGGTAAATTACCAGAATACCCTTTTCATGTATAATTGGTAATTAAGCATATGTAACCTAAACCTTTCTCACATAACTGATTATGTAACGTGTTTAGGCATATAACACTTGTCATAGGGCTAGTTAGGCGGTCCGAACGCGTTTCACGCGCACGATGCGTTAAAGTAGCGTAAGCTACCTAAACGGATCATAATGGGTCAATAAGACTTAGGTTAAGTTTCATTTAGCATGTAGGCTTTGTTAAACCATATCACGTGAGTTCCTACACTCATTTGGTTTACAAACCCTAATGCTACCCAGTCTTCCGAGATAGGTCCGGTTTATTAACATAGTTACCTATACTAGGTGCCGTTTGATTCCGAGATCTCTAGCATTACTTGGTGATTATCTTTAGACATCTGAGCAATCACAAGTGAGTACATAGACCCCTCTTTTACTGTTTTCCAAACTGTTTTGGGGTGGAACACATGTGCCTACTTGTTACTTTCATGCTTTCCTGTTTTCACATCATATACTGCTATGTTCGTTAGTACATTATAGTACATGATTTTATGACATTTCATGCTAGGTGTGCCTATTATGTGCATTACTTAGTACATTGTTTTACATGACATTTCATGCTAGGTGTGCCCATTATGTGCATTACTTAGTACATTGTTTTACATGACATTTCATGCTAGGTGTGCCCATTATGTGCATTACTTAGTACATCGTTTTACATGACATTTCACGCTATGTATGTTCATTTGATTACATACTTAGTGCATTGTTTTCACATGCTTACATTTTGGTATGACATTTGGTTTGTTTACATGGGACAATACATTCATTAACATTAGCTACGCCGTTCGTTAGTAGGTAGTGGTACCATAGGAATTGACAACTCCCGTTCCGGACGTCCCAGGGAAAGGGGATGAAAGGAATGACCGAATTCGATGATATAAGACAGATAGACCTTTAATTTGTTTAAAGGGTTTATCACCACAGTCGCAAGGCTTGGATGTATGCATTTTCACAATACCGCATAAATGATCATATTAAATATTTGCATGCATTTACACAAAACATAGCTTTGATTTAAACCAAGTTTTACTTCAATACTTTGTTTTTGTGCATATGGTTTAGTTGAGACATTTCACTTGCCATACATGACATTTTGACATAGACATTTGACATGGATATTTGACATAGACATTTGACATGGATATTTGACATAGACATTTGACATGGATATTTGACATAGACATTTGACATGGATATCTGACCTAGACATTTGACATGGATATTTGACATAGACATTTGACATGGATATTTGACATAGACATTTTGACATGATTTACATTTGACACAAACACTTTTGACATTGGTTTTACATACTACATGATTTACATCTTGACATGAACACTTTGACATATTATTTAATACATTTGACAATTGAATTAAACATAGACTTCTTACATTGGTTGGTTTGGTTTGATTAAGTAACGATGCGTGTGTAATATGATACAAGCATGGTGGATACGCCGCTGGTACTTCCTATATATAAGTGTTTGTATGGTATTACATGTCGTAACGTTATTTGAATCATTTCAGTTTGAGACATAGAACATTTCATACAAATAACATACTTTTCACAAGACATTGATTTATAAACAACTTATCTTATGCAAACATATTTTACTTGGTTATTCATTTAACCTTACATTTATTTATACTTATCGTCTGATCTTATCGTTTTTCAAATGATTTAAAAGACAAAGCAAGTAACAAGGTTCATGACTAAACATTTTCTCAAACATAAGTCATGAATCTTATTTTCACAAAACCTATGTATCTCACAGGCATTTTTATGCTGGCGTACCTATTTTCACATGTGTTTTTCAGGAGCTGTTGCATAAGATGATCAAGATACACATAGGCAGACTTGGGCTTTAGTGACAATAAAAGATGCAAGACTAGTTAATTATGTTGTATTTCCTTGTTTGTTAAGACATTGTAACACTTTTAATCAATAAAACGAAACTTAAATTTCCATGGTTGTGAAACATTAATTCTGTTACAACACTCCCCGATGTTTCCGCCACGTCTTGTATGTTCTACGTGGTCGGGGTGTGACAGAAAAGATGGTATCAGAGCCAATGGTTATAGGGAATTAGGTTATTAGTAATGCTTTGACCTAGTCTATAACCTTCTTAGGACCCTAACGCGAGTTTACTTGCGTTTAGTCATAAAACAATACTGTCACCTATCCTTAGGTGACAACCACAACAGAACATAAATTTCAAAACCGCTTTGAAAACTAATCATCTGTTCTAGGATGATTGATTACTAGATTTTGAACTCTCTATTATATGGTTTTGAACCCCTTTGAGTTTTCAAAATCTCGTCAAGGTTTTGGGTTTTAAATAATGTGAACACGTGCAAACTGGAAGGGTGAATGCCTGTATTCTGGGTTTTCTGTCTAGGCAAGCACTTCGTATACATCTCATCTGACGCGAGACCAGTTGTGCTTACCTGGGAATTCTTGGAATGAGTGTTCACTTATAGGCGAGCATGTCTTCGCGATACATTATTTTTGACTCATTTACTTTGATTAGTCACCGTCTCATTTGTTTGCCTTAGGTAACAAACAAATGATCACAATTTTCATTCGTTACCATTCTGTATTGATTATCCAATAACCTTTCACTTGCTTCTTCCTCTGTCTTTCATTTTCTTCTAGAATGTCTATTCCTCTCAGCACTGGTCAAATGTCCGAGCAAACAGCCAAATTTGCTCAGCAAATTGGCGAGGTGATACTGAAGTCTGTGGATCTAGGCATTGCCATGTCTCGTCTCAACAATGAAGCCTCTCGTCTCGACAATGAAGCCACTCAAGAGCCACCAAAGGAAGCAGAAGTCAAGCCAGCACCACCAGCCAAGAAACCAATCGAGGAATCAAAGACCATGGATGAACGATCCCCTAAGAAGTCAAAGAAGCGAAAGGCTTCTCAGAACTTCGCCGAGGTCGCTCACATTGGTCAAGCTATCCCTAACCAACCAGCTCAACCTCCTACTAGGAAGCCATACAATGGAATTGCACCCTTGTGCAACCAATGTAGCCTTCATCATCATGCTAGTATGAGGTGCCGCAAATGCCAGATTTGTGGACTTATAGGTCATACAGCAAGGGTTTGCCCAACTGCAGCTGTACCAAATCAAGCTGGCGACAATCCTGCTCAAGCTCGTTTCTCACGAGGGTCTTGCTACAACTGTGGCGAGATGGGCCATTTCCAAAGGGATTGCCCAAAGCTTGCTAATGCAAATCTGACCCACGGATGAGCAGTTGGCTGACTAGAAGATGTTGCTGTCTTATGCTTTTGTTCTTTTGTTTCCTTGTAATGTGAAACAATCTGTTTTGTTTATAAATAAATCGTTGTTCACAAAATCTGATATACAAGTATAGTTACATGTGTGTATGATTTTTCTATGATACCTGCATTAAGGAACTATGTTCCTTACAAACTACTCTTGTGATTATCTCTTTCAAGTGATCGCTCATAATTTCCTCGAAAGTTCTAAGTACTCGTTTCATTCTAAGAAACGAAGTACAGGAAATAAAGTAAAATTATGAGTAATCGTGCTTTTTACACATCTGTATTTTTGAATCCTTGGTTGGATAACTAAGGATATTTACAAATCTCATACCCATTACGTTTTGATATTTTCAACATACATAGTACAAGTATTTCAAAACAATCTTCTTGATCTCAAAATATTTCATATAGTTTGAAAACAATTTTTTTTCTAGATGCATTGTCTATGTTATTTCAAAAACATTGGCCATGTTATCGAAACCAACCTTCCAAATTTCAAAATATTTCATATAATCTGAAGACAATATTAACACAATACATTTTCTTATCAAGTGCATGATTTCGAAAAGCATAATTCATGTCTTTTAAAAACCTTATACATAATTTCAAAAAAATTCATCTCGCATGATTTTAAAACATTTTTATAAATATACTTACCTAGTACACCTACTTTATGATTTCAAAGGTATTATATATAAGGTTTCAAAAACGTTAAACGCAGTTTTCTTAAAAGAACCCCATGCATAGTTTTCAAAAAATATTTTCCTCATACATTGACTTAATCTTTTAAATTCTGCTTCATATGTCGCCTTGACATATCAAGCATCTCAACTTCGTAAAGCATTTTTACTTGATGTTTTGACATAAGCACGTCCAGTGCAAGGTTTCAAAACATCTTCAACTTCTAAAATCCATATGGGATCTTTTTATCTTCATATTGAGACCCTTGTGGATGATCATCATTCAAATCAGAGTCCTTAATTGGATTCCTTTTATACCTAAATTCGAACATTTCGGTTCCTTAAAATCGAAATCGAATTTTTCTTTTAGAAATCTTGCTATCTTTATAGTTAGATTCTTGATAATATTTAAAGTACCAAATGAAATCCACGAGGTGGGTTCCTAGTGTGCTTTAAATACATGTACTCTGTTAGCAGAACAAACTTCTAGTTAAACAATCTATGTGGTGATAGGACTATGTGTTTATGCATCTTGAGTTTTCATTTATGCATTTTGTGTTTTTGTATACTCTGGATATTCGTTATCCAAATCCTCGTAGAATCTTTCATATCTTTATATGATGGATTCGTAGCAGGATATTCAAAAGGTGCTACCTTAAATCCTTAATGGGCTTCTATGTAATAGTTAAGACCCTTGGGTTATATAGTACCACTCCTTGATTCATAAGAGACCCTTTAGTGGTCTAGTCAAAAAGATTGATTCACAATTTGGTTAAAGAACGACATCTAGTGATGTAGCTGAACAGACTCCTTGATAGTCTATTTAGATCATTTATTGATTTAATTAAAAGGACTCTATGGCGGTCTAGTCACACTCATCACAGGTTTGTTCATTTGGTTTCACCCTACACATTATAAAATAGACTGTGTGAACTGTGCAAGGAATTGTCTGATTATGGACGCGTACATAATTATGAAATTTAGTGCACAGAAACCCAGTAAGATTTGTTATGTGTAAGAACCGATAGTGACAACAATAACGAAATGAGAACGATGTAATGGAGGTACGGTGGACGCACCAATGACGCTTCATATACTTGTATATAAGTATCCCTCTTACATTGCAATCATGATATTATTAAAGGTTACTAGAAGTTCAGAACCCTAATCAATATTGTTCGATCTTTCAACTTCATGTTTTCAAGCTCTCACAAGTTTCCTCTAAATAAATTTCGGGACGAAATTTCCTAAAGTAGGGGAGACTGTAACACCTGTGCCTCCACGGCCATCAAACAAATACCGAACCAATGAAATATTGTATTTCATGCTTGGGATTTGTAAAAAATATGTGTATCGTTTACACATATCAACTCTTGTCCGATTTCAAGCTCTAAATCGCTTTCTGGAAGGTTATACGCGCACTGACGCGTAAATATAACCAGTTTAATCCAACGAACACTCCGGAATAGTGAAATAGGCTTAACATACCTTAAATAACCTTTACATAACTTAGATATAAGTTTTGGAAGGTTTGGTGTGGTGAAATCAAAGTTTAATCGCTTACAGGGACTAAATTTGACAAACTGTGAAAGTATGCCAATTTGAACTGTAACAGACATTCCGGAGCATGACCATAAGTTAAACATACCATAAATATCCTTTACATAGCTTATAAATAGGCTTTGAGGGGTTCGGTGTGCTAAAATAAACTTTTGGGTCATTCAGGGACTAAAAGTGTCAAAAAGTGCACAAGTTTGCATTTTCGCGCATAACTTACGTTCTGAATACTTCCGGACATCCAAAAATTTATGTAAGCATGACTATATTATATTTTAGTGTTCGCCATAAGAAAAATCCATTCGTCGCGTCATTTGGATCGTTTTTCGCGCTTATGCGCATTCCGTCGTAATTAAGCGAACATCGCGTTCGTACGACCAAACGAACCATCATCCGGCATATTTTTGAGCATGTTTTGAGTTCCCTATACTTTAACTTCATTTTAGAGCCTTGAAATGAGGTTAACGGGGTTCAAACGCATCGAAAAAGGCCTTAAACACCACAGGGACCAAAACTGTCAATTTTGAAACTTTTCTGAAGCTGGTGCATGGTGGCGTAGCGCGACTGCATAGGGCCTTTACCGTCGCGCTACGCGAGCGCCTTATCTGGGCAGAAATATCAGTTTTTCACTTTCGGGACCAGATTCGATGTATTAGCCGTTGTTTAATTCACAACCACACATTCTAACTTGCTTAGTCAGCGGATAAGGATGGAATTTAGGCACCATAACTTTCCGACACTTGTACGGATACGATTAAGGCACGATATTCGACAAGCGATCTTAACGGTTCGGGTATTCCTATAAATACCCATCCACCCCCATTGCATAACTTACTAGAATTCTGATTTGAGAACCTCTAAGTTGAAACCATTGTTTCATACCTGAGATTCTTGAATCAGGATTAGCATTCGGGGACCCTGGGTAAGTATTCTTTCGTTCTTTTCCTTATTTTATTGCTTTTCGAGTCAGAAAGTTAAACTTTGTTTGACTTTCAGCGTTGACCAGTAATGGTCAATGCGAAGTTCGTTTGAACTTCGCAACGTGAGTGTAATCACGTTGGTTATAGTCCCTTGGGACTATGCCTACTTATTACCACGTTGTCTAGGGTCGTAGGGTAGGCGATCTAATAAATCGCCTATACCTTCGAACCCGACCCATTTGGTCGATCATTAGGATCCGACCAAACACGTTAGGTGACCATAGTAGGTAGGGAATAACCTTCCGAGGTTATACCCTATGGTCACATCGTTTAAGTAGTTGTATGATAGGTAGTTTATATGCCTTAGGTAAATTACCAGAATACCCTTTTCATGTATAATTGGTAATTAAGTGTAACACCTGTGCCTCCACGGCCATCAAGCAAATGCCAAACCAATGAAATATTGTATTTCATACTTGGGATTTGTAAAAATATGTGTATCGTTTACACATATCAACTCTTGTTCAATTTCAAGTTTTAAATCGCTTTCTGGAAGGTTATACGCGCACCGATGCGTAAATATAACCAGTTTAACGCAACAAACGCTCCGGAATAGTGATATAGGCTTAACATACCTTAAATAACCTTTACATAACTTAGAAATAAGTTTTGAAGGCTTTGGTATGGCAAAAACAAGTTAATTCGCTTACAGGGACTAAACTTGACAAACTGCGAAAGTATGCCAATTTGAACTGTAACAGACATTCCGGAACATGACCATAAGTTAAACATACCATAAATATCCTTTACATAGCTTAGAAATAGGCTTTGAGGGGTTCGGTATGCTAAAATAAACTTTTGGATCATTCAGGGACTAAAAGTGTCAAAAAGTGCACAAGTTTGCATTTTCGCGCATAACTTACGTTCTGAATACATCCGGACATCAAAAAATTTATGTAAGCATGACTATATTATATTTTAGTGTTCGCCATAAGAAAAACCCATTCGTTTCGTCATTTGGATCGTTTTTCGCGCTTGTGCGCATTCCGTCGTAATTAAGCGAACATCGCGTTCGTACGACCAAACGAACCATTATCCGGCATATTTTTGAGCATGTTTTGAGTTCCCTATACTTTAACTTCATTTTAGAGCCTTGAAATGAGGTTAACGGGGTTCAAACGCATCGAAAAAGGCCTTAAAACACAACAGGGACCATTTCTGCCAACTTTGAAACATTTCTGAATCAGAGGAGGGCTAGCGTAGCGCGAGCCCTATAGGCTTTACCAATCGCGCTACGCGACTGCCTATGCTGGATAGAAAACATGCAGAAAACTCAGTTTTGCATTTTCGGGACCAGATTCGATGTATTAGCCGCTGTTTAATTCACAACCACACATTCTAACATGCTTAGTCAGCGGATAAGGATGGAATTTAGGCACCATGACTTTGCAACACATGTATGGATGGAATTTAAGCACCTAAACACCATAACTTTGCAACACATGTATGGATGGAATTTAAGCACCATAACTTTGCAACACATGTACGGATGGGATTAAGGCACGTTTTCCATGAAACGATCTTAACGGTTCGGGTATTCCTATAAATACCCCAACACCCCCATTGCTAAAATCACTAGAATTCTGAATTGAGAACCTCTAAGTTGAAACCATTGTTTCATACCTGAGATTCTTGACTCGGGATTAGCATTCGGGGACCCTTCGTAAGTATTCTTTCGTTCTTTTCCTTATTTTATTGCTTTTCGAGTCAGAAAGTCAAACTTTGTTTGACTTTCAGCGTTGACCAGTAATGGTCAATGCGAAGTTCGTTTGAACTTCGCAACGTGAGTGTAATCACGTTGGTCATAGTCCCTTGGGACTATGCCCACTGATTACCACGTTGTCTAGGGTCGTAGGGTAGGCGATCTAATAAATCGCCTATACCTTCGAACTCGACCCATTTGGTCGATCATTAGGATCCGACCAAATATATTAGGTGACCATAGTAGGTAGGGAATAACCTTCCGAGGTTATACCCTATGGTCGCTTCGTTTAAGTAGTTGTATGATAGGTAGTTTATATGCCTTAGGTAAATTACCAGAATACCCTTTTCATGTATAATTGGTAATTAAGCATATGTAACCTAAACTTTTGTCACATAACTGATTATGTAACATGTTTAGGCATATAACACTTGTCATAGGACTAGTTAGACGGTCCGAACACGTTTCACGCACACGACGCGTTAAAGTAGCATAAGCTACCTTAATGGGTCGCGATGGGTCGAAAGCACTTAGGTTTGGTTTCATTGTAGTATGTAGGCCTTGTTAAACCATATCATATGAGTTCCAATACTCATTTGGTTTACCAAGCCTCATCCTATCCAATCTCTCGATTTAAGTCCGGTTTATTTATATAGTATTGGATTTGCCGACTGATTTCGTGCTCCCTCTAGCTTTGTTTGGTTGTTGTTCAAGACCTCCAAGCATTCTCAGGCGAGTACATTATTCCCCTCTTTTACTATTTTCAACTGTTTTGGGGTGACTCATATGTGCTAAATGTTTTATCAATGGTTTCAAGAACAATTACAATATGGTTTCAAGAACAATTACAATGTGGTTTCGAGAACAATTACAATGTAGTTTCAAGAACAATAACAATTATTTCAAGAACGCTAACAATGATTTCAAGAACGAATACAATGATTTCAAAAACTAATAACAATTTCAAAAAGTGAACAAACTTGTTGGTTGTAGTTTACATGACCGATGACATTCATTAGCAATGATCAAGCCGACCAGTATTAGGTTATGGTACCATAGGATCTGACAAATCCCGTTATTTTCTATACCCATGGTTATGTGTGGGTATTTTGGGTAACGACTGAATCTGTAATTATTAATTTACCCTTTGGTAAGGGTTTATTAAGAACGAGAACGAGAGCGAGATGGAGCGAGGAACGAGTCAAGAAGGTTTGAATGTTATTAGAGAATCGACCATAAAGTAGTTTCACAATTAAAATATTAACTTACCCTTTGGTAAGGGTTTGTTAAGAACAAGAACAAGTTTTAACATTTGGGTAAACATTTGTACATGATTGACATTTGATCATGTATTTTCCACAAAACATAACTTTGATTTAAACCAAGTTTTACTTCAATACTTTGTTTTTGTGCATATGGTTTAGTTGAGACATTTCACTTGCCATACATGGATATTTGACATAGACATTTGACATGGATATTTGACATAGACATTTGACATGGATATTTGACATAGACATTTGACATGGATATTTGACGTAGACATTTTGACATGATTTACATCTTGACATGAATACTTTGACATATTATTCGATACATTTGACAATTGATTTAAACATAGACATTTTACATTGTTTGGTTTGGTTTGATTAAGTGATTAAGTAACGATGTGTGTGTAATATGATACAAGCATGGTGGATACGCCGCTGGTACTTCCTATATATAAGTGTTTGTATGGTATTACATATTGTAGCGTTATTTGAATCATTTCAGTTTGAGACATAGAACATTTTATACAAGTAACATACTTTTCACAAGACATTGATTTACAAACAACTTATCTTGCACAAACTCATTTTACATGGTTATTCATTTAATCATGCATTATTTCTCTTATTTATACTTATCATCCGAACTTATTATTTTTCAAATGATTTACAAAGACAAAGCAAATTACAAGGTTCATGAATAAACATTTTCTTAAACAGAAGTCATGAATCTTATTTTCATAAAACCTATGTACTCGCCAGCATTTCTTTGCTGACCTCGTTTTCACATATGTTTCAGGTATTGTTGGATGATATCGATTGATAAGATGCATGCTCACATAGGACTGGACAAGGCCTTAGTGACTCAATAACAATGATAGACTATGTTTAATTAGTGTATTTAGATTTCCAGACGATGTAATTACTCAATGTTTAATAAAACGAAACACTTTTGATATCCATGGTTATGAAACATTAATTCTGTTGCAACACGCCCCGATGTTTCCGCCGCGATTTGTTGTTTTACGCGGTCGGGGTGTGACAGAAAAGATGGTATCAGAGCCAATGGTTATAGAGAATTAGGTTATTAGTAATGCTTTGACCTAGTCTATAACCTTCTTAGGACCCTAACGCGAGTTTACTTGCGTTTAGTCATAAAACAATACCGTCACCTATCCTTAGGCGACGACCACAACAAGAACATAAATTTCAAAACCGCTTTGAAAACTGATCATCTGTTCTAGGATGATTGATTACAAGGTTTTGAACCCTCTATTGTAAGGTTTTGAACCCTCTGTTATATGGTTTTGAACCCCTTCGAATTTTCAAAATCTCGACAAGGTTTTGAGTCTTAAATAATGTGAACACGTGCAAACTGGAAGGGTGAATGCCTGTATTCTGGGTTTTCTGTCTAGGCAAGCACTTCGTATATATCTCATCAGACGCGAGACCAGTTGTGCTTACCTGGGAATTCTTGGGATGAGTGTTCACTTATAGGCGAGCATGTCTTCGCGATACATTATTTTTTGACCCATTTACTTTGATCAGTCACTGTGTGTCGTTTGTTGCTTTGTAGTAACAAACAAATAACCACTATCCTTGCTTTCATCAGATTTGTTTCATCTCATTCTTTTCGTCTAAATTCTCTCACTCGTTTCCTTTCATGTTTCCTCTTTTAGACAATGCCTCCTCGACGCGAAAACCAGATAGAGACTGCCGAGCTGGCAGAAATCATTGCGCAGCAAATGGCTGCTCAATTCCCAAACCTCTTTGCTCAATGGAACCAAGCCAACAACAACAACAATGTACTATGCAAATACAAGGATTTTAACCAGGCTAAACCACTCAAGTTTAGTGGTTCTGAAGGAGCGACTGGGCTTCTTCAATGGTTCGAGAGCATTGAGAATACTTTCCGCCACGTGCAGTGTCCTAACAATCGCAAGGTCGAGTTTTCTTCGAGTGTGTTTCAGAAGAGGGCTCTCACATGGTGGAACGGGGTTATGAGGGATCGTGGTGCAGAAGTTGCTCTGGCACAGACATGGGCTGAACTTAGGGCCCTGATGATGAGAGAATTATGTCCTCGTCATGAGCAGCGAGCTTTGGAGAAGGAATTTGATGAATTGAAGCAAGATAGTGGTGAGCACAGGGCGTATACTGATAGGTTTGAGGAGTTGAGTCTGCTTTGCCCGACAATGGTTACCCCACTTGACATAGCTATCGAAAGGTACATCGATGGCCTACCTGACTCGGTACAAGACATCCTTACTGGTAGTAACCCTGCCACACTCCGTCAGGCGATCGAGTTATCTGCGACATTGACTGAGTCGCAGATTCGGAAGAATAAGTTACACAGAAAGGGTGACAAGGGTAAGAAGCAGGAGTCTGACAAGGATGATAGCAAGAAAGGTCAAAACAAGAAGGGTAAGGAAGGTGAGACGTCAAAGAAATCAAGGAAGCGAAAGGGTGGTCAAAACTTTGCTGTTACAGCACAGACTGCTCAGAACCCGCGAAACTTACCAGCTCAGCCACCTGCAAAGAAAGCATATGCCGGTACCGCACCTTATTGTGCACGCTGCAACGGTCATCACGCAGTACAACAAGCTTGTTGGCAATGCACGACGTGTGGTAAACTTGGGCATTTGGCCAAGGTTTGTCGTTTGGGACAAAATCAGGCTGCTCAGGTTCAAGCTCCGGTTCAAGGGAATGCTGTGAGATTTCCACTGGGTTCATGTTTCAACTGCGGAGAGATTGGTCATTTCCGTCACAACTGCCCGAGACTGATGAATGCAAATGCTAACGCAAACCCGAATGCGAACGTCAACGTCAATGTAAATCCAGCACGCGGTCGAGTGTTTAACATCAATGAGGCACTCAATGATGAAGGAGTGAACAATTAGTATTTTGTTTTTCCTCTGGTTGGTATCTTGTAACATTTAAAGACAATGCGGTTGTTATATAAATAAAATTTGTGGTTTTATTTTTAACTAATGCAATTGTATGAATGTTTGATTCAACCTTATGATGTCAACACAAAGACAAAACTACTTGTGTGGTTCTGTCATTTTTATGATCACTTGTGATCTCCCTAAGAACCTCAAACACTTGTTTCTTTTAAATCTAAAGTATCTTATCGTCTTGCACCGTTCGAGATGCAAGAATTATCAAAACAGCTTCAAGAGTTGTCTGATAAAGGATTCATCCGTCCGAACTTTTCACCTTGGAGAAGCTTATGTTCTCCTTGTGAAAAGAAGAATGGATCTTTTCGAATGTACATCGATTAACGTAAGCCTAGTAAGCTTACCATCAAGAATCGATATCCCCCTACCTTGAATCAACGAATTCTCCGATCAACTGCATAGCGTTGCATGCTTTTCCAAGATCGATTTGCGTTTTGGGTATCATCAACTTTGTATTCTCGAAGAAGATATTCCCAAAACAATTTTCTGCACGAAGTATGGCCATTACGAGTTTACAGTCATGCCTTTTAGGTTGACAAATACTCCAGCCATTTTCAAGGACTTAATAAATAAAGTCTGCAAGCCTTATTTGGATCAGTTCGTCATTGTTATTAATGACATCTTGATCTATTCATATCCCGAGCTGATAACGATCAACACTTTCATTGACACTGGAACCCTTAAAGAAGGAACAAACTTTTCGCTAAATCCTCCAAGAGGAAATTTTGGCTTAAAGAAGTTTAGTTTTTTTTTTTTTTTTTTTGGGTCATGTAGTCAACAAGCAGGGTATTCATATGGATCAATCCAAATTACCGCAATTAAGGATTTGATTCCTTGTATGCTTTAAATACCCGTGTCCAAAGATAACAAATTTAAAGGTCAAATTAAACAATTATGCGATTATGTGATATGTGTTTATGTGTTCTCCTCTATGTTTTTGTGTGATCCGATTTTCAAATCCTCATAGAATCTTTTATATCTTCATATGAGGGATTTGTAGTAGGATATTCAAAAGGTACTACCTTAAATCCTTATGGGCTTCTACGTAGTAGTTAAGACCCTTGGATTATATAGTACCACTCCATGATTCTTAAGAGACCTTAAGTGGTCTAGTAAAAAAAAAAAAAGAGATTGATTCACAATCTGGTTAAAGAATGACATCTAGTGATGTAGCTGAACAGACTCCTTGATAGTCTCTTTAGATCATTTATTGATTTAACTAAAAGGACTCTATGGCGGTCTAGTCACACTCATCACAGGAATGTTCATTTGGTTTTACCCTACACGTTATAAAATAGACTGTGTGAACTGTGCAAGGAATTGTCTAATTATGGACGCGTACATAATTAAGAAATTTAGTGCACAGACACCCAGTAAGATTTGTTATGTGTAAGAACCGATAGTGACAACAATAACGAAATGACAACGATGTAATGGAGGTACGGTGGACGCACCAATGACGCTTCATATACTAGTATATAAGTATCCCTCTTACATTGCAATCATGATGTTATTAAGGTTACTAGAAGTTCAAGAACCCTAACTAATATTGTTCGATCTTTTCAACTTCATGTTTTCAAGCTCTTACAAGTTTCCTCTAAATAAATTTCGGGACGAAATTTCCTAAAGTAGGGGAGACTGTAACACCTGTGCCTCCACGGCCATCAAGCAAATGCCAAACCAATGAAATATTGTATTTCATACTTGGGATTTGTAAAAATATGTGTATCGTTTACACATATCAACTCTTGTTCAATTTCAAGTTTTAAATCGCTTTCTGGAAGGTTATACGCGCACCGATGCGTAAATATAACCAGTTTAACGCAACAAACGCTCCGGAATAGTGATATAGGCTTAACATACCTTAAATAACCTTTACATAACTTAGAAATAAGTTTTGAAGGCTTTGGTATGGCAAAAACAAGTTAATTCGCTTACAGGGACTAAACTTGACAAACTGCGAAAGTATGCCAATTTGAACTGTAACAGACATTCCGGAACATGACCATAAGTTAAACATACCATAAATATCCTTTACATAGCTTAGAAATAGGCTTTGAGGGGTTCGGTATGCTAAAATAAACTTTTGGATCATTCAGGGACTAAAAGTGTCAAAAAGTGCACAAGTTTGCATTTTCGCGCATAACTTACGTTCTGAATACATCCGGACATCCAAAAATTTATGTAAGCATGACTATATTATATTTTAGTGTTCGCCATAAGAAAAACCCATTCGTTTCGTCATTTGGATCGTTTTTCGCGCTTGTGCGCATTCCGTCGTAATTAAGCGAACATCGCGTTCGTACGACCAAACGAACCATTATCCGGCATATTTTTGAGCATGTTTTGAGTTCCCTATACTTTAACTTCATTTTAGAGCCTTGAAATGAGGTTAACGGGGTTCAAACGCATCGAAAAAGGCCTTAAAACACAACAGGGACCATTTCTGCCAACTTTGAAACATTTCTGAATCAGAGGAGGGCTAGCGTAGCGCGAGCCCTATAGGCTTTACCAGTCGCGCTACGCGACTGCCTATGCTGGACAGAAAACATGCAGAAAACTCAGTTTTGCATTTTCGGGACCAGATTCGATGTATTAGCCGCTGTTTAATTCACAACCACACATTCTAACATGCTTAGTCAGCGGATAAGGATGGAATTTAGGCACCATGACTTTGCAACACATGTATGGATGGAATTTAAGCACCTAAACACCATAACTTTGCAACACATGTATGGATGGAATTTAAGCACCATAACTTTGCAACACATGTACGGATGGGATTAAGGCACGTTTTCCATGAAACGATCTTAACGGTTCGGGTATTCCTATAAATACCCCAACACCCCCATTGCTAAAATCACTAGAATTCTGAATTGAGAACCTCTAAGTTGAAACCATTGTTTCATACCTGAGATTCTTGACTCGGGATTAGCATTCGGGGACCCTTCGTAAGTATTCTTTCGTTCTTTTCCTTATTTTATTGCTTTTCGAGTCAGAAAGTCAAACTTTGTTTGACTTTCAGCGTTGACCAGTAATGGTCAATGCGAAGTTCGTTTGAACTTCGCAACGTGAGTGTAATCACGTTGGTCATAGTCCCTTGGGACTATGCCCACTGATTACCACGTTGTCTAGGGTCGTAGGGTAGGCGATCTAATAAATCGCCTATACCTTCGAACTCGACCCATTTGGTCGATCATTAGGATCCGACCAAATATATTAGGTGACCATAGTAGGTAGGGAATAACCTTCCGAGGTTATACCCTATGGTCGCTTCGTTTAAGTAGTTGTATGATAGGTAGTTTATATGCCTTAGGTAAATTACCAGAATACCCTTTTCATGTATAATTGGTAATTAAGCATATGTAACCTAAACTTTTGTCACATAACTGATTATGTAACATGTTTAGGCATATAACACTTGTCATAGGACTAGTTAGACGGTCCGAACACGTTTCACGCACACGACGCGTTAAAGTAGCATAAGCTACCTTAATGGGTCGCGATGGGTCGAAAGCACTTAGGTTTGGTTTCATTGTAGTATGTAGGCCTTGTTAAACCATATCATATGAGTTCCAATACTCATTTGGTTTACCAAGCCTCATCCTATCCAATCTCTCGATTTAAGTCCGGTTTATTTATATAGTATTGGATTTGCCGACTGATTCCGTGCTCCCTCTAGCTTTGTTTGGTTGTTGTTCAAGACCTCCAAGCATTCTCAGGCGAGTACATTATTCCCCTCTTTTACTATTTTCAACTGTTTTGGGGTGACTCATATGTGCTAAATGTTTTATCAATGGTTTCAAGAACAATTACAATATGGTTTCAAGAACAATTACAATGTGGTTTCGAGAACAATTACAATGTAGTTTCAAGAACAATAACAATTATTTCAAGAACGCTAACAATGATTTCAAGAACGAATACAATGATTTCAAAAACTAATAACAATTTCAAAAAGTGAACAAACTTGTTGGTTGTAGTTTACATGACCGATGACATTCATTAGCAATGATCAAGCCGACCAGTATTAGGTTATGGTACCATAGGATCTGACAAATCCCGTTATTTTCTATACCCATGGTTATGTGTGGGTATTTTGGGTAACGACTGAATCTGTAATTATTAATTTACCCTTTGGTAAGGGTTTATTAAGAACGAGAACGAGAGCGAGATGGAGCGAGGAACGAGTCAAGAAGGTTTGAATGTTATTAGAGAATCGACCATAAAGTAGTTTCACAATTAAAATATTAACTTACCCTTTGGTAAGGGTTTGTTAAGAACAAGAACAAGTTTTAACATTTGGGTAAACATTTGTACATGATTGACATTTGATCATGTATTTTCCACAAAACATAACTTTGATTTAAACCAAGTTTTACTTCAATACTTTGTTTTTGTGCATATGGTTTAGTTGAGACATTTCACTTGCCATACATGGATATTTGACATAGACATTTGACATGGATATTTGACATAGACATTTGACATGGATATTTGACATAGACATTTGACATGGATATTTGACGTAGACATTTTGACATGATTTACATCTTGACATGAATACTTTGACATATTATTCGATACATTTGACAATTGATTTAAACATAGACATTTTACATTGTTTGGTTTGGTTTGATTAAGTGATTAAGTAACGATGTGTGTGTAATATGATACAAGCATGGTGGATACGCCGCTGGTACTTCCTATAATAAGTGTTTGTATGGTATTACATATTGTAGCGTTATTTGAATCATTTCAGTTTGAGACATAGAACATTTTATACAAGTAACATACTTTTCACAAGACAATGATTTACAAACAACTTATCTTGCACAAACTCATTTTACATGGTTATTCATTTAATCATGCATTATTTCTCTTATTTATACTTATCATCCGAACTTATTATTTTTCAAATGATTTACAAAGACAAAGCAAATTACAAGGTTCATGAATAAACATTTTCTTAAACAGAAGTCATGAATCTTATTTTCACAAAACCTATGTACTCGCCAACATTTCTTTGCTGACCTCGTTTTCACATATGTTTCAGGTATTGTTGGATGATATCGATTGATAAGATGCATGCTCACATAGGACTGGACAAGGCCTTAGTGACTCAATAACAATGATAGACTATGTTTAATTAGTGTATTTAGATTTCCAGACGATGTAATTACTCAATGTTTAATAAAACGAAACACTTTTGATATCCATGGTTATGAAACATTAATTCTGTTGCAACACGCCCCGATGTTTCCGCCGCGATTTGTTGTTTTACGCGGTCGGGGTGTGACATTAAGCATATGTAACCTAAACCTTTCTCACATAAATGATTATGTAACGTGTTTAGGCATATAACACTTGTCATAGGGCTAGTTAGGCGGTCCGAACGCGTTTCACGCGCACGATGCGTTAAAGTAGCGTAAGCTACCTAAACGGATCATAATGGGTCAATAAGACTTAGGTTAAGTTTCATTTAGCATGTAGGCTTTGTTAAACCATATCACGTGAGTTCCTACACTCATTTGGTTTACAAACCCTAATGCTACCCAGTCTTCCGAGATAGGTCCGGTTTATTAACATAGTTACCTATACTAGGTGCCGTTTGATTCCGAGATCTCTAGCATTACTTGGTGATTATCTTTATACATCTGAGCAATCGCAAGTGAGTACATAGACCCCTCTTTTACTGTTTTCCAAACTGTTTTGGGGTGGAACACATGTGCCTACTTGTTACTTTCATGCTTTCCTGTTTTCACATCATATACTGCTATGTTCGTTAGTACATTATAGTACATGATTTTATGACATTTCATGCTAGGTGTGCCTATTATGTGCATCACTTAGTACATTGTTTTACATGACATTTCATGCTAGGTGTGCCCATTATGTGCATTACTTAGTACATTGTTTTACATGACATTTCATGCTAGGTGTGCCCATTATGTGCATTACTTAGTACATCGTTTTACATGACATTTCACGCTATGTATGTTCATTTGATTACATACTTAGTGCATTGTTTTCACATGCTTACATTTTGGTATGACATTTGGTTTGTTTACATGGGACAATACATTCATTAACATTAGCTACGCCGTTCGTTAGTAGGTAGTGGTACCATAGGAATTGACAACTCCCGTTCTGGACGTCCCAGGGAAAGGGGATGAAAGGAATGACCGAATTCGATGATATAAGACAGATAGACCTTTAATTTGTTTAAAGGGTTTATCACCACAGTCGCAAGGCTTGGATGTATGCATTTTCACAATACCGCATAAATGATCATATTAAATATTTGCATGCATTTACACAAAACATAGCTTTGATTTAAACCAAGTTTTACTTCAATACTTTGTTTTTGTGCATATGGTTTAGTTGAGACATTTCACTTGCCATACATGACATTTTGACATAGACATTTGACATGGATATTTGACATAGACATTTGACATGGATATTTGACATAGACATTTGACATGGATATTTGACATAGACATTTGACATGGATATCTGACCTAGACATTTGACATGGATATTTGACATAGACATTTGACATGGATATTTGACATAGACATTTTGACATGATTTACATTTGACACAAACACTTTTGACATTGGTTTTACATACTACATGATTTACATCTTGACATAAACACTTTGACATATTATTTAATACTTTTGACAATTGAATTAAACATAGACTTCTTACATTGGTTGGTTTGGTTTGATTAAGTGATTAAGTAACGATGCGTGTGTAATATGATACAAGCATGGTGGATACGCCGCTGGTACTTCCTATATATAAGTGTTTGTATGGTATTACATGTCGTAACGTTATTTGAATCATTTCAGTTTGAGACATAGAACATTTCATACAAATAACATACTTTTCACAAGACATTGATTTATAAACAACTTATCTTATGCAAACATATTTTACTTGGTTATTCATTTAACCTTACATTTATTTATACTTATCGTCTGATCTTATCGTTTTTCAAATGATTTAAAAGACAAAGCAAGTAACAAGGTTCATGACTAAACATTTTCTCAAACATAAGTCATGAATCTTATTTTCACAAAACCTATGTATCTCACAGGCATTTTTATGCTGACGTACCTATTTTCACATGTGTTTTTCAGGAGCTGTTGCATAAGATGATCAAGATACACATAGGCAGACTTGGGCTTTAGTGACAATAAAAGATGCAAGACTAGTTAATTATGTTGTATTTCCTTGTTTGTTAAGACATTGTAACACTTTTAATCAATAAAACGAAACTTAAATTTCCATGGTTGTGAAACATTAATTCTTTTACAACACTCCCCGATGTTTCCGCCACGTCTTGTATGTTCTACGTGGTCGGGGTGTGACAAAAGACTCCCAGAGTTTGTCATAATCGAACAGGAATCTTTGTCCGGGAAGTTGCGGTGGCGCAGTATGTTTCTAACAATCCACATGCTGAACCTGAATTACCTTCCCCAGACACGGTACAAACACTCTCTTGAGTGGACTTGCATACCCTACAAAGAAACCATCATTACTTTTAGCACCAAATTTGCCATCTGGATCTATGAAGGTACAGGGAGATCCAAACGGTTCTAAAAACTTTAGATTTGGCTTATAACGGTGTAAAAGTTCAAAACACGTCTTCTTATATTTCTTCACAGTGAGCACTCGGTTTAGTGTATAGCATGCTACAGCAACTGCTTCACTCCAGAAAAATATAGGTAACTTGGAATCGGCGAGCATTGTTCGAGCAGTTTCGATCAAGGTGTGATTCTTTCTTTCAGCTACACCGTTCTGCTGTGGAGTGTATGGTGCACCGAATTCATGAAGAATTCCTTTCTCGTTACAGAACTCGCTCATTTGATTATTCTTAAACTTCGTTCCATTATCACTTCTTATTCTCCTGATCGGCAGCTTATACAGCATTTCCATCTTTTTGAATATGATCATCAGTGATTCAAATGTTTGATCTTTCCTCTCTAGACACACCACCCAAGAAAATCTGGTGAAGTCATCAGTGACTACCAAACAGTATAAATCTCCACTGGTGCTTTTCGCATTAACCGACCCAAAGAGATCCATATGGAGTCTCTCGAGCGGTACTCTTATTGAATTCAACAACTTCTGTGGGTGTGACTTCTTCGTCTGCTTTCCTTTCTTGCATTCTACATAATCATCATTTAAATGAAAACTTTTAAGATTCACACCTTCAACTAAATCATTGTGTACAAGAAAGTTCATTTTTCTAACATGAATGTGGCCCATCTTTCGATGCCACATTTTCGACTCTTTTTCTGTTGCTTTTGTTTTTTATACAAAACACTGTTTTTGATGATCTGTTGTTGTTGCGACGCTCATATCTAGTATGTATAGATCATTTTCTCGTGGAGCTCGCAACAACACCATTTCTTCCGGAATTTTGAAACCAGGTTTTAAGACTAAACATTCGTTTTTAGTAAAGTGGACAGTAAATGATTTGTCACAAATCTGTGAGATACTTAGCAGATTGTTTTCAAGTTCGATTATATAGTTCACTTTATCAAACGAAATGACTCCATTTGTTAGAGTCCCTTGACCAACAATCCTTCCTCCCTGATTCCCAGCAAATCCCACATATCCACCATTTAAAGATTTAACATCATAAAGCAATGCTAGCATTCCGGCCATGTGTCTTGATGCTCCGCTGTCCATTATCCACCTACAATCATCACAGATAATTTATTCAAATAATGAGGCCCATGATTTTTTAACAGTTGAAACACTACCAAACACAAGATCACAATCCACTTCAACTTTCGGAATACAAAAAATGACATTTGGGACAACAGGTTTAAATTTTGATTTTAAATCTTCCTTCTTAATCGGTGGAAACTCTTCAAGTAACTTATCAAGTTCAAATTCAAGTTTATCCACATCATTTTCCAAAACTTTTGGTTCAGTTTTCAAAACACTTTCCATCTTTTTCTCTTCAACTAACGATTTTGGTTTCGCAACCCATGATTGATTCTCAAAAACTTTCATTTTTGGATAAATCTTTGAAGCCTTTTGGACTTTCGAAGATTTACCAACCTCAAAAGTTGATTTTGACTTTTCTTCGAGCTTCAGAGATTCACCTCTCTTCAAAATACGAACCGGTGAAATCATTGGTTTTTTACCCTTGTTATCAGTTAGAGTTTTAGGTCGGGGTTTTTGCAAAATAGGTTTTTCAAAGACTTTCATGCATTGTTTGGCCATATGACCAATCTCATTGCAACGATAATAAACTCTTTTGTCATACTCAACAAAAGTAGATTTGTAGGTCTCTTCTTTCAGCTACTTTGCTGCATTGAAATCATCAATGGCTTTTTGACTGAAAATATACTCTTTTTCATCAACAAAGTTCATTCCTGCCACAAAAACATCATTGTTCTGTTTTTCCATAGCTATCATGCGCGGTGATGGTAAACCTATCTCGGCTGGTATGACGGCCTCCGATCCATAGACTAAACTGAACGGAGTTTCGCCTGTACTAGTCTTTGGCATTGTTCGATGCGCCCAGAGGATGCTGGGAAGTTCGTCAACCCATCCTCTGCGCGCTGTCCCGAGTCGCGCTTTTATGCCGTCGACGATCTGTTTGTTTACGCTTTCTACTTGTCCATTTGCTTGAGGATGCGCGACGGAAGCGAAGTTATGCTCGATCTTCATCTCTTTGAACCATTTTTGAAGATCTTCTGCGGCGAAGTTGGTACCATTGTCGGAAATAATGCGCAATGGTAATCCGAATCTGCAAATGATATGTTCCCATATAAATTTGCGGATTACCATTGCTGTTGTTGAGGCCAAAGCTTTAGCCTCTACCCATTTTGTGAAGTAATCCACCGCGACGATGATGAATTTTACCGCACCTGGCGCGTCAGGAAATGGACCGACGAGGTCGATGCCCCACTGCTGGAATGGCCAGGCGGAAGTAACAGGTATTAGTGGATTTTTTGGTCGGGGTGTCTTTGGTGCGTGGCGTTGGCATGCCTCGCATCTTCTTAATAGGTCGACTGCGTCCATGTGCATTCCTGGCCAGTAGTATCCAGCGCTCATTATCTTTGCCACGACCATGCGCGGTCCCGCGTGTATTCCGCATAATCCTTCATGGATTTCTCTGACAAGGTACTTTGCGTCTGTTTTATCGACACAGCGCAATAATGGGCCCATGAATGATTTCCGGTAGAGGACGCCATCCGCCATTTCGTAATTTACTGCTTTGTGTTGTATTTTCCGAGCTTCTGCCTTTCCTTCCGGTAGCCTCCCATGTTGGAGGTACAAGATAATCGGAGACATCCAAGATGGATCTCCCATTTCTATAACGCTTACTTGTTTAAGATGAATGGAAGGGTTGGATAATACCTCTATGCGCACTTCCTTTGCTAAGTGTTGAAAACTGGTGGCAGCTAGCTTACTTAGTGCGTCAGCATGTTTGTTCTCGCTTCTGTTTATGTGATTAACTTTGAATGTTTGAAATTGGCTGATTAACATCCGTGCTTGTTCAAGGTATAATGCCATGGCTTCTTTTGCATCATAATTGCCATTAACTTGCTCGGCTACCAGTTTTGAATCGACATTAGCTTCAAGATTTCTTGCCCCCATTTTTAACGCTAAGCGAAGACCTGCCAAGAAGGCTTCATATTCGGCTTCGTTATTCGTACTTTTGAAATCTAATCGTATAGCGTACGTGAGCTCGTGGTTGTCTGGGCTGATTAATCGGAGACCTGCTCCTGCTCCATCGTCGTTGGAAGCACCATCTGTGTGTAAGGTCCAGACTCTGTCATCGAAAACAGGAGTTGGGTTCTGGATTGCCTCACATTCTTGTATTTTATCGATAGGGACTTCAGTGGCAAAGTCTGCTAACACTTGCCCTTTGATCGCGGGTCTTGGTCTGTAAAAAATGTTGTAACCTCCCAGTTCAATTGCCCACTTGGCCAGTCGTCCCGCTATGTCAGGCTTGGATAAGATCTGGCCTAGGTGGTAATTGGTAAGAACTGTGATGACGTGACCCGAAAAATACCTGCGTAGACGTCGGGATGCGTGTACTAGCGCTAGGACTAGCTTTTCTATCATTGAGTACCGAGTTTCTGGGCCGGTAAGCATTTTGCTGATGTAATAGATTGGAGTCTGGATGTTCTCGCGTTCTACCATCAATACAGCACCGACCGCTACTTCCGCGGCAGATAGATATAAAATTAGTGGCTCTTTTTCTTTTGGGGCTGTCAATGTTGGCAGTTGAATTAAACATTCTTTCATTTGTTTGAATGCAGCTTCCGCTTCAGATGTCCACTGAAAGTCAGTTTTCTTTGCGCAATTTCGTAGCGTACTGATGAATGGATAAGACTTTGCCGCGTGATTAGCCAAAAATCTGTTTAAAGCCGCTAATCGTCCAGCGAGCCTTTGCATTTCCTTGATTGTTGCGGGTGACGGCATTAACTGAATAGCCTGCACTTTTTCTGGATTTACTTTAAAACCATCTTTTGTGACGATGAATCCCAAAAATTTCCCTTCTTCCATGCCGAAGGAGCATTTGGTTGGGTTGAGTTTTAGACTGACGTTGCGCAAGGAATCGAATGTGCGCTGGATATTATCAAGCATTGTGCTTTCCTCATGACTCATGATGACAAGGTCATCCATGTACACTTCAACAGTCTTGCCAATGTCATCTTTGAAAATTGTGTCCATTAGGCGTTGATAGGTTGCGCCTGCGTTGCGCAGGCCGAATGGCATTTTGGTATAACAGAAAATGCCTTTATCTGTGCGGAACGCCGTTTTGTCTTCGTCTTCTTCTTTCATCTGGACTTGATGATAACCTTTGTAACAGTCAAGAAAACACTTCCATCTGAATGACGCTAGAGAGTCGACTTTCTTGTCTATCTCTGGAAGCGCGTAACAATCTTTTGGGCATGCTTTATTCAGGTCTTTGAAGTCAACGCACATTCTCCACCCGCCGCTATGTTTCTGCACCATTACTGGGTTGGCTACCCATGTATGGTACTTTACTTCGCGCAAGATACCCGCATTAAGTAACTCTGCTACTTGCTCGTCCATTGCTTTTGCTTTTTCTTCACTGAAACTGCGCCTCCCCTGAGCAACAGGTTCGACTGATGGCTTGATGTTTAGACAATGTTGCGCGATGTCGCGTGGGACCCCAGTCATGTATGCTGGGCACCAGGCGAATATATCTTTGTTGTTAGACAATAACTCTTTTAGTTGTATGCGTGTTGCTGGTGAAATGGCTGGTCCTAACAGAATGGTCTGTTCTGGGTACTCGTCGTTTAGAACCCATTTCTCTGGTTCATTTGATGCCGAAGGTTTGGCTACTTTTGCTGGTGGTTCGTCATCTACGAACATGACTTCTTTGCTTGAATACAATATTGCAACTCCAGTTTCTGTCGGAAATCCACAAGCAGCGTGTGGAATGGAAGTGATCATGCTAAATTCCCTTTGTGACCTTCGCCCGAGCAAGACATCATGTCGTGATGTTGCCGGCATGACCATGAAATTAACTGAAACTGTTCGTGAGTGCTCGCCATCGGATAAGGTTACCGGGAAAACGATTTGTCCTAATGGAAATACAGCTTCATTACAGAATCCGGTGAGGGGAAAATCAACCGGCTCTAAACGTGCTTTGTCTTCTGGATCAAGCTGCTTAAAGCACTGCTCGTATATGATGTCCATCGAGCTTCCTGGATCTATGAACATATAGTCAGTTCGGTAATGACCGAAAATACCAGTGATAATCACTGGTCGTTCTTCCTGGGGGCCCCCAGGAACAACGGGGAACACCACTTGCTGTTCTCTCCAATGTTGATTATAGTTTCGTTTATTTGGTCTCCGTGATGGACCTCCTTGAATCATATGTATTTGTTTCTGATAACTGCTATATTGGTGGGATTGAATGTCCTCCCTTCGTGGTATTGGTGGATCCAATATTGCGGTATCAATTTTTTCTCCAGATCTGATATTTGTCAAATCAGATCTGGCGATTTGAATAACGATTGTGTTTAAAGCAGCTTGGCATCTGCTAAACCAATGTTCTGGGAACTCCTCTAACCGTAAATTGTTTCCGACGTTTGATCGAGGACCAAGCTGTCGGTGAGAAGACGAATTTTCTGCCATGTGTAAAAAACAGAAAACGGAATGAACTGAATCGAAACGAGGTGGAAACTAGAAAAACTGAGAAAACGGTGGGCGCCAATGAAGAAACACCAACTAAATGGTCGGAACCGAGATAGTTAGGGGGTTTGAATCCGCATAAAAGGTTAGCTCTCCCTCGGTTGATTCAGTTGCAATGGAATTACTTCTCCGGTAGCTCTGCAAAAAAGAACACCGTTAGCCTCGCCAAGGGGAGAAGAGGGTTCTCTCCTTGACCCGACTCCGCCGTGAGAATAAGTATTGATATCGGAGAAGATAAGTATTTTAAGAGTGAGAGTAGTCTGAGTTTATACCTGAACAGTTCTCTTACTTATATCCGGGAGTTTGGGAGGGAAAACCCATTATTGAAAAGATGACGGAAAATGCCTAACGCCGTAGCGGTTATTTTTCCTCCGTTAGAGTTCTTTAATCTGACGTTGATTAACCTCGATCCGATGTGAATGCACACGGATCGTGGTCTGATCGATGGCTGGGGAATTGCCACGTGGAAAGTGACTAAGTGGAGATTGCTCTCTAATTGCATGCATTCGTTGTGATTCCAGGGGTGCCTGTGGTATTGACACGTGTCCAGACGGTTATAACCGTCTGGGTGGTGCACGATTGTATTTCTTGTAGAAGATTACTGCTGTAATCTGGTGTGACACCTTACTGTGTGGACACAGATGAATAAATCCCAAGTCTGGGTAGAATAATATCCAAGTCTGGATATTTGGGCGGAAGTATTGCTCTCAGGATTTTTATCCTTTGCTAATGGGAGAAGGCGCAAGGATTTATGATTTCCTTTGGGTGCGCGACTATAAATTGCCGATACTTTCTTCCTTTTGTGAAACCAGTGCGCTGCCGCGCAAGGTTAAAATGTTAAAAGGCAAGGTTATGGTATGGTCCCCAATACTTATTATGAGGTTTTTGGGACCTTACCCCTTCACATCTTTTCCTTTGGCTTAACATTCTTCTTGGCCATTTTCTTTTCAAATCCAATCCCTTTGTTTTTAAGATTGTTTCCATTTCTCTTGTTGTTACCACAATTTCCCTCCCACTCTTTCTTTCCCGAATTGTTAGGCTGTGACTTAACAAAAGACTTTTTGGGTTTTGAAAAGAACTCTTTGTTGTTCACCTCAGAAATATCAATTTCGACCAATTTAAACACCTTTTCAACATTCTCAATTCTAGCATTTTGAAGCGGATACTCAAAATCAGAATAAAGCTTGTCAGTTCCAATCATTGTGTAAACCACAATGATAGGATCATCATTCGCGACTTTGTCTGATTTTGGTATGAATCTGTCTAAGAAGTTACCATCTTCTTCAGAATCAGAAACAGAGTTCTCAAAATGAGTTTTCACAGTCTCAAACTCCGAGTTATCACTTTCTTCGTCTAACACTTGGTCAACAACGGTTTTGATCACCTGTGACTCATTGTCAGTGTCGGACGAAGAGAATGTAACATCAATACTCTCAGGTAATTCATTCTCAATCGTTCTCAGTTTGAGGTTCAAAGCAGCTTTCACCCCATCTGGATACTTCTGAGTGTAATGAATCCACATTGGGGGTGGAACACTGTTAAAGACAGGTGTTGCATATGGTTGTTGCGGGACAATCTGTTCAATCACATATGAAGATGCAACATAAATCATCAACTTCTTGTCAATTCTTTCATTCTCAATTTTGATTAACCCTAATTCCTTTTTCAAAGAAGCAATCGTGTCCAAGTGAAAGTTGATTTCTACTTGTTTATCAAAAACTGTTGCTTTTAACAATTTTGTGGCTTTGTCGTTTTCAAGACTTTCTTTTTGAATCATTTTGATAGATTTAGCCAACTTTTCATACGCTTCTTTTACTTCACTCAGATCAAATTTAACCTCATCAGTGTATTGTTTCAATTCCTGAAACTTTTTGTCTTTTTCAAGACATTCCATGCATGTTTTTGAACAGTTTTTGCATGAAGTTTCAGAGATTGAATCAATCTTTTCAACAATCTTTTCTTCTTGCTCAAAATTAACATACTGTTTACCGACATTATCAGACTCTGACTCAGAAACTCCTTCAGTTTTAACATCCTCACTTTCAGATTTCTCGTCAGACTCCATTTGACTTGACTCTGTTTTGACCGACATACTTTCAACTGACTCAGTATCAACAGACTCTGGTTTTACAGATTCTGTGTCTACCTCTTTCAGCTTTGCCATTAAAGCTTTGTCAGCAATCTCTTTCAGTGTTTCTTCAGTCATTTCTTTCGAGACATCAATTATCTCTTCAACAGAATCTTTCTTAAGATCATACTGTGAGCAAGATCCTGTTGTTGGCTCACTAAAATAACCTGCAAAAGAATTAAACACGTTAGGAGGCATAATTGATTTTAAAGAACTACCTAAAACCTCCTGTTTGGACTGATAATAGTGAACTTCTGCAGCAATTTCTTTGAGATCAACCGGACTTTCTTCAGATACATCTTCACTAACAACCTCATCAACAACATTCTCAGACACTTCCACAATCTTAGCCATCATTGCTCTACCCTCACTGCCCGGGATATACTTGTCCCAACTGAACCCTTCAGCTACCTTCTCATCATCTTGGTTGACAATAAGAGCTTTTTTCGGCTTGTTTTCGATCTGAGGTCTTTGAACGACAGGTTGTTGATTTGTCTTGTGATAGATAGCCTATATGTAACAATCGTTGGTAAATGGATTTTGATGATTGTTGACCTCTCTATTAGGACACTCCCTCTTAAAATGACCCTTTTCTTTACACCTAAAACAAGTCACTTTGGACTTATCAAAACCAAGTTTTTGATCCGGACCTGACAAACTGTTTCAGCCCGTAATTTCCATAAACCTTTGGGCTCTTCTAACCAAACTAGCCATTCCCCACTTGATGTCAATCAGCTCTAGCTCCTCTGGATCGATTTGATCGTAATCCTCCTTCGTCATGTCTGGATTACCGATCCTCCCCGCTACCAAACTCTCATATGACTCCAGCACGGAAGCTAACAGTGCAATGTGTTGCTTAGCAGCTGCTTCTGTAAACTCTTGTCCATTTTTTATATTTACAGCTATGTTGCATTGTATCCCAGAAACATATCCCTGATTGTTCGAGCTTGATGAGCTTTGTGGAGACATTTGTTCTGAAATCTTGGGATTCGGCTCATAACTTGTAAACGGTGAAGGCTTGTTGTTGCTTGATGTACTAGATGAAGCACCATATATTGAATCTGCACTGAAAGCTGTTTGAATCTTTGGGCTTAGATTCGTTGTTGCCGGAGAACTGCCTTTGTAATATACTGAAACATCCTGTTAAACATTTGCAGAATTCATCTGTTTAATCTTTGTTAACTCTAACTCATGTTCTTCGATCTTCTCTATGAAACCACTAAGATTCAAATTAACATAATCTGAATTGTTCTTCAGCACCAGCAAATAGGTACCCCATTCATCATATGGCAATGCATCTGCCAATTTATCTATCCACTTCTCATTGGTCTTCTTTATTTCCAATCTCCCCATCTCCACAACTAGATGACAGTATCTTTCAATCAATTGTTTTGTAGTTTCACCTTTCATACCAGTGAAGATGTCAAATTGTTTCTTTATCAAAGCCTTTTTGCTTTTGATCATGGATACACTCCCTTTAAATTGTACTTGCAGCGACTACCAAATAGATTGTGAATTATCCAAATGCTGTAACAACACCAAGATATCCTCTTTAATCGCCTGTTGAAGAATACTCATCATCTTTTTCTCAGCTTTGAAATCTTCTTGTTCAGCTTGTGTCAAACTGCCAATCTGCTTCACAAGATTTAAACCATCTCTCGGAGGATCATATTTTGATTCAATCTTCATCCAGCATTCAAAGTGATTTGCTTGAACCCATGTCTTAAACCTTCCAGACCAACCCGAATACTCATCGATATTCATCGGTTTAGGTGGTTTCTGCATCGTCCCGAGCTCATTCTCCATATTCACTTTTTGTACTATACTAGCCAGGGTTTGTGCTGCCGTCATTCCACCACCAGAAAACATGTTGTAAAACTCGTTATCCATTTTACAAATTCAAATTACGGAAAAAAATTTCAAGTTTTGAAAACAGAACTTTTCAAGCGAAATCACACAAAATCAGATTTTCAAGCGAAATAACGAACAATATGGACTTTCACAACAAATACATGCTTTCAAGCGAAATAAGATTTCAAGTTGAATCAGCACTTTCAAGCGAAATCAAGTGATTTTTCGAGCGGAATAACCTTCTCAAGCGAAATCAGTTGAATTTCAAGCGAAACCACTTATTTTGCTCGAAACTACTACAACTTTTCAAGCGGAATCAGTTGTTTTTAAGTGAAATCACTTATTTCGCTTGAAACTATCACAAATTTTCAAGCGAAAACAGATACTTCGTTCAAGCGAAATCAGGTTTTTAGCCCATTTTTACCACTTTTACTTTGAATTTTGATCTGATACTCTCAAGGGTTTGTTAAAGCACTGTTTTACACACAATATCAGAAACTCAGTCCATTTTGTCCGTTAAAATGTCCAAAAATCCAAGAATGTGTAGAAAAAGGCACTGATTCAAGTGTATTGGCTCATAACTGGCTCTGATACCAATTGTAGGATCGATTTTGATGACCGAGTGAGTCAATCAGAGGCAATACACACTGTTTGAGAGGTGGAATCAATCAAACAGAATAGAATCAGAGAAGAATGGAGTAGAAAACAGAGTATGGTGCTGTTTGTTTTTTCTGCAGGAAAACCTCTTCTGCTGGAGGCCACATCTGCAGACATCTGCAGGAGAAGAGATGGACCAAATGTCTGCAGTCTGCAAGGAGAAGAGGGTTTGTTTTTTTTATATAAAACCTCTTCACACACATTACACACACAACACACACCTCTGCTTTCACTTCACCACCGACACCACTTCACCACCGTCACCACCGTCACCACCGCCACCACTTCACCACCGCCACCACTTCACCACCGTCACCACTACACCACCGTCACCACTACACCACAGATCGATGATGATGATGATGCAGATCGACCACCGCCATCAAAACCCACCGCCACCGCCGCCCCTTCTCTCTCTACGATCTCTCTCTCTCTCTTCGTTCCAGATGTCGATGTCGATGTTGATGATGATGAGGGTTTTCGATTTAGGGTTTTCGATTTGGGGGTTTTGTTTGTGATGTTGATGATGATGTCGGAGGTGGTGGCGGAGTGGAGGTGGAGCAGATGTCGGAGGTGGAGCAGAGGTGGTGGCGGAGTGGATGTGGAGGTGGAGAAGATTTGGGGGTTTTGTTTGTGATGTCGATTTGGGGCTGGAGCAGCGGAGGTGGTGGCAGAGTGGAGGTGGTGGTGGCGGAGCAGGGGTGGTGATGATGATGATGATGATGGTGGCGGAGCAGTGGTGGTGGTGGCGGAGCAGGGGCGGAGCAGGGGTGGAGGTGGAGGTGGTGCCAAGAAGAGGTAAGAAGCTTTGTTTTATATCTTCCTTAGGAAGAGGCTGGGGAGAGGTAAAAAGCACTTCTAAAAAAAAACAAACACTCTTTTGAGGCTAAACCTCTTCCCGCGTCTGCACGGTGCAGACAGAAGAGGCCAGGAAGCTCTTCTTGAAAAAAACAAACACCACCTATATCACTTTAACACACGTTTCTCATTAATATTTCACTTGAAAATCCAGCAGCAGTTCGGTATACAACTTGTGATTCCGTGCCTAATGAGAAACAACACTAGCCTTTATATAGGCATCAGATTTCGCTTGAAATGACACATGGCATTTCGAGCGAAATAACAACTTCTGATTTAGCTCGAAATGACCAAGTGTCATTTCAAGCGAAATAACATCAAATACACATAAAATTACATTCAGACCCCTAAACTTTACATATCTGACACTTTTGACTCCTATACATCATGACCTAGACTTAAGACATAAGCTGTAGACATCGTGCACCAACATGAAGAATTTGGAAAGAGGCAAGAGCCAGGTCAAGATCCTGGAAGCCCGAAGATTGATAAAGACTGAAGACGTTGAAGACTCGACACTTAAGACTCATCAACATCCGAGGGGGAGTCTGTTGGTGTAATAGTCTGTCGACTTCGTCTTGTATCGAGTCTAATATTAGAATTGTTAGATCAGGGCACGTTATACGAGAAAATAGGATAGTTTGGATGGTGTTTAAGCTAATTTCTCTTGAATGATGTTATTTCGCTTGAAATGACATTTGACAGTTTCAAGCGAAATCAAATATGTTGATTTCGCTTGAACTGACACCTGGACACTTTCAAGCGAAATCTCGTGTCTATAAATAGGTTCCGAGCGAAATCATTTGTAACTTTCATCATTCCGGTACCGAACTGCTGCCGACGGGTCGTTTGATCTGTATTGCTGTTATAATCAATAAACTAGACGATTAATATTGAATCAAGCTGTTTTCCACGTCTGTTTCTTTGTTTCCGCCTCTGAAACAGACTATAGCTCTTCTGAATGACTCGCTTGGGTCACAATTCAATCCTACAATAAAAACCATTCCTGGTGGATCTATGGTGTGGTTTCTTAAGCTCCCTTTAGCTTATTCATCGTCTTCAGTATCACCAAATGAAAGCGGTTGTTGTGGAATAGACACACCTGCATCTGTAGGAACACTTGACAGAATGTTAAAAGACTTAAATAATTAAGCATAATCATATAACCAGTCTGGACCAACTCTAGCATCCATAGAATTTTCTTCGAGCCATTCAATGTTGCACGACTCGACGACCTTTTTAGTTACTTTATTGTATACTCTATAGGATGAACCTTTAGCGTATCCAGTAAAGAAACACTCATCCCCCTTGACTTCAAACTTTCCATTAGTGTCCATAAGAAATAACACACATGGACAACCAAAGATGCGAAAGTATGATACCGAGGGTTTACGTCCTTCCAAAATCTCATAAGGAGTTTTCATAAGACATTTATTTACTAAAGCATGATTTTGGATGTAACAAGCCGTGCTAACTGCCTCAGCCCAAAAGAAACTAGGAAGCTTCGAGTCGGCTAGCATAGTTCATGCAACCTCAATAAGAGTACGATTTCTTCTCTCAGCCACTCCATTCTGTTGTGGAGTTTGTGGTGCACTATACTGTCGATCGATTCCCTTTTCAGCACAAAATGTATCCAATGTGATATTATTGAACTCTGTCCCGTTGTCTGATCGAATAGCCTTCACTCTTGTACTCACTTGATTTTCAGCCAGAGTGATGAACTGTTTGACTAAACCCACAGTCTCATTCTTGTGACTCAGAAAGTAAACCCAGGTGTAACGTGAGTAGTCGTCAACTGTCATAAGACAGTATTGATAGGGCATGGATTTTATGCTAAGGATCATCTATCCTGAGACTGGGCCTGGATCACGGATACTTAATGGATAATGCAGGGAGTCTGAGGATCAAGGATCCTTACTATTGTTTATGTTTTTAACAATTGTTCCTTGTGTTCTTAGTTTACGTTTGCAGGTATTTGTGGACTAAGTCAATGAGAGAATCTCGGAGGAATATGCTATTTTTGGCACGTGCATGAGAGTCATAACCGTTGACGAAGGTCGTGTGAAAGCTTGCATGATCTTCATAGAGTTAGTTACTAGGATTTCTTTTATCTTTTAAGGGGTAACAATCTCATTTTAGAAACACAACAACAGCCTACATTCGAACTCTCTGATCTACATTGGCGAACACACACACTTTCACATTAGCAAATCATTGTATTGAGCTTGTTATCATCCAAAGTTGTAACCTTTCTTGATCAATATAGTTGATAGTGATAGTTTTCACTATCCGAGGTTTTTTATGCCGGAGATCATACATTGATCAAGGGCTTTTTCCTCGTATAAATCCTTATGTTCATTGTCATTTGCTTTTGATAAGTGTTCATACATTTTTCATCTAATCAAGCACTCAACCTCATGAAAATCATATTTGGTTACATTATCTTTGTGTGATTTTTGACCAAAATAGTTTGGCACCCACCGTGGGGCAATTGGTGCTTTATCTTTGAAAAACTTTGTTCATTTCATTCATTCATGTTCGTTACCTTCAACCACATGGCTTCTCAGGGAAAAACTTCTTCAAGCTCCATGTCGGCGATCACTTTATCACAGGGCATTCCACCGTTACCTCCTGCTCCCTCTGCATCTCAGAAGAATGCTGAGAATGCTTCGAAGAAGCCAACCCCCATTTTCACAAAAGCAACTACTGCTGTTTTTTCCTCTACACCTACTAACAGTGATCTTTACTCTTTGATGTTGCAGATGAGAGGATAAATGCAACAACAGGATGAAACTAATGGCAGGAACCTTCGTGAGATTGATGAAATCAAGAAATTGAAAAAGTCAGCGGAGGATCACTCCCCGTTGATGCCTAGGTCGTTGGATTTCACTACTCTACCAACAACCATCCAGCACTCCAAGGCATCAGGTGTTCAGTATTAAGGAGGGTCATCAAGTATGTAATATGGATCATCAGCAATGACTCACGCTCAAGGATTCTCCAGCCTCAATGATCCTCTTTTCAGCATCAAGGATCCTTCTCTAGTTCAGGAGGATACATGGGGATACTTTCAGCTCAAGGATCCTACTCTCAGCATCAAGGATCCTCATTGCAGGTTCAAGGATCCATGGAATATCCTCCACGACCTTCAGCACCAATGGATCCTGGATCCAATATCTTCCAGGATCAAGGATCCTCAGGGAGTCAACAACCCAGAAGTTCTGAGATTCATGTGGGAGACTTCATTCCCATGCAGACCATTGCTTCATCTGGTCCCACTCTTGCACCAGAGTTGCCTCATTTTGGATACACTTCTAGGGTTCCAATCCCAAACCAGTCAGGAGGTAACACTTTCAATACATATTATGGTACTAATCATGGTCTCATGCAGTAACCAGGAATCAATCAGGCCATGGCTAAGGAGTTGCATGTGACACCCACGACGAAACCAGGTACACCCTAAACGGTCCAAAACTATAAAGCACACTTAACACTCTAATTTCACGAAAACCCTAAAAACATGTGTGACTTATATGCTTGATTAACTGCTATATGTTATGTCTCGGAGGAATCCGAGAACACGTTATGAATGACATGACACTAATAAGGACCCATGATGTGAAATTGGTATCCTTAGACTTTAACAAGTGTTAAACCGGAGCTTTCCGTTTAACAATGCTTTAAACCTTTGACATTGATTATTAGGTTATCGGTAGCATCATTTAAGATTTCGAGTTCCAGGAACAACTTAGTTTTGTGCCTTAGACTATGACATCAGGTTTGAAACTAATCAGAGATCGGGCATGCAAAACGGAGCAGCTTCCCGGTTGGGGAAACGCTTTCTTTTCAGGGATAACATAAGGCAATCAAAAGTGCAAGGAACGATCGATCAAGCTTAAAAACACTTAAACCACTCTAATACAAGTCTTTTATGATTAAAACGTAACTGGGCTCGGATTTCAAGACGGTTATGCAAGATTTTTAAAACCGAGTCTTTTGACACTAATTACGCGCGAAACGGAGTCCGTCACGCAAATCGAGAACGTGTCAGGGACCCATAAACGAACCTAAACACTCAACGAAAGATAAACATCATCTATAGGCGCTCAAAACGAAGCACGAGGTGGCCCTAGGGGGCCCACCCAAACCGCCACCACCCCCCTATATATATATTTTTTTCTTTCATTTTTCTTTTAAATTTCACACATAAATCCTCCCAAAATTATGCTTCTTTCTCATAAATCCCAGCTGATCTAACAAGAATAAGCCTCAAATTAAAGGTATCAACCTTAATTTTTATGGTTTTAAGCTTGGTTTCTTGATTAAACATGGTTTAGGCCATGAAAACCCTTTTTAATCCATGATTTTTGGAAGTTTAAACATGTTTATGGGCTGAATATGAACACCATATGAATACCCTAGTGTTATATGGCAGCCATGGTTATAAATCTTTGGGTTTTGATACCCTAATCAACACATATTCGACAGAAATCGCTTAACTAGTTGATTAACCGTAAAACAATGAAATAAAGCTTGATTGATCTAAGTTCTAGCATATTTTAGAATTTTTGGAATTTTCTACGATTTTTCGTGAAATGTTTACTGTTTTACCAAAAGAATTCTAGAAAAACTACCAAACGGATTCAATAAATCACCAAATTTTACAGAGACACTAAGGAACATATGAGGAATGTTCTAGGAAAATTCGGAGTCCATTGGTTAAGTTTTGATTTGGGTTAAAAATCCGCGTTTTTGCGATTTTTCGGTAGCCGGAAACGCACCGAAACGAAATCAAAAAAATCTTAAAATTTTTGGAGATGTTTATGGAAACATAAGGGATGTCCAGGATTTTTTTGAGAATTTTGGATCACTGATGGTAATTAATGTTAATTATGTGGTTAAATATGGTTTTATAAATAATTTATTTAGACAAGTAAAATGCCAAAATAAATTTCCAGAAATTTTTCCCATATTCTACAGATTTTGTTAGGACCGGTTTTGGACTCCGAAATGATTGCGAACCGAACGTGTAACGTGCGGAATCCGTACACGAACGTGACCGAACACACAAGAACGTAATATAGTTGTGATTCTATTGATAGATCTGAAATCGTACAACACCTGAATCACGTGGACAACACTATCTCTCTCTAGACTTTCTCTCTCTAGCCTCTAGCTCTCCAAAGTTGTAGAAGTTTCTTAAATCTAACACATAAACCTCATATTTATAGGCCAAGGAGCTTTAATGAGATTTCTCATTATAACAGAAATGCCACCTTGCCATTTCTCTAAATATAACACTATAAAGCCTAGATTTAAACTGTTTCGGCTACGAACTGAATTGACGGAGGCAATAGACATAAATGCACCAACAGACTCCCACTTGGATATTGCCGCAGTCAATCCGTAGTCAAACTCGTAGCGACTTGTCTTTCTCTCTCTCGAGTCTTCTTGAAGCTTTATCATCTCTTCAACAACATAGACTCCCTCTTTCTTGAACAGAATCCCCGTGGATCTGTCTTCAATTTCAGCTTCCCCTTTCAGTAGACTCTTCAGGCTCCCCCTTTCGTCAAGCTTATGTGCTTTGGGATCGACACATGGCTTTCCAAATACAAGCTCTTCCAGGATAGTTAGCTGGCTCCTTGAAAGCACGCTCCCCCTTGCGTTGAGCTCGTCTTCAAACTCCCCCTTTAGACTCGGCTATCGGGATCGTAGTCTGGAACATCATCTGCAATTTCTCAAACATTTATAAGTAAAAATGTTTTGAACATCCAGGATTGATTACCTGGCTTTCTCAGCATAAGCTAAAACATTTTTATTGTGAAAGCATTATCAATTGTCCAGGAATGGTAACCTGGGTCTATTAAACTTTCTAAATCATGATCCTGGCTCTAAATATAATAAGATGAATATATCCAGGAATACTTGATTCTCTTTCCCTATCAATAATCTTCATAGATTTGGCAGTATTAGCGAACAGGATTGGAAACTGGCTCTTTTACAATAGATTTTAACAATTTAAGCATCCAAATCCTTCACGGTTAATCATCCAAGTCCAACTTAATGACCTTGGAGATATCACAAACTATTTTTGATTTTGATTTTAAAAAAACATCAAGTTTCAAATTAATGAACTTGTTTTATTTTCAGAAACACGATCAGCATACTCAGATTTTGAAACTCAGCATTCAGACATCGGTTGTCGAAAATAAAGTAGAAATCAAAATCTTTTTGAATTTTTCTGAAACATAAGGCAGTAAAGAAATATTTACAAACATATTTACAGACAATATTTTTGTTTGAGTTTGCGTCAGAGGATCATATCAGTTTTTGACAAATCACTAGTACCGTTGAGTTTTTGATCACTTTAAGTTTTAAACGATTCACTTAGATTGTCAGTATACTGATCCACTTAAATTTTCACACAAAGTTCAATTCGTTCGAGATACGGATTAGTGTTTTAAGGACTTAACTTATTCGTGTGTCCCACCTTAGAATATATTCCCGTATCCAGACTCCTATATTCAGTCTTACAGGTGAATGTACACTAATGATATCTGTAAATGGGTAATGCGAGATCATGAGAGCTCAGGTTAGAACTTCTGTTCAGACAAAGAGATGATGGCTCGACTTTCGGTGTGTCTCGTTTGGGGATCTTTTCTTCTACAGCACATGATTAGCATTTTTCAATGTTTCATCATTTCTTATGCTGAGGGTGGGCTTTATGATTAAAGTAGTGCAGAGTATTATACGAGGACTAGGCTATTGCTCCCGCAAAATCAGAAGTCCTGGTATAATACCCCAGATATCATCACGTACAAAGACCTAGTATGTCAGAAATAGAAAGTCCTTCAAACAAGATTTTGGGGGTTACCCATATATCCAAGAGATGTTCCCCACAAGATAAGTAAGTATTTGATATTTAGGTTTATATCTCGAAAACAATCTACTAAGCGTGTAAAAACCTACTGGTATATCATCAGTGAGACTGTTTATCACATTTTAACTTTCCATTTCTTTAGCGTACTGTGATTGTCTACTGATGTACTATCATTTCCTCTTTTTACACACAACTCATTTTTGAATTTTATCATGTTTTTGGCTTTTTCAAATTTTCTAATGTTTTTGGATTTTCTGACAACAAATTTCTTACTCCCCCTAAAATGCAAAACCATGTAAAGAAAATTTGACAAACCGATGTAGATAGCTTTGTCTCGCCATCCATTTTCTGCATCTCATGCTCTGTTTTGTAGAAAATATAATCTACCCCCATGATTTACAACACATTGATCTTTTACAATTTGAAAACCATTTTTCAATCTTGTGAAATTAATCATGTTTGTTCCGTCGTGAGGGTTTCAGCATTCACTCGACATATTTTTGTAAATTTTTGAATTTTTGACAAAATTTTAAAACAAACATATTTTTGATTTTTCATATTTTTGACAAAATAAAAACATATTTTTGGTTTTTAAATTTTCAATTTTTAGGGTTTTGAAATATGGTTTATTTATTTACAGAAAACACAAACTCCCTGTTTCAGTCGCAGGGTTCAGCAGCCTCTTCCTTTCGTGCCAGGCTGCTCCTACACTCTTCTTGTTGACATTCAGATTTCTTCGGAAGCACCAGCACATTCAAATTACTCAATTACTTGAACAATTTAGCCCAGGTCTATTTGACCTTAGGCATTTCAACACAATATGCTTCATTCAACTTCGAAAAATCTTTGTCATTTTGTACAAAGACTTTGTCAATTTTGACTTCAACCGTTTCATCATTTACCGAAGCAATTTGTTTCTTAACTGTCCATTTTTTACCTTTTGGAGCACCTCTTTTGTAAAAATGTGAATCTTTTTGAACATTTTGATTTTGAACAACAACTTTTGGTTTCCAAAACTGTTGTGGTTTTGTTACATCGACAGTTGTTTTCCAACTTTGTGTTGTTCTAAGTCTGGGTGTATCTGATTTCCAGGTTTGTTGTGAGTCAGCCTTTGACATTTTCAGCTTCCAAGTTTGCTTTGAAACAAACTTGGTTGACTTGTGATTCACAACATCAGATTTCTTTTTCGTCTCAACATCAATAGGTTTCAGATTTGGACACTTACGAGCAAGATGTCCAGTTTGATCACATTTGAAACATGTTCTCTTGGACACATCTTTGACCTGTTGTTGTTGCTTTTTCTGAGCATGAAACTCTTCATTAGACTGTCGTCTAAATTTGAGTTCTTTTTCTTCTTCGGAACTTGTTCCGTGAACAAAATTCATTTTTGCCTGATAATTTGGCGTTTCATTTTCTTCCAATTCTGTTTCTTTTTATAACCCAACCCAGCCTTCATGTTTTTCTTTTTGTAAACAGGTTTGTTATAAAAAGTTTTGTGACCTTTTCCAGCAAATTTTGGAATTTCAGATTTTTCAATTTCAACAATTTTGAAAACTTTATCAATCTTTTCTGAAATCACATTCTGAATCGGGAATACAATATCTAAGAATAATTTGTCTGATCCAATCATGGTATAAACCAATCCTTTTGAATCATCATTCAAATTTTTCTCAGATTTTGAGTTTTTCATATATTTTTCATGAAAACTACCTTCATTTCCATCATGTGATTCAGATTTACCTGTTTCAACCGACTCGTCTTTCAACACATTTTCAACGACCTTACCTACCACCTATGAATCACTTGAATCATCAGATTTGGAATAGGTTACGTCAATGTTATCTGGCAATTGATCGACCATGTTGAAAGCTTTTTCGACCTTCTCATCATCATAAAATGCGAACTTTTCCGGTGGTGGAACTTGATGAAACTCTGAGCCAATACCTTTCTTGTTTTGCTCAGAATCTTTACCATCCGGTTTTAGATTGAAAACTCTTTCAAGCACATATGATATGCATGATAACTATGTAACTTGTTGTTATCCTGTTCTAAATCAGCTATTTGACACTTTAGCTTAGCAACATCCTCAATGTAAGAATTGACAACTTGTTGCTTTATTGAATACTGTCGCTTAAGCGTATCAGTTGTTTCAGAACAGTATCTCAATCTGGATTGAACAAGTTTCATTTGACTTTTCACATTTTCATATGACTCTTTTGTAATGTGATAAGCCAATTTTATTGAATCATATTCTTTCTTCATTTCCTAACATGTATTTTCTTTTTGAAAACACTCTTCAGTCATTTTTGAAACCTTTTCTTTCAGAATTTCATTTTCTTTTTCTAAATTCTTGCATTTTTGTATAAGCTTTTCGTCACTATCTTTTAAAACCTTTTCATTTTCTAGCATTTCTTTGCATTTTTCTTTGAAAACTTCTTCTATTTTAGTAAATTCTAGATCTCTTGTTCTGAAATTTTCATCTTTTTCAGTACAAGCACTGCACGTTTCCATGCATTTTTTGCACTGTTCAACAGTTCTATTTAATATTTCAGATTCATTTGAAGTATTTACCTCAGTGGTTGGCACTTCGGATTTCACTTCCGTCTGTGTCTGATCAGCTTCATTTTTCTTCTGTTCTTCACAAACACCAGCATCACCACCAACAACAGCATCCAACCTCTCTATCTTCACTTCTTCTTCTTCTTTCTTCTTTATCTCTTTTTCTGTCGGCTGTTCTTTGCTAACAGCTTTCTTTTCAGCAACTTTTTCATTTCTTTTCTCTTTCTCTTCTATCTTCACATCCTCAACTTTCACAGCTTCAACTTTGACTTCCTCAGCAACCTTCTTCAGATCAGTTACCAACTCATCAACATTCTTCTTCATTCTTTCTTCATCCCTCTTTTTCAAACTCGCGGTCATCACGTCACGAATTATCTTGTCCAGCCTTTTCAGATAAGTTGTTTTATCTTTCGCAACATTCGAATAGTATTCGCTGGACAGACGAATTACTGCAAGAACATCATCAAAAACAACTTCCTTTCGATGAACGACAGGATCACCATTTTGGTTGATATAGCAATATCTCTTCTTGTCGTATCTTCCACAATACTTTGCATCTTCGTATTCTTCATGCATTTTCTCAATTCTGTAGCCTGCAAAGAATCTTTCTCTTTCGGTTTTCTCACTCAGAATTTCTTCTCTGGTTTTCTCCTAGATTTTAGCAACTAAAGCATGATGTTTGCTCTTTGATATAGTTCTGCCATGAGCTGTGAATCGATCATCAACACGATCTTCTTCTGGAAGAATCTCACTCCAATCATACCCTTCGTCATCATGGATTACTGCACATGCTCTTGATTTCTCTTTGGGATTATTTTCAATCAGTTTCGGCTCTTCTTTGCTACGGTGGTAAATCGCCTTTCGGTAATAATCATCATTGAAAGGTTTCTCAGTTTCGTCAACTTCAGAATTTTTGCATTCTCTTTTGAAATGACCCTTTTGTTTGCATCTGAAACAGGTCACTTTGGATTTATCAAATCCCAGCTTTGTTGACGGTCCACCTATTGACTGCTTCCCAGTAATCTCCATATACCTCTGAGCTCTTCTAATGCAACTTGCTAAACACCAGCGTATGTCAATGAGTTCCATTTCTGCTGGGTCGATCTGGTCGGAGTCTTCCTTTGTCAGTTCTGAGTTTCCAATATTTCCAGAGACTAGACCTTCGTAGGACTCTAACACAGATGCTAGAAAACTCATTTGTTGTTTTGCTGCAATGATGCTCATAGCCAGAGAATTCTTTAATTTCAGAGCGATGTTGCAGAGAACTTCTTCAGATTCTTCAGGATTTGCTCTTGCAGAAGATGAATGATATCCTGGATTGTAGTTTGATGAGCTTTTCTGTGGTTCTTTTGACTTTTCAACACTGAAACCCGTCTTTGGTGATTCACCAACTTTCACCGAAGGTGTGCTACCTTTGTAATAAAGACCGACATTTTGTTGATGTGAAGAACTGCTCATCTTGCTTTGCTTTTGTAGCTCAAGCTCATGACTTTCTATCTTTTCTATCAAAACATCAAGAGTAATTGAATCATATAAAACATCATTTTTCAAGATAAACACAAACGTTTTCCACTGATCAGCTCGTGGTAACGCTTCTATGATTTTATCAATTATTTCCTCACGTGTTTTGATAATTTCAAACCTTTCGAGTTCAATTTTTAAATGACAAAAAAGTTCAATCATTTGCCTCACTGACTCTCCTTTTAAGCTATCAAACAAATCAAATTCTTTTTTAAGTAAAGCAATTTTGTTCTTTTTAATTTGTTTGCCTCCCTCAGCTTTAACCCTTAATGCTTCCCAAACCGATTTTGATGACCCATCATAATTTAACAATGAAAATATATCATCTCGGATCGATTGTTGAATCAACGCTATCATCTTCTGTTCATATGAGAATTTCCGTTTGTGTTCATCTGAAAGATCATTGAGATGTATCTCTTCATTCTTGTCATTGATCGGTCGACTGTATCCAAACTCTAAGCAGAACCAGCTCTCGTGAGCATATGCCTTGGTCCAATTCAGGAATCTCTCTTTCCACCATGTATAATCTTCTATATTCTCAAGTTTAGGTGGTTTCGAATAGGTTCCATAGAAGTTATCATGTTTTATGTTATCATTTATTGTTTTTGTTATTGATTTCGGTGTGACGGTTGATGTTTCAGACGATTCGGATGTGAACGCGTTGTAGAACGTGTTGTAGAACTCTTCAGCCATGATATGAACTTCTTTAATCTCATGAATACGATCAAACAAAAAACGATCAGTTTAAACACTTATCAAACAACTTGAATCGGACAGGTACTCGAACGAGTGAGTCAACAAAAGTCAATTGAAACAACTATCGGGTGACAAGGCTTTGAATAGGATGGCAATTCGTTCGAGCTATTGTTCGATCGAGTTGCAATGTTTTGAATATGGTGGCTTTGAATCGGGTGGCACCTCGTTCGACCCACCACTCGTTTGAAAGCACTTCAAATGGAATAAGATGGCAACTCGTTCGACCCACTGTTCGATCGAGTAGCCTGTTGACTTTTTTACTACAACAATGAATTATAATCTCACATGCAACCTGACACGTCACATGCACACATCAATTCTCATGCAAATACTTTGCAAATGGCAGACATACCTGTTTTGATATAAATTGTGATTGGACCGATTGATATGAATCTATCTATATTAGTGCAACATGTTACTTCTGTTGTTTGTAATTAATGAAGCTAAGAAATGTTGACTGACAAAGTTGACTTTAATGAAATAGAACAAGTGAGGTTGAATCGGACTATCGCTCGATCGAGTTGCACTCCGATCGAGTGACGGTCAATAAAGTCAACAACTTAAATAAATTTCAGTAAAACGTGTGGGACAATGGATCGGACTACTGTCCGATCGGACTGTACTCCGATCTGATAACAGTCAACTATTAATGAAATGTAATGAAAGAGTGGTGCTTTGGATCAGACTACTGCTCGTTCGGATTGTAGTCTGATCGTGTGACACCAAGATGAACACCAACAGTAACAGCAAGCATTATGTCAACTTTTTTGGACCAAAAAAATTAGATTTCTCCCAATTGGCTTAGAATTAGGTTCTGAAAATTTGTAGGCTTGTAGATCAGATGTTTTCGCGCAACATATTCAAAAATTAGCCGATTTTAACAGTAAAAAGTCGTTTAATTTGGCGATTTTCTAATAAAAACGTGAAGATATGAAAAGATGAAGAAATTGAGCAAATCTGATGCGATTTTTTATCTGAATCTGATGAATTCATGATCGAAAATGTGTGTTTGATCCGTGCAATCGAGCTCCTGCTCTGATACCACTTGTTAGGACCGGTTTTGGACTCCGAAACGATTGCAAACCGAATGTGTAAAGTGCGGAATCCGTACACGAACGTGACCGAACAGACGAGAACGTAATATAATTATGATTCTATTGATAGATCTGAAATCCTACAACACCTGAATCACGTGGACAACACTTTCTCTCTCTAGCCTCTAGCTCTCCAAAGTTGTAGAAGTTTCAAAAGTCTTAAATCTAACACATAAACCTCCTATTTATAGGCCAAGGAACTTTAATGAGATTTCTCATTATTACAGAAATGCCATCTTGCCATTTCTCTAAATATAACACTATAAAGCCTAGATTTAAACTGTTTCAGCTACGAACTGAATTGACAGAGGCGATAGACATAAATGCACCAACAGATTTTTACTGAGTTATATAAAAATTTTCAGAATTTTATTCAAATTATGGATAAAATGGGAATTTTTGGGATTAAAAATGGGCTATTTTAAATCAATTTCTGCAGTTTACCGTGTAACGAACCTACCGGAACTGGGAACTGACCCAACCCGACAAATACTATAATTGGAACACGGGGAATATTCTGGGAGATTCCAGGGCAGATTGGACACTCGGGGTGTGTCCAATACCATTTCGAGAAATCCCCGCCGGTGGAAACGGAAACTCAAAATTGGGCAACCTGGACTCCCCAAACACCCAAACTCCCTTAATGAGAAGTTAATAATTCTTAAATAACAACGTGTTGGCGCTATTCGTATTTCCGTACCATTATCCGAACATGTTAAACTACTGACATTGGCTGGCACGTGAACCGGTGCCCGAAAGCCAAACTGGAAACTAATACTTCCCTGACCTCCATCACCATACCCGTGTCCTATAGACTCAATCCGGGGTGAAAACTCCTGACCAAATCCAAGTTATAACCATTACCGACTTAGATACTGATTTGAGTCCTTACTTGCATGTGTGCTATTAAAGCTGATTTCGTTGATTGAACACTCTTTAGCCGAGACTACTATTTGCACTGTGAGTTCACTTCCCCCACTTTTAAACTGTTTTCCTGTTTTCTAGGGTGAATTGCATGTTACAAACTGTGTTAATTGCTCAAACTGTATGATGTGAATTATCTAACACACGATATTAGCCCCGATACAAGTGATTAACGTAAGCCGTGGGCAGTGGATAGTACTATCGGTCTGACAAGTCGGACAGGTGAGGCCGGCAGCCAGGCAACTGCACGCGTCCAACCAGATTATGTTGTTAGACATAACTACCCGAGGGCATTAAACTGCAGGTGGTGCGATTAAGTGTCTGTGTGACACAGTACGATTAATACAGTCTAGGTTTCACTTGTGACACTCGAGTAATTCCATCTATGAACCGTAATATGTGCAATTAAACATGTTGATACATTTTGAAATGAAACAACCAAACCAGTGGAACTCAGCAGCAGCGTTTAGCTGACCCTTTTTTTAAAAACTAACATGCATTTCAGGTAACTTGAGACTGATGTGATCCGTGTATGTTGTTCAAGACATGTTTATTGGCAAATATTGAGATAGACGCATGCGACTTAGAAGACTTATGTGGTTCATGGGAACACGCAGTTGTAACATACATGTAATATGTAATCAACATTTTGTAATTAATAAAATGTAGTGTCTTTATAAACAATGTGCTTGTACCAGAGGTGTCTGTTGCATCCCACGTTTTTTTTCTTCCGCTGCAAACCGGGGTGTGACCTAAGCAGTCAATAGCGGTGCTATAGCGGTTAGCGGACCTCAGGGTGTGTAGCGGTCCAAATAGCGGTGGCCTATAGCGGTTCCGCTATTAGCGGCGCTAAATACCGCTATAGCGGCGATATAGCGGTACTATAGTGGTGCTATAGTGGTTATAGCAGTAACGATGTTTGATTCTGTTAATTCTACAATTAAATACTTCAAAGTTACTATTAGTATTTGATATGCAACAGGTTTTTGATAATGGAATGATATTACTATGAATTTTGATATTACTATTAATATTTTTCAAAGATATATTTATATATATATATATATATATAAATACATAAATTATGCATGGTATAAAAACTACCGCTATATCACCGCTATACCACCGCTATAACCTATATATCATATAGCGGACCTTGACCGCTATTCGATTTTGGACCACTTTAACTGCATAGGGTGTGACAGAAGATGGTATCAGAGCCATTGGTTATAGAGAATTAGGTGTCTTTAAGGAAACCTAGACTATAACTCCAGGCTCGGACCTTAGTGGACATCACTGGAAAATTAACCACTACTAAAAGTATTTAATGAACACTGTAAAGTATCCTATTGGCGAGTACCAGGATGGCCTTGTGGGGCAAGGGGGTTATTATGGTCCGAAACGTAATAACAGACTTGCTCATACGAGGCGGTGTTGGGAAAGTCGTGGTAATAAACACGCTTAAATATATGGAGTGATACATGCGTGTACCAAGGTGATAGTGTGTGGATGTTTGTGTGTGGATTGATACATGAATTGGGATTGGTGGATTATACGTTACTGCATGTGCCTTAGTGATAGGCAGAAAACTGGTATTACAATCCATTCCACATTCCTACTGATCACATATTTAATATACACTAGAGTTTGATTCCTATCACTCACACAGTTGTTACTTATACTTTATGATGTGAGAACTCAATACTTTATTATGATACGATCTCACCAACTCTACTCATATAGCTACTATAACAATGGTTATATACTAGAGTGATACTTCAAAAAGAACATAGATACCCAAAGAACGCTCAGGTCATTCTGATAGATTGGGAGGACGTGTACGGATCCTTACTCCACTTCTCATTGCTTCATATTCGATTGTTATACAGTCGTAGAGTTTAAACATCTGACGAAACTTTTTCATCCGTGAATCCATGATCCATTTGATTGTCCTCTGGATTCCTCTTCTGTTTACAATATTGGCTTTAGCCTTCACGTCGTGTGATATTAGAATGATTCGTGGTATTCCTTAGCACATGTTTCGATATATGTTATATCTGAATATGATGATCTCCGGGTTATGGAGATGGCATGGAGCGCGTGAATAAGTTACCCTTCCCGTTGTCATTCGGTTCCATTGGGTATAAATTTTATGATGATACAGATTCCTTGGAACGCTTTGCGTTGTGAAATCTCGTTTCGTATAACCGTCGGTTACATTGTGTTTTTTTTTTCGATTAATGAGTGTTTCGGATTTCATTTGGTTATTCATGGAAAGTAATATTAGGCATGAATATTTTGGTGAACGGAACATTGATCATGTATAAGGGTGTGGTGGATATGCTACGGTACTTCCTATATATAAACACCCGGCTACATTATCAAGGTACCGTTACTCAGGGCAGACGGGCTTCATGTTGCGATCCGTTCGGTTATGTTTTGGGCAATGCAGTGTTGAGACTTCGACCCTGGTTGATGCGAAAGATGAGGCCACAGTTGTTGTAACCACGATATCTATACACGTTTGCGGTACGATGCACGTACGTCACTTTGGTGACCAGTTTTGATAACGCATTTAGGCACTAGCCCTTATGGGTTATGTCACACCCCGATATTTTCACATATTACCGGTGGGCCCGGTGGGGAGTATCGTGATGTAGTTGATATCATCATAGTCAAATAATCACAGTTCAATGCACAACGGAAGTCTAAAGTAAATTTATTACAAACCGATTCAAAAGTAATATCAATATTACAAACGGATTGTAAGATGGATCCACAAGCGGATCTTAAATAGAAAGATAAACACTGTTCGACAGACTTTAGACGTCAAGAACTTGCAAGATTCCCTATTAATGCCCTGAGCTCCAAGCCAATTACGTACAGTACCTGTCACTTAATCTTTTTGGAAAATACGTCAGTTTACACTGGTAAATACAATTAACTGACTCTTTTGAAAACATTTATGAAAATTGATTTAAATGCACAAGGCACAATGATGTGTGGTAAAATACACATATTTTTCCCAGTGTAAAGTGTATGATTATTGTATAGTTTTATTTATTTTTATTTAGTTTTTAGTGCTTTATTTTATTATTTTGTGTTTTGGCAGGTCCTGGCGCAAATGGAGCGGAAACGAGTAATAAAGGAATAACCAGGCAGTTGAGTAGAGTATGACGCCAATGACTGAACTAAAATCGCCACTATTTTTCTTGATTGGGTCGAGCCCGCTATCTATATATTTAGTTATTAACAAGAAAGATAAAAAGCCCACACATAATTATATTTGGGTTTAAGTGGACGTGCATTTCTTGGAAGTATTTTGGGCCATGAAGGGCTGAAGCCCAGCGAATTGCATATATCACATATTTGTGGGTCTTTGAAACGGGGGATGTATACAACAACAACAACAAAAAAAAGACATCAATTGGAGGAGACACAAAAGGCCCAGCGAGGATTTTGAATACAATTAGAAGTGACGGCTGCGAATCAGATTATTTTTTTTATAGGGTGACGGCTGAAGACATCATACGGACGCACAAGCAAGATCAGACGCACCGAAGATTAGACAAAGGCATACAAAAGGCAATTTCAAAGAGAAAAAAAAAGAGTTCAAAGTCACGATCAAGGTTGAGTCACGGTTTCGTAAACGAGTTAGTTGTAGTTTTAATTTACTTTGTGTTATTAAAACTATGAACATGACTTATTTATTTTTTGAGACTTGTTTCTTTTTCTTGACCATGGTTTTTGGCTAAACTTTTGTAGCTACCTAGGTTTGAGATGATGACTATTTGACTTTGGATTTTAGCTTGGTTGTGAAAGTTATTGTTGGATTTATATTTTAGTTAAAAGACTTGTTTATGATTCTATGATGTGTGTGCGTACTTTTTGCTAATTTATAATCTTTTAATGTTTCATGAGCAACTTAGTGAATGTCTTTCATGTTTGGGTGCTCATTAGAATTACTTGCTTTGTGCTTGTAGTTTTTTTTTATGGTTTTAGGCCTGAATTCCATAGAAACATTAATTGAGAGTTTAGAGGTAATAAGTATTCTTCTTATTCTATGGCAGAGAGATCTGGTAGGTAGTCAGGTTTGTCTTTGGTACTAGGGGTTGAGTTCAAACGCTGAGAAATCGGGTTTTCTTATACTTCCTTTTATTCTTTGCTCATCTGAGTCATAGATTGAATTTACAGGTTACTCCTTGCACTTCAGGGTGTATTGTGATTGGGAAGTGAGAAATCTAAGTCAATCTAGCGAGTACTTTAGTATAGTTGGAGAGGACGAGAGTCAATCCAACCATCCAGTGAGTTTATAGGCCTTTATGTTTCCTTGTAGGCCTGGCCGAGAAATCGGGGGTTTATTAGGTTAATTGAGGGTAAAATATCTTTAGATCCTGGTTCCAACATAGTTTCCATAGCCAAGTCAATTCCAACTTCATCAGTAAGATTCGAAACCTAGGTAGTTCTTTCTCATCATTACCCGTTTTCCGTCACTTCACAATCTTTCTTGCCCTGTTATCTTGTTTACTCACTTTAGTTTAATTTACATATTAGTTAATTAAAAACCTAAAAACACAAAATTAAAAACCAATTAAGTTTTAGTTGAGTCAGAGTCTAGTTAGTGTCGCTAGTGTCTCGTGGGTTCGATACTCGGACTTCATTAGGCTTTACTACGTACGATAGGTACACTTGCCTGTCAGTGGTCTAGCATTTAGAGAGTCTTAGTTTATAAATTTAAAACTAGGGTGTCTAGATTAGGTTAGTAGTTTTTATAGACCGCATTTGCACATCAAGTTTTTGGCGCCGTTGCCGGGGACACTTAGGTGATTGCGTTATTAGCTTTGACTGACCTTATTTGTTTAATTGGTCTTATTTGTAATTTGAGTCTTAGGGTTTGAGTCCTAGAGTTTGTGTTTAGTAGTAGTGTGTCGTGTCTTTATTTTTGTAAATATATATATATATTTTTTTCATTAGTTAGTTTGTTTTTTTTTTCTTTCCTCTCTCTACTTTGTGTTGTTTTTGCTACTCTCTTCATGGCAGGTTATCATAGCGAGTACCCTCCCTATGTTTGGGAGTTCGTGGAATCATGTCAAATATTCGCTCAGATAACGACAACAGCACAGGACCAAGGAGATCCGAGGTTTCCTGAAATGTTCACCATTCTTCAGCGAATGATCGAGACACTGAGTCAAATGATTAAGGAAAACATGAATCAGCATGTGGATCTAAGGTGTCAACATTGTGGTAGACCGCATGGGTATGAAGATTGTCCAGTTTACATGAATCAGAAGAAAAATCAAAGTACAATACGATTTACATGGGATGATTACTATGATGATCATATTGACTTGGAGAGCTATGAAGGAGTGAAAGAAGAAGAAGTTGAGGAAGAACAGATTAAAGAAGAGCTTCCCGGTGATCCAGAGTTGTCAGGTTTAGAATTGGAGACGACAACGGACGATTCAGTCCCATCTCCGGTTCAACAGGACGTGACGCCTAATTGGTATTACACGCCATGGTATTATGGTCCTGAACCCACTAATGACGACTTCTGGAATGATGATAAGGGGGAAGACGTGGATGAGCCACTGGACAAGATGGAGGATGAGAAGAAGGAACATGTACCATCTTGGGAGGAGGAGTTTGGTGATGAGTTGGTAGGTTTGCCAACTCTTAACGATGAAGAATTTGACCCGGTTGGTGATCTAGCATATCTAGAGACATTACTTAAGAGAAGCCAACCATGGAGATCAAACAAATACCAAACGTAGAAGAAGAGAAAGTGGCTGAAGATTTGGATAGCTGGCCCGTAAAGGTTTTAGATGTTGGATTGCCACACACACCAACTAAATCACGGGAGAAGGCGCGAAGAAAACGCTTGGATCAAAACATGGTGCGGGTCAAAAGATGGTATAAAAAGAAGCAAAATGAGGAAGTGAAGTGCAGAGACAACCATCTTCCTCGTTACATGCATCGTATCAGATTTGGTCCAGGTAAATTTAAAGTTTGGTGGTTTGACCCGGTTGAACGCTTAAAAATATTTTCTAGTTTCATCGTTAGTCTTTTAATAAATAACGACGAACAATTAAAATTAAACGGGTTAGATGAGGTCCAGATAAAGGAGAAACCTCCTGATAGAGTTTGAGTGTGGGGAGGTTTGTAGAGTTTGTATTTTGATTCGTTTATTTTGTACCATGAGTCTAATTTAGTAGTTTTGAGTCGTTTTTTTAGAGTCGGTACTGCTTTCGTTTTTGCTTGTTTTTGTTTATGCAGGTTTGAATATGTACCACCCGTACTCAATCTCCATTCGGGTGATTTCGGAGCTGTACAGCAAATTGCAAGGCATTTACCAAGTGTACTAGTTAGAGTCAGAGCCGATCGCGAACGAAATGCTATACGATCGAGCTGGATTGGACGAGAGTTTGGAGCTTACACATCATAAAACCAGCTAAGTCTTTTCCAATTATGCCCTTAGTCTTTTTATTTCTTATTTATTTTTAGTCTTTTGAGTCGGTTTCCATCCTACATTGAGGGCAATGTAGAGTTTAAGTGTGGGGATGGGAACTATCGTTTAGTGTCTAGTTAGTGAGTCGTTTGAGTCATAAAATTTGAAAAAAAAAATTAAAATTTAAAAAATCAAAAAAAAAAATTGAAAGAAAAGAGTTGGTTTTGTGAGTCCCGGTCCTTTAGCGCGTAGAAAACGAAAAACCTTTTCAAAACGTCGGTTAAAAGCGGTTTAATTGTCGAATTTACGAGTTGGAGGGCACATGTTTCTTTAAGTTGCGGGATAGTAGGTTGATTGAATCAGTTTTTGGGAAGTAAAAGGTTTTGGGATGCCTAGGATAGTGGATTGAGCCGGAGAGTTAATTAATTGTGCATTGTCGATATCGGTAGCCCTTATTTAACACATGATAGGGAGATTTGAGCCTTTACATGTTTCATATATATATGATAACTATTTTCGTTTCATGTGTGTTTACCGACTTTGTTGTATTACTTTAGAACTTGTGCGTTTTGATACAGTTTGAGACCTTCAGTTAGGATTTGGCATGGATATGATAGAGGCATTAGGATCACCCTGTTTGTGTTACCCGTTTCATCATTACCCTTAGTTACACCACTTTGAGCCTAGCCATTCATTTGTTACCCGTTTGTGATTTGATAGTCGGATCGTGTTATGTGATTATCATGTTTACATAAAAAAATGATGAAAAAAAAATGAAAAAAAAAAAAAAATCAAATGTGAAAAAAAGAGAAAAAGAAAGAAAAAAGAAAAATATATATATTAAAGGTGTAGGTCAAAATGACCAATATGTTAGTATTTGTTTCGTGTTTATCCGGTTTATCTTGTGATGATGTGTTTAGCCCATTATTTTCGAATAAAAAAATAAAAAAAAAACCTACCTTTAGCCCTTACCTACCCAATAAAGCCCTCTTGATCCGTGTTAGATTTTAACAAATAGGTGGAAATCTGATTGACGTACAAGCTTATAATAGTATGCTTCATAGTTCGGTTTTGAGAGTTCACTCAAAATTACATATTTATCAGCCGAGAGATGAGTGATATTGTGAGGGGTGTTGACAGTGCATGATTGGTTGCTTGAAGATGAGAAAAGCTTGATTAGGTAGGCCCGTTTTCATTTAAATATTATGATTCGTCACCTTTTGAACGTTGTAAGTCTTGCGAAACCTCTGTGTTTGATGATTTCGTAGTTCGCGTTATAATTTGTTTGAGACTTGCGTTATTGTTAAGTGTTTAAGTTGGACATGTTGCTTGGGATTTTGCTTAGGGACAAGCAAAAGGTTAAGTGTGGGGATATTTGATGTGTGGTAAAATACACATATTTTTCCCAGTGTAAAGTGTATGATTATTGTATAGTTTTATTTATTTTTATTTAGTTTTTAGTGCTTTATTTTATTATTTTGTGTTTTGGCAGGTCCTGGCGCAAATGGAGCGGAAACGAGTCATAAAGGAATAACCAGGCAGTTGAGTAGAGTATGACGCCAATGACTGAACTAAAATCGCCACTATTTTTCTTGATTGGGTCGAGCCCGCTATCTATATATTTAGTTATTAACAAGAAAGATAAAAAGCCCACACATAATTATATTTGGGTTTAAGTGGACGTGCATTTCTTGGAAGTATTTTGGGCCATGAAGGGCTGAAGCCCAGCGAATTGCATATATCACATATTTGTGGGTCTTTGAAACGGGGGATGTATACAACAACAACAAAAAAAAAGACATCAATTGGAGGAGACACAAAAGGCCCAGCGAGGATTTTGAATACAATTAGAAGTGACGGCTGCGAATCAGATTATTTTTTTTATAGGGTGACGGCTGAAGACATCATACGGACGCACAAGCAAGATCAGACGCACCGAAGATTAGACAAAGGCATACAAAAGGCAATTTCAAAGAGAAAAAAAAAGAGTTCAAAGTCACGATCAAGGTTGAGTCACGGTTTCGTAAACGAGTTAGTTGTAGTTTTAATTTACTTTGTGTTATTAAAACTATGAACATGACTTATTTATTTTTTGAGACTTGTTTCTTTTTCTTGACCATGGTTTTTGGCTAAACTTTTGTAGCTACCTAGGTTTGAGATGATGACTATTTGACTTTGGATTTTAGCTTGGTTGTGAAAGTTATTGTTGGATTTATATTTTAGTTAAAAGACTTGTTTATGATTCTATGATGTGTGTGCGTACTTTTTGCTAATTTATAATCTTTTAATGTTTCATGAGCAACTTAGTGAATGTCTTTCATGTTTGGGTGCTCATTAGAATTACTTGCTTTGTGCTTGTAGTTTTTTTTTATGGTTTTAGGCCTGAATTCCATAGAAACATTAATTGAGAGTTTAGAGGTAATAAGTATTCTTCTTATTCTATGGCAGAGAGATCTGGTAGGTAGTCAGGTTTGTCTTTGGTACTAGGGGTTGAGTTCAAACGCTGAGAAATCGGGTTTTCTTATACTTCCTTTTATTCTTTGCTTATCTGAGTCATAGATTGAATTTACAGGTTACTCCTTGCACTTTAGGGTGTGTTGTGATTGGGAAGTGAGAAATCTAAGTCAATCTAGCGAGTACTTTAGTATAGTTGGAGAGGACGAGAGTCAATCCAACCATCCAGTGAGTTTATAGGCCTTTAGGTTTCCTTGTAGGCCTGGCCGAGAAATCGGGGGTTTATTAGGTTAATTGAGGGTAAAATATCTTTAGATCCTGGTTCCAACATAGTTTCCATAGCCAAGTCAATTCCAACTTCATCAGTAAGATTCGAAACCTAGGTAGTTCTTTCTCATCATTACCCGTTTTCCGTCACTTCACCATCTTTCTTGCCCTGTTATCTTGTTTACTCACTTTAGTTTAATTTACATATTAGTTAATTAAAAACCTAAAAACACAAAATTAAAAACCAATTAAGTTTTAGTTGAGTCAGAGTCTAGTTAGTGTCGCTAGTGTCTCGTGGGTTCGATACTCGGACTTCATTAGGCTTTACTACGTACGATAGGTACACTTGCCTGTCAGTGGTCTAGCATTTAGAGAGTCTTAGTTTATAAATTTAAAACTAGGGTGTCTAGATTAGGTTAGTAGTTTTTATAGACCGCATTTGCACATCAAGTTTTTGGCGTCGTTGCCGGGGACACTTAGGTGATTGCGTTATTAGCTTTGACTGACCTTATTTGTTTAATACCTACCTAATTACGATCACGTAGCCGTGTTCGTTGTCAACAATGGCTTGATGGTTTAAAAGTCAAAGCATTTATCGCGAATGCTTGACTTTTCGGCTTTAAGAGCCAAATAATTGAACTAAGCACGAAAGGAACACTTACGAGTGGTCCTTAGGACTGAAGGAGGTTCCCAAGTTGGTTAGGATCCTCTCAAATCAGAGAGCAAGAGCAGAAATGCAATGAATTGTGAGTTGAATGCAAAAACAAGTGGGTATATATAGGATTTCAAGAACCATTAGGATCGTTCCTCGTAAACCGTGCTTGAATCCTGACCTTACACTTGGGCCCAAGGTATTAGAATACAATGGGAACATAAAAACCATCAAATGGTAGCCCAAGGTATTGAAAATTTAACATAAAAGCCCCTGAAATTCGACCAAATTGATGAATTAACTAATCTGCCCAGATCAGTCTCTAGCGCCCGGCGAGAGGCCTCTCGCGCCCCGCCAGAGACCAAAATGGCAGAAAGTCAAAATTGGCCCCTACAAGTGCAGAACTTGATTTTCGATGCATTTTTGACACGTTTAAGCCCTATTAACCCCATTTCAAAGCTAGACAATGATGTCTAAACATAGGGAACATAAAACATGCTCAAAAATATGTCGGATGTCGGTTCGTTTGGCCGTACGGTTGCGTCGTTCGGCTAATTACGACGAAACACGAATGGACGAGAAAAACGATCCAAATTACGCGACGAATGGAATTTTATCATGCCAATCATTAAAATAAAATATTTTAATGATTACATAAATTTTTGAATGTCCGGATATATTCAGAACGTAAGATATGCGCGAAAATGCAAACTTATGCACTTTTTGACACTTTTAGTCCCTATTGATCAAATAAATTTGTTTTTGGTCACCAAACACCTCTAAGCCTATTTCTAAGCTATGTAAAGGATATTTAGGGCACGTTTAACTTATGATCATATTTTGGAAGGTCCGATACTGTGACAACTCGAGTTTTCGACTTTCACTTTCGCATTAAATGTACATTGACTTTGACTATTTAGTTGTTTGACTCGTCTGATAATAAATGTATTGTGTTTACATGATTATGTGTTTGATTGTTTAACATGTCGAGAAACATAAACTGTTTAACATAGGAATGAGCCCGACGAAACAAAAGTGTGTTTCGCCAAGTACATCTCGACGAAACAGATTGTTTCGCCGACAGCCCACTCGACGAAACAGGTCAGTTTCGCCGAGCCCAATTTCGCGAAAGCCCAGTACGGCCCAGAACGTTATTTCGTGAATATTTACGTGAAACGGGTTCAGTTTCACAAGTTAGGCAATCAGGAAACCCTAGAACTCCCTCTCTTTTGTGCGACGGCAACAACCATCGTTTACCATCATCCCTAGCTCTCGAATCCGTGTTTGTTCATCTCGAATCGGTTAGTGTGTGTTTATTAATCGATTTCATGTTTCTGTGATATCTCGATTCTTGCTTGTGTGTATGATTGTTGTGTGTTACTGCTGTGATTATAAGAGTATGATGATGATGATGATGATGATATAGATTTCGATATGTATGATGTAGTAGGATATATATACAATGCTATGCGAAACTTAATACAATCGAATGCTCGGTTCTGGATATTGTTATTATGTTCTGATTCTGAATACAAGTTAGCATCTTGATAGGGTTCAATGATATGATGTGTATGTTAATTTATATGTTATACACATAAACTAGGGTTTAGGCTAGACAATGATTCATGGATGATTGAGTTATGATGATTCTATTTGCACATTGACCTCCATATGATTTCTGATACTGGCGACGGCTGCTAGCATGACTAGGGTTTCTGCGTATTTCGTAACTGCTGTAACTGTGTCTGCGAAACGGACATCCGACGAAACAGAACTTCCGGCGAAACAGAATGTGTTTCGCCAAGAGTCATCGACGAATTAGAAGTTCTGTTTCGCCAAAGGAGTCCACGACGAAACAGAATGTGTGTTTCGCCAACTATGTGTTTCGCCAACTTATGTGTTGCGCCAACTGTTGTGTTTCGCCAAATGTGTAATCAGCACAGTAACTTACTTTAATTCTGTTAAAGGTTAACCTGGTTAGTTAACTACTGTTAAGAGTTAACTGGAATATCTAACTGCTGTTAAATGATATACATGACTTGTGTGGTTGTGAATACGTACTACATGCTTATACATGTACCACTCGTGACTACAAACTGATTATTCTATACGTGCATACTTTAGGACGTGATTGATTTACTTTGAGCACATACTTAGCATACCGAGCAAACCAAGGTGAGTTCACACTCTTACCAAGGCATGGGATTCCCCAGGCGGGTTGGGAATGGGATTGAATGATTGTTTGTACTCACATCATTACTAGACTACTTACCACGGTCCTCGGATTGGGAAGGATGCCTGTACCAAAATCTACGTATAACATACGTACTATCCTCGGTTTGGGAAGGATACTAGTGTTAACACATACAAAAATCCTAGGTACTAATGTCCTCGGATGGGGAAGGACACCAGCGCTAAACCTACGTACTCGATACGTACTGTCCTCGGTTGGGAAGGACACTTATACTTATACTCATACTTATTACTATCCTCGGATTGGGAAGGATACTTATGGTTACGAATAGTCTAGTGGATATACAACATGGGAAGCCCCCACCAATAGAACGTACTATCGGCCCAGTAGAGCCACATGTTACATACGAACTTACTATTACGCATTTACTTTCTGTGAACTCGCTCAACTAGTTGTTGATCCTCTGTTACATGCCTTGCAGGACCTTAGGTACTTATGGGGCTTGCACGGGAGGCGCGGTCATTGTGGACACGGATCATGAATGCTTGATTAGACGTTATGCCATTTCATACTTATACTTATGATTGGGTTTACTTTTATGCTTCCGCTAAACATTGAATTATACTTATGTTTTGAACACCTTTCATATTGGTTTGGTTGAAAATACATTACTATTTACATTTGTTCGATATGATTGGTGGCTTGATCCTGGTCAGTCACGCCTTCAAGCGGTGATACTCCGCAGGTGGATTTTGGGGGTGTGACAGATACCATACGAATCGATAGACTTTTGCAGTTTGACGCAATTAGTCCCTTTAATGCGCAAACTTGCACATATCATCGTTTAATAGCACCGAAGCCTTATCTAATCCATATTAGGCATTCTTGAGGGTATTATAAAACATCACGATGCTTCAGATTCGTAAAAAGGTCATTCAGAGGTATAATTAAACATATTGACACTTTTAGTCCCTCTAACTTGGAAAGTTGCATTTAACTTCACTTATAGGCATAAAAGCCTTTAATGGCCAATATTAGGCATTCCCGAGAGTGTAATCAAATATCACGAAGCCCTCGGTTTGTTAAAAGGTCACTTAGAGGTCAGAATTAACATGTTGACACTTTTAACCCTTCGAAGCGCAAACTTTCATTTAATTATGCAAACGGCCATTTTCGATTAACAAGTGGCCTATTTGTGAATATGATTACCATGTAATGTTATTCAAAGGCTTATAATAAGCATGTTAACATTTCCAGTCCTTCTATAATCAAAGTTTTTGATTTTTCGCGAAGTTAGTCCCTCAAATTCAGTGTTTGACTTTATTAGGGTTTATTACACGTGTCAATACATCATTGGACGTGATTTTACGAGGTGTTACAGGTTAAGTCTGTGTGCAAAATTTGATAGATGTTATTATATATGTGATGATGATTTTGGATATACGTGTTGAGAACTTATGTGTGCGATGAAATTATGTGATGTGCGGTGGAAGTGTGTGGTATGTGATAACTGAAAATGCAATAAGTGATGAGTAACTATGTGACATTGATACATACATATCTATTGTTTATAATAGAATGGCCCTGAAACGTGTACCTCAAATGATAGAGGCAGAAATTGCCCAACTGATAGCACAACAACTTCAAGCCGTTATCCCCACTATCGTGGCGCAGGTTAACGCCGGCATCAATGCGAACCCGCAACTGAACCCGCAAACAGGGCCGGGAGATCCTAACAATAATCAAAACAATGTTAGGCCAAGTTGCACGTTTAAATACTTTATGGAGTGCAAACTAATGGAGTTTAATGGAACTGAAGGACCGAATGGGTTTGTGAAATGGATCGAGAAGTCGGAATCGGTCCTTAACATAAGTAATTGTCCGGGTAGCTGTGCCGTAAAGTATACAGCTTGCACTTTTACCAACCACGCTTTGAACTGGTGGAATGCTATTGTGCAATCTCGTGGGCAGGATGCGATTAATGCTATGACTTGGGATGATCTTAAGATACTAATGAGAGAAAGGTTCTGCCCAATCCACGAAATTCAGAAACTCGAGCATGAGTTTTGGAACCTGTAGAGGCAAGGTGCGGATCATGCAGGTTACACAAATCGCTTCAATGAATTGGCACGCATCTTGCCAGATATGGTTCGACCGGAGTCCAAGAGGATCGAGAGGTATATCTGGGGACTGGCCCCGGAAGTAAGGAGTATCATTAATTCGGTGGAGCACCTGACCATGCACGAAGTGGTAGCTAGGTCAGGCACGGTTACGTACGACATGGTTAGACGCAAGATTTTGACAATGCCGGGAAAGCCGGCAGGAAATAAGCGAGAGGCCCCGGAAAGTAGTCGAGCGGGGGCAGCCATACCGAAGAAGGGGAGAGCCACTAGTCAAAGCTAAGCATGACTACACCAACGGGAAACTCTGGTGGCTATAAAGGAACAGCCCCAAAATGCAACAGGTGCACTTTGCACCACTATGGTGCATGTCGAGCAGGGATCTGCTTGAGGTGCCATAAAAGTGGACATTATACCCGAAATTGTAAGACACCATTGGAACCCAACCGTTTCCAAACCCAAATGCCTCAACCTCTTCAGCAACGACCCCAACCACCAACGTAACAGATTACCAACCCCCGTACTTTCTACGGATGTGGCAGTACAGAGCACTTCCGAAGAAGCTTCCCAAAGTTTGCTTAATAGCCAGCAGGAAGCGATACGCAGGGCCAAACTTCTACCTCAAATGCAGCTCGAGGTCATGCCTTTATACTTGGATCTGGTGATGCACGGCAGGATCCAAATGTGGTGACAAGTACCTTTCTCATTTCCGATCAGTATGCTTCAGTATTGTTCGATACGGGCACAGATAGGAGCTACGTTTCCATTAATTTCTTACCCCTATTAAATATGCCGGCTATTGAATTAACAAGTCCCTATTCCATAGAACTTGCTAACGGTAAACCTATAACTAGTCACCAAATCATTCGTGATTGTCCTTTAATTCTTAACGACCACCAATTCCTTATTGACCTTCTACCGGTAGAGCTCGGAAGTTTCGATATAGTAGTGGGAATGGACTGATTGTCCAAGTATAAGGCGTAGATTATATGTGAGCAAAAGATTGTTAGGATCCCTTTTCCTAATGATGAAGTTATTATGGTACAAGGAGAGAAGTCTGGTACCATATTAAACCTTATATACCACCTTAAAGTGTTGAAATGTATACGTCAAGGATGTGATGTGTTCTTAGCAAGTGTAATGACGACTGAACCAGAAGAACAACGTATTAAGGATATTCCAATAGTGTGTGATTACCCAGAAGTGTTTCCCGATGAATTTCCCGGATTGCCACCCAATCGGCAAGTCGAGTTCCGTATCGACTTAATACCAGGAGCAGCTCCAATTGCAAAAGCACCGTACCGTTTAGCACCTTCAGAGATGCAAGAACTATCATCTCAGTAACAAGAACTGCTAGACCGAGGTTTTATCCATCCCAGTTATTCACCTTGGGGAGCACCAGTGTTATTTGTGTAGAAAAAGGATGGAAGCTTTCGGATATGTATTGACTACCGGGAGCTGAACAAGTTTACCATAAAGAATCGATATCCTCTTCCGCGAATCGATGATTTATTTGATCAGTTGCAAGGAGCCTGTTACTTTTCCAAAATCGATCTTAGATCCGCTTATCATCAAGTGAAAGTTCTAGAGGAAGATATCCATAAAACAACCTTTCGAACTCGGTATGGTTACTATGAGTGCCTGGTTATGCCCTTCGGGTTAACCAACGCACCCGCGGTATTTATAGACCTCATGAACCGAGTTTGTAAACCATATCTAGATAAATTCGTCATAGTATTTATTGACGATATTTTGATCTATTCCAAGAGTAAAAAGGAACACGAGCATCATCTACGAGCCATACTAGAGATATCGAGGAAAGAGAAGTTGTACGTGAAGCTTTCAAAGTGTGACTTCTGGTTACAAGCGGTGCAATTTTTAGGACATGTGGTAGATCAACAAGGGATTCATGTTGACCCTAGTAAGATCGAAGCTATTAAGAATTGGAACACGAGCACCATCTACGAGCCATATAAGACAGCGCAGATGGGTGGAATTATTGAATGATTATGACTGTGAGATCAAGTACCACCCGGGAAAAGCGAACGTAGTAGCAAACAAGCCTTACCGAACGAATTCGGAATGCACATAAGCATGCCTTGGAAGAAAGCCGGTTACCAGGTGAAGGCTTGTATGGAAATGAGATCAATTTTGTGAAGAAAACATATGAAGTGTGGTACTTTAAAGATCGATTGTGGATCCCTGCGGATCCGGAGCTGAGACAATTAATCATGGACGAGGCCCACAAATCAAAGTATTCAATTCACCCGGGTACAGATAAAATGTATCACGACCTTAAAGAATTTTATTGGTGGCCATGTATGAAAAAGGACGTAGCAGAGTACGTGAGCAAATGCTTGACTTGTGCCCGGGTAAAGGCAGAATACCAGAAACCCTCGGGAATGTTACAGCAACCCGAAATACCAAATGGAAATGGGAGCAAATCACGATGGATTTCGTGACCCACCTTCCAAAAACACCCCGAGGTCATGATGCGATTTGGGTAGTAGTAGATAGACTAACCAAATCGGCGCACTTTATTCCGATTCGTACTACCTACAACACCGTGAAATTAGCCGAGATCTACACGAATGAATTTGTGGCTAGACATGGGGTACCGGTTGCAATCATTTCAGGCCGTGATAGTCATTTCACTTCACACTATTGGCAACAGTTACAAGAAGCTTTGGGGTCTAGAATAGACCTGAGTACGGCTTACCATCCCCAAACCGACGACCAATCAGAATGAACTATCCAGACCTTAGAGGATCTGCTTCGTCCTTGCACCCTAGACTTTGGAGGAAGTTGGGATAAGCACCTTCCCCTCATTGAATTCTCTTACAATAACAACTATCATAGTAGCATTCAAGCTGCACCGTACGAAGCACTATAAGGCTGGTAGTGCAAATCTCCACTTTGTTGGGCTGAAGTGGGCGATACTCAACTCACGGGGTCTGAACTAATTCAAGAGATGACAGACAGGGTGCATAAGATCCAAAGTAGACTGAAAGCGGCCCGAGATTGGCAGAAAAGTTACGCCGATGTTCGCAGGAAACCGTTGTCGTTTGAAGTAGGTGACAAAGTACTGTTAAAAGTGTCACCATGGAAAGGAGTGATCAGGCTTGGCAAGACAGGAAAGTTGGCTCCGAGATACATTGGGCCGTATGAAATTATTGCTAAGGTTGGATCTGTAGCGTACCGACTGAAATTACCAGATGAACTGAGCACAATTCACGATGTCTTCCACGTATCTAACTTAAAGAAATGTCTCACGGATGAAGCAGCTATTATACCATAAGAAGATGTGCACATTGATGACAAACTCCACTTTGTGGAGGGACCGGTAGAAATAGTAGACGGGAAGACCAAACAACTACGTTATAACAAAATCTCGCTACTAAAAGTCCGGTGGAACTCGAAGCAAGGACCTGAGTATACCTGGGAACGGAAGGATAAGTTCCGTAGAAAATACCCACATCTCTTCCCTAACTAGACGAATTGAATCTCGGGGACGAAATTTCTAAACCAGGGGAGACTGTGATACCCACGACGAAACCAGGTACATCCTAAATGGTCCAAAACTATAAAGCACACTTAACACTTTAATTTCACGAAAACCCTGAAAACATGTCTAACTTATATGCTTGATTAACTGCTATCTGTTATGTCTCGTAGGAATCCGAGAACACGTTATGAATGACATGACACTAATAAGGACCCATGATGTGAAATTGGTATCCTTAGATTTTAAACACGTGTTAAACCGGAGCTTTCCGTTTAACAGCGCTTTAAACCTTTGACATGTTGATGCATATTTTGTCTATCGCCTTCGTCAATCTGAACTGTAGTGAAGAATTGAAGAAACCGAGTCGTAAATGTCTAATATTTAGTGAAAAAGGCAAGGTGGCAAACTTGTAATTAATGAAGTTTCATTAAAGTTGCCTTGACCTATAAATAGGGAGTGTTAGTGTTATGTAAAGACTTTTGCTCATTTGTGATTTTGGAGATCTAATTGTAGAGAGAGAAAGTCTAGAGAGAGAAAACTCTCTCAAGTGATTGTACAAGTGTATTTTCAATAGAATCAAGGTTCTAGTACGTTCTCGTGTGTTCGGTCACGCACGTTCACGGTTTCCGCACGTCGAACGTGTCGTTACGCAATCGAACGGTGTCAAAACCGGTCCTACAAGTGGTATCAGAGCTAGGAGCTCGATTGCGCTGACCAAATACATAAATTCGTACCAGAATTAAGCAAATTCAGATCCGATTTTCATCAAATTCTTCATATTCTACTACTTTTTCACGTTTTTGATGATTTTTCGTCAAATTGAACGTGTTTTACCGGTCCAAATCTGCTGATTTTCAAGTATATTGTGCGAAAATACATGTTTTAAAACCCTACCAAGTTTCAAATCAAAACTCCAAGTCGTTTTGGAGTAATTCGAGTTTTTGTGTCCGATTTTGTTTGACATCAGCAAGATTTCGCTTGAAAAGTTGAAGCGAAACACATCATAAGTGAGTTTCGCTTGAAAAAAATGACTGCTTAAAGCGAAATCTATCATTTCGCTTGAACCAACTGTTTCAGAGTACATCGATTTCGCTTGAAAGATTAGTGGTTGATTTCGCTTCAGACATCCGTCGATTCCGCTTGAGAGTTATCAGTGTGTCAGATTGAATTGATTGCTTGAACCGATTTTGATTGAACTTGATAACAGTTGTTGGTCCAATGAAAGAATACTAAAATCGTGAACACATTAATCATTTTGACAGAATTCATGCGACTTTGTTTTTAGCTGTTCAAACAGAATTGAATTTGTTGAATTCTTGTAATTGGTGTCGGCTTAGTGGTGCATGTGTTTCTCGATTTACATATCAGTTCACGTGATTATCGACTGTTGTGTCTGCCACACTAAAATTTTAAGGTCCAATAAAAAGAATTGAAATTGGTGTGCATTTGAACGGTCAAATAGGATAATTTGAAAGTGTTGATTGTCAGCTCTTGTGAATTGGTTGTGACCCATGTGCATATTGATTAAATCGAGATATGTGAATATGTCAGTCCACTAATTGTTGTCAACAGAATTCTTTAAAATCATGTCTTGATATCATAGTGTGCATGTAATTTCAGTTTGTCAGCCACGATACTTAGATAGGTTGATGTGATAAAACAAGAGAATATGTAAGTCGATGTGATTATAAGTTGTCGGTTTAGTGGATAGTTGTGAGTTCCAATCAGAAGTTGTGAATCACTATTGTCGGCTGGTGTTAATCATCATTAAAAAGTGACCCAAGCAATTATTCATAGTTTCTTGAATAGAACGACCCAATCTGAAAGTGTGTTTTGAGTAAAATTTGTCGTAGATTGTTTTAGAAAAATGGCAATGATATTTGATGAGAAAGAAAATGATTTTCTTGAAAATTTAAACAATTGGTATATAAGATCTATGGATAGCGGTTATAGAAATGTAAGTGCGGACATTTGGGTTAAAAGTTTTGAGCATTTCATGTGTCAAAAGGATGAAATGTTGGAAGAGTTGGAGAGACGTTTTGAAATTTTAAGAGACAATTTGAGTAAAAATGGTATTAAAATTTCTAATGAAGAACAGATATCGAAATTGGAACATGCATTACCTGCTAAATATGATAAATTCTTAATTGAACTAAAAAGTAAGGATTTTTTCAAAGAACTTTATCCAAAACAATTTTTTAATGAGGTTAATGCAGAGTTTTGTATGGAACATAAGAAAAAGAAGGAATTGGTGAATGAAATGGAAAAGAATTTACAAAAATTGGAATTGGATGTAATTGCTGAAATAGATAGAAGAATTCGTGTGTGTCTTGCAACAAAGAGTATTTTGAAATATGATATTAAAAGGAAATATTATATTGATGAAAATATGAATCCTTTTGATTTCGTTAAACTCTTTTGTGCAGGAACATACAAGATGGAGACAGAACAAGTTCAAAAGAAAGAAGAATCTGTGAAGCTTGGATCTTCAAGTTCAGAATCAGTGTGTTCTAAATGTGACAACTTTAAGACTGACAATGACAAACTTTTGAAGGATGCGGAAAGTTTGAAATCGGAAGTCGAGAAGTTGAAAGATGAGAAGCAAACTGATGTAAAACAGATTCTGGATTTACAGGGAAATTGTGTAAAGCTGAAAGCTGACAATGTCAAACTGTTAAGTGATTTGGACAGTTTGACACTGGAAAACAAAGTTTTGAAAGAAAAGGAAAAAGATTTTGAAAATGAAAAATTGAAAATTGAAAAAGATTTTCAAAATCAAATCAAGATTTTAGAAGATGAGAGAGATATTTTTGGTAAAGATAATCTTGAAAAACAAATTGCAATCAATTCTCATCTTGCTAAAATCATTCAGCTTGAAAAAGAAGCTACAAGTAATCGGATTAAAATTGCTGAGTTAGAAAGTAAGTTGAAAGGTTTTGTGACTTCTGCACCTTATGTGTGTCCAGAACCGATCAATTCAGATTGTGATGAGAAAACTGATGATGAAAATGAAAAAATTGAGAAAAAATTCCAAGGAACTGTTCTGCAATCGACTGAAAAGGGTGAATGCTCTATGCAAAAACCTTTGAAGAAGAAAGTGGAACAGAAACAAAAAGTTAAAAAATCAGAAAATGTTCAAAACCAGTTTAAAAATTCATCAGTTCAGTCATCCAATCGTTATAAAAAACCACAAAAAGTTGAAAATTTAAACTCACAAAAAGTTGGTGATATGTGGTGCAGGTTTGACCACAGTGCTTCAAAGCCAAATCCAGCTTTCAAGAGGAGTGATGATTACCACAAAGCCAGACAATGCTATGATCTGAGTGTTTGGTGTGAAGGTGGTGAATGGTACGATAACAGAGTGTGTTACTCTTGTGGTATTCAAGGACACATTGCTGTTAACTGCCAGAATCAGTGGTTTGAGACGAGGAGATGCTATAACTGCCAAATCAAAGGACACATTGCAAGAGATTGCCCAATGAGATCAATGGGAAGATCGAGGGCTGAATCTCAGAAAGTAGTGAAGAAGAAATCAGTCAAGGTCGAAGAAAAGTCCAAAGAACAGAAAGTGAAGCTTTCACAAGGGCAGAAAGACCGACTGAGAAAGAAGAGAAAGAAGGCCAGAGAGTATCTGGAAAGGATTTTGTCCTCGGATACAACTGGTAAAACAGATAAAAGTTCTGATAAATCGTCTTGCTCACCAAAGAACAACAAATCAGGCAAAACGCATTCATCAGATACAAATCTGAGGACGAAAGAGGAGATAAAGAAGAAGAAAATGGTCGGCGATGAATCTGACATGTCAAAGTCAGACAAGCCACCTTCAGGCGATGAATCTGGCTCTTCAAAGTCAGACAAGCCACATTCAGGCAATGATTCTGGTATGGTAAAACCAGAAGAGCCATGTGTTGAGGTAAAAATGGAGAATTCAGGTTTAACAATGGATGATGTAAACTATCCACCATTGTTGAACAAGAATTCTAAATCACCCAAGGACCGTCAGGCTTGGGTGAATCTGTTTAAATGAAAAACCTGACTTGCCGGAGTTCCCAGGTTGGTAAGCGTGGAACATGAATCGGCACATTTCTTGAGAAATTTCACTCTGGTGATTTTTCGCCTTACAAGTGGTTAATCAAGGACATTAAGTTGTACTTGATTTAACTATCTTTCAAGTGGTAATTGTGTTTGTGATAAACCTACAAGAAGTTGAAATCAATATGATGATTAAACCTCAAGTTTGTGAAACGACACACAAAACTAATTTTCCGGAAAAACCATTTTGATTAAAACAAACTTAAGTGTTTTGAAATCATAATGGGAAAATAGTTTGTTGTCAGGGGGAGTTCTGATTGTTTACGCCAAGTGGATGGAGAATTGGTGCAATTCTCATTAGTTTGTCATGATATTTGTATAGTTTATTGCATTTACTTTCAAATTTTCCTAAGAAAATCAAAATTGAAACATATTTTGATTTTAGGGGGAGTAAAATTTTTAAAAAAATTAGAAAATTTGAAAAAGTCAAAAACATTGAAAAATTAAAAATGAGTTTTGTTGTAAAAAAAGAGGAAATGATAGTAGATCAGTTGGACTGTCACAGCACGCTAAAGAAATGGAAAGTTAAAATGTGATAAACGGTCTCACTAAAGATGTGACGGTAGGCTCAGCTAGACTAGTAGATTTGCGAGAACGATACAAACTTAAATGAAAAAGCCTAGTTCTAGTGGGAAACATGGTCGAAAGCATAGTACTTAGTTTTGTCCTTCTTGATTGTGTACCTACTCAGTAATCGCTGAATGCCAAAAAGCATAAAACTGGTTAAGTTTGTGAACTTTCACTACTTTGCTGAAAAGTCACTGGGATTGTGCATTTCATTTTGCAAAGATTTAAACTTGTTTTATTTCTTTATTTTGTTTAAGCATCGGACATCCTCTGCGTATACGTGAGTATCGACCTGGATGTTGTTGCCTAAACGTTCTGCTTTATTTTCTTTGGTGTTTCGTTTAAGCTTTGGATCACCTCTGCGTATACGGGAGTATCGACCTGGTGGTTAAAGCCTAAACAACTTCAACTTGTTTTATTTTTCTTATTTTGTTTAAACATTGGACTTTCTCTGCGTATACGGAAGTATCGACCTGATTGTTAATGTTTAAACATTCTGCTTTGTTTTCGCACAATTCACAGTTGATGAAAAGTTTAAAGGCATTACTTGAGTTAGTGTATTGCATGATGAGGGGATATGCTGAGATCGTGGGGTCCATAAGAACTTAGTGCAAAATTAATATACCTTAACGTATCGGTAAGTATTTCGAAAGTTTTTAGATTGAGCTTAAGAGGACAATTATATCGTCAATCAACGTGAATCGTTTAGAACTTAAAACGATTAAAAGCTTAACGGTGCTTGTGATGTGTCTCAAAAACTGATATGATCCTCTTTCGCAAACTCACAAAAATATGTTTGTACATATTTCATTTCTGCATTATATTTCTCTTATTACAAAATCCAAAAAGATTTTAGTGTGTTTTAGCCTAATTTTTTGAAAAATTCAAAAAGATTTTCGACAACTGATGTTGAAAAGCTGATATTCAAAATCTCAAAGGCTAAACAAGATGAACAATTGGTTTGGTTAAGATGATGAGAAGTTGAAAGATAATCCTCAATTGTTTAGATGATTCATTAATTTGAATCACAATATTGTGTGTTATATGTTTGAGAATCTTAAGTAAATTCTTTTAGAATCAAAATTATTTTGTCTTACGAGAGGTTGAGACGTGTAGGTGTTTTGATTCTTTGGCTACGGAAAGCAAGGTGTCGATCCCAAAAGCACGGAAGCTTGACGAAAGGAGGAGCCTGAAGAGACTACCGAAAGGGGGAGCTGAAGCTGAAAACAGATCCACCGGGATTCTGTTCAAGCAAGAGGAAGTCTGTGTTTGCTGAAGTAAAGAAGAATCAAGAGAGAGAGAAAGAAAAGTCACTACAAGTTTGACTAAGGATTGACTTCGGCAATATCCAAGGGGGAGATTGTTGATGCATATTTTGTCTATCGCCTTCGTCAATCTGAACTGTAGTGAAGAATTGAAGAAACCGAGTCGTAAATGTCTAATATTTAGTGAAAAAGGCAAGGTGGCAAACTTGTAATTAATGAAGTTTCATTAAAGTTGCCTTGACCTATAAATAGGGAGTGTTAGTGTTATGTAAAGACTTTTGCTCATTTGTGATTTTGGAGATCTAATTGTAGAGAGAGAAAGTCTAGAGAGAGAAAACTCTCTCAAGTGATTGTACAAGTGTATTTTCAATAGAATCAAGGTTCTAGTACGTTCTCGTGTGTTCGGTCACGCACGTTCACGGTTTCCGCACGTCGAACGTGTCGTTACGCAATCGAACGGTGTCAAAACCGGTCCTACATGACATTGATTATTAGGTTATCAGTAGCATCATTTAAGATTTCGAGTTCCAAGAACAACTTAGTTTTGTGCCTTAGACTGTGACATCAGGTTTGAAACCAATTAGAGATCGGGCACGCAAAACGGAGCAACTTCCCGGTTAGGGAAACACTTTCGTTTCAGGAATAACATAAGGCAATCAAAAGTGCAAGGAACAATCGATCAAGCTTAAAAACACTTAAACCACTCTAATACGAGTCTTTTATGATTAAAACGTAACTGGGTACAGATTTCAAGACGGTTATGCATGATTTTTAAAAACGAGTCTTATGACAATAATTACGCGCGAAACGTTGCCCGTCACGCAAATCAAGAACGCGTCCGGGACCCGTAAACAAACCTAAACACTCAACGGGAGATAAACATCATCTTTAGGCGCTCAAAACAAAGCACGAGGTGGCCCTAGGGGGGCCCACCCAAACCGCCACCACCCCCTATATATATATTTTTCTTTCATTTTTCTTTTAAATTTCATATATAAATCCTCCCAAAATTCTGCTTCTTTCTCATAAATTCCAGCTAATCTAACAAGAACAAGCCTCAAATTAAAGGTATCAACCTTAATTTTTATGGTTTTAAGCTTGGTTTCTTGATTAAACATGGTTTAGGCCATGAAAACCCTTTTTAATCCATGATTTTTGGAATTTTAAACATGTTTATGGGCTGAATATGAACACCATATGAATACCCTGGTGTTATATGGCAGCCGTGGTTATAAATATTTGGGTTTTGATACCCTAATCAACACCTATTCGATAGAAATCGCTTAACTAGTCGATTAACCGAAAAACAATGAAATAAAGCTTGATTGATCTAACTTCTAGCATATTTGGATTGTACTTGATGTGTAGGTACTAAATATAGCCCACACATACTTCTGGACTCACAAGGAACGCTCGGAATCGAAGGAATCGCTAGGTATATGACCCGAAACTTGAATCTAGACTAGGCAAAATATTGTTCGGACTATAACATGGTCCGTGATACTTGGATTGAGATGAAATTTGGTATGGTGATGAAGGGTAGTATCAGGAAGGTACATGTAAACTTTTACAATTTTTGGAATTTTCTACGCTTTTTGGTGAAATTTTGACCGTTTAACAAAAAGAATTCTGGAAAAAATAACAAAAGGATTCAATAAATCACCAAATTTTACAGAGACACTAAGGAACAAATATGGAATGTTTTTGAAAAATTCGGAGTCCATTGGTGGAGTTTTGATTTGGGTTAAAAATCCGCGTTTTTGAGAATTTTCGGTAGCCAGAAATGCACCGAAACCAAATCAGAAAAATCTTTAAATTTTTAGAGATGTTTCTGGAAACATAAGGGATTTCCAGGAATTTTTTGGGAATTTTGGATCACTGATGGTAATTAATGTTAATTATGTGGTTAAATATGGTTTTATAAATAATTTATTTAGACAAGTAAAATGCCAAAATAAATTTGAACATTTTTTCCCATATTCTACAGATTTTTACAGAATTATATAAAAATTTTCAGAATTTTATTCAAATTATGGATAAAATGTGAATTTTTGAGATTAAAAATGGGTTATTTTAAATCAATTTCGGCAGTTTACCGTGTAACGAACCTGCCGGAACTGGGAACTGACCCAACCCGACAAATACTATAATTGGAACACGGGGTATATTCTGGGAGATTCCAGGGCAGATTGGACACTCGGGGTGTGTCCAATACCATTTCGGGAAATCCCCGCCGGTGGAAACGGAAACTCAAAATTGGGCAACCTGGACTCCCTAAACACCCAAACTCCCTTAATGAGAAGTTAATAATTCTTAAATAACAACGTGTTGGCACTATTGGTATTTCCGTACCATTATCCGAACACGTTAAACTACTGACATTGGCTGGCACGCGAACCGGTGCCCGAAAGCCAAACTGGAAACTAATACTACCCTGACCTCCATCCGCATACTCGTGTCCTATAGACCCAATCCAGGGTGAAAACTCCTGACCAAATCCAAGTTATAACCATTACCGATTTAGATACTGATTTGAGTCCTTACTTGCATGTGTGCTATTAAAGTTGATTTCGTTGATTAAACACTCTTTAGCCGAGACTACTATTTGCACTGTGAGTTCACTTTTAAACTGTTTTTCTGTTTTCTGGGGTGAATTGCATGCTACAAACTGTGTTAATTGCTCAAGCTGTATGATGTGAATTATCTAACACACGATATTAGCCCCGATACAAGTGATTAATGTAAGCCATGGGCAGTGGATAGTACTATTGGTCTGACAAACCCAGTTGCCCGCCGGACAGTTGCGGCCGGCAGGTAGGCAACTGCACGCGTCCAACCATATTATGTTGTTAGACATAACTACCCGAGGGCATTAAACTGCAGGTGATGCAGGTGGTGCGATTAAGTATCTGTGTGACACAGTACGATTAATACAGTCTAGGTTTCACTTCTGCCACTTGTGTAATTCCATCTATGAATCGTAATATGTGCAATTAAACATGTTGATACATTTTGAAACGAAACAACCAAACTAGTCGAACTCACCAGCAGCGTTTAGCTGGCCCTTTTTTAAAACTAACATGCATTTCAGGTAACTTGAGACTGATGTGATCCGTGTATGTTGTTCAAGACGTGTTTATTGGCAAATATTGAGATAGACACATGCGACTTAGAAAACTTATATGGTTCATGGGAACACGTAGTTGTAACATACATGTAGTATGTAATCAACATTTTGTAATTAATAAAATGTAGTGTCTTTATAAACAATGTGCTTGTACCAGAGGTGTCTGTTGCATCCCACGTTTTTTTCTTCCGCTGCAAATCGGGGTGTGACATTGCAAAAGCTTATGGATGGATATGATATCCAGTGTCCCGGGAGTGGTTAAACCCATTCCTGAGATCCCGGATGGAAGCCACAAGGTGTCTCGCTTTGCACCACCCATATGTAATGCTAAGTTACCAAAATGGTTCCAAACACCCAATATGAAGCTGTATGACGGTACCACCAATCCAGAAGAACATGTGGCACAATACAGGGAAAGAATTGAGATTAACCCCATTCCAGAAAGGTTAAAGGAAGTCTGCCTTTGCAAGGGTTTCAGATCCACATTAACTAGATCAGCTTAGAAATGGCTGCTAAGTCTTCCTCCTTACTCAATTACTTCATTTTCTCATTTAGTTAACTTGTTCAATAATCAGTTTTCATGTAGTAGAACATTTGAAAGGTTAACTAGTGATTTATATAGGATCACTCAAGGTCATAATGAATCATTAAGGGATTATATAACTAAATTTAGTAGAGAATCCTTAGAAATCCCTAACTTAGATATTGCTACTGCTGTTGAAGCTTTTAAAATGGGTTTACTAAAAGATTCTCAATTCTATGATGATCTTGTTATGAAACCTTGCAGGATCTAGATGAGGTAAGGAACATGGCCCTTAGGTTCATCCGTTTAGAGGATGACAAAAGGATCCAAGAGAGGTTATCAGGATCCTCAAAGCAAGACAAACAAGGATCCTATTTCAAGAATAACAGATCCAAGTCATACACTAAACCTGACAACCAGAATGTGCATGCTGTGGAACAAGAGGAAGACGATGAGGATTATCCTCCTATCTCTGAATATTGTTTTTGCTGCTGATAATAGTGAACTAATCCTTGCTATGCAGAACTTAGGTGACAAAGCTAGATGGCCAAGGAAGAGTGACAAGCCAGCTGCTACCAAAGACAAATCAAAGTGATGTGCTTATCATGAGGATTTTGGTCATCTCACAGATGAGTGCATAGCATTAAGGAAAGGAATTGATTATCTTTTGAGCAAAGAATACTTGAAGGAGTTATTTGGAAGAAAGAAATCAAGGATCTACTGAGAAAGTTCCTAAAAAACCTCCTCCCCCACCAGCTGATGCTCAAATCATCCACTTCATCTTCGGAGGTTCTGATATCTATGGCACTACATTCTCAGCCGCTAAGAGACATGCAAAGGAAACAAAGATGGAGAATGGGGATAGACCTATTTGGACCTCCATCCTTACCCAGCAGAAAGTGATATCATTTGATGAGGATGACCGTGTGGACATACAGGATCCTCACCACGACGGTTTAGTTATTACATTATTTATCTCTAACCATTTTGTTCGCAGGATTCTCGTTGATGGGGGAAGCTCGGTGAACATAATCCAGTTGGATATCCTCAAAAGAATGAATATTCCTAAATCTGACATTGTCCTAAGATCATCTATCCTTGTGGGATTCAGTGGAGAGACAAAGAATACATTGGGGGACATCAAACTTCCTATTTATATAGGGGGAGTGAATTCTATTAAAAAATTATGTGTTATTGATTGCTTATCTTGCTGTAATGTTATCCTTGGCAGGCCATGGATACACAATATGAAGGCAATCCCCTTAACATATCATCAATGTGTGAAGTTCCCTACTCCATGGGGGTGTGGTGAAGATCGAAAGTGATCAACAAGAAGCAAAGAACTGCTACACTTCTTCAATGAAACCAGCCTCCAAGCCTAGGGAAGCATAGCAATTAAAGTATCCTTCAAGAGACGTCATGGAGGCAAGAGAGCAAGATGTCAAGGATATTTTGTTGAACCCTGAGGATCCTGAATCCAAAATTTTATTAGGGTCTGGGATCCTTGACAGTATTGAGCAGGATTTAATATCCTTCTTGAAAAGAAGAAAATCTACCTTTGCTTAGAAACATGAAGACATGATAGGTATATCTAAGGACGTTATTACTCACAAGCTTGGTATTGACAGGTCTTTCAAGCCAATACACCAGAAAAGGAGGAATTTTGCACCCGAAAGGAATGCCATTATCCAAGAAAAGGTAGACAAATTACTCAAGGCATGTATGATCAGAGAGGTAAAGTATCCAAGATGGCTAGCCAGTGTGGTAGTTGTTTAGAAAAAGAATGGAAAGTGGAGGGTATGCGTTGATTTTACTGACTTAAATAAGGCATTGTCCCAAGGATCCTTACCCTTTGCCCCACATTGACTCCATGGTGGATGTTATGGTGGGTCACGAGTTGTTAACTTTTATGGATGCTTCATCTGGATTCCAACAAATTCAAATGGAACCATCTGACAAAGAGGACACAACTTTCATGACTCCCACTTGTATATATTGCTATATTGCTATGCCCTTTGGATTGAGAAATGCAGGTGCCACATACCAAAGGGTAGTAAATATGATGTTCAAAGACCAGATTGCACATACAATGGAAGTCTATATAGATGATATGGTGGTCAAGTCCAAAAGAGCTGAGGATCACCTGAAGGATTTGGAAGAAGCATTCGATATCCTTGACAGATACAACATGAAGTTGAATCCTTCCAAATGCCATTTTGGAGTTAAAGCTGATAAATTTTTAGGATACATGGTGTCAGAGAGAGGAATAGAGGCAAGTCCAAACAAATCAAGGCCATTATGAACATCAAGTCTCCTGCCAATGCTAAGGATGTGCAAAGGTTGAGAGGAAGAATCGCAACCTTGAACAGATTCATCTCAAAGTCCTCAGAAAGTGTAAAGAGTTCTATTATATCCTGAGGAAGAATAAAACGTTCGAATGGAATGAGAAGCATGAGAATACCCTCAAAGCCCTCAAGGATTACCTATCCTCAGCACTAGCTCTAATGAAACCAGAAAATGGGGAAACATTATCCTTATATTTGGTTGTTTCCACTAAGGCAGTAAGTGCGATCCTAGTTAAGGATCATGAAGGCTCTCAACATCCGGTATACTATGTAAGTAAAAGTCTACTTGATGTTGAGTCCAGGTATTCTCACTTAGAGAAACTTATTCTTGCTTTAATCATGGCATCTACTAAACTCAGACATTATTTTGAAACTCATCGTATTGTTGTTAAAACTAACTTTCCTATCAAGAATGTTCTCAGGAAACTTGAAATGTTAGGAAGGATGGCAAAATGGGCAGTCAAGCTTAGTGCATATGACATTACGTATGAACCTAGGACGGCCATCAAGTCCCAAGCCTTAGCTGACTTTGTGGCTGATTTAAGTAGTGATCTAAAAAGGGAAGCTGAATTAGAAGTTCAACAACTTGAGGAGACCAATGATCCTTGGACATTCTTCACATATGGAGCTTCAAATGTCAAGGGAACTGGAGTAGGCATACTACTAAAATCTTCACAGGGGGACATTATACCCCAATATATTTCTTGTGAATTTCAAACCACCAATAATGGGGTAGAATATGAGGCCTTGATGCGTTTGCAATTGGCCAAGCATATGAGGATCATGTATCTTGAAGTATATGTAGATTCTCTATTAATTACTAACCATTATAACGGTTCTTATGCTGTCAAAGGTAAAAAGCTAATCAAGTACTTAGAAATAGTCAAGAAATTGGCATATTCTTTTGCTTCTTTTAGTTTAACACAGGTACCCAGGGAAGAGAATGCAAAAGCTGATGCCCTAGCTAATCTTGGATCATCATTGAAAATTCTAGAGGATGTGAAGATACCCATCATCCATGTTTTAACCCCTGTAATTGAGGATGACATAGCCATGGAGATAGCGGAAGATTCTGCAATTGTACCCAGTGGTGGTGCACAGTCAAGTTCAGGATCCTGGATCTTTCCTATCCTGAAATACATATACAGAATGGAGAAATTCCTGCTGAAGAAAATCCTAGAGCCTTCAAAATTAAGATATCTCAATTCACATTATTAAATAACATCCTATATAAAAGGTCTCTTGCAAGTCCATATTTAAGATGCATTGAGGATCCAGAGATTCAAGAGGTTTTAAAGGATTTTCATGAAGGAGATTGTGGGAATCACACTGGGGGCAGAGCACTATTTTCAAGGATACTCAGAACATGATATTATTGGCCCACATTGAAGAAGGATGATGTGGAGTATGCAAAGAAGTGTGATGCCTGTCAAAGACATAGTAATATCCTACATCAACCAGCAGAGCCCCCGCATCCTATATCCTCTTCTTGGCCATTCATGAGATGGGGAATATACATAGTTGGCAAACTTCCTAAGGCACCAGGAGGAAAAGTATTTATGTTGGCCATGGCTGATTATTTCTCCAAATGGAAAGAAGCTGAAGCCTTTGCACAAGTTAGAGAAAAAGAAGTTATATCATTTATCAAAAGAAATATCATTACTAGATTTGGCATACCTTCTGAAATTGTTTGTGACAATGGATCCCAATTCATTGGGAGCCGAACTACTAACTTTTGTGACAACTGGGGGATTATGATGATAACATCAACACCAGTCCACCCACAAGCTAACGGTCAGGCAGAATCATCCAACAAGATCATCATCAACAATTTGAAGAAAAAGCTTGGATCCAAGAAAGGGAAATGTGCAGAAGAATTACCATATGTATTATGGGCTGATAGAACAACTCCCAAGAATGCTACTGGTTCAACTCCATTCTCTTTAGTCTTTGGAGCTGAATCTGTGATCCCTACAGAAATGGTAGTCCCAACTACAAGAACAAGCATTCGTGATCCTGAAGGAAATGCTGAAAACTTGGCTCAAGACCTAGATACTATAGAAGAACTCAGGGATTTGTCAAGGATAAGGTTGGCTAGCTATCAATAAAGAATGGCTGGAGCTTACAAGAAGAATGTCAGGATCGGGAAGTTTCAAGTTGATGACATGGTATTGGGGAAGGCATTCCAAAATACCATAAATCCTGCTGATGGCAAGCTAGCACCAAAATGGGAAGGCCCCTATCTAATTGAAGCTGAGGCAGGAAAGGGGGCATATCATTTGTTAACAATGGATGGTGACCTCTTACCAAGAGCTTGGAATGTTGTTCATCTAAAGAAATATTTCATGTAAGAAGGATTGAGGATCATTAGATATCCTGATACTTTATTCATGTTTGAGGATCCTAAGAGGATATATGATCCTCATTCTGGTAATGATTTGCTTATTATTTCATAAGTTATTTATTTAATTCATTATGAGGAAAGGATGTTAGATTTATAACATCCATTTTCATCGAAATTTTAAGTTTTGCAGAAGTATATGCATTTTTGACAAAGTTCTTGGGCTTGTCCCCAGTCTAAGGTATCCATTACCTTCTACGGTTTAAAGGTCTTCACCTTTCACACGAATTGGGTTTCGACATCCTCACCAGTTGCGCACGATTATCCAAGTATAGTTCGAGGCAATAGGACCAGTACCCGCTTTAGGGGCTGACAATTTCATTGTTGTTGGCTATATGCAGGATCCTAAGTATAATGGTAGACGTACCATACATCCGTTCCTAAGGTTTCTAAGGTTTTCACGTCAGCTAAGGTTTTTGCATTTTCATGTCACTCACGTTGGGATAGTCGCTGTTATGGGTGAAATTCTGAGCCCATATCCTGACACTATATCTTGATTTTATGTTAGCTATTTATGATCAGGATACCGAACCAGGATATTGGTAGCATCCTGAGGCAGTATCCTGGCAGTTACTAACGATTTGCTTTGTAGCTTGTAGCTGAAGGCTCTTAACATTCACAAAGACCAATTCCCCTGAAGACTCGCTCAAATTAGTTGGAAAAGAGACGTTGAAGCCGCAATACCTGGTCAATAACGTTCGAAAGTGAATATTCCAAAGTATCCCTGAATAATAGGATAGTTTGTTAGTTTTTGTTACTATAAATAGGGGCGATCAGATCATAGGTAGACACAACTTTTTCCACTCACTTTTATTCGCACACTTTACTCTCTAGCTACTAGCAATCACTACACACAAACACTTGTACTCAAATTACATTGTAACACCTAGTCGATCCGCATCATATCCTGCACTGTATCCTGATATTTGAAGCAATAGAAGAACAAGGCAGCTGCGATTGTCAGCTCCCAAGGTTTTATGCCGGCGATCTAGATTGATCAAGGGCTTTCCTCGTACATCATGTGTCAACCTTTACATTTTTGATCATTTTTTGATCATAAATACAGCTCTGTATCCTGAGCCGTATCCTCAAACTGTTTTTTGCAAATAACTTGAATAACATTTTTTCGACACACATTTCTAGCACACTACCTCACTTAACTAATTTGATCACTTAATTGCTTCGGTAATTTTTGACCAAAACAATTTGGCGCCCACCATGGGGCGAGTGGTGCTATTTTTACTAAAAACTTTAGTAAAATCATTACTCGGTTTTCTGTTGTCAAAACTTTTTGCTACATTATTTTCAATGGCCTCGAGATCAAACATGAGCTCTTCCACCATTTCCGCTACAACCTCTGCAACAATTGGTTCGCTGCTTCCACCTCCTCCTCCAAGAATGCAAGCCTCTTCACAAGGAGCTGAAAGTCATGTGGCTCGGGATGTTATTCCCGCTCCCAGTACCCAGGGATCTGGTCCTGTTTTGGCTTCTAATGATGAAATTCTGAATTTGTTTGGTAGTGTACAGGAACAGATGAGGCAGCAGCAGGAAACTAATAGGATGCTAATGAGTGAGATACAACTCTTGAAATCCGGCCCAAGTAGGCCTGCGGAAGAAACTGTTACTCCCTTGCAACCCAGGGCTTTGAACTTCAGTTCTGCAGTTTATACTAAAGATAACCGGGGGAATATTGTGCCAAGTCATTCCCAGAATCATACTCCTGAGATACCCTCTTCAATAAGAGTATCAACCGTGAGAAGCTTAGGATATGCTTCAGGATATGGCCAGAATCCCCAGACTGGTAATGTATCTAATAATAATAACACTCTTGCTACTAATGGTGTTGGATCTTTGCAGGATGCAGGTGTGGCGTCAATATTTACTAGGGAGCTTCAAAAGCTGAAAGACATAATATCCAGTGTGCCTGGAGTGGTCCAGCCGATTCCAGAAGTATCCCAAGACAGTCACAGGATATCCCGGTTTGCGCATCCTATCTGTGATGCTGAAATCCCTAAAAGATTTCAAACCCCCAACATGAAACTCTATGATGGAACCACGGATCCTGAAGAGCATATCGCCCAGTATAGGGAAAGGATGGAGATCAACCCTATCCCTCCAGATCTCAAGGAAGCATGTCTCTGCAAGGGTTTTGGTTCTACCTTGACAGGATCAGCCTTAAAATGGCTGTTAAATGTTCCTCCTCACTCGATTACTTCGTTTGCTCATTTGGTTAATTTATTTAATAGTCAGTTTTCTTGCAACCGGAGTTTTGAGAAACTAACTAGTGATCTTTACAGGATAACTCAAGGACCTCACGAATCCTTGAGGGATTATGTGAACAAGTTTAGTCGGGAATCCTTGGATATCCCACATCTTGATATTGCAACAGCTGTGCAGGCTTTTAAGATGGGATTACAAAAAGATTCTCAGTTTTATCAGGATCTTGTAATGAATCTCTGCAGGAATCTCGACGAAGCTCGTAACAGGGCCTTGAGATATATTCGCTTGGAAGATGACAAAAAGATGCAAGAGAGGATGAATTCTACCTCAACCTATGAATCAACCAACAAGAAATCAGAATCCTCATATAAACCATATCGCTTTAAGCCATATGGCAGAAATGATAACAAGAAAGTGAATGTTGTTGAAGACGAGGATCCTGAAGAATATCCTGAATTATCTGAATATTGCTTTTCTGTTAACATACCTGAGTTAATGTATGCTAAGCAGGGTTTAGGAGACAAAGCTAGGTAGCCTCGAAAGAATCAACAAAAGGCTGATTGGAAGGATAAATCCAAATGGTGTGCCTTCCATGAAGATTTCGGACATGTAACTGAGGATTGCATTACTCTAAGGAAAGAGATAAGCTACCTATTGAGCAAGGGATATCTGAAGGATCTGCTGGGAAGAAAGAAGAATAAAGGGCAGGATCCTGAGAAGGATCCTGAACGAGCAGCGTCACCCCCAGCAAATGCCAAAATAATTAACTTTATTTCAGGAGGATCCGACATTTGTGGGACTTCGTATTCTGCGGCCAAGAGACACGCGAAGGAAGCTAAGGCAGAGAGGGGGGAGAAGCCGACGAGAGTGTCAACCCTCACGACTGAAAAAGTCATTACCTTTGACAATGATGACAGGGATACTGTCCAGGATCCCCATCATGATGATTTAGTGATAACCTTATATGTTGCTAACCATTTTGTACGTAGGATATTGGTGGATAATGGCAGCTCAGTCAACATAATTCAGCTGGAAACATTGAAGAGGATGAATGTATCCCCAATGGATATCATTTCAAAGTCCACTGTTCTTGTTGGTTTCAGTGGAGAAGCTAGGAATACCGTGGGAGAAATAAAATTGCCCGTGTATGTTCAAGGGGTCAACTCAATGCAGCGCTTTTGTGTCATGGACTCTCTATCCTGCTATAATATTATACTGGGTAGGCCTTGGATCCATGATATGAAGGTTGTTCTGTCAACCTACCATCAATGTATCAAGATCCCTACTCCTTGGGGGGTTGTCAAGGTGGAAAGTGATCAACAGGAAGCAAAGGAGTGCTATTCCTCTTCGATGAAATCCTCAACAAAACCTAGTGCAGCATAGCAATTAAAGATGCGAGGCCAGGATATCATGGAGGCTTCAGAGCAGGATGTAAAGAAAGTGATCCTGGATCAGAATAATCCGGATATCTCGGTGCTCGTGGGAACCAATATCTCTCAGGATATGGAAGATCAATTAACTAATTTTTTGAAATGCAGGATGTCAACGTTCGCGTGGAAGCACGAGGATATGACAGGTATTTCCAAGGATATTATAACACATAAGCTCGGTATTGACAGGCCATTCAAGCCTGTCCAACAAAAGAGAATGAAATTTGCTCCGGAGCGAAATGTGATCATCCAAGAGGAAGTTGAAAGACTAATAAAGAGCAACACGATTAGGGAAGTGAAGTTTCCTAAATGGCTGGCGAATGTAGTTGTGGTGCAAAAGAAAAACGGGAAATGGAGAGTCTGTGTAGATTACACGGACTTAAACAAAGCTTGTCCCAAAGACCCATTTCCTCTTCCTCATATTGACTCAATGGTGGATGCTACTGCCAGCCATGAGATGTTAACCTTCATGGATGCATCTTCAGGATTTTAGCAGATCCAAATGGAACCTTCAGACCAGGAGGATATTGCCTTCATGACACCAATAGGTATTTATTGCTACACTGCCATGCCCTTTAGTTTGAAAAATGCAGGTGCAACATATTAGAGATTGGTAAACATGATGTTTAAAGACAAGCTGGGGGACACTTTGGAGGTATACATCGATGACATGGTGGTAAAGTCTAAAAAGGCTGAGGATCACCTCCAGGATATCAAGGGAGCATTTGATATCCTTGATCAGTACAATATGAAACTAAATCCTGCCAAGTGCCATTTTGGAGTGGGGGCAGAAAAGTTTCTAGGATATATGGTGACTAAAAGAGGAATAGAGGCAAGCCCGGAGCAGATTAAAGCTATCTTGGATATCAAATCACCTTCAAATATGAAGGATGTTCAACGATTAACAGGGCGAGTAGCAGCATTGAATAGATTTATCTCAAGATCCTCCGAGAAATGCAAGGAATTTTATGATATCCTGAAGAAAAACAAGAAGTTCGAATGGAAAGAGAAGCATGAAGCAGCCCTGCAGGATTTGAAGCAATATCTCTCAACTGCACCTCTATTGATGAAGCCTGAAAATGGTGAACCACTGTCCCTATACCTCGCAGTATCAAGGAATGCTGTAAGTGCCGTTCTTACAAAGGACCATGAAGGTCAGCAATATCCTGTCTATTATGTTAGTAAAAGTTTATTAGATGCTGAAACTAGGTATTCTCATCTAGAAAAAATTGATATTAGCCCTAGTTATGGCATCAACAAAACTTAGACATTATTTTGAGACACATAGGATTCATGTTAAAACTAATTATCCTGTTAAGAACGTGCTTAGGAAACCCGAGATGTCGGGTAGGATGGCTAAGTGGTCAGTAAAATTAAGTGCCTATGATTTAGTTTATGAGCCTAGAAATGCTATAAAGTCTCAGGCTTTAGCCGACTTTGTGGCTGATTTCAGTAGTGACATTCAAAATGAAGTAGACTTAGAAGTACAACAGCTAGGAGAAAACTTAGAATCCTGGACATTATATACTGATGGTGCATCTAATGTAAGAGGTGTAGGTTTAGGTATACTACTAAAATCGCCATAGGGGGACATATTACCCCAGGCTGTTAGGTGTGAATTTCCTGCTACTAATAATGAAGCAGAATATGAGGCTTTAATTGCAAGATTAGAGTTGGCTAAAAATATGGGTATCAAGAAGTTGCAAGTATATGTTGACTCCTTGTTAATCACTAATCATTTTAATGGATCCTATGTAGTTAAAGGTGAGAAGTTAATCGAGTATCTCGAAATTCTCAAAAAATTAGCAGGATATTTCGATATTTTCACACATGAACAGGTACCAAGAGAGGATAATGCTGAAGCTGATGCCTTGGCGAATCTAGGATCATCAGTCAGGATACCGGAAGGAACCCTAATACCAACGTTACATATCTTATATCCTGCGACGAATCCTCAGGATAAGGATGTACTAAGTTTTCAGGATCCTGATGAGTATCCTGAGAAGGATCCCAAGTCCTGGATGGTTCCAATTATAAGATATCTCAAGGAAGGACACATCCCAAAGGATGAGAATCCTAAGGCCTTTAGAATGAAGGTATCACGATTCACTATTATAAATAATGTCTTTTATAAGAAATCTCTTGTAGGACCATATCTAAGGTGCTTAGAGGATCCCAAAACTAAGGAAGTGCTTCAAGATATACACGAAGGGGATTGTGGTAACCATACTGGGGGCATGTCATTGTTCTCAAAGGCGTTAAGAACAAGATATTATTGGTCGACGATGAGAAAAGATGCTGCAGAATATGCTCAAAGATGTGATGCATGTCAAAGACACAGTAACATATTACATCAGCCAGCCGAACCACTTTATCCTATAGCTTCCCCTTGGCCATTCATGAAATGGGGAATGGACATAGTAGGAAAATTACCAAAGGCTCCAGGAGGAAAGGTCTTCATGTTGGCAATGGCCGATTATTTCTCTAAGTGGGTCGAAGCTGAAGCATTCGTTCAGGTTAGAGATCAAGAAGTGGTATCCTTCATAAAAAGGAATATCCTGACTAGGTTTGGAGTACCAGCTGAGATAATTTGTGATAATGGATCTCAATTTATAAGTAAAAGGACTACTGACTTTTGCAAGAGTTGGGGAATCAAAATGATTACATCCACACCGGTACATCCTCAAGCAAATGGGCAGGCAGAATCCTCAAACAAGATAATTGTCAACAACTTGAAAAAGAGACTAGGGGCTAAGAAAGGAAGATGGGCAGAAGAATTACCCTTTGTTTTGTGGGCTGATAGGACGACAGTGAAAAGTTCAACTGGCCAAACCCCGTTTTCCTTGGTATTCGGAGCAGAAGCAGTGATCCCATTAGAAATGGTGATACTTACAGCAAGATCTATCCTCCAGGATCCTGAGCAGAATCCTAAAGCTTTGTGCAATGATTTGGACACTGTAGACGAAATAAGAGATGCAGCAAGGCTAAGGATGGCAGCATATCAATAGAGGATATCTAAAGCATATAACAAGAGTATAAGGACTAGAAGGTTCCAGGTTGGAGATTGGGTATTGAGAAAGGCTTTTCAGAATACTACCAATCCTGCTGATGGGAAGCTTGCCCCAAAATGGGAAGGACCTTATGAGATTGAGTCAGAATCAGGGAAAGGAGCATACCGACTCAAGAATATGGAAGGGGATATGCTACCAAGATCCTGGAATGCTATACATTTGAAGCTCTATTTAAAGTGAGTTAGGAATTTAATTTCTAACTCAGGATGGTATGAATTCTATCTCTTTTATTAATTTTTAATATTATTTATTGTTTCGAACCCATTACTGACTTAAGCATCGGAGGGGTGTTAGCCAGGCTAATGCCCACCTTAGCTTACAATTGTTTTGCAGTATATGCTTCGGGATATAGCTCCAGGATGCACACTCGGGATACTTCGAAAGATTAGAGGATTGGCCCCCTCTCTCACGTTTAAGGGATCCTGATCCCTTCACAGGTTTAAAGGTATTCACCTTTCTCACGAATTGGGTTTGAACACCCCGCCTAGAGCGCAAGTTATTCGGGAATAGTTCAAGGTGGCGGGACCAGTTCATGTAAAAGTGGCTGACAATTTCGTTACTATTGGCTATATCCTAAATCCTAAAGGTATATGAGGATTGATCACCCTCTCTCGCGAAAGGGTATTTTCATACTCTCTAAGGTTTAAAGGTTATCACCTTTCTAAGTCTTGGAGTTTATACACTCCCGCCTGTAGCGCATGAAAATTTGGGATTTTCCCCAGGATACTTATGGGTTTATCCCCAGAACACTAAGGATTTATCTCCAGTATACTTTAGGGTTTACCCCTTGCAACATAAGAATTGTTCAGACGATTGAAACTAATGTTCAAAAAATTTCTAAGTGTTCGAAGACTTTATGCCCAGGGGACAGTCCTCCTAAGGCGATTGTGCAAGGCTCAAAGAATCAAATTTGAACCTAGTGTACTAAGACTGGGGACATCTTAGTGGAAGAAGTTGCAAAAGGATTGAAGTTTGATACTAGGGTTACACTCTATTCCTGGTATGATCTTTCCTTTGTGAACCTTACATAAGTTGTTTGAACTTTTGAAACTACGTTTAAGGCTTAAATATCCTGATTAGGATATATCCTTAGGATATATTCTCAAAATCTGTTTTCGGGATATGTTTCGGGATATTTGATTGCAATATTTGGGATATAATATCTGGATTGAAAATCAAAATTGAATTTATGACAAACGTCTATTATCAAAACAAGGTTTATAAATTCTTGGTAAACTACCTTTTTCTTTAAAAACTTTATCTAAATTGTTTAAAATTTTGAAAAACCCTGCTTGACGAAAGTCTTTGCGGGATATCACTGAAAATATTGATCAGGATATTTACAAAGATGGTTGCACTAATTTTGCAAAATTGAAATCTAAACTAAGCAATGTGTAACAAAAGATTAAGAAATAACAACAAGTAAGTCAAAATGTGGTTATATTAGTTGTGCTCTTGGTTTCATCTCAAACCGAGATCCCTCCACCAGAAGCACGATTAGTTCCTTACCATATTTACTTACCAGTTGAAGGTTTCGTCCCAAACCGAAACCCATTTGCCTTCAACTGTTATATTGTTCAAAACAAACCATACTGATTGATGACCAAAGTCTTCAGGAAACTCAGGACCCATCCACCTTTGGCCATCGTATTGTCTTAAGTGCAGGAAATATAAATTGTTCTAAGTACAGTCCGACTAGATGATTCAGACCCTACAAAGCAAAATACAGGTATCATTAAAGACAAACTAACCAGGATACAGGTTCAGTATATGTGTACGGGATACAGGATTTAGATGTTTACCTTATTAAGGATGGAGTTCATGGGCTCGATATATTCCATGAAGCCAAGGTCATCATAACAGAAACTTTCGGCAGCAACAGCGGAGGGCTTAGAGCTGGTGCCAACAGATGGTTCCTTTTTTACCAGGACAGACTTGGAGTAACTGTCAAGCTCATCAAGAGCGAAGACAACATGGGCCTTAGAAGAGCCTACAGAAAAGGGAGTAGTTTCAATTTTATCATATTATGTGCTGATTAACCAAACATATACAGAAATGTTCAAAACAGATATCCTTACCGGACATATTGGAATGACTGAAAAATATATCTGTTGGAATCAGGATATCCAACAGTTATAGTTTTGGGGACAATTGTTATGGGTGAAATTCCGAGCCCATATCCTGACACTATATCTTGATTTTATGTTAGCTGTTTATGATCAGGATACAGAACCAGGATATTGGTAGCATCCTGAGGCAGTATCCTGGCAGTTACTAACGATTTGCTTGTAGCTGAAGGCTCTTAACGTTCACAAAGACCAATTCCCCTGAAGACTCGCACAAATTAGTTGGAAAAGAGACGTTGAAGCCGCAATACCTGGTCAATAACGTTCAAAAGTGAATATTCCAAAGTATCCCGGAATAATAGGATAGTTTGTTAGTTTTTGTTACTATAAATAGGGGCGATCGGATCATAGGTAGACACAACTTTTTCCACTCACTTTCATTCGTACACTTTACTCTCTAGCTACTAGCAATCACTACACACAAACACTTGTACTCAAATTACATTGTAACACCTAGTCGATCCGCATCATATCCTGCACTGTATCCTGATATTTGAAGCAATAGAAGAATAAGGCAGCCGTGATTGTCAGCTCCTGAGGTTTTATGTCGGCGATCTAGATTGATCAAGGGCTTTTCTCGTACATCACGTGTCAACCTTTACATTTTTGCTCATTGTTTGATCATAAATACAGCTCTGTATCCTGAGCCGTATCCTCAAACTGTTTTTGCAAATAACTTGAATAACATATTTTCGACACACATTTCTAGCACACTACCTCACTTAACTAATTTGATCACTTAATTGCTTCGGTAATTTTTGACCAAAACAGTCGCTAGTTTGGGCCATACTCCAGTTTACACAAGTATATTGGGCTTGTCCCTAGTTTTTAGGCTTGTCCCCAGTTTTGGGCTTGTCCCCAGTTTGTTGGGCTTGTCCCTAGTTTTTGTGCTTGTCCCCAGTTTATTGGGCTTGTCCCCGGCTTGTTGGGCTTGTCCCCAGTTACTAGTGATTTTCTCATGTGATATATGGCTTAGTCCCAAGTTATGTATTGTTACAAGTTCACAAAGCCAAACAGCTAAGGATCCATGATCCTAACTTTCTACTGATTCTTATGTCTTATTAGCATAGTTGTAAGTGTTAAGGATATAGAATCCTAACTTGGATTCGCTGGTATGATCCTTCATTTGCCTTTATTCTATTTCTGGATTATTGATGTTACCCTTAACCTTTGACAACAGGATATGTGATCCTTGATCATAAAATGTTAAGTCTTTTGAAGATCTTGTTTGACACATATTTAATATTCTTAACAACTCATAAATTCCAAAGTTATATGCTATGGAATCGGCAGATAAATGTAAACATAATAACATTCAAGGTAAAAAGAATAACACCAAAGATAGTCAAAAGCTTATAGTTTTATGTATTTAAAAACCCTTTGAAAGGTTGTCAAAATTGCCTACCCAAGTTTCTACAAGCAATCCGTGGCCCGCCCACTTGGGTTAGCAAAGGGTGTCCATACTAACAGTTCATAAAGTTTAGGAAATAAAGGCGAGGGGCACCAAAGGCTTCATCCTCCACAAATAGAAGGACCATCCACCTTTGTTACCCCCTATTGTCCAAATGATCAGTGATCCTTAACCCTAAAGTGACTATTGTTTAGTTACAGACCATAATTGTTCGAATGAAAAAACCATCAACCAAAAACAACCACAGATCCTAAAAAATGGGTGCGGCCTCATCTATAGTATCCATCATTGCCCATTTGTTGCAGCCTACACCTTGGCCGCCTCATCCACCTTAGCTCCACCAGCCTCGGCACCAGTGTAACGCCCTACGTCCCTAAACTTTTAACTTTTGGCAAGACTAGTCCCTGTAATATCTAGTGTCGCCTAATTAAGTCTTAAACTATGTTGAACTATGTGAAACTTCGTGATACTTGACTCTTATGATACTTGAATCTTGTTAAACTATGAATCTAGACTCTTGATGCTTTGAATCTTGATTCTTGATGCTCGATACTAGATACTTTGAAACTTAACTCTTGATACTTGATACTTATGAATCTTGATTCTTGGTGAAACTAGAGACTTGATTCTTGAAACTAGAGATTTAATTCTTGACTCTTGATACTTATGGAACGAGAAACTTTGAGACTTTGAAACTTGAAACTTAACACTTATTAACTAGCTTGTGTAAACTTGAAACATGGAAACTTTTGTGTTAGTTATACTATCTTGTCATATGATGATCTTACACAATAATACGCACAACAACTCTTAATCTAACATGCAAAAAAATGAACCAAAGTCGGAAATCTAGCAAATGGGTCTCGGCTGTCCGAATGGACATCCGATCGGATGACCATTCGACCGAACAGCCATCCGACCAGCACGCTTGCACCGCCTTTTCTCTCCCTTGCACTATAAATACCCCTTAATGTGACAGGCTCCCCCGACCAGTGACGCACACCCTCATTTTAGGCACTTTTCTTCGATTTTCAAGCGATTCTTGTAGGTTTTCTTTATGATTCTTGTACAACTTTCATCTAAACACACTTTCTCACTTGATTCTTCATAAAAATCATACTTTTCACCATGAAATCCCAAAGATTTGGACTCTTGAGGGTGACGTCATCATGGCAGGTTATACAATCTGATGTGTGATGTCATTCTGTTAAGATTTAGTCCAGATCTAAGAGATTTCTACGTGTTTTACCACGACTCTTTTCAAAATCTAAGCTTTTTCAGTTGATTACACTTTTTCTTCAAGCCTTCTAAAACTTTTTACTCAAATCGGTGATGTCTGGAACCAAAACAGGCCAGGGACTTGTTCCTTAGTCCGGAGCCGGCTCGATAACGGATTCTCACCGGAGAAGATGACCAAATTACAGATCAGACATGAAACATCATTAAGAACAGTCATCCGATCGAACATGGTGATTCCCATTCGATCAGATCAGCTGAACCTTGGTAGGTTTCTTTTGTGTTGGTACGTTCCCACATCGTTTTTGTTAAACTTAAACTTATAAACTTTACGAAGGTTGCAAAGGGAACCAGATCACGACAGTCGAACGACCATCTGATCGGACGATCATCCGGTCGAATGGTCATCTGACCGAATGAACCGTTCCCCCGTAGCCTTCAATACTTAAACTATTTTGAAACAAAACTTTGAACTATGAAACTTTCACTTGAAAAGTCACCCGAATGAACGATCATCTGTCCGGATGACCTTCCGATCGAACGACTTGAACTATACTACGAAAACTTTAGAAGTTTGAGACTATTTACAAAACACACCTACTGATTGAATGACCATTCGATCGAATGGTCATCCGTCCGGATGACCATCCGATCAGATGGGGGTCCATCTAATCCAACAGGTCATCCGAATGGATGACCATCCGTCGAGATGGCCATTCGATCAGGAGATCTATCTGACACTTTCGCACGATTCGACATTCTGTTCGACGATTATCTGTTATGCTATAATCAGGTAACTCCAGCGCTCCTTTCAATCCAATAGTTGGTGTCGATACTTAGCACCCACTGTGAGTATACTCGATCCCTTTTTATTTTGAACACTTTTGGGATGCAACATGTATTCTATAAACTTAACACTTGACACTTGAATCTATTTGAAACTTACTCTATCCGCTGTAAACATGAAACTTGATACTTGGAAACTTGAGATATTTTATGCTATGTGAACGTTTGATCCTTGTGTGCAGTTCCGCCTTAACAATGGTAGCGCTATAGGGGTAATGTACCTCCCCGTTAGTCTTTGGGGTATTGTTAGGAGGAGACATTTTTTGCTTTCCTTGAGTCTTGGGAAAGTGGTTAACGCATTGGAAACTTGGGCTATCACTTGGATTGCGTTTAATAGCATGTGAAACTTATTATTTGTGTTTATGCTGGATATGAGTTTTTGGAACGTTTTAAACTATTATACTACTACGTACTCAAACTTGTATACTCGCCGACATTTTTGTTGATATATTTTAATACATGTTGCAGGTTGATAGTAGCTGAGGAATCAGGAAACATGCTAGGATGCTGCCTAGAAACACATCATATTTTAATCTAGAAATTTGAACAATGTTTGGTTATTGTATTTGGTACCTTGTGTTTGATTTGTGGATACTGTTAGAAAATTTCTATGAAACTTGATTAATTACTATTGAAACTATTAGTGTTATGGAAACTCTTGAGCAATCTGAACGCTTAGTGTCGCACCCCCGATGTTTCCGCCATCGGTTGGGGTGTGACAACCAGCATCTACCACATCCACGGGATCCTTGCTGCCGCTTCCACTAGCTTTAATGGTCAGCACCTCCTCAGCATCCTCATCATCCCCAAGCTCACGCAGCCTTTGCCTCCAAGCAGCAGTATCCCACTCAGCCCCATTGAAGGAATGATAGCCTCATTAGACATCTTGAGCTTGATCTTCAGGGTCACAATTGCAGTAGAGTTTTTGGCCTCATCAATAACCTCTAATCGTTCCTTAGAAGCAGTCATCTCAGCAACAAGAACCTGCTTCTGTAGTGCCTTATTCTCCTTCTCCAAGTGAGCAATCCTTTTGTCCTTGGCAGATGCAATGGTTTGGAGGTCCAGGATACGCTCCTCTACATCAGCCAAGTGTTGGCCTTGAAGGATTTGGATCTCAGCAAATTTCTGCAAGAAAATGATACATCATTCAGGATCATTTATCCTTAGACATGATGAAAGTTTTAGGATATTGGATTCTTACCTCGGAGACGGCTTTATGAAGTTGTTGCTCAATCAGAGGGAGATCACCGGTGGGATCGCTGGGCTTCTTTCTTTTGCTTCCTGCTTTGGTTCGGGTGCTCATGACTTTGACCTCAGGGATGCTTTGGCCTGCGGCCAGCTCCTTTTTGATGGATTTGGGGGAGACGATGCCTTCGACGTCACTCATTCCGAACCTGGAGGCAGACTTAGATGATTTTGTAGTGCCTACAAACACATAAAATAGATAAGTATTCATAATTTATTCTTTGTCAAATATTTACATATGTATGTGGATACTTACTTGACATGGTGTAGGAAGTGGAAGAAGCTTCTTCTGAATCCTTAATCTTTGGTTGGTATGTCCTGATACTTGAGTCCAGGTTCCAGAAAGCAGCAACTCTTTCAGGTGTGGCTGGTGTATCTGTTAGAGATGATAAGCTAGCAGTTGCATTAACAAAAAACATAAGCATCAGTTATCCTCTTCAGAAAGAAAAGAGAATTTTCTATGGCCCTAGCCTAAGGATCCTATATCCTACCCTTTAAGTTCCATTTTTTAGGAAGATGATTCCTATTGGGAATAGAATCTCTCCTAACAAAAAAAAGAGCTGGTTTCTCTAGTTAGAGTCGTTCTTGGTGACCTTGAGGAGAGGGTGTGGGTGTTGAGGCTTGGATTTGAACAGATAACGGTGGGATCCATGGCTAACCAGATTATACAGGTGATCGAGCTTGGTAAGACCAAGGTCAATGCCTTCTTTAGCAATGATGTGTTCAAGGGTGTAGAGAAACCTCCACAACATGGGCATAGCTTGGCTGTAACAGAGGCCGGTGAAGGTAAACAGACTCTAGGAGAAAGCTAGAAAGGATATGTGAATCCGACTTGAAAAGGGGCAGCATGAAAGCACACCTAGGTAGCAGACATGCAATCACTCTTCATTGTGGAATCAAAGGGTCTGACGATGGTACCCGGTGGGAAGTGTGGGTGCATCTGATCAATTTCAGGGTCGGTGAATCTACAAAGTTCCTGAGATGGTTCCTTTAGAAGGTTTTGGCTTTTAGGAGGACTATTTTCTCTTTATCCTTATTTGGTGAGACTCGGATCATGGTTCTTGTCATGATGAGATGCAGAAAAAGAAGAAGATGAATAGAATTTGAGAGGAAGGGGAAGGGATGATACCTGCTTGATCTTCAAATGAGAATTTAAAGGATATATCTTCAACTTAAATGGAGAATCCTGACCCTATCTCTAGCCTATTTAGAATGATGTTTGTTGCAGGGGGAGTCTTACCAGTGACATTAGACTGTAACGGCTAGTCCGATTACAATGGCTAGTTTTATGGCGCCGAGTGATTTGATTACAACGAAAATATGACTCATTTCGTTACAACTTATTCCTCATATTTTGGGGGCAATTGTTAGGGAATGGATTTTATGCTAAGGATCATCTATCCTGATACTGGGCCTGGATCACGGATCCTTAATGGATAATGCAGGGAGTCTGAGGATCAAGGATCCTTACTATTGTTTACGTTTTTAACAATTGTTCCTTGTGTTCTTGTGACATTTGTGCTTTGTAAACGATGTACGATGTAAAACAATATCATTTATCAATGAAACGATGTGTTTTAGTGTTAATATTTATGTATTTGTTTTTGACGATTTTACGTTTTGATTCTAGTTCGATTTCAAGCTTTAAATTGCTTTCTGGAAAAGTTATACGCAAACTGATGCGTAAACATAATCAGTTAACACGACAAGCACTCTAGAACAGTGACATAGGCTTAACATACCATAAATAACCTTTACATAACTTAGAAATAAGTTTTGAAGGGTTTGGTGTGTTGAAAACACGTTTATTCGATCGCAGGGACTAATTGCGACAAACTGTGAAAGTATGCCGATTCGTATTGTAACGAACATTCCGGTACATGATCATAAGCTAAACATACCCTAAATATCCTTTACATAGCTTAGAAATAGGCTTTGAGGGGTTCGGTATGCGAAAATAAACTTATTTGATCGATAGGGACTAAAAGCGTCAAAAAGTGCATAGGTTTGCATTTACGCGCATATCTCACGTTCTGAACATATCCGGACATCCAAAAATTTTGTAATCAATAAAATATTTTTTTAGTGATTGGAATGCAAAAATACCACTCGTCGCGTAAGTTGGATCGTTTTCGTGTTCGTTCGAGTTTTTGTCGTAATTAACCGAATAACGCGACCGTACGACCAAACGAACTGACATCTGAGATGTTTTCAAGCATATTTCATGTCCCCTATGCTTTAACATCCTTGTAGAGCCTTAAAATTGGCTTAACGGGGTTTAAACGCGTCAAAAATGGCTTAAGGTGTGTGCAGGGACTAAAACTGCAAATTTTGAAACTGTTGCATCGAAGCGCTGCGCGACGGCACACCCCTTTGCTGTGGCGCAACGCGAGGACAGTGTTTTGACATAATTTTTGTTTCAGCTACAGCCCTTGTTTCTCTAAGCTAGTTTTTTTTTTTCATATTGTGGGTAATTCCAATGGTATTCAAGGGTGTTAATGCAGTCCATACACTTGTATGGCTGAGATAATTATTTGGGGAACACCTAATCCACTTGTCATGATCTTGTTAATCCAAGACTTCTATAAATAGCAAGCTCTTTCATTCAATCCATTGCTCATTCCATCTTTTGAACTCTAAGTGGAGGTTACCATGTTTGGAAGCCACCTACCTGAGTTCTAGTGCATCTCTTTCAGCCATTAGAGCTTTGTAAGTCCTCTTTCATGGCTAATTCCTTATTTTCAACCATTACAAGCTGAAAGTCAAACAGTTTGACTACTGTTTGACTTTCGGTTTTGACCGCGAATTGGTCAAGTCAAAGTTCGATTGAACTTTGCAACGTGAGTGTAATCACGATGGTTATAGTCCCGTGTGACTCTACCTACTGATTACCACGTCGATTAGTCGAAGTGACGAGTCAAAGTTTCGGTCAAAATGCCGTTTATGCGCATTTTGCGACGAAACTATTTTCGGGTATCAAAACACTTTGTTTTGATATCAAACCTGTTTTCTAACTTAGTTAAACATGTTTTAACATGTTTAACTCGTCACTTTTAGTGTAGTGCTTGTATAGGGTACTAAGTCAAGCGGTCTTGACAACCGCTTAGACTTTCAAACCCGACCCATTTGGTCGATTGTTAGGATCCGACCAAGCATATATAGTGACCATAGTTGTATAGGGAATAACCCTCCAAGGTTATACCTTATGGTCACATAGTTTAATTAGTTGTATGATAGGTAGTTTATATACCTTAGGAAAATGACCAAAATGCCCTTTTCATGCATAATCTAATTTTAAGCATATGCAACTTAAATTTTATCACTTAAACTGATTATGCAACATATTTTAACATGTTAGGGCATATAATACTTGTCATAGGACTAGTTAGGCGTCTCAAACGCGCATTCGCGCGAACGACACGTTAAAGTAGCGTAGACTACCTTAACGGGTCGTAATGGGTCGTAAGCACTTAGGATAGGTTTCGATTTAGAATGTAGGCTTTGTTAAACCATAACACATGAGTTCCAATACTCATTTGGTTTACGAGACCTCATTCTACCCAATCTTCCAATTTAGGTGTCGATTTATTAACATAGCAATTCGATTACTAGGTGCTACTTGATTTCCTTGGTTTGCCGAGCTTTGTTAAGTTCATTTAATTGAGGATACTTTGCACTACAATGTGAGTACATAGTTCCCCTATTTTACTATTTTCGATTATTTTGGGGTGATTCATGTGTGTTAAACGATTTCGATGTTTTCAAAAACGAATGCTATGGTTTATATTAAATATAACGATTTCGATAATGTGAACGAACTTGTTGGGACGTATTTACATAACGAATGACATTCATTAACAATGATCAAGCCGACCAGTAGTATGTTATGGTACCATAGGATCTGATAAATCATGTTATCGGACTGCCACCATGGTTATGTATGGGGGTTATGTGGGTAACGACTAAACTTGATGTCACACCCCGACCATGTTAAAACAACAAACTGCGGCAGAAACGTCGGGGGTTGTCGTAACAGAATCATTGTTTCACAACACATGGATTGAAATTTCGTTTTATTGAATTAAGTTTATTACATTGTATTGAAATCAAAAGCAAAACATAAACAAATTGACTTTCATTGTTATTGAGTTACTAAGGCCTCGTCCATTCCTATGTGAGTAAGCATCATAATCATCGTCAAACATCATCAAATTATGGTACCTAAAACATATGTGAAAATACGTCAGCATATGTTGGTGCATATGTCTGTTAACTTCGTCTTGTATCGAGTCTTGTAATTAGATAGGATAAACCAGTGCTCGATAGGCTAGAAATTAGAATTGTAGTGAAGGATGACCAGTCCACATGAACTGGTTAGGCCAGTCCACATGAACTGGTTAGGCCAGCCCACATGAACTGACTCTGGCCAGGTCGTGTGAAGCCACTCCATGTGAACTGGACATGCCTATATATACCTGAGCATGGTTTCTCATTTGTAAGGTTGCTGATTTCAGAACCGAGGTGCTGTCGAACTGTTAACTGATCTGTATTGCTTTGAAATCAATAAACAAGTGGTTCTAAGCGTGAATCAAGCTGTAATCAAGTCCGTATCATCGAATTCCGCCTTTGATTCGGATTCAAACTCTTCTAATGACTCGTTTAGGTCGCACAACGATCCTACAAGTGGTATCAGAGCTCAGTAGGGAGAGTTCTTACCATTTTGGCTTGTTTTCACCGGAAAATTCTGTTTTGTACTCTTTCTTATACACGTTTTTCAAAATTAAACGAGATTTAACGGTCTAAATGTTCTGATTTTCACACATAAGCTGCGAAACTGTGTTTTAATAAATCCTTAAAAAAATCAGACCCTAAAAAAACCTAAAACTTGGTCAATTTGACAAAAAATGTTCAGATAGCTTAACATGCAGCCAGTTCACATGGACTGAAGATTCCAGTTCACATGGACTGAAGATTCCACTTCACATGGACTGAAGATTCCAGTTCACACGAATTGCCTTTTATCCTTCCAGTTCACATGAAGTGGGATAAGTTCAAGTCGTTTGAAAGCTGATCAGTCCATACGAAGTGGACTTAATCAGTTTGTTTGAAATTGTGCTCAGTTCATATGAAGTGAAAGATTGTCAGATCATTTGAAAGTTATCCCAGTCCATACGAAGTGATCAATTATCAATTCAGTTGAAATTTCTTCAATTCGCACGAGGTAATACAAGGAGATAAAAACATGGCAAAACATGTTTCTTTCTAGGATACATGAACAGAGGAAGAAAAATATGTCAGCAGGAAGAGTCTAGCCCTAACCATGAAAGACGGACATTTTCGGGCATGGAAAGAGGCAAAAAGTGCAAAAAGATGGGATGCTGCAGAGAATGTTATCTGGATTCTAAGGGAAATATACTTGTGGAACCATCAACACTTCTTGTCGAGACTCTTATCGAGCAAATAGCAGAAGAGGAAGAAGCAAGACAGAGAATGTGGTGGTCAAGTGAAGCAGAAGAGAAAAAAAAGAGATTAAAGAAATTCAGCTATCAAGGATGAGAAAGAAGCTGATGCTGGAAAGATGTCTGAGAAGTGTTCAAATTCTGAAAAATCAACGTCTGAAAATTTCAAACTGTTAAGAGAAGTGGACAGTTTGACATTAGAAAACAAAAATTTAAAAGAAAATGAAAAAGAATTTCAAAATAAACTAACAATTTTAGAAAATGAAAAGTTGAAAAAGATTTTGAGAATAAAATAAAAATTCTAGAAAATGAAGATGTGTTTTGGATAAAATTGGAAAACAAAGTTTTAAAAGAAAAAGAAGAAGAATTTCAAAACCAAATAAAAGTTTTAGAAAATGAAAAATCTGTTTTAGATAAAAATAAAATTGAAAATGAAAAGGCAATAAATTCTCATCTTGAGAAAATTACTCAACTTGAAAATGAAGTTGAGTGTGCTAGAAATAAAATCAATGACTTAGAAAAGAAATTGAAAGGTTTTGTGACTTCGTCATCAATACCAGATCATGTATGTCCAAAACCGATCAATGAAATTCCAATAAGTGACAATGTCACAAATTATGATGAATTCATAATTGAAGATTGTGATGATAAATCTGATGATGAAAATGATAAAAACAAAATATTTTTGAAATTAGAAGAAAAATTTCAAGAAACTATTTTGCAGTCTACTGAAAAAGGTAAATGTTCAAAGAAAAAACCTTATAAGAAGAATGCAGAACAAAAACAAATTGTTAAAAAATCTAAAAATTTTCAAAGTGAAAATAAAAGATCATCGGTTCAATCATCCAATCGTTTTGAAAAAGCACAAAAATTTAAAAATCAAAACTCACGAAAAGTTGATAATAAGTGGTGCAGGTTTGACCACAATGCTCAAAAGTCAAATCAAGCTTACAGGAGAAGATGGAATGAAGATTTTTCAGAGACGAATCATTATGATGAGAGACAAAGGAGAAGTCATGATTACCACAAGGCAAATCCATGTTATGATCTAAGTGTGTGGTTTGAAAGTGGAGAATGGTACGATAACAGGGTGTGTTACAAATGTGGTTTTGGAGGACATATTGTTGTTAACTTCCAGAGTCAAGGATTTGAGACGAGAAGATGCTATGAATGTCAAATCAGAGGTCACATTGCCAAAGATTGCCCAATGAGATCAAAGAGAAAATCGAGGGACGAATCTCATAGAATGGTGAAGAAAACAGTCAAAGTTGATGAAAAGCCCAAAGAACAGAGTATGAAATTGTCACAAGGGCAGAAAAATCGACTGAGATTGAAAAGAAAGAAAGCAAGGGAGTATCTTGCTAAGATTTTGTCCTCGGGTACAACTGGTGAATCAGATAAAAGTTCTGATGAATCGATTTGCTCAACAAAAAATGGTCAGTCAAGCAAAACGAATTCATCAGATACAAATCTGAGGACAAAAGAGAGGATAAATAAAGAAAAATTAGCTAATCAAACTGATAAAAAATCAAAGAAAGTTAATTTTTCGGATAAAATATTTATCAAAGTTTTCAAGTATAAAAGAAACTGTGAAAGGTTGTTCATGTCACAGGTTGATGAATTTGGAAAACCTAAATCCTATAAGAATTAGGTTCGCATAAAAGATGGTGATGAATTTGTTTCTGCAAAAACAAAAGAGCCATCTTCTGGCAATGAAGTTGTTTCTTCCGAAGCAAAAGAGCCACGTTTTGGCAATGAATCTGACTCATCAAAGTCAGAAGAGCCACGTTCGGGCGAAGAATCTGATTCATCAAAGTCAGAGGAGCCACAAATTGAGGTAAAAAGTGATGATTCTGTGTCGACAATGAACGATGCAAATTTTTCATCATTGTCAAACGGAAATTTAAATCAAAAAGCTGGCAAACCCAAGGAACGTCAGGCGTGGGTGGATCTTTTTAAATAAAAATCCTGACTTGCCGGAACTCCCAGGTTGGTAATTGGGGAGTAGGAATCGGCATCTTTCTTGAAAAATTGAAATCTGTGATATTGTTATACTTACAAGTGGTTGATGAGAACCTACAAGTGGTTTATCAAGATCATTAAGTTGAACCTGATTAAACGTGATCATACAAGTGGTAAATTAAAGAACAATGTGATGAAAACCCCATGTTTGTGAGATGTCACACTAAACTAATTTTTCGGAAAAACCATTTTGATTAAAACAAACTTAAGTGTTTTGAAATCATAATGGGAAAATAGTTTGTTGTCAGGGGGAGTTCTGATTGTTTAAGCCAAGTGGATGGCGAATTGAAGCAATTTACATCAGTTTGTCACTTTATTTGTACAGTTTTTTTGTTTTCAAATTTTACCTGAAAATCAAAATTGAAACATATTTTGATTTTAGGGGGAGTAGAAAATTTTAGAAATTTTGAAAATTTGAAAAATCCAAAAACATGATAGAATCAAAAATCCAAAAACATTGAAAAATTCAAAATGAGTTTTGTTGTTAAAAGAGGAAATGATTATACATCAGTTAGACTATCACAGCACGCTAAAGAAATGGAATGTGAAAATGTGATAAACGGTCTTACTAAAGATGTGATGATAGGCTCAGCTAGACTAGTAGATTTGCGATAACGATACAAACTTAAAAGAAAAAGCCTAGTTCTAGTGGAAAACACGGTTGAAAGCATAGTACTTAGTTTTATCCTTCGTGATTGTGTACCTACTCAGTAATCGCTTAATGCTTAAAGAACATAAAAACCGGTCAGTTTGTGAACTTTCACAACTTGCTGAAAAAGTCACTGTGATTGTGCATTTCTTTTTGCAAAGATTTAAACTTGTTTGATTTCTTTATTTTGTTTAAGCATTGGACATCCTCTGCGTATACGTGAGTATCGAACTAGATGTTAGTGCCTAAACGTTCTGTTTTATTTTTCTTGGTGTTTCGTTTAAATCTTGGATCACCTCTGCGTATATGTGAATATCGAACTGGTGGTTAAGATCTAAACATATTCAACTTGTTTTTATTTTTTTTATTTTGTTTAAACATTGGACTTTCTCTGCATATCGAAAGATCGACCTGATTGTTAATGTTTAAACATTCTGCGTTGTTTTCGCACATATCATAGTTGATGAAAGTTTAAAGGCATTACTTGAGTCAGTGTATTGCATGATGAGGGGATATGCTGAGATCGTGGGGTCCATAAGAATTTAGTGCAAAATTAATATATCTTAACGTATCGGTAAGCATTTCGAAAGTTTTTAGTTTGAGTTTAAGAGGACAACAATATCGTCAATCTATGTGAATCGTTTAGAACTTAAAGTGTTTAAAGCTCAACGGTGCTAGTGATTTGTCTCATAAACTGATATGATCCTCTTACACAGACTCACAAAAATTTTGTTTGTAAAATATTTCTTTATTGCATTTCTCTAGAAAACAAAAATCCAAAAACATTGTGTTTTAGTATAAATTATTGAAAATACAAAAAGATTTTCGACAACTGATATTGAAAAGCTAATTTTCAAAATTCCATGTGCTAAACATGATGAATAATGGGTTGGGAAAGATTGTTTTTGAAATGAATTATGATATTTTCACAAGTGATCATCAAAGATTAAAATTGTAAAATCATTTTTGATATATTAGTTTACAAAAGGATTCTTAAAATTGTTAAATTTTAAAAATTGAATCTTACTTTTGGGTAGAGAATGTGCAGGTTAGCCAGAGTTCGACTTCTGAGGTTTTTCTGCAGATTAAAGTCTGTTGGACCGTTGTACGACCTTAAACTGTCAGTAAAAGTAATTCATCTCAGTTTACAGAGGCGGAATCAAAGTAAACTAAGTCATAACAGCTCTAATCCTTTTAATCTTTCTTTTCTGATTAATATGAGTGCTTATACAAGGTTTTCTGATACAGATCCGTCAGCACTTCGTCACACGTACAATGACAACTGTTACACTTCAAATGACCAACACACCTATTTATAGTGTGCTTGATTTCGCTTGAGAATGTCTGAAGCGAAATCATGTGATGTTGATTTCGCTTCAAGCATATACAAACCCTCTTCAAGCGAAATCATGTGTTTAAACATAAAAACCCTAACTTAAACCCTAATACATGTTTAATCAAACAATTCTAGACACAAGACTTGATAATGATGTAATCAACAGACATTTTGTGCACCAACAGACTCCCCCTTGGATGTTGATGAAGTCTTTGGCTTCAAGTCTTTGTCTTTAACAATCTTCAATCATTGTAAAAACTCTCATCAATCTTTATCTTCAATCTTTAAACTTTAAACTTCAATCTTCCCTTTGACTGTTAATCCAGACTCCCCCTTTCACAGACTCCCCATCTCAATATGCTAGGATCTGAGAAATCTGGTTCAAGCTTTAACATTTAGCTTCCGTTGGGAATAATGAAGATCAAACCTATTACTCAACAAACAAACATAACCATTCTATCTTTTTAACAATAAAATACAAACCCAATCAACTATAGCAATCCACTCAAGTATTCAGGTCCAAGTTAATGACCCTGATTACTCAATTAATCTACCAAGTTCAATTTAATGACCTTGGTTGATCATTTGACGAATCAAACTGATTTTAAAACAACATTTTCAAACTTTTTCTGAAAATAACAAGTATCAAATTAATGAACTTGTTTTATCATATCAAACAATCCAAACTTCTTCAATGTAAGCTCTCCTCATTCTTCAGCTCAGAATCTCCTGCATCTGCTTCAAATATTTGAGAATCCAACAATCAACTCTCCACTTTGGTTTGTCTAAAATAAAACAGAAATAAAATCTTTTTGGATTTTAACAAAGTGTTCTAAACTAAGAAATGAAAAACAGAAAACTTAAATTGCAGAAATTAAACAAAGTAAACTATTTACAAACATATTTTTGGTGAGCGTGTCAGGGAATCATATCAGCTTTTCAGACAAATCACAAGTACCGTTAAGCTACATTACATACTCAGACTTAAACAATTTACCTCGATTGTCGATATACTGATCCATCTTAAATTCTCATACAAAGTTCAACTTATTCAGGATACGATTTAGATGAATTAAAGAACTTAGATCATTCATGTGTCCCACCTCTTGAATATACTCCCGTATCTAGAATCTCAATAATCAGTCTTACAGGTGAGAATACTACAATGATATCTGTATATAATTTAGGTATGCGAGGGCCGAGGGATCTCAGATCGATACTTCCGTATACGCAGAGAGATATCAGCTTCGACTTTTCGGTATGTCCCCTTTAGAGGATCTTTTTGCTTACAACAGCAGCATATATCAATTTTATTGTTTCAGCATGCTGAGGGTTTAATGCTGTGTTTCAAGCATTGCAGCAAGTATTAGCCAGGGACTAGGTCAGAACTACCGTTCAGCAGAAGTCCCGGAATAATACCCCAGACATCATAGAGTATAAAGACCTAGTATATCAGATTACGAGACCTTTCAAACGAGATTTCAGGGTTTACCTATATATCCAAGTAGTGTTCCCCACGAATTCACAAGTTTGAATTTAGGTTTATATCCCGAATAAATCTACTAAATGTACGAAAACCTATCGACACATCATCAGTAAGATTGTTTAACTCTTTTAAACTATCCAAATCTTTAGCATACTGTGATCGTCTAGCTGATGTACTATCATTTTCCCTATATACACAAGCTCTTTTTCAGATTTTATCATGTTTTTGTATTTTTGCATTTTTTACTGTTTTTGTATTTTCTGAAAATAAACTATGTACAAACCTCTACTCCCCCTAAATACCAAAACAAGTAAAAATTCGACAAACCATTGCAGATTGTTTCTCGTCTTCATCCGCAACAGCACCCTCATCAACGCCAATTATGCCATCCGACACCGACAGAAGCTTCATACCATTCAGTTTTAACAAATATTTAAACCGATTTTTATCAAAAGCTTTGGTATGTAAATCAGCTTTCTGTTCGTCTGTGTGGATTTTCTCAATTCGTATCAACTTTTTCTCAAAGCAATCACGAATAAAGTGATGACGAATTTCTATGTGTTTAGTTTTAGCGTGATGTACTGGATTTTTAGTTATATTTATTGCGGCCTCATTATCAACAAAAAGAGGTGTGTTAAGAAACTGCAAACCGTAGTCGCGCATCTGTTGCTGTATCCACAAGATCTGAGAGCAGCAACTGCTAGCAGATACGTACTCCGCTTCACAAGTAGATAACGCCACAGACGTTTGTTTCTTACACTGCCAGGTAACCAATCTAGGACTAAAGAACTGGCATCCTGCAGTTGTTGATTTTGAATTGACTTTGCAGCATCCGAAATCCGAATCGGAATACCCTTCGAGCGTAAAGTTGCCTTTTCTAGGATACCACAACCCCAATGAAGGAGTTCCTTTCAGGTAGCGCAATATCCTCTTCACAATAATCATGTGCGATGCTCTCGGATTAGACTGAAATCTTGCTGCGAGGCACGTTGGGTACATGATATCAGGACGTGAAGCAGTTAGATACATTAAAGAACCTATCATGGATCGATAAAAAGTTTCATCAGCCCTGTCTCCGGTGAGATCTGGGTGAATCCCATGATTTGTTGCAAGTGGGGTAGCAGCTGGAGTAGAACTTGACATCCCAAATTTCTCTAGAATATCATGAACATACTTTGACTGATGAATGAAAATTCCCTCAGGAAGTTGTTCAACTTGTAATCCCAGAAAGAATTTCATCTCCCCCATTGAAGACATTTCAAACTTCTGCTTCATCACTGATTCAAAATCTTTGCATAGATTTTCATTCGTCGACCCAAAGATTATATCGTCCACATAAATCTGTACTATCAGAAAATGACCATCAACGACTTTAGTGAAGAGAGTGGCATCCACTGTTCCACGTATGAACTTGTTAGCGAGTAGGTGTTGAGACAAAGTCTCGTACCAGGCTCTCGGTGCCTGATGTAGACCATACAACGCTTTGTCCAATAAGTAGACCTGGTTTTTGTGAATTGGGTCAGTAAAGCCCGGCGGCTGACCGACATAAACCTCCTCTTTAACCTTCCCGTAAAGAAACGCCGATTTAACATCCAACTGATATACTTTGAAATTCTTCCAAGACGCAAATGCAAGAAAAATTCTGATTGCCTCTAGTCGTGCTACAGGAGCATAGACTTCGGTAAAATCAATTCCCTCCTGTTGACTAAAGCCCTGAACAACGAGTCGAGCTTTGTTCCTTACGACAACTCCTCTATCGTCCCTCTTGCACTTAAACACCCACTTAGTGTTAATTTTCCTTTGACCATCCGGCAAATCAACTAACTTCCACACTCCCAATTTCTCAAATTGACTAAGTTCCTCCTGCATTGCATTGACCCAAGAGTCTTCAGTAAGCGCCTCTTTGTAAGTTCTTGGCTCAACCTGCGAGATAAAACAACTCAAAGAAAATTCAGTTTGCAAAGGAGCAACTTTTGTATAAAAACATGTAAGCCCTTTATCAATCTGATTTCGAGTGCGAACACCAGCTTGCAATTCTCCTATAATCAACTCCTCTGGATGATACGAAAAAGTTCTCGGCATCACTTCACTCGGAACATCTACATATCCCTCCAGATTAGTAACATTCTGCTCTGCATCTTGTTCACCAACTTGGTTTGTTTGACCTGAAATCTGAATCTGCTCCCCCTCAGAATTTGAATCTGAATCACCATGATCAAAAACTGGCATGTTTTCAGCTTCTAGATTATCATTCTGAACCGACTGATTATCTTGAGCAACTTCATTCTGTTGGACATCATCATGTTCACCAGCATTACTTGGACCTGCTTCATCATCATTTAAAGTTTCTCGTGGTCTCCACGAATACTCAGCTGGGAATCTTAACTGCGACTCATATTCACGCAAAATATCCAACTCATCAAAGAAATCTTCATCATCCTCTGATTCTTCTCTCATGTCAAACGAATCCCAAAGTTTGTCATAATGATAACGCCATGAATCACCAGGATTCTGCGGCGGCATAGTATAACCTTGACATTCAACATTTGCAGATTCAATAATCCGCTTCTCACTTGGAACGAAGACACGTCGCAAAGGATTTGAATAACCAACAAATATACCCTCAATGCACTTCGGACCAAACTTCCCAAAAGGCTCTATAACCGTACAAGGTGACCCGAACGGTTCTAGATACTTCAAATTCGGTTTGCGATTATTGATTAGCTCAAAACATGTTTTGTTGAACTTCTTGACAGTAAGAACCCTGTTGAGAGTATAGCATGCAGCGGAAACAGCTTCAGCCCAAAAGTTAATCGGTAACTTTGAATCTGCGAGCATAGTTCTAGCCGTCTCGATTAGCGTCCGGTTTTTGCGTTCTGCGGCTCCATTCTGCTGCGGAGTGTACGGAGCACTAAACTCATGCAAAATACCTCTTTCATCACAAAATTCTTCCATCTTGCTGTTCTTGAATTCAGTACCATTATCACTTCGAATTTTCTTGATACGCCTTTGGTACAAATTCTCTATCTTCCTGAACAGCCCCATCAAACTGTCAAATGTTTCATCTTTCGTCTTTAAGAAAGAAACCCATGAAAATCTGGAATAATCATCAGTAACGACCAAACAATAGTAATCTCCTGTAACACTTTTGACATTCACTGGACCAAATAAATCCATGTGAAGTCTTTCCAGAGGTCTTGAAACTGAATTGACTTGCTTTGTAGGGTGTGACTTTTTCTTCTGCTTGCCTTTGATACAGCTAATGCACTCCCCTTCCAGATGAAAACCTTTGATATTAACTCCCAATACCAAATCATTGTGCACCAAGTGATTCATCTTCCTTAGGTGAATATGCCCCATCTTTCGGTGCCACAATCTGGATTCTTTCTCAGTTGCTCTAGACACAAAACAATGTGCTTGACCAGTAGTTGTAGTTGCTACAGACATGTCTAACACATATAAATCATTCACTCTAGGTGCCCTCATAATAATCCATTCTTCAGGAACAACAAAACCAGGTTTCAAAATCAAACACTCTTTATCAGTGAAGTGAGTAGTATACTGATTGTCACAAATCTGCGAGATACTAAGCAGATTGTTCTCCAGCTCAGTGATGTAGTTAACTCTCTCAAACGTCACGATCCCATTGGATAACGTTCCTTCACCAACAATTCTACCACCTTCATGACCAGCAAATCCCACATAACCACCATTAATGTTCTTCACATCATACAACAACGCAGTCTTCCCTGTCATATGTCGAGATGCGCCACTATCCATAATCCATCTGGATATCAGTTGTGGAAGATCCTGCACAAAACAAACTACGATTTAAACAACTTCAAGAAAGATGCCGATTCATGCTTCGCGAACCAGGAAGCTCCGGCAATTCAAACTGCTTATTCGAACATGGTGTCCACCCAGGCCTCATCAGCCTTAGGTGTAGCCTTGACTCTAGCAATTTGAATTTTGAAATTTTTAGCCTTCAAAGGTGGAAAATTTTCATCATAATCAATCGAAATTGATTCTTCAGCCTTTTTCACTTCAGAAGTTGAAATTTTCATTTCACCTTTTGGTTTCCAAATTTGTTCAGTTAATGCAACCCGTTTATAAAACTTGTCATTTTGAGTTACCAATTTCTTTACAGGTTCATTTTTTGTTTTTACATTGTTGATTTTAACGTTTTGCTTCTTAACCATTTTTTTCTCAACATACATTGGTGATTTACCCTTCACATCAACCTTCTTTTGTTGAACCTTCACAGCTTCAGTCCTAGGCTTCACATATGTACACTTTCGTGCAATATGACCAACTTGTTCACATCTAAAACAAGTACGAGTATCAGCTACTCGACTCGTGCCTTCAGACTGAGCCTGTGAAGCTCTTTTCTCAAAGAACTCTTCATTCGATTTTGAAAAGATTTCATTTTTCTCATCAGAAAGTAAACGCGAACCATTCACAAACACCTTCTTTTCTGTAAACCTCTTGTTTTGAAAATTGTTCTTCCGATAACTATTACCACCCCGATAATCACCCGACCAATTTTTTCGATTGTTATTGTAAAAACGTGGTGAATAAACAATTTTCTTATTATAAACCCTGTCTTTCTTTTGACTCAGATTATTCACTTCTGACAACTCAACTTCAACAAGTTTGAAAACATTTGTCAATTTGTTCATGTTAACATTCTCAATTGGAAACTCTGAATCCGAATATAACTTATCAGATCCAGCCATCTTGTACATCACAAGACCCGGTTCATCACTTAAGTTGTTTTTGGACTTTTGTTTCAGAATGTATTTATCCAAGAAACACCCATCCTCCTCAGAAGTGTCACAATCCGGATTAAGCACTTTGTCTACCACACTTTTCACCACATCACTTTGGACACCCTCTTCATTGGAAGATGTAAACGTGACATCAATGTTTTCAGGAAGTTTAACTTCACTTTCTTCCTCAATTTCCACCAAACTAGACTGCTTTTTCGTGTAGTTGTCTAAAATTGGCGGTGGAACTTTGTGAAAACCTACACCCGTTCCATCAGAAAACACATCCTCGCCATCTTTGTTTTTCCCTATAGGTTTAGGAACAATATGCTGCAAAACAAAGCTTGCCGATTTATAGCTCTTAAGCTTCAACTGGATTCGTTCATTCTCAATTTCAGCTTCTTGAACTTTAAGTTTCAATTTAGCAATTTGATCCAGTTGTTCATTAATCGATTCTTCTTTTAATCTCAAAACAGCTCTTAGATGTTCATTTTCTTTAAATGTTTTGCCATTACGATCATCACTATCTTTGACAATGTTTTTCAATTTTTCAAACTTTTCGGAAATCTGACGGTTTTCAAGAATTAACTTTTCATTTTCAGATTTTATTTTCTCACGTTCAGTTTTATCATTTTCAATTTGAGCCGTTAATTCTTTGTTCCGTTCAGTTGAAGCTCTTACACTTTTGTCACGATCAAGAATCTGATTTTCAACATTTCTAACCTTTGTTGTTAGATTCTGAATTTTCTCATTGTTAAGATACGTGACAGTGCTACAAAAATTGCATTGTTTGGTGCAATTTTTGCAGTCAGCATTTCCTTCAATTTTGTTACCTGACGCATTTGTTGACACACTTTGACTGACCGATCCCTTTGACTCAGTGACAGAATTAGGATCTACCTCAAGTGCTTTTGCAGCTAGCACTTTGTCAGCCAACACTCCCAGGTTCTCAGCTGTCAACTCTTGCGTAGTATCAATTATGCCTGTATCAACCTTCTTTTCTTTCTTCTCTTTCTCCTCTTTCTCTTTTCTCTCTTTCTCTTTTGCTTCTTCAATCATTTTCGAAGTTGGAGTTCCCCACCACTTGTGCTGCCAATATTCATCTTCTTCTTGGTACTCCTTGATGATGGCTTCTATATCAAGCGTTTTGTCATCAATTGCAATGTTGCCATACCTATCAAGATAGCACTCTCTATCTGGATCCCATTTGTTTGCTCTTCTAGCTTCCAGAAAGATACCAGAAAGTCTGATAATCTTTGTTTCAGTAGTCATCTTTCGGTAGTGATATTTTTGTTCTTCAGTACGATCATCTTTCCATGGCTTAGGTTCATCATTGCTTGCCATGAATGCATAACCCACCGCATCTTCTTCCGGTAGAACTTCCTTACTCCAATCATACCCCTCATCATCATAAATCACAGCAAGAGCCCTTGATTTGTCTCTGTTATCTTCAGACTGCTTCAATCTAGGCGGCTCAGATTTATTCTGATGATAGATTGCCTTTTTGTAATAATCATCTCGAAACGGATTCTCCGACTCATCAGCATAAGCGTTTCGGCATTCTCTCTTAAAATGACCCTTCTGCTTACACTTGAAGCAAGTCACCTTTGATTTATCAAACCCCAACTTAGTAGATGGACCACCAATCGTTTTTCTCCCTGTAATCTCCATGAAGCGTTGTGCACGTCGAACTGCACTTGCCATTGCCCAACGAATATCGATCAGCTCCATTTCTTCAGGGTCTATCTGATCGTAGTCTTCTTTCGTCAGATTTGTATTCCCGATTTTTCCAGCCACCAATCCTTCGTAGGATTCCAAAACAGACGCTAGAAAGACCATTTGTTGCTTGGCCGACTCCTCATCAAAATTCTGTGCATTCTTCAAGTCTATTGCGATGTTGCATTGAAACCGATTCTTTGCATCAGAATGACTTCCAGAAGATGAAGATCCACTATGAAAACCACTTTGACTTTCTTTGCCGACTGTTGACACATTTTCAGCAGAAAATGCAGTCTTTGGAGAAGTAGCTTTAGGCATCATGCTCTTTGGATAGTATAGATCCAGATTCTGTTGATAAGATGAATGATTAACTTTGTACGTCTTCTTCAATTCCAGTTCATGACTTTCCAGTTTCTCAATCACCAAATCTGGTTTCAACAAATCAGAAGAAATAGTGTTCTTAAGCATGAGAGCATAATATCTCCACTCCATCTCGTCTGGCAATGCATCGAACAACTTGTCTACTTGCTCCTCATCAGAATATTTGATATCATGTCTTGCTAATTCCAACTTCAGATGACCAAACCTTTCAATCATTTTACACACCGATTCATTTTTAAGACAACCAAACATATCAAACTCTTTCCTAAGAAGTTTCCTTTTATTTTTTATAATCTCTTTGCTTCCAAGACACTTCTTTTCAAGTTTTTCCCATAAGTGTTTAGAATTGGAGTATTCTATCAGTGAAATGATGTCTTCACGCACCGATTGAAACAATAATGCCACACATTTTTGCTCAGCCACAAAATTTTCAATCTCTTCAGTTGATCTTAATGCTTCACCATTTTTCTTTCCTTGTTCAAAACCATTCTTCATACTCTTCCAGCAAGGAAAAGCAAATGCCATCAACCAATCTTCGAACTTTGTTGCCCACCTGCTATAATCTTCTATAGCCATCAGCTTAGGAGGTTTGTTAAACGTTCCAAATGCGCTTTCGGACTCCCAAGCTTCCTTCTTTCTTTCTTTCGGTGGACTTTTGTTTGCATCACTTGAAGACATTTCGTTGTTTCCGGAATCTCCAGCGAATGCGTACATGTCGCTGAAAGGATTCATGAAAATATCATCCATTTTGATTGTACCTGCAAAATCAATTAAACTCTTAGAAATTTTTTTTTTTTTATGTTTTGAAAATTTATCAAGTTTAAGCGAAAACAGTTTAATAAAACTGTTCAAGCGAAAACAATCAACAAAACTGATTCAAGCGAAATTCTCTATTTCGCTTCAACAGAACAAATTTCAAACCAATAAGTTTCAAGCGAAAACCAACTATTTCGCTTCAGCAGATCAGATCCTTCAAGCGAAAACAAGTAATACTATTTCGCTTCAGCTAAACAGTCCTTCAAGCGAAATCTAAGAGAACAGTTTCGCTTCAACAGTTCAAGCGAAAACCACAATTTCGCTTCAGGAAATCTCAAGCGAAATCTTCCAAAAATTCAGATCTGAAGCGAAAACAACCTATAATTTCAAACACCTTTCAAGCGAAACCTAGTTTTAGGTCAATTTTAACACGTTTTAAGCTGAATTTTAGTCTGAAACTTTGTAGGCTTTGTTAATACTACGTTTTACACGTTATACTCGAAAATTAGACCATTTTGACCGTTAGAAATAGTTCAGATCTGAAAAATGTAAAAAGAAATGAGTAGAAAGAAGAAAATCCGCTGCTATGGTATGAACTCCTCGTCCTGTGCTCTGATACCACTTGTTGGACCGTTGTACGACCTTAAACTGTCAGTAAAAGTAATTCATCTCAGTTTACAGAGGCGGAATCAAAGTAAACTAAGTCATAACAGCTCTAATCCTTTTAATCTTTCTTTTCTGATTAATATGAGTGCTTATACAAGGTTTTCTGATACAGATCCGTCAGCACTTCGTCACACGTACAATGACAACTGTTACACTTCAAATGACCAACACACCTATTTATAGTGTGCTTGATTTCGCTTGAGAATGTCTGAAGCGAAATCATGTGATGTTGATTTCGCTTCAAGCATATACAAACCCTCTTCAAGCGAAATCATGTGTTTAAACATAAAAACCCTAACTTAAACCCTAATACATGTTTAATCAAACAATTCTAGACACAAGACTTGATAATGATGTAATCAACAGACATTTTGTGCACCAACAAAGTCAGATTTTTGATCCTGTTTCTACGGAAAGCCAGAAGAAGTTTTAGAGCCTGTGAAAGCAGCAAAGCAAGATCCCAGCTTATTGAAAGGGGGGGTCTGAAGACTCAAGAGCCAGATACATATTCTGGATCTACATTCACGGGAGCTGCTGATTCTGAGGAAAGTAAGAGAGTTAGAAGAAAAGATAGAGATTAAAGGATGCTTTCAATGTCAGATATTTTTTTAATGAGTGAGAAAACAGATCAAGACTGAAGTTTACCAAAGACTCGATGCCGAAGACTTCGTCAACATCCAAGGGGGAATCTGTTGGTGCATATGTCTATTAACTTCGTCTTGTATCGAGTCTTGTAATTAGATAGGATAAACCAGTGCTCGATAGGCTAGAAATTAGAATTTTAGTGAAGGATGACCAGTCCACATGAACTGACTCTGGCCAGGTCGTGTGAAGCCACTCCATGTGAACTGGACATGCCTATATATACCTGAGCATGGTTTCTCATTTGTAAGGTTGCTGATTTCAGAGCCGAGGTGTTGTCGAACTGTCAGCTGATCAGTATTGCTTTGAAATCAATAAACAAGTGGTTCTAAGCATGAATCAAGTTGTAATCAAGTCCATATCATCGAATTCCGCCTTTGATTCGGATTCAAACTCTTCTGATCGACTTGTTTAGGTCGCACAACGATCCTACAGCATAAAAATGCTGGCGAGTACATAGGTTTTGTGAGAGTATCGAATTCATGGCTTGTTTACATGTTGCAATACCTCGTTTGACTACAAAAGCTGATAGTTGAAAACCTTGTTTGAAAAGTGTTTGGTATTGCAATATGATTAACCAACTCAAAACAAGTTGGTTATAGTTTATAAAATCTCATAGCCATGAATCTTAACCCAAAAAATTTGTTTATGTAACCCAAATCATAAATCGTTTTTGTAATAAAACTCGTATGGTTTATATCGTGAAGAAAACCTTGTAGTGTAACTTCGTTTTGAAAACATTCGACCAAGTGATCTAGATAACGCAACGGTATGTAATGTGTTAAAAACACTTATATATAGGAAGTACTAGCGGCGTATCCACCATGCTTTTATCACATTACACCCGCCCCGTTACCTAATCGCTTAGCATAACCCAATCGTTTAATAGTTCAAATAGCTCCAATCATTCAAATAGTTCAAATAGTTCACATAGATCAAATAGTTCCAATGGTTCAAATAGTTCAAATAGTTCACATAGATCAAATAGTGCCAATAGTTCAAATAGTTCACATAGACCAATAGTTCCAGTGGTTCAAGTAGTTCCAGTGGTTCAAGTAGTTCCAGTGGTTCAAATAGTTCTAGTGGTTCAAATAGTTCAACTAGTTCTCATAGTTCAATAGTTCCAGTGGTTTGTGTTTAAATCATTGTGTTTAATATAAACCATAGAATTTATTTAGAAAGCTCGAAATTCTTTAGCACATATGAATCACCCCAAAACAGTCGAAAACGGTAAAAGAGGGGAACTATGTACTCACATTGAATTGCTAGGTATCCTCGATTAAAGTGAACTAACAAGCTCGGGCAATCAAGGAATCAAGTGGCACCTAGTATCGGATCACTAAGTTAATAAATCGATACCTAAATCGGAAGATCGGGTATAATGAGGTCTTGTAAACCAAATGAGTATTGGAACTCATGTGATATGGTTTAACAAAGCCTTCATTCTAAATCGGAACCTATCCTAAGTGCTTACGACCCGTTAAGACCCATTAAGGTAACGCTACTTTAACGCGTCATTCGCGCAAAAACGCGTTCGAGACGCCTAACTAGTCCTATGACAAGTATTATATGCCCTAACATGTTTAAATATGTTGCATAATCAATTTAAGTGAAAAAAGTTAAGTTACATATGCTTAAATACCAATTATGCATGAAAAGGGCATTTTGGTCATTTACCTAAGGCATATAAACTACCTATCATACAACTAATTAAACTAAGTGACCATAAGGTATAACCTCGGAAGGTTCTTCCCTATACAACTATGGTCACTAAACATGCTTGGTCAGATCCTAATGATCGACCAAACGGGTCAGGTTCGAAAGTCTAAGCGGTTATTAAGACCGCTTATCTTACGACCCTATACAAGCACTAGACTAAAAGTGACGAGTTAAACATGTTAAAACATGTTTAACTAAGTTAGAAAACAGGTTTTGATATTAAAACAAAGTGTTTTGATACCCAATGATAGTTTCGTCTCAAAACGCGCATAAATGACATTTTGACCGAAACTTTGACTCGTCACTTCGACTAATCAACGTGGTAATCAGTAGGTATAGTCACAAGAGACTATAACCATCGTGATTACGCTCACATTGCAAAGTTCAAATGAACTTTGTGTTGACCAAAGACTGGTCAAAGCAGAAAGTCAAACATTGTTTGACTTTCATGCTTAAAATGCATAAAAGTATGAAAGAGAGTTACAAAAGGTCCAAGCCTTGAAGATTTGAACTCAAATTGCTCAGGTATGAAGCTTGAGAGCTTCAACTTAGAGCAGAAATGAGAATAAATGTGAGGAATGCTTGAAAACCAAGTGGGTATTTATAGATTTCGAAGAACTGTTAGGATCGTTTCTCGTAATTCGTGCTTTATTTGTGACATATGTGCTTGTAATCATTATATAAACCTTAATCAGTTCAGTTATCAATAAAACAATGTGATTTGACCCCAATATTTGTTTATTTATGTTTGACATTTTGCACGTTTTGATTTTTTTTCAATTTCAAACTCTATATCGCTTTCTAGAGAGTTGTACGCAAACCGATGCGTAAACGTAATCAGTTTAACGCGAAAAACACTCTGGAACATAAACATATGCTTAACATACCTTAAATAACCTTTACATAACTTAGAAATAAGTTTTGAAGGCTTTGGTATGGCAAAATGAAGTTTATTCGCTTACAGGGACTAATTCGACAAACTGTGAAAGTATGTCGATTTGTACTGTAACGGATAATATGGAACATGATCATAAGTTAAACATACCATAAATATCCTTTACATAGCTTAGAAATAGGCTTTGAGGGGTTCGGTGTGCTAAAATAAACTTTTAGATCAAACAGGGACTAAAAGCGTCAAAAAGTGCATAAGATTGCATTTTCGCGCATATCTTACGTTCTGAATACATCCGGACATCCAAAAAAATTTTAATCATTATAATATCTTATTTTAATGATTGAAATTAAAAAATACCATTCGTCGCACAATTTGGATCGTTTTTGCGTCCGTTCGAGTTTTCGTCGTAATTAACCAAATAACGCAACCGTACGACCAAACAAACCGACATCCGTAATGTTTTTGAGCATATTTCATGTTCCCTATGCTTAAACTTCATTATTGAGCCTTGAAAATGGGTTAACGGGGTTTAAACGCATCAAAAATAGCTTAATAGTGTTGCAGGGACCAAAACTGTCAATATTCAAAAGTTTCTGGACCTGGTACATAGTTGCGTCGCGCCAGAGCCAAATGGCTCTGTGGTGGCGGCACGCCACCACCCTATCTGGGTAGAATGTCAAGTTTCAGCAACAGCAGGGTTAGTTTCAGCATTTAACTTGAAGTTTAGGGTCTTTTGTGTAACAATTTCAATACCATGGGCTTGTTTGGGGGTACCCATGGTATTATAAAACAATGGGCACACATGTAAGGCTCAGATTGAAGCTCATTTATTGAGGAACGATCCTAACGGTGGCCCGAAATCTATAAATACCCACCTCCATTCATTCCAATCCTCACACTTGATCTAATTATTTCTCTAAGTTGGAGTTTCTGCACTTCATACCTGAGAATTTTTAGATCAAATCTCCATTGCTTGGACCTCTTGTAAGTTTCTTTTGTTCTTTTATGCGTTTTTTAAGCACGAAAGTCAAACAGCACGAAAGTCAAACAGTGTTGGACTTTCTGCTTTGACCGGTTTATGGTCAACACGAAGTTCGTTTAACTTCGCAACGTGAGCGTAATCACGATGGTCATAGTCCTTTGTGACTATACCTACTGATTACCACGTTATTTAGGCATTGTGACGAGTCATAGTTTCGGTCAAAATGCGCGTTTATGCGTATTTTGTAACCAAACTATTCTTGGGTATCAAAACCCTTTGTTTTGATATCAAACTTGTTTTCTAAATTCTTTAAACATGTTTAACTCGTCACTTTTCGTTTAGTGCTTATATAGGGTCGTAAGATAAGCGGTCTAAACAACCGCTTAGACTTTCGAACCCGAACCGTTTGGTCGATCATTAGGATCTTACCAAACATATTTCGTGACCATAGTTATATAGGGAATAACCTTCCGAGGTTATACCTTATGGTCACTACGTTTAGTTAGTTGTATGATAGGTAGTTTATATGCCCTAGGAAAATGACCAAAATGCCCTTTTTACGCATAAATTCATTTTAAGCATATGTAACCTAAATTTTGACATCTAAACTGATTAGGCAATATTATTAGACATGTTAAGGCATATATTACTTGTCATAGGACTAGTTAGGCGGTCCGAACGTGTTTTACGCGAACGACGCGTTAAAGTAGCGTAGGCTACCTAAACGGGCCGTAATGGGTCATAAGCACTTAGGTTAGGTTCCGTTTTAGAACGCAGGCTTTGTTAAACCATATTACATGAGTTCCTATACTCATTTGGTTTACGAAACCACATTTTATCCGATCTTCCGATTTAGGTCCGGTTTATTAACGTAGTTACCTATATTAGGTGCCGATTGATTTCGTGATCTTTCTAGCATTGCTTGGTTGTTATCCAAAGACTATTGAGCAATCTCAAGTGAGTACATAGTCCCCTCTTTTACCGTTTTCAAATGTTTTGGGGCGATACACATGTGCCTACTTGTTACTTTCGTGCTTTTCATGTTTTTACATCATATATATGCTATGTTCATTAGTACACCTATAGTACATGATTTCATCCACATTTTATGCTATGTATGTTTAATTAACATGCTAGTACATTGATTTCATAAACACATTTGTTTCATATGTTCATTTTAGCATATGTACACATTGATTTACATCATATTCATGCTATGTATGTTCATTTTTGCATACTTAGCACATTATTTTCACATAAGAGGCTTGCATTTGGTATAACATTTGGTTTGTTTAAATGGGACAAAATTATGTTCATTAACATTGGCCATGTCGCCCGGTAGTAAGTAGTGGTACCATAGGATCTGACAAATCCCATTTCTGGCTTCTTAGGTTTGTTTGGAAGTAGGAAATGACTGAATCCGATATTCATAAGTTTTTATAAATCTTTAATTTGTTTAAAGGTTTGTCTCCACAGTCGCAAGGCTTGAATGTATGCATTTAACAATACCACATAGATGTTTGTATCAGTAGAGCATGCATTTATTTTACAAAACATAGCTTTTGATTTAAACTTTGATTTATTCAAATACATTGGTTTGTACATTTTACATATGGTTAGAGTAGATATTTTTATTTACTTTGCCATACATAACATTTGATTACACATTACATGATTTACATTTGACAATAGACATTGTATACATAAACATTTCACATTGGTTTAAACAAGACATGTTGGTGGTTTGTTTGGGTAAGTGATTTATATAACGAGGCGTGTGTAATATGATAAAAGCATGGTGGATACGCCGCTAGTAATTCCTATATATAAATGCTTTTATGATATTACATATCGTAGAGTTATGTAACCCATTTCAATTTAGACATATTACATTTTATACAAAGAACATATTTTCACATAAACATTGTTTTACAAATAACATAACTTATACAAATTCATTTTACTTGGTTATTTATTTAACCACACATCTTTTTTTATATATCATCTATTTACTTATCGAATTTCATATGATTTATAAAAGAACACTTTTTAATAAGATTCATGACTAACTTTTGTTAAACATTTCTTTAAACTTACAAGTCATGAATCCCAAATCAATAAACCTATGTATCTCACAGGCATTTTTATGCTGACGTACCTATTTTCACATGTGTTTTCAGGAGCTGATGCATAGGATGAGCAAGATACACTTAGGCGAAGCAATGCCTTAGTGACATAAAATGAAGCTAGACTAGTTTAAATTTCGTTATGTACTTTTTGTTTCTGTTGTTTTAAGACAATGTAACCCCTTTGTTTACAAATAAAACATAACTTTAAATACCATGGTTGTGAAACAATAATTCTGTTGCTCGACTCCCCGACGTTTCCGTCGCGGTTTGTTGTTTTACGCGGTCGGGGTGTGACAGAAGAGTTGGTATCAGAGCCAATGGTTATAGGGAATTAGGTTATTAGTAATGCTTTGACCTAGACTATAACTTTTCTAGGACCCCAACACAAGTTATCTTGTGTTTAGATCTTAAGACATGCATTTCACCTATCCTTAGGTGATTACCAAAACAAGAACACAATTTTTCCAAAATGATTTTTTCAAAAATCAATCATCTATTCTTAGATGATTTGTTATAAGGTTTTGAACCCTCTAAGTTTTCAAAATCTCGTCAAAGTTTTGGGTCTAAATAATGTGAACATGTGCAATCTGGAAGGGTGGATGCCTGTACCTCAGGTTTTCTATCTAGGCTAGAGTGTTCGTATAAATCCGCATAATCGGACCAGTCACTCTTACCTGGAAACTCTTGGGGTGAGTGTCCACTTATAGGCTAAAGAATGTATTCGCGATACGTTATTTTTGACCCATTTACTTTGATTAGTCACTGTGTGTCGTTTGTTTTCTTTGTATAAACAAATGACCACGATCCATGCTTTTTGTCGATTTTAGTATCATTTCATTTTTCATCTAATCATCTCACTCATTTTCTCTCATGTTTCCTCTTTTAGAATGCCTCCTCGACGCGAAAATTCGTTCAATTCGGCTAAACCACTCAAGTTCAGTGGTTCTGAGGGAGCAACTGGGCTGCTACAGTGGTTTGAGAGCATTGAAAGTACGTTTTGTCATGTTCAGTGTCCTGATAATTGCAAAGTCGAGTTTGCTTCTAGTGTATTTCAAAAGAGGGCTCTTACTTGGTGGAATGAGGTAATGAGAGACCGTGGTGCTGAGGTTTCTTTAGCACAGACCTGGGAAGAGCTTAGGGCTCTTATGATGAGGGAATTATGTCCTCGTCATGAACAGAGGGCGTTGGAAATGGAGTTTGATGATTTGAAGCAGGACAGTGGTGAACATCGGGCTTATACCGACAGATACGAAGAGCTGAGTTTGTTATGCCCTACAATGGTTACCCCACTCGAGAAAGCTATCGAGAGGTATGTTGATGGTTTTCCTAACTCCGTGCAAGACATCGTCACTGGTAGCAACCCTACTACAGTTCGTCAGGCAATCGAGTTAGCTGCGACATTGACTGAGTCGCAGATCAGAAAGGGTAAGCTACACAGGAAAGGTGATAAGGATAAGAAACAGTCGTCTGACAAGAGTGAGGGTAAGAAGGATAAGAAAGCTGGGTCTTCAAGGAGGTCTAAGAAGCGCAAGGCTTCTCAGAATTTCGCTGTTACTGCTCAAGTCAACCAGGCAGCTCCTAGCCAACCCGCACAACCACCAGCAAAGAAACAGTATGCGGGGAATGCACCGTTGTGCAACGATGCAATAGTCACCATCAACCGCAAGTTCAATGTCGTTTCTGTGCTAACTGTGGAAAATCGGGTCATCTTGCCAATGTTTGTCGTTTTGCTCCTAATCAAGCTGCACAGAACCCAACTCAGCAAGCTGCTCAACAACAGGCTCAGGCTGCACAACCTCACTATCCTCCTGGTTCGTGCTATAACTGTGGGAACTGACCCACTGCCGAAACCAGTGTCCAAGGCTAGCCAACGCAAATCAGGCTTAGGCTCGAGGTCGAGTTTTCAACATGAATGCTAACGAGGCGCGAGCAGACAATGAAGTGGTCAACGGTACGTTCTTTGTTAATAATCAGCCTGCATCTGTTCTTTTTTTATTCAGGTGTCGATAAGAGGTTTGTGTCATTATCTTTCGAACCTTTGCCTCACATGTCTAGAACGAAACTAGGAAAGCCCTTGACAGTAGAAGTTGCTAGTGGTGAACCCATTGTTCTCGATTCTATTCTTCGAAATTGCCAGTTGAACCTTAATGACCATCTTTTTGCTATCGACCTCACACCGATGCAACTTGGAAGTTTCGACATTATAGCGGGAATGGATTGGTTAGCTACGTATCATGAAGAGGTAGTTTGTTTTGAGAAGATTGTTCGTGTGCCGCTTTCGTCTGGTAAGATCTTAGAGGTTCGTGGTGAGAAACATGCTAGTAGCCTCAAACTCATGTCTTGTACTCAAGCTCAAAGTATCTGCGCAAGAACTATGTTGCTTTCTTAGCACAGGTTGTAGCGAATAAAGGAAAAGGTAAGTCTATTCAAGATATCCCTGTTGTTCGGGATTATCCTGAAGTTTTTCCTGAAGAATTACCTGGTTTACCCCCAGCACGCCAAGTTGAGTTTCGTATCAATCTTGTACCTGGTGCTAATCCTATTGCTAGATCTCCGTATCGTCTTGCACCGTCTGAGATACAAGAGTTATCTAAGCAGCTTCAGGAGCTTTCTGACGAAGGTTTTATTCGTCCTAGCTTTTCACCTTGGGGTGCTCCCATTCTTTTTGTCAAGAAGAAAGATGGCTCTTTCAGAATGTGCATCGATTATCGTGAGCTTAACAAGCTTACCATCAAGAATCGATATCCCCTACCTCGCATTGATGATTTCTTTGATCAGTTACAGGGTGCTTCTTACTTTCCAAAGATTGATCTACGTTCTGGGTATCATCAACTTCGTGTGCATGAAGAAGATATTCCCAAGACTGCTTTCCGCACTCGATATGGGCATTATGAGTTCACAGTTATGCCTTTCGGTTTGACTAATGCTCCTGCTGTTTTCATTGACTTGATGAATAGGGTTTGTAAGCCTTATTTGGATAAGTTCATCATTGTTTTCATTGATGACATCTTGATATATTCCAAGACTGAAGCCGATCATGAACAGCATCTTCGTCTTACTCTGGAACTCCTGAAGAAAGAACAACTTTTCGCCAAATTCTCCAAGTGCGAATTTTGGCTTAAGGAAGTTCAATTTTTGGGACATATCATCAACGAACAAGGTATTCATGTAGATCCCTCCAAGATTAGTGAGATTAAGGATTGGGATACGCCTACTACACCAACCGAAGTTCGTTCTTTTCTTGGTGTCGCGGGTTATTACCGCCGCTTCATCGAAAACTTCTCCAAGATTGCAGTTCCTCTAACTGCTCTAACTCAGAAGAACAAACCCTTTGATTGGGGATTCAAACAGGAAGAAGCTTTTCAGACCTTGAAACAGAAGCTTTGTGATGCGCCTATTCTATCTTTCCCTGAGGGCAACGATGATTTTTTCGTGTATTGTGATGCATCCAAATTAGGTCTTGGCTGTGTTCTCATGCAAAGGAACAAAGTCATAGCTTACGCATCGAGACAGTTGAAGGTTCACGAGAAGAACTACACGACTCATGATCTTGAGTTAGGTGCAGTTGTATTCGCTCTTAAAATCTGGAGACACTATTTGTATGGTACACAATGTGTGGTTTTCACTGACCATAATAGTCTTCAGCACATCTTCAATCAGAAAGAACTCAACATGAGGCAACGACGTTGGGTTGAACTTCTAAACGACTATGACTGTGAAATTCGCTACCATCCTGGTAAGGCAAATGTCGTAGCTGATGCATTAAGTCGTCAAGAGCATGTCAAGCTTCATTGTGTTCGTGTTCGATCTGATATTCAAACCCGCATTTCTTAGGCTTAACATACTTGTGTTTCACAAGATTTGATGGGTAAGGACTTACCATTTCATATTAAGCCTGATCTCGAGTTGAAAGACAATGGATTGTATTATTTCATGGACCGTCTGTGGGTCCCAAGTCAAGACCAATCTTCGCACCTTGCTTATGGATGAAGCTCATAAGTCTCGTTATTCTATCCATCCTGGTGCAGACAAAATGTATAAGGATCTTCGTACTCAGTATTGGTGGCCTGGTATGAAGAAAGACATTGCCTTGTACGTATCCAAATGCCTTACTTGTCTTAAGGTTAAGACTGAACATCAACATCCCTCTGGTTTATTGGAGCAACCAGAGATTCCAGTTTGGAAATTTGAAAATGTAGGATCGAGAAACGACCTAAACGAGTCGATCAGATGAGTTTTTGACCAAAACAGGTGGCGGAATCAGACGTTTCGGTGTCGGTTCAGCTTGATTTTCACTAGAAAGTAGTTTAACCATCTTGTTTATTGATTTGACAAGTTTACAGACCTGTAGACACTTCAGCAGAGCTTCGCTGCTGGAATGGAGAAAGTTACAAATGAAATGACAACATGACCTATTTATAGGGAGCTCCACTCCACATGGACTGGACATAAGCCACTTCACATGAACTGGACACATGCCACTCCACATGGACTGGCCAGTTCAGCTCCGTTTCCTGTTTCTTTTGTTCTATACGTCTAGGACTCTCAATTCTAGTACATGACTCGATACAAGACGAAGTCAACAGACATATGCACCAACAAACTCCCCCTTAGATGTTGACGAGTCTTCGGTACTAGTCTTTAGTATGATGAGTCTTTAGTCTTGATCAGTCTTCTTGCTCTCACCAAAGTATCTGACATTGTAAGCATCCTTATCAATCATTCTCTTCTTCTCGTCTTCTTTTTCTTCTAAGACCGCAACCTGGCTTTATCCTCTCTCTTACTTCTTTCAGAATCTGAATCTGGCTCTATGTCTTCAGACTCCCCCTTTCGATAAGCTAGGATCGCAGTCTGGAATTCGCTATCTGCAGTCTTTGGATCGACCTTGGCTCTAATCTGCACATACTCTACCCAAAAGTAAATTTATCAATTTTTAAAGATTTAACAAATTTAGAACCACTTGCAGATATTATACAAATATGACATTGAAAATCTGTGATGAATCACTTATATTTATACCACTCAAATTTTGATCTCAAATTATTTCAAAAACATTTCTCATTTCAAACAAACTCTCCCAACCCTTTTGTCAATCATGTTTAGCACTTGGAATTTTGAAAATCAGATTTTCAACATCAGTTGTCGAAAATAAGACGAACAAAAATCTTTTTGAATTTTCAAAATTTTATGCTAAAACACACTAATGAAAGACAATAAAAATTTTTTTACAGACAATATTTTTGTGAGTTTGTGTAAGAGGATCATATCAGTTTATGAGACAAATAACCAACACCGTTAAGCTTTAAACATTTTCAGTTCTAAACGATTCACTTAGATTGTCAGTATACTGATCCACTTAAATTTTCACACAAAGTTCAACTGCTTCGAGATACGGATTAATGTTTTAGAGACTTAAACTTATTCGCGTGTCCCACCTCAGAATATACTCCCATATCCAGATCCCAATATTCAGTCTTACAGGTGAGAATACCACAGATGATATCTGTAAAGGGTTAAATGCGAGGGCCATGAGAGCTCAGGTCAGAACTTCCGTTCAGTAGAGAGATGAGGCTTCGACTTTAGGTATGTTCCCTTTAGAGAATCTTTTCTTCAACAGCACATGATTAGCATTTTTCAATGTTTCATCATTTTTTTATGCTAAGGGTAGTGCTATATTTCAAGCAAGCGAAAAGTATTATACGGGGACTAGGCCATTGCATCCGCAATATCAGAAGTCCCGGGATAATACCCCTGATATCACTGAGTATAAAGACCTAGTATCTCAGAAAGAGGGACCTTTCAAACAAGATTTTGGGGTTTACCCATATATCCGAGAGATGTTCCCCACGATATAAGCAAGTTGAAATTTAGGTTTATATCTCGTCACAATCTACTAAATGTGTAAAAACCTACTGGCACAACATCAATGAGACCGTTTATCACATTTTTTACTTTCCAATTCTTTAGCATGTTGTGATAGTCCACTGATGTACTATCATTTCCTCTTTATACAACAAAACTCGTTTTTGAATTTTATCATGTTTTTGACTTTTTCAAATTTTCAAATGTTTTTGGATTTTCAGAAATTTCTTACTCCCCATAAAATTCAAAATCATTTAAAGGAAATTTGAAAACAAACTGTACAAATAAAGTGACAACTGTTTTGAATTGCTTCAAATCGCCATCCACTTGGCATAAACAATCAGAACTCCCCCTTACAACAAACTATTTTCCCATTGATTTCAAAACACTTAAGTTTGTTTTAATCAAATGGTTGTTCCAGAAAATAAATTTTGTAACCACTTGTAGGTTAAGGGTTCAATTCATCACATTTTTTCTCCAATTTCAACCTTTTTAAAAATATAACAGTTTTAGATTCAAACAACATCACCACTTTTAGAAAATCAAGTACAAATTAATGTCCCCGATTTACCACTTGTAAGTACCAAACCAATTATCACTGTAAGTCGAAATATCACTTTCATGAATTTCTCAAGAAAGATGTCGATACCTGCTTCACACTTACCAACCTGGAAGCTCTGGCAAGTCATACTTCTCACATATGAATAACAGACATCCAAGCTTCACCAAACTTGGATGTTACCTCCTCATCTGCACTCGGGTAATAAGTTGCCTTCTTTGTTTCATAAAAATCTTTTACCCCTTTCACCTTCCCATCCACCATTTTTCCAAAAATCTTTTTAACATTTCCATTAAAAACCTTTTCGACATCAAATTCTTTCTTCTCAGAATAGAATTGATTCGAAATCTCAACATTTCCAATTTTTCTAAAATTTTCAGCCCTCAATGGTGGAAAATTAACATCATCCATTGGAGGTACTGATGTTTCAATTTTTATCTCAACTCGTGGCTCCTCTGAATTTGTGGAATCAGATTCATCGCCAGATTTCACATCTGATTTTTTAACAACCCATTTTTGGTTGTCAAGATTCACTCTTCTCTTGTAAAAGCTTTTTGAACATTCACCAACCTCATATGTTGATTTTTTGAAAACTTTAAATTTCTTAGTTGGTGGTTCGATTTTATCAACAACTTTCTCTTTGAGTTTAGAAACAACTTCATGTTTGATTTTGGTGGCCATTGGACAATTCCAAGCGATGTGACCAACTTCTTGACATCTGTAACAGGTTCTTGTTTCTTTCCTTTGGTAAGCTCCATTCTTCATTCTCTCTTGCTTCTTAGCAAGAAATTCTCTATTTGATTCCTTCCATAATGAGCTCTTTGCTTCTTCTTCAAAACTTGTCCCTGAAACAAATTTTGTATTTGTTTTAGAAATTTTCTCATTTTTATGATTTTCTGATGGAATAAATCCTAAACCTTTCCTTTTGAAATTACCGTTATGATTTGGTTTCTTTTGAAAACAAGAACCAAAACTGTAACCTTTTTTCTTGTTTAAACGTTGTTGAACTCTTGAAGTGTACTTTTTAGGTTTTTAGAAAGATTTAAATCTTTTATTTCAGAAATATTAATTTCTGTTAGTTTGAAAACCTGTTTAATCTTTTCAATTTGAACACTTCTTATTGGAAATTCCTCATCAGAATATAATTTGTCTGAATCAATCAAAGTATATGCCACTTTGATTAGTTCATCATTCAAATTAGATTTTGATAACAGAAATTCTTTATTATAAACCCTTTTAATCGACGTCTTTGAACTGTTGACAGACGAACTCGAACTTCCAGACTCGGACTTTGACTCAGAATCCTCATCTTTATCCAACACCTGATCGACCACTTTTTTTATTAACTCGAACTCATGATCCGTGTCAGATGATGTAAACGTGACATCAATGTTTTCTGGTAACTCATCGGTTATTTCGGACTTTAACTTTATATTGACAGCCTTTTCGACTTGCTCCTCATTTGTTTTTCTGGTAGAATAACCTTCCCAAATTGGAGGCGGACACTTGTTATAATTTGCACCTTTTTTCTTACCAGTATCCTTTTCTTCAGGCTTCTTGTCTTGAAACGCTTCAAAACCTGAAACAGTTGGATAAATTCGATCAAACAGATAATCAGAACTAGAATAACTTTGTAACAATCTTCTAATTCTTTCATTTTCAATCTTTTCTGTTTCTAACTCTTGCTTCAGCTTTACACATTCTTCAATGTAATGATTAATGGCCTTCTGCTTGGTCATCATCACAGCATTCATCATAGTCAACGCATCTTCTCTTTCTGAGTTAGTCTTTTGTAGACCAGTTACCGTTCTATTCAACACATCATATGATTCTTTCACGTAATTAAGATTGAACAATAATTGCTCTTTCATCTTGTCTTGCTCACTCAACTTCTCTTCTTTCTCTTCACACTGCATACAAGTTTCCAAACACTTCAGACACGGTTTGATTACTTCAACAATCTTTTCCACTTCGATAATTTTTTCAACTTCAATTACTTTTTCAGTTTCAACAATCTCCTCAGCAATTTTAACTTCTTCATTTTGAACAATCTTCTCATTTTGAGCTACACTTTCACATTTCTTCTTTTTCTGTTCTTTTGCTACTCGTTTCTCCTTCAACTTCTCCAAGCAATCTGCAAAATAAAATTGAAAACTTTCAGGAGATAAATGAGTTTTTGCAATATTAATATGCTTTTCTTCCTCATCATCACTATCATCAGTTGATGATTGATCAAACTCTTGTGTCTGTTCTGAACTTTCATCTGAAGAATTAGATTCATCATCTTGAATCTTCTCATCTTTAGCAAATACTTTCATCCATTCCGTCATCAGATCTGGTTCTTGAACTATCTGTGCAATTAGAGCTACTGTTTTTGAATCAGGTGGAATATATTTGTCCCAGCTAAAGCCTTTTGCAACTTTTTCATCATCTTGATCAATTATGCCATAATAAGCTTTCTTATTTGCATCTTCAATCATTTTAGCATGTGCAGTTTGTGGTTCTTTTTGTTGAAGTGGTTGATGAGCAACATGTTGATAAATGGCTTTCCAATAGTAATCATCTTTTCCAAACGGATTTTGTGCTCCATTTGCTTCTCGATTTTTACATTCTCTCTTGAAATGACCTTTCTCCCTGCATCGAAAACAAGTAACTTTAGATTTATCAAAACCCAAAGTAGATACATTTGCATCCAGAAAATCATTTCTCCCTGTAATCATCTTAAATTTTTCAGCTCTCCTCAACACACTCGCTAAACACCATTTGATATCCATCAACTCTATTTCCTCAGCATCGATCTGATCGTAATCCTCTTTTGTCAACATAGGATTTCCGATCCTTCCTGCAACCAACCCTTCATATGCTTCTAACACATTAACTAGCAATGACATGTGACTTTTAACAACTTCTTCCGAAAAATTTTGACCATTCTGAAGATGCAATGCGATGTTGCAGTGTAATACATGACCATTGCTGCTGTTTGAACTTTGAAATTGATGACTTGAGGTTGATTCTTTTGGATTAACATTTGGATATGAAGAAAATCCACTGCTTCTGTTAGAACTTTGGTTGACTGATTCAGATGAGTTTCCTACACTGAAAGCAGTTTGAATTTTTGGACTTGCTTCGATATTCTGAACACTCCCTTTGAAATACATCTTAACATCTTGTTGTGTACTTGGATTATTCATCCTAGCAATCTTTTGTTGCTCAAGATCTTTACCTTCAATCTTTTCGATGAACTGAGAAATTGTCAAGCCCTCATATTCTCCAGTATTCTTTAATATCATCAAAAATGTACCCCACTCTTTCTGAGGTAAAGCATCAGCCAATTTGTCGACCCATTCTTCATGATCTTTGTTAATATTTAAAAGTGTCATTGATCGTACTAAGTGACAATGTCTTTCAATCAGTTTCTTAGTATCTTCTCCCGGCAAACTTGTAAATAGATCAAATTCTTTCTTTAGCAATGCCTTTTTACTCTTGATCATCTTCTCACTTCCTTCAAATTTAATTCGAAGTGCTTCCCAAATTGAGCGTGAAGTTTTATCATGTTGAAGCAATATGAAAATGTCTTCTTTAATAGCTTGCTGGAGTAAACTGATCATCATCTTTTCTGCTCTGTACATATCTCGTTCTTTATTAGTAAATTCATAAATCTTTTTCTCAACTCCCAAATATGTACGTGGTAGAACATACTTTTTCTCAACACATTCCCAAGATCTCAAATGATTAGCTTGAACCCAGTTTTCAAATTGATCTTTCCAACCATAATACTCCTCGATTCCCATTAGTTTCAGGGGTTTTTGCATTGTTCCAGTTTCGTTTTCCATGTTCATGCTTTGAGCAATGGCAGCCAGAGTAGTCGGGGATGTAGCAAACGCGTTATAAAATTCTCCTTCCATGTTTCGAAAACAGATTTCACAAGTTCAACTTTCAAACAAAATTAACACTGGTGCGAGCTGGGATTTGGTGTGAAGTGGGACTTTGATGTGAACTGGAATCTCAAAACTCAGTTCATGTGGACTGGAATCTTCAGTTCGTGTGGACTAGAAGGATCAGTTCATGTGGACTGGAATCTTCAGTTCATGTGGACTGGAAGGTTCACTCCATGTGGACTGGAAAGTTCACTCCATGTGGACTGGAATCTTCACTCCATGTGGACTGGAAGGTTCACTCCATGTGGACTGGAAAGTTCACTCCATGTGGACTGGAAGGTTCACTCCATGTGGACTGGAGATATGACGAACTTTTGGGATGAATTTTGTCAAAATGATCAAGTTTTAAGCCAATTTTAGATCTGATTCTTTCAAGGATTGATTAAAACACTGTTTTGCACGATATAAGTGAAAATCAAGACATTTTGACCGTTAGAACTATGTTAATTTTGAAAAGATGTGAAGAATGTGAGTAGAAAACAAAAATTTTGATGAAATTAAGCTGAAATCGGTAAGAACTCTTCCTCCTGAGCTCTGATACACTTGTAGGATCGAGAAACGACCTAAACGAGTCGATCAGAAGAGTTTTTGACCAAAACGAGAGGCGGAATCAGACGTTTCGGTGTCGGTTTAGCTTGATTTGCACTAGAAAGTAGTTTAACCGTCTTGTTTATTGATTTGACAAGTTTACAGACCTGTAGACACTTCAGCAGAGCTTCGCTGCTGGAATGGAGAAAGTTACAAATGAAATGACAACATGACCTATTTATAGGGAGCTCCACTCCACATGGACTGGACATTCCACTTCACATGGACTGGACTCATGCCACTCCACATGGACTGGACACAAGCCACTTTACATGAACTGGACACATGCCACTCCACATGGACTGGCCAGTTCAGCTCCATTTCCTGTTTCTTTTGTTCTATACGTCTAGGACTATCAATTCTAGTACATGACTCGATACAAGACGAAGTCAACAGCCATATGCACCAATAGAAAACATTTCTATGGATCTTATTACCAAACTTCCGTGCACTAAGATAGGTCATGACGCTATTTGGGTAGTTGTTGATCGTCTTACTAAGTCAGCACATTTCTTGCCGATCCGTGAGGATCTATCTACTGACAAGCTTGCTAAAATCTATGTGGATGAGATTGTATCCCGACATGGTGTTCCTCTTAACATTATTTCTGACAGAGATGCTCGATTCTCATCTCGTTTTTGGAGAACCATGCAATCTGCTATGGGAACCCAACTTAACTTGAGCACAGCATATCATCTGCAATCAGATGGTCAATCTGAAAGAACAATCCAGACTATGGAGGATATGCTTAGAGCTTGTGTGATCGATTTTGGTGGTAGTTGGGATTCGTATCTTCCGTTGATTGAATTCTCCTACAACAACAGTTATCACTCCAGCATTAACATGGCTCCTTTCGAAGCTTTATATGGTCGAAAATGTCGTTCACCTGTCTGCTGGAATGAGATCGGTGAGGCTCAGCTTACTGGACCTGACCTCATTCTAGAGACAACAGATAAGGTTAAGAAAGTTCGCGATAACCTTCAGACAGCTAGAAGCCGTCAAAAGAGTTACGCGGATCGACGACGCAAGCCCTTGGAATTTCAAGTCAATGATCGCGTGTTACTTAAGTTTTCACCTTGGAAAGATGCAATCAGATTTGGAAAGACAGGAAAACTTGCACCTAGATATGTTGGACCACTCAAGTTCGTCGAAAGAATCGGTAAGGTAGCCTGCAGACTTGAGTAACCTCCTGAACTTGGAAATGTTCATCCAACCTTTCACGTGTCCAATCTAAAAAAATGTTTAGCTTATGAGAACCTCCACATACCACTTGATGAAATTCGTGTTGATGACACGATGCATTTCGTTGAGAAACCTATGGAAATCATGGACCGTTAAGTCAAATGGCTCAAACGCAAGCGCATTCCACTTGTCAAAGTTCGCTGGGAATCTAAACGTGGACCAAAATTTACTTGGGAACGTGAAGATCAAATGAAGGCGAAATATCCGCATCTATTCTCACAAGTTTCCTCTAAATAAATTTCGGGATGAAATTTCCACAAGTAGGGGAGACTGTGACATATGTGCTTGTAATCATTGTATAAACCTTAATCAGTTTAGTTATCAAAAAAACAATGTGATTTGACCCCAATATTTGTTTACTTATGTTTGACATTTTGCACATTTTGATTTTTGTTCAATTTCAAACTCTATATCGCTTTCTGGAGAGTTATACGCAAACCGATGCGTAAACGTAATCAGTTTAACATGACAAACACTCTAGAACATCAACATATTCTTAACATACCTTAAATAACCTTTACATAACTTAGAAATAAGTTTTGAAGGCTTTGGTATGGCAAAATCAATTTTATTCGCTTACATGGACTAATTTCAACAAACTGCGAAAGTACGCCGATTCGTACTGTAACGGACAATCCGAAACATGATTATAAGTTAAACATGCCATAAATATCCTTTACATAGCTTAGAAATAGGCTTTGAGGGGTTCGGTGTGCTAAAATAAACTTTTAGATCAAACAGGGACTAAATGCGTCAAAAAGTGTATAAGTTTGCATTTTCGCGCATATCTTACGTTCTGAATACATCCGGACATCCAAAAATTTTTGTAATCATTAGAATATCTTATTTTAATGATTGAAATACAAAAATACCATTCGTCGCGCAATTTGGATCGTTTTTGCGTACGTTCAAGTTTTCGTCGTAATAAACCGAATAACGCAACCGTACGACCAAACGAACCGACATCCGTATTGTTTTTGAGCATATTTCATGTTACCTATGCTTAAACTTCATTATTGAGCCTTGAAAATGGGTTAACAAGGTTTAAACGCATCAAAAATGGCTTAATAGTGTTGCAGGGACCAAAACTGTCAATATTCAAAAGTTTCTGGACCTGGTACATGGTGGCGTCGCGCCACAGCCTAATGGATCTGTGGTGGTGGCACACCACCACCCTATCTGGGCAGAACGTCATGTTTCAGCAACAACAAGGTTATTTTCAGCATTTAACTTGAAGTTTAGGGTCTTTTGTGTAACAATTTCAATACCATGGGCTTGTTTCGGGGTACCCATGGTATTATAAAACAATGGGCACACATGTAAGGCTCAAATTGAAGCTCGTTTATCGAGGAACGATCCAAACGGTGGCCCAAAATCTATAAATACCCACCTCCATTCATTCCAATCCTCACACTTGATCTAATTATTTCTCTAAGTTGGAGTTTCTACACTTCATACCTGAGAATTTTTAGATCAAATCTCCATTTCTTGGACCTCTTGTAAGTTTCTTTTGTTCTTTTATGCGTTTTTTAAGCACGAAAGTCAAACAGTGTTTGACTTTCTGCTTTGACCTGTTTATGGTCAACACGAAGTTTGTTTAACTTCGCAAGGTGAGCGTAATCACGATGGTCATAGTCCTTTGTGACTATACCTACTGATTACCACGTTATTTAGGCATTGTGACGAGTCATAGTTTCGGTCAAAATGCGCGTTTATGCGTATTTTGTAACCAAACTATTCTTGGGTATCAAAACCCTTTGTTTTGATATCAAACTTGTTTTCTAAATTCGTTAAACATGTTTTAACATGTTTAACTCGTTACTTTTAGTTTAGTGGTTATATAGGGTCGTAAGATAAGTGGTCTAAACAACCGCTTAGACTTTCGAACCTGACTCATTTGGTCGATCATTAGGATCCGACCCAACATATTTCGTGACCATAGTTGTATAGGGAATAACCTTTCGAGGTTATACCTTATGGTCACTACGTTTAGTTAGTTGTATGATAGGTAGTTTATATGCCCTAGGAAAATGACCAAATTGCCCTTTTTACGCATAAATTCATTTTAAGCATATGTAACCTAAATTTTGACATCTAAACTGATTGGGCAATATTATTAGACATGTTAAGGCATATATTACTTGTCATATGACTAGTTAGGCAGTCCGAACGCGTTTTACACGAACAACGCGTTAAAGTAGCGTAAGCTACCTAAACGGGTCGTAATGGGTCGTAAGCACTTAGGTTAGGTTCCGTTTTAGAACGTAGGCTTTGTTAAACCATATTACATGAGTTCCTATACTCATTTGGTTTACGAAACCACATTTTATCCGATCTTCCGATTTAGGTCCGGTTTATTAACGTAGTTACCTATATTAGGTGTCGATTGATTCTGTGATCTTTCTAGCATTGCTTGGTTGTTATCCAAAGACTATTGAACAATTTCAAGTGAGTACATAGTCCCCTCTTTTACCATTTTCAAATGTTTTGGGGTGATACACATGTGCCTAGTTGTTACTTTCGTGCTTTTCATGTTTTTACATCATATACATGCTATGTTCATTAGTACACCTATAGTACATGATTTCATCCACATTTTATGCTATGTATGTTTAATGCTAGTACATTGATTTCATAAACACATTTGTTTCATATGTTCATTTCAGCATATGTACACATTAATTTACATCATATTCACGCTATGTATGTTCATTTTTGCATACTTAGCACATTATTTTCACATAACAGGCTTGCATTTGGTATAACATTTGGTTTGTTTAAATGGGACAAAAGTACGTTCATTAACATTGGCCAAGCCGCCCGGTAGTAAGTAGTGGTAGCATAGGATCTGACAAATCCCATTTCTGGCTTCCTAGGTTTGTTTGGAAGTAGGAAATGACTGAATCCGATATTCATAATTTTTGATAAATATTTAATTTGTTTACAGGTTTGTCTCCACAGTCGCAAGGCTTGAATGTATACGTTTAACAATACCACATAGATGTTTGTATCAGTAGAGCATGCATTTATTTTACAAAACATATCTTTTGATTTAAACTTTGATTTATTCAAATACATTGTTTTGTACATTTTACATATGGTTAGAGTAGATATTTTTATTTACTTTGCCATACATAACATTTGATTACACATTACATGATTTACATTTGACAATAGACATTATATACATAAACATTTGACATTGGTTTAAACAAGACAAGTTGGTGGTTTGTTTGGTAAGTGATTTATATAACGAGGCGTGTGTAATATGATAAAAGCATGGTGGATACGCCGCTGGTACTTCCTATATATAAATGCTTTTATGATATTACATTTCGTAGTGTTATGTAAACCATTTCAATTTAGACATATTACATTTTATACAAAGAACATATTTTCACATAAACATTGTTTTACAAATAACATAACTTATACAAATTCATTTTACTTGGTTATTTATTTAACCACACATCTTGCTTTTATATATCATCAATTTACTTATCAACTTTCATATGATTTATAAAAGAAAACTTTTTAATAAGATTCATGACTCACTTTTGTTAAACATTTCTTTAAACTTACAAGTCATGAATCCTAAATCCTAAATCAATAAACCTATGTATCTCACAGGCATTTTTATGCTGACGTACCTATTTTCACATGTGTTTTCAGGAGCTGATGCATAGGATGAGCAAGATACACTTAGGCGAACCTGTGCTTTAGTGACATAAAATGAAGCTAGAGTAGTTTAAATTTCATTGTGTACTTTTTGTTTCTGTTGTTTTAAGACAATGTAACCCGTTTGTTTATAAATAAAACATATCTTTAAATACCATGGTTGTGAAACAATAATTCTGTTGCTCGACTCTCCAACGTTTCCGCCACGGTTTGTTGTTTTACGCGGTCGGGGTGTGACATTAATCCTAGCAATCCAAGTGTTACCCATTGTTTACAAAACATGGGGAACTCAAAAACCATCAAATGGTATTGCAAAACAAGGATCAAAACCATCAAAATAGCTGAATTAGACCAGATTCATAGTTTTCGTCTGATATGCTGTCGCGGGCCGCATAGACATAGGCCTCAGTCTATGCACCCCTCCTAGCAATCTTTGACAGAATGTCACTTTTGGTCCCTGCATGTCCAAAACTTGGTTTTTGGTACATTTTTGGCATGTTTAAGCCCCGTTAACCCCATTTCAAGGATCCATAATGAAGTTAAAGTATAGGGAACTTAAAATATGCTCAAAAACATCTCAGCTATCGGTTCATTTGGTCGTACGGTTGCGTTATTCGGTTAATTACGACGAAAACTCGAACGGACGCAAAAACGATCCAAATTACGCGACGAATGGTATTTTTGCATTCATCACTAAAATAAAATATTTTAATGAGCACAAAATTTTTTGGGTGTCCGGATATGTTCAGAACGTAAGATATGCGCAAAAATGCAAACTTATGCACTTTTTGACGCTTTTAGTCCCTATTGATCGAATAAGTTTATTTTCGCATACCAAAACCCCTCAAAGCCTATTTCTAAGCTATGTAAAGGATATTTTGGGTATGTTTAACTTATGATCAAGTTCCAGAATGTTCGTTACTATAGAAATCGGCATAGTTTCGCAGTTTGACGCAAATAGTCCCTGCGATCGAATAAACTTGTTTTCAACACACCAAAACATCCAAAACTTATTTCTAAGTTATATAAGGGTTATTTAAGATATGTTAAGCATGTTTCACTATTTTGGAGTGTTTGTCGCATTAAACTGATTATGTTTACGTATCAGTTCGCGTATAACTTTTCAGAAAGCGATTTAAAGCTCGAAATTGAACAAGAATTGATATGTGCAAATGATACACATATTTTTACAAATCCCAAGTATGAAACACAATATCTCATTTTTTTTGTATTCGTATGATGGTCGAAGAGGCAGAGATGTCACACCTGATGATTGTTAACTTACCCTTTGGTGGTTTGTTAATACGAGTTGAACGATGGACGAGTTACGAAGGTTTGAATGTATTCACGAGACCACCAAAAGTTAGTTTTCACAATTAAAATGACTTGAACGATTTAAACGATTTGAATGATTGAATGGTTTGAATGGTGTGAACGATTTGAACGATATGAACGATTTGAACGATGGTTTATAACACAAACGAGTTAAACGAATTGAACGATTGGTTTTTGGTAATGTGATTAGCTAACAGGACGGGTGTAATGTGATAAAAACATGGTAGATACACCGCTGGTACTTCTTATATATAAGTGCTTTTATCATATTATATTCCATGGCGTTATTTAGTTCACATGGACGAACGATTTTACACGATGACACGCAACGATGTTTTCTATATGATCTAAACCATACGAGTTTTATTACGAGAACGATTTACAATTTGGTTTACTTAAACAAATGTTTTGGATTAAGATTCATGGCATCGAGGTTTTATAAACTATAACCATTTTACAAAACAAGGTTTTCTAATATCGACTCATGTAGTTATACGAGTTATTGCTACATGTATACGAGCCATGAATCTGACACTCTCACAAAACCTATGTGCTCGCCGGCATTTCTTTGCTGACTTTATTTTCACGTATGTTTCAGGTGGTGTTGAATGATGTTTATTGAGACTAGGATGCATGCTCACTTAGGACCGGACAAGGCCTTAGTGACTTAATAACGATGATAGACGATATGTGAACTTGTTTGTTTTAACTTTATGACAATGTAAATATTTAATAATTCAATAAAACAAAACTTTTTGATCCATGTGTTGTGAAACAATAATTCTGTCACTCCACTCCCCGACGTTTCCGCCGCGATTTGTTGTTTTACGCAGTCAGGGTGTGAAAGAAGAGTTGGTATCATAGTTCATGGTTATAGGGAATTAGGTTATTAGTAATGCTTTGACCTAGACTATAACCTTTCTAGGACCCTAACGCGAGTTTCTTGTGTTTAGATTCTAAAACAATATCGTCGCCTATCTTTAGGTGACAACAACAAGAACACAATAACAAATCCTCTTTGAAAATCAATCATCTATTCCTAGATGATTTGTTATAAGGTTTTGAACCTTCAAAGTTTTCAAAATCTCGTCAAAGTTTGGGTCTTATAATGTGAACACGTGCAATCTGGAAGGGTGGGTGCCTGTATCCCGAGTTTTCTGTCTAAGGCTAGAGTGTTCGTACAAATCCACATAATCGGACCAGTCATTCTTACCTGGGAATTCTTGGGGTGAGTGTCCACCTATAGGCTAAAGCATGTCTTCGCAATACATTATCATGACCCGCTTACTTTGATTAGTCACAGTGTCTTTTGTTTGTTTTAGTTAACAAATAAATGGTCACAATCCTCATGTTTCGTCGATATTTCTTAAACATTCAGTTTTGATTGTCCGACAAGATCTCACTTGTTTTCTTCTATATTCTTCGCTATCTTTAGGATGCCTCCGCATCGCACCAATACTCAAAGGTCCGAACTGACAGCTACAATTGCCCAACAGCTAAGCATAGTACTTCGTGGGACCATTGAGTTAGCTGTTGCCATGTCTCATCTCAAGGATGAAACTACTCAAGAGGCGCCTAAGAAGATAAAAGCCAAGTATTCGAGAAGGTCAAGGAAGCGTAAAGCTACAAAGAAGCTTGCGGTGATTGCTCCAAATCAAGCAGGACCTAGCCAAGTGGCGTCGCACTAGCTAAGAAACCATACAAAGGAAAGGCTCCTTTGTGCAATCAATGTAACCTTCATCACCATGCTAGTGTCCAATGCCGAAGTTGTACAAACTGTGGATGTTTTGGTCATATAGCAAGATACAGTCATTCAGCCACCAAGCCAAACAAAGCTATAGCAGTTCCTTCTCAACCTATAACGACTTCTCATGCGATACATGTTTTACCTAACTACCCACAAGGAACCTGCTTCAATGACGGTTGTCCAAACCACTTCAAATAACTTGGCTGGCAGATGAAGACTTAACAAATAGACACATGATAAACGCTGGCAATATTAAAACTTGTGCTGAAGTCTGGATAAACACTTGAACTTTTATGTTTTCTATTTCCTTTCTAGGTATCTTGAAACACTTTGGTTATTCCGTAAATAAATTCGGTCGTTTCCATTTTATTTACAAAATCAATGTAAACACTTGTATGTATGGCATGCCCCTACGATACCGATACCAAGGAACCATGTTCCTTGCAAGATAAACTACTTATGTAGTCCTTTCATTTTACTGATCGCTCACGATCTCCACAAAATTAAAATCCTAAGTACGCGTTTCTTCTAAAGAAACAAAGTACAAGGTACAGGTTATATCACTTGACAAATACTCGAAGTACCACTTTAAATCCCTGCTAGGATATCTAAGGGTACTTTTTCATAGGTCCTTAATTGGTCTTATGCGATGTGTCTGTGTATATATCATTGTATTCTGGTTTTCATAACAATATGCTTGGTACATAATTTCAAAAACATCATCCGTATTTTCAAAAACCTCGTACAAGATTTTTAAAATCATCTCACATGGTTTTAAAACATTTATAAACATATTTGCCTAAAACATTTATTATATGATTCCAAAAACGTTAAAAATCCTTTCAAAAAATCCCATGCATGGTTTTCAAAGACATACTGCTTATATGTTGACTTAACATACGTAATACACGATTTTTAAGGGCACTCTGCTTTGTATATTAACTCAACCTACCTAAGCACAAGGTTTCGAAACATTTCCCACTACACGAATCCTAAAATCCTTATAAGATCTTCCCATCTTCATAGTAAGATTTCTTGAGGATGTTTAAAGTACTAATTGAGGTCCATGGATTGGATTCCTAGTATACTTTAAATGCACATGTACAAATCGACGACAAGATAACAACGAATTGATAACAAACAGATAACAAGTTGATAACAAGCTAATGACCAAGTTGATAATTGTGTGATTATGTGTTTATGTGTAATCCAAATGCTCGCTATCCAAATCCTTGTAAAACCCACCATATCTTCATATGATGAATTTTTAAAGGATTTCCAAAAGTACTATCTTAAATCCTTAATGGGCTTCTATGCAATAGTCCCCTTGGATTTTAAAAAGTACTATACCAAAGATAAAGAAACCCTGTGGTGGACTAGTCAAATCATCACGAGATTTTTCGTTTAATTCTTTCCCCTACACATATTAAAATAAACTGTGTGGACTTTGCAAGGAATTACGTAATTATGGATGCATACATAATTATGGAATTCAATGCAGAGAAACCACAACAAGTTTTGTCATGTGTAAGAACTATAGTAATAAGAATAACGAACAAAAACTCTGTGATGCTCCTTTCTTATCTTGCTCGATGGAAACGATGATTTCGTTGTCTACTGTAATGCGTCGAATCTAGGCCTTGGTTGTGCTCTTATGCAACAAGGTATGGTTATAGCTTATGCGTCAAGACAATTGAAAATTCACGAGAAGAACTACACAACTCATGATCTTAAGTTGGGCGTTGTAGTTTTTGCTCTCAAAATCTGGAGACACTATCTCTATGGCACGAAATGTCTGGTTTTCACAGACCACAAAAGTATCCAACATATTTTCAATCAGAAAGAGCTTAACATGAGGCAACGACGCTGGGTTGAGCTATTAACGATTACGATTGCGAGATTTGCTACCATCCTGGTAAGGCGAATGTCGTAGCCGATGCGCTAAGTCGAAAGGAACGAGTCAAGCTTCATTTTGTTCGCACTCTATCCGATATCCAATCACATGTCTCTTAAGCTCAAAATACTTGTGTTTCACAAGATTTGATGGGTAATGAATTACCACGTCAACTTGAGCTTAAACTCGAAACGAAAGACGATGGGTTACTCTATTATAAGAATCGTTTGTGGATTCCGAAATAAGATGATATTCTCACTTTAGTGATGGACGAATCTCATAAGTCTCGTTATTCTATCCATCCGGGTGTTGACAAAATGTACAAGGATCTTCATACTCAGTACTGGTGGCCTGGTATGAAGAAGGATATTGCTTTGTATGTATCAAAATACCTAACTTGTCTCAAAGTCAAGGCTGAACATCAACAACCATCTGGTTTGCTTGTACAACCAGAGATACCGGTATGGAAGTGGAAGAACATTGCAATGGATCTCATCACTAAGTTACCGTGCACATCTAAAGGTCACGATGTTATTTGAGTAGTCATTGATCGATTGACGAAGTCAGCTCATTTTATACCGATTCGTGAGGATCTATCTGCTGATAAACTTGCCAAGATTTATGTTGATGAGATTGTGTCTCAACATGGTGTTCCTTTGGATGTCATTTCTGACCGTGTTGCTCGATTCTCGTCTCACTTTTGGAAGACTATGCAATCTGCTATGGGAACCCAACTAAATCTGAGCACTGCTTATCATCCCCAAACAGATGGACAATCCGAGAGGACGATACAAACATTGGAGGATATGCTTAGATCATGCGTGATAGATTTTGGTGGTAATTGGGATTCTCATTTTCCGTTGATCGAATTCTCTTATAACAACAGCTATCACGCTAGCATCAATATGGCACCGTTCAAAGCTTTATACGATCGAAAATGTCGTTCACATGTCTGTTGAAATGAGATTGGTGAAGCTCAGTTTACTGGACCTGAGCTCATTCTAGAAACGGCAGATAAAATCAAGAAAATTCACGATAATCTTCTGACAGCTAGAAGCCGTCAAAAGATTTATGCGGATATGCGATGTAAGCCTTGGGATTTTCAAGTTGGAGACCATGTCCTACTCAAGGTGTCCCCTTGGAAGGGAGTGGTGAGATTTGGAAAGAAAGGAAAACTTGCACCACGATACATTGGACCATTTAAGATTGTTGAGAGGATCGGAAAGGTTGCCTATCGACTTGAGCTACCTCCTGAACTTGGGAATATTCACCCAACTTTCCACGTGTCCAATTTACGAAAATGTTTAGCCGATACTGATCTTCACATTCCACTCGACGAAACTCAAGTTGATGACATGATGCACTTTGTCGAGAAACCTGTGGAGATAATGGACCGTGAAGTCAAGCGATTGAAGAACAAGCGATTACGATTGGTCAAGGTTCGCTGGGAGTCCAAACGTGGCCCAGAGTGTCACACCCCGACCGCGTAAAACAACAAATCGTGGTGGAAACGTCGGGGAGTGTTGTAATAGAATCATTGTTTCATATCACATGGAAATTTGAAATTTTGTTTTATTGATTAAAAGAGTTACAATGTCTTAACAACAAGGAAGCATAACATAATTAACTAGTCTTGCATCTATTATTGTCACTAAGGCCCGAGTCTGCCTAAGTGTATCTTGATTAATCCTATGCATCATTTCCTGAAACATATGTGAAAATAGGTACGTCAGCATAAAAATGCCTGTGAGATACATAGGTTTTATTGATTTAGAATTCATGACTTGTAAGTTTAAAGAAAATGTTTAACAAAAGTAGTCATGAACCTTGTAAAATGTTTTTGTTTTATAAATCATAAAAAAATCGATAAGGAAACAGATGATATAAAAGAAATATGTATGGTTAAATAATTAATCAAGTCAAATGAATTTGTATAAAATGTGTTGTTTGTAAAACAATGTTTTGTAAAGATTTGTTAATATGTGTAAGATGTAATATGTCAAAATTTGAAATAATTTAAATAACGCTACGATATGTAATATCATACAAGCACTTATATATAGGAAGTACCAGCGGCGTATCCACCATGCTTGTATCATATTACACACGCCTCGTTACTTAAATCACTTACCAAACAAACCACCAATGTAAAAATGTTTATGTATAACTAAATGTAATGTTTTAAACAAATGTTGAAATGTTATTGTGTAAACAAATGTAATGTAGAGTGAATAAAAAAAAGCATTTATTCATTAAAAGCATTTACTCGACCCTATATAAGAAAGAAATGTACAAAACAATGCAATTGATAAATTATAATCAAAATTTATGTTTTATAAAATAATGCATGCTTTACTGATACAAACATCTATGCGGTGTTGTGAAAATGCATACATTCAAGCCTTGAGACTGTGGCGATAAACCCTTGAACGAATTAAAGATTTACCTGAGTTATGTTTATCGAATTCGGTCATTCCTTCCATCCAAACATACCTAGGATGTCAGGAACGGGAGTTGTCAATTCCTATGGTACCACTACCTACTAACGAACGGCGTAGCTAATGTTAATGAATGTATTTTTTTAGCCATTTAAAAAACCAAATGTCATACCAAAATGTAAGCATGTTTTATGAAAATAATGTACTAAGTATGCACTAAATGGACCTACATAGCATGAAATGAAATGTAAAACAATGTACTAAGTAGGCACTAAATGGACATACATGGCAAAAACATAATGAAATCATGTACTAGTAGTGTACTAATGAACATAGCAAGTATATGGTATGAAAACATGGAAAGCATGAAAGTAATAAGTAGGCACATGTGTTTCACCCCAAAACGTTTGAAAAACAATAAAAGAGGGGACTATGTACTCACTTGAGGGTGCTTAGAAGTCTTGAACAATAACCAAGCAAAGCTTGAGGGATCACGAAATCAAACGGCACCTAATATAAGTAACTATGTAAATAAACGGACCTAAATCGGAAGATCGGATAGAATGAGGTTCTGCAAACCAAATGAGTATAGGAACTCATGTAATATGGTTTAACAAAGTCTACATTCTAAAATGAAACCTATCCTAAGTGCTTATAACCCATTACGACCCGTTTAGGTAGCTTATGCTACTTTAACGCGTAGTTCGCGTAAAACACGTTTGGACCGCCTAACTAGTCCTATGACAAGTAATATATGCCTTAACATGTCTAATATTGTTGCCTAATCAGTTTAGATGTTAAAAAATATGTTACATATGCTAAAAATGAATTTTGGCGTAAAAAGGGCATTTTGGTAATTTTCCTAAGGCATATAAATTACCTATCATACAACTAACTAAACGAAGTGACCATAAGGTATAACCACGGAAGGTTATTCCCTATACAACTATGGTCACCTAATGAGTTTGGTCGAATCCTAAAGATTGACCAAACGGGTCGGGTTCGAAAGTCTAAGCGATTGTTTAGATCGCTTACCTTACGACCCTATATTAGCACTAAACCTAAAGTGACGAGTTAAACATGTTAAAACATGTTTAACGAGGTTTAAAAACAGGTTTTGTATCAAAACAAAGGGTTTTGATACCCAAGAGTAGTTTGGTCACAAAATACGCAAGAATACGCATTTTGGCCGAAACTACGACTCGTCACTATGCCTAGATAACGTGGTAATCAGTAGGTATAGTCATAAGAGACTAAAACCATCGTGATTACGCTGACGTTATGAAGTTCAAACGAACTTCGCATTGACCATAAACTGGTCAATGCAGAAAGTCAAACAAATTTTGACTTTCGTGATAAAAACGCATAAAAGAACGAAAGAGGACTTACAAAAGGTCCAAGAAGGTTTGATTTCCAATTATTCTCAGGTATGAAGTGATAAACACTTCAACTTTGAGAAATCTCAGAATCAATGTGGGTTTTGAAGCAAGGGGTGGGGTTTATATAGTTTTTGCACAACCGTTAAGATCGTTCGTCGTAAAACGTGCTTCGATCTAGGCCGTACACTTGCACCCATTGTTTTCTAAAACCATGGGAGCCTCTAATATGAGCCCATAGATTCGAAAATTCCATGTGCAAGGCCCCTAAACAGCTGGAACAGCTGGAAACAGGCTGGAAACTGATTTTTGCAGGTCTGACAGTTTTACACCGGCCGTGTAAGAGACAGGCAAGGGCTACGCGGCCCGCCTGGTCCCAGTTTGGCAGAATGTGCAGGTTTGGTCCCTGCACATGTTTCAGTCCATTTTTGACACGTTTGAAGCCCGGTAAACCATTTTCAAGGGCTTAAAATGATGCCTAAGCATAATGGACATGAAACACGCTCAAAAATATGTCGAATGTCGGTTCGTTTAGCCGTACGATTACGTTATTCGGTTAATTACGACGAAACACGAACGAACGCGAAAAACGATCCAAATGACGCGACGAATGGATTTTTATCATGCCAATCACTAAAATAAAATATTTTAATGATTACATAAATTTTTGGATGTCCGGATGTATTCAGAACGTAAAATATGCGCGAAAATGCAAACTTATGCACTTTTGACGCTTTTAGTCCCTGAATGAGCATAAAGTTTATTTTTGCGCACCAAACACCTCAAAGCCTATTTCTAAGCTATGTAAAGGATATTTAGGGCATATTTAACTTATGATCAAGTTCCAGAATGTTCATTACAGTACGAATCGGCATACTTTCGTAGTTTGTCGAATTTAGTCCCTGTAAGTGAATAAACTTGATTTCGACACACCAAACCTTCCAAAACTTATTTCTAAGTTATGTAAGGGTTATTTAAGGTATGTTAAGCCCATGTCACTATTCCGGAGTGTTTTTCACGTTAAACTGATTACGTTTATGCATCAGTGCGCGTATAACTTTCTAGAAAGCGATTTAGAGCTCTAAATCAAACAAGAATTGATATGTGCAAAAGATACACATATTTATACAAATCCCAAGTATGAAATACAATATTTCATTGGTTTGGTATTTGTTTGATGGACGTGGAGGCACAGGTGTCGCACAGAGTTTATTTGGGAACGTGAGGACCAAATGAAAGCGAAATATCCACATTTGTTTTCATAAGTTTCCTCTAGTTAAAATTTTGGGACGAAATTTCCTAAAGTTGGGGAGACTGTGACACTTGTGCTTTGTAAATGATGTACGATGTAAAAAAATATCATTTATCAATGAAACGATGTGTTTTGGTGTTAATATTTGTGTATTTGTGTTTGACGATTTTACGTTTTGATTCTAGTTCGATTTCAAGCTTTAAATCGCTTTCTGGAAAGTTATACGCAAACTGATGCCTAAACATAATCAGTTAATGTGACAAACACTCTGGAACAGTTACATAGGCTTAACATACCTTAAATAACCTTTACATAACTTAGAAATAAGTTTTGAAGGGTTTGGTGTGTCGAAAACAAGTTTATTCAATTATAGGGACTAATTGCGACAAACTGTGAAAGTATGCCAATTCGTATAGTAACAAACATTCTGGAATATGATCATAAGCTAAAAATACCCTAAATATCCTTTACATAGCTTAGAAATAGGCTTTGAGGGGTTTGGTATGCGAAAATAAACTTATTTGATTAATAGGGACTAAAAGCGTCAAAAAGTGCATAAGTTTGCATTTACGCGCATATCTCACGATCTGAACATATTCGGTCATCCAAAAATTTTTGTAATCATTAAAATATTTTATTTTAGTGATTGGAATGCAAAAATACCACTCGTCGCGTAATTTGGATCGTTTTCGCATCCGTTCGAGTTTTCGTCATAATTAACCGAATAATGACACCGTACGACGAAACGAACCGACATCTGAGATTTTTTCAAGCATATTTCATGTCCCCTATGCTTTAACATCATTGTAGAGCCTTAAAATTGGCTTAACGGGGTTTAATGACGTCAAAAATGGCTTAAGGTGTGTGTAGGGACTAAAACTGCCAATTTTGAAACTGTTGCATGGTAGCGCTGCGCGACGGCACACCCCCTTTGCTGTGGCGCGACGCGAGGATAGTTTTTTGACAGAATTTTTGTTTCAGCTGCAGCCCTTGTTTCTCTAAGTTAGTTAATGCAGTCCACACACTTGTATGGCTAAGATAATTACTTGGGGAACACCTAATCCACTTGTCATGATCTTGTTAATCCAAGACTTCTATAAATAGCAAGCTCTTTCATTCAATCCATTACTCATTCCATCTTTTTGAACTCTAAGTGGAGGTTGCCATGTTTGGAAGCCACCTACCTGAGTTCTAGTGCATCTCTTTCAGCCATTAGAGCTTTGTAAGTCCTATTTCATGGCTAATTCCTTATTTTCTGCCATTACAAGCTGAAAGTCAAACAGTTTGACTACCGTTTGACTTTCAGTTTTGACCGCGAATTGGTCAAGTCAAAGTTCGATTGAACTTTGCAACGTGAGAGTAATCACAATGGTTATAGTCCCTTGTGACTATACCTACTGATTGCCACGTCTATTAGTCGAAGTGACGAGTTAAAGTTTTGGTCAAAATGTCGTTTATGCGCATTTTGCGACAAAACTATTTTCAGGTATCAAAACACTTTGTTTTGATATCAAACATGTTTTCTAACTTAGTTAAACATGTTTTAACATGTTGAAATCATCACTTTTAATGTAGTGCTTGAATAGAATTGTAAGTCAAGCAGTCTTGACAACCGCTTAGACTTTCGAACCCGACCCATTTGGTCGATCGTTAGGATCCGACCAAGCATATATTGTGACCATAGTTGTATAAGGAATAACCCTCCGAGGTTATACCTTATGGTCACTTAGTTTAATTAGTTGTATGATTGGTAGTTTATATGCCTTAGGAAAATGACCAAAATGCCCTTTTCATGCATAATCTGATTTTAAGCATATGTAACTTAAATTTTGTCACTTAAACTAATTATGCAACATATTTTAACATGTTAGGCCATATAATACTTGTCATAGGACTAGTTAGGTGTCTCGAACGCGCATTCGCGTGAACAACACGTTAAAGTAGCGTAGAGTACCTTAACGGGTCGTATGGGTCGTAAGTGTTAGGAAACTTTATTTGTAAGTATTGAAGAAAATCAGATTCAACTGAATCTATGATGAAGATAACAGTCCTGAAGATCACAATAAGAAGAAGAAGATCGGATAGGACAACTAAAAGCAACAATATCTACTTCAAAGTATCATAAGTTGATCAAGAGCTGAAGAAGATTATCAGAGAAGGTCTTTCTGATGGATCTGGTGATATTTCTGATGAAATATCATCAGTTTCTGACAATTCTGATCATCAGATTTTCTGATGATTTGTTCACCAGAGTTTTTGATGAAGTGGTTTATCAGAAATTCTGATAAAAACCCCACTTGTCTAAAAATTAGCTCTATCATGCCACAATAACCGCAACAACTTGACATTATTTGATATCATGATGACAAAGGCAACTTGATAGTTGGATTCAATAAATATGTCAAAGAGCTACTTTTTGCAGGACTTATACATGAATAAACAAATCCAGCTGTCTATAAATAGAAGGCTCATCAAGCAGAGAACAATGAGTTAAAGCTTAGCATTCAATACATACTACAAACTCCATTGTCCTTCCACCCTCATAATTTAAGTATTCATTTGTAATAGATAATAATCTTACAATCACCTTGTAAACCATTTTGTTTTAAAGTGATATAAACTTGAAAATTCTGTTGGTCTTGTTTCTTGAAAGTCTGATTTCTATTTCTGCACACTATTTTCACATCTATTGAAATCACTTTCCATATTAGATGAAAAGAAGTTTTTAAGTCCAAACTGGGACCAACAATTGGTATCAGAGCAGATTGAATAAATCATTTTCAAACGATTAATTGCTCATCTTCTTTTCTCTAAATATGGCCAGCTTTCAAACATGGAATAATGCTTTTAACATTGGTTCAATGTCCAAACCTCTTACTCTGGTCAGAGAGGAATACCCCCAATGGAAAATCAGGATGGTCAATTTCCTTAATGGTCATGACCGAGCTCTATTTCAATCCATTGAAAGGGGTCCACATGTACCAATGACTGAAATACCAGCTATTCCAACAACTGATCAATCACCAGGAATTCCTGCCTCTCGAGCACCCAAAGGTGAAACACTTTGGAGCCCAGAAGACAAGGATCTGGTGGCTGCAGATGAAAGGGCAAAGTCACTTTTAATAATGGCTATCGCTAATGACATATTTTCACAAGTTGATGCATGTGCATCAGCTAAGGAAATATGGGATCAGTTGGAAAATCTTTGTGAAGGAGGAGAAAGAATGAAAAGAAACAAAAGAACAAACAATGTTTCCTCATATGAGAGATTCAAAAGTTTACCTAATGAATGATTAAATGAAACATATCAAAGATTTACAAAACTTTTGAATGAGCTAAAGAAATTTGGAATAACAAAATCAAATGATGAAAGAAACATAAAATTTCTAGATGCCTTACCTAGAGAATGGAGAAGTCTAACCATGACTTTGTCCTCAACCTTAGAACTAGGTAATATGAGTCTTCGTGACTTATACAACATTCTAGTCCCCAGAGAAGAAGAAATATTTGAAGAATCCATTCAAAGAGGGGGGTCTTTAGCTTTAATCTCAAACTCACAAAGAACACCTACCAATTATCCACAACCTTCAAACAGTCAAAATCTTGAAATTTCTGATACATCATCATATTTTTTTAGCTTTTGCTGAAGTAATTGCACTGCTCACTAAAACCTTTGAGAAGAGGTTGAGGGGAGGAGGCCAAAGATATCAAAAAAGTGACAGAGAGAGGATGGATGGAAGATCTAGGGAAGAAGGTAGATCTAAGGATAAGGGAAAGGCTGAAGTTGTGTGTTATAAGTGCAAACAGAGAGGTCACTATGCATCAAAATGCAAAACCAAGAAACTGAAGGATGTTGCTTATGGATGGAAGAAGCAAAGAAGTAACAACAAGTCAGTTTGATTGCAGGAACATATACATGGCTATCTGATGATTCTTCTGATGAAGAAGAAGAAGAGATGGCTAATTTCTGCCTTATGGCACTTTCTGATGAACTACCAGAAACTTCAGGACAAAAGGTAAATTTAGATAATCTTGATCTTGAACACAAGCTAAACAAGCTCATGTCAGATTTTCTAAATCTGCAAGATAAACAGAAGTCAGATAGTAAAAAATCTGATGAGTTGCAAAGGACAATGAATAAAATTATACTTGAAAACCAATTACTGATAGAAGAAATTTGGATCACATAGCTAAAATTGAATTTTATGAAAATGAAAGAAAAGATCTTTACAAGAAAATTCATGATAAGGAAATCATTGTAAGAGGTTTCCAACAAGCAAAAGAATTCATAAACTTTATTGAGTCCACACCAAAGAACAAAGGAGAGGGTTTAGGATATGTAAAAACAAGTGAAATTAAACCCATTGTCTTTGTAAAAGCAACACATCAGATTTCTAATAAATTTTCATCAGAATCTGATTCTGAATCATGCAAATCAACCTGTTCTGAATACTATTTTGATAAACCAAACTTTAAATCAAAAAGGAGTGAATGCAAACAAAAAATCTTTAAAAATTCCAGAAGCAGTTCACTCATTTTTTCAAAATTATCCACTCATTCCATCACAAGAAAAAAAATCAGAAAATTCAGATAAAGAATCTTGTATGTGTGTTGACATACTGAAGCTTGTTCAACACCATCTCCAAAAGAAAAGTGAAAAATCTGTTTATGGCTCAACATATAACAAATATTCTGATGAAAGGCCATAAAGAGAAAATAATCTGATTAAAATCTCATCAGAAAGAGTACCCAAGCAAGTCTGGGTACCAAAAACCCTCTAATTTTTCCATTTCAGGACCATTATGTGCAGCAGATCTGGTACTGTGGTTCTAGAAGCTCCAAGCACATGACTGGGGACAGGAGCTTACTCAGTAACTTTGTTTCAAAACTGGGTATAATGGTAAATTTTGGAAATGGAGTAAAAGGGAGGATTATGGGATATGGATGCATAAGGTATGGATGTTTGACCATAGAAAAAGTAGCCTATGTAAAAGGCTTAAAGTACAATATGCTATGTTGTGGTCAATTCTGTGATAAAGGTTTTCAGGTAACCTTTTTACCAGAAAAATGCTTGTTAATAGGTATGGATGATAATAAAATTTATTTAAGTGGAAAAAGGATAAGACAATCAATCTACTATTTTGATTTCAAAGAAGAAAATGAACATCCAAAATTATATTTATTTTCAAAAATTAACAAGGGTAGTAGTTGGTTATGGCACAAGACGTTAGCTCACTTAAATTTCAAAAATCTAAGCAAATTAGCAAGCAAAGGCCTGGTAAGAGGATTACCTTTCATATCCTCAAAGAAGGATAAAATTTGTGAAGCTTGTGAAATGGGAAAATCCAAAAGAAGCTCACACAAATCAATTTCTGAGTCTTCTATAACACAAAATTTGGAACTTTTACATATGGATCTGTGTGGACCCATAAGTACAGAAAGCTTTTCTGGAAAGAAATACATACTTGTAATTGTAGATGATTTTTCCAGATACACATGTGTAGAATTTTTAAGAAAGAAAAGTGAAACTCCTGATCTGATCATTAATTTTATCAGAAAAATTGAAAACCTGTTAAAATTAACAGTCAGAAGGACCAGATCAGACAATGGAACAAAATTTAAAAATTCAAAAATTGAGAGCTTTCTTGTAAGTAAAGGAATCTCTCATGACTTTTCTGCTCCTAGAACACCCCAACAGAATGGGGTGGTAGAAAGAAGAAATAGAACCTTAGTGGAAGCAGCCAGAAAAATGCTTGCTTATGCTAAAATCCCCACTCATTTTTGGGCAGAAGCAATAGCAAATGCTTGTTTTACCCAAAACAGATCCATAATCAACAAAAGGCACAATAAAACACCCTACAACATCATAAATGAAAGAATTCCAAGTGTAAAATTTTTGCATACATTTGGTTGTAGATGTTTTGTTTTTAATGATTTTGAAAGCCTTGAGAAATTTGACAGAAAAGGGTATTTTTCTTGGTTATTCTTTGTCCTCAAAAGCTTATAGAATTTTTATTTTGAACACAAGGACAATCAGAGAAAGTTTATATGTATCTTTTGATAACTCATCAGAAACAGAAGTTTCTGGTGAATATATGAAGGAAATAAACTTTTCTGATAAACAAGAAAAATATGAACATCTTTTTGAAATGATAACAGAAGATTTCTTAGAACATGATAAAACTCTTACAAACAAATCAATAGATAATTCATGTACTAACCCTGCAGAACAAATGGAAAATGCATCAGAAATCTTGAATCAGAACATTGAAAATATTTATGACAATCAAAATTTTGATACAATCCATGCAACTGAAGCACTTGTTCAGAGGGAATCTTCAAATCCATCTAAACCAACAACTTTTCACAACAAGTGGATAAAAGGACACGTTCATTCTGACATCATTGGAAATCCAGCAGATGGTGCGAGAACAAGATCTGCAACAGCACATGAGTGTGCATTTGTTGGGTTCTTAAGCAAGAGAGAACCCAAATCTGTCAAAGAAGCTCTAAATGACTCAGACTGGATACAAGCAATGCAAGAAGAGCTTGATTAGTTTGAAAAGAGCAAGGTATGGGATCTGGTGCCTAAGCCAAATGAAAAATCAGTCATAAGCTCAAAATGGGTATTCAGAAATAAATCAGATGAGAATGGCATAATTACCAGGAATAAGGCAAGGTTAGTGGTCAAAGGTTATTGTCAACAAGAAGGTATTGACTATGATGAAACCTTTGCACCAGTGGCTAGATTAGAAGCAGTAAGAATCTTTCTTGCTTATGTTGCATCCAAAGACTTCAAAGTATATCAAATGGATGTGAAATCTGCATTCCTGAATGGTAAGATTGAGGAAGAAGTTTATGTGCATCAACCTGAAGGCTTTGTTGATCCAAAATTTCAAAACCATGTTTATAAATTAAACAAAGCCTTGTATGGTTTGAAACAAGCTCCTAGAGCCTGGTATGAAACACTCTCGAACTTCTTACTCAATTCTGGTTTCACTAAAGGTACTATTGATACAACACTTTTCCTCAAAACACACAAAGGTCACACCTTGTTAGTCCAAATATATGTTGATGACATTATATTTGGATCAACAAATGAAAATTTCTGTAAAAAGTTTCAAAAGTTAATGACCAGCCACTTTGAAATGAGCATGATGGGTGAGTTAACCTTTTTCTTAGGTTTACAAGTAAAACAAAGAATTGATGGAATATTTTTTAGTCAATCAAAGTATGTGAAAACAATTCTGCAAAAATACTCACTTGAAAATTGCTCAATTTCAAAAACTCTCATGGCAACCGGGAACAAATTGGATTCTAATAAAGATGGAATATGTGTAGATATTAAAACCTATAGGGGGATGATAGGATCATTGCTATACTTAACTGCAAGTAGACCAGGTATTATGTTTGCAACATGCTTTCTGGCCAGATATCAATGCAATCCTAAAGAATCCCACCAAAAAGCAGTAAAAAGGGTTTTTAAATATCTAAAAGGCACATCAGAACTTGGTCTCTGGTATCCTAGGAATACAAATCTTGAACTAATTGCATAAATGCAGATTATGCAGGTTGCAAGATTGACAGAAAAGCACATCTGGTGCTTGTCAAATCCTGGGAGAAAAGATGGTATGTTGGGCAAGTAAGAAACAAAACTGTGTTGCAACATCAACAGCTGAATCAGAATATGTAGCAACATCAAGTTGTTGTTCACAAGTGCTGTGGATGCAAACTCAGCTGAAAGATTATGGAGTAAATCTGACAAAGATACCAATCCTATGTGATTCAAAGAGTGCAATTGCAATAATAGAAAATCCAGTTCATCACTCTAGAACCAAACACATAGATGTCAGATATCACTTCATAAAGGATCATGTTGAAAAAGGTAACATAGAAATGTACTTTGTTCCAACAGAAAACCAAATTACTGATATCTTTACAAAACCTCTTGATGAAAAGAGACACAATTTTTTAATCAGCAAACTTGGCATGGTTAACATAAAATATGAAGTTCTTTCATAAAACAAAAGGCCACAAATTGAAAACCAAACTGATGAACATCAAAATTCTGATAATCAAAGGAGAATTCAATAGGTTTCTGACAAAGAAATCCATCAATCTGATGGAATATCAGAAGATCTGATAAATCATCAATGAATGTGATGATTTATCAGAAAATCTGATGAAATCATCAGAAATTCTGATAAAACATCAGAAACTTTGTTGAAACATCAGAATGATCACTGATCATCTGAAAATTTTATGAAATTTCCATATTCATGCATATCTCACATGTGTATAAATTCATAACTGTGAATAAGCTTGTTTTCGAATTTTTTTTCTTTTGTTTAAATTTAAAAAAAAATCAAAAAGGGGGAAAGTAACATGCATTAATATAAAATTCAATGTCACAGCAGAGAAAATCAACCGTCACAAGGAAATTTTTTGGAGAAAATTGAATTTTTCTTACTTCCAATGCATGCAACGTCCTCTTTCATAAGGAATTTGAGAAGACACGGGGGCATAAAATGATTAGGGGCTATGAAAGTAGCCGCCTATCTATTCAATGCTTACTCACACATGGGGCTTAGAAGACTGTCATATTCTCATTGCAACAGATATCGTCTTAAACGAAGAGATTGAAATAAAAATGGAAATCTTTGGCTGTTAATAACATTTATGGCACAACTATCACTTTCATCTATAAATATTAACAACCTGAAAAAGACTTTCCTTACATCAAAAAATCTTCTCTTCAAAAGCACCTTATCAGAAATTTCTTATTTTAGAATGGCTCACCCAAAAGTAATGAGACAAACACACTTCCCTATCCCTCTTCACAGACATCATATGTCACACCCCGACCACGTAAAACAACAAACCGTGGCGGAAACGTCGGGGAGTGTTGCAACAGAATTATAGTTTCGAAACGATGGATACAAAAGAGTCTCGTTTTATTTATTCATTAACATCGTCTTAAAGTTAAACAAGCAAGTCGAACATAGTCTATCATCGTTATTTAATCACTAAGGCCTCGTCCAGTCCTAAGTGAGCATGCATCCTATTCGCAATCAACATTATGCAACATCACCTGAAACATATGTAAAAACAAAGTCAGCAAAGAAATGCTGGCGAGCACAGAGTTTTTGTGTGAGTGTCAGATTCATGGCTCGTTAAAATATCTCGTACAACTTCGTTAATCGATATTAGAAATCTTATTTGTAAAATGTTGTATTGTAAAATGAATAACCAAATCAAAACAGATTGGTTATAATTTATAAACCTCGATATCATGAATCTTAACCCAAAACATTTGTTTATGTAAACCAATCATAAATCGTTCTCGTAATAAAACTCATATGGTCTATATAGTTTCGTAAACATCGTTGTGTGACATCGTTTAACTCGTTCTTGTTATAGATCGTCGTTCATTTGTTTAAATCGTTCATAATCGTTCAATCGTTCAAAAATCGTACAATCGTTTAATATCGTTCTTGTTCCAATCGTTCTCGTTTTAATTGTGAAAACTACTTTTGGTCGTCTTGCTAATAACATTCAAACCTTTGTGACTCGTCCATCGTTCAAATCGTACAACTCGTATTAACAAACCACCAAAAGGTAAGTTAACAATCATCAGATTCAGTCGTTACCCACATAACCATGGGTACAGTCGGATAACGGGATTTGTCGGTTCCTATGGTACCATAACCTAATACTGGTCGGCTTGACCAATGCTAATGAATGTCATTCGTTATGTAACTACCACCAACAAGTTCGTTCACATTATCGAAATCGTTATTAGTTTTGTATAAACCATCTCAATCGTTTTGAAACCATCATTAGAATATTGAAACCGTTTTGATACATATGAATCACCCCAAAACAATCAAAAACAGTAAAAAGAGGGGATCTATGTACTCACCTTTGGGTGCGTTTTTATACGTTAACACAATCCCTCAAATTTTTTATTCGTCCTAAATTAAATAAGAATGATTTAATAATCAAAAACCCACAAAATACATAAGTTTCTCCGATACTTAGAATTTTCACATAACCTTGAGATTTTTCTCAAAAAGTTATTATTTTTTATTATCTTGGTGTATTTGTATATATGTACTCGAGCGTAATACACATAACCTTGTCGACACTAACACATTATCATACACATATTGTAAAACACATAGCACTGATGTGCGTGAAGTGTGTTATGGTTTTAATGTTTATTTTAAGCCCTTTTACACTTTTTTAGCCAAGTTTTAAATTTATAAAACACGATATTTACTAACACTAAACACACATATGGGCAAGTGCACCCATCGTGAGCGTAGTATAGTGTTGGTAAGATACCGAGGTCGTCCAAGGACACAAGAGCTTTTAGTACCGGTTTATCCTCAACGTCTAATCAAATCAAAAAGTTAGAAAAATGTTTTAAACTAGAAAAATAAAAACTAACTAAAATGCTGAAAATAAAATAAAAATAAAAACAAATAGACAAGATGAATCACTTGGCTCCGACTCGTGTATAGTGTAACCTTTGATTATTTTCGCACTTTTGCACTTTTCAAGAGATTATCTTAGTTATTGTAGTAGGCCCCTCTTTTGAAGGTGACGTTACCCTCAACCCAATAGTTTGAGTCAGCAAGGATATAATCCTAAAGGATCGGATTATTGAAAGATAATTAATTAAGTTATTAATGCATATTATGGTAGACCCCTCTTTTGAAGGTGACGTTACCCTCGGCTAAGTAGTCTGAGTCAGCAGGGATACAGTCCTAAGTAGTCGGGTTAAAGTATTAATAGTAGCTTACATATGAGGGGGTAAAAGAGTTTGGACCCCCGCCATCCAATACCGTTAAGTATTGAAGGAGGTCCTACTAAATTTGACCCAGGTCCTTGCAGGATCTATACACTGAACAAAGCAAGACTCTTACCAAACTGTTCCCTTAACCCCCGACCAGGTAGCCAACATACCTCCATATAGACCGTGGAGATATGAATGGTGAAAATCTTTTATTTTATATAGACAGTAAAATAATGCCAAGACACCACGGAAAAACGATAAGGAAAAATCACCTTCAATATAAGAAACTAGTTATTAAAGTCATTAATACATAACCAAGTAAAAAGTGCGAAAAGATTAAAAATAAAAAGTATTACACTAGACAGTTTGTCTTCACCAAGTGATGTAAGAGACTTAGGCAAACATGGCCTTGATTGTCAAGAACTCTTATGATCAATCTTGGATCCCGAGACGACTCACACACTCTATGATGGACAATGGATGATGGTGGTGGATGCTGGTGTGTTATGGTGGTGGTGGGTGGTCGGTGAAGTGTGAGAGAGGTGGTGTGCCAAGGGATGGTTTGCACTTGAGCGAAGCACTCCTATTTATAGGCTGAACAGAAGCTCGGGCACGGCCCCGTGTCCATTGGGAACGGCCCCGTGTCCATTCTTCATCTCTTTCTTCATTAATTGCAGTTTGTCTGCATTAGTTGACCACGCCTCCGTGTCCACTGGGCACGCCCCCGTGTGCAGAAGCAAATCTGTACTATCGAGATTTCCCAGATTCTACGAATCTTAGAGTTGACCACGGCCCCATGTCCGCTGAGCACGACCCCGTGGTGGGCGATAGAAGCTTCTACAGCTTTGTCTTTTCTGCTGGCACTTGGGCACGCCCCCGTGTTCACTGAGCACGGGGCGTGTTCAGCCTTCTGTTTTCTTGTTTTGATTGGGAAGATGCTGTCGTGGGGTCGGGCATGTCACGTTTGTTCCTTTTCTTGTATTTATGTTAGATTTAGCTGTCTTTTTGCTTCTTTTGTTAATTTGAGCTCATTTAATCCCGAAAATACAAAAGGAAGACAAAAGCACACTTTTTTCCAACATTAGTACTAAAAAAGGGTTAGTTTTATGTCACAATTGATGTAATTTATATGTTGCATTTTGCACACATCAAATACCCCCAAACTTGAATCTTTGCTTGTCCTCAAGCAAAACTCTTTATAATGTGGCTTTACACTCCCAAATGGAATGGGTAGAAGAGAAGGTTTTTGGGCTTGTCATAGAGTGTCGGGATTTCCAAGATTCTTTATTAAGTTTTAATTTTTTATTTATTTGCAATCCTATTCATCATGATTTATTTAAAACTTTTCATAAGATGCCTCTTTTAAAATTTCATTTATATACAAGTTCACATACCTCACGGAGATCACTCAACACTCGGCCGAAAATGTATTTTAGTGAATCACTCGAGAGCGGCATGGAACTTACTCCTACCATAGGCTTGCCAAGCAATCAATCCTCCTCCTTTTTAAGTATATACCTTTGTAAATATCAAGAGGACTTTTTGGGTGAAGGGTTAGGCTTGGGTTAAAGGTAGGTGGTTGGGTTAGTGGTTAGTGAAAGGGCGAAAAGCGTAACAAGCATTTGTTTGTTTATTTCTCTTTTGCTTCATCATTTTTTTTTGAAAAGTCATACGAAAAACCGAGCTTGTTCCTAAAACAAAAGGTTAAAAATAAAAAGGGTTTTGGTGGGTGAAAGGGTGTTTGGTTTGGGTTATGAAATGAAAAGGTTTAGGCTCAAAGGGGCTAACTAGGGGGATTTTGGGTAGGTGGTAAAAAAAATAATGGTGTAGAAATAAAAAGGGTTAGTCCTAATGCCTCCATCATTTACTTACTCGGGTTTAAGTTGGTAAGGACCGGGAATGTATCGTCGTGGCAAGTTCTAGAGTAGTAAGAACCAAGCGGCTATTCACACAAGAAACGAAAAATGAGCATTTAATTTAAAGATATATATTTGCATGCTCAATAAAGGCTCAAAACTCACTTTTGTGGGAATGGGTTTTTATGTGATCAAGTATATATAATCAAATTTTAACTAAGCTTGTCATGCCGTTTCATAATTTTCTTATGTTGGTTCTTTTTATCACGACGCTATCGGTTGTAAATTTATAAAAATATAACCTTTTTAGAACTTGAAATTCCCAAGTTAAACCTAGACAAGTAAAAAAATGAAAATTTTTGAAAAAATTTGGGGTGATTAGCGGTTCCAATAGAGTTTTGTGTAAGGCTTGTAGTTAGGACTTGCAAGATTCAAGGTTTTAGCATCCCCCCCCCCCACACTTAAATTACACATTGTCCTCAATGTGTCCCAAAAATAAGTTTTTAGGTTGATTGAATGTGTAAAAGGGTGTGAAAAAACAAAAATTTGTGTTACTGGGCGTCTGGACACGGCCCCGTGTTCAGTCGCCAGTAACAAAATTGAAAAAGAGAAACAGAAGCCTGGACACGGGGGCGTGTTGGGTGAACACGGCCCGTGTCCAGTTTACCTGAACTGGGCATTTTCTGCAGACTGTGCAGCACGGGGCCGTGTTGGGCGGACACGGCCCGTGCTGAACTTGCTGTAACAAAGAAAATTTTGTTGGATGGCCCTGTTTTCCTGCATGGGGTGCTGGTTCAAGTTTCCCTTATTTCCTTCGCCATCCCGAGTGTGTTTTATTCCTGAAAATTAAAACTAACTAGAAAACATAAAAATTAATCTAAACTAAACTAAGGATAGTTCCGCGGAATGCCTCCGTGGTGCGCCACGTTTATAAGGGTCCTTAGCTAGACCCAACGCCTGGTCATATGTCACCCAAGTGGGATGTTTTGCATCTCAAGCTACACCGTCGGAGAGCGTCATCCAAGCTTGAGTCTATGACCTTCATGTAGTTGACCGGGTCTTCGTCTTCTACTCTCTTTCCAACTCCAAACTTCACTTCCTCGTCCCCAAACTTCAATGTTAGTGTTACGTCATTCATATCTACCACTGCTTGGGCGGTGGCTAGCAATGGCCTCCCAAGGATGAGAGGGACATCGGCGTCTTCTTCCATGTCTAGTATGACAAATTCGGCCCGGAAGACGAAATTGTCGACTTTGACCAATATATTTTCAGCGACACCTTGTGGAAATTTGACGGATCTATCGGCAAGTTGTATGCTCATCTTTGTAGGGCTTGTTTTTCCTAGGCCGAGTCGTTTGAACATTGATGCGGGCATGAGGTTGATGCTAGCCCCAAGATCGGCTAGTGCATTGCGAATGGGGGATTCCCCAATCGAGCAAGGAATCGTGAAGCTTCCAGGATCAATCTTCTTTTGTGGGAGTTTATTGAGTACTAAAGCGGAGCATTCTTCGCGAGTTAACTAATTGCAATGATTCAATTTTCCTTTTGTGAGTGAGGAAGTCCCTCATAAATTTTGAATACTTAGGCATTTGGGTTAGGACTTCGATAAAAGGAATATTAACATACAATTGTTTTAGTAAATTTTCGAACTTTGCGAATTGCTCATCGGTCTTTTGACGAATTAACCGACCGGGGCATGGGACCGGAGGAGTCTTAGTGGGCTCTTGAGTTAGTGGAGAAGCCTTTTCTGGTTGGGTCGCGGGTGGAGTCGTGGTTTGGCTGGATTGGCTTCTTTCAGCTGGCGGTAATGGAGCCACCTCGGGACCCACGGTTCGGTTTCGTAATGTGAAGAGATGTACTTGCGCTTTTGAGTTGGTTTCGGTATTGCTCAGTAACGCGCCTTGTGGTCTCTCGGAGAAATTTTGAGCTACTTGATTTAATTGTTTTTCAATGTTTTGAATGCTAGCTTGTTGATTTCTAAAATTCGATTCCAATTGCTGAAATCGATCTGAGTTTTTCTTTTCGGTTTCGGAGATGAGGCGAGATACAGTATCTTCAAGCCTTTCTCGTCCACCTTGTTGTTGAGAAAATTTTTGTGGTTGTTGAAAGTTAGTTCGTTGGTTTTGTTGGCTACTACTATTGTCGGGATCTCTCCAACCAAGGTTAGGGTGGTTACGCCATCCTTGGTTGTAGGTACCCGTTGGGGGACCCAACGGCCTAGGTCTATTATCAATGTAGTTTACCGTTTCTGTTTGATCATCTACTTCTTTCATACAACTCCAATTTTCATGTGGTCCACCACACCCCTCACAAGCCATAACCGAGGTCGTTTTTGCTATTTCTAATTTTTTTGATTTTTGAAGAAAGGGCCTCGATTTGGGCTTGTAAAGAAGTGCTTTCATCAACCTTATGGGCGCCCGGGGCAATAGATTTATTGCCTCGGGGAGTGTGCCACTGAAAATTGGTTTGAGTAATTTCCTCAATTTGATTATATATTTCATTTGGGCGACGATTACCTAGAAGTCCCCCGGAGCTAGAATCAAGTGTTTGTCTCGTGTGTGGCAACAACCCATTGTAGAAAGTGGATACTTGTTGCCATACCGCAAGACCGTGATGAGGACACTTTCTTAGTAGCTCCTTGAACCTTTCCCAAGTTTCATATAAGGATTCCCCATCCTCTTGTGAATATGTATTAATTTCAGTCATTAATTTAGCCGTTTTAGCAGGAGGGAAATACTTATATAGAAACTTTTGGGCTAGTTCATCCCAGGTGTTTACCGAACCAACTAGGAGGGTGTTAAGCCAAGCCTTAGCTCGGTCTTTTAGTGAAAATGGAAACATTCCAAGGCGGATGGCGTCATTTGATGCTCTAATAATCCAAAAGATATCACATATTTCTAAGAAATTAGTGATATGTAGATGGGGATCCTCGTCCGCAAGCCCATGAAAGGTTGCGGAGTTTTGAAGCATTTGTATCAAATGCGGTCGAAGTTCGAAGTTATTGGCTTCGACATTCGGTGCATTGATAACGGCGCCGAGATTGCCTACAGTGGGCCGTAGGTAATCCATCTGGGTACGTTGGTCCGCCATTGGAAGTGGGTCCCCCGAAACTTTCTATTGGTTTTTAGCTTTAAGTCTTTTTCTGAGAAAGCGTTCGGGTTCTTCTAGAGGTTCTTTTATGTCTCTACTAGAACTGCAGCTCATGCACTTCATAGGAAGTTCAAATATGGCGCATGGGTTCCAAGTCCTGCAATAAAAGCAGAAAAGAATGTTGGTCAGAAGGTTCACCACGGCCCCGTGCTCAGTGAACACGGCCCGTGGTCGGAAGTACAGCGTTTGTTTTTCGGATCCCTGTGACTGGGGAGTTGGACACGGCCCCGTGTTGCACCGACACGGCCTCGTGCTCAGCTCTCTGTAACTCGGAAAATAAAAACTGCCAGTGATAATGCTGGACACGGCCAGTGTCCGACCAGGCACGGCCCGTGCTGAGCTCTGCAGAAACTGAAAAATTAAGAAAAATCCTAAAAAAAAGAAGAATAAGAAAAAACGATTAGGCCGTTGATTCCTAACTTTCTTAAAATCCTTGTCTAATCAAATCAAAAAGTTAGAAAAAGGTTTTAAACTAGAAAAATAAAAACTAACTAAAATGCTGAAAATAAAATAAAAATAAAAACAGATAGACAAGATGAATCACTTGGCTCCGACTCGTGTATAGTGTAACATTTGATTATTTCCGCACTTTTGCACTTTTTAAGAGATTATCTTAGTTATTGTAGTAGGCCCCTCTTTTGAAGGTGACGTTACCCTCAACCCAGTAGTTTGAGTCAGCAAGGATACAATCCTAAAGGGTCGGATTATTGAAAGATAATTAATTAAGTTATTAATGCATATTATGGTAGGCCCCTCTTTTGAAGGTGACATTACCCTCGGCTAAGTAGTCTGAGTCAGCAGGGATACAGTCCTAAGTAGCCGGGTTAAAGTATTAATAGTAGCTTACATATGAGGGGGTAAAAGAGTTTGGACCCCCGCCATCCAATACAGTTAAATATTGAAGGAGGTCCTACTAAATTTGACCCAGGTCCTTGCAGGATCTATACACTGAACAAGGCAAGACTCTTACCAAACCGTTCCCTTAACCCCCGACCAGGTATCCAACATACCTCCATATAGACCGTGGAGATATGAATGGTGAAAATCTTTTATTTTAAATAGACAGTAAAATAATGCCAAGACACCACGGACAAACGATAAGGAAAAATCACCTTCAACATAAGAAACTAGTTATTAAAGTCATTAATACATAACCAAGTAAAAAGTGCGAAAAGATTAAAAATAAAAAGTATTACACTATACACTTTGTCTTCACCAAGTGATGTAAGAGACTTAGGCAAACATGGCCTTCATTGTCAAGAACTCTTACGATCAATCTTGGATCCCGAGATGACTCACACACTCTATGATGGACAATGGATGATGGTGGTGGATGATGGTGTTATGGTGGTGGTGGGTGGTGGGTGAAGTGTGAGAGAGGTGGTGTGCCAAGGGATGGTTTGCACTTGAGCCAAGCACTCCTATTTATAGGCTGAACAGAAGCTCGGGCACGGCCCCGTGTCCATTGGGCACGGCCCCATGTCCATTCTTCATCTCTTTCTTCATTAATTGCAGTTTGTCTGCATTAGTTGACCACGCCTCCGTGTCCACTGGGCACGCCCCCGTGTGTAGAAGCAAATCTGTACTATCGAGATTTCCCAGATTCTACGAATCTTAGAGTTGACCACGGCCCCATGTCCGCTGAGCACGACCCCGTGGTGGGCGATAGAAGCTTCTACAGCTTTGTCTTTTCTGCTGGCACTTGGGCACGCCCCCGTGTTCACTGAGCACGGGGCGTGTTCAGCCTTCTGTTTTCTTGTTTTGATTGGGAAGATGCTGTCGTGGGGTCGGGCATGTCACGTTTGTTCCTTTTCTTGTAGTTATGTTAGATTTAGCTGTCTTTTTGCTTCTTTTGTTAATTTGAGCTCATTTAATCCCGAAAATACAAAAGGAAGACAAAAGCACACTTTTTCCAACATTAGTACTAAAAAGGGTTAGTTTTAGGCCACAATTGATGTAATTTATATGTTGCATTTTGCACACATCAAGCACATTGTAACACATAAAATTTACTCATGAACAACCCATTCTAGTGTATGTCGAAAAGCACTTATTTTAGCGATTCGGTAACATTTTTGGGCGTCGGAAGTCACGTATGACTAACCAAGTAAACTTATTATAAGTTAAAATACTTATTTTTATATCAAAAATATCAGTTTGGTTACTGATCTAAAACAGTTTTGTAAAAATCCTCCGAAAAGGAGATTTTTAACCGTTTTACCACATAGTTTTGCATCAAACATTACACGAACCATCCCAAATCGAAACGACTTGAAATTTTAACATAACCCATGTTATTTACTGAATAAAATAATGGTTATACTCATGATAGTGCAGGTCTTACATAAAACACATAAGTCATGCAAATTTCACATAATTTACCACTTTTTAAGCTATATGTACAACATGCAAAGCTATCAAACCTATGTCAAAGTTTCATGCCATTATAATATACCAAATAAGGTCATTTTTAGTTCTTACAATCTGTTCAAAATCATTTTTGTCATACAACCATTTTTTATCACTTTTTGAGCTCTAAATCAACATGTATTCTCATGTACAAGTTCCTAAAGCACACTATCAAATCAACATCATTTTATGTGAGTTTAGATGCATCATATATGTGATTCATTCATGTTATTTGCTGATGTACTTGAACATTTAACATATCATACATAGATCACTAAACACTTTCATTTTAACTAGTATTCAAGAACAAGCAACAACCTAAACATGTACTTATCAAAAATGAAACTCGAAACTCATACACACATGTATATATGTACGGTTATATATACATATATAACACTACCATTTTTACTTGTATCATGACCCATTTCATTTTAGATTTCAAGTTTAGTGGAAATTCCAAGATTCAAGAGAAACTTCAAATCATCTAGAACAACCAAGAATCTAAAGTATGATTTAAACATAAATGTTATACCTTCAAGATTCAAGTAAGTTGTTGGATGAGATTTTGATGATAGGAAGCTTGAAATCACTTGAATGCACCTTGGAAACACCTTTGGATCTTCACCCTAACTTGAATTTGGCTTGAAATAGGACTTGATCTTCAAGAACAAAGTTTGAAGATATGAAGATGGAGAGAGAGAGAGAGAGAGTGGACGGTTGGGAGAGAGGAGGGAGAAGGAGTTTGAGGGTAAAATGATCTTGCTTGATTGTGTAGGATATGTAGAGATTTGGAAGGGATTTGAATGTGGCATGCAAAGACACTTGCAACCAAAGATCAAAGAAGATATTGCAAAATCTAGGCAAAATTTGGTGGGGTCCCCATACATATGTGACCGTAAATTGAGTAGGGGGGGGGGGTTAAGTGTAATTTTTGATGGTATATTAGATAAAAACATGTATTTAACTGGATACCGGGTATTTTATCTAGCGTTTAAATCCCGGTTTATGGCGTTCTAAATTCTTTTTATTTTTTGATAAAAATAAACTCGCCAAAATATTGCTGAAATAAATTTCAGTTGCCAAGATTGGCTGCGTTGTCCGTGTTTTGCAGTTGAAGCATTATGTTGCGCAGAAACACGCGGTACGTGCTTAAACTTGAAAAATAACGTTTTTAAACGTTTTAATTTATTTTTCAACACGAACCTGATTAAAAATAAAATTTTAATCATAACAGAATAGTTTTGGGATTTAAATATTATCCGGGCGGTCACCAACGTTCGTTTCGCAATTTTGTCGTAAATAGTTCTTTAGTTCCAATAAACATGTTTTTGCCATACCGAATCCTTCGAAACTTATTTCTAAGTTATGTAAATGATATTTAGGGTATGTTTGGCTTACGTCACAGTTCCGGAGTGTATGTCGCGTTAAACTGATTGCATTTACGCACCAGCTTACGTATAACCTTCCAGAAAGTGATTTAAAGATTGAAATCGGAATCGAATCAAATTGTAAAATCATCACACACAATAACACATATAATAACACCAAAGCACATTATTTTATTGATAATCAACATTGTTTTACATTATACGATGATTATAGAACACAGTTGTCACAGTTTCCCCTACTTTAGGAAATTTCATCCCGAAATTTTATTTAGAGGAAACTTGTGTAAACAAATGCGGATATTTCGTCTTCATCTGGTCCTCATGTTCCCAAGTAAACTCGGGGCAACGTTTGGATTCCCAGCGAACTTTGACCAATCGAATCCGTTTGTTCTTCAACTGTTTGAATGTACGTTCCACTATCTCCACAGGTTTCTCGACAAAGTGCATTGTTTCATCGATTTGAATCTCGTCGAGAGGAATGTGAAGATCAGTATCAGCTAAACACTTTCGCAAATTGGACACGTGAAAAGTAGGATGAATATTTCCAAGCTCTGGAGGTAGCTCTAGTCGATAGGCAACCTTTCCAATTCTTTCAACAATCTTAAATGGTCCAACATATTGTGGTGCAAGTTTTCCTTTCTTCCCAAATCTCACCACTCCCTTCCAAGGTGACACCTTGAGTAGGACACGGTCTCCGATTTGAAATTCTAAGGGCTTGCGTCGCAAATCTGCATAACTCTTTTGACGGCTTCTAGCTGTCACAAGATTATCGCGAATTTTCTTGATTTTGTCTCTTGTTTCCAGAATGAGCTCAGGTCCAGTAAGCTGAGCTTCACCGATCTCATTCCAACATACAGGTGAACGACATTTTCGACCGTAGAGAGCTTCGAATGGTGCCATATTAATACTAGCATGATAACTGTTGTTGTAAGAGAACTCGATCAGTGGAAGATGAGAATCCCAATTACCACTAAAGTCTATCACGCATGCTCTAAGTATATCCTCCAAAGTTTGAATCATCCTCTCAGATTGTCCATCTGTTTGGGGATGATAAGCAGTGCTTAGATTTAGTTGAGTTCCCAAAGCAGATTGCATAGTCTTCCGGAAATGAGATGAAAACCGAGCATTACGATCGGAAATGATATCCAAAGGAACACCATGCTGTGATACAATCTCATCAACATAAATCTTTGCAAGTTTATCAGCAGATAGATCCTCGCGAATTGGTATAAAATGAGCTGATTTCGTTAATCGATCGATGACAACCCAAATAGCATCGTGACCTTTAGATGTACGCGGTAACTTAGTGATGAGATCCATTGCAATGTTCTCCCACTTCCAAACCAGTATCTCTGGTTGTACAAGCAAACCAGAAGGTCGTTGATGTTCAGCCTTGACTTTGAGACAAGTTAGGCATTTCGATACATACAAGGCAACATCCTTCTTCATACCAGGCCACCAGAACTGAGTACGAAGATCCTTGTACATTTTATCAGCACTAGGATGGATAGAATATCGAGACTTGTGAGATTCGTCCATTACCAAGGTGCGAAGATCGTCTTGTTTTGGAATCCACAAACGATCCCTGAAATATAGCAACTCATCGTCCTTCATTTCAAGTTTAAGTTTGAGTTGAAGCGGTAGCTCATATTTCAATAAGTCTTTGATCACACAAGATCGTTGAGCTTGAAGGACACGAGATTGAATATCAGATAGAGTTCGAACAGAATGAAGATTGACTCGTTCCTTTCGACTAAGCGCATCGGCTACGACATTCGCCTTACCAGGATGGTAGCGGATCTCGTAATCATAATCGTTTAAGTGTTCAACCCAACGTGCTTGCCTCATGTTCAGCTCCTTCTGATTGAGAATATGTTGGAGACTTTTGTGGTCTGTGAAAACCACGCACTTTGTTCCATAGAGGTAGTGTCTCCAGATTTTAAGTGCGAAAACCACAGCTCCTAATTCAAGATCATGAGTCGTATAGTTCTTCTCGTGGATTTTCAGCTGTCTAGATGCATAAGCTATGACCTTACCTCGTTGCATAAGAACGCAACCAAGTCCTAGATTCGACGTGTCACAATAGACAACAAAATCATCATTTCCCTCAGGTAGAGTTAAAACAGGAGCATCATAGAGTTTCCGTTTCAGTGTTTGGAAAGCTTCTTCTTGCTTAGGTCCCCACTCAAAAGGCTTATTTTTCTGAGTCAAAGAAGTGAGTGGAAAAGCGATCTTTGAGAAATTAGAAATGAATCGACGATAATAACCAGCAAGACCAAGAAATGATCGAATCTCTGTAGGTGTTGTCAGTGTATTCCAATCCTTAATAGCTACTATTTTGGATGGATCTACATGAATACCCTGCTCGTTGACTATATGACCCAAAAACTGAACTTCTCTAAGCCAAAATTAACACTTGGAGAATTTAGCAAAAAGTTGTTCCTTCTTCAGGAGTTCCAATGTCAAACGAAGGTGTTGCTCGTGATCGGCTTGAGACTTTGAATAAATGAGAATATCGTCGATGAACACAATGATGAACTTATCTAAATAAGGTTTATAAACCCTATTCATTAAGTCCCTGAAGATAGCTGGGGCATTTGTCAAACCAAAAGGCATGACAGTGAACTCGTAATGCCCATATCTTGTACGGAAAGAAGTTTTGGGAATATCTTCTTCGAGAACACGAAGTTGATGATACCCAGAACGCAGATCGATCTTGGAAAAACATGAAGCACCTTGCAGCTGGTCGAAGAGATCATCAATTCAAGGTAGGGGATATTGATTCTTGATGGTAAGCTTATTAAGCTCACGATAATCGATACACATTCGAAAAGATCCATCTTTCTTTTTCACAAAGAGGACAGGAGCTCCCCAAGGTGAAAAGCTTGGACGGATGAATCCTTTATCAGACAACTCTTGAAGCTGTTTCGATAACTCTTGCATCTCCGACGGTGCAAGACGATAAGGTGCCTTCGCAATTAGGTTGGCATTAGGTACAAGGTCAATATGAAACTCGACTTGACGAACTGGAGGCAAACCAGGCAGTTCATCGGGAAACACCTCTGGATAATCCCGAACAATCGGAATATCCTGAATACTCTTGCTCTTGCCTTTCTCCTCGGTGACATGTGCCAGGAAAAGAACATATCCTTTTCGCAAATAACTTTGGGCCTTTGTACACGACATAAGCTTCAAACCACCAGATGGCTTTTCGCCACGAATTTCTAGAACATCGCCAGACGGAAGAGGAATACGAACAATCTTATCGAAACAAATCACCTCAGCATGATGTTTGGTTAACCAATCCATCCCCGCGATAATATCGAAACTCCCAAGTTGCATCGGCGTGAGGTCAATGGGAAAAACATGGTTATCAAGGTTTAACTGACAATCACGAATAACAGAATCGAGAACAAGAGGTTTACTAGTAGCAACTTCGACAGATAAGGGTTTCCTCAGTTTAGTTCTAGGTATCGCAAGCAAAGGTTCAAAAGATAATGAAACAAAGCTTCTATCAGCACCAGAATCAAAAAGAATAGATGCAGGTCGATTGTTAACAAGAAACGTACCATTAACCACCTCGTTGTCAGCCCTTGCTTCGTTAGCATTCAGATTGTACGCTCCCCCATGAGCGGGATTCACATTTGCGTTGACATTCGCATTCGGGTTCGCATTAGCATTCGCGTTTGCATTCACTAGCCTTGGACAATTGTTGCGGAAGTGACCAAACTCTCCACAATTGAAACATGAACCCGGTGAGAATCTAGCAGCATCCCCCTGAACTGGAGCTTGATTCTGAACAATCTGATTCTGACCCAAACGACAGTTGTTGCCCAGATACCCAAACTTACCACACGTTGTGCATTGCCTGCAAGCTTATTGTGCAACATGATGACCGTTGCAGCGAGCACAATGAGGTGCGGTACCAGCATACGCTTTCTTCGCAGGAGGTTGAGCTGGTGGGTTCTGAGCAGTAACTGCAAAGTTCTGAGCACCCTTTCGCTTTCTCGACTTTTTCGACGACTCACCTTTCTTACCCTTACCCTTTTCCTTGACAGATTCGGCGACTTCTTCTTATCACCCTTGCAGGTAAGTTTACCCTTCCTGACTTGCGACTCAGTCAGGGTAGCAGATAACTCGATCGCTTGACGAACAGTAGTAGGATTAACGCCAGTCACTATATCCTGTATGGAATCGGGTAAACCATCGATATACCTCTCTATCGCTTTCTCCAACGGGGTAATCATAGTAGGACACAAAAGACTGAGTTCCTCAAATCGATCCGTATACGCACGGTGTTCTCCCCCATCTTGTTTTAGATCATCAAACTCTCGTTCCAAGGCTCGAATTTCGTGACAGGGACAGAACTCTCTCATCATGAGAGCTCGAAGCTCTTCCCATGTTTGTGCCAACACCACTTCGGCACCCCTGTCGCGCATCACTCCATTCCACCACGTAAGAGCACGCTTCTCAAACACACTTGATGCAAATTAAACCTTACGCCCATTCGGACATTGCATATGTCTGAATGTGCTTTCGATACTTTCGAACCATTGAAGGAGCGCAGTTGCTCCTTGCGACCCAGAAAACTTTAGCGGCTTAGCAGAATTGAAATTCTTGAAATTACATTGTGCATTGTTATTATTATTGTTGTTGTAAAGCTCATGGATTTGGGTCACAACGCCTGGAAGCACAACAACCATTTGCTGAGAGACAAGGGCTGCGAGTTCTTCAGCAGTAAAAGATTGTGCATCACGTCAAGGAGGCATTGTCTAACAAGGAAATATGAGAAACGAGTGAGGTCGATAATTAGGAAATACAAAAGAGGTATTGAAAATTTCGACAAAACGCAAGGAAGGCGATCATTTGTTCGTTACCTCGAACAAACAAACAACACGTAGTGACTAATCAAGGTAAATGAATCAAAATAATGTATAGCGAAGACATGCTCGCCTATAAGTGAACACTCACCCCAAGAGTTCCCATGTAAGAGTGACTGGTCCGATTATGTGGATTTCTACGAACACTCTAGCCTTAGACAGAAAACTCGGGGTACAGGCATTCACTCTTCCAGTTTGCACGTGTTCACATTATTTAGACCCAAACTTTGACGAGATTTTGAAAACTCAGAAGGCACTAAGCCAAAAATGAGTCAAACCGGAAGGGTTCAAAACCTTAAAACAGAGGGTTCAAAACCTAGTAATCAATCATCCTAGAACGGATGATTAATTTTCGAAGCAGATTCGGATTTTGTTTTTTTTAAATCTAAACGCAAATCAACTTGCGTTGGGGTCCTAGAAAGTTATAGTCTAGGTCAAAACATTACTAATAACCTAATTCCTTATAACCATTGGCTCTGATACCAACATCTTCTGTCACACCCCGACCACGTAAAACAACAAACCGTGGCGGAAACATCGGGGAGTGTTGCAACAGAATTATTGTTTCGAAACCATGGTTACAAAAGAGTCTCGTTTTATTTATTCATTAGCATCGTCTTAAAGTTAAACAAGCAAGTTGAACATAGTCTATCATCGTTATTTAATCACTAAGGCCTCGTCCAGTCCTAAGTGAGCATGCATCCTATTCGCAATCAACATTATGCAACATCACCTGAAACATATGTAAAAACAAAGTCAGCAAAGAAATGTTGGCGAGCACATAGTTTTTGTGTGAGTGTCAGATTCATGGCTCGTTAAAATATCTCGTACAACTTCGTTAATTGATATTAGAAATCTTGTTTGTAAAATGTTTGTATTGTAAAATGAATAACCATGTCAAAACAGATTGGTTATAATTTATAAACCTCAATACCATGAATCTTAACCCAAAACATTTGTTTATGTAAACCAATCATAAATCGTTCTCGTAATAAAACTCGTATGGTTTATATAGTTTCGTAAACATCGTTGTGTGACATCGTTTAACTCGTTCTTGTTATAGATCGTCTTTCATTTGTTCAAATCGTTCATAATCGTTCAATCATTCAAAAATCGTACAATCGTTTAATATCGTTCTTGTTCCAATCGTTCTCGTTTTAATTGTGAAAACTACTTTTGGTCGTCTTGCTAATAACATTCAAACCTTTGTGACTCGTCCATCGTTCAATTCGTACAACTCGTATTAACAAACCACCAAAGGTTAAGTTAACAATCATCAGATTCAGTCGTTACCCACATAACCCACACATAACCATGGGTGCAGTCGGATAACGGGATTTGTCGGATCCTATGGTACCATAACCTAATACTGGTCGGCTTGATCAATGCTAATGAATGTCATTCGTTATGTAACTACCACCAACAAGTTTGTTCACATTATCGAAATCGTTATTAGTTTTGTATAAACCATCTCAATCGTTTTGAAACCATCGTTAGAATATTGAAATCATTTTGATACATATGAATCACTCCAAAGCAATCGAAAACATTAAAAAGAGGGGATCTATGTACTCACCTTTGGGTGCGTTTTTATACGTTAGCACAATCCCTCAAATTGTTTATTCATCCTAAATTATATAAGAATGATTTAATAATCAAAAACCCACAAAATACATAAGTTTCTCCGATACATAGAATTTTCACATAACCTTGAGATTTTTCTCAAAAAGTTATTATTTTTTATTATCTTGGTATATTTCTATATATGTACTCGAGCGTAATACACATAACCTTGTCGACACTAACACATTATCATACACATATTGTAAAACACATAGCACATTGTAACACATAAAATTTACTCATGTCCAACCCATTCTAGTGTATGTCGAAAAGCACTTATTTTAGCGATTCGGTAACATTTTTGGGCGTCGGAAGTCACGTATGACTAACCAAACACCAAGTAAACTTAATATAAGTTAAAATGCTTATTTTTATATCAAAAATATCAGTTTGGTTACTGATCTAAAACAGTTTTGTAAAAATCCTCCGAAAAGGCGATTTTAACCGTTTTACCGCATAGTTTTGCATCAAACATTACCCGAACCATCCCAAATCAAAACGACTTGAAATTTTAAAATAACCCATGTTATTTACTGAATAAAATAATGGTTATACTCATGATAGTGCAGGTCTTACATAAAGCACATAAGTCATGCAAATTTCACATAATTTACCACTTTTTAAGCTATATGTACAACATGCAAAGCTATCAAACCTATGTCAAAGTTTCATGCCATTATAATATAACAAATAAGGTCATTTTTAGTGCTTATAATCTGTTCAAAATCATTTTTGTCATACAACCATTTTTTTATCACTTTTTGAGCTCTAAATCAACATGTATTCTCATGTACAAGTGCCTAAAGCACACTATCATATCAACATCATTTTATGTGAGTTTAGATGCATCATATATGTGATTCATTCATGTTATTTGCTGATGTACTTGAACATTTAACATATCATACATAGATCACTAAACACTTGCATTTTAACTAGTATTCAAGAACAAGCAACAACCTAAACATGTACTTATCAAAAATGAAACTCGAAACTCATACACACATGTATATATGTACGGTTATATATACATATATAACACTACCATTTTTACTTGTATCATGACCCATTTCATTTTAGATTTCAAGTTTAGTGAAAATTCCAAGATTCAAGAGAAACTTCAAATCATCTAGAACAACCAAGAATCTAAAGTATGATTTAAACATAAATGTTATACCTTCAATATTCAAGTAAGTTGTTGGATGAGATTTTGATGATAGGAAGCTTAAAATCACTTGAATGCACCTTGAAAACACCTTTGGATCTTCACCCTAACTTGAATTTGGCTTGAAATAGGACTTGATCTTCAAGAACAAAGTTTGAAGTTATGAAGATGGAGAGAGAGGGAGGGTGGACGGTTGGGAGAGAGGAGGGAGAAGGAGTTTGAGGGTAAAATGATCTTGCTTGATTGTGTAGGATATGTAGAGATTTGGAAGGGATTTGAATGTGGCATGCAAAGACACTTGGAAACCAAAGATCAAAGAAGACATTGCAAAATCTAGAAAAATTTGGTGGGGTCCCCATACATATGTGACCGTAAATTGAGTAGGGGGGGTTAAGTGTAATTTTTGATGGTATATTAGATAAAAACAGGTATTTAACTGGATACCGGGTATTTTATCTAGCGTTTAAATCACGGTTTATGGCGTTCTAAATTATTTTTATTTTTCTATAAAAATAAACTCGCCAAAATATTGCTAAAATAAATTTCAGTTGGCAAGATTGGTTACGTTGTCCGTGTTTTGCAGTAGAAGCACTGTGTTGCGTAGAAACACGCGGTACGCGCTTAAACTTAAAAAATAACGTTTTTAAGCGTTTTAATTTATTTTTCAACATGAACCTGATTAAAAATAAAATTTTAATCATAACAGAATATTTTTGGGATTTAAACATTATCCGGGCGGTCACCAACGTTCGTTTCGCAATTTTGTCGTAAATAGTTCTTCAGTTCCAATAAACATGTTTTTGCCATACCGAATCCTTCAAAACTTATTTCTAAGTTATGTAAAGGATATTTTGGGTATGTTTGGCTTACGTCATAGTTCCGGAGTGTACGTCGCATTAAACTGATTGCATTTACGCACCAGTTTGCGTATAACCTTCCAGAAAGTGATTTAAAGCTTGAAATCGGAATCGAATCAAATTGTAAAATCATCACACACAATAACACATATAATAACACCAAAGCACATTGTTTTATTGATAATCAACATTGTTTTACATTATACGGTGATTACAGAACACAGTTGTCACATCATAACCTTAGACTTAGGTCTAATCTAGAAGGTCCTGCATGGGAAGATTGCAGGTATGTGTACAACATGATTATGTGAAGTCCCTTGGGCTTTGCTGTATCTACACATGTCACTATCTATCCAGAACTCCTTCAAGAATTCTGGTGGAATGCTGAAATCATCTTCAGTGGCACTTCCATGTGGATAGAAAGTAAGGTTATGGGGGTCATAATCAACCTAAAGGAGGAAACTCTCAGAGATGTCCTCCAGCTGGGTGATGATCAAGAAAACACCTTCCTGGATAAGGATATGGTGCAACAAACCTTGAAGGACATGGGCTATCAAACATACAACGTGTCAAGGCAGATCAGCAAGTCTTGTTTCATACCACCTTTCCAGTACTTGGTGACACAACTCAGTGCCTGCTTCTCTAAGAAGATAGGACACTTCAACGAGCTATCCTACAGGATGATGGAGGTGATTCATGCAGTTGTACAGGAAAAACCTTACAACTTTTCTAAGTTTCTCATGAGAGACCTAGAAGCAAACATAAACACCCGTCAACATTTTCTGATCTACCCTCGATTTGTGACCAAGGTGATAACCAGACAGCTGGACTTCGGAGGAGTAAGAAGCTGGTATCCAAGGGCCGAGCTGGCACTACAAGAGAACATAAGTGATCCTACCCTTGTCCTATCAACAAATCACAGTGGTCGTATAACCTATCTCTGGTTGTATGTGAAGGGCGTGTACAATGTGCTCAATAAGTAGTAGTTGTGGTCTGTTTGTTTGTTTGTTTTTGTTTAGTGATATTTTCTTATCTTAATATATAAGTTTGTTTTCTTTCTTTCATTAAAAAAAAACAAAAACATAACAATAGATCTAGGGGGAACTAAAACAGCATATCTGATAAAAAAAACAAGGAAAATCTGGTGAAGCTCAAAAGAAATCTGATAGATTTAGTTAAACTTAGAAAATCTGATGATTCATCAGAAAATCTGATAATTTTTCAGAAAACCCAATAAATCATCAGAATCTGTTCATACATCAGAAAATTCTCAAAATAACCAGAAAATATGATAAATCAACAGAAAATAAGAAGAAATATCAGGAAACATTGCTCTAAACCTGGTTCAAAGAAACTTGCAACAAATTTTTATTCAAAAAGTTTCTGTCAAAATTAAATTTTTCTGGATAATCTATCTTCAAAAAGGAATGGAACAAAATGTAATCTTTTGTAATCTTTTGCTCAAAAAGACTTCTTGAAGATCAGAACAAAGATGCAAAGTTCAGAAATGCTATGTAAGTGAAATCTTCAAACTCTACTTATTCCCTCTCATCTCAAAAAAAAAAATGCTGCTTCAATCTCTAAATATGAATCAAATGCATTTTGATGAAGTATGAAGAAAATCCATCTCTCACATTTAGATTAAAAATTTTCTGATATACATCATCAAAAGAGAAACTTGGGAAGATACTAAATCTCAAAAAGGTTTTTATTGGACCTTTTTAAAACAAAAGGGGTCCCACGTGTAAAAAAGATGCAAGTTGGACATTAGTGTTTATCTGATAAATCCTTGGAATTATCTAATTTTCAATAAACGATTTATATTAAATTAGAGATAAACCAATGGTTTTCAAAAACGGTTGTTTCCTAAACAGATTAAAACCATCATTAAGGTGTCATAAACCACTTTAAATACAAACAACCCACGAAAAACACTCAAAAGATCTCTGTCTCAAAACACTATAAATACCTCATTCAAAAACAGAGACCTCCATCTTCAACCTTTAAACTCAAAACCCTAAAAACCCTTTCTCCAAAACAAAAACCTCAATTCTCAATGGCTGCTATCAACATAAATATGCCACCAGTTGAACACTATGTTCCACTCATCACCAAAGCTGAATTTCTTCCATTAAAGAGCAACAATGAAGCGATGAACGACAATATTGAAGAATATGATACAAAGTGTCAAATCCTGATTGAATTTCTGACCAGATGCCCGATAGCTCTAGCCCTCACAAAGACCAGAGAGGTACCAGAAAAACTTATACAACAAGTTGTAAAAACTCTCAAACTCTCAAATCAAATCGAGCTTACAGCACATGTGTGGGAAGATATCTTCATTACAATCTCACCAGAGAAAATAAGGGAATGTTTGGAATTACCCTTAAGCCAAAGCTATGAAGAAGCACCAGAAAAGGAAGATATGTTTTCACTACTTGATGCAGTAATGGATTACAAGACAAAGATCTCAAAAATCAGTGAATTCAAGAGGAATCAGCTACCTGCCTTCTGGCAAGTGTTAATGGAAATTCTGAACAAGTGTTTATCATCAAAAATTGGAGGTACAAATCAGATAAATATGAATGTTCTGACAATCATGTTCAGTCTCATTAGTGGGTTGAATATTGATTTTGGAACAGAAATATTTAATCTGATCAGAAGATCAATTCTGACTAACACTGGAAGGATAGATTCACATCTACCTTTTCCCAGATTTCTGTCAGTCATAATTTCTGATGCATTTTCTGAAAGGAACCTAGAAATTTCAGCATTAGAAAATATGTGGAGTATAGAAATCATGAGACCTTGGACTGTTGTAGGGTCTTGGAAGTCAGATTATGATGTGCCTGTTCTGTCAGAAAGAATGATGAATCTAATACCAGAAGATTCACCTTACAGAGAAGAATATCTAAGGATGTTAAGCAAGAAGCCAGAAAACAAGGAAGTTTTTGATAGTGTGTCCCCAATGGAGCATGATGCACAAGAGTCAAGCACACCAAGAATGGAATAGCATGATGAATCAGAACCTCATCAAGCTGATGAAGATGTGAACATGAGTCCTGTGGCAGAAAAACATCATGCTAAAATCTCACATATGGGAGAAACAGGTGCACAACACTCTAAACTTAATATTGTTCATAATTCTGAGAGTGATTCTGATGATTCAATTCAAGGAAATTATGAAATTTCCCAAAAAGGCATTGTTTCTGAAAGACAAGATGTGAGTAGAACCAAAGACCCATTTTCTGAATCAGATTCTGACGAGGAAAATGTGGTGGCAGCAGGTGGAGATCAGTCTACTGATCAAGGAAACATGGATGAGAAAATTAAGAGTTTCTCAACAACTCATGGAGAACCTGAAAAGGTTCGAGGATATGAGGAAAACTAGAATTTGAATGAGTTTCAATTTTCTGGTGAGGATATAGAGAATATGGAATATTTCAATCCTCTTAACCTCAGAACAGTAGAGAATGTGTTTTCTGCTGGTGTTAGAGGTGAAACATCTATTGTTCCTCCTGTTATCCAAGGACATTAATCTATGTCAACTGAGCAACTACACAAGGAACTTGAAGACATAACTGCTGTTTGTACTGGCAAAGCATCCACAGAAGAAAAGCTTGATCTGATACTGGAAGAGATCAAAAATCAAATATCAAAGTATTATCAGAAACTGTCAAAGTTGTGCAGAAGCAAACAGAAGACAACACTTCAGCCCTCAACAAACTACAGGAGTCATCAGAAAACAGAGAGAGCTCATCAGAATTCAAGAAAGCTCTCAAAGAACTACAAGAAATCAAGAAACAGATGGCTGAGGTTGTAAGTGCAGGGGAAAGCTCAAGTTCAGGAAGAATCCTTAAAGAAATTCAGTTTCTCAGAACCAACAACAGCAGCTTGGCTGAGGCTTTTGAGAAGCTGATGGTGGAATTGCCTGCACAGAAAAATCAAGATAAACTGGAGTTTCAGAGAATGAAGAAACAAGGAGAAACAAATGCTCAAACTCTTGCTGATATTCATCTGTTAGTAAAGAGGTTACAACACAATGTTGCCAGACTGGAAAAAGTTGATTTTCATAAACTGAAAGCTCCAATTCCACAAGAAAAACATGCTGGAGAGTCAGAAACTTCTCAACAATTATTCAAACAACCAGAAGTCACTCAACAAGATCCAACCAAACAATCAGAAACTTCAACACCACAAAAACAGAAGCAGCCCATGGGTCGTCCTCCTAGTAAGCCAAAGTTACTCATGGGTCCTCCAACAAATATTCCAAAACCAGACACATCAAAGGTGCCAGTGCAAGGAGTTGTTCCAGTTCAATCATCTTCCACAGCTCTCATATGAGAAACAGAATTCAGCATAAAGTTGGATACAAAAGAGAAGAGAAGAATGGAACATGAAGTAACATCCTCAAAAAGCCAAGAAAGGTGATTGGAGAAGATGCATGTGGAAAACTCAAAGAATTTGAAGTGCTAAAAGGTGATCTACATACAATTATGTACCCTGAAGAACACCTGAAGCATTACTACTGGAAAGGTCTCGAAGATAATCCAGAAAGGCCACTTTCTCCATTAAGCAGAAATATTGTTGAACTCAGAGATGCAGGAAACTTGGAAATGCTTCACAAACCAGTCACAAATCCAATAGTTTCTATTGAAAAGATTATCACTATCAATGCTGCAGGAGGTGTCTTTGGTACTGGTGGACAGAACAAATACACCATGATCAGAAAAGATAATAGTGATATATTTGTTACCGATGGAGACTTGGCTGAAGATCTTCACCCAATGAGTTTAATAAAGTTGAAGCAGCTTATTGATAATGACAGAAGTTCTGCAGTTGTGATCAGAAGAGCTCTGGACAGTATCAAGAAAGCTGGAGAAAAGTTATATCAAAGGGCTGCACTGATAGATTTTGATCTGTGTATAAACTTTAAATATAGAAAAAAGGTACTAACTCCTCCTCCTAACAACACAATTCCAGCTGAAATTCCTCTCAACAAAGTAAGAACTGGAGCTATCTTTGACAAACCAGAAATATGTGTGGTTTTCAAAGATGCCTATGATGAGAAAGCTCTGTTCAGATTCAGTGAAATATACAGGTATTCTAATCAAACTCTGAAATATATAAAGAATTGCATGAATGAGAACAAGAGCAGCTCAAGAAGAAGGGGAAGAATAATGAACAGCTGAGGAAGGCAATTGAAAATGACATAGATAAATGGATGGAAGCCAGAGGTTGGTACAAAGAACTTTACAAAACAACTCAAAAGGCAATTGACCACAAGAAAAGGCTGAAACCAGGAGACAAGTACAAAAGTGGAGTGAAGATCAATTGATGAATTCATGAGTTTAAATTTCTATTTTTGAGAACAATATTTTATTTCTGCTTGTTTTGAACAATGGTTGGTTTGATTCTGTTTTATGTTTCTGAATTTGGTTGTTTGAACTTTCTTTTAAGGATTAGTTGAAGTATGTTTATGTTTGATGTAGATAGTTCATTTTCTTACAATACTTAGGGGGAAACTGTTAGGAAACTTTATTTGTAAGTATTGAAGAAAATCATATTCAACTTGTTCTACGAAGAAGATAACAGTCCTGAAGATCACAACAAGAAGAAGAAGATCGGATAGGACAAATGAAAGCAACAATATCTACTTCAAAGTATCATAAATTGATCAAGAGCTGAAGAAGATTATCAGAGAAGGTCTTTCTGATGGATCTGATGATATTTCTGATGAAATATCATCAGTTTCTGACAATTCTGATCATCAGATTTTCTGATGATTTGTTCACCAGAATTTTTGATGAAGTGGTCTATCAGAAATTCTGATAAAAACCCCACTTGTCTAAAAATCAACTCTATCCTGCCACAATAACCGAATCAACTTGACATTATTGGATATCATGATGACAAAGGCAACTTGATTGTTGGATTCAATGAATATGTCAAAGAGCTACTTTTTGCAGGACTTATACATGAATAAAAAAAATGTTTATTCATGTATCCAGCCGTCTAAAAATAGAAGGCTCGTCAAGCAGAGAACAATGAGTTAAAGCTTAGCATTCAATACATACTACAAACTCCATTGTCCTTTCACCCTCAGAATTCAAGTATTCATTTGTAATAGATAATAATCTTACAATCACCTTGTAAACCATTTTGTTTCAAAGTGATATAAACTTGAAAATTATGTAGGTCTTGTTTCTTGAAAGTCTGATTTCTATTTCCGCACACTATTTTCACATCTATTGAAATCACTTGCCATATTACGTGAAAGGTAGTTTTTAAGTCCAAACTGGGACCAACAGTAAGCACTTAGGATAGGTTCCGATTTAGAATGTAGGCTTTGTTAAACCATATCACATGAGTTCCAATACTCATTTGGTTTACGATACCTCATTCTACCCGATCTTCCAATTTAGGTGTCGATTTATTATCATAGCGATTCGATTACTAGGTGCTACTTGATTTCCTTGGTTTGCCGAGCTTTGTTAAGTTCATTTAATTGAGGATACTTTGCACTACAATGTGAGTACATAGTTCCCATATTTTACTGTTTTTGATTATTTTGGGGTGATTCATATGTGTTAAACGATTTCTATGTTTTCAAAAACGAATACTATGGTTTATATTAAATATAATGATTTCGATAATGTGAACGAACTTGTTGGGATGTATTTACATAACGAATGACATTCATTAACAATGATCAAGTCGACCAGTAGTATGTTATGGTACCATAGGATCTGACAAATCCTGTTATCGGACTGCCACCATGGTTATGTATGGGGGTTATGTGGGTAACAACTGAACCTGATGATTGTTAACTTACCCTTTGGTGGTTTGTTAATATGAGTTGAACGATGGACGAGTTACGAAGGTTTGAATGTATTCATGAGACGACCAAAAGTTAGTTTTCACAATTAAAACGACTTGAACGATTTAAACGATTTGAACGATGTGAAAGATTTGAATGATTGAACGATGGTTTATAACACAAACGAGTTAAACGAATTGAACGATTGGTTTTTGGTAATGTGATTAGATAACGGGACGGGTGTAATGTGATAAAAGCATGGTAGATACGCCGCTGGTACTTCTTATATATAAGTGCTTTTATCATATTATATTCCGTGGCGTTATTTAGTTCACTTGAACGAACGATTTTACATGATGACACGCAACGATGTTTTCTATATGATATGGACCATACGAGTTTTAGTACGAAAACGATTTACCATTTGGTTTACTTAAACAAATGCTTTGGGTTAAGATTCATGGCATCGAGGTTTTATAAACTATAACCAACTCATTTTGAGTTGGTTATTCATATTACAATACAAACATTTTACAAAACAAGGTTTTCTAATATTGACTCATGTAGTTATACGAATTATTGCAACATGTAAACGAGCCATGAATCTGACACTCTCACAAAACCTATATGCTCGCCGGCATTTCTTTGCTGACTTTATTTTCACGTATGTTTTAGGTGGTGTTGAATGATGTTGATTGAGACTAGGATGCATGCTCACTTAGGACCGGACAAGGCCTTAGTGACTTAATAACGATGATAGATGATATGTGAAATTGTTTGTTTTAAATTTATGACAATGTAAATATTTAATAATTCAATAAAACAAAACTTTTTGATCCATGTGTTGTGAAACAATAATTCTGTCACTCCACTCCCCGACGTTTCTGCCGCGGTTTGTTGTTTTACGCGGTCGGGGTGTGACAGTTCTTAGTTTACGTTTGCAGGTATTTGTGGACTAAGTTAATTAGAGAATCTCAGAGGAATATGCTATTTTTGGCACGTGCATGAGAGTCATAACCGTTGAGGAAGGTCATGGGAAAGCTTGCATGATCTTCATAGAGTTAGTTACTAGGATTTCTTTTATCTTTTAAGGGGTAACAAGCTCATTTTAGAAACACAAAAACAGCCTACATTCGAACTCTCTGATCTACATTGGCAAACACACACACTTTCACATTATCAATTCATTGTATTGAGCTTGTTATCATCCAAAGTTGTAACCTTTCTTGATCAATATAGTTGATAGTGATAGTTTTCACTATCCGAGGTTTTTTATGCGGGAGATCATACATTGATCAAGGGCTTTTTCCTCGTATAAATCCTTGTGTTCATTGTCATTTCCTTTTGATAATTGTTCATACATTTGTTCATCTAATCAAGCACTCAACCTCACAAAAATAAGAAATGGTTACATTATCCTTGTGTGATTTTTGACCAAAACAAGTATGACTTCTTGCCTATGCTTAGCACATTCATAGGACCAAAGAGATCCATGTGAAGTAATTCGAGCACATCTTTGGTCGAGGATGTAGACTTGGGTTTATGAGGCTTTTGATGTGCTTTTCCTTTCGCACAAGCAACACATTTCTCTACCAACATGAAATCTTTAATAGGTAGATCATGGACCAGTTGACCTTTGGCAAGTCGATTCAAATTCTTCATGTTCACATGCCCAAGTATAGACATCCAAATTCATCTTCGTCTGCTGGAAATGTGCAACACAAACAAGCACAGAAAGGACCGGTTCATCCTTCAGGGTCTCCAAGAACAAATCCAGCTGATCAGAATGCTTTCTACGTGAAGAGACAAACATGCTTCAATTGCGGCATTCCTGGTCACATTGCTCGAAACTGCACAAATCATCCCTATGAACCGTATTATGCTCAAAATCAGAAGGTTACACCTAAGGATAACTATCATTCCAAGCCAATGAAGGTATCTTCACCTAAGTCAATGAAGAATGTGAATCCCAAGGTTAAACCATCTGATAGGGATTGGAACGCTGCTAAAAACAAACGCAAAGCTTTTCAGGAACAAAAATCTGTTTCTAAAACCAACAAATCTGAAACAGCTAAAGTTGCTCAACCGAAGGCAACAAACGTGTTTGTTAAGCCGAAACAAATTTGGAAACCCAAATGCAAAACAACAACATCTCTAATCCTTGAAACGAAAGGGGACTTGTGTTTAAAAGAAGTGTCTTATTTTGATGCCTCAGGTAAACCCAGGACGATGATGGTCTGGGTACCAATGTCTTACTAATCTCCTTACTTTTCAGGAACAACCAAGGAGGAGCTGTTGACAATCTCTGGAATGTTGATAGCAGTTGTTCCAGAGATAAAATGGGTAACATTTCACTGTTGCAAAAATTTCAATTTTTTTTACAGATGATATGTTTCCTTTGGAGGAGATAAGAGAAGTAAGATAAGATCAGCAAAAACGTATAGTTTAAAATCAAAACTTTGATTTAAAATTGATTAGTCTTCAATCTGGTGACAGAACGGTTAAGCAAAAATATTTTCTCTTTCTTAGTTCATTACTTTGTACATAAAGTGTCATTTCTCTGGTAAATGGTAAATTTGCGCATTAGATTTATGCACAAATTTAGGGTGGGGGAGACATATATATAGTTTAGGGGGAGAAAACTTAGAAAATCCGAAAAGAGTTTGCTGTAAATATGCATTGTTTTAGGGGGAGAAAATGAGAAAAATACAAAAACATTAAAAAATGAAAAGGCCAAAAATAAATATTGCATCAAAATGGGAAGTGAAATAAATGTTTGTGTTAAAAGGTTTGACTAACACATGTAAGGTGCCATAGATGAAAAGACTAGGATCTACTGTGATATGTCGATAGGCTTGACGCTCAAAATGATAAAAGATACTAAGTGATATAAACATAATGAACTATGTACCATATGGGTAACATACCAACGGCGTATGATTTTATGGTCTTAAATTTGCATTGATAGATAGCCAACGTCTAAGGTTTTGGGTCTTTATATTGTTGAATCATCCGGGGATATCTTGGTTGTCCTTTTGTTGCATCCAGATTATATGCAGACCTAGACACAGTCAGGATATCTTAAAAGATCCCAAGAGGACAAAAACCTTAAGGAATCAAATCTCAAAATGAGAAAATTCCCAATGCTCAAAGAGCCAAATTCGTACCAAAATGGTATTTGCCTCGCCCTCATTGGGCACAATCATTGGTCGCTATACTGTACTAAAGTAATGACATGTCACCAATGGTCTAACCTTGTAAATCTAAAAGGATGACATCAGTATACTCATCTGTTACGATGAATCGTTGTGCTTACCTTGATCGCGGAGGTATGCCTTGGAATGGGACACACGGGTATAATAGTATAATATTACCTTAAGCATATCACGAAGTTGAAAAATTGAAAGTTGAGCGTTAAAGTTTAAATGGACAAACATATTGGCAATCGCATAGACGAGTTTGATTAGGCTCGTACTGAAAAGTGTTCCTTAGTCTGTCTGAGAATGAATTTTGATCCCATTGCAATTGTAATTATATAATATGGTAGTTGTTTATATTTTGAATTTTAATTTGTTTTTAGTTCTTAAAAATTAAAAAAAATAAAAATACAAAAATAGTGTCTTGTTTTTCTTTAAAACCAAAACAAATAGAGTGTTTATTTGTTTTTCTTAAAATTAAAAATATAACCATTCTTGAAGATTTGACTGATCATAAAAGTTGAAAGAATTTAAATAGTGAAATCCGAGTACAAGTACTTGGATGTACCGAGTGTTTATGTGGTACGTTCCTCAGTTGCATAGAAATGTTTGTTTATGAATTTATGAGCATGTGTAGAACTTGATTTCAATCATGAACAGGGGTTGTTGAAGATTGAGATGTTGTTAGTTGCTGACAAAGCATGAAGCATCACAACAACAAGATGTACCTGAGTTAGAAGAACCGGATACGAGACGCTGTCTGACAGTGAAAGTACATTTGAAGAAGTACCGTGAACCTGCTTGAAAGAGAGAAAGATCGAACAAGAAAAGAGTTGCTGAGAATCCTCCTCTCACATTCTTTTTAACAAGATTTTCAAGCAAAGCTGATCGTGATCCTGATATGAAGCTAACCACAAGAGCTGAAGAAAGAGACCCAGTGCTGAGAGTTCAGAAGTCAAGAACTTCCACAACATCTGCAGCATAATGACATCCATAGACTTCGTTGAAGACGTTGCTGAATTCATGTTATGAAGACAATTTGATGGCATCAGTCTAGGGGGAGATTGTTAGGCCCTAAAGTGTGAGACTGACGCATTAAATTAATACAACGGTCTATGGTTACAAACTTGGCCTTACCGGGTTAGATTATATTAGGTTTTGGACCTTTATAGGTCACTTAGGCCAAGATTTAGGCCATATGGGCCAAGCAGGCCCAAGGGGAGCCCATGTAGGGAAGTGGGCTTGAGTAGGTATATAAACAAGTTTCTAACTTATTTTAGGGTTTGAACCTCCTAGTTACAGAATTTCTAGAGTCATAGAGAGGTAGGCGATTTGGTTGTGAACACTTGTACTAGACGGTTTTGCTTTTTCAAGTAACAGAATTGTGTGCAAGTGTTGAAAGTAATTCGGTATTGTTCTTCGTATTTATCATTTTTCAGTTTGTCTTGAATCTCACCAAGTTTGGATTCCGCACAAACTTGGTGATTGTTTGATATCATTGAAAGATCCGGTTTTCGGGACTTACATAGTGTTTCGTATTTAATTTTTTAGGGTAGTTTTCACCTTTTGAAGTTTCCTCTTTCATCGTACCCTTATTTCCAGGAATCACAAAACGCAACCCTAAGTATATCTTTCCTAATTCCCCTTTTTACAACTAACTGTTTTGGGGTGTATTATATGTTATAACGCATTTATTTATTTCTTCAAGTGTTCATTATTCAAATACATGCAAGTTCAATTGGGTGATTATGAGGTAGTTATTATCTGTTCATTGTTTGTGTTACTAACCATTGTTAGTAATCATTATCGCTAATCATTTTCACATGGATCCATCAGGCTAACTAGGTTCCCCACGGCCTTGGGTTGCAGCCTAGTATCGCCACCACATTTAGATTCCCTCATTGGTGGACTTGAGTCTTATATTTACCGTTTCAGTTCATTTCATAGGTTTAATTCAGATTCACATCATCGTGTTGGTTGTGTTGGTTGTGTTGGATTTACTTGTTAGTATGAGTTTTGTATACCATTTAATTATCGTTGAATCGCATTTTAACATTTTAAATCAATTAAACAATAATAAACAATTTTATTTAAAACAAAAGATTTACTCACCAATTTACGTTAACCCAAAACTACTTTTACACATGCTACATATGAACAAGTTGATGATAACACATAGGGATGGGGCCTTAGAGAATAAAACGGATATTGTTATGTTATGTTTGTATTTCAAGGATTATTTGAATTAATTGTTTTGTAGCATGGTTTAAATATGATTATAATAATATTTCAACCTTCAAATATTTTGTCATAAGTATCAATCAATCATGCCCTGGTCGCCTAATCTGCTGTCGGTCGGGGTGTGACAAAAGAGGCATATGCCTCTTAGACCACCCACAATGGAAAGGTGAAGTGGTGTGATCTTGCCACTTCATGCTCAATAACGCCGACAATAATTTAATTCAAAACCGATTTCATTCATAACAATAGATTGTCAAGTACAACAAAAGAAATACAAGTACAACATCGAAAAGACAAAAATACAACAAGTTCAATATAGTAAAATATTCAAATCTAGTATTTCAAGTGTGTTTCTAAGTCGTCCCTACTAGATTTGTCACGAGCATCATCATCAACATGTAACATGTTAAAAATATGGTTCAACGCAAAAGTATTGGCGAGTACACAAGTTTTTAAATACATAGCATAGGTATAAAAGAATTACTCGAATCCAACATGGCAATTTTGTATACAAGGTTAAACTAGCATGCAATACTAAGAGTCAAACGCGAGTGTCCATGAGAATTATGTGCATCCCTACCCACTAAAGTGAACGAGACCGTTTATGTACAATAAGCTTAACAATACCCCGACGGGCGACGTGCTACTCCTATAGCTCTATATATGTTAAGATGGGCTAGCTAAGTTAATGACAAGTAGCGTGTATGTATTCTAGCATGTAACCTAAGCATAACAATAGCATGTATAGCGGATTGAGTGAATAAAGTATATTTATGTGTATTTGTGTATTTTGATAAGTTAACATGTTACAACCCAAAAGTGCGTTAAAGAAAAAAGGGTCAAGTGTACTCACGGTTTTGCAAGCTCCAAACTTGTTAATCCCGTGAAGAGTTGTTTGATGAGGATGGAACCTGAGTCACCCAACAAGGGGTAAACGAAGGTGCTTAAGTTTATGGATTAGGAATGGAAGATTCAGACTTGGAATTTAAAGTAGTAAAAGTATGTATATGAAAGTAATATCTAACTCTAATATCTCGTTTATGACACTATAGTAAGTGGTTTTGTGGGTCCCAAATTGCCCATTAGAATCATAACAAGTATCTTAGAACTTTAGATATATTAGCCTAGGTTTTTGACGAACAATCATGGCTTGATTATCATCACAAACTCAGCCATGTTTTATATAATTCTATGTATCTTTATAAGGTAATATTATAACCTAAAACTATGTCCAAACAAAGAATATCATGTAGTATCATGTTGTCACACCCCCGACCGCGTCAAAACAACGAAACTGCAGCGGAAAAGTCGGGGAGTGTCATGGCAGAATTATTGTTTCATAATCATGGATTCAAAAGTTTCGTTTTATTGATTCATTAGATAATTTACATTGTCTTAAACAAAATAAACAAGTTAAACATCGACTATCATCGTTATTATATCACTAAGGCCTTGTCCAGATCCTATGTGAGCATGCATCCTAGCAATCAACATCATTCAACAACACCTGAAACATATGTGAAAACAAAGTAAGCAAAGAAATGCTGGAGAGCACATAGGTTTTATGAGAGTGTCGGATTCATGGCTCGTTTACATGTTGTGATCCCTTATTAGACTACAAGATTCAAAAGCTTAAAACCTTGTTGTGAAAAGTGTATAGTATTGCAACATAATTAACCAACTCAAATCAAGATGGTTATAACTTATAAAATCTCATAGCCATGATTCTTAACCCAAAACATTTATTTAATTAAACCAAATTGTAAATCATCTCGTTAACAAAACTCGTATGGTTTATATTATTTAGTAAACATCGTTATGTGACATCGTTTCAAAATCGTTTGCCCAAGTGAACTAAATAATGCCACGGAATGTAATATGATAAAAACACTTGTATATAAGAAGTACCAGTGGCGTATCTACCATGCTTTTATCATGTTACACCCGTCCCATTATCTAATCACAACCCAAAATCAATCGTTTGTTCAAATCGTTTATCTCGTTCAAATCAATCCAATCGTTTAAATCGTCCCAAAATCGCTCTCGTTTTAATTGTGAAAACTACTTTTAGTCGTCTCGCTAATAACATCCAAACCTTAAAACTCGCCCATCGTTCAACTCGAATTAACAAACCACCAAAGGGTAAGTTAACAATCACAGATTCAATCGTTACCCACATAACCCCTCACATAACCATGGGTGCAGTCTGATAACGGGATTTGTCAGATCCTACGGTACCATAACCTAATACTGGTCGGGTTGATCAATTTTAATGAATGTTATTCGTTATGTAACTACGTCCAACAAGTTTGTTCACATCATTGAAATCGTTATTTGTTAAATATAAACCATATTAATCATTTTTGAAACCATCGTTAATAACATCGAAATCGTTTAACACATATGAATCACCCCAAAACAATTGAAAATAGTAAAATAGAGGAACTATGTACTCACTTGAAGTGCAAAGTATCCTCAATCAAAAGAACTCAATAAAGCTCAAGCAAAACAAGGAAATCAAGCAGCACCTAGAAATCGGATCACTAGATAAATAATCGACACCTAAATCGGAAGATCGGGTAGAATGAGGTTTCGTAAACCAAATGTGTATTGGGAATCATGGGATATGGTTTAACAAAGCCTACATCCTAAATCGGAACCTATCCTAAGTGCTTTCGACCCGTTACGACCCATTAAGGTAGCTTACGCTACTTTAACGCGTCGTTCGCGCAAAGCGCGTTCGAGACGCCTAACTAGTCCTATGATAAGTATTATATACCTAAACATGTTTAAATATGTTGCATAATTAGTTAAATGACAAAATTTTAAGTTACATATGCTTAAAATCCAATTATGCATGAAAAGGGCATTTTGGTCATTTTACCTAAGGCATATAAACTACCTATCATACAACTAATTAAACTAAGTGACCATAAGGTATAACCTCGGAAGGTTATTCCCTATACAACTATGGTTGCTAAACATGCTTGGTCGAATCCTAATGATCGACCAAACGGGTCGAGTTCAAAAGTCTAAGCGGTTGTTTAGACCGCTTGACTTACGACTCTATACAAGCACTAAACTAAAAGTGACAAGCTAAACAAGTTGAAACATGTTTAACCAAGTTAGAAAACAGGTTTTGATATCAAAACAAACGGTTTTGATACCTAAGAATAGTTTGGTTACAAAATACGCATAAATACGCATTTTGACCGAAACTATGACTCGTCACTACACCTAATCAACGTGGTAATCAGTAGGTATAGTCACTAGGGACTATAGCCATCATGATTATGCTCACGTTGCGAAGTTCAAACGAACTTCGTGTTGACCAAAGACTAGTCAAAGCAGAAAGTCAAACATTGTTTGACTTTTACGCTAGAAAAACGATAAAAGCACAAAAGAATACTTACAAAGGGTCCAAGCTAGGAAGATCTTGATCCAATTTGCTCAGGTATGAAGTTTTAAACCTCAACTTAGAGCAATTTGAATCAGATTGTGAGTTAAAAGGAATGAAAGGCTTGGGTATTTATAGAAATCCCACAACCGTTAGGATCGTTCCTCGCAATTCGTGCTTCGATCTTGACCTTACACTTGGGCACAAGGTTTTCATATACCATGGGACACTAAAAACCATCAAAATTCATCAAATGGTATTGCAAAACCATGGACAAAACCATCAAAAACAGGCTGGAAAGCCAGATTCAATGTTTCTGATCTGGGCTGCTAACACGGGTCGTGTAAGAATAGGACCAGGCTTACGTACCCCTCCTGGTAACTATGGCAGATTTACACTTTTAGTCCCTACAGCCTAGAAACTTGGTTTTTGATGCATATTTGACACGTTTAAGCCCCGTTAACCCCATTTCAAGGCTCTAAAATGAAGTTAAAGTATAGGGAACTTAAAATATGCTAAAAAACATCTCGTATTTCGGTTCGTTTGGTCGTACGGTTGCGTTATTCGGGTAATTACGACGAAAGTCGTAACGAACGCAAAAACGATCCAAATTAAGCGATGAATGGAATTTTTGCTTGCCAATCACTAAAATAAGATATTTTAATGATTACAAAAAAAATTTGGATGCCCGGATTGTCACACCCCTTTCTGCGGCGGAAGCACGAGGTGTGATCATGAAAGGTTCTCATTGCATACGAAAGGTAAACATGCTATATGCTCGTAAAAACATCAAATACCATAATTTGAAACATAAGTTCAGCGTTTACATCGCTAAGTCGCATAAAACATTGTCTTAAAAAGTTTACAACTTTATTTAAAGATAAACATAAGCGACATCCACAAGCATAAGCGAGACCGCGCGCACATCCATCCTAGTTACCTGAAATACATGTGAGTTTTGGAAAAACACATAATGTTGGTGTGAATTCATGCAGTTTTGTATTTCACGTTTGTATACTTTGTATGAAAACATAGTTTGTGTATAAATCAAGTTTTTATATATAATTCAAGTTTCATGTGTACACCACGTACTCATGTATAATTCAAATTCTTCTTGAGTACCCCACGTACTCAAGTATAATTCCCATTTTCTTGAGTACCCCACGTACTTCAAGTATAATTCAATCTTTTCTTGAGTACCCCACGTACTCAAGTATTCATCAATTTTTAGTATGGTATGACTTTTATGTAAATAAAGTATTCCTGTAAGTATCAGGATTGTTAATGGGTTGCAAAGCCATTAACATGTGACACGACATAGGAAGTCACCAAACCTTAGGCATTTAATTGGTATATTCTGAGACACAAAAGCACTACTCGATTCTCTCCCTCACCGAGAGTGTGGCTGCCCGGCACCCGTTAGATCTAACATTTTGTTCTGCGGTCTAAATATATTATTGATTAATGGTGCTTCTGTACCCTATTCGTGACACGATTTCTCGTATCATTCCTCATAACGCCTCATACTTGGTTCTCGTTCTCACCTAGTGCGTTTCTCATATTCTATTATTTCGTCACACTTGGTTCTCGTTCTCACCAAGTGTACTTCTTGTATTTTTATATTTCGTCACACTTGGTTCTCGTTCTCACCAAGTGTACTTCTTGTATTCTTATATTTCATCACACTTGGTTCTCGTTCTCATCAAGTGTGCTTCTTATATTTATATCATACCAATTATAAATATTGTACATTTGTACATGTATTTCACCCCGAAGTTATAAAACTGAAAACAGTTAAAAGAAAAGGGGGAGCATGAACTCACAACTTTGCGTTCCTAGCGTCGTAAACTTCACCGGACTTGCTTAATTAACGTCGTGACCTATACGCGTTTTCTAAACGTTAGTCACTAGACTTGTGTCGCACAAGTACAGTCACTCTCTTTGGTGTATATATTCTTGTGTTAAAAATATTTTATATATTTTTAACTAAATGTCTTACTTATATCATTTTCTCTAAAATTAATATAAGTATCTCGTGTTTTGCACTTTGCACCCGAATTATGTATCTTGTATGTTGTATGTGTATTTTTATGTTTATACTCCTCACGAGTATTTAGTGTATTTTTAAGTCTAAATACTCTAGCACGTATAACACATACTATATACACTTAGCACAAAAGTTGGTGATAAAATAATATATATTTTTCTCTCAAAAATATACATACTTATATCCATTTTTATTCTTGAAGAAATCCTCATTTCTTATCACCAAAAATTAGGGAAACCTTGGTAATACTTTTAAATACATTTTTAGGGAATAAGTTTCTCAAAAACTTATATTTTTCTAAGTGTCAAAATTTATAAAAATTTTGACAGAGTTTCCCCTAAAAATGGAGGTTTCCCATTTTTTCAAAACATGTGTTTATTTTCTTTTAAATCGTCAACAACCATCAACAACAATTATCAACAATATTCATCAACAATAATCACTAATTTCTCCATTTCATGAACTTGAATATTTACAAAAATGTGTAGTAACTTACTAGCACATTTAGTAAGTCTTTCCATCTTTAAAAATAAAATCATTATCTCGAAAACTTTATTTTTAAAGAATATGAAGTTTTACAACTTCTAGTCGGTATTTACGAAAATATTTCTTTGTTAAATCCTTTCGTTACACAAGTGTCTACACACTTTTAGGTTCTCAAAAATGTCTTTATTTCGAGAAAGATCCGGCTTTTTAAACATGATTTCATCATACACTTGGTTATTCAAAAATACCACTTGTAGATCCGTAGATCTACTAGTTAGAACTCCATTTCATAAGAAAAATCGTTTTTACACAAGTTCATGTTTGTGAGTGAAAGGGTTCGTCATCTAGTTTTTTTTTATACTAAACATAGCGCTAGTTCATGTTCCATGAACATGACCTAGGTTGGTTAGATGACGATCCGTTCCCCTACTAGCATCCGACAATAATAAATAACCATAACAAAACAAGTTCCATAAGTTTTACACTAATATTTACTCATTAACCACCATATTCATCATTCTAACTAGACTTTAAGTTTTGATCTCTAGTGTTCATAATTTTTATCCGACAAATCTCTTATTAACCACTTTAGACAAGATCAATAGGATGTTTTAGAACACTTACTACTAGCTCGAGGCTAGGGAAGAAACTAGATGAAAGACGGGTGGTTAATAGCATTGTGGTGAGGTCCTCGCGATTCCGTAAGCACCGGGTCTCCTCGTATGCGACCTTACACACTTGAGTGTATGTGGTTTATTAAGATGGAATTTTGAAAGTGGGTGGGTGGTTGTGACTTGGCTCTCGGCCGAGAATATCAATGGGAGGGAGAGATGGAAATTTTTTTGCTTAATTGTTGTGCAAATGGGATGGTGATCACATGGTCTCATTTAATATCCACTTAGACTTTTATCCATGGTATATTGTGCAATCTAGATATTAGGCAACTAGATTAAAGAATTCAAAAAGGATGAAAGTGTGTCCCCATATGGGGAACTCGGTCATGAAAGGGGGGGGGGTGTCCATAGTTCAATTTCAAGTGGTTAGTTAGAAATTAGTTAGTTAAGTTGGGAGTTAAGATGGGTTACTAGTGTGTCATGTGTTATAACGGGTGTTAGGGTGTTCGGGGACCCTAACTGGCTTAGAAAAATATAAACAATGTCATTGACAATATATATATATATATATATATATTTGGGCTCTGGGTAAAGTCCGGTTGTTCGGTTAGACACTTGTTCGTTAAAGTGCTAAATTACACCTTTTAGTGTCTAATAAGTACCTTTTTTGTACCCTTTCAATTCCCAACACTCAGGGAAATATTCTGGATAATAAAACGACATTTCGGCATAATATTCATATGTTTAAATACTGATTTATTGCTGAATTATATATAATTCTGCACTTAAAGTGCGTTTCGGGTGCTTTTTAGTGCTTATTTTTGCTTTCGCAATGTCTATATATTAAACCCTTGCACGTACTCTTGGGTTTTAATGTACTTTTGTCGTCGGACCTACACCTAGGCCTTAATTTTATTGTCTGACTGCTTTCTGCAGTTCTGTCGACACAGTGTGTCTTACCGGTGAGTTTACTATTATTTTTGACGCAACGCTCTCGTTTATGCATAAAGCAATATTTTGTAGTATACAACGTGCATGAATTCACTAGTTTAATCATGTGTTCAGACATTGCTGACAATTAAGCACATAATTGCAGTCATTAAATAATAATTAAAGTGTACGGAAATTACCGGTTTGGTGCCAGTTGTTACACGGATATATACAGAACGTAAGATATGCGCGAAAATGCAAACTTATGCAGTTTTTGACGCTTTTAGTCCCTATTAATTAAATAAGTTTATTTTCGCATACCAAACCCCTCAAAGCCTATTTCTAAGCTATGTAAAGGATATTTATGGTATGTTTAACTTATGATCAAGTTCCGGAATGTTCATTATCACACGAATCGACATACTTTCGCAGTTTGACACAAATAGTCCCTGCGACCGAATAGACTTGTTTTCAACACACCAAACCATCCAAAACTTAATTCTAAGTTATGTAGAGGTTATTTAAGGTATGTTAAGCCTATGTCACTATTCCGGAGTGTTTATCGCGTTAAACTGATTACGTTTACGCACCAGTTTGCGTATAACCTTTCAGAAAGCGATTTAAAACTTGAAATCAAACTCGAATCAAAACGTAAAATCATCAAACACAAGTACACACATAATAACACCAAAACACATTGTTTTATTAATAATTAACATTTTTTACATTGTACATCGATTACATAGCACAGTTGTCACACATGTATTGTCAAGCATGGAGGTTAAAACCTCATTATATGATTCACCACTACACAAACCACCATGAAGATGGTTTGGAGGGTCATGAATAACAAGAAAATAAATCTATTCTAACAAGGCTCAAGTGACCAAGTACACTATAACCCAAGGTGTGCCAAAACGACATGGAAAGGTAATCCTAAGTGTCGGAGGCTAGACAGGCTAAGGTACTTTGATTCTAGTAAGTCACAAGAGTGTTCATTAACAAGGTTCAATGAAGGAGTGGAACTTAGTTTGGAAAGCCCAAGCTTTCATTTGTTCACACTTCACAAGTTACAAGTTCATCATATGAAAGATGATGACTTGTACGTGTTTTCATCATTGATTTACCATGTACGAACAAAATTTAAATAAGTATTTGAACTTATAACTTTGATGGTAATCGCCTCAACTCAAACCCACAACCATAGACTCGATTGTGAGCTTGGTAGGCATGAGATTCCACCAAGTTATTAGCAATATATAAGCATACAAGAACATAAGAACAAAACCGAAAGTTTATGGCACTTTGGACCTCAAATATGGTGAGGTTTCACCTTAGATTACCCAAATAATCTTGTGAAAACCTTCCTAGAGGTTATCCAAGTGCTATGAAAGAATAAATGAGTGGAAAATTGTATTAAAAGTGAGCTAGAACTCACTTAGAAGTGTTTGAGCTTTCTGATGAACTTTTGAGAATTTGAAGTGTTTGAGAGTGATTTAGTGTTTATAAAGTGCTAAAAGAGTGTTAGGATCTGAGTTTAGATTGATTGTGTTTTATGTTTGAAATAAGATGAACAATGAACAAGTAATGCAGCAGAATATAAATGGAATTAAACTTTGCACACAATCAAACAGGAGAATTGCCTTCAACACACATTTTCAACATAGAACCGAAAGATTGAATTTATTTCAACTACGATTACAATGCATGCATGTAACAAACTCCCCCTCAGCCTGAGCTCACAGTGATTGTTCGTACAGGAGAAAAGTGGTGAAGAGCTAATAGAACAGTACATGTAATGTTCTATTTATAGGCACGGACAAACCACTGTGGCATCTTTGCTGACGTCACCATGAAAGTGACATCTAACCTCCTAACAAACTCTAAACAACTGCTCTATACAAGCAATGCTATGCTAACTACTGATTACAATACATTACATAAAACAAGCTAAACTACTGCTTTATCCTTCCACTATTGTGACTCCAGCAGTACTTGATATATTCAGCAGTGCTTGACCCATAGCAGTAGATTGATCAACAGAGCTTTAGTCTTCATCAGTCTTTGACTTGATCAGCAGTTTTAGGTCAGCAGTTGTAAGGATTAGTGGATTGGAGGTCATCAGATGTTTAAACCACTTTCAAGGGGAGAGAATGAAAACATAACATCTGATTATTTTGGATCCACTGCTCTGATCCGGTTTTGGCTCTAACCAATTGTTCCTCTGATAGGGTTCAATCCCAACAAAGAGTGTGGAAGAGGTTGGTTTTGTAGTTGAGGTTTAGGGTTTTGAGTTAGGTGGGTTTTTAATGCAATTAGGTCAGTTTAGACAACTAACAAACACATTTCGGACCAATAATCAGCTGAGTTTTATTTTTCTGCAGATTAAAGCCTCTGGCGGGCCACGACAAGGGAACGGAGTGGCGGTCGTGGGGCACGACAGCCTTTAGCTGTGCAATTTGTTTGATTTTTGGCAATTATAGTCCCTTATGTTTCATATGTTGGACCGTTGTATGACCCTAAAACGTCAGTCAAGGCAATTCATCTCAGTTTACAGAGGCGGAATCAAAGTAAACTAAGTCATAACAGCTCTAATCCTTTTAATCTTTCTTTTCTGATTGATTTGAGTGCTTGTACAAGGTTTTCTGATACAGATCCGTCAGCACTTCGTCACACGTACAATGACAACTCTAATATCGCTTCAAAAGACCACACACCTATATATAGAGCATAAGATTTCGCTTGAGGAAATCTGAAGCGAAAACATGTGATGTTGATTTCGCTTCAAGCATAACAATACCCTTTCAAGCGAAATCTCATCTTTACAACATAAAAACCCTAATTTAAACCCTAATGTGTGTTCTTTCAAACAATCTAGACACAAGACCTAATGCAGACGAAGTCAACAGACATTCCATGCACTAACAGACTCCCCCTTGGATGTTGACGAAGTCTTCAGCTCCTGAGTCTTCAGTCTTGGTCTTTTCTCAAACTCTCTGTTTTCACATCATAAGCATTCTTCACAGGTTTAGGATCACATCATGACTCCATTCTTCAATCTTCCCTTTGACTGTTGATCCAGACTCCCCCTTTCATTGACTCCCCCTCTCAATATGCTAGAATCTGAGAAAATCTGGTTCAAGCTTTATCATTTAGCTGCCGTTGGGAATAATGAAGTCCAAACCTGTTTAACCTGCACATCCTCTACCACAATATAAGTTTCACAAATTTATAACCATTAAATTTTAAAACCTTACTAGTAGACAAAATTCATTCATCAAACATACTAGTTACATCAAGTTCAAACGAATGACCTTGATTAACTTACCACTCAATCTTTCAAAACATTTGTATATAGCATTCAAAGTTTTCAACAAACTCTCCCAACCCTGTTCATCAAGTTTAGCATTTGGAATTTTGAAAATCAGCTCTTCAACATCAGTTGTCGAAAATCTTTTTGGATTTTTGATCTTAAAAAAAATACAGTAAACAAATATGTACAAATAATATTTTTGTGAGTTTGTGTAAGAGGATCATATCAGTTTATGAAACAAATCACTAGCACCGTTAAGCTTTAATCATTTTAAGTTCTAAACGATTCACATAGATTGACGATATATTTTTCCTCTTAAGCTCAATCTAAAAACTTTCAATCTGCTTACCGATACTTTAAAGTATATTAAGATAGCACTAAAATTCTTATGGACCCCACGATCTCAGCATATCCCCTCATCATGTAATACACTGACTCAAGTAATGCCTTTAAACTTTTATCAACTGTGATTTGCGCAAAAACAAAGCAGAATGTTTAAACATTAACAATCAGGTCGATACTTCCGTATACGCAGAGAAAGTCCAATGTTTAAACAAAATAAGAAAATAAAAATAAGTTGAAGTTGTTTAGGCTTTAACCACCAGATCGATACTCACGTATACGCAGAGGATGTCCAAAGCTTAAACGAAACACCAAAGAAAATAAAGCAGAACGTTTAGGCAACAACATCCAGGTCGATACTCACGTATACGCAGAGGATGTCCGATGCTTAAACAAAATAAAGAAATAAAACAAGTTTAAATCTTTGCAAAATAAAATGCACAATCACAGTGATTTTTCAGCAAAGTTGTGAAAGTTCACAAACTTAACCAGTTTTATGTCTTTCGACAATCAGCGATTACTGAGTAGGCACACAGTCAAGAAGGACAAAACTAAGTACTATGCTTTCAACCGTGTTTTCCACTAGAACTAGGCTTTTTCATTTAGGTTTGTATCGTTATTGCAAATCTACTAATCTAGCTGAGCCTATCGTCACATCATTAGTGAGACCGTTTATCATATTTGACACTTCATATCCTTAGCATGCTGTGATAGTTCACTGATTTACTATCATTTCCTCTTTTCTCAACAAAACTTATTTTTGTTTTTTTTTTTTTAATGTTTTTGAAATTTTCAAATTTTCTAATAATTTTTTTTTAAAAATTTTTCTCCCCCTAAAATCAAAATATGTTTCAATTTTGATTTTCTGAGAAAATTTGAAAACAAACTATACAAAAAACGTGACAAACTGATATCAAATCGCTTCAAGTCGCCATTCACTTGGCATAAACAATCAGAACTCCCCCTGACAACAAACTATTTTCCCATTATGATTTCCAAACACTTAAGTTTGTTTTAATCAAAATGGTTTTTCCGGAAAATTAGTTTTGTTTGTCTTTTCACAAACTCGGGGTTTCATCACATTGTTCTTTTTCAACCATTTTAAAGAATTAACAATTAAGACCCTTGTCGACAATAAACACTAGTAGAAAATCAAGTACAACTTAATGTCCCTGATTTACCACTTGTAAATCGAAATATCACAGTTACCATCCTGTGAATTTCTCAAGAAATGTGCCGATACCTGTTCCACGCTTACCAACCTGGGAACTCCGGCAAGTCAGGTTTTTCATTTGAAAAGATCTACCCAAGCCTGACCAGCCTTGGGTTTTACAACTTTTACCTCAACAGATGGCTCTTCTGGTTTTGACGAACCAGAATCATTGCCTGATTGTGGCTTGTCTGACTTTGATGAGCCAGATTCATTGCCGACATGTGTCTCCTTTGTTTCCAAAGAAACAAATTCATCACCACCAACTTTCTCTTTCTTCACTCTCTCTTCTGTCCTCAGATTTGCATCTGATGAATTCGTTTTACTTGCCTTTTTAGTTGAGGAAAGCAATTCATCAGAACTTTTTCTCGGATTACCAGTTGTATCCGAGGACAAAATCCTCTCCAGATATTCTCTGGCCTTCTTTCTCTTCTTTCGCAGTCTGTCTTTTTGCCCCTGAGAAAGTTTTACTTTTGCTTCCTGAACTTTAGGTTCTTGAACCTTCTGTTCTTTGGGCTTGACGTTGACTGTCTTCTTTGCCGTTCTTTGAGATTCAACCCTCGATCTTCCCATCGATCTCTTTGGGCAATCTCTAGCAATGTGGCCTCTGATTTGGCAGTTATAGCATCTTCTTGTCTCATAACTCCAACTCTGGCAGTTAACAGCAATGTGTCCTTGATAACCGCATCTGTAACACATTCTGTTATCGTACCATGTACCACCTTCAGTCCAAACATTCAAGTCATAGCACTGTTTGGCTCTGTGGTAATCGTCACTCCTTCTGAAAGCTGGATTTGGCCTTTGAGCTCTGTGGTCCGACCTGCACCACTCATTACCAACTATTTTTGAGTTTACATTTTTAGATTTTTGTGATTTTTCAAAATGATTGGATGACTTAACTGATGAACTTTTATTTTCACTTTGAACATTTTTCAGTTTTTTATCCTTTTGTTTTTGTTCCACATTCTTCTTTACAGGTTTTTGCTTTGAGCATTCACCTTTCTCAGTAGAATGTAGAACAGTTTCTTTAAACATTTCTTTTAATTTCAAAAATGTTTCATTATCATCAGTTTTCTCATCACAATCTTCAACTTTGACAGTGTCAAAGTTTGTGACAGAATCACTTATTGGAACAGCATTGATCGGTTTTGGACAAACATATGATGCAGAAGTCACAAAACGTTTCAATTTATTCTCTAAATCTTTGATTTTCTTTCTATCACATTCGGCTTCTTTTTCAAGTCGAATAATCGTCTGACGATGGGAATTGATTACCTTTTGCTTTTCAACATTGTTCTTGCTAAAAACAGATCTCCCATCTTCAAGAATTTTTATTTGACTTTGAAAATCTTTTTCAATCTTTAATTTTTCATTTTTAAAATCCTTTTCTTTTTCTTTAAAATTTTTGTTTTCTAATGACAAACTCTCAACAATCTTTAAAAGTTTGTCATTATCAGATCTCAATTTTTCGCAGTTCAAGCGCAAACTCAAAATCTGTTCTTCATCAGTCTTCTTCTCGATCTTCAGAGTATTGTTTTCCAAAGTCAAACTCTCCACATCCTTCAAGAGTTTGAAATTTTCTGCTTCTGATTTTTCACATTTCGAGCATTTTCCATTCATCTCTCCATTATCAGCTTCTTTCTTTGTTTCCTTCATGTATGTTCCTGCACAGAAAATTTTAACAAAATCAAGAGGATTCATATTTTCATCAATATAACAACCCCTCTTAATATCGTATCTCATAACATTTTTTGCTGCAAGACACACAGTGATTCGTTTTCTCATTTCAATGAACACATCCAAATCTATCTTTGCTGATTCTCCTTTTATTTCGTCCAATAACTCCCTTTTTCTTGAATCTTTATGAATCCTATGATTTGTTATTTTATTGATGAAATCTCTTAAATCAAAGCGTGATAAACTAGAATCCCGTCTCAGTTCATTCACGAATTTATCCCATTCCAAAGGTAAAGCATCAACAAATTTTGAGATTCTTTCATCTTTTGAATGATATATCTTATGTCTTTCTAACTTGATGATTAGATTATAAAACCTTTCTTTTAACTCCTCCACTGATTCATTCTTCTTGCATACAAAATTTTCCCATTTTTTAATATAACCATCCTTATCATCTAATCTCTCATTCCAAGCTTCCTTTTTCCAGTTATTCAGATTTTCAAGATTCTCATTTTCCTTTTCGTCAAACATTTTGATATCACCTGCAAACAAAACAAACAAACAAACACTTTTGTAAAATTTTAAGTTTTGAACACTCAGCCACTTCAAGCGAAATACTTGAAGTAATCAGCTTCAAGCGAAATCAGCTGTCCTATTTCGCTTCAGTTAACCAGACCTTCAAGCGAAATCCCACAAGATCAAATTAAACAGCTTCAAGCGAAACCTAAAAGAACAGTTTCGCTTCAACTGTTCAAGCGAAAACCACTATTTCGCTTCAGAAAAACTCAAGCGAAATCCAAGAAAGTCTATTTCGCTTCAGCAGATTTCAAGCGAAAACCTGAACAACTCAATTTCGCTTGAACTCCTCAAGCGAAATAGTCCAAATACAATCCAAAATGTCTGATCTCAAGCGAAATCTATCTATAATCTCAAAACCTTTTCAAGCGAGACCCTGTTTTAGGTCAAATTTAACATGTTTTAGTCTGAATTTTAATCCGAAACTTTGTAGACTTTGTTAAAACTCAGTTTTACACGTTATATTCTGAAATCAGACCATTTCGACCATTGGAACTAGTTCAGATCAGAAAAGTAAGAGAAAAAGTGAGTAGAAATAAGAAAATCCGGTAGAATCAAGCTGCTATGGTATGAACTCCTCGTCCTGAGCTCTGATACCACTTGTTGGACCGTTGTATGACCCTAAAACGTCAGTCAAGGCAATTCATCTCAGTTTACAGAGGCGGAATCAAAGTAAACTAAGTCATAACAGCTCTAATCCTTTTAATCTTTCTTTTCTGATTGATTTGAGTGCTTGTACAAGGTTTTCTGATACAGATCCGTCAGCACTTCGTCACACGTACAATGACAACTCTAATATCGCTTCAAAAGACCACACACCTATATATAGAGCATAAGATTTCGCTTGAGGAAATCTGAAGCGAAAACATGTGATGTTGATTTCGCTTCAAGCATAACAATACCCTTTCAAGCGAAATCTCATCTTTACAACATAAAAACCCTAATTTAAACCCTAATGTGTGTTCTTTCAAACAATCTAGACACAAGACCTAATGCAGACGAAGTCAACAGACATTCCATGCACTAACATCATATATGTTATGTTCCAAGGTGTCTTAAGTATAATAAGCATATTATGAGGTGATTTATGTAATCTAAACATATAAACAAGTGTGTGTTAATCATAACCAAGTATTTACAAGTGTCCAAATGACTTATAAGCGTATGCGAAGCATATGAGTCATGTATACACGATATGTATTTGTAAGTTTATCACATGTTTACAAGATTCACGAATAAGACATCAAATGTATAATGAATTGAAACGTATAAGTATAACGATTAAGTAAGGTATAATTTGTATAAAACAATGGATTTCATTACGATCAAAGTCTCGGATTTACAACGATACAACGAAATACGATTACAAGAGAAACAGGTTTCCGAATTTTTTTTTAAATTTAATTGCATTTTAGAAAATACTTTTATGCGTTTATCAATTGCATTTTACGCATCTGGGTTTTAAAAAAAAATTGAAAATTTAACAAAAGTATACTCGTTTTAAAGGTAAAAAACACTGGTTTTTTTGTGCAACTTTTAAAAAAAAATAATAATTTCGTTTTAAAGAGTTATTATCATTTTAAAAATGAAGAGGAATTGGAGGAGAGAGAAACTATTGCCTTGGATGAACTAGAATACCTCTTAAGAAATCCATGCGCCTTCTTTTTTTTTGTTCATTTCCACCCATTTAACATTAGACCGTGGGGTGTGGGGCGTGGGTTGGGGCGGCGGTTGCCAAGCAACGCTAGCTAGATCTCACCGGGCTAGCGTTGGCCATGACATTGCCCCGCTGGCATGGGGATTGAGCCTCGCGTGAGGGGGAGGAGGTGACATGGCTAGGTAAAGGGTTGTACATCGACCAATTGGAAGATCTTGGGACGAAAATTGATACATTTAATTTTCTCCAACAACAAAGAATCGAGATGAGGAAAAATATCCAAGCATAGTACGATAAAAAGATATCTCTAAAAGAAAAACGCGAAGATATGAAATTTCTCGCCATGCCCGTCGATCACCTTACCGGCCCACAATTGGCATTGATGTTGGAAATAAAAGAAGAAATCATGAAAAAATATAACATGGAGAAATCATGAAGTTTTTATATATATTTTTTTTAATTCTATGTAGCTTTTTTTTAATTTTATGTAGTTTTTTTTTTAATTTTATTTGTAGTTTTTTAAAATATTATATGTATCTTCTCTTCTATTTTAATTAAATGAAATTTAAAATAGTTTTAAAAAAATCCACATGGCTGGCTACGCCAACCGAAGCCACGTCACACCACACCCCTTGTTTTTGAATATTACCTTGTGGATCCCACACTCGTCACGTGTCGAGCAATACTCCCAACCCAAGCCCCTCCACACCCCTTAATCTTAGTCCTTAATTACTAAATAAATGGTTAGATTATTTCTTAACCATCCTACCCAAATAATTTTTTTTTTACCCTTTTTCTTCAAATAAAAATATGAGGTACAATTAGAACATGAATAATTTGAACTCAAATTAAAATTCATGTTTCTATTTTATGGGTCAGGATATAATAGTAAGTTTTTTTTTTTCTAGGAAGGTTAAAAAGTAATCTTGATCATCAATTGATTAATCAAGGGCTTAAATTAAATGGGTATAATTGATAAAAAATAAGGAGGTTCGGGAGTTTGTGTAAGGGTATTCTAGTCAATCAAAAACAATAGTTACCTTCTCCTCTAATTCCCTTATTTTTTAAACGTTAATAACTCTTTCATACGATATATTATTTTTTTATAAAAATTGCACCAAAAAAACAAGTGGTTGTTTATCTTTAAAACGAGTATACTATTACTAGATTTTTGAAGAAAAAAATTGAAAACCCAGATGCGTAAAACGCAATGGACAAAAAGCATAAAAAATGATTATTTTCTACAAAGCAATTGACAAAAAAATACAAAGAAATGCCTTGTTTCTAAAATGCAATAGACAAAAAACACAAAATAAATGTGTTATTTCTAAAACGCAATAGCTGAAAAACACAAACAAATGTCTTTTTTTTTTTGTAAAACGCTATGGCCTAAAAACATAAAGAAAAATCTTATTTCTAAAATGCAATGACCAGAAAACACAAAGAAATATATTTTATCTAAAACGCAATGGTCAGAAAACACAAAAACACAATTGAGTAAAAACACATAAAATGTGTAATACCTAAAAACCAATGAACTAAAAACACAATAAAATGTGTTGTTTCTAAAACGCAATGGCTGAAAAACACAAAGAAATGTCTTTGCCTAAAATGCAATGGACTAAAAACACATAAAATATGTTTTTACCTAAAACGCAATAGACTAAAAACACAATAAAATGTGTTGTTTCTAAAACGCAATGGCTGAAAAACACAAAGAAATGTCCTTTTTTTTGTAAAACGCAATGGCCTAAAAACACAAAGAAATGACTTATTTCAGAAACGCAATGGCCAGAAAACACAAAGAAATGTCTTTTTCTAAAACGCAATAGCGAGAAAACAGAAAAAATGTGTTTTATCTAGAACGCAATGGACTAAAAAACACATAAAGATGTTGTGACAACTGGCACAAACCGGTAATTTCCGTACACAATAATTATTGCTTAATGACTGCAATTATGAGTTTAATTGTCAGCAATGTCTGAACACATGATTAAACAAGTGAATTCATGCATGTTGTATACTACAAAATATTGCTTTATGCATAAACAAGAGCGTTGCGTCAAAAATAATAGCAAACTCACCGGTAAGACACACTGTGTCGACTGAACTGCAGAAAGCAGTCAGACAGTAAAATTGGAGCCTAGGTGTAGGTCCGACAACAAGAATGCATTAAAACCCAAGAGTACATACAAGAGTTAATATATATGCATTACGAAAGCAAAAATAAGCACTAAAAAGCACCCGAAACGCACTTTAAGTGCAGAATTTATACAATTCAGCAATAAATCAGCATTTAGACATATAAATATTATGCAGAAATGTCGTTTTATTATCCTGAATATTTCCCTAAGTGTTGGGAATTGAAAGAGTACAAAGAAGGTACTTAAAAGACACTAAAAAGTGTAATTTAGCACTTTAACGAATCGGTATCTAACCGAACAACCGGACAATACCCGGAACACCAAAATAATGCTAGAAGCATTGTTTTTATTTTTCTAAGCTAGTTAGGGTCCCCGAACACCCTAACACACTATATATTACTTAACATACCTAAACACCTAAATCTAATGCTTAGCTTGTAACTAGATTGTGAACTTGGAGTTGAAATGTAACCAAGACCCCCCCCCCCCATATGTTGGACGGTTGGGAGACATAATCCCACATGGGATTTTGATCTCATATTTTATTAGATCATGTTTGTACTATCTAAGGCATATTATACAAGGGTTAAACCCAACATTTGGATATAAGTTAACACCAAGGGTTCCTAACTTCTCATTCTTTCACACACCAACACACACACTTCCTCCCTTCCTCTCTTGCTTGGTCACGGCCAAGAACATCCACCACACCACCATCCTTTTCAAGCTTCCATCTTCTATTCTAAGGTGCTATTAAGGTGTAAGAAGGTCGCTAAAGAAGCCCGGTGCAAGCGGATCTTGAAGGACCTTCACCATTTTCTTTTATCCACCTCATTTGCACTCTTGAACTTCCCTAGCCTTGTGCTAGTAGTAAGTGCTTCAAATCTTCATCTTGTTCTTGTTTATGATGGTTAATAGATGATTTAATGGCTAAAAATCATGAAGCACTAAAGAACATACATTAAAGTAATGAACATAAGATGAATAAGGTGGATAAAGAATAGATATGTGTGTAAATCATGTGAATCTTGTATGATTGTTATTATTTGATGTTGTTGTTAGTAAAAACAAGATGGATCATCATCTAGACATACTAGTCCATGTTTGAGAGCATGAACTAGTAGGATGTAAAAGTTAGAAAGTTAAAGGATGATGGATCCATCCATTCATAAGACATGAACTTGTGTAAAAGTAATTTTCCTTGTAAAATAAGACTCTAAACATGTAGATCTAAAGATCTACAAGTGGTTTTTCGGAAGAACCAAGCAAAAATATTAGTCTTGTTTAAAACCCGAATCTTACATGAACTAAATATATTTTTAGTAAGTAAACAAGTGTGTAAACACTTGTGTAACAAGGAAGTTCAACAAAGAAATATTTTTGTGAATCTTGACTAGAAGTTGTGAAACTTCATATTCTTTAAAAATGAAGTTTTTAAGAAATTAAACTTATTTTTAAAGATAACAAGACTTACCAAATGTGCTAGTAAGTTACTACACATTTTTGTAAATATTCAAGTTCATGAAATGGAGAAATTAGTGATTATTATTGATGAGTATTGTTGGTAATTGTTGTTGATGATTGATAATGATTTAAAAGAAAATAAACACACGTTTTGAAAACGTGGGAAACCTCCATTTTTAGGGGAAACTCTGTCAAAATTTTTATAAATTTTGACACTTAGAAAAATATGAGTTTTGAGAAACTTATCCCCTAAAAATATACCTCAAAACATTAGCAAGGTTTCCCTAACTTTTGACGATAAGAAACGGTGATTTCTTGAAGAATAAAAATGGATAATAAGTATATATTTTTGAGAGAAAAATATATATTATTTTATCACCAAATTTTGTACTAAGTGTATATAGTATGTGTTATACGTGCTAGTGTATTAAGACTTAAAAATACACTAAATACTCTTGAGGAGTAGAAATATAAAAATACACATACAACATACAAGATACATAATTCGGGTGCAAAGTGCAAAACATAAAAGACTTATATTTATTTTTGGAGAAAATAATATAAGTAAGATACGTAGTTAAAAATATAGAATATTTTTAACACAAGAAAATATACACAAAAGAGAGTGACTGTACTTGTGCGACGCAAGTCTAGTGACTAACGATAAGAAAACGCGTATAGGTTACGACGTTAAGTAAGCAAATCCGGTGGAGTTTACGACGCTAGGAACGCAAAGTTGTGAGTTCATACTCCCCCTTTTCTCTTTAACTGTTTTCAGTTTTTATAACTTCGGGGGTGAAATACATGTACAAATGTACAAAATATATAATTGGTATGATATAAATACAAGAAGTACACTTGGTGAGAACGATAACCAAGTGTGGCGAAATATGAGAATATGAGAAGCGCACTTAGTGAGAACGAGAACCAAGTAAGAGGCGCTATGAGAAATGATAACAAGAAACGCGCTTGGTGAGAACGAGAACCAAGTAGGATGCGTTATGAGAAATAGTGTCACGAATAGGGTACAGAAGCACCATTAATCAACAATATACCTAGACCGCAGAACAAAAGGTTAGATCTAACGGGTGCCTGGCAGCCACACTCCTGGTCGGGGCGAGAATCGAGGAGTGCTTTTGTGTCTCAGAATATACCAATTAAATGCCTTAGGTTTGGTGACTTCCTATGACGTGCCACAGGTTAATGGCTTTGCAACCCATTAACAATCTCATAATTACAGAAATACTGTATTTACATAAAATTCATACCATACAGAATTGATATATAACTTGAAGTACGTGGGGTACTCAAGAGGATTGATAAATAACTTGAAGTACGTGGGGTACTCAAGAGGATTGATATATAACTTGAAGTACGTGGGGTACTCAAGAAAAGATTGAATTATACAAGTGTACGTGGGGTACACATGAAACTGGATTTATATATGAAAACTTGATTTACTCACAAACTATGTTTTCATACAAAGTATACAAACATGAAATACAAAACTGCATGAATTCACACCAACTTTATGTTGACGTTTTTCCAAAAACTCACATGTATTTCAGGTAACTAGGATGGATGTGCGCGTGGTCTTGCTTATGCTCGTGGATGTCTCTTGTGTTTAACTTTGAATAAAGTTGTAAACTTTTAAGACAATGTTTTATGCGACTTAGCGATGTAAACGCTAACGTATGTTTTCAAATTATGGTATTTGAATGTTATTTTACGAGCATGTAGCATGTTTACTCTTCGTATGCAATGAGAACCTTTCATGATCACACCTCGTGCTTCCGCCGTAGAAAGGGGTGTGACAGATTGGTATCAGAGCTGCGATTGTAGTGAACCAGGATTCCTTCTCGAGTCTAGTCTACAATCTCTAGGATCCATTCACGAAAACAATTTTCAAAGAGTTTTCATTGCATAAAACGTCCCGCGACATCCACTACCTGAAACTGTCTACATGAGTCTAGAAAAGACACTACGAGACTTAGAGTGCACTTGAGTAGCACTTGTCGTTGACTAGAAACTACATGCAATTATGTGTGATAATTAGCATACTAGTAGTAGAATGTCACAAGTATACGTGACTTTACCTGAAAGCAATGGCCCATCTGAAGGAAGAAATACGAGGATGAAACGAACTGTGCGGACTGTGCAAGGAGTTACGTAATTATGGATGCATACATAATTATGGAATTCAGTGCACAGAAACCACAGCAAGTCTTGTCACGTATAGATTCCCTCAGTGCAAGCCTACTAAGTACTCTGCTAGAGTAATAATTGTTTGATGTCACTTGTGTGGTATATATACCTGTGAATATATATGATACTACAGTCTAGTGTGACGATATCAAACAAATGCCTAACCCTGCTGTGTTATGTCAGAACATGGCACCCAGGAAAGCTGTGAATGCTCGCAATGACGATCAACCTCCTCCTCCCCCACTGCCAAGAACTGCTAAAGAGCTGGACGCTCTACTGGAGGAAAGGATCTCCGCTGCTATCGCCCAGTACGAGGCGAACCGAACTCAAGACAGTGGAGGACCAAGCAACTCTAGGCGTAATGGGAATGGAGATTCGTCTGGAGGCAATGCAGCTCAAGGCTGCACTTTCAAGCAGTTCCTCGACTGCAAGCCGATAAACTATGACGGCACAGGAGGTGCAGTAGCATTTGTGCGCTGGACGGAGAAGACTGAAGCTACTTTCCGCATGAGCAAGTGTACCGCGGATCAACAAGTCACTTTTGCTACTGGGTTATTCGTCGATGAAGCTCTGACTTGGTGGAACCTGTAAGCCCAAACTTTGGGTGATGACGCCGCTTATGGCCTCACTTGGGAGGAACTGAAGGAAAGGATGAGAGAGAAGTACTGCTCTCGTGCTGAACTCCAAAGGCTGGAGACGAAGTTCTGGCACCTGACCATGGAAGGTGCTGACATAAATGGTTACACTCGAAGGTTCCACGATCTGTCTAGAGTGCTTCCCTACATGGTAACTCCCGAATTCAAGCGTGTTGAACGCTACATTTGGGGACTGGCCTCAGAGTTTCGTGGCATGGTAACGTCGGCCAAACCACAAACAATCACCGAGGCTGTAACTCTGGCTGTCAGCCTGACTGAAGATTGTGTTCGTATGAAGAAGCTCTCACTGAACCCAACAGAAAATGCCGAGACGCATGCTGAGTCGTCTGGCAACAAGAAAAGGAAACATGCAAACTTGAATCAAGCAACTCGTAACAACAAGGGTTTCAGCAAGAAGCGCGACACTAACCCGCCTCAGGAGATGAAAACCCATACAACCAAAGCATACCAAGGCTCCATGCCTAGATGCCAAAAATGTAAGTATCATCATGATGGAGCTTGTCGCATTCCAAGGTGCGACAAATGTGGTAAATTGGGTCATCAAACAGAAGACTGTTGGGGAAAAGGAAAGAACCGAAATGGAAACGGTGCTGTTTACAAGAATGGCAACGGGAAAGGGCAAGGATGCTTCAAGTGTGGAAGCAATGATCATTTCATGAAGAACTGCCCAGAGAGAAACAACGCTCCAGCTCGATCATTTGTGATTGGAGCAAGAGACGCACGCGAGGACCCTAACGTGGTCACCGGTACGTTTCTCATTAACAATCACTTTGCATCCATATTATTCGACACTGGCGCCGATTATAGCTTCATGTCTGTGGAATTTAAACGCATACTCGGAATAGAATCTAGTAGATTAGAAGTTCCTTATTCCATAGAATTAGCCAATGGTAAACTTGTTGAATCGGGCGAAGTTGTTAGAGGCTGCACACTAGAACTTGGCGAACGGAATTTTAGCATCGACCTCTTACCTATTCAATTGGGTAGCTTCGATGTAGTAGTCGGGATGGACTGGTTGTCCAAGAACAAAGCTGAAGTTATTTGCCATGAGAAAATCATTCGCATCCCTTTGGCGAATGGTGAAACTCTCATCGTGCATGGAGAAAAACGAGACGCGCCTCTTCGAATCATCAGTTGCATGAAGGCACAGAAGTGCTTGAGGAAAGGATGTGTCGCTTTCCTAGCACATGTTATAGACAAGAAGGCTGTGGAGCCAAAACTCGAAGACATTCCTGTGGTGAAGGAATTTCCTGATGTATTCCCTGAAGATCTGCCAGGACTACCTCCGCAACGACAAGTCGAATTCCGTATAGACTTGGTTCCAGGAGCTGCTCCTGTAGCCAAGGCACCCTATCGACTTGCACCATCCGAAATGCAAGAATTATCTACACAGCTCCAGGAGTTGTTGGATAAAGGATTCATAAGGCCAAGCTTCTCACCCTGGGGAGCTCCAGTATTATTCGTGAAGAAGAAGGATGGAACACTGCGGATGTGTATCGATTACAGGGAACTGAACAAGCTCACAATCAAGAATCGGTATCCGCTACCAAGGATTGATGACTTATTTGATCAATTGCAAGGATCAAGCTACTATTCCAAGATCGACCTTCGATCTGGATACCATCAGTTGAGAATCCAAGATGAAAGCGTGCCAAAGACTGCATTCAGAACGCGATATGGGCACTACGAATTTCTTGTGATGCCATTTGGATTGACGAACGTGCCAGCGGTCTTTATGGATCTAATGAACCGCGTATGCAAACCATATCTCGATAAATTCGTGATTGTATTTATCGATGATATCCTGATTTACTCGCGAACGAAAGAAGAACATGAGCAACATCTCAGAACCATCTTGGAGCTACTGAAGAAAGAGAAACTTTATGCAAAGTTCTCGAAATGCGAATTCTGGATTCGCGAAGTACAATTTCTTGGTCACGTGGTGAATGAGAAAGGCATTCATGTAGACCCGTCCAAGATAGAAGCAATAAAGAATTGGGAAGCTCCCAAGACCCCAACTGAAGTTCGTCAATTTTTGGGCTTAGCGGGCTACTATCGGCGATTCATTGAGAATTTCTCGAAGATAGCTCAACCGCTAACGACCCTGACTCAGAAAGACAAGAAGTACGACTGGGGTCACAAACAAGAAGAAGCCTTTCAGCTACTTAAGAACAAGCTCTGCGATGCACCGATACTATCGTTACCCGAAGGCACCGAAGACTTCGTGGTATACTGTGACGCCTCACGGCAAGGCTTGGGTTGCGTCCTCATGCAACGCCAAAAAGTCATCGCTTATGCTTCAAGACAACTGGAGGTTCACGAGAGAAATTATACCACTCACGACCTGGAGCTGGGTGCAGTGGTATTCGCCTTGAAGATTTGGCGACATTATTTATATGGTACTCGATGTACAATCTTCACAGATCACAAAAGCTTACAACACATATTTGATCAGAAAGAATTGAATATGCGCCAGCGACGTTGGGTCGAGCTGCTGAATGATTATGACTGTGAGATTAAGTACCATCCTGGAAAGGCGAACGTTGTAGCAGACGCGTTGAGCCGAAAAGAAAGGGTTAAGACCCTAAGGGTTCGAGCGTTGGAAATGACGATTCGAACGAACCTCACTGCACGCATTCGGGATGCACAACAAGAAGCTCTTAAAGAAGAGAACCGTAAAGCTGAATACCTCCGGGGTGCATTGAAATACATGGTGCCAAATGAAGAGGGAGCCTTATACTTCAAGAAGCGTATCTGGGTTCCACTCTGTGATGGCATACGTGAGGTCATCCTTAATGAAGCCCACAAATCGAGATATTCGATCCATCCAGGATCGGACAAGATGTACCAAGACTTGAAAGAGTACTATTGGTGGCCGAGACTCAAAAGCGACGTTGCTGTCTATGTTGGAAAATGCCTAACCTGTGCGAAGGTTAAGGCCGAATATCAGAAACCGTCCGGCCTACTACAACAACCAGAGATTCCCGTATGGAAGTGGGAACAAATCTCGATGGACTTCATAACGAAATTACCCAGGACCCCGAGAGGGCACGATATGATATGGGTAATAGTTGATCGATTGACAAAGTCTGCGCATTTCCTACCAATCCGAGAGAAGGATAGCACTGGAAAACTTGCAGAGATATATTTAAGAGAAATTGTGGCACGACATGGAGTGCCAATCTCAATCATTTCAGACAGAGATGGACGCTTTGTCTCAAGAATCTGGCAATCATTTCAGGAAGCCTTTGGATCTCAGTTAGATCTGAGCACGGCATTCCATCCGCAAACAGACGGCCAGAGCGAACGGACTATACAAACATTAGAAGATATGCTTCGCGCATGTGTCATGGATCTAGGCGGCAGCTGGGATACTCATCTACCTCTAGTTGAGTTTTCCTACAATAACAGTTATCATACGAGCATAAAAGCCGCGCCGTTCGAAGCTCTGTATGGCCGCAAATGCCGATCGCCCTTATGTTGGGCAGATGCCGGAGATAAACGTATGGTTGGTCCTGAACTTGTACAAGAGACAACCGACAAGATTGCGCAGATCCGAGAGCGCATTAGGGCGGCTCGAGAGCGACAAAAGAGCTACGCGGATCCAAATAGGAAATCGGTAGATTTCAAAGTGGGAGACAAAGTGTTGTTAAAAGTCTCACCATGGAAAGGCGTAGTCAGATTTGGAAAGCGTGGAAAGTTGAATCCACGATACATCGGACCATTCAGAATATTGAGAAGAATTGGTACCGTGGCATACAAGTTGGAGTTACCGGCAGAACTTAATGGAGTACATGATACGTTTCATGTATCCAACCTGAAGAAGAGTCCAACGCAAGAAAACGTGACCATCCCGATGGATGAAGTGCATATTGATGAAGCCCTCCGATTTACAGAAAAACCCGTTGAGGTTACTGACTGGAAAGTCAACAAGACCAGGAGGAGCAGTGTGAAACTTGTCAAAGTACGTTGGATCTCAAAACACGGACCCGAGTACACATGGGAACGTGAAGACCAGTTCAAGAAAAAGTATCCCCGCTTATTCAAGAAGACTCCGGCGAGAGTTAGTTCAGCCTGAATTTCGGGACGAAATTCTTTTAACGGGGGGGAGACTGTGACAACTGGCACAAACCGGTAATTTCCGTACACTATAATTATTGCTTAATGACTGCAATTATGAGTTTAATTGTCAGCAATGTCTGAACACATGATTAAACAAGTGAATTCATGCATGTTGTATACTACAAAATATTGCTTTATGCATAAACAAGAGCGTTGCGTCAAAAATAATAGCAAACTCACCGGTAAGACACACTGTGTCGACTGAACTGCAGAAAGCAGTCAGACAGTAAAATTGGAGCCTAGGTGTAGGTCCGACAACAAGAATGCATTAAAACCCAAGAGTACATACAAGAGTTAATATATATGCATTACGAAAGCAAAAATAAGCACTAAAAAGCACCCGAAACGCACTTTAAGTGCAGAATTTATACAATTCAGCAATAAATCAGCATTTAGACATATAAATATTATGCAGAAATGTCGTTTTATTATCCTGAATATTTCCCTAAGTGTTGGGAATTGAAAGAGTACAAAGAAGGTACTTAAAAGACACTAAAAAGTGTAATTTAGCACTTTAACGAATCGGTATCTAACCGAACAACCGGACAATACCCGGAACACCAAAATAATGCTAGAAGCATTGTTTTTATTTTTCTAAGCTAGTTAGGGTCCCCGAACACCCTAACACACTATATATTACTTAACATACCTAAACACCTAAATCTAATGCTTAGCTTGTAACTAGATTGTGAACTTGGAGTTGAAATGTAACCAAGACCCCCCCCCCCCCATATGTTGGACGGTTGGGAGACATAATCCCACATGGGATTTTGATCTCATATTTTATTAGATCATGTTTGTACTATCTAAGGCATATTATACAAGGGTTAAACCCAACATTTGGATATAAGTTAACACCAAGGGTTCCTAACTTCTCATTCTTTCACACACCAACACACACACTTCCTCCCTTCCTCTCTTGCTTGGTCACGGCCAAGAACATCCACCACACCACCATCCTTTTCAAGCTTCCATCTTCTATTCTAAGGTGCTATTAAGGTGTAAGAAGGTCGCTAAAGAAGCCCGGTGCAAGCGGATCTTGAAGGACCTTCACCATTTTCTTTTATCCACCTCATTTGCACTCTTGAACTTCCCTAGCCTTGTGCTAGTAGTAAGTGCTTCAAATCTTCATCTTGTTCTTGTTTATGATGGTTAATAGATGATTTAATGGCTAAAAATCATGAAGCACTAAAGAACATACATTAAAGTAATGAACATAAGATGAATAAGGTGGATAAAGAATAGATATGTGTGTAAATCATGTGAATCTTGTATGATTGTTATTATTTGATGTTGTTGTTAGTAAAAACAAGATGGATCATCATCTAGACATACTAGTCCATGTTTGAGAGCATGAACTAGTAGGATGTAAAAGTTAGAAAGTTAAAGGATGATGGATCCATCCATTCATAAGACATGAACTTGTGTAAAAGTAATTTTCCTTGTAAAATAAGACTCTAAACATGTAGATCTAAAGATCTACAAGTGGTTTTTCGGAAGAACCAAGCAAAAATATTAGTCTTGTTTAAAACCCGAATCTTACATGAACTAAATATATTTTTAGTAAGTAAACAAGTGTGTAAACACTTGTGTAACAAGGAAGTTCAACAAAGAAATATTTTTGTGAATCTTGACTAGAAGTTGTGAAACTTCATATTCTTTAAAAATGAAGTTTTTAAGAAATTAAACTTATTTTTAAAGATAACAAGACTTACCAAATGTGCTAGTAAGTTACTACACATTTTTGTAAATATTCAAGTTCATGAAATGGAGAAATTAGTGATTATTGTTGATGAGTATTGTTGGTAATTGTTGTTGATGATTGATAATGATTTAAAAGAAAATAAACACACGTTTTGAAAACGTGGGAAACCTCCATTTTTAGGGGAAACTCTGTCAAAATTTTTATAAATTTTGACACTTAGAAAAATATGAGTTTTGAGAAACTTATCCCCTAAAAATATACCTCAAAACATTAGCAAGGTTTCCCTAACTTTTGACGATAAGAAACGGTGATTTCTTGAAGAATAAAAATGGATAATAAGTATATATTTTTGAGAGAAAAATATATATTATTTTATCACCAAATTTTGTACTAAGTGTATATAGTATGTGTTATACGTGCTAGTGTATTAAGACTTAAAAATACACTAAATACTCTTGAGGAGTAGAAATATAAAAATACACATACAACATACAAGATACATAATTCGGGTGCAAAGTGCAAAACATAAAAGACTTATATTTATTTTTGGAGAAAATAATATAAGTAAGATACGTAGTTAAAAATATAGAATATTTTTAACACAAGAAAATATACACAAAAGAGAGTGACTGTACTTGTGCGACGCAAGTCTAGTGACTAACGATAAGAAAACGCGTATAGGTTACGACGTTAAGTAAGCAAATCCGGTGGAGTTTACGACGCTAGGAACGCAAAGTTGTGAGTTCATGCTCCCCCTTTTCTCTTTAACTGTTTTCAGTTTTTATAACTTCGGGGGTGAAATACATGTACAAATGTACAAAATATATAATTGGTATGATATAAATACAAGAAGTACACTTGGTGAGAACGATAACCAAGTGTGGCGAAATATGAGAATATGAGAAGCGCACTTGGTGAGAACGAGAACCAAGTAAGAGGCGCTATGAGAAATGATAACAAGAAACGCGCTTGGTGAGAACGAGAACCAAGTAGGATGCGTTATGAGAAATAGTGTCACGAATAGGGTACAGAAGCACCATTAATCAACAATATACCTAGACCGCAGAACAAAAGGTTAGATCTAACGGGTGCCTGGCAGCCACACTCCTGGTCGGGGCGAGAATCGAGGAGTGCTTTTGTGTCTCAGAATATACCAATTAAATGCCTTAGGTTTGGTGACTTCCTATGACGTGCCACAGGTTAATGGCTTTGCAACCCATTAACAATCTGATAATTACAGAAATACTGTATTTACATAAAATTCATACCATACAGAATTGATATATAACTTGAAGTACGTGGGGTACTCAAGAGGATTGATAAATTACTTGAAGTACGTGGGGTACTCAAGAGGATTGATATATAACTTGAAGTACGTGGGGTACTCAAGAAAAGATTGAATTATACAAGTGTACGTGGGGTACACATGAAACTGGATTTATATATGAAAACTTGATTTACTCACAAACTATGTTTTCATACAAAGTATACAAACATGAAATACAAAACTGCATGAATTCACACCAACTTTATGTTGACGTTTTTCCAAAAACTCACATGTATTTCAGGTAACTAGGATGGATGTGCGCGTGGTCTTGCTTATGCTCGTGGATGTCGCTTGTGTTTAACTTTGAATAAAGTTGTAAACTTTTAAGACAATGTTTTATGCGACTTAGCGATGTAAACGCTAACGTATGTTTTCAAATTATGGTATTTGAATGTTATTTTACGAGCATGTAGCATGTTTACTCTTCGTATGCAATGAGAACCTTTCATGATCACACCTCGTGCTTCCGCCGTAGAAAGGGGTGTGACAGATGTGTTTTACTTAAAACGCAATGGACTAAAAACACAATAAAATGTGTTGTTTCTAAAACCTAATGGACTGAAAATACAAAAAAAATAGTGTTTTTTTTCACGCAATGACTCAATTCAAAAACCTAGATCGTAAAAATGTAATTCAAAATTTTAGTACATAGATCGAAGCCGATTTTTTTCAGATTTCTTCAACGATTGACGAAATTTGAATGCTATAAACACTTATCAGCGATCGAATCGAGTGATTCGCTTCAAAATCACAGGAAAAAATGAGATATTGTATGAAATTAAATTGTGTTTCTTTAAAAAAGTTGAAGAACACGTTGATTGGGTGTTTGAATCATTGATTGGTGATGAAAATCGCACTATAATGTAGTGATTATTGAGCTAGAAAGTGGAGAAAAGGTTAAAGATGGTTGGTATTAAAAATGGTGGGTTTGAAGTTACTAGAAGAAAAAAGAATAGATAAAATTGACTAAAATATCATTCCCTTTATTTTTAAATTTTACCACATATTATAATTCTATTTTTTTCTATCTTTTTAGCCAAATTAAACTTTCTATTTTATCATTTCCCTCTATTTTAATATGTTAATCGAAATCATATTATAGAATCTAAACTAGTATGACACGTGAAAAACCAAACTTTAGTTTTCACATCGGAAAAAGAAGCAAAGCATATTTTACTAAATCGGATCAAAATCTTGAATACTCCAATAACATTTTTGATAAAAATAATATTTTTTGAAAATTGATGTAACCGAACAAGTGGTCATGAACTAAAGCATAACTACAAAATCAAGTAAAAATGTACAATTATCAAGATGGATGGATACGTAAAATAAGTTGTTTTTACAATGATAGCATGTAAATTTTGTATGACGCTACTTAGACAAAAAAAAAAAAAAAAAAAAAAAAAAAAAACTATGAGAAAAGAGTACACTTAACTTTTAATATATAATTACTTCATTAGTTTTTTTGGGAAATGGATTTTATGACTTAAAACTAATCAATATTGACCGCTGTCACTCTCAACTTTCATTTTGGCTCCCACCACCTCCATCTCCAACTTAACACTTGCGTTGCTGTGTTACCCTGTCGTTAACTAGACACTAAGAGGGTGTTTGGTGTTGCGTTTTCAAAATAGATTTTCCGTTTTCAAAACTACGTTTTGAAAAAATATGTAGGTACATGCTCCTCCAAAACTGCGTTTTGGAGGCAGATACTCACTTTTTCATCCAAACATATTTATGCTTTACAAACGCAATAATCAAATAATCACTTTAAAACGTAATCCCAAACACCCTCTAACTATCTTAGTTTTTTTTTTTTTTTTGCTGACGTAGCTATTTTATTTAACGTGGCATGCTGACATTGCTATTTTTTTACATATGTATTGTTGTTTTTTTAAATATGATTTACATTAAAAACATAAAAATATTTAAAGATAATCTAATTTACAAATCCAAAACACTAACTCGCTCTCTCTCTCTCTCCTCTGTCTTTCTCTATCTTCTCTCTCTAACACCACCGCCATCATTAACTCCACCACCACCACCTTCCCCCCTTCTAACCACCACCACCGTCAACTCCACCGCCACCATCAACTCAGCAACCACCACCTTTCCTCTTCTGACCACCGCAACAGGAAACTCCACCATAAACTCCCCCCCCCCCCCCTTCTGACCACCGCTACCATCAACTCCACCACTAACTCCTTCCCCCTTTTTGACCACAGCCACCATCAACTCAGCCAACACCTCCTACCCCCTTCTAACCAGCGCCACCATCAACTCAGCCACCACCTGTTCCTATTCCAAACCCTAACCCTAGCCTCCACCATGTATAAACCCTAAAACCTACAAATTGCACAATGTCGAATCCCTAATCACACCTGAAACCCACCACAACTTATTGGTCAACGCACAAGAACCGCCGCCCAAGAGCACCCTCATTTTGAGTCCGGCATTGCAGGTGGTTTCAAGTTATCCTATTAAATCAGATGGGGAGCACGGTTCAAGTTATTTTGGGGGCTACTGTGTGACAACTGGCTCAAACCGGTAATTTCGTACACTTTAGTTAGTGCTTAATGACTGCAATTATGTGCTTAATTGTCAGCCATGTCTAATTACATACTAAACAAGTGAATTCATGCACGTTGTATACTACAAAATATTGATTTATGCATAAACGAGAGCGTTGCGTCAAAAATACTAGTAAACTCACCGGTAAGACACTATGTGTCAATGGAACTGCAGAAAGCAGCCAGACAATAAAATTGGAGCCTAGGTGTAGGTCCGACAACAAGAATGCATTAAAACCCAAGAGTACATACAAGGGTTTAATATATATGCAATACGAAAGCAAAAATAAGCACTAAAAAGCACCCGAAACGCACTTTAAGTGCAGAATTTATAAAATTCAGCAATAAATCAGCATTTAGACATATAAATATTATGCAGAAATGTCGTTTTATTATCCAGAATATTTCCTTAGGTGTTGGGAATCGATAGTGTTACAAAAAGATACTTATTAAACACTAAAAGGTGCAATTTAGCACTTTAACGAATCGGTATGTAACCGAACAACCGGACCATACCCGGAACATGAAAATATTGTTAATAACATTGTTTATCTTTTTCTGAGCCAGTTAGGGTCCCTGAATACCCTAACACCCGTCATAAAGCACAACACACTAGTAACCGGGTTAATCACTTAACTAACCTAGATTAACCTAACTAGTGTCTAACTATTTAGTTGAAATCCAACCAAACTACCTCCCCCCCCCCCCCCTTGAAACCGTCCCCATCTAAGGGGACATACCTTGTCCTCCAAAATATTATTATAATCCTAATGCTCAATATCTACTAGACACATGATCCATTGGATAATTACCATATGATTTGCCTATAAGTATAAGCTTAAACACATGAGATCATTCATCACATTTCTCAACTCAAACACACTCTCTCTTTCTCTCTCAAAGCTTACGGCCAAACACCCCTATTCCATCCATCATATTTTCGATCTTGATCTTCATATTTCAAGCATCTACAAGTGTTAAGGGTCTCGTATTAGGAAGCTTGGAGCAAACGGAGTTCGAATGACCTCTTTATCTAGCTTTTATCCACCTCTTTTGCGCATAGATTCTTCCCTAGCCTCGAGCTAGAGGTATAATGCTTAAAACTCATATTTGAACTAATCTAAAGTGGTTAAAAGGATTTTTATCGGATAAAACTCGTTAACATGCAAGATGATGTTTTAAAGTCTACTAAAAACACTAAAAGTGATGGTTAAAAGCTCATATGTTGTGTAAATCATATAGTATTTGATTTGTGTGATTATTTGGACCCGATCTATGTTGTGGTAGCTCGGATCGTCATTTAACCCGGGTTGGTCATGACCTTGGAACATGACATAAGGTTGCTTTAGTAGTAACAAGGGTTAAAGGATGAAACTCTACCACACACGAATCATGAACTTGTGTAAAAGCGATTTAGCTTGTGAAATAGTGTTTAAAACTAGTAGATCTACGTATCTACAAGTGGTATTTTCGAAAGACCAACTGTAAGACAAAACCATGTTTTAAAAACCGGATCTTTCATAAAGTAGAGGTGTTTTTATGAACAAACAAGTGTGTGGACACTTGTGTAACAAAAGTTTTAACAAAGAAATAATTTTCGTAAAAACCGACTAGAAGTTGTGAAACTTCATATTCTTTACAAGTAAAGTTTTTAAGAAATTAAACTTATTTTTAAAGATAACAAGACTTACTAAATGTACTAGTAAGTTACTACACATTTTTATAAATGTTCAAGTTCATGAGATGGAGAAATTAGTGATTATTGTTGATGATTATTGTTGATAATTGTTGTTGATGATTGTTGACGATTTAAAAGAAAATAAACACATGTTTTGAAAACATGGGAAACCTCCATTTTTAGGGGAAACTCTGTCAAAATTTTTATAAAATTTGACACTTAGAAAAATATAAGTTTTTGAGAAACTTATTCCCTAAAAATGTGTTTAAAAGCATTACCAAGGTTTCCCTAATTTTTGGTGATAAGAAATGAGGATTTCTTCAAGAATAAAAATGGATATAAGTATGTATATTTTTTAGAGAAAAATATATATTATTTGATCACCAACTTATGTGCTAAGTGTATATAGTATGTGTTATACGTACTAGTGTATTAAGACATAAAAATACACTAAATACTCGTGAGGAGTATAAACATTAAAATTAAAAATACACATACAAAATACAAGATACATAATTCGGGTGCGAAGTGCAAAACACAAAAGACTTATATTTATTTTAGAGGAAATAATATAAGTAAGATACGTAGTTAAAAATATGAAATATTTTTAACACATCAATACAAATACAAAAGATAGTGACTGTACTTGTGCGATACAAGTCTAGTGACTAACGTTAAGAAAACGCGTATAGGTTACGACGCTAAGTAAGCAAATCCGGTGAAGTTTACGACGCACAGGAACGCAAAGTTGTGAGTTCATGCTCCCCCTTTTCTTTTAACTGTTTTCAGTTTTATACCTTCGGGGGTGAAATACATGTTACAAATATTACAATGTTTACGAATGGTATGATGGATACAAGAATGATACGAGAAATCGTGTCACGAATAGGGTACCATAAGCACCATTAATCGTGTACATACTTAGACCGCAGAACAAAAGGTTAGATCTAATGGGTTCCAGGCAGCCCCACTGTTGGCCACTCTTTTACCAAGCAGTGTTTTTGTGTCTCAGTCGTAAATCGACTACAGAAAAATGCCTATGGTTTGGTGACTTCCTATGTCGTGTCACATGTTAATGGCTTTGCAACCCCTTAACACATGATACATACAGAAATATTTGACTTATACATGAGTACGTGGTGTACACAAAAGACTTGATTTATACAAAGGACAAATTATGTTTTCATACAAAGTATACAAACGTGAAATACAAAAACTGCATGAATTCACACCAACTTTATGTTGACGTTTTTCCAAAACTCACATGTATTTCAGGTAACTAGGATGGATGTGCGCGTGGTCTTACTCATGCTCGTGGATGTCGCTTTGTCTATCTTTAAATAAAGTTGTGACTTTTAAGACAATATGTTATCCCGTGTTGTAAACACTTGACATATGTTTTCAGTAATGTAATATTTGAAGATATTTTTGAGCATGTAGTATGTTTACTCTTCGTATGCAATGAGAACCTTTCATGATCACACCTCGTGCTTCCGCCGCAGAAAGGGGTGTGACAGATTGGTATCAGAGCTGCGATTGTAGTGAACCAGGATTCCTTCTCGAGTCTAGTCTACAATCTCTAGGATCCTTTCACGAAAACAATTTTCAAAGAGTTTTCATTGCATAAAACGTCCCGCGACATCCACTGCCTGAAACTATCTACATGAGTCTAGAAAAGACACTACGAGACTTAGAGTGCACTTGAGTAGCACTTGTCGTTGACTAGAAATTACTTGCAATTATGTGTGATAATTAGCATGTACTAGAAGTAGAATGTCACAAGTATACGTGACTTTATCTGAAAGCGATGGCCCATCTGAAGGAAGAGATACGAGGATGAAACGAACTGTGCGGACTGTGCAAGGAGTTACGTAATTATGGATGCATACATAATTATGGAATTCAGTACACAGAAATCACAGCAAGTCTTGTCACGTGTGGATTCCCTCAGTACAAGCCTACTAAGTACTCTGCTAGAGTAATAAATGTTTGACGTCACTTATGTGGTATATATACCTGTGAATATATATATATACTACTACTGTCTAGTATGACGATATCAAACAAATGCCTAAACCTATTGGGTTGTGTTCTTCAGAACATGGCACCCAGAAGAGCTGTGAACGCTCGTGACCAACCTCCTCCTCCCCCACTGCCAAGAATTGCCGAAGAGCTGGAGACTCTACTAGAAGAAAGGATCTCCGCTGCTATCGCCCAGTACGAGGCGAACCGAACTCAAGACAGTGGAGGACCAAGCAACGCTAGACGTAATGGGAATGGAGATTCGTCTGGAGGTAATGCAGCTCAAGGCTGCACTTTCAAGCAGTTCCTCGACTGCAAGCCGATGAACTATGATGGCACAGGAGGTGCAGTAGCATTTGTGCGCTGGACGGAGAAGACTGAAGCTACTTTCCGCATGAGCAAGTGTACCGCGGATCAACAAGTCACCTTTGCTACTGGGTTATTTGTCGATGAAGCTCTGACTTGGTGGAACCTGCAAGTCCAAACCTTGGGCGATGATGCCGCTTATGGCTTAACTTGGGAGGAACTGAAGGAAAGAATGAGAGAGAAGTACTGCTCTCGTGCTGAACTCCAAAGGCTGGAGACAGAGTTCTGGCACTTGACTATGGAAGGTGCTGACATCAATGGATATACTCGAAGGTTCCATGATCTGTCCAGAGTGCTTCCCTACATGGTGACTCCTGAATTCAAGCGTGTTGAACGCTACATTTGGGGACTGGCCTCAGAGTTTCGTGGCATGGTGACGTCAGCCAAACCACAAACAATCACCGAGGCTGTAACTCTGGCTGTCAGCCTGACCAAAGATTGTGTTCGTAAGAAGAAGTTATCGTTGAACCCAACAGAGAAGACCGAGACACAGGCTGAGTCGTCCGGTGACAAGAAGAGAAAGCGTTCGAATCTGAATCAAGCGACTCGCAACAACAAAGGTTTCAACAAAAAGCGTGACGCTAACCCGTCTCAGGAGGCGAAGACCCTTTCAACCAAGGCATACCAAGGCTCCATGCCTGAATGCCAAAAATGTAAGTTTCATCATAAAGGAGCTTGTCGCATTCCAAGGTGCGAAAAATGTGGTAGATTGGGTCACCAAGCAGAAAACTGTTGGGGAAACGGAAGGAATGGGAATGGCAATGGTAACCGGAATAGCCGTGGAGCTGGGCAAAGCCAAGGATGCTTTGGTTGTGGAGGCATGGATCATTTCAAGAAAAATTGCCCAAGGGGAAACAATGCTCAGACCCGAGCATTTGTGATTGGAGCAAGGGACGCACGCGAGGACCCTAATGTGGTCAACGGTACGTTCCTCATTAACAATCACCTTGCATCCATATTATTCGACACTGGCGCCGATTATAGCTTCATGTCTGTGGAATTTAAACGCATACTTGGAATAGAATCTAGTAGATTAGAAATTCCTTATTCCATAGAACTAGCTAATGGTAAACTTGTTGAATCGGGCGAAGTTGTCAGAGGCTGCACATTAGAACTTGGCGAACGAAATTTTAGCATCGACCTCTTACCTATTCAATTGGGTAGCTTCGATGTAGTAGTCGGAATGGACAGGTTGTCCAAGAACAAAGCTGAAGTTATTTGTCATGAGAAAATCATTCGCATCCCTTTAGCGAATGGTGAAACTCTCATCGTACATGGAGAAAGACGAAACACGCCTCTACGAATCATCAGTTGCATGAAGGCACAGAAATGCTTAAGGAAAGGATGTGTTGCCTTCCTAGCACACGTCTTAGACAAGAAAGCTGTGGAGCCAAAACTCGAAGACATTCCTGTGGTGAAGGAATTTCCTGATGTGTTCCCTGAAGATCTGCCAGGACTACCTCCGCAACGACAAGTCGAATTCCACATAGACTTGGTTCCAGGAGCCGCTCCTGTAGCCAAGGCTCCATATCGACTTGCACCATCCGAAATGCAAGAATTATCCACACAACTCCAGGAGTTGTTGGATAAAGGATTCATAAGGCCAAGCTTCTCACCCTGGGGAGCTCCAGTATTATTCGTGAAGAAGAAGGATGGATCACTGCGGATGTGTATCGATTACAGGGAACTGAACAAGCTCACGATCAAGAATCGGTATCCGCTACCGAGGATTGATGACTTGTTTGATCAACTGCAAGGATCAAGCTACTATTCCAAGATCGATCTTCGATCTGGATACCATCAGCTGAGAATCCAAGATGAAAGCGTGCCAAAGACTGCATTCAGAACACGCTATGGGCACTACGAATTTCTAGTGATGCCGTTCGGATTGACGAACGCGCCAGCGGTCTTTATGGATCTGATGAACTGCGTATGTAAACCATATCTCGATAAATTCGTGATCGTATTTATCGATGATATCCTGATTTACTCACGAACGAAAGAAGAGCACGAGCAACATCTCAGAACCATCTTGGAGCTACTGAAGAAAGAGAAACTTTATGCAAAGTTCTCAAAATGCGAATTCTGGATTCGCGAAGTACAATTTCTTGGTCACGTGGTGAATGAGAAGGGCATTCATGTAGACCCGTCCAAGATTGAAGCAATAAAGAATTGGGAAGCTCCCAAGACCCCAACTGAAGTTCGACAATTTTTGGGCTTAGCGGGCTACTATCGGTGATTCATTGAGAATTTCTCGAAGATAGCTCAACCGCTAACGACCCTTACTCAGAAAGACAAGAAGTACGACTGGGGTCACAAACAAGAAGAAGCCTTCCAGTTACTTAAGAACAAGCTCTGCGATGCACCAATACTATCATTACCCGAAGGCACTGAAGACTTCGTGGTATACTGCGACGCGTCACGACAAGGCTTGGGTTGCGTGCTCATGCAACGCCAAAAAGTCATCGCTTATGCTTCAAGACAACTGAAGGTTCACGAGAGAAATTATACCACTCACGACCTGGAGCTGGGCGCAGTGGTATTCGCCTTGAAGATTTGGCGACATTATTTATATGGTACTCGATGTACAATCTTCACAGATCATAAAAGCTTACAACACATATTTGATCAGAAGGAATTGAATATGCGCCAGCGACGTTGGGTCGAGCTGCTGAACGATTATGACTGTGAGATTAAGTACCATCCTGGAAAGGCAAACGTTGTAGCGACGCGTTGAGCCGAAAAGAAAGGGTTAAGACCCTAAGAGTTCGAGCATTGGAAATGACGATTCAAACGAACCTCACTGCACGCATTCGTGATGCACAACAAGAAGCTCTTAAAGAAGAGAACCGTAAAGCTGAATACCTACGGGGTATGCTTAAATACATGGCACCAAATGAAGAGGGAGCCTTATACTTTAAAAAGCGCATTTGGGTTCCGCTCTATGGTGGCCTACGAGAAGTCATCCTTGATGAAGCGCACAAGTCAAGATACTCGATCCACCCAGGGTCGGACAAGATGTATCAAGACTTGAAGGAATATTATTGGTGGCCGAGACTCAAGAGCGACGTTGATGTCTATGTTGGAAAATGCCTAACCTGTGCTAAGGTTAAGGCAGAATATCAGAAGCCGTCCGGCCTACTGCAACAACCAGAGATTCCCGTGTGGAAGTGGGAACAAATCTCGATGGACTTCATAACGAAATTACCCAGGACCCCGAGAGGGCACGATATGATATGGGTAATAGTTGATCGATTGACGAAGTCTGCGCATTTCCTACCAATCCGAGAGAAGGATAGCACTGGAAAGCTCGCAGAGATATACTTAAGAGAAATTGTGGCACGTCATGGAGTGCCTATCTCAATCATTTCAGACAGAGATGGACGCTTTGTCTCGAGAATCTGGCAATCATTTCAGGAAGCCTTTGGATCTCAATTAGATCTAAGCACGACATTCCATCCACAAACAGACGGCCAGAGCGAACGGACTATACAAACGTTAGAAGATATGCTTCGCGCATGTGTCATGGATCTAGGCGGCAGCTGGGATACTCATCTACCTTTAGTTGAGTTTTCCTACAATAACAGCTATCATACGAGCATAAAAGCCGCACCGTTCGAAGCTCTGTATGGCCGCAAATGCCGATCGCCCTTATGTTGGGCAGATGCCGGAGATAAACGTATGGTTGGTCCTGAACTTGTACAAGAGACAACCGACAAGATTGCGCAGACCCGAGAGCGCATTAAGGCGGCTCGAGAGCGACAAAAGAGCTACGCTGATCCGAATAGATAATCAGTAGAATTCAAGGTGGGAGACAAAGTGTTGTTAAAAGTCTCACCATGGAAGGGCGTAGTCAGATTCGGAAAACGCGGAAAGCTAAATCCACGATATATCGGACCATTCAGAATATTGAGGAGAATTGGTACCGTGGCGTACAGATTGGAGTTACCGGAAGAACTTAACGGAGTACATGATACGTTTCATGTATCCAACCTGAAGAAGAGTCCAACACAAGAAAACGTGATCATCCCGATGGATGAAGTGCATATTGATGAAGCCCTCCGATTTACAGAAAAACCCGTTGAGGTTACCGACTGGAAAGTCAACAAGACCAGGAGGAGCAGCGTAAAACTTGTCAAAGTACGTTGGAGCTCTAAGCACGGACCCGAGTACACATGGGAACGTGAAGACCAGTTCAAGAAAAAGTATCCCCACCTATTCAAGAAGACTCCTGCGAGAGTGAGTTCAGTCTGAATTTCGGGACGAAATTCTTTTAACGGGGGGAGACTGTGACAACTGGCTCAAACCGGTAATTTCCGTACACTTTAGTTAGTGCTTAATGACTGCAATTATGTGCTTAATTGTCAGCCATGTCTAATTACATACTAAACAAGTGAATTCATGCACGTTGTATACTACAAAATATTGCTTTATGCATAAACGAGAGCGTTGCGTCAAAAATACTAGTAAACTCACCGGTAAGACACTATGTGTCAACGGAACTGCAGAAAGCAGCCAGACAATAAAATTGGAGCCTAGGTGTAGGTCCGACAACAAGAATGCATTAAAACCCAAGAGTACATACAAGGGTTTAATATATATGCAATACGAAAGCAAAAATAAGCACTAAAAAGCACCCGAAACGCACTTTAAGTGCAGAATTTATAAAATTCAGCAATAAATCAGCATTTAGACATATAAATATTATGCAGAAATGTCGTTTTATTATCCAGAATATTTCCTTAGGTGTTGGGAATCGATAGTGTTACAAAAAGATACTTATTAAACACTAAAAGGTGGAATTTAGCACTTTAACGAATCCGTATGTAACCGAACAACCGGACCATACCCGGAACATGAAAATATTGTTAATAACATTGTTTATCTTTTTCTGAGCCAGTTAGGGTCCCTGAATACCCTAACACCCGTCATAAAGCACAACACACTAGTAACCGGGTTAATCACTTAACTAACCTAGATTAACCTAACTAGTGTCTAACTATTTAGTTGAAATCCAACCAAACTACCCCCCCCCCCCCCTTGAAACCGTCCCCATCTAAGGGGACATACCTTGTCCTCCAAAATATTATTATAATCCTAATGCTCAATATCTACTAGACACATGATCCATTGGATAATTACCATATGATTTGCCTATAAGTATAAGCTTAAACACATGAGATCATTCATCACATTTCTCAACTCAAACACACTCTCTCTTTCTCTCTCAAAGCTTACGGCCAAACACCCCTATTCCATCCATCATATTTTCGATCTTGATCTTCATATTTCAAGCATCTACAAGTGTTAAGGGTCTCGTATTAGGAAGCTTGGAGCAAACGGAGTTCGAAGGACCTCTTTATCTAGCTTTTATCCACCTCTTTTGCGCATAGATTCTTCCCTAGCCTCGAGCTAGAGGTATAATGCTTAAAACTCATATTTGAACTAATCTAAAGTGGTTAAAAGGATTTTTATCGGATAAAACTCGTTAACATGCAAGATGATGCTTTAAAGTCTACTAAAAACACTAAAAGTGATGGTTAAAAGCTCATATGTTGTGTAAATCATGTAGTATTTGATTTGTGTGATTATTTGGACCCGATCTATGTTGTGGTAGCTCGGATCGTCATTTAACCCGGGTTGGTCATGACCTTGGAACATGACATAAGGTTGCTTTAGTAGTAACAAGGGTTAAAGGATGAAACTCTACCACACACGAATCATGAACTTGTGTAAAAGCGATTTAGCTTGTGAAATAGTGTTTAAAACTAGTAGATCTACGTATCTACAAGTGGTATTTTCGAAAGACCAACTGTAAGACAAAACCATGTTTTAAAAACCGGATCTTTCATAAAGTAGAGGTGTTTTTATGAACAAACAAGTGTGTGGACACTTGTGTAACAAAAGTTTTAACAAAGAAATAATTTTCGTAAAAACCGACTAGAAGTTGTGAAACTTCATATTCTTTACAAGTAAAGTTTTTAAGAAATTAAACTTATTTTTAAAGATAACAAGACTTACTAAATGTACTAGTAAGTTACTACACATTTTTATAAATGTTCAAGTTCATGAGATGGAGAAATTAGTGATTATTGTTGATGATTATTGTTGATAATTGTTGTTGATGATTGTTGACGATTTAAAAGAAAATAAACACATGTTTTGAAAACATGGGAAACCTCCATTTTTAGGGGAAACTCTGTCAAAATTTTTATAAAATTTGACACTTAGAAAAATATAAGTTTTTGAGAAACTTATTCCCTAAAAATGTGTTTAAAAGCATTACCAAGGTTTCCCTAATTTTTGGTGATAAGAAATGAGGATTTCTTCAAGAATAAAAATGGATATAAGTATGTATATTTTTGAGAGAAAAAATATATATTATTTGATCACCAACTTATGTGCTAAGTGTATATAGTATGTGTTATACGTACTAGTGTATTAAGACATAAAAATACACTAAATACTCGTGAGGAGTATAAACATTAAAAATACACATACAAAATACAAGATACATAATTCGGGTGCGAAGTGCAAAACACAAAAGACTTATATTTATTTTAGAGGAAATAATATAAGTAAGATACGTAGTTAAAAATATGAAATATTTTTAACACATCAATACAAATACAAATACAAATACAAATAATATAAGTAAGATACGTAGTTAAAAAAAACTACTTAGTGTCTAGTTAATGCAGTAACCCAATTGTTAAGTTGGGGGTAGTGGGAGCCAAAATGAAAGTTAGGAGTGGCAGCGGCCAATTTTAATTAGTTTGTGATGATAAAATCTGTTTCCCCTTAGTTTTTTTAACTACAAATTTGGATCAACGACAGACCACTGAAGTATCATTGTGTCATCAGTGGAACTATCCGATAATATCCATCTCCACTAGGAATAATGTCTATATACCAATTCAGGAGGAAACCCAATAAATCTGAGAAAAACCCTCTTTTGTGAGAATCAAACACAGAACCTAATGGTCCCTAAGCCTTGTTCCACCCCTTAAGATACCACCAAGGTATAATGCCATGACTAATCACTTCATTAGTTATATAACAAACAAAAAGTCAAAATCAGTTATATTTAGTATTAATAATAATAATAATAATAATAATAGTAATAGTAAGAACTAATAATAATATTTCATGAAACGTGATTAATAAATTGGAGAAGAGTTTTGTACAAAACATGTGAAGTAAGTGTATGGGAGAATCTCATCCATTGATCTCCCAAAATCAATCGCTCAAAATTAGGTGATGATATTTTTGTAAATATGAAGTTCAAACAATTGAAAAAACAAATAGAGAAAGAGTATTTGTTTTATTATACAGAACCAAAGCCCCATATTTATTACAACTTAGAAAATTCTTATATTCCTAGATCAGAAATTTGTTTTAGTTATTTTTATGAATGTTAACTTGGTTTATTATTTAGATTAAGTTAAAAAGTTTATTTTACTAGCATATTATTTATAATCTCAAAGTTTATAAATAATAAACTTTAAATCCATTCAATTTTTATAAAAAAAATATATAAATAAAACAGAAATTTAAATTATTTTAGTCAAATATAATTAACTAAAAAATAGACCCTCTAGTTATTAAAGAGCATTTTTCTCATTTTCGTAAAACTTAACAAACAAATTTTAAAAAGTTTGGCTTTAGCACTCAACATTGTGACAAGGTTTGGTCTTAGTACTCAACATTGTAACAAATTAGAACGTTAATATCTAATTTTGCAACAGAAAACTATTACTAGCCAACATTAAAATTTAGTAGAAACCACATGTGACAACCCTCATAAATCCAGGTATCCGTACGATTAATTAAATATAAATTAGTGCTTAATGATTGTGCTGAATTACAACTGATAACTTAAACTGCTTTCTGATTACTGTATCATACTTACATGTGCATCACATTTCATACTGTCACATCATTACTACATACAAACACTTAGTGACATAAACGACGCACAAAGCACAATTAGCGGATAACTCAGAAAAATGCTGACGATGTTCAATACATAGACAGATAGTGTTTTGAGACCCCGTAAGGGCCAGAGACAAGGTACTACACTAGTATGGTGTGTAGGGAAGTAAGGACCATAAAACTGCGTCACTAGGAGATAGTTTAAGTGTCGGAAAGTGCCTAAAACCCACTAAAAGTGCAGAATTCTGCATATTTCAGCAAAATTCAGCTTTTTAATAAACTAGTAACATGCAAAAATATGGCAAAATGGTCCTGAATGCTTTCCTAGGTGTCGGGAATTAAAAGTGTCACAAAAGGGTACTTAAAGATCATTAAACGGAATAACTTCACACTTTAACGAACCGGTATCTAACCGAACAACCGGACACTACCTGAAACACCAAAATATTGCTAGAAGCATTGTTTTATTATTTCTTGGCTAGTTATGATCCCCGAACACCTTAACACACTATATAATGCATTATACACTTAAACACTAACTAATACCCTTAACTTCTAACTATGTAATCCAACTTACCATTCAAAGTTACGCAAGACCCCCCTCCCCCTTCATATTTACGGTCACCAAGAGGAGTGGCCAACCCCAAATCTTTTCTTGATCTCCTAGATTACTTATGATCTTGCTTAGATTTGTTAAGATTGTGTTTGTACTATTAGAGATATTAAACTCATTGGATAAAAGGGATTAGAGTTTATAAAATGGACCATGATCTCATCATTCTCACACCACACAAACACCTTCATCTCTCTCCTTCTCCCTCTCCCCTCTTCGGCCGAGAATCACTGTGACACCTGTGTCTGTAATCATTGTAAATAGTTCAAGTTATCAATGAAATAAAGTTATTTGATCTCAATATTTGTTTGTTTATGTTTGACGTAATCAGTTTAACGCGAAAAATACTCCGAAACATCAATTTATGATTAACACACCTTAAATAACCTTTACATAACTTAGAAATAAGTTTAAAGGCTTTGGTATGGCAAAATCAAGTTTATTCGCTTACAGGGACTAAATTCAACAAACTGCGAAAGTATGCCGATTTGAACTGTAACGAACATTCTGAAACATGATCATAAGTTAAACATACCCTAAATATCCTTCACATAGCTTAGAAATAGGCTTTGAGGTGTTCGGTATGCTAAAATAAACTTTATGCTCACTCAGGGACTAAAAGCGTCAAAAAGTGCATAAGTTTGCATTTTCGCTCATAACTTACGTTCTGAATACATCCGGACATCCAAAAATTTATGTAATCATTAAAATATTTTATCTTAGTGATTGGCTTGATAAAAATCCATACGTCGCGCAATTTGGATCGTTTTTCGCGTTCGTGCGCATTTCGTTGTAATTAAGCGAATATCGCGATCGTACGACCAAACGAACCGAGATCCGGCATAGTTTTTAGAATGCTTCATCTCCACAATGTTTAGGCATCATTGTAGGTCCTTAAAGTTTGCTTAACGGGCCTTAACATGTCAGAAATGAGCTTAAACACTTGCAGGGACCAAAACTGCAATTTTTGAAACTGTTGCTGAACTGTGGACCTCAGGCGGCCCGCGTAAGGACCCCCCTTACTCTTACGCGGCCCGTGTGAATGTATCAGACCTGCAAAAATGTGTTTCCAGCCTATTTCCAGCTGTTCCAGCTGTTTGTGTGTGTTGCAAATGGTATTTTCAGTACTATGGGCCATTCTAGGGGTGCCCAAGGTTTCACAAAACAAGGGGCACACATGTACGGTTGAGATCGAGGCACGTTATTCGATGAACGATCCTAACGGTGGTCCATTTCCTATAAATACCCCCACCATTTGCACTTGCAATCCACACTTGATCAGCTCATATTCTCTAACTTGAAGTCCTTGCACTTCATACCTGAGAATTTGCTGATCAAACCTCCTTTCTTGGACCCGTTGTAAGTCCTCTTTCGTTCTTTTATGCGTTTTTAGCATGAAAGTCAAACTGCGTTTTTAGCATGAGCTACCTAAACGAGTCGTAATGGGTCAAAAGCACTTAGGATAGGTTTCGTTTTAGTATGTAGGCTTTATTAAACCATATTACATGAGTTCTTAGACTCATTTGGTTTTTGAACCCTCATGCTACCCGCTCCTCCGATTAGGTCCGTTTATTAACATAGTTACCTATATTAGGTGCCGTTTGATTCCGTGATCTTCTAACATTTCTTGGTGGTTATCCTAGGACTATTGAGCAATCTCAAGTGAGGTCATAGTCCCCTCTTTTACTGTTTTTCAAACATTTTGGGGTGAAACACATGTGCCTACTTGTTACTTTCATGCTTTCCATGTTTCCATATCATATACTTGTTATGTTCCCTAGTACACTTATAGTACATGATTTCATTATGTTTTTGCTATGCATGTCCTTTGTTGCATACCTAGTACATCGTTTTACATTCCATTTTATGCTATGTATGTCCATTTAGTTCATACTTAGTGCATTGTTTTACATTACATTTCACGCTATGTATGTCCATTTAGTGCATACTTAGTGCATTGTTTTACATCACATCACATCACATGCTATGTATGTTCATTTGTTGCATCCTTAGTACATTTGTTTTTCATCACATTCTTACATTTTGGTATGACATTTGGGTTGTTTAAATGGGACCAAATTACATTCATTAACATTGATCACGCCGTTCGTTAGTAGGTAGTGGTACCATAGGAATTGACAACTCCTGTTCCTGACATCCTAGGTATGTTTGGATGGAAGGAATGACCGAATTCGATAAACATAACTCAGATAGACCTTTAACTTGTTTAAGGGTTTATCGCCACAGTCACAAGGCTTGAATGTATGCATTTTCACAATATCGCATAGATGTTTGTATCAGTATAGCATGCAGTTATTTTACAAAACATAACCTTGATTTACTTCAATACCTTGTTTTGTACATTGTTACCTATGGTTTAGTTGATATATTTCACATGCCATACATGATATTTTGGAGACACATTACATGATTTACATTAGACATAAACTTTGACATTGATATATACATTTCATGAGTTACATTAGACATAAATATTTTGATATGGTTTATACAATAATACTCGACAATTGATTTGTACATGAACAATTTACACCAGTGGTTTATTTGGGTAAGTGATTTAAGTAACGAGGCGTGTGTAATATGATACAAGCATAGTGGATAGGCCGCTGGTACTTCCTATATATAAATGCTTGTATGATATTACATGACGTAGCGTTATTTAAATCATTTCAATATTAGACATATTACATTTTACATAAACAACTTATTTTCACAAGATATTGTTTTACAAAACAATTTATTTTATTCAACTCATTTTACTTGGTTATTTAATTAACCATACACCTTTCTTTTATATAATCTGATTTCTTATCAAGTTTTCATATGATTTATAAAAGAAAACACTTAACAAGATTCATGACTAAATTTTTATTAAACATTTCTTTAAACTCAAGTCGTGAATCCTATTTTCACAAAACCTATGTATCTCACAGGCATTTTTATGCTGACGTTCCTATTTTCACATGTGTTTCAGGAGCTGTTGCATAGGATGATCGTGACACACTAGGGCGGACCTGTGCCTTAGTGACATAAAAATGAAGCTAGAACTAGTTTGATTTTGTTATGTACTCTTGTTTCTCTTGTTTAAGACAATGTATTCCACTTTTGTTTATAAATAAAACATAACTTTAAATGCCATGGTTGTGAAACAATAATTCTGTTACAACACTCCCCGACGTTTCCGCCACGTGTTTCTTGTTTTACGTGGACGGGGTGTGACAGAAGAGTTGGTATCAGAGCCAATGGTTATAGGGAATTAGGTTATTAGTAATGATTTGACCTAGACTATAACTTTTCTAGGACCCCCAACACAAGTTATCTTGTGTTTAGATCTTAAAACATGCACTTCACCTATCCTTAGGTGATTGCCAAAACAAGAACCCAATTTTTCCAAAACGATTTTTAAAAATCAATCATTTGTTTTTTAAATAATTTATTGTAAGGTTTTGAAACCTTCAATTTTTCTGAATGATTTTGAAAATTTAATCATCCGTTTTTTAATGATTCTTTTGGCCTTGTGCCTTCCAAGTTTTCAAAATCTCGTCAAAGTTTTGGGTTCTAAATAGTGTGAACACGTACAAACTGGAAGAGTGAATGCCTGTACCTCGGGTTTTCTGTCTAAGGCTAGAGTGTTCGTAAAAATCCACATAATCGGACCAGTCACTCTTACCTGGGAACTCTTGGGGTGAGTGTTCACTTATAGGCGAGCATGTCTTCGCGATACATTATTTTTTGACCCATTTACTTTGATTTGTCACTATGTGTCGTTTGTTTGCTTTGTGATATGGACAAATGACCAACATCATTGCTTTTGTCAATTTTGTTTCATTTCATCCTTTTCATCTAATCATCTCACTCGTTTCCTCTCATGTTTCCTCTTCTAGAATGCCTCCTCGACGTGAGAACCCGCTATCTAATGCCGAAATGGCAGATATCATGGCGCAGCATATGGCTGCCGAACTCCCAAACATTATAGCTCAAGTAAACCAAGCCAACAATAACCAGAATGCTCCATGCAATTTCAAAAGCTTCAATTCGGCTAAACCACTCAAGTTCAGTGGTTCTGAAGGGGCAACTGGGCTCCTAAAATGGTTCGAGAGCATTGAGAGTACGTTTCGTCACGTGCAGTGTCCAGAAAATCAGAAAGTCGAGTTTGCTTCAAGTGTGTTTCAGAAGAGGGCTCTTACACAGTGGAACAGGGTTATGAGAGACCGTGGTGCTGAGGTTGCGTTAGCACAGACTTGGGCTGAACTTAGGGCTCTTATGATGAGGGAGTTTTTTCCTCGTCATGAACTAAGGGCTTTGGAAAGGGAGTTTGATGATTTAAAACAGGATAGTGGTGAGCACCAGGCATACACTGACATGTATGAGGAGTTAAGCTTACTTTGCCCTACCATGGTTACCCCACTCGAGAAGGCTATCGAAAGGTATATCGATGGCTTACCTGACTCCGTACAAGACATCGTTACTGGTAGTAACCCTACCACAGTTCGTCAGGCAATTGAGTTAGCAGCGACATTAATTGAGTCGCAAGTTCGAAAGGGTAAGCTACACAGGAAGGGCGACAAGGGTAAGAAACAGTTATCTGACAAGAGTGCGAGCAAGAAGGATAAGAATAAGAAGGACAATGATACTGGTTCCTCAAAGGGGTCTAGGAAGCGAAAGGCTTCCCAAAATTTTGCCATCACTGCCCAAGCAAATCAGGCAGCTCCCGACCAACCTGCATAACCACCAGCAAAGAAGCGGTATGCGGGGAATGCACCTTTGTGCAACAGATGCAATAGTCACCATCAGCTGCAACTTCCATGCCGTTTCTGTACTAACTGTGGGAAGTCAGGTCATCTTGTTGATATTTTTCGTTCTGCTCAGAATCAAGCTGCACGTAATCCAGCTCAGCAGGCTGCTCGACCGCCTGTTCAACAGCAAGCACAAGCTGCACGACCACATTTTCCTCCTGGTTCGTGCTATAACTGTGGGGATCTGACCCACTACAGAAACCAGTGTCCAAGGCTGGTCAACACCAATCAAAATCAGGCTCAGGCTCGAGGTCGAGTCTTCAATATGAATGCTGTTGAGGCGCAGGCAGACAACGAGGTGGTGAACGGTACGTTCTTAGTTAACAATCAGTCTGCTTCTGTTCTTTTTTATTCTGGTGCCGATAACAGTTTTTTGTCGTTATCTTTTGAGCCTTTGCTTCGCGTGTCTAGAACGAAACTAGGTAAGCCTTTGACAGTAGAAGTTGCTAGTGGCGAACCCGTTGTTCTTGATTCTGTTCTTCGCAACTGCCAGTTGAACCTTAATAACCATATTTTTCCTATTGACCTCACGCCTATGCAACTTGGAAGCTTTGATGTTATAGTGGGCAAGGACTGGTTAGCCAAGCATCACGCAGAGGTAGTTTGTTTCGAGAAGATTGTTCGTGTTCCGATCTCGACAGGTGAGATCCTACAGGTTCGCGGTGAGAAACCTGCTAGAAATCTCAAGCTCATGTCTTGTTTTCAAGCTCAGAAGTATTTGCGCAAGAACTATGTGGCCATTTTGGCACATGTTGTAGTAGAAGAGAAAGGCAAAGGTAAGTCTATTCAAGATATCCCTGTTGTTCGGGATTATCCGGAGCTATTTCCTGAAGAGTTACCTGGATTACCCCCAGCACGCCAAGTCGAGTTCCGTATTGATCTTGTACCTGGTGCAAATCCTATTGCCAGAGCTCCATATCGTCTTGCACCGTCCGAGATGCAAGAGTTGTCTAAGCAGTTTCAGGAGCTTTCTAACAAAGGTTTTATTCGTCCTATGTTTTCACCTTGGGGTGCTCCCGTTCTTTTTGTCAGAAAGAAGGATGGATCTTTTAGAATGTGTATCAATTACCGTGAGCTTAACAAGCTTACCATCAAGAATCGATATCCCCTACCTCGCATTGATGATCTCTTTGATCAGTTACAGGGTGCTTCTTATTTTTCGAAGATTGATCTGCGTTCTGGATATCATCAGCTTCGTGTGCATGAAGAAGATATTCCCAAGATAGCCTTCCGCACTCGTTATGGGCATTATGAGTTCACAGTTATGCCATTCGGTTTAACTAACGCTCCTGCTATTTTCATGGACTTGATGAATAGGGTTTGTAAGCCTTATTTAGATAAGTTCATCATTGTTTTCATTGATGACATCTTGATATACTCTAAGACGCAAGCTGATCACGAGCAACATCTTCGTCTTACTCTGGAACTCCTAAAGAAAGAGCAACTTTTCGCCAAATTCTCCAAGTGCGAATTTTGGCTTAAGGAAGTTCAATTTTTTGGGCATATCGTCAACGAACAAGGTATTCATGTAGATCCCTCCAAGATCAGCGCGATTAAGGATTGGGATACACCTACTACTCCGACTGAGGTTCGTTCTTTTCTTGGTCTCGAGGGTTATTACCGCCGCTTCATTGAAAACTTCTCGAAGATTGCAGTTCCCCTAACTGCTCTAACTCAGAAGAACAAACCCTTTGAATGGGGTTCTACACAGGAAGAAGCATTTCAGACCTTGAAGCAGAAGCTTTGTGATGCGCCTATTCTATCTTTGCCTGAAGGCAATGATGATTTCGTCGTGTATTGTGATTCATCAAATTTCGGTCTTGGCTGTGTTCTCATGCAAAGGAACAAAGTCATAGCATATGCATCGAGGCAGTTGAAGATACATGAGAAGAACTACACCACTCATGATCTTGAGTTAGGTACAAAATGTGTGGTTTTCACTGACCACAGGAGCCTTCAGCACATCTTTAATCAGAAAGAACTCAACATGAGGCAACGACGTTGGGAACGACTATGACTGCGAAAGTCGCTACCACCCTGGTAAGGCGAATGTCGTGGCTGACGCATTGAGTCGTAAAGAACGTGTCAAGCTTCATTGTGTTCGTGTTCAATCTGATATTCAAGCTCGATCTGATATCCAAACCCGCATTTCTCAGGCCCAACGTTCTTGTGTTTCGCAAGACTTGATGGGTGAAGAATTACCCTATCACATTAAGCCTGATCTTGAATTGAAGGACAATCGATCATATTATTTCATGGACCGTTTGTGGGTCCCAAGCCAAGATGATCTTCGCACCTTGCTTATGGATGAAGCTCATAAGTCTCGTTATTCTATTCATCCTGGTGCAGACAAGATGTACAAGGATCTTCGTACTCAGTATTGGTGGCCTGGTATGAAGAAAGACATTGCCTTATACGTTTCAAAATGCCTTACTTGTCTTAAGGTTAAGGCTGAACATCAACATCCTTCTGGTTTATTGGAGCAACCAGAGATCCCAGTTTGGAAATAGGAAAACATTGCTATGGATCTTATTACCAAACTTCCGCGCACAAAGAGAGGTCATGATGCCATCTGGGTAGTTGTTGATCGTCTTACAAAGTCAGCTCATTTCTTGCCGATCTGTGAGAATTTATCTGCTGACAAGCTTGCTAAAATCTTTGTGGATGAAATTGTATCTCGACATGGTGTTCCTTTGAACATTATTTCTGACAGAGATGCTCGATTCTCTTCTCGTTTTTTGAGAACCATGCAATCTGCCATGGGGACCCAACTTAATCTGAGCACAGCTTATCGTCCACAATCAGATGGCCAAACTGAAAGAACAATCCAGACTTTGGAGGATCTGCTTAGAGCTTGTGTGATCTATTTTGGTGGTAGTTGGGATTCATATATTCCGTTGATTGAATTCTCCTACAACAACAGTTATCACTCCAGCATCAACATGGCTCCTTTCGAGGCTCTCTATGGTCGAAAATGTCGTTCACCAGTCGGCTGGAATGAGATCGGTGAGGCTCAGCTTGCTGGACCTGACCTCATTCTAGAGACGACAGATAAGGTTAAGAAAGTTCGTGATAACCTTCAGACAGCTCGAAGCCGTCAAAAGAGTTACACGGACCGACGACGCAAGCCCTTGGAGTTTCAAGTCGGTGATCGTGTATTACTTAAGGCTTCACCTTGGAAAGGTGTGATCAGATTTGGAAAGACAGGAAAACTTGCCCCTAGATACGTTGGACCATTCAAGATCGTCGAAAGAATCGGTAAGGTAGCCTACAGACTTGAATTACCTCCTGAACTTGGTAATGTTCATCCTACCTTTCACGTGTCCAATCTCAAGAAGTGTTTAGCTGATGAGAACCTCCACATTCCACTTGACGAAATTCGTGTTGATAACACGATGCATTTTGTTGAGAAACCAGTGGAAATCATGGACCGTATAGTCAAATGGCTTAAACGCAAGCGCATTCCTTTGGTCAAAGTTTGCTGGGAATCTAAAGGTGGACCATAATTTACTTGGGAACGTGAAGATCAAATGAAGGCGAAGTATCCGCATCTATCTCACGAGTTTCCTCTAAACAAATTTCGGGACGAAATTTCCACAAGTAGGGGAGACTGTGACACCTGTGTCTGTAATCATTGTAAACAGTTCAAGTTATCAATGAAATAAATTTATTTGATCTCAATATTTGTTTGTTTATGTTTGACATTTTTCATGTTTTGATTTTCATTCAATTTCAAACTCTATATCGCTTTCTGGAGAGTTATATGCCAACTGGTGCGTAAACGTAATCAGTGTAACGCGACAAATACTCCGGAACATCAATTTATGCTTAACATACCTTAAATGAGCTTTACATAACTTAGAAATAAGTTTTAAAGGCTTTGGTATGGCAAAATCAAGTTTATTCGCTTACAGGGACTAAATTCGACAAACTGCGAAAGTATGCAGATTTGAACTGCAACGAACATTCCGGAACATGATGATAAGTTAAACATACCCTAAATATCCTTCACATAGCTTAGAAATAGGCTTTGAGGTGTTCGGTATGCTAAAATAACTTACGTTCCGAATACATCCGGACATCCAAAAATTTATGTAATCATTAAAATATTTTATTTTAGTGATTGGCTTGATAAAAATCCATTCGTCGCGCAATTTGGATCGTTTTTCGCGTTCGTGCGCATTTCGTCATAATTAAGCGAATATCGCGATCGTACGACCAAACGAACCGACATCCGGCATATTTTTGAGCATGTTTCATGTCCACAATGTTTAGGCATCATTGTAGGCCCTCAAAGTTTGCTTAACGGGCCTTAAGCGTGTCAGAAATGAGCTTAAACACTTACAGGGACCAAAACTGCAATTTTTGAAACTGTTGCTGAACTGTGGACCTCAGGCGGCCCGCGTACGGACCCCCTTACCCTTACGCGGCCCGTGTGAATGTATCAGACCTGCAAAAATGTGTTTCCAGCTGTTCCAGCTGTTTGTGAGTGTTGCAAATGGTATTTTCAGTACTATGAGCCATTCTAGGGGTGTCCAAGGTTTCACAAAACAAGGGGCACACATGTACGATTGAGATCGAGGCACGTTATTCGATGAACGATCCTAACGGTGGTCCATTTCCTATAAATACCCCCACCATTTGCACTTGCAATCCACACTTGATCAGCTCATATTCTCTAAGTTGAAGTCCTTGCACTTCATACCTGAGAATTTGCTTATCAAACCTCCTTTCTTGGACCCGTTGTAAGTCCTCTTTCGTTCTTTTATGCGTTTTTAGCATGAAAGTCAAACTACGTTTGACTTTCTGCATTGACCAGTTTATGGTCAATGCGAAGTTCGTTTGAACTTCATAACGTGAGTGTAATCATGATGGTTATAGTCCCTAGTGACTATACCTACTGATTTCCACGTTATCTAGGCTCAGTGACGAGTCGTAGTTTCGGCCAAAATGCGCATTCTTGAGTATTTTGTAACCAAACTACTTTTGGGTATCAAGGCCCTTTGTCTTGATATCAAACTTGTTTTCTAACTTAGTTAAAAATGTTTTAATATGTTTAACTCGTCACTATAGGTTTAGTGCTTATGTAGGGTCGTAAGGTAAGCGGCATAAACAACCGCTTATACTTTCAAACCCGACCCGTTTGGTTGATCATTAGGATCCGACTAAACACATTAGGTGACCATAGTTGCATAGGGAATAACCTTCTGAGGTTATACCTTATGGTCACTTCGGTTAAGTAGTTGTATGATAGGTAGTATATATGCCTTAGGAAAATTACCAAACTGCCGCCAAAATTCATTTTAAGCATATGTAATATAAATTTTGACATCTAAACTGATTAGGAAACATAATTAGACATGTTAAGGCATATTTTACTTGTCATAGGACTAGTTAGGCGGTCCGAACGCGTTTTACGCGAACGACGCGTTAAAGTAGCATGAGCTACCTAAACGAGTCGTAATGGGTCAAAAGCACTTAGGATAGGTTTTGTTTTAGTATGTAGGCTTTATTAAACCATATTACATGAGTTCTTAGACTCATTTGGTTATTGAACCCTCATGCTACCCGATCCTCCGATTAGGTTCGTTTATTAACATAGTTACCTATATTAGGTGCCGTTTGATTCCGTGATCTTCTAACATTGCTTGGTGGTTATCCTAGGACTATTGAGCAATCTCAAGTGAGGTCATAGTCCCCTCTTTTACTGTTTTTCAAACATTTTGGGGTGAAACACATGTGCCTACTTGTTACTTTCATGCTTTCCATGTTTCCATATCATATACTTGTTATGTTTGTTGATACATGATGTCTAAAGTCTACGTCATAAGTCTAGGGTCTAAATATGTCAAGTATGTAAAGTATAGGGGTCTGAATGTAAAGTTTAAGTTAGTATGTTAAGGTTTCGCTTCAGGATCTTAATGTAAGCCTCAAGCGAAATCAAGTGATGAGATTTCGCTTGAGACATGTTGAAGCGAAATCTAGTTGCCTATAAATAGGCATGTTGTGTTCTCAGTTGGTACGTATTCCGAGAAGTTGTAACGAAGTGCTGCCAGTTTTTCAAGTGAATATATAACAGAGAACAAGTGTTAAAAGTGAATCTATTCTGTTTTCTACTCTCTTCTGTCTGATTCTAAGCTGTTTAGATGTTTCCGCCATCTAAATAGTGTAAACACATTCAAATTGACTCATTTGATCGGTCAAATCGATCCTATAATTGGTATCAGAGCCAGTTATGAGTGTGTTTGCTTGAATCAGTTGGTTTTTACTCACAAAAACTGATTTCTGGACGAAAACACGGACAAAATGGACTGAGTTTGTCACAGTGTGTGTAAAAGTGTGTTTTAACAAAGCCTTGAGAAATTCAGATTAAAACTCGGACTAAAATTGACAAAAATGACTTGAAAACCAGATTTCGCTTGAGCGGGCAGACTAATTGTTGGTATTTTTGAAGCGAAAACGAGGATTTCGCTTGAAATATTCTGTTTGCTTGAAGCGAAATCGTATATTTCGCTTGAGGAGTCTGTGGTTAGCTGAAAATTTTGGTTTGAAGCGAAACCATAGATTTCGCTTGAGTTCTTGTTGTTTGAAGTGAAATCATATTGTGTTTGATTTGTAAGATTTCGCTTGAAATCTTCTGTGATTTCGCTTGAAGTTTGAGTGATTTCGCTTGAGATTTCTGATAGTCCATAGTGTTCGTGAACTTGTTCGATAATCTGATTCTGTGAAAAGTGTGTGTAAAAATTTAAAACTACTCGGTAAATTTCTAAAAATGGAAAACCAAGAGTTTTATAACTTCTTCTCGGGAAGTGGTATGGTAGCAGGACAAACTTCGGGTAGTGTTATACAAAACGTCAACATGGAGAACGAATTGGGAACAATGCAAAAGCCTCCTAAACTCATGAACATCGACGAATATTCGAGTTGGGCAGGAAGATTTAAAACGTGGGTTCAAGCTAATCATTTTGAAAGTTGGTTAAAGATTGTGGATAAATATGTATATCCTGTTAATGCTATGGGTCATCCGAAAGGGATTGGAAGTTTGAATCAAACGGAACAAGCTGATTTTAAGGCTGAAAAGAAAATGATGAGCATCCTTCAACAAGCAATTAAAGAAGACATCTTAGTACTATTACATCACGAAAACAATTCAAAATCTCTTTGGGATAAATTGTTGTTAAAGTTTGAAGGAAGTGGAGAAATGATGAAAAGCAAGAAGGCATTGATAAACAAGCAGTTTGACATTTTCACGGGAATGAAAGGAGAGACCACAAAGCAATTGATTGAACGATACTGTCATTTGGTTTTGGAGATGGGTAGATTGAAGATAACCAAGACAAATGAAGAGTGGATCGACAAATTAGCAGACGCGTTACCTTATGATGAATGGGGAACGTACCTGATGGTGTTGAAGAGCAATACAAATTTTGCTGACATAACTTTGAGTGATTTCATTGAGAAAATTGAGGCACATGAATTGGAACTATCAAAGATCAAACAAATGAATTCAGAAAATGTGCAGCAAGACATATCTTTGTATTACAAAGGAAGTATTCCTGTTGCAACAAATCAAAGTCCAAAGATACAGACGGGTTTTAGTGCTGATGTAAATTTGGGTGGTTCTACAAACACTCCACAATTAAACAAGCCTTCACCATTTGTGAACTATGATCCAAATTTTAAAGTTCAAGAGCAGTCTTCACCTCAAAGCTCTACAAGTTCAAGTAATCAGACTTATGTTTCTGGCCTGCAGTGCAACATCGCGGTAAATATTAAGAATGGAAATGAAATTACTGAAACTGCCGCAAGACAACACATTGCAGTACTTGCTTCAGTTCTAGAGGCTTATGAAGGCTTGGTGGCGGGTAGGATTGGTAATCCTGATATGACCAAAGAGGATTATGACCAGATTGACCCGGAGGAACTTGAACTGATTGATATAAAATGGGGCATGGCAAGTTTGGTTAGAAGAGCACAACGGTTTATGGAGATTACAGGCCGAAACAGTTTATCAGGCCCTGATCAGAAGTTAGGGTTCGACAAATCAAAAGTTACTTGCTTCAAGTGTAAAGAACGTGGTCATTTTAAGAGAGAATGTCCGAATCGTGAAGTAAACAATCATCAAAACCCGTTCACCAATGACTACTACAAGCAAGCAATCTATCATCGATCAAATCAACAGCCTACTGTTCAAAGACCACAAATTGAGAATAAACCAGAAAAGGCGATGATTGTAAATCAAGATGATGAGAAGGTAGCTGCAGGTTTCAGCTGGGATAAATATATTCCGAGTAATGATGAACAAGCAATGATGGCTGAAGTTGTTGAAATTTCTGAGACAGTGTCTGAACCGAAAACAGTTACTGAAGATGTTTCTGAAGTTGTTGAAGAGATTTTTGTTGAAAATGTGGACAATTTTGGAGAAATAGCTGATGAAGTTCATTACTCTCAATCTGAGAAGGAGGTATTAGCTAGTTCTTTGAAATCTATCATGCCGCCTAAAATTTTTGAATCTTTTGCAGATTTCTTTGAAGAACCGACGACTGGATTGTGTCCAAGATATGAGGAGAAGAAAGAATTTGTTGAAGAAATGATAGATGTGACAAAGGAAATGACCGTAGACACTTTGAAAGAAATTGCTGACAAAGCTCTCATGGCAAAACTGAGAGAGGTAGACTCAGAATCTGAGGAGTCTAAGTCTGTCAGTAGTAAGTCTGTCAAACGAGAGGAATCTGGAGTTCAGGGAAACGAATCAGTCAAACTGTCTGAGTCAGAGTCTGAGAATGTCGGTAAACAAGATGTGACAAATGTTTGTCATGAACAAGTTGTTGAAAAAATCGTTTCAATTCCTGAAACACCATGCCAGAAGTGTTTACAACCTTGCATGGAGTGTCTTGAGAAAGACACTAAGAATCAGGAAATGAAACATCATGTAGATATGCTAAAATTTGATCTGAGCGAAGTAAAAGAAGCATATGACAAATTGGCTAAATCTATCAAAATGATTCAAGATGAAAGTCTTGAAAATGACAAAGCCACGAAATTGCTAAAATCAACTGTTTTAGAAAAACAAATGGAAGTCAATTTTCATTTGGACACCATTGCTTCATTAAAAAGGGAATTGGAGTTAACAAAAATTGAAAATGATAGAATTGATAAGAAGTTGATGAGTTATATAGCATCTTCATATGTGATTGAACAGATTGTCCCAAAACAACCTGATGAAACACCAGTCTTTAACAGTGTTCCACCCCCAATGTGGAATCATTATACACAGAAATATCCAGATGGGGTGGAAGCTGCTTTGAATCTCAAATTGAGAACAATTGAGGATGATTTGCCTGAAAGCATCGATGTTACATTCTCTGCATCCGACACCGACAACGAATCACAGATTATTAAAACTGTTGTCGATCAGGTGTTAGATGAAGAGATTGATAACTCTGAGAAGTCACAATCTGACAAAGGTGTTACAGATTCTGAAGATGAAAGTAATTTCTTGGAACGGTTTATACCGAAATCGGACAAGAGTGCGAATGATGATTCGATTATGGTAGTATATACTATGATTGGAACAGACAAACTTTATTCCGATTTTGAGTATCCTCTTCAGAATGTGAAAATTGAGAATGTTGAGAAAGTTTTTAGATTGGTTGAAATGAACATTGATGAGGTTAATAACAAAGAATTCTTTTCAAAAACTAAAAAATCATTTGTTACAACACGTGTTCACAACTTTGAGAAAAAGGAATGGGAAGGTAATGGTTACAAGAAAAATGGTAACAACTTTAAAAACAAAGGAATTGGTTTTGAGAAAAAGTTGGCTAAGAAGGTTGTCAAGCCAAAAGATAAAATGAATGATGTTTTTGTTGTTGGTCCAAGTGTTGATGAAGAAAAGGAATACATTTTTAGTCAAAAAGCAATTGACGATTTCGATACAGCAAAGAAACTGAAAGAAGAGTCGTTCAAATCAACTTTTGTCGAATATGATAAAAGAGTTTGCTATCGCTGTAATGAAATTGGACACATGGCAAAACAATGCAAGAAAGTTTTTGAAAAACCTGTCATTAAACCATTTGTTAAAAAATCTCAACCTAAGTCACCAGTTAATACAAAGGGCAAAAAGCCGATGGTTTCACCAATTCGAATCTTGAAAAGGGGTGAATCATTGAAGTCGGAAGATAAGCTGAAATCAACATTTGAGATTGGCGAATCTTCAAAGTCTCAAATGACTTCAAAGATTTATCCAAAAACGAAAACTTTTGAAAATCAATTTTGGGTTGTAAAATCAAAACCATCGGTCGAGGAGAAAAAGATGGAAAACATTTTGAAAAATGAAACAAAAGTTGGTGAAACCAAATCACAATCAGTTGAGGTAAAGAAAATGGAAAATGAGTTAAAGTTTGATTCAAAAGCTTTTAATCCTACTGTTCAAAATATTTTTGGAAAAATGGTTGACAGAAAAGTCAAAGGGGTAAAGGAATTTTATGCATCAAAAGTGGGTGCTAATGATAAACAAGAATTTGAATTTGAGCTTGATAAGTTTCTTGCAGAGTTTCCTCCTATTAAAGAAAATATGCTAAAATCAAAAGTGGAACCTGTTGCTTCGAATGTCACATTTGATTTTCCTAAGATTGATGAAAAGTGTGATGTAGTGTTTGGAAGTGTTTCAGAAGTTAAAAGGTCATGGAGTTCATTGTTTGAATGAATTTGATATGATATGTGCAGGAGCTGCCCAAGTCAATTCTATCAAAATGGATCATGGATAGTGGTGCATCAAGGCACATGACTGGGACGCTTGCTTTGCTCTATGATGTAAAATCCATTAATGGAGGTCATGTAGGATTTGCTGGGAGTCAAGGTGGAAGAATTGTTGGTCAAGGAACTTTGACAAATGGTGTGATATCTTTTGACAAAGTAAACTACATAGTGGAGTTGACTAACAATCTACTCAGTATTTCACAGATTTGTGATAAAGATTTCAGTGTACATTTTACAAAAACTGAATGTGTGGTTTTGAAACCAGGGTTTAAAATCCCTGATGAGATGGTGTTGTTGCGTGCTCCACGTGAGTATGATCTTTATTATCTTGATATGAGCACAGCAAAGTCAACGTCTCATCAGAAACAGTGTTTTGTGTCTAAAAACAAAGCAACAGAAAAGGATTCAATCATGTGGCATCGTAAGATGGGCCACATTCATGTTCGCAAAATGAATTTTTTGGTTCATAATGATTTAGTTGAAGGTGTGAACTTTAAAAATTTTCATTTAAATGATGATTGTATTGCATGCAAGAAAGGTAAGCAGGTTCGGAAGTCACATCCTTTGAAGGTCATGAATTCAGTCAGGTTACCTCTTGAGAGATTGCACATGGATCTCTTCGGGCCTGTCAATGTTAAGAGTATCAGTCGGGATTTGTACTGCTTGGTGGTTACAGATGATTTTTCAAGATTTTCTTGGGTTGTATGCTTAGAACGGAAAGATCAAACATTTGAGTCTTTGATGATACTTTTCAAAAAGATGGAAACAGTATACAAACTGCCTATCCGGAGAATTAGAAGCGACAATGGAACTGAATTTAAAAACAACAGAATGTACGAGTTCTGCAATGAAAAGGGAATTCTTCATGAATTCAGTGCGCCGTATACTCCACAGCAAAACGGCGTAGCTGAAAGAAAGAATAGAACCCTAATCGAGACAGCACGTACAATGTTAGCAGATTCCAAGCTACCTATTTTCTTCTGGAGTGAAGCAGTATCTGCAGCGTGCTATACACTGAACAGAGTCCTTACTGTCAAGAAGTATGGAAAGACATGTTTTGAGTTGCTGCATCGTTACAAGCCGAATCTTGAGTTCTTGGAACCTTTCGGATCACCGTGTACGTTTATTGATGAAGACGGAAAGTTTGGAGCAAAATCAAATGAAGGTTTCTTTGTAGGTTACGCCAGCCCACTAAAAAGGGTGTTCGTACCATGTCTGAGCAAGGTGATTCAGGTGCTTCATGTGGATTGTCAGAAGCATACTCCGTCACCACAACTTCCCGGACAAAGATTCCTATTTGACTACGATAAACTCTGGGAATCGTTTCATATGCCATCCGAGCCGAGTGAGGAGGAAGTCGCTCTCATGTATTTGTATCAACAAAGTCATTTGTCAGAGCCAGAATCTAGACCGCTAGATGTTCCTACGCCCACCGTGGGTACTCATGATGATGAAGCCGGACCAAGTGGAACCGTTCATATACCACCAGATGAACCAGAGGAACCAGCTCCGTCATTTGACGTTTCTGACGACTCAGAGGAGGAACCCGCTCTTACCTTTGACGAGGAACCAAATGAGACAACAGAAGAGACTGTTGACCAAATCGTTGATCTTGACATTTCAAATCTGGAATCGGAAGTTGTAGTGCCTGACAGTGCAATGCCACGAACGTTATCCTATCATCCCTCAGAACAGATCATTGGCGACTTGCAAAGTGGTGTTAAAACTCGACATCAAATAGATCAAGCTCTTACTTGTTTTTATTCATCTATTGCTGACATGCAGAAAGAAGTTTCTTTAAAATGTTTTATCTCGCAGATAGAGCCCAAGACATACAAAGAAGCATTGACCGAGGAGAGCTGGGTTAATGCAATGCAGGAGGAGCTACAACAGTTTCAAAAGCTGGGTGTCTGGGAGCTTGTTGATCTTCCACCAAATCAAAAGTTAATCAAGACAAAGTGGGTTTTCAAATGTAAACGAGATGATAGAGGAGTCGTGGTGAGAAACAAAGCAAGACTGGTAGTACAAGGATTCAGTCAACAAGAAGGAATTGATTACGATGAAGTCTACGCACCAGTTGCAAGGCTAGAGGCAATTTGGATTTTTCTGGCCTTTGCATCATGGAAGAACTTTAAAGTATATCAACTTGACGTGAAATCTGCTTTTCTCTATGGAACTATCAAAGAGGAAGTGTATGTGGGGCAACCGCCAGGTTTCACAGACCCACAGCACAAAAACAAGGTGTTTCTACTGGACAAGGCGTTATACGGACTTCACCAGGCCCCGAGAGCCTGGTATGAAACGCTCTCGACATACTTGTTGGACAACGGGTTCACAAGAGGTACAGTAGATAGCACTTTGTTTATTAAAGAAAAAGAAAACCATTTGTTGATTGTGCAGATTTACGTGGACGATATCATCTTTGGATCCACCAACGACGATATGTGCAAAGAGTTTGAGCTAGTGATGAAGAAAAAGTTTGAAATGAGCTCAATGGGCGAAATGAAGTTTTTCCTCGGGTTGCAGGTAGAACAAATGCCCAATGGAATCTTCATTCATCAGTCAAAGTATGTGAAAGATGTGCTAGACAAGTTTGATATGGCAAATTGCAGTTCAGCATCCACTCCCCTTGCACAAAATCATGGGATTTGTCCTGATGAGAATGGAGTGAAGATGGATGAAACATTGTACCGATCAATAATTGGTTCCTTGATGTATCTCACAGCTTCTCGTCCGGACATCATGTATCCGACATGCTTATGTGCCAGATATCAGTCGAATCCGAAGCAGTCACACCTGACAATCGTGAAACGAATACTACGGTATTTGAAAGGCTGCCCAAACATCGGTTTGTGGTATCCTAGATTAGGTGACTTTACTTTATCCGGTTTCGCTGATTCAGATTTCGGAAGCTGCAAACAGAACGCAAAGTCCACCACTGCCGGGTGTCAGTTCTTAGGAACTCGACTCGTTACCTGGCAGTGTAAGAAACAAACCACTGTAGCGCTTTCTACTTGTGAAGCTGAATACGTTTCAGCTTCCAGCTGCTGTTCTCAGATCCTTTGGATCCAACAGCAAATGCGTGACTTTGGTTTGCAATTCTTAGATACTCCAATTTTCGTGGACAATGAAGCAGCCATTAATATTACTAAAAATCCGGTTCACCATTCAAAAACAAAACACATTGAAATCCGTCACCATTTTATTCGAGATTGTAACGAGAAAAAATTAATTCGGATTGAATATGTGCACACCGATGAACAGAAAGCGGATTTCTATACCAAACCATTTGATAAAAAGAGGTTTTATTATCTTTTAAAATTGAATGGAATGAAAAATCTGCAATCTGGGAGGGTTGTTGAATGTGATGCCGAATTGGACGGCGATCTGACGTGAACTTTTGTCGTGTTGTCAATTTTGTTTGTACAGTTTATTTTCTGCTTTTCGATAAAAACAAAAACACAAAAATATGTTTTTATTTTTAGGGGGAGAAAGTTTGCAGAAAAATACAAAAACATGATAAAATCTATAAAAACCAAAAACATTTGAAAAAGTAAAAATGAGTTTGTGTATAAAAGGGAAATGATAGTACATCAGCTAAACGGGTGCAGTACGCTAAAGAAATGTAATGTATAAATGTGTTAAGCAGTCTTGTAGATGATGTTCCGATAGGTCTTTTCACATTCAGTAAAAATGTTCGGGATATAAACATAAAAATTACTTGCTTTTATGTGGGGAACACCTCCAGGATATATAGGTAACCCCTGAAATCTCGTTTGAAAGGTTTCATATTCTGATATACTAGGATTGTTTACTCAATGATCTCTGTATTCCAGGACTTCTGCTGAACGGTGGTTCTGACCTAGTCCTCGAATAATATTTTTCGCAAATGCTTGAAATATAGCATCACCCTCAGCATATATGATAAGACAATAAAATTGCTTAGAAATGCTGTTGTAAAAAAGATCCTCTAAAAGGGGACACACCAAAAGTCGAGTCATGATCTCTCTGCTGAACGGTAGTTCTGACCTGAGCTCTCATGATTCTTCATAAATTATTAACCCCTTACAGATATCATTTGTGTTAAATCTTTCCTGTAAGACTGAATATTGGGATCTGGATACGGGAGTATATTCTGAGGTGGGACACATATAAAAGTTTAAGTCTTAAGACATTAAATTCGTATCCTGAACAGATTGAGAAATGTGTGAAGATTTAAAGTGGATCAGTATATCGGAAATCAATGCAAATTGTTTAATATTGGTAATGTAATTCAGCTTAACGGTACTTGTATCTTGTTGGCAGCTGATATGATCCCTTAACACGCTCACAAAAAGATTGTGTGTACATAGTTACAGCTTTTTCAGTTTAAAATCCAAAAAGATTTTAATTTTTCTTTTTATTTTCGACAACTGACATTGGGAATCGAAAGTTCAAAGTCTTGTGCAGATCATGTCTGAGATTGATGAGGATTGGGTAAGCTTGTGATGCAGTATAATGATTGGTACAAGTGTTTGTTGATTAAAATGAGATTGAAAGATTAAAATGATTCAAAAGTTCATTAATTTGAACTTATTTTTTTCAAGAAATCCGGTATCTACATAGTTTGGTTAGCCAAGGTCATTGAGTTGGACTTGGCAGACTTGTCAGTTGATCAAGGTCATTAGCTTGGACTTGGTTAACTGGGTGTGACATTAAAATCTGAAAAATTTAAAAGGGGAAATCAATTTTCAAAAGATTTCGCTTCAAGTATTGAAAATTGCGCTTAAATCTGTTTCAAGCGAAATCTTCAGGTTAACAAATTCGCTTCAAGATGTTGTAAGTATGCCTGAAGCGAAATCGTCAGTAGTATAAAAGGACAACTTTGCTTCGCTTCAGTCATTAGTTTCAAACATCTCGCTTCAAGGTCTGTCAGAGAGACTTCAAGCGAATTCATCTGAATCATTGTTTTTCTGCTGTTACTTTGCCCAAATTCACACAAATCTTGTGTTTTTAGTTGGCATACACAACTATTAACATGGTGAATGTAAGTAATCTCTGAGTTGTGTACAGATTTTAGTTGATTTTTGTGTCGGCAGCAATTAAGGTTAGAACACATAGTTTTAGGGTTTTTAACTGAATAAAATTAAATCAAAACATGTGTGTGTAGTCGGAATCATGTGTAGATGATAGTGTGTTGTTTGATTGATTCAGATCTGAGTCTGTATGATATTGACGTTTGAACAGATTTTTATTCTTAGATCTAGAACAGATGGATGGGTTAAAATGAATGAAATTCACATCATGTTGCTCGGAATTGATAGTAGTACAGGACTGTGTGATCAATTTGATCATTTGTTTGAAAATTTTTGAGATGATTGAACAGTGTCGCTTCAAAGAGTATGAACAGTGTCGCTTCAGGAGATATGTTAGTGTCGCTTCTAGGAAATGTTCACATATTAATTTCGCTTGAACAGTTCTTATTTGCTCAGATGAATTTTAAGCGAAATCATTGATATCGCTTGAAATGATGAGTAAATTTAAAATTTTATAAAAATTGTCTAATGTGTTTGAATTTTTGTGGTATTTGATGTGCAGCCTTCGAATATTTTATTCAAAGCTCTTCACAACTCTTGTTGTGATCTTGATGTGACAAGAAGTTCAAAGTTGTCTGAGTTCTCTAGCATTCTGGAATTCATGAGAAGATTGCCGATTCAAAAAGCTTTAACAGATAGAAGAATGGTATATAAGTCACACATCAAACGCTTTTGGAAGCATGCTGTATATGATGAGAAAAACAAAGTAATTACTTCACTTGTTAAGGTTACTGATGAAAAGAAACAAATTCTGATAACGGAGGCGTATGTTCGTGAGATTCTAGATTTTCCTGATACTGAAAATTCACCAACAGCATTTCCTGAAAGAATGGTGAAAGGATGTTTGCTCAGAATGGGATACATTGGAGATGTGAACACTGCTAATGTTTTGAAATCAAAGTTTACAAAGCCGTTCAAATTCTTTATTCATTCAGTATTGATTGCTCTAAGTCATCAAAAGGGTAGTTACGATGCTATGCGTGATTATCACATGAACATGGTAGTTGCTCTTGTTTTGAACAAGAAATACAATTTCTCACATATTGTATTTCATTATCTTGTGGAAGAGGTGACATCAAAAAGGAAAAGCTGAAAAGGAACGTAAAGCTCGTGAAGAAAAAGATAGATATCTTCGGGAGACATTTGCTCAAAGGCAAGCTGCTGAAGAAAAGAAAAGAGCTGATGATAATGAAAAGCTTAGGAAGATGTTGTCAAGGAAACCTAAGCCTAGAGAAGAAAAGTTCAAATCCATGTGAAGACCTAGACTGAAGACTCCGGCTTTATCCAAGGGGGAGTTTGTTGATACATGATGTCTAAAGTCTACGTCATAAGTCTAGGGTCTAAATATGTCAAGTATGTAAAGTATAGGGGTCTGAATGTAAAGTTTAAGTTAGTATGTTAAGGTTTCGCTTCAGGATCTTAATGTAAGCCTCAAGCGAAATCAAGTGATGAGATTTCGCTTGAGACATGTTGAAGCGAAATCTAGTTGCCTATAAATAGGCATGTTGTGTTCTCAATTGGTACGTATTCCGAGAAGTTGTAACGAAGTGCTGCCAGTTTTTCAAGTGAATATATAACAGAGAACAAGTGTTAAAAGTGAATCTATTCTGTTTTCTACTCTCTTCTGTCTGATTCTAAGCTGTTTAGATGTTTCCGCCATCTAAATAGTGTAAACACATTCAAATTGACTCATTTGATCGGTCAAATCGATCCTACAATGTTCCCTAGTACACTTATAGTACATGATTTCATTATGTTTTTGCTATGCATGTCCTTTGTTGCATACCTAGTACATCGTTTTACATTCCATTTTATGCTATGTATGTCCATTTAGTTCATACTTAGTGCATTGTTTTACATTACATTTCACGCTATGTATGTCCATTTAGTGCATACTTAGTGCATTGTTTTACATCACATCACATGCTATGTATGTTCATTTGTTGCATACTTAGTACATTTGTTTTTCGTCACATGCTTACATTTTGGTAGGACATTTGGGTTGTTTAAATGGGACCAAAATACATTCATTAACATTGATCATGCCGTTCGTTAGTACGTAGTGGTACCATAGGAATTGATAACTCCCGTTCCTGACATCCTAGGTATGTTTGGATGGAAGGAATGACCGAATTCGATAAACATAACTCAGATAGACCTTTAATTTATTTAAGGGTTTATCTCCACAGTCACAAGGCTTGAATGTATGCATTTTCAAAATACTGCATAGATGTTTGTATCAGTATAGCATGCAGTTATTTTACAAAACATAACCTTGATTTACTTCAATACCTTGTTTTGTACATTGTTACCTATGGTTTAGTTGATATATTTCACATGCCATACATGATATTTTGGATACACATTACATGATTTACATTAGACATAAACTTTGACATTGATATATACATTTCATGAGTTACATTAGACATAAATATTTTGATATGGTTTATACAATAATACTCGACAATTGATTTGTACATGAACACTTTACACCAGTGGTTTGTTTGGGTAAGTGATTTAAGTAACGAGGCGTGTGTAATGTAACACCTGTGTCATTTCGACCATCAAACAAATTCCAAACCAATGAAATATTGTATTTCATACTTTGGATTTGTATAAATATGCGTATCTTGTGCACATATCAACTCTTGTTCGATTTCAAACTCTAAATCGCTTTCTGGAAGGTTATACGCGCACTAATGCGTAAATACAACCAGTTTAATGCAACAAACACTCCGGAATAGTGAAATAGGTTTAACATACCTTAAATAACCTTTACATAACTTAGATATAAGTTTTGAAGGCTTTGGTATGGCAAAATCTAGTTAAATCGCTTACAGGGACTAAAGTTGACAAACTGCGAAAGTATGCCAATTTGAACTGTAACAGACATTCCGGAGCATGACCATAAGTTAAACATACCATAAATACCCTTCACATAGCTTAGAAATAGGCTTTGAGGTGTTCGGTATGCTAAAATAAACTTTTGGGTCATTCAGGGACTAAAAGTGTCAAAAAGTGCACAAGTTTGCATTTTCGCGCATAACTTACGTTCTGAATACATCCGGACATCCAAAAATTTATGTAAGCACTAAAATATTTTATTTTAGTGTTCGCCATAAGAAAAATCCATTTGTCACGTCATTTGGATCGTTTTTCGCGCTTATGCGCATTCCGTCGTAATTAAGCGAACATCGCGTTCGTACGACCAAACGAACCATCATCCGAGATATTTTTGAGCAAGTTTTGAGTTCCCTATACTTTAACTTCATTTTAGAGCCTTGAAATGAGGTTAACGGGGTTCAAACGCATCGAAAATCGCTTAAACGGGCTGCAGGGACTAAACCTGTCACTTTTGAAACAATTCTGAAACATGGGGGCAGTGGCGTAGCGCGAGCCCTAAGGGCCTATGTAGTCGCGCTACGCGACTGCCTATGCTGGACAGAAAACATGCAGAAAACTCAGTTTTGCGTTTTCGGGACCAGATTCGATGTATTAGCCGTTGTTTAATTCACAACCACACATTCTAACTTGCTTAGTCAGCGGATAAGGATGGAATTTTGGCACCATAACTTTGAAACACATGTATGGATGGAATTTAAACACCTAAACACCATAACTTTGCAACACATGTATGGATGGAATTTAAACACCTAAACACCATAACTTTGCAACACATGTACGGATGGGATTAAGGCACGTTTTCCATGAAACGATCTTAACGGTTCGGGTATTCCTATAAATACCCCATACCCCCATTGCTAAAATCACTAGAATTCTGATTTGAGAACCTCTAAGTTGAAACCATTGTTTCATACCTGAGATTCTTGAATCGGGATTAGCATTCGGGGACCCTTCGTAAGTATTCTTTCGTTCTTTTCCTTATTTTATTGCTTTTCGAGTCAGAAAGTCAAACTTTGTTTGACTTTCAGCGTTGACCAGTAATGGTCAATGCGAAGTTCGTTTGAACTTTGCAACGTGAGTGTAATCACGTTGGTCATAGTCCCTTGGGACTATGCCCACTGATTACCACGTTGTCTAGGGTCGTAGGGTAGGCGATCTAATAAATCGCCTATACCTTCGAACCCGACCCAGTTTGGTCGATCATTAGGATCCGACCAAATACTTTAGGTGACCATAGTAGGTAGGGAATAACCTTCCGAGGTTATACCCTATGGTCACATCGTTTGAGTAGTTTTATGATAAGTAGTTTATATGCCTTAGGTAAATTACCAGAATACCCTTTTCATGTATAATTGGTAATTAAGCATATGTAACCTAAACCTTTGTCACATAACTGATTATGTAACATGTTTAGGCATATAACACTTGTCATAGGACTAGTTAGGCGGTCCGAACGCGTTTCACGCGAACGACGCGTTAAAGTAGCATAAGCTACCTAAACGGGTCGTAATGGGTCGTAAACACTTAGGTTAAGTTTCATTTAGTATGTAGGCTTTGTAAAACCAATTGACACGAGTCTCTACACTCGTTTGGTTTACAAACCCTAATGCTACCCGATCTTCCGATCTAGGTTCGGTTAATTAACATAGTTACCTATATTAGGTGCCGTTTGATATCCGCGATCTCTAGCATTGTTTGGTTGTTACTCAAGGACTTCTGAGCAATCTCAAGTGAGTACATAGACCCCTCTCTTACTGTTTTCCAAACTGTTTTGGGGTGGAACACATGTGCCTACTTGTTACTTTCATGCTTTCCTGTTTTAACATCATATACTGCTATGTTCGTTAGTACATTATAGTACATGATTTTATGACATTTCATGCTAGGTGTGCCCAATTGTGTGCATTACTTAGTACATCGTTTTACATGACATTTTGACATAGACATTTGACATAGACATTTCGGCATAGACATTTTAACATGATTGACATTTGATCATGCATTTCCCACAAAACATAACTTTGATTTAAACCAAGTTTTACTTCAATACTTTGTTTTTGTGCATATGGTTTAGTTGAGACATTTCACTTGCCATACATGACATCTTGACATAGACGTTTGACATGGATATTTGACATAGACATTTGACATGGATATTTGACATAGACATTTTGATATGATTTACATCTTGACATGAACACTTTGACATATTACCCAATACATTTGACAATTTATTTAAACATAGACTTCTTACATTGGTTGGTTTGGTTTGATTAAGTAACGATGCGTGTGTAATATGATACAAGCATGGTGGATACGCCGCTGGTACTTCCTATATATAAGTGTTTGTATGGTATTACATATCATAGCGTTATTTGAATCATTTCAGTTTGAGACATAGAACATTTTATACAAATAACATACTTTTCACAAGACATTGATTTATAAACATCTTATCTTATGCAAACATATTTTACTTGGTTATTCATTTAACCTTACATTTATTTATACTTATCATCTGATCTTATTGATTTTCAAATGATTTACAAAGCAAAGCAAATAACAAGGTTCATAACTAAACATTTTCTCAAACATAAGTCATGAAACCTATTTTCACAAAACCTATGTATCTCACAGGCATTTTTATGCTGACGTACCTATTTTCACATGTGTTTTTCAGGAACTGTTGCATAAGATGATCAAGATACACATAGGCAGACTTGGGCTTTAGTGACAATAAAAGATGCAAGACTAGTTAATTATGTTGTATTTTCTTTGTTTGTTAAGACATTGTAACACCTTTATCAATAAAACGAAACTTCAATTGCCATGGATTTGAAACAATTAATTCTGTTACAACACTCCCCGATGTTTCCGCCACGTTTTGTATGTTCCACGTGGTCGGGGTGTGACAGAAAAGATGGTATCAGAGCCAATGGTTATAGGGAATTAGGTTATTAGTAATGCTTTGACCTAGTCTATAACCTTCCTAGGACCCTAACGCGAGTTTACTTGCGTTTAGTCATAAAACAATACCGTCACCTATCCTTAGGCGACAACCACAACAAGTACATCAATTTCAAAACCGCTTTGAAAACTAATCATCTGTTCTAGGATGATTTATTACAAGGTTTTGAACCCTCTGTTATATGGTTTTGAACCCCTTTGAATTTTCAAAATCTCGTCAAGGTTTTGGGTTTTAAATAATGTGAACATGTGCAAACTGGAAGGGTGAATGCCTGTATTCTGGGTTTTCTGTCTAGGCAAGCACTTCGTATACATCTCATCAGACGCGAGACCAGTTGTGCTTACCTGGGAATTCTTGGGATGAGTGTTCACTTATAGGCGAGCATGTCGTCGCGATACATTATATTGACCCGCTTACTTTGATTAGTCACTGTCTCATTTGTTTGCCTTTGGTAACAAACAAATGGTCACAATCTACATGCCTTGTCATTTTCTTTTGACTATCTTTCGCTTGTTTCCTACTATGCCTTTCGTTATCTTCAAGATGCTTCTTCATCGCAACAACAATGTCCGAACCAGGTGCTGCAATTACCCAGCGAATAGGCGTCGTACTCCAGAGGACCGTTGACTTAGCTATCACCATGACTCGCCTCAGGGATGAAGCTGTATAAGGGAACTACTTCTTGGTGCAATCAATGCCATCGTCATTATTCAAATCAAATACCTTGTTTCAAATGTACCCACGGTGGACGATGGAGACATTTGGTTAACATGTGCCGTTTTGTAATCTAAAGCAAAGCTGTTACAAATCCTGCTGCTGCTCAACCTTCAAACTCTGCTTCATATGTCGCTTGGCATATCTGGCGCCTCAACCTCATGAACTTTCTACCTTGTGTATCGACGTAAGCACGCCTAGTGCAAGGTGTCGGAACACTCTCGTTACACAAACTCCAAAATCCATGTAGGATCTTTCTATCCTCATAATTAGATCCTTGTGGATGGGTATCATTCATCGGAGTCCTTAAATTGAATTCTTTGTATGATTCAATACGTACATCACAATTCAATAGGGACAAAGCCGAATTTCTTTTAAAGATTATCCTATCCTTATAGATAGATTCTTGAAATAATTAAAGTGCCAAATGAAATCCACGAATTGGATTCCTGGTGTGCTTTAAGTATCCGCGTCCAAAGACAACAAATTAAAGAATCAAGTTAACTAATTTTTGTGCTTATGTGTTTTGTGTTTTATGTGATCCATCCAAATCCTCGTAGAATCTTCCATATCTCATATGAAGGATTCATAGTAGGATATTCAAAAAGGTACTATCTTAAATCCTTAATGGACTTCCACGTTGTAGTTAAGTCCCTTGGATTATAAAGTACTATTCCAAAATTTAAGGGAAACATGTGTTGAAAAGTTAAATAGATCCTTCGTCGATCTAAAGTTAAATACATCCTACGTCGGTGTAGTTAAATGTTTCTCTTATGTAGTAAAGTTAAATAGATCCTCCGTCGATCTAAAGTTAAATAGATCCTCCGTCGATCTAAAGTTAAATACATCCTACGTCGGTGTAGTTAAATGTTTCTCTTAGATAGTTGAGTTAAAGAGATCCTACGTCGATCTAAAGTTAAATACATCCTACGTCGGTGTAGTTAAATGTTTCTCTTAGATAGTTGAGTTAAAGAGATCCTACGTCGATCTAAAGTTAAATACATCCTACGTCGGTGTAGTTAAATATTCCCCGTAGGTAGTTAGTTAAAGAGATCCTACGTCGATCTAAGTTAAATAGATTGGTCCGACAATCTAGTTAAATACATCCTACGTCGATGTGGTTAAATTTTCCCCGTGGATAGTTTAGTTAAAGAGATCCTACGTCGATCTAAGTTAAATAGATTGGTCCGACAATCTAGTTAAATACATCCTACGTCGATGTGGTTAAACTTTCCCCGTGGGTAGTTTAGTTAAAGAGATCCTACGTCGATCTAAGTTAAATAGATTGGTTCGACAATCTAGTTAATTATGTCATTAAATAGGCCCTCGGGTGGTCTAAATCAAGAGATTGTTCGTTAATCTAATCCTTTGGTGACCTAGTTAAAGAGACTCTATTGCAGTCAAGATTAATTCACCACAGGATTATTCGTTTGATTTTTCCCCATACGCATTATGAAATAAACTATGCGGACTGTGCAAGGAACTACGTAATTATGGAGGCCTACATAATTATGGAGTTCAGTGCATAGGAACCACAGGAAGTTTTGTCATGTGTTAAGACCAACAGTGGCAAGAGTAATGATACGGGAGAAGTCTTGGACTTTTACCAATGTCATTTATTCTCACACTACCCAATTCTGATTTCAAGCACACACAAGTTTCCTATGATAATTCTTCACGGGAACTGTTCTCCTGTCTATAGTTCAAAACTCCATGTTTTGTTACTACAATGACTTCAATTTGAGGGTTGACATCTTTTCTAAGAATCCTAACATGGCCCAGAGTTTTACTTAAGGGCTCAATGGAATTGTCTGAAGGCAAAAACCGTCACAGTTGTCTCCACAAGTTTCCTCTAAAAGTAAATTTCGGGACGAAATTTCCTAAAGTAGGGGAGACTGTAACACCTGTGTCATTTCGACCATCAAACAAATGCCAAACCAATGAAATATTGTATTTCATACTTTGGATTTGTATAAATATGCGTATCTTGTGCACATATCAACTCTTGTTCGATTTCAAACTCTAAATCGCTTTCTGGAAGGTTATACGCGCACTAATGCGTAAATATAACCAGTTTAATGCAACAAACACTCCGGAATAGTGAAATAGGTTTAACATACCTTAAATAACCTTTACATAACTTAGATATAAGTTTTGAAGGCTTTGGTATGGCAAAATCTAGTTAAATCGCTTACAGGGACTAAAGTTGACAAACTGCGAAAGTATGCCAATTTGAACTGTAACAGACATTCCGGAGCATGACCATAAGTTAAACATACCATAAATACCCTTCACATAGCTTAGAAATAGGCTTTGAGGTGTTCGGTATGCTAAAATAAACTTTTGGGTCATTCAGGGACTAAAAGTGTCAAAAAGTGCACAAGTTTGCATTTTCGCGCATAACTTACGTTCTGAATACATCCGGACATCCAAAAATTTATGTAAGCACTAAAATATTTTATTTTAGTGTTCGCCATAAGAAAAATCCATTTGTCACGTCATTTGGATCGTTTTTCGCGCTTATGCGCATTCCGTCGTAATTAAGCGAACATCGCGTTCGTACGACCAAACGAACCATCATCCGAGATATTTTTGAGCAAGTTTTGAGTTCCCTATACTTTAACTTCATTTTAGAGCCTTGAAATGAGGTTAACGGGGTTCAAACGCATCGAAAATCGCTTAAACGGGCTGCAGGGACTAAACCTGTCACTTTTGAAACAATTCTGAAACATGGGGGCAGTGGCGTAGCGCGAGCCCTAAGGGCCTATGTAGTCGCGCTACGCGACTGCCTATGCTGGACAGAAAACATGCAGAAAACTCAGTTTTGCGTTTTCGGGACCAGATTCGATGTATTAGCCGTTGTTTAATTCACAACCACACATTCTAACTTGCTTAGTCAGCGGATAAGGATGGAATTTTGGCACCATAACTTTGAAACACATGTATGGATGGAATTTAAACACCTAAACACCATAACTTTGCAACACATGTATGGATGGAATTTAAACACCTAAACACCATAACTTTGCAACACATGTACGGATGGGATTAAGGCACGTTTTCCATGAAACGATCTTAACGGTTCGGGTATTCCTATAAATACCCCATACCCCCATTGCTAAAATCACTAGAATTATGATTTGAGAACCTCTAAGTTGAAACCATTGTTTCATACCTGAGATTCTTGAATCGGGATTAGCATTCGGGGACCCTTCGTAAGTATTCTTTCATTCTTTTCCTTATTTTATTGCTTTTCGAGTCAGAAAGTCAAACTTTGTTTGACTTTCAGCGTTGACCAGTAATGGTCAATGCGAAGTTCGTTTGAACTTCGCAACGTGAGTGTAATCACGTTGGTCATAGTCCCATGGGACTATGCCCACTGATTACCACGTTGTCTAGGGTCGTAGGGTAGGCGATCTAATAAATCGCCTATACCTTCGAACCCGACCCAGTTTGGTCGATCATTAGGATCCGACCAAATACTTTAGGTGACCATAGTAGGTAGGGAATAACCTTCCGAGGTTATACCCTATGGTCACATCGTTTGAGTAGTTTTATGATAAGTAGTTTATATGCCTTAGGTAAATTACCAGAATACCCTTTTCATGTATAATTGGTAATTAAGCATATGTAACCTAAACCTTTGTCACATAACTGATTATGTAACATGTTTAGGCATATAACACTTGTCATAGGACTAGTTAGGCGGTCCGAACGCGTTTCACGCGAACGACGCGTTAAAGTAGCATAAGCTACCTAAACGGGTCGTAATGGGTCGTAAACACTTAGGTTAAGTTTCATTTAGTATGTAGGCTTTGTTAAACCAATTGACACGAGTCTCTACACTCGTTTGGTTTACAAACCCTAATGCTACCCGATCTTCCGATCTAGGTCCGGTTAATTAACATAGTTACCTATATTAGGTGCCGTTTGATATCCGCGATCTCTAGCATTGTTTGGTTGTTACTCAAGGACTTCTGAGCAATCTCAAGTGAGTACATAGACCCCTCTCTTACTGTTTTCCAAACTGTTTTGGGGTGGAACACATGTGCCTACTTGTTACTTTCATGCTTTCCTGTTTTAACATCATATACTGCTATGTTCGTTAGTACATTATAGTACATGATTTTATGACATTTCATGCTAGGTGTGCCCAATTGTGTGCATTACTTAGTACATCGTTTTACATGACATTTTGACATAGACATTTGACATAGACATTTCGGCATAGACATTTTAACATGATTGACATTTGATCATGCATTTCCCACAAAACATAACTTTGATTTAAACCAAGTTTTACTTCAATACTTTGTTTTTGTGCATATGGTTTAGTTGAGACATTTCACTTGCCATACATGACATCTTGACATAGACGTTTGACATGGATATTTGACATAGACATTTGACATGGATATTTGACATAGACATTTTGATATGATTTACATCTTGACATGAACACTTTGACATATTACCCAATACATTTGACAATTTATTTAAACATAGACTTCTTACATTGGTTGGTTTGGTTTGATTAAGTAACGATGCGTGTGTAATATGATACAAGCATGGTGGATACGCCGCTGGTACTTCCTATATATAAGTGTTTGTATGGTATTACATATCATAGCGTTATTTGAATCATTTCAGTTTGAGACATAGAACATTTTATACAGATAACATACTTTTCACAAGACATTGATTTATAAACATCTTATCTTATGCAAACATATTTTACTTGGTTATTCATTTAACCTTACATTTATTTATACTTATCATCTGATCTTATCGATTTTCAAATGATTTACAAAGCAAAGCAAATAACAAGGTTCATGACTAAACATTTTCTCAAACATAAGTCATGAAACCTATTTTCACAAAACCTATGTATCTCACAGGCATTTTTATGCTGACGTACCTATTTTCACATGTGTTTTTCAGGAACTGTTGCATAAGATGATCAAGATACACATAGGCAGACTTGGGCTTTAGTGACAATAAAATATGCAAGACTAGTTAATTATGTTGTATTTTCTTTGTTTGTTAAGACATTGTAACACCTTTATCAATAAAACGAAACTTCAATTGCCATGGATTTGAAACAATTAATTCTGTTACAACACTCCCCGATGTTTCCGCCACGTTTTGTATGTTCCACGTGGTCGGGGTGTGACATGTAATATGATAAAAACATGGTGGATAAGCCGCTGGTACTTCCTATATATAAATGCTTGTATGATATTACATGACGTAGCATTATTTAAATCATTTCAATATTAGACATATTACATTTTACATAAACAACTTATTTTCACAAGATATTGTTTTACAAAACAATTTATTTTATTCAACTCATTTTACTTGGTTATTTAATTAACCATACACCTTTCTTTTATATAATCTGATTTCTTATCAAGTTTTCATATGATTTATAAAAGAAAACACTTAACAAGATTCATGACTGAATTTTTATTAAACATTTCTTTAAACTCAAGTCGTGAATCCTATTTTCACAAAACCTATGTATCTCACAGGCATTTTTATGCTGACGTACCTATTTTCACATGTGTTCCAGGAGCTGTTGCATAGGATGATCGTGACACACTAGGGCGGACCTGTGCCTTAGTGACTTAAAAATGAAGCTAGAACTAGTTTAATTTTGTTATGTACTCTTGTTTCTCTTGTTTAAGACAATGTATTCCACTTTTGTTTATAAATAAAACATAACTTTAAACGCCATGGTTGTGAAACAATAATTCTGTTACAACACTCCCCGACGTTTCCGCCACGTGTTTCTTGTTTTACGTTGTCGGGGAGTGACAATCACACCCACACCACCACCACTTTTCATCTACCATTCAACCATTTCAAGGTCATTCTAAGGTGTAAGGAGCCATACAAAGGAGCTTAGTGCTTGTGGATCTTGAAGGACCTCTCCCGATTGCTATTATCCTCCACTTTTGTCATCACCATCATCTTGTGTTCTTCCCTAGCTTAGAGCTATTAGTAAGACTCTCATAACCTTTGTTACTTCTAATTTTGATTGGTTAAAAGATGTAGTATGTTGATAATCACAAGAACATTAAAAGACATAAACATGAATCATGAACATAAAGCTTGATATTTGATGAAACTATGTTGTTTAGTGTATGAATGATGTTTGATTGTTGTTTACTTGAGATTATGATGTTGATCATCATAAGGAGCTTGCTAGATTGTTATTAAGCACATGATCTAGCAAGTGAGAGGATGATTATGTGATGAAACAAGATGATCATCCTCATGTGTAAGCATGAACTTGAAAATAAAATGATTTCTTGAAAAATAATAATCAAGTGAGTTGATAAAATTATAAATCAAAGATTTATGAGTGGTTTTCCAACAAGAACCAAGTTCAAAATATGATTTTTAGAAGATCATGGTTCTTACTTAAACTTACACTATTTTTGGTGATAAAATAAGTGTAGAAACACTAGAGAAACAAGAAGATTTCATAAAGAAACGTTTTTGTAAAACATGCTTACAAGTTGTAATCACCTAAATCTTCCAAGAATAGGATTTTTAAAGAAGTAGACACACTTTAAAGGGTAACTAAACCTACTAAAAACACTACCAAGTTACTACAAGTTTTTAATAAAAGTTCAAGTTCATGCTGTAGTGCAAATAACATTGTTTTTGCACTTGGTAAGTGTAGTTGTTTAGGGATTGATTGTTGATTGTTTAGGATGATTTTTGAAAAGAAAATGATATGCTTTGATAGCATGGACACCTCCATTTTTAGGGGAAACTATGGAAAAAATTTCTAAAAATATAAACACTTAGAAAAATATTTTCTAACAAGTATTTACAAGTGTATTTAACTATGGTTTTCAATATAAACCTTGCCGTAGCATGTTCTGAATGCTGTTTTGGAGACGTCCTCGTCCCGGACTCTCAGTTGATGGTAGCCTGACCTCAGGTCAATCTTTGAATAGTAGCTCGACCCTTGCAGCTGGTCGAACAAGTCATCAATGCGTGGAAGAGGATAGCGATTCTTTACGGTCACCTTGTTTAGTTCGCGGTAATCTATGCACATGCGGAAGGTACCGTCTTTCTTCTTCACAAATAATACTGGAGCTCCCCAAGGCGAAGAGCTAGGACGAATGAAACCCTTTTCTAAGAGTTCTTGCAATTGCTTAGACAGTTCTTCTAGTTCGGTTGAAGCTAAGCGATAAGGTGCTCGAGCTATGGGTGCTGCTCCAGGAGCTAGCTCGATCTGAAATTCGACCTGGCGATGAGGCGGTAGCCCAGGTAAGTCTTCAGGAAACACTTGAGGAAAGTCGCGTACAACAGGAATATCCTCTATCTTCTTCTCTTTCGTTGATGCGTCAGTAACAAGTGCTAAGATAGCGGTGTGGCCCTTTCGCAAACACTTCTGGGCCTTTAGAAAGGAGATGATGCCCACTACAGCACCACTCTTATCGCCTTTAATTTCGAGAGGTTCTTTGCCAGAACGGGGAATACGAACAATCTTCTCTTTGCATAGAATCTTTGCTTGCTGTTGGGATAACCAATCCATCCCAATGACGATGTCGAAACTACCCAAAACTATAGGAATGAGATCGAAAGAGAAATTCTGACCAGCGAGGATAAGATTACAACCCTTAACTATGTGTGTGGCCTCTAGACTTTTACCATTTGCTAACTCTACAACATGCTTGGTGTTCAAAAGTGTTGGTGTGCGCTTTAACATTTAACTAACTTTTAGAGACACGTAACTGGTATCGGCACCCGAATCAAATAAGACAGTAACATAAAAGTCGTCGAGAAGGAACTTACCCATAACTACGTTAGGATCATTCCTTGCGTCACCCTGACCAAGCACAAACACTCGACCCCTGGCGCCATTGTTTCCATCATTGTTTCCCCCGTTGTTGTTCCCATTGTTGTTCCCTTTGCCCTGATTATTGTTGTTGTTGTTGTGATTCTGGTTTAACTGAGGACAGTTCCGCTTGAAGTGGCCTTCAGCACCACACTGAAAGCACCCCCTGTTTCCCCGCTGTTGTTGCTGCTGGTTCTGTGGAGCGGGTGGTTGTTGCTGATAGTTCTGATTCGCAGGTCGTGAGCTCCTGCAAATAGCTAGCAGCAGTAGCTAGCAGCAGTAGTAGCAGCAGTAGTAGAATGAGGTTAACGTTAGAATTAAGCGCGTAGGCGTGATTATGTAATAATAGTTTTGTTGTGATAACAAAACAAAAGATAAATGTTATACAGAGTATGTAAGTTTTTTTGAGGTGAGATGGAGATATTAGATCCATTAAGATGGGATCATATTAAAGGACGGAAAAGTATGTGTATTGACCAGTTATTGACAGGTCAAGTAAGTGAAAATGAAAATGATATAGGAAAGAATGATCAGGAAAGTATGGTCTAGTGGTCGTATGGATGGACTGGAAGAAAAGATAATATGTGTTCGATGAAAGTGAGAAAGGTTTCGGGGACGAAACCTTGTTTAAGGGTGGTAGACTTGTAACGCCCCAAAATCTGAATGTTAATATTTGTTGTATGTTATTATGTGACACGTCAGGAAATAAATAATTAGGCTATTTAACCTAGTTAAGGGTATGGTCAAAAGTCTTAAATGATTAAGATAGTGTCGGTTATGTTTTAAAAAGGCAAACCCGAGGGGTTAAAGTGGAACAGGATAGAAGTTGTGTTATTAAAAGAAACTAACAACACACACAAACACACCTTCGTGTGTGTTCTAGATCGATCAGGAGACTCCCATGGAGTCTCAAACCCTAAACATGAAAGATCATCCAATTGGAAGGCTAAATGATGCTTAAATTCATAACCGAGCATGGATTAATGATCACCAACACGAGGGGATCATAAGGTATGTCTTAAATCTAGGATTGGTGATCATGGGTGAAGTGGGTTATGCTCTAATCCATGAGTTAATATGAAATTGATCATGTATAAGGGTTAGAATCATCATATAGAACATGGGTTATGCAAGGTTTGTGTTAATTTGAAGTTTAGATGTGAAACCCGTTTGTTATGGTGAGGATGATGACTTGAATCACCATTTATGTTTAATTCCTGTTGAAAGAATGATGTATTATGTGGGTATGATGAAATCTTGTTAGATGAATTAGGAGAAAAATGATGATGCTATGTTTGATGTTTAATTGGAAATGAAACATGATGATTAGTAGTAGGTTTTGATGGGTTATGTATGAAATTAGAAGATGTATGTATGAATTAGTTGTAAGTTATGCTTAAAAGGTAGTACTTACATCAAGTGTATGACAAAATGAGTATAGTGTCGTCCGTATGGTCGATTACGATGTTACGGGTATATGTTGATGAGTTGATGGTTACATATGGTTAATAGTTGACTTTTGAAAGTCAACAAGATTAAGAAACATGATTTGACTCGTTGTCGTAAAGATAGGATGATAGGAAGTCGTTTGGTACATGTTATGTTAATATGTATTATTTGTGATTACATGATGAATTACGTGTGATGAAAAGAGTATGAAGTCGATTATATGTTTTAATGCTTGTTAGAAATGATTAAGAAAAGTTAAGTGTGAATTATGCGAATGATATGATGGTTACATGTACCAATGAGTATGCTAATAAGGGCGTGGTTTCGATGAAATGAAAGTATAGGAAACACGTCGAGACGGACTCAAGCTTGAGTATAGGAAACACGTCGAGACGGACTCAAGCTTGAGGTGTTAACGGGTCAAGAAGAGGCAAGGAATCGGATACAAGCACGGACGCATAAGGTAAGTGATTTCTGTAATCACTTCGTAGTACAAGTAAATAATAAAGTGTTGTAATGAATTAAACATGATGTTCGAGGTCAAATATGTGTTTAAGGTCTTTCGTCGTAAATGATGGGTTAAGGTTGACCAAAATGCCCTTGATGGGTATTTTGGGGTAAACGATCTTAAAAGTAGCTTAGAAACAAGTTATTCGATTAATGTAAGGTTTTGGACAAGTATGGAAGTGGGGATGATGGTTTGGTTAGTCATAAACCAATTAATGTGTGAATACCCTTAACGGGTCGAAATAAGCATATGAATGATAATGTGTTAAAAGGATGCAAGACATCCAAGAATTTAGTAATTTATGATAGACGTCATTGATATCATTATGTTTATAAGAGGTTATGGTAAAACGAACAAGTTACGTTGATGAATGCATGAACGGGTCAAGGTTGGGTAAAAGGGTAATAAGCCGAAGAGATAAAAGTCTGAAATTTTATTAAGTCGGATGTTGGATTTTAGTTCCATTAGATGGAGAATTAAATTACGGACGTGTAGGAAAAAGAATCGGGTAAAACGGATCAAAAACGAGAGAGTTATGCTCGTTTCCATGAAACGGGATCGTGCTGAAAATATGCAGCAACCAGCTGCGATGTTTCTGATGTTTTAGGGGTGTTGCGTAGCGCGACGGCCCGTCGCGTCACGCAACGGGTCTTATTTCTTCGAAAATTATTTTTGAGCCTCGTTTTGCCATGGGAACTCGCTTAAACGCGTTTTAAGTTGCGTATGATTAGTTTAACTCACGTTTTATGACCTTTATGGTAAGCGTATGTGTGGATAGGTATGTATGGATGTTGTGTATCTCTTTACACGTATGTAGAAGGTATGTAAGCGTGTATGCGCGAATGTATGTAAGATTATAGTGTGTAAGCGAGTACATAAGGATATTTATATATATGCAGACGTATATGAGTAGGCAAGTATAAGTCGGGTATATTGCAATGGGTGATTGAAGATATAAATGTGGGTATGTATGTATGGATGTTGTGGGTGATTGAAGATAGGTATATACGTATGTATGTTGTGTAAGTATAAGTGAATGTATGTAAGAGTGTATGTAGATAGTATGTATATGTAGTCAAGTGAGTATGTACGAAGTTATGTACGTATGTAAGTTGTGAGGAGGTATGGAATAAATATGTACGTATGTATGTAAGTATATGTATGTATGTTGTATGTAAGTATGTATGTAGGTTTGTATGTATGTATGTAGGTAGGTATGTATGTATGTATGTATGTATGAAGGCATGTAAGTATAAATGTATGTATGTATGAATGGATGTGTTTAGGTATGCACGTACGTATGTATGTAGGTACATATGTATGTATGTTGCTATGTGTGATCGTAAGTGTACGTATAGGTTGTATGAAAGTATGTACGCATGCATTCAATGAAATTGAGTACTAACGATAATAACATCGTGCCTGGTGATGAAGTGTAACGCAGGATACCAAGGAAGTCTCACTACGGATCGTATGATCACAAAGAAAGCCGGAATGTAAAGAGTTAATGGAATGAAAAGTAAACGTGCACAAATCTTGTATGCTTATGATACGTACTAACGTTATGAATTTTTATGTGGTGAGCGCAGGTAGTACAAGACATGAGGATTACCAAGGAGTAGAGATCGAAGGTCGAGTCACAAGACAGATTGTACGGGAATGTTTAAATATGTAATTTAGTGTCGATAAGTTATGTTCTTATATTATAATATGAAATTTTAGCATGTCAAGATGTATGTCATGAAAGAAATTTTCAGACTCGAAATTCCGTTGCGTCGTTTAAAGGTTAAATGAATTAGGGTCTTACAAGTTGGTATCAGAGCCCTAGTTTGAGGGAATCAAGTACGAGAAGGTAAGTACTTGAACTCAAACTTGTGTGCTCTTGAGATAAGAAATTCGTACAATCTAAGACTCGATCAAGATCCAAAGGTAAAGGTTGATAAAAGTATGTATTTATGTATACGTATAAAGAAACTGACGGTTTTGTATGTGCAAGGTAAGCATGAGTGTTGGAAGAGGATGATCTGTGAATGCAGTCTAGGATGAGTACTAAGACAGGCAAAGAGGTAATAAGACAAATAGGCAAATGAGCCCAGGTATGTGAATTTAATATGGGGATGTAGGTAATGGTAAAGTTCATTAAGGGAAGGAAAATTTTAAGATGAAAGACAATGATAGTATAGTAATGAAGTATTGGAAGAAATACACGCGCCGAAACCTAAGTCTACGGACATAAGGTGACAATTACATGAAGGCACGAAACTACTATTTGGATTGTGTACCTGGCCAGTACACGAGAAGCATATGACGTTCGTGAGATCATGATAAATGTTACAGGTATGTCCGGTAGAGTTGGGTAGCGGGCGGGCGTGTGGGTAAAATGGGAAGTAAGACTCTCGGGAAATTGAGAGTACTATGTAAGAATGAAAAACATGCCTGATAAGAATGAAGAATGTTGAATCCGTGATTTAGTACGGATCAACGAGACACGAATAATATGTTTGAATCCGTAAGATGGATTCAGGGAATGAAAGGTATGAATGCAATGTTTGAATCCGTGAGACGGATTCAAAGATGAAAGGCATGAATGTTATGTTTGAATCCGAGAGACGGATTCAAGGATGAAAGGCATGAATGAAATGTTTGAATCTGTAAGACGGATTCACGGATGAAAGGTAAGAATGAATGTTTGAATCCGCGAGACGGATTCAAGGAGGAAAGGTATGAATGTAATGATTGAATCCGTGAGACGGATTCAAGGAGGAAAGGTATGAATGTAATGATTGAATCCGTGAGACGGATTCAAGGAGGGAAGGTATGAATGTAATGTTTGAATCCGTAAGGTGGATTCAATGAATGAAAAAGCATGAATGATGCGTCTGAATCCGTGAGACGGATTCAAAAATATAAGAAGATGAAATTAATCCGCCTAAGAAGATGTCGACAGTTTGACCATGATTGGGTCGAACGGGTCATAGAAATAAGTATAAAGTAAAAAGTGATAGTATAATAAACGAAGTTTTGTATAAGTTACGTGTTAGATGTGTTAGTAATTGACTCTTAGAAGTCGGAATGATGACGGGCTGTGACCCGGACAATAACTTGAGTATGGGCGGAAATGGTAAGCTCAGTAAGAAATATTGAAACGATGTAATAAGGTCTTTGCAAGTAAGTACGAATGGAAGGAAGTACGAGCGTGTACTTCCGTTGGCAAAATGATTAATTGAATGAAAAGATTGCATGTAAGAAATAGAATGTGCGGTATGTTATAGCAGGTACGTAGGAAATTGTAGAAAAGTTATAGGTGGGTAATCACCTAGTTTAATGAATGTTTAAATGATATATGCTAACCGCCGATGATGTTGATGATAATGTTAGAATTATTGGTGTGATGAAACCAATCATATTGGGGAAAGGATGAATCGATCTGGGTTGCAGATCGTGGTTTGGGAAATGAAAAAGAGGTTAGTAAGAATATTTAACTCATGATTGGATAGATACGAACTAGTATGACACCGTATATGTGTAAATTAAGTAATGCATGAAGTAAAAATAGTAGTAATGTGTAATGAACGAAATGATTTAAAGGAAATGTAAAGGTATGCAGGATACAAGTAACTGTAGAAAATGTAGAATGAGGTTAACGTTAGAATTAAGCGCGTAGGCGTGATTATGTAATAATAGTTTTGTTGTGATAACAAAACAAAAGATAAATGTTATACAGAGTATGTAAGTTTTTTTGAGGTGAGATGGAGATATTAGATCCATTAAGATGGGATCATATTAAAGGACGGAAGAGTATGTGTATTGACCAGTTATTGACAGGTCAAGTAAGTGAAAATGAAAATGATATAGGAAAGAATGATCAGGAAAGTATGGTCTAGTGGTCGTATGGATGGACTGGAAGAAAAGATAATATGTGTTCGATGAAAGTGAGAAAGGTTTCGGGGACGAAACCTTGTTTAAGGGTGGTAGACTTGTAACGCCCCAAAATCTGAATGTTAATATTTGTTGTATGTTATTATGTGACACGTCAGGAAATAAATAACTAGGCTATTTAACCTAGTTAAGGGTATGGTCAAAAGTCTTAAATGATTAAGATAGTGTCGGTTATGTTTTAAAAAGGCAAACCCGAGGGGTTAAAGTGGAACAAGATGGAAGTTGTGTTATTAAAAGAAACTAACAACACACACAAACACACCTTCGTGTGTGTTCTAGATCGATCAGGAGACTCCCATGGAGTCTCAAACCCTAAACCTGAAAGATCATCCAATTGGAAGGCTAAATGATGCTTAAATTCATAACCGAGCATGGATTAATGATCACCAACACGAGGGGATCATAAGGTATGTCTTAAATCTAGGATTGGTGATCATGGGTGAAGTGGGTTATGCTCTAATCCGTGAGTTAATATGAAATTGATCATGTATAAGGGTTAGAATCATCATATAGAACATGGGTTATGCAAGGTTTGTGTTAATTTGAAGTTTAGATGTGAAACCCGTTTGTTATGGTGAGGATGATGACTTGAATCACCATTTATGTTTAATTCTTGTTGAAAGAATGATGTATTATGTGGGTATGATGAAATCTTGTTAGATGAATTAGGAGAAAAATGATGATGCTATGTTTGATGTTTAATTGGAAATGAAACATGATGATTAGTAGTAGGTTTTTGACGTGATGTCGCGGTCACAATCAAATTTAATCCCAATAACAACTATATAGATAGCGGTAAGTGGGTATCGAACACAGGGAGTTTGTGGAATATGTGTTATCTCAATGTATGTCTAACTAACTAGATTAATCTAAATTGCAAGAAATGTAAATTTCAATGTTTGGATTGTTTGGTTGATTTTTAAAACTAAGATTACTAATTAATTTGCGAAATGAGAATTGAGTTTGTAAACAATTTGGGGACAAATGACTATCCTAGGTTTTCGGTTTGCTTCAACAATTGTGCTATCATCCACTAGAAAGAACTACATAGACATAGTTCATGTGCAATTACTTATTGTGATAAAAGGGAACTAAGTACTCAGATTCCGAGAACGTGAGGTTGTTACCCGGTGACCAATCAACCCTTACCCAATCCTAATTCTACCCATGATATCTCGATTGCCAACGGCACCAAGAACGTATGGTTTCAAACTAGAATATCATAAGAATCAACAATTTACAAATAAGTAATCACACACCATGATAAACAAAACATAGATAAAGTTTACCATTCTAGAAATATGGAATCCAAAACACAATTGTCTCATACAAACCTCCAACCTAGGATGACCATAAGAAAACTAGCCACTCATGGCTTGGACAAACATTGTAGCAAAATAGTTTTGATGTTCAAGGCAATCACACACATAAAACTAAAGATTAACCAGTGTTCTTCCTTCCAAAGTCTCCCCAAGTTGCTCCAATTTTCGTCCAACAACCAGTGATAACCGAAAGAAGATGATTAGCCTCCTTAAAATCCATCAAATTCAGCATTAAATGAGGAGTTACAAGAAAAACATCAGACAGAGCCGTAAGCTACGGCTCCTTGCCGTAGCTTACGGCAGTCAATGAGCCTAAAGTCAACATCAGGAGCCGTAAGCTACGGCTGGGTGCCGTACCTTACGGCTCTCAGCAATCCTTTACGCCCCTTCCTTCCTGTTTTACGGCAACTGATTTTTGATTCAATGAGGGCCGTAAGCTACGGCTAGGAGGCGTAGCTTACGGCTATATGTGAACTTTTTTCTTTCATTTCCTTGTTTATTCCCTCATAATCCAAGCTTGTTTCCATCACTTGTGACTTCCATCCAATCATCATAAAATCCGTATCTTGAGCACTTTAATACCTACATTATCCAACATAAAGTGGTTACCAAGTTCAAGCGATTAACCGAATAAAATGTAGAATGTGCATTGTATTAAGCCTTTTAAGGGTTGTCCCACGGACCACCCGTCACATCCCCACACTTACCCGTTGCTTGTCCCAAGCAACCCATTCAAAACTATTCAACAAACACAACAACCAATTATGCAAACCAAGCTAAACATGCCATCCTTTTACTAACCTTCAACCATACCATAAAACACACCCCTCGCCATACTCTCGGTGACAAGAATTACTAGCATAATGCTAAACCACTCAATGCGTGTATGTGTGTATGCGACAATAAGCTTGTATAAGAATCAAGTTTCCTCCTAACAAATATTTAGCATGCTTATGAATCAAGGGAAACTTACGGGTTGTAACAGGGCTAGGTGCAAAGGTAGGAAAATGGTAGAACATATATATAAGAGCTAATTTGATTTGACCCGGTTTTTTTTTATTTTCACTACTAAGCAAAACAACCATCAACTATATACAAGATATCTTCAATTTCTCAACTACTATTACAACTAAATACTTCTTTTTGCATTTTTCTCATGTTTTTTTTTTCAACAATAAACTTCAAGAATAAATACAAAAACATCAACACTACAAACTAAATTCCTAAACCGGGTCATCTCATTCGGTAAAATTTTGTAGGAAGTAGGCTTGGGTCACAAACGAACGGTTTAAGGCTCAAACGTGGCAATCTAAAGACCAAACCCCCACCCCTCACAATACCAAGCTCATATATGTAAGGTATGAGGTCCAACCCACCAATCCCGCACTCTTCACACATCTAGACGAGGCTACCTACAAGTCCCCTATCATTTCCAAAAGCATGCTAACTCTAGGATTTAACAAGTATTCACACACAAGTTCTATTAACACACAACACACACCGCCACTCAAGCAATGAAATCTCTATAATAATCATGCGTGGCTCAAATCCTCACCAAGAAAAGAATAGGAATGGGTGTCGGTGTGTCAAATGGCATAATATCAAGTTTTCAAATTTTAGCAATTTTCGCTTGGGTTTACAAAATTTTAAAATTCTCAAAAATTTCCCCCATCCCCACACTTGGCATACATTGTCCCAATGTATGGCTTTGAGGGAAGGATCGCTTATAACCACAACATCAACCTTTGCTAATATTCTCAAATCCCAAGTTTTTTTTTATTATTATTAAAGACACCACCAACTTTCACAACCTAACAAACACATCAACATCAAAACACCACCCTACCTCCCAACCATAAACATAACAAATGACATAAACAAATATACACAAATGTACAAAGGAGCAAGATACGACCTGGCTAGTAATATTTTGGCTGAGGAGGCCCGAAGATGGATGTCATCATATCCTTCCACTCGCCAAAGCCAAATGCTCCACCGCTACTGCTACTTCCTTGATCATCACTCGGATTCGCCTGTTGATAACTCATAGCATGTGGATCCACCCACTGAGAATGATGCAATGGTGGGGTGGGATGCGACACACTACCGTCATACGGTGGCAATGTAGTGTAGTCCACAACTGGCGGATCCGCTTTAATTGGCTGGCCCGAATGCCACTAGTCATGTACACGTCTCTGACGATCATCTAAATAGCGGTTGTTCACTTCTTCTTCATGAGCATACATATGAGCACGGTTCCATTGCTCATTCCTATCATAACTCCGCTTCAAAGCCCTCTCTATACTTGCCCCCATGAAAGTTTGTTGATCAAAAAGCACTTGGTTTGATTCACTCCATCCTCCAAAAGTGGGAGGCCGCCTTTGTTCAATAATTTGACCCATATCTCCCGTGTGGGCCCAATAAGGATCGTAGGCTTGCTGTGCATAATCAAATGCACCCCCCACATAACCAGCTTGCACACCGGCCCCTTGAACTGGAGCATCAACCATAAAGGCATCTCCGCGGTAATCCTCATCTCCACTTACCTCTTCATCTCCACTTACCTCCGGCTCCTCAGCCTCACCCGGTCGTAACGGCCTCGCGTCCACCTTCAACGCTCTCCACCTTCTCCCATCTGTTTTCAACCCATGATACCTCTCCGTTTCTGTGTAAATCCAATCTGACCCAAGACTCTTAAGGTCGAGTGGTTTAAACCTCTTGTAAGCACCTTTCTCATCACCTTTAATTGCCCCATATTTTTTTAACAATGCCGTAATCAACCGGCAATGGGGTATAATCTTTCTTTCTCCACTAATTTTGCTCAACCAGATGTTATGCAACACAAGGAATCGGAAAGGGACCTTGGGCGATCCATGCATCAGCATATATAGAATCGGTACTTCTTGATGCCGCACTTCCATCTTGTCACTCCGCCTTGGAACCACATTATATATGCATAATGTCAACAACAATTTCGCTTCCATTCTCAAATTGCTCCTATATAACTTCCCATGTGTTGTGCCCGGAAGGAAAACGTAGTCAAGCATATTTTGCCATTGCGGATGCTTGTTGGGCTCGTGGTAGAGATCTTTGAGACTCGGGTTAATGTACTCATTTGCGGATATGTCGTCAAACTTTGCTATTTTGCGCAAAGAGTCATAACACATTTCTACTTTCACCCCATTACACCGTCCAACGAGCCTCATCTTGCTTGGGGACTTATACGGGGGACATTCAAGTGAAGCCACCCATTCTTGAATCTGCTTGTCGTACATCTTCTTCACTTCCTTGTCATAATATTTCAAAGCTGCACCCCAACCCAATGCTTTAAACTTGTCAATTATCCCAAATGGCCCGAATTCATCCTCTTTGATTTCCTTCTCACAAATAAACGCTTCACCCCTTTGTTTTAAGTTGTTCATTTGTTCATGAAATAGATCCTCTCTCCATTCCTCAGGTTGATCTAACAATGAGCCGGTTGTCCAATCCGGCTTCGGACCCCTTGGAGGTGCATCCTCCTCCGAGTCCGGGTCACCAACACGGGTCAATCTCCTCCTCTTTTGTTGCTCCTCTTGAGGCGCATTAGAAGAACTTGCAATTCCTTTCCCTTTTTTCGTCACCATGCCTACACACATTCAAACATCAACCACATAAACAAATCAAGTTAGTACTTTTCCCAATCTTCCCCACACTTGCTTCATGTTATGGGTGTAGATGTGCAAAAATCAAAATTTCATTCTTTCAAACAAAATTTTGGCATGATGTCCCTATAAATCAGAATTTTTCCAAAAATTTCCACTAGACATCAAACACATTTACACCCAAACATTCAAAGGCTTACTAAAATCCTATCATCTATCTCATACAAGCAAGTGTGTAAGCAAAAACTATAATGAAAACTTACAAACCTTAATGTACTTCAAATAATGACAAGAAATTACATACCTTGGTGTTGTAGAAGATGAAAATCACACAAACTTGAAGTTCACACAAAAACCCACAAAAAATCCCAAATTTTCGGCACCCCTTGGTTCAAATCCGACCCCAAAACAAAGGAATCTTCAAGATACAAGAGTAAATCTGAATTCCTTGTGAAATTTCACCCAAAATAGGCTCAAGAATCACTAAAATCGGGTTAGATTTGAGGAAGATATGAAGATTTGTGGTTATGGAGGTTAGGGTTCTTGAAGTGTAAGGATGAAGAAGAAGGAATGAGTGGCTAGGGTGATTTGATAGAAATTTGTGGTTAGGGTAAAAGGAAGAATTTTATTTTTATTTATTGTTTATTATTATTTTCGGTTTTATTGTTTTTTTTTTATAAGAACCGACAAAAGGAACCCCAAGTATTCAGCTGCGAGCCGTAACCTACGGCTATATGCCGTAAGTTACGGCGGAACCTGGGAAAAAAAACACACCACCGTAAAACAGGGGCTATCAGCCGTAAGACTCTTTTTGTTTGATGTTAGCCGTAAGCTACGGCTATGTACCGTAGGTCATTCTCCCCCAAAAATACATACTTTAGGTGCTTTGGTAGCTCTTTCAATTCCACACTTGGTGGACATTCCAAGGAAGGCTTTGTACCCGAATCAATTTCCACCGGTAGAGTATCCGTTTGGTGGGTCCATGGTGGTCTTCCTTCCTTTACCGCAAAAGCCTCTTGCTCTTTCTCTTCCTTTTCCAAATCACATGCATGCACCTGCAAAGATACATCACAAACACAAAAACCCAAAATCTCTTCCTCGAACTCCTTTGGGTCGTATCCATCTATGAAATCTGCTACAAAACACTCATCATAAACATTAGTACCATTAGTAAAAACGTTCAATCTCATCTTTCTATTACCGAATGTCATGTCGACCGTACCATATCGACAATCAATAACGGCATGTGCGGTGTTTAAAAATGGCCGACCCAAAATAATATTTTGTTGTTGAATTGGGTCCGCGGATGAGTAGTCTAGCACAAGAAAGTCCACGGGATAATAAAATTCATCAACCTTAACTATCACATCCCGTACAATACCCCGAGGAAGTTTATGAGACAAATCGGCTAACACCACCGTTGTCTCAACCCGTTTCAATGGACCAAAATCATATTGGTCGTATAACCCCCCTGGTAAGATACTTACTCCGGCTCCAAGATCCAATAACGCCCTTGCAGTTTGAAAATTTCCTACTTGAATATTTATAAAAGGCGTTCCCGGATCTTGTAACTTAGGAGGAAGATCTCCTTTCAAAACCGCGCTTACCCGCTCCTTCAAATCAACCAATTTAGGCACTTTTTGTTGCCTCTTTTGGGTACACAATTCTTTTAAAAACTTCGCGTAAGCGGGTACCTGTTTAATAGCTTCAAGCAAAGGAAGATTGATTTTAACCTGTTTAAAAACCTCCCACATTTCCTCTTTTTGAGGACCCCGTTTTGAAATAAATTTTTTTCTACCCGGATCCAATAAAGCCGAGGGAAATGGTACTTCGCTTGATCCCTCACCCTCACTTTTCTGTTCGTTTTCTTTATTAATTTCGGGTTTTTCAAAATTGGGTTTTTTAGAAGAAACAATAGGTGGTTCATTTTCTTCCTCACTATCTTGACCCGTGATATCTTCAACCACCCCATCAACCAAATCCGGTAAAGGATTGGTTTTGTACTCTTTCCCACTCCTCAAAACACTTACATGATGAATGGGAACATGATTACCTCTAGAAGTACCATGAGATGGGTTTACCTTAGTGTCGCTTGGTAATTGACCTTTGTTTTTCTTCAATTCTGACACTTCAATTGCAATTTGACCCATTTGGGTGGTCAAAGTTTGAATTGCCTTATCTCGGGCCTCATCTCTTTGAATACGAGCATCATCCAGTTGGTTTCTCCTTTGCATTTCCGCTTGCATGCTCTTCAACATATCCATCATTTCGTTTCCACCCGAAGACCCCCCTTGTTCTTGACCCGTTTGCCTTTGGTACCCTTGGTTGTTTCCACTTCTATATCCACCTTGATTGTTATAAGATTGGCGCGAACCATAGTTTCCTTGGCTACCTTGAAAATTCGGATTTGATTGATTCGAAGGGTTCCCATAACGAAAATTCGGATGGTTCCTCAATCCGGGGTGGTAGGTATTAGAATTCATGTTGTAGTAGTTCCTACCACCTCCTCCTTGACCTTGACCTTGAACCGCATGGACTTCCTCGTATTGCCCGTCCAACATCCCTTGGCAATTTTCAGCCGCATGACCTATCTCATTACACAAAGCACAAACATCATAAATTTGGTTAGTGGTTTGAACATTACCCTCATCTATGGCGTGCACTTGCGGTCGGTTAGTGGTCGGTCGGGCTCTTCTTGAGGCTTGAGCTTTCCTCTTTGATGTAGTTGCCATGCTTTCCAAGAACTCCCAATCATCATTCTCATAGTTTGTTCCAAAAGTCCCACCGGTGATAGACATCAAATCACGTGCATCTTCGGCACTCAACCCCTCATGAAAAGCATTCATCAACTCCCAAAATTCAATTCCATGATGAGGGCAGTTTTTAATCATCATGTTGAAACGCTCAAACGCCTCGTGAAACATCTCACCATGTTGTTGTTGAAAGCTTCTCAATCCCTTCCTTGCATCGTTGGTCTTTTGGGCGGTGTAAAACTCATCCAAGAAGGTTTGTTGCATCTCCCCCCATGTATATATGGATGCCGAGGGTAACGTGTAGAACCATTTTTTCGCCTTCTCTTCCAAAGAAAATTGGAACAAAACCAATTTGATATCGTCGGCTGAAAACCCTTGACTCCCAAGAGTGTTGCAAATAGAGTCATAAGCCTCTAAATGAAAATAAGGCTCCTCATTTGCCAACCCCTTGTACTTTGGTAAACTTTGCAAAGAATTGGTTCTTACTTCAAATGTTCGCCCTTGATCATTATGAGGAATGACTACCAGTGAAGGGTTTTGCGTGATTACCGGCCGAAAATGTGCTTCAATGCCCCTCACATTTTCCCTAAGGTGTCTCCTTGGTACACCATACCTACCTCTCGGAATAATAGGACCATTTGGCCTTGGTACTTGCCCTTGTGGTGCGATTGGTTGTTGAAACTGTTGTTGTCGCATCGGTGGGCGTTAAGGTGGTCTTTGAAATTGTTGTTGTACATGTTGTGGCCGGACTTGTTGCAATGGAATAGGTTGTTGTATTGGTGGCCCTTGTGGTCTTGGCCGAATGTGTTGTGGTATAATTTGTTGTTGTGGCATTCCACCAACACTTGCCATCCCTTGAGATTGACTTTGCAAATACCCAAACTCCCCTTGATCACCATAACCTCCATAACCGTACCCATCATCATCATACCCCTCAAATTCTTCAAATCCCTCATCATAACCATCTCCTTGAATTCCCGAAGTTTGCCCAAATGGGATGGTCGAATACTGAAAACCCGATTATTGTGGTTGTGGTCTAAAAGATGAAGTAGTATGCACGATAGTTGAATTGGGTGCAATTGTGAAGGTGGATGATGATTGACCCGTAGTTGGGGGAAAGAAGTGGGATAATGGTGGGATTGTGGTGGATGGATTGTAGGTGATGGTAGGCTCAGTTTGAGTGGTGATTGGTTGGGTGACATTGGATGGTGTAAATTCAGCGGTGGTATTAGGTAATGTGGTGTTTGGTGATGGTTGGGTGGAAGTAGGTATAAAGGATGAAGTAGGTTCACCCGTAGTGGGTGGTGGTTGTGGTGGATCCATGTATCGAATTGGTGTAATTGGTGTAGTTGGTGTTGTTGGTGAACCGCTAATTGTGTTTTCCCTTAACAAAATTCTGTTCGCTCGCAAAGTTCGTTCGATTTCCGGATAAAATGCTAATGGTGAAAGCTTGTGAGAGCTCCTAGTATGCATGCACCTGTCAATACCTGCACACTAACACACCCAGCGTAAACCAGAAAAATAACAAACTTAAAAAGAAAGAAAATAACACACGTTGCGCACTCGGCGCCAAAATTTGACGTGATGTCGCGGTCACAATCAAATTTAATCCCAATAACAACTATATAGATAGCGGTAAGTGGGTATCGAACACAGGGAGTTTGTGGAATATGTGTTATCTCAATGTATGTCTAACTAACTAGATTAATCTAAATTGCAAGAAATGTAAATTTCAATGTTTGGATTGTTTGGTTGATTTTTAAAACTAAGATTACTAATTAATTTGCGAAATGAGAATTGAGTTTGTAAACAATTTGGGGACAAATGACCATCCTAGGTTTTCGGTTTGCTTCAACAATTGTGCTATCATCCACTAGAAAGAACTACATAGACATAGTTCATGTGCAATTACTTATTGTGATAAAAGGGAACTAAGTACTCAGATTCCGAGAACGTGAGGTTGTTACCCGATGACCAATCAACCCTTACCCAATCCTAATTCTACCCATGATATCTCGATTGCCAACGGCACCAAGAACGTATGGTTTCAAACTAGAATATCATAAGAATCAACAATTTACAAATAAGTAATCACACACCATGATAAACAAAACATAGATAAAGTTTACCATTCTAGAAATATGGAATCCAAAACACAATTGTCTCATACAAACCTCCAACCTAGGATGACCATAAGAAAACTAGCCACTCATGGCTTGGACAAACATTGTAGCAAAATAGTTTTGATGTTCAAGGCAATCACACACATAAAACTAAAGATTAACAAGTGTTCTTCCTTCCAAAGTCTCCCCAAGTTGCTCCAATTTTCGTCCAACAACCAGTGATAACCGAAAGAAGATGATTAGCCTCCTTAAAATCCATCAAATTCAGCATTAAATGAGGAGTTACAAGAAAAACATCAGACAGAGCCGTAAGCTACGGCTCCTTGCCGTAGCTTACGGCAGTCAATGAGCCTAAAGTCAACATCAGGAGCCGTAAGCTACGGCTGGGTGCCGTACCTTACGGCTCTCAGCAATCCTTTACGCCCCTTCCTTCCTGTTTTACGGCAACTGATTTTTGATTCAATGAGGGCCGTAAGCTACGGCTAGGAGGCGTAGCTTACGGCTATATGTGAACTTTTTTCTTTCATTTCCTTGTTTATTCCCTCATAATCCAAGCTTGTTTCCATCACTTGTGACTTCCATCCAATCATCATAAAATCCGTATCTTGAGCACTTTAATACCTACATTATCCAACATAAAGTGGTTACCAAGTTCAAGCGATTAACCGAATAAAATGTAGAATGTGCATTGTATTAAGCCTTTTAAGGGTTGTCCCACGGACCACCCGTCAGTTTTGATGGGTTATGTATGAAATTAGAAGATGTATGTATGAATTAGTTGTAAGTTATGCTTAAAAGGTAGTACTTACATCAAGTGTATGACAAAATGAGTATAGTGTCGTCCGTATGGTCGATTACGATGTTACGGGTATATGTTGATGAGTTGATGGTTACATATGGTTAATAGTTGACTTTTGAAAGTCAACAAGATTAAGAAACATGATTTGACTCGTTTTCGTAAAGATAGGATGATAGGAAGTCGTTTGGTACATGTTATGTTAATATGTATTATTTGTGATTACATGATGAATTACGTGTGATGAAAAGAGTATGAAGTCGATTATATGTTTTAATGCTTGTTAGAAATGATTAAGAAAAGTTAAGTGTGAATTATGCGAATGATATGATGGTTACATGTACCAATGAGTATGCTAATAAGGGCGTGGTTTCGATGAAATGAAAGTATAGGAAACACGTCGAGACGGACTCAAGCTTGAGGTGTTAACGGGTCAAGAAGAGGCAAGGAATCGGATACAAGCACGGACGCATAAGGTAAGTGATTTCTGTAATCACTTCGTAGTACAAGTAAATAATAAAGTGTTGTAATGAATTAAACATGATGTTCGAGGTCAAATATGTGTTTAAGGTCTTTCGTCGTAAATGATGGGTTAAGGTTGACCAAAATGCCCTTGATGGGTATTTTGGGGTAAACGATCTTAAAAGTAGCTTAGAAACAAGTTATTCGATTAATGTAAGGTTTTGGACAAGTATGGAAGTGGGGATGATGGTTTGGTTAGTCATAAACCAATTAATGTGTGAATACCCTTAACGGGTCGAAATAAGCATATGAATGATAATGTGTTAAAAGGATGCAAGACATCCAAGAATTTAGTAATTTATGATAGACGTCATTGATATCATTATGTTTATAAGAGGTTATGGTAAAACGAACAAGTTACGTTGATGAATGCATGAACGGGTCAAGGTTGGGTAAAAGGGTAATAAGCCGAAGAGATAAAAGTCTGAAATTTTATTAAGTCGGATGTTGGATTTTAGTTCCATTAGATGGAGAATTAAATTACGGACGTGTAGGAAAAAGAATCGGGTAAAACGGATAAAAAACGAGAGAGTTATGCTCGTTTCCGTGAAACGGGATCGTGCTGAAAATATGCAGCAACCAGCTGCGATGTTTCTGATGTTTTAGGGGTGTCGCGTAGCGCGACGGCCCGTCGCGTCACGCGACGGGTCTTATTTCTTCAAAAATTATTTTCGAGCCTCGTTTTGCCATGGGAACTCGCTTAAACGCGTTTTAAGTTGCGTATGATTAGTTTAACTCACGTTTTATGACCTTTATGGTAAGCGTATGTGTGGATAGGTATGTATGGATGTTGTGTATCTCTTTACACGTATGTAGAAGGTATGTAAGCGTGTATGCGCGAATGTATGTAAGATTATAGTGTGTAAGCGAGTACATAAGGATATTTATATATATGCAGACGTATATGAGTAGGCAAGTATAAGTCGGGTATATTGCAATGGGTGATTGAAGATATAAATGTGGGTATGTATGTATGGATGTTGTGGGTGATTGAAGATAGGTATATACGTATGTATGTTGTGTAAGTATAAGTGAATGTATGTAAGAGTGTATGTAGATAGTATGTATATGTAGTCAAGTGAGTATGTACGAAGTTATGTACGTATGTAAGTTGTGAGGAGGTATGGAATTAGTATGTACGTATGTATGTAAGTATATGTATGTATGTTGTATGTAAGTATGTATGTAGGTTTGTATGTATGTATGTAGGTAGGTATGTATGTATGTATGTATGAAGGTATGTAAGTATAAATGTATGTATGTATGAATGGATGTGTTTAGGTATGCACATACGTATGTATGTAGGTACATAGGTATGTATGTTGCTATGTGTGATCGTAAGTGTACGTATAGGTTGTATGAAAGTATGTACGCATGCATTCAATGAAATTGAGTACTAACGATAATAACATCGTGCCTGGTGATGAAGTGTAACGCAGGATACCAAGGAAGTCTCACTACGGATCGTATGATCAGAAAGAAAGCCGGAATGTAAAGAGTTAATGGAATGAAAAGTAAACGTGCACAAATCTTGTATGCTTATGATACGTACTAACGTTATGAATTTTTATGTGGTGAGCGCAGGTAGTACAAGACATGAGGATTACCAAGGAGTAGAGATCGAAGGTCGAGTCACAAGACAGATTGTACGGGAATGTTTAAATATGTAATTTAGTGTCGATAAGTTATGTTCTTATATTATAATATGAAATTTTAGCATGTCAAGATGTATGTCATGAAAGAAATTTTCAGACTCGAAATTCCGCTGCGTCGTTTAAAGGTTAAATGAATTAGGGTCTTACAAGTTGGTATCAGAGCCCTGGTTTGAGGGAATCAAGTACGAGAAGGTAAGTACTTGAACTCAAACTTGTGTGCTCTTGAGATAAGAAATCCGTACAATCTAAGACTCTATCAAGATCCAAAGGTAAAGGTTGATGAAAGTATGTATTTATGTATACGTATAAAGAAACTGGCGGTTTTGTATGTGCAAGGTAAGCATGAGTGTTGGAAGAGGATGATCTGTGAATGCAGACTAGGATGAGTACTAAGACAGGCAAAGAGGTAATAAGACAAATAGGCAAATGAGCCCAGGTATGTGAATTTAATATGGCGATGTTGGTAATGGTAAAGTTCATTAAGGGAAGGAAAATTTTAAGATGAAAGACAATAATAGTATAGTAATGAAGTATTGGAAGAAATACACGCGCCGAAACCTAAGTCTACGGACATAAGGTGACAATTACATGAAGGCACGAAACTACTATGTGGATTGTGTACCTGGCCAGTACACGAGAAGCATATGACGTTCGTGAGATCATGATAAATGTTACAGGTATGTCCGGTAGAGTTGGGTAGCGGGCGGGCGTGTGGGTAAAATGGGAAGTAAGACTCTCGGGAAATTGAGAGTACTATGTAAGAATGAAAAACATGCCTGATAAGAATGAAGAATGTTGAATCCGTGATTTAGTACGGATCAACGAGACATGAATAATATGTTTGAATCCGTAAGATGGATTCAGGGAATGAAAGGTATGAATGCAATGTTTGAATCCGTGAGACGGATTCAAAGATGAAAGGCATGAATGTTATGTTTGAATCCGAGAGACGGATTCAAGGATGAAAGGCATGAATGAAATGTTTGAATCTGTAAGACGGATTCACGGATGAAAGGTAAGAATGAATGTTTGAATCCGCGAGACGGATTCAAGGAGGAAAGGTATGAATGTAATGATTGAATCCGTGAGACGGATTCAAGGAGGAAAGGTATGAATGTAATGATTGAATCCGTGAGACGGATTCAAGGAGGGAAGGTATGAATGTAATGTTTGAATCCGTTAGGTGGATTCAATGAATGAAAAAGCATGAATGATGCGTCTGAATCCGTGAGACGGATTCAAAAATATAAGAAGATGAAATTAATCCGCCTAAGAAGATGTCGACAGTTTGACCATGATTGGGTCGAACGGGTCATAGAAATAAGTATAAAGTAAAAAGTGATAGTATATAATAAACGAAGTTTTGTATAAGTTACGTGTTAGATGTGTTAGTAATTGACTCTTAGAAGTCGGAATGATGACGGGCTGTGACCCGGACAATAACTTGAGTATGGGCGGAAATGGTAAGCTCAGTAAGAAATATTGAAACGATGTAATAAGGTCTTTGCAAGTAAGTACGAATGGAAGGAAGTACGAGCGTGTACTTCCGTTGGCAAAATGATTAATTGAATGAAAAGATTGCATGTAAGAAATAGAATGTGCGGTATGTTATAGCAGGTACGTAGGAAATTGTAGAAAAGTTATAGGTGGGTAATCACCTAGTTTAATGAATGTTTAAATGATATATGCTAACCGCCGATGATGTTGATGATAATGTTAGAATTATTGGTGTGATGAAACCAATCGTATTGGGGAAAGGATGAATCGATCTGGGTTGCAGATCGTGGTTTGGGAAATGAAAAAGAGGTTAGTAAGAATATTTAACTCATGATTGGATAGATACGAACTAGTATGACACCGTATATGTGTAAATTAAGTAATGCATGAAGTAAAAATAGTAGTAACGTGTAATGAACGAAATGATTTAAAGGAAATGTAAAGGTATGCAGGATACAAGTAACTGTAGAAAATGTAGAATGAGGTTAACGTTAGAATTAAGCGCGTAGGCGTGATTATGTAATAATAGTTTTGTTGTGATAACAAAACAAAAGATAAATGTTATACAGAGTATGTAAGTTTTTTTGAGGTGAGATGGAGATATTAGATCCATTAAGATGGGATCATATTAAAGGACGGAAGAGTATGTGTATTGACCAGTTATTGACAGGTCAAGTAAGTGAAAATGAAAATGATATAGGAAAGAATGATCAGGAAAGTATGGTCTAGTGGTCGTATGGATGGACTGGAAGAAAAGATAATATGTGTTCGATGAAAGTGAGAAAGGTTTCGGGGACGAAACCTTGTTTAAGGGTGGTAGACTTGTAACGCCCCAAAATCTGAATGTTAATATTTGTTGTATGTTATTATGTGACACGTCATGAAATAAATAACTAGGCTATTTAACCTAGTTAAGGGTATGGTCAAAAGTCTTAAATGATTAAGATAGTGTCGGTTATGTTTTAAAAAGGCAAACTGTCACACCCCGACCACGTAGAACATACCAAACGTGGCGGAAACATCGGGGAGTGTTGTAACAGAATTAATGTTTCAAATCCATGGCAATTGAAGTTTCGTTTTATTGATTAAAAGTGTTACAATGTCTTAATAAACAAATAAATACAACATAATTAACTAGTCTTGCATCTTTTATTGTTACTAAAGCCCAGGTCTGTCTATGTGTATCTTGAACATCTTATGCAACAGCTCCTGAAAAACACATGTGAAAATAGGTACGTCAGCATAAAAATGCCTGTGAGATACATAGGTTTTGTGAAAATAAGATTCATGACTTATGTTTGAGAAAATGTTTAGTCATGAACCTTGCTATTTGCTTTGTCTTTTAAATCATTTGAAAAACGATAAGATCAGATGATAAGTATAAATAAATGTAAGATTAAATGAATAACCAAGTAAAATGTGTTTGCATAATATAAGTTGTTTATAAATCAATGTCTTGTGAAAAGTATGTTATTTGTATGAAATGTTCTATGTCTCACACTGAAATGATTCAAATAACGTTACGACATGTAATACCATACAAACACTTATATATAGGAAGTACCAGCGGCGTATCCACCATGCTTGTATCATATTACACACGCATCGTTACTAAATCACTTAATCAAACCAAACCAAACAATGTAAAATGTTCATGTCAAAATGTCTATGTCAAAATGTCTATGTCAAATATCCATGTCAAATGTCTATGTCAAATATCCATGTCAAATGTCTATGTCAAATATCATGTATGGCAAGTGAAAGGTCTCAACTAAACCATATGCACAAAAACAAAGTATTGAAGTAAAACTTGGTTTAAATCAAAGCTATGTTTTGTGTAAATGCATGCAACTATTTAATATGAACATCTATGCGGTATTGTGAATATGCATACATCCAAGCCTGGCGACTGTGGTGATAAAACCCTTTAAACAAATTAAAGGTCTATCTGTCTTATATCAACGAATTCGGTCATTCCTTTCTGTCCCCATACCCTGGGATGTCCGGAACGGGAGTTGTCAATTCCTATGGTACCACTACCTACTAACGAACGGCATGATCGGTGTTAATGAATGTATTGTCCCATGTAAACAAACCAAATGTCATACCAAAATGTAAGCATGTGATGAAAAACAATGTACTAAGTATGCACGCAATGGACATAAATAGCATAAAATGTAAATGTAAAACGATGTACTAAGTATGAACTAAATGGACATACATAGCATAAAACACAATGAGATCATGTACTATAAGTGTACTATTGAACATAGCAGTATATGATGTGAAAACATGTAAAGCATGAAAGTAACAAGTAGGCACATGTGTTCCACCCCAAAACAGTTTGGAAAACAGTAAAAGAGGGGTCTATGTACTCACTTGATATTGCTCAGATGTCTAAAGATAACCACCAAGTAATGCTATAGTTCTCGGAATCAAACGGCACCTAATATAGGTAACTATGTTAATAACCGGACCTATCTCGGAAGATTGGATAGAATGAGGTTTCGCAAACCAAACGAGTGTAGAGACTCGTGTCATTTGGTTTAACAAAGCCTACATACTAAATGAAACTTAACATAATTGTTTACGACCCATTACGACCCGTTTAGGTAGCTTATGCTACTTTAACGCGTCGTTCGCGTGAAACGCGTTCGGACCGCCTAACTAGTCCTATGACAAGTATTATATGCCTAAACATGTTACATAATCAGTTACGTGACAAAGGTTTAGGTTACATATGCTTAATTACCAATTATACATGAAAAGGGTATTCTGGTAATTTACCTAAGGCATATAAACTACCTATCATATAACTACTTAAACGATGTGACCATAGGGTATAACCTCGGAAGGTTATTCCCTACACTATGGTCACCTAATGTGTTTGGTCGGATCCTAATGATCGACCAAACTGGGTCGGGTTCGAGGTATAAGCGATTTATTAGATCGCTTACCCTACGACCCTAGACAACGTGGTAATCAGTAGGCATAGTCCCAAGGGACTATGACCATCGTGATTACAATCACGTTGCGAAGTTCAACCGAACTTCGCATTGACCATTACTGGTCAACGCTGAAAGTCAAACAAAGTTTGACTTTCTGACTCGAAAAGCAGTAAAAGTAAGGAAAAGAACGAAAGAATACTTACGAAGGGTCCCCGAATGCTAATCCCAGATCAAAATAGCTCAGGTATGAAACGAAGGTTCCAACTTAGAGCTTTCTTAATCAGATTTGTGGGTTTTGGGGTTGAGGGTGGATGGGTATTTATAGTTTTCGGGTAACCGTTAGGATTGTTTCATGGAAAGGAGGGCACGATCAAGGCCGTACACATGTCGGGAAGTTATGGTGCCTCAAAATGCTCACCACCATAAGGATTGGACACTTGGCAAGGGGTTAGGGAGTGCAAAACAGCTGAAAACAGGCTGTTAAGTACTCTGCACCTGGTCAGAAGACCCCATACGCATCGTATGGTATAAATACCATACGCATCGTAGGGCTTACTTTGGCAGAATTACACTTTTGGTCCCTGAACTGTATTTAGGCCATTTTTGACACGTTTAAGGCCCGTTAACCCCATTTCAAAGCTCTAAAATGAAGTTAAAGTATAGGGAACTTAAAACATGCTCAAAAATATCGCGGATGTCGGTTCGTTTGGTCGTACGAACGCGATGTTCGCTTAATTACGACGGAATGCGCATAAGCGCGAAAAACGATCCAAATGACGAAACGAATGGATTTTTCTTAAGGCGAACACTAAAATAAAATATAGTCATGCTTCCATAAATTTTTGGATGTCCGGATGTATTCAGAACGTAAGTTATGCGCGAAAATGCAAACTTGTGCACTTTTTGACACTTTTAGTCCCTGAATGACACAAAAGTTTATTTTTAGCACACCGAACCCCTCAAAGCCTATTTCTAAGCTATGTAAAGGATATTTATGGTATGTTTAACTTATGGTCATGTTCCGGAATGTCTGTTACAGTTCAAATTGGCATACTTTCGCAGTTTGTCAAGTTTAGTCCCTGTAAGCGAATTAACTTTGATTTCACCACACCAAACCTTCCAAAACTTATATCTAAGTTATGTAAAGGTTATTTTAGGTATGTTAAACCTATTTCACTATTCCGGAGTGTTTGTTGCATTAAACTGGTTATATTTACGCATTAGTGCGCGTATAACCTTCCAGAAAGCGATTTAGAGTTTGAAATTGAACAAGAGTTGATATGTGCAAAAGATACACATATTTTTACCAATCCCAAGTATGAAATATAATATTTCATTGGTTCGGTATTTGTTTGATGGCCGTGAAGGCACAGGTGTTACAGTCTCCCCTACTTTAGGAAATTTCGTCCCGAAATTTATTTAGAGGAAACTTGTGAGAGCTTGGAAATATGAAGTTGAAAAGATCAAACAACATTGGTTAGGGTTCTTGAACTTCTAGTAACCTTAATAACATTATGTTTGCAATGTAAGAGGGACACTTATATATACAAGTATATGAAGCGTCATTGGTGCGTCTACCATGCCTCCATTACATCGTTCTCATTTTGTTATTGTTGTCACTATCGGTTCCTTCACATAATAAATCTTACTGGATTTCTGTGCACTAAATTTCATAATTATGTGCGCATCCATAATTAGCGAATTCCTTGCACAGTTCACACAGTCTATTTTATAATGTGCAGGGTAAAACCAGATGAACAATCCTGTGATGAGCGTGACTTAGACCGCCATAGAGTCCTTTAGACTAAATCAATAAATGATTTAAATAGACTATCAAGGAGTCTGTCCAGCTACATCACTAGATGTCGTTCTTTAACCAAATTGTGAATCAATCTTTTTGATTAGACCACTAAGGGTCTCTAATGAATCATGGAGCAGTATTATATAATCCAAGGGTCTTAACTATTACATAGAAGCCCATTAAGGATTTAAGGTAGTACCTTTTGAATATCCTGCTACGAATCTCTCATATGAAGATATGAAAGATCCTGCGAGGATTTGGATAACGAATTATCCAGAGTATAAAAACACAAAAATGCATAAAAGAAAACATAAGATGCATAAACACATAGTCACATAACCACAAAATTGTTTTAACTAGAAGTTCGTTCTGCTAACAAAGCACATGTATTTAAAGCACACTAGGAATCCATCTCGTGGATTTCATTTGGTACTTTAAACATTATCAAGAATCTATCTATAAAGATAGAAAGATTCAAAAAGAAAATTCGATTTCGATTATTAGGAACCGAAGTGTTCGAATTAAGGTACATAAGGAATCCAATTAAGGACTCTGATTTGAATGATGATTATCCACAAGGATCTAAATGTGAAGATAAAAAGATCCCATATGGATTTTAGAAGTTGAAGATGTTTTGAAATCTTGCACTGGACGTGCTTATGTCAAAACATGATGTAAAATGCTTATGAAGTTGAGATGCTAGATATGTCAAGGCGACATATGAAGCAGAATTTTGAAGGTTAAGTCAATGTATGAGGAAAAATATTTTTTTTTTGAAAACTATGCATGGGTTTCTTTTAAGAAAGATGTGTTTAACGTTTTTGAAACCTTATATATAATACTTTTGAAATCATAAAGTAGGTGTATTAGATAGATATATTTACAAAAATGTTTTAAAATCATGCGAGATGAATTTTGAAATTATGTATAAGGTTTTTGAAAGACATGAATGATGCTTTTCGAAATCATGCACTTGATCAGAAAATGTATTGTGTTAATATTGTCTTCAGACTATATGAAATATTTTGAAATTAGAAAGGTTGGTTTTGATAACATGGCCAATGTTTTTGAAATAACATAGATAATGCATCTAGAAAAATTGTTTTCAAAATATATGAAAATGTTTTGAGATCATGAAGATTGTGTTGAAATACTTGTACTGTGCATGTTGAAAAAAATCAAAACGTAATGGGTAAGAGATTTGAAAATATCCTTAGTTATCTAACCAAGGATTCAAAAGCACAGATGTGCAGAAGCATGATCACTCATAATGTCACTTTATTCTTTGTACTTTGTTTCTTAGAATGAAACGAGTACTTAAAATTTTTTGAGGGAATCATGAGCAATCATTTGAAAGAGAGAAGTCACAAGAGTAGTTTGTAAGGAACATAGTTCCTTAATGCAGGTATCATAGGAAAAATCATACACACAGGTAATTATACTTGTATATCAGAATTGTGAACAACAACTTTTATTTATGAACAAGACATATTGTTTCACAATACACGAAAACAAAAGAAACAAAGGCATAAGACAGCAACATCCTTTGTTCAGCCAAATGCTCATCCGAGGGTTGGATTTGCACTGACTATCTTCGGGCAGTTGTTCCTGAAATGGCTCGTATCGCCACAGTTGTAGCAAGTACCACGTGGGAAACGAGCTTGAGTAGGGTTAACTTGGAGTTGGGTAGCAGCAAGATTTGCAACAACTTTGTTCTGGATAGCAAAGCGGCATGTGTTGACCAAATGTCCCCGCCGTCCACAGTAGGTACATTTCCAGCAGGGTAGGAGGTTTGAATGATGACCATTGCATCGCGCATAATGAGGTGCAGTACCGGCATATGATTTCTTTGCAGGTGGTGTTGCCACCCGGATGGGTCCTGCTTGATTTGCTACTGCCGCAGTTGGACAAACCCTTGCCGTATGACCTATGAGTCCACAAGTTTGGCATTTGCGGCACTTCACACTAGCCTGATGATGAAGGCTACATTGGTTGCACAAGGGTGCAGTTCCGTTGTATGGCTTCCTAGCTGGTGGCCCTGCCATATGGATAGGTCCCGCTTGATTAGGTGTAACCGTTGCGGGTTTCCTTGAAGCCTTACGCTTCCTTGACTTTGGTGCAGTCTTGACTTCTGCTTCCTTCAGTGGCTCTTGAGTGGCTTCATTGTCGAGACGAGAGGCTTCATTGTTAAGATGAGCCATGGCAATACCTAAATCCACAGTCCTCTGAATAACTTCGCCAATTTGCTGGACAAATTTGGCTGTTCGCTCGGGCATTTGATCAGTGCCAAGAGGAATAGACATTCTAGAAGAAAATGAAAGACAGAGAAAGAAACGAGTGAAAAGTTATTGGATAATCAATACAGAATGGTAACGAATGAAAATTGTGATCATTTGTTTGTTACCTAAGGCAAACAAATGAGATGGTGATAAATCAATAGTAAATAGGTCAAAAATAATGTATCGCGAAGACATGCTCGCCTATAAGTGAACACTCATTCTAAGAATTCCCAGGTAAGCACAACTGGTCTCGCGTCTGATGAGATGTATACGAAGTGCTTGCCTAGCCAGAAAACCCAGAATACAGGCATTCACCCTTCCAGTTTGCACGTGTTCACATTATTTAAAACCCAAAACCTTGACGAGAGTTTTGAAAACTCAAAGGGGTTCAAAACCATATAATAGAGAGTTCAAAACCTTACAATAGAGGGTTCAAAACCTAGTAATCAATCATCCTAGAACAGATGATTAGTTTTCAAAGCGGTTTTGAAATTCATGTTCTTGTTGCGGTTGTCGCCTAAGGATAGGCGACAGTATTGTTTTATGACTAAGCGCAAGTAAACTCGCGTTAGGGTCCTAAGAAAGTTATAGACTAGGTCAAAGCATTACTAATAACCTAATTCCCTATAACCATTGGCTCTGATACCATCTTTTCTGTCACACCCCGACCACGTAGAACATACCAAACGTGGCGGAAACATCGGGGAGTGTTGTAACAGAATTAATGTTTCAAATCCATGGCAATTGAAGTTTCGTTTTATTGATTAAAAGTGTTACAATGTCTTAATAAACAAATAAATACAACATAATTAACTAGTCTTGCATCTTTTATTGTTACTAAAGCCCAGGTCTGTCTATGTGTATCTTGAACATCTTATGCAACAGCTCCTGAAAAACACATGTGAAAATAGGTACGTCAGCATAAAAATGCCTGTGAGATACATAGGTTTTGTGAAAATAAGATTCATGACTTATGTTTGAGAAAATGTTTAGTCATGAACCTTGCTATTTGCTTTGTCTTTTAAATCATTTGAAAAACGATAAGATCAGATGATAAGTATAAATAAATGTAAGATTAAATGAATAACCAAGTAAAATGTGTTTGCATAATATAAGTTGTTTATAAATCAATGTCTTGTGAAAAGTATGTTATTTGTATGAAATGTTCTATGTCTCACACTGAAATGATTCAAATAACGTTACGACATGTAATACCATACAAAAACTTATATATAGGAAGTACCAGCGGCGTATCCACCATGCTTGTATCATATTACACACGCATCGTTACTAAATCACTTAATCAAACCAAACCAAACAATGTAAAATGTTCATGTCAAAATGTCTATGTCAAAATGTCTATGTCAAATATCCATGTCAAATGTCTATGTCAAATATCCATGTCAAATGTCTATGTCAAATATCATGTATGGCAAGTGAAAGGTCTCAACTAAACCATATGCACAAAAACAAAGTATTGAAGTAAAACTTGGTTTAAATCAAAGCTATGTTTTGTGTAAATGCATGCAACTATTTAATATGAACATCTATGCGGTATTGTGAATATGCATACATCCAAGCCTGGCGACTGTGGTGATAAAACCCTTTAAACAAATTAAAGGTCTATCTGTCTTATATCAACGAATTCGGTCATTCCTTTCTGTCCCCTTACCCTGGGATGTCCGGAACGGGAGTTGTCAATTCCTATGGTACCACTACCTACTAACGAACGGCATGATCGGTGTTAATGAATGTATTGTCCCATGTAAACAAACCAAATGTCATACCAAAATGTAAGCATGTGATGAAAAACAATGTACTAAGTATGCACGCAATGGACATAAATAGCATAAAATGTAAATGTAAAACGATGTACTAAGTATGAACTAAATGGACATACATAGCATAAAACACAATGAGATCATGTACTATAAGTGTACTATTGAACATAGCAGTATATGATGTGAAAACATGTAAAGCATGAAAGTAACAAGTAGGCACATGTGTTCCACCCCAAAACAGTTTGGAAAACAGTAAAAGAGGGGTCTATGTACTCACTTGATATTGCTCAGATGTCTAAAGATAACCACCAAGTAATGCTATAGATCTCGGAATCAAACGGCACCTAATATAGGTAACTATGTTAATAACCGGACCTATCTCGGAAGATTGGATAGAATGAGGTTTCGCAAACCAAACGAGTGTAGAGACTCGTGTCATTTGGTTTAACAAAGCCTACATACTAAATGAAACTTAACATAATTGTTTACGACCCATTACGACCTGTTTAGGTAGCTTATGCTACTTTAACGCGTCGTTCGCGTGAAACGCGTTCGGACCGCCTAACTAGTCCTATGACAAGTATTATATGCCTAAACATGTTACATAATCAGTTACGTGACAAAGGTTTAGGTTACATATGCTTAATTACCAATTATACATGAAAAGGGTATTCTGTTAATTTACCTAAGGCATATAAACTACCTATCATATAACTACTTAAACGATGTGACCATAGGGTATAACCTCGGAAGGTTATTCCCTACACTATGGTCACCTAATGTGTTTGGTCGGATCCTAATGATCGACCAAACTGGGTCGGGTTCGAGGTATAAGCGATTTATTAGATCGCTTACCCTACGACCCTAGACAACGTGGTAATCAGTAGGCATAGTCCCAAGGGACTATGACCATCGTGATTACAATCACGTTGCGAAGTTCAACCGAACTTCGCATTGACCATTACTGGTCAACGCTGAAAGTCAAACAAAGTTTGACTTTCTGACTCGAAAAGCAGTAAAAGTAAGGAAAAGAACGAAAGAATACTTACGAAGGGTCCCCGAATGCTAATCCCAGATCAAAATAGCTCAGGTATGAAACGAAGGTTCCAACTTAGAGCTTTCTTAATCAGATTTGTGGGTTTTGGGGTTGAGGGTGGATGGGTATTTATAGTTTTCGGGTAACCGTTAGGATTGTTTCATGGAAAGGAGGGCACGATCAAGGCCGTACACATGTCGGGAAGTTATGGTGCCTCAAAATGCTCACCACCATAAGGATTGGACACTTGGCAAGGGGTTAGGGAGTGCAAAACAGCTGAAAACAGGCTGTTAAGTACTCTGCACCTGGTCAGAAGACCCCATACGCATCGTATGGTATAAATACCATACGCATCGTAGGGCTTACTTTGGCAGAATTACACTTTTGGTCCCTGAACTGTATTTAGGCCATTTTTGACACGTTTAAGGCCCGTTAACCCCATTTCAAAGCTCTAAAATGAAGTTAAAGTATAGGGAACTTAAAACATGCTCAAAAATATCGCGGATGTCGGTTCGTTTGGTCGTACGAACGCGATGTTCGCTTAATTACGACGGAATGCGCATAAGCGCGAAAAACGGTCCAAATGACGAAACGAATGGATTTTTCTTAAGGCGAACACTAAAATAAAATATAGTCATGCTTCCATAAATTTTTGGATGTCCGGATGTATTCAGAACGTAAGTTATGCGCGAAAATGCAAACTTGTGCACTTTTTGACACTTTTAGTCCCTGAATGACACAAAAGTTTATTTTTAGCACACCGAACCCCTCAAAGCCTATTTCTAAGCTATGTAAAGGATATTTATGGTATGTTTAACTTATGGTCATGTTCCGGAATGTCTGTTACAGTTCAAATTGGCATACTTTCGCAGTTTGTCAAGTTTAGTCCCTGTAAGCGAATTAACTTTGATTTCACCACACCAAACCTTCCAAAACTTATATCTAAGTTATGTAAAGGTTATTTTAGGTATGTTAAACCTATTTCACTATTCCGGAGTGTTTGTTGCATTAAACTGGTTATATTTACGCATTAGTGCGCGTATAACCTTCCAGAAAGCGATTTAGAGTTTGAAATTGAACAAGAGTTGATATGTGCAAAAGATACACATATTTTTACCAATCCCAAGTATGAAATATAATATTTCATTGGTTCGGTATTTGTTTGATGGCCGTGAAGGCACAGGTGTTACACAAACCCGAGGGGTTAAAGTGGAACAAGATGGAAGTTGTGTTATTAAAAGAAACTAACAACACACACAAACACACCTTCGTGTGTGTTCTAGATCGATCAGGAGACTCCCATGGAGTCTCAAACCCTAAACATGAAAGACCATCCAATGGGAAGGCTAAATGATGCTTAAATTCATAACCGAGCATGGATTAATGATCACCAACACGAGGGGATCATAAGGTATGTCTTAAATCTAGGATTGGTGATCATGGGTGAAGTGGGTTATGCTCTAATCCGTGAGTTAATATGAAATTGATCATGTATAAGGGTTAGAATCATCATATAGAACATGGGTTATGCAAGGTTTGTGTTAATTTGAAGTTTAGATGTGAAACCCGTTTGTTATGGTGAGGATGATGACTTGAATCACCATTTATGTTTAATTCTTGTTGAAAGAATGATGTATTATGTGGGTATGATGAAATCTTGTTAGATGAATTAGGAGAAAAATGATGATGCTATGTTTGATGTTTAATTGGAAATGAAACATGATGATTAGTAGTAGGTTTTGATGGGTTATGTATGAAATTAGAAGATGTATGTATGAATTAGTTGTAAGTTATGCTTAAAAGGTAGTACTTACATCAAGTGTATGACAAAATGAGTATAGTGTCGTCCGTATGGTCGATTACGATGTTACGGGTATATGTTGATGAGTTGATGGTTACATATGGTTAATAGTTGACTTTTGAAAGTCAACAAGATTAAGAAACATGATTTGACTCGTTGTCGTAAAGATAGGATGATAGGAAGTCGTTTGGTACATGTTATGTTAATATGTATTATTTGTGATTACATGATGAATTACGTGTGATGAAAAGAGTATGAAGTCGATTATATGTTTTAATGCTTGTTAGAAATGATTAAGAAAAGTTAAGTGTGAATTATGCGAATGATATGATGGTTACATGTACCAATGAGTATGCTAATAAGGGCGTGGTTTCGATGAAATGAAAGTATAGGAAACACGTCGAGACGGACTCAAGCTTGAGGTGTTAACGGGTCAAGAAGAGGCAAGGAATCGGATACAAGCACGGACGCATAAGGTAAGTGATTTCTGTAATCACTTCATAGTACAAGTAAATAATAAAGTGTTGTAATGAATTAAACATGATGTTCGAGGTCAAATATGTGTTTAAGGTCTTTCGTCGTAAATGATGGGTTAAGGTTGACCAAAATGCCCTTGATGGGTATTTTGGGGTAAACGATCTTAAAAGTAGCTTAGAAACAAGTTATTCGATTAATGTAAGGTTTTGGACAAGTATGGAAGTGGGGATGATGGTTTGGTTAGTCATAAACCAATTAATGTGTGAATACCCTTAACGGGTCGAAATAAGCATATGAATGATAATGTGTTAAAAGGATGCAAGACATCCAAGAATTTAGTAATTTATGATAGACATCATTGATATCATTATGTTTATAAGAGGTTATGGTAAAACGAACAAGTTACGTTGATGAATGCATGAACGGGTCAAGGTTGGGTAAAAGGGTAATAAGCCGAAGAGATAAAAGTCTGAAATTTTATTAAGTCGGATGTTGGATTTTAGTTCCATTAGATGGAGAATTAAATTACGGACGTGTAGGAAAAAGAATCGGGTAAAACGGATAAAAAACGAGAGAGTTATGCTCGTTTCCGTGAAACGGGATCGTGCTGAAAATATGCAGCAACCAGCTGCGATGTTTCTGATGTTTTATGGGTGTCGCGTAGCGCGACGGCCCGTCGCGTCACGCGACGGGTCTAATTTCTTCGAAAATTATTTTCGAGCCTCGTTTTGCCATGGGAACTCGCTTAAACGCGTTTTAAGTTGCGTATGATTAGTTTAACTCACGTTTTATGACCTTTATGGTAAGCGTATGTGTGGATAGGTATGTATGGATGTTGTGTATCTCTTTACACGTATGTAGAAGGTATGTAAGCGTGTATGCGCGAATGTATGTAAGATTATAGTGTGTAAGCGAGTACATAAGGATATTTATATATATGCAGACGTATATGAGTAGGCAAGTATAAGTCGGGTATATTGCAATGGGTGATTGAAGATATAAATGTGGGTATGTATGTATGGATGTTGTGGGTGATTGAAGATAGGTATATACGTATGTATGTTGTGTAAGTATAAGTGAATGTATGTAAGAGTGTATGTAGATAGTATGTATATGTAGTCAAGTGAGTATGTACGAAGTTATGTACGTATGTAAGTTGTGAGGAGGTATGGAATTAGTATGTACGTATGTATGTAAGTATATGTATGTATGTTGTATGTAAGTATGTATGTAGGTTTGTATGTATGTATGTATGTAGGTAGGTATGTATGTATGTATGTATGAAGGCATGTAAGTATAAATGTATGTATGTATGAATGGATGTGTTTAGGTATGCACGTACGTATGTATGTAGGTACATAGGTATGTATGTTGCTATGTGTGATCGTAAGTGTACGTATAGGTTGTATGAAAGTATGTACGCATGCATTCAATGAAATTGAGTACTAACGATAATAACATCGTGCCTGGTGATGAAGTGTAACGCAGGATACCAAGGAAGTCTCACTACGGATCGTATGATCAGAAAGAAAGCCGGAATGTAAAGAGTTAATGGAATGAAAAGTAAACGTGCACAAATCTTGTATGCTTATGATACGTACTAACGTTATGAATTTTTATGTGGTGAGCGCAGGTAGTACAAGACATGAGGATTACCAAGGAGTAGAGATCGAAGGTCGAGTCACAAGACAGATTGTACGGGAATGTTTAAATATGTAATTTAGTGTCGATAAGTTATGTTCTTATATTATAATATGAAATTTTAGCATGTCAAGCTGTATGTCATGAAAGAAATTTTCAGACTCGAAATTCCGCTGCGTCGTTTAAAGGTTAAATGAATTAGGGTCTTACATAAGCCTTTGAGGTATAGCTCAATACGCTTGATGGGAGGATCCACCATAGTTGGGCACAAAATTGCCAGTTCGTTAGATCGCTTCGTATACGCCTCTATCTCTGACCCCGTCATCTTCAAGTTAAAGAACTCCACTTCCAGTTTGTGGATGTCATCACGGTTACATTATTCTTGTTTGATCAGTTCCTTAAAATCATTCCATGGGGTGGCATTAGCAGCCGCCAGCCCCCGCATCTGAACTTGCGCATTCCACCAAGTTAGCGCAGTGCCTTCGAGAGAACCAGTGGCGTACTTCACCCTACGAGCCTCAGGGCATTCACACATCTCGAAGACCGATTCGAGCTTCTCGAACCAGTGGAGGAGTCCAACGGCTCCTTCAGTGCCACTGAAAGTAGTAGGACGACAGTCCATAAAGCCACTGAAAGTAGTAGGACGACAGTCCATAAAAGTCTTGAAAGTACACACAGGTGGCTGAGCGTGTTGACCTGTCGTGTGCATAAGAGTAAACAAAATTAAGCACAAGTGTTGGTTTACGAAAGTAGGATCTAAGGATCCTAGAGTAAGTTGTGATGGCAGGCTATACCTCCTGCCTGGGCAGCTGCGAGTGCTGCAGAAACTTGTTCAGTGATCAAAGCCGCCAACTGGGCTTGAGTTAGGTTAACGCGTCCACTCATGATCTTCATACCAAAGGAAACATGAGTGAGAGAGGTTCGCGAAAGTCCGATGACAGAAGAGAGTAAGCACACATGTGTTTTCAAACAATAGTTGTTACGTTCATCTAAGCATACCATGAGCAAAGTTCTATGTAATCTAGCAAGTAGGCAATGTAAACATAAATCATATCACCTAGAATGTCGAGTCTTGCACGTGGAGCGAAGCGTCGTTGTGGATCGTTGAGCACTGTTCAGGTTGTTGCCTGGTTTTAACAAAAACTTTTCCCTTATTAAAACTAAGTTCACTATAACCAATGGCTCTGATACCAATCTGTCACAACCCCAACTTCCACACGCAGAGTATCACCGCTTGGAGGAGTGACTTGACCAGGATCAAGCCACCAATCATATTGAACATAACAAGTATTAAGTAAAACACAAACACACACAATATGAAAGGTAGTTCAAATCAAAACGTAGTTAAGTGTTTAGCGGAAGCATAATTGTAAAACCCGATGTAAGTATTAAGTATGAAGTAAAGTAGTGTTTAACATGGCACACACTGCCATGTCCCACAACGACTGCGCCTCCCTGTGCAAGCTCCAAGAGTACCTAACGACCTGCAAGGCATGTAGCAACGAATCAACAACAAAGTTGAGCGAGTTAACAGTGGGTTGTTTAGTTATAGCATTCGTTTCGTAAATCGTATGTTCTTTTGTAACCCATGTATCGTGTTAATTAGTATCGTGGTCTCCCAGACATGTTTGCGAAGATTAGTGGGGGCTTCCCATGTATTACTAGACCACGCGTATCGACTGCTACGAAAATGTAAGAGGTGCCCTAAGTCAATGTCTATCAGAATTGACCCTTTGCCCATAGTCCATTAGTACACGCTCGTCCGACTGGCACGGTGTGAGGTTTGTTAAACCTAATAGCGCTATTAACTAATGACCCGCTCTCCATAGGCCTCGGCGATTAAGTCGATAAATGAGGGACTTCAATTGATAGAGTTGATGGTCTTATGATCGTGTACGTAGGTTTTACGTACGTGCCCTTCAATCCGAGGACAGTAGTAAGTATGAGTATACGTAGGTTTTACGTACGTGCCCTTCAATCCGAGGACAGTAAAAAGTAGTTTAATAGTAATGATAGTACGAGTAGTTATTCAATCCCATTCCCAACCCCTGGGAATCCCATGCCTTGGAAAAAGTGTGAACTCACCTTGGTTTGCTCGGTATGCTAAACTATGTGCTCACAAGTAATCAGTCAAGTCCTATAGTTATGCACGTATACACAGTCAGTTCAAGTTCATAAAGTTTCACGTACAATCAATACCACAGTGTGTTTGGCCATTAACATCATGCATCAAACAACAGTCAATCAAGTTCACATAATTCATGCTTCACATAGTTGATTACTCAGTCTATTACATCCATTAGTATACTTAACAAAAGTAACTGTAACACCTCGAAAATTCACGTCCTATAATATGTTGACACGTGTCATAAAGTTTGAACGTGTGAAAGAATGTTATAAAAGGACTAAAGTTGACAAACATGGAAAGTATGTGATTTTACGGGTTCTAAATGTCAACAGTGAATAAATATACTTCATAATAACCCTACATGATGTTTATAACATCAAACGAAAAAATCATGGATCATATGAAGCAAAAAGTGAGAGATTACAAACTACAGGGGTTAAATGTGTCAACATGTTTAAAGATATACCTCTGAGTGACCTTTTGACAAACCCGAAGCTTTGTAAATGTTAATTATGCTCACTAGAATGCAAGATATAAATATCATAAAGTTTCGTTATCGTATGAGAAAGTTATGATCAAATTCGTGTGCGAGGGGTTAAAGTGCAAACGTTGAAAGTTAAGACTTTTCGGGTTAACCGGAAGTGTTCAGGGACTTGGCAAAGTGGGTATAAGTCCTAGAGCCCTTGTGGGTAAATATAAGGGGGTCAAAATGCAAGAAATAATCTTAGTTGCCCCTTCGTGAAGCCAAAGGTCAAGTTGCAAAACAAAGAAAATCAAAATTCTGATTTCGCAGGCCCAGACGGCCCGCGTTGGAATCGGCAAAATGGGAGGCGGGCCGCGTCAGGCGCCCAGAACCAGAAAACGTGGACAGTTGCCTGTAAACGCGGAAAACCGATCCTTTTTCGACATTAATGCAATGTGGGCGACCCCTAAATAGTCCTAGACACTAGGAACACCTGTTGGATGGTTGTGGTCAGCTGATAGACTTGTGTGTCCAAGAATTGTGGTGGAATTTTCACTATAAAAAGGCCATGTAGTGCATCATTGTTCTTCACATCATTCTCTGCATTTCTGGTCGATTCTGGAGCTCAAGCCTGCTTCCAAGTGATCATATTTCGTGCATAGGACTCTTGTAAGTCTGCTAGTCCTTTCTAAATTGAGTTTAGCTTAGTATTTTAGCTAAAAGTCAAACCGTCGTAATTACGGTTTGACTTCGAGATTAGTCAACAATGGCTCAGTCATTTCTCGAATCAAAAGTAGTTATAGGTTGGTATTTATGTGGGTAATAAAACCTCAAAAGGGTTTCCCCTGATCACCACTCTAACCAGGTCAAAAGTCGGGTCAAACCTATATTTAAAAAGTCAACAGGAAGTCTAAAATGCCATTTATGCATAATTAACATTGTAGATCATATACAACCTGTTGGATCATGTTCAACCCGACAATTTCCTGTTTAGACCCGGTTCGGAACCGAAAGTCACATAGTTTGACTTTCACTTTGACTTTCAGTTCTGACCCGTTTAGGCATGTTTTAGAAATGCCTCAGAGCTTTAATTGGACTAGGTTACATGTTAGAATAACCCTCTGTGATTATGCACCTCGGTTCATTAGTTATCCAATTAATATGCATGTTTCCGTTAATTGCTCATATGTTGACCGTTATGCCCTTATTATCTTAAAACATGATTTATGAAAATGTAAAAGTGTAGAAACCTTGATTACTGATATATAAACTTGTATGCAAAGTTTGACATCAGTTTGACTTGTAGATTAGGAGTTATGCTCATTATCGCAAATTTAAAGCTTTTTGTTAATAAAATGGCGTAATTAGCGTATAGCCTAGTTAAGCCTACTTTTTGATATCAAACTTAATTCCCACTGATGTAATATATTATTTTGGGATTTTTAAAGATTTTTAATTAATTTTAGGCTGAGCATAACTAGTAGTCGTAGGCTTAATCCGGTGATTGTCGGTTTTGCCCTTACGGGCCATAAAATGAGTTTTACATATCTAAACGACTCCAAACCTTTTGCTACTGATCACATATGATAAATAAATTATTTTAAGCCTTCTGGAAATATAAAAACATCAGATTTAAGTATCGAACCCGGAAATGGCCTTTAATCGCCTTAGTTAGCGTCTTTAACGCATAGTATGTTTTAAAATCATATTGAACATACCCGGGTTGATACCTACTGCTATTTTAGGCAAATTAGAATATTTTAACAGTAAGCAAAGGTTGATTAACTCAGACTCCGGTTTTGAGCTTTTCGGCTTGTGTGAAATTACCAAAATGCCCATACGGTGCATAATTGGTTATAACTGATAGATTTCACACATATACTTTAACCTACTGATATAACTTAGCAAATTGAGTATATTTGCTGATTACATCAGACCTGTAACTCAGATTGTTACTTAAACTCTTTTATAAACTTTTAAATGACCAAACTACCCCTACGGGGCCTAGTTTGTGTTTAAACATGTTTCGGGCATAATGCAAGACATCTTACTGATGTCACAACATATTTGAAGCATATTAACTTAGGAAACCTGTATATGGCTCTTACGGATACCCATTACGCCTATTACGCGTTCGGTTCGGTTTATGTAACAAGTTTACATAATTTAGCCGAAACGGGTCAGACCTTATCGGTTTAATCTCAAAATCCAGAATGTGCATGAAGGACCCATATTAAACAAGTCTCTGAACTTGTCGGGTCTAAATCACATTCTATCCGGTCTTCGCTTAATCATGCGCACGTACCGTATCTTTGAAACTAGCCGGTCTAAGCTTAAGCTTAATTAAAGACCCGTTAGGATCCTAATAGGTTATTATAAAACCTTCGTTCCAGATTAGGAGGACCAGTAAAAGCTACGTGCATTTTGCTTATTGTGATTAATACTTGCTCAGGTAAATACTTTTAACTTATTTTCCCTATACGGGCTTGGGTTACGGTATATAAAATACCGCTTGGTCGGGCATCAAATCTTCCATCGCTTAGGTGGTTAATTGAATAATTTGATCGGCACGTTTAAACAGTCTTGTTTACTTTACAGCCTTTGGGGGGTTAATGACCATGTCCCGGATATCCATGGCATCATTCGAACTAATGACCACGACTTAAGCGCGGGGTGTAGGCGTACACCTGTCAGCGCACAAAAGAATGAATGTGGTGTGTCTATTGATCTTTAACCCGGACAAGATCCGGGCTACTGAATGCATAAGTAACATGTAATTCATTCGCAAGATTATATAACTAAATAATTGCCCAAGTTATACAAGATTAATTTTGCCTCTGTGCATTTTAATCAAATTAAAATGTTTTATGCCACGTGCATCCAAACCAATTTTCAATCATTTTTAAAATGAGTCAGTTGAATGTATTTACCAGTGTAAACTGACGTATTTTCCCAAAAAGATTAAATGCAGGTACTAAGCGAAATTGGCTGGGATTTCTCCTTAGCATCATTAGAAGTCTCGCAAGCTTAAGATGCCTGAAGTCTGTTGAACCATAAACATTATTTTTATTTCTATCCTTTTGTGGATAAACTTCCGGATATTGTGACTTTGATATTACAATAATAAATTCGGTTGTATCATATTTTTAATTTGCTTCCGCTGTGCATATTGATATTGTGTTGTTTGACTATTACGTTGCCAACCATGACGTCACGATACTCCCCCACCAGGCCCACCGGTAACACGTGGAAATCGGGGTGTGACAGGTTGGTATCAGAGCCAACTCTGAGTGAATTAAACACTAGCCTTTTGTGTTTAATCTCAGTTGCACAATTGCACATTTCTAAACCTTCGAGTCTAGACATTTAACATAGGACAAATTCCACCTTATTCGGTTTTTGTTTTGTCCTTTAAATTTTATATTTGTTATTGTTATCTTATGCTACTTTGACAGGATTAACAATATGCCTCCAAGATTCTTCCGTAGAAGAGTACGAGGAAAGGGGCCGATCACCGCCCCCAACGATAATGAAGCAGGACCCTCAAATGTTCGAGCTCCGTCTACCACGGAGAGTGACGATCCACGCCAAAACAGAAGAAACCTGTTTGAACCAGCAAGAAGATCGGTATCACACAGCTCTACACCACCGGTCCAAAACCCGTATGGGCCACAACCGGACTATGAGCTGAACAACCCTCAGCCTTCCTTCATACCATTACAGCGATCTTTATCGCACCATTCTTACGGGGACCCCACACCTGTTTTTCGGGGTCATTTTAATCCGGTAGGATACATACCAGAACCCGTGGGTTTCAACCCACTAGGGCCAGACGATCACTTCTCTGGCGATCACGCGGACGACAGGGACGAGGATACTGATCCCATCGAACCTGCAAGTGGCACTCCAAATCATCCGATCGAGATCTCTGATGGATCGTCTTTCCACGGATCACCCTACGGTGGTCCAGACAGCTTCCAAGCCATGTTCACTCGGCACGAGTGGTATTATACCCCTCCTCACCACTCGTCGCCTCATGAGCAGCAGCAGCAGCAGTATCATCAAGATTCCTCGGGGGATTCCCGATTTGTGGCAGTTACGCCACCACCTCCGCCGCCACCAGTTCAGCCGGCACCTCCTCAACCGCCAAGGCGTAGGAGAACCGGTGCCCGCATGTCGGCACGAGCAAGGGACTTCCATTTCAGTTCCCCACGTCAATCAAGTGGCAGCCACTACCCGCCACATCAGGAGGACCCACAAATGGGTGGTCCTTCACAACCAGCGATGCCACAGCCACCGCCAATGGGTTTTGATAACCCAATCCCAGCGTATACGGGTTCCATGGCATACAACCCGTTCGAGTCGCCGGTCCACAACAACTATGGGTACGCAGAGGCCGACCCTTACTTGGTAGCAGCCAACTACAATGCCCTGCACCCGGAAGGACCATACGGAGCTCCATGGGGAGTTGGGTACCCAACACATGGGTACCAGATACCACCTAGGCCTATCATACGGGCTCAATCGCAGCCGCCTAGGTTCTCCCCACCTGAGCGTGAAGAACTCCTTCAGAGGATGGATCAGGTTGAATGGGAGGTGCACAGGGACCGTAGGGAGAGACAGACTTTCTTCCAAGGGTTAGCAAGTTTGATCAAAGGGAAGAACAAGAAGGATCACTAAAATCCTTCCAATTGTTGTTGAGCCCCTGCGTGGGCCTGTATTTCCTATATTTGTTTAAGCCCCTGCGTGGGTATGTATGTGTATTTGTTTTGACCCCTGCGTGGGTCCATTTTCCGTTAACCCCTGCGAGGGTATGATGTTTGCTTAAAGTCCCTGTGTGGACTATTATGTTTGCTTAAAGTCCTTGCGTGGACAAGTGTGTTATTAAGCCCCTGCGTGGGTAAGTACTTGTTAAACCCCTGTGAGGGTAAGTTTGTTATTTGAAAAGACCCGTTTAGGGCAGTATGTAATATTTTGAATAAATTAATGGAATGTTTGTTTTATAAATTTCATGTTTGCCATTTTGTGCATAAATAAATTATAAATGAAATAAATAAATATCATTCCTTTTAAATTAATCTGCCTATGTAATTATTAATTAAGAATCTTAAAGTGTGAAACCTAGCCTCGGGTAAATTATAAGACCAGGCCAAGATGGTAAGACCTGTTCAAAAGATTCAATTCTGAGTTAACATCTGAAAACATGTTAACACTCCTGGCAGACGTGATTTATTAAAAATCACATACGTCATTTTTATAAGGGAATTCTTTAGAAGATTCCTAACCCAGTTTAATGATCTCTGAATCCTGGGTTTACATCATCAATTAAGATGATCATATTTTAACCATACGTGGTAATACGTGCCTACGGGCCCTGCTCATTTCCAAATGAGCCAAAAGACAGTGGTAGCTATGACTCCCTGTCAAATAAAGGTAATGAACTAGGTTCAAACCTCAAATGCTTTGATTCTCTGAAATCATAGCATATAATTTATAATTGCCCTTGTGACTAGGCCTATTGTGCCAGTATACCTTAATGTTTTGATTCTCTGAAATCATAGATTTAATTAAAAGTGTCCAAGTGACTAGGCCTTTTGTGCCATAAATAAAACTGTTAATGTTTTATAATTAGGATAAATTATTATAGAAATCCTAAATGAATATGATTTATAAAATTAACCAAATATGGTCTCTGTACCATGGTTAATGAATTTCCATAAAAGACAATTCCATGAACTCCCCAAATAAACTATTGTCCTTGTTTTCTGCAACAGTTCAATTTTAAATGGCTAACTCAGACGAGGGTAATAGTCATCCAGTGGAGGTTAATAATGACGCCCGAGTAAATCTAACGGGTGCGGAATTGAAGGCGATTATAGACGGCGCTGTTACACAGGCTTTGGAAAGGCAGTATGAAGAGTACAGTGGGACTCGTAGTAGGACCCAATCTACACAGCCTTCAAAGCCACCGCCCAAGAAGGAAGATCCGAAGAAAGATAATGATCGACGATCCTCGAACCACAGTGCTCCATCTCAGCAGGTTATACGTAATCAAGGGCCCCGTGACAAGGGTTGCACGTATAAATATTTTGTTTCTTGCAAGCCCCGGGATTTCACTGGGGAGAAGGGAGCCATTGACTGTATGATATGGCTGGATGAGATGGATACGGTTGTAGACATCAGCGGATGTGCTGAGAGAGACGTGGTCAAGTTTGCGTCGCAGTCTTTTAAGGGTGAAGCGTTAGCATGGTGGAGATCTCTGATTGAGGCCACCGGAAAAATCCCATTGTACAATATGTCGTGGGATCAATTTGTTGCCCTTATCAGGGAAAATTACTGCCCTCAGCATGAGGTGGAGAAGATAGAATCTGATTTTCTATCCTTGGTGATGACAAACCTCGACTGTCAAGCTTACCTAACGAGCTTCAACACTATGTCTCGGTTGGTTCCATATTTAGTAACCCCGGAACCAAAGCGAATAGCTCGTTTTATCGGTGGTTTAGCCCCCGAAATTAAGGCAAGCGTGAAAGCTTCTCGGCCAGTCACTTTTAGATCAGTAGCTGACATTTCCTTATCCCTCACTCTGGATGCGGTCAGGCAGAGATCGCTGAGGAATAAGGAGGCCGAGAAGAGGAAGCGTGAAGATGATGGTTCACGAAAGTCGAGCAAGAAGCACCGTGGGAACGGTGATAGCAAGAAGGGGTCTGAGTCAAGAAGAGATGGGCATCGGTCTGGTGAGAAGCCCAAGTGCAATATTTGCAAGAAACAGCACTTTGGAAAGTGCAGACTCGGATCGAACTCAAATAATGAGTCAAGGTCTTTTGCTTGTGGTTTGTGCAAGTCCAAGGAACACAAAACCTTGGATTGCAAGAAGATAAAAGACGCAACGTGCTACCGTTGCAATGAAAAGGGGCACATTAAGACCAACTGTCCGAAATACAACAAGAAGCCTGAAGAGGCCAAGAAGACTAATGCTAGAGTCTTCAGAATGGACGCAAAAGAAGCGGTTCTAGACGACAACGTTATTACAGGTACTTTCCTTGTAAATGACGTCTTTGCTAGAGTACTTTTCGACTCAGGCGCTGATAAGTCGTTTGTAGACAATAAGTTTTGTGAATTGTTGAAATTACCTGTCAAAACCTTAAAAGTGAACTATGAGGTGGAGTTAGCAGATGGCTCTCTAGAAACCGTCTCTACTGTGTTAGATGGATGTGTTATATCCATTAAGAACCATTCTTTTCCTCTGTCTCTACTTCCCTTTAAGTTGGCCGGTTTTGACATAGTTCTGGGTATGGACTGGTTATCTCATAACCAGGCCCAAATTGTCTGTAACAAGAAACAAGTGGTAATAAAGACTCCGTCTGGTGAATCACTTACCATTCGGGGAGACACCCAGTATGGGCTGCCTGAGCAGGTGACTATGCTCAAGGCTTCCAAGTGTTTGAAGAAGGGGTGTGTCATCTACATGGCGCAAGTGATTATTGATGAGCCTAAACCGAAGATAGAAGACATTCCTGTCATTTCTGAATACCCCGAAGTTTTTCCAGAAGAACTACCTGGTTTACCACCAGATAGACAAGTGGAGTTCAGAATCGATATCATCCCCGGAGCAGCACCAGTTGCTAGAGCACCATACAGATTGGCACCCACAGAAATGAAGGAGTTGAGGACGCAGCTAGATGAATTGCTTGCTAAAGGTTTCATTAGACCAAGTTCATCTCCTTGGGGAGTGCCAATCTTGTTTGTCAAGAAAAAGGATGGGTCGATGCGCCTGTGCATCGACTATCGCGAGCTTAATAAAGTCACGATCAAGAATAGGTATCCTTTGCCCAGGATCGACGATTTGTTCGATCAGCTTCAAGGGGCAAGTTACTTCTCGAAGATTGATTTGAGGTCAGGCTACCATCAGTTGAAGGTTAAGGATGAAGACGTGCACAAGACTGCATTTAGGACTCGTTATGGTCACTACGAGTTCCTAGTGATGCCGTTTGGGCTCACTAATGCACCAGCCGCATTCATGGATCTCATGAATCGCGTCTGCAAGCCTTACTTGGATAAATTCGTCATCGTTTTCATCGACGACATTCTCATTTATTCTAAGAATCAAGCTGACCATGAGAAACACCTTCGTTGTATTCTCAAACTTCTACATCAAGAGAAACTCTATGCCAAATTCTCTAAGTGTGAATTTTGGCTACGAGAAGTCCAATTCCTTGGACACGTGGTTAGTGAGCGTGGTATCCAAGTGGATCCCACTAAGGTTGAAGCCGTGATGAACTGGCAAGAGCCAAAGACGCCTACAGAAATTCGTAGCTTCCTGGGATTGGCAGGATATTACAGGCGTTTCATTGAAAAATTTTCGAGGATTGCTGCACCCCTAACCTCCTTAACTAAGAAGAAGGTTAAGTTTGTTTGGGGTCCTAAGCAGCAAGAATCCTTCGATATCTTGAAGCAAAAGTTGAGCAACGCCCCAGTACTGACATTGCCAGATGGAATAGAAGAATTCGTGGTTTACTGCGATGCATCGCACACTGGCATGGGGTGTGTACTTATGCAGAAAGGCAAGGTTATTGCCTATGCTTCACGGCAGTTAAAGGTGCATGAAAAGAATTACACCACCCACGATTTGGAATTGGGTGTCGTTGTATTCGCACTAAAACTGTGGAGGCATTATCTTTATGGAATCAAGTGTGTGATCTATTCTGATCACAAGAGCCTCCAGCATCTGTTTAATCAGAAAGAGTTAAACATGAGGCAACGCCGTTGGATGGAGACTTTGAACGATTATGAGTGTGAAATCAAGTAGCATCCCGCCAAGGCGAATGTAGTCGCCGATGCCTTGAGTCGGAAGGAAAGGGTTAAACCCATCCGAATCAATGCCAAGCGCATGGAAATAAAGAATAATTTGATTGAAAGGTTGTTAGCTGCACAGAAGGAAGCTGTGTTGGAAGCTAACTATCCTAATGAAAGGCTAGGAGTAACTGAGGAGCAGTTAACTCTTAGCAAGGACGGAATCTTACGATTAAATGGACAAATATGGGTTCCAATTTATGGAGGTCTTCGAGATGTCATCCTCCAGGAAGCCCATAGTTCCAAATACTCCGTTCATCCTGGAGCTGATAAGATGTACCAGGATCTAAAGGCAAATTATTGGTGGATAGGCTTGAAAAAGTCTGTAGCCACCTATGTAGCTAAATCCTTGACATGTGCGCAAGTCAAAGCTGAGCATAAAAAACCGTCAGGTTTGCTACAACAGCCTGAACTTCCTACGTGGAAGTGGGAAATGGTGACTATGGATTTTATTACCAAGTTACCCAAGACAAGGAAAGGAAAGGAAATGATACAATATGGGTTATAGTTGACAGACTGACTAAGTCAGCTCATTTCTTACCCATCAAGGAGACTTATAGCTCTGATATGTTAGCCCAGCTATACGTTGATAAGATTGTAGCCTTACATGGCATACCTGTGGCTATTATCTCTGATAGAGATACTAGGTACACGTCGCATTTTTGGAAGAGTTTCCAACAATCTTTGGGCACACATTTGAATTTTAGTACGGCTTATCATCCTCAGACTGACGGTCAGAGTGAGCGTACTATTCAAACGTTGGAAGACATGCTACGTGCGTGTGCGATCGATTTGGGAGGTAGTTGGGATAAGAACCTACCATTAATCGAATTCTCCTACAACAATAGCTACCATACCAGCATTAAGGCTGAGCCTTTTGAGGCATTATACGGTAGAAAGTGTAGATCGCCTATTTGTTGGGCGGAAGTTGGAGATGTCCAATTATCAGGACCAGAGATAGTGTTCGAATCAACGGACAAGATTGTCCAGATTCGTGACCGTCTCAAGGCTGCCCGAGATAGGCAGAAGAGTTACGCTGATGTGACAACCCGCACTAAACCAGGTATCCGTACGACTTAATTAATGATTAATTACTGATTAATTACTGTGCTTGCTTGAACTAGCTGATGAACTGCTACTTGAATACTGATACATGTACTTACTTGCATCATACTTGCTTGCTGTCACTACATTATTTACATACGACACCTTAGTGACAAACATGATGCACAAAGAGCACAGTAGCACAATACACGGATAACCTATTGAACATGCTGATATAACCAGCATCAGGCAGACACTGCCTCTAAGGCCTGTTAAGAGCCTCAAATATTTTGCTACACTAATGGTGAGTGTAGGGATACAAGTATTATAGAACTGCGTCTCTAGGGATAAGATACACTGATTGGATGTGCCAAAAACGTACTTTAAGTACAAAACACAGCACTTTAATAAATAATCCAGCTTCTAGCTGACTAGTAAAGTGCCAAAATATGGGGAAAATATTACTAGACACTTTTCAAAGTGTTGGGAACAAGATGTGTCACTAAAAATAACAATAACGACACTTTAAAGCTTTTGTAACGCTTTAACGGATTTCTATCCAACTGAACAACCGGACTTTACCCGGAACATGAAAATATTACTATTTTCACTATTATATTTTTTCTGAGCCAGTTAGGGTCCCTGATTACCCTAACACCCGTCATAACACGCTTTATATTACTAACGAGGTTAAATACTAAACTAACCTATTTAACCTAATCTTCTTCCTAACTATCTACTTATAATCGAACCAAGACCCCCCCCCCCCTTAATGTGATCGGCCTAACTATGGGGGACACACAAGTACAAGGTTGATTATTTTATTAAGTTGTGTTTAGTATCTAGCTAACATATTATCCATGGGATAATCACCTCTAAATTGCCTATAAAATAAACACTAAACACATGAGTTCACTTATCACATAACACCAACTTCCACTCACTCTCTCTTGCCCTCTCTACCTCTCGGCCGAACACCCCACCCCCCTTACCCATCATTTTCGATCTTGGTTCTTGCATTCCATCATCATACAAGTGATAAAGGTCACGTATTAGGAGCCTCGGAGCAAGCGGAACACGAAGGACCTCTTCCGTTAGCTTTTATCCACGCGTTTTTCATCAAGAATCTTCCCTAGCCTTGAGCTAGAGGTATAACACTTAAAACTCGTTTTTACACTTATCTAAAGTGGTTAAAAAGATTTTTGTCGGTTAAATATCGTTAACATACATTTTGAAGTATTAAAGTTTAGTAAAAACTCTAAAGATGGTGGTTAATAGCTTACAACTTGTGTAAAAGTTGTAGTACTTGAAAGATGTGTTTATCTAGACCCGATCTATGATTGTGGTAGCTCGGATCACCATTTAACCCGGTTTGGTAAGATCGTTGATCTTAACATAAGCTTATTTTGGTTAACACAAGGGTTAAAAGGTGAAACTCTACCACACAAGAGACATGAACTTGTGTAAAAATATTTTACTTGTGTAAAAGTGATTTAACTTGTACAATAGTGTTTAAAACTAGCGGATCTACGTATCTGCAAGTGGTATTTTCAAAGAACCACACGTTAAAGAAATCATGTATTTTAAAGAATGGATCTTACACAAACAAACGTGATTTTATAAACCACAAGTGTGTAAACACTTGCGAAATGAAAAGATCCGACAAAGGACTAGCTTTGTCACTTGTTACTAGAAGTTGTAAAGACGGATTTCTCTAAACACGAGGTTTTTACGAGATTAAAGTTACTTTATATAACGATCTACAAAATATAATGGGATTTACATTATAGATACGGAAAAACTACAAGTTCATGCGATTATGCAATTTACATACTTATTCGACTAGTTTGATGTGTCGGAAATTGTTTGATTGAATAAAGAAGTTGTTGAATTGATTTGATAAAAGAAAATGATACGCTTGAAAGCGTGGCCACCTCCAGTTACAGGGGAAACTCTGGCGAAATTTTCTAAAAATCTAACGCTTAGAATTATTTACACAACAAGTGTTAGAACTATTTTTGACATATTTTCGAAACATAAATTTCGCCAGAACTATATTTTACTAAATATTCGGAGGTGGGATTTTCACTAAGTTAACGTGATAAATATGTTTTGTCACAACACTGTTTATGATTATTTTGTGAATTTACATAAATATTATTTTAGAGTAAAAATAATATTTACAAACGTTAATGATCCCAAAACTTTGCGAACGCTTTCACTACAAACATATAAGTTACACCGGTAATTACATTACCACACGATTGATAAAACGTAACTTACGCACATGTATTGTATCCCCCCATCCTTGGGAAGAAGATTAACTACCAAGTGTATACAGAACAAACACACGAAATAGTTGTCTAACTATTTCCCAAAAACCTAAACTATAAAGCTAAGGCACGGCCGTCCGTCTAATAGAATTAGCACTTGTAGGTCGTCGCACAGCTTTCAGATTTGGAGACACTTGGTAGAGACGCACCGACTGTGAGTTCATGTCCCCCTTTTTCTCTAACTGTTTTCAGTTTTCTTAACTGCGGGGGTGAAATACATGTTACTTTGTTTACAAGTACTTTATACATGGTATGATTAACGTAAGGAGGTTTTAGATCATGTGAATGGGTAGTTAGAACACCGAGGGACTTAAGCGGTAGATCTATCTGGGTGTAGCGAGCCCAGCTCTAGGCCCAACAGAACGGACCTCTCTGAGGACCAACAGAACGGACCTGGAGTGACTTGGTTGCCCAACGCAAAAATCGGCTAGGGTTGTGTCTTCCTACTTGCATTTCACAACATGCTAATGGCCTTGCAAACCATTGGTGATCACAAGTCCTCTTACACTGCTACATACCAGGAAACTTTTATACTTACAAGTGTTTTACTTACTCACTTGCACATGAACTCGCTCAACATTATTGTTGATTTTTCAACTTACATGTATTTCAGGAAATTAACGAGATCTGGCACGGTATGGCATGTTTTCCGCTGCACTAGTTTCCAAGGTCATCCGGGGTTTAGGGGATGTGTCTCTTTCCTGGACAAGACACAGTCCGTAAACCATGTTTATGTTATGTTTCAGTTTGTAATGTTTGTTGAACAAGGTTATGGTAGTCAGGGTATGTTAAAACAATGGTATTGTGTTTGGTTTTCAAAACTTAATGGATGATCTTGCATGTTTTTAACTCATATAGCTTTGGTATAATTAAGCTATGGTATTAAGAAGTCACACCAAAATTAACCACGCTTCCGCAAAGCCAGGGTGTGACAGCTTGGTATCAGAGCTCTGATCATAGCGAACTAGGATTCTTTCTCGAGTCTAGACTATGATCACTAGGGCTCTCACGAAAACATTTTTCTGCATACCACTTAAGTCCAGATCCAAAACTTTTTACAAACGAATGTTGAGCACATTTTATTAATTATAGGCTCAGCTTGGAGGGCTGAGGATCGGTCTGGAGGATCGAGGTGATCGAAGTAGTTAAGCACGTTGGTTTGTTATAAGGCTCGGTCTGGAGGATCGAGGTTTGGTCTAGGTGACCAAGATAGTGGTCTAGCAAGGCTAGGAAGAGTAGGCTCAGTCATGACGACTGAATGCTCGGTCAAGGAGACCGAGGATCGATCTAAGTGATCAAGGTGGAGGATAGAGCAGTCTTATAGACTGGATGAAATTGGCTAGTAAGACTAGTAGAATGATTTGAATGCTTACTTGGTGACTATATGATTAACTGATTATATGATTGATTATTATGCGTATATGTGTTTGTGTTACAAACGTTATGCTTTCATCAAGTACTAGAAAGATGGACACTACGAAACCCATGGCCATAGTATCAGACGACATAGTTTCATCAAAGCACGAGGTGTACATTTCCGGTACTACCGGCACAGACAATGACGACTTTCAGCCCTTTTGCGCTGCCTGAAGTCGTAGCAGAGCCTACTGATGGCCATCTTGTTGGGAACTTGCCACTCGCGGTGATCCCTGCTCCTGTGCCCCTTGCCACTTATCTCGTTGTTGATATGCCCCCGACGTTGTCTCTGAAGACAATGTCGAACTATTAAGAGGAGGACCCACTTGAGGGTAAGGCCCTATTGCTGCTGGTATTAGACTACTGCATGCGGACGCTCCTGTAGGGGAAACTCATGTCCATTCCCCTATCCCAGACTCATTTGAGTCTCTGACATCCGCATCTTCGCACATACAGGGAATGCAGCACCACTTACACGACGCCGACCCTGATATGGCATCATCAGCTGCACCGGATCCCGCACACAGATTTGAGTTTGATCGCGATAATGAGGACAATTCTGTTTTTCCGCCTGGTGTTGATCCAGACCATGACATTGAGTTCATGCACTTAGACCAGCCCTTGGAGGATCCTGTAACCCCCTGTGTTTGTTGATCCAGCTGATCTTGAGATGGAGTTTTTGATCCGGAGCCGGCCGTGGCCCCTGAGCCAGGCACTGCTCCTGACCCCGCATTGGAGCATGACCCTGTTCATGCCAATGCACCTACTGTTGCTCCTTGATTGATCATCTGCTTGGACGAGAGAAAATTTGGGGTAACTGTGCAAGACAATTTATTATTACGGGGGCCCACGTAATAACGATTTGTAGTGCACATGAATCCTGGTGGACTCTGCGGGTCGAGTTAATGATAACCAATGTAGCTGGAAATAACTAAAACACGAATGACCAAGGCGATGTAGTCCCGAGTTCATTCTATTACGAGCAACAAGCCAAATTGGCAAGCCTATGTGAAGGCTCAGAAATTTATTTCCCCACTCATACAGTGAGTATACTTGCGTGTGAAATTGGGTGATTACATGATGGCTTATGTTACTATATACACCTCATAGACAATTGAAACGTTGTCTAACCCGCTTCACACCACTTTGACAAAAGGGAATGTCACCCAGACGTGACACAAACACCAGTACGTTGCCAAGGACAGAAGCCGAGCTGCAAGAACGCATCTCACCAATAAATGCACGACATGAAGCCCTCCGCTCTAAGTACAACGATGGCATTACTGGAAATAACCATCCAACTGGCTGCACCTATAAACAGTTCCTGAACTGCAAGCCTTTGAACTTTGATAAAACAGGAGGCACCGTTGCATTTGTTCGTTGGTCCGAAGAGACCAACCCCATTCTAAGGATGAATAATTGACCGCCCTAACCGAGTGTTACCTACATCTCGGGGATATTTCTAGATGGCACCCTCTCTTAATGGAACCTCCAGGTTCAGACCCTTGGAACAGACGCTACTTATGCACTGAGCTGGGATGAGCTCAAGGAAACGATTGAGAAGAAATGTTGTTTTAGGACTGGAATTTAGAAGCTTGAGGTGGAATTCAGGAATTTGAAAATGGACGAACCAGAAATTCCTGAACTTGTCCAGCGATCGCACGACTTATCTAGGGTCGCCCCCCCCCCCCCCTACTTAGTCAAACCGGAGTTCAAAAGGATTGAACGATTCATTTGGACACTTGCACCCCAGATCAGGGGTATGGTTACTACCTTAAAGCCCTCAACCATTGCAGGGGCTATCAATATGGGTGATTGATTTATGACATAAGATGTTATGTGATTGATTTATTGATAGCATGAGATGTTATGTGATGGTATTGTTGAATGCATACGTACACTTCACTTGCTATGACCTAACCAATGTGAACACATCTTTTAGAAGATGCCGCCGAAACGCCCAACGCCAATGCCTACTAATGAGGCAGAGCTACAGCAAGTCATTGCAGCTGCCATAGCACAGTACGCAGCATCTCAGCCAGGAGCGAGCGGAAGTGTTAACCAGGGCAACAACAATCCACCTCACGGTAATACCAAGCCATTTGGACCTACCATGAACTAGTTGGAGATTTTAGCGATGATGCTAATGCCAATCACATGTTTTAACATACGTGCAGGATGCACCTACAAGCAGTTTTTAGACTGCAAACCGGTCAACTTCGATGGCACAGGAGGTGCAGTTGCCTTCACCCGCTGGGCTGAGAAAACCGATTCTGTTTTACGCATGAGCAAATGCGCAGAGGATCAGCAAGTCACATACATTTCAGGGCTGTTTCTAGATGGAGCCCTATCCTGGTGGAATCTACAAGTACAAACCCTAGGCGAGGCTGCCGCCTACGCGCTGACTTGGGCCGAATTGAAAGAACTTATGCGCAAAAAGTACTGTTCTCGCGCGGAAATTCAGAAGTTGGAGACTGAATTTTGGCATTTAAAGATGGATGGACCAAAGGTTGCAGAATACGTCCAAAGGTTTCACGACTTATCTCAAGTGGTTCCTTACATGGTTACGCCAGAATACAAGCGAATCGAGCGCTTCATTTGGGGTTTGGCTCCCCAAATCATAAGTATGGTGACCTCTTCAAAGCCTGCGACAATTACCGAGGCGATTGATTTGAGCGTGGCTCTCACAGAAGAGGCCATCCGTCTGAACAAGTTTGGTGATGTCAAGACAAAGGAGAAAGAGACTCATGTTGAGTCATCAGGAGGTAACAAAAGAAAGTTCTCGAACTTTAAACAGGGTATTGGCAGTGTTGGTAAGAAAGGGGAACCAAATGCACCAGCTCAGGTTACAGCTGGTAGTGGAAGGAAAGGAAGAGGATACATGGGCACCCAGCCCAAGTGTAATGCCTGCCAGCGTCACCATTCTGGTCAATGTGGGCTAAAAGTATGCGAAGTATGTGGGAAACGTGGGCACTCGAAAGACACTTGTTGGGCCCCTGCCGGTCGAGGAGGCCAGGGAGGATATGGAAATAGGAATGATGACCGTGGTGGAAATGGGAATCGCTCACAAGGAAATTTTGGAGGAAACAGAAATCGAGGCAACAATGTGAATCAGGCTGGCAATGCCAACCAGAACAACACCCCAGCTGGAAATGGGGGTGGAAACGGGCAGAGACTCGGATGCTATAACTGCGGGGAAATCGGGCATTTTAAGAAGAACTGCCCAACGTTGAACCAAGCCCGTGGTAGAGTGTTCCAACTCGAAGCTAGGGAAGCACGCCAGGATCCCAATGTTGTTACTGGTACGTTCCCTGTGAACCAACGCTATGCATCCGTTTTATTTGATACTGGTGCCGATTATAGCTTCGTATCGTTAGAATTTAAGAATATGCTTGGGTTAGCCGCTAATAAGTTAGATATTCCCTACTCGATCGAGTTAGCTAATGGAAAGTTAGTTGAAACCAACGAAGTAATCAGAGGCTGTGTGATAGAATTGGGAGAACGTGAGTTTACTTTGGATCTACTACCAGTCCAATTGGGAAGTTTCGACGTGGTGGTAGGAATGGATTGGTTATCAGGCAACAAGGCTGAGATAGTATGTCACGAGAAAGTTGTTCGTATCCCAACCGATGATGGTGAGACAATTGTGGTTCACGGAGAGAAGCGTGACACACCGCTGAGATTTATCAGCTGCTTAAAAGCAAGAAAGTGTTTACAGAAAGGATGTGTTGCTTTTCTGGCACACATCGTGGATAAGAAGGCTGCTGAGCCAAGAATCGAAGACATCCCTGTCGTGAGGGAATATCCAGAAGTCTTCCCGGAAGACTTACCCGGACTGCCACCTCAGAGGCAAGTAGAGTTCCACATTGACTTAGTTCCAGGCGCCGCGCCTATAGCTAAGGCACCTTATAGACTTGCTCCGTCTGAGATGCAGGAACTGTCGACACAACTTCAAGAGTTGTTAGACAAGGGTTTTATCCGACCAAGCTTCTCGCCTTGGGGAGCTCCGGTTCTGTTTGTCAAGAAGAAGGACGGTAGCTTCCGCATGTGTATCGACTACCGAGAATTGAACAAGCTAACGATCAAGAATAGGTACCCTCTGCCAAGAATCGACGATCTGTTTGATCAACTGCAAGGCTCTAGCTTTTACTCTAAAATCGATCTTCGATCGGGATACCATCAGTTAAGGATTCAAGAGGAAAGTATCCCGAAAACAGCCTTCCGAACTCGTTATGGACACTACGAGTTCCTTGTTATGCCGTTTGGCCTGACAAACGCACCTGCAGTCTTTATGGACTTGATGAATAGGGTTTGCAAGCCATATTTGGACAAGTTCGTGATTGTATTCATCGACGACATCTTGATTTATTCAAAAACGAAGGCTGAACACAAACAGCATCTAAGAGCTATTTTGGAGCTGCTAAAGAAGGAACAGTTGTATGCCAAGTTCTCTAAGTGCGAGTTTTGGCTACGCGAAGTCCAGTTTCTTGGACATGTGGTTAATGGAAATGGAATCCACGTGGATCCAACAAAGATCGAGGCGATCAAGGATTGGGAAACGCCAAAGACGCCAACCGAGATTCGACAATTCTTGGGTTTGGCTGGCTACTATCGAAGGTTCATTGAGGACTTTTCAAAGATCGCTCAACCTTTGACGCTCCTCACCCAGAAGGATAAGACGTTTGATTGGGGAATCAAACAGGATGAAGCATTCCAGATACTGAAGGATAAGCTCTGCAATGCGCCTATCTTAGCTCTACCAGAAGGCACTGATGATTTTGTGGTATACTGCGACGCATCGCGCCAAGGATTGGGATGCGTGTTGATGCAACGCCAAAGGGTTATTGCTTACGCATCACGTCAACTGAAAGTACATGAAAAGAACTATACCACCCACGATTTGGAGCTTGGCGCAGTGGTTTTTGCACTAAAGATCTGGAGACACTACCTTTATGGTACGAAGTGCACAATCTTCACAGATCACAAGAGCCTACAGCATATATTCAACCAGAAGGAGTTGAATATGAGGCAAAGACGATGGGTTGAGTTGCTAAACGACTACGACTGCGAGATAAAGTATCATCCAGGGAAGGCGAATGTAGTCACCGATGCCCTAAGTCGTAAAGAGAGAATCAAGCCCATAAGGGTCAGGGCTTTGGAAATGATCATACGAACCGATCTTTCCTTGCGCATTCGTGCCGCACAAAAGGAAGCTCTCAAGGAGGGAAACCTTGAGGAAGAATATCTCCGTGGAATGGAGAAGCTTTTGGTACCAAACGAGGAAGGAACATTATGTTTTGAGAAAAGGGTTTGGGTTCCTCTGTTTGGTGGATTAAGGAAAGTTATTTCCGACGAAGCGCACAAGTCACGGTACTCTATCCACCCTGGATCGGATAAGATGTACCAGGATCTCAAAGAATATTATTGGTGGCCTAGGATGAAAGGCGACGTTGCTGTCTATGTGAGCAAATGTTTAACGTGCGCTAAGGTCAAGGCGGAATACCAGAAGCCTTCGGGACTTCTGCAACAACCTGAGATTCCCAAGTGGAAATGGGAACAAATCTCCATGGATTTTATTACGAAATTGCCAAGAACGCCAAGAGGCCATGACATGATTTGGGTGATAGTTGACCGCCTAACAAAGTCCGCACACTTTCTGCCAATCAGAGAGAAAGACAGTACTAGTAAACTTGCGGAAATATACATGAGAGAGATTGTCGCACGCCATGGAGTACCTCTCTCGATCATCTCTGATAGAGACGGAAGGTTTGTGTCTAGGATATTGACGTGCCTGTCGTGGTACACGCAAATTTAATCCAATTACTACTAAATAGATAGCGGTAAGTGGGTATCGAACTCAGGGAGTATGTGGAACGTGTGTCGATTATGTAGCTTGCAATTTAACTACAATTAAACTAAAATGCAGAAATTGAAATTCAAGAGTTGATTGTTTTGGTTTTAAGAACTAATATTAAGTTAATGAAATTTACAAATGAAAGAGTGATTTTATAAACATATTAAGAACAAGTGACCATCCTAGATTTCAGGTTGTCATCCACACTAATATTTATGCTTAACTAGAAAGAACCACATAGACATGGTTCGTGTTTGATCATTTGTTTGTGATGAAAGAGAACTAAGTACTCGGGTGATAAAACGCGAGGTTGTTACTCGATGATCAATTGTTTGTGATGAAAGAGAACTAAGTACTCGGGTGATAAAACGCGAGGTTGTTACTCGATGATCAATTGTTTGTGATGAAAGAGAACTAAGTACTCGGGTGATAAAACGCGAGGTTGTTACTCGATGATCAATTGACAATTATCTAACCCTTAATCCGCCCACAATATCTTGATTACCAACGGAACCCAGAACGTATGGTTTAGATTAACATTAAACAAGAATCAATACTTTACAAACAAACATTCAAACACCATAATAACTCAAACAAACATTCAAAGTTATTATTCTAGAAATTCAAGCACAAACATAGTGTTTCAAAACAAACCTTACATCTAGGATGATCACCAAGAGTTTTAGCTACTCATTTCCTGCACTCTTAAAAGTAATAATGTTCCTCCCAAGTCAAAGAAAAAGAGAAGGATTCAAGCCCCCTTCACAACTCAATAACATGAGTTTAAATAGATGTTCACAAGCCCCCAAGCCTTGATAATTACTCCCAAGTTCGGCCCTTGCATGCAGCTGCAATTAATACCCAAGGCTAGGCCCCTATAGAAGAATCTCCAGTAGCATTTAATAACAAAAAACCAATTATTGCCAGATAGGGCCGTAACCTACGGCTCACTGCCGTAGGTTACGGCAGTCAAAAATGCTTCTCGGTCAACTGGGCGCCGTAACCTACGGCCCTCCTGCCGTAGGTTACGGTGGTAATGAGTCTTACGGCACCGAGCTTCTGTTTTACGGTGAAAAACTTGGAAAATTGATGGGCGCCGTAACCTACGGCCCTCCTGCCGTAGGTTACGGTGGGCTTCAGTATGGAATTTTGTTTTCAGCATAACTTTCTCGTTTCAACTCCGTTTTCTTCGCCGTTTTCGCCCACGTTCTCGTAATTTCATCCCCTATCATGTCATCATCTTAATTCTTCAATTGAAATAATTGATTTTTTCATTTATTCTCCGTATTCCTTCCGTTTTAAGCTCCAGTTGTACCTGAAACACAAACAACCGTAGTTATCTAATTCTAGACAATTACCCGATTAAATGTAGGATAAACTCGTCTTTTAACATCATTAAGGGTTGTCCTATGGACCACCCGTCACATCCCCACACTTAACCGTTGCTTGCCCTCAAGCAACTCATCCAAACCATTTTCACAACAAGCAATCACAAGAACCAAGCACAAACATGTAGTCCTTTTACTAACCCCTTTTTAACACCCAAAATAACGCACCCCTCGCTATGTCTCTCCTCTTGGCTACAAGTAAACACTAGCAATTGTGAGCTAGACACACAAAGGCTAACGGGCGGTTGCACAACTATAGGCTTGTACCTAAATCGATCCTCCTCCTACAAGTGCCAAATATGAATGCAAATCAAATGGGACTTTAAAGGTTGTAACGTGGCTAGGTGTATAGGTAGGAAATGGAATATATATGAAGTAGCGAAAACTTAACCCGGACTTTTATTACACAACGAAACAAACAAACAACTACTAAACTTTAACTTCTATATACAAGATAACCAAACATCATTCCTTTTTTTTTTTTTCTTTCATTGCTTTTTTCCATTTTTTTTCTTTTTCTTTCTTTTTCTGATTTTTTTTTTCAATGAACATAGCAACATAATATCAAATAAAATTACATACTACTGAACAATTACTAACACTATAAAACCGGGTCAAGTTGGGTAAATTTTTAGGTAACTAGCTAAGGGGAAACAAATGATAGGCTTAAGGCACAAAATTGGGCAACTAAATGTCCAAACCCCCACCCCTCTCACTACCATGCTCATATATATAATTTATGAGGTCCAACCCCCCAAATCCCACACTCACACACGCTAAAGACGAGGCTACCTAAATACCCTTATCCTTTTTGCATTCATATCCAACTAAGGACTCAAATCGTATCAAGGCACAAGTTCTAGTGCACCTCCACCCGTTGCCACTCTCATCAAAGATAATTACTATTTATTAACATATGTGGCTTCAACTCTCACCAAGAATAAAAGGGTATTAAGGGTTGCCGGTGCATCATTTGGGGTTAATCTAGGGCGTTTAAATTCTCACATTGTTTTGCTTGATTTCAAAAAAATTTCAAAAATCTCAAAAATTTCCCCTTATCCCCACACTTGGGATACATTGTCCCCAATGTATGGTGCTTTTAAAATAAACCCGGGAATACCAACCAACAAACCCCATGAGTGACCAATCCCTAACACGAATAGCAAAAACACATTCCCTAGCACATAAAGTTTAACACCACCAAGTACAAAAACACACCTAAAAGAACATGATCACCAGACAACAAACTAAGATAAAGGAAAGAGTACATGTACCTGATCAAACGAAACTTCCCCACACTTGCTTGCTGCCATGGTGAAGAACAAAACAGACACTGACACACAATCTCGGGTTGCCTCCCGAGAGCGCTAAGTTTATGAGTCTTCAGCCAGACTTCATACCCGAACATGCGTTATGGTGGTCTCAATGCACACTTACCCAAAACATTTCCAACGAATGCTCGGAAATTTACATGCCATCTCCATAAATTCGTCAGTATAATTGGCATGTTCAGGAAGCACATGCGGGTTTCACTAATCCACTTCAAAATGTATACCCTGATGTCTTGTGGTTTCACCCTTCTCATCTTCTTCCTCGAACCCTCTTCCCCACACTTGTTATTTTGAATGATTGATATGGGAAGAGGTTCGGTACACATATTCATCTCCTCAGCCTGCTCTGCCTCCTCATCCTCACACACCATCTGATCCACCAGTGACTCTTCATCAGATAAAGAATTCGTTGGTGTGGTATTATCCTCCACAACCTCATCTTTCATGTGAGAACAATCTCTAATATCGTCAGGTAATGGTGAGAGGCTTTCTTCTATCTCTATCTTCAATTTTAAAGTATGACACTTAGAAACTAAGCAGCTGATTCGGTCTTCATCGGACAAATTGGGTGTTGCTAAATATTGCTCGAGTTTGGACAAAGTTACTTCCAATACAGCAAGCTCTTTCTCCTCCTCGGTCTGATAAGTATAAACACCCTCGGGCTTAGAATATTCTTCGGGATGATATTGTCGATATTCTTGATACGATCTTAAGATGTGCGCATCCATCATCTTTTTATCCCAATACTTCGGGTTTTCCGAATACACCGTGCACACATCATAATCATAAGTGTGATCGCGACCGCAACAAAAACATAGACCATCCATCCTTGCCTCATAATAAACTTCCTCGTCCCGATCGTATCCATATGAATAATAGTCATCCTCCATTTCTGATTCATAATCGTCTACGTATGATGGAGGTGGAAGCTGTGAAACATAAGACACCGGTTTTCCATGTGCCCTCCTGTAGTGAGCCTCATGGCAACCGATACACGGATGACTTGGACCCCCGCACAATCTACACGTAGACAAGCTGAAATTTGTGTAATGCCCTGTCATCCTGCACAACACATCTCAACTACCAAGTGTAAATCATGAACACAAAAGAAATCTTTTTGGTTTTTTTTTTTTTTAATTTTTTTTTCAAACTAATACACAAGATAACACACGTTGCGCACTACTCCCCGGCAACGGCGCCAAAATTTGACGTGCCTGTCGTGGTACACGCAAATTTAATCCAATTACTACTAAATAGATAGCGGTAAGTGGGTATCGAACTCAGGGAGTATGTGGAACGTGTGTCGATTATGTAGCTTGCAATTTAACTACAATTAAACTAAAATGCAGAAATTGAAATTCAAGAGTTGATTGTTTTGGTTTTAAGAACTAATATTAAGTTAATGAAATTTACAAATGAAAGAGTGATTTTATAAACATATTAAGAACAAGTGACCATCCTAGATTTCAGGTTGTCATCCACACTAATATTTATGCTTAACTAGAAAGAACCACATAGACATGGTTCGTGTTTGATCATTTGTTTGTGATGAAAGAGAACTAAGTACTCGGGTGATAAAACGCGAGGTTGTTACTCGATGATCAATTGTTTGTGATGAAAGAGAACTAAGTACTCGGGTGATAAAACGCGAGGTTGTTACTCGATGATCAATTGTTTGTGATGAAAGAGAACTAAGTACTCGGGTGATAAAACGCGAGGTTGTTACTCGATGATCAATTGACAATTATCTAACCCTTAATCCGCCCACAATATCTTGATTACCAACGGAACCCAGAACGTATGGTTTAGATTAACATTAAACAAGAATCAATACTTTACAAACAAACATTCAAACACCATAATAACTCAAACAAACATTCAAAGTTATTATTCTAGAAATTCAAGCACAAACATAGTGTTTCAAAACAAACCTTACATCTAGGATGATCACCAAGAGTTTTAGCTACTCATTTCCTGCACTCTTAAAAGTAATAATGTTCCTCCCAAGTCAAAGAAAAAGAGAAGGATTCAAGCCCCCTTCACAACTCAATAACATGAGTTTAAATAGATGTTCACAAGCCCCCAAGCCTTGATAATTACTCCCAAGTTCGGCCCTTGCATGCAGCTGCAATTAATACCCAAGGCTAGGCCCCTATAGAAGAATCTCCAGTAGCATTTAATAACAAAAAACCAATTATTGCCAGATAGGGCCGTAACCTACGGCTCACTGCCGTAGGTTACGGCAGTCAAAAATGCTTCTCGGTCAACTGGGCGCCGTAACCTACGGCCCTCCTGCCGTAGGTTACGGTGGTAATGAGTCTTACGGCACCGAGCTTCTGTTTTACGGTGAAAAACTTGGAAAATTGATGGGCGCCGTAACCTACGGCCCTCCTGCCGTAGGTTACGGTGGGCTTCAGTATGGAATTTTGTTTTCAGCATAACTTTCTCGTTTCAACTCCGTTTTCTTCGCCGTTTTCGCCCACGTTCTCGTAATTTCATCCCCTATCATGTCATCATCTTAATTCTTCAATTGCAATAATTGATTTTTTCATTTATTCTCCGTATTCCTTCCGTTTTAAGCTCCAGTTGTACCTGAAACACAAACAACCGTAGTTATCTAATTCTAGACAATTACCCGATTAAATGTAGGATAAACTCGTCTTTTAACATCATTAAGGGTTGTCCTATGGACCACCCGTCAGATATGGCAATCCTTCCAAGAAGCCTTTGGCTCACAGTTGAATCTGAGCACTGCGTTCCATCCGCAAACTGACGGCCAGAGCGAGCGAACGATACAAACTTTGGAAGACATGCTGAGGGCATGTGTTATGGATTTGGGCGGTAGCTGGAATAAACACTTACCTTTGGTCGAATTTTCATACAACAACAGCTACCACACCAGTGTTGGTGTCGCGCCATTTGAAGCCCTATACGGACGCAAGTGTCGATCACCCCTATGTTGGTCTGACGCAGGTGATAGGCAACTTGCTGGTCCCGAGATCGTCCAAGAGACGACAGACAAGATTGCGCAAATACTTAAACGCATCGAAGCAGCTCGCCACAGACAAAAGGCCTATGCGGATCCAAACCGGAAGCATGTGGATTTCCAAGTTGGAGAAATGGTGTTATTGAAGGTTTCACCCTGGAAGGGGGTGGCACGCTTTGGAAAGCGTGGGAAGTTAAATCCGCGCTACATTGGTCCTTTCAGAATTCTGGAAAGAATTGGAACAGTAGCATACAAGTTGGACCTACCTGCTGAACTGAATGGTGTTCACGATACATTTCATGTATCCAATCTAAAGAAAAGTCCAACTCAAGTTGACGTTGCCATTCCCACCGACGAGATTCATATTGACGACACGCTCCACTTCGTTGAAGAACCTGTCGAGGTCACAGATTGGAAAGTTAACAAGACCTGCCGGAGCAGTGTCAAGCTCGTCAAAGTTCGTTGGAATGCCAGACATGGTCCTGAATTCACCTGGGAACGTGAGGACCGGATGAAAGAGAAATACCCCCACTTATTTCCTAAGAACTCTGCATCTACAAGCAGAACTTAAATTTCGGGACGAAATTTATTTAACGGGGGGAGAATGTGACAACCCGCACTAAACCAGGTATCCGTACGACTTAATTAATGATTAATTACTGATTAATTACTGTGCTTGCTTGAACTAGCTGATGAACTGCTACTTGAATACTGATACATGTACTTACTTGCATCATACTTGCTTGCTGTCACTACATTATTTACATACGACACCTTAGTGACAAACATGATGCACAAAGAGCACAGTAGCACAATACACGGATAACCTATTGAACATGCTGATATAACCAGCATCAGGCAGACACTGCCTCTAAGGCCTGTTAAGAGCCTCAAATATTTTGCTACACTAATGGTGAGTGTAGGGATACAAGTATTATAGAACTGCGTCTCTAGGGATAAGATACACTGATTGGATGTGCCAAAAACGTACTTTAAGTACAAAACATAGCACTTTAATAAATAATCCAGCTTCTAGCTGACTAGTAAAGTGCCAAAATATGGGGAAAATATTACTAGACACTTTTCAAAGTGTTGGGAACAAGATGTGTCACTAAAAATAACAATAACGACACTTTAAAGCTTTTGTAACGCTTTAACGGATTTCTATCCAACTGAACAACCGGACTTTACCCGGAACATGAAAATATTACTATTTTCACTATTATATTTTTTCTGAGCCAGTTAGGGTCCCTGATTACCCTAACACCCGTCATAACACGCTTTATATTACTAACGAGGTTAAATACTAAACTAACCTATTTAACCTAATCTTCTTCCTAACTATCTACTTATAATCGAACCAAGACCCCCCCCCCCCTTAATGTGATCGGCCTAACTATGGGGGACACACAAGTACAAGGTTGATTATTTTATTAAGTTGTGTTTAGTATCTAGCTAACATATTATCCATGGGATAATCACCTCTAAATTGCCTATAAAATAAACACTAAACACATGAGTTCACTTATCACATAACACCAACTTCCACTCACTCTCTCTTGCCCTCTCTACCTCTCGGCCGAACACCCCACCCCCCTTACCCATCATTTTCGATCTTGGTTCTTGCATTCCATCATCATACAAGTGATAAAGGTCACGTATTAGGAGCCTCGGAGCAAGCGGAACACGAAGGACCTCTTCCGTTAGCTTTTATCCACGCGTTTTTCATCAAGAATCTTCCCTAGCCTTGAGCTAGAGGTATAACACTTAAAACTCGTTTTTACACTTATCTAAAGTGGTTAAAAAGATTTTTGTCGGTTAAATATCATTAACATACATTTTGAAGTATTAAAGTTTAGTAAAAACTCTAAAGATGGTGGTTAATAGCTTACAACTTGTGTAAAAGTTGTAGTACTTGAAAGATGTGTTTATCTAGACCCGATCTATGATTGTGGTAGCTCGGATCACCATTTAACCCGGTTTGGTAAGATCGTTGATCTTAACATAAGCTTATTTTGGTTAACACAAGGGTTAAAAGGTGAAACTCTACCACACAAGAGACATGAACTTGTGTAAAAATATTTTACTTGTGTAAAAGTGATTTAACTTGTACAATAGTGTTTAAAACTAGCGGATCTACGTATCTGCAAGTGGTATTTTCAAAGAACCACACGTTAAAGAAATCATGTATTTTAAAGAATGGATCTTACACAAACAAACGTGATTTTATAAACCACAAGTGTGTAAACACTTGCGAAATGAAAAGATCCGACAAAGGACTAGCTTTGTCACTTGTTACTAGAAGTTGTAAAGACGGATTTCTCTAAACACGAGGTTTTTACGAGATTAAAGTTACTTTATATAACGATCTACAAAATATAATGGGATTTACATTATAGATACGGAAAAACTACAAGTTCATGCGATTATGCAATTTACATACTTATTCGACTAGTTTGATGTGTCGGAAATTGTTTGATTGAATAAAGAAGTTGTTGAATTGATTTGATAAAAGAAAATGATACGCTTGAAAGCGTGGCCACCTCCAGTTACAGGGGAAACTCTGGCAAAATTTTCTAAAAATCTAACGCTTAGAATTATTTACACAACAAGTGTTAGAACTATTTTTGACATATTTTCGAAACATAAATTTCGCCAGAACTATATTTTACTAAATATTCGGAGGTGGGATTTTCACTAAGTTAACGTGATAAATATGTTTTGTCACAACACTGTTTATGATTATTTTGTGAATTTACATAAATATTATTTTAGAGTAAAAATAATATTTACAAACGTTAATGATCCCAAAACTTTGCGAACGCTTTCACTACAAACATATAAGTTACACCGGTAATTACATTACCACACGATTGATAAAACGTAACTTACGCACATGTATTGTATCCCCCCATCCTTGGGAAGAAGATTAACTACCAAGTGTATACAGAACAAACACACGAAATAGTTGTCTAACTATTTCCCAAAAACCTAAACTATAAAGCTAAGGCACGGCCGTCCGTCTAATAGAATTAGCACTTGTAGGTCGTCGCACAGCTTTCAGATTTGGAGACACTTGGTAGAGACGCACCGACTGTGAGTTCATGTCCCCCTTTTTCTCTAACTGTTTTCAGTTTTCTTAACTGCGGGGGTGAAATACATGTTACTTTGTTTACAAGTACTTTATACATGGTATGATTAACGTAAGGAGGTTTTAGATCATGTGAATGGGTAGTTAGAACACCGAGGGACTTAAGCGGTAGATCTATCTGGGTGTAGCGAGCCCAGCTCTAGGCCCAACAGAACGGACCTCTCTGAGGACCAACAGAACGGACCTGGAGTGACTTGGTTGCCCAACGCAAAAATCGGCTAGGGTTGTGTCTTCCTACTTGCATTTCACAACATGCTAATGGCCTTGCAAACCATTGGTGATCACAAGTCCTCTTACACTGCTACATACCAGGAAACTTTTATACTTACAAGTGTTTTACTTACTCACTTGCACATGAACTCGCTCAACATTATTGTTGATTTTTCAACTTACATGTATTTCAGGAAATTAACGAGATCTGGCACGGTATGGCATGTTTTCCGCTGCACTAGTTTCCAAGGTCATCCGGGGTTTAGGGGATGTGTCTCTTTCCTGGACAAGACACAGTCCGTAAACCATGTTTATGTTATGTTTCAGTTTGTAATGTTTGTTGAACAAGGTTATGGTAGTCAGGGTATGTTAAAACAATGGTATTGTGTTTGGTTTTCAAAACTTAATGGATGATCTTGCATGTTTTTAACTCATATAGCTTTGGTATGATTAAGCTATGGTATTAAGAAGTCACACCAAAATTAACCACGCTTCCGCAAAGCCAGGGTGTGACAGCTGATCCAAAGCGTAAGGATTTTCACTTCGAAGTAGGTGACAAAGTCCTACTTAAAGTGTCACCCTGGAAAGGAGTGATGCGGTTTGGTAAGAAAGGCAAGCTAAGCCCGAGATACATAGGACCTTTCGAGGTTATCGAACGTGTCGGGTCAGTTGCCTATAAATTAAACTTACCGGAGGAGCTCAGCGGAATTCACAATGTGTTCCACATCTGCAATCTGAAAAAGTGTATCGCTGATGAATCACTGGTTATACCGCATACAGATGTGCATATAGATGAGAGCTTAAAATTTGTGGAAAAACCTTTGTCGATTGAAGATCGACAGGTAAAGAAGCTTCGAAGAAAGCATGTACCAATTGTAAAGGTCAAATGGGATGCCCGTAGAGGTCCCGAATACACGTGGGAGGTTGAATCCACAATGAAAGAAAAGTACCCTTACTTATTTCAGTAAATCTCGGGTCGAGATTTATTTTAAGGGGGTGAGGATGTAACACCTCGAAAATTCACGTCCTATAATATGTTGACACGTGTCATAAAGTTTGACCGTGTGAAAGAATGTTATAAAAGGACTAAAGTTGACAAACATGGAAAGTATGTGATTTTACGGGTTCTAAATGTCAACAGTAAATAAATATACTTCATAATAACCCTATATGATGTTTATAACATCAAACGAATAAATCATGGATCATACGAAGCAAAAAGTGAGAGATTACAAACTACAGGGGTTAAATGTGTCAACATGTTTAAAGATATACCTCTGAGTGACCTTTTGACAAACCCGAAGCTTTGTAAATGTTAATTATGCTCACTAGAATGCAAGATATAAATATCATAAAGTTTCGTTATCGTATGAGAAAGTTATGATCAAATTCGTGTGCGAGGGGTTAAAGTGCAAACGTTGAAAGTTAAGACTTTTCGGGTTAACCGGAAGTGTTCAGGGACTTGGCAAAGTGGGTATAAGTCCTAAAGCCCTTGTGGGTAAATATAAGGGGGGTCAAAATGCAAGAAATAATCTTAGTTGCCCCTTCGTGAAGCCAAAGGTCAAGTTGCAAAACAAAGAAAATCAAAATTCTGATTTCGCAGGCCCAGGCGGCCCGCGTTGGAATCGGCAAAATGGGAGGCGGGCCGCGTCAGGCGCCCAGAACCAGAAAACGTGGACAGTTGCCTGTAAACGCGGAAAACCGATCCTTTTTCGACATTAATGCAATGTAGGCGACCCCTAAACAGTCCTAGACACTAGGAACACCTGTTGGATGGTTGTGGTCAGCTGATAGACTTGTGTGTCCAAGAATTGTGGTGGAATTTTCACTATAAAAAGGCCATGTAGTGCATCATTGTTCTTCACATCATTCTCTGCATTTCTGGTCGATTCTGGAGCTCAAGCCTGCTTCCAAGTGATCATATTTCATGCATAGGACTCTTGTAAGTCTGCTAGTCCTTTCTAAATTGAGTTTAGCTTAGTATTTTAGCTAAAAGTCAAACCGTCGTAATTACGGTTTGACTTCGAGATTAGTCAACAATGGCTCAGTCATTTCTCGAATCAAAAGTAGTTATAGGTTGGTATTTATGTGGGTAATAAAACCTCAAAAGGGTTTCCCCTGATCACCACTCTAACCAGGTCAAAAGTCGGGTCAAACCTATATTTAAAAAGTCAACATGAAGTCTAAAATGCCATTTATGCATAATTAACATTGTAGATCATATACAACCTGTTGGATCATTGTTATAACTTAGTAATAAGTGTAAGAACATGTCTAAACATGTTCAACCCGACAATTTCCTGTTTAGACCCGGTTCGGAACCGAAAGTCACATAGTTTGACTTTCACTTTGACTTTCAGTTCTGACCCATTTAGGCATGTTTTAGAAATGCCTCAGAGATTTAATTGGACTAGGTTACATGTAGAATGACCCTCTGTGATTATGCACCTCGGTTCATTAGTTATCCAATTAATATGCATGTTTCCGTTAATTGCTCATATGTTGACCGTTATGCCCTTATTATCTTAAAACGTGATTTATGAAAATGTAAAAGTGTAGAAACCTTGATTACTGATATATAAACTTGTATGAAAAGTTTGACATCAATTTAACTTGTAGATTAGGAGTTATGCTCATTATCGCAAATTTAAAGTTTTTTGTTAATAAAATGGCGTAATTAGCGTATAGCCTAGTTAAGCCTACTTTTTGATATCAAACTTAATTCCCACTGATGTAATATATTATTTTGGGATTTTTAAAGATTTTTAATTAATTTTAGGCTGAGCATAACTAGTAGTCGTAGGCTTAATCCGGTAATTGTCGGGTTTGCCCTTACGGGCCATAAAATGAGTTTTACATATCTAAACGACTCCAAACCTTTTGCTACTGATCACATATGATAAATAAATTATTTTAAGCCTTCTGGAAATATAAAAACATCAGATTTAAGTATCGAACCCGGAAATGGCCTTTAATCGCCTTAGTTAGCGTCTTTAACGCATAGTATGTTTTAAAATCATATTGAACATACCCGGGTTGATACCTACTGCTATTTTAGGCAAATTAGAATATTTTAATAGTAAGCAAAGGTTGATTAACTCAGACTCCGGTTTTGAGCTTTTCGGCTTGTGTGAAATTACCAAAATGCCCCTCCGGTGCATAATTGGTTATAACTGATAGATTTCACACATATACTTTAACCTACTGATATAACTTAGAAAATTGAGTATATTTGCTGATTACATCAGACCTGTAACTCAGATTGTTACTTAAACTCTTTTATAAACTTTTAAATGGCCAAACTACCCCTACGGGGCCTAGTTTGTGTTTAAACACGTTTCGGGCATAATGCAAGACATCTTACTGATGTCACAACATATTTGAAGCATATTAACTTAGGAAACCTGTATATGGCTCTTACGGATACCCATTACGCCTATTACGCGTTCGGTTCGGTTTATGTAACAAGTTTACATAATTTAGCCGAAACGGGTCAAACCTTATCGGTTTAATCTCAAAATCCAGAATGTGCATGAAGGACCCATATTAAACAAGTCTCTGAACTTGTCAGGTCTAAATCATATTCTATCCGGTCTTCGCTTAATCGTGCGCACGTACCGTATCTTTGAAACTAGCCGGTCTAAGCTTAAGCTTAATTAAAGACCCGTTAGGATCCTAATAGGTTATTATAAAACCTTCGTTCCAGATTAGGAGGACCAGTAAAAGCTACGTGCATTTTGCTTATTGTGATTAATACTTGCTCAGGTAAATACTTTTAACTTATTTTCCCTATACGGGCTTGGGTTACGGTATATAAAATACTGCTTGGTCGGGCATCAAATCTTCCATCGCTTAGGTGGTTAATTGAATAATTTGATCGGCTCGTTTAAACAGTCTTGTTTACTTTACAGCCTTTGGGGGGTTAATGACCATGTCCCGGATATCCATGGCATCATTCGAAGTAATGACCACGACTTAAGCGCGGGGTGTAGGCGTACACCTGTCAGCGCACAAAAGAATGAATGTGGTGTGTCTATTGATCTTTAACCCGGACAAGATCCGGCTACTGAACGCATAAGTAACATGTAATTCGTTCGCAAGATTATATAACTAAATAATTGCCCAAGTTATACAAGATTAATTTTGCCTATGTGCATTTTAATCAAATTAAAATGTTTTATGCCACGTGCATCCAAACCAATTTTCAATCATTTTTAAAATGAGTCAGTTGAATGTATTTACCAGTGTAAAATGACGTATTTTCCCAAAAAGATTAAATGCAGGTACTAAGCGAAATTGGCTGGGATTTCTCCTTAGCATCATTAGAAGTCTCGCAAGCTTAAGATGCCTGAAGTCTGTTGAACCATAAACATTATTTTTATTTCGATCCTTTTGTGGATAAACTTCCGGATATTGTGACTTTGATATTACAATAATAAATTCGGTTGTATCATATTTTTAATTTTCTTCCGCTGTGCATATTGATACTGTGTTGTTTGACTATTACGTTGCCAACCATGACGTCACGATACTCCCCCACCGGGCCCACCGGTGACACGTGGAAATCAGGGTGTGACAGGTTGGTATCAGAGCCAACTCTGAGTGAATTAAACACTAGCCTTTTGTGTTTAATCTCAGTTGCACAATTGCACATTTCTAAACCTTCGAGTCTAGACATTTAACATAGGACAAATTCCACCTTATTCGGTTTTTGTTTTGTCCTTTAAATTTTATATTTGTTATTGTTATCTTATGCTACTTTGACAGGATTAACAATATCCCTCCAAGATTCTTCCGTAGAAGAGGACGAGGAAAGGGGCCGATCACCGCCCCCAACGATAATGAAGCAGGACCCTCAAATGTTCGAGCTCCGTCTACCACGGAGAGTGACGATCCACGCCAAAACAGAAGAAACCTGTTTAAACCAGCAAGAAGATCGGTATCACACAGCTCTACACCGCCGGTCCAAAACTCGTATGGGCCACAACCGGACTACGAGCCGAACAACCCTCAGCCTTCTTTCATACCATTACAGCGATCTTTATCGCACCATTATTACGGGGACCCCACACCTGTTTTTCAGGGTCAGTTTAATCCGGTAGGATACATACCAGAACCCGTGGGTTTCAACCCACTAGGGCCAGACGATCACTTCTCTGGCGATCACGCAGACGACAGGGACGAGGATACTGATCCCATCGAACCTGCAAGTGGCACTCCAAATCATCCGATCGAGATCTCCGACGAATCGTCTTTCCATGGATCACCCTACGGTGGTCCAGACAGCTTCCAAGCCATGTTCACTCGGCACGAGTGGTATTATACCCCTCCTCACCACTCGTCGCCTCATGAGCAGCAGCAGCCGCAGCAGCAGCATCATCAAGATTCCTCGGGGGATTCCCGATTTGTGGCAGTTACGCCACCACCTCCGCCGCCACCAGTTCAGCCGGCACCTCCTCAACCGCCAAGGCGTAGGAGAATTGGTGCCCGCATGTCGGCACGAGCAGGGGACTTCCATTTCAGTTCCCCACGTCAATCAAGTGGCAGCCACTACCCGCCACATCAGGAGGACCCACAAATGGGTGGTCCTTCACAACCAGCGATGCCACAGCCACCGCCAATGGGTTTTGATAACCCAATCCCAGCGTATACGGGTTCCATGGCATACAACCCGTTCGAGCCGCCGGTCCACAGCAACTAAGGGTACGCAGAGGCCGACCCTTACTTGGTAGCAGCCAACTACAATGCCCTGCACCCGGAAGGACCATACGGAGCTCCATGGGGAGTTGGGTACCCAACACATGGGTACCAGATACCACCTAGGCCTATCATACGGGCTCAATCGCAGCCGCCTAGGTTCTCCCCACCTGAGCGTGAAGAACTCCTTCAGAGGATGGATCAGGTTGAACAGGAAGTGCACAGGGACCATAGGGAGAGACAGACTTTCTTCCAAGGGTTAGCAAGTTTGATCAAAGGGAAGAACAAGAAGGATCACTAAAATCCTTCCAATTGTTGTTGAGCCCCTACGTGGGCCTGTATTTCCTATATTTGTTTAAGCCCCTGCGTGGGTATGTATGTGTGTTTGTTTTGACCCCTGCGTGGGTCTATTTTCCGTTAACCCCTGCGAGGGTATGATGTTTGCTTAAAGTCACTGCGTGGAATATTATGTTTGCTTAAAGTCCTTGCGTGGACAAGTGTGTTATTAAGCCCCTGCGTGGGTAAGTACTTGTTAAACCCCTGTGAGGGTAAGTTTGTTATTTGAAAAGACCCGTTTAGGGCAGTATGTAATATTGATATTGTGTTGTTTGACTATTACGTTGCCAACCATGACGTCACGATACTCCCCCACCGGGCCCACCGGTGACACGTGGAAATCGGGGTGTGACAGTAACACACTTAACGGAGTTAAGATGCTTGACAGAATCATACTTAACAGTAATTAACATTCTTAGCAGAGTTAACATATTTAACTGGATTAACAATCTGACGGAGTTAAGAACTAACAGAGTTACATACTTAACCGAGTTACTGTGCCAAACACCCAATGAATTTATATTTGGACGAAAACCCCTAGGTGACGAAATCTAAGGGTTTTCGTCGAGTGGATGTATGACGAAAACACTAAAGTGTTTTCGTCTGGTTCCTTGTGCTTTCGTTGACTGATCAATAACCTGGTTAACAGTTACCCAACCTAGAAACATTACTCAATTACCACTGTTTCATTTTTCCATTAATCATTGGTTGACTATCCAAATCAAAATAGTCAATAATATTTCCAATTGTCATAACAAAGCACTGCAGTACCGAGTATTAAACATGAACCCTAGTTACGTATACAATAGATCGATTAACATATCACCCAAACGGATACTGTAGCAAGTTAACATGTTATCAGATCCTGCTCACAATTATATCATAAAGTTACTCATTAATCATAATCATTAAGTAAATATAATCAGATGCACATGAAACACAAATATAATCTGACTAAATAAATATAATCAGATGCACATAAAGTCAGTCATGAAACATAACATTACTCATTAAGTCATCGATTGACTAGACCCCTTCGCAGACTATAGCCCATCCAATTTCCCATGCATTACCACTTTGCACATATAAGAAAATCATATGATATCTGACAATTCACATGCACATATAAGCACAATGGCCGACAACTTAAAGTAACTCTTATCCATTTGGCTGCACTTTCTAGACCTCTCACATAATATACTCATAGTATGATCATCATTAAAGAAATAATCAGCATAATATGACACCTTTGCTAACCCTAATCACGTAAAGAACAATCAAGATAGCAATTAACATAAGTATGGGTTTACTAACCAAGATCTTCGATTAATATGGTGATATCTCGAGAGGGGGGTTTCACTTCTGCCGACACACACCAGAGAGGTTTAGGGTTTGGCGAATAACTCCTTCGTAATAGTGGGGAAACAACTATATAACACTAATCGTTACTGGGCCGAAGCCCAAACTGTTTTCACCGGCCACCCTCTTGACGAAAACACCTAGTGTTTTCGTCTAGAGGTGATTTCGCAGGGGTGGGTTTTTGGCTGGGGTGTTTTCAGCTAGAGAGGTGTTTGGCAAAAGTTCCATTTTATTTATCATACAACACATACATTAATATAAGACATATATCAACATTCACATTTATAAGGCACACCATATAAATCATATCAATCATAATACGATGTAACATATTACAAACGTGTACAGTTGTGAAACAAACAAGTCGTGAAAATAAACCATCTAAACGATTAACGTGCAATAAATGCAAAGATGGAAATCTTAGAAACTCGAGTTGTCACATTTTCCCCAACTTGAAAGAAATTTTGTCCCGAAATTTAGCACGTGGTTACTGAGGAAGCTAGTTGTGTTGTGTAGTTTACTGTTTTTCCTGGGGTGTCACATCATCCCCCCGTTGATTTGGAATTTCATCCCGAAATTCTGTAGTAGCTTCAGCCTCAGTAGTGGTTGCACTGTTTCCGAATAACTGGGGATACTTGAGTTTCATTTGATCTTCTCGTTCCCAGGTAAACTCTGGGCCACGACGGGAGTTCCAACGAACTCGAACAAGAGGTATTCTGGTGTGCTTGAGGACCTTAACATCCCGATCCATGATTTCAACTGGTTCCTCGACGAATCGTAATTGATCGTCGATAGTGAGCTCTTTCAAAGGAACTATAAGGGTCTCATCTGACAGACACTTCTTCAGATTCGACACGTGAAAAACGTTGTGAACTGCACTGAGTTCTGTTGGTAGGTTCAGTTTGTAGGCCACCCTGCCTATTTTCTCAATGATTTCGAACGGTCCGACATATCACGGATTTAGCTTGCCCCGTTTGCCAAAACGAACCACACCCTTCCAGGGTGAAACTTTGAGTAGCACTCGATCCCCAACTTGGAACTCGAGTGGTTTCCGGCGCTTGTTTGCGTAGGCTTTCTGACGGTCACGAGCTGCCGCCATGCGTTGTCATATCTGAGCAATTCTTTCTGTTGCATCTACTACCAGTTCTGGACCTGTGATCTGACTATCACCCACCTCTGCCCAACAAAGAGGTGATCGGCATTTACGCCCGTACAATGCCTCAAATGGAGCGGCTTGAATGCTGGTGTGGTAGCTGTTGTTATACGAAAACTCCACTAACGGGAGTTGTTTTTCCCAGCCGTTGCCGAAGTCGATTACACATGCACGAAGCATGTCTTCTAGTGTTTGAATGGTGCGTTCAGACTGCCCGTCTGTTTGCGGATGGTAAGCGGTGCTCATGTCTAATCGAGAGCCAAAAGATTTGTGCATTGCCTGTCACAGTTCTGAAGTAAATCGTGCATCACGATCAGAGATAATAGAGGTTGGCACCCCGTGCCTCGAGACAACTTCCTTAAGATATACGTCTACTAGAGTAGAGAACTTATCCGTTTCCTTGATAGCTAAGAAGTGTGCAGACTTTGTGAGTCGATCCACGATCACCCAAATAGTATCGTTTCCACGTTGAGATCTAGGTAGGCCAGTAACAAAATCCATGGAAATTTGCTCCCATTTCCATTGTGGAATCTCTGGTTGTTGGAGTAGGCCTGATGGTTTCTGGTATTCAGTTTTGCTCTCGCACAAGTCAAACACTTGCTAACGTAAGTTGCTATGTGTGCTTTCATGCTAGGCCCCCAATACGTAGTTCTGAGATCGTGGTACATCTTATCTGAACCAGGGTGTACCGAGTAGCGAGACTTATGTGCTTCATCCATTACAAGTTCTCGTAAATTGCCATAGAGTGGGACGCAAATGCGTCCTGTTACATAGTAGGCGACGTCTGCCTTTTGTTCTAACCGTTGCCTTGAGCCGCGTAGGGCTTCAGCCCTGACGTTTTCTGGTTTCAATGCTTCTACCTGAGCATCTCGTATCTATGCAGGAAGATTGGATTGGATAGTGAGTTGTAAAGCACGTACGCGTCTAGGTGTAGTATCCTTTCGACTGAGGGCGTCGGCCACAACATTGGCTTTACCCGGATGGTACTTGATTGCACATTCGTAATCATTCAGTAGCTCGACCCATCGACGTTGTCGCATGTTCAATTCCTTTTGCTTGAAGATATGCTCGAGACTCATGTGATCGGTGTAGATGGTGCACTTGGTACCGTACAGGTAATGTCTCCATATCTTGAGTGCGAAAACAACAGCTCCCAGCTCTAAATCATGTGTAGTATAATTCCTTTCGTGAATCTTAAGTTGGCGCGAGGCGTAAGTTATAACTTTATCCCGTTGCATCAATACACAACCAAGACCCTGAATGGATGCGTCGCAATAGACCACAACTTCGTCTGTGCCCTCTGGCAATGAAAGAATAGGTGCGCTACAAAGTCTATCCTTTAAGTGCTGAAATGTTGATTCCTGGGTATTACCCCAACGGTAAATAACGCCTTTCTGAGTTAATGTGGTGAGGGGTTGTGCAATCTTGGAGAAGTCCTTGATGAACCTTCTATAGTAGCCCGCCAAACCCAAGAATTGGCGGATTTCTGTTGGTGTGCGAGGTGCAGGCCAGTTCTTAATCGAGTCTACCTTAGATGGATCAACATGAATCCCATCCTTGTTTACCACGTGGCCTAGAAAGTGGACTTCACGAAGCCAGAAGTCGCATTTTGAAAACTTGACGTACAGCTGTTCTGCTCGAATGAGTTCCAAAATGAGTCGTAGATGGTGCTCGTGTTCCTCCCGACTCTTCGAATAAATCAGGATATCGTCGATGAAAACAATAATGAACCTGTCAAGGTAAGGCTTGCACACTCTGTTCATAAGGTCCATGAAGACTGCCGGTGCGTTTGTTAACCCGAATGGCATGACCAGAAACACGTAATGGCCGTAGCGTGTTCTGAATGCTGTTTTGGAGACGTCCTCGTCCCGGACTCTCAGTTGATGGTAGCCTGACCTCAGGTCAATCTTTGAATAGTAGCTCGACCCTTGCAGCTGGTCGAACAAGTCATCAATGCGTGGAAGAGGATAGCGATTCTTTACGGTCACCTTGTTTAGTTCGCGGTAATCTATGCAAATGCGGAAGGTATCGTCTTTCTTCTTCACAAATAATACTGGAGCTCCCCAGGGCGAAGAGCTAGGACGAATGAAACCCTTTTCCAAGAGTTCTTGCAATTGCTTAGACAGTTCTTCTAGTTCGGTTGGAGCTAAGCGATAAGGTGCTCGAGCTATGGGTGCTGCTCCAGGAGCTAGCTCGATCTGAAATTCGACCTGGCGATGAGGCGGTAGCCCAGGTAAGTCTTCAGGAAACACTTGAGGAAAGTCGCGTACAACAGGAATATCCTCTATCTTCTTCTCTTTCGTTGATGCGTCAGTAACAAGTGCTAAGATAGCGGTGTGGCCCTTTCGCAAACACTTCTGGGCCTTAAGAAAGGAGATGATGCCCACTACAGCACCACTCTTGTCGCCTTGAATTTCGAGAGGTTCTTTTCCAGAACGGGGAATACGAACAATCTTCTCTTTGCATAGAATCTCTGCTTGCTGTTGGGATAACCAATCCATCCCAATGACGATGTCGAAACTACCCAAAACTATAGGAATGAGATCGATAGAGAAAGTCTGACCAGCGAGGATAAGATTACAACCCTTAACTATGTGTGTGGCCTCTAGACTTTTACCATTTGCTAACTCTACAACATGCTTGGTGTTCAAAAGTGTTGGTGTGCGCTTTAACATTTGACTAACTTTTAGAGACATGTAACTGGTATCGGCACCCGAATCAAATAAGACAGTAACATAAAAGTCGTCGAGAAGGAACTTACCCATCACTACGTTTTGATCATTCCTAGCATCACCCTGACCAATCATGAACACTCGACCCCTGGCGCCATTGTTTCCATCATTGTTTCCCCCGTTGTTGTTCCTATTGCCCTGATTATTGTTGTTGTTGTTGTTGTGATTCTGGTTTAAATGAGGGCAGTTCCGCTTGAAGTGGCCTTCAGCACCACACTGAAAGCACCCCCGGTTTCCCCGTTGTTGCTGGTGCCGGTTCTGTGGAGCGGGTGGTTGTTGATGATAGTTCTGATTCGCAGGTCGTGAGTTCCTGCAATCCTTAGCGTCATGACCCATCTTGAGACACCTCTGGCAACGACCCCTGTTGCACTGACCACTGTGGTGCCTGTTGCATCTGTTGCACTTTGGGTGGTTTCCTCGATATCCACCCTGCCCTTGACTACCAGAAGACTGCTGACCAGGGCTCTGATAGTCGTCAATCTTTCGCTGCTGTGCATGGGACTAAACTGAAGTCGAACCCCTGCTGGAGGTTCCATCCCACTTTCGTTTGTTGTCACTAGGAGTAGCAGAAGTAGTAGTAGTAGTAGTAGTAGTAGTAGTAGTAGTAGTAGTAGTAGCACCAATACGTTTAGGTAGCTTGTTCTGTTCCACTGCCTGGTCTGTGAGACGATGAGCAAGACGAGTAACATCCTGGATGGTAGCAAGGTTAGCAGCAGTTACATGGCTTTGAATCTCTGGTACTAAGCCTTTGAGGTACAGCTCAATGCGCTTGATGGGAGGATCCACCATAGTTGGGCACAAAATTGGCAGTTCGTTAGATCACTTCGTATACGCCTCTATCTCTGACCCCGTCATCTTCAAGTTAAAGAACTCCACTTCCAGTTTGTGGATGTCATCACGGTTACAGTATTCTCGTTTGATCAGTTCCTTAAAATCATTCCATGGGGTGGCATTAGCAGCCCCAACATCTGAACTTGCGCGTTCCACCAAGTTAGCGTAGTGCCTTCGAGAGTACCAGTGGCGTACTTCACCCTACGAGCCTCAGGGCATTCACACATCTCGAAGACCGATTCGAGCTTCTCGAACCAGTGGAGGAGTCCAACGGCTCCTTCAGTGCCACTGAAAGTAGTAGGACGACAGTCCATAAAAGTCTTGAAAGTACACACAGGTGGCTGAGCGTGTTGACCTGTCGTGTGTGTAAGAGTAAACAAAATTAAGCACAAGTGTTGGTTTATGAAAGTAGGATCTAAGGATCCTAGAGCAAGTTGTGATGGCAGGCTATACCTCCTGCCTGGGCAGCTGCGAGTGCTGCAGTAACTTGTTCAGTGATCAAAGCCGCCAACTGGGCTTGAGTTAGGTTAACGCGTCCACTCATGATCTTCATACCAAAGGAAACATGAGTGAGAGAGGTTCGTGAAAGTGCGATGACAGAAGAGAGTAAGCACACATGTGTTTTCAAACAATAGTTGTTACGTTCATCTAAGCATACCATGAGCAAAGTTCTATATAATCTAGCAAGTAGGCAATGTAAACATAAATCATATCACCTAGAATGTCGAGTCTTGCACGTGGAGCGAAGCGTCGTTGTGGATAGTTGAGCACTGTTCAGGTTATAGCCTGGTTTTAACAAAAACTTTTCCCTTATTAAAACCAAGTTCACTATAACCAATGGCTCTGATACCAATCTGTCACACCCCCAACTTCCACACGCGGAGTATCACCGCTTGGAGGCGTGACTTGACCAGGATCAAGCCACCAATCATATTGAACATAACAAGTATTAAGTAAAACACAAACACACACAATATGAAAGGTGGTTCAAATCAAAACGTAGTTAAGTGTTTAGCGGAAGCATAATTGTAAAACCCGATGTAAGTATTAAGTACGAAGTAAAGTAGTGTTTTAACATGGCACACACTTCCATGTCCCACAATGACTGCGCCTCCCTGTGCAAGCTCCAAGAGTACCTAACGACCTGCAAGGCATGTAGCAACGAATCAACAACAAAGTTGAGCGAGTTCACAGTGGGTTGTTTAGTTATAGCATTCGTTTTGTAAATCGTATGTTTGTTTGTAACCCATGTATCGTGTTAATTATTATCGCGGTCTCCCAGACATGTTTGCGAAGATTAGTGGGGGCTTCCCATGTATTACTAGACCACGCGTATCGACTGCTACGAAAATGTAAGAGGTGCCCTAAGTCAATGTCTATCAGCATTGACCCTTTGCCCATAGTCCATTAGTACACGCCCGTCCGACTGGCATGGTATGAGGTTTGTTAAGCCTAATAGCGCTATTAACTAATGACCCGCTCGCCATAGGCCTCGGCGATTAAGTCGATAAATGAGGGACTTCAATTGACAGAGTTGATGGTCTTATGATCATGTACGTAGGTTTTACGTACGTGCCCTTCAATCCGAGGACAGTAGTAAGTATGAGTGTACGTAGGTTTTACGTACATGCCCTTCAATCCGAGGACAGTAAACAGTAGTTTAATAGTAATGATAGTATGAGTAGTTATTCAATCCCATTCCCAACCCCTGGGAATCCCATGCCTTGGAAAGAGTGTGAACTCACCTTGGTTTGCTCGGTATGCTAAACTATGTGCTCACAAGTAATCAGTCAAGTCCTATAGTTATGCACGTATACACAATCAGTTCAAGTTCGTAAAGTTTCACGTACAATCAATACCACAGAGTGTTTGGCCGTTAACATCATGCATCAAACAACAGTCAATCTAGTTCACATAATTCATGCTTCACATAGTTGATTACTCAGTCTATTACATCCATTAGTATACTTAACAAAAGTAACACACTTAACGGAGTTAAGATGCTTGACAGAATCATACTTAACAGTAATTAACATTCTTAGCAGAGTTAACATATTTAACTGGATTAACAATCTGACGGAGTTAAGAACTAACAGAGTTACATACTTAACCGAGTTACTGTGCCAAACACCCAACGAATTTATCTTTGGATGAAAACCCCTAGGTGACGAAATCTAAGGGTTTTCGTCGAGTGGATGTATGACAAAAACACTAAAGTGTTTTCGTCTGGTTCCTTGTGTTTTCGTTGACTGATCAACAACCTGGTTAACAGTTACCCAACCCAGAAATATTACTCAATTACCACTGTTTCATTTTGCCATTAATCATTGGTTGACTATCCAAATCAAAATAGTCAATAATATTTCCAATTGTCATAACAAAGCACTGCAGTACCGAGTATTAAACATGAACCCTAGTTACGTATACAATAGATCGATTAACATATCACCCAAACGGATACTGTAGCAAGTTAACATGTTATCAGATCCTGCTCACAATCATATCATAAAGTTACTCATTAATCATAATCATTAAATAAATATAATCAGATGCACATGAAACACAAATATAATCTGATTAAATAAATATAATCAGATGCATATAAAGTCAATCATGAAACATAACATTACTCATTAAGTCATCGATTGACTAGACCCCTTCGCAGACTATAGCCCATCCAATTTCCCATGCATTACCACTTTGCACATATAAGAAAATCATATGATATCTGACAATTCACATGCACATATAAGCACAATGGCCGACAACTTAAAGTAACTCTTATCCATTTGGCTGCACTTTCTAGACCTCTCACATAATATACTCATAGTATGATCATCATTAAAGAAATAATCAGCATAATATGACACCTTTGCTAACCCTAATCACGTAAAGAACAATCAAGATAGGAATTAACATAAGTATGGGTTTACTAACCAAGATCTTCGATTAATATGGTGATGTCTAGAGAGGGGGGTTTCACTTCTGCCGACACACACCAGAGAGGTTTAGGGTTTGGCGATTAATTCCTTCGTAATAGTGGGGAAACAACTATATAACACTAATCGTTACTGGGCCGAAGCCCAAACTGTTTTCGCCGGCCACCCTCTTGACGAAAACACCTACATGTTCCATTTTTTGGGTGGGGTGATTTCGCAGGGGTGGGTTTTTGGGTGGGGTGTTTTCGGCTAGAGAGGTGTTTGGCAAAAGTTCCATTTTATTTATCATACAACACATACATTAATATAAGACATATATCAACATTCACACTTATAAGGCACACCATATAAATCATATCAATCACAATACGATGTAACATATTACAAATGTGTACAGTTGTGAAACAAACAAGTCGTGAAAACAAACCATCTAAACGATTAACGTGCAATAAATGCGAACATGGAAATCTTAGAAACTCGAGTTGTCACAGTATACTTGGTGAAATAGTTATATTATTTTAGGGTAAAATAATATAACTTAACAAAATACCATGAAATTTACAATCCAAAATAATACCAAGAATATCAAGGAATAAATATATGAGTTACATACATAATATTGTGGAACCGAACGATAGAACGTAACTTACAAAATATTCCGGAAAATACCGTTATAAAAATGTATTTTTGGTAAATATTATTTTGGATGCAAGAAATGAAAGTATGATTTTTATTATTATTACAAGTTATATCATACTTTGGCAAAAGGGAAAATATTATTTTTGGGAAAAATATATATTTTCTGGACAATACATTATTTTTGGGACAAAATAAGTTATTATATATATTTCTAAAGTGAGACTTGAAAATATATTAATACAATAATACGAGAATACATGTGTGAAATACCCCCATCCTTGGGAAGGAAATACGAAAATAAATACTTGAGAAGTATTATTACAAAATACTGCTTAAACAATCATTCCAAAATTAAATATAATTTGAGGTTAAAATAATAATTATTTTAACAAGTAATTATAACTTGGAATAATATTGAGAACAAAAGAAACGTAACTCAAAAACGATTAATACTAAGCAAAGGCACGACCCGTTCGTCTAATAGACGTTAGCACACTGTAGGTAGTCGTGTTTGCTGAGGAGATTTGAGTTGCCAGTACTGAAGACGCATTACTGTGAGTTCATGTCCCCCTTTTCTTTTAACAGTTTTCAGTTTTATACTTCGGGGGTAAAATACATGTTACAATTATTACGAACGTTTTATACATGGTATGATTAGCTTAAGGAGGGTTACGACTAGATCATGTGAACGGTGGGTATAACACTTAAGGCCATTAATCCTCGTCGTAGGACCGAGGGACATGAGTGATAGATCTATTTAGGTGTTGCGAGCCCACACCCATGGGGACCAGGGTGGCCCATAGGGTGACTATGTCTTCCAGCCAGAGGCCCGGTACAAATTTGCTAGGTTTGAGTTTTCCTGCACCATTTCACACATATCAATGGCCTTGCAAACCATTGGTGATCTGTTTTTCCTTATTGCTACATACCAGGGACATACATACATACAGACATACTTTAAAGGTTTATTCATACACATACACATGGACTCGCTCAACTTTTGTTGATGTTTTTAAACTACATGTATTTCAGGGAACTAAGTGGATCTGGCAGGTGTATGCATGTGTTTCAAGCTGCGTTATAAATAAAAGATGTCATCCAAGGTCGTAGGGTTTAGGAGATGTATCTTACTCCTGGACGAGATACATGGTCCTAAGCTCGGGTTGGTTTAAGTTATGTTGCCGAGTCTTCGTGAACTCATTAAAACATATTATGGTTGTTAACTTAAATTTGGTGTCGATGTGTCAAACAAGTATGTTGTGGTATTTTCAAACTTAAATTTATGGATGAATATCTTTTTGGTTTTATCATATAGCATTGTTATGATTGAATGCTATGATATTAAGAAGTCACACCAATAACCACGCTTCCGCAAAAGTCAGGGTGTGACACCACAAGGACCAATGGCGTATTTTTTATATTTTATGTGAAACCCCCATTGAGTGATTACGTATTTTATGTAAAACTCCACTAAATGATTACATACAATAGTTGACTGTATTATTACGTGACTACATGATTTTGAATACCTATTTCGTGATTATGTGATTTCATTATAGTATTTATGTGAAACCCTACTGGGTGATTACGTAATTACGTAAAAATAAAACATGTAATACATAATATTTTAAGTATTGTCTCGTATTAAGGATATATACACATTAGCTAAATCAACCTATAATAACCACATAATACCGTATATTAGAGATTTAATCACGTAACAAAGCATAAACAATCAAGTTTTTATTATTGAATGTGTAATCATGTAATAAGTATAATTGTGATAACATTAGTTATAACAAATCTTATTGAATTTGTAATCACTTAATGAATTTTGTATTGAATGTGTAATAATGTAATGAGTATTCAAAAATCACATAGTCATGTACTGGTTATTCAAAATCACGTAATGAGTATTCAAAAATCTATAATTTTTTTTAATAAAACTATAGTAATAGGCTACTCGAATTAAAAAAAATTGAAATGCTCGTTAATACGGTGCTTTTTTAAATATTAATATATGAAAAAGTTAAAGCCAATTGAAAATCAAGAGAAAATTAGTTCATTTAAGAAAAAACAAAATTACCCTTCTTACCAATAACACTTCTCACATATGATGGAATTTTGTCTTGTACATATCCGAGCACTAATAAATTGTTTCTAAAACTAAAATTAATAATAAAAATAGATTTAATTTGGTAAACTAAGTTATCCAAAACTAGAAAAAGAATAGCAAGTTGTTTTCTGATTTATATTTCCAGCAAATAAAAGTATCTGAAAAACGTTTGCATCTTCAAGTGGGTCTTCATCGTGCTCCCACTTGTTGCTCATTGTCGTCTCTGCCATACCCTTTTTCCTATACTTTTGCTTTCTTTCTTCTCTCTCAAATCAACCAGGTATATCACCCTTCTCAATTTCACCTCTAATTTCCATTTTACATGTACAAATGTGCACAAGTTTGCTAATTTAAGCAAGCATCCGTGTATTTTGAAGTAATTACTGCTCGAATTGTTGGATTTCCTTGATGGGTTTTTGGATACTGGGATAACTGAAGGTGGGTTTGTATGGTTTCTTGAATTTGGTGAAGAAATTTATGTTTGGGTTAAAAAAAATGGAGACATTTATGGCATTGTTATGATATCTTTATTTAAAGTGGAATCCATAAGGGTATCAGTATGAAGAATCTGTTAAAAAAGCTGCACATGATGCCGAATCAAGCGTCGGATGACGGGTCTAAGGGTTCTCCAAAGGGGAATCAACGGTTGAGTGGGGGTGTGGAGCAGGAACAGAGTAAATCCCCATTGTCAAGTAGTGTTTCGGGATGGTTGGTTGCGAATCGGGCATCATCGTCTTCTTCGAATTCGAAAGGTGAAGACAGGGACGATGTAACTTCAATGGCAGTTGATGCTGCTGCTGGGGATGCTGCACAAGCAGAGGAGGGGTACCAGATTCAGTTGGCTTTGGAGTTGAGTGCACGGGAGGATCCTGAAGCCGTGCAGATCGAAGCGGTTAAGCAGATCAGTCTGGGGTCTTGTCTGCAGCACAATAGTCCTGCTCAAGTTCTTACGTATCGATATTGGGTAATCTTACTTTTGAAGTCATTAACAACATTATGCAAATGTTTGTGATTCTATGTTTCTTGTGACTAAGCTAACAGCAGTGTTAATTCGTAGTAGCGATTAGTTAATAAATGAGTGAACTGCATGCCCTCCCCTGCCTTGGTTTTAAAAAGCATGAGGCGGCGCCCCATGCATATTTGGGTCATAATTAGGGCCTGTAGGGGGCTGATATGTACAAAAAGAAAAAAAAACCCCAAAGGAATGAATAGATTATGAATGGTTTACTTTTTATCAAAGCCTAATATGTAATAGAGATGAGATAAATGCAGCTTTTGGTTGCACATAGAGCTTATTCGGTTGTCATACACTGATAATCCATGGCTTAATATTTGAATTCTGTGCATAATGGCAGAGGTTATGTTTTTGTTAATCAAGAATTCCATATTAAAAATTATATTGGGTTGGTCCTAAAAATTGTACCTTGGATGTGCAAGTGGGTTTGTACATGTTAATCCGCCTGGTGCTATCATTCATATATTTGGATTGCTTCTACATTTCTTCACTTGACAATTCACTCGTAATGTAACTATTCGATAACTGCAATTTAATTTTGGTTTTAAAGTTTGACATTTTAGATATGTATATGTATATTGGGGGTCTACCCTTTCTTATATCCTAGAATCGTTCATACTTAACAGAATTACAGTGCTCTTAGTTATGATGATAAGATCCTGGATGGATTCTATGATTTGTACGAGGCTTCACCAAGAGCTTTATTATCAGAGATGCCTTCCCTTATGGATTTACAACAAACCCCGGTGTCAGATAACATCACCTGGGAAGCAGTCGTGGTCAACAAGGCTACGGATGATAAGCTGTTACAACTTGAAAAAAGTGCACTAGAGATTGGTATTACGTCATCAGAATCAGATCAAAATGTGGTACAGAAACTTGCTGTTTTGGTTTCTAATCACATGGGTGGGCCTGTTGGGGATCCAGATAAGATGTTGCTTGCATGGAAAAATTTCAGCTATAAATTCAAGGCAACTTTCGGAAGCATGGTGTTGCCTCTTGGCTCATTGAAAATTGGGATGGCGCGTCATCGTGCATTGCTTTTCAAGGTAAACTCTAGATTGTTGGTGCATCTGTTTAAATAAATTTGGTAATTTTGACCCATGAATGGGTCGATTTGGGTCAAAAGTCGCTCAAGGTGTATTTTTGTATTCATAGGTTTTGGCTGATAGTGTTGGTATCCCTTGCTGCTTGGTGAAAGGGAAACAATACACTGGATCTACTGATGTGGCAATGAACTTGATAAAAACTGGTGATGGAAGGTTGTGCCCTTAATGCTAATACATTACATACATAACTTGTTAGTTATTTTGATGCCAAGTATATGAACCACAGGGAATACATTATTGATCTAATGTCGGACCCCGGAACACTTATTCCATCCCACGTTGACCATGACGAAGCTTCCTTCCCGTCAAGCCCATGGTCCCGAGATGAGGATCGTGCAACTTCTTCCCAAAGTGGTCTTACTACTTCATCTGAAGAATGCTCCAACTTTGGGAACAAAACTGATGAAATCCCTTTAAGGCCTATTAATTTCAGCCATGCACGATCCCCTTCATGGACAGAAGGTGTTAGTTCCCCTGCAGCACGTAAAATGAAGGTAAAAGATGTCTCACAATACATGATTGATGCTGCAAAAGAAAATCCTCAATTAGCCCAGAAACTGCATGATGTGTTGCTTGAAAGTGGTGTTGTTGCTCCCCCGAATCTCTTTACTGTAGTTCACGATGAACGAGAACGTCCTCCTCGCTTCTTACCTATTTTACCTTCCCATCATGCACACTCTAAGCAAAGGACATCACAATCTCAAGCCAATCAAGCGGCGGCGGCTGCCGCGGCAGCTGCTGCAGTTGTGGCGTCATCAATGGTGGTTGCTGCTACAAGAAGTACAAATGATCCGCTACCTGTAGCAGCTGCAGCCACAGTGACAGCTGCAGCGGTGGTAGCAACTGGTTTGCCTAGTTTTGTGGATCGTCCAAGAAGGGATGGAGGAGAATTTGGTAATTTACAAGCGAGTGAGAATGACGTGGCAGGTAACAATACTTTGAATTCAGAAGTCTCCCTGGAGGATGTATCAGATTGTGAGATTTCATGGGAGGATATCACCTTGGGTGAACGCATTGGATTGGGTACTACTAACCTACCTTGTTAATTTTCAAATGTTCACTGTTCGATAATTTATGAGGCAATACCATTTTATTGAAACATTTCAATTTGGTCAGTTAGGTCGCTAATGTTTGAAAGTGTAACTCTTCATCGTAAAAGAATCTATATAAATTGACCTTTAACATTTGAGAATAAAAAAATATATATATAAGTTGACCTTTAACATTTGCAAACATACCCCTGAACTTGTTGTTCGAGGCCACATATTTTCAAAGTTAGTGATTGAAAAAAGCAAAGAGACCAAATTAGACTATTTGTTGAACTTGGTTTCTGTTTAATGATATGGCCTCCTGATTCTAATCAGTATTAGTAAGCAAATTTACAACTATCTCCATGTTGCAGGATCGTATGGAGAGGTTTATCGTGGTGATTGGCATGGAACTGTAAGTTAATTTTCATATGTGTTTTAATATCGCTACTTTTTTTGTTGTATATAGCTCTTTAACTGATTTTCATTATTGGGTTGGGTTATGTGCTTTTGCATGGATGTTAAATACCTAGGTGTATGCTTAAACGCTCATAAGCAGGGATTTTAAGAACATCACATTGTATAACCACCCTAAGCATACTTGATAAATAGGTAGATTTTTTCAATTTCAGAATGTAACTTGGTTACTGTGCACACCTGTATGGCCTTACTGGTTCGGTATTTTTGTTACATTTGTATTAGATTACTAATAGCTTTTATCATAACCGATATATCACTGAATTATTGGTGTTAAATTGCTATATATATATAAATTCTGCATTATATTAAAATTACCGATATCTCACCGAGATAACCTATATTTCAAATATCGGTCCTTGACCGATATCCGATATTTGACCGCATTAACTGCATAGCTTTTATGCATGCATATGTCTTCGGTGCTGAAGATATTATCCTGGTTCCAATTGCAGGAAGTTGCTGTTAAAAAGTTTCTAGACCAGGAAGTAACGGTTGAATCCCTTGAGGAGTTCAAAAGTGAGGTATAATCTAATTATCACAATAGTCAATAGCATTTATTTGCTTGTTGTTAATTTAATTAAACTATTTTGTACATTCATGCAAGTGAATGGAGACCCTGTATTAGTTATGGAATGAGTGCAAGCATAAGTTTTCTTACTGCTTGTTGTTTGTTGTGAAGGTGGGCATCATGAAAAGAGTTCGGCATCCCAATGTGGTACTATTCATGGGGGCTGTAACACGTGCCCCACATCTTTCAATCGTCACTGAATTTCTGCCTAGGTATACCAATATTCTCAACTTAACTACACTCTTCAATACATAAAATATCATTTTGCATGCTTCTTATTACAACTTGAGTTTTGTTTATTTCCTAGTCATAGTAATGAAACATATACTATCTTTTGCAGAGGTAGTTTGTATAGATTAATTCATCGGCCCAACAATCAACTGGATATTAGACGGCGTTTGAGGATAGCCCTTCATGCTGTATGCTATTTTCTGCAACCTTTTGATCTAGCTTGATGCCTTTTCTTGCATGATTTATTCTGTTGTAAAACACAACTTTCAGGCGCGTGGTATGAATTATCTGCACAACTGCACGCCAGTTATAGTTCACCGTGATCTCAAATCTCCAAATCTCCTTGTTGATAAAAACTGGGTTGTGAAGGTACCATACCAACCTTATTAAAAACCGTGATTTCCCTCGACTTATTAAAAACCGTGATTTCCCTCGACTGAATGAAACAATTCTGTTCTGTCATCAGGTTTGTGATTTTGGGTTGTCAAGAATGAAGCACAGCACATTCCTTTCATCAAGGTCTACTGCAGGGACAGTATGTGCTTCCCTGACCATACGTCTTTCAACTATTTAATTCATGCTCAATAAATACACTTCTTATCGTGTTTCATACTTTGGTTGAGAGAGAACACCCTATTTATACAAAAATGTAGGCAAATAACCATGAAAATGAATCTGAAACCTGAATAACTAGTAACGGATATTTTTTGGTTGACCCGGAACATTTTTCCCAAAACTTTTTATATTAGCATATATTTTTTTTTATAAATAATTAGTGTGGCAAATATGATTACAAACATAATAATCAATATTTTTCATAAAATGATTTATGAGGTTTTATGCATTAAACGTGCATGCCTTATTGACAATTTGATGTGGCACATATGATTTATTCAGGCAGAATGGATGGCTCCTGAGGTCCTACGAAATGAGCCCTCAGATGAAAAGTTGGTATTTTTTACTCTCCTACGTAAATAAATTACTTTCATGTAAAAAAGGAAAAAAAAATGTATTTTTGTTTTGTATATAATGATTGAGGCACTGCACTGCAGGTGTGATGTTTACAGCTTTGGGGTCATTTTATGGGAGCTATGCACATTGCAACAACCGTGGGGTGGAATGAACCCCATGCAAGTTGTTGGTGCTGTCGGGTTTCAGCATCGCCGTCTTGAAGTTCCTGATGACGTGGACCCCGCCATCGCTGATATTATTACAAGATGTTGGCAAACGTGAGTATTCCATTCCTCTACCAATTTAAATGGGTTGAAAATCAGACACACTTTTACTTAAAGTTGTGTTAATATGGGTTGCATTTTATTACATGTTGGTTAATTGGGTCATGTTAAAGAATACTAGCTACAAGGTGAATGTTGGGTCAAACGTGTTGAGAATCACCCAAAGTCTACTTTTAATGCGTACAAGTCGTTTTTTTTCAAAGATTTAGACTATTTGTAGCGCACTAATTGTTTATAACTTATTTTAATAAAAAAAATTAATTTAGCCCGCCCATCTTGCGACCTGTGCTTGGACATGCAAATAGGGCTGTAGAAAATAGTTTAACATGATGCTCCTTACTTGTACAGAGATCCAAGATTACGGCCAACATTTGCTGACATCATTGCGGCGTTGAAGCCTCTTCAAAAGCCGATCACTAGTTCCAAAACCGCACGGGGCTAGACAACTTGGATTGATGCTCTGTTGGTCCAAATTTGAGATGATAGGCGATTCCTTCTATATGCTCTTCGCTTGCTTGTGTGAGAACTATTGTAAATAAAAGTTAACAATTGTAAAAAAATTATTTCTAGCACTTGCAAGATTTTAGCAGTCTTGTACCCTTTGCATATGCATGCATAGTTGTGCATTTACTTGAGGTAATATATAATACAGGACTATTAAAAAAAACTTACAAAAGAAAAATAAAGGTATATGTTAAATAGAAAAAAAAGATCAAAAGACAAAATTGGTTGTGGGCATTCCTGGTAAGTTTTGGAGTGTAAAATTAAGACTTTTTAACGAATTTTAGAAATCATAAGAGCATCGGGAATTTACTTCACAAGAACGGAAGAAAGATAAGAAGGTAAAATAGATTATAAATTCTTTCGTCTCTTGTTGTGACTGTATGATAAAAAGTTATGTGGTGTTTTACCTCTGTTTTTCATGATCAAATTTCAAAATATAGAAAATTGGTGAATCATTTGATCGGAAATTTTCTATAAAAAATAAAATCAAGCCAAAAGTCAAAATTAATAAATATATAAGAACAAAACAAGATAAATAGAGTCATGAACAAAACAACACTTATGGTAAATCCATTACATTTCTCATTTCAGTTTAACGTTTAACCCGATTAAACATGTAACAATAGCTATTTTCAAAGATTATGAATTTTCGATTGTTTCCGTGTTTAATAAAATTCTATATTTATTCACGAAATACGTATTCATACTATCGAGAAAACGATATTCACGACATTTTCAGAACAAAATCCAAGTCACATATGACAAACAAGTGACAATACAAGTCCAGGGGCCAAAATTGTCAAAAATGCAAAACTTTTGGCGTTAGAGTGCCTTACGGACCGTAAGCTATTGGTTAAGGGGTGCCCAGATGCAAATTTTTGCCTTGGTCACCAAGTTTGGCCACCTATCTTCTATTGGTGCCGCCTAGCATGAATTTTGCCACATTCAACCTGGTTATGACATTTATTAGGACACTAATCAACATCTTACCACTTCATCAAACACTTGATCCTCCATCATTATAGATAGGCGTGAAATCCTCCATTTTCAAGCACGCCTTTCTTTTTTTCTCATTTAATTACTCATTTGGAGTTTGCTTCTTCTTTGAGACCTCCTCTGTGTTCTAAGCTTCCCTCCCAAACACTTGTAAGTGTTTCTCCTAGTCTTTTTCATTATTTGGCTAGATATGAGCTAAAAGTCAAGTAAATTGACTTTTGATTTGACTTTCGGTTATGGCCATTTTGGTCAAGTCAAAGTTCAAATTGAACTTTGACACGTGATAGTAATATTGAAGGTGTTAATCCCTCACGATTACACCCTCTGATCATCACGTTTAATAGGTGAGATGACGAGTCAAACCTCTAAAAAATAAAAGTAAAAAATGCATTTTACGACGAAAGAGTTTTCAAGTATAAAAACATAAAGTTTTGACACCAAATCAGTTTTATAACATTATTAGACATGTTTTAACATGCCTAGCTCGTCATTTCTTGTTTAGTGCTTATTCCTTAGTCGAAAGTCGAGCGGTTTGACTTCTACTTTGACTTCCAAATCTGAACCGTTTGGTAAACCTTAGGATCCGACCAAACCTATTTATATGACCATAGTAACATAGAGAATAACCCTATGAGGTTATACCTTATGGTCATGTCGTTTGATGGGTTAAGTGACGAGTCAAATTTAGATATTTTAAAATGGTCAAAATTACCCTTTTGCCTAAAATGAGTTTTAAACTTATATGGGCAATGTTTATTACATATAATATGATCATACAACATTAGTAAATATGTTTTGACATATCGGACTTGTCATAGGACTCATTCGACCATCCGGACCCGTTATTACGCATACGACCTGTTAAAGTGGCGTAAACCATTTTAACAAGTTGTAACGGGTCGAAACACCTTTAGGAACTTTCCAATCAAAATGTAAGGTTTAGTAGACCATATTATATGAGATACTTTGCTCGTTTGGTTAATAAATCACATTCTATCCATTCTACCGTTTAAGTCACACTACACACTAAAGGGCTGTTTGGCAACTTCTGAATGGTTAAGTGCTGAACCAGTAAGAGGTCTGAGCTGAATCAGTAAGAGGTCTGAACTATTAAGAGCCAGTTAATGCTTAACCATTCAGAGGCAAACGTTTGACCTATTCAGATTAGAGGTCTTAACCATCCAGACTCTGTATAATGAATGCTTAACCATTTAGAGGCAAATGTCTGAACCATTCAGACATCTGCTTGCGAACACAGTCTGAACCATTAAGTGCTGAACCGGTAAGATGTCTGAAGCATTAAGAGGCTCATTAAGAGGTAAACAAACAACTCCTAACTATATAATTATCCGACATAATTAGGAAACACTAAAGCTTTGCATACACTATTGAACAAGACATCTACGCAACCCGTGAGTACATAGTCTGTCACACCCTCAAAATCCACATGCGGAGTATTACCGCAAGGCGTGTGACTAACCATGATCATGCCACCAATCATATTGAACAATAAATAAAAGTAAATAAAGTCCATCGCAATCAATACGATTAGTGTTTATGAAAGCAAATATCCAAAACCAAATTTAAGTGTCAGCGGAGGCATAATGTCTAAAATCCAAATTCAAAAGTTTAAAAGTTCATAAAGTTTTATAAGAACCCAATAAAGGTTCTTTTCCCACAACGACCAATCCTCCATGCAAACTCCAGTAAGTACCTAACAACCCGCAAAGCATGTAGTAACGTATCAACAAAAATGTTGGCGAGTTCAATGTTGTTTAGTGTTGTTCCAAAAATATAAGTTTTGTTAAATTACTCTCTTCTTTAGAAAACATGTCATAGGGAGCTACCCCATTGTTTTAAACAACTAGACTCGTACCATACCGACTACTGACTGTGCCCAAGTATATTAGTCCACGCCCGTCCTCTGCGGCACGGTGTGAGGCTTGTCAAACCTAATAGCGCTATTTAACTAATAACCCGTTCGCCATTGGCCCAGCGATTAATCGGTATAAAATGTGTAGGGACTTTCAGATAGAGTTCCGTCTAGTCTGTTTAAGACATGTTAAATTTGTAACAACTACCACTTTTCGGTAACTTTCTTACACTTAAAGTACTCATTTTTAGCTACATTTTTATGCGTTTTGAACATCCGAACTGCTTATTTCATGACATACGCTTAGAATACTCTTGGAATACTTACTTATGATGCATATGATCCATTTTTATTAAGTACATTTGAAACAGTTTAAACAATGCATCGAAACTACTAGAAAAACACCTAGTAAACTAATATTCTGACTAAAACGCAGGATCCGCAGAAACCATCTAGACGACATCTTTAGGACTCAGACGAAAGTCCAACATCTAATATACATTAAACCCTAACTAAGAATGCAAGGGTTTGGTTTAAAACCTTCCCGAAGTCCGATAACACTAAAAACTGTCCGAAAAGCACTAAAAGCGACAATTTCAACACATTTACACAGAAATTCTGCAGAAATCAGCTTTTTAATATTTTTGCAACATGTAAAAATGATGTTTAACATAGAATTCATATTAGAATACCTTGGGGTATCATCTAAACCAATAATCACATCAATTCCTACATCTTACACAAGCTTAGCGTTCAATTAACGACTAACGGAACCAACGCCAAACGAATATCCGAACAATATCAAATCTTTTTTTTAGTGACCATCTAATATTATTTGGATCATTTTGGTCTAGTAATGGTCACTTAACACATTGAAACACTTAAATCCCTAAACCATCTAAGCTTTCTAAGCAACTTCCTACAAAAATTCTAACACTTTTAATCAAGTGAAACTAGTTAAAAAGGTTCACCAAGCATGTGGGACCCTTTTTTTTTACCATGTCTCCATAAATATCTTGATATTTTACCTTGGTTGCAAGTTGTTTAACCTAAAAGACTTATAACATTTGATCCATAATCACTAAAGCTCATTCCTTCCATTTTCACCTTAATTTACACACACATAAGAAACCTCTCAAACTTCATACATTAGCCAAGAACACCCACCAAAATCTTTCACCATTTTAACACTCTTTGATGATCAAGATGGAACTTGAAGATACTTAGGATGATCTAAAGCAACAACAAGAAGAAGCAAGCCTTTCCATCCATTCAAAAGCTTTCAAAACCCCAAGATCAACACTTTTTCTTTTCTTTAATCATCATCAAGATCATTCCTAGCCATTAGTGCTAGAAGTAAGCTTCTAAAATCTCATTTTCATACTTATTTATGTATTATTTGTTTAAAGAACATGTAATAAACTAAATAATCATACAAAATAGTATGAAAATACAAAGAAGCAAAATAATAATTGATGCGTGTGAAGTGTTATATATATTAGGTGTATATTTTAAGCCCTTTTTAACACTTATTTTAGCCAAGTTTTAAATTTATAAAACACGATATTTCACTAACACTAAACACACATATGGGCAAGTGCACCCATCGTTGAGTGTAGTATAGCGTTGGTAAGATACCGAGGTCGTCCAAGGACACAAGAGCTTTTAGTACCGGTTTATCCTCAACGTCTAACCAAAATAAAAGTTTAGAAAAATGTTTTAAACTAAGAAAAATAAAACTAACTAAAATGCTGAAAATAAAAATAAAAACAGATAGACAAGATGAATCACTTGGTTCCGACTCGTATCTAGTATAACCTTTGATTATTTCCGCACTTTTGCACATAATTAAGAGATTATCTTAGTTATTGTAGTAGGCCCCTCTTTTGAAGGTGACGTTACCCTCACCCCAGTAGTTTGAGTCAGCAGGGATACAATCCTAAAAGGGTGGATTATTGGAAGATAATGAATTAAGTTATTAATGCAGTATTGTGGTAGGCCCCGCTTTTGGCGGTGACGTTACCCTCGGCTAAGTAGTCTGAGTCAGCAGGGATACAGTCCTAAATAGCCGGGTTATAGTATTAATAGTAGTTAACTTATGAGGGGATCAAAGAGTTTGGACCCCCGCCATCCAATACCGTGAAGTATTGAAGGAGGTCCTACTAAATTTGACCCAGGTCCATTGCAGGACCTCTAAACGCTGAACAATGGCAAGACCTTTACCAAACCGTTCCCTTAACCCCCTACCAGGTAGCCAACATACCTCCATATAGACCGTGGAGATATGAATGGTGAAAATCTTTTATTTTATATAGACAGTAAAATAATGCCAAGACACCACGGACAAACGATAAAGAAAGATCACCTTCAACATAAGTAACTAGTTATTAAAGTCATTAATACAAAACCAAATAAAAAGTGCAAAAGATTAGAAATAAAAAGTATTATACTAGACACTTTGTCTTCACCAAGTGATGTAAGAGACTTAGGCAAACATGGCCTTGATTATCAAGAACTCTTACGATCAATCTTGGATCCCGAGACGACTCACACACTCTACGATGGACAATGGATGATGGTGGTGGATGATGGTGTTGTGATGGTGGTGGGTGGTGGATGAAGTGTGAGAGAGGTGGTGTGCCAAGGGATGAGATGAAATGAATCCAAGCACTCCTATTTATAGGCTGAACAGAGAGCTGGACACGGCCCCGTGTCCGCTGGGCACGGCCCCGTGTCCGTCTGACACTCTCTCTCCTCATTAATTGTAATTCGCAATTACAATAAATGCGCCTGCTGTACTTTCGACACGCCCCCGTGTCCACTGAGCACGGCCCCGTGATGGGCAATAGAAGCTTCTATAGGTTTGTCTTTTCTGCTGCTTCTTGGGCACGGCCCCGTGCTGGCTGAGCACGGGGCGTGTTCAGCCTTCTGTTTTCTCTATTTTGCTTTGGAAGGTGCCGTTGAGGGTTCGGGCAGTCCACTAATGTTCCTTTTCTTGTATTTATGTTGGATTTAGCTGTCTTTTTGCTTCTTTTGCGTTTTTGAGCTCATTTAATCCTGAAAATACAAAAGGAAGACGAAAACACTCTTTTTCCAATATTAGTACTAAAAAAGGGTTAGTTTTATGCTTCATTTGATGTAATTTATTTGTTGCATTTTATACACATCAAATACCCCCACACTTGAACTTTTGCTTGTCCTCAAGCAAAACTCTTTAATATGTGGCTTACACTCCCAAATGGAATAGGTAGAGAAGAAGGTTTTGGGCTTGTCGTAGAGTGTCGGGATTTCCAAGATCTTTTTGGGTTTTATTTTTATTTATTTACACTCCTATTCGTAATGATTTATTTAGAACTGTTCATAAAAGAAATTACTTATTTGGGCATAACGTGCCTTTTTTTTTAAAATTCTATTTATATACAAATTCACATACCTCGCGGGGAAATCACTCACACTCGGCCGAAGGTGTATGTTTAGTGAATCACTCGAGAGCGGCATGGAACTTATTCCTACCATAGGCTTGCCAAGAAATCAATCCTCCTCCTTTTTAACCTTTATACCTTTGTAGATATCAAGAGGACTTTGTGGGTTAAGGGTTGGCTAGGGTTAAAGGTAGGTGTTTGGGTTAGCGGTTAGTAGAAAAAGGGCTAAAAGCGTAACAAGTGTCGGTTTTCGTATTTTTGCAAATTTTTTTTTTAATGAAGCTTTTATTCAAACAAAGTTATTTTTGATTACTTTGTTTGTTTATTTTCTTTTTGCTTCATCATTATCACAATTTTTTTTTTTTTTTTTTTTTTTACGAAGAACCGAACTTGTTACTAAAATAAAGGGTTAAAAATGAAAAAGGGTTTTGGTGGTTGAAAGGGTTTTTGTTTGGGTGATGAAATGAAAAGGTTTAGGCTCAAAGGGGCTAACTAGGGGGATTTTTGGGTAGGTGGTAAAAGAAAAAGAAAAATAATGGTGTAGAAATGAAAAAGGTTAGTCCTAATGCCTCCATCATTTACTTACTCGGGTTTAAGTTGATAAGGACCGGGAATGTATTGTCATGGCAAGTTCTAGAGTCGTAAGAACCAAGCAGCTATTCACACAAGAAACGAAAAATGAGCATTTAGTCAAATGATATGTAATTGTGTGCTCAATAAAGGCTCAAAACTCACTTTTGTGGGAATGGGTTTTTATGTGATCAAGTATATATAATCAAATTTTAAATAAGTTTGTCATGCCTTTTCATAATTTTCTTATGTTGGTTCTTTTTATCACTACGCTATCGGTTGTAAATTTGTAAAAATATAACCTTTTTGAAGTCTTGAATTTCCCGAGTTAAACCTAGACAAGTAAAAAAAATGAAATTTTTGAAAAAAAATTTGGGGTGATTAGCGGTTCCAATAGAGTTTTGTGTAAGGCTTGTATTTAGGACTTGCAAAATTCAAGGTTTTAGCATCCCCCCCCCCCCCACACTTAAATTACACATTGTCCTCAATGTGTCCCAAAAATAAATTTTTAGGTTGATTAGATGTGTAAAATAGTGTTTAAAAAGCAAAAATTTGTGTTACTGGGCACTGAACACGGCCCCGTGTTGAGTGGGCACGACCCCGTGTTCAGGTGCCAGTAACAAGAACTTACAGAAGGTGGACACGGCCCCGTGTCCATTGAACACGGCCACGTGTCTGACAAAATTCTGCCGAACAGAAGCCAAACAGCAGGTCTGGGAGGTGAGCACGGGGGCGTGTTGGCTGGACACGTCCCCGTGTGGACAGTCTGAAAGTCTGAAAAACAGGTTTCTTCCTCCGGTTTTTCCATCCTAGCCCTATAAGTGCTGAGGCTTAACGCCCCAAGCCTTGGTTTGTACCTGTTTCAACACTTAATACCACACCAAGCAATACAAACATCCTACATTACCACAGTTAATTGTTCCAAGCATAAAGTAAAGGAAAAATAAAACGGAAAATAAAAGTGTTTAAGGAAAGTAAATTGTTCCACTTCTGGCACGCAGGCCACCATTCGTTCGATAGATAAAGGGACTTAAACCTGTGGGCTCGCCATCAACCCGCTCCTGCTCCTCCAAACCCTCTAATCCATATCTTCATCACTATCGTCACCTCCATCCCCATGCCCCGCCATGTACTCTTGGATGCTGCCGATATCGTCTCGTATATCGTTGATGTTGCGTTCAATAGCTCCGACCCGTTGGTATGTGTTGTTGGCGAGGTTGTAGGCGTTCCTGGTGCACATGAGGTTTTCCTGCATAAGATCATGTAAGCTTTGAAAATTAGGAAAACCGCCTCCTTGTGAGGAGGATTGACCTGGATCACCATGGGGTGGATACTGGTGGTGGGGAGGTGGTGCGTGAAGAACTAGGGCCTCCTGTGGGTTCCATGCATAGCCTTGCGTTCTTTGGAAACTCACTGTTCCGTCTTCCGCCTCATAGAGTAAGTTCATGGCTCGGCAAATGTGGTAGTCAACTCGTCCCGACCATGGGCTTCTTTCAAAGGCTCTTGGAATTCGCGTGTAATGCTTAAAAAGACGGTACACCCATCCTCCGTAGAAGATAGGCGTTGGAGCTCGAGCAAGGCAGTTGAGATGCATGTTTTTCAACAGGAGATACGGAACATCCAGAGGCTTTTGGTTGTGGATACAGTGGAGGACAACCAAATCTTTCAACCCTACAACACCACTACTGTCATGTCGTTGGTTCAGAGAGTACGTGAGGATCCTGTGGATGTAGCGATAGAGCGGATCCCTCAGCTTTGTACTCTTGGTGCTACGAGGGTCGTAGATTCCTTCACCGATTTGAGCCCATGCTGCTTGTCTTTCATTCACCTCCAAGTCTCGTAATCCCCCGGTATTTTCTTCGTTTCCCGATTCCTCTTCTTGATATAGACCTATTATGGCTCCAAACTGTGCCATGGAGATCGAGTACATTGTTCCTCCACACCGAAATACAACCCCAGTATTGTCAAATGGGTCACACCTTGAATCGAAGTTGAAGGTACTGTAGAACTCCATGGTACATTGGTGTACTGATTGAAGCCTAGTGTTTAATGCAACAGCTAGTGGTCCCGTAACAATGTTGTTGAATCGGTGCAGCTGGTTTACCAAGGTTAGCAGCTCCGTGCAAGCTCTCCTGGGGTACTCTTCGGGTCTTGTTTGAAGAACCTCATACCTTGCCCTTGCATCAAGCTCACTTGCATTGAACCTTGTGAACTTTGCCATCTGAAAGAATACACCAAAAATTAGTACGAAACAGAAGTGTTTTCGGACAAAACTGCAAACAGCGGGCTGGACACGACCCCGTGTCCAGCGGACACGGCCCCGTGTCCAGGGGTCTGTTACTCAAAAACTTCAATTTTCGACCCGGTTTCGAAAACTTGAAAATTTTTGGTCCAATAGGTGCGGTTTCCCCCGAAAATGAAACCCTAAACACCGTTTTTCCCAAAATATCCCGTTTACCCTATCAATTTTGTCTTTTTCGGTTCAAGAACAAGGGTTTTGGGGTTTTTGTAAGAAATCGGGTGAATCTATGAACAATCTAAGTTTATTTACTTCCCCTAACACTAATCTAACTAAATGCAAGCAGATTTAGGCAAAAATTTTAGGTTCGATCCGGATGAACATCAAGAACCCTAGATTTTCCCCAAATTTGTGGTGTATTAACTACATGCAAGTAACTAATCTAACTACTAAGAGTGATAGAATCATACCTTGACGTTGTTAGATCGGTAAGAGACGTTGGAATTTCGCGAAAAATCGCCTGGAACCAGAGCTTTTGTGGGGAAACGGGGCGTGTGGAATGAAGAAACTGTTTTGAAAAAGGGGTTTTATCCCGTCTGCAGCGCGAACACGGCCCCGTGTCCAGCGGACACGGCCTCGTGCCGAGCTTCTTTTTTTTTTTTTTTTTCGTGCGCGTGTGAGTGCCCCTTTTTCCCATAAGCTATGGTTTAGAAAACTTACCGCTTTATTTTGCCGCCTCAATCGCTCGTAACTTACCAGGCATGATGTTTTTATTCTTCCACGGTTTGAAGCGAGATCTCTTCTTCCTCATCCTCAATAGTTCCTTGATAGAGTTTCAGCCGTTGGCCATTGACTTTAAATGGTGACCCATTTCGAGGTTTAATTTCTACTGCACCGTGTGGAAAAATATGGGTGACGGAAAAAGGTCCTGACCACCTAGACTTTAATTTACCAGGAAACAATCGAAGTCGTGAATTAAACAAAAGAACTAAATCTCCTACCCGAAATTCATTAGGTTTAATATGTTTGTCATGCCAATTTTTCATTCTTTCCATATAACTCTCGGAGTTTGAGTATGCATAATTCCTAAGCTCGTCTAATTCATTTATTTGACAAAATCGATTCTTACCAGCAAATTCTAGATCTAAGTTTACATTTTTGATTGCCCAGTAGGCTTTGTGTGCAATTTCTACTGGCAAGTGACAACTTTTTCCATAGACTAGCTTATATGGGGTTGTACCTATCGTTGTTTTATAAGCAGTTCGAAAAGCTCATAAAGCATCATCTAATTTATCAGCCCATTCCTTTCTATTTAACCCTACGGTTTTTTCGAGTATTCGTTTTAACCCTCTATTGGTCACTTCGGCTTGTCCGTTTGTTTGAGGGTGATATGCTGTCGAAACCCGGTGATAGACCCCATATCTTGTTAAAATTTTTTCAAGTTGATGGTTACAAAAATGGGTACCTCTATCACTTATTAAAGCTTTAGGTGTGCCAAAACGAGAGAATAATTTTTTCAAAAATCTTACCACTACTCTTCCATCATTTGTTGGAAGTGCCTCGGCCTCGGCCCATTTAGACTGGTAATCTACTGCCACAAGTATGTATTTGTTTCCTTTCGATGGTGGGAAAGGTCCCATAAAGTCGAGTCCCCACACATCAAAAATTTTACAAACAAGAATGCCATTTTGTGGCATTTCGTTTTTGGAAGAAATATTACCTGTTCTTTGGCAAGCATCACATGACTTTACAAGATTTTGGGCATCTTTGTAAATGGTTGGCCAATAAAATCTTGAATCAAATACCTTTCGTGCGGTACTGGCAGCACCATGATGTCCTCCGTATGGACCTTCGTGACAATGGCGGAGAATTCTTCGTGCTTCACTACCATGTACGCATCGTCTGAGGAGTTGGTCGGCACACATTTTGAAAAGATATGGATCTTCCCAAAAATAGTGTTTCACATTGGCAAAGAATTTTTTTCTTTGATGATGTGGCCATCCTTTTGCGACTATTCCACTAGCTAGGTAGTTAGCAAAGTCGGCGTACCATGGTTCTTCCTTAAATTCCACCATTTCCAGGGATTCAGTTGGAAATTTTTCGTTGATTTGCTCGTCCCTGGTTGCCTCCAAAGCTGGGTCTTCTAAGCGCGAAAGATGATCTGCTGCGGTATTTTCTGCTCCTCTTTTGTCTTTGATTTCAATGTCAAATTCTTGGAGAAGTAGAATCCACCTAATCAAACGTGGTTTTGCGTCCTGCTTCTTAAAGAGATATCGAATGGCTGCATAGTCTGTATAGACTATAGTTTTAGAAAGAACAAGATAAGAACGAAATTTATCAAAAGCAAATACCACAGCTAGTAACTCTTTTTCAGTTGTTGTGTAATTTTCTTGTGCATCGTTAAGTGTTTTACTAGCATAATAGATTGGGTGGAAATGCTTTTCTTTTCTCTGTCCCAAGACAGCTCCAACTGCAAAGTCACTAGCATCACACATGATTTCGAAAGGAAACTTCCAATCAGGTGCTATCATGATAGGTGCATTGACTAGCATTTCCTTTAGGGTTAGAAATGCTTGATTGCAATCCTTGTCAAAGATGAAAGGAGCATCTTTTTCAAGTAATTTTGTTAGAGGCCTTGAGATTTTTGAAAAGTCTTTGATAAACCGCCTATAAAATCCGGCATGCCCTAGGAAACTTCTAATAGCTCTTACGGAGGATGGAGGAGGTAATCTAGAAATGGTATCTATTTTGGCTCGATCCACCTCCATTCCTTCGCTTGAGATCTTGTGACCGAGTACTATTCCCTCCGTTACCATGAAATGGCATTTTTCCCAATTAAGGGCGAGGTTAGTTTCCTCACATCGGGATAGCATTCGTTCAAGGTTATCGAGGCATTGGTCGTATGAATCCCCAAAGATAGAAAAGTCGTCCATGAAGACTTCCATTGTCTTTTCTATCATGTCATGGAAAATGGCTACCATGCAACGTTGGAATGTTGCGGGGGCATTACATAGACCAAACGGCATGCGTCGATAAGCAAAAGTTCCATAGGGGCATGTGAAAGTTGTCTTTTCTTGGTCTTCGGGTGCTATCGGGATTTGAAAGTAACCTGAAAAACCATCCAAGAAACAGTAAAATTTATGACCGGATAATCTTTCTAACATTTGATCAATGAAGGGTAAAGGAAAATGATCCTTTCTTGTTGCTTCATTTAATCGTCTATAATCTATACATACTCTCCATCCTGTGACGGTTCTTGTTGGTATTAATTCATTCTTTTCGTTGGTAATTACCGTCATACCTCCTTTCTTTGGAACTACTTGGACGGGACTTACCCAAGGACTATCGGAAATAGGATAGATAAGTCCGGCGTCAAGTAATTTGATGACTTCGTTTTTAACCACTTCTTGAACATTTGGATTTACGCGACGTTGTGGTTGTATGACTGATTTGTAGTCATTATTCATCAAAATTTTGTGTGTGCACATAGAAGGACTAATTCCTTTTATGTCAACAAGTTTCCAAGCTATTGCATTTTTGTGTTTTTTCAGAAGACTAATTAGTTTTTCTTTTTCTAAGTTATCTAATTTAGACGAAATAATTACAGGTAACTTACCATCTTTGTCCAGAAAAGCATATTCCAAACCTTTTGGAAGTTCTTTGAGCTCAGGTGGTGGGTCTTTAGGAGACTCCTTATTTGGTTGCTCGTTTCGATCAAGAACTTTAAAAGTTTGTTCTATGGCGACCTCTTCTTCAACAAAGTGGTCAATCTCTTCACTTGTATCGGGTGGTTCATCTTCATCTTCAATTAGGGGGTCATTGTTGCCGAATGGATATTTCATTGATCGTTCGAGATCGACACTTCTTTTAAATGCCCCTAATTGAAGAGGTAAATTGTTGAACTTCCGGTTTTTCAAAGGTTCGTGAGTTTTTACAAATGGTCGTCCCAACACTAGAGGAGCGTCATCGAGGATGACAAAGTCGGTTGGGATTACTATTTGATTTGTTTGAACCAAGACATCTTCAACTATACCGATTGATTTTATTACTTTCCGATTGGATAGAAAAATGGGTATTTGAAGTGGAGAAAAATCACTAATACTTAATTTTTCGAAAATGTAGTTAGGCATTATGTTAACACAAAGATCTTTATCGATTGTGACATTACTAATAAACGAATTTTGAAAGAAACATGGAACCGGTGTGATGTTAATTTCAAATGGGTCTTCTTTTATTAGTGAAGTTTGATCATTAGTTAACTTAGCACTTACCGTTTCGTCAATTTTAGTGTTAGTGTTTAACTCTTTTAAAAACTTAGCATGAGTGGGTACTAAACAATGATTTTCGAAAGAAGGTGTCAAGAGATTAATTTCTTCAAAATTAGACTCTTCTTGGATTTTAACGTTATTGGACTCACCTTTTTCGTTGTTTAACTCATGTGTCTGTTCTTTACTTATTTGTTCTTCCATTTTTTCATTTTTAGTTATCTCTTCCCTTTTTAATTCTTCTCTTGCGCGGGACTCCTCTTCCCTTGCGCGAGCTTCTTTTATACATCGATCGATAACTCTAATGTGTTCTAATATCCTATCGGTCACTTCGGTTATAGAAAAAGAATCATTATTTTCTAAGCTTGAATCCGGTTGTTCGACCCTTTGTTCCTCATAATACCCATATGAAGTTGATGGTTCACACCATTGTCTTTCATTGTAAGCATATGATGGATAAGGTTCGTAATTTTGTTCTTCATAATACTCATATGAGGTGGGTTGTTCACGCCAAGGTTCCTCATAATAAGCATATGAAGGTGGTGGCTCATATCTTGGTTCCCCAAAGTATGAGTAAGAAGGCTCATACCTAGGTTCATCAAAATATGAGTATGAGGGAGGAGGTTCATACCTTTGGTCTTCATAGGATGTGTATGAAGTTGATGGCTCGTACCTGGGCTCCTCATAGTAAGTGTATGAATTGGATGGTTGATACGAGTGATTATTTTGAATCGAACGTGTATTACGACAATTTGTGCAATAATTACCCCTATAATCATCCTCATCATAGGTGTAGTTGTAACCTCCTGAGTATTGATCCATAAGAACCACTCAGCAGACCACAACTGAGTCTCGGGACCAGAAAATGAAATAAAGATCGAAACAGAAGACTGGACACGGCCCCGTGTCTGGTGAACACGGCCCCGTGTACAGGATCTGTATCTGGGCGTTTTAATTGAAGTTACTGGTCACGTTGAGCACGGGGGTGTGTTCAACGAGCACGGCCCCGTGTTCAGACTCTGTATCTGGGTATCTAACTAAAAATATGCAGCACGGGGGCGTGTTCAATGAGCACGGCCCCGTGTTCAGGCTACTGTAAATGCAAACTAAACTAAAATGCAGAAAAATGTGCGCGCGTTTTGAAAAGGTTTTGAAAAACTGATTAGGCCGTCGATTTTAAACTTTCTCAAAATCCTCGTGTCCCCGGCAACGGCGCCAAAAACTTGATGCGTGTGAAGTGTTATATATATTAGGTGTATATTTTAAGCCCTTTTTAACACTTATTTTAGCCAAGTTTTAAATTTATAAAACACGATATTTCACTAACACTAAACACACATATGGGCAAGTGCACCCATCATTGAGTGTAGTATAGCGTTGGTAAGATACCGAGGTCGTCCAAGGACACAAGAGCTTTTAGTACCGGTTTATCCTCAACGTCTAACCAAAATAAAAGTTTAGAAAAATGTTTTAAACTAAGAAAAATAAAACTAACTAAAATGCTGAAAATAAAAATAAAAACAGATAGACAAGATGAATCACTTGGTTCCGACTCGTATCTAGTATAACCTTTGATTATTTCCGCACTTTTGCACATAATTAAGAGATTATCTTAGTTATTGTAGTAGGCCCCTCTTTTGAAGGTGACGTTACCCTCACCCCAGTAGTTTGAGTCAGCAGGGATACAATCCTAAAAGGGTGGATTATTGGAAGATAATGAATTAAGTTATTAATGCAGTATTGTGGTAGGCCCCGCTTTTGGCGGTGACGTTACCCTCGGCTAAGTAGTCTGAGTCAGCAGGGATACAGTCCTAAATAGCCGGGTTATAGTATTAATAGAAATTAACTTATGAGGGGATCAAAGAGTTTGGACCCCCGCCATCCAATACCGTGAAGTATTGAAGGAGGTCCTACTAAATTTGACCCAGGTCCATTGCAGGACCTCTAAACGCTGAACAATGGCAAGACCTTTACCAAACCGTTCCCTTAACCCCCTACCAGGTAGCCAACATACCTCCATATAGACCGTGGAGATATGAATGGTGAAAATCCTTTATTTTATATAGACAGTAAAATAATGCCAAGACACCACGGACAAACGATAAAGAAAGATCACCTTCAACATAAGTAACTAGTTATTAAAGTCATTAATACAAAACCAAATAAAAAGTGCAAAAGATTAGAAATAAAAAGTATTATACTAGACACTTTGTCTTCACCAAGTGATGTAAGAGACTTAGGCAAACATGGCCTTGATTGTCAAGAACTCTTACGATCAATCTTGGATCCCGAGACGACTCACACACTCTACGATGGACAATGGATGATGGTGGTGGATGATGGTGTTGTGATGGTGGTGGGTGGTGGATGAAGTGTGAGAGAGGTGGTGTGCCAAGGGATGAGATGAAATGAATCCAAGCACTCCTATTTATAGGCTGAACAGAGAGCTGGACACGGCCCCGTGTCCGCTGGGCACGGCCCCGTGTCCGTCTGACACTCTCTCTCCTCATTAATTGTAATTCGCAATTACAATAAATGCGCCTGCTGTACTTTCGACACGCCCCCGTGTCCACTGAGCACGGCCCCGTGATGGGCAATAGAAGCTTCTATAGGTTTGTCTTTTCTGCTGCTTCTTGGGCACGGCCCCGTGCTGGCTGAGCACGGGGCGTGTTCAGCCTTCTGTTTTCTCTATTTTGCTTTGGAAGGTGCCGTTGAGGGTTCGGGCAGTCCACTAATGTTCCTTTTCTTGTATTTATGTTGGATTTAGCTGTCTTTTTGCTTCTTTTGCGTTTTTGAGCTCATTTAATCATGAAAATACAAAAGGAAGACGAAAACACTCTTTTTCCAATATTAGTACTAAAAAAGGGTTAGTTTTATGCTTCATTTGATGTAATTTATATGTTGCATTTTATACACATCAATAATCATGATATAAAAGTTTGTTTATGTTGTGATTTAAGGATGATTACTTGCATATTTGATCTAGTTTTGATGATTAGCATATAAATAACTTGTTAGATGATGTTTTAAAACATAATCTAACAAGTGTACATGAAAATGTTTAAGGGTTTTGTTAAACACAAATGTTTAGATGGATGATCATAATCTTTGATTTTGTTAAAGTATATAAGGTTTTTCACTAAAAACAATACTTTTACAAAGTTATAAAAAGAAACATACAAGATGTGTTTTTATAAAAAGTTTGTTAAAACTAGAAGTAAAACATGGATTTTGAACTAGTTAACTTATGTTATGATCATACCAAAACCCTACATGTTATTGATTTCATCTTATTAAGATTTTGATATAAATCTCATATGTTTTCATTAAGAAAAATATGAGAAGATTATTGGTGATTTTATAAGAAATGATATGTTTTATTAAACATGACTAAGTATATATTTCAAATGAAATATGACCATTTTTCTTAAAAATCATAAGTTATAAAAACTATTATTTTTGACAAAATCTTTATTAGCATAAAAAGATTTGAAAGAATAGTTTTTATAAAAGCAAAAACTACATATAAATATATATTTTTGAGAAAATATATATGTAGTTATCTTAACAACTTATGTGATAAGTGCTATTTGTTTGTATTAGTTATATACTTGAAAACTAGTAACTTGAATACAATGGTACAAATAAACACAAGACACATTACAACTAAAGTCTTACAAAGACTACATATAAAGACACCTTAAAAACAACTTACGGACGATCCGAGCCTTCGGACACAACTTATGGACAAATCGGACTTACGGACAAATATACGGACTATATAAATATTACGGACTGTAATATACCATATGTCGACGACTTGGTAAAACTACGTTTTCTAAACCGAATAAGTAACTATATATTTTCTACAATATACAAAATATATTACTTATGGTTTATAATAAAAAGGTATTGTTTTTGAAATATATAAACATACATTTATATTTCTTACCATCTAAAATATGTTGTTTTAGTAAAAGACTAAAATTATATTTTTAGAGCTAATCTTAAAAATAGATTATTTTTAAGATATTTTCTATACCTTTTACCAAGTATAACATATATATTTTTATAAAATATATCTTAAAATATATAAGAGTATATATTCTTAGAATAGAAGAGCACATATAACAAACACGCGGACATACATATTCCTATACGTGCAACGATATTCACATCACCTAACACTTGGTGAACACACATTTATACAACTCACGATACAACTCACGATACAAGAATATATATATATATATATATATATATATATATATATATTTGGCAAAATATGTATGCACTAAACAGTTATCAGATAATACATCTAAAACATAGTTCAACGAATAACAAAGACATACAAGTCTTAACACATATTCAAGATAAAAGACTTGTACTCAAGTCATTACAAAGACCGAAGTGTCTAACAAATATAGGATGTGTTAGGACCGGTTTTGACTCCGAAACGATTGCGAACCGAACGTGTGACGTGCGGAATCCGTACACGAACGTGACCGAACACAAGAACGTACTATAAACGTGATTCTATTGAAAGATATGACGAGTACAATCACCGTGAATCACCTTTCTCTCTCTAGACTTTCTCTCTCTAGGTCTAGATCTCTAAAGCTCTAAAATGCCAAAAGTTCTAAAACTAAAGCCTAAAGCTCCTATTTATAGGCACAAGGTTATAAGGATTTCTCCTTATTTACAAGTTTGCCACCTTGCCCTTTTAACTACATATTACATCATAAAGTCTATATTTCTTCGGTGTCTCACTACGGTTCTGATTGATGGAGGCGATAGACATACTGCACTAACATACTCCCCCTTGGATATTTCCGCAGTCAATCTCGTAGCGTCTTGTCTTTCTCTCTCTCTTAGTCTTCTTGAAACTTTGACGGTATCAACAACCATAGACTCCCTCTTTCTCGAACATAATCCCCATGGATCTGTCTTCAGGATTCCGTTGCTCTTCCTTTCGATCAGACTCCTTTTCTCCAGGCTCCCCCTTTCGTCAAGCTTCCGTGCTTTTGGGATCGACACCTGGCTTTCCGGATACAAGCTCCTCCAGGATAGTTACCTGGACTCGGCTATCGGGATCGTAATCTGGAATGAAATCTGCAATCCTCAAACATTTATAAGTAACAACATTATGAACATCCAAGATTGATGACCTGGCTTTCTCAACGTAAGCTAAAATATTTTTACATTGAAAGCATTTTCAGTTGTCCAGGAATCGTAACCTGGCACTTTTAAAAACATTTCAACTTCCCCTATCAACAAACTTCAAAGATTTGACGATTTAAGAAACCAAATCGAAAACTATCTCTATATAACAGATTTTAACAGATTAAGCAACCAACTCCCTCACAGATTATCATCCAAGTCCAACTTAATGACCTTGGAGATATTACAAACTATTTTTGATTTTTGAGTTTAAAAACTTCAAGTTTCAACTTAATGAACTTGTTTATTTTCAAAAACACGTTCAGCATACTTAGATTTTGAAACTCAGCTCTTAGACATCGGTTGTCGAAAATAAAGCGGAATCAAAAATCTTTTTGAAGTTTTCTGAAATATAAAGCAATAAAGAAATATTTACAGACAATATTTTTGTTTGAGTTTGTGTCAGAGGATCATATCAGTTTATGACAAATCACTAGCACCGTTGAGCTTTAAAACACTTTAAGTTTTAAACAATTCACATAGATTGACGATATTGTTGTCCACTTAAACTCAATCTAAAAACTTCCGAAATGCTTACCGATACGTTAAGGTATATTAATTTGCACTAAATTCTTATGGACCCCACGATCTCAGCATATCCCCTCATCATGCAATACACTGACTCAAGTAATGCCTTTAAACTTTCATCAACTGTGATATGTGCGAAAACAACGCATAATGTTTAAACATTAACAATCAGGTCGATCTTTCGATACGCAGAGAAAGTCCAATGTTTAAACAAAACAAGAAATAAAAATAAGTTGAATATGTTTAGATCTTAACCACCAGTTCGATATTCACATATACGCAGAGGTGATCCAAGATTTAAACGAAACACCAAGAAAAATAAAGCAGAACGTTTAGGCACTAACATCCAGTTTGATACTCACGTATACGCAGAGGATGTCCAATGCTTAAACAAAATAAAGAAATCAAACAAGTTTAAATCTTTGCAAAATGAAATGCACAATCACAATGACTTTTTCAGCAAGTTGTGAAAGTTCACAAACTGACCGGTTTTTATGCTCTTTCAGCATTCAGCGATTACCAAGTAGGTACACAGTCATGAAGGATAAAACTAAGTACTATGCTTTCAACCGCGTTTCCCACTAGAACTAGGCTTTTTCATTTAAGTTTGTATCGTTATCGCAAATCTACTAGTCTAGCTGAGCCTATCGTCACATCTTTAGTGAGACTGTTTATCACTTTTTAGCTTTCCAAATCTTTAGCATACTGTGACAATCTACTGATGTACTATAATTTCCTCTTTTTACACAAAAAATCTTTTTCATTTTCTCATGTTTTTGTCGTTTTTCAATATTTTTCAATTCAAAATGAGTTTTGTGCTTTTTCAAAATTTCAAAATCATTTAAAGAAAATTTGACAACCCGGTGCTGATAGCTTTGTCTCGCTATCCATTTTCTGCATCTAATGCTCTGTTTTGCAGAAGATATAACATGTAAAGCAGTAATTACCCCCATGATTTACAACACATTGATATTTTACAATTTGAAAACCGTTTTCAATCTTGTGAAATTAATCATGTTTGTTCAGCCGTGAGGGTTCGGCATATTCAATCAACATATTTTTGTAATTTTTGAATTTTTGACAAAAATAAAAACATATTTTGGTTTTTAACTTTTTCAATTTTTAGGGTTTTTGAAATATTGTTTATTTATGTACAGAAACTGATAAACTCCCTGTTCAACCAAACCAGGGTTCAGCATCCTTCTCCTCCTGTGCCAGGCTGCTCATCAATTCTCTTCCTTGACAATCAAACTTCATGAGCACCTGCACATTCACAAAAACTCAATTACTTGAACAATTTAGCCCAGGTCTGTTTAACCTTAGGCATTTCAACACAAAATTCATTCAATGATGGAAAGTCTTTGTCATCTCGTACAAAAACTTTTTCATCTTTGACTTCAACCTTTTCTTCATTCACAGAAGTCACTTGTTTCTTAATCAACCAGTTTTGTCCTTTTGAAGCACTTCTCTTGTAAAATCGTGACTCGTTTTGATTATTTTGACTTTGAACAACTTTTGGTTTCCGAAATTGATTTGGTTTTGTCATATCAACCGATGTTTGCCAACTTTGTGTTGTTCTGAATCTGGAAGTGTGAAAATTTCGAGTTTGCCTTGAATCAAACCTAGTCTGGTTTGATTTCCAGGTTTGATTCGAAGCAAACTTGTTTGTGTTGTACCTCCAAGTTTGTTTGGAATCAAATCTGGTAGTTCTTTGTTTCACACTCTCAGATTTCTGTTTTTCAACATTAACAGGCTTTGGGTTTGGACACTTGCGTGCAACATGTCCAATTTGATTACATTTAAAACACGTTTTCTTTGAAACATCTTTAGCCTGTTGTTGTTTCTTTTTCTGAGCGTAGAACTCTTCATTAGACTGTCGTCTAAATTTGAGTTCTTTCTCTTCTTCCGAACTTTTCCCATGAACGAAATTCATTTTCTTTTGAAAATTTTGCTTTTCAAACCTTTTATTTTGATTTTGTTTCTTTTTATAACCCAAACCTGCCTTCATGTTCTTCTTTTTGTAACCAGGTTTGTTATAAAAAGCTTTCTTGCTTTTACCAGCAAATTTTGAAATTTCAGACTTTTTAATTTCAACCATCTTAAAAACTTTATCAATCTTTTCTGAAATCACATTTTGAATCGGGAATACAATATCTAAGAATAATTTGTCCGATCCAATCATGGTATAAACCAATCCTTTTGAATCATCATTCACAACTTTCTCAGATTTTGACTGTTTAATATAGTCATCATGAAAATTTCCCTCATTTTCATTATGTGATTCAGACTTACCTTTGGGTGACTCATCTTTCAAAATGCTTTCAACAACCTTACTTACCACCTCTGAATCATTAGCCTCATCAGATTTGGCGTAAGTCACATCGATACTTTCAGGTAATTGGTCAACTATGTTCAGAACTTTTGCCACCTTTTCCTCATCATAAAAAGTATATTTATTTCTCAATGGTGGAGGTACCTGATGATATTCTGAACCAATACCTTTTTTTATTCTTGTCAGTATCTTTGTCATCTGGTGTGATGTTGAAAATGCGTTCGAGAATGTACGAAGAGTTATGATAACTTTGAAGTTTTGTAACAATCTTTTCTTTTTCAACTAGAACTTGTTTAATATTAGCAACTTCATCAACACACTTGTTTAATTCAAGTTGCTTTTCTTTAAACTTTCTCTCATACAGTTCTTTGGTTGTTAAAGTTTCAAACAATCTTTCGTCAAAACATTTGACTTGTCTCTTCAAAGTATCATAAGCTTCTTGTACTCTCTGACTTGACAATTTCAAATTATCATATTCTTTTTGAAAATCTTGAAACTTATTATCTTTTTCAACACAACCAACACATTTTGCTATACACATTTCTTTCAAAATCTCATTTTCTTTTTCAAAATCATGACATTTCTGTGTCAGCTTTTCAACCTTTTGTTTCAACATTTCTTCTTTTTCAATCATTACTTTACATTTTATTTTGAAAACATTTTCAAGTTTATTTGTTTCAATATCTTTTGTTTTTATCATTTCATCTTTTTCAGTACAGGCTTTGCACATTTCTATGCAATTCCGGCACTTGTTTTTATTTTTATCAACAGTTTCAACATTTGATAAATCAGAAGATTCGTTTACCTTAGTTTCTTTCAGCACCGGTGATTCTTCTGTTTCAGCTTTCTGAACTTCTTCTTTCTTCTCTTCTTCTTCCATCTTTCGTTCTTCATCACCATCATTCTTTGCCAGAATCTTCACCTCTTCTACCAGCCTTTTCAACTCTTCTTCTTTTCTCTTCTTCATTTCTACCACCTTTGGCAGACTTGCTTCAAAGATTTCTTTAATTTTGTTCATCAAATCTTCCTCATAACCTTTTTCAGATAACCTTCTTGTATTATAAGTGTCCTGATCTGGAAACAGATTTGTTACTGCATCAAAATCCACCTTATCCGGATCAACCACTGGATTACCCTGTGGATCCATGTAACATTCCAATTCATCATTCCATCTATTGGCTCTCCGAGCTTCTTTGAATGGTTCATTTAACTTTCTAATCTCATATCTTGCGCTATCCCTTCTCCACCAATTATCATAAGCTGCATCGGCTACAAATGCATGTCCAACATAATCTTCTTCAGGAAGAATTTGACTCCAATCATAACCTTCATCGTCGTGAATAACCGCCATCGCCCTAGATCTTTCCTTTGACGATCCTTCATCGATCTGTTTCTGATTCACATTTGATGATACACTATTGCGATGATAGATTGCTTTCTTGTAATAATCATCTCTGAATGGATTCGTGGGTTCATCAGTTTCCCTGTTTGTACACTCTCTCTTGAAGTGTCCTTTCTGTTTGCATTTGAAACAGGTAACTTTTGCCTTATCAAACCCCAATTTCGAATCAGCAGATCCCAAAGACGATCTTCCAGTGATCTCCATGAAGCGTTGTGCTCTCCTCATTGTGCTAGCCATGCACCATTTAATATCCATTAGCTCCATCTCCTCTGGATCGATCTGATTATAATCTTCCTTAGTCATTTTTGGGTTTCCAACTTTTTCCGCGATCAGACTTTCGTACGATTCCAAGACGGATGCTAAGAACACCATTTGTTGCTTGGCAGCTTCTGCATTCAGACTTTGAGAGTTTTTCAGATCTATAGCGATATTGCAATTAACTATGTTTGGATTCGATGAATTTGAACCAATTGAATGATAACCCAAGTCTCTTGAAGAACTTTGTTGAGGTGAATCCCTTGAGCTTCCAGCACAAAATCCCGTTTTTTACTTTTGATCAAACATGTTTCCTCTGTAGTATAAGTCGACATTTTGTTTATACAGCTGGCTTCCTATTTTGTTTTGTTTCTTGATTTCTAGATCATGCCCCTCAAGTTTCTCAATCAGCCAGTCTAGAGTCACCTTGCTCATATCATTGCTGTTTTTGAGAATCATGACATAGTATAACCAGTCGTCTTCATTTGGAACAGCTTCTATCAACTTATCAATGATCTCTTCATTATCTTTTGACATACCAACTCTCTCCATTTCAAGTTTAAGATGACCGAATCTTTCAATCATATGTGGAACAGTTTCACCTTTCATACAAGCAAACAAATCAAATTCTTTTTTCAATAACGAACACTTATTTTTAATAAACAGCTCACCACCAGTACATTTTCTTTCTAAAGCTTCCCACAAACCCATTGATGTTTTCTCATGTTCAAGTAGTGAAATAATGTCTTCTCTCACTGACTGATGTAACAATGTAATCATTTTGTATTCAGCTACAACATTTTTTAAATCTCTTTCTGTGAATTCTTCTTCGGTTAATAACTCTCCTCCTTCTTTTGTTGGTTTTTTATATTCTTGTTTTAATTTTAACCAACTTTCAGGTGCAAAAGCTTTTACCCAACCCTCAAACCGATTTTTCCACCAGTTATAGTCTTCAACTTTCATTAATTTCGGTGGTTTCTGTTGGTTTCCATACATATTGTCATATTTCAAATTATCTGAAATCTCTTTTGAATAATCTCTTGTTTCAGATCTTCTTTTGGATGATTCTGAAGTAAAAGCATTGTAAAACGTGTAGTAAAATTCTTCACCACCGCTTGACATCTTCAAATTGTGTCTTGATATTTGCACCTTGTATATCTTGAATCACCTACAAATGAAACACACAAACACAATCAGTTTAAAACGAACTGAATATGTGAAAATGTGTGAGGGTGGAATTGATCTAGGACTCGTGTCGAAGACTCGCAAATATGTTCCGGCTGTTTGGTACGACGATAATGCTGTTCGGTTGGAATCTTTGTATATGAATGGGCCTGAAAATGGACTGATGTGATACACTTTTTGGATGGGCTTAGAATGATTTGGGCCGAGTGAATCTTAAGCAAACTGATGGATTAGAATACTCTAAATGGGCCGCTAAACAATGTCTACAATTGGACCTCCACTATTTTGCCATACCACTTTATTGAACCAACAATTATATGATTGGGCCGATGGACATAAGATGCAGACTATAAACTTTGAACAAGATAGATTGACAACATTCTGTGATAAGTCTGATACAAAATGATACTACTCGAAATCTGATTGGGCCGCAAAGTTTGTATTTAATACTGATCTGTTGATAATTGGGGCCGCTAAATCATATCACATGTGCTGATGATTATGGTCTGTTGACTTAAATGTTGTGCCGACAAAAATTGATATTGATCAATTTATAATGGGACCGAAAAACCCACTAGTCCGACAACATTATCACCAACAGAATATGATTGGGCCGACAACTTCTTTTTCAAACCATATGATCTGATTCAAACCCATTTCGTACGACTAGAACACAATCTCAAACGAAATGACATATTTCACGCGAAATGGAACCTGTTCAAGCGAAATGAAGAACTTTTTACTATTTCGTATGAATTGACGAATAAATTCACGCGAAATGACAACCTCAAATGAAATGAAGTTTGTTTCAAACGAAATGGACTTTATTTCATGCGAATTGGACTTGTGGACTTCAATTCGTGCAAAATGATGCTACTTTTCATACGAATTGACAAGTTTCATGCGAAATGAAGGAATCTCATGCGAAATGGAACACTTTGATGCGAAATGGAGCTGATGTCACGCGATATCGGACCAAAAAAACTTTGATTTCTCCCAAACGGATTTGAATTTTGACCTGAAAATTTGTAGGGTTATAGATCAGCTAATTTCGCACAACATATCAAAAAATTAGCTAATTTGGACCGTAAAAACCCGTTCAATTTTGCAAAATTCAGTCAAAAACGTAAAAAAATGAAGAAGATGAAGAAATTCGATAAATCTGGATGATTTTTGGATCTGATTCTGATCAATTCTGGTGCGAAATTGTGTGTTTGATCTTCGCAACTGAGCTCCTGCTCTGATACCACTTGTTAGGACCGGTTTTGACTCCGAAACGATTGCGAACCGAACATGTGACGTGCGGAATCCGTACACGAACGTGACCGAACACAAGAACGTACTATAAACGTGATTCTATTGAAAGATATGACGAGTACAATCACCGTGAATCACCTTTCTCTCTCTAGACTTTCTCTCTCTAGGTCTAGATCTCTAAAGCTCTAAAATGCCAAAAGTTCTAAAACTAAAGCCTAAAGCTCCTATTTATAGGCACAAGGTTATAAGGATTTTTCCTTATTTACAAGTTTGCCACCTTGCCCATTTAACTACATATTACATCATAAAGTCTATATTTCTTCGGTGTCTCGCTACGGTTCTGATTGACGGAGGCGATAGACATACTGCACTAACAGGATGTTTGTAGGTCGTGACACTATTCAAGACGACCGCATGTGAGATCACTGTTACTTACAATTCACGGACGCAATTCTGTGAGTTCATGTCCCATATTCATTATAAATTCTTTACAACTTTACAACTATCGGGGAAAATACATGTTCAATTGTATGTTAAGTCATGGAATAAAACACCTTAGATTGTTGATGCACGAGAATGTCTGTTGACTACATCTTCATCAAGTCTTAGTTCAAGAAAGTTAATATTGGAGCTTAAGTGTCAAAATTAGGGTTTAATATTGAGTTTAGATAGTGTTTCAAAGGGTTCCGTTTGAAATCAGTCATGTAAACAAGGGTTCCGTTTGAACTTAAGGGTTCCATTTGAACTATAGGGTTCCGTTTGAAAGTCTGTCGTTTGAACATGTTAGGTTAGTTTCAAACGGAAGGGTTCATGGTCTATAAATAGGTATGTGCTAGTCATATTTCAAACGGAACGGTACAAGGTCATTGTGATAGTCACGAAGTGCTGTCGGATTTTCATCAGAATTCATTGTACAAAGCACACGGTTGATAATATAAAGAAAGATTAGAAGATACAAGCTGTTTTGGACATCGTTTACTTTGATTCCGCCTTAGTATTTGATGTTGAACTACCTTTACTGACTTTCAGGGTCACGTACACGATCCAACATAGATCAAGTGCGATTAAGGTCATACATCTAAGCACCATTAAACCAGTTTGGACCTAGGTACAGAGGGTTAGATCTAATGGGTTTTGGCGAGCCCCACTCTTGGTCGTGGACCCATACAGAAGAGTGCGTTTGTATCCCAGTCGATAGTAGTCGACACAAAATTGTCTAGGTTTGGATTGCTTCCTATTTCGTCACACATATTAATGTCCTCGCGAAAAATTAATGTTCAACGATTTCATTGATACTTTACCTACTACATCTTTACATACAAATACATTTTATACAACTCACATTTTATAGATACATTTTATACAACTCACATTTTACAAGATACATCTTATACAACTAAACTGCATGAACTCGCCAACTTTTGTTGATGTTTTCAACTTAACATGTATTTCAGGTAATTAGTGGACCATGTCGGGGATTTCAGACAAGAAAACAAGTATCAAGAGTCCGTGCCACAATTTGAAAGGTTTGTCCGTTATATACCGCCTCTTTATGGTGATATAGTGGTCAAATCCTTAACAATTTAGAACTTGCATTTTAATGTATTAAACAATGACACCTTACTTTCAGTTGATGGTTTGTAACCAATACATTTAACTTATGTTGCATTCTTTTGAAACGATTATGACAATGGCATTGGAGCTTGTATTTATTCATTTAGTATGTTCACTTATATTGTTATGCAATGAGAACCGATCAGATCACACCTCGCGCTTCCGCTACGAGAGGGTGTGATAGAATTAATAGTAAATTAACGGTTTACGTCCCTCACAAGGGGACGAGGTTGCCCGTATTCTACCCAAGGAGAATACGTAGGTTGCATCCCACCTAAGGGGGATGGTTGTTATTTGCTCCATTCCCAAACCATCGGGAATTACATGCTTTTTAGAAAAGTGTGAACTCACCTAAGATTAGCTCGGCAGATTAAATTAAGTGTATAAAATCTAGAGCGACTGACCACGCCCTATAATAGTTACTATGGTATATTAGACTTTGTTTAGACGTTGCACGAAAGTCCTACTCATGTCTAGCAACTAGCACACAAACAAGCAATCACATAGCACGTCTATCATATGATTACATAACCATGTTCACAACCTTTCTACGATATTACACACGCTTTTTATACAACTATAAAACAAGCATGGATCCTAAAAGTAGCAAGTTGGTTCTTATGCATTCATGCTTTACTACATAGAAGAATCACTGAAAATAGGCTATTTTGGGTGACCCGTTTAACCTGTTTACAAGTCTTTAAAAATTATGATTTTTTATGTGACGCACTTCTCGGAGGGGTAGGTCTTGTGTTAAAATTTCAAGGTCTAACTCTTTACCAATAATTCAAAAAAATTCATTTACTAAGCTGCAATCAGATTCATCCCCTCTGACTGCAGCTTACGGAAAAATTCATTTAAAATTCCTCGTTTATCCGATTGACGAAATTCCAGTTGGAGATTTTTGGAATCACCTGGAGGTAGTTACAGTAAAAATTTCAGATCATAACTCAATTCCCATATTGAGTTATGACATTCATAATGGGCTGCAAATTCTGACAGAAAACGCAGCCTGGACCTTTGTTACGAAAAAATTCAATTAAAATATCAAACGGCGTAAAAAAATGCAATTCCAGTGGGGTTGGAAAGATATTTCCTGGAATTACGTTACAGAATCAAGAAACACTGATTTTCATTCAAGTTTTACCCAGTTACAGTCAACACAAGTCGGCTGTAACTCATTGGACAGAATCAGTTTCGTTACCCAGCTTCCTAAAACGACTTTTATGATTTTAATCACATCTAGCAACCAAGACAACATGTATTCATCATTTACAGCAGGTTATCATCATTATATCATCTAATTCATCAACCATGACTAACAATATTCAAAACAAGTTCATACCACATTAAACCCTAGTAATCATACGAACTCTTATGCGATTATAACACTAATAATCATGCATTCTAGCAACCCTAGACCACAAGTAGCATCACAAACATCAAGAACATCAAGAACCAGAAAAGCGCAGCCATGTATACATGAAATATCGCAAACCAAATACTACCGAGAACACTAACCTTGAGAAGAGATGGAAGAACTAGAGAGAAAGAGAGATGTGGGATCGATTGAGGGGGGGGGGGGCTGCTTGCTACTGCCGTCGCACACCATAGGAACCAATTAGGGTTTTAAATTTTTTTTTGAACTCTCTCCTCTCATGCAAACAACACGTGTTTTATAAAATAACAAGGGGTGGGGGTGGTTTGCTATTTGGGCCGAGATGGGTTGGGCCAAATTGGGGATGGGTGGCAGGTTGGGTTAGGGGTTTGGGTTTCAAGTTTGTTTTAATCGCAGAACTAGCATAGTGGTTTAAGTTATAAGTTTCCCGTATCGTGTTTCTAAGATATAACTTTCCGCATACAAATAAGACTAAAAATTCCGTAGCACATAATTTAATTATAGTTATAACACATAATTCAAACAAAATTCTAACGTGATTAGTAACGGGTGCTAACCTTGATCCTAAAAGTTCGAGTTGTCACATTATCCCCATGTTGAAAGAAATTTTGTTCCGAAATTTAGCACATAGTCATTGAAGAAGCTAGTTTTGTTGAACGTTTTCTTGGGGCATCACATCATCCCCCTGTTGGTTTGGAATTTCGTCCCAAAATTCAGTAGTAGCATCAGTATTGGACTCTTCTTTCTTAAACAACTAAGGATACTTGTGTTTCATTTGGTCTTCTTGCTCCCAGGTAAACTCTGGGCCACGACGTGAGTTCCAACGAACTCGAAAAATAGGTATCTTGCTTCGTTTAAGAGTTTTGACTTCCCGGTCCATGATCTCCACCGGTTCTTCGACGAAGCGTAACTAGTCATCAATCATGAGTTCCTTGAAAGGAACAATGAGAGTCTCATGTGACAGACACTTCTTCAGATTTGACACGTGAAAAATGTTGTGTACCCCACTGAGTTCTTCTGGCAGGTTCAGTCTATACGCCACCTTTCTGATTCTCTCAGTGATTTCGAAGGGTCCAATATAACGCGGATTAAGCTTGCCCCTTTTGCCAAAGCGAACCACACCTTTCCAAGGTGAGACTTTGAGTAGTACCCGATCCCTAACTAGGAATTCGAGAGGTTTCCTACGCTTATCTGCGTAGCTTTTCTGACAGGCACGAGCTGCCACCATTCCAGTTTAACGTCTAACCCGATTAAACATGTAACAATATCTATTTTTAAAGATTATGAATTTTCGATCGTTTTCGTGTTTAATAAAATTCTATATTTTATTTACGAAATACGTAATCATACTATCGAGCAAAATGATATTCACGACATTTCCGGAAAAAAATCCAAGTTACATATGCCTTTACACCCTTTACATAACCTAAACAATGTGTTAGAATAGTTAAAAATGGCAAACAAGTGATAATACAAGTACAAGGGCCAAAACTGTCTAAAATGCAAAAAATTTGGTGTTAGAGTGTCTTACGGACCGTAAGCTATTGGTTACGGTTCGTAAGGGGTGCCCAGATGCAAATTTTTGCCTTGGTCACCAAGTTTGGCCACCTATCTTCCATTGTTTCCACCTAGCACGAATTTTGCCAAATTCAACCTGGTTATGACACTTGTTAGGACACTAATCAACATCCTAACACCTCATCAAACACTTGTTATCATCTCCTTGATCCTCCATCACTATAAATAGGCTTGAAATCCTCCATTTTCAACACACCTTTCTTTTTTTGTCACTCAATTACTCATTTGGAGGTTGCTTCTGCTTTGAGGCCTCCTCTGCGTTCTAAGCTTCCCTCTCAAACACTTGTAAGTGTTTCTCCTAGTCTTTTTCATTATTTGGCTAGATATGAGCTAAAAGTCAAGTACATTGACTTTTGATTTGACTTTCGGTTATGACCATTTTGGTCAAGTCAAAGTTCAAATTGAATTTTGTCATGTGCTAGTAATATTGAAGGTGTTACTCACTCACGATTACACCCTCTGATCCTCACGTTTAATAGGTGAAATGATGAGTCAAACCTCTACGAAATAAAAGTAAAAAATGCATTTTACGACGAAAGAGTTTTCAAGTATAAAAACATAAATTTTGAAACCAAATCAGTTTTATAATATTATTAGACATGTTTTAACATGCTAGCTCGTCATTTCTAATTTAGTGCTTATTCCTTAGTCGAAAGTCGAGCGGTTTGACTTATGTTTGACTTTCAAATCTGAATCATTTGGTAAACCTTTGGATCCGACCAAACCCATTTATATGACCATAGTAATATAGGGAATAACCCTATGAGATTATACCTTATGGTCATTGTAACACCTGTGCCTCCACGGCCATCAAACAAATACCGAACCAATGAAATATTATATTTCATACTTGGGATTTGTAAAATTATGTGTATCTTTTACACATATCAACTCTTGTTTGATTTTAAGCTTTAAATCGCTTTCTGGAGGGTTATACGCGCTCTGATGCGTAAATATAACCAGTTTAATCCAACGAACACTCCGGAATAGTGAAATAGGCTTAACATACCTTAAATAACCTTTACATAACTTAGAAATAAGTTTTGGAAGGTTTGGTATGCCGGAAACAAGTTAACTCGCTTACAGGGACTAAATATGACAAACTGCGAAAGTATGCCAATTTGAACTGTAACAGACATTCCGGAACATGACCATAAGTTAAACATACCATAAATATCCTTTACATAGCTTAGAAATAGGCTTTGAGGGGTTCGGTGTGCTAAAATAAACTTTTGTGTCATTCAGGGACTAAAAGTGTCAAAAAATGCACAAGTTTGCATTTTCGCGCATAACTTACGTTCTGAATACATCTGGACATCCAAAAATTTATGTAAGCATGACTACATTATATTTTAGTGTTCGCCTTAAGAAAAATCCATTCGTCACGTCATTTGGATCGTTTTTCGCGCTTATGCGCATTCCGTCGTAATTAAGCGAACATCACGTTCGTACGGCCAAACGAACCAACCTCCGGCATATTTTTGAGCATGTTTTGAATTCCCTATACTTTAACTTCATTTTAGAGCCTTAAAATGAGGTTAACGGGGTTCAAACGCATCGAAAAAGGCCTTAAACACGTGCAGGGACCATTTCTGCCAATTCTGAAACTTTTCTGATTCAGGGGGGGTGCTAGCGTAGCGCGACTGCCTAATGCCTTGGCAGTAGCGCTACGCGACTGCCTATTCTGGGCAGAAACATGCAGAAAACTCATTTTTCGCATTTTCGGGACCAGATTCGATGTATCGACAGCTGTTTACAGCTGTTTTGCACTCCCAAATCCTTTGCCACATGTTGATAGCCTATGGTTAGTGCCAATTTAGTCACCATAACCTTCCGACACTTGTACGGACATGATTAAGGCACGAGTTTCGACAAACGATCTTAACGGTTCGGGTATTCCTATAAATACCCCACCCCCTTTACTTCTTTTCTCACAAATCTGATCATTTGGGCTCTAAGTTGGAACCTTCGTTTCATACCTGAGCTATTTTGATCTGGGTTAGCATTCGGGGACCCTTCGTAAGTATTCTTTCGTTCTTTTCCTTATTTTATTGCTTTTCGAGTCCGAAAGTCAAACTTTGTTTGACTTTCAGCGTTGACCAGTAATGGTCAATGCGAAGTTCGTTTGAACTTCGCAACGTGATTGTAATCACGATGGTCATAGTCCCTCGGGATTATGCCTGCTGATTACCACGTTGTTTAGGGTCGTAGGGTAAGCGATCTAATAAATCGCTTATACCTTCGAACCCGACCCATTTGGTCGATCATTAGGATCCGACCAAATACATTAGGTGACCATAGTAGGTAGGGAATAACCTTCCGAGGTTATACCCTATGGTCACATCGTTTAAGTAGTTGTATGATAGGTAGTTTATATGCCTTAGGTAAATTACCAGAATACCCTTTTCATTTATAATTGGTAATTAAGCATATGTAACCTAAACTTTTGTCACATAACTGATTATGTAACATGTTTAGGCATATAACACTTGTCATAGGACTAGTTAGGCGGTCCGAACGCGTTTCACGCGCACGACGCGTTAAAGTAGCATAAGCTACCTTAATGGGTCGCGATGGGTCGAAAGCACTTAGGTTTGGTTTCATGTAGTATGTAGGCCTAGTTAAACCATATCATATGAGTTCCAATACTCATTTGGTTTACCAAGTCTCATCCTATCCGATCTCCCGATTTAAGTCCGGTTTATTTATATAGTTTTAGATTGCCGACTGATTCCGTGCTCTCTCTAGCTTTGTTTGGTTGTTGTTCAAGACCTCCAAGCATTCTCAGGCGAGTACATTTTCCCCTATTTTACTGTTTTCAATTGTTTTGGGGTGACTCATATGTGCTAAATGTTTTCGATGTTATAACGATGGTTTCAAAAACGATTAAGGCGATTTATACAAAACTAATAACGATTTCAAAAAGTGAACAAACTTGTTGGTTATAGTTACATAACAAATGACATTCATTAGCAATGATCAAGCCGACCAGTATTAGGTTATGGTACCATAGGATCTGACAAATCCCGTTATTTACTACACCCGTGGTTATGTGTGGGTATGGTAGGTAGCGACTGAATCTGTAATTGTTAACTTACCCTATGGAGGTTTGTTAATACGAAAACGAGAAGCGACGAAAACGAGAAGCGACGAGAGTCACGAAGGTTTGAATGTTATTAGCGAGACGACCTTATAAGTAGTTTCACGACCTAAAACGAATTAAACGATTTACGATTGGGTTTCACACGATGTTTTAACGATTGGGTAAACGATTGGCTTCAAAGCGATATACGATATTATTTTGGTTATACATATTACATGATTTACATTTGGGCATGAACATTACTTTGGTGGTTTGGTTTGGATTAAGTGATTAAGTAACAATGCGTGTGGAATATGATACAAGCATGGTGGATACGCCGCTGGTACTTCCTATATATAAGTGTTTGTATGGTATTACATATTGTAGCGTTATTTGAATCATTTCAGTTTGAGACATAGAACATTTTATACAAGTAACATACTTTTCACAAGACATTTATTTACAAACAACTTATCTTATACAAACTCATTTTACATGGTTATTCATTTAATCATGCATTATTCTCTTATTTATACATATCACCTGAACTTATCATTGTTTTTCAAATAATTTACTAAAACAAATGTTTTTGGGTTAAGAGTCATGGCTACGAGGTTTTACAAATTATAACCCGCTTGATTTGAGTTGGTTAATTAAGTTGCAATATTATACTCTTTTCAAAACAAGGTTTTTAAATAAAGTATTGCAACGTCTAAACTAGCCATGATTTCGACACTCCTACAAAACCTATGTACTCGCCAGCATTTCTTTGCTGACCTCGTTTTCACATATGTTTCAGGTATTGTTGAATGATATCGATTGATAAGATGCATGCTCACATAGGACTGGACAAGGCCTTAGTGACTCAATAACAATGATAGACTATGTTTAAATAGTGTATTTAGATTTCAAGACGATGTAATTACTCAATGTTTAATAAAACGAAACACTTTTTGGTATCCATGGTTATGAAACATTAATTCTGTTGCAACACGCCCCGATGTTTCCGCCGCGATTTGTTGTTTTACGCGGTCGGGGTGTGACAGAAAAGATGGTATCAGAGCCAATGGTTATAGGGAATTAGGTTATTAGTAATGCTTTGACCTAGTCTATAACCTTCTTAGGACCCTAACGCGAGTTTACTTGCGTTTAGTCATAAAACAATACCGTCACCTATCCTTAGGCGACGACCACAACAAGAACATATATTTCAAAACCGCTTTGAAAATTAATCATCTGTTCTAGGATGATTGATTACTAGGTTTTGAACCCTCTATTGTAAGGTTTTGAACTCTCTATTATATGGTTTTGAACCTCTTTGAGTTTTCAAAACTTCGTCAAGGTTTTGGGTTTTAAATAATGTGAACACGTGCAAACTGGAAGGGTGAATGCCTGTATTCTGGGTTTTCTGGCTAGGCAAGCACTTCGTATACATCTCATCAGACGCGAGACCAGTTGTGCTTACCTGGGAATTCTTGGGATGAGTGTTCACTTATTAGGCGAGCATGTCTTCGCGATACATTATTTTTGACCCATTTACTTTGATCAGTCACCGTCTCATTTGTTTGCCTTAGGTAACAAACAAATGATCGCAATCTTCATGCGTTATCATTCTGTTTTGATTGTCCAATAATCTTTCACCTGTTTCTCCCTATGCCTTTCTTTTTCTTCAAGAATGTCTCTTCATCACGATGACGCCCAGATATCTGAGCAAGCAGCCAAAATTCGCTCAGCGAATAGGCGAAGTAGCCCTGAAGACTGTTGAATTAGCTACTGCCATGTATCATCTCCAGGATGAAGCCACTCAAGAGTCACCAAGACAGGCAGGACCTAGTCAGGTGACAGCACCATCAGCCAAGAAACAAATCGAGGAATCAAAGACCATGGATGAACGATCCCCTAAGAAGTCAAAGAAGCGAAAGGCTTCTCAGAACTTCGCCATGGTCACTCACAATGGTAAAGCAGTCCCCAACCAACCAGCTCAACCCCCTGCTAGGTGTGTATGGCTTTTCCTATGATACCTACATCAAGGAACTATGTACCTTACAACCTACTCTTGTGATTTCTCTCTCTCAAATGATTGCTCATGATTCCCTCGAAAATTTTAAGTACTCGTTTCACTCTAAGAAACAAAGTACAGAAAATTTAGTGACATTATGAGTAATCGTGCTTTTCGCACATCTGTGCCTTTAAATCCTTGGTTAGATAACTAAGGGTATTTTCAAATCTCATACCCATTACGTTTTGATTTTTCAACATACACAGTACCAGTATTTCAAAACAATCTTCATGATCTCAAAACATTTCATATAGTTTGAAAACAATTTTTCTAGATGCATTGTCTGTGTTATTTCAAAAACATTGGCCATGTTATCAAAACCAACCTTTCTAATTTCAAAATATTTCATATAGTCTGAAGACAATATTAACACAATACATTTTCTGATCAAGTGCATGATTTCGAAAAGCATCATTCATGTCTTTCAAAAACCTTATACATAATTTCAAAATTCATTTCGCATGATTTTAAAAACATTTTTGTAAATATATCTACCTAATACACCTACTTTATTTCAAAAGTATTATATATAAGGTTTCAAAAACGTTAAACACCTTTTTCTTAAAAGAACCCCATGCATAGTTTTCAAAAATATTTTCCTCATACATTGACTTAACCTTCAAAATTCTGCTTCATATGTCGCCTTGGCATATCTAGCATCTCAATTTCATAAGCATTTTTACTTCATGTTTTGACATAAGCACGTCCAGTGCAAGGTATCAAAACATCTTCAACTTCTAAAATCCATAAGGGATCTTTTTATCTTCACAATTAGATCCTTGTGGATGATCATCATTCAAATCAGAGTCCTTAATTGGATTCCTCATATACCTAAATTCGAACATTTCGGTTCCTTAAAAATCGAAATCGAATTCTTTCTTTTAAAGATCTTTCTATCTTTATAGTTAGATTCTTGATAATGTTTAAAGTACCAAATAAAATCCACGAGATGGATTCCTAGTGTGCTTTAAATACATGTACTCTGTTAGCAGAACAAACTTCTAGTTAAACAATTTTGTGGTTATATGATATGTGTTTATGTGTTCTCCTCTATGATTTTTGTGTTTTTGTATACTCTGGATATTCGTTATCCAAATCCTCGCAGGATCTTTTCATATCTTCATATGAGAGATTCGTAGCAGGATATTCAAAAGGTACTACCTTAAATCCTTAATGGGCTTCTATGTAATAGTTAAGACCCTTGGATTATATAGTACTGCTCCATGATTCATTAGAGACCCTTTAGTGGTCTAATCAAAAAGATTGATTCACAATTTGGTTAAAGAACGACATCTAGTGATGTAGCTGGACAGACTCCTTGATAGTCTATTTAAATCATTTATTGATTTAGTCTAAAGGACTCTATGGCGGTCTAAGTCACGCTCATCACAGGATTGTTCATTTGGTTTTACCCTACACATTATAAAATAGACTGTGTGAACTGTGCAAGGAATTCTCTAATTATGGATGCGCACATAATTATGAAATTTAGTGCACAGAAATCTAGTAAGGTTTATTATGTGAAAGAACCGATAGTGACAACAATAACAAAATGAGAACGATGTAATGGAGGCATGGTGGACGCACCAATGACGCTTCATATACTTGTATATAAGTGTCCCTCTTACATTGCAAGCATAATGTTATTAAGGTTACTAGAAGTTCAGAAACCTAACCAATATTTTTCGATCTTTTCAACTTCATGTTTTCAAGCTCTCACAAGTTTCCTCTAAATAAATTTCGGGACGAAATTTCCTAAAGTAGGGGAGACTGTAACACCTGTGCCTCCACGGCCATCAAACAAATACCGAACCAATGAAATATTATATTTCATACTTGGGATTTGTAAAATTATGTGTATCTTTTACACATATCAACTCTTGTTTGATTTTAAGCTTTAAATCGCTTTCTGGAGGGTTATACGCGCTCTGATGCGTAAATATAACCAGTTTAATCCAACGAACACTCCGGAATAGTGAAATAGGCTTAACATACCTTAAATAACCTTTACATAACTTAGAAATAAGTTTTGGAAGGTTTGGTATGCCGGAAACAAGTTAACTCGCTTACAGGGACTAAATATGACAAACTGCGAAAGTATGCCAATTTGAACTGTAACAGACATTCCGGAACATGACCATAAGTTAAACATACCATAAATATCCTTTACATAGCTTAGAAATAGGCTTTGAGGGGTTCGGTGTGCTAAAATAAACTTTTGTGTCATTCAGGGACTAAAAGTGTCAAAAAATGCACAAGTTTGCATTTTCGCGCATAACTTACGTTCTGAATACATCTGGACATCCAAAAATTTATGTAAGCATGACTACATTATATTTTAGTGTTCGCCTTAAGAAAAATCCATTCGTCGCGTCATTTGGATCGTTTTTCGCGCTTATGCGCATTCCGTCGTAATTAAGCGAACATCACGTTCGTACGGCCAAACGAACCAACCTCCGGCATATTTTTGAGCATGTTTTGAGTTCCCTATACTTTAACTTCATTTTAGAGCCTTAAAATGAGGTTAACGGGGTTCAAACGCATCGAAAAAGGCCTTAAACACGTGCAGGGACCATTTCTGCCAATTCTGAAACTTTTCTGATTCAGGGGGGTGCTAGCGTAGCGCGACTGCCTAATGCCTTGGCAGTAGCGCTACGCGACTGCCTATTCTGGGCAGAAACATGCAGAAAACTCATTTTTCGCATTTTCGGGACCAGATTCGATGTATCGACAGCTGTTTACAGCTGTTTTGCACTCCCAAATCCTTTGCCACATGTTGATAGCCTATGGTTAGTGCCAATTTAGTCACCATAACCTTCCGACACTTGTACGGACATGATTAAGGCACGAGTTTCGACAAACGATCTTAACGGTTCGGGTATTCCTATAAATACCCCACCCCCTTTACTTCTTTTCTCACAAATCTGATCATTTGGGCTCTAAGTTGGAACCTTCGTTTCATACCTGAGCTATTTTGATCTGGGTTAGCATTCGGGGACCCTTCGTAAGTATTCTTTCGTTCTTTTCCTTATTTTATTGCTTTTCGAGTCCGAAAGTCAAACTTTGTTTGACTTTCAGCGTTGACCAGTAATGGTCAATGCGAAGTTCGTTTGAACTTCGCAACGTGATTGTAATCACGATGGTCATAGTCCCTCGGGATTATGCCTGCTGATTACCACGTTGTTTAGGGTCGTAGGGTAAGCGATCTAATAAATCGCTTATACCTTCGAACCCGACCCATTTGGTCGATCATTAGGATCCGACCAAATACATTAGGTGACCATAGTAGGTAGGGAATAACCTTCCGAGGTTATACCCTATGGTCACATCGTTTAAGTAGTTGTATGATAGGTAGTTTATATGCCTTAGGTAAATTACCAGAATACCCTTTTCATTTATAATTGGTAATTAAGCATATGTAACCTAAACTTTTGTCACATAACTGATTATGTAACATGTTTAGGCATATAACACTTGTCATAGGACTAGTTAGGCGGTCCGAACGCGTTTCACGCGCACGACGCGTTAAAGTAGCATAAGCTACCTTAATGGGTCGCGATGGGTCGAAAGCACTTAGGTTTGGTTTCATGTAGTATGTAGGCCTAGTTAAACCATATCATATGAGTTCCAATACTCATTTGGTTTACCAAGTCTCATCCTATCCGATCTCCCGATTTAAGTCCGGTTTATTTATATAGTTTTAGATTGCCGACTGATTCCGTGCTCTCTCTAGCTTTGTTTGGTTGTTGTTCAAGACCTCCAAGCATTCTCAGGCGAGTACATTTTCCCCTATTTTACTGTTTTCAATTGTTTTGGGGTGACTCATATGTGCTAAATGTTTTCGATGTTATAACGATGGTTTCAAAAACGATTAAGGCGATTTATACAAAACTAATAACGATTTCAAAAAGTGAACAAACTTGTTGGTTGTAGTTACATAACAAATGACATTCATTAGCAATGATCAAGCCGACCAGTATTAGGTTATGGTACCATAGGATCTGACAAATCCCGTTATTTACTACACCCGTGGTTATGTGTGGGTATGGTAGGTAGCGACTGAATCTGTAATTGTTAACTTACCCTATGGAGGTTTGTTAATACGAAAACGAGAAGCGACGAAAACGAGAAGCGACGAGAGTCACGAAGGTTTGAATGTTATTAGCGAGACGACCTTATAAGTAGTTTCACGACCTAAAACGAATTAAACGATTTACGATTGGGTTTCACACGATGTTTTAACGATTGGGTAAACGATTGGCTTCAAAGCGATATACGATATTATTTTGGTTATACATATTACATGATTTACATTTGGGCATGAACATTACTTTGGTGGTTTGGTTTGGATTAAGTGATTAAGTAACAATGCGTGTGGAATATGATACAAGCATGGTGGATACGCCGCTGGTACTTCCTATATATAAGTGTTTGTATGGTATTACATATTGTAGCGTTATTTGAATCATTTCAGTTTGAGACATAGAACATTTTATACAAGTAACATACTTTTCACAAGACATTTATTTACAAACAACTTATCTTATACAAACTCATTTTACATGGTTATTCATTTAATCATGCATTATTCTCTTATTTATACATATCACCTGAACTTATCATTGTTTTTCAAATAATTTACTAAAACAAATGTTTTTGGGTTAAGAGTCATGGCTACGAGGTTTTACAAATTATAACCCGCTTGATTTGAGTTGGTTAATTAAGTTGCAATATTATACTCTTTTCAAAACAAGGTTTTTAAATAAAGTATTGCAACGTCTAAACTAGCCATGATTTCGACACTCCTACAAAACCTATGTACTCGCCAGCATTTCTTTGCTGACCTCGTTTTCACATATGTTTCAGGTATTGTTGAATGATATCGATTGATAAGATGCATGCTCACATAGGACTGGACAAGGCCTTAGTGACTCAATAACAATGATAGACTATGTTTAAATAGTGTATTTAGATTTCAAGACGATGTAATTACTCAATGTTTAATAAAACGAAACACTTTTTGGTATCCATGGTTATGAAACATTAATTCTGTTGCAACACGCCCCGATGTTTCCGCCGCGATTTGTTGTTTTACGCGGTCGGGGTGTGACAGTCATGTCGTTTGATGGGTTAAGTGATGAGTCAACTTTAGATACTTTTAAAATGGTCAAAAATACCCTTTTGCATAAAATGAGTTTTAAACTTATATGTGCATTGTTTTTTACATATAATATGATCATACAACATTAGTAAACATGTTTTGACATATCGGACTCGTCACAGGACTCATTCGACCATCCGGACCCGTTATTACGCATACGACCCGTTAAAGTGGCGTAAACCATTTTAACAAGTCGTAACGGGTCGAAACACCTTTAGAAATCAAAATGTAAGGTTTAGTAGACCATATTATATGAGATACTTCACTCATTTGGTTAATAAACCATATTCTATCCATTCTCCCGTTTAAGTCACACTACACACTAAGGGGCTGTTTGGCAACTTCTGAATGGTTAAGTGCTGAACTAGTAAGAGGTCTGAGATGAATCAGTAAGAGGTCTGAACTATTAAGAGCCAGTGTAATGCTTAACCATTCAGAGGCAAACGTCTGACCTATTCAGATTAGAGGTCTTAACCATCCAGACTCTGTATAATGCTTAACCATTTAGAGGCAAATGTCTGAACGATTCAGACATCTGCTTGCGAAATAAGTAGTCTGAACCATTAAGTGCTGGACTAGTAAGAGGTCTGAACCATTAAGAGGCTCGTTAAGAGGTAAATAAATAACCCCTAACTATATAATTATCCGACAAAATTAGGAAACACTCAAGCTTTGCATACACTGTTGAACATGACATCGACGCAACCCGTGAGTACATAGTCCTATCTTTTTTACGTTTTCAAATCTTTTTGGGTGATTCATATGTGCCTACTATCACTTTTCCAAGTTTACGAAATACTATTATATATGGTTTATATATATATATATGTATATATATATATTTATATATAGGATAAGGCTCGGTAGAAAACCCTCTTTAGGTAGAAAACCTGGGAAACTCAAAGCTCCCGACATTTTTTTTTTTGAAAAAAATAACACATGTAATATACATGTTTTTAAGAGTTTTGGGCCAAAAAAATCAAAAAAGTGCCGAAGGGTTTTTTTTAAAAAAAAAAAACAAATTTCAGCATTTGTTGTCTAACACATGTTAGTTAACGAAGTTTTTGGAACTTGTTTATTTTTAAAAAAAAAAAGTACTCGGCGCTTTTTTGATTTTTTTGGCCCAAAAGTCTTAAAAACATGTATATTACATGTGTTATTTTTTTCAAAAAAAAAATGTCGGGAGCTTTGAGTTTCCAGAGTTTTCTAAGAAAGATAGGGTTTTTTGTCTAGCCCAACCCTATATATATATATATATATATATATATATATATATAACAATACATATAAGACAACATGCTTTTCAATTATGTGTGAAACTTGGTGCATTATCTATGATACGAGAACATTCATTAACTTTAGACAAGCCGACTGGTAGTATATTATAGCGCTATAGGTGTAATAACTCATCCCCGCTTCCGGTATTATTAGAGGAAGTAAGAAATAGGAAACCTTTTGAATATGGAGGGAATTTAACAAATTTTACAACAGGGACCGAAATTGTCACACCCCGACCACGTAAAACAACAAACCGCGGCGAAAACATCGGGGAGTGGAGTGGCAGAATTATTGTTTCACAACCATGATATTTAAAGTTTTGTTTTATTTGAAATAAAAAGGATTACATTGTCATAGAACAGAAGAAACAAAGAGTACATAACATGATTTAATCTAGTCTTGCTTCATTTTATGTCACTAAGGCATAGGCCCGCCTAAGTGTATCGGACCAATCCTATGCATCAGCTCCTGAAAACACATGTAAAAATAGGTACGTCAGCATAAAAATGCCTGTGAGATACATAGGTTTATTGATTAAGGATTCATGACTTATAGTTGAAAGAATTGTTTTATAAAAGTTAGTCATGAATCTTAGGAAAATGTTTTCTTTTATAAACCATATAAAAAGTGATAAGAAAATCAGATGATATATAAAAGAAAGATGTATAGTTGAATAAGTAAAAATGAGTTTGTATAAAATAAGTTGTTTGTAAAACAATGTTTATGTGAAAATATGTTATATGTGTAAAATGTAATATGTCTAAATTGAAATGGTTTAAATAACGCTACGATATGTAATATCATAAAAGCACTTATATATAGGAAGTACCAGCAGCGTATCCACCATGCTTTTATCATATTACATGCGCCTCGTTATTTAAATCACTTACCCAAACAAACCACCAAAATGTAATGTTTAAACCAATGTTAAAATGTTCATGTATAATCAAATGTTATGTATGACAAGTGAAAATATCAACTTAAATCATATGTAAAATGTACAAAACAATGTATTTGATATAAATCATAGTTTAAGTCAAAGATATGTTTTGCAAAAAATCCATGCTTTACTGATACAAACACTTATGTGGTAATGTTAAACGTATACATCCAATCCTTGAGACTGAAGGATAAACCCTAGAATAAATCAAAGGTTATCAAAAATGTTTTCGGATTCAGTCATTCCTTACGTCCAAACAAACCTAGGATTTCAGGAATGGGAGTTGTCAAGTCCTATGGTACCACTACTTAATACTGAGCGGCGTGATCAATGTTAATGAACGTATTTCAGTTTCATTAAACAAACCAAATGTCATACCAAATGTAAACATGTTATGAGAAAATAATGTACCTAGTATGCTAAGTGAACATACAAAGTAGAAATGTAAAACAATGTGTCCATATGCTGAGTGAACATATGCAACAGAAATGCTGTCACACCCCTAAAATCCACCATGCGGAGTATCACCGCTTGGAGGCGTGACATGACCAGGATCGAGCCACCAATCATATTGAACAACATAATTAAGTAAATAAAACCAACCACAATACAATTGGTGACCAAAAGAGAGTAACCGATTTTAAGTTAACAGCGGAAGCATAAAACGTAAGTCCAAGACATAAGTTCCATTGTTCATAAGTTTAAAGTCCAAAACGTAGGTTTAATAAGTTCAAAAGGACTTAAATATTAAGCACGGAACATAACAGTCCGTATCCCACAACGACCTCCTCCTCGTGCAAGCTCCATAAGTATCTAGCGACCTGCAAGGCATGTAACAACAAATCAACAACAAAGTTGAGTGAGTTCACAGTAGGTGTTCGTTATAAGGTAGTTTTCAAGAACTATGAGTTTGTTTGCAATTGCAGGTTAAATCAACTTTCCTTATTTTTCCCAAACCATAAACGGTGGGGCCTACCCCATGTTGTAAACCACTAGACTGGGTGTATGTATATGTGTCCTTCCCAATCCGAGGACAGAGGTACATATTAAATATGTAGGTTATAGCGCAGGTGCCCTTCCCAATCCGAGGACAGTGGTACGTAGTGAGTACGTAGGTTTAGCGCTGGCGTCCTTCCCAATCCGAGGACGGTGGTACGTAGTGAGTACGTAGGTTTAGCGCAGGTGCCCTTCCCAATCCGAGGACAGTGGTACGTAGTGAGTACGTAGGTTTAGCGCTGGCGTCCTTCCCAATCCGAGAACGGTGGTAAGTAGTCTAGTAGTGGTGAAAGTACAAGTTCCGTCTCAGCTATTTAATCCCATTCCCAACCACCGGGAATCCCATGCCTTAGTAAGGGTGTGAACTCACCTCGGTTGCTTGGTTTGACTCTCGAAAATAGCTAACAGTCAAGGTCGGTCAATCACGTCCTAGTATGATTACCACTTAGTTTATTAGTGACTTCAAATAGAGCATACAGTTTCTACACGTATCTATCACATAACATGCATCACTTTAACGGTTCATGCCCATGTAAACTTCCCATCCATTCCCCACTCATAAACAAACATACGATAATGCACATAACACATATAACATGTTAGATCATTTTCAGATAACCTACCCGACATTTAGACACGCAAATCACTACTTATGTCATTTCAGCTTTTATATTCAAAACTGGGCTGTTTTCGGGGATTTTAATAAAATAGTTAACTTATTCCAAAAATTCCCAACTTTTTACAGAAGGTCTTAAATGATCCAAGTATCATTGTGTAAAAATATTGGGATCCAATTCATCACCAATATTTTATAAGAAATCATTTTCCGGACCGCAATCAAATTCATCTTTTTCTGATTGCAGTCTACGAATTAATTTATTAAAAATTCATCGTAAGTCCGATTTATGAAATTCCAGTGGGAGATTTACAAATACATCAGTGGTCATCTACTGTACAAATTTCATGAGCTGATTCAATATAGATTTCCAGTTATGACTAAAAACACAACACATATTTTCAGCGGGAAAAATGCAGCTTGAGCTGCTGTTACAAAACGCCCCTTTAAAAATAGTAAACGAAGTCCAAAAATTATGATTCTAGAGCCATTAGAACCGTATTTCATAATACATAAATCTAGACTTCAGAAAATCAGTTTTTTTGTTAAGTTACGGTCTGGTTACAGCCAACTGAAGTTGGCTGTAAACACCAACCAGCCCCTGTTTTCAGCTTTTTAATATTCTAATGCGAGTTATATTGGTTCCGTTAACATGTTTAGAGATCAATAACGACATTTGACATCAACGTAAATCATCAAGTAATCAACAACATGTTCACTACAACATCCCATTACAACATTTCATCATGTAAATCTTCATGTAACTTTTATGTTCATCTTTTTAGTGTTCTAGTAAAATACAACGTACTACACTTTTTAATCTACTCGAAATGTATAAGGTAGATCAAGACTTACAACTAGCAAAAGGCTAGGGTAGAATTTAGTGCAAGGATGATAAGAAAAGACGATGAACAAGACTAGAACAAAGCTTCATTTGAATGCTTCTCAACTTGCCACCTCCATGAATCACCTTCAAAGCTTGGAAGAGACTTGAAAATGGAAGAGATGGATGTTGAAAATGGTGGTGATGGTGGCGGTTTGGGGTGACCGAAAATGAGAGAGAGAGTGAGGGATGAGAGAGGTGAATCTATGGAATGATATGTTGTAAGGGTGCCATACTTATAATGATAGTTCTAATATTTTGGCAAGTCTTGTAAGTAACCAATCTTATAAAATAATGGCATATAATCAAATCAAATATATGAAGTATGGAGGATGATTTGTGGGTCCACAAGGGGACCAATTTTCGGTTGGGGGGGGGGGGGGGGCGCTTGAATGAAACTTTTTTCAAGTAGTAAGTAAGAACTAGTTAGAATCCAAGTATAATACTTCCTTATATTAGTATGTTGATATTTAGGGGGTGTTATGGTAAACGGGGATCATGACTAGCCAAAAACAATTAAACAATGTGTTTGACAAGTATTTGGTGTCTCGGGTAATGTCCGGTTGTTCGGTCGGATACTGTTCCGTTAAATTGTTTAATTGTTTCGTAAGGTGTCTTATATATATATTTTTGTAACACAATTAATTCCTAACACTTAGGAAAATATTCAGGACCTTTTAGTAAATTTTCTGCACATGACTAGTAGGTTAACAAGCACATGTAAGCATGACACAGAAATCAGGAAACGGTTAAGTAATCCAACACAATCACCAAGCACTTTAATTATCATTAAATAATCGTACGGATACATGAAATTACGAGGGTTGTCACATTCTCCCCTTGTTAAGAAAAATTCATCCCGAAATTTAGCATGTGGTTACTGAGGAAGCTAGTTAAGTTGCGGTGTTTACTGGTTTTCCTGGGGTGTCACAAATGCAAAGTAAATCAATGTGTCCATATGTTGAGTGAACATATGCAACAAAAATATTTATGAAAATCAATGTGCTAGCATGCTAAGTGAACATACATAGCAAAATATAATGGTAATCATGTACTATATGCGTACTAATGAACATAACAAGTATATGTTATGAAAGCACGAAAAACACGAAAGTAGCAAGTAGGCACATGTATTTCACCCCAAAATATTTGAAAACGTAAAAGAGGGACTATGTACTCACTTGAGATTTCTTAGAAGTCTTTGAATAACAACCAAGCAATGCTAGAGGGATCACGGAATCAATCGGCACCTGATATAGGTATCTATGTTAATAAACCGGACCTAAATCGGAAGATCGGATAAAATGAGGTTTCGTAAACCAAACGAGTATAGGAACTCATGTAACATGGTTTAAAAAAGCCTACATTCTAAAACGGAACTTATCCTAAGTGCTTATGACCCATTACGACTCGTTAAGGTAGTTTAGGCTACTTTAACGCGTCGTTCGAGTAAAACGCGTTCGGACCGCCTAACTAGTCCTATGACAAGTATTATATGCCTTAACATGTCTAATAATATTGCCTAATCAGTTTAGATATCGAAATTTAGGTTACATATGCTTAAAATGAAATTATGCGTAAAAAGGGCATTTTGGTCATTTTCCTAAGGCATATAAACTACCTGTCATACAACTAACTAAACGAAGTGACCATAAGGTATAACCTCGGAAGGTTATTCCCTATACAACTATGGTCACAAAATGTGTTTGGTCGGATCCTAATGATCGACCAAACGGGTCGGGTTCGAAAGTCTAAGCGGTTGTTTAGACCGCTTATCTTACGACCCTATATAAGCACTAAACTAAAAGTGACGAGTTAAACATGTTAAAACATGTTTAACTAAGTTAGAAAACAAGTTTGAAATCAAAACAAAGGGTTTTGATATCCAAGAATAGTTTGGTTGCAAAATACGCATAAACGCATATTTTGACCGAAACTATGACTCGTCACTATGCCTAAATAACGTGGTAATCAGTAGGTATAGTCACAAAGGACTATGACCATCGTGATTACGCTCACGTTGCGAAGTTCAAACGAACTTCGTGTTGACCATTTACTGTTCAAAGCAGAAAGTCAAACACTGTTTGACTTTCGTGCTCGAAAACGCATAAAAGCATGAAAGAAACTTACAAAAGGTCCAAGCGATGAAGATATTGATCTAAAATACTCAGGTATGAAGCATAAGGCTTCAACTTAGAGTATAAATCAGATCAAGTGTGAGGATTGCAATGAATCAAGGTGGGTTTATATAGGATTTCCAAAACCGTTAAGATCGTTTTTTGGATTATGAGCTTCGATCTTAGCCTTCCATTTGTGCCCACTGATTTATCATACTATGGGTGCCCAAAACAAGCTCATTGTATGAAGAAAACCATGTCCAAAACCAGAAACCAGTAGCTGAAACAGAAAAACAAGTTTGTTGATCTGGGCCTCTGTCGCACCCCGTGTAAGATGAGGGCTCATGTTACGCGCCCCGCGATAGCCAGGTTTGGCAGAATGACAGAAATGGTCCCTGAAAGTGTAAAACTTGGTTTGCGATGCATTTTCTACACATTTAAGCCCCACTAACCTCATTTCAAGGCTCTAAAATGAAGTTAAAGTATAAGGAACTTAAAAATGCTTGAAAATATCTTGGATGTCGGTTCGTTTGGTCGTACGGTTACGTTATTCAGTTAATTACGACGAAACACGAACGGACGTAAAAAAACGATCCAAATTACGCGACGAATGGAATTTTATCATGCCAATCACTAAAATAAAATATTTTAATGATTTCAAAATTTTTTGGATGTCCGGATATATTCAGAACGTAAGATATGCGCGAAAATGCAAACTCATGCACTTTTTGACGCTTTTAGTCCTTGATTGACCAAAAAGTTTATTTTTGCACACCGAACTCCTCAAAGCCTATTTATAAGCTATGTAAAGGATATTTATGGTATGTTTAACTTATGATCAAGTTCCAGAATGTTTGTTACCATACAAATAGATATAGTTTTGTAGTTTGACGTAAATAGTCCCTGCGATCGAATAGACTTGATTTTGCCATACCAAAGCCTTAAAAACTTATTTCTAAGTTATGTAAAGGTTATTTAAGGTATGTTAGGCATATATTGATGTTTCGGAGTGTTTGTCGCATTAAACTGATTACGTTTACGTATCATTTTGCGTATAACTTTCAAGAAAGCGATATAGAGTTTGAAATTGAACAAAAATCAAAACGAGCCAAATGTCAAACATAAATAAACAAACATTGGGGTCAAATCACATTGTTTTATTGATAATTGAACAAATTCTAGTTTATACAATGATTACAAGCATAGATGTCACAGAAATGGTCAAGAAAGTTTTGCGGGTAATTTAGTCTTTTCACAATATTTAAACTAGGAAAATATAAGGAGGGACGTTATTGAACGCAATCGACAACCACATGGACTTGATTGTTGTGTTTTTTTTCGAATGAGAGTTGTTCATGCGTCTTGGTGTAAACCACAGGGACATAAATTGACATTTACTCTAAACATTTAGAACTTTACATTTTGTTTTCTTTTGTTATCCAAGACTCGTATATACTTTTCAGTTATTTTTTAATAATATTATTATTCTTATAACATTTACAAAACCAATATGATTACACATATGTGTAATATGCATCTATATACCGTCTACGGAGTTCTCGTTCTTTACAAATTTGAACTACTCTCATAATTTCTCCCATTTGTGATCACACTTAGTGCGGCCACACATTCTCTACCAAACTTATGAACTCGTCTATCAGTGAAACACGTACTGTCAATATGGCTAGTGGGAAACATGTGAAACACGCATTACTCCAATTGTTGTTGCATCGACTGAGAAACTTGTTCGATTTAAGAATTTTTCTTTGACCCTGATTATTCTCCCCCACTTGGCAAGATGAGCTATGCAGACTATGCGACGAATTAAGCAATTATGGGTGCACACATAAATATGAAATTTGATGCATGGAAGTCATAGTAAGTCCTGTTAGGTATGATGACATAAAATCTAGAGTAATTAGATAGCAGGACGAGTATAATACAATAAGGACATGGTGGATATGCCGCTGGTACTTCCTTTATATAAGTGTTCTTATTGTGTTATCCGTCGTAACATTATCAAATCACTTGAAGGTTTTATGATATCTTAGACTCATATGTGTTATCTGCTCTTTGTTTATGGAACTTATGTGGTTAACCAAGAATCCAAAACCATCCATTTTTTATTTTCGCTTTCCGGTGTTGTTTAAGGAAGTATCCACTGGGGAATGAACAATCTGATATAGGAAATCATTTGGTTTTACCCTCATGGTTTCCTATTAATTAATCCATCATTCCCGCTTCTGGTGTTTATTTGAGGAAGTATCCACTGGGGAATGAGCAATCTGTTCTAGGAAACCATTTGGTTTTACCCTATTGGTTTCCTATTTATCAATCCATCATTCCCGCTTCCGGTGTTGATTTGAGGAAGTATCCACTGTGGAATGAGCAACCTGTTCTAAGAAACCATTTGGTTTTACCACATGGTTTCCTATTTATTAATCCATCATTCCCACTTCCGGTGTGGATTTGAGGAAGTATCCACTAGGGAATGAACAACTGTTCTAGAAAACCATTTGGTTTTACCCTCATGGTTTCCTATTTATTAATCCATCATTCCTGCTTCCGATATTATTTGAGGAAGTATCCACTGGGGAATGAGCCCAATAGGTATACAACCCATTCACGCTTCTGATATTATTTGAGGAAGTAACCACCGGGGAATAATAGAGTTATACTTTACATGGAAATCCTTGCTAGAGTCTTTCTATGCAAATAGTTAGAACCCTAAATTCCATGCAAGACAACTGATTGTTTAAGATTAACACAAATTGCTAGAAGTATGACATAATGCCATACAAAACCATTTTTTCCATGAACTTGGAAACACATTCCACGTTCCTAAGTTCTAAATCTTGAATATTTGCTCAACAACTAGTGAGAGGTTATAGTACCTTGAGATACTTTGGTAATCAACACTAACACATCGATCTCCAATTCAAATACCAAATGATGCTCCGCATCTTTGGAACTAAAGCTACACATACCTATCAATCATTTCAACCTTACCCAAACAGTCTCTTACAAATAAATTTCAGGACAAAATTTTTAAAAGCAGGGGAGACTGTAACAATAGCTATTTTCAAAGATTATGAATTTTCGACCGTTTCCGTGATTAATAAAATTCTCTAATTTATTCATGAAATACGTAATCATACTATTGAGAAAATCGATATTCATGATATTTCCAGAACAAAATCCAAGTCACATATGCCTTTATACCCTTTACATAATCTAAACAATGTGTTAGAAGGGTTAAAATGGCAAATAAGTGATAATGCAAGTCCAGAGGCCAAAACTGTCAAAAATGCCAAATTTTTGGTATCAGAGTGCCTTACAGACCATTAGCTATTGATTACGGTCCGTAAGGGGTGCCTAGATGCAAATTTTTGCCTTGATCATCAAGTTTGGCCACCTATCTTCTATTGTTGCCACCTAGCATGAATTTTGCCATATTCAAACTGGTTAGGACACTAATCAACATCCTAACACCTCATCAAACACTTGTCATCACCTCCTTGATCCTCCATCACTATAAATAGGTTTGAAATCCTCCATTTTCAAGCACACCTTTCTTTCTTTCTCACTTAATTACTCACTTGGAGCTTACGTCTGCTTTAAGGCCTCCTTCTCTGAGTTCTAAGCGTCCCTCTGAAACACTTGTAAGTGTTTCTCCTAGTCTTTTTCATTACTTGGCTAGATATGAGCCAAAAGTCAAACAAATTGACTTTTTCTTTGACTTTCGGTTCTGACCATTTTGGTCAAGTCAAAGTTCACATTGAACTTTGCCACGTGATCGTAATATTGAAGGTGTTAATCCCTCGCGATTACACCCTCTGATCATCACGTTTAATAGGTGAAATGACGAGTCAAACCTTTAAGAAATAAAAGTAAAAAAATGCATAAAAATGCATTTTACGACGGAAGAGTTTTCAAGTGTGAGAACCGTTTCTCTCTCTGAAATGCTCCGGCCGATTCAAATAGACACTCCATAATGTGTGGAATCCATTAGGAATGTTGACACACACAAGATTTCACTAATTATCACTGGTTTCATTGATGATTTGATGTTATAGATCCGAGAAACCAAACTGGTTGAGCTTCACTACTAGTTGCCAAAAGTTACAAATGAACACACTCACTCAACTATTTATAGTAAGAACCATTCGTGTGAAGGCACCTTTGAGCGAGTGGTCCTTTCATGTGAAGCGTGCTAATGCCCTTCGTGCGAATGGCTGACTCCCTTCGTGCGAAGGGGTCTATTCACTACAAAACCGACACTTCGACACGAATTCCTATACATACAATTATGACTCTATACATTGACGAAGGCAACATACATCGTATATCAACAATCTCCCCCTTGGATGTTGGCGTAGTCAAGTCTTCAATTACCTTCAAAATCTTTAATAACTTTAACATTCTTGTCTATCAACAATCTCCCCCTTTTTCTCATATATCAATCTCTCCCTTGCAATCTCCCCCTTGCTTTAACAATCTTCATTTGACATGTCAGCTCAACAATCTCCCCTTTAGCTTGAGCTTCCTTTTCTGATTTTCAACGTTCTACATAGCTCCCCCTTTCAGTCAACTTCCTATTCTGCTTCCCATATCTATCAACTTCCTGTCACAACTTACTAACATTCAAATAAACATTTCAGATTCAAACTTTGAAATTTTCTACATTTCTAAATTTCAAATCTTAAACATTCTATCACTTTTCAAACTAATAACCCTCTTGGATAACCAAGTCCAAATTAATGACCTTGGTTATCTGATTAGTCTACCAAGTCCAAATTAATGACCTTGGTTATCTGATTGGTCTACCAAGTCCAAATTAATGACCTTGGTTGAATAACTGAACAAACTAAAAATTTTCAATTAAAATTCAAGTGTCAAATTAATGAACTTGTGATTATTTTAAACCATGTTTAGCATATTAAGATTTTGAAATTTAACTGTGACACCTGTGTCATTTCAACCATCAAACAAATTCCAAACCAATGAAATATTGTATTTCATACTTAGGACTTGTATAAATATGTGTAGCTTTTGCCCATATCAAGTCTTGTTCGATTTCAAGCTCTAAATCGCTTTCTGGAAGGTTATACGCGCACTGATGTGTAGATATAACCAGTTTAATGCAACGAACACTCCGGAATAGTGAAATAGGCTTAACATACCTTAAATAACCTTTACATAACTTAGATATAAGTTTTGGAAGGTTTGGTGTAGTGAAATCAAAGTTTATTCGCTTACAGGGACTAAATTTGACAAACTGCGAAAGTATGCCAATTTGAACTGTAACAGACATTCCGGAACATGACCATAAGTTAAACATACCATAAATATCCTTTACATAGCTTAGAAATAGGCTTTGAGGGGTTCGGTATGCTAAAATAAACTTTTGGGTCATTCAGGGACTAAAAGTGTCAAAAAGTGCACAAGTTTGCACTTTCGCGCATAACTTACGTTCTGAATACATCCGGACATCCAAAAATTTATGTAAGCATGACTATATTATGCTTTAGTGTTCGCCATAAGAAAAATCCATTCGTCGCATCATTTGGATCGTTTTTCGCGCTTATGCGCATTCCGTCGTAATTAAGCGAACATCGCGTTCGTACGGCCAAACGAACCAATGTCCGGCATATTTTTGAGCATGTTTCATGTCCACAATGTTTAGGCAACATTTTAGGGCCTTAAAGTTGGCTTTACGGGCCTTAGAAGTGTCGGAAATGGCCTTAAACACGTGCAGGGACTGAAACTGTCATTTCTGAAACTTATGTCTGATCTGTGACTGCTAGGCGGCCTGCCTCAGGATCCTTACATCCTCAGGCGGCCCGCGAGGCCCCTTCTGACCAGATTAATTGAATCTAACAGCAGTTTCCAGCTGTTTCGTTCACAACCACACATTCTCTTTCGCTTAGTCAGCTGATAAGGATCACTTTTAGCCACCATGAGGTTCCGACAAGTGTACGCCTTGGATCATGGCACGTTTTCCATCAAACGATCCTAACGGTGGACCATTAACTATAAATACCCATCCATCCCCAACTTCATTTCTCACAAGAATCTTGATTTGAGAGCTCTAAGTTGAAACCATTGTTTCATACCTGAGTTCTTGGATCGAGATTAGCATTCGGGGACCCTTCGTAAGTATTCTTTCGTTCTTTTATTGCTTTTCGAGTCTTTCGAGTCTTTTCTACATTGACCAGTTATGGTCAATGCGAAGTTCGTTTGAACTTCGCAACGTGAGTGTAATCACGTTGGTTATAGTCCCTTGGGACTATGCCTACTGATTACCACGTTGTAAGGACCGTGTTCGCGACCTAAACGAGTCGGTTCAGAGGAATTCCATCAAATACAGGTGCGGAAAACAAGTATTTGATGTATAAACAGCTGAATCTTCACTTTAACACTGATTTGTATTGATATGAAAACAATTACAATCAGTTCTCACACCGGCAGCACTTCGGTATGGAAATCTCACAAAAACAACTTATATCAACTTCTCTAATTCTTCTGATTTCGCTTGACACTGAACCCCTATATATAGACATTGAGATTTCGCTTCAGCATCACTCAAGCGAAATCTGATATGATGATTTCGCTTGAGGCTTCAAGCGAAAACTCAAATACATTACACACTTTCAAGCGAAATCTTCTAATTCTTTCACAATTTCTCATTCTACGTGCCCTGATCTAATCTATCTAAAGTAAGACTCGATACAAGACGAAGTCGACAGATGTAGTGCACCAACAGACTCCCCCTCAGATGTTGACGAGTCGACTATCGAGTCACACCAATGCTGTGTCTTCACATCTTCATTCTTGATCAGTCTCTGGGATTTTCTCTCTCTATCTTCTTCTCTAAAATCACCTGGCTCTATCAGACTCCCCCTCACGATTTGCTGGTATTCATTTGTTCTTCAGCAACATCTGCTTTAGGATCGATGTCTGACTCAAATGTTGTTTACAAGATCATTGCCTGGCTTTTATCTAATTCTCTTGATCAGATCTCTTGATTCCTTAAGTTCATCAGCATCAGCAGCTAGCAAACTTTTAGATTCATAATCAGATTCTGACTTTTATAAGCTTTGAATGAATTAACCTGGCTCACCTGAAACAATCTTAACCCAGAAATAAATTTTCTAAATTTAACAATTTAAAATGCACCAACAATCTGATATAATCAGATAACTCTCTCCCATATCACAAATCAATGATGAACCAAATGTAGGTTTTAAAATACCAATTGTAAGAATTTTAACAAACCTTTTGCCATTTTAAGATTCACTCCCCATCACAATCAAGTCATCATGTTTAGCACTTGAAATTTTGACAATCAGCTTTCCAATATCAGTTGTCGAAAATCTTTTTGGATTTTTTCAAAATTTATGCTAAAACACACTAAAATCTTTTTGTAATTTTTGAATGTAAAGAAATGCAATAAAGAAATATTTACAAACAATATTTTTGTGAGTTTGTGCAAGAGGATCATATCAGTTTCTGAGACAGATCACTAACACCGTTAAGCTTCATTTCATTTTAAGTTCTAAACAATTTACCTAGATTGTCAGTATATTTGTCCACTTAAATTTTCACACAAAGTTCAACTGATCCGAGATACGTAGTTAATGTTTTAAGCAACTTAAACTTATCCGTGTGTCCCACTACTTGAATATACTCCCGTATCTAGATCTCAATATTCAGTCTTACAGGTGAGTATACCACAGATGATATCTGTCAGGGGAATAAATTATGCAACCGTGATAGCTCAGGTCAGAACTTCCGTTCAGCAGAGAGCCTAGTTGACTTTTAGGTGTGTCCCCTTTAGAGGATCTTTTGTTTCAACAGCCATGATTAGCATTTTTCAATGTTTCATCATTTTTTAGCTGAGGGTGAGCTATATTTCAAGCAAATGTAAAGTATTCTCCGGGGACTAGGCCATTGCTTCCGCAAAATCAGAAGTCCCGGGATAATACCCCAGATATCACTGAGCATAAAGACCTAGTATCTCAGAATAAGGGACCTTTCAAACAAGATTTCAGGGGTTACCTATATATCCAAGTTTGTGTTAACCCACAGAACAAGCAAGTTTGAAATTTAGGTTTATATCTCGTCACAATCTACTAAATGTGCAAAAACCTACTGACATATCCACAGTAAGATTGTTTATCACATTTTTTTACTTTACATTTCTTTAGCATGTTGTGATAGTCCACTGATGTACTATCATTTCCTCTATATGCAACAAAACTCATTTTTGAATTTTATCATGTTTTTGTCTTTTTCAAATTTTCAAATGTTTTTGGATTTTCTAAAAAAATTTTTACTCCCCCTAAAATGCAAACACATTTTAGGAAATTTGAAAATAAACTGTACAATAAAGTGACAACTGATATCGAATCGCATCAAATCGCCATTCACTTGGCATAAACAATCAGAACTCTCCCTATCACAAAACTATTTTCTCATTTAGATTTCAAAACACTTAAGTTTGTTTTAATCAAAATGATTTTTCCGGAAAATAAGTTTTTATGATATAATCATTTGTAAATTCGGAGTGTGGTTCATCACATTGTCTATTCTTAACCATTTGTAGCAGATCAAGTACAAATTAATGTCCTTGATTTACCACTTGCAAGTATGCACCATCTATATCAATTGTAAAAATTACCACATGAAGAACACAAAATCACTTGTAGGAATATTACGTCTACATCACCATTTTACCAATCAGAATGCCGATTCCTGCTTCACACTTACCAACCTGGAAGCTCCGGCGATTCCTGCAGTATGACTTGCCAAAATTTTTCATTATAAAATTCATTCACAAAATCTATCTTAACAAGAATGATGCCGATTCCTGATCCACGATTACACACTTGGGATCTCCGGCTAGTCCTAAGACTATCATGGAAAACAAACTTCCACCCAAGTCTTATTTGACTTGGTGGCTTCCAATTCCTGAGCAGTAGGGTTGTAGGTTGCCTTTTTAGTTGCATAAAAATCTTTAACCCCCTTTACTTTCCCATCAAGCATTTTCTTAAAAATTTTCTTAACATTTTCATTAAATGCTTTCTCAACATCAAAATCTGAGATTTTTACTTTATCAACCATTTGTTTAATCTCTTCCACACTTAGTGATTTAATGTCAACATCATTTATCAAATCTTTGATCTCATCTTGTGACTCTTCTGATTTTGTGGAATCAGAATCATTGCCAGATTGTACATCTGATTTTTTAACAATCCATTTTTGATTGTCTTTTGCACTCTTTTTGTACAATCTATTAGAATTTTCACCAACTTCATTCTTTGAATTTTCAAAAGTTTTGAAGTTTGTAGTTGGTGAATCATTCTTTTCAACCACTTTTTCTTTAAGTTTTTCGGAGACTCCCTGTTTTCTGTTGACTTTGTTTGGACAATTGTGAGCGATGTGTCCAACCACTTGACATTGAAAACAAGTTCTTGTGTCTTTTGGTTGAAAAACTCCAATTTGATGAAAAACTCCAGTTCCTGTTCTTTTTCTTTCAGCAAGGAACTCTTGATTTGATTTTTTCAAGAATGAGCTATTTGACTCCTCTTCATAGCTTTTACCTGCAACATATGTCATTTTTGATTTAAAATCTCTAACATGTTTTTTATTTTTACGATTTTCAGATGGAGTAAAACCAAGACCTTTCTTTTTGTAACTACAATTTTGATTTGTTTTCTTTTGAAAACTAGAATCAGAATTGTAATTCTTTTTCCCTTTTTTCTTGTTTAACCTTTGTTGAACTCTAGAAGTGTATTTTTTAGGTTTTTCAATAGATTTTAGATCCTTAATTTCAGAAAAATTAATTTCCGTCATTTTGAAAACCTTTTTAATCATGTCAAAACGAACACTTCTAATCGGAAACTCTTTGTCAGAGTATAATTTGTCCGAATCATTTAAAGTATATGCAACTTCAAATGTTTCATCATCCAAATTTGCATTTGATAGCAAAAATTCTTTACTGTAAGACCGTTTTTCCGATGACTTTGAACTGTTGACTGACGAACTTGAACATCCAGACTCAAACTTTGACTCAGACACCTCCTCAGTATCCAACACCTGATCGACCACCTTTTTGATTAACTCAGACTCATGATCAGTATCAGACGAGGTAAACGTGATATCAATGTTATCTGGTAAAACGTCAGTTGTCTCGGATTTTAACTTTATATTGACTGCTTTTTCGACTTGCTCCTCATTTGGTTTTCTAGGAGAATACCCTTCCCAGATAGGAGGCGGACACTTGTTGTATTTAACAGTCGATTTCTTACCAGTCTCATTCTTTGTCTTTTCATCCTGGAATGCTTCAAAACCTGCAACAGTAGGATAAACTCGATCAATAACATAATCAGAACAAGAATAACTCAGTAATAACCTTCTGATCCTTTCATTCTCAATCTTTTCTTTCTCCAACTCTTGCTTTAGATTAGCATTTTCTTCGATGTAATGATTAATTGCCTTTTGCTTTGCCATTAACGTAGAATTTGTCATCGTTAAAGCTTTTTCTCTTTCAGAGTTTGTTGTTTGAAGACCTGTCACTGTTCTGTTCAACACACTATACGATTCTTTCACATAACTGATGTCAGATAGTAACTTTTCTATCAGTCTTTCTCTATCAAACAGTATAACATCTTTTTCTTCACAACTTGCAAATTTCCAAACATTTCTTGCAAGGCTTTTCAACTTCAACAATCTTCTCAACCTCAATTGTTTTTACCACTTCAATTACTTTTTCTACTCCAGTTACTTTCTCAGTTTCAATCACCTTTTCTTCATCCACACTTTTAACTTCTTCAGTTTGAACAACATTTTCAACCTTCTCATCTTGTTGTTGTTCTTTTGCAGCTTGTTTCTCCTTCAGTTTCTTCATGCGATCTGCAAAATAAAAATGAAAACTTTCAGGAGAAAGATGTTTTTTAGCAATATTAATATGTTTCTCTTCCTCATCATCACTGCTACTCTCAATCGGTGTTTGATCAAACTCTACAGATTTTTCAGAATCAGCATCTGAAATACCAGAATCAGATGGTGTTTGATCAAAAACAACTTCCTTTTCTGAAGTATCCTCATTTTGCACACTCTCGTCTGTACTTAATGACTCAGAATCAGCACTTTCTGAACTTTCTTCAGATGTACTCGATTGATCTTTCACTGTTTCACCAATTGATCTCATCCAAGTAGCAAACAAATCTGGTTCTCTAACAATCTTTGCAATGAAAGCTTTGAAATCCCCCTTTTCATCAACAAACATATCCCAGCTGAATCCTTCAGGTAGTTGTTCAGCATTTTGGTCCACTATACATGCTGTGCTGTTAGAAGAAATGTAGTTGCTCCAGTTGAAATCAACCAAACATCCTTTCTTTGAATCTTCAATCTTTCTACCATGAGCTGTCTGTAATTCTTGTGTCTGACCAACTTGCTGATAAATGGCTTTCCGGTAGTAGTCATCTTTTCCAAATGGATTCTGAGCACCATTAACTTCTCTGTTTTTGCATTCCCGCTTAAAATGACCTTTTTCCCTGCACCTGAAACAAGTAACTTTAGATTTATCAAAACCTAAAGTAGAAACACAAGCATTAAGAAAGTCATTTCTCCCGGTAATTGTTTTGAACTTTTCAGCACGTCTAAGAACACTTGCAAGACACCATTTGATATCCATTAGTTCCATCTCTTCTGCATCTATTTGGTCATAATCCTCTTTGGTAAGCATAGGATTTCCAATTCGACCAGCCACTAAACCTTCATATGAGATAAGCACGGAACCAAGTAATGCCATATGATCTTTCGCAATGTCTTCAGAAAAACTTTGACCTTCTGGAAGATTTAGAGCTATGTTGCATTGAATCACACAACCATTTCCCATCTTTGTGCTTTGAGATTGAAAACTTTCTGATGAGCTTTTCGGATTAACACTCGGATACAATGAGAAACCACTGTTGCTTTTGTTTGAGTTTTGATCAGTCTTTTCTGTAGAATCTCCAACACTATAAGCAGTCTGAATTTTCGGACTTCTCTCAGCTTCTGAAGTCGGAACACTACCCTTGTAATACATCTTTACATCTTGTTGACCACTTGGATTATTCATCCTTGCAATCTTCTGCTGTTCCAAGTCCTGACTTTCAATCTTTTCAATGAACTGAGAGATCGACAACCTATCATAAACTCCGGTATTCTTCAATATCATCAAATAAGTTCCCCACTCTTTCTGAGGTAACGCATCAGCAAGTTTATCCACCCATTCATCATTTTCCTTTTTAATGTTCATCATTGACATTGTTCTCACTAAGTGACAATATCGTTCAATGAGTTTCTTCGTATCTTCTCCGGGCAAACTTGTGAACAAATCAAATTCCTTCTTAAGCAATGCCTTCTTGCTTTTAATCATACTCGTACTGCCTTCAACCTTAATTTTTAGAGCATCCCATATTGATTGTGATGTTTTGTCATGTTGAAGTAGTATGAAGATGTCTTCTTTGATGGCCTGTTGAAGTAAATTGATCATCATCTTTTCAGCTCGGTATATTTCCCGTTCTTCCTTACTAAAATCTGAAAGCTGTTTTCAGTCTGCATTTCGGTTAGTGGTAGAGCATACTTTGTTAAAATACATTCCCATGATCTCAAATGATTTGCCTGCACCCAGTTTTCGAATCTATCTTTCCATCCATAGTATTCTTCAATTCCCATTAGCTTCGGGGGTTTCTGAGTCATCCCCGTTTCGTTTTCTGAATTCATGTTCTGAGCAATGGAAGATGAACTAGGTGATGTTGCAAATGCGTTGTGGAAATCGTTGTCCATGTTTCAGACACTTTCAAGCGAAATACTATCTTTCAAGCGGTACCCTTCAAGCGAAACAATTAAACTGAACAACTCTCAAGCGAAGTTCTTGAAGCGAAATACTTTGAAGCGATCCTGAAAAAGAACCCTGAAGCGAACACCTTGAAGCGAAAATGAACTCTGTTTGAAGCGAAATGTTAAGTGTCGCTTGAAGTTTCAAGCGAAATCGTCCAATAATACTGAACTGTTCAAGCGAACTCCATTCAAATGTCGATTTTGATCACTTTTAGGTCGAATTTTGCTGTGAAACTTTCAAGGGTTTGTTATCTAGTACTTTTAAACAATCCGTGAGAAATTGAATAGTTTTTGACCGTGAAAAATTTCTGAACTGATGAAAGAAGGTGTAGAAGTAAGAAATTTTGATCGATTTCGGCTGAATTTTGCAGAACTCCTCAACCTGAGCTCTGATACCAATTGTAAGGACCGTGTTCGCGACCTAAACGAGTCGGTTCAGAGGAATTCCATCAAATACAGGTGCGGAAAACAAGTATTTGATGTATAAACAGCTGAATCTTCACTTTAACACTGATTTGTATTGATATGAAAACAATTACAATCAGTTCTCACACCGGCAGCACTTCGGTATGGAAATCTCACAAAAACAACTTATATCAACTTCTCTAATTCTTCTGATTTCGCTTGACACTGAACCCCTATATATAGACATTGAGATTTCGCTTCAGCATCACTCAAGCGAAATCTGATATGATGATTTCGCTTGAGGCTTCAAGCGAAAACTCAAATACATTACACACTTTCAAGCGAAATCTTCTAATTCTTTCACAATTTCTCATTCTACGTGCCCTGATCTAATCTATCTAAAGTAAGACTCGATACAAGACGAAGTCGACAGATGTAGTGCACCAACACACGTTGTCTAGGGTCGTAGGGTAAGCGATCTAATAAATCGCTTATACCTCGAACCCGACCCATTTGGTCGATCATTAGGATCCGACCAAATACATTAGGTGACCATAGCATATAGGGAATAACCTTCCGAGGTTATACCTTATGGTCACATCGTTTAAGTAGTTGTATGATAGGTAGTTTATATGCCTTAGGTAAATTACCAGAATACCCTTTTCATGTATAATTGGTAATTAAGCATATGTAACCTAAAATTTTGTCACATAACTGATTATGTAACATGTTTAGGCATATAACACTTGTCATAGGACTAGTTAGACGGTCCGAACGCGTTTCACGCGAACGACGCGTTAAAGTAGCATAAGCTACCTAAACGGGTCGTAATGGGTCGACAGCACTTATGTTAGGTTTCATTTAGTATGTAGGCCTTGTTAAACCATATGACACGAGTCTCTATACTCGTTTGGTTTACGAACTCTCATTCTATCAGATCTTCCGATTTAGGTCCGGTTTATTAACATAGTTACCTATAGTAGGTGCCGTTTGATATCCGCGATCTCTAGCATTGTTTGGTTGTTACTCAAGGACTACTAAGCAATCTCAAGTGAGTACATAGACCCCTCTTTTACTGTTTTCCAAACTGTTTTGGGGTGAAACACATGTGCCTACTTGTTACTTTCATGCTTTCCTGTTTTCACATCATATACCTGCTATGTTCGTTAGTACATTATAGTACATGATTTTATTACATCTTATGCTAGGTGTGCCCATTGTGTGCATTACTTAGTACATCGTTTTACATTACATTACATGCTACGTATGTCTATTGTTGCATACTTAGTACAGGTTATATGCTACGTATGTCTATTGTTGTATACGTAGTACAGGTTATATGCTACGTATGTCTATTGTTGTATACGTAGTACAGGTCACATGCTACGTATGTCTATTGTTGCATACTTAGTACAGGTCACATGCTACGTATGTCTATTGTCGCATACTTAGTACATTTGTTATTCATCACAGACTTACATCTTGGATACATATTACATGATTTACATGAACATTTTTACATCTTGATGGTTTGGTTTGATTAAGTGATTAAGTAACGATGCGTGTGTAATATGATACAAGCATGGTGGATACGCCGCTGGTACTTCCTATATATAAGTGTTTGTATGGTATTACATATCGTAGCGTTATTTGAATCATTTCAGTTTGATACATATAACATTTTACACCAATAACATACTTTTCACAATACATTGTTTTACAAGCAACTTATCTTATACAAACTCATTTTACAATGGTTATTCATTTAACCATACATTATTCTCTTATTTATACATATCATCTGATCTTATCATTTTTCAAATGATTTACAAAACAAAGCAAATTACAAGGTTCATGGCTAAACATTTTCTCAAACATAAGTCATGAAACCTATTTTCACAAAACCTATGTATCTCACAGGCATTTTTATGCTGACGTACCTATTTTCCCATGTGTTTTTCAGGAGCTGTTGCATAAGATGATCAAAATACACATAGGCAGACTTGGGCTTTAGTGACAATAAAAGATGCAAGACTAGTTAATTATGTTGTATTTCTTTGTTTGTTAAGACATTGTAACACTTTTAATCAATAAAACGAAACTTCAATTGCCATGGATTTGAAACAATTAATTCTGTTACAACACTCCCTGACATTTCCGCCACGTTTTGTATGTTCTACGTGGTCGGGGTGTGACATTAACTTTCCATCATCGGTTGTCGAAATATAAGATGAAACAAAATCTTTTTGTATTTTACAAACTTTATGCTAAAACACACCAAAATCTTTGTAATTTTATCCAGAATGAAATAAATATATACAAACATATTTACAGACATATTTTTGTGAATTTATGTAAGAGGATCATATCAGTTTATGAGACACATCACTAACACCGTTGATCTATTTAAACTTTAAGTTTTAAACAAGTTCACCTAGATTGTCAGTATGTTTGTCCACTTAAATTTCTACACAAAATTCAATTGTTTCAAGATATGAGATTAGGTGCTTTAGAACTTAGTTAACAGTGTTTCCCACCTCAGAATATATTCCCGTATCAAGATTTCATAGATTCAGTCTTACAGGTGAGTATACCTAATTGATATCTGTATATGGGTTAGTGCGATACCTTGAGAGCTCAGGTTAGTACCACCGTACAGACAAAGAGATGAACGCTCGTCTTAGAAGGGGTGTTCAATATTTGGAATCTTTTGACTGCAATTGTCATACCTTTCGATATTTTCAATTTTTATGAAGCTTTTCGGGTTTTAAAGCGCAAAAGTATTCTACAAATTCTTGGCCATTGCTGACGCAAAATTAGAAGATCTTGTATAATATCCCAGATATCAATTATGTATAAAGACCTAATATCTCAGAATCAGGCAATCTCTCAAATGAAATTTCGGAGTACTAAGTCCATATATTCGAGAGATGTTAACCCACTTATTAAGAAGTTATTGTTATGTTTATATCTCGAAAACAATTTACTGAATATGCAAAACCTACTGGCACATCATCGGCGAGACTGGTTTAACAAATTTTTAGCTTTACATTTCTCTAGCATGTTGTGATAGTCATTTCCTCTTTTTCACCCGAAAAATCTTTTGTATTTTTCATGTTTTTGTACATTTTCAAAATTTTTAAATGTTTTTGAATTTTTTATCTAATTTTTCTCCCCCTAAAATTCTAAACATTTCAAAGAAAGAAAAAATTGACAAACCAATGCGGACAACTTCATCTCGCCATCCATTACTGCTTTACATTCTTTTTATCCTTTGTCACACCCCAACCGATGGCGGAAACATCGGGGTGAGGCACTGAGCGAAACATATTGTCCAAGAGAATCCATAACACTATTAATGACAATATATTAATCGTTAACGTCCCAGACCATCAACATATAAAGTAAAAATAGTTATTACAGATATTGTTCTCAAAGACAAATAACAGTTCTGACAACTAATATTTTATTCGTGGGTTTCTAGACCACCTAACTTGATTCCATAAAAGATCAGCAAACATAGCATCCTAGACACCTGTCACAAACGTTAAAATAAAGTCAATACACAGAGTGTAAAGGTGAGTACACAAGTTTAATAGCATATAGTATAGCGAAAGCGATTACGCATAACTAGCATGTAACACGTAGAAATGTGAAGCAAGGAAGCTATCGACAATGACATATACAACTGACATGACTGCGAGTGTAGAATGCGCAACACATTATCACCACTGTGACCATGTGAAGTAAAACCCTTAACCTGTCCACGACAGGTGCTGAGTCCAAACTATAGTACTATCGTTGCTATGGCGTCAGGCAACAATCACTGTGTAAACATAACATACAAGCATTCATCGACAACACGTATACATGCAGGAGCGTTTAGCGTATAAAAGTGTTTGCGTTGTGTGTTGATGTGATTTGATATATATAACGTATGTAACACCCAAAAGTGCATTAAGCGAAAAAGGGTTCGAGTATACTCACAGTATGTGTTTAATAAATAAACACAATCTTGGATTGAAAGGAGTGCATGGAGATTAGCCTAATCACAGAACGATAGTGTAAGCGTTGAACAGTGCGTAAAAGAGCGTGTCGAGTGAGATGAGGGTCGAATGATGAGTCGATCGGATGATCATCCAGACGGATGGTCATCTGACGGATGACCCTTCGAACGGTTGGTCATTCGATTGGGGAAGTGTGTTTGTAAAATTTTGAACTTTTGAAGTTTTCGTTGTAGTATAAATAAAGTTATTCGATCGGATGGCTATTTGATTGAAAGTCTGATATTCTTTGAAATTTTACAAAACTTCAAGTGTTAAGCTTATAAGGGTAGTCACCTGGTCGAATAGTCATTCGATCGGATGGTCATCCGATCGGATGGCTATTCAATCGAGCAACCCTTTTGTTTGAAAACTTTGTAAAACCAGTTAAGTCAAGAAGTTTTGCGGTTTAACGGAGACGACGTGACGACATGTTAAACAACGGAAACCGCTCCAAGTCCAGCTCAGTCGATCGGATAGGAATCACCCCATTCGATCAGACTCAACCGTTCAAGATGGAGTTTCATGTTCAACCTGTGAATCAGTCGTCTTCTTCGGTAGAAATTCTGTGACAACCGGTAATTAACGTCTTCTAATTGCACGATTAACAAACGCTTAGGCGATAAAAAAATAGTGTTTAAGACACGAACTAACTCAATTAGGCTATTGGAATGCCTAGGAACGCTTATCCGACGATACGGTGCGCGTATGAGGATTTTCGGGTGATATGCTGAGCATTAAGCGATAACGAATTGAAACCGAACAAAATACTGACAACGCCGACAAATACGGATTTTCTATGAATATTTTATATTTATGAATTTAATTTTGTGAATTTATCGCGCCTCCGTACGTCACAAAGCGCAAACGTGAACGAAAAACGCGAAAACAGTAACGCACCGACAATCAACGACGAAACGGAAGCACCAGATTAGAATTTCGTCTTGATATTAATATATATTGACATATTCAGCGTCGTTTTTTTTTAAATTTTATTAACCGTAGTCGAAACCGGATCCAAAAACGGATTAAAACGACCAACGCGACACCTTACTCGCTTTTTACGCAACCAACGAGCGAACGTGTCCAACATTTATAACCGGCGTTATTTTACATACTGACGGACCTAATAATGTAATATACGACATTTCTAGAACGGGTGCGAAAACGGGCTTAGGAGAATTGTCGGGCCGCTCGAAAACACGCTAACGGGCCCTAGGCCCAATCCACTCCTTAACCCTAGGTATAAAAGTGTGACCACAACCTTATCTTCTCATTTGTGAAACCAGACAATTAAACACACGCACACCACTCCCCTTTCTTTTCCCTCTGCTCTGCATATCTTGGAGAAAACCCTAACACACCACACAAGCACACCCGTAACCTTTGCTCTTGCTCTCCCTCTCGTCCACTCCGATGACTGGAGCGGTGCTAGTAGGCTTGCCGACGGCCGTCCATGTCCCGAAGAACCCACACCACACCTGCAATCTCGTTCCTCTTTCCGACAAACACAGGCGAAGGGGTAGCAGCGACGGCGAGGACCCGACGGATCGGAGGTTCGAGAAAACACCACCACAGCGGCGGTGCTGTGGTGGAGGGTGTAGGGTGGCAGCAGATGCAGGAGAGAGAAAGGAAGAGAGAACGACGAAAGAGAGAAAGAGATGGACGGCTCAACCGTCGGCGGCGGAGGAGGCTGCCTGAGCACCGGTAAGTTTTTTTATATTCTGGGCTTATTTATTCCTTTTCTTTGCACCTCCGTGTATTAACGTTTGGCCGGTGTGTTTTTCTGATGATGATCGATTGGCGAGGATGATTGACGATATTGGTGGTGGTCCGACGACGGCTGAAGTCGCCGGAGCCACTCCGGCGACCATAGCAGTGATGGTGATGATTATTTGTCTCGGGTGCTGGTTAAAAATTTATTAACAACAGATGAGTTCATTCGGGTTCAAGTCAAAATTTGGGGCTCGGGTCAGTTAACAAGACATCACGGTTCAACTCGGTTGACTCGGTCGAACCGAGTCAACTCAGTCAACAACAGGTCAAAGTCAGTCAACAGCAGTCAACCATGGTCAAGACTAGACCCGGTAACAATTAATCGACATGAAAGTTCTCGTTATTTAGATATAGATATTTAGTTAAACGCGAAACCGAGCTCGACCGATACCTTTAGTGGTTATTTACGCTTTATTTTGTCGAAAATTTATTATACGTTGATTGAATAGATTGAATTATTGTTGTGTTTTTGACAAAAGATGACAACTTGAGTTGTCGGGTTATTCCAAAAACAGAGGAAACTCTGTCCGTTTTACGTAAAAACTCGATATACGAAACATATTTTGTTATATAAACGACGCCTACCGGAATTCAGGGTATTTTATAAAAAATAAATATAAGGGTATATTTATTTTTGGCGACATTTCATAACTTATAAATTGAAGCTATAACATTCGGCGAATACTACTTACCTTTATTTTAAACCACTAACACTTTGATAAAACGAGTTATATTTCGAATGCCTAGAATTACGAATATTTTTTTTTATAAATATGATTAGTTATCTTTCTTTCAAACATCGACTTCGTACACTTTTATGAAATAAATATGACGTTTTATTTTTATTTCAAACGCCGACCTTTAAACCCCTTACGAACTAGATATAGCTTTCATATTATTTCAAACATTTAAAGTTCGGAAATCATATAAATAAATATAATTGTTTATGATTATCTCAATTATTTAGAGTTTGAATACTCATATAAAATAAGTATATTTGAATTTATGTTTGTTTCAAATATTATATAGAGTAAAATGCACGGATAGTCCCTGTGGTTTTGCAAAATAACACCTATAGTCCCCAACTTTTGGAAATTACACCGGTGCTCCCTGTGGTTTGACAGTTTGTTACTCGGATAGTCCCTGGAGTGTATAACGGTTAGTTTTCTCCGTTAAGTGGATGTGAAATGACAAATTTACCCTTCATCTTCTCCACTATATGTTTCCCCCACCATTAACCACCAACCACCACCCACCTTCATTTTCACATGTCTAAAAACCTGCAACATTTCTATTTTGTCAACTTCTTTCACTATCAAAACCAGCAGCACCACTAACAATATCGGCTGACCATCCAATTGCTAATCTCATCAGCAATTATCAAACTCAGATTCTCTTCGTAAAACAATCTCAATACAATATCAATGAATCAACAATCACAAAACAACAAGGCTTTTCTTCAACAACTGCAAACTTCATCTTCGTTTATTATCTCGACCACATTAGCCGCTGTGAACAACTGCAAATCCGAAATCGTACTGATCCAGCTATGAATCTATTTTTTCTTTGTTTCGAACAAAAGAGATAACACGAAACTGCCGAACAGCAAATCTGCGGAACAACAGTGATTGATTTATAAAGAACAGATTTGATTTTACCGAATTACAATCGAAACCAGTACATAATCGGTCTAACACACATCTCGTATAGAAGAAACAAGTGCAGATTTCAACAAACAGAGAGAAAGGTGGGGGAGGGTGGGGTTGGGGTGGGGTTGGTTTGTTTTTATAGAGTGAAGAAGATGAAGGGTAAATTTGTCATTTCACATCCACTTAACGAAGAAAACTAACTGTAATCCACTCCAGGGACTATCCGAGTAACAAACTGTCAAACCACAGGGAGCACCTGTGTAATTTCCAAAAGTTGGGGACTATAGGTGTTATTTTGCAAAACCACAGGGACTATCCGTGCATTTTACTCTATTATATATATATACACATATATGTGTGTGTGTGTATACATCTAGTTATTTCCATCCTACGAAAACTACAAAGGTATATTACCAAAACATATACGACATTTCGATTACGTACCATTATCGATTTACGTATTTCTATTCATGACGACTTTGTATATATATTTATATTTACGTATATATATATATATATATATATATATATATATATATATATATATATATATATATATATATTCTAAATGACTTGGAAAACTAAATTGTTTCCGAGAGTTAGCGTTTATCCCGATTAAACGGGATCAAATAACCTTAGATTGGTTATTTCAAAATCAAAATGATAACACCTTCGTAGAGTCGTTTTATTTACGACTCGGTAGAGCTCAGACACATAGTTTAACTACGTTTAAATTAGAAACTGATGAGTTATTCCTTGATTAGGAACACTATAGTTGCACGCTAGCTAAATGCACGTTTTTGGAACGACACTACGGAATCACGCTAAGCTAGCTTTACACAGGGATATCAAGGTGAGTTCATAACCCCCACTTTTTCCTAGTTTTACGTTTTTACAAATGTTTTCGGGGGTGGAAAGACATGCAGGTTTTGCAAAGGTAAACAAATTTTCGATAAACGAAAACTCATATTTCTAAACCATGTTGCAAATGGATTTCAAGGAACGCAAATGGTTCACTAACGCTTTATACTAAACATACCGGTTTTACAAAACAATTGCGTATTTTCGAAACATGCATGATTTTCATGACAAGAGACGAGAATGTCCTAATTACAACAATGGGACTAGGTTGGCATGCGTTCGAAAAACGAGACAACTCAGTGAGATCATGTCCCCCTTTTCTTTCAACGTTTCGGTTTACAACTTTCGGGGGAAAATACATGTCAAACTTAGGTATGATTAAGTTATGGAATGAACTCTTAGATCATGTGAGCATAGGCTGTAACTGAGGTGCCATTAATCCTTTTGAGGACCAAGGAACAAAGGTTAGATCTAATGGGTACGGGCGAGCCCCACTCACGGTCCATGGGTGACCACTTAGAGTGCTGTTGTGTCCCAGTCGAGGTGATTCGACACAAAAAAAAATTGCCTACGCGGGTTGAGTACCTCCTATGTCCTCGCGAAACATTAATGATCAACATGTTCATAGACGCTTCACATACCAACTTACAACACTATAACTTTCATATGTTTTTAATATTCATTTGACGCAAACTCATACTACATGGATTTACAAACTTGGGTAACGTTTCCAACTTATGTACAAGTAAGAGGACGGGTTGGTCCTGCTTACAAAAACTCTAGTGGGCTAGACTCACAGTTTTCATACAACATGTCGAGAAAATGATTTTACTAATTTTCTCCACAACTTTTAAACTGGTAAACAAAAAGATTTGTTTAAAATCTTTTCAAAACAAACTATGAACTCGCTCAACTTTATGTTGATTTTTTTCGCATGTTCTTTCTCAGGTTGCATTTTCAAAACTATGGAACGGTTGGAATAGGAGAACCCATGGGAATTCGAGCACTTAGCGGCATTCATTTTCTAGAAGGCTTAGCTTATTTGCTTCCGCTGTGCAACTCTGATACAGGTCCAGTCACGCCATTATCTATATTGTCTATGCTATTTTAATTGCCCTAGCAGGTAATCTGCATGGAACGAAATGCTAGTGAACGAGTATACATGAAACTTAAACTATACGCCAGCGGATGTCAAAGTATATCACACACGACTTTCGAGACAAGGCCTTGGGAAAACATGATTGGGCACGATAACAACGATGCTAATCCCGACAGCGGGAGAACTACCGATTCCAATGCGGCACTTTGGCACGTGATCCTGCAAACGACACGAATCTCGCTGAGGTACGCTTAAACAAGATTTCATAACGATCGATGCTTAGTCTAAAAAGAGAGTCACAGTTATTGGCGCTGCAAAAGAAGTCACATGCCTTCGCATTCCCCCTATTTCATTTATGGCGAATACGCTATGTTCGACATTCCATGGTAATGTCATTCAACAACCAGTCATCGCACGAAATTCCAGGTAAAGTCCATACATTTCTTTTGTTGAAATTTCGACTTCTTGCATATAGTGAGTAGATTTTTGCATTTCTACTCCCCCTAATGGCCATTGCATCACAAATATTTTATTTCATGATAACGAACGCTTAATTGCTTAATTCTTGACAAATTCATATGTTACACATGCATTGTTTGTTACGCATGTGTTTCATTTCGAATGTTTGTTTCATCAACGTTTCATATATTATTTCGCTATACTCAATCTTTGCATTGTGATCTATATGACTCGTATTATTGTTAAGTGTCGACTCCTTGATATCGAGTCGACGAATTTCTTGGAAAACTCATCCTCTTTTGAGTGGCATGCATGGTTTTTTGTTGTGGCCATGTCGAAACTTTTATTGATACATGAATTCATTGTTGGATTATGTTTCAACCAAGTTCAATTGATTGAACTTGCTCGTAATATATATTCGATTTAAGATTCCATATGATGGATTGAGGCCATCATATTCGAAATAATCCCAACAAGCACTTCATTTTCTTTGAACCATAACATGCTTGTTTGGTCTTCGACTTCATTGTATCGTTTCTTTGATCACGATCACCTTGTGGTTGCGTCTTTCACAAGTCTAAAGCTTGCGCTAATCTCGTTGCTCACATTATGTACAAATTTAATTATTTATTTATTGGTTATTGATATTAAATCCGCCTTGTTGGTTTATCATATTAAAGAAATCTTAACACAATCGTGTGTTAAGATAATGGTACACAAATTTATTTCATTTTCCGGTGTACCTCTTAACGATTCTTTCAACATCGATCGAACATTTTGTGATATTCATTTCTTTTCATCTTCGATCGAGAACATTATTGGATTGTTGTTTCGATATCAATTGAAAATCTTATGAGATTTTTTTTTACTTCGTTGAACCTTGCATCTGATTTCAAAACACGGTGATGCTTGTTCAGTCACCACTATTATTGAATTATTTCGATCACTACGGCACCTTGTGGTGTCAGTATAAACTTGTAGCTTGTGCTAATCATGATCATCCACCTCATGCGAACTATATACGCTTTTCGTTTGACACATCATTTGAATAGTCCTAATGCAACTATGTATTAAGAAAATGATACACCCGGTTCGGTTGTATTTCATTTCGGTGTCTCCTTGCAACTCAACAATGTCAACACGTTGATTTTATCTTATTCATTTAATGGTTCGATAGTTGACAAATCATTTTCATGATTCTATCTATTTGAGCTAGTTGAATTCGACTTTCAATCATACAACAACCAACGCAAGTTTCCGTTGGTAGTGAATTCTATTGTTTCAAAAAAATTGATTTGCATATTGTGAACGTTTATTTGGAAACTCTATCGGTCAAAATTCCTCTTTTGTTGAACCTCGTAAACTTGGTCACACTTGTGATAGTATCACTACGCTTCGTTCACTCGACATCGAATTCTGGAACAAACTTAGTGAACCGTTGGGTTCTTATTGATACAAAATGTCTTTAAATTCACGTAATCTGAATAAGTCTTGCTTTGATTACGCGGTTATTCACTTTGGAATTGTTCGGACTTACCTGCGAATGATACAACTCTGAGAAGATATCATAGACTAAATTTCGAGGACGAATTTCTGCAACAGGGGGAGAATGTGACAACCGGTAATTAACGGCTTCTAATTGCACGATTAACAAACGTTTAGGCGATAAAAAAATAGTTTTTAAGACACGAATTAACTCAATTAGGCTATTGGAATGCCTAGGAACGCTTATCTGACGATACGGTGCGCGTATAAGGATTTTCGGGTGATATGCTGAGCATTAAGCGATAACGAATTGAAACCGAACAAAATACTGACAACGCCGACAAATACGGATTTTCTATGAATATTTTATATTTATGAATTTAATTTTGTGAATTTATCGCGCCTCCGTACGTCACAAAGCGCAAACGTGAACGAAAAACGCGGAAACAGAACGCACCGGCAATCAACGATGAAACGGAAGCACCAGATTAGAATTTCGTCTTGATATTAATATATATTGACCTATTCAACGTCGTTTTTTTTAAATTTTATTAACCGTAGTCGAAACCGGATCCAAAAACGGATTAAAACGACCAACGCGGCACCTTACTCGCTTTTTACACAACCAACGAGCGAACATGTCCAACATTTATAACCGGCGTTATTTTACATAATGACGGACCTAATTGTCACACCCCCAAAATCCACCTACGGAGTACTACCGCTTGGAGGCGTGACTGACCAGGATCCAGCCACCAATCATATTGAACAAGCATATAAGTAGTTATAAAAATCCACCCAATACAATTGGTGTTTAAACAAAACATAGTTAAGTTGCAAGCGGAAGCATAAGTCTTAAATCAAAACATAAGTTTAATTGTTTCATAGTTTAACGTGGACACACAGTCGTCCATATCCCACAACGATCGTCCTCCATGCAAGCTCCAGCTAAGAACCTAAGGACCTGCAAAGCATGTAGTAACGAGTCAACAACAAGTTGAGTGAGTTCACGGTTGGGTGTTCGTTTTAAGTTGTTTCGAAAACAGTTTCCTTTAGCTGGCATCCTGCCGTGGGGGTTACCCCATAGTTAAAAACGTGACTTGTTTGTTCCCGGTTACTCTGGCAATCCTGCCGTGGGGGCTACCCCGTGTTAGTTATCTGGCATTTCGGCCGTGGGGGCTACCCCATGTATACACTAGACTCGTTACCATATCGACTGCTGACTGTAGTCATGTTTATGTGCCCTGAAACTGTCAATGTCTATCATCATTGACGTGCCCCAGATCCATTAGTTCACGCCCGTCCTCTGCGGCACGGTGTGAGGTTTGTCAGACCTAAATAGCGCTATCTAACTAATGACCCGCTCGCCATTGGCCCGGCGATTAAGTCGATATAAAAATGAGGGACTTCGTGATAGAGTTTTGGTCTAGTACGAGTTATCTGTCCGTGAGGACGAGGAATTATATTCCTGAACCTTTGCTGTCCTACCCAAGGAGGACGAGGAACCCATGTTCCTTAACCCCAATTCCCGACCCCTGGGAATCCCATGCTTTGTAGAGGGTGTGAACTCACCTTGGTTTGCTCGGTAGAAACACAGAAAGGTCAAACAAGCAATGTTGTGGCTACTCACGTCCTATCATAGTTGTATGATACAAGTCAGGTTCGTAACCAAGTAGCACACGGATGTTTCTAGCACAGTGTATTCAAGTATTGTTCATGGCATACACGTTTAATCATGGCAGATCAACAATATTCACGTTCAAGTAACATATAAGGTCTGGGCATCAGGCCCAAGAGTCCGGCCCAAACAATTAAGTCCGAAACGAGGTGCAAGCCCAAACATAGTGTATCTGTGTATAATCCCGAGTCGCAACTAGGCGTTTGCGACTCGCAGCCTGAGTCGCAATTGTGGTTTCGGTTCGTGCTGTTTTGGTTACGAGTCGTAACTGGACTCGCAATCGTGGTTTCGAGTCACAAGGTTGGTGTGCTGATCATGTGTGGTTTCGAGTCGCAACCAGGTGTTTGCGACTCGCAACCGATGTCGCAACCGGGAGATTTCGACTCATCATGCATGGTTTCGAGTCGCAACTAGGGGTTTCGGTTGGACAGGAGCTGATTCGGAACAGTGTACTATCCAATGAGATTTTGATTTCAGAAAATGGTTTGTACTATCCACTTAAACATGTTTATTTGTCTAACTTTTACCCTAAATGGATCAAACATATCAGATTTCAAATATTCAACCACATTCTTATCATGTTCATCAAGTTCTTCATACATTCATCATGTTCTTCAAACATTCAAGTAATTCATCATCATTCATATGAACCTAAGTCTAACAAAAATCATGAACAACAATCAACTCTTGAACATATTCATCTAACCCACATATATACATCCGATTTCCACATATAAGCAGCCATTAACCAAGCATTTGATTTGTAACATAGGGGTATGAAATCCGACTTCATGAATATTAACAACTAGTGGTTTAGACTACATTTAAACACAAGACATCATGAGTTCATTATGCCACATATCCGAAATCAAAGCATGTTCCGATTATCAACATCATACATACGATTCACAAGCACATCATCATTGTACAAACGGTTCTAGTTCAATCATGTCATCCATAACATCAAACATCATAAACACTAACAAACATCATAAGCACTAACCGGTTGTGAGGTGGTGAAAGATGAAGCTTTGTTTGGTGTGAACAAGCAAATCCGAGAAATCCTTTTTGTGGTCGGTTGGTTTGATCCGAAAAGAAAGGAGAAGAAGTATGATGTTTGGTGTCTAGGGTCTTAGTGAGAGAATGGAGAGTGTGTGTGTAGAGGAGAGTATGAATGTTGTCCAAAATGGTAACATGGCCATCTATCAAGTATATATATATCCGCTCCAAGTAATATACCCTAGTGGGCTCTCGGATAGGCTAAGTGTGTGTGTGGCCCAACCGGCCCAATGTTACACTAGTTCACTCGAGACCACATGGTCTCGAGTCGGGTTCATGTCGTCTCGGTTCATATACATACTCGCATACATACACACAAGCATACATGTAACATAGCACATAATCATATAAGTTCACATATAACGTTCATTAAGTCATCGAATTTGTTAGTCACTTAGTGTTCAAACGTACAACGAAAGGTTCTAAATTTCGAGTTGTCACACTAATAATGTAATATACGACATTTCTAGAACGGGTGCGAAAACGGGCTTAGGAGAATTGTCGGGCCGCTCGAAAACACACTAACGGGCCCTAGGCCCAATCCACTCCTTAACCCCAGGTATAAAAGTGTGACCACAACCTTGTCTTCTCATTTGTGAAACCAGAAAATTAAACACACGCACACCACTCCCCTTTCTTTTCCCTCTGCTTTGCATATCTTGGAGAAAACCCTAACACCCCACATAAGCACACCCGTAACCTTTGCTCTTGCTCTCCCTCTCATCCACTCCGATGATCGGAGCGGTGCTAGTCGGCTTGCCGACGGCCGTCCATGTCCCGACAAACCCACACCACACCTGCAATCTCGTTCCTCTTTCCGACAAACACCAGCGAAGGGGTAGCAGCGACGGCGAGGACCCGACGGATCGGAGGTTCGAGAAAACACCACCACAGCGGCGGTGCTGTGGTGGAGGGTGTCGGGTGGCAGCAGATGCAGGAGAGAGAAAGGAAGAGATAACGACGAGAGAGAGAAAGAAATGGATGGCTCAACCGTCGGCGGCGGCGGAGGCTGCCTGAGCACCGGTAAGTTTTTTTATATTCTGGGCTTATTTATTCCTTTTCTTTGCACCTCCGTGTATTAACGTTTGGCCGGTGTGTTTTTCTGATGATGATCGATTGGCGAGGATGATTGACGATATTGGTGGTGGTCCGACGACGGCTGAAGTCGCCGGAGCCACACCGGGGACCACAGCGGTGATGGTGATGATTAGTTGTCTCGGGTGCTGGTTAAAAATTTATTAACAACAGATGAGTTCATTCGGGTTCGAGTCAAAATTTGGGGCTCGGGTCAGTTAACAAGACATCATAGTTTAACTCGGTTGACTCGGTCAAACCGAGTCAACTCAGTCAACACCAGGTCAAAGTCAGTCAACAGCAGTCAACCATGGTCAAGACTAGACCCGGTAACAATTAATCGACATGAAAGTTCTCGTTATTTAGATATAGATATTTAGTTTAACGCGAAACCGAGCTCGACCGATACCTTTAGTGGTTATTTACGCTTTATTTTATCGAAAATTTATTATACGTTGATTGAATAGATTGAATTATTGTTGTGTTTTTTACAAAAAGACGACAACTTGAGTTGTCGGGTTATTCCAAAAACAGAGGAAACTCTGTCCGTTTTCCGTAAAAACTCGATATACGAAACATATTTTGTTATATAAACGACGCCTATCGAAATTCAGGGTATTTTATAAAAAATAAATATAAGGGTATATTTATTTTTGGAGACATTTCATAACTTATAAAATGAAGCTATAACATTCGGCGAATACTACTTACCTTTATTTTAAACCACTAACACTTTGATAAAACGAGTTATATTTCGAATGCCTAGAATTACGAATATTTTTTTTATAAATATGATTAGTTATCTTTATTTCAAACATCGACTTCGTACACTTTTATGAAATAAATATGACGTTTTATTTTTATTTCAAACGTCGACCTTTAAACCTCTTACGAACTAGATATAGCTTTCATATTATTTCAAACATTTAAAGTTCGGAAATCATATAAATAAATATAATTGTTTATGATTATCTCAATTATTTAGAGTTCGAATACTCATATAAAATAAGTATATTTGAATTTATGTTTGTTTCAAATATTATATATATATATACATATATGTGTGTGTGTGTATACATCTAGTTATTTCCATCCATCGTACGAAAAGTGTACGAAGTCGATGTTTGAAATAAAGATAACTAATCATATTTATAAAAAAATATTCGTAATTCTAGGCATTCGAAATATAACTCGTTTTATCAAAGTGTTAGTAGTTTAAAATAAAGGTAAGTAGTATTCGCCGAATGTTATAGCTTCATTTTATAAGTTATGAAATGTCGCCGAAAATAAATATACGCTTATATTTATTTTTTATAAAATACCCTGAATTCCGATAGGCGTCGTTTATATAACAAAATATGTTTCGTATATCGAGTTTTTACGGAAAACGGACAGAGTTTCCTCTGTTTTTGGAATAACCCGACAACTCAAGTTGTCGTCTTTTGTCAAAAACACAACAATAATTCAATCTATTCAATCAACGTATAATAAATTTTCGACAAAATAAAGCGTAAATAACCACTAAAGGTATCGGTCGAGCTCAGTTTCGCGTTTAACTAAATATCTATATCTAAATAACGAGAACTTTCACGTCGATTAATTGTTGCCGAGTCTAGTCTTGACCATGGTTGACTGCTGTTGACTGACTTTGACCTGGTGTTAACTGAGTTGACTCGGTTTGATCGAGTCAACCGAGTTGTACCGTGATGTCTTGTTAACTGACCCGAGCCCCAAATTTTGACTCGAACCCGAATGAACTAATTTGTTGTTAATAAATTTTTAACCAGCACCCGAGACAAATAATCATCACCATCACTCCTGTGGTCGCCGGTGTGGCTCCGGCGACTTCAGCCGTCGTCGGACCACCACCAATATCGTCAATCATCCTCGCCAATCGATCATCATCAGAAAAACACACCGGCCAAACGTTAATACACGGAGGTGCAAAGAAAAGGAATAAATAAGCCCAGAATATAAAAAAACTTACCGGTGCTCAGGCAGCCTCCGCCGCCGCCGACGGTTGAGCGGTCCATCTCTTTCTCTCTCTCGTCATTCTCTCTTCCTTTCTCTCTCCTGCATCTGCTGCCACCCGACACCCTCCACCACAGCACCGCCGCTGTGGTGGTTTTTTCTCGAACCTCCGATCCGTCGGGTCCTCGCCGTCGCTGCTACCCCTTCGCCGGTGTTTGTCGGAAAGAGGAACGAGATTGCAGGTGTGGTGTGGGTTTGTCGGGACATGGACGGCCGTCGGCAAGCCGACTAGCACCGCTCCGGTCATCGGAGTGGATGAGAAGGAGAGCAAGAGCAAAGGTTACGGGTGTGCTTGTGTGGTGTGTTAGGGTTTTCTCCAAGATATGCAGAGCAGAGGGAAAAGAAAGGGGAGTGGTGTGCGTGTTTTCACAAATGAGAAGATAAGGTTGTGGTCACACTTTTATACCTAGGGTTAAGGAGTGGATTGGGCCTAGGGCCCGTTAGCGTGTTTTCGAGCGGCCCGACAGTTATCCTAAGCCCGTTTTCGCACCTGTAACACCTGTGCCTCCACGACCATCAAACAAATACCAAACCAATGAAATATTGTATTTCATACTTGGGATTTGTTAAAAATATGTGTATCATTTGCACATATCAACTCTTGTTCAATTTCAAGCTCTAAATCACTTTCTGGAAGGTTATACACGCACTGATGCATAAATATAACCAGTTTAATGCAACGAACACTCCGGAATAGTGAAATAGGCTTAACATACCTTAAATAACCTTTACATAACTTAGAAATAAGTTTCGAAGGCTTTGGTATGGCATAATCAAGTTAAAATCGCTTACAGGGACTAAATATGACAAACTGCGAAAGTATGCCAATTTGAACTGTAATAGACATTCCGGAACATGACCATAAGTTAAACACACCTTAAATATCGTTTACATAGCTTATAAATAGGCTTTGAGGGGTTCGGTGTGCTAAAATATACTTTTGGGTCATTCAGGGACTAAAAGTGTCAAAAAGCGCACAAGTTTGCACTTTCGCGCATATCTTACGTTCTGAAAACATCCGGACATCAAAAAATTTATGTAAGCACTAAAATACTTTATTTTAGTGTTTGGCATAAGAAAAATCCATTCGTCACGCCATTTGGATCGTTTTTCGTGCTTATGCGCATTCCGTCGTAATTAACCGAACAACGCAACCGTACGGCCAAACGAACCGACATCCGAAATATTTTTGAGCATGTTTTGAGTTCCCTATACTTTAACTTCATTTTATAGCTTTGAAATGAGGTTAAGGGGGCTTAAAAGTGTCAAATATGCATCAAAATACAAGTTTCTGGACTGCAGGGACCAAAATGGTAAATCTGCCAAACTTGGCCCTTGCGCACCGTAAGCGTTATTTGTTACGGTGCGCAAGGGGTCTGCAGACCAGATGCAGTGTATTAAACAGCCTGTTTGCAGCTGTTTGATTCTCAACCACACATTCCCAATTGCTTAGTCAGAAGATAAGGATCATTCTTAGTTACCAAAAGGTTCCGACACTTGTACGGATGTGATTAAAGCACGGTTTCCATGAAACGATCTTAACGGTTACCCGAAAACTATATATACCCATCCACCCCCGTTGCTAAACCCACAAGAATCTGATTAAAAAGACTCTAAGTTGAAACCATTGTTTCATACCTGAGTTATTTTGATCACGATTAGCATTCGGGGACCCTTCGTAAGTATTCTTTCGTCTTTTATTGCTTTTCGAGTCCGAAAGTCAAACTTTGTTTGACTTTCAGCGTTGAACAGCTTATGGTCAATGCAAAGTTCGTTTGAACTTCGCAACGTGATTGTAATCACGATGGTTATAGTCCCTTGTGACTATGCCTACTGATTACCACGTTGTCTAGGGTCGTAAGGGTAAGCGATCTAATAAATCGCTTATACCTTCGAACCCGACCCAGTTTGGTCGATCATTAGGACCCGACCAAATACATTAGGTGGCCATAGTGTATAGGGAATAACCTTCCGAGGTTATACCTAATGGTCACATCGTTTAAATAGTTGTATGATAGGTAGTTTATATGTCTTAGGTAAATTACCAGAATACCCTTTTCATGTATAATTGGTAATTAAGCTTATGTAACCTAAACTTTTGTACATAACTGATTATATAACATGATTAAACACGTTTAGGCATATAATACTTGTCAGACGTCTCGAACGCGCTTTGCGCGCACGACGCGTTAAAGTAGCATATGTTACCTTAATGGGTCGCGATGGGTCGAAAGCACTTAGGTTAGTCTCAATGTAGTATGTAGGCCTTGTTAAACCATATCATATGAGTTCCAATACTCATTTGGTTTACCAAGCCTCATCCTATCCGATCTCCCGATTTAAGTCCGGTTTATTTATATAGTTTTAGATTGCCGACGGATTCCGTGCTCCCTCTAGCTTTGTTTGGTTGTTGTTCAAGACCTCTAAGCATTCTCAGGCGAGTACATTTTCCCCTATTTTACTGTTTTTAATTGTTTGGGGTGACTCATATGTGCTAAATGTTTTCAAGGTTTTAACGATGGTATCAAAACGATTTTCGATATTATAACGATGGTTTCAAAAACGATTAAGACGATTTATACAAAACTAATAACGATTTCGATAATGGGAACGGACTTGTTGGTTGGGTTACATAACAAATGACATTCATTAGCAATGATCAAGCCGACCAGTATTAGGTTATGGTACCATAGGATCTGACAAATCCCGTTAGTTACTAAACCCGTGGTTATGTGTGGGTGTGGTGGGTAGCGACTGAATCTGTAATTGTTAATTTACCCTTTGGTAAGGGTTTGTTAATGCGAAAACGAGAAGCGACGAGAGATGAGTCACGAAGGTTTGAATGTTATTAGCGAGACGACCATATAAGTAGTTTCACGACCTAAAACGAATTTAACGATTTGGGTAAACGATTGGCTTCAAAGCGATATACGATTGGGTTTTGGTTAAGTGTTTACATTGTTGGTTTTGGTTTGAGTAAGTGATTTAAGTAACGAAGCATGTGTAATATGATACAAGCATGGTGGATACGCCGATGGTACTTCCTATATATAAGTGTTTGTATTGTATTACATATCGTAGCGTTATTTGAATCATTTCAATTTGGACATATAACATTTTATACAATTAACATACTTTTCATAATTTGCTGTACTAAAACAAAGGTTTTTGAGTTAAGAGTCATGGCTACGAGGTTTTATAAACTATAACCCGCTTGATTTGAGTTGGTTAATTAAGTTGCAATATTATACTCTTTTCAAAACAAGGTTTTTAATAAAGTATTGCAACATCTAAACTAGCCCTGATTTCAACACTTCTACAAAACCTATGTATTCGCCAGCATTTCTTTGCTGACCTCGTTTTCACATGTGTTTCAGGTATTGTTGAAAGATATCGATTAATAAGATGCATGCTCACATAGGACTGGACAAGGCCTTAGTGACTCAATAACAATGATAGATTATGTTTAATTTGTGTATTAGCAATTCCAGACGATGTAATTATTCAATGTTTAATAAAACAAAACACTTTTTGGTATCCATGGTTATGAAACAATGATTCTGTTGCAACGCGCCTCGATGTTTCCGCCAGGTTTTGTTGTTTTACGTGGTCAGGGTGTGACAGAAAAGATGGTATCAGAGCCAATGGTTATAGGGAATTAGGTTATTAGTAATGCTTTGACATAGTCTATAACCTTCTTAGGACCCTAACGCGAGTTCACTTGCGTTTAGTCATAAAACAATACCGTCACCTATCCTTAGGCGACGACCACAACAAGAACACAAATTTCAAGACCACTTTGAAAGCTAATCATCTGTTCTAGGATGATTGATTACTAGGTTTTGAACCCTCTATTGTAAGGTTTTGAACCCCTTTGAATTTTCAAAAATCTCGTCAAAGTTTGGGTCTTATAATGTGAACATGTGCAAACTGGAAGGGTGAATGCCTGTATTCTGGGTTTTCTGTCTAGGCAAGCACTTCGTATACATCTCATCAGACGCGAGACCAGTTGTGCTTACCTGGGAATTTTTGGGGTGAGTGTTCACTTATAGGCAAGCATGTCTTCGCGATACATTATTTTTGACCCATTTACTTTGATTAGTCACCGTCTCATTTGTTTGCCTTAGGTAACAAACAAATGATCGCAATTTTCATGCGTTATCATTCTGTTTTGATTGTCCAATAATCTTTCACCTGTTTCTCCCTATGCCTTTCTTTTTCTTCAAGAATGTCTCTTCATCACGATGACGCCCAGATATATGAGCAAGCAGCCAAATTCGCTCAGCAAATAGGCGAAGTAGTCCTGAAGACTGTTGAATTAGCTACTGCCATGTATCATCTCCAGGATGAAGCCACTCAAGAGTCACCAAGACAGGCAGGACCTAGTCAGGCGACAACACCATCAACCAATAAACCAATCGAGGAATCAAAGGCCATGGATGAACGATCCCCTAAGAAGTCAAAGAAGCGAAAGGCTTCTCAAAACTTCGCCATGGTCGCTCACAATGGTAAAGCCGTCCCCAACCAACCAGCTCAACCCCCTGCTAGGAAGCCATATAACGGAACTTCACCCTTGTGCAACCAATGTAGCCTTCATCATCACCCTAGTGTGAAGTGCCGCGAATGCCAAATTTGTGGACGTAAAGGTCATACGGAAAAAGTTTGGGTAGCAGCTGTTGCACCAAATCAAGCTGACAACAATCCTACTCAAGCTCGTTTCACACGAGGGTCTTGCTTCAACTGTGGCGAGATGGGCCATTTCCAAAGGGATTGCCCATAGCTTGCTAATGCAAATATGACCCACGGATGAGCAGTTGGCTGAGTAGAAGATGTTGCTATCTTATGCTTTTGTTTCTTTCGTTTTCTTGTAATTAGAAACAATCTGATTTGTTAATAAATAAATTGTTGTTCACACTTCTGATATACGAGTGTAGTTACATGTGTGTATGACTTTTCCTATGATACCTACATCAAGGAACTATGTACCTTACAAACTACTCTTGTGATTTCTCTCTTTCAAATGATTGCTCATGATTCCCTCGAAAATTTTAAGTACTCGTTTCACTCTAAGAAACAAAGTACAGAAAATTAAGTGACATTATGAGTAATCGTGCTCTTCGCACATCTGTGCCTTTGAATCCTTGGTTAGATAACTAAGGATATTTTCAAATCTCATACCCATTACGTTTTGATTTTTCAACATACACAGTACAAGTATTTCAAAAAAAAAAAACATTGGCTATACTTTCAAAAACAACCTTCATAATTTCAAAATGTTTCATATAGTCTGAACACAATATTAACAGAATACATTTTCTGATCAAGTGCATGATTTCGAAAAGCATCATTCATGTCTTTCAAAAACCTTATACATAATTTCAAAATTCATCTCGCATGATTTTAAAACATTTTTGTAAATATATCTACCTAATACACCTACTTTATGATTTCAAAAAGTATTATATATAAGGTTTCAAAAACGTTAAACACATTTTTCTTAAAAGAACCCCATGCATAGTTTTCAAAAATATTTTCCTCATACATTGATTTAACCTTCAAAATTCTGCTTCATATGTCGCCTTGACATATCAAGCATCTCAACTTCATAAGCATTTTACATCATGTTTTGACCTAAGCACATCCAGTGCAAGGTTTCAAAACATCTTCAACTTCTAAAATTCATATGGGATCTTTTTATCTTCACAATTAGATCCTTGTGGATGATTATCATTCAAATCAGAGTCCTTAATTGGATTCCTTATGTACCTTAATTCGAACACTTCGGTTCCTAATAATCGAAATCGAATTTTCTTTTTGAATCTTTCTATCTTTATAGTTGGATTCTTGATAACGTTTAAAGTACCAAATGAAATCCACGGAATGGATTCCTAGTGTGCTTTAAATGCATGTACGCAATTTACAAGACAAATTAACAAACAATTTTGCGATTATGTGATATGTGTTTATGTGTTCTCCTCTATGATTTTGTGTGATCCGATTTTCAATTCCTCATAGAATCTTTCATGTTTTCATATGAGGGATTCATAGTAGGATATTCAAAAGGTACTACCTTAAATCCTTATGGGCTTCTACCTGGTAGTTAAGACCCTTGGGTTATATAGTACCATTCCATGATTCGATGAGAGACCCTTTAGTGGTCTAGTCAAAAAGATTGATTCACAATTTGGTTAAAGAACAACATCTAGTGATGTAGCTGAACAGACTCCTTGATAGTCTATTTAGATCATTTATTGATTTAATTAAAAGGACTATATGGCGGTCTAGTCACACTCATCACAGGTTCATTCATATGGTTTTCCCCTACACATTATAAAATAGACTGTGTGAACCATGCAAGGAATTGTCTAATTATGGACGCGTACATAATTATGAAATTTAGTGCATAGAAACCCAGTAAGATTTATTATGTGTAAGAACCGATAGTGACAACAATAACAGAATGAGAACGATGTAATGGAGGTACGGTGGACGCACCAATGACGCTTCATATACTTGTATATAAGTATCCCTCTTACATTGCAAGCATAATGTTATTAAGGTTACTAGAAGTTCAGAACCCTAACCAATGTTGTTCGATCTTTTCAACTTCAGGTTTTAAACTCTCACAAGTTTCCTCTAAATAAATTTCGGGACGAAATTTCCTAAAGTAGGGGAGACTGTAACACCTGTGCCTCCACGGCCATCAAACAAATACCAAACCAATGAAATATTGTATTTCATACTTGGGATTTGTTAAAAATATGTGTATCATTTGCACATATCAACTCTTGTTCAATTTCAAGCTCTAAATCACTTTCTGGAAGGTTATACACGCACTGATGCGTAAATATAACCAGTTTAATGCAAGGAACACTCCAGAATAGTGAAATAGGCTTAACATACCTTAAATAACCTTTACATAACTTAGAAATAAGTTTCGAAGGCTTTGGTATGGCATAATCAAGTTAAAATCGTTTACAGGGACTAAATATGACAAACTGCGAAAGTATGCCAATTTGAACTGTAATAGACATTCCGGAACATGACCATAAGTTAAACACACCTTAAATATCGTTTACATAGCTTATAAATAGGCTTTGAGGGGTTCGGTGTGCTAAAATATACTTTTGGGTCATTCAGGGACTAAAAGTGTCAAAAAGCGCACAAGTTTGCACTTTCGCGCATATCTTACGTTTTGAATACATCCGGACATCAAAAAATTTATGTAAGCACTAAAATACTTTATTTTAGTGTTTGGCATAAGAAAAATCCATTCGTCACGCCATTTGGATCGTTTTTCGTGCTTATGCGCATTCCGTCGTAATTAACCGAACAACGCAACCGTACGGCCAAACGAACCGACATCCGAAATATTTTTGAGCAAGTTTTGAGTTCCCTATACTTTAACTTCATTTTATAGCTTTGAAATGAGGTTAACGGGGCTTAAAAGTGTCAAATATGCATCAAAATACAAGTTTCTGGACTGCAGGGACCAAAATGGTAAATCTGCCAAACTTGGCCCTTGCGCACCGTAAGGGTTATTTGTTACGGTGCGCAAGGGGTCTGCAGACCAGATGCAGTGTATTAAACAGCCTGTTTGCAGCTGTTTGATTCTCAACCACACATTCCCAATTGCTTAGTCAGATGATAAGGATCATTCTTAGTTACCATAAGGTTCCGACACTTGTACGGATGCGATTAAAGCACGGTTTCCATGAAACGATCTTAACGGTTACCCGAAAACTATATATACCCATCCACCCCCATTGCTAAACCCACAAGAATCTGATTAAAAAGACTCTAAGTTGAAACCATTGTTTCATACCTGAGTTATTTTGATCACGATTAGCATTCGGGGACCCTTCGTAAGTATTCTTTCGTCTTTTATTGCTTTTCGAGTCCGAAAGTCAAACTTTGTTTGACTTTCAGCGTTGACCAGCTTATGGTCAATGCAAAGTTCGTTTGAACTTCGCAACGTGATTGTAATCACGATGGTTATAGTCCCTTGTGACTATGCCTACTGATTACCACGTTGTCTAGGGTCGTAAGGGTAAGCGATCTAATAAATCGCTTATACCTTCGAACCCGACCTAGTTTGGTCGATCATTAGGATCCGACCAAATACATTAGGTGACCATAGTGTATAGGGAATAACCTTCCGAGGTTATACCTAATGGTCACATCGTTTAAATAGTTGTATGATAGGTAGTTTATATGTCTTAGGTAAATTACCAGAATACCCTTTTCATGTATAATTGGTAATTAAGCTTATGTAACCTAAACTTTTGTACATAATTGATTATATAACATGATTAAACACGTTTAGGCATATAATACTTGTCATAGGACTAGTTAGACGTCTCGAACGCGCTTTGCGCGCACGACGCGTTAAAGTAGCATATGTTACCTTAATGGGTCGCGATGGGTCGAAAGCACTTAGGTTAGTCTCAATGTAGTATGTAGGCCTTGTTAAACCATATCATATGAGTTCCAATACTCATTTGGTTTACCAAGCCTCATCCTATCCGATCTCCCGATTTAAGTCCGGTTTATTTATATAGTTTTAGATTGCCGACTGATTCCGTGCTCCCTCTAGCTTTGTTTGGTTGTTGTTCAAGACCTCTAAGCATTCTCAGGCGAGTACATTTTCCCCTATTTTACTGTTTTCAATTGTTTTGGGGTGACTCATATGTGCTAAATGTTTTCAAGGTTTTAACGATGGTATCAAAACGATTTTCGATATTATAACGATGGTTTCAAAAACGATTAAGACGATTTATACAAAACTAATAACGATTTCGATAATGGGAATGAACTTGTTGGTTGGGTTACATAACAAATGACATTCATTAGCAATGATCAAGCCGACCAGTATTAGGTTATGGTACCATAGGATCTGACAAATCCCGTTAGTTACTACACCCGTGGTTATGTGTGGGTGTGGTGGGTAGCGACTGAATCTGTAATTGTTAATTTACCCTTTGGTAAGGGTTTGTTAATGCGAAAACGAGAAGCGGCGAGAGATGAGTCACGAAGGTTTGGATGTTATTAGCGAGATGACCATATAAGTAGTTTCACGACCTAAAACGAATTTAACGATTTGGGTAAACGATTGGCTTCAAAGCGATATACGATTGGGTTTTGGTTAAGTGTTTACATTGTTGGTTTTGGTTTGAGTAAGTGATTTAAGTAACGAAGCGTGTGTAATATGATACAAGCATGGTGGATACGCCGATGGTACTTCCTATATATAAGTGTTTGTATTGTATTACATATCGTAGCGTTATTTGAATCATTTCAATTTGGACATATAACATTTTATACAATTAACATACTTTTCATAATTTGCTGTACTAAAACAAAGGTTTTTGAGTTAAGAGTCATGGCTACGAGGTTTTATAAACTATAACCCGCTTGATTTGAGTTGGTTAATTAAGTTGCAATATTATACTCTTTTCAAAACAAGGTTTTTAATAAAGTATTGCAACATCTAAACTAGCCATGATTTTAACACTTCTACAAAACCTATGTATTCGCCAGCATTTCTTTGCTGACCTCGTTTTCACATGTGTTTCAGGTATTGTTGAAAGATATCGATTAATAAGATGCATGCTCACATAGGACTGGACAAGGCCTTAGTGACTCAATAACAATGATAGATTATGTTTAATTTGTGTATTAGCAATTCCAGACAATGTAATTATTCAATGTTTAATAAAACGAAACACTTTTTGGTATCCATGGTTATGAAACAATGATTCTGTTGCAACGCGCCTCGATGTTTCCGCCACGTTTTGTTGTTTTACGTGGTCGGGGTGTGACAGCACCCGTTCTAGAAATGTCGTATATTACATTATTAGGTCCGTCAGTATGTAAAATAGCGCCGGTTATAAATGTTGGACACGTTCGCTCGTTGGTTGCGTAAAAAGCGAGTAAGGTGCCGCGTTGGTCGTTTTAATCCGTTTTTGGATCCGGTTTCGACTACGGTTAATAAAATTAAAAAAAAACGACGCTGAATATGTCAATATATATTAATATCAAGACGAAATTCTAATCTGGTGCTTCCGTTTCGTCGTTGATTGTCGGTGCGTTACTGTTTCCGCGTTTTTCGTTCACGTTTGCGCTTTGTGACGTACGGATGCGCGATAAATTCAAAAAATTAAATTCATAAATATAAAATATTCATAGAAAATCCGTATTTGTCGGCGTTGTCAGTATTTTGTTCGGTTTCAATTCGTTATCGCTTAATGCTCAGCATATCACCCGAAAATTCTCATACGCGCACTGTATCGTCAGATAAGCGTTCCTAGGCATTCCAATAGCCTAATTGAGTTAATGCGTGTCTTAAACACTATTTTTTTTATCGCCTAAACGTTTGTTAATCGTGCAATTAGAAGCCGTTAATTACCGGTTGCCACAAATTCGTTCTCAGACCGGTTCTCTACTAGGGAATGAGTAGAGGGCCTGAACGAGTCCAGATTCTAACGGTTTTGAGTAAAAAGTGAAGAATGTTCAAGAAAAGTTTGAATTAGTTGATAATTGTTGAAAAGTTGTTGAGATTTGTGTAAAATAGTGTTGAAATCCTTTAGATCTGGAAAACTTTGATGAGATGATGTCAAACTTCGGTGTTCATAAGAAACCGAGGTGACGTCACCTTAAAGTAGCCCAAATCCGATGATTTCATGGTGATAATGTAAGATTTGATGGAGAAGATGTTGAGAAAGTGTGTGCTGATGATGGAAGTTCAAGATTTAGAGTGAAAACTTACGAGAATCGCTTGGAATCGAGAGAAAAGAGCTTGAGAGCGTGCTGGTCGGAAATGGCTGTCACATCAATGAACAACTGATGTGACAGGGGGTATTTATAGGTGAGAGGGAGAAAGGCGGTGGAGGGTTAAATGGGTCGGATGGCCAGTCGATCGGATGGCCATCCGATCCGATGGTCATCTGGTCTGATGTCCATTCGATCGAGTGATCGTTCGATCAGTTGGCCTGTGTGAGTTAGTTTTCCGAATTTTGTTTCGTGTGTTGAGCGTTGCGTTGCGTTTAAGCGAGTTGCGAGTAAGCGTTGCGATAGTATTAAATATATAGTTACACAAATAACATAACTAATAAAAATCATAAAAGTAAATCTTAGTTTCGAGTTTGCGATGAGATTGCGATGCGATAGTGTTGCGATTGCGTTTGCGAATAACATCCCAAAACATATACGGGCATGCACAAGTAAAGCACATAAATACACACACACACATAACAATACTAATATCTGCGGTTCGAGTTGCGATGCGATAGCGGTGTGATAGCGTTTAGTAGTGATTTCTACGTTTATCGCATTATTACTTCACATATTAATAATAAATCATAGCTTAAATACCGTTAACTAATATATCAACTATTTATCGAATCTCAAGAGTACAAGCAATAATTAAGCAAGAAAAGACAGATCTGAATAACAACCTGACTTTTACTTTGACTTTGACTTGTACTTTGACTTCGGAAAGTCGGGTTGTTACATCTTTTACCCCTCATGATGACAAAACTTTGATATTTTGAAAAACATTTTCAGTTCTGTTTTATCAATTTGTTTTGTTTGTTCAACAATGAGGGTTCTGTGAGTTATTTCTCAATTTTTCAAACCAATTTTTTAACCTTTTTTCTGAAAACTTAGGCTATTTTCTCTTCATGTGCTAGGTTGCTCCGTTGTCCATGATTTAATTTGATTGACCTCTAGAAACACATGCCAATGCACAAACTCAATCACTTGAATAATGCAACCCAAGCTTGCTTGGTCTTGGGTAGTGTAACATGAATAGTTTCAGACAATCTTGGAAAATCTTTTTCAATTTTCTCATAAACAACATCTTGTTTCTTGATTTCAACTTTTTAGTTGAATCAATTTTCTTCTCAATATCAGAAGTTTCTTTCTTTTTAATCACCTAAGTTTGACCTTCTAAAACAATGTTCTTTACATTAAACTTTGAATCATTTTGAACATTTCTTTTCAAAGATTCATTGTTTCTTTTTGGAATTTGTTTTGGTGCAAAATTTGGTGATTTCAGTTTAACATCTTCTGATTTCTTTTCTTCAACATGAACAAACTTAGGCGTGTTTTGTGGACATTTTCGAGCAATGTGTCCAATCTGATTACATCTAAAGCACATCCGACTGTATTTTGCAACAGTGGAACCTTCAGCCTGTCTTTGATATTTCTTTTGTGCAAAGAATTCCTTATTAGTTTTTCTACTAAATTGGGATTCTTTGTCACTTTCTAAACTTATTCCATGAACAAAGTTCATCTTCTTCACAAAATTTGGTCTTTGAAACTTTTTATTTTGATTTTTCTTTCTATAACCTAAACTAGCTCTTTCATTTTTAAATTTTCTCTTTTGAAAGTATGAGTTTCTTGGTTTAGTATAGTAAGATTTATCTTTCTAGAAGTTAAAATATTTTACAGTGCTTGCAAGATTCTCTATTTCAGAAACTTTAATTTTCACCAGCTTAAAAACTTTTTCGAGCTTTTTCAAATTCACGTTTTGAATCGGAAATTCATCATCTGAAAATAATTTGTCAGATCCAAACATTTTGTACATCACCATATTCGGAACATCATTCAATTTAGATTCAGATTTTGGCATGTATTTTTGTGAAAAAATTCCCCATCTTCAAAATGTGAATTTGGGCTTTCAAAATTGGTGGAATTACTTTCATTCTCATCTTCAAAAACCTTTTCAACCACATTTTTAACTAAATCTGACTCACAAGCCTCATCAGATTTAGTATAGGTCATGTCTATATCATCAGGCAGCTGATCAGTTTGATTTGTTTGAACAGTTTTTAGTTTAACGTTCAACGCCTTTTCCACCCCATCTGGCTTTTTCTGGCAGTAACCTTCCCTCCTGGGAGGTGGAAAACGATGATACCCTGACCCTTTGTTTCCATTCCCATCAACCTTCTTTCCAGATTCATTATCTTTAGTTTACTTTGGGAAAATGTGAGCAAGTACATATGAAGAAGTTGAGTAACTAATCAATTTCTTATTGACCCTCTCCGTTTCAATTCTTGTTGTTTCTAATTCTTGCTTAATCTAAGCAATTTTATGAAGATGAATGTTAATTGCTGTTTGTTTATCCATCATAGTAGCTTTAAGCAACATTATAGTAGCATCATTTTCACGGCTAAGGTCAACAAATTGTTTAGTTTTGCTACTCATTGTATCATATGCTTCTTTCAATTGATTATAATCATATGTCAAATGATCATTGTGTTTTTTAGTTCTCGAATTTCTTTTTCTTTCTGAAAACATTTAACGTCTTTTGCAAAACATTCAGCGCAAACACACTTTTGTTTTAACGCATCTTCTTTTTCAACTAGCTCTGCGCATTTTTGTTTTAATATCTCTTCTTTTGCAGCTAACTATGCACAAGTTTGTTTTAAAATCTCAAATTTTTCAACAAGCTCTTCGACTTTCTGTTTTAAAAACTTGTGTTTTTCAGTACAAGCCTTGCACATTTCTATGCATTTCTTGCACTGAAAATAAGCTTTAAACTCAGTTTTCTTTTTAATCTCACTCTCAATTTGTTCACCAACCAACTCATCTTTCTTCTCTTTCTCTTCAACCTATGCCATCATAGCTTTATCTACTATGTTTGACATATTTTCTTCATCCATCATTCTTGCCACTTCGATGATTTCTTCAACGGTTTCTATCTTTTCTTCTTCTCTCTTTTCTCCACTAGATCCCGAGCTGGTTTCAAAGCAACCTGCAAACATATCATACATTTTAGGAGACATCATAGATCTTAAACTTTCTTGCATCATTTCTTCAAATGATTCAGACTTTTCTTCAGTCATTTGTTTAGGCTCATTGATGATTTCAGCAAGCATTGCAAAACCATAGCCTTTTGGAATGTATTTATCCCAGTTGAAACCTTCATCATTTTGAGTCACCATCAATGCTTTATTCCTTTTTGATGACTGATGCGTGTGAAGTGTGTATATAAGTTTAAGTATATTTTAAGCCCTTTTACACTTTCTTTAGCCAAGTTTTAAATTTATAAAACACGATATTTACTAACACTAAACACACATATGGGCAAGTGCACCCATCGTGAGCGTAGTATAGTGTTGGTAAGATACCGAGGTCGTCCAAGGACACAAGAGCTTTTAGTACCGGTTTATCCTCAACGTCTAATCAAATCAAAAGTTTAGAAAAATGTTTTAAACTAAGAAAATAAAAATTAACTAAAATGCTGAAAAATAAAAATAAAAGAAAAACAGATAGACAAGATGAATCACTTGGTTCCGACTCGTGTTTAGTGTAACCTTTGATTATTTCCGCACTTTTGCACTTATTTAAGAGATTATCTTAGTTATTGTAGTAGGCCCCTCTTTTAGAGGTGACGTTACCCTCAACCCAGTAGTTTGAGTCAGCAAGGATACAATCCTAAAGGGTCGGATTATTGAAAGATAATTAATTAAGTTATTAAGGCAAATTATGGTAGGCCCCTCTTTTGAAGGTGACGTTACCCTCGACTAAGTAGTCTGAGTCAGCAAGGATACAGTCCTAAGTAGCCGGGTTATAGTGTTAATAGTAGTTAACTTATGAGGGGATCAAAGAGTTTGGACCCCCACCATCCAATACCGTTAAGTATTGAAGGAGGTCCTACTAAATTTGACCCAGGTCCCTTGCAGGATCTCTAAATGCTGAACAACGGCAAGACTCTTACCAAACCGTTCCCTTAACCCCCGACCAGGTAGCCAACATACCTCCATATTGACCGTGGAGATATGAATGGTGAAAATCTTTTATTTTATATAGACAGTAAAATAATGCCAAGACACCACGGACAAACGATAAGGAAGAATCACCTTCAACATAAGAAACTAGTTATTAAAGTCATTAATACATAACCAATTAAAAAGTGTGAAAAGATTAAAAATAAAAAGTATTACACTAGACACTTTGTCTTCACCAAGTGATGTAAGAGACTTACGCAAACATGGCCTTGATTGTCAAGAACTCTTACGATCAATCTTGGATCCCGAGACGACTCACACACTCTATGATGGACAATGGATGATGGTGGTGGATGATGGTGTTATGGTGGTGGTGGGTGGTGGGTGAAGTGTGAGAGAGGTGGTGTGCCAAGGGATGGTTTGAGCTTGAGCCAAGCACTCCTATTTATAGGCTGAACAGAAGCTTCGGCACGGCCCCGTGTCCAGTGGTCATGGCCCCGTCTCCACATCCTTCTCTTTCTTCATTAATTGCTCTTGTCTTTATTCGTTGACCACGCCCCCGTGTCCGCTGAGCACGACCCCGTGTGCAGAAGCATATCTGTACTATGAAGATTTGCCTAGATTCTGCGAATCTTATAGTTGACCACGGCCCCGTGCCCACTGAGCATGGACCCGTGGTGGGCAATAGAAGCTTCTACCACTTTGTCTTTTCTTCTGACACTTGGGCACGCCCCCGTGCTGGCTGAGCACGGGGCGTGTTCAGTCTTCTGTCTACTTGTTTTGCTTGGGAAGATGCTGTCGTGGGGTCGGGCATGTCACGTTTGTTCCTTTTCTTGTATTTATGTTAGATTTTGCTTTCTTTTTGCTTCTTTTGTTAATTTGAGCTCATTTAATCCTGAAAATGTTGGGATTGAACCCTATCAGAGGAACAGATAATTAAAGCCAAAACTGGATCAGAGCAGTGGATCCAGAATAAGCAGACGTTTACAGATAGTTCATGTAAATCTCTTCCCTTGAAAGTGGCTTTGTACCTGCTGACCTCCTATCTACTGATCTTACCAAGTGCTGATCCACAACTGCTGCCTTGTATCTACTGCCAAATGTTAAAGACTGATGGAAGACCAAAGCTCTGCTGACTCAATCTTCTGCCTTGAGTCAAGTACTGCTGATCCGGACAAGCACTGCTGGATTCACAGCAGTGGAAGGATGCAGCAGCTGTTTAAGTGTCTTTCATGTAATAGATTGTAATAGCAGTAGTTACTACATCAGTGTTTGTATAGATCAGAGGTTAGAGTTTGTTAGGAGGTTAGATGTCACTTTCATGGTGACGTCAGCTAAGATGCTCAGTGGTTTGCAAGTGCCTATAAATAGTTCAGTACTTTGTACTGTTCGATTAGCTCTTTCACCACATCGTCTTCTTTGCACGAACAAACTACTGAGCTCTGGCTGAGGGGGAGTTTGCATTCTTACATCAATCATTGTAATCGTTGTTGAAACAAATTCAATCATTCGGTTCATTATGTAAAGATGTTTAATTAAAAGTATTACTCCTGTTTGATTGTATGCAAAGTTTGTTTTCATCTTAATTCCGCTGCACAACTCTTTCATTTCCATCTTAATTTCAAACGAAAATACAATCAAAAAGAAACTCAGATCCAACAATTGGTATCAGAGCTTGGACAGTCAAATTTGATTTAACAATCATTTTGACGTAAATAGTTCAGCTCATAATAGTTGATACTGATCGTTTATTCGTCCGTTGAAAAACAGAGCAAGGATTAATCACCATTAAAGTTGATTTCTCAGTGTCTGTAAAACAACAAGAATGACGTCACAATCTCAGGATGATAAAAACAACATCGGCTCGCTTTTTAAACCACCTATGCTAAAAAGAAATGAGTACAACATCTGGCAGAGGAGGATGGGTCACATCCTCGCTCAACAAAGCACAGGTTGTTGGAGGTTTGTCATTTATGGTCCCCATGTTCCTTCAGTGCCAAGCGCTGAAGATGCTAAAAAGTTCGTTCCAAAACCAGTTGAAAATTATACCGAAACCGATTTTCAAAAGATCGAACTAGATGCTAAGGCTTTTAGCATCATAGCATCAGCGCTGCCCAATGAGATATATGCTGGACTGTTACACTGTAACAGTGCCAAAGAGTTATGGGACGCACTTAAGGAACAGTTTGGTGGAACTGAAGAAGTCATAGAAAACAATAGGGAAATCCTGAACCAACAGTATGAAACATTTTGCTACGTTAAAGGTGAATCACTAACGCAACAATTTGAGCGTTTTAGTTGTCTCATCAGTGAACTGAGGCTTGTTAACACCACTTTTACAAACTCAACTCAAAATAGCAGGTTCCTCAGGTCACTGCCAGAAAAATGGGATACTATAGCTTTTGTCACACGAAATTCATCTGAATTCAAGGATTTGACCTTGACCCAACTCCATGGTCGACTCCTGACCTACGAAAGGGAGTTGAACCAGAAAAGGAGGTTACAAGAGTCAGGAAAAGCTACCGAGGATTACACTTTCGGTAATACTGCTCTTCTGGGTCAAGAAGAATCTGGGAGCAGTGGTAAGGACCAGGGTTATGATCACTTCATTAACATAAGTGCTGGTGCAAATTTTAACAACCCTGATCCTCACTCTGCTAGTTATGCATTCACTGCAAATGAAAACCAGATGTCAGATAATCTATGCTTTGAACTAAATGATTTACAACATTTTGATCCCACTGATTTAGAGGAAATGGACATCCTGCACCAACTGGCTTTGCTAAGTGTTAGAACTAGCAAGTTCTACAAAAGAACAGGGAGAAAATTCCCAGGTCTGCATGGGAATCTAAGGGTTGGGTTGGATAAATCGAAAATCAAGTGCTACAAGTGTAATAGGTTGGGACATTTCGCTAGGGAATGTAGGAGTCAAACCGCTGGTCCCATAATTACTCATCCTAGCTCAAATCCTCGACCTCAAAACCAAAACACTGTGCACTATGCCCAATATGCCCCAGCAGCACAAGTGAACACTGCTCACTATGCTGCTGCCCCTGTGCCAGTACATTATGTCCAAACTACTGTTCCATAAATCCAATATGTTCAAACCCCTGCTCCACAGGTACAAGTGCAATCTGTTGCACCTCAAACCACTGCTCCAGCAGAAGTACAACCAGATCAACAAAGTTTTTTCACTCAAGGGTTTGTTGACTGGAGCAGTATGCCTGATGATCTTAGTGATGAAAATTTTGCACTCTATGCTTCTAATGATTCTTCACATGATGAGTTTTGTTTGATGGCACTAGAGTCAATACAGGAGGAGGTTGAAGCTGAGGAGGAACAACAGTGCTTTGAAACAGTGGAAGAGGTGACTGAAGCAGTGGTTACTACAGTGGTTGATGAAATACTGTTGGGAAAAAGTTCAGGTACCCTGATTGAACCAATGACAGATCCATGGTCCATAGAGGACAAAGAAGAAGAGAAAGAAGAAAAGGCTGGTGAAAAGAAGGTAAAAGCTGATGATGATGAAGATCATCAATGTGATTGTGCAATGATGGCAGCTGCCAAGGTATCTCCTCAAGTTCTTGAAAAACTGTGTTCTGACAATTGCATAATTGCTTTTGCAAACATTAAAGAGGTGAATGAAAACCTTCGGGATAAAATCTTGTCTGATGAGGTCAAATTTGAAAGCTCTTTAAAAGAACTTAAAAACAAATTGACTGAAAAGGAAAAAGAAATCAGCTGTCTAAAAGAAGAGCAAAGCATCACCAAAACCCAACTTCAAACTATGGTAGAAAAATACCAAAGTTGCAAAAAGGAGTTGGAATCCACCCAGATTACTTGCGAAAGATGAGTGGAATCCTGCAGAGGATATGAGGTGATGCTTGCTAAACAGATTGAAAGTAATGTGAAATTTGGGGTTGGGTATAGAAAATATGATGATGAACACATTGCTTGTGAAAAATCTGTTCAAAACACTGATGTAACCACTGAGTTCATCCCCACAAACAAGAATGGCCAAGAAGTGAAAATCACTGACAAACTTGGTAACAAAATCACACTTGGCAGAACAAGGAGTTACTCAACTTTTGAAGAACTTGAAAAATATCAGTTTAAACCTACCTGGTCTGACGAGTGTGATATTCTTGAAAATTTCAAGCCAATGGACTTTACATCAACTGATGGTATTAAAGCTCCAAAAGCTAAAGTCATACCTCTCAAGGACATCCCAGCAGTGGTTAAAACCTCTGCTGCAAAGGAGTTTGAAAAGAGAAAGAAGAAAGAAAAAAATGATAACTTGTTTTGTGAATTATGTGAAAAAAGGAATCATCTAACAAAAGATTGTTTCCACTTGAAAGCTTATGATTTAAACAAAACAAGTATCATTGTTTCAGCAGAAAGCTGCATTGTCTGTGGTAAAACAAACCACAAAACTCAAGCATGTGTGTACCTCAAAAACTTTGATGTGAAAAAGAATGAGTACATGGCTAAAACATCCTTGAGTCCATCATCATCATCCTCATCATCTGTCAAGTTCACCAAGAAACAACCACTGTTTGTGCCAGTTCAAACAGCTGTTACAAAACAGCTGAACCAAACATCTGTCAAAAGAGATGTTCAGGTTACTGATGCACCCCCTGCCAATCAGTTCAGAAAAGGCAGAGAAAAACAGTCGTACCAAAGGATTCCACATGTTTATGAGGCCTACAAAAGGCCCTCTAAACCCAAAGTGAACAAGCATCCTTTTGGTTACCAGCAGATGATTGGTCAGGACCCACAACAGTGGTTAGAGAAACACTGTCCTAAAACAGTTCAAACTCCTGACCTAACCATTGTCCATCATTCTGCATCCATCCCAGACACTGTTGAGACCCCATCCAAAGCCTTGTTGGCTTTGGAGACCTTAATGAACTAATCCTTTTACTTCATGTGCAGGGAGCTTATGCATGCTTTGATAGTCTTTGGTATGTAGATAGTGGAGGCTCCAGGCACATGACAAGATGTAAAGCCCTCCTCAAAGACTTTAAAATCCATGGAGGGGGTGATATATCCTTTGGGAATAATAGTAAAGGAAAAGTTTTGGGGTCGGGTACAGTGGAGTCTGGAAAAGTAAAATTTGAAAATGTCAATCTAATAGACAATCTAAAATTCAACCTTCTGAGTGTGTCCCAAATGAGTGACAAGGGTTTTGGGTCATTCTTCACAAAAGATTGTTGTAGGATTGTTGGACCAGAAATGGTCAAAAAGATTGAAGCAATAATCAAAACTGGTCAAACTAAACTTGTTGCTCAAAGAAGTGGCAATGTTTATGTTGTTGACATGTCAAAAGAGTGTCCCAGAGCTGATGCCTGTCTGTTCTCAGCTGCCTCTAACAAAGAGACAGAACTTTGGCACAGAAGGTTGGGACACACAAATCTTAAGACAATCACAGAAATTTCAAAAAATGGTTTGGTGAGAGGCCTACCACAAAAATTGTTCTCATGTCCTGAACATTGCATTTCCTGTTTAAAAGGAAAACAACATAAAAGTTCTTACAAGTCCATTGAAGAGTCCAAAACAACCCAGTGTTTGCAAATGCTACACATGGATTTGTTTGGCCCAGTTCAAGTCATGAGCCTCAAAAAGAAAAGATATTGTTTGGTTATTGTTGATGACTTTTCTAGGTTCACATGGACTTTCTTTTTGCACTCAAAAGATGAAACTGCAGGCATTTTGCAAGACTTTGTAACACAGGTTGAAAAGCAATTTGACCTTCCAGTGAAAAGCTTCAGGAGTGACAATGGCACAAAATTCAAAAATAGGGAGTTGGATGCCTTCTGTGTGAAGAAAGGGATTGTAAGGCAGTACAGCATCCCAAGAACACCAGAGCAGAATGGGGTAGTGGAAAGGAAGAACAGAACTCTGATTGAGGCTTCCAGAACCATGCTTGCAGATTCAGGTTTGCCTTTAACTTTCTGGGCAGAGGCAGTAAACACTGCTTGCTATGTTCAGAACAGAGTTTTAATAAACCCAGGCACAAAAAGACTGCCTATGAAATTCTGTATAAAATTAAACCACTGATCTCATATTTCAAAGTGTTTGGCTGCCCATGCTTTATTTTGAACTTAAAAGATTCCATTTCAAAATTTGCAGCCAAAATTGATTATGGTTATCATCTGGGATACTCAACCACTGCCAAGGCCTACAAAGTGTTCAATACACGGACCAAGGCAGTGGAGGAGACTTTGAATGTTAAGTTCAATGAACTCTCATCAATGAAAATCCCAGCAAACCCTGCAGATCTGTTTGATCTTGAAAAATTCACTTTTGAAAATACTGCTGTCAAGACTAACAGTGCAGGTCCATCAGAGGATACAGCACCAGACTATGGGTATGAAATCATCATCCCTCAAAGGTCTGCCACAAAGGGAAAAGCACCAGCTGTTCAAAACAGTTGTCAAAGCTCAACCACTGCTACCTCAACAGTTGTTGACCAAAGTAGCCCATCAACCACTGCTTCCACATCCTCAAACACTACTGACAAAAGTCCTCAAACAGTGGATAACAGTCAGCAGTTGTCCACTTCATTACCTCCAATTCCACCACCTTTTGAAGCCACTGCTGGATCATCAAAGTCCCCAGCAGTGGTTAGCTCAGATGATACACATTTGCAGCCTTCACCAACCAATGCCATCATACCATAACAAGGAGATTTAATCTTCTTGAGATCTCATCCACCTGATCAAATCATTGGCAACATAAATGAAGGGGTGCTCACAAGAAGCCAAACCCAAAACATTTATCTTTTTGCTGGTTTTCTATCACTCCATCAGCCAGTCAAGTACCAAGAGGCACTGAAAGACAACAGCTGGGTAGAAGCCATGCAAGAGGAACTCCAACAGTTTAAAAGACAACAAGTATGGGAGCTTGTACCACTGCTAGAAGAGGTTAGTCCCATTGGCACAAAGTGGGTCTTCAAGAACAAAACTGATGAAAGGGGTATTGTTGTCAAGAATAAAGCCAGGCTTGTGGTTCAAGGTTACAGACAGGAAGATGGGATTGATTATGATGAAACATTTGCCCCTGTTGCAAGATTGGAAGCCATTAGACTGTTCCTGGCCTTTGCTGTCAACCACCATATGAAGGTGTTTCAAATGGATATCAAAAGTGCTTTCCTCTATGGTACAATTCAAGAAGAGGTGTATGTTTGTCAACCTCCAGGTTTTGAGGATCCATTTTATCCAGATCATGTCTACAGGCTAAACAAAGCCTTGTATGGCCTGAAACAAGCACCAAGGGCCTGGTATGAAACTCTTTCCAACTTCCTACTCTCAAATGGTTTCAAAAGAGGTACCATTGATAAAACACTGTTTTTAAAATGGAGAGGGAAGGATTTAATGATTGTCCAGATTTATGTGGATGACATTATTTTTGGAAGCACATGTAACTCAATGTGTGCAGAGTTTAGAGAACTTATGACAGCTGAGTTTGAAATGAGTGCTATGGGTGAGCTGCAATGCTTTCTTGGTCTCCAAGTATAGCAACTACAAAATGGAACTTTCATTCATCAAAGCAAATATGCTAAAGAACTTTTAACCAAATTTGATATGAATGATTGTAAACCATGCAGCACACCCATGGCAACAAATAAGCTGGTCATGTCTGATGAAAAGGATGAGCTGATTGACCAAACACTTTATAGAAGAATGATTGGGTCTTTACTGTACCTAACTGCATCTAGACCAGACATCATGTTTGCAACATGTGTCTGTGCAAGAAGTCAATCAGCTCCCAGAAAATCAAATCTCATTGCTATAAAAAGGATCTTCAGATACATAAAAGGTGCTCCCACACTTGGTATCTGGTATCCAGCTAATGGGAACATCAAGCTTTCAGGTTTCTCAGACAGTGACTTTGCTGGATGTCACACCACAAGGAAGTCCACATCAGGAGGGTGCCAATTTCTAGGTGATTGCTTAGTTTCATGGCAAAGCAAAAAGCAAGCAGCTGTTTCAACATCCACTGCTGAAGCTGAAAACATTGCTGCTGCAAGCTGTACAGCCCAACTCCTGTGGCTTCAAAATCAGTTACTGGATTTTGGTATCACTGCCTTAAAGACACCACTCATGTTGGACAGTCAGGCAGCAGAAAATATCATCAAAAATCCAGTTTCCCATTCAACCACCAAACACATCGACATCAGACATCACTTTGTGAGGGATTGCTATGAAAAAGGTTTGATTTCTCTGCATCATGTCCCAACTAAAGACCAACTAGCTGATGTGCTCACAAAAGCACTTGATACAGCCACTTTTGAAAGCTTGGTTTCTAGGATTGGGATGCTAAACATGGAATAACAAGCAACATCTTGTTTTTCTATGAATAAAAGCAACAAAATGTTTTCAGAAAATCAAAACTCCATCCTTAAAAATAGCTAAAAATGAAAATTTTTCATTAAAATCCTTAAAAGTCTGCCATTAACCACTGATTGTTCAAAAGTCTGCTTTCTTCAAAAGTCTGTCCACTGCTGAAAGTCAACCCCTGCTCTCTCATTATTTGATAAACTCTGTTGTTCAAAAGCAGTGTATTATCCACTGATATGCTATCCACTGATAGTAAAAATCATCCACTGCTCTCATACCACTGCTTTCATATGTCCATATCACACAAAGTACTTTCCTTCACTTTCATCAGGGGTTGTCACGTGGGCAGTACATATTGGTCAGACCTTTTGTAACGGCTGCCACCTCAGCATTCACTTTCTTCCCTATAAAATCCCCCACTCACCACCAAAACAGGGTTTTACTGTCGAATTGAATTCTTAAAAATTCTCTTCTCAAAACAGTTTTTTCATCTCATCTTCCACAAATTTCTTCGATCAATCATCCTCAAAATGACTAAATCAAAGAAATCTGCAAAACCCTCATCCAAATCTTCATCGAAAACAGCCTCTCAAAAGGCAATCTCCACTGAAATTCCACACAAACCATCTCACAATCTTCTTGGTCTTCTTACAAAACCAAGTTCCACAAAGGAGTTCGATTCCATCATTGATATCATCACCGCCTCAAAGTACAAAACTTTGTTGACAGCGGATGCACCAATTTACTTGGCAACCCAAAGGGAGTTTTGGAAGAATGCAATCCTTGAAACACAAGGAGAAGCTGTAATAGCCATTAACTCTACTTTAAAGGGAAAAGAAGTCAAGATTACACCACAAACAATTTCAGAGGTCTTTCAACTCGACGATCAAGAAGGTAAAATTACTTTCCCTAAAAACGAGTTAAAAAATGATTTTCTGGAAAGGGGGTACAATGCAGAGGTCAAAAAGGACACCTTAGAAAAAGGTTACTTTCCTCCTGCAACAAGATTTTTATTTCACACCCTCTTAAAATGTGTTTCCAACAAAACCATTTCTTTCAATGAGATACCATTAAAAATTCAAAAACTGGGATTTGCAATTCTTCAAGATGAAAATTTTAACTACTCCCAGGAAATTTTTAATGATTTGGTTAAAAATGTTGAAACAAAAGCATTCCTACTTTTTCCAAGATTTTTAAGTTACTATTTTGAAATGAAACTTGGAAAGACGGATGCTGCTGCAATAAAACAAGGTGATTTCATTCAAACAAATTGCTTAACTGCTGAAACTTTTACAAGGATGTCTACACCTTGCAAAACACAAGCAGAGGTGCCTGAGCAGATTTTAGCAGTTACAACTGCTCCTCAGGTATCTGCTGCTGAGCCCACTGCTCAAGGTGATCAAAGCAGCAGCACAACTGCTTTGAAACCCACACCTATTATCTCCAAAAAGCCAAAAAGAAAAACTCAAAACCCCACAAAACCCATCAAAAAGGCAACTCTGGAGGATGAGATACCAGAGCTCCTGCCAGTGACTACACAAATGTCACAAGGAACCACTGCTGCTACTTCCTCACAACAGTTGGTACAAATATCTCAACCCATAACCACAACTCCTCCTGCTTCTTCACAAAAAGAACAGGTTGTACAAATAGGGTCTCCACATCATGATGCTCTGGAAACACTCGTTTCTATCATCCGCAGTCCAATGCCCGGGACACATCCTTTTTCTACACCAATCATCACATCCACAATTCCCTCATCAATAAAACCACTGTTGGATGCAATTGATTTGAACCAGGCATTAACCAGTCCTTCTCAATCACCTACTAATGAGAATATACCTCAACAACTGACTGGGTCTGATGTATCAATCTTTGCTAACCCACCAACACAACCTGAGGAGGTTACACCCCTTGAGTTACAAGTAACTCTTGGTGGTAATCCAAGTGAAGCAACCACTACAAGTGTTACACCCACTGGGTTACATTTGGACAGTGGTTACATTAATAAGACTTCCTTGGAGGCAATTCCTTTCATAGCACCTCTGCCAACCACCAGTGGATTTATTTATCCTACTGGCAACATCAAAAGGTTGTCAAGTGTTGAAGGAAGAAGACCCCAGTACCAAGAAAAAGGGGCATCAGTGGTTAACTTGGGTGATGGTTTAAAGTACCAGAAATTGACGGATCGCATTGAAAAACTTGATAACTCTGTTGCAGAACTCAAAGATATGCTACAACAGGTGTTACAAGTTCAGAAGGTACAATCAACTGCTGTTCCACCTCAAGCATCTGCTCCACAAAGGGCACCTGCTACAAATGAGCTCTGGAATCTTTTTCAATCTTTTCTTCAACAACAAGCACAATTAGCAGATCAGCAACATGAAAAACATGTACAACAGCTGAGAAATGCAATGGAGTCAAGGTTCAAGAACACTAAGGCTGACTTAAAGGCTCTCAAAACTCAGATCTTGCACACCACTGGCACTGCTCCTCCACAAGTATGCTACATTTATCAACTCCCAGAAGATAATGCCAAAAAGGGGGAGAAAATGAAGGAGTGGAAACAGAAGGGTATAGAGGATGGTCTCTATCTTGAACCAGAAAATTCAAACATGACCAAAAAGATCCCTTTGCCAGATGGAAGCAAGAAAATTGATGTGACAACAAATGCACTAGCAGAAGCAGTTGCAAGTGTAAAAAGGGATAGAGAGGCCAAAAGGAAAGCCAGGGTGGAGAGAATGGATCATCCAGATCAGGGTACTTCTGGGTCAAAGGATCATGAAAATCCTGTTGAGGAAAAGAAGAAGCCTACTAGAAAAGTGAGGCAACCCAAATCCATTCCAACCAGACGTTCAAAGTCTGCTCAAAAACCACCATACAAAACAGCTGATGCAACAGGAGTTACAAAAACTACTGCTTGCCAAACAGTTGTTCCATCAACACACACCACTTCAACACACACAACATCCACTGCTTTACCATCATTACCACCAAAAACAACACCTGCTGACATACAGCAGAAGACAGCAGATGTTATAACATCTGTTGTAATGACAACAGTGGTTGAAACACCAGTTGTTTCAACAGCTGTTAGTCAATCACAATCCACTGCCACTACATCTACCACCACTGTTCCATTCAAAACATCATCAGTCCCTCCTACAAAAAGGAGAAGGCTAATTTTAAAAGATGATGACACATCTCCTTCACCAACATCTTCAAAATCCCTGTCACTTGTCACTATTCCAAAACCCATACCTCTCTCTTCAGCTCAAATTATAAAATCACTACCTCCTGCTGGTGTCTCATTTCCTCTGGAACTCATTGCAGTCAGAGAAGAAATCAAATCATTTTATTATGAAGATGACCCAGCCAAAAGGAGGTTACCATCAATTGCAAATTTTCCCAGGCCTAACAATCTTGAAGAATACTTGAAACTCAAGGCCAAACAAGCAGAGGATATTGCAATCAAAAATCGAAAAGGGAAATCTGATAGAGAATTTCAACAAAACTATCAGTTTTTACTCTCACAGGTCAATGCTATGGAGCGTTTTGCTAAAAATGTATGTCAGCAAATTTCTGAAAGGGCAGATGAGTCCTTAAGGAAAGACTACATTGAAAATATCATGACCTACAAGAAATACAAGGGGGAGAAACACATGTACAAGACCTGGACCATTTCTGAGCTTGAAAAAGAAGCAGCCAGGATTCAAGACATGATCAAAAATAAGGTCAAGCAGACTCCTCCTGAAAGATTCAAACAATTTGAAGCTGAAAAAATGCTAGAGTTGAGGAGAATGAAAGAGGAGCTGATTACAGCAGATTATGGGTCAAAGAATTCAGTGTCAAAGTGGGGAGAAGATAGAGTCAGAGCAACATATAAGAAATTAGAGGAACTTAGAAAGAAAGATCCAAGAGTTCCACAAAAGCCTGACTACTCCAAAGCAGAGGTTTCCAAAAGACCACCAAAGCTGCAAATCAAAAGAACCACTGCTCCAGCTGGTGCTGCCATCTACAAAAGAAGGTGCAAAAACCAGTTTAGCATGGAAACAATTCAAGATCTATTAGCTGGAGATGCCATTGTAAAAGAAGGCACGAAAGTAATGATAAAAGAAGATCTTGAATTGGAACAATCTGCAAGTGCTGCTCAGCCAGCTATGAACAGGCCAGCCTCACCAAATACTTCTGCAAATAAACATCTCCCAAGAAACCCACCAGGCTCAAAAATACAAAAGTGGGAAACTGACAAACAGACCTGCGTATTGACTTTGCTCAGGTCTGGTGGAGTAGTGGAGAAAATATCAAGGGAACAAGCTCTTGGCCTGAGTCTTGAAGATTTGCAGGATCTCCTTGATCTTCCACTTAGCAGGGATGATGAAGATACAGACGCCCTAGACTTTGAATTACAATTTAAAGGTCAGATAAGGGAACTGTTGATGAGGCAATAAAGATTTCCACAAATAATGAAGAGTTTTGGCATTATCTGTTCCAGGGGGAGATTGTTGGGATTGAACCCTATCAGAGGAACAGATAATTAAAGCCAAAACTGGATCAGAGCAGTGGATCCAGAATAAGCAGACGTTTACAGATAGTTCATGCAAATCTCTTCCCTTGAAAGTGGCTTTGTATCTGCTGACCTCCTATCTACTGATCTTACCAAGTGCTGATCCACAACTGCTGCCTTGTATCTACTGCCAAATGTTAAAGACTGATGGAAGACCAAAGCTCTGCTGACTCAATCTTCTGCCTTGAGTCAAGTACTGCTGATCCGGACAAGCACTGCTGGATTCACAGCAGTGGAATGATGCAGCAGCTGTTTAAGTGTCTTTCATGTAATAGATTGTAATAGCAGTAGTTACTACATCAGTGTTTGTATAGATCAGAGGTTAGAGTTTGTTAGGAGGTTAGATGTCACTTTCATGGTGACGTCAGCTAAGATGCTCAGTGGTTTGCAAGTGCCTATAAATAGTTCAGTACTTTGTACTGTTCGATTAGTTTTTTCACCACATCGTCTTCTTTGCACGAACAAACTACTGAGCTCTGGCTGAGGGGGAGTTTGCATTCTTACATCAATCATTGTAATCGTTGTTGAAACAAATTCAATCATTCGGTTCATTGTGTAAAGATGTTTGATTAAAAGTATTACTCCTGTTTGATTGTATGCAAAGTTTGTTTTCATCTTAATTCCGCTGCACAACTCTTTCATTTCCATCTTAATTTCAAACGAAAATACAATAAAAAAGAAACTCAGATCCAACAGAAAATACAAAAGGAAGACAAAAGCACACTTTTTCCAACATTAGTACTAAAAAAAGGTTAGTTTTATGCCACAATTGATGTAATTTATATGTTGCATTTTGCACACATCAAATACCCCCACACTTGAATCTTTGCTTGTCCTCAAGCAAAACTCTTTATAATGTGGCTTTACACTCCCAAATGGAATGGGTAGAAGAGAAAGTTTTTGGGCTTGTCATAGAGTGTCGGGATTTCCAAGATTCTTTATTAAGTTTTATTTTTATTTATTTACAATCCTATTCGTCATGATTTATTTAAAACTTTTCATACGATAAATTACTTATTAGGGAATAACATGCCTCCTTAAAATTCTTTATATACAAGTTCACATTCCTCACGGGGGATCACTCAACACTCGGCCGAAAATGTATTTTAGTGGATCACTCGAGAGCGGTATGGAACTTACTCCTACCATAGGCTTGCCAAGCAATCAATCCTCCTTCTTTTTAACTATATACCTTTGTAAATATCAAGAGGACTTTTTGGGTGAAGGGTTAGGCTTGGGTTAAAGGTAGGTGGTTGGGTTAGTGGTTAGTAGAAAGGGCGAAAAAGCGTAAAAAGCATCGGTTTTTGTAAGACTTTCTATTTTTCAACTTTTTATTTTGATGAAGCTATTATTCAAACAAAGTTGTTTTTGATGAACTTGTTTGTTTATTTTTTTTCTTTTGCTTCATCAACAATATATATATATATATATTTTAAAAGTCATACGAAAAACCGAGCTAGTTACTAAAATAAAGGGTTAAAAATGAAAAAGGTTTTGGTGGGTGAAAGGGTGTTTGGTTTGGGTTATGAAATGAAAAGGTTTAGGCTCAAAGGGGCTAACTAGGGGGATTTTGGGTAGGTGGTAAAAAAAAATAATGGTGTAGAAATAAAAAGGGTTAGTCCTAATGCCTCCATCATTTACTTACTCGGGTTTAAGTTGGTAAGGACCGAGAATGTATCATCATGGCAAGTTCTAGAGTCGTAAGAACCAAGCGGCTATTCACACAAGAAACGAAAAATGAGCATTTAATTTAAAGATATATATTTGTATGCTCAATAAAGGCTCAAAACTCACTTTTGTGGGAATGAGTTTTTATGTGATCAAGTATATATAATTAAATTTTAACTAAGCTTGTTATGCCTTTTCATAATTTTCTTATGTTGGTTCTTTTTATCACGACGCTATCGGTTGTAAATTTGTTAAAATATAACCTTTTTAGAACTTTGAAATTCCCAAGTTAAACCTAGACAAGTAAAAAAAATAAATGAAAATTTTTGAAAAAAATTTGGGGTGATTAGCGGTTCCAATAGAGTTTTGTGGAAGGCTTGTATTTAGGACTTGCAAGATTCAAGGTTTTAGCATCCCCCCCCCCCCCCCCCCCACACTTAAATTACACATTGTCCTCAATGTGTCCCAAAAATAAGTTTTTAGGTTGATTGAATGTGTAAAATGTGTGATTTAAACAAAAATTTTGTGTTACTGGGCGCTGAACACGGCCCCGTGTTGTCCGGGCACGACCCCGTGTTCAAGTGCCAGTAACAAAAATTAAACAAAAGAAACAGAAGCTTGGACACGGGGGCGTGTTGGGTGAACACGACCCGTGTCCAGTTACCTGAACTGGGTCTTTTCTGCAGACTATGCAGTACGGGGCCGTGTTGGGCGGACACGGCCCGTGCCGAGCTTACTGTATTCGAAGAAAATCGTCGGATGGTCCTGTTCTCCTGCATGGGGTGCTGGTTCAAGCTTCCCTCGTTTCCTTTGCCATCTCAAGTGTGTTTTATTCCTTCTAGCACCATCCAAACACCAAATTAACTAAAACCATCATTCATTAAGTCATAGAGAGAATTACATCATAGTCCTAAAATTGAAAAATAAAGCAGAAAATAAAAATCCTAAATTAGATAGGTCAAGTGATACGAAAAATTATTCCTAGGAGCCCTACTTCTACAATAAGAACCAAAATTTCGGAAATAGTTTTCTGGTTTCTAAAAGTCTTGTAGAACTCCAAGCCGAGCGGTGTCCCTTAGATGTTGCTAGAGCCATTCTTCTATCTCCCTCGGGAGAAGGGAGGCGGCTTCATGTTCCTAACCATCTTGTGGAGGGGGAGCGACACCAATTGGAACCCCTTGTAGTATGTCTTGAGGGGGCTCCGGATGTAAGGCGTACCATTCGGCCGGAATGATGACTTCCGGTACCACATTCCATGCCCTTTGTGTGATAATCGGCACCAAAGGAGGAGAGGCGAGAATGTTCAACCTTTGGTGCAAAAGGTTGACTTCCCGGAGACATCCTTCTAGTCCCACCGTCAGATGATTAATACGGTCGACCAATGCTTCTTCCACCCCCGTTATCTCATCAATGGCTTTTCTTAGGGCGTAAACATAGTTTACAAGAGAATCCTCAACCGTGGATGATCTTCTCCCCTGCCGGCTGTTTCTGGAATGTGACGAAGAGTTTCCGCTTGTTCTGCTCGCCATTCTGAGAAAACAAATCAAAAAGAGTTCAATTTTATTGGACCAGTACCTCGGACACGGCCCCGTGTTCAAACATCTGCATGATTTAAGAACAAGGAATCTTGGAGTTTTAATTTGTTTTTCTGATTTTTAAAGCATTTTTGAACAGAAACAACTTAAAACATTGTTGTAGAACTTATTCTTAAAAAGATTCCATGAACAAAAATCTAACAAACATCTCAATAAAGCTTGAAATTATGGAAGTCTCAAGCTTCAATGGAGGTGTAAGGGAGGAAAAATTGAAGAAGATGATAGTGGATAAAAGAGGAAAGGACAAGAAGATAGTTGAGAAACTTCTTTTAGAAAATACCTAGGATGGTATCTGAGAATATTCCCCAAATCTCTGTCTATGGAATGGTTCAAATGTGCAGGATTGTGACAACCGTCACTTTTCCGTACATTCCGTACACGAAATGAACAGTAATTTGTGCTTAAATGACTGTGCATGATCTGGTTTACCAGACAAATAAATTTCTGAATTCCATGCAAGTGAATTCATGCACATTTTGTGCTACAAAATATAGCTTTATGCATAAACGAGAGCGTTGCGTCAGAAATATTAGTAAACTCACCGGTAAGACACATCGTGTCAACAGAACTGCAGAAAGCAGTCAGACATTAGAATTGAGGCCTAGGTGTAGGTCCGACGACAAAAGTACATTAAAACCCAAGAGTACATATAAGGGTTTAATTTATAGACACTGCGAAAGCAAAAATAAGCACTAAAAAGCACCCGAAACGCACTTTAAGTGCATAATTTATATAATTCAGCATTTAAACATATGAATATTTTGCAGAAATGTCGTTTTATTATCCAGAATATTTCCCTAAGTGTTGGGAATTGAAAGAGTACAAGAAAGGTACTTAAAAGACACTAAAAAGTGTAATTTAGCACTTTAACGAATCGGTATCTAACCGAACAACCGGAAAATACCCGGAACACCAAAATAATGCTAGAAGCATTGTTTTTATTTTTCTAAGCTAGTTAGGGTCCCCGAATACCCTAACACCTGTTACAACTCACTACATGCTAGTAACTAAGTTAACCTCCTAATTAACTAACAATTGTCTAACCACTTGGTTGGAAACCAACCATAAGACCCCCCCCCCCCTAACGAAATCGGCTCCCCACGGGGGCACCCCACTAATACTTTTGATTATAATAATCTTGCTTGCCCCATATCTTGAAGACACATTATCTAGAGGGTAATTAGAAGATGGGATTATAAATGTAACCATAAGTTCATAACATCACATAACCCACACTTAGAAAAATTCACTCTCCTCTCTCTCCCTCTCATTGAGTTCGGCCGAAACCCCCAAGCACCCATCCATCATTTTTCGATTTCCTTCAAGCCATTCCAAGCATCTACAAGGGTTAAGGATCGCGTATAAGGAACCTCGGTGCACTCGGATTGCGAAGGACCTCACTACATTGCCTTTATCCACACGATTTCCAACTAGTTTCTTCCCTAGCCTAGAGCTAGTTGTAAGTGCTTCTAATCACCTTCTTGATCTTGTCTAGGGTGGTTAATAAGAGATTTGTTGGTTGAAAAACTTGAACACTAAAGATCACCAACTAAAAGTCTACTAAAATGATAAACCAAGTGGTTAAAGAATGAATATTGGTGTAAAACTTGTTAAACTTGTTTTGTTATGATTATTTGGTGTTGTTTGTTGCTAGTAGTAGTTCGGATCGTCATCTAACCCGGCTAGGTCATGTTCATAGAACAAGAACTAGTATATGTTAAAGTATGAAAAGGACTAGATGATGAACACTACTACATAATGACATGAACTTGTGTAAAAGTAATTTTTCTTGTAAAATGAAGTTCTAAACTAGTAGGTCTAAAGATCTACAAGTGGTATTTTCGAAGAACCAAGTATATGATGAAATCATGTTTTAAGGTCGGATCTTCCATAAACTAGAAGTGTTTTTGTGAACAAACAAGTGTGTGGACACTTGTGTAACAAAAGTTTTAACAAAGAAATAATTTTCGTAAAAACCGACTAGAAGTTGTAAAACTTCATGCTCTTTAAAAAGAAGTTTTTAAGAAATTGTCACACCCCCAAAATCCACCATGCGGAGTATCACCGCTTGGAGGCGTGATATGACCAGGATCGAGCCACCAATCATATTGAACAACACAATTAAGTAAATAAAACCAAACATAATACGATTGGTGACCAAAGCTAGTTAACCTTGTTTGGTTTAAACAGCGGAAGCATAAACGTGAGTTCAAAAGCATAAGTCCATAGTTCATAAGTTAAAGTTTCAAAACGCTAGTTTAGTAAGTTCATAAGGATTTAAACATTAAGCACGGAACATAACAGTCCGTACACCACAACGACTCCTTCAAGTGCAAGCTCCAAGCATTTAGCGACCTGTAAGGCATGTAACAACGAGTCAACAACAAAGTTGAGTGAGTTCACGTTTGGTTGTTTAGTTTTAAGTTGTTTCTGAAAACGTGGTTTGACTTTCGTTGGCTTATTTGCCGTGGGGGTTACCCCGTAGTTGAAAGTATGTTTAACCATTTCTCTTTTTCTTTACCCAATCCATAACCATGATCAGTGGGGGTTTTCCCCGTTTGAACTACTAGACAGAATGATATCGACTGCTACGCAAATAAGTTGTGCCCTATATCAGTGTCTATCATCACTGACAGTCTGCCATAGTCCATTAGTACACGCCCGTCCGACTGGCACGGTGTGAGGTTTGTTAAACCTAATAGCGCTATTAACTAATGACCCGCTCGCCATTGGCCTCGGCGATTAAGTCGATATAAATTGAGGGACTTCATGATAGAGTTTTGTCTAGCTAGTTTTAAGGTTGTTGTCCTGCACCAGGAGGACCACAACGTACGTATTCTGCACTAGGAGAATTCGTAGGATTAATAATGGCATCCAATCTATGGAGGATGGCCGTACATATCCTACCCAAGGAGGATATGTAGATTTAGTTTTAATTCTTTAACCCATTCCCAAACCACCGGGAATCCCATGCCTTAGAAAGTGTGTGAACTCACCTCGGTTTGCTCGGTTAGATTCTCAATATAGCTAACAGTCAAGGTCGGTCAATCACGTCCTAGTATGATTTACCAGTTAGTCATTTAGTGGCTTTCAAATAGAACACAAAGTTCCTACACGTATCTATCACACAACATGCATCACTGTAACGGTTTACGCCCATCTAAGTTTCCCGTCCATTCCCCACTCAAAATCAAACATACGATAATGCACATAACATATATAACATGTCAAATCATTCACAGCTAGCATACTCGACATTTAGACGCGCAAATCACAACTTATGTTATTTCAGCATTAATATTCAAAACCGGCTGTTTTCGGGCATTTAAATAAAATAGTTAGATTATTTCAAAAATTCCCAACTTTTTATAGAATGTCATAAACATTCCATATTTTATTATGTAAAAATATCGGGGTCCGGTTCATTACCCACATTTTGTAAAAAAATTCATATTCGGGACCGAACTCAGATTTATGTATTTCTAACCACAGTCCACGAAACAATTTATTAAAAATTCATCGAGTGTCCGATTTACGAAATTCCAGTGGGGTAATTACAAATACATCGGTTGTCATTTACTGTACAAATTTCATGGTTCGATTCATCACAAAACTCAGGTTATGACTAAAAATACGACACCCATTTATTGCTGTCAAAATTCAGCTTAAGTTGCTGTTACAAATTAACACTTTAAAAATAGTAAACGGAGTCCAAAAATTACGATTCCGGTTCCATTAGAACCGTATTTCATAATAACATATTTTAGATTCAAAATATCAATTTTTCGTTGAGGTTAAGACCTGTTTACAGCCAACAGAAGTGGGCTGTAAAAGTTAGACAGATTCTGATTCTTTTGTGTTTAACCTTCTAAATCGTGTTCGATCGATTCCTTTAACAAGTTTAGTGACCACAACAACATCATATACTAATATCATTCAGTAAAGCATCAGATAATCACCCAATCATCATAATCACACAAGATCTACATGATTTACACACATATTCATCCATTAACCACCTTGTTCATTACTTTAGTAAACTTTTAGACTTTGATCTTATATGTTCGTAATTTTTAACCGACGAAACTCTTATTAACCACTTTAGATACGTTCAAGAGTGAGTTTTAAGTGATATACCTCTAGCTCGAGGCTAGGGAAGATTCTTGATGGAAAATGGGTGGATAAAAGCTAACGGAAGAGGTCCTTCGTGTTCCGAGTGCACCGAAGCTCCTAATACGCGATCCTTGAAGTGTGTATGATGATGGAATGTCAAGAACAAGAACCGAAAGTATGATGGTGGGTGGAGTGGGGTTCGGCCGAGATGAAGGGAGAGCAAGAGAGAGTTTGTAAGTTGGTGAAATTGTGAAGTGATTATGTGATGTTAACCTCTAGTACTTATAGGAAGTTTAGTGTGCATTACCTTATGGATAATGTGTCTAGTTGATATTCAACATAACATAATATAATAATCAAACTTGTACTCTTGTGTTCCCCAAGGTTGGGACCGATTCCAATGGGGGGGGGGGGGGTATCTAGTTCGGTTACAAGCATTAGTTGGTGTTTAGTTAGGTTAAACTAAGTAATTAACTTAGTTACTTGTGTGTAGTATGTTGAAACGGGTGTTAGGGTAATCAGGGACCCTAACTGGCTCAGAAAAGTATAAACAATGTGTTTAACAATATTTTTGTGTTCCGGGTAGAGTCCGGTTGTTCGGTTCAATACTGTTCCGTTAAACTGCTTAATTAATCCGTAAAGCGTCCTACTTATATATTTTGCAACGTTTTTACTTTCTAACACTTAGGAAAATATAACGGACTATTTAGTGACCTTTCTGTACACTATTAGTGTATTAACAAATACGTGTAAGCATAACACAGATATCAGAAAGCAGTTAAGTGATTCTACACAGTCGTCAAGCACTTTAATTGTCATTAATAAATTGTACGGAATACATGGAATTTGAGGGTTGTCACATTCTCCCCCTGTTAAGAGAATTTCGTCCCGAAATTTAGCGCGTGGTTACTGAGGAAAAGTTAAGTTGCGTTGTCTTCCAGATTTTCCTGGGGTGTCACATCATCCCCCCGTTGATTTGGAATTTCGTCCCGAAATTCTGCGGTAGCTTCAGCCTCAGTAGTGGTTGCGTTTTTCTTAAACAGTTGGGGATACTTGAGTTTCATTTGGTCTTCTCGTTCCCAGGTATACTCTGGGCCACGACGAGCATTCCAACGAACTCGAACGAGAGGTATTCTTGTGTGCTTGAGAATCTTAACATCTCGATCAGTAATCTCTACTGGTTCCTCGACGAACCGCAGCTGGTCGTCGATTGTGAGTTCCTTGAGAGGAACTATGAAGGTCTCATCTGACAGACACTTCTTCAGATTTGATACGTGGAATACGTTGTGAACTCCGCTGAGTTCTTCAGGTAGATCCAACCTGTAGGCGACTTGGCCAATTTTCTCAATGACCTTGAACGGTCCGATATAACGCGGATTGAGTTTGCCTCGTTTTCCAAAGCGGACTACACCTTTCCAAGGTGAGACTTTGAGTAGCGCTCGATCCCCAACCTGGAGCTCGAGTGGTTTTCTTCCCTTATCAGCATAGCTTTTCTGACGGTCACGAGCTGCCGCCATTCGCTGTCGTATCTGAGCAATTTTCTCGGTGGTATCTACCACATGTTCTGGGCCAGTGATTTGGCTGTCACCAACTTCTGCCCAACAGAGAGGCGATCGGCATTTGCGTCCGTACAATGCCTCAAACGGAGCGGCTTGGATGCTGGTGTGGTAGCTGTTGTTATATGAGAACTCCACTAGCGGGAGGTGCTTTTCCCAGCCGTTACCAAAATCGATTACACATGCCCTAAGCATGTCTTCAAGGGTTTGGATGGTGCGTTCAGATTGCCCATCCGTCTGCGGGTGATAAGCGGTGCTCATATCTAAACGTGAGCCAAAGGACTTGTGCATTGCTTGCCACAGTTCAGAAGTAAAACGTGCGTCACGATCAGATATAATAGAGATGGGCACTCCGTGCCTTGATACCACTTCCTTTAGGTAAATGTCTGCAAGAGTAGAAAACTTATCCGTTTCCTTGATGGCCAGAAAATGTGCAGACTTGGTTAATCGATCTACGATCACCCAAATGGTATCGTTTCCGCGTTGAGATCTGGGCAGGCCGGTAACGAAATCCATGGAAATTTGCTCCCATTTCCATTTCGGGATCTCCGGTTGTTGAAGTAGGCCTGATGGTTTCTGATATTCAGACTTGACTCTCGCACAAGTCAAGCACTTACTGACGTAGGTTGCTATGTGGGCTTTCATGCCAGGCCACCAATACGTAGTCTTGAGGTCGTGGTACATCTTGTCTGAACCAGGGTGTACAGAATAACGAGACTTATGTGCTTCATCCATCACAAGCTCGCGTAAGTTGCCATAAAATGGAACCCAGATGCGTCCGTTAACATAGTAGGCACCGTCTTCCTTTTGTTCTAGCCGCTGCCTCGATCCTCGTAGGGACTCAGCCCTGATGTTCTCTGCTTTCAATGCTTCGGCCTGGGCATCTCGAATCTGAGCGGGAAGGTTGGATTGGATGGTAAGCTGTAATGCTCGTACACGCTTAGGTAAAGTATCCTTTCGACTGAGGGCGTCTGCCACAACATTGGCTTTGCCCGGATGATACTTGATAGCGCATTCGTAATCATTCAAGAGTTCGACCCATCGGCGTTGTCGCATGTTTAACTCTTTTTGCTTGAAGATATGTTCGAGACTCCTGTGGTCGGTGTAAATGGTGCACTTGGTACCGTACAGGCAATGTCTCCATATCTTAAGCGCGAATACAACTGCTCCCAGCTCCAGATCGTGAGTAGTGTAGTTTCTTTCGTGAACTTTAAGTTGGCGCGATGCGTAGGCAATGACCTTGTCACGTTGCATCAATACGCAACCAAGTCCTTGGATGGAAGCGTCGCAATAAACCATGAAATCATCGGTGCCTTCTGGCAATGAGAGGATAGGCGCGCTACAAAGTCTATCCTTTAGATGTTGAAACGCGGACTCCTGTGCATCACCCCAACGATAGATGATGCCCTTCTGAGTCAGTGAAGTGAGAGGTTGCGCAATCTTGGAGAAATCTTTTATAAACCTTCTGTAATATCCGGCCAAACCCAAGAATTGGCGGATTTCTGTTGGTGTGCGGGGTGCGGGCCAGTTCTTGATCGATTCAACCTTAGATGGATCCACATGAATTCCATCCTTGTTTACCACGTGGCCTAGAAAGTGGACTTCGCGAAGCCAGAAATCACATTTCGAAAACTTGGCATACAACTGTTCTTTTCGAAGAAGTTCCAGCATAAGTCGTAGATGCTGCTCGTGTTCCTCCTGACTCTTAGAATAGATCAGGATATCATCGATGAACACAATAACGAACTTATCCAGGTAAGGCTTGCACACTCGGTTCATGAGATCCATGAAGACCGCTGGTGCATTTGTCAGCCCGAATGGCATAACCAGAAACTCGTAATGGCCGTAACGAGTTCTGAATGCTGTTTTGGAGACGTCGTCAATCTTGGAGTAATAGCTCGACCCTTGCAGTTGGTCGAATAGGTCGTCAATACGTGGAAGAGGATAACGATTCTTCACCGTTACCTTGTTAAGTTCGCGATAGTCAATACACATCCTGAAGGTACCGTCTTTCTTCTTCACGAACAAGACTGGAGCTCCCCAGGGCAAAGAGCTAGGACGTATAAAACCCTTTTCCAAGAGTTCTTGTAGTTGTGTGGACAGTTCTTCGAGTTCTGATGGAGCTAGACGATATGGTGCTCGAGCTACTGGCGCTGCTCCAGGAGCTAGCTCGATTTGAAACTCAACTTGGCGATGAGGAGGAAGGCCAGGTAATTCCTCAGGAAATACCTCGGGAAATTTGTCACACCCCCAAAATCCACACGCGGAGTACTACCGCTTGGAGGCGTGACATGACCAGGATCAAGCCACCAATCATATTGAACATTGTAATTAATAATTAAAAGCCATAGCCGAACACATTATGCATACATCCATATCTTCCTATTTATTTACTTACCATCATAATGAAGTGCTAAGTTAAACGGATCAGTCATTTAAAAACGGGACTTCTAGTATTATATGGATCCTACCTATGGGGCCAACTCCCCATACCTAAAACACTACCTTATATTTATATTCCCTTAATAAACTCCACCCATCTTTTAAAAACAATAAGAACCGTAATGCAATCAGTTGCAAACTACCTTCCCCTTGTCTCTCTCTCTCTCGACCGCAATTTCCGGTGACCGGAGATCGGAGCTCCGGCGAGCCGCACATCACACTCCCTAACCCTCCTCCTCCGATAACACCCACAAACCTGCGACACCCCCTCCCCTCTCGTTTCTGATAACAGTAGCGGTGATGATGGATGGAGCCACCGAGAAGCTGGTGGTTCGGTTCGAACAAGTGGCGGCAATTAAAGCTGGAATGATGATGATACGACGGTGACTGGCGTCGATATCCGGTAATGCTGGAACCAAGCTCGGGAAATCAACGATGATGGTGGTGGTTCGAGTCGGGTTCACGACCACGACAGTGGCAGCGGACCTTCAAAGAAACCGCCGGACGGTATGTGTTATCTTCGATTCCTCCTACGTATTAAACGAAGTCTGATTATTCATATTAATTGTGAGTTTTAAATGTTGATTCAGATTTAAAAGCATGAACATGAAACTGATTGAATTAAGGAACTGGGTTTTCTTTTAATAACTTGATTCTGTATTTTCATGGAGAGTACAACTTTATATGCTCAAGGTACAACTGTTTAATGCATGCTTTTATATATTTAGAAGATGATGACCATGTGATTGATTGAATGTGAAAAAGATAATTGTCTTATCTGTTAGTGGGTATCGGGTATTGGAAATTGAGGTTGGGTTTAAATGGAGGGTATAAGTGTTTAAGCAGGGGGTGCAACTATTTGGAATAATATGTGCTTGATTATAAGTTGTTAAATAAATAAGGAACACCCATTTATCTGGTACGACAAAAAGGAACTGGCCCCACCATTGTTTAAAATGTTTCAAATCTAATCGCACAATTAGAAGATGGTCCCACTGGATTGATTCGTACACTCCATGCTAGTCGCACAAGTGGTTAAATAATCGCACACTGCACCTTTTCAAACATGTAACTTACATGAACTCAAGTTGGGCCACACATTCGACAATGTTAGTCATGATCTACATACTGTTTGTATGCTATGCTACTATTAAATACATGATTAATTGATTTAATACGTGTACACTACTTGACAATGCGTGATAGATACGTGTAGCTTGTATACCATTCTAACAAGTGGTAACCATAATAGGGTGTGGTTGACCAACTTAGGACAAACGTTTTATCTGCCGAGCATACCAAGGTGAGTTCACACTCTTACCAAGGCATGGGATTCCCCAGGTGGGTTGGGAATGGGATTGAATGATTACTTGTACTCACATCACTACTAGACTACTTACACGGTCCTCGGATTGGGAAGGATGCCTGTGCCAAAACCTACGTATAATATACGTACTATCCTCGGATTGGGAAGGATACTAGTGCTAACACATACGTAAAACCTACGTACTACTGTCCTCGGATTGGGAAGGACACCAGCACTAAACCTACGTACTTGATACGTACTGTCCTCGGATTGGGAAGGACACTTATACTTATACATATTACTATCCTCGGATTGGGAAGGATACTTACAAATACAACTAGTCTAGTAACTTACGGTATGGGAAGCCCCCACTAAATAAACATACAAATGGCCTAGTAATACATGGCATTGGTTATAACGAACACTAAATAAACAACCAACTGTGAACTCGCTCAACTTTGTTGTTGACTCGTTGTTACATGCCTTGCAGATCATTAGGTATCTCTGGAGCTTGCATGGGAGTGAAGAGGAGTCGTTGTGGGATATGGACAGCTGTGTACCATGTTAAACTTATGAAATATTTAAACTTATGTTGGGTTTACTTATGTATGCTTCCGCTAAACGCTTAACTACTTTATGGTTGTGAACACCTTTCGTATTGATGAATGGCTTTTAATTATTAATTACAATGTTCAATATGATTGGTGGCTTGATCCTGGTCATGTCACGCCTCCAAGCGGTAGTACTCCGCGTGTGGATTTTGGGGGTGTGACAGATTGGTATCAGAGCCATTGGTTATAGTGAACTTGGTTTTAATAAGGGAAAAAGTTTTGTTGAAACCAGACTATAACTGAACAGTGCTCAACGATCCACAACGACGCTTCGCTCCACGTGCAAGGCTCGACACTATAGGTAATACTGTTCATGTTTACATTGCCTACTTACTAGATTACATAGAACTTTGCTCAGGGTATGCTTAGATGAACGTAACAACTACTATTTAAAACCTTGTATGCTCACACTCTTCTGTCATCCCACACTTGTGTAATGATACGACGCACTTCTCACTCATATTTCCATCGATGTGAAGATCATGAGTGTACGCGTTAACCTAACTCAAGCCAGTTGGCGGCTTTGATCACTGAACAAGTTACTGCAGCACTCGCAGCTGCCCAGGCAGGAGGTATAGCCTGCCATCACAACTTACTCTAGGATCCTTAGATCCTACTTTCATAAACCGACACTTGTGCTTAATTTTGTTTACTCTTGCACACACGACAAGTCAACACACTCAGCCGCCTGTTTGCACTTCAAGACTTTCATGGACTGTCGTCCTAGCCTATTCAGTGGCACGGAAGGAGCAGTTGGATTCCTCCATTGGTTTAAAAAGCTCGAAATCAGTCTTCGAAATGTATGAATGCACAGAGGCTCGTAGGATGAAATACGCCACTGGTACTCTCGAAGGCACTGCGCTAACTTGGTGGAACGCGCAAGTTCAGATGCTGGGATTGGTTACTGCTAACGCCATCCCATAGAACGATTTTAAGGAACTGATCAAACGTGAATACTGTAGTCGTGATGACATCCACAAGCTGGAAGTGGAGTTCTTTAACCTAAAGATGACGAGGTCAGAGATAGAAGCGTACACGAAACGATCCAACGAAACGGCAGTGTTATGTCCAACTATGGTGGATCCTCTCATCAAACTCGTTGAGCTGTACCTCAAAGGCTTAGTACTAGCGATTCAAAGTCATGTGACTTCTGCTAATCTTACTACTATTCAAGATGTTACTCGTCTTGCTAATCGTCTCACAGACAAGGCAGTGGAACAGAAATAGCCGCCTAAACGTATTGGTGCTACGACTACTATTACTACTTCTGCTACTCTCAGTGACAACAAATGAAAATGGATGGAACCTCTAGCAAGGGTTCGACTTCAGTTCAGTCCCAGGCACAACGGCAAAGGATTGATGACTACCAGAGCCCTGGTCAGTAATCTTCTGGTAGGCAAGGGCAGGGTGAATATCGAGGAAATCATCCAAAGTGCAATAGATGCAACAGACACCACTGTGGTCACATAGTCAAGGGTTGTAACCTCGTCTTAACTGGTTAAACTTTCTCTATCAATCTCATTCCTATAGTTCTGGCAAGGAACCTCTCGAAATTCAGGGCGACAAGAGTGGTGCAGTAGTGGGCCACATCTCTTTTCTTAAGGCCCAGAAGTGTCTACGAAAGGGGCACACCGCTATTTTAGCACTTGTTACTGACGCATCAACAAAACAGAAGAAGATTGAGGATATTCCAGTGGTACGTGATTTTCCTCAAGTGTTTCCTGAAGATTTACCAGAAATACCGCCTCATCGTCAGGTCGAATTTCAGATCGAGCTAGCTTCTGGAGCAGCACCCATAGCTCGAGCACCTTATCGCTTAGCTACAACTGAACTGGAAGCACTGTCTAAACAATTGCAAGAACTTTTGGAAAAAGGGTTTTATTCGTCCTAGTTCTTCGCCCTGGGGAGCTCCAGTGTTATTTGTGAAGAAGAAAGACGGTACTTTCCGCATGTGCATAGATTACCGCGAACTGAACAAGGTGAATATGAAGAATCGCTATACTCTTCCTCGCATCGACGACTTATTCGACCAACTGCAAGGGTCAAGCTACTACTCAAAGATTGATCTGAGGTCAGGTTACCATCAACTGAGAGTCCGGGATGAGGACGTCTCTAAAACAGCATTCAGAACTCGTTACGGCCATTACGAGTTTTTGGTCATGCCATTCGGGTTAACAAACGCGCCTGCGGTCTTCATGGATCTTATGAACAGAGTGTGCAAGCCCTACCTGGATAAGTTTGTGATTGTATTCATCGACGACATTCTGATCTACTCTAAGAGTCAGGAGGAACACGAGCAGCATTTACGACTTATTTTGGAACTCCTTCGAACGGAACAGCTGTACGCTAAGTTTTCGAAATGCGACTTTTGGCTTCGTGAAGTCCACTTCTTAGGCCACGTGGTAAACAAGGATGGGATTCATGTCGATCCATCCAAGATAGATTCAATCAAGAATTGGTCTGCACCTTGTACACCAACTGAAATACGCCAATTCTTGGGTTTGGCGGGTTATTACAGACGGTTCATCAAAGACTTCTCAAAGATTGCACAGCCGCTTACGTTACTGACACAGAAAGGTATTGTTTATCGTTGGGGTAATACACAGGAAACAATGTTTCAGCACTTAAAGGATAGACTTTGTAGCGCACCTATCCTCTCATTGCCTGAAGGCACGGACGATTTTTTTTAGTCTACTGTGACGCATCTATCCAGGGTCTTGGTTGTGTACTGATGCAGCGGGATAAAGTTATTGCTTACGCTTCGCGCCAACTCAAGGTACACGAACGTAACTACACGACATACGATTTAGAGCTGGGAGCTGTTGTTTTTGCGCTCAAGATATGGCGACATTACCTGTATGGCACTAAGTGCACCATCTACACAGATCACAGGAGTCTTGAATATATCTTCAAGCAGAAAGAGTTAAACATGCGTCAACGTCGATGGGTTGAATTATTGAACGATTATGAATGTGCTATCAAGTACCATCCGGGCAAAGCCAATGTGGTGGCCGATGCTCTCAGTCGAAAGGATACTATACCTAGGCGTGTACGAGCGTTGCAACTCACTATTCAGTCTAGTCTTCCTTCTCAGATACGAGATGCTCAGGTAGAAGCATTGAAACCAGAAAATGTCAGGGCTGAAGCCCTACGCGGTTCCAGACAACGGATGGAACAAAAGGCAGACGGTGCTTATTATGTAACAGGACGCATCCGGGTCCCACTCTATGGCAACTTACGCGGACTTGTAATGGATGAAGCTCATAAGTCTCGCTACTTAGTACATCCTGGTTCGGATAAGATGTACCACGACTTGAAAACTACATATTGGTGGCCTAGCATGAAAGCTCATATAGCAACTTACGTTGGTAAGTGTTTGACTTATGCGAGAGTCTAAGCGGAATATCAGAAACCATCGGGTCTACTCTAACAACCAGAGATACCACAATGGAAATGGGAACAAATTTCCATGGATTTTGTTACTAGCTTTCCTAGATCTCAACGTGGTAACGATACTATTTGGGTGATCGTGGATCGACTCACAAAGTCTGCACATTTCTTAGCTATCAAAGAAACAGACAAGTTCTCTACTCTAGCAGGCGTTTACTTGAAAGAAGTGGTTTCGAGGCACGGAGTGCCCACCTCTATTATTTCCGATCGTGATGCACGTTTCACTTCAGAACTTTGGCAAGCGATGCACAAATCTTTCGGCTCACGATTAGACATGAGCACAGCCTATCACCCCCAGACGGATGGTCAGTCTGAACGTACTATCCAGACTCTGGAAGACATGCTTAGGGCATGTGTGATTGAGTTTGGCAATGGTTGGGAAAAACATCTGCCACTAGTGGAATTCTCGTATAATAACAGTTACCACGCCAGTATTCGGGCCGCTCCATTTGAGGCATTGTACGGACGTAAATGCCGGTCACCTCTTTGTTGGGCAGAGGTGGGGGATAGTCAAATCACTGGTCCAGAATTTGTGGTAGACACAACAGAAATGATTGCTCAAATACGACAACGCATGGCGGCAGCACGTGACCGTCAGAAAACCTACGCTGATAAAGGTAGGAAATCACTCGAGTTACAAGTTGGTGATCGAGTGCTACTCAAAGTTTCACCCTGGAAGGGTGAGGTTCGTTTTGGCAAACAGGGCAAACTTAATCCGCGATATGTCGGACCATTTGAAATTATAGAGAAAAGAGGCCAAGTGGCCTACAGACTGAACTTACCAGCTGAACTCAGTACAGTTCACAAACGTCTTTTACGTGTCGAATCTGAAGAAGTGTCTGTCAGATGAGACCCTCATAGTTCCTTTGAAGGAGCTCACTATCGACGAGCAGTTGCGATTCGTCGAGGAACAAGTTGAAATCACGGACCAGGATGTTAAGGTCCTCACACACACTAGAATACCTCTAGTTCGAGTTAGTTGGAACTCCCGTCGTGGCCCAGAGTTTACCTGGGAACGAGAAGATCAAATGAAACTCAAATATCCCCAGTTGTTCGAAAACAGTACAACCACTACTGAGGCTGAAGCTACTACAGAATTTCGGGACGAAATTCCAAATCAACGGGGGGATGATGTGACACCCCAGGAAAATCAGTAAACTACACTAGTTTCCTCAGTAACCACGTGCTAAATTTCGGGACGAAATTTCTTTCAAGTTGGGGATAATGTGACAACCCAAGTTTCAAGGTGTTTACTCGATTTAACTGAGTAACTAATTGCAAGTGTATTAATATATATTATGTGTTAATATTATGCTTTGTGTATATAATATGTTGGTGAAATTATAATTAATAAAATTGAGCCATAGCCGAACACATTATGCATACATCCATATCTTCCTATTTATTTACTTACCATCATAATGAAGTGCTAAGTTAAACGGATCAGTCATTTAAAAACGGGACTTCTAGTATTATATGGATCCTACCTATGGGGCCAACTCCCCATACCTAAAACACTACCTTATATTTATATTCCCTTAATAAACTCCACCCATCTTTTAAAAACAATAAGAACCGTAATGCAATCAGTTGCAAACTACCTTCCCCTTGTCTCTCTCTCTCTCGACCGCAATTTCTGGTGACCGGAGATCGGAGCTCCGGCGAGCCCCACATCACACTCCCTAACCCTCCTCCTCCGATAACACCCACAAACCTGCGACACCCCCTCCCCTCTCGTTTCTGATAACAGTAGCGGTGATGACGGATGGAGCCACCGAGAAGCTGGTGGTTCGGTTCGAACAAGTGGCGGCAATTAAAGCTGGAATGATGATGATGCGACGGTGACTGGCGTCGATATCCGGTAATGCTGGAACCAAGCTCGGGAAATCAACGATGATGGTGGTGGTTCGAGTCGGGTTCACGACCACGACAGTGGCAGCGGACCTTCAAAGAAACCGCCGGACGGTATGTGTTATCTTCGATTCCTCCTACGTATTAAACGAAGTCTGATTATTCATATTAATTGTGAGTTTTAAATGTTGATTCAGATTTAAAAGCATGAACATGAAACTGATTGAATTAAGGAACTGGGTTTTCTTTTAATAACTTGATTCTGTATTTTCATGGAGAGTACAACTTTATATGCTCAAGGTACAACTGTTTAATGCATGCTTTTATATATTTAGAAGATGATGACCATGTGATTGATTGAATGTGAAAAAGATAATTGTCTTATCTGTTAGTGGGTATCGGGTATTGGAAATTGAGGTTGGGTTTAAATGGAGGGTATAAGTGTTTAAGCAGGGGGTGCAACTATTTGGAATAATATGTGCTTGATTATAAGTTGTTAAATAAATAAGGAACACCCATTTATCTGGTACGACAAAAAGGAACTGGCCCCACCATTGTTTAAAATGTTTCAAATCTAATCGCACAATTAGAAGATGGTCCCACTGGATTGATTCGTACACTCCATGCTAGTCGCACAAGTGGTTAAATAATCGCACACTGCACCTTTTCAAACATGTAACTTACATGAACTCAAGTTGGGCCACACATTCGACAATGTTAGTCATGATCTACATACTGTTTGTATGCTATGCTACTATTAAATACATGATTAATTGATTTAATACGTGTACACTACTTGACAATGCGTGATAGATACGTGTAGCTTGTATACCATTCTAACAAGTGGTAACCATAATAGGGTGTGGTTGACCAACTTAGGACAAACGTTTTATCTGCCGAGCATACCAAGGTGAGTTCACACTCTTACCAAGGCATGGGATTCCCCAGGTGGGTTGGGAATGGGATTGAATGATTACTTGTACTCACATCACTACTAGACTACTTACACGGTCCTCGGATTGGGAAGGATGCCTGTGCCAAAACCTACGTATAATATACGTACTATCCTCGGATTGGGAAGGATACTAGTGCTAACACATACGTAAAACCTACGTACTACTGTCCTCGGATTGGGAAGGACACCAGCACTAAACCTACGTACTTGATACGTACTGTCCTCGGATTGGGAAGGACACTTATACTTATACATATTACTATCCTCGGATTGGGAAGGATACTTACAAATACAACTAGTCTAGTAACTTACGGTATGGGAAGCCCCCACTAAATAAACATACAAATGGCCTAGTAATACATGGCATTGGTTATAACGAACACTAAATAAACAACCAACTGTGAACTCGCTCAACTTTGTTGTTGACTCGTTGTTACATGCCTTGCAGATCATTAGGTATCTCTGGAGCTTGCATGGGAGTGAAGAGGAGTCGTTGTGGGATATGGACAGCTGTGTACCATGTTAAACTTATGAAATATTTAAACTTATGTTGGGTTTACTTATGTATGCTTCCGCTAAACGCTTAACTACTTTATGGTTGTGAACACCTTTCGTATTGATGAATGGCTTTTAATTATTAATTACAATGTTCAATATGATTGGTGGCTTGATCCTGGTCATGTCACGCCTCCAAGCGGTAGTACTCCGCGTGTGGATTTTGGGGGTGTGACAAAATTCGCGCACAATAGGGATGTCTTCAATTCTCTTCTCTTCCGTGGATGTGTCAGTAACGAGTGCTAAAATGGCAGTGTAGCCCTTTCGCAAACACTTCTGGGCCTTAAGGAAAGAGATGATGCCTTCGACAGCACCACTCTTGTCGCCACGAATCACGAGGGGTTCTTTATCAGAACGAGGAATGCGGATGATTTTCTCCTTGCAAACAATCTCCGCTTGATGATGAGATAGCCAATCCATCCCAATAACGACGTCGAAACTACCAAGTGTGATAGGAACAAGATCGATAGGGAAAGTCTGACCAGCTAAGACGAGGTTACAACCTTTAACTACGTGTGTGGCTTCAAGACTTTTACCGTTAGCTAGTTCTACCGTGTGTTTGGTGTTCAGGAGTGTTGGGGTGCGCTTAAGAATTTGGCTAACTTTTACGGACACATAACTAGTATCGGCACCCGAATCGAATAAAACAGTAACGAAGAAGTCGTCAAGAAGAAACTTACCCATCACAACGTTGGGATCGTTCCTTGCTTCTCCCTGACCAATCACGAACACACGACCCCTTGCCTCGTTGCCATTGTTGTCTCCCCCGTTTCCGCCTCCATTGTTGTTCCCATTGTGGTTCCCATTTCCTTGGTTATTGTTATGGTTTTGGTTTAACTGGGGGCAGTTCCTCTTAAAGTGGCCTTCAGCGCCACACTGAAAGCATCCTTTATTTCCCTGCTGATGCTGTTGCTGGTGGTTCTGTGGGGCTTGTTGTTGTTGTTGGCGATTCTGATTCGCAGGACGTGGGCTCCTGCAATCTTTGGCTTCATGGCCCAGCCTGTGACATCTCTGACATCGACCTTTGTTGCACTGCCCGCTGTGATGCTTGTTGCACCGGTTGCACTTGGGGTGGTTTCCTCGGTATCCACCCTGTCCTTGATTACCAGAAGATTGCTGACCGGGACTCTGGTAGTCATCACTCTTTCGCTGTTGAGACTGAACTGAAGTAGACCCCCTTCCGGAGTTCCCATCCCATTTTCGCTTGTTGTCGGTAGGTGCATCAGAAGTAGCTGTGGCACTGATACGTTTGGGTAGCCTGTTTTGCTCCACCGCCTGGTCGGTGAGACGATGAGCCAACTTGATAATTTGCTGAATGGTACCCAGGTTGGCTGAAGTTACGTGACTTTGAATCGCTGGTGCAAGGCCCTTGAGGTAAAGCTCAATACGTTTGATGGGAGGGTCCACCATAGTTGGGCACAGGATGGCCAGTTCATTCGACCTCTTGGTATACGCCTCAATCTCAGATCCTGTCATCTTCAGATTGTAAAATTCCACTTCTAGCTTGTGGATGTCATCCCGACTACAGTACTCCTCTTTGATCAGCTCTTTGAAACCATTCCAGGGCGTGGCATTAGCAACTGCCAGTCCTAGTAGTTGAACCTGTGCCTTCCACCAGGTTAACGCAGCTCCTTCAAGTGTTCCGGTAGCATATTTCACCCTACGGTCTTCGGGGCATTCGCACATCTCGAAAACTGTCTCAAGCTTTTCAAACCGGTGAAGAAGGCCCACTGCTCCTTCGGTGCCACTGAAAGTGGTAGGTCGACAGTCCATGAACGTCTTGAACGTGCACACAGGAGGTTGAGCATGTTGACCTCCTGCAGGGTTAGCTGCGAGTGCCTCCGCAACTCGTTCGTTGATCAAAGCCGTCAACTGGGCTTGAGTGAGGTTGATACGTCCTTCGCGTCCGCTCATGATCTTCATAATGAAGCAACGTAAGTGAGGAAAGTGTCGCGAAAGTGTGTAAGTGTGTGGGACGACATTAGAGAGTAAGCACACAAGGTTCAAATAGCAATTATCACGTTATCTAATGCACAGTGAGAACTATCTAACCGACAATATAACATAATCATACCACTTATGGTGTCGAGCCTTGCACGTGGAGCGAAGCGTCGTTGTGGATCGTTGAGCACTGTACAGGTTATAGTCTGGTTTTAATAAAAACTTTTTCCCTTATTAAAAACCAAGTTCACTATAACCAATGGCTCTGATACCAATCTGTCACACCCCCAAAATCCACCATGCGGAGTATCACCGCTTGGAGGCGTGACATGACCAGGATCGAGCCACCAATCATATTGAACAACACAATTAAGTAAATAAAACCAAACATAATACGATTGGTGACCAAAGCTAGTTAACCTTGTTTGGTTTAAACAGCGGAAGCATAAACGTGAGTTCAAAAGCATAAGTCCATAGTTCATAAGTTAAAGTTTCAAAACGCTAGTTTAGTAAGTTCATAAGGATTTAAACATTAAGCACGGAACATAACAGTCCGTACACCACAACGACTCCTTCAAGTGCAAGCTCCAAGCATTTAGCGACCTGTAAGGCATGTAACAACGAGTCAACAACAAAGTTGAGTGAGTTCACGTTTGGTTGTTTAGTTTTAAGTTGTTTCTGAAAACGTGGTTTGACTTTCGTTGGCTTATTTGCCGTGGGGGTTACCCCGTAGTTGAAAGTATGTTTAACCATTTCTCTTTTTCTTTACCCAATCCATAACCATGATCAGTGGGGGTTTTCCCCGTTTGAACTACTAGACAGAATGATATCGACTGCTACGCAAATAAGTTGTGCCCTATATCAGTGTCTATCATCACTGACAGTCTGCCATAGTCCATTAGTACACGCCCGTCCGACTGGCACGGTGTGAGGTTTGTTAAACCTAATAGCGCTATTAACTAATGACCCGCTCGCCATTGGCCTCGGCGATTAAGTCGATATAAATTGAGGGACTTCATGATAGAGTTTTGTCTAGCTAGTTTTAAGGTTGTTGTCCTGCACCAGGAGGACCACAACGTACGTATTCTGCACTAGGAGAATTCGTAGGATTAATAATGGCATCCAATCTATGGAGGATGGCCGTACATATCCTACCCAAGGAGGATATGTAGATTTAGTTTTAATTCTTTAACCCATTCCCAAACCACCGGGAATCCCATGCCTTAGAAAGTGTGTGAACTCACCTCGGTTTGCTCGGTTAGATTCTCAATATAGCTAACAGTCAAGGTCGGTCAATCACGTCCTAGTATGATTTACCAGTTAGTCATTTAGTGGCTTTCAAATAGAACACAAAGTTCCTACACGTATCTATCACACAACATGCATCACTGTAACGGTTTACGCCCATCTAAGTTTCCCGTCCATTCCCCACTCAAAATCAAACATACGATAATGCACATAACATATATAACATGTCAAATCATTCACAGCTAGCATACTCGACATTTAGACGCGCAAATCACAACTTATGTTATTTCAGCATTAATATTCAAAACCGGCTGTTTTCGGGCATTTAAATAAAATAGTTAGATTATTTCAAAAATTCCCAAATTTTTATAGAATGTCATAAACATTCCATATTTTATTATGTAAAAATATCGGGGTCCGGTTCATTACCCACATTTTGTAAAAAAATTCATATTCGGGACCGAACTCAGATTTATGTATTTCTGACCACAGTCCACGAAACAATTTATTAAAAATTCATCGAGTGTCCGATTTACGAAATTCCAGTGGGGTAATTACAAATACATCGGTTGTCATTTACTGTACAAATTTCATGGTTCGATTCATCAGAAAACTCAGGTTATGACTAAAAATACGACACCCATTTATTGCTGTCAAAATTCAGCTTAAGTTGCTGTTACAAATTAACACTTTAAAAATAGTAAACGGAGTCCAAAAATTACGATTCCGGTGCCATTAGAACCGTATTTCATAATAACATATTTTAGATTCAAAATATCAATTTTTCGTTGAGGTTAAGACCTGTTTACAGCCAACAGAAGTGGGCTGTAAAAGTTAGACAGATTCTGATTCTTTTGTGTTTAACCTTCTAAATCGTGTTCGATCGATTCCTTTAACAAGTTTAGTGACCACAACAACATCATATACTAATATCATTCAGTAAAGCATCAGATAATCACCCAATCATCATAATCACACAAGATCTACATGATTTACACACATATTCATCCATTAACCACCTTGTTCATTACTTTAGTAAACTTTTAGACTTTGATCTTATATGTTCGTAATTTTTAACCGACGAAACTCTTATTAACCACTTTAGATACGTTCAAGAGTGAGTTTTAAGTGATATACCTCTAGCTCGAGGCTAGGGAAGATTCTTGATGGAAAATGGGTGGATAAAAGCTAACGGAAGAGGTCCTTCGTGTTCCGAGTGCACCGAAGCTCCTAATACGCGATCTGTGACATTCTAGGTTTTCCGAGCAAACACCTTGTAATCACTTAGCGTATATGTATATTATTATTAAGTGGAAGTTGTTATTTCTATGTGCTATATGTCGATAACGTGTATGTAATACATATATAATGTGTGAACCGAAACCATGACTCGAGACCACCCGGTCTCGAGTAAACGGTGTAACAATGGGACGGTTGGGCCGTAACCTTAGCCCACCCGGAAAGCCCTAACCCACTCGAGATATATAACCGGCCAACCCTCACAACTTTTACCATTTTGCAACATCATTCTCACACTCTCTCATCTCACACACTCTCCCTCTCTCTCTCTAAAAACCCTAAAACCCTAAGGTTCTAACATCACCCTCTCCTCCTCTCCTTCTCGGATCCAACCGGCAACAAGAGCACCCTTGGATTGGCTAGGAATCATCACTCGAAGGCTTCAATCCGTCACCTACTTGAACACCTTTGTGTCACTCTTGAACCGGTTAGTGCTTTATGTTCTAGGTGTCACGATACTTGGTTTGTAAAGGCTTTATTTTGTGATGAGTATTTGATGAATGATATGCATGCCTAGTTTACATGTCTCTTTGTATGATTTGCATGATTTAGTTGGTTAGAAATGACTAGATGATGTAGATAATTGTTTTGAACCAAAGATTGTATGTCAAAGGTTGTACACAAATCTGTTTAGGTAAATGATAATCATGAGTGTTAGCTATGTGTTGATTTGTATGTGTTATCATGAGTACATAGATATGATGAGTAAACCGGTGATTATGTGCTAGATATAGGGCCGATGTTGATGACTGAATTGTGTTTTGATCTTGGTTTGATAAACATGATAAAGGGATGAATGTTGATGGATAACCTTGTGTAAACATGCTGTTTCGGATTGTGTATGCTAGATTTAGGACTTGAAAGTTCATAATTATGATGAACATATAAAGAACAAGTTTGAAGGTGATATGAATATTCAAATATGCTTGTTTTGATCTGATTTTGTTATGATTTAAACAATAAAACATGTTAGTGCAATGTTATTGGTTAGTACAAAATTACATGAAATCAAAATGCTATTGGCTAGTACGTAGGACAGGTTCTAGAAGGATTCAGGTGCACGTAACAGTGGTTGCGAGTCGGAACCCTTGGTTGCGACTCGAGACCAAAACGTGATTCTCCGAGATCTCCCGGTTGCGACTCGCAAGCAGCACACTCGAGACCAAAGCATGATGAACCGAAACCAAGGTTGCGAGTCGGAACCCTTGGTTGCGACTCGAGACCAAAGCATGATGAACCGAAACCGAGGTTGCGAGTCGGAACCCTTGGTTGCGACTCGAGACCGTGTATTCTCGAGTCGAAACCGCCCTTGTCTCGACTGGGCTGCCTAAGTGTTATTGGGCCAAAAGCTTGTTGGACTATCTGTTGACTGGACTGCATATGTATCTGTACTGTTTGTTTGTGAAATGATAGGGCAGGCCCAATAACCCAAGTGTTTGTATGAATGCATGCTATGTGTGTCTGTACGTGTTTGCTATACGTGTTTACTTGGACCCCAACTTGACCCATATTCGGTAACCATGCTAGGACGTGGTGACCAACGTGATCGACCGGGTAATTAACCTACCGAGCAACCCAAGGTGAGTTCACAACCTAAAGCATGTATTCCCGGTGGTTTGGGAAACGGAACTAAAAACAACACTATCCCCTTATGAGGGATACAACTTACTTTTCTTCCCTTGTTATTGGGAACCTTTTAGTTAATTACTGTTTATACGGATTGCAACAAACGGCACTAAACGAAACTCTATCACTTAAAGTCCCTACTACATAATACCGATTAGTCGCCGGGGCCAGGCGAACGGGTTATTAGTTGATAGCGCTATTTAGGTCTTACCAACCTCACACCGTGCCAAGGTATGGGATCGGTCGTGAACTAATGTACTCAGGCATCCGTCAATGATGATAGAACATTGACATCGGGGCACTCTGCGGATACGCAACGGTCACCTAGTGTTCGGTATTGGAAAAACAGTTTAGTCGCTAACTTTTGGGGTAGCTCCCCATGGCATGTATAAACGGATAAATTAACTGGTGAAACAAGTTTTTGGTAATTAAAACTGGACAACTAGTGAACTCACTCAGCATTATTGTTGACCCCTTACTGCATGCTTTGCAGGTAACCAGTGACTCAGGAGCTTGCAGCTTGGGAAGTGTAGTGGTCGTCTAAACCCGCGTGTTGGGTTCTAAATAACTTGAACTATGAACTTTGTTTAAACTGTTTTGCCTATGCTTCCGCTATTTAATCAAACTGTTATTTGAACCTAACTTTCGAACATTAAACTATGATGCTTACTAACTATTAAGGTTGGTGATCATCTTTATTATCCAAATACTCAGTATAATTGGTGGCTGGATCCTGGTCGGTCACGCCCTCAAGCGGACGGTACTCCGCAGGTGGAATTTGGGGGTGTGACAGATTGGTATCAGAGCCATTGGTTATAGTGAACTTGGTTTTAAAAAGGAAAGTCTTTTTGAGAAAAACCAGACTATAACCCGTGACTCGTGACGACACTACACTCCAAGGGCAAGACTCGACATACTAGACCTCGTAGCTTGGACTTGTGTTTACTTGCTTGTTCATCTTATATTGACTACTCTACTATACATACTAGTGTGCCTAATTAGATAGATACACATTTCTCTTCTACCTCATTCTCGCTACGTTACGACATTACACTCATACTGTGTTTTCTGGCTATGAAGACAATGAGTGGACGCGGAAGAGGAAGCGTTAACATGACTCAGGCTCAATTCGCTAACTTGCTCAACACGGTGGCTGCAGCTTTCGCAGCTCACCCTGGAGGTAAACTCGTTGCTATAGGATGTTTAGATCCTACCCCCACATCGTCTTTTCACCTCTAAACCTATTCGCTCCATTTCTCACAACAGGTCAGCCTGCGCCTGCGCAACCACGTGTTTGTACTTTCAAAACCTTCATGGATGGCAAGCCTCTCCCTTTCAACGGCACTGAGGGTGCCATAGGCCTTCTGCATTGGATTGAAAAGGCCGAAGCTGTCTTTGCTGTCTGCGAGTGTCCCCCTGCTAACTGGGTTAAGTACGCAACTGGTACGCTTGAAGGAAACGCGCTTTCATGGTGGAAAGCACAGATTCAGATGCTTGGTCTGGAAACTGCTAATGCTACGGCATGGGAAGATTTCAAGGACATGATCAAAGAGGAGTACTGTCACAGGGATGACATTCACAAACTCGAGAACGAGTACTATGCGCTCAAGATGGTCGGATCAGAGATTGAGACCTACACTAAGCAGTCCAACGACTATGCTGCACTTTGCCCAAACATGTCCCAACCTATGTATCGAAGGATCGAGTTGTACATCAAAGGCTTGGTCCCAGAAATCCGGAGCCATGTGACCTCGGCCAACCTCAACACCATACAGCCCGTGGTTCGTCTTGCTCACAAACTCACCAATCAGGCTGTGGAAGAGGGCAAGCTGCCCAAGAGGATCGGTACTACTGCTGGAACTTCTGGCGATAACAAGCGAAAGTGGGATGGAAATCAGGGAAAGGATGCTAACCCCACTCAGGCCCCAGTTCAACAAAGGAAGACTGAAAACAACAAGGGCCCTCAGCAACAGGGTGGTTATCGAGGAAACCACCCTAAGTGTAACAAATGTAACCGACATCACAGTGGGCCATGTGGAAAAGGTCAGTGTCAGCGATGCAACAAGATGGGGCACGAAGCCAAAGACTGCCGAAGCCAGTTCCCAGCTAGGCAGAATCAGCAACAACCACAGCAACAGCAGCAACAAGGAAACAACCGTGGATGCTTCAAGTGTGGAGCAACGGGGCACATGCGAAAGGATTGCCCTGAACTGAATCAAAACAACAACAATCAAGGTGCTGGGAACAATAACAACAATGCTGGAAATGGTGCTAGAGGAAAAGCTTTTGTGATTGGAGCTGGGGAAGCAAGGAATGACCCCAACGTTGTGGCGGGTAAGTTCCTACTCAATGATCGTTATGTTTCCGTACTATTTGATTCCGGAGCAGATGCTAGTTATGTATCCCTACGTATTAGAAAGAAACTTAAGCTCACTCTTACGCCGCTAAGCTCTAAGCACACCGTTGAAATAGCTAATGGTAGAAACCTCGAGGCCTCACACATAATTCGTGACTGCAAATTAGAGTTGTCTGGTCAAACCTTCCGTATCGATCTTTTCCCCATCGTTCTTGGAAGCTTCGACGTCATCATTGGTATGGATTGGTTATCCAAACATCGAGCTGAAATCCTCTGCCAGGAGAAAGCTATTCGTATTCCCCGTCCCCCTGGCAAACCTCTTATAGTTCAAGGCGACAAGAGCGGAGAAGTCACAGGCATCATTTCATTCTTAAAAGCCCAGAAGTATCTACGAAAAGGGCACACCGCTATCTTAGCACTCATTACCGACACACAGAAAGTGGAAAACAGGATTGAAGATTTTCCAGTTGTACGCGACTATCCTGAGGTATTCCCGGAGGAACTGCCTGGACTCCCTCCTCACCGTCAGGTCGAATTTCAAATCGAGCTAGCTCCCGGAGCAGCGCCTATAGCTCGTGCACCTTATCGATTAGCCCCCGCGGAGCTCAAGGAGCTTTCTACTCAACTACAAGAACTTTTGGACAAAGGTTTTATCCGTCCTAGTTCATCACCCTGGGGAGCCCCAGTGCTCTTCGTCAAAAAGAAAGATGGCTCATTCCGAATGTGCATTGACTACCGCGAACTTAACAAGGTTACCATCAAGAATCGTTATCCACTTCCCCGTATCGACGACCTGTTCGACCAGCTGCAAGGGTCGAGCTATTATTCCAAGATCGATCTGAGATCGGGTTATCACCAGCTGAGAGTCCGCGATGAGGACATCTCTAAGACTGCTTTCAGAACCCGCTATGGTCACTACGAATTCCTTGTTATGCCTTTCGGAATGACCAACGCACCTGCAATCTTCATGGATCTCATGAACCGAGTATGCAAACCCTACCTCGATAAGTTCGTAATCGTGTTCATCGACGACATCCTAATCTACTCGAAGAGCCAAGAGGAGCATGAACAACACCTACGTCTTATTCTCGAACTTCTTCGCAATGAGCAACTGTACGCCAAATTCTCGAAATGTGATTTCTGGCTTAGAGAAGTCCATTTCCTTGGACACATCGTCAATCAGGAAGGGATTCATGTTGATCCTGCTAAGATTGAGTCCATTAAGAATTGGCCTGTGCCTAAGACTCCGACCGAAGTTCGCCAATTCTTGGGATTGGCGGGATACTATCGAAGATTTATCAAGGGATTCTCTAAGATCGCTCAACCACTTACGACACTCACTCAGAAGGGTGTTGCTTACAAATGGAGTAATGCTCAGGAATCTGCCTTCCAGGAACTGAAGAAGAACCTTTGTAGTGCTCCTATCCTCTCCTTACCCGAAGGTACCGACGACTTCGTCGTTTACTGCGACGCTTCTATTCAAGGACTTGGCTGCGTATTGATGCAACGCGAGAAAGTTATTGCTTACGCCTCGCGACAACTCAAGGTCCACGAACGAAACTACACGACGCATGACTTAGAATTTGGAGCTGTGGTCTTCGCGCTCAAGCTTTGGCGACATTACTTGTATGGCACCAAGTGCACGATTTACACTGATCACAAGAGTCTCCAGCACATAATGGGACAAAAGGAGTTGAATATGCGGCAACGCCGATGGGTCGAACTCCTAAATGACTACGAGTGTGCAATCAAATATCACCCAGGCAAGGCTAATGTGGTAGCCGATGCCCTCAGCAGAAAGGAGACCAAACCCAAGCGCGTTCGTGCCTTACAGCTCACTATCCACTCGAACCTCCCTAATCAAATTCGGGATGCTCAGGTTGAAGCATTGAAAGCCGAGAACGTCAGGGCTGAGTCCCTGCGAGGATCGAGACAACGATTGGAACAAAAAGAAGACGGTGCTTACTACGTAGCCGGACGCATATGGGTTCCGCTTTATGGAAATTTACGTGACCTTGTGATGGATGAAGCTCATAAGTCCCGTTACTCAGTGCATCCAGGGTCAGATAAGATGTACCACGACTTGAGGGCTACCTATTGGTGGCCTGGCATGAAAGCCCACATAGCAACCTATGTCAGAAAATGTTTAACTTGTGCAAGAGTCAAGGCTGAGTATCAGAAACCATCAGGCCTACTCCAACAGCCAGAGATCCCGCAATGGAAATGGGAGCAGATTTCCATGGATTTTGTTACTGGCCTGCCTAGGTCTCAACGAGGAAATGACACCATTTGGGTAATAGTGGATCGCTTAACTAAGTCTGCACACTTTTTGGCTATCAAAGAAACAGACAAGTTCTCTACCCTAGCAGAGGTATACTTAAAAGAAGTGGTTTCGAAGCACGGAGTGCCTACCTCTATTATTTCTGATCGAGACGCGCGTTTTACTTCTGAGTTGTGGCAAGCCATGCACAAATCTTTTGGCTCACGTCTAGACATGAGCACCGCTTATCACCCGCAAACGGATGGGCAGTCTGAACGCACCATCCAAACCCTCGAAGACATGCTCAGGGCATGTGTGATCGATTTTGGCAAGAATTGGGAGAAGCACCTACCGTTGGTGGAATTCTCCTACAACAACAGCTACCACACCAGCATTCAGGCAGCACCCTTTGAGGCATTGTACGGCCGTAAATGTCGATCGCCTCTCTGCTGGGCTGAAGTTGGTGACAGCCAGATCACAGGCCCGGAACATGTAGTCGACACCACAGAAAAGATTGCCCAGATTAGGCAACGCATGGCGGCAGCACGTGACCGCCAAAAGTACTACGCTGATAAAGATAGGAAACCGCAAGAGTTCCAGGTGGGTGAACGGGCTCTACTTAAGGTCTCACCCTGGAAGGGTGTGGTTCGTTTTGGAAAACGGGGCAAGCTTAATCCAAGATATGTCGGACCCTTTGAAGTTACCGAAAAGATCGGCACGGCCGCTTACAGATTGAATCTGCCTGAAGAACTGAGTGCTGTGCACAACGTCTTCCACGTGTCTAATTTGAAGAAGTGCCTGTCAGATGAAACACTCGTCATTCCTTACAAGGAACTTACTATTGACGAACGGTTACACTTTACTGAGGAACCGATTGAGATCACGGACCGTGAAATCAAAACCCTCAAACGTAGCCAGATACCTCTCGTACGAGTTCGTTGGAACTCACGCCGTGGCCCAGAGTTTACCTGGGAGCGAGAAGACCAGATGAAGCGCAAGTATCCCCAGTTGTTCCCAAATGAAACCCCCAGCACTGAAGCTACAACTGAATTTCGGGACGAAATTCCAAACTAACGGGGGGATGATGTGACATCCTGTTGAAACGTTCGTATTTACACTAGCTTGTTAGTGGCTGCCTTAACTTTCGGGACGAAAGTTCTTAAAACTTGGGGATAATGTGACATTCTAGGTTTTCCGAGCAAACACCTTGTAATCACTTAGCGTATATGTATATTATTATTAAGTGGAAGTTGTTATTTCTATGTGCTATATGTCGATAACGTGTATGTAATACATATATAATGTGTGAACCGAAACCATGACTCGAGACCACCCGGTCTCGAGTAAACGGTGTAACAATGGGCCGGTTGGGCCGTAACCTTAGCCCACCCGGAAAGCCCTAACCCACTCGAGATATATAACCGGCCAACCCTCACAACTTTTACCATTTTGCAACATCATTCTCACACTCTCTCATCTCACACACTCTCCCTCTCTCTCTCTAAAAACCCTAAAACCCTAAGGTTCTAACATCACCCTCTCCTCCTCTCCTTCTCGGATCCAACCGGCAACAAGAGCACCCTTGGATTGGCTAGGAATCATCACTCGAAGGCTTCAATCCGTCACCTACTTGAACACCTTTGTGTCACTCTTGAACCGGTTAGTGCTTTATGTTCTAGGTGTCACGATACTTGGTTTGTAAAGGCTTTATTTTGTGATGAGTATTTGATGAATGATATGCATGCCTAGTTTACATGTCTCTTTGTATGATTTGCATGATTTAGTTGGTTAGAAATGACTAGATGATGTAGATAATTGTTTTGAACCAAAGATTGTATGTCAAAGGTTGTACACAAATCTGTTTAGGTAAATGATAATCATGAGTGTTAGCTATGTGTTGATTTGTATGTGTTATCATGAGTACATAGATATGATGAGTAAACCGGTGATTATGTGCTAGATATAGGGCCGATGTTGATGACTGAATTGTGTTTTGATCTTGGTTTGATAAACATGATAAAGGGATGAATGTTGATGGATAACCTTGTGTAAACATGCTGTTTCGGATTGTGTATGCTAGATTTAGGACTTGAAAGTTCATAATTATGATGAACATATGAAGAACAAGTTTGAAGGTGATATGAATATTCAAATATGCTTGTTTTGATCTGATTTTGTTATGATTTAAACAATAAAACATGTTAGTGCAATGTTATTGGTTAGTACAAAATTACATGAAATCAAAATGCTATTGGCTAGTACGTAGGACAGGTTCTAGAAGGATTCAGGTGCACGTAACAGTGGTTGCGAGTCGGAACCCTTGGTTGCGACTCGAGACCAAAACGTGATTCTCCGAGATCTCCCGGTTGCGACTCGCAAGCAGCACACTCGAGACCAAAGCATGATGAACCGAAACCAAGGTTGCGAGTCGGAACCCTTGGTTGCGACTCGAGACCAAAGCATGATGAACCGAAACCGAGGTTGCGAGTCGGAACCCTTGGTTGCGACTCGAGACCGTGTATTCTCGAGTCGAAACCGCCCTTGTCTCGACTGGGCTGCCTAAGTGTTATTGGGCCAAAAGCTTGTTGGACTATCTGTTGACTGGACTGCATATGTATCTGTACTGTTTGTTTGTGAAATGATAGGGCAGGCCCAATAACCCAAGTGTTTGTATGAATGCATGCTATGTGTGTCTGTACGTGTTTGCTATACGTGTTTACTTGGACCCCAACTTGACCCATATTCGGTAACCATGCTAGGACGTGGTGACCAACGTGATCGACCGGGTAATTAACCTACCGAGCAACCCAAGGTGAGTTCACAACCTAAAGCATGTATTCCCGGTGGTTTGGGAAACGGAACTAAAAACAACACTATCCCCTTATGAGGGATACAACTTACTTTTCTTCCCTTGTTATTGGGAACCTTTTAGTTAATTACTGTTTATACGGATTGCAACAAACGGCACTAAACGAAACTCTATCACTTAAAGTCCCTACTACATAATACCGATTAGTCGCCGGGGCCAGGCGAACGGGTTATTAGTTGATAGCGCTATTTAGGTCTTACCAACCTCACACCGTGCCAAGGTATGGGATCGGTCGTGAACTAATGTACTCAGGCATCCGTCAATGATGATAGAACATTGACATCGGGGCACTCTGCGGATACGCAACGGTCACCTAGTGTTCGGTATTGGAAAAACAGTTTAGTCGCTAACTTTTGGGGTAGCTCCCCATGGCATGTATAAACGGATAAATTAACTGGTGAAACAAGTTTTTGGTAATTAAAACTGGACAACTAGTGAACTCACTCAGCATTATTGTTGACCCCTTACTGCATGCTTTGCAGGTAACCAGTGACTCAGGAGCTTGCAGCTTGGGAAGTGTAGTGGTCGTCTAAACCCGCGTGTTGGGTTCTAAATAACTTGAACTATGAACTTTGTTTAAACTGTTTTGCCTATGCTTCCGCTATTTAATCAAACTGTTATTTGAACCTAACTTTCGAACATTAAACTATGATGCTTACTAACTATTAAGGTTGGTGATCATCTTTATTATCCAAATACTCAGTATAATTGGTGGCTGGATCCTGGTCGGTCACGCCCTCAAGCGGACGGTACTCCGCAGGTGGAATTTGGGGGTGTGACACGATCCTTGAAGTGTGTATGATGATGGAATGTCAAGAACAAGAACCGAAAGTATGATGGTGGGTGGAGTGGGGTTCGACCGAGATGAAGGGAGAGCAAGAGAGAGTTTGTAAGTTGGTGAAATTGTGAAGTGATTATGTGATGTTAACCTCTAGTACTTATAGGAAGTTTAGTGTGCATTACCTTATGGATAATGTGTCTAGTTGATATTCAACATAACATAATATAATAATCAAACTTGTACTCTTGTGATCCCCAAGGTTGGGACCGATTCCAATGGGGGGGGGTATCTAGTTCGGTTACAAGCATTAGTTGGTGTTTAGTTAGGTTAAACTAAGTAATTAACTTAGTTACTTGTGTGTAGTATGTTGCAACGGGTGTTAGGGTAATCAGGGACCCTAACTGGCTCAGAAAAGTATAAACAATGTGTTTAACAATATTTTTGTGTTCCGGGTAGAGTCCGGTTGTTCGGTTCAATACTGTTCCGTTAAACTGCTTAATTAATCCGTAAAGCGTCCTACTTATATATTTTGCAACGTTTTTACTTTCTAACACTTAGGAAAATATAACGGACTATTTAGTGACCTTTCTGTACACTATTAGTGTATTAACAAATACGTGTAAGCATAACACAGATATCAGAAAGCAGTTAAGTGATTCTACACAGTCGTCAAGCACTTTAATTGTCATTAATAAATTGTACGGAATACATGGAATTTGAGGGTTGTCACAGAAATTAAACTTATTTTTAAAGATAACAAGACTTACTAAATGTGCTAGTAAGTTACTACACATTTTTGCAAATATTCAAGTTCATGAAATGGAGAAATTAGTGATTATTGTTGATGATTATTGTTGATAATTGTTATTGATAATTGTTGACGATTTAAAAGAAAATAAACACATGTTTTGAAAACATGGGAAACCTCCATTTTTAGGGGAAACTCTGTCAAAATTTTTATAAATTTTGACACATAGAAAAATATAAGTTTTTGAGAAACTTATTCCCTAAAAATGTATTTAAAAGTATTACCAAGGTTTCCCTAATTTTTGGTGATAGGAAATGAGGATTTCTTCAAGAATAAAAATGGATATTAAGTATGTATATTTTGAGAAAAATATATATATTATTTGATCACCAACTTGTGTGCTAAGTGTATATAGTATGTGTTATACGTGCTAGTGTATTAAGACTTAAAAATACACTAAATACTCATGAGGAGTATAAACATAAAAATACACATACAACATACAAGATACATAATTCGGGTGCAAAGTGCAAAACATGAAATACTTATATTAATTTTTGAGAAAATAATATAAGTAGGATACTTAGTTAAAAATATAAAATATTTTTAACACAACAATACAAATACAAAAGAGAGTGACTGTACTTGTGCGACGCAAGTCTAGTGACTAACGTTAAGAAAACGCGTATAGGTTACGACGTTAACTAAGCAAATCCGGTGAAGTTTACGACGCACAGGAACGCAAAGTTGTGTGTTCATGCTCCCCCTTTTCTCTTAACGGTTTTCAGTTTTATAACTCTCGGGGGTGAAATACATGTTACAAATATTACAATTTTTACATATGGTAAAAAAAAATACAAGAAGCACTCTTGGTGAGAACGAGAACCGAGTGCAATATGATTTGAGAATACGAGAAGCACTCTTGGTGAGTGCAATATGATGAGCATTAAGAAATGCCTAGAAAATACTAGATCAAGTGAGCTTAAATTAGATATTGATATGCAATTAATACTTAATTAGGGACGAGGGTTAGATCTAACGGGTACGGCCGAGCCCCACTCAGGGTCCTTATGTGACCTCTTGAGTGCTTCGGTGTCCCAGTCGAGGGAAATCGACACAGTCGAGGTCAATCGACACAGTCGAGGGAAATCGACACAGTCAAGGGAAATCGACACAGTCGAGGGTAATCAACACAGTTAAAGGAGAAAACACTAATGCTCCCTATGTCCTCACATGCCTTGAAGGAGAATATACTAAAGCTCCCTATGTCCTCACGTGCCTTAATGTCCTTGTATAAAAAATCATTTAAAACGTGGGGTACACAAGAAAACTTGAATGATACTTGAGTACGTGGGGTACTCAAGAAAACGGGAATTATACTTGAGTACGTGGGGTACTCAAGAAAGACTTGAATTATACATGACACATACTATGTTTTCATACAAAGTATAAAAACGTGAAATACAAAAACGCATGAACTCGCTCAACTTTATGTTGATGTTTTCCCAAAATTACATGTATTTCAGGTGACAGGATGGATCTTGGGCGCAAGTGTCGTAACTAGAAGTAGACTACAAGTTTAGATGTCATCCACTTTTGTTGAATTGTAACCTTGTCAAAGGTCGTGTTTTGAAAACTTAAATAACAAGTGTTTGTAATACTTAAATTTTTATAAATGGATGAACATCGTTTTGATCATGTAATTGTTTATTACGATTGAATGCAATGATAACAAGCTAGTCACACATCATACGCTTCCGCAAAAGACAAGGTGTGACAGTTTGTTATCAGAGCTTCGATTGTAGTGAACTAGGATTCTTTCACGAGTCTAGACTACAATCACTAGAGTTCTCTCACGAAAACATTTTACAAAAAGGTTTTCATTGCATTCACGAAAGCGCCAAGATCCACAAATCAGACACTTTTCAAAAAGTGACAAGGCAAGGACATTAGTGAGGAATACCTTTAAAATATGGTGCCAACCAAAGCATAGTCTACACGAGTTAGACTTTCCAAAAACAAAATGACCCCCCCAAAAACGAGAGTTATACGTGATATAATGCATTAAAATGCTTGATTATGCTAAGTAGCATATATGTTATTGATATACATACATACAAATAAGTGTACGGAATGATTATTGACATGAATAAGATACTTTCGACTCCGACTCCTATTACTATACGTAACTCGCATGATGAAGCTATCGACCTCGCATCCTTTGCAAAGCTCATGGCTGGGAGTGATTACCAAACAAGATGCTGAGCTTGCTTCCGTAGGAGATGGCTGCTCTTCCCTCTCGATCGTGAAGGTGCCTAACTACGGTGATGATGTCGAGGCAGAGGCGGCAACCTTGATCGAATTCTCAATCAACGGGACGAGATCCCTGCGGCTTATGTGAAGCAAGATTGACGACATACTTGACCAGAAAAGGAAGATGAAGTATTCATCTCGAAGGTGCCCCTCCAACTACTAGGAATTCTCTCTATTCCTATTCCATCTAATCATCGTGCCTATACGCGCGTAACGATAACGAATGTTAGCGCGTGGACCATCGCAAGGGTCCTTTCCATGACAAGAGGTATAAGGACAATAGTGTCCCCTCCTTGATTGATCATCTGCTTGGACGAGAGAAAATTGGGGTAACTGTGCAAGACAATTTATTATTACGGGGGCCCACGTAATAACGACTTGTAGTGCACAGAAATCCTGGTGGACTGTGCGGGTCGAGCTAATGAAAACCATACAAAATTAATCTATAGGTGTCCTCTCCTTCATCTGGTAGAACAACACATAGATCAGTGCTTTAGCACGTTAGAAAGTAGGAAGCCTGTCTTAGCCTACTTCATGACTTACACTTCTACCGGCACATGAGACGTTTGAGAAAACGATATTTAAGCAAGAGAGGTGGAATGACATTCCGGAAGAATCAGTGACGATACACTCTCTACCACCTCGGCACGGACAACCCCATCTAAGGGAAAATATACGCACCCGTAAAGCTAAAGACCTAAGAAAACCAATGTAGCAGGAAATAACTAAAACTTGAATGACCAGGGCGATGTAGCCTCGAGTTAATTTCAAACAATAGCCAAGTTGGCAAGCCTATGTGAAGGATCAATAACTATTTCCTCGCTTATACACTGATTATATACGTGTGAAATTGGGTGATTACATAATGGCTTATGGTGCTATGTATCTCATAGACAATTGGAATGTTGTCTAACCAACTTCATACCATTTTGGCAGAAGAGAATGCCGCCCAGGCGAGACACAAACACCAGTACATTGCCAAGGACAGAAGCCGAGCTGCAAGAATACATCTCACAGGCAATTGCGCGACATGAAGCCCTCCGCTCTAAGCACAGCGATGGCACTACTGAAAATAACCCTCCAACTAGCTGCACCTTTAAGCAGTTCCTGGACTGCAAACCATTAAACTTTGACGGAACAGGAGGCGCCGTTGCATTTGTTCGTTGGACAGAAAAGACTGACTCAGTTCTAAGAATGAGTAACTATTCACCCCAACAGAGTGTTACTTATATCTCAGGGTTATTCGTAGATGGCGCACTCTCCTGGTGGAACCTTCAGGTTCAAACCCTTGGTGCGGATGCTGCTTATGCACTAAGCTGGGACGAGCTCAAGGAAATGATGGAAAAGAAATACTGTTCTAGGGCCAAAATCCAGAAGCTTGAGGTGGAGTTCTGGAACTTGAAAATGGACGGACCGAAGATTCCTGAATACGTCCAACGATTTCACGACTTGTCTAGGGTCATCCACTACTTAGTCAAACCGGAATTCAAAAGGGTTGAACGATTCATTTGGGGACTTGCACCTCAGATCAGGAGCTTGGTTACTACCTCAAGGCCTCCAACTATCGCGGAGGCTATCGATTTAAGCGTTACGCTTACTGAAGAAGCTCTATGTGCTGGAAAATTTTCGGAATCTGAGGATAACAAGAAAGAGACTCATGTGGAGTTATCATGCTATAAGAAAAGGAAGTCTTCGAACCTAAAGGTGGGCACACTAGTCAGCTATGGAACCTCTAAAACAAACAAAAGAAAGAAAGTGAATCCGCCACGTGACAGGAAAACTGAGGGAGCCACTAATAAGGCCGGTGGTAGAATATACTCGGGGACTAAACCGAAGTGCAGAGAATGCAATTTCCACCATGAAGGTCGATGTCCGAGGCCTAAGTGCGGAAAGTGTGGAAAAGAAGGGCACAGCAAGGTTGCTTGTTGGGCAAAGGACCCAGATGGGAGAAATAAGAGAATACCGGGTTGCTACAGATGTGGTGAAGCAGGGCACCTTAGGAAAGATTGCCCTAGGAAGAAACAAACAAGGAAGGGTTTTCACGATTGAAACTCGTGAAGCACGCCAGGATCCAGATGCGGTTACGGGTACGTTCCCTATTAACCAACCTAACGCATCTACTTTTAATTAATACTAGCATCAACTTTAACCTTACATGCTTAGAACTTAAGAAACTGCTTGGCCTAGTTTCAAGTAAAATAGACGTCCTATATTCTTAAGAAATGGACATATAGAAGGCTAGTTTAAACAGACGAAGCAAGTAAGGAATTATATTCTAGGGACTCAGAAGGTCGGAACCTTCTGTTACCATTGACTCGCGAAGTCATAATATGATAGTCAGCATGGATCAGAAATCCAAGTATACAGCTGAAGTCGTTCGTTATGAGAAAATCAGACGCATCCCTCTTGCGGATGATGAAACCCAACTTTCCTGCAATAGGTGCAAGGATGCTAGACCCCACAAGGCGGCAGATCTACGACATACCTCATTTGTCATAGAAACGCCTCCGAGTAGACTGCAGAGCCTGAGAACATCCCCGTGACGAAAGAAGTCCCAGTAGCCTTTTCGGAAGACTTGCCAGGAACGCCTCTCTGTAGCGACGAGAGGAGTTCAGGATAAATCGCGTGCCAGGAGCAGCACCAGTGACGAATGACGCCATACCGACTAGCTTCACCAGCGAAGCATGAACCTCTGATATAACTGCAAGAGCTGCTAGACAGAGGAAATTAAGGACATAACATCCTTAGTTAAGGAGACAAGGAAAAAGTTGGTAGTCTCCACTTTACATAAACTGCAGAAAATTGAGAATCAGAATCCTTTGCCAAGGACTGATGACACAAATGAGCCAATCGTAAGGTTCCAGTTACCACTCAAAGATCAACTTGAGGACAAGAGGTCCTCCACTGTGAATACAAGAGGAAATATCCCTAAAACGACCTTTAGGACTTGCTTCGAGCATTACGAGATCCTTGTCGTATCATTTGGCTTAACACATGCATCGACAATATTCATGGACCTCATGAATCGAACGTGTGAGCCATACCTGGATAAGTCATATACTTATTGACTACATTCTTATATGGCCAACGACCAAGGAAGGTCGTGAGCAACAGCCGCAATTTACCTTGCAACTCTTAGAGAAAGCACAGTTACGTGCAATGATGACGAAAAGCGGATTTCGAGTTCGCGAAGGGAGAGGTTTGAGATACATGGTGGATAAGAACGAAATTCACGCCAACCCTGCAACCAAGAGCTAAGGAGCTAGAGTTGCAATTATGAGACGTCTCTCGACAAGTCTCGATTGTACGTCGATGCTACGAGACCACGACATTGCACACGCGGCACATTGATTAAGGAATCACGAGAAGAGATCTTGAGATAGATACAGTGATTGCGCGCCGCAACTGGACGTCATTACCTAAAAGAAAACGTTGCACGATCTTTATTGATCACAAGGGTTGCAACACACCGATGATCGTAAGAACTCGAATATGAACTGAGCTGCTGAACAATGCAGACTGTATGAACACAATACGTTCTTGTGTGATAAACTTTGAGGAAAATTCGGAACACTCACTTGCCCTTAGTGGAGTTTTCCTACAACGGTATCTATCACACCGTCGTCTAAACCGCTTCGTGTAAAGCTTTAGACGGAACATATTGAGTAAATTCCCGTCATGTTGAACGGAGACGAGAAATAAACAATCAACTGGCCCGAGATGGCCCAGGAAAACTAGAGGCCAGATCCTTTAGATATGTAACCATATCAGGACAACCCGTAGAATATAGAAAGATTACGCCGATTAGCGGTAGAAATCGTAAGAATATGAGACAAGAAGTATGACTTAAATGAGAGCCTCGCCTAGAGAAGGTGTAGTGTGAGTTGAAAAACGAAAAGGTTCAATCCCCGGTGTAGGGATCAGAACCATTGTTCACAAGATGAAACTCCCAGAAAAAGATCAGTAGTGATCGCGACACATTCATGTGTCTAATCGTTAGAGGAGTCTGACTCAAGGAGCAGTCGTTGTTCCCACAAATAAGATTCACGTCAATGACAAACGACAAGAATTACTATAGAAACCTGTTGAGGTTTTGGACCAAGAGTCCGTGATACTATAGAAACCTGTTGAGGTTATGGACCAAGAGTCCACAAGATACAGAAAAGACATGATTGATCTACTTGAGTATGATAGAATTCATGACATGACCCAGAGATTTCATGGGAACATAAAGACAAATCATGAGTCTAAGTGACCATATTGGTTTCACAACTCCCCTGCGACCGATGGCATCGCTTGAATTTCGGGACGAAATTCTTTTAACGAGGGGAGACTGTGACAACCGTCACTTTTCCGTACATTCCGTACACGAAATGAACAGTAATTTGTGCTTAAATGACTGTGCATGATCTGGTTTACCAGACAAATAAATTTCTGAATTCCATGCAAGTGAATTCATGCACATTTTGTGCTACAAAATATAGCTTTATGCATAAACGAGAGCGTTGCGTCATAAATATTAGTAAACTCACCGGTAAGACACATCGTGTCAACAGAACTGCAGAAAGCAGTCAGACATTAGAATTGAGGCCTATGTGTAGGTCCGACGACAAAAGTACATTAAAACCCAAGAGTACATATAAGGGTTTAATTTATAGACATTGCGAAAGCAAAAATAAGCACTAAAAAGCACCCGAAACGCACTTTAAGTGCAGAATTTATATAATTCAGCAATAATTCAGCATTTAAACATATGAATATTTTGCAGAAATGTCATTTTATTATCCAGAATATTTCCCTAAGTGTTGGGAATTGAAAGAGTACAAGAAAAGTACTTAAAAGACACTAAAAAGTGTAATTTAGCACTTTAACGAATCGGTATCTAACCGAACAACCGGAAAATACCCGGAACACCAAAATAATGCTAGAAGCATTGTTTTTATTTTTCTAAGCTAGTTAGGGTCCCCGAATACCCTAACACCCATTACAACTCACTACATGCTAGTAACTAAGTTAACCTCCTAATTAACTAACTATTGTCTAACCACTTGGTTGGAAACCAACCATAAGACCCCCCCCCCCTAACGAAATCGGCTCCCCACGGGGGCACCCCACTAATACTTTTGATTATAATAATCTTGTTTGCCCCATATCTTGAAGACACATTATCTAGAGGGTAATTAGAAGATGGGATTATAAATGTAACCATAAGTTCATAACATCACATAACCCACACTTAGAAAAATTCACTCTCCTCTCTTTCCCTCTCATTGAGTTTGGCCGAAACCCCCAAGCACCCATCCATCATTTTTCGATTTCCTTCAAGCCATTCCAAGCATCTACAAGGGTTAAGGATCGCGTATAAGGAACCTCGGTGCACTCGGATTGCGAAGGACCTCACTACATTGCCTTTATCCACACGATTTCCAACTAGTTTCTTCCCTAGCCTAGAGCTAGTTGTAAGTGCTTCTAATCACCTTCTTGATCTTGTCTAGGGTGGTTAATAAGAGATTTGTTGGTTGAAAATCTTGAACACTAAAGATCACCAACTAAAAGTCTACTAAAATGATAAACCAAGTGGTTAAAGAATGAATATTTGGTGTTGTTTGTTGCTAGTAGTAGTTCGGATCGTCATCTAACCCGGCTAGGTCATGTTCATAGAACATGAACTAGTATATGTTAAAGTATGAAAATGACTAGATGATGAACACTACTACATAATGACATGAACTTGTGTAAAAGTAATTTTTCTTGTAAAATGAAGTTCTAAACTAGTAGGTCTAAAGATCTACAAGTGGTATTTTCGAAGAACCAAGTATATGATGAAATCATGTTTTAAGGCCGGATCTTCCATAAACTAGAAGTGTTTTTGTGAACAAACAAGTGTGTGGACACTTGTGTAACAAAAGTTTTAACAAGGAAATAATTTTCGTAAAAACCGACTAGAAGTTGTAAAACTTCATGCTCTTTAAAAAGAAGTTTTTAAGAAATTAAACTTATTTTTAAAGATAACAAGACTTACTAAATGTGCTAGTAAGTTACTACACATTTTTGTAAATATTCAAGTTCATGAAATGGAGAAATTAGTGATTATTGTTGATGATTATTGTTGATAATTGTTATTGATAATTGTTGACGATTTAAAAGAAAATAAACACATGTTTTGAAAACATGGGAAACCTCCATTTTTAGGGGAAACTTTGTCAAAATTTTTATAAATTTTGACACTTAGAAAAATATAAGTTTTTGAGAAACTTATTCCCTAAAAATGTATTTAAAAGTATTACCAAGGTTTCCCTAATTTTTGGTGATAGGAAATGAGGATTTCTTCAAGAATAAAAATGGATATTAAGTATGTATATTTTGAGAAAAATATATATATTATTTGATCACCAACTTGTGTGCTAAGTGTATATAGTATGTGTTATACGTGCTAGTGTATTAAGACTTAAAAATACACTAAATACTCATGAGGAGTATAAACATAAAAATACACATACAACATACAAGATACATAATTCGGGTGCAAAGTGCAAAACATGAAATACTTATATTAATTTTTGAGAAAATAATATAAGTAGGATACTTAGTTAAAAATATAAAATATTTTTAACACAACAATACAAATACAAAAGAGAGTGACTGTACTTGTGCGACGCAAGTCTAGTGACTAACGTTAAGAAAACGCGTATAGGTTACGACGTTAATTAAGCAAATCCGGTGAAGTTTACGACGCACAGGAACGCAAAGTTGTGAGTTCATGCTCCCCCTTTTCTCTTAACTGTTTTCAGTTTTATAACTCTTGGGGGTGAAATACATGTTACAAATATTACAATTTTTACATATGGTAAAAAAAATACAAGAAGCACTCTTGGTGAGAACGAGAACCGAGTGCAATATGATTTGAGAATACGAGAAGCACTCTTGGTGAGTGCAATATGATGAGCATTAAGAAATGCCTAGAAAATACTAGATCATGTGAGCTTAAATTAGATATTGATATGCCATTAATACTTAATTAGGGACGAGGGTTAGATCTAACGGGTACGGCCGAGCCCCACTCAGGGTCCTTATGTGACCTCTTGAGTGCTTCGGTGTCCCAGTCGAGGGAAATCGACACAGTCGAGGTCAATCGACACAGTCGAGGGAAATCGACACAGTCGAGGGAAATCGACACAGTCAAGGGAAATTGACGCAGTCGAGGTTAATCGACACAGTCGAGGGTAATCGACACAGTTAAAGGAGAAAACACTAATGCTCCCTATGTCCTCACATGCCTTGAAGGAGAATATACTAAAGCTCCCTATGTCCTCACGTGCCTTAATGTCCTTGTATAAACAATCATTTAAACGTGGGGTACACAAGAAAACTTGAATGATACTTGAGTACGTGGGGTACTCAAGAAAACAGGAATTATACTTGAGTACGTGGGGTACTCAAGAAAGACTTGAATTATACATGACACATACTATGTTTTCATACAAAGTATAAAAACGTGAAATACAAAAACGCATGAACTCGCTCAACTTTATGTTGATGTTTTCCCAAAATTACATGTATTTCAGGTGACAGGATGGATCTTGGGCGCAAGTGTCGTAACTAGAAGTAGACTACAAGTTTAGATGTCATCCACTTTTGTTGAATTGTAACCTTGTCAAAGGTCGTGTTTTGAAAACTTAAATAAAAGTGTTTGTAATACTTAAATTTTCATAAATGGATGAACATCGTTTTGATCATGTAATTGTTTATTACGATTGAATGCAATGATAACAAGCTAGTCACACATCATACGCTCCCGCAAAAGACAGGGTGTGACAAGGATTCTTGGCTGCATTTATAGAAAACGCCAGTACGTTGCGCACGGCCCCGTGTCGGCTGGACACGGCCCCGTGTGCAGATGGAATCCTGACACATTTTTGTCTGTATTCTGACAAAATCAGAAGGGAATCTTTGGGTGGACACGGGGGCATGCTGACCTGGACACGGCCCCATGTCTAGAAGCTGTCTATGAAGTTTGTCTATTTTTTAAGGAACTTTTCCGGACCGGGCGGTTCCTTACTGGATGGAACAACCCCAAAGTGCCTAAGATACCTTAATTGTTCTAGATTAAGACGAGAACGCAAGAGGTTGTCGGTGAGGGTGATTCCTATGCTATATGTAGGTGGACAAGTCCAACCCTTTCCCGGGCTCTCGTTAAAGAAGGTGTATGTCGAATCGCTCAGGTCTATGTATGCATCGAACGAAGTCGATGGGGAGTCCTTCACGGCACAATCGACACAGGGACGACTATCGCTCAAGTCCTCACTAGAGTTAGAAGTATCTGTGACAACCGGTAATTTACGGCTCTTAAGTACGTGATTAACAGGTGATTAACACGACAATAAATAGTGATTAAGATGAAGTTTGACTTAATTAGGCCTTTGGAGTGCCTAGGAACGTCTACACGACTTTACAGTGCGCGAACGGTGGTTTACAGAGAAACCTGCTGAATATTACGCGACAACGAACTGATACCGTACAAGATACTGACAACGTCGAAAAATATTAAATTTTTACGATGTATTCTAGCTTCGTGATTAAATTTCAGCAATCGTAGTTGAAACCGGCTCGAAAAACGGAGTAAAGACAGCAACGACGTAATTTTTCACGATTATTACCGTTATCAACGCACGAATGCGACTACGACAGATACCGACATTATTTTTACACGTTTTTAACATTGAAATATTATTTTACTAGACTACGGTGATTTCGGTTTAAAAACGGGTCTCGTAAGAATTACGGGCCACTTACACATGAGATGGACTTGTGGGCCCCGGGCCCAAGCCCAAAACCCACAAGCCTAAACCTACTCATAAGATATTAGATCTTATCAAATCTTTATAAGATCTCTGCAAAACCTCACAAAATCCCTACAAAATATTACCAAATCTCTACAAGATTTCATATAATCTTTACAAATCTGTGCAAAAGATTATGTCTCAAAATTTAGGAACACAAGATCTCTTAAAATCTCCACATCTCTATAAAGAACCCATATCTCCTCCCTAATCTCCAATGTATAGACATTTTGTATACACACACAAACAAAACACAATATGAAGACTTCATCTTCAACACCCACCTTATCATCTCCTTTCTCTCTCGATATCACACAAATAAAAACACAGAGCCTTATCTCCATTTCATCTTGAGTTCACTCAAACATCACCCTCTCATCTCTCTCGATTTCCTGTCCAGACAAGCACAGCCGACCGGTGAAGCCGACGGCGGTACAGGGCGGCATAACGGCGGAGCTGATGGTGCTCCGGTGGCGGTAAACGACGGCCGGTGACGGCACAACCGTTCACGGTGATGGCGGCGGTGGTACTTCTCTCCTGACGAGCGTTTCCGGTGACTCCTTCGTCTACCACTTCAGAACGTGTACCAGATCGGAGGTATTGGAACTGTGCCTGTTGGTCGTGTTGAAACCGGTGACCCCTTCCGACAACCGATTGTTCCCTGGTAAGCCCCTGGAACATTCTTTTTTTTTTCTTTCATGATCCACGTGTTAATCCCAGTATACATGTTTTCTTTGTTTTCTGATGATAATGTCGATACTGAATGTAACGGCGGTGAATGTGATTACGACAGTATGTTGACGAAGATGATGGTGGGGTTGAATGACAGTGGTGGTGGAGGTTATGATTCGGGTCAGAAAGTCAACTGGTTTTGGTTCGGGTCAGCCACGGTTCAAGTTTGGGTCAAAGATGGTGTACAGTCAACGAGTCGTTTCGGGTTTCGCGGTTCGGGCAGACGGTCAGCTTCAATTTTGGCTCAGTCAACTCGGGTCAAACCCGGTTGACTCGGTCAAACTCCGTCAACCCGAGTCAACTCAGTTGAGTCGGTCAACTCAGTCAACACGTTCGGCTTTTCGACACGAGTATTCGGTAAAATATTTAGAACGAATATTGTTTACGATAATTATTCTTTGTTTTATCACGTGATAACGAGCTCGAACCGATTAATTATAGTTTACGGTTAATATATTTGACGAATTACATTATATTGATTGAATATTGATTGAATTTTGAAAATATAAAGACAACTTGTGTTGTCGGGGCGTCCAAAAACAGAGGAAACTCTGCCCGTTTTTCGAGAAAAATCCGTAAAACGATTCGCATTTTAATATAGCCGATCAACTACGAACGCTTTTTATAAAAGTAAAAACAAGAGTATAACTTTCGACAACAACTTACAACTTACGAGAACAACAATATGGAAATTATTTCGACAACAAAAATAAATATAGTTATTATTATATTTATTTCAAACGAACTCGAATCCTTTTATAAATAAATATAGTATATATATTTATTTCAAATATCACGAGACACGATTTCGTCTTATAAAATAAATATAGTTTTTATATTTATTTCAGATATCGTACAACACGAATTCGTTTTTACAAAAATAAATATAGTTTGTATATTTATTAAACAATACGAAATCTTTTATAAAAATAAATATACTTTTATATTTATTTTAAACTTCAAGCGACTCGTACTCGTTTACAAAAATAGAGTATATATTTATTTCAACATCGAACGACTCGATGATACTTCTATAAAATAAATATAACTTTTTATATTTATTTCAAACGCCTAAACGGCGTACCATATATCAACATACGACCTCTCAAAAACGAGCTAACAAGTATAACTTCTTCGCTTCTTTTAAGTTGACAATTTACCGTCAAATCGTTCGGTCAACGATTCGGTAGAGCTCGATGACACGTAGTTTAGTTACTGCGTTTATTTAGAAACTTATTAGATATTCCGTGTTAAGAATATTGTAGAATGCACGCTAGCAAGTCACGTCTTGGAAACGACATCACGAAGTCGTATAAAGCTAGCTCTGCACAGGAATATTCAGGTGAGTTCATAACCCCACCTTTTTACGGTTTTACATTTTTCTAAATGTTTTTGGGGTGGAAAGACATGCACTTTTTGCAAAGCATACAAGAAATACATATTTCTAAACCATTTTACAAGCAAGTTTTAACTGACACAAATGGTTTACGAAAAACTTATGTTTTATACCAGTTTTTCAAACAAGCGTATTTTTTTGAAATATGCATACACACGAATTCTAGTTTTCTAAACTACGGGAAAATACATGAGAATTGATACTTGATATAATGAATACAAGAACTGAGAATTGATACTTGATATGATGAATACATAAACAAGAAGCACTCTTGGTGATCACTAGTACCAAGTAGGTTGCGTTTTGAGGAATGATACGAGAAATCGTGTCACGAATAGGGTACCATAAGCACCATTAATCGTGTACATACTTAGACCGCAGAACAAAAGGTTAGATCTAACGGGTGTCAGGGCAAGCTCACTCTTGGTGACAACTAGTACCGAGTAGTGTTTTTGTGTCTCAGTCGTGAATCGACTACTAGAAAAATGCCTATGGTTTGGTGACTTCCTATGTCGAGTCACATGTTAATGGCCTTGCAACCCATTAACACTTGATACATACAGAAAACATGATACATACAAGAATACTTGATTTATACATGAAAACATGATACATACAAGAATACTTGATTTATACAAGAATACATGATACATACAAGAATACTTGATTTATACAAGATACATACCATGTTTTCATACAAAGTTTCCATATAACTTGACAAGAAAATGATTTTAATTTCGTTTTCTCAACAACACATCAAAAACCGGTTATTCAAAAAGATTTATTTCAAATCTTTTACAAACAAACTATGAACTCGCTCAACTTTATGTTGACTTTTTCGCATGTTTCTTTCTCAGGTTACTTTTCAAACAATGGAACGGTTGGAATAGGAGGACCATGAAGAGTTGAGTACTTAGTGGCCGTTCAATTTCTAGAAAGTCTTTGCTTATTTGCTTCCGCTGTGCAATGAAGATACCAGTCCAGTCACGCCAATGCTCTGATATTTCGGGTTGTCACAGATTGGTATCAGAGCTATAGGTTGCAGCGAATTAGGTTTCTGTGGAGATACCTAGGCTCTAACCTCACCTTTCCTCTGGGAACTTAGAATGTTAAAACTTGAATACAAACAGAACGCCTAGTACTCAAGTATGGTCTCCAACCGTTGCCGAAAAACAAACAGTCAAAATTTTTGTTTCCAAACATACGCTAAAGTGGTGTTTTACCCACGATACACAAAACAGTCGCATACAATACACGAAACTCTGAGAGTTTAGGAAACATGCATGTAAGACCTTCGGAAACTTATGTTGAAGTTCATTAAAGGTCATCACGTAGGAACTGCAAATATTAATTTGGGCACACACAATTATACATATTGTCTATGATGTTTTAACTTCCCGAGCAGGCAGCCTACGCATAACGAAACGCTAGTGCACGATAATACAAAGAACTCAAATATTACGTCAACAGATGTTGGAATGCATCACATTCTACGCAAAATGAAACGCTAGCGCACAGGCATGCGTGAGACTTAAGCTATACATCAACGGAGGTTGAAGTACGTCACACGCGACTATCGACCTGGAAGCGGCAGTTGGCACGCGGTCCTGCAAATGACACGAGTCATGCTAAGAAGAAGACGTATGTCTCCGCATTCCCCCTAACTTGTCAACGACGAATATGCCATGTTCGACATTCCATGGTAATGTCACCTAACAACCGGTTATTACATGCAACCCCAGGTAAAGTCCTTAAATTTCTTTTATTGAAATTTTGACTTTCACATTTACTTAGTAGATTTTCGTATCTCTACTCCTCTTAATGGTCATTGTATCACGATCATTTCCTTCAGAATAGCGAATACTCATTTGCTTCGTTTCTTGAAAATTCATATGATACGCATGCATCATTTGTTACGCATGTGGTTTCGTTTCGAATAAGCGTTTCATCAAAGTTCAAATATTATTTCGCTAAATCTAATTATTGATTTGTGATTTGAATGACCCGCATTATTGAAATTGTTGGCTTCTTTGTTATCAAGGCAACACACTTTCTTGAAATTTCTTTTCTTTTCAAGTTACATACATGGTTTTCGTTGTGACCATGCCGAAAGTTTTCTTGTCGATACATGTATTTATTGTCGGCTTGCGCCGAAATTAAATTCAATTGTTTGAACTTGTTCATTACACATATTCAATTCAAGACATCATATGATGTATTGGAAACATCATATTCGAATTCGTTTTATCAAGCGTTTCATTGTTCTGAGTCGTAGTAGATTTGTTTGGTCTACGACTCCATTAAGTCGTTTGTTGATTTCGACACCTTGTGGTGTCAGTACAGACTTGTAGCTTGGGCTAATCATGATTGAGCGTTTTATGCAAAACACAGGTGATACTTGTTCGATCACCGCTATATTTGAATTGTTTCATTCACTACGACACCTTGTGACGTCGGTGGAACTTGCAGCTTGGGCTGATCATGATCGAGCGTTTCATGCAAACTATTACATTTGAGCTTGTTGAAATCTAAATTCATTTATTGGATGCAATCATTTCTAGAATTCATTTGTATCTTGTGATACATCCTTGAATTCACATCATTCGAATAAGTCTTGATTTGACTTCATGATCGTTCAGTTTGGTACTATTCGTATTTTCTACACATAATGTAACTCTAAAGAGTTAACGTAGTCTAAATTTCGAGGACGAAATTTTATTAACAGGGGGAGAATGTGATAACCGGTAATTTACGGCTCTTAAGTACGTGATTAACAGGTGATTAACACGACAATAAATAGTGATTAAGACGAAGGTTGACTAAATTAGGCCTTTGGAGTGCCTAGGAACGTCTACACGACTTTACAGTGCGCGAACAGTGGTTTACAGAGAAACCTGCTGAATATTACGCGACAACGAACTGATACCGTACAAGATACTGACAACGTCGAAAAATATTAAATTTTTACGATGTATTCTAGCTTCGTGATTAAATTTCAGCAATCGTAGTTGAAACCGGCTCGAAAAACGGAGGAAAGACAACAACGACGTAATTTTTCGCGATTATTACCGTTATCAACGCACGAACGCGACTACGACGGATACCGACATTATTTTTACACGTTTTTAACATTGAAATATTATTTTACTAGACTACGGTGATTTCGGTTTAAAAACGGGTCTCGTAAGAATTACGGGCCACTTACACATGAGATGGACTTGTGGGCCCCGGGCCCAAGCCCAAAACCCACAAGCCTAAACCTACTCATAAGATATTAGATCTTATCAAATCTTTATAAGATCTCTGCAAAACCTCACAAAATCCCTACAAAATATTACCAATTCTCTACAAGATTTGATATAATCTTTACAAATCTGTGCAAAAGATTATGTCTCAAAATTTAGGAACACAAGATCTCTTAAAATCTCCACATCTCTATAAAGAACCCATATCTCCTCCCTAATCTCCAATGTATAGACATTTTGTATACACACACAAACAAAACACAATATGAAGACTTCATCTTCAACACCCACCTTATCATCTCCTTTCTCTCTCGATATCACACAAATAAAAACACAGAGCCTTATCTCCATTTCATCTTGAGTTCACTCAAACATCACCCTCTCATCTCTCTCGATTTCCTGTCCAGACAAGCACAGCCGACCGGTGAAGCCGGCGGCGGTACAGGGCGGCATAACGGCGGAGCTGATGGTGCTCCGGTGGCGGTAAACGACGGCCGGTGACGGCACAACCGTTCACGGTGATGGCGGCGGTGGTACTTCTCTCCTGACGAGCGTTTCCGGTGACTCCTTCGTCTACCACTTCAGGACGTGTACCAGATCGGAGGTATTGGAACTGTGCCTGTTGGTCGTGTTGAAACCGGTGACCCCTTCCGACAACCGATTGTTCCCTGGTAAGCCCCTGGAACATTCTTTTTTTTTCTTTCATGATCCACGTGTTAATCGCATGATACATGTTTTCTTTGTTTTCTGATGATAATGTCGGTACTGAATGTAACGGCGGTGAAGGTGATTATGACAGTATGTTGACGAAGATGATGGTGGGGTTGAACGGCAGTGGTGGTGGAGGTTATGATTCGGGTCAGAAAGTCAACTGGTTTCGGTTCGGGTCAGCCACGGTTCAAGTTTGGGTCAAAGATGGTGTATAGTCAACGGGTCATTTCGGGTCTCGCGGTTCGGGCAGACGGTCAGCTTTAATTTTGGCTCAGTCAACTCGGGTCAAACCCGGTTGACTCGATCAAACTCCTTCAACCCGAGTCAACTCAGTTGACTCGGTCAACTCAGTCAACACGTTCGGCTTTTCGACACGAGTATTCGGTAAAAGATTTAGAACGAATATTGTTTACGATAATTATTCTTTGTTTTATCACGTGATAACGAGCTCGAACCGATTAATTATAGTTTACGGTTAATATATTTGACGAATTACATTATATTGATTGAATATTGATTGAATTTTGAAAATATAAAGACAATTTGTGTTGTCGGGGCGTCCAAAAACAGAGGAAACTCTGCCCGTTTTTCGAGAAAAATCCGTAAAACGGTTCGCATTTTAATATAGCCGATCAACAACAAACACTTTTTATAAAAGTAAAAACAAGAGTATAACTTTCGACAACAACTTACAACTTACGAGAACAACGATATGGAAATTATTTCGACAACAAAAATAAATATAGTTATTATTATATTTATTTCAAACGAACTCGAATCCTTTTATAAATAAATATAGTATATATATTTATTTCAAATATCACGAGACACGATTTCGTCTTATAAAATAAATATAGTTTTTATATTTATTTCAGATACCGTACAACACGAATTCGTTTTTACAAAAATAAATATAGTTTGTATATTTATTAAACAATACGAATTCTTTTATAAAAATAAATATAGTTTTATATTTATTTTAAACTTCAAGCGACTCGTACTCGTTTACAAAAATAGTGTATATATTTATTTCAACATCGAGCGACTCGATGATACTTCTATAAAATAAATACGACTTTTTATATTTATTTCAAACGCCTAAACGGCGTACCATATATCAACATACGACCTCTCAAAAACGAGCTAACAAGTATAACTTCTTCGCTTCTTTTAAGTTGACAATTTACCATCAAATCGTTCGGTCAACGATTCGGTAGAGCTCGATGACACGTAGTTTAGTTACTGCGTTTATTTAGAAACTTATTAGATATTTCGTGTTAAGAATATTGTAGAATGCACGCTAGCAAGTCACATCTTGGAAACGACATCACGAAGTCGTATAAAGCTAGCTCTGCACAGGAATATTCAGGTGAGTTCATAACCCCACCTTTTTACGGTTTTACATTTTTCTAAATGTTTTTGGGGTGGAAAGACATGCACTTTTTGCAAAGCATACAAGAAATACATATTTCTAAACCATTTTACAAGCACGTTTTAAGTGACACAAATGGTTTACGAAAAAGCTTATGTTTTATACCGGTTTTTCAAACAAGCGTATTTTTTTGAAATATGCATACACACGAATTCTAGTTTTCTAAACTACGGGAAAATACATGAGAATTGATACTTGATATAATGCGAATTGATACTTGATATAATGAATACAAGAACGGAGAATTGATACTTGATATGATGAATACATAAACAAGAAGCACTCTTGGTGATCACTAGTACCAAGTATGTTGCGTTTTGAGGAACGATACGAGAAATCGTGTCACGAATAGGGTACCATAAGAACCATTAATCGTGTACATACTTAGACCGCAAAACAAAAGGTTAGATCTAACGGGTGTCAGGGCAGCCCCACTCTTGGTGACAACTAGTACCGAGTAGTGTTTTTGTGTCTCAGTCGTGAATCGACTACTAGAAAAATGCCTGTGGTTTGGTGACTTCCTATGTCTTATCACATGTTAATGGCCTTGCAACCCATTAACACTTGATACATACAGAAAACATGATGCATACAAGAATACTTGATTTATACAAGAATACATGATACATACAAGAATACTTGATTTATACAAGATACATACCATGTTTTCATACAAAGTTTCCATATAACTTGACAAGAAAATGATTTTAAATTCGTTTTCTCAACAACACATCAAAAACCGGCTATTCAAAAAGATTTATTTCAAATCTTTTACAAACAAACTATGAACTCGCTCAACTTTATGTTGACTTTTTCGCATGTTTCTTTCTCGGGTTACTTTTCAAACAATGGAACGGTTGGAATAGGAGGACCATGAAGAGTCGAGTACTTAGTGGGTGTTCAATTTCTAGAAAGTCTTTGCTTATTTGCTTCCGCTATGTAATGAAGATACCAGTCCAGTCACGCCAATGCTCTGATATTTCGGGGTGTCACAGTATCGTCGGAAACAAAGAAGTTGTTTGAATGCGAGCCCAACCCTTCTTCTTGGTTATCGTCTTGGGATAGATTATTGAAATCTTTCCTAAGTTCTTTTAACCAATTAAGAATTAGATCTTCTAATTGAAATAATTCATTGAGAAGCATCTCTCCTAGAAAATCCGGTTGGGAGCATTCGAGGGAGAGATAGGGATTATTTTTACTTTCGCCCCTCTTAAGGATACAAGGGAACGATGGGTCTATATAGTGGGGCTTATAATTTAGAAAATAACATTCTAATTCCTTATGGGTACCACCACATAATTGACACCACGTACCATAAGAGTTCCGAAAGTAAAAAGTATCAGTATCACTCATGTTTGTGTCAGAATTTACCAACCGTCGGGATCTTACGGTTCTGTTTTCAGTAACTGAATCTTGGGCACGGGGGCGTGTTGAGTGGGCACGGCCCCGTGTTCAGCTTACTGTCTGACTTAAAACAGGATTGCCAGTTCCAATGATTGGGCACGGGGCGTGTTCAGCGGGCACGGCCCGTGCTGAGTTCTGCAGAAGCTGAAAAAAAACTAAAAAATCCTAAAAAAAATGAAAAATAAGAAAAACGATTAGGCAGCTGATTCCTAACTTTCTTAAAATCCTTGTGTCCCCGGCAGCGGCGCCAAAAACCTGATGCGTGTGAAGTGTGTATATAAGTTTAAGTATATTTTAAGCCCTTTTACACTATCTTTAGGCAAGTTTTAAATTTATAAAACACGATATTTACTAACACTAAACACACATATGGGCAAGTGCACCCATCGTGAGCGTAGTATAATGTTGGTATGATACCGAGGTCGTCCAAGGACACAAGAGCTTTTAGTACCGGTTTATCCTCAACGTCTAATCAAATCAAAAGTTTAGAAAAATGTTTTAAACTAAGAAAATAAAAATTAACTAAAATGCTGAAAAATAAAAATAAAAGAAAAACAGATAGACAAGATGAATCACTTGGTTCCGACTCGTGTTTAGTGTAACCTTTGATTATTTCCGCACTTTTGCACTTATTTAAGAGATTATCTTAGTTATTGTAGTAGGCCCCTCTTTTGGAGGTGACGTTACCCTCAACCCAGTAGTTTGAGTCAGCAAAGATACAATCCTAAAGGGTCGGATTATTGAAAGATAATTAATTAAGTTATTAATGCAAATTATGGTAGGCCCCTCTTTTGAAGGTGACGTTACCCTCGACTAAGTAGTCTGAGTCAGCAAGGATACAGTCCTAAGTAGCCGGGTTATAGTATTAATAGTAGTTAACTTATAAGGGGATCAAAGAGTTTGGACCCCCGCCATCCAATACCGTTAAGTATTGAAGGAGGTCCTACTAAATTTGACCCAGGTCCCTTGCAGGATCTCTAAACGCTGAACAACGGCAAGACTCTTACCAAACCGTTCCCTTAACCCCCGACCAGGTAGCCAACATACTTCCATATAGACCGTGGAGATATGAATGGTGAAAATCTTTTATTTTATGTAGACAGTAAAATAATGCTAAGACACCACGGACAAACGATAAGGAAAAATCACCTTCAACATAAGAAACTAGTTATTAAAGTCATTAATACATAACCAATTAAAAAGTGCGAAAAGATTAAAAATAAAAAGTATTACACTAGACACTTTGTCTTCACCAAGTGATGTAAGAGACTTAGGCAAACATGGCATTGATTGTCAAGAACTCTTATGATCAATCTTGGATCCTGAGACGACTCACACACTCTATGATGGACAATGGATGATGGTGGTGGATGATGGTGTTATGGTGGTGGTGGGTGGTGGGTGAAGTGTGAGAGAGGTGGTGTGCCAAGGGATGGTTTGAGCTTGAGCTAAGCACTCCTATTTATAGGCTGAACAGAAGCTTCGGCACGGCCCCGTGTCCACATCCTTCTCTTTCTTCATTAATTGCTCTTATCTTTATTAGTTGACCACGCCCCCTGTTTCCGCTGAGCACGACCCCGTGTGTAGAAGCTTATCTGTACTATGAAGATTTGCCTAGATTCTGCGAATCTTATAGCTGACCACGGCCCCGTGCCCACTGAGCACGACCCCGTGGTGGGCAATAGAAGCTTCTACCACTTTGTCTTTTCTGCTGACACTTGGGCACGCCCCCGTGCTGGCTGAGCACAGGGCGTGTTCAGTCTTCTGTCTTCTTGTTTTGCTTGGGAAGATGCTGTCGTGGGGTCGGGCATGTCACGTTTGTTCCTTTTCTTGTATTTATGTTAGATTTTGCTGTCTTTTTACTTCTTTTGTTAATTTGAGCTCATTTAATCCTGAAAATACAAAAGGAAGACAAAAGCACACTTTTTCCAACATTAGTACTAAAAAAGGGTTAGTTTTATGCCACAATTGATGTAATTTATATGTTGCATTTTGCACACATCAATGACCCGTCTTTGATTTGCAGCTGTGTCGTGTTTGGCTGAAACGATGCTTTGTGATTGACTGCCTTTTTATAGTAATCACTATGAAAAGGATTCTCATTGCCCTGAACTTCCTGATTTTGACACTCTCTTTTGAAATTCCCTCGTTGCTTACATTTAAAACATGTAACCTTTGATTTGTCAAACCCCAATTTTGAATCAGAACTCATTCTACAATTTCTTACTGTGATTTCAAAAAATCTCCGTGCTCGTCTAAAAATACTTGCCATGTTCCACATGATATCCATCAGCTCTAACTCCTCCTAGTCTGTCTATCTGATCATAATCCTCTTTTGTCATATTAACATTTCCAATTTTTCTGGCAATTAGGTTGTCGTATGAATCAAGAACTGATGCTAGAAACACCATCTGCTATTTCACTGTGGATTTATTGATACATTGTGCATTCCGCAGATTAACCGCTATATTGCATTGTAACACGTGAGCATTTGAATTGCTTTGATTCGAATATGAATTGGAGCCTTGTGATGATTTTGGACTCGGAGTTGAAGGACTTGGTTCAAAGCTTGAAAATGTTGAGAATCCAGTATTGTTGTTTGAGTTGTTAGAAGAGAATCCAGATTGAAACTATAATCATCTGCACTATATGCTGTCTGAATCTTCAGACTATGTATGTTCGATACACTACTATTCTTGTAATACAGATTCACATCTTTTTGTGTGATCGAACTCTGCATTCTTGTTGTTTTTCTCAATTCTAATTCGTGACCTTCTAACTTTTCGATAAACATTTCAAGATTGAAACTATAATAATCTTGTGACATCCGTGCTTGTAATCATTGTATAAACCTTAAACAGTTCAGTTATCAATAAATCAATGTGATTTGGCCCCAATGTTTATTTATTTATGTTTGACATTTTGCTCGTTTTGATTTTTGTTCCATTTCAAACTCTACATCGTTTTCTGGAAAGTTATACGCAAACTGATGCATAACCGTAACCAGTTTAATGCGACAAACACTCCGGAACATCAACATATGCTTAACATACCATAAATAACCTTTACATAACTAAGAAATAAGTTTTGAAGGCTTCGGTATGGCAAAATCAAGTTTATTCGATCGCAGGGACTATTTGTGTCAAACTGCGAATCTATGCCAATTCGTATAGTAACGAACAATCCAGAACTTGATCATAAGTTAAACATACCACAAATATCCTTTACATAGCTTAGAAATAGGCTTTGATGGGTTCGGTGTGAAAAAATAAACTTTTTGCTCAAACAGGGACTAAAAGCGTCAAAAAGTGCATAAGTTTGCATTTTCGCGCATATCTTACGTTCTGAACATATCCGAACATCCAAAAATTTTTGTAATTATTAAAATATTTTATTTTAGTGATTGGCATGATAAAATTCCATTCGTCGCGTAATTTGGATCGTTTTTCACGTCCGTTCGTGTTTCGTCATAATTAACCGAATAACGCAACCATACGACCAAACGAACCGACATCCGACACATTTTCAAGCATATTTCATGTTCCCTATGCTTAGGCATCATTGTAGAGCCTTGAAAATCGCTTAACGGGCCTTAAACGTGTCAAAAAGGGCCTTATATGCATGCAGGGACCAAAGCTGTCACTTTTAAAATTGTTTCTGTGAAACATGGAGGTCGCGGGCCGTGTAAGAACGGGCCTCAGCCTATGCGGGGGGTGAGAGCTGCCCAGATCAGTAAAACTCAGCTTCTGCAATCAGCAGCTTGTTTCTGGTTTTTGGACATGGTTTCTTCACACTTGGAGCTGGTTTTGGACACCCATAGAATGCTAAATCAGTGGGTAATACTTGTAAGGTCAAGATCAAAGCTCGTAATCCAAGAAATGATCCTAACGGTTGTCCGAAATCTATAAATACCCACCTTGATTCATTTGCTTTCCTCACATTTGATCTAATTTATACTCTAAGTTGAAGCCTTAGCTTCATACCTGAGTATTTTAGATCAAATTCTTCATTGCTTGGACCTTTTGTAAGTTTCTTTCATGCTTTTATGTGTTTTTAAGCACGAAAGTCAAACAGTGTTTGAATTTCTCCTTTGACCAGTCAATGGTCAACACAAAGTTCTTTTGAACTTCGCAACGTGAGCGTAATCACGATGGTCATAGTCCTTTGTGACTATACATACTGATTACCACGTTATTTAGGCATAGTGACGAGTCATAGTTTCGGTCAAAATACGCGTTTATGCGTATTTTGCAACCAAACTATTCTTGGGTATCAAAACCCTTTGTTTTGATATCAAACTTGTTTTCTAACTTAGTTAAACATGTTTTAACATGTTTAACTCGTCACTTTTAGTTTAGTGCTTATACAGGGTTGTAAGATAAGCGGTCTAAACAACCGCTTAGACTTTCGAACCCGACCCGTTTGGTCGATCATTAGGATCCGACCAAACACATTTTGTGACCATAGTTGTATAGGAATAACCTTCCGAGGTTATACCTTATGGTCACTACGTTTAGTTAGTTGTATGATAGGTAGTTTATATGCCTTAGGAAAATGACCAAAATGCCCTTTTTGCGCATAAATTCATTCGAAGCATATGTAACTTAAATTTTGACATCTAAACTGATTAGGCAACATTATTAGACTTGTTAAGGCATATAATACTTGTCATAGGACTAGTTAGGCGGTCCGAACGCGTTTTACGCGAACGACGCGTTAAAGTAGCGTAAGCTACCAAAATGGGTCGTATTGGGTCGTAAGCACTTAGGATAGGTTCCGTTTTAGAATGTAGGCTTTGTTAAACCATGTTACATGAGTTCCTATACTCATTTGGTTTACGAAACCTCATTTTATCTGATCTTCCAACTTAGGTCCGGTTTATTAACGTAGTTACCTATATTAGGTGCCGATTGATTCCGTGATCCTTCTAGCTTGGTTTAGTTGTTATTTCAAGACTTTTAAGCTATCACAAGTGAGTACATAGTCCCCTCTTTTACTGTTTTCAAACATTTTGGGGTGAAACACATGTGCCTACTTGTTACTTTCGTGATTTTCATGCTTTTATAACATATGCTTGCTATGTTCAATAGTATACGTATAGTACATGATTTCATCCATGTTTATGCTATGTATGTTTAATTGACATGCTAGTACATTGATTTCATAAACACATTTGTTTCATATGTTTATTTTAGCATATGTACACATTGATTTACATCACATTTTTTTGCTACGTATGTGCATTTAGCAACTTACATTGTTTACACATAACATGCTCACATTTGGTATGACATTTGGTTTGTTTAATGGGATAAAAATACGTTCATTAACATTAATCACGCCGCTCGGTAGTAAGTAGTGGTACCATAGGAATTGACAACTCCCATTTCTGGCTTCCTAGGTTTGTTTGGAAGTAGGAAATGACTGAATCTGATATTCATAAATTTTGATAAACCTTTAATTTGTTTAAGGGTTTGTCACCACAGTCGCAAGGCTTGAATGTATGCGTTTTAACATTACCGCATAGATGTTTGTATCAATAAAGCATTTATTTTATAAAACATAACTTTTGATTTAAATTATGATTTATTCAAATACATTGTTTTGTGCATTTTACCTATGGCTTTAGTTGACACCTTTCGCTTGCCATACATAACATTTGATTATACATTACATGATTTACATTTGGCATTTGACATTTGACATTGTTTACACATAAACATTTTGACATTGGTTTAAGCAAGGTATTTTGGTGGTTGTTTGGATAAGTGTTTTATAGAACGAGGCGTGTGTAATATGATAAAAGCATGGTGGATACGCCGCTGGTACTTCCTATATATAAGTGCTTTTATGATATTACATATCGTAGCGTTATTTAAATCATTTCAATTTAGACATATTACATTTTATACAAATAACATATCTTCACAAAACATTGTTTTACAAACAACATATGTTATACAAATTCATTTTACTTGGTTATTTATTTAACCATACATCTTTCTTTTATATCATCTAGTTTCTTATATAGGTGCTTTTATGATATTACATATCGTAGCGTTATTTAAATCATTTCAATTTAGACATATTACATTTTATACAAATAACATATCTTCACAAAACATTGTTTTACAAACAACATATCTTATACAAATTCATTTTACTTGGTTATTTATTTAACCATACATCTTTCTTTTATATCATCTAGTTTCTTATCGATTTTCGTATTATTTATAAAAGAAAACACTTTACAAGATTCATGACTAACTTTCATTAAACATTTCTTAAAACTTACAAGTCATGAATCCTAAATCAATAAACCTATGTATCTCACAGGCATTTTTATGCTGACGTACCTATTTCACATGTGTTTTCAGGAGCTGATGCATAGGGTTGTTCAAGATACACTTAGGCAGACTTGGGCCTTAGTGACAATAAAAGATGCAAGACTAGTTTAAATTGAATTATGTACTATTTGTTTTATTGTTTTAAGATAATGCACCCACTCTGTTTTACGCGGTAGGGGTTTGACAGAAGAGTTGGTATCAGAGCTAATGGTTATAGGGAATTAGATTATTAGTAATGCTTTGACCTAGACTATAACTTTTCTAGGACCCTAACACAAGTTGTCTTGTGTTTAGATCTTAAAACATACACGTCACCTATCTTTAGGCGACAACCACAATAAGAACATGATTTTCCAAAACGATTTTGAAAATCAATCATCTATTCTTAGATGATTTGTTATAAGGTTTTGAACCCTCTAAGTTTTTAAAATCTCGTCAAGGTTTGGGTCTAAATAATTTGAACACGTGCAATCTGGAAGGGTGGATGCCTGTATCTCGAGTTTTCTGTCTAGACTAGAGTGTTCATACAAATCCACATAATCGGACCAGTCACTCTTACCTGGGAACTCTTGGGGTGAGTGTCCACTTATAGGCTAAAGCATGTCTTCACGATACATTATTTTGACCCATTTACTTTGATTAGTCACTGTGTGTCGTTTGTTTGCTTGTGGTACGAACGAATGACCACCGTCCATGATTTTGTCGATATTTGTATCATCTCATTTTCCATCTAATCGTCTCACTCGTTTTCTCTCATGTTTCCTCTTTTAGAATGCCTCCTCGACGTGACAATCAGCTACCTAATGCCGAAATGGCAGCAATCATTGCGCAGCAAATGGCTGCTGCACTCCCAAACATTATTGCTCAAGTTAACCAAGCCAACAATAACCATAATGCTCCGTGCAACTTTAAAAGTTTCAATTAGGCTAAACCACTCAAGTTTAGTGGTTCTGAGGGAGCGACTGGGCTCCTACAGTGGTTTGAGAGCATTGAGAGTACCTTTCGTCATGTTCAGTGTCCTGATAATCGCAAAGTCGAGTTCGCTTCTAGTGTGTTTCAAAAGAGGGCTCTTACTTGGTGGAATGGGTTAATGAGAGATCGTGGTGCTAATGTCGCTTTGGGTCAGACTTGGGAAGAGCTTAGGGCTCTTATGATGAGGGAATTCTATCCCCGTCACGAACAGAGGTCGTCAGAAAGGGAGTTTGATGATCTGAAACAGGATAGTGGTGAACACCGGGCTTATACCTACAGATACGAGGAGTTGAGTTTGCTTTGCCCCACAATGGTTACCCCGCTTGATAAAGCTATCGAGATATATGTCGATGGTTTACCTGACCCCTTGCAAGACATCGTCACTGGTAGCAACCCTACCACAGTTCGTCAGCCAATCGTGTTAGCTGTGAATTTGACTGAGTCGTAAATCAGAAAGGGTAAGCTTCACAGGAAAGATGACAAGGATAAGAAACAATCGTCTGACAAGGGTGAAAACAAGAAGGGTAAGAAATATGGTTCTTCGAAAAGGTCAAGGAAGCGCAAGGCTTCCCAGAACTTCGCTGTTACTTCACAAGCCAATCAGGCAGCTCCCAACCAACCTGCACAACCACAAGCAAAGAAACAGTATGCTGGCAAAGCACCGTTGTGCAACAGATGTAATAGTCACCATCAACCGCAAGTCCAAGGTCGTTTTTGTGTTAACTATGGAAAATCGGGTCATCTTGTTGACGTTTGTCGCTTTGCTCCTAATCAAGCCGCACAAAACCCAGCTCAGCAAGCTGCTCAACCGCCTGCTCAAAAACAAGCACAGGCTGCACGACCTCACTATCCTCCTGGTTCATGCTATAATTGTGGGGATTTGACCCATTACAGAAATCAGTGTCCAAGGTTGGCCAATGCAAATCAGGCGCAGGCTCGTGGTCGAGTCTTTAACATGAATGCAAATGAGGCGCGTGCAGACAACAAAGTGGTGAATGGTACGTTCTTTGTTAACAATCAGCCTGCATCTGTACTTTTTGATTCGGGTGCCGACAAGGGTTTTGTGTCATTATCTTTTGAACCTTTGCTTCGCATGTCTAGAACGAAACTAGGAAAGCCCTTGACAGTAGAAGTTGCTAGTGGTGAACCCATTGTTCTCGATTATGTACTTCGAAATTGCCAGTTGAACCTTAATAACCATCTTTTCCCTATCGACCTCACACCGATGCAACTTGGAAGCTTCGACATTATAGTGGGAATGGATTGGTTAGCCAAGTATCATGCAGAGGTAGTTTGTTTTGAGAAGATGGTCCATATTCCGCTTTCGACTGGTGAGATCTTAAAGGTTCGTGGTGAGAAACCTGCTAGTAGTCTCAAACTCATGTCTTGTACTCAAGCTCAGAAGTATCTTCGAAAGAACTATGTTGCTTTCTTGGCACATGTCGTAGAGGAGAAAGACAAAGGTAAGTGTCACACCCCCAATTACCACATGCGGAAACCCCCACGAGGCGTGTGACGTACCAGGATCCAAGCCACCAATCAGATTGAACTCATAAAGATATTTAAATAAAACTTTCATTCATTAACATAAAGTGTCACAAACGTTACATGTCATTCATTGTATACAGCGGAAGCATAACTCATTTGTTAAGTGTTTCGTAAACCATGTGTACATAAACCATTAAGCTTGTTTTGAGATTCCATGTATCTCGACCCATGACCACTCCAGCATCCCAGACAGCAAGTCCCAATGATATAAACCTACAAACCTGCAAGCATGCAGACAAGTGTGTCAGACAACGCTGGTGAGTTCAAAGTTTTGTTTACGTGTTTAGTTACCAGATGTGAGTATAAAAGTTTCAGTGATTTGATTTGATGTTGTTATTAACTCGATTACTGCAGATGGCAGCTAGATTTGTTTGCCCAACCCCAATGTCTCTATCAAAACATTGGTCAGGTGGTTAAGGTAATTAGTTCACGCTCGTCCTCCCCGGTACAGTGTGAGGGTGCCAAACCTAATAGCGCTATCAACTAATAACCTCGTTGCCTCCCCGGAAACTAATTGGTAGATGTAAGGGGTCTTAATGATAGAAAAGAGTGTAATAACCAACATCCCAATAACCCGACGTTCCTCCCTGGAACAATGACCAGATATCCCTCCCCGGGATGCATGCTTGGAAAAAGACAGTGAACTCACCTTGGATTTGCTCGGTATATTACGTTACATTACCCGTTCCCAGTTGGTCAACCAAACCCTACCGTGGTTAACAAAGTTAATCAGTTTCGCAAACATATATCCAAATCACGTATTCATCGTACACATTACACAAGTAGCAACCAAGCAAGGCACGTATAATCATTTACGTCGTACTAGTTAATCATGTAACCTATCAGTCTCTTGTCATCATACATTCACATAACATGCGTTTGTGTCTCATACAAGTTTATGTTACAAGTCCATGTTTCCAATGGTCACTTACAGTCCATAACATGCGTCGAAACAATCACTTAGCAAGTATTTGGGTCATGTGTAATCCACATCATAGGTTCATGTTTCACAAACACACAAAGCATTTAACTTATTGTTCTTCGGAGTGTGTGGTCCAAAGTTACTGACTAAATTGTAAAGTGTGCGATTCATATAACAGGTTTGGCCCAAATAAGTATTCGGCCAATCCAAAGTGTACAACCCAATGTTTTAACAGTTTACACAAATAACCCAGATGTATCCCCGTTTGAATTACCCAGCCCACTACCTAACAAGTCCAAGTATGAGGCCCGACGAAATACCAAGTTTCGTCGGTTTGAAGTGTGTGGTGAAACTCTAAGTTTCATCGGATTCACACATGACGAAACTCCACCAAGTTTCGTCGAGGTTCACCTATGGCGAAACACCTACTAAGTTTCGTCACCTAACATCAGTTCTATATTCTTCAGTAAGATCAAATCGATTACACGTTTACTTTTACACAACCCAATCAGTTACACAATTAATCATAGATGATCGAAACAGTTTTCCATACACAATCATTCTAGAATTCACATGAACAATGCAATCATAATCAATATTCAGACTCGATCAAGTAACCTAATTAACGTCATATAACCCAAGTTAACATTCAAGTTTTCGGTAGTAATTAACACAAGATCCATTAAATCAGGTTGATCATAACAAGACACATAACCAAACTGTTACATCTAACCTTCATTATCAACATTAGAAATCAAGTAAATCAACTCATAGAACTCATATGATCATAATCACAATTCACACAGATCTGTACATAGTCCAAAAACAATCAATCAAAATTGAAATAAGTGTGATTATACTAACCAAGAATCGTGTGAGGGAAGAGCCAAATAGAAAAGGAAGGGAAGGCTTCGATATCCTAATGATTGCCGTCACGCAGGAAGGAGAGGAGGAGGGAACCTTAGGGTTTCATGATTTGCAGTTAAGTTATACTCACAACCTACTGGGCCTTACATGATTCTGGGCCGAAGCCCTTTTATGGCGAAAGGCCTCTAATGACGAAACTCATATGTTTCGTCGAGTCATGAAGTTTCGTTGGGTGAAGGTGGCGAAAGGTCCAGTATTTCGTCGAGTATGAATGATGACGAAGATCCAATGCAAAGTATGAAGTCATGGACTAAGTCTAAAGGCCTTAAACAGTTTACAAGTTCCATTAACTAATAATCATACAATTTACCAATCATGATCAAGTTTCAACACAAAGCCAAGTATGAAAACAGGATTGTAAGCAATTAACACGTAACGAAAGACCTTGAAATCTCGGGTTGTCACATCATCCCCAACTTGAAATAAATTTTGTCCCGAAATTTGATAAGTAATCCAAGATAGGTAATCCCAAGCAGTAAGGTGTTAGATCAGGATGACTGTGGATTTTCCCGGGTACCACATCATCCCCAACTTGAAAGGGAATTTCGTCCCGAAATTCGCCAATGACTACAAAAGTTGGTTCAACCACTTGAAAAATTGGAGATATTAGAGCTTTAACAGATCTTTACGTTCCCACGTGAACTCCGGTCCACGTCTTGAGTTCCAACGAACTCTCACGATTAGAATCCAACTATGCTAACGAACTTTGACGTCCTGATCCACTAATAAGGGTATCACAAGGGTTTCATCGGACAAACACTGCCTTATATTCAAGGCATAAATATCATCGTGGATGTTATCTAATCCTTCAGTTAACTCGAGTTTGTGGGCCATGTCACCGATTCGTTCTAGAAATCTGAATGTCTCAACGCATCGTGAGCTAAGCATGCCACGCTTTCCATAGTGTACCGCACCCTCCCAGTGTTTCCTAAGCTTATCAGATTTCCTGACATTCACGCGTTGCCATCAAACAATTTCTGATCTAAGCAATCTTCCCAAGAGTTTCGAGTACAAGTCCTGGATCTGTGATTAGGTTGCCATCCACCTCAGTCCAACAAGAAGGTTGGCATTATCATCCATGCAATACCTCAAACAGAGCTGTATGCATACTAAAACGGTAACAGTTGTATGCCCAAAGATAAGTGTCCTTCCAAATGTTTACTAAAGTCAATCACGCACATGCTCGCAACATGTCTTCGTGTGTCAAGATGGTTCGTTGCTTCGTCCGGTTGTCCTACAGTGATAAGTAATGCTCATGTCTAGACGTGGGCCAAGGGTGTTGTGTATTGCCGGTCATAAATCAGGTATAGCTCAAAATCAAAAGGTAACAGAAGCTGGCACCTCGTGTCTAAAAGTTACCTCTCTCAGAGGAACATAAACAGCTGTGAAGACTTGTCAGTTTCCTTAATTGAAAGAAAATGTACTGGTAACGTGAGACAATCAACGATCACCCAGGTGATACTGTTTTCGTTTCGAGTTGTAAGTAGACTAGTGACAGAATCCATGGCAGTATGTTCTCATTTCCATATGGGTGTTTCTGGTTGCTGATACTCCACCTTGACTTTCCCACAAGTCAACATCATTCACAAACGTAGCTAGGCGGGCCTTCATGCCCGATCACCAGTACGAGATCCTATAGATCCTAATATCTCTTATCAAAACCCAGACGACTAGAATATCAAGGTCGGTGTGCTTTGTTCGACATGAGTTTCCTACAGTTTCCGTATAATAAGATCCATATTCGTTACAGGAGGTAGCGCATATCGTCCGACCTGCCAAAGGTTGCTTATCCATGCCCCGCATGGGTTCACTTGAAACTTCTCTTCCTTCAGTTCTCCAGTTTGAACTGAGCGAGTCTGATCAGATAGGTTAGAGTCAATAGTGAGTTGCTAAGCTCGTATGCGTTCAAGATTCGCAGTCGTAATCATCCAAGAGTTCCATCCAGCGATGCCATTAGCTGTTTTAGCTCTTTTCGAAACAAAGGTACACGGGAGGCCCTTGTGATCGGTCTAGGTAGCACATTTGGTACCGTCCAAGTAATGCCTCCAACTTAAATCTGAAGATCAGGATGTCCATCGCAGGTTGTGTATCGTGCAGTTCTTCTTGTAAGTCTATTACGTAAGCCATCGCTTTCTTATGTTGCATCGTTGTGTAACTGGGACTTTGATTCAAACCAACAAAGTATACCACTAGATCACCCGAACCCTAGGGTAGAGACGATGCTTAGTGCATTGCAGGGTTGGGATTCGAAGGCTGAAAAGACGTCCTCCTGTTTGTCTTGCACGAGCACAACACCCTGTTGTGCTAAAGGGATTTAATGTAACATCTGTGCTTGTAATAATTGTGAACAGTTTAATTATCAATAAAACAATGTTATTTGATCCCAATTTTTGTTTGGTTATTTTTTACATTTTTCATGTTTTGACTTTTGTTCATTTTCAAACTCTATATCACTTTCTAGAGAGTTATGCGCAAACTGGTGCGTAAACATAACCAGTTTAACGCAAAAAATACTCCGGAACATCAAAATATACTTAACATACCTTAAATAACCTTTACATAACTTAGAAATAAGTTTTGAAGACTTTGGTATGGCAAAAACAAGTTAACTCGCCTACAGGGACTAAATTCGACAAACTGCGAAAGTATTACGATTCGTACTAAAACAGACATTCCAGAACATGACCATAAGTTAAACATACCATAAATATCCTTTACATAGCTTAAAAATAGGCTTTGAGGTGTTCGGTGTGCTAAAATAAACTTTTGGGTCATTCAGGGACTAAAAGCGTCAAAAAGTGCACAAGTTTGCATTTTCGCGCATAACTTACGTTCTGAATACATCCGGACATCCAAAAATTTATGTAAGCACTAAAATATTTTATTTTAGTGTTTGGCATAAGAAAAATCCATTCGTCACGCAATTTGGATCGTTTTTCGCACTTATGCGCATTCCGTCGTAATTAAGCGAACATCGCGATTGTACGGCCAAACGAACCGACATCCAAGATATTTTTGAGCACATTTTAAGTTACCTATACTTTAACTTCATTTTAGAGCTTTGAAATGGGGTTAACAGGCCTTAAACGTGTCGGAAATGGCTTTATTGCATAACAGGGACCAAAACTGTCATATTGCCAAAGTTGATGGCTTACGGACCGTAAGCCATCACCCTTACGGTCCGTAAGAAGTCCCCAGATCAGCAGAATGCAGAAACATTGAATCTGGCCTATTCCACCTTTGCACATGGTATTGGGCAATACTATGGGCTCAAATGGTTTTGTAAAACAAGGGTCTTGAGGTGTAGGGTGGAGATTGAAGCACGGTTTTCGAGGAACGATCTTAACGGCTCTCCGAAAACTATAAACACCCCCCCATGCCTTGATCAAAACCCACTTGAATTCTTGAGAGTTCTCTAAGTTGAAGTAATACCCACTTCATACCTGAGAATACTTGAGAAATCAAAGCTTTCGGGGACCCTTTGTAAGTGTTCCTTCGTTCTTTTTAATCTTTTAGCGTTAAAAGTCAAACTTTGTTTGACTTTTTACGTTGACCAGTTTATGGTCAATGCGAAGTTCGTTTGAACTTCATAACGTGAGCGTAATCACGATGGTTATAGTCCCTAGAGACTATACTGTCACACCCCCAAAATCCACCATGCGGAGTACCACCGCTTGGAGGCGTGACGTGACCAGGATCGAGCCACCAATCATATTGAACAACATAATTAAGTAAATAAAACCAAACACAATACGATTGGTGACCAAAAGGAAGTAAACCGATTTTAGGTTAACAGCGGAAGCATAAAACATAAGTTCAATACATAAGTCCATATTTCATAAGTTTAAAGTCCAAAACGTAGGTTTAATAAGTTCATAAAGTTTATTCATTAAGTACGGGACATATCAGTTCGCATCGCACAACGACCACCTCCATATGCAAGCTCCATAGCATCTAATGACCTGCAAAGCATGTAGTAACGAGTCAACAACAAAGTTGAGTGAGTTCACGGTTGGTTGTCCATTTTAGAGTTGTTTCCAAAAACATAGTTTAATCACATTCGGCTATCCAGCCGTGGGGGTTACCCCATAGTTCGAAAATGTTTATTAGTTAACCATCCCATGTCCACCTTCCCTGGCTATCCAGCCCGGCACTTTGGCCGTGGGGAGCTACCCCAGTATTTTAAACTACCAGACTCGTTTATCATATCGACTACTAACAAAAGAAATCAATTGTGCCCTAGCGTTGGTGTTCTATCACCACCGACGTGCCATAGTCCATTAGTACACCCCCGTCCAACTGGCACGGTGTGCGGTTTGTTAAACCTAATATCGCTATTAACTAATGACCCGCTCGCCATAGACTCGGCGATTAAGTCGATACAAAAAGGGAGGGACTTCACTGATAGAGTTCTAATCCAGTAAGTCTAACACGTCCCAACAGGACGAGGAATTTACATTCCTGAACACGTCTCAAAGGACGAGGAATCCCTATCCCTGTACCCATTCCCATTCCCACTGGGAATTTACCATGCTTTGTAGAAAAGTGGGAACTCACCTCGGTTTGCTCAGTTAGATTCTCAAATATAGCTAACAGCCAAGGTCGGTCAATCACGTCCTAGTATGATTTACCAGTTAGTTATTTAGTGGCTTACAAATAGAGCACAAAGTTCCTACACGTATCTATCACATAGCATGCATTACTTTAACTGTCTATGCCCGTATATATACTTCCCATCCATTCCCCACTCATAAGCAAACATACGATAGTGCACGTAACACATATAACATGTTAGATCATTCACAGATAGCATACTCGACATTTAGACACGCAAGTCACAATTTATGTCATTTCAGCATTAATATTCAAAACCGGCTGTTTTCGGACATTTTAATAAAATATTAAATTATTCCAAAAATTCCCAAATTTTTACATGATGTCTTAAACGTTCCAGCAGAATAATTGCAGCTCTAGCTGTTGTTACGAAATACAAGTTATAACAGAAAACAGGACGCACTTTTTCAGCAGAATAATTACAGCTCTAGCTGCTGTTATGAAAAGACGCTTTAAAAATAGTAAACGGAGTCCAAAAATTACGATTCCGGAGCCATTAGAACCGTATTTCATAATAACACGTTTTAGACTCAAAATATCAGTTTTTCGTAGAGTTTATCACCTGTTTACAGCCAACTGAAGTTGGCTGTAAAACTTGGACAGATTCTGTTTTCAGCCTTTAACTTCCTATTTCGTGTTCGATTGATTCCGTTAGCAAGTTTATTGATCACAACAACATCAAACATCAATACTAACCAGCAAAACATCAGATAATCAACCAAGAATCATAATCACACAAGATCTACATGATTTACACACACATCTACTCTTTATCCACCATGTTCATCTTCTTACAAGACTTTTAGTTTGTGATCTTTAGTTTTTATAATTTTCATCCGACAAATTTCTTATTAACCACTTTAGATATGAACAATAGGGTGTTTAGAGTCACTTACTACTAGCTCGTGGCTAGGGAAGAAACTAGAGAAAAACGGTTGGTTAATAGCGTCGTGGTGAGGTCCTTGGCAATCCGTAAGCACCGAGCTTCCTTATGCGTGATCCTTCACCCTTGAGTGTATGTAAAATAATAAGATTGAAGTTGGAAAGTGATGGTGGTTGTGGGTTGGTGTTCAGCCGATCAAAGAGGGGGTGAGGAGAGAGTGATGAAATTTTTTTGAGTTGGTGATAATGAGAGTGGTTACCCCCTAAGCCTTTTTATAATCCATTCATCATTAAAATCCTTTGGATATTATGTCATTTAGATATAAGACATACACTAATAAAATAATTAAAGGTGTAAGGATGTGTCCCCTACATGGGGTCGTTCGGTTACAATGGGGGATAGGTATTCGGTTCGATTTCAACTAGTTAGTTAGTAGCTAGCTAAGATTAATTAGAAGGTTAACCCATTTACTAGTGTGTAGTGTTTTGTAATGGGTGTTAGGGTACTCGAGGACCCTAACTGGCTCAAAAAAAGAAAAACAATGTCAATGTCAATATTTTTATGTTCCGGTTAAAGTCCGGTTGTTTGGTTCGAAATTGTTCCGTTAAACTGCTTAATTAATCCGTAGGGCGTCCTATTTATATATTTCTGTAACGTTTTTACTTTTCAATACTCAGGAAGGCATACCGGACTATTTAGTAACTTTTCTGTATCCTACTAGTATGTTAACAAATATATGTAAGTATAACATAGATATCAGAAAGCAGTTAAGTAATTCCACACAGTCGTCAAGCACTTTAATTATCATTAATAAATTGTACGGAATACTTGGAATTTGAGGGTTGTCACATTCTCCCCCTGTTAAGAGAATTTCGTCCCGAAATTTAGCGTGTGGTTACTGAGGAAGCTAGTTAAGTTGCGTTGTTTTCCTGATTTTCCTGGGGTGTCACATCATCCCCCCGTTGATTTGGAATTTCGTCCTGAAATTCTGCAGTAGCTTCAGCCTCAGTAGTGGTTGCGTTTTTCTTAAACAGTTGGGGATACTTGAGTTTCATTTGGTCTTCTCATTCCCAGGTATACTCTGGGCCACGACGAGCATTCCAACGAACTCGGACCAGAGGTATCCTGGTATGCTTGAGGATCTTAACATCTCGATCCATAATCTCTACTGGTTCCTCGACGAATCGCAGCTGGTCGTCGATTGTGAGTTCCTTAAGAGGAACTATGAGGGTCTCATCTGACAGACACTTCTTCAGATTTGACACGTGGAATACGTTGTGAACTCCGTTGAGTTTTTCGGGTAGATTCAACCTGTAGGCTACCTTGCCAATTTTCTCAATGACTTCGAATGGTCCGACATAACGCAGATTGAGTTTGCCTCGTTTGCCAAAGCGGACTACACCTTTCCAAGGTGAAACTTTGAGTAGCACTCGATCCCCAACCTGGAGCTCGAGTGGTTTTCTTCCCTTATCAGCATAGCTTTTCTGACGGTCACGAGCTGCCGCCATTCGCTGTCGTATGTGAGCAATTCTCTCGGTGGTATCTACCACAAGTTCTGGGCCAGTGATTTGGTTGTCACCAACTTCTGCCCAACAGAGAGGTGATCGGCATTTGTGTCCCTACAATGCCTCGAACGGAGCAGCTTGGATGCTGGTGTGGTAGCTGTTGTTATATGAAAACTCCACTAACGGGAGGTGTTTTTCCCATCCATTGCCGAAGTCAATTACGCATGCTCTAAGCATGTCTTCGAGGGTTTGGATGGTGTGTTCAGATTTCCCATCCGTCTGCGGGTGATAAGCGGTGCTCATATCTAAACGTGAGCCAAAAGACTTGTGCATTGCCTGCCACAGTTCAGAAGTAAAACGCGCATCACGATCAGAAATGATGGAGGTTGGCACTTCGTGCCTTGATACTACTTCCTTTAGATAGATGTCTGCTAAAGTAGAAAACTTATCCGTTTCTTTGATGGCCAAGAAGTGTGCAGACTTAGTCAATCGATCCACGATCACCCAAATGGTATCATTTTCGCGTTGAGATCTAGGCAGACCAGTAACGAAATCCATGGAAATTTGCTCCCATTTCCATTTCGGGATCTCCGGTTGTTGAAGTAGGCCTGATGGTTTCTGGTATTCAGTCTTGACTCTCGCACAAGTCAAGCACTTACTGACGTAGGTTGCTATGTGGGCTTTCATGCCAGGCCACCAATATGTAGTCTTGAGGTCGTGGAACATCTTGTCCGAACCAGGGTGTACCGAATAACGAGACTTATGTGCTTCATCCATCACAAGCTCGCGTAAGTTGCCATAAAGTGGAACCCAGATGCGCCCTGTTACATAGTAAGCGCCGTCTTCCTTTTGTTCTAGCCGCTGCCTCGATCCTCGTATGGACTCAGCCCTGATGTTCTCTGCTTTCAATGCTTCGACCTGAGCATCGCGAATCTGAGCGGGAAGGCTAGAGTGAATGGTAAGCTGTAAAGCACGTACACGCTTAGGTAGGGTATCCTTTCGACTGAGGGCGTCAGCCACAACATTGGCTTTGCCCGGATGGTATTTGATAGCGCATTCATAATCGTTCAAGAGCTCAACCCATCGGTGCTGACGCATGTTTAATTCCTTTTGCTTGAAGATGTGCTCGAGACTCCTGTGATCGGTGTAAATGGTGCACTTGGTACCGTACATGTAATGTCTCCATATCTTTAGCGCAAAAACAACTGCTTCCAGCTCCAGATCGTGAGTAGTGTAATTCCTTTCGTGAACTTTAAGTTGGCGCGATGCGTAGGCAATGACCTTGTCACGTTGCATCAATACGCAACCCAGTCCTTGGATGGAAGCGTCGCAATAAACCACGAAATCATATGTGCCTTCAGGCAATGAGAGGATAGGCGCGCTACAAAGTCTATCCTTTAGGTGTTGAAATGCGGACTCCTGTGCATCACCCCAACGATAGATGACACCCTTCTGAGTCAGTGAAGTGAGAGGTTGCGCAATCTTGGAGAAATCCTTTATAAACCTTCTATAATATCCTGCCAAACCCAAGAATTGGCGGATATCTGTTGGTGTTCGGGGTGCAGGCCAGTTCTTGATTGATTCAACCTTAGATGGATCCACATGAATCCCATCCTTGTTTACCACATGGCCTAGAAAGTGGACTTCGCGAAGCCAGAAGTCACATTTCGAAAACTTGGCATACAACTGCTCTTTTCGAAGAAGTTCCAGCATAAGTCGTAGATACTGCTCGTGTTCCTCCTGACTCTTAGAATAGATCAGGATATCGTCGATGAACACAATAACGAATTTATCCCGGTAAGGCTTGCACACTCGGTTCATGAGATCCATGAAAACCGCTGGTGCGTTCGTCAGCCCGAATGGCATAACCAGAAACTCGTAATGGCCGTAGCGAGTTCTGAATGCTGTTTTGGAGACATCCTCATCTCGGACCCTCAGCTGATGGTATCCCGATCTCAAATCAATCTTGGAGTAATAGCTCGACCCTTGCAACTGGTCGAACAAGTCGTCAATACGTGGAAGAGGATAACGACTCTTCACAGTCACCTTGTTGAGTTCGCGGTAGTCAATACACATTCTGAAAGTACCATCTTTCTTCTTTACGAACAAGACTGGAGCTTCCCCAGGGCGAAGAGCTAGGACGTATAAAACCCTTTTTCAAGAGTTCTTGTAGTTGTGTGGACAGTTCTTCAAGTTCTGATGGAGCTAGACGATATGGTGCTCGAGCTACTGGCGCTGCTCCAGGAGCTAGCTCGATTTGAAATTCAACTTGGTGATGAGGCAGGAGACTAGGCAATTCCTCAGGAAATACCTCAGGAAAATCGCGCACAATAGGGATGCCTTCAATTTTCTTCTCTTCTGTTGATGTGTCAGTAACGAGTGCTAAAATGGCAGTGTGGCCCTTTCGCAAACACTTCTGGGCCTTAAGGAAAGAGATGATGCCTTCGACAGCACCACTCTTGTCGCCACGAATCATGAGAGGTTCTTAACGAGAACGAGGAATGCGGACGATTTTCTCCTTGCAAACAATCTCCGCTTGATGTTGAGATAGCCAATCCATCCCAATAACGACGTCGAAACTATCTAGTGTGATAAGAATAAGATCGATAGAGAAGGTCTAACCAGCTAAGACGAGGTTACAACCTTTAACTATGTGTGTGGCTTCAAGACTTTTACCGTTTGCTAGCTCTACCGTGTGTTTGGTGTTCAGGAGTGTTGGAGTGCGCTTAAGTATTTGGCTAACTTTTAAGGACACATAACTAGTATCGGCACCCGAATCGAATAAAACAGTAACAAAGAAGTCATCCAGAAGAAACTTACCCATCACAATGTTGGGATCGTTCCTTGCATCACCTTGACCAATCACGAACACACGACCCCTTGCCCCATTACCATTGTTGTTTCCCCTATTGCCGTTTCCATTCCCCTGATTGTTGTTGTTCTGGTTCTGATTTAGTTGGGGGCAGTCTTTCTTGAAATGGCCCTCAGCACCACATTGAAAGCACCCTTTGTTGTTACCTTGTTGTTGCCGCTGCTGGCGTTGATTGGGTGGGGCTTGCTGTTGCTGTCGGTTCTGATTTGCCGGGTGCTGACTCCTGCAGTCCCTTGCCATGTGACCAGGCTTGTTGCATCGATGACAGTTGCCCTTACCACATGGCCCACTGTGGTGCAAGTTACAGCGATTACATTTGGGGTGATTTCCCTTGTATCCACCCTGACCTTGATTCCTAGAAGACTGCTGACTGGGGCTCCTGTACTCATCTGTCTTTTGCTGCTGGGACTGAGCTGAAGTAGAACCTTTGCCTGAATTCCCATCCCATTTTCGCTTGTTGTCGGTAGGTGCATCAGAAGTAGCTGTGGCACTGATACATTTGGGTAGCCTGTTTTGCTCCACTGCCTGGTCGGTGAGACAATGAGCCAACTTGATAATTTGCTGAATGGTACCCAGGTTGGCTGAAGTTACGTGACTTTGAATTTCAGGTATAAGGCCCTTGAGGTAAAGCTCAATACGTTTGATGGGAGGGTCCACCATAGTAGGGCACAGGATGGCCAGTTCATTCGACCTCTTGGTATACGCCTCAATCTCAGACCCCGTCATCTTCAGATTGAAAAATTCCACCTCCAGTTTGTGGATGTCATCCTGACTACAGTATTCCTCTTTGATCAGCTCCTTGAAACTGTTCCATGGGGTGGCATTAGCAGCAACCAACCCCAGCAGCTGAACCTGAGCGTTCCACCATGTGAGCGCTACCCCTTCAAGTGTTCCGGTAGCATATTTCACCCTACGGTCTTCGGGGCATTCGAACATCTCGAAAACTGACTCAAGCTTTTCAAACCAGTGAAGAAGGCCCACTGCTCCTTCGGTGCCACTGAAAGTGGTAGGTCGGCAGTCCATGAATGTCTTGAACGTGCACACAGGAGGTTGAGCATGTTGACCTGTTGCGCGAGAATAAAAGATAAGGTTAAGCACGAGGATTGGTTTGCGAATGTAGGATCTAAACGTCCTAAGGTGGGTTGATATGGCAGGTTATACCTCCTGCAGGGTTGGCTGCGAGTGCCTCAGCGACTCGTTCGTTGATCAAAGCCGTCAACTGGGCTTGAGTGAGGTTAATACGTCCTCCGCGTCCACTCATGATCTTCATAATGAAGCAACGTAAGTGAGAAAAGTGTCGCAAAAGTGCGTAAGTGTGGGACGACAATAGAGGGTAAGCACACAAGGTTCAAATAGCAATTACCACATTATCTAATGCACAGTGAGAACTATCTAACCGACAATATAACATAAATCATACCACTTATGGTGTCGAGTCTTGCACGTGGAGCGAAGCGTCGTTGTGGGTCGTTGAGCACTGTACTAGTTATAGTCTGGTTTTATCAAAAACTTTTCCCTTTTTTAAAAACCAAGTTCACTATAACCAATGGCTCTGATACCAATCTGTCACACCCCCAAAATCCACCATGCGGAGTACCACCGCTTGGAGGCGTGACGTGACCAGGATCGAGCCACCAATCATATTGAACAACATAATTAAGTAAATAAAACCAAACACAATACGATTGGTGACCAAAAGGAAGTAAACTGATTTTAGGTTAACAGCGGAAGCATAAAACATAAGTTCAATACATAAGTCCATAGTTCATATGTTTAAAGTCCAAAACGTAGGTTTAATAAGTTCATAAAGTTTATTCATTAAGTACGGGACATATCAGTTCGCATCCCACAACGACCACCTCCATATGCAAGCTCCATAGCATCTAATGACCTGCAAAGCATGTAATAACGAGTCAACAACAAAGTTGAGTGAGTTCACGGTTGGTTGTCCATTTTAGAGTTGTTTCCAAAAACATAGTTTAATCTCATTCGGCTATCCAGCCGTGGGGGTTACCCCATAGTTCGAAAACGTGTATTAGTTAACCATCCCATGTCCACCTTCCCTGGCTATCCAGCCCGGCATTTTGGCCGTGGGGAGCTACCCCAGTATTTTAAACTATCAGACTCGTTTATCATATCGGCTACTAACAAAAGAAATCAATTGTTCCCTAGCGTCGGTGTTCTATCACCACCAACGTGCCATAGTCCATTAGTACACCCCCGTCCAACTGGCACGGTGTGCGGTTTGTTAAACCTAATAGCGCTATTAACTAATGACCAGCTCGCCATAGACTCGGCGATTAAGTTGATACAAAAAGGGAGGGACTTCGCTGATAGAGTTCTAGTCCAGTAAGTCTAACACGTCCCAACAGGACGAGGAATTTACATTCCTGAACACGTCTCAAAGGACGAGGAATCCCAATCCCTCTACCCATTCCCATTCCCACCGGGAATTTACCATGCCTTGTAGAAAAGTGTGAACTCACCTCGGTTTGCTCGGTTAGATTCTCAAGTATAGCTAACAGTCAAGGTCGATCAATCACGTCCTAGTATGATTTACCAGTTAGTCATTTAGTGGCTTACAAATAGAGCACAAAGTTCCTACACGTATCTATCACCTAGCATGCATTACTTTAACTGTCTATGCCCGTATATATACTTCCCATCCATTCCCCACTCATAAGAAAACATACGATAGTGCACGTAACACATATAACATGTTAGATCATTCACAGATAGCATACTCGACATTTAGACACGCAAGTCACAACTTATGTCATTTCAGCATTAATATTCAAAACCGGCTGTTTTCGGACATTTTAATAAAATAGTTAAATTATTCCAAAAATTCCCAAATTTTTACATAATATCTTAAACGTTCCAAATTTTATTGTGTAAAAATATCGGGGTCCAGTTCATTACCAATATTTTATAAAAATTCATTTTTCCGGACTGAACTCAGATTTATATTTTTCTGACCACAGTCCACGGGATAATTTATTTAAAATTCATCGAGCGTCCGATTTACGAAATTCCAGTGGGGTAATTACGAATACATCGGTGGTCAACTATGGTATAAATTTCGTGATCAGACTCCACACAGAATACAAGTTATAACAGAAAACAGGACGCACTTTTTCAGCAGAATAATTGCAGCTCTAGCTGCTGTTACGAAAAGACGCTTTAAAAATAGTAAACGGAGTCCAAAAATTATGATTCCGGTGCCATTAGAACCGTATTTCATAATAACACGTTTTAGACTCAAAATAGCAGTTTTTCGTAGAGTTTATCACCTGTTTACAGCCAACTGAAGTTGGCTGTAAAACTTGGACAGATTCTGTTTTCAGCCTTTAACTTCCTATTTCGTGTTCGATTGATTCCGTTAGCAAGTTTATTGATCACAACAACATCAAACATCAATACTAACCAGCAAAACATCAGATAATCAACCAAGAATCATAATCACACAAGATCTACATGATTTACACACACATCTACTCTTTATCCACCATGTTCATCTTCTTACAAGACTTTTAGTTTGTGATCTTTAGTGTTTATAATTTTCATCCGACAAATTTCTTATTAACCACTTTAGAAATGAACAATAGGGTGTTTAGAGTCACTTACTACTAGCTCGTGGCTAGGGAAGAAACTAGACGAAAAACGGTTGGTTAATAGCGTCGTGGTGAGGTCCTTGGCAATCCGTAAGCACCGAGCTTCCTTATGCGTGATCCTTCACCCTTGAGTGTATGTAAAATAATAAGATTGAAGTTGGAAAGTGATGGTGGTTGTGGGTTGGTGTTCAGCCGATCAAAGAGGGGGTGAGGAGAGAGTGATGAAATTTTTTTGAGTTGGTGATAATGAGAGTGGTTACCCCCTAAACCTTTTTATAATCCATTCATCACTAAAATCCTTTCGATATTATGTCATTTAGATATAAGACATACACTAATATTTAGATATAAGACATACACTAATAAAATAATTAAAGGTGTAAGGATGTGTCCCCTACATGGGGTCATTCGGTTACAAGGGGGGAAAGGTATTCGGTTCGATTTCAACTAGTTAGTTAGTAGCTAGTTAAGATTAATTAGAAGGTTAACCCATTTACTAGTGTGTAGTGTTTTGTAATGGGTGTTAGGGTACTCGGGGACCCTAACTGGCTCAGAAAAAGAAAAACAATGTCAATGTCAATATTTTTATGTTCCGGTTAAAGTCCGGTTGTTCGGTTCGAAATTGTTCCGTTAAACTGCTTAATTAATCCGTAGGGCGTCCTATTTATATATTTTTGTAACGTTTTTACTTTTCAATACTCAGGAAGGCATACCGGACTATTTAGTAACTTTTCTGTATCCTACTAGTATGTTAACAAATATATGTAAGTATAACACAGATATCAGAAAGCAGTTAAGTAATTCAACACAGTCGTCAAGCACTTTAATTATCATTAATAAATTGTACGGAATACATGGAATTTGAGGGTTGTCACATATACCTACTGATTACCACGTTATCTAAGCTCAGTGACGAGTCGTAGTTTCGGCCAAAATGCGCATTCTTGCGTATTTTGTAACCAAACTACTCTTAGGTATCAAAACCGTTTGTTTTGATACCAAGCATGTTTTCTAAACTTAGTTAAGCATGTTTTAACATGCTTAACTCGTCACTTTTAGTTTAGTGCTTATATAGGGTCGTAAGGTAAGCGATCTAAACAATCGCTTATACTTTCGAACCCGACCCGTTTGGTCGATCATTAGGATCTGACCAAACACATTAGGTGACCATAGTATATAGGGAATAACCTTCGGAGGTTATACCTTATGGTCGCTTCGTTTAAGTAGTTGTATGATAGGTAGTTTATATGTCTTAGGTAAATTACCAAAATGCCCTTTTTCCGCCAAAATTCATTTTAAGCATATGTAACATAACTTTTGACATCTAAACTGATTTGGCAACAATATTAGACATGTTAAGGCATATTTTACTTGTCATAGGACTAGTTAGGCAGTCCGAACGCGTTTTACGCGAACGACGCGTTAAAGTAGCATAAGCTACCTAAACGGGTCGTAATGGGTCGTAAGCACTTAGGTTTGGTTTCATTTAGTATGTAGGCTTTGTTAAACCATACTACATGAGTTCCCATACTCATTTGGTTTACGAACCCTCATTCTATCCGATCCTCCGATATAGGTCTGGTTTATTAACATAGTTACCTATATTAGGTGCCGTTTGATTCCGTGATCTCTAGCATTTCTTGGTGGTTATCTTAGGACTTCTGAACAATCTCAAGTGAGTACATAGTTCCCCTCTTTTACCGTTTTCAAACTGTTTTGGGGTGAAACACATGTGCCTACTTGTTACTTTCATGTTTTCCTGTTTTCACATCATATACTTGTTATGTTCATTAGTACACTTATAGTACATGATTTACATTACATTGTTTTGCTATGTATGTTGACTGATAGCATACTTAGTACATGGTTTTACTTTACATTTCTGCAATGTATGTTGACTGATAGCATGCTAGCATATTGATTTACATGACTTTTATGCTTTGTATGTTAACTTAGCATACTTAGTACATTGTTTTCATATAACATGTTTACATTTGCTATAACATTTGGTTTGCACATACGGGACTTATATACGTTCATTAACATTAGCTACGCTGCTCGGTAGTAAGTAGTGGTACCATAGGACTTGACAAATCCCGTTCCTGACATCCTAGGTTTGTTTGGGTGTAAGGAATGACTGAATCCGAAAACATTTCTTTTGATAAACTTGAATAAAAGGGTTATCCGACTATCTCAAGGCTTGAATGTATGCTTTAACTTACCACATAAATGTTTGTATCAATAAAACATGCATTTACTTTGCAAAACATAACTTTTTGATATATTCAAAATACTTTGTTTTGTACATTTCTACATTTGGTTTATGTGACAATACTTTACTTACAATACATAACATTTGTTACACATTACTTGACTACATTTGGACTTTTTAACATTTGACATGGTTTATACAAGGACTTTTTGACAATTGGTTTAAACATGGACTTTATACATTGATGGTTTGTTTAAGTGATTTAAGTAACGAGACGTGTGTAATGTGATACAAGCATGGTGGATACGCCGCTGGTACTTCCTATATATAAGTACTTGTATGGTATTACATATCGTAGCGTTATTTGAATCATTACAATTTAGACATATAACATTTTATACAAATAACATATCTTTCACAAGACATTGTTTTACAAACAACTTATTTTATACAACTCATTTTACTTGGTTATTCATTTAACCATGTATTATTCTTTTATGTATACATATCATCTGATCTTATCGCTTTTCAAATGATTTACAAAACAAAACAATTTACAAGGTTCATGACTAAATGTTATTTAACAATTTCTTAAACTTAAGTCATGAATCCTATTTTCACAAACGTATGTATCTCACAGGCATTTTTATGCTGACGTACCTATTTTCACATGTGTCTTCAGGAGCTTTTGCGTAGGATGATGATCGTGATACTAGGGCGGACCTGTGCCTTAGAGACTTAAAATGAAGTTAGACTTAGTTTAACTATGTTATGTACTCTTTGTTTTCGTGTTTAAGACAATGTTACTCTCTTGTTGATAAATAAAACGTAACTTTAATTTCCATGGTTGTGAAACAATTAATTCTGTTACAACACTCCCCGATGTTTCCGCCACGTTTTGTTGTCCTACGTGGTCGGGGTGTGACAGAAAAGTTGGTATCAAAGCCAATGGTTATAGGGAATTAGGTTATTAGTAATGCTTTGACCTAAACTATAACCTTTCTAGGACCCCAACACAAGTTATCTTGTGTTTAGATCTTAAAACATGCACTTCGCCTATCCTTAGGTGATAACCACAACGAGAACATTAAGTTCGAATCCGCCTTGAAAACTAATCATCTGATCTAGGATGATTGATTACAAGGTTTTGAACCCTCTGTTATATGGTTTTGAACCCCTTTGAATTTTTCAAAATCCCGTCGAAGTTTTGGGTTCTAAATAATGTGAACACGTGCAAACTGGAAGGGTGAATGCCTGTACCCTGGGTTTTCTGTCGAAGGCTAGAGTGTTCGTACAAATCCACATAATCGGACCAATCACTCTTACTTGGGAACTCTTGGGGTGAGTGTTCACTTATAGGCGAGCATGTCTTCGCGATACATTATTTTTGACCCATTTACTTTGATTAGTCACCGTGTGTCGTTTGTTTGCTTTGTGATACAGACGAATGACCCCCATCTTTGCTTTTGTTGATGTTTGTATCATCTCATTCTTTTCACCCAATCATCTCACTCGTTTCCTTTCATGTTTTCCTCTTTTAGAATGCCTCCTCGATGCGAGAATCACATAGCAAATGCCGAACTGGCAGAAATTATCGCACAACAAATGGCTGCTGCGTTCCCAAATCTTATTTCTCAATGGAACCAAGCCAACAACAACAACCATGCTCCATGCAATTTCAAGAGTTTCAACTCGGCTAAACCGCTCAAGTTTAGTGGTTCTGAGGGAGCAACTGGGCTTCTTCAATGGTTCGAGAGCATTGAGAATACTTTCCGTCACGTTCAGTGTCCTGAAAATCGCAAGGTCGAGTTTTCTTCGAGTGTGTTTCAGAAGAGGGCTCTTACATGGTGGAACGGGGTTATGAGAGACTGTGGTGCAAAAGTTGCGCTAGCACAAACATGGGCTGAACTTAGAGCTCTTATGATGAGGGAGTTTTTCCCTCGTCATGAACTGCGAGCTTTGGAGAGAGAGTTTGATGACTTGAAACAAGACAGTGGCGAGCACAGGGCGTATACTGATAGGTATGAGGAGCTGAGTTTGTTATGCCCAACAATGGTTACCCCACTCGACAAGGTTATCAAAAGGTACATCGATGGTCTACCTGACTCTGTACAAGACATCATTACTGGTAGTAACCCTACCACAGTCCATCAGGCGATCGAGTTAGCAGCAACATTGACTGAGTCACAGGTCGAAAGGGAAAGCTGCATAAAAAGGGTGACAAGGGTAAGAAGCAGGCGTCTGACAAGGAGGATGGCAAGAAAGGTGAAAACAAGAAGGGAAAGAATCCTGGTTCCTCAAGGGGGTCTAGGAAGCGAAGGGCTTCCCAAAACTATGTCGTTACTGCACAGGCCCAAGCTGCACCAAATCAGCCTGCGCAACCACTAGCCAAGAAGCCTTATCTTGGCAATGCACCTTTGTGCAACAGGTGTAATGGCCATCACCTACCACATCTCCAGTGTCGTCAATGCACCAACTGTGGAAGAAATGGTCATCTTGCTGCCACCTGCCGCATTCCTGCTAATCAGAATCGGGCAGTTCAGAACCCGGCTCAACAAGTTGCTCAGCCTCTTGCTCAGCAACAAGGTCAAGCTGCACGACCTCATTTTCCTCCTGGTTCGTGTTACAATTATGGGGATCTGACCCACTACCGTAACCAGTGCCCAAGATTGGTGAATGCAAATCAGAATCAGGCTCAGGCTCGAGGTCGAGTCTTCAACATGAATGCACAAGAGGCACAAGCGGACAATGAAGTGGTGAATGATACGTTCTTTATTAATAATCAGCCTGCATCTGTTCTTTTTTATTCGGGTGCCGACAAGAGTTTTGTGTCATTGTCTTTTGAGCCAATGCTTCGCGTGTCTAGAAGGAAACTAGGAAAACCCTTGACTGTAGAAGTTGCTAGTGGTGAACCCATTGTTCTTGATTCTGTTCTTCGCAACTGCCAGCTGAACCTTAACAACCATCTTTTTCCTATTGACCTCACGCCTATGCAACTTGGAAGCTTCGACATTATTGTGGGTATGGATTGGTTAGCCAAGCATCGCGCAGAGGTAGTTTGTTTTGAGAAGATTATTCGTGTGCCGCTTTCGACAGGAGAGATCCTACAAGTTCGTGGTGAGAAACCTTCTGGTGGTCTCAAACTCATGTCTTGTTTTAAAGCACGGAAGTATCTGCGAAAGAACTATGTGGCCTTTTTGGCACATGTTGTAGCAGATAAGGGCAAAGGTAAGTCTATTCAAGATATCCCTGTTGTTCGGGATTATCCTGAAGTATTTCCTGAAGAGTTACCTGGTCTACCCCCAGCACGCCAAGTCGAGTTCCGTATTGATCTCGTACCTGGTGCAAATCCCATTGCCAGATCTCCATATCGTCTTGCACCGTCTGAGATGCAAGAGTTGGCTAAGCAGCTTCAGGGACTCTCTGATAAAAGTTTTATCCGTCCTAGCTTTTCACCTTGGGGTGCTCCCGTTCTTTTTGTCAAGAAGAAGGATGGATCTTTTAGGATGTGTATCGATTATCGTGAGCTTAACAAGCTTACCATCAAGAATCGATATCCCCTACCTCGCATCGATGATCTCTTTGATCAGTTACAAGGTGCTTCTTATTTTTCGAAGATTGATCTGCGATCTGGATATCATCAACTTCGGGTGCATGAGGAAGACATTCCCAAGACAGCGTTCCGCACTCGTTATGGGCATTATGAGTTCACAGTTATGCCATTCGGTTTGACTAATGCTCCTGCTGTTTTCATGGACTTAATAAATAGGGTCTGCAAGCCTTATTTGGATCAGTTTGTCATTGTTTTTATTGATGACATTTTGATATACTCTAAGACGCGAGCTGACCATGAGCAACATCTTCGTCTTACTTTGGAACTCCTAAAGAAAGAGCAACTTTTCGCTAAATTCTCCAAGTGCGAATTTTGGCTTAAAGAAGTTCAATTTTTGGGGCATATTGTCAACGAACAAGGTATTCATGTAGATCCCTCCAAGATCAGTGCGATTAAGGATTGGGATATGCCTTCTACTCCTACTGAAGTTCGTTCTTTTCTTGGTCTGACGGGTTACTATCCCCACTTCATTGAAAACTTCTCAAAGATTGCAGTTCCTCTAACTGCTCTAAATCAGAAGAACAAACCCTTTGATTGGGGATACAAGCAAGAGGAAGCTTTTCAAAACTTGAAGCAGAAGCTTTGCGATGCGCCTGTTCTATCATTGCCTGAGGGTGATGATGATTTTGTCGTGTATTGTGATGCATCGAAATTGGGTCTTGGCTGTGTTCTGATGCAAAGGAACAAAGTCATTGCATATGCATCGAGGCAGTTGAAGATACATGAGAAGAACTACACCACTCATGATCTTGAGTTGGGTGCAGTTGTCTTTGCTCTTAAGATTTGGAGACACTATTTGCACGGTACAAAATGTGTGGTTTTCACGGACCACAAAAGTCTTTAGCATATCTTCAATCAGAAAGAACTTAACATGAGGCAACGACGTTGGGTTGAGCTTCTAAACGACTATGACTGCGAAATTCGCTACCATCCTGGTAAGGCGAATGTCGTAGCCGATGCATTGAGTCGTAAGGAACGTACTAAGCTTCATTGTGTTCGTGTTCAATCTGATATTCAAGCTCGATCTGATATCCAAGCACGCATTTCTCAGGCTCAACACACTTGTGTTTCACAAGGTTTGATGGATAAGGAATTTCCCTATCACATAACACCTGATCTTGAACTGAAGGACAATGGATCATATTACTTCATGGATCGTTTGTGTGTCCCAAGCCAAGATAATCTTCGCACCTTGCTTACGGATGAAGCCCATAAGTCTCGTTATTCTATTCATCATGTCTCAGATAAGATGTATAAGGATCTTCGTATTCAGTATTGGTGGCCTGGTATGAAGAATGACATTGCCTTATATGTATCAAAATGCCTTACTTGTCTTAAGGTTAAGGCTGAACATCAACGTCCTTCTGGTTTATTGGTGCAACCAGAGATCCCAGTTTGGAAATGGGAAAACATTACTAGGGATCTCATTACCAAACTTCCGCGCACAAAGAAAGGTCATGATGCCATCTGGGTAGTTGTTGATCGTCTTACTAAGTCAGCGCATTTCTTGCCAATCCGTGAGGATTTTTCTGCTGACAAACCTGCTAATATCTATGTGGATGAAATTGTAGCTCGACATGGTGTTCCTTTGAACATCATTTCTGACAGAGATGCTCGCTTCACTTCTCATTTTTGGAGAACCATGCAATCTGCAATGGGGACCCAACTTAATCTGAGCACAGCTTATCATCCGCAAACGGATGGTCAATTTGAAAGTACAATCCAGACTCTGGAGGATATGCTTAGAGCTTGTGTGATCGATTTTGGTGGTAATTGGGATTCATATCTTCCGTTGATTGAATTCTCCTACAACAACAGTTATCACTCCAGCATCAACATGGCTCCTTTCGAGGCTCTCTATGGTCGAAAATTTTGTTCACCAGTCTGCTGGAATGAGATTGGTGAGGCTCACCTTACTGGACCTGCCCTCTTTTTAGAGACAACTGATAAGGTTAAGAAATTTCGTGATAACCTTCAGGCAGCTAGAAGCTGTCAAAAGAGTTACGCGGACCAAGGACGCAAGCCCATGGAATTCCAAGTCGGTGATCGACTATTACTTAAGGTCTCGCCTTGGAAAGGTGTGATCAGATTTGGAAAGAAAGGAAAACTTGCACCTAGATACGTTAGACCATTCAAGATCGTCGAAAGAATCGGTAAGGTAGCCTACAGACTTGAGTTACCTCCTGAACTTGGAAATGTTCATCCAACCTTTCACATATCCAATCTCAAGAAGTGTTTAGCTGATGAGAACCTCCACATACCACTTGACGAAATTCGTGTTGATAAAACACTGAAATTTGTTGAGAAGCCAGTGGAAATCATGGAACGTGAAGTCAAGTGGCTCAAACGCAAGCGCATTCCTTTGGTCAAGGTTCACTGGGAATCTAAACATGGACCCAAGTTTACTTGGGAACGCGAAGATCAAATGAAGGCGAAATATCCGCATCTTTTCCCACGAGTTTCCTCTAAATAAATTTCGGGACGAAATTTCCACAAGTAGGGGAGACTGTAACATATGTGCTTGTAATCATTGTGAACAGTTCAATTATCAATAAAACAATGTTATTTGATCCCAATGTTTGTTTGGTTATGTTTTACATTTTCATGTTTTGACTTTTGTTCATTTTCAAACTCTATATCACTTTCTGGAGAGTTTGAAATTGGACAAAAGTCAAAACATGAAAAATGTAAAACATAACCAAACAAACATTGGGATCAAATAACATTGTTTTATTGATAATTGAACTGTTCACAATGATTACAAGCACAGATGTTACAGTCTCCCCTACTTGTGGAAATTTCGTCCCGAAATTTATTTAGAGGAAACTCGTGGGAAAAGATGCGGATATTTCGCCTTCATTTGATCTTCGCGTTCCCAAGTAAACTTGGGTCCATGTTTAGATTCCCAGTGAACCTTGACCAAAGGAATGCGCTTGCGTTTGAGCCACTTGACTTCACGTTCCATGATTTCCACTTGCTTCTCAACAAATTTCAGTGTTTTATCAACACGAATTTCGTCAAGTGGTATGTGGAGGTTCTCATCAGCTAAACACCTCTTGAGATTGGACACGTCAAAGGTTGGATGAACATTTCTAAGTTCAGGAGGTAACTCAAGTCTGTAGGCTACCTTACCAATTCTTTCGACGATCTTGAATGGTCCAACGTATCTAGGTGCAAGTTTTCCTTTCTTTCCAAATCTGATCACACCTTTCCAAGGTGAGACCTTAAGTAATACTCGATCACCGACTTGAAAATCCAAGGGCTTGTGTTTTGGGTCCGCGTAACTCTCTTGACGGCTTCTAGCTATCTGAAGGTTATCACGAACTTTCTTAATCTTGTCAGTTGTCTCTAAAATGAGGGCAGGTCCAGTAAGCTGAGCCTCGCCGATCTCATTCCAGCAGACTAGTGAACGACATTTTCGACCATAGAGAGCCTCGAAAGGAGCCATGTTGATGCTGGAGTGATAACTGTTGTTGTAGGAGAATTCAATCAACGGAAGATGTGAATCCCAATTACCACCAAAATCGATCACACAAGCTCTAAGCATATCCTCCAGAGTCTGGATTGTTCTTTCAGATTGACCATCCGTTTGCGGATGATAAGCTGTGCTCAGATTAAGTTGGGTCCCCATCGCAGATTGCATGGTTCTCCAAAAATGAGAAGTGAAACGAGCATCTCTGTCAGAAATGATGTTCAAAGGAACACCATGTTGAGCTACAATTTCATCCACATAGATTTTAGCAAGTTTTTCAGCAGAAAAATCCTCACGGATTGGCAAGAAATGCGCTGACTTAGTAAGACGATCAACACCCAGATGGCATCATGACCTTTCTTTGTGCATGGAAGTTTAGTAATGAGATCCATAGTAATGTTTTCCAATTTCCAAACTGGGATCTCTGGTTGCACCAATAAACCCGAAGGACGTTGATGTTCAGCCTTAACCTTAAGACAAGTAAGGCATTTTGATACATATGAAGCTATGTCTTTCTTCATACCAGGCCACCAATATTGAATACGAAGATCCTTAAACATCTTATCTGAGCCAGGATGAACAGAATAATGAGACTTATGGGCTTCATCCATAAGTAAGGTGCAAAGGTTATCTTGGCTTGGGACCCACAAACGGTCCATGAAGTAGTACGATCCATTGTCCTTCAGTTCCAGATCAGGGGTTATGTGATAGGGAAATTCCTTATCCATCAAACCTTGTGAAACACAAGATTGTTGAGCCTGAGAAATGCGGGCTTGGATATCGGATTGAGCTTGAATAACAGATTGAACACGAACACAATGAAGCGTAGTACGTTCCTTACGACTCAAAGCATCGGCTACGACATTCGCCTTACCAGGATGGTAGCGAATTTCGCAGTCATAGTCATTTAGAAGCTCTACCCAACGTCGTTGCCTCATGTTGAGTTCTGTTTGATTGAAGATTTGCTGAAGACTTTTGTGGTCCGTGAAAACCACACATTTTGTACCGTACAAATAGTGTCTCCAGATCTTAAGAGCGAAGACAACCGCACCCAACTCAAGATCATGAGTGGTGTAGTTTTTCTCATGTATCTTCAACTGCCTCGATGCATATGCTATGACTTTGTTCCTTTGCATCAGAACACAGCCAAGACCCAATTTAGATGCATCGCAATAAACAACGAAATCATCATTGCCCTCAGGCAAAGTCAGAACAGGCGCGTCGCAAAGCTTTTGTTTCAAAGTTAGAAACGCTTCCTCTTGCTTGAATCCCCAATCAAAGGGTTTGTTCTTCTGAGTTAGAGCAGTTAGAGGAACTGCAATCTTTGAGAAGTTTTCAATGAAGCAGCGATAATAACCCGCAAGTCCAAGAAAAGAACGAACCTCAGTAGGAGTAGTAGGCGTATCCCAATCCTTAATCGCACTGATCTTGGAGGGATCTACATGAATACCTTGTTCGTTGACAATATGTCCTAAGAATTGAAACTCTTTAAGCCAAAATTCACACTTGGAGAATTTGGCGAAAAGTTGCCCTTTCTTTAGGAGTTCCAAAGTAAGACGAAGATGTTGCTCGTGATCAGCTCGCGTCTTAGAGTATATCAAAATGTCATCAATAAAAACAATGACGAACTGATCCAAATAAGGCTTGCAGACCCTATTCATTAAGTCCATGAAAACAGCAGGAGCATTAGTCAAACCGAATGGCATGACTGTGAACTCATAATGCCCATAACAAGTGCGGAACGCTGTCTTGGGAATGCCTTCCTCATGCACCAAAAGTTGATGATATCCAGATCGCAGATCAATCTTCGAAAAATAAGAAGCACCTTGTAACTGATCAAAGAGATCATCAATGCGAGGTAGGGGATATCGATTCTTGATGGTAAGCTTGTTAAGCTCACGATAATCGATACACATCCTAAAAGATCCATCCTTCTTCTTGACAAAAAGAATGGGAGCACCCCAAGGTGAAAAGCTAGGACGGATAAAACCTTTGTCAGAGAGTTCCTGTAGCTGCTTAGACAACTCTTGCATCTCAGACGGTGCAGGACGATATGGAGATCTGGTAATGGGATTTGCCCCCGGTACGAGATCAATACGGAACTCGACTTGGCGTGCTGGAGGTAGACCAGGTAACTCTTCAGGGAATACTTCAGAATAATCCCGAACAACAGGAATATCTTGAATAGATTTACCTTTGCCCTTATCTGCTACAACATGTGCCAAAAAGGCCACATAGTTCTTTCGCAGATACTTCCGAGCTTTAAAATAAGACATGAGTTTGAGACCATCAGCAGGTTTCTCACCACGAACTTGTAGGATCTCGCCTGTCGAAAGCGGCACACGAACAATCTCCTCAAAACAAACTACCTCTGTGCGATGCTTGGCTAACCAATCCATACCCACAATAACGTCGAAGCTTCCAAGTTGCATAGGCGTGAGGTCAATAGGAAAAAGATGGTCGTTAAGGTTCAACTGGCAGTTGCGAAGGTCAGAATCAAGAACAATGGGTTCACCACTAGCAACCTCTACTGTCAAGGGTTTTCCTAGTTTCGTTCTAGACACGCGAAGCATTGGCTCAAAAGACAATGACACAAAACTCTTATCGGCACCCGAATAAAAAAGAACAGATGCAAGCTGATTATTAATAAAGAACGTACCGTTCACCACTTCATTGTCTGCTTGTGCCTCTTGTGCATTCATGTTGAAGACTCGACCTCGAGCCTGAGCCTGATTCTGATTTGGATTCTGATTCTGGTTGGCAAGCCTTGGGCACCGGTTCCTTTAGTGGGTCAGATCCCCACAATTGTAGCACGAACCAGGAGGAAAATGAGGTCGTGCAGCTTGACCTTGTTGCTGAGCAAGAGGCTGAGCAACATGTTGGGCTTGGTTCTGAACTGCCTGGTTCTGGTTGACAGGAATGCGGCACATAGCGGCAAGATGACCACTTCTTCCACAGCTGGTGCATTGACGACACTGGAGATGTGGTAGGTGATGGCCGTTACACCTGTTGCACAAAGGTGCATTGCCAAGATAAGGCTTCTTGGCTAGTGGTTGTGCAGGCTGATTTGGTGCAGCTTGAGCCTGTGCAGTAACGGCATAGTTTTGGGAAGCCTTTGGCTTCCTAGAACCCTTTGAGGAACCAGAATTCTTTCCCTTCTTGTTTTGACCTTTCTTGCTATCTTCTTTGTTAGATGCCTGCTTCTTACCCTTGTCACCCTTTTTGTGCAGTTTTCCCTTTCGAACCTGCGACTCAGTCAATGTCGCTGCTAACTCGATCGCCTGACGGAGTGTGGTAGGGTTACTACCAGTAATGATGTCTTGTACTAAGTCAGGTAGGTCGTCGATGTAACTTTCGATAGCCTTGTCGAGTGGGGTAACCATAGTCGGGAAAAGCAGACTCAACTCCTCAAACCTGTCAGTATACGCCCTGTGCTCGCCACTGTCTTGTTTCAAGTCATCAAACTCTTTCTCCAAAGCTCGCTGTTCATGACGAGGACAGAACTCCCTCATCATAAGGGCCCTAAGTTTAGCCCATGTCTGTGCTAGAGCAACTTCTGCACCACGGTCTCTCATAACCCCGTTCCACCACGTAAGAGCCCTCTTCTGAAACACACTAGAAGAAAACTCGACCTTGCGATTGTCAGGACACTGCACGTGACGGAAAGTATTCTCAATGCTCTCAAACCATTGAAGAAGCCCAGTCGCTCCCTCAGAACCACTAAACTTTAGTGGTTTAGCCGAGTTAAAATTCTTGAAATTGCATGGACCATTGTTGTTGTTGTTGGCTTGGTTCCATTGAGCAAAGAGGTTTGGGAATTGAGCAGCCATTTGCTGCGCAATGATTTCGGCCAGTTCAGCAGTCGCTATCTAGTTTTCACATCGAGGAGGCATTCTAAAAGAGGAAACATGAAAGGAAATGAGTGAGATGATTGGATGAAGAGAATGAGATTAAACAAAAATTGACAACAACAAAGATGGTGGTCATTTGTTCGCATCACAAAGCAAACAAACGACACACAGTGACTAATCAAAGTAAATGGGTCAAAAATAATGTATCACGAAGACATGCTCACCTATAAGTGAACACTCACCCCAAGAGTTCCCAGGTAAGAGTGACTGGTCCGATTATGTGGATTTGTACGAACACTCTAGCCTTAGACAGAAAACCCAGGGTACAGGCATTCACTCTTCCAGTTTGCACGTGTCCTCACTATTTAAAACCCAAAACTTTGACGAGATTTTGAAAATTTGAAAGGCACAATGCCAAAAATCAAACTGGAAGGGTTCAAAACCTTACAACAGAGGGTTCAAAACCTAGTAATCAATCATCCAAAAATAAATGATTAATTTTCAAAGCGGATTCGAACTTGATGTTCCCGTTGTGGTTATCACCTAAGGATAGGTGAAGTGCATTTTTTAAAATCTAAACACAAGATAACTTGTGTTGGGGTCCTAGAAAGGTTATAGTCTAGGTCAAAGCATTACTAATAACCTAATTCCCTATAACCATTGGCTCTGATACCAACTTTTCTGTCACACCCCGACCACGTAGAACATCAAATTGTGGCGAAAACGTCGGGGATTGTTGTAACAGAATTATTGCTTCACAACCATGGCATACAAAGTTATATTTTATTTATCAAACAAGAGTGTTACATTGTCTCAAAACAGGAAATAAAGAGTTCAGAACATAATTAAGCTAGTTCTATCTTTATTTTAAGTCTCTAAGGCACAGGTCCGCCCTAGTGTCACGATCATCATCCTAAGCAACAACTCCAGAAAACAGATGTGAAAATAGGTACGTCAGCATAAAAATGCATGTGAGTTACATAGGTTTTGTGAAAATAGGATTCATGACTTATAAGTTCAGAAAAAGTTGTATAGCAAAAGTCAACACAATTGTAGTGTCGTTTGAAATACGAGATAAATATATGAGCTATATTTATTTTGTAAAAGTATACGAGTTGACGACGTTCGAAATAAATATAATATTATATTTATTTGTAAAAGCGTTTGGAATTATCAAGGTTTGAAGTATTATAAACTCGAATTCCTTTAAGCGTCGTTTTTGAAATATAATACGTGTCGTGTTTAAGGGTTTTTCTCGAAAAACGGGCAGAGTTTCCTCTGTTTTTGGACGCCCCCGACAACACAAGTTGTCGTTATTTATCAAAATCAATCGACATTCAAACAATGTAATCAATATTTATATGAATCTTGACGAATAATTTAAGGTATGAACTAATAGTTAGTCGTTTCGAGCTCGTTTCACACGTAAGTATTAAAACTAAATATAACGTAAATATCAAACACGTCGTTAATCTTTACCAAATCTTCGTGTCGAAACGTTAACTGGGTTGACCGAGTTGACTCGGGTTTGACCGAGTCTGACCGAGTTGACTCGGTTGAGTTGACCGAGTCAACCGAGTTGCACCGAGTCGAACTGTCGACTGAGTTGACTTCCTTGACCTGCGTTGACTATGCTTAGACTACTGTTGACCCGAGTTGACTCAGGTGTTCACCGAGTCAACCGGGTTGACCCGAACCATCATAGACACCACCCCTGTTGGTTTATCGAGCCGCTGCGAAACTTGAACCGAACCCGAAACCCGAACAACAGATCATTATCATCATTCAAAAAAAATGAACAAAAGAAAAGAACAGGGTTTGGTTTACCGGAAACCCGTCGGACAAAAACGAAGACCACCCCTATCGAGACAAGGACCGCCGGAAAAACGGCGAAATCCGTCGGATAAAGACAAGGCCCACCGGTCCGAGTAAGGGACCACTGGTTCTCTCTCTCTCTCTCGTTCTTTCTCCGGTTGTTCCGCCGCACGCCACCACCAGCTGGTGGTGGTAGCCGTTAATCTGTAACAGGGGGGTACGTCGCTCGTCGGAGAAGACCACCGGGACTCCTCCGGTTGCTGTTTTACTGGAGAAAGGAAGGAGAAGGGGGGGTACGCCACTAGATCGTCGCCGGAGGATGTCACCACCACCGCCGCCGTGAAGCGCCACTGGCTCTGCCGGTCTTGCCGGCCGGAGTCCGTTCACCATATATCGGAGAGAGAGAGGAGATGTGAGGTGTGAGTGTGTTGTTGTTGCTTGTTTATATTCTAATTTGTGTGTGTATGTATAAGAATCAAGAGAGAGGGGACAAACTATAAGTCTGTGTGTATCAACTCCTGCACAAACAATAGATTAATGGCCCCTATTTATAAACTTAAATATGGGTTTTGTCTAATGGTTAGGATCATATTTTGCAGAAATCTATTGTCCATAAGTTCTTATGTCCCAAACTTTAGGGACCAAAATCTTTTAGATATTTTGTAAAGATTTGGACAGATTTGCTAAGATCTTGATAGGATCTAACACATTAGGTGTAGGTTTAGGCTTGTGTGTTTTGGGCTTGGGCCCAAGGCCCACCAGCCCATCTCAAGTGTGAGTGGCCCGTAATTCCTACGAGACCCGTTGCCAAATCCTGAACCCCGTTTAGCGTCAAAAATACGGTCGGTAGTTGTTGTTTGCGCGCCCGTTCGTCGGTCACGGTAATAATCGTGAAAAATTGTATCGTTGCCATCCTTAATCCGTTTTTCGATCCGGTTCTGACTGTAGTCACTAAAATTAATTACGGAGCTAAATATAGCGTAAAAGTTTAATATTTGTCGGCGTTGTCAGTATTCTGTTCGGTTTCAATCCGTTGTCGTTTAACGTTTCACCGGTTTCTCTGTAAACCACCGTTCGCGCACTGTAAAGACGGATAGACGTTCCCAGGCACTCCAAAGGCCTAATTAAGTCAATCATCGTCTTAATCACTATTTATTATCGCGTTAATCACCTGATAATCACGTAATTAGGTGCCGTAAATCACGGGTTGTCACAACGGGAGTATATTCTGAGGTGGGACACGCGAATAAGTTTAAGTCTCTTAAAACATTAATTTCGTATCTCGAAACAGTTGAACTTTGTGTGAAGATTTAAGTGGATCAGTATACTGACAATCTAAATGAATCGTTTAGAACTTAAAATGTTTAAAGCTTAACGGTGTTGGTGATTTGTCTCAGAAACTGATATGATCCTCTTACACAAACTAACAAAAAAATATTGTATGTAAATTTACTGCATTTCATTTCATTACAAAACCCAAAAAGATTTTCGGAGTGTTTTAGTATAAATTTTGAAAAATCCAAAAAGATTTTAGACAACTAATGTTGGAAAGCTGATTTTCAAAATTTCGAGTGCTAAACATGACGAATAGGTTTGGGAAGTTTGTTTGAAGATTGTTTAAAATGAAAATGTTATACATGCAAGTGGTTCATCAGAAACTATAACTGATAAATCATTATTGATTGATATTTGAAAATGATGTGATTTATTTGTATCTTCAAGTGGTTAGCAAGGTTTCTAGATTTGTTATATCTTATCTTTTATGAAACTTATGTATTGGATAGAGAATTTGCAGAAGAGCCCGGTTGCGATGCTTGAACTTGTGAAAGCCAGACTACGATCCCAGCACAAGTTGAAGGGGAGTCTGAATGACAAAGAGCCAGGTTCTGATCCTGAGATTGTTGATGCTGATGAACTTAAGGAATCAAGAGAGCTGAATAAATTGGAAAGAGGCAAGTGCCAGGCCAAGATCCTGGAAGCCCAAAGACTGATAAAGACTGAAGACGTTGAAGACTCGACACTTAAGACTCATCAACATTCGAGGGGGAGTATGTTGGTGCATACGTCTGTCGACTTCGTCTTGTATCGAGTCTAGTATTAGAATTGTTAGATTAGGGCGCATTGTTCGAGAAAATAGGAGGTTTTAGTGTGTAATTGATCTAATTTCGCTTGAATGATGTTATTTCGCTTGAAATGACATTTGACAGTTTCAAGCGAAATCAACCATGTTGATTTCGCTTGAACTGACACCTGGACACTTTCAAGTGAAATCTCATGTCTATAAATACCAGCCCAAGCGAAATCATTTGTAACTTTCGTCATTCCGGTACCAAAATGTTGCCGATGCGTCGTTTGATCTGTAAAGTTGTTATTTTCAATAAACAAGACGATTAATAGTATGGCCATAGGGCGAAGGGCTGAAAATCGTCATCGTCATTATTCGTAGTGTCAGAGGTGAAAACCTCAGGGTCTGTGGCTATCTCATCATCCGAAACTATGGCCATAGGGTCTACTATATCTGATACTCTACTATCAGTAGGGGACATGGTGTCTGTACACGTATTCACATATATCAATGATCATCAAATAAGCATGTAAGTAATAACAATGTAAGCACGTAATCATCCTAGTCTTCCCCAGACTATCCCACCCAGTCTCTTAGACTGAACTCCCTAGTCTCTCAAACTAACTCCTTGGTCTCTAAGACCAAACCTTCCCAATCTCTAAGACTAACTCCCTGGCCTCTAAGACCAAACTTTCCCAGTCTCTAAGACTAACTCCCTTGCCTCTAAGACCAAACTTTCCCAGTCTCTAAGACTCAATTTTCCCAGTCTCTAAGACTGAACCTCCCCAGCCTCTAAGGCTGAACCTCCCCAGCCTCTAAGACTGAACCTCCCTCAGTCCCTAAGACTGAACCTCCCTCAGTCTCTAAGACTGAATTATAAATATAAATTTTGAAATGTGTATTTGTGCCTTTTTGTTTGTAAAAATGTTTATTTCCTGGATCTGGACATTTTGGGTATGCAATGAAAACATGTTTGTGAAAACATTTTTGTGAGAGCCCTGATGATCATAGTCTAGACTCGAGAAAGAATCCTAGTTCGCTATGAACCTGGCTCTGATACCAAGCTGTCACACCCTGACTTTTACGGAAGCGTGGTTATTTGGTGTGACTTCTTAATACCATAGCAATCAATCATAACAATGCTATATAATAAAAACATGAGATGTTCATTCATTAATAAAGTTTAGAAAATACCATAATACCATTCTCCGAAAACATAGATACCAATTTACGTTACAAACCATGACTTGTCTAACTAAGTTCATAAAGACTCAACAAAAGTACTTAAATAAAACCTGAGTTTAGAATCATGTATCCCGTCCAGGATATAGGATACACCCCTAAACTCAACAACCATGGATAACATCTTTTATTTAAGCGCAGCTTGAAAACATATGCAAACCCTTTCCAGATCCACTAGTTCTCTGAAAATACATGTAGTTTAAAAATATCAACAAAAAGTTGAGCGAGTTCATGTGTGTGTGAGTATGTATAAACCTTTGTAAACAATGTATGTATAAATGTCCCGGTATGATTGCAAACAAGGAAAAGATCACCAATGGTTTGCAAGGCCACTAATATGTGTGACGGTGTAGGAAGACTCAAACCTAGCAAAGTTGTACCGGGCTCCTGGCTGGAAGACATAGTCACCACAATGGGCCACCCTGGCCACAGGGGTGTGGGCTCGCTACACCCAAATAGATCTATCACTCATGCCCCTCGGTCCTGATACGAGGATTAATGGTCCCAAGTATCTGCCTACCCTATCACATGATCTATGGTTCTTTCCTAGGCTAATCATACCAATAGTATTGTAAGTATCCCTTTGTAACATGTATTTCACCCCCGAAGTAAGTAAACAAAACAGTTTAAGGGAAAGGGGGACATGAACTCACAGTAGTGCGTCTTCTGCTCGTAACTCAAACTCTGTTAACTACACGAAAACCTACAACGTACTAATGTCTATTAGACGAACGGGCCGTGCCTTGGCTTAGAGTTTAATGTTTTTGAGTTGCGTTTCTTGTGTTATTCCAAGTTATAATTATTTGTTAAAATAATAATTATTTTAACTTTAAATTATGTTCTGTTTTGCAATAATTGATTAAATAATATTTCATATTAGTACTTCTCAAGTATATATTTCTGTATTTCCTTCCCAAGGATGGGGGTATTTATACATGTATATTTGTAGCTCCGCAATAATATATTTTTAAGTCCCACTTAGAAAATATATATAACTTATTTGTCAAAAAAAATGTATTCCCAAGAAAATATATATTTTCCCAAAAATTATATATCTTCTAAATATACTTAGGAAAATATATATTTTACCTCCCAAAAATAATATATTTTCTCTTCTTGTATCCAAAATAATATTTACCAAAAATATATTCGTAAAAGTATTTTCCGGAATAATTCATAAGTTATGTTTTTGCGTTCGGTTTCACAATGTCAAGCGTATAACTTCAGTATTTATTCCTTGTGATTTTTGGTATTATTTTGGAGTTGTAATTTCCATGATACTTGTTAAGTGATATTATTTTACCCTAAAATAATATAACTATTCCACAAACATACAAGTATTCACACAAGTGTCTTAATATAAAGTATATATTCTAAATATATATTTATCCGTTTTTATTTACAAAAAACCACATCCGATACTTATATTTTGTTACAAAAATTATGGCAAAGTCTATATCGAAAACTTATGATTAAAATATACTTGTAAATACTTATTAGAAAATATTTTTCTAAGTGTTTATATTTTTAGAAAATTTCGCCATAGTTTCCCCTAAAAACGGAGGTGTCCATGCTATATAAGCATATCATTTTCTTTTCAAAAATCAACCCAACAATCAATAATCAAACTACACTTCCCAAGTGCAAAAATTATACAATGTATATAACAACATAAACATGAACTTTCACAAAAACTCGTAGTAACTTGGTAACATGTTTAGTAGACTTAGTTACCCCTTAAAGTGTGTTTATTTCTTAATAAACTTCCTTCTTGAAAATTTTAGATGTTTACAACTTGTAAACATATTCTACAAAAATTATTCCTTTGAACCCTTCTTGTAAATAAAGTGTTCTTACACTTATTTTATCACCAAGAACAATGTACATTTATGTAAGAATCAAGTTCTACTAAAAATCATATTTTGAACTTTATTTTCTTGGAAAATTTTTCATCAATCTTAGATTCACAAAATTACTAGCTCACTTTATTTATTATTTTTCAAGAAATAATTTTATTTTCAAGTTCATGTTCATAAGTGAGGATGATCTTCTTGGGTTAACATATAATCATCCTCTAACTTGCTAAACCATGTGTTTAATCACAATCTAGCAAGCTCCTTATGATGATCAACATCATAATTTCAAGTAAATAACAATCAAGTGTCATGCATGTATTTAAACACCTCAATTTAACAAGATTTCATCATCTTTAAGTTTCATGTTCATGATTCTTGTTTATGTTCTTTTAGTGTTCTTGTGATTCATAACAATATACATCTTTTTAACCAACAAAATAAGAAATACAAACTAGTAACAAGAAGCTTACAACTAGCTCAAAAGCTAGGGAAGATCACTAGAAAAAGATGATGAAAAAAGGATGATAAAAGCAATAGATGAAGGTTCTTCAAGTTCTTCAAATACCAAGCTCCATGTATCACCTTCTAGTATTTTGAAATGGGTTTGAAATGGAATGAGTGATGGACGAATATGGTGGTTGTATGGTGGTGGTGGTGGCGGCAATAGGGAGAGCCGAGAGGGAGAGAGAGAGTAAGTGAGAGAGTGGAGTGAGCTTGTGAAGATATGAAATGATATGGAATGATCTTGTAATCTTATGTACCATACTTATAAAGATTACCCTTCAATATTTTGCCCAAGATATCAAGCAAGATCCCATTAAAATAATCAACAAATTCTTGAGTGGGGTGTGGGTCCATGGTGACCGTAAATCAACAAAGGGGGGGGGGGGGTAAATTGCAATTTTTTGATGGTAAGAGGTAAATGGTTAGGAGGTTAAGTGTAAAAATCTAGTGTTATATGTGTATGGCACATTATATAATATGTTAGGGGGTTCAGGAACCATAACTAGCCAAGAAATAATAAAACAATGTTTCTGACAAAATTTTGGTGTTCCGGGTAATGTCCGGTTGTTCGATTAGATACCGGTTCGTTAAAGTGCTAAGTTATACCGTATAATGTCTCTTATGTAACTTTATTTGACACTTTTAATTCCCAACACTTAGGAAAGCATTCAGGACCATTTAGTCAATTTTCTGCAATATACTAGAATGTTAAAAAGCTGAATTTTGCTGAAAAATGCATAATTCTGCACTTAAAGTGAGTTTTAGGCACTTTCCGGCACTCAAACTATCACCTAGTGACGCAGTTTTATGGTCCTCACATCCCTACACACCATACTAGTGTAGTACCTTGTCCCTGGCCCTTACTGGGTCTCAAAACACTGTCTGTCTATGTACTGAACCTTGTCAGCATATTCCCGTTCTATCCGTTAACTGTGCTAACTGTGCTTTGTGCATCATGTATATCACTAAAGTTGTATGTAATAAATGGTGTGACGGTATGAAATGTGATGCACATGTATGTATGATGCAAAAATCATAAAGCAGTTTAAGTCATCAGTTGTAATCAAGCACAGTCATTAAGCATAAATTTACTATTAATTAATTGTACGGATACCTGTAATTATGAGGGTTGTCACACCTAGAGATCAAGCTTTCAAAGGTGGATGTGTCTAAAGCCTTTGTTAGCACATCTGCCAACTGATCTTTAGTTGGAACATGGTGTAGAGAAATCAAACCTTTTCATAGCAATCCCTCACAAAGTGATGTCTGATGTCAATGTGCTTGGTGGTTGAATGTGAAACTAGATTTTTGATGATATTTTTTGCTGCCTGACTGTCCAACATGAGAGGTGTCTTTAAGGCAGTGATACCAAAATCCAGCAAATGGTTTTGTAGCCATAGCTGTTAGGATGTGCAGCTTGCAGCAGCAATGTACTCTGCCTCAGCAGTGGATGTTGAAACAACTGCTTGCTTTTTGCTTTGCCAAGACACTAAGAAATTGCCTAGGAATTGGCACCCTCCTGAAGTGGACTTCCTTGTTGTATTGCATCCAGCAAAGTCACTGTCTGAGAAACCTGAAAGCTTGATATTTCCATCAGCTGGATACCAGATACCAAGTGTTGGAGCACCTTTGAGGTATCTGAATATCCTTTTTACAACAATAAGGTTTGACTTTCTAGGGTCTGGTTGGGATCTTGCACAAACATATGTTGCAAACATGATGTCTGGCCTAGATGCAGTTAGGTACAATAAAGACCCAATCATGCTTCTATAAAGAGTTTGATCTACCAAATCATCCCTCTCATCAGACATGACTATCTTTGTGGTTGCTATGGGTGTACTACATGGTTTGCAATCATTCATCTCAAATTTGTTTAAAAGTTCTTTGGCATATTTGCCTTGTTGAATGAAGGTACCATTTTGCAGTTGCTTCACTTGGAAACCAAGAAAGCACTGTAGTTCACCCATTTCACTCATTTCAAACTCAGCTGTCATGAGTTTTCTGAACTCTTCACACATTTTGGAGCATGTGCTTCCAAAAATGATGTCATCCACATAAATCTGGACAATCATCAAGTCTTTCCCTCTCCATTTTAAAAACAATGTTTTGTCAATTTTGCCTCTTGTGAAACCAATAGAGAGAAAAAATGTTTTGTCATACCAGGCTCTAGGTGCTTGTTTCAAGCCATACAAAGCTTTATTTAGCTTGTAGACATGATTTTGTAACACCCCTAAAAATATTAAGTTATATATGCATAGATACATATATAATTATCATTATAAAAAAATAGTGAAATTTAAACTAGTTATGACTAACCTAGTTAAAGTTTCACTACAAAAGATGGGAATTTAGGAAATTTAACTAGATTCATCTACTTTAAACCTAAAGGGGCTAAATATGGACATAATTGAAAGTGGTTTTCTTAAAACACTGGATAAGTTTAAAAACACACATATGTGTGTGTGTTGTAATTCAACCAAGACCCAAGGGAACCCAGTTCTTCTTCTCCAAAACCCTAAACACCACAAATCAGCTTAAAATCAAAGGAGGAATTCGATTTGGAATCAATTCTAAGCTAAAATTGTGATCACCAAGCTTAGAGAGATCACAAGGTATGCTCAATTTTAAGTTTTGGTGAAGGTTTGATTCTTATGAAATTTTCATAACTGCAATTATTGAAGAATTAATTGATGTTATGGCTAAACTATGATAAGTACAAGTCTAGGAACAAACCCTAGATAAAAAAACTAGCGATTTCATGTTATGAACTAGTGATATGAAGATTTATCATATGTGGGTTATGGTTAATTAGTTACTAATAAACATGGTAATGTTATAGTAATGATCTCGCCTTCAAGGTGTTCGACAAAATGTCTAAGTGAATCTTGAAATATTGATTTATATGAAAGAATCACTTATTTTACTAAGTTGAAAACATTGGATGTCGAATATAGAATTATGAGTAATCAAGGAGGATTGGATAACCGTTTGGAAGGAAAGCTTTAAAAGGAGGATCGGATAACCGTTTGGAAGGAAAGCTTTAAAAGGTACGTGGCTACACGCTTCGTAATATTTCGCTAATAATCTATGTTTAGTTATTTGAATGATAATTGAATTGTTATGAAATTTGGTTATTTCTATTACGGAGGATTCCGTAAGTAATAACCGGATGGATTAACTAGTGAATAGCGATAGAAAAAAGTAAAAGTGGTGGATTCCACTATAATGTTGAAACAGGTCAAAGTGATCCGAATTATACATGTTTGGTTGTGTGAAAGCGATAAAATTCGCCAATAAAAACCAAACGGGTCAAAATGACCAAAGAAATGAACTTTGGTGAAATAAGGCGATGGATGTCGCTAGGAAAGTTAAACGGGTTAAATTGTTGTCTCGATGCGAACCGTGAAGGTCGCACAATAATAAGACTTCAAATAATGCCCGAATTCTTAAATAATACGCATTAGGTTCGTTAGCCGAGACACGGTTAATGATGAATATAAGTCATAAACTCAGGATTGAGTATGACTAAAAGATGGCGAATCCATATTAAAGGATTCGTGTTAAATCCATTAAAGTAATTGAAAGTTTTAAACGGGTCAAATTGACTCGAATACTACTACATGTTTGATTCAAAAAGGCGATGGATTTCGCTAGTGAAATCAAACGGGTTAAAATCACCAAAGTATTGAACTTTGGTAATTTAAAATGATGAAGGTCACTAGTTAAGTTAAATGGGTTGATAAATACATAGGTACTTTGTTAATGGTTGTTAGAATCGGAGGTTCTAATGATTGTGTTAGTTTGTATAGATTGAACAAATCAACAGAAATGAACAAGGTTTAAGTGCAGCGGAAATGAATAACAAACTTTGTAAACACAATCAATAGAGAATATAGTTTGATAAACGTTTGCTTTTCATAGAGTCGAAAGATTACAATTCAAAGAAAAAGATTACAATGCAAGCTTACAAACTAAACTCCCCCTCAGCCTGATACTTCAGCGGTTGGTTGTACAATATGAAAGGATTGAATTGAGGAGAAGAACTCACTCAAAACGATCAATTGTAACAGTACAGAGTACTGTTCCATATATAGACAATCCAAACCACTGAGGCATCTCAGCTGACGTCACCATGAAAGCGACGTCTAACAGCCTAACAACCTGTATCTACTGTTCCTATACAAACACTGCTAATCTTAACTACTGACTATACATAAAACATATGGCATACTAAACTACTGCTCTTTCTTTATGTAAGTGCTTTCCTCAAGGTTGATCAGTCCTTGATTGGGCTGTGCTTTGTCATCAGTAGATTGTACCAGCAGTGCTTAGTTCTCAGCAGTCTTCTGTGCTTCATCAGTAGTTCTGAAGAACAGCAGTAGTTGTATCCGGGCAGTGGATATAAGACTATCAGATGTTATAATCACTTTCAAGGGAGAAGACTTAGTGTAAACAACTGCTTATTTCGAATCCACTGAGTGAACCAGTTTTGGCTTTCATTATCTGTTCCTCTGGTAGGGTTTGATCCCAACAATCTCCCCCTGGAACAGATAATGCCAAAACACTTCATTATTATGGATTTTTATTTCTCATCAGAAGTTCCTTAGCTTGTCTTTTGAATTCTGCTTCAAAGTCTTTGGAACTTGAGTCATCCTCATCCCTGCACAGTGAAAGTTCAAGGAGATCCTGCAAATCTTCAACACCAAGGCCTAGTGCTTCTTTCCTTGATATGTACTTCACTTCACCATTGGATTTGACCAGGGTCAATACATGGGTCTTTTGATCAGAACTCCACTTTAGTATTTTTGAACCCAATGGGTTTCTTGGGAGAGATTTATTTGCTGATGAGTTTAGAGATTTAGCCTTGAGAAAAATTTTAAAGCAGTATCTTGAGTTTCAGACATTCTTTTGAGAGCCTCTTCTATGACTTGATTTGCTGCAGCTATATCTTCTGCAACTTCTTTGTCAATTTCCTCTTGTTCTTTTTGTTGATCAAACTCTCTGTCTGAGATATCTGCTGAAATGTTTGGTGATGCAGGTTTGGTTAGTACCTTTTTGAAAAGGTTTTGAAGGCTCACTGAACTATCTTCTTTTAGACCCATTTTCTTGATGGCTTCTATGAAGTACTCAGCTTCCTTTTCTTTTTCTTCTTCACTGGTCAGCAGTTTTCCTTTCTCTTGGTTTATCACAAGACTCGGGTCAACTATTGATGTGATCAGTGTTTTAAGAGCATCCAGCTGTTGTTCCATCTTATTGTAGTCTGGCTTTTTAGAAGTGTATGGGACTGTTGTCCTTCTTTTCTTCAGCCTTTCATAAGCTTTGTCGGTATACTGCTTTGTCCATTTTGCTATGGCTTTAGTAGTATCCACCTTAGCATCTATCAGTTCATGTTTCTTCTTTTTGTACTCGGATGTCAGATCAGCAATAAGCTTTTGGTATTTGTTCCAATTAGGAGCTGTCTTCTTCTTTTGTGGATCATTTTTAAACCGTTCAATTCTGTTAGCTTCATGCTTTAAAGCGATTATTAGCCATTCTTCAAACTGTTTTTCTTCAGCTGAATAGAATTTTTCTTTCATTATGTATGCAAGATATTCTTTTCTCATTGCTTTTCGTTGATCTGCCTTTTCTTTGCTCAGATCTTGTGCATAGTTTTCCATCAGCTTGACTTTTGTGAGAAAAAATTCCAATTTTTTCAGAAATGGCTTCATCACCTTGATCTTTGCATTCGAGTTTAGCTCTAATATTTGCTTGCCTTGCTTTCATCTCGAGATATTCATCCATGTCTTCTGGGACTATGAAGCCTATGAGAGAAGGAAATCTTCTTTTTGAAGGATCATCCTCAGTGTAAAATTGTTTCATCTCATTTTTCATAGCTTCTAGTTCCAGTGGATATTTAGCAGCAACAGGATCATACTTTTCATCAGTAGCCTGAGTTGTTTCTCTTTTTCTTTTGTGAAGCTTTGGTGGAGGTATTTTTGGTTGTGATGTAGGAATGATGGGAGCAGTGGTGGATGATTGACAAACAACTGTTGAAACAACTGGTGCTTCAAACTCTATTGTCATTACAACTACTGATGTGTCAGTAGATGTCTTCTGCTTTTGAGCAGGGGTTGAAGATGGTGAGGTAGTTTTTGATGGTGGTGATGGTGGTGGTGAATCATCAGGTATGAAAATCCTTCTCCTTTTTATTGTAGGAGAGACTGATGATGTCTTGGGTGGCTCAGTGGTTTGAGTGATGGAAAGTGTCTGACTAACATGTGTTGAAACAACTGGTGTTTCAACCACTGTTGTCATTACAACAGATGTTGTAACATCTGTTGTCTTCTGCTTTATGGCAGGAGGCGATGGTGGTGATATGGTTTTTTTTTATGATGATGGTGGTGGTGGTAAAGCAGTGGTTGTGGTGTGTGTTGAAGTGGTGTGTGTTGTAGAAATAGAAGTTGTTTGGCTAGCAGTTTTTGTAACCACTGGTGTATCAGCTGTTTGGATGGAAATATGAGATTTTGTGGTTTGAGATTTTGAACCTTTTGAGGATTTAGATGTTTGTTTCCCTTGTTCTGGTTCAACATACAGACCATCTTCAATTCCCTTTTTCTTCAACTGCTTGATATTCTCCCCTTTTTTGGCATTATCTGCAAGGGGTTTATTCATGAAAAGGATAGTAGATGGAGCTTTTCCAGTGGTGCTTTGAATGCTAGCCTTTATAGCCTTAATGTCTGCTTGAGTATCTTTGAATCTTGATTCCACCATGTTTGTCAGCATTTGTACATGTATTGCATGTTGCTGATCAGCCATTTGTTTTTGTTTTTCTAACAAGGGTTGAAAAAGATTCCAGAGCTCATTTGCAGCAAGTGCAGGTTGTGCAGATGTTTGAGCTGGAACAGCAGTGGATTGTGCTTTTTGAGCATTTAACAGTTGTTGCACCATATCCTTTATTTCAGCAACTGATGTTTCAAGTTTATCAACTCTGCCCGTCAATTCCTGATATTTTGAATCATCATCCAATTTAATGGAATCATCTGTTTCCCCACCAGCATTGGTTGTATCAATGTGTGACTTAGGAACTGAGTCCCAAAAATCACCCATTGATGCCCCTTGTTCTTGGTACTGGGGACTTCTTTCTTCAGCACTTGATAACCCTTTGATGGTACCAGTGGTTAGAACCAACTCACTGGTGGTTGCCGAAGGTGCTATAGAAGAAATTGCCTTCAAGGGAGTCTTATTAATGAAACAACTGTCCAAATGCAGATCTGTTGATCCATCACTTATAGTTGCTGCTCCTCTTGAACTACCACCGAGAGTTACTTGTAGCTCAAGGGGTGTAACCTCCTCAGTTGTTGCTGGGATAGCAGGGGTAGTAGCATCAGACCCAGTCACTTGTGGGAGTATACTCTCAGTGACAGGTGATAGAGAGGAACTGGTTTGTGTCTGAGCTATAGAAACTGCATGCAACAAGGGTATTATTGACTGTGGTAATATGATTGGTGAGGGTATGAGAATTGAAAGAGACATGTCCTTGGCATCAGGACTGAGGAAGATGGATCCGATTGGGTCCAGAGCTTCATCTTATGGGGTCCCTGTGCTTACAACCTGATCCTTTTGTGAGGATGCAGGAGGAGTTTGAGGTAAGGGTGGAGATCTTTCTACCAACTGCTGTGAGGAAGTAGCAGCTGTGGTTTTTGGTGACATTTGTTTTGTCACTGGCAGTTGCTCTAGGATCTCATCTTCCAGAGTTGCCTTTTTCTTGGGTTTGGTGGGCTTTTTTGTAAGACTTCTTTTTGGTCTTTTTGGTAATGTCAGGTGTGGGTTTCAAAGCAGTGGTTGTGCTGCTATGATCACCTGGAGCAGTGGGCTCAGTAGCAGATGTCTGAGGAGCAGTGGTAGCTGCTAAATTCTGCTCAGGCACCTCTGCTTTTGTTTTCATAGGTGCCAACATTCTAGTGAATGTTTCAGGTGTTAAACTTTTTATTTGAAAATAAACACCTTGTTTTAGCAAATTTTCATTTTCTTTTTCAAATTTTTGTTTAAAATAGTAGCTTAGAAATCTTGGAAAAAGTAAAAATGCTTTGCTATCAACGTTTTTTACCAAGTCATTAAAGATTTCCTGGGAATAATTGTAATTTTCATTATTTAAAATAGCATAGCCCAGACATTGAATCTTCAATGGTATTTCGTTAAACGTTGTTGTTTTATTTGAAACACACATCAAAAGTGTGTGAAATAAAAACCTTGGTGCAGAAGGGAAGTAACCTTTTTGTAAGGTATCTACTTTTGATTATTCTGCATACCCTCTTTTCAGAAAACCAGTTTTCATCTCGTTTTTGGGAAAGGAATTTTTACCTTTCTGATCATCGAGTTTAAAGACTTCTGAAATTGATTGTGGAGTGATTTGAATCGCTTTACCCTGTATCGAGGAGTTTATGGCTATGACTTTATCATCTTGTTTTTCAAGAGTAACCTTTTTCCAGAACTCTCTCTGGGTTTGTTGGAAAATGGGAGCATCGGCAGTTAACAAAGTTTTGTACTTTGATTCAGATAGGGTGTTGATGATGGAATCAAAAGTGTGGTTGTTTGTGGGTTTTGTGAGTAGACCCAAATAATTGTGAGGGATTTGTATGGTATCTCAATGGATTCGGCGGCCGTTTGATCGACCTCTTTGGAAGATGATGGTGATTTTGGTTTTGATTTTGATTTTGATTTCATCATTTTGAAAAGGAAGAAGAAGAACAAAGAATGATTTGGGATGAAGGGTTGAAAACTGCTTTGAGAAGAGAATTTTAGAATTCAATTCGACAGTGTAAAACCCTGTTTGGGGGTTTTGATCAGAGTTTTATTAAGGGAAAAATGAGTGCTGATGTGGCAGCGGTTACAAAGATCTGAGGGCTAAAAACTGACCACGTGCCAACCTCTGGTGAAGTGGATGAAGAGTGGAGGACAGTTGTTTTGAGAACCACTGATGTACCAAGTCTCAGTAGTTACAACGGTAATAATGTGATAACAGCGGATGATTTTTACTATCAGTAGATACCATATCAGTGGATAAGACACTGAATTTGAACATCAGTGCTTGCCAAGAAATTGAAGGATCAGTGGCTGATTTTCAGCAGTGGACAGTATTTAGGAAACAGATGTTTGAGCAAAAACAGTGGTTAGAGATAAGATAATGGTAATGATTTGAAAGACTCGTATGTCAGCAACTGTTTTGAAAATTTTCATTCAAGGTTTTGCCACATGTCATTTACACATTTTGAAGTTTTTACAACTCCTTGACAGTGGTTTAGTACCCCAGATGATGTAAACTTTTTACTAAGGCTACTCATTCTTGCAATAATATTCAAATTAAAACAAGAGTACCCCAGTATTTCAAGTTCTTTTGACAATCAATCTTTGATCAGTTTTAAGACAAACTTGAGTTAGATATGACCTTGACACATGTACCAAATTCCTTATAATCTGTTTTGAGGATAATATAACCAACAAAAATAAAGGTTATACATCCTGACAGGAGATTGAAACTTTTACTATCAAAAACCAGTAAAAGTTCAAAATATATTATTCTTTAAAAAAATGAAGAATAATATATCCTGCACTATTTGAGAGAATCCTTTTTCAGAAGAATAAATAAAGGATTTTCTAAAAACAACATCAAAAAGAACCTGGTATAATTTTCCACTGAGACTCCTAATCATATCAAACCCAAGCTTATGAAAATGATCAGTTGTTTGACAACAGTGGTATGAAATTTTAAATGCATTTTGACCACTGTTTGGTACCATTTTCTTGTTGATTGATTGACAACAGAAAAATGAGGACACAAGATCACATGAGTTTTCGAAAACCCTGGTGTAGATTTTGTTACCATGTGATTATTCTGAAAATTTGTCTAGTCCATTTGAAAGTTTATTCTCTGTGAATACTATTAGTACCTAAACCTTTTCCTGAACCAATGAATGCACACAGTTGCTTAATAACCATTTTTACCCCAATTTTTGAACTCTTAAGTGTTTTGTGTTTATACTCTTTACTTTTGATTTCAAAAGTTTTGAGATAAACACACTTTTGAGTTTTTGAAAAAAATTTTCTTCCCTTTTACCCTTCCCATCCATAAGTAATGAAATACTTACTGGGAGGTCTTTATTGAAGAAATTCTTAATCCAGAATCATTTTGCAGTAACGTTTTGAGAGAATTGATCATATTTGCACAAATTTCCAACCAATCTCACATTACATATGATACGGACTATATTGACCCCTGTTTTTCAACACTTAAGATCAAGTGACTAAGGTTTTAATTTCCCTCTTTATCGTTAGCAAAAACACTAATGTTTTTATGAACATAGGTTTTGTTAATCCGAGGTTCATGCTTTAGCATCTAATATAATGTAAACATCACAAATTTCATAACAACAATTGAAATCAATTTTGAAAAGAAGAAATAATACCATAGTTTAACAGACATGTATTCAGATCTGAAAACCATGAGTGACTTGTGTATGACATCACTAGTTGTGTGAAATTTGTGTGTCTTATGACATCTTGGTTGTTTTACAGAGTTTTTGAATAACAGTTTTGAACTAATTACTCGTTACTCTGTTTTCAACTAAATACAACCAACCTTAGTATCAATGAATTTTTGAGCCGAACTGTTATGTCAAATTGATTGTTAGATCGAATTTGATTGTCCGGGCTCTGATACCAATTGTTAGAATCGGAGGTTCTAATGATTGTGTTAGTTTGTATAGATTGAACAAATCAACATAAATGAACAAGGTTTAAGTGCAGCGGAAATGAATAACAAACTTTGTAAACACAATCAAAAGAGAATATAGTTTGATAAACGTTTGCTTTTCACAGAGTCGAAAGATTACAATTCAAAGCAAAAGATTACAATGCAAGTGTGACAACTCGAGTTTCCAAGATCTTTCCTCGGCACGTTATTTTTTTTTGGTCATGTTTTCATAACTTACTTGCATTGTAAATCGTTGATGCTTGATATGCGTTGTCATAAACTATAACTGGATTAAATAATAAATTTTGTATTGGTTAGAAATCGGCCCATTATCCATCATAGTGATAGCTTACCTAAAAATTGTGCCAACACAATTAAATGGGCTTGAGCCCATTTCGGTCAAGGTGGGTAACCGCCCAAACCCTTATCAATGTATTAATGCACGTAACTTATTGTTTTGCCAAAACTCAAAATAAAACCCTAGTGCATTACTTCCCCCTTCTCTAAAATACGGACGGCAGCATACTACCCCCCCCCCCCCAATCGAATTAACCCCATATTTGTGGGGCATCACTGGTTTATTTCAATTGATCGGTATGTGCATTGCTACTTTACATATTACTTATGTTATGTGGTGTTTATAGGTGCTAGCGATTACATGTATTAGGGATCATGATCATGTATGTTACTGGCCAATTGTGAATCATGTTGTATATCACTGAATATTTGTGAATCATGAATGTACAATAGATTATGGTAGTGGAATATATATTATATATCCATGTATCGGTTGTGAATATGTCTTGCATAATTAGGAGGGTTTGCTAGGATATTGTGCATGAACGAATCAGGAAGGGCCATGTATCGGATGTATATTAGAATTGTTTAAAGGACTTCTATGATGGTTATATAATATTACCCACTGTGATAATGTTTATAAATTTTGATGGCAATTAATTGACTAATTTACATGATGAGGGGCAATAGGCTATAACAGGGATGGTGTAATGAGTTATGTGAATCCGAACCGAATGCATCAGTGAATTGATTAAGTGGGTTGATTTTGCTTAAATGATTATTGTTATTATTCATAATTAGGTGATGATTAGGGTTGCATATTAGATATTGAAATCACATATTCGAATGATTCGATGATTGCTGTTCTTGAGTAAACTACAATTAGGGTTGTATGATCGTGCATGATTCCTGATTTAATTATTGATGTTGATATGATTTGATTGGAATAATAAGTGTTGCTCGTGATTGATTATGTTTCGGGTACATGATAACCGATTAGAGATTGATTGATTTTAAAACCGTGTAATTATAGAATGTGTAACTGATTTGTATGATTTGAGGAAAAACATATAACTGATCACACAAGTCTCTTGATCGCACAAGAGGCTCTGGTCACACAAGACCAAACATACAAGGGAATCGCACAAGTAGGGTACAACTTAGTAGAGCACACAGTACAGATAAGATATGCATGATCGCACAAGACTTGTGGATCGCACAAGCCTGTGCTGATCGCACAAGCCTTGGGCCATACACACATTGATGCTAGGTTTGTTATGTTATTGGGCCATGTGGCCCAACTCAATCGCACAAGATTGTCCAGTCGCACAAGCTGAACTGGACCGCACAAGGTTATGAAATTGCTTAATTCTTGGGCCGCATAAGTTGTTAGACTGTTTATGATGCTGGGCCGGGTATGTGTGGATCGCACAACCTGTCGTGAGTCGAACAAGATGTGCTGGACGCACAACAGGTTGGGCAAGTTATTATTGGGCTTCCACTTGAATCGCACAAGCTTGAATATGTTATGTACTTGACTGTTAATGTGTTACCATGATCAGTATGTGTCCGTAACTTGCTATCTCTATGTAAACGTACGTGCACTATTTGAACCTAGACCTGAGTTGTATGGTAACCATGTTAGGACGTGGTTGACCTCTAGCAGCTCGATTGACCTTAACTTATCTACCGAGCTAACTAAGGTGAGTTCACACTCTTTACAAAGCATGTGATTCCCAGGGGTTGGGAATGGGTTAAGGAAGATGGATTCCTCGTCCTTTCTTGGGTAGGACAGTACGGGTTCAGGAATATAATTCCTTGTCCTTATGGACAGTTAACTTTCACTAGACCACAACTCTATCACGAAGTCCCTCCTTTTTATATCGACTTAATCGCCGGGCCAATGGCGAGCGGGTCATTAGTTAGATAGCGCTATTTAGGTCTGACAAGCCTCACACCATTCCGCAGAGGACGGGCGTGAACTAATGGATCTTGGCACGTCAATGATGATAGACATTGACAGTTCAGGGCACATAAACCTGACTACAGTCAGCAGTCGATATGGTAACGAGTCTAGTAGTATATACATGGGGTAGCCCCCACGGCCAGAGAGCCAGATCTAAACATGGGGTAGCCCCCACGGCTGGATTGCTAGAGTAAACGGGAATAAACAAAACACGTTTTCAACTATGGGGTAACCCCCACGGCAAGGATGCCAGTTAAAGGAAACTGTTTTGGAACAACTTAAAACAAACACCCAACTGTGAACTCGCTCAACATTATTGTTGACTCGTTACTACATGCTTTGCAGGTCAATAGGTTTAGCAGGAGCTTGCATGGGGAAGAGTCGTTGTGGAGCATGAACATTGAGTGTTCATGATGAACTTAAACATTATTAACTTATACTTTGGTTTTTGAAATTATGCTTCCGCTTGCAACTTAAACTATGTTTTGTTTGGACACCAATTGTATTGTGTTGGATTTTATTATTACTTACATGCTTGTTCAATATGATTGGTGGCTTGATCCTGGTCAGTCACGCCTCCAAGCGGTGATACTTCGCAGGTGGATTTTGGGGGTGTGACAGATTGGTATCAGAGCCATTGGTTATAGTGAACTTGGTTTTAATAAGGGAAAAAGTTTTTGTTAAAACCAGACTATAACCTGAACCGCGCTCAACGATCCACAACGACGCTTCGCTCCACGTGCAAGACTCGACATTCTAGATGATATGGTTTATTTTATATTGCCTACTTGCTAGTTACATAGAACATTGCTCATGATATGGTTGGATAACATAGTAGCCATTGTTTGCAACAACGCGTGCTTGCTCCCTTCTGTCACTCCACACTTACACACATTCACGAAACCTTTCCTACTTTTGTATCCTACGATGTGAAGATCATGAGTGGACGTGTGAACCTAACTCAAGCCCAGCTGACGGCTCTTATCAACGAACAAGTTACGGCAGTACTCGCAGCCGCTCAGGCGGGAGGTATAACCTGCTATTCCGAACCTATCCTAGGATGTTAGATCCTACTGTCATGACCCAACTCTCGCGCTTAACCCATTCTTTTCTTCCTCGCGCAACAAGGTCAGAACGCTCAGCCACCTGTATGCATATTCAAGACGTTCATGGACTGTCGTCCTAATACTTTCAGTGGCACTGAAGGAGCCGTTGGACTCCTCCATTGGTTTGAAAAGCTCGAGTCTGTCTTCGAGATGTGTGAATGCCCTGAGGCTCATAGGGTGAAGTACGCCACTGGTACTCTCGAAGGCACTGCGCTAACTTGGTGGAACGCGCAAGTTAGATGCTGGGGCTGGCGGCTGCTAAGGCCACCCCATGGAATGATTTTAAGGAACTAATCAAACGTGAATACTGTAGTCGTGATGACATCCACAAGCTGGAAGTGGAGTTCTTTAACCTGAAGATGACGGGGTCAGAGATGGAAGCGTACATGAAACGATCCAATGAACTGGCAGTGTTATGTCCAACTATGGTGGATCCTCCCATCAAGCGCATCGAGTTGTTCCTCAAAGGCTTAGTACCAGAGATTCAAAGCCATGTGACTGCTGCTAACCTTGCTAGCATCCAGGATGTTACTCGTCTTGTTCAACGTCTCACAGACCAAGCAGTGGAACAGAACAAGCTGCCTAAGCGTATCGGTGCTACTACTACTACTACTTCTGCTACTCCCAATGATAATAAGCGAAAATGGGATGGAACCTCCAGCAAGGGTTCGACTACGGTTCAGTCCTAGGCACAGCTGTCACACCCCCAAAATCCACATGCGGAGTATCACCGCTTGGAGGCGTGACTGACCAGGATCAAACCACTAATCATATTGAACAAGCAAGTAATTAAAAGTAAAAGTCCAACCAACATAATTAGTGTCCAAAACAACCATAGTTTAAGTTACGAGCGGAAGCATAAATGTTTAAAAACCCAAATCGTAAGTTTAAATATCCAAGGTTTAACATGGCACACAGTTGTCCATGTCCCACAATGACTCTCCCTTGTGCAAGCTCCAGCTAAGTACCTATAGACCTGCAAAGCAGGTAGTAACGAGTCAACAACAAGTTGAGTGAGTTCACGGTTGGGTGTTCATTTTAGGTTGTTTCGAAAACAGTTCCTTTAGCTGGCATCCCTACCGTGGGGGGTTACCCCATAGTTGAAAACGTGATTTGCTTAACCCTTTGTTTAACCCATTTACTCTGGCAATCCAGCCGTGGGGGCTACCCCATGATAGTTATCTGGCATTTCGGCCGTGGGGGCTACCCCTTGTATACACTAGACTCGTTACCATATCGACTACTGACTGAAGTCATGTTTAAGTGCCCTGAAACTGTCAATGTCTATCAGCATTGACGTGCCCCGGATCCATTAGTTCACGCCCGTCCTCTGCGGCACGGTGTGAGGCTTGTCAGACCTAAATAGCGCTATCTAAGTAATAACCCGCTCGCCATTGGCCCGGCGATTAAGTCGATATAAAAAGGAGGGACTTCGTGATAGAGAGTTTTGGTCTAGTATAGTTATCTGTCCGTGAGGACGAGGAATTACATTCCTGAACCATTACTGTCCTACCCCAGAAAGGACGAGGAATTCATATTCCTTAACCCCATTCCCAACCCCTGGGAATCCCATGCTTTGTAGAGTGTGAACTCACCTTGGTTTGCTCGGCAGATTACACAGATAGGTCAAGCCTAGCAGCTAGTGGTCAACCACGTCCTAACATGGTTATCAATACAAGTCAGGTTTTTGGTTTCACGTAGTGCATACAAACATCACATAGATAGCACATAAGAAGCACATACGGATCATGGTAACACGCATCGTCATGTTTAACAGATATAACATAATCAAGATTGGGCTTACACAAGCTTAGTGGCCTTGTGCGAGTCGTCCGTCAAAGCCCACTAATACCCGGCCCAACATATACATAGATACGGTCCAAATAACAACAACAAACAATCTTGTGCGATCCGAATGAGCTTGTACGATTGAAGCTAGTCCAGCCCAACAAGTAGGCCCGATCCAACACATATAAACCTACGGTCCATTAACAACAAAGAACAACTATCTTGTGCGACTCAGGTACCCTTGTGCGACTGGATATATCTTGTGCGATAGACAAGACTTGTGAGACTGACAAGACTTGTGCGATTAAACCTCTTGTACGACCAATATGTCTTGTGCAATTAGTTCTATTAATCGGATATTATGGAAATCAGTTATCCAGCTAATATCTTGCAACCAATTACAAGTTTCCTTTTATTTTACCAATCAACAACTTAAGCAGTTTTTATATAACTACTATTCGATCAAACAAGGTTATTTAGCATTTAATTTATATGAACCCTAAATAATACATGACCATTACATGAACAATAATTTATCACATCATCACATTCAATCAGATTTACATGATCATACAATAGATTATAAACATCATCATGCAACCAAATCCTAGAATAAGACATGATAATCGATTAACATCATCAATCCAAAGTATAGAAACATCACAGCCGGTTTAAACGAGTATTCGGTTCCTATTCATCATCTTAAATTCCAATTCATATAACACAACACTAAACCATTCGGATCCAAACATAGACATGGCCGATTGCATACATTCATATTAACATAACAATACATTATTATATAATCATCAAATCTAATCAAAATCAACATACATGTGAGCCGATTAACAAGAGCACTTATCATAATCTATCATGTTAACCGAAACCCTAGATCATCATGCAACTATATTAGCACACACATCAAAACATCATCAAACATGTATTCGATAAACCCAAACACTAACCGGATTAGAGGTGAATGGGGTGATCCGAACAAGGAAGGATCTTCGATGGAGAGAGAGTTTGGCAGCCTTCGGTTTCGTGAGGGAGAGAGAGAGAAGAGCTAGGGTTTGTAGGTTTGTTGTGAGATTGCAAGTAGTGAGAAAGCAATTCCCTAAAGGTGTGTGTGTGTATACGTATAATGGAGTGGGCCGAACCCTCACTTGGGCCGCCCTTGATCCGAATACAAGTTGTGGCCCGAATGGGCTTGTGCGAGTGGGTTGTGTTGTGCGTTTACATAATTCATACTCTCACATAACATATAACACAAAGTCACATATAATCTCATTAATTCAACATATCAAATAATTACACCAAGTTCAAATACGTTACATCAAGTACGTTGATAAGTTCGGAAAATACGAGTTGTCACATTATCCCCAAGTTGAAAGAAATTTCGTCCCGAAATTTAGCACGCACTCACTGAGGAAGCTAGTTAGGTTGCATGGTTTCCCTGGGGTGTCACATCCTCCCCCCGTTGATCTGGAATTTCGTCCCGAAATTCCGTAGCTTCAGTCTCAGTAGTAGTTATACCGGTTGCGAACAGTTGGGGATACTTTTGTTTCATCTGATCTCCGCGTTCCCAGGTGAACTCTGGGCCGCGACGTGAGTTCCAACGAACTCGAACGAGAGGTATCCTAGTACGCTTGAGGACCTTAACATCCCGGTCCGTGATTTCAACAGGTTCCTCGACGAATCGTAACTGTTCGTCGATCGTGAGCTCCTTTAAAGGAACTACGTGGGTCTCATCTAACAGACACTTCTTCAGATTTGACACATGGAAAACGTCGTGAACTGCACTGAGTTCTGCTGGTAAGTTCAGTCTGTAGGCCACCTTGCCTATTTTCTCGATGACTTCGAAAGGTCCAACGTATCGTGGGTTAAGTTTGCCCCGTTTCCCAAAACGAACCACACCCTTCCAGGGTGAAACTTTGAGTAGTACCCGCTCCCCAACCTGGAGCTCTAATGGTTTTCTGCCCTTATCGGCGTAGACTTTCTGACGGTCACGAGCTGCCGCCATTCGTTGTCGTATCTGAGCAATTTTCTCTGTTGTGTCCACCACATGTTCTGGGCCAGTAATCTGACTATCCCCCACCTCTGCCCAACAAAGAGGTGACCGGCATTTACGCCCGTACAATGCCTCAAACGGAGCAGCTTTAATGCTGGTGTGGTAGCTATTGTTGTACGAAAATTCCACAAGTGGCAGATGCTTTCCCAGCCGTTGCCAAAGTCAATCACACATGCCCTAAGCATGTCTTCGAGAGTCTGGATGGTACGTTCCGACTGCCCATCCGTTTGTGGGTGATAAGCTGTGCTCATATCTAGCCTTGAGCCAAAGGACTTGTGCATTGCTTGCCACAGTTCTGATGTAAAACGTGCATCTCGATCCGAGATGATAGAGATGGGCACCCCGTGCCTCGAGACAACTTCCTTGAGGTATACTTCTACTAGGGTGGAGAACTTATCCGTTTCTTTGATGGCCAAGAAGTGACCAGACTTTGTGAGTCGATCCACGATCACCCAAATAGTATCGTTACCACGCTGAGATCTAGGCAGGCCAGTGACAAAATCCATGGAAATTTGCTCCCATTTCCATTGTGGTATCTCTGGTTGTTGAAGTGGGCCTAAAGGTTTCTGGTATTCCGCCTTGACTCTCGCACAAGTCAAGCACTTGCCAACGTACGTTGCTATGTGTGCCTTCATGCTAGGCCACCAATATGTGGTTTTGATATCGTGGTACATTTTATCCGAACCAGGATGTACCGAGTAGCGAGACTTGTGGGCCTCATCCATCACAAGTTCTCGTAGGTTGCCATACAGTGGGACCCAAATGCGTCCTGTGACGTAGTAAGCACCGTCTTCCTTCTGTTCTAAGCGTTGCCTCGAGCCGCGTAGGGCTTCAGCCCTAACGTTTTCTGGTTTCAATGCTTCTACCTGAGCATTTCGTATTTGGGAAGGAAGACTAGACTGTATAGTGAGTTGTAAAGCTCGTACGCGCTTAGGCGCAGTGTCCTTTCGACTGAGGGCGTCGGCCACAACATTGGCTTTGCCCGGGTGGTACCTGATCGAGCATTCGTAGTCGTTCAGCAGTTCGACCCATCGTCTTTGTCGCATATTGAGTTCCTTCTATTTAAAGATATGCTCGAGGCTCCTGTGGTCAGTGTAGATAGCGCACTTGCTACCATACAGGTAGTGTCTCCATATCTTAAGTGCAAAAACAACCGCTCCCAGCTCTAGATCATGTGTAGTGTAGTTCTTTTCATGAACTTTGAGTTGGCGTGAGGCGTAGGCTATAACTTTATCCCGCTGCATCAATACGCAACCAAGACCCTGAATGGATGCGTCACAGTAAACCACGAAGTCATCTGTGCCCTCTGCCAATGAAAGGATAGGTGCACTGCAAAGTCTATCCTTTAAGTGCTGAAACGCTAGCTCCTGTGCGTTTCCCCAACGATAAACAACGCCCTTTTGCGTTAGTGAAGTAAGAGGTTGTGCAATCTTGGAAAAATCCTTGATAAACCTCCTGTAGTAACCTGCCAATCCCAAGAATTGGCGAATTTCCGTTGGCGTACGAGGTGCAGGCCAGCTCTTGATCGAATCTACCTTGGATGGATCAACGTGAATCCCATCCTTGTTCACCACATGGCCTAAGAAATGGACTTCACGAAGCCAGAAGTCACATTTTGAAAACTTGGCGTACAGCTGTTCTGTTCGAAGGAGTTCCAAAATAAGTCGTAAGTGTTGCTCGTGCTCCTCCTGGCTCTTAGAATAGATCAGGATGCCGTCTATGAATACAATAACGAACTTGTCTAGGTACGGCTTGCACACTCGATTCATCAAATCCATGAAGACCGCAGGTGCGTTTGTCAGCCCAAAAGGCATAACCAAGAACTCATAGTGGCCATATCGAGTTCTAAAGGCTGTTTTAGAGACGTCCTCCTCTCGGACTCTCAGCTGGTGGTATCCTGATCTCAAATCAATCTTCGAATAGTAGCTCGACCCTTGCAGCTGGTCGAACAAGTCGTCGATGCGTGGAAGAGGATAGCGATTCTTCACAGTCACCTTGTTCAGTTCACGGTAGTCGATGCACATTCTGAACGTACCGTCTTTCTTCTTCACAAATAGCACTGGAGCTCCCCAGGGCGAAGAACTAGGACGAATAAAACCCTTATCTAAGAGTTCTTGTAATTGCGTAGTGAAGAAACACCAACTAAATGGTCGGAACCGAGATAGTTAGGGGGTTTGAATCCGCATAAAAGGTTAGCTCTCCCTCGGTTGATTCAGTTGCAATGGAATTACTTCTCCGGTAGCTCTGCAAAAAAGAACACCGTTAGCCTCGCCAAGGGGAGAAGAGGGTTCTCTCCTTGACCCGACTTCGGCGTGAGAATAAGTATTGATATCGGAGAAGATAAGTATTTTAAGAGTGAGAGTAGTCTGAGTTTATACCTGAACAGTTCTCTTATTTATATCCGGGAGTTTGGGAGGGAAAACCCGTTGTTGAAAAGATAACGGAAAATGCCTAACGCCGTAGCGGTTATTTTTCTTCCGTTAGAGTTCTTTAATCTGACGTTGATTAACCTCGATCCGATGTGAATGCACACGGATCGTGGTCTGATCGATGGCTGGGGGATTGCCACGTGGAAAGTGACTAAGTGGAGATTGCTCTCTAATTGCATGCATTCGTTGTGACTTCAGGGTTGTCTATGGTGATGACACGTGTCCAGACGGTTATAACCGTCTGGGTGGTGCACGATTGCATTTCTTCTAGAAGATTACTGCTGTAATCTGGTGTGACACCTTACTGTGTGGACACAGATGAATAAATCCCAAGTCTGGGTAGAATAATATCCAAGTCTGGATATTTGGGCGGAAGTATTGATCTCAGGATTTTTATCCTTTGCTAATGGGAGAAGGCGCAAGGATTTATGATTTCCTTTAGGCGCGCGACTGTAAATTACTGATTTCTTTGTTCCTTTAGTAGGACCAGTGCGCGGTTGCGCAAGGTCAAAAGGCTAGAAAGGTCAGCTTGTGGTATGGTCCAAATCCTTTTTATGAGGTTTTTGGGACCTTACCCCTTCAAGTCCCCCCAGTCTAGTGTTGTACTTATGCAAATAAGTGGAGCACTGGACTTATGAGAGGGAAATGTTTTTTGGGCGCGAAAAAGGAAATCTTCTATGAGAAGATTTGAATTTACTGAGTTTGTAAAAAAAAAAAATTTGTAAAAAATCTTTGACTTGACGTTGTGTCAGTAAATTGATTTTGGCAACCTGTCATTGTCAGTTGTTTTTTACCATTCGTGTCTTACACGCGCGCGTGTAAACGCGTGTATGTTCTGACATCTGCTTTTTTCTGTTGCTTGGGTAATCGTGATACCCGGAACAGTACTGCGACGGTTACCGATGCTTATTTATTGCGATGGGTATATAATCGTTTGAGTAACCCCTTCTGTGTAATCATTGTTTTGTTTGAAAAATTTTCCCCTTTCCTTGTTCTTAAGAGGAACTTTCCGTTATTCCCCTGCTTATGTCAACCGGAGAACGTCAAGAGGATTTTGTTGAAGAAATGTCGACTGAACTTCCACCATTGAAGTGGCCCAGAGCATCTTTTGAGGGTTTAATCCAGAATCTTAAATTCCCGGATAACTGGGGTGCCTTGTATCCTGAAGAAGGGCAAACGGCAGCGAGTGCTCCGGCAGGGTATATTACCCTTTTTTGGGATTTTTTCTGTGATGGTAACTTTCGATTGCCTGTTACGAAATTCTTCCTTGAAATTCTTGGATTCTATAATCTGCATATCTCCCAGCTTCACCCTATTGGTATGGTTAGGGTTCGTCATTTCGAATTTGTATGTCGAACTATGCATGTGGAGCCAACCGTTCCCCGATTTAGGGTTTTTCATCAGATGCACTGTACCCAAGGGTTTTATTCATTTGTTCAGAGGGCTTCCGCGAAGAAAATTCTTCATCAGCCCCCAAAATCATTTCATGATTGGAAACAGAAATTTTTCTTTATTAAAGCTGGAGTAATTCCGATGAAGATGAAGCTAAGAGGGAAGGACGATGTTCCGATTGAATCCGTTTCGACCCCTGTTGATGAGAATTGGTACCAAGATCTGAAGGATGTTCCTAATATTGCTTTGCCGGAGAAAGCCCTAGTCGGAGCAGGCATGAGTCTGAACTGGAAGATGGAACGTGATGATAAACCCGTGTACACCGAGGATGGTCATAGTAAGTTTGGGGCTTTATCACTGTTCTTCTCTTTTTTTTTTTTTTTTTTGACCTGCTTTCTTTTCAATGTAGTTGTTTCCCTGTATGTTGTTGCCTTCAAGAGGGAAGGCGGAAAAATGGGAACTATCAAGAAAAAACCTGAAGAGGAATTCTGGTATCACCGCATTGTGAAGAATTTTGCTTTGCCGCAGGATGCGGACTTATCTGTTCCACTGGCAGCTGGTGCTGGTGAGTCTATCTATTTTCCCTTTCTTTGTTGCTTTGAGTAATTTTCTGTCTCGCGCTTTTCTAGGTGAATTGTTGAATTTGGGCGTAGGCCCTGAAAAGAAAAAACGCGCAACTACGTCTACTTTCGTGCCGAAGAGAAGTGAGACTGTTAAGAGTCAACCTTTGAAGGCGAAAAATGCTGGAGAGAAGAAAGGTACGCGCCGTTCTTCTGTCTCCAGATGTGATTATGTGGTGGTTTCTGATTCTTTGGAGGGTCTTGCTCCTGTAGTGACCATGCGGGAACCAAAACCTGAACCAAGGGATTCTGCTGATATTCCTCCTTCTAACCCGAATGAGCCTATCGATCTGGATTCCAGTCCCGAACACTTGGTTCAAAGAAAAGCTGGTAAGAGAAAACAAGCTGATGCTGATGCGGAGGATCAGCCTCCCAAGAAAGTGCAGAGGAAGAAAATTATCAAAAAAGGAAACCTTGATGCTTTTGTTTCAGAATCCATTCCTGGTAAGTATTGCTTTTCTTTGTTTCTTTTGAGCAGATATGATTTTTATATACTTTTGTTGTCCAGAAATACCTGTTTCTGTGGATATACCAACTGTGGCTGCCACAGAACTTCCCCCTTCTCCACCGCGCGCTACCGTTACCCCTCCGTTAGAGCCTTCAGAGATGGCTGGGGAAGGTGTTGGGGAAACTGTTGAGGCTGAGGAGCCTGCTGGTATTAACACAGAAACTGAACAGATTGTTGAGCCAAGTGTGGTAGATGATGATAATCAACCGCAGTTGGAAGAGAAGGCTGCTGATACAACTCAATCTTCTCCTCCCAGACCTTCTGAAACTGTTCCTGAGCATGCTGAAAAGGCTGCTACCGAGGAGGCAGGCTTCTCTGAGAAACAATCTCCAATTCATCCGGAAGAATCTTTAGGAGAATATTATTACCGGATGTATGCAGAAAAAGATGCTGCTGATCCTCATATTCCTGTTTGGAATGTGAAGAAAGGAGGTGTTTTCTCGGATTGGCGGGTATGCCAAGATTGGTTGCAGGGGATACTTCCACCTGGCGAGGTTAAATTTCAAGAGAATCAGTCTTATGAACAGACCTATCAGTCTTATCTTGCGGAGACTGCCTCCCATGTTTCTACTACTCACCGCATAGTTCGTGAGTGGTATAGCATGCATAAGGAGCGGACAGCTTTTGTAGCATCTCAAAGGAAGTTTGCTAAAGATGAAAAGCGTGTGGCTCAATTGAAAGCCAAATTAGAAACTGAGCAAGCCAAATTTGAAGCAGAGCGCAAGACTGAAGAATGGTCTGTTGCTGGTTGGAAAAGAAAAGCAGAAGCTGAAGCTGCGCTTTTGTCTGAGGAGCGCAAAAATTGGAGGAGGATTTGCGAGAAGGATAATGCCGAGAAGGCGAGCCTTCGTAACATCATAAATAACCTCAAGGCTGAGGTTGAAAATCTGAAGAATCAAGATGCGGAAGTGGAAAGATTGAAAAAAGAAAAAGCTGATATTGAAGCTTTGTTGGGGGAAGCACGATCTCATAGGGAGCGAAGTGAGCAACGGGAGGTACAAGCTTTAGCCACTCTTGCCCTTAGAGATAAAGAATTAGAGGAACTTACCGCTTTGGTTTCTGACCAGGAAAAATTGAAGAAGGATTTGGAGCTTGCGCGTTCTGAGAATACTGAAACCTCCCGCCGTTTATCTGAGGTTGAAGAGAAACTGGAAAATTCGGAAATGGCGCGGGTTTCAGCGGAAAGCGAGCTCGAACCTTTGAAGAATGATATGGCTTGGTTAAAAGATCGCGGGATTGCCTGCGTAAGTACCTTCTTTCTTTTTGTTTTTATATGCGCTTTGTTTGCTTCGATCTTATCTTTATCTGATATTACAGGTTGCTGAATCTGTATTAAACTCTGAAGAATTGGATAAGACTGTTGCTAATTTGATGGTTGCTGCGCGACGAGATGGTTATGCACAAGGGTATGCGGAATGCTCCCAACATGTGAATAGTGCTTTAAAGGTTAACTGGGATGATAGTAAGTCTGCTACTTCTGGTGTGGATACTTCCAGTGCGCTTGCTGCTATGAAGACAGAGTTTAATAATTTGCAACTGCCAGTGATGGAGTTGATAAACGTGGCGCTGCAATCGGAGGATCACGTTGCGCAACTTAAGGAAATCTTTCCGGATGAGGGAGAAGATTTAGAGTAGGGTGAAATTGTATTTGAACAATTTTTTCTATGTAGGATGTTGATCCTTGTTTTGATGGTGCGCTGTGGCGCGTAGGTTTTAAACACTGCTGTGCCTTGAACCTTTCAGGGCGTATTTGTACGCCAAACATAGTATGTTTCTATTTATTTTGTTAATATGTCTTTACAATATCTTGCATGAGTACAATTTCTTTTATTTTGAGTAAGGCGAATAAGGTTGGTATGAAGCTCATGTATGAGTTTATGGTCGTTTGTGACGTGATCACTGACCGCGCATGGAGCTTTGTGTTATACTACCATAATGTTTTTGCTCTTACTGAAAAGGAATTGCATGCATTTTGTAAATACAAAAATAATAGAAACTTTGTAATTTTATTCATGGATAATGCTCAGAGGCGTTACAAAGTTGTTTTGGATAATTAAATAGAACTTAACTTACTCCCTGACAGTTCCGCTGCTCTTGATGGGTCATGTCTTTTCCGCGGAGGACATACAGAGTTCTTTAATTCTTAGCCCGTTTGCTCGAGCTTTCTTCCCCTCGAGTAATCTGTTTAATCTCCTTGCGCATATTCTGGAGCAGATGTGTGAGTTCTCCATTCTTGAGAGCCTTTTCGATTTCCATGCGCAGAGATATACAGTTGTTCGTGGTGTGCCCGTTATCCTTATGATATTCGCAGTACTGCGACGGGTCTTGGCCACGTTTACTCTTCATCGGAATTGGAGGTTTAAATTGGTGATCCTCAGTACTTAACACCTCCGCTGGGGTTTTTGTTATAGGAGTCCAATGCCTCTCCTTATTTTCGTACTTGTTCTCTTTTTGCGCAGAGAATTTGTTAGCTGTTGTGCGGGTGTCTTCCGCGGATCGGCTTCCTGATGCTTCGCGCCATGACTTTTTGTACTTTCCATTTGCGCTTAAGTCTGCTGGCCTACTGTGTGGTGGGGGTGGCCTGTTTGTAGTAAGGTTTTTCTCAGTCTGCGCATAAACCTTGGCCGCCGCCATTATTTTTTCCCAACTCGTGGGAAGGCCTTCTGTTCCTGATAACACTTTGACCATGTCGTCACACCTAACCGCGTACTTAAATTGTGCGCGGATTAGTTGTTCACTGACACCTCCGATCTCTAACACTTCCTTATTATATCTGGTAATAAAATCTTCCAGATTCTCATCATCGCGACGCCATATGTTCATGACGTCGGATGTATCACGTTTTGAGCGCCTTTGTTGGCTAAAGTGTGTTAGAAATTTTTTCCGTAGATCCTTCCACGACTCTATTTGTCCTGTCGGTAGGTTATTAAACCAAATTCGCGCTGGGCCAGTTAATGTTTGCACAAATAAATGACACCACAGCGGAAGAGTCCAGCCGCCAACCAACCCTGCGCTGGTGAATACTCTTAGATGATCGTCGGGGTCAGTTAACCCATTGAATTTCCCAACGTTAGATGGTAACTTGGCCCATTCCAGCGGTGCCAGAGCTATCTCTAATATGAACTTCGAGTTTTCTGCCGCTTCATCTGGGCGATAAACTAAATCATAGTTATGCTCGGCCTCAGGGTTATAAACCGCTCGAGGCCTGCGTTTGTTATAGTTTGGATGTAGTCTGTTGAATACGCTGGTGTTATCACTCAAGCGGTATGTTCGATCGGATTCATCGGTGTGAGCGTCCCGTTGGGAACCCAACCTATCATGAACCGATTGCCTTTGACGAGGGCGTAATGCATCGTGATGTTGTCTTCGGTAACTGCTTGTATCATCGTAAGTTGATTCTTCTCGCTGAGAAGCATGAGCTCTTGATCCCGGCCTCCGGGATTGGGTTACGGGAGCGGTTTGAGCACACAATTGTGAATATACTGCGTTTAATGCTCCCTGGGACCGAACATACCATGATTCCGGAGTCTCTCCTGGTGGTAAAATTGACTGTGCAGGATTTGTAGGTAACATTCCTGGGATAACAGGATCACCTGCTCGATGAGACTGAACCTCGTTATCATCTGAGGCCTCTTCTACGATCCCTTCTATCGGTAAATTGTTTCCGACATTTGGTCGAGGACCAAGCTGTCGATGAGAAGACGAATTTTCTGCCATGTGTAAAAAACAGAAAACGGAATGAACTGAATCAAAACGAGATAGAAGCTAGGAAAACTGAGAAAACGGTGGGCGCCAATGAAGAAACACCAACTAAATGGTCGGAACCGAGATAGTTAGGGGGTTTGAATCCGCATAAAAGGTTAGCTCTCCCTCGGTTGATTCAGTTGCAATGGAATTACTTCTCCGGTAGCTCTGCAAAAAAGAACACCGTTAGCCTCGCCAAGGGGAGAAGAGGGTTCTCTCCTTGACCCGACTCCGGCGTGAGAATAAGTATTGATATCGGAGAAGATAAGTATTTTAAGAGTGAGAGTAGTCTGAGTTTATACCTGAACAGTTCTCTTATTTATATCCGGGAGTTTGGGAGGGAAAACCCGTTGTTGAAAAGATAACGGAAAATGCCTAACGCCGTAGCGGTTATTTTTCTTCCGTTAGAGTTCTTTAATCTGACGTTGATTAACCTCGATCCGATGTGAATGCACACGGATCGTGGTCTGATCGATGGCTGGGGGATTGCCACGTGGAAAGTGACTAAGTGGAGATTGCTCTCTAATTGCATGCATTCGTTGTGACTTCAGGGTTGTCTATGGTGATGACACGTGTCCAGACGGTTATAACCGTCTGGGTGGTGCACGATTGCATTTCTTCTAGAAGATTACTGCTGTAATCTGGTGTGACACCTTACTGTGTGGACACAGATGAATAAATCCCAAGTCTGGGTAGAATAATATCCAAGTCTGGATATTTGGGCGGAAGTATTGATCTCAGGATTTTTATCCTTTGCTAATGGGAGAAGGCGCAAGGATTTATGATTTCCTTTAGGCGCGCGACTGTAATTTACTGATTTCTTTGTTCCTTTAGTAGGACCAGTGCGCGGTTGCGCAAGGTCAAAAGGCTAGAAAGGTCAGCTTGTGGTATGGTCCAAATCCTTTTTATGAGGTTTTTGGGACCTTACCCCTTCACGTAGATAGCTCTTTCAACTCTAATGGAGCTAAACGATACGGTGCGCGAGCTATAGGTGCCGCTCCAGGAGCTAACTCGATTTGAAACTCGACCTGACGATGGGGCGGGAGGCCAGGTAGTTCCTCAGGAAATACCTCAGGATAGTCGCGTACAATCGGATAGTCTTCTATCTTCTTCTCTTTCTTCGAGGTGTCAGTAACAAGAGCCAGAAAGGCTGTGTGGCCCTTACGCAAACACTTTTGAGCCTTAAGGGAAGAAATGATACTCACAACAGCACCACTCTTGTCACCACGAATCATAAGAGGTTCCTCACCTGGGCACGGAATACGGACAATCTTTTCGTTGCAAAGAATCTCAGCTTGGTGTTGGGATAACTAGTCCATCCCAATGACAACGTCGAAACTACCCAGAGTGATAGGAAGAAGGTCGATCGAGAAAGTATGATCAGCAAGTACTAGGTTACAACCTTTAACTACGTGTGTGACCTCTATACTTTTACCATTAGCTAACTCTACAGCGTTTTTGGGATTCAAAGGTGTTGGGGTACGCTTAAGCAGTTGACTAACTTTTTGGGACACATAACTAGTATCAGCACCCGAATCAAATAAGACAGTAACGTAAAAGTCGTCGAGAAGGAACTTACCCGTCACAACATTGGGATCATTCCTTGCTTCTCCATTACCAATAACGAACGCACGGCCCCTTGCACCATTGCCATTATTACCCCCGTTGTTTCCATTCCCCTGATTGTTGTTGTTATTGTTGTTCTGGTTCCTGTTCAGCTGGGGACAATCTCTCTTGAAGTGGCCTTCAGCTCCACACTGAAAGCACCCTTTGTTGTTACCCTGCGGCTGCTGTTGCTGGCGTTGATTCTGTTGATCTTGCGGTTGCTGACGATTCTGGTTTGCTGGGTATAAGCTTCTACAATCCTTTGCCGCGTGGCCTGGCTTGTTGCACCGATGACAGTTACCCCTGGTGCATGGCCCGCAGTGATGTAAGTTGCAACGATTACATTTGGGGTGATTTCCTTTGTATCCACCCTGACTTTGGCTACCTGACGATTGCTGACTAGGACTCTTATACTCTTCCGTTCTTCTCTGCTGCGACTGGGATTGAACATATGTCGAACCTCTGCTTGAAGCTCCATCCCATTTACGTTTGTTATCACTGGGAGGTTCAGAGGTAGCTGTAGCACTAATACGTTTTGGTAACTTGTTTTCCTCCACCGCCTGATCAGTGAGACGGTGAGCCAATTGAACAACCTGCTGGTAGGTGGCGATGTTTGCTGATGTCACATGACTTTGGATTGCTGGCAATAGGCCCTTAAGATAAAGTTCGATACGTTTAATTGGAGGGTCAACCATAGTAGGACACAGTAGTGCAAGCTCATTCGATCTCTTAGTATACGCCTCAATTTCTGACCCCGTCATCTTGAGGTTGAAAAATTCGACTTCCAGCTTATGAATGTCATCACGGCTGCAGTATTCCTCCTTGATCATCTCTTTAAAATTGTTCCATGGGGTGGCGTTAGCAGCAACCAACCCCAGCATTTGGACTTGAGCATTCCACCATGTGAGGGCTAAACCCTCAAGAGTGCCGTAGCATATTTTACCCTGCGTGCCTCAGGGCATTCACACATTTCGAACACAGACTCTAGTTTCTCAAACCAGTGGAGGAGGCCTACGGCTCCTTCAGTGCCACTAAAAGTAGTGGGTCGGCAGTCCATAAAAGTTTTGAAGGTACAAACAGGTGGCTGAGCATGCTGACCTGTTGCGAGTGTAAGAAAGGACAAAGTTTAACACAAGGATAGGTTCACGAGAGTAGGATCTAAAGATCCTAGAATGAGTTATAACTGCAGGGTATACCTCCTGCCTGTGCTGCTGCAAGTGCCGCAGCAACCTGTTCGTTGATCAGAGCCGTCAACTGGGCTTGTGTCATGTTAATGTGTCCAGACATGATCTTCATATCAAAAAGAAGCATGTGTGAGAGGGGTTCACGAAGTGCGATGACAGAGGAGAGTAAGCACACTCGTGTTCAAGCAACAGTAGCTATACTAACTAAGCATATCATGAGCAAAGTTCTACATAATCTAGCAAGTAGGCAATGTAAGCATAAATTATATCACCTAGAATGTCGAGCCTTGCACTTGGAGTGTAGTGTCGTTGTGGATCGTAGAGCACTGTACAGGTTATAGTCTGGTTTTAACAAAAAACGTTTTTCCTTTATTAAAACCAAGTTCTCTATAACCAATGGCTCTGATACCAATCTGTCACACCCCCAAAATCCACATGCGGAGTATCACCGCTTGGAGGCGTGACTGACCAGGATCAAACCACTAATCATATTGAACAAGCAAGTAATTAAAAGTAAAAGTCCAACCAACATAATTAGTGTCCAAAACAACCATAGTTTAAGTTACAAGCGGAAGCATAAATGTTTAAAAACCCAAATCGTAAGTTTAAATATCCAAGGTTTAACATGGCACACAGCTGTCCATGTCCCACAACGACTCTCCCTTGTGCAAGCTCCAGCTAAGTACCTATAGACCTGCAAAGCATGTAGTAACGAGTCAACAACAAGTTGAGTGAGTTCACGGTTGGGTGTTCATTTTAGGTTGTTTCGAAAACAGTTCCTTTAGCTGGCATCCCTGCCGTGGGGGGTTACCCCATAGTTGAAAACGTGATTTGCTTAACCCTTTGTTTAACCCATTTACTCTGACAATCCAGCCGTGGGGGCTACCCCATGATAGTTATCTGGCATTTCGGCCGTGGGGGCTACCCCTTGTATACACTAGACTAGTTACCATATCGACTACTGACTGAAGTCATGTTTAAGTGCCCTGAAACTGTCAATGTCTATCAGCATTGACGTGCCCCAGATCCATTAGTTCACGCCCGTCCTCTGCGGCACGGTGTGAGGCTTGTCAGACCTAAATAGCGCTATCTAACTAATGACCTGCTCGCCATTGGCCCGGCGATTAAGTCGATATAAAAAGGAGGGACTTCGTGATAGAGAGTTTTGGTCTAGTATAGTTATCTGTCCGTGAGGACGAGGAATTACATTCCTGAACCATTACTGTCCTACCCCAGAAAGGACGAGGAATTCATACTCCTTAACCCCATTCCCAACCCCTGGGAATCCCATGCTTTGTAGAGTGTGAACTCACCTTAGTTTGCTCGGCAGATTACACAGATAGGTCAAGCCTAGCAGCTAGTGGTCAACCACGTCCTAACATGGTTATCAATACAAGTCAGGTTTTTGGTTTCACGTAGTGCATACAAACATCACATAGATAGCACATAAGAAGCACATACGGATCATGGTAACACGCATCGTCATGTTTAACAGATATAACATAATCAAGATTGGGCTCGCACAAGCTTAGTGGCCTTGTGCTAGTCGTCCGTCAAAGCCCACTAATACCCGGCCCGATATTAAATAACCGGCCCAACATATACATAGATACGGTCCAAATAACAACAACAAACAATCTTGTGCGATCCGAATGAGCTTGTACGATTGAAGCTAGTCCAGCCCAACAAGTAGGCCCGATCCAACACATATAAACCTACGGTCCATTAACAACAAAGAACAACTATCTTGTGCGACTCAGGTACCCTTGTGCGACTGGATATATCTTGTGCGATAGACAAGACTTGTGAGACTGACAAGACTTGTGCGATTAAACCTCTTGTACGACCAATATGTCTTGTGCGATTAGTTCTATTAATCGGATATTATGGAAATCAGTTATCCAGCTAATATCTTGCAACCAATTACAAGTTTCCTTTTATTTTACCAATCAACAACTTAAGCAGTTTTTATATAACTACTATTCGATCAAACAAGGTTATTTAGCATTTAATTTATATGAACCCTAAATAATACATGACCATTACATGAACAATAATTTATCACATCATCACATTCAATCAGATTTACATGATCATACAATAGATTATAAACATCATCATGCAACCAAATCCTAGAATAAGACATGATAATCGATTAACATCATCAATCCAAAGTATAGAAACATCATAGCCGGTTTAAACGAGTATTCGGTTCCTATTCATCATCTTAAATTCCAATTCATATAACACAACACTAAACCATTCGGATCCAAACATAGACATGGCCGATTGCATACATTCATATTAACATAACAATGCATTATTATATAATCATCAAATCTCATCAAAATCAACATACATGTGAGCCGATTAACAAGAGCACTTATCATAATCTATCATGTTAACCGAAACCCTAGATCATCATGCAACTATATTAGCACACACATCAAAACATCATCAAACATGTATTCGATAAACCCAAACACTAACCAGATTAGAGGTGAATGAGGGTGATCCGAACAAGGAAGGATCTTCGATGGAGAGAGAGTTTGGCAGCCTTCGGTTTCGTGAGGGAGAGAGAGAGAAGAGCTAGGGTTTGTAGGTTTGTTGTGAGATTGCAAGTAGTGAGAAAGCAATTCCCTAAAGGTGTGTGTGTGTGTATACGTATAATGGAGTGGGCCGAACCCTCACTTGGGCCGCCCTTGATCCGAATACAAGCTGTGGCCCGAATGGGCTTGTGCGAGTGGGTTGTGTTGTGCGTTTACATAATTCATACTCTCACATAACATATAACACAAAGTCACATATAATCTCATTAATTCAACATATCAAATAATTACACCAAGTTCAAATACGTTACATCAAGTACGTTGATAAGTTCGGAAAATACGAGTTGTCACAACAGGTTGATGACTACCAGAGTCCTGGTCAGCAATCTTCTGGTAGTCAAGGGCAGGGTGGTTATCGAGGAAATCACCCAAAGTGCAATAGATGCAACAGACACCACAGTGGTCAGTGCAACAAGGGTCGTTGTCAGAGGTGTCTCAAGATAGGGTATGAAGCCAAAGATTATAGAAGCTCACGTCCTGCAAACCAGAACCAACAACAACAGCCACGAGCTCCATAGAATCAGCAGCAACAGCAGGGTAACAAGGGATGCTATCAGTGTGGTGCTGAAGGTCACTTCAAGAGACACTGCCCACAGTTGAACCAGAACTGGAATCAGAACCACAACCAAGGAAACGGGAACAATAGTGGAGACAACAACGGGGGTAATAACGACGACAATGGTGCCAGGGGTCGAGTGTTCGTGATTGGTCAGGATGATGCTAGGAATGACCCCAACGTTGTGATGGTTTCGACATCGTTATTGGTATGGATTGGCTACCTCAACATCGAGCAGAGATTCTTTGAAAAGATCGTTCGCAATCCTCGTTCTGGTTAAGAACCTTTGGTAATTCATGGTGACAAGCTCCTGGAGCAGCACCCGTAGCTCGAGCACCCTATCACCTAGCTCCATCTGAACTAGAAGGGTTGTCTACGCAACTACAAGGACTCTTGGATAAGGGTTTCATTCATCCTAGCTCTTCGCCCTGGGGAGCTCCAGTGCTATCTGTGAAGAAGAAAGATGGTACCTTCAGAATGTGTATCGACTACCGTGAACTCAACAAGGTGACGGTGAAGAATCATTATCCTCTTCCACGTATTGATGACCTGTTCGACCAGCTGCAAGGGTCGAGCTACTACTCGAAGATTAATCCGACATCGGGATATCACCAGCTAAGAGTCCAAGAAGAGGACATCTCCAATCCCATCCTTCGAGCAGAACAGCTGTACGCCAAGTTCTCGAAATGCGACTTCTGGCTTCGTGAAGTCCATTTCCTAGGCCACGTGGTGAACAAGGATGGGATTCATGTCGATCCATCCAAGGTAGACTCGATTAGGAACTGGCCTGCACCTTGTACACCAACAGAAAATTCGCCAATTCTTGGGTTTGGCGGGCTATTACAGAAGGTTTATCAAGGATTTCTCCAAGATTGCGCAACCTCTCACCTCACTAACTCAGAAAGGTGTCACCTATCGTTGGGGTGATGCACAGGAAACTGCGTTTCAACACTTAAAGGATAGACTTTGTAGCGCACCTATCCTTTCATTGCCAGAGGGCACAGACGATTTTGTGGCCTATTGCGACGCATCCATTCAGGGCCTTGGATGCGTGTTGATGCAACGGGATAAAGTCATCGCTTACGCCTCGCGCCAACTTAAGATTCACGAAAAGAACTACACAACACATGACTTGGAATTTGGGGGCAGTGGTTTTTGCTCTCAAGATATGGAGATATTACCGGTACGATACCAAGTGCACCATCTACACCGATCACAGGAGTCTCGAGCATATCTTCAAACAAAAGGAGTTAAACATGTGTCAATGACGATGGGTTGAGCTTTTGAATGACTACGAATGCGCAATCAAGTACCATCCAGCAAAGCCAATGTTGTGGCTGACGCCCTCAGTCGAAAAGATACCACACCTAGGCGTGTGCGAGCATTACAACACACCATCCAGTCTAGTCTTCCTGCACAGATACGAGATGCTCAGGTAGAAGCCTTGAAACCAGAAAACGTCAAGGCTGAAGCCCTACGTGGCTCAAGGCAACAATTAGAATAAAAGGAAGACGATGCATACTACGTAACAGGATGCATTTGGGTCCCACTCTATGGCAACCTACGAGAGCTTGTGATGGACGAGGCACACAAGTCTCGCTACTCAGTACATCCTGGTTCGGATAAGATGTACCATGATCTCAAAACTACATATTGGTGGCCTAGCATGAAGGCCCAAATAGCAACTTACGTCAGAAAGTGTTTGACTTGTGCGAGAGTCAAAGTAGAATACCAGAAACCCTCAGGCCTACTTCAACAACCAGAGATACCACAATGGAAATGGGAGCAAATTTCCATGGATTTTGTTACTGGCCTGCCTAGATCTCAACGTGGTAACGATACTATTTGGGTGATCATGGATCGACTCACAAAGTCTGCACACTTCTTGGCTATCAAAGAAACAGACAAGTTCTCTAATTTAGCAGACGTTTACTTGAAGGAAGTGGTTTCGAGGCACGGGGTGCCCACCTCTATTATCTCGGATCGTGATGCACGTTTTACTTCTGAACCGTGGCAAGCAATGCACAAGTCCTTTGGCTCACGTTTAGATATGAGCACAGCTTATCACCCTTAGACGGATGGGCAGTCTGAGCGCACTATTCAAACTTTAGAAGACATGCTTCGTGCGTGTGTAATTAACTTTGGCAACGGCTGGGAAAAGCATCTGCCACTTGTGGAATTTTCGTATAATAACAGCTACCACACCAGCATTAAAGCTGCTCCGTTTGAGGCATTGTACAGGCGTAAATGCCGATCACCTCTTTGTTGGGCAGAGGTGGGTGATAGTCAGATCACGGGCCCAGAACTCGTAGTTGATACTACTGAAGGGATTGCTCAGATACGACAACGCATGGCGGTGGCTCGCGACCGTCAGAAAGCATACGCCGATAAGGGCAGGAAACCACTCGAGTTCCAGGTTGGGGATCGAGTGCTACTCAAAGTTTCACCCTGGAAGGGTGTTGTTCGTTTTGGCAAACGAGGAAAACTTAACCCACGATACGTTGGACCTTTCAAAATCATAGAGAAAATAGGCAAGGTGGCCTACAAACTAAACCTACCAGCAGAACTCAGTGGACTTCACAACGTTTTCCACGTGTCGAATCTGAAGAAGTGTCTGTCAGATGAGACCCTCATAGTTCCTTTGAAGGAATTCAGTATTGACGATCAGTTGCGATTCGTCGAGGAACTAGTTGAAATCACGGACCGGGATGTTAAGGTCCTCAAGCGCACTAGAATTCCTCTCGTTCGAGTTCGTTGGAACTCACGTCGTGGCCCAGAGTTCACCTGGGAACGCGAAGATCAAATGAAACAAAAGTATCCCCAATTGTTCGCAAACAGTACAACCACTACTGAGGCTGAAGCTACAGCGGAATTTCGGGACGAAATTCCAGATCACCGGGGGAGGATGTGACACCCCAGGAAAACCAGGAAATAACACAACACAACTAGCTTCCTCAGTAACCGCATGACAAATTTCGGGACGAAATTTCTTTCAAGTTGGGGATTATGTGACAACTCGAGTTTCCAAGATCTTTCCTCGACACGTTACTTGTTTTTTGTCATGTTTTCATAACTTACTTGCATTGTAAATCGTTGATGCTTGATATGCGTTGTCATAAACTATAACTGGATTAAATAATAAATTTTGTATTGGTTAGAAATCGGCCCATTATCCATCATAGTGATAGCTTACCTAAAAATTGTGGCAACACAATTAAATGGGCTTGAGCCCATTTCGGTCAAGGTGGGTAACCGCCCAATCCCTTATCAATGTATTAATGCACGTAACTTATTGTTTTGCCAAAACTCAAAATAAAACCCTAGTGCATTACTTCCCCCTTCTCTAAAATACGGACGGCAGCAGACTACCCCCCCCCCCATCGAATTAACCCCATATTTGTGGGGCATCACTGGTTTATTTCAATTGATCGGTATGTGCATTGCTACTTTACATATTACTTATGCTATGTGGTGTTTATAGGTGCTAGCGATTACATGTATTAGGGATCATGATCATGTATGTTACTGGCCAATTGTGAATCATGTTGTATATCACTGAATATTTGTGAATCATGAATGTACAATAGATTATGGTAGTGGAATATATATTATATATCCATGTATCGGTTGTGAATATGTCTTGCATAATTAGGAGGTTTTGCTAGGATATTGTGCATGAACGAATCAGGAAGGGCCATGTATCGGATGTATATTAGAATTTTTTAAAGGACTTCTATGATGGTTATATAATATTACCCACTGTGATAATGTTTATAAATTTTGATGGCAATTAATTGACTAATTTACATGATGGGGGGGGGGGCAATAGGCTATAACAGGGATAGTGTAATGAGTTATATAAATCCGGACCGAATGCATCAGTGAATTGCTTTAGTGGGTTGATTTTGCTTAAATGATTGTTGTTATTATTCATAATTAGGTGATGATTAGGGTTGCATATTAGATATTGAAATCACATATTCGAATGATTCGATGATTGTTGTTCTTGAGTAAACTACAATTAGGGTTGTATGATCGTGCATGATTCCTGATTTAATTATTGATGTTGATCCGATTTGATTGGAATAATAAGTGTTGCTCGTGATTGATTATATTCCGGGTACATGATAACCGATTAGAGATTGATTGATTTTAAAACCGTGTAATTATAGAATGTGTAACTGATTTGTATGATTTGAGGAAAAACATATAACTGATCACACAAGTCTCTTGATCGCACAAGAGGCTCCGGTCGCACAAGACCAAACATACAAGGGAATCGCACAAGTAGGGTACAACTTAGTAGAGCACACAGTACAGATAAGATATGCATGATTGCACAAGACTTGTGGATCGCACAAGCCTGTGCTGATTGCACAAGCCTTGGGCCACACACACATTGATGCTCGGTTTGTTATGTTATTGGGCCATGTGGCCCAACTCAATCGCACAAGATTGTCCAGTCGCACAAGCTGAACTGGACCGCACAAGGTTATGAAATTGCTTAATTCTTGGGCCGCATAAGTTGTTGGACTGTTTATGATGCTGGGCCGGGTATGTGTGGATCGCACAACCTGTCGTGATTCGCACAAGATGTGTTGGACGCACAACAGGTTGGGCAAGTTATTATTGGGCTTACACTTGAATTGCACAAGCTTGAATATGTTATGTACTTGACTGTTAATGTGTTACCATGATCAGTATGTGTTTGTAACTTGCTATCTCTATGTAAACGTACGTGCACTATTTGAACCTAGACCTGACTTGTATGGTAACCATGTTAGGACGTGGTTGACCTCTAGCAGCTCGATTGACCTTTACTTATCTGCCGAGCTAACCTAAGGTGAGTTCACACTCTTTACAAAGCATGGGATTCCCAGGGGTTGGGAATGGGTTAAGGAAGATGGATTCCTCGTCCTTTCTTGGGTAGGACAGTACGGGTTCAGGAATATAATTCCTCGTCCTTATGGACAGTTAACTTTCACTAGACCACAACTCTATCACGAAGTCCCTCCTTTTTAAATCGACTTAATCGCCGGGCCAATGGCGAGCGGGTCATTAGTTAGATAGTGCTATTTAGGTCTGACAAGCCTCACACTGTGCCGCAGAGGACGGGCGTGAACTAATGGACCTGGGCACGTCAATGTTGATAGACATTGACAGTTCAGGGCACATAAACATGACTACAGTCAGCAGTCGATATGGTAACGAGTCTAGTAGTATATACATGGTGTGACACATGTGTCACTTCAACCATCAAACAAATGCCAAACCAATGAAATATTTTATTTAATACTTGGGATTTGAAAAAATATGTGTATTGTTTGCACATATCAACTCTTGTTCGATTTTAAGCTTTAAATCGCTTTCTGGAGGGTTATACGCGCTCTGATTCTTAAATATAACCAGTTTAATCCAACGAACACTCCGGAATAGTGAAATAGGATTAACATACCTTAAATAACCTTTACATAACTTAGAAATAAGTGTTGAAGGCTTTGGTATGGCAAAAACAAGTTAATTCGCTTACAGGGACTAAACTTGACAAACTGCGAAAGTATGCCAATTTGAACTATAACGAACATTCCAGAACATGGCCATAAGTTAAACACACCTTAAATATCCTTTATATAGCTTAGAAATAGGCTTTGAGGGGTTCGGTCTGCTAAAATAAACTTTTGGGTCATTCAGGGACTAAAATCGTCAAAAAGTGCACAAGTTTGCACTTTCGCACATAACTTACGTTCTAAATACATTCGAACATCCAAAAATTTATGTAAGCACTAAAACATTTTATTTTAGTGTTTGGCATAAGAAAAATCCATTCGTCGCGTCATTTGGATCGTTTTTCGCACTTATGCGCATTCGTCGTAATTAAGCGAACATCGCGATTATACGGCCAAACGAACCGACATCCGAGATATTTTTTAGCACATTTTAAGTTCCCTTTACTTTAACTTCATTTTAGAGCTTTGAAAAGGGGTTAACGGGCCTTAAATGTGTCGGAAATGCCTTAAACAAGGTGCAGGGACCAAAACTGACATTTCTGCACAGTTGATGGCTTGCGCACCGCAAGCCATCCCTTACGGTGCGTAAGCAGTCCCCGGACAGTAGATTGTGCAGAAACATTGCACCTGGTCCTTTCCACCTTTGCACATGGTTTTGGGGCAATACTATGGGCTCAAATGGTTTTCTAAAACCAGGGTATTGAGGTGGAGGGTTGATATTGAATCAGGGTTTCCAAGAAACGATCTTAACGGCTCTCTGAAAACTATAAATACCCCCTCATGCTTTCCTCAAAACCCACTTGATTTTCTTGAGAGTTCTCTAAGTTGAAGTGATAACCACTTCATACCTGAGAATACTTGAGAAATCAAAGCTTTCGGGGACCCTTTATAAGTATTCCTTCGTTCTTTTATTGCTTTTCGAGTCCGAAAGTCAAACTTTGTTTGACTTTCTGCGTTGACCAGTTTATGGTCAATGCGAAGTTCGTTTGAACTTCGCAACGTGATTGTAATCACGATGGTTATAGTCCTTTGTGACTATGCATACTGATTACCACGTTGTCTAGGGTCGTAAGGGTAAGCGATCTAATAAATCGCTTATACCTTCGAACCCGACCCATTTGGTCGATCATTAGGATCCGACCAAATACCTTAGGTGACCATAGTGTATAGGGAATAACCTTCCGAGGTTATACCTTATGGTCGCTTCGTTTAAGTAGTTGTATGATAGGTAGTTTATATGCCTTAGGTAAATTACCAAAATACCCTTTTGATGCCAAAATTCATTTTAAACATATGTAACATAACCTATGACCTCTAAACTGATTTATCAACAATATTAAACATGTTAAGGCGTATTCTACTTGTTATAGGACTAGTTAGGCAGTCCGAACGCGTTTCACGCGAACGACGCGTTAAAGTAGCATAAGCTACCTAAACGGGTCGTATTGAGTCGTAAGCACGTAGGTTAGGTTTCATTTAGTATGTAGGCTTTGTTAAACCATATGACACGAGTATCCATACTCGTTTGGTTTACGAACCCTCATTCTATCTAAATCCTCCGATTTAGGTCCGGTATATTAATATAGTTACCTATATTTGGTGCCGTTTGATTTTCGGGATCTCTAGCATTGCCTGGTGGTTATCCTAGGACTTCTAAGCAATCTCAAGTGAGTACATAGTCCCCTCTTTTACTGTTTTCAAACTGTTTTGGGGTGAAGCATGTGTACCTATCTGTTATTTTCATGTTTTCCAAAAGTATAATTGATTATACATGTTAGTACTTATCTGTTGACAAACTGAATGACTATCTATGGTTTAAACACTGATTTTTCAAAGACTATAACATTAATTGTTGAATTGTACTTATTTTGTTCACCAGACCGGTTGGTAGTATGATATAGCGCTATAGGATTTGACACCCCATTCCTGTTGTCATGGAATGTCTGAAACCAATTTGTTTCTCCATCCAAATAGGGATTTCCTTTGTCGTATCCCTATAGTCTCAAAGGTGTATTTTGATGCACTAGGTCTGAATGAATTCTTAAATCACATTATTTTTGTATATTTAGTTATACTCCCAAAAGTATAGTTTGATATGCTCCCATGTGTGATATTGTACAAAACCAACATATATTTTGTTAATCATCCAAAGCATATTTTGATATGTTATTTACAAAACCAAAACATAGTTTAATATGTTATTTATCACATCCAAAGCATATTTTGATATGTTATTTATAAAACCAAAACATAGTTTAATATGTTATTTATAAATCCGAAGTATACTTGTAATATACTACTTAAAACTATTATTTTAAACAACGAAGGTATATTTAATGTACTATCTATCTATCGATTGGGTTTTGGTTAGTGTTTAGATAACGGGACGGGTGTAATGTGATGAAAACATGGTAGATACGCCGCTGGTACTTCTTATATATAAGTGTTTTCATTGCATTACATACCGTGGCGTTATTTAGTACACTTGGGTTAACGATATTGGAACTGAAATATACTTTAATATATTACTCATTCGATTCTCTTAAAATCCAAAGTATATTTTCAAATATACTATAAGCCTTTTTATCAAAATATTGTTTTACGAGCAACTTATCTTATACAAACTCATTTTACATGGTTATTCATTTAACCTTACATTTATTTATACATATCATCTGATCTTATTGTTTTTCCAACGATTTACAAAACAAATCAATTTACAAGGTTCATGACTAAACTTTATTAAACATTTTCTTAAACTTACAAGTCATGAATCCTATTTTCACAAAACCTATGTATCTCACAGGCATTTTTATGCTGACGTACCTATTTTTACACATGTTTCAGGTACTGCTTTGCAATGATTGTTGATACATGCTACATTTAGGATGGACTCGTGCCTTAGCAACTTTAAAACTTGGAAGATCATAGTTGTACTTATTTGATTGTATTAAAACAATGAGTTCATGTATTCAATAAAACAGAATTTATTTATTCCATGGTTATGAAACAATGATTCTGTTACAACACTCCCCGACGTTTCCGCCACGTCTAGTTGCTTTACGTGGTCGGGGTGTGACAGAAAAGTTGGTATCAGAGCCAATGGTTATAGGGAATTAGGTTATTAGTAATGCTTTGACCTAGACTATAACCTTCCTAGGACCCTAACACAAGTTTTCTTGTGTTTAGTTTTAAAACAATACCGTCACTTATTCTTAGGTGACAACCACAATAAGAACACAAATTTCTATCCCGCTTTGAAAACTAATCATCTGTTCTTGGATGATTTATTATATGGTTTTGAACCCTTTAAGTTTTCAAAATCCCGTCAAAGTTGGTCTAAATAATGTGAACACGTGCAAACTGGAAGGGTGGGTGCCTGTACCCTGAGATTTCTGTCTAAGGCTAGAGTGTTCGTACAAATCCACATAATCGGACCAGTCACTCTTACCTGGGAACTCTTGGGGTGAGTGTCCACTTATAGGCAAGCATGTCTTCGCGATACATTATTTTTGACCTATTTACTTTGATTAATCACCGGGGTCGTTTGTTGCTTTGTAGTAACAAACAAATGACCACTATCCTTGCTTTCATCAGATTTGTTTCATCTCATTCTTTTCGTCTAATTCTCTCACTCGTTTCCTTTCATGTTTCCACTTTTAGAATGCCTCCTCGACGCGATAATCAGATGGCGAATGCCGAACTGGCGGAAATCATCGCGGAGCAAATGGCTGCTGCCTTCCCAAATCTTTATGCTCAAATGATTCAAGCCATCAACAACAACAATGCTCCATGCAATTTCAAGAATTTTAACTCAGCTAAACCGCTCAAGTTTAGTGGTTCTGAGGGAGCAACTGGGCTTCTTCAATGGTTCGAGAGCATTGAGAATACTTTCCGTCACGTTCAGTGTCCTGAAAATCGCAAGGTCGAGTTTTCTTCGAGTGTGTTTCAAAAGAGGGCTCTTACGTGGTGGAACGGGGTTATGAGAGACCGCGGTGCTGAGGTTGCATTAGCACAGACTTGGGCCGAGCTTAGGGCTCTTATGATGAAGGAATTCTGTCCTCGTCATGAGCTAAGGGCTCTAGAAAGGGAATTTGATGATTTGAAGCAAGACAGTGGGGAAAATCGAGCCTATACTGACCACTATGAGGAATTGAGCTTGTTATGCCCTACTATTGTTACGCCTTTGGATAAGGTGATTGAGAAATACATTGATGGTCTTCCTGACGTAGTTCAGGGTATTGTTACTGGCAGCAACCCTACTACTGTCAGACAAGCCATTGAATTGTCTGCCACTCTGACTGAATCCGATATCAGGAAGCGCAAGCTGTTTCGAAAGGGCGACTCAAGACCATCTGACAAGACTGCTCAAGTGGAACCAAAGGAAGAAAATACTGAGGTGTCCAAGAAGAAGAAGCGCAAAGCCTCTCAAAACTACGCTATAACTGCTCAAGACAAACAAGTTGCACCAAACCAACCAGCACAACCTCGCAAAAGGCAAAACTATGTTGGTACCGCACCTTTGTGCAACAAGTGCAACCGTCATCATCTAGAGTAAGAGCAGTGTCACAAATGTACCCACTGTGGGCGGTTGGGACATTTGATCAATGTTTGTCGTTATGCAAATCAAGCTGCTGCAAACCCTGCTGCTGTTCAAGCACGGTTCCCTCCGGGGTCATGTTATAACAGTGGTGACCTTACCCACTACAGGAACAATTGCCCAAGACTTGTTAACATACCTCCAGCACGTGGACGAGTGTTTAACATCAATGAGGCAAACATGAACAATGATGCAGCAGTGAACAATTAGTGTTTTGTATTTCCTTGGTTATTATCTTTTGACACTTCAAGACAATTCGGTTGTTACATAAATAAATATTTGTTGTTTTTATTTCTGCAAAATTTATGCGTTTGTGTGAATGCTTGATGCAACCTTATGATGTCAACCCAAAGACAAACTACTCGTGTGGTTCTGTCAATTTATGATCACTTGTGATCTCCCCAAGAACCTTAAACACTCGTTTCTTTTAAGAAACAAAGCCAAACTCTTATTGAAAATCCTTCTATCTTTATAGATGGATCCTTGAAAATGATTAAAGTGCCAAATGAAATCCATGGATTGGATTCCTAGTGTGCTTTAAATATCCATACCTAAAGATAATGAATTAAAGAATCAAGTTAACTAAATTTGTGCTTATGTGTTTTCTTACATGTTTTGTGGTTGTATGTGATCCATCCAAATCCTCATAGAATCTTCCATATCTCATACGAACGATTCATAATAGGATATCCAAAGATACTATCTTAAATCCTTAATGGACTTCAACATTGTAGTTAAGTCCCTTGGGTTATAAAGTACTATTCTAATTGGACCTCTTGAATGGTCTGGTTAAACAGATTGATTTTGAAAATCTGATTAGAAATATCATGTGATGATATAATTAAAAAGATCCCTTAAGTGGTCTATTTAAGGAGATCGTACGACGGTCTAGTTAAGAAGATCATGTGTTGATCTAGTTAAAAAGATCGTTCGTTGATCTAGTTGAAAAGATCCTTTGGTGGTCTAGTCAGGTCGCTTCATGTTTATTCAATTGACTTTTCCTCTACGCATTATGAAATGAACTGTGCGGACTGTGCAAGGAATTTCGTAATTATGGAGGCCTACATAATTATGGAATTCAATGCACAGAAACCACAGGAAGCTTTGTCATGTGTTAAGACCTAAAGTGACAAGAATAATGATACGGGAGAAGTCTTGGACCTTGACCAATGTCATTTATTCTCACACTCCCCAATTCTGATTTCAAGCACACACAAGTTTCCTATGATAAGTCTTCATAAGAAACGTTCTTCTGTCCGTAGTTCAAAATTCCATGTTTTACTAGTACAAGGAATTCACTTTGAGGGTTAAAAAATTCGCTAAGAGTCCTAACATGGTGTTGGTGCATACATCTGTCGTCTTCGTCTTATATCGAGTCTCAGATTAGAAATGAAAGATTAGGGCTTGTAATATGAGAAAATATCATGTTTTAGTGTGATTAAGTGATGATTTCGCTTCAAGGGTTATTAATAGATGATTTCGCTTCAAGCAAGTTCAAGCGAAATCCACATGACTTGATTTCGCTTGAACAGTGCTCAAGCGAAATCTCAATGTCTATAAATACCCTGAAGCGTAATCAGTTCAATGAGTTCGAAACTTTTCTTAGATTCTTCCGGTATGCCACGAAGTGCTGCCGAAGTGTTGTTAGGTCTGTAATCGCATTCGTTATCAATACAACAACAGTTTAAAGTGAAATCTTGCTGAATTGAACTCGGTTTGTTCGTTTCCGCCGCTCAAACTGAGATAAACTTTTCTGAACGACTCGTTCGGGTCCGCAAACGATCCTACAATTGGTATCAGAGCTCAGGAGGAAGAGTTCATACCAATTCAGCCACGTTTTCTGATTTTCTACACCTTTTTTCAAAATTAATCAACTTTTTACGGTTCAAATCGGTTCAAACTCTCACATATTGTGCGAAAACATGTTTTAACAAACCCTTGAGAGTTTAAGAACCTAATTCGGCCATTTACACATTCAATCAGATCAAAATCAGACCGAACGTGATGATGTCATCCAGGCTCGCTTGAAAATAGGTTGATTTCGCTTGAGAATATAAGTTTTGTGTATGATTTCGCTTGAACAAGTGAGTGTCTGAAGCGAAATTGAAGTTTTCGCTTGAAAGATCAAAATTTATTGGTTTCGCTTGAAGCTTGTGTTAGATCAGGTAGATTTCGCTTGAAGATGCATTAGGTGGATGATTTCGCTTGAGTTTAAGATCTGATTTCGCTTCAGGGATTTATTTTAGTTAAAAGGTTTCGCTTGAACTGTGATTGACTTGGTGATTTCGCTTGAACTTACTGGTGTGTGAAATTTTTGAATTCCGAAAAATGGACGAAGATTTTTACAATGCTTTTGCTAGTCCAGTTACAATTACTCAGAGTGCTTTGCATGAAAATGAAACCGGGACGTCTCAGAAACCACCAAAACTCATGGATATTGATGATTACAATGGATGGTCTGAACGGTTTGGAAATTGGGTTGAGGCGTATCACTTGGATGCGTGGGAACACACTGAAGAGCCGTATGTTAAACCCACAAAGGACAATGTTGTGAATGGTACTCCGTTGACACTTAGAGAAATGACTTCTGTAGATAAAAAGAAATATCGAGATGAGAAATTGATGGTGAGTCTGCTTCAGCAAGCGATAAAAGAAGATATTTTGATACTGCTTCAACATGATGGAACTGCATATTCAATATCGACAGAGTTGGAAGCAAAGTTTACTGGAAGTGATGATATGCTCAGGAATAAGATGTCTCTCATGAAAAAGGAATTTGACTTATTTCGAGGATTGAAAAATGAGAGTGTCAAGCAATTAATTGATAGATATTGTAACTTGGTGAGAAATATGACGAAACTTGGTGTTAAGAAAGATACTGATGAATTGGTTGAAAAACTTGCAGATGCGCTACCATATGAAACATGGGGAACATTTCTGATGATGTTGCGGTCAAACAAAACAGATTATAAGAAAATGACATTGGGAAATTTTATCAAACACCTGGAAGCTCAAGAAATGGAGCAAAGAAAGATTGCTAGGATGAAGAATTATGATGGAGAACAAGATATCAGCTTGTAATACAAGAGTGGTGTTACTGGAACAACAAATCATTCTCCAAAGATCGAAACTGCTTACAGTGTGAAAGATTCTTCTGAAAAGAGATCATCTCAGGGTTCAAACAGCACAAGATTTTCATCATTTGATCCAAACATTTCAGCAACAAAGAACGGAAGAAAACTTCAGTGCAATATTGTTCTAAGTCTTGAAAATGATCAAGATTATACTGAAGAGGTTGCTAAAAATCAAATGTCTTTGTTGGGAATGGTGTTGGAATCCTATAGTAGTTTTGTGGCCGGAAAGATCGGTAATCCAATGCTCACGAAAGAAGATTACGATCAAATCGATGCTGAGGAAATGGAATTGATGGATATTAAATGGTGCATGGCTAGTGTGATGAGAAGAGCTGAGAAGTTTAAACAAATTACGGGAAGAAATGATTTTCTTGATGCAAGTGTTTCAAACTTAGGCTTTGATAAGTCCAAAGTTACATGTTTTCGTTGCAGGGAAAAGGGGCATTTCAAGAGAGAGTGCAAAAATCGTGAAGCTACTGGAGCCTAGAATCCTTTTGGAAACAATGATTACCACAAAAAGGCGATTTATCATCAAATCACACCACCAGCACTGCATCAGGCACAAACTGCACATGGAATGATGGAGATTAAAGATTCAAAGAAAGCTTGTCTGGGAAAGGATAGTGGTTTTAGTTGGGATAAATATGTTCCAACAAATAGCAAATTGTGTTTGGCAGATCAAGACAATGAAAAATTAGCTGAAGGTTTCAGTTGGGACAATTTTTGCTCAGATCAAGAATTTATGGCCAAAGAGATGTCCAAAGACACTTCAAATGTTAATGTTTTCTTTGCAAATGCTTATGATTTGAAATGTGCAGAAAGGTGCAGAAAAGTCATGGAAGCAGCTGAAGAAAGACGAAGAAAGAACGAAGAAGAGGAAGAAGAAGAAAAAAAATTAAAAGCTGAAGCTAAAGCTGAGAAAAAGAGAAGAGCTGAATTTTTACAATCAAACAGAACAGTCAAAGAAGTTTCTGAATTTGGGATCAAAGTTGATGCAGAACCTGTCAAAGATCCTGAAAAGTGCATGAATTGTGATTCTTTAATCAAGCAAAACAATGAATTGCTGCACAACATAAACAGATTAAAAGAATCATATGATACAATGAACAGAGAAATCAACAAGTATACTGATTCAAACGGTGAACAAGCTGAAGCTATGAATACTTTGAAGATAGCTTATCTGAGACAGCTTGATACGGCAAACTATAACATTAAGAAATGTGCAGATCTTGAGCTTGTGTTGGCAACACAAAAGATAGAGACTGAGAAAGTTAAAAAGTTATTAAACAGTTACTCATGTTCTTCTTTTGTTGTTGACAGGATTTATCCAGTAGTGGAGAATTTGAAGACATTTGAAGAAATGAAAATGTCTGAAGAAAAGAAATCTATGACAAAAGATGAAGTGAAGACTTCTGGTAAGAAATCAAGTGTGGTCTACACTAGATGTCCGCCTCCTGTCGAAAATGGATTTTTACCTCGAAATCCAAATTCCGAAAGAGTCGAAAAGGCAATAAACTTACAATGGGAGTCTGGGCCGTCGGATAACTTGCCAGAAAATATTGATGTCATGTACACGTCGTTCGATACTGATCATGAGTCAAAATTGATAAAAAGTGTGGTCGATCAGGTGTTAGACAAAGATGACATAGAGGAGTCAAAACCAGAGTCCAAATCCAAGTCAAAGTCTAAGTCCGATTCATCAAAGTCAACAGTCAAAAAGGAGAAACGGGTTTATGATAAAGAGTTTTTGATATCAAAATTTAATTTGAATGATGAATCATTTAAAGTGGCATATACTTTGAAAGATTCTGACAAATTATATTCTGATGAAGATTTTCCATTAAGAGGTGTTAAAACTGAATTGATCAAAAAGGTTTTCAAATTAACAGAAATTAATATTTTTGAAATGAAAGATTTAAATCTTACTGATAAACCTAAAAAATACACCTCAAGAGTTCAACAAAGATTAAACAAGAAAAAGGGTTACAGTTCTGGTTCTGGTTTTCAAAAGAAGCCAAACCAAAGCCGTAATTTCAAAAGAAATGGTCTAGGTTTTATACCACCGAAAAATTATAAAAATGAGGAAATTTATAAACCAAAAACTGATTTTGTTTCAGGAACAAGTCAAGAGAAAGAACAAAAGAGTTCATTCTGGAAGGAGACAAATCAAGAATTCCTTGCCAAAAAGCAAGAAGAGTTGAAGAAAAATCATGTTCCAAAGAAGATAGAAACTAGAACTTGTTTTCAGTGCAAGATTGCTGGTCATGTTGCTAGGAATTGTCCGAAAACATTCAAACCAAAACAGGAAGTATCTGGTAAATTGAAAGAGAAAGTTGTGGAGAAAACTGAACTTACAATCAAACCATTTACTGGCTTTGAAAATTCGATCTTTGAGATTGGTGAATGTTCAAAGAATGTGGTTAAAAGAAAAGAAAATCTGATAAATCAAAAATGGGTTGTTAAGGGTTCAAGAAACAGTTCTGGTGATGAATCTGATTCCACAAAATCAGAGGAGCCACATATTGAGAAAAAGATTGAGAAATCAGTTTTGAATGTGAATGATGAAAATTTTCCAACCTTGAGTGCTGAAAATTTTAAAAAGAGAGTTGGGAAAGTTGAAATTTCAAATCAATTTTATTCTGATAAGAAGAAATTTGATGTTGATAAAGCTTTCAACGGAACAGTGAAACACATTTTTGGCAAAATGATCAATGGTAAGGCCAAAGGTGTTAAAGAATTTTACGCTGCCAAAAGAGGAGGTCACAGGTTAGTTGAAAGAAAAGATGATGAAGAGGTTGTTACACCCAAAGAAGGTCAGGCTTGGGTGGATATATTTTTCAAAGAATAAAAACCTGACTTGCCGGAGATCCCAAGTTGGTAATCGTGGATCATGAATCGGCATCATTCTTTATCATGTTTGTATAATGTGTTTTTGAGAATTTTTACAGGACTTGCCGGAACTCCCAGGTTTGTAAGCGAGGAGTAGGAATCGGCACCTTGAGAATTCAATCAAAAGATGGTAAATTGGTTGAAAAACAGGTTTGAGTTGTATGTTTGTGATGGTTACAAGTGGTAAATCAGGGACATTAAATTGTATCTGATTTTCTACAAGTGGTTGAAAAAACAATGTGATGAACCAAACCCCAATTTTACAAGTGATAAAATCAACAAAACTTATTTTCCGGAAAAACCATTTGATTAAAACAAACTTAAGTGTTTTGAAATCGATGGGAAAATAGTTTGTTGTGAGGGGGAGTTCTGATTGTTTATGCCAAGTGGATGGCGAATTGAGACAATTTGATATCAGTTGTCATGTTGTTGTACAGTTTGTTTTCAAATTTCCTAAAATGTTGTTGCATTTTAGGGGGAGTAAGAATTTTTAGAAAATACAAAAACATTTGAAAATTAAGAATTTTTAGAAAATACAAAAACATTTGAAAATTTGAAAAAGTCAAAAACATGATAAAATGAAAAATGAGTTTTGTTGCATAAAAGAGGAAATGATAGTACATCAGTGGACGATCACAACATGCTAAAGAATTGGTAAGATAAAAAGTGATAAACGGTCTCACTGATGATGTGCCAGTAGGTTTTTGCACATTTAGTAGATTGTGACGAGATATAAACCTAAATTTCAAACTTGCTTGTTCTGTGGGTTAACACAAACTTGGATATATAGGTAACCCCTGAAATCTTGTTTGAAAGGTCCCTTATTCTGAGATACTAGGTCTTTATGCTCAGTGATATCTGGGGTATTATCCCGGGACTTCTGATTTTGCGGAAGCAATGGCCTAGTCCCCAGAGAATACTTTCTGCTTGCTTGAAATATAGCACCACCCTCAGCTAAAAAATGATGAAACATTGAAAAATGCTAATCATGGCTGTTGTAATTCAAAAGATCCTCTAAAGGGGACACACCTAAAAGTCAACTAGGCTCTCTGCTGAACGGAAGTTCTGACCTGAGCTATCACGGTTGCATAATTTATTCCCCTGACAGATATCATCTGTGGTATACTCACCTATAAGACTGAATATTGAGATCTGGATACGGGAGTATATTCAAGTAGTGGGACACACGAATAAGTTCAAGAGCTTAAAACATTAATCTCGTATCTCGAATCAATTGAACTTTGTGTGAAAATTTAAGTGGACCAGTATACTGACAATCTAAGTGAATCGTTTAGAACTTAAAATGATTTAAAGCTTAACGGTGTTGGTGATTTGTCTCTTAAACTGATATGATCCTCTTGCATGAACTCACAAAAATATTGTTTGTAAATATTTCATTTTTGCATTTATTTTCTTTCAGAAAATCCAAAAAGATTTTAGTGTGTTTTAGCATAAAGTTTGAAAAATTCAAAAAGATTTTCGACAACTGATGTTGGAGAGCTGATTTTCAAAATTCCAAGTGCTAAACATGATGAACAAATGGTTTGGGTAAAAGTGTTTGAAGAGTGTTGAAATGAAATGAAAAAATGTTTTGAAATATAAATGTTTTTCCTGCAAGGGGTAAATTAGACTTGAAAATCTTATCTACAAAATGGTTATCAGAAAATTTATTTTTGGGTAGAGTTTTTGCAGGTTAGCCAGGTTCTGAAACCTGAGTTAGATGAGTGCCAGGTTACGATCTAAGAACCTGTGGAAAGTGAATTTCAGACTACAATCCCAGCAGATTGAGAGGGGGAGTCTGAAGACACTATGATATTCAACATTTGAGAGAGAGAAGGTTGTAGATGATGAAGATAGAGATTGAGGATTCTTGTAAAGACAAATACTTCAGAGAAAGCTCAAAGACTGATAAAGACTGAAGATTGAGAAGACTCGACATTTAAGACTCGTCAACATCTGAGGGGGAGTCTGTTGGTGCATACATCTGTCGTCTTCGTCTTATATCGAGTCTCAGATTAGAAATGAAAGATTAGGGCTTGTAATATGAGAAAATATCATGTTTTAGTGTGATTAAGTGATGATTTCGCTTCAAGGGTTATTAATAGATGATTTCGCTTCAAGCAAGTTCAAGCGAAATCCACATGACTTGATTTCGCTTGAACAGTGCTCAAGCGAAATCTCAATGTCTATAAATACCCTGAAGCGTAATCAGTTCAATGAGTTCGAAACTTTTCTTAGATTCTTCCGGTATGCCACGAAGTGCTGCCGAAGTGTTGTTAGGTCTGTAATCGCATTCGTTATCAATACAACAACAGTTTAAAGTGAAATCTTGCTGAATTGAACTCGGTTTGTTCGTTTTCGCCGCTCAAACTGAGATAAACTCTTCTGAACGACTCGTTCAGGTCCGCAAACGATCCTACACATGGCCCAGAGTTTTACTTAAGGGTTCAATGGATCTATTAGAAGGCGAAACCGTCACAGCTGTCTTCACAAGTTTCCTCTAGAATTAAATTTCGGGACGAAATTTCCTAAAGTAGGGGAGACTGTGACACCTGTGTCACTTCAACCATCAAACAAATGCCAAACCAATGAAATATTGTATTTCATACTTGGGATTTGTAAAAATATGTGTATCGTTTGCACATATCAACTCTTGTTCGATTTTAAGCTTTAAATCGCTTTTTGGAGGGTTATACGCGCTCTAATGCGTAAATATAACCAGTTTAGTCCAACGAACACTCTGGAATAGTGAAATATTCTTAACATACCTTAAATAACCTTTACATAACTTAGAAATAAGTTTTGAAGGCTTTGGTATGGCAAAAACAAGTTAATTCGCTTACAGGGACTAAACTTGACAAACTGCGAAAGTATGCCAATTTGAACTATAACGAACATTCCGGAACATGACCATAAGTTAAAAACACCTTAAATATCCTTTATATAGCTTAGAAATAGGCTTTGAGGGGTTCGGTGTGCTAAAATAAACTTTTGGGTCATTCAGGGACTAAAAGCGTCAAAAAGTGCACAAGTTTGCACCTTCACACATAACTTACGTTCTGAATACATTCGGACATCCAAAAATTTATGTAAGCACTAAAACATTTTATTTTAGTGTTTGGCATAAGAAAAATCCATTCGTCACGTCATTTGGATCGTTTTTCGCACTTATGCGCATTCCGTCGTAATTAAGCGAACATCGCGATTGTACGGCCAAACGAACCGACATCTGAGATATTTTTTAGCACATTTTAAGTTCCCTTTACTTTAACTTCATTTTACAGCTTTGAAATGGGGTTAACGGGCCTTAAATGTGTCGGAAATGGCTTAAACAAGGTGCAGGGACCAAAACTGACATTTCTGCATAGTTGATGGCTTGCGCACCGCAAGCCATCCCTTACGGTGCGCAAGCAGTCCCCAGACAGCAGATTGTGCAGAAACATTGCACCTGTTCCTTTCCACCTTTGCACATGGTTTTGGGGCAATACTATGGGCTCAAATGGTTTTCTAAAACCAGGGTATTGAGGTGGAGGGTTGAGATTGAATCACGGTTTCCAAGAAACGATCTTAACAGCTCTCCGAAAACTATAAATACCCCCTCATGCCTTCCTCAAAACCCACTAGATTTTCTTGAGAGTTCTCTAAGTTGAACTGATAACCACTTCATACCTGAGAATACTTGAGAAATCAAAGCTTTCGGGGACCCTTTGTAAGTATTCCTTCGTTCTTTTATTGCTTTTCGAGTCCGAAAGTCAAACTTTATTTGACTTTCTACGTTGACCAGTTTATGGTCAATGCGAAGTTCATTTGAACTTCACAACGTGATTGTAATCACGATGGTTATAGTCCTTTGTGACTATGCCTACTGATTACCACGTTGTCTAGGGTCGTAAGGGTAAGCGATCTAATATATCGCTTATACCTTCGAACCCGACCCATTTGGTCGATCATTAGGATCCGACCAAATACCTTAGGTGACCATAGTGTATAGGGAATAACCTTCCGAGGTTATACCTTATGGTCGCTTCGTTTAAGTAGTTGTATGATAGGTAGTTTATATGCCTTAGGTAAATTACCAAAATACCCCTGTGATGCAAAAATTTATTTTAAACATATGTAACATAACCTATGACCTCTAAACTGATTTATCAAAAATATTAAACATGTTAAGGCATATTCTACTTGTCATAGGACTAGTTAGGCGGTCCGAACGCGTTTCACGCGAACGATGCGTTAAAGTAGCATAAGCTACCTAAACGGGTCGTAATGGGTCGTAAGCACTTAGGTTAGGTTTCATTTAGTATGTAGGCTTTGTTAAACCATATGACACGAGTCTCCATACTCGTTTGGTTTACGAACCCTCATTCTATCTAAATCCTCCGATTTAGGTCCGGTATATTAACATAGTTACCTATATTAGGTGCCGTTTGATTTCCAGGATCTCTAGAATTGGCTGGTGGTTATCCTAGGACTTCTAAGCAATCTCAAGTGAGTACATAGTCCCCTCTTTTACTGTTTTCAAACTGTTTTGGGGTGAAGCATGTGTACCTATCTGTTATTTTCATGTTTTCCAAAAGTATAATTGATTATACATGTTAGTACTTATCTGTTGACAAACTGAATGACTATCTATGGTTTAAACACTGATTTTTCAAAGACTATAACATTAATTGTTGAATTGTACTTATTTTGTTCACCAGACCGGTTGGTAGTATGATATAGCGCTATAGGATTTGACACCCCATTCCTGTTGTCATGGAATGTCTGAAACCAATTTGTTTCTCCATCCAAATAGGGATTTCCTTTGTCGTATCCCTATAGTCTCAAAGGTGTCTTTTGATGCACTAGGTATGAATTCTTAAATCACATTATTTTTGTATATTTAGTTATACTCCCAAAAGTATAGTTTGATATGCTCCCATGTGTGATATTGTACAAAACCAACATATATTTTGTTAATCATCCAAAGCATATTTTGATATGTTATTTACAAAACAAAAACATAGTTTAATATGTTATTTATCACATCCAAAGCATATTTTGATATGTTATTTATAAAACCAAAACATAGTTTAATATGTTATTTATAAATCCGAAGTATACTTGTAATATACTACTTAAAACTATTATTTTAAACAACGAAGGTATATTTAATGTACTATCTATCGATTGGGTTTTGGTTAGTGTTTAGATAACGGGACGGGTGTAATGTGATGAAAACATGGTAGATACGCCGCTAGTACTTCTTATATATAAGTGTTTTCATTGCATTACATACCGTGGCGTTATTTAGTACACTTGGGTTAACGATATTGGAACTGAAATATACTTTAATATATTACTCATTCGATTCTCTTAAAATCTAAAGTATATTTTCAAATATACTATAATCCTTTTTATCAAAATATTGTTTTACGAGCAACTTATCTTATACAAACTCATTTTACATGGTTATTCATTTAACCTTACATTTATTTATACATATCATCTGATCTTATTGTTTTTCCAACGATTTACAAAACAAATCAATTTACAAGGTTCATGACTAAACTTTATTAAACATTTTCTTAAACTTACAAGTCATGAATCCTATTTTCACAAAACCTATGTATCTCACAGGCATTTTTATGCTGACGTACCTATTTTTACACATGTTTCAGGTACTGCTTTGCAATGATTGTTGATACATGCTACATTTAGGATGGACTCGTGCCTTAGCAACTTTAAAACTTGGAAGATCATAGTTGTACTTATTTGATTGTATTAAAACAATGAGTTCATGTATTCAATAAAACAGAATTTATTTATTCCATGGTTATGAAACAATGATTCTGTTACAACACTCCCTGATGTTTCCGCAACGTCTAGTTGCTTTACGTGGTCGGGGTGTGACACATGGGGTAGCCCCCACGGCCAGAGGGCCAGATCTAAACATGGGGTAGCCCCCACGGCTGGATTGCCAGAGTAAACGGGAATAAACAAAACACGTTTTCAACTATGGGGTAACCCCCACGGCAAGGATGCCAGTTAAAGGAAACTGTTTGTGGAACAACTTAAAACAAACACCCAACTGTGAACTCGCTCAACATTATTGTTGACTCGTTACTACATGCTTTGTAGGTCAATAGGTTTAGCAAGAGCTTGCATGGGGAAGAGTCGTTGTGGAGCATGAACATTGAGTGTTCATGATGAACTTAAACATTATTAACTTATACTTTGGTTTTTGAAGTTATGCTTCCGCTTGCAACTTAAACTATGTTTTGTTTGGACACCAATTGTATTGTGTTGGATTTTATTATTACTTACATGCTTGTTCAATATGATTGGTGGCTTGATCCTGGTCAGTCACGCCTCCAAGTGGTGATACTCCGCAGGTGGATTTTGGGGGTGTGACAGCAAGCTTACAAACTAAACTCCCCCCAGCCTGATACTTCAGCGGTTGGTTGTACAAGATGAAAGGATTGAATTGAGGAGAAGAACTCACTCAAAACGATCAAATGTAACTGTACAAAGTACTGTTCCATTTATAGACAATCCAAACCACTGAGACATCTCAGCTGACGTCACCATGAAAGCGACGTCTAACAGCCTAACAACCTGTATCTACTGTTCTTATACAAACACTGCTAATCTTAATTACTGACTATACATAAAACATATGACATACTAAACTACTGCTCTCTCTTTATGCCAGTGTTTTCCTCAAGGTTAATTAGTCCTTGATTGGGCAGTGCTTTGTCATCAGTAGATTGTACCAGCAATGCTTAGTTCTCAGCAGTCTTCTGTGCTTCATCAGTAGTTCTGAAGAACAGCAGTAGTTGTATCCGGGCAGTGGATATAAGACTATCAGATGTTATAATCACTTTCAAGGGAGAAGACTTGGTGTCAACAGCTGCTTATTTCGAATCCACTGAGTGAACCAGTTTTGGCTTTCATTATTAGTTCCTCTGGTAGGGTTTGATCCCAACAATGGTACTTAAATTGTAATATATAATGTGTTGTAAAACACAAGTATGTTGATGTATAAGTTCTATTAGAAGTTCTGAGCTCATAAGAAAATTCGATGGTTCATTAAGTGAAACGGGTCGAATAATGATAAACATTTCTATAAACCGAGGGTTCAAAGTAAGAAATTTGTTCATGTGAAATGTTGGATTTTGTTTCTATGTTTTAGAGTATCGAATTACGATCACGTAGGAAGAAACGTGACCTGATTCGGAGCTATAATGCGCAAGTTATGATCATTAGCGTAAAAAAAACAAGTTTGGTTGGAAAATATGCAGGTCTGAACAACAGCCCGCTGTAAAATTAGGGGTGTCGCGTCATGCGACAAAGATAGACCACACTGTCACGTCGCGCGAACTAGCGGCCCGCGACGGCTTCGGCCCTCTTCCGTCGCGCCGCGCGACAACCGTAAACGGCTGCAAACTTTGTTTTTTTTTTGTGTTTTTTCCTTTTCGGGACTTGTAAATGCATATTAAATATGTCAGAACTAATAATTGATGATTTTGGTTATAGGTAATGGGTATGAACTTGCGGATGATGATCAAGCAATGCTAGAAAACCGAACACACTCGAAATGAAGCTTCCGCAATTGCAATAACTATAACTTTTGTCACAAAATATTTTGGTGTCGTGTTGATATACTTTTGTAAATATGGTTTGTTTGGTGTGAATGTTAAGTATGCGGTTTTTTAACAATATGTTTTGAAACGTTAGTGAACGTCTTTTAAAGGTTTAGAAACTCTTATATAAAAGTCGTTAAGTCAATGTTTCATAATAAACGGAATATGTGTTGTATAAATTATAAGTGATTGTGTTGTTTCAGTTTAGGGACTTGTAAATGCATATTATAATATGTCATAACTAATAATTGATGATTTTGGTTATGGGTAATGTGTATGAACTTGCGGATGACGATCAAGCAATGCTAGAAAACCGAACACACTCGAAATGAAGCTTTCGCAATTGCAACAACTATAACTTTTGTCACACAATATTTTGGTGTCGTGTTGATATACTTTTGTAAATATGGTTTGTATGGTGTGAAGTTAAGTATGCGGTGTTTTAACAATATGTTTTGAAACGTTAGTGAACGTCTTTTAAAGGTTTAGAAACTCTTATATAAAAGTCGTTAAGTCAATGTTTCATAATAAAAGGAATATGTGTTGTATAAAGTATAAGTGATTGTAAGGATCTTACAGATTTGGATTAAATGGATCCTCAAAACCAGGAGGTTGACAAACATATACCTCTTCTTGAATCTTACCATAGAGGAAAGCACATTTAATATCCATTTGGAACACCTTTATGTTGTGGTTGACAGCAAAGGCCAAGAACAGTCTGATAGCTTCCAATCTTGCTACAGGGGAAAAAGTTTTATCATAGTCAATGCCCTCTTCCTGTCTGGACCCTTGAACCACTAGCCTTGCTTTATTCTTGACAACAATGCCCCTTTCATCAGTTTTATTTTTGAAGACCCACATTGTGCCAATAGGACTCACACCCTCTGGCAGTGGTACAAGCTCCCATACTTGTTGTCTTTTAAACTGTTGGAACTCTTCTTGCATGGCTTCCACCCAACTATTGTCTTTTAGTGTCTCTTGATACTTGGCAGGTTGATGAAGTGATAGGTAACCAGCAAAAAGACAGATGTTTTGGGATTGACTTCTTGTGAGCACCCCTTCACTGATGTTGCCAATGATTTGGTCAGGTGGATGAGACTTCAAGAAGATCATATCTCCTTTGTATGGAACAATGGCATTTAAGGGTGAGGGCTGCAGATGTGAATCATCTGAGCTAACAACTGTTGGTGACTTTGATGATCCAACAGTGTCTTGAAATGGAGGTGGAGGAATAGGAGGAAGTGGTGTGGAAACATGTTGACTTTTATCCACTGTTTGAAGATTTTTATCAATAGTGTTTGATGATGTGGAAGCAGGGATTTTAGGGCTACTTTGGTCAACAACTGTTGATGTAGCAGTGGTTGAGCTTTGACAGCTGTTTTGAACATTTGCTGCTCTGGCCATGGATGTGAACATTTGTTGTGGGATGATCACTTGATAGCCATTGTCTGATGGAGGTGGTTGAGATGGACCTGCACTGTTAGTCTTGACAGAAACATTTTCAAAGGTGAATTTATCAAGATCAAATAACTCAGCAGGATTTGTAGGGATTTTCGTTAAAGAAAGTTCATTGAACTTTACATTCAAGGTCTCTTCCACTGTTTTGGTCCTTGTGTTAAACACTTTGTAGGCCTTAGCAGTGGTTGAGTATCCCAGATGATAACCACAATCTATTTTGGCTGCAAATTTTGAAATTGTGTCTTTTAAGTTCAAAATAAAGCATGGGCAGCCAAATACTTTGAAGTATGAGATCAGTGGTTTGATTTTATACAGAATTTCATAGGCAGTCTTTTGATGCCTGGAGTTGATCAAAACTCTGTTCTGGACATAGCAAGCAGTGTTTACTGCCTCTGCCCAGAACCATGGTTCTGGCAGCCTCTATCAATGTTCTGTTATTTCTTTCAACAACTCCATTTTGTTCTTGTGTCCTTGGAATGCTGTACTGCCTTACAATTCCTTTTGACACACAAAACTCACCCAACTCCCTATTTCTGAATTATGTACCATTATCACTCCTAAAGACTTTTACTGGCAAGTCAAACTGCTTTTCAACCTGTTTGACAAAGTCTTGCAGAATGCCTACAGTCTCATATTTAGAATGTAAGAAATAAGTCTATGTAAACCTAGAAAAGTCATCCACAATAACCAAACAATATCTTTTCTTTTTGAGACTCATGACTTTTACTAGGCCAAACAGATCCATGTGCAGCATTTGCAAGCACCTAGTTGTTTTGGACTCTTCAATGGACTTAAATGAACTTTTATGTTGTTTTCCTTTTAAGCAGGAAACACAATGCTCAGGACAGGTGAACAGTTTTTGAGGAAGACCTCTTACAAGTCCCTGTTTTGACAAAGCAGTGATTGTCTTGAGATTTGCATTCCCCAATCTTATGTGCCATAATTCTGTCTCTTTGTTAGAGGCAGCTGAGAACAGACAGGCATCAGTCCTGGGGCTCTCTTTTGACAAATCAACTACATAAACATTGCCACTCCTTTGAGCAACAAGTTGGGTTTTTCCATTTTTTATTATTTCTTCAATCTTTTTTACCATTTCTGGCCCAACAATCCTACAACACTCCTTAGTGAAGAATGAGCCATAACCTTTATCACTCATTTGTGAGAGACTAAGGAGGTTGAATTTTAGATTGTCAATCAGATTGACATTTTCAAACTTAACATTTCCAGACTGTACTGTACCAGAACCCATCACCTTCCCTTTACTATTATTAGCAAAAGATATATCACCCCCTCCATGAGTTTTGAATTCTTTGAGTAGGGCTCTACATCCAGTGATGTGCCTGGAGCCTCCACTATCTACATACCAAAGACTATCTAAGCATGTAGAAGCTCCCTGCCCATCAAGTAAAATAATTAGTTTAGGTGGGTCTCCAAAGCCAATAAGGCTTTGGATGGGGTCTCAACAGTGTCTGTGTTAAGTTCAGGTGGATGGACAGTGGTTAGTTCAAGGGTTTGGACAATTTTTGAAACATTTTTCTCTAACCACTGCTGGGGGTCATTTCCCATCAATAGTTGATAACCAAAGGGATGCCTGTTCACTTTTGGTTTAGAAGGCTTTTTGTAAACCGCATAAACGTGTGGGACCCTTGGGTATGGTGGTTGACCTTTACCTCTTTGGTATTGGTTAGCAGGGGGTGCATCAGTCACCTGAACTTCTCTTTTGACAGAGGTTTGGTTCAGCTGTTTTGTAACAGTTGTTTGAACTGGCACAAACAGTGGTTGTTTCTTGACTTGTGGTTTTGATGAACTCAAGAGTGTTTTTGATGTGTACTCTTCCTTTTTGACCTCAAAGGATTTTAAATACACACACTTCTGAGTGGAATGGTTTGATTTACCACAGATGGTGCAGCTCTTTGAAGGCACAATGGTGCTTATTTTGTTAATGTCATAAGCTTTCAAATGAAAACAATCTTTGGTCAAATGATTTTTCTTTTCACAGAAATCACAAAACAAGTTTTTAATCTTTTCTTTTCTTCTTTTCAGACTCCTTTGCAACAGAGTTTTGAACCACTGTTGGGATGTCCTTAAGAGGAATTACCTTAGCCTTAGGAGCTTTGACACCATCCACAGTTGTGAAGTCCATGGGTTTGAAATTTTCAAGGATATCACACTCATTAGACCATGTGGGTTTGAATTGGTATTTCTCAGTCTCCTCAAAAGTTGAGGACCCCACAGATCTTTCCAGAGTGATTTTGTTGCCAAGTTTATCAGTTATTTTAACTTCTTGACCATCCTTGTTTGTGGGTATGATTTCAACAGAGTTAGATTGATTTGCAGAAGTGTTTTCAACTTGGACATTTTTCCTAAATCCTATGCCAAATTTTACATTGCTTTCAATCTGTTTTTCAAGCATAACTAGTAGTATTCCTTGTTGTACGTTGCGCGACATTTAATTTTTAAAATTTTCCTGTCTTTCTAAAAGGTAAGAACTATAATGAAACGAATCGAAATCAACCAAAAAGAAATTGTGACAAGAGTTCACTTAATAATAAAAGCGAGTATTCAACTAAAGTGTAAATCATGCACATAATCAAATAGCAAATCCTGCACATATTGGATGGTCTGAAACTTAAAGCAGCAAACTGGATGAATGGTTAAAAGTTATAACCGGGCCACTTCTTTTTTTGATGAATGAAAACGGGTTGTTGATCAAGCTGACGATTTATTAAATCTGAATGTATCAAGTCAATGGATATGGCTCGTCGTTGTGGCTCTTTAAATCTAGCCTATAATATAATATAAAGATATTGATAATGTATCACACGAGGAAAACTGAACAACCAACCACTAAGCCAAAGCCCCAAACACATCAAGTTACCAAATCCAAACCAATATATACAATACCAAGATCAGATAAAGGGGGAAAGGCCACCAATAACGAACCGCCACAAGGCAAAAAAAATCACTATTCCCATATACTACGTCATCAAGAAGCTAACAACAATTAAAACTTAAATAATTGCACATATAAACTTCCAGTTCACCTGCAAATGGCAGCCACTACAGTCCATAACACAAACATGAGGACAAAATATATATATATAAATGTAGAAAGTGTTTGCTGGTTGAGCTGGACCATACTAAAATATGACCCGTTACCCACCCCACTCGTCCTGCCACCCCTAATTTTTAGGTAATCAAGCAATGTATATATATCCTAATTTCAAGAATAATCTGGTAATGTTAGCAAAACGACTTATATGTTCAATGTGTGGCAGATACTTGTCGTCATAATGTCACCACCACGTGATCCTTCCCATTCATGCCTTTCACTTTATCAGAGACTTTAATCCGAGGTCAAACAACATCCAAAAAATATAGACTAAATCAATCTTAAAGAAAAAACCTGTGACCTCATAAAATGCAAGTCACAACCATAGGCTTCTAAGGATTTCTAATAAAAAATGGACAGAAATTAACAATTACTTCACTTACATGAGAAACAAAAGCCAAGCAAATCTAAATGTCGAAATCTATTTCAAACCATGCCTAGCATATCAAGAGAGAAATCATAGGAGCCAATTAAAGCATATATTGTTCGCTAAGTGTTTGTTATCTATGTGTTTTTATATGAATTTTGTAATCTCAACCATTCTATGTGCTACCAATCATTATTTTGTGTACCATGGCGTGTATAATGCCTAATACTAATCAAAATGAGATAATAGTGTTTCCTTGCAAAGGGTAGTAAGGGGATGACTTTGTGGTGATACAAAATATAGCTAATTAGTGCCACCCTTTCAACCTCCAAAATATGCAGCTATTCAAAAATCTTCAATTGAGAACGTCCACCTTATCCAAGAGGCAAGAGATCCAAAGTTAGTCTATGATTTGAGTTTGACGTGTAAGAAAGTAATGTAGTGGCTAAGCCATCAGGAAACTGTGTATATCGACTTTATTTGTTTATCCATATCTTCAATATATTTATCCATCCTATCCTTTGGGCTAATTCTTGCTCCTCCATCCCTGGTTATGAAATCTGCTAAAACATTTTTATCAGAATTGATTATTTCTATATCTTCAATATAGTTCTCCTGCATTCATGGTAAGAAAACATGCAGAAATTAGGAGAGGTAAGAATTAGCCCTCATAGTTATCATTTTGATATAGAAATAATCAAATCTGATAAAAATGTTTTAGCAGATTTCTTAACCAGGGATGGAGGACCAAGAATTATCCCAAAGGATGGATAAATATATTGAAGATATGGATAAACAAATAAAGTCGATAAAAGAAATTGCAAAAGATATGGGAGAAATGTTAAACATCATAGAAACAGATGGAGTTAAAAATTGTTATCTAAACAATCCCACAATTACTCCAAAAGATGTCATGGCTCTAAAACTCTTTTCTGCAGGGTCTGATTTTTATAATGAATTTTATTATCCAGCTTTTCACTTTATTCAGATAGAAAAGGTTAATTTAGCCTTTTTATTAGACTTTCTTTATGAGGTAAAAATATCCATAAAAAACAGTATTATCATTTAACTTTTTATAATTTATCACCATTCTAGGCTTACCTCTCTTAATTTCTGCATGTTTTCTTACCATGAATGCAGGAGAACTATGAGGGCTATGACTAGCTTTGATTAATTTTAAATCCAGGAGCTCTTTTATCTGGGAGCTGAATTCTTTTCGGTTTTCTGGATTATATCTCATAGGCTTTACTCTAATTTCTTTATCTTTGTCTTTCATTTCTAATTTTGTTGTTATTTGATTCTTATTCCAAAATTGTAATTACTTAAGAAAATAGATTATAATTCTGAAAAAGAAAAAAATAGGAGAGAGTATTTGTAGATATTGTTCGGGTACTTTTAGTGATACTGAAACAAGATATCATATAAATGAAAAAGAATTATTAGCTGTTATTAAAAGTTGTCAAAAGCTTTATTATTTTTTATTACCAAATAAATTTTTGCTAAGGACAGATAATACACAGGTGAAGGCTTTTATTAAAAATAACTTGCCTTCTAAACCAGAATATAAAAGACTTATTAAGTGGCAAACACTATTATCTGAGTATCATTTTGATATAGAAATAATCAAATCTGATAAAAATGTTTTAGCAGATTTCTTAACCAGGGATGGAGGAGCAAGAATTAGCCCAAAGGATGGATAAATATATTGAAGATATGGATAAACAAATAAATTCGATAAAAGAAATTGCAAAAGATATGGGAGAAATGTTAAACATCATAGAAACAATCCTCGAGAAGCTCCTAGATATAAAGGATTTGATTGAGAGAAAATGTCTTCTCATAAATTCTAAGATATCATTTTATGAGTTTGATAGTATGAAGATAAAGCTTCTGGTAAAGCATCACATAAAAGAAAGAATAGATCTTTCTTTCATTTATCCTGAAGTAAAAAGGCAAAAAAGAGATAATCCTTCCACTTCACCAGTTGGAGTACAAACGATAGATCTTACCTCTGACTAGGAAGAACCTAAAGAATTTTTTTTTCATTTTTCCCTAATACGAGGAAAACCTCTACCTTTAAAAATATTTTTCAAGAATTGGCAACTCAACCAAATTATGTTGAGCAACAATGGTTAAAGATGAAGGAACTATATAGCCTTCAAAATACAGATATAAGATATATTGATTTACAGGGATCTTCCCTAGAATCAATTATCTACAAGGAACTCTACTGAAGAGATAAGATACTGGTATGATTTTGGAGCAGTCAATATCAGAGGAAAAACCGGCAGCACCTCGGTATCAAATCTGGAATCGTTACAAATGATGAAAGTTTGAAGCCTATTTATAGGGAGGTCCCTGTCCGTTTGAAGGTGACATGCCACCCTTCAAACAGTCAGCCTCTCAAACGGTCAACACACATTTCAAACGGACAACCTAATTGGACCTTTTTCAAACGACCAATCAAACTCAATTTCAAATCCAATTGCTTCTTGTCGTCTACTGTTTTGTCTCATGTTGCAATGATGATGTCATCTATTATGATGTCATCATTCAACATGATGACATCATGTTTGATCATATCCGCAACGCAACCCAGACTCGATATAAGACGAAGTCGACAGATGTATGCACCAACAGACTCCCCCTCAGATGTTGACGAGTCTTAAGTGTCGAGTCTTCTCAATCTTCAGTCTTTATCAGTCTTTAGGCTTCCTTCACTCTAACTTTCTCTTGTATTCTTCAGAATCAGCAGCTGGCTCTAGCAACTTCAGACTTTCTTTCTCTAACAGACTCCCCCTCAACTTGTGCTGGAATCGTAGTCTGACTTTCACAGGTTCAGGTATCGTAACCTGATTCACCTGCATATTCTCTACCCAAAAAATAATTTTCGTAACAAATAAGATATAACACATTTAGAAACTTTGCTAATCACCTGAAGACACAACCCTGAATGCATCATTTTCAAGTATCAAACAAAATGATTTATCATGTCAATTTCTGATGAACCACTTGAATATATATATCATTTTCATTTCACACATCTTCAAACAAACTTTCCCAAAACTGTTCGTCATGTTCAGCACTCGGAATTTTGAAAAACAGTTTTTCAACATCAGTTGTCTAAAATCTTTTTGAATTTTTCAAAATTTATGCTAAAACACACCGAAAATCTTTTTGGATTTTTGAAATAACATAAATAAAATGCAGTAAAGAAATATTTACATACAAAATTTTTGTGAGTTTGTGTAAGAGGATCAGATCAGTTTATGAGACAAATCACCAACACCGTTAAGCTTTATACATTTTAAGTTCTAAACGATTCACTTAGATTGTCAGTATACTGATCCACTTAAATTTTCACACAAAGTTCAACTGTTTCGAGATATGAGATTAATGTCTTAGATACTTAAACTTATTCACGTGTTCCACCTCATAATATACTCCCGTATCCAGATCCCAATATTCAGTCTTACAGGTGAGTATACCTAGATGATATCTGTAAGGGGTTAAATTGCGAGACCGTGAGAGCTCAGGTCAGAACTTCCGTTCAGCAGAGAGATGACGGCTCGACTTTTGGTGTGTCCCCTTTAGAGGATCTTTTTTACAACAGCATTAATTAGCAATTTTATTATCTATTTTTGCTGAGGGCGGCGCTATATTTCAAGCAAGCAGTAAAGCATTCTCCGGGGACTAGGCCATTGCTTCCGCATTATCAGAAGTCCCGAGATAATACCCCAGATATCACTAAGCATAAAGACCTAGTATCTCAGAAAGAGGGGTCCTTCAAACAAGATTTCGGGGGTTACCCATATATCCGAGAGATGTTACCCACGATATAAGCAAGTTTGAATTTAGGTTTATATCTCGTCACAATCTACTAAATGTGCAAAAACCTACTAACACATCATCAGTGAGACCGTTTATCACTATTAAACTTTTTCAATTCTTTAGCATGTTGTGATAGTCCACTGATGTACTATAATTTCCTCTTTTATACAACAAAACTCGTTTTTGATTTTATCATGTTTTTTACTTTTTTAAATTTTCAAATGTTTGTGGATTTTCTGATATTTTTACTCCCCCTAAAATGCAAACACATTTTAGGAAATTTGAAAACAAACTATACAATAAAGTGACAACCGATATCAAATCGCTTCAATTCGCCATCCACTTGGCATAAACAAACAGAACTCCCCCTCACAACAAACTATTTTCCCATTGTGATTTCAAAACACTTAAGTTTGTTTTAATCAAATGGTTTTTCTGGAAAATAAGTTTTGTTGATTTTAATTAACCATTTGTAGGTTAGGGGATAAGTTCCTCTTTTCAATGTAATGAACCCCATATATTTGTTAACCACTTGTAAGAATGATCCAATCAAGTTCAACTTAATGACCTTGATTAACCACATTGTCAATGAAAACCTCTTTCAATCATTTACAGATTCACTCACCAACTATAATCACTTGTAAATCAAAATATAACAATTTAAATATACCACTTGTACTTTACCAACTGTACCACTTGTAGGATCATTTGCTAAGAAAGATGCCGATTCTTGCTCCACTCTTACCAACCTGGGAGCTCCGGCAAGTCAGGATTTTTAGTTTGGAAAAACTTTCCCCCAAGCCTGACCAGCATTGGGAGATTCTGGGACACATCTATCCCACCAACATTTTGATTTATAAAAATCTTTTGCAGTTTTAACCTTCCCATCAACCATCTTCCCGAAAATATGTTTTACTTTTCCATTGAAAGCCTTCTCAACATCAAATTCTCCCTTATCAGCGAAGAATTGATTTGAGATCTCTACCTTTCCCACTTTCTTCATCAAATTTTCCTTTGACAATGGAGGAAAATCCTCATCGTTCACCTCTGGAACGGAATTCACAACCTTTTTCTCAACCAAAGACTCCTCTGATTTTATGGAATCGGATTCATTGTCAGAATTACCCTCAGATTTAACCACCCATTTTTGTTTGTTCATATCACCTCTTCTTTTGTAAAACCTTTTTGAACTTTCTCCTTCCTCGGAAGTAGAATTTTCAAACTTTTTAACATTTTTCACAAGTTGTTCTTTCTTATCAACACAAGTCTTTCTCAAAACAGAGTTAGAAGAAACTTCCTGTTTTTGGTTGTTGGTCTTGGGGCAATTCCAAGCTATATGACCAACTTCTTGGCATTTGAAACAAGTTCTTCTGTCAACTCTTTGAGCAAACTTTCTCACATTCTTCTTCACTTCAGCAAGAAACTCCTGATTCGACTGTTTCCAGAAAGGTTTCTTCTGTTCATCCTCTGAATTACCTCCTGAAACAAATTTTGTTTTTGGTTTATAAGTTTTCTGATTTTTATAATTTTCTGAAGAATTGAAACCAAGACCTTTCTTTTTGAGATTACTGTTATGGTTTGGTTTCTTTTGAAAACCATAACCCGAACTGTAACCCTTTTTCTTGTTCAATCTTTGTTGAACTCTTGAAGTGTACTTTTTAGGTTTTTCATGAAGATTTAAATCTTTTATTTCAGAAATCTTAATTTCTGTTAATTTGAAAAACTGTTTGATCATTTCAGTTTTGACACTTCTTATTGGAAATTCCTCATCAGAATATAATTTTTCTGAATCATACAAAGTATACGCCACTTTGATTGATCCGTCTTTCAAATTAGATTTGGATAACAGGAATTCTTTATTGTAAACCCTTTTAACCGGTGAACTCGGACTCTTCTCAGACAAACTCGAACTATCTGACTTAGACTCCGACTTTGACTCTTCATCCGTATCTAACACCTGATCGACAACTTTCTTTACTAACTCAGACTCATGATCAGTGTCAGATGCTGTGAATGTAACATCAATATTGTCTGGTAATTCATCAATGATTTCAGACTTTAACTTGATGTTGACTGCCTTTTTTAGACGCTCCTCGTTAGGATTCCTTGGAGAATAAGTTTCATGGATCGGGGGCGGACATCTGTTATACTTGACACTTGGTTTCTTACCAGTATCAGTATCTTCAGTCTTTTTCTCCTTGAATGCCTCAAGACCTGCAACAGTAGGATAAACACGATCAATCAAGTAATCACAAGTAGTATAACTCAACAGTAATCGTTTAATCCTTTCACTTTCTATCTTTTCAAGCTCCAACTCCTTCTTCAGATTAGCACAGTCTTCGATGTAATCATTTATGACACTCTGCTTTGTCATTAATGTTGCGCTCATTTTCTCCATTGCCTTTTCAATTTCTGTATTTGTCTTTTTCAGACGATCAACTGTGTTGTTGAGCACATCATATGACTCCTTCACATACTTCACATCAGACAGTAAATCTTCTTTTATCTTTTCTAACTCAGCAATCTTCATATCTTTCTCCTCACAAGCTTTGCAACATTCTGAACACTTCACACATGGTTTTTCAACTTCAACCATTTTTTCAACAATCTTCTCAACTTCGACGATTTTCTCGACTTCAACAAGTTTTTCAACTTCAACTACCTTTTCTATCTCGACAATCTTTTCAACAACTTTCTCAACTTCAACAATTTTCTCCACAACTTTCTCAATCACTTGATCAACATTTGATTCTCCAGCTTCTGTCTTTATCTTTTCCTCAGCTTGCATTTTTTCTACTTCTAGCTCTTTCCTCAATCTTGCAATCTTCTTTTGATACAGCATTTCCATTTTATCTGCAAAAAACAAATTAAAACTAGTAGGATCAATGTCTTTTCTAGCTTTGTTGAGATGTTCTTCCTCATCATCGGTATCCACATCGCTTCCAAGATCTGGAAAAATTGGGGTTCTTTTCTGATTAGTCTCATTTTCACCCTGAATTCTTGCAACACAAGCTGAACCAGGTATGTATTTGTCTCAACTAAATCCTTCAGCAACAAATTCATCATCTTGATGGATAAGTAAAGCTTTCTTATTTCCATCTTCAATAGCATGAGCATGTGCAGTTTGTGGTTGTTGAGCAATCTGATGAAAAATTGATTTCTGATAATAGTTGTTCTTTTCTTGATTCCCGGTTGCTTCTTTGCTTTTGCACTCTCTTTTAAAATGACCTTTTCCTTTGCAACGGAAACATGTAACTTTGGATTTATCAAAACCCAACTGAGAAGTAGCCATTCCTCGAAATTCATCTCTACCAGTAATTTCTTGAAACTTTTCAGCTCTTCTCTAAGCACTCGCTAAACACCATTTTATATCCATCAGCTCAAGTTCTTCAGCATCAATTTGGTCGTAATCCTCTTTGGTAAGCATCGGATTACCAATCTTCCCACCGATCAAACTTTCGTAAGATTCTAACATAGCAACCAGTGATGCCATGTGTTGCTTGGCAACTTCAGGAGACAGATTCTGACCATTTTGAATGTTTAAAGTAACATTGCACTGAAGGTTTGTTGAGTTTTGTCATTGAGAACTTGATGTTGTGCTGTTTGGATCAAAACTTGAGAATGATGAAGAATATCCACCACTTTGAGTCACATTACTACCCTTTGTTCCAGACGAACTGTCAGCACTAAAACCAGTTTGAATCTTTGGACTAGGACTGGGAGTAGCTTCAAACTTGTTTCCTCGAGAATACAAACTTGTCATGATAGTTGTTTTCTGAATATCCAGCTCCTGCTCTTCAATCTTTTGAATGAATTGTGCCAGATTCATATTCTCAGACTTTCTTGTGTGTTTTAAAATCATCAAATAAGTTCCCCACTTTTGTTGTGGTAGTGCTTCAGCTAGTTTATCGACCCACTCATCATCATCTTTCTCAATGTTAAATCTTTTCATTTCCAAGACTTGATGACAATATCTATCAATGGTATGCTTTGTAGTTTCATGGTCGAAAGCTGAAAACATATCAAACGACTTCTTCAATAACGCCTTTTTGTTTTTAATCATATATGCGCTTCCTTTGAATTTCTGAATCAATGCTTCCCAAATTGACTTAGCTGTATTACCATGTTGAAGCAAAACAAATATATCTTCTGTAATTGCCTGTTGAAGAATACTGATCATCATTTTCTCACTAGTATACTTCAATTTGTCAACTTCCGTAAAGTCACTGAAACCCTTTTCAAGTCCACGTTCGTTTTTCGGTTTCTCATAGTCTTTCTCCAACGAACACCATGCATCAAACTTGTAAGCTTGCACCCAGTTCTCAAATCGATTTTTCCATCCCTGAAAATCTTCAATGTACATCAGCTTTGGCGGTTTCTGATGTGTACCCATCTCATTCTCACTGTACAACGTTTCGGCAGCAGTAATGGAAGCGACTGGCGTAGCAAACGCGTTGTAGAATTCCTCGTCCATGTCTTCGGAAAATTTGATATACTTCGGGAAAACACCTCGTAAAAACACCTGAATTCACACAAACAAAACACAATCAGTTTAAAGACTTATCAATTAACAGAATAAGACTGGTACTCGAACTGGTAAATATTCTGTGCAGACTGAAAGTTAACACACTGTGCGAACTGCTATGACCCGGATCAAATTCAAACGACCCTTTCCAATGACCTTGCTAGACCACACAACCTGGAACGAGTTTGAATTCAAAACGGACTGAACCACCTCTTGTGAACTGGAATGTATTTTCAATCAAAAACACCTACAAACACTTGACCTTATCACATGTACACAACAATCAATGATTTAATGATTGTGAGAGTGGCCGACAATTTCCCACTTAATATCAATTGCAAACACATGCAAACACTTAATATCAAATGTCAGAATATTCAATTTGAATAACATGCAATCTCAATCTGATGATAGGACAAACCAATGCAACTTTAAGACAACCAAATCACATGGGCCGAAGACTATGATTGGGCCAACATTCTTAGACTCAAGTGATGGACTTATTGCTTTAAATCTAGATATATGAATTCGACAAAAAACTAATGTAATATTAATGTGATTGGGCCGAAGTTTATAGTCACATGCAATACTAGTTAATTTCCGACAAAACTTAATATCAAACAGAAATTCACGTGATTGAACACCTACCAAGACATGGGCCGATTATTACAATGTAATCTAATTGGACCTCAAAAACCACTTAACCGACAACTATCTTAAAGATCACATATGCATGTGAAGTTTTTCGGATCCAATGATCAAACATGCAAACAATTTACGAGACGTCTAGAAATGATGAAAACACATGGAAAGACTGACAACTATTGTTTTATCGCACAAATTCACATGTAAACACATGATGCAAACTGACACTAGACACATGATGTACTTTCCAGATGTACTGACATCTCGTTAAATGAATCATACAAAACGATGAACTTTCAAACAGTACGGTCAACTTCAAACGGGAAGGTGCTTGTTCAAACGGTCAGGTGCTTGTTCAAACGGTCAGGTCAATTTTCAAACGGACAGGTGGTTGTTCAAACGGTCAGGTCAATTTTTCAAACGGTCAGGCAAGCCTCGTTCAAACGGTCACCAATTTTCAAGCCATTTTTACCAGTTTTACTTCGAGTTTTGATCTGATATTCTCAAGGGTTTGTTAAAACACAATTACGCACACATTGTGAAAGTTTTAGCCGATTTTAACCATGAAAAATATCAATTTTGTGAAAGAAGGTGTAGAAAATCAGATTTTCAAGCTGAATATGGCAAGAACTCTTCCTCCTGAGCTCTGATACCACTTGTAGGATCGTGTTTCGACCCGAATGAGTTGTTAAGAAGAGCTCTCGTACATTTCAGAGGCGGAAACTAAGAAACGAACTTGAAAACAGCTTGAAATACACTTTAAACCTCTTATATATTCAATTAACAATGTTTACAATCAGAGGAAAAACCGGCAGCACCTCGGTATCAAATCTGGAATCGTTACAAATGATGAAAGTTTGAAGCCTATTTATAGGGAGGTCCCTGTCCGTTTGAAGGTGACATGCCACCCTTCAAACGGTCAGCCTCTCAAACGGTCAACACACATTTCAAACGGACAACCTAATTGGACCTTTTCAAACGACCAATCAAACTCAATTTCAAATCCAATTGCTTCTTGTCGTGTACTGTTTTGTCTCATGTTGCAATGATGATGTCATCTATTATGATGTCATCATTCAACATGATGACATCATGTTTGATCATATCCGCAACGCAACCCAGACTCGATATAAGACGAAGTCGACAGATGTATGCACCAACATTTATTATCCAGCTTTTCACTTTATTCGGATAGAAAAAGTTAATTTAGCCTTTACTTATTCAGTTAATACTGAAAGAAAGATTTTTCATAACTTTAATGAAAATGATGTTCATTACAGATGAGGATTAGGAATTAAAGTAATACTCCAAGCATTGCAAGCTGCCTTTAAAAATGGATTTAGAACATATGGTGGGAAAAATATGTTTTCTTCTGTCATGATTTCTCCAGCAAAAAATACTCCACCATCAGCCAAAAAATATTTAGAGGATAAAATCCAATTTTTAGAAAAAAAGGCATAATAAAATCGAGTCCTCAGGCTCAAGAAAATGTTTGCTAATTTAGGGATCATTAAAAAGGTATGAATCTAAGAGATATGTGTCCAATATGCTATAAACAAAAAGACAAGGACACTATGAGTATTGATTCTCAAAATGAGGGTCAAACATCTGATAATTAAGGATTTTATAAATCCTTTACTCCAAAAAAGATATTCAAATCATCAGATTTTTTACCCTTCGAAGATAAGGCATTTAAACAAGCCTTTAAGACTCACATGGAGTCAAAATTTGCTTTTCCCATGCCCACCTACTTTAGAATACAAGGATGAACGTGACTAAAGAGGAAATAATGAATAAAGGAGCCCAAGTTCCCAAGAGTGAACTTTCTTTTATAAAAAACAAATTTCAAGACCTCCTGACAAAGTTAAAGTTACAAGAAGGCTCATGTTATAATGAAAGCATGTGAAAGGAAAAGGACAAGTGAAAAGACCTGGAGCTTATCTAGAAAAGAAGGGGATAAAAGGAGGAAGAAAAAAGGGAATCAAGCTTCAACGAGTGTTTAAAAAAGTTTTTTTATGTACTAAAAAAGGGTGTTGTATTTTACTTAAGCTTTTGTATCCTTTCTAAACATCTTCCATTGTAAATCATCCACCATGAAATAAAAAGCTTCCCTTTTTCCTTATAAAGTCTTTTTGAGTGTTCTTTCTGATTTTAGATATTTCTCTATTAAGAAGAAAAAATCTTATACTTTTAGGACTTAGTCATTTTGATATATATATCATCTTATCATTATATGTGATTTTTAACCCATAAGAGGTAATTTGATAAGGTTTAACATTTTCTAAAAAGGTTAATCCTAGCATAATTTCTATTGTATCATTTTCATTACCTATTAAGAATCTTAATGGAATCTTTTCTTCACGAAATTTAATTATAGTTTATATGGCTTCATTTATTTCATGTAACTCACCATTAAAGTTAGCATATTGGTGAGGTTCTTCTAACGGATATTTTATGGATAAACAAATAAAGTCGATAAAAGAAATTGCAAAAGATATGGGAGAAATGTTAAACATCATAGAAACAATCCCCGAGAAGATCCCAGATATAAAGGTTTTGATTGAGAGATGTTTAACATTTCTCCCATATCTTTTGCAATTTCTTTTCTCGACTTTATTTGTTTATCAATAAAATATCCGTTAGAAGAACCTCACTAATATACTAACTTTAATGGTGAGTTACATGAAATAAATGAAGCTATAGAAACTATAATTAAATTTGAAGAAGAAAAAATTCCATTAAGATTGTTAATAGGTAATGAAGATGAAAATGGTACATTAGAAATTATGCTAGGATTAACCTTTTTAGAAAATGTTAAACCTTGTCAAATAACCTCTTAAAGGTTAAAAATCACATATAATGATAAAATGATATATACACCAAAACCTACATCGGAGGTAGGTAACGAAACCAGGTTGTGCTGGATATTGCTGAAGGATCAAAAGAGGAGTTACCTAAGGCATCTTAGGTTTGGTGTGAAAGAACATAGTAAAAAGACCCGTGGTGTAACCCGACAATATTTTGGTCAAAACGGCAAAAAGGTACGAAAATATGTTGGACCCTTGTTCTTTTTAATTTTGAAATATTTTTAAATAATTGACACTCTTAGGTTTTATAAGGAAACTTTTAATAAACAAATTCAAACAAAGTTTTATTTTATGTTTGTTTTTATAATCTAGAATAAAGAAAAATGTTACTTTTTAATTTTAAAGTCTTTCTTAAAATTTGTCATATAAAATAGATTTAATATGTGGCTAACTTTAATAATAAACATAAACTTTGTCAGGAGGTCTTGGAAGTTGTTTTTTTATAAAAGAAATTCCACTCTTGGGAACTTGGGCTCTTTTATTCATTATTTCCTCTTTAGCCACGTGCATCCTGGTATTCTAAAGAAGGTGAGCATGGGAAGTTGTTTTTTTATAAAAAAAATTCCACTCTTAGGAACTTGGGCTCCTTTATTCATTATTTCCTCTTTAGCCACGTGCATCCTTGTATTCTAAAGAAGGTGAGCATGGGAAAAGCAAATTTTGACTCCATGTGAGTCTTAAAGGCTTGTTTAAATGCCTTATCTTCGAAGGGTAAAAAATCTAATGGTCTTTTTGAGTGTTCTTTCTGTTTTTAGATATTTCTCTATTAAAAAGAAAAAAGTCTCCAATCTTAAGAGATAAAAATGATAGATGAAGGAAAGTTTATACAAATTAACGATCTTCATAATATAGATTCTGATAAAAGTATATTTATTTTAATCTTAAAGGCTTTTTTAAATGCCTTATCTTCGAAGGGTAAAAAATATATTCTTATTTTTTTGTCCAATTTATTAGACTTTCTTTATGAGGTAAAAAAATATCCATCAAAAACAGTATTATCATTTAATTTTTTATAATTTATCACCATTCTAGGCTTACCTCTCTTAATTTCTTAATTTCTGCATGTTTTCTTACCATGAATGCAGGAGATTACTCATTAGTTTTTGTCCCCATGGGTCAGGTATCTTTGCGAAAAATAAGGGTAAATAATTACATGTATCTGGTACTTGGTTATAGATATGATAATAATAATATTGAAAAAAAACACAAATATATCTATCAATTTCACAAGTCAGATTTCTTAACCAGGGATGGGGGAGCAAGAATTAGCCCAAAGGATAGATAATATGTTGAGCAACAATGGTTCAAGATGAATGAACGATATAGCCTTCAAAATACAGATATAAGATATATTAATTTTACAGGGATCTTCCCTAGAATCAATTATTGTCTCAGAATACTATTGGAGTGGGGTACTTAAGAAAATAGATTATAATTCTGAAAAAGAAAAAATAGGAGAAAGTATTTGTAGATATTGTTCGGGTACATTTAATGATACTGAAACAAGATATCATATAAATAAAAAAGAATTATTAGCAGTTATTAAAAGTTGTCAAAAGCTTTATTATTTTTTATTACTAAATAATTTTTTTCCCTTGAAATTGATAGATATATTGAAACGGGATCTGGAAAAAACGCTCAAAAGTGTGAGAACGGTGAGAACGCTTCCTGGCCCAACACGTGTCCCGCCGCTTAGAAAAGGGCGGAGGAGCTTTTTTGTCTTTTCATCTTCTGCTTTTCCAGTTCCGCTTTTTCCCAATGTTGCTTTAATTTTTTGTTTTTAAGATTTTTGTCGTTAACAAAATTCAATAATTAATGGCGTTTTAATAGTTTCATTGTATCAACATTTTGGCGTTTATGACGTTTATTCACATCGTATGCCATTGGAACCCAGGGGGCAGGAAATCTATACGAATGACATTTTGGCGTTTGGGTTATCTTGGCGTTTTACAATTGTTGGAGTATATTTCTGCCACAGTAAAAAAAATACAAGCGAAGAAAATAAATTAAAAATCTTAATCGGATATCTCTTCACAATATTCACTGTCATCAGTCTCTCTGTTCTTTAATAGTACAAGAACTGACACCAAAATATGGCGTTTTATGTAAAACTTAACAAACCCATCGATTTGATTATTTTGCCTGCTCATCTGTTGAAGTTGTTTTTTTTTTTTGGATGTTTGGGGACACAGATCTATGACGTGTGGGGTGAGTTTTTCGCTTTTTCTTCATGTTGATCTTCATCTTTATCATCATCCCACTCTTCAGTGTCATTGATTTTTTCTCCTCATCCAAGCCTTCTTCAAGAACAAAAAATACAAAATGCCATATGACTGCATTAGTATTTTTTTTCTTGAATTTTTGTCCATCTCATGCAGCAAAATCTTACTGAGTTACTCGCCTCCCCTAACAAAATTTTTTTGGCGTTTTACAGTGAGTGGTATTTTAGTAGTATTGACCTTTTTTTTATCAAATGGAAGTTGCTGAGATGTATCATTTTATAGGATCTCTTTTTGGCGCCTAAGTTAGGCGGTGCGTTATTATAATAAAGTATTTGTCTTTTCAGTTACTGTTTGTAATTATTGTTTTTGACATGCTTTATCTCTGAAGTTTGTAACACGTCTCATCTTTCAAGTTTGGCGTTTTATATTCTAATATAATAAATTTCCCCTATCTTTAGTTTTTCTGATTTGAAGTTACTGTTTTCTAGTTATATTTTCAAGTTTGTTTTTTATTTTTATTTTTATTTTTTTATTTTATTTTATTTTATTTTTTGTTTTTTATTATACTTTTTTAAACTACTTTTATTATAGTTGGGAGTTTTTGGTGGCGTTTAACGGGATGATATCGTTTAAACAACCATTTTGGTTGTTTTGGCGGTTTTATTATATATGGCGTTTTTATTATATATGACGTTTTTAGGCGGGATTTTACTATAATTAAGTTTGACGTTTTATATTTAATGGCGTTTTACTTATAATGGTCTGTGATTTTTGTTTTTGGCGTTTTATTTCATGATTTGGCGTTTTGTGTGGAGTAGTCAAAACACCCTTTTACCCTTAATGAAGCGTGTCCACGTAATAAAATTGATGTTATTTACGAAAACGCCACCGCGCAAATCTAGTCCATAGATTGTTTTGATCGGACGATCGTTAAGCGTTCTCACCGTTTTCACACTTTCTATCGTTTTCTCTAAATCCCGACCCTAGATATATTTGTGTTTTTAATTATGACATGAGTCTTCTTGTAACTTTAACTTTGTTAGGAGGTATTGAAAGTTGTTTTTTTATAAAAGAAAGTCCACTCTTGGGAACTTGGGCTCCTTTATTCATTATTTCCTCTTTAGCCACATTCATCCTTGTATTCTAAAGTAGGTGGGCATGGGATTTATTAAAAATAATTTGCCTTCTAAACCAAAATATAAAAGACTTATAAGGTGGCAAACACTCTTATTTGACTATCATTTTGATATAGAAATAATCAAATCTGATAAAAATGTTTTAGCAAATTTCTTAACTAGTATATTGATTTTACAGGGATCTTCTCTAGAATCAATTATCTACAATGAAACTCTGCTGAAGAGATAAGATATTGGTATGATTTTGGAGCAGTCAATAATTTGTCAATATATAATAATAATAATAATAATAATAAACATGCATTGCTAAATGTAGAAAAAAAATACACTAGCATAAATTAAAAAGAGAGAAAATTAAAATTATAAAATTAACTTTTACAAAGACATAAAACTGTAAAGAAAAAAAGTAAAAGCATACGTTAAATATTCAAACGACTTCAAAATGATGCACTCGAAAAAAATGGAGCTGTCATGGTTATCGGCTTGCGATCAAATGTAATTCCAACTAGAACTCCAAAAGCACATGGTAGCGTTGTGTTGGGAAATAAAGAAAATTCAAAGATCATCCTTGAATTGTATTGGGTATTTAAAGGGAAAATGTTATAATATGCTACTACTGAAGCATGTTGATCTTGGTTGATAAAGGGAAATACCCATGGCTTTATAGCCTAGTGGTATTTTGGAGGTGGGATACTACTTTGAATCAATAGGTCTTGAATTCGACTCTCACAAGGGGTGTTTTTCCCATATTATTGGGTTTCCTCCTGAATTGGTGTATAGGCATTATGCCTAGTCGAGATGTATATGATCGGGTGGTTTCGCTGGTGGCACGATGATACTCCAGTGATCTGTCAATGATCCAAATTTGCCGTTTAAAAAAAAAAGGAAAATGTGAAGTCACTACCAATGGAAGTTGCTACTAAAATGCAACTTACTCTTCATCTCGAGTTTTTACAGAAGCAAGGAACTATCAAAGGATAGATAGATATTATTTAAGCAAAGGTAGGCTTCGAATGGAATGGAGAAGGATATTGGAGATGGCCTTCGTATTCCGAATAGACTGGATATTGATGAAAAGGCCTTTGGGATGTTAGCAATGGCTCTATCTAACGAGATTTTCAAGGACCAAGAAGGAACCTTGGGATTGTTATCAAAGGGGGCACTCTCCACCGCCACCCAACACCACCGTCCATGTCCACCACCATCCAGCACCACCACCACAGTCCGTACACCACCACCAATTTTTTTTAGAAGTCTACATACGTTAAAAAAACAAACAGTCTTCTTCCTGCAGACTGCAGAGGTTTAGTCCACCTCTTTATCTACAGATATCTACAGATGTGGTCCGCTGACTGTAGACATTTTACCTCTTTAAAAAACAATCAGCACCTAAGACTTGTTGACTCACTAAAACTCAGATCAAATTGGGCAAGAAAAACAGAGCACTTGTCATAGCATCTCAAAAACATATAGCGGTGAAGATACAATATGCTCTTTTGTAATGTAGTACATCAAAATTGGCAAAAACACAAAATAGCAACTTGACTCAGTGAGGAGGTTGCGTTCAACTCGGAATCAGGGGTGGCGGTGTAATAGGGGCGCAGCTATTAAGGGGCAGGGGGCGCCCGCCCCCCCCCCCCCCCCCGAACTTTTCGCTCAATAGTGTAATATATGTGGTTTTCGTATAGAAATTTTTGGGTATATACGTTTTCGACCCCCAGTCGGAAATGTCAAGCTTCGCCACTGCCAGTGTTGTTAGATCGAGTATGAGATTTACTCCAAACATCATCAAAGCTAATGTTTTCAATGATGGCCTGTGTGGGAGACATGGTTTTGATCGGATAGACAATAGAGCTTCTGAATACAGTAATGGTGTCGGTGTCATGTAACTCGGTTTATATGCTTGTAGTTTTTGCATATCAAAGAATAATAGCTAGATCTCAAGATATTAGAATGAACAAATAATGATGAAGCTAACTACTAATGAAAAATGATAATCTCTAAACGATTTAGTTTTAATCCAAATATATTAGTAAACCGAATGTATTTATAAACAAACAAAAAATTAAGAATTATATGAAATTGTGCTTGCTCAAACTATACTGGGACTTATATATAGTAATTCAAAGGGTTTGAGTTTAAATGTTATGGTAAAGGATCAAATAAAAATAAAATTAACGTACGAAACGTACGAATTGAAAGAAAAGTCAAAAAGTGGCAGTGGCAATCTGGTAATTATCAGCAACTTCAAAAAAGCAAAAAGTGACGGTGGCAATCTGGTAATTATCAGCAACGAGTAATTTTGGGAAATGTATGGTAATTATCAAATTACTCTAGTAGAGTAATTTTGACTTCTGTAGAGTAATTTTGGAAAATGTCTTGTAGAGTAATTTTGTTAGCATTTACTCTACATGAACATTTACAAAATTACTCTACAGAAGCTCAAAATTACTCTACTAGAGTAATTTTGAAGTTGCTGATAATTACCAAAATGCCACCGCCACTTTTTTGACTTTTCTTTCAATTCGTACGTTTATTTTATTTTTACGGGAACTTAACTCTAAATGTTATATATATATATTTCTTTGTGTACAGAGTTACAACAGGATATGAATCTCCTACATTATTTGGAAAGAAAATATATATCAAATTACTAGAAACAAAGACAAATGTACCTGACTTACTCGCTGGCCACACGGATCACTTGCTTACCAACATTCTTGCCGGAAAATAATCCGACAAAGGCAGCAGGCGCACTTTCAATACCATCGTTCATGTTTTCAACATACACAATCTTTCCCTGCCTGTAGTAACGCGTAATATCTTCCAAAAAACGAGGGTATAGCTGCATAAAATCACTTTGAAGGAAACCCTTAATTGTTATACGCTTTGATATAATACTAAACATGTTCCTAAAACTTTGTTTATCAGTACGACTGTTTTGAGAAACCATCCCACAAATGGCTACACGACCTTGGACCCTCATGTTTGCAAGTGCTGCATCAAGCATCGATCCACCCACATTATCAAAATAGATATCAATTCCATGAGGAAAGTACCTGTTATGGTGAAATTACCACAAATCCCTTTGTAACTCACATAACATAACAGCCAGTTTTAACTACAATGTGGCAATGTGATACGGATACCAGAAATTAAAACAAAAACAAAAACAATATCTATCTAAATCATTTAGATAAATAGGTTAAATGTCAGGAAGCTATGATCAAAGGGTTTACACATCTATAACTTGAAAATTATTTTCTGAATTATGAAAATTATAAAATTGAACCCAAAATCGTGCGAGACACATAAACCCGCACATATTCACATATTGACAAGAACATGACTCTTTTAATGGCTTTCTTTGCGTGTTAATAAGCACTCTATAATTACAAATTGAAAACAAGAAATACAAATGTTTCACGTTTAAACTATAAAAGTTGAAAACTATAAAAGTTGATGTCAGTTTCTCCTCTAATTTTAATCTTTGGTATTTTGACCCATTACCGGTTTAGACTAAACCCAAACCCGCAAATTGTTGATGTTGTGTGATAAATTCACACACTTCCTTACATAGGCTAATATTACCTGGCCAAGGCTGCTTCAAGATCTGATTCTTCTTTGTAGTTGAAGGCTTCATCAAATCCAAGCTTATTCTTTAAAAGTTGTACCTGGTTAAGGGACCATTTAAAAAAAAGTAAAAATTAGCCAGGTCATAACTCGTATGTCAGAACGAGGTGGCAATTCAAACTCATGTCTCAACTGGGTCAAGTTAGGGTGGTTTTTTTTGTTTTGATCACCAATGTAAAATTTTTGAACATAGCTAAAAAGAAATTGGTCATAAAGAGGATTATCAAATGCTTGAACTCGGATATTACTAAGTACGTAAGCTTTTTATAATTTTATTTTAGACATTAAATAATTCTAAGATTCCCCATGTTGCCACCTTTACGCATGGGTTCAAAACAAGCAACTGTTATATGACTAATGAAACATAATACTTTGTGGCTGGTGCCAGCACTTCCAACAACATAGCATCCATGTAACTTGGCTAGTTGACCAACAAGTTGACCAACCGCTCCAGAGGCTGCAGATACATAAACATAGTCTCCTTTCTTAGGAGCACAGACCTCAAAAAAACCAGCATATGCTGTAAATCCTGGCATGCCTGCACTCAGAATTTTATTATAACTAATAAAATATTTGTAACCATTAATAAACAGTGTTGAAAGATTTGGAAAAAAATATGTTTTGGGTCAGCACAGCATCCCCCATTTTGATTCTAAACAGTGTTAAAATTTAAATAGTGTGAAAAGAGAGATGGCATGGCACACACCCAGTAGGCCAACATGGTAAGAGAGAGGGATGTCATCATCTTGTTGAATTTTCCTCAATTGACTGGTGTTGAGAATTAAACTGTATTCTTCCCAATTTGTAAGCCCTGTTACAATCTCCCCTTTTTTGAAATTAGGGTCATCAGAATCCACCACTTTTGACACCCCAAATCCCTCTATTACCTACAAAAACAATCCTATCATACATTGTGGGTTGGTTGGGTCCAACATCAACACCAAAGTGCGTGTTCGAAGATTGGCATCAACCTAGAAAAGACTTGTTTAATTTCTTGCACATTAATACTCAGACCAGACGGTATCTTAGGCCCGGCATGGCCCGGCGCCGGTCCCCCACACCGCCTCCCTCGGCCCAGCATGTGAAAACTGTCTCCCACAAGACGATTGTGACGGGCCTTGAAATTCAAAAAAATAGCCGTTCAACGGCTATAACATTTAATAAAAAAAAAATTATCCCCTTTTCTATAAAACCATCTCATTTTATACAATTTTTCACCATTTTCTCCCCACTTTAAACCCAAAACACTCTCATTGAGTATAGACGCGGGTATTATCTTGCTGACAGAATATATCCGTCTTGGTCTACAATTGTCAAGACTATTCCATTTCCCGAGGATGAAAAATGGAAAAAATTCGCCAAGCGTCAAGAAGCTGCAAGAAAAGACATCGAACGTTGTTTTGGTGTTTTACAAAAAAATTGGGCCATCATTCAACAACCGGCACGTGCGTTCACACCGAAGAGGTTGCGCCTTTGTATGTACGCTTGCATTTTGCTCCATAACATGATTATTGAAGACGAAGGTCGGGCGATTTGTGAGTATGATGAGAATGCATCTTACGGGAATACTGTCCCGGTAGATCCGACGCAACAGGATTTAAACTCGTTCGCGCTAACCAATGACTACACGCATGCAAACCTTCAACAGGATTTGGTAGAACATATATGGAACAACGCAAACGACGGGGACGGTGACGAAGACCAGTAGTTTAATTTTTATAAATTTTTAAATCTAGTCTTTTTTTATAAATTTTAGGTAGTGTAATTTTTTTTTTTAGGTTATGTAATTTTTTATTTATGTTATGTAATGGATTTTATTATCTTCTTTTATGTCTTATTTTTATTTAAAATTTGAATTGTTTTTATAAAATTAAACAAATAAAAAAGTTAAACAAATAAAATAAATTAAACAATAAAAAATTATGTGGGGTAGCCCCATCCTCCACCCCCCTCAAAATGCAAGGAGGCCCATCCTCCATGGGATGGTGATGTGGCGCCTACGTGGCGGCCCATCCTCATGGGGATGAGCCTCCCCATACCCTCTAGTCTCATAAATTACAAATTATTACTATAACAAATGCGTCGTTTGTTACAGTCACGTTTTGCTTTCCCCGGTGGTCAGTTTTGGCCCTTAAAGGTTTTTTTTTTTTGGTCTTTTTTTTATGTCTTGTAGTGAAACATTTTTGTGTTTAGGTACGTATGTTTCACTTTTGACCCTTCAAGTTTTGTCTTTGAGTTAAAGTTTTCTTGGTATAAGTTTGTGTTTCCTATGTTTTACATCAGGTGCAGTATAAGTTTATTTTTTTGTTTTACGATTTTTCCTGTTGTTGGTTGTTGTTTACTTACTACTTCAGTTTTAGGACCTCGCACCCGTAACTCAGGGGTCAAACACTAGTTTACAATAAAGTTACGCTTAAACTAAAAAATGTACTTAAACTATAAAATTGTAAAACAGGTCAACCAGCAAACCCGACAGGTTGACCCAAACATAGTTGTCAATAGCGGCTATAGCGACCGCTATAGCGCGCGATGTAGCGAGGCGACGAAGTGTCGCTATCTGGGTAATAGCGACCAATAGCGTGAATAGCGACAGTTAGGTTTTGATTTTTATGTAAATAGCAATCAGATATAGTTATAAAATAGCTGGATTTATAGGTTTTTGTTAAATATACATGTAAAATAGCATATATACCAAGGTATTTTGATATAATATACATATAAAAATTTTCAAAATTCTTTTTCTAGTGTATCGCTATTTATAAAATAGCGGTCGCTATTCGCTATGTAGCATATAGGTCCCTTGTAGCTTCGCTATTAACAACTATGGACCCACAGCCATGAATTGGTAAGGTTCGTAAGGCAGTGTCTGAAATTCACACCCGTAGGAAAATAATATGTCATTGAACAGTCGAAAAATAAATTATTTAGAGGTCGAAAGGAGTCAAGCTAGGTAAATTTTAATACTGATACAGCCAACAAATCAACAACAGTTTTGCTCAAATCTTTTACAAAAGCTATAAATAACAAATTTCACGAAATATGCGAGGGTTATAGTCTAAATGAGTCGTCTTTTGGGTTAAGTTGTTCTGTTTGGGGTGTACCACTAAACATCTCATACATACATACTATTGGACAAGTATCTCACATTTTATATCATGGATAAAACCTATGAGCCAGTGTAGAGAGAGGCCTTGCAGTATAGTGTTGTACAGTACAGTACAAACAGGTTCTTTGGTTAACAAAAAGACTTACAGAATTAGGGGAAAAGGGAGGGACATAAGAGGCTTGGAAGTTCTGCATACGACCACGCATGTAAGGATCACATGACAGATACAAGTTTTTCACTAAAACTCCATTCGATCCTGTGGGAGCTTCCAGTTTTAAGTGATTCCCGAGCTTCAGTTCCATGTCTGACTCCGATGGAGATCCATTGATGTAGGATTTCAGTAGGATTTGCTTGTTATCCGTTGTTACCTCCATTTTACTTCAATCGTGGATGATGATTTGATGATAGAGGAGGAGGTGGTTGGTACAACTACATCGAGTGTACCAAATTAAATTAAATTGGTGGCTGTATCATCAATGTTAATAGCAAGTGTTTTATACTTTTATGTCCAAGGCCGGCAATTTCTTCACACCCAAATTCAAAGTGGGTTGATGGTATTAAATTTACGGAGTAAAATGCACGGATAGTCTACGTGGTTTTGTAAAATAACATCTATAGTCATCAACTTTTGGAAATTACACTGGTGCTCCCTGTGGTTTGACAGTTTGTTACTCGGATAGTCCCTGGAGTGGATGACGGTTAGTTTTCTCCGTTAAGTAGATGTGAAATGACAAATTTACCCTTCATCTTCTCTACTCTATAAAAACAAAACCACCCCCCCCACCCCCCCCCCCCACCTTTCTCTCTGTTTCCCCCCACCATTGAATTCTTCGCTTGATAAGGGATTCGTTTCGCACAAAAAGATCTCGGATTTGTTCTTGTACATCTTAAACCGATACAGAGAGTTTTCGATTCAGTCTCCCATGAGCAACTCACCTAGGTTTTCAGCACTATCTTTAATGCCTTCAAGAGGCTTACAAAAAGGCAAAGTGTAATACCCATATGGGATTTATGTATCTACTAAGCTTAGGGAGTTAACTTTAACAGATAATTGATCACCAATAAAATATCTATGGGGGAAACTACCAGGAAGATAATACCCATTAACAGTTTCAAGACTCAAACATGAAGATGAAGGGTAAATTTGTCATTTCACATCCACTTAACGGAGATAACTAACCGTCATCCACTCCAGGGACTATCCGAGTAACAAACTATCAAACCATAGGAAACACCGGTGTAATTTCCAAAAGTTGGGGACTGTAGGTCTTATTTTACAAAACTACAGGGACCATCCGTGCATTTTACTCTACATTGATCCAAATTAAGTGTTTTAGTGGAGATTTGCACATTTTAACTAACAAATTCTTCCTTATCTAGTGTTTGGTACGCACGAATAAAAAGCGGGATGGAATGGATCATTACAAGGGAATGAAGAAAAGGGTGTTTGGTTGGTCAATGGAATGAAATTACTTATTCCTTAAGGCATTCCATTCCCTCAAAATCATTCCATCCACCTCATGTTTTTTTTCATTCCATCCCTCTTGCATCATTCATCAACAACACCATAACCCACCACCTTCGTCACCACAACCACCCACCACCGACGCCATCGCCGCCTCCACCCGCAACCCGTCATCGCCTTTGCCTCCACCTCGACAGCCACCATAGTCACCGCCATCACCCGCCACGGTTACCACCCACCGCCGCCACGGTTGCCACCTGTCACACCCCCAAAATCCACACGCGGAATACCACCGCTTGGAGGCGTGACATGACCAGGATCAAGCCACCAATCATATTGAACATAAGTATATAGTAAAAATTCATTCATCAATACGATATGTGTTTCCAAAACCAAATACAAACCAGTGTGTAGCGGAAGCATTTAAAGTAAACCCAACATAAGTTTAAGTACAAAATGTCATAATGTTTAACAACACATTTCACGATCCATGTCCACAACGACCGTGCCTCCCGTGCAAGCTCCAAAAGTACCTAAGGTCCTGCAAGGCATGTAACAGAGAGTCAACGACTAGTTGAGCGAGTTCACAGTTGGTTATTCAGTTATAGTGTTCGTATTGTAAAATCGTAAGTTCGTTTAGAAATCATGTATCGTATGTAATAGCATCGCGGCCCTCTAGGCATGTTTGCGAAGATTAAAGTATAGTTCGCGGCCATTCCAGGCATCTTTGCGAAGATTAAAGTATAGTTCGCGGCCATTCCAGGCATGTTTACGAAGATTGTTCTAGTATCGCGGCCGATCCCGACATGTTTGCGAAGAGAAGTATATGTATCACTAGTCTAGTGGTATCTACCATTGACCTTCCTCTCCCGAGGCCTATGGTATGTAATTCCGATAACTATTAAACATAAATAATCAATCAACCCATTCCCAACCCCGGGAATCCCATGCCTTGGTAGAAGTGTGAACTCACATTGGTTTGCTCGGTATGCTAAGTATGTGCTCAAAATAAGTCAATCACGTCCTAAAGTGTGCATGTATACCCAATTAGTTTGTATTTACCAAGTTGTTTGCACGTAAACATAATCATCATGAACATCGCATCAATAACACTGAGTATCACATCGCACGTATTTGAAATCATACAAGTATTGCTTTTATACATAACAGCAGTTAACTAACCCAGTTAAGTTTTATCAGAAACAGTTACTGTGCAAATTACCCAAGTCGGCGAAACACCCTCTGTTTCGCCGTGAGCCCCTTCGACGAATCACTCTTGTTTCGTCAAACTAGTCTCGGCGAAACACATTGTGTTTCGCCATGTCGGTTTCATCAATATAATGTGTTTCGCCGGTACCTTTGATTCGCCGAAACACATAACAGTTTCAGCAATAATAATCATATCACAAAACCCTAGTGGCCGACAACTATCAATCACCGCCAATTCTCATTGGACCAACATAACATTTAGCCGATTGAACTCTCCCTTATCGTTAATTGTCGGCAACTTCACATGTACTGAATTTTTGATGTAAGGTGCCACTATTTTGATTGGACTAACTTTTGTTCCAGCCAATATTTGAACCAATGGCACACAATAATTCAACCAACATTGACTCACAACATTAATCACAATATAATCTGACAATTCACGTGCAAGCATAATATCAAGAAATTTTGTAGACAATGTTATTGGACCAAAAAGAAAATAGTGGCCAACAATATTAAATATGGACATGTTGTGATTGGACCAAGAATATGTATTCATGAGAATTATCAAAGCACTAACAAACATCATCATCATATAAAATCGGCAGTTCCCAAATCCCCACCCATCTGGATTTCAATGAACAATCACATGCTACTTTCCATTAATCTTATAAATTTCCAGCCGACAATCCATGTGGTGTTCTTTGTCTTACGAATCGATAACACATATATACAAACAATTTACAAGTGAATCATGACTAACATAACCTGACAACACACACATGGGCCGCAACTAAAAGCACTTATCAAACAGACTTTTTAATCAATAACAAGTAATCGATTCTGATTAATACACACTAACCGAGATGAGAAGAACGATGAGTAGGCTAAGGGGGGCTTCGAGAGTTCCAAACAGCCGTCACACAGAATAGGGGCGCTCTAGGGTTTCTATTTTGTTAACGTGTGGCGAATGAGACAGTTCTGTGTAATTTATATGCGTACAAGTGAACTGGGCCCTAATGGGCTTTGGTGAAACTGGGCTTCGGCGAAACACCTGTTTCGTCGAGGTAGGAATGACGAAACAAACTTGTTTCATCGTGATGTCAGCTGTTCAAGTCTTAACAGTTTAAGTTTACAGATTCACAATTCAAACACCTTATATAAAACACATAGCATATCAATTGATAATCTCTTATATAGTAATACAGATACAAGTCAAACAATCAAGCAACTAAACAGTCACAGTCAACGTGAAATAAATACGAAAGTGAAAGTCGGAAACTCGAGTTGTCACATTATCCCCAACTTGAAAGAAATTTCGTCCCGAAATTTAGCATACGGTTACTGAGGAAGCTAAGTAAGTTGTATCGTTTACTGGTTTTCCTGGGGTGTCACATCATTCCCCCGTTGAGTTGGAATTTTGTTCCGAAATTCCGTAGTAGCTTCAGCCTCAGTAGTAGTTGCATTGTTTTCGAACAACTGGGGATATTTGAGTTCCATTTGATCTTCGCGCTCCCAGGTGAACTCTGGGCCGCGACGGGAGTTCCAACGAACTCGTACAAGAGGTATTCTAGTGTTCTTGAGGACCTTAACATCCCGGTCCATGATTTCAACTGGTTCCTCGACGAAAAATGCAACCGTTCGTCGATAGTGAGCTCCTTCAAAGGAACTATGAAGGTCTCATCTGACTGACACTTCTTCAGATTCGACACGTGGAAAACATTGTGAACTGCACTGAGTTCAGCTGGTAAGTTCAGTCTGTAGGCCACTTTGCCTATCTTCTCAATGACTTCAAATGGTCCAACGTATCGTGGATTGAGTTTGCCTCGTTTGCCAAAACGAACAACACCCTTCCAGGGTGAAACTTTGAGTAGTGCTCGATCCCCAACCTGGAACTCGAGTAGTTTCCTGTCTTTATCGGCGTATACTTTCTGACGGTCACGAGCTGCCGCCATGCGTTGTCGTATTTGAGCAATCTTTTCAGTAGTATCAACTACCATTTCTGGACCTGTGATTTGACTGTCACCCACCTCTGCCCAACAAAGAGGTGATCGGCATTTACGCCCGTACAATGCCTCAAATGGTGCAGCTTTTATGCTGGTGCGGTAGCTGTTGTTGTATGAAAATTCCACAAGTGGCAGATGCTTTTCCCAGCCCTTGCCAAAGTCAATTACGCACGCCCGAAGCATGTCTTCTAGAGTTTGAATAGTGCGCTCAGACTGCCCATCAGTCTGAGGATGATAAGCTGTGCTCATGTCTAATCGAGAGCCAAAAGATTTGTGCATTGCTTGCCACAGTTCTGAAGTAAAACGTGCATCACGATCAGAGATAATAGAGGTGGGCACCCCGTGCCTCGAGACAACTTCTTTAAGGTATACGTCTGCTAGAGTGGAGAACTTATCTGTTTCCTTGATAGCCAAGAAGTGAGCAGACTTTGTGAGTCGATCCACGATCACCCAAATAGTATCATTTCCGCGCTGAGATCTAGGCAGGCCAGTAACAAAATCCATGGAAATTTGCTCCCATTTCCATTGTGGTATCTCAGGTTGTTGGAGTGGGCCTGATGGTTTCTGATATTCCGCCTTGACTCTCGCACAGGTCAAACACTTGCTAACATAAGTGGCTATGTGAGCTTTCATGCTAGGCCACCAGTATGTAGTTCTGAGGTCGTGGTACATCTTATCCGAACCAGGATGTACTGAGTAGCGAGACTTATGAGCTTCATCCATTACAAGCTCGCGTAAATTGCCATAGAGTGGGACCCAGATGCGTCCTGTTACATAGTAGGCTCCGTCTGCCTTTTGTTCTAACCGCTGCCTTGAGCCGCGTAGGGCTTCAGCCCTGACGTTTTCTGGTTTCAATGCTTCTACCTGAGCATCTCGTATCTGTGAAGGAAGACTAGACTGAATAGTGAGCTGTAATGCTCGTACACGCCTAGGTGTAGTATCTTTTCGACTGAGGGCGTCGGCCACCACATTGGCTTTGCCCGGATGGTACTTTATAGCACATTTGTAATCGTTCAGTAACTCGACCCATCGACGTTGTCGCATGTTCAATTCTTTCTGCTTGAAGATATGCTCAAGACTTCTGTGATCGGTGTAGATGGTGCACTTGGTGCCATACAGATAATGTCGCCATATCTTGAGCGCAAAAATAACAGCTCCCAGCTCTAAATCGTGCGTGGTGTAATTCCGTTCGTGAATCTTAAATTGGCGTGAAGCATAAGCAATAACTTTATCCCGTTGCATCAAAACACATCCAAGACCTTGGATAGATGCGTCGCAGTAGACTACAAAATCGTCCGTGCCTTCTGGCAATGAGAGGATAGGTGCGCTACAGAGTCTATCCTTTAAGTGCTGAAACGCTGTTTCCTGTGTATTACTCCAATTTTAAACAACACCTTTCTGTGTCAGCAATGTAAGCGGCTGTGCAATCTTTGAGAAGTCTTTGATGAATCGTCTATAATAACCCGCCAAACCCAATAATTGGCGTATTTCTGTCGGTGTGCAAGGTGCAGGCCAGTTCTTGATCGAATCTACCTTGGATGGATCGACATGAATCCCATCCGTGTTTACCACGTGGCCTAGAAAGTGGACTTCACGAAGCCAGAAGTCGCATTTTGAAAACTTGGCGTACAGCTGTTCTGCTCGAAGAAGTTCCAGAATAAGTCGTAAATGCTGCTCATGTTCCTCCCGATTCTTCGAATAAATCAGGATGTCGTCGATGAAAACAATAACAAACTTGTCAAGATAAGGTTTGCACACCCTGTTCATAAGATCCATGAATACCGCAGGCGCATTCGTTAGTCCGAATGGCATGACTAGAAACTCGTAATGGCCGTAGCGAGTTCTGAATGCTGTTTTGGAGACGTCCTCATCTCGGACTCTCAATTGATGGTAACCTGACCTCAGGTCAATCTTCGAGTAATAGCTCGACCCTTGCAACTGGTCGAATAAGTCGTCGATGCGTGGAAGTGGATAACGATTCTTCACCGTCACCTTGTTTAGTTCGCGGTAATCTATGCACATACGAAAGGTACCGTCTTTCTTCTTCACAAATAATACTGGAGCTCCCCAGGGCGAAGAGCTAGGACGTATGAAACCCTTTTCCAAGAGTTCTTGTAGTTGCTTAGACAGTTCTTCCAGTTCATTTGGAGCTAAGCGATAAGGTGCTCGGGCTATAGGTGCTGCTCCTGGAGCTAGCTCGATCTGAAATTCGACCTGGCGATGAGGCGGTAACCCTGGTAACTCTTCAGGAAATACTTGAGGAAAGTCGCGTACTACAGGAATATCCCCAATCTTTCTCTCTGTCGTAGATGTATCAGTAACGAGTGCTAAGATAGCTATGTGGCCCTTTCGCAGACACTTCTGCGCCTTCAAGAAGGAGATGATGCCACTCACGACACCACACTTATCGCCTTGAACTTCGAGAGGTTCTTTGCCGGTACGGGGAATACGAATGATCTTCTCCTTGCATAGGATCTCTGCTTGCTGTTGGGATAACCAATCCATACCAATGACGATATCAAAGCTACTCAGAGTTATAGGAATGAGATCGATAGAGAAAGTCTGACCAGCGAGGATAAGATTACAACCCTGAACTATGTGTGTGGCTTCTAGACTTTTACCGTTAGCTAACTCTACGACATGTTTGGTGTTCAAAAGTGTTGGTGCGCGTTTAAGCATTTGACTAGCGTTCAGAGACATATAACTGGTATCCGCACCCGAATCAAATAATACGGTAACATAAAAGTCGTCAAGAAGAAACTTACCCGTAACCACATTAGGATCGTTCCTCGCATCACCCCGACCAATCACAAATGTACGACCCCTAGCACCATTGTCGTTGTTGTTTCCCCCATTGTTGTTCCCATTGCCCTGATTACTGTTGTTGTTATTCTGATTCTGGTTTAACTGGGGGCAGTTCCGCTTGAAGTGACCTTCAGCCCTACACTGAAAGCAAGCCTTATTTCCTGGTTGTTGTTGCTGTGGCTGGTTTCGTGGAACTGGTGGCTGTTGTTGCTGGTTCTGATTCGCAGGCCTTGAGCTCCTGCAATCTTTAGCTTCATGACCTACCCTTAGACATCTCTGACAGCGGCCTCTACGACACTGACCACTGTGGTGTTTGTTACACCTGTTACACAGTGGATGAGTTCCCCGATATCCACTCTGCCCCTGACCACCAGACGATTGCTGACTCGGACTCTGGTAATCACTAGTCTTGCGCTGTTGCTGTGCTTGAGACTGTACAGTAGCTGAACCCCTGCTGGAATCCCCTTCCCATTTCAGCTTGTTGTCACTGGGAATAGCAGGAGTAACTGGAGTGGTAACGGTAGTAGTAGCGTTGATACGTTTAGGCAGCCTGTTCTGTTCCACTGCCTGATCGGTGAGGCGATGAGCCAACTTGACGATCTGCTGAATGGTGCCCAGATTTGCTGAGGTTACGTGACTTTGAATCTCCGGCACCAGACCATTGAGATACAGTTCGATACGCTTAATGGGAGGGTCCACCATAGTAGGACACAGAATAGCCAACTCATTCGATCTCCTGGTGTACGCTTCAATTTCTGACCCCGTCATTTTCAAGTGGTAAAATTCTACCTCCAGCTTATGAATATCATCACGGCTACAGTATTCCTCTTTGATCAACTCCTTGAAATCATTCCAGGGTGTGGCGTTAGCAACAGCTAACCCTAATATCTGAACTTGCGCATTCCACCAAGTCAGCGCAATGCCTTCTAGAGTACCAGTGGCGTACTTCACCCTGCGAGCCTCAGGGCATTCACACATTTCAAATACTGACTCAAGCTTTTCAAACCAATGGAGAAGTCCAACCGCTCCTTCTGTGCCACTAAAAGTAGTAGGACGACAGTCCATGAAAGTCTTGAAGGTGCAAACAGGTGGCTGAGCATGCTGACCTGTTGTGTATAAGAATCCAGGACAAGATTAAACACAAGAGTTGGTTTAGGAGTGTAGGATCTAAAGATCCTAGTGTGAGTTTACAACGGCAGGGTATACCTCCTGCTTGTGCGGCTGCAAGTGCCGCAGCAACTTGCTCGTTAATGAGAGCCGTCAATTGGGCTTGCGTCATGTTAATGCGTCCAGACATGATCTTCATAACAAATATGACATAAGTGAGAGAGGTTCGCGAGTAGTGCGATGACAGAAGAGAGTAAGCACACAAATGTTCTCATGCAATAGTGTTACGTTAATCTAAGCATACCCTGAGCAAAGTTCTATGCAATTATAGCAAGTAGGCAATAAAACATGTACCATATTACCTAAAATGTTGAGTCTTGCACGTGGAGCGAGGCGTCGTTGTGGATCGCTGAGCACTGTTCTGGTTATAGTCTGGTTTTAATAAAAAAATGTTTTCCCCTTATTAAAACCGAGTTCTCTATAACCAATGGCTCTGATACCAATCTGTCACACCCCCAAAATCCACACGCGGAATACCACCGCTTGGAGGCGTGACATGACCAGGATCAAGCCACCAATCATATTGAACATAAGTATATAGTAAAAATTCATTCATCAATACGATAGGTGTTTCCAAAACCAAATACAAACCAGTGTGTAGCGGAAGCATTTAAAGTAAACCCAACATAAGTTTAAGTACAAAATGTCATAATGTTTAACAACACATTTCACGATCCATGTCCACAACGACCGTGCCTCCCGTGCAAGCTCCAAAAGTACCTAAGGTCCTGCAAGGCATGTAATAGAGAGTCAACGACTAGTTGAGCGAGTTCACAGTTGGTTATTCAGTTATAGTGTTCGTATTGTAAAATCGTAAGTTCGTTTAGAAATCATGTATCGTATGTAATAGCATCGCGGCCCTCTAGGCATGTTTGCGAAGATTAAAGTATAGTTCGCGGCCATTCCAGGCATGTTTGCGAAGATTAAAGTATAGTTCGCGGCCATTCCAGGCATGTTTGCGAAGATTGTTCTAGTATCGCGGCCGATCCCGGCATGTTTGCAAAGAGAAGTATATGTATCACTAGTCTAGTGGTATCTACCATTGAGCTTCCTCTCCCGAGGCCTATGGTATGTAATTCCGATAACTATTAAACATAAATAATCAATCAACCCATTCCCAACCCCGGGAATCCCATGCCTTGGTAGAAGTGTGAACTCACATTGGTTTGCTCGGTATGCTAAGTATGTGCTCAAAATAAGTCAATCATGTCCTAAAGTGTGCACGTATACCCAATTAGTTTGTATTTACCAAGTTGTTTGCACGTAAACATAATCATCATGAACATCGCATCAATAACACTGAGTATCACATCGCACGTATTTGAAATCATACAAGTATTGCTTTTATACATAACAGCAGTTAACTAACCCAGTTAAGTTTTATCAGAAACAGTTACTGTGCAAATTACCGAAGTCGGCGAAACACCCTCTGTTTCGCCGTGAGCCCCTTCAATGAATCACTCTTGTTTCGTCAAACTAGTCTCGGCGAAACACATTGTGTTTCGCCATGTCGGTTTCATCAATATAATGTGTTTCGCCGGTACCTTTGATTCGCCGAAACACATAACAGTTTCAGCAATAATAATCATATCACAAAACCCTAGTGGCCAACAACTATCAATCACCGCCAATTCTCATTGGACCAACATAACATTTAGCCGATTGAACTCTCCCTTATCGTTAATTGTCGGCAACTTCACATGTACTGAATTTTTGATGTAAGGTGCCACTATTTTGATTAGACTAACTTTGTTCCAGCCAATATTTGAACCAATGGCACACAATAATTCAACCAACATTGACTCACAACATTAATCACAATATAATCTGACAATTCACGTGCAAGCATAATATCAAGAAATTTTGTAGACAATGTTATTGGACCAAAAAGAAAATAGTGGCCAACAATATTAAATATGGACATGTTGTGATTGGACCAAGAATATGTATTCATGAGAATTATCAAAGCACTAACAAACATCATCATCATATAAAATCGGCAGTTCCCAAATCCCCACCCATCTCGATTTCAATGAACAATCACATGCTACTTTCCATTAATCTTATAAATTTCCAGCCGACAATCCATGTGGTGTTCTTTGTCTTACGAATCGATAACACATATATACAAACAATTTACAAGTGAATCATGACTAACATAACCTGACAACACACACATGGGCCGCAACTAAAAGCACTTATCAAACAGACTTTTTAATCAATAACAAGTAATCGATTCTGATTAATACACACTAACCGAGATGAGAAGAACGATGAGTAGGCTAAGGGGGGCTTCGAGAGTTCCAAACAGCCGTCACACATAATAGGGGCGCTCTAGGGTTTCTATTTTGTTAACGTGTGGCGAATGAGACAGTTCCGTGTAATTTATATGTGTACAAGTGAACTGGGCCCTAATGGGCTTTGGTGAAACTGGGCTTCGGCGAAACACCTGTTTCGCCGAGGTAGGAATGACGAAACAAACTTGTTTCATCGTGATGTCAGTTGTTCAAGTCTTAACAATTTAAGTTTACAGATTCACAATTCAAACACCTTATATAAAACACATAGCATATCAATTGATAATCTCTTATATAGTAATACAGATACAAGTCAAACAATCAAGCAACTAAACAGTCACAGTCAACGTGAAATAAATACGAAAGTGAAAGTCAGAAACTCGAGTTGTCACACCACCCACCACCACCAACACCTGCCACCCACCGCCACCTTCGCCGCCACTAACCACCACCGACAGCCCTCCCCCACCCCCTGTTCGCCGCCTCCACCGCCACTCGCCGCCTCCGCCACCACCCACCATTGCCACCTATAACCACCCATAATCACTACCACCGACCACCACCACTCACTATTGATTTTATTCCTTCGTTTTTCTTGCTTATCAAACAATACACAATAATAATTCATTCCATTCCCACATTGTAAACAAACAAGACATGGAATGGTAATGATCCATTGCATTCACTCGTCCATTCCATTCTGTGACAACCCGCAATTTTAGGTTAATACGTTTACCTAACCACAGTTAGGTTAGACATACATTCATAGCACTGCATTTAACTAGGTTAGTTAAATGAGTCTACATAGGTAATTCAGGGAATTACCAGAACACACACATAAGTTAATTCTCGGACGTTGGTGACTAACACGAATAATTATATAAACGAATGGTTTATACGAAACTTATACGTTTCATGACAAATACTTGAATTATATGTTTTAACTGCAAACTGCAAGATGTTATGTGTTTTTTTGTGTAAAATTGTATAGTTAAGGGTGTGTTAAGGTTAATTATGAAACTCTAATAAACTACTGCAACCCTAAAACTCCTCATAATCTCATCATACGACAGTTGGTTTTCTCTAATCATTTTGGCTACACAAATCTCACACACAATCATCTACTCTCTGATCTTTCAACTCATCAAGAACAAACACTAGATTGAATCTAAGATAAGTGTTTTGTGTTATATGTTGATAACTTTGTTCTTTTGATTCCATGCAAAACCCTAGATATCTAAACAATTGTCCTGTGTTTAGTTAATCATGCTTGAATGAATGTGTGATTGTTTGTGTATGAATGTGTAATTGTTTGTGTATGAATTAGTAATTGTTTTGTCAGATGCTAGAGATGTTATTGATATATTAGAATTGTTAATGTGTTGATTTGTCGTGTAGCATTGTTGAGATTAGGGTTTGATCGTACTGTAACTATTACGTTGAAAACTGTGATTTTGGTTTTCTTAATCCGAGGTTAATTGTTAGTCCGGAATTAAGTGGTCCGACTTTGTGAAGTCACAAAGTCCGGGTTATTGGAAGTGTTATATATTCCAAGTTTATGATGATAATAAGTTTTCTGAGTTCTTGTTACTTAATTCCGAGTTTATTTGGGTACCGAAATTGTATAATGGTCCAAGTTAATGTGTGAGTCTGAACTTGTTCACTTGGTCCGAGTTATGATAACTGTTCCGAACTACATATGTTGTTCGAGGTTATATGTAAAAGAGCTATGCGGTCTGAGTTTATAAATACATATGTTGTCCGACTTTGGTATAAAGATCTAGGGGGTCCGAGTTTATGTGTTCAGGTTCTGAGTTATACATATATGTACCGAGTTAACATTAATCCGAGCATACTATATGTTCTGAACTTAACATATGGATTCCGGATTTTGTATGGGGTCTGAACTTAACACATAGGTTCCGGGTTTTTGTATAGGTCCGAAATTAATATAAAATTTCCGAGTTTACCAAGTTCCATATGTCCGAGTTTAGGCATGAGAGTCCGAGTATATGTGTATTGTTTTGGGTTTGGATGAAGTCCGAGTATAGGAAAGTTGGTTTCGAGTTTATGAAGAAAATAAGGGAGTTCGAGTTATGTTTAATTGTTCCTAGTTATGTATAAATATGTTTAATTGTTCTGAGTATATATGTGATGTCCGAGTTTCTCAAAAACACACTAATGTCACCAACTAAGAGAAATCCACTGTGTGTTACTCTATGTTAAACTTGTAATTTGATCACATTATACACCAGGTTTTTTGGACACTCAGGGTAGTGCAAAACCCTATTTGAATACGTACTTACACTTATTGTACATTAGGTCGCCTGTAACAATTGTGTAGTTGTGGCGGTGGCAACAATAAGTGATCTGCAACTATTGGGTTGTAGACTTTTAGTATTTCTTGATCTTTAAATAGAGAAAAATGCCCGGATAGTGTAACAGCCCAGCGTAACCGCACCATGATATTGTCCGCTTTGGCAGCCAGCACGCCCTCAGCGCCCGCCCCTCATAGTTTTAAAACGCGTCATGATAGTGAAGGTATCAAGCCCCTTTTAAGGAAGCCTTCGTTCCCCTTCACAACCAATGTGGGATGTTACAATCCACCCTCCTTACGGGGTCCATCGTCCTCGCTGGCACACCAATGTAACGCCCTACGTCCCTAAACTATTAACTTTTGGCAAGTTTAGTCCCTATACTATTTGAGTCTTAACTGTGTGAAACTATGAGAAACATTTGGGAAACTTTGTGATACATGAATCTTATGATGCTTTGAATCTAGACTCTTTGATACTTGAAACTTGACTCTTGATACTTGATACTAGGCTCCTGATACTTGACACTTGATACTTGATTTCGACTCTTGATACTATTAAACGGGACTCTTGATACTTATGGAACGAGACTCTTGAGACTTTGTTGAACGAGAAACTTGAAACTTGACACTTACTAGCTAGCTCATACGTAGACTTGAAACATGGAAACTTTTGTGTCATGTGATAATCTTACACAATAATACGCAACGCTTAGTCTAGCTCGCAAAATCGAATCAAAATTTTAAAACTAACCCGCGCGAATCGGCTGTCCGAATGGACATCCGACCGGACCGCCATCCGATCTCGCGTGCACCGCCTTACTCTCCTTCTTGCACTATAAATACCCACTGCCACATCATTCCTCACTGATGCGACAACCTCCTCCGACCCAGATGCACGCTCTCTCGTTCTAAGGCACTTTTTTTTCCATTTTTAGGCTATTCTTGCAAGTTTTCTCCATAATTCTTGTACAACTTTCATCTTGACACACTTTCTCACTAGATACTTCACAAAAATCATACTTTTCACCGTGGAATCACTATGATTTGGGCTCCTTGAGGGTAACGTCATCATGGTTGTTGGTACAATCGGCTATGTGATGTCATTCTGTCAAGATCTAGTCCAGATCTAAGAGATTTCTACACGTTTTACTACAAATCTTTACGTAATCTAATCATTTTCGGTTAAATTCATGCTTTTCTTAACTTATCTACTCAAACACGATGAAATCTGGATACAAACAGGTTGTAGACTTGTTCTTAGTCTAGATTCGGCTTGAGAACAGATTATCACCAGAGAGATGACCAAATAACGGGTCAGACATGAAACTCCGTCAAGAACAGTCGTCCGATCGAACGGGGTAATTCCCATCCGATTAAGACAAGCTGAACCTTGGTGGGTTTCTGTTGTCTTGATACGTTACCACGCCGTCTCCGTTAAACTCAAACTTAGAAATTTTACAAAGGTTGCAAAAGGAACAAGATCACAACAATCGAATGACCCTCCGATCGGACGATCATCCGATCGAACGGTCATCCGACCGAACGACCTGTTCCTCATGGCCTCCAATACTTAAACTATTTTGAATCAGGATTTTGAACTATGAAACTTTCACTCGAACAGTCATTCTGTGACAACCCAAACTTTCAAGGCCAGTGACCCTTAGTCACGTGATTCTGTTTCTTATTATTTCTCTTTCACGACCCTTACGATGATAAAGATTATTAAACCCTCGTGTATGAAGTATGCTTGCTAAATGTAAAACGGGATTGAGTAGGGTTACATGTGTTTGATTGATTAACTATACAAGGAACTGATAAATGCTATTATGTATCGTTTAGCTAACTTAGAAAACTAACTTAATGGGGCCGCGAGTTACTTGACACATTTGGCCGTGAACCCGTTTAGCACACACACATTCTTATGGGCTTGAGGCCATACACACACACCCCTCCTTATTATTCACGACCCACATATCTGGAGTCCAACCCGAGTACACATTTAACCAAATGAAGCTTAGAGTTATGTTAGGCCGAAGTCCTTGATGAATTACTTTAACCCGGTTCCAAATAATATTGGGCCGCCAGAGTATGCAACCAACTTGGCCCAATCCATCATTTGTGACTTAACTCTCGGCCCAGCATGTGCCAAAGCCCAACTACTATTTAGTCAAGTGAGGCGGTAGCCCACTTACCAGGGCTTAAACCCACTCGGTTAAGCTTTAATCACCCACAACTTCTATTATTTTTTTTGTGAACGTAATTTCATGTGGTGACTTACCACAAAGCTCAAACTAAGGAAACCCTACTTCTTCCAATCCGTACGTGTGGCAGACCCCTCCCCACCCTTCGAGACATCATATATCAGATCGACTGTTGGATAGTAAATTCTCTTGTTTAAGTTGTGTTGATAAACTTGTTTGTGTGATGTGCATGGTATTAGAATTATGATATTAGTGTTATGATATATATCGTATTAAACTTCCTGTTGTATTTAATCAAGATTATGATGATTGACTTATATGTTAGTGTGTATTCAAACCCATGTTTCGATTTGTTAATATTAGACAAGATAACAAAAAACTGGTTGTTAATAATTTAATGAACTTTAGCAATGGTTTGCATGATAATAGGTATGTTATGAATTCAAAAATTCGCATAATGTTAACCGATCGTGTAGAATGATTAGGGAGCCATAGAATCATCATTAATGGTTAGGATTCATCTTGATAGTTGGATTACTGTGTAAACCATGTTCGATCAGGAAGCTTTAAGGGTAATGGGAGTGGTGATTTTAGAATGATAAAAGGTTGGTTAAGGAACTTTATTAGTGAATCGATGCTAACAGAATATATGCTTTTGATTGATCTAGATTTTGAAATGGAAGGATCATAGTGATAGTTGTCTGATGTGGTTCTTTGATATTCTACATGTATGTAAATAAACAGAACTGATTATGATGTATTCGATGATGCATGCGTGCAAGTCTTAATCTGATGGGGTTTTGAACAGGTGCATGGGCACTAGGGTAGGTTAATAAATTCTAGTGATGAATCTGTTCCTATTTGAATAATTATGCTCAAATGTGTTAACTATTTAAAGAATGAAAATGATGAGGATTTTGTATTGATATTTTTAGATAGTTAAGTTCTTGGTGCTATGTTCTAATGGAGATGTACAACCATATGTACATAGGATACAACCCACCTTTAGGTTGCATGTTTTGAATCTGTGAATTTAATATATTTTGTCTTATGTGGTTTGATTATAAAAGTGAACATTAGGTGTTCATGTAATATATACATAAATCGGTCAGTACTTGGATTTCATTATGATTGCACATGGTACACTAATCATAGCCGCATAGTCCTTAGGCTCTAGGTATAATTGGGCCTTACGTTATCTAAATCACACACTAACATGGGCCTCATTTGTACGGGGATTTGAGATATTGGACTGTACACCATGTTAATGGATCTTTGTGTTAATGGGTCGCACACTAGATTGTGCGACTGAATGTATGTTCATTTATGTGTATATGAAACCTGATTTCTGATGTAGTGATTTCCTAGAAACGTGTGTACTGATATGTGATTACTTGTATATGAAACTGATTGCTATGGTAACCACATTAGGGGTTGATTGACCAACGTGGAAAATGTGCGTTAAATTACTGAGCAAACCTAAGGTGAGTTCATCTCTCTTGAGCATGCGTCCTAGTGGTTGGGACAGTCTTTGGGTATCCTTGGGAGGGATAGGTTTGGGGTAACTTGTTTGGGTATCCCTGAGAGGAATACGTCTTGTTGTAAATCGGTAATGTTGGATAATATACTCTTCTTATCACCTTTAAAGTCCCTCCGTGTTGTTTGGTTACCTGAGAGGTAACAAGGTATTAGTTAGTAGCGCTACTTAGGTTTGGCAACCTCACCCCGTACCTGGGAGGACGGGTGTTGAACTAATGACCTAGTCATGACCAATGCTTTGATAGGAGCATTGGAGAAAGGGCAATGTAAATCAAAAGCCGTCTTGTATTCGGGGTATTATCAACATTAAATTCAATGGATTAACTAAACACTTCGTAACCAACATTTTCGTAAAACTATGAACTCACCAGCGTTGTCTGATACACTTGTTGCATGCTCGCAGGTCGTTAGATATCTTGGATTTGAGAACTTGCTGTTTGGAGTAGCTGGAGTGTTCATAGGTCGACTGGAGGGACTCATGTGATTGATTATTGCTATTATACATTGGTTTTGAACAATTTAACTTTGGTTTACTATTTGCTTCCGCTGAACATGTTGGTTTTCATTTAAACTTGTTGATGACATTTTTCATTAATAAATGTGGATTTTATTTTATAAACTTGAATGGGTTCAATGTAATTAGTGGCTCGTTGTTGGTACGTCACATGCCTAACAGGGACATTCCCTAGGTGGTATTTTGGGGGGTGTGACAGTTTGGTATCAGAGCCACTGGTTATAGTGAACTTGGTTTTAAAACGTTTTGTAAAACTAGACTATAACCGAACAAGTTCTGAATACGACCATGACACTTAGCTCCAGACTGCAAGGTTCGTCTCTCGTTTACTCATTGCAATGCATAACTAGTGAACACCTACCTATGAAATTGCATGACATTGCATGTTTAGCACAACAGTAATGAATTCATGTATTACTTGCATGTGTTATGTGACTGATAGGGTGGTATTTCTCTAAACATTCATGACTCACGTTTCTTGATGTTCTTTGTTTGCTACTTGAGTTTGAGGAACCATTTGACATGAGTTAGGAAGAGCTGAGATGAGCATGCAAATCGCAATATTATTGTGGGTGCACACATAATAGTAATGTGGGGTGCATGCGAGTCCCAGTGAGGCTTAACAAGTGAAAAAGGGGTTCCGTTCTGTTATTTGATCAATGAGAAACGTAACAACCTATGGTGGTCATAGCAGTGATTGTCTCCTACTTGAACATGATCTTTTCACTTCTCTCTAAATCCTTACGAATCTCGATGCTATCAAGTATTACCTGAACACCCATATGAACGCCTAGCGAACTGTGTAGAATGTTAGGTGCTTGTACGAACATCCCTGAGTTGGATGTTGCAGCGTCGAATGATTGGTCGATATCTTCTCACTCCTTTTCATTGGTTGGAACCCTGTGTATTGACGCCTTAGATTCCGTGAGTGCAATCATTTTTGCAATACCCTAGCAACGTACTGTGTATTACTCGACCAACTTGCAAGATCGAGGGGCAAGAAGATGATCGTAGTATTTCACCGACTTCAGTATTAGAACAGCCTTGGTTTCTGGCAACGAACACCAGCAAATTGGCTTCAATCGAATCCTTAACCCTAGTAAGCGACTTATGGGAGTCAACACTTACTAATTAATCAGGACGTAATCGATGACAATTAACTATAGAGTGGAATGTATAATTGCCCGCACCAGAAGTAGTGCCTTAGGACGTGACACGAAATGTGTAAGGATGGACCCTAATGGTGAAAGGCCACAGGACTCTGTTTCGAGCAAACGACATTAGAAGCAACAGTCACAATGACCTCAAGGTACTCGCAAATCATGACTTTCGGTATGGAAATGATGGTGGCTTCAACAAGGAATGGCCGATGTTAAGTCAAGACGCCAAAAACCCAGGGAACAATGACAGTTCTGGAAACTCTCGTAACATTAGCAACAACACTGGTAGTGATGCTCGTGGAGGGAGCATTTAGGATTTGGCATAGGCGACGCCAGGCATAATAGTAACATGGTAGCTTGTAAGGGTAATAAATCGCTTCACCTCTGTCCTGTTTAACCCTGATACCCATTGAAACGAAACCTGTTGTGAAAACGGCTGATGGCAAGGTAATGGAAACCTCATATGTTCTTTGGGATGAAAACTCGACCTTGTGGGACAAGTGTTCGACATCGACTTTCCTTCTGCTATCCTTGATGGTTTCAATGCCGTAGTTGTGTAAGTTGGCCGTCTAGATATCACGTAGATATACCCTGGGGGAAGAAAATTTTGCGTCGTTTTATACTCTGAAGTGTCAGAGTGGTGTAAAGGTTAGCATCATATCAGCAATGGAAGCCTAGAGGTGTCTACGGAAGGATTATCTCGCTATGCTAGCACTCGTCACTGACGTTAAGGCTAAGGAAAAGAGGATCAGGGATCCATCAATCGTTCGTGACTCCTCTCAGTGTGCTACTCGAGGGATTTTCAGGTTTATTTCCACAACTAATTAGATAGAATCTCAATCTGATCTCACGTCAGAGACAGCCTGGATTACTCGTGCTCCTTACCATCTTGTACCAGGAGGGTTGCAAGAACTGTCAAATCAACTACAGGAGCCGTTAGACAGGAGTCTTGTCGGACCTAGTTTTCTTTTCGCTTTGGGGAGCCCCAGTTATATCTGCGAGGATAATTCTTTTGTTGGACATGTGTACTGATTATCGAGAACTCCGCAAGATGTCAGTCGGAAACCATCACCCCTTACCTCACACTGACGACTCTCCTGACCAGCCGCAAGGGTCGATCATCTACTCGGAAACCGACTTGAGATCAGACAATCATCAGATGGAAGTCCGGGAGGAGGATGCTCCTAAGACGACATTCCAAACGCGGTACGGCTTTTATGATTTCTTGTGCACCAGCAGCTTTATGGATCTCATGAATCGTAAGTGTAAACTTCATCTCGTCAAACTGTCAACTGTGTTTATTGATGACGCTTGGAACCACTTCCAGGAGAAAGGAACACCATGAGCAGCACTCGTAGCTTATCATAGGGCTCCTAGGGGAGGAGCAACTCCATGCGAAGTTTACCTAAGTGTGACTTCAGGGTTGGGAGGTACGCTTTCTTGGCCACGTAGACAACGAAGTGGGAATACACGTGGATCTCGCTAAGATCAATCTTGTCAGAAACTAATCTATACCAAAGATTTCTTTGAGGATACAACAGTTTCTTGGTCTCAGTAGATACTATCATGGATTCATCATAGGATTTTCAAAGATCGTGCAACTTAGATCTCTTTAACACAGCAGGGTGTTGTATTCGTGGAAGACAAAACAGGAGGACGTCTTTTCAGCTTTCAAATCCCAACACTGCAACGCACTAAGCATCACTTCTATCCGAGGGTACCGATGATCTGGCGGTATACCACGATGGTTTGAATCAGAGTCCCAGTTACATATCGATGCAACACGAGAAGGAGATGGCCCACGTGGTGGACCTACAGGAAGAACTGCACGAGTCACGAACTGTGGTGGAAGCTGTAGTCTTTGGATTTAAATTGGAGGCATTACTTGGACGGTACCGAATGCACCACTTAGACCGATCACAATGGCCTCCCGTGTACCCTTGTTTCAAGAAAGCTGATGTGTTCAAAATGCAACATATAAATTTCATCAATTGTGGCATAAAACTAACCCTTTTTTAGTACTAATGTTGGAAAAAGTGTGCTTTTGTCTTCCTTTTGTATTTTCGGGATTAAATGAGCTCAAATTAACAAAAGAAGCAAAAAGACATCAAAATCTAACATAAATACAAGAAAAGGAACAAGACGTGATATGCCCGACCCCACGACAACATCTTCCCAAGCAAAACAAGATAACAGAAGACTGAACACGCCCCGTGCTCAGCCAGCACGGGGGCGTGCCCAAGTGTTAGCAGAAAAGACAAAGTGGTAGAAGCTTCTATTGCCCACCACGGGGCCGTGCTCAGCGGACACGGGGCCGTGGTCAACTATAAGATTCGCACAATCCAGGCAAATCTTCATAGTACAAAGATTCTTCTGCACACGGGGTCGTGCTCAGCGAACACGGGGGCGTGGTCAACTAATAAGACAAGCTGCATTAAATGAAGAAAGAGAAGGATGTGGACACGGGGCCGTGCCCACTGGACACGGGGACGTGCCCACTGGACACGGGGTCGTGCCCGAGCTTCTGTTCAGCCTATAAATAGGAGTGCTTGGCTCAAGCTCAAACCATCCCTTGGCACACTACCTCTCTCACACTTCACCCACCACCACCCACCACCACCATAACACCATCATCCACCACCGTCATCCATTGTCCATCATAGAGTGTGTGAGTCGTCTCGGGATCCAAGATTGATCGTAAGAGTTCTTGACAATCAAGGCCATGTTTGCCTAAGTCTCTTACATCACTTGGTGAAGACAAGTGTCTAGTGTAATACTTTTTATTTCTAATCTTTTCGCACTTTTTATTTGGTTTTGTATTAATGACTTTAATAACTAGTTTCTTATGTTGAAGGTGATCTTTCCTTATCGTTTGTCCGTGGTGTCTTGGCATTATTTTACTGTCTATATAAAATAAAAGATTTTCACCATTCATATCTCCACGGTCTATATGGAGGTATGTTGGCTACCTGGTCGGGGGTTAAGGGAATGGTTTGGTAAAGGTCTTGCAATTGTTCAGCGTTTAGAGGTCCTGCAATGGACCTGGGTCAAATTTAGTAGGATCTCCTTCAATACTTAACGGTATTGGATGGCGGGGGTCCAAACTCTTTGATCCCCTCATAAGTTAACTACTATTAATACTATAACCCAGCTATTTAGGACTGTATCCCTGCTGACTCAGACTACTTAGTCGAGGGTAACATCACCTCCAAAAGAGGGGCCTACCATAATTTGCATTAATAACTTAATTAATTATCTTTCAATAATCCACCCTTTTAGGATTGTATCCTTGCTGACTCAAACTACTGGGGTGAGGGTAACGTCACCTTCAAAAGAGGGGCCTACTACAATAACTAAGATAATGTCTTAAATAAGTGCAAAAGTGCGGAAATAATCAAAGGTTACACTATACACGAGTCGGAACCAAGTGATTCATCTTGTCTATCTGTTTTTCTTTTATTTTTATTTTTCAGCATTTTTAGTTAGATTTTATTTTTCTTAGTTTAAAACATTTTTCTAAACTTTTGTTTTGATTAGACGTTGAGGATAAACCGGTACTAAAAGCTCTTGTGTCCTTGGACGACCTCGGTATCTTACCAACACTATACTACGCTCACGATGGGTGCACTTGCCCATATGTGTGTTTAGTGTTAGTAAATATCGTGTTTTATAAATTTAAAACTTGACTAAAAAAGTGTTAATGGGGCTTAAAATATACACCTAATATATATAACACTTCACACGCATCAAGTTTTTGGCGCCGTTGCCGGGGACACAAGGATTTTAAGAAAGTTAGGAATCAACAGCCTAATCGTTTTTCTTATTTTTCATTTTTTTTAGGATTTTTTTTAGTTTTTCAGCTTCTGCAGAACTCAGCACGGACCGTGCCCGCTGAACACGCCCCGTGCCCAATCATTGGAACTGGCAATCCTGTTTTAAGTCAGACAGTAAGCTGAACACGGGGCCGTGCCCACTCAACACGCCCCCGTGCCCAAGTTTCAGTTACTGAAAACAGAATCGTAAGATCCCGAAGGTTGGTAATTTCTGACACAAACATGAGTGATAATGATACTTTTTACTTTCGGCACTCTTATGGTACCATGTGGTGTCAATTATGTGGTGGTAACCATAAGTAATTAGAATGTTATTTTCTAACTTATAAACCCCACTATATAGACCCATCGTTTCCCAGTATCCTTAAGAGGGGCGAAAGTAAAAATAATCCTTATCTCTCCCTCGAATGCTCCTAACCGGATATTCTAGGAGAAATGCTTCTCGATGAATTATTTCAACTAGAAGATCTAATTATTGACTGGTTAAAAGAACTTAGGAAAGATTTCAATAATCTTTTCCAAGACAATAGCCAAGAAGAAGGGTTGGAACCACATTCAAACAACTTCATTGTTTCCAATGATACTTCTAACTCTAGTGAAGACTTGAGCGATAGTCGTCCCTGTGTTGATTGTGCCGTGAAGGACTCCGAATCAACTTCGTTTGATGCATACATAGACCTGAGCGATTTGACATACACCTTCTTTAACGAGAGCCCAGAAAAGGGTTGGACTTGTCCACGTACATATAGCATAGGAATCACCCTCACCGACAACCTCTTGCGTTCTCGTCTTAATCTAGATCAATTAAGGTATCTTAGGCACTTTGGGGTTGTTCCATCCAGTAAGGAACCACCCGATCCGGAAAAGTTCCTTAAAAATAGACACACTTCATAAAACAGCCTTCCGATACGGGGCCGTGCCCAGGTCAACACGCCCCCGTGTCCACCAAAAGATTCCTTTCTGACTTTTGTCAGAATACGGACAAAACGTGTCAGGATCTTGCCTGCACACGGGGACGTGTCCAGCCGACACGGGGCCATGTCCAGCATGCTGTCGTTTTCTATAAATGCAGCCAAGAATCCTGCACATTTGGATCATTCAGGGTCAGAGATTTGAAAGGATTTTCTAACATTCCATCCTAGGTATGTTCTAAAAGAAGATTCTAACAAACATCTTGTCCTTTCCTCTTTTATCCATTACCTTCTTCTTCATCTTTCTTGCACCAACAACTCCATTAAAGCTTGATTTCATGTAACACCTGTGTCATTTCAACCATCAAACAAATGCCCAACCAGTGAAATATTGTATTTCATACTTGGGATTTGTAAAAATATGTGTATCGTTTACACATATCAATTCTTGTTCGATTTCAAGCTCTAAATCGCTTTCTGGAAGGTTATACGCGCACTAATGCGTAAATATAACCAGTTTAATGCAACGAACACTCCGGAATAGTGAAATAGGCTTAACATACCTTAAATAACCTTTACATAACTTAGAAATAAGTTTTGAAGGCTTTGGTATGACAAAAACAAGTTAATTCGCTTACAGGAACTAAAGTTGACAAACTGCGAAAGTATGCCAATTTGAACTGTAACAGACATTCCGGAACATGACCATAAGTTAAACATACCATATATATCCTTTACATAGCTTAGAAATAGGCTTTGAGGGGTTCGGTGTGCTAAAATAAACTTTTGGGTCATTCAGGGACTAAAAGTGTCAAAAAGTGCACAAGTTTGCATTTTCGCGCATAACTTACGTTCTGAATACATCCGGACATCCAAAAATTTATGTAAGCATGACTATATTATATTTTAGTGTTCGCCATAAGAAAAATCCATTCGTCGCGTCATTTGGATCGTTTTTCGCGCTTATGCGCATTCCGTCGTAATTAAGCGAACATCGCGATCGTACGACCAAACGAACCGACATCCGACATATTTTTGAGCATGTTTTGAGTTCCCTATACTTTAACTTCATTTTAGAGCCTTGAAATGAGGTTAACGGGGTTCAAACGCATCGAAAAAGGCCTTAAACACGTGCAGGGACCATTTCTGCCACTTTTGAAACATTTCTGAAACAGGGAGGTGCTAGCGTAGCGCGACTGCATAGTGCCTTTGCACTAGCGCTACGCGACTGCCTAACCTGACCAGATTAAGTGTATTTGCAATCAGATTTCAGCTGATTAACCACAACCACATGTTTGCAACTTGCTTAATCACTAAGATTAGGAGCATATGTGGCTCCATAACCTTTGTGACAAATGTACGGCTCGGATCGTGGCACGATATTCATGAAACGATCCTAGCGGCTCTACTTTTTCTATAAATACCCACCCCCCTTTGGCTTAAAAACCCACAAATTTGATCATTTGGGCTCTAAGTTGGAACCTTCGTTTCATACCTGAGCTATTTTTGATCTGGGTTAGCACTCGGGGAACCTTCGTAAGTATTCTTTCGTTCTTTTCCTTATTTTTACTGCTTTTCGAGTCAGAAAGTCAAACTTTGTTTGACTTTCAGCATTGACCAGTAATGGTCAATGCGAAGTTCGTTTGAACTTCGCAACGTGATTGTAATCACGATGGTCATAGTCCCTTGGGACTATGCCTACTGATTACCACGTTGTCTAGGGTCGTAGGGTAAGCGATCTAATAAATCGCTTATACCTCGAACCCGACCCAGTTTGGTCGATCATTAGGATTCGACCAAACACATTAGGTGACCATAGTAGGTAGGGAATAACCTTCCGAGGTTATACCCTATGGTCACATCGTTTAAGTAGTTGTATGATAGGTAGTTTATATGCCTTAGGTAAATTACCAAAATACCCTTTTCATGTATAATTGGTAATTAAGCATATGTAACCTAAACCTTTGTCACGTAACTGATTATGTAATATGTTTAGGCATATAACACTTGTCATAGGGCTAGTTAGGCGGTCCGAACGCGTTTCAGGCGAACGACGCGTTAAAGTAGCATAAGCTACCTAAACGGGTCGTAATGGGTCGAAATCACTCAGGTTAAGTTTCATTTAGTATGTAGGCTTTGTTAAACCAAAAGACACGAGTCTCTACACTCGTTTGGTTTACAAACCCTAATGCTACCCGATCTTCCGATTTAGGTCCGGTTTATTAATGTAGCTACCTATACTAGGTGCCGTTTGATATCCGCGATCTCTAGCATTGTTTAGTTGTCACTCCAGAACTACTGAGCAATCCCAGGTGAGTACATAGACCCCTCTTTTACTGTTTTCCAAACTGTTTTGGGGTGGAACACATGTGCCTACTTGTTACTTTCATGTTTTTCCTGTTTTGACATCATATACTTACTATGTTCATTAGTACATTATAGTACATGATTTCATATCATCTTATGCTAGGTGTGCCCATTGTGTGCATTACTTAGTACATTGTTTTACATGACATTTCCTGCTAGGTGTGCCCATTGTGTGCATTACTTAGTACATTGTTTTACATTGCATTTTGTTGCATATGCTCATCCAGCATGTGAACACATTATACTACATTTTGAACCGTTGTATCTATGAACCGTTGTATCTGTGAACCGTTGTACCTGTGAACCGTTTGTATCTGTGAACCGTTGTACCTGTGAACCGTTTGTATCTGTGAACCGTTTGTATCTGTGAACCGTGTGAACCGTATTTGACATAGACATTTCGGCATAGACATTTTAACATGATTGACATTTGATCATGCATTTCCCACAAAACATAACTTTGATTTAAACCAAGTTTTACTTCAATACTTTGTTCTTGTGTATATGGTTTAGTTGAGACATTTCACTTGCCATACATGATATTTTGACATAGACATTTGACATGGATATTTGACATAGACATTTTGACATTAGTTTGGTTTGATTAAGTGATTAAGTAACGATGCGTGTGTAATATGATACAAGCATGGTGGATACGCCGCTGGTACTTCCTATATATAAGTGTTTGTATGGTATTACATATTGTAGCGTTATTTGAATCATTTCAGTTTGAGACATAGAACGTTTTATACAAATAACATACTTTTCACAAGACATTGTTTTACAAACAACTTATCTTATACAAACTCATCTTACATGGTCATTTATTTAACCATACATTATTTACTTATTTATACATATCATCTGATCTTATCGATTTTCAAATGATTTACAAAACAAAGCAAATTACAAGGTTCATGACTAAACATTTTCTCAAACATAAGTCATGGAACCTATTTTCACAAAACCTATGTATCTCACAGGCATTTTTATGCTGACGTACCTATTTTCACATGTGTTTTTCAGGAGCTGTTGCATAAGATGATCAAGATACATATAGGCAGACTTGGGCTTTAGTGACAATAAAAGATGCAAGACTAGTTAATTATGTTGTTTTTCCTTGTTTGATTAGACATTGTATCACTTTTAATTAATAAAACGAAACTTCAATTGCCATGGATTTGAAACATTAAATTCTGTTACAACACTCCCCGATGTTTCCGCCACGTTTCGTATGTTCTACGTGGTCGGGGTGTGACATTTCAAGCTTTATTGTGATGTTTATTGAATTTTTGTTCAAGGAATCTTGTTAAAAATAAGTTACACAACATTGTTTTAAGTTATTTCTGCTCAGAAAAGCTTCATAAGTTAAGAAAATAATTTGAAACCCCAAGATTCCTTGTTCTAAAAATCTGCAGAAAGTTGAACACGGGGCCGTGCTCATTGAGCACGGGACCGTGCTCATTGAGCACGGGGTCGTGTCCGTGGTACTGTTTCATTAAAACACACTATTTTTGGTATGTTTTCGTAGAATGTCTAGCCAAAACAGTGGAACCTCTTCTGCGCACTCAAGGAACAGTCGACGGGAAAGGAGGCCATCGATTGAAGCAACTCTCGTAAGATACGTAATGGCGCTACGTGAAGACCTAGACGAGATGACTTCGGTGGAGGAGGTCCTCATAGACCGTATAAATTATCTCTCGGTGGGGCTGGAAAACAGTTTTCAAGAAATAAACCTCTTGCACCAGAGGTTAAACATTCTTGTAACACCTCCCATGGAACCAATCCTCCCTCAAGAGGATTGGAACCTGGCACTTGGAATCCAAAATCCTACCGGTTGGGACGACATTCCGGCGGAAACTCCTCTTGAAGAACTCCAAGAAATCCCGGTGGAAGTTGCACCTCCTCAACCCAATGCTCATGAGCCCGCTTTTCTTCTCCCTAGGGAGATCGAAGAGTGGCTCGCCGACGTGTGAGGAACCCATACCCGGAGGAAGAAGTTTGTCAAGCCACTTTTAACCGAGAGATCTATCTTTTCGGAAATTTTGCTAGTAGAATAAATAGTAGGCTAGAACTTCTTGGATCAATATTTCTTGTGTTTCGTTGACCTAACTATCTAATATTAGGACTTTTTATTTTCTGCTTTATTTTTCATTTTAGGACTAGTATGTAACTCTCTATGATGAAATGAATGATGGTTTTTAGTTAATTTGGTGTTTAGATGGTGTTGAAATGAATAAAACACACTTGAGATGGCAAAGGATACAAAGGAAACTTGAACCAGCACCCCATGCAGGAAAACTGGACCGACCAACAAAATTCTTCGTTTACAGTAAGTTCGGCACGGGCCGTGTCCGCCCAACACGGCCCCGTGCTGCACAGTCTGCAGAAAAAGACCCAGTTCAGGTAACTGGACACGGGCCGTGTTCACTCAACACGCCCACGTGTCCAGGCTTCTGTTTCTCTTGATTTGATTTTGTTACTGGCACTTGAACACGGGGCCGTGCCCGGACAACACGGGGCCGTGTTCAGCGCCCAGTAACACAAAATTTTTGCTTTTTACACCTTTTTACACATTCAATCAACCTAAAATCTTATTTTTGGGACACATTGAGGAGAATGTGTAATTTAAGTGTGGGGGGATGCTAAAACCTTGAATCTTGCAAGTCCTAAATACAAGCCTTACACAAAACTCTATTGGAACCGCTAATCACCCCAAATTTTTTTCAAAAAATTTTCATTTTTTTTACTTATCTAGGTTCAACTCGGGAAATTCAAGTTCTTAAAAAGGTTATATTTTTACAAATTTACAACCGATAGCGTCGTGATAAAAAGAACCAACATAAGAAAATTATGAAAATGCATGGCAAACTTAGTTAAAATTTGATTATATATATTTGATCACATAAAAACCCATTCCCACAAAAAGTGAGTTTTGAGCCTTTATTGAGCAAACAATTACATAACATTAAACTAAATGCTCATTTTCGTTTCTTGTGTGAATAGTCGCTTGGTTCTTACGACTCTAGAACTTGCCATGACGATACATTCCCGGTCCTTACCAACTTAAACCCGAGTAAGTAAATGATGGAGGCATTAGGACTAACCCTTTTTATTTCTACACCATTATTTTTCTTTTTTTTTTTTACTTTTTTTTACCACCTACCCAAAATCCCCCTAGTTAGCCCCTTTGAGCCTAAACCTTTGCATTTCATAACCCAAAACAAACACCCTTTTACCCACCAAAACCTTTTTCATTTTTAACCCTTTGTTTTAGTAACAAGTTCGGTTTTTCGTATGACTTTTCAAAAAAATAAAATAAAAAGGAGAAAAAGCTGATTATGAAGCAAAAAGCAAATAACCAAACAAGTTTATCAAAAATGACTTTGTTTGAAAAATAGCTTCATAAAAATAAAAGTGAAAAAATAGAAAGTCTTACGAAAACCGACGCTTGTTACGCTTTTCACCTTTTTTCTACTAACCACTAACCCAATCACCTACCTTTAACCCAAGCCTAACCCTTCACCCACAAAGTCCTCTTGATATTTACAAAGGTATATAAGTTAAAAAGGAGGAGGATCGATTGCTTGGCAAGCTTATGGTAGGAATAAGTTCCATGCCGCTCTCGAGTGATCCACAAAAATACATTTTCGGCCAAGTGTTGAGTGATCCCCGTGAGGTATGTGAACTTGTATATAAATAAATTTTTACAAAGGCATGTTATGCCCTAATAAGTAATTTATCTTATGAAAAGTTTTAAATAAATCATGACGACTAGGATTGTAAATAAATAAAAATAAAACTAAATAAAGAATCTTGGAAATCCCGACACTCTATGATAAGCCCAAAAACCTTCTTTTCTACCCATTCTGTTTGGGAGTGTAATAGCCACATATTAAAGAGTTTTGCTTGAGGACAAGCAAAGATTCAAGTGTGGGGGTATTTGATGTGTTCAAAATGCAACATATAAATTTCATCAATTGTGGCATAAACTAACCATTTTTTAGTACTAATGTTGGAAAAAGTGTGCTTTTGTCTTCCTTTTGTATTTTCAGGATTAAATGAGCTCAAATTAACAAAAGAAGCAAAAAGACATCAAAATCTAACATAAATACAAGAAAAGGAACAAGACGTGACATGCCCGACCCCATGACAGCATCATCCCAAGCAAAACAAGATAACAGAAGACTGAACACGCCCCGTGCTCAGCCAGCACGGGGGCGTGCCCAAGTGTTAGCAGAAAAGACAAAGTGGTAGAAGCTTCTATTGCCAACCACGGGGCCGTGCTCAGCGGACACGGGGCCGTGGTCAACTATAAGATTCGCACAATCCAGGAAAATCTTCAAAGTACAAAGATTCTTCAGCACACGGGGTCGTGCTCAGCGGACACGGGGGCGTGGTCAACTAATAAGACAAGCTGCATTAAATGAAGAAAGAGAAGGATGTGGACACGGGGCCGTGCTCGAGCTTCTATTCAGCCTATAAATAGGAGTGCTTGGCTCAAGCTCAAACCATCCCTTGGCACACCACCTCTCTCACACTTCACCCACCACCCACCACCACCATAACACCATCATCCACCACCATCATCCATTGTCCATCATAGATTGTGTGAGTCGTCTCGGGATCCAAGATTAATCGTAAGAGTTCTTGACAATCAAGGCCATATTTGCCTAAGTCTCTTACATTACTTAGTGAAGACAAGTGTCTAGTGTAATACTTTTTATTTCTAATCTTTTCGCACTTTTTATTTAGTTTTGTATTAATGACTTTAATAACTAGTTTCTTATGTTGAAGGTGATCTTTCCTTATCGTTTGTCCGTGGTGTCTTGGCATTATTTTACTGTCTATATAAAATAAAAGATTTTCACCATTCATATCTCAACGGTCTATATGGAGGTATGTTGGCTACCTGGTCGGGGGTTAAGGGAACGGTTTGGTAAAGGTATTGCCATTGTTCAGCGTTTAGAGGTCCTGCAATGGACCTGGGTCAAATTTAGTAGGATCTCCTTCAATACTTAACGGTATTGGATGGCGGGGGTCCAAACTCTTTGATCGCCTCATAAGTTAACTACTATTAATACGATAACCCGGCTATTTAGGACTGTATCCCTGCTGACTCAGACTACTTAGTCGAGGGTAACGTCACCTCCAAAAGAGGGGCCTACCATAATTTGTATTAATAACTTAATTAATTATCTTTCAATAATCCACCCTTTTAGGATTGTATCCTTGCTGACTCAAACTACTGGGGTGAGGGTAACGTCACCTTCAAAAGAGGGGCCTACTACAATAACTAAGATAATCTCTTAAATAAGTGCAAAAGTGCGGAAATAATCAAAGGTTACACTATACACGAGTCGGAACCAAGTGATTCATCTTGTCTATCTGTTTTTCTTTTATTTTTATTTTTCAGCATTTTTAGTTAGATTTTATTTTTCTTAGTTTAAAACATTTTTCTAAACTTTTGTTTTGATTAGACGTTGAGGATAAACCGGTACTAAAAGCTCTTGTGTCCTTGGACGACCTCGGTATCTTACCAACACTATACTACGCTCACGATGGGTGCACTTGCCCATATGTGTGTTTAGTGTTAGTAAATATCGTGTTTTATAAATTTAAAACTTGACTAAAAAGTGTTGAAGGGGCTTAAAATATACACCTAATATGTATAACACTTCACACGCATCAAAAACTAAACATGTGATGGCAACGATGGGTGGAACTTTTGAATGAATACGACCGTGAAACCTGGACGTGCACGAGCTTTGCAACTCACTACCGACTATAACCTACCTGATCAGACTCACTTTGTTCAAATTGGAGAGTTGAAGAAAGGGAATTTCAAGTTGAACCCATGCGGGGCATGGAGAAGCAACCTTTGGCGGGCTGGACGACATTCGCTACCTCATGGAACGAAGGTGGATCTTATTATACGGCAACTGTAGGAAACTCGTGTTGAGCAAAGCACACCGGCCTCGATATTCTAGTCATCTGGGTTTTGATAAGAGATACTAGGATCTATGAATCTTGTACTGGTGATCGGGCACGAAGGTCCACATAGCAATGTATGTGAACGATGTTTGACTTGTGCGAAAGGTCAAGGTGGAATATCGTTGTAGGCTTGTGCGAAAGGTCAAGGTTATTTGGATCGGGAGTCGATTGGCGACAACGTGTGACCGTTAGGAAAGCTGATAAACTTGGGAAACGCTGGAAGATCGCTGTAGGCGATCGTATCGTGTTGAAAGTCTCACCCTGGGAGGGTGTGGGATGCTTGGGAAGCATGGCGAGCTTAACTGACGTCACGATGGACCATTCAACAGTCTTGGAGGAATTGGTAGAGTAACCTACAAACTCGAGTTACCCGATGAATCGGGTAACATACGCGATGTCATTTACGTTTCGGATCTAAGGCAGTGGTTGTCTAATGAAACACGTGCGATACCTTTACTGGAGGAATTTATCGAACACATGGACCGGGAAGTCAGGGTTCGTTAACTTAGTCGAATTTCAATCGTGAGTGTTGTTGGACCGTTCTATGACCCTAAACTGTCAGTCAAGGATGTTCATCTTCATGTGTAAAGGCGGAATCAATGCACATAAAGTCATAACAGCTCTAATCCTTTTAATCTTTCTTTTCTGATTGATTTGAGTGCTTGTACAACGTTTTCTAATACAAATCCGGCAGCACTTTGTTGCACACACAATGACCTCACACACTCAAGCGAAACACATAACACATATATATAGAAGGATGATTTCGCTTGAAACAGTCTGAAGCGAAATCATGTGTTGTTGATTTCGCTTGAACTGATTTCAAGCGAAATCTTCAATCTTATCCACTACAAACCCTAATTAAACCCTGTTATGTGTTCTTTCAATCAATCTAGACACAAGACCTAATGCAGACGAAGTCAACAGACATTCCATGCACTAACAGACTCCCCCTTGGATGTTGACGAAGTCTTCAGCTCCTGAGTCTTTAATCTTGGTCTTTTCACCAACTCTGTCTTTACAACAAAAACACTCTATCATCACAAGTTTAGGATCACAACCTGACTCCATCTTCAAACTCCCTTTTTACTGTTGATCCAGACTCCCCCTTTCATTGACTCCCCCTCTCAATATGCTAGAATCTGAGATGTCTGGTTCAAGCTTTGTCATTTAACTTCCGTGGGAATTCCTTAAACCTGCATATTCTCTACCACAACATAAGTTTCATAAATTTATAATACTTAGATTTTTTTTAAAAAAACTTACTGGTAGAAATCATTCATTCATCAAACATACTAGTTACATCAAGTTCAAACGAATGACCTTGATTAACTAACCACTCAATCTTTCAAAACATTTGTATATAGCATTCAAAGTTTTCAACAAACTCTCCCATCCTGTTCATCAAGTTTAGCACTTGGAATTTTGAAAATCAACTCTTCAACATCAGTTGTCGAAAATCTTTTTGAATTTTGATTTTAAAGAAATGCAGTAAACACATATATACAAACAATATTTTTGTGAGTTTGTGTAAGAGGATCATATCAGTTTATGAAACAAATCACAAGCATCGTTAAGCTTTAATTATTTTAAGCTCTAAACGATTCACGTTGATTGTCAGTATACTGGTCCACTTAAATTTTCACACAAAGTTCAACTGCTTCGAGATACGAGTTTAATGTCTTAGATACTTAAACTTAATCGCGTATCCCACCTCAGAATATACTCCCGTATCCAGATCCCAATATTCAGTCTTACAGGCAATTATAACACAAATGATATCTGTAAGGGGTAATAAATTATGAAGAATCATGAGAGCTCAGGTCAGAACTACCGTTCAGCAGAGAGATCATGACTCAACTTTTGGTGTGTCCCCTTTAGAGGATCTTTTTTTTACAACAGCATTGCTAAGCAATTTTATTGTCTTATCATTGATGCTGAGGGTGATGCTATGTTTCAAGCATTTGCAGAAAGTATTATTCGAGGACTAGGTCAGAACCACCGTTCAGCAGAAGTCCCGGAATAATACCCCAGACATCATTGAATATAAAAACCTAGTATATCAGAATACGAGACCTTTCAAACAAGATTTCGGGGGTTACCCATATATTCGAGAGATGTTACCCACGATATAAGCAAGTTTGAAATTTAGGTTTATATCTCGTCACAATTTACTAAATGTGCAAAAACCTACTGACACATCATCAGTGAGACCGTTTATCACATTTGACATTTCATATCTTTAGCATGCTGTGATAGTTCACTGATTTACTATCATTTCCTCTTTTTCACAACAAAACTCATTTTTGATTTTCAATGTTTTTGAAATTTTCAAATTTTCTATTTTTTTTTAAAATTTTTAAAATATTTCTCTTCCTAAAATCAAAATATGTTTCAATTTTGATTTTCTAGGAAAAATTGAAAACAAACTATACAAGAAACGTGACAAACTGATATCAAATCGCTTCAATTCGCCATTCACTCGGCTTAACAATCAGAACTCCCCCTGACAACAAACTATTTTCCCATTTAGATTTCAAAACACTTAAGTTTGTTTTAATCAAATGGTTTTCCCGGAAAATTAGTTTTGTGTGTCATTTCACAAACTCGGGGTTTCATCACATTGTTCTTTTTCAACTATTTTAAAAGATTTAACAATTAAGACCCTTGTCAACAACAAACACTAGTAGAAAATCAAGTACAACTTAATGTCCCTGATTTACCACTTGTAAATCGAAATATCACAGTTACCATCCTGTGAATTTCTCAAGAAATATGCCGATTCCTGTTCCACACTTACCAACCTGGGAACTCCGGCAAGTCAGGTTTTTCATTTAAAAAGATCTACCCAAGCCTGACCAGCCTTGGGTTTTACAACTTTTACCTCAACAGATGGCTCTTCTGGTTTTGACGAACCAGAATCATTGCCTGATTGTGGCTTGTCTGACTTTGAGACGTCAGATTCATCACCAACACATGGCTCCTTTGTTTTTGAAGAAACAAATTCATTGCCAACAACTTTCTTTTTCTTCTCTTTTGTCCTCAGATTTGCATCTGATGAATTCGTTTTGCTTGCCTTTTTAGTTGAGGAAAGCAATTCATCAGAACTTTTTCTCGGATTACCAGTTGTATCCGAGGACAAAATCCTCTCCAGATATTCTCTGGCCTTCTTTCTCTTCTTTCGCAGTCTGTCTTTTTGCCCCTGAGAAAGTTTTACTTTTGCTTCCTGAACTTTAGGTTCTTGAACCTTCTGTTCTTTGAGCTTGACGTTGACTGTCTTCTTTGCCGTTCTTTGAGATTCAACCCTCGATCTTCCCATCGATCTCCTTGGGCAATCTCTAGCAATGTGGCCTCTGATTTGGCAGTTATAGCATCTTCTTGTTTCGATTCTCTGTCTTTGGCAGTTAACAGCAATGTGTCCTTGATAACCGCATCTGTAACACATTCTGTTATCGTACCATGTACCACCTTCAGTCCAAACATTCAAGTCATAGCACTGTTTGGCTCTGTGGTAATCGTCACTCCTCCTGAAAACTGGATTTGGCCTTTAAGCTCTGTAGTCCGACCTGCACCACTCATTACCAACTATTTTTGAGTTTTTGTTTTTAGATTTTTGTGATTTTGCATAATGATTGAATGACTGAACTGATGAGCTTTTATTTTCATTTTGAAAATTTTTCAAATTTTTCAAATTTTTAACTTTTTGTTTCTGTTCTACAACCTTCTTAACAGGTTTATGCGTAGAGCATTCACCTTTTTCAGTAGATTGCAAAACAGTATTTTTGAATTTTTCTTTTAATCCTAAAAATAATTTTTGTTTAGTTTGTTTTTCATTTTCATCATCAGCTCCTTCATCACAATCTTCAACTTTGACATTGTCAAAGTTTGTGACATTGTCACTTATTGGAACAGAATTGATCGGTTTTGGACACTCATATGGTGCCAAAGTCACAAAACCTTTCAATTTCACTCCAAGCTCTTTGATTTTCATCCGAGCTTTTTCAGCTTCTTTTTCAAGCTGAATGATTTTAGCAAGATGAGAATTGATTTCAATTTGTTTTTCAAAATTATCTTTACCAAAAATATCTCTCTCATCTTCTAAAATCTTGATTTGATTTTGAAAATCTTTTTCTTTTTCTCTCAAGTCATTAATTTCCAATGTCAAACTGTCCAAACTACTCAACAGTTTGTCATTTTGTGACTTCAATTTCTCACAATTTTCTCTCATTTCAAGAATCTGTTTATTAGCAAATTCTTTCTCATCCTTCAAGCTTTTGATTTCCACTGTCAAATTCTCCACATCTTTCAAGAGATTGAAATTTTCAGCTTCGGATTTTTCGCATTGTGAGCACACAACTTCACTTTTCGAAGTTTCATCCTTCTTTGATTCTTCATTCTTTGTCATTCCTTCTTTAATCTTATTGATTAATTCACTAAACTCAACCAAACTCATATTTTCTGAGTTTCTTTCAATTTCATCTAGTAACTCTTTCTTTTTCTTTTTCTCTTCTTCATCTCCCCACCATTTCTTCTGCCAATACTCATCCTCTTCTTTGTACTACTGGATTATGGCTTCGATATCAAGTGTTTTGTCATCGATTGCAATATTTCCATATGGGTCAAGATAACACTCTCTGTTCGGATCCCATCTATTTGCTCTCCTTGCTTCCAGATAGATACCAGAAAGTCTAATAATCTTGGTTTCAGCAATCATCTTCCGGTATTGATACTTCTGTTCCTCAGTACGATCATCTTTCCATGGCTTAGGTTCGGAATTTGCCATATTTTTTTATGTCCTTGAATAACCTCGAAATCACCTGCAAACAAAACAAACAAGCAAACACTTAGTAAAATTTTAAGTTTTGAAAATTCAGCAACTTCAAGCGAAATACTTGAAATATAATCAGCTTCAAGCGAAATCAGTTTGATAAAACTGTTCAAGCGAAATCTGATATTAAGTGTTTTCAAGCGAAAACAACTATTTCGCTTCAAATGATTTGAACCTTCAAGCGAAATTCCAAATGAACTATTTCGCTTCAACTAATCAGACCTTCAAGCGAAATCTGAAATAACAGTTTCGCTTCAACTGTTCAAGCGAAAACCACTATTTCGCTTCAGGAAGTCTCAAGCGAAATTGTCTGATTTCAAGTCTATTGTCTGATTTCAAGCGAAATCAACCTATAATCTTCGAATACATTCAAGCGAAATCCAGTATTAGGTCAATTTTAACATGTTTTAGTCTGAATTTTAGTCCGAAACTTTGTAGGCTTTGTTAAAACTCAGTTTTACACGTTATACTCGAAAATCAGACCATTTCGACCATTGGAACTAGTTTAGATCTGAAAAATAAGAAAAGAAATGAGTAGAAATGAGAAAAATCGATAGAATCAAGCTGTAGTAGTATGAACTCCTCGTCCTGAGCTCTGATACCACTTGTTGGACCGTTCTATGACCCTAAACTGTCAGTCAAGGATGTTCATCTTCATGTGTAAAGGCGGAATCAATGCACATAAAGTCATAACAGCTCTAATCCTTTTAATCTTTCTTTTCTGATTGATTTGAGTGCTTGTACAACGTTTTCTAATACAAATCCGGCAGCACTTTGTTGCACACACAATGACCTCACACACTCAAGCGAAACACATAACACATATATATAGAAGGATGATTTCGCTTGAAACAGTCTGAAGCGAAATCATGTGTTGTTGATTTCGCTTGAACTGATTTCAAGCGAAATCTTCAATCTTATCCACTACAAACCCTAATTAAACCCTGTTATGTGTTCTTTCAATCAATCTAGACACAAGACCTAATGCAGACGAAGTCAACAGACATTCCATGCACTAACAAGTGTTCGTTGGAACTCAAGACGTGGACCGGAGTTCACGTGGGAACGCGAGGATCAGATGGAACTTAAATATAATCAACTTTTTCCTGATGACCAATCTAATTCTGGTAAAACTGGTGAATTTCGGGACGAAATTCCATTTCAAATTGGGGATGATGTGGCACCTGAGGAAAATCCGCAACAATCTTGATTCATCACTTCACCTCTCTGTGCTTACTTGTCAAATTTCGGGACGAAATTTCTTTCAAGTTTGGGATGATGTGACAACCCAAACTTTCAAGGCCAGTGTCCCTTAGTCACGTGATTCTGTTTCTTATTATTTCTCTTTCACAACCCTTACGATGATAAAGATTATTAAACCCTCGTGTATGAAGTATGCTTGCTAAATGTAAAACGAGATTGAGTAGGGTTACATGTGTTTGATTGATTAACTATACAGGGAACTGATAAATGCTATTATGTGTCATTTAGCTAACTTAGAAAACTAACTTAATGGGGCCGCGAGTTACTTGACACATTTGGGCCGTGAACCCGTTTAGCACACACACATTCTTATGGGCTTGAGGCCATACACACACATCCCTCCGTATTATTCACGGCCCACATATCTGGAGTCCAACCCGAGTACACATTTAACCAAATGAAGCTTAGAGTTATGTTAGGCCGAAGTCCTTGATGAATTACTTTAACCCGGTTCCAAATAATACTGGGCCGCCAGCGTATGCAACCAACTTGGCCCAATCCATCATTTGTGACTTAACTCTCGGCCCAGCATGTGCCAAAGCCCAACTACTATTTTGTCAAGTGAAGCGGTAGCCCACTTACCAGGGCTTAAGCCCACTCGGTTAAGCTTTAATCACCCGCAACTTCTATTTTTTTTTTGTGAACGTAATATCATGTGGTGACTTACCACAAAGCTCAAACTAAAGAAACCCTACTTCTTCCAATCCGTACGTGCGGCAGACCCCTCCCCACCCTTCGAGACATCATATATCAGATCAACTATTGGTTAGTAAATTCTCTTGTTTAAGTTGTGTTGATAAACTTGTTTGTGTGATGTGCATGGTATTAGAATTATGATATTAGGGTTATGATAGATATCGTATTAAACTTCCTGTTGTATTTAATCAAGATTATGATGATTGACTTATATGTTAGTGTGTATTCAAACCCATGTTTCAATTTGTTAATATTAGACTAGAAAATAAAAACTGGTTGTTAATAATTTAATGAACTTTAGCAATGGTTTGCATGATAATAGGTCTGTTATGAATACAAAAATTCACATAATGTTAACTGATTGTGTAGAATGATTAGGAAGCCATAGAATCATCATTAATGGTTAGGATTCATCTTGATAGTTGGATTACTGTGTAAACCATGTTCAATCAGGAAGCTTTAAGGGTAATGGGAGTGGTGATTTTAGAATGATAAAAGGTTGGTTAAGGAACTTTAATAGTGAACCGATGCTAACAGAATATATGCTTTTGATTGATCTAGATTTTGTAATGGAAGGATCATAGTGATAGTTGTCTGATGTGGTTCGTTGATATGCTACATGTATGTAAATAAACAGAACTGATTATGATGTATTTGATGATGAATGCGTGCAAGTCTTAATCTGATGGGGTTTTGAACAGGTGCATGGGCACTAGGGTGGGTTAATAAATCCTAGTGATGAATCTGTTCCTACGCATGATATTTGAATAGTTATGCTCAAATGTGTTAACTATTTAAAGAATGAAAATGATGAGGATTTTGTATTGATTTTTTTAGATAGTTAAGTTCTTGGTGCTATGTTCTAATGGAGATGTACAACCATATGTACATAGGGTACAACCCACCTTTAGGTTGCATGTTTTGAATATGTGAATTTAATATGTTTTGTCTTATGTGGTTTGATTATAAAAGTGAACATTAGGAGTTCATGTAATATATACATAAATCGCTCAGTACTTGGATTTCATTATGATTGCACATGGTACACTAATCATAGCCGCATAGTCCTTAGGCTCTAGGTACAATTGGGCCTTACGTTATCTAAATCACACACTTACATGGGCCTCATTTGTACGAGGATTTGAGATATTGGACTGTACACCGTGTTAATGGATCTTTGTGTTAATGGGTCGCACACTAGATTGTGCGACTGAATGTATGTTCATTTATGTGTATATGAAACCTGGTTTTTGATGTAGTGATTTCCTAGAAACGTGTGTACTGATATGTGATTACTTGTATATGAAACTGATTGCTATGGTAACCACATTAGGGGTTGATTGACCAATGTGGAAAATGTGCGTTAAATTACCGAGCAAACCTAAGGTGAGTTCATCTCTCTTGAGCATGCGTCCCAGTGGTTGGGACAGTCTTTAGGTATCTCTGGGAGGGATAGGTTTGGGGTAACTTGTTTGGGTATTCCTGAGAGGAATACATCTTGTTGTAAATAAGGTAATGTTGGATAATATACTCTTCCTATCACCTTTAAAGTCCCTCCGTGTTGTTTGGTTACCTGAGAGGTAACAAGGTATTAGTTAGTAGCGCTACTTAGGTTTGGCAACCTCACCCCGTACCTAGGAGGATGGGTGTTGAACTAATGACCTAGTCATGACGAATGCTTTGATAGGAGCATTGGAGAAAGGGCAATGTAAATCAGAAGCCGTCTTGTATTCGGGGTATTATCAACATTAATTTCAATGGATTAACTGAACATTTGGTAACTGGTGTGTGCAAAATGCAACATATAAATTATATCAATTGTGGCATAAAACAAACCCTTTTTTAGTACTAATGTTGGAAAAAGTATGTTTTTGTCTTCCTTTTGTATTTTCAGGATTAAATGAGCTCAAATTAACAAAAGAAGCAAAAAGGCAGCTAAATCTAACATAAATACAAGAAAAGGAACAAACGTGACATGCCCGACCCCACGACAGCATCTTCCCAAGCAAAACAAGAAAACAGAAGGCTGAACACGCCACGTGTTCAGTGAACACGGGGGTGTGCCCAAGTGCCAGCATAAAAGACAAAGCTATAGAAGCTTCTATCGCCCACCACGGGGCCGTGCTCAGCGGACACGTGGCCGTGGTCAACTATAAGATTCGCAGAATCCAGGCAAATCTTGATAGTACAGATATGCTTCTACACACGGGGGCGTGCCCAGCGGACACGAGGGCGTGGTCAACTAATGCAGATAAACTGCAATTAATGAAGACAGAGAAGAGGATGGACACGGGGCTGTGCCCAATGGACACGGGGCCGTGCCCGAGCTTCTGTTCAGCCTATAAATAGGAGTGCTTGGCTCAAGTGCAAATCATCCCTTGTCACACCACCTCTCTCACACTTCACCCACCACCTACCACCTACCACCACCATAACACCATCATCCACCACCATCATCCATTGTCCATCACAGAGTGTGTGAGTCGTCAAGGGATCCAAGATTGATCGTAAGAGTTCTTGACAATCAAGGCCATGTTTGCCTAAGTCACTTACATCACTTGGTGAAGACAAAGTGTCTAGTGTAATACTTTTTATTTTTAATCTTTTCGCACTTTTTACTTGGTTATGTATTAATGACTTTAATAACTAGTTTCTTATGTTGAAGGTGATTTTTCCTTATCGTTTGTCCATGGTGTCTTGGCATTATTTTACTGTCTATATAAAATAAAAGATTTTCACCATTCATATCTCCACGGTCTATATGGAGGTATGTTGGCTACCTGGTCGGGTGTTAAGAGAACGGTTTGGTAAAAGTCTTGCCTTGTTCAGTGTATAGATCCTGCAAGGACCTGGGTCAAATTTAGTAGGACCTCCTTCAATACTTAACGGTATTGGATGGCGGGGGTCCAAAATCTTTGATCCCCTCATATGTAAGCTACTATTAATACTTTAACCCGGCTACTTAGGACTGTATCCCTGCTGACTCAAACTACTTAGCCGAGGGTAACGTCACCTTCAAAAGAGGGGCCTACCATAATATGCATTAATAACTTAATTAATTATCTTTCAATAATCCAACCCTTTAGGATTGTATCCTTGCTGACTCAAACTACTGGGTTGAGGGTAACGTCACCTTCAAAAGAGGGGCCTACTACAATAACTAAGATAATCTCTTAAAAAGTGCAAAAGTGCGGAAATAATCAAAGGTTACACTATACACGAGTCGGAGCCAAGTGATTTATCTTGTTTATCTGTTTTTCTTTTTATTTTATTTTCAGCATTTTAGTTAGTTTTATTTTTCTTAGTGTAAAACCTTTTTCTAAACTTTTGATTTGATTAGACGTTGAGGATCAACCGGTACTAAAAGCTCTTGTGTCCTTGGACGACCTCGGTATCTTACCAACACTATACTACGCTCACGATGGGTGCACTTGCCCATATGTGTGTTTAGTGTTAGTAAATATCGTGTTTTATAAATTTAAAACTTGGCTAAAGAAAGTGTAAAAGGGCTTAAAATATACTTAAACTTATATACACACTTCACACGCATCAAGTTTTTGGCGCCGTTGCCGGGGACACAAGGATTTTAAGAAAGTTAGGAATCAACAGCCTAATCGTTATCCAAATCCTCGCAGGATCTTTTCATATCTTCATATGAGAGATTCGTAGCAGGATATTCAAAAGGTACTACCTTAAATCCTTAATGGGCTTCTATGTAATAGTTAAGACCCTTGGATTATATAGTACTGCTCCATGATTCATTAGAGACCCTTTAGTGGTCTAATCAAAAAGATTGATTCACAATTTGGTTAAAGAACGACATCTAGTGATGTAGCTGGACAGACTCCTTGATAGTCTATTTAAATCATTTATTGATTTAGTCTAAAGGACTCTATGGCGGTCTAAGTCACGCTCATCACAGGATTGTTCATTTAGTTTTACCCTACACATTATAAAATAGACTGTGTGAACTGTGCAAGGAGTTCTCTAATTATGGATGCGCACATAATTATGAAATTTAGTGCACAGAAATCTAGTAAGGTTTATTATGTGAAAGAACCGATAGTGACAACAATAACAAAATGAGAACGATGTAATGGAGGCATGGTGGACGCACCAATGACGCTTCATATACTTGTATATAAGTGTCCCTCTTACATTGCAAACATAATGTTATTAAGGTTACTAGAAGTTCAAGAACCCTAACCAATGTTGTTTGATCTTTTCAACTTCATGTTTTCAAGCTCTCACAAGTTTCCTCTAAATAAATTTCGGGACGAAATTTCCTAAAGTAGGGGAGACTGTAACACCTGTGCCTTCACGGCCATCAAACAAATACCAAACCAATGAAATATTGTATTTCATACTTGGGATTTGTAAAAATATGTGTATCATTTGCACATATCAATTTTTGTTCAATTCCAAACTCTAAATCGCTTTCTGGAAGGTTATACGCGCACCGATGCGTAAATATAACCAGTTTAATGCAACAAACACTCCGGAATAGTGACATAGGCTTAACATACCTTAAATAGCCCTTACATAACATAGAAATAAGTTTTGAAGGCTTTGGTGTGGCAAAAACAAGCTAATTCGCTTACAGGGACTAAATTTGACAAACTGCGAAAGTATGCCAATTTGAACTGTAACAGACATTCCAGAACATGACCATAAGTTAAACACACCTTAAATATCCTTTACATAGCTTAGAAATAGGCTTTGAGGGGTTCGGTGTGCTAAAATAAACTTTTGGGTCATTCAGGGACTAAAAGTGTCAAAAAGTGCACAAGTTTGCATTTTCGCGCATAACTTACGTTCTGAATACATCTGGACATCCAAAAATTTATGTAAGCATGACTATATTATGCTTTAGTGTTCGCCATAAGAAAAATCCATTCGTTTCGTCATTTGGATCGTTTTTCGCGCTTATGCGCATTCCGTCGTAATTAAGCGAACATCGCGATCGTACGGCCAAACGAACCGACATCCGAGATATTTTTGAGCATGTTTTGAGTTCCCTATACTTTAAGTTCATTTTAGAGCCTTGAAATGAGGTTAACGGGGTTCAAACGCATCGAAAAAGGCCTTAAACACGTGCAGGGACCATTCTTGCCACTTTTGAAACATTTCTGAATCAGGGGAGTGCTAGCGTAGCGCGACTGCATAGTGCCTTTGCACTAGCGCTACGCGACTGCCTAACCTGACCAGATTCAGTGTTTTAACATCTGATTCCAGCTGTTTCGTTCACAACCACACATTCCCATGAGTCTAGTCAGATGATAAGGATGGATTTTTAGTCACCATAAGGTCCCGACACTTGTACGGGTGGGATTAAGGCACGTTTTCCATGAAACGATCTTAACGGTGGACCGAAAACTATATATACCCATCCACCCCCATTGCATTTCTCACTAGAATTCTGAATTTGAGAGCTCTAAGTTGAAACCATTGTTTCATACCTGAGTTCTTGGATCGGGATTAGCATTCGGGGACCCTTCGTAAGTATTCTTTCGTTCTTTTCCTTATTTTACTGCTTTTCGAGTCAGAAAGTCAAACTTTGTTTGACTTTCAGCGTTGACCAGTAATGGTCAATGCGAAGTTCGCTAGAACTTCGCAACGTGATTGTAATCACGATGGTCATAGTCCCTTAGGACTATGCCTACTGATTACCACGTTGTCTAGGGTCGTAGGGTAAGCGATCTAATAAATCGCTTATACCTCGAACCCGACCCAGTTTGGTCGATCATTAGGATCCGACCAAACACATTAGGTGACCATAGTAGGTAGGGAATAACCTTCCGAGGTTATACCCTATGGTCACATCGTTTAAGTAGTTGTATGATAGGTAGTTTATATGCCTTAGATAAATTACCAGAATACCCTTTTAATGTATAATTGGTAATTAAGCATATGTAACCTAAACTTTTGTCACATAACTGATTATGTAACATGTTTAGGCATATAACACCTGTCATAGGACTAGTTAGACGGTCCGAACGCGTTTCACGCGCACGACGCGTTAAAGTAGCATAAGTTACCTTAATGGGTCGCGATGGGTCGATTATACTTAGGTTAAGTTTCATTTAGTATGTAGGCTTTGTTAAACCATATCATATGAGTTCCTACACTCATTTGGTTTACAAACCCTCCTGCTACCCAGTCTTCCGATTTAGGTCCGGGTTAATTATGTAGTTACCTATATTAGGTACCGTTTGATTTCCGGGACTCCTCTAGCTTACTTGGTAGTTGTTCAAGACCTCCAAGCATTCTCAGGCGAGTACATTATTCCCCTCTTTTACTGTTTTCAACTGTTTTGGGGTGACTCATATGTGCTAAATGTTTTCGATGTTATAACGATGGTTTCAAAAACGATTAAGACGATTTATACAAAACTAATAACGATTTCATAAAGTGAACAAACTTGTTGGTTGTAGTTACATAACAAATGACATTCATTAGCAATGATCAAGCCGACCAGTATTAGGTTATGGTACCATAGGATCTGACAAATCCCGTTATTTACTACACCCGTGGTTATGTGTGGGTATGGTAGGTAGCGACTGAATCTGTAATTATTAACTTACCCTATGGAGGTTTGTTAATACGAAAACGAGAAGCGACGAAAACGAGAAGCGATGAAAGTCACGAAGGTTTGAATGTTATTAGCGAGACGACCTTATAAGTAGTTTCACGACCTAAAACGAATTAAACGATTTACGATTGGTTTTCACACGATGTTTTAACGATTGGGTAACGATTGGGTTTCACACGATGTTTTAACGATTGGGTAAACGATTGGCTTCAAAGCGATATACGATATTATTTTGGTTATACATATTACATGATTTACATTTGGGCATGAACATTACTTTGGTGGTTTGGTTTGGATTAAGTGATTAAGTAACAATGCGTGTGGAATATGATACAAGCATGGTGGATACGCCGCTGGTACTTCCTATATATAAGTGTTTGTATGGTATTACATATTGTAGCGTTATTTGAATCATTTCAGTTTGAGATATAGAACATTTTATACAAGTAACATACTTTTCACAAGACATTTATTTACAAACAACTTATCTTATACAAACTCATTTTACATGGTTATTCATTTAATCATGCATTATTCTCTTATTTATACATATCACCTGAACTTATCATTGTTTTTCAAATAATTTACTAAAACAAATGTTTTTGGGTTAAGAGTCATGGCTACGAGGTTTTACAAATTATAACTCGCTTGATTTGAGTTGGTTAATTAAGTTGCAATATTATACTCTTTTCAAAACAAGGTTTTTAAATAAAGTATTGCAACGTCTAAACTAGCCATGATTTCGACACTCCTACAAAACCTATGTACTCGCCAGCATTTCTTTGCTGACCTCGTTTTCACATATGTTTCAGGTATTGTTGAATGATATCGATTGATAAGATGCATGCTCACATAGGACTGGACAAGGCCTTAGTGACTCAATAACAATGATAGACTATGTTTAAATAGTGTATTTAGATTTCAAGACGATGTAATTATTCAATGTTTAATAAAACGAAACATTTTTTGGTATCCATGGTTATGAAACATTAATTCTGTTGCAACACGCCCCGATGTTTCCACCGCGATTTGTTGTTTTACGCGGTCGGGGTGTGACAGAAAAGATGGTATCAGAGCCAATGGTTATAGGGAATTAGGTTATTAGTAATTAGTAATGCTTTGACCTAGTCTATAACCTTCTTAGGACCCTAACGCGAGTTTACTTGCGTTTAGTCATAAAACAATACCGTCACCTATCCTTAGGCGACGACCACAACAAGAACATAAATTTCAAAACCGCTTGAAAACTAATCATCTGTTCTAGGATGATTGATTACTAGGTTTTGAACCCTTTGTTATAAGGTTTTGAACTCTTTGAGTTTTCAAAACTTCGTCAAGGTTTTGGGTTTTAAATAATGTGAACACGTGCAAACTGGAAGGGTGAATGCCTGTATTCTGGGTTTTCTGGCTAGGCAAGCACTTCGTATACATCTCATCAGACGCGAGACCAGTTGTGCTTACCTGGGAATTCTTGGGATGAGTGTTCACTTATAGGCGAGCATGTCTTCGCGATACATTATTTTTGACCCATTTACTTTGATCAGTCACCGTCTCATTTGTTTGCCTTAGGTAACAAACAAATGATCGCAATCTTCATGCGTTATCATTCTGTTTTGATTGTCCAATAATCTTTCACCTGTTTCTCCCTATGCCTTTCTTTTTCTTCAAGAATGTCTCTTCATCACGATGACGCCCAGATATCTGAGCAAGCAGCCAAAATTCGCTCAGCGAATAGGCGAAGTAGCCCTGAAGACTGTTGAATTAGCTACTGCCATGTATCATCTCCAGGATGAAGCCACTCAAGAGTCACCAAGACAGGCAGGACCTAGTCAGGTGACAGCACCATCAGCCAAGAAACAAATCGAGGAATCAAAGACCATGGATGAACGATCCCCTAAGAAGTCAAAGAAGCGAAAGGCTTCTCAGAACTTCGCCATGGTCGCTCACAATGGTAAAGCAGTCCCCAACCAACCAGCTCAACCCCCTGCTAGGTGTGTATGGCTTTTCCTATGATACCTACATCAAGGAACTATGTACCTTACAACCTACTCTTGTGATTTCTCTCTCTCAAATGATTGCTCATGATTCCCTCGAAAATTTTAAGTACTCGTTTCACTCTAAGAAACAAAGTACAGAAAATTTAGTGACATTATGAGTAATCGTGCTTTTCGCACATCTGTGCCTTTAAATCCTTGGTTAGATAACTAAGGGTATTTTCAAATCTCATACCCATTACGTTTTGATTTTTTCAACATACACAGTACCAGTATTTCAAAACAATCTTCATGATCTCAAAACATTTCATATAGTTTGAAAACAATGTTTCTAGATGCATTGTCTGTGTTATTTCAAAAACATTGGCCATGTTATCAAAACCAACCTTTCTAATTTCAAAATATTTCATATAGTCTGAAGACAATATTAACACAATACATTTTCTGATCAAGTGCATGATTTCGAAAAGCATCATTCATGTCTTTCAAAAACCTTATACATAATTTCAAAATTCATCTCGCATGATTTTAAAAACATTTTTTTATATCTACCTAATACACCTACTTTATTTCAAAAGTATTATATATAAGGTTTCAAAAACGTTAAACACCTTTTTCTTAAAAGAACCCCATGCATAGTTTTCAAAAATATTTTCCTCATACATTGACTTAACCTTCAAAATTCTGCTTCATATGTCGCCTTGGCATATCTAGCATCTCAATTTCATAAGCATTTTTACTTCATGTTTTGACATAAGCACGTCCAGTGCAAGGTATCAAAACATCTTCAACTTCTAAAATCCATAAGGGATCTTTTTATCTTCACAATTAGATCCTTGTGGATGATCATCATTCAAATCAGAGTCCTTAATTGGATTCCTCATATACCTAAATTCGAACATTTCGGTTCCTAAAAATCGAAATCGAATTCTTTCTTTTAAAGATCTTTCTATCTTTATAGTTAGATTCTTGATAACGTTTAAAGTACCAAATGAAATCCACAGATTGGATTCCTAGTATGCTTTAAATACCCATGTCCAAAGATAACAAATTAAACGATTTTGCGATTAAACGATTTTGCGATTAAACGATTTTGCGATTAAACGATTTTACAATTATGCGATTATGTGTTATGTGTTATATGTGTTCTCCTCTATGATTTTTGTGTTTTTGTATACTCTGGATATTCGTTATCCAAATCCTCGCAGGATCTTTTCATATCTTCATATGAGAGATTCGTAGCAGGATATTCAAAAGGTACTACCTTAAATCCTTAATGGGCTTCTATGTAATAGTTAAGACCCTTGGATTATATAGTACTGCTCCATGATTCATTAGAGACCCTTTAGTGGTCTAATCAAAAAGATTGATTCACAATTTGGTTAAAGAACGACATCTAGTGATGTAGCTGGACAGACTCCTTGATAGTCTATTTAAATCATTTATTGATTTAGTCTAAAGGACTCTATGGCGGTCTAAGTCACGCTCATCACAGGATTGTTCATTTGGTTTTACCCTACACATTATAAAATAGACTGTGTGAACTGTGCAAGGAGTTCTCTAATTATGGATGCGCACATAATTATGAAATTTAGTGCACAGAAATCTAGTAAGGTTTATTATGTGAAAGAACCGATAGTGACAACAATAACAAAATGAGAACGATGTAATGGAGGCATGGTGGACGCACCAATGACGCTTCATATACTTGTATATAAGTGTCCCTCTTACATTGCAAACATAATGTTATTAAGGTTACTAGAAGTTCAAGAACCCTAACCAATGTTGTTTGATCTTTTCAACTTCATGTTTTCAAGCTCTCACAAGTTTCCTCTAAATAAATTTCGGGACGAAATTTCCTAAAGTAGGGGAGACTGTAACACCTGTGCCTTCACGGCCATCAAACAAATACCAAACCAATGAAATATTGTATTTCATACTTGGGATTTGTAAAAATATGTGTATCATTTGCACATATCAATTTTTGTTCAATTCCAAACTCTAAATCGCTTTCTGGAAGGTTATACGCGCACCGATGCGTAAATATAACCAGTTTAATGCAACAAACACTCTGGAATAGTGACATAGGCTTAACATACCTTAAATAGCCCTTACATAACTTAGAAATAAGTTTTGAAGGCTTTGGTATGGCAAAAACAAGCTAATTCGCTTACAGGGACTAAATTTGACAAACTGCGAAAGTATGCCAATTTGAACTGTAACAGACATTCCAGAACATGACCATAAGTTAAACACACCTTAAATATCCTTTACATAGCTTAGAAATAGGCTTTGAGGGGTTCGGTGTGCTAAAATAAACTTTTGGGTCATTCAGGGACTAAAAGTGTCAAAAAGTGCACAAGTTTGCATTTTCGCGCATAACTTACGTTCTGAATACATCTGGACATCCAAAAATTTATGTAAGCATGACTATATTATGCTTTAGTGTTCGCCATAAGAAAAATCCATTCGTTTCGTCATTTGGATCGTTTTTCGCGCTTATGCGCATTCCGTCGTAATTAAGCGAACATCGCGATCGTACGGCCAAACGAACCGACATCCGAGATATTTTTGAGCATGTTTTGAGTTCCCTATACTTTAACTTCATTTTAGAGCCTTGAAATGAGGTTAACGGGGTTCAAACGCATCGAAAAAGGCCTTAAACACGTGCAGGGACCATTCTTGCCACTTTTGAAACATTTCTGAATCAGGGGAGTGCTAGCGTAGCGCGACTGCATAGTGCCTTTGCACTAGCGCTACGCGACTGCCTAACCTGACCAGATTCAGTGTTTTAACATCTGATTCCAGCTGTTTCGTTCACAACCACACATTCCCATGAGTCTAGTCAGATGATAAGGATGGATTTTTAGTCACCATAAGGTCCCGACACTTGTACGGGTGGGATTAAGGCACGTTTTCCATGAAACGATCTTAACGGTGGACCGAAAACTATATATACCCATCCACCCCCATTGCATTTCTCACTAGAATTCTGAATTTGAGAGCTCTAAGTTGAAACCATTGTTTCATACCTGAGTTCTTGGATCGGGATTAGCATTCGGGGACCCTTCGTAAGTATTCTTTCGTTCTTTTCCTTATTTTACTGCTTTTCGAGTCAGAAAGTCAAACTTTGTTTGACTTTCAGCGTTGACCAGTAATGGTCAATGCGAAGTTCGCTAGAACTTCGCAACGTGATTGTAATCACGATGGTCATAGTCCCTTGGGACTATGCCTACTGATTACCACGTTGTCTAGGGTCGTAGGGTAAGCGATCTAATAAATCGCTTATACCTTGAACCCGACCCAGTTTGGTCGATCATTAGGATCCGACCAAACACATTAGGTGACCATAGTAGGTAGGGAATAACCTTCCGAGGTTATACCCTATGGTCACATCGTTTAAGTAGTTGTATGATATGTAGTTTATATGCCTTAGATAAATTACCAGAATACCCTTTTAATGTATAATTGGTAATTAAGCATATGTAACCTAAACTTTTGTCACATAACTGATTATGTAACATGTTTAGGCATATAACACCTGTCATAGGACTAGTTAGACGGTCCGAACGCGTTTCACGCGCACGACGCGTTAAAGTAGCATAAGTTACCTTAATGGGTCGCGATGGGTCGATTATACTTAGGTTAAGTTTCATTTAGTATGTAGGCTTTGTTAAACCATATCATATGAGTTCCTACACTCATTTGGTTTACAAACCCTCCTGCTACCCAGTCTTCCGATTTAGGTCCGGGTTAATTATGTAGTTACCTATATTAGGTACCGTTTGATTTCCGGGACTCCTCTAGCTTACTTGGTAGTTGTTCAAGACCTCCAAGCATTCTCAGGCGAGTACATTATTCCCCTCTTTTACTGTTTTCAACTGTTTTGGGGTGACTCATATGTGCTAAATGTTTTCGATGTTATAACGATGGTTTCAAAAACGATTAAGACGATTTATACAAAACTAATAACGATTTCATAAAGTGAACAAACTTGTTGGTTGTAGTTACATAACAAATGACATTCATTAGCAATGATCAAGCCGACCAGTATTAGGTTATGGTACCATAGGATCTGACAAATCCCGTTATTTACTACACCCGTGGTTATGTGTGGGTATGGTAGGTAGCGACTGAATCTGTAATTATTAACTTACCCTATGGAGGTTTGTTAATACGAAAACGAGAAACGACGAAAACGAGAAGCGACGAAAGTCACGAAGGTTTGAATGTTATTAGCGAGACGACCTTATAAGTAGTTTCACGACCTAAAACGAATTAAACGATTTACGATTGGTTTTCACACGATGTTTTAACGATTGGGTAACGATTGGGTTTCACACGATGTTTTAACGATTGGGTAAACGATTGGCTTCAAAGCGATATACGATATTATTTTGGTTATACATATTACATGATTTACATTTGGGCATGAACATTACTTTGGTGGTTTGGTTTGGATTAAGTGATTAAGTAACAATGCGTGTGGAATATGATACAAGCATGGTGGATACGCCGCTGGTACTTCCTATATATAAGTGTTTGTATGGTATTACATATTGTAGCGTTATTTGAATCATTTCAGTTTGAGACATAGAACATTTTATACAAGTAACATACTTTTCACAAGACATTTATTTACAAACAACTTATCTTATACAAACTCATTTTACATGGTTATTCATTTAATCATGCATTATTCTCTTATTTATACATATCACCTGAACTTATCATTGTTTTTCAAATAATTTACTAAAACAAATGTTTTTGGGTTAAGAGTCATGGCTACGAGGTTTTACAAATTATAACTCGCTTGATTTGAGTTGGTTAATTAAGTTGCAATATTATACTCTTTTCAAAACAAGGTTTTTAAATAAAGTATTGCAACGTCTAAACTAGCCATGATTTCGACACTCCTACAAAACCTATGTACTCGCCAGCATTTCTTTGCTGACCTCGTTTTCACATATGTTTCAGGTATTGTTGAATGATATCGATTGATAAGATGCATGCTCACATAGGACTGGACAAGGCCTTAGTGACTCAATAACAATGATAGACTATGTTTAAATAGTGTATTTAGATTTCAAGACGATGTAATTATTCAATGTTTAATAAAACGAAACATTTTTTGGTATCCATGGTTATGAAACATTAATTCTGTTGCAACACGCCCCGATGTTTCCGCCGCGATTTGTTGTTTTACGCGGTCGGGGTGTGACACAACACGCCCCCGTGCCCAAGATTCAGTTACTGAAAACAGAACCGTAAGATCCCGACGGTTGGTAATTTCTGACACAAACATGAGTGATAATGATAATTTTTACTTTCGGCACTCTTATGGTACGTGGTAGGGATGGGCTTTTTTTTCCCAAATACCCGTACTCGTACCCGTACCGTACCCGTATCCGTACCTGTACCAGTACCGATTTTAGGTATTTGGTACATGTATCGGTACCCAGTTTTATTGATTTTGGTATTCGGTACTTTCGGTATTGGTACAGGTACGGGTAAAAACGGGTACTGGTACCGAATTCTATGTATACCTTTAAAAGTTTTTTTGTATTATGTTTTATTTCATATTATGGTATTTATAGTGTACTCGTATTGATTTTACCTATATGGTACCCGTATCGTATTGGTACTCGTACCAATTTTACCTATTTGGTACTCGTACTATATTGGTACCCATGTCAATTTTACCTATTTAGTACTCGTACAAGTGCTCAAAAAGTAAATATAAACAAAATGGTACCAAGCGGGTACTGTACCGAAAATACCCGTACCAGTACCCGTACTTGTACCCGTACCGTACCTATATATCTGGTACGGTATTTGGTACCTAGTTTTGTTCAAATTCGGTACTGGTATTTTCGGTACTGGTACGGGTATAGGTACGGGTACTGTACCAATACCATCCCTAGTACGTGGTGTCAAATATGTGGTGGTTCCCATTAGGAATTAGAATATTATTTTCTAAATTATAAGCCCCACTATATAGACCCATCGTTTTCCTGTATCCTTAAGAGAGGAGAAAGTAAAAATAATCCCTATCTCTCCCTCGAATGCTCTCAACCGGATTTTCTAGGAGAAATGCTTCTTGATGAACTATTTCAATTAGAAGATCTAATTATTAATTGGTTAAAAGAACTTAGGATAGATGTCAATAATTTATCTCAAGACGATAACCAAGAAGAAGTGTTGGGATCGCATTCAAACAACTTCGTTGTTCCCGACGATACCTCTAAATCTAGCGAGGACTTGAGCGATAGTCGTCCCTGTGTCGATTGTGTCGTGAAGGATTCCCCATCGACTTCATTCGATGCATACATAGACCTGAGCGATTCGGCATACACCTTCTTTAACGAGAGCCCGGGAAAGAGTTGGACTTGTCCACCTACATATAGCATAGGAATCACCCTCACCGACAACCTCTTGCGTTCTCGTCTTAATCTAGAACAATTAAGGTATCTTAGGAACTTTGGGGTTGTTCTATCCAGTAAGGAACCTCCCGATCCAGAAAAGTTCCTTAAAAATAGACAAACTCCATAAGACAACCTCTAGACAGGGGGCCGTATCCAGGTCAACACGCCCCCGTGTCCACTCAAAGATTCCCATCTGATTTCGTGTCAGAATATGGACAAAATGTGTCAGGATTCCCCATGAACACGGGGCCGTGTCCAGCTGACACGGGGCCGTGTGCAGCGTACTGTCGTTTTCTATAAATGCAGCCAAGAATCCTGCACATTTGAACCATTCAAGGGACAGAGATTTGAGGAATATTCTCACATACCATCCTAGGTATTTTCTAAAAGAAGTTTCTCAACAACCTTCTTGTCCTTTCCTCTTTTATCCACTTCCATCTTCTCCAATTTTCCTTCATGCTTCCATTAAAACTTGAAATCTCCATAATTTGAAGCTTTATTGAGATGTTTGTTAGATTTTTATTCATGGGATCTTGTTAAAAATAAGTTCTACAACAATGTTTAAAGTTGTTTATGCTTAAAAACGTTTTAAACATCATAAAAATAAATTAAAACTCCATGATCCCTTGTCCTAAAAATCTGCAAACATTTGAACACGGGCCGTGTTCGTTGAACATGGGGCCGTGTCCGAAGTACTGATTCCATAAAGTTGAACTCTTCTCGGTATGTTTTCTCAGAATGGCGAGCAGAACTAGCGGAACATCTTCATCACACTCCAGAAACAACCGACAAGGGAGAAGATCATCAACGGTTGAAGATTCTCTTGTAAACTATGTTTACGCCTTAAGAGAGGCCCTTGATGAGATGACAGGGGCGGAAGAAGCATTGGTTGACCGTATTAATCATTTGACGGTGGGGCTGGAGGGATGTCTTCGAGAGGTCAACCATTTGCACCAAAGGTTGAACATTCTCGCTTCTCCTCCTTTGGTACCAATCATTACCCAAAGGGCATGGAATGTGGTTCCTGAAGTCATCATACCGGCCGAATGGTACACCATACATCCGGAGCCCCCTCGGGAAGTACTACAAGGGGTTCCAGTTGGTGTCGCTCCTCCTCCACAAGATGTTGAAGAGAATGACGCCGCCTTCTTCCTCCCAAGGGAGATAGAAGAATGGCTTTAACGCCCCTCGGCTCGGAGTTCTAAAACGCTTTTAGATACCGGAAAACCATTTCCGGATTTTTGGTTCTTATTGTACTCGTAGAGCTCCATAAGATTATTTTACTTATCACTTGACCTATCTAATTTAGGACCCTTTAATTTTATTTTCTGCTTTGTTTTTAAACTTTTAGGACTTTTATGTAATTCTCTCTATGACTTAATTGATGATGGTTTTAGTTAATTTGGTGTTTGGATGGTGTTGAAACAAATAAAACACACTCGGGATGGCAAAGGATAACAAGGGAAACTTGAACCAGCACCCCATGCAGGAAAACAGGGCCATCCGACAAAAATTTTCTTCGTTACAGTAAGTTCGGCACGGGCCGTGTCCGCCCAACACGGCCTCGTGCTGCACACTCTGCAGAAAATGCCCAGTTCAGGTAAACTGGACACGGGCCGTGTTCACCCAACACGCCCCCGTGTCCAGGGTTCTGTTTCTCTTTTTCAATTTTATTACTGGCACCTGAACACAGGGCCGTGCCCGGACAACACGGGGCCGTGTCCAGCGCCCAATAACACAATTTTTTGCTTTTTCACACCTTTTTACACATTCAATCAGCCTAAAAACTTATTTTTTGGACACATTGAGGACAATGTGTAATTTAAGTGTTGGGGGGGGGGGGGGGATGCTAAAACCTTGAATCTTGCAAGTCCTAACTACAAGCCTTACACAAAACTCTATTGGAACCGCTAATCACCCCAAATTTTTTCAAAAACTTTTATTTTTTTTACTTGTCTAGGTTTAACTTGGGAATTTCAAATTCTAAAAAGGTTATATTTTTACAAATTTACAACCGATAGCGTCGTGATAAAAAGAACCAACATAAGAAAATTATGAAACGGCATGACAAGCTTAGTTAAAATTTGATTATATATACTTGATCACATAAAAACCCATTCCCACAAAAGTGAGTTTTGAGCCTTTATTGAGCATACAAATACATATCTTTAAAATAAATTCTCATTTTTCGTTTCTTGTGTGAATAGCCGCTTGGTTCTTACGACTCTAGAACTTGCCACGACGATACATTCCCGGTCCTTACCAACTTAAACCTGAGTAAGTAAATGATAGAGGCATTAGGACTAACCCTTTTTATTTCTACACCATTATTTTTTACCACCTACCCAAAATCCCCCTAGTTAGCCCCTTTGAGCCTAAACCTTTTTCATTTCATAACCCAAACCAAACACCCCTTTCACCCACCAAAACCTTTTATTTTTTATTTTTAACCTTTTGTTTTAGTACAAGCTCAGTTTTTCGTATGACTTTTCAAAAAAAAAATTGATGATGAAGCAAAAGTGAAATAAACAAACAAGTTTATCAAAAATAACTTTGTTTGAATAAAAGCTTCATCAAAATAAAAGTTGCAAAAATAAAAAGTCTTACGAAAACCGACGCTTGTTACGCTTTGTGCGTTGTTACCACTCGTTATACTCGTTACGCCTAGCACCAGAGATTCGGATCATAATGTAACTATATCGTATATATCGCTATTCGAAGGATAATCGCATATTTTCAAGCTACGGTATCACTATACTACACTATTATCACACTAACACTCACAGAGACATTGAGTGAGGACCTACACTACCCTCCTCAGTGGCCGTGATGTGTCGAACGTAAACAAATAACGCTAACGAGGACTCTCGGGTAAGTGCTGTAGCCCCAGTCGTCGTGACGATGATGACAATACGAGTAAACGGTACCCCGTCAGTCTTTGTGGCACTACACGAAATAACGTTCACGATGACATCAAGAAAGGACCTATACTACCCTCATTGATGGCCGTGCAACGCCGATAATAATCGCATACTCGAATCGAAACCGATTGTGAATTATCGAAACTTTGGATTAGGGATACGTAAATACGACCCCTAGAGATGTATATATATAATAATAGCAATATAATAATAATATAAATTAATTATGAAAGGTACGCGCTTCGAAAACTATCAAAACGATCAAAAACGGAGAAGTCCAAGCGTCAGGATAGCTATCCGGACGGATGGACCATCCGGACGGATGGGCATGCGCACGGATGGCCATCCGCACGCATGGGCCATCCGCACGGATGGGCCATCCGCACGGATGGGCCATCCGCACGGATGGGCCATCCGCACGGATGGGCTATCCGGGCCAAAACCTTCCTCCTCTTCTCTATTGCCTATAAATACCATGTCACATCACTGTTCAAGTGATGTGACAGCTCCTGTTCAACCAAACGCGCACCAAGACCCTTTTCTCTCGATTTCCTCGCGATTCCGGTAAGATTTCAACCTAAAACTTGTACTTCTACAATCTACACTCGATTCTACATCATTCTATCTTTCAAAACCCAAATTCTAACCGTGAAATATGAGGATTTGAGGCGTTTTGAGGTGATGACACCAAGAGTTCTTATGAACTTCAAGTTGGGGTCTCGTTTCACTATAAACGACTCAGATCCGGGTGATTTCCACATGTTTTAATGACAAATCTCACCTAAATCTATGCGATTTCAAGTTAACCATGAAGAACCATCACGAACGGCCAGATCTGATGGAACGAGGTGATTCCCGGCCGTTAGAACAAGTCGAAATTGACGGAACTTCAAGTGTTAGTGCGAAATTTCACTACCCTAGTATAAACGAACGTATTTCTTCCGTTAAACACTCGGAAACAGTGTTCAGAGTGCGAAACAGACATGTCAGTCCGCACGGATGACACAGCCCGCACGGATGACACCATCCGCATGGACCACCCATCCGCACGGACCACTCGCCCGCACGGACCACACACCCGTACGGATGACACGTCCGCACGGATCACATGTCCGCACGGATGACACATCCGCACGGATCATGTGCCCGCACGGATGACAAGTCACCCGCACGCACACTCATCCGCACGCCCAGCAAGTAAATCCGCACGCACACTCAACCGCACGGATAACATGCCATCCGGACGGATGACTTGTCATCCGGACGGATGACCTGTCCATCCGCACGGATGAGAACAGTCCAACCAAATGAGTAACCTTTCAAGGAAATCTCGCTTAACCGTATATCGTTTACTCTATTTCTTCAAGGATCATTACAGACGTACTCGCAACCGACTCAATCAAGTTGTAATCTCGCTAAGTACGCACTGTGAGTATACTTGACCCCTTTTTAATCGAATTTTGGGTGTAACATACGTTTCTAACAAATCAAACTTATCAATCGAAATATTCAATCAATCAAATTATCACTTGCGAACAACTGTTATGCATGGATATACGTGATGCTAGTTGCATATGTGCTAGGGCTTATACTCGCGACGTCCCACTAAGACTAGTATAGTACTATTGCGCCCGACGGGGTCTAGTTATGCCATCGTACATTCGAGCATCGAGGACTTAGTTGGTAGTATCAGTTTTGTGAGTATATATGTCGTGTATTACGTTTATGCATATGGAAATTCGCTACACTTTTATCTACTATGCTATACTTATCAAACCTGTATACTCGCCAATACTTTTGTATTGACAATTATTTTAACGTATGTTGCAGGTTAGATTGCAGACTATGTCAAATCAAGCTAGGAAGTCTAGAAACTCAACTAAAATCTAGGTTGTCGGATTTGCATTGTTCGAGAGGACAATAAATCTGTGATAACTTATGTGATTGTATTATTTGTTAGTATGGGATAACGAATGTATTAAATATTATCGCAATATAGTTGTTATGGATTCTCTTGAGCAATCTGATTCGCCTAGTGCCGCGCCCCGATGATTCCGCCATCGGTTGGGGTGTGACAGATTGGTATCAGAGCCATAACTATAGGGAATTAGGTCAGACTCGACCTAGTCCGGGTCGACGTCTTAGAAATTGACCTAGTCTATAGTCTAAGTACCAACAGGCCGACTCGTACGAACCCAGTAGGGTTTGTATTGGGCTTACTTGATACTCTCGATCGAAATTGCTAAAAGATACAACTTTGTGTGAACCCCGCGTACTACAACTTCACACGAAGAAGCCTTTCCTAAGGCTGAAATACTACTTAGCCTTTCCTAAGGCCGACACAATACACGTGTTTTCAAAAATACTCACAAAACAGAACCGAGCGATCTAGTCGAGACCAGGTGTGAAAACCAAGAACTCTCGATATGATTGCTCACTCAGCGCCTTTTTCTAGCACGAGAACCTTTCATCGAGTTAGGAGTGACATCTACATCTCGACGAAAGTCTCCATTTCGAAATCTAGTGGAACTCACGAATTTATTCGAGAGCATAACCACAATTAGGAAGGAAACTGTTAAGACAGGGGTGAAACCCGTACCTTAATAAGTCATTCCACTCTCTATAAACTGGTTTTCAAAAGCTCTCACCAAGGACTCGACTATCACGATAACTCGAGCCACGCGATGACTAGGAAGACGAATGCCATGAGCTGCTTCCCAGTGGAAGCATGGAGTCTTCTAGGTCAACGCGCGCGCCCGAACTTATTAAATATAGTTGGGTTACCTTGGGTAGTCAACGCCTAAACACCCAAGGCACTCTATCGTACAAACAACCAACTTTACAACTGGCTGGAACTTATTTACGTTTTGAAACCTTACGCGTTATCGATTTCTCGATTTAACGATTTTCACTCCCTACTTTATAAACGCACGATTCGCACAACCATCGCAATCTAAAACGAAATCCGAATGTTCGCAACAAAACTAATGCATAATCTATCGCATTCGCTCTCGTTTTCTCACTTCAACGCGACCTCGCTTATTCTAAATCGATCTGTATGTGTATGATTACAAATTACCACTATATAAATACATATAAGCATGTATAAACAAACAAGTCATTGTGTGAGGACTTAGGAATTTCGTGTTCCCTATGTGGCTCCTATGTGATTCGTATTACTATACTATCGCACCAAGTTTGAACGCGCTCAAATCGCAACGCAAACTCAAAAATAATTATGATCGAATCTCACTCCAAGTCTCCTTCTGTCTAGATGCCTTCCAACAACTCTACTTTGAGAATGATAGCAAAGAGACGAGCCAAACGAAGGAGCGAAAAGAGGATTGCTTCACTTGTGACCAGGGAAGTGGTCAAAGTCATTCCTCAGATTGCCACACGAGTTCACTCTCTCAACCATTCTCGAGCTTCGGAAGACGTTAAGACGGGAGAGCCGCAATCTACTTTTCTCTACAAGCACTTCAAAGCCTGTGACCCGATGGAATTCACGGGTGAAGGAGGTGCGACTCAACTACTCCAGTGGTTCGATTCTATCGAAGTTACCCTTCGTCAAAGTGGGTGTCCCGATAGTCTCCGTACTACTTGCGCCACTGGAGCATTTCAATCTCGAGCACTCGACTGGTGGACCACCGAACGAAACAAACGTGGGATCTCCGCAGCTTACGCTCTCTCTTGGGATGAGCTGAAAGAGCTCATGAAGAAAGAATATTGTCCTCCTCACGAAAGTCAAAAACTGGAAAACGAATTTTGGGAAATCAAACAAACCAAAGGTGACAATGCTGGCTACACCGCAAGGTTCAAACAGCTTAGCATAATCTGCCCAAGTCAAGTCAACACTCCGGGGAAGGCCATCGCGAAGTACATTCGCGGCTTGCCTGAGTGTGTGGGTGATTTTGTCGAAGCTGCAAGACCTGCTACCATCGAAGAAACATACCGCTTAGCCGCAGAGATCAACAACAAACGACTCATGGAAGGATTATTCTCAAAGAATCCTGTCAAGCAAGCTCATCAAGCAATCACCGGTAATCCTTCAGGCGAACATGTTGACGAATCATCTGATGAATCTACTGACGAATCTTCTGACAAATCTGCTGGCGATTCCTCCAATGAATCAGCTAACGATTCTCCTGACGGATCTGCTAACGATTCTTCGAACGGATCTGCTGCCGATTCTTCTGGCAAATCTGCCGACGGATCTTCCGACAAATCAGCCAAAGACTCCGCAAGCGAGTCTTCAGACGAATCCTCCAACGACGACCCTTCTTCTCAAAACACTGACGAAACCAGCCGCAAACGAAAGACTTCAAGCCCAAACTCATCAACAACCGAACTGCTGCAACCGGAACCTCTTCAAACAGTTCCGATGTTTCCAAAACGAGCCTACACTGGATTTCATCCTCAGTGTTACTCGTGTACCTATCATCATCCAGTTGGGGCTGACTGTCGCTATTGCAATAACTGCAACCGTTACGGTCACTTCACCCGCAACTGCCGCATCAAACCATGAACTTGAGTACAACAACAATAGCTCCATCAAAAGTCTTCAGCGTTAGACGTCTAGCAAGCGTAGGATAAAGTTGTAATGATATGATTTTCGACGTTTATTTCTAAGCTTTGAGCATACTCTATTACTCAATGTTGCCCTCGTATTCTGTTTCACTCTTTAATCACTGCACTTAGACTAGATTCACGCACATACTATATACTATATCACGAAATAATGTGTTTTACTCTCACTACACTTTTAGAACGAGGTACGATAAACGTGCAAGGAACGATTAATCGCGGGTGCACACGGGATTACTTGGGTCAGTGCACGGTGATCGTATTGAATTCTAAAAAGTGCCATAGCGTTTGACAAAGGGTGACACCAAAACACGGGATGAAAGTAGTAGGGGTCGGGCGAGGAATGCCTTACCATACTACCGAAGTTCCGTGAAGAAAGTGCCACGTGGAGTTGAACGTTATTAGACCTATTATACTATTGTGATTATTTTCAACACACTACACTCAATCGCAAGGCGTAACAAACCGTATCATCGCAAGACTTGTCGTAAGTATGCAAACGCAATGCAATCGCCTCATCGATGGACTCTGGGGAGTCTACCTTGCAGGAAAAAAATTGCATCGACGCAAGACTGGTCGTAAGTCTGTTGCAACGAATCTCAATCAAGCAAATAAACGCTCACGATATTGTTAAGTGAGGACCTATTCTACCCTCCTCGATAGCCGTGATGCGTCATAACGAAACGTTAAGCTTATTCGAAACAAGAATCGAACTCTACTAATCGCAATCGTTTACCTTGTGTATCTCGCAATCTCTATCGCCTATTACGTGAGCCTATATCATTTGCTGTGTATCAATCTATCGCTATCGCCTACCGTTATCTGTGATATTCGTGCTAACTTAGAACGCATGACCTCGCCTCACGAGAGGAAGCTCATATGGTTGAGGCAGGGTGTTTTAGCCATATCAGCGACCTTTCGTGGAAAAAGGCCATGTGGGGTCTAATGCTAGTCAAACTCTGTGGTGATAATCAATCGAATCGAACCGCGTATATCAAATCGCATACCTCCCTCCCTCGCAACGCAACTATCGACTATTGTAACTCGATGATCATCGCCGTCATCACAAGTGTTTTGTGTTTATTCGCTTAATCACTTAATCGCTTATCCCTTATCGTGTATAGTCTACCGCTTATTCACGAACCGCTTATCGCTCGCTTGGTGTTCATTGCAGTCTATGTGGACTTAGTACACATGACACCGCTTCACGAGGCAAACTAACCTGGTTAAGCATGGTGTTTCGCCATGTTAGCAAGCTCCCGTGAAAACGTGCCATGTGGGTGTAATGTGGAATCTAAACGAAAATGCGCTATACGCTTCTCGCTTATCAACTCACTGGACTAATCTATTCGATCCTATCTTATGCTCGGACCGACTTTCTATCGATTGGGCCGAGTAAACACAATTCTATCCATGTCATATCGGCACACCTGACACTGCCTCACGAAACGGGAATAGTATGGGCAAAGCATGGTGGATACGCCGCTGGTACTTCTTATATATAAGTGTTTTAAACATATTAACAAACTTTCGTGGGAAAGTGCCAAGTGGGGCTCGGTAATTAACTACCTTTTTGTACTAATTAAAAACGTCTTTTACAAAATTTTTGATTTAAAATCGGTGGACAAGTGAAATTTTCTCACGACATGGAGCTAACATCGAATCAGCTTAACTCCATGTCCAAGGAAAGCTTCATAAGCCCAGTTTTTCCTTAAACTTTTACAGTGTCAAAATAAAATCCTTCTTACGGCATTGGTTAGACATCGAGTTCAGCTTGCACCCATGTCATAGGAGAGTTTTCGTAACCCTTGTTTTCATCTTCGAATTCCCTAAAATGTTTAGAAACTTAAACTTCCTTGCGACATCGGTTAACATCGACTTTGTTGACCCCACGATTAAAAGGAAAGAATTTGCAAAGATTTTTATCCTAAATCCCTCCTAATATCTAAACGAACGCTTCTTGTAACGTTGGTTAACGATCGACTCAGTTAACTCTACGTCATGAGAAACCCTTCGAACTTCAATCGCATCGAACTAACGAACTCTACACAAGACAAGGTACTTTGGAATGTCAACTCGTGGGATTAATACTTTCGTCTTTACGTCGCCTTCTCGCTATCGCAGTCGATCTCTCTTATTCGAAACATTCACGCTGTCAACTTACGGTCAAACCATTCGCTGTATCGCTACTTATACAAGATCAACTCTTAGAAGTCTACCTATTGGATTAATTTCGGGACGAAATTTCCTAAAGTAGGGGAGAATGTAACAACCCGCACTTTTGTGCGTTGTTACCACTCGTTATACTCGTTACGCCTAGCACCAGAGATTCGGATCATAATGTAACTATATCGTATATATCGCTATTCGAAGGATAATCGCATATTTTCAAGCTACGGTATCACTATACTACACTATTATCACACTAACACTCACGGAGACATTGAGTGAGGACCTACACTACCCTCCTCAGTGGCCGTGATGTGTCGAACGTAAACAAATAACGCTAACGAGGACTCTCGGGTAAGTGTTGTAGCCCCAGTCGTCGTGACGATGATGACAATACGAGTAAACGGTACCCCGTCAGTCTTTGTGGCACTACACGAAATAACGTTCACGATGACATCAAGAAAGGACCTATACTACCCTCATTGATGGCCGTGCAACGCCGATAATAATCGCATACTCGAATCGAAACCGATTGTGAATTATCGAAACTTTGGATTAGGGATACGTAAATACGACCCCTAGAGATGTATATATATAATAATAGCAATATAATAATAATATAAATTAATTATGAAAGGTACGCGCTTCGGAAACTATCAAAACGATCAAAAACGGAGAAGTCCAAGCGTCAGGATAGCTATCCGGACGGATGGACCATCCGGACGGATGGGCATGCGCACGGATGGCCATCCACACGCATGGGCCATCCGCACGGATGGGCCATCCGCACGGATGGGCCATCCGCACGGATGGGCTATCCGGGCCAAAACCTTCCTCCTCTTCTCTGTTGCCTATAAATACCATGTCACATCACTGTTCAAGTGATGTGACAGCTCCTGTTCAACCAAACGCGCACCAAGACCCTTTTCTCTCGATTTCCTCGCGATTCCGGTAAGATTTCAACCTAAAACTTGTACTTCTACAATCTACACTCGATTCTACATCATTCTATCTTTCAAAACCCAAATTCTAACCGTGAAATATGAGGATTTGAGGCATTTTGAGGTGATGACACCAAGAGTTCTTATGAACTTCAAGTTGGGGTCTCGTTTCACTATAAACGACTCAGATCCGGGTGATTTCCACATGTTTTAATGACAAATCTCACCTAAATCTATGCGATTTCAAGTTAACCATGAAGAACCATCACGAACGGCCAGATCTGATGGAACGGGGTGATTCCCGGCCGTTAGAACAAGTCGGAATTGACGGAACTTCAAGTGTTAGTGCGAAATTTCACTACCCTAGTATAAACGAACGTATTTCTTCCGTTAAACACTCGGAAACAGTGTTCAGAGTGCGAAACAGACATGTCAGTCCGCACGGATGACACAGCCCACACGGATGACACCATCCATACGGACCACCCATCCGCATGGACCACTGGCACGCACGGACCACACACCCGTACGGATGACACGTCCGCACGGATCACATGTCCGCACGGATGACACATCCGCACGGATCATGTGTCCGCACGGATGACAAGTCACCCACACGCACACTCATCCGCACGCCCAGCAAGTCAATCCGCACGCACACTCAACCACACGGATAACATGCCATCCGGACGGATGACTTGTCATCCGGACGGATGACCTGTCCATCCGCACGGATGAGAACAGTCCAACCAAATGAGTAACCTTTCAAGGCAATCTCGCTTAACCGTATATCGTTTATTCTATTTCTTCAAGGATCATTACAGACGTACTCGCAACCGACTCAATCAAGTTGTAATCTCGCTAAATACGCACTGTGAGTATACTTGACCCCTTTTTAATCGAATTTTGGGTGTAACATACGTTTCTAACAAATCGAACTTATCAATCGAAATATTCAATCAATCGAATTATCACTTGCGAACAACTGTTATGCATGGATATACGTGATGCTAGTTGCATATGTGCTAGGGCTTATACTCGCGACGTCCCACTAAGACTAGTATAGTACTATTGCGCCCGACGGGGTCTAGTTATGCCATCGTACATTCGAGCATCGAGGACTTAGTTGGTAGTATCAGTTTTGTGAGTATATATGTCGTGTATTACGTTTATGCATATGGAAATTCGCTACACTTTTATCTACTATGCTATACTTATCAAACCTGTATACTCGCCAATACTTTTGTATTGACAATTATTTTAACGTATGTTGCAGGTTAGATTGCAGACTATGTCAAATCAAGCTAGGAAGTCTAGAAACTCAACTAAAATCTAGGTTGTCGGATTTGCATTGTTCGAGAGGACAATAAATCTGTGATAACTTATGTGATTGTATTATTTGTTAGTATGGGATAACGAATGTATTAAATATTATCGCAATATAGTTGTTATGGATTCTATTGAGCAATCTGATTCGCCTAGTGCCGCGCCCCGATGATTCCGCCATCGGTTGGGGTGTGACAGATCAGATCGCTCACATCGTGCCTAAGATCGTCACTGAGATCCAGGGATCAAACACTTCACCCTTCTCTGTTGACTCTAAGATCGAGTAGCTAAAGCCTACAAAGTTCAACTACAAACTCTTTGTCTCTTGCAACCCTAAGCCTTTCACGGGCAGTGATGGGGTGACTGCTATGCTGGAATGGTTCGACAACATCGAGGTTACTTTCATCAATAGCGAGTGCCCAGAACACTTAAAGACTAGGAGTGCAACTGATATGTTTCAAGCTAGAGCTCTAGAGTGTTAGGCAAACGAGAGAAACATCCGCTCCAACGAGGAAGCTTATGCTCTTCCATGGCCTGAGGTGCGAGAATTGATGATGCTCGAATTCTACCCTCCCCATGAACAGCTAAAGCATGAGGAAGAGTTTTGGCACCTCAAGCAAATTGGAGATGATAACTTGGCTTACACTACCTGTTTTAAACAACTTAGCTTAATCTTCCCTCACCTGGTTTCTACTCCGAAACGCATGATAACCAAGTACATTAATGGGTTACCTCCTGCCATGCGAGATTCGACTGAAGCAGCTCGGCTCGAGACAATTGAAGAAGTTTATCATCTGGCAGCAAGTTTAAACAACAATCGTGTACGTGATAAACAGTTTGGAAACTCCGCTCCCTCGAAATCAGCAAACCAAGTTACCCAGCAGCCTAGTGGCAACAGAAACAAGAAACGAAAGTCTTAGGGTTCTGGCTGTAACGCCATTGTCCTTGCTGCGAATGTAAACCCTACGGGCAATGTCGTTGTGCTTGCTGCTGCTAATCCTCCTGCTCCGGAGAACAACAAGAAACCTACACTGGAGTGCATCCCAAGTGTGCGACTTGTAACTATCACCATCCTGTAACCTCCGCTTATCGTTTGTGTACAAATTGCAATCTCTATGGTCACACAACTCCCTACTCCCGTCAAGCCAACCAAGACCAGCAAGTACCAGCTCAGGCAGCTCTACCAACTCTCCCAGCCCCACCACAGGATCCCAGATCTGTCAACAATGTTCGTGCATGTACAAGTGTGGAGGCACTACTCATCTCCATAACCAGTGTCCCCAGCTGAACCAGGAGCAATAGCCAGCCGCTTGAGGACGAGCGTTCAACCTCAATGCTAATCAAGCTCGTAACGACAATGACATCGTTAATGGTACGTTTCTCGTCAATAATCTTTACGCTTTGATACTATTTGATACTGGTGCTGATAGAAGCTTTGTGTCCGTAGAATTTGAATCTTTGTTAAATTGTGCACGCTCGAAACTACCTAAGTCGTTCTCGGTTGAGATTGCCGATGGTAAGTCTATTCTAATTGATTCTATTCTCAGTGGTTGTTCCTTGACTCTTAACGACCACGTCTTTACTATTGACCTCATACCCATGCAATTGGGTAGTTTTGATATCATGATAGGCTTGGATTAGTTATGTAAGAACCATGCTAAGATTGTTTGTCACGAGAAGTATGTTCGTCTACCTCTTCCGTTCGATGAAACTTTACACATTTATGGAGACCGACCTTCTAGAGGACTGAAGTTGATATCATGCACTCAGGCGAATAGATGCTTACGTAAGCCATACTTTGCCTTCTTGGCCCACATAGTGGAACAAAAGGGCAAGGGAAAGAACATAAGTGATGTTCCTGTAGTGTATGATTTCCCTGACGTCTTTCCTGAAGATCTTCCTGGTCTTCCACCTCCTCGATATGTTGATTTTCTTATTGATCTCATACCTGGTTCGACTCCTGTCGCCAAGGCTCCCTACCGACTTGCACCCTCTGAGATGCAAGAATTATCTAGTCAACTGCAAGAACTACTCGAAAAAGGCTTTATACGTTCAAGTACCTCTCCGTGGGGTGCTCCTGTGTTATTCGTCAAGAAGAAAGATGGTTCGTTTCGTATGTGTATCGACTACCGTGAACGTAATAAACTCATCGTTAAGAACCGTTACCCTCTTCCTCGTATCGATGATCTATTTGACCAACTACATGGCGCGTCCTGCTTTTCAAAAATCAACCTTTGATCTAGTTATCATCAGCTCCGTGTTCTTGAAGAAGATTTCCCTAAAACTGCCTTTCGCACACGATATGGGCACGAGTTCGTAGTTATGCCTTTTGGCTTGACCAATGCACCCGCCGTGGTCATGGATCTTATGAATCGCATTTGTAAACCTTATTTGGACCGTTTTGTGATAGTCTTTATTGATGACATCCTTATTTATTCTAAAACTAGAGCTGATCATGAACGCCATCTACGTCTTATGTTAGAACTATTACGTGGTGAATGCTTGTCCGCAAAATTTCTAAGTGAGAGTTTTGGATCGATGAAGTACAATTTCTCGGGTAGGTTGTTAGTAAACAAGGAATTCATGTTGACCCTTCTAAAATCGAGGCTGTAAAGAACTAGAGTACGCCTAAATCTGTATCTGAAATTCGTTCCTTCTTGGGATTGGCGGGTTATTACCGTCGATTCATCTCGGATTTTTCAAAGATCGCCGTCCCTCTCACTTCGTTGACTCAGAAGGAGAAACCTTTTGCTTGGGGTCTCGAACAAGAGGAATGCTTTCAAACTCTGAAGAATCTACTTTGTAATGCTCCTGTTCTCGCCCTCCCTGATAGGAATGATGATTTTGTAGTATATTGTGATGCCTCGAACCGTGGCTTGGGCTGTGTGCTCATGCAGCGGGACAAGGTCATCACTTATGCCTCCCGCCAACTCAAAATACATGAGAAAAACTATACTACCCACGACCTTGATCTTGGCGCAGTTGTTTTTGCGTTAAAGATCTGGCGACACTACCTATATGGTACTAAGTGTGTGATTTTCACTGACCATAAGAGCCTGCAGCACATCTTTAATCAAAAGGAACTGAATATGCGTCAGTGACGATGGGTGGAATTGCTTAATGACTACGACTGCGAGATTCGCTATCATCCTGGCAAGGCGAATGTCGTAGCCAACGCTCTTAGTCATAAGACTCATGTTAGTAGCATCCTCTGCACTCATATCACTAGTAGTCTTCATGCTTGTATCCGTGAAGCTCAATACTCGTCAGCAAACGAAGGAAGCCAAGAACTGGAAATCCGAGGCGCTACGATTGATCAACTTGAAACAAATTCTGATGGACTTCAATACTACCTCAATCGCATCTGGGTACCGGATCGCGATAACCTTCGTGAGCTCATTATAAATGAGGCTCACAAATCTCGATACTCTATTCATCCTGGTGCTGATAAGATGTACCATGACTTGCGTATGACTTATTGGTGGCCTAGCATGAAGAAAGATATCATTGCCTACGTTTCGAAGTGCCTTACTTGTTCAAAGGTGAAAGCTGAACATCAACATCATTCAGGTCTTCTTGAACAACCCGAAATCCCTGTTTGGAAATTGGATAGTATCGCTATGGACTTTATAACAACTACCCCTTACCCCTACTGGTCATGATAGTATATGGGTTATCATTGATCGTTTGATCAAATCAGCCCACTTTCTTCCGATTCATGAAGATTTCAAAGTGGAGAAATGTTGGTGCACCTAGTGTCTGTTAACTTCGTCTTAATCGAGTCTTATGTCTAGATAGGATGAACGTGTGCACAATAGGATAGAATTTAGGGTTTATTCATGTTTAAGTGAGTGATTTTGCTTGAAGGTGACTCGGACCAGTTCAAGCGAAATTAACTGAAGTGATTTCGCTTGAACAGGAATGTGACATATTCAAGCGAAATCTCCTTCATTATAAATAGGGTTGTGCATTGTGCATTTCAAGGGGACCTGATCTTGTGTGTAAGTCGAGGTGCTGTCAAAATTGTGTCAGAATCATTGTAAAAGGCTCGGATAAGCAGTAATAGAAAGAAAGTTAAAAGGAACAAGCTGTTTTGAAGTTGTTTACTTTGATTCCGCCTTAGTAAATGATTGTGAACTGCTCAACTTGACTGTTTAGGGTCAAGGAACGATCCGACAAGTGGTATCAGAGCTCAGGACGAGGAGTTCATACCATTACAGCTTGATTTCTTCGGATTCTCATACTTCTACCCATTCTTTTCTGATTTGAACATATTTCAGCGGTGAAAATGACCTGAATTTGACATATATCAAGGGAATCATAGTGTTAACTAATCCTTGAGAGTTTTGGACCTTAATTCGATAAAAATGGACAAAAACTTGTTATTTTGCTTCAAAAGTTGTTCGAAAAAGATGACATCATCAGATTCCGCTTGAAAATTTTCAAGCGAAACCTCATAAAAGGCTTATTCCGCTTGAGAATTACGTCTGATTTCGCTTGAAAGTTTAATTCTGCTTGAAATACTAGTGTGTATTTTCAAGAGAAATCTAATCAAATTCATATTTCGCTTGAAAATTCTGATCTTGCTTGAAAATTCTAGTGATTTCGCTTGAAGTTATTCCGCTTCAAACTGATTTCGCTTGAACTTGCTGTTTTTCAAAACTTAAAAATTTTCTAAGTGTTTGCTGATTTTTCAGGTACGTACAAGATGGATGATCTATTCATGAATCCATTTAGTGATATGTATGCCTTTGCTGGAAATTCTGGAGACGATACTTCTCCTAGCAACACCAATGAGAATACATCGAGTGCAAAGAAAAGCTTATCAGATGCTTGGGGAGTTGAAAGTGCTTTTGGAACATATAAAAAACCCCCGAAGTTGATGGCTATCGAAGAATACAGTCGGTGGGCCAAGAAGTTTGAAGAATGGTTGAAGGCCTTTGCGTATTCTAGCTGGAAGAGTCTAAAGAACGGATATATTGATGGAGGCAAAACTGGTGAAAACTTGACATCATCTGAAGAAATAGAAACGTTTGTTGCTGAGCAAAAATGCATCACACTGCTATTTCAGTCTGTCCGAGAAGATATAATATCTTTGATCGAATACACTAATGCTAAAGATCTCTGGCAAAAGTTGAAAGTTAAATGTTTAGGAAGTGCAGAAATAGTGAAAAACAAAAAGAAACTACTAAGAAAAGAGTTTGATTTGTTTGGGTGTTTAAAGAATGAATCAGTTTTTAAAATGATTGAGAGGTTTGGGCACCTGAAGCTGGAGCTGGCGAGACATGAAATTTTCTATTCTCAAGAAGAGCTAATCGACAAATTGTTTGATTCATTGCCAGATGAGATGGATTGGCAATATTATGCTTTGATGTTGAAGAATACGATTAAGCCTGAAGTTCTTATGGTGGATCTGTTGATTGAAAGACTAGAGAGTCACGAGCTAGAGATAAAGAAAACGCACAAAGTCAATCAATCGTCATATCAACAGAACTTGGATTTGTATTATCCAAAAAGCATGATGCCAAAGAATACATCTCCCAAGACAGCTTTTTCCGCTGAGAATTCCAACACTTCTAGCAAATAGAGTCAAAGTAGTGGATTTCACAGTGGTTCTTCGTCACATTCAAGCCAATCAGATGCAAAGAATCTATTTCAATGCAATACCGCTGTAGACTTACAGAATGCTCAAAACTTCAGCGAGGAGTCGACAAAGCAACAGATGGTTTTCCTAGCTTCTGTGCTAGAATCGTATGAAAGTCTAGTGGCAGGGAAGATTGGCAACACCAACCTGACAAAAGAAGATTACGATCAGATAGATCCTGAGGAGATGGAATTGATCGACATAAGGTGGTGCATAGCCAGTGCAGTTCGTCGGGCACAACGTTTCATGGAGATAACTGGAAGAAAGTCTATTGGTGGACCATCTACCAAGTTGGGCTTTGACAAGTCTAAAGTGACATGCTTCAAGTGTAAACAGAAAAGTCACTTTAAGCGTGAATGCCAAAATGCTTATGCTGATGAGTCTGAAAACCCGTTCAGAGAAGATTACTACAAGAAAGCAATTTATCATCAGAATAAATCAGAACCACCAAGAATGAAGCAGCTTGAGGATAACAAAGAGAAATCTAAAGCTCTTGCTGTGATTCACGACGATGAAGGTTTCGACTGGAGCGAGTTGTTACCTGAGGAGGATGCAGTTGGATATGCTTTCATGGAAAAATCTGCTGAACCTGTTCCTTGGAAAGACAACAGAACTGAAGAACAGAAGTATAGTTACAGAAAGATGATAGCTCAGCAAAGAATGATCAGAATATCTGGTATCTATCTTGAAGCAAAAAGAGCGAGGAGATGGGATCCAGACAGAGAATGTTATCTTGACCTCGAAGGAAACATTGCTATTGACCATAACACTCTTGATCTTGAAACCATAATTAAAGAAATGGCTGATGAAGATGAGTATTGGCAAAGAAAATGGTGGGGAAGTGGAGAAGAGAAAGAGAAAGAGAAAGAAGAAGAGTCAAAGAAGGTTGATAATGGAATCATTGACATGACTCAAGAGTTGAATGCTGAAAACATGGGAAAGATGGCTGACAAGGTGCTGGCTGCTAAGGCACTTGAGGTAGACTCTAAGTCTGTATCTGAGTCTAAAAGCCAGGTCAGTATAAATGCGTCAACGACTGAGTCAGGTAAGAAAATCAATGGTGATGTTGACTGCAAAAATTGCATCAAAGAATGCAAAGTTTGTAGTACAATCACCTATCTCAATGGTAAGAAAGTGGATGATCTGACTGATAGAGTCAGAAGTGTTGAGGATCAGATATTGAACCGTGACAAAATGCTGAAAGCTTCAACTGATAGATTAAAAGAATTAACTAACAAAATTGAAACTGATAAAATTGACGTAGAAAGAGTTAAGAAAGAAAATGAAAAGCTAATTCTTGAAAATCGTCAAATTTCTGAAAGTTTTGAGAAGCTAAAACGCACGGTGAAAGATTCAGATGATAGAAATGGTAACACATACAAAGAAAATTGTCAATTGCAAAGTGTTTTGAGGGTTAAAGAAGAATTAATCAACCAACAACCGGATGAGATTGCTAAGTTGAAACTTCAATTTCAAGAAGTTAAAATTGAAAATGAACGCATCCAGCTGAAGTTGAATAGTTACAACTCCGCAAGCTTTGTTTTACAACACATTGTTCCTAAACCTATTGGGAAAAACAAAGCGGGCGAAGATGTGTATGCTGATGGAACTGGGGTGGGGTTTCATCAGGTTCCACCACCAGTTCTAAACAATTATTCGAAAAAACAATCAGGGTTGGTTAATCTTGAAGACGAGAATGAAGTGAAACTTCCAGACACAATTGATATCACATTCACTTCATCTTCCGATGACGATAGTGTCCAAACTGAAGTGGTGAAAAGTGTGGTTGAGAATGTTCTAAAATCTGAAAGTGATACTACTGAGGAAGATGAATGTTTCTTGGACAAAAACATTCTGAAACCTAAGTCCAAAAACAACTTAAATGAAGAACCTACTCTTGTCATGTACAAGATGTCGGGATCTGATAAGTTGTATTCGGATTCTGAGTTTCCTCTGGAGAATGTTAATGTGAACAAATTGAAAAACGTTTTCAAACTGGTTGAAATTCATTTGTCTGAAGTAGAAAGTTTGAATCAGACAAAGAAGCAAATGAATTTTGAAAAAAGATAAAGCTTACTACAAGAAACCTGTTGTTCCACCACGTTTTTATAACAACAATAGAAACAGATGGTCGGGTGGTTATCAGGGTGGTAAGAATTATCAGAAAAAGAATGTTCAAGACAAAAGGTTTACTGAAAAGTAGGTGTTTGTGAACAGTTCAAGTTCACTTTCTGATGAAGAATCTGAGATTTTTTCGAAGTCAAATGAAGAATTTTTTGAAAAGAAGGTCTCACAATCTCAGACTGAAGGCACAAGTCGAGTTGTTGATACTCGTACATGCTTCAGATGCAACAAAGTTGGACATATTGCACGAAAGTGTACCAACTTCAAGTCTAAGTCTGACATTGTTGAGAATCAAAAGAAGAAAGTTGATGTGAAAGGAAAAGGTCTAATGGTTGTTGAGAAAATTTTGAAAAATGAGAAAACAAAAATCAAAACTGAACCTGTTAAGAACATGGTAACTAAAAATGACAAGTTTTATAAACGGGTTGCATCGTCTCAACAAACATGGAAGCCAAAAGTGGTTGACATGAAACAAAGTTCATCTAAACCAAAGGTTTCAGAGTCAGAAAAACAATCGTCTTCTACCACTCCGGTAAAGATGGATGTTCCTTCGGAATATTATGAGAAACTTGATTCAAAAGAGACTATTACTTCTGAGAAGAAAATTGTTTCAAAGAAAGACCAACCATCTGGTCAACCTCATAAAGGCGAATTTTTCTTATATAAAGAGGTTGAGGTTGGGTCTGCAGAGAGCTTAAAGATGAATGATAAAAATTTTCCGCTACTTTACACTACAAAATCTCACATTAAAGTCCAGTTACCTGAGTCGAAAGAGGCTTGGGTAGCATCAAAATCTCACTAAGTGTTTCTGATATGTGCAGGAGCTTCCAAGATCCGTTTCACGATGGATTATGGATAGTGGAGCTTCTCGGCACATGACGGGGAAGACAGCTGTCACACCCCCAAAATCCACCTGCGGAGTACTACCGCTTGGAGGCGTGACTGACCAGGATCCAGCCACCAATCATATTGAACATGCGAGTTAAAAGATATAAAAGTTTAACCAATACAATTGGTGTCCAACAAAACATAGTTAAGTTGCAAGCGGAAGCATAAGTATTAAAGTCAATACATAAGTTTAATAGTTTCGAAGTTTATCATGGCACACAGCCGTCCATGTCCCACAACGATCCTCCTCCATGCAAGCTCCAGCTAAGAAACCTAAGGACCTGCAAAGCATGTAGTAACGAGTCAACAACAAGTTGAGTGAGTTCACGGTTGGGTGTTCGTTTTAAGTTGTTTCGAAAACGGTTTCCTTTAGCTGGCATCCTGCCGTGGGGGTTACCCCATAGTTAAAAACGTGACTTGTTTATTCCCGGTTACTCTGGCTATCCAGCCGTGGGGGCTACCCCGTGTTAGTTATCTGGCATTTCGGCCGTGGGGGCTACCCCATGTATACACTAGACTCGTTACCATATCGACTGCTGACTGTAGTCATGTTTAGGTGCCCTGAAACTGTCAATGTCTATCATCATTGACGTGCCCCAGATCCATTAGTTCACGCCCGTCCTCTGCGGCACGGTGTGAGGTTTGTCAGACCTAAATAGCGCTATCTAACTAATGACCCGCTCGCCATTGGCCCGGCGATTAAGTCGATATAAAAATGAGGGACTTCGTGATAGAGTTTTGGTCTAGTACGAGTTATCTGTCCGTGAGGACGAGGAATTACATTCCTGAACCTTTGCTGTCCTACCCAAGGAGGACGAGGAACCCATGTTCCTTAACCCCAATTCCCGACCCCTGGGAATCCCATGCTTTGTAGAGGGTGTGAACTCACCTTGGTTTGCTCGGTAGATACACAGAAAAGTCAATCAAGCAATATCGTGGCTACTCACGTCCTATCATAGTTGTATCATACCAATCAGGTTCGTATTCAAGTAGCACACGGATGTTTCTAGCACAGTGCATTCAAGTATCGTTCATGGCATACACGTTTAATCATGGCAGATCAACAATATTCACGTTCAATCATCAACACATAAAAATCTGTGCATCAGGCCCAAGATTCCGGCCCAATCACTTAAGTCCGAAATGAGGTGCAAGCCCAAACAGCGTGTATCTGTGTGTAGTCTCGAGTCGCAACTAGGCGTTTGCGACTCGCAACCTGAGTCGCAATCATGGTCTCGGTTTATGTTGTTTTGGTCTCGAGTCGCAACCGGACTCGCAAACACGGTCTCGGGTTATCATGGTTCTGATCTCGAGTCGCAACTGGACTCGCAACCATGGTTTCGGTTCATGTTGTTTTGGTCTCGAGTCGCAACCAGGTGTTTCCGACTCGCAACCTGTGTCGCAATCGGGGATCTCGAGTTGTCACGTAGTGGTTTCGAGTCGCAACCGAAGGTCTCGACTGGACATGAGCTGATTCTGCACAGTGTACTATCCAATGGAAATTTGGTTTCATGAAACAGTTTGTACTACCCACTTAAACATGTTTTCTTGTCTAATTGTTTGCTAAAATGGATCAAACATAACAGTTTTTAAATATTTAAAACATGTTCATATGATATTCAAGTTGTTCTTCATATGTTCATCATGTTCATCAAATATTCAAGTATATCATCAACGAAATCATGAACAACAACTTATCAACATCTAACATGCACCCTATGATATCTACACAATGAATCGTCCTAATCGTGCACATACCACAGCCGATTACATGTATTCGGTTTCTATTCATCATTCATTTCAACTTATATCAACACACTAACATATAATCATCATTAACCGAATGTAAACACATAACATAGAACATTTATGCATCGATTTCTTGAACACTAACTCAACATCAATGTATACCATCAAAACATCATACAATATATCCGAAATCAAGACATGTTTAACCGATTATCACCAACATACACAACCGAGAATATGATGAAGTCAAAATCATACGTTTTTCCACTTATTCATACACGAAGACAAGCATTCATTCATCAAGCACAATTAATACTTAATACATAGTAGAACACTAACCGATTGGGTTCTCTAAGTGTGAGGGTAAGAAGAGTGATGAATGAACTTCCGAATGATGATTCCGAGCTCGATCCGAGAGTCCTAGTGCCACCGGTTCGATCAAGAAGAAGGAGAAGGAGTGTGATGCTTGGTGTCTAGGGTTTTAGTGAGAGAATGGAGAGTGTGTGTGTAGAGGAGTATGTGTGTTGTGTGCCCAAAATGACAAGTGTGGCTAACCACACGGTTATATACTAGTGGGCTTAGGAGGTGCAAGGCCCAATCCGACCCAGCCGTTACTATTCACTCGAGACCACATGGTCTCGAGTCGGGTTCTCGGTTCTCTTAAACATATACGCATACTATACACACAAGTCATACATATAAACATAACACAATTAAACACAACACGTAACACATAGTCTCATACGAGGTTCACTTATCATTAATCACACAAGTTAGCTAGTCACACGTTTAAGCATGTTAAATCGGGATACAAGAAAGGTTCTAAATTTCGAGTTGTCACATCATCCCCAAGTTGAAAGAAATTTCGTCCCGAAATTTGGTAGGCACTCACTGAGGAAGCTAGTTAAGTTGTATGGTTTTCCTGGTTTTCCTGGGGTGTCACATCCACCCCCCGTTGATCTGGAATTTCGTCCCGAAATTCCGTAGCTTCAGCCTCAGTAGTGGGCGTACTGTTTGCGAACAGTTGGGGATACTTTTGTTTCATTTGATCTTCGCGCTCCCAGGTGAACTCTGGGCCGCGACGTGAGTTCCAACGAACTCGAACGAGAGGTATTCTAGTGCTCTTGAGGACCTTAACATCCCGGTCCGTGATTTCGACTGGTTCCTCGACGAATCGTAACTGTTCGTCGATAGTGAGTTCCTTCAGAGGAACTACGTGGGTCTCATCTGACGGACACTTCTTCAGATTCGACACGTGAAAAACGTTGTGAACTGCACCGAGTTCCGCTGGTAAGTTCAGTCTGTAGGCCACCCTGCCTATTTTCTCAATGACTTCGAAAGGTCCAACGTATCATGGGTTAAGTTTACCGCGTTTACCAAAACGAACCACACCCTTCCAGGGTGAAACTTTGAGTAGTACCCGCTCCCCAACCTGGAGCTCAAGTGGTTTCCTGCCCATGTCGGCGTAAACCTTCTGACGTTCGCGGGCGGCCGTCATGCGTTTTCGTATCTGAGCGATTTGTTCGGTCGTATCTACCACATATTCTGGACCAGTGATCTGACTATCTCCCACCTCTGCCCAGCAAAGAGGTGACCGGCATTTACGTCCGTACAATGCCTCAAACGGAGCAGCTTTAATGCTGGTGTGGTAGCTGTTATTGTACGAGAATTCCACAAGTGGCAGATGCTTTTCCCAGCGGTTGCCAAAGTCGATTACACATGCACGAAGCATGTCTTCTAAGGTTTGAATAGTGCGCTCGGACTGCCCGTCCGTCTGAGGGTGATACGCTGTGCTCATGTCTAATCGTGAGCCGAAGGATTTGTGCATTGCTTGCCACAGCTCTGAAGTAAAACGTGCATCTCGATCCGAGATAATGGAGGTGGGCACCCCGTGCCTCGAAACAATTTCTTTGATGTATATTTCTGCAAGAGTGGAGAACTTATCCATTTCCTTGATAGCCAAGAAGTGTGCAGATTTTGTGAGTCGATCCACGATCACCAAAATAGTATCGTTCCCGCGCTGGGATCTGGGTAGGCCAGTGACAAAATCCATGGAAATTTGCTCCCATTTCCATTGAGGTATCTCTGGTTGTTGGAGCAGGCCTGAGGGTTTCTGGTATTCAGACTTGACTCTCGCACAAGTCAAACACTTGCTGACGTAGGTTGCTATGTGGGCCTTCATGCTAGGCCACCAATACGTGGTTTTGATGTCGTGGTACATTTTTTCCGAACCAGGATGCACCGAGTAGCGAGACTTGTGTGCTTCGTCCATCACAAGCTCTCGTAGGTTTCCATAGAGTGGGACCCAAATGCGTCCCGTTACGTAGTAAGCACCGTCTTCCTTTTGTTCTAATCGTTGCCTTGATCCGCGTAGGGCTTCAGCCCTGACGTTTTCTGGTTTCAGTGCTTCTATCTGAGCTGCTCGTATCTGGGAAGGGAGACTAGAGTGGATCGTGAGTTGTAAAGCTTGCACGCGCTTAGGCACAGTGTCATTCCGACTGAGGGCGTCAGCCACAACATTGGCCTTGCCCGGGTGATACCTAATTGAGCACTCGTAGTCATTCAGTAGTTCGACCCATCGTCGTTGCCGCATATTCAGTTCCTTCTGCTTGAAGATATGCTCGAGACTCCTGTGGTCGGTGTAGATCGTGCACTTGGTACCATACAGGTAATGCCGCCACAACTTAAGTGCAAAGACAACAGCTCCCAGCTCTAAATCGTGTGTAGTGTAGTTCTTCTCATGAACCTTAAGTTGGCGTGAGGCGTAGGCTATAACCTTATCTCGTTGCATCAACACGCAACCAAGACCTTGGATTGATGCGTCGCAGTAGACCACAAAATCGTCTGTGCCTTCTGGCAAGGAAAGGATAGGTGCGCTACAAAGTCTATCCTTTAGATGCTGAAATGCTGATTCCTGTGCGTTTCCCCATCGATAAACAACGCCCTTCTGCGTTAGTGAGGTGAGAGGCTGTGCAATCTTAGAAAAATCCTTTATGAATCTCCGGTAGTATCCCGCCAAACCCAAGAATTGGCGAATTTCCTTTGGTGTGCGAGGTGCAGGCCAGTTCTTGATCGAGTCTACCTTGGATGGATCAACATGAATCCCATCCTTGTTCACCACGTGGCCTAGGAAATGGACTTCCCGAAGCCAGAAGTCGCATTTCGAGAACTTTGCATAAAGCTGTTCTGTTCGAAGGAGTTCCAGAATAAGTCGCAGATGCTGCTCGTGTTCCTCCCGACTCTTAGCATAGATCAGGATGTCGTCGATAAAAACTATAACAAACTTGTCCAGATAAGGCTTGCACACTCGGTTCATCAAGTCCATGTTTGTCATCCCAAAAGGCATGACCAAAAACTCATAGTGCCCGTATCGAGTTCTAAAAGCTGTTTTGGAGACGTCCTCCTCCCGGACTCTCAGCTGGTGATAACCCGATCATAAGTCGATCTTCGAGTAGTAGCTCGACCCTTGCAGCTGGTCGAACAAGTCGTCGATACGCGGTAGAGGATAGCGATTCTTCACCGTCACCTTGTTGAGTTCTCGGTAGTCGATGCACATTCTGAAAGTACCGTCTTTCTTCTTCACAAATAGCACTGGAGCTCCCCAGGGCGATGAGCTAGGACGAATAAAACCCTTATCCAAGAGTTCTTGTAGTTGCGTGGAGAGTTCCTTCAACTCTGATGGGGCTAAACGATAAGGTGCACGGGCTATAGGCGTAGCTCCGGGAGCTAATTCAATCTGAAACTCGACTTGGCGATGAGGCGGAAGACCAGGTAATTCCTCAGGAAATACCTCTGGATAATCGCGTACAACTGGGAAATCTTCTATCTTCTTCTATTTTTCTGAGGTGTCAGTAATGAGGGCCAAAATGGCAGTGTGGCCCTTTCGCAAGCACTTTTGGGCCTTAAGGAGAGAAATGACGTTCTCAATAGCACTCCTCTTGTCGCCATGAATCATGAGAGGTTCACCACCGGGACCTGGAATACGGACAACCTTCTCGTTGCAAAGAATCTCTGCTCGGTGTTGGGATAACCAATCTATCCCAATGACAACGTCGAAACTACCCAAGACAATAGGGATGAGGTCGATAGAGAAGGTCTGGTCAGCGAGAATAAGTTTGCAACCCTTGACTACGTGTGTGGCTTCTAAACTCTTACCATTTGCTAGCTCTACGGTGTGCTTGTTGTTCAAGGGTGTTGGGATACGCTTAAGCATTCGACTAACTTCTAGTGACATGTAGCTAGTATCGGCACCCGAATCAAATAAAACTGAAACATAAAAGTCGTCGAGAAGGAACTTACCCGCCACAACATTGGGGTCATTCCTTGCTTCACCTTGGCCAATCACAAACATCCGCCCCCTGGCGCCATTGTTGTTGTTGTTCCCATTGTTACCATTCCCCTGATTGTTGTTATTGTTGTTGTTGTTGTTCTGGTTCCTGTTCAGTTGAGGACAGTCTCTCTTGAAGTGGCCTTCAGCTCCACACTGAAAGCACCCTTTGTTATCGCCCTGCTGCTGCTGCTGGCGCTGGTTCTGTTGAGCTTGATGACGATTCTGATTGGCGGGGTATAAGCTCCTGCAATCCTTTGCAGCGTGACCAGGCTTGTTGCACCGATGACAGTTGCCCCTGGTGCATGGCCCGCTGTGGTGCAGGCTGCAGCGATTGCATTTGGGGTGATTTCCTTTGTACCCACCATGACCTTGACCACTAGACGATTGCTGATTAGGGCTCTTGTAGTCCTCAGTCTTTCTCTGCTGAGACTGGGAATGAACAGAAGTCGAACCCCTACTTGAAGTTCCATCCCATTTCCGTTTGTTGTCACTAGAGGTACCAGAAGTAGTTGCAGCACCTATGCGTTTTGGTAACTTGTTCTGCTCCACCGCCTGATCCGTGAGACGGTGAGCCAACTGAACAGTCTGCTGGTAGGTGGCGAGGTTCCCTGAAGTCACATGACTTTGGATTTCCGGCACTAAGCCCTGAAGAAACAGTTCGATGCGTTTGATGGGAGGATCCACCATAGTAGGGCACAAAATTGCCAGTTCGTTCGACCTTTTCACATAAGCTTCAATTTCCGACCCTGTCATCTTGAGGTTGAAGAACTCCACTTCTAGTTTATGAATCTCATCACGACTGCAGTATTCTTCTTTGATCATCTCCTTGAAAGTTTCCCATGGGGTGGCATTGGCAGCAACCAACCCTAGCATCTGAACTTGAGCGTTCCACCAGGTGAGAGCTAAACCCTCGAGAGTACCAGTAGCATACTTCACCCTGCGCGCCTCAGGGCATTCGCACATCTCGAAGACAGATTCTAGTTTCTCAAACCAGTGTAGGAGACCTACTGCTTCTTCAGTGCCGCTAAAAGTAGTTGGCCGGCAGTCCATGAAAGTCTTAAAAGTGCACACGGGTGGTTGAACATGCTGACCTATCGTAGGTGAAAGAAAAGACAGAGTTTAACACAAAGGTTGGTTCACGAGGGTAGGATCCTAAAGATCCTAGAATGAGTTCGGACTGCATGATATACCTCCTGCGTGTGCAGCTGCAAGTGCTGCGGCAACTCGTTCGTTGATCAGAGCCGTCAACTGGGCTTGTGTCAGGTTAACGCGTCCAGACATGATCTTCACATCAAGAAGAACGTGAGTGAGAGGGGTTTCGCGAAAGTACGACGATAAGATAGAGTAAGTACGCACGTGTCCAAGCAACAGTAGTTATACTAACCAGGCATACCATAAGCAATGTACTATGTAACTAACAAGTAGGCAATATATACACAGATCATATCACCTAGAATGTCGAGCCTTGCATGTGGAGTGAAGCATCGTTGTGGACCGTTGAGCACTGTACAGGTTATAGTCTGGTTTTAACAAAAACGTTTTTCCCCTTTATTAAAACCAAGTTCTCTATAACCAATGGCTCTGATACCAATCTGTCACACCCCCAAAATCCACCTGCGGAGTACTACCGCTTGGAGGCGTGACTGACCAGGATCCAGCCACCAATCATATTGAACTTGCGAGTTAAAAGATATAAAAGTTTAACCAATACAATTGGTGTCCAACAAAACATAGTTAAGTTGCAAGCGGAAGCATAAGTATTAAAGTCAATACATAAGTTTAATAGTTTCAAAGTTTATCATGGCACACAGCCGTCCATGTCCCACAACGATCCTCCTCCATGCAAGCTCCAGCTAAGAAACCTAAGGACCTGCAAAGCATGTAGTAACGAGTCAACAACAAGTTGAGTGAGTTCACGGTTGGGTGTTCGTTTTAAGTTGTTTCGAAAACGGTTTCCTTTAGCTGGCATCCTGCCGTGGGGGTTACCCCATAGTTAAAAACGTGACTTGTTTATTCCCGGTTACTCTGGCTATCCAGCCGTGGGGGCTACCCCGTGTTAGTTATCTGGCATTTCGGCCGTGGGGGCTACCCCATGTATACACTAGACTCGTTACCATATCGACTGCTGACTGTAGTCATGTTTAGGTGCCCTGAAACTGTCAATGTCTATCATCATTGACGTGCCCCAGATCCATTAGTTCACGCCCGTCCTCTGCGGCACGGTGTGAGGTTTGTCAGACCTAAATAGCGCTATCTAACTAATGACCCGCTCGCCATTGGCCCGGCGATTAAGTCGATATAAAAATGAGGGACTTCGTGATAGAGTTTTGGTCTAGTACGAGTTATCTGTCCGTGAGGACGAGGAATTACATTCCTGAACCTTTGCTGTCCTACCCAAGGAGGACGAGGAACCCATGTTCCTTAACCCCAATTCCCGACCCCTGGGAATCCCATGCTTTGTAGAGGGTGTGAACTCACCTTGGTTTGCTCGGTAGATACACAGAAAAGTCAATCAAGCAATATCATGGCTACTCACGTCCTATCATAGTTGTATCATACCAATCAGGTTCGTATTCAAGTAGCACACGGATGTTTCTAGCACAGTGCATTCAAGTATCGTTCATGGCATACACGTTTAATCATGGCAGATCAACAATATTCACGTTCAATCATCAACACATAAAAATCTGTGCATCAGGCCCAAGAGTCCGGCCCAATCACTTAAGTCCGAAATGAGGTGCAAGCCCAAACAGCGTGTATCTGTGTGTAGTCTTGAGTCGCAACTAGGCGTTTGCGACTCGCAACCTGAGTCGCAATCATGGTCTCGGTTTATGTTGTTTTGGTCTCGAGTCGCAACCGGACTCGCAAACACGGTCTCGGGTTATCATGGTTCTGATCTCGAGTCGCAACTGGACTCGCAACCATGGTTTCGGTTCATGTTGTTTTGGTCTTGAGTCGCAACCAGGTGTTTGCGACTCGCAACCTGTGTCGCAATCGGGGATCTCGAGTTGTCACGTAGTGGTTTCGAGTCGCAACCGAAGGTCTCGACTGGACATGAGCTGATTCTGCACAGTGTACTATCCAATGGAAATTTGGTTTCATGAAACAGTTTGTACTACCCACTTAAACATGTTTTCTTGTCTAATTGTTTGCTAAAATGGATCAAACATAACAGTTTTTAAATATTTAAAACATGTTCATATGATATTCAAGTTGTTCTTCATATGTTCATCATGTTCATCAAATATTCAAGTATATCATCAACGAAATCATGAACAACAACTTATCAACATCTAACATGCACCCTATGATATCTACACAATGAATCGTCCTAATCGTGCACATACCACAGCCGATTACATGTATTCGGTTTCTATTCATCATTCATTTCAACTTATATCAACACACTAACATATAATCATCATTAACCGAATGTAAACACATAACATAGAACATTTATGCATCGATTTCTTGAACACTAACTCAACATCAATGTATACCATCAAAACATCATACAATATATCCGAAATCAAGACATGTTTAACCGATTATCACCAACATACACAACTGAGAATATGATGAAGTCAAAATCATACGTTTTTCCACTTATTCATACACGAAGACAAGCATTCATTCATCAAGCACAATTAATACTTAATACATAGTAGAACACTAACCGATTGGGTTCTCTAAGTGTGAGTGTAAGAAGAGTGATGAATGAACTTCCGAATGATGATTCCGAGCTCGATCCGAGAGTCCTAGTGCCACCGGTTCGATCAAGAAGAAGGAGAAGGAGTGTGATGCTTGGTGTCTAGGGTTTTAGTGAGAGAATGGAGAGTGTGTGTGTAGAGGAGTATGTGTGTTGTGTGCCCAAAATGACAAGTGTGGCTAACCACACGGTTATATACTAGTGGGCTTAGGAGGTGCAAGGCCCAATCCGACCCAGCCGTTACTGTTCACTCGAGACCACATGGTCTCGAGTCGGGTTCTCAGTTCTCTTAAACATATACGCATACTATACACACAAGTCATACATATAAACATAACACAATTAAACACAACACGTAACACATAGTCACATACGAGGTTCACTTATCATTAATCACACAAGTTAGCTAGTCACACGTTTAAGCATGTTAAATCGGGATACAAGAAAGGTTCTAAATTTCGAGTTGTCACAACAGCGTTGCTGTATGATGTTAGAAATTTCAATGGAGGTTATGTAGGGTTCGCAGGCAACCAAGGTGGTAGAACAGTGGGAGAAGGAACGTTATCCAATGGGATTGTAATGTTTGAAAGAGTTAACTACATCGTCGAGCTTGAAAACAATCTTCTGAGTATCTCTTAGATTTGTGATCATATGTATACAACGCACTTTACAGACAAAGAATGTTTGATCATGAAACTAGGATTTGTTGTTCCTGAAGAGTGGATTATTATGAGGGCACCCAGAGTGAATGATCTGTACGTGTTGGACATGAGTGTAGCAACTACTACCACGGGTCAGGCACACTGTTTCATGTCAAAAGCAAAGGAAAAAATGTGACACCTGGGTCACTGCGACTATCAAACAAATACCAAACCAATGAAATATTGTATTTCATGCTTGGGATTTGTATAAATATGTGTATCATTTGCACATATCAATTTTTGTTCAATTCCAAACTCTAAATTGCTTTCTAGAAGGTTATACGCGCACCGATGCGTAAATATAACCAGTTTAATGCAAAAAATACTCCGTAACATCAACATATACTTAACATACCTTAAATAACCCTTACATAACTTAGAAATAAGTTTTGAAGGCTTTGGTATGGCAAAAACAAGTTAATTCGCTTACAGGGACTAAACTTGACAAAGTGCGAAAGTATGCCAATTTGAACTGTAACGAACATTCCGGAACATGACCATAAGTTAAACACACCTTAAATATCCTTTATATAGCTTAGAAATAGGCTTTGAGGGGTTCGGTGTGCTAAAATAAACTTTTGGGTCATTCAGGGACTAAAAGTGTCAAAAAAGTGCACAAGTTTGCACTTTTGCGCATAACTCACGTTCTGAATACATCCGGACATCCAAAAATTTATGTAAGCACTAAAACATTTTATTTTAGTGTTTGGCATAAGAAAAATCCATTCGTCGCGTCATTTGGATCGTTTTTCGCGCTTATGCGCATTCCGTCGTAATTAAGCGAACATCGCGATCGTACGGCCAAACGAACCGACATATGAGATATTTTTGAGCACATTTCAAGTTCCTTATACTTTAACTTCATTTTAGAGCTTTGAAATGGGGTTAACGGGGCTTAAACGTGTCAAAAACGCATCGAAAACCAAGTTTTGAGGCTGCAGGGACTGAAACTGTAAATCTGCCAAACAAGGTCCTTACGAACCTCAACACTGATAATGTTGAGGTCCGTAAGCAATCCCCAGACAGCAAAAACTTGGCAGAAACATTGGATCTGGTCCCTTTCACTTGTGCACATGGTATTGGGCAATACTAGGGGCTCCCATGGTATTGTAAAACCACTATTTTGAGGTGTATGGCCAAGATCAAAGCACGGTTTCCAAGAAACGATCTTAACGGCTAACCGAACACTATAAATACCCAACCCCCTTCCATTCAAAACCCACAAGAATCTTGATTTGAGAAGCTCTAAGTTGAAACCATTGTTTCATACCTGAGCTACTTGGATCGAGATTAGCATTCGGGGACCCTTTGTAAGTATTCCTTGGTTCTTTTATTGCTTTTCGAGTCCGAAAGTCAAACTTTATTTGACTTTCTATGTTAACCAGTTTATGGTCAATGCGAAGTTCGTTTGAACTTCGCAACGTGATTGTAATCACGATGGTTATAGTCCTTTGTGACTATGCCTACTGATTACCACGTTGTCTAGGGTCGTAAGGGTAAGCGATCTAATAAATCGCTTATACCTTCGAACCCGACCCATTTTGGTCGATCATTAGGATCCGACCAAATACTTTAGGACCTAGCATATAGGGAATAACCTTCCAAGGTTATACCCTATGGTCACATCGTTTGAGTAGTTGTATGATAGGTAGTTTATATGCCTTAGGTAAATTACCAAAATACCCTTTTCATGTGTAATTGGTAATTAAGCATATGTAACCTAAAATTTCATCACTTAACTGATTATGTAACATAATTAAACATTTTAGGCATATAATACTTGTCATAGGACTAGTTAGGCGAACGCGTTTCACGCGAACGACGCGTTAAAGTAGCATAAGCTACCTAAACGGGTCGTAATGGGTCGTAAGCACTTATGTTAGGTTTCATTTAGTATGTAGGCTTTGTTAAACCATATTACACGAGTCTCCATACTCGTTTGGTTTACAAACCCTCATTCTATCAAATCCTCCGATCTAGGTCCGATTTATTAACATAGTTACCTATATTAGGTGCCGTTTGATTCCGAGATCTCTAGCATTGTTTGGTTGTTACTCAAGGACTACTAAGCAATCTCAAGTGAGTACATAGACCCCTCTTTTACTGTTTTCCAAACTGTTTTGGGGTGAAACACATGTGCCTACTTGTTACTTTCATGCTTTCCATGTTTTCACATTATATACATGCTATGTGTATTAGTACACTATTAGTACATGATTTCATTACATTTTATGCTATGTATGTCCATAGTGTGCATACTTAGTACATTGTTTTACATTTACATTTTATGCTATGTATGTCCATTTGTTACATACTTAGTACAGTTGTTTTCATCACATGCTTACATTTTGGTATGGCATTTGGTTTGTTTAAAATGGAACAATACATTCATTAACATTAGCTACGCCGTTCGTTAGTAGGTAGTGGTACCATAGGAATTGACAACTCCCGTTCCTGAAATCCTGGGTAGGTGTGGATTGGAAGGAATGACCGAATTCGATACACATAACATAGATAAACCTTTAAATTGTTTAAGGGTTTATCGCCTCAGTCTCAAGGCTTGGATGTATGCATTTTCACAATACCGCATAGATGTTTATATCAGTACAGCGTGCATTTGTTCCACAAAACATAGCTTTGATTTAAACCATATTTTACTTCAATACTTTGTTTTTGTGCATATGGTTTAGTTGATATATTTCACTAGCCATACATATCATTTTGGTTACACATTACATGATTTACATTTGACACATAAACATTATTGACATTGGTTATACATTACATGATTTACATCTTGACATAAACATTTTGACGTATTATTCAATACGTTTGGCAATTGGTTTAAACATAGACATCTTACATTGTTGGTTTGGTTTGAGTAAGTGATTTAAGTAACGAGGCATGTGTAATATGATACAAGCATGGTGGATACGCCGCTGGTACTTCCTATATATAAGTGATTGTATGGCATTACATATCGTAGCGTTATTTGAATCATTTCGATTTGGACATATAACATTTTATACAAATAACATACTTTTCACCATACATTGTTTTACAAACAACTTAATTTATACAAACTCATTTCACATGGTTATCCACTTAACCATGTGTTATTCTTTTATACATATATATCATTTGGTTTATTTATCACTTTTCAAATGATTTACAAAATAAAGCAAACTACAAGGTTCATGACTAAACATTTTCTTAAACATAAGTCATGAATCTCATTTTCACAAAACCTGTGTATCTCACAAGCATTTTTATGCTGACGTACCTATTTTCACATGTGTTTCAGGATATGATGCATAGGATTTATCAAGATACACTTAGGCGGACTTGGGCCTTAGCAACAATAAAAGATGTAAGACTAGTCATTTATGTTATGTTTCTTTGATTGTCAAGACATTGTAACTCTTTTAATCAATAAAACATATTTCAATTTCCATGTGTTATGAAACAATGATTCTGTTACAACACTCCCCGATGTTTCCGCCACGTTTTGTTGTTTTACGTGGTCGGGGTGTGACAAAAAGAGTCGCGGTTATGGCATAGAAAGATGGGGCATATTCAATAAGAAAAATGAATCACCTGGTGCACAATGATTTAGTAACTGGTGTTCATATTAAAGGTTTTCATCTGGAAGGGGAGTGCATTAGCTGCGTCAAAGGAAAGCAGAAGAAAAAGTCACACCCTAAAAAGCAAGTCAATTCAGTCTCAAGACCTTTGGAGAGACTTCACATGGATTTGTTTGGTCCTATGAATGTCAAAAGTATTACAGGAGATCTTTACTGTCTTGTGGTTACTGATGATTATTCCAGATTTTCGTGGGTATCATTTTTGAAGTCGAAAGATGAGACGTTTGATAGTTTGATGGCGTTGTTCAGAAAAATTGAAAATTTGTACCAAAGGCGTATCAAAAGAATCAGAAGTGATAATGGTACTGAGTTCAAGAACAACAAGATGGAAGAATACTGTGATGAAAGAGGTATATTGCATGCATTTAGCGCGCCTTACACTCCGCAGCAGAATGGAGTAGCTGAAAGAAAGAACAGGACGCTAATTGAAACGGCTAGGACGATGCATGCTGATTCAAAGCTACCAGTAAATTTTTGGGCAGAAGCAGTATCCGCCGCATGCTATACACTCCATCGGGTGTTAACAGTGAAGAAATTCAACAAGACATGCTTTGAGTTGATCAATAACCGCAAACCAAACTTGAAGTATTTAGAACCGTTTGGGTCTCCCTGTACAGTTCTAGAGCCTTTTGGAAAATTTGGTGAAAAGAGCATTGAAGGAATATTTGTGGGATACTCAAGTCCTCAAAAACGAGTTTTTGTTCCAAGCTTGAAGCGGATTGTTGAAGCACACAATGTTGAGTGTCAAGGTTACACAATGCCACCACAGAATCCTGGAGATTCATGGCGTTTTCATTATGACACTTTGTGGGATTTGTTTGACATGGAAGAAGAAAAGGAAGAAGAAGATTTCTGAGAGAGTATGAAGAATCACAGGAAAGGTTCCCAACTGAGTATTCAAGAAGACAGCAACAAACTTCAAATAACGATGAAGCAGGTCCAAGCAATGCTGGAGAACATGATGATATTCAACAAAATGAAGTTGCTCATGATAATCAGATGACACAAAATGATAATCAAGAATCTGAGAACATGCCAGTATTTGATCATAGTGATTCAGATTCTAAGGGGGAGCAAATTCAGATTTCAAGTCAAACAAACCCAGTCAGTGAACAAGGTGCAAATCAGAATGTTACTAATCTGGAAGGTGACGTAGATGTTTCAGGCGAGGTGATGCCGAGAACTCGTTCATACCATCCAGAAGAATTGATCATTGGAGAATTGCAAACAGGCGTTCGTACAAGACGAAAAATTGACCAAGGGCTTACTTGTTTTTATTCTACAGTTGCTCCTTTACAAACTGAGTTTTCACTTAGTTGTTTTATTTCACAGATCGAACCGCGTACATATAAAGAGGCGCTAACTGAAGATTCTTGGGTCAATGCTATGCAAGAAGAGTTGAGTCAGTTTGAGAAGTTGGGAGTATGGAAGTTAGTAGACTTGCCTGATGGTCAGAGGAAGATAAACACCAAGTGGGTGTTCAAGTGCAAGAGGGATGATAGAGGAGTTGTAGTTTGTAACAAAGCTCGACTCGTAGTCCAGGGTTTCAGTCAACAGGAGGGTATAGATTTTACTGAAGTGTATGCTCCTGTGGCTCGACTAGAAGCGATCAGAATCTTTCTAGCATTTGCATCTTTGAAAAATTTCAAAGTTTATCAGTTAGATGTAAAATCGGCTTTTCTCTATGGGAAGGTAAAAGAGGAGGTATATATCGGTCAGCCACCGGGCTTCACCGATCCAATCCACAAAGACAAGGTCTACTTGCTAGATAAAGCGCTGTATGGTTTACATCAGGCCCCGAGAGCTTGGTATGAGACACTGTCTCAACATCTGCTAGGCAACAGCTTCATCCGTGGAAAAGTGGATGCCACTCTCTTCACTAAAGAGGTCGACGGACATCTTCTGATAGTTCAAATATATGTGGACGACATCATATTTGGGTCAACAAATGAGAATCTGTACAAAGATTTTGAATGTGTTATGAAGCAGAAATTCGAAATGTCATCGATGGGTGAGATGAAATTTTTTTTGGGGTTGCAGGTTGATCAACTACCCAAAGGAATTTTCATACATCAAACGAAGTACGTTCATGATATCTTGGAGAAATTCGAGATGTCAGGTTCTACTCCAGCCTCCACCCCATTAGCAACGAATCACCGGAGAGAAGATAGATGAAACAATGTATCGTTCCATGATCGGATCGCTGATGTATTTGACAGCTTCGAGACCCGATATTATGTATCCAACCTGCCTCGCAGCAAGATTTCAGTCTAGCCCGAGAGCTTCGCATATGGTGATTGTGAAAAGGATATTACGCTACCTGAAAGGAACTCCATCATTGGGGTTGTGGTATCCAAGAGAAGGCAATTTCACACTCGAAGGGTATTCCGATTCAGATTTCGGATGCTGCAAAGTTAACGCTAAATCAACAACAGCGGGGTGCCAGTTCTTTGGATCACGATTGGTCACCTGGCAATGCAAAAAGCAGACCTCTGTGGCTCTATCCACATGTGAAGCGGAGTATGTATCTGCAAGTAGTTGCTGCTCACAGATCTTGTGGATCCAGCAACAGATGCGCGACTATGGTTTGCAATTTCTAAACACCCCTATCTTTGTTGACAATGAGGCAGCGATTAACATTACGAAAAATCATGTTCATCACGCTAAAACCAAACACATTGAAATTCGTCATCACTTCATTCGCGATTGTTTCGAGAAGAAGTTGATACGAATTGAGAAAATCCACACTGACGAACAAAAAGCTGATTTACATACCAAATCATTTGATAAAACACGTTTTCAATATTTGCTAAAACTGAATGGTATGAAGCTTTTATCGGTGTTGGAGGAGATTCTTGGCGTTGATGAAGGAGACATTGTAGATAATGTTGAGAAGCAATCTGCAATGGTTTGTCGATATTTTATTTGTTTTGGTATTTAGGGGGAGAGTATAGGGTAATATTTTCAGAAAATACAAAAACAATAAAAAATGATAAAAATACAAAAACATGAGATATTTTTAAAATCCAAAAACAATAGAAAACCAGAAAAGAGCTTGTGTAAAAAGGGAAAATGATAGTACATTGGCTTGACAGTTATGGTATGCTAAAGAAATGGAATGTTTAAATGTTTTAAACAGTCTCGCTGATGATGTGCCGATAGGTTTTTACACATTTAGTAGGTTTGTTCGGGATATAAACCTAAATCTTTACTTACTTATTTCATGGGGAACACTACATGGATATATAGGTAACCCCTGAAATCTTGTTTGAAAGATCCCTCTTTCTGAGATACTAGGTCTTTATACTCAGTGATATCTGGGGTATTATCCCGGGACTTCTGATTTTGCGGAAGCAATGGCCTAGTCCCCGGAGAATACTTTCCGCATGCTTGAAATATAGCGCCACCCTCAGCATAAATGATAAGACAATAAAATTGCTAATCAATGCTGTTGTAGAAAGGATCCTCTAAAGGGGACACACCCAAGTCGAACCGTCATCTCTCTGCTGAACGGTAGTTCTGACCTGAGCTCTCACGGTTTTGTACTATTACATAATTTATTTCCTTTACAGATATCATCTGTGGTATACTCACCTATAAGACTGAATATTGGGATCTGGATACGGGAGTATATTCAAGAGGTGGGACACACGTATAAGTTTAAGTCTTTAATTCATATAATCCGTATCCTGGACAGATTGAAATTTGTGTGAGAATTTAAAGTGGATCAGTATATCGACAATCTAAGCGAATTGTTTAATTTTAAGTATGAAATCAAAGATTAACGGTACTTGTGATTTGTCGAATAGCTGATATGATTCCCTAACACGCTAAACAAAAATATGTTTGTAAATAGTTTACTTTTACTGCATTTCATTTCTGTAATTCATTTTCTAGTTTAGAACTTTATTAAAAATCCAAAAAGATTTTACATTTCTGCTTTATTTTCCGACAAACCAAAGTGGAAAGCTGATCTTTTGATTTGATGTGAAGCAAATGTAGGAAGTTTCTGGGCTGGATGATGAGTTTGGAGCTAAAACATGATAAGTTTGTGAAAGTTGGAAAGTTAAAGCAAGTTCATTAATTTGAAACTTGTAATTTTTAGAAAAATTTGTACAAAATGGAAGTGTGAATTATCTCTGATCAACCAAGGTCATTAAGTTGGACTTGGTAGATTAATTGAGTAATCAGGGTCATTAATTTGGACCTGAATACTTAAGTGGATTACTTAACACTGAAAGTTCAAAGGTAAATTTGGATTGAAACTGTTATTGTCATATATCTTATATTTAAGTAGAGGTTGATGCAGGTAACAGGAATCCCTATGGCAATGAAAAAGTCAAAGTTTGAACCAGAATTCGAGCCCTAGCTGATCGAGAGGGGGAGTCTGCGAAAGGGGGAGTCAAGATTCCGGATCAACAATCAAAGGGGAGATTGAAGATTAAAGTTTGAAGATAAAGATTGAAAAGAGCTTTTACAATGACAAATTAATTTGGAGAAAGACTAAGACTAAAGACTCGACGCCGAAGACTTCGTCAACATCCAAGGGGGAGTCTGTTGGTGCACCTAGTGTCTGTTAACTTCGTCTTAATTGAGTCTTATGTCTGGATAGGATGAACATGTGCACAATATGATAGAATTTAGGGTTTATTCATGTTTAAGTGAGTGATTTCGCTTGAAGGTGACTCAGACCAGTTCAAGCGAAATTAACTGAAGTGATTTCGCTTGAACAGGAATGTGACACATTCAAGCGAAATCTCCTTCATTATAAATAGGGTTGTGCATTGTTCATTTCAAGGGGACCTGATCTTGTGTGTGAGTCGAGGTGCTGTCAAAATTGTGTCAGAATCATTGTAAAAGTCTCAGATAAGCAGTAATAGAAAGAAAGTTAAAAGGAACAAGCTGTTTTGAAGTTGTTTACTTTGATTCCGCCTTAGTAAATGATTGTGAACTGCTCAACTTGACTGTTTAGGGTCAAGGAACGATCCGACAAGAAACTCGCTCGAATCTACACCGATGAAATCATATGTCGTCATGGTATACCCAATGACATTATCTCCGACCGTGATGGTCGATTCACTGCACGTCTTTGGCAAACTTTCCAGTCCACTATGGGTTCCATTTTGAATCTTAGCACAACCTTTCATCCTCAAACAGATGTATAGACTGAACGCACTATACAAACCCTAGAGGATATGCTCCGTTCTTGTGTCATCGAATTTGGTGGTAATTGGGATGTACATTTACCATTGATCGAGTTCTCGTACAACAACAACTATTATTATTCCAGTATTCAGATGGCCCCTTTCGAAGCTTTATACGGTCGCAAGTGCCGATCTCCTCTCAGTTAGCATGAGATTGGTGACAAGCAACTTACTGGCCCTGAGATCATTTAAGAGACGACAGATAAGATTCTTCAGATCCGCGATAACTTGATCAAGGCTAGGAGCATTCAAAAGAGCTATGCTGATAAAAGGCGTAAGCCTCTGGAATTTGATGTTAGAGATAGAGTACTGCTCAAGGTATCTCCCTGGAAAGGGGTGGTTCGTTTTGGTAAGAAGGGAAAGCTCGCCCCTCGCTATGTGGGTCCTTTCATGATACTCGACAGGATTGGTAAGGTGGTGTATCGACTCGACCTGCCACAGGAACTTAACAATGTACATCCGGTATTCCATGTATCTAATCTCAGGAATTGTTTAGCAGACGAGGAACTACAGGTTCCCATCAAAGACTTTCAAGTAAACGAAACTTTACATTTTGTGGAGAACTGGTCGAAATCATGGACCGAGGTATCAAGCGATTGAGGCGCAACAAGATTTCCATAGTTAAGGTACGATGGGAAGGCAAGCGTGGCGCCGAATTCACTTGGGAACTCGAGAGTGAAATGAAGACCAAGTACCCGCAGCTCTATGAGCATTCTTCCTCTTAGATTTCAGGGACGAAATATCCTAAAGGAGGGGAGACTGTAACGCCCTGCGTCCCTAAACTATTAACTTTTGGCAAGTTTAGTCCCTAAACTATTAACTTTTGGCAAGTTTAGTCCCTATACTATTTGAGTCTTAACTGCGTGAAACTATGAGAAACATTTGGGAAACTTTGTGATACATGAATCTTATGATGCTTTGAATCTAGACTCTTTGATACTTGAAACTTGACTCTTGATACTAGACTCCAGATACTTGACTCTTGATACTTGATTTTGACTCTTGATACTGTTAAACGGGACTCTTGATACTTATGGAATGAGACTCTTGAGATTTTGTTGAACGAGAAACTTGAAACTTGACACTTACTAGCTAGCTCATATGTACACTTGAAACATGGAAACTTTTGTGTCATGTGATAATCTTACACAATAATACGCAACGCAACGCTTAGTCTAGCTCGCAAAATCGAATCGAAATTTGAAAACTAACCCGCGCGAATCGGCTGTCCGAATGGACATCCGATCGGATGGCCATCCTTCCGGATGACCATCCAACCGGACCGCCATCCGATCTCGCGTGCACTGCCTTACTCTCCTTCTTGCACTATAAATACCCACTGCCACATCATTCCTCACTGATGTGACAACCACCTCTGACCTAGACGCACGCTCTCTCGTTCTAAGGCACTTTTCTTCAATTTTCAGGAGATTCTTGTAAGTTTTCTCCGTAATTCTTGTACAACTTTCATCTTTACACACTTTCTCACTAGATTCTTCACAAAAATCATACTTTTCACCGTGGAATCACTAAGATTTGGGCTCCTTGAGGGTGACGTCATCATGGCTGTTGGTACAATCGGCTATGTGATGTCATTCTGTCAATATCTAGTCCAGATCCAAGAGATTTCTACACGTTTTACTACAAATCTTTACATAATCTAATCATTTTCGGTTAAATTCATGCTTTTCTTAACGTATCTACTCAAACACGATGAAATCTGGATACAAACAGGTTGTAGATTTGTTCTTAGTCTAGAGTCGGCTTGAGAACAGATTATCACCAGAGAGATGACCAAATAACGGGTCAGACATGAAACTCCGTCAAGAACAATCGTCCAGTCGATCGGGGTGATTCCCATCCGATCAAGACAAACTGAACCTTGGTGGGTTTCTGTTGTCTCGGTACGTTACTACGCCGTCTTTGTTAAACTCAAACTTAGATATTTTACGAAGGTTGCAAAAGGAACAAGATCACAACAGTCGAATGACCCTCTGATCGGACGATCATCCGATCGAACGGTCATCCGACCGAACGGCCTGTTCCTCATGGCCTTCAATACTTAAACTATTTTGAATCAGGATTTTGAACTATGAAACTTTTACTCGAACAGTCATCCGATCGAACGGTCATTCGACCGAATGACCCCCCCCGATCGAACGACTTGAGCTTATACTACAACAAAAACTTCAAATGTTTGAAACGAGTTGCAAAACACATCTTCTGACCGAATGACCATTCGATCGAATGGTCATCCGTCCGGATGACCATCCGATTGGATAGGGGTCCATCTAACCAAATAGGTCATTTGACCGGATGACCATCCATCCAGATGGCCATCCGACCGGGAGATCTGTCCGACACTTTGCACGATTCAATCTTCTGTTCAACGCTTATACTATTAAGCTATAATCAGGCTAACCCCAGTGCTCCCTTCAATCCAATAGTTGGTGTCGATACTTAGCACCCACTGTGAGTATACTCGATCTCTTTTTCTTTTAGACACTTTTGGAATGCAACATGTATTCTATAAACTTGACACTTAACACTTGAAACTATTTGAAACATACTTTATCCGCTGTAAACATGGAAACTTGATACTTGTGAAACTTGAGACTTTTATGCTATGTGGACGATTAATCCTTGTGTGTAGTTCCGCCTTAACAATGGTAGCGCTATAGGGGTAATGCACCTCCCCATTAGTCTTTGGGGTATTATTAGGAGGAGACATTTTTACTTTCCTTGAGTCTTGGGAAAGCGGTTAACGCTTTGGAAATTGGGCTATCACTTGGACTGCGTTTAATAGCATGGTGAAACTTGTTATATGTGTTTATGCTGGATATGAGTTTTTGGGACGTTTTAAACTATTATACTACTACGTGCTCAAACTTGTATACTCGCCAACATTCTTGTTGATATATTTTAATACATGTTGCTGGTTGATAGTAGATGAGGAATCAAGAAACATGCTAGGATGCTGCTTAGAAACGCATCTTAGTAAATTAAGAAACTTTTGAACAATGTTTGATGATTGTATTTGATACTTCGTGATCTTGGTTGGTGTTTGATGCCTAGACAATTTTTTGCATGAAATGAATTAATATATACTGAAACTATAGTGTTATGGAGACTCATGAGCAATCTGAACGCTTAGTGCCGCACCCCGATGTTTCCGCCATCGGTTGGGGTGTGACAACCAATCCAGTCACTGGCTCTGATACCATCTGTAACAGCCCAGTGTAACCGCACCATGATATTGTTCGCTTTGGCAGCCAGCACGCCCTCAACGCCCGCCCCTCATGGTTTTAAAACGAGTCATGATGGTGAAGGTATCACACCCCTTTTAAGGAAGCCTTCGTTCCCCTTCACAACCAATGTGGGATGTTACAGATAGTCCCTATGGTTTGCTCCATTTTCATCTTTAGTCCCTAACTTTCTAAAATTACACCTATAGTCTCCAACTTTTGCAATTTAATTTCCGGATAGTCCCTGACGTGGATGGGGGTTAGTTTTTGGTGTTAAGTGGGTGTGAAATGACTATAATGCCCTTAAAGGTTAAAAAAGGTGGGCCCACCTTTATCCTACCCCTACCCCACCCCCACCCCATTTCTCTTTTCCTCTTTCTCTTTATTTGTTTGCAAGAATCAAACCACCACCACCACTTCATCTTCCCCACCCTCCACCACCCTTCACAACCATCTCCACATTTCACCACCACCATCCAAAATAACTCGCAAATCAACACGATGGGCATCTGGAATGGTCTCAGATCGGTCGTCGGCCGGTTCATCAAGATCTGAAACAAAAACCAGTTGTCGAGTTGACAAATCGAGTTTGCAGAGAGATAATAAGTCGTGCTCTTAAAAGTTCCGTCAAGTTTTCTGTTGATTCTGTTGTTTATGATCCAAAACTTTAATAGAATCAATCCCACCGAAATGGTTCCATTGATCTACCGACGTCGTTAGGTAACTGCTATTTCTGATAATCAACTGTGAGGTTAATTTTGGTAACTGTTGTTTCTGATCATCAACAATTTCAGTTTTGTGATTAAATATTGCAACTTGTAAATAATGTTACTTGTTTCTGATGATCAACTGTGAGGTTGATTTTGGTTGCATCCGATCGGTGGTGATTCTGGGCTGTTGTAGGTTAAAGAGAAAGAATGGGGAAGAAGACATGGGTTGCGGGTGGGGTGGGTAGGTGGATAGGTGGGGTCCACATATATTTATTAATCTTTTAATGTTTTATTTATTATTTTTTAATAGTAATGGCATGATAGTCATTTCATACCAACTTAACTTAGAAAACTAACCCCCCATCCACGTCAGAGATTATTCGAGAACGAAATTTCAAAAGTTGAGGACTATATGTGTAATTTCAGAAAGTTGGAAACTAAAGGTGAAAATGAAGCAAAACATAAGGACTATCTGGGCACTTTTATCCTTTAAATACTTCCTTAAGTTTTGATGACGGGGGTAGCCCAAGACCAAATAAAATGACTAAAACACATGAATGCTTAAAAGGTTGAAAGGTTTAAAGGTTAAAAACCCGGGAGCTAGGATAAAGCAACGCATGAACAGTAAATGGTCACATCTCTGATTGCTTCACCAACTCTCCTAGCCGCAAAAGTAAGGCGAGTACACAGAACGCAGTCTTTTACCAGCAGGTCAAAAGGCTTGAACCCCCAAAAGGGTAAGTCCCCCACTGCAGACATACTTCACTAGTCAATGGTTTCTTTTTTGGGAGATAACCTTCTCTATGTATATGACACTTCATTAAGTGTGAAAGACATTCTGGATCAGCTCTGATTCTACACGAATCTCTAGTCATTGCTCTTGAGTACTTTCTCTATGCAAGTCACTCCCCATCACATTCAACACACACATTCTTATTGCTCCCACATCCGAGACTGATCACATTTCAGTGGAGGATCTCGAGCAAACAACAAAATCAAACTAGTGAACCTCTCTCCATGTCTTGCAAACGTGGGGGGACCCCCACGACCTGCGTTAGGCAAAACTAAACCCTTCAACCCTTTTGCCTAACTAGCCTCGCTACTAACACTGGTCTATTATTTGTTGCATCAACAAGTTGGCGCCCACCGTGGGGCTACGCCACTAATTTTATTAAAAAAGACCTAGTAGTGTAGCTCCATTCTCTTAAAACTACCATGTCGAAAAGTGAATCTCCGGGAGAGGTACAGCCGGTGCTCCACTAGGGCATGAGCTGACTTTGGACCAGCTCCTACAATCTCCAGTTGCAAGCCTTCCACCCTCAACAACAACTACATGGGAGCAAGCTTTGTCTGTGCTTCCCTTGGCACGGAGTGCCGTTATGAGCACTTCCTTGGGGATAAACTACCCAGCTGCACCTGGAAGCCTTCAAGGCTTCAACCTTATACCCTAGATGATGGCCCAGGTGATGGCAAGCTTCCCGTGGCAACACTTTATCAACCAAGTGTTGGCCACCCAAGGGAACAACAATAACAACAACAACAACACAGGTGCAATAGTGGAAGAAGATTTGGCCAAGCCTTACAAGCCGAGTAATCTCTCGTGCTTCTCACAGCAAATATCCAATTATGATTTTCAAACGAAGATCAAGATGCCATCCCATATCAAGACATATGATGGGACTGAGGATCCAGAAGACCACCTTCAGATCTTCACTGGTGCCGCCAGGATCGAGAAAAGGTCAAATGCTGAATGTTGCCTCATGTTCATGCAAACTCTCATTGGATCAGCCCGGATATGGTTCAACGATTTACCCGCCCGAAGCGTTCGAAGCTTCGATGATCTGAGCAAAGGATTTTTGGCCAATTTTTCACAGCAAAGGCGGTACGTCAAAGATGCTATAGTAATCTTTCAAATAAAACAAAGGGATGACAAGAGCCTTCAGGAGTTCATAGAAAGGTACCAAAAAGAAGGTCTCACATATGTAGGGGCAGACAAAAAGATGAGAGTGACCGGTTTTATGAACGCCATTACACCCAAATATCTCACAAGAGATTTCAACAAATCCCTGCCCAAGACCTTGGAAGAAGCTCTCAAAAGGGTTGAAGCCCACATCCGGGGAGAGGAGGCCATAGACATTAAAGAGCAAAGAAAAATGGGATCAAGCTGGCAAGGCAACAACCCAGCTAGAAAAAGGGGAAACTTCCATTCCTATGACAGACGCCAACAGGGTTCAGAGCAGCGAAGGTCTGAAGGTCGGAACCCTTCCAGCAGGGAAAAAGGCATGAGCTTCACAACCCTCACCAAGACCCCTCAAGATATTCTTACTACCGTGGAAGTAAAACAAAGCTTTCAAACTCCAAGACCTCTCCCCAAAAGCAAGAGGAATGAGAATTCCACCCAATTATGTGAATTTCATGAAGAAAAGGGCCACCATACTAATGATTGATTTCAATTGAAAAAGAAGATTGAAGAGGCCATCAAATCCGAGGAACTTGCTTACTTGGTAAAGGGGGTAAGGGACAAGCTGGCCGAAGGAAAGGGCAAGGAAGTTAACATGGTGGATTTTGATGGAAAGGTTCCTCACAAACGACAGAGGTTGGAAGCTTGGGAGCTTCAGTGTGTTTGTTTCCCTCCAACAGAAAAGAACCCACTTTCAAACCCCCTTGTAGTTGAAGCAACTGTGGGTACACTACAAACAAACAAAGCATACATAGACAATTGAGCAGCCACTGAAATCATGTTTGAGAAGTTCTTCAACCGTTTGAGCAATGAGGAACGTTCAAAGCTTCAACCCTCAGGAACCTCCATAAAAGGTATTGCAGACATACCCCTCAAGCCTTTAGGGCAACTAACCCTTGATGTCCGTTTCAGTGAAGGAAAGATGGAAAGAGTTCAACCACTCATTTTTGTGGTCATCAATATACCTTCAAACTATGACGTGATCATAGGAAGGCCGGGGCAGTGTGCGTTCTACATGGCTGTTTCTGTTGGTCATGGCACCGTCAAGTTTCCTACCGAGAGGGGAATTGCAACCCTTCAACCTACTCAAGAGGCCTACATGGTTGAAGGAGAGAGCTCCAAGAGTGAAGAAGACAAGCAAAGGCTGATCATAAACCCTAAGTATCCTGACCAAAGGATAAGGATAAATCCAAGCCTTTCACAAGAAACCCTCTCATATCTTGAAAAGTTGCTGGTACATTATAGTGATGTCTTCGCTTGGTGCCCGGAAGACATGACGGGTATCCCTCGAAGCGTTGCTGAACATGAGTTGAAAATACCGCCCGATGTCAATCCTGTTGTCCAGAAGAAGCGGAGTCTAGCACCTAAAAGAAGCTTGGCTACATGCCAAGAGGTTGAAAAGCTTGTGTCAGCCGACATTCTCCAGGAAGTCAAGTATCAATCCTGGGTTGCAAACCCAGTCATGGTTCGAAAGCCCGACAACTCTTGGAGAATGTGCATAGACTTCAAGGACTTGAACAAGGCTTGTCCTAAAGATTGTTACCGGTTTCCAGAAATTGATCTCAAGGTTGACTCCCTCACCGGTTACCCTTTCAAGTGTTTTCTAGATGCTTACAAGGGTTACCACCAAATTCTCATAAAGGAAGAAGATGAAGAGAAAACAGCCTTTCACACGGATAAGGGAATCTTTTGCTACCAAAAGATGCCCATTGGTCTAAAAAACGCGGGTGCAACCTATCAACATCTAGTTGACAATGCTTTTGCCAGTCAAATTGGCAGAAACATGGAAGCATATGTCGATGATTTGGTATTCAAAAGCAAAATGGAATACCAAATTCTTGATGACATCCAAGATACATTCAAGAACCTAAGGAAGGTCAACATGAAGCTCAACCCCGAAAAATGCTCGTTTGGGTTCAAGGAAGGAAAGTTTCTAGGACACATTGTGGGAAAACAAAGTATAAAAGCCAATCCAAACAAGGTGAAAGATGTTCTTGAAACCAAGCCACCACGAAGCAAAAAAGAGGTAGAAAGCTTAAACGGGAAGCTTGCAGCCCTAAAGCGTTTTACCTCAAAATTGGCTGAAAGGTCTTTACCTTTCTTCAAAACGCTCAAGGGATGCTCTGATAAGAAGGACTTCAAATGGACTGATGAGGCTGAAGAAGCCTTCAACCAGATGAAGCAACACCTAGCTTTTCTACCTGACATTGCAGCCCTGGAAACGGGAGAATTGATCTCGGTATACCTTTCAGTTGCTGAAGAAGCAATAAGTGCGGTCCTCACCATTGAACGAGACAAAGTTCAGGTACCCATTTATTTCTTCAGCAAAACTCTAAAATTGGCAGAAATCAAGTATCCTCCCCTGGAAAAACTTGCTCTAGCCCTAGTCCAAACGGCTAGGAGGCTTCGAAGGTATTTCCAAGCACATCCCATACAGGTGGTCACCGACCAACCAATAAAAAGTGTGCTTGAAAAACCGGAGAATTCAGGGCGATTAGCCAAGTGGGCTGTTGAACTCGGTGAACACAACATCACCTATGTTCCCAGAAAAGCCATCAAAGCCCAGGTATTGGCTGATTTCATTGTAGAAGTCCCAAAACAAACAACCGCTGAAGTAAACACAACTGCCACTGAACCTTCAGACCTTGAAGCCTGGAAGCTTTTCACCGATGGGGCTTCAAGCGTTGAAGGGTCAGGGGCCGGTCTTATTCTAATCAACCCGGAAGGGTTAGAATTCACGTATGCCCTTCGATTTGATTTTCAGACCACCAATAACGAAGCTGAATACGAAGCACTAATAGCTGGCTTAAGGTTGGCTAAGGAAATGAAGGTTCAAAAGCTTGAAGTCTTCATGGACTCGTTGTTGGTGTCAAGCCAAGTGAAAGACAGTTACGTTGCAAAAGAACCTAACATGAAGAGGTACAAGGAAAAATCCAAAGAGCTGATGAATACATTCCAAACGTGTACCATCAAGCAAATTCCGAGGTCCCAAAACAAGAAAGCTGATGCCTTGAGTAAACTTGCTTCCCTCACCTTTGCCCACCTCACTAAAAAGGTGTTGGTAGAAGTGTTGAAAACGCCATCAATTGAAGAATTGGAAGTTCAAGACGTAATCACCGAAGAAGGCCCCAATTGGATTACTCCAATTAAGAAATTCCTTAAAAATGGTGAATTACCTGCTGATCAAACATAGGCTGAATGTGTTAAAATCAAGTCTAGACAGTATGTGTTGCAAGGTGAAATCCTCTACAAAAAGGGTTACCTTGCACCCTTGTTGAGATGTGTTGGTCCCGAACAAAGCCAGTACTTGGTCAAAGAGGTTCATGAAGGGATATGCGGAGCCCTTTTTGGAGCAAGAACGATGGTTGCTAAACTAATGAACCTTGGGTATTTTTGGCCCTCCATGCACCGAGACACCACTGAGCAACTAAGAAAGTGTGATTCCTGCCAAATTCATGCACCAGTCCCGAAAAGTCCCAAGCATGATCTTGTCCCGATAACCTCAGCATGGCCATTTTATAAATGGGGAATGGACATCGTTGGCCCATTCCCACCAGCCAAAGGTGGAGTAAAATTATTGTTAGTGGCCATAGACTACTTCACCAAGTGGCCTGAGGTTAAACCACTTGAAAAAATCAGGGGCAAGCAAGTCATTGACTTCGTTTGGGAAAACATCATTTGTCGCTATGGATTGCCGGGAGTGCTTGTTACCGATAATGGAAACCAATTCGCTGAAAAGCCTTTCAGCGTTTGGTGCAAAGAATTCAGAATATCTCAGGTTTTCAGCTCAGTGGCATATCCACAATCAAACGGTCAGGTTGAAAGGATGAATCGAAGCATAGTTGAAGGAATCAAAGCCAGATTGGGAATGCATGAAAGCAATTGGCTTGAAGAGTTGCCAAGTGTTCTATGGGCCATAACATGGTCACCCTCCAGTAGTGGTATATCAGCAGGGTGATCATCAATGGGTGGGTCAGCAATCACAAGAACAATAGGTATGCCAGCATGAGCAGGGTCATGCTCAAGCACTGGGTCAGGAGCAGCTACTGGCTCGAGGGCCATGGCAGGCTCGGGATCAACGAACTCCATATCAAAATCTGCATGATCAGCGAATGCAGGGTCAACTGGGTCTACTGGGTCAAGCATAGGCTGATCCAAGTGGATGAACTCTATCTCCTGGTCCGGGTCAAATCCAGGGGGAAAAACAGGGTCTGAATCCTCATCGAGGTCGTGATCGAAAGCAAATCTAGGAGAAGAGACAGCAGATGATGCCCTGTCAGGATCTGAACCGTGTGAATAGTGCTGTGCGCTCCGAGTGTGTGACGGTGCGGAGGCCACAGACTCGAAGGAGTCCTGAGCGGGTGAGTGTGCAGGTGACTCCTCAGCTGGAGCATCTGCGAGTAACAAAAGACCACCGTCAGCTAGAAGGGCCTCGCCCTCAACATCGTCCTCCAGGGGCTCATCATCAAACAGATCGACGTCGTCGTCAGCGTCGGCGTCGAGGAGTATATCGTAAGCAGGATGAGAGGCCAAAGGTATGGGAGCAGGGATCTCTACGAGTGGTAGGTACCCAGCAAAAGGGCCATCAGCGGGCTCATCGACAGCGTCGGGCAGAGCAAAGAGCTGAAAGTCATCCTCGTCTGTGCTGGTAACATCTGATGTGTGGACCTCGTGCTCTGAAGACTCTAAGTCGTCTGATACTATGGGTCTAGGGCCCGTAGTGTCTGAATCACCTGTGCCGGACGAGTCCATGGTGTCTGTAACACAAACACAAATATGTACAAATAATCAATCATATAATCAGATAAGCACATTAGTCACCAAGTAAGCAATCAAATAATTCTCCTAGTCCCACTAGCCTCCCAACCTCTCAGACTGCTCTTCCTAGTCCCACTAGCCAAATTCTCCCAGCCTCTCAGACTGCTCTTCCTAGTCCCACTAGCCTCCCAGCCTCCCAGACTGACTCCCTAGTCCCACTAGACAACTACCTCGGTCTCCCAGACCGAGCCTCAGCCTTTCCAGACTGAGCCTATAAATAATAATAAATAAAATGTGCTCAACATTTGTTTATAAAAACGTTTTGGATCTGGACTTAAGTGGTATGCAGTGTAAAAATGTTTTCGTGAGAGCCCTAGTGATCATAGTCTAGACTCGAGAAGGAATCCTAGTTCGCTATGATCAGAGCTCTGATACCAAGCTGTCACACCCTGGCTTTGTGGAAGCGTGGTTATTTTGGTGTGACTTCTTAATACCATAGCTTAATCATAACAAGCTATATGAAATAAAAACCATGCAAGATCATCCATTAATATAAGTTTTAAAAACCAAAGTAACATAACATTGTCTTAGAACTACACCATCATAACATAAAACATTGTTTTGAATGACATAAACATCAACATGAATAAAACGCAGTTTAAGGATTGTGACTCGTCCAGGTAAAAGTCACATCCCCTAAACCTGGATGACCTCAGAACCCTTATGCAGCGGGAAAACATAACATACCGCACCAGATCTTTAATTCCCTGAAATACATGTAAGTTGAAAAATCAACATTAATGTTGAGCGAGTTCATGTGTAAGTGAGTAAATAAACCTTTGTATGTATAAAAACCCTGGTATGTAGCAAATAAGGAAAAAGAAGATCACCAATGGTTTGCAAGGCCATTGATATGTGTGAAGTGCAAGTAGGAAGACTCAAACCTAGCAGATTTATGCGTTGGGTACAAAGTCACCCCGAGGTCCGTACTGATTGGGCCTGGGGCTGGGCTCGCTACACCCAGATAGATCTACCGCTCCTGCCCCTCGGTCCTACCATGAGGATTAATGGCCTCAAGTTTCCGCCTTCCCACTCACATGATCTGAATAATAACCCTCCTTGCGCTAACCATACCATGTAAGAAATATTCGTAAACATAATAACATGTATTTCACCCCCGCAGTTTAGAAAACTGAAAACAGTTAGAGAAAAGGGGGACATGAACTCACAGTGGTGCGTCTCTACCAAGTATATCTCCTGATCAAGCAGCTGTGCGACGACCTACACGTACTAAGTCTATTAGACGGACGGTCGTGCCTTGGCTTAAGGTTTAAGTTTTTTGGGAAATAGTTAGACAACTATTTCGTGTTTATATTTTTGTAAATACTTGGTAATTATTCTCCTTCCCAAGGATGGGGGATTTAATACATGTGCGTTCGTAAACTTCGAAATATATTATTAAGTCTCACTTAATATATTTTATTTCTTACTTCAAAATATAATCATTAACATTCGTTAATATTATTTTTACCCTAAAAATAATATTTGTATATTTCACAAAATAATCATAAACATTTTACAAGTGACGCTTATGAGAAGTATATATACTAAATACATATATTTATCATGTTTCATTTTGTGAAATCCCACCTCCGATATTTTGTAAATAAGTCGTGGCGAAATCTATAATTTGAAAACAAGTCAAAAATGTATTTCTAACACTTGTGGTGAAAATATTTCTAAGTGTTAGGTTTTTGGAAAAAAATCGCCAGAGTTTCCCCTGTAACTGGAGGTGGCCACGCTTTTAAGCGTATCATTTTCTTTTATAAGTCAAACCAACAATTTCCTTATTCAATCAAAACAATGCTCAAAGCATCAACTAGTCAATATATATGTAAATCGCAAGAATTACATGAACTTGTAGTTTTTCAAAAAAATATGTAGTAAAGCTCCTTACTTTTAGTGTATCTTTATATAAATCCATCCGGTTTCGTAAAGGTCTTGTTTTTAAAGAAATTCCATCTTTACAACTTCTTGTAAAATTTGACAAATCTAGTTCTTTGTCGAAACTTAGTGTTACACAAGTATTTACACACTTGTGTGTTTGCTAAAATCATTCTTGTTTATGAAAGATCCGTCTTTAAAAGTATGTTTTCTCTTGACACGTGGTCCTTTGAAAATATCGCTTGTAGATCCGTATATCTACTAGTTTTAAACACTATTTCGTGAGTAAAGTTGATTTTACACAAGTTCAAGTTTCTCGTGTGGTAGAGTTTCATCACTTAACCCTTGTTATACTTAAACAAGCTCTATGTCATGATCCATGAACATGACTAATCCGGGTTAGATGATGATCCGAGCTACCACAACATAGATCGGCACTAAATAATTATAACAAGACAAGTCTTACAAGATTTACACAACAACATAGCTTATATCCAACATTTTTAACATTTTAGTAAACTTTTAGCGTGTCTTCTTGTATGTTCATAGATTTTAACCGACAAAGTTCTTTTTAACCACTTTAAAATAGATCGAGAGTGTGATTATAGTAACTTACTACTAGCTCGAGGCTAGGGAAGATTCTAGTCGCAAAATGAGTGGATAAAAGCAATAGGGTGAGGTCCTTCGCGTTCCGAATGCACCAAGCCTCCTCGTATGTGATCCTCAACACTTGTATGCTCTTGGAATGAGAAGATCAAAACCGAAAAATGGATGGATGTGGGTGTGTGTGTTCGGCCGAGAGCCAAAGAGAGGGAGAGAGAGAGAGTTTTGTTGAGAGTTGAGTGAAATGATCATGTGTGTTAAGACTAGAACTTATAGACAAACCTTTCACAAATAACCAAAGGGTTTTATGTCTAATAGATATTAAGCACAAGGGATTTAAATAATCAACAAAGGACAAGGGGTGTCCCCCAAGGGGACGGTTCGGTTAGGGGGGGGGGGGGGGTCTCCTAGTTAGATTTCAACCAAATGTTAAGTATTAGTTAAGTTAAGTGAAGGTTAACTCGGTTACTAGCGTGTCGTGCATTATGACGGGTGTTAGGGTATTCAGGGACCCTAACTGGCTCAGAAAAAGAAAAACAATGTTGTTGGCAATATTTTTATGTTCCGGGTAAAGTCCGGTTGTTCGGTTGGATAGAGATCCGTTAAAGTGCTTAACAAAGCTTTAAAGTGTCGTTATTATTATTTTTAGTGACACAACTTATTCCCGACACTTTGGAAAGTGTCTAGTAATGTTTTTCTCATGTTTTGGCACTTTATTAAGTAGCTAAATGCTGAATTTTAATTAAAGTGCTGAATTTTAATTAAAGTGCTGAATTTTGTACTTAGAGTACGTTTTAGGCACATCCGGTCACTGTAATTATCACCTAGTGACGCAGTTCTACAACCCTTATATCCCTACACTCACCACTAGTGTAGCAACTATCTCTGGCTCTTACAGGCCTTAGAGGCAGTACTTGCCTGGTGCTAGTAATGACAGCACGTTTAATAGGTTATCCGTTCATTGTGCTACTGTGCTTTTGGTGCATCAAGGTTGTCACAAAGGTGCTGTAAGCAAAACATGGAGTGACAGCAAGTAAAGTATGATGCAAGTAAGTACATGTATCAGCATTCAAGTAGCAGTTTATCCACAAGTTCAAGTAAGCACAGTAATTAAGCAGTAATTAATTATTAATTAAGTCGTACGGATACCTGGTTTAGTGAGGGTTGTCACATTCTCCTCCCGTTAGAAAAATTTCGTCCCGAAATTTTAAGTTCTGCTTCTAGAAGTAGGGTTCTTGGGAAATAGGTGGGGGTATTTCTCCTTCATCCGGTCCTCACGCTCCCAGGTGTATTCAGGACCATGTCTGGCATTCCAACGAACCTTGACGAGCTTGACACTGCTCCGGCGGGTCTTGTTTACTTTCCAATCCGTAACCTCAACAGGTTCTTCAACGAAATGGAGTGTGTCGTCAACATGAATCTCGTCAGTGGGAATGACAACGGTATCTTGAGTTGGACTTTTCTTCAGGTTGGATACATGAAATATATCGTGAACTCCATTCAGCTCAGCAGGTAAGTCCAGCTTGTATGCTACTAGCCCTATTCTTTCCAAAATTTTGAAAGGGCCAATGTAACGCGGATTCAACTTCCCACGCTTTCCGAAGCGTGCCACACCCTTCCAGGGTGAAACTTTCAATAAAACCATATCTCCAACTTGGAATTCCAAATGTTTCTGGTTTGGATCTGCATAGGCTTTCTGTCTGTGGCGAGCTGCTTCGATGTGTTTTCGAATTTGCGCAATCTTGTCTGTCGTCTCTTGGACGATTTCGGGACCAACAAGCTGCCTATCACCTGCGTCAGCCCAGCATAGGGGTGATCGACACTTGCGTCCGTAAAGAGCTTCAAATGGCGCGGCTCCAATACTGGTGTGGTAGCTGTTGTTGTATGAAAATTCGACCAGTGGCAAATGCTTATCCCAGCTACCGCCCAAGTCCATAACACATGCTCTCAGCATATCTTCCAAGGTCTGAATAGTTCTTTCACTTTGCCCATCAGTTTGCGGATGAAACGCAGTGCTCAGATTCAATTGTGAGCCAAAAGCTTCTTGGAAGGATTGCCAAATCCTTGATATGAAACGTCCATCTCTATCAGAGATGATCGAGAGAGGCACTCCATGACGTGCGACGATCTCTCGCATGTATATTTCTGCCAGTTTGCTAGTGTTATCCTTCTCTTTGATTGGCAAAAAGTGCGCTGACTTCGTTAATCGGTCCACTATTACCCAAATAGTGTCATGGCCTCTTGGCGTCCTTGGCAACTTTGTAATAAAATCCATAGAGATTTGTTCCCATTTTCACTTGGGAATCTCAGGTTGTTGCAGAAGTCCTGAAGGCTTCTGGTATTCCGCTTTTACCTTAGCGCACGTTAGACACTTGCTCACATAAACAGCAACATCACCCTTCATCCTAGGCCACCAATAATAATCCTTGAGATCTTGGTACATCTTATCCGTTCCTGGATGGATAGAGTACCGTGATTTGTGAGCTTCATCAAAAACAACTTTCCTTAAACCACCAAACAGAGGAACCCAAATCCTTTTCTCAAAACATAACGTTCCTTCCTCGTTTAGCACCAATAGCTTCTCCATCCCACAGAGATATTCTTCTTCAAGATTTCTTTCCTTAAGAGCTTCTTTCTGTTCGGCACGAATGCGCAAGGAAAGATCGGTTTGGATAATCATTTCTAAAGCCCTAACCCTTATGGGCTTGATCCTCTCTTTTCGACTTAGGGCGTCGGTAACCACATTCGCCTTCCCTGGATGATACTTTATCTCGCAATCGTAATCATTTATCAACTCAACCCATCGTCGTTGTCTCATATTCAACTCCTTCTGGTTGAATATGTGTTGTAGGCTCTTATGATCTGTAAACATTGTACATTTCGTACCATATAAGTAGTGTTTCCAGATCTTTAAAGCAAATATCACTGCGCCTAGCTCCAAATCGTGCGTGGTATAGTTCTTCTCATGTACCTTCAACTGACGTGATGCGTAAGCAATAACCTTCTGGCGTTGCATCAACACGCAACCCAATCCTTGACGCGAGGCGTCACAGTATACCACGAAAACGTCAGTACCTTCCGGTAGTGCTAGAATTGGCGCATTGCAGAGCTTATCCTTCAATAGTTGAAACGCTTCTTCCTGTTTGATTCCCTAATCAAACTTCTTATCTTTCTGGGTGAGGAGCGTCAATGGCTGAGCGATCTTTGAAAAATCCTCAATGAACCTTCGATAGTAGCCAGCCAAACCCAAGAATTGTTGAATCTTGGTTAGCGTCTTTGGCGTTTCCCAATTCTTGATCGCTTCGATCTTGGTTGGATCCACATGGATTCCATCTCCATTCACCACGTGTCCAAGAAATTGGACTTCACGTAGCCAAAATTCGCACTTAGAGAATTTGGCATACAGCTGTTCTTTCTTCAGCAGCTCCAAAATAGCTCTTAGATGCTGTTCTTGTTCAGCCTTTGTCCTTGAATAAATTAAGATGTCGTCGATAAACACAATCACGAACTTGTCCAAGTACGGCTTGCAAACTCTATTCATCAAATCCATAAAGACTGCAGGTGCGTTGGTCAACCCAAACGGCATAACAAGGAACTCGTAGTGTCCATAACGAGTTCTGAAGGCTGTCTTCGGGATACTCTCCTCTTGTATCCTTAACTGATGGTATCCAGATCGCAAATCGATCTTTGAGTAAAAACTTGAACCTTGAAGTTGATCAAACAGATCATCAATTCTTGGCAGAGGATATCTATTCTTGATCGTCAGCTTGTTCAGTTCCCGATAGTCTATGCACATTCGAAAACTACCGTCCTTCTTCTTGACAAACAGGACCGGAGCTCCCCAAGGCGAGAAGCTTGGTCGGATAAATCCCTTGTCTAACAACTCTTGAAGTTGTGTCGATAATTCTTGCATCTCAGACGGGGCAAGTCTATAAGGTGCCTTAGCCACAGGCGCGGCGCCTGGGACCAAATCGATGTGAAACTCCACTTGCCTCTGAGGTGGCAATCCAGGCAAGTCCTCCGGGAAGACTTCCGGATACTCCCTCACGACAGGGATGTCTTCGATCTTCGGTTCTGCAGCTTTCTTGTCTACAATGTGTGCCAGGAAGGCAGCACATCCCTTCTGTAAACACTTTCGCGCTTTCAGGCAGCTGATAATTCTTAAAGGCGTATCACGCTTTTCACCATGAACCACAATCATTTCGCCATCTTCGGTCGGGATACAAACGACCTTTTCATGACAAACAATTTCTGCCTTGTTGCTTGATAACCAATCCATTCCTACTACCACGTCAAAGCTCCCCAGCTGGACTGGTAGTAGATCCAAGGTAAACTCACGTTCTCCCAACTCGATTGCACAACCTCTGATCACTTCATTGGCTTCTACTAACTTCCCATTAGCCAATTCGATTGAGTAGGGAATATCTAACTTACTAGCGGCTAAACCAAGCATATTCTTAAATTCTAACGATACGAAGCTATAGTCGGCACCAGTATCAAATAAAACGGATGCATAGCGTTGGTTTACAGGGAACGTACCAGTAACGACATTGGGATCCTGGCGCGCTTCCCTCGCTTCGATATGGAACACTCTTCCACGGGCTTGGTTTAACTCTGGGCAGTTCCTCTTAAAGTGCCCGATATCACCACAGTTAAAGCATCCAAGTCTTTGCCCGTTTCCACCTCCATTTCCAGCTTGGTTATTCCTTTGGTTATGATTCACAGCGCCCGCTTGATTCACATTGTTGCCTCGATTCCCATTACCTCCATTGTTTCCTTGTGGGCGATTTCCAATTCCACCCCGGTTATTGTTTCTGTTTCCAAATCCTCCTTGGCCTCCCTGACCAACAGTGGCCCAACAAGAATCCTTCAAGTGGCCAGGTTTCCCACACGCTTCACATACCTTCAAACCACATCGGCCAGAATGGTGACGCTGGCAGGTGTTGCACTTGGGCTGGGTGCCCATATATCCCTTTCCTTTCCACTACCAGCTGTAACCTGAGCTGGCGCGTTTGGCTCTCCTTTCTTAACAACACCACTAATGCCTTGTTTGAAGTTCGAGAACTTTCGTTTGTTACCTCTGGATGACTCGACGTGAGTCTCTTTCTTCTTTGTCTCGATCCCATCGAACTTATTCAGGCGAATAGCCTCCTCAGTGAGAGCCACGCTCAAATCGATTGCCTCAGTAATTGTTGCAGGCTTGGAGGAGGTCACCATGCTTATGATTTAAGGAGCTAATCCCCAAATGAAGCGTTCAATCCGCTTGAATTCTGGAGTGACCATATAGGGTACCACATGCGACAGGTCGTGGAACCTCTGAACATATTCCGCGATCTTCGGACCTTCCATCTTCAAATGCCAGAACTCAGTTTCCAATCTTTGGATTTCAGCGCGAGAACAATACTTTTTGCGCATTAGTTCCTTCAGTTCGGTCCATGTTAGTGCGTAGGCAGCAGCTTCACCAAGTGTCTGTACTTGCAAATTCCACCAAGATAGGGCTCCATCCAGAAACAGCCCAGAAATGTAGGTGACTTGCTGGTTTGGTGCACATTTGCTCATGCGGAGAACAGATTCAGTCTTCTCGGCCCAACGAACAAAAGCGACAGCACCTCCGGTGCCATCAAAGTTGACAGGCTTGCAGTCTAGAACCGCTTGTAGGTGCACCCTGCACATACGTTACAACACATGAATGGCATTAGCTTCCTTGCTAGAGATATCCAATTAGATCACGGTATGTCTTAATGACTTAGTATTACCATGAGGTGGATTGTTGTTGCCATTGTTGTTTGAGCTGCTTCTGCTGGGTCCTCCTTGCGAGGCGGCGTATTGCGCGATGGCAGCAGCGATGACTTGTTGGAGTTCTGCCTCATTGGTAGGCATCGGCGTTTGATGTCTCGGCGGCATCTTCTAAAAGATGGGTTCACGTCGGTCAGGCCATAATAAAGATCCCATGTTATAATACGTACGCTTTATTATGATAGTAATAGTACATAACATCTCATGTTATAATCATATCAATCACACAACATCCCATGTTATAAAACATAAATAATCAATCAAAACATCACATATGATGAGAATACTGCGATTGCCATATATCGAGACCACATAGTAAGTGTACAGGTACATAATAGCGTCATACATCATCATCGACTAAGGGCTACATCACCCTAGTCCAAAAGAAATATCAAATCAGTGTCAATAAATCCCATATACATGATCAACAAAAGTCAGAATCAAAATGCAGTCTCCAAAAATGCTGTGCAGTCAAAACAATCGCCGTCTTCTCACCAACGTCCACCCGTACGGTACTGAAGAGCTCTACACTGATGGCGGTGGAGGAGGGGGAAAATGGGAATAGAACAAAAATCGCAAATGGAGCCAGTCCTCCTCCATGGCTCTCTGGGTATGAAACCAAGAAGCAACCTGCTGCTCAAGTGCCAAAAGGCGTGCAGCATAGTCAGGTAACAATGGTCGAGGGTGCTGCGAAGAAGTAGGGTGGGTCTGACCCTGACACTGGCACGGCGGTGGCTGAGCTCTCTCAAGCTCCTGAATACGCCGCGTGAGTGCCCCCTGCTGGACAACAAACGACATCAGAACGTCCTCAATAGAATACCCCATATGGAACGAATGGTAGGGGCCGGTCGGTGGCATAACAGAAGGTGACGTCCAGAGAAACGGCTCGCTGGCTGGATCAAAAGGTGGCACAAAGAATGGTGGTACAGGGGGAATAGCAGATGAAGACTGTGGCATAACTGGAATATATGTCGGCACATGTCCAAAGGGACGAGCCGAGGAACCCTCTCCAGGTCGAGCTGGAGGTGTGTACTATGCAAATGAAAAAGAGAAATCAACGTGACGTGCATCGGTGGTATGAGGAGGAATAGGTGGAAGCTCATCATCCGCAGGAATCCACCCATGCTGGGCGTGCTCATCTCGTGGGTCAATCTGTGCCTCAAAAAGTGCTTGATCAAACTGTACAGGCATAGGGTCAAGATGAGGTGCAACAAGAGGGTCAGCAGGTATATCAGCGATAAGTGGGGGATCAACATGATCAGCAGCAATAACATGGTCACCCTCCAGTAGTGGTGCATCAGCAGGGTGATCATCAATGGGTGGGTCAGCAATCACAGGAACAATAGGTATGCCAGCATGAGCAGGGTCATGCTCAAGCACTGGGTCAGGAGCAGCTACTGGCTCGAGGGCCATGGCAGGCTCGGGATCAACGAACTCCATATCAAAATCTGCATGATCAGCGAATGCAGGGTCAACTGGGTCAACCATAGGCTGATCCAAGTGGATGAACTCTATCTCCTGGTCCGGGTCAAATCCAGGGGGAAAAACAGGGTCTGAATCCTCATCGAGGTCGTGATCGAAAGCAAATCTAGGAGAAGAGACAGCAAATGATGCCCTGTCAGGATCTGAACCGTGTGAATAGTGTTGTGCGCTCCGAGTGTGTGACGGTGCAGAGGCCACATACTCGAAGGAGTCCGGAGCGGGTGAGTGTGCAGGTGACTCCTCAGCTGGAGCATCTGCGAGTAACAAAAGACCACCGTCAGCTAGAAGGGCCTCGCCCTCAACATCGTCCTCCAGGGGCTCATCATCAAATAGATCGACGTCGTCGTCAGCGTCGGCGTCGAGGAGTATATCGTAAGCAGGATGAGAGGCCAAAGGTATGGGAGCAGGGATCTCTACGAGTGGTAGGTACCCAGCAAAAGGGCCATCAGCGGGCTCATCGACAGCGTCGGGCAGAGCAAAGAGCTGAAAGTCATCCTCGTCTGTGCTGGTAACATCTGATGTGTGGACCTCGTGCTCTGAAGACTCTAAGTCGTCTGATACTATGGGTCTAGGGCCCGTAGTGTCCGAATCACCTGTGCCGGACGAGTCCATGGTGTCTGTAACACAAACACAAATATGTACAAATAATAAATCATATAATCAGATAAGCACATTAGTCACCAAGTAAGCAATCAAATAATTCTCCTAGTCCCACTAGCCTCCCAGCCTCTCAGACTGCTCTTCCTAGTCCCACTAGCCAAATTCTCACAGCCTCTCAGACTGCTCTTCCTAGTCCCACTAGCCTCCCAGCCTCCCAGACTGACTCCCTAGTCCCACTAGACAACTACCTCAGTCTCCCAGACCGAGCCTCGGCCTCCCAGACCGAGCCTCAGCCTTTCCAGACTGAGCCTATAAATAATAATAAATAAAATGTGCTCAACATTTGTTTATAAAAACGTTTTGGATCTGGACTTAAGTGGTATGCAGAGTAAAAATGTTTTCGTGAGAGCCCTAGTGATCATAGTCTAGACTCGAGAAGGAATCCTAGTTCGCTATGATCAGAGCTCTGATACCAAGCTGTCACACCCTGGCTTTGCGGAAGCGTGGTTATTTTGGTGTGACTTCTTAATACCATAGCTTAATTATAACAAGCTATATGAAATAAAAACCATGCAAGATCATCCATTAATATAAGTTTTAAAAACCAAAGTAACATAACATTGTCTTGGAACTACACCATCATAACATAAAACATTGTTTTGAAAGACATAAACATCAACATGAATAAAACGCAGTTTAAGGATTGTGACTCGTCCAGGTAAAAGTCACATCCCCTAAACCTGGATGACCTCAGAACCCTTATGCAGCGGGAAAACATAACATACCGCACCAGATCTTTAGTTCCCTGAAAAACATGTAAGTTGAAAAATCAACAATAATGTTGAGCGAGTTCATGTGTAAGTGAGTAAATAAACCTTTGTATGTATAAAAACCCTGGTATGTAGCAAATAAGGAAAAAGAAGATCACCAATGGTTTGCAAGGCCATTGATATGTGTGAAGTGCAAGTAGGAAGACTCAAACCTAGCAGATTTATGCGTTGGGTACAAAGTCACCCCGAGGTCCGTACTGATTGGGCCTGGGGCTGGGCTCGCTACACCCAGATAGATCTACCGCTCCTGCCCCTCGGTCCTACCCTGAGGATTAATGGCCTCAAGTTTCCGCCTTCCCACTCACATGATCTGAATAATAACCCTCCTTACGCTAACCATACCATGTAAGAAATATTCGTAAAGATAATAACATGTATTTCACCCCCGCAGTTTAGAAAACTGAAAACAGTTAGAGAAAAGGGGGACATGAACTCACAGTGGTGCGTCTCTACCAAGTATATCTCCTGATCAAGCAGCTGTGCGACGACCTACACGTACTAAGTCTATTAGACGGACGGTCGTGCCTTGGCTTAAGGTTTAAGTTTTTTGGGAAATAGTTAGACAACTATTTCGTGTTTATATTTTTGTAAATACTTGGTAATTATTCTCCTTCCCAAGGATGGGGGATTTAATACATGTGCGTTCGTAAACTTCGAAATATATTATTAAGTCTCACTTAATATATTTTATTTCTTACTTCAAAATATAATCATTAACATTCGGTAATATTATTTTTACCCTAAAAATAGTATTTGTATATTTCACAAAATAATCATAAACATTTTACAAGTGACGCTTATGAGAAGTATATATACTAAATACATATATTTATCACGTTTCATTTTGTGAAATCCCACCTCCGATATTTTGTAAATAAGTCGTGGCGAAATCTATAATTTGAAAACAAGTCAAAAATGTATTTCTAACACTTGTGAAAATATTTCTAAGTGTTAGGTTTTTGGAAAAATTTCGCCAGAGTTTCCCCTGTAACTGGAGGTGGCCACGCTTTTAAGCGTATCATTTTCTTTTATAAGTCAAACCAACAATTTCCTTATTCAATCAAAACAATGCTCAAAGCATCAACTAGTCAATATATATATGTAAATCGCAAGAATTACATGAACTTGTAGTTTTTCCAAAAAAAAATATGTAGTAAAGCTCCTTACTTTTAGTGTATCTTTATATAAATCCATCCGGTTTCGTAAAAGTCTTGTTTTTAAAGAAATTCCATCTTTACAACTTCTTGTAAAATTTGACAAATCTAGTTCTTTGTCGAAACTTAGTGTTACACAAGTATTTACACACTTGTGTGTTTGCTAAAATCATTCTTGTTTATGAAAGATCCGTCTTTAAAAGTATGTTTTCTCTTGACACGTGGTCCTTTGAAAATACCGCTTGTAGATCCGTAGATCTACTAGTTTTAAACACTATTTCGTGAGTAAAGTTGATTTTACACAAGTTCATGTTTCTCGTGTGGTAGAGTTTCATCACTTAACCCTTGTTATACTTAAACAAGCTCTATGTCATGATCCATGAACATGACTAATCCGGGTTAGATGATGATCCGAGCTACCACAACATAGATCGGCACTAAATAATTATAACAAGACAAGTCTTACAAGATTTACACAACAACATAGCTTATATCCAACATTTTTAACATTTTAGTAAACTTTTAGCATGTCTTCTTGTATGTTCATAGATTTTAACCGACAAAGTTCTTTTTAACCACTTTAAAATAGATCGAGAGTGTGATTATAGTAACTTACTACTAGCTCGAGGCTAGGGAAGATTCTAGTCGCAAAATGAGTGGATAAAAGCAATAGGGTGAGGTCCTTCGCGTTCCGAATGCACCAAGCCTCCTCGTATGTGATCCTCAACACTTGTATGCTCTTGGAATGAGAAGATCAAAACCGAAAAATGGATGGATGTGGGTGTGTGTGTTCGGCCGAGAGCCAAAGAGAGGGAGAGAGAGAGAGTTTTGTTGAGAGTTGAGTGAAATGATCATGTGTGTTAAGACTAGAACTTATAGACAAACCTTTCACAAATAACCAAAGGGTTTTATGTCTAATAGATATTAAGCACAAGGGATTTAAATAATCAACAAAGGACAAGGGGTGTCCCCCAAGGGGACGGTTCGGTTAGGGGGGGGGGGTCTCCTACTTAGATTTCAACCAAATGTTAAGTATTAGTTAAGTTAAGTGAAGGTTAACTCGGTTACTAGCGTGTCGTGCATTATGACGGGTGTTAGGGTATTCAGGGACCCTAACTGGCTCAGAAAAAGAAAAACAATGTTGTTGGCAATATTTTTATGTTCCGGGTAAAGTCCGGTTGTTCGGTTGGATAGAGATCCGTTAAAGTGCTTAACAAAGCTTTAAAGTGTCGTTATTATTATTTTTAGTGACACCTTATTCCCGACACTTTGGAAAGTGTCTAGTAATGTTTTTCTCATGTTTTGGCACTTTATTAAGTAGCTAAATGCTGAATTTTAATTAAAGTGCTGAGTTTTGTACTTAGAGTACGTTTTAGGCACATCCGGTCACTGTAATTATCACCTAGTAACGCAGTTCTACAACCCTTATATCCCTACACTCACCACTAGTGTAGCAACTATCTCTGGCTCTTACAGGCCTTAGAGGCAGTACTTGCCTGGTGCTAGTAATGACAGCACGTTTAATAGGTTATCCGTTCATTGTGCTACTGTGCTTTTGGTGCATCAAGGTTGTCACAAAGGTGCTGTAAGCAAAACATGGAGTGACAGCAAGTAAAGTATGATGCAAGTAAGTACATGTATCAGCATTCAAGTAGCAGTTTATCCACAAGTTCAAGTAAGCACAGTAATTAAGCAGTAATTAATTATTAATTAAGTCGTACGGATACCTGGTTTAGTGAGGGTTGTCACAGAATGGACACCTATAAGGGGTGAGTTCCTAAATCAATACAACTCCATGAGGACTCATAATTGAAAACAAAGCTGTCTCATAGACGGGTTCGAACAGCCTACACCAAATGTTCCTTAAGCCTTAGAAAAATTGTCAAAAAACAGGCTTACGAATTGAAATAAAACTAAGGAAAATATTAGGATAGGTGCTATGTCTTCTTGTTAAAAATACCAAGGCTAAGTGACTGCAGCACTGAACCCTTTAAGGTACGAAAAACATAAAAACAACACAAACCCAACAAAGACAATGCAATAAAGATAAGAATAATCCAAGGAACAATGCAACAACACAAGTAAAAAAGTTGCACACAACCCAAAACTAAAAAATACAAACCAAAGCATCAAGTCATGAAACCAAAGTAGTAGCCGGAAGCCTTGAAGGCTTCAAGCTACACACATTCAAATAGCCAGAAGGCTTGAAGCCAACCAAACTGCCTTAGCAAAACAGGCATGCACAAAAAGCATAACACAAGGAAAATAATATTAACTTAGTAACATAATAAAAGAAGCCTTAACAGGCTTCCAAGCATCCAAACAAGTTAAAGCAAGCCTTAGTGGCTCGCAAACCTAAGATATTGTTCAAACGACCGTCAAGGTCAAACCACAACCATAAAACAGAAACCTTAAGGGTTTTCTGCAAAACCTAAAGTGTTTAACAGAGATACATAACATTGTTCGACAAGATGCTAAGAAAGCTACGAATAAACCCCAGAAGTTTTTACTTTGCATCACTTACCACAGACTTTGATGCACCAGCCTCATCACTCTTAGTTTTCTTGGCCTTTTTCTTTTTCTTCTTACCTTCCTCAACAGCCGTCCCAGAGGCTTCAAGGCTTGGATCCTTCGAGCCCTCACCAGCACCAGAAAAGGTATCTTCACTATCACTCGAGCAGGAACACTTCTTTGACAAAGATCCAAGCACTTCCTTGCAGACAACCTCATCAAGCCCACGTAGTTTCAAATCCTGCAAAACAGATATGTGCTTGCCAAAACATTTTGAGACCTCACCAATGTAGGGATAAGTCAAGCGTTCCATCTCTCGGACTGAATCCTGAAAAACCTTGAGAGCTTCGGGGCGGTAGAGGGGGGATTTGTCTTGAGAATCACCGGACTGGCAAGCTTTGTAGCCGGCAACATAACCCTGATGCCTCCCATGCTCCAAAAGTTTGCCATACACACCACCCAGAACACTGTTAAATTCAGCCGAATGCAGGAGGTAAGTAACAACTTGTTGAAATCCGTGTTCAATCAACCATTTGTTGTCATCAGAAAGTTGAACCTTCGAAGCCTCCAAGGCTTCCACCTGCTTCTTTAACTCACCAACTTCTGCCTCATGCTTTTGGGTTAACTCTTCAACCTTCTTCGACAAAGTTTCCCCCTTTTTCACCAAGCCTTCATTTTCTTTCTTCAAAGTGCTCACAGTAGCCTTCATCTTGTCCTTTTTCTTCGAAAATTCCTCATACTCATGCATCCTCTTACGAAAACGAGCAACTCCTTGAGGAAGCATGGCAGCAAGGTTACAAGTACTTAAAATCATACGAGACAACATCATGTCATCATCCATCTCAGCAATAGTACCATGAACCAAGGGAGGAGCAATATGGCTCAACACATCCTCACAAACAGTAGCATCTTTGAAACTATCACCCAACTTCACACCCCAATCGGGTACATAAACCTGATGAGGGTCAAGACCTTCAAAACCGCTAACACTTTTATCAGATGAGCCTGCCACAACAACCCCTTTACCAACAAACTTCTTCCCAGCAATAACCAACTCCTTCTCCTTGTCAACACCTTCATCCAGGGCATGATCCACAGAAACACCAATATCATCACTCAAGTCCACATGTTCCGGAGTAGATGGTGGACAAGAAGTATTCAGACGACGATTTGAACGTCAGACAACCTTGGGAACAATAGCCTTCTTAAAACCCTTCACATCAGGCACACCTACATAACCCGAACCCTCGAACCTCTATTCTGAACCCTTAACCACAACATTTTCACTAGGAGTAGCCTAGACATCCCCAAATGCAACATCCGATGTATCATCGCTCTTAATGAATTCCAAAGCAGACATAACGGAAAAAAAAATGGACAAGCATATTTAAGGATCATAAAATGCAAGTAAAAGAGAAAAAATAAATGTACAAAAACATACCCTGTCCATCCCTCATAAGAACCGGGTCTCGATTTGGTTTATCCCACAACTTACTAATACCCAATAACACCAAAAGTTGCTCGGGAAAAGGACGAACCCTTGAAGGACATTCCCTAATAATTTCAAGAAAACGGGAGTTTATCTCAGAAGCAGAAGGTTTGGGTTCATTAAGAATGGCCTCAGGTCGCCTCCAAACCATTTTGAATGGAAGAATCTCATCCGAGACCCAGAAAAATCGATCCTTCCAGGCACCAAGTGTGGTAACCATAGATGAAACTAAGCAAATGTCGGCTTTAGACGTCTCAAATGTAAACCAATCACCGTTCTTTGCCAATAGAAAGAAACGGCGGAACGACAACAAAGTAGGGTCATAACCACACGCTCGACACAAAACCTCGAAATGTAAAACCCTAGCCAAGCCTTGTGGGTGTATTTGACCAAAAGACACATGATAATACTCTAACACGTTTAAAACAAAGAGTGAAAATGGATGTCGGAGATTAGAAAACTCAAAGTGTCGACAGTAAAGAGCAATCAAACCAGCCGAACACTGATCGATTGAGACATCCATCCCCGGAGCAACTGGTTTAAACTTTAGCCCAATTCCCCATTCCATACAAAACGTTCAACCTCCTCTTGGGTTAAACGAGAATAACTTACGGCTAAATCTTTTAGAGCACCCATAAGTTATGCGAAAATAAAGAACTAACCTGGACGAATAGAAGGGAAGATATGAAGAAAACTTGAGAGAAAATGAAGGAACTTTGTGATTGTGATGATAAAAAATGAAAATAAGGCTAAAATAGGAGTTATGATTACACAGCAGTTAATTGCACTGCAAAAACCGCCGACCAATAAACTGCCACACATCAGTCAAATCAGTTGTCAGTTTTGAAATTCAAAAAATTCTCAACTGTCCTCAACCCTTCAAGCCTTCAAGCCTCGAAGCCTTTAAGCAATGAAAATAAATGTGTAAAAGTCAGAAGTCTTTGAGCTCATTCCCAAAAACCTCTGACTTGAGGGGCTGATGACGGGGTAGCCCAAGACCAAATAAAATGACTAAAACACATGAATGCTTAAAAGGTAGAAAGGTTCAAAGGTTAAAAACCCGAGAGCTAGGATATAGCAATACATGAACAGTAAATGGTCACATCTCTGATTACTTCACCAACTCTCCTAGCCGCAAAAGTAAGGCGAGTACACAGAACGCAGTCTTTTACCCGCAGATAAAAAGGCTTGAACCCCCAAAAGGGTAAGTCCCCCACTGCAGACATACTTCACTAGTCAATGGTTTCTTCTTTGGGAGATAACCTTCTCTATATATATGACACTTCATTAAGTGTGAAAGAAATTCTGGTTCAGCTCTGATTCTACACGAATCTCTAGTCATTGCTCTTGAGTACTTGCTCTATGCAAGTCACTCTCCATCACATTCAACACACACATTCTTATTGCTCCCACATCCGAGACTGAGCACATTTCAGTGGAGGATCCCGAGCAAACAACAAAATCAAACTAGTGAACCTCTCTCCACGTCTTGCAAACGTGGGGGACCCCACGACCTGCGTTAGGCAAAACTAAACCCTTGAACCCTTTTGTCTAACCAGCCTCGCTACTAACACTGGTCTATTATTTGTTGCATCAACAAGTTTCTATTCACGACAGTTGACAAATTAACCCAAACCATAGACATGCAATTGCAATTATTACAAATTTGACGAACCGAAATGACTACTTTTGTACATCCACACAAAATTTCCAACTATTTGACGTTAAATCAAGCATTCAACCCAAATCGGTCTATCATGCAATCATCTTGGCACAAATGGTAACACACCAAAACTCCAAAGTTATAAATAAAAAACTTCCAAAAGCCACTAGATTAATAGCCCACCAAAGACAAGAAAGATCATCACTCAACTTATAAAAGGCTTTGGTCTAATCTCAATCCCTTGAATCACAAGCCCACCTTTCCAATTCCTCCCTTTCACTTCTTTCATGCTCATTACCAGTTCACCTTCCCCTTCCTTCACAAGATACTCACCAAGCTCAATCTCCACCCATCCATCTTCTCTTTGTTTAGGCACTTTGTCATTTGAACTCACCGTAACCGGGCTTGGGCTTCGGGTCAGATTTCGGTTCGGCTCACGACCTCTTAATAACATTCCCATTCCTCTTCTTGGCACGACTGGATAACGCCATCTTTCTCCATCACCTTCGGGATCAATAAACACTGTATGGGTTTGGCTCTCTAGCCCATTTATCCCCATTGAAACCTCTGCGGGTTGGTTGTCAAACCCATGAGTTTCGGATGTTGATTTGAACACCATGAATGCTACATAAACTATGTTTGGTGATAGCATTGAAGTGCAAATCCTCCCATGGACTTCAAGCCAACAAACACTTACGAGCTCCGCCACCTCTTTAAACCTGAAATTTGCAACCAACATCTTAACTTGTTCTATTCATTTACACGATGACGAACTATAATAAGAGAAGGAAAGATTACCGTGACTCGGGCAATGAGATCCATCTCCAGTACCTTGGAGTATCACCCCAAACGATTGATAGATCCCTTGCAGCCAGCATGTAGCATTTCTTACCAGTGTGTTTGTCCAGATTGAAGCTCTGCCAATTCCATCAATGGTGTCAGTTTCATAAAGAACACCAGATGATCATGACAATTCAAACTTTCAAAATGTCGAATGTATTACAAATATTATGTTATATAATAAGTTAATAATACAACCCGATAAATCAATTAAGTCAACATTGCTAAACTGGATCCCAACTTTCAAGTCATGATCATCAATCTGATAAAAAGTAAAAGACTCATACTTGGTATGGCTAATGAACGTAGGAAAAAACCCGAAACCCAAAACATTTGGACGGGCAATGAAACAAACAGTGTATTAGGTGATGCCTGATTTCATTACCAATATAGCAATTAACTACGTTTTGGCTTTTATATTTCCAAGTTTCATTAGATAATAAATCTTTTTATACTAATAAATGAAAATTCTTTTTGTACACGTGTCATTGTTTGGTAATTTTTCACCTTTATTTTTTTATTTATCTCTTTTATTAAATGATAATGATAATGATAATAAACATCAATTTAACTAAATCTATTTATCTCTTTTGTTTTTCTTTTTTAACTTTAAAGTTTCAATCTTTGGCAATTTAAGTCTAAAGTTTTAATTTTTGGTATTTTAACCCTTTTGATTAATTTGATTATTCACTTCTAATTCAAAAGCTTTCATCTTTTGCAATTTAACCCCTTTAATTTTTTTACTTTCAGCCCAAAGCTTTTCATCTTTTGCAATTTAATCTCAATACTTTTTTACTTTCAACTTTGTTCTCTAATATACTTTTTATCTTTCATAAGTTCTCCGTTTAACGTGTCGTTCTGAATTTCTGAGTTAACACGCTGCAACGTGCGTGTGAGGTTCAACGTTTTTTCATCTATCTTTTCATGTTTGACATGTTCGTCGCAGCGCGTCTATTTTTCTCCGTTTGATAGGTCTGTCGCAACGTGCGAGTCAGAGATCGACTTAGTTATTTCTTTCTCGGTTTTACACACAGACTCGTGGTCATGAGAAACATTTGCCTTTCATCTAACATGATATATAACTAATGAATGTGGTAATTCTAGTTATATATAAACCAAAATAGTAAGAAATGTATAGAAAATCACTAACGACTAACTTTAAACAAAGTTACTAGTAGTATATCCAAAAATAGCCGACAAAAGTATCATCAGGCCGGACTGACTGGATTACCAATACCGTCCCACAAAACAAAAGCAACAAATACACATCATAAATTTTCCACAAAGTAAAGAAACCCAATAATACTAACCTTATTTCCACAGTCGATGATGATGGGATGATCACACAGACGCAGATACAACTGCTTCTTGGACCGGAAGCTCAACGAACAACCACCGTCCTCCTCCGTAAGCCTCCGGTACTCCAGTGGCAAGAAACTCTCCCACACGTCGTCCCATTCCGCCGCCGACCTAAAAAGCGAGCAAACCAACGACAACCTGCACGCATCTCGAGGGCTTGTAAGCGACAAAGCCTTGGCCACAAACCCTTCTGGAATCGCCCCAAAGAAATCAGCCGCATACCCACTTTCTTCATCCATTTTCGACCGCCGACTTCTCATATTTTTTTGCATCTTAGCTAGCTATTCAATGAAGCTGTTGCATTGCAGGTGTATATATACGTGTCAGATAGCTTGGTGGTTAAGGATTTTGGTGTTCAAATATAAGCGGTGGTGTTGAGACACACTTTTAACTTTTAAGAATAACAATGAGTAAAATGCACGGATAGTCCCTGTTGTTTTGTAAAATAACACCTATAGTCCCCAATTTTTGGAAATTACACCGGTTCTTCCTGTGGTTTGACGAGTTGTTACTTGGATAGTCCTTGGAGTGGATGTCCGTTAGTTTTCTCCGTTAAATCTATGTAAAATGACAAAATTACCCCTTGCTTTTATTAAAATATAAGAAAAAACTAATTAGTCATTTAAAATATCATTTGGGTGATTCACCGTGGCCAGACGTTAGCTACCCGGTATCCATTCTTTACAAAATCGCATTTTCTGGCGAAATCTCAACAATCTCAGATGGGTTATCCGATCTAGCAAAGGACTTTGTTAGTAAATATTTGATTCGTGATTCAAAACAGAGGTGGACCACTACAGAGCTTCTGTAACACCCATACATTCAAACTGAACAATTCAATTACAATTCAAAGATTATTGTTTTTTAGAAGATGAGAACAAATTCACCCAAAAGAAAAGTGAATAGTGAGTCGGTGATCTCTGGTCGGCGTCTCTGTTTCTGGATTCCGCCTGCCACCACCCCCACCACCACCACCTGTCTCTGGTCGGCGTCTCTGGACACGATGGAGTTTCTGGATTCCGCTATGTCTCTTCAATCATCTCTTTCTTTTGGTTTTCGAAGTTTGATTTTTGAGATTTTATAGTTTTTCTGGGTTCCTTTCTTAGACCTTAGGGTTTAAAAATTTGGGGTTTTTCCCTTGAGGCTTACTCGTAGAGACGGTTTGTCTGGGTTCATTTCTTTGACCTTATAGTTTGTCTGAGTTCATTTGTTTGACTACGACGGAGATGGTGATTGGCGGATTTGAAACAGGTGCTGGTGGTGGCAGGTGGTTGTGCTGGTGGCTGCAGGTGGTGGTGCTTTTCCTAAGAGAGAGAGAGAGTAGAGAAGTGTGTGAGTGTGTGTTTTAGAGAGAGAGCTGTGTGTGTTTATATATATATATATATATGTGTGTGTGAATTTTTCTTATATTTTAATAATAGCAAGGGGTAAATAAGTAATTTCAGATAGGCTTAACGGAGAAAACTAACGGACATCCACTCCAGGGACTATTCGAGTAACAACTCGTCAAACCACAGGGAGCACCGATGTAATTTCCAAAAGTTGGGGACTATAGATGTTATTTTACAAAACCACAGGGACTATCAGTGCATTTTACTCAATAACAATAAATACTTATATAAAAGTTAGAGATGTAATAAAACTCACGTGCGTTGAGGCGTGGCAACATTGTAAACGTTGAACGAATTAGTTAAAGCGTTATGTGATATGCTAACCTTATGAAAACACGCGTTTCGATGTATCCGGTTGAACTCAACGTAACATACAGCTGCATTGCGATTGGATCAAAACATAACACAAATCGAATTTATATCGTACAATCATAACGTATTATATGCAACCCGACTAACTTGAATTTACATCGTCAAGTCAAAAACTCTCGAGGGGTCAAAGTGACATTTTACAAAGTTTATAAAAACTTACGGGGTTAAAAATTACATTTCCTAAACTTAAGGGCTAAGAGGGGGTAATAATGAGATTTGACAAAGTTGGGGGTAAAAAGGAAACTATGACAAAGTTGGGGGGGGGGGGGGGGATAGTGCACGGTCCTCCCAACCGCCGGAGTGATCTCACTCCAGGAGCCGCTACCCGACCAAGCTAGCTCCGCGGTGACTTCCCCATGCCGAGTTCTTACCATGGGCGACATATGTCACTCCCAAGACTCGAACCCGATACCTCCGGAAAGAGGTGGGTGTCGGTGGCCAACTGGGCTACCCCAGTTGGTTAAACTATGACAAAGTTGGGGGTATAAAGGACACAACCACAAAGTTGGAGGGTAAAAAGCAAAGTACTTAAAAAGACACGTGCGCGTTGCGGCATTTTATGAAGTATTTTATGCTTTTTTGGTTTTCTGAAGTATTTTGGGCGTGCCCAGGTAGGTATAATGCACAACAATGATGTTATCTGCTGGCAAGGTCTTTGTTGAACTATCTTTTGGTTATAAAGGTCTAGTCTTTTGATTTAGTGAAATGCTATTGATAATACATTCTAAACTTCTATATGTAACAATTAACGTAGGGTCTTAGGAACAATATAATCATTGGACAAATATAAAGGAAGAGAGAGAGACTAACATAGAAACAGGAGTTAACACACACACATAGAGAGAGAGAGAGTTGCCATGACGGTGTCGGTTCGGTGGTACAAGCAACGTCGTTAAGTTTTTTTCACCATTTAATGGAAGGCAAATCTCGGAATTATCGAGATTTTATTAAAAAATAATTTTTAAAAATCAAATTTGTAGATTAACAAAACCGGTTCAAGTTCGAACCGGTATTACCGGATTTAGTGCCGACACACAACATTTATCGTTTGGCACGAGGTCGGAGACCAGTGTCATCGGCCGGTATGAACTGATATTTAAAACATTGCTTGTATATACCGGAGAATAACTGGACCAAGTTCAAATCATATGGGATAGTACATAAAACTTAAGAAGTTTGACTGTGGAAGTCAAAGTTGACATTGATTAGCACATATTACATATATCAGGTACATGATGCTGACACATGGTTTCTATAGATCAACCGAAGAGGTGGACAAGCAGATCACTTTCTGAAAGTGCAGCTGAGCCCAAATCCATTGTTTCTTCTGTGTAATGTGATGTCAGCGGCCAGCTGCGACTAACAGCTTGTAGATAGATTATTGTCTTAACCGAGTTGAACAATTAGAGCATTCAAATAACAAACTACCATAAAACAAATTTCATGGAGATTTTTTCATTCCAATCTTACATACCTGTTGGTGCACTACATCTGTCGACTTCGTCTTGTATCGAGTCTTATTTTAGATAGATTAGATCAGGGCACGTAGAACGAGAAAATGTGAGAGAATTAGAAGATTTCTCTTGAAAGTGTGTAATGTATTTGAGTTTTCGCTTGAAGCCTCAAGCGAAATCATCATAACAGATTTCGCTTGAGTGATGCTGAAACGAAATCTCAATGTCTATATATAGGGGTTCAGTGTCAAGCGAAATCATAAGAAAAAGAGAGAGTAACAATTGTGATTTCCATACCGAGGTGCTGCCGGTGTGAGAACTGATTGTAATTGTGTTCATATCAATACAAATCAGTGTTAAAGTGAAGATTCAGCTGTTTATAAGTCAAATACTTGTTTTCCGCACCTGTATTTGATGGAATTCCTCTGAACCGACTCAGTTAGGTCACGAACCCGGTCCTTACAATTGGTATCAGAGCTCAGGAGGAGGAGTTCTGCAAAATTCAGCCGAAATCGATCAAAATTTCTTACTTCTACACCTTCTTTCATCAGTTCAGAAATTTTTCACGGTCAAAAACTATTCAATTTCTCACGGATTGTTTAAAAGTACTAGATAACAAACCCTTGAAAGTTTCACAGCAAAATTCGACCTAAAAGTGATCAAAATCGACATTTAAATGGAGTTCGCTTGAACAGTTCAGTATTATTGGACGATTTCGCTTGAAACTTCAAGCGACACTTAACATTTCGCTTCAAACAGAGTTCGTTTTCGATTCAAGGTTTTCGCTTCAAGGTGTTCGCTTCAGGGTTCTTTCATTCAGGATTGCTTCAAAGTATTTCGCTTCAAGAACTTCGCTTGAGAGTTGTTCAGTTTAATTGTTTCGCTTGAAGGGTACCGCTTGAAAGATAGTATTTCGCTTGAAAGTGTCTGAAACATGGACAACGATTTCCACAACGCATTTGCAACATCACCTAGTTCATCTTCCATTGCTCAGAACATGAATTCAGAAAACGAAACGGGGACGACTCAGAAACCCCCTAAGCTAATGGGAATTGAAGAATACTACGGATGGAAAGATAGATTCGAAAACTGGGTGCAGGCAAATCATTTGAGATCATGGGAATGTATTTTAACAAAGTATGCTCTACCACTAACCGAAATGCAGACTGAAAAACAGCTTTCAGATTTTAGTAAGGAAGAACGGGAAATATACCGAGCTGAAAAGATGATGATCAGTTTACTTCAACAGGCCATCAAAGAAGACATCTTCATACTACTTCAACATGACAAAACATCACAATCAATATGGGATGCTCTAAAAATCAAGGTTGAAGGCAGTACGAGTATGATTAAAAGCAAGAAGGCATTGCTTAAAAAGGAATTTGATTTGTTCACAAGTTTGCCCGAAGAAGATACGAAGAAACTCATTGAACGATATTGTCACTTAGTGAGAACAATGTCAATGATGAACATTAAAAAGGAAAATGATGAATGGGTGGATAAACTTGCTGATGCGTTACCTCAGAAAGAGTGGGGAACTTATTTGATGATACTAAAGAATACTGGAGTTTATGATAGGTTGTCGATCTCTCAGTTCATTGAAAAGATTGAAAGTCAGGATTTGGAACAGCAGAAGATCGCAAGGATGAATAATCCAAGTGGTCAACAAGATGTAAAGATGTATTACAAGGGTAGTGTTCCGACTTCAGAAGCTGAGAGAAGTCCGAAAATTCAGACTGCTTATAGTGTTGGAGATTTTATAGAAAAGACTGATCAAAACTCAAACAAAAGCAACAGTGGTTTCTCAGTGTATCCGAGTGTTAATCCGAAAAGCTCATCAGAAAGTTTTCAATCTCAAAGCACAAAGATGGGAAATGGTTGTGTGATTCAATGCAACATAGCTCTAAATCTTCCAGAAGGTCAAAGTTTTTCTGAAGACATTGCAAAAGATCATATGGCATTACTTGGTTCCGTGCTTATCTCATATGAAGGTTTAGTGGCTGGTCGAATTGGAAATCCTATGCTTACCAAAGAGGATTATGACCAAATAGATGCAGAAGAGATGGAACTAATGGATATCAAATGGTGTCTTGCAAGTGTTCTTAGACGTGCTGAAAAGTTCAAAACAATTACCGGGAGAAATGACTTTCTTGATGCTTGTGTTTCTACTTTAGGTTTTGATAAATCTAAAGTTACGTGTTTCAGGTGCAGGGAAAAAGGTCATTTTAAGCGGGAATGCAAAAACAGAGAAGTTAGTGGTGCTCAGAATCCATTTGGAAAAGATGACTACTACCGGAAAGCCATTTATCAGCAAGTTGGTCAGACACAAGAATTACAGACGGCTCATGGTAGAAAGATTGAAGATTCAAAGAAAGGATGTTTGGTAGATTTCAACTGGAGCAACTACATTTCTTCTAACAGCACAGCATGTATAGTGGACCAAAATGATGAACAACTACCTGAAGGATTCAGCTGGGATATGTTTGTTGATGAAAAGGGGGATTTCAAAGCTTTCATTGCAAAGATTGTTAGAGAACCAGATGTGTTTGCTACTTGGATGAGATCAATTGGTGAAACAGTGAAAGATCAATCAATTACATCTGAAGAAAGTTCAGAAAGTGCTGATTCTGAGTCATTAAGTAAAGATGAGAGTGTGCAAAATGAGGATACTTCAGAAAAGGAAGTTGTTTTTGATCAAACACCATCTGATTCTGGTATTTCAGATGCTGATTCTGAAAAATCCGTAGAGTTTGATCAAACACCGATTGAGAGTAGCAGTGATGATGAGGAAGAGAAATGTATTAATATTGCTAAAAAACATCTTTCTCCTGAAAGTTTTCATTTTTATTTTGCAGATCGCATGAAGAAACTGAAGGAGAAACAAGCTGCAAAAGAACAACAACAAGATGAGAAGGTTGAAAATGTTGTTCAAACTAAAGAAGTTAAAAGTGTGGATGAAGAAAAGGTGATTGAAACTGAGAAAGTAACTGGAGTAGAAAAAGTAATTGAAGTGGTAAAAACAATTGAGGTTGAGAAGATTGTTGAAGTTGAAAAGCCTTGCAAGAAATGTTTGGAAATTTGCAAGAGTTGTGAAGAAAAAGATGTTATACTGTTTGATAGAGAAAGACTGATAGAAAAGTTACTATCTGACATTAGTTATGTGAAAGAATCGTATAGTGTGTTGAACAGAACAGTGACAGGTCTTCAAACAACAAACTCTGAAAGAGAAAAAGCTTTAACGATGACGAATTCTACGTTGATGGCAAAGCAAAAGGCAATTAATCATTACATCGAAGAAAATGCTAATCTAAAGCAAGAGTTGGAAAAAGAAAAGATCGAGAATGAAAGGATCAGAAGGTTATTACTGAGTTATTCTTGTTCTGATTATGTTATTGATCGAGTTTATCCTACTGTTGCAGGTTTTGAAGCATTTCAGGATGAGAAGCAAAAGAATGAGACTGGTAAGAAATCGACTGTTAAATACAACAAGTGTCCGCCTCCTATCTGGGAAGGGTATTCTCCTAGAAAACCAAATGAGGAGCAAGTCGAAAAAGCAGTCAATATAAAGTTAAAATCCGAGACAACTGATGGTTTACCAGATAACATTGATATCACGTTTACCTCGTCTGATACTGATCATGAGTCTGAGTTAATCAAAAAGGTGGTCGATCAGGTGTTGGATACTGAGGAGGTGTCTGAGTCAAAGTTTGAGTCTGGGGGTTCAAGTTCGTCAGTCAACAGTTCAAAGTTGTCGGAAAAACGGTCTTACAGTAAAGAATTTTTGCTATCAAAGGCAAATTTGGATGATGAAACATTTGAAGTTGCATATACTTTAAATGATTCGGACAAATTATACTCTGACAAAGAGTTTCCGATTAGAAGTGTTCGTTTTGACATGATTAAAAAGGTTTTCAAAATGACGGAAATTGATTTTTCTGAAATTAAGGATCTAAAATCTACTGAAAAACCTAAAAAATACACTTCTAGAGTTCAACAAAGGTTAAACAAGAAAAAAGGGAAAAAGAATTACAATTCTGATTCTAGTTTTCAAAAGAAAACAAATCAAAATTGTAGTTACAAAAAGAAAGGTCTTGGTTTTACTCCACCTGAAAATCGTAAAAATGAAAAATATGATAGAGATTTTAAATCAAAAATGACATATGTTGCAGGAAAAAGCTATGAAGAGGAGTCAAATAGCTTATCTTTGAAAAAATCAAATCAAGAGTTCCTTGCTGAAAGGAAAAGAATAGCAACTGGAGTTTTTCAACCAACAGACACAAGAACTTGTTTTCAATGCCAAGTTGTTGGACACATTGCTCACAATTGTCCAAACAAAGTCAACAAAAAACAGGGAGTCTCTGAAAAACTTAAAGAAAAAGTGGTTGAAAAGAATGATTCACCAACTATAAACTTCAAAAATTTTGAAAATTCAAAGAATGAAGTTGGTGAAAATTCTAAAAGATTGTACAAAAAGAGTGCAAAAGACAATCAAAAATGGATTGTTAAAAAATCAGATGTACAATCTGGCGATGATTCTGATTCCACAAAATCAGAGGAGTCACAAGATGAGATCAAAGATTTGATGAATGATGTTGACATTAAATCACTAAGTGTGGAAGAGATTAAACAAATGGTTGATAAAGTAGAAAGCTCAGATTTTGATATTGAAAAAACATTTAATGAAAATGTTAAGAAAATTTTCAAGAAAATGATTGATGGGAAAGTAAAGGGGGTTAAAGATTTTTATGCAACTAAAAAGGCAACATACAACCCTACTGCTCAAGAATTGGAAGCCACCAAGTCAAATAACACTTGGGTGGAAGTTTGCTTTCCTTAAAGTCTTAGGACTAGCCGGAGATCCCAAGTGTGTAATCGTGGATCAGGAATCGGCATCATTCTTGTTAAGATAGATTTTGTGAATGAATTTTATAATGAAAAATTTTGGCAAATCATACTGCAGGAATCGCCGGAGCTTCCAGGTTGGTAAGTGTGAAGCAGGAATCGGCATTCTGATTGGTAAAATGGTGATGTAGACGTAACATTCCTACAAGTGATATTGTGTTCTACATGTGGTAATTTTTACAATTGATATAGATGGTGCATACTTGCAAGTAGTAAATCAAGGACATTAATTTGTACTTGATCTGCTACAAATGGTTAAGAATAGACAATGTGATGAACCACACTCCGAATTTACAAATGATTATATCATAAAAACTTATTTTCCGGAAAAATCATTTTGATTAAAACAAACTTAAGTGTTTTGAAATCTAAATGAGAAAATAGTTTTGTGATAGGGAGAGTTCTGATTGTTTATGCCAAGTGAATGGCGATTTGATGCGATTCGATATCAGTTGTCACTTTATTGTATAGTTTGTTTTCAAATTTCCTAAAATGTGTTTGCATTTTAGGGGGAGTAAAATTTTAAAAAAAATCCAAAAACATTTGAAAATTTGAAAAAGACAAAAACATGATAAAATGAAAAATGAGTTTTTGTTGCATATAGAGGAAATGATAGTATATCAGTGGACTATCACAACATGCTAAAGAAATGTAAAGTAAAAATGTGATAAACAATCTTACTGTGGATATGTCAGTAGGTTTTTGCACATTTAGTAGATTGTGACGAGATATAAACCTAAATTTCAAACTTGCTTGTTCTGTGGGTTAACACAAACTTGGATATATAGGTAACCCCTGAAATCTTGTTTGAAAGGTCCCTTATTCTGAGATACTAGGTCTTTATGCTCAGTGATATCTGGGGTATTATCCCGGGACTTCTGCTGAAAGAAATTTCTGACCTAGTCCCCGGATAATGCTTTCTGCAAATGCTTGAAACATAGCATCGCCCTCAGCAAGCTGATGAAACAATAAAATTGATAGTCGCTGCTGTTGTAATGCAAAAGATCCTCTAAAGGGGACACACCAAAAAGTCGAAGCCGTCATCTCTCTGCGTATACGGGAGTATCGACCTGAGCTCTCACGACCCTCGTACTATAATTTATTCCCCTGACAGATATCATCTGTGGTATACTCACCTGTAAGACTGAATATTGGGATCTGGATACGGGAGTATATTCAAGTAGTGGGACACACGGATAAGTTTAAGTTGCTTAAAACATTAACTACGTATCTCGGATCAGTTGAACTTTGTGTGAAAATTTAAGTGGACAAATATACTGACAATCTAGGTAAATTGTTTAGAACTTAAAATGAAATAAAGCTTAACGGTGTTAGTGATCTGTCTCAGAAACTAATATGATCCTCTTGCACAAATTCACAAAAAATATTGTTTGTAAAAATTTCTTTATTGCATTCCTTTACAATCAAAAATTACAAAAAGATTTTTAGTGTGTTTTAGCATAAATTTTGAAAAAAAATCCAAAAAGATTTTTGACAACTGATATTGGAAAGCTGATTGTCAAAATTTCAAGTGCTAAACATAATGACTTGGTTGTGAGGGGGAGTGAATCTTAAAATGGCAAAAGGTTTGTTAAAATTCTTACAATTGGTATTTTAAAACTTACATTTGGTTCATCATTGATTTGTGATATGGGAGAGAGTTATCTGATTATATCAGATTGATGGTGCATTTTAAATTGTTAAATTTAGAAAATGTATTTCTGGGTTAAGATTGTTTCAGGTGAGCCAGGTTAAGTCATTCAAAGCTTATGAAAGTCAGAATCTGATTATGAATCTAAAAGTTTGCTAGCTGCTGATGCTGATGAACTTAAGGAATCAAGAGATCTGATCAAGAGAATTAGATGAGATCCAGGCAATGATCTTGTAAACAACATTTGAGTCAGGCATCGATCCTAAAGCAGATGTTGCTGAAGAACAAATGAATACCAGCAAATCGTGAGGGGGAGTCTGATAGAGCCAGGTGATTCTAGAGAAGAAAATAGAAAGAGAAAAGCCCAGAGACTGATCAAGAATGAAGATGTGAAGACACAGCATTGGTGTGACTCGATAGTCGACTCGTCAACATCTGAGGGGGAGTCTGTTGGTGCACTACATCTGTCGACTTCGTCTTGTATCGAGTCTTATTTTAGATAGATTAGATCAGGGCACGTAGAACGAGAAAATGTGAGAGAATTAGAAGATTTCGCTTGAAAGTGTGTAATGTATTTGAGTTTTCGCTTGAAGCCTCAAGCGAAATCATCATAACAGATTTCGCTTGAGTGATGCTGAAACGAAATCTCAATGTCTATATATAGGGGTTCAGTGTCAAGCGAAATCATAAGAAAAAGAGAGAGTAACATTTGTGATTTCCATACCGAGGTGCTGCCGGTGTGAGAACTGATTGTAATTGTGTTCATATCAATACAAATCAGTGTTAAAGTGAAGATTCAGCTGTTTATAAGTCAAATACTTGTTTTCCGCACCTATATTTGATGGAATTCCTCTGAACCGACTCAGTTAGGTCACGAACCCGGTCTTACAATACCAAAATTCATGGAGATTTTTTTACAAGGAAAATAGACATTCTACTTGAAAGCAAATCAATAACTGAAATTCAGTACACTGTGAAACCAAATCATCTTGAAATTTGTGGCTTTACACTTCATTATAAACCATAAGATTTTGTTGATCAAGCAGAAGTAGTGTTTCCTCGTAGGAATGCACGTAAAACGAAAACTCTTCTCCATCAATCCCAAGATTACTTAGGTGTTTCAAGCAGGGATAGTAACCCAACAATTGTCCACGTTCATCATCCATAATTTCGATTATAGCTTCACTAGTCATCCTAAATCCCCTAGTCAAAACCATTGATTCAAGTGGTATGCTAACACTAACATTGAATAGCTTTGCAAATGTTTTCGGATCACCATCCTCCATCATCCATACACCCCATACCGTATCATTAGGCTCTACATCACGCTCAAGCACAACAAGAGACTCCCTTAGCTTAGACATGGCTAAGTTATAATCAGACACGTGAGCTAAACTATCCGTGAACTTTACTTCTCTAAACTCTTCACTCGTCATATCAAACGAGATTATCAGATTACAAGACGTAAACCCACCATCCATAGTAATCTTATCAGTAGCAAGCCAATAAAGCAACTCATCTACCACTTGCTGTGAACCGGAACCAGAAAATTGAACCGATTCACGAGGGAGATTGTTACAACTTCTCCAAACCCCGGTGTTCAATGCCAAAATCTGAACATCCCAACTATTATCATGTAAAATCTTGACAATCTTAGGGTCATTAGTTCTTGGACACACACCAAAACCTAAAACAGTTCCATGTACCCAATATGGCAAAACAACAGCCACAGCCTTTCTAATAGAAAGGTTCCAAAGAACAATTGTTTCAGTATCGAAAATGGCGTCATCACTGTCATCTTCATAATCACCAAACAAACACAACAAGCCATGAGAGCAGCCGATTATTCTAGGGTTTTGAAGCAATAGTGGAATAGTGTGGGAAACTTTCTTTTGGGGGAATGTTTCATCATCATCAATTGAAACATATTTTCGTTCAGAATCAACAAGAGCTTCATAACTTACAAGTAGATGTTGCTTATGGCCTTGATAATGCTTGATAAAATCAGCACTATCGATGAGAGACTTCCATGCTTTGGAGATTGTTCGGCGTTGAATCAATGATTTGATAGGAAGCCATTTCATGATGTTCAGTTGGAGTTCAAGAGGTAAGTTGTCTGACATTTTGATTTTGCATGAAGGTATGAATTTCTAGGGTTTATGAGGGAAGATTTGGGGATACAAGATGCAGTCAGCAAACGACGCCGTAGCGTATAAAATTATAGAGTAAACTGCAATTTTACCCCCTGGGGTTTAGGCCAATTGGCACCCTTACCCCCCGAACGAAATAATTGCAATTTTACCCCCCAATGTTCGCTGTTATGTCGCAAGTTTACCCCCTGGCATCAAATTTGTGGACTGATCTGTTGACTTGGGGGTGAAATGACTATTTTACCCCCCAGTGTTCGCTGTTATGTCGCAAGTTTACCCCCTAGCATCAAATTTGTGGACTGATCTGTTGACTTGGCGGTAAATTACTAAAATGACCTTTCTTATTACCCCCTATACTTTGTGTTACGAAGCAATATTACCCCCTACAACTTCCAAAACCTTTCCCGACACCACCCATATTCGATTCCACTACCCATATTCGATTATTATTAACCCCTGCTCTTAATAATCAACCCATTGATAACTTATGATGCATCATCATGCCACATAATAGAAGCTATGTTTTAACACTTGCAGAACCAATCGAAAACACATCAACGCCAATAGACTGAATAACTAAGAAAGACATAAACTGGTTGCATGACACAATAGACAGAATATGAAAGAGTGTTTCAGTGCCGAGTCCATTAGGAAGCTGGTAATCTCCATGGATTAAATTTGATACAATTATCATTTCAAAAATATGTATATTATATCAAACTTTTCCAAACTAAAGAAATGTATGAAGATGCCAATCAACCTGCAGATAGCTTCCAAACTAGAAACCCTCCATAACTGACTCAGTTGGAGCATAACTTGACTCAGTCTCATAAAACTTTGTTGAAATTTCTTTTCAGTAACATAAACGTGTTGGGTATTTTTCCAGTGATGCATCATAAAACCATAAATTGGCACATTTCCTTATTCATACTCATGTATACCATAAAACCATAAATTGGCACATTTCCTTTGCAAAAACCATCATAAATTGCCATGATCAGCAGCAAAGGTTATACACCCTGTGTAACCAAACACACAATTCCAGTAATTGAAACAAACTCACTATTCATAGATGCAAATATGTTCAAGAACAGACACATTATGTCACACCCCTTTCTAAGGCGGAAGCACGAGGTGTGATCATGAAAGGTTCTCATTGCATACGAAGAGTAAACATGCTACATGCTCGTAAAAATAACATTCAAATACCATAGTTTGAAAACATTCGTTAGCGTTTACATCGCTAGACAGCATAAAGACATTGTCTCAAAAGTTTACAACTTTATTTAAAGTTAAACACAAGCGACATCCACGAGCATAAGCAAAACCGCGCGCACATCCATCCTAGTTACCTGAAATACATGTGAGTTTTTGGAAAAACGTCAACATAAAGTTGGTGTGAATTCATGCAGTTTTGTGTTGAACACGTTTGTATACTTTGTATGAAAACATAACGAGTATCTTGTGAAAATAAAGTATTCTTGTAGTGTAAACCGAATAAAGTATTCTTGTGGTATAAACCAAATAATGTATTCTTGTGTAAATAAAGTATCCTTGTGGTATAAGCCAAATAATGTATTCTTGTGTAAATAAAGTATTCTTGTGGTGTAAACCAAATAATGTATTCTTGTGTAAATAAAGTATTCTTGTGGTGTAAACCGAATAAAGTATTCTTGTGGTATAAACCAAATAATGTATTCTTGTGTAAATAAAGTATCCTTGTGGTATAAGCCAAATAATGTATTCTTGTGTAAATAAAGTATTCTTGTGGTGTAAACCAAATAATGTATTCTTGTGTAAATAAAGTATTCTTGTGGTGTAAACCAAATAAAGTATTCTTGTTTAGTTAATGGGTTGCAAGGCCATTAACGTGTGGCACAACATAGGAAGTCACCAAACCATAGGCATTTTTCTAGTTGTCGATTCACGACGGAGACACAAAGACACTCCTCGGTACTAGTGGTCACCAAGAGTGGGGCTGCCCGAGTACCCGTTAGATCTAACCTTTTGTTCTGCGGTCTAAGTATGTACACGATTAATGGTGCTTATGGTACCCTATTCGTGACACTATTTCTCGTTTATGATACCAAGTACCAATTCTCGTTTATTACACCAAGTATCAATTCTCGTTTATTATATCAAGTATCAATTCTCGTTTATTATACCCAGTATCAATTCTCGTTTATTATACCACGTAACATGTATTTCACCCCCGAAGTTATAAAACTGAAAACAGTTAAGAGAAAAGGGGGAGCATGAACTCACAACTTTGCGTTCCTAGCGTCGTAAACTCCACCGGATTTGCTTAATTAACGTCGTAACCTATACGCGTTTTCTTAACGTTAGTCACTAGACTTGTGTCGCACAAGTACAGTCACTCTCTTTTGTGTATATATTCTTGTGTTAAAAATATTCCATATTTTAACTACGTAACTTACTTATATTATTTTCTTCAAAAAATAAATATAAGTCCTTTGTGTTTTGCACTTTGCACCCGAATCGTGTATCTTGTGTTTTGTATGTGTATTTCTATATTTCTACTCCTCATGAGTATTTAGTGTATTTTTAAGTCTTAATACACTAGCACGTTTAACACATACTATATACACTTAGCACAAAATTTGGTGATAAAATAATATATATTTTTCTCTCAAAAATATATACTTATTATCCATTTTTATTCTTCAAGAAATCATCATTTCTTATCGTCAAAAGTTAGGGAAACCTTGTTAATGCTTTTAAACACATTTTTAGGGAATAAGTTTCTCAAAAACTTATATTTTTCTAAGTGTCAAAATTTATAAAAATTTTGACAGAGTTTCCCCTAAAAATGGAGGTTTCCCACGTTTTCAAAACGTGTGTTTATTTTCTTTTAAATCATCAACAATCATCAACAATCAGCAACAACAATTATCAACAATAACCGTCAACAATATTCACTAATTTCATGAACTTGAATATTTACAAAAATGTGTAGTAACTTACTAGCACATTTAGTAAGTCTTGTTATCTTTAAAAATAAGTTTAACTTCTTAAAAACTTTATTTTTAAAGAGTATGAAGTTTCACATCTTCTAGTCGGTTTTTACGAAAATTATCTCTTTGTTAAAACCTTTGTTTCACAAGTATCCATACACTTGTTTGTTCACAAAAACCACTTTTGTTTGTGTAAGACCCGGTTTAGAACATGTGATTTCTTTAAAGTGTGGTTCTTCGAAAATACCACTTGCAGATACGTAGATCTGCTAGTTCTAAGCACCATTTTACCGGTTAAATCACTTTTACACAAGTAAAATATTTTCACACAAGTTCATGCATCTTGTGTGGTAGAGTTTCGCCTTTAACCCTTGTATTTAGTCAAAAACGAGCTTATGTGAAGATACATGATCTTACAAAGTCGGGTTAAACGGAGATCCGAGCTACCACATCATAGATCGGGTCTCAATAATCACATATTTCAAGTCCTACGACTTTTACACAAGTCATATGCTATTAACCACCACTTTAAGTGTTTTTAGTAGACTTTCAATCATCATCTTTCATTTTAACGAGATTCAACCGACAATATTCCTTTTAACCACTTTAGATGAGTGTAAAAACAAGTTTTAAGTGTTATACCTCTAGCTCAAGGCTAGGGAAGATCTTTGATGAAAAATGGGTGGATAAAAGCTAACGGTAGAGGTCCTTCGTGTTCCGCTTGCACCAAAGCTCCTAATGTGCGACTTGTGAAGCTTGAATATACTTGGAATGGGGTGAACAAAAGCCGAAAATAGGTGGGTGCAAGAGAGAGTGAGTGGAATGTGGTGTTAAGTGTTGGTAATTTCTCATGTGTTAGTTTAGGTTTTATAGACAAATCATAGGGTATTATCCCATGGTTCTTATGTCTTCTAGATTTTAAGCATCCAAGATTTACAAATCTTGCATAGTACAAGTATGTTCCCCCTAGTTGGGGCCGTGTACAATGGGGGGGGGGGGGGGTCTTGGTTCGGTTACAACTAGATAGTTAGGATATAGTTTAGGTTAAATAAGTTAACTAAGTATTTAACCTTGTTAGTTGTATGTTGTACGTTATGGCGGGTGTTAGGGTAATCAGGGACCCTAACTGGCTCAGAAAAATATAGATAGTGAAAATAATAATATTTTCATGTTCCGGGTATAGTCCGGTTGTTCGGTTACATACCGATTCGTTAAAGTGCTAAATCACACTTTTTAGTGTCTTTTAAGTACCTTTCATGTACTCTTTCAATTCCCAACACTTAGGGAAATATTCTGGATAATAAAACGACATTTCTGCATAATATTTATATGTCTAAATGCTGATTTATTGCTGAATTGTATAAATTCTGCACTTAAAGTGCGTTTCGGGTGCTTTTTAGTGCTTATTTTTGCTTTCGCAATGTATATAAATTAAACCCTTGTATGTACTCTTGGGTTTTAATGCATTCTTGTTGTCGGACCTACACCTAGGCCTCAATTCTTATGTCTGACTGCTTTCTGCAGTTCTGTTGACACATTGTGTCTTACCGGTGAGTTTACTATTATTCTGACGCAACGCTCTTGTTTATGCATAACGCAATATTTTGTAGTATACAACATGCATGAATTCACTTGTTTATTACGTGTTCAGCCATTGCTGACAATTAAGGACATAATTGCAGTCATTAAGCAATAATTATAGTGTACGGAAATTACCGGTTTGTGCCAGTTGTCACAGTCTCCCCCCGTTAAAAGAATTTCGTCCCGAAATTCAGACTGAACTAACTCTCGCTGGAGTCTTCTTGAATAGGTGGGGATACTTTTTCTTGAACTGGTCTTCACGTTCCCATGTGTACTCGGGTCCGTGCTTAGAGCTCCAACGTACTTTGACAAGTTTCACGCTGCTCCTCCTGGTCTTGTTGACTTTCCAGTCAGTAACCTCAACGGGTTGTTCTGTAAATCGGAGGGCTTCATCAATATGCACTTCATCCAACGGGATGGTCACGTTTTCTTGCGTTGGACTCTTCTTCAGGTTGGATACATGAAACGTATCATGTACTCCATTAAGTTCTGCCGGTAACTCCAACTTGTATGCCACGGTACCAATTCTTCTCAATATTCTGAATGGTCCGATGTATCGTGGATTCAACTTCCCACGCTTTCCAAATCTGACTACGCCCTTCCATGGTGAGACTTTTAACAACACTTTGTCTCCCACCTTGAAATCTACCGACTTTCTATTCGGATCAGCGTAGCTCTTTTGTCGCTCTCGAGCCGCCCTAATGCGCTCTCGGATCTGCGCAATCTTGTCGGTTGTCTCTTGTACAAGTTCAGGACCAACCATATGTTTATCTCCGGCATCTGCCCAACATAAGGGCGATCGGCATTTGCGGCCATACAGAGCTTCGAACGGCGCGGCTTTTATGCTCGTATGATAACTGTTATTGTAGGAAAACTCAACTAAAGGTAGATGAGTATCCCAGCTGCCGCCTAGGTCCATGACACATGCGCGAAGCATATCTTCTAACGTTTGTATAGTCCGTTCGCTCTGGCCGTCTGTTTGTGGGTGGAATGCCGTGCTCAGATCTAACTGAGATCCAAAGGCTTCCTGAAATGATTGCCAGATTCTTGAGACAAAGCGTCCATCTCTGTCTGAAATGATTGAGATTGGCACTCCATGACGTGCCACAATCTCTCTTAAGTATATCTCTGCTAGCTTTCCAGTGCTATCCTTCTCTCGGATTGGTAGGAAATGCGCAGACTTTGTTAATCGATCAACTATTACCCATATCATATCGTGCCCTCTCGGGGTCCTGGGTAATTTCGTTATGAAGTCCATCGAGATTTGTTCCCATTTCCATACGGGAATTTCTGGTTGTTGTAATAGGCCGGACGGTTTCTGATATTCGGCCTTAACCTTCGCACAGGTTAGGCATTTTCCAACATAGACAGCAACGTCGCTTTTGAGTCTCGGCCACCAATAGTACTCTTTCAAGTCTTGGTACATCTTGTCCGATCCTGGATGGATCGAATATCTCGATTTGTGGGCTTCATTAAGGATGACTTCTCGTATGCCACCATAGAGTGGAACCCAAATACGCTTCTCAAAGTATAAGGCTCCCTCTTCGTTTGGCACCATGTAGTTCAATGCACCCCGGAGGTATTCAGCTTTACGGTTATCTTCTTTAAGAGCTTCTTGTTGTGCATCCCGAATGCGTGCAGTGAGGTTCGTTCGAATCGTCATTTCCAATGCTCGAACCCTTAGGGTCTTAACCCTTTCCTTTCGGATCAACGCGTCTGCTACAACGTTTGCCTTTCCAGGATGGTACTTAATCTCACAGTCATAATCATTCAGCAGCTCGACCCAACGTCGCTGGCGCATATTTAATTCCTTCTGATCAAATATGTGTTGTAAGCTTTTGTGATCTGTGAAGATTGTACATCGAGTACCATATAGATAATGTCGCCAAATCTTCAAGGCGAATACCACTGCGCCCAACTCTAGGTCGTGAGTGGTATAATTTCTTTCATGAACCTTCAGTTGTCTTGAAGCGTAAGCGATGACTTTTTGGCGTTGCATGAGCACGCAACCCAAGCCTTGTCGTGAGGCGTCGCAGTATACCACGAAGTCTTCAGTGCCTTCGGGTAATGATAGTATCGGTGCATCGCAGAGCTTGTTCTTAAGTAGCTGAAAGGCTTCTTCTTGTTTGTGACCCCAGTCGTACTTCTTGTCCTTCTGTGTCAGGGTCGTTAGCGGTTGAGCTATCTTCGAGAAATTCTCAATGAATCGCCGATAATAGCCCGCTAAGCCCAAAAATTGACGGACTTCGGTTGGGGTCTTGGGAGCTTCCCAATTCTTTATTGCTTCTATCTTGGACGGGTCTACATGAATGCCTTTCTCATTCACCACGTGACCAAGAAATTGTACTTCGCGAATCCAGAATTCGCATTTTGAGAACTTTGCATAAAGTTTCTCTTTCTTCAGTAGCTCCAAGATGGTTCTGAGATGTTGCTCATGTTCTTCTTTCGTTCGCGAGTAAATCAGGATATCATCGATAAATACAATCACGAATTTATCGAGATATGGTTTGCACACGCGGTTCATTAGATCCATAAAGACCGCTGGTGCATTCGTCAGTCCAAATGGCATCACAAGAAATTCGTAGTGCCCATAGCGCGTTCTGAATGCAGTCTTTGGCACGCTTTCATCCTGGATTCTCAGCTGATGGTATCCAGATCGAAGGTCGATCTTGGAATAGTAGCTCGATCCTTGCAGTTGATCAAATAAATCATCAATCCTTGGTAGCAGATACCGATTCTTGATTGTGAGTTTGTTCAGTTCCCTGTAATCGATACACATCCGCAGTGTTCCATCCTTCTTCTTCACGAATAATACTGGAGCTCCCCAGGGTGAGAAGCTTGGCCTTATAAATCCCTTATCCAACAACTCCTGGAGTTGTGCAAATAATTCTTGCATTTCGGATGGTGCAAGTCGATAGGGTGCCTTGGCTACAGGAGCAGCTCCTGGGACCAAGTCTATACGGAATTCGACTTGTCGTTGCGGAGGTAATCCTGGCAGATCTTCAGGGAACACATCAGGAAATTCCTTCACCACAGGAATGTCTTCGAGTTTTGGCTCCACCGCCTTCTTGTCTATAACGTGTGCTAGGAAAGCGACACATCCTTTCCTTAAGCACTTCTGTGCCTTCATACAGCTGATGATTCGAAGAGGCGCGTCTCGTTTTTCTCCATGCACGATGAGAGTTTCATCATTCGCTAGAGGGATGCGAATGATTTTCTCATGACAGATAACTTCAGCTCTGTTTTTGGACAACCAGTCCATTCCGACCACTACATCGAAGCTACCCAATTGAATAGGCAGGAGGTCGATGCTAAATTTTTGTTCGCCAAGTTCCAGTGTGCAGCCTCTAACAACTTCGCCCGACTCAACAAGTTTACCATTGGCTAGTTCTATGGAGTAAGGAATTTCTAATCTACTAGATTCTATTCCGAGTATGCGTTTAAATTCCACAGACATGAAGCTATAATCGGCGCCAGTGTCGAATAATATGGATGCAAAGTGGTTGTTAATGAGAAACGTACCGGTGACCACATTAGGGTCCTCGCGTGCGTCTCTTGCTCCGATCACAAATGCTCGAGCCGGAGCGTTGTTTCTCTCTGGGCAGTTCTTCATGAAATGATCATTGCTTCCACACTTGAAGCATCCTTGCCCTTTCCCGTTGCCATTCTTGTTACCAGCACCGTTCCCATTTTGGTTCTTTCCTTTACTCCAACAATCCTCAGCATAGTGACCCAACTTTCCACACTTATCGCATTTTGGAACGCGACAAACCCCTTCGTGGTGACGCTTGCAATTGTTGCAAAGGGGCCGAGTGCCCAGGTACCTCTTGGCAGAAGCGTCATTCATGGCTGCAAGAGATTTCGCCCCCTGCGGCGGGTTAGTGTCACGCTTCTTGTTGGAACCCCTGTTGTTACGAGTTGCTTGACTCAGGTTTGCATGTTTTCTTTTCTTGTCACCGGACAACTCAGCATGTGTCTCGGTATTTTCTGTTGGGTTCAGTGACAGCTTCTTCATTCGAACACAATCTTCAGTTAGGCTGACAGCCAGAGTTACAGCCTCGGTGATTGTTTGTGGTTTGGCCGACGTCACCATGCCACGAAACTCTGAGGCCAGTCCCCAAATGTAGCGTTCAACACGCTTGAATTCGGGAGTTACCATGTAGGGAAGCACTCTAGACAGATCGTGGAACCTTCGAGTATAACCATTTATGTCAGCACCTTCCATGGTCAGGTGCCAGAACTCTGTCTCCAGCCTTTGGAGTTCGGCACGAGAGCAGTACTTCTCTCTCATCCTTTCCTTCAGTTCCTCCCAAGTTAGGCCATAAGCGGCATCATCACCCAAGGTTTGGGCTTGTAGGTTCCACCAAGTCAGAGCTTCATCGACGAATAACCCAGTAGCAAAAGTGACTTGTTGATCCGCGGTACACTTGCTCATGCGGAAAGTAGCTTCAGTCTTCTCCGTCCAGCGCACAAATGCTACTGCACCTCCTGTGCCGTCATAGTTTATCGGCTTACAGTCGAGGAACTGCTTGAAAGTGCAGCCTGGAATTGATTCAACCAATTCACATGTGAGCAATCGAAGAAATAATGAAACAAAGACCGTTCATAAATTTCCTCATGCTTAGTATAGTGTCTCAAGATTACCTTGAGCTGCATTGCCTCCAGACGAATCTCCATTCCCATTACGCCTAGCGTTGCTTGGTCCTCCACTGTCTTGAGCTCGGTTCGCCTCGTACTGGGCGATAGCAGCGGAGATCCTTTCCTCTAGCAAAGCGTTCAGCTCTTCAGCAGTTCTTGGCAGTGGGGGAGGTGGAGGTTGATCATCATTGAGAGCATTCACAGTTTTCCTGGGTGCCATGTTCTGACAGAACATAACACAACAGGGTTAGACATTTGTTTGATATCGTCACACTAGACTGTAGTATCATATATATTCACAGGCATATACCACATAAGTGACGTCAAACAATTATTACTCTAGCAGAGTACTTAGTAGGCTTGCACTGAGGGAATCTATACGTGACAAGACTTGCTGTGATTTCTGTGCACTGAATTCCATAATTACGTATGCATCCATAATTACGTAACTCCTTGCACAGTCCGCACAGTTCGTTTCATCCTCGTATTTCTTCCTTCAGATGGGCCATTGCTTTCAGGTAAAGTCACGTATACTTGTGACATTCCACTTCTAGTACATGCTAATTATCACACATAATTGCAAGTAATTTCTAGTCAACGACAAGTGCTACTCAAGTGCACTCTAAGTCTCGTAGTGTCTTTTCTAGACTCATGTATTCAATTTCAGGCAGTGGATGTCGCGGGACGTTTTATGCAATGAAAACTCTTTGAAAATTGTTTTTGTGAATGGATCCTAGAGATTGTAGACTAGACTCGAGAATGAATCCTGGTTCACTACAATCGCAGCTCTGATACCAATCTGTCACACCCCTTTCTAAGGCGGAAGCACGAGGTGTGATCATGAAAGGTTCTCATTGCATACGAAGAGTAAACATGCTACATGCTCGTAAAAATAACATTCAAATACCATAGTTTGAAAACATTCGTTAGCGTTTACATCGCTAGACAGCATAAAGACATTGTCTCAAAAGTTTACAACTTTATTTAAAGTTAAACACAAGCGACATCCACGAGCATAAGCAAAACCGCGCGCACATCCATCCTAGTTACCTGAAATACATGTGAGTTTTTGGAAAAACGTCAACATAAAGTTGGTGTGAATTCATGCAGTTTTGTGTTGAACACGTTTGTATACTTTGTATGAAAACATAACGAGTATCTTGTGAAAATAAAGTATTCTTGTAGTGTAAACCGAATAAAGTATTCTTGTGGTATAAACCAAATAATGTATTCTTGTGTAAATAAAGTATCCTTGTGGTATAAGCCAAATAATGTATTCTTGTGTAAATAAAGTATTCTTGTGGTGTAAACCAAATAATGTATTCTTGTGTAAATAAAGTATTCTTGTGGTGTAAACCGAATAAAGTATTCTTGTGGTATAAACCAAATAATGTATTCTTGTGTAAATAAAGTATCCTTGTGGTATAAGCCAAATAATGTATTCTTGTGTAAATAAAGTATTCTTGTGGTGTAAACCAAATAATGTATTCTTGTGTAAATAAAGTATTCTTGTGGTGTAAACCAAATAAAGTATTCTTGTTTAGTTAATGGGTTGCAAGGCCATTAACGTGTGGCACAACATAGGAAGTCACCAAACCATAGGCATTTTTCTAGTTGTCGATTCACGACGGAGACACAAAGACACTCCTCGGTACTAGTGGTCACCAAGAGTGGGGCTGCCCGAGTACCCGTTAGATCTAACCTTTTGTTCTGCGGTCTAAGTATGTACACGATTAATGGTGCTTATGGTACCCTATTCGTGACACTATTTCTCGTTTATGATACCAAGTACCAATTCTCGTTTATTACACCAAGTATCAATTCTCGTTTATTATATCAAGTATCAATTCTCGTTTATTATACCCAGTATCAATTCTCGTTTATTATACCACGTAACATGTATTTCACCCCCGAAGTTATAAAACTGAAAACAGTTAAGAGAAAAGGGGGAGCATGAACTCACAACTTTGCGTTCCTAGCGTCGTAAACTCCACCGGATTTGCTTAATTAACGTCGTAACCTATACGCGTTTTCTTAACGTTAGTCACTAGACTTGTGTCGCACAAGTACAGTCACTCTCTTTTGTGTATATATTCTTGTGTTAAAAATATTCCATATTTTAACTACGTAACTTACTTATATTATTTTCTTCAAAAAATAAATATAAGTCCTTTGTGTTTTGCACTTTGCACCCGAATCGTGTATCTTGTGTTTTGTATGTGTATTTCTATATTTCTACTCCTCATGAGTATTTAGTGTATTTTTAAGTCTTAATACACTAGCACGTTTAACACATACTATATACACTTAGCACAAAATTTGGTGATAAAATAATATATATTTTTCTCTCAAAAATATATACTTATTATCCATTTTTATTCTTCAAGAAATCATCATTTCTTATCGTCAAAAGTTAGGGAAACCTTGTTAATGCTTTTAAACACATTTTTAGGGAATAAGTTTCTCAAAAACTTATATTTTTCTAAGTGTCAAAATTTATAAAAATTTTGACAGAGTTTCCCCTAAAAATGGAGGTTTCCCACGTTTTCAAAACGTGTGTTTATTTTCTTTTAAATCATCAACAATCATCAACAATCAGCAACAACAATTATCAACAATAACCGTCAACAATATTCACTAATTTCATGAACTTGAATATTTACAAAAATGTGTAGTAACTTACTAGCACATTTAGTAAGTCTTGTTATCTTTAAAAATAAGTTTAACTTCTTAAAAACTTTATTTTTAAAGAGTATGAAGTTTCACATCTTCTAGTCGGTTTTTACGAAAATTATCTCTTTGTTAAAACCTTTGTTTCACAAGTATCCATACACTTGTTTGTTCACAAAAACCACTTTTGTTTGTGTAAGACCCGGTTTAGAACATGTGATTTCTTTAAAGTGTGGTTCTTCGAAAATACCACTTGCAGATACGTAGATCTGCTAGTTCTAAGCACCATTTTACCGGTTAAATCACTTTTACACAAGTAAAATATTTTCACACAAGTTCATGCATCTTGTGTGGTAGAGTTTCGCCTTTAACCCTTGTATTTAGTCAAAAACGAGCTTATGTGAAGATACATGATCTTACAAAGTCGGGTTAAACGGAGATCCGAGCTACCACATCATAGATCGGGTCTCAATAATCACATATTTCAAGTCCTACGACTTTTACACAAGTCATATGCTATTAACCACCACTTTAAGTGTTTTTAGTAGACTTTCAATCATCATCTTTCATTTTAACGAGATTCAACCGACAATATTCCTTTTAACCACTTTAGATGAGTGTAAAAACAAGTTTTAAGTGTTATACCTCTAGCTCAAGGCTAGGGAAGATCTTTGATGAAAAATGGGTGGATAAAAGCTAACGGTAGAGGTCCTTCGTGTTCCGCTTGCACCAAAGCTCCTAATGTGCGACTTGTGAAGCTTGAATATACTTGGAATGGGGTGAACAAAAGCCGAAAATAGGTGGGTGCTTGTAAGGGGGTTCGGCCGAAGGTTTAGGGAGCAAGAGAGAGTGAGTGGAATGTGGTGTTAAGTGTTGGTAATTTCTCATGTGTTAGTTTAGGTTTTATAGACAAATCATAGGGTATTATCCCATGGTTCTTATGTCTTCTAGATTTTAAGCATCCAAGATTTACAAATCTTGCATAGTACAAGTATGTTCCCCCTAGTTGGGGCCGTGTACAATGGGGGGGGGGGTCTTGGTTCGGTTACAACTAGATAGTTAGGATATAGTTTAGGTTAAATAAGTTAACTAAGTATTTAACCTTGTTAGTTGTATGTTGTACGTTATGGCGGGTGTTAGGGTAATCAGGGACCCTAACTGGCTCAGAAAAATATAGATAGTGAAAATAATAATATTTTCATGTTCCGGGTATAGTCCGGTTGTTCGGTTACATACCGATTCGTTAAAGTGCTAAATCACACTTTTTAGTGTCTTTTAAGTACCTTTCATGTACTCTTTCAATTCCCAACACTTAGGGAAATATTCTGGATAATAAAACGACATTTCTGCATAATATTTATATGTCTAAATGCTGATTTATTGCTGAATTGTATAAATTCTGCACTTAAAGTGCGTTTCGGGTGCTTTTTAGTGCTTATTTTTGCTTTCGCAATGTATATAAATTAAACCCTTGTATGTACTCTTGGGTTTTAATGCATTCTTGTTGTCGGACCTACACCTAGGCCTCAATTCTTATGTCTGACTGCTTTCTGCAGTTCTGTTGACACATTGTGTCTTACCGGTGAGTTTACTATTATTCTGACGCAACGCTCTTGTTTATGCATAACGCAATATTTTGTAGTATACAACATGCATGAATTCACTTGTTTATTACGTGTTCAGCCATTGCTGACAATTAAGGACATAATTGCAGTCATTAAGCAATAATTATAGTGTACGGAAATTACCGGTTTGTGCCAGTTGTCACACATTAACAGTCAATCTTGATATAAACATTTAACTTTTCAAACTTTTCATATTGATTTAAAAGCTGGCTACTCTGTATTGCCATATGTTCAAGAACAGACACATTAACAGCAACATTCAATCTTGTGTGTTTGGCTACTATATATCATTCAATCTTGATATAACCATTTAACAGCAGCAACTTTTGTTGAAATAAAACATGTAAAACATAACTGACATCTAACCTGTAATGCAAGTGTGGACTGCACATCAAACATAACTGCACATCTAACCTGTAATGCAATTGTGGACTGCACATAACCAAGCATATCTGTTCTATGATCAAACATAACCTGTACAATCAATTATACCTGATCAAGCATACCAAAAGATCCTAATATATAATTAGAGTTTAACTACACTACATATTAAACCAAAAGATCCTAATATATTAGAGTTTAACTACACTACACAACCATTTCCTGCTGAGGGGGAAACTGGAAATGCAGGAAAGGGCGGCCTCGCATCTTGACAACCAAGGAGACCACAATCGTTCGTAGTGAAACATGAATCCTCATGTCCACTGAAAACACAGAAACATCCATTACTAGTTCTGACCTGACATTACTAGTTCTGACCTAATTTTGCCCCGCAATCAAAATACTTGTTTGATTTTACCTGAAAACCACGAGAACAGGGAGGATCGCTGGACCACAGCTGGATCGACGGTGGCCGATGGTGTGGTCGCCGGCCTTGGCTCTGCCGGTGGAGGTGGATGCATCAATGCATTATGTGGTTCGCTCATTCTCTGCTAGCCCAAATTTAGCCGGTGGTGTGGTGAAGAAGAAGAAGGAGTGGCCGCCGGTCGCCGGTGGGTGATGATGAAGACGGAGTGCTCGGTCGCCGGTGGGGGGGGGGGAATGAAGAAGAAGGAGTGGAGGTGGAATCTTAGGGGGTAAGGTTGAGATAGAATGTTATATTAAGGGGTAATTATAATATATAAGGTACTATTAAGGTGAAATTACATATTTACCCTTTGACCCTCCCATTGTTTTGTTGACCGGTCCACAAATTTGATGCCATGGGGTAAACTTGCGACATAACAACGAACATTGGGGGGTAAAATTGCAATTATTTCGTTAGGGGGGGGGGGTAAGGGTGCCAATTGGCCTAAACCCTAGGGGGCAAAATTGCAGTTTACTCAAAATTATATCAACAATCTATGTGGGTGTTGCTATATTGAATTGTTGAGTTGCTACAAAATTGTTTAATCAAATAATATTTTTTTTGGTTTGTTGGACCACCACCACAAGTGTAATGGAATAATGTTTCATAATAACTAGTTTTTTAGCCGCCGCTTTTTGCGGCGGCACCATACGTGGCGTCGAAACATAGACCAACTCAAAACGTACATAAAATAAACACATGCCGTGGCATCGTATGCGGCGATATAAAGTATAGACTACAATCGACCCGTATGGTATTTAGTATTTTAGGATGTTTTGCTTGCATTCACAGCTAACATCCTTGCTTCTGATTCAGATTTGCAATTCCTCCTCAAACTCTCCTGTTGATGACCTAATAAGTAATAACGCTTCCATTCAAATTCTCCTATTGATGACATAATAAGTAATAACGCTCCCGTCAAATTTCATATTCGATCAATATGTAGGATTATATGTAATTAGTGATCACCACATTTTGTGCTAAGAGTATATTATGTGTATTATATGTAGTAGTGTATTAGGATAATGAAAAATACACTAAATACTCCCAAGGAGTATCACCAACAAAATACACATAAAAAATACATGAAAAATACCCAATATTACTCACGCAAAATAACCCATGAAAGGGTATACGGACAAACACAAGAAAATATATTTGCATAAATATATTGGACGATTTGGACAATGGACAACTTGGACAAAATATATAAATATTCCTGAAATTTAACTCGTATCTTGACAAATTTGATAAACGATACTCCTAAAACCGAACAAACGACAAAGTATGTATTTTTACAATTATTATGAAAATATATCATATTTTGTCAACCTTAAAATATATTATTTTGGAGTGTAAAGAAATATATATATTTTTATAAACAACTCAAAAATATATTATTTTGGTGGAAACTAAAAATGTATATTTTCTAACTTTGATCTTAAAAATAGATTATTTTTAAGATATATGGATACATACATATTTTACCAAGTCAATTATAGATGTTTTTATATAAAATTTTTCTTAATATATATATATATATATATATATATATATATAGAAACGGGTTCAGGAGAGAACGGTGAAAAGTGTGAGAACGGATCCTGGCCCAACACGTGGCAGGGGGGCGTTAATTGTTATGCGGGGGTACGATTGTCCTTTTATACATTCCCTCCTTATTCACGTTATAAATCTCTTTCAAATTAAAACTCTAAAGATTTATTGTTAGTTGTTACCTCCTTTGCAAGCTTTCTCAGATCTATGGCGTTTAACGTGGATTCTGTTGGACAAAGTAAAATTCGTTAGCGTTTTCTATTTTTGTTCCAGCAAATCATGCAACAGATATGGCGTTTTGTTCTTTTATCATTGTTTCATTGTTTTTTTTTGTATTAGTATTTTTATAATGTGTTGTATGTTTTTCAATAGCGTTATTCAATTATGCAATTTAATCGCGTTTTAATTGTTATTTAAACAATTATGAAGAACTGACAATTGGAGTTTTCAATACTAATTTTAATTTTTGTTTACGTTCTAGTATATTTCTTATGTTTTTACGATCATTGGCGTATTACATCTATTTGATTAGTTTTGAATTTTATTTAGTAGTATTTGTGAACATCAGTTATTACTATTTTGTTAATTTGTATAAACATCAGTTTTGTTAATTTTGGCGTTTTTATTATGATGTTATATTTTGTTAATTATTTATGTTATTAATTGTTTTTAATTATTCATCTCATGGCTTTTTATCATGTCGTTTTTAAATTATGTGTTTATATGTCTTGTTTATTATTCAATTAATGGCATTTTAATATATAATGTTATTATGAGACATCACTGTGTTTTTCTGATTTTTCTGTTCCTCACTGTGTTTTCTCAGACGAAGTTTCTTCCTCGAGTCAAAGGCTTTGCCCCAAAACTGGATTACCATTTATCATTCCTGACGTCAGTGAAGAAATAAAGCCCACAATGGACATGGTATTCTCAAGCCTCGATGATTGTTATTCAATGTATGTTAAGTATACCAAGGAGTGTGGGTTTTCAGTCAGGAAAGGGACTACAAAGACAAACTCTAAAGGTGTCTTATATATTAAGTAATACTTGTGTACGAGATCTGGGTTATATAAGGACAAGAAGGTTGATACGTTGGACCCCAATCAAAAGGAGCGAGTAGTGCGATCCAACTTTTCAAAGAGGACTGATTGTGGTGCACTGTTATGTGTACTTTTTGAGGCTGGATCATGGAAGGTGTATAAGTTTGTCGAGGAGCACAATCATGAACTTGTTGAACGTCCTGATAAGCATTTTCTTCCAACTGAACGACACCTCACTCAGCTCCAGAAGCATATTATACACAGCATGTCTAAGCTGAATTTGGGTCCCGTCAAAGCGTTTAATGTTATGAAGACTTGTTTTGGCGTTTTTGAAGACGTGGGTGCAAGAAAAGTTGAATTTAAGAACTATAAAAGGCAAATTAACTTGTTTATAGGGGAATATGACGCCGATATGGTTGTGAGACATTTGAATGAAAAAAAACATTCCCATCCTAATTTCTCGTATGATTACATCACAGACGAAGATAATCGTTTGAAAGGACTTTTTTGGTGTGACGATCAAGCCAAACGTAATTACCACATGTTTGGTGATGTGATTTCGTTTGACGCCACATATCGTTCCAACAAGTAATATTTTATAATTTAACTTCTTTTGTTTTTGGCGTTTTATTAGTTTACATGCAATGGCGTTTTATTATTTTACATGCAATGGCGTTTTATTAGTGTACAAGCAATGGCGTTTTCTTATTGTTTCAGTTCTCATGGCATTTTTATATGCAGATACTCTATGGTGTTCGTACCGTTCACTGGTATAGAAAATCATCACTGCAATGTTACATTTGGTGCAGCATTATTGGCGTCGGAAACTGCTGATACGTATATTTGGTTGTTGAGAGTTTTTCTAAAAGCTGTTGGTTCTCAACCAAAAGTTATTGTCACTGACCAAGATCCAGCAATGAAGAAGGCTATTTCTGCTGTATTTGTTGACACAAGGCATCGGTTATGCATGTGGCATGTGATGCATAAACTTTCTCTGAATGTTGTTTTGCTTTTTTTACCTTTGGCGTTTTAGGATACACTGCGTTTTAAAATACATGGCGTTCTTTACCTTGTTAGTGTTTTTTTAGTTAAGTTTTGTCTTTGTGTTTTTTTTATTCATGGCGTTTTCTTTTTTTTTTTTGTTATTCATGGCGTTTTCTTTGTTATACATAGGTTGGTGTTAGGCTATGCAATTCCACCAATTTTAAAGAACGTATTTGTGGTGTTGTGTGGACGGATATTCTCACACCTGAAGAGTTTGAATCAAAATGGGAAGCGGTTATCGCAGAGTTCAATTTAGAAGATAATGACTGGCTATCTGATATTTTTGCACTTAGGGAATCTTGGATCTCTGCATATTATAGAATGGAGGAGATGTCTGGTCTTATGCGAATGACATCGAGATCGGAGAGTGAGAATCATTTTTTTTGGTCAAGTGTGCAATTCGAAAGCTACTCTTGTTGAGTTCATAACGCATTACGAGACTGCAATAGAAGCACAGCGTCACACACATCGTGAAGGGGTAAGGTCCCAAAAACATCGCTTCGAGTATTTGGGACCATACCACAACCTCATATTTCTAACCTTCTTTAGACCTTACGCGGCCGCGCACTGGTCCTACAAAGAAAACTTAAAAAGAAAACAACAGGCAACACCTGCGCGCCAAAAGGAAGCTAACGAATCCTTGCGCCAATCTCCATAACAGATAAGGATAAAAATCCTGATAAACACTCCCGCATAAATAATACCCAGGCTTGGATATTATTTATTTCACTGATACCATACAGTTAGGAGCCACACAGGATTACAACTGTAATCTTCTGGAAGGCTCTATCGTGTATCACCAGACGGTTATAACCGTCTGGCCACGTGTCATCGTCCCAGGCTCTCTTGAAGTCACGATGATGGCACTAAATTGAAGAGCGATCTTCACTTGCCCACTTTCCACGTGGCAATACCCCAGTCGTTGATCAAAGATCGCGATCTGTGTGCTCTCACGTTCGATTAATGATTAACGGAGGGAAAAATATCCGCTTACGGAATTAACACTTTCCGTCAATATTTCACCAACAAGTTTTCCCGCCCAAACTTCGGCTATAAATAGAAGGATAATTCAGGTATAATCTTCAAGGTACATTCACTTCACTTACACTTCTTCTTCTTCATAAACCTGTACTAATTCTCACACCGGAGGGTGGTCACGGAGAGAACCCCCATTCTCCCTGTGGCGAGTCTAACGGTGGTTGTTTTGCAGTTACTGTGAAGAGAAGAAGATCCGTCACCCACGAACCAAACGAGAAGAAACCAACCCTTTTATGCAGAACTGAACCCCCTGGTTTAGTTGATTCCGACCAGTTAACCAGTGTTTCTTCATTGGCGCTCACCGATTTCTCAGTTTTATTCAATACTTCTCGTTTCGATTCAATTTTTCTCCATCCTCTGTTTCATATGGCAGAGAATCCATCACTTCACCCATCAGGTCCTCGATCGGAATTCGAGGGTTCTGTAACCCGAGATATCCAGATCGACAGAATCATGGGCAATAAAGGAACCAACAAAGTCATCTGGAAGGAAATGGCTCTTTGATACAAATAGGAGTTCATAACCGTCCAGATCTACTCTTAGAGAAAACTCCAGAACACTGGTTCGCCAGGTTCCAGATCGCCATAAACCAAATTTTTGCGCAAAACACCAGATCCGAGTTGTTAAATAACAGATCTGATACTCAAGAAGTAATTAAGAAAAAAATCGGTACTACAGTGTTGGACCCACAGTTAGCCTATCAGGGGGACATCCAATCCAGTAGTAACAAACAGATGATACGAAAACCAGAAGATACCAATCACCAGGAGGCTGAACCAAAGCAGATAAACAAGGTACAAGGAGGTCCCTCACGAAGGCCGAAAAACGAAGCCATAATCAGCATTGGAGAGAGCAACAAGTTGTATTCCCTGTTGTACCCGGAGGTGTCACATCCCGACCACGTAAAACAACAAATCGCGGTGGAATCGTCGGGGAGTATTGTAACAGAATCATTGTTTCATAACACATGGAAATTGAAATTTGATTTTATTGAATAAAAGAAGTTACAATGTCTTAAAAACAAAGAAACATAACATAATTAACTAGTTTTGCATCTTTTATTGTCACTAAGGCCCAAGTCCGCCTAAGTATATGTTGATCAATCCTATGCATCAAATCCTGAAAACACATGTGAAAATAGGTACGTCAGCATAAAAATGCTTGTGAGATACATAGGTTTTATTAAAATAGGATTCATGACTTGTAAGTTTAATGAAAATATTTAACAAAAGTTAGTCATGAACCTTGTAAAATGTTTTCTTTTATAAATCATACAAAAGTGATAAGAAATCAGATGATATAAAAGAAAGATGCATAGATAAATAAATAACCGAGTAAAATGAGTTTGTATAAAATATGTTGTTTGAAAAACAATGTTTCATGAAGATATGGTATATGTGTAAAATGTAATATGTTTAACTTGAAATGGTTTCAATAACGCTACGATATGTAATATCATAAAAGCACTTATATATAGGAAGTACCAGCGACGTATCCACCATGCTTTAATCATATTACACACGCCTCGTTACTTAAATCACTTACCCAAACAAACCACCAACAATGTATTGTTTAAACCAATTGTCAAATGTTTATGTGAAAACCATGTCTAGTGTCAAGTATAAATCATGTAATGTGTAAACAAATGTCATGTATGGCAAGTAAAAAGTGACTACTTAAACCATATGTAATATGCACAAAACAATGTATTGAAATAAATCATAGTTTAATTCAAACGCTATGTTTTGTAAAATAATGCATGCTTTACTGATACAAACATCTATGCGGTAATGTTAAACGTCTACATTCAAGCCTTGCGACTGTGGCGACAAACCCCTAACAAGTTAAAGGTTCATCTAAATTCTGAATATCGAATTCGGTCATTCCTTCCACCCAAACAAACCTAGGATTTCAGGAATGGGAGTTGTCAATTCCTATGGTACCACTACCTACTAACGAACGACATGATCGATGTTAATGAATGTATTTATGACCCATTAAACAAACCAAATGTCATACCAAATGTAAGCATGTTATATGAAAATAATGTACTAAATATGCTAAATGAACATACAAAGTAAAAATGTTTAATGTAAATCAATGTGTCCATATGCTAAGTGAATCATATGCAACAAAATGTAATATATGAAATCAATGTGCTAGCATGTTAATAAAACATACATAGCAAAAACATGGAAGAAATCATGTACTATATGTGTACAAATGAACATAGAAAGTATATGATATAAAGGCATGAAAAGCACGAAAGTAACAAGTAGGCACATGTGTTTCACCCCAAAATGTTTGAAAACAGTAAAAGAGGGGTCTATGTACTCACTTGAGGGTGCTTAGAAGTCTTGAATAACCACCAAGCAAAGCTAGAGGGATTACGGAAATCAATCGGCACCTAATATAAGTAACTATGTTAATAGACCAGACCTAAATCGAAAGATCGGATAGAATGAGGTTTCGTAAACCAAATGAGTATTGGAACACATATGATATGGTTTAGCAAAGCCTACATACTAAATCGAAACCTATCCTAAGTGCTTACGACCCATTACGACTCGTTATGGTAGTTTACGCTACTTTAACGCGTCGTTCACGTAAAACGCGTTCAGACCGCCTAAATAGTCCTATGACAAGTATTATATGCCTTAACATGTCTAATAATGTTACCTAATCAGTTTAGATGTAAAAATTTAGGTTACATATGCTTAAAATGAATTTATGCGTAAAAAGGGCATTTTGGTCATTTTCCTAAGGCATATAAATTACCTATCATACAACTAACTAAACGAGGTGACCATAAGGTATAACCTTGGAAGGTTATTCCCTATACAACTATGGTCACAAAACATGTCTGGTCGGATCCTATTGATTGACCAAACGGGTCGGGTTCAAAAGTCTAAGCGGTTGTTTAGACCGCTTGTCTTACGACCCTATATAAGCACTAAACTAAAAGTGACGAGTTAAACATGTTAAAACATGTTTAATGAAGTTAGAAAACAAGTTTGATATCAAAACAAAGGGTTTTGATACCCAAGAATAGTTTGGTTGCAAAATACGCGTGAATACGCATTTTGACCGAAACTATGACTCGTCACTACACCTAATCAACGTGGTAATCAGTAGGTATAGTCATAAGGGACTATGACCATCGTGATTATGCTCACGTTTCGAAGTTCAAATGAACTTCTTGTTGAACAAAGACTGGTCAAAGCAGAAAGTCAAACAGTGTTTGACTTTTACGCTTAAAAACGCATAAAAGAATGAAAGAAACGTGAGCGAAGAATTGATATATTCAGAACGTAAGATATGCGCGAAAATGCAAACTTATGCGAAGAATGGAATTTTAGCATCCCAATCACTAAAATAAATTATTTTAACGATTACATAAATTTTTGGATGTCCGGATATATTCAGAACGTAAGATATGCGCGAAAATGCAAAGTTATGCACTTTTTGACGCTTTTAGTCCCTGTTTGACCAAAAAGTTTATTTCTTGCACACCGAACCCCTCAAAGCCTATTTCTAAGCTATGTAAGGGATATTTATGGTATGTTTAACTTATTATCAAGTTCCGGAATGTTCGTTATAGTACGAATCAGCATACTTTCGCAATTTGTCAAAATTAGTCCTTGTAAGCGAATAAACTTGATTTCGACACACCAAACCTTCCAAAACTTATTTCTAAGTTATGTAAAGGTTATTTAAGGTATGTTAAGCCCATGTCACTGTTCCAGAGTGTTTGTCGCATTAAACTGATTACGTTTACGCATCAGTTCGCGTATAACTTTTCAGAAAGCGATTTAGAGCTCGAAATCGAACGAGAATTGATATGTGCAAATGATACACATATTTATACAAATACCAAGTTTGAAACACAATATTTCATTGATTTGCTATTTGTTTGATGGTCATAGAGACACAGGTGTCACAGTCTCCCCTATTTCAGGAAATTTCATCCCGAAATTTATTTAGAGGAAACTTGTGAGAGCTCGAAACATAAAGTTGAAAAGATAAAACAACACTGGTTAGGGTTCTGAACTTCTAGTAACTTTAAATAACATCATGCTTGCAATGTAAGAGGGACACTTATATACAAGTATATGAAGCGCCATTGGTGCGTCCATCGTACCTCCATTCCATTGTTCACGTTTTGTTATTGTTGCCACTATCGGTTCTTACACATGATAAATCTTACTGTGGTTTCCGTGCACTGAATGTCATAATTATGTATGCATCCATAGTTACGTAATTCCTTGCATAGTCCACACAGTGCATTTTATAATGTGTAGGGGAAAACCAAATCAAACCTGTGATGAGTGTGACTAGACCACCATAGGATCCTTTAAATTAAATCAATAAATGATCTCTTTAAATAGACCACCAAGGAGACTGTTCAGCTATATCATCACATGCCATTCTTAACAAGATTCTGAATCAATCTTTTTAACTAGACCACCCAAAGGGTCTCTTTGACTAATGGAATGGTACCATATAATCCAAGGGTCTTAACTATTACGTAGAAGCCCATTAAGGATTTAAGGTAGTACCTTTGGATATCCTACTACGAATCCCTCATATGAAGATATGGAAGATTCTACGAGGATTTGGAGAATGAAAATTCAGATTACACAAAAACACAAAAGAAAACACATAACACATAATCACAAAATTGTTTAAATTGATCTTCAATTTGTTATCATTCTGTTAATTTGTTTGTTAATTGTGCACATGTATTTAAAGCACACCAGGAATCCAATCCGTGGATTTCATTTGTCACTTTAAACATTTTCAAGAATCTAACTATGTAGATAGGAAGATCTTAATAGGAATCTGGCTTTGTCCTTATTGAATCGTAATGTACATATTAAAGCATACAAAGAATCCAATTAAAGACTCCGATTTGAGCGGTAACCATCCACAAGGATCTAATTGTGAAGATAAGAAGATCCCATATGGATTTTGGAATTTGAAAAGCGGGAGACTTTTCGAAATCTTGCACTAGACGTGCTTAAGTCGATACACGAGGTAAAATGCTCATGAAGTTGGGGTGCTAGATATGCTAAGGCGACATATGAAGCAGGATTTGGAGGTTGGGTACTACCTATGTTAAGTCAATCATATGAGTAGAATGTTTTTGAAAACTATGCATGGGGTTCTTTTAGAAATGTTTTTAATGTTTTTGAAACCTTACATAATACTTTTGAAATCATAAGGTAGGTGTATTAGGTAAGTATATTTATAAAATGTTTTAAAATCATGCGAGACGAATTTTGAAATTATGCATAAGGTTTTTGAAAACATGGATAATGCTTTTGAAATCATGCATTTGATATATTAAGTAAATATACTATGTTAAAAATGTTTTCAAACTATATGAAATATTTTGAAATCATGAAGGTTGTTTTGAAAACTGATACTATGTATGCTTTTATGAAAACCAGAATGTAATGATATGGGTATGAGATCGAAAAATACCCTTAGTTATCTAACCAAGGATTTAAAGTGACATTTTGAGTAATCGTCTAAAATTGTCACTTATATTCTGTACTTTGTTTCTTAGAATGAAACGAGTACTTAGAAATTTTTCGAGGAAATCATGAGCGATCACATGAATGGGAGAATTACAAGAGTAGTTTGTTTAAAGAACATAGTTCTTTGGTGTAGGTATCATAGGGGTGTGCCATACACACATGTAACTACATTTGTACATCAGAATTGTGAACAACAATTTATTTATAAACAAAACAGATTGTTTTAGGGTTCAACAAAAGATACAAAAGCATAAGATTCAAATTATTCAAAGTAGCAGCATCTTATAATCAGCCAAATGCTTATCCGTGGGTTAGATTTGCATTGACAAACCTTGGGCATTGGTTCCTGAAATAACCCATCTCGTCGTAGTTATACCAAGTACCAGGCGGTAAACGAGCTTGAGCAGGGTTTACTTGGGGTTGGTTTGGACCACCTTGGCTTGGGTTGAATTGACAAGCAATTCCCAGGTGACCGAGTCGTCCACATGAAGCACACAGACGACACTGCAGGTAAGCTCGGTGAGGTGCATTACATTTGTTGCACATCGACACAGTACCGACATAAGGTTTCCTTGCAGGAGGTTGAGCATCAGCAGGATTTGCAACAACTTTGTTTTGGGTAGCAAAGCGGCATACGTCAACCAAATGTCCCCATCGTCCACAGTGGGTACATTTGAAGCAAGGTATGTGATTTGGATGATGACGGTTGCATCGATTGCACCGTGGAGCAGTTCCCAAGTATGGCTTCTTGGTTGGTGGTGTTGCCACTTGGCTAGGTCCCGCTTGATTTGGTGCAACTGCTGTGGGTTTCTTTGAAGCTTTACGCTTCTTCGATTTTTGTGAAGGCTTGGCTTCTGCTTCCTTTGGTGTCTCTTAGGCGGCTTCATCCTTGAGGCGAGACATGGCGACAGCCAATTCAACAGTCTTCTGGATTACTACACCTATTCGTTGGGCAAATTTGGTAGCCTGCTCGTACATCTGAGTGTTGTGGCGATGAGGAGACATCTTAAAGGAAATGAAAGACATATGAGGAAACAAGTGAAATGTTATCGGATAATCAAAACAAAATGATAAAGCATAAAAATTGCGATCATTTGTTTGTTACCTAAGGCAAACAAATGAGACGGTGACTAATCAAAGTAAGTGGGTCATATTAATGTATTGCGAAGACATGCTTTAGCCTATAAGTGGACACTCACCCCAAGAGTTCCCAGGTAAGAGTGACTGGTCCGATTATGTGGATTTGTATGAACACTCTAGCCTTAGACAGAAAACTCAGAGTACAGGCATCTACCCTTCCAGATTGCACGTGTTCGCATTATAAGACCCAACTTTGACAATATTTTAAAAACTTAAAGGGTTTAAAACCTTATAATAAACCATCCTAGAACATATGATTGTTTTTCAAAGCGGATTTGAAATTTATGTTCTTGTTGTGGTTGTCACCTAAAGATAAGTGACGGTATTGTTTTAAGATCTAAACACAAGAATATTGTGTTAGGGTCCTAGGAAGGTTATAGACTAGGTCAAAGCATTACTAATAACCTAATTCCCTATAACCATGAGCTCTGATACCAACTCTTCTGTCACACCCCGACCACGTAAAACAACAAATCATGGCGGAATCGTCGGGGAGTGTTGTAACAGAATCATTGTTTCATAACACATGGAAATTGAAATTTGGTTTTATTGAATAAAAGAAGTTACAACGTCTTAAAAACAAAGAAACATAACATAATTAACTAGTCTTGCATCTTTTATTGTCACTAAGGCCCAAGTCCGCCTAAGTATACCTTGATCAATCTTATGCATCAACTTCTGAAAGCACATGTGAAAATAGGTATGTCAGCATAAAAATGCCTGTGAGATACATAGGTTTTATTAAAATAGGATTCATGACTTGTAAGTTTAATGAAAATGTTTAACAAAAGTTAGTCATGAACCTTGTAAAATGTTTTCTTTTATAAATCATACAAAAAGTGATAAGAAATCAGATGATATAAAAGAAAGATGCATAGATAAATAAATAACCGAGTAAAATGAGTTTGTATAAAATATGTTGTTTGAAAAACAATGTTTCATGAAGATATGGTATATGTGTAAAATGTAATATGTCTAACTTGAAATGGTTTAAATAACGCTACGATATGCAATATCATAAAAGCACTTATATATAGGAAGTACCAGCGGCGTATCCACCATGCTTTTATCATATAACACACGCCTCGTTACTTAAATCACTTACCCAAACAAACCACCAACAATGTCTTGTTTAAACCAATTGTCAAATGTTTATGTGAAAACCATGTCTATTGTCAAATGTAAATCATGTAATGTGTAAACAAATGTCATGTATGGCAAGTAAAAGTGACTACTTAAACCATATGTAAAATGCACAAAACAATGTATTGAAATAAATCATAGTTTAATTCAAAAGCTATGTTTTGTAAAATAATGCATGCTTTACTGATACAAACATCTATGCGGTAATGTTAAACGTCTACATTCAAGCCTTGCGACTGTGGCGACAAACCCCTAACAAGTTAAAGGTTCATCTAAATTCTGAATATTGAATTCGGTCATTCCTTCCACCCCAACAAACCTAGGATTTCAGGAATGGGAGTTGTCAATTCCTATGGTACCACTACCTACTAACGAACGGCATGATCAGTGTTAATGAATGTATTTATGACCCGTTAAACAAACCAAATGTCATACCAAATGTAAGCATGTTATATGAAAATAATGTACAAAATATGCTAAATGAACATACAAAGTAAAAATGTTTAATGTAAATCAATGTGTCCATATGCTAAGTGAATCACATGCAACAAAATGTAATATATGAAATTAATGTGCTAGCATGTTAATAAAACATACATAGCAAAAACATGGAAGAAATCATGTACTATATGTGTACTAATGAACATAGCAAGTATATGATATAAAAGCATGAAAAGCACGAAAGTAACAAGTAGGCACATGTGTTTCACCCCAAAATGTTTGAAAACAGTAAAAGAGGGGTCTATGTACTCACTTGAGGGTGCTTAGAGGTCTTGAATAACCACCAAGTAATGCTAGAGGGATTACGGAAATCAATCGGCACCTAATATAAGTAACTATGTTAATAGACCGGACCTAAATCGGAAGATCAGATAAAATGAGGTTTCGTAAACCAAATGAGTATTGGAACTCATATGATATGGTTTAACAAAGCCTAAATACTAAATCGAAACTGATGTGTGCAAAATGCAACATATAAATTTCATCAAATGAGGCATAAAACTAACCCTTTTTAGTACTAATGTTGGAAAAAGTGTGCTTTTGTCTTCCTTTTGTATTTTCAGGATTAAATGAGCTCAAATGAACAAAAGAAGCAAAAAGACAACTAAATCTAACAATAATACAAGAAAAGGAATAAACGTGGCATGCCCGACCCCCCAACAGCATCTTCCCAAGCAAAACAAGAAAACAGAAGGCTGAACACGCCCCGTGCTCAGTGAGCACAGGGGCGTGCCCAAGTGTCTGCAGAAAAGACAAAGCTGTAGAAGCTTCTATCACCCACCACGGGGGCGTGCCCAGCGGACACGGGGCCGTGGTCAACTCTAAGATTCGCAGAATCTGAGGAAATCTTGATAGTACAGATACGCTTCTGAACACGGGGTCGTGCCCAGCGGACACGGGGGCGTGGTCAACTAATGCAGACAAACTGTAATTAATGAAGAAAGAGAAGGAAGATGCACACGGGGCCGTGCCCGAGCTGCTGTTCAGGCTATAAATATGGGTGCTTGACTCATTTGTAAACCATCCCTTGGCAAACCACCTCTCTCACACTACACCCACCCTCCACCACCATCACAACCCACATCCACCACCATCATCCATCATCCATCATAGAGTGTGTGTAGTAGTCTCGGGATCCAAGATTGATCGTAAGAGTTCTTGACAATCAAAGACCATGTTTGCCTAAGTCTCTTACATCACTTGGTGAAGACAAGTGTCTAGTGTAATACCTTTTATTTTTAATCTTTTCGCACTTTTTATTTGGTTATGTATTAATGACTTTAATAACTAGTTTCTTATGTTGAAGGTGATTCTTCTTTATCGTTTGTCCGTGGTGTCTTGGCATTATTTTACTGTCTATATAAAATAAAAGATTTTCACCATTCATATCTCCACGGTCTATATGGAGATATGTTGGCTACCTGGTCGGAGGTTAAGGGAACGGTTTGGTAAGAGTCTTGCCTTGTTCAGTGTATAGATCCTGCAAGGACCTAGGTCAAATTTAGTAGGACCTCCTTCATTACCCACTGGTATTGGATGGCGGGGGTCCAAACTCTTTGATCCCCTCATATGTAAGCTACTATTAATACTATAACCCGGCTACTTAGGACTGTATCCCTGCTGACTCAGACTACTTAGCCGACGGTAACGTCACCTTCAAAAGAGGGGCCTACCACATTATGTATTAATAACTTAATTAATTATCTTTCAATAATCCGACCCCTTAGGATTGTATCCTTGCTACTGGGTTGAGGGTAACGTCACCTTCAAAAGAGGGGCCTACTACAATAACTAAGATAATCTCTTAAAAAGTGAAAAAGTGCGGAAATAATCAAAGGTTACACTACACACGAGTCGGATCCAAGTGATTCATCTTGTCTATCTGGTTTTATTTTTATTATATTTTTCAGCATTTTAGTTAGTTTTTATTTTTCTAGTTTAAAACCTTTTTTCTAACTTTTGATTTGATTAGACGTTGAGGATAAACCGGTACTAAAAGCTCTTGTGTCCTTGGACGACCTCGGTATCTTACCAACACTATACTACGCTCACGATCGGTGCACTTGCCCATATGTGTGTTTAGTGTTAGTAAATATCGTGTTTTATAAATTTAAAACTTGGCTAAAAAGTGTAAAAAGGGCTTAAAATATATATTAAAAACCATACACACTTCACACGCATCAAGTTTTTGGCGCCGTTGCCGGGGACACAAAGATTTTAAGAAAGTTAGGAATCAACGGCCTAATCGTTTTTCTTATTTTTCTATTTTTTGGATTTTTCTTAGATTTTACAGCTTTTGCAGAACTCAGCACGGGCCGTGCCCGCTGAACACGCCCCGTCCCAATCTTTGGTACTGGCAATCCTGTTTTAAGTCAGACAGTAAGCTGAACACGGGGTCGTGCCCACTCAACACGCCCCAGTGCCCAAGTTTCAGTTACTGAAAACAGAACTGTAAGATCCCGACGGTTGGTAATTTCTGACACAGATATGAGTGATACTGATATTTTTTACTTTCGGCACTCTTATGGTACGTGGTGTCAAATATGTGGTGGCCCTCATAAAGAATTAGAATGTTATTTTCCAAATTATAAGCCCCATTATATAGACCCATTGTTTTCCTGTAGCCTTAAAAGGGGCGAAAGTAAAAATAATCCCTATCTCTCTCTCGAAAGCTCCCAATCGGATCTTCTAGGAGAAATGCTTCTTGACGAACTATTTCAATTAGAAGATTTAATTCTTAATTGGGTGAAAGAACTTGAATTGGATTTCAATAATTCACCTCAAGACGAAGCCCAAGAAGAATTGTTGGGATCACATTCGAATAAAAACAACTTCGTTATTCCCGAAATCACCTCTAACTCTAGCGAGGACTTGAGCGATAGTCGTCCCTGTGTCGATTGTGCCGTGAAGGACTCTCCATCGATTTCGTTCGGTGCATACATAGAGCTGAGCGATTCGGCATACACCTTCTTTAACGAGAGCCCGGGAAAGGGTTGGACTTGTCCACCTACATTTAGCATAGGAATCACCCTCACCGACAACCTCTTGCATTCTCGTCTTAGTCTAGATCAATTAAGGTATCTCAGGCACTTTGGGGTTGTTCCATCCAGTAAGGAACCACCTGATCCGGATAAGTTCCTTAGAAGTAGAAGAAACTCCATAAATAGCCTCTAGACACGGGGCCGTGTCCAGGTCAGCACGCCCCCGTGTCCACCCAAAGATTCCCGTCTGATTTCATGTCAGAATACGGACAAAATGTGTGAGGACTTCATCTGCACACGGGGCCGTGTCCAGCCGACACGGGGCCGTGTGCAGCGTGCTGTCGTTTTCTATAAATGCAGCAAGATTCATGCACATATGGACCACTCCAAAGACAAAGATCTGGTGGATCTTCACACATACCATCCTAGGTATATTCTAAAGAAGGTTCCCAACAACCATCTTGTCTTTTCCACTTTTGTCCATTACCTTCTTCTTCAATTTTTCTTGACACCTCCATTAGAGGTTGAAATCTCCATAATTCCAAGCCTTATTGAGATGTTTGTTAGATTTTTATTCAAGGAATCTTGTTAAAAATAAGTTCTATAACAATGTTTTAAGTTGTTTCTGCTTAAAAACGTTTTAAAAATCATGAAAACAAATTAAAACACCAAGATTCCTTGTTCCAAAAATCTGCAGATATCTGAACATGGGGCAGTGCTCATTGAGCACGGGGCCATGTCCGAGCTACTGTTTACATAAAATTGAGCTCTTTTCGGTATGTTTTCTCAGAATGGCGAGCAGAACTAGCGGAACATCTTCATCGCATTCTAGGAACAACCGACAAGGGAGAAGGTCATCAACGATTGAAGATTCTCTTGTAAACTATGTTTACGCTTTAAGAGAAGCCATTGATGAGATGACGGGAGTGGAAGAAGCATTGGTCGACCGTATCAATCATTTGACGGTGGGACTAGAGGGATGTCTTCGAGAGGTCAACCTTTTGCACCAAAGGTTGAACATTCTCGCTTCTCCTCCTTTGGTTTCAATCATTACCCAAAGGGCATGGAATGTGGTTCCCGAAGTCATCATACCGGCCGAATGGTACGCCATACATCCGGAACCCCCTTGGGACGTACTACAAGGGGTTCCCATTGGTGTCACTCCCCCTCCACAAGATGTTGAAGAAAACGATCCCGCCTTCTTTCTCCCAAGGGAAATAGAAGAGTGGCTTTAATAACATCTATGGAATACCCCTCGGTCCAAAGTTCTACAAATATTTTAAATACCGGAAAGTTATTTCTGGAAATTTTGATAAAAGTAGAATTCCTTAGGATGATTTTGTGTACCATTTGACCCATCTATCTTAGGACCTTTAGTTTTTTTTCTTGCCTTGTCTTTAAATTTTCTAGGATCTTATGTAATGTGTTATTTTTAATGAATGATGGTTTTAATTTGGTGTTTGGATGATGTTGTAATGGGTAAAACACACTCGGGATGGTGAATGATACTAAGGGAAACTTGCACCAGTACCCCATGCACAAAAACAGGGCCATCCGACTAATTTTTCTTCATTACAGCAAGTTCAGCATGGGGTCGTGCTCACCCAACACGCCCCGTGCCCAACCATCTGCAGAAAACTGCCCAGTTCAGGTAACTGGACACGGGCCGTGCTCACCCAGCAGGCCCCCGTGTGCAGGCTTTTGTCTCTTTTACTTAATTTCTGTTACTGGCGATCTGAACACGGGGCCGTGCCCGAACACCACGAGGTCGTGTCCAGGCGCCCAGTAACATAAAATTTTTTCTTTTCACACCTTTTTACACATTCAATCAACCTAAAAACTTATTTTTGAGACACATTAAGGACAATGTGTAATTTAAGTGTGGGGGGGGGGGGGGGGATGCTAAAACCTTGAATTTTGCAAGTCCTAATTACAAGCCTTACACAAAACTCTATTGGAACCGCTAAACACCCCAAATTTTTTCAAAAATCTGTCATTTTTCTTACTTGTCTAGGTATAAATTGGGAATTTCAAATTTCTAAAAAAAAGGTGATATTTTTACAAATTTACAACTGATGGCGTCGTGATAAAAAGAACCAACATAAGAAAATTATGAAACGGTATGAAAAACCTAGTTAAAATTTGATTATATATACTTGATCACATAAAACCAATTCCCACAAAAAGTGAGTTTTGAGCCTTTATTGAGCATACAAATACACATCTTTAAACTAAATTCTCATTTTTCGTTTCTTGCGTGAATAGCCGCTTGGTTCTTACGACTCTAAAACTTGCCACGACGATACATTCCCGGTCCTTACCAACTTAAACCCGAGTAAGTAAATGATGGAGGCATTAGGACTAACCCTTTTTATTTCTACACCATTATTTTTCTTTTTTACCACCTACCCAAAATCCCCCTAGTTAACCTCTTTGAGCCTAAACCTTTTCATTTCTTAACCCAAAACAAACACCCTTTTCACCCACCAAAACCCTTTTTCATTTTAAACCCTTTATTTTAGTAACAAAGCACGGTTTTTGTGTGACTTTCTTATGTTAAAAAAAAAATGAATGATGTTTGCAATAAACAAACAAAGCTCACAAAAAGAAAGCTTGTTTGAGAAATACTTCATTAGAATAAAAAGTCACAAAAACAATATGTTTTGCAAAAACCGACGCTTTTTACGCCTTTTCGCCCTTTTCTACTAACCACTAACCCAACCATCTACCTTTAACCCACGCCTAACCCTTCACCCCTGAAAGTCCTATTGATATTTACAAAGGTATATAGTTAAAAAAGGAGGAGGATTGATTGCTTGGTAAGCTTATGGTAGAAGTAAGTTCCATGCCGCTCTCGAGTGTTTCACAAAAATACATCTTCGGCCGAGTGTTGAGTGATCCCCCGTGAGGTATGTGAACTTGTATATAAATGGAATTTTAAAAAGGCATGTTTTGCCCTAATAAGTAATTTATCTTATGTAATGTTTTAAATAAATCATGACGCATAGGATTGTAAATAAATAAAAATAAAACTTAATAAAGAATCTTGGAAATCCCGACACTTTATGACAAGCCCAAAACCTTCTCTTCTACCCATTCCATTTGGGAGTGTTAAGCCACATTATAAAGAGTTTTGCTTGAGGACAAGCAAAGATTCAAGTGTGGGGGTATTTGATGTGTGCAAAATGCAACATATAAATTTCATCAAATGAGGCATAAAACTAACCCTTTTTTAGTACTAATGTTGGAAAAAGTGTGCTTTTGTCTTCCTTTTGTATTTTCAGGATTAAATGAGCTCAAATGAACAAAAGAAGCAAAAAGGCAGCTAAATCTAACAATAATACAAGAAAAGGAATATAAATGTGGCTTGCCCGACCCCCCAACAGCATCTTCCCAAGAAAAACAAGAAAACAGAAGGCTGAACACGCCCCGTGCTCAGTGAGCACGGGGGCGTGCCCAAGTGTCTGCAGAAAAGACAAAGCTGTAGAAGCTTCTATCACCCACCACGGGGGCGTGCCCAGCGGACACGGGGCCGTGGTCAACTCTAAGATTCGCAGAATCTGAGGAAATCTTGATAGTACAGATACGCTTCTGCACACGGGGTCGTGCCCAGCGGACACGGGGGCGTGGTCAACTAATGTAGACAAACTGCAATTAACGAAGAAAGAGAAGGAAGATGGACACGGGGCCATGCCTAATGGACACGGGGCCATGCCCGAGCTGCTATTCAGGCTAAAAATAGGGGTGCTTGGCTCATTTGCAAACCATCCCTTGGCAAACGACCTCTCTCACACTACACCCACCCTCCACCACCATCATAACCCACATCCACCACCATCATCCATCATAGAGTGTGTGTAGTAGTCTCGGGATCCAAGATTGATCGTAAGAGTTCTTGACAATCAAAGGCCATGTTTACCTAAGTCTCTTAAATCACTTGGTGAAGACAAGTGTCTAGTGTAATACTTTTTATTTTTAATCTTTTCGCACTTTTTATTTGGTTATGTATTAATGGCTTTAATAACTAGTTTCTTATGTTGAAGGTGATTCTTCCTTATCGTTTGTCCGTGGTGTCTTGGCATTATTTTACTGTCTATATAAAATAAAAGATTTTCACCATTCATATCTCCACGGTCTATATGTAGATATGTTGGCTACCTGGTCGGGGGTTAAGGGAACGGTCTGGTAAGAGTCTTTCCTTGTTCAGTGTATAGATCCTGCAAGGACCTAGGTCAAATTTAGTAGGACCTCCTTCAATACCCACTGGTATTGGATGGCGGGGGTCCAAACTCTTTGATCCCCTCATATGTAAGCTACTATTAATACTTTAACCTGGCTACTTAGGACTGTATCCCTGCTGACTCAGACTACTTAGCCGAGGGTAACGTCACCTTCAAAAGAGGGGCCTACCACATTATGGATTAATAACTTAATTACTTATCTTTCAATAATCTGACCCTTTAGGATTGTATCCTTGCGGACTCAAACTACTGGGTTGAGGGTAATGTCACCTTCAAAAGAGGGGCCTACTACAATAACTAAGATAATCTCTTAAAAAGTGAAAAAGTGCGGAAATAATCAAATGTTCCACTACACACGAGTCGGATCCAAGTGATTCATCTTGTCTATCTGTTTTGTTGGTGCAGTTGTATGTCGACTACATCTTAGTTCGAGTCTTAGGCTAGGGCTGATTGTAGAGTGATTGGAAATCAAGATACACATAAGTATAGTTAGGTCCGCTTTTGTGTCAAAGGTGGAGGTCCGCTTATACATACATAGGAGGTCAGCTTTTATGTCAGGACAGCTTTTATGTCTGGTCCGCTTTTACGGACATGTCCATAAAAGCGAACCAGATGATAGCTTTTATGTCTGGTCCGCTTTTACGGACATGTCCATAAAAGCGAACCAGATAGTCTATATATAGGGGACCATATGAGCGGATCTAGGTGTGTGTTTTTTGAAGGTGTAACGGCGAAGCCCTGCCAATTTGTCTCCGGATCTTGTAAATTGTTAGCAGATTAATAAACGAGACGTTAAGTAGTGAAATCAAGCTTTACGAAGACCGAATCAATGAATTCCGCCTCTGATTCTGTCTAAGCACTCTTCTGATTGACTCGTCAGGTCGACAAACGTTCCTACAAGTGGTATCAGAGCTCAGGAGGAAGAGTTCTTACCGTTTAGCTCAATTTTCGCTCAAAAATTCTGATTTCTACACCTTCTTTTTCTGTTTCAGACACTTCCAACGGTCAAAATTTGCTGAAAATTTCAAGGATTGTGCGAAATAGTACATAGACAAACCCTTGAAAGTTTTGGACTGAAATATGGACTAAAAATCGGTTAAAAACTGTGGTTCGCTTTTACGGATATCGCGAGTTTCAGATCTGGAATAAGTTTCTGGTTCGCTTTTTAGTACATCTTATTGATCTGGTCCGCTCGAATGATCATATTCTGAACCGCTCGAACGAACAAGTCTGGTCCGCTCGAACGATCATATTCTGAACCGCTCGAACGAACAAGTCTGGTCCGCTCGAACGAACAAGTCGAACGAACAAGTCTGGTCCGCTCGAACGAACAAGTCTGGTCCGCTCGAACGAACAAGTCTGGTCCGCTTTTGTGACAAGTCTGGTCCGCTTTTGTGACAAATTCTGGTCAGCTTTTACGGACAAATTCTGGTCAGCTTTTACGGACAAATTCTGGTCAGCTTATTCGGACATTGATTAGGTCAGCTTATTCGGACGTTAAGTAGGTTAGCTTATTCGGACGTTGAGTAGGTTAGCTTATTCGGACACTGATTAGATTCACTCATTTGATCGTCACTACAGATTTGTCGAGTGTTTTCGAACGATGACAGAAATGATTTTTGATGAACAAGAAAATAATACACTTGAAAACCTGAATAATTGGTATATGAGAACTGGGGATACCAATTATAGGAATGTGAGTACAGACATTTGGGTTAAAAGTTTTGAACTTTTCATATGTCAAAAGGATGAAACATTAAATGAGATGGAAGCACGATTTAAAGTTCTAACAGACAATTTGTGGAGAACGGGTATTAAAATGTCAACTGATGAACATATATTGAAATTGACAACTGCATTACCTGCTAAATGGGATGAATTCATGGTTGAGCTAAAGGGAAAAGATTTTTTCCAAGAGCTTAATCCACATCAGTTCTTTAATGAGGTTCTTGCAGAGTGTCGTAAGGAAGAAAAGAAAAGAAGGGAGTTTTTGAATGAGATAGGAAAGAATTTACAAGATTTAGAATTGGATGTGATTACAGAAATCGATAAAAGAGTTCGAATATGTCTTGCAACAAAGAGGAATCTGAAATATGATATTAAAAGGAAATGTTATATTGATGAAAGTATGAATCCTTTTAATTTTGTTAAACTTTTTGGTGCAGGAACATACAAGATGGAAAAAGATCAAGATTCAAAGATTGAAGAATCAGTGAAGAATGAATCTTCGAATTCTGCATCAGTGTGTTTTACATGTGACAACTTAAAGACTGAAAATGACAAACTCGTGAAAGATGCGGAAAGTTTGACTTTGGAAGTCAAAGAGCTGAATGATAAGAAGCAAGCTGATGATAAACAGATTCTTGTTTTGAATGAAACCTGTGTAAAGCTGAACTCTGAAAATGACAAACTGTTAAGTAACTTGAACAGTTTGACATTGGAAAATCAGAAATTGAAAGAAAAAATTAAAAGTTTTGGAAATGAAAAAGTAAAAATTGAAAAAGATTTTCAAAGTCAAATAAAAATTTTAGAAGATGAGAGAGATTTATTTGGTAAAAACAATCTTGAAAAACAAATTGAAATCAATTCTTATCTTGAAAAGATTATTCGACTTGAAAAGGAAGCAGAATGTGCTCAAAAGAAAATCAAAGAGTTAGAAGGTAAAATCAAGGAATGGGAACAAAAGTTGAAGGTGTTTGTGAATACTTCAACTATTCCTTGTCCAAAACCTTTAAATTCAGTTCCAATAAGTGACAATGTCACAAACTTTGACAAAGTCAAAGTTGAAGATTGTGATGAGAAATCTGATGATAAAAAAGATAAAAGTGAAAAACAAAAATTGTTTTTGAATTTAAAAGAAAAATTTCAAGAAACCGTTCCACAATCAACTGAAAAGGGAGAATGCTCTAAGCAAAAACCTTTGAAGAAGAAAGTGGAACAAAAACAAAAAGAGAAAATTTTGAAAAATGTTCAAAAAGATAATAAAAGCTCATCAGATCGATCATCCAATCGCAATGAAAAATTACAAAAATCGAAAAATGAAAACTCTAAAATTGTTGGCAATAAGTGGTGCAGGTCGGACCACAGTGCTCAAAAGCCAAATCCAGCAAACATGAGGAAGGATTATCACCAAGCCAAACAGTGCTATGATCTGAATGTTTGGACTGAAAATGGTGATTGGTACGATAAGAGAGTGTGTTACAGATGCGGCTATCAAGGACACATTGCTGTTAACTGCCAGAGTTGGAGATTTGAGTCAAGGAGATGCTTTAACTGTAACATCATTGGCCATATTGCTAGAGATTGCTCAATGAGATCAATGAGAAGATCGAGAGCTGAATCTCAGAAGCAGGTAAAGAAATCAGTCAATGTCAAGCCCAAAGAACATAAGGTTCAAGAACCTAAAATTCAAGAAACGAAAGTGAAACTTTCTCAGGGGCAGAAAGACAGACTGAGGAAGAAGAGAAAGAAGGCTAGAGAGTATCTAGAGAAGATATTGTCCTCGGGTTCATCTGTTAAAAATAAGAGTTCTGACCCTCAATTGAAAAGTCAAGTAAGACGAATTCATCGGATACCAATCTGAGGACGAAAGAAGATAAGAAAAAGAAGAAAATGGTCGGCGATGAATCTGACGTATCAAAGTCAGACAAGCCACCTTCAGGCGATGAATCTGACAGTTCAAAGTCAGACAAGCCACATTCAGGCAATGATTCTGGTATATTAAAACCAGAGGAGCCATGTGTTGAGGTAAAAGTTGAGAATTCTGGTCTAACAATGGATGATGCTAATTTTCCACCATTGTTGAACAAGAAGTCAAAATCACCCAAGGACAGTCAGGCTTGGGTGAATCTGTTTAAATGAAAAACCTGACTTGCCGGAGTTCCCAGGTTGGTAAGCGTGGAACATGAATCGGCACATTTCTTGAGAAATTCACGAAAGTGATTTCGACTTACAAGTGGTAAATCAGGGACATTAAATTGTACTTGATTTTCTACAAGTGATATTTGTGGATTGATCTTTCAAATGTTAAATCTTTACAAGTGGTTGAAAAGATCAAGATGGTGAGATGACCCCGAACCTACAAGTGATTGGTAAACAAACTAATTTTTCTGGAAAAACCATTTTGGTTAAAACAAACTTAAGTGTTTTGAAATCATAATGGGAAAATAGTTTGTTGTGAGGGGGAGTTCTGATTGTTTAAGCCAGGTGGATGGAGAATTGAAGTGATTCTCATCATGTTGTCAAGTTTGTACAGTTTGTTTTCAAATTTTCTCAGAAAATCAAAATTGAAACATATTTTGATTTTAGGGGGGGAAAAATTTTAAAAAAATTAGAAAATTTGAAAATGTCAAAAACATTGAAAAATTAAAAAATGAGTTTTGCTGAAACAAGAGGAATTGATAGAAAATCAGTGGACTATCACAACATGCTAAAGAAATGTAAAGTCTAAATGTGATAAACGGTCTCACTAAAGATGTGACGGTAGGCTCAGCTAGACTAGTAGATTTGCGATAACGATACAAACCTAAATGAAAAAGCCTAGTTCTAGTGGGAAACATGATCGAAAGCATAGTACTTAGTTTTGTCCTTCTTGACTGTGTGCCTACTCAGCAATCGCTGATTGTCGAAAGACATAAAACTGGTTAAGTTTGTGAACTTTCACAACTTTGCTAAAAAGTCGCTGTGATTGTGCATTTTATTTTGCAAAGATTTAAACTTGTCTTATTTCTTTATTTTGTTTAAGCATCGGACATCCTCTGCGTATACGTGAGTATCGACCTGGATGTTGTTGCCTAAACGTTCTGCTTTATTTTCTTTGGTGTTTCGTTTAAGCTTTGGATCACCTCTGCGTATACGGGAGTATCGACCTGGTGGTTAAAGCCAAAACAACTTCAATTTTTTTTATTTTCTTATTTTGTTTAAACATTGGACTTTCTCTGCGTATACGGAAGTATCGACCTGATTGTTAATGTTTAAACATTTTGCTTTATTTTAGCACAAATCACAGTTGATAAAAGTTTAAAGGCATTACTTGAGTCAGTGTATTGCATGATGAGGGGATATGCTGAGATCGTGGGGTCCATAAGAATTTAGTGCTATCTTAATATACCTTAACGTATCGGTAAGCATGTCGAAAGTTTTTAGATTGAGCTTAAGAGGACAAACATATCGTCAATCAATGTGAATCGTTTAGAGCTTAAAACGATTAAGAGCTTAACGGTGCTTGTGATTTGTCTAAAAACTGATCTGATCCTCTTTCGCAAACTCACAAAAATAGGTTTGTACATATTTCATTTCTGCATTTTATTTCTGTTATTGCATTTATGTTTTTGAAAAATCCAAAAAGATTTTCGACAACTGATGTTGAAAAGCTGATATTCAAAATCTCAAAGGCTAAACAAGATGAACAATTGGGTTGCATAATTGGTTTGAAAAGTTGAATCAGAATTTGAAATGTTTTCAAATTTAAAATCAATTTTAAATGAAAATGATTCTTAAAAGTTTAGTTGATTCATTAAGTTGAATCACAATTATGTTTGTTATAATAGAGTGTTTGAGATGTGTAGGTTTCTGATCCTGTTGCTACGGAAAGCCAGGAGATGCATCAGAACCTGAGGAGAGCTTAAACTTTAAAAACCAGGATTTGATTTCAATGGTGATAACAAATTCCAGACGGCGTTCCCAGCTTGATGATAGGGGGAGTCTGATGAGAGTTAGAGCCAGAGAAAGATCCGGGTATATGATTCCAGGAAGAGTTCCTGAAGAAGACCGATCGAGATTGAAGAGTTATCATGTTGAAGACTCTCACTGAAGATTCCGTCAACATTCAAGGGGGAGTCTGTTGGTGCAGTTGTCTGTCGACTACATCTTAGTTCGAGTCTTAGGCTAGGGCTGATTGTAGAGTGATTGGAAATCAAGATACACATAAGTATAGTTAGGTCCGCTTTTGTGTCAAAGGTGGAGGTCCGCTTATACGTACATAGGAGGTCAGCTTTTATGTCAGGACAGCTTTTATGTCTGGTCCGCTTTTACGGACATGTCCATAAAAGCGAACCAGATGATAGCTTTTATGTCTGGTCCGCTTTTACGGACATGTCCATAAAAGCGAACCAGATAGTCTATATATAGGGGACCATATGAGCGGATCTAGGTGTGTGTTTTTTGAAGGTGTAACGGCGAAGCCCTGCCAATTTGTCTCCGGATCTTGTAAATTGTTAGCAGATTAATAAACGAGACGTTAAGTAGTGAAATCAAGCTTTACGAAGACCGAATCAATGAATTCCGCCTCTGATTCTGTCTAAGCACTCTTCTGATTGACTCGTCAGGTCGTCAAACGTTCCTACATGTTTTTATTTTTATTTTATTTTTCAACATTTTAGTTAGTTTTTATTTTTCTAGTTTAAAACCTTTTTTCTAACTTTTGATTTGATTAGACGTTGAGGATAAACCGGTACTAAAAGCTCTTGTGTCCTTGGACGACCTCGGTATCTTACCAACACTATACTACGCTCACGATGGGTGCACTTGCCCATATGTGTCTTTAGTGTTAGTAAATATCGTGTTTTATAAATTTAAAACTTGGCTAAAAAGTGTAAAAAGGGCTTAAAATATATATTAATAACCGTACACACTTCACACGCATCAAAACCTATCCTAAGTGCTTACGACCCATTACGACTCGTTAAGGTAGTTTACGCTACTTTAACGCGTCGTTCACGTAAAATGCGTTCGGACCGCCTAACTAGTCCTATGACAAGTATTATATGCCTTAACATATCTAATAATGTTAGCTAATCAGTTTAGATGTAAAAATTTAGGTTACATATGCTTAAAATGAATTTATGCGTAAAAAGGGCATTTTGGTCATTTTCCTAAGGTATATAAATTACCAATCATACAACTAACTAAACGAGGTGACCATAAGGTATAACCTCGAAAGGTTATTCCCTATACAAATATGGTCACAAAACATGTCTGGTCGGATCCTAATGATTGACCAAATGGGCGGGTTCGAAAGTCTAAGTTGTTGTTTAGACCGCTTATCTCACGACCCTATATAAGCACTAAACTAAAAGTGACGAGTTAAAAATGTTAAAACATGTTTAACGAAGTTAGAAAACAAGTTTTATATCAAAACAAAGGGTTTTGATACCCGAGAATAGTTTAGTTGCAAAATACGCGTGAATACGCATTTTGACCGAAACTATGACTCGTCACTACACCTAATCAACGTGGTAATCAGTAGGTATAGTCATAAGGGACTATGACCATCGTGATTACGGTCACGTTGCGAAGTTCAAATGAACTTCGTGTTGACCAAAGACTGGTCAAAGCAGAAAGTCAAACACTGTTTTACTTTTACGCTTAAAAACGCATAAAAGAATGAAAGAAACTTACAATTGTCCATGCTTGAAGATTTGAACTCAATTTGCTCAGGTATGAAGCTTAAGAGCTTCAACTTTGAGCAAGAATGAGAACAATTGTGAGGATTGCAAATGGGGAAAGTGGGAATTTATAGAAATTGGACAACCATTAGGATCGTTTCTCAAACTACGAGCTTTGATCTCAACCATCCAAGTGTGCCCACTGTTTTTACAAACCTATGGGTGCTTAAAACAAGCCCATGGTATGAAGAAACCAAGTGCAAAACCAGAAAACAAGCTGCTGAAACAGAAAACTGAGTTTTCTGATCTGGGCAGCTCTCACGCCCCGCGTAGGAAATGGCTTCCTCTTACGCGCCCCGCCAGAGCCATCTTTGGCAGATTGGCAGAAATGGTCCCTGAATGTCTAAAACATGGTTTTCGATGCATTTTTGACCCATTTAATCCCCGTTAACCCCATTTCAAGGCTCTAAAATGAAGTTAAAGTATAGGAAACTTAAAACATGCTCAAAAATATGTCGGATGTCGGTTCATTTGGTCGTACGGTTGCATTGTTTGGTTAATTACGACAAAACACGAACGAACGCGAAAAACGATCCAAATTATGCGACAAATGGAATTTTAGCATGCCAATCACTAAAATAAAATATTTTAATGATTACATAAATTTTTGGATGTCCGGATATATTCAGAACGTAAGATATGCACGAAAATGCAAACTTATGCACTTTTTGACGCTTTTAGTCCCTGTTTGACCAAAAAGTTTATTACTTGCACACCGAACCCCTCAAAGCCTATTTATAAGATATGTAAGGGATATTTATGGTATGTTTAACTTATGATCAAGTTCCATAATGTTCTTTACAGTACGAATCGACATACTTTTGCAGTTTGTCGAAATTAGTCCCTGTAAGCGAAGAAACTTGATTTCGACACACCAAACCTTCCAAAACTTATTTCTAAGTTATGTAAAGGTTATTTAAGGTATGTTAAGCCCATGTCACTGTTCTGTAGTGTTTGTTGCATTAAACTGATTACGTTTACGCATCAGTTCGCGTATAACTTTCCAGAAAGCGATTTAGAGCTCGAAATCGAACGAGAATTGATATGTGCAAATGATACACGTATTTATACAATTCCAAAGTATGAAACACAATATTTCATTGATTTGGTATTTTTTTGATGGTCATAGAGACACAGGTGTCACAGGAGGTCCTCAGGAGGAACGTCCAGTAATTATCACCGGTATCTTCGGACACTACAGAACCGATTACATGTTCATAGATCCAGGAAGCTCGATGGATATAATATATGAACAATGTTTCAAGCAACTACACCTGGAAGATAAAGCACGCTTAGAACCAGTTGATTTCCCTCTCACTGGTTTCTGCAACGAAGCGGTTTTTCCGTTGGGACAAATCGCTTTCCTTGTGACTCTCTCAGATGGCGAACATTCGCGCTCTGTCACAGTGAATTTCATGGTTATGTCAACAACATCGTGCCATGATGTACTTCTGGGAAGATGATCGCAAAGAGAATTCCGCATGATTACCTCCATACCACACGCTGCTTACGGCTTTCCGACGAAAACCGGAGTGGCAATTCTGTATTCCAGCAAGGAAATCATGTACGTGGACGATGAGCCACCAGAAAAGGTTGCCAAAATTAAACTTCAAACGAACCAGAAAAATGGGTTCTCAATGAAGAGTATCCAGAGCAAACCATCTTAATAGGGCACACCATTTCACCGGCAATACGGATACAGTTGAAGGAATTACTTTCAAACAATAGAGACATCTTCGCCTGGTGCCCAGCAGACATGACAGGGGTACCACGAGCTATAGTGTAGCACTGTTTGAACGTCCGACCCTCAGCGGAACCCGTCGAACAATGAAGACGCATTCTCAGCGCAGAAGAAATGAACGAGCAAGTAACAGAGTTACTGAACGCGGGGATCCTGCGCGAAGTACAATACAAAACCTGGGTCGCCAACCCAGTAATGGTTCAAAAACAAAATGGTGGGTGGCGCATGTGTGTCGACTTCAAAGACCTCAACAAAGCCTGCCCGAAGGATTGCTATACGCTACCTGAAATAGACAAGAAAGTTGACTCTCTAGCATCCTTCCGCTGGAAATGTTTTCTAGAATGTTATAAAGGCTACCATCAAGTTAAGATGAAAGAGGAAGATGAAGACAAAACAGCCTTCCGTACCAATAAAGGCATCTTTTGCTATACAAAAATGCCTTTCGGTCTGCGCAACGCCGGGGCTACCTACCAACGCTTCATGGATAGAGTTTTCAGAGAAGAAATTGGGAAAATAGTGGAAGTTTACATGGATGATCTCGTCATCCTGAGCCAAGAAGAAGAGACCATGCTCGCAAATATTCAGCGCACATTTGATTCTTTATGCAGTGTCAATTTAAAACTAAACCCAACTAAATGTTCCTTCGGAATGGAGGAGGGCAAGTTTTTAGGGTTCATAGTCACCAGAGACGGTTTTAAAGTCAACCAATAAAAGGTACAAGCCATTCAGCTAATGCCGTCACCAATAACAGTTAAAGAAATGCAACGTCTCGCCGGACGCTTAGCGGCACTGAACAGGTTCTTGGCAAATCATGCCGCGAAATCCTATTCGTTCATTAGCACATTGCGCAATTGTTCCAAGAAGAGTCATTTTTAGTGGACACCAGAAGCCGAAATAGCCTTCAAGCAAATGAAGGAATGTCTAATTTAGTTACCAACGTTGACAGCACCGCGAGAAGAAGAACCGCTAATCTTATAACGGTTCGCAGCAGAGGTAGCGGTTGGCACAGTGCTAATGGTGGAAAGAGAGGGCATTCAAACCCCGATATACTACATTAGTAAGATGCTAACTGGCCCAGAGACACGCTACTCCATGATAGAAAAGCTCTTCCTTGCACTGGTACACGCGTCACGAAGACTACGCCGGTATTTCTCTGGTCATGTTATTATAGTACTCAATAATTATCATCTAGGCGAAATTCTGTCTAAACCCGATGTCGCGGGACGACTGGCCAAGTGGGCCATCGAGCTAGGAGGATACAATATCCTATATAGACCTCTACCAGCAATCAAAGGGCAAGTATTAGCAGACTTCACCATAGAAGTTTCCGTAGACAAAATACAAGAATGCAATTCAATTCAAAACCCTATTCCAGTCTTCGACGATAGGGTTTGGATGTTGCACACATATGGAGCTTCTAACGATGATGGTGCAGGCGTAGGCCTTCGACTGGTTAGCCCAGATGATCTCGAGCTCACATACGCGATACGCTTAGATTTCAAAAGTACAAACAACGAGGCAGAATATGAAGCATTTCTCGCAGGCCCCCGATTGGCACTTAAAATAGGGGCAAAAAACCTTGAAGCTCACGTCGATTCAAAGTTAGTGGCGGAACAAGTTAATGGTCATTATGATGCCAAGGGCGAAGCCATGGCTTTGTACTTGGAGCAAGCACGAATGCTCATCAGCCAGTTCCAAACATTCAAGATAATTCATATAAACAGAAGTGAGAACAAACATGCGAATGCACTAAGCAAACTGGCCGCCACCAGCATCAAACATCTAGAAAAAGAGGTCCGCATCGAAGTATTATCTAAGCCATCCGTCCCTCTATGGCAAGTAAACATCATCGAGGTCGGCAACCCATCCTGGATGTTCCCGATCATCATGTACCTGCAGCATGGCAAACTTCCAGAAGGAAAAACGGAAGCTAGGAAGATCCAAAACAAAGCGCTGAACTACGAAATGGCAGACGGTATCTTATACCGGAAATCATTCATGGGTCCACTCCTACGCTGTGTCGATAAAACAGATGCACAGTACTTAGTCAGAGAAATTCACGAAGCATTATTTGGGATTCACGCCGGACCACGTATGGTAGTGGCAAAGATAATGAGCGCATGCTACTATTGGCTAAGAATGCATGTAGACGCAGTGGAACTCTTGCGCAAATGCACAGCATGCCAACGCCATGCACCAAAAACCCTCCGCCCGAAAAATCCTTTAGTACCGGTCACCTAAGCCTGGCCTTTTCGACAATGGGGTATCGACCTTGTCGGTCCTTATGCGCCAGGCGTAGTTAAATTCATCGTTGTGGCAATTAACTACTTCACTAAGTGGGTAGAAGCTAAGGCATTGGTGTCAACCACAGCGATGGTAATCCGCAAGTTTATATGGGAACATATCATCTGTCGGTTCGGGTTGCCCTTGCGCATTATTTCAGATAACGGCACGAATTTTGCATCAGAAGACCTCTAGAGGTGGTTCAAAGAAATGAAGATCTAGCACAGTTTTTCCTCTGTGGCACACCCACAAGCAAATGGGCATGTCGAAAGTGTAAATAAACAAATAGATGATGGCATCAAGGCGAGATTAGGGACGAGGCGTAGAGGATGGGTAGATGAACTCCCCAGCATCCTATGGGCTCATCGCACCATGCCAAAAACTAGTACGGGGGAAACCCCATTTAGCCTGGTATATGGATCAGAGGCAGTAATACCAGCAGAAATAGGCCTCCCATCGTCGTGCATGATTGTCATGGAGAAACAAGACAACGAAAAAGAACGAAGGATGGATTTAGACCTTCTTGAGGAAAGGCGCGAGAATGCGGCCATTGCAGAGGCAAGGTATAAATCCAAACTTGAAAAATACTACAACGTGCGCGTTCGGGTATGTACCTTCATCCAAGGAGACTTCGTCCTGCGCGACAACGAAGCATCCAATGCGGAGAAACCGGGAAAATTAGCACCTAAATGGGAGGTACCATACATTATCAACGAAGTCCTTGGAAAAGGGGCGTACACCCTAAAAATAATCGATGGAACAACAGTTCCCCACACCTGGAACGCACATCAGTCGCGCAGGTGCTACATATGACCAAGCCAAAGCTATTCGCCATAGAAGGCCAGACTTATACAGGTAATGTATTTATTTTAATTATTTTACTTTGTATTTATCGGCCTTGCGCCCTATTAATACAAAGATTATCCTTGCACATTTTACTGTTTATTACAAATTGCATATAATTCCTTTTGGTACGCGCGAAAACAATATGATGAAACATTGAAAACCTCATAAACGGTCTATCGGGGCAAGCCCCGCGCACAGTTCAGACCTACGTGAGCTCAATACCATTCTCATTCTCATTCGCTTTACCTAAACAAAGTAATTATACACATGCAACATATTGTAATTCAAACACAAACTAATATGCCACACACAACAATCACAAAACATGTATGCATACCATTGCATCAAAAAAAGAAAGTTACTAGTGCAGCAAAGCACTTTAACAACATTTACAAAGCACAATAGTGTATCAAAATATTAGTTACAAATCAAACAAGCTACACACCAGGAAATATATCTAACACACCAAGCGGAGTATGAAGAACTTCACCATACTCAGAAAGAGGATAAGGATCGACAATCCAAGGGTTAGCACCTTCCCCATCATCTTAAGCAGCAATAGTTATGTTCCCATTAGTCGGAGCCTCGGCCAGAGGAGCAACATAAGAACCACGGCGGCGCTGTTGGTACACAATGGAGCACCGGCCTCTCCAGTCAGCCGGAAATGCTTGACTGACGGCATGTGCTGATAACCTAGTAACCCCCCCCCCCCCCCCGTTATTATCGTCTGCAAGACAGGAGAGGGTTCTATTCCTTGAAGAATCAGGGAGAATTGCACCATGAATACATCCGTTCCTGATAGTAGAATCAGTCAACGTGCCGTAGAGAAAAAGCAGACCGTCAACGGCATCAAAGGTTTTCAGAATTTTGGAACTTCTCCGGCGTCGCGGCTCTCGCCTAGTCCTCATTTTTCCCCAAATTGGAAAAAAATTCACACCCAATATGAATATGTAGGCCAGAAAAGGCTAGCGTCAGCATTGAAAGAAGGATTTGTGATGATTAACTGTCAAAACAGTTGCCTTAGAAATGGCGCTGCCATTGCAAGCGTCACATCACATTAAAAACACTCTAACAGAGTCCACACACATTCCCAGAGCTACATTTCAGTTAGAAGAGGAAGAGGCAACACAGATTATATTTTTACAATGACGTAAGCAATAGTCAGCTCATAATTAAAGAAGCTCTTCGCTCAAGATAACAGTTCAGAATAAAGAAAGATGCAAATATCTTCCCTCGTAAGATTTCCATCTTTCTAAAATCAATATTTTTCAAAATCAAAATAAGGAGCACGAGTATCTTCTACCAAAAAAGATTCTCCACTTTCGCTCCAAAAACTCTACAGCAAAAACACCTCTCTCTCATAGTCTAGTGCTCCACTTATTTGCATAAGAGCAACACTAGACTGGGGGGACTTGAAGGGGTAAGGTCCCAAAAACATCGCTTCGAGTATTTGGGACCATACCATAACCTCATCTTTCTAACCTTCTTTAGACCTTGCACGGCCGTGCACTGGTCCTACAAAGAAAACTTAAAAAGAAAACAATAGGCAACACCTGCGCGCCAAAAGGAAGCTAACGAATCCTTGCGCCAATCTCCATAACAGATAAGGATAAAAATCCTGATAAACACTCCCACATAAATAATACCCAGGCTTGGATATTATTTATTTCACTGATACCATACAGTAAGGAGCCGCACAGGATTACAGCTGTAATCTTCTGTAAGGCTCTATCGTGCATCACCAGACGGTTATAACCGTCTGGCCACGTGTCATCATCCCAGGCTCCCTTGAAGTCACGATGATGGCACTAAATTGAAGAGTGATCTTCACTTGCCCACTTTCCATGTGGCAATACCCCAGCCGTTGATCAAAGATCGCGATCCATGTGCTCTCACATTCGATTAATGATTAACGGAGGGAAAAATAACCGCTTACGAAATTAACAGTTTCCGTCAATATTTCACCAACAAGTTTTCCCGCCCAAACTTCAGCTATAAATAGAAGGATAATTCAGGTATAATCTTCAAGTTACATTCACTTCACTTACACTTCTTCTTCTTCATAAACATATACTTATTCTCACGCCGGAGGGTGGTCACGGAGAGAACCCCCATTCTCCCTGTGGCGAGTCTAATGGTGGTTGTTTTGTAGTTACTGTGAAGAGAAGAAGATCCGTTACCCACGAACCAAACGAGAAGAAACCAACCCTTTTATGCAGAACCGAACCCCTTGGTTTAGTTGATTCCGATAAGTTAACCAGTGTTTCTTTACATCGGAAAAATGATCATGAATCTCGATACAAAAGACCCCAGTTGAAGAGTAGTTACAAATTGTTGGAAGGGTAAGCTGTTGACATATACACAAAAAGTATTTTTTGGACGTTCAAGCTGAGCTTATTGGAGTTGTAGATTGCATAAATCAACGTTACGAAGATCAGCCGGATGGGTTTGTTAAGTTTTACGTAAATGACTTCCAACAACCTTGTACATCCTTATTTGAGGTAAATAATGGCGTTTTGGTTTTTATGGCGTTTTCTGTTAATGGCGTTTTATCATACGCAACGTGTTTTTTTTTTACTTTTTAGACAAACATTCTATGCATGGTGTTGTAGAGATATTGTTTTTGGCGTTTTTCAGGTAATGTTCCGTAAGTCTGATTGCACATGCAGTTGCTCATGCAGGCGTTTGAACAGTTTGGTTTGCTATATAGACATATATTCTATGTTTTGAGAATTATGGACATTAGGGAATTTCCAAAACAATACATTCTGAATAGATGGCGCAAAGAGGCTTCCCCAAACTGCTCTCCTAAATACTCAATTAGTCGTGAATATATGACTGAGCTTGATCCTGATGTGCAAAGTACGATGCAAGATATTATTTTTTTCAACGGAATATACTTTGAACCGTTTATCTGGTAATTAAGAGGAGCTATCCTTATACAAGGATCATGTTCAATCTTATATGAAGAAGGTTCAAGATATGCAGATTGTTGCTCCCCCCGCTAGTTCAAGGGATAGATTTGCCGTGATAACTGGTCAATATAAAAACGACAAGAATTCGATAAGAGTCCTTGTTGGGTATAAATCCAAAGGTTCTGGTTCTCGGAAGCGCCTGAAATCTAAACAGGAGATAGCAATCGACAAAAAGAAATAAAAGTCGAAACCCGGGGCCAAAGAAAGACAGTGTCAGAACTACAAAGGCTATGGACACTACGCATCGACATGCAAACATGCCGTAATTAAAAGAAGATCGACAAGGTCTTCGTGAGCCAGTGAAGAGTAGTTTCGCATTTTGTATTTTTCATTCTTACAGAACACACACAGATGGTCTTCGAGAGCCAGTGTAAAGTAGTTTGGCGTTTTGTAAATTTCAATCCTATAGAACACAGACATATCTCAGTCTGGCGTCTTACATCATTTTTATACATCAATTTTTTCCATCTTTTTTTCTACCTATTTGTTCATAACATGCTACTTGGAAGTTATATAACAAACAATATAAGATCGGACAAGGAAATCAAACGCCAAAAAAAAACAATAACGCCACTAAATAAAACTGCCATAAACTTCTAATTTTGGTCATGCTAAACTCAATAATGTTTTACTGAACGAGATGGATAACATTGTTAATCCTCAGTTAAGAAAGATTTCTAACAATGTTATCCATCCCAGTTAGCTAAACTTTATTGAGAACAAAAACTGAATCTCCATGAAATGGCGTTTTTGAAGTATTGTGGTTTTTGTATGTTTTGGCGTTTATATTGAGGATCTTGCTCATTGCATAGAGCGAACGTTTATTGAGAAAATAGTGTATACTAAAAAAACATGGATTGGAATCTTTGATATTTGGGTTTTTTTTGGCGTTTCTAAGATGAATGGTATAGAGGAAAATATAGGTTTTGGGGTTTTGGTGTGGATTTTAGTACTTCTGAGAGTTTGTTTATATAGGAAGTTTTTGGCGCGTATTTTAGGCGCGATTTTTATCACAGTAAATGCTAGTAATTAAGGTCCGTCGTTTCAGTACTGTTTGTTCAGCTTTATCGGTTAAAAAAAGAGTTTGGTGTTTTATATCTAATGGCGTTTATATTATTGTTTTGATAAAAAATTACCGAAGCAATTAAGTGATCAAATTAGTTAAGTGAGGTAGTGTGCTAAGAAAATGTGTGGAAAATATGCTAGTTAAGTTGTTTGCAAAAACAGTTTTCAGGATATGGCTCAGGATATTGAGCTGTATCTATGATCAAACAATGAGTGTTTGATACAGTGCAGGATGTACAAGGAAAGCCCTTGATCAATCTAGATCGCCGGCACAAAACCTCGGGAGCTGACAATCACAGCTGCCTTGTTCTTCTAATTACTTCAAATGTCAGGATACAGTGCAGGATATGATACGGATCGGCTAAGTGTTACTATGTGATTTCAATACAAGTGTAAGTGTGTTGTGAGTGTTTAGAGTGCGAAAGATTGTGTCCCTAATCTGATCCGATCAATCCTTTTTATAGTAAAAAGAAACCAACTAACTATCCTATTATTCCGTGATTCAACGAATATTCCATATGTGGACGTTCTAGTCCACGTCTTCCGGCTTCAACGTCCATAATCCAACTGATTTGCTAGAGTCTTGAGGAGAAGAAGTCCAGTTGAACGTTAGAGACTTGTTCCAATAATCTGCACGTGAGTTAATTAGTTACTACCAGGATATCGTATCAGGATGTTACCAATATCCTAATCCAGCATCCTGGTCATAATAAAACAAACAAAGTCAGCATATCAGTCGGGATATATGAGCAAAAAATCACCCATAACAATTGTCCCCAAAATATATCTGTTGGTATACCAATTCCAACGGATATATTTTAAAACTTATCCCCTAAATCGAGGTTATTAAACTGAAAAGACGGTTGATGTGACTTTGTTTAACTTCCAACGAGATATTTACTCTTTGCCCCTATGTTCAGCCTCTATTTAGCCGACTTCTTCTACATCATTATCATCATATTTCAAGCGATTTCTCAGGTATTTTCCTTCTCTCTTCTTCTCCTCTGTTTTTCTTCATCGAAATCCTCCATGGCCAGTAGAACGAGATCACATACAGGTGACTCAATCCCATCCTTCGAAGCCCAAAACCTTCTTAGGGAACCCGAAAAAGAAGTTTGTTCGTTCGACAATGCTGACATTGCTGCTCTGCAAGCTTCCGGTGCCTTCCCTGTTGGTACGATCATTCGCCCTTTCGACAGAGAAATCTGATTGGATTTTTCTTCCAATGAATGGGTGTGTTTCTTGGCTTACCCTTTCTCCATCGGTCTCCGATACCCCTTTCCGGCTTTTATATCCCGTTTCTTTGAGCTTACCGGTCTTAGTTATGCCCAAACCATGCCTATGGTTTGGCGGGTGCTAGTGACCATGGACCAAATCAGATCCCGTTTTACTCCTGACCTTTGTATTGAAGATCACCCGATGGCCTATCGCCTTCATTCTCACGGCAACAGTCGTTTTCTCCTTTTCTCAACCTCCAAAAATCCTCTTATCCTCAAAGCCACAAAAAATGAGGAGAAATGGCAACGAAAGTTCTTTTTTGTAAAAAGGGATTCTATTACTGGAGGTTTTGACCTTCCGGTGAAGTGGTTAACTTCTGGTAGGATTTAGGGTTTTAGGAGTATCCCCAATCATATCTTGAAGTTATGTCTTGAATTGACATCTTTATTTTTTGCACAACAAATTTCAAAGAACTAGCCCCTCCAAGTGCTGAATCAGAACAGAGGATCAAAAGCATTTACTAACTACCGAAAAGTGAGAGAACTTTTTCCCTGTCATTTGCAAGTTCAAGCCAAAGATCCAGCTCCGACATATCTGGTAAGTATATCAGTATATATGAAACGAATATATCAGTTTAAAAATACTCAAGAGTTAAATGTTTCTTCCCTTCATGCAGCACCAGTCAAGGCTCCAGAGGTCTTCGATCTCGATGAATTGGACAGCTATCCCGCTTCCATTTTGGTGAAGAAGGAACCAAGCCCCAAAGCCACCTCGTCTTCCAAGCCCAGCGGTTCAAAAGCTATTGCCACTCCCAAGCCTCCTCCAGCCACCAGGACTCGTGCTTCCAGCGCCCAGAAGAGGAAGGAAACAGATTCCACGGCTACCTCCGAGACTTTCCCTTACGAGAACCATGGATTTAATGAAGTCAGTGGGTTCATGACTTCATTCCTTAATCAGGTAAAAACTCCCATCTGATATCCTGCACATATATGTTAACTATTATCCTGAACATCCTACATATATTGATACCTGTGCTTTTGATTTCAGAGCCTGGAACATCTCATGCACTTGTATGAAGAAGCCTGTGGTCTTAACAAAATGCTGGAGGTCAAGCTCAAGAAAGCCGAAGTCACCATCACTGACCAAGGGATGATCGCCGCTGCCCGGTCTCAGCACTACGAAGACAAACTCAAGGCGATGACCCAAGAGCACCATGTTGCCATCCACAAAGCCAATAAGGATGCCCAAGCCAAGCTGGATGCTGCTCATCTCCAATACCAGCAGGATATGAGTTCTTACCGGGATGGCCTCAAAGGATCTGTTGTAATTTCCCTTCTCCAAGCCAGGTTAAGGATGGCCTATGAGGCCAAAGCCTTGGCCTTTGAATGCCCCTCCTGGAATGTCCACGCTTGGGAAGCGAAATTAATGGATCTTGGAGGCAATCCTGTGGAACATCCTGCGAAGCATACTGGTGAGGAGGCTCCCAAGGCAGCAGAAGAGGTGACCAATGCTGGTGGTGATGCTGAGAAGAGCCCCGAGGGTGATGGTGGCGAGGATGTTGGAAGAAATGCTGCTGATGAAGCCATGGTGGAAGAGGGCGCTGCCCCTTAAAAGTAGCGAAGTGGGCGATGATGGATGTACGTGCCTAGGCCGGAGCCCACTTTTTAAAGTTTGATGGTTATGCTTGTCTGAACAATTTACTTTTCCTGTCTCTAAACAATTTATTTTCCGGTATTAAGACAATATGATGACCAAAGGTGGATGGGTCCTGGGTTTCAGGATGAATCCCTTGGTCATCAATTAGTATAACCTGTTTTGAACAATATAACAGTTGGAGGTGGATGGGTCTCGGTTTGAGATGAAGCCTTCAACTGTTAATTGAATATGGTAAGAAACTAACCGTGCTTTTGGTGGATGGGCCTCGGTTTGAGGTGAAACCAAAAGCACAACTTTTGACATGTTAATAATATAACCTCCTTTTGACTTATTCGCTGTTGTCTTTTTGTTATGCATTGCTTAGTTTAGATTTCAACTTTCCAAAATTAGTACAATTATTTTTTGAAAATATCCTGATCAGTATATTCGGCGATATCCTATAAAGATTTTCATCTAATAGGGTTTTTAAAATTCAAACAATAGAGATAAAGTTTTTAAAGAAAAAAAGGACAGTTTATTTTACAGAGTTGGTTTTGGTAATACTTGTTTGACTAGAATATAGTTTTAGTTTCTAACCCAAGTATTATATACCAAATATTCCAAACAAATATCCTGAAACATATTCTCAAAGTACATTTTGAGAATATACTTTGAGAATATATCCTAATCAGGATACTTAGGCTTTTGCCAAACATAGTATTAAAAATTCAAATGTTTTAAATAGGGTTCATAAAGGAAAGATCATACCAGAAATAGAGTGTAACCCTCTTCTCAAACTCTAATCCTTTTGCAATTTTTTTCTCGAACATGTCCCTAGTCCGAGATACTTAGTGCACTAGGTCCAAGTTTGATCCTTTGAGCCTTACACAACTGCCTTAGTAGGAATGTCCCATGTGCACAATGTCTTTGAATACTTAGAAATTCTTGGACATCAGTTCCAACTGTTTGAACAATTCTTATGTTACAGGGGCTAAACCCTAAAATGTACTAGAGATAAATCCTTAGTATCCTGGGGATAAACCCATAAGTATTCTGGGGAAAATCCCAAATTTTCGTGTGCTACAGGCGGGAGTGTATAAACTCCAAGACTTAGAAAGGTGAAAACCTTTAAACCTTAGAGAGTATGAAAATACCCTTCCGTGAGAGAGGGTGATCAATCCTGGAATCCTGATATACCTTTAGGATCCAGGATATAGCCAACAATAACGAAATTATCAGCCACTTTTACATGGACTGGTCCCGCTATCTTGAACTATCACTGTATAACTTGCGCTTCAGGCGGGGTGTTTAAACCCAATTCGAGAGAAAGGTGAATACCTTTAAACTTATGAAGGGATCTGGATCCCTTAAACGTGAGAGAGGGGGCCAATCCTCTAATCTTTCGAAGTATCCTGAGTGTGTATCCTGGAGCTATATCCCGAGGCATATACTGCAAAACAACTGTAAACTAGGGTGGGTGTTAGCCTGGCTAACACCCCTCCGATGCTTAAGTCAGTATTGGGTTCAAAAGAATAAACAATATCAAACATATTAAAAGAGATAGAATTCATACCATCCTGAGTTAGAAATTAAATTCCAAACTCACTTGAAATAGAGCTTTAGATGTATAGCATGCCAGGATCTTGGTAGCATATCTCCCTCCATATTCTTGAGTCGGTATGCTCCTTTTCCCGATTTTGATTCAATCTCATAGGGTCCTTCCCACTTTGGAGCCAACTTTCCATCAGCAGGATTAGTAGTATTCTGAAAAGCCTTTCTTAATACCCAATCCCCAACCTGAAACCTTCTAGTCCTTATATTCTTGTTGTATTTTATAGATATCCTCTGTTGATATGCTGCCATTCTTAGCTTCACCGCATCTCTTGTCTCATCAATAGTATCCAATTCCTGGCAAAGGGCCTCAGGATTCTGCTCAGGATCCCGGAGGTTGGATCTTGCCGTAGGTATCACCATTTCTGTTGGGATCACCGCTTCTGCTCCAAATACCAAGGAAAATGGGGTTTGGCCAGTTGCACTTTTTACTGTCGTTCTATCAGCCCATAAAACAAAGGGTAATTCTTCTGCCCATCTTGCCTTCTTAGCTCCAAGTCTTTTCTTCAAATTGTTGACAATTATCTTATTTGAGGATTCTGCTTGTCCATTTGCTTAAGGATGTACCGGTGTAGATGTGATCATTTTAATTCCCCAACTCTTGCAAAAGTCAGTAGTCCTCTTACTTATAAACTGAGAACCATTGTCACAAATTATCTCAGCCGGTACTCCAAACCTAGTCAGGATATTCCTTTTTATGAAAGACACTACTTCTTGGTCTCTAACTTGAATAAATGATTCAGCTTCGACCCACTTAGAGAAATAATCAGTCATCGCCAGCATGAAGACTTTTCCTCCTGGAGCATTTGGCAATTTTCCTACTATATCCATTCCCCACTTCATGAATGGCCAAGGGGAAGCGATAGGATAAAGTGGCTCAGCAGGTTGATGTAATATATTACTGTGTCTTTGACATGCATCACATCTTCGAGCATATTCTGCAGCATCTCTTCTCATCGTCGGCCAATAGTATCCTGTTCTTAATACCTTTGAGAATAATGATATGCCCCCAGTATGGTTACCACAACCCCTTCGTGTAGATCCTGAAGCACTTCTTTGGTTTCGGGATACTCCAAGCACCTCAGATATGGTCCTGCAAGAGATTTCTTATACAAAACATTATTTATAATAGTGAATCGTGATACCTTCATTCTAAAGGCCTTAGGATTTTCATCCTTTGGGATGTGTCCTTCCTTGAGATATCTCATGATTAGAGCCGTCCAGGACTTAGGATCCTCCTCGGGATACTCATCATCAGGATCCTGAATACTCATTACTTCCTTATCCTGGGATTTAAGAGGATCCATCGTAGGATACAGGATATGTGATATTGGTATTTGGGTTCCCTCCGGTATCCTGACTGATGATCCTAGATTTGCCAAGGCATCAGCTTCAGCATTATCCTCTCTTGGTACCTGTTCAAGTGTAAAAATATCGAAATATCCTGCTAGTTTTTTGAGAATTTCGAGATACTCGATCAACTTTTCACCTTTAACTGCACAGGTCCCATTAAAATGATTAGTAATTAACAAGGAATCAACAAATACTTGTAAACCCTTGATATTCATGCTCTTAGCCAATTCTAATCCCGCAATTAAAACTTCATATTCTGCCTCAGTATTAGTGGCAGGAAACTCACACCTAATAGCCTAGGGTAATATGTCCCCCTGTGGTGATTTTGGTAGTATACCCAAACCTACACTTCTTACATTAGATGCACCATCAGTATATAGTGTTCTATTTTCTCCTTGTTGCTGCACTTCTAGGCCTACTTCATTTTGAATATCACTACTGAAATCAGCCACAAAGTTAGCTAGGGCCTGAGACTTTATGGCATTTCTAGGTTCATATATTAAATCATATGCACTTAATTTTACTGACCACTTAGCCATCCTAACTGACATCTTGGGTTTCCTAAGCACATTTTTAACAGGATAGTTGGTTTTAACATGAATCCTATGTGTTTCAAAATAATGTCTAAGTTTTGTTGATGCCATAACTAGGGCTAGTATCAATTTTTCTAAATGAGAATATCTAGTTTCAGCATCTAATAAACTTTTACTAACATAATAGACAGGATACTGCTGACCTTCATGATCCTTTACAAGGACAGCACTTACTGCATTCCCTGATACTGCAAGTTACAGGGATAATGGTTCACCATCCTCAGGCTTCATCAATAGAGGTGTGGTTGAAAGATACTGCTTCAAATCCTGCAAGGCCACTTCATGCTTCTTTCTCCATTCGAATTTCTTATTCTTCTTCAGGATATCATAAAATTCCATGCATTTTTCCGAGGATATTGAGATAAATCTATTTAATGCTGCTACTCGCCTTGTTAATCTTTGAACATCTTTCATATTTGAAGGTGACTTGATATCCAAGATGGATTTAATCTGCTTCGGGCTTGCCTCTATCCCCCTTTTCGTCACCATGTATCCTAGAAACTTTCCTGCTCCCACTCCAAAATGGCATTTAGCAGGATTTAATTTCATGTTGTACTGGTCCAGGATATCAAATGCTCCTTTAATATCCTGGAGGTGATCCTCAGCCTTTTTGGATTTTACTACCATATCATCAATGTACACCTCCATGGTGTCCCCCAATTTGTCTTTAAACATCATGTTCACCAATCTCTGGTATGTTCCTGCATTTTTCAAACCAAAAGGCATAGCAGTATAACAATAAATACCTGTCGGTGTCATGAAAGCAGTATCCTCCTGATCCGAGGGTTCCATTTGGATCTGTTGGAATCCTGAGGAGGCATCCATGAAGGTTAGCATCTCATGACCGGCAGTTGCATCCACCATCGAGTCTATATGAGGCAAAGGAAATGGGTCTTTAGGACATGCTTTGTTCAAGTCTGTGTAATCTACACAAACTCTCCATTTCCCATTCTTCTTTTGAACTACGACCATATTTGTTAGCCACTTAGGGAATTTGACTTCCCTAATCATCTTGGATTTCAATAACCTTTCAACCTCCTCCTGCATGATTGCATTTCTTTCATGAGCAAACTTCCTTCTCTTTTTATGAACGGGCTTGAAAGACCTGTCAATCCCAAGTTTATGAGTTATAATATCTTTCGATATACCTGTCATATCCATGCAAACTTGGATATCCTGCATTTCAAAAAGTTAGTAAGCTGGCCCTCAATATCCTGAGGGATATTGGCCCCTACAAGCACCGAGATATCTGGATTATCCTGATCCAGGATAATTTTCTTAACATCCTGCTCTGAAGCTTCCACAATACCCTGGGCTTGTATCCTTAATTGCTATCCTGCCCGGGATTTTCTTGAGGCCTTTATTGAAGAGGAGTAGCACTCCTTCGCCTCTTGTTGGTCACTTTCAACTTTGACTACCCCCAAGGAGTAGGGATCTTGACACATTGATGATAGGTGGAAGGTACAACTTTCATATCGTGAATCCACGGCCTGCCCAATATAATATTATAGCAGGATAATGAATCCATGACACAAAACCATTGCATCGAGTTTATTCCTTCGACATATACGGGCAGTTTTATCTCTCCAACAATATTCTTTGCTTCTCCACTAAACCCTACAAGCACAGTGGACTTTGAGGTAATCTCCATCTCGGGGATGTTCATTCTCTTCAGGGTTTCCAATTGGATGATGTTGACCGATCTGCCATTGTCCACCAATATCCTACGTACAAAATGGTTAGCAATATATAGAGTAATTACCAAACCATCATGGTGAGGATCCTGGATGTTATTCCGGTCGTCACTATCGAATGTTATCATTTTGTCGTTTGTAAGTGTTGTCATCTTTGTTGGTTTGTCTCCTCTATCTGACTTAGCCTCCTTGGCATGCCTTTTAGCTGCAGAATAAGATGTTCCGCATATATCAGATCCTCCTGAAATAAAGTTAATTATCTTGGCATCTGAAGGAGGTGATGTTGCTCGTTCAGGATCCTTATCAGTATCCTGAACCTTATTCTTCTTCCTGCCCAGAAGATCTTTCAAATACCCCTTGCTTAATAGGTAGCTTATTTCCTTCCTTAGGGCTATGCAATCTTGCGTTACATGTCCAAAATCCTCATGGAAGGAACACCATTTGGATTTATCTTTCCAATTGGCCTTTTGTTGGTTCTTCCTAGGCCACCTCGCTTTGTCTCCTAAACCTTGCATAACATACATTAGTTCAGGTATATTAACAGAAAAACAATATTCTGATAACTCAGGATACTCCTCAGGATCCTCGTCTTCGATAGCATTCACTTTCTTGCTGTCATTCCTGCCATGTGGCTTAGAGCGATATGGTTTGTATGAGGATTCTGACTTCCTGTTAGTTGATTCGTATATTGAGGATGAATTCAGCCTCTCTAATATTTTCTTGTCATCTTCAAGCCTGATATATCTCAAAGCCCTGTTTTGAGCTTCATCCAAGTTCCTGCAAGGATTCATCATAAGATCCTGATAAAACTATGAATCCTTTTGTAGTCCCATCTTGAATGCTTGGGCTGCTGTAGCAACATCAAGGTGTGGGATGTCCAAGGATTCCCTGCTGAATTTGTTCACATAATCCCTTAGGGATTCTTGAGGTCCCTGTGTTATCCTGTAGAGGTTACTTGTTAGTTTTTCAAAGCTTCTACTGCAAGAAAACTGACTATTAAACAAATTAACTAAATGATCAAATGATGTAATTGAATGAGGTGGAACATTTAGAAGCCATTTCAAGGCTGATCATATTAAAGTAGAGCCGAAGCCCTTGCGCAAGCATGCTTCTTTAAGATCCAGTGGGATAGGGTTAATCTCCATCCTCTCCCTATACTGGGCAATATGCTCCACAAGATCTGTCGTCCCATCATACAGCTCCATGTTGGGAGTCTGGAATCTCTTCGGGATTTCTGCATCACAAATGGGGTGAGCAAAGCGGGATATGTTGTGACTATCCCGTGATACTTCCGGTATAGGCTACACTATCCCAGGCACACTTGATATCATATCCTTCAACTTTTGAAGAGCTTTGGTTATCGCTGATGTCACACCTGTATCCTGCAATGATCCAAGATTATTAGTAACATGGATACTGGTGTTAATAGACAAGTTACCAGTTTGGCGATTCTGGCCATATCTTGGAGCATATCCTGGATCCCTCACAGTCGACATCCTAGCCGTTAAGGGTATCTTTGGATTATTTCTCTGAGAACGGCTCGGTATGATATTGCCCTGATTATCCTTAGTATATACTGCTAAACGAAAGTTCAGTGTCCTGGGCTGCAAAGGGGTGATGGTATCCTCAGCAGGTTTCTTGGAGTTGGACTTCAAGAGTTGTATCTCTCTCATTATCATCTGGTTAGTTTCCTGCTGTTGCTTCATCTGATCTTGTATATTACCAAACAAAGTTAAAATTTCATCATTAGAAACCATAACAGGAGTTCTCCCTGGAACACCAGATCTGTTGACATTCTGAGCAGGAGGAGTGTCTCGGGATATTTAGCTTTCATTTCTCTTTAAAGGAGCTTGAACTTGTGGAGGAGGAGGAGGAGGAAGCACCGAACAGTTGTAGCAGAGGTTGTAGCAGGCATTGAGGAAGAGCTCATGTTTGATTTTGAAGCCATTGAAATCAGTTGTGTAAAAAGTTTTTGAAAACAGAAAACCAAGTAATGATTTTAGCAAGGTTTTTAGTAAAAATAGCACCACTTGCCCCACGGTGGGCGCCAAATTGTTTTGGTCAAAAATTACCGAAGCAATTAAGTGATCAAATTAGTTAAGTGAGGTAGTGTGCTAAGAAAATGTGTGGAAAATATCTAGTTAAGTTGTTTGAAAAAATAGTTTTCAGGATACGGCTCAGGATATTGAGCTGTATTTATGATCAAACAATGAGCGAAAATGTAAAGGGTGGCACGGGAAAGCCCTTGATCAATCTAGATCGCCGACACAAAACCTCAGGAGCTGACAATCGCAGCTGCCTTTTTCTTCTCATTACTTCAAATGTCAGGATACAGTGCAGGATATGATATGGATCGTCTAAGTGTTACAATGTGATTTCGATACAAGTGTAAGTGTGTTGTGAGTGTTTGCAGCTAGAGAGTAAGAGAGTGCGAAAGATTGTGTCCCTCATCTGATCCGATCAATCCTTTTTACAGTAAAAAGAAACCAACTAACTATCCTATTATTCCGGGATTCAATGAATATTCCATATGTGGACGTTCTAGTCCACGTCTTCCGGCTTCAACTGTAACACCCCGAAAACGGGTTTGGTAATCAAACTCCGTTAATACTAAAAGACGGGTAAAGTACCGTTAGCAGTAAAAATAACCCGGTAAATATTTGGATTTAAATAAGAAATCCTAATAATTAAATACAAGCGAATCAAAGAATTAAGGAATTGAGTTTATAAGAGCCCGAGTCAACGGGACTTAAAATAAAACGGGTTTTAACTCCCAGAACCCACTAAGTTAACTAGGTAAAATTAACCTAGCTAGTAGTGGGTAATTAAATAATAAACTATGAGTTATAGTTTCATTTATGAATCTCTAAACTTGATGGACTAAACATGGGCAACTAGAAAACTGTTTTATTAAAACACTTATATAAAAAAAAGAACTAAAAAAAACACACACACATGTGTGTACGTATGCGACCAGGAGAAGCTCCATGGGAGCTCAAACCCTAACTTCAACAAATCAACAAAATTGAAGGTCAAATCTAGCCCGAATCGGATGCATGAACACGTATTAATGATCACCTAGTCGTGGGGATCACAAGGTATGTTGAATTTTATGATTTAGTGATACTTTGAGATTATGATGAACAATCATAATCGAAATTCTGAAATCAATGTTGAATCTATGAGTGTTATTATGATGAAATCTTCGTTTAGAAACAAACCCTAGTTGAAAAACTTGATGAATTGGTGTCAATACTAGGGGTTTGCTAATTACCCTATTATGTGCTAAGTGGGTTTATTGACAATATGATGAACACTCGGATTAGAGTGTTAAATTGATGAATATTGATTGTTATGATATAAGTTCTTGATGTAGTTCATGAACACTAGACATAGAGGTTAGATTTTGATGTAAATCTTGGTGAAAATAATTAGTTATGAACTAGTTAGTAAATATGTAAAATTATGCACATTAGGTGTTTGTTAAAATGCCTAAATGAGAACTAAAGTGTTGAAATTTAGAGTGAAAACGCGTATTTGAATGATATGGCAATTACATGTGATATGAAGTGATAAGGGTTCTAAATACTATGTTGATTTAGACTTAATGTTGTAAACCATGTGATTGAAAGTAGTTAACTAAGCATGAAGTCGAACAGTAGCTTCGACATAGAAAATAAGTGAGGTGGAATAGTCGTGATTGTTAATGACTAATTTAACCGCCTTGTAAATGATTGACAATAGTTTGACGCGTAACAAGCTAGGTGAAAGCTTGGAGGAGGGAGCGGGTCAAACGGAGCAAGTACGGAAAGAAAAGTGTGGCGTGTGACAACCCTCACCAAACCAGGTATCCGTACAACTTAATTAATAATTAATTACTGCTTAATTACTGTGCTTGCTTGAACTTGTGAATAAACTGCTACTTGAATACTGATACATGTACTTACTTGCATCATACTTTACTTGCTGTCACTACATTATTTACATGCTGAACCTTAGTGACAAACATGATGCACAAAAAACACAGTAGCACTATAACGGATAACCTATTGAACATGCTGATAAAGCCAGCATCAGGCAAACACTGCCTCTAAGGCCTGTAAGAGCCTGAAATATTTTGCTACACTAGTGGTGAGTGTAGGGATATAAGGGTTGTAGAACTGCGTCTCTAGAAATAAGTTTCAATGACTGGATGTGCCTAAAACATACTCTAAGTACAAAATTCAGCACTTTACATAATAATTCAGCTTTTAGCTAACTAATAAAGTGCCAAAACTTGAGAAAAATATTACTAGACACTTTCCAAAGTGTCAGAAATGAGTTGTGTCACAAAAAGGGGTAATAACGACACTTTAAAGCTTTGTTAACGCTTTAACGGATTACTATCCAACTGAACAACCGGACTTTACCCGGAACCTGAAAATATTGTCATTTTCATTATTTATTTTTTTCTGAGCCAGTTAGGGTCCCTGATTACCCTAACACCCATTGTAACACACTACACACAACTAACCGGGTTAAGCACTTAACTAACTTACTTAACCTAACTAATATACTTAGCATCTAGTTGGAATCGGACTAGACCCCCCCCCCCCTCTCTAACCGTCCCCAACTAGAGGGGACACACTTTGTACTTTTGTGATTTATTAAATCTTGTGTGCTTAGTATCAAATAGACACATGGACCTTTGGTTAAACATGTTGAAAATTATCTATAAGATCATCACTTAACACAACATTACACACACTTAACACCAAACTTCACACACTTCTCTCTCCCTCTCTCTCTAAGAAGCTACGGCCAAACACCCCTTGAACACACAACCATTGTCGAGCTTTGATCTTGCCATTTTAAGTCCATACAAGTGTTAAGGGTCGCATATAAGGAAGCTTGGTGCAAACGGAAGGCGAAGGATCTCTCTACTTTGCTTTTATCCACGCGTTTTTCGCATAGATTCTTCCCTAGCCTCGAGCTAGTGGTATGTTGCTTAAATCACCTTCTTGAACTATTCTAATGTGGTTAAAACGATATATGACGGTTAAAACTCGATAACTTACAAGATGAAGCATTAAAGTCTACTAAAAACATGAAGAATGATGGTTAAAAGCTCACTAGTTGTGTAAATGTTGTAGTAATTGAAATTTGTGATTATTGAGACCCGATCTATGTTGTGGTAGCTCGGATCATCACTTAACCCGGGTTGGTCATGATCACGAATCATGACATAAGGTTGTTTTGTATAGAACAAGGGTTAAAGGGTGAAACTCTACCACACGCGAATCATGAACTTGTGTAAAAATGTTTTACTTGTGGAATAGTGTTTAAAACTAGCAGATCTACGTATCTGCAAGTGGTATTTTCAAAGGACCAAGCGTCAAAGAAATCATGTTTTCTAAAAATGGATCTTACACTAACAAGAATGGTTTTTAGAACACACAAGTGTGTAAACACATGTGTAACACAAAGTTTCTACAAAATAGCTATTTTTGAAAAAGATGACGAGAAGTTGTAAAGACGAAACTTCCATAAAAACGAGGTTTTTACAAAATCGGATTGTTTTATATAAAGATCCACTAAAAGTAATGAGATTTACTTCACAATTTGGATAAATCACAAGTTCATGAAATTTATGCGATTTATATACATATTTTGACTAGTTTGTGATTTGAACATTGTTTTGGTTGAATGAGAAAATTGTTGGTTGAGTTGTAAAAGAAAATGATACGCTTGAAAGCGTGGCCACCTCCAGTTACAGAGGAAACTCTGGCGAAATTTTTCCAAAAGCCTAACACTTAGAAATATTTTCACTATAAGTGTTAGAAAGACATTTTGACTTGTTTTCAAAATATAAGTTTCGCCACGACTATATTTACAAAACATCGGAGGTGGGATTTTCACAAAATAAAACGTGATACATAAATATATTTAGTATATATTTTTCACAACATCACTTGTATAAGTGTTTATGATTATTTTGTGAACTACGTAAATATTATTTTTAGAGTAAAAATAATATTACTAAGTATTATTTTGGGGAAAATCACATGTATTAAAGTATAATATTTTTGGGAAGAATATTTATATTTTGGAGTTAGGAAATAAAATATATTAAGTGAGACTTAATAGTGTAATCCGAATGTTACGAACACACATGTAATAAATCCCCCATCCTTGGGAAGGAGAATAACTACCAAGTATATACAGAACGTAAACACGAAATAGTTGTCTAACTATTTCCCAAAAACTTAAACCATAAAGCTAAGGCACGACCATCCGTCTAATAGAGTTAGCACGTGTAGGTCGTCATACAGCTGATCGATTTGGAGGCATACTTGGTAGAGACGCACCACTGTGAGTTCATGTCCCCCTTTTCTCTAACTGTTTTCAGTTTTCTTAACTACGGGGGTGAAATACATGTTACTTTGATTACAAGTACTTTATACACGGTATGGTTAGCGTAAGGAGGTTTACTACTTAGATCATGTGAGTGGGTAGGAGCAATATGAGGCCATTAGTCCTCATGTCGGGACCGAGGGACAGGAGCGGTAGATCTATCTGGGTGTAGCAAGCCCAGCCCCAGGCCAAACTAGAAACGGACCTTGGGGTGACTTTGTCCACATACTAATGCCGTGGCGAAATCTGCTAGGTTTGAGTCTCCCTATTTGCACTTCACATATATCAGTGGCCTTGCAAACCATTGGTGATCTCAATTCCCTTATTTGCTACAAACCAAGACTATTTTTATACTCACAAAGGTTTACTTACTCACTTACACATGAACTCGCTCAACATTATTGTTGATTTTTCAACTTACATGTATTTCAGGAAATTAAAGATCTGGCGCGGTATGTATTGTTTTCCCGCTGCATATGGGTTCCGAGGTCATCCGGGTTTAGGAAATGTGACTTTTTCCTGGACGAGTCACAAATCTTAAACTGCGTTTATTTCATGTTAATGGTTATGTTTTTAAAGACAATGTTTTGTGTTACGATGTTGTAAGTCTCTAAGACAATGGTATGTTACTCTGGTTTTAAAACTTAATCAAATGGATGATCTTGCATGATTTTATTTCATATAGCTTTATTATGGTTAAGCTATGGTATTAAGAAGTCACACCAAAATTAACCACGCTTCCGCAAAGCCAGGGTGTGACAAGTTTGACGCGTAACAAGCTAGGTGAAAGCTTGGAGGAGGGAGCGGGTCAAACGGAGCAAGTACGGAAAGAAAAGCGTGGCGTGGATGCGAGGTAAGTGTAATTTACACACTTATGTAGAATACTCGTTTATTTGATACGTTGTAAACGGGATAACGATAATATTGGAAATATGGATTTTCGTTAAGATTACCTTATAGTGTAATCTAATAATGAGGGAAAAAAGGGCAAAAATGGAAATTGGTCAAGTGTCGACTAATATAAATCAAGGTTAAAAGGATACTCATAGCGTAAGCCGAAATGGGTTGAATTTGTAAGAAAAGAGTTTAAAAGAAAAAGGGTATGGTAATAAAATCCGGGATGGGATGGATGTATGAATTGGAAATCAAAAACGATGTTTTTGATTAAATAGATAATGTTGGGCATATAGTCCAAACGGGTCGAATGGTGGTGATAACACCATTTGACAATATCGACTAATGTGGTTGTCAAGTCTTATGTTAACAGGACCGATTAGCAAATTGGATAATTGCGTCACCATTGATTGTGTGATAATGAAAATGAGGTATAAATCGGGTCTACTTGTTGATCCGGGCCAGGTACGCTTAATTATGTTGTAGTTAAAAGTGCTATTTTGGTCGAATAATTGGAGAGAGGGTCCTTCGTCGTAAAAGGACCAAAATTGACCAAAACGCCCTTGTAGGCTAAATTGAACAAACAACCCTTAGAGGTTGTTTGGAAACGAGTTTCATGATTAAATAAATACTTAGAATAAGTGTAGAAGTTGAAAGATGTAATACGTTAGTCAAATAGCTCTATTTGAGTCTTGCCGTAAAATAACAATCCGAAGGGTAAAATTCGAAACATACAGATATCCACATTTAAATTCAACACACAAAGAGTTGTAGTTGAAGATTACTTGATAAGAAATGTAGGAATAAGATGCTAGAAATGAATGAAAGCGATCTCAAGCTTTAAAGTGCTTAAAATACCCTTAACGGGTCAAAATAAGCATACGAGCGAAAACGGGTTTAAATTGTGTAATAAACCTTTGATTAGAACCTAATATGGTAGGTAACATTAATTTGAAGAAGTGTATGTGATATAAGGATCAAACAAATATGTTTGTTTGATAAAATGCATAAACGGGTTAAAATTCGGTAAAAAGGTAACGAGTCGAAGGCTTAGAAGTCTCAAAATTTATTATGTTGGATGTTGGATTTTAACTCCATATGATGGAGAATTAAATTACAGACGCGTAGGAAAAAGAATCGCATAAAACGGATTAAAAACGAGAGAGTTATGCTCGTTTCCGTGAAATCGGGTCATGCTGGGAATCTGTAGCACCAGCAAACAACATTCTGTCGAAAACAGGTGCTAGCGTAGCGCGAGCATGCAGTAGCGCTACGCGAGCATGTGTCAGTTTCGCGAAATTTTTTTTATTTTAATCAGTTTTGCTTCCCGGACTCGTTTAAATACGTTTTAAGTTACGTATGACTAATCCAACTCATGTTTTATGAGTTTCAGGTATAATTTAGCACCGGAGGATGATCAAGCACAACGAAGAACCGAACACGATCAAGAAATAAGCTTCCGCATTATGTATCGTTGTTATGTAAAATGACGAACTCACACATAATATGTTGTAACGTTTTAATTCTGTAAAACGTTTAATGAACCCATATTTTCAATGTATTTGAAATCATAACTACCCGTTTATTTTCGTAATCTATACGAAAACCGTTAAATAATAATAAGGGGTTACAAGTTGGTAATCAGAGCTCAAGGTTGTTGACAAATGTGTTCGGTTCGGGGCTTGATCCCAAATCCAGTAAGTACATGTATATCAATGGTTTAGTATGATTAAAGTGTTGAGAACAACACATATGGTTATCGTGTAATACACGTTACACCAATAAAAACGATATATAATAAATTTAGTCAACGAAATTACACGCGTTGATGCGTATAGTAGAAAAGCCTTGTATTATAATACAGGCATCCCTTAATGTCGAAACTACTAACTGTTGTATATGTTTTAGTTGAAGGACACTCGCATATGAAGATAGCGAGAGTTTAACAAATCGCAGATTTGACAGAGGAACGGTCCAAAGTGTATGGTCATCAAGGACCTAAATCGCGTAGCGGTCGCGAACAAGGCTAATGGCAAGAGAAGCCAGTTAGGGCAAGCATTACCAGGTGCACATTTTAAATATAATTGCACAAATAGTAATATGCAACAAATATGTAGAAATTGAAAGTTGCATATGTAGATAAAAAAAAACTTGGAAAAAAAAAACCCGAATAGAAAATGTATTCGGGATATTGTTTCCAAGAGAAACAAATAGAGGCATTACTTACATAGGGCATGATGTGAAAACTATAAAAAGGTCATGCGTGTCATGTGTTAATCGCTTACTCTGGCCAAGTAAGTAGTGGCATATGATACCATGAACTTCTTATAGCGGACACATTTACATCCGATGTAGTAAGGACGGGGTGAATGGGACAAATTAAAAGTACCCAAATGAAACAAATGAACAAAATAGTTGAAAATAATGTAAACGCACAGCCGGGTGACGAAAGCGTATTACATTAGGATAATGAGCCCGATAGAAGGGACAAGGATTAATGTAAATGATGATATAAATGAATGATCAAAAGAAAGGTCACGAAAATAAGTCATCTTGGACGAAAGGGCCATGGTGAACAAAATGGGCAAGTAAAACCAAAGTATAGATGACCCTCGGGTCATAAAAACTAAGGTGTTGCCCACACGAAAAAGATAATCAAGGTTGTTAACTTTAGTCGTAGTAAAGCAAGGATAATGACGATAATCGTCACTCATAATTAATGAGGCCGCCAATGGTGGTCACGTAAAGAATAAAAGACATGGTCGAATAAAAGCGACGGATTTCGCTAAGATGACTAAGTAAATCGAAACAAAGTCTTAATGCATACCGGAAGGGGGTGCAATGATAACGATTTTGGTAAAACACCCGGTTGATGGGTAAGGAATTAAACGCATGCGTAGACCGAGAAACAGGAACGCGAAATAGAAAGTCAAAAGACTCGGAATATGAGTCATGACTAAAAGATGACAAGAATTTTCGCAAACATAAATTTTGGTAATTACGTTCAACCATTTCAAAGTTGGGCGGGTCAAATAAATAATGAAGTTTGACATTCATAAGTGATGAAAATTCACCCAAAATGAGTCAAACGAGTCAATTAAGGAATAACGCTTAATATAATAGGAAAACGCAAACCGGTGAAACCGGAAAGCTAAAAACAATAAGATAGAAGGACCCGGGTAATGGGTTGTAAAGGAGTATAAGTTTGAACTGGGTAACGGTAAGCGTAGGACAAACCGACGTGTAAATGACGTTAGAAGTCGTAAAGTCGGAAAAGATAGTCCGAAAGTAAACAAATGAAACCTTAGACTACGGTCAAGCTCAACTAAAGTTCAAAAGCAAAATTAAATGATTCCAAACATAACAAAGGATGCTTTAAAGCTATATATGTATAAATAGACAATTGAATAAAGACTAGAATAAAAGATGATCTACGAGATCATCATAACCTACGGGATATTAATTAGTGTAAAGGTCTACGGGGCCAAAATGACCCACGGGTCATGAATTGAAGCAAATGGATCATAAGGGCCTCGTCTTAAATAGATGAAAGCTTAAGGAAATAGCCTACGAGGTTAAGTGAAGGAACCTACGGGTCAACAGTGTAAGGTGAGGGAACTTGTTACGATTCCCCGCATAAAACGAGAACGGGAAACAATAAATTATGGGTTGTCAATTTCCTTGATATGAGTAATTGACATAGTTAAAGAGAAAAACGTTAGACTAAAATTCAGTTTTAGTAAGAAATAACATTTTTACAAATATAAATTCTGATAGGAAATTGAATAGTAAGCATGAAAGATTCAAGTCTTGACGCTGATAGGCGCAAGACGATATATTCGAAAAGTGACCTTTTCAAAAATGAAAGGTAGATATATAAATTAAGCATGATGCGACACGATCACGGTTAAGAAATGTAATGTGAAGTAGAAGCGCATTATAACCAAGCGAGCGGTAAAAAGTAACTGGACTAATAAGTCTAGTTAGTGAGACCGGTGAAGGTCAGCAATTCAAATCGAGAAATTTGGTTTGCTCGTAAGCGGAGGATTCGGAGTAACTGAACCGAATAAATGAATTTGAAAACAAAAGAAATAGTTGCTAAAAGAGAAAGATTTCACTAAAGACCTTTAAACGGGTCAAGGTAACGGATTCACAAAGAGTTCGATAATATATAAAAGCGATGGATATCGCTAAGTTAACTAAACTAGTAGAAATAACAGAATTACGTTATTTCAAGTTACATTATGTCGTATGAGGTACGTAGATGTTCTGTAACCAAAAAGATACTACCATAATTTTTCTGGTAATACTAACAATTGGTTAAAGTATGAGTAATGCTTAAAAGATTACTCAGGTCAAACGCATTGAGTTTAGAACTCGATGAACTATGTAAGAAAGGTTTCGAGGACGAAACCTCTTTAAGGGGGGTAGACTTGTAACACCCCGAAAATGGGCTTGGTAATCAAACTTCGTTAATACTAAAAGACGGGTAAAGTACCGTTAGCAGTAAAAATAACCCGGTAAATATTTGGATTTAAATAAGAGATCCTAATAATTAAATACAAGCGAATCAAAGAATTAAGGAATTGAGTTTATAAGAGCCCGAGTCAACGGGACTTAAAATAAAACGGGTTTTAACTCCCGGAACCCACTAAGTTAACTAGGTAAAATTAACCTAGTTAGTAGTGGGTAATTAAATAATAAACTATGAGTTATAGTTTCATTTATGAATCTCTAAACTTGAGGGACTAAACATGGGCAACTAGAAAACTGTTTTATTAAAACACTTATATAAAAAAAGAACTAAAAAAAAACACACACACATGTGTGTACGTATGCGACAAGGAGAAGCTCCATGGGAGCTCAAACCCTAACTTCAACAAATCAACAAAATTGAAGGTCAAATCTAGCCTGAATCGGATGCATGAACACGTATTAATGATCACCTAGTCGTGGGGATCACAAGGTATGTTGAATTTTATGATTTAGTGATACTTTGAGATTATGATGAACAATCATAATCGAAATTTTGAAATCAATGTTGAATCTATGAGTGTTATTAAGATGAAATCTTCGTTTAGAAACAAACCCTAGTTAAAAAACTTGATGAATTGGTGTCAATACTAGGGGTTTGCTAATTACCCTATTATGTGCTAAGTGGGTTTATTGACAATATGATGAACACTCGGATTAGAGTGTTACATTGATGAATATTGATTGTTATGATATAAGTTCTTGATGTAGTTCATGAACACTAGACATAGAGGTTAGATTTTGATGTAAATCTTGGTGAAAATAATTAGTTATGAACTAGTTAGTAAATATGTAAAATTATGCACATTAGGTGTTTGTTAAAATGCCTAAATGAGAACTAAAGTGTTGAAATTTAGAGTGAAAACGTGTATTTGAATGATATGGCAATTACATGTGATATGAAGTGATAAGGGTTCTAAATACTATGTTGATTTAGACTTAATGTTGTAAACCATGTGATTGAAAGTAGTTAACTTTGATAAACTAAGTTAACTAAGCATGAAGTCGAACAGTAGCTTCGACATAGAAAATAAGTGAGATGGAATAGTCGTGATTGTTAATGACTAATTTAATCGCCTTGTAAATGATTGACAATAGTTTGATGCGTAACAAGCTAGGTGAAAGCTTGGAGGAGGGAGCGGGTCAAACGGAACAAGTACGGAAAGAAAAGCGTGGCGTGGATGCGAGGTAAGTGTAATTTATACACTTATGTAGAATACCCGTTTATTCGATACGTTGTAAACGGGATAACGATAATATTGGAAATATGGATTTTCGTTAAGATTACCTTGTAGTGTAATCTAATAATGAGGGAAAAAGGGCAAAATTGGAAATTGGTCAGGTGTCGACTAATATAAATCAAGGTTAAAAGGATACCCATAGCGTAAGCCGAAATGGGTTGAATTTGTAAGAAAAGAGTTTAAAAGAAAAAGGGTATGGTAATAAAATCCGGGATGGGATGGATGTATGAATTGGAAATCAAAAACGATGTTTTTGATTAAATAGATAACGTTGGGCATATAGTCCAAACGGGTCGAATGGTGGTGATAACACCATTTGACAATGCCGACTAATATGGTTATCAAGTCTTATGTTAACAGGACCGATTAGCAAATCGGATAATTGTGTCACCATTGATTGTGTGATAATGAAAATGAGGTATAAATCGGGTCTACTTGTTGATCCGGGCCAGGTACGCTTAATTATGTTGTAGTTAAAAGTGCTATTTTGGTCGAATAATTGGAGAGAGAGTCCTTCGTCGTGAAAGGACCAAAATTAACCAAAACGCCCTTGTAGGCTAAATTGAACAAACAACCCTTAGAGGTTGTTTGGAAACGAGTTTCATGATTAAATAAATACTTAGAATAAGTGTAGAAGTTGAAAGATGTAATACGTTAGTCAAATAGCTCTATTTGAGTCTTGCCGTAAAATAACAATCCGAAGGGTAAAACTCGGAACATACAGATATCCACATTTAAATCCAACACACAAAGAGTTGTAGTTGAAGATTACTTGATAATAAATGTAGGAATAAGATGCTAGAAATGAATGAAAGCTATCTCAAGCTTTAAAGTGCTTAAAATACCCTTAACGGGTCAAAATAAGCATACGAGCGAAAACGAGTTTAAATTGTGTAATAAACCTATGATTAGAACCTAATATGGTAGGTAACATTAATTTGAAGAAGTGTATGTGATATAAGGATCAAACAAATATGTTTGTTTGATAAAATGCATAAACAGGTTAAAATTCGGTAAAAAGGTAACGAGTCGAAGGCTTAGAAGTCTCAAAATTTATTATGTTGGATGTTGGATTTTAACTCCATATGATGGAGAATTAAATTACAGATGCGTAGGAAAAAGAATCGCATAAAACGGATTAAAAACGAGAGAGTTATGCTCGTTTCCGTGAAATCGGGTCATGCTGGGAATTTGCAGCACCAGCAAACAACATTCTGTCGAAAACAAGTGCTAGCGTAGCGCGAGCATGCAGTAGCGCTACGCGAGCATGTGTCAGTTTCGCGAAAATTTTTTATTTTAATCAGTTTCGCTTCCTGGACTCGTTTAAATACGTTTTAAGTTACGTATGACTAATCTAACTCATGTTTTATGAGTTTCAGGTATAATTTAGCACCGGAGGATGATCAGGCACAACGAAGAACCGAACACGATCAAGAAATAAGCTTCCGCACTATGTATCGTTGTTATGTAAAATGACGAACTCACACATAATATGTTGTAACGTTTTAATTCTGTAAAACGTTTAATGAACCCGTATTTTCAATGTATTTGAAATCATAACTACCCGTTTATTTTCGTAATCTATACGAAAACCGTTAAATAATAATAAGGGTGTTACATCAACGTCCATAATCCAACTAATTTGCCCCAGTCTTGAGGAGAAGAAGTCCACTTGAACGTTAGAGACTTGTTCCAATGATCTGTACGTGAGTTAATTAGTTACTACCAGGATATCGTATCAGGATGTTACCAATATCCTGATACAGCATCCTGGTCATAATAAAACAAACAAAGTCAGCATATCAGTCGGGATATATGAGCAGAAAATCACCCATAACAATTATGATGAAGTGTGCTATGTATGTTAAGGCGGGATTTTAATAGCGTGAGTTTGGCGTTTTATGTAGAGAAGTCAAAAGACCCTTTTACCCTTAATGAAGCGAACCAGATTAATAAAAGTGATTTTATTTACGAAAACGCCACCGCGTCGTCTAGTCCATAGATTGTTTTGATCTGACAATCCATAACCGTTCTCTCCGTTGTCACACTTTTGGGCGTTTTCTCTAAATCCTGGCCCTATATATATATATATATATTAAGTGTCACCTCGACCACGTAAAACAACGAAACCGCGGCGGAAACGTCGGGGAGTGGAGCGACAGAAAATTAAAAAAATTTTCGTTTTATTTAGTTATTAAATATTTACATTGTCTTAAAATTAAAAAAATAAGTTCACATATCGACTATCATCATTATTAAGTCACTAAGGCCTCGTCCGGTCCTAAGTGACCATGCATCCTAGTCGCAATCAACATCATTCAACACCACCTGAAACATACGTGAAAATATAGTCAGCATAAAAATGCCGACGAGCATATAGGTTTTGTGAGAGTGTCAGATTCATGGCTCGTTTACATGTTGAAATAACTCGTACAACTTCGTTAATCGATATTAGAAAACCTTGTTTTGTAAATTGTTTGTATTGTAAAATGAATAACCAACTTAAAACAAGTTGGTTATAGTTTATAAAATCTCGTTGCCATGAATCTTAACCCAAAACATTTGTTTATGTAAACCAAATCGTAAATCATTCTCGTAATAAAACTCGTATGGTTTATATCGTTTAGTAAACATAGTTGCATGACATTGTTAAAAATTGCTCGTCCAAATGAACTAAATAACGCCACGGAATATAATATGATAAAAGCACTTATATATAAGAAGTACCAGCGGCGTATCTACCATGCTTTTATCACATTACACCCGTCTCGTTATCTAATCACATACTAAAAACCCATCGTTTAAATCGTTTAACTCGTTCTCGTTATAGACAATCATTCATTTGTTTAAATCGTTCAAATCGTTCCAATCGTTCATATTCGTTCAATCGTTCAAAATCGTTCTCGTTTTAATTGTGAAAACTAACTTTTGGTCGTCTCGCTTATAACATTCAAACCTTCGTAACTCGTCCATCGTTCAACTCGTATTAACAAACCACCAAAGGGTAAGTTAACAATTAACAGGTTCAGTCGTTACCCACATAACCCCCACACATAACCATGGGTGCAGTCCGATAACGGGATTTGTCAGATCCTATGGTACCATAACCTAATACTGATCGGCTCGGCGAAAGCTAATGAATGTCATTCGTTATGTAAATATGTCCAACAAGTTCGTTCACATTATCGAAATCGTTATTGTTTAATATAAACCATAGTATTCATTTTTTAAATCATTGTTGAAAGCATCGAAATAGTTTAACACATATGAATCACCCTAAAACAATCGAAAATAGTAAAATAGGGGAACTATGTACTCACATCGTAGTGCAAAGTATCCTTGATTAAATGAACTAGCAATGCTCGGGTAAACCAAGGAAATCAAATAGCACCTAGTAATCGGATCGCTAAGTTAATAAATCGACACCTAAATTGGAAGATCAGATAGAATGAGGTCTCGTGTAACACCCCGTGTTTCGAAAGTCAAAGTTAAAGTCAAGATTGAAGTCAAACGAAGACAAGATTGCTAATTGCGATCTGTCACTCCTTGCTCAACTCCTGTTTTGATTTCTTTGACTTGTACATAGTCTATTTATTTTATCGCATTAGTTGTATTATGTGGAGTATCTATTAATAATCGAGGTTTAATAGCATGTTTAATCTATTTATCTCTATTCGCTATCGCATTTGCAACTCGAATTGTGTGTTCTGGATATTGTTACGTGTGTGTGCTATTTATGTGTTATTTGTGCATGTTATGATATGTTGAGGTGTTAATCGCAATCGCAAACCAATCACATCGCAATCGAATCGAAAACGCCAGATGCAAGTCAATTATAGTGATTGTATGTTAGATATAGTAGTTGGGATTAAAAGTAATCTAATGGGTAATTCTATCGCATCGCTCGCTCGAATCGCATCGCAAAGCTCAGCATGCGAATCGAAACGACAAAACTCATCACGCCAGACTCATGGATTGAGTGGCCAACTGACCGAGTGGCCATCCGATCGGATTGCCATCCGATCGGGTTGCCATCCGATCGAGATCGGGTTGCCACCCGATCGGACTGCCACCCGATCGACCAGCCTTTTTCCTTACTTTCCTTTTTAGGAAACCCTATAAATACCCCCACATGTCACATCAATTGATGTTACAGCGCTCTACTCGACCCAGCCGCACTCAAGCTCTATTTCTCTCAATTCTTGTAAGTTTCCGACCTAAATCTTGTACTTTCTTAATCTACACGCACTCCTACACCTTTCTATCTTTCAAATCTTAACTTTTAACCGTGAAATCAGTGGATTTGAGGTGTTCTAGGATGATGTCATCATGGTGTTCTTATGAACTTCATGTTTTGGCTTCAATCCACCAAGAACAACTTTGATCTGGACGATTTCCACATGAATAAACAAAGATCTTGCATAGATCTGAACATATTCATGGTGAAAAGGATTGAAAGATGGTTTTCCAACTTTCTTTTAACTCTTTTACACTCAATGCACTCAAACCCGATATAATCGGAGCTTGTTCTGATCTTCTACTTATTCTTAGTGATGCATTAGTTCCAGATCTGAATCCTATCTGGGAGAGATATTGATTTCAAGTTTGAACATGAACAAACGACTCAAACCGTGAACCGTTCGGACTAGGGTGATTCCTGTTCGGTCGGGTCACTTGGGCCGAGATAAGGGTTCTGTTGTGCAAGCAAGATATTAAAACGTCTCATTCAAAGCTACAACAGTTCAAACAGAAACAAGTGTTAGGACGATCAGACCGTTGGGACGGATTGCCGCTCGATCGGATTGCCCTTCGATCGGATTGCCATCCGATCGACCGACCATCCGATCGGATTGCACTTGGTTCTATACTTAAACTATTTTTCAAACTATTCAAAGGATCTGAACGTTGAAACGGATTACCACCCGATCAGATTGCCATCTGATCGAGTGACCGTCCGATCGTGTGACGTTTGGGATTAGATACTTAAAAAAATTTCAACATGTTCAATACATACGGATTGCCACCCGATCGGATAGCCAACTGATCGAGTGACCGTCCTGCTGTGAACTTGTTCTCAAACTGAGAAGTCTCGCCAATCGGATTGCTGCCCGATCAAACGACCGTTCGATCGACCGAACCGAAAGGTAGAGATACTTCTCTATTTTTAAAATGCTACAACAAAAACTTCAAAAGTCAAACCATCATACACAAACACATCCTCACCAAACGAGGTGACAATCCAATCGAATGGCCATCCGATGGGATGACCATCCGAACGGATTGCCACCCGATCGACTGGCCATCCGATCGGATTGCCATCCGATCGGATTACCATCCGATCCTTGGTACTCATGCACCGTGTTACGCACCGAATTTCGCTTATGCTATCGTTAACTGTTCAGTCTAATTCCGCTCTAGCGCTTCCTTCAATCCATTAACTCTATCGCTGTGAGTATACTCAAACCCTTTTTGCTTTATGCACTTTTGGATGTTACATACGTTACTTATTCTAAATCACATCAAACACACTATGCAATACTTTAACGCTAACCGCTACCGCATGTTATACATGACTCGATGAATGCTTGTTTATTATGTTTACACATAGATTGTTGTTTACCTGCCTTAGCAACGATAGTACTATAGTTTGGACTCAGCACCTGTTCATTCAGGGGTTGTTAAGGACTATTAATCACATGATTCGCAATGGTGAATATGTGTTACAAACTGCCTTGCGCAGTCAACCCGCAGTCATTGGTATTGATAGGATCATGTCGATAACTTACGTGCTTCATTTCACATGTTGTATGTGCTGGTTATGCGAACGATTTCGAACTCTATTATATCTATTAAACTTGTATGCTCACCTTTACACTATGTGTATTGAATTTTACTTTAACGTATGTGGCAGGTGCTTAAGATGTTAAAATGCTTGGCTTGCTGTGAAATCGAGTCTAGGAAAGAGTCTAGAAACAAATAAACAAATTGTCTATTTTGAAATCTGAGTTGTCGGATCAGTACTTGTTTATGAGACAATTATTTGTAATAACTGTTTTATTTGAATATGTTATGGTATGGGACATGACGTTTTATGTATTCGATAATTAATAGTTGTTATGGATACTCATGGACAATCTGTTTCGCTCAATGCCACGCCCCGATGATTCCGCCATCGGTTGGGGTGTGACAGATTGGTATCAGAGCCATAACTATAGGGAATTAGGCAAGACTCGACCTAGTCCGGGTTGATGTCTTAGAACGACTTAGTCTATAGTCTAAGTACCAATATACCGACTTGTGCATACCCGGTAGGGGTTTTGCACGAGCTTGCTCGCTATTTCTTGCTCGAACTCGCTGTACACCACACACATGTGCGAACATCGCATACTACAGTTCCGCGCAAGATCAGCCTTTCCCAAGGATGATTACGCACACAACGAATGATCTGGTTAAGATTAGGTGTGAAAACCGCAAACTCTCGACCAGATTACTCGTTCGAATTGCTATTTTTACTATAAAACAAGAGAATTTGCATTGAATTAGGAGTGAAATCCACACTTCGACGCAAATCTCCTTATCAATCTCATGATTTTATCACACCAGCAGGAATGTAGTCGCTAAGTTTGGGGTGAAACCCGAACCTTGATGACTCGTTCTACTTTTAAATATGGTTTTACAACACTCTCACCAAAGTCTCGACGGACTCCAACGACTTGAAGTCACACCACACTGGAAGGATGTGTTCCATTTGCTCAAATTCGAGGCGAGAGCACAGTCCCGAAGGCCAAAGTGTGCACTTACAAGCCCTTGTGAATAGTCGGACCACTTTGGATAGTCGACGTCTATTTAGCCGAAGGCAATCTATTCTCGATTTCTATGTGTTTCAATTCTGAGCCCGCAATTGCTGACTCTGATATTTGTCGATTTTATGTGGAATTTAGGTGTTTATTGTAATTATACATTTCGATTTTGGTGGTTTATTCATTTTCACTGTTTATTTCGACCAACACGCACAACCCACACCACACATCTACCTCAATACGCCCACAAATCGCTGGTCATTGTTCGCAATCGCTGCTCGATACTCGCAATCGCTATAATTAATCGCTATACGCGCTGTGAAGGATAGGGAATATGTGCAACATATAGTTAGGTTTTTGTATTCTGACTACCTCATGTGCTTCTGTGCCTTACGTGCTTATGTGTTTCCGTGCTTTACGTGATTATGTGCTTAAGTGTTTATGTGCCTATGTGATTCTGTGTTTATGTGGATACGTGTTCCTGAGCTTTATGGTGAATCGCTAGACTATATTAGGAATAATCGACTAGTGTTTTGAGTCCTATGGCACTATCTGATGTAGACAATGTCGTCATCTGGATCTCGCGCTACTCAAGCTGCTCGCCGAAAGCAAGTAGATAAACTCCTCGCCACTATGGTTGCTAAGCAAATGGCGAAAGTTGTTCCTCAGATCGTCAGTGAACTGTACAAAAATGTGAGCAAATCTTCTGAAGAGTCCATGACTGAAACCCCTAAGGCTACTTTTAGCTTCAAGCAGTTTAAAGCTTGCGGACTGAAAGAATTTACTGGCGAAGATGGTCCTATGGCCTTATTCCAATGGTTTGATTCGATCGAGGTCACCCTGCGCTAGAGTGGCTGTCCTGACGATCTCCGCACTCTGAATGCTACCGGCGTCTTCCAATCCCGAGCACTAGATTGGTGGACGGCCGCAAGAAACAAACGCATAAACGATACAGCTTATGGTTTGACGTGGGATGAGTTGAAGGACGTCATGTTGGAAGAGTTATGCCCTCCCCACGAGCGCCAAAAGTTGGAGGACGAATTCTGGCATATCAAGCAGAATGATGGTGACAATGCTGCTTTAACTGCCCGCTTCAAGCAGCTTAGCATAATCTGTCCTGATCAAGTCAAGACTCCTGATGTAGCGATCAAGAAGTATATTCGAGCTCTGCCAGATTGTGTCGCAGATTTTGTGTAAGCTTCAAAACCCGCAACAATCGAGGAAACTTACCTGCTTGCCGTTGAAATAAACGACAAGCGAGTCAAGTCTGGCTACTGGGATAAAGCCGCCAAGAATCTACGTCAAGCTACCACCGCACCAACCGCTGAAACTGCCACCACTCCTCAGTCTTCAAAAGCCTCTCGTCGCAAGAGGAAGAACAACAACAACTCCAGCAACAAGAACTGTGCTATAACTACTGCTGCCCCACTCCAAGCTGTACCAGCTCAGCAGCAAACTCAACACCACCAAGTTGCGGGACCGGTAACCCAAGCACCGCCGGCAAAGTGTGCTTATACTGGTCCTCACCCTGCCAGCCCGACTTGCACCTATCACCACCCAGTGGGAATCGCCTGCAGATTTTGTGTACACTGCAACATGTACGACCATTTCACCGCCAACTGTCGTACAGGTCCACGTCAAAACCCTGCTCTAACCTAAGGTCAAGCTCCTGCTCATCAAGCTCTACTTCCTGCTCCTCAAGGGCAACAAGCAGCTCCTACACCCGTGGTCAATGCTAGAGTCTACTTTGCGTGTGGTGATCCCAACCATTTCGCAAACATGTGCCCCAATCGGGTTGTGAAGAAAGAGCATCAACAGCAGCAGCAGCAGCCTCAGCAACAACAGCAACAAGCCGCCCGTGCTCGAACTTTAAACATTAACGTGCGCCAGGCTCAGGCTGACAACAACGTGGTTAATGGTATGTTCCTTGTGAATGGTATTTATGCTTCGTGTTTGTTTGATACAAGAGCCGATAAGTGTTTTGTATCATTTGAGTTCGAAAAGCTTCTTAATCGTAAGCGCGCCCATCTCCCCTTGACGTTCGATGTTGAAGTTGCCACCGGAAGAACCGTCGCCGTCAACTCTGTTCTTCGTGATTGTACTCTCGAACTCAACAATCACATCTTTCCTATCGACCTTATTCCGATGCAGCTCGGTAGTTTTGATGTCATAATAGGCATGGACTTTCTTCGTGAAAACCATGCCGAAGTTGTTTGCTTCGATAAGATGATTCGACTCTCGCTCGCTAATGGTGATCAATTCTGTGTGTATGGTGAAACTCTCTCGAAGGACCTCAAGCTCATGTCATGCATCCAAGCTAGCAAGTATCTCCGCAAGGAATACAGAGCTTTCTAGGCTAATATTGCAGTAGCGGAGAAGGAAAAGAAAAGAAATACTGAAGTGAAAGACGTTCTAGTTGTTTGTGAATTCCCTAACGTTTTTCCTGAAGATCTCCCAGGTTTACCTCCGAGTCGTGATATTGACTTTCGCATCGACCTCATTCCTGGAGCAAATCCTATTCCCAGAGCTCCTTATCGACTCGCTCCATCCGAAATGCGCAAACTCTCGAGTCAGCTCCAGGAATTGCTTGACAAAGGCTTCATTTTCCCTAGCACATCTCCTTGGGGCGCACCAGTCCTTTTCGTTAAAAAGAAGGATGGGTCGTTCCGGATGTGCATCGACTATCGGGAATTGAATAAGCTGACGATCAAGAATCGTTACCCTATGCCTCGCATCGATGATTTGTTTGACCAGTTACAAGGTGCTACGTGTTTCTCCAAGATCGATCTATGCTCAGGCTACCACTAGTTACGCATACAAGAGGAAGATATTCCCAAAACCGCCTTTCGCACTCGATACGGCCACTACGAGTTCGTTGTTATGCCTTTTGGTTTAACCAACGCACCCGCGGTTTTATGGATCTGATGAATCGCGTGTGTAAACCTTTTCTCGACCGCTTCGTCATCGTGTTCATCGATGATATCCTGATCTATTCCAAGTCAAAATCCGAACATGCGCAACATCTTAGTTTGGTTCTCGAGCTACTCCGGGGGAATCGACTCTATGCCAAGTTCTCAAAGTGTGAATTCAGGCTGGAAGAGGTTCAATTCCTCGGTCATATTGTCAATAGTCAGGGTATTCACATTTACCCCGCGAAGATCGAAGCTGTCAAGAGTTGGGTCACACCCAAGAACCCGTCCGAAATCCATTCTTTTCTCGGACTAGCGGGCTATTATCGCCGATTTATCTAAGGATTCTCAAAAATCGCCGTGCCGCTCACCTCTCTCACGCAAAAAGACAAGCCTTTTGTTTAGGGAACTGGACAAGAGACTGCCTTTCAAACTCTCAAGTACATGCTTTACAATGCCCCTGATCTCACTTTACCAGATGGAAACGATGACTTTATCGTCTATTGTGATGCCTCGCACCTTGGCCTTGGTTGTGTTCTCATGCAACAAGACAAGGTTATCGCGTACGCGTCTCGATAACTCAAGATCCATGAGAAGAACTATACAACCCACGACCTCGAGCTAGGCGCAGTTGTTTTTGCGTTAAAGATTTGGCGACATTACCTTTATGGTACCAAGTGTACGATCTTCACCGATCATAGGAGCCTACAACATATCTTTGATCAGAAATAACTAAATATGCGTCAACGCCGGTGGGGGGAACTTCTCAACGATTATGACTGTGAGATTCGTTATTATCCTAGCAAAGCAAATGTCGTTGCCGACGCTCTCAGCAGACGGAGTTATTTGCACAGCGCCCGTAATATTCAAGCTCAATATGATCTTGAAACCCTCATCCGCGAAGCTCAACATGCCTGCTTTAATGAACGCACTTGGAAGAAGGAAAGGATTCTCAACGATGGAGCCCAGCTAGAGAATAAGTCGAATGGGATATTCCATTATCTGGACCGAATTTGGATTCCTTAGCGAACCAATTTACGATAGATTTTGATGGACGAATCCCACAAATCCCGATATTCTATTCATCCCGGTGACGACAAGATGTACTAGGACCTGTGCTACAAGTACTGGTGGCCGGGCATGAAGAGAGATATCGCCCTCTATGTTTCGAAATGACTGACTTGCTCGAAAGTCAAGGCTGTGCACCAAAGACCTTGTGGCTTAGTCATTCAACCTGAGATCCCCATGTGGAAGTGGGAGAGTATAGCTATGGACTTCATAACGAAACTTCCGCGCACGCCCACAGGTCACGACAGCATCTGGGTTGTCGTTGACCGATTGACTAAATCTGCTCACTTTCTGCCAATACGGGAAGACTACAAGGTAGAAAAATTAGCCCGAATCTACACCAAAGAGATCATTTGTCGACATGGGACGCCTCGCGACATCATTTCTGACCGCGATGCTCGGTTTACCTCGCGTCTTTGGGAGACATTTCAATCTGCTCTCAGTACTGTGCTTAATCCTGTAGGATCGTTTTCAGACCCGAACGAGTCGATCAGAAGAGTTTTTCTCAATACGAAAGGCGGAAACAGACGTATCGAGTTCAATTCAGCAAGAATATCACTTTAAACTGTCTTTATATTGATTTGACACAGCGAGGAGACACTTCGGTAGCACTTCGGCTCTCAACCGGAATGTTCAAGACTCTCTCAAACGAAATCAGGCATCACATATATATAGGCGAGTGATTCCGCTTGAACTAGCCTCAAACGAAATTACTCTCAAACGGAATCAGTAATTTCGTTTGAAACTGTCTTGATCATTTCAAGCGGAATTACATCATGTAACTTCGTTTGAAATCACATCTCATCCTATATTTGATATTTTTATCGTATAACGCGCCCTGATCTATCTAAATACAAACAAGACTCGATACAAGACGAAGTCGACAGACGCATGCACCAACAGACTCCCCCTCGAATGTTGATGAGTCTTCAGTGTCGAGTCTTCACATCTTCAGTCTTTATCAGTCCTCTTGAACTCTTCGAAGTATCTAACAATGTATAGTATCCTCAATCTCTTTCTTCTCTTTTCATCAGTACCAAGTCTTTTTATCAGTACCAACAGATAATCTCCCTTTTAATGTTGATCTAATCTTCAATTCCATCAGATCTCTTGATTCCTTAAGTTCATCAGCATCATCAGCGTACGTGAACTTCAGGATCTGAACTTGGCTCTTCAATCTTCAGACTCCCCCTTTTGACAAGCTGGGATCGTAGCCTGGCCTACCTGCACAAACTCTATCTCACAAAAAATTTCACAATTTTAACATTTGACAAATTTATTCTCTGCTTATCATTTGTAAACACAAATCAATAAATGATTTTACAATGTTAATCACTGATGAACCGCTTGAAGAAATATCATTTTTCTATTCAAAAACTTTTTCATCTTTCAAACTGACTCCCCCTCACTGAATGTCATCATGTTTAGCATTTGGAATTTTGAAAATCAGCTCTCCAACATCAGTTGTCGAAAATCTTTTTGAATTTTTCAAAATTTATGCTAAAACACACTAAAAATCTTTTTGGATTTTTGAATAACATGCAATGCAATAAAGAAATATTTACAGATAATATTTTTGTGAGTTTGTGTAAGAGGATCATATCAGTTTTTGAGATAAATCACCAACACCGTTAAGCTTTAAACAATTTAAGTTCTAAACGATTCACTTAGATTGTCAGTAAACTGATCCACTTAAATTTTCACACAAAGTTCAACTGTTTCGAGATACAAGATTAAAGTTTTAAGCATTTAAACTTATTCGCATGTCCCACCTCAGAATATACTCCCATATCCAGATCCCAATATTCAGTCTTACAGGTGAGTATACCACAGATGATATCTGTAAAGGGTTAAATTGTGAGAGCCGTGAGAGCTCAGGTCAGAACTTCCGTTCAGCAAAGAGATGACGGCTTCGACTTTTGGTGTGTCCCCTTTAGAGGATCTTTTGTTTCAACAATACATGATTAGCATTTTTGAATGTTTCATCATGTTTTGTACTGAGGGCGATGCTATATTTCAAGCAAGCAGAAAGTATTATACGGGGACTAGGCCATTGCTTTCGCAAAATCAGAAGTCCCGGGATAATACCTCAGATATCACTGAGTATAAAGACCTAGTATCTCAGAAAGAGGGACCTTTCAAACAAGATTTCGGGGGTTACCCATATATTCGAGAGATGTTACCCACGAAATAAGCAAGTTTGAAATTTAGGTTTATATCTCGTCACAGTCTATTAAATGTGCAAAAACCTACTGGCACATCATCAGTGAGACCGTTTATCACATTTTTTACTTTCCAATTCTTTAGCATGTTGTGATTGTCCACTAATGTACTATCATTTCCTCTTTTTTACAACAAAACTCATTTTGATTTTATCATGTTTTTTACTTTTTCAAATTTTCAAATGTTTTTGGATTTTCTGAAATTCTTACTCCCCCTAAAATGCAAAAGCATTAAAGAAAATTTTGAAAACAAACTGTACAAATAAAATGACAACTGATATCAAATCACTTCACTTCTCCATCCACTTGGCATAAACAATCAGAACTCCCCCTTACAACAAACTATTTTCCCATTATGATTTCAACACACTTAAGTTTGTTTTAATCAAATGGATTTTCCGGAAAATAAGTTTTGTTGATTTTATAAACCACTTGTAGGTTTGGGGTTTCATCACATTGTTTTATCAATCACTTGAAAAAAAATTTAACATTTTTAAGTTCAACCAACAAATATCAATTGTAGAAAATCAAGTACAACTTAACGTCCCTGATTTACCACTTGTAAGACGAAATCACTTTTGTGAATTTCTCAAGAAAGATGTCGATACATGCTCCACTCTTACCAACCTGGGAGCTCCGGCAGGTCATATTGTTCACTCATCATAATATGTTCCATCCCAGTCACAAACCTGAGATGTCACAATTTTACCTGGTTTCTTCAATTTTTCTCATAAAACTCCTTCACCCCTTTTACCTTCCCATCAACCATTTTACCAAAAATATGGTGCACTTTGACATTAAAAACTTTTTCAACATCAAATTCTTTCTTTTTAGAATAAAATTGATTTGAAATTTCAACCTTACCAATTTTCTTCTTAAAATTTTCAGCCCGAAGTGGTGAAAAGTTCACATCATCCACTATCGGCACCGATTTTTCACCTTTTTCCATAACCTGTGGCTTATCTGATTTTGTGGAATCAGATTCATCGCCCGAAGTTAGCTCCTCTGATTTTGATGAATCAGAATCATTGCTAGACCCATCATCAGATTTCTTAACAACCCATTTTTGGTTGTCAATATTTGAACTTTTCTTGTAAAACCTCTTTGAACATTCACCAATTTCAAATTTTGAATTTTTGAAAAGTTTAGTTCTCTCAATTGGTGGTTCAAACTTAACCATTTTTTCTTTCAGTTTAAAAACTCTCTGTTTGGTTTGAATTGCTTGTGAACATTTAACAGCTAGATGACCAATTCTACCACATTTAAAACAGGTTCGAGTCTCCTTCTTCTTTTGATCAACCATCTTCTCCATTTCTTCTTGCTTCTTCGCAAGGAATTCTTTGTTCGACTGCTTTCTGAACAAATTTTATTTTTCCTCTTCAGAAGATGTGCCTGAAACAAATATCATTTTTTATTTAAATTCTCGAACATATTTTTCATTTTTATAATTTTCTGGTGGTATAAAACCTAGACCTTTCTTTTTGAAATTACCATTATGGTTTGGTTTCTTTCGATAACCTGAACCAAAATTGTAACCTTTTTTCTTGTTTAAACGTTGTTGAACTCTTGAGGTGTAAGAATTAGGTTTTTCATGAAGATTTTCATCTTTTATTTTAGAAATATTAATTTCTGTCAATTTGAAAACCTTTTTGATCAATTCAGTTTTGACATCTCTTATTGGAAATTCCTCATCAGAATATAATTTGTCGGAATCATTCAATGTATATGCAACTTTGAATGTTTCGTCATACAAATTAGATTTTGATAAAAGAAATTCTTTATTGTAAACTCGTTTCTCCCTTTTGACTGAAGGACTTGATATGTCGGATTTAGACTTTGACTCTGATTTAGACTCCGACTTTGACTCCTCCATATCATCGTTATCTAACACATGATCCACCACTTTCTTCATCAGTTGAGATTGTTGATCAGTGTTAGACGATGTAAAAGTGACATCAATATTTTCTGGCAAGTTAACTGAAGACTCCGACTCCCACTGTAAGTTTGTTGCCTTTTCAACTCTTTCTGAATTTGGATTTCTTGGAGAATATCCATTTTCAAGCGGGGGTGGACACTTGTTGTAACTGACACCTTGTTTCTTACCAGATGTCTTAACTTCAATATCCTTCTTCTTTTCCTTTTTCTTTTTAGAAGTCTTTTCTTCAGATACTATCTGTTCTTCAGTTACTTCATCATCCTCAAATGCCTTCATGCCTTCAACAGTTGGATAGATCCTGTCAATGACATAAGAAGTACATGAGTAACTTTTTAACAACCTATTTACTCTTTCAGTTTCAATTCTTTGTGTTTCCAGTTTTTGTTCTAGCACAGCACACTTCTCAATGTAATTATTCACCACTTTCTGCTTTGTCATGAAAGCTCCTTGAAGTGTTTTCATGGCTGTTGCTTGTTCATCACTTGATTGATTGTACTGATTCGTGGCCTTGTTCAGAACATCGTAAGATTCCTTCAACCTGTTCATGTTGTTAATCAATTCGCTGTTTTTCTTTTTCATGATCTCAAAGGTTTCACAATTCACAGTAATCTTTCTTGCATCAACTTTGAACTTTGGAACTTCCTTTACCTTTCTCTTTATCACTGGAACTTCCTCATCATCACTGCTGACGGGTGTTTTGATTTTTTTCTTTTTCTTTTTAGCTTTTTTATCTTCACTGTCACTTTCCTCCATCATTTTCAATTGTTTCTGCATTCGTTTTGCATAATACTCATTATCATCATCACTATCTTCTTCAATACGAGCAACAAAAGCTTTTTCTTTTAAAATATCTTTATCCGGACAGTAATCATCCCAACTAAAACTTTCCCAGCTAAACCCTTCTGGTAATTTTTCATCATCTTGGTTTATCAGGCATGCTTTATTATCAGCTGAAATATATTTGTCCTAACTGAATCCTTTTGTTGGCTTTTTGTCATCCTGCTTCACCATACAAGCTCTCTTAGATGATTCTTCGATTGTTTTCCTGGCATGTGCAGTTTATGGTTCTTGATGTTGTTGTTGAGCAACTTGATGATAAATTGCTTTCCGATACTAATCATTGTTGTTGAACGGGTTTTGAGCTCCACTTGCTTCGCGATTAGTGCAGTCCCTCTTAAAGTGTCCTTTTTCTCTACAACGAAAACAAGTAACTTTAGATTTATCAAAACCCAAATTAGAAACATATGCATCACGGAAATCATCTCTTCCTGTGATATGTTTGAACTTCTCAGCTCTCCTCAACACACTTGCCAAACACCACTTAATATCCATCAATTCCATTTCTTCAGCATCAATCTGATCGTAATCCTCTTTTGTAAACATTGGATTCCTGATCCGACCTGCAACTAAACTACCATATGACTCTAAAACAGTCCCCAACAAAGACATGTGACTTTTTGCAACTTCTTCAGAATAATCTTGATCATTCTCAAGATTCAAAACAATGTTGCATTGTAACTTTCTACCATTCTTGGTTGCTGACACGTTTAGATCAAATGACAGATATGACGAAAAACTCGTTTTGCTGTTTGATCCTTTAGAAGAACCTCCCAATGAACTCTTAGCATTGAAAGCTGTTTCAACCTTTGGTGACATGTTGGTCTTGTCATTAATACCAGCTTTGTAATAAAGACCGATATCTTGTTCACCATCAAAATCTTTCATTCTTGAAATTTTTCTTTGTTCCATCTCCTGAGCTTCTAATTTCTCAATGAACTTGCTCAAAGTTAAATTGTTAAACCCTTTCTTGATTCTCAACATCATGAGATATGTACCCCAAGTTTCATGTGGCAAAGCATCAGCTAATTTTTCAATCAATTCCTCATTGTCTTTTGTAATGCTTACTCTCTTCATGTTGACTAACAAATTGCAGTATCTTTCAATGATCTGCTTTGTGCTTTCATGTTTCAAACCACGAAATAGATCAAACTCTTTCTTCAAAAGCGATTTTTTTTATCATTTCTTGACTTCCAACGAACTTGGATCTTAATGCTTTCCATATTGAATATGCACTTCCAGTGTGTTGCAATAAGACCAAAATATCCTCTTTAATAGCTTGTTGCAATAAACTAATCATCATCTTTTCGTTTTTGTATTTCTTTTTCTCATCCACACTCATATCTTTGATAGCAATCTCGTCTTCGTCATCATTTGTTGGTCTAACATATTTCGTCTCAATACATTCCCAAGCATCCAAATAATTTGCTTGCACCCAATTTTCAAATCGTTCCTCCCATCCTTTATATTCCTCAATGTTTATAAGCTTTGGCGGTTTTTGCATAGTACCCGTTTCATTTTCCATGGTCAAGTTCTGGGTAACACTAGCCGGAGTAGTCGGGGTAGTAGCAAATGCATTATAAAATTCCTCTTCCATATTTCAGTTTTCAAGAAATTCACAAACACTGTTTTCAAGCGAAATTACTATCCAAGCTGAATTACACTTCTCAAACGAAAATACTATTTGTGTGAAATAACCCTGTTCAAACGGAATCAATACTTTCAAACGAGATCTCTTTTCAAGCGGAATAGCTTTTCAAACAAAATACCTAATTTCGTTTGAACAAACACCCCTTTCAAACGGAATCCCTAATTTCGTTTGAAATTCTCAAACGGAATTACAAATTGGAGCGGAATAGCTTATTTCAAACAGAATTACTCAAGCGGAATACCGATTTCAAGCGGAATTAAGGATTAATTCCGTGTGAAATGCCACTGACGTCATCATACTCGAGCTGTTTTTCAAGCGAAATTACAGATTTTATCAGTTTTAGATCGAATTAAGGTCCAATTTTTTCAAGGATTTGTTAAAATACTATTGCGCACATCATGTGAGAAAATTAGTTGATTTTAACCGTGAAAAGTTGTTAATTTTGAAAAAGAAGGTGTAGAAATCAGAAATTGCAGCTGAATTGATAAGAACTCTTCCTCCTGAGCTCTGATACCACTTGTAGGATCATTTTCAGACCCGAACGAGTCGATCAGAAGAGTTTTTTCTCAATACAAAAGGCGGAAACAGACGTATCAAGTTCAATTCAGCAAGAATGTCACCTTAAACTGTCTTTATATTGATTTGACAAAGAATTACAGCGAGGAGACACTTCGGCAGCACTTCGGCTCTCAACCGGAATGTTCAAGACTCTCTCAGACAAAATCAGGCATCACATATATATAGGAGAGTGATTCCGCTTGAACCAGCCTCAAACGAAATTATTCTCAAACGGAATCAGTAATTTCGTTTGAAACTGTCTTGATCATTTCAAGCGGAATTACATCATGTAATTTCGTTTGAAATCACATCTCATCCTATATTTGACATTTTTCTCGTATAACGTGTCCTGATCTATCTAAATACAAACAAGACTCGATACAAGACGAAGTCGACAGACGCATGCACCAACAAATCCAAGTACCGCATTCCATCCCCAAACCGACGGTTAGACTAAAAGAATGATTCGTACCCTTAAAAACATGCTCCGTTCGTGCGTCATAAATTTCGGTGGTAATTGGGATGCATACTTACCTTTAGTCGAATTCTCGTACAATAATAGTTATCATTCCAGCATTCAAATGGCACCATTTGAGGCATTGTATGGAAGAAGATGTCGATCGCCTATTGTATGGCACGTGAGCGGGCACTCGCAATTAATCGGATCGCTAGTTAAACAATCGGCACCTAAATCAGAAGATCGGGTAGAATGAGGTTTCATAAACCAAATGAGTATTGGAACTCATGTGATATGGTTTAACAAAGCCTACATTCTAAATCGGAACCTATCCTAAGTGCTTACGACCCATTATGACCCATTAAGGTAGCTTACGCTACTTCAACGTGTCGTTCGCGCAAAATGCGCGTTCGAGACGCCTAACTAGTCCTATGACAAGTATTATATGCCCTAACATGTTTAAATATGTTGCATAATCAGTTTAAGTGACAAAAGTTAGGTTACATATGCTTAAATACAAATTACGCATGAAAAGGGCATTTTGGTCATTTTCCTAAGGCATATAATCTACCTATCAACAACTAAATAAACTAAGTGACCATAAGGTATAACCTCAGAAGGTTATTCCCTATACAACTATGGTCACTAAATGTGCATGGTCGGATCCTAACGATCGACCAAACGGGTCGGCTTCGAAAGTCTAAGCGGTTGTCAAGACCGCTTGACTTACGACCCTATACAAGCACTAGACTAAAAGTGACGAGTTAAACATGTTTAACTAAGTTAGAAAACAAGTTTGATATAAAAAAAAGTGTTTTGATACCCAAAAATAGCTTCGTTGCAAAATACGCATAAACACGTATTTTGACCGAAACTTTGACTCGTCACTTTGACTAATCAATGTGGTAATCAGTAGGTATAGTCACAAGGGACTATAACCATCGTGATTATGCTCATGTTGTAAAGTTCAAACGAACTTTGTGTTGACCAAATCATGGTCAAAGCAGAAAGTCAAACACTGTTTGACTTTCACGCATGAAAACATAAACAAGCATGAAAGAAGCTTACAAAAGGTCCAAGCAAGGAAGAATTGATCCAAAACACTCAGGTATGAAGTCTTAAACTTCAACTTAGAGTAGATTTTGAATCAAATGTGAGGAATGAATGAGAAACCCACTTCTATTTATAGTAAGTTTGGATCAAGGAGATCATTCCATGTGTTAGGAGGTTCAATCTTGACCCTACACTTGTGGAACATGGTTTCTAATACAATGGGATGCTCTAAAACAAGTCCATAGTATTGAAAAATTGCATAAAAGACCCTCAAATTCAAGCTGGTTGCTGAAAAACACACATTCTGTCAAAACAGGGCCATCGCGTGCTGCCATGGGTACCCCCCCCCCCCTTTGCTATGGCGCGACGCCACGGCCTACCTGAGCCAGAAACTTTCGAAACTTGGCAAGAATGGTCCCTGCAGCATGTTTAAGCCATTTTCGACGCGTTTAAACCCTTTTAACCCATTTTCAAGGCTCTAAAATGAAGTTAAAGCATAGGGAACATAAAATATGCTTGAAAACATCTCAGATGTCGGTTCGTTTGGTCGTACGGTCACGTTATTCGGTTAATTACGACGAAACACGAATGGACGCGAAAAACGATCCAAATTACGCGACGTGTGGTATTTTTACATTCCTATCACTAAAATAAAATATTTTAATGATTAAAAAAAATTTTGGATTTCCGGATATGTTCAGAACGTAAGATATGCGCGTAAATGCAAACTTATGCACTTTTTGACGCTTTTAGTCCCTGTTGATCAAATAAGTTTATTTTCGCATACCGAACCACTCAAAGCCTATTTCTAAGCTATGTAAAGGATATCTATGGTATGTTTAACTTATGATCATGTTCCGGAATGTTCGTTACCATACGAATCGGCATAGTTTCATAGTTTGACACAAATAGTCCCTGCGATCGAATAAACTCGTTTTCGGCATACCAAACCATCCAAAACTTATTTCTAAGTTATGTAAAGGTTATTTAAGGTATGTTAAGCCTATGTCACTATTCCGGAGTGTTTGTCATTTTAAACTGATTACGTTTACGTATCAGTTTGCGTATAACTTTCTAGAAAGCGATTTAAAGCTTAAAATCGAACTAGAATCAAATAGTAAAATCATAAAACACAAATGCACAAATATTAACACCAAAACACATTGTTTTATTGATAATTGTTATTGTTTTACATCTTACATCATTTACAGAGCACAGTTGTCACATTAAGCGTATAAGAATGATGATTTTAATAATGCAAAAACAATATTCCGAAAAATTACACATAAATTAAGTATGAAATATTTAATAAATAAAAGAAAATATGTATTCCTAAAAGTATAAATACATACCGACATACACTACCAACACTTGGTAAAATGCCCATAAACAAGTATTATGCATAAATATGAGAATACAAAATAACATACTCAAAATACAAGTATACTTACCTAAGTATACTTACACAAAATAATATTGAAAATATTATTTAACAAATTACTTATACTTGTTTTGGGGAAAATAATATAAGTAACATATTTGGAACAAGTTAAAAATACAGATTATTTTTAACACCTATCATTTGTCAAACATTACATAAACAAATATATTTTAGGGAGTAAAATATATATTCACAAGCAGAAGACGCCGAATTCAAAGTACGATAACGCGACAAACGGGCGAGACCTGACAAACAAGGGCACGACCCTCACAAATGTTGAATATACAAAAGACAAATGCATAAACTTAAGATGGTGACTTGTACTCGTGTGTTACAAGTCTAGTGATTAACGTACATAGTACACATATAGGTTACGAGGCATACAAAACAAGCCGGTGAAGTTTACGACGCAAGTTACGCAAAACCGTGAGTTCATGTCCCCCTTTTCTCTCAACTGTTTTCGGATTTATATCGGGGGTGAAATACATGTTTCAATGGTATGGTTTAGCTAAGGAATGAACTGTTAGATCATGTGGATGGGTAGGCGCACTCTTAAGTACCATTAATCTAGTTAAGACCGAGGGGCAGGAGTGGTAGATCTATCGGGTGTAGCGAGCCCCACTCATGGGTCCTTGTGTGGCCGCATGTAGTGACTATGTCGTTCCAGTCGGGTGGACCGGAGGAAATTCGCTAGGTTTGGATACTTCCTGCGCCATCACACACATATTAATGTCCTTGTAAAACATTAATTGATCTGTTCATAGACGCTTTACATACCTGTTGTCAAAAGAATCTCTAAAATGTTTACAAGTTTATTTAGAACTCATACAAAGCGCATGAACTCGCCAACTTTTGTTGATTGTTTTCAAACTTACATGTATTTCAGGAAACTAGATGGATCTTTGGCGCTGGTGTTGTTTTCAAGCTGTAAATTTTCAAGTTTAGATGTCATCCACTTTTGAAGGGTTGATTTGTATATCTTATCCTTGATGGGATATATGAAGCAAAGCCTTGTGAAACTAGTCTTTTGTCAAAGAAGTCCTTTTATGGAACTACTTATATTTTGATGGATTGTAACCTGAACTTAAACAACTTGTGTTTGAAATGTTTTAAACTTATGAATGGATGAACATCATTTTAGTCATATAGTTGTTTATTATAATCGAATGCAATGAAAACCGATCAAGTCACACGTATACGCTTCCGCAAAAGTCAGGGTGTGACATATAAAACATGGTATGTAATTGTAACATGTAAGTTTGTGAGTTGGAAATATAAGGAAATCGAGATCGCTAATATTTTGCAAGGACATTAACATGTGTAACGACATAGGAAGCATCTAAACCTAGGCGACTTTTTATCCATCGATTCACGGTTGTGACCCAAAGCACTCTATGGCAATTCTGTGGACCAAGAGAGTGAGGCTGCCTGATGTAGGCTAGAAAACGGGATATGAAATCGAACCGAGTGATTCTCACATAATGCCAGGAACGATTCTTCCAAAATTTGTTGATTCACGAAGAATACCGAAAATTGGGGGTTTCACACACAAAACACTCAATGGTGAATTGGGAGAGAAAAATGACTTTTCATATAACTCGAAACTGATTAGCTTCCTCCCATTACAATCATATAAATAACAACGCAAATTAAAAACGGGCCTCAGAAAAAAATTGGGCCAAGAGCTAGAGCAAAATAAAAGTCCACCAAAATATGTAAAAAACATAAAAAGATATATAACTCATAGAAATAAGCATTTTTAGGCCCGAACGATGACCCAAAACAGGTGGTTTGTAGAAAGATGGAGCTTGTTCTCATGATCGTTTCGCCTGGGTGCACGCCCAAAATAGACCCCCGTAGCCCAAGTTAGAGCCAATTTAGTGAAGCCCCTTTTGTCACACGATCTTGGGCCTCCAAATACAAGATGGCCCGCTCCTCCACACTTGGGCCTGCATCACTGCTCGTACCTGCTAGATCTAACCCTTGCTCTTTTGGTCTAACTTAGATTAATGGTGCTTACGTATACCCTATTCGTGACATGATCTATGTATCATTCCTTTGTTTTAAACATACCATTGTACATGTATTTTCCCCAAAGTTTAGAAAACAACAAAAATGTTTAAAAGTGGGGACATGAACTCACTGATTTGCGTTTTGAGTGTCTAACTTCACCGGTGTCCACTTCGTAGATGACGTAACCTATAAACGTATTAATCACCTAAGCTTGTAATTCTCTAAGTACAAGTTACCATTTTGTCTTATGTATTCATTTTGTTTGACATGTATATGTTCTTGAATTATTAATGTATATGATTCACAATATATTTAGTTTTGTATTTGTTATTTGTAATTATATATATTTTTATGAGTTAATTACACAGATGGACCATGTGGTTTATAGCTAGTTTCACCTTTGGTGTCTAACTTTTTTTTAATAGGTTTAGGTTTTATGGTTTCAATTTTGTAACACATTTGGGTACTAACACCAAAATTATCAATATAATGACTAAAATACCCTTCCATTCTTTTTAATTTTATCAGTGTAACAAATTTGGCTACTAACACCTAATTTTATTTAAGTTTAAATCAATTTTACAAAATCTATTTTTTTATTTCATCTTTTTATTATATCTCTTAATTAACAAATAATCTATTTATTTTTTTATTTATAAATATAAATTAAAAAAGTCAAAAAACGTCCGCTCTATTTTTTATTTATTAATAATATTACTAAATAATACTAGATAAATATCTGACTAATATAATGAATATATAAAAACTCTTTAAAATATAAATTAAATATGAAACAAATGATATAATAAGTATCTATTAAAATCGATAACAATCTTGAAAACACACGAATATAATATCTGAAAATTATATAAATTAATATATCAAGATATGTAGCATAATCGAGAAAACTGTTTAAAAAAACTACAACTAATTTAATATATTTTGTAGTAAAATCGTAAAAATGTATAATCTAATCTGATTTGTTTGTTACGATCAATTACTTGGCACATTTTGAGATGGTGTGATTAAACCATTACGTCTCTATTTTATTTGTGTATCAATGTACTTAGGAAATACTTTAGTTCCAATGAGATACAGTCTTTTATTATTATTGTTATTGGTTTTATATTATTTAATCCCATATATATAAAATTACAAAAATTAAAACTAAGTTTTATATATTAAACACGTGTAATACACGGAGTTTTAACATAATATCTTAATAGTAATTTATTTGCACATTACCAACTATTATTATACCTATTGAATTTTTAATTATTTAAGATTTTGAGCAACTTCTATCGTGCTAAATTATTTATCATTTCTTAAAAAAATATATAAATATTTACTTATAAAAAAATAAAATAATAAATAGATTTTATGTTAATTAAGAGATATAATAAAAAGATGAAAAAAATAGATTTTGTAAAATTGATTTAAACTTAAATAAAATTAGGTGTTAGTACCCAAAGGTGTTACATTGATAAACATAAAAAAATGGAAGGGTATCTTAGTGATTATATTGATATTTTTTGGTGTTAGTACCCAAAGGTGTTACAAAATTAAAACCATAAAACCTAAACCTGTTAAAAAAAGTTAGTACCCTAAGGTGAAACTGGCTATAAACTATAGGGTCCATCTGTGTAATTAACTCAACTTTAAACAAATAAAATTTGTGTTCTAATTCCGGTTAAAGATCGGTACCGACTCGTATGTTGTAACCAAGGCTCTAATACCACTGTGGGGTTTCCATGGTGACCAGTTAAAACTCTATTTATTAAAACTCGGTTCAATAAATAATAGTCTGTTAGGATCTGAGTTTGGTTTTGATTGTGTTTTATGTTTGAATTAAGATGAACAATGAACAAGTAGTGCAGCGGAATAAAATGGTAAAATACTTTTCACAATCAAACAGGAGAATTGCTTTCAACACACATTTTCAACATGGAACCGAATGCTTGAATTTATTACAAGATTCAATTACAATGCATGCATGTACCAAACTCCCCCTCAGCCTGAGCTCACAGTGATTTGTTCCTACAGGAAGAAAGATAGTGAAGAGCTAATAGAACAGTACATGGTACTGTTCTATTTATAGGCACGGACAAACCACTGAGGCATCTTTGCTGACGTCACCATGAAAGTGACATCTAACCTCCTAACAAACTCTAACAACTAATCTATACAGGTACTGCTATGCTAACAACTGTTATTACATAAAGACAAACTAAACTACTGCTGAATCCTTCCACTGATGTGAACCCAACAGCACTTGATATATCCAGCAGTGCTTGACCCATAGCAGTAGAATGAACAGCAGGGCTTTTGTCTTCATTAGTCTTTGACTTGATCAACAGTTGTACCGATCAGTGGATTGGAGGTCATCAGATGTTGAAATCACTTTCAAGGGGAGAGACTTGAATAAATAACATCTGCTTATTCTAGATACACTGCTTTGATCCAGTTTTGGCTTTAATTATCTGTTCCTCTGATAGGGTTCAATCCCAACAATCTCCCCCTGGAACAGATAATGCCAAAACCCTTCATTATTGGTAGATCTTTATTGCCTCATCAACAATTCCCTTATTTGCCTTTTGAGTTGTAACTCAAAGGCTAAGGCATCTGTATCATCTTCATCCCTGCACAGTGGAAGATCAAGGAGATCCTGCAAATCTTCAAGACTTAGGCCAAGTGCTTGTTCCCTTGTTATTTTCTTCACTTCTCTACTAGACTTGATCACTGTCAGTACATGGGTCTGTTTGTCAGTTTTCCACTTTAGTACTTTTGAGTCTGGTGGGTTTCTTGGGAGATTTTTATTAGATGAGGTGTTTGGTGATGCTGGCCTTGTGATGACTGACTGAGCAATGCTTGTAGGTTGATTTAGGCCAAGAGTTTCAGCTATCATCCTCTTAATGCCCTCTTTTACAAGGTCATCTCCTGCCATTAATTTTCCACTGTTTCAGTATCCAACTGTTGTTGTTGTCTTCTTTTATAGATGGCAGCACCAGCTGGAGCAGTGGATCTCCAGATTTGCAGCTTTGGTGGTCTTGTTGAAACCTCTGCTTCAGGGTAGTCAGGTTTTTGTGGAACTTTAGGATCTTTCTTCCTTAATTCCTCCAACCTTTTGTGGGTGGTCCTGACTTTGTCTTCTCTCCATCTCATCACTTGATTTTTGGACCCATAATCAGCATCAACTAATTCCTATTTCATTCTCTTCAGCTCCAATGTCTTTTCAGGCATATTCTTTTTGTACTTTGACCAATCTAGAGGAGTGTGTTTGACCTTATTCTTAATCATTTCTTGAATCCTGGCTGCTTCACTTTCAGGCTCAGGAATGGTCCACTCTTTGTACATATGTTTCCCCCCCTTGTATTTCTTATGAGCCATGATGTTTTCAATATAGTCTTTTCTCAAAGATTCATCTGCTTTTTCTGAAATTTGTCTACATACATTCTTTGCAAGCTGCTCTAAGGATCTGACTTGAGTGAATAGAAATTGATAATGCCTTTGAATTTCTTTGTTAGTCTTTCCTTGAGAGTTTCTTTTGGAGATATCCTCTGCCTGTTGAGCCTTAACTTTCAAGTACTCTTCTATGTTGTTGGGCCTAGGATATCCTTCAACTGATGGCAACCTCCTTTTAGCAGGATCATCCTCATAGTAGAAGGATTTAATCTCTTCTCTGACTGCTATAAGTTCAAGAGGATATTGGAAACCTGCAGGAGTGATGGTAGAGATTGGTTGTTGTACTTGAGCTGATGAGAGAGGAACAGGGTTTGGAATAAGTGCAAGAGATTGTGAAGATGTTGGTGGTGGTGGTGGAGAATCATCATCAGTTATAAAAATCCTTCTCCTTTTTATTGTAGGAGAGGCTGATGATGTTTTGGGTGGATCAGTGGTGGTGATTTGAGTGGTAGAATGTGGCTGACTAACAATTGTTGAAACAACTGGTGTTTCAACCATTGTTGTCATTACAACAGATGTTGTAACATCTGATGTCTTCTGCTTTTTAGCAGGAGGTGATGGTGGTGAGGTTGTTTTTGGTGGTGAAGTGATTTTTGGTGGTGAAGTGATTTTTGGTGGTGGTGGTGGTAAGGCAGTGGTTGTGGTGTGTGTTGAAGTGGTGTGTGTTGAAGAGATGACAGGTGTTTGGCTGGCAGTTGTTGAAACTACTGAAGTAACAGCAGTTGTTGATATAGCAGGAGTTACAACAGCTGTTTGGGTTGCAGTTTGAGGTTTGGAACCTTTAGTAGGTGGTTTGGAGGCATGCTTTGTAGGTATGGATGGTGTGTGTTTGGGTTGCCTCACTTGTTGAGTGGGCTTCTTCTTTTCATCCTTAGGATTTTCATCATCCATGGGCTCAGAAGGACCCTGTACATTCAGCTCCATGAAAGCTTTCTTCTCCTGTTCCCACCTGCCTTTATCCTTAGCCTCTCTATCCCTTTTTACACTAACTTCTGCTTCAGCAAGTGCATTTGTGGTGACATCCATCTTCTTACTACCATCTGGCAAAGGGATATTTTTAGTCATATTTTCTTTTTTCTGGTGCAATATAGAGCCCATCTTCAATTCCCTTCTTCTTCCACTGCTTGATTTTCTCCCCCTTTTGGCATTATCTGGAGGGGGGTTATCAATGAAGAGAACAGTGGGAGGAGCAGTGCCTGTGGTGTGCAGTATATGAGCCTTGATAGCTTTGATGTCAGCTTGGGTGTCTTTAAACCTTGACTCCATCATGTTTCTCAGCTTTTGAACATGTATTTCATGCTCCTGGTCAGCCATTTGTCTTTGTTGTTGGAGCAAGGGTTGAAATAGATTCCATAACTCATTTGCAGTAGGTGCTTGTGGTGGAGCAGGTGCTTGAGCTGGAACAGCAGTGGGTTGCACTTTTTGAACTTTCAACAACTGTTGCAACATTGCTTTGATTTCTGCAACAGAAGTATCCAGTTTGTCAATTCTATCCGTCAATTCTAGGTACTTTAAACCATCACCTAACTTAATGGGATCATCTGATTTCCCACTAACAGTGGTTGGAACAGTGGTTGACTTAGGAATTGTATTCCAATAGTCATCCACTGATGCCCCTTTTTCTTGGTTCTGGGGACTTCTTCCTTCAAAAAGAGAGACACTTTTTAGTGAACCAGTGAAGACTGGATACACAAATGTTCCCATAGAAGAAATTGCCTCCAAGGAAGTCTTATTGATGTAACCACTGTCCAAATGCAAACCAGTGGGTTTAGCACTTGTAGTGGTTGCTTCACTTGGACTACCACCAAGAGTTACTTGTAACTCAAGGGGTGTAACCTCCTCAGGTCTTGTTGGTGGGTTAGCAATGATTGATACATCAGATCAGTCACTTGTTGAAGTATGTTCTCATTGATAGGTGAGTGAGAAGGACTGGTTTGTGCCTGGTTCAAATCAATAGCATCCAATAATAATTTTGTTGGTGGAGGAATTGTGGAGGTGAGATTGGGTGTAGAAAGAGAATTGGCCCCGGGCATTGGGCTGTGGATGATGGAAGCAAGTGATTCCAGAGCATCATATTGTGGTGTCCCTATTTGTACAACCTGTTCTTTTTGAGAAGAAGCAGGAGGAGTTTCAGGCATAGGTTGAGATATTTCTACCAACTGTTGTGAGGAAGTAGCAGTAGTGGTTTCTTGTGACTTTTGTGTTGTCACTGGCAGTTGCTCTGGTATCTCATCTTCCAGAGTTGCCTTTTTGGTAGGTTTGGGGGGCTTTTGAGTTTTCTTTTGTTTTGGCCTTTTGGTGATTGTAGGTGTGGGTTTCAAAGCAGTTGTTTTGCTGCTATGATCACCTTGAGCAGTGGGCTCAGCAACATATACCTGAGGAGCAGTGGTAGCTGCTAAAGTTTGCTCAGGCACCTCTGCTTGTGTTTTGCAAGGTGTTGACATTCTTGTAGAAGTTTCAGCAGTTAAGCTGTTTATTTGAAAAGATTCACCTTGTTTTATTGCAGAAGCATCATCCTTACCAAATTTCTTTTCAAAATAATAGCTTAGAAATCTTGGAAAAAGTAAGAATGGCTTTTTATCAACATTTTTAACCAAATCATTAAAGATTTCCTAGGAGTAATTTAAATTTTCATCTTGAAGAATAGCATATCCCAGGTTTTGAATCTTTAATGATATCTCATTAAAAGAGGTGGTTTTGTTTGAAACACACATAAGCAGAGTATGGAACAAAAATCTTGTTGCTGGTGGAAAATTACCATTTTTTAAGGTATCCTTTTTTATTTGTTCTGCATAACCCCTTTCAAGGAAATCAGTTTTTAACTCATTTTTGGGAAAAGAAGTTTAACCTTGCTGATCATTGAGTTCAAAGACTTATGAAATGGATTGTGGTGTGATTTTGACAGCTTTACCCATTAGAGAAGAGTTCATGGCTATGACATCTTCTCCTTGTTTTTCAAGGGTAGTATTTTTCCAAAACTCTCTCTGGGGTTGCAGATAAATTGGAGCATCTGCTGTTAACAAAGTTTTGTACTTTGATGCAGACATGGTGTCAATGATGGAGTCGAATGTATCGGTGGTGCCTGGTTTTGTCAGAAGACCCATATAATTGTGAGGTGCTTTGTATGGTATTTCGATGGGTGTAGCCTTTTGAACGGCCTTTTTACGAGATGATGTTGAAGTGGATTATGCGGATGACTTTGATTTTGTCATTTTGGAGAAGAAGATTGATGAAGGTTTTCAAGGATTTGAGAGAGGGAAATGGAAACTGTTTTGAGAAAGGAATTTTTGTGAATTCGATTCGACAGTAAAACCCTGTTTGGGTTTTTGAAAAGGGTTTTATAAAAGAAAAAGTGAATGCTGACGTGGTAGTGGTTACAAAAGATCTGACCGCTATGTACTGTCCACGTGCCAATCCCTGATGAGATGAAGGACAAGTGTTTTTATGAAAACCACTGATTGAACAAGATCAGTGGTTGTAATGGTAAAAATGAAAGCAATGGGTGATTTTTACTATCAGTGGATAGCACATCAGTGGATAAAACACTGATTTTGAACAACAATGCTTATCAAGAAAATGAGAGAACAGGGGTTGACTTTCAGCAGTGGACATAGTTTTCAGTAGAACAGACTTTTGAACAAAGCAGTGGTTATGGCAGACTTTTAAGGATTTTCATGAAAAAATCATTTTTAGTTATTTTTAAGGATGGATTTTTGATTTTCTGAAAACATTTTAATGCTTTTATTTAAAGAAAAACAGGATTTTGCCTGTTATTCCATGTTTAGCATGCTAAGCCTAGAGATCAAGCTTTCAAAGGTGGATGTGTCTAATGCTTTGGCTAGCACATCTGCCAGCTGATCCTTAGTTGGAACATGGTGCAGAGAAATCAAACCTTTTTTTATAGCAATCCCTCACAAAGTGATGTCTGATGTCAATATGCTTGGTGGTTGAGTGGGAAACTAGATTTTTGATGATATTTTCTGCTGCCTGACTATCCAACATGAGTGGTGTCTTTAAGGCAGTGATACCAAAATCCAGCAACTAATTTTGAAGCCAAAGCAGTTGGGCTGTACAGCTTGTAGCAGCTATATATTCTGCCTCAGCAGTGGATGTGGAAACAGCTGCTTGCTTTTTGCTTTGCCAAGACACTAAACAACTGCCTAGGAATTGGCACCCTCCTGAAGTGGACTTCCTTGTCTTGTCACATCCAGCAAAGTCACTATCTGAGAAACCTGAAAGCTCAATTTTACCATCAGCTGGATACCAGATACCAAGTGTGGGAGCACCTTTTAGGTATCTGAATATCCTTTTTACAACAATAAGGTTTGACTTTCTAGGGGATGATTGGGATCTTGCACAAACACATGTTGCAAACATGATGTCTGGCCTAGATGCAGTTAGGTACAATAAAGACCCAATCATGCTTCTATATAAAGTTTGATCAACCAAATCATCCTTCTCATCAGACATAACTACTTTATTGGTTGCAATGGGTGTACTACATGGCTTACAATCATCCATCTCAAATTTCTTTAAAAGTTCTTTGGCATATTTGCCTTAATGGATAAAAGTGCCATTTTGCAGTTGCCTTACTTGGAGACCAAGAAAGCACTGGAGTTCACCCATTGCACTCATTTCAAACTCAGTTGTCATGAGTTGCCTAAACTCTTCACACATTTTAGTATATGTGCTTCCAAAGATGATGTCATCCACATAAATCTGGACAATCATCAATTCCTTTCCTCTCCATTTTAGAAACAATGTTTTGTCTATCTTACCCTTTGTGAAACCAATGGAAATTAGAAAGGTGGAAAGAGTTTCATACCAGGCCTTGGTGCTTGTTTCAGGCCATACAAAGCTTTATTCAGCTTGTAGACATGATTTGGATTAAATGGATCCTCAAAGCCTGGAGGTTGACAAACATAAACCTCCTCTTGAATCTTACCATAGAGGAATGCACATTTGATATCCATTTGGTACACCTTGATGTTGTGGTTGACAGCAAAGGCCAGAAATAATCTGATAGCTTCAAGTCTTGCTACAGGGGCAAATGTTTCACCATAGTCAATGCCCTCTTCTTGTCTGAACCCTTGAACCACAACCCTGGCTTTATTCTTGACAATAATACCCCTTTCATCAGTTTTATTTTTGAAGACCCATTTTGTGCCAATAGGACTTACACCTTCTGGCAATGGTACAAGCTCCCAAACTTGTTGTCTTCTAAACTGTTGGAGCTCCTCTTGCATGGCCTCTACCCAGCTGTTGTCTTTTAGTGCCTCTTGGTACTTGACTGGCTGGTGGAGAGATAGAAAACCAGCAAAAAGACAAATGTTTTGGGATTGACTTCTTGTGAGCACCCCTTCATTGATGTTGCCAATGATTTGGTCTGGTGGATGAGATTTCAATAAGATAAGATCTCCTTGGTATGGAACAATGGCATTGAGTGGGGAGGGCTGCAGATGTGAATCATCTGAGCTAACCACTGCTGGTGACTTTGATGATCCAGCAGTGGCTTCAAAAGGTGGTCGAATAGGAGGTAATGGTGTGGACACATGCTGACTTTGATCCACTGTTTGAGGACTTTTGTCAACAGTGTTTGATGATGTGGAAGCAGGGGTTAATGGGCTACTTTGTTCAACAACGGTTGAGGTAGCAGTGGTTGAGCTTTGACAGCTGTTTTGAACATCTGCTGCTCTTCCCATTGTGATAGACTTTTGTTGAGGAATGATGATCTCATACCCATAGTCTGGTGATGAATCCTCTGATGAACCTGCACTGTTAGTCTTGACAGCAGTATTTTCAAAAGTGAATTTATCAAGATCAAACAAATCTACAGGATTTACATCCTGTACCAAAGGATATATTTTCAAATTTTACATTACCAGACTGTACTGTACCAAACCCCAGAACTTTCCCTTTACTATTATTACCAAAGGATATATCACCCCCTCCATGGATTTGAAATCTTTGAGAAGGGCTTTACATCCTATCATGTGCCTGGAGCCTCCACTATCTACATACCAAAGGCTATCTAAGCATGCAGAAGCTCCCTGCACATGAAGTAAAAGGATTGGTTCATTAGGGTCTCCAAAGCCAATAAGGCTTTGGACGGGGTCTCAACAGTGTCTGGGATGAGTTCAGATGGATGGGCAGTGGTTAAGTCAGGGGTTTGAACATTTTTAGGACTGGTTTTCTCTAACCACTGTTGGGGTTCTTGACCAATCACCTGCTGATAACCAAAAGGATGCCTGTTCACTCTTGGTTTAGAGGGCCTTTTGTAGGCCTCATAAACAAGTGGGATCCTTTGGTATGGTGGTTGTCCCTTGCCTCTTCTGTATTGGTTGGCAGGGGATGCATCAGTCACTTGAACATCTCTTTGGACAGATGTTTGATTCAGCTGTTTTGTAACAGTTGTTTGGACTGGCACAAACAGTGGTTGATTCTTGGTGAATTTGACAGATGATGTTGATGGACTCAAGGATGTTTTAGCAGTGTACTCATTCTTTTTTACATCAAAGTTCTTCAGATACACACATTCTTGAGTTTTGTTGTCACACCCCCAAAATCCACACGCGGAGTATCACCGCCTGAAGGCGTGACTGACCAGGATCAAGCCACTAATCATATTGAACATTGTAAGTAATAAATAAAATTCAATCCAACAATATGAAAGGTGTTCAAACAAAACATAGTTAAGTGTTTAGCGGAAGAATAAATGTGAAAACCCAACATAAGTATCAAGTTCAAAATGTTATAATGTTTGTAACATGGCACCCACTGTCCATGTCTCACAACGACTGCGCCTCCCTGTGCAAGCTCCATGAGTACCTATCAACCTGCAAGGCATGTAACAACGAGTCAACAACAAAGTTGAGCGAGTTCACATTTGATTGTTCAGTTATTGAGTTCGTTTTCAGAAATCGTAAGTTTATTTCAGAATCATATGTTACCCAGTATCCTTGTTTCCCAAACCGTTACGATCTATAGTGGGGGCTTCCCATGTTATATATTACTAGACTAGTTATATCTATATGTGTCCTTCCCAATCCAAGGACACTAGTAAGTATGAGAATACGTAGGTTTTACGTAAGTGCCCTTCCCAATTCGAGGACAGTAGTAAGTATGAGTTTACGTAGGTTTTACGTAAGTGCCCTTCCCAATCCGAGGACATTAGTAAGTATGAGTTTACGTAGGTTTTACGTAAGTGCCCTTCCCAATCCGAGGACAGTAGTAAGTATGAGTTTACGTAGGTTTTACGTAAGTGCCCTTCCCAATCCGAGGACAGTAGTAAGTATGAGTTTACGTAGGTTTTACGTAAGTGCCCTTCCCAATCCGAGGACAGTAGTAAGTAGTCTAGTAGTGGTAAATGTACAAGTTCTGTCGTAGCTATTCAATCCCATTCCCAACCCGCCGGGAATCCCATGCCTTAGAAGTGTGAACTCACCTTGGTTTTGTGACAACTGCCACTTTCGGGTAATATACTTACATTTAAAACAGTGATTTACATTATACAAGCATGAGTTTTGAATATTCTGACTGCATGATTACATGGTATACATCTTAGAAAACTCATGGAATATTCATTGGTTATTACACATGATTCATTTTTATTGGGTACATTTGAAATAGTGCAAACAATTCATCGAAACAACTAGAGTAGTGCCTAGTGAACTAGAGTGCTGACGAAAACTCCGGATTCGCAGAAAACATCTAAAATGACATCTTTAGGACTCGGGTGAGAGTCCAATATCATTTATATATTAAACCCTATATGGGAATACAAGAGTTCGATCAATAATTTACCAATGCCCGGTAGCACTAAAAACTGTCCGAAATGCGCTAAAAGTGACCAGTTCATTCTTTTTCCGCAAAAGTCAGCAATTGTAATTTTATTACAAGATGCAAAATTGATGTTAGGCACCAATTCCATATAAAAATAATTATGGAATATCCATTACACACATAACTGGAATTTTTCCTACAACTTCATTAAGCGTACCTTTCGACTATCTACTTGCGAAATGAGCGCTATACATCGAGCCGAACTATATTTTGACACATGTAGTGAACTAGTTAAGCTTATTTTGGGATTCAAAATAACTTCATACATCTTTTAAATGCGGAATGACAACTTACGGCAAACTTCCGTCGGTACGCTACAAAAGTGCCGTAAACTAGCCAACGACGAAACGAAAAGCATTCAAAGTATCAAAACATTATTTCTACTAGTTTAGTGAACTAGTTAATGTTAATTTATGTTCCGAATCACTAATTACCCTCTAATGGTGAAAGATTACCCTAATCACCATACTTAGCCTAATTACCAAAAATCTACATGTTTAAGACATTTTTTATAAAAATGTTACACTTTACCCCCCCCCCCCCACATGTGGGCCGAAAATAAGGGGTCTTACATCCCTTGTTTATGTAGTAAAATATCTAGATATTTTATTTACTTGCAAGTGGATTTAAATTGGTGAAAAATTACAACACTTAACTAGTAAGAAATACTAGCACTTATCACCACTTTTCACCATTTCTTACATACACTAAAGAAAAGCTCTCATCATCTTCATCATTTTCTCAAGAACACCCACCAAAAACCCAATTATTTTTATCATCCTCTTCATTACCAAGATGGATTTCTTTGGAACATAGGGTGATCTAAGGCTTTTGGAAGCATAAGGAAGGGTTTTTCATCCATACCAAAGTGTTCTAACATCAAGATCATCATCTTACTTATTCTTAATAATCTCTAAAGATCATCCCTAGCCTAGTGCTAGAAGTAAGCTTCTATTTTTTTTTATGCATATTATGTTTATGATTGTTATTATAATTAATAATAACCATATATAATCATACATAATGAACAAGAAAAATACAAAGAAGCAAAGATAAAAATCATCATATAATTATGTTTGTTTATCTTGTGATCTTAGACTTGTGATATGCATATTTGATGTTGTTATGATGATTAGAATACAAATAAATTGTTAGAAGATGTTGATAGATATGATCTAAAAATTATACATGTTTATGTTAAAGGGTTTTAACATAAAAGATTAAAGGAATGATCATATCTAGTGATATTGTGAAAGTATTTAGGGTTTATATTCAAAAACAAGACTTTCACAAGATTATAAAAATTAACATACAACTAAAGATTTTTATGAAAGTTGTTAAAAACTAGAATTTAACTTGGTTTTTGAACTAGTTAACATATGAAAGGATCATGTTTAAAACCCTACATGATTTGCTTATCATCTTGATGATTTGATGTTATAAAAGTCTTATAATGTTTAGTTAAGATGATGAATAAATTGTTGTTGATTTAGTAAAGAAAATGATATGTTTAATGAAACATGGTAAAGATAAAAATACAAAGGTTATATGGCCAATTTTTATAAAAACTTTATTTTATAAAATAACAACATTTTTGGGTAAATCTCTACAAGATTTACAAAGGTATTTTTAAAGAAGGGTTTATAAAACAAAAGACAAGAAAAATATATATATTTTTTTTTTTTTGAAAATATATATTTGGTTACTTTAACAATTTTTGTGTGATATATTACTTGGTATATTAGTTACATATATCATTGTAGGAACTTGTATCTCATGTCACTTTTAAACTCAAAACAAGTTATAACAAAAGTCCTACGAGACTTCACATAATTGCGCCTTAAAACGAGTTACGGACGATTAGAATAATCGGACACCAATTATGGTCAAAACGGACAACGGACGACTACATAAGTGAATTGCCAATCCGGGGAGTTACTACGACGTTTAGACGATTTATCGACATGAAATATAAGTATTCTATCGATAACAAATTTCGGATGTTTATACACTTATAAACACTAGTATGTTTATTTACTAACTAGTATACTTAGTAAATTTTTATAAAAAAGGATTTTATAAAAATAAATGGGCTTATTATTCTAGTGGGCTATTTTTATTACAAATGGGCTTAATATACTTAATAAACTATTTTTATAAATGGGCTACTTACACTTAATGGGCTTAGTTTTATTAATGGGCTTATCTTCATAATGGGCTTAACATAAACACATGGGCTAAGCCCAATACCAAACATATGGGCCAAGGCCCAATAATATTGAAGCCCAACACTATTGAAGCCCAACACTATTGAAGCCCAACACTATTGAAGCCCAACACTATTGAAGCCCAACACTATTGAAGCCCAACACTATTCAGGCCCAATACTATTCAAGCCCAACACTATTGAGGCCCAACACTATTTGAGGCCCAACACTATTGAGGCCCAACACTATTTGAGGCCCAGCACTATTTGAGGCCCAACACTATTGAGGCCCAACACTATTGAGGCCCAACACTATTTGGGGCCCAACACTATTTGAGGCCCAACACTATTTGAGGCCCAGCACTATTTGAGGCCCAGCACTATTTTAAGCCCAATAACTTGAAAACATGGGCTCGGCCCAATGATACTATTATTGGAAACACAACTATACAAGTGATACATACAAGACACGAGATTCAGCGGACGAGATCCGACTATACAACTCATACATCGAATACACAGTTAGCGAACATTTGAACAACTCATACATCGAATACACAGTTAGCGAACATTTGAACAACTCATACATCGAATACACAGTTAGCGAACATTTGAACAACTCATACATCGAATACACAGTTAGCGAACATTTGAACAACTCATACATCGAATACACAGTTAGCGAACATTTGAACAACTCATACATCGAATACACAGTTAACGAACAGTAAAGACATACAAGTCTTACACATATTGAAGACACAAGACTTGTACTCAAGTTCTTTTCAAAAGACCGAAGTGTCTAACAAAAATAAGAACATTTGTAGGTCGCCACGCTATTCAGGACGACCGCACGTGAGATCTTATTTACATCTATTTTCAGGACGCAATTCTGTGAGTTCATGTTCCCCTATTCATTTAAATGTTTTACAACTTTACAACTATCGGGGAGGATACATGTTAAATCGTATGTTAAAGTTAGGTAATGAAACACCATAGATCATGTGAGAATTAGGGCCTTACTATAAGCACCATTAATCCAGTTTGGACCAAGGAACAAAGGCTTAGATCTAATGGGTTTTGGCGAGCCCCACTCTTGGTCATGGACCCCTACGGAAGAGTGCGTTTGTGTCCCAGTCGATAGGAATCGGCATAAAATCGTCTAGGGTTGGATTGCTTCCTAATTCGTCACACATATTAATGTCCTCGCGAAACATTAATGATCAACGATTTCATTGACGCTTTACATACTACATCATACATACAAATACATTTTATACAATTCACATGTTGTGAATACAGTTTATACATCATACATACAGATCCATTTTATACAATTCACATGTTGTGGATACAGTTTATACATCATTCATACAGATACAGTTTATACAACTCACATTTTTCAGATACATCTCATACAACTAAACTGCATGAACTCGCTCAACTTTTGTTGATGTTTTCAAACTTAACATGTATTTCAGGAAATTAGTGGACCTGGCAGACATTTCAGTCAAGGAAAACAAGTATCAATACTCCATGCCAACTATTGAAGGGTTTGCCTGTTATATACCGCCTCTTCGCGGTGATATAGTGGTCAAAGTCTTGACATTTTAAGACTTACATTTTGATGTATAAAACGATGACAACTTATTTTCATTTGATGGTTTGTAACCAATACATTCAACTTATGTTGCATTCTTTTGGGAAACACATATGTAATGGCAATGGCAATGGAGTATGTTTTATTCATATAGTTTGTTCATGTACATCGATATTTATGCAATGAAAACCATACAGATCACACCTTGCGTTTCCGCTACGAGCGGGTGTGACAGACTGGTATCAGAGCATCGATTGTAGTGAACCAGGATTCTTTCTCGAGTCTAAGTCTACAATCACTAGGGATCTCTCACGAAAACCTCTTGTTCATGTTGAACAGATTATAAATAAAATTGGACAAGTCAAAAGGTTTTCATTGCATAAACATTTTTCAAGGTCCACTACAGCAAAAATTCATTTCACATAAATCAAGCGAGGACATTTCCATGGGTGAAGTCTATGAGAAACAGACACAATACATTAATAGACTATGTGCCTATAATACATTACAGTATCAGTTTATGCATTATAAACAGTTCACAAATTCAGCTTATACAAGATAGAAATCCTTGATTGATAGGATTTTACATGATTATATATATAGGTGGTTCATATATATGTTGCATGAAATATTTTGCCAAGAACAAAATACCTTCGACTTCAAACTCTATAATTATTCTTTACTCACACGGTGAAAATATCGACCTCATGTCTATTGCGGAGCTTATGGCGAATATGATTCCTAAGTAAACTTAATTCCGTAAAATATGGTTGCTTTCTCGCGAATGCTGAGATGCCTGACCATGATAATGACGACGAGGCGAAGGTGGTAACCTTGGACAACAACTCCATTAGTGGGACGAGATCCATGTGACTCATACTAATCAAGGTGGATATACTCTTGTCCTTACAAGGAAGATGAAGTACTCATCTTGAAGGTGCCCCTTCAGTTGTTATTATTACAGATTCTTTCCATTTCTATTCCATCTAACGCTGTGCTGATTTGTGAGTAATGAAAACGGATGTTGACACGTGAACTATCATGAAGTTTCCTTCTATGTTGAAGTTATATAAACAATAGTGTCCTCTCTCTGACTGATCGCCTGCTCTGAACGAGAGAATGCTTGGGTGACCATGCAAGACAATTTATTATTACGGGGGCCCACGTAATAACAACTTGTAGTGCATGAAAATTCTGGTGGACTCTGCGGGTCAAGCTAATGATCACTATTCATTCAAAATTCTTAGGTTATTACTTGAGATGCAACTCTTCCTATCTAGTAGAACACGAACTGGGGGTGGTTAGTATAACACCCTACAATACAATACAATACAATACAGTACAATACAATACAATACGGGAAGACGACACATAATTGTCCACACCTAACATTCGATCTATATCACGATTCAGTTGAGACTAGTCATTTAAACAAACAAAACGTGTTAGCTACTCATGGAGGATTTTCCTCAACATTCTCGAAATTCTTGAACATGGGTTGGTTCCAGAGTGTCCATGACACTTTATCCTACTTTACCTTACCTTATCATATTTATTGGAAGTGATACAATAAATTCCGTCGTTTGACGTTTTTCTTTTTCCAAGGGATAGTATGGCATGCGCCATGCTACAACTCCCTCATTTACATTCTATTCTATATTTTTGGAGATTCTAATAATTTCTCTAGAGCTCGTAAAACTCAAGCACTATTACCATGTTAATCACATGGACAAATAATACAAAGGATTTTCTCTACTTAGGATGATCGAGGTCCATAGAATAGGGAATACATATTATATGGACGAAGACCACTGGTTGGTTTCCCCTCCTCAACGAATTATTTCTCTTTCCATTTAGACGTATGACCAATACACGCAAGAGGCATTACACCTTTTGGTTTTGGTTATCCACATTATCATTTATTCAAACATGTATGAACAATATGGTCTTGAGGTTTCCATGACCGATTGATTGTATTCTTCATTCTTGGGCACATGATAGACTTTATTTATTCAAATAAATGTCTAGATTCTTTTAATAGTGTGTATTAAAAAGATCATGGCGCCAAAAGAATCAATTGTTTCAGATAAAAGTTATGTGTTGAAAACTATTGCTTTTACACAAGACATGGTTTATACATGACATTGTTACGCAAGACATTGTTATACATATCATTTGATGTTGGTTTACACAAGACATTTTCGTAAATAACGAGACGTGTGTAATATGATAAAAGCATGGTGGATACGCCGCTGGTACTTCCTATATATAAGTGCTTATATTATATTGCATATCGTGGTGTTATTCAAATCTCTTCGATAAAGACAAGACATGACATTTTTGCACAAGACGCGACATCCTCTACACAAGACATAATATTCTATTTCAAGACATGATATATTTATACACTACATTTTTATTGGTTATTTATTTAACCATACATCATTCTTTTATATCATCTGATTTTCATATCTATTTTCATATGATTTTATAAAAGAACTCGATCATAACTGGAGCCAATGTTGATGGTTACACTTGATGCTTTCACGTTATCTCAAGGGTTGTTTCCATACTACGTAACACCTGAATTCAAACACACTGAGTGATATATTTTAGGTTTAGCCTCGGAGATCCGAAGCATAACCGCATCATCCCTCCCTACCTCGATCACTCAAACAATAACTCTCGCCATGAGAGAAATGAAGTCATGAGTACGTACACTCTACGATTATCATGTATCAATTCTTTTAATACCAACACTGAGCTTAGCTATTGCTTTTAAATGATAAGCATATACTTGAACTAGATTCATGTTAGTAAGACACACATTACTAAATAAACTTAGCTAATGGGGAATTAGCAAACTCTTGTCAAATCATAAAGGGTCACCGTTATGTATCCTATCAATCAACATTTCACATCCATATTATTTAATACCATTGCCGATTTTTAGCTTTATCGCAACATTTCACATGCATAGTTTCATGGCTAGTGACGGGAATGTCCTAGCTACAATTAGGGATTGATTTATCCTACATCTAAACATAGGGATTGGGTTGTCCTCTACATTTGTACAGTGAAGTCCTTACTACATAAAATTCAAAAGGTACTTGGCCTAGAGTCAAGTAAGCTAGACGTCTCCTCATTCTATAGAATTGGCAAAAAGTAAACTAGTCGAGTCTAGAGCTGAAATTCAATATCGATCTCTTCCCTGTTCAGTTGAGTATTTTCGACGTAGTGGTTGGCATGGATTGGCTATCCAATAATCGAGCCGAAGTCTTCTGTCATGAGAAGATCATTCGCTTACCACTACCGAACGAAGAGACACTTGTTATCCATGGAGAGAAGCGCAACACATCATTGCGGACCATAAATTGTATGAATGCTCAAAGTTGCTTACGGAAAGGTTGTATTGCCTTTCTAGCACTTGTTGTAGACAAGAAGGCCGTTGGGCCACAGCTGACAGATATTCTTGTGGTAAAAGAATTCCCTGAAGTCTTTCCTAAAGACTTGCCAGGACTACCACCATATCGACAAGTCGAGTTTCACATCGACTTGGTACCGGGAGCTGCAACCGTAGCCAAATCTCCATGTTGACTAGCGCCTTCTGAACCTTTTAGTTGATTGAATAAGGATGATATGAGTTCATAACCCTCACTCTTTACCATTATACATCTTTATAAAGATTTTGGGGTGAAAAGACATGAAAGTTTTGCAAAAATGCACAACACTTCGATGAACAAAAATTCATATTTCTAAACCATGTTACAAATGAATTTCCAATTAACTCAAATGGTTTATGAAAGATTCTAGCTTCTACTCTAAGATAGACTTACGATCGGAGTATCATCAGTTACGAATTCAAGAGGAAAGCATACCGAAAACGGCTTTTAAAACTCGTTACGGTCATTACGAGTTTCTCGTTATGCCTTTTGGGTTAACAAATGCACTAGCGGTCTTCATGGATTAATGAATCGTGTGTGCAAGCCGTATCTCGACAAATTCGTCATAGTGTTTATTGACGACATTTTGATATACTCTTGATCGACTGATGAACATGAGCAACATTTGAGAACCATTTTAGAGTTGTTAAAGACAATAAATTCGCCCCAAATCGAAAAACAAGATATAGCCTTACAACTTATTCTTGAGATTGGTGCATAGCATTTTACAATCTTATCATTATCCGACGATACCGATCACTCTGTTGTAGACTGTGATACTTCGCATCATGGATTGGGTTGCGTACCCATGCAACGTCAAAAAGTTATCGTGTACACGTCACGTCAACTAAAAGTTCACGAGAAAAACTATACCACTCACGAACTAGAGTTAGGCGTGGTGGTATTCGCTTTAAAATTATGGCGACATTATTAATATGGTACTCAATGCATTATTTTCACGGATCATAAAAGTCTTCAACACATATTCAACCAAAAAAGAATTAAATATACGTCAACGATGTTGTTGAATTGTTGAACGACTATGATTGTGAAATAAAGTACCATCCGAGCAAGGAAAACGTTGTAGCAGATGCCTTGAGCCGCAAGGAGCGAGTTAGAACACTGAGAGTTCAAGCATTAGAGAAGATGATTCACAAGCGCTCAAGGAAGAGCATATTCAAGCAGAAACACTTCGAGGCATGAAGGAACAATTAGTGCCGAAAGAAGATGGAACTTTATACCTTATGAGTCGAAATTGGGTTCTATTCTTTGGCGGCCTTCGAGATGATATTTTGAGGAAGCACATAGGCCTAAGTAGTGAAAGAATACTACTGGTGGCCTAACCTCAAAAGTGATATCACGACTTATATCGGAGAATGCTTGACTTGCGCGAAAGTCAAAGTCGAGTAGCAAAGTCCCTCGGACTTGTTACAACAACCCGAGATTTCCGTTTGGTAATGGGAACAAATATCGATGTACTTCATTACGAAGTTACTCAGGACCTCAAGAGGTCACTACATGATATGTGTAATCATCGATAGACTAACAAAGTCCACGCACTTCTTACCGATTTGGTAGAAGGATAATACTGAGAAACTAGCAGAACTCTATCTCAAAGAAATAGTGGCTCGTCATGGAGTGCCTATTTCAATCATTTCAGACCGAGACGGTCGTTTTATTTCTAGAATTTGGAAATCATTTCAACAGGCCTTTGGATCTCATTTGAATCCAAGTACAGCCTTTCATCCATAAACTGACGGCCAGAGCGAACGGACAATACAAACACTCGAATATATGTTTCGCGCATGTGTTATGGATTTAGGCGGCAATTGGGATACTCATCCACCTTTAGTTGAGTTTTCCTACAATAACCGCTACAATACTACTATACAAGCTGCACCGTTTGAAGCTCTTTAGGGTCGAAAGTGTCGCTCTCCGCTATGTTGGGCGGAAACAGGCGATAGTTAATTAATTGGTCCGAAACTAGTCCAAGAGACTACGGATAAAATTTTTCAGACCCGAGACCGTATCAAGACGGCTCGCGATCGACAAAAATGCTACGCAGATAAAAGACGAAAACCATTATCTTTCGAGGTTGGAGACAAAGTCTTGTTGAAAGTCTCGCCTTGGTAAGGCGTAGCGAGGTTCGGTAAACGTGGAAAGCTTAACCCACGTTACATTGGACCATTTGAAATCTTAGAAAAGATTGGCACTGTTGCCTACAAGTTGAAGTTACCAGATGAACTTAACAGTGTGCACGACACGTTTCATGTGTCGAATCTTAAATAGAGTCCAACATAAGCAACCGTTATCATTCTATTCACATTGACGACAAACTCCAATTCACTAAAGAACCTGTTGAAGTCATGGACTGTAAAGTCTAGAAATCATGGAGGAGTCGTATCAAATTATTAAAATGTACGTTGAAACTCTCGACACGGACCCGAATATACTTGGGAACGTGCAGATCAAATCAAAACCAAAATACCCTCACCTGTTTGAGTAGTATCCTGCAAAGGATGACTCATCTTGAATTTCGGGACGAAATTCTCAATAACAGGGGGAGAATGTGACAACTGCCACTTTCGGGTAATATACTTACATTTAAAACAGTGATTTACATTATACAAGCATGAGTTTTGAATATTCTGACTGCATGATTACATGGTATACATCTTAGAAAACTCATGGAATATTCATTGGTTATTACACATGATTCATTTTTATTGGGTACATTTGAAATAGTGCAAACAATTCATCGAAACAACTAGAGTAGTGCCTAGTGAACTAGAGTGCTGACGAAAACTCCGGATTCGCAGAAAACATCTAAAATGACATCTTTAGGACTCGGGTGAGAGTCCAATATCATTTATATATTAAACCCTATATGGGAATACAAGAGTTCGATCAATAATTTACCAATGCCCGGTAGCACTAAAAACTGTCCGAAATGCGCTAAAAGTGACCAGTTCATTCTTTTTCCGCAAAATTCAGCAATTGTAATTTTATTACAAGATGCAAAATTGATGTTAGGCACCAATTCCATATAAAAATAATTATGGAATATCCATTACACACATAACTGGAATTTTTCCTACAACTTCATTAAGCGTACCTTTCGACTATCTACTTGCGAAATGAGCGCTATACATCGAGCCGAACTATATTTTGACACATGTAGTGAACTAGTTAAGCTTATTTTGGGATTCAAAATAACTTCATACATCTTTTAAATGCGGAATGACAACTTACGGCAAACTTCCGTCGGTACGCTACAAAAGTGCCGTAAACTAGCCAACGACGAAACGAAAAGCATTCAAAGTATCAAAACATTATTTCTACTAGTTTAGTGAACTAGTTAATGTTAATTTATGTTCCGAATCACTAATTACCCTCTAATGGTGAAAGATTACCCTAATCACCATACTTAGCCTAATTACCAAAAATCTACATGTTTAAGACATTTTTTATAAAAATGTTACACTTTACCCCCCCCCCCCCCCCCCCCACATGTGGGCCGAAAATAAGGGGTCTTACATCCCTTGTTTATGTAGTAAAATATCTAGATATTTTATTTACTTGCAAGTGGATTTAAATTGGTGAAAAATTACAACACTTAACTAGTAAGAAATACTAGCACTTATCACCACTTTTCACCATTTCTTACATACACTAAAGAAAAGCTCTCATCATCTTCATCATTTTCTCAAGAACACCCACCAAAAACCCAATTATTTTTATCATCCTCTTCATTACCAAGATGGATTTCTTTGGAACATAGGGTGATCTAAGGCTTTTGGAAGCATAAGGAAGGGTTTTTCATCCATACCAAAGTGTTCTAACATCAAGATCATCATCTTACTTATTCTTAATAATCTCTAAAGATCATCCCTAGCCTAGTGCTAGAAGTAAGCTTCTATTTTTTTTTATGCATATTATGTTTATGATTGTTATTATAATTAATAATAACCATATATAATCATACATAATGAACAAGAAAAATACAAAGAAGCAAAGATAAAAATCATCATATAATTATGTTTGTTTATCTTGTGATCTTAGACTTGTGATATGCATATTTGATGTTGTTATGATGATTAGAATACAAATAAATTGTTAGAAGATGTTGATAGATATGATCTAAAAATTATACATGTTTATGTTAAAGGGTTTTAACATAAAAGATTAAAGGAATGATCATATCTAGTGATATTGTGAAAGTATTTAGGGTTTATATTCAAAAACAAGACTTTCACAAGATTATAAAAATTAACATACAACTAAAGATTTTTATGAAAGTTGTTAAAAACTAGAATTTAACTTGGTTTTTGAACTAGTTAACATATGAAAGGATCATGTTTAAAACCCTACATGATTTGCTTATCATCTTGATGATTTGATGTTATAAAAGTCTTATAATGTTTAGTTAAGATGATGAATAAATTGTTGTTGATTTAGTAAAGAAAATGATATGTTTAATGAAACATGGTAAAGATAAAAATACAAAGGTTATATGGCCAATTTTTATAAAAACTTTATTTTATAAAATAACAACATTTTTGGGTAAATCTCTACAAGATTTACAAAGGTATTTTTAAAGAAGGGTTTATAAAACAAAAGACAAGAAAAATATATATATTTTTTTTTTTTTGAAAATATATATTTGGTTACTTTAACAATTTTTGTGTGATATATTACTTGGTATATTAGTTACATATATCATTGTAGGAACTTGTATCTCATGTCACTTTTAAACTCAAAACAAGTTATAACAAAAGTCCTACGAGACTTCACATAATTGCGCCTTAAAACGAGTTACGGACGATTAGAATAATCGGACACCAATTATGGTCAAAACGGACAACGGACGACTACATAAGTGAATTGCCAATCCGGGGAGTTACTACGACGTTTAGACGATTTATCGACATGAAATATAAGTATTCTATCGATAACAAATTTCGGATGTTTATACACTTATAAACACTAGTATGTTTATTTACTAACTAGTATACTTAGTAAATTTTTATAAAAAAGGATTTTATAAAAATAAATGGGCTTATTATTCTAGTGGGCTATTTTTATTACAAATGGGCTTAATATACTTAATAAACTATTTTTATAAATGGGCTACTTACACTTAATGGGCTTAGTTTTATTAATGGGCTTATCTTCATAATGGGCTTAACATAAACACATGGGCTAAGCCCAATACCAAACATATGGGCCAAGGCCCAATAATATTGAAGCCCAACACTATTGAAGCCCAACACTATTGAAGCCCAACACTATTGAAGCCCAACACTATTGAAGCCCAACACTATTGAAGCCCAACACTATTCAGGCCCAATACTATTCAAGCCCAACACTATTGAGGCCCAACACTATTTGAGGCCCAACACTATTGAGGCCCAACACTATTTGAGGCCCAGCACTATTTGAGGCCCAACACTATTGAGGCCCAACACTATTGAGGCCCAACACTATTTGGGGCCCAACACTATTTGAGGCCCAACACTATTTGAGGCCCAGCACTATTTGAGGCCCAGCACTATTTTAAGCCCAATAACTTGAAAACATGGGCTCGGCCCAATGATACTATTATTGGAAACACAACTATACAAGTGATACATACAAGACACGAGATTCAGCGGACGAGATCCGACTATACAACTCATACATCGAATACACAGTTAGCGAACATTTGAACAACTCATACATCGAATACACAGTTAGCGAACATTTGAACAACTCATACATCGAATACACAGTTAGCGAACATTTGAACAACTCATACATCGAATACACAGTTAGCGAACATTTGAACAACTCATACATCGAATACACAGTTAGCGAACATTTGAACAACTCATACATCGAATACACAGTTAACGAACAGTAAAGACATACAAGTCTTACACATATTGAAGACACAAGACTTGTACTCAAGTTCTTTTCAAAAGACCGAAGTGTCTAACAAAAATAAGAACATTTGTAGGTCGCCACGCTATTCAGGACGACCGCACGTGAGATCTTATTTACATCTATTTTCAGGACGCAATTCTGTGAGTTCATGTTCCCCTATTCATTTAAATGTTTTACAACTTTACAACTATCGGGGAGGATACATGTTAAATCGTATGTTAAAGTTAGGTAATGAAACACCATAGATCATGTGAGAATTAGGGCCTTACTATAAGCACCATTAATCCAGTTTGGACCAAGGAACAAAGGCTTAGATCTAATGGGTTTTGGCGAGCCCCACTCTTGGTCATGGACCCCTACGGAAGAGTGCGTTTGTGTCCCAGTCGATAGGAATCGGCATAAAATCGTCTAGGGTTGGATTGCTTCCTAATTCGTCACACATATTAATGTCCTCGCGAAACATTAATGATCAACGATTTCATTGACGCTTTACATACTACATCATACATACAAATACATTTTATACAATTCACATGTTGTGAATACAATTTATACATCATACATACAGATCCATTTTATACAATTCACATGTTGTGGATACAGTTTATACATCATTCATACAGATACAGTTTATACAACTCACATTTTTCAGATACATCTCATACAACTAAACTGCATGAACTCGCTCAACTTTTGTTGATGTTTTCAAACTTAACATGTATTTCAGGAAATTAGTGGACCTGGCAGACATTTCAGTCAAGGAAAACAAGTATCAATACTCCATGCCAACTATTGAAGGGTTTGCCTGTTATATACCGCCTCTTCGCGGTGATATAGTGGTCAAAGTCTTGACATTTTAAGACTTACATTTTGATGTATAAAACGATGACAACTTATTTTCATTTGATGGTTTGTAACCAATACATTCAACTTATGTTGCATTCTTTTGGGAAACACATATGTAATGGCAATGGCAATGGAGTATGTTTTATTCATATAGTTTGTTCATGTACATCGATATTTATGCAATGAAAACCATACAGATCACACCTTGCGTTTCCGCTACGAGCGGGTGTGACAGGTTTGCTCAGTATGCTAAACTATGTGCTCATAAGAAATCAGTCAAGTCCAGTTATGACAAGAGGCTAGCAACAGTTCCTAGAGAGCTAGAGATTGCCGTCGGGTTCAAAGGGTAGAGAGAAAGAATGTGAGAGGTGGTTAGGGTTTTACCGAATACTGTTCTCGCGTCCAGGTTATAAACAAAACTAAAACAGTTCGTCACTGGGCCAAGGCCCATTCTTGTTTTCGTCAGCCTGCTCTTGACGAAAACACTAAACTGTTTTCGTCCAAGAGTGTTCTCATGGGTGGGGTGTTTTTGGCTATGGTTCCATTTACAATAATTAATACATATTAATCATATTATTCATACCAAACATATCTCAATACATGCACACATATAACGCACACTACGAATCTATAAACAACACGTATATTGCATATCAAATAAGTTAAATCGAATAGAGACCTTGGAAACTCGGGTTGTCACAGTATCCCCAACTTGAAAGAAATTTCGTCCCGAAATTTAGCACGTAGTTACTGAGGAAGCTAGTTATGTTGTTGTGTTTTTTCCTGGTTTCCCTGGGGTGTCACATCATCCCCCTGTTGGTTTGGAATTTCATCCCGAAATTCTGCAGTAGCTTCAGCCTCAGTAGTAGTTGCGTTGTTCCTGAACAACTAGGGATACTTGAGTTTCATTTGATCTTCTCATTCCCAGGTGAACTCTGGGCCATGACGGGAGTTCCAACGAACTCGAACAAGAGGTATTCTGGTGTGCATGAGGACCTTAACGTCTCGGTCCGTGATTTCACATGGTTCCTCGATGAATCGCAACTGATCGTCAATAGTGAGCTCCTTAAAAGGAACTACGAGGGTTTCATCTGACAGACACTTCTTCAGATTTGACACGTGAAATACGTTGTGAACTCCACTGAGTTCTGTTGGTAGGTTTAGTTTGTAGGCCACTTTGCCTATTTTCTCTATTATTTCGAATGGTCCGACATAACGAGGATTGAGTTTGCCTCGTTTGCCAAAACGAACTACACCTTTCCAAGGTGAGACTTTGAGTAGCACTCGATCCCCAACCTGGAACTCGAGTGGTTTCCTGCGCTTATCAGCGTAGCTTTTCTGGCGATCACGAGCTGCCGCCATGCGTTGTCGTATCTGGGCAATCCTTTCCGTAGTATCAACTACGAGTTCTGGGCCTGTGATTTGGTTGTCGCCAACTTCTGCCCAACAAAGAGGTGATCGGCACTTACGCCCGTACAGTGCCTCAAACGGAGCGGCTTGGATGCTGGTGTGGTAACTGTTATTATACGAAAACTCCACTAACGAAAGATTTTTTTCCCAGCCGTTGCCAAAATCAATCACACATGCCCTAACCATGTCTTCAAGGGTTTGGATGGTGCGTTCGGACTGTCACACTCTGGCTTTTGTGGAAGCGTGGATTATTTTGGTGTGACTTCTTAATACCATTGCATACGATCATAACAATACTATATGATAAAACCAATAGATGTACATCCATTTATTTAAGTTTAAAAGTAGTACAACATAATTGTCTGAAATGTCAATACCAAATTCAAGTTACAAATCATAACATGTTTTAAGGAGTTCAAAAAGACTCAACAAAAGATTTTAAAACAAACCCGAGTTTAGGACCATGTATCTCATCCAGGATTAAGATACGTCTCCTAAGCCCAAATGACTTGGATGACATCTTTATTCACAACGCAGCTTAAAAACTCCAACACCCGCCAGATCCATTTACTAATTTCCTGAAATACATGTAGTTTGAAAAATCAACATAAAGTTGAGCGAGTTCATGTGTAAGTGAGTATGTATAAACATTTGTAATATGTCTGTATGTATGAAAATCCATGGTATGTAGCAATTCAGGAAAAAAAAAGAGATCACCATTGGGTTGCAAAGCCAATGATATGTGTGAAATGATGTAGGAAGACTCAAACCTAGCGGATTTATGCGTCGGGCTCAAAGTCACCCCATGGTCCGTACAGTGGACATAGGAGCTGGGCTCGCTACACCCAAATAGATCTATCGCTCTTGACCCTCGGTCCTACAATGAGGATTAATGGCCTCAGTTTCCGCCTACCCACTCACATGATCTAAGTAGTAAAACCCTCCTTAAGCTAACCATACCACGTATATAAAAGTCTGTAATAATTGTCGTGTGTATTTCACCCCCGAAGTATAAAACTGAAAATAGTTAAGAGAAAAGGGGGACATGAACTCACAGTATTGCGTCTTCAGTATGTGTAACCCAAGTCTCTTCAGCCAACACGACTACCTACAGTGTACTAACGTCTTAGTATTTGCGTCTTTGGGTTACGTTTCTGTCATTATTCCCAGTTATAGTAATTATATTTAGCTTTGGAATAATTGTTTATGCAGTGTCTCTGTATCAATATTTCTTAAGTATTTCAACTTCGTATTTTCCTTCCCAAGGATGGGGTATTTATACTTGTATGTTTTATAATTCCGAAAAATATATTTTAAGTCCCACTTAGAAAATATATTTTAATCATTTGTCCAAAACATTTTAATTCCAAAATATATATATTTTTCCCAAAAATATTATATTTTACCTCACACAATTCCAAAATAATACTTTATCAAAATACACATATGAGAGGATTTTCCGAAATATACAAAAGTTACATTTTAGAGTTCGCATTGTACTAACAATACCGGTGTAACTTAAATATTTATTTGTGAGAGCGTTGGTATTATTTTGGAGTCGTAATTTCATGATATTCTCAAGTTATATTATTTTTATCCTAAAAATAATATATGTCTTAGTTCACAAAATAATCAAATAATCACACAAGCGTCATATTATAATATATATATTCTAAATATATATTTATCAAACTTTATTTACGAAAATCAACCTCCGGCACTTGGTATTTTTGTAATAAAAATCAGGGCGGAGTTTATTTTGAAAACCAAGTTAAAAATACATTTGTTAGAAAAATATTTCTAAGTGTTAAAATTCTAGAAAAATTTCGCCAGAGTTTCCTTTGTAAATGGAGGCGTCCACACTTTTTAGCGTATCATTTTCTTTTGTAAAATCAATCAAACAATTTAACAATCAACAACATACAATATTTATTCACTAATCTTGACAAAATAAGCCTAAATCACACACTCATGAACTTGAAAGTTTTGTAAAAATATGTAGTAAGTCACTAACACATTTAGTAGGTCTTTTTATCCTTAAAAATAAGATTAGTTTCTTGAAAGCTTTATTTTTAAAGAAATTGAAGTTTGACAACTTCTAGTCAAGATTCACAAAAATATTTCTTTATGAAATTTCCTTGTTACACAAGTGTGTATACACTTGTTTAGTTTCCAAAAATGCTTTTAGTTCATACAAGATCCGGGTTTTAACAAGACTAGTATCTTTCACTTGGTTCTTTCGAAAAAACCACTTGTAGATCTTTAGATCCATATGTTTATAACCTTATTTTTCAAGAAAAATTATATTTATTCAAGTTCAAAGTCCATGAATGGATGGTTTCATCATCCTTCATAACTCTATCATTTACATCTTGCTAGTTCATGTTCTTAAACATGATCTAGCAAGTCTTGATGATGATCCATCCTACTTCAACTAACAAACAACGTCAAATAATCATAACTACACAAGATCAACATGATTTCAACATCATTCTAACATTACTTCATCCTTTATCCATTCTTTATCCTTTATGTTCATAAACTTTAATTATGTTCTTTAGAGTTTTCTTAAAATTTATCGTTCTTTCATCTATTAACCACCAAAATTAAGAACAAGATGATGATTTAAGGCACTTACTACTAGCACAAGGCTAGGGAAGTTTCAAAGCGTAAAAGCGGTGGATAAAAGAAAACTAGAGCAGTCCTTGAGCTTCCGAGGGCACCAAGCTTGTTTGTAGGACTCCTTACACCTTTGTGTGTATGTAAAATGATTGAACTTGAAACAAAAATGGTGGTGGTGATAGGACTATGTTCGGCCGAAGCTTCAAGGGGAGGAGGAGAGAAAAAAAAAAGCTTGTTGTTGGTGTGTGTTGAAATGAAAGATCAAGACTTATGTGCTTATTTATAATCCATGTCTTTAGTTTATCCAACATGTATAATGTTCCTACACCTCCAACATGTTCAAATAAAATAATGGAAGAAATGTGGGGGTGTCCCACCCCACATGTAACCGTAATGGGGGGGTATTAGGGGGGGGGGGGGTTGGGGTTAGTTGGATCTCAATTGTTTAGTTACATTAGTTAGTTAGCATCTAAGTGTAAATTTTTAGTGCTGTTATGTGTTATGATGATTTATTGTGGGTTAGGGTGTTCGGGGACCCTAACTAGCTCAGAAAAGTAAAAACAATGTGTTTGGCAATATTTTTATGTTCTGGGTAAAGTCCGGTTGTTCGGTTGGATGTTGATCCGTTAAAGTGCTAAATAAAGCTTTAAAGTGTCTTTTATAATTCTTTTTGTGACACATTAAATTCCCAACACTTTGGAAAGTATCTAGGACTATTTTGCCAAGTTTTTGCACTTTACTAGCATTGTTAAATGCTGAATTTTGGTTAACTAGTGCAGAATTCTGCACTTTAAGTATGTTTTAGGCACTTCCGGGCACTATAACTTTCACCTAGTGACGCAGTCTTATGGTCCTCACTTTCCTACACTCCCTACCAGTGTAGCACTTTATTCCCGGCTCATACTGGGCCTCAATATAGTGTCTGTCTAGGTGCTGGCATTGTCAGCATGTTGTCTGGGTTATCCGTTCACTGTGCTAACTGTGTTTTGTGCATCATGGTTGTCACTAATGTTTGTATGTAATAAATGGAGTGACAGTATAAAAGTGATGCATGTGTATGTATGTAACAGAAATTAGTAAGCAGTTAAATCAACAGTCGTAATCAAGCACAATCATTAAGCACAAATTAAATATAAATTAATTGTACGGATACCTGTAATTTTTAGGGTTGTCACATTCTCCCCCCATTAAGAAAATTTCGTCCTCGAAATTTGTACTACCTTAACCCCTTATGGTTTCGTCACACGTGTATGTATATGAATAATATCGAGGCAGATAATCATCAAACCGAATCAAACCTTACTCACATTTGGTGAGTCCAAGAATATATATAACAACCCGAATCCTAGGGTTAAAAGGTATGTGCTTTTAGCATTAGATGTCGAATGTACAAGACGTATTTGATGTATAGCCTAGGGTATCCTGTTAACAGGGGTTCCACAAAAGGGGAGATTTGACTGATAAGATCCTCAAACAATCGATTGCAATATGCAGACGAGTTTCTACAAACCATAGCATCCACTGTATGAATTTAAAATCATCAACTCAAACGTACTAGTAGAATGACATGTCAACCCTCGAATAATTGAATGGGGGGGGGTTAGTGTGTTAACATTTTTGAATTGTGAAAGTACGGCGAATGAAATACAAGTGAATCTGGTGTATCATTGACTTGATTCGTAGTTGCATCAGAAATGTTCAAAGGACAAGTCTAACAAAGTACATGTAGTTTCATATAAAACGGTTGAACTTGATTAACACAGGTTACAAGTTTGTAATGACACCACAAGGTGTCGTACTGACGTAATTTAAGTATAGTGGTGACTGAACAAGTTCACCGTGTTGGAAACCAAATGAACATGTACCGAAACAATCCATAAGATTTGATTTACACAATGTCATATAGTTTTCAGTTGAATATAGAACATCAAAAAGCCATTGTTTTCGGTCGAAAGTGAGAAAGCAATAAGTACCGCGAGGCATTCGATTGATCATAAAAGAATCGTTAGGAGGTACACTGGGATATGAAATGAATCTATGTACCTTTGCCTCAACACACAACTGTGTTGAGACTGATTTAATCGTGATAAACAAGACGGACTCAGGGCAAATTATTAAATAATCAATTAAATCCATGTATGGAGTGTGTAACCAAATAAGCGCAAGTTTCAATTTTGTGAAAGTATCCCTACAAGGTTTCGTAACCAACAAATGATTTAGTAAAGTTGTAGACCAAACAAGTCTACTATGACTCGAAACAAAAGAAGCTTTGTCAAAGTATTAGAATATGATGCTCTCAATACATCATATGGTGTCTCAAATCAAACATGTGAACTGGATAAGTTCAAGCAATTGGACTTAGTTTCAGCGTAACCCGACAATAAATGTACGTATCAACAAGGGAATCTTGGCATGGTAGCAAAAATAACCCTTAAATGTAACTTGAAAGAAAGCAGTTTCAAGAAAGTGTGTTGACTTGGTAACAAAAGAGCCAACAATAACAATAATGTAGGTCATTCGAATCATGAATTCAGTAATTAGGTTTAGCAAAATAATATGTGAATTTCAATGAAGTGTTTGTTCAAGACGAAACCACATGCGTAGCAAATGATACATGTATGTCAGATAAGTTTCCAAGAAAAGGAATAATGAGTATCTGCTAACATGAAGAAATGACCAGATATCGAAGCAAATGTGTGTTCTCTCTCAGCGAAGAAAATTATTGTGATGCAACTACCATTAAGGGGAATAGAGATGCAAACATCTACTCGCTAGCCGTAAAAGAAGTTCAAGGGCTCTCTGTTTGGTCAACGGAACTGGCATATATGTCAGGTTAATGGTATCTGCTTGAGTTAACAGATGTGGTTCCTAGGTGACAACCTTTGTGAATTTGGACCTAGGTTCCTGATGGTCCTAAGTACATGTTTCCTAGATTCATAGTTTTGTATTTGGTGTAGAGTCGTTCTGTGCATCATGTAGGAAACGCCATTCTTGTGTATGTTTAAAACAAGTTATTGTCCCACAATTTTCTCCCGGTATACTATCTTCCTGAATTTACAGTTACTTGATCATCGATCAATCAGGAAATACTGATTGGATCCTCGTAGTTAATTAAATAAGTGAGTCGTTAATCCTTAGCGAGAGTCACCAATCCTGGTTGGCTAGTTCGTTCGGCTCCTGGTCGTTGATGCTTATTTGAAAATCACGTCCTTCTTCTTGACGAGCAGAATTAGAGTTACCCCAAAACGAAAATTTTGGCCTGTTATCTTCCTTCTCCATCTACTACTGAAATTACACTGACAATCCTTGTGTTTCCGAAGGTGTAATCCGTTAGGGTGCGTTGGTTGCAGGCGCGATGCCTGGAATCTAATTGATGCGAAATTTGACTTGTCGTCGAGGAGATAATCCTGGCAAGCCTTTGGGAAAGACTTCAGGATATTTCCCTATCACGGGAATATCTTCGGTTTTGGTTCTTCGGCTCCTTTGTCCACGACACAAGCCAAGAAAACAACACATCCTTTACGCAACAATTTTGTGCCGACAAGTGATTAGTGATCTGTGGAGGCGTATCCTGCTTCATGAGTCACGATCATTCCTTCGTTCGCCATCGGGATGTGAATATCAATCTCCGCTCGATTGCTTGACATCTGTTCCATTCCAGTTACCACGTCAAGACTTCTCCTTAACTAGTTCTTATCAAGTACTGGATATCTATCTCACTTACTACTAAAACAAGTATATCCTGAAGCTAAAATTTGACAACAATATCAAATAGCACAGACGCATGACATTGACTATTATGAGGCGTACCGATGACCATGTTTGGATCCTGGCGTGCTTCCCTAGCTCCGGTGTTAGACATTCTCCCCACGCTTTTTGTTTAATCTTCCTTGGGCAATCTTCCTAAAGTTCCCCATATCACCGCAGTTATAACATCCCTTACCTTTCTTTCCACGTTTCGTCTCATGCCAACACGTTTCCCTGCTGTGCCCCACTTTACCACAGTTGTCACACTTCCCATTTTTACACCGCCCGGTATGATGTCGTCGACACTTGTCGCATTGAGGTAATTTACCCATGTACTATTTTCCCTTTTTGGCCTTGTTGTTGCTATTCGCCCGATCACCTCCTTGAAACTCACTGAGCTTTCTTTTATTCTTCTCAGATGTCTCTTCTGGAGTTTCCTTCTTCTCGTCTGGGATTGAAAGTCTTTCCAATCTAATGCTTCCTTGGTGAGCTCCAGACTTATCATATATGTAATCATAGTTGTTGTTGGCGTTGATGCTATCATCAAGCTCAAGGCTTCAGGCGCAAGTTCCCAAATGGATTGCTCCATTCTCTTCAACTCGGGTTCAACCAGGTACGGAACGATTCGTGACAAATCATAAAGCCTTTGCACGTGCTCCACCACTTTTGGACCTTCCATCTTTAGTTTCCAGAATTCTAATTCCAGCTTTTGGATCTCCATCTGAGAACAATTGTTGGATCTGAGTTTCTTTTTGATTGTATTTTCGTTTGAAATTAAGATGGAAATGAAAGAGTTGTGCAGCGGAATTAAGATGAAAACAAACTTTGTATACAATCAAACAGGAGTAATACTTTTAATCAAACATCTTTACACAATGAACCGAATGATTGAATTTGTTTCAACAACGATTACAATGATTGATGTAAGAATGCAAACTCCCCCTCAGCCAGAGCTCAGTAGTTTGTTCGTGCAAAGAAGACGATGTGGTGAAAGAGCTAATAGAACAGTACAAAGTACTGAACTATTTATAGGCACTTGCAAACCACTGAGCATCTTAGCTGACGTCACCATGAAAGTGACATCTAACCTCCTAACAAACTCTAACCTCTGATCTATAAACACTGATGTACTAAACTACTGCTATTACATTACATTATATAAAAGACACTTAAACAGCTGCTGCATCCTTCCACTGCTGTGAACCCAGCAGTGCTTGTCCGGATCAGCAGTACTTGACTCAAGGCAGTAGATTGAGTCAGCAGAGCTTTGGTCTTCCATTAGTCTTTGACTTTGGGCAGTAGATGCAAGGCAGCAGTTATAGGTCAGTACTTAACAAGATCAGCAGATAGGAGGTCAGCAGATATGAAACCACTTTCAAGGGGAGAGATTTGCATGAACCAACTGTAAACGTCTGCTTATTCTGGATCCACTGCTCTGATCCAGTTTTGGCTTTAATTATCTGTTCCTCTGATAGGGTTCAATCCCAACAATCTCCCCCTGGAACAGATAATGCCAAAACTCTTCATTATTTGTGGAATACTTTATTGCCTCATCAACAGCTCCCTTATCTGACCTTTAAATTGTAATTCAAAGTCTAGGGCATCTGTATCTTCATCATCCTTGCTAAGTGGAAGATCAAGGAGATCCTGCAAATCTTCAAGACTCAGGCCAAGAGCTTGTTCCCTTGATATTTTCTCCACTTCTCCACCAGGCCTGAGCAAAGTCAATACGCAGGTCTGTTTGTCAGTTTCCAACTTTTGTATTTTTGAGCCTGGTGGGTTTCTCGGGAGATGTTTATTTGCAGAAGTATTTGGTGAGGCTGGCCTGTTCATAGCTGGCTGAGCAGCACATGCAGATTGTTCCAATTCAAGATCTTCTTTTATCATTACTTCCGTGCCAGCTTTTACAATGGCATCTCCGGCTAAAAGATCTTGAATTGTTTCCATGCTGAACTGGTTTTTGCTCCTTCTTTTGTAGATGGCAGCACCAGCTGGAGCAGTGGTTCTTTCGATTTGCAGCTTTGGTGGTCTTTTAGAAACCTCTGCTTTGGAATAGTCAGGCTTTTGTGGAACTCTTGGATCTTTCTTTCTAAGTTCCTCTAATCTTTTATAAGTTACCCTGACTCTATTTTCTCCCCACTTTGACACTGAATTCCTTGACCCATAATCTGCTGTAATCAGCTCCTCTTTCATTCTCTTCAGCTCTAACATCTTTTCAGCTTCAAGTTGCTTGAATCTTTCAGGAGGAGTCTGCTTGACCTTATTTTTGAGCATGTCTTGAATCCTGGCTGCTTCTTTTTCAAGCTCAGGAATGGTCCAGTTCTTGTACATGTGTTTCTCCCCCTTATATTTCTTGTAGGTCATGATGTTTTCAATGTAGTCTTTTCTTAAGGACTCATCTGCCCTTTCTGAAATTTTCTGACATACATTTTTAGCAAAACGTTCCATAGCATTGACCTGTGAGAGTAAAAACTGATAGTTATCAGATTTCCCTTTTCTATTTTTGATTGCAATATCCTCTGCTTGTTTGGCTTTGAGCTTCAAGTATTCTTCAATGTTGTTAGGCCTGGGATAATTTGCAATTGATGGCAAACTCCTTTTGGCTGGGTCATCTTCATAATAAAATGATTTGATTTCTTCTCTGACTGCAATAAGTTCCAGAGGGAATGAGACACCAGCAGGAGGTAGTAGTTTTACAATTTGAGCTGAAGAGAAAGGTATGGGTTTAGGAATAGTGACAAGTGATAGGGATTTTGAAGATGTTGGTGATGGAGGTGTGTCATCATCTTTTAAAATTAGCCTTCTCCTTTTTGGTTTAGGAGAGACTGATGATGTTTTGAATGGAACAGTGGTTGTAGATGTAGTGGCAGTGGATTGTGATTGACTAACAGTTGTTGAAACAACTGGTGTTTCAACCACTGCTGTCTTCTGCTGTATGTCAGCAGGTGTTGTTTTTGGTGGTGATGATGGTAAAGCAGTAGATGTTGTGTGTGTTGAAGTGGTGTGTGTTGATGGAACAACTGTTTGGCAAGCAGTGGTTTTTGTAACTCCTGTTGCATCAGCTGTTTTGTATGGTGGTTTGTGAGCAGACTTTGAACGTCTGGTTGGAATGGATTTGGGTTGCCTTACTTTTCTAGTAGGCCTCTTCTTTTCCTCAACAGGATTTTCATGATCCCTTGACCCAGAAGTACCCTGATCTGGATGATCCATTCTGTCCACCCTGGCTTTCCTTTTGGCCTCTCTATCTCTTTTCACACTTGCAGCTGCTTCTGCTAGTGCATTTATTGTCACATCAATTTTCTTACTACCATCTGGCAGAGGGATCTGTTTGGTCATGTTTGAATTTTCTGGTTCAAGATAAAGACCATCTTCTATACCCTTCTGTTTCCACTCCTTCATTTTCTCCCCCTTTTTGGCATTATCTTCTGGGAGTTGATAAATGTAGCATACTTGTGGAGGAGCAGTGCCAGTGGTGTGCAAGATCTGAGTTTTGAGAGCCTTTAAGTCAGCCTTAGTGTTCTTGAACCTTGACTCCATTGCATTTCTCAGCTGTTGTACATGTGTTTCATGTAGCTGATCTTCTAATTGTGCTTGTTGTTGGAGAAAAGATTGAAATAATTTCCAGAGCTCTTTTGGAGCAGATGCCCTTTGTGGAGCAGGTGCTTGAGATGGAACAGCAGTTGATTGTACCTTCTGAACTTGTAACACCTGTTGTAGCATATCTTTGAGTTCTACAACAGAGTTATCAAGTTTTTCAATGCGATCCGTCAATTTCTGGTACTTTAAACCATCACCCAAGTTAATGGGATCATCTGATTTCCCACTAGCAGTGGTTTTATCAGTGGTAGATATAGGGAGTATACTCCAAACATTAACCACTGATGCCCCTTTTTCTTGGTACTGGGGTCTTCTTCCTTCAACACTTGACAACCTTTTGATGTTGCCAGTAGGATACAGAAATCCACTGGTGGTTGGCAGAGGTGCTATAAAAGGAATTGCCTCCAAGGAAGTCTTATTAATGTAACCACTGTCCAAGTATAACCCAGTGGGTGTAACACTTGTAGTGGCTGCTTCACTTGGATTACCACCAAGAGTTACTTGTAACTCAAGGGGTGTAACCTCCTCAGGTTGTGTTGGTGGGTTAGCAAAGATTGATACATCAGACCCAGTCAGTTGTTGAGGTATATTCTCATTTGTAGGTGATTGAGAAGGACTGGATAATGCCTGGTTCAAATCAATTGCATCCAACAGTGGTTTTATTGATGAGGGAATTGTGGATGTGATGGTTGGTGTAGAAATAGGATGTGTCCCGGGCATTGGACTGTGGATGATAGAAACGAGTGTTTCCAGAGCATCATGATGTGGAGACCCTATTTGTACAACCTGTTCTTTTTGTGAAGAAACAGGAGGAGTTTCGGTTATGGTTTGAGATATTTGTACCAACTGATGTGAGGAAGTAGCAGCAGTGGTTTCTTGTGACTTTTGTGCTGTCACTGGCAGGAGATCTGGTATCTCATCGTCCAGAGATGCCTTTTTGATGGGTTTTGTAGGTTTTTGAGTTTTTCTTTTTGGCTTTTTGGAGATAGTAGGTGTGGGTTTCAAAGCAGTTGTGCTGCTGCTTTGATCACCTTGAGCAGTGGGCTCAGCAGCAGATACCTGAGGAGCAGTTGTAACTGCTAAAATCTGCTCAGGCACCTCTGCTTGTGTTTTGCAAGGTGTGGACATCCTTGTAAAAGTTTCAGCAGTTAAGCAATTTGTTTGAATGAAATCACCTTGTTTTATTGCAGCAGCATCCGTCTTTCCAAGTTTCATTTCAAAATAGTAACTTAAAAATCTTGGAAAAAGTAGGAATGCCTTTGTTTCAACATTTTTAACCAAATCATTAAAAATTTCCTGGGAGTAGTTAAAATTTTCATCTTGAAGAATTGCAAATCCCAGTTTCTGAATTTTTAATGGTATCTCATTGAAAGAAGTGGTTTTGTTTGAAACACATTTTAGGAGGGTGTGAAATAAAAATCTTGTTGCAGGAGGAAAGTAACCCTTTTCTAAGGTGTCCTTTTTGACCTCTGCATTGTACCCCCTTTCCAGAAAATCATTTTTTAACTCGTTTTTAGGGAAAGTAATTTTACCTTCTTGATCGTCGAGTTGAAAGACCTCTGAAATTGTTTGTGGTGTAATCTTGACTTCTTTTCCCTTTAAAGTAGAGTTAATGGCTATTACAGCATCTCCTTGTGTTTCAAGGATTGCATTCTTCCAAAACTCCCTTTGGGTTGCCAAGTAAATTGGTGCATCCGCTGTCAACAAAGTTTTGTACTTTGAGGCGGTGATGATATCAATGATGGAATCGAACTCCTTTGTGGAACTTGGTTTTGTAAGAAGACCAAGAAGATTATGAGATGGTTTGTGTGGAATTTCAGTGGAGATTGCCTTTTGAGAGGCTGTTTTTGATGAAGATTTGGATGAGGGTTTTGCAGATTTCTTTGATTTAGTCATTTTGAGGATGATTGATCGAAGAAATTTGTGGAAGATGAGATGAAAAACTGTTTTGAGAATAGAATTTTTAAGAATTCAATTCGACAGTAAAACCCTGTTTTGGTGGTGAGTGGGGGATTTTATAGGGGAGAAAGTGAATGCTGAGGTGGCAGCCGTTACAAAAAGTCTGACCAATATGTACTGCCCACGTGACAACCCCTGTTGATAGTGAAGGACAGTACTTGTGTGATAGGGACAATTGAAGGCAGTGGTATGAAAGCAGTGGATAGCATATCAGTGGATAATACACTGCTTTTGAACAACAGAGTTTATCAAAGGAATGAGAGAGCAGGGGTTGACTTTCAGCAGTGGACAGACTTTTGAAGTAGAGCAGACTTTTGAACAATCAGTGGTTAATGACAGACTTTTAAGGATTTAATGAAAAATATCATTTTTAGCTATTTTTTAAGGATGGAATTTTGATTTTCTGAAAACATTTTGTTGCTTTTATTCATGGAAAAACATGATGGTGCTTGTTATTCCATGTTCAGCATCCCAATTCTAGAGACCAAGCTTTCAAAAGTGGTTGTATCAAGTGCTTTTGTGAGCACATCAGCCAGCTGGTCTTTAGTTGGGACATGATGCAGAGAAATCAAACCTTTTTCATAGCAATCCCTCACAAAGTGATGTCTGATGTCGATGTGTTTGGTGGTTGAATGGGAAACTGGATTTTTGATGATATTTTCTGCTGCCTGACTGTCCAACATGAGTGGTGTCTTTAAGGCAGTGATACCAAAATCCAGCAACTGATTTTGAAGCCACAGGAGTTGGGCTGTACAGCTTGCAGCAGAAATGTATTCAGCTTCAGCAGTGGATGTTGAAACAGCTGCTTGCTTTTTGCTTTGCCATGAAACTAAGCAATCACCTAGAAACTGGCACCCTCCTGATGTGGACTTCCTTGTGGTGTGACATCCAGCAAAGTCACTGTCTGAGAAACCTGAAAGCTTGATATTCCCATTAGCTAGATACCAGATACCAAGTGTGGGAGCACCTTTGATGTATCTGAAGATCCTTTTTACAGCAATGAGATTTGATTTTCTGGAAGCTGATTGACTTCTTGAACAGACACATGTTGCAAACATGATGTCTGGTCTAGATGCAGTTAGGTACAATAAAGACCCAATCATGCTTCTATAAAGTGTTTGGTCAATCAGCTCATCCTTTTCATCAGACATGACTAGCTTATTTGTAGCCATGGGTGTGCTGCATGGTTTACAATCATTCATATCAAATTTGGTTAAAAGTTCTTTATCATATTTGCTTTGATGAATGAAAGTTCCATTTTGCAATTGCTGGACTTGGAGACCCAGAAAGCATTGCAGCTCACCCATAGCACTCATTTCAAACTCAGTTGTCATGAGTTCTCTAAACTCTTCACACATTGAGTTACATGTGCTTCCAAAAATAATGTCATCCACATAAATCTGGACAATCATTAAATCCTTCCCTCTCCATTTTAAAAACAGTGTTTTATCAATGGTACCTCTTTTGAAACCATTTGAGAGTAGGAAGTTGGAAAGAGTTTCATACCAGGCCCTTGGTGCTTGTTTCAAGCCATACAAGGCTTTGTTTAACCTGTAGACATGATCTGGATAAAATGGATCCTCAAAACCTGGAGGTTGACAGACATACACCTCTTCTTGAATTGTACCATAGAGGAAAGCACTTTTGATATCCATTTGAAACACCTTCATATTGTGGTTGACAGCAAAGGCCAGGAACAGTCTAATGGCTTCCAATCTTGCAACAGGGGCAAATGTTTCATCATAGTCAATCCCCTCTTCCTGTCTGTAACCTTGAACCACAAGCCTGGCTTTATTCTTGACAACAATACCCCTTTCATCAGTTTTGTTCTTGAAGACCCACTTTGTGCCAATGGGACTAACCTCTTCTGGCAGTGGTACAAGCTCCCATACTTGTTGTCTTTTAAACTGTTGGAGTTCCTCTTGCATGGCTTCTACCCAGCTGTTGTCTTTCAGTGCCTCTTGGTACTTGACTGGCTGATGGAGTGATAGAAAACCAGCAAAAAGACAAATGTTTTGGGTTTGGCTTCTTGTGAGCACCCCTTCATTTATGTTGCCAATGATTTGATCAGGTGGATGAGATCTCAAGAAGATTAAATCTCCTTGGTATGGTATGATGGCATTGGTTGGTGAAGGCTGCAAATGTGTATCATCTGAGCTAACCACTGCTGGGGACTTTGATGATCCAGCAGTGGCTTCAAAAGGTGGTGGTATAGGAGGTAATGAAGTGGACAACTGCTGACTTTTATCCACTGTTTGAGGACTTTTGTCAGCAGTGTTTGAGGATGTGGAAGCAGTGGTTGATGGGCTACTTTGGTCAACAACTGTTGAGGTAGCAGTGGTTGAGCTTTGACAACTGTTTTGAACAGCTGGTGCTTTTCCCTTTGTGGCAGACCTTTGAGGGATGATGATTTCATACCCATAGTCTGGTGTTGTATCCTCTGATGGACCTGCACTGTTAGTCTTGACAGCAGTATTTTCAAAAGTAAATTTTTCAAGATCAAACAGATCTGCAGGATTTGCTGGGATTTTCATTGATAAAAGTTCATTGAACTTAACATTCAAAGTCTCCTCCACTGCCTTGGTCCGTGTATTGAACACTTTGTAGGCCTTGGCAGTGGTTGAGTATCCCAGATGATAACCACAATCAATTTTGGCTGCAAATTTTGAAATGGAATCTTTTAAGTTCAAAATAAAACATGGGCATCTAAACACTTTGAAATATGAGATCAGTGGTTTAATTTTATACAGAATTTCATAGGCAGTCTTTTTGTGCCTGGGGTTTATTAAAACTCTGTTCTGAACATAGCAAGCAGTGTTTACTGCCTCTGCCCAGAATGTTAATGGCAAACCTGAATCTGCAAGCATGGTTCTGGCAGCCTCAATCAGAGTTCTGTTCTTCCTTTCCACTACCCCATTCTGCTCTGGTGTTCTTGGGATGCTGTACTGCCTTACAATCCCTTTCTTCACACAGAAGGCATCCAACTCCCTATTTTTGAATTCTGTGCCATTGTCACTCCTGAAGCTTTTTACTGGAAGGTCAAATTGCTTTTCAACCTGTATTACAAAGTCTTGCAAAATGCCTGCAGTTTCATCTTTTGAGTGCAAAATGAAAGTCCATGTGAACCTAGAAAAGTCATCAACAATAACCAAACAATATCTTTTCCTTTTAAGGCTCATGACTTGAACTGGGCTAAACAAATCCATGTGTAGCATTTGCAAACACTGGGTTGTTTTGGACTCTTCAATGGACTTATAAGAACTTTTATGTTGTTTTCCTTTTAAACAGGAAATGCAATGTTCAGGACATGAAAACAATTTTTGTGGTAGGCCTCTCACCAAACCATTTTTTGAAATTTCTGTGATTGTCTTAAGATTTGTGTGTCCCAGCCTTATGTGCCAAAGTTCTGTCTCTTTGTTAGAGGCAGCTGAGAACAGACAAGCATCAGCTCTGGGACACTCTTTTGACATGTCAACAACATAAACATTGCCACTTCTTTGAGCAACAAGTTTAGTTTGACCAGTTTTGATTATTGCTTCAATCTTTTTGACCATTTCTGGTCCAACAATCCTACAACAGTCTTTTGTGAAGAATGACCCAAATCCCTTGTCACTCATTTGGGACACACTCAGAAGGTTGAATTTTAGATTGTCTATTAGATTGACATTTTCAAATTTTACATTTCCAGATTGCACTGTACCAGACCCTAGAACCTTCCCTTTACTATTATTCCCAAAGGATATATCACCCCCTCCATGGATTTTAAAGTCTTTGAGGAGGGCTTTACATCCTGTCATGTGCCTGGAGCCTCCACTATCTACATACCAAAGACTATCAAAGCATGCAGAAGCTCCCTGCACATGAAGTAAAGGATTAGTTCATTAAGGTCTCCAAAGCCAGCAGGGCTTTGGATGGGGTCTCAACAGTGTCTGGGATGGATGCAGAATGATGGACAGTGGTTAGGTCAGAGGTTTGAACTGTTTTAGGACAGTGTTTCTCTAACCACTGTTGTGGGTCCTGACCAATCATCTGCTGGTAACCAAAAGGATGCCTGTTCACTTTGGGTTTCGAGGGCCTTTTGTAAGCCTCATAAACGTGAGGAATCCTTTGGAAAGACTGTTTTTCTTTGCCTTTTCTGAACTGATTGGCAGGGGGTGCATCAGTAACCTGAACATCTCTTTTGACAGATGTTTGGTTCAGCTGTTTTGTAACAGCTGTTTGAACTGGCACAAACAGTGGTTTGTTTCTTGGTGAATTTGACAGATGATGAGGATGATGGTGGACTCAAGGATGTTTTAGCCATGTACTCATTCTTTTTCACATCAAAGTTTTTGAGGTACACACATGCTTGAGTTTTGTGGTTTGTCTTACCACAAATAATGTAGCTTTCTGCTGAAACAATGACACTTGTTTTGTTTAAATCATAAGCCTTCAAGTGGAAACAATCTTTTGTTAGATGATTCCTTTTTTCACAAAATTCACAAAACAAGTTATCATTTTTTTCTTTCTTCTTTCTCTTTTCAGACTCCTTTGCAGCAGAGGTTTTAACCACTGCTGGGATGTCCTTGAGAGGTATGACTTTAGCTTTTGGAGCTTTAACACCATCAGTTGATGTAAAGTCCATTGGCTTGAAATTTTCAAGAATATCACACTCGTCAGACCAGGTAGGTTTAAACTGATATTTTTCAAGTTCTTCAAAAGTTGAGGAACTCCTTGTTCTGTCAAGTGTGATTTTGTTACCAAGTTTGTCAGTGATTTTCACTTCTTGGCCATTCTTGTTTGTGGGGATGAACTCAGTGGTTACATCAGTGTTTTGAACAGATTTTTCACAAGCAATGTGTTCATCATCATATTTTCTATACCCAACCCCAAATTTCACATTACTTTCAATCTGTTTAGCAAGCATCACCTCATATCCTCTGCAGGATTCCACCCATCTTTCACAAGTAATCTGGGTGGATTCCAACTCCTTTTTGCAACTTTGGTATTTTTCTACCATAGTTTGAAGTTGGGTTTTGGTGATGCTTTGCTCTTCTTTTAGACAGCTGATTTCTTTTTCCTTTTCAGTCAGTTTGTTTTTAAGTTCTTTTAAAGAGCTTTCAAATTTGACTTCATCAGACAAGATTTTATCCCGAAGGTTTTCATTCACCTCTTTAATGTTTGCAAAAGCAATTATGCAATTGTCAGAACACAGTTTTTCAAGAACTTGAGGAGATACCTTGGCAGCTGCCATCATGGCACAATCACATTGATGATCTTCATCATCATCAGCTTTCACTTTCTTTTCACCAGCCTTTTCTTCTTTCTCTTCTTCTTTGTCCTCTATGGACCACGGATCTGTCATTGGTTCAATCAGGGTACCTGAACTTTCTCCCAACAGTATTTCATCAGCCACTGCAGTAACCACTGCTTCAGTCACCTCTTCCACTGTTTCAAAGCACTGTTGTTCCTCCTCAGCTTCAACCCCCTCCTGTATTGACTCTAGTGCCATCAAACAAAACTCATTATGAGAAGAATCATTAGAAGCATAGAGTGCAAAATTTTCATCATTAAGGTCTTCAGGCATACTGCTCCAGTCAACAAACCCTTGAGTGAAAAAACTTTGTTGATCTGGTTGTGCTGCTGCTGGAGCAGTGGTTTGAGGTGCAACAGTTTGCACTTGTACCTGAGGAGCAGGGGTTTGAACATATTGGATTTGTGGAACAGTAGTTTGGACATAATGTACTAGCACAAGGGCAGCAGCATAGTGAGCAGTGTTCACTTGTGCTGCTGGGGCATATTGGGCATAGTGCACAGTGTTTTGGTTTTGAGGTCGAGGATTTGAGCTAGGATGAGTAATTATAGGACTGGCAGTTTGACTCCTACATTCCCTAGCGAAATGTCCCAACCTATTACACTTGTACACTTGATTTTCGATTTATCCAACCCAACCCTTAGATTTCCATGCAAACCTGGGAATTTTCGCCCTGTTCTTTTGTAGAACTTGCTAGTTCTAACACTTAGCAAAGCCAGTTGATGCAGGATGTCCATTTCCTCTAAATCAGTGGGATCAAAATGTTGCAAATCATTTAGTTCAAAACTTAAATTGTCTGACATCTGGTTTTCGTTAGCAGTGAATGCATAACTTGCAGAGTGAGAATCAGAGTTGTTAAAATTTGCACCAGCAGTTATGTCAATGAAGTGATCATAACCCTGATCCTTACCACTGCTCCCAGATTCTTCTTGACCCAGAAGAGCAGTATTACCGAAAGTGTAATCATCGGTAGCTTTTCCTGACTCTTGTAACCTCCTTTTCTGGTTCAACTCCCTTTCGTAGGTCAGGAGTCGACCATGGAGTTGGGTCAAGGTCAGATCCTTGAATTCAGATGAATTTCGGGTGACAAAAGCTATAGTGTCCCATTTTTCTGGCAGTGACCTGAGGAACCTGCTATTTTGAGTTGAGTTTGTAAAAGTGGTGTTAACAAGCCTCAGTTCACTGATGAGACAACTAAAACGCTCAAATTGTTGCGTTAGTGATTCACCTTTAACGTAGCAAAATGTTTCATACTGTTGGTTCAGGATTTCCCTATTGCTTTCTATGACTTCTTCAGTTCCACTAAACTGTTCCTTAAGTGCGTACCATAATTCTTTGGCACTATTACAGTGTAACAGTCCAGCATATATCTCATTGGGCAGCGCTGATGCTATGATGCTAAAAGCCTTAGCATCTAGTTCGATCTTTTGAAAGTCGGTTTCGGTATAATTTTCAACTGGTTTTGGAACGAACTTTTTAGCATCTTCAGCGCTTGGCACTGAAGGAACATGGGGACCATAAATGACAGACCTCCAACAACCTGTGCTTTGTTGAGCGAGGATGTGACCCATCCTCCTCTGCCAGATGTTGTACTCATTTCTTTTTAGCATAGGTGGTTTAAAAAGTGAGCCGATGTTGTTTTTATCAACCTGAGATTGTGACGTCATTCTTGTTGTTTTACAGACACTGAGAAATCAACTTTAATGGTGATTAATCCTTGCTCTGTTTTTCAACGGACGAACAAACGATCAGTATCAACTGTTATGAGCTGAACTATTTACGTCAAAATGATTGTTAAATCAAATTTGACTGTCCAAGCTCTGATACCAATTGTTGGATCTGAGTTTCTTTTTGATTGTATTTTCGTTTGAAATTAAGATGGAAATGAAAGAGTTGTGCAGCGGAATTAAGATGAAAACAAACTTTGTATACAATCAAACAGGAGTAATACTTTTAATCAAACATCTTTACACAATGAACCGAATGATTGAATTTGTTTCAACAACGATTACAATGATTGATGTAAGAATGCAAACTCCCCCTCAGCCAGAGCTCAGTAGTTTGTTCGTGCAAAGAAGACGATGTGGTGAAAGAGCTAATAGAACAGTACAAAGTACTGAACTATTTATAGGCACTTGCAAACCACTGAGCATCTTAGCTGACGTCACCATGAAAGTGACATCTAACCTCCTAACAAACTCTAACCTCTGATCTATAAACACTGATGTACTAAACTACTGCTATTACATTACATTATATAAAAGACACTTAAACAGCTGCTGCATCCTTCCATTGTTGTGAACCCAGCAGTGCTTGTCCGGATCAGCAGTACTTGACTCAAGGCAGTAGATTGAGTCAGCAGAGCTTTGGTCTTCCATCAGTCTTTGACTTTGGGCAGTAGATGCAAGGCAGCAGTTATAGGTCAGTACTTAACAAGATCAGCAGATAGGAGGTCAGCAGGTATGAAACCACTTTCAAGGGGAGAGATTTGCATGAACCAACTGTAAACATCTGCTTATTCTGGATCCACTGCTCTGATCCAGTTTTGGCTTTAATTATCTGTTCCTCTGATAGGGTTCAATCCCAACAACAATACTCCCTATGGATCATCTCCTTCAGCTCACTCCATGCTAACGCATATGCTACAGCCTCGCCCATTTCTCGAACCTTAAGGTCCCACCATAGCAGAGCCCCATCTTGTAGCAATCTGGAAACGTATGGGACTTGTTGCTCTAGCGTACAACCACTCGTTCGCACAACGACATCCACATTCTCAACCCATCTTACAAAATCTATGGCACCTCCAGTGCCACCGAAGTTCAGGGGTTTGCATTCTAGAAAATGTTTGTAGGTACAACCTGTACCCAAGCAATCATCATCATAGTAAGTATTAGCAAAGCACATTGGGGATTTCCCAAACGTGTTGTAATGTGTCTTGGATGACTTAAACATTACCGTTAGGTGGGTCACTCCTTGAGGTACCTTCACTGTGTTTGTAGCGAAGAACCTCGTGCCGAGCTATGACTCGTGAGGCGTGCGCTTGCCATTCTGCCTCGGTCAGTCGAGTGATCTCTTGTTGAGACATCTTCTAGGAAGAAGTTTAGGTTCGTTAGATCTCGTCTATTCAGGGAATGCATATAGTTGTTTGGAAATCATATGTATTTGCACGTATTTAAATCATCATATCACACATCAAGCAACAGCACAAGCAAGTAAATGGAATCATGTTTAATGAGAGTATAACAAACAAACACGTGTATCACAATCACAGCACATTCCTGTTATATTGGTAGCACGTATTACGATTAGGTTTTCATTAAACAGGTAAGCACATTGCATCATAATCATAGCATAAGCACGTAATTTGGGAATTATGTTTAATGAGAGCATAGCAAGTAAGCACGTAGCATTATAATTATAGCACACACATTTAGATCAATAACGCGCTTAATGAAGACATAGTGACTGAACTTTCGTTGGTCATTGTCACAAAGTATTGTCGCATGCTTAATGATGATTGACTTCTCATTATTCCCTGGCCACAATTGTATCGTCTTCCAAAATGTATCTCATCAGCAGGGACACCGGGTCACCCTACCCTTGTCCGTTAAATATATTAGTGTATCAAAATTACGTAGTCAGATGTGGTCTTTAGAAGTCTCCACAATCTTGGCTTATCATAGATGTCCTACCCAAATGTAATGCGATCCGTATAATCCAGAAACCAACTATACTAGTGACTGAGGTGGAGGAGGGAAGAAAAGTAAATTGTCGACATGCGTGAATTCCTCCTCGAGCTGGTACATACGTCGGAGTAAATAACTGATTTGCCGCTTGGTAGTAAAGAAACGAGCATCAAAAACCTGGGAAAAGTTTAATAGCAGCAGGCAAGAGTTCAACGGGATTCTTTGATAATTGTGGGGGATCAAGGTATGCTGGCGATAGACAGGGTGGAGTGTGTGGTGTCTTTCATAAACTTTTCAGACAATATGCTGTCTTGTGATGTAGGCACTTAAATCATGTTTTCGGTTATGTAATGTTTTGCATTTGAAGTTGCCAATTGTGGTGTCAGCTCAAGCTCCAACATTCTGCGACTCATATCCTCCAACTGTAGTTGATGTTGCTGGAGCAACTCATCTCGTGCGTGGCCTTCATAATGTGAGGGATGGTAAGGGTCTAAAATCAGTATGGTGTATTATAGGAACCGTTGAAATGTCTCGTCCGGCGTTGTAGAGGTGAATGTAGCAAACAGAGCGACCTGTGAAGTTGGGAAAATGCTGTTGTAGCAAGTGAATCGTTATGCGGGTGCTGACCTGGAGTACCTTCCCGAGGTGCGGGTATGTTTTGAAAGAAAGCGATAGGCACGTTGGCGCATTGAACGTCGGTCTTCATAGGGGAAAAGGAATAACATCAGCAGTTATGGGTGCAAAAAACAAACTTTTCAACCAATAAGGAGATTATCAGGTGCTGGTACTGGGTCGGGTATAAGGGGTGCTATGTCTGGTAATCCAAGGAAACAGGGTAATGATCAAGTGAGGATGCAGGACCAGTAGGTACAACATCGGGCTGACCCTTAAAAGGTGCAGAAACTAGCTCAGGAGCAGGCTCTAGGTCGTGTAACGGTGTGTTGCCTTGAGCAGGTAATAGTGCGGCAGTCATGTCATTGTTGTCTGTGTCAGTAGTAGAAAGCTGTAATCCGGCTATCTGTAAGGTTGTAGATGTCACAGACTCGAGGGAGTCTGAAATCGAATGTATGCTAGAATCAGAGGGTAGCTTGACAACAGGGGTCTCAAAAGTGAAATTTGTAACGATGTTCTCGCCTAACTTTCCATCATCATGGGCGTTATCGGAAGGACCATCAATACCACGTCAATATCGTTATCAAGTGCTCGTCGAGTAACCAGCTTTCGGAAGGAATGTCCACAAGAGGCGTATTGTCGAGGATCGGAGCTATGGTGTGCTTACCAACGGGATGACCAGTAATGGAGTGGTCATGGGCCGAAACATGAATGACAGAGGGATCTTCGTCAAGGAAGCCATCAACGAGTGTAATTCATCGCCAAGTCTGGCAGCGTGAATGGTTGGAAGTCGTCCTCGTCCTTGGTCAGCCTGTCAGGGTCACTCTCAGTGTCTGACGTAAACATCTCTGGTGCAGGTACAGTCTCATCATCTGTGGCGGTGGCCGTAGGGTCGTTACCATCTGACAATTCGTTCCCTGAGGAAGGTGACGTGTGTGCCGGTATATAGTAGTCATAGCATGCATATTTAAAGTAATCTTTAACACTTTGTGTATTGCAAATAAAGACAATTCATAATGTAATCATGTATCCACATATTCGTCCTAGTCTTCCCAGACTATCCCACCCAGTTTCTCAGACTAAACTCCCTAGTCTCTCAGACTAATTTCCCAGCCTCTAAGACTAAATCCCTGGTCTCTAAGACCATCCTCCCAGTCTCTAAGACTAAATCCCTGGTCTCTAAGACCATCCTCCCAGTCTCTAAGACTAAATCGCTGGTCTCTAAGACCATCCTCCCAGTCTCTAAGACTAATCCTCCCTAAGCCTCTAAGGCTGATCCTCCCTCAGTCTCTAAGACTGATCCTCCCTAAGTCTCTAAGACTGATCCTCCCTCAGCCTCTAAGGCTGATCCTCCCTCAGCCTCTAAGGCTGATCCTCCCTCAGTCTCTAAGACTGATTCTCCCTCCGTCTCTAAGACTGATCCTCCCTCAGTCTCTAAGACTGAATTATAAATATAAATTTTGAAATGTGTATTTGTGCCTTTTTGTTTGTAAAAAAAATGTTTGTTCCCTGGATCTGGACGTTTTGTGTATGCAATGAAAACATGTTGTGAAAACATTTTCGTGAGAGCCCTAATGATCGTAGTCTAGACTCAAGAAAGAATCCTGGTTCGCTACGACCGAAGCTCTGATACCAAGCTGTCACACCCTGGCTTTTGCGGAAGCGTGGATTATTTTGGTGTGACTTCTTAATACCATTGCATACGATCATAACAATACTATATGATAAAACCAATAGATGTACAACCATTTATTTAAGTTTAAAAGTAGTACAACATAATTGTCTGAAATGTCAATACCAAATTCAAGTTACAAACCATAACATGTTTTAAGGAGTTCAAAAAGACTCAACAAAAGATTTTAAAACAAACCTGAGTTTAGGACCACGTATCTCGTCCAGGATTAAGATACGTCTCCTAAGCCCAAATGACTTGGATGACATCTTTATTCACAACGCAGCTTAAAAACTCCAACACCCGCCTGATCCATTTATTAATTTCCTGAAATACATGTAGTTTGTAAAATCAACATAAAGTTGAGCGAGTTCATGTGTAAGTGAGTATGTATAAACATTTGTAATATGTCTGTATGTATGAAAATCCCTGGTATGTAGCAATTAAGGAAAAAAAAGAGATCACCATTGGGTTGCAAAGCCAATGATATGTGTGAAATGATGTAGGAAGACTCAAACCTAGCGGATTTATGCGTCGGGCTCAAAGTCACCCCATGGTCCGTACAGTGGACACAGGAGCTGGGCTCGCTACACCCAAATAGATCTATCGCTCTTGACCCTCGGTCCTACAATGAGGATTAATGGCCTCAGTTTCCGCCTACCCACTCACATGATCTAAGTAGTAAACCCTCCTTAAGCTAACCATACCACGTATATAAAAGTCTATAATAATTGTCGCATGTATTTCACCCCCGAAGTATAAAACTGAAAACAGTTAAGAGAAAAGGGGGACATGAACTCACAGTATTGCGTCTTCAGTATGTGTAACCCAAGTCTCTTCAGCCAACACGACTACCTACAGTGTACTAACGTCTATTAGACGAACGGGTCATGCCTTGTCTTAGTATTTGCGTCTTTGGGTTACGTTTCTGTCATTATTCCCAATTATAGTAATTATATTTAGTTTTGGAATAATTGTTTATGCAGTGTCTCTGTATCAATATTTCTTAAGTATTTCAACTTCGTATTTTCCTTCCCAAGGATGGGGTATTTATACATGTATGCTTTATAATTCTGAAAAATATATTTTAAGTCCCACTTAGAAAATATATTTTAATCATTTGTCCAAAACATTTTAATTCCGAAATATATATATTTTTCCCAAAAATATTATATTTTACCTCACACAATTCCAAAATAATACTTTATCAAAATACACATATGAGAGGATTTTCCGAAATATACATAACTTACATTTTAGAGTTCGCGTTGTACTAACAATACCGGTGTAACTTAAATATTTATTTGTGAGAGCGTTGGTATTATTTTGGAGTCGTAATTTCATGATATTCTCAAGTTATATTATTTTTATCCTAAAAATAATATATGTCTTAGTTTACAAAATAATCAAATAATCACACAAGCGTCATATTATAATATATATATATATTCTAAATATATATTTATCAAACTTTATTTACGAAAATCAACCTACGGCACTTGGTATTTTTGTAATAAAAATCATGGCGAAGTTTATTTTGAAAACAAAGTTAAAAATACATTTGTGAACATTTGTTAGAAAAATATTTCTAAGTGTTAAAATTCTAGAAAAATTTCGCCAGAGTTTCCTTTGTAAATGGAGGCGTCCACGCTTTTTAGCGTATCATTTTCTTTTGTAAAATCAATCAAACAATTTAACAATCATCAACATACAATATTTATTCACTAATCTTGACACAATAAGCCTAAATCACAAACTCATGAACTTGAAAGTTTTGTAAAAATATGTAGTAAGTCACTAACACATTTAGTAGGTCTTGTTATCCTTAAAAATAAGATTAGTTTCTTGAAAGCTTTATTTTTAAAGAAAATGAAGTTTGACAACTTCTAGTCAAGATTCACAAAAATATTTCTTTATGAAATTTCCTTGTTACACAAGTGTTTATACACTTGTTTAGTTTCCAAAAATGATTTTAGTTCATACAAGATCCAGGTTTTAACAAGACTGGTATCTTTCACTTGGTTCTTTCGAAAAACCACTTCTAGATCTTTAGATCCATATGTTTATAATCTTATTTTTCAAGAAAAATTATATTTATTCAAGTTCAAAGTCCATGAATGGATGGTTTCATCATCCTTCATAACTCTATCATTTACATCTTGCTAGTTCATGTTCTTAGACATGATCTAGCAAGTCTTGATGATGATCCATCCTACTTCAACTAATAAACAACGTCAAATAATCATAACTACACAAGATCAACATGATTTCAACATCATTCTAACATTACTTCATCCTTTATCCATTCTTTATCCTTTATGTTCATAAACTTTAATTATGTTCTTTAGAGTTTTCTTAATATTTATCATTCTTCCATCTATTAACCACCAAAAATAAGAACAAGATGATGATTTAAGGCACTTACTACTAGCATAAGGCTGGGGAAGTTTCAAAGCGTAAAAGCGGTGGATAAAAGAAAACTAGAGCGGTCCTTGAGCTTCCGAGTGCACCAAACTTGTTTGTAGGACTCCTTACACCTTTGTGTGTATGTAAAATGATTGAACTTGAAACAAAAATGGTGGTGCTGATAGGGCTATGTTCGGCCGAAGCTTCAAGGGGAGGAGGAGAGAAAAAAAAAAGCTTGTTGTTGGTGTGTGTTGAAATGAAAGATCAAGACTTATGTGCTTATTTATAATCCATGTCTTTAGTTTATCCAACATGTATAATGTTCCTACACCTCCAACATGTTCAAATAAAATAATGGAAGAAATGTGGGGGTGTCCCACCCCACATGTAACCGTAATGGGGGTTATTAGGGGGGGGGGGGGTTAGTTGGATCTCAATTGTTTAGTTACATTAGTTAGTTAGTTAGTTAGCATCTAAGTGTAAATTTTTAGTGCTTTTATGTGTTATGATGATTTATTGTGGGTTAGGGTGTTCGGGGACCCTAACTAGCTCAGAAAAGTAAAAACAATGTGTTTGGCAATATTTTTACGTTCCGGGTAAAGTCCGGTTGTTCAGTTGGATGTTGATCCGTTAAAGTGCTAAATAAAGCTTTAAAGTGTCTTTTATAATTCTTTTAGTGACACATTAAATTCCCAACACTTTGGAAAGTATCTAGGACTATTTTGCCAAGTTTTTGCACTTTACTAGCATTGTTAAATGCTGAATTTTGGTTAACTAGTGCAGAATTCTGCACTTTAAGTATGTTTTAGGCACTTCCGGGCACTATAACTTTCACCTAGTGACGCAGTCTTATGGTCCTCCTTTCCTACACTCCCTACCAGTGTAGCACTTTATTCCCGGCTCATACTGGGCCTCAATATAGTGTCTGTCTAGGTGCTGGCATTGTCAGCATGTTGTTTGGGTTATCCGTTCAGTGTGCTAACTGTGTTTTGTGCATCATGGTTGTCACTAATGTTTGTATGTAATAAATGGAGTGACAGTATAAAAGTGATGCATATGTATGTATGTAACAGAAATCAGTAAGCAGTTAAATCAACAGTCGTAATCAAGCACAGTCATTAAGCACAAATTAAATATAAATTAATTGTACGGATACCTGTAATTTTTAGGGTTGTCACACGGACTGCCCATCCGTTTGTGGATGATATGTTGTGCTCATGTCTAAACGTGAGCCAAAAGATTTGTGCATCGCTTGCCACAGTTCTGAAGTAAAACGTGCATCACGATCGGAGATAATGGAGGTTGGCACCCCGTGCCTCGAAACCACTTCCTTTAAGTAAATGTCTGCTAGAGTAGAGAAGTTGTCTGTTTCTTTGATAGCCAAAAAGTGTGCAAACTTTGTGAGTCGATCCACGATCACCCAAATGGTACCATTTCCACGTTGAGATCTAGGTAGGCCAGTAACGAAATCCATGGAAATTTGCTCCCATTTCCATTGTGGTATTTCTGGTTGTTGGAGTAGGCCCGATGGTTTCTGATATTCAGTCTTGACTCTCGCACAAGTCAAACACTTGCTAACGTAAATTGCTATGTGAGCTTTCATGCTAGGCCACCAATACGTAGTTCTGAGATCGTGGTACATCTTATCCGAACCAGGATTTACCGAGTAACGAGACTTATGTGCTTCATCCATTACAAGTTCTCGTAAATTGCCATAAAGTGGGACCCAGATGCGTCCTGTTACGTACTAGGTGCCATCTTCCTTTTGCTCTAACCATTTCCTTGAGCCGCGTAGGGCTTCAGCCCTGACGTTTTCTGGTTTCAATGCTTTAACCTGAGCATCTCGTATTTGAGAAGGAAGACTAGATTGGATGGTAAGTTGTAATGCTCGCACGCGCTTAGGCGTAGTTTCTTTCTGACTGAGGGCATCGGCCACAACATTGGCTTTGCCCGGATGGTACTTTATCGCGCATTCGTAGTCATTCAATAGCTCGACCCATCGATGATGTCGCATAATCAACTCCTTTTTGCTTGAAGATATGCTCGAGACTCCTGTGATCGGTGTAAATGGTGCACTTGGTACCATACAGGTAATGTCTCCATATCTTAAGTGCGAAAACAACAGCTCCCAGCTCCAGATCGTGTGTAGTATAATTTCTTTCGTGAATCTTAAGTTGGCGCGAGGCGTAAGCAATGACTTTATCCCGTTGCATCAATACACAACCAAGACCCAGAATTGACGCGTCACAATAAACCACGAAATCATCTGTGCCCTCCGGCAATGAAAGAATAGGTGCGCTACAAAATCTACTCTTCAAATGTTGGAACGCTGATTCTTGAGCATCACCCCAACGATAGGTGATACCCTTCTGAGTTAGCAAAGTAAGCGGTTGCGCAATCTTGGAAAAGTCTTTGATGAACCTTCTGTAGTAGCCCACCAAACCCAAGAATTGGAGGATTTCTGTTGGTGTACAGGGTGCAGGCCAGTTCTTGATCGAGTCTACCTTGGATGGATCAACATAAATCCCATCCTTGTTTACCACGTGGCCTAGAAAGTGGACTTCACGAAGCCAAAAGTCGCATTTCGAAAACTTAGCGTACAATTGTTCTGTTCAAAGGAGTTCTAAAATAAGCCGTAGATGATGCTCGTGTTCCTCCTGACTCTTAGAATAGATCAGGATGTCGTCGATGAATACAATAACAAACTTATCTAGGTAGGGCTTGCACACTCTGTTCATAAGATCCATGAAGACTGCGGGTGCGTTCGTCAATCTGAAAGGCATGACAAGGAACTCGTAATGGCCGTAACGAGTTCTGAATGCTGTCTTAGAGATATCCTCATCTCGGACTCTCAGTTGATGGTAACCCGATCTCAGATCAATCTTTGAGTAGAAGCTCGACCCTTGCAACTGGTCGAACAGATCATCAATACGTGGGAGAGGATAACGATTCTTCACAGTCACCTTGTTGAGCTCACGGTAGTCAATACACATTCTGAAAGTACCGTCTTTCTTCTTCATAAACAAGACTGGAGCTCCCCAGGGCGAAGAGCTAGGACGAATGAAACCCTTATCCAAGAGTTCTTGCAATTGTTTGGACAGTTCTTCCAGTTCGGTTGGGGCTAAGCGATAAGGTGCTCGAGCTATGGGCGCTGCTCCAGGAGCTAGCTCGATTTGGAATTCGACCTGGCGATGAGGCGGTAGACCAGGTAATTCCTCAGGAAACACTTGAGGAAAGTCGCGTACAACTGGAATATCCTCTATTTTCTTCTCTTTCGATGATGCGTCAGTAACAAGTGCTAAAATAGCAGTGTGGCCCTTTCACAAACACTTCTGGGCCTTAAGGAAAGGGATGATACCTACAACTGCACCACTCTTTTCACCATGAATCACTAAAGGTTCTTCACCAGAACGAGGAATGCGGACGATCTTCTCCTTGCAAAGGATCTCTGCTCGATGTTGCGATAACCAATCCATACCAACAACAATGTCGAAACTACCCAAAACAATAGGAATGAGGTCGATAGAGAAGGTTTGACCAGCTAAGATGAGATTACAACCCCTAACTATGTGTGTGGTTTCAAGACTTTTACTGTTTGCTAGTTCTACCATGTGCTTGGTGTTCAAAAGTGTTGGGGTACGTTTAAGCATTTGACTAACTTTTAGAGACACATAACTGGTATCGGCACCCGAATCAAATAAAACATTAACATAAAAGTCATCCAGTAGAAACTTACCCATCACGACGTTGGGATCATTCCTAGCATCACCATGACCAATCACGAACTCGCGGCCCCGGGCGCCATTGTCTCCATTGTTTCCCCCGTTGTTACCCCCATTGTTGTTTCTGTTCCCTTGGTTATTGTTCTGATTCTGATTCTGATTTAACTGTGGGCAGTGTCTCTTGAAGTGACCTTCAGTGCCACACTGATAGCATCCCCTGTTGCCCTGTTGCTGTTGCTGATTCTGCGGTGCTTGTTGTTGCTGCTGACGATTCTGATTTGCAGGCCGTGAGCTCCTGCAATCCTTGGCTTCATGACCCATCTTGAGACACCTCTGACAACGTCCCTTGTTGCACTGACCACTATGGTGCCTGTTGCATTTGTTGCACTTTGGGTGGTTTCCTCGATATCCACCCTGCCCTTGACTACCAGAAGATTGCTAACCAGGACTCTGGTAGTCATCAATCTTTCGCTGCTGTGCCTGGGACTGTACTATAGTCGAACCCTTGATGGAGGCTCCATTCCATTTTCGTTTGTTGTCACTGGGAATAGCAGAAGTAGTAGTAGCAGTAGCACCTATACGCTTAGGCAGCTTGTTCTGTTCCAACGCCTGGTTTGTGAGACGATGAGCAAGACGAGTAACATCCTGGATGGTAGCAAGGTTAGCAGTAGTTACATGGCTTTGAATCTCTGGTACTAAGCCTTTGAGGTACAACTCGATACGCTTGATGGGAGGATCCACCATAGTTGGACATAACACTGCCAGTTCATTGGATCGCTTCGTATACGCCTCTATCTCTGACCCCGTCATCTTCAGGTTAAAGAACTCCACTTCCAGCTTGTGGATGTCATCATGATTACAGTATTCTCGCTTGATCAGTTCCTTGAAGTCGTTCCATGGGGTGGCATTAGTAGCTGCCAGCCCTAACATTTGAACTTACGCGTTCCACCAAGTTAGCGCAGTGCCTTTGATGTGTGTAAAATACAACATATAAATTACATCAAATGAGGCATAAAACTAACCCTTTTTAAGTACTAATATTGGAAAAAGAGTGTTTTTGTCTTCCTTTTGTATTTTCAGGATTAAATGAGCTCAAAAACGCAAAAGAAGCAAAAACACAGCAAAATCCAACATAAATACAAGAAAAGGAATATTAGTGGACTGCCCGACCCCTCAACGGCACCTTCCAAAGCAAAATGGAGAAAGCAGAAGGCTGAACACGCCCCGTGTTCAGCCAGCACGGGGGCGTGCCCAAGAAGCAGCAGAAAAGACAAATCCATAGAAGCTTCTATTGCCCATCACGGGGCCGTGCTCAGCGGACACGGGGGCGTGTCGAAAGTACAGCAGGCGCATTTATTGTAATTGAGAATTACAATTAATGAGGAGAGAGATTGTCAGACAGACACGGGGCCGTGTCCAGCGGACACGGGGCCGTGTCCAGCTCTCTGTTCAGCCTATAAATAGGAGTGCTTGGATTCATTTCATCTCATCCCTTGGCACACCACCTCTCTCACACTTCATCCACCACCCACCACCATCACAACACCATCATCCACCACCATCATCCATTGTCCATCGTAGAGTGTGTGAGTCGTCTCGGGATCCAAGATTGATCATAAGAGTTCTTGACAATCAAGGCCATGTTTGCCTAAGTCTCTTACATCACTTGGTGAAGACAAAGTGTCTAGTATAATACTTTTTATTTCTAATCTTTTGCACTTTTTATTTGGTTTTGTATTAATGACTTTAATAACTAGTTACTTATGTTGAAGGTGATCTTTCCTTATCGTTTGTTCGTGGTGTCTTGGCATTATTTTACTGTCTATATAAAATAAAGGATTTTCACCATTCATATCTCCACGGTCTATATGGAGGTATGTTGGCTACCTGGTAGGGGGTTAAGGGAACGGTTTGGTAAAGGTCTTGCCATTGTTCAGCGTTTAGAGGTCCTGCAATGGACCTGGGTCAAATTTAGTAGGACCTCCTTCAATACTTCACGGTATTGGATGGCGGGGGTCCAAACTCTTTGATCCCCTCATAAGTTAACTACTATTAATACTATAACCCGTCTATTTAGGACTGTATCCCTGCTGACTCAGACTACTTAGCCGAGGGTAACGTCACCGCCAAAAGTGGGGCCTACCACAATACTGCATTAATAACTTAATTCATTATCTTCCAATAATCCACCCTTTTAGGATTGTATCCCTGCTGACTCAAACTACTGGGGTGAGGGTAACGTCACCTTCAAAAGAGGGGCCTACTACAATAACTAAGATAATCTCTTAATTATGTGCAAAAGTGCGGAAATAATCAAAGGTTATACTAGATACGAGTCGGAACCAAGTGATTCATCTTGTCTATCTGTTTTTTCTTTTATTTTTATTTTCAGCATTTTAGTTAGTTTTTATTTTTCTTAGCTTAAAACATTTTTCTAAACTTTTATTTTGGTTAGACGTTGAGGATAAACCGGTATTAAAAGCTCTTGTGTCCTTGGACGACCTCGGTATCTTACCAACGCTATACTACACTCAACGATGGGTGCACTTGCCCATATGTGTGTTTAGTGTTAGTGAAATATCGTGTTTTATAAATTTAAAACTTGGCTAAAATAAGTGTTAAAAAGGGCTTAAAATATACACCTAATATATACGACACTTCGCACGCATCAAGTTTTTGGCGCCGCTGCCGGGGACACAAGGATTTTAAGAAAGTTAGGAATCAACGGCCTAATCAGCTTTCCTTTTTCTTTTTATTTTTTTAGGATTTTTCTTAGTTTTTCAGCTTCTGCAGAGCTCAGCACGGGCCGTGCCCGCTGAACACGCCCCCGTGCTCAATCATTGGAACTGGCAATCCTGTTTTACGTCAGACAGTAAGCTGAACACGGGGCCGTGCTCACCCAACACGCCCCCGTGCCCAAGAGTCAGTTACTGAAAACAGAACCGTTAGATCCCGGTGGTTGGTAATTTATGACATAAACATGAGTGATAGTAATTATTTTTACTTTCGGCACTCTTATGGTACGTGGTGTCAATTATGTGGTGGCAAACATGAAGAAGTAAAATGCTACTTTCTAAATTATAGGCCCCACTACATGGACCCACCAACTTCTCACAACCTTAAGAGGGGCGAAAGTAAAAATAAGCATTATTTCTCCCTCGAATGCGCCCAGCCAGATATTCTAGGTGAAATGCTCCTTGATGAGCTATTTCAACTAGAAAAGCTAGTTCAGAATTGGTTAGAAGAGCTTAGGAAGGATTTTATTGATCCACCCCAAGACGATAACCATGAAGAATTGTTGGAACCGCATTCCGACAACCTCGTTGCTCCCAAAAATACCTTCGTACCTAGCAAAGACTTGGACGATAGTCGTCCCTGTGTCGATTGTGCCGTGAAGGACTCTCCATCGACTTCGTTCGGTGCATACATAGACCTGAGCGATTCGGCATATACCTTCTTTAACAAGAGCCCGGAAAAGGGTTGGACTTGTCCACCTAGAATGAAAATAGGAATTACCCTCACCGACAACCTCTTGCGTTCTCGCCTTAGTCTAGGACAATTAAGGTATCTTAGGCACTTTGGGGTTGTTCCAACCAGTCAGGAGCCACCCGATACTAACAAGTTCCTTAAAAAAACTAGACAACTTCATAAAATAGTCCCTAGACACGGGGCCGTGCCCAGCCAACACGCCCCCGTGTCCATCGAAAGATTCCATTCTGATCAGTACGTCAGAATACGGACAAACTGTGTCAGAACTCCACCTGCACACGGGGCCGTGTCCACTGAACACGGGGCCGTGTCCAGGATGCTGTCATTTTCTATAAATGCAGCCAAGAATCCTGCACATTTGGACCAACTTGGGGCAGAGATTTGCAGGAATCTTCTCTCAAACTATCCTAGGTAAGTCTAAAAGAAGGTTCCAATAACCCATCTTGTCCTTTCCTATTTTAGCCATTTCCTTCTTCTCCATCTTTCTCCAAGAGCTACCATTGAAAGTTTGGAATTCATCCAACTCTATGGTAGGGATAAATGAGTTTTGTTCAAAGAATCTTGGTACAAACATGTTATGAAACATTGTTTTAAGTTATTAGTAGCTAAAAAGGCACCACAAGTTCAGAAAATAACTTAAAAATAAAAGTTTCCTTGTTCCAAAACTTTGCAGAAAGATAAACACGGGGCCGTGCTCAGTGAGCACGGGGCCGTGTCCGGTCACTGTTTCATTAAATAAACTATTTTTAGTTTATTTTTCGTAGGATTGTCGAGTGAAATCAGCGAAACATCTTCTGTGCATTCGTCAAACAGCCGAAGAGGAAGAAGACCCTCCATTGAAGCTACACTTGTACACTATGTGGTAGCATTAAGGGAGGCTCTCGATGAAATGACGTCAGTAGAGGAGGTCCTAATCGACCGTATTAACGATCTTACGATGGGACTTGAAAGCAGCTTCCAAGAAATTAACCTCTTGCACCAGAGGTTAAATATTCTTGTAGCTCCTCCAATGGAACCAGTCCTTCCTCAACAAGATTGGAACCTGGCACTCGGAATCAACAACCCTACCGGGTGGGAAGACTTTCCAGCGGAACCTCCCGTGGAACACCAACAAGAGATCCCGGTGGAAGTTGAAACTCCTCAAACTAATGCCAATGAGCCCTCTTTTCTCCTTCCAAGGGAGGTGGAAGAATGGCTCGCCGACATTTGAGGAGAACCGCACGCGGAAGAAGGAGTTCAAATAGGCCTTGTTTAACCAAGATTAATTACTTCTTGGAAATTTTGCTAATTAAAAATAAAATAAAGGCTAGGACTCCATGGTTTGTTATTTCCTTGTTTTATCTAGTCTAATTTAGGATTATGTAAGTTCTCTCTATGATGAAATGAAATGATGGTTTTAAGGTTTGGATGGTTTGTAATGAATAAAACACACTCATGGTGGTAAAGGATGAAAAGGGGAACGAGAAAAATGAACCCATGCACAAGAACAAGGCAACCCGACAATTTTCTCCATTTCAAAAGGTTCAACACGGGCCGTGCCCAACCAACACGGCCCCGTGCTGAGCACCCTGCAGAAAACGCCCAGTTCAGGTAACTGGACACGGGCCGTGTTCACCCAACACGCCCCCGTGTCCAGGCTTCTGTTTCTCTTGTTTTAATTATGTTACTGGCACTTGAACACGGGGCCGTGCCCGGACAACACGGGGCCGTGTCCAGTTCCCAGTAACACAAATTTTTGCTTTTTAAACACTATTTTACACATCTAATCAACCTAAAAATTTATTTTTGGGACACATTGAGGACAATGTGTAATTTAAGTGTGGGGGGGGGATGCTAAAACCTTGAACTTTGCAAGTCCTAAATACAAGCCTTACACAAAACTCTATTGGAACCGCTAATCACCCCAAAAAAAAATTTCAAAAATTTCATTTTTTTTACTTGTCTAGGTTTAACTCGGAAAATTCAAGTTCTCAAAAAGGTTATATTTTTACAAATTTACAACCGATAGCGTAGTGATAAAAAGAACCAACATAAGAAAATTATGAAAAGGCATGACAAACTTATTTAAAATTTGATTATATATACTTGATCACATAAAAACCCATTCCCACAAAAGTGAGTTTTGAGCCTTTATTGAGCACACAATTACATATCAATTGACTAAATGCTCATTTTTCGTTTCTTGTGTGAATAGCCGCTTGGTTCTTACGACTCTAGAACTTGCCATGACAATACATTCCCGGTCTTTATCAACTTAAACCCGAGTAAGTAAATGATGGAGGCATTAGGACTAACCCTTTTTTATTTCTACACCATTATTTTTCTTTTTCTTTTACCACCTACCCAAAAATCCCCCTAGTTAGCCCCTTTGAGCCTAAACCTTTTCATTTCATCACCCAAACAAAAACCCTTTTACCCACCAAAACCCTTTTTCATTTTTAACCCTTTATTTTAGTAACAAATTCGGTTGTTCGTAAAAAAAAATGATGAAGCAAAAAGAAAATAAACAAACAAGTTAATCAAAAATAACTTAGTTTGAATAAAAGCTTCATCAAAATAAAAAGTTGCAAAAATACAAAAACCGACACTTGTTACGCTTTTAGCCCTTTTTCTACTAACCACTAACCCAACCACCTACCTTTAACCCTAGCCTAACCCTTAACCCACAAAGTCCTCTTGATATCTACAAAGGTATAAAAGTTAAAAAGGAGGAGGATTGATTTCTTGGCAAGCCTATGGTAGGAATAAGTTCCATGCCGCTCTCGAGTGATTCACTAAAAATACACCTTCGGCCGAGTGTGAGTGATTTCCCCGTGAGGTATGTGAACTTGTATATAAATAGAATTTTAAAAAGGCATGTTATGCCCAAATAAGTAATTTATTTTATGAAAAGTTTTAAATAAATCATTACGAATAGGAGTGTAAATAAATAAAAATAAAACCCAAAAAGATCTTGGAAATCCCGACACTCTACGACAAGCCCAAAACCTTCTCTTCTACCTATTCCATTTGGGAGTGTAAGCCACATATTAAAGAGTTTTGCTTGAGGACAAGCAAAAGTTCAAGTGTGGGGGTATTTGATGTGTGTAAAATACAACATATAAATTACATCAAATGAGGCATAAAACTAACCCTTTTTAAGTACTAATATTGGAAAAAGAGTGTTTTTGTCTTCCTTTTGTATTTTCAGGATTAAATGAGCTCAAAAACGCAAAGAAGCAAAAAGACAGCTAAATCCAACATAAATACAAGAAAAGGAATATTAGTGGACTGCCCGACCCCTCAACGGAACCTTCCAAAGCAAAATGGAGAAAGCAGAAGGCTGAACACGCCCCGTGCTCAGCCAGCACGGGGGCGTGCCCAAGAAGCAGCAGAAAAGACAAATCCATAGAAGCTTCTATTGCCCATCACGGGGCCGTGCTCAGCGGACACAGGGGCGTGTCGAAAGTACAGCAGGCGCATTTATTGTAATTGAGAATTACAATTAATGAGGAGAGAGATTGTCAGACAGACACGGGGCCGTGTCCAGCGGACACGGGGCCGTGTCTAGCTCTCTGTTCAGCCTATAAATAGGAGTGCTTGGATTCATTTCATCTCATCCCTTGGCACACCACCTCTCTCACACTTCATCCACCACCCACCACTATCACAACACCATCATCCACCACCATCATCCATTGTCCATCGTAGAGTGTGTGAGTCGTCTCGGGATCCAAGATTGATCGTAAGAGTTCTTGACAATCAAGGCCATGTTTGCCTAAGTCTCTTACATCACTTGGTGAAGACAAAGTGTCTAGTATAATACTTTTTATTTCTAATCTTTTGCACTTTTTATTTGGTTTTGTATTAATGACTTTAATAACTAGTTACTTATGTTGAAGGTGATCTTTCCTTATCGTTTGTTCGTGGTGTCTTGGCATTATTTTACTGTCTATATAAAATAAAGGATTTTCACCATTCATATCTCCACGGTCTATATGGAGGTATGTTGGCTACCTGGTAGGGGGTTAAGGGAACGGTTTGGTAAAGGTCTTGCCATTGTTCAGCGTTTAGAGGTCCTGCAATGGACCTGGGTCAAATTTAGTAGGACCTCCTTCAATACTTCACGGTATTGGATGGCGGGGGTCCAAACTCTTTGATCCCCTCATAAGTTAACTACTATTAATACTATAACCCGGCTATTTAGGACTGTATCCCTGCTGACTCAGACTACTTAGCCGAGGGTAACGTCACCGCCAAAAGTGGGGCCTACCACAATACTGCATTAATAACTTAATTCATTATCTTCCAATAATCCACCCTTTTAGGATTGTATCCCTGCTGACTCAAACTACTGGGGTGAGGGTAACGTCACCTTCAAAAGAGGGGCCTACTACAATAACTAAGATAATCTCTTAATTATGTGCAAAAGTGCGGAAATAATCAAAGGTTATACTAGATACGAGTCGGAACCAAGTGATTCATCTTGTCTATCTGTTTTTTCTTTTATTTTTATTTTCAGCATTTTAGTTAGTTTTTATTTTTCTTAGCTTAAAACATTTTTCTAAACTTTTATTTTGGTTAGACGTTGAGGATAAACCGGTATTAAAAGCTCTTGTGTCCTTGGACGACCTCGGTATCTTACCAACGCTATACTACACTCAACGATGGGTGCACTTGCCCATATGTGTGTTTAGTGTTAGTGAAATATCGTGTTTTATAAATTTAAAACTTGGCTAAAATAAGTGTTAAAAAGGGCTTAAAATATACACCTAATATATACGACACTTCGCACGCATCAGCCTTCGAGGGTACCAATGACATACTTCACCCTACGAGCCTCAGGGCATTCACACATTTCGAAGACGGAGGAGTCCTACGGCTTCTTCAGTGCCACTGAAAGTACTAGGACGACAGTCCATGAACGTCTTGAATGTGCATACAGGTGGCTGAGCGTTCTGACCTGTTGTGTGTATAAGAACAAGACAAAGTTAAACACAAGAGTTGGTTTATGAGGGTAGGATCTAAAGATCCTAGAGTGAGTTGCGACTGCAGGGTATACCTCCTGCTTGAGCGGCTGCAAGTACCGCAGCAACTTGTTCGTTGATCAAAGCCGTCAATTAGGCTTGGGTTAGGTTAACGCGTCCACTCATGATCTTCATATCAAAGGAAACATAGGTGAGAAAGGTTCGCGAAAGTGTGATGACAGAAGAGAGTAAGCACACATGTGTTTTCAAACAATAGTTGTTACGTTCATCTAAGCATACCATAAGCAAAGTTCTATGTAACTAACAAGTAGATAATATAAACATAAACCATATCACCTATAGTGTTGAGTCTTGCACGTGGAGCGAAGCGTCGTTGTGGATCGTTGAGCACTGTACAAGTTATAGTCTGGTTTTAACAAAAACTTTTCCCTTATTAAAACCAAGTTCACTATAACCAATGGCTCTGATACCAATCTGTCACACCCCCAAAATCCACACGCGGAGTATCACCGCCTGGAGGCGTGACTGACCAGGATCAAGCCACCAATCATATTGAACATTGTAAGTAATAAATAAAATTCAATCCAACAATACGAAAGGTGTTCAAACAAAACATAGTTAAGTGTTTAGCGGAAGCATAAATGTGAAAACCCAACATAAGTATCAAGTTCTAAATGTTATAATGTTTGTAACATGGCACCCACTGTCCATGTCCCACAACGACCGCGCCTCCCTGTGCAAGCTCCATGAGTACCTATCGACCTACAAGGCATGTAACAACGAGTCAACAACAAAGTTGAGCGAGTTCACAGTTGATTGTTCAGTTATTGAGTTTGTTTTCAGAAATCGTAAGTTTGTTTCAGAATCATATGTTACCTAGTATCCTTGTTTCCCAAACCGTTACGATCTATAGTGGGGGCTTCCCATGTTGTATATTACTAGACTAGTTATATCTATAGGTGTCCTTCCCAATCTGAGGACAGTAGTAAGTATGAGAATACGTAGGTTTTACTTAAGTGCCCTTCCCAATCCGAGGACAGTAGTAAGTATGAGTTTACGTAGGTTTTAAGTAAGTGCCCTTCCCAATCCGAGGACAGTAGTAAGTATGAGTTTACGTAGGTTTTACGTAAGTGCCTTTCCCAATCCGAGGACAGTAGTAAGTATGAGTTTACGTAGGTTTTACGTAAGTGCCCTTCCCAATCCGAGGATAGTATTAAGTATGAGTTTACGTAGGTTTTACGTAAGTGCCCTTCCCAATCCGAGGACAGTAGTAAGTAGTCTAGTAGTGGTAAATGTACAAGTTCTGTCGTAGCTATTCAATCCCATTCCCAACCCGCCGGGAATCCCATGCCTTAGAAGTGTGAACTCACCTTGGTTTGCTCGGTATGCTAAACTATGTGCTCACAAGAAATCAGTCAAGTCCAGTTATGACAAGAGGCTAGCAACGGTTCCTAGAGAGCTAGAGATTGCCGTCGGGTTCAAAGGGTAGAGAGAAAGAATGTGAGAGGTGGTTAGGGTTTTGCCGAATATTGTTCTCGCGTCCAGGTTATAAACAAAACTAAAACAGTTCGTCACTGGGCCAAGGCCCATTCTTGTTTTCGCCGGCCTGCTCTTGAATGGGTGGGGTGTTTTCGGCTATGGTTCCATTTACAATAATTAATACATATTAATCATATTATTCATACCAAACATATCTCAATACATGCACATATATAACGCACACTACGAATCTATAAACAACACGTATATTGCATATTAGATAAGTTAAATTGAATAGAGACCTTGAAAACTCGGGTTGTCACATTTGTGGTTAGTTTTACCACAGATGGTGCAGCTTTCAGCAGGTACAATGATACTTGTTTTGTTTAGATCATATGCTTTTAGATGAAAACAGTCTTTTGTTAGATGATTCCTCTTTTCACAAAAATCACAAAACAGGTTTTTGATCTTTTCTCTTTTCTTCCTTTTCTCAGACTCCTTAACAACAGAGTTTTGAACCACTGTTAGGATGTCTTTGATTGGAATGACCTTTGCTTTTGGAGCTGTGACACCATCAGTGGTTGTGAAATCCATGGGTTTGAAATTTTCAAGAATATCACACTCATCAGACCATGTGGGTTTAAATTGGTATTTCTCAATTTCCTCAAAAGTTGAGGACCCCACAGATCTTTCCAAAGTGATCTTGTTACCAAGTTTGTCAGTTATCTTAACTTCTTGGCCATTCTTGTTGGTTGGTTTTATTTCAATTAAGCCAGCTTGTTTGACAGCAGTGTTTTCAAGTTCATCATATTTTCTATATCCTATTCCAAACTTGACATTGCTTTCAAGCTGTTTCTCAAGCATGACCTCATAACCTTTACAAGATTCCACCCATCTTTCATAAGTGATATGGGTGGACTCCAACTCCTTTTTACAAACTTGGTATTTTTCTACCATAGTTTGGAGTTGAGTCTTGGTTATGCTCTGCTCATCTTTGAGACTGGTGATTTCTTTGTCTTTTTCAGCCAATTTGTTTTTAAGTTCTTTTAATGACTTTTCAAATTTGACTTCATCAGTTAAGACTTTATCCCTAAGGTTTTCATTTACCTCTTTAATGTTAGCAAATGCAATAATGCACTTGTCTGAACACAGTTTTTCAAGAACTTGAGGTGATACCTTAGCAGCAGCCATCATGGCACAATCACATTGATGATCACCTTCTTCATCAGCTCTAACTTCTTTCTCACCTGCTTTCTTCTCTTCCTTTTCTTCTTTGTCTTCTTTGGACCAGGGTTTAGACAGTGGTTCAATCAAGGTTTCTGAATTTTCTCCCAGCAGTAGTTCACCAGCAACTGCAGTAACCACTGCTTCAGCCACTTCATCCACTGTTTTAGCACTTAGTTGTTCACCTTCAGTTTCTACCCCTTCTGGTATTGACTCTAATGCCATCAAACAAAATTCATCATTAAAAGTATCATTAGAAGCATAGAGTGCAAAATTTTCATCGCCAAGCTCATCTGGTTGTACCACTATTGGAGCAGCTTGTTGAGGTGCAACAGGTTGCACTTGTGCCTGAGGGATAGGGGCTTGAACATACTGAATTTGTGGAACAGTGGTTTGAACATAATGCACATGCACAGGGGTTGCAGCATAGTGAGCAGTGTTAACATGTGTTGCAGGGGTATATTGGGTATAGTGCACAGTGCTTTGATATTGTGGTCTAGGGTTTGAACTGGGATGAGTTATTATTGGACCAGTGGTTTGACTCCTGCACTCCCTAGCAAAATGACCTAGCCTATTGCACTTATAACACTTCAGTTTTGATTTATCCAACCCCACTCTTAAATTCCCATGTAACCCTGGGAATTTTCTCCCTGTTCTTTTATAGAATTTGCTTGTTCTTACACTAAGCAAAGCCAATTGAAGCAAAATGTCCATCTCTTCTAAGTCAGTGGGATCAAAATGTTGCAGATCATTGAGTTCAAAACACAAGTTATCTGACATCTGGTTTTCACAATTTGCAGTAAAAGCATAATTTGCAGAGTGAGAATCAGAGTTGTTAAAATTTCCACCAGCAGTTATATTAATAAAATGATCATAACTCTGATCCTTACTACTGCTACCAGATTCTTCCTGACCAAACAGAGCTGTGTTGCTAAATGAATAATCATCAGCAACTTTACTAGACTCTTGCAACTTCTTTTTCTGGTTTAACTCCCTTTCATAGGTCAGGAGCCTACCATGAAGTTGGGTCAGTGTCAGATCTTTGAACTCAGCTGAATTTCTAGTTACAAAAGCAATTGTATCCCATTTTTCAGGTAGTGATATAAGAAACCTGCTATTTTGAGTTGAATTAGGAAATGTAACTTTAACAAGTCTTAGCTCACTAGTGAGACAACTAAATCGCTCAAACTGTTGGGTCAATGATTCACCCTTGATGTGACAAAAGGTTTCATACTGTTGATTCAGAATTTCCCTATTATTTTCAATAACTTCTTCCGTTCCCCCGAACTGTTCCTTCTGTGCATCCCATAGCTCTTTGGCACTGTTACAATGTAACAGTCCAGCATAGATTTCATTTGGTAATGCAGATGCTATGATGCTAAATGCTTTGGCATCGAGTTCGAACTTTTGAAAGTCAGTTTCAGTATAGTTTTCAGGTTTTTTAGGTTCGAACTTCTTTGTATCCTTAGCACTTGGCACCATAGGAACATGGGGTCCAAAAACAACATATCTCCAACATCCAATGTTCTGTTGAGCAAGGATGTGACCCATCCTTCTCTCCCAGATGTTGTATTCATTACGTTTAAGCATGGGTGGTTTGAAAAGAGAGCCGATGTTATTCTTATCATCTTGTGATTGTGACGTCATCCTGGTTGTTTTACATGCACTGATTAATCAACTTTGATGGTGATTAAACCTTGCTCTGTTTTTCAACAAAACGAACAAACTATCAGTATCAATGACTGTGAGCTGAACTATTTATGTCAAAATGATTGTTAAATCAAATTTGACTGTCCAAGCTCTGATACCAATTGTTAGGATCTGAGTTTGGTTTTGATTGTGTTTTATGTTTGAATTAAGATGAACAATGAACAAGTAGTGCAGCGGAATAAAATGGTAACAAACTTTTCACAATCAAACAGGAGAATTGCTTTCAACACACATTTTCAACATAGAACCGAATGCTTGAATTTATTACAAGATTCTATTACAATGCATGCATGTAACAAACTCCCCCTCAGCCTGAGCTCACAGTGATTTGTTCGTACAGGAAGAAAGATAGTGAAGAGCTAATAGAACAGTACAGGGTACTGTTCTATTTATAGGCACGGACAAACCACTGAGGCATCTTTGCTGACGTCACCATGAAAGTGACATCTAACCTCCTAACAAACTCTAACAACTAATCTATACAAGTACTGTTATGCTAACAACTGTTATTACATAAAGACAAACTAAACTACTGCTGAATCCTTCCACTGATGTGAACCCAGCAGCACTTGATATATCCAGCAGTGCTTGACCCATAGCAGTAGATTGAACAGCAGGGCTTTAGTCTTCATTAGTCTTTGACTTGATCAGCAGTTGTAGGTCAGCAGTTGTACCGATCAGTGGATTGGAGGTCATCAGATGTTGAAATCACTTTTAAGGGGAGAGACTTGAATACATAACATCTGCTTATTCTGGATCCACTGCTTTGATCCAGTTTTGGCTTTAATTATCTGTTCCTCTGATAGGGTTCAATCCCAACATAGTCAGTTAATTAAGCGAGTTAATTAATAAAATGCAGCGGAAAAATAAACAAGTAATCAACAATAAACAAAACCCGACATGATCCGGCTACATGCAAATACGAGCACAGTGATAAGGATACTTAACAACCGATGAGAAAGATATACCTCGGTTAATGACTAACCGGTTGAGACACCAAGGTTCAACGAACACGTGCTAGTGATACGAACCAACGAAACACGGCAAGAGGGCGTCGGCATCCGGCGGCGGCTGGCGGCCTCGTGGGACTCACGACTTGCGGAGGCGGAGGGAGACCGGCGACCGATGTGTATTTTTGAAAGCCCTTTTGTTCAAGTTTTTTTTTTCTAACAAATGCAAGACCAAAGAACATAAATGGGATGGAGGTTCATGCATGTTTGCCAAGTGGCGGAAATGCATATGCATGTGCGACAAGTGGCAAGAAGACTATGCATGCGCGTCATGTGGCAAGAAGACTATGCATGCGCGACAAGTGGCGATGCAAGGGTGCATGTGCGACAAGTGGCGAGATGAGTGTACTTGTCTCACCCGGTCCATATCCTCGTCTCTTAGTTAATACCCGCAGCAAGTTTATTAATTAACATAAACCCGCTCATGATAATAAATACATTTATGATCCGTTTCGCATGTCGTTTGTAATTACCAGTTAAACAGATTAAGTGGATTTTAGTTCGTTGCCTACGGTGTAACTCTTACGGGTCAAGACCCGGTCGGTAGCGTTGACTTATCGAGCCAGACATAAATATCCAACAGCAATGTGGTGTCCCGTATGAAACAAGGTCCTTTTTTGTGTGAGTGCGAGAATGGATAGGTTGGGTTGGCCAGGACTTTAGCTTATGATGAGGATGTGATCATCAACTTTCCATGAGAAGGGGTCTCATTTTCTCTCTATGTTTACAGATTGATGTCTCTTGAAAGGATTTTCTGACTAGAAGTGAGTTCTGGGTCAGTTTAGCTTAGCTTGTTTGGAGGTTGTTGGAAAGATGATGTTCTCTTAGCTCAGTCCTAGAAGGGGTAGGACATGCCATTATACAAGCATTGTTGGTAAAAACACAATACCCTCATCATACATCTCAGAAGTTGATTCGAGATTCAAAAAGAATTTTCATAATTTAACACATTGAAATGACTAATTGGGTTTAAAATTGGCTCCCAACTTTTTTTTAATCAAGGTTAGAAACCTAGGATATGTTGCAATCCTCTTTCCATCCATAGGTTTGGACCATCTCAGCAATGTCGAGCCGAACCAAGCTAGCTCGTAAACTTTCAAGTTACAACCCAACCCTAGCTCAGCTCGAGAACAGACCTAATCACAGTCATATAAACTAAACTTGACATATATTGATATCCAGACAGCAGCCGCACTTTGATGCAATGCAGAGAATAAGAAAAGATTGAACATCTTCGAATATTCCAACTTAAAATAATCCAAGAATTGTGGTTTCAACCCTCCCCATCATATTTGTTCAACTTTTCCAGTTCATTAAAATGTTTTTTTAATAAAATTTAAACTTAAAGGAGGTATTTATTTTTATTTTAGAAAGTCAAACTCATTTCAAAACAATATATACAACAATGTGGTTTCTTACAGCTATTATTGCATTCTAAGTTGTTTATTTCATCAAACATTTGCATCAAGGTTTTGGGTTTATGCATTATAGGCTTATAGCTTGCAAAGCAGAAGGTGTAGATATATATTGAGTTTGTTAGATGTCGATTCTTTCATCTCCTAAACTCGTGGATATGATATTCATAAATCTTTTCCTGGCATGGCCCACAGCCTGGGAAGTCTTCTTGGCCACCCCAGCAACAACCGGTTGTATTGAGATCACAGGAAGGTTTGCTCGTTCCTCAATCATCGCTGTTGTATGCAAAACAAGAAGCAGAAATTTGAGCCTCAATACATGATTCGGAAAAAAAGAGGTTCCAATTTCAATGAAGGTCTATTTCTAAAGGATCAAAATGCATACACATAGTTTTTTGTCGAGCCAATGAACCCATTTGTCTGACTCCAGCTTCTGCTGCTTGCACAGCTTGAGCGGACTTGTTTACCCCATCAGAGATCTCCTGGCTGAACTCAAAAGTTAAGACGATCATTAGTAAATCAGGCTCCCGTTTCAAGGTTAATGATGAAAGATTAGGGCAAGTGTTTGGCTGTTACTGAATACTGACAATGTAAAGAAATCTTGTGATCCAAAATCAATACAATCAATTATTCCAATGACCAAATAGCAGAAAATTGCAATCTTTTTGTTAATTAAAAGAAAGTGACAATCAATAACCTCAAGTCACTAAGCTCGAGGGTAAGATCACTGATTTCCATGCCAGAAAGCCTGATTGCAGCCATGGTACTAGGAAGCTCCTCACGAGCAGTATCTGCCAGCTTTGCAACAGCAATTGCAGTTCTGCTCATCGCCTGTCACACACACACAACTATGTTACTCGGCTACTTTGACCAAAATACACCAGGCCCATATTTTAGTTCCTAATATAACGTGATCACACAAACACAACTATGTGATGCTACAAAGATTAAACAAGTATATGGAAATGAAACCCATATAATCTATTAAGTTGTTATTGTTATGACATAAAATTAGATGCTACAATGGATCAGCTCATGTTGAATCATAACTAAGAGACCCCCAAAAGTTCAAATGGATCAACCAGGAGATGATGTTGACAGCTTGGATAAACTAATGAGACTATCCCATGATATGATGAAAACCAAGTCCACAATTCATTTAATGAAGAATCAAGCTTTCCATGAAAAGAATGATACACACTCTCTCAATCATCGCCACATTGTTCTTAAAGCTGCATGTACTAATTCTTCTATTCGACATATGCACATTTGAACTTCATGGATATATAGTGACCAAGTCATCATATCAATTCTCAACTAGATATGTAGCCATTGAGCTTTAGAAATCTTTAGAGTGATTTTGACCTACTTAAGAACGATAGTATGATTTGGAGGTGATTAAGGATTTTGTTTCATTTTATACCCTCATGATGTAAACTACATGTTCATGACTTCAACCAAAGCTACAACCTAGTCACGTTCGGATGTGACTCACTGACTCTAGGCCAGTTAATCAATTTATGCACGAAGCATCTAGTTCAACACTTATAACACCTCAATGAATTTCACTGATCAACCAATAACATTAATCGAAAGTAGGTGTAGGCACATTTACATCTATGTTATAACTTTCCTCAGCTAAAGAGAGCTTTCCTAATTGTAACAAAGTGTTAAAAAATATATTTCTAATATAACTAATTCAAATCTGAGTTCAATAATTTTGGGATCAAAAACTTTTTAGTGTCACAATGATGGGGCAAAAAGTGCAACCTTTACGGCGTTGGGGTTAATGACTCCGAGATGGAGAGATTGGCGGGGTTACTTAACTGTCAAAAAGGAAATCTGCCTTTCGATTACCTTGGTGTTCCGATTGGCACTAATATGAAACGGATTAGTATGTGGAAGCCGGTTATCGATAGGTTTGAAAAGAAATTGGCGACGTGGAAGGCAAATTCGCTATCATTTGCCGGGAGAGTGACCTTAGCTAAATCTGTTTTGGGCAGCCTCCCGTCATATTTTCTTTCGATTTTCAAGGCTCCATCCTCGGTGCTAAAGAAACTTGAAAGAATTCAGGGAGATTTTGTTTGGGGTAAAAATGGGGAGAGGGATAAGATGAGGTGGGTGAAGTGGGATAAACTAACAAGAGCAAAAGATAAAGGAGGTCTGGGCATAGGTAGAATCAAAGAGTTCAATCAGGCGATGCTCGTTAAATGGTGGTGGCGGATACGGGAGTTTCCGGATCACCTATGGGCTAGAGTTATTTCTTCAATTCACAAAACTAAATCGAATATTAAAATCATTCCTCTCAATAAATCCATCCCGGGCTCGTGGAAGGATATTGGAATGATGGACGAGGTTCTATCTAAAGGAGGAATACGGATCGCGAACAAGTTTATAGTTACTGTGGGGAATGGCTCGAACACTCGATTTTGGAAGGATGTGTGGTTGGGTCAGACCACTTTTAGAGAAAGGTTCCCCGATATTTACCGTTTGGCGAAAAATAAATGTATTTCGGGGTGGTCAAACAATTGTCGGTGGGCGTGGTTGAGGGCTCCTATGTCGGACATCGAATGGATTCAAACAGGTACCATCATGGCGTTATTGCATCAGGCCTCGGTTTCGGAAGCTCGTGATAGATGGGTTTTCGAGAACGATGAGGATACTCAATTCTACGTCAAGTATCTTAGAAAGATGTTGGCAGCTGAGGCGCGATTTTTAGGGGAAAAGCGACCTAAGGCGCAGGCAAAAACTGGCCCACGCGTGCCTGGGGTTTTCGGAGCTGCATTCGTGTCCGCAGGACGTGCGGGCATGCACGAGTTCAATTAAATTTCAATTCAGAAACTCATTTTTTGCACCCCCCCTGCGCGCAAGGTTTAAAAAGGCGGAAACGGGTATCGAGGCGTTTTCCCTTAGCCTCACGAGGCGTAAGCCTCGAGGCAGGTCGAGGCGTAAGCCTCAAAACATTATTAAAAAAATCTATATATCTCTCATAAAAATCACAAATTAACATAAAACAAACATCATAAATAGAAAATAGTTCAACAAACAAGGTTTAACATAAAACAAACATCAAAAAATAGTTCGAACAACTTAAATTAGTAATGTTATGACATCTAAATATCATAGAACTCGTTTTCCTCCGCATCATCATCCTCAAAGTTTTCATCTGGCGTACTTAGGTCGTCATCGTCATCTTCATCAACCAAATTAATAACTCTTTTCCTTTTCCTCCTAGATGATGAACTCTCACCTTTTTCCTCATTCGACCCGCCAACTCCACCAATGCCATCTTCATCCCCACTCGGGTTGGCTATCCACTCATCATCCGACAAAACATCATTGGCAACTATTGGGTCTTCATCATCTTTTAGATTCCTCTTCTTTATAAACTTTTGCTTCAATCTCCTATTGTACATAACGTACACCAACTTGTTCATCCTATCCGTGCCCAACCGATTTCTTCTTCTAGATTAGGTTTTTTTAACCTAATAGATGTTTTTTAAGTGAACTATTGGGTTGGCCCACCAATTAAGCCTAATAAACATTAAATGGGTCTATAATAAAGTCCAGAAAACCTAAAATTTTTCAATTTTCACAAGGTCTGGTGAGGCTTAAGCCTCACCGCCTCGCCTCAGCGTCTCGGACAGCCTCAGAAAGCCTCTGATGACTGAGGCCTAGGTTTCAGTTGACCCCTATGAGGCTAAGCCTTTAAGGCGTTTTTTTATAGCCTCAGCCGAGGCGTAAGCCTCGAGGCGGGCCTCGGAAAGCCTTTTTAAACCATGGCTACAATGGAGTAGTAAAGACTTTACCTTATAAACAACCACTCACTTTGTCCCCACACCGATGTGGGACAAAGTATTTACCACCTTTTGAGACTTTCATTCACACACCCAACATATAAGTCCTTTGCTACTAACTATGTGTACATTTATGTTTTTTTCATTTTAAAACATATATAAAGCTTAATTATAGCTAAATCATAGGTATTGGAGGCTACACACTTATGGGATATATAAAAAATAAATTTTATAATCACTTTGCGCTTCGCGTACGAAAAGCTCACCGCTTTTGCGCTTCGCTTTAAAAAAAGCTTTTTTAGACCTCATCGCTTTTGTGCGCTTCCCGCTTTTTTAAACCAAGTTTGAAAGTGAACTTCTTGGCATGGCGAGCGTTAATGGGCAAAGTCGCGTCAAAGTGTGGGTTAATTGAAAGAGGCATAGACATTCAGAATCACTTGTGTGATAGATGCGGGTACATTCGGGAAGACGTGGATCACATTTTCGTCTCATGCTTATTCGCGAGACTGGTGGAACGTGTTCGTGTGGATCAGAATCCCTTATCCTTCTTCGGTGACTTCCCTAACCGGGATATTCGAAGTTATCTCTAACAGCCCGGGATCGAGGAAATGGAGAAAAACCGTTCACCTGGACCACCTGGTAACGTTGGCCACAATATGGAGGATCTGGATTGCCCGCAACAAGAAGACGTTCGATGAGTTTTTCATCCCGGTCAAAAGAACAATCGAGAGAATCAAGGAGGATACGTTTCTTTGGATGCGTCATAGAAGGAAGGCAACGTCGTTAGTCTGGGACAAATGGTCCAATTTCGATATTGTCGAATGGGTGTAATTCTGTCTTTCCTTTTTGTAATGGTTAATTGATTTCTTCTTCAAAGAAAGGTCATTAATAAAAGAAGTTTGGTAAAGGAAATTTGCATTGCATCAGCTCTAAAACAACATTTAAAAGCATCATTAGACAGGCATCAACCAAACACAAAACTAAATTGCAGATCAAAATGGTATATCAATCAGATGAGACAAATGAAAGCCAAAATCTTACATATAGTGCTGGAACAGCTGCCATGACAAAACCGACAAATGATGCTGTTGCCTGCAATGCATACATCAAACAGTAAGCATTGTGCTCCTACCAAATCCAAGTTGATTTCAGCAAACTAGGATGGATGAATAGCAATAAAGGATGAGGAGGAATGACCGTGCAAGCGATGAATGTTAAGAGAAAGAAAGCCTGATCGCTTAAGCTTAAGCTTAATCTAACAGGAAACCTAGGGTTCCTAACTTCAACCGCAAAGTGTTTAGCAGTAACATTTTCCAGAGGAATTCCGATATTTATATTCCTAGGATTGGAGCGAACGGCAACAAAACGAGGGAGCAGTGGTGCTGATAGTCTAGAGACACGATTCGTATGGCGGAGAGACCGAAATTGACTGGGGAAATTGACAGAAGCGGGATTCATTACTAATTTGAAGGTGGTGGTGGTGGTGGTGGTGGCGCCGGTGGTAGGAGGTAAAGTGGTGGTAGCGCCAAAGGAACGCTGGGCGGTATCCGTCGCAAAAATTTGGGAGTTAATTACAAGTTGCAACTTTTCTATACAACAATGGTGCCAGGGTAGTCTCGGAGCCATTAACTGGGTGTTTGGGATTTGCTTATTTTCACCTATTTTGAGTTGTTAACTTTTTGAAAAATTAAGGGCATGTTTGGGATTCCTTCTCAAAACAACTTATTACTTATATTTCACTATTCAAGAAGTTAATAAGTCAGGATTTCCTGACTTATTGACTTCTACACTCACATCAAAAGAAATCTCAAACACTCAAAAAGTCATTTTTTCACTATTCAATAAGTTAATAAGTCAATAAGTTGAAAGAATAAGGAATCCCAAACACCCACTAAGTTGTTTGGAATTACTTTTAACTTATTAACTTTTTGAAACGTTAAAAAGTAGTTCTGGATTACTTTTGACTTTTGTGAGAGAAGAAGTTCTTAATTACTTTTGACTTTTGTGAGAGAAGAAGTTCTTAATTACTTTTGACTTTTGTGAGAGAAGAAGTTAATAAATTACACTTTCTGATTTATTAACTTTTGAGAGAAGTTAAAATAAGGAATTCGAGTAAACTGCAATTTTACACCCTGAGGTTAGGGGTGATTGGCACTCCTACCCCCCCTAAGGAAATAATTGCAAAATTACACCCCATTGTTTGACCTTATGTTGCACTTTTACCCCCCGCCGTCTAATTGAGTAACCAAACTGTTAAGTCTAAGTTGAAATGACTATATTACCCTTCCATTTTACCCCCCAACATTTATGTTAAGTCGCACAATTACCCCCCACTGGTAAATTACTAATTTGTCCTTTTCTATTACCCCCTGTACTTTGTGATAACACACAACATTACCAAACTCTGTTCAACTGCAAATGCATATTACACATAAGCTCTGGTTTGGTACAAATGCATCCATCAGTGCTAATGCATCCATCAGTTTAACAGAAGCTAATGCAGACCTGGTTGATCATGTATAAAAAGTGTACCAAACTCTGTGCTAATGCAGACCTGGTTTAACAGAAGCTAATGCAGACCTGGTTGATCATGTATAAAAATCATACAATCAGGCTACAAGTGCATACAATCATACAATCAAAACAGGCTCCAAATGATTAAGCACACCCTGTGCTAACAGAAGCTGTTCAAATGCATACAATCATACAATCAGGCTAATGCAGACCTTGTGCTAACAGAAGCTGTTCAACTGCAAATGCATACAATCATACAATCAAAACAGGCTACAAATGCATACAATCAAACAAGCTCCAAATGATTAAGCACACCCTGCAAATGCATACAATCAACTTATGCCCAAACTCTGTTCAACTGCAAATGCATACAATCATACAATCAAAACAGGCTGCAAATGCATACAATCAAACAAGCTAAATAAGTTAAGTTAGGTTAACCTACATATTACACAAAAGGTTCGATTAACTTAAGTTAACCTACATATTACACATAACCTAAATAACATCCATCCGCTCAACTCTACGGTGGTAGATGGAAGTTGAGGACAGGCCTCCCAAACACGGAGACCACCAGGTGGAGCACCAAAGATGAGCTTGATAAGCTCATCGTCAGGTCAACTGTAGAAAAACCAACAGTGAACCAAATCAGACCCTAAACCCTGTTTTATAACATGATAATGACTAAATCTGACACTGATTAACTAACATTGGCCGATTATACCTTTGGTGTGGCGGATGATATAGCGGATTATCCAAAAGACCGGCATTTCCACTGAGAATGAACGATCGGACGAGGAGAAGAACAACGGCTGTGGTTGTTGTGATCCGACGAGGAGAAGAACGATCGGACTAGGAGCAGAATGATCGGAAGAGGAGATGTCACCGTCGCCGTCGCCGGAGGGACACAGATCGCCGGAGAAGAAGGTAAGGTCGATGGTGGGAAGGTTGGGGGGTAATTATGCGGTGCTATGATTCTTATAGGGGGTGTTGTATCAAATAAGCTTGATATAAGAGCAAAATGACATGTATACCCTTTGACCGTTAGGCTATTATGTTGACTGGTTACTCAATTAGACGGCGGGGGGTAAAAGTGCAACATAAGGTCAAACAGTGGGGTGTAATTTTGCAATTATTTCCTTAGGGGGGGTAGGAGTGCCAATCACCCCTAACCTCAGGGTGTAAAATTGCAGTTTACTCAAGGAATTCCAAACATAAGTGCCGAACCATTAAGATATCTGAACTATTAACAGCCAGTATAATGTTTACCCGTTCAGAGGCAAATGTTTGACCAATTCAAATAAGGGGTCTTAACCATCCAGACTTAGAATAATGTTTAACCATTCAGATGCAAATGTCTTAACCATTCAGACATCTGTTAGTAAAACAAACAGTCTGAATCTGTAGGATCGTTTTCTGACCCGAATGAGTCGATCAGAAGAGTAATACTCAATACGAAAGGCGGAAACAAACGTATCAAGTTCAATTCAGCTAGATATACACTTTAAACTGTCTTTTGATTGATTTGACAAAGAATTACAGCGAGTAGACACTTCGGCAGCACTTCGGTACTGAAACCGGAAATATTACAAATGACTTGGCACACCTAGTATTTATAGGGCAAGATAATTTCGCACGGACCAGCTCAAGAGGAATTAGTTTCATGCGAAACTTAATTTCGTGCGAAATTACTACTTAATTTCGTACGGAATTACCTATGTAATTTCGTGCGAAATTACCCCTAAACACACTTTTCTCGTTTTGCGTGCCCTGATCTATCTTATACAATACAAGACTCGATACAAGACAAAGTCGACAGACGTATGCACCAACAGACTCCCCCTCGGATGTTGACGAAGTCTTCGGTGTCGAGTCTTCAATCTTCAGTCTTTATCTGTCTTCTCGAACTCTTCCCGAAATATCTAATAATGTAAAGCATCCTCAATTCTCTCTTCTCTTCTCTCTCTTCTAGAATCTCAACTTGGCTCTGTGCTCTTCTTGATCAGGTCTATTGATTCCTTAAGTTCCTCACAGGTTCAGGAACGTCTCCTGACTCTCTATAGCCACAAGATCTGAATCTGGCTCTACTATCTTCAGACTCCCCTTTGCTAGCAGAATCCCCCTTGAATTGTGCTGGGATCTTAGTCTTGCTTTCACAGGTTCAAGATTGATCTGGCTCACATTCTGCTCAGGATTGAAACCTGGCTAACCTGCACATTCTTAACCCAGAAATAAATTTGACAAATTTAAAATTTGACAAATTTATTCTCTGCTTACCACTTGTAGATTCAAATACACCATCATTTGCAAATATCGTACAAAATGATTTAACATTTTTAAACTCTGATGAATCACTTGTAAGAATAACATCTTCATTTTCAAACAATTTTTCATCTCAAACATCTTAAACAAACTCTCCCAAACCTTATGATCATCATGCTTAGCACTCGGAATTTTGAAAATTAGCTCTCCAACATCAGTTGTCGAAAATCTTTTTGAATTTTTCAAAATTTATGCTAAAATACTCCGAAAATCTTTTTGGAATTTTGAACTTGAAAGAAAATGTAATAAAGAAATATTTACAAACAATATTTTTGTGAGTTTGTGTAAGAGGATCATATCAGTTTTTGAGACAAATCACTAACACCGTTATGCTTTAAACATTTTAAGTTCTAAACGATTCACTTAGATTGTCAGTATACTGATCCACTTAAATTTTCACACAAAGTTCAACCGTTTCGAGATACGAGATTAATGTTTTAAAGACTTAAACTTATACGTGTGTTCCACCTCAGAATATACTCTCGTATCTAGATCCCAATATTCAGTCTTACAGGTGAGTATACCTAGATGATATCTGTAAAGGGTTAAAATGCGGGGGCCGTGAGAGCTCAGGCTATTGCTTCCGCAAAATCAGAGAGATAACGGCTTCGACTTTTGGTGTGTTCCCTTTAGAGAATTTTTTCTTCAACAGCACATGATTAACATTTTTCAATGTTTCATCATTTTTTGTACTGAGGGGAATGCTTATATTTCAAGCAAGCAGAAAGTATTATACGGGGACTAGGCCATTGCTTCCGCAAAATCAGAAGTCCCGGGATAATACCCCAGATATCACTGAGTATAAAGACCTAGTATCTCAGAAAGAGGGACCTTTCAAACAAGATTTCGGGGGTTACCCATATATCCGAGAGATGTTCCCCACGATATAAGCAAGTTTGAATTTAGGTTTATATCTCGACACAATTTACTAAATGTGCAAAAACCTACTGGCACATTGTCACACCCATTTCTGCGACGGAAGCACGAGGTGTGATCATGAAAGGTTTTCATTGCATACGATTAGTAAACATTCTACATGCTCATAAAAATATCTTCAAATACCAAACATTTCATAATTTGAAAACATACGTTAGCGTTTACATCGCGAGATAGCATAAAACATTGTCTTAAAAAGTTTACAACTTTATTTAAAGATAAGCATAAGCGACATCCACAAGCATGAGTAAGACCGCACGCACATCCACTTCTAGTTACCTGAAATACATGTGAGTTTTGGAAAAAACGTCAACATAATGTTGGTGTGAATTCATGCAGTTTTTGTATTTCACGTTTGTATACTTGTATGAAATCATAGTTTGTGTCATGTATAAATCAAGTACTCATGTGTACACCACATACTCATGTATAATTCAAGTTTACTTGGGTACCCCACGTACTCAAGTATAAATCAAGTTTTAGTATGGTATGAATCTTATGTAAATAAAGTATTCCTGTAAGTATCAGGATTGTTAATGGGTTACAAGGCCATTAACATGTGACACGACATAGGAAGTCACCAAACCTTAGGCATTTTTCTAGTTGGCATATTCTGAGACACAAAAGCACTACTCGGTACTCGTCCTCACCAAGAGTGTGGCTGCCCGACACCCGTTAGATCTAACCTTTTGTTCTGCGGTCTAGGTATATTGTTGATTAATGGTGCTTAAGGTACCCTATTCGTGACACGATTTCTCGTATCATTTCTCAAAACGCATCATACTCGGTACTCGTTCTCACCAAGTGTGCTTCTTGTATTTGTATTCTTAAAACGCATTATACTCGGTACTCCTTCTCACCAAGTGTGCTTCTTGTATTTGTATCATACCATTTATAAACATTGTAACATTTATACATGTATTTCACATCCGAAGTTATAAAACTGAAAACAATTAAGAGAAAAGGGGGAGCATGAACTCACAACTTTGCGTTCCTTGCGTCGTAAACTTCACCGGATTTGCTTAACTAGCGTCGTGACCTAAACGTGTTTTATTAACGTTAGTCACTAGACTTGTATCGTACAAGTACAAGTCACTGTCTTTTACGTTTATGTTTTCTTGTGTTAAAAATAATCCATATTTTTAACTAAGTGTCTTACTTATATTATTTTCTCAAAAATAAATATAAGTTTCTTGTGTTTTGCACTTTGCACCCGAATTATGTATCTTGTATGTTGTATGTGTATCTTTGTGTTTTTACTTCTTAAAAGTATTTAGTGTATTTTCAAGTCCTAATACACTGTCAAGTATAATACCTACTACATACACTTAGCACAAAAGTTGGTGATCAAATAATATATATATTTTTCTCAAAATATACATACTTAATATAAATTTTAATTTTGAAGAAATCATCATTTCTTATCACCAAAAATTAGGGAAACCATGGTAATATTTTTAGATACATTTTTAGGGAATAAGTTTCTCAAAAAAACTTATATTTTTCTAAGTGTCAGAATTTATAGAATTTTTGACAGAGTTTCCCCTAAAAATGGAGGTTTCCCATGTTTTCAAAACATGTGTTTATTTTCTTTTAAATCACCAACAATCAATTTTTAACAACAATCATCAACCACATATACTAATTTCTCTATTTCATGAACTTGAAAATTTACAAAATGTGTAGTAACTTACTAGGGTATTTAGTAAGTCTTGTTACTCTTTAAAGTGTGTTTGTTTCTTTAAAAGCTTCATCTTTAAAGAATTTAGTTCTTTACAACTTGTGACCATATTTTCTAAAAATACTACTTCTTGTATTTTTCTTGTTACACATGTGTATCTTTACTTTATTAACCACCAAAAATAAGGTTTATTTATTTAAGAACCAAGATTAAGTAAAACTTGTATTTTTAACTTGGTTCTTTTGAAAAACCACTTGTAGATCTTTAGATCTAAAAGCTTGTAACCTTATTTTCCAAGAAAAATTACATTTATTCAAGTTTCAAGTTTCATGTATGGATGGATTCATCATCTTTCATATTTCTAGTATTTACATCTTACTAGTTCATGTTCTTGAACATGACCTAGCATGTCTAGATGATGATCCATCCTACTTTAACTAACAAACAACATCAAACAATCATAACTACACAAGATCAACATGATTTACCCATACATTTTCTCTTTATCCACTCTTTATCCATCATTTATCACTTTATGTTCAAGACTTAGCTTATGTTCATTAGTGTCTTCATCATTTAATCATTCTATCAACTATTAACCACCAAAAACAAGAACAAGATGAAGATTTGAAGCACTTACTACTAGCACAAGGCTAGGGAAGTTCAAGAGTATAAATGTGGTGGTTAAAAGCAAACGGTTGAGGTCCTTCAACTTCCGAACGCACCGAGCTTCGTTGTATGCACTATAACACCTTTGGATTACTAGAGATTGGTTGAATGAAACTTGAAGGTGATGTTGGTGGTGATGGAGCTCTCGGCCGAACTCAAGGGAAGAGAGGAGAGGAGAGAAAGAGTTTGAGTGAATTGATGTTGTGATGAGAATGAGGATGATCCAAGGGTCTTATAACAAGTTCTTCCAACATATCTTAACCCCTTGGTCCTTATGCCTCAATTGTACATAACATATCCAATAAACAAATGAAAGAAATCATGGGGTGTCCCCACTCTCACACAACCGGTTCAAGGGGGGGGGGGGGTATAGGTTTGGTTTGTAAGTATTAGTTACCTTCTAGTTAGATTTAAGGTGTTTAGTTAGTGGGTTAAGATGTGTTATATAATATATATTGTGTTAGGGTGTTCGGGGACCCTAACTAGCTTAGAAAAATAAAAACAATGCTTCTAGCATTATTTTGGTGTTCCGGGTAATATCCGGTTGTTCGGTTAGACACCGGTTCGTTAAAGTGCTAAATTGCACCTTTTAGTGTCTTTTAAGTACCGTTTTGTAATACTTTCGATTCCCGACACTTAGGGAAGTATTCTGGATGAAAAAACGTAGTTTCTGCATGATATTCATATGTTTAAATGCTGATTTGAGCTGAATTTATTAAAATTCTGCACTTAAAGTGCGTTTCTGGTGCTTTTTAGTGCGTATTTTAGCTTCCGTAATGTCTATATATAAACCCTTGTATGTACTCTTGGGTTTTAATGTATTCTTGTTGTTGGACCTATACCTAGGCTGTAATTTTATTGTCTGACTGCTTTCTGCAGTTCTGTTGACACAATGTCTCTTACCGGTGAGTTTACTAGTATTTCTGACGCAACGCTCTCGTTTATGCATAAAGCTATATTTTGTAGTATACAACGTGCATGAATTCACTTGTTTAGCATGTAATCAGTCAATGCTGACATTTAAGCACATAATTGCAGTCATTAAATAATAATTAAAGTGTACGAAAATTACCGGTTTGGTGCCAGTTGTCACAGTCTCCCCCCGTTAAAAGAATTTTGTCCCGAAATTCAGGCTTAACTAACTCTCGCAGGAGTCTTCTTGAATAGGTGGGGATACTTTTCTTTGAATTGGTCTTCACGTTCCCATGTGTACTCGGGTCCGTCCTTAGAGTTCCAACGTACTTTGACAAGTTTAACAGTGCTCCTCCTGGTCTTGTTGACTTTCCAGTCTGTAACCTCAACAGGTTGTTCTGTAAATCGGAGGGCGTCATCAATATGTACTTCATCCACCGGGATGATCACGTCTTCTTGTGTTGGACTCTTCTTGAGATTGGATACATGAAACGTATCATGTACTCCATTAAGTTCTTCCGGTAATTCCAACTTGTATGCCACGGTACCAATTCTTTGTAAAATTCTGAATGGTCCGATGTATCGGGGATTCAGCTTTCCACGTTTTCCGAATCTTACTACGCCCTTCCAAGGTGAGACTTTTAACAACACTTTGTCTCCCACCTCGAATTCTGATGGTTTTCGTCGTAGATCAGCGTAGCTCTTTTGTCGATCTCGAGCCGTCTTAATGCGCTCTCGGATCTGCTTAATCTTTTCGGTTGTCTCTTGTACAAGTTCAGGGCCAACCATACGTTTATCTCCAGCGTCTACCCAACATAAGGGCGATCGGCACTTGCGGCCATACATAGCTTCGAACGGTGTGGCTTTTATGCTTGTATGATAACTGTTATTGTAGGAAAACTCAACTAAAGGTAGATGAGTATCCCAGCTGCCGCCTAGGTCCATGACACATGCGCGAAGCATATCTTCTAACGTTTGTATAGTCCGTTCGCTCTGGCCGTCTATTTTTGGATGGAATGCCGTACTTAGATCTAATTGAGATCCAAAGGCTTCCTGAAATGATTGCCAGATTCTTGAGACAAAGCGTCCATCTCTGTCTGAAATAATTGAGATTGGCACTCCATGTCGTGCCACAATTTCTCTTAAGTATATCTCAGCAAGCTTTCCAGTGCTGTATTTTTCTCGTATCGGTAGGAAATGCGCAGATTTCGTCAATCGATCAACGATTACCCATATCATATCGTGCCCTCTCGGGGTCCTGGGTAATTTCGTTATGAAGTCCATCGAGATTTGCGCCCACTTCCACATGGGTATCTCTGGTTGTTGTAGTAGGCCAGACGGTTTCTGATATTCAGCCTTAACCTTAGCACAGGTTAGGCATTTTCCAACATAGACAGCAACGTCGCTTTTGAGTCTCGGCCACCAATAATATTCTTTAAAGTCTTGATACATTTTGTCTGGTCCTGGATGGATCGAATATCTCGATTTGTGCGCTTCATCAAGGATGACTTCTCGTAAGCCACCATAGAGCGAAACCCAAACAAGCTTCTTAAAGTATAAGGCTCCCTCTTCATTTGGTACCATATATTTCAACATACCCCGGAGGTATTCAGCTTTACGGTTTTCTTCCTTAAGGGCTTCTTGTTGTGCATCACGAATGCGCGTAGTGAGGTTCGTTCGAATAGTCATTTCTAATGCTCGAACCCTTAGGGTCTTAACCCTTTCTTTTCAACTTAATGCATCCGCTACAACGTTTGCCTTTCCAGGATGGTACTTGATCTCATAGTCGTAATCATTTAGCAGCTCGACCCATCGCCGCTGGCGCATATTCAATTCCTTCTGATCAAATATGTGTTGTAAGCTTTTGTGATCTGTGAAAATTGTACATCGAGTACCATATAGATAATGCCGCCAGATTTTCAAGGCGAACACCACTACGCCTAGCTCCAGGTCATGAGTGGTATAGTTTCTTTCATGAACCTTTAATTGTCTTGAAGCATAAGCGATGACCTTCTGGCGTTGCATGAGCACGAAACCCAATCCTTGTCGTGAAGCGTCGCAGTAAACCACGAAGTCTTCAGTGCCTTCGGGTAAGGATAGTATTGGTGCATCGCATAGCTTGTTTTTGAGTAGCTGGAAGGCTTCTTCCTGTTTGTAACCCCAGTCGTATTTCTTGTCTTTTTTAGTAAGGGTCGTTAGCGGTTGTGCTATCTTTGAGAAATTTTCGTTGAAACGTCGATAATAGCCCGCTAGGCCCAAAAATTACCGAACTTCAGTTGGGGTTTTGGGGGCCTCCCAATTCTTTATTGCTTCGATCTTGGATGGGTCCACATGAATGCCCTTCTCATTCACAACGTGACCAAGAAATTGTACTTCGCGAATCCAGAATTAGCATTTTGAGAACTTTGCATAAAGTTTCTCTTTCTTCAGTAACTCCAAAATGATTCTGAGGTGTTGCTCATGTTCTTCTTTTGTTTGCGAGTAAATCAGGATATCATCGATAAATACAATCATGAATTTATCGAGATATGGTTTGCATACACGGTTCATCAGATCCATAAAGACTGCTGGTGCGTTCGTCAGCCCGAACGGCATCACAAGAAATTCGTAATGCCCATATCGTGTTCTTAATGCAGTCTTTGGCACGCTTTCTTCTTGGATTCTTAACTGATGGTATCCAGATCGAAGATCGATCTTGGAATAGTAGCTTGATCCTTGCAACTGATCAAATAAGTCATCAATCCTCGGTAGTGGATACCGATTCTTGATCGTGAGCTTGTTTAGTTCCCTGTAGTCGATACACATCTGTAGAGTTCCATCCTTCTTCTTTACGAACAATACTGGAGCTCCCTAGGGCGAGAAGCTTGGCCTTATAAATCCTTTATCCAACAACTCCTGGAGTTGTGTAGATAATTCTTGCATTTCGGATGGTGCCAGTCGATAGGGAGCCTTGGCCACAGGGGCGGCTCCTGGAACCAAGTCTATATGAAATTCGACTTGTCGTTGCGGAGGTAGTCCTGGCAGATCTTCGGGAAAAACATCAGGGAATTCCTTCACCACAGGAATGTCCTCGAGTTTCGGCTCTACAGCCTTCTTGTCTACAACGTGCGCTAGGAAAGCAACACATCCTTTCCTTAAGCACTTTTGTGCCTTCATGCAACTGATGATTCGAAGAGGCGCGTTTCGTCTTTCTCCAAGTACGATGAGAGTTTCATCATTCGCCAAAGGGATGCGAATGATTTTCTCGTGACAAATAACTTCAGCTTTGTTCTTGGACAACCAGTCCATTCCGACTACTACATCGAAGTTACCCAATTGAATAGTTATGAGGTCGATGCTAAATCTTCGTTCACCAAGTTCTAATGTGCAGCCTCTAACAACTTCGCCCGATTCAACGAGTTTACCATTGGCTAGTTCTATAGAATAAGGAATTTCTAATCTACTAGATTCTATTCCAAGCATGCGTTTAAATTCCACAGACATGAAACTATAATCGGCACCAGTGTCGAATAATATGGATGCAAAGTGATTGTTAATGAGAAACGTACCGGTGACCACATTAGGGTCTTCGCGTGCGTCCTTTGCTCCAATCACAAATGCTCAAGCCTGAGCATTGTTTCCTTTTGGGCAGTCTTTCATGAAATGATCATTGCTTCCACAACTGAAGCATCCTTGGTTCCGCCCTTTCCCGTTACCATTCTTGCTACCAGCACCATTTCCATTCCGGTTCTTTCCTTTTCCCCAACAGTCTTCTGTTTGATGACCCAACCTACCACATTTGTCGCACCTTGGAATGCGACAAGTTCCTTCATGATAATACTTACATTTTTGGCATTTAGGCATGGTGCCTTGGTATCCTTTGGTTGCAAGGGTTTTCGTCTCCTGGGGCGGGTAAGTGTTGTGACAACCCTCACCAAACCAGGTATCCGTACGACTTAATTAATGATTAACTACTGCTTAATTACTGTGCTTGCTTGAACTAGCTGATGAACTGCTACTTGATATCTGATACATGTACTTACTTGCATCATACTTTATTTATTGTCACTACATTATTTATATGCTGAACCTTAGTGACAAACATGATGCACAAAAAGCACAGCAGCACAATACACGGATAACCTATTGAACATGCTGATACAGCCAACATCAGGCAAACACTGCCTCCAAGGCCTATAAGAGCCTGAGATATTTTGCTACACTAGTGGTGAGTGTAGGGATACAAGGGTTGTGGAACCGCGTCTCTAGGAATAAGTTACTATGACTGGATGTGCCTAAAACGTACTCTAAGTACAAAACTCAGCACTTTACAAAATAATTCAGCTTTTAGCTAACTAATAAAGTGCCAAAACATGAGAAAAATAACACTAGACACTTTCCAATGTGTCAGGAATAAGCTGTGTCACTAAAAAGAGTAGTAACGAAACTTTAAAGCTTTAGTAACGCTTTAACGGATTATTATCCAACCGAACAACCGGACTATACCCGGAACATGAAAATATTGTTATTTTCACTATTTATCTTTTTCTGAGCTAGTTAGGGTCCCTGAATACCCTAACACCCTTTGTAACGCGTGACACACTACTAACTAAGTTAAGCACTTAACCTAACCTACTTAACTTAACCTAATACTTACCCATCTAGTTGAAATCGAACTAGGTACCCCCCCCCCCTTAACCGAACTCGGTCACCTTGTGACCCCATGGTACATCACTTGATTATTTTAATCTCCCTTGTCTCATATCTAGCAAGCATATAATCCAAAGGTTAATGCTCTTGATTTTGTCTATAAGATAACCTCAAAACACAACATAATCATCTTAACACAACACACTCCAACTCTCTCTCTTGCCCTCTAGAGCTCTCGGCCGAACACCCCCCTCCCCTATCCATCATTTTCGGTTTTGATCTTCAAGTTCCATCATCATTCAAGCATCAAGGGTCTCGTATTAGGAAGCTTGGAGCAAACGGAACGCGAAGGACCCCTTTCTCTAGCTTTTATCCACCTCTTTTGCGCATAGATTCTTCCCTAGCCTCGAGCTAGAGGTATAATGTTTAAATCTCTATCTTGAACTAATCTAAAGTGGTTAAAAGGATTTGTATCGGTTAAATCTCGTTAGATTGCAAAATGATGCACAAAAGTCTACTAAAAACACTTAAAATGGTGGTTGATAGCTTATATGTTGTGTAAATGATGTAGTATTTGAAATGTATGATTATATTGACCCGATCTATGATTGTGGTAGCTCGGATCACCATTTAACCTGATGTAGTCATGTTCTTGGATCATGACATAAGGTTATGTTAGAAGATACAAGGGTTAAAAGGTGAAACTCTACCACACATGAAACATGAACTTGTGTAAAAGTATTTTTACTTGCAAAATAGTGTTTAAAACTAGCAGATCTACGTATCTGCAAGTGGTATTTTCAAAGGACCAAGCGTTAAAGAAATCATGTTTTCTAAAAGACGGATCTCACAATAACAAGAATGATATTTAGAACACACAAGTGTGTAAACACTTGTGTAACACAAGTTTCAACAAAATAACTATCTTTGTAAAAATGGACAAGAAGTTGTAAAGACGGAACTTCTCTAAAAACAAGACTTTTACGAAACCGGATTTATATATAAAGATCCACTAAAGGTAATGAGATTTACCTCATATTTTCGGAAAAACTACAAGTTCATGTAATATATGCAATTTGTATATTTTGACTAGTTAAAATGTTGAAATATCGTTTGATGACGTTGAGAAAATTGTTGAGTTGATTTGTTAAAGAAAATGGTACGCTTGAAAGCGTGGCCACCTCCAGTTACAGAGGAAACTCTGGCGAAATTTTTCTAACAACCTAACACTTAGAACTATTTACACTACAAGTGTTAGAATTATTTTTGACATGTTTTCGATATATAAATTTCGTCATGACTTTATTTACTAAATATTCGGAGGTGGGATTTTCACAAAGTTTAACGTGATAAATATATATTTTCACACACTGTTTATGATTATTTTGTGAAAATACATAAATATTATTTTTAGAGTAAAAATAATATCTACGGACGTTAACGAATCCAAAATAATACGAACGCTTTCACCATGAATATATAAGTTACACCGGTAATTATATTACCACTCGATTGTTAAAACGTAACTTACGCACTTACAGAAATATTTATGATCGTGTATTTTAACATCGTATTATTGGAGAAAAATTATGTGAAATGAAAATATAATATTTTTTGAGAAAAATACTTATATTTTGGAATTGGAAATATATATATATATATATATATATATATATATATATATATATTAAGTGAGACTTAATGATATAATTTGAACGCACATGTATTGAATCCCCCATCCTTGGGAAGGAGATTATCTACCAAGTATATACAAAACGTAAACATGAAATAGTTGACTAACTATTTCCCAAAGACTTAAACCATAAAGCTAAGGCACGACCGTCCGTCTAATAGAATTAGCACCTGTAGGTCGTCGCACAGCTGCCTGATTTGGAGTACTTGGTAGAGACGCACCGACTGTGAGTTCATGTCCCCCTTTTCTCTAACTGTTTTCAGTTTTCTTAACTGCGGGGGTGAAATACATGTTACTATGATTACGAGTACTTTATACACGGTATGGTTAGCGTAAGGAGGTTTACTATTCAGATCATGTGAGTGGGTAGGAGCAATATGAGGCCATTAGTCCTCATGTCGGGACCGAGGGACAGGAGCGGTAGATCTATCTGGGTGTAGCGAGCCCAGCCCCGGGCCAAACTAGAAACGGACCTTGGGGTGACTTTGTCCACATACAAATGCCGTGGCGAAATCTGCTAGGTTTGAGTCTCCCTATTTGCACTTCACATATATCAGTGGCCTTGCAAACCATTGGTGATCTCAATTCCCTTATCTGCTACATACCAAGACTATTTTTATACTCACAAGTGTTTTACATACTCACTTACACATGAACTCGCTCAACATTATTGTTGATTTTTCAACTTACATGTATTTCAGGAAATTAACGGATCTGGCACGGTATGGAACGTTTTCCGCTGCACTAGTTATGAGGTCATCCGGGTTTGGGGAATGTGACTCTTTCCTGGACAAGTCACAGTCCTTCAAACCATGCTTATGTTATTTTGAGTTGTTGAACAATGTTTATGTCGTCTAGTTGTGTTCCATTAAGACAATGTTATTGTAATTGGTATTTTGAAACTTAAACGAATGGATGATCTTGCATGATTTTACTTCATATAGCTTTGTTATGGTTAAGCTATGGTATTAAGAAGTCACACCAAATTAACCACGCTTCCGCAAAGCCAGGGTGTGACAAGTGTCGCGCTTCTTGCTGAAACCTTTGTTGTTGCGAGTTGCTTGGCTCAGGTTTGCATGTTTCCTTTTCTTGTCACCGGACGACTCAGCATGTGTCTCGGTCTTCTCTGTTGGATTCAACGATAACTTCTTCATACGAACACAATCTTCAGTAAGGCTGACAGCCAGAGTTACATCCTCGGTGATTGTTTGTGGTTTGGCCGACGTTACCATGCCATGAAATTTTGGGGCCAGTCCCTAAATGTAGCGTTCAACGCGCTTGAATTCGGGAGTCACCATGTAGGGAAGCACTCTAGACAGATCGTGGAACCTTCGAGTATAACCATTAATGTCAGCACCTTCCATAGTCAGGTGCCAGAACTCCGTTTCCAATCTTTGGAGTTCAGCACAAGAGCAATACTTCTCTCTCATTCTTTCCTTCAGTTCATCCCAAGTTAGGCCATAAGCGGCATCATCACCCAAGGTTTGGGCTTGCAAGTTCCACCAAGTCAGGGCTTCATCGACAAATAACCCAGTAGCAAAAGTGACCTGCTGATCTGCGGTACACTTGCTCATGCGGATAGTAGCTTCTGTCTCCTCCGTCCAACATACAAATGCTACTGCACCTCATGTGCCGTCGTAGTTCATCGGCTTGCAGTCGAGAAACTGCTTGAAAGTGCAGCCTGGAATTGATTCAACCAATTCACATGTGAGCAATCGAAGAAATAATGAAACAAAGACCGTTCATAAATTTCTCCATGCTTAGAACATTGTCTTAAGGTTACCTTGAGCTGCGTTTCCTCCAGACGAATCTCCATGCCCGTTACGTCTAGCATTGCTTGGTCCTCCACTGTCTTGAGTACGGTTCGCCTCGTACTGGGAGATAGCAGTGGAGATCCTTTCCTCCAGTAGAGCGTTCAGCTCTTCAGCAGTTCTTGGCAGTGGGGGAGGAGGAGGTTGATCATCATTGCGAGCATTCATAGTTTTCCTGGGTGCCATGTTCTGACAGAACATAACACAACAGGGTTAAACATTTGTTTGATATCGTCATACTAGACAGTAGTAGTATATATATTCACAGGTATATACCACATAAGTAACATCAAACAATTATTACTCTAGCGGAGTACTTAGTAGGCTTGCACTGAGGGAATCTATACGTGACAAGACTTGATGTGGTTTCTATGCACTGAATTCCATAATTATGTATGCATCCATAATTACATAACTCCTTGCGCAGTCCGCACAGTTCGTTTCATCTGCGTATTTCTTCCTTCAGATAGGCTATTGCTTTCAGGTAAAGTCACGTATACTAGTGGTATTCTACTTCTAGTATATGTATATGCTAATTATCACACATAATTGCAAGTAATTTCTCAGTTAAAGACAAGTGCTACTTCTGTGCACCCTAAGTCTCGTAGTGTCTTTTCTAGACTCTTTGTAAACAGTTTCAGGTAGTGGATGTCGCGGGACGTTTTATGCAATGAAAACTCTTTGAAAAATTGTTTTCGTGAAAGGATCCTAGAGATTGTAGTCTAGACTCGAGAAGGAATCCTGGTTCACTACAACCGCAACTCTGATACCAATCTGTCACACCCCTTTCTGTGGCGGAAGCACGAGGTGTGATCATGAAAGGTTTTCATTGCATACGATTAGTAAACATTCTACATGCTCATAAAAATATCTTCAAATACCAAACATTTGATAATTTGAAAACATACGTTAGCGTTTACATCGCGAGATAGCATAAAACATTGTCTTAAAAAGTTTACAACTTTATTTAAAAATAAGCATAAGCGACATCCACGAGCATGAGTAAGACCGCGCGCACATCCACTTCTAGTTACCTGAAATACATGTGAGTTTTGGAAAAAACGTCAACATAATGTTGGTGTGAATTCATGCAGTTTTTGTATTTCACGTTTGTATACTTGTATGAAATCATAGTTTGTGTCATGTATAAATCAAGTTTTTATACAAAAATCAAGTACTCATGTGTACACCACGTACTCAAGTATAATTCAAGTTTACTTGTGTACCCCACGTACTCAAGTATAAATCAAGTTTTAGTATGGTATGGATCTTATGTAAATAAAGTATTCCTGTAAGTATCAGGATTGTTAATGGGTTGCAAGGCCATTAACATGTGACACGACATAGGAAGTCACCAAACCTTAGGCATTTTTCTAGTTGGCATATTCTGAGACACAAAAGCACTACTCGGTACTCGTCCTCACCAAGAGTGTGGCTGCCCGACACCCGTAAGATCTAACCTTTTGTTCTGCGGTCTAGGTATATTGTTGATTAATGGTGCTTATGGTACCCTATTCGTGACACGATTTCTTGTATCATTTCTCAAAACGCATCATACTCGGTACTCGTTCTCACCAACTGTGCTTCTTGTATTTGTATTCTTAAAACGCATCATACTCGGTACTCGTTCTCACCAAGTGTGCTTCTTGTATTTGTATCATACCATTTATAAACATTGTAACATTTGTACATGTATTTCACACCCGAAGTTATAAAACTGAAAACAGTTAAGAGAAAAGGGGGAGCATGAACTCACAACTTTGTGTTCCTTGCGTCGTAAACTTCACCGGATTTGCTTAACTAGCGTCGTGACCTAAATGTGTTTTATTAACGTTAGTCACTAGACTTGTATCGTACAAGTACAAGTCATTGTCTTTTATGTTTATGTTTTCTTGTGTTAAAAATAATCCATATTTTTAACTAAGTGTCTTACTTATATTATTTTCTCAAAAATAAATATAAGTTTCTTGTGTTTTGCACTTTGCACCCGAATTATGTATCTTGTATGTTGTATGTGTATCTTTGTGTTTTTACTTCTCAAAAGTATTTTGTGTATTTTCAAGTCCTAATACACTATCAAGTATAATACCTACTACATACACTTAGCACAAAAGTTGGTGATCAATTAATATATATATTTTTCTCAAAATATACATACTTATTATAAATTTTAATTTTGAAGAAATCATCATTTCTTATCACCAAAAATTAGGGAAACCTTGGTAATATTTTTAGATACATTTTTAAGGAATAAGTTTCTCAAAAAAACTTATATTTTTCTAAGTGCAAAATTTATAGAACTTTTGACAGAGTTTCCCCTAAAAATGGAGGTTTCCCATGTTTTCAAAACATGTGTTTATTTTCTTTTAAATCATCAACAATCAATTTTTAACAACAATCATCAACCACATATACTAATTTCTCTATTTCATGAACTTGAAAATTTACAAAATGTGTAGTAACTTACTAGGGTATTTAGTAAGTCTTGTTACTATTTAAAGTGTGTTTGTTTCTTTAAAAGCTTCATCTTTAAAGAATTTAGTTCTTTACAACTTGTGACCATATTTTCTAAAAATACTACTTCTTGTATTTTTCTTGTTGCACATGTGTATCTTTACTTTATTAACCACCAAAAATAAGGTTTATTTATTTAAGAACCAAGATTAAGTAAAACTTGTATTTTTAACTTGGTTCTTTTGAAAAACCACTTGTAGATCTTTAGATCTACAAGCTTGTAACCTTATTTTCCAAGAAAAATTACATTTATTCAAGTTTCAAGTTTCATGTATGGATGGATTCATCATCTTTCATATTTCTAGTATTTACATCTTACTAGTTCATGTTCTTGAACATGACCTAGCATGTCTAGATGATGATCCATCCTACTTTAACTAACAAACAACATCAAACAATCATAACTACACAAGATCAACATGATTTACCCATACATTTTCTCTTTATCCACTCTTTATCCATCATTTATCACTTTATGTTCAAGACTTAGCTTATGTTCATTAGTGTCTTCATCATTTAATCATTCTATCAACTATTAACCACCAAAAACAAGAACAAGATGAAGATTTGAAGCACTTACTACTAGCACAAGACTAGGGAAGTTCAAGAGTATAAATGTGGTGGTTAAAAGCAAACGGTTGAGGTCCTTCAACTTCCGAACGCACCGAGCTTCGTTGTATGCACTATAACACCTTTGGATTACTAGAGATTGGTTGAATGAAACTTGAAGGTGATGTTGGTGGTGATGGAGCTCTCGGCCGAACTCAAGGGAAGAGAGGAGAGAAAGAGTTTGCGTGAATTGATGTTGTGATGAGAATGAGGATGATCCAATGGTCTTATAACAAGTTCTTCCAACATATCTTAACCCCTTGGTCCTTATGCCTCAATTGTACATAACATATCCAATAAACAAATGAAAGAAATCATGGGGTGTCCCCACTCTCACACAACCGGTTCAAGGGGAGGGGGGTATAGGTTTGGTTTGTAAGTATTAGTTACCTTCTAGTTAGATTTAAGGTGTTTAGTTAGTGGGTTAAGATGTGTTATATAATATATAGTGTGTTAGGGTGTTCGGGGACCCTAACTAGCTTAGAAAAATAAAAACAATGCTTCTAGCATTATTTTGGTGTTCCGGGTAATATCCGGTTGTTCGGTTAGACACCGGTTCGTTAAAGTGCTAAATTGCACCTTTTAGTGTCTTTTAAGTACCCTTTTGTAATACTTTCGATTCCCGACACTTAGGGAAGTATTCTGGATGACAAAACGTAGTTTCTGCATGATATTCATATGTTTAAATGCTGATTTGAGCTGAATTTATTAAAATTCTGCACTTAAAGTGCGTTTCGGGTGTTTTTAGTGCGTATTTTGGCTTCCGTAATGTCTATATATAAACCTTGTATGTACTCTTGGGTTTTAATGTATTCTTGTTGTTGGACCTACACCTAGGCTCCAATTTTATTGTCTGACTGCTTTCTGCAGTTCTGTTGACACAGTGTGTCTTACCTGTGAGTTTACTAGTATTTCTGACGCAACGCTCTCGTTTATGCATAAAGCAATATTTTGTATTATACAACGTGCATGAATTCACTTGTTTAGCGTGTAATAAGTCAATGTTGACATTTAAGCACATAATTGCAGTCATTAAATAATAATTAAAGTGTACGGAAATTACCGGTTTGGTGCCAGTTGTCACACACATCATCAGTGAGACCGTTTATCACATTTTTCTTTCCAATTCTTTAGCATGCTATGATCGTCTACTGATGTACTATCATTTCCTCTTTTTGACAACAAAACTCTTTTATTATTTTATCATGTTTTTGTCTTTTTCAAATTTTCAAATGTTTTTGGATTTTCTGAAATTTCTTACTCCCCCTAAAATTCAAAATCATTTAAAAGAAATTTGAAAACAAACTATACAAATAAAGTGACAACTGATATCAAATCGCTTCAGTTTGCCATCCACTTGGCATAAACAATCAGAACTCCCCTGGCAACAAACTATTTTCCCATTATGATTTCAAAACACTTAAGTTTGTTTTAACCAAATGGTTTTTCCGGAAAATTAGTTTTGTTGATTTCATAAAACCTCTTGTAGGTTAGGGGATCTTCACATTGTTCTTTCATCTCCAATCTTATGAAAAATATAACAATTTTAATTCAATCAACAAATACCACTTGTAGAAAATCAAGTACAACTTAATGTCCCCGATTTACCACTTGTAAGTTGAAATATCACCAGAGTGAATTTCTCAAGAAATATGCCGATTCCTGCTCCACTCTTACCAACCTGGAAGCTCCGACAATTCCTGGTTTTCAATCATAATAGGTTCCATCCCAGTCACAAACCTGGGATGACCCATCTTTACCTGGTTTCTTTGTTTTCTTTTCATAAAATTCCTTTACCCCTTTGACCTTCCCGTCAACCATTTTCCCAAAATATTTTTAATTGTGGGGTTAAAAGCCTTTTCAATATCAAATTCTTTCTTTTCTAAGAAAAATTGATTTGAAATCTCAACTCTGCCAACTTTTTGTTTAAAATTTTCAGCCCGCAATGGTGGAAAATTGACATCATCCATTGGCGGCACTGATGTTTCCAATTTTAACTCAACACATAGCTCCTTTGCTTTATGGAATCAGATTCATCACCTGAAAATAACTCCTCTGATTTTGATGAATCAGAATCATTGCTAGAACTATCATCAGATTTCTTAACAACCCACTTGTGGTTGTCAAGATTTGCTTTTCTCTTGTAAAACCTTTTTGAACGTTCACCAACATCAAATTTCGAGTTTTTGAAAACTATAAAAGGTTTGATTGGTGGTTCATTCTCAACCATCTTTTCTTTGAGCTTATCAGATACTCCCTGTTTTGATTGGATTGCCTTTGGACAATTCCTGGCAATACGACCAATTGTTTTGCATTGAAAACAAGTTCTCATTTCCTTTTTCTGAGCAACATTTTTCTCCATTTCTTCTTGCTTCTTTGCAAGGAATTCTTTGTTTGATTGATTCCTGAACAACTGCTCCTTTTCCTCTTCAGATGATATTCCTGAAACAAACACAGTTTTTGATTTATAAGTTTTTTCATTTTTATGATTTTTCAGTGGAATAAATCCAAGACCTTTCCTTTTGAAATTACCGTTATGGTTTGGTTTCTTTTGAAAACCTGAACCAGAACTGTAACCCTTTTTCTTGTTTAACCTCTGTTGATTTCTTGAGGTGTACTTTTTAGGTTTTTACAGAAAGATTTACATCTTTTATTTCAGAAATATTAATTTCTGTTAGTTTGAAAACCTTTTTGATCATTTCAGTTTTAACACCTCTTATTGGAAATTCTTCATCAGAATATAATTTGTCAGAATCATTCAAAGTATAAGCCACTTTGAATGTTTCGTCATTCAAATTAGACTTTGACAACATAAATTCTTTATTGTAAACCCGTTTGTCCTTTTCGACTGTTGATTTTGACGTGTCAGACTTTGACTCTGAGTTTGACTCCAACTTTGACTCCTCGGTTTCATCTTTATCCAACAGCTGATCGACCACTTTCTTTATTAACTCTGACTCATGATCAGTATCAGACGAAGTAAAAGTGACATCAATATTATCAGGCAAATTATCTGATGGTTCAGATTCCCACACTATGTTGGTTGCCTTTTTGACTCTTTCTGAATTTGGATTTCTAGGATAATATCCATTTTCAAGCGGAGGTGGACACTTGTTGTAACTGGCACCTTGTTTCTTACCATAAATCTTTACTTTAGTAACCTTCTCCTTTTCAGAACTCTTGTCTTCAGATACTTCATCTGCATCAAATGCCTTCATGCCTTCAACGGTTGGATAAATCCTGTCAATAACATAAGAAGTACATGAGTAACTTTTTAACAATCTATTAACTCTTTCTGTTTCAATCCTTTGGGTTACCAATTTTTGTTCAAGTATAGCACATTTCTCAATGTAATTGTTGACAACTTTCTGCTTTGTCATGAAAGCTCCTTGAAGTGTTTTCATAGCTATTGCTTGTTCACTGCTTGATTGATTGTATTGATTCATTGCTTTATTTAGAACATCATAGGATTCTTTCAATCTGTTCATGTTATGAATCAAAGTACTAGTTTGTTTCTTGACTGCTTCACAGTTTTCACATTTCACAGAACTCTTTTGTGCATCAGCTTCTGCTTCAACTTTAAAAACTGGAATGTCTTTTATTTTCTTTCTTATCACAGGAACTTCTTCATCATCACTGTTGACAGGTTTTTTTAACTTTCTTCTTTTTCTTTTCATCATCACTATCACTCTCTTCCATTAACTTTAAGTGCTCTTCCATTTTTCTTGCATAATAATCATCATCATTATCACTGTCTTCAGCAACTCGAGCAACAAAAGCTTTGTGATTTGGAGTTTTGTTTGGATCATAATCATCCCAACTGAAATTTGCCCAGCTAAACCCTTCTTGTAATCTTTCATCATCTTGATTTATTAGACATGCTTTACTATCAGCTGAAACATATTTGTCCCAACTGAATCCTTTCGATGATTTCTTATCTTCTTGATTCACCATACATGCTCTCTTTGATGATTCTTCAATCGTCTTCCTGGCATGTGCAGTTTGTGGTTCTTGATGTTGTTGAGCAACTTGATGATAAATTGCTTTTCGATAATAATCATTGTTGTTGAACGGATTTTGAGTTCCACTTGCTTCGCGATTTGTGCACTCCCTCTTGAAGTGTCCTTTTTCCCTGCAATGAAAACAAGTAACTTTAGACTTATCAAAACCTAAAGTAGAAACATTTGCATCACGAAAATCATCTCTTCCCGTAATTTGTTTAAACTTTTTGGCTCTTCTCAAAACACTCGCCAAACACCACTTTATATCCATCAATTCCATCTCCTCAGCATCAATCTGATCGTAATCCTCTTTTGTCAACATTGGATTCCCGATCCTTCCTGCCACTAAACTCCCATATGACTCCAACACAGTCCCCAACAAAGACATGTGACCTTTTGCAACCTCTTCCGAGAAATTTTCATCATTCTCAAGGTTTAAAACAATGTTACATTGTAATCTCTTGCCATTCTTTGTTGTTGATAAGTTTGGATCAAATGTTGGATATGAAGAAAAACTCGTTTTGCTGTTTGATCCTTTAGATGATCCTCCAGATGAACTCTTAGCATTGAATGCAGTCTCGACCTTTGGTGACATATTTGTTTTATCACTGATACCTCCTTTGTAATAAAGACCGATATCTTGTTCACCATCAAAATCCTTCATTCTTGAGATTTTCCTTTGTTCCATCTCTTGAGCTTCAATTTTCTCTATGAATTTACTCAGTGTCAAATTGCCAAAATCTTTCTTATTTCTCAACATCATGAGGTATGTGCCCCAAGTTTCATGTGGCAATGCATCGGCTAATTTTTCAATCAACTCTTCATTATCTTTTGTGATGCTCACCCTCTTCATGTTGACTAACAAATTACAATATCTTTCGATGATCTGTTTAATACTCTCAGTTCTTAAACCACGAAATAGATCAAATTCCTTTTTCAAAAGTGATTTCTTGTTCTTAATCATTTCTTTGCTTCCAACAAACTTTGATTTTAAAGCTTTCCAAATAGAATATGCAGTTCCATTGTGTTGCAATAACACCAAGATATCTTCCTTTACGGCTTGATGCAATAGACTTGTCATCATTTTCTCATCTTTGTATTTCTTTTTATCTTCTGCACTTAAATCTTTAATTGCAATAATCTCCTCATCATCAGTCATCGGTCTAACATATTTCGTCTCAACACATTCCCAAGCATCCAAATAATTTGCTTGTACCCAATTCTCAAATCGTTCTTCCCATCCTTTATACTCCTCGATGTTCATGAGCTTTGACGGTTTTTGCATGGTGCCCGTTTCATTTTCTAACATTGTGTTCTGAACAATACTAATCGGAGTAGCAAAAGCGTTGTAAAACTCTTCTTCCATGATTCGGTTTCAAAATTTCACAAACTTGATCTTTCAAACAAAATATCTTTCAAACGAAATGAACTTTGGTACGAAATTACCAGGTTCAAACAAAATAACCTGCAATACAGCTTCAAACGAAATCAATTCAAACAAAACCAGAATTTTCACACGAAATAGGTGATTTCGTGTGAAATAACCAAACGAAATCCGGTTTCAAGCGAAATTAGCTAATTTCATACAAAATATACAAACGAAATACTGATTTCATGTGGAACTCTCAAACGAAATACCAAACTGGTGCGAAATAAGGCTTATTTCATGCAAAATACTGCTGATGTCATCATCTCAAGCTGTTTTTACCAAAATTGATTAGGTTTTTTTCCGATTTTAAGTCTGAAACTTTCAAGGATTTGTTAAAACACTATTGCGCGTATAATGTGTGAAATTCAAGACATTTTAACTGTGAAAACTGGTTAATTGTGAAAAAGAAGGTGTAGAAATCAGAATTTGCAGCTGAATTGGTATGAACTCTTCAACCTGGCTCTGATACCACTTGTAGGATCGTTTTCTGACCCGAATGAGTCGATCAGAAGAGTTTTACTCAATATGAAAGGCGAAAACAAACGTATTAAGTTCAATTCAGCTAGATATACACTTTAAACTGTCTTTTGATTGATTTGACAAAGAATTACAGCGAGTAGACACTTCGGCAGCACTTCGGTACTGAAACCGGAAAGATTACAAATGACTTGGCACACCTAGTATTTTGTGACAACTCGAGTTTCCAAGATTTCCATCTTCGCATTAATCGCACATTAATTGTTTATGTTGTTTGTTACTCGACTTGTTTGTTTCACAACGCTTACATTTGTAAAACGTTAAATAGTTTTGCGATTGATATTTTATAATTGGGGTGCATATTATATTTGAGTATATGATAATAGTGTAATTTGTGTTAATTGGGATTGTATAGTTTATTATGGATTTTTGGCCCAACACCCTCATATGAAAACACCCTCCCTGATGAAAACACACATGGTGTTTTCGTCCATATATGGCTGGCGAAAACAGCAAATGGGCTTTAGGCCCAGATCACTTACATATTTATTTTTAACTTTGGTGTGATAACTTTTAATCGGAAAAACCCTAGAGCACCTCTCTAACTGTGACGACGACTGCAAGCCTACGGAGCCTTTGTTTTCGGTCAATCCATCAGTTTTACATCTCGGTTAGTTTGCACCGTGGTTTATTGTGTATAACTTTCGATTGATTGTATCATGTCTGCGTATGTGTATATATCTGGTTATTATATATATATATGCGATTGGTATGATAATGATGATGATTATGCATATTGATTGTTGAAAATCTGTTGTGATGATGTCGATTCTCCTGATTTAAAAGATTGCTGGTTGAAATCGTAAACTGTAGTGTCATTTAAGGTTGCTGTTTGTTGATGATAATGTGAACTGACGAAAACACTAGCCACAAATATAAACTGGACGAAATCACATAAGTGATTTCGGCCCAAACAGTGTTCGGCCCACATGTTTGACGAAATCCCAAAGGGATTTCGGCCCAAGGGTCCGGCCCAAATGTGATTTCGCCAACTTAGGGGATTTCGAAATATATATAGTGTTTTCGGCTCAGGTGTTGTTATTAACCTGTTAGTTAATTACTCAGTTGTTAAACTTGTTAAACAATAACTCTGTTAGTTCAGCAACTCAGTTAGTATATTAGTTCTATTACTATATGTTAAGCTTATTGTATGTGATATCTCTGTTAGTTGATAAACTATGTTATATTGTAAATCCAGTTAAATATGTTTCCGTTATGACTGTAAAGTGGTTAACTCTGTTAGTTGCAAATCCATTAATTGTTAACTTTATTAGTTCAATTCAGCATGCAACTCTGTTAAGATAAGGGGAGTAATTCTGTTGACTTTACTCACTCAGTTAGTTGCTAGTTCTGCTAAATGCCAACTCTGTTAAGTGTATGATTGGATTGTTATATTGGAATAAACTGTGAAGGACATATATGTGGTACATGAACTATATGAAATTGATTAACTGTTTACATGATACAAGATACTAACTGCCAAGCACACTTTGTGATATTACTGTGATGATAGTTACATGTGAAATATTACGAACGTGAACTGATTGAGTATACGTGCACTATAGGACTTGACTGATTTATTATGAGCACTTAACTTAGCATACCGAGCAAACCAAGGTGAGTTCACACTCTTACCAAGGCATGGGATTCCCGGGGTTGGGAATGGGTTGATTGATTATTTATGCTTAAGAATTATCGGAATTATATACCATAGGCCTCGGGAGAGGAAGGTTAATGGTAGATACTGCTAGACTAGTGATACATATATTTCTCTTTGCACACACGCCGGGATCGGCCGCGATAATAGAACAATCTTCGCAAACATGCCTGGAATGGCCGCGAACTATACTTTAATCTTCGCAAACATGCCTGGAGGGCCGCGATACAAATATACCTAGTCTAGAGAACATATGGGAAACCCCCACTAAACTTCGCAAACATGCCTAGAGGGCCGCGATACCATTACATACGATACATGATTACTAAACGAACTTACGATTTACGATACGAACACTATAACTGAATAACCAACTGTGAACTCGCTCAACTAGTTGTTGACTCGCTGTTACATGCCTTGCAGGACCTTAGGTACTTTTGGAGCTTGCACGGGAGGCACGGTCGTTGTGGACCTGGATCGTGAATGTGTTGTTAAACATTATGGCATTTTGTACTTAAACTTATGTTGGGTTTTACATTATTGCTTCCGCTACACACTTGTTTATGTTTGGTTTTGAAAACACCTATCGTATTGATGAATGACTTTTACTATTTACTTATATGTTCAATATGATTGGTGGCTTGATCCTGGTCAGTCACGCCTCCAAGCGGTGGTACTCCGCGAGTGGATTTTTGGGGGTGTGACATATTAATAGGGCAAGTTAATTCGCACGGACCAGCTCAAGTGGAATTAGTTTCATGCGAAACTTAATTTCGTGCGAAATTACCCCTAAACACACTTTTCTCGTTTTGCGTGCCCTGATCTATCTTATACAATACAAGACTCGATACAAGACAAAGTCGACAGACGTATGCACCAACAGAATCATTAAATGTTGAACAACTAGGAAGTCTGAATCATTAAAAGTCTCATTAATAGTTAAACAAACAACCCCTAAAGTAAATAACAAACATAACAAAAGGGGAAAAAAGAAAAAAAGGTAAATTTGATTTAATTATTAATTTTTATTATTTAAGTACCTAATTTTTCAAGTTGTAATCAATTAAGTCCAAGTTATTAACTTCGTCCACCAAGTTACACGAATAAGGTACAAGTCTATAATACACAAAATATAAGGTACAAGTTTTTAATGCCCAAATGGCGGTCGATGTTGGTTTTGGGGATTTTGGGTTGTGAGGGATTACAAATTTAGAGATCTGGTTTTGGGGATTTTCAGGGTGGTGATTCAAATGTGGTGATGGTGGTGGAGTTAGAGAGAGAAGGGAGCAAGATTGTTTCTGTAAAGCAGGGGTGTTTAAAAAAATCCAGATCCGAAACCGAATCCGAAATATCCGAAAATTCGTATCAGAAATATCCAAAATTTCGGATATCCAAAAACCGGATAATCCGAATTTTCGGATTCAGATGTTGATTTTTAAAATTTTTGGATAATCAGATTTTCCGATATTCGAAAACTAACAATTTTTTTTAAATATATATAGTATATGAGCACTATGTTTAGTTTGAAATAAACTAAAAATAGTAAATAATTGGATTCGGATGTAAATTTATAAAAGGTCTTTGTTTTCAACGTTGAAAATTTGTAAAAGTTCAATGTTCAACTTAGTTGTGTCAAGTTCAATTTTCAAGATAACTACACTAATCAACGAGTAGTAATCAAGAACACATTGGTGGAATGGGATGTTTTGCTGGTCGGAGGGAAGTGGTTAATGATCGTTGGTTGGTAATTATGGCGGGGTGCAAACGGATGCTAGGAGAAATGGAGGAGTGAGAAAGGAGATAGGGTTTGGGTGTGAATTGACCAAAACACCCCTATTCCGTTAAATAATTAATAGAAAAAACTAATAGCGTTGGCTTGAGGGACTCAAAATGTAGCGAAAAAGGTGTTCATTTTTTTTCAAAATAAGGATGCAAGTTGATTCCGCAAATAAACAATAGTGACGCAAAAAGATTAAAATATGATATGTAAAAAAAAAGTGAAAAAAATGAAACAAAAATAAAAAAAGATAAAAAAAGAAGAAAAGAAAGGTAGAAAAAGGTTAAAGAAATATAAAAATGAGGCACAATCCCTACCTTCATCAAAGTTTTCGTTTTAGCCATAAAAAATAATAAAATGAAAAAAAACTTGAAAAACAGGTTGTGCCTTGATTCGAACGTGGGATGCTCCCATTTAGCATACTTTATAAGGACAAGGCGAGAACACTGGTTGACCCTCCAGTTACCGAAGCCTAATTTGGTGTTTGAGATGCAGACCCAATTTGATTTTCTCTATTTGACTCTTTACATGCAAGGTCCAATTAGAGAAGGTGTAATTTTGTAGAATAGTAACCAAGTTTTAAAAGTGTTCCAATTAAGTCACTCAAGTTTCAAAAGTGTTCCAATCAGGTCACTCAATATTCATTCTTCATTAAAATTAAGGGTTTTTTCATCCATTTCATAGGTCCATGGTGATGTGGATTTTTGTTTCTTTTTTCTCTTTTATTTGATGCTAACGTCGAGTGATTACGTGGATTGTAACTTGTTTTTTTAATTTTTAATGTAATTAAATGGTTTTTATTTTTAATAAATATAATTTCATATATTAAAATAATTCGACCCCAACATCTTATCCTCCATTTTTTTTCTTGACACATGGAAAAAAGGACATGGCTCGATTTGAATGTTAAGTTATCTAATTGGGACAAAAACAACACCAATGATCTAATTAGAACACTTTTAAAACTTGGTTATTATTCTGTGAAATTTTCCCCACATATCACATGGGGACATGCAAACTTTGAGGCATATTATACTATACGTGAAGGGAACAAGTTCTTTTGGCTTATAAAATACTCGACGGGTGGAAGCTGCCACCTTTATGGTTATTGTGATAGTAGTTATAGAGTTGATAAAAGAAAAGAGTAAATTACTAAACTCGTCCTTATGTTAACACCAAATCGCAAAGTGTGTCTTTGGTCTTCAAAAAGTACAAAAAACATACTCGATGTTTGCAAACCCTTGCATGTTAACCTTTAGCCCTAATTCAGTTATTTTTCATAGTTAAATCTGACCAAGTAGACACCACATAAGAGTATTTTGGTCATTTTACCCTAAATACTAAAACAAATAATTATAAATAAAACAATAATAAGTTTAAAATTACAATTATAAAAAATATATTATAAAATTACAATTCTTTGTTTCTCTATTTTAATAAAGTGCTTCAACATTGTTAAAACCCAATGGACTTCAATTTCCCAACACTTTATAAGCAGCAGCAGCACAACCACTTTTCCGACCACCCCATCATCAGTATGCGATCACTACTTTTGATTTGTTATCCAATTTCACCAACTTTCTTTTATGAATTTCTCTCGTTTTATAATTTTATAGACGAACTAGAGAAACAGAGAATGCAGAACAAGATTCGTCCAAAATTAGAAAAGGAGAAAATACGGAACGAGATACTAGTAGAGGAACTGGAACACCGGCGAGTATTGGAATCGGAAGTTCGTAGAGAATTGAGTTTAGTGTTGCGGCAACCGATGCTTACTGATCGGTACCGTTTTGAACCGGAGGTGCTCTGGCACGGTGAACACAATGCATCGGAGAGGAGAATCGTTTATGAGAGGGATGAGAGGATGGGGTCACTGGCTTTAAACCCTAGATCCGTAGTTTGGGCAGATATATTGGTGATGGTTGATGTCGGGTTAAAATAAGTTGTACTTTATATTAGTTTGTGTTAGTTTTAGCGTATTAAACATATTAATACATAGTTGTTTATATACTTATTAAGTGTCGATGTTTTCTATCTAACAGGTGTTAAAAAGGGTTAAATGAGAGAAACCGAGTTTACAAGTGGGTTCGACGGGTTAACGCAAGATTTAAAATGAAAGAAACTCACCTGGACACCTTTGGCGACATGCGGTAGCAATGCTATCCATGTTCGTGACCCGCCTAGCAACTTAAAGTCATGTCGGTAAAAATTAAGTAATGTCAGTCATGGAGATGACCCCCGCGACACGTGGGGGGGGTGGCTAGGATACGTCTGCGACACGCGACTAAGGTAAATTGCGGGAAAACCTTTATAAACAACTGAAACATGTAATTAGGTCATCACTTTCATAAATTCGTAATCCCAACCGTCTTAGACGATCACCAAGGAGATTTTAGGCATCATTCTCTCATCTTTCAAGTTGTTCGGGCATGTCTGATCGATTCAGGATGATAACTGAAGATGTGAAGACAACCATGAGCGGCTAAATACTTGCTAACTTCCACCCGGATGAACACATAGTTTATTTGACACAATTATCTATTTTGTTTCTGATTCTTGTAACTGGTAAATCTTGACCACTTGTGTTGATTTTGTGAAAGGTTAATTGTGTTTGAATTATTTATCGTTTATTAAGCATATTGGCGATATACTTGCATCATTAGCGGGTTAATAGATTGGCGGGTAGTTGATACAATTAAACGGGTTGTTAGGTTGTATGGTGAATCTTAAAAACTATCCTTAACAATTAATCAAATTCATTAATTCCAAGGCCATGTCTATTTGGTGTTTTGAATCAGTAAACGTGTTTTTGTGTTAAAACGGGTATCCGAGACTCTAGGTGGCGGTTACTTCTTTTTATTCTGATAACACTTTTTGTGACAAATTGTGTTTTCTTTTAAACCAATCAAACAAACAAACCCCCAATTAGATAGTTTTGTTTTTAATTAAATTCATTTACGCTAACTACAAATTCTCCGTGGATACGATACCCTACTTACACTATCTATGTAGTTTAATTAGGTTTTTGATTGACCCTTACGACAGTCATCAAAATGGTGTTCTGGCCAGGGAATTCGTGCGCTTAGTGTTAGTTTTGAATTAGTTGTTTTTATTGTTTTTTTTAAACTAAAAAACCCAAAAATATTTCTTTTTGCTTATTTTTGTTTCGTTCGGTATTACGCGCAATTTCTTATTTACTTGTGGGCAGGTGATCTCTAGTTTCATGAATACCAGGTTTTCAAGAAGATCCTCATCACTTCTATTCGTTCCTGAAATCGAAAAGACCGCACATCAAAATTTACTACTTCGTTCAGCGTTGAAAGGAAAAGCAATTGAGTCCACAATGAATCCTTTAAAAAACCAATCGACTCCCAATCAGCAAACACCACAACAAGAACCACTTCCTGAGATGCCACCAATGCCACCACCCCGTTCACAACTGAAACCCAAACTTAACAAACTCCACCCATAACACCGCAACCCAACATAACCACCCAACCAATATCTGCTCCAGCTAGATATTTTCACATTATTAGTGGAACGATTTACCCAATAGAAAACCTACAACCACTACAGCCCAATCCGTTGCGGGCTGTGAATCAACCGAATCAAGTGCCACACCCGAACCGATCGGGTGTTATATTCAAACAAAGGGAAAATACGGTTAGAGCGGATACACGGGATGACGGGTATGGAGATGAAGAGTGGGGTATAAATGATGGTTACATGGCATATCGAGGTGGTTTGCAGAATCCGGAACTGAACCTAAATCAGCCAGTTTATCAGCAAAGACAGCCGCGTGGTGGAGACGAATATCAGACTCTACCGCAGGTTCATCGGGCACCAGCATCTCCACGTCATCGGCAAAGGGATCCTAGATTTCCGGATCCTAACATTAGAGTAGAGAGCCACTTCCGTCCATAAATTGTGGAACATTCTTCCCCAATCGTTATGCAAGTTGCACAGGGGAATGTGGATAGGTCATTTGAGGCAAAACCTCATATCTTGAACATGCTACCTACCTTTCACGGGAAGGGTATTGAAGAACCATATGCTCACATTGCGGAATTTGAAGCGGTCTGAAGTATGATAGGTGGACACAGGTCCACACCTGATCAAGTCAAACTAGTTCTATTTTAATTTTCCTTAAAAGACTCAGCACGCGAGTGGTTCGTCTCTTTGCCTTATGCAAGCATTCACACATGGCAAGAGATGCAACAGTAGTTTTTAGAAGAGTATTACACTCCACAAAGAACCAAGATGGGAAGAGCTGCGCTTAGGGAATTCCAAAAACTTTCGGCTGAGTTGTTGTATGAGTCAAGGAAGCGGTTCAATCAGTTGACCCGGAATTGTCCTCATCATTGTATTCCACGATCAGGGGCAGACCTACATAAGGTGTTACGGGTTCCTGGGAACCCATTGAGTTTCAAAATTTTAGTAATATTATGTATAATGAACCTGGAGTGAACCCATAGATATTATTGGAAGTGAACCAATACACATGAAGCAACTTTGGTCTAGCGGAAAAGGCACATGTTTTCATTCAAAGGTTACTAGGTTCAAGTCCTTTCCATGAGGTTTTTGCAGTTTTTTTTAATTCCAAATTGTTTCAGGCAAAGCCCGGTTAGGCCTAAAGTCCCAGTGGCTAAATCTATTTTTTTTTCATATTATATAGTTATTCTAAACATGCCTTATACAACTATTCATCTACATTAACTTCTATTTAAACACAACAAATTCACTTTTATTTCTGATTTCAGTAACAAATATATAGCAACTTTAGAAGATTAAAAAGACAAATACAAGGAAGAAAAGTTAGAAATCATGCTCACAGCAGACAATTAGGGCCAAAATTAAGTGATTTTGAATGAAGATTTTTTATATTCATTAAGGCATTTCACTGACTTGTTTAAATAATGAAAAAGACAAACTTATGTATCGTATTTTTATTGTTACCCGACCCGAACCGTCGAACGACTCGAAAGTTTTTATGTCCTGTTCTATGAAAATAGAGAATGTAAAAAAGTGAACCCATTAGAACTTATTCCAAGATCCGCCACTATCCACGATAGGAGTTAATTACCGCTTTCCATGACGGGTTGTCTAATGAAGATAGGTGAGACATCAAGGCCACAATAGGTGGTACTTTTCTGAGGAATCATGTGGATGTAGACTGGGTTTATTTGGATACTGTAGCGACAGATTCAAAAAGGCAAGCCCAATCTGATAGAGAAAAGAAATATCCGGTCTCTACATCAACTGGTATGGGAACTTCTACAGCTCGAGTGGCTCAGTTAGAGAGAGAGAAAGAGGCGTTGGAGTGCCAGTTAGCGAAATTTAAGGGTCTTGGATGAAGAGATGCATTGAATGCTACTCAGACATATCCGGTTTGTGATGCTTGTGGCGACTTAGGCCACGTTTGGGAAGATTGGCCGGTACAGTTCGGTACAGCTTGTGAAGAAGAGGTTAACCTGGTCTAGGGTGATCAGCAGAGATATGATATGAATTCTAACACATATCACCCAGGTTTGTGTAATCATCCCAATTTTAGGTATACTAATAATACTAATCAGTTAAATCCAAATTTTCAGGTACCAAATCAGGGAGGTCAGCAATACCAGAACCGAAAGCCTGGTTATAACAACCAGAATTACACTCAAAAGAGTTCAAGTCAAGGAAGATCAAGTGGTCTAGTTGAAGGTTCGAATAATGAGATGATGGAACTGCTGAAACAGATAAAGAATGATCAAGGGTTGCAAGCCAAGGCTTATCAAACTTTAGAGAAACAAGTTGCACAATTGGCGCATATGGTAGCTCAAGGAAGAAGAGATCAAGGGAAACTACCGAGTGACACTACAAAGAATCCTCAACATCATGCAAGAGTCAATTTGGTAAGTATTGCTCATGTTTCTGAATTTGTTAATACAGGTTTTACACCTTCGTCTCAAGTAGTTGCAGGTTTAAAAGAGGATAGTGATAGAGGTGAGGAAAGTAAGTTAGGGGCACTGCTTGTTCCAATTAGAGTTGGGAAGTTGAAAATTCAAAAGGCACTGTTGGATTATAGAGCAAGCATGAATATTCTGCCTAGAAGTTTGTACGATCAGTAAGAGTTTGGACTGTTGCATGATACTGATAGGATTGTGATTTTGGCGGATGATACATGGAAACAACCTCGTGGGGTTGTTAAAGATGTGATGATCCAGCTGGGTGAGTTCTATTACTCGGTGGATTTCATGGTGTTCGACTACGCACATACCAGGACAAACGAGCAACAAAAAGTGATTTTGGGACGTCCTTTCTTGAATACTGCTAACGTTCAAATTAACTGCAGAGATGGGTTGATCACAATGAGTTCTGAAAACCGTAAGTTAATTTTTAATGTTTATTCAAAATTTATTACTTACGAAGTTCTTGATAATTTATATGAAGCAGTTGCTACTGACGAGAAAGGTATTGAGTGTTGCTGGTCCAAGTTTGGGATAAACAAAGAGTCTGTGCAAAAGGTGATGGTGAAGAAATGAGGAAAAGCAGGTAAACCACCTGATGGTGGAAACGCATGGAGTGATGAGGCCAAGTTTGAGCCTAACTGGTATGAGGATGCAAATTTTCCGGACTATGCGAAGCAAATTGATCTAGAGAAGTCTGGAGGTAAGCCGGCCTTTGAACCACCTTGAAGATTGCAGGTATGATCTGGCTGAAGATCTAAAACTTAGCGCTCTTAGGAGGTAGCCTAAGGTTTGTTCGTTTTGTTTTGTCTTCGTATTAGTTTATTTCGTTTTGTTTTATGTCAAATCGTCCAATCGTTCAAGTGTGGGGAAGTCCTGGGATGTATGGTTAAGCTCTGGTGCAATTGAGGGCAACACATATTCGTCTGGGGGTTGGTAGGCGAAAATAGGTTAAAATAAAAAAAATTCTAAGGCATAGAGTTCAAAAATGTAAGAAAAGTGCTGGAAAACTGGTTCCCAGGCGTGTCGATGGGGAGTCCCTCATACTTGTCACGTGTCGCTGGGAGGATCAGGTCAACACCCAGTCAACAGTCACACCCCCACGCTACGCGGAGGGTGTTTGGAAATCTGTCGCGTCGTGCGACGCATGTGGAAGAAAGAAATTATTTTTTAATGTACAGCCTTGTTTGTTCGACCTGTTAAACATGATTTTTCTCGTGTTTCACTTTGTTTACTAACCCGTTTAACCTGTTTTCAGAGCTTATGAGTTTTATTTTGCAGGTTTCGGTTACTTTGTCCATACTCAATCTCCATTTGAGCAAGGTGATTCGAATTATGTGAAAAAGGAGCATCCCATGTTTAATGCAGCCGCGAAAGAAATGCTATACGGTTGCTGTGGAACAAGGCTCATAGGATTCAACTGTTTAAAAATCAAGGAAGTCTGTTCCATTTATCTTTGTATTTTGATTTATGTAGTTGAGTCATGAGTTATGCTCTCCATTGAGGACAATGAAGGAATAAGTGTGGCAAGGGAGACTAGCGTCTAGTTGTGTCTTAATTAGTGTTAGTGTCGAGTTATTAAATAAATAAATAAATAAAAATAAATAAATAAAAAATCTATAAAAAATTAAAAAATAGAAAATGTTTCGAGAAAGTTTTTGCAATAAAATGGAAAATGATAGGTATAATCAGTTCGTGGCATTTGATTACTATATATATATATATATATATATATATATATATATATATATATGAGATAATGAACAGTTGGTCACACGTCTAATTTAGGATTTGTGGGTAGGCCCATCTAGTTGATGAGTTTCTTAGGAATGATATAAAATACCTTAAAATTAGGAGTCTTGTGTATAACAACCCTCCAAAATTTTTTTCGACACCCCTAATATACTTAGAATGCCTCTATACGTCTTAAAACATACCCCGTATGTGAAAACCGAGCCCAAAATACCTTATATAATTAAAAATTAAATAAAAATAAGAAAATATAGGCGCTCGCGGGCCGCGAAGGCCTTGCCTTCAGGCTACGCGGAGCGCGGCAGCAAGGAGATTAGACGACACCCTGAGTTGCCACGTGGCAGGCTCGTGTCGAGGTTATATCCAACGAATCAGCAACCCTAGAGTCTACACACCTACGTCGCGGGGCGCGAAGATCCCTTAAGGATCCTTCATGGGCCGCGAGAACCTGGTCGACCAGCCCTATATAATGGGAGCTCAGGCTTCAGTTTACAATCGTTTAGTTCTTTCGATCTCTCTCTCAATTTTCTGCATAGCTATTATAATCTTGGGCATAATACCCCCCTAAATAACGAAGTTCTGCCTCGTTGTAAGTATCATAACCCCCGGTTACGTATTAGATACGCTGCCCGATTGATCTATGGTTCCCTAACGGCTGTCGAGGTTCTGCCCGACGTAGTCGATGGAATTCTGTCTCGGGGAGGGTATTGCTAATGTAAATATTGAGTTATTATACTAACGCGTGTGCATTTGTGTAATTAATAGATAATCACCAGGAAATCCTAAAGGAAAACCCTAAGACAACTGTGACAACCTGAACTTTCAAGGTTCATAACGTTAGTCTTGTAATTCTAAATTCTCGTTATTTAATTCTCTTCAATGCGCTACGTCTAACTTTCGGTGTGGTATTAACTTAGTTGTTCTAACATGCTAAGTAAGTTGGGCCAACACACACACATTTCTATTCAAATTAGTTGGGTCGGCTATCAAGTAACCCACAAATGGAATACATGGCCGGCTATTATTATTAGTATATAATGAGCCCAACCTTGACTATATAAAATTTCGCAGCCCAACATACGTCCAGATCAGGCCCACCCACAATAGTTAGGTTGTTTGCATTATTTTTGTTATGTACGTAAACCTCTTTTAAGATATTCCACAATAATTACAACATAATAAAACCCCATCCTCTTCCTGTTTATGCGATTGGGCTTGAGCCCATTACTTCGGTTAACTATGAACCGCCCCTAGTTGTGATAAAATAGGTGTACGTAACAAGATAACTTAAAACAAACCAAAACCTACTGCTTCCATATTCTTCGTGCATACGGCAACAGGAGACTTCCTCCTCTCTCGAGTCATCAGCCTGTCGATCAAACTTTTTGGGTTAGTAAATACATGCTCATGCTTGCTTTTAATTGATGATTGTACACTATATGTTTAATCGTAAATGTGTGGAAGGTTATGTTATGTTCATACAGGTTAGTTAATGTTAGGGTGCATGCTATAAAAGTGCTAATGAACTCGACTGAATCCGCATGAAATCTGTTGATGGTTGTGTGTTCGAAATAGTTGTGATGACCTACATGTAGATTGATTTAAGTACTGCCATGATGAATTATATATGTGTTGTTTATGTTAATTCCTACCTTATTATTCTACATGAAATTTAGATTAATAAAAGTATTATGATGAGGTAGTCGATTAATGGTGGCATAACAACATAATGTTAGGGTCCTAATTAATCGTAAAGGCATGATGGGCTTTATTTAAACATATTATTGACATTCTTTATTAATGAGTGTGTAATAATCGATGGTTTAATTGTATGGATCTGTTGAGTGTGAATCAAAGATTTTAACTTGTTATGTGGTTGCAAGTTAGGGGGTTGACTATGATTAGATGAAAGAACCGTATAGGTGTTATTGGTTAATGATGTGTAGCAAGAATTGTTTATGATTATCTGTTAGGTCTACATATGCTTTTATTGAATTATTTGAGTTGATTGCTTAATACACAGTGAACCTATGAATAATAAACGTGAATTATGGATTGTTGTTTGCTATTAAATGGGTCCGCTCACACAATACTTGAACACACATATTTAATTTAGTTTAGTAAGTCTGGGCCACCACATACAATGTTGTTAAAAGCACTGATTGAATGGGCTACGATTTTTAATTGGAATGCATTAGTGGGCTCACATGATTAATGTATTGGTAATCTTTATGTTTAATATATATGTGGGCCGGAAGGTTTGGATTTTGTGTAATGATATGGGGCCTGTTGTTTATGTTAATTCCTACCTTGAGTTGTGAACTGTTAGTGTAATATATGTTCATGTAGTATGAAAATACATAGGGGCCGAACACTTATTATAGTTTGTGTAATGATATGTACCATGCTTGTTCATAATTACATAATAGGAATAGGTGAATTTATGTGTGTAAGTAACTAACTGGCGTTGAATCTATACTAGGATTGGATTTATCAAACCGTGAACACATATTTTAATCTAACCGAGTAAACCAAGGTGAGTTCACACTTTCCACAAGGCATGGGATTCCCAAGGGTTGGGAATGGGTAAAGGATTTAAACTGAAACTGCGTGATCTCCTGGTTTGGAACACGTACACACCCTCTTTATTGAAGGGTTACAACACGTGATAAGGATATAATTGGAACCTGCGTAATCTCCTGGTTTGGGGATTACGTACACACCCTCTTTATTGAAGGGTGACAACACGTATACTAGACCAAAACTCTCTATCATGAAGTCCCTCATTTTATATCGACTTAATCACTGGGCCAATGGTGAGCGGGTCATTAGTTAGATAGCGCTATTTAGGTTTGACAAGCCTCACACCGTGCCGCAGAGGACGGGCGTGAACTAATGGATCTGGGCACTAGTCAATGATGATAGACATTGACGTTAGGGCACCAACCTACTTTAGTCAGTGGTCGATATGGTAAATGGGTCTAGTGGTTCACATGGGGAAGCCCCCACTGGTTATGAATATGTCTGGGAAACAGGGAAAAACGGGATAACTATAACTTACAAACGAACTCATGGTTTTTGAAACAACCTAAGAAAGAACACCAACCGTGAACTCGCTCAACTTTGTTGTTGACTCGTTGTTACATGCCTTGCAGGTCGTTAGGTATTTATGGAGCTTGCACGAGGAGACGTGATCATTGTGGGACATGGATAGTCTTATGCCATGTTAAACATTTGATATATTTGAACTTATACTTTGGTTTAAAACATTATGCTTCCGCTTACAACTTAAACTATGTTTTGCTTGGTTACCAATTATATTGTGTTTGGGTTTTATATTTATTCACATGCTATGTTCAATATGATTGGTGGCTTGATCCTGGTCAGTCAAGCCTCCATGCGGTGATACTCCGCTAGTGGATTTTGGGGGTGTGACAACAACAATGTGAGTAATCTCCTTTTTGTGAACCTTTTTGCAAATTGTTTTTACAAAACCTCAAATGTTTTACATTATATTAAACAGTGATTGAGTATTTATATTCTACAATTATCGTTGGTATGTTGGGGTTTTGTATACAAAATTTGTTACTACACTATGATTAGTAACATGACCACAAGTAGGGTTGACAGTACCGTGGGTGGTAATTAAAGTAGATGGAAACAAATGTAATTGCGCGACCGCCCTTAATACTGTAAAATGGTTTTACCTGTCTTGATTAAACTGGGATTTACTCACCAGTATTTCCCATTGACAAAATGTTTTTAAACGTGTTTCAGGTAATAAAATGTGAAAGCCAAATAGAAGCCAGCTGGACAACACTGAAGGCTTGGAAAAGTGGCTGTAAAAGTTACCTAAATAAAGAGATGTTTTATTTAATAAAATAGGGTTTATCCCTATAACATGTGTGTACTTGAAACTTGGGATTTTCCCTTGTGTTTAATATTATAAGAGCGTGGTATTTTACTCTAATAAAATATTTCTTAACTACGATCCTGATGTAAATTCCGTTGCCAAAATTGATAAATACCGATACCACTGAAACTGGCCGCTGCCGCCCGTTCCCGGGTAATTAGGGGACGGGGGTTGCGACAAAAGGTGGTATCAGAGCTAAGCACTGATTCAGCCACATAAGTGTTTTGCTGACACCAAAATTTATTCATATGTTAGGAAATTATAAACGAAACTACGTGCATATTATTGTTGTATGTTATTTGACTATTTGTTAGTTTATAGTATGAGCGACCAAGGACCTTCATACGCTTACCGTCAGTTATCCAGCTCACCTAGGGACGAAGCCACCTCTTCACAGCCTACCCTCTCAGGGTATTCGGCTGACAATGAAGACGGGATATTTGTGTTCAAGGCACAATCTGAAGAGCCATTCCCTCCTAAGAAGAGAGGATGGTTCAGCAAAGGAGCTCATGAACGTAGGAAGAGGATGAAAAAGTTACAACAATAGCGAGCTTTAGTAGCCGCTAAGAGAAAAACAGATGCTCACACCCAGGACATGCTCTATAGGAGTCTAGCAAATTTTCATATCCTAGCAACTACAGCTGCAGACCCTAATCTATAGCAACTCATAGCACCCCAGCCCTTACCACTGTTTCCCACACAGCCAATGGAAATTGAAGCCAACCCAGAAAACCAAATCCCCATGCCTGACCTTGACCTAGCTGAGATACCTAGAATACCAGCACCCCATCCCTCAAACCCAGACTACGACCCGTGGTTTGACGACCATAGGGATTACCTACAACGCTACCCAATACCAGAGGAACCCATGCCAATCCTAGCAGCCTACCCAGACTTGGACCCTCTAGACCCCTATTATGATAACGACCAATACATCAGGGAGATTCTAGAAAACCGTTACCCCTACGAAGAACCCATGCCCCAGTTCCCTGATCCAGTACCAGCCCCTGCACCACCCATGAGCGTAGAGAATGTGCAAGAACTCCGAACCTTTGGTGAGGAGATTTTAGAAGGAAGTGAGAGGATGAGGCAGATAGGAGAACGACTCGTCTGGAAGTATGACGAGCGTAATATGGAGTTCTGGATGAACCCATACCAGTAATAGTAATAATAATAATAATAATAATAATAATATGTGTGTATGTTTGAAAAAAAAAACTAGACAATAGCTACGGATGCCTAATAGTATTGTAATTTCAATTTCAGTTGTATTGTAATATATATGGATGCATAATATAAAATGGAGTAAGTCGCAATGTTCGACGATTTTGATCAATATGCGTGTTGTGTGATCGTTTGCATTAAATATTATTTTGTGATATTAATGCGTGATAATTGTTTAAAATTCAGATGGACAACGAAGTGAACTAGGATAACCAGAATAACGATAACCTGAATAACAATAACAATGGAAATCAAGTGGATAACAGTGCCATCCAACACATAGTGGCACACGAAATTATAGACGCAATGCCATATATTATCAAAACGGTTAAGGAAGCGGATAATAAAAGTAATAATTGCAGTAAATGACCTACTGAACCTGAACACAACGTAAACAATGGATCCATACTTCAAGTACCCATTCCCAAGAGAAGAAGAACCATGTCTTATGGTTGTTCTTATAAGGAATTTTGGTCTTGTAAACCAATGGAATTCTCGGGCAATGAAGGGGCCGTTGCAGCTTTACGCTGGATAGAAAAGACTGAGGCAGTCTTAAAAATAAGCAAGTGCGCGGAAGAGGATAAGATAATGTTTGCTTCCAATATGTTTAAGAACCCAGCTTTAGAATAGTGGAACACTATCCTCCAATGCAGGGGAAGTGACAGGGTTTATGATATGGAATGGGAGGAATTTAAAAACATGGTAGAAAGGAAATTCAACCCTCCCAATGAAAAGGAACATATAGCAAATAAGTTCTTAAACCTTAGAATGTCTGGAGTGGATAGTAAGGGTTACACTACTTTATTCTTTGAATATGCTAGAATAGTGCCAACCCTTGCATCACTTGAATCAGTATTAATCTCCCGCTACATCTGGGGATTAATCAACGAGATTAGGCATGTAGTCAAGGCGGCTAGACCTCAAACTATAGAATAAGCTGTAGAACTAGCAAACACCTTGACTGATGAATTAATGCGTACATGAGAAGAGGACCAGAGGAGGAACCTAGCTCAAAGGCTTACCCAAGAATTTCGTTATGGAAATTTCAACCGTGGGAAAAATGTAGGTTCTACCTCTGCACCTTATTGTAAGGCCTGCAAGAAGAAGCATTCAGGAAGATGCTCCACCTACTGTAATTTCTGCAAGATACCGGGACACAAGGAAGAAGATTGTAGGAAGAAACCTAGTAATGGAGTATGCTTCAACTGTGGAGAAAAGGGTCACATCAAGCCGAACTGTCCGAAACTAGCTCCAGCCATGAACAACAAGACTACTAAAAATGCTAGAGCATTTATTTTGACTGCAGAAGAAGCAAAGATGATCCCGGACGTGATAGCAGGTACGTTTTTAGTTAATGATGTTTTTGCTAAGGTATTATTTGACTCTGGTGCAAACCAAAGTTTTATTAATACCTCATTTTGCAAACTTCTCAATCAACCATTTACTAAACTCCCACAAGAATGTCTAGTAGAAACAACAAACGGGGAAACCATTAAGATTTCTGAAATCTTGCAGGGAGCAAGAATAGAATTTTTAAATCAAAAGTTTATTGCAAACCTTTATCCAATGAATCTGGCAGGATTTGATGTTGTATTAGGAATGGATTCGTTAATAGCCAATAAAGCCAGTATTCTATGTGATCAAAAGTCAATCCAAGTAAATTCACCAAAGGGTGAAAAGATCACAATTAAATGAGATAAGCCGTCTAGATTCACAAAATTCATCTCTGTGATGAAAACATCCAGTTATGTAAGAAAAGGATCATTAGTGTATTTGATTTCCATAATCAGTAACACAAAAGGAAAAGAACTGAAAGATATTCCAGTAGTATCTCAGTTTCCAGATGTATTTCCAGAAGAATTACCAGGACTACCGCCAGACAGGGAAGTCGAATTCAGAATCCACTGCTACCGGGGACATCAACGATTGCCAAAGTACCTTACCGCTTAGCACCAGCAGAAATGCAAGAGTTAAAGAAACAATTAGATGAACTGTTGGAAAAAGGATTCATACAGCCAAGCTCATCGCCATGGGGAGCGCCGATTTTATTTGTCTAGAAGAAAGACGGGTCAATGCGTATGTGCATTGATTACCGGGAATTGAACAAAGTCACGATTAAAAATCGGTATCCATTACCGAGAATCGATGATTTATTTGATCAATTGCAAGGAGCTCAATTTTTCTCTAAGATCGATTAACGCTCATGATATCATCAATTAAAGGTACAGGAAGAGGACACTCCTAAGACTGCTTTCAGAACAAGGTATGGCCATTATGAATTTAATGTCATGTCATTTGGTCTAACCAATGCCCCAGCCGCATTTATGGACATGATGAACCGAATATGTAAGCCATATTTGGATAAATTCATAATTGTCTTTATAGATGATATTCTCATTTACTCTAAGAGTAAAGAGGAACATGCAGCGCATCTGCATGCACTTCTAAGTTTATTGAGAAAAGAAAAGCTTTATGCAAAGTTTTCAAAGTGCGAGTTTTGGTTAGAGGAAGTGCAGTTTCTTGGACATTTAGTCAATCATGAAGGAATTCATGTGGATCCCACCAAGATCTAGGTGATTACCAAATGGAAAACCATTGAGTCCCCGACCGAGGTTAGAAGTTTCCTAGGATTGGCCGGTTATTATAGGAGATTTATTCGAGATTTTTCTAGAATAGCCATTCCCTTAACTAAGCTAACCTGTAAATCTGTTAAGTTTGAATGGGGACCAAAACAAGAAGAAGCCTTTAGAATTCTTAAGCAAAGATTAACCAACACACCCATATTAGCGTTATAAGAAGGAACTGAAGACTTTGTAGTCTATTGTGACGCTTCTAAGTTAGGTTATGGATGTGTGTTGATGCAACGCCAAAAGGTTATAGCCTATGCCTCTAGACAACTTAAGAATCATGAAGAGAATTATTCGACCCATGATTTAGAATTAGGAGCCATAATTTTTGCCTTGAAAATTTGGAGACATTACCTTTACGGTAGTAAGTTTACCATTTTCACTGATCATAAGAGTTTAAGGTATGTTTTCGGGCAAAAGGAGTTGAATATTAGGCAAAGACGCTGGATGGAAACTCTTAGTGATTTTGATTGTAATATCCAGTATCATGCAAGAAAGGCAAATGTAGCAGCCGATGCTTTAAGTCGAAAGTATCATGAAAAGCCAAAAAGAGTACGTTCACAAGAATCAGTAATCAAGGACGATACCGAGAAACTGAAAGGAATGATTAAGGAATTAGAACAAGGAACATATGGAATTTGGAGATTCCATAAGAAAAGAATGTGGATACCGAAATTAGGAAACCTACGTCAACGTATATTAGAAGAAGCCCATAAATCTAAGTATACGATGCATCCTGGAAGTGATAAGGTGTATCGGGATTTAAGAAAGAATTTTGGGTGGATAGGAATGAAGAAGGATATAGCCTCTTAATGACCATTCAAATGCTATCTCTTAAAGGTTTAAAACCTCTGAATGAATAAGAGGTAACCTCAAGTCTGAATGGTTAAGAGGTAACCTTTGAATGGTAAATCATCACATATCGCATTCTTCTACATGCTCATTGGTAAAAAATTTAATGGTTCCATTAAGAGGTAGCCTCTTAATGACCATTCAGAGGCTACCAAACAGCCCCTAAGAAAGAATTTTTGGTGGATAGGAATGAAGAAGGATATAGCAGCTTATGTTTCTAAGTGTTTAACCTGTTCACAAGTTAAAGATGAACATCAGAAACCCTCAGGTTTATTGCAGCAGTTAGAGATGCCAATATGGAAATGGGAATTGATAACAATGGATTTTGTTACCAAATTACCCAAAACAAGAAAAGGTAAGGATACAATCTGGGTGATTGTAGACAGGCTAACTAAGTTAGCTCATTTCCTGCCAATGAAGGAAACTTTCAGTATGGAACAATTAGCTAAGTTATATGTAAATGAAATAGTTTCATTACATGGAATTCCTTTATTAATTGTTTCTGATAGAGATAGCCGTTTTACCTCTCATTTTTGGACAAGTTTCCAAAAAGCCATGGGAACCAAGCTAAATCTAAGCACCACTTATCATCCTCAAATGGATGGACAAAGTGAAAGGACAATTCAGACAATGGAAGATATGCTTAGAGCTTGTGTAATTGATTTCAGAGGTAATTGGGACGATCATTTACCATTAATAGAATTTTCTTATAATAACAGCGATCACACAAGTATCAATGCTGCACCATTCGAAGCACTTTATGGAGGAAAGTGTCGAACCCCGGTTTGTTGGGCAGAAATTTGAGAAAACCAACTATCTGGACCAGAAATAGTACAAGAAACAACTGACAAGATTATCCAAGTCAAGGAACGGCAGAAAGCAGCACGTGATCGACAAAAGAGTTATGCTGATAACAGGTGAAAACCATTGGAGTTTCAAGTAGGAGACAAGGTATTATTGAAAGTTTCTCCTTGGAAAGGAGTAGTAAGATTCATCAAAAGGGGAAAGCTAAGCCCCAGGTATGTTGGACCTTTTGAAATTATTAGAAGAATAGGACCTGTAGCCTATCAGCTACAACTGCCAGAGGAAATGGCAGGAATACATGATGTATTTCATGTATGCAATCTCAAAAAGTGCTTAGCTGATGAATCACTAGTAGTACCTCTTAAGGATATAGAGGTAAATGAGCAGTTAAAGTTTGTAGAGAAGCTGCTATAGATTGAGGACAAGTGTCACGGCCCCCGACCCGGTTTGACCCGTTTCAGGAGCCGCGGGACAGAAATCCCTTGGTATTTATTTAACAGCGGAAGTTTACTTCAGGATCTTTTAAAAACTGCAATTTCCCGATTATTTTATTACACAACTCGGGATAAAATCCCGGTAATTTACAATCATAAGATTTCACGGAGAAATCTTTTATTTTACAAAAACATGTTTCTCTATTTTATATTGAGCCACTTCCTTAAGCTTGTAGTGCTTCTCGGCACTTTTCCTGGATCACAACAGATCACCAGAAACATGTTTGAAAAAGGTTTTGTCAGCGGGAAATACTGAGTGAATCATTCTTTTTACTAAAACGACATGTTTGTTATAATTTACTATACTAAGAGAGATTCCAATGTTTCAGATATCAACCAACTACCCACAGTATTTGTCATCGACTCGTTTCGGTGACTGTGGTCATATCACTATTGAGTCCTGTCACCCAATAGTGAAGAGTATCACTAATTAGGTTCGCCCACCTAAAGTGATAAAAACAGTAGTAATGTGCACAATACCCCACATACCGGCTGTAACTTGGTGATTACATAAACTTAATCACTGTAATTATAACATTTGAAAATAACATGATTTTGAAAGTAATTTGATAAAAAGAGAATGAATCACATTGTAGATTTAATTGAGCAGAGCCTAGCCTACTGATTAGCCTTTTAACCTAATTTAAATAACAATGCACACAAAACTGGGTTTAGTAATCAATTCAGCATTTACGATAACTCACGAGATTAAACCCTCACAACGAATGACAAAGTGCGATACTTAAACATCCATCGAATAAATGACGAATGACAAAGCATAACCCTAATGTGGGCAGCACTTAAACATCCATTGGATATTTTAATCGATCGGACAATGAATCGTAATAGCGATCGAGTTATTACCCTGTTTTGCGGCAGCAATTAGTGAATCGTGTGTGTTTTGATAGTAAACAGAGCGTATCTCAGTGTATATTTCGACTTTTTACGTCGTTCAAGCGCCCAATTTCAAGTCCCAAAGTCTGCTATTTATACACAAAATTTACCTCGCTTGCGCACCGTAAGCCTTATCCCTTACAATGCGCAAGGGACACGAAATTGTTATAGGGTAGCCACGTCCTGGAATAGCCTAGCTGAGTTGACAGATTCGTGAATTTCAATTTTGACAGCGAGATTTTAAGATAATCGTAACTAGGTTTTACCCCCCCTGAGTTTTAGGGGCCCTTATCCTGATTCTGATTGTTCTGAAAATTTTAGGGTTTGTGCAGAATCACTTGGGTGTCTCAATTAGGGTTTCCTATTAGATAAAATAATAAAATAAATAGGACTTTTAATGGGAGTTGTTACATTCTCCCCACCTTAATAAAAAACTTGTCCTCGAGATTTACTGGAATAATTGAGGATACTTTCGCTTCATTTCTGATTCCAGTTCCCAAGTGTATTCGGGTCCTCTCTTTGAATCCCATTTTACTTTAACTAGCACTAGTCGTTTGTGCTTGAGAAACTTCACTTTTCTGTCTTCTATTTGAAGAGGTTTCTCAACAAATTTTAACTTTTCGTTTACCTCTATATCTTGGAGAGGTACTACCAAAGATTCGTCTGATAGACATTTCTTGAGATTGGATACATTAAATACATCATGTACTCCAGCTAATTCTTCTGGTAGTTGTAAACGATAAGCAACTGGTCCTATACGTTGGATCACTGGAAATGGTCCTACGTATCTTGGACTTAGCTTTCCTTTCTTACCGAATCGAACAACTCCTTTCCAAGGGGAAACTTTCAACAGAACTCTGTCTCCAACTTGGAATTCTAACGGCTTGCATCTATTTTCTGCATAACTCTTCTAGCGATCTCGAGCCGTCTTCAATCTTTCCTTGACTTGAGTAATCTTATCAGTAGTTTCTTGCACTATCTCGGGACCTGACAATTGACTTTCTCCTATTTCTGCCCAACAAACTGGAGTTCTGCACTTTCTTCCATACAGTGCTTCAAATGGGGCAGTTTCAATACTTGAATGATAACTATTGTTATTGGAGAATTCAATTAATGTTAAGTGATCGTCCCAATTCCCACCAAAATCTATCACACATGCCCTGAGCATGTCTTCTAGAGTTTGGATCGTTCTTTCACTTTGTCCGTCTGTTTGTGGATGGTATGCAGTACTTAAATTTAGTCGAGTTCCCATTGCTTCTTGGAAACTTTTCCAGAAATGAGAAGTGAAACGACTATCTCTATCTGATACAATGGAGAGTGGAACTCCATGTAGAGATACTACTTCATCTACATACAACTTTGCCAACCTTTCCATGCTAAAGGTTTCTTTCATTGGTGGAAAGTGAGCAGATTTGGTTAATCGATCCACAATTACCCAAATCGCATCATTACCTTTTCTGGTTTTGGGTAACTTAGTAACAAAATCCATTGTTATGAGTTCCCATTTCCATACAGGCATTTCCAGTTGTTGTAGTAGACTTGAAGGTTTTTGGTGTTCTACCTTAACTTGTGAACAAGTAAGACACTTAGAAACATATCTAGCTATATCCTTCTTCATGCCTATCCACCAGAAATTATTTCTTAAATCTTGGTACATCTTATTGTTTCCAGGGTGCATGGTATACCTAGATTTATGGGCTTCTTCTAAAATCTTATTTCTTAATTCTCCCTGCTTAGGTACCCATATTCTTCTTTTGTGGAATCTCCAAATTCCATCAGCTCCTTGTTCTAATTCTTTTAATCTTCCTTTCATTCCTTCAGCATCATCCTTGATTGATGTAGCTTGAACATTTTTCAATTGTTCCATTAAATCTAATTGTAGATTTAATCTGAGAGCACGAACTCGCTTTTGCTTTTCATGATACTTACGACTTAAGGCATCTGCAACTACATTTGCCTTTCCTTCGTGATACTGAATATCACAGCCGTAGTCACTTAGGATTTCCATCCATCTTCTTTGCCTCATATTTAACTCTTTTTGCCCAAATATATATCGTAGACTTTTATGATCTGTATAGACAGTAAACTTACTTCCGTACAGATAATGTCTCCAAATTTTCAGGGCAAAAATTACGGCTCCTAACTCTAAGTCATGAGTCGTATAATTTTCTTCGTGCTTTTTCAATTGTCTTGAAGCATACGCAATTATCTTCTTGCGTTGCATTAGCACACATCCAAATCCTAGTTTTGAAGCATCACAATATACTTCAAAATCTTCATTTCCTTCTGGTAAGGTTAAGATTGGAGCATTGGTTAATTTATGTTTCAATATCCTAAAGGCTTCCTCTTGCTTAGGTCCCCATTCAAACTTAACTGCTTTACAGGTTAGCTTAGTTAATGGTACAGTTATCTTGGAAAAATCCTTAATAAATCGTCTATAGTATCCGGCTAAACCTATAAAACTTCTAATTTCCATTGCGGATTGGGGAACCTTCCATTTGGTAGTTGCCTCTATCTTAGCAGGATCTACATGAATACCTTCGTGATTCACCATGTGTCCTAAGAATTGCACTTCTTGCAACCAAAATTCACACTTCGAGAATGTGGCATACAACTTTTCTTTTCTAAACAAAGTTAAGAGTGCATGTAAATGCTCACAATGTTCTTTTTGACTTTTGGAATAAATAAGTATATCGTCTATAAAACACAATTACAAATTTATCCAAATACGGTTTACAGATCCTATTCATCATGTCCATGAATGCTGCAGGTGTATTCGTTAATCCGAAGGGCATGACTGTAAACTCGTAATGACCATACCTAGTTCTAAAAGCAGTCTTAGGTATGTCTTCCTCTTGTACCTTCAATTGATGATATCTGGAACGTAAGTCGATCTTAGAAAAATATCTAGCTCCTTGAAGTTGATCGAAAAGATCATCAATCCTAGGTAATGGGTATCGATTCTTAATTGTAACCTTATTCAAATCTCTATAATCAATACACATTCTCATTGAACCATCCTTTTTCTTAACAAACAACACGGGTGCTCCCCAAGGGGATGAACTAGGTTGTATGAAACCTTTACTTAGTAATTCATCTAATTGCTTTTTCAATTCTAACATTTCTGTGGGAGCTAACCGATAAGGGGCCTTGGCTATCGGTATAGTTCCTGGAATTAGATGAATCCTAAACTCTACTTCCCTCTCTGGTGGTAACCCTGGTAACTCTTCTGGGAATACATCTGGGTATTCCGAGACTACAGGAATCTCCTTAAGTTCTTTACCTTTAGTACTAATGATTACTGAAATCATATATACTATTCCTTGCTTTCGTTCATAACTAGCAACTTTCATTACTGATATGAACTTCATGGGCTTACGTGGTTTATCTCCTGTAATTATGATTACTTCTCCAGTAGGTGTTTGAATTTCTATGGAATTCTGATCACAAAGAATTCGAGCATGGTTGGCTACTAACTAATCCATTCCTAATACAACATCGAATTCAGCTAATTTCATAGGTAATAGGTTTGCAAAGAATTTATGACCTGAGAGTTCTATATTTTCCTTTTGCAAAACTTTATCTATGCTAACCGAATTTCCGTCTGCCATTTCGACTGTAAAAATCTGCCTAAGTTTGGTTAAAGGTAGGTTAATAGCTTGGCAGAATGAAGTATTGATAAAACTTTGGTTTGCACCAGAGTCAAATAATACTTTTGCATAAATGTTGTGAACTAAGAACGTACCAGCTATCACATCTGGGATTAACTCAACCTCCTGAGTTGTTAACTGAAAGGCTCGAACATTCTTCTTGGTAGCTCCGTCAGCTGTCTTGGCTTTGTTGTCTGCTGATTTGAACAATTTAGGACATTCTGTTTTGAAATGTCCTGTTTCACCACAGTTAAAGCAGACTATGGTTTTCCTTCTGCAGTTTTCTTCACGATGTCCTATGGTTTTGCAAAAATTGCAGGTTACATTACATCTTCCATAATGTTTCTTTTTGCAATTCTTGCAGAATGGCGAAGTTGAAGATTGCCCTGTTCCTCTTTTCCTGAAACTGCTGTTATTACCCGTACGAATTCCTTGGGTAATTTTCTGAGCCAATTCCTTTTTCCTGTTTTCATCTTTCGTGCGTACCAATTCGTCGGTTAGGGTATTAGCTAGTTCTACCACATCGTCAATAGTGCGAGGTCTCGTAGCTTTAACGATATTACGGATTTAACTAATTATTCCCCAAACATAGCGAGAAATGAGTACCGGTTCTGGCGAAGCCAGTGTTGGTACCACTCTAGCATATTCAAAGAATGTCGAAGTATAACCGCGACAATCTATACCCGTCATTCTATGGTTTAAGAACTTATTTGCCATTTGATCTTTTTCATATTCGGGACATAATTTTCTTTCTACAAGACCTTTAAATTCTTCCCAGTTCATGGCATAAGCCCTATTTCTTCCTTTAGCTTGTAACACCGTGTTCCACCATTCTAGCGCCCCTTCTTTAAAAAGATTTGACGCGTACATGACCTGTTCATCCTTGGCACATTTACTTATGGCAATTATTGCCTCGGTTTTCTCTAACCAACGCAGTGCCGCAGTCGCTCCTTCATTGCCTGCAAACTCAATGGGTTTACAAGCAAGAAATTCTTTGTAAGTGCAACCAGGTGTTGCAGCTTTCATTTTCTTAGGGAGCGGAGCTTGCCGTGGTTCATCATCATGATTAATATGATCATTGCCTCCGTTTACGCTATTACTGAAGTTATCTTAAGAAATACGTTTGCTAGGAACGATTTGTTGCGGTTTGATTGGATTTTTAACAGCAGCAACGATTGCTGGAATAGCATTGGCTATCCCTTGAGCAACGATATTTTCTATATCCTGCCTAGTCATATATTGATCCCCTGGTTGTTGCTCAGATTGATTAACCTCATCAACTGGTTCATTATTAGCGTTTTCCATCTGCTAATATACTTAATTTTATTAGTATCAAATGAATAACAATTATACACAAAACAATCATATAAATTTCACAAAACACACATAGCCAAAACTATCGATTTCTCGATTTCCATTTTTATAAATTTTATATTATGCGTCCATACACACCATTATCTTACAAAGTTTTATTTAGGTTATTTCACAAAATTAGATCATTATTGCTATTATACAACCACAGTCTCATAACCCCTTATCCCTCTTCAACTGCTATTTTAATAACGGCGTTCCCTCTCATCGTACTTCCAGGAGATCTGTTCTCCTAATTCCCTAATCCTATTTCCTGCATCTATTAACTCCTCACCAAAGTGGCGAGTCTACACCCCTACGTCGCGGGGTGCGAAGATCCCTTAAGGATCCTTCGCGGGCCACGAGAACCTGGTCGACCAGCCCTATATAATAGGAGCTCAGGCTTCAGTTTACAATCGTTCAGTTCTTTCGATCTCTCTCTCAATTTTCTGTATAGCTATTATAATCTTGGGCATAATACCCCCCCCTAAATAACAAAGTTCTGCCTCGTTGTAAGTATCATAACCCCCGGTTACGTATTAGATACGCTGCCCGATTGATCTAGGGTTCCGTAACGGCTGTCGAGGTTCTGCCTGACGTAGTCGTTGGAATTCTGTCTCGGGGAGGGTATTGCTAATGTAAATATTGGGTTATTATACTAACGCGTGTGCATTTGTGTAATTAATAGATAATCACCAGGAAATCCTAAAAGAAAACCCTAAGACAACAATGTGATTAATCTCCTTTTTGTGAACCTTTTTGCAAACTGTTTTTACAAAACCTCAAATGTTTTACATTATATTAAACAGTGATTGAGTATTTGTATTCTACAATTATCATCGGTATGTTGGGGTTTTGTATACACAATTTGTTAGTACACTGTGAGTAGTAACATGACCACAAGTCGGGTTGACAGTACCGTGTGTGGTAATTAAAGTAGATGGAAACAAATGTAATTGCGCGACCGCCCTCAATACTGTAAAATGATTTTACCTGTCTTGATTAAACTGTGATTCACTCACCAGTATTTCCCACTGACAAAATGTTTTTAAACGCGTTTCAGGTAACAAAATGTGAAAGCCAAATAGAAGCCAGCTGGACAGCACTGAAGGCTTGGAAAAGTGGCTATAAAAGTTACCTAAATAAAGAGATGTTTTATTTAATAAAATAGGGTTTATCCCTATAACATGTGTGTACTTGAAACTTGGGATTTTCCCATGTGTTTAATATTATAAGAGCGTGGTATTTTACTCTGATAAAATATTTCCTAACTACGATCATGATGTAAATTCCACTGCCAAAATTGATAAAGACTGATACCACTGAAACTGGCCGCGGCCGCCCGTTCCCGGGTAATTAGGGGACGGGGGTTGCGACATTGTGGGTTGTCACCTTAGGAGCTATGGCAAAGTTGAAACTGTGGAGAGTATAAGGTGTATGTCATAAGTAAAAAGCTTATAAGTTTTTCTGATTAAATTGGCACACATGTTTCTTTTTTTGAAAATAAACCCGAAACAGTGTGGCGCCTGAAAAAAAAACATTCAATCTATTCATTTGAGCTACATGTTTGAAAAAAAAAGAGAAAAGACGAAGCCTATGGTATTAACCACTAGGACGGTGACTCGGGTGGGGTATATCCGCTAGGGGGAGTTAGAAAAAATATGTGAAGTTTCTGGCGTTAACCACTGGGATGGTGACTCGGGTTGGGTATGTCCGCTAAACTGCTCATAAGAAAAACATGTAAATATCGCAACATCATCCATTATCCATCATAAGTTTAATCGGAATTGCATAAGAGTTTTTTATATAAGACGGTAGATTAAATCTTTTAACCTTATAAGCTTGAAATGGGTTTAGGTGTCGTTGTATTCTTTTGAGTGTGAGATTCATAGATGACTATAATCAATTGAACTTAATGAATCGTAAATAAGGGCTTGGAATGTGAGGACCGTGAGTTCGGGTCTTTGAATGCTCAGACCGGATCTTAACACCTACTGACGTGTGCGAAATCCATGAAAGTAGTAGAGAGAGAGAATAGCACAGAAGATACCGTTAAACACCTTTCTCATTGATATTGAAACGATTACAGAACCTGGAGAAATTTTGACAGGGCTTTGCCTAGGGTGCACAAAGTTCTTTCACAAATGAACCCAACACCCCTATTTATAGGTGATGCCAATCCGGATGAAACCTTCTAATGCCCATCCGACCGGATGGGGAATGTCCATCCGTCCGGATGGACTCCATCCGTCCGGATGGACTTACATAACGAGCCAAACCAATGTTTCATCCCGGATTACATACAAAACATACTTTAAACACTACAAAGACACAAAACAAAATAAACAAAGACACAATACAGACAAAAGCTACAGACATTGTGCATTCACAGACTCCCCTTTGGATGTAGCTGTAGTCGTCTTCTTGTATAGTCTTGATCAAGCCTTCCTGTTGCGTCTTCTCTCCTTGTACTTCCTCCTCCTTTCTTCACTCGTTCAACTAACATCTATTATCGCTTATGCCTTCCTTCATTGATCCACCATTCACGCCATTCTTTAATACCATCCATCATTTTAGACCACCTGGGAATTTTCTTTTCTTCTTTTTCGATTGGCGTTTGATCAGTTTCAACTTACTCTAATCCCAATCTCCATTTTGCTTTCTTTGCCGCTTCAGCTATCTTCTTATCCATCTTCTCGTCGTGATGTAATTTCTTTAGATATTCTTCACGTTCAAGGTCTCTCCATTTTGTCTCCCAATAATGTCTCGAGTTAATGTCTTTTTCAAAACACACCTTCACCAACTTTTGATATCTCAACGCCTGCTCCTTGTCTGCTTCATAATACATGTTCTTGTTGAAGAACAGACATTCAATATCCTTCTTCAAGTAGTTCACGAGCCACATAGGATCAAGCACGTGAATATATCTCCATAAACCTATCTTCTCGTCAAACAACGTTATCACAGCCTCACATGTCATTGGATTGAAGATCCACCCTTTGAAATCCTTATAAAAGTCTTGCTCCATCTCCTTTAAAGGCATGTTCTTCATACATCGTCGTCGTCTGACATGTAATGTGATATCCTTCTCTCCAATAACAAGATCAACTTTTACTGTGCATTTAGGTTGATAAGGCTTGCAATCTGGAAAGTTTAATTCAGCTTGTCGCTTTATGTAACCCCACAACCTTTGATCATGAAATCTAACTTCCGGACCAAATAAAACTTGCTGTATATTCTTTGTTTTCCCTAATTCTTCGATATCCCACCAAGGTAGAGTCTTTAGATATTTTAGAAACTCGAAGTATTGGACTCCGTATTCACGTTTGATTGCATATACCTTCAGGTCTTCTAGATATCCCCACGACAGAATGCCTCCAAGTGATTCATTAGGATGACGTGTGAAGAACTTCAATGGTCTTTTGAATTTTCTTTCTTCAACCATTGGTTTAAACCATTTCTTTCTTTCTCCCCTGAGTTGGAATCTCTTCTTCAATGTCAAACTTAAAGTTTTCATCATTCATACCAGAGCTTCCATCATTGACTCCCTTGTCCAATTCTCCACTATTTCTCCCTCTTCAACATCATAATTAAGATAAATGACTTTAGGAGTATTAGAGAATACCTTTTTAACAACATCCTTAGCTCCTGATGTGGACTCCCCTTGAGGCTGTTCTTCCTCTTTTTCTTCGTTCTGGGTATCATCAAGGTAATCATTGACTTGATGCCCACCAGATTGTCTCACAATCAGAGCACCACCATTTCCCCCTTGATCATCATCATCATCATTATCATCATCACCATGATCATGATAATTATCAATATCATCAAACCAATCTTTCGACTCTTCATCCTCTTCATCATCACCATCTTCATCAACTTTCTCATCGTTTTCTTCTCTTTGCGACACTTTATCTCATTTCGTCTTTTGATTTCAGCTTCACTGTAAGGAACATCTACAGCTTCACCTACAAAGATAAACTGCTGAGCAAGAATGATAGTTGTTTCAGAGTTAACTTCAACATTACTTGTTCCTTGTTCTCTCTGGCTCGATGATTCAAGCACATCTTCAGAAGCTTTAACTATTTCTACTTCAATAGCCTTGCCTTTACCTTTGTCTTTAGCGGCTTTGGCTACTTCTTCAGCTTCTTTTTGTTGCCTTTCCATCCTCCGAGCCTCTGCTCTTCGGATTCTGATCTCGTCGTAGGCTGCATGAACATTTATTTCAAATCTATCTTCAATCACAGCATGTAACATCTCTATCTGGTTAAACTTGTTTTCTTTATCTGTTCTCAGATCTGCTATCTCTTTCTGCATGATTTCATTTGCATTACTCATCGTTGCATGAGAATCATTAAGATAACAATTCAAAGATAACAGCTCATCGGTCGTCTCGTTCAATGCATTGTTTCCAGCCTCAACGTCCAACAACCTTTCATTCATTGCTAAGAGTTCATTCTTCAGCACAATGTTCTCAGCCTCAACACTCTTTAACTTCTCTTTTGTTTCTTTAAGTTCTGCCTCAGATTCTGCTATAACTTTTTCTAACTCTGCAACCTTTTTCGATAACTTAACAATTTTCTCATCACTGAAAAAATCTCCAAAATCTCCTAAACCTATTGGACCTGCATCAAGATTAGATGGAACTTTTGGAAAACTTTGACTCGAACTTTGTTGCTATGGAGTTGGAATTTTCTTTGTTATGGAGTCCGGTTCTTCAACAGTCTTTGGTGGTTGCTCTGGAGTTGTAACCTGAACTTCTGGAATTGTTTCTTGATATGGTGAAGCAGGAGGTGTAGCCATTCTGAATTCACTTTGCACTGGAACTTCTACTTCAACAATTTTAACCCTTTCTACAGAAATCTGTTCAGGTATACCAAATGTGTCTTTCACAGCTGTTGCCGGAGTCTTCCTGATTTTCAGCCTTCTTGCAACTTCACCGGTAAGCTGAGCTTTACGCTTCGATAATCCTTTACGCTTCTTTAATTTTTCTTTCTCAGTAGCTGAAGGCTCATACATTCTTCGTCAGAATTCTTCTTTTTTCCTTGAAGGTCCTTTCATTCTGATTTTGCCACTGACATATGTTGTTGGAGCGATTTGTGTAACATCTATATCACTTTCAGTTTCGCTCGAATTTGTGTGTATTTCACCTTCAATAAGCGTTTCTTTGACAGCTTCAAGATTTTTACCACCTTTTGCTGCAGCTTCAACATTCTTAGTAGCTTTAGTAGCATCTTGAGTAGCTGCAATATTTTCATATTCATCAAATGTCATATCAACTTCATCACCTGCACCATTGACATTAACATTTTCAGACAGAACTTCATCAGGTTCGTCAACCAGATGTGGCGGTGATTTCTTCTTCTTTGGAGTTCTCTTCGGTACTACTTTTGGTGTTGTAGCCTTTGGAGTTCGTGGTGTTGGAGTTTTTCTTTTCTTCTTTTCATCTTCTTTACCCACCACCTAGGCTTCTTAGGCTCAAACAAGTTCATATTCTCAGTTTCAGTTCCAGAATCACTATTATCATGCCTCCATTTATCTTCTGCTGGAGCTTGATAATCTGATTTCGCAATAGCAGCAAACTTCTTTCTCAACTTAGGTTCTTTACCCTTTTCAAGACCTCTGTATACATCCAACCTCTTCAAGGTCTCGTTATCCATATGGTCTAACTTCAACACATCATCATCATCATCCTTCGGTAAGTTAGGAATCTGATCATCTAATAGCATCCACACGAACCTTGGATATTGAAGAAATCTTTCACCTTTGATGTTATCTAACATATGATTGAATATCACTTGCGAAATGTTGTAAGGCCTATTCAGAATCAAACAAGTGATGATGTTCATGATGTAATCAACAGATTCATCGTAAGAACCCTATCTGAGGCCAAGGCGTGAATAAGTGAATGAACTAGGAATTTGTAAGGCTTTGATAACTTTGACTTTATGTATGCTTGATCATTCACAAAACCCGTATACCCCATTCTCATCCACAAGCCTTTGCACAATCTTGCTGAAACGTGTATAGGATCTTCGTTATTATCATTTAGCTCCAAAACCCTTCTAATGTCACCAACTGTTATCTTCACTAGAACGTCGATATCTTTACCATTTTCATCTTTCATTTTTACAGGCGAGTGTATCGCCTTATCTACTTCTTCATAATGTGCCGAGTTCCAGAATGCTCTAACATATGGTCCATAACACCTATGCTGATTTGTTAATGCTTTGTGAATCCGACTATCCTCGATGAACTTCAGAGTATCCTCAAACGAACCCATTTTTAGCAACTTTTTGTCTAACGTGCGACAACTGTCAATTTTCCGTATATTTCATACAATGTTAAATAGTAATTTGTGCATTAACGACTGTGCCTGATTTAATTAATGAAATGAATGATTTTTTGAATGCTGTCATATACATACAAGTGCATTACATGTTGCAAGATTTTTCATCATTATTGCATCCAACACAGTATGGTTCAATTAGTTCACGAAACAAAGTTAGCACAGTTATCAGACAAAATAGAAGTATTGACGGGAGTTTAATACTCAGGCAGCCATGATGTTAAGACACAGAATGAGCCCGAAACCAAGAGTTACGCTAGGATAGTGTGTATGAATGTAGGGATTACAAAACTGCCTTCCGAGTGATAGTCTAAGTGCCGGAAAGTGCCCGAAACACACTTAAACTGCAGAATTCTGCAGAAAACAACACAAATCGGCAATTTTCAGCATTTTAACTCTAAAATATAATGCATAATTATGGTTTAATGGTCCAGGATACCTCCCTAAGTGTCGGGAATCAAAATAGTCATAAAAGGGAACATAAAGCACACTAAACTACGTAATTTAGCATCTTAACGAACAGGTAACCAACCGGACACTACCCGAAACATCAAAATTTCACTAGAAGTATTGTTTTAACATTTCCAAGCTAGTTATGAACCCTAAACATCATATTACTACTTAAAACACTATAACACATTAAACACTAAATATTACACTTAAAATCTAACTAACTTATATAACTAGAAGTTGAAATGTAATTAGAGACCCCCCCCTCAATGACGGTTACAAGGTGGGTCCCACCCCCTTGATTTCTTGCATTATTTTATTAGATATGTTGAGTGATTTTGAAACATATTAACCATGAGATTTTAGAATGTTGGAAGACTTTCTTTAAAAACCCCAAGACATAACCTCTTCATCATTCAACACTTCAAACAAACACAACACCTCCTTCTTTCCTCCCTTGTTCTCGGCTCAAGCATCACTCCCACACACCTCCAATTTTGATTCATTTCCAAGTATTCTAAGGGTTCTCTAAGGTGTAAGGAGCATAGTTAAGGAGCTTGGAAGCTTTGGAAATTGAAGAACCATTACCTAGAGCTTTTAACCACCAAGTTTATCATCTTCATCATCTTTGATCTCTTCCCTAGCCTTGTGCTAGTAGTAAGACTCTCATAACTTCATTTTACTTCTCATTATGTTGGTTAAAAGATTATGTAAGTAACTAAACATAAAGATCATGAAAGAACAAGAAGAAAATCTTTAACATAAAGCTCACTAACATAAGAATCTTTGTTGTTTTAATGTATGTGTGAATCTTGATTGTTGATTTCTTGTGATTATGATGTTAGTCATCATAAGAAACTTGCTAGATTGTGATTAAACACATGATCTAGCAAGTGAGAGGATGAAACTTGTGTAAATCAAGAGGATCATCCTTTATGTTTCTCATGAACTTGAAAATAAAGATGATTTTGTGTATGATGAAGCATGATACATGTTAAAAGTCTTGTAAATGGATGGTTACAAAACTAATTTTCTCAAGAAACCAAGTTTACATGCAAGATTTACATAACCATGATTTTTAAAGAAACTAATCTTGTTCTTAGTGTTAAATCATGGATAGAAATATGTTGTTAACGAGGAAAATACAAAAGAACTATTTTAGAAAAATTATTTTACAAGTTGTGAAAGACTAAATTTTTCAAGAATGATATTTATAAACAAATACCCATGTTTTAAAGGGTAACTAAGGTGGTGTTTGTTTTTTCAGATGCAAAAGGTCTGCAGTCTGCGGACCACATCTGCATGCATCTGCAGGAGAAGAGGTGGACCAAAGGTCTGCAGTCTGCAAGGAGAAGAGGGTTTGTTTTTTTTACTTCTACAAAAACCACTTCACAACACACATAACACACAGAACAGTCCACCCTCTCTCTCTGCCTTCATCTACCCCCACCACCACAGCCATCCGCCACCACCTCCTCCACCGTCCACCTACCACCACCACAACCAACAACCACCGTCAACCAACACCGCCCTCTGTCTCCTTCCGCGAAGCCAAGCACCACCGCAAATCCGAGCCCCCACTCCAAGAACCCACCCCCGTCACAACCACCACCACCGCCTTCGTTGTTCGACCACCGTCATCGTCGTTCGATTTGGGGGTTTTGTTTAAAGATGAAGAACATCAAACCAACCACCGCCGATCAAAACCCACCACCGCCGATCTCTCTTCTTTCCCTCTCTCTCTCTCTCCTGCTACTCCCTCTCTCTCTCTAGGGCCTCTCTCTCTTCTTTCCCTCTTATGCAGGTCTGTGGAGAATGGTGGCGGAGATGTGGGGGTGGAGGTGGTGGCGGAGATGTGGTGGTGGACGTGGTGGCGGGGATGCAGAGAGTGGTGATGCAGAGATGTGGAAAGTGTCTGTCTTTTGAGAAAGAGAAGAGGTGAGAAGAGGTGGGCTCATGTCTGTATGGGGAAGAGGTGGGGAAGAGGTAAAAGGTGAGAAGTGCTTCTAGAAAACAAACAAGCTACAGGACCCAAAGGTCCGCGAGTGTCTGCGCGACGCAGACATAAGTGGCCAGAAGTGATTCTGGCCAGAAAGCAAACAACACCTAAGTCTACTAAATAACATACTAAGTTACTATAAGTTTTTACAAAATTTCAAGTTCATGATGCAGTGTAAATTGCATGATTTTGGCTCATGGTAAGTGTTGATTGAATTGTTGTTGATTAGTGATGATTTTAAAAGAAAATGATATTTTTTGAAAGCATTGAAACCTCCATTTTAAGGGAAAACTATGGCAAAATTTTTGTAGAACTTAAACACTTAGAAAAATATTTTTAAACAAGTGTTTATAAGTAAATTTTAACCATGGTTTTTCATATAAAATTTTCCATAATTTTTTTTACAAAAATTACAAATGTTGGAGGTTGTTTTTGATAAATAAAAATGACTAAGTATATATTTAGATGTCACAAATTGTATGATTAGTTGTATATTATGTGTATTAGTTATATTATTTTAGGACTTGAAATAATATAACCTACCAAAATACCAAGAGTTATAATACAAATATTACCAACATTCCAAGTAAATGAATATATAATTTATACCCAAAATTTGACGAACCGAACAAGGACTATGGACTAAATATATATATATATATATATATATATATATATAGGGGATGGTTCAAATGAAAACCACTTTTATTGTGAAAACTCGAAAACTAACTAAACAAATCCTAAAAAACACACAATTTTTTTTTTCAATTTTTTTAATAAAAATCGCTGGTTTTTATATATGAAAAAAAAAATTTCAAAAAAAAAAATTTTTTTTTTTGTATTACACATGTGTAGTACACACACATGTGTAGTATTACAAATGTGCACTACACAATTTTTATTTTTTTGAAATTTTTTTATATATAAAAACCTGCGAAAAATTGATTTGCAAAAAAAAAAAAAAAAAAAAAATTGGTATGTTTTTTTTGGTTTTTTAATTAGTTTTCGAGTTTTCACAATAAATAGTGGTTTTCATTTGAACCTTCCCCTATATATATATATATATATATATATATATATATATATATATATATAGGGAGAAGATCATGCGAGAACCACCTCTTATTGCGAGAACCAATGTGAACACAACCAAAAATGCCTAAAAATAGCTAAAAATACACAATTTTTTTTTTGAATTTTTAAATAATTTTTATAAAAAAATCGCTACTTTTCAAATAAAAAAAAATTAAAATTTTTTTTTTTAAAAATTTTTTTTTTTGGCTTCTAAAAGTAGCGATTTTAACATAAAAAATATTAAAAAATTCAAAAATTTTTTTTTAGATTTTTTTAGATTTTTTAAAGATTTTTTTAGGTTTTTTGGGAGTTTAGTTTTTAGCATTTTAGCTTGGGGGGGGGGGGGGTTTAGGTTTTTGTGGGGGGGGGGGGTTAGGTTTTTTTTGGGGGGGGGGGTGGGGGGGGGGTTTAGGTTTTTTTTCGGGGGGGGGGGGGGTGGGGGTTAGGTTTTTTTTTGGTTTTTTTAGCTATTTTAGGTTGTGTTCACATTGGTTCTCGCGGTTCTCACAATAAAGGTGGTCCTCGCATGAGCTACTCCCTATATATATATATATATATATATATATATATTATCCGGAATTAAGTTCATATATATTTGACAAATAAGTTAAACGGTATTTTGGAAACCAAAGAAACGAAAGTATGATTTTTACAAGTGTTACAAAAATATATATCATATTTTATTCAAGTAGAAACTATATTATTTTGAATGGAGAAAAATAAATATATTTTCTTGAACAATTAGAAAATATAATATTTTTGAGGAAAATATATATTTTCTTAAAACAAAATTTAGAATATATTATTTTTGGGTGAAAAATGCATTTATAAATATTTTCTAAGTTAATCTTGAAAATATATTATTTTTGAGGTTTATATGAAAATATGATTATTTTTGCCAAGGAAGAATTATAGAAAATTTTCTATAAAAAGTTTTCTTAAAATATATATTTTAAGAATATATATTGGTGAAATTTTCATTTGATTAAAAATATTATTCCGGAAAATTTAATACAAAAATTAAGTATGAGAATACTTAATAAATAAAACAAATACGTATTTTGATACGTACGAATACACACCGGAATACGCCACCAAGACTTGGCAAAATACACAAGTCTAAAAAAAATACAAGTATAAGTATACCCATCCTTGGGGAAATATTCATGGAAGGATACAAGGCAAAATAAGTTAAAATATTATTATTTTAACCAATATTTATATACTTTGGAATAATATTTATTACATAAAAAATGTAACTCAAAGAATGATATGTCATAACAATTAAGACTAAAAGCCGTGGCACGACCTAGCCGTCTAATAATCCATAGCACATGTGTAGGTACTTGCACGTTTTCGGGACAGGATCTTTGAGTTACACCAGTTTGCAGGACGCAAGATTGTGAGTTCATGTCCCCCTTTTCTCTTAACTATTTTCAGTTTTATAACTTCGGGGGTGAAATACATGTTACAATTGTTTACAAACGTTTACATATGGTATGGTTAGTGATGTGTATAAAATGCAACATATAAATTACATCAAATGAAGCATAAAACTAATCCTTTTTTAGTACTAATATTGGAAAAAGAGTGTTTTTGTCTTCCTTTTGTATTTTCAGGATTAAATGAGCTCAAAAACGCAAAAGAAGCAAAAAGACAGCTAAATCCAACATAAATACAAGAAAAGGAACATTAGTGGACTGCCCGAACCCTCAACGGCACCTTCCAAAGCAAAATAGAGAAAACAGAAGGCTGAACACGCCCCGTGCTCAGCCAGCACGGGGCCGTGCCCAAGAAGCAGCAGAAAAGACAAACCTATAGAAGCTTCTATTGCCCATCACGGGGCCGTGCTCAGTGGACACGGGGGCGTGTCGAAAGTACAGCAGGCGCATTTATTGTAATTGCGAATTACAATTAATGAGGAGAGAGAGTGTCAGACGGACACGGGGCCGTGCCCAGCGGACACGGGGCCGTGCCCAGCTCTCTGTTCAGCCTATAAATAGGAGTGCTTGGATTCATTTCATCTCATCCCTTGGCACACCACCTCTCTCACACTTCATCCACCACCCACCACCATCACAACACCATCATCCACCACCATCATCCATTGTCCATCGTAGAGTGTGTGAGTCGTCTCGGGATCCAAGATTGATCGTAAGAGTTCTTGACAATCAAGGCCATGTTTGCCTAAGTCTCTTACATCACTTGGTGAAGACAAAGTGTCTAGTATAATACTTTTTATTTCTAATCTTTTGCACTTTTTATTTGGTTTTGTATTAATGACTTTAATAACTAGTTACTTATGTTGAAGGTGATCTTTCTTTATCGTTTGTCCGTGGTGTCTTGGCATTATTTTACTGTCTATATAAAATAAAGGATTTTCACCATTCATATCTCCATGGTTTATATGGAGGTATGTTGGCTACCTGGTAGGGGGTTAAGGGAACGGTTTGGTAAAGGTCTTGCCATTGTTCAGCGTTTAGAGGTCCTGCAATGGACCTGGGTCAAATTTAGTAGGACCTCCTTCAATACTTCACGGTATTGGATGGCGGGGGTCCAAACTCTTTGATCCCCTCATAAGTTAACTACTATTAATACTATAACCCGGCTATTTAGGACTGTATCCCTGCTGACTCAGACTACTTAGCCGAGGGTAACGTCACCACCAAAAGCGGGGCCTACCACAATACTGCATTAATAACTTAATTCATTATCTTCCAATAATCCACCCTTTTAGGATTGTATCCCTGCTGACTCAAACTACTGGGGTGAGGGTAACGTCACCTTCAAAAGAGGGGCCTACTACTGTCACACCCCCAAAATCCACCTGCGGAGTACTACCGCTTGGAGGCGTGACTGACCAGGATCCAGCCACCAATCATATTGAACAAGCATATAAGTAGTTATAGAATCCAACCAATACAATTGGTGTTCAAACAAAACATAGTTAAGTTGCAAGCGGAAGCATAAGTCTTAAATCAAAACATAAGTTTAATTGTTTCAAAGTTTAACATGGCACACAGTCGTCCATGTCCCACAACGATCCTCCTCCATGCAAGCTCCAGCTAAGAACCTAAGGACCTGCAAAGCATGTAGTAACGAGTCAACAACAAGTTGAGTGAGTTCACGGTTGGGTGTTCGTTTTAAGTTGTTTCGAAAACAGTTTCCTTTAGCTGGCATCCTGCCGTGGGGGTTACCCCATAGTTGAAAACGTGATTTGTTTATTCCCGGTTACTCTGGCAATCCAGCCGTGGGGGCTACCCCGTGTTAGTTATCTGGCATTTCGGCCGTGGGGGCTACCCCATGTATACACTAGACTCGTTACCATATCGACTGCTGACTGTAGTCATGTTTATGTGCCCTGAACTGTCAATGTCTATCATCATTGACGTGCCAGTAGTCCATTAGTTCACGCCCGTCCTCTGCGGCACGGTGTGAGGTTTGTCAAACCTAAATAGCGTTATCTAACTAATGACCCGCTCGCCATTGGCCTCAGCGATTAAGTCGATACAAAGATGAGGGACTTCGTGATAGAGTTTTGGTCTAGTACGAGTTATCTGTCCGTGAGGACGAGGAATTACATTCCTGAAACTTTGCTGTCCTACCCAAGGAGGACGAGGAACCCAGTTCCTTAACCCCAATTCCCGACCCAGGGAATCCCATGCTTTGTAGAGGGTGTGAACTCACCTTGGTTTGCTCGGTAGAAACACAGAAAAGTCAAACAAGCAATGTTGTGGCTACTCACGTCTTACCATAATTGTATCATACCATAAGGTTCGTATTCAAGTAGTGCACGTATGTTTCTAGCATAATGTACTCAAGTAACGTTTATGGCATTCATGTTTAATCATGGCAGATTCACGTTCAACAGTTAACATATAAGGTCTGTGCATTCGGGCCCAAGAGTTCGGCCCAAACAATTAAGTCCGAAATGAGATGTAAGCCCAAACAGCGTGTATCTGTGTATAATCCCGAGTCGCAACTAGGCGTTTGCGACTCGCAACCTGAGTCGCAACTACGGTCTCGGTTCATGCTGTTTTGGTTACGAGTCGCAACTGGACTCGCAACCAGGGTTTCGAGTCAAACGGTTTATGTGCTGATCACTTGTGGTTTCGAGTCGCAACCAGGTGTTTGCGACTCGCAACCGATGTCGCAACTGGGAGATTTCGACTCATCATGCATGGTTTCGAGTCGCAACTGGAGGTCTCGAGTGGACAACTGCTGATTCGGAACAGTGTACTACCCAATGAGAATTTGATTTCAGGAAATGGTTTGTACTATCCACTTAAACCTGTTTATTTGTCTAACAATTACCATTTTGGATCAAACATATCAGAATTCAAATATTCAACCATGTTCATATGATATTCAACAAGTTCTTCATGTGTTCATCATGTTCATCTTTAGGGTTTTCATCTTCATTCATATGAACCTAAGTCTAACAAAAATCATGAATAACTTATCAACAAATCACCCTAATAGCAAGCTTTCGGTTCTTAACACAAGAGTACACAATCCGATTTATATGAATATCACCTATCATACATATGCAAGCCGATTCTATAAACATCAACAACCAAGGGTTAAACCACATTTAATCACAAGATCTCATTAACTCATCATACAACATATATTAAAGACATGTTTAACCGATTATCATCACTATACACATCCGAGAACATGATAAAGCCATAATCATACATTTTTCCACTTACTAAAACATGAAGACAAGCATTAAATCATCAAGCACACATAATCCTTAATATATAGCAAGACACTAACCGATTTGGTTCTCTAGTGTGAGGGTATGAAGAGTGATGAGTGACTTCCGAATGATGATCTTGAGCTCGGTCCGAGAGTCCTAGTGCCACCGGTTGATCCAAGAATGAAGGAGAGGAATGTATGATGTTGTAGCTTAGGGTTTTAGTGAAGAGGATGGAGTGTGTGTATAGGTGAGTGTGTTGTCCAAAGAAATGGCACCTATGGTTATCCACCTAGTTTATATACTAGTCTACATTGGTGCACCCTAGTGGGCTTCGGGTGAGGTGCACGGCCCAACCGGCCCGTAAGTTATACTAGTTCACTCGAGACCACATGGTCTCGAGTCGGGTTCGTGTTGTCTCGGTTCATATACATACTCGAATACATACACATAAGCATACATGTAACATAACACATAATCATATAAAGGTTCACTTATCATTCATTAATTCACATAAGTTTAACTAGTCACACGTTTAAGCTTACAACGAAAGGTTCTAAATTTCGAGTTGTCACAACTACAATAACTAAGATAATCTCTTAATTATGTGCAAAAGTGTGGAAATAATCAAAGGTTATACTAGATACGAGTCGGAACCAAGTGATTCATCTTGTCTATCTGTTTTTATTTTTATTTTCAGCATCTTAGTTAGTTTTATTTTTCTTAGTTTAAAACATTTTTCTAAACTTTTATTTTGGTTAGACGTTGAGGATAAACCGGTACTAAAAGCTCTTGTGTCCTTGGACGACCTCGGTATCTTACCAACGCTATACTACACTCAACGATGGGTGCACTTGCCCATATGTGTGTTTAGTGTTAGTGAAATATCGTGTTTTATAAATTTAAAACTTGGCTAAAATAAGTGTTAAAAAGGGCTTAAAATATACACCTAATATATATAACACTTCACACGCATCAAGTTTTTGGCGCTGCTGCCGGGGACACAAGGATTTTAAGAAAGTTAGGAATCAACGGCCTAATCATCTTTTATTTTCCTTTTTATTTTTTTAGGTTTTTCTTAGTTTTTTCAGCTTCTGCAGCGCTCAGCACGGGCCGTGCCCAGCAATCATCACTGGCAGTTTTTATTTTCTGAGTTACAGAGAGCTGAACACGGGGCCGTGTCGGTGCAACACGGGGTCGTGTCCAACTCCCAGTAACGGGGATCCAGAAATCCATTACTGTGCCTCTGAACACGGGCCGTGTTCATTGAACACGGGGCCTTGGTGGACATTCTGACCAGCGTTCTTTTCTGTTTTTGTTGCAGGACTTGGAACCCAGGCGCCACATTTGAACCTCCTACGTAGTGCATGAGCTCCAGTTCTAGTAGAGACATAAAAGAACCCCTAGAAGAACCCGAGCGTTTTCTCAGAAAAAGACTAAAAGCTAAAAATCAAGAGAAAGCTTCGGGGAACCCACTTCCAATGGCGGACCAACGCACCCTCATGGATTACCTACGGCCTACCGTAGGCAATCTTAGCGCCGCTATCAATGCCCTGAATGTCGAGGCCAACAACTTCGAACTTCGGCCGCATTTGATACAAATGCTCCAGAACTCCGCAACCTTCCACGGGCTTGCGGACGAGGATCCCCATCTACATATTACTAACTTCTTAGAAATATGTGATACCTTTCGGATCAATGGAGCATCAAATGACGCCATCCGCCTTCAAATGTTTCCTTTTTCACTAAAAGACCGAGCTAAGGCTTGGCTTAACACCCTCCCAGCTGGATCGGTAAACACCTGGGATGAACTCGCCCAAAAATTTTTGTATAAGTATTTCCCTCCTGCTAAAACGGCTAAGTTAATGACTGAAATTAATACATACTCACAAGAGGATGGGGAATCCTTATATGAAACTTGGGAAAGATTCAAGGAGCTTCTAAGAAAGTGTCCTCACCATGGTCTAGCGGTATGGCAACAAGTATCCACTTTCTACAATGGATTGTTGCCACACACAAGACAAACACTTGATTCAAGCTCCGGGGGACTCTTAGGTAATCGTCGCCCAAATGAAATATATAACCAAATTGAGGAAATTGCTCAAACCAATTTTCAATGGCACACTCCCCGAGGTAATAAATCTATTGCCCCGGGCGCCCATAAGGTTGATGAAAGCACCTCTTTACAAGCCCAAATCGAGGCCCTCTCTTCAAAAATCAAAAGGCTAGAAATGACAAAAACGGCCTCGGTTATGGCTTGTGAAGGGTGTGGTGGGTCACATGAAAATTGGAGTTGTATGAAAGAATTAGATGAACAAACTGAAACGGTAAACTACATGGATAATAGACCTAGGCCGTCGGGTCCTCCAACGGGTACCTACAACCAAGGATGGCGTAACCACCCAAATCTTGGTTGGAGAGATCCCGGAAATAGTAGTAACCAACAAAACCAACGAACTAATTTTCAACAACCGCAAAATTTTCCTCAACAACAAGGTGGAAGAGAAAGGCTTGAAGATACTTTATCTCGCCCCATCTCTGACACTGAAAAGAAGAACTCGGATCGATTTCAACAATTGGAATCAAATTTCAGAAATCAACAAGCTAGCATTCAAAACGTTGAAAAACAATTAAATCAACTAGCTCAAAATTTCTCCGAGAGACCACAAGGCGCATTACCCAGTAATACCGAACCAAACCCAAAAGCACAAGTCCATCTCATCACATTAAGAAATCGAACCGTGGGTCCCGGGGATGCTCCATTGCCGCCAAATGAAAGAAGCCATTCTAGCCAGCCTGTGACTCCTCCTGCGCCAGAAAAGGCTTCTACACCAAATCAAGAGCCCACCAAGACTCCTCCAATCCCGTACCCCGGTAGGTTAAATCGTCAAAAGACCGATGAGCAATTCGCAAAGTTCGAAAGTTTACTAAAACAATTGCATGTTAATATTCCTTTTATTGAGGTCCTAACCCAAATGCCTAAATATGCAAAATTCATGAGGGATTTCCTCACTCACAAAAGGAAAATTGAATCATTGCAATTAGTTAACCTAGGCGAAGAATGCTCAGCTCTAGTACTCAACAAACTTCCACAAAAGAAAATCGACCCCGGGAGCTTCACAATCCCTTGTTCGATTGGGAAGTCCCCCGTCCGAAATGCTTTAGCCGATCTTGGGGCTAGCATCAACCTCATGCCCACCTCAATGTTTAAGCGACTCGGCCTAGGAACAACAAGCCCTACAAAGATGAGCATACAACTCGCCGACAGGTCCGTCAAATTCCCACATGGTGTCGCCGAAAATCTGCTAGTCAAGGTCGACAAATTCGTCTTTCCCACCGACTTTGTCATCCTAGACATGGAAGAAGACACCGAGGTCCCTCTCATCCTCGGGAGGCCATTCCTAGCCACCGCTCAAGCATTGGTGGATATGAATGACGGAACTCTAACATTGAAGTTTGGGGATGAGGAAGTGAAATTTGAATGTGGAAAGCGAGTAGAGGAAGAAGATCCGGTCAACTACATGAAGGTCATAGACTCAATCTTGGATGATGCTCTCCGACGGTGTAACATGGGATGCATCACATCCCACTTGGGTAACATATGACCAGGCTTTGGGTCTAGCCAAGGACCCTTATAAACGTGGCGCACCATGGAGGCATTCCACGGAACTATCCTTAGTTTAATTTAGATTAGTTTTTATGCTTTCTAGTTAGTTTAATTTTCAGGAATAAAACACACTCATGGTGGTAAAGGATGAAAAGGGGAACGAGAAAAATGATCCCATGCACAAGAACGAGGCAACCCGACAATTTTCTCCAGTTCAGAAGGTTCAACACGGGCCGTGCTCAACCAACACGGCCCCGTGTCGAACCACCTGCACAAAAACGCCCAGTACAGGTACCTGGACACGGGCCGTGTTCACCCAACACGCCCCCGTGTCCAGCCTTCTGTTTCTCTTATTTCAATTTTGTTACTGGCACTTGAACACGGGGCCGTGCCCGGATAACACGGGGCCGTGTTCAGTGCCCAGTAACACAAAGTTTTGCTTTTTAAACACTATTTTACAGATCTAATCAACCTAAAAATTTATTTTTGGGACACATTGAGGACAATGTGTAATTTAAGTGTGGGGGGGATGCTAAAACCTTGAATTTTGCAAGTCCTAAATACAAGCCTTACACAAAACTCTATTGGAACCGCTAATCACCCCAAATTTTTTTTCAAAAATTTCATTTTTTTTACTTGTCTAGGTTTAACTCGGGAAATTCAAGACTTCAAAAAGGTTATATTTTTACAAATTTACAACCGATAGCGTAGTGATAAAAAGAACCAACATAAGAAAATTATGAAAAGGCATGACAAACTTATTTAAAATTTGATTATATATACTTGATCACATAAAAACCCATTCCCACAAAAGTGAGTTTTGAGCCTTTATTGAGCACACAATTACATATCATTTGACTAAATGCTCATTTTTCGTTTCTTGTGTGAATAGCTGCTTGGTTCTTACGACTCTAGAACTTGCCATGACAATACATTCCCGGTCCTTATCAACTTAAACCCGAGTAAGTAAATGATGGAGGCATTAGGACTAACCTTTTTCATTTCTACACCATTATTTTTCTTTTTCTTTTACCACCTACCCAAAAATCCCCCTAGTTAGCCCCTTTGAGCCTAAACCTTTTCATTTCATCACCCAAACAAAAACCCTTTCAACCACCAAAACCCTTTTTCATTTTTAACCCTTTATTTTAGTAACAAGTTCGGTTCTTCGTAAAAAAAAAAAATTGTGATAATGATGAAGCAAAAAGAAAATAAACAAACAAAGTAATCAAAAATAACTTTGTTTGAATAAAAGCTTCATTAAAAAAAAAATTGCAAAAATACGAAAACCGACACTTGTTACGCTTTTAGCCCTTTTTCTACTAACCGCTAACCCAAACACCTACCTTTAACCCTAGCCAACCCTTAACCCACAAAGTCCTCTTGATATCTACAAAGGTATAAAGGTTAAAAAGGAGGAGGATTGATTTCTTGGCAAGCCTATGGTAGGAATAAGTTCCATGCCGCTCTCGAGTGATTCACTAAAAATACACCTTCGGTCGAGTGTGAGTGATTTCCCCGCGAGGTATGTGAATTTGTATATAAATAGAATTTAAAAAAAAAGGCATGTTATGCCCAAATAAGTAATTTCTTTTATGAACAGTTCTAAATAAATCATTACGAATAGGAGTGTAAATAAATAAAAATAAAACCCAAAAAGATCTTGGAAATCCCGACACTCTACGACAAGCCCAAAACCTTCTTCTCTACCTATTCCATTTGGGAGTGTAAGCCACATATTAAAGAGTTTTGCTTGAGGACAAGAAAAAGTTCAAGTGTGGGGGTATTTGATGTGTATAAAATGCAACATATAAATTACATCAAATGAAGCATAAAACTAACCCTTTTTTAGTACTAATATTGGAAAAAGAGTGTTTTTGCCTTCCTTTTGTATTTTCAGGATTAAATGAGCTCAAAAACGCAAAAGAAGCAAAAAGACAGCTAAATCCAACATAAATACAAGAAAATGAACATTAGTGGACTGCCCGAACCCTCAACGGCACCTTCCAAAGCAAAATAGAGAAAACAGAAGGCTGAACACGCCCCGTGCTCAGCCAGCACGGGGCCGTGCCCAAGAAGCAGCAGAAAAGACAAACCTATAGAAGCTTCTATTGCCCATCACGGGGCCGTGCTCAGTGGACACGGGGGCGTGTCGAAAGTACAGCAGGCGCATTTATTGTAATTGCGAATTACAATTAATGAGGAGAGAGAGTGTCAGACGGACACGGGGCCGTGCCCAGCGGACACGGGGCCGTGTCCAGCTCTCTGTTCAGCCTATAAATAGGAGTGCTTGGATTCATTTCATCTCATCCCTTGGCACACCACCTCTCTCACACTTCATCCACCACCCACCACCATCACAACACCATCATCCACCACCATCATCCATTGTCCATCGTAGAGTGTGTGAGTCGTCTCGGGATCCAAGATTGATCGTAAGAGTTCTTGACAATCAAGGCCATGTTTGCCTAAGTCTCTTACATCACTTGGTGAAGACAAAGTGTCTAGTATAATACTTTTTATTTCTAATCTTTTGCACTTTTTATTTGGTTTTGTATTAATGACTTTAATAACTAGTTACTTATGTTGAAGGTGATCTTTCTTTATCGTTTTTCCGTGGTGTCTTGGCATTATTTTACTGTCTATATAAAATAAAGGATTTTCACCATTCATATCTCCACGGTCTATATGGAGGTATGTTGGCTACCTGGTAGGGGGTTAAGGGAACGGTTTGGTAAAGGTCTTGCCATTGTTCAGCGTTTAGAGGTCCTGCAATGGACCTGGGTCAAATTTAGTAGGACCTCCTTCAATACTTCACGGTATTGGATGGCGGGGGTCCAAACTCTTTGATCCCCTCATAAGTTAACTACTATTAATACTATAACCCGGCTATTTAGGACTGTATCCCTGCTGACTCAGACTACTTAGCCGAGGGTAACGTCACCGCCAAAAGCGGGGCCCACCACAATACTGCATTAATAACTTAATTCATTATCTTCCAATAATCCACCCTTTTAGGATTGTATCCCTGCTGACTCAAACTACTGGGGTGAGGGTAACGTCACCTTCAAAAGAGGGGCCTACTACAATAACTAAGATAATCTCTTAATTATGTGCAAAAGTGCGGAAATAATCAAAGGTTATACTAGATACGAGTCGGAACCAAGTGATTCATCTTGTCTATCTGTTTTTATTTTTATTTTTATTTTCAGCATCTTAGTTAGTTTTATTTTTCTTAGTTTAAAACATTTTTCTAAACTTTTATTTTGGTTAGACGTTGAGGATAAACCGGTACTAAAAGCTCTTGTGTCCTTGGACGACCTCGGTATCTTACCAACGCTATACTACACTCAACGATGGGTGCACTTGCTCATATGTGTGTTTAGTGTTAGTGAAATATCGTGTTTTATAAATTTAAAACTTGGCTAAAATAAGTGTTAAAAAGGGCTTAAAATATACACCTAATATATATAACACTTCACACGCATCAGTTAGCTAAGGAATGAACTGTTAGATCATGTGAGTGGTGGGTACAACACTTAAGACCATTAATCCTCGTATAAGGACCGGGGGACATGAGTGATAGATCTATTTGGGTGTTGCGAGCCCTACCCCTGGGCCGGAAGTGGCCGAAGGTGGTGAGTATGTCTTACAGCCGGAAGCCCGGTACAAAATCCGCAAGGTTTGAGCCTTCCTGCACTATTTCACACATATTAATGTCTTAGCTACATATTAATGGATCTTTTCATAGACACTTTCATACCGGATTACAAAGGCATACATACGATTGTTTACAAGATTATTCGAACTCATACATAAATTCATGAACTTGCTCAACTTTTGTTGATGTTTACAAAATTACATGTATTTCAGGAAACAAGATGGAATTTGGGTGCTGGTGTTGTTTTCAAGACATAAGTTTCAAGCTTAGATGTCATCCACTTTTGCTTTGTAACATAACTTGAGGATATGTTGGTTGAAACTTAAATGATTTGCGTTTGTAACATTTTAAACATATGAATGGATGAACATCATGTTTTAATCATATATTTGTTTATTATAATTGAATGCAATGATATTGAACAAGTCACACATCAAACGCTTCCACAAAAGTCAGGGTGAGATAGTTTGGTATCAGAGCTTCGATTGTAGTGAACTAGGATTCCTTCTCGAGTCTAGACTACAATCACTAGGATTCTCTCACGAAAACATTTTCACAAAATATTTTTCATTGCATTTACAAAAAGCGCCAAGATCTATGAGTCGAATATTTTTCAAAGGAAAGACAAAGCAAAGGCAAAGCAAGGACATTAGTAGGGAAGGGAATACCCCGACTAATGTGCCAATTGAGGTATAATCAGTCCATGTGGGATAAACTTGCCAAAGGCAAAATGACCACCCCCTCCAAAAGAACAAACGAGAGTTATACGTGACATGTTGCATTATTTGCTTGTATATACTAAGTAACATTATTATTAATATGTATGCACACACACACACACACACACACATATATATATATATATATATACACACACACGTATGGGAGTATTATTGACGGGAACAAGATACCTTTGACTTCGAATTCTATTATTGTTCTTGACTCGCACAATGCTACTAACGACCTCGTGTTTAATGCGGAGCTCATGGTTAAGGTAACTACTAAACTAGACCCCAAGCTTGATTCCATAGAAGATGGTTGTTCTTCCCTCTCGAATGCGAAACTGCCTGACTACGGTAGCAACGACGAGGCGGAGGAGGCAACCTTGGACAGCAACCTTATCAGTGGGACGAGGTCCCTGAGGCATTTATGAAACCCGATTGACGACACTCATTTCCAGACAAAGAGAATGAAGTACTCATCCTAAAGTTGCCCCTCCAGCTACAATTACTAGGAACCCTCCTTATTCCTATTCTGTCTAAGCATTGTGCCATTTCACGCGTAACAACAACGAACGTTGGCGCGAAGACCATCATAAAGGTCCATTCCATGTTGAAGGTATGAGGACAGTAATGTCCCCTCTTTGATTGGTCAGCTGCTTTGAACAAGGGAAAATTATGGTGACCGTACAAGGCAATTTATTATTATGGGGCCCACGTAATAACAACTTGTAGTGCATGGAAATCCTGGTGGACTCTGCGGGTCAAGCAAATGATCACTATTTTTTTGGAATTCCTATATTGTTCCAAATCCCAACTCAGTAGGACATTAACTGAGTAGAACATTAACCGAGATGGGTACTATAGCACCCCACAAAATAGGAAGCCTGCCTACGCCTGCTTCGTACTTAACACTTCTACCTGTTGTACGAATCGTTTGAGACTCGGTATCTAAGCAAGAGAAGATGGCTAACGCTTAGGAAAGATTTACCTCAACACTGCAGGATTCTTATGTATGGACTTGTACGGTACTTACAACGCCCCCAAACTTATCTATTGTAGATGTTATGATAAAACCCCAACCTTTGACATCCGCTTTACCCCAAGGAGGTAGCGTGGCGCAAGCTGTAGTGTAACTTATTTACCACACTCTGTTCGGCATTCATGAAGACCGTACCAACCATATTGGGACTCCTGGAGCCCAAGCCAAATCAATGTATGCATCACACAGCCCAGTGTGGCAAAGGGGTCCTCCCTATATTGGACAATCGAGAACCATGGAGTATAGGACACATATCATAAGGGCAGAAGTAATCACTCGATAATCTCAATAGATTGTTGTTCCATTTAGGCACATGCAAGACACATGCAAGAAGATTCTACTCGATCTACACCTCTATCAGTATCTCCACACTCTCTATCCCGTAAGTGCACCCCATCGTTAGGATAGTGCATTCACACCCTGTAAACCGCTTTACGGTTACTACAAGGTACAATTCGGTCCCGAGGAAGAAGTCGTGTACCCTCCCGACCTTACTTATGTGTTTCCGCTCTCAGCCCCCCTCCTGCACGTAGCAGTAATGCACAACCCCCTCCTTGGGAAGTTTGCCCGTTTTTGTAAAAATAAAGACTATGGAAGAGTCCAAAACTTGAAGGAAAAATAAGGAACAAGGTAAAGGGAAGGCCTCACCATATTTTGTATAGCACTGGATGACTTGCATCAATCGGAGTAAGGTGACTCCGATGAGGTTTTCTACGCAAGACTAATTGCAACAAGTTGATATGGTGTATGTAAAAGTCGATGTACCCTTAGCAAGATTCTGTTGTGACTCATTCCAATGATGAGATGAATATGGTGGGAAGATTTGCATAGGCCTCATTAGGAATTACCTTACCCTTATGCTTAGAGTGCACGACTAATGAGCTTTTCTTTCACTTATCGACGACAATATTTATTCTGAAATAAATGTCTAATTTCGTCGATATGTTTTATGCATGTGAAGCTCATGGAACCACAACAAAGGGACATGGGTCAGACCCAACTGGAACCTCTACCTGCAACAAGAGCTAAGCTTGAAGCCCTAGTAAACCAGCAAGTCGCTAAAGCAATCGACCAGTACGAAGCAAGCGACATTGCAAATAGTGGCGGACTAAGAGGAACCATAATGGGAATCTCTTAGGCGATAACTCTTGCCCTAGGTCCTACCGAGGGCGGAGTAACGGTGGAGAAATCTAATGAAAATCCAGTGGAGAAGAAGACGCATGTGGAGTCTTCTTCGGGTAGAACTAAGAGAAAGTTTGCAAGCCTGAAGAAAGGAACCCAAGTAAGTCATGACAACCCAAATGCAAACAAAAGAAGTAAAGCAAACACGCCTCGTGGCACAAAAGCTTTTGGGGCCACCAATGAGGCTAGAGGAAAGGTTTATTTGGGGAATAAGCCGAGATGTGACGAATGCAGGTTTCACCATGAAGGTCGATGCTCGAAACCTTAGTGTGATAGATGTGGAAAGAAGGGTCATAGCAAGGATACCTGTTGGGCAAGGTACCCCAACCAAGGAGGAAACGGTGACTACAACGAAGCAGATAACAACAACCAAGGCGGAAACAGTAATGATAGAGCTCCTGGTTGTTTCAGATGTGGCGACACAGGGCACTTTAGGAAAAATTAGCCTAAGAAGGACCAACCACGAGGAAGAGTTTCACGAACGGAGCTCGTGAAGTGCTCCAGAACCTGAATATTATGACAGGTACGTTCCCTATTAACCAACACTATACCTCCATTTTGATTGATACTGGTGCCGACTTTAGCCTTGTATCTATAGAACTTAAGAACATACTTGACTTAGAAGTGAGTAAACTAGACACCCTATACTCTGAAGAGTGGCAAAAGGGAAATTAGTCGAAGAGGTTAAAGTTATTAAGGGATGTACACTTGAACTTGGAGAACAAAAGTTTTCTATTAACCTGCTACCAGTTGGTTTAGGAAGTTTTGATGTTGTAGTTGGCTTAGATTGGGTATCCAAGAATGAAGCTGAGGTTGTTTGTCATGGGAAAGTCGTTCGCATCCCTCTTGCGAATGATGAAACACTTATAGTACACGGCTTTCATACAGTTGATGCAAGGATGCTGGGCCCCATAAGGTGGAAGATTGTGACATTCCACATTGGTTTTGAAGGCGCAGTAGTGTCTCCGAAGAGGCCGCATAGCCATCCTTGCTCATGTTGTCGACAAGGAGATCGAGGAGCCAAGATTAGAAGACGTTCCTTTTGCAAAGGAATATCCATAAGTCTTTCCTAAAGACTGGCCAAGACCCCCTCCACCGCGACGAGTATAGTTTCGAATAGACTTAGTGCCAGGAGCGACACCAGTGGCAAAGGTACCTTACCGATTAGTCCCGTCCGAAATACAGAAGCTTTCAATGCGACTGTAAGAGCTGCTAGATAAGGGAACTTATCAGGCCAAACTTCTTGGGGAGCTCTAGTGTTATTGGAAAGGAAGAAGGAAAACAGTTTCCGTATGTACATACGGCCTGATCTAGGAGGAAATCAAAGAACTGATAAGGAAAAAGTATTGTTCCAGGTCGGAAATCCTGAAATTAGAACTGGTGAAGAAGAAGTATTGTGCATAAGTTACAGAGAGTTAAACAACTGACTATCAAGAATCGGTACCCCTTACCGAGAATTGATGATTTGTTTGGCCAACTACAAGGTTTCCGCTACTATTCAAAGGTTGACTTAAGGACAGGATATCACTAGTTGAGGACACAAGAAGAAAGTATCCCTAAAACAGCCTTTAGGACTCGCTTTGGGCATTACGAGTTCCTTGTCATGCCGTTTGGCTTAACAAACACACCGTAATTATATATGGATCTCATGAACCGAGTGTGTAAGCCGAATGTGGATGAGTTCGTGATTATGTTTATTGACGACATCCTTATTTGCTCAAAGACCAAGGAAGGTCATGAGAAACATATGCGAGCTATATTGGAGCTTTTGAAGAAAGAACAGATATATGCAAAGTTGCCAAAGTGCGAATTTTGGATTCGCGAGGTGCAATTCCTAGGTCGCATGGCGAAAGAGGATGGAATCCATGTAGACCCTGCCAAGATAAAGGCAATCAAGAATTGGGAAGCACCAAAAACCACAACCGAAATACGGAAATTTCTGGGGTTAGCAAGCTATTACAGACGAATAGAGGATTTTTCCAAGTATTACCCAGCTGCTAACGTCCCTTACCCAATAAGATAAGAAGTTTGATTGAGGAGAGAAACAAGAAACAACTTTGCAGATGTTGAAGGATAAACTCTGCGATGCACCTATCTTTTCTTACCGGACGATACCAAGGGATTTGTAGTTTATTGTGATGCTTCTCGACAAGGTCTTGGTTGCGTGTTGATATAATAAAACAAATTCATCGCTTACGCATCACGTCAATTAAAGGTGCATGAGAAGGACTACACGACGCATAACCTTAAATTAGGTGATGTGATCTTCGCGTTGAAGATCTGGCGTCATTTCGAGTATGGTACTCGTTGCACGATCTTTACAGACCATAAGAATTCACAACACATCTTTGATCAGAAGGATTTGAATATGAGAAAGCGTAGATGGGTTAAGCCGTTGAACGATTATGAACGTGAGATCAAGTATCACCCAGGCAAGGCAAACGTGGTAGCCGACGCCTTGAGTCACAAGGGACGCATAAAGCCTCTAAGGGTGCGAGCCTTAGAGATAACGATACAAACCAATCTCATAGTTCGGATTCGTAAAGCCCAGCAAGAAGCACTTAAACCAGTGAACCTACGAGTTAAATCACTGTGTGGTATGGAAGTGAAATTGGTTTGAAAGGAAAACGGAACATTATACTTCATGGAACGAATTTGGGCACCATCCTTCGGCAATCTACGAGCACTTATTCTGGACGAAGCTCATAAGTTGAGGTACTCGATCCAACCTGGATCCGACAAGATGTACCCATATTTAAAAGATTGGTATCGGTGGCCCAAGATGAAAGCCGACATTGATGTATATGTGGGTAACTTCCTTACTTGCGCCAAAGTTAAGGAAGAATACCAGAACCCGCCAGGGTTACTGCAACAACCGGAGATTCCCGTCTGGAAATGGGAACAGATCTCCATGGACTTCATCACAAGGCTACCAAGAACACAAAAAGGACACGATATGATTTAGGTGATTATCGATCGACTCACGAAGTCTGCGCACTTTGTACCTCTCAGTAAGAAAGACAGCACAAAGTAGTTAGCACAAATACCTCTCAGAGAGACTGTGGCACATCAGGGAGTGCCTGTATCCATCATATCCGACCAAGATGGTCGCATTGCATCAAGGATTTGAAAGACATTGTAACAAGCGTTTGGTTTACAGTCGAATCGTAGCACAACCCTTCACCCTCAAACGGATGGCCAAAGTGAACGGACGATTCAGACTTTGGAAGACATACTGCGTGCTTATTTGATGGACTTTGGTGGGAGTTGGGATACTCACCTACCTGTGGTGGAGTTTCCTACAATAATACTTATCACACCAGCGTTCAGGCGGCCCCGTCTGAAGCCTCACATGGACGTAAGTGTCGGTCCTTGTTGTGGTTGGGCGGAGACCAAAGTTAAACGGTTTATTGACCCCGAGTTGGTTCAGGAAATGACATACAATATTTCACAGATACATGATCGTATCAAGACATCTCGTGATAGATAGAAGAGTTACGTCGACAAGCGGCAGAAACCGTTGGAATTTATGGTTGATAATATGGTTATACTGAGGGTCTCACCTTGAAAAGGCGTGGTACGATTTGGTAAACATGGAAAGTTGAACCCACGGTACATTGGACCCTTCGAGATCCTGGAAAGGAACGAAGGCGTTACATACAAACTTGTTAGTGTATACGTCTGTAGCTTTCGTCAGCATTTAGTCATATTTTATATATTTTGTGTACTTGTTTGTTATTATGTATGTAATGTCGAATGACAGCTCAGGGAATGGCTTTGTACTGTAAAGATGATGTCCGTCGGCTGACTTGTGTCATCCGGTCGGATGGCCATCCGACCGGATAGCCATCTGAGCGGACAGTCACTCGTTTGAACAACATCTATTTCATCCCTGAGTTTGCCTATAAATACCCCATCCGGGTATGCCATTTAGGACTTTTGACGCTAGAGAGAACTCTGTCATTGTCTGACTTCTATAGGCGCTTTTGTACTTTCATAACAGTCGAATAGAAAGATCAGACTGCGTTTAATCGTTGAATATTCTGTCGTACATCTGTGATTTGATCAAATGGATTCCGCACATTAGTCAAAGTCGATTCATCTAAGTTCCTGACGAACAGATCCTGTACGAGGGACCAACAAGTGGTATCAGAGCTTCCAGGGAGCTGAATCGAGATCTACGACAACGAATTCACCAGAATTCGAGCTTTTCTTGCCGATCAGAGTCAAATTTCACCGGAAATTTGACATATTTTCTCACTTTCTACTCATTTCTTACATTGTTCTTCACTTTTTCACCACAAAAGTCAGAAAAACATAAAATTGGACATGAATCTATGGTTAAAATTTGATAAAACTGATATAAATCGATTCGCAATCAATCAAAGTATAATCCTTCCAAGTTTCATAATCAGATTCGATCAAAAACTAGATCAAATTCATCAAAAACCATGTTGAACTGTTCATGTTTGCTGACGTCATCCACTCGCTCGGACAGCTGTCCGAACGGATTGGACTAGACAGTACCTGTTAGATGCTTGCTGACTTCATCAGTGTTACTCGCTTGGATTACCATCCGAGTGGTGTGATTTTGATTGTTCAAGTTTATTTGTCTACTTCATCATCCCACCCGGTCGGACAACAATATGATCGGATAGGATTTGGAGGTTCTTGTTTTCAGTTACAAAAATTAACCTGTCATCCGGTCGGATTACCATCCGAGCGATGAAAGGTTGAAATTCAAACTTTTCAAAGTTTAGTGTGTCACTCGAACGAACGACCACCCGATCGGATCACCATCCGATCGGATATCCTTTTCACAACAGTACAGTTGATTACCTGTGTCACTCGTTTAGATTGTGACTCGACCGGATCACCATACGATCCAGGTGCTTTTGTTTGAAATCTTTAAAATTTGTGAAAATTGTCTAAGTGTTTGTAATTTGTTACAGGTACACTACAAATGGGGAACGATTTTCTCAATCCCTTCAGTGACATATTTGCTTACACTAGCAACACAGGAGATGCTACTTCAAGCAACATAAACGACACAACACCAAATCCGAACCATAGGAAAACCATTGTTGGTTCTTTGAGTGTTGATAACGCCTATGGCACCTACAACAAACCGCCCAAGCTAACGGCGATAGAGGAATACAACAAATGGGCAAGTAGGTTTGAGGAATGGTTGAAAGCATTCGCATATCTAAGTTGGAAGAGTATGAAAAATACTTTTGACATCGGAAGAACTGACTTTGAAAATTTAAATGATTCTGAACAAGAAAGGTTCGTGGCAAAACAGAAATGCATCGCCTTACTACATCAATCAGTACGGGATGACATTATATCATTAATCGACTACAAAGATTCCAAAGATTTATGGGAGAAGTTAAAGATGAAGTGTGTGGGTGGTGCCGAAATTGTTAGAAACAAGAAAAAGTTGTTCAAAAAAGAATTCGATCTGTTTGGGTGTATGAAAAATGAGTCTGTGTCAAAGATTATAGAAAGATTCGGTCACTTATAGATGGAACTTGCAAGACATCAAATTGTGTATTCACAGGAAGAATTGGTTGATAAGTTGTTTGATTCACTGCGTGATGAGAAAGATTGGCAGTATTTTGCGCTAATGTTGAAGAACACAGTAAAGTCGGCTGATCTGACAGTTGATTTGCCAATTGAAAGGTTGGAAAGTCATGTTCTGGAGATTAGAAAGACGAACAAAGTGAACAATTCCTCGTATCAACAGAATGTTGATTTATATTATCGGGAAAGTATGATCCCAAAAACTGTGTCACCGAAGACTGCATTCTCAGCAGAAAACACAAACATGCCAAATCAAGAAAGTCAAAACAACAGTTCTACTCCAAGCAGTGGATATCATGGAGGATCATCTTCAACTGCTCCAAGTCAACAAAAACAATCAGTACCGAAAAACATGTTCCAGTGCAATATTGCTGTAGACCTCAACAATGCACAAAACTTTAGTGAAGAGGCAGCTAAGCAGCAAATGGTGTTTTTGGCATCCGTCTTGGAATCATATGAGAGCCTTGTTGCTGGAAAGATCGGAAACACCAACCTCACCAAAGAAGATTATGATCAAATCGACCTTGAAGAGATGGAGTTGATTGATATTAGATGGTGTTTGCCGAGTGCGGTCAGAAGGGCTCAAAGATTCATGGAGATAACAGGCAGACACTCCATTGGTGGACCGTCAACAAAGCTAGGTTTTGATAAAACGAAGGTTACATGCTTTAAATGCAAGCAAAAGGGACATTTTAAACGAGAATGTCGAAATGCAGCTGCTGATGAAACGACCAACCCATTCCGTGAAGACTATTATAAAAGAGCCATCTATCATCAAAACAAATCTGAACCTCCATGAATGAAACAGATATAAGAAAATCCCGAAGAAAAGTCAAGAGCATTAACCGTTATCCATGATGATGAGGGATTTGATTGGAGTGATTTGTTACCGGAAGAAGATGCAGTGGGTTATGCCTTTATGACAAAAATTATTCCTTTCAAAGATGCCCGAACAGAAGAAATAAAATATGTCAACATGAAGATGTTAGCCCAAACGATGAAAGACATACATTATCGTGCATGGAAAGAGGCAAAAAGTGCAAAGAGATGGGACGCTGACAGAGAATGCTATTTGGATCCTAAGGGAAATATACTTATAGAACCATCAACACTTCTTGTCGAGACTCTTATCGAGCAAATAACAGAAGAGGAAGAAGCAAGACAAAGAATGTGGTGGGGAAATGAAGAAGAAGAGAAAGAAAAGGAGCTACAGTCGAAAAAGGTCGATGATGGGATAATCGACACGACGAAAGAGTTCACAACAGAAAATCTGAAGAAAATGGCTGACAAAGTTCTTGCAGCGAAAGAGTTAGAGGTAGATTCTAAATCCAGAACTGAGTTAAAGAGCAAGGTCAGTTCTAATGATTCAACAAATGAGTCAGGTAAGACTGATAAAGCCAAAAGTGAAAGTGATTGTAAAAATTGCATGAAAGACTGCAAGGTTTGTAGCACACATGCTTACCTTAGTGGTAAGAAGACTGAAGAACTGACTGATAAAGTCAGAGAAGTTGAAAATCAAATCTTAAGTCGTGACAAATTAATAAAAGCTTCAAATGATCGAATCAAGGAATTAACTGATAAAATTGAAAAAGATAAAATTGAAATAGAACAAGTGAGGAAAGAAAATGAAAAGTTAATTCATGAAAACCGACAACTTTTTGAAAATCATGAGAAGCTAAAAAGAACGATAAAAGATTCTGATGAGAGAAACAGTAAAACAAGCAAAATTTTTTTTTCAATTGTCAGGAGTCCTTCAGTCGAAAGAAAAGCAAATCAACCAACAGTTGGATGAGATTGCTAATCTAAAGCTTCAGTTTCAGGAAGCTAAGATAGAAAATGAACACATCAATATGAAACTCAACAGTTACAACTCCGCAAGTTTTGTTCTTCAACACATAGTTCCCAAACCCATTGGGAAGAACAAAGCTGGCGAAGATGTATATGCAGATGGAACAGGGATTGGGTATCATCAAGTTCCACCGCCCGTGTTGAATATTTTTTCAAAGAAAAAGTCTGGGTTGGTTAACAATGATGAAACAAATGAAATTAAACTTCCAGAAACAATTGACATCACATTCACTTCATCATCTGATGAAGACAGTGTTCAGTCAGATGTTGTTAAAAATGTAGTTGAAAATGTTTCAAAATCTGACAGTGATTCAACTGAGGACGAGGAATGCTTCTTGAATAATTACATTCCAAAATCAATATCCAAAAACAACTTAAGCGAAAAACCTACTCTTGTGATGTACAAGATGTCGGGTTCGGATAAGTTGTATTTGGATCATGAGTTCCCATTAGAGAATGTGAATGTCGACAAATTGAAAAATGTTTTTAAACTAGTTGAGATTGATGTTTGTGAAATCAAAGGTTTGAAACGTTCTGAGAGACAACTGAACTTTGAAAAATAAATCTTACTATAAAAAAACTGTTGTACCGCCGCGTTTTTCTAACAACAAACAAAACAAATGGTCGGGTGGTTATCAGGGTGATAAGAATAATCAAAGAAGGAACTTTCAAAACAAGAAATTTGTTGAGAAAAAGGTGTTTGTAAAAAGCTCGAGTTCACATTCCGAGCAAGAGTCTGAGATTTTTTCGAAAACCAATGAAGAATTTTTGGAAAAGAAAGCCTCGCAACCTCAGACCGAAGGCACTAGTCGGGTAGTTGACACCCGAACATGCTTCAAATGCAATCAAGTTCGACACATTGCATGAAAGTGCACCAACTCGAAGCCTAAGTTTGTGGTTGTCGAGAATCCGAAAAGAAAAGATGATGTAAAGGGAAAAGCTCCAATGTTTGTTGAGAAAAAGTTTTTAAGGAAGGAAAATGCCAAAATTGAAACTGAATCTGTAAAAGAGTCAGTTAAGAAACCGAACCGGTAAAGAAGATGGTAACTAAAAATGAAAAATTTTACAAGCAGGTTGCGTCATCTAAACAAGCATGGAAGCCAAAATCTGTTGAAAAGAAAGCAAGTTCTCCAAAACCAAAGGTTTCAGAGTCTGCAAAACAATCACCTTCTACCACACCGGTAAAGATGAATGTTCCTTTGGATTACTATGAGAAACTTGAGAAACAAACTTCTAACCCACCAGGGAAGAAGTATGTTCCGAAGAAATACCAACCATCTGGTCAACCTCAAAAAGAAGAATTTTTCCTATACAAAGAGGTTGAGGTTGGGACTGAAGAAAGTTTAAAGATGAATGACAAAAATCTTCCGCCATTGTACACCAAAACCACAGTTCTAAACGTCAAGCTACCTGAGTCGAAAGAGGCTTGGGTTGCTTCAAAATCTCACTAAATGTCTTTGAAATGTGCAGGAGCTTCTGAGATCCATCTCACGTTGGATAATGGATAGTGGAGCTTCTCGGCACATGATGGGAAAGAAAACCCTATTGTATGATGTTCAAGGGTTTAACGGAGGATATGTGGGATTTGCAGGCAATCAAGGTGGTCGTATAGTTGGTGAGGGAACTTTATCAAATGGTATTGTCACGTTTGAAAGAGTGAATTATATCACCGAGCTGGAAAACAATCTTCTGAGCATCTCTCAGATTTGTGATCGTATGTATTCGACGCACTTCACAGACAAAGAATGTTTGATATTGAAGCCGGGGTTTGTTGTCCCCAATGAGTGGGTTATCATGAGAGCACCAAGATTCGACCATCTGTACGTGTTGGACATGAGTGTAGCAACTACTACCACGGGTCAGGCTCACTGTTTCATGTCTAGAGCCACTGAGAAGGAATCACAATTGTGGCATCGAAAGATGGGCCACATTCACCTAAGAAAAATGAATCACCTGGTGCACAACGACCTTGTAACCGGTGTTCATCTGAAGGGTTTCCATCTTGAGGGGGAGTGTATTAGTTGTGTCAAGGGAAAACAGCGAAAGAAATCTCACCTTGGGAAGAAGGAAAACTCAATCTCGAGGCCATTGGAGAGACTTCACATGGATCTTTTTGGTCCTGTGAATGTCAAAAGTATAACTGATGATCTTTACTGTGTAGTAGTAATAGACGACTACTCAAGATTTTCATGGGTAAAATTTCTGGAGACAAAAGATCAAACGTTTAGGAGTTTAATAACACTGATTAGAAAGATTGAAAATTTGTACCAAGCTCGCGTTCGAAGAATAAGAAGTGATAACGGTATAGATTTTAAGAGCAGTAAAATGAAAGTATATTGTGATGGAAGAGGTATACTGCATGAATTCAGCGCGCCTTATACTCCACAACAAAATGGAGTAGCAGAAAGAAAGAACAGGACGCTAATTGAAACGGCTAGGAAGATGCTTGCTGATTCAAAATTACCTGTCAACTTTTGGGCAGAAGCAGTGTCAGCCGCATGCTATACACTCAACCGGGTCCTTACAGTGAAAAAGTTCAACAAGACGTGTTTCTAGCTGATAAACAATCGCAAACCGAACCTGAAGTATTTGGAACCGTTCGGGTCTCCATGCACAGTTCTAGAACCTTTTGGTAAATTTGGTCCAAAGTGCATTGAAGGTATATTTGTGGGATATACAAGTCCTTTAAAATGAGTTTTTATTCCAAGCTTAAAGCGGATCATCGAAGCTCAAAATGTTGAGTGTCAAGATTACACTATGCCACCTCAGAATCCCGGTGACTCATGGCGCTTCAATTATGACACTCTGTGGGACTCATTCGACATGGAGGAAGAACCAGATTTCTTTGACGAGTTGGATATTCTAAGAGAATATGAAGCATCACAAGAAAGATTCCCAGCTGGGTCATCTAGACGTCAATATCAAACTTCCAATGACGATGAAGCCGGTCCAAGTAATGCTGGAGAACACGATGATATTCAGACGGCAGTCAACGTTAATCTAGAATCTGAGGATATGCCAATATTCGATCGTGGTGATTCAGATTCTGAGGGAGAGCATATCCAGTCTCAAGATCAAACTATTCCAGTCAGTGAATAGGTCGCAAACCAAAACATTACAAATTTGGAAGTCAGTGAACAAGTCGCAAACCAGAACATTACAAATTTGGAAAGTAAGGTAGATGTTCCAGGCGAGGTGATGCCAAGAACTCTTTCATACCTTCCAGAAGAGTTAATCATTGGAGAATTGCAATCAGGCTTCCGCACCAGACAACAAATTGACCAAGGCCTTACTTGTTTTTATTCTACAGTTGCTCCTTTACAAACAGAGTTTTCACTTAGTTGTTTCATTTCGCAGATTGAGCCGCGAACGTATAAGGAAGCACTAACTGAAGATTCCTGGGTTAACGCTATGCAGGAGGAGCTAAGTCAGTTTGAGAAGTTTGCTGGAAACTGGTGGATTTTCCTGATGGTCATAGGACGATTAACACCAAGTGGGTGTTTAAGTGCAAGAGGGATGATCGAGGAGTTATTATTCGAAACAAAGCTCGACTCGTTGTCCAAGGTTTCAGTTAGTAGGAGGGGATAGATTTCACTGAAGTGTATGCTCCTGTTGCTAGACTTGAAGCGATCAGAATCTTCATAGCATTTGCATCTTGGAAAGGATTTAAAGTTTTTCAGCTAGATGTGAAGTCGGCATTTCTCTATGGAAAAGTGAAAGAGGAAGTTTATGTCGGACAGACACCGGGCTTCACCGACCCAATCCACAAAGATAAAGTTTATCTCTTGGATAAGGCGTTATACGACTTACATCAGCCCCCGAGAACCTGGTATGAGACCCTATCTCAGCATCTGTTAGCCAACAACTTCATTCGAGGAAATGTAGACGCCACTCTGTTCACAAAAGAAGTCGATGGCCATCTTCTGATAGTCCAGATTTACGTGGATGACATAATTTTCGGGTCAACAAGTGAACAACTCTGCAAAGATTTTGAAAAATTTATGAAGCAGAAGTTTGAAATGTCATCAATGGGTGAGATGAAGTTCTTCTTGGGGCTTCAGGTTGATCAATTACCCGAGGGAACGTTCATACACTAGATGAAGTATGTTCATGATGTTCTGGAGAAATTCGGAATGTCAGGAATGTCACCAATGTCCACCTCGTTAGCGACGAACCATGGGATAAACCCTGATCTCACCGGAGATGAAGTGGATGAAACGTTGTATCGCTCCATGATCGGATCACTAATGTATTTGACAGCTTCAAGACCCGATATCATGTATCCAACCTGCCTCGCAGCAAGGTTTCAGTCAAGCCCCAGAGCTTCGCATATGGTGATTGTGAAAAGGATATTACGCTACCTGAAAGGAACTCCATCACTGGGGATGTGGTATCCAAAAGAAGGCGATTTTACGCTTGAGGGATATTCTGATTCCGATTTCGGATGCTGCAAAGTTAACGCTAAGTCAAGAACAGCAGGGTGTCAGTTTTTCGGACCACGATTGGTCACCTGGCAATGTAAGAAGCAGACCTCTGTCGCTTTATCCACATGTGAAGCTGAATATGTATCTGCTAGCAGCTGCTGCTCTCAGATCTTGTGGATCCAGCAACAAATGCGAGACTACGGTTTGCAATTTATTAACTCCCCTATCTTTGTTGATAATGAGGCAGCTATAAACATAACAAAAAATCTTGTTCATCACGCTAAAACGAAACACATTGAAACTCGTCATCACTTCATCCGAGACTGTTTCGAGAAGAAGTTGATACGAATAGAAAAAATCCACACCGATGAACAAAAAGCTGACTTACATACCAAAGCATTTGACAAAACTCGTTTTCAATATCTTTTGAAACTTAATGGTATGAAGTTACTATCGGTTGCGGAGGGGATTATTGGCGTCGATGAAGGTACCACTGTAGATGATGTTGAAAAGCAATCTGCAATGGTTTGTTGATTTTTTACTTGTTTTGGTATTTAGGGGGAGATAGGTCACTCTTTCAGAAAATACAAAAACAATAAAAAATTCAAAAATCCAAAAACATGAGATATTTCAAAATCCAAAAACAATAGAAAACCGAAAAAGAGCTTGTGTAAAAAAGGAAAATGATAGTACATCAGTTAGACAGTTACGGTATGCTAAAGAAATGTAAAGTTTTAAAAGTGTTAAGCAGTCTCGCTGATGATATGCCGGTAGGTTTTTACACATTTAGTAGGTTTGTTCGGGATATAAACCTAAATCACAACTTGCTTATTACGTGGGGAACATCTCTCGGATATATAGGTAACCCCTGAAATCCTGTTTGAAAGGCTCTATTTCTGACATACTAGGTCTTTGTACGTGGTGATATATGGGGTATTATACCAGGACTTCTGATTTTGCGGGAGCAATAGCCTAGTCCTCGTATAATACTTTGCACAACTTTAATCATAAAGCCCCCCCCCCCCCTCAGCATAAAAAATGATGAAACATTGAAAAATGCTAATCCTGTGCTGTTGTAAAGAAGATCCCCAAGGGGGACCCACCTAAAGACGAACCATCATCTCTCTGATTTTGCGGAAGCAATAGCCTGAGCTCTCATGGTCTCGCATTTAACCCCTTACAGATATCATTAGTGTGCACTCACCTGTAAGACTGAATATAGTAGTCTGGATATGAGAGTATATTCTGAGGTGGTACACGCGTGTAAGCTAAGTCTCTAAAACACTAAATTCATATCCTGAACAGATTGAAATTTGTGTGAGAACTTAAGTGGATCAGTATATCGGCAATCTAAGCGAATTGTTTAATTCTGAGTATGAAATCAAAGCTTAATGGTACTTGTAGCTTGTCGGTAGCTCACCAAAAATATGTTTGTAAAAAGTTTACATTTACTGCATTTCATTTCTGTTTAATATTCAAAACTCAAAAAGATTTCATAGCTTTCTAGTCTAGAAACTTTTTAAAATCCAAAAAGATTTTACATTTTTGTTTTATTTTATCGACAATCCAAAGCGGAAAGCTGATCTTCAGACTCGCAGTTTGTGGCAGATGTAGGAAGTTTATGAGCTGGATAGATGAGTTGGGAGCTTATCATGTTAAACCTGATAAAATGAAAGGTCAAAGCAAGATCATTAATTTGAATCTTGTAATTTTCAGAAAAATGTTTGAAATAAACGTCAGTATGCTTTGTTTCGGGTCAACCAAGGGCATTAAGTTGGACTTGGTCGGCAAATTAAGTACCTAGGGTCATTTAGTTGGACCTAGATACTTAAGTGGATTTCTAAAAACTGATAAAATCTGAGAAAACATCAAAAGGGTCAAAATGTCAAAGACTTGAAAGTCATTTGTGTGCCTCGCTCGGATGATAATCCGACCGGATGGCAATCCGGTCGGACAACCATCCTACTCATGTGTCACTATATATAGAGGGTCAATGGTTCAGTCAAAGGGTTACTCGCTCGGACTGCCATCCTACTCTCTCACACTTTTAATTTTCTGATCTTGCTTTCTTCATACTTCTTTGCACAAATCGTTGGATCGTTGGTTGGCACAACTTTTACAATGGTAAAGGTATGTTTTTCTTGCTCAAATCTGATAAAAATTGATGTTTGTTGTTTGTTCTTGACCGATGACATCACTGTCGGAGCTTCTAGGTTAGATCTAGGAAGATTTAGCCAGTCTTGATGAGATTCAAGCATAGGGTTTTATTCACAATGATCAGATCTACAAGTCTACCATTTCAATTTGTGCCAAATCTTGTTAGAATTTATAGATCTGAGATCTTAGTCGAGTCGGCATTCGGTAGGGTTTTTCACAAATTAAACCCTGATTAGGACGAGTTAGACAATTATGAACATAGGGTTTTGATCGCGCTTGGATTCTTTACGTACATCTAAGTTCAATTTGATGATTTGCCTTAGAAAATTTTGATGTTCATGAATGTTCTTAACTGTTAATCATATGTCTTTGATTCGAGTGGCAACCCGATCGGATAGCAATCCGACCGAGTGACCATCCGTCCCATAGCATGTTCTTGAAAACTGTGCCTTTTAGATGTCAATATGTTTTGAATAGTTTGGTAATCCGGTCGGATGGCAATCCGACCGGGTGGCAATCCGATTCATAGCTTTTCATGTCTAGGATGACAATCCGGTCGGATGGCAATCCGACCGGACAACAAAGTCAGTCACATTTCTATATTTTGAAAATTTGAGCATTCATGTCATGGCAATCCGGTCGGATGACAATCCGGTCAGACAACCATCAAACTGTTGACTTATGCGGAATTAATTTTCAAAAGGCAATCCGGTCGGATAGCCATCCGAGTGAATGTACTATGCATAGTGAGATTTTCAGAGTTAGAATATTTTTTGAAAAATTTCAAGAACTGTATCAATTGTCAAATTTTTTCTACAGGACTGGGAGAAAATGCATAATATCTACTGTCTGTTAGAAAAGGAATATATAGACAAAACTGCAGTTGAAGATATTGCAAAATTCTTGAGGGAAAGCAGGATTGCTAAGGCACTAACTGATAAGACCATAGTCTACGAATCACATGTCAGACGATTTTGGAACTCTACAAGATACGAAGAGAAAGATAAGACGATCTACTCTGCTGTAACGAAGAGAGATGAGAATGGACAGAATGTAGATTTGGAGATAAAGATAAATGTTGGAGATGTGAGCCGTGTGTTAAATTTAGGTGATTCCGATAATGATCCAACTATTATTCCCGAACGTCTAGCTAAAGGATTGTGGTGCAGAATGGGTTTCTCAGAGCACATAAATGGAAAAATCTTAAAAACAAGCTTCAGTCATGATTACAAGTTTTTAGTACATTGTGTTGTTCATGCGTTATCACATAGAAAGGGTGCATATGATGAAACATCGGACTACATCATGAACATTATCACTTGCCTCGTTTTGAATAGGCCATATAATGTTTCTCAAGTGATATTTGATTACATGGCTGAGAATACAAAAGCTGGAAACAAGAAGTACATCATGTATCCACGCTTTGTACAAATGTTGATTGATGATCAGTTCAAGGACCTTGAGAAGAGTAATGATGATATTCTAGGTCTGAGGCACATGATAGCAGAAACCTTGAGCAGACTGATTAAGGGTCCTAATCCAGGAGCGAAAGGGATGATATGCAGAATCAGCAAACCAGCATATGTTGCTCTAGAGAACGATGCTTGGAGATACCAAAATAGTGATTCTGACAATGAAGACGAGAAGATGAGTGAGATGGTTGAGAAGAAAACCAGATGGTGGTTCGTAAGAGATGGGAAGAGAAAAAGAACTCCCAAGACATCCCCTGCAGTTCCTATTCCAAAGGAACCAGTTCCTAAGATTGTGATAAAGGGTACAGTGAGAGGGGGAGTCATAAGAAAAGTTAGAACGTTAAACTGTTATATTATTCTAATGATAACTTCAATGTTTGTTTTGCAGAGACATCTGCAGAACCACAACAGAGGCTAACAGATGAAACAATGCTGGAACCATCAGAATTTATTCAACAAGGAGCTGGATTATTGAAACATTCACTTGAAAGCTTTCTAAAAAAGAATGAGGAAGTTACAGCATAGAAAGAACAAAGCACAAGTGTTCAAGCTGAAGGTATCAAAGTTACAGAGCTAGAGGGTATTGCACAAGATGATTCAAGTGAATATGATTCTGAGGCTACTGAATCAGAGTCAGAGCTCGACCCAACAACACTTGGTAGAGGTAAAGCTCAACTAAAGAAAAAGCCTACAAAGAAGCAGAAAGAATCAGATGAAGAAGACTCTACCTATATACCTGATGAGCCAAAGAAACAAAGAGGGAAGCGTAAAGCTGTTCAAGCCGGAGTCATTCCTAGAAATGTGCATGCGAAGAAAGCTGGGGCTAAATCACAAAAGGATCAAGGCGGCAAAGTTAAAAAGCATGTTGAAAAGTCAAAAGTTGCTGAAGCAGAAAAAGTTCATAGTGGTGAAGTTCAAAAGAAAGCTGGTCATGATGATTACGTTGAAGTGACTGAAGGTGGAGATCTTACTTCTAAATTTCCACCAATACTAGAAAATATTGAGATCCCAGAGTCTTCACACCCCAAAACTACAGATGATTTGTTTGGAAATCTTCCACCTGCCTCAGGGGATCCTTTAGAAGATTTTAACTTTGGAGATGACTTTGATGTGTTCAACAATGAAGCCGTAAAAGTATTGGTAAAGAAAGTTGCTGAGCTTGAAAAAGAAAAGGCGAAAGCTGAAGCAGAACGTGATGTTTTAAAGAAGCATGTTGAACAGCTGATGAAAGCTCATGATCAAGTTAGAATGGTGTTGATAGATCAAGAGGAGACGATAAAGAAAATGAAAGATGATGTTCATGATAACTCTAAAGTGTTCGAACTCTTGACAGCTGAGATTGCCACATTGAATGTGAAGATAAAGAATCTTCAAGATGTGAATCAGACACTTAATCAGCTTCTAAGTGAAATGAGTGAAGCTTCAACAAATTAAATGAAGGTGATGAAGTTAGAAATGGAAGCCATGAAAGCTGATAAAGTGGTGAAGGATGAACAACTACAAATGTTATACTCTGTTATGGAAAGTCATTTGAAGATGGATGTTCATGCTGCCTTCAATGAGATTGAAGTAAAAAGAGCTGAGGAAAGAAGACTTGAACGAGAAAGACGACTGGCTGAAGAAGCTACTCAAAGGAACAAAAGTGTTGTTGAAGAAATTAAAGAAGCTGGTGGGTCATCAAGTCAAGTTGACGTTGAAATGATTAATGTTGAAAATATTCAAGAACAAGATGATGAAAATGCTCAAGAACAAGATGTTGAGGATGTTCAAGAACAAGATGCTGAAGATGTTAACAATGAACAAGATCAAGATTTCACGCTGATTGGTGAGTCTTTTCTATCCTTTGATCTTGATGAAGTTATTCGTCGAGTTGGTGCTATCCAAAAGAAAAGAAAGGCAAAAGAAATGTTGTTGTTAGAATGGAAGACACAACAGTTTGTTCTTCTTGGAAGACCATCCACAGTGCCTTACAGCTTAAAAGAGATTGTTCGCCAAGTCAAAATTGAAGAAAGGCGAAAAGAGGCAAAGAGAGCTCGTGGAGAAGTTGTGGATAGTGATTCTGATTTGGAAATCCTTGGTGATGATGATGATGAAGATGAAGATGAAAATGACGATAATGATAAGTCTGATCAGAAAGATGATAAGAAAGATGATAATAATGATAAGAAGAATGATGATGATGATGATCAAAGTGCATCGGGATTGCTGGTTGAGAATCCAAATGTTGAGCAGAAAATTGAAGAGTTTCTAAATGATCAGATCAATGAACAAGAAGATGTTGATCAGCAAGAAACTTCCACATCTGGAAAACAGCATATTGATCAGGTATTCCTTACAAACCCTACTGTGATTTATCTGAATGCTCAAAATGAGGGAGAGATACAGATTTAGAGATCAAGGGCAGGAATGTTAGAAGAACTGGGTTTGAATGATGGAAAATTCAAGTTCGATATTGAAGATGAGATACCTCAGTCATCTGAAGATGTATTTGAGCCTAGGTATGCTCATGAAGCTGATCACTACAATGATGTAATTGTTGAAGACGCTTCAGATTCATCAGATGAAGAAACTGATTTTCACTATTCTGGAGTTGATGAGACATTTCCTTTTTTTGTCGAAATGTTCAAAGATCGTAATGACGATGAAATCAAGAGAAAGATTGTTGAAAAGGTTTCTACTGAAGGTGTTCCAAAAACCATCCCAAGAGAAAGATTAGCTGAAGAAAGGAAAAAGTGGTTCAAAGTTATGCCAAAAGAGAGAAAGACTCTTAGGGCACTTCAGTTCTTTACTCACAACAAAGACATCTCATGGGGTGATATCTTATCATGGGGTTATATGGAAGATTTACAGGTCTACGCCATCAGACGGGAACAAGGGGTACAGTACTTCAAGTTTTTGGTAGATATCAAAACCCTTCCGTGGTGGGATGTAGATGAGTTGGTGAAGACAAAGAATATAAAGCAATTTTATCATGGTCTGGATGTGAAAGTACATGACCAACATTTGTGGGATTACATAAAACAGCAGGCCAAAGCTAGATGTCCTGACTGGGAGCCTCAAAGACCAAAGCAAATTGTCACAATATTGGAGAACGGAGAGAAAGACATAACGTTAGATGTCAAGCCTCCGAGATGCTTGAAGAATATGCTTCTCAGAGCTATTGAGCAAGACTTTCATGATCTATTTGAAGGGTGGCTGTATAATGAACCGACGGCTGAGGCAGTAATCTCTCTGTTTGACAAGTCCACTGGAAAGTCGAGGAGAATCTGCATACTAGACCAGATGTGGCTAGTAAACTGTTCAAAGAAGGATATCGACTGCTTGTTCTACAACAAGATTGTTTATGAAAAGAGGGACAAAGAACAAGCGTTGCAGTATCAAACAATAGTGGATGTGTGCTTTGCCCAAGACATCAACTCAGGAAGATATTGGAAGACAAAATGGAGAGATCTTGAGATTGATGAGTTCCTGAAAAAGTATAAACGAGAACAAAGATCAAAAGCTATTTCTGAAAGAGCAGCAGAGCTTGGCAGGCGCAAGATGGGTATAGTGCCACCAACGGATCCAACACCGATTGAGAAAGAAGAAAACAAGATTCCCAAATGGGATCGGAAGCGTGATGGTGATCCGGTATACAGAAAATGGTGGATCGAGGAAGGAAGGCATATAAAGAAAAGAATGTTAGAAGAGAAAGCAGAAAAGAGAAGACAGAGAGCGCGAGAAGGAAGGCGCAACAGGAAGAATTGAAGACTATGCTGGAAGGAACTACAGCTACATCCGAGGGGGAGTCTGTTAGTGTATACGTCTGTAGTTTCCGTCAACATTTAGTCATATTTTGTATATTTTGTGTACTTGTTTGTTATTATGTATGTAATGTAGAATAACAACTCAGGGAATGGCTTTGTACTATAAAGATGATGTCCGTCGGCTGACTTGTGTCATCCAGTCGGATGGCCATCCGACCGGATATCCATCTGAGCGGACAGTCACTCGGTCGAAAAACATCAATTTCAACCCTGAGTTTGCCTATAAATACCCCATCCGGGTATGTCATTTAGGACTTTTGACGCTAGAGAGAACTCTGTCATTGTCTGACTTATATAGGCGCTTTTGTACTTTCATAACAGTTGAATAGAAAGATCAGACTGCGTTTAATCGTTGAATATTCTATCGTACATCTGTGATTTGATCAAATGGATTCCGCACATTAGTCAAAGTCGATTCATCTAAGTTCCTGACGAACAGATCCTGTACGAGGGACCAACAAAACTAAAACTTTCAAAAGAACTTAGTAGTGCCCACCACATGTTTCATGTGTCTAATCTCATGAAGAGTCCGACTCTAGAGACAATAGTCATTCCCGCAGACGAGATCCACATTAACGACAAACTCCAATTTACTGATTAACCTATCAAGGTTACGGACTGGAAAGTCCACCAGACCCGAAGAAGTCGTATTAAACTTGTCAAAGTTCTTTGAAATTCATGCCATGACCCAGAGTTTACTTGGGAGCGTAATGACCAAATCAAAATAATATATCCGCATTTGTTTCACAACTCCCCAGCAACTGATAACACAACTTAAATTTCGGGATGAAATTTTCTTAACGGGGGGAGAAAGTGACAATTGTCAATTTTCCGTATATTCCGTACAATGTTAAACAATAATTTGTGCATTAACGACTGTGCCTGATTTAAGTAATGACATGAATGATTTTCTTAATGCTGTCATATACATACAAGTGCATTACATGTTGCAAGATTATTCATCATTATTGCATGCAACACAGTATGGTTCAATTAGTTCATGAAACAAAGTTAGCACAGTTATCAGACAAAATAGAAGTATTGACGGGAGTTCAGTACTCAGGCAGACATGATGTTAAGACACAGAATGAGCCTGAAACCAAGAGTTACACTAGGATAGTGTGTATGAATGTAGGGATTACAAAACTGCCTTCCGAGTGATAGTCTAAGTGCCAGAAAGTGCCCGAAACACACTAAAACTGCAGAATTCTGCAGAAAACAACACAAATCAGCAATTTTCAGCATTTTAACTCTAACATATAATGAAGAATTATGGTTTAATGGTCTAGAATACCTCCCTAAGTGTGGGGAATCAAAACTGTCATAAAAGGGAACATAAAGCACACTAAACTGCGTAATTTAGCATCTTAACGAACCGGTAACCAACCGAACAACCGGACACTACCCGAAACATCAAAATTTCACTAGAAGCATTGTTTTAACATTTCCAAGCTAGTTATGAACCCTAAGCATCATGTTACTACTTAAAACACTATAACACATTAAAAACTAAATATTACACTTAAAGTCTAACTAACTTATATAACTAGAAGTTGAAATGTAATTAGAGACACCCCCCTCAATGACGGTTACAAGGTGGGTCCCACCCCCATGATTTCTTGCATTATTTTATTAGATATGTTGAGTGATTTTGAAACATATTAACCATGAGATTTTAGAATGTTGGAAGACTTTCTTTAAAAACCCCCAAGACATAACCTCTTCATCATTTAACACTTCAAACAAACACAACACCTCCTTCCTTCCTCCCTTGTTCTCGGCTCAAGCATCACTCCCATACACTTCCATTTTCGATTCATTTCCAAGTATTCTAAGGGTTCTCTAAGGTGTAAGGAGCATAGTTAAGGAGCTTGGAAGCTTTGGAAGTTGAAGGAGCATCACCTAGAGCTTTTAACCACCAAGTTTATCATCTTCATCATCTTTGATCTCTTCCCTAGCCTTGTGCTAGTAGTAAGACTCTCATAACTTCATTTTACTTCTCATTATGTTGGTTAAAAGATTATGTAAGTAACTAAACATAAAGATCATGAAAGAAACAGAAGAAAATCTTTAACATAAAGCTCACTAACATAAGAATCTTTGTTGTTTTAATGTATGTGTGAATCTTGATTGTTGAATTCTTGTGATTATTAGGTTAGTCATCATAAGAAACTTGCTAGATTGTGATTAAACACATGATCTAGCAAGTAAGAGGATGAAACTTGTGTAAATCAAGAGGATCATCCTTTATGTTTCTCATGAAAATAAAGATGATTTTGTGTATGATGAAGCATGATACATGTTAAAAGTCTTGTAAATGGATGATTACAAAACTAATTTTCTCAAGAAACCAAGTTTACATACAATATTTACATAACCATGATTTTTAAAGAAACTAATCATGTTCTTAGTGTTAAATCAAGGATAGAAATATGTTGTTAACAAGGAAAATACAAAAGAACTACTTTTAGAAAAATAATTTTACAAGTTATGAAAGACTAATTTTTTCAAGAATGATATTTATAAACAAATACCCATGTTTTAAAGGGTAACTTAGTCTACTAAATAACTTACTAAGTTACTATAAGTTTTTACAAAATTTCAAGTTCATGATGTAGTGTAAATTACATGATTTTGGCTCATGGTAAGTGTTGATTGAATTGTTGTTGATTGGTGATGATTTTAAAAGAAAATGATATGCTTTGAAAGCATGGAAACCTCCATTTTTAAGGGGAAACTGTTTTGGTCAAAAATTACCGAAGCAATTTAGTGATCAAATTAGTTAAGTGAGGTAGTGTGCTATAAGTATTCGTTGAAAATATATTGATCAAATTGTTAACAAAAACAGTTTTCAGGATATAGCTCAGGATATCGAGCTATATCTACAATCAAACAATGAGCAAAAAAGTAAAGAGGGGGACACACGATGTACGAGGAAAGCCCTTGTTCTATCTAGATCACCGGCATAAAACCTTGGGAGCTGACAATCGCAGAAGCCTTGTTCTTTTTATTGCTTCAAATATCAGGATACAATGCAGGATATGATACGGATCAACTAAGTGTTACAAAGCGATGCGAGTACAAGTGTAAGTGTTTGTGAGTGATTGCAGCTAGTAGAAAGCGATAGTGTGTGAAAAGATTGTGTGTTCTATCTGATACGATCATTCCTATATATAGCAAAATGAAAATAACAAACTAGCCTATAAAACCGGGATGCTAAGAATATTCCCTTCTTGAACGTTGTAGACCACTTCTTCCGGCTTCAACGTCCCCTTTTCAACTGATTAGTCCGAGTCTTCAGGTGAACTGGTCAACTCGAACGTTATAGGCTGGCCTTGTTAATCTACACGTGAACTAATTAGTAAACACCAGGATACTTTACCAATATCATGATCCGGTATCCCGATCACAAATTAAAGTAACAGAGTCAGAATATAATCAAGGATATATGAGCAGAAAATCGCCCATAACAATTGTCCCCAAAATATATCTGTTGGGATACCAATTTCCAACGGATATATTTTAAATCTTATCTCTTGGATCGAGGCAATTAAGTTGAAGAGATGGTTGACATGACAGCGTGCAACTTCCAACGCGATTTACACTCAATGGCTATCTATCTCACCCCTATATCTTCTCATTTCCTCTTTGATATTCAATCATCTTCCTCATAATTCTCAGGTATTTCTCTCTTCTTTTTCTTTGTTTTTTCTCCGTAATACTTCATCGTTCCTTAATGCCTAGTCGAACAAGGTCACACACTGCTGATTCTATTCCGACTTTCGAAGAGCAGAATCTTCTCAAAGAACCTGAAAAAGAAGTCTGTTCGTTTGATAACGCCGATATCGCCGCCGTACGAGCCTCTGGTGCTTTCCCTGCTGATGCGATCATTCGTCCCTTTGATCGAGAGGTCAGATCAGATGTTTCTTCCGATGAGTGGGTCTGCTTTCTTGCCTACCCTTTTTCCATAGGGCTCCGATATCCGTTTCCGGCTTTCATTTCCCGTTTCTTTGAACTTACTGGCCTTAGCTATGCACAAACCATGCCCATGGTCTGGCGTGTGTTAGTTACCTTGGACCAAATCAGATCTCGTCACATTCCTGATCTTTACATCGAGGATCTCCCTGTTGCCTATCGTCTTCCTTCTCACGGCAACAACCGCTTTTTCCTTTTTTCAACTTCCAAAAATCCCCTTATCCTCAAGGCCACAAAAAATGAGGATAAGTGGCAACGAAAGTTCTTTTTTTGTAAAAAAGGGATTCTATTGCTAAGAGTTTTGACCTCCTGGTGAAGTGGTTGACCTCTGGTAGGATTTAGGGTTTTAGGAATATCCCCAAATGTATCCTGAAATCGTATCCTGAACAAATATCTTCATTTCTTGTGCAACAAACTTCAAAGAGCTTGCCCCTCCAAGCGCAGAATCAGAGCAGAGGCTCAAGGATATTTACCGTCTCCCGGAGAGTGAAAGAACCTTTTCTCTATCCTTTGCAAGTTCAAGCCAAAGATCTAGTTTCGATATGTCTGGTAAGTACATTAGTATATATGAAACAAATTTTAATTTATAAATATTCAAGAGTTAAGTTTCTCCCACTTTTATGTAGCACCAGTCAAAGTCCCAGAAGTTTTTGATCTCGATGAGTTGGATAGCTATCCTGCTCCTATCCCGGTGAAGAAAGAGCCAATCCCTAAAGCAACTACGTCATCCAAGCCCACCGATTCGAAAGCTGCTACCACCCCTAAGCCTCCTCCAGCTACCAAGACACGTGCTTCCAGTGCCCATAAGAGAAAGAAAATGGACTCTCCTGCTACCTCTGAGACCATTCCTTACGAGAACTATGGATTCAATGAAGCTAGCGGGTTCATGACTTCATTCCTCAATCAGGTAAAAACTTCTATCTGGTATCCTGCACATATATGTTGAACTATTATCCTAAACAACTTATATATATATGTTGATACCTGAATTCCTGATTACAGGGCATTGAGCGTCTCATGCACTTATACGAAGAAGCCTGTAGGCTCAACAAAATGCTGGAGGTCAAGCTGAAGAAGGCCGAAGTCACCATCGCTGATCAAGGAATGATTGCCGCCGCTAAATCCCAGCATTACGAAGACAAATTCAAGGCGATAACCCAGGAGTATCAAGCTGCTATCAACAAGGCTAACCAGGATGCTCAAGCTAAGCTAGATGTCGCCCATCTTCAATACCACCAGGATATGAATTCTTATCGGGATGGCCTCAAAGGATCCGTCGTAATTTCCCTTCTTCAAGCCAGGTTAAGGATGGCCTATGAGGCCAAAGCCTTGGGCTTTGAATGCCCCTCCTGGAAGGTGAACGCTTGGGAGGCAAAATTAAAGGATCTCGGAGGTAGTCTCGTGGAACATCCTGCGAAGCCTACTGGTGAAGAGCCTTCCAAGACGGCAGAGGAGGCGGTCAATGCTGATGGTGATGTTGAGAAGAATCCTGAGGGCGATGCTGGTGCGAATGTTGAAGGAGGTGCTGCTGTTGAAGAAGGTGCTGCTCCTTAAAAGCAGCGAAGTGGGCAATGATGGATATTCATGCCTAGGCCGGAGCCCACTTTTTAATTTCTGATGGTTGTGGTTGTTGAACAATTTCTTTTCCCTGTCTGTTAAACAATTTACTTTTCCTACACTTAGATAATGTGATGGCCAAAGGTGGAGGGATCCTGAGTTTCAGGACGAAGCCCTTGGTCATCAATTAGTATGCTTTATTTTGAACAGTTTAACAATTGAAGGTGGAGGTATCTTGGGTTTCAAGACGAAGCCTTCAATTGTTAATTAAATATGGTTAAAAACTACTTGTGCTTTTGGTGGATGGGTCTCGGTTTGAGATGAAACCAAAAGCATAACCTTTTGCTATGTTAATAAACTAACTTCTTTTGGCCTTATCCATTGTTGTCCATTTTTGCAAATTTTGTTATATATTTCTTGCAATTTCAACTTTCCAATCTTAGTGTAATATTTCAATTATGCTATCCAAATATCCTGAAAATATATCCTGAGAATATATCCTGATCATGATACTCATAATTGTTTTAACCATAGTTTCAAAAACTTAGACAATTTAGATAAGGCTTTTAAAGAACAAAAAGGAAAGATCATACCAGAAATAGAGTACACCTCTGTCCTTAAACTTCAATCCTTTTCCAACCTTTCCACCGAAGATGTCCCCAGTCTGGGATACTTAGTGAACTAGTTTGACATCTGTGCTTGTAATCATTGTAAACAGTTCAGTTATCAATGAAATAAAGTTATTTGATCCCAATGTTTGTTTGTTTATGTTTGACACTTTTCATGTTTTGGTTTTTATTCAATTTCAAACTTTATATCGCTTTCTGGAAGATTATACGCAAACTGGTGCGCAAACGTAACCAGTTTAACGTGAAAAATACTCCGGAATATCAACATATGCTTAACATATCTTAAATAACCTTTACATAACTTAGTAATAAGTTTTGGAGGCTTTGGTATGGCAAAATCAAGTCTATTCGCTTAAAAGGACTAAAATTGACAAACTGCGAAAGTATGCCAATCTGAACTGTAACGAACATTCCAGAACATGATCATAAGTTAAACACACCCTAAATATCCCTTGCATAGCTTATAAATAGGCTTTGAGAGGTTCGATGTGCTAAAATAAACTTTATGCTCATTCAGGGACTAAAAGCGTCAAAAAGTGCATAAATTTGCATTTCCACGCATAACTTACATTCTGAATACATCCGGACATCCAAAAAATTATGTAAGCATTAAAATATTATGTCAAAAATCCATTCGTCGCGCAATTTGGATCGTTTTTCGCGCTTATGCGCATTCCGTCGTAATTAAGCAAACATCGCGATCGTACGACCAAACGAACCGACATTCGGCATATTTTTGAGCATGTTTCATGTCCACAATGTTTAAGCATAATTTTAGGGCCTTAAAGTTGGCTTAACGGGCCTTAAACATGTCGGAAATGGATTTAAACACTAATAGGGACCAAAACTGTCATTTCTGCAAACTTGTTTCTGATCTGTGCTGCGTAGGCGGGCCGCGCAAGCTTCTGTTGTTTCTTACGCGGGCCGTGTGAGCCTCCCAGATGTGCAGAAAGTGTTTAACAGCCTGCTTCCAGCTGTTCCAGCCATAAATTCCACTTGCAAACGGTTTTTAGCAAACAATGGGCATAATCTAGGGGCTCCCATGGTTTTGTAAAATAATGGGCCCATGTGTACGGCCTAGATCGAAGCACGTTTCTCGACGAACGATCCTAACAGTTGTACGAAAACTATAAATACCCCTCACCCATTTCACTCATTCCCTCACATTTGATCTGATTTTATACTCTCTAAGTGGAAGTATATGCTTCCTTCCTGAGAGTGGATTGGATCAAATACTTGCGGGGACCCTTTGTAAGTGTTCCTTCGTTCTTTTTATGCGTTTTTATGCTTGAAAGTAAAACTGCGTTTGACTTTCTGCATTGACCATTTATGGTCTATGTGAAGTTCGTTTGAACTTCATAACGTGAGCGTAATCACGATGGTCATAGTCCCTAGTGACTATACCTACTGATTTCCACGTTATCTAGGCTCAGTGACGAGTCGTAGTTTCGGCAAAAATGCGTATTATTGCGTATTTTTAACCAAACTACTCTAGGGTATCAAAACCGTTTGTTTTGATACCAAACCTGTTTTCTAACTTAACTAAACATGTTCTAGCATGTTTAGCTCGTCACTTTTAGATTTGTGCTTGTTTAGGGTCGTAAGGGTAAGCGATCTAATCAATCGCTTATGCTTTCGAACCCGACCCATTTGGTCGATCATTAGAATCCGACCAAACACTTTAGGTAACCATAGTAGTATAGGGAATAACCTTCCGAGGTTATACCTTATGGTCACATCGTTTGAGTAGTTGTATGATAAGTAGTTCTTATGCCTTAGGTAAATTACCAAAATACCCCTTTCGCACCAAAATTCATTTTAAGCCCATATGACATAACTTTTGACATCTAAACTGATTTAGCAATAATATTAAACATGTTAAGGCATATCTTAATTGTCATAGGGCTAGTTAGGCGATTCGAACGCGTTTTACGCGGCCGTAACGGGTCAAAAGCACTTAGGATAAGTTTCGTTTTAGTATGTAGGCTTTGTTAAACCATATTACATGAGTTCCTACACTCATTTGGTTTACGAACCCTCATGCTACCCGATCCTCCGAATAGGTTCGTTTATTAATGTAGTTACCTATATTAGGTGTCGTTTAAATCCGTGATATTCTAGCTTTGCTTGGTGGATATCTAAAGTCTATTGAGCAATCTCAAGTGAGTACATAGACCCCTCTTTTACTGTTTTTCAAACATTTTGGGGTGAAACACATGTGCCTACTTGTTATTTTCATGCTTTCATATCTTATATTTGCTATGTTCATTAGTACACTTATAATACATAATTTCATTGTGTTTTTGCTACGTATGTCCTTTGTAGCATACTTAGTACATCATTTTACATGACATTTTATGCTATGTATGTTCAGTTAGCACATACTTAGTACATTGTTTTACATTACCTTTTCATGCTATGTATGTTCATCATACTTAGTGCATTTGTTTTTTTTATCACATGCTATGTATGTCTGTTTTGCCGCATACTTAGTACATTTTCATCACATGCTTACATTTTGGGATATGACATTTGGTTTGTTAAGTGGGACAATATACATTCATTAACTTTGATCACGCCGCTCGTTAGTAGGTAATGGTACCATAGGAATTGACAACTCCCGTTCCTGACATCCTAGGTATGTTTGGATGAAAGGAACAACCGAATTCGATAAAACATAACACAGATAGACCTTTAATTTGTTTAAGGGCTCATCACCACAGTCACAAGGCTTGGATGTATGCGTTTTTACAATACCGCATAAATGTTTGTATTCAGTATAGCATGCATTTCCACAAGACATAACGATGATTTAAACCACGTTTTACTTCAATACATTGTTTTGTGCATTTTTATCTGTGGCTCAGTAGATATATATATATATATATTTCACTTGCCATACATGACATTTTGTTTAAACATTTCATATTTGACATTTGACATAGACATTTTGATATTGATATACATATTTCATGGACTGCATTTTGACATAAACCTTTTGACATGATTTACACAAAGACATTTGACAAATGATTTAGAAATGGGCATTTTACATTGGTGGTTTGTTTGGGTAAAATGATTTGAGTAACGAGGCGTGTGTAATATGATACAAGCATGGTGGATACGCGCTGGTACTTCCTATATATAAGTGCTTGTATGGTATTACATATCGTAGCGTTATTTGAATCATTTCAATTTAGACATATAACATTTTATACAAATGACATATTTTTCAAGACATTGTTTTACAAACAACTTATTTTATACAAAACCCATTTTACTTGGTTATTCATTTAACCTCACATTATTCTTTTACATATCATCTACTTTATCATCGCTTTTCAAAAGATTTATAAAACAAAACAATTAACAAGGTTCATGACTGACTTTTGTTAAACAACTTTTTCTTAAACTTAAGTCATGAATCCTATTTTTACAAAACCTATTATCTCACAGGCATTTTTATGCTGACGTACCTATTTTTACATGTGTTTCAGGAGCTGTTGCTTAGGATGATGATCGTGACACTAGGGCGGACCTGTGCCTTAGAGACTTAAAATAAAGATAGACTTAGTCTAATTATGTTGTGTACTCTTTGGTTCTTGTTTTGAAACAATGTATTCCACCCTTTGGTTGTTGAATAAAATATAATTTTAATTACCATGGTTGTGGAACAATAATTCTGTTACAACACTCCCTGACGTTTTCGCGACGACTTGATGTTTTACGTGGTCGGGGTGTGACAGAAGAGTTGGTATCAGAGCCAATGGTTATAGGGAATTAGGTTATTAGTAATGCTTTGACGTAGACTATAACCTTTCTAGGACCCCAACACAAGTTGTCTTGTGTTTAGATCTTAACACATGCACTTTACCTATCCTTAGGTGATCACCAAAACGAGAACCCAATTTCCTAAAACAATTTTTGAAAATCAAATCATCTGTTTTTAAATGATTTATTATATAGTTTTGAACCCTTCCAATTTGATTTTTGGCCTTGTGCCTTCCAAGTTTTCAAAATCTCGTCAAAGTTTTGGGTTCTAAATAGTGTTAACACGTGCAAACTAGAAGAGTGAATGCCTGTACCCTGGGTTTTCTGTCTAAGGCTTGAGTGTTCGTACAAATCCACATAATCGGACCAGTCATTCTTACCTGGGAACTCTTGGGGTGAGTGTTCACTTATAGGCGAGCATGTCTTCGCTAAGCATTATTTTTGACCCATTTACTTTGATTAGTCACTGTGTGTCGTTTGTTTGCTTTGTGATACGGATGAATGACCACCATCTTTGCTTTTATCGTTTTTTGTTTCACCTCATTCTTTTCATCTAATCGTCTCACTCGTTCCTTTCATGTTTCCTCTTTTAGAATGCCTCCTCGACGCGAAAATCCACTACCAAATGCCGAACTGGCAGAAATCATCGCGCAACAAATGGCTGCGGCGTTCCCAAATCTTATTGCTCAATGGAACCAAGCCAACAACAACAATAATGCTCCATGCAATTTCAAGAGTTTTAACTCGGCTAAACCACTCAAGTTTAGTGGTTCTGAGGGAGCAACTGGGCTTCTTCAATGGTTCGAGAGCATTGAGAATACTTTCCGTCACGTTCACTGTCCTGATAATCGCAAAGTGGAGTTTGCTTCCAGTGTGTTTCAGAAGAGGGCGCTTACATGGTGGAACGGGGTTATGAGAGACAGTGGTGCTGAGGTTGCTTTAGCACAAACATGGGCTGAACTGAGGACTCTTATGATGAGGGAATTTTGTCCTCGTCATGAACTGCGAGCTTTGGAAAGGGAGTTTAACGATTTGAAACAGGATAGTGGCGAGCACCGGGTATATACTGATAGGTATGAGGAGCTAAGTTTGTTATGCCCAACAATGGTTACCCCACTCGAGAACGCTATCGAGAGGTATACCGATGGCCTACCTGACTCCATACAAGACACTATTACTGGTAGTAACCCTACCACAGTCCGTCAGGCAATCGAGCTATCTGCGACATTGACCGAGTCATAGATTAGAAGGGGTAAGCTGCATAGAAAGGGTGACAAGGGTAAGAAGCAGGTGTCTGATCAGAGTGAGAGCAAGAAAGGTAAAAACAAGAAGGGTAAGGATTCTGGTTCCTCGAAGGGTTCTAGGAAGCGTAAGGCTTCCCAAAATTTCGCCGTTACTACACAAGCTGCACCAAATCAGCCAGCGCAGCCTCCAGCAAAGAAGCGGTATGAAGGGAATGCACCTTTGTGCAATAGGTGCAATAGTCACCATCAAGAGCAACTGCCGTTCCGTTTCTGTACCAACTGTGGGAAGTCTGGACACCTTGCAGAAGTTTGTCGTTCTGCTCAGGTCGCTTGAAATCCAGCTCAACAGGTAGCTCGAAATCCAGCTCAACAGGTAGCTCAACAACCTGTTCAACAGCAAGCTGCACGACCTCACTATCCTCCTGGCTCGTACTATAATTTTTGAGACCTGAACCATTATCAAAACCAGTGTCCAAGGCTGGTTAATGCGAATCCGAATCAGGCTCCGGCTCGAGGTCGAGTTTTTAACATGAATGCACAAGAAGCGCAAGCAGACAATAAAGTGGTGAACGGTATGTTCTCTGTTAATAATCAACCCACATCTGTTCCTTTTGATTCTGGTGCCGATAAGAGTTTTGTGTCATTATCTTTTGAGCCATTGCTTCGCGTGTCTAGAACGAAACTAGGTAAGCCTTTGACAGTAGAAGTTGCCAGTGGAGAACCCATTGTTCTTGATTCTGTTCTTCGCAATTGCCAATTGAACCTTAACAACCATCTTTTTCCTATCGACCTCACGCCAATGCAACTGGGAAGCTTCGACATTATTGTGGGTATGGATTGGTTAGCCAAGCATCGCGCAGAGGTAGTTTGTTTTGAGAAGATCGTTCGTGTACCGCTTTCGTCAGGTGAGATCCTACAGGTTCGTGGTGAGAAACCTGCTAGTAGCCTCAAGCTTATGTCTTGCTTTCAAGCTCGGAAGTATCTGCAAAAGAATTATGTGGCCTTCTTGGCACATGTCGCAGTCAAAGATAAAGGCAAAGGTAAGTCTCTTCAAGATATCCCTGTCGTTCGGGATTATCCGGAGCTATTTCCTGAGGAGTTACCTGGATTACCCCCAGCACGCCAAGTTGAGTTCCGTATTGATCTTGTACCTGGTGTAAATCCCATTGCCAGATCTCCATATCGTCTTGCACCATCTGAGATGCAAGAACTGTCTAAGCAGCTACAGGAGCTTTCTGACAAAGGTTTCATCCGTCCTAGCTTTTCACCCTGGGGTGCTCCCGTTCTTTTTGTCAAGAAAAAGGATGGATCCTTCAAAATGTGCATCGATTATCGTGAGCTTAACAAGCTCACCATCAAGAATCGATATCCCCTACCTCGCATAGATGACCTTTTTGATCAGCTACAGGGCGCTTCTTATTTTTCGAAGATTGATCTTCGTTCTGGATATCATCAACTTCGCGTGCATGAAGAAGATATTCCCAAGACAGCATTCCGCACTCGTTATGGGCATTATGAGTTCACAGTTATGCCATTCGGTTTGACTAATGCTCCTGCTGTTTTTATGGACTTGATGTATAGGGTTTGCAAACCTTATTTGGATAAGTTCATCATCGTCTTTATTGATGACATCTTGATTTATTCTAAGACGCAAGCTGATCATGAGCAACATCTTTGTCTTACTCTGGAACTCCTAAAGAAAGAGCAACTTTTTGCCAAATTCTCTAAATGCGAATTTTGGCTTAAAGAAGTTCAATTTTTGGGACATATTGTCAACGAACAAGGTATTCATGTAGATCCCTCCAAGATCAGTGCGATTAAGGATTGGGATACGCCTACTACTCCTACCGAGGTTCATTCTTTTCTTGGTCTTGCGGGTTATTACCGCCGCTTCATCGAAAATTTCTCGAAGATTGCAGTTCCCTTAACTGCCCTAACTCAGAAGAATAAACCCTTTGAATAGGGTTATAAACAAGAAGAAGCATTTCAGACCTTGAAACAGAAGCTTTGTGATGCGCCTATCCTATCTTTGCCCGAAGGCAATGATGATTTTGTCGTGTACTACGATGCATCCAATTTGGGACTTGGCTGTGTTCTGATGCAAAGGAACAAAGTCATAGCATATGCATCGATGCAGTTAAAGGTGCATGAGAAAAACTACACCACTCATGATCTTGAGTTGGGTGCAGTTGTGTTCGCTCTTAAGATCTGGAGACACTATTTGTATGGTACAAAATGTGTGGTTTTCACTGACCACAAAAGTCTTCAACATATCTTCAATCAGAAAGAACTCAACATGAGGCAAAGACGTTGGGTTGAACTTCTAAACGACTATGACTACGAAATTCGCTACCATCCTGGTAAGGCGAATGTCGTGGCTGACACTTTGAGTCGTAAAGAACGTGTCAAGCTTCATTGTGTTCGTGTTCAATCTGATATTCAAGCCCGCATCTCTCAGGCTCAACATGCTTGTGTTTCACAAGACTTGATGGGTAAGGAATTACCCTTTCACATTAAGCCTGATCTTGAACTAAAAGACAATGGATCATACTACTTCATGGACCGTTTATGGGTCCCAAGCCTAGATAATCTCCGCACCTTGCTTATGGATGAAGCTCATAAGTCTCGTTATTCTGTCCATCCTGGCTCAGACAAAATGTATAAGGATCTTCGTACTCAGTATTGGTGGCCTGGTATGAAGAAGGATATTGCCTTGTACGTTTCAAAATGCCTTACTTGTCTTAAGGTAAAGGCTGAATACCAACATCCTTCTGGTCTTTTGGAGCAACCAGAGATTCCAGTTTGGAAATGGGAAAACATTTCTATGGATCTTATTACTAAACTTCCGCGCACTAAGAAAGGTCATGATGCCATTTGGGTAGTTGTTGATCGTTTTACTAAGTCAGCGCATTTCTTGCCGATCCGTGAGGATCTATCTGCTGACAAGCTTGCTAAAATCTATGTGGATGAAATCGTATATCGACATGGTGTTCCTTTAAACATTATTTCTAACAGAGATGCTCGTTTCTCTTCCCATTTTTGGAGAACCATGCAAACTGCTATGGGGACCCAGCTTAATCTGAGCACTGCTTATCATCCGCAATCTGATGGTCAATCTGAAAGAACAATCCAGACTTTGGAGGATATGCTTAGAGCTTGTGTGATCGATTTTGGTGGTAGTTGGGATTCACATCTTCCATTGATTGAATTCTCCTACAACAACAGTTATCACTCCAGCATCAACATGGCTCCTTTCGAGGCTCTCTATGGTCGAAAATGTCGTTCACCAGTCTGCTGGAATGAGATCGGTGAGGCTCAACTTACTAGACCTGACCTCGTTCTAGAGACAACTGATAAGGTTAAGAACGTTCGTGATAACCTACAGGCAGCTCGAAGCCGTCAAAAGAGTTACACGGACCAACGATGCAAGCCCTTGGAATTTCAAATCAGTGATCGTGTATTACTTAAGGTCTCAACTTGGAAAGGTGTGATCAGATTTGGAAAGAAAGGAAAACTTGCACCTAGAAATGTTGGACCATTCAAGATCGTCGAAAGAATCGGTAAGGTAGCCTACAGACTTGAGTTACCTCCTGAACTTGGAAACATTCATCCAACCTTCCACGTGTCCAATCTCAAAAAGTGTCTAGCTGATGACAACCTCCACATACCACTTGACGATATTCGTGTTGATAAAACACTACATTTTGTTGAGAAACATGAGGAAATCATGGACCAAATAGTCAAATGGCTTAAACGCAAGCGCATTCCTTTGGTTAAAGTTCATTGGGAATCTAAGCGTGGACCTGAGTTTACTTGGGAACGTGAAGATCAAATGAAGGCGAAGTATCCGCATCTTTTCTCACGAGTTTCCTCTAAACAAATTTTGAGACAAAATTTCCACAAGTAGGGGAGACTGTGACATCTGTGCTTGTAATCACTGTAAACAGTTCAGTTATCAATGAAATAAGGTTATTGAAAATTTTCATGTTTTGTTTTTATTCAATTTCATGTTTTTTTTATTCAATTTCAAAATTTCCAATGTTTGTTTTTTTATGTTTGACATTTTTCATGTTTTGTTTTTATTCAATTTCAAACTTTATATCGCTTTCTGGAAGATTATACGCAAACTGGTGCGCAAACGTAATCAGTTTAATGTGAAAAATACTCCGGAATATCAACATACCTTAAATAACCTTTACATAACTTAGTAATAAGTTTTGGAGGCTTTGGTATGGCAAAATCAAGTCTATTCGCTTACAGGGACTAAAATTGAAAAAACTGTGAAAGTATGCCAATCGAAACTGTAACGAACATTCCGGAACATGATCATAAGTTAAACACACCCTAAATATCCCTTACATAACTTACAAATAGGCTTTTAGAGGTTCGGTGTGCTAAAATAAACTTTATGCTCATTCAGGGACTAAAAGCGTCAAAAAGTGCATAAGTTGGCATTTTCACGCATAACTTACGTTCTGAATACATCCGGACATCCAAAAATTTATGTAAGCATTAAAATATTATGTTTTAGTAATTGGCTTGTCAAAAATCCATTCGTCGCGCAATTTGGATCGTTTTTCGCGCTTATGCGCATTCCGTCGTAATTAAGCAAACATCGCGATCGTACGACCAAACGAACCGAAATCCGGCATATTTTTGAGCATGTTTCATGTCCACAATGTTTAAGCATCATTTTAGGGCCTTAAAGTTGGCTTAACGGGCCATAAACATGTCGGAAATGGCTTTAAACACTAACAGGGACCAAAACTGTCATTTCTGCAAACTTGTTTCTGATCTGTGCTGCCCAGGCGGGCCGCGTAAGCTTCTGTTGTTTCTTACGCGGGCCGTGTGAGCCTCCCAAATGTGCAGAAAGTGTTTAACAACCTTCTTCAAGCTGTTCCAGCCATAAATTCCACTTGCAAACGGTTTTTAGCAAACAATGGGCATAATCTAGGGGCTCCCATGGTTTTGTAAAACAATGGGCACATGTGTACGGCCTAGATCGAAGCACGTTTCTCGATGAACGATCCTAACGGTTGTACGAAAACTATAAATACCCCTCACCCATTTCACTCATTCCCTCACATTTGATCTGATTTTATACTCTCTAAGTGGAAGTATATGCTTCCTACCTGAGAGTGGATTGGATCAAATACTTGCGGGGACCCTTTGTAAGTGTTCCTTCGTTCCTTTTATGCGTTTTTATGCTTGAAAGTCAAACTGCGTTTGACTTTCTACGTTGACCAGTTTATGGTCAATGTGAAGTTTGTTTGAACTTCATAACGTGAGCGTAATCACGATGGTCATAGTCCCTAGTGACTATACCTACTGATTTCCACGTTATCTAGGCTCAGTGACGAGTTGTAGTTTCGGCCAAAATGCGTATTCTTGCGTATTTTGTAACCAAACTACTCTAGGGTATCAAAACCGTTTGTTTTGATACCAAACCTGTTTTCTAACTTAACTAAACATGTTCAAGCATGTTTAGCTCGTCACTTTTAGATTTGTGCTTGTTTAGGGTCGTAAGGGTAAGCGATCTAATCAATCGCTTATGCTTTCAAACCCGACCTATTTGGTCGATCATTAGAATCCGACAAAACACTTTAGGTGACCATAGTAGTATAGGGAATAACCTTCCGAGGTTAAACCTTATGGTCACATCGTTTGAGTAGTTGTATGATAAGTAGTTCTTATGCCTTAGGTAAATTACCAAAATACCCCTTTCGCACCAAAATTCATTTTAATCCTATATGACATAACTTTTGACATCTAAACTGATTTAACAATAATATTAAACATGTTAAGGCATATCTTACTTGTCATAGGGCTAGTTAGGCGATCCGAACGCGTTTTACGCGAACGACGCGTTAAAGTAGCATAAGCTACCTAAACGGGTCGTAACAGGTCAAAAGCACTTAGGATAAGTTTCGTTTTAGTATGTTGGCGTTGTTAAACCATATTACATGAGTTCCTACACTCATTTGGTTTACGAACCCTCATGCTACCCGATCCTCCGAATAGGTCCGTTTATTAATGTAGTTACCTATATTAGGTGCCGTTTAAATCCATGATCTTCTAGCTTTGCTTGGTGGATATCTAAAGTCTATTGAGCAATCTCAAGTGAGTACATAGACCCCTCTTTTACTGTTTTTCAAACATTTTGGGGTGAAACACATGTGCCTACTTGTTATTTTCATGCTTTTCATGCTTTCATATCATATACTTGCTATGTTCATTAGTACACTTATAGTACATAATTTCATTGTGTTTTTGCTATGTATGTCCATTGTAGCATACTTAGTACATCATTTTACATGACATTTTATGCTATGTATGTTCAGTTAGCACATACTTAGTGCATTGTTTTACATTACCTTTTCATGCTATGTATGTTCATCATACTTAGTGCATTTGTTTTTTTCATCACATGCTATGTATGTCCGTTTTGCCGCATACTTAGTACATTTTCATCACATGCTTACATTTTGGGATATGACATTTGGTTTGTTAAATGGAACCATATACATTCATTAACTTTGATCACGCCGCTCGTTAGTAGGTAATGGTACCATAGGAATTGACAACTCTCGTTCCTGACATCCTAGGTATGTTTGGATGAAAGGAACGGCCGAATTCGATAAAACATAACACAGATAGACCTTTAATTTGTTTAAGGGCTCATCACCACAGTCACAAGGCTTGGATGTATGCATTTTTACAATACCGCATAAATGTTTATATTCAGTATAGCATGCATTTCCACAAGACATAACGTTGATTTAAACCACGTTTTACTTCAATACATTGTTTTGTGCATTTTTATCTGTGGCTCAGTAGATATATATATAGGGAGAGGATCATGAGAAAACTAGATATAAATGAGAAAACCAAAAAACTAACCAAAAAAGCACTAAAAAGGAGGGGGAAGACTTTTAATGAAGGAGGGGGGGGGGGGGGACTTTTAATGAAGGAGGGGTAAAATTGGAAAAAAAAATATTTAACTTTTCAAACATTTCCCATTTCTCCATACATTATCATTTTAAAACAAAAATGGCACCATAAGATCACAAATTTTTGTATCTTTCATTCAAGTATATTCGAGCATATTTTTTATGACATAAAAAAAGATTTATGGTGTCGTCTTGTTTTCAATACTATTATTATAGTAGTGCACATATGCAATATAACATGTACTACAATTGCATTACATGCTTAAAGTTAGCTTTTTGAGTCTAGTTTAGCTTTTAGGGTTAGTTTTTTTGGAGGTTTAGGATTAGGATTAGGTTTTTGGGTGTGGGGGAGGGGGGTTTAGGTTTTTTTCGGGTTTATGTTTAGGGTTTAGTTTTAGGTTTTCGGGAGGGTGGGGGTGGGGGGTGGGGGGTTTAGGTTTTTGGGGGGTGTGGGGTGTGGGGGTTAGGCTTTTGGTGGGATGGTGAATTTAGGTTTTTGGGGGGTGGGGGTTGGGGGGGGGGGGTTAGGTTTTTTTCGGGTTTATGTTTAGGGTTTAGTTTTAGGTTTTCGGGAGGGTGGGGGGGGGGGGGTTTAGGTTTTTGGGGGGTGGGGGGTTAGGCTTTTGGTGGGAGGGTGAATTTAGGTTTTTTTGGGGGGGGGGGGTGGGGGTGGGGGTGGGGGGTTTAGGTTTTTGGGGGGTGTCGGTGGGGGGGGGGGGTGGGTTAAGTGGTTTAAGCTTTATGTATTAGTGCACATGTGCAGTACAACCAAAAAAAATTTTTTTTTTTAATTTTTTTCCATACATAAAAAGTAGCGATTTTTATAAAAAAAATTGTAAAAAAAAAATTTTTGGTATGTTTTTAGGTTTTTTTTAGGCTTTTTTGGTTAGTTTTTTGGTTTTCTCATTTAAACTAGTTTTCTCATGATCCATCCCCTATATATATATATATATATATATATATATATATATATATATTTCACTTGCCATACATGACATTTTGTTTACACATTTCATATTTGACATTTGACATTTGACATAAACATTTTGACATGATTTACACAAAGACATTTGACAAATGATTTAGATATGGGCATTTTACATTGGTGGTTTGTTTGGGTAAAATGATTTGAGTAACGAGGCATGTGTAATATGATACAAGCATGGTGGATACGCCGCTGGTACTTCCTATATATACGTGCTTGTATGGTATTACATATCGTAGCGTTATTTGAATCATTTCAATTTAGACATATAACATTTTATACAAATGACATATTTTTCAAGACATTGTTTTACAAACAACTTATTTTATTCAAAACCCATTTTACTTGGTTATTCATTTAACCTCACATTATTCTTTTACATATCATCTACTTTATCATCGCTTTTCAAAAGATTTATAAAACAAAACAATTAACAAGGTTCATGACTGACTTTTGTTAAACAACTTCTTCTTAAACTTAAGTCATGAATCCTATTTTTACAAAACCTATGTATCTCACAGGCATTTTTATGCTGACATACCTATTTTCACATGTGTTTCAGGAGCTGTTGCTTAGGATGATGATCGTGACACTAGGGCGGACCTGTGCCTTAGAGACTTAAAATAAAGATAGACTTAGTCTAATTATGTTGTGTACTCTTTGGTTCTTGTTTTGAAACAATGTATTCCACCCTTTGGTTGTTGAATAAAATATAATTTTAATTACCATGGTTGTGGAACAATAATTCTGTTACAACACTCCCTGACGTTTCCGCCACGACTTGATGTTTTACGTGGTCGGGGTGTGACAACTAGGCCCAAGCTTGATCCTTTGAGTCTTTTCACAATGCCTTAGTGGGAATATCCCTTGTGCATAATGTCTTCAAATACTTAGGAATTTTTTGGGCATCAATTGCAACTGCTTGTACACTTGCGTATAACTTTAGTATTATAGGGGATAAACCCTAAAATATCCTGGAGATAGATCCTTAATATTATGGGGATAAACCCTTAGTATACTAGGGCAAATCCCAAATTTTTGTGCACTACAGGCAGGAGTGTATAAACTCCAAGACTTTGAAAGGTGAAAACCTTTAAACCTTAGAGAGTATGAAAATACCCTTTCGTGAGAGAGAGAGATAGAGAGTGATCAATCCTCATGTAGGATCGTTTTCACGACCGAAACGAGTCGTTCAGAAGAGTTCTTTTCAATACGAGTGGCGGAAACAAACGTATCGAAGTCGTTTCAGCTGAATTGCACAGAAAATCACTTTAAACTGTCTCTGTATTTATATCAGATCGAATTACAAAGTTGGAGACACTTCGGCAGAGCTTCGCTACTGGAATCACAACCTTACAAATGACAAGGCACGACCTAGTATTTATAGGCAACCTTATTTCGCACGAAACCATCCAAACGAAATCAGTTTCACACGAAATAGTCATTTCGTGCGAAATGACCAATTGATTTCGTACAAAATGACTTACATGTCATTTCATGCGAAATGCCCATAAACATACATTTCTCGTTTTCTCGTTCTACGTGCCCTGATCTATCTAAACAAATACAAGACTCGATACAAGACGAAGTCGACAGACGTATGCACCAACAGACTCCCCCTCGGATGTTGACGAAGTCTTCGGTGTCGAGTCTTCGGTTGCCAAACTTTCAGTCTTTATCAGGCTTCTCATACTCTCCAAAGATTCTCTATTGTAAGCATCCTCAATCAATCTCTTTCTCTATCTCTATCTCTTCCAGAATCGCAACCTGGCTCTATATATATCTTGATCAGGTCTCTTGATTCCTTAAGATTTTCAGCATCAGTAGCTTGCGTGGATCACATGATTTTAACCTGGCTCTTTACCATTCAAACATCTCCTTGAATGTTGATCCAGAATCAGAAGCTGGCTCTATGCATCTTCAGACTCCCCCTTTCGATAAACTGGGATAGCAGTCTGGAATTCACTGAAACTTGGCTCAAACTCTCACAGGTTCTAAACTCACAACTTGGCTTTTCTCAAACTTCATTCCTGCACAATCTATACCTCAAATATAAGTTTCACAAATTTAAACTTTTGCAAATTTAGAAAACACTTTGCAGGAATCATTCAAAAATGATTTAATCTTTGATGACCACTTGTAAAAATATCTTTTTCTCAAACACACTCTCCCAAACCTGTTGTTCATCATACTTAGCACTTGGAACTTTGAAAATCAGTTCTTTAACATCAGTTGTCGAAAATCTTTTTGCATTTTCCAAAATTTTATTCTAAAACACACTAAAATCTTTTTGGATTTTTGTATTTAATGGAAAGCAGTAAAGAAATATATACAAACCATATTTTTGCGAGTTTGAGTAAGAGGATCATATCAATTTTTAAGACAAATCATCAACACCGTTAAGCTTTAAACATTTTAAGTTCTAAACGATTCATGTAGATTGTCAGTATACTGATCCACTTAAATTTTCACACAAAATTCAAATGTTTCGAGATACGAGATTAATGTTTTAAGCACTTAAACTTATTCGCGTGTCCCACCTCAAAATATACTCCCGTATCCAGATCCCAATATTCAGTCTTACAGGTGAGTATACCTAGATGATATCTGTAAGGGTTAAATGCGAGGGCCATGAGAGCTCAGGCTATTGCTTCCGCAAAATCAGAGAGATGATGGCTTCGACTTTTGGTGTGTTCCCTTTAGAGAATCTTTTCTTCAACAGCACATGATTAGCATTTTTCAATGTTTCATCATTTTTATGCTGAGGGTGGTGCTATATTTCAAGAAAGCGAAAAGTATTATACGGGGACTAGGCCATTGCTTCCGCAAAATCAGAAGTCCCGGGATAATACCCCAGATATCACTAAGCATAAAGACCCAGTATCTCAGAAAGAGGGACCTTTCAAACAAGATTTCGGGGGTTACCCATATATCCGAGAGATGTTCCCCACAAAATAAGTAAGTTTGATATTTAGGTTTATATCTCGACACAATCTACTAAATGTGCAAAAACCTACTGGCATATCATCAGTGAGACCATTTATCACTTTTGAACTTTCCAATTCTTTAGCGTGCTGTGATAGTCCACTGATGTACTATCATTTCCTCTTTTTGCCAACAAAACTCATTTTTGCTTTTATCATGTTTTTGTTTTTTTTCAAATTTTCTAATGTTTTTGGATTTTCTGAAACATCTTACTCCCCCTAAAATTCAAAAACTATTTAAAAACAAATTTGAAAACAAACTGTACAAGAAAAGTGACAACTGATATCGAATCACTTCAATTCGCCATTCACTTGGCATAAACAATCAGAACTCCCCCTGACAACAAACTATTTTCCCATTATGATTTCAAAACACTTATGTTTATTTTAATCAAAATGATTTTTCTGGAAAATTAGTTTTGTTGAAAGTCACAAACCATTTGTAGGTTAGGGGATAAACTCATCACTTTGTTTATTTTTATCCATTTGTAGAAAAGATAAATCAAGTACAACTTAATGTCCTTGATTCATCACTTATAGGATTAACCAATAACCACTTGTAGGTTTTCCACAAACACACATAATTCAAGAATGATGCCGATTCCTGCTCAACGATTACCAACTTGGGAGCTCCGGCAAGTCTAGAGTTTAGTCGTGATAGGTTCTATCCCAGTTACTAATCCGGGATGAACCATCTCCATCTGGTTTCTTCGTTTTCTTTTCATAAAATTCCTTAACCCCCTTGACCTTCCCATCAATCATTTTTCCAAAAATATTTTGAACGGTGGGGTTAAAGACCCTTTCAACATCAAAATCTTTCTTTTCAAAAAAGAATTGATTTGAAATTTCAACTTTTCCGATTTTTGATTTTAAATTTTCAGCCCGCAATGATGGAAAATTTGCATCATCAAATGGCGGCACTCATTTCCCTTCTTTTATAACAACTTGTGGCTCCTCTGATTTTGTGGGATCAGATTCATCGCCAGAACTAACATCAGAATTCTTAACAACCCACTTTTGGTTGTCAAGTTTTACTTTCCTTCTGTAAAAACCTTTTGAACACTCACCAACCTCAAACTTTGAATTTTTGAAAACAACAAATTGTTTGGTTGGTGGCTCATTTTCAACCATCTTTCTTTTCAGTTTATTAGAAACTCCCTGTTTTGTTTGAATTGTCTTTGAACAATTCCTGGCAATATGACCAACTGTTTTGCATTGAAAACAGGTTCTCGTTTCCGTCTTCTGAACAATTTTCTTCTTTATTTCCTCTTGCTTTTTAGCAAGGAATTCTTTGTTTGTCTACTTCCAGAATGAACTCTTTTCTTCTTCTACCGAGCTTGCTCCTGAAACAAATACAGTTTTTGGTTTATAAGTTTTCTCATTTTTATGATTTTTCGGTGGAATAAAACCCAATCCCTTCTTTTTGAAATTACCGTTATGGTTTGATTTCTTTCAATAACCCGAATCAGAACTGTAACCCTTTTTCTTGTTTAACCTTTGTTGATCTCTTGAGGTGTAAGGTCTTGGTTTTTCAGAAAGATTTACATCTTTTATTTCAGAAATATTAATTTCTATTAGTTTGAAAACCTTTTTTATCATTTATGGTTTAACACCTCTTATTGGAAATTCTTCATCAGAATATAATCTGTCTAAATCATTCAAAGTAAATGCTACTTTGATTGGTTCATCATTCAAATTAGATTTTGATAACATAAATTCTTTATTGTAAACCCGTTTGTCCTTTTTGACTGTTGAATTTGACGTGTCGGACTTTGACTCTGATTTTGACTCCGACTCTGACTCCGACTTTGACTCCTCGGTTTCATCTTTATCCAACACCTGATCGACCACTTTCTTTATTAACTCGGACTCATGATCAGTGTCGGACGATGTGAAAGTGACATCAATACTTTCTGGCAAATTATCTGAAGACTCAGATTCCCATTGTAAATTGGTTGCCTTTTTGACTCTTTCTGAATTTGGATTTCATGGAGAATATCCATTTTCAAGCGGGGGTGGACACTTGTTATATCCAACGCATGGTTTCTTACCAAACTTCTTCTTTTCAGTATCTTCTTTTGTTTCAGACTCCTTTTCTGGAGATGTCTTTTCTTCAGATTTCTCTTCTTCAAATTCTTCATTTCTTCCACTATAGGATAAATCCTGTCAACCAAAAAAGAAGAACATGATTAACTTTTTAATAACCTATTTACTCTCTCAGTTTCTATTTTCTGAATTTCCAATTTCTGGTCAAGTTCAGCACACATCTTAATGTAATACGAGACACTATCTTGATGTCTCATGTACGCTCCTTTGAGTGTCTTCATGGCTGTAGCTTGTTCACTGCTTGACTCGTTATATTGATTCATTGCTTTGTTTAATACATTATACGATTCTTTCATCCTGTTCATGTTGTGAATCAATTCACTGTTTTGTTTCTTCATAGTTTCACAGTTCTCACAATCCTCAGACACTTTTTCTGCAACAGCTTCTTTTTTAAACTCAAACACTAGAATTTCTTTATCTTGCTTCTTTATCACACTAACCTCTTCTTCAACTTTTTTACCTTGCCTGGCTAAATATTTTGTTATTTTTCAGCCCAATAATCATCAGTATTATTGTCAACTTTTTGAGCAACAAAAGCTTTATGATCTGAAGTTCTATTTGGATCATAGTCATCCCAACTAAAATCTTTCCAACTGAAACCATATGGAAGCCTTTCATAATCTTGATCTATCATTTTGTTCATCACACATGCTTTACTTTCTGCTGAAATATATTTATCCCAACTGTCTTCTTTTGATGAACTTTCATTATCTTGATTAATAAGACACGCTTTCTTTGAATCTTCAATCACTTTCCTAGCATGTGCAGTTTGTTGCTGTTCTTGTTGATAAGGCTGTTGAGCAACTTGATGATAAATTGCCTTTCGATAGTAGTCATTGTTTCCGAAAGGATTTTGAGCTCCACTTGCTTCGCGGTTTGTGCACTCTCGCTTAAAATGCCCTTTTTCCCTTCAACGAAAACAAGTAACTTTAGATTTATCAAATCCTAAAGTAGAAACATTTGCATCACGGAAATCATCTCTTCCCGTAATTTGTTTAAACTTTTCAGCTCTTCTCAACACGCTAGGCAAACACCACTTTATATCCATCAACTCCATTTCCTCAGCATCAACATGATCGTAATCCTCTTTTGTCAGCATTGGATTTCCGATCATTCCTGTAACCAAACTTCCATACAACTCTAGCACAGTCACCAACAGAGACATATGACTTTTTGCAACTTCTTCCGAGAAGTTTTGATCATTTTCAAGATTTAAAGCAATGTTACATTGAAGAACTTTGCCACTCTTTGTTGCAGAAAAATGTGGATCAAATGATGGAAATGAAGTAAATCCTGTTTTGCTGCTTGATCCCTGAGATGAACTTTCAGAAGAACTTTTTGCATTGAAGGTAGTTTCATTGGAGAAATGTTGGTTTTATCACTAACACCACCTTTGTAATACAAACCAACGTCTTGTTCTCTATCATAGTTCTTCATTCTTGCTATCTTTTTGTGTTCCATCTCTTGAGCTTCAAGTTGTTTAATGAACTCGCTCAACTTTAGATCGTTAAAACCTGGTTTATTTTTTAACATCATAAGATACGTGCCCCACTCATCATGTGGCAATGCATCAGCCAATTTTTCAATCAATTCATTTTTATCTTTATTGATGTTCAATCTGCTCATATTTTTTAATAAATTGCAATATCTTTCAATAATCTGCTTGGTGTTTTCACTTCTTAAACCTCGGAATAGATCAAATTCTTTCTTCAAAAGTGACTTTTTGTTTTTCATCATCTCATCACTACCAAGAAACTTTGATTCTAATTCTATCCATATCGAATGTGCACTTCCGCTGTGTTGAAGTAAAATCAAGATGTCTTCTTTAATAGCTTGCTACAAAAGACTAACCATCATTTTTTCATCCTTATAACTTTGATTCTAATTCTGTCCATATCGAATGTGCACTTCCGTTGTGTTGAAGCAAAATCAAGATGTCTTCTTTAATAGCTTGCTGCAAAAGACTAACCATCATTTTTTCATCTTTATATTTCTTTTTCTCTTCAACACTCAGATCTCTGATTGCAAGTTTCACTCTATTATCCCCAACTGGTCTACGATATTGAACTTCAGTATGTTCCCAAGCATCTAAATGATATGCTTGAACCCAGTTTTCAAAACGTGCAGCCCATCCACTATACTCCTCGATACTCATGAGCTTTGGCGGTTTTTGCGTTGTCCCTGTTTCATTTTCAAGCAACGTACTCTGAGTAACAGTCATTGGACTAGCAAAGGCATTGTAGAACTCGTTTTCCATGATTCGGTTTTCAAAATTTCACAAACACAGCTTTCAAACGAATTGAATCTTCAAACGAAAAAGACTTTCACGCGGAATGACTTTTCACACGAAATGAACTTCTTTCAAATGAAATACTCCTCTGGTGTGAAATGAATGATGGTTTCGTACGAAATGATAAACTTTCAAACGAAATAGGTTATTTCGTACGAAATGACGATCTGAAGAACACCTTTCAAGCGAAATAGCTGTTTCGTGCGAAATAAAATGCTGATTTCGTACGAAATGATGAACTGCTTCACACGAAATAGTGGTTTTGTGTGAAATGAAGTCTGATTTCTTGCGAAATCAAAACAATGTTTAAACGAAATGATATCAGTTTTCGTGCGAAATGAAAGTTTCGGACAATTTTTGTAAAAATTGAACCAGTTTTAACCCGAAATAAGATCTGATTCTTTCTAGGGTTTGTTAAAACACTGTTTTGCACAATATATTTGAAAATCAAGCCATTTTATCCGTGAAAATTTGTTTATTTTGAAAAAGAAGGTGTAGAAAACAGAATTTGCAGCTGAAATGGTAAGAACTCCTCCTCCTGAGCTCTGATACCACTTATAGGATCATTTTCATGACCGAAACGAGTCGTTCAGAAGAGTTCTTTTCAATACGAGTGGCGGAAACAAACGTATCAAAGTCGTTTCAGCTGAATTGCACAGAAAATCACTTTAAACTGTCGCTGTATTGATATCAGATCGAATTACAAAGCTGGAGACACTTCGGCAGAGCTTCGCTAACGGAATCACAACCTTACAAATGACAAGGCATGACCTAGTATTTATAGGCAACCTTATTTCGCACGAAACCATCCAAACGAAATTAGTTTCACACGAAATAGTCATTTCTTGCGAAATGACCAATTGATTTCGTATGAAATGACTTACATGTCATTTCGTGCGAAATGCCCATAAACATACATTTCTCGTTTTCTCATTCTATGTGCCCTGATCTATCTAAACAAATACAAGACTCGATACAAGACGAAGTCGACAGACGTATGCACCAACACCTCATATACCTTTAGGATCCAGGATATAGCCAACAATAACGAAATTGTCGGCCACTTTTATATGGACTGGTCCCGCTATCTTGAACTATCCATAGATAACTTGCGCTCCAGGCGGGGTGTTTAAACCCAATTCGAGGGAAAGGTGAATACCTTTAAACCTGTGAAGGGATCAGGATCCCTTAAACGTGAGAGAGGGGGCCAATCCTCCAATCTTTCGAATTATCATGAGTGTATATCCTGGAGCTATATCCCGAAGCATATACTGCAAAAAAAAAACCTTAAAGTAAGGTGGGTGTTAGCTTGGCTAACACCCCTCCGATTGTGACAACTGGTAGTTTACGCCCTTAATTACGTGATTAACAAGCGATAATAAATAGTGTTTACGATGCAAATTAACTTAATTAGGGTCTCAGTGAGCTTAGACCGTGTGTAGTGGGGCGTGATTTATAAAATGTTTTCAAAAAAAACACCCTATAACGCCCCGGTAACCACTACACCCGGCGTTACCGGGCGTTATTTTTCAAAAAAATGAATCTGGCGTGATTATTAAAACGCCATTTTGCAATTGTTGGAGCTTTGACTTATGTTGACCCACCAATGAGAAATCACTTTGTTTTTTTTTTGTTTTTGTTTTTGTTTAAGGATTGAAAGGGGCATTATTCCCACTACGCCACTTTTGCTATAATGCCCCATCGCTGACTAGGACGCCACGTGTCGGATAATGCCCCATGGTGGGGGCATTATAACACATTACCACTACACATGGTCTTAGGAATGCTTATGCGGTTCTACAGTGTGCGTCTGACGATCTGCGGAGATACTGTTGGAAATTAAACGGTAATAAACTGAAACCGTATGAAATACTGACGACACCGACAAATATGGATGTTACACGAATATTTTTATGCTTACGGAGTTTGGGTTGCGATATCGGGTCTCGTAGGAATTACGGGCCACTTACGCATGAGATGGGCTTGTGGGCCCTGGGTCCAAGCTCAAAACCCACAAGCCTAAACCTGCATAATATATTAGATCCTATTAAATCTATACTAAATCTCTATCAAATCTATACAAGATTTGATATAGTCCTTACAAATCTCTACAAGATTTTTGTCCCAAAAGTTTAGAACACACAAGATCCACAAGATCTCAACAAGATCTTGCAAAATCTCAAACATATCTATAAAACCCATACCCCCTCATTTCATTTTACACACAAAAACCACAGACTTTGAGTCTGTCTTACCCTCTCTCTCTATTGCACATTAAACAAACACCCACACCTCACACTTTCTCCCTCTCTCTCGAATACACATTCAGGCAACAACAAGTAGCATCATCCACTCTCCTCTCCTTGTTCACAACATACACACACACCCACATGTCTCATCTCTCTCTCTCTCCCGGAATATTCACCGGCGACCGGTGTCGGAGTTCCGACCGAACTCCGGCGCCACCCTCCTCCCCCTATAACACCCACAAACCTGCGACACCCCCCCTCCCCTCTCGGTTCCGATCTCGGAAGCAGACGCGCCGCCGTGAGCGGCAGCGGTGGTGCCAGACGACGAGGAAAGACAGAGCAGAGAGAGAGAGAGTAGACGAAGAGAGAGAGAGAGAGGCTGTTCGAGGTAAGAGAGAGAGCAGTGAAGAGCCGACAAGAGGCACGACGGGCGGTGACAATCCGGTGAAAGTTTCCGGTAAGACTCCCAACCCCGTTTCTCCGATTCCTTTCTTTTACGTTTCTGATAAAGACGACGATTTCTGATGTTATGGATGGCGGCTGATGAAAGATGATACTAATGATGATCAGTCGTTCAGCTTCAGTTCGGGTGAAGTCCACTCAAACCGGGTCAGAGATTGCTCGGGTCAAGCTTGGTTCGGTGATGATTCGACATTTCAAGTCACGGTTTGGTTCAAGGTTCGATTCTGATTTGGCTCGGGTTTCGGTTTAGGGTTCGGTCAATAGAAGCCAACAGCGGTCAATGGGCTTGGTTCGGGTCGGATTTGGTTCCGGGTCAACCTGGTCAACTCGGTCAAACATCTCGACGAGAAAGTTTTGGTAAAGAATTTAGCGTCACGATTTATATTTACATTGTTTTATTTATTTTGTGAAAACGAGCTCGAACCGAACGATTAAAGTATAGTTTACGTTTCGATATATTTGACAAATTACATATAGTGTTATATTGTTGAATCTTGCAAAATATAACGATAACTTGTGTTGTCGGGGCCGTCCAAAACAGAGGAAACTCTGCCCGTTTTTCGAGAAATTCCATAAACAAAACTTGTTTTATTGTAAAAACAAAACAATCGGCTTTAAGCGACTTTTGAAAAACAAGATGTAAATGCATATTATTTTCTGCAATGCAATATAACTTACACAACATGTTCATAACTTTTCGACCAAAACTGTATTTCAAGTTAACCAAACATGCTATTTTATAAAACAAGTGTAACAAATTATACTGTTTCAAGTGTCGAATAATACGACTTCCTTTCGTAAAAATAAATGTAGTGTATATGTATTTCAACAATCAAACCAAACGATCCATTTTATAAATAAATATAGTTACATATTTATTTCCGACACAATCAAATCGATTCTCTTATAAAAATAAATATAGTTATATATTTATTTTCAAACACGACAAGTCGACGATTCTTTTATAAAGTGAATATAACTTTTATACAAACGCCGAAACGGCGTATACGTATATTATGGCAAATGTATCCAAGACGCAATATATATAATACAAGTTTATTATATATTACTTTCATACGAATATTCCTATATACACAAATGCCTTCTCGGGGCGACAAAGTTTAACTTTGTCATTTTTGTTAACTTAACAACTTAACAGTTGAATCGTTCGATTAACGATTCGGTAGAGCTCGGTAACACGTAGATTAGTTATCGCGTTATTTAGAAACTTATAAGATATTTCGTGTTAGGAATATTGTAGAATACACACTAGCAAGTCAAGTATTGGAAACGACATCACGAAGTCGTAATTAGCTAGCTTTGCACAGGAATATTCAGGTGAGTTCATAACCCCACCTTTTTACGATTTTACATTTTTATAAATGTTTTCGGGGTGGAAAGACATTCACTTTTTGCAAAGCATACAAGAATTACATATTTCTAAACCATGATACGAATGGATTACAAAGAACTCAAATGGTTTACGAATGATTTGTACTAAAGATACCGGTTTTACAAAACAAATGTGTATTTTCGAAACGTGAATGATTTTAATGATTAAGGGACGGGATTGTCCTGGTTATAATAATGGGATTGTGTCGGTCTGCGTACGTAAAACGAGACAATCCAGTGAGTTCATGCTCCCCCTTTTCTTTTAACTGTTTTCAGTTTTTAACTTCGGGGGTGAAATACATATTACAAATAATACAATGTTTATAAATGGTATGATGGATACAAAAACAGGAAGCACTCTTGGTGATAACTAGTACCAAGTATGATGCGTTTTGAGGAATGATGCAAGAAATTGTGTCACGAATAGGGTACCATAAGCACCATTAATTGTGTACATACATAGACCACGGAACAAAAGGTTAGATCTAACGGGTGTCCGGGCAGCCACACTCTTGGTGAAAACTAGTACCGAGTAGTGCTTTTGTGTCTCAGTCGTGAATCGACAACTAGCAAAATTCCTATGGTTTGGTTGCTTCCTATGTCGTGTCCCATGTTAATGGCCTTGCAACCCATTAACAACAAGATACATACAGAAATACTTGATTTATACAAGATACATACAGAAATACTTGATTTATACAAGATACGTACAGAAATACTTGATTTATACGAGATACATACAGAAATACTTGATTTATACAAGATACATACAGAAATACTTAATTTATACAAGATACATACCATGTTTTCATACAAAGTTCCGTATAACGTGACAAGAAAATGATTTTAAATTCGTTTTCTCAACAATACTTCAAAAACCGGTTATTCAAAAAGATTTATTTCAAATCTTTTGCAAACAAACTATGAACTCGCTCGACTTTATGTTGATTTTTCGCATGTTTCTTTCTCAGGTTGCATTTCAGAAATTATGGCATAATTGGAATAGGAGAACCATGAAGAGTCGAGTACTTAGTGGGCATTCGATTTCTAGAAAGTCTTTGCTTATTTGCTTCCGCTGTGCAATGAAGATACTAGTCCAGTCACGCCAATGCTCTGATATTTCGGGGTGTGACAGATTGGTATCAGAGCTATAGGTTACAACAAATTAGGTTTCTGTAGAGATACCTAGGCTCTAACCTCACTTTCCTCTAGGAACTTAGAATATTAAAACCTGAATACATATAGAACGCATAGTACTCGAATATGGTCTCCAACCATTGCCGAAAAACAAACAGTCAAAATTTTGTTTTCAAACATACTCTATTGTGGTGTTTTACACACGGTACACAAAAACAGTCGCATACAGTACACAAAACTCTGAAAGCGTAGGAAATATGCATTTAAGACCTTCGGAAACTCATGTGGAAGTTCATTAAACCTCATCATGTAGGAACCGCGAATATTAACTCGGGCACACACTATTATCCATATTGTCTATGATATTTTAACTTCCCGAGCAGGCAGCCTACGCATAACGAAACGCTAGTGCACAAGTATACGTGAAACTTAAGCTATACATCAACGGAGGTTGAAGTATGTCACATACGACTATTGAGGCGAGGTCTTTGAGAAGACACAAAGGTACATGTCAGCGACAATGCTAATCCTGCCAGTAGGAGGGCTATCGATCAGGAAGCGGCGGTATAGCACGCGGTCCTGCAAACGACACGAGTAATGCTAAGGAGAAGACGTATGTTTCCGCATCCCCCCTAAGTCAATAACGACGAATACGCTATGTTCGACATTCCATTGTAATGTCACTTAACAACCGGTAATCACATGAAACCCCAGGTAAAGTCCGTAAATTTCTTTTATTGAAATTTCGACTTTCACATTTACAGAGTAGATTTTCGTATCTCTACTCCTCTTAATGGTCATTGCATCATAATAACTTCTTTCGTTATAGCGAACACTCATTTGCTTCATTTCTTGAAAATTCATATGCTACACATGCATCGTTTGTTACGCATGTGGTTTCGTTTCGAATAAAGCATTTCATTAAAGTTCAAATATTATTTCGCTAAATCTAATTATTGATTTGTGATTCGAATGACCCGCATTATTGTAATTGTTGGCTTCTTTGTTATCAAGTCAACACATTTTCTTGAAATTTCTTTTCTTTTCAAGTTACATACATGGTTTTCGTTGTAACCATGCCGAAAGTTTTCTTGACGATACATGTACTTATTGTCGGCTTGCACCGAAATCAAATTCAATTGTTTGAACTTGTCCATTACACATATTCAATTCAAAGCATCATATGATGTATTGGGAGCATCATATTCAAATCGATTTTTAACGAGCACTTCATTTGTTTCGAGTCGTAGTAAACTTGTTTGACATTCGACTCCATAAAATTGTTTGTTGATTCTGACACCTTGTGGTGTCAGTATAAACTTGTAGCTTGGGCTAATTATGATTGAGCATTTGATACAAAACACAGGTGATACTTGTTCAATCACCGCTATTATTAAATTGTTTCATTCACTACGACACCTTGTGGCGTCGGCAGAACTTGCAGCTTGGGCTGATCATGATCGAGCGTTTCATGCAAAACTATTTCGTTTAGGTTTGTTGATTCTAAGCTTCTCCTAGCGAATGCAATTGTTTCTAACATTCATTTGCATATTGTAAACGTCCACTTGGAATTCTATTGGCTGAAATTCCTTTTCTATTGGACCCCTGTTAACTCGGTCACATTGGTGACTGTATCAGTATGTCTCGTTTCCTTTGACATTATTCGTATTTACTTACGCATAACGTAACTCTAAGGAGTTAATGTAGTCTAAATTTCGAGGATGAAATTTTATAAACAGGGGGAGAATATGACAACCGGTAGTTTACGCCCTTAATTACGTGATTAACAAGCGATAATAAATAGTGTTTACGATGCAAATTAACTTAATTAGGACCTCGGTAAGCTTAGGAACGCTTATGCGGTTCTACAGTGTGCGTGTGACGATCTGCGGAGATACTGTTGGAAATTAAACGGTAATAAACTGAAACCGTATGAAATAATGACCACACCGACAAATATGGATGTTATACGGATATTTTTATGCTTACGGAGTTTGGGTTGCGATATCAGGTCTCGTAGGAATTACGGGCCACTTACACATGAGATGGCATGTGTGCCCTGGGCCCAAGCCCAAAACCCACAAGCCTAAACCTGCATAATATATTAGATCCTATTAAATCTATACTAAATCTCTATCAAATCTATACAAGATTTGATATAGTCCTTACAAATCTCTACAAGATTTTTGTCCCAAAAGTTTAGAACACACAAGATCTCAACAAGATTTTGCAAAATCTCAAATATATCTATAAAACCCATACCCCCTCATTTCATTTTACACACACAAACCACAGACTTTGAGTCTGTCTTACCCTCTCTCTCTATTGCACATTAAACAAACACCCATACCTCACACTTTCTCCCTCTCTCTCGAATACATATTAAGGCAACAACAAGCAGCATCATCCACTCTCCTCTCCTTGTTCACAACATACACACACACCCACATGTCTCCTCTCTCTCCCGGCATATTCACCGGTGACCGGTGTCAGAGTTCCGACTGAGCTCCGGCGCCACCCTCCTCCCCCTATAACACCCACAAACCTGCGACACCCCCTCCCCTCTCGGTTCCGATCTCGGCAGCAGACGCGCCGCCGAGAGCGGCGGCGGTGGTGCCAGATGACGAGGAAAGAGAGAGCAGATAGAGAGAGAGAGTAGACGAAGAGAGAGAGGCTGTTCGAGGTGAGAGAGAGAGAGAGTAGTGAAGAGCCGACAAGAGGCACGACGGCCGGCGACAATCCAGTGAAAGTTTCCGGAAAGACTCCCGACTCCGTTTCTCCGATTCCTTTCTTTTACGTTTCTAATAAAGACGATGACGATTTCTGATGTTATGGATGGCGGCTGATGAAAGATGATACTAATGATGATCAGTCATTCAGCTTCAGTTCGGGTGAAGTCCACTCAAACTGGGTCAGAGATTGTTTGGGTCAAGCTTGGTCCGGTGATGATTCGACATTTCGGGTCATGGTTCGGTTTGAGGTTTGATTCTGATTTAGCTCGGGTTTCGGTTTTGGGTTTGGTCAACAGAAGTCAACAACGGTCAATGGGCTTGGTTCGGTTCAGATTTGGTTCCGGGTCAACCTGGTCAACTCGGTCAAACGTCTCGACGAGAAAGTTTTGGTAAAGAATTTAGTGTCACGATTTATATTTACATTGTTTTATTTATTTCGTGAAAACGAGCTCGAACCGAACGATTAAAGTATAGTTTACGTTTCGATATATTTGACAAATTACATATAGTGTTATATTGTTGAATCTTGCAAAATATAACGACAACTTGTGTTGTTGGGGCCGTCCAAAAACAGAGGAAACTCTGCCCGTTTTTCGAGAAATTCAGTAAACAAAACTTGTTTTATTGTAAAAACAAAACAATCGGCTTTAAGCGACTTTTGAAAAACAAGATGTAAATGCATATTATTTTCAGCAACGCAATATAACTTACACAACATGTTCATAACTTTTCGACCAAAACTGTATTTCAAGTCAACCAAACTTGCTAGTTTATAAAACAAGTGTAACAAATTATATTGTTTCAAGTGTCGAATAATACGACTTCTTTTCGTAAAAATAAATATAGTGTATATTTATTTCAACAAGCAAACAAAACGATCCATTTTATAAATAAATATAGTTACATATTTATTTCCGATACAAACAAATCGATTCTATTATAAAAATAAATATAGTTATATATTTATTTTCAAACAGGACAAGTCAACGATTCTTTTATAAAGTGAATATAACTTTTATACAAACGCCGAAACGGCGTATACGTATATTATGGAAAATGTATCCAAGACGCAATATATATAATACAACTTTATTATATATTACTTTCGTACGGATATTCCTATATACACAAATGACTTCTCGGGGCGACAAAGTTTAACTTAGTCATTTTTGTTAACTTAACAACTTAACCGTTGAATCGTTCGATTAACGATTCGGTAAAGCTCGGTAACATGTAGATTAGTTACCGCGTTATTTAGAAACTTATAAGATATTTCGTGTTAGGAATATTGTAGAATACACGCTACCAAGTCAAGTCTTGGAAACCACATCACGAAGTCGTAATTAGCTAGCTTTGCACAGGAATATTCAGGTGAGTTCATAACCCCACCATTTTACGATTTTACATTTTTATAAATGTTTTCGGGGTGGAAAGACATGCACTTTTTGCAAAGCATACAAGAATTACATATTTCTAAACCATGATACGAATGGATTACAAAGAACTCAAATGGTTTACGAATGATTTGTACTAAAGATACCGGTTTTACAAAACAAATGCGTATTTTCAAAATGTGAATGATTTTAATGATTAAGGGACGGGATTGTCCTAGTTATAATAATGGGATAGGGTCGGTCTGCGTACGTAAAACGAGACAATCCAATGAGTTCATGTTCCCCCTTTTCTTTTAACTGGTTTCAGTTTTTAACTTCAGGGGTGAAATACATATTACAAATAATACAATGTTTATAAATGGTATGATGGATACAAAAACAAGAAGCACTCTTAGTGATAACTAGTACCAAGTATGATGCGTTTTGAGGAATGATGCGAGAAATCGTGTCACGAATAGGGTACCATAAGAACCATTAATCGTGTACATACTTAGACCGTAGAACAAAAGGTTAGATCTAACGGGTGTCCGGGCAGCCACACTCTTGGTGAAAACTAGTACCGAGTAGTGCTTTTGTGTCTCAGTCGTGAATCGACAACTAGAAAAATGCCTATGGTTTGGTTGCTTCCTATGTCGTGTCACATGTTAATGGCCTTGCAACCCATTAACAACAAGATACATACATAAATACTTGATTTATATAAGATACATACAGAAATACTTGATTTATACAAGATACATACAAAAATACTTGATTTATACAAGATACATACAGAAATACTTGATTTATACAAGATACATATAGAAATACTTGATTTATACAAGATACATACAGAAATACCTGATTTATACAAGATACATACAGAAATACTTAATTTATACAAGATACATACCATGTTTTCATACAAAGTTCCGTATAACGTGACAAGAAAATGATTTTAAATTCGTTTTCTCAACAATACTTCAAAAACCGATTATTCAAAAAGATTTATTTCAAATCTTTTGCAAACAAACTATGAACTCACTCAACTTTATGTTGATTTTTCGCATGTTTCTTTCTCAGGTTGCATTTCAGAAATTATGGCACGGTTGGAATAGGAGAACCATGAAGAGTCGAGTACTTAGTGGGCGTTCGATTTCTAGAAAGTCTTTGCTTATTTGCTTCCACTGTGCAATGAAGATACCAGTCCAGTCACGCCAATGCTCTGATATTTCGGGGTGTGACACCGATGCCTAAGTCAGTATTGGGTTTGTTAAAAATAAAAGTATATTTAAAAAGAAACAGAGTTCTTACCATCCTGAGTTAGAAATTAAATTCTAAACACACTTGAAATAGGCTTTGAGGTGTATAGCATTCCAGGATCTTGGTAGTATATCCCCCTCCATATTCTGAAGCCGGTATGCTCCTTTACCAGATTCTGATTCAATCTCATAAGGTCCTTCCCACTTTGGAGCTAATTTTCCATCGGCAGGATTAGTAGTATTATGAAAAGCCTTCCTTAATACCCAATCTCCAACTTGAAACCTTCTAGTCCTTAGGTTCCTGTTATATCCTTTGGATATTCTCTGTTGGTATGCTGCCATTCTCACCTTTGCCACATCCCTTGTCTCATCGATGTATCCAATTCTTGGCATAGGGCTTCAGGATTCTTCTCAGGATCCCGGAGGTTGGATCTTGCTGTAGGTATCACCATCTCTATTTGGATTAGTGCTTCTGCTCCAAATACTAAGGAAAATGAGGTTTACCCGGTTTCATTCTTTACTGTTGTTGTAGGATCGTTTTCTGACCCGAACGAGTCGTTCAGAAGAGTTTTTCTCAATACGAAAGGCGGAAACAAACGTATCGAGTTCAATTCAGCTAGAATATCACTTTAAACTGTCTTTAGATTGATTTCAGATCGATTACAATGCAGTAGACACTTTGGCAGAGCTTCGCTACCGGAATCAGAATCGTTACAAATGACTAGACACATCAGGTATTTATAGGCTGACTAATTTCGCTTGAAACTGTCTCAAGCGGAATCTAATTCCGCACGAAATCACTCAAACGGAATTAACATTCCCGATTTCATTTGAAATGACACAATGTCATTTCAAGCGGAATTACCTATAAACCTATTTCCTTGTTTTTCGTGCCCTAATCTATCTAGTCAATACAAGACTCGATACAAGACGAAGTCGACAGACGCATGCACCAACAGACTCCCCCTTGAATGTTGACGAGTCTTCAGTGTCGAGTCTTCAACATCTTCAGTCTTTATCAGTCTTCTCGACTTCTCCCGAAATATCTAACAATGTAAAGTATCCTCAATCTCTGTCTTCTCTTCTTCTCCAGAATTTTGACCTGGCTCTTATCTCACTATCTTCCCAATATTTGTAGCTGACACTTACACACTCTTGATCAGATCTCTTGATTCCTTAAGTTCATCAGCATCACCACCTTCAGACTCCCCTTTGCAATCAAACTCCCCCTTGAGTTGTACTAGAATCATAATCTGGCTTTCACAAGTTCACAGGATCGAAATCTGGCTCACATCCTGCTCTGGATCGAAACATGGTTAACCTGCACATTCTTAACCCATAAATAAATTTCACGAATTTAAAATTTGACAAATTTATTCTCTGCTTACCACTTGTAAACACAATCAATAAATGATTTTACAATGTTAATCACTAATGAACCACTTGTGATAATAACATTTTCAATTTCAAACACTTTTTCTTCTCAAACAACTCAAACAAATTTTCCCAAACCTTATGTTCATCATGCTTAGCAATTGGAATTTTGAATATCAGCTTTTCAACATTAGTTGTCGAAAATCTTTTTGAATTTTTTTCAAAATTTATGCTAAAACACTCCGAAAATCTTTTTGGATTTTAAAAAAAATGCAGTAAAAAAAATTTACAGACAATATTTTTGTGAGTTTGTGTAAGAGGGTCATATCAGTTTTTGAGACAAATCACCAACACCGTTAAGCTTTATACATTTTAAGTTCTAAACGATTCACTTAGATTGTCAGTATATTGATCCACTTAAATTCTCACACAAAGTTCATCTGTTTCGAGATACGAGATTAGTGTTTTAAGTACTTAAACTTATTCATGTGTCCCACCTCAGAATATACTCCCGTATCCAGATCCCGATATTCAGTCTTACAGGTGAGTATACCACAGATGATATCTGTAAAGGGTTAAAATGCGAGGGTCGTGAGAGCTCAGGCTATTGCTTCCGCAAAATCAGAGAGATGACGGCTTCGACTTTTGGTGTGTTCCCTTTAGAGAATCTTTTCTTCAACAGCACATGATTAACATTTTTCAATGTTTCATCATTTTTATGCTGAGGGTGGTGCTATATTTCAAGCAAGCGTAAAGTATTCTCCTGTGACTAGGCCATTGCTTCCGCAAAATCAGAAGTCCCAGGATAATATCCCAGATATCACTGAGCATAAAGACCTAGTATCTCAGAAAGATGGACATTTCAAACAAGATTTCGGGGGTTACCCATATATCCGAGAGATGTTCCCCACGATATAAGTAAGTTTGAAATTTAGATTTATATCTCGTCACAATCTACTAAATGTGTAAAAATCTACTGGCACATCATCAGTGAGACCGTTTATCACATTTTAACTTTCCAATTCTTTAGCATGTTGTGACCGTCTACTGATGTACTATCATTTCCTCCTTTTCACAACAAAACTCTTTTTGAATTTTATCATGTTTTTGATTTTTCAAATTTTCTAATGTTTTTGGATTTTCTAAAATTCTTACTCCCCCTAAAATTCAAAATCATTTAAAAGAAATTTGAAAACAAACTATACAAGTAAAGTGACAACTGATATCGAATCACTTCAATTCGCCATCCACTTGGCATAAACAATCAGAACTTCCCCTCACAACAAACTATTTTCCCATTGTGATTTCAAAACACTTAAGTTCGTTTTAATCAAATGGTTTTTCTGGAAAATTAGTTTTGTTGATACTACTTGTAAAAATGGGGTTTTGTTCATCACTTTGTCTTTCAACTTCAACCTTTTGAAAAATATAACAATTTTAAATTCATACAACCAATACCACTTGTATAAAATCAAGTACAAATTAATGTCCCTGATTTACCACATGTAAATCGAAATATCATTTAAAAACCATCATTCACATTTGTGATATTTTTAAGAAAGATGTCGATTCCTGCTCCTCACTTACCAACCTGGGAGCTCAGGCAAGTCCTGGTTTTTCATTCATCATAATAGGTTCCATCCCAGTCACAAACCTGAGATGAAACACCCTTACCTGGTTTCTTCAATTTTTTCTCATAAAACTCCTTCACCCCTTTGACCTTCCCATCAACCATTTTAACAAAAATATGTTGCACTTTGGGGTTAAATGCTTTTTCAATATCAAATTCTTTATTTTCTGAGAAAAATTGATTTGAAATCTCAACTTTACCAACTTTTTGTTTAAAATTTTCAGCCCTCAATGGTGAAAAATTGACATCATCCATTGGAGGTACTGAAGTTTCCAATTTTAACTCAACATATGGCTCCTCTGACTTTGTGGAATCAGATTCATCGCCTGAAAATAGTTCCTCTGATTTTGACGAATCAGAATCATTGCTAGAACTTTCCTCAGCTTTCTTAACAACCCACTTGTGGTTGTCAGGATTCACTCTTCTCTTGTAAAACCTTTTTGAACATTCACGAACCTCAAACTTTGAATTTTTGAAAATTTTGAATTGTTTGATTGGTGGTTCATTTTCAACTATCTTTTCTTTCAGTTTATCAGAGACTCCCTGTTTTGTTTATATTGCCTTTGGACAATTCCTGGCAATATGACCTACTGTTTTGCAGTTAAAACAAGTTCTTGTCTCTGTCTTTTTCTGTTGAGCAAGATTTTTCTCTATTTCCTCTTGCTTCTTTACAAGGAACTCTTTGTTTGATTGATTCTTGAACAACTTCTCCTTATCCTCTTAAGTTGATGTACCTGAAATAAACACAAATTTTGGTTTATAAGTTTTCTCATTTTTATAATTTTTCTGTGGAATAAATCCTAATCCCTTTCTTTTGAAATTTCCGTTATGGTTTGGTTTCTTTTGAAAACCAGAACCATAACTGTAACCCTTTTTCTTGTTTAACCTTTGTTGTACTCTTAAGGTGTAAAGTTTAGGTTTTTCAGAAAGATTTACATCTTTTATTTCAGAAATATTAATTTCTGTTAGTTTAAAAACCTTTTTGATCATTTCAGTTTTGACACCTCTTATTGGAAATTCTTTATCAGAATATAATTTGTCAGAATCAGTCAAAGTATATGCCACTTTGATTGGTTCGTCATTCAAATTAGATTTTGATAAAAAAAACTCTTTATTGTAAACTCGTTTCTCCTTTTTGACTGTTGACTTTGACTTATCAGACTTTGACTCTGAGCTTGACTCCGACTTTGATTCCTCGGTTTCATCATTATCCAACACCTGATCGACCACTTTCTTTATTAACTCAGACTCATGATCAGTGTCAGACGATGTAAAAGTAACATCAATGTTGTCTGGAAAATTTTCTGAAGACTCAGACTCCCATTGTAATTTGGTGTAGGATCGTGTGTTGACCGGAATAAGTCGTTCAGAGAAGTTTTGATCTGTTTCAGATGCGGAAAATAAGAAACAGACTTGGAGACAGCTTGTAATTCACTTTAAACACTCTTCTGATTGATTTAACAACGATTACATTCAGAATTCAAACCGGCAGCACCTCGGTATGAATTTCAGGAACTGTTACAAATGAATTCGCTTCAAACCTATTTATAGACATAAGGTTTCGCTTGAACATGCTCAAGAGAAACACCCTCAAGCGAAATAACATATTGAAGCTGAATCACCTGTTCAAGGGAAATCAGCTATTTCGCTTGAACCTTCCATGCCATCTTCAAGCGAAATCTTGTACTCTTGATATTCGTGTCATTTTCAATGCTAGAATCGATACAAGATGAAGTCGACAGACGCATGCACCAACAGACTCCCCCTCGAATGTTGACGAGTCTTAAGTGTCGAGTCTTCAACGTCTTCAGTCTTTATCAGTCTGAACATGTAAGCATCCTCAAACTTTAGCTTTTTCCTCACTTTCTTCCACATCACAACCTAGCTCTTAGTTCTTTCCACAGATGTCTTCAGACTCCTCCTTTCGATATGCTGGGATCGCAGTCTGGCTTGTTGAAATCACATAGTCCTCAAGTATCGAAACCTGGCAATCTATCTTCAGGTTCAGGATCAAAACCTGGCTATACCTGCATATTCTTAACCCATAAATAAATTTCATAGATTTAACATTTAACAAATTTATATACAGACTCCCCTTCAAATTAAACCAGAATGATTTATCAACAGTAATTTCTGATGAACCACTTGTATATTCAAAAACTTTTCTCATTTAAACACACGCTCCCAAACCACATGCTCATCATGTTTAGCACTTGAGATTTTGAAAATCAGCTCTCCAACATCAGTTGTCGAAAATCTTTTTGATTTATACAAAATTTATTCTAAAACACACCGAAAATATTTTTGGATTTTGTAATGAAATGAAATGCAGTAAAGAAATATTTACAGACAATATTTTTTCGAGTTTGTGTAAGAGGATCATATCAGTTTTTGACAAGTCACAAGTACCGTTGAGCTTAGTTACTCATTAAGAATTAAACAATTCACTTAGATTGCTGATATATTGATCCACTTAAATTTTCACACAAATTTCAACTGATTCAGGATATGAGTTAGGTGTATTAAGAACTTAAACTTATTCATGTGTCCCACCTCTTGAATATACTCCCGTATCCAGATCCCAATATTCAGTCTTACAGGTGAGTATACCACAGATGATATCTGTAAGGGATTAATTGCGAAACCGTGAGAGCTCAGGTCAGAACTTCCGTTCAGCAGAGATGACGGCTCGACTTTTGGTGTGTCCCCTTTAGAGGATCTTTTTTACAACAGCATTGATTAGCAAATTTAGTGTTTCATCATTTATGCTGAGGGCGACGCTATATTTCAAGCAAGCAGAAAGTATTCTCCGGGGACTAGGCCATTGCTTTCGCAAAATCAGAAGTCCTGGGATAATACCCCAGATATCACTGAGCATAAAGACCTAGTATCTCAGAAAGAGGGATCTTTCAAACGAGATTTCAGGGGTTACCTATATATCCAAGTAGTGTTCCCCACAAAATAAGCAAGTTTGAATTTAGGTTTATATCCCGAAAAAGCTTACTAAATGTGTAAAAACCTATCGGCATAACATCAGTGAGACCGTGTAACGCTTTTTAATCATTACATTTCTTTAGCATACTGTAACTGTCTACTGATGTACTATCATTTCCTCTTCTTTAACACTAAAACTCATTTTTCATTTTATCATGTTTTTGCCTTTTTCAAATTTTCTAATGTTTTTGGTTTTTCTGAAAATTTCTACTCCCCCTAAAATGCAAACACATTAAAGGAAATTTGAAAACAAACTATACAAGTAAATTGACAACTGATTTTCTCATTATGATTTCAAAACATTTAAGTTTGTTTTAACCAAAATGATTCTTCCGGAAAATAAGTTTTGTTGGGGTTACCACTTGTAGGTCACTGGTTCATCACATTGTTTCTCAATCATTTGTAGAAAATCAGATACAACTTAATGTCCCTGATTTACCACTTGTAAATAAAAACCTTTTTCCAACCACTTGTAAGTTGAAATCACTTTCGTGAATTTCTCAAGAAAGATGCCGATTCCTGCTCCACTCTTACCAACCTGGGAGCTCCGGCAAGTCATACTTAACCTGTAAAACTTAAACACATTTATTTAAAACTCTTTCATACAAACAATTTTATCAAGAAAGATGCCGATTCCTGATCCACGATTACAAACTTGGGATCTCCGGCAAGTCCAGATTTTCAAGGAAAGAGAATTTCCACCCAAGTCTTACCAACCTTGGGTGTTTTTAACTCTTGTTCAGTAGGGTTATAAGTTGCTTTCTTTGTAGCATAAAAATCTTTAACCCCTTTTACTTTCCCATCAATCATCTTCCCAAAAATTTTCTTCACATTTTCATTAAAAGCTTTTTCAACATCGAATTCATTCTTCTCAGAATAAAATTGATTTGAGATTTCAACTTTACCAACCTTTTGTTTAAAATTTTCATCCTTCAGTGGTGGAATTTTAACATCATCCACTGAAAACACTGATTTTTCTTCTTTTACCTCAACCTGTGGCTCCTCTGATTTTGTGGAATCAGGTTCATCGCTGATTTTCTCATCAACCTTCTTAACAACCCACATTTGGTTGTCTTTTGCTTTCTTTTTGTAAAAAATTTTCTTTGAACATTCACCAACTTCATAAGTCGAATTCTCAAAAATTTTGAATTTTTCTGTTGGTGGTTCAATATCAACGACTTTTTCTTTAGGTTTTTCAGATACTCCCTGTTTTGTCTTTGTATTGAACGAACAATTTGATGCAATGTGACCAGCTTCATTGCATTTAAAACAGATTCGAGTATTCTTTCTGTGAAAAACTCCAGTTCCAGTTCTTTCCTTCACAGCAAGAAACTCCTGGTTTGATTGTCTCCAGAACGGTTTCTTCTGTTCTTCCTCAGCACTTCCACCTGAATCAAATTCTGTTTTTGTTTTAGAATTTTTCTCATTTTTATAATTTTCTGATGGAATAAAACCTAATCCTTTCTTTTTGAAATTACCATTATGGTTTGGTTTCTTTTGAATACCAGAACCAGAACCGTAACCTTTTTTCTTGTTTAAACGTTGTTGAACTCTTGAAGTGTATTTTTTAGGTTTTTCATTAAGATTTGCATCTTTTATTTCAGAAATATTAATTTCTGTAATTTTGAAAACCTTTTTGATCATTTCAAATCGAACACTTCTTATTGGAAATTCCTTGTCAGAATATAATTTGTCAGAATCATTCAAAGTGTATGCTACTTCAAATGTTTCATCATCCAAACATGATTTTGATAACAAAAACTCTTTACTGTAAACCCGTTTAACCGATGATTTTGGACTATTGACTAACGAACTTGAACCTCCAGACTCAGACTTTGACTCAGACTCTTCATCAGTATCCAACACCTGATCGACCACCTTTTTAATTAACTCAGACTCATGATCAGTGTCAGACGATGTGAAAGTAACATCAATGTTTTCTGGTAAACCATCAGTTGTATCGGGTTTTAGTTTTATATTGACTGCCTTTTGAACTTGCTCCTCATTTGGTTTTCTGGGAGAATAACCTTCCCATATCGGAGGCGGACACTTGTTATAGCTAACACTCGGTTTCTTACCAGTATTCTTCTTCTTTGGCTTCTCATCTTGAAATGCTTCGAAACCTGCAACAGTTGGATAAATTCGATCAATAAGATAATCAGAACTAGAATAACTCTGTAATAATCGTCTGATTCTCTCATTCTCAATTTTCTCCGTCTCTATCTCTTGTTACAGCTTGGCACATTCCTCAATGTAATATTTTATAGCCTTTTGTTTTGTCATCATCGTTGCATTCATCATTGTCAAAGCGTATTCTCTCTCAGAATTTGTCTTTTGAAGACCAGTTACTGTTCTATTCAATACATCATAAGATTCCTTTACGTAATTAAGATTGAATAGTAATTTTTCCTTCATCTTCTCAAACTCAATCAGCTTCTCATCTTTTGCTGCACATTCTTTGCAAGATTCAAGGCACTTTGGGCAAGGCTTGATTACCTCTACAATCTTTTCAACTTCGATTATCTTCTCAACTTCAACTACCTTTTCTGTGTCAGTCACCTTCTCAGTCTCAGCAATCTTCTCAGCAACAACTGTAACTTCTTCACTTTGAATAATCTCCTCTTTTTCAGCAACATTTTCAGACTTCATTTTCTTTTGTTCTTTTGCAGCTTGTTTCTCCTTCAGTTTCTCCAAGCGATCTGCAAAATAAAAATGAAAGCTTTCAGGAGAAAGATGAGGTTTTGCAACATTATTTTTGCAACTTGGCTTTCCGGTAGTAATCATCTTTTCCGAATGGATTCTTTGCTTCACTTGCTTCTCTATTCTTGCATTCCCTCTTGAAATGACCTTTCTCCCTGCATCAAAAACAAGTAACTTTAGATTTATCAAAACCTAAAGTAGAAACATGTGCATCAAGAAAGTCATTTCTTCCAGTAATCAGTTTGAACTTTTTGGCTCTTCTAAGGACACTAGCTAGACACTACTTGATGTCCATTAGTTCCATTTCTTCAGCGTCTATCTGATCGTAATCTTCCTTTGTTAGCATAGGATTTCCGATCCTTCCTACAACCAAGCCTTCATAGGATAGTAGCACAGAACCAAGTAATGCCATGTGATCTTTCGCAACTTCTTCAGAGAAACTTTGACCCTCAGGAAGATTCAAAGCAATGTTGCATTGAATCACATAACCATTTCCACTTTTAGAACTTTGATGCTGAAAGCTTGATGTTGTATCTTTTGGATTAACACTCGGATATGAAGAAAATCCACTGCTTTTGTTTGAACTTTGATCAACTTTTTCAGATGAATCTCCAGCACTAAATGCAGTTTGCATCTTCGGGCTTCTTTCAACTTCTTGAACACTGCCTTTGTAGTACATTTTTACATCTTGTTGACTACTCAGATTATTCATCCTCGCAATCTTTTGCTGTTCCAGATCTTGACCCTCAATCTTCTCGATGAACTGAGAAATAGTCAAATCATCATAAACTCCAGTGTTCTTTAAGATCATCAAATAAGTACCCCATTCCTTTTGTGGTAAAGCATCAGCTAACTTGTCAACCCATTCTTCACGATCTTTGGTTATGCTTAGCATAGGCATGGATCGCACTAAGTGGCAATATCGTTCAATTAGTTTCTTTGTATCTTCCCCGGGCAAACTGGTGAATAGATCAAATTCTTTCTTAAGCAATGCTTTTTTACTCTTAATCATGTTTTCGCTTCCCTCAAATTTAACTTTAAGAGCATCCCAAATAGATTTTGAAGTTTTTTCATGTTGAAGCAGTATAAAAATGTCTTCTTTAATAGCTTGCTGAAGTAGACTTATCATCATCTTTTCAGCTCTATACATGTCTCGTTCTTTGTCATTAAACTCAGAGATTTCTTTCTCAACTTGCAGATCAGTACGTTGTAGAACATACTTCTTCCAAATACACTCCCAAGATCTCAAGTGATTGGCTTGAACCCAGTTCTCAAACCGATCTTTCCAACCGTAATACTCCTCAATGCTCATTAGCTTCGGGGGGTTTTTGTGTAGTTCCAGTTTCATTTTCTAAGTTCATGTTTTGAGCAATGGTAGCTGGAGTAGTCAGAGATGTCGCAAACGCATTGTAAAATTCTTCACTCATGATTCCGTAAACTTATTCACAAAACTATCACTTTTAAGCGAGATACCTTCTTCAAGCGAAATAACCTGCAAACAAGCTTCAAGCGAAATCAAAAATTTCAAATATAATGTCGATTCAAGCGAAATACATGTTTGAAGCGAAATCAGGTTTTCACTTTCAAGCGAAATCTGGCGAATGACCTTCTCAAGCGAAACCACAAGTATTTCAAGCGAAATCTGATGTTTTAAGCGAAACCTCTTATTTCGCTTGTAATTGCAACTACTTTTCAAGAAGAATATCTAGTTCGTTCAAGCGGAATCTAGTCTAAGGTCCATTTTACCACTTTTTAAACTGAATTTTACTGTGAAACTCTCAAGGGTTTGTTAATATGTAGTTTTATACAATCTATGAAAAATTTGGACGATTTTAACCGTTAAAATTTGTTCTGTTGAAGAAAGAAAGTGAAGAAGTAAGAAAACACAATGAAAACAGGCTGTAATCTGCAGAACTCCTCCTCCTGAGCTCTGATACCAGTTGTAGGATTGTGTGTTGACCCGAATAAGTCGTTCAGAGAAGTTTTGATCGGTTTTAGATGCGGAAAATAAGAAACAGACTTGGACACAGCTTGTAATTTACTTTAAACACTCTTCTGATTGATTTAACAACGATTACATTCAGAATTCAAACCGGCAGCACCTCGGTATGAATTTCAGGAACTGTTACAAATGAATTCGCTTCAAACCTATTTATAGACATAAGGTTTCGCTTGAACATGCTCAAGCGAAACACCCTCAAGTGAAATAACATATTGAAGCTGAACCACATGTTCAAGCGAAATCAGCTATTTCGCTTGAACCTTCCATGCCCTCTTCAAGCGAAATCATGTACTCTTGATATTCATGTCATTTTCAATGCTAGACTCGATACAAGACGAAGTCGATAGACGCATGCACCAACAATTGGTTGCCTTTTTGACTCTTTCTGAATTTGGATTTCTAGAAGAATATCCATTTTCAAGCGGGGGTGGAAACTTGTTGTAACTGGCATCTTGTTTCTTACCAGAAATCTTTACTTCAGTATCCTTCTTCTTTTCAGAACTTTTGTCTTCAGATAGTTCCTCTTCATCAAATTCCTTCAACAGTTGGATAAACCCTGTCAATAACATAAGAAGTACATGAATAACTTTTTAACAAATGATTTACTCTTTCTGTTTCAATCCTTTGGGTTTCCAGTTTCTGTTCCAGCACAGCACACTTCTCAATATAACTGTTAACACTTTTCTGCTTTGTCATGAAAGCTCCTTGAAGTGTCTTCATTGCTATAGCTTGTTCACTGCTTGTTTGATTGTACTGATTCATTGCTTTGTTTAGAACATCATAGGACTCCTTCAATCTATTCATGTTATGAATCAAAGTACTATTTAACTTCTTCACTGCTTCACAGTTCTCACAAATCACTGGAAACTTTCGTGCATCAGCTTCTGCTTCAACTTTGAAAACTGGAATGTCTTTCATTTTCTTCCTTATCACAGGAACTTCTTCATCATCACTGCTGACTGGCTTTTTAATTTTCTTCTTTTTCTTTTTAGCTTTTTCATCATCATTGTCACTCTCCTCTATCATTCTTAAGTCCTTTTCCAATCTCCTTGCATAATAATCATCATCATTATCACTGTCTTCAACAACTCTAGCAACAAAAGCTTTGTGATTTGAAATTTTGCTAGGATCATAATTATCCCAACTGAAATTTGCCCAGCTAAACACTTCTGGTAATTTTTCATCATCTTGGTTTATCAGACATGCTTTACTATCAGCTGAAACATATTTGTCCCAACTGAAATCTTTTGATGATTTCTTATTTTCTTGATTCACCATACATGCTCTCTTTGATGACTCTTCAATTACCTTCCTAGCATGTGCAGTTTGTGGTTCTTGATGTTGTTGTTGAGCAACTTGATGATAAATTGCTTTCCGATAGTAGTCATTGTTGTTGAATGGATTTTGAGCTCCACTTGCTTCGCGATTTGTGCATTCTCTCTTGAAGTGTCCTTTTTCCCTGCAACGAAAACAAGTAACTTTAGATTTATCAAAACCTAAAGTAGATACATTTGCATCACGGAAATCATCTCTTCCCGTAATTTGTTTAAACTTTTCGGCTCTTCTCAAAACACTCGCCAAACACCACTTTATATCCATCAATTCCATTTCCTCAGCATCAATCTGATCATAATCCTCTTTTGTCAACATTGGATTCCTGATCCGACCTGCCACTAAACTTTCATATGATTGTAACACAGTCACCAACAAAGACATGTGACTTTTTGCAACCTCCTCAGTGTAATTTTGACCAATTTCAAGATCTAATACCATGTTGCACTGCAATTTCTTTCCATTCTTTGTTGTGGAAAAATTTGGATCAAATAATGGATATGAAGAAAATTCAATTTTGCTGTTTGATCCTTTAGAAGATCCTCCTGACGAACTTTTAACATTGAATGCAGTTTCAACTTTCGGTGACATGCTGGTCTTATCACTGATACCTCCTTTGTAATACAAACCGTTATCTTGTTCACCATCAAAATCTTTCATTCTTGAAATCTTCCTCTGTTCCATCTCTTGAGCTTCAAGCTTTTCAATGAACTTGTTCAGTGTCAGATTCCCAAAATCTTTCGTATTTCTCAACATCATCAAATATGTGCCCCAAGTTTCATGTGGCAACGCATCAGCCAACTTTTCTATCAACTCTTCATTATCTTTATTGATGCTCACTCTCTTCATTTGGACTAACAGATTGCAGTACCTTTCAATAATCTGTTTGGTGCTATCAGTTCTCAAACCACGAAATAGATCAAATTCCTTTTTCAAAAGTGATTTTTTGTTCTTGATCATTTCTTTACTACCAACAAACTTTGATTTTAAATCTCTCCAAATTGAATATGCACTTCCAGTGTGTTGTAGTAAAACCAAGATATCTTCTTTCACTGCTTGATGCAATAGACTAATCATCATCTTTTCATTTTTGTATTTCTTTCTATCATCAACACTTAGATCTTTAATTGCAATCTCCTCTTCTTCATCATTCAACGGTCTGACATATTTCATTTCCACACATTCCCAAGCATCTAAATAATTTGCTTGAACCCAGTTCTCAAAACGTTCTTCCCAACCTTTATACTCCTCAATGTTCATGAGCTTTGGCGGTTTTTGCATAGTTCCCGTTTCATTTTCCATAGTCAAGTTCTGAGTAACACTAGCCGGAGGAGTCGAGGTAGTAGCAAATGCGTTATAAAATTCCTCTTCCATGATTCGGTTTTACAATATCACAAAAATCAGAATGTTCAAACGGAATTAAGTTTCACGCTGAATAACCTTTTGGTACGAAATAAGCCTTTTCAAACGGAATCAACACTTTCAAACGAAATCCCCTTTGGAGCGGAATACCCTTTCATACAAAATCACTAATTCCGTGTGAAATAACACACTTTCAAACGAAATCTCTAATTTCGTGTGAACTAACACCTCTTCCAAACGGAATCACTAATTCTGTGTGAAATGCTCAAACGGAATGACAGATTGGAGCGAAATTACTAATTTCGCGTGAGAATTTTCAAACGGAATTACACTCTGAAGCAGAATAAGACAATTTCAAGCGAAATAAGGACCTAATTTCGTGTGAAATAGTGCTGACATCATCATAACCGATCTGTTTTTCAAGCGAAATTACAAATTTTACCAGTTTTAGATCGAATTAAGGTCCAATTTTCTAAAGTATTTGTTAAAACACAGTTTCGCACAAAATGTGAGAAATTCAAGTCATGTTGACCGTGAAATCAAGTTTAATTTTGAAAAGAAGGTGTAGAAATCAGAATTTGCAGCTGAATTGGTAAGAACTCTTCCTCCTGAGCTCTGATACCACTTGTAGTATCGTTTTCTGACCCAAACGAGTCGTTCAGAAGAGTTTTTCTCAATACGAAAGGCGGAAACAAATGTATCGAGTTCAATTCAGCTAGAATATCACTTTAAACTGTCTTTAGATTGATTTCAGATCGATTACAATGCTGTAGACACTTCGGCAGAGCTTCGCTACCGGAATCAGAATCGTTACAAATGACTAGACACATCGGGTATTTATAGGCTGACTAATTTCGCTTGAAACTGTCTCAAGCGGAATCTAATTCCGCACGAAATCACTCAAACGGAATTAACATTCCTGATTTCGTTTGAAATGACGCAATGTCATTTCAAGCGGAATTACCTATAAACCTATTTCCTTGTTTTTCATGCCCTGATCTATCTAGTACAATACAAGACTCGATACAAGACGAAGTCGACAGATGCATGCACCAACAATTGTCCTATCAGCCCATAAGACAAAGGGTAATTCTTCTGCCCATCTTCCTTTCTTAGCTCCTAGTCTCTTCTTCAAATTGTTGACAATTATCTTGTTCAAGGATTATTCTTGTTCATTTGCTTGAGGATGTACCGGTGTGGATGTGATCATTTTAATTCCCCAACTTTTGCAAAAGTAGTCCTCTTGCTGATAAACTGAGAGCCATTGTCACAGATTATCTTGGCTGGTATCCCGAACCTAGTCAGGATATTCCTCTTGATGAAGGACACTACTTCTTGGTCTCTGACTTGAACAAACGCCTCAGCTTTAACCCATTTGGAGAAATAATCCGTCATTGCCAGCATAAAAACTTTTCCTCCTGGAGCTTTTGGCAATTTACCCACTATGTCCATACCCCACTTCATGAATGGCCAAGGGGAAGCAATATGATATAGCGGTTCAGCAGGTTGATGCAGTATATTGATGTGCCTTTGACACACATCACATCTTCGAGCATATTCTGTAGCATCTTTCCTCATCGTCAGCCAATAGTATCCTGTTCTTAACACTTTTGAGAATAACGATCTACCCCCAGTATGGTTACCACAATCCCCTTCGTGTACATCCTGAAGTACTTCCTTAGTTTCAGGATCCTCCAAGCACCTCAGGTATGGTCCTGCAAGATACTTCTTATATAGGACATTATTTATAATAGTGAATCGAGATACCTTCATCCTAAAAGCCTTAGGATTCTCATCCTTTGGGATGTGTCCTTCTCTGAGATATTTCATGATTGGGGCCGTCCAGGATTTAGGATCCTCCACAGGATACTCATCATGATCAGGATCCTGAATACTTCCTACTTCCTTATCTTGAGATTTGAAAAGATCTACTGCAGGATATAGGATATGTAGTATGGGTATCTGAGTTCCTTTTGGTATTCTGACTGAAGATCCTAAGTTTGCCAAGGCATCTGCTTCAGCATTATCCTCTCTCGGTACCTGTTCAAGTGTAAAAACATCGAAATATCATGCTAATTTTTTAAGAATTTCAAGATATTCGATTAACCTTTCTCCTTTGACTGCATAGTATCCAATAAAATGAATAGTAATTAACAAGGAATCAACAAATACTTGCAAACTTTTAATATTCATATTCCTGGCCAACTCTAATCCTGCGATTAAAGCTTCATATTCTGCTTCATTATTAGTGGCAGGAAATTCACACCTAATAGCCTGGGGTAACATGTCCCCCTGTGGCGATTTTAGTAGTATACCCAATCCTACACCTCTTACGTTAGATGCACCATCAGTATATAATTTCCAGGATTCTAAGTTTTCTCCTAGCTATTGTACTTTTAAGTCTACTTCATTTTGAATATCACTACTGAAATCAGCCACAAAGTCAGCTAGAGCCTGAGACTTTATGGCATTTCTAGGTTCATATACTAGGTCATAGACACTTAATTTTACTAACCATTTAGCCATCCTACCTGACATCTCGGGTTTCCTAAGCACATTCTTAACAGGATAATTGGTTTTAACATGAATCCTATGTGTCTCAAAATAATGTCTAAGCTTAGTTGATGCCATAACTAGGGCTAATATCAGTTTTTCTAAATGAGAATACCTAGTTTCAGCATCTAATAGACTTTTACTAACATAATAGACAGGATACTGTTGACCTTCATAATCCTTTACCAGAACAACACTTTCTGCATTCCCTGATACTGTAAGATACAGGGATAATGGTTCACCATCCTCAGGCTTCATCAATAGAGGTGCAGTTGAAAGACATTGCTTCAACTCCTGCAAGGCTGCTTCATGCTTCTCTCCCCATTCGAATTTCTTATTCTTCTTCAGGATATCGTAGAATTCCTTGCATTTTTCCGAGGATCTCGATATAAACCTATTTAATGCTGCTACTCGCCCTGTTAATCTTTGTACATTTTTCATGTTTGAAGGTGACTTGATATCCAGGATAGCTTTGATCTGTTTCGGGCTTGCTTCGATCCCCCTTTTAGTCACCATGTATCCCAAAAACTTTCCTGTCCCCACTCCAAAATGGCATTTAGCAGGATTTAATTTCATGTTGTACTGATCCAGGATATCAAATGCTCCTTCAATATCCCAGAGATGATCCTTAGCCTTCTTGGATTTCACCACCATGTTATCGATGTATACCTCCATGGTGTCCCCCAGTTTGTCTTTTGTGACAACCGGTAATTTACGCCCTTAATTACGTGATTAACAGGCGATTAACGCGATAATAAATAGTGTTTGCAGCACAAATTAATTTAATTAGGCCCTTGGAGTGCCCATGAACGTTTGTTCAGCTATACAGTGCGCGTGTGGTGATTTATGGGAAATCTGCTAAATATGACGCGACAACGGACTGATACCGTACGAAATACTGACGACACCAACAAATATGGATGTTACACGAATATTTTATGCCCATGGAGTTTGGGTCACGATATCGGGACTCGTAGAAATTACGGGCCGCTTACACTTGAAATGGGCTTGTGGGCCCTGGGCCCAAGCCCAAAACCCACAAGCCTAAACCTGCACATAAGATATTAGAATCCTATTAAGATTTACTGGATCTATACAAGATTTATCAAATCTACAAAAGATTTACACAAAATCTTCATAAAGGATTTTAATTCTAAGGATGAAAGTTTTGACCTGAATGTAATACAAATGCACAAAAGAAATTTTATCCTCAAATCTCTATAAAGGATCCCTTGGTCTGTGTATCAACCTACACACAAACAAATGCACAGGCAAAACTCAACACAACAACACACACAAACATGAAGACTCATCTTCATGCTTTCCCTCTCTCGATCTCTGCTAAGAGAGCACACACAAAACCCATTTCTTCTCACCCCTCTCTAAATAATCGGCCAGCCACCACCATAGAGGTGGCGGCGCGTGACAACGTCCAACATACCTCCAACCCTCGTCGCTCTGATCGGTGACCGGAGTGATGCCAACAGATGGTTTCCGGTGAGACACCCCTCTGATACCTCACCCACACCCCCCGATCTTCGCGAATCCGGTAACCGAAGGTCACCGACCGGCCATAATCAACCATAACAGGTCCGAATCAGCAGCGGAGAAGAGAGTGAGAGCCGAGCAGAGAGAGATGAGGCGGAGAAGGAGCAGGCTCCGCCGCAGGCGGCGGCGGTAGAAGCGGCAGTGGCGGATGGCGGTGGTTCGAGACCCGGTCCGGCGGTCGGCATCAAGGACCGGCGGTCCATATCTTTATCCGGCGGGTTTCACCGTTTCGGTTCGGCAAGTTTGGTTCGAGTTCAGGTCGCGGCTCAGTCAGCGGCTCGGTTTGGATTGGTTCAAGTTCAGGTTAGATCTTCTCAGTTTTGGGTACGGTTCACTGAGTCAACTCAGCTCGGGGCGAGTCAACACAGATGGGTTCGGGTCAACAAAGACATCTGGTCAGCAGGTTCGAGTCTCGGTTCGAGATACATCAGTTTCGGTTCGGTTGACTCGGTCAAACCGAGTCAACCCGGTCAAACCTGGTCAACAGTGAGTTGACTCGGTCAACCCAGTCAACCCTTTCAGCAAACGACACGAAGAGTTATGGGTAATAGTTAAAGTCGTGAATTCGTTATGATATCTTTATAATTTTTATCTAACGTGACAAACGAGCTCGACCCGACTAACGGTTTTGCATTTAGTGAATTGGTTTTCATATTTGGCATTTTGATATTGCTTACATTGCTGAATTTTGATAAAAATAACGACACTTTAGTTGTCGGGGCGTCCAAAAACAGAGGAAACTCTGCCCGTTTTTCGAGAAAAATCCGTAAAACGAAACACGTTTTTAGTATAAAGACACTTTATATACAAGTGTAAAATATTTTCGACGACACTTTACAAGCATACGGAAACGACAATTCTTTATAAAATAAATATATTTTATATATTTATTTCGAGCGTCAAACAACTCGTATTCGTTTTACAAAATAAATATAGTTTACATATTTATTTCGAATATCGTACAACGCGAATTCTTTTGCAAAATAGATACAGTTTATCTATTCAACGACTCGATGAAGTTCTTATAAAATAAATATAACTGTATATTTATTTCGAACGCCTAAACGGCATATACACATACTTTGATAACTTTCGTACAAGACGCAATATATATAATACGAGTTATTTATATATTACTTTCATACGAATATTCCTTTATATCAACATACGACTTCTTAAAACGAGCTAACAAGTACAACTTCTTCGCTTCTTTTAAATTGACAATTTACCATCATATCGTTCGATTAACGATTCGGTAGAGCTCGATTACACGTAGTTAGTTACTGCGTTATTCAGAAACTTATTAGATATTCCGTGTTAGGAATATTGTAGAATGCACGATAGCGAGTCACGTCTTGGAAACGACATCGCAAGGTCGTAATTAGCTAGCTTTGCACAGGAATATTCAGGTGAGTTCATAACCCCAACCTTTTTACGGTTTTACATTTTTCTAAATGTTTTCGGGGTGGAAAGACATGCACTTTTTGCAAAGCATACAAGAATTACATATTTCTAAACCATTTTACAAGCAAGTTTTAACTCACACAAATGGTTTACAGAAAAGTGAGTTCATGCTCCCCCTTTTCTCTTAACTGTTTTCAGTTTTATAACTTCGGGGGTGAAATACATGTTACGTGATATAATAAACGAGAATTGATACTGGATATAATAAACGAGAATTGATACTGGATATAATAAACGAGAATTGATACTGGATATAATAAACGAGAATTGATACTTGATATAATAAACGAGAATTGATACTTGATGCAATAAACGAGATTTGGTACTTGGTACCATAAACGAGAAATAGTGTCACGAATAGGGTACCATAAGCACCATTAATCGTGTACATACTTAGACCGCAGAACAAAAGGTTAGATCTAACGGGTACTCGGGCAGCCCCACTCTTGGTGACCACTAGTACCGAGGAGTGTTTTTGTGTCTCCGTCGTGAATCGACAACTAGAAAAATGCCTATGGTTTGGTGACTTCCTATGTCGTGTCACATGTTAATGGCCTTGCAACCCATTAACTACACAAGAATACTTTATTTGTACGAAGTTCGTACACAAGAATACTTTATTCGGTTCATACCACAAGAATACTTTATTTACACAAGAATACTTTATTTTACAAGAATACGTTATTTCACGAGAATACTTGATTTATACAAGAAAACATGATACATACAAGAATACGTGATTTATACAAGAATACATGATACATACAGAAATACTCGAATTATACAAGATACATACCATGTTTTCATACAAAGTTTCTGTATAACATGATACGAAAATGATTTTAAATTCGTTTTCTCAACAATACTTCAAAAACCGGTTATTCAAAAGATTTATTTCAAATCTTTTACAAACAAACTATGAACTCGCTCAACTTTATGTTGATTTTTCGCATGTTTCTTTCTCAGGTTACAGTTCTAAGACAAGGCACGGTTGGAATAGGAGAACCATGAAGAGTCGAGTACTTAGCGGGCGTTCACATACTAAAAGACTTAGCTTATTTGCTTCCGCTGTGCAATGAAGATACCAGTCCAGTCACGCCAATGCTCTGATAATTTCGGGGTGTGACAGATTGGTATCAGAGCCATAGGTTACAGCCATAGGTCACCCCAGCTCTGATCCCAGATTGGCATCAGAGCTATAGGTTACAGCGAATAGGGTTTCCTGTAGGAATACCTTGGCTCTAACCTCGCTTTCCCCTGGGAACTTAGAGTATTAAAACCTGAATGCATACAGAACGCATAGTACTCGAATATGGTCTCCAACCGTTGCCGAAAAACAAACAGTCAAGATTTCGTTTTCAAACATACGTTATTGTGGTGTTTACACACGGTACACAAGGTAGTCGCATACAGTACACAAAACCCTGAGAGCTTAGGAAACATGCATTTAAGACCTTCGGAAACTTATGTTAAAGTTCATTAAAGGTCATCATGTAGGAACTGCAAATATTAATTCGGGCACACACAATTATACATATTGTCTATGATGTTTTAACTCCCGAGCAGGCATCCTACGCATAACGAAACGCTAGTGCGCGAGAAAGCATAGAACTCAAATTTTACGTCAACAGATGTCGGAGTGCATCACATTCTACACAAAACGAAACGCTAGCGCACAGGCATACGTGAGACTTAAGCTATACATCAACAGAGGTTGAAGTACGTCACATGCGACTATCGATCAGGAAGCGGCAGTTGGCACGCGGTCCTGCAAACGACACAAGTCATGCTAAGGAAGAGACGCAAGTCACCGTATTCCCCCTATTTCAGCTAATGACGAGTACGCTACATTCGACATTCTATGGTAATGTCACCTAACAACCAGTTATCACATGCAACCCCAGGTAAAGTCCTCAAATTTCTTTTATTGAAATTTCGACTTTCACATTTACTGAGTAGATTTTCGTATCTCTACTCCTCATAATGGTCATTGTGTCACGATCATTTCTTTCAGTATAGCGAATATTCATTTGCTTCGTTTCTTGAAAATTCATATGTTACGCATGCATCGTTCGTTACGCATGTGATTTTGTTTCGAATAAAGCGTTTCATTAAAGTTCAAATATTGTTTCGCTAAATCTAAGTATTGATTCGTGATTCGAACGACTCGCATTATTAAAATTGTTGGCTTCTTTGTTATCAAGTCAACACACATTCTTGAAATTTCTTTTCTTTTCAAGTTACACACATGGTTTTTCGTTGTGACCATGCCAAAAGTTTTCTTGTCGATACATGCATTTACTGTCGGCTTGCGCCGAAATCAAATTCAATTGTTTGAACTTGTTCATTACACATATTCAATTCAAGACACCATATGATGTATTGGAAACATCATATTCGAATTCGTTTTAACAAGCGTTTCATTGTTCTGAGTCGTAGTAGATTTGTTGGTCTACGACTCCATTAAGTCGTTTGTTGATTTCGACACCTTGTGGTGACAGTACATACTTGTAGCTTGGGCTAATCATGATTGAGCGTTTTATGCAAAACACAGGTGATACTTGTTCGATCACCGCTATATTTGAAATTGTCTCATTCACTACGACACCTTGTGGCGTCGGTAGAACTTGCAGCTTGCGCTGATCATGACCGAGCGTTTCATGCAAACTATTACAATTGAGCTTGTTGAAATCTAAATTCATTGATTGGGTGCAATCATTTCTAGAATTCATTTGTATCTTGTGATACGTCCTTGAATTCACATCATTCGAATAAGTCTTGATTCGATTTCATGATCGTTCACTTTGGTACTATTCGTATTTTATACATAACGTAACTCTGAGGAGTTAACGTAGTCTAAATTTCGAGGACGAAATTTTATTAACAGGGGGAGACTGTGACAACCGGTAATTTACGCCCTTAATTACGTGATTAACAGGCGATTAACGCGATAATAAATAGTGTTTGCAGCACAAATTAATTTAATTAGGCCCTTGGAGTGCCCATGAACGTTTGTTCAGCTATACAGTGCGCGTGTGGTGATTTATGGGAAATCTGCTAAATATGACGCGACAACGGACTGATATCGTACGAAATACTGACGACACCAACAAATATGGATGTTATACGAATATTTTATGCCCATGGAGTTTGGGTCACGATATCGGGACTCGTAGAAATTACGGGCCGCTTACACTTGAAATGGGCTTGTGGGCCCTGGGCCCAAGCCCAAAACCCACAAGCCTAAACCTGCACATAAGATATTAGAATCCTATTAAGATTTACTGGATCTATACAAGATTTATCAAATCTACATAAGATTTACACAAAATATTCATAAAGGATTTTAATTCTAAGGATGAAAGTTTAGACCTGAATGTAATACAAATGCACAAAAGAAATTTTATCCTCAAATCTCTATAAAGGATCCCTTGGTCTGTGTATCAACCTACACACAAACAAATGCACAGGCAAAACTCAACACAACAACACACACAAACATGAAGACTCATCTTCATGCTTTCCCTCTCTCGATCTCTGCTAAGAGAGCACACACAAAACCCATTTCTTCTCACCCCTCTCTAAATAATCGGCCAGCCACCACCATAGAGGTGGCGGCGCGTGACAACGTCCAACATACCTCCAACCCTCGTCGCTCTGATCGGTGACCGGAGTGATGCCAACAGATGGTTTCCGGTGAGACACCCCTCTGATACCTCACCCACACCCCCCGATCTTCGCGAATCCGGTAACCGAAGGTCACCGACCGGCCATAATCAACCATAACAGGTCCGAATCAGCAGCGGAGAAGAGAGTGAGAGCCGAGCAGAGAGAGATGAGGCGGAGAAGGAGCAGGCTCCGCCGCAGGCGGCGGCGGTAGAAGCGGCAGTGGCGGATGGCGGTGGTTCGAGACCCGGTCCGGCGGTCGGCATCAAGGACCGGCGGTCCATATCTTTATCCGGCGGGTTTCACCGTTTCGGTTCGGCAAGTTTGGTTCGAGTTCAGGTCGCGGCTCAGTCAGCGGCTCGGTTTGGATTGGTTCAAGTTCAGGTTAGATCTTCTCAGTTTTGGGTACGGTTCACTGAGTCAACTCAGCTCGGGGCGAGTCAACACAGATGGGTTCAGGTCAACAAAGACATCTGGTCAGCGGGTTCGAGTCTAGGTTCGAGATACATCAGTTTCGGTTCGGTTGACTCGGTCAAACCGAGTCAACCCGGTCAAACCTGATCAACAGTGAGTTGACTCGGTCAACCCAGTCAACCCTTTCAGCAAACGACACGAAGAGTTATGGGTAATAGTTAAAGTCGTGAATTCGTTATGATATCTTTATAATTTTTATCTAACGTGACAAACGAGCTCGACCCGACTAACGGTTTTGCATTTAGTGAATTGGTTTTCATATTTGGCATTTTGATATTGCTTACATTGCTGAATTTTGATAAAAATAACGACACTTTAGTTGTCGGGGCGTCAAAAAACAGAGGAAACTCTGCCCGTTTTTCGAGAAAAATCCGTAAAACGAAACACGTTTTTAGTATAAAGACACTTTATATACAAGTGTAAAATATTTTCGACGACACTTTACAAGCATACGGAAACGACAATTCTTTATAAAATAAATATATTTTATATATTTATTTCGAGCGTCAAACAACTCGTATTCGTTTTACAAAATAAATATAGTTTACATATTTATTTCGAATATCGTACAACGCGAATTCTTTTGCAAAATAGATACAGTTTATCTATTCAACGACTCGATGAAGTTCTTATAAAATAAATATAACTGTATATTTATTTCGAACGCCTAAACGGCATATACACATACTTTGATAACTTTCGTACAAGACGCAATATATATAATACGAGTTATTTATATATTACTTTCATACGAATATTCCTTTATATCAACATACGACTTCTTAAAACGAGCTAACAAGTACAACTTCTTCGCTTCTTTTAAATTGACAATTTACCATCATATCGTTCGATTAACGATTCGGTAGAGCTCGATTACACGTAGTTAGTTACTGCGTTATTCAGAAACTTATTAGATATTCCGTGTTAGGAATATTGTAGAATTCACGATAGCGAGTCACGTCTTGGAAACGACATCGCAAGGTCGTAATTAGCTAGCTTTGCACAGGAATATTCAGGTGAGTTCATAACCCCAACCTTTTTACGGTTTTACATTTTTCTAAATGTTTTCGGGGTGGAAAGACATGAACTTTTTGCAAAGCATACAAGAATTACATATTTCTAAACCATTTTACAAGCAAGTTTTAACTCACACAAATGGTTTACAGAAAAGTGAGTTCATGCTCCCCCTTTTCTCTTAACTGTTTTTAGTTTTATAACTTCGGGGGTGAAATACATGTTACGTGATATAATAAACGAGAATTGATACTGGATATAATAAACGAGAATTGATACTGGATATAATAAACGAGAATTGATACTGGATATAATAAACGAGAATTGATACTTGATATAATAAACGAGAATTGATACTTGATGCAATAAACGAGATTTGGTACTTGGTACCATAAACGAGAAATAGTGTCACGAATAGGGTACCATAAGCACCATTAATCGTGTACATACTTAGACCGCAGAACAAAAGGTTAGATCTAACGGGTACTCGGGCAGCCCCACTCTTGGTGACCACTAGTACCGAGGAGTGTTTTTGTGTCTCCGTCGTGAATCGACAACTAGAAAAATGCCTATGGTTTGGTGACTTCCTATGTCGTGTCACATGTTAATGGCCTTGCAACCCATTAACTACACAAGAATACTTTATTTGTACGAAGTTCGTACACAAGAATACTTTATTCGGTTCATACCACAAGAATACTTTATTTACACAAGAATACTTTATTTTACAAGAATACGTTATTTCACGAGAATACTTGATTTATACAAGAAAACATGATACATACAAGAATACGTGATTTATACAAGAATACATGATACATACAGAAATACTCGAATTATACAAGATACATACCATGTTTTCATACAAAGTTTCTGTATAACATGATACGAAAATGATTTTAAATTCGTTTTCTCAACAATACTTCAAAAACCGGTTATTCAAAAGATTTATTTCAAATCTTTTACAAACAAACTATGAACTCGCTCAACTTTATGTTGATTTTTCGCATGTTTCTTTCTCAGGTTACAGTTCTAAGACAAGGCACGGTTGGAATAGGAGAACCATGAAGAGTCGAGTACTTAGTGGGCGTTCACATACTAAAAGACTTAGCTTATTTGCTTCCGCTGTGCAATGAAGATACCAGTCCAGTCACGCCAATGCTCTGATAATTTCGGGGTGTGACATCTTTAAACATCATGTTCACCAATCTTTGATATGTTGCACCTGCATTCTTCAGACCAAAAGGCATAGCAGTATAACAATAAATACCTGTTGGTGTCATAAAAGCAGTATCCTCCTGGTCTAAAGGTTCCATTTGTATCTGCTGGAATCCTGAGGATGCGTCCATGAAGGTTAACATTTCATGACTGGCAGTAGCATCTACCATTGAGTCGATGTGAGGCAGAGGGAATGGGTCTTTAGGACATGCTTTGTTCAAGTCTGTGTAGTCTACACAAACTCTCCATTTCCCATTCTTCTTTTGAACCACAACTACATTTGCTAGCCATCTGGGAAATTTTACTTCCATAATCATCTTGCTCTTGAATAATCTTTCGACCTCTTCCTGAATTATTGCGTTTAGTTCAGGAGCAAACTTCCTTCGTTTGTGCTAAATGGGCTTGAAAGACCTGTCAATTCCGAGCTTATGGGTTATAATATCCTTGGAAATACCTGTCATATCCTCATGTTTCCATGCGAATGTTGACATCCTGCATTTCAAAAAGTTAGTCAATTGATTTTCAATATCCTGAGGGATATTGGTTCCTACGAGCACCGAGATATCTGGACTATCCTGATCCAGGATAATTTTCTTAACATCCTGCTCTGAAGCCTCCACGATATCCTGGGCTCGTATCTTTAATTGCTATCATACCTTGGGCTTTGTTGAGGATTTCATCGAAGAAGAATAACACTCATTCGCTTCTTGTTGATCATTTTCCACCTTGATAACCCCCCAGGGGGTAGGTATCTTCATGCATTGATGATAGGTTGAAGGCACAGCTTTCATATCATGGATCCATGGCCTACCCAATATAATATTGTAGTAGGATAAGGAGTCCATAACACAGAAGCATTGCATTGAGTTGACTACTTCAACATATAGTGGCAGCTTTATCTCTCCCACAGTATTCTTAGCCTCTTCACTAAACCCGACAAGTACAGTGGATTTTGAAGTGATGTCCATTGGGGAAACATTCATCCTTTTCAGCGTTTCTAGCTGAATAATGTTGACTGAGCTGCCATTATCCACCAGTATCTTGCGCACAAAGTGATTAGCAACATATAAAGTTATTACCAAACCATCGTGATAGGGATCCTGGATAGTATCCCTGTCATCATTGTCAAACGTTATCACTTTATCGGTTGTGAGGGTCGTCATCCTGGTTGGCTTATCTCCTCTTTCTGCCTTAGCCTCATTTGCATGTCTTTTTGCTGCCGAATAAGAGGTTCCACAGATGTAGGATCCTCCTTAAATAAAGTTAATTATCTTGGCATCTGCAGTAGGTGACGCTGCTCGTTCAGGATCTTTCTCAGTATCCTGACCCTTATTCTTCATTCTTCCTAGAAGATCCTTCAGATATCCTTTACTTAGCAGATAGCTTATTTTCTTTCTCAGGGCGATGCAATCTTCCGTAACATGTCCAAAATCCTCATGGAAGGCACAATACTTGGATTTATACTTAGCAATTAGCTTTTTGTTGGTTCTTCCTAGGCCACCTCGCTTTGTCTCCTAAACCCTGCATAGCATACATTAGTTCAGGTATATTAACAGAAAAACAATATTCTGACAATTCAGGATACTCCTCAGGATCCTCGTCTTCAACAGCATTCACTTTCTTGCTGTCATTCCTGCCATATGGCTTAGAGCGATATGGTTTGTATGAGGATTCTGACTTCCTGTTAGTTGATTCATAGGTTGAGGATGAATTCATCATCTCTTGCATCTTTTTGTCATCTTCCAGTCGAATGTATCTCAAGGCCCTGTTTCGAGCCTCATCTAGGTTCCTGCAAGGATTCATTACAAGATCCTGATAAAATTGGGAATCCTTTTGTAACCCCATTTTGAATGCCTGCACAGTTGTTGCAACATCAAGGTGTGGGATATCCAGAGATTCCCTGCTAAATTTGTTCACATAATCCCTTAAGGATTCCTGATGCCCTTGAGTTATCCTGTAGAGATCACTGGTTAGTTTCTCAAAACTTCGACTACAAGAAAATTGAGTGTTAAATAAATGGACTAAGTGAGCAAATGATGTAATTGAATGAGGTGGAACGTTTAGGAGCCATTTTAAGGCTGATCCTGTCAGAGTAGAGCCAAAACCCTTGCAGAGACACGCTTCCTTGAGATCCGGGGGATAGGGTTAATTTCCATCCTTTCCCTATATTGAGCAATATGGTCTTCAGGATCCGTGGTTCCGTCATAGAGCTTCATGTTGGGGGTTTGAAACCTTTTCAGGATTTCAGCGTCACAAATAGGATACGCAAAGCAGGATATCCTGTGGCTATCCTGGGACTCTTCTGGAATTGGCTGGACCACCCCAGGTACACTGGATATCAAATCCTTCAACTTCTGAAGCTCCCTAGAGAATGTTGATGTCATACCTGCATCCTGCAAAGATCCAAGACCATTAGTAGCAAGAGTATTAGTATTATTAGACACGTTACCAGTCTGAGGATTCTGGCCATATCCTGGAGCATATTCTGAACTTCTCACAGTTGACACCCTAACCGAAGAGGGTATCTCAGGAGTATGGCTCTGGAATGGCTAGGCACAATATTGCCCCTGTGGTCCTCAGTATATACTGCCGAACTGAAGTTCAAAGCCCTGGGCTGCAAGGGAGTGACAGTATCCTCAGCAGGCCTGCTTGAGCTGGATTTCAAGAGTTGTATCTCTCTTATCTGCATTTGGTTGGCTTCCTGCTGTTGCTTCATCTGATCCTGTATACTACCAAATAAAGTTAGAATTTCATCATTAGAAGCCGTAATAGGAGTTCTCCCTGAGGCAGCAGATCCTTGAACATTCTGAGTGGGGATAATATCCCGAGCCACATGAGTTTCGGTCCTTCTTGGAGGAGCTTGAGGCTGTGAAGAGGGTTGCGTCCTTGGAGGTGGTGGAAGCACCGAACCGATTGTTTCAGAGGTCATAGCAGACATGGTAGAAGAGCTCATGTTTGATTTTGAGGCCATAGAAAATAGTGTGGCAAAAAGTTTTGAAAACAGAAAACTAAGTAATGATTTTACGAAAACTTTTAGTAGAAATAACACCACTTGCCCCACGGTGGGCGCCAAATTGTTTTGGTCAAAAATTACCGAAGCAATTTAGTGATCAAATTAGTTAAGTGAGGTAGTGTTGTTGGAGCGTCGTGTGACCCTAACGAGTCAATCAGAAGAGTTTATGATCCATATCAAAGGCGGAATCAATGATATAGATGTGAAACAACTTAATTCCTCTTAATTATCCTTTTATTAATGATTTCAAAGCAATCCTGATCGTTTGACAAACTGGCAGCACGTCGGCTCTGAAATCTCGAACGTTACAAATGACTCAGCCACTCAGCTATATATAGAGGTGGTAATTTCATATGAAATAGGCACTGGCTATTTCGTGCGAAATAGCAATGTCTTATTTCGTACGAAATAGCTTAGTGCTATTTCGTGCGACATTACACAATCACACACAAATCCTAATTTCTACCCTGCTGAGCACTTGTTTATCCTATCTAGACACAAGACTCTATAAAGACGAAGTTAACAGACATCTATGCACCAACAGACTCCCCCTTGGATGTTGACGAAGTCTTTAGCATCAAATCTCCAGTCTTTAGTCTTTGTGTATCTTCTCACTCTGTCCAAAATGTCTGACACTGTAAGCATCCTTCAATCTCTATCTTCAAACTCCCCTATGAATGTTGATCCAGAATGTACACTCCCCCTTTCAATATACTAGAGCTCGAATTCTGGTTCAATCTTTACACTATCTTTGCCATGGGGATCTTGTTTCCTGTTTCTCAAGAATATAACATTACAAAGTATTCTCCTTTTTTACTACATTTGAAGTTTTTATCAATTTTTAGAAATCCACTTAAGTATTCAGGTCCAAGTTAATGTCCCTGAGAACTCAATTTTATCTACCAAGTCCAACTTAATGACCTTGGTTGACTCGAGACAAAACAAAAACTGACTTTTGTTTAATAAAAAAATATTTTTGAAAATTACAAGTTTCAACTTAATGAACTTGTTTTGATTTTTCAATTTCAGGTTTAATCATGATAAGCTCACGACTCATCTGTCCAGCTCAGAAACTTCTTGCATCTTCTTCAAACTGCGAATCTGAAGATCAACTTTCCACTTTGGTTTGTTGGAAAGTAAAGCAGAAATGTAAAATCTTTTTGGATTTTGAATAAAGTTTCTAAACTAGAAATGAATTACAGAAATAAAATGCAGTAAAAAATAAACTATTTAAAAACATATTTTGGTGAGCGTGTTAGGGAATCATATCAGCTGTCAACAAATCACACGTACCGTTAAGCTTTGATTTCATACTCAGAATTAAACAATTCGCTTAGATTGTCGATATACTGATCCACTTAAATTCTCACACACATTTCAATCTATTCAGGATATGAATTAAGTGTATTAAGAACTTAAACTCATTCATGTGTCCCACCTCTTGAATATACTCCCGTATCCAGATCCCAATATTCAGTCTTACACCACTTGCCCCACGGTGGGCGCCAAATTGTTTTTGTCAAAAATTACCGAAGCAATTTAGTGATCAAATTAGTTAAGTGAGGTAGTGTTGTTGGAGCGTCGTGTGACCCTAACGAGTCAATCAGAAGAGTTTATGATCCATATCAAAGGCGGAATCAATGATATAGATGTGAAACAACTTAATTCCTCTTAATTATCCTTTTATTAATGATTTCAAAGCAATCCTGATCGTTTGACAAACTGGCAGCACGTCGGCTCTGAAATCTCGAACGTTACAAATGACTCAGCCACTCAGCTATATATAGAGGTGGTAATTTCATATGAAATAGGCACTGGCTATTTCGTGCGACATTACACAATCACACACAAATCCTAATTTCTACCCTGCTGAGCACTTGTTTATCCTATCTAGACACAAGACTCTATAAAGACGAAGTTAACAGACATCTATGCACCAACAGACTCCCCCTTGGATGTTGACGAAGTCTTTAGCATCAAATCTCCAGTCTTTAGTCTTTGTGTATCTTCTCACTCTGTCCAAAATGTCTGACACTGTAAGCATCCTTCAATCTCTATCTTCAAACTCCCCTATGAATGTTGATCCAGAATGTACACTCCCCCTTTCAATATACTAGAGCTCGAATTCTGGTTCAATCTTTACACTATCTTTGCCATGGGGATCTTGTTTCCTGTTTCTCAAGAATATAACATTACAAAGTATTCTCCTTTTTTACTACATTTGAAGTTTTTATCAGTTTTTAGAAATCCACTTAAGTATTCAGGTCCAAGTTAATGTCCCTGAGAACTCAATTTTATCTACCAAGTCCAACTTAATGACCTTGGTTGACTCGAGACAAAACAAAAACTGACTTTTGTTTAATAAAAAAATATTTTTGAAAATTACAAGTTTCAACTTAATGAACTTGTTTTGATTTTTCAATTTCAGGTTTAATCATGATAAGCTCACGACTCATCTGTCCAGCTCAGAAACTTCTTGCATCTTCTTCAAACTGCGAATCTGAAGATCAACTTTCCACTTTGGTTTGTTGGAAAGTAAAGCAGAAATGTAAAATCTTTTTGGATTTTGAATAAAGTTTCTAAACTAGAAATGAATTACAGAAATAAAATGCAGTAAAAAATAAACTATTTAAAAACATATTTTGGTGAGCGTGTTAGGGAATCATATCAGCTGTCAACAAATCACACGTACCGTTAAGCTTTGATTTCATACTCAGAATTAAACAATTCGCTTAGATTGTCGATATACTGATCCACTTAAATTCTCACACACATTTCAATCTATTCAGGATATGAATTAAGTGTATTAAGAACTTAAACTCATTCATGTGTCCCACCTCTTGAATATACTCCCGTATCCAGATCCCAATATTCAGTCTTACACCACTTGCCCCACGGTGGGCGCCAAATTGTTTTTGTCAAAAATTACCGAAGCAATTTAGTGATCAAATTAGTTAAGTGAGGTAGTGTTGTTGGAGCGTCGTGTGACCCTAACGAGTCAATCAGAAGAGTTTATGATCCATATCAAAGGCGGAATCAATGATATAGATGTGAAACAACTTAATTCCTCTTAATTATCCTTTTATTAATGATTTCAAAGCAATCCTGATCGTTTGACAAACTGGCAGCACGTCGGCTCTGAAATCTCGAACGTTACAAATGACTCAGCCACTCAGCTATATATAGAGGTGGTAATTTCATATGAAATAGGCACTGGCTATTTCGTGCGAAATTACACAATCACACACAAATCCTAATTTCTACCCTGCTGAGCACTTGTTTATCCTATCTAGACACAAGACTCTATAAAGACGAAGTTAACAGACATCTATGCACCAACAGACTCCCCCTTGGATGTTGACGAAGTCTTTAGCATCAAATCTCCAGTCTTTAGTCTTTGTGTATCTTCTCACTCTGTCCAAAATGTCTGACACTGTAAGCATCCTTCAATCTCTATCTTCAAACTCCCCTATGAATGTTGATCCAGAATGTACACTCCCCCTTTCAATATACTAGAGCTCGAATTCTGGTTCAATCTTTACACTATCTTTGCCATGGGGATCTTGTTTCCTGTTTCTCAAGAATATAACATTACAAAGTATTCTCCTTTTTTACTACATTTGAAGTTTTTATCAGTTTTTAGAAATCCACTTAAGTATTCAGGTCCAAGTTAATGTCCCTGAGAACTCAATTTTATCTACCAAGTCCAACTTAATGACCTTGGTTGACTCGAGACAAAACAAAAACTGACTTTTGTTTAATAAAAAAATATTTTTGAAAATTACAAGTTTCAACTTAATGAACTTGTTTTGATTTTTCAATTTCAGGTTTAATCATGATAAGCTCACGACTCATCTGTCCAGCTCAGAAACTTCTTGCATCTTCTTCAAACTGCGAATCTGAAGATCAACTTTCCACTTTGGTTTGTTGGAAAGTAAAGAAGAAATGTAAAATCTTTTTAGATTTTGAATAAAGTTTCTAAACTAGAAATGAATTACAGAAATAAAATGCAGTAAAAAATAAACTATTTAAAAACATATTTTGGTGAGCGTGTTAAGGAATCATATCAGCTGTCAACAAATCACACGTACCGTTAAGCTTTGATTTCATACTCAGAATTAAACAATTCGCTTAGATTGTCGATATACTGATCCACTTAAATTCTCACACACATTTCAATCTATTCAGGATATGAATTAAGTGTATTAAGAACTTAAACTCATTCATGTGTCCCACCTCTTGAATATACTCCCGTATCCAGATCCCAATATTCAGTCTTACAGGTGAGTATACCACAGATGATATCTGTAAGGGGTTAAATGCGAGGGCCGTGAGAGCTCAGGCTATTGCTTCCGCAAAATCAGAGAGATGACGGCTTCGACATTAGGTGTGTCCCCTTTAGAGGATCTTTTCTTCAACAACACATGATTAGCATTTTTCAATGTTTCATCATTTTTTATGCTGAGGGCGGTGCTATATTTCAAGCAAGCAGAAAGTATTATACGGGGACTAGGCCATTGCTTTCGCAAAATCAGAAGTCCCAGGATAATACCCCAGATATCACTGAGTATAAAGACCTAGTATCTCAGAAAGAGGGATCTTTCAAACGAAATTTCAGGGGTTACCTATATATCCAAGTAGTGTTCCCCACGAAATAAGTAAGTAAAGATTTAGGTTTATATCCCGAACAAACCTACTAAACGTGTAAAAACCTATCGGCATATCATCAGCGAGACTGTTTAAGACTTTTAAACTTTGCATATCTTTAGCGTACTGTAACTGTCAAGCTGATGTACTATCATTTTCCCTTTTTACACAAGCTCTTTTCCGGTTTTCTATTGTTTTTGAATTTTGAAAATATCTCATGTTTTTGGATTTTTGAAATTTTTTTTACTGTTTTTGTATTTTCTGAAAATATTACCCTATACTCCCCCTAAATACCAAAACAAGTAAAAAATCGACAAACCATTGCAGATTGCTTCTCAACATCATCTACAGTGGTACCTTCATCTACACCAAGAATCTCCTTCAACACTGATAACAGCTTCATACCGTTCAATTTTAGCAAATATTGAAAACGATTTTTATCAAATGCTTTGGTATGTAAATCAGCTTTTTGTTCGTCAGTGTGGATTTTCTCAATTCGTATCAACTTCTTCTCGAAACAATCTCAAATGAAGTGATGACGAATTTCAATGTGTTTCGTTTTAGCGTGATGAACAGGATTTTCCGTTATGTTTGTCGTTGCCTCATTATCAACAAAGATAGGGGTGTTAAGAAATTGCAAAACCGCAGTCGCATATCTGTTGCTGGAAACACAAGATCTGAGAGCAGCAACTGCTAGCAGATACATACTCGGCTTCACATGTGGACAAAGCTACAGAGGTCTGCTTCTTGCATTGCCAAGTAACCAATCGTGGTCCGAAAAACTGGCACCCCGCTGTTGTTGACTTAGCGTTAACTTTGCAGCATCCGAAATCAGAATCAGAATACCCTTCGAGCGTAAAATCGCCTTCTCTTGGATACCACAACCCCAATGATAGAGTTCCTTTCAGGTAGCGTAATATCTGTTTCATAATCACCATATGCGAAGCTCTGGGGCTTGACTGAAACCGCGCTGCGAGGCAGGTTGGATACATAATATCGGGTCTTGAAGCTGTCAAGTACATCAGCGATCCAATCATGGAACGATACATCGTTTCATCTACCTTCTCTCCGGTGAGATCAGGATTTATCCTATGGTTCGTCGCTAACGGGGTGGAAGCTGGAGTAGTTCCGGACATCCCAAATTTCTCTAAGATATCATGAACATACTTCGTTTGATGTATGAATATTCCCTCGGGTAGTTGATCAACTTGAAGTCCCAAGAAGAATTTCATCTCACCCATCGATGACATTTCAAATTTTTGCTTCATAACACTTTCAAAATCTTTGCATAGATTTTCATTTGTCGACCCAAATATGATGTCGTCCAAGTATATTTGAACTATCAGCAGATGTCCGTCGACCTCTTTGGTGAAGAGAGTGGCATCTACTTTTCCACGGATGAAGCCGTTGGCTAGCAAATGTTGAGACAATGTCTCGTACCAAGCTATCGGGGCCTGGTGTAAACCATACAACGCTTTATCCAGTAAATAGACCTTGTCTTTGGGATTGGATCGGTGAAGCCCGGTGGCTGTCCGACATATACCTCCTCTTTTACCTTCCCATAGAGAAAAGCCGATTTAACATCTAGCTGATAAACTTTAAAACCTTTCCAAGACGCAAATGCTAGGAAGATTCTGATCGCTTCAAGTCTAGCAACCGGAGCATATACTTCAGTGAAATCTATACCCTCCTGCTGACTAAAACCCTGGACTACTAGTCGAGCTTTGTTATGAATAATAACCCCTCTATCGTCTCTCTTGCACTTGAACACCCATTTGGTATTTATCTTCCTGTGACCATCTACCAATTTCCACACTCCTAACTTCTCAAACTGACTCAGTGTCACACCCCGGCCGCGTATAACATGCAACCGTGGCGGAAACGTCGGGGAGTGTTGTAACAGAATTAATTGTTTCATAACCATGGCATTCAAAGTTGTATTTTATTTATAAACATAAGATTTACATTGTCTTAAACAGGAAATAAAGAGTTCAGAACATAATTAAACTAAGTCTATCTTCATTTTATGTCTCTAAGGCACATGTCCGCCCTAGTGTCAGGATCATCATCCTACGGAAAAGCTCCTAAAAACACATGTGAAAATAGGTACGTCAGCATAAAAATGCTTGTGAGATACATAGGTTTTGTGAAAATAGGATTCATGACTTATAAGTTTAGGAAAAATTGTTTAATAACAGTCGGTCATGAACCTTGTAAGTTGTTTTGTTTTGTAAATCATTAAAAAGCAATGATATGTATAAGTAAGAGAATAATGTAAGGTTAAATGAATAACCAAGTAAAAATGAGTTCGTATAAGATAAGTTGTTTTGTAAATCAACGTCTTGTGAAAATAAGTTGTTTATGTAAATTGTAATATGTCAAATATTGAAATGATTTAAGTAACACTACGACATGTAATGTTATACAAACACTTATATATAGGAAGTACCAGCGGCGTATCCACCATGCTTGTATTATATTACACTCGCCTCGTTAGTTGAATCATTTACCCAAACCAACCATCAATGTAAATTGTTCATGTATAAATGAATTATCATGTGTTAATGTGTAAACCATATTGAAATGTCTATGTCCAATGTAAACTACTAAATGTGTATATCAATGTCAAAATGTTTATGTTAATGTAGATCATGTAATGTTTACCCAAAATATCATGTATGGTAAGTGAAATATATCAACTAGACCATATGTAAAATGCACAAAAACTATTGAAGTAAAACATGGTTTAAATCAAGGTTATGTTTTGTGGAACAAATGCATGCTTTACTGATACAAACATTTATGCGGTGTTGTAAAAATGCACACATTCAAGCCTTGAGACTGTGGCGATAAACCCTTAAACAAATTAAAGGTTTATCTAAGTTATGTATATCGAATTCGGTCATGCCTTCCAATCCAAACAAACCCAGGATTTTAGGAACGGGAGTTGTCAATTCCTATGGTACCACTACCTACTAACGAATGGCGTAGCTAATGTTAATGAATGTATTGTTCCATTGTAAACAACCCAAATGTCATAACAAAATGTAAGCATGTGATGAAAACAACTGTACTAAGTACGCACACAATGGGCATACATAACATGAAATGTAATGTAAAACAATGTACTAAGTATGCACACAATGGGCATACATAGCATGAAATGTAATGTAAAACAATGTACTAAGTACGCACACAATGGGCATACATAGCATGAAATGTAATGCAAAACATGTACTATAATGTACTAACGAATATAGCAGGTATATGATGTGAAAACTTGGAAAGCATGAAAGTAACAAGTAGGCACATGTGTTTCACCCCAAAACAGTTTGGAAAATAGTAAAAGAGGGGTCTATGTACTCACTTGAGATTGCTCAGAAGTCCTAAGATAACCACGAAGCAATGCTAGAGATCTCGGAATCAAACGTCACGAAGGGTCCCCGAATGCTAATCTAGATCAAAATAACTCAGGTATGAAACAAAGGTTTCAACTTAGAGCACATAAGATCAGATTCTTGTGAGTTTGAAGCAAATGGGGGTGGGGTATTTATAGTTTTTCCCGAACCGTTAGGATCGTTTCTTGGAAAACGTGATCGAATCTTGTGCGTACACTTGTTGGAAAGTTGTGGTAACTAAAAATGACCCCTAATGAGCTGAAAGGGCAAGTGTGAATGTGTGGTTGAGGTTTAATCAGCTGAAATCTACTGACTAATCAGTCTTATCTGTTCTGGGACACTGACGTGGGCCGCGTAAGGATTCATATAGATCTTACGCGGGCCGACTGGCCTGCACAGATCAGAAATAAGTTTCAGCAATGACAGTTTTGGTCCCTGCACGTGTTTAAGGCCATTTCTGACACTTCTAAGGCCCGTAAAGCCACTTTAAGGCCCTAAAATGATGCCTAAACATTGAGGACATGAAACATGCTCAAAAATATATCGGATGTTGGTTCGTTTGGTCGTACGAACGCGATGTTCGTTAATTACGACGGAATGCGCACAAGCGCGAAAAACTATCTAAATGACGCGACGAATGGATTTTTCTTTTGCCAAACACTAAAATAAAATATTTTAGTGCTCACATAAATTTTTGGATGTCCGGATGTATTCAGAACGTGAGTTATGCGCAAAAGTGCAAACTTGTGCACTTTTTGACGCTTTTAGTCCCTGAATGACCCAAAAGTTTATTTTAGCTCACCGAACCCCTCAAAGCCTATTTCTAAGCTACATAAAGGATATTTAAGGTGTGTTTAACTTATGGTCATATTCCGGAATGTTCGTTACTGTTCAAATTGGCATACTTTCGTAGTTTGTCAAGTTTAGTCCCTGTAAGCGAATTAACTTGTTTTTGCCATACCAAAGCCTTCAAAACTTATTTCTAAGTTAAGTAAAGGTTATTTAAGGTATGTTGAGTATATGTTGATGTTCCGGAGTATTTGTCGCATTATACTGATTACGTTTACGCACCAGTTTGCGTATAACTCTCCAGAAAGTGATATAGAGTTTGAAATTGAATAAAAGTCAAAACATGAAAAATGTAAAACACAACCAAATAAACATTGGGATCAAATAAAATTGTTTTATTGATAATTGTACTGTTCACAATGATTACAAGCACATATGTTACAGTCTCCCCTACTTGTGGAAATTTCATCCCGAAATTTATTTAGAGGAAACTCGTGGGAAAAGATGCGGATATTTCTCCTTCATTTGATCTTCGCGTTCCCAAGTGAACTCGGGTCCACGTTTAGCTTCCCAGCGAACTTTGACCAAAGGAATGCGCTTGCGTTTGAGCCACTTGACTTCACGTTCCATGATTTCCACAGGTTTCTCAACAAATTTCAGTGTTTTGCCAACACGAATTTCGTCAAGCGGTATGTGGAGGTTCTCATCAGCTAAACACCTCTTGAGATTGGACACGTGAAAAGTTGGATGAACATTTCCAAGTTCAGGAGGTAACTCAAGTCTGTAGGCTACCTTTCCGATTCTTTCGACGATCTTGAATGGTCCAACGTATCTAGGTGCAAGTTTGCCTTTCTTTCCAAATCTGATCACACCTTTCCAAGGTGAGACCTTAAGTAATACTTGATCACCGACTTGAAATTCCAAGGGCTTGCGTTTTGGATCCGTGTAACTCTTTTGACGGCTTCTAGCTGTCTGAAAGTTATCACGAACTTTCTTGATCTTGTCAGTTGTCTCTAAAATGAGGGCAGGTCCAGTAAGTTGAGCCTCGCCGATCTCATTCCAGCAGACTGGTGAACGACATTTTCGACCATAGAGAGCCTCGAAAGGAGCCATTTTGATGCTGGTGTGATAACTGTTGTTGTAGGAGAATTCAATTAACTGAAGATGTGAATCCCAACTACCACCAAAGTCGATCACACAAGCTCTAAGCATATCCTCTAGGGTCTGGATTGTTCTTTCAGATTGACCATCCGTTTGTGGATGATAAGCCGTGCTCAGATTAAGTTGGGTCCCCATAGCAGATTGCATGGTTCTCCAAAAATGAGAAGTGAAACGAGCATCTCTGTCAGAAATGATGTTCAAAGGAACACCATGTCGAGCCACAATTTCATACACATAGATTTTAGCAAGTCTGTCAGCAGGAAAGTCCTCACGAATTGGTAAGAAATGTGCTGACTTAGTAAGACGATCAACGACTACCCAGATGGCATCATTACCTTTCTTTGTGCGTGGAAGTTTGGTAACAAGATCCATAGTAATGTTTTCCCATTTCCAAACTGGGATCTCTGGTTGCACCAATAAACCAGAAGGACGCTGATGTTCAGCCTTAACCTTAAGACAAGTAAGGCATTTTGATACGTATAAGGGAATGCCTTTCTTCATACCAGGCCACCAATAATGAATACGAAGATCCTTATACTTCTTATCTGAGCCCGGATGAATAGAATAACGAGACTTATGGGCTTCATCCATAAGCAAGGTACGAAGATCATCTTGGCTTGGGACCCACAAACTGTCCATGAAGTAATATGATCCATTGTCCTTCAGTTCCAGATCAGGTGTTATGTGATAGGGAAATTCCTTGTCCATCAAACCTTGTGAAACACAAGATTGTTGAGCCTGAGAAATGCGTGCTTGGATATCGGATCGAGCTTGAATAACAGATTGAACACGTACACAATGAAGCTTAGTACGTTCCTTACGACTCAATGCATCGGCTAAGACATTCGCCTTACCAGGATGGTAGCGAATTTCGCAGTCATAGTCGTTTAAAAGCTCAACCCAATATCGTTGCCTCATGTTGAGTTCTTTCTGGTTGAAGATATGCTGACGACTTTTGTGGTCCGTGAAAACCATACATTTTGTACCGTACAAATAGTGTCACCAGATCTTAAGAGCGAAAACAACTGCACCAACTCCAGATCATGAGTGGTGTAGTTCTTCTCATGTATCTTCAACTGCCTCGATGCATATGCTATGGCTTTGTTCCTTTGCATCAGAACACAGCCAAGACCCAATTTAGATGCATCGCAATAAACGACGAAATCATCATTGCCCTCAGGCAAAGTTAGAACAGGCGCGTCGCAAAGCTTCCGCTTCAAGTGTTGAAAAACTTCCTCTTGTTTAAATCCCCAGTCAAAGGGTTTGTTCTTCTGAGTTAGAGCATTTAGAGGAACTGCAATCTTTGAGAAGTTCTCAATGAAGCGGCGGTAATAACCCGCTAGACCAAGAAAAGAACGAACCTCAGTAGGTGTAGTAGGCGTATCCCAATCCTTAATCGCACTGATCTTGGAGGGATCTACATGAATACCTTGTTTGTTGATGATATGTCCTAAGAATTGAACTTCTTTAAGCCAAAATTCCCACTTGGAGAATTTGGCAAAAAGTTGCTCTTTCTTTAGGAGTTCCAAAGTAAGACGAAGATGTTGCTCGTGATCAGCTCGCGTCTTAGAGTAAATCAAAATGTCCTCTATAAAAACAATGACGAACTGATCCAAATAAGGCTTGCAGACCCTATTCATTAAGTCCATGAAAACAGCAGGAGCATTAGTCAAACCGAATGGCATGACTGTGAACTCATAATGCCCATATCGAGTGCGGAATGCTGTCTTGGGAATGTCTTCTTCATGCACCCGAAGTTGATGATATCCGGAACGTAGATCAATCTTCGAAAAATAAGAACCGCCCTGTAACTGATCAAAGAGATCGTCTATGCGCGGTAGGGGATATCGATTCTTGATGGTAAGCTTGTTAAGCTCACGATAATCGATACACATCCTAAAGGATCCATCCTTCTTCTTGACAAAAAGAACGGGAGCACCCCAAGGTGAAAAACTAGGACGTATAAAACCTTTGTCAGAGAGCTCCTGAAGCTGCTTAGACAACTCTTGCATCTCAGATGGTGCAAGACGATATGGAGCTCTGGCAATGGGATTTGCACCAGGTACGAAATCAATGCGGAACTCGACTTGGCGTGCTGGAGGTAGACCAGGTAACTCTTCAGGGAATACTTCAGAATAATCCCGAACAACAGGAATATCTTGGAGAGACTTACCCTTGCCTTTATCTGCTGTGACATGTGCCAAGAAAGCCACATAGTTCTTCCGTAGATACTTCCGAGCTTTAAAACAAGACATGAGCTTGAGACCACCAGACGGTTTCTCACCTTGAACCTGTAGGATCTCGCCTGTCGAAAGCGGCACACGAACAATCTTCTCAGAACAAACTATCTTTGCGCGATGCTTGGATAACCAATCCATTCCCACAATAACGTCGAAGCTTCCAAGTTGCATAGGCGTGAGGTCGATAGGAAAAAGATGGTCGTTAAGGTTCAACTGGCAGTTGCGAAGAACAGAATCAAGAACAATGGGTTCACCACTAGCAACCTCTACTGTCAAAGGTTTACCTAGTTTCGTTCTAGACACGCGAAGCATTGGCTCAAAAGACAATGACACAAAACTCTTATCGGCACCCGAATCAAAAAGAACAGATGCAGGCTGATTATTAATAAAGAACGTACCGTTCACCACATTATCGTCCGCCTGCGCCTCTTGGGCATTCAAGTTAAAAGCTCGCCCTTGAGCCTGAGCCTGATTTGGTTCTGATTTTGGTTGGCTAGCCTTGGGCACCAGTTCCTGTAGTAGGTCAGATCCCCACAATTGTAGCACGAACCAGGAGGAAAATGAGGTCGTGCAGCTTGACCTTGTTGCTGAGCAAGAGGCTGAGCAACTTGTTGGGCTTGGTTCTGAACTGCCTGGTTCTGGTTAACAGGAATGCGACAAGTAGCGGCAAGATGACCAGATCTTCCACAGTTGGTGCACTGACGACACTGGAGGTGTGGTGGATGATGGCTGTTACACCTGTTGCACAAAGGTGCATTGCCAAGATAAGGCTTCTTGGCTAGTGGCTCCGCAGGCTGATTTGGTGCAGCATGGGTCTGTGTAGTAACGACATAGTTTTGGGAAGCCTTCCGCTTCCTAGACCCTCCAGAATTCTTCCCCTTCTTGTTTTGACCTTTCTTGCTATCTTCCTTATCAGCCACCTGCTTCTTACCCTTGTCACCCTTTTTGTGCAGCTTCCCCTTTCGAACCTGCGACTCAGTCAATGTCGCTGCTAACTCAATCGCCTGACGGAGTGTGGCAGGGTTACTACCAGTAATGATGTCTTACACTGAGTCAGGTAGGCCGTCGATGTATCTTTCGATAGCCTTGGCGAGTGGGGTAACCATAGTTGGGCAAAGCAGACTCAACTCCTCAAACCTATCAGTATAAGCCATGTGCTCGCCACTGTCTTGTTTCAAGTCCTCAAACTCTTTCTCCAATGCTCGCTGTTCATGACGAGGACAGAATTCCCTCATCATAAGGGCCCTAAGTTCAGCCCAAGTTTGTGCTAGAGCAACTTCTGCACCTCGGTCTCTCATAACCCCATTCCACCATGTGAGAGCCCTCTTCTGAAACACACTCGAAGAAAACTCGACCTTGCGATTGTCAGGACACTGAACGTGGCGAAAAGTATTCTCAATGCTCTCGAACCATTGAAGAAGCCCAGTCGCTCCCTCAGAACCACTAAACTTGAGTGGTTTAGCCGAGTTAAAATCCTTGTATTTGCATGGAGCATTGTTATTGTTGTTGGCTTGGTGCCATTGAGCAAAGTGTCACACCCCCAAAATCCACTCGCGGAGTACCACCGCTTGGAGGCGTGACTGACCAGGATCAAGCCACCAATCATATTGAACATATAAATAAGTAAAAGTAAATGTAATCCATCACAATACAATTGGTGCTAAATCAAAAGCATAGTATAGGTAGCAGAAGCATAGTTATGAACATTCAACACAAGTGTTTAGTTTAAAGAGTCATCGAGTTTTTAACAAAACTTCCACAAACCGTGCCCACAACGACCGCGCCTCCCGTGCAAGCTCCAAGGGTACCTATGGTCCTGCAAGGCATGTAACAGAGGGTCAACAGCTAGTTGAGCGAGTTCACAGTAAGAAAGTTCGTAATACTAAATTCTCTTCATAACATGTGGCTCTACTAGGCCGATAGTATGCTCTATTAGTGGGGGCTTCCTATATTTGTATATACACTAGACTATTTGTAACCATAAGTGTTCTTCTTAGCCCGAGAACAGTAGTACGTACAAGGTTTACGTAGGTTTTACGTAAGTGTCCTTCTTTACCCGAGGACAGTGGTACGCGTGGGGTTTACGTAGGTTTTACATAAGTGTCCTTCCTGACTCCGGAAGACAGTTTCATGTGTGAGTTTACGTAGGTTTTACGTAAGTGTCCCTCGAAACCTGAGGACAGTGGTAAGTACTTGTTTACGTAGGTTTTACATAAGTGTCCTGCTTAACCCGAGGACGATGGTAGATAGTCTAGTAGCCGCGTAAGTACGAGTAATTGTTAAATTCCATCATTCAACCCATTCCCAACCCCGGGAACCCCATGCCTTGGTAAGAGTGTGAACTCACCTTGTTTTGCTCGGTATGCTAAGTTAAGTGCTCACAATAAATCAGTCAAGTCCTATAGTGCACGTATACTCAATCAGTTCACGTTCGTAATATTTCACATGTAACAAGTAACATAGAATATCACAGAGTGTGCTTGGCAGTTAGTATCTTGTATCATGTAAACAGTTAATCAATTTCATATAGTTCATGTACCACATATATGTCCTTCACAGTTTATTCCAATATAACAATCCAATCCTACACTTAACAGAGTTGGCATTTAGCAGAACTAGCAAGTTAACTGAGTGAATAAAGTTAACAGATTTCATGAAATAACAGAATTAATCCACTTCATTGGAATAATAAATAAACAAAGTAAGTCAGTTAACCCAGTTAACAACTTAACAGAATTTGTCAACTAACAGAGTTTCTCAAATAATGAAGTTATAAACTTACATATTTAACAAGGTTAAATAAACTAACTGAGTTATTCCAATGATTAGTTAAGCTAAATAACATAATTAATAACATTAATTATTAACAGTAGCTTGTTTGCCGAAAACACCTAAGTTGCAAAAATCACATTAATGCCGAAATCCCTTATGTGTGCCGAAAACACTATTGGGCCGAAATCACTCTTGTGATTTCGTCCAACATGTTTAAAAGATTAATACCTATGCCGAAATCCAATAAGTGCCGAAAACACTAAGGTCCGAAATCCCTCAGTGGGCCGAGATCTTATCTGGGCCGAAATCACAAACATGGGCCGAAATCACTCTTGTGATTTCGTCCAGTTTTACTTGTGGGGGGTGTTTTCGTCCAGAACATCATCTTCACCAACACTCACTGTAACTTAAACCCAGCAACTATAATCTCATCTAATCGTTACATGATCTGTTATAATTGAAATCATTTAATCAAACTATGATATGTAACAAATACACTACCAAATCATTGTGAAATCCAGAACATAATTCAATCAGTTTATCATTCATTAACATAGACCCACTGTTGATCAAAACATCAAATATACAGACAGTTCATAGATAATAATTATCTAACAAGCACACAGATCAATCACATAATCACATATCTATATATATACATGATGATTAAACATCCAAAATCATACGATAAGCATCTTAAACAACTGAACATGAAGATCACTAACCGTAAATTAAACAGAGGTTTTGGCTTCAAATGGGGAATTCTCTTTGTTGGGTTTCAGAGGTAGAGAGAGAAACAAAGTGATAAGGTTGCCAAGTGAGAAACTTCTCCGTGAAGATTGTTTATAAAATAATTATATAAATATCTCAATACTGGGCCAAGGCCCATCTTTGTTTTCATTGGTCCACTAGTGGACGAAAATACACAAGGTGTTTTCACCACTAGGGTGATTTCATTGATGTGTGGGTGAGGGTGTTTGGCCTAACAGATGCCTTGGTAAATTATACAACACATAAATTAACTTTTAAGACATACATCAATACACACTTATAAGGCATACCGTAAACAACATATCAATCACATTACGATTAACATACTACAAACGTGCACAGTTGTGAAACAAACAAGTCGTATTAACAAACAACTTAAACATTTAACGCGCAATAAATGCGAAGATAGAAATCTTGGAAACTCGAGTTGTCACACAAAGAGATTTGGGAATTGAGCAGCCATCTGCTGCGCAATGATTTCTGCCAGTTCGGCAGTCGCTATCTGGTTTTTGCGTCGAGGAGGCATTCTAAAAGAGGAAAACATGAAAGGAAATGAGTGGGATGATTGGATGAAAAGAATGAGATGAAACAAAATTAACAAAAGAAAAGATGGTGGTCATTTGTCTGCATTACCAAGCAAACAAACGACACACAGTGACTAATCAAAGTAAATGGATCAAAAATAATGTATCGCGAAGACATGCTCGCCTATAAGTGAACACTCATCCCAAGAATTCCCAGGTAAGCACAACTGGTCTCGCGTCTAATGAGATATATACGAAGTGCTTGCCTAGACAGAAAACCCAGAATACAGGCATTCACTCTTCCAGTTTGCACGTGTTCACATTATTTAAAACCCAAGACGTTGACGAGATTTTGAAAATTGGAAGGCACAAGGCCAAAAATTTAGTCAAACTGGAAGGGTTCAAAACCTTACAAAAGAGGGTTCAAAACCTTGTAATAAATCATCCAAAAACAGATGATTGTTTTTCAAAAATCGTTTCGGAAAAAAATGGTTTTTGTTTTGATGATCACCTAAGGATAGGTGATGTACATGTTTTAAGATCTAAACACAAGATAACTTGTGTTAGGGTCCAAGAAAGGTTATAGTCTAGGTTAAAGAATTACTAATAACCTAATTCCCTATAACCATTGGCTATGATACCAACTCTTCTGTCACACCCCGACCGCGTATAACATGCAACCGCGGCGGAAACGTCGGGGAGTGTTGAAACAAAATTAATTGTTTCATAGCCATGGCATTCAAAGTTGTATTTTATTTATAAACATAAGAGTTACATTGTCTTAAACAGGAAATAAGGAGTTCATAACATAATTAAACTAAGTCTATCTTCATTTTATGTCTCTAAGGCACAGGTCCGCCCTAGTGTCACGATCATCATCCTACGGAAAAGCTCCTAAAAACACATGTGAAAATAGGTACGTCAGCATAAAAATGCCTGTGAGATACATAGGTTTTGTGAAAATAGGATTCATGACTTATAAGTTTAGGAAAATTGTTTAATAACAGTCGGTCATGAACCTGGTAAGTTGTTTTGTTTTGTAAATCATTAAAAAGCAATGATATGTATAAGTAAGAGAATAATGTAAGGTTAAATGAATAACCAAGTAAAAATGAGTTCGTATAAGATAAGTTGTTTTGTAAATCAACGTCTTGTGAAAATAAGTTGTTTATGTAAATTGTAATATGTCAAATATTGAAATGATTTAAGTAACGCTATGACATGTAATGTTATACAAACACATTATCCCCAACTTGGAAGCTAGGTAAGTTATCGTTTACTGGTTCTCCCCAACTTGGAAGGTAGGTAAGTTATCGTTTACTGGTTCTCCCCAACTTGAAACTCGAGTTGTCACATTATCCCCAACTTGGAAGAAATTTCGTCCCGAAATTTAGCATGCGGTTACTGAGGAAGCTAGGTAAGTTATCGTTTACTGGTTCTCCTGGGGTGTCACATTATCCCCCCGTTGATTTGGAATTTCTTCCCGAAATTCTGTAGTAGCTTCAGCCTCAGTAGTAGTTGCATTGTTTTCGAACAACTGGGGATATTTGAGTTCCATTTGGTCTTCGCGTTCCCAGGTGAACTCTGGGCCACGACGGGAGTTCCAACGAACTCGAACAAGAGGTATTCTGGTGTTCTTGAGGACCTTAACATCCCGGTCCGTGATTTCAACTGGTTCCTCGACGAAATGCAATCGTTCGTCGATAGTGAGCTCCTTCAAAGGAACTATGAAGGTCTCATCTGACAGACACTTCTTCAGATTCGACACGTGAAAGACGTTGTGAACTACACTGAGTTCAGCTGGTAAGTTCAGTCTGTAGGCCACTTTGCCTATTTTCTCAATGACTTCAAATGGTCCAACGTATCGTGGATTGAGTTTGCCCCTTTTGCCAAAACGAACAACACCCTTCCAGGGTGACACTTTGAGTAGCGCTCGATCCCCAACCTGGAACTCGAGTAGTTTCCTGTCTTTATCGGCGTATGCTTTCTGACGGTCACGAGCTGCCGCTATGCGTTGTCGTATTTGAGCAATCTTTTCAGTAGTATCAACTACCATTTCTGGACCTGTGATCTGACTGTTACCCACCTCTGCCCAACAAAGAGGTGATCGGCATTTACGCCCGTACAATGCCTCAAATGGAGCAGCTTTAATGCTGGTGTGGTAACTGTTATTGTATGAAAATTCCACAAGTGGCAGATGTTTTTCCCAGCCATTGCCAAAGTCAATTACGCACGCCCGAAGCATGTCTTCTAGAGTTTGAATAGTGCGCTCAGACTGCCCATCTGTCTGAGGATGATAAGCTGTACTCATGTCTAAACGAGAGCCAAAAGATTTGTGCATTGCCTGCCACAGTTCTGAAGTAAAACGTGCATCACGATCAGAGATAATAGAGGTGGGCACTCCGTGCCTCGAGACAACTTCCTTAAGGTATACGTTTGCTAGAGTGGAGAACTTATCCGTTTCCTTGATAGCCAAGAAGTGAGCAGACTTTGTGAGTCGATCCACGATCACCCAAATAGTATCATTCCCACGTTGAGATCTAGGCAGGCCAGTAACAAAATCCATGGAAATTTGTTCCCATTTCCATTGTGGTATCTCCAGTTGTTGGAGTGGGCCTGAAGGTTTCTGATATTCCGCTTTGACTCTCGCACAAGTCAAGCACTTACTAACGTAAGTTGCTATGTGGGCTTTCATGCTAGGCCACCAATATGTAGTTCTGAGGTCGTGGTACATCTTATCTGAACCAGGATGTACTGAGTAGCGAGACATATGAGCTTCTTCCATTACAAGCTCGCGTAGGTTTCCATAGTGTGGGACCCAAATGCGTCCTGTTACATACTAGGCGCCGTCTGCCTTTTGTTCTAACCGTTGCCTTGAGCCTCGTAGGGCTTCAGCCCTGACGTTTTCTGGTTTCAATGCTTCTACTTGAGCATCTCGTATCTGAGAAGGAAGACTAGACTGAATAGTGAGTTGCAACGCTCATACACGCCTAGGTGTAGTATCCTTTCGACTGAGGGCGTCGGCCACAACATTGGCTTTGCCCGGATGGTACTTTATAGCACATTCGTAATCGTTCAGTAGTTCAACCCATCTACGTTGTCGCATGTTCAATTCTTTCTGCTTGAAAATATACTCAAGACTCCTGTGATCGGTGTAGATGGTGCACTTGGTGTCGTACAGGTAATGTCGCCATATCTTGAGCGCAAAAACGACAGCTCCCAGCTCTAAATCGTGTGTAGTGTAGTTCCGTTCGTGAATCTTAAGTTGGCGCGAAGCATAAGCAATAACTTTATCCCGTTGCATCAACACACATCCAAGACCTTGGATGGATGCGTCACAGTAGACTACAAAATTGTCCGTGCCTTCAGGCAATGAGAGGATAGGTGCGCTACAAAGTCTATCCTTTAAGTGCTGAAACGCTGTTTCCTGTTTATTACTCCAACGGTAAGCAACACCTTTCTGTGTCAGTAATGTAAGCGGCTGTGCAATCTTTGAGAAGTCTTTGATGAACCTTCTGTAATAACCCGCCAAACCCAAGAATTGGCGTATTTCGGTTGGTGTACGAGGTGCAGGCCAGTTCTTGTTCGAATCTATTTTGGATGGATCGACATGAATCCCATCCGTGTTTACCATGTGGCCTAGAAAGTGGACTTCACGAAGCCAGAAGTCGCATTTTGAAAACTTAGCGTATAGCTGTTCCGTTCGTAAGAGTTCCAAAATGAGTCATAAATGCTGCTCGTGTTCCTCCCGACTCTTCGAGTAGATCAGGATGTCATCAATGAAGACAATAACAAACTTTTCAAGATAGGGTTTGCACACCCTGTTCATAAGATCCATGAAAACCGCAGGCGCGTTCGTTAGCCCGAATGGCATGACTAGAAACTCGTAGTGGCCGTAGCGAGTTCTGAATGCTGTTTTGGAGACGTCCTCATCCCGGACTCTCAATCTATGATAGCCTGACCTCAGGTCAATCTTTGAGTAATAGCTCGACCCTTGCAACTGGTCGAATAAGTCGTCGATGCGTGGAAGTGGATAACGATTCTTCACAGTCACCTTGTTCAATTCGCGGTAGTTTATACACATGCGAAAAGTACCGTCTTTCTTCTTCACAAATAATACTGGAGCTCCTCAGGGCGAAGAGCTAGGACGTATGAAACCCTTTTCCAAGAGTTCTTGCAATTGCTTAGACAGTTCTTCCAGTTCAGTTGGAGCTAAGCGGTAAGGCGCTCGAGCTATGGGTGCTGCTCCGGGAGCTAGCTCGATCTGAAATTCGACCTAGCGATGGGGCGGTAGCCTAGGTAACTCTTCAGGAAACACTTGAGGAAAGTCGCGTACTACAGGAATATCCCCAATCTTTTTCTCTGTCGTCGATGTATCAGTAACGAGTGCCAAAATAGCTGTGTTGCCCTTTCGCAAACACTTCTGAGCCTTCAAGAAGGAGATGATGCCACTCACGACACCACTCTTGTCGCCTTGAACTTCGAGAGGTTCTTTGCCAGAACGAGGAATACGAATGATTTTCTCCTTGCATAGGATCTCTGCTTGTTGTTGGGATAACCAATCCATACCAATGACGATATCAAAACTACTCAGAGTTATAGGAATGAGATTGATAGAGAAAGTCTGACCAGCGAGGATAAGATTACAACCCTGAACTATGTGTGTGGCCTCTAGACTTTTTCCATTAGCTAACTCTACGACATGTTTGGTGTTTAAAAGCGTTGGTGCGCGTTTAAGCATTTCACTAACCTTCAGAGATATGTAACTGGTATCCGCACCCGAATCAAATAATACAGTAACATAAAAGTCGTCGAGAAGAAACTTACCCATAACCACATTAGGATCGTTCCTTGCATCAGCCTGACCAATCACAAATGCACGACCCCTAGCACCATTGCCGTTGTTGTTTCCTCCATTGCTGTTCCCGTTGCCCTGATTGTTGATGTTGTTATTCTGGTTCTGGTTTAACTGGGGGCAGTTTCGCTTGAAGTGACCTTCTGCACCACAATGAAAACATCCCTTGTTACCCTGTTGTTGGTTCTGTTGCGTTTGCTGCTGCTGTTGATTCTGAGTTACGGGTCATGGGCTCCTACAATCCTTAGCCTCATGACCCATCTTAAGACACCTCAGACAACGACCCTTGTTGCACTGGCCACTGTGGTGCCTGTTACATCTGTTGCACTTTGGGTGATTTCCTTGATATCTTTTCTGCCCTTGACTACCAGAGGATTGCTGACCCGCACTCTGGTAGTCATTAGTCTTGCGCTGCTGCTGTGCTTGAGACTGTGCTGTAGCTGAACCCCTGCTGGAATCCCCTTCCCATTTCCGCTTGTTGTCACTGGGAGTAGCAGGAGTAGCTGAAGTGGTAGCGGTAGTAGTAGCGCTGATACATTTAGGCAGCTTGTTCTGTTCCACTGCTTGATCGGTGAGGCGATGAGCTAGCTTGACGATCTGTTTAATGGTGCCAAGATTCGCTGAGGTTACGTGACTTTGAATCTCCGGCACCAGACCATTGAGATACAGTTTGATACGCTTAATGGGAAGGTCTACCATAGTAGGACACAGAATAGCCAACTCATCCAATCTTCTGGTGTACGCTTCAATTTCTGACCCCGTCATTTTCAAGTGGTAAAACTCTACCTCCAGCTTATGAAAGTCATCACGGCTACAGTATTCCTCTTTGATCAATTCCTTAAAATCATTCCAGGGTGTGGCGTTAGCAACAGCCAACCCTAACATCTGGACTTGCGCATTCCACCAAGTCAGCGCAATGCCTTCTAGAGTACCAGTGGCGTACTTCACCCTGCGAGCCTCAGGGCATTCACACATTTCAAATATGGACTCGAGCTTTTCAAACCAATGGAGGAGTCCAACCGCTCCTTCCGTGCCACTAAAAGTAGTAGGACGACAGTCCATGAAATTTTTGAAGGTGCAAACAGGTGGCTGAGCGTGTTGACCTCCTTCTTGTGCGGCTGCAAGTGCCGCAGCAACTCGTTCGTTAATAAGAGCCGTCAACTGGGCTTGTGTCATGTTAATGCGTCCAGCCATGATCTTCATACCAAATGTAACATAGGTGAGAGAGGTTCGCGAGTAGTGCGATGACAGAAGAGAGTAAGCACACAAGTGTTCTCATGCAATAGTGTTACGTTAATCTAAGCATACCCTGAGCAAAGTTCTTATGCAATTCTAGCAAGTAGGCAATAAAACATATACCATATTACCTAGGATGTTGAGTCTTGCACGTGGAGCGAGGCGTCGTTGTGGATCGTTGAGCACTGTTTCGGTTATAGTCCGATTTTAATAAAAACGTTTTCCCCTTATTAAAACCGAGTTCTCTATAACCAATGGCTCTGATACCAATCTGTCACACCCCCAAAATCCACTTGTGGAGTACCACCGCTTGGAGGCGTGACTGACCAGGATTAAGCCACCAATCATATTGAACATATAAATAAGTAAAAGTAAATGTAATCCATCACAATACAATTGGTGCTAAATCAAAAGCATAGTATAGGTAGCGGAAGCATAGTTATGAACATTCAACACAAGTGTTTAGTTTAAAGAGTCATCGAGTTTTTAACAAAACTTCCACAAACCGTGCCCACAACGACCGCGCCTCCCGTGCAAGCTCCAAGGGTACCTATGGTCCTGCAAGGCATGTAACAGAGGGTCAACAGCTAGTTGAGCGAGTTCACAGTAAGAAAGTTCGTAATAGTAAATTCTCTTCATAACATGTGGCTCTACTAGGCCGATAGTATGTTCTATTAGTGGGGGCTTCCCATATTTGTATATACACTAGACTATTTATAACCATAAGTGTTCTTCTTAGCCCGAGTACAGTAGTACGTACAAGGTTTACGTAGGTTTTACGTAAGTGTCCTTCTTTACCCGAGGACAGTGGTATGCGTGGGGTTTACGTAGGTTTTACGTAAGTGTCCTTACTGACTCCGGAAGACAGTTGCATGTGTGAGTTTACGTAGGTTTTACGTAAGTGTCCCTCGAAACCTGAGGACAGTGGTAAGTACTTGTTTACGTAGGTTTTACGTAAGTGTCCTGCTTAACCCGAGGACGATGGTAGATAGTCTAGTAGCCGCGTAAGTACGAGTAATTGTTAAATTCCATCATTCAACCCATTCCCAACCCCGGGAACCCCATGCCTTGGTAAGAGTGTGAACTCACCTTGTTTTGCTCGGTATGCTAAGTTAAGTGCTCACAATAAATCAGTCAAGTCCTATAGTGCACGTATACTCAATCAGTTCACGTTCGTAATATTTCACATGTAACAAGTATCATAGAATATCACAGAGTGTGCTTGGCAGTTAGTATCTTGAATCATGTAAACAGTTAATCAATTTCATATAGTTCATGTACCACATATATGTCCTTCACAGTTTATTCCAATATAACAATCCAATCCTACACTTAACAGAGTTGGCATTTAGCAGAACTAGCAAGTTAACTAAGTGAATAAAGTTAACAGATTTCATGAAATAACAGAATTAATCCACTTCATTGGAATAATAAATAAACAAAGTAAGTCAGTTAACCCAGTTAACAACTTAACAGAATTTGTCAACTAACAGAGTTTCTCAAATAATGAAGTTATAAACTTACATATTTAACAAGGTTAAATAAACTAACTGAGTTATTCCAATGATTAGTTAAGCTAAATAACATAATTAATAACATTAATTATTAACAGTAGCTTGTTTGCCGAAAACACCTAAGTTGCAAAAATCACATTAATGCCGAAATCCCTTATGTGTGCCGAAAACACTATTGGGCCGAAATCACTCTTGTGATTTCGTCCAGCATGTTTAAAAGATTAATACCTATGCCGAAATCCAATAAGTGCCGAAAACACTAAGGTCCGAAATCCCTCAGTGGGCCGAGATCTTATCTGGGCCGAAATCACAAACATGGGCCGAAATCACTCTTGTGATTTCGTCCAGTTTCACTTGTGGGGGGTGTTTTCGTCCAGAACATCATCTTCACCAACACTCACTGTAACTTAAACCCAGCAACTATAATCTCATCTAATCGTTACATGATCTGTTATAATTGAAATCATTTAATCAAATTATGATATGTAACAAATACACTACCAAATCATTGTGAAATCCAGAACATAATTCAATCAGTTTATCATTCATTAACATAGACCCACTGTTGATCAAAACATCAAATATACAGACAGTTCATAGATAATAATTATCTAACAAGCACACAGATCAATCACATAATCACATATCTATATATATACATGATGATTAAACATCCAAAATCATACGATAAGCATCTTAAACAACTGAACATGAAGATCACTAACCGTAAATTAAACAGAGGTTTTGGCTTCAAATGGGGAATTCTCTTTGTTGGGTTTCAGAGGTAGAGAGAGAAACAAAGTGATAAGGTTGCCAAGTGAGAAACTTCTCCGTGAAGATTGTATATAAAATAATTATATAAATATCTCAATACTGGGCCAAGGCCCATCTTTGTTTTCATTGGTCCACTAGTGGACGAAAATACACAAGGTGTTTTCACCACTAGGGTGATTTCATTGATGTGTGGGTGAGGGTGTTTGGCCTAACAGATGCCTTGGTAAATTATACAACACGTAAATTAAATTTTAAGACATACATCAATACACACTTATAAGGCATACCGTAAACAACATATCAATCACATTATGATTAACATACTACAAACGTGCACAGTTGTGAAACAAACAAGTCGTATTAACAAACAACTTAAACATTTAACGCGCAATAAATGCGAAGATAGAAATCTTGGAAACTCGAGTTGTCACACAAAGAGATTTGGGAATTGAGCAGCCATCTGCTGCGCAATGATTTCTGCCAGTTCGGCAGTCGCTATCTGGTTTTTGCGTCGAGGAGGCATTCTAAAAGAGGAAAACATGAAAGGAAATGAGTGGGATGATTGGATGAAAAGAATGAGATGAAACAAAATTAACAAAAGAAAAGATGGTGGTCATTTGTCTGCATTACCAAGCAAACAAACGACACACAGTGACTAATCAAAGTAAATGGATCAAAAATAATGTATCGCGAAGACATGCTCGCCTATAAGTGACCACTCATCCCAAGAATTCCTAGGTAAGCACAACTGGTCTCGCGTCTGATGAGATATATACGAAGTGCTTGCCTAGACAGAAAACCCAGAATACAGGCATTCACTCTTCTAGTTTGCACGTGTTCACATTATTTAAAACCCAAGACGTTGACGAGATTTTGAAAATTTGAAGGCACAAGGCCAAAAATTTAGTCAAACTGGAAGGGTTCAAAACCTTACAAAAGTGGGTTCAAAACCTTGTAATAAATCATCCAAAAACAGATGATTGTTTTTCAAAAATCGTTTCGGAAAAATTTGGTTTTTGTTTTGATGATCACCTAAGGATAGGTGATGTACATGTTTTAAGATCTAAACACAAGATGACTTGTGTTAGGGTCCTTGAAAGGTTATAGTCTAGGTTAAAGAATTACTAATAACCTAATTCCCTATAACCATTGGCTCTGATACCAACTCTTCTGTCACACCCCGACCGCGTATAACATGCAACCGCGGCAGAAACATCGGGGAGTGTTGAAACAGAATTAATTGTTTCATAGCCATGGCATTCAAAGTTGTATTTTATTTATAAACATAAGAGTTACATTGTCTTAAACAGGAAATAAAGAGTTCAGAACATAATTAAACTAAGTCTATCTTCATTTTATGTCTCTAAGGCACAGGTCCGCCCTAGTGTCACGATCATCATCCTACAGAAAAGCTCCTAAAAACACATGTGAAAATAGGTACGTCAGCATAAAAATGCCTGTGAGACACATAGGTTTTGTGAAAATAGGATTCATGACTTATAAGTTTAGGAAAAAATGTTTAATAACAGTCGGTCATGAACCTGGTAAGTTGTTTTGTTTTGTAAATCATTAAAAAGCAATGATATGTATAAGTAAGAGAATAATGTAAGGTTAAATGAATAACCAAGTAAAAATGAGTTCGTATAAGATAAGTTGTTTTGTAAATCAACGTCTTGTGAAAATAAGTTGTTTATGTAAATTGTAATATGTCAAATATTGAAATGATTTAAGTAACGCTACGACATGTAATGTTATACAAACACTTATATATAGGAAGTACCAGCGGCGTATCCACCATGCTTGTATTATATTACACTCGCCTCGTTACTTGAATCATTTACCCAAACCAACCATCAATGTAAATTGTTCATGTATAAATGAATTGTCATGTGTTAATGTGTAAACCATATTGAAATGTCTATGTCCAATGTAAACTACTAAATGTGTATATCAATGTCAAAATGTTTATGTTAATGTAGATCATGTAATGTTTACCCAAAATATCATGTATGGTAAGTGAAATATATCAACTAGACCATATGTAAAATGCACAAAAACTATTGAAGTAAAACATGGTTTAAATCAAGGTTATGTTTTGTGGAACAAATGCATGCTTTACTGATACAAACATTTATGCGGTGTTGTGAAAATGCATACATCCAAGCCTTGAGACTGTGGCGATAAACCCTTAAACAAATTAAAGGTTTATCTAAGTTATGTATATCGAATTCGGTCATTCCTTCCAATCCAAACAAACCCAGGATTTCAGGAACGGGAGTTGTCAATACCTATGGTACCACTACCTACTAACGAATGGCGTAGCTAATGTTAATGAATGTATTGTTCCATTGTAAACAACCCAAATGTCATAACAAAATGTAAGCATGTGATGAAAACAACTGTACTAAGTACGCACACAATGGGCATACATAGCGTGAAATGTAATGTAAAACAATGTACTAAGTATGCACACAATGGGCATACATAGCATGAAATGTAATGTAAAACAATGTACTAAGAACGCACACAATGGGCATACACAGCAAGAAATGTAATGTAAAAAATGTACTATAATGTACTAACGAACATAGCAGGTATATGATGTGAAAACTTGGAAAGCATGAAAGTAACAAGTAGGCACATGTGTTTCACCCCAAAACAGTTTGGAAAACAGTAAAAGATGGGTCTATGTACTCACTTGAGATTGCTCAGAAGTCCTAAGATAACCACCAAGCAATGCTAGAGATCTCGGAATCAAACGGCACGAAGGGTCCCCGAATGCTAATCTAGATCAAAATAGCTCAGATATGAAACAAAGGTTTCAACTTAGAGCACATAAGATCAGATTCTTGTGAGTTTGAAGCAAATGGGGGTGGGGTATTTATAGTTTTTCCCGAACCGTTAGGATCGTTTCTTGGAAAACGTGATCGAATCTTGTGCGTACACTTGTTGGAAAGTTGTGGTAACTAAAAATGACCCCTAATGAGCTGAAAGGGCAAGTGTGAATGTGTGGTTGAGGTTTAATCAGCTGAAATCTGCTGACTAATCAGTCTTATCTGTTATGGGACACTGACGCGGGCCGCGTAAGGATTCATATAGATCTTACGCGGGCCGCCTGGCCTGCACAGATCAGAAATAAGTTTCAGCAATGACAGTTTTGGTCCCTGCACGTGTTTAAGGCCATTTCTGACACTTCTAAGGACCGTAAAGCCACTTTAAGGCCCTAAAATGATGCCTAAACATTGTGGACATGAAACATGCTCAAAAATATGTCGGATGTTGGTTTGTTTGGTCGTACGAACGCGATGTTCGCTTAATTACGACGGAATGCGCACAAGCGCGAAAAACGATCTAAATGACGCGACGAATGGATTTTTCTTATGCCAAACACTAAAATAAAATATTTTAGTGCTTACATAAATTTTTGGATGTCCGGATGTATTCAGAACGTGAGTTATGCGCAAAAGTGCAAACTTGTGCACTTTTTGACGCTTTTAGTCCCTGAATGACCCAAAAGTTTATTTTAGCACACCGAACCCCTCAAAGCCTATTTCTAAGCTACATAAAGAATATTTAAGGTGTGTTTAACTTATGTTCATATTCCGGAATGTTCGTTACTGTTCAAATTGGCATACTTTCGTAGTTTATCAAGTTTGTCCCTGTAAGCGAATTAACTTGTTTTTGCCATACCAAAGCCTTCAAAACTTATTTCTAAGTTAAGTAAAGGTTATTTAAGGTATGTTGAGTATATGTTGATGTTCCGGAGTATTTGTCGCATTATACTGATTACGTTTACGCACCAGTTTGCGTATAACTCTCCAGAAAGTGATATAGAGTTTGAAATTGAATAAAAGTCAAAACATGAAAAATGTAAAACACAACCAAACAAACATTGGGATCAAATAACATTGTTTTATTGATAATTGTACTGTTCACAATGATTACAAGCAAAGATGTTACACTCAGCTCCTCTTGCATCGCGTTGACCCAATAATCTTCAGTTAGCGCCTCTTTGTATGTTCGCGGTTCGATCTGCGAAATAAAACAACTAAGTGAAAACTCAGTTTGTAATGGAGAAACTGTAGAATAAAAACAAGTAAGGCCTTGGTTAATTTGTCGCCCAATGCGAACGCCTGATTGTAATTCTCCAATTATCAGCTCTTCTGGATGATACGAAAGAATTCTCGGCATCACCTCGCCTGGAACATCTACCTCGCCTTCCAAATTTGTGACATTCTGATTTTCACCTTGTTCACTGACTGGAATTGTTTGACTTGATATCTGGATCTGCTACCCCTCAGAATCTAAATCTCCACGATCAAATACTAGTCTATTATCAGATTCTTGATTATCATTGACTGCCATCTGATTTTCAGGAGCATGTTCTTGTTCTGAAGATTGTTGAACATCATCATGTTCTCCAGCATTACTTGGACCGGCTTCATCATCATTTGAAGTTTGCCGTCGACTTCTAGTATACTCAGCTGGAAACCTTTCTTGTGATGACTCATACTCTCTTAGAATATCCAACTCATCAAAAAAATCTGATTCTTCTTCTATGTCAAACGAATCCCACAAAGTATCATAATTAAAACGCCATGAGTCGCCGGGATTCTGAAATGGCATGGTATAACCTTGACACTCAACATTATGTGCTTCAATTATCCGCTTCAAGCTTGGAACAAAGACTCGTTTCAATGGACTTGCATAACCCACGAAAATTCCTTCAATGCTCTTTGCACCAAATTTACCAAAAGGTTCTAGAACTGTACAGGGAGACCCAAACGGTTCTAGATACTTCAAGTTCGGTTTGCGGTTGTTGATCAACTCGAAATATGTCTTGTTGAATTTCTTCACTGTAAGAACCCGGTTAAGTGTATAGCAAGCGGCTGACACTGCTTCTACCCAAAAATTGACTGGTAATTTCAAATCAGCAAGCATCTTCCTGGCCGTTTCAATTAGTGTCATGTTCTTTCTTTCAGCTACCCCATTTTGTTGTGGAGTGTAAGGAGCACTAAATTCTTGCAATATACCTCTCTCATCACAATACTCTTCCATCTTGTTATTCTTAAACTAAGTACCATTGTCACTTCTGATTCTTCTGATTCGAGTTTGGTACAAGTTTTCAATTTTTCTGAACAACGCCATCAAACTTTCAAACGTCTCATCTTTAGACTTCAAATATGATACCCACGAAAATCTGGAATAGTCGTCAGTTACTACAAGACAGTAGAGATCACTAGTTATACTTTTGACGTTCACTGGACCAAAACGATCCATAAGAAGTCTCTCTAAAGGTCTTGAAACTGAGTTGACTTTCTTTTGAGGATGTGATTTCTTTTTTTTTTTTGCTTACCTTTGATGCAGCTAATGCACTCCCCTTCTAGATGAAAACCTTTCACATGAACACCAGTTACTAAGTCATTATGTACCAGGTGATTCATTTTTCGTAGGTGAATATGACCCATCTTTCGATGCCATAACTTTGCCTCTTTTTCCGTTGCTCTTGACATAAAGCAATGAGCCTGACCCATGGTAGTAGTTGCAACCCTCATGTCCAACACGTACAGATCATTGACTCTATGTGCTCTCATGATAACCCACTCTTCGAAAACAACAAATCATGGTTTCAAGATCAAACATTCCTTATCTGTAAAGTGCGTTGTATACATACGATCACATATATGAGAAATGCTCAGAAGATTGTTTTCCAGCTCAGCGATGTAGTTTACTCTTTTAAACGTGACAATACCATTTGATAAAGTTCCTTCACCAACTATTCGACCACCTTGATTTCCTGCAAATCTCACGTATCCTCCATTAAACCCTCGAACATCATACACTAGGGTCTTCTTCCCCGTCATGTTCCGAGAAGCTCCACTATCCATAATCCAATGTGAAACGGATCTTGGAAGCTCCTGCACACATCACAAACACTTAGTTAGATTTTGACGCTACCCAAGCCTCTTTTGACTCAGGTAGGTTGACTTTGATATGAGTTTTAGCAGTGTAAAGTGGCGGAAAATTCTTGTCATTCATCTTTAAACTCTCCTCAGACCCAATCTCAACCTCTTTATATAAAAAGCAATCATTTTTAGGAGGTTGACCAGATGATTGGTCTGTCTTTGGTACATACTTCTTTTCAAAAGTATTAGACTTTTGATCTTCATGTTTCTCATAATAATCCACAGGAACATTCATCTTTACCGGAGTGGTAGAAGATGATTGTTTTTTCATCTCAGAAACCTTTGGTTTTGGAGAACTTGATTTCTTTTCCACTGATTTTGGCTTCCATGCTTGTTGAGGTGTAGCAACCTTTTTGTAAAATTTGTCATTTTTAGTTACCACATTCTTAACAGGTTCAATTTTGACTTTGATGTTTTCATTTTTCAAAAATTTCTTCTCAACAACCATTGGAACTTTTCCTTTTGCATCACCTTTCTTTTTCCGACTCTCAACAACTTCAGACTTAGGCTTTGAGTTGGTGCACTTCCGTGAAATGTGTCTAACTTTGTTGCACTTGAAGCATGTACGAGTATCAACTACTCAACTTGTGCCTTCGTTAAGAGGTTGTGAGGCCTTTTCCTCAAAAAACTCTTCATTTGATTTTGAAAAAATCTCAGATTCTTGCTCGGAATGAGAACTCGAGCTTTTTACAAACACCTTTTTCTCAACAAACCTTTTTTTTAACATTCATTCGTTGATTGTTCTTACCACCCTTATAACCAACCGACCATCTGTTTTTATTGTTGTTAGAAAAACGTGGTGGTACAACATGTTTTTTATAGTAAGATTTATCTTTCTCAAAATTTAATTGCCTCGTGGAACGTTTCAAACCTTCGATCCCAGACACATCGATTTCGACCAACTTAAACACATTTTTCAATTTGTCCACATTCACATTCTCTAACGGAAATTCAAGATCCGAATACAACTTATCCGATCCCGACATCTTGTACATCACAAGATTTGGTTCTTCACTTAAGTTGTTTTTGGATTTTGAAATATATTTATCCAAAAAGCATTTATCATCCTCAGTAGTGTCACTTTCAGACTTTAAAACATTTTCAACCATGCTTTTCACAACTTCAAATTGGACACTATCTTCATCGGAAGATGAAGTGAATGTGACATCAATCGTGTCTGGAAGCTTAACTTCAGTTTCTTCTTCATCATTAAACAACCCTGATTTTTTCTTTAAGCTCATTTCCGACACGTTTAAGGCCCGTTAAGCCAATGTTAAGGCCCTAAAATGATGCCTAAACATTGTGGACATGAAACATGCTCAAAAATATGCCGGATGTTGGTTCGTTTGGTCGTACGATCGCGATGTTAGGTTAATTACGACGGAATGCACATAAGCGCGAAAAACGATCCAAATTGCGCGTCAAATGGATTTTTCTTATTCCAAACACTAAAATAAAATATTTTAGTGCTTACATAAATTTTTGGATGTCCGGATGTATTCAGAACGTGAGTTATGCGCGAAAGTGCAAACTTGTGCACTTTTTGTCGCTTTTAGTCCCTGAATGACCCAAAAGTTTATTTTAGCACACCGAACCCTTCAAAGCCTATTTCTAAGCTATGTAAAGGATATTTATGGTATGTTTAACTTATGGTCATGTTCCGGAATGTCTGTTACAGTTCAAATTGCCATACTTTCGTGGTTTGTCAAATTTAGTCCCTGTACGCGAATTAACTTGTTTTTGCCATACCAAAGCCTTCGAAAGTTATTTCTAAGTTATGTAAAGGTTATTTAAGGTATGTTAAGTATATGTTGATGTTCCGGAGTATTTTTCGCATTAAACTGATTACGTTTACGCACCAGTTTGCGTATAACTCTCAAGAAAGTGATATAAAGTTTGAAATTGAACAAAAGTCAAAACATGAAAAATGTAAAACATAATCAAACAAAAATTGGGATCAAATAACATTGTTTTATTGATAATTGAACTATTCACAATGATTACAAGCACAGATGTTACAGTCTCCCCTACTTGTGGAAATTTCGTCCCGAAATTTATTTAGAGGAAACTTGTGGGAATAGATGCGGATACTTCGCCTTCATTTGATCTTCGCGTTCCCAAGTAAACTCAGGTCCACGTTTAGATTCCCAGCGAACTTTGACCAAAGGAATGCGATTGCGTTTAAGCCACTTGACTTCACGTTCCATGATTTCCACTGGCTTCTCAACAAATTTCAGTGTTTTATCAACACGAATTTCGTCAAGTGGTATGTGGAGGTTCTTATCAGCTAAACACTTCTTGAGATTGGACACATGAAAGGTTGGATGAACATTTCCAAGTTCAGGAGGTAACTCAAGTCTGTAGGCTACCTTACCGATTCTTTCGACGATCTTGAATGGTCCAACGTATCTAGGTGCAAGTTTTCCTTTCTTTCCAAATCTTATCACGCCTTTCCAAGGTGAGACTTTAAGTAATACACGATCACCGACTTGAAAATCCAAGGGCTTGCGTTTTGGGTCCGCGTAACTCTTTTGACGGCTTCTGGTTGTCTGAAGGTTATCCCGAACTTTCTTAATCTTATCAATTGTCTCTAAAATGAGGGCAGGTCCAGTAAGGTGAGCCTCGCCGATCTCATTCCAGCAAACTGGTGAACGACATTTTTGACCATAGAGAGCCTCGAAAGGAGCCATGTTGATGCTGGAGTGATAACTGTTGTTGTAGGAGAATTCAATCAACGGAAGATGTGAATCCCAGCTACCACCAAAATCGATCACACAAGCTCTAAGCATATCCTCCAGAGTCTGGATTGTTCTTTCAGATTGACCTTCCCTTTACGGATGATAAGCTGTGCTCAGATTAAGTTGGGTCCCCATAGCAGATTGCCTCCAAAAATGAGAAGTGAAACGAACATCTCAGTCAGAAATTATGTTCAAAGGAACACCATGTCGAGCTACAATTTCATCCACATAGATTTTAGCAAGTTTATCAGCAGAAAAATCCTCACGGATTGGCAAGAAATGCGCTGACTTAGTAAGACGATCAACAACTACCCAGATGGCATCATGACCTTTCTTTGTGGGCGTAAGTTTGGTAATGAGATCCATAGTAATGTTTTCCCATTTCCAAACTGGGATCTCTGGTTGCACCAATAAACCAGAAGGATACTGATGTTCAGTTTTAACCTTAAGACAAGTAAGGCATTTTGATACATATAAGGCAACGTCTTTCTTCATACCAGGCCACCAATACTGAATACGAAGATCTTTATACATCTTATTTGAGCCAGGATGAACAGAATAACGAGACTTATGGGCTTCATCCATAAGCAAGGTTTGAAGGTTATCTTGGCTTGGGACCTACAAACGGTCCATGAAGTAATACGATCCATTGCCCTTCAGTTCCAGATCCGGAGTTATGTGATAGGGAAATTCCTTATCCATCAAACCTTGTGAAACACAAGATTGTTGAGCCTGAGAAATGCGGGCTTGGATATCGGATCGAGCTTGAATAACAGATTGAACATGAACACAATGAAGCTTAGTACATTCCTTACGACTCAATGCATCGGCTACGACATTCGCCTTACCAGGATGGTAGCGAATTTATCAGTCATAGTTGTTTAGAAGCTCGACCCAACGTCGTTGCCTCATGTTGAGTTCTTTCTGATTGAAGATATGCTGAAGACTTTTGTGGTCCGTGAAAACCACACATTTTGTACCGTACAAGTAGTGTCTCCAGATCTTAAGAGCGAAGACAACTGCACCCAACTCAAGATCATGAGTGGTGTAGTTCTTCTCATGTATCTTCAACTGCCTCGATGCATATGCTATGACTTTGTTCCTTTGCATAAGAACACATCCCAGACCCAATTTAGATGCATCGCAATAAACGACGAAATCATCATTGCCCCCAGGCAAAGTTAGAACAGGCGCGTTACAAAGTTTCTGCTTCAAGTTTTGAAAAGCTTCCTCTTGCTTGAATCCCCAATCAAAGGGCTTGTTCTTCTGAGTTAGAGCAGTTAGAGGAACTGCAATCTTCGAGAAATTTTTTAATGAAGCGGCGGTAATAACCCAGAAGGCCAAAAAAAGAATGAACTTCAGTATGAGTAGTAGGCGTATCCCAATCCTTAATTGCACTGATCTTGGAGGGATCTACATGAATACGTTGTTCGTTGACAATATGTCCTAAGAATTGAACCTCTTTAAGCCAGAATTCACACTTGGAGAATTTGGCGAAAAGTTGCTCTTTCTTTAGGAGTTCCAGAGTAAGACGAAGATGTTGCTCGTGATCAGCTCGCATCTTAGAGTATATCAAGATGTCATCAATAAAAACAATGACGAACTGATCCAAATAAGGCTTGCAGACCCTATTCATTAAGTCCATGAAAACAGCAGGAGCATTAGTCAAACCGAATGGCATGACTGTGAACTCATAATGCCCACCCGAAGTTGATGATATCCAGATCGCAGATCAATCTTCGAAAAATAAGAAGCACCTTGTAACTGATCAAAGAGATCATCGATGCGAGGTAGGGGATATCGATTCTTGATGGTAAGCTTGTTAAGCTCACGATAATCGATACACATCCTAAAAGATCCATCCTTCTTCTTGACAAAAAGAACGGGAGCACCCCAAGGTGAAAAGCTAGGATGGATAAAACCTTTGTCAGAGAGCTCCTGAAGCTGCTTAGACAACTCTTGCATCTCAGACGGTGCAAGACGATATGGAGCTATGGCAATGGGGTTTGCACCAGGTACGAGATCAATACGGAACTTGACTTGGCGTGCTGGACGTAGACCAGGTAACTCTTCAGGGAATACTTCAGAATAATCCCGAACAACAGGAATATCTAGAATAGATTTACCTTTGCCCTTATCTGCTACAACATGTGCCAAAAAGGCCACATAGTTCTTTCACAGATACTTCCGAGCTTTAAAACAAGACATGAGTTTGAGACCACCGGTAGGTTTCTCACGATGCACCTGTAGGATCTCTCCTGTTGAAAGCCGCACACGAACAATCTTCTCGAAACAAACTACCTCTGCGCGATGCTTGGCTAACCAATCCATACCCACAATAACGTCGAAGCTTCCAAGTTGCATAGGCGTGAGGTCAATAGGAAAAAGATGGTCGTTAATGTTCAACTAGCACTTGCGAAGAACATAATCAAGAACAATGGGTTCACCACTAGCAACTTCTACTGTCAAAGGCTTACCTAGTTTCGTTCTAGACACGCGAAGAAATGGATCAAAAGCTAATGACACAAAACTCTTATCGGCACCCGAATAAAAAAGGACAGATGCAGGATGATTATTAATAAAGAACGTACCGTTCACCACTTCATTGTCCGCTTGTGCCTGTTAGGATCGGAGGCTCTCATGATTGTGTTTGTTTGTGAGATTTGAACAAATCAAATAGATATGAACAGTTTTAAGTGCAACGGAAATGAATAACAAACTTTGTAAACACAATCAAAGGAGAATATAGTTTGATAAACAATTGCTTTTCATAGAGTCGAAAGATTACATCAAAAGCAAAAGGTTACAATGCAAGCTTACAGACTAAACTCCCCCTCAGCCTGATACTTCAGAATTGGTTGCACAAGATGAAAGGATTGAATTGAGGAGAAGAACTCTCTCAAAACAAATCAAATATAACAGTATAGAGTACTGTCATATTTATAGGCAAACCAAACTACTGATGTACCTTAGCTGACGTCACCATGAAAGTGACATCTAACAGCCTAATAACCTATAAACACTGGTTTATACAAACTACTGATGTCTAACAACTTATTGATAATAAAATACAAAACAAGTCTAACACTGTTCACGTTCCACTGTTGTGGCCTAAGCACTGATTACTTGATCATCAGTGCTTTCTTCAAAAGGTGATCAGTCTTTGAATGAGCAGTGCTTGGGTCTTCAGCAATACTTAAGAGACAGCAGTAGATAGAGCTCAGTGTTTGCCTTTTAGCAATCTTTAGCTGTTTCATCAGTGTTTGGTTCATCAGTTGTTTTTCAGAGCAGTACTTAGAGTGTATCAGCAGATAGATAACCACTGTCAAGGGAAGAGCTTAGAGTAAACGTCTGCTTATTGTGAATCCACTGTTGTGACCAGGTTTTGGCTTTACATTATCTGTTCCTCTGGTAGGGTTCAATCCACTTTAGTACTTTTGAACCCAATGGATTTCTCGGGAGAGATTTATTTAGAGATGAGCTTTGGGATATTGGCCTTGAGAAAAATTGTAAAGCAGTATCCTGAACTTCAGACATTCTTTTGAAAGCTTCTTCTATGACTTCATTTGCTGCAGCTATATCTTCTGCAACCTCTTTGTCAATCAGCTCTTGTCTTTGTTGTTGATCAAGCTCACTGTCTGGGATATCTGCTGAACTATGTGGTGATGCAGGCTTGGTTAACACCTTCTTAAAAAGGTTTTGAAGCTTTTCTGAGCTCTCTTCTTTTAGACCCATTTTCTTGATGGCTTCTTTGAAGTACTCAGCTTCCTTTTCTTTAACCTCTTCACTGGTCAACTGTTCTTTTTCTTCTTGGTTTGTCACAAAAAGTAGACCGGAACAGTGTTTTGAGGTTTTCTATCTGCTGTTCAAGCTTCATTCTTTGTTCATGCTTCTTTGAGGTGCTTGAAACAGTTATCTTTCTTTTCTTTAGCCTTTCATAGGCTTCATCAGTCTGCTGTTTTGACCATTTTGATATGGCTTCAGCAGTGTCCATTTTTGCATCCACCAGCTCCTTTTTCTTTCTCTTATACTCAACAGTTAGGTCAGCAATGAGTTTTTTGTATTTGCTCCAGTTTGGAGCATTCTTCTTCTTTGTAGGATCATTCTTGATTTTCTCAATCCTTTCTGCCTCATGCTTTAGAGCGACTATTGGCCATTCTTCGAACTGTTGTTCTTCAGCAGGATAGAATTTCTCTTTCATGATGTAGGCTAGATATTGTTTTCTTAACTTTTTCTTTTGATCAGCCTTTTCTTTGTTTAGGTCTTGTGCAAACTCTTCTATCTGCTTTACTTTTGTGAAGTAGAACTCCAGTCTTTTAGCAATGCCATCTTCGCTTAAACGTTCACGTTCACTCCCAACTTTAGCTCTTAGTTTAGCTTGCCTTGCCTTGATTTTGAGGTAATCATCCATATAATCTGGTGGCATGTAACCTATGAGTGAGGAGAATCTTCTTTTTGAAGGATCTTCTTCTGTATAGAATTGCCTCATCTCATTTTTGATAGCTTCAAGTTCCAGTGCATGTTGTGCAGCATTAGGATCATGTATACCCTCATCGGCAGAGATTGGCTTTCTTTTTCTGTTGAAGAGCTTTGGTTGTGATGTAGGGAAGGTGAGAGCAGTGGTGGATGATTGACTAACAACTGTTGAAACAACTGGTGTTTCAACTGCTGTTGTCATTACACCTGCTGATATGTCAGCAGATGTCTTCTGCTTTTGAGCAGGGGATGACGGTGGTGAGGTAGTTTTTGATGATGGTGATGGTGGTGGTGAATCATCATCTGATATGAGATTCCTTCTCCTTTTTAATGAAGAAGGGGCAGATGATGTTTTGGGTGGATCAGTGGCTTGAATGATGGAGAGTGTCTGACAAACAACTGTTGAAACAATTGGTGCTTCAACCGCTGCTGTCATTACAACAGATGTTGTAACATCTGTAGTCTTCTGTTTTATGACAGGTGGCAGTGGTGATGGTGTGATTGTAGATGATGGTGGTAGAGCAGTAGTTGTAGTGGTGTGTAGTAGAGTGGTGTGTGTTGAAGATGTGTGTGTTGATGACATGACAGCTGTTTGGCTACTGACAGCAGTTTTTGTAACTACTGGTGTATTATTTGTTTGACTAACAGGTTTTGAGACCTGTTTTTCTTTTTCTTTTTCTTTTTCAGACTCAATACAAAGGCCATGTTCTATTCCCATTTTATTCATTTTTCCCAACAGCTTGATATTCTCCCCCTTTTTGGCATTATCTGAAGGGGGCTTAACAAGAAATGATATGGAAGAAGGAACTTTGCCAGAGGCGCTTTGAATGCTAGCCTTTATAGCCTTGATATCTGCTTTAGTGTCTTTAAACCTTGATTCCACCATGTTGGTCAGCATTTGTACTTGAATAGCATGCTTTTTATCAGCCATATGTTGCTGTTTTTCAAGCATGGGTTGAAAAATATTCCAAAGCTCATTTGCAGCAAATGCATGTTGTGCAGGTGCTTGAGCAGGAACAGCAGTGGCTTGTGCTTTTTGAGCTTTTAAAATCTCTTGCACCATATTCTTTATTTCAGCAACTGAATCTTCAAGTTTTTCAACTCTGTCCGTCAATTCCTGATATTTTGAATCATCACCTACTTTAGTAGGATCATCTGAGTCCCCACCAGCAGTGGTTATATCAATGTTTGACTTAGGAACTGAGTCCCAAAAATCACCCATTGATGCCCCTTGTTCTTGGTACTGGGGACTTCTTTCTTCAGCACTTGATAATCCTTTGATGTTACTAGTGGTCAAAATAGGCTCACTAGTGGTTATCGATGGTGCTATAGAAGAAATTGCCTTCAAGGGAGTCTGATTAATGAAACAACTGGCCAAATGCAGATCTGTAGATCCAACATTTGTAGTTGCTGCTCCACTTGAATTACCACCGAGAGTTATATGTAACTCAGGGGGTGTAACCTCCTCAATTGTTGCTGGGATAGCAGGAGTAGTAGCATCAGACCCAGTCACTTGTGGGGGTATACTCTCAGTGACAGGTGATAGAGAGGAACTGGTTTGTGTCTGAGCTATAGCAGCTGCATGCAACAAGGGTAACATGGATTGTGGCATTATGATTGGTGAGGGTATATGTGTTGAAAGAGACATGTCCTTGGGATCAGGAGTGTGGAAGATAGAGCCAAGTGGATCTAGAGCTTCATAATTTGGTGTCCCTGTGATTACAACCTGATCCTTTTGTGAGGATGCAGGAGGAGTTTTAGGCATGGGTTGAGATCTTTCTTCCAACTGCTGTGAGGAAGTAGCAGCAGTGGTTTGTGGTGACTTTTGTGTTGTCACAGGCAGTTGATCTGGGATCTCATCTTCCAGAGTTGCCTTTGTTTTGGGTTTGGTGGGTTTTCTGGATGTTTTTCTTTTGGTCTTTTTGGTGATGTCAGGTGTGGGTTTCAAAGCAGTGGTTGTGCTGCTTTGATCACCTGGAGCAGTGGGCTTAGCAGAAGTTTCCTGAGGATCAGTGGCAGTTTCTAAAGTCTGCTCAGGCACCTTTGCTTTTAACTTTATTGGTGCCATCATTCTTGAAAATGTTTCAATTGTTAAACCTTTTATTTGAAAATGGACACCTTGTTTGGGCGAATTTTCATCCTCTTTTTCAAATTTTTGTTAAAGTAATAACTTAGAAATCTTGGAAAAAGAAGAAATGATTTGCTATCAACATTCTTTACCATGTCATTGAAGATCTCCTGGGAATAGTTGTAATCTTTATTGTTTAAAATAGCATAGCCCAGGCATTGAATCTTCAATGGTATTTCGTTAAAATATGTTGTTTTATTTGAAACACACATCAAAAGTGTGTGAAATAAAAATCTGGGTGCAGACGGGAAATAACCTTTTTGTAAGGTATCTACCTTTGATTGTTCTGCATATCCCCTTTTCAGAAAATCAGCTTTTAACTCGTTTTTTGTCAAAGGAAGTTTTACCTTTCAGATCATCGAGTTTGAAGACTTCTGAGATTGATTGCGGTGTGATTTTGATTGCTTTTCCCTGTATTAAGGAGTTAATGGCTACTGTCTTGTCATCTTGTTTTTCAAGCATAACATTTTTCCATAACTCTCTCTGGGTTGCAGATATATGGGAGCGTCTACTGTCAACAAAGTTTTGTACTTTGATGTAGATATGGTGTCGAGAATGGAATCGAAAGTATGGTTGTTTGTGGGTTTTGTGAGGAGACCCACGTAGTTGTGCGGTGATTTGTATGGGATTTCGTTGGATTCTTCAGCCGTTTGATCGACCTATTTGGAGGGTGGTGGTGATTTTGGTTTTGATTTTGATTTCGACTTTGATTTTGTCATTTTTGTGGATAAGAACGAAGAATGTTTTTGAAGATTTTGGAGAAGAAGGGTTGGAAACTGCTATGAGAAGAGAATTTTGGAATTCAATTCGACAGTGTAAAACCCTGTTTGGGGTTTAGGGCAGGGTTTTATTTTGGAAAAAAAATGATCGCTGATGTGGCAGCGGTTATTATGATCTGAAGGCTAAAAACTGACCACGTGTCAAACACTGATGAAATGGATGACGGATGGAGAGCAGTTGTTTTAAGGACCACTGACGTATCAAGCATCAGTGGTTACAACGGTAAAAAAAATGAAAACAGTGGAGGATTTTTACTATCAGTGGATAGCATATCAGTGGATAGCATATCAGTGGATAAGACATTGATTTTGAGCATCAGTGCTTGTCTAAGCAAAATGAAGAATCAGTGGTTGACTTTCAGCAGTGGACAGTATTTAGAGATCAGACGTTGAAACAAAACAGTGGTTAGGGTAAATGGTACAGATTTGTGGGACAAGTATTTCAACAACTGTTTTGAGAATTTACTTTCAAGGTTTTTGCCACATGTCAATTTTGAAGAACAGTGGTTTAGTACCCCAGATGATGTGAACTTTTTACTAAGGCAACTCATTTTCGTTTAATATTTAATTAAAACATGAGTACCCTAGTAATTCAAGCACAATTAGCAATCAACCTTTGATAAAAATTCAGGAGCAAACCTGAGTATGACATGATCTTGACATATGTACCATTTCCTTTTGACCCATTTATGAGGACAATAATACCAACAAAAATAAGGTATTACATCCTGAAAGGAACTGAAACTATTGCCAACAAAAACAAGCAAAAGTTCCAAATATATTATTCCAAAAAAAATGAACAATATATCCTGGTTATTCGAGAAAATCCTTTGAACAAGAAAAAAAATGGTTAAAGGATTTTCTGAGAACAGCATCAAAAAGGATCTGGTTTAATTTGAATAAAGTACATAATCATATCATTCTCAAGTTATTGAAAATGGTCAGTGGTTTGACAATAGTAGTAGGAAAGTTTTGAATACATTTTGACCACTGTTTGGTACCATTTTCTTTGTCAATTGATTGCAAACAAGAGGACACATAGATGAATTTTTGAACATTTGTCTAGTCCTTTTGAAATTCAATCACTGGAGACACTAACATCACCTGAACTTTTTGAACCAATGAGCACAAACAGTTGCTTAATGACCATTATTACCCCAAGTTTTAACTCTTAAGTGTTTTAAGTTTATACTCTTTTCTTCTGAATTCAAGAGTTTTTGTGAATTCAAAAGTTTTGAGACAAACACACTTCTGAGTTTGAGAATTTTCTTCTTCCCTTTTTACCCTTCCCAATCATAAGTTTTGAAATACTTACTGAGGGGTATTTATTGAAGGAATACTTGTTCCAGAATCATTTTGCAGTAATGTTTTGAGAGATTTGGTCATTTCTGCAAATGCTTATGCCAACCCCATCATTACCTATGATTTGGACATTTTTTACTCCTGATTTTCTTAATGTATTTTCACATAGTTGATTTTGTCCTTTTGAGGAATTCAACCTGTTTTCAACACATAAGATCTGAATGACTAAAGTTTTAATTTCCCTCTTTTGTTTTAGCAAATCAATCAATGTTTTTACGAACATAGGTTTTGTTAATCTGAGGTTCATACTTTAGTATTTAGTAAAAACATCACAGATTGCACATCAACAACTGAAATCAATTTAGAAAATAAGAATAGACTCATAGTTTAACAGATATAGTTTCAGATCTAGAAACCATGAGTGTCTTATGCATGAAATCACTTGTTGTGTGAAATTTGTGTGTCATATGACATCTTGGTTGAATTACAGAGTTTTTGAATAGCCATTTTGAACATGATTTACTCGATACTCTGTGTTTCAACTAACTACAACCAACCTTAGTATCAATGAATTTTGAGCTGAACTGTTATGTCAAATTGATTATTAGATAAATTGGACTGTCCAAGCTCTGATACAAATTGTTAGGATCAGAGGCTCTCATGATTGTGTTTGTTTGTGAGATTTGAACAAATCAAATAGATATGAACAGTTTTAAGTGCAGCGGAAATGAATAACAAACTTTGTAAACACAATCAAAGGAGAATATAGTTTGATAAACAATTGCTTTTCATAGAGTCGAAAGATTACATCAAAAGCAAAAGGTTACAATGCAAGCTTACAGACTAAACTCCCCCTCAGCCTGATACTTCAGAATTGGTTGCACAAGATGAAAGGATTGAATTATGGAGAAGAACTCTCTCAAAACAAATCAAATATAACAGTACAGAGTACTGTCATATTTATAGGCAAACCAAACTACTGATGTACCTCAGCTGACGTCACCATGAAAGTGACATCTAACAGCCTAACAACCTATAAACACTGGTCTATACAAACTACTGATGTCTAACAACTGATTGATAATAAAATACAAAACAAGTCTAACACTGTTCACGTTCCACTGTTGTGGCCTAAGCACTGATTGCTTGATCATCAGTGCTTTCTTCAAAAGGTGATCAGTCTTTGAATGAGCAGTGCTTGGGTCTTTAGCAGTATTTAAGAGACAGCAGTAGATAGAGCTCAGTGTTTGCCTTTTAGCAGTCTTTAGCTGTTTCATCAGTGTTTGGTTCATCAGTTGTTCTTCAGAGCAGTACTTAGAGTGTATCAGCAGATAGATAACCACTGTCAAGGGAAGAGCTTAGAGTAAACGTCTGCTTATTGTGAATCCACTGTTGTGACCAGGTTTTGGCTTTACATTATCTGTTCCTATGGTAGGGTTCAATCCCAACAGTGCCTCTTGTGCATTCATGTTGAAGACTCGACCTCGAGCCTAAGCCTGATTCTGATTTGGATTGGCGTTAACTAGTCTTGGGCACCGGTTTCTGTAGTGGGTCAGATCCCCACAATTGTAGCACGAACCAGGAGGAAAATGAGGTCGTGCAGCTTGACCTTGTTGCTGAGCAAGAGGCTGAGCAACTTGTTGGGCTTGGTTCTGAACTGCCTGATTCTGGTTAACAGGAATGCGACAAGTAGCTGCAAGATGACCATTTCTTCCACAGTTGGTGCATTGACGACACTGGAGATGTGGTAGGTGATGGCCGTTACACCAGTTGCACAAAGATGCATTGCCAAGATAAGGCTTCTTGGCGGGTGGTGCGCAGGCTGATTTGGTGCAGCTTGAGCCTGTGAAGTAACGGCATAGTTTTGGGAAGCCTTTCGCTTCCTAGACCCTCTTGAGGAACCAGAATCCTTTCCCTTCTTGTTTTGACCTTTCTTGCTATCTTCTTTGTTAGACGCCTGCTTCTTACCCTTGTCACCCTTTTTGTGCCGGTTTCCCTTTCGAACCTGCGACTCAGTCAATGTCGCTGCTAACTCGATCGCCTGACGGAGTGTGGTAGGGTTACTACCAGTAATGATGTCTTGTACTGAGTCAGGTAGACCATCGATGTACCTTTCGATAGCCTTGTCGAGTGGGGTAACCATTGTTGGGCAAAGCAGACTCAACTCCTCAAACCTATCAGTATACGCCCTGTGCTCGCCACTGTCTTGTTTCAAGTCATCAAACTCTCTCTCCAAAGCTCGCTGTTCATGACGAGGACAGAACTCCCTCATCATAAGGGCCCTAAGTTCAGCCCATGTCTGTGCTAGAGCAACTTCTGCACCACGATCTCTTATAACCCCGTTCCACCACGTAAGAGCCCTCTCCTGAAACACACTCGAAGAAAACTCGACCTTGCGATTGTCCGGACACTGCACGTGACGGAAAGTATTCTCAACGCTCTCGAACCATTGAAGAAGCCCAGTTGCTCCCTCAGAACCACTAAACTTGAGTGGTTTAGCCGAGTTAAAATTCTTGAAATTGCATGGAGCATTGATGTTGTTGTTGGCTTGGTTCCATTGAGCAAAGAGGTTTGGGAATGCAGCAGCCATCTGCTGCGCAATAATTTCTGCCAGTTCGGCAGTCGCTATCTGATTCTCGCGTCGAGGAGGCATTCTAAAAGAGGACACATGGAAGGAAACGAGTGATATGATTGAATGAAAAGGATGAGATGAAATAAAATCAACAAAAGCAAAGATGGTGGTCACTCGTCCGTATCACAAAGCAAGCAAACGACACACAATGACTAATCAAAGTAAATGGCTCAAAAATAATGAATCGCGAAGACATGCTCGCCTATAAGTGAACACTCACCCCAAGAGTTCCCAGGTAAGAGTGACTGGTCTGATTATGTGGATTTGTACGAACACTCTAGCCTTAGACAGAAAACCCAGGGTACAGGCATTCACTCTTCCAGTTTGCATGTGTTCACACTATTTAGAACCCAAAACTTTGACGAGATTTTGAAAATTTGGAAGGCAGAAGGCCAAAAATCAAACTGGAAGGGTTCAAAACCTTACAACAGAGGGTTCAAAACCTAGTAATCAATCATCCTAGAACAGATGATTAGTTTTCAAAGCGGATTCGAACTTGATGTTCCCGTTGTGGTTATCACCTAAGGATAGGTGAAGTGCATGTTTTAAAATCTAAACACAAGATAACTTGTGTTGGGGTCCTAGAAAGTTATAGTCTAGGTCAAAGCATTACTAATAACCTAATTCCCTATAACCATTGGCTCTGATACCAACTCTTCTGTCACACCCCGACCACGTAGAACATCAAATCATGTCAGAAACGTCGGGGAGTGTTGCAACAGAATTAATTGTTTCACAACCATGGAAATTAAAGTTACGTTTTATTTATCAACAAGAGGGTAACATTGTCTTTAACACGAAACAAAGAGTACATAACATAATTAAACTAAGTCTATCTTCATTTTAAGTCTCTAAGGCACAGGTCCGCCCTAGTGTCACGATCATCATCCTATGAAAAAGCTCCTGAAAACACATGTGAAAATAGGTACGTCAGCATAAAAATGCCTGTGAGATACATAGGTTTTGTGAAAATAGGATTCATGACTTATAAGTTTAGAAAAAGTTGTTTAGCAAAAGTTAGTCATGAACCTTGTAAATTGTTTTGTTTTGTAAATCATTTAAAAATCGATAAGATCAAATGATATGTATAAATAAAAGAATAATGTATGGTTAAATGTATAACCAAGTAAAATGAGTTGTATAAAGTAAATTGTTTGTGAACCAAAGTCTTGTGAGAATCGTGTTACTTGTGTAAAATGTATAAGTCCAAATTGAATGATTTAAATAACGCTATGATATGTAACATAATACAAACACTTATATATAGGAAGTACCGGCGGCGTATCCACCATGCTTGCATCATATTACTCACATCTCGTTACTTAAGTCACTTAAACAAACCACCATGGTATAAAGTCTATGTTTAAACCAATTGTCAAAAGTCCTTGTATAAATCATATCAAATGTTAATAGTCCAAATGTAGTCAAGTAATGTGTAGCAAATGTTATGTTTGGTAAGAAATGTGTTGTTACATAAACCAATTGTAGAAATGTACAAAACAAAGTATTTTGAATATATCAAAAAGTTATGTTTTGCAAAGTAATGCATGTTACATTGATACAAACACTTATGTGGTAAGTTAACGCATACATTCAAGCCTTGAGACAGTCGGATAACCCTAAGTCAAGGTTATGAAAAGAAATGTTTTCGGATTCAGTCATTCCTTACATCCAAACAAACCCGGGATGTCAGGAATGGGATTTGTCAAGTCCTATGGTACCAGTACTTACTACCGAGCGGCGTAGCTAATGTTAATGAACGTATATAAGTCCCGTTTGTGCAAACCAAATGTCATATCAAATGTGAACATGTTATATGAAAACAATGTACTAAGTATGCTAAGTTAACATACGAAGCAGAAAAGTCATGTAAATCAATGTGCTAGCATGCTATCAGTCAACATACATAGCAGAAATGTAAAGTAAAACAATGTACCAAGTATGCTAAGTAAACATACATAGGAAAACAATGTAATGTAAATCATGTACTATAAGTGTACTAATGAACATAGCAAGCATATGATGTGAAAACAGGAAAGCATGAAAGTAACAAGTAGGCACATGTGTTTCACCCCAAAATAGTTTGAAAACAGTAAAAGAGGGGTCTGTGTACTCACTTGAGATTGCTTAGTAGTCCTTGAGTAACAACCAAACAATGCTAGAGATCACGGAAATCAAACGGCACCTAATAAAGGTAACTATGTTAATATACCGGACCTAAAACGGAGGATTGGATAGAATGAGGGTTCGTAAACCAAACAAGTATGGAGACTCGTGTAATATGGTTTAACAAAGCCTACATACTAAAATGAAACCTAGCCTAAGTGCTTATGACCCATTACGACCCGTTTAGGTAGCTTATGCTACTTTAACGCGTCGTTCGCGTAAAACGCGTTCGGAACGCCTAACTAGTCCTATGACAAGTAAAATATGCCTTAACATGTCTAATATTGTTACCAAATCAGTTTAGATACCAAAAGTTATGTTACATATGCTTAAAATGAATTTTGGCGTAAAAAGGGCATTTTGGTAATTTACCTAAGGCATATATACTACCTATCATACAACTAACTAAACATTGTGACCATAAGGTATATGTCACACCCCGACCGCGTAAAACAACAAATCGCGGCGGAAACATCGGGGCATGTTGCGACAGAATTAATTGTCTCATAACCATGGCATACAAAGTTTTATTTAATTATTAAACAAGGGTGTTTCATTGTCTTGAACAGGTAATTAAAGAGTTCAGAACATAATTAAACATAGTCTATCTTCTTTTAAAGTTTCTAAGGCACAGGTCCGCCCTAGTATCATGATCAACATCCTATGGAAAAGCACCTGAAAACACATGTGAAAATAGGTACGTCAGCATAAAAATGCCTGTGAGATACATAGGTTTGTGAAAATAAGATTCATGACTTGTATTTGAGAAAATGTTTAGTCATGAACCTTGTTATTTGCTTTGACTTGTAAATCATTTGAAAACAATAAGATCAGATGATATGTATAAGTACATGTCAGATTAAATAGATAACCATGTAAAAATGTGTTTGTATAAGATAAGTTGTTTGTAAATCAATGTCTTGTGAAAAGTATGTTATTTGTATAAAAATGTTCTATGTCTCAAACTGAAATGATTCAAATAACGTTACGCCATGTAATACCATACAAACACTTATATATAGGAAGTACCAGCGGCGTATCCACCATGCTTGTATCATATTACACACGCATCGTTAACTTAATCACTTAATCAAACCAAACCGATGTAAGAAGTCTATGTTTAAACCATATTGTCAAATGTATTGAATAATATGTCAAAGTGTTTATGTCAAGATGTAAATCATGTCAAATGTCTATGTCAAATATCCATGTCAAATGTCTATGTCAAAATGTCATGTATGGCAAGTGAAATGTCTCAACTAAACCATATGCACAAAAACAAAGTATTGAAGTAAAACTTGGTTTAAATCAAAGCTATGTTTTGTGTAAATGCATGCAACTATTTAATATGAACATTTATGTGGTATTGTGAATATGCATACATCCAAGCCTGGCGACTGTGGTGATAAAACCCTTTAAACAAATTAAAGGTCTATCTGTCTTAATGTCAACGAATTCGGTCATTCCTTTCTGTCCCCTTACCCTGGGATGTCCGGAACGGGAGTTGTCAATTCCTATGGTACCACTACCTACTAACGAACGGCGTAGCTAATGTTAATGGATATATTGTCCCATGTAAACAAACCAAATGTCATACCAAAATGAAAACATGTGAAAACAATGCACTAAGTATGTAATCAAATGAACATACATAGCGTGAAATGTCATGTAAAACGATGTACTAAGTAATGCACACAATGGGCATACCTAGCATGAAATTGTCATGTAAAACGATGTACTAAGTAATGCACACAATGGCACACCTAGCATGAAATGTCATGTAAAACGATGTACTAAGTAATGCACACAATGGGCATACCTAGCATGAGATGTAATGACATCATGTACTATAATGTACTATCGAACATAGCAGTATATGATGTGAAAACAGGAAAACAGGAAAGTAACAAGTAGGCACATGTGTTCCACCCCAAAACGTTTGGAAAACTGTAAAAGAGGGGTCTATGTACTCACTTGAGATTGCTCAGTTGTCAAAAGATAACCACCAAGTAATGCTATAGATCTCGGAATCAAACGGCACCTAATATAGGTAACTATGTTAATAAACCGGACCTAAATCGGAAGATTGGATAGAATGAGGTTTCGTAAACCAAACGAGTGTAGAGACTCGTGTCATTTGGTTTAACAAAGCCTACATACTAAATGAAACTTAACATAATTGTTTACGACCCATTACGACCCGTTTAGGAAGCTTATGCTACTTTAACGCGTCGTGCGCGTGAAACGCGTTCGGACCGCCTAACTAGTCCTATGACAAGTATTATATGCCTAAACATGTTACATAATCAGTTACGTGACAAAAGTTTAGGTTACATATGCTAAATTACCAATTATGTATGAAAAGGGTATTTTGGTAATTTACCTAAGGCATATAAACTACCTATCATACAACTACTTAAACGTCGTGACCATAAGGTATAACCTTGGAAGGTTATTCCCTACACTATGGTCACCTAATGTGTTTGGTCGGATCCTAATGATCGACCAAACTGGGTCGGGTTCGAGGTATAAGCGATTTATCAGATCGCTTACCCTACGACCCTAGACAACGTGGTAATCAGTAGGCATAGTCCCAAGGGACTATGACCATCGTGATTACAATCACGTTGCGAAGTTCAAACGAACTTCGCATTGACCATTACTGGTCAACGCTGAAAGTCAAACAAAGTTTGACTTTCTGACTCGAAAAGCAGTAAAAATAAGGAAAAGAACGAAAGAATACTTACGAAGGGTCCCCGAATGCTAACCCAGATCAAAATAGCTCAGGTATGAAACGAAGGTTCCAACTTAGAGCTTTCTTAATCAGATTTGTGGGTTTTGGGGTTGTGGGTGGATGGGTATTTATAGAAAAGGTAGAGTCGTTAGGATCGTTTCTTGGAAAAAGGGGAAAAGATCTAGTCCGTACACTTGTTGCAAGGTTATGGAAGCTTAATTCCATCCTTATCTAGTGACTAAGCAAGTGAAAACATGTGGTTAAGAATTAATTGGTTGCAACTTGCAATTAGAAACATTGAATCTGCCAGAACAGTCAGTCGCGTAGCGCGACTGGTAGCCCCTCAGGCGTCGCGCTACGCTAGCACCCCATCTGAATCAGAAAGTTTCATTTTTGGCAGCAATGGTCCCTGTTGTGTTTTAAGACCTTTTTCGATGCGTTTGAACCCCGTTAACCTCATTTCAAGGCTCTAAAATGAAGTTAAAGTATAGGGAACTCAAAACATACTCAAAAATATGCCGGAGGATGGTTCGTTTGGTCGTACAAACGCGATGTTCGCTTAATTACGACGGAATGCGCATAAGCGCGAAAAACGATCCAAATGACGAAACGAATGGATTTTTCTTAAGGCGAACACTTAAATATAATGTAGTCATGCTTACATAAATTTTTGGATGTCCAGATGTATTCAGAACGTAAGTTATGCGCGAAAATGCAAACTTGTGCACTTTTTGACACTTTTAGACCCTGAATGTTCCAAAAGTTTATTTTAGCACACCAAACCCCTCAAAGCCTATTTCTAAGCTATGTAAAGGATATTTAAGGTGTGTTTAACTTATGGTCATGTTCCGGAATGTTCGTTACAGTTCAAATTGACATACTTTCGCAGTTTGTCATATTTAGTCCCTGTAAGCGAATTAACTTGTTTTTGCCATACCAAAGCCTTCAAAACTTATTTCTAAGTTATGTAAAGGTTATTTAAGGTATGTTGAGTATATGTTGATGTTCCGGAGTATTTCTCGCATTAAACTGAGTACGTTTACGCACTAGTTTGCGTATAACTCTCCAGAAAGCGATGTAGAGTTTGAAATTACATAAAAGTCAAAACATGAAAAATGTAAAACACAATCAAACAAACATTGGGATCAAATAACATTGTTTTATTGATAACAGAACTGTTCATAGTGATTACAAGCACAGTTGTTACAGTCTCCCCTACTTGTGGAAATTTCGTCCCGAAATTTATTTAGAGGAAACTCGTGGAAAAAGATGTGGATATTTCGCTTTCATTTGATCTTCGCGTTCCCAAGTAAACTCAGGTCCACGTTTAGCTTCCCAGCGAACTTTGACCAAAGGAATGCGCTTGCGTTTAAGCCACTTGACTTCACGTTCCATGATTTCCACTGGTTTCTCAACAAATTTCAGTGTTTTGCCAACACGAATTTCGTCAAGCGGTATGGAGTAGTTCTCATCAGCTGTACACTTCTTGAGATTTGATATGTGAAAAGTTGGATGAACATTTCCCAGTTCAGGAGGTAACTCAAGTCTGTAGGCTACCTTTCCGATTCTTTCGACGATCTTGAATGGTCCAACGTATCTAGGTGCAAGTTTTCCTTTCTTTCCAAATCTGATCACACCTTTCCAAGGTGAGACCTTAAGTAATACTCGATCACCGATTTGAAATTCAAAGGCTTTGCGTTTTGGGTCCGCGTAAATCTTCTGACGGTTTCTAGCTGCCTGAAGGTTATCACGAACTTTCTTGACCTTGTCAGTTGTCTCTAAAATGAGGGCAGGTCCAGTAAGTTGAGCCTCGCCAATCTCATTCCAGCAGACTGGTGAACGACATTTTCGACCATAGAGAGCTTCGAAAGGAGCCATTTTGATGCTAGTGTGATAACTGTTGTTGTAGGAGAATTCAATCAATTTAAGATGTGAATCCCAGCTACCACCAAAATCGATCACACAAGCTCTTAGCATATCCTCCAGTGTCTGGATTGTTCTCTCAGATTGACCATCCGTTTGCGGATGATAAGCTGTGCTCAGATTAAGTTGGGTCCCCATAGCAGATTGCATGGTTCTCCAAAAATGAGAAGTGAAACGAGCATCTCTGTCAGAAATGATGTTCAAAGGAACACCATGTCGAGCCACAATTTCATCTACATAGATTTGAGCAAGTCTGTCAGTAGGAAAATCCTCGCGGATTGGCAAGAAATGCGCTGACTTTGTAAGACGATCAACGACTACCCAGATGGCATCATGACCTTTCTTTGTGCGCGGGAGTTTGGTAACAAGATCCATAGTAATGTTTTCCCATTTCCAAACTGGGATCTCTGGTTGCTCCAATAAACCAGAAGGACGTTGATGTTCAGCCTTAACCTTAAGACAAGTAAGGCATTTGGATACGTATAAGGCAATGTCTTTCTTCATACCAGGCCACCAATAGTGAATACGAAGATCCTTATACATTTTATCTGAGCCCGGATGAATAGAATAGCGAGACTTATGGGCTTCATCCATAAGCAAGGTACGAAGATCATCTAGGCTTGGGACCCACAAACGGTCCATGAAGTAATATGATCCATTGTCCTTCAGTTCCAGAGCAGGCGTTATGTGATAAGGAAATTCCTTATCCATCAAACCTTGTGAAACACAAGATTGTTGAGCCTGAGAAATGCGTGCTTGAATATCGGATCGAGCTTGAATAACAGACTGAACACGTACACAATGAAGCTTAGTACGTTCCTTACGACTCAATGCATCAGCTACGACATTCGCCTTACCAGGATGGTAGCGAATTTCGCAATCATAGTCGTTTAAAAGCTCAACCCAACGTCGCTGTCTCATGTTGAGTTCTTTCTGGTTGAAGATATGCTGAAGACTTTTGTGGTCAGTGAAAACCACACATTTTGTGCCGTACAAATAGTGTCTCCAGATCTTGAGAGCAAAGACAACTGCACCCAACTCAAGATCATGAGTGGTGTAGTTCTTCTCATGAATCTTCAACTGCCTCGATGCATAGGCTATGACTTTGTTGCTCTGCATCAGGACACAGCCAAGACCTAATTTAGATGCATCGCAATACACGACAAAATCATCATCACCCTCAGGCAATGATAGAACAGGCGCATCGCAAAGCTTCTGCTTCAAGTGTTGAAAAGCTTCCTCTTGTTTGAATCCCCAGTAAAAGGGCATTTTCTTCTGAGTTAGAGCAGTTAGAGGAACTGCAATCTTAGAGAAGTTTTCTATGAAGCGGCGATAATAACCCGCTAGACCAAGAAAAGAACGAACTTCAGTAGGAGTAGTAGGCGTATCCCAATCCTTAATCGCACTGATCTTGGAGGGATCTACATGAATACCTCGTTCGTTGATAACATGCCCCCAAAATTGAACTTCTTTAAGCCAAAATTCGCACTTGGAGAATTTGGCGAAAAGTTGCTCTTTCTTCAGGAGTTCCAGAGTAAGACGAAGATGCTGCTCGTGATCAGCTCGTGTCTTAGAGTAAATCAAGATGTCATCGATAAAAACAATGACGAACTGATCCAAATAAGGTTTGCAGACCCTATTCATTAAGTCCATGAAAACAGCAGGAGCATTAGTCAAACCGAATGGCATGACTGTGAATTCATAATGTCCATAACGAGTACGGAATGCTGTCTTCGGAATGTCTTCTTCTTGCACCCGAAGTTGATGATATCCAGATCGCAGATCAATCTTTGAAAAATAAGAAGCGCCTTGCAGCTGATCAAAGAGATCATCAATGCGAAACTCGACTTGGCGTGCTGGAGGTAGACCAGGTAAATCTTCAGGGAATACTTCAGAATAATCCCGAACGACAGGAATATCTGAAATAGATTTACCCTTGCCTTTATCTTCTGTAACATGTGCTAAGAAAGCCACATAGTTCTTCTGCAGATACTTCCGAGCCTTAAAACAAGACATGAGTTTGAGACCACCGATAGGCTTCTCACCTTGAACCTGTAGGATCTCGCCTGTCGAAAGCGGCACACGAACAATCTTCTTAGAACAAACTATCTCTGCGTGATGCTTGGATAACCAATCCATTCCCACAATAACGTCGAAGCTTCCAAGTTGCATAGGCGCGAGATCAATAGGAAAAAGATGGTCGTTAAGATTCAACTGGCAGTTGCGAAGAACAGAATCAAGAATAATGGGTTCACCACTACCAACCTCTACTGTCAAAGATTTGCCTAGTTTCGTTCTAGACACGTGAAGCATTTGCTCAAAAGACAAAGACACGAAACTCTTATCGGCACCGGAATCGAAAAGAACAGATGCAGGCTGATTATTAATAAAGAACGTACCGTTCACCACATTATCGTCAGCCTGTGCCTCTTGGGCATTCATGTTAAAAACTCGGCCTCGAGCCGGAGCCTGATTCTGGTTCTGGTTCTGGTTCTGGTTCTGGTTCTGGTTGGCTAGCCTTGGGCACCGATTCCTATAGTGGGTCAGATCCCCACAATTGTAACAAGCACCTGGTGGGTATTGTGGTCGTGCAGCTTGACCCTGTTGCGGAGCAGCTTGTTGAGCCGGGTTCTGAACCGCGGGATTCTGAGCAGATCGACAAAAATTGGCGAGATGGCCTGATTTCCCACAGTTAGTACAGAAACGGCATGGAAGTTGCGGCTAGTGGTGACTGTTGCATCTATTGCACAAAGGTGCATTCCCTGAATAGGGTCTCTTCGCTGGAGGCTGTGCAGGTTGGTTGAGAGCTGCCTGATTAGCTTGGGCAGTGATAGCAAAATTTTGAGAAGCCTTACGCTTCTTTGACCTCTTCGAAGAACTAGAGTTCTTTCCATTCAAGTTTTGACCTTTCTTGCTATCTTCCTTGTCAGCCGACTGCTTCTTGCCCTTGTCACCCTTCCTGTGTAGCTTTCCCTTTCTAATCTGCGACTCAGTCAATGTCGCAGATAGCTCGATCGCCTGACGAAGTGTGGCAGGGTTACTACCAGTAAGAATGTCTTGTACCGAGTCAGGTAGACCATCGATGTATCTCTCGATAGCCTTGTCGAGTGGGGTGACCATTGTTGGGCAAAGCAGACTCAACTCTTCAAACCGATCAGTATAAGCCCTGTGCTCACCACTATCTTGCTTCAATACATCAAACTCTTTCTCTAACGCTCGTTGCTCATGACGAGGACAGAATTCCCTCATCATAAGGGCTCTAAGTTCAGCCCATGTCTGTGCGAGAGCAACTTCTGCACCCCGGTCTCTCATAACCCCGTTCCACCATGTCAAAGCCCTCTTCTGAAATACGCTCGAGGAGAACTCGACCTTGCGATTATCCGGACACTGCACATGGCGAAAGGTATTCTCTATACTCTCGAACCACTGAAGAAGCCCAGTCGCTCCCTCAGAACCACTAAACTTGAGTGGTTTAGCCTGGTTAAAATCCTTGTATTTGCATGGAACATTGTTGTTGTTGTTGGCCTGGTTCCATTGAGCAAAGAGATTTGGAAACTGAGCAGCCATCTGCTGCGCAATAATTTCTGCCAGCTCGGCAGTTGCTATCTGATTCTCGCGTCGAGGAGGCATTCTAAAAGAGGAAAACATGAAAAGAAACGAGTGAGATGATTGGATGAAAAGAATGAGATGATAAAAACAAGAATTTGCAAACAGCATAGATGGTGGTCATTCGTCCGTATCACAAAGCAAACAAACGACTCACAGTGACTAATCAAAGTAAATGGGTCAAAAATAATGTATAATGAAGACATGCTCGCCTATAAGTGAACACTCACTCCAAGAATTCCCAGGTAAGCACAACTGGTCTCGCGTCTGGTTGAGATGTATACGAAGTGCTTGCCTAGACAGAAAACCCAGAATACAGGCATTCACCCTTCCAGTTTGCACATGTTCACATTATTTAAAACCCAAAACGTTTGACGGGATTTTGAAAATTAGAAGGCACAAGGCCAAAAACTAATACTGAAAAGGGTTCAAAACCATAAAACAGAGGGTTCAAAACCTTACAATTGAGGGTTCAAAACCTTGTAAAAATTTATTCAAAAACAGATGATTGTTTTTCAAAAATCGTTTCGGAAAAATTTTGGTTCCTTGTTTTGTTAATCACCTAAGGATAGGTGATGTACATGTTTTAAGATCTAAACACAAGATAACTTGTGTTAGGTTCCTAGAAAAGTTATAGTCTAGGTCAAAGCATTACTAATAACCTAATTCCCTATAACCATTGGCTCTGATACCAACTCTTCTGTCACACCCCGACCGCGTAAAACAACAAATCGCGGCGGAAACATCGGGGCGTGTTGCGACAGAATTAATTGTCTCATAACCATGGCATACAAAGTTTTATTTAATTATTAAACAAGGGTGTTTCATTGTCTTGAACAGGTAATTAAAGAGTTCAGAACATAATTAAACATAGTCTATCTTCTTTTAAAGTTTCTAAGGCACAGGTCCGCCCTAGTATCATGATCAACATCCTATGGAAAAGCACCTGAAAACACATGTGAAAATAGGTACGTCAGCATAAAAATGCCTGTGAGATACATAGGTTTGTGAAAATAAGATTCATGACTTGTATTTGAGAAAATGTTTAGTCATGAACCTTGTTATTTGCTTTGACTTGTAAATCATTTGAAAACAATAAGATCAGATGATATGTATAAGTACATGTCAGATTAAATAGATAACCATGTAAAAATGTGTTTGTATAAGATAAGTTGTTTGTAAATCAATGTCTTGTGAAAAGTATGTTATTTGTATAAAAATGTTCTATGTCTCAAACTGAAATGATTCAAATAACGTTACGCCATGTAATACCATACAAACACTTATATATAGGAAGTACCAGCGGCGTATCCACCATGCTTGTATCATATTACACACGCATCGTTAACTTAATCACTTAATCAAACCAAACCGATGTAAGAAGTCTATGTTTAAACCATATTGTCAAATGTATTGAATAATATGTCAAAGTGTTTATGTCAAGATGTAAATCATGTCAAATGTCTATGTCAAATATCCATGTCAAATGTCTATGTCAAAATGTCATGTATGGCAAGTGAAATGTCTCAACTAAACCATATGCACAAAAACAAAGTATTGAAGTAAAACTTGGTTTAAATCAAAGCTATGTTTTGTGTAAATGCATGCAACTATTTAATATGAACATTTATGTGGTATTGTGAATATGCATACATCCAAGCCTGGCGACTGTGGTGATAAAACCCTTTAAACAAATTAAAGGTCTATCTGTCTTAATGTCAACGAATTCGGTCATTCCTTTCTGTCCCCTTACCCTGGGATGTCCGGAACGGGAGTTGTCAATTCCTATGGTACCACTACCTACTAACGAACGGCGTAGCTAATGTTAATGGATATATTGTCCCATGTAAACAAACCAAATGTCATACCAAAATGAAAACATGTGAAAACAATGCACTAAGTATGTAATCAAATGAACATACATAGCGTGAAATGTCATGTAAAACGATGTACTAAGTAATGCACACAATGGGCATACCTAGCATGAAATTGTCATGTAAAACGATGTACTAAGTAATGCACACAATGGCACACCTAGCATGAAATGTCATGTAAAACGATGTACTAAGTAATGCACACAATGGGCATACCTAGCATGAGATGTAATGAAATCATGTACTATAATGTACTATCGAACATAGCAGTATATGATGTGAAAACAGGAAAACAGGAAAGTAACAAGTAGGCACATGTGTTCCACCCCAAAACGTTTGGAAAACTGTAAAAGAGGGGTCTATGTACTCACTTGAGATTGCTCAGTTGTCAAAAGATAACCACCAAGTAATGCTATAGATCTCGGAATCAAACGGCACCTAATATAGGTAACTATGTTAATAAACCGGACCTAAATCGGAAGATTGGATAGAATGAGGTTTCGTAAACCAAACGAGTGTAGAGACTCGTGTCATTTGGTTTAACAAAGCCTACATACTAAATGAAACTTAACATAATTGTTTACGACCCATTACGACCCGTTTAGGAAGCTTATGCTACTTTAACGCGTCGTGCGCGTGAAACGCGTTCGGACCGCCTAACTAGTCCTATGACAAGTATTATATGCCTAAACATGTTACATAATCAGTTACGTGACAAAAGTTTAGGTTACATATGCTAAATTACCAATTATGTATGAAAAGGGTATTTTGGTAATTTACCTAAGGCATATAAACTACCTATCATACAACTACTTAAACGTCGTGACCATAAGGTATAACCTTGGAAGGTTATTCCCTACACTATGGTCACCTAATGTGTTTGGTCGGATCCTAATGATCGACCAAACTGGGTCGGGTTCGAGGTATAAGCGATTTATCAGATCGCTTACCCTACGACCCTAGACAACGTGGTAATCAGTAGGCATAGTCCCAAGGGACTATGACCATCGTGATTACAATCACGTTGCGAAGTTCAAACGAACTTCGCATTGACCATTACTGGTCAACGCTGAAAGTCAAACAAAGTTTGACTTTCTGACTCGAAAAGCAGTAAAAATAAGGAAAAGAACGAAAGAATACTTACGAAGGGTCCCCGAATGCTAACCCAAATCAAAATAGCTCAGGTATGAAACGAAGGTTCCAACTTAGAGCTTTCTTAATCAGATTTGTGGGTTTTGGGGTTGTGGGTGGATGGGTATTTATAGAAAAGGTAGAGTCGTTAGGATCGTTTCTTGGAAAAAGGGGAAAAGATCTAGTCTGTACACTTGTTGCAAGGTTATGGAAGCTTAATTCCATCCTTATCTAGTGACTAAGCAAGTGAAAACATGTGGTTAAGAATTAATTGGTTGCAACTTGCAATTAGAAACATTGAATCTGCCAGAACAGTCAGTCGCGTAGCGCGACTGGTAGCCCCTCAGGCGTCGCGCTACGCTAGCACCCCATCTGAATCAGAAAGTTTCATTTTTGGCAGCAATGGTCCCTGTTGTGTTTTAAGACCTTTTTCGATGCGTTTGAACCCCGTTAACCTCATTTCAAGGCTCTAAAATGAAGTTAAAGTATAGGGAACTCAAAACATACTCAAAAATATGCCGGAGGATGGTTCGTTTGGTCGTACGAACGCGATGTTCGCTTAATTACGACGGAATGCGCATAAGCGCGAAAAACGATCCAAATGACGAAACGAATGGATTTTTCTTAAGGCGAACACTTAAATATAATGTAGTCATGCTTACATAAATTTTTGGATGTCCAGATGTATTCAGAACGTAAGTTATGCGCGAAAATGCAAACTTGTGCACTTTTTGACACTTTTAGACCCTGAATGTTCCAAAAGTTTATTTTAGCACACCAAACCCCTCAAAGCCTATTTCTAAGCTATGTAAAGGATATTTAAGGTGTGTTTAACTTATGGTCATGTTCCGGAATGTTCGTTACAGTTCAAATTGACATACTTTCGCAGTTTGTCATATTTAGTCCCTGTAAGCGAATTAACTTGTTTTTGCCATACCAAAGCCTTCAAAACTTATTTCTAAGTTATGTAAAGGTTATTTAAGGTATGTTGAGTATATGTTGATGTTCCGGAGTATTTCTCGCATTAAACTGAGTACGTTTACGCACTAGTTTGCGTATAACTCTCCAGAAAGCGATGTAGAGTTTGAAATTACATAAAAGTCAAAACATGAAAAATGTAAAACACAATCAAACAAACATTGGGATCAAATAACATTGTTTTATTGATAACAGAACTGTTCATAGTGATTACAAGCACAGTTGTTACAGTATAACCTCGGAAGGTTATTCCCTATATACTATGGTCACCTAATGTGTTTGGTCGGATCCTAATGATCGACCAAACGGGTCGGGTTCGAAAGTATAAGCGATTGTTTAAATCGCTTACCTTACGACCCTATATAAGCACTAAACTAAAAGTGACGAGCTAAGCATGTTAAAACATGCTTAACTAAGTTTAGAAAACAGGTTTGGTATCAAAACAAACGGTTTTGATACCTAAGAGTAGTTTGGTTACAAAATACGCAAGAATACGCATTTTGGCCGAAACTACGACTCGTCACTGAGTCTTGATAACGTGGTAATCAGTAGGTATAGTTTCTAGGGACTATAACCATCGTGATTACGCTCACGTTATGAAGTTCAAACGAACTTCGCATTGACCATAAACTGGTCAACGCAGAAAGTCAAACAAAGTTTGACTTTTAACGCTAAACGAATAAAGAGAACGAAGGAACACTTACAAAGGGTCCCCGAAAGCTTTGATTTCCAAATATTTCTCAGGTATGAATGATAGAACACCCCAACTTAGAGAAAAAATCAGAATTCAAGTGGGTTTTGAGTTGTGAATCAAGGGGTATTTATAGGATTTGCAAGACCGTTAGGATCGTTTATCGAATAACGTGCTTTGATCTCAACCCTACATTTGTTGAAATTTCTGTGGAACACCACAATTGGCCCCTCATTATCATGAAGAGGCAAGTGCAAAAGGTGGAAAGGCCAGATTCAATGTTTCTGCATTCTGCTATTCTGGAGACCCCTTACGGACCGTAAGGTGATGGCTTACGGTCCGTAAGCTAGCAACTATCCAGAATTGTCAGTTTTGGTCCCTGTTGATATTTAAGCTCATTTCCGACACGTTTAAGGCCCGTTAAGCCAACGTTAAGGCCCTAAAATGATTCCTAAACATTGTAGACATGAAACATGCTCAAAAATATGCCGGATGTTGGTTCGTTTGGTCGTACGATCGCGATGTTCGGTTAATTACGACGGAATGCGCATAAGCGCGAAAAACGATCCAAATTGCGCGACGAATGGATTTTTCTTATGCCAAACACTAAAATAAAATATTTTAGTGCTTACATAAATTTTTTGATGTCCGGATGTATTCAGAACATGATTTATGCGCGAAAGTGCAAACTTGTGCACTTTTTGACGCTTTTAGTCCCTGAATGACCCAAAAGTTTATTTTAGCACACCAAACCCTTCAAAGCCTATTTCTAAGCTATGTAAAGGATATTTATGGTATTTTTAACTTATGGTCATGTTCCGGAATGTCTGTTACAGTTCAAATTGGCATACTTTCGCAGTTTGTCAAATTTAGTCCCTGTAGGCGAATTAACTTGTTTTTGCCATACCAAAGCCTTCGAAACTTATTTCTAAGTTATGTAAAGGTTATTTAAGGTATGTTAAGTATATTTTGATGTTCCGGAGTATTTGTCGCATTAAACTGATTACGTTTACGCACCATTTTGTGTATAACTCTCTAGAAAGCGATATAGAGTTTGAAATTGAACAAATGTCAAAACATGAAAAATGTAAAACATAACCAAACAAACATTGGGATCAAATAACATTGTTTATTGATAATTGAACTGTTCACAATGATTACAAGCACAGATGTTACAACCTGATATCTATTAACTCCATTTCTTCTAGGTCGATCTGATCATAGTCCTCCTTGGTGAGGTTAGTGTTTCCAATCTTTCCCGCAACAAGGCTCTCGTATGATTCTAGGACAGATGCTAAAAACACCATTTGATGCTTTGTGGATTCCTCACTAAAGTTTTGTGTATTCTTCGGATCCACAGCAATATTACATTGGAATAGATTCTTTGGAACTGATTGACTTGAAGTAGTTGACGATGAACCACTATGAAAACCACTACTTGAACTTTCTTGATTTGACGTGTTAGAACTTTCAGCTGAGAAAGCTGTCTTAGGAGACACATTCTTCGGGATCATGCTTCCTCGGTAATACAGCTCAACATTCTGCTGATATGAGGAATGATTGACTTTGTTTGATTTCTTGATCTCCAGCTCATGACTCTCTAGTCTTTCAATTAACAGATCAACCGTCAGATCCTCCGACTTTATTGTGTTCTTCAGCATCAAAGCAAAGTATTGCCAGTCTTTCTCATCCGGCAGCGAGTCAAACAGTTTGTCAACAAATTCTTCTTGAGTATAAATGATTCCATGTCTTGTCAGCTCCATTTTCAAATGCCCAAATCTTTCAATCATCTTAGATACAGATTCGTTTTTCAAACATCCAAACAAATCAAATTCTTTTCTTAACAACTTCTTTTTGTTTTTAACTATCTCAGCACTACCCACACATTTCACTCTAAATTTCTCCCATAGATCTTTCGCATTTGTGTACTCAATCAATGATATTATGTCATCTCTCACAGACTGATGAAGCAATGCAATGCAATGCACTTTTGTTCAGCAACAAAACTATCTACATCATCATTATCTGTTATATTTTCATAATCCGATCTTCCCATATTGAAACCATTCTTCAAGCTCTTCCAACTTGGATATGCAAACGCTTTTAGCCACTCTTCAAACCTTTTAGCCCATCTATTGTATTCTTCAATTGCCATCAGTTTGGGAGGTTTGTTGTACGTGCCATATGCACTCCCCACACTCAAAGCATCAGAAAGAGTTTTCTTCGCACTCAGATTAGAAGCATTTTCATTTGTGTTGTTTGATGCATCATCTCCGGCGTTTCCCATGAAAGCAAACACGTCACTGAACGGATTCATAAACTCATCCATCTTCACATATCTGAAACACTCAACAAACACTTAGAAAAATTTTTGATTTTAATAAAAACAGTTTCAAATGAAATCAGTTCAAACAAAATTAGGACTCAAACGAAATGAACAACCTTCAAACGAAATACCAACTCAAACGAAATCAGAGTTTTCACACGAAATAGTGTTTTCAAACGAAATTTCCAAGCGAAATATAATTTCGTGCGAAATCAGCTTAGATTTAAACGAAATCAAGCCTATTTGGTGCGAAATAGTGATTTCGTATGGAATCCTCAAACAAAATTTGATTTCGTGCGAAATCAAGTGGCTATTCCATGTGAATAATGATGACATCATCATTTCGGCCACCATTTTGTCAAATTGATCCATATTTTGTTTGAATTTTGGTCCAATTCTTTCAACGGTTCATTAAAACGGTGTTTTACATGATATATGTGAAATTCAATCCATTTTGTCTGTTAAATCTCGTTTAATTTTGAAAAGAAGGAGTAGAAGTGATGAAAACAAGCTGAATTGGTATAAACTCTTCTTCCTGAGCTCTGATACCACTTGTTGGATCGTCGTGTGACCCTAACGAGTCAATCAGAAGAGTTTATGATCCATATCAAAGGCGGAATCAATGATATAGACGTGAAACAACATAATTCCTCTTAATTATCATTTTATTAATGATTTCAAAGCAATCCTGATCGTTTGACAAACTGGAAGCACCTCGGCTCTGAAATCTCGAACGTTACAAATGACTCAGCCACTCAGCTATATATAGAGGTGGTAATTTCATACGAAATAGGCACTGGCTATTTCATGCGAAATAGCAATGTCTTATTTCGTACGAAATAGCTTAGTGCTATTTCGTGCGAAATTACACAATCACACACAAATCCTACTTTCTACCCTACTGAGAACTAGTTTATCCTATCTAGACACAAGACTCTATAAAGACGAAGTTAACAGGCATCTATGCACCAACAAGTGTGCTAGAAGTATTCGTGGAAAATATGTTGATCAAGTTGTTAACAAAAACAGTTTTCAGGATATAGCTCAGGATATCGAGCTATATCTACAACAATGAGCAAAAAAGTAAAGGGGGGACACGAGATGTACGAGGAAAGCCCTTGATCAATCTAGATCGCCGGCATAAAACCTTGGGAGCTGACAATCGCAGCTACCTTGTTCTTCTTATTGCTTCAGATATCAGGATACAGTGCAGGATATGATACGGATCAACTAAGTGTTACAAAGCGATGCGAGTACAAGTGTAAGTGTTTGTGAGTGATTGCAGCTAGTAGAAAGCAAGAGTGTGTGAAAAGATTGCGTGTTCTATCTGATCCGATCATTCCTATATATAGCAAAATGAAAATAACAAACTAGCCTATAAAACCAGGATGCTGCGAATATTCCCTTCTTGAACGTTGTAGACCACTTCTTCCGGCTTCAACGTCCCCTTTTCAACTTATTAGTCCGAGTCTTCGGGTGAACTGGTCCACTCGAACGTTATAGGCTGGCCTTGTTAATCTGCACGTGAACTAATTAGTAAACACCAGGATACTGCATCAGGATGTTACCAATATCCTGATCCGGTATCCTGATCACAAATTAAAGTAACAGAGTCATAATATAATCCAGGATGTATGAGCAGAAAATCGCCCATAACAGAAAATATGGCAAATTTTTTGTAGAATTTAAACACTTAGAAAAATATTTTTAAACAAGTGTTTATAAGTAAATTTTAACCATGGTTTTTCATATAAAATTTGCCATAATTTTTGTTACAAAATTACAAATGTTGGAGGTTGTTTTTGATAAATAAAAATGACTAGGTATATATTTAGGAAACTATATATTTAGATGTCACAAATTGTATGATTACTTGTATATTATGTGTATTAGTTATATTATTTTAGGACTTTAAATAATATAACCTACCAAAATACCAAGAGTTATAATACAAAATATTACCAAAATTCCAAGGAAATGAATATATAATTTATGCCCAAAAATTTGACAAACCGAACAAGGACTAAATATATATATATATATATATATATATATATATATATATATATTGGGAGAAGATCATGCGAGAACAACCTCTTATTGTGAGAACCGCGAGAACCAATGTGAACACAACCAAAATACCTAAAAATAGCTAAAAATCACATAATTTTTTTTTAATATTTTTTATATAAAAATCGCTACTTTTCGAAGCAAAAAAAAAATTAAAATTAAAAAAAAAACCAAATTTTTTTTGGCCACTAAAAGTAGCGATTTGAGCATAAAAAAATATTAAAAAAAATTTAGATTTTTTTTTATTTTTTTAGATTTTTTTAGGTTTTTTGGGGGTTTAGTTTTTAGCATTTTAGCTTGGGGGGTTGGGGGGGGGGGGTTTAGGTTTTTGGGGGGGTGGGGGAGGGGGGTTTAGGTTTTGGGGGGGGGGGGGGGTTAGGTTTTTTTTAGGTTTTTTTAGCTATTTTAGGTTGTGTTCACATTGGTTCTCGCGGTTCTCGCAATAAATGGAGTTCTCGCATGAGCCCCTCCCTATATATATATTCCGAAATTAAGTTCATATATATTTGACAAATAAGTTAAATGGTATTTTGGAAACCAAAGAAACGAAAGTATGATTTTTACAAGTGTTATAAAAATATATATCATATTTTATTCAAGTAGAAACTATTTTATTTTAAATGGAGAAAAAGAAATATATTTTCTGGAACAATTAGAAAATATAATATTTTTGAGGAAAATATATATTTTCTTAAAACAAAATTTAGAATATATTATTTTTGGGTGAAAAATGGATTTATAAATATTTTATAAGTTAATCTTGAAAATATATTATTTTTGCCAAGGAAGAATTATAGAAAATTTTCTATAAAAAGTTTTCTTAAAATATATATTTTAAGAATATATATTGGTGAAATTTTTATTTGATTAAAAATATTATTCCGGAAAATTTAATACAAAAAATAAGTGTCACACCCCGACCACGTGGAACATACAAAACGTGGCGGAAATGTCGGGGAGTGTTGTAACAGAATTAATTGTTTCATAACCATGGCAATTGAAGTTTCGTTTTATTAAGTAAAAGTGATACAATGTCTTAACAAACAAAGAAATACAACATAATTAACTAGTCTTGCATCTTTTATTGTTACTAAAGCCCAAGTCTGCCTATGTGTATCTTGATCATCTTATGCAACAGCTCCTGAAAAACACATGTGAAAATAGGTACGTCAGCATAAAAATGCCTGTGAGATACATAGGTTTTGTGAAAATAGGTTCCATGACTTATGTTTGAGAAAATGTTTAGTCATGAACCTTGTAATTTGCTTTGTTTTGTAAATCATTTGAAAAACAATGAGTTCAGATGATATGTATACAATAAATGAATAATGTATGGTTAAATGAATAACCATAGTAAAATGGATTTGTATAAGATAGGTTGTTTGTAAAACAATGTCTTGTGAAAAGTATGTTATTTGTATAAAATGTCATATGTATCAAACTGAAATGATTCAAATAACGCTACGATATGTAATACCATACAAACACTTATATATAGGAAGTACCAGCGGCGTATCCACCATGCTTGTATCATATTACACACGCATCGTTACTTAATCACTTAATCAAACCAAACCAATGTCAAAATGTCTATGTCAAATATCCATGTCAAATGTCTATGTCAAATATCCATGTCAAATGTCTATGTCAAAATATCATGTATGGCAAGTGAAATGTCTCAACTAAACCATATACACAAAAACAAAGTATTGAAGTAAAACTTGGTTTAAATCAAAGTTATGTTTTGTGGGAAATGCATGATCAAATGTCAATCATGTTAAAATGTCTATGCCGAAATGTCTATGTCAAATACGGTTCACACGGTTCACAGATACAAACGGTTCACAGATATCAACGGATCACAGTCAAATGATTACAACGGTTCAATATGTAGTATAATGTGTTCATATGCTGGATAAGCATATGCAACAGAAAAGTGGTGTAAAACAATGTACTAAGTACGCACACAATGGGCACACATAGCATGAAATGTAATGAAATCATGTACTATAATGTACTAATGAACATAGTAAGTATATGATGTCAAAACAGGAAAACATGAAAGTAACAAGTAGGCACATGTGTTCCACCCCAAAACAGTTTGGAAAACAGTAAAAGAGGGGTCTATGTACTCACCTGAGATTGCTCAGTAGTCCTTGAGTAACAACTAAACAATGCTAGAGATCGCGGATATCAAACGACACCTAGTATAGGTAGCTACATTAATAAACCGGACCTAAATCGGAAGACTGGGTAGCATTAGGGTTTGTAAACCAAACGAGTGTGGAGACTCGTGTGATATGGTTTAACAAAGCCTACATACTAAATGAAACTTAACCTAAGTGTCTACGACCCATTACGACCCGTTTAGGTAGCTTATGCTACTTTAACGCGTCGTTTGCGTGAAACGCGTTCGGACCGCCTAACTAGCCCTATGACAAGTGTTATATGCCTAAACATATTACATAATCAGTTATGTGACAAAGGTTTAGGTTACATATGCTTAATTACCAATTATACATGAAAAGGGTATTCTGGTAATTTACCTAAGGCATATAAACTACCTATCATACAACTACTTAAACGATGTGACCATAGGGTATAACCTCGGAAGGTTATTCCCTACCTACTATGGTCACCTAATGTATTTGGTCGGATCCTAATGATCGACCAAACTGGGTCGGGTTCGAGGTATAAGCGATTTATTAGATCGCTTACCCTACGACCCTAGACAACGTGGTAATCAGTAGGCATAGTCCCAAGGGACTATAACCAACGTGATTACACTCACGTTGCGAAGTTCAAACGAACTTCGCATTGACCATTACTGGTCAACGCTGAAAGTCAAACAAAGTTTGACTTTCTGACTCGAAAAGCAGTAAAATAAGGAAAAGAACGAAAGAATACTTACGAAGGGTCCCCGAATGCTAACCCAGATCAAAATAGCTCAGGTATGAAACGAAGGTTCCAACTTAGAGTCTTTTCAATCAGATTTGTGGGTTTTAAGCCAAAAGGGGGTGGGTATTTATAGATAAAGTAGAGCCGCTAGGATCGTTTCTTGAATATCGTGCCACGATCCGAGCCGTACACTTGTCACAAAGGTTATGGAGCCACATATGCTCCTAATCTTAGTGATTAAGCAAGTTGCAAACATGTGGTTGTGGTTAAATCTGCTGAAAACAGGCTGTTAAGTACATTGCATCTGGTCTGCAGACCCCTAGCGCACCGCTACGCTAAAAGTGTAGCGCACCGCTAGGCTTAAGTTTGGCAGATTTACACTTTTGGTCCCTGTCATGCATTCAGCCCATTTTCGACACGTTTAAGGCCCGTTAACCCCATTTCAAAGCTCTAAAATGAAGTTAAAGTATAGGGAACTTAAAATGTGCTCAAAAATATGTCGGATGTCGGTTCGTTTGGCCGTACGAACGCGATGTTCGCTTAATTACGACGGAATGCGCACAAGCGCGGAAAACGATCCAAATGACGCGACGAATGGATTTTTCTTATGGCGAACACTAAAATATAATATAGTCATGCTTACATAAATTTTTGGATGTCCAGATGTATTCAGAACGTAAGTTATGCGCGAAAATGCAAACTTGTGCACTTTTTGACACTTTTAGTCCCTGAATGACACAAAAGTTTATTTTAGCACACCGAACCCCTCAAAGCCTATTTCTAAGCTTTATAAAGGATATTTATGGTATGTTTAACTTATGGTCATGTTCCGGAATGTCTGTTACAGTTCAAATTGGCATACTTTCGCAGTTTGTCAACTTTAGTCCCTGTAAGCGATTAAACTTTGATTTCACCACACCAAACCTTCCAAAACTTATATCTAAGTTATGTAAAGTTTATTTAAGGTATGTTAAGCCTATTTCACTTTTCCGGAGTGTTCGTTGCATTAAACTGGTTATATTTACGCATTAGTGCGCGTATAACCTTCCAGAAAGCGATTTAGAGCTTGAAATCGAACAAGAATTGATATGTGTAAACGATACACATTTTTTTTTTACAAATCCCAAGTATGAAATACAATATTTCACTGGTTGGGCATTTGTTTGATGGTTGAAATGACACAGGTGTTACAGTCTCCCCTACTTTAGGAAATTTCGTCCCGAAATTAATTCGTAGGAGTCTGTCTATGACTTTGTTTCAAATAGTCATCAAAGATATGTAGCATAATCTGATTATTTTCCTCAACGGATATTTTTCAGAAGCGAAAATGAACGAACAGGGTCATTTTCTTCAACGGGTTCTTCGGAAATGGAAAATAAAGGAATTAACTAAACGGATATACATTTCCCTCAACGGATATTCTTCAGAACGAAAATGAACAAACGGGGTCATTTTCCTCAACGGTTTGTTCTTCAGAATTTGAAATGAAAGAAAAATCAACGGATATTCATTTCTCTCAACGGATATTCATTTCTCTCAACGGATATTCTTCAGAACGAAAATGAACAAACGGGGTCATTTTCCTCAACGGTTTTTTTCCTCAGAGTTGGAAATGAAGGATTACACAACGGATATTCATTTCCTCGACGGATATTCTTCAGAACGAAAATGAATGGATAATTCATTTTCCTCAACGGTTATTCTTCAGAATGGAAATGAAAAGATAAATCAACGGATATTCATTTCCTCAACGGATAAATCTTCAGAAACGAAAATGAACTAACAGAGTCATTTTCAACGGTTATTTCCTCAGAGTTGGAAATGAAGGATTACACAACGGATATTCATTTCCTCAACGGATAAATCTTCAGAAACGAAAATGAACTAACGGAGTCATTTTCAACGGTTATTTCCTCAGAGTTGGAAATGAAGGATTACACAACGGATATTCATTTCCTCAATGGATAAATCTTCAGAAACGAAAATGAATTAACGGAGTCATTTTCAACGGTTATTTCCTCAGAGTTGGAAATGAAGGATTTCACAACGGATATTCATTTCCTCGACGGATATTCTTCAGAACGAAAATGAATGGATAATTCATTTTCCTCAACGGTTATTCTTCAGAATGGAAATGAAAAGATAAATCAACGGATATTCATTTCCTCAACGGATATTCTTTAGAACGAAAATGAATGGATAATTCATTTTCCTCAACGGTTATTCTTCAGAATGGAAATGAAAAGATAAACAACGGATATTCATTTCCTCAACGGATATTCTTCAGAAGTGAAAAATGAATAGCTAGTTCATTTTTCCTCAACGGATGCTTCATCAGAATTGGAAATGAATAGGGTTAACTCTTGATACATGATAGAACTTGCTGTGATTTCTGTGCACTAAATTTCCATAATTATGTATGCATCCATAATTACGTAATTCCTTGCATAGTCCGCACAGTTTGTTTTGAAATGTTGTGGGGAAAGATATCAACCTGAGATGAGAGTGACTAGACTACCATAGGGTCCTTTTAATTAGATCAACAGAGGATCTTCTTAATTAGGCCACTAAGGAGTCCTTTCAGCTATATCATCACATGATATCCCTAATCAGATTTTTGGATCAATCTGTTTAACTAGCCCACTAAAGGATCTAATTATGAAGTAGTACATTATAATCCAAGGGACCTTAACTACAACGTAGAAGTCCATTAAGGATTTAAGTAGTACCTTTGGGTATCCTGCTATGAATCTCTTGCACAAAGATAAGATTTTACGAGGATTTGAATAACATAAATTGGATCACATGACACCTAAAGGATAACACATAAGCACATAACCACATAATTGTTTAATTGTTATTTTTTCTTGTTATTGATTGCTATTAACTTGGCGCCTCGTACATCGTTTCTCTTGGAAGAAACGGGTACTTAGGATTTTCGTGGAAACGCAAGAGATTATACAAGGGAAGAAATTTGGAAGTAGTCTGTTCTTCAAGGAATGCGGTTCCTTGATTGTCGGTATTGTATGGGATATGTTTATACATGCAACCACATAAACATATTGAAATGTAAATGAAAGATTTATTTATAAACAACAATAACAACAACTGTTTCATAGATTGTGATAAAAGAAAATAATACACAAGGCTCGATTATTTTCTAAACAGCGTTATCTTCTGTCGGTCAGATACTCATCCCTGCGCTGGATTTGCATCAGCAAGTCTTGGGCAATTTCTACTAAAATGGCCCATCTCGCCACAGTTGTAGCAAGATCCCAGTGGGAAACGAGCTTGAGCAGGATTGTTGTTAATCTGATTTGGTGCTGCTGCTGTTGGGCAAACCCTCGCTGTATGACCTATAAGTCCGCAAACTTGGCATGTGCGGCACTTCACACCAGCATGATGATGTAGGCCACATTGGTTGCACATGGGTGCAGTTCCTTTGTAGGGTTTCCTGGCAGGGGGTTGAGCTGGTTGGTTGGGGACGGCTTGATCATTGTGAGCGACCACGGCGAAGTTCTGAGAAGCCTTTCGCTTCTTCGACTTCTTAGAGGATCCAGTCTGTTCATCCATGGTCTTTGATTCCTCGATTGGTTTCGATTCCTCGACCAGTTTCTTGTCACCCTTTCGGAAAAGCTTACGTTTCCTGATCTGCGATTCAGTCAAGGTTGCAGATAACTCAATGGCCTGCCTAACAGTAGTAGGGTTGCTACCAGTCAAAATGTCTTGTATTGAGTCGGGAAGGCCATCAATGTACTTTTCGATCGCCTTATCCAAAGGCGTGACCATGTTTGGGCATAACAGACTTAACTCCTCATAACGGTCCGTGTAGGCTCGATGCTCACCGCTGTCTTGCTTAAGATCATCAAATTCCCTTTCCAAAGCCCTGATCTCGTGACGAGGACAAAACTCCTTCATCATGAGAGCCCTAAGTTCGGCCCATGTCTGTGCTAGAGCAACTTCTGCACCACGATCTCTCATCACCCCGTTCCACCACGTAAGGGCCCTCTTCTGGAACACACTCGAAGAGAACTCGACCTTGCGATTGTCAGGACACTGCACGTGGCGGAAAGTATTTTCAATGCTCTCGAACCATTGAAGAAGCCCAGTCGCTCCCTCAGAACCACTAAACTTGAGTGGTTTAGCCGAGTTGAAACTCTTGAAATTGCATGGACCGTTGTTGTTGTTGTTGGCTTGGTTCCATTGAGCAAAGAGGTTTGGGAATTGAGCAGCCATTTGCTGTGCAATGATTTCTTCCAGTTCGGCAGTCGCTATCTGGTTCTCGCGTCGAGGAGGCATTCTAAAAGAGGAAACATGAAAGGAAACGAGTGAGAGTATTAGACGAAAAGAATGAGATGAAACAAATCTGATGAAAGCAAGGATAGTGGTCATTTGTTTGTTACTACAAAGCAACAAACGACCCTGGTGAAAAGTAAATAGGTCAAAAATAATGTATCGCGAAGACATGCTCGCCTATAAGTGAACACTCATCCCAAGAATTCCCAGGTAAGCACAACTGGTCTCGCGTCTGATGAGATGTATACGAAGTGCTTGCCTAGACAGAAAACCCAGAATACAGGCATTCACCCTTCCAGTTTGCACGTGTTCACATTATTTAAAACCCAACAACCTTGACGAGATTTTGAAAATTCAAAGGGGTTCAAAATCATATAACAGAGGGTTCAAAACCTTGTAATCAATCATCCTAGAACAGATGATTAGTTTTCAAAGCGGTTTTGAAATTTATGTTCTTGTTGTGGTAGTCGCCTAAGGATAGGTGACGGTATTGTTTTATGACTAAACGCAAGTAAACTCGCGTTAGGGTCCTAAGAAGGTTATAGACTAGGTCAAAGTATTACTAATAACCTAATTCCCTATAACCATTGGCTCTGATACCATCTTTTCTGTCACACCCCGACCACGTGGAACATACAAAACGTGGCGGACATGTCGGGGAGTGTTGTAACAGAATTAATTGTTTCATAACCATGGCAATTGAAGTTTCGTTTTATTAAGTAAAAGTGATACAATGTCTTAACAAACAAAGAAATACAACATAATTAACTAGTCTTGCATCTTTTATTGTTACTAAAGCCCAAGTCTGCCTATGTGTATCTTGATCATCTTATGCAACAGCTCCTGAAAAACACATGTGAAAATAGGTACGTCAGCATAAAAATGCCTGTGAGATACATAGGTTTTGTGAAAATAGGTTCCATGACTTATGTTTGAGAAAATGTTTAGTCATGAACCTTGTAATTTGCTTTGTTTTGTAAATCATTTGAAAAACAATGAGTTCAGATGATATGTATACAATAAATGAATAATGTATGGTTAAATGAATAACCATAGTAAAATGGATTTGTATAAGATAGGTTGTTTGTAAAACAATGTCTTGTGAAAAGTATGTTATTTGTATAAAATGACATATGTATCAAACTGAAATGATTCAAATAACGCTACGATATGTAATACCATACAAACACTTATATATAGGAAGTACCAGCGGCGTATCCACCATGCTTGTATCATATTACACACGCATCGTTACTTAATCACTTAATCAAACCAAACCAATGTCAAAATGTCTATGTCAAATATCCATGTCAAATGTCTATGTCAAATATCCATGTCAAATGTCTATGTCAAAATATCATGTATGGCAAGTGAAATGTCTCAACTAAACCATATACACAAAAACAAAGTATTGAAGTAAAACTTGGTTTAAATCAAAGTTATGTTTTGTGGGAAATGCATGATCAAATGTCAATCATGTTAAAATGTCTATGCCGAAATGTCTATGTCAAATACGGTTCACACGGTTCACAGATACAAACGGTTCACAGATATCAACGGATCACAGTCAAATGATTACAACGGTTCAATATGTAGTATAATGTGTTCATATGCTGGATAAGCATATGCAACAGAAAAGTGGTGTAAAACAATGTACTAAGTACGCACACAATGGGCACACATAGCATGAAATGTAATGAAATCATGTACTATAATGTACTAATGAACATAGTAAGTATATGATGTCAAAACAGGAAAACATGAAAGTAACAAGTAGGCACATGTGTTCCACCCCAAAACAGTTTGGAAAACAGTAAAAGAGGGGTCTATGTACTCACCTGAGATTGCTCAGTAGTCCTTGAGTAACAACTAAACAATGCTAGAGATCGCGGATATCAAACGGCACCTAGTATAGGTAGCTACATTAATAAACCGGACCTAAATCGGAAGACTGGGTAGCATTAGGGTTTGTAAACCAAACGAGTGTGGAGACTCGTGTGATATGGTTTAACAAAGCCTACATACTAAATGAAACTTAACCTAAGTGTCTACGACCCATTACGACCCGTTTAGGTAGCTTATGCTACTTTAACGCGTCGTTTGCGTGAAACGCGTTCGGACCGCCTAACTAGCCCTATGACAAGTGTTATATGCCTAAACATATTACATAATCAGTTATGTGACAAAGGTTTAGGTTACATATGCTTAATTACCAATTATACATGAAAAGGGTATTCTGGTAATTTACCTAAGGCATATAAACTACCTATCATACAACTACTTAAACGATGTGACCATAGGGTATAACCTCGGAAGGTTATTCCCTACCTACTATGGTCACCTAATGTATTTGGTCGGATCCTAATGATCGACCAAACTGGGTCGGGTTCGAGGTATAAGCGATTTATTAGATCGCTTACCCTACGACCCTAGACAACGTGGTAATCAGTAGGCATAGTCCCAAGGGACTATAACCAACGTGATTACACTCACGTTGCGAAGTTCAAACGAACTTCGCATTGACCATTACTGGTCAACGCTGAAAGTCAAACAAAGTTTGACTTTCTGACTCGAAAAGCAGTAAAATAAGGAAAAGAACGAAAGAATACTTACGAAGGGTCCCCGAATGCTAACCCAGATCAAAATAGCTCAGGTATGAAACGAAGGTTCCAACTTAGAGTCTTTTCAATCAGATTTGTGGGTTTTAAGCCAAAAGGGGGTGGGTATTTATAGATAAAGTAGAGCCGCTAGGATCGTTTCTTGAATATCGTGCCACGATCCGAGCCGTACACTTGTCACAAAGGTTATGGAGCCACATATGCTCCTAATCTTAGTGATTAAGCAAGTTGCAAACATGTGGTTGTGGTTAAATCTGCTGAAAACAGGCTGTTAAGTACATTGCATCTGGTCTGCAGACCCCTAGCGCACCGCTACGCTAAAAGTGTAGCGCACCGCTAGGCTTAAGTTTGGCAGATTTACACTTTTGGTCCCTGTCATGCATTCAGCCCATTTTCGACACGTTTAAGGCCCGTTAACCCCATTTCAAAGCTCTAAAATGAAGTTAAAGTATAGGGAACTTAAAATGTGCTCAAAAATATGTCGGATGTCGGTTCGTTTGGCCGTACGAACGCGATGTTCGCTTAATTACGACGGAATGCGCACAAGCGCGGAAAACGATCCAAATGACGCGACGAATGGATTTTTCTTATGGCGAACACTAAAATATAATATAGTCATGCTTACATAAATTTTTGGATGTCCAGATGTATTCAGAACGTAAGTTATGCGCGAAAATGCAAACTTGTGCACTTTTTGACACTTTTAGTCCCTGAATGACACAAAAGTTTATTTTAGCACACCGAACCCCTCAAAGCCTATTTCTAAGCTTTATAAAGGATATTTATGGTATGTTTAACTTATGGTCATGTTCCGGAATGTCTGTTACAGTTCAAATTGGCATACTTTCGCAGTTTGTCAACTTTAGTCCCTGTAAGCGATTAAACTTTGATTTCACCACACCAAACCTTCCAAAACTTATATCTAAGTTATGTAAAGTTTATTTAAGGTATGTTAAGCCTATTTCACTTTTCCGGAGTGTTCGTTGCATTAAACTGGTTATATTTACGCATTAGTGCGCGTATAACCTTCCAGAAAGCGATTTAGAGCTTGAAATCGAACAAGAATTGATATGTGTAAACGATACACATTTTTTTTTTACAAATCCCAAGTATGAAATACAATATTTCACTGGTTGGGCATTTGTTTGATGGTTGAAATGACACAGGTGTTACAATAAGTATGAGAATACTTAATAAATTCAATAAAAATACGTATTTTGATACGTACGAATACACACCAGAATACGCCACAAAGACTTGGCAAAATACACATGTCTAAAAAAATACAAGTATAAGTATACCCATCCTTGGGGAAATATTCATGGAAGGATACAAGGCAAAATAAGTTAAAATATATATTATTTTAACTAATATTCCAAATAATTGTTAAATATAATTGAAGTTAAAATATTATTATTTTAACCAATAATTATATACTTTGGAATAATATTTATTACATCAAAAACGTAACTCAAAGAATGATAAGTCATAACAATTAAGACTAAAAGTCGTGGCACGACCTAGCCGTCTAATAAACCAAAGCACGTGTGTAGCTAGTTGCACGACTTCGGGGCAGGATCTTTGAGTTACACCAGTTTGCAGGACGCAATATTGTGAGTTCATGTCCCCCTTTCCTCTTAACTATTTTCAGTTTTATAACTTCGGGGGTGAAATACATGTTACAATTGTTTAAAAATGTTTACATATGGTATGGTTAGCTAAGGAATGAACTGTTAGATCATGTGAGTGGTGGTTACAACACTTAAGACCATTAATCCTGGTATAAGGACCGAGGGACATAAGTGATAGATCTATTTGGGTGTTGTGAGCCCCACCCCTGGGCCGGAAGTGGCCGAAGGTGGTGACTATGTATTACAGCCGGAAGCCCGGTACAAAATCCGCAAGGTTTGAGCCTTCCTGCACCATTTCACACATATTAATGTCTTAGCTACACCTTAATGGATCTGTTCATAGACACTTTCATACCGGATTATAAAGGCATACATACGATTGTTTACAAGACTATTCGAACTCATACAGAAACGCATGAACTCGCTCAACTTTTGTTGATGTTTTCAAAATTACATGTATTTCAGGAAACAAGATGGATTTTGGGCGCTGGTGTTGTTTTCAAGACATACGTTTCAAGCTTAGATGTCATCCACTTTTACTTTGTAACATAACTTGAGGATATGTTGGTTGAAACTTAAATGATTTTTGTTTGTAACATTTTAAACTTACGAATGGATGAACATCATGTTTTAATCATATAGTGGTTTATTATAATTGAATGCAATGATATTGAACAAGTCACACATCAAACGCTTCCGCAAAAGTCAGTGTGTGACATAACGTGCAACAAATGTTGTGCTTGTTGTTGAAGTCCGAACCTTTAGCCTGCACAAATAACACACGTTATAAAATATTGCATGTATATCGAGAAAATTTTTTAACTTTGAAATAATGTCCAATACTTAGAAAATATTTCAACATGTAAACATATTCCGGATGAACATTCTCTGGATGGACTTTTTCATCCGGATGAACATATTATTCAAAAAAACAATCTTAGTTCCATCCGGATGGACAATAACATGTACTGTTCAGATCAAAGAACCTCTAACCGTCAGGATGGGCTCATCCGGAGCTACATCCGGATGAACAACGTATAAACATTCAAAGAATAAACAGTTAGGTTTTTGTTTGTTTTTATCAAATTGATGGTTGATATTATCAATTAAGGTGCCGATTAACACTTTTATATGATCAATTTCATGATAAACACCCTAGAACTGCCTAGATCTAACAAAAAAGTGCTGACAAGCCTTTCGGATGTAAAATTGAAGGTTAAAAAGCATGTAATTCGAAGACTTGCCTTAACCATTGTAGATGTTGTGCAAATCAACACCCCTAGGTAAATTTTGGCAGCGTTTTGTTAGATTTTGGCTAAAAAGTTTGAGAGAAAAAACTAGTCTCTCCGAATGTGAAAATGGTTCGAATGAGCCTTTTGTGTCCGGATGGCCTATATATATCACCAGTCCATCCGTCCGGATGGAGAATCAATTCTCCAGATGGACTTTGTGGTTCCATACATCCGGATGAACAAAGTCCATACGTCCGGATGGACCTTGAACTTTCAAAACTTTTCAATTTACTAACTTTTTCAAATTGTAGGTCCCCTTTCATGTATGGATCTTTCACAGAATTGTCTTTCCAATCAAGAGTGCGGAATCCTCTTGATCAGAATATCACAGAAGCAAGTAGAAGAACAGAAACAGCAAGACACTTTCAATCCGGGTTTACTATTGATTATCAATCAAACTGAATTACAATCAATCTAAACCCTCACAACTCTCAATTTCGTCCAAGCCTATTGCCTTTCACGAAATTATTCTCTCTCTAAAACTGTTTTGGCTGATTAACTGATTAACCTAAACCCTAAAGCCTAACCTTGTTTATATAACACAAGGTTACTACTTGGGCCAAGGTTAAACATCATGGACTGCGAATTGGACAGGCCCAATTCACCCCCACACACCCAATTCATTGGGTTTAGTTAGCCCGAACATTACAACTAACTATTACAAAGCTAAACCCGCTAACTGTTTATCGTTTATCTAATTTACAAGATATCCAAAGACCAAATCTAAGCTGTTGTCACAAACATGCACCAACAAACTCCCCCTTGACAATAGCTTCATAAAATAACTTTGTCTTCAGTCATCTTGCAATCTTCATGTAATCTTGCACTGTCTTTGGTCTTTGGATAGCTTCAGCTTCAATAGCTCTGTCAGCAACAGACTCCCCCTAAGCTGATGCATCCAATCACCAAATCTTCAAAAACTTTAGCGTTTGAGTAAACTCATGTTCAGCATTTGTATAACAATCTTCAAACTCTTCAATCTTGTCTGCAATATAGAAAGGAGGTTCTACCATGCATCCAATCAAACTCTCATCTTTACAGCAACTCATCACTTTAACTTCTCAGCAACATACTGCTTCAATCTGTTTACTATAAAACAAACATCTCGAGAAAGCATAAAAATTTTTCAACAAAGTTAAACAAATTATTATTTTTCAAGAGATTATATCACAGATTAAGCATTTCCAATTTCATCACCAACACGCAAAACTTTTTAATCACACCCTATAACCCGCATGATTTAAAATTTTGAACTCACTTTCTAACACCGTCTCCCCCTATCAGTAACAATTCCTCCAAGAATAACAGTTTTCCGTACGTTAAGAATTTTAAACAGAAAACAACACTATTTTTGGATTTTTATATTTTTCAGAAAGCAAGTAAATAACAAAAACAATAAACACTCTATTTTTGTGAGAATCACTGGTAAGAAGATCATATCAGCACAATCAAACTGTTTCACACTTGTAGATGATTCTTTATGTAATTTTTCGTGAAAAGCAGTTCAAGACGATTACCAGTATGTTTTGTCCACTTAAACAAAATGCATGAACATTTCAAGTACCATTACCGTATGATAAGTTAAGGTAATTTAATTACTGATATACTAGTGTGTCCCACTTCAGGATATACCCCCGCGATCAAGGTATGCACAAAGATTCATCGTAGTAGGTGAGTATACTGAATTCATCCTTTAAGATATCCTGACAGTGTCTAGGTCTGCATATAATCTGTTTTATCATGTTTTGATTGCTTAACAATGAACACCCAAATAAATACTAATCAAATCCTGGAAATATAAACAACACACTCTATCATGCAAGTATCTTCCCTACCACATATTTCACAAGTCCAATCCAGATTTCTGAAATCTTAACTGGGAATAGGTTGAGAAGAGAACAGAATAGATCTTTTAGGAGAGATGGTATAATATACAGATCAAATGAGTTTTCTCAGTTTGATATAGGTTTATTGGGTTTCTTTTGGGCACTAGAGGGCCTCTTTCGGGTGTATTAGATCTATAGTGCGACAACGTACAGCTAGGTCAGCATGTATCTGGATGCAGCAGAAGCTGTCGTTGCCTAGCACCTCCAGGTCAGCATATATCTGGATGCAGCAAAGGAGGTACACGACTTTTTTCAGAGAAGATTTCAGAATCAGATCAAAATTGTGTGTATCGGGACAACATACAGACATTCAAATAGAAATGTGCTAATTCCAAGTGACGTTTTTTCCTGGGGTCATGTACAATTTTAGTTCTGAACAGAAGAATAGCCAAGATATCCCCAGATGAAATAACAGTATAAAGACCCAAAACTTCAGATTTTGGCAATCTATCAACGCAAGATTTAAGGTCATTAAACCATACACCACTGATGTGTTCCCCACTCATATTCAGTTTATTTAGGTTTATATCACATTGGTAAGTTGATTATTTCATGCTTTTTGCCTACTGGTACATCATATGATGAAGCTGCTATCACACTTAAGCATTTTCATTTCAGTTTCAGTGTGACAGTCTAACTTGCCAATGTACTATCATTTCTCCTTTTCCACACAGTGATAACTCATTTTTGATTTTCTATTTTTTTATGTTTTTTTATTTTTCAATTTTTTTTTATTTTTGATTTTTAAGAAAAGCAATAAACTATTTACAAAAATTCTTATGAAAAACCAGTTATTCAGGATTCCTCATCCCATTGAGTTCGACTAAATGTTCAAAGCGAGCCCTGTCAAAAGCTTTAGTATAAAGATCTGCCAGGTTATCTAGTGTGTCAACTCAGCACTTTGAACTTCAATTTAAATCAAACAATATAAATATATCAACAATCTCACATCCCCCTTCATATGCCTAGAGCAGCCATTATCAACATAAGTTGATAATCCTCCTTAGCAGCTCCTGCACACACCAACTAAGAAATTAGTTAGATTGGGGGACCCAAGCCTTAATGGTCTTGGGTCGTCCAAATTCACCAACTACTGGAACATCCATCCAATATCCATTACTCCTAACTGGAGTCTTGGATCTCAGACCTGTTGATGGAAATGGGTTTTGATTTCCACTAGGTCTTTGGTCCTGAGGGTTCCTATATGTATTTGGACTCTTTGACCTTTGAAAATTTTGATTTTGGTATCTCGAATTTTGATTACAAGAAGCTTGATTGTTATAATTTCTAAAGCCATTGTTATAAAAATTTCGACAACCATTATTTTGGTATCGATTTTGATATTCACCTTGACTTCTGAAATTATTTGAATATCCATTAAAATTGTTCATTCTTGGTGAACTGCTTCTAGGTCTCTGAAATCTGCCTTGTGGAGATCTAGGCTGAAATCTTGATTGATTTCTTTGAAAACGTGGAACTTGTGGAGTTCCTGTTCCAGCCTTATCTACACCAACAGCAACTTTCTCTGGTTGCTTAGCAGCAGATTTCTTTTGAGAATTTGATCCTTTCTCCTCACTATCACCTTCCTTCACTGGTAATTTCCCTCTCTGTTTTTCACTAAGATTTGCTTCACTCTTTTTGTTAGGACAGCAGCTAGCTACATGTCCTTTGATGTGACACTTGAAGCACGATCTCCTTTTCGAAGACTTCTTAGTTGGAGTCTCTGAGGTAGATCCCTTATCAGATGGTGATGATCCCTTGGATGAACCATGTTCAGTTTGCTTGGGTTCAGATTTTTCTTTGTTTTTATTTTTAGCAAACTCTACATTCGATTCATTTTCAATAACAGTAGTTTCGTTTTTCATATCACTACCTTGAACAAAATTAATCTTTTTAACAAAAGCTTGATTTTTATTCTTAGGCGGTGAATTTTTCCTTTTCAAATCATCACTCTCAGATCCATCACCTTTACTTGATGTGGATGCGAAACTACTAGGTGTAGATGCCATAAAGTCTGCTAGCTCATTTTCACTAGGCAGGAATGAATAGTCATGACTAAGAGGAGGTGGAACTTCATTAAAGCCTTGAAATCCCACACTGGTTTTGTCATTACTTTTCTTCAAGCCCCCCATCATATGTTTCATAACAAAAGTAGAATCCCTGAATTGACCTAATTTCTTTTCAAGTTCAACAATTTTGAGTTGTGCATCTGACAACTCTTTGCATTTTTCAGAAATCTCTTTTGTTTTCTCAGCCATCATGTCATGAGCTAAGTCTATGACTTGAAGTTTTTCATTTAATTTGCATGTTAAAGCTTCAATTTCAGCTTCACAACCTTTTATCTTCTTCAAGTATGACGATTCATTTCTTTTAGCAAAAAAGTTTGCTTCTTTTATGTTAGACATCTCACTTACCAGACTTTGGTTTTGTGTTGTCAACCTGGCAACCTCACCCTGTAGTTCACGACATCTCAAACACACAGAAATAGATTGTACCTCTTTCTCATGAACTTCTGAGTTTTCATCAGCAACAACCTGTTCAGCTTCACTCTCTTTCTCTACTTCAGCATCCACTTTTGCTTCAGCATTCTTCACTTCAGATTCAGCATCACTCACACTAGTTTCAGCCTCATCAACTTGAACTATCTCTGCCATGAATGCCTGAGTGGCACTCTCATTTCCCTGATATCGCTTTTGTAATGCATTCCACATATCCTTTGAATTATTGTACTTTGTGACGGTATGCTTGATGCTATCAGGTAAGCACATCTTTATCGCAGCTAAAGCTTTCTTCTTAGCTTCAACCACATGTCTCTCAGATTCATCCATCTTGTCATAAGACATCACTATAACCCTTCCTTCGACATGACGTGTAGGAGCAACATATCCATCAATCATACAACACCACATTCTAAAATCCTCACTTTTCACAACTGATTCAAACTCCTCCTTCCAAACAGCATACTCTTTAACATTTGCAAGCTTTGGCCAATTCTTAACAGTCTCATTGAACTTATCCATTCTGACCATCTTTAAACACGTTTTGCCGTAACCGTACCGATAAAAACCGTACAAACGATCTCCGGAAACAGTGGTTACTAAATTACACCTTTAGAATTGTCTCGAAAAGACAAATCCAACGATATATAATGTCAAAAACCGTATTCGGGATTTTCCAGAGTCAAACGAGCAGACGGTTTAGTCAAACGAGCTACGGATCACTTTCTATTTGCAAATCACTCAAATTTTATCGACGCTTGCCAATAAATTTACCACCTCTTAATTTCGCTGGTTTTTAAATTTGCTGAGTTAAATTCGCTGGTCAAATGTTGTTTCAATTTCGCTGGCCAAAGTTCGCTGCTAATTTCGCGATTACGACTACTTGTAAAGTCGCCGAAAACCGTGATAATTTCGCTGTGGAAAATTATACGGTTACCAAAGTCGCCTTTGGATTTAACTTCGCCGATCACCGAGATATAAGTCCCAAATTCGCTGCTGATCAGTTAATTATGCTGGTCTATCTGCGAATTTGTTAAATTCGCCCAATATCTTTGGAAACTCAATCTGTTTTGTATTCTGAAGATTCTCCAACACAATCTGCAAAATCAAAACAGCAAATCAGCAAGCTTTACACGAAATTCTTATGAACTTAACGAAGAACACGAAGAACAGTCTTCGAATCTTCAAGAGTTTCCAGCCAAAATCCTTCAAGCAATCAACAGAATCTTTCCAGAAATCCTGAAAAACACCAAACAAACAAACCAGAAGATCAAAACAGCCAACAAATTCGAAAAATTATATCAAAAATTTCAAAAATTTCAAAACCCTAATTTTTCAGGTTTTCAAAATTTCGAAAATTTCTTCCTGTTTCTGCAGCCAACAATCCTGAACCGAGCCTTCAAGAGCCTAATGCTCTGATACCAATTGTAGGTCCCCTTTCATGTATGGATCTTTCACAGAATTGTCTTTCCAATCAAGAGTGCGGAATCCTCTTGATCAGAATATCACAGAAACAAGTAGAAGAACAAAAACAGCAAGACACTTTCAATCCGGGTTTACTATTGATTATCAATCAAACTGAATTACAATCAATCTAAACCCTCACAACTCTCAATTTCGTCCAAGCCTATTGCCTTTCACGAAATTATTCTCTCTCTAAAACTGTTTTGGCTGATTAACTGATTAACCTAAACCCTAAAGCCTAACCTTGTTTATATAACACAAGGTTACTACTTGGGCCAAGGTTAAACATCATGGACTGCGAATTGGACAGGCCCAATTCACCCCCACACACCCAATTCATTGGGTTTAGTTAGCCCGAACATTACAACTAACTATTACAAAGCTAAACCCGCTAACTGTTTATCGTTTATCTAATTTACAAGATATCCAAAGACCAAATCTAAGTTGTTGTCACAAACATGCACCAACACAAATTTTATCAGATTTTAACATCCACTCAAGTATCCAGGTCCAAGTTAATGACCCTGGGTACTCAATTTATCAACCAAGTCCAATTTAATGACCTTGGTTGACCCGATTTACGAACCATCTGACATTTTTTGTTCAAATTTTCAACTTTTTTTAAAAAATCACAAGTTTCAACTTAATGAACAGCTTTTCAGGTTTCCTAACTTTTCAGATTAGCTCCCACCCAGTCTGAACAGGATATGATTTACATTTGAGATTCTGAAGATCAGCTTTCCAACACTGGTTTGTCGAAAATAAAGCAAAAATAAAATCTTTTTGGGTTTAATCTGAAAATGAAACAACAAACTATTTACAGACATATTTTTGTGAGTCGTGTTAGAGGATCATATCAGCTGCCGACAAGTCACTAGCACCGTTGAGCTTATAAACACTTTAAGTTTTAAACGATTCACCTGGACTGTCAGTATATTGATCCACTTAAATTCTCACACAAAGTTCAATTGATTTGAGATACGAGATTATTGTCTTAAGCACTTTACTTATTCGCGTGTCCCACCTCAGAATATACTCCCGTATCAAGATTCCCTAAATTCAGTCTTATAGGTGAATATACCATAATGATATCTGTTCTCTGGGTAATGCGAGACCTTGAGAGCTCAGGCTAGAACTTCCATTCAATCAGAGAGATGAAGGCTCGACTTTAGATGTGTCCCACTTAGGGATCTTGTTTACAACTGCACTTGATATATATCTTTCGATATTTTCTCAATTTTTATGTAGAGGGAAAGCTTATTAAAGCGCATAAAGTATTATACGAGGTCTAGGCCATTGCTCACGCAATATCAGAAGACCAGGTATAATACCCCAGATATCAAACAGTATAGAGACCTAGTATCTTAGAATTAGGCAACCTCTCAAACGATATTTCGGGGGTTGCCCATATATCCTAGAGATGTTTCCCCACAAGATAAGCAAGATATTTATTTTTATGTTTATATCTCGAATTCAATCTACTAAATGTGCAAACACCTAATGGCACATCATCAGTGAGATCGTTTAACGCTTTTTAACTTTCCAAATCTTTAGCGTATCGTGACAGTCTAGTTGATGTACTATCATTTCCTCTTTTTACACTAACTCTTTTTGTCTTTTCTATTTTTTTTTTACATTTTTGCATTTTTGCTGTTTTTGTATTTTTCCATTTTTAAAGTTTTTGTATTTTTTACTACATTTTCTCCCCCTATAATCCAAAACATTTAAAAATTTGATAAAACAATGCATATTGCTTCTCAACGTCCTCTGCGCAGGATTCTCCATCAACGCCAACAATGTCTCCCCTGACAACAAAAGCCACATACCATTTTGTTTTAAAAGATATTTAAAAGATGATTGATCACACGGTTTAGTATGTAAGTGTCACACCCTGACTTTTGCGGAAGCGTGATTATGTGTGACTTGCTTAATATCATTGTATTCAACCATAACAAACAACTATATGATAAAACCAAGATGTTCATCCATAGATAAGTTTTAAAACATTACATGCAACATGGTTTTAAATCCCAAAACATAGACTTCGCGTTCAGAATACAACACCAACAAGTTTTAAGTTCCATAAGGACTTCACAAAAGACACTAATGAAAACTAGGTTTTGAAATATGTATCCTATCCAGGATAGGATACACACTCCAAACCATTCGACATCGGATGACATCTTTTATTCCAAACAACACTTGAAAACTTCAACGCCTGCCAGATCCATACTTAGTTTCCTGAAATACATGTAGTTTGAAAACATCAACAAAAGTTGAGCGAGTTCATGTGTTTAGTGTGTGAGCTCGAATAAACTTTGTAATCATTGTAAGTAAGTATGTATTTGTAAACCCTGGTATGAAAGCAAACAAGGAAACAAAGAACAGATCGATTAATGGTTTGCAAGGCCATTAATATGTGTGACGTGATGCAGGAAGGCTCAAACCTAGCAGATTTTGCACCGGACTTCAGTTTGAAGACATAGTCACCTCATGGGCCTCATGTGCACAAAAAGCAACATATAAATTACATCAATTGTGGCATAAAACTAACCTTTTTTTAGTACTAATGTTGGAAAAAGTGTGTTTTTGTCTTCCTTTTGTATTTTCAGGATTAAATGAGCTCAAATGAATAAAAGAAGCAAAAAGGCAGCTAAATCTAACATAAATACAAGAAAAGGAACAAACGTGGCATGCCCGGCCTCCCCGACATCATCTTCCCAAGCAAAACAAGAGAACAGAAGGCTCAAACCTAGTAGATTTTGCACCGGGCTTCAGTTTGAAGACATAGTCACCTCACAGGCCAAACACCGGTCCACATGGGTGTGGGCTCGCTACACCCAAATAGATCTATCACTCATGTCCCTCGGTCCTACTACGAGGATTAATGGTCTTAAGCGTTGTACCTATCACTCACATGATCTAGCAGTACTTTTCCTTAGCTAACCATACCATATGTAATCGTATATAAATAGTTTGTAACATGTACTTCACCCCCGAAGCTATAAAAACCGAAAACAGTTAAAGAAAAGGGGGACATGAACTCACGGTTTTGCGTTCTTCAATCCGACTGTAACACAAAGCCTTTTCTGGTGTACACGACTACCTACAACGTACTACGATCTATTAGACGAGCGGGTCGTGCCTTGACTTAGTATTAATTAGTGTCTTTGAGTTACATTTCATTGTGCCTTCAATATTATTCCAAGTTACATAATTATTTGTTAAAATAATAAATATTATAACTTAAATTATATTTATTAGATTTTGGAATAATAGTTTAAATAATATATTTTAATTGTTACTTTTATATATTTATACATGTATATCCTTCCCAAGAGTGGATGTATTTGTATTCGTATTCTTATACTTGTATATTTTTGCCAAGTATCGGTGGCGTATTCCGGTGTGTATTTATACGTACGCGAATACGTATTTTTATTATGTTTACTACGTATCCTTATACTTAATTTTTGGATTAACTTTTTCCGGAATAATATCTTTAATAAAAATACATCAATATATATTTCCAAAATATATATTTTAAGAAATATTACTCAGAAAAATTATTTATAATTTTTCTTTGGCAAAAATAGTTGTATTTTCATGTAAACTTCAAAATTAATATATTTTCAAGTCCAACTTACAAAATATATATAAATCCATTTTTCATCCAAAAATAATATATTTCATGTTTGTTCAAGAAAATATATATTTTCTCCCAAAATAATATATCTTCTAATAATTCCAAGAAAATATATATAGTTTTACTTACCAAAAATAATATATTTTCTCCTTATCAAAAATATGATATGTTTTGTAATACTTGTAAAAATCATATTTTTGTTCTCTTAGTGTCCAAAACATTATTTACCAAAATATAGTTACGAATAAACTTTCCGGAATATTTTGCAAGTTATATTCCTTTGTTCGGTTTCATCAATAATTTGGGTATTCTTTGTATATTTATATTCTTGTGATTTTGGTAATATTTTGGATTGAGATTTTTTTGGTATTTTGATGAGTTATATTATTTCAATTCCTAAAATAATATAACTAATACACATAATATACAAATAATCACACACATGGTGAACATCTAAATATATATTTTCCTAAATACATATTTCATCATTTTTATTTATAAAAACCAACCTCCAATATTTATAATTTTTGTAACAACTTTATGGCAAACTTTATATTAAAATTCATGGTTAAAAATATACTTGTAAATATTTGTTTAAAAATATTTCTCTAAGTGTTTAATTTTTAGAACAATTTTGCCATAGTTACCCCTAAATATGGAGGTTTCCATGCCTTCAAGGCATATCATTTTCTTTTGTAAATCAACACAATCATCAACAAATCAATTTATACTTACCATCTTGCCAAAACAAGCATAAACTACTACTTCATGAACTTGAAAATTTACAAAAAAATGTAGTAACTTACTAGTGTGTTTAGTAAGATTAATTATCCTTTAAAGTGTGGTTATTTCTTTAAAAATATCATTTTTAAAGAAGTTAGTTCTTTACAATTATAATCACATTTTCTAAAAATGCTTCTTCTTGGATTTTCCTTGTTACATATGTGTTTCTACACTTGTTTAACCTTTAAAAACATGGTTGATTTCTTTAAGAACCAAGATTAAGTAAACTTTGTATTTTCAACTTGGTTTCTTGAAAAATCATTCTTGAAACCTTAGATTTACAAGACTTACATTTTACTTTGATCATCATTTTTACAAGAAAACAATTTATTCTTTCAAGTTCATGACTTATGTGAGGATGATCCATTAATCTCTAACATTTTCATCCTCTCATCTTGCTAGATTATGTTTTTAATCATCATCTAGGAAGATCATATGATGATCAACATCAAAAACAACAATTAACAAGCATAATAACACATAAACATCAAGATTTCTTATGATTTTAAGCTTATGTTCATGTTTCATGTTCTTGTTTCTTAGTGTTCTTTATGATTAACTACATGTATCATCTTTTAACCACTTAAACAAGATGTAAAATGAAGAGTATGATGTTCTTACTACTAGCTCAAGTCTAGGGATGATCAATGGAAGAAATGAAGTGGATAAAAGCACAAGAGAAAGGTCCTTCAACCTCAGAAAGCTCCAAGCTTCCTTATACACCTTCTTGCACCCTTGTATGTATATGGAATGGATGAAACAAGATTGAAAATGATGGATGTAAGGGGGTGGGTGTTCACCTGTGACTAGGGAAAGGAGAAGAAGGAGTGTGTTGGTGTTGTGGGATGTAAATGAAGTTATGAACTTAAGGTTATACTTATAATCTTTTAACATGGTTAAGTCTAAAGGTTAATGTGTCTAAGAATGGTGAAACATGATCCAATAATATAATCAAATGAAATCACAAGTGGGCCACCATGTCTAGCCATGAATAGGTGGGGAGGGGGGTTCTAGGCTTAGGTTTCAACCAATTAGTTAGTTTATGTTTAGATTTCAAGTATTTAGTTAGGTTATTTATTTACTAGTTGTTATATTATGTGTTATGATGTTCGGGGACAATAACTAGCTTGGTAATGTTAAAACAATGCATCTAGTGAAAATTTGGTGTTTCGGGTAGTGTCTGGTTGTTCGGTTGGTTACCTGTTCGTTAAGGTGCTAAACTATGCAGTTTAGTGTGTTTAGGTTACCTTTTGTGACAGTTTTGATTCCCGACACTTAGGAAAGCATTCAGGACCATTCAACCATATTTCTAAATGATATTAGTGTGTTTAGATGCTGAATTATGCTGAATTCTGTAGAATTCTGCAGAATTCTGTAGTTTATGTGAGCTTTAGGCACTTTCCGGCACTTAAACTATCACTAGGAAGGCAGTTTTGTGATCCTTACTTTCCTACACACTATACTAGTGTAATACTTGGTTTCTGGCTCATTCTGTGTCTCAATACAATGTCCGTCTGTTTACTAAACTCCGTCAGCATTTTTCTGTTTTGTCTGATAACTTTGCTGCCGGTGTTTCGTGCATCATTTGAATCAACAAAGTTTGCATGCAATAATGATATGTCATTTGCAATATATGATGCACATGTATGTATATGGCAATAGTCAGAAAGCAATTCAAGTAATTAATTGTAATTCAACACAGTCATTAAGCACTAATCATTGTTTAATAATTGTATGGATACCCGGAATTTAGACAGTTGTCACATTCTCCCCCTATTAAGAAAATTTCGTCCTCGAAATTTAACTACGTTAACTCCTTAGGGTTACGTTATGCGTGCATGGATATGAATAATACCAAAGTGATTAATCCATGAACCAAAACAAGATTTATTCAAATCAGGTGAATCCAAGGACATATTACAACATTAGGAACCCAACGGTTAAAAAGTATGTGTCTTAGAATTTGATGTTAAGGGATACGAGATGTATAGATGTATAATCTAGTGTTACTCAGTTACAGGGGTTCAACAAAAAGAGGAGTTTCGACCGATAGAATTCCAAGGGGTCGTTTACAATATGCAATTGAGTTATAGAAACAATAACATCCGCTAGATGAACTCAAAATCAGCAAGCTCAAAGGTAATTGTAACGTGAAAGTGATCTGTCTCTTTTGAACAATTAAATGAATAAAATTAGTGCGTTGACCTTATTTAATTACGAGAATACATCGAAATGAAATATATTCGAATCTGGTGTATCAATGTCTTAATTCATAGTTGCATTAAGAATGTCTAAATGACAAGTCAAACAAAAGTATGTGTAGTTTCGTGCGAAACGGGTGACCATGATTAGCACAAGCTACAAGTTTGTACCGACCCCACAAGGTGTCGTAATAACATAATTTAATAATAGCGGTGACCAAACAAGTTCACCGTGTTTGAATTCAAATGAAAGTGTAATGAAGTAAACCTGAAAATTTGATTCAAATGGCATCGTAGGATTTTTCAACTGAATATAGAACACCAAAGAACTACTATTTTTGATCGAATGATGAAAAATAATGAATACTGCAAGGTATTCGATCGATAATGAAAGAACCGTTAGGAGGTACACTGGGGTATAAAATGAATTTATGTCCCATTGTCTTAACACACGATTGTGTTAAGACTGCTTTAATCATGATGAAACATAATGAATTTAAAGCAAATCAATAAATAAACAATTAAATCCGTGTATGAGATGCGTAAACGAGATTAGCGCAAGCTTCAATTTAGTGAAAACATCACCACAAGGTGTCGAAATCAACAGACAACTTAATGGAGCCGTAGACCAAACAAGTCTACTACGACTCGGGACAAAAGAAACACTTACAAAAATGAATTTGAATATGATGCTCTCAATACATCATATGGTGTCTTGAATTGAAGATGCGAAATGGACAAGTTCAAGCAATTGAACTTGGTTTTAGCGAAATCTAACAATAAATACATGTATCGATAAAGGAATTTCGGCATGGTTACAAGGATAAACCATGTGTTCAACTGGAAAGAAAAGGGATTTCAAGAAGGTTTTGTTGACTCAATATCAAGGAGTCGATACATACGATAATGCAGATTATTCGAGACACAAGGCAATAACTGGATATAGTGAAATGATATTTGTAACTTTGATGAAGCGCTTATTCGAGACGAAACCACATGCATAACAAATGGTGCATGCATAACATATGAATTTTCAAGAAATGAAACAATGAGTCTTCGCTATAATGAAGAAATGATCAAGTATCGAGACAAAGGAGTGTTCGCTTTAGTGAAGAAAATTGTTGTGATGCAACTTCCATTAAGAGAAGTAGAGATGCAAAATTCTACTTGCTAGAAGCAAAAGTGGAAATTTCAATATAAGAATTTCGAGTACTTCACCTGTTCAGTTAACTAAAGTAGCATATACGACATACTAATGGTGTTTGCCCAAGTTAATAGACGTGGTTCCTAAGTGATAACCTTTAATGAGTTTCGACCTATGCTCCCGAAGGTCCTAAGTACATGTCTCCTAGATTCCCAAAGTTTTGTAATCTGTGTAAAACTGTTTTGTGCACCGTGTAGAAAACATAATATTAGCGTATGTTTAAAACAGATTGCTGACTCACTGTTCTTCGATATACTTTCTTCCTAAATCCACAGCTGCCGATAACCTAATCAAAGATCGATCTTGGAATAGTAACTTGAACCCTGAAGTTGGTCGAATAAATCATCAATCCTCGGCAAGGGATATCAATGCTTGATGGTTAACTTGTTTAGCTCCTGGTAGTTAATGCACATGTGAAAATTACCGTCCTTCTTCTTGACAAACATCACTGAAGCTCCCCAAGGCGAGGAGTTGGGTCTCATAAATCCCTTATCTAGCAACTCTTGAAGCTGCGATGACAACTCTTGCATTTCTTGTGACAACTCGAAATTTTAGAACCTTTCTTGTATCCCGATGTAACATGCTTAAACGTGTGGCTAGCTAACTTGTGTGATTAATGATAAGTGAACCTTCATGTGATTATGTGTTGTGTTTAATTGTGTGCGTATATGTATGCTTGTATGTATAGTATGTATATATGCCTAAGTGAGCCGAGAACCATGAACCCGACTCGAGACCATATGGTCTCGAGTGAACTAGCGAAACAGTGGGCCGGATCGGGCCACTCACCCCTTAATCTACCCGAAAAGCCCATTAGGGTGCACAAATGTGGAGCAAGTATATAAACCTTAGTGATAGCCATGTTTGCCATTTCTTTGGACAACACACCCACTCTCACACACACCTTCTCCTACAAACCTTAAACCCTAGAGAATCAAGCACCACCTTTCCTCTTCTTTACTCTCGGATCAAAACGGCAACCACAAGGACTCTCGGACCAACTCGTACACACCCACTTGGAAGCTTCATTCACACCTTTGAACCCATACTTGAACCGGTTAGTAATTTCCTTGCAAACACATGTATTTTCATGATTAAAGGTGTTGATGTGTGATGTTATAGGTTAATGATGCATGTTATGTGTTTATTTCGGATGATGATGATGATTGTATGGTAATGTATTGATTATGCTAGGATAAGTAATGTATGCTTGACTATGAATGAGTATTATCGGCTCTATATGGGTTTTGATGTTGATACAAGTTGGATTGATTAATGAATGGAAACCGAATGCTTGTAGTCGGTTGTGGTAGGTTCACGGTTAGGATAATTCATTGTGTTGATATCATAGGGTGCATGTTAGTAATCAAGAACAAAAATCCGATTATATGTCTAAGTGTTGATAAGAGTTGTTCATGAGTTTTGTTTGATTTGGGTCTTTATGAATGATGATGAAGAACAACATGAATATGATATGAACATAATATGAATATTTGAAAACTTGTTGTTTGATCCATTTTTGGTAAGCAATAGACAAGGAAACATGTTTGTGAATTGTGGTTGGATAGTACATGAGATCACACAGTGAAACCTTATTGGCCAAGTACAATATTGAATTCAGCAAATGTTCCCAACCGAAACCTCCTGTCTCGACTCGAGACCACCACATGACAACTCAAGATCCCCCGGTTGTGACACAGGTTGCGAGTCGAGAACCTATAGTCTCGACTCGAGACCACGCATTTTCAGCACACAAAGCAGCTTGACACGAGACCATGGTTGCGAGTCCGGTTGCGACTCGAGACCAATACGTGCATGACCCGAGACCTCCTCCGTTGCGACTCGAGATCTTGTAGGCTACAACTCGAGACCGCACAGTCTCGACTAGAGACCGCACAGTCTCGACTCGAGACCACATACGTGTGCTCGCTGTTTGGACTTGCACCCCACTTCGGGCTTAAGTGATTGGGCCGGACTTTTGGGCCTAATGCATGGACCTTATAGGTTTCTGTTGAATATGAATGATATTTGGGCTACCATGAATGATACTTGCATGCAATGTGCTAGCATACGTGTAAAAAGATACGTGCACTACTTGGTTTGAACCTGACTTGAATGGTATCTATGTTAGGACGTAATTGATCACTTACAACTTGATTGACCTTTCTGTGTATCTGCCGAGCAAACCAAGGTGAGTTCACACCCTCTACAAAGCATGGGATTCCCTGGGTCGGGAATTGGGGTTAAGGAACATGGGTTCCTCGTCCTCCTTGGGTAGGACAGCAATGGTTCAGGAATGTAATTCCTCGTCCTCACGGACAGATAACTCGTACTAGACCAAAACTCTATCATGAAGTCCCTCATTTTTATATCGACTTAATCGCCGGGCCAATGGCGAGCGGGTCATTAGTTAGATAGCGCTATTTAGGTTTGACAAACCTCACACCGTGCCGCAGAGGACGGGCGTGAACTAATGGACTATGGCACGTCGGTGATGATAGACACCGACGCTAAGGGCACATAAACATGACTAGCATCAGTAGTCGATATGGTAACGTGTCTAGTAGATACATGGGGTAGCCCCCACGGCCGAAATGCCAGATAACTAACACGGGGTAGCCCCCACGGCCGGATTGCCAGAATAACCGGGAACAAACAAGTCACGTTTTTAACTATGGGGTAACCCCCACGGCAGGATGCCAGCTAAAGGAAACTGTTTTCGAAACAACTAAAAACGAACACCCAACCGTGAACTCACTCAACTTGTTGTTGACTCGTTACTACATGCTTTGCAGGTCCTTAGGTTCTGAGCTGGAGCCTGCACGGAGGAGGATCGTTGTGGGACATGGACGACTGAGTGCCATGTTAAACTTTGGAACAATTAAACTTATGTATTGATTTAAGACTTATGCTTCCGCTTGCAACTTAACTATGTTTTTGTTTGGACACCAATTGTATTGGTTAAACTTTTATATCTTTTAACTCGCATGTTCAATATGATTGGTGGCTGGATCCTGGTCAGTCACGCCTCCAAGCGGTGGTACTCCGCAGGTGGATTCTGGGGGGTGTGACAGATTGGTATCAGAGCCATTGGTTATAGTGAACTTGGTTTTAATAAAGGGGAAAACGTTTTTGTTAAAACCAGACTATAACCTGTACAGTGCTCAACGGTCCACAACGACGCTTCGCTCCACATGCAAGGCTCGACATTCTAGGTGATATGATCTATGTGTATTGCCTACTTGATAGTTATATAGTGCATTGCTCATGGTATGCTTGGTTAGTATAACTACTGTTGCTTGAACACGTGCGTGCTTGCTCTATCCTATCATCGTACTTTCGCGAACCCCTCTCACTCGTGTTACTCTTGATATGAAGATCATGTCTGGACGCGTTAACCTGACACAAGCCCAGTTGACGGCTCTGATCAACGAACGAGTTGCCGCAGCACTTGCAGCTGCACACGCAGGAGGTATATCCTGCAGTCCGAACTCATTCTAGGATCTTTAGAATCCTACCCTCGTGAACCAACCCTTGTGTTAAACTCTGTCTTTTCTTTCACCCACGATAGGTCAACACGTTCAGCCACCCGTGTGCACTTTCAAAACCTTTATGGACCGTCGACCTAGTACCTTTGGTGGCACCGAGGGAGCGATAGGTCTCCTACACTGGATTCGCAGGATCGAATCGGCATTCGAAGAAAGTGAAAGCCCTACCAGTAAGCGAGTAGAGTACGCTGCTGGTACCTTGCAAGGGAAAGCGTATTCTTGGTGGAACACACAAGTTCAGATGCTCGGATTAGCAGATGCGAATGCCACCCCCTGGAGCGACTTCAAGGATTTGATCAAGGAAGAATTTTGTCATCCGGACGACATCCTCAAACTTGAAATAGAGTACCTTGGCTTGAAAATGGAAGGGTCAGAGATCGAAGCGTACATGAAAAGGTCCAACGATTTGGCTGCCTTATGTCCTAACTTGTCACAACCCATTTCTAGACGAATCGAGCTATACCTCAGAGGCTTAGCCCCAGAAATCCGAGGGTCCGTTATTGCGGCAAACTTTTCCACAATCCAACAAGTCGTTCGTTTGGCGCACCAGCTCACTGATCAGGCAGTGGGAGAGGGCAAGTTACCCAAGCGCAACCCCTCCAATGCAAATGCTCTTATTAACACCAAGCATATTCGGGGTGATCACCAGAGTGAAGGTCGTGGCCCTATACAACAGGACCCGCACGGGAAACTCGTACAGCAGGGGCTAAGCTACCAAAATCAAGGGGGATACCTTGGGAATAAGCCGAAATGCCACAAATGCCATCAACACCACACCGGGTCATGTGTGGAATCGTGCTGCCATCGGTGCAAGAAGACGGGACATGTGGCTAGAGATTGCAGGAGCCCATACCCTGCACACCGAAACCAGCAGCAGCAGGGTAGCAAAAAGGGGTGTTTCCGTTGTGGGGCTGAAGGCCATCTTAAGAGGAACTGTCCGCAGATGAGGCAGAAACGCGGCAACAACAACAATGGGGCCCGGGGGCGGGCGTTCGTGATTGGCCAAGGTGAAGCAAGGAACGACCCCGATATTGTGGCGGGTAAGTTCCTTCTCGACGACTTTTATGATTACAGTTTTTAATTGATTCGGATGTCGATACTAGCTACATGTTAGTCAAATGCTTAAGCGTATTCCGACACCCTTGAACAACAAGCACACTGTAGAGCTAGCAAATGGTAAGAGTTTAAAGGCCACACACGTAGTCAAGGGTTGTAGACTTGTTCTCGCTGACCAAACCTTCTCTATCGACCTCATTCCTATAGTTTTGGGTAGTTTCGACGTTGTCATTGGGATGGATTGGTTATCCCAACACCGAGCAGAAATTCTTTGCAACGAGAAGGTTGTCCGTATTCCAGGTTCCGGTGGTGAACCTCTCATAATTCGTGGCGACAAGAGGAGTGCTGTTGAGAACGTCATTTCTCTCCTTAAGGCCCAAAGGTGCTTGCGAAAGGGCCACACTGCCATTTTGGCTCTCGTTACTGACGCCTCAGAAAAAGAGAAGAAGATAGAAGATTTTCCAGTTATACGCGATTATCCAGAGGTATTTCCTGAGGAATTACCTGGTCTTCCGCCTCATCGCCAAGTCGAGTTTCAGGTCGAACTAGCTCCTGGAACTGCGCCTATAGCTCGTGCACCTTATCGTTTAGCCCCATCAGAGTTGAAGGAACTCTCTACGCAACTACAAGAGCTCCTGGATAAGGGTTTTATTCGTCCAAGCTCATCGCCCTGGGGGGCTCCAGTATTATTTGTAAAGAAGGACGGTACTTTCAGAATGTGCATCGACTACCGGGAACTCAACAAGGTGACGGTGAAGAACCGTTATCCTCTACCGCGTATCGACGACTTGTTCGACTAGCTGCAAGGGTCGAGCTACTATTCAAAGATCGATTTAAGATCGGGTTACCACCAGCTGAGAGTCCGGGAAGAGGACGTCTCCAAAACAGCTTTCAGAACTCGATACGGGCACTATGAGTTTTTGGTCATGACTTTTGGGATGACAAACGCACCTGCGGTTTTCATGGACTTGATGAACCGAGTGTGCAAGCCTTACCTGGACAAGTTTTTTATAGTCTTCATCGACGACATCCTGATCTATTCCAAGAGTCGGGAGGAACACGAGCAGCATCTACGACTTATTCTGGAACTCCTTCGAACAGAACAGCTTTATGCAAAGTTCTCGAAATGCGACTTCTGGCTTCGAGAAGTCCATTTCCTAGGCCACGTGGTAAACAAGGATGGGATTCATGTTGATCCATCCAAGATAGACTCGATTAAGAACTGGCCTGCACCTCGTACACCAAAGGAAATTCGCCAATTCTTGGGTTTGGCGGGATACTACCGGAGATTCATAAAGGATTTTTCTAAGATTGCACAGCCTCTCACCTCACTAACGCAGAAGGGCGTTGTTTATCGCTGGGAAAACGCACAGGAGTTGGCATTTCAGCACCTAAAGGATAGACTTTGTAGCGCACCTATCCTTTCCTTGCCAGAAGGCACAGACGATTTTGTGGTTTACTGCGACGCATCAATTCAAGGTCTTGGTTGCGTGTTGATGCAACGAGACAAAGTTATAGCCTACGCCTCATGCCAACTTAAGGTTCACGAAAAGAACTACACTACGCACGATTCGGAGCTGGGAGCTGTTGTTTTTGCACTTAAGTTATGGCGGCATTACCTGTATGGTACCAAGTGCGCGATCTACACCGACCACAGGAGTCTCGAGCATATCTTCAAGCAGAAGGAACTGAATATGCGGCAACGACGATGGGTCGAGCTACTGAATGACTACGAGTGCTCAATCAGGTATCACCCGGGCAAGGCCAATGTTGTGGCTGACGCCCTCAGTCGGAAGGACACTGCGCCTAAGCGCGTGCGAGCTTTACAACTCACGATCCACTCTAGTCTCCCTTCTCAAATACGAGCTGCTCAGATAGAAGCACTGAAACCAGAAAACGTCAGGGCTGAAGCCCTACGCGGATCAAGCCAACGATTAGAACAAAAGGAAGACGGTGCTTACTACGTGACGGGACGCGTTTGGGTCCCACTCTATGGCAACCTACGAGAACTTGTGATGGACGAAGCACACAAGTCTCGCTACTCGGTGCATCCTGGTTCGGATAAAATGTACCACGACGTCAAAACTACGTACTGGTGGCCTAGCATGAAGGCCCACATAGCGACCTACGTAAGTAAGTGTTTGACTTGTGCGAGAGTCAAGTCTGAATACCAGAAACCCTCAGGCCTACTCCAACAACCAGAGATACCACAATGGAAATGGGAGCAGATTTCCATGGATTTTGTTACTGGCCTACCTAGATCCCAGCGCGGGAACGATACTATTTGGGTGATCGTGGATCGACTCACAAAGTCTGCACACTTCCTGGCCATCAAGGAAACGGATAAATTCTCCACTCTTGCAGAAATATACCTCAAGGAAGTTGTCTCGAGGCACGAGGTGCCCACCTCTATTATCTCGGATCGAGATGCGCGTTTTACTTCAGAATTGTGGCAAGCTATGCACAAATCCTTTGGCTCACGATTAGACTTGAGCACAGCGTATCACCCTCAGACGGACGGGCAGTCCGAGCGCACCATTCAAACCTTAGAAGACATGCTTCGTGCATGTGTAATCGACTTTGGCAACCGCTGGGAAAAGCATCTACCACTTGTGGAATTCTCGTACAATAACAGCTACCACACCAGCATTAAAGCTGCTCCATTTGAGGCATTGTACGGACGTAAATGCCGGTCACCTCTTTGCTGGGCAGAGGTGGGAGATAGTCAGATCACTGGTCCAGAACATGTGGTAGACACAACCGAACAGATAGCTCAAATACGAAAACGCATGGCGGCAGCTCGTGACCATCAGAAAGTCTACGCCGATAAGGACAGGAAACCACTAGAGCTCCAGGTTGGGGAGCGGGTACTACTCAAAGTTTCACCCTGGAAGGGTGTGGTTCGTTTTGGTAAACGCGGCAAACTTAACCCACGATACGTTGAACCTTCGAAATCATTGAGAAAATAGGCAGGGTGGCCTACAGACTGAACTTACCAGCAGAACTCGGTGCAGTCCACAACGTTTTCCACGTGTCGAATCTGAAGAAGTGTCTGTTAGATGAGACCCACGTAGTTCCTTTGAAGGAACTCACTATCGACGAGCAGTTACGATTCGCCAAGGAACCAGTCGAAATCACGGACCGGGATGTTAAGGTCCCCAAGAGCACTAGAATACCTCTCGTTCGAGTTCGTTGGAACTCACGTCGCGGCCCAGAGTTCACCTGGGAGCGCGAAGATCAAATGAAACAAAAGTATCCCCAACTGTTCGCAAACAATACAACCACTACTGAGGCTGAAGCTACGGAATTTCGGGACGAAATTCCAGATCAACGGGGGGTGGATGTGACACCCCAGGAAAACCAGGAAAACCATACAACTTAACTAGCTTCCTCAGTAAGTGCTTACCAAATTTCGGGACGAAATTTCTTTCAACTTGGGGATGATGTGACAACTCGAAATTTTAGAACCTTTCTTGTATCCCGATGTAACATGCTTAAACGTGTGGCTAGCTAACTTGTGTGATTAATGATAAGTGAACCTTCATGTGATTATGTGTTGTGTTTAATTGTGTGCGTATATGTATGCTTGTATGTATAGTATGTATATATGCCTAAGTGAGCCGAGAACCATGAACCCGACTCGAGACCATATGGTCTCGAGTGAACTAGCGAAACAGTGGGCCGGATCGGGCCACTCACCCCTTAATCTACCCGAAAAGCCCATTAGGGTGCACAAATGTGGAGCAAGTATATAAACCTTAGTGATAGCCATGTTTGCCATTTCTTTGGACAACACACCCACTCTCACACACACCTTCTCCTACAAACCTTAAACCCTAGAGAATCAAGCACCACCTTTCCTCTTCTTTACTCTCGGATCAAACCGGCAACCACAAGGACTCTCGGACCAACTCGTACACACCCACTTGGAAGCTTCATTCACACCTTTGAACCCATACTTGAACCGGTTAGTAATTTCCTTGCAAACACATGTATTTTCATGATTAAAGGTGTTGATGTGTGATGTTATAGGTTAATGATGCATGTTATGTGTTTATTTCGGATGATGATGATGATTGTATGGTAATGTATTGATTATGCTAGGATAAGTAATGTATGCTTGACTATGAATGAGTATTATCGGCTCTATATGGGTTTTGATGTTGATACAAGTTGGATTGATTAATGAATGGAAACCGAATGCTTGTAGTCGGTTGTGGTAGGTTCACGGTTAGGATAATTCATTGTGTTGATATCATAGGGTGCATGTTAGTAATCAAGAACAAAAATCCGATTATATGTCTAAGTGTTGATAAGAGTTGTTCATGAGTTTTGTTTGATTTGGGTCTTTATGAATGATGATGAAGAACAACATGAATATGATATGAACATAATATGAATATTTGAAAACTTGTTGTTTGATCCATTTTTGGTAAGCAATAGACAAGGAAACATGTTTGTGAATTGTGGTTGGATAGTACATGAGATCACACAGTGAAACCTTATTGGCCAAGTACAATATTGAATTCAGCAAATGTTCCCAACCGAAACCTCCTGTCTCGACTCGAGACCACCACATGACAACTCGAGATCCCCCGGTTGTGACACAGGTTGCGAGTCGAGAACCTATAGTCTCGACTCGAGACCACGCATTTTCAGCACACAAAGCAGCTTGACACGAGACCATGGTTGCGAGTCCGGTTGCGACTCGAGACCAATACGTGCATGACCCGAGACCTCCTCCGTTGCGACTCGAGATCTTGTAGGCTACAACTCGAGACCGCACAGTCTCGACTAGAGACCGCACAGTCTCGACTCGAGACCACATACGTGTGCTCGCTGTTTGGACTTGCACCCCACTTCGGGCTTAAGTGATTGGGCCGGACTTTTGGGCCTAATGCATGGACCTTATACGTTTCTGTTGAATATGAATGATATTTGGGCTACCATGAATGATACTTGCATGCAATGTGCTAGCATACGTGTAAAAAGATACGTGCACTACTTGGTTTGAACCTGACTTGAATGGTATCTATGTTAGGACGTAATTGATCACTTACAACTTGATTGACCTTTCTGTGTATCTGCCGAGCAAACCAAGGTGAGTTCACACCCTCTACAAAGCATGGGATTCCCTGGGTCGGGAATTGGGGTTAAGGAACATGGGTTCCTCGTCCTCCTTGGGTAGGACAGCAATGGTTCAGGAATGTAATTCCTCGTCCTCACGGACAGATAACTCGTACTAGACCAAAACTCTATCATGAAGTCCCTCATTTTTATATCGACTTAATCGCCGGGCCAATGGCGAGCGGGTCATTAGTTAGATAGCGCTATTTAGGTTTGACAAACCTCACACCGTGCCGCAGAGGACGGGCGTGAACTAATGGACTATGGCACGTCGGTGATGATAGACACCGACGCTAAGGGCACATAAACATGACTAGCGTCAGTAGTCGATATGGTAACGAGTCTAGTAGATACATGGGGTAGCCCCCACGGCCGAAATGCTAGATAACTAACACGGGGTAGCCCCCACGGCCGGATTGCCAGAATAACCGGGAACAAACAAGTCACGTTTTTAACTATGGGGTAACCCCCACGGCAGGATGCCAGCTAAAGGAAACTGTTTTCGAAACAACTAAAAACGAACACCCAACCGTGAACTCACTCAACTTGTTGTTGACTCGTTACTACATGCTTTGCAGGTCCTTAGGTTCTGAGCTGGAGCCTGCACGGAGGAGGATCGTTGTGGGACATGGACGACTGAGTGCCATGTTAAACTTTGGAACAATTAAACTTATGTATTGATTTAAGACTTATGCTTCCGCTTGCAACTTAACTATGTTTTTGTTTGGACACCAATTGTATTGGTTAAACTTTTATATCTTTTAACTCGCATGTTCAATATGATTGGTGGCTGGATCCTGGTCAGTCGCGCCTCCAAGCGGTAGTACTCCGCAGGTGGATTTTGGGGGTGTGACATTTCTGAAGGCGCAAGTCGGTAAGGTGCCTTGGCCACAGGCGCGGTTCCTGGAACCAAGTCAATGTAAAATTCAACTTGTTGTTGAGGAGGTAATCCTGGCAAGTCTTCAGGGAAGACATCAGGATATTCCCTTATAGAGGGATATCTTCGAGCTTCGGTTCTTTGGCCTCTTTGTCAACAACGTGAGCCAAGAAGGCAACACATCCTTTATGCAAAAACTTCCGCGCCTTCAAACAACTGATAATTCGTAGAGGCGCATCCTGCTTCTCCCCATGATTCACGATTCATCTCTTCATCTGCCATCGGGATGCGGATAATCTTCTCATGGAAACAATCTCTGCACGATTACTCGACAACTAATCCATTCCAACTACTACGTTGAAGCTTCCCAACTGAACTCGCAGAAGATCTGACGAAAACTCATGCTCTCCAAGCTCTATAACGCTATTTCTAATCACTTCATTAGCTACTACTAGCTTCCCATTAGCTAGTTCTTATCGAGTACGGGATATCTAACTTACTTTCTACTAAACCAAGTATATTCTTAAACTCTAGAGATACGAAGCTATAGTCAGTACTGGTATCAAATAGCACAGATGCAAAGTGTTGTTTAGTAGGGAACGTACCAGTGACTTTGTTTGGACCCTGGCATGCTTTATGAGCTCCAATGTTGTATACTCTTCCACAGTCTTGGTTATTCTTTCTAGGGAAATCTTTCCTAAAGTGCCCCACGTCCCCACATTTGTAGCAGCCTGGAACTCTACCACTATCGTTTCCGTCTTGGTTGCCATCATCATTTCCTCCTTGTCTGGGATACTTTGCCCAACAGGCATCCTTGTTGTGTCCTTCCTTTCCGCACCTATCGCACTTAGGCCTCAGACAGCGACCTTTATGGTGAAACTTGCACTCATCACATCTAGGCTTAGTCCCCAAGGAAACCTTCCTGGAATGCCCTGTGCCACCACAGCCTTGACCTTGTTCTTGATCATCATTGTTTCCGTCCTGATAGCCATTGTTGTTGTTTCCTCTGTGATCTCCGCTACCATCTTGACCTTCGTTTCCATGTCCAGTACCACGCTAACATGTCTCCTTGTCATGCCCCACTTTGCCATAGTTATAACAATTTCCATATCTACAATGCCCGGTATGATGTCGTTGACAGTTGTCGCACTTAGGTAGGTTACCCATATATCTTTTTCCCTTTTTGACGTTGTTGTTGTTATTTGCCCGAGCACCTTCTTGAAAATCAGTGAGCTTCCTTTTGTTCTTTCCAGATGACTCCACCTGAGTTTCCTTCTTCTCATTAGGGGTTAAATTTTTTTCTAATCTAATTGCTTCTTTAGTGAGCGCCACACTTAAGTTACTCGCATCGATAGTTGTTGGAGGCGTTGATGCCGTCATCAAGCTCAGAATATGAGGCGCCAATCCCCCGACGAATCGTCATATCCTCATAAACTCTGGTTCTGCCAGATATGGAACAACTCGCGATAAGTTGTGAAGTTTCTACACATATTCCACCACCTTTGGACCTTCCATCTTCAGGTTCCAGAATTCAATTTCCAGCTTCTGGATTTCCGCTTGAGAACAATACTCTCTACGCATAAACTCTTTCATCTCATTCCATGTCAAAGCATACGCAACAGCCTCACCCAACGTCTGAACCTGGAGGTTCCACCATGACAGTGCCCCATCTTGAAACAGTCCAGAAATGTACGTGACTTGTTACTCTGGAGCACATTTGCTCATTCGCAAAACATAATCCGTATTCTCGACCCATCTTACAAAAGCTACGGCACCTCTAGTGCCGTCGAAGTTCAGTGGCTTGCAGTCCAAAAACTGCTTGTAGGTACAGCCTGTACCCAAGCAACATCATCACAGAAAGCATTATCAAAGCACATTTTTTAGGTGCTTAAACATTACCGTTAGGTGGGTTATTCCTTGAGGTACTTCCGCTGTGTCTGTAGCGACGAACCTCGTGCTGTGTGATGGCCTGTGTGATGTGCGCTTGTAATTCTGCCTCGGTCATGGGCAGCCGAATGATCTCTTGAGGAGGCATCTTTTAAGAAGGAGATCGGATTGGTCAGGTCTTATTTGTTCAGGAAATGTATATAGTTGTCCAGAGGTCGTATGTACATACACATAATAAATCATCATATCAAACAATCAAGCAACAACACAATCATAACACAAACAAGTAAATCATCAACGTAATTAATGAGAACATGACGATTGAGCTTTCATTAAACATCGACCACAAAATATTGTTACATGCTTCACAAAGTGTATCATATAAAAAGGAACACAGGGTCACACTACCCTTGTCCAACAAGTCTACCAATCTACAAAAGTCATACAATCAAAAGTGATCTCCAAAAGGCTTCACAAGCTCAGCTCAATGGTAGTGCTCTCATCACAGGTAATACATCAGCATAAAACCAAAAACCTATTGTACTGATGGCGGAGAAGGAGGAGGGAGGAAAATCAAACTAAGAACATGTGCGAGCTCCTCCTCGAGCTTGCTCACACGACGAAGCAAGTAACGGACCTGTTGCTCGACGGTGAGGAATCGAGCGTCAAACTCTGGGAAAGGAGTAAGAGGAGCAGGTGGATGTGCAAAACAAGGCGGTGATGAACGAGGGGGAACGAAAGCAGGCTGATAAGGACATGGTAAAGGACGCGGTGTTGACTCAAGCTCCAAGACTCTATGACTCATAACTTCAAATCGAAGCTGAAGCGAATAAAGTAACTCATCCTGTGTATAGCCAATAAAATGCGAGGGATGGTAGGGGTCTGAGGTCGACATGGAATACAGTGGGGACCATCGGAATGGCTCATCAGGTGGTGAAGAAGTAAAAGGAGTAAAAGGTACAGACTGGGGAATGTGTGGAAAAGCTGCTGAAACATAAGGATCATGACTAGGCTGCTGGCCTGAAGTACCTTCCCCTGGACGGGGTGCGGGTATGTCCTGCAAGAAAACATTACGTAAATCATCACGATGGTCATCATACTCCACAGGGTGAAAAGGAGCAACATTAGCGGGTGCGGGTGCAGGTGGAGGGATAAATGGCTCAATAACAGGAGGTTCAACGGGTGCAGGACAGGTACGAGGGGTGCAATGTCTGGTACGCCAAAAGGAATAGGGTCATGATCAGGTAAGGGCTCAGGATCAGCAGGTGCAACAACAGACTGATCAACAGGAATGAAATCTAGCTCAAGATCAAGCTCGGGATCGTGTGGAGGGGATGGTGCAGCTGACATGGCTGTATCATCGTCATAATTAGTGGCATAACATCGTAATCCAACTTCCTGCAAAGCGGAAGACATCACAGACTCAAAGGAATCTGAGATAGAGTGTAAACTAGTGTCAGAGGAAATCTCAATAACGGGAATCTCAAGAAGCGGAATAGCAACAACGTCCTCGTCTAGCTCTCCATCACCATGGGCGTCATTAAGAGGACCATCAACAAACAGATCAACACCATCATCAAACAGATCATCAAAAAGCCAATCCTCAGGAGGGATGACCTCTAAAGGAACAGGAGCGAGGATCGGTGCCACAATATGCTCACCATCGGGATGCCCTTTGATAAGATGATCATGGACTGGAATGGGAATAACAAAAGGATCCTCGTCTGGAATACCATCAGTAAGCGGTAAGTCATCTCCAAAATCAGGCAACACAAATGGCTGAAATTCGTCGTCGTCTGATAGCATATCTGGGTCGCTCTCAGTATCGAATGTAAAGATCTCTGGCTCTGGTGCGATCTTGTCGTCGGACACAATAGCCATAGGGTCATCAGTATCAGACAATCTGCTCTCGGATGAAGACATAGTGTCTATAACAGAACAATCATAACATATGCACACATATTAACCACTTTCATTTAGCATGCAATCAAAGACAATGTATCATGAAATCATGTATCCTCACAAATCCTTTCCATTCTTCCTAGTCTCCCAGACTAAATCACAAATGTAACCTTACTATAGTGTTTCGTGTCTTTTCATTTGTAAAAGTGCTTGTTTTCCTGGATCTGGGCGTTTCGTGTGTGCAATGAAAAACATGTTGTAAAAATATTTTCGTGAGAGCCCTAATGATGATGTAGTCTAGACTCGAGAAGGAATCCTAGTTCGCTACAATCGAAGCTCTGCTACCAAACTGTCACACCCTGACTTTTGCAGAAGCGTGATTATGTGTGAATTGCTTAATATCATTGCATTCAACCATAACAAACAACTATATGATAAAACCAAGATGTTCATCCATAGATAAGTTTTAAAACAGTACATGCAACATGGTTTTAAATCCCAAAACACAGACTTCGCGTTCAGAATACAACACCAACAAGTTTTAATTTCCATAAGGACTTCACAAAAGACACTAATGAAAACTAGGCTTTGAAATATGTATCCTATCCAGGATAGGATACACACTCCAAACCATTCGACATCGGATGACATCTTTTATTCAAAACAACACTTGAAAACTTCAACGCCCGCCAGATCCATACTTAGTTTCCTAAAATACATGTAGTTTGAAAACATCAACAAAAGTTGAGCGAGTTCATGTGTTTAGTGTGTGAGTTCGAATAAACTTTGTAATCATTGTAAGTAAGTATGTATTCGTAAACCCTGGTATGAAAGCAAACAAGGAAACAAAGAACATATCGATTAATGGTTTGCAAGTCCATTAATATGTGTGACGTGATGCAGGAAGGCTTAAACCTAGCAGATTTTGCACCGGGCTTCAGTTTGAAGACATAGTCACCTCATGGGCCTGATGTGCACAAAAAGCAACAAATAAATTACATCAATTGTGTCATAAAACTAACCTTTTTTTAGTACTAATGTTGGAAAAAGTGTATTTTTGTCTTCCTTTTGTATTTTCAGGATTAAATGAGTTCAAATGAACAAAAGAAGCAAAAAGGCAGCTAAATCTAACAGAATTACAAGAAAAGGAAAAAACGTGGCATGCCTGGCCTCCCCGACAGCATCTTCCCAAGAAAAACAAGAGAACAGAAGGCTGAACACGCCCCGTGCTCAATGAGCACGGGGGCGTGCCCAAGTGTTTGCAGAAAAGACAAAGCTATAGAAGCTTCTATCAACCACCACGGGGGCGTGCCCAGCGGACACGGGGCCATGGTCAACTCTAAGATTCGCAGAATCTGGGGAAATCTTGATAGTACAGATACGCTTCTGCACACAGGGGCGTGCCCAGCGGACACGGGGGCGTGGTCAACTAATGCAGACAAACTGCAATTAATGAAGAAAGAGAAGGAAGGTGGACACGGGGCCGTGCCCGAGTCTCTGTTCAGCCTATAAATAGGGGTGCTTGGCTCATTTGCAAACCATCCCTTGGCACACTACCTCTCTCACACTTCACCCACCACCCACCACCATCATAACACCAACATCCACCATCATCATCCATCGTCCATCGTAGAGTGTGTGAGTCATCTCGGGATCCAAGATTGATTGTAAGAGTTCTTGACAATCAAAGGCCATGTTTTCCTAAGTCTCTTACATCACTTGGTGAAGACAAGTGTCTAGTGTAATACTTTTTATTTTTAATCTTTTCGCACTTTTTATTTTGTTATGTATTAATGACTGTAATAACTAGTTTCTTATGTTGAAGGTGATTCTTCCTTATCGTTTGTCCATGGTGTCTTGGCATTATTTTATTGTATATATAAAATAAAAGATTTTCACCATTCATATCTCCACGGTCTATATGGAGATATGTTGGCTACCTGGCCGGGGGTTAAGGGAACAGTTTGGTAAGAGTCTTGTCTTGTTCAGTGTATAGATCCTGCAAGGACCTGGGTCAAATTTAGTAGGACCTCCTTCAATACCCACCGGTATTGGATGGCGGGGGTCCAAACTATTTGATCCCCTCATATGTAAGCTACTATTAATACATTAACCCAGCTACATAGGACTGTATCCTTGCTGACTCAGACTACTTAGCCGAGGGTAACGTCACCTTCAAAAGAGGGGCCTACCATAATATGAATTAATAACTTAATTAATTATCTTTCAATAATCCGACCCTTTAGGATTGTATCCTTGCTGACTCAAACTACTGGCTTGACGGTAACGTCACCTTCAAAAGAGGGGCCTACTACAATAGCTAAGATAATCTCTTAAAAAGTGCAAAAGTACGGAAATAATCAAAGGTTACACTAAACACGAGTCGAAGCCAAGTGATTCATCTTGTCTATCTGTTTTTCTTTTATTTTATTTTTCAACATTTTAGTTAGTTTTTATTTTCCTAGTTTAAAATTTTATTTTCTAACTTTTGATTTGATTAGACGTTGAGGATAAACCGGTACTAAAAGCTCTTGTGTCCTTGGACGACCTCGGTATCTTGCCAACACTATACTACGCTCACGATAGGTGCACTTGCCCATATGTGTGTTTGGTGTTAGTAAAATATCGTGTTTTACAAATTTAAAACTTGACTAACGGGTAAAAAGGGCTTAAAATATATTTAATTATATATACACACTCGCACACATCAAGTTTTTGGCGCCGCTGTCGGGGACACAAGGATTTTAAGAAAGTTAGGAATCAACGGCCTAATCGTTTTTTCTAATTTTTCTGTTTTTTTAGGATTTTCTTAAAATTTTCAGTTTCTGCAGAGCTCAGCACGGGCCGTGCCTGGTCGGACACGGGCCATGCCCAACATTGTTACTGTAAGTTTTTATTTTCCGAGTTACAGAGAGTTGAGCACGGGGCCGTGTTGAACTCCCCAGTAACAGGGATCCGGAAAACAATCACTGTACCTCCAACCACGGGCCGTGTTCATCTGAGCACGGGGCCATGGTGAAGCTTCTGACCAAAGTTCTTTTCTGTTTTTATTGTAGGACCTGGAACCCAGGCACCACATCTGAATTTTCTACGTAGTGTATGAGCTCCAGTTCTAGTAGATACATAAAAGAACCTCTTGAAGAACCCGAACGCTTTCTCAGAAAAAGACTTAAAGCTAAAAACCAAGAGAAAGTTTCGGGGGACCCACTTCCAATGGCAGACTAACGTACCCTCATGGATTACCTACGACCCACTGTAGGCAATCTCGGCGCCGCTATCAATGCACTGAATGTCGAAGCCAACAACTTCGAACTTCGACCGCATTTGATACAAATGCTTCAAAACTCCGCAACCTTTCATGGGCTTGCGGACGAGTATCCCCATCTACATATTACTAATTTCTTAGATATATGTGATACCTTTCGGATCAATGGAGCATCAAACGACGCCATCCGCCTTCGAATGTTTCCATTTTCACTAAAAGACCGAGCTAAGGCTTGGCTTAAGACCCTCCCAGTTGGTTCGGTAAACACCTGGGATGAACTAGCCCAAAAGTTTCTATATAAGTATTTCCCTCCTGCTAAAACGGCTAAACTAATGACTGAAATTAATACATATTCACAAGAGGATGGGGAATCCTTATATGAAACTTGGGAAAGGTTCAAGGAGCTACTAAGAAAGTGCCCTCATCACGGTCTTGCGGTATGGCAACAAGTATCCACTTTCTACGATGGGTTGTTGCCAAACACAAAACAAACACTTGATTCTAGCTCCGGGGGACTTTTAGGTAATCGTCGCCCAAATGAAATATATAATCAAATTGAGGAAATTGCTCAAACCAATTTTCAGTGGCACACTCCCCGAGGTAATAAATCTATTGCCCCGAGCGCCCATAAGGTTGATGAAAGCACTTCTTTACAAGCTCAAATCGAGGCCCTTTCTTCAAAAATAAAAAAAATTAGAAATGGCAAAAACGGTCTCGGTTATGGCTAGTGAGGGGTGTGGTGGGCCACATGAAAATTGGAGTTGTATGAAAGAATTAGATGATCAAACGGAAACGGTAAACTACATTGATAATAGGCCTAGGCCGTCGGGTCCTCCAACGGGTACCTACAACCAAGGATGGCGTAACTACCCAAACCTTGGTTGGAGAGAGCCCGGCAATAGTAGTAACCAACAAAATCTAAACCAACAAACAAACTTTCAACAACCGCAAAATTTCTCTCAACAACAAGGTGGACGAGAAAGTCTTGAAGATATTGTATCTCGCCTCATCTCCGACACCGAAAAGAAAAACTCAGATCGATTTCAACAATTGGAATCGAATTTTAGAAATCAACAAGCTAGCATTCATAACATCGAAAAACAATTAAATCAAATAGCTCAAAATTTCTCCAAGAGACCACAAGGCGCGTTACCAAGCAATACCGAAACCAACCCAAAGGCACAAGTGCATCTGATCACGTTGCGAAATCGTACCGTGGGTCCCGAGGAGGCTCCATTACCGCCAGCTGAAAGAAGCCATTCCAGCCATACCACAACTCTACCCACATCCCAACTAGAGAAGGCTTCTCCACCAATCCAAGAGCCTACTAAGACTCCTCCGGTTCCATACCCCGGTCGGTTAATTCGTCAAAAGACCGATGAGCAATTCGCAAAGTTCAAAAATTTACTAAAACAATTGCATGTTAATATTCCATTTATCGAAGTCCTAACTCAAATGCCTAAATATTCAAAATTTATGAGGGACTTCCTAACTCATAAAAGGAAAATTGAATCATTGAAATTAGTTAACTTAGGCGAAGAATGCTCCGCCTTGCTACTCAACAAACTCCCGGAAAAAAAGCTTGACCCCGGAAGCTTCACAATTCCTTGCTCGATTGGGGAATCCCCCATTCGTAATGCACTAGCCGATCTCGGGGCAAGCATCAACCTCATGCCTTCATCAATGTTCAACAGACTCGGCTTAGGGAAAACAAGCCCTACAAAAATAAGCATACAACTCACCGACAGATCCGTCAAATATCCACAAGGTATCGCTGAAAATCTATTGGTCAAAGTCGGCGAATTTGTCTTTCCGGCCGACTTTGTCATACTAGATATGGAGGAAGATACCGAAGTACCACTCATCTTAGGAAGGTCATTCCTAGCTACGACTCAAGCGGTGGTAGATATGAATGATGGAACACTAACATTGAGGATCGGGGAAGAGGAAATGAAGTTTGGAGTTGGGAAAAGAGAAGAAGACGACGACCCGGTCAAGTACATGAATGTCATAGACTCAAGTTTGGATGACGCTCTCCGACGGTGTATCATGGGATGCAAAACATCCCACTTGGGTGACATATGACCAGGCTTTGGGTCTAGCCAAGGACCCTTATAAACGTGGCGCACCACGGAGGCATTCCGCGAAACTATCCTTAGCTTAGTTTAGATTAATTTTTATGTTTTCTAGTTTAGTTTTAATTTGCAGGAATAAAACACACTCGGGATGGTGAAGGATACCAAGGGAACGTGAACCAACGCCCCATGCACAAAAACAGGGCCACCCGACAAATATTTCTTCATTACAGCAAGTTTAGCACGGGGCCGTGCTCACCCAACACGCCCCCGTGCCCAACCATCTGCAGAAAATGCCTAGTTCAGGTAACTGGACACGAGCCGTGTTCACCCAACACGCCCCCATGCCCAGGCTTCTGTTTCTTTTTACTCAATTTTTTTACTGGCGATCTGAACACGGGGTCGTGTCCAGACGCCCAGTAACATGAAATTTTGCTTTTTCACACCTTTTTACACATTCAATCAACCTAAAAAACTTATTTTTGGGACACATTGAGGACAATGTGTAATTTAAGTGTGGGGGGATGCTAAAACCTTGAATCTTGCAAGTCCTAAATACAAGCCTTACACAAAACTCTGTTGGAACCGCTAATCACCCCAAATTTTTTATAAAAAAAAATTCATTTTCTTTACTTGTCTAGGTTTAATTTGGGAATTTCAATTTCTAAAAAGGTTATATTTTTACAAATTTACAACCGATAGCGTCGTGATAAAAAGAACCAACATAAGAAAATTATGAAACGGCATGACAAGTTTAGTTAAAATTTGATTATATATACTTGATCACATAAAAACTCATTCCCACAAAAAAGTGAGTTTTGAGCCTTTATTGAGCATACAAATACATATCTTTAAACTAAATGCTCATTTTTCGTTTCTTGTGTGAATAGCCGCTTGGTTCTTACAACTCTAGAACTTGCCACGACCATACATTCCCGGTCCTTACCAACTTAAACCCGAGTAAGTAAATGACGCAGGCATTAGGACTAACCCTTTTTTATTTCTACACCATTATTTTCCTTTTTTTTACCACCTACCCAAAAATCCCCCTAGTTAACCCCTTTGAGCCTAAAACTTTTCATTTCATAACCCAAAAACAAACACCCTTTTACCCACCAAAACCTTTTTATTTTTAACCCTTTTGTTTTAGTAACAAACTCGGTTTTTCGTATGACTCTAAAAAAAATGATGATGATGAAGCAAAAGAGAAATAAACAAACAAGTTTAGCAAAAATAACTTTGTTTGAATAATGGCTTCATCAAAATAAAAATTTCAAAAAAATAAAAAGTCTTACGAAAACCGACACTTTTTACGCCTTTCGCCCTTTTACTAACCATTAACCCAACCACCTACCTTTAACCCAAGCCTAACCCTTCACCCAAAAGTCCTCTTGATATTTACAAAGGTGTATAGTTAAAAAGGAGGAGGATTGATTGCTTGGCAAGCTTATGGTAGGAGTAAGTTCCATGCCGCTCTCGAGTGATCCATTAAAATACATTTTCGGCCGAGTGTTGAGTGATCACCATGAGGTATGTGATCTTGTATATAAATGGAATTTTAAAAAGGCATGTTATGCCCTAATAAGTAATTTATCTTATGTAATGTTTTAAATAAATCATGACGAATAGAATTGTAAATAAATAAAAATAATACTTAATAAAGAATCTTGGAAATTCCGACACTCTATGACAAGCCCAAAAACCTTCTCTTCTACCCATTCCATTTGGGAGTGTAAAGCCATATTATAAAGAGTTTTGCTTGAGGACAAGCAAAGATTCAAGTGTGGGGGTATTTGATGTGCACAAAAAGCAACATATAAATTACATCAATTGTGGCATAAAACTAACCTTTTTTTAGTACTAATGTTGGAAAAAGTGTGCTTTTGTCTTCCTTTTGTATTTTCAGGATTAAATGAGCTCAAATGAACAAAACAAGCAAAAATGCAGCTAAATCTAACATAAATACAAGAAAAGGAACAAACGTGGCATGCCCGACCTCCCCGATAGCATCTTCCCAAGCAAAACAAGAGAACATAAGGCTGAATACGCCCCGTGCTCAATGAGCACGGGGGCGTGCCCAAGTGTTTGCAGAAAAGGCAAAGCAATAGAAGCTTCTATCAACCACCATGGGGGCGTGCCCATCGGACACGGGGTCGTGGTCAACTCTAAGATTCGCAGAATCTGGGGAAATCTAGATAGTACAGATACGCTTCTACACAGAGGGGCGTGCCCAGCGGACACGGGGGCGTGCCCAGCGGACACGAGGGCGTGGTCAACTAATGCAGACAAACTGCAATTAATGAAGAAAGAGAAGGAAGGTGGAAACGGGACTGTGCCCAATGGACACGGGGCCGTGCCCGAGTCTCTGTTCAACCTATAAATAGGGGTGCTTGGCTCATTTGCAAACCATCCCTTGGCACACTACCTCTCTCACACTTCACCCACCACCCACCACCATCACAACACCAACATCCACCATCATCATCCATCATCCATCATACATCGTAGAGTGTGTGAGTCGTCTCGGGATCCAAGATTGATCGTAAGAGTTCTTGACAATCAAAGGCCATGTTTGCCTAAGTCTCTTACATCACTTGGTGAAGACAAGTGTCTAGTGTAATACTTTTTATTTTTAATCTTTTCGCACTTTTTATTTTTAATCTTTTCGCACTTTTTATTTTGTTATGTATTAATGACTGTAGTAACTAGTTTCTTATGTTGACGGTGATTCTTCCTTATCGTTTGTCCGTGGTGTCTTGGCATTATTTTACTGTCTATATAAAATAAAATATTTTCACCATTCATATCTCCACGGTCTATATGGAGATATGTTGGCTACCTGGTCGGGGGTTAAGGGAACGGTTTGGTAAGAGTCTTGCCTTGTTCAGTGTATAGATCCTGCAAGGACCTGGGTCAAATTTAGTAGGACCTCCTTCAATACCCACCGGTATTAGATGGCGGGGGTCCAAACTCCTTGATCCCCTCATATGTAAGCTACTATTAATACTTTAACCCGGCTACTTAGGACTGTATCCTTGCTGACTCAGACTACTTAGCCGAGGGTAACGTCACCTTCAAAAGAGGGGCCTACCATAATATGCATTAATAACTTAATTAATTATCTTTCAATAATCCGACCCTTTAGGATTGTATCCTTGCTGACTCAAACTACTGGGTTGAGGGTAACATCACCTTCAAAAGAGGGGCCTATTACAATAACTAAGATAATCTCTTAAAAAGTGCAAAAGTGCGGAAATAATCAAAGGTTACACTAAATACGAGTCGGAGCCAAGTGATTCATCTTGTCTATCTGTTTTTCTTTTATTTTATTTTTCAGCATTTAGTTAGTTTTTTATTTTCCTAGTTTAAAAACATTTTTTTCTAAATTTTGATTTGATTAGACGTTGAGAATAAACCGGTACTAAAAGCTCTTGTGTCCTTGGACGACCTCGGTATCTTGCCAACACTATACTACGCTCACGATGGGTGCACTTGCCCATATGTGTGTTTGGTGTTAGTAAAATATCGTGTTTTATAAATTTAAAACTTGACTAACGAGTAAAAAGGGCTTAAAATATATTTAATTATATATACACACTCGCACACATCAGGCCAAACCCCGGTCCACATGGGTGTGGGCTCGCTACACCCAAATAGATTTATCACTCATGTCCCTCAGTCCTACTACGAGGATTAATGGTCTTAAGTGTTGTACCCACCACTCACATGATCTAGCAGTACCTTTCCTTAGCTAACCATACCAAATGTAATCGTATATAAACAGTTTGTAACATGTACTTCACCCTCGAAGTTATAAAAACTAAAAACAGGTAAAGAAAAGGGGGGACATGAACTCACGGTCTTGCGTTCTTCAATCTGACTGTAACTCAAAGCCTTTTCTGGTGTACACGACTACCTACAACGTACTACGATCTATTAGACGAGCGGGTCGTGCCTTGACTTAGTATTAATTAGTGTCTTTGAGTTACATTTCATTGTGCCTTCAATATTATTCCAAGTTACATAATTATTTGTTAAAATAAAAAATATTTTGACTTAAATTATATTTATTAGATTTTGGAATAATAGTTAAAATAGTATCTTTTAACTTGTTACTTTTATATATTTATACATGTATATCCTTCCCAAGGGTGGGTGTATTTGTATTCATATTCTTATACTTGTATATTTTTGCCAAGTATCAGTGGCGTATTCCGATGTGTATTTATACATACGAGAATACGTATTTTTATTGTGTTTACTACGTATCCTTATACTTAATTTTTGTATTAACTTTTTCCGGAATAATATCTTTAATAAAAATACATCAATATATATTTCCAAAATATATATTTTAAGAAATATTACTCAGAAAAATTATTTATAATTTTTCCTTTGCCAAAAATAATTGTATTTTCATGTAAACTTCAAAAATAATATATTTTCAAGTCCAACTTACAAAATATATATAAATCCATTTTCATCCAAAAATAATATATTTCGTGTTTGTTCAAGAAAATATATATTTTCTCCCAAAATAATATATCTTCTAATAATTCCAAGAAAATATATATTTTTACTTACAAAAAATAATATATTTTCTCCTTGTCAAAAATATGATATGTTTTGTAATACTTGTAAAAATCATATTTTTGTTCTCTTGGTGTCCAAAATATTACTTACCAAAATATAGTTACGAATAAACTTTCCGGAATATTTTGTAAGCTATATTCCTTTGTTCGGTTTCACCAATAATTTGGGTGTTCTTTGTATATTTATATTCTTGTTATTTTGGTAATATTTTGGATTGAATTTTTTTTGGTATTTTGATGAGTTATATTATTTCAATTCCTAAAATAATATAACAAATACACATAATATACAAATAATCACACACATGGTGACATCTAAATATATATTTTCCTAAATACATATTTAGTCATTTTTATTTATAAAAACTAACCTCCAATATTTATAATTTTTGTAACAACTTTATGGCAAACTTTATATAAAATTCATGGTTAAAAATATACTTGTAAATATTTGTTTAAAAATATTTCTCTAAGTGTTTAATTTTTAGAATATTTTTGCCTTAGTTTCCCCTAAAAATGGAGGTTTCCATGCCTTCAAGGCATATCATTTTCTTTTGTAAATCAACATAATCATCAACAAATCAATTTATACTTACCATCTTGCCAAAACAAGCATAAACTACTACTTCGTGAACTTGAAAATTTACAAAAAATTGTAGTAACTTACTAGTGTGTTTAGTAAGCTTAGTTACCCTTTAAAGGGTCGTTGTTTCTTTAAAAACATCATTTTTAAAGAAGTTAGTTCTTTACAACTTATAATCACATTTCCTAAAAATGTCTCTTCTTGGATTTTCCTTGTTACATATGTGTTTCTACACTTGTTTAACCTTTAAAAACATGGTTGATTTCTTTAAGAACCAAGATTAAGTAAACTTTGTATTTTCAACTTGGTTTCTTGAAAAATAATTCTTGAAACCTTAGATTTACAAGACTTACATCTTACTTTGATCATCATTTTTACAAGAAAACAATTTATTCTTTCAAGTTCATGACTTATGTGAGGATGATCCATTAATCTCTAACATTTTCATCCTCTCATCTTGCTAGATTATGTTTTTAATCATCATCTAGCAAGTTCATATGATGATCAACATCAAAAACAACAATCAACAAGCATGATAACACCTAAACATCAAGATTTCTTATGATTTTAAGCTTATGAAGAGTATGATGTTCTTACTACTAGCTCAAGGCTAGGGATGATCAATGGAAGAAATGAAGTGGATAAAAGCACAAGAGAAAGGTCCTTCAGCCTCCGAAAGCTCCAAGCTTCCTTATACACCTTCTTACACCCTTGTATGTATATGGAATGGATGAAACAAGATTGAAGATGATGGATGTAAGGGGGTGGGTGTTCGGCCGTGACTAGGGAAAGGAGAAGAAGGAGGAGTGTGTTGGTGTTGTGGGATGTAAATGAAGTTATTAACTTAAGGTTATACTTATAATCTTTTAACATGGTTAAGTGTAAAGGTTAATGTGTCTAAGAAAGGTGAAACATGATCCAATAATATAATCAAATGAAATCATAAGTGGGCCACCTTGTCTAGCGGTGAATAGGTGGGGGGTCTAGGCTTAGGTTTCAACCAATTAGTTAGTTTATGTTTAGATTTCAAGTATTTAGTTAGGTTATTTAGTTACTAGTTGTTATATGATGTGTTATGAAGTTCGGGGACCATAACTAGCTTGGTAAAGTTAAAACAATGTATCTAGTGAAAATTTGGTGTTTCGGGTAGTGTCCGGTTGTTCGGTTGGTTACCGGTTAGTTAAGGTGCTAAACTATGCAGTTTAGTGTGCTTTAGGTTACCTTTTGTGACAATTTTGATTCCCGACACTTAGGAAAGCATTCAGGACCATTCAACCATATTTTTGCATGATATTAGTGTGTTTAGATGCTGAATTTTGCTGAATTCTGCAGAATTCTGCAGTTTATGTGAGCTTTAGGCACTTTCTGGCACTTAACCTATCACTAGGAAGGCAGTTTTGTGATCCTTACTTTCCTACACACTATACTAGTGTAATACTTGGTTTCTGGCTCATTCTGTGTCTCAATACAATGTCCGTCTGTTTACTGAACTCCGTCAGCAATTTTCTGATTTGTCTAATAACTGTGTTGCCGGTGTTTCGTGCATCATTTGAATCAACAAAGTTTGCATGCAATAATGATCTGTCATTTGTAATATATGATGCACATGTATGTATATGGCAATAGTCAGAAAGCAATTCAAGTAATTAATTGTAATTCAGCACAGTCATTAAGCACTAATCATTGTTTAATAATTGTACGGATACTCGGAATTTTGACAGTTGTCACAGTAAGTCAGCCTTTTGTTCCTCGGTGTGGATTTCAACTTCTTTTCATAACAATCACAAATGAAGTGATGTCGAATTTCAATATGTTTAGTTTTAGCGTGATGTACCGGGTTTTTTGGTTATATTTATAGCTGCCTCATTATCTACAAATATAGGCTAGTTAAGAAATTGTAGACCATAGTCTCTCATCTGCTGTTAAATCCACAATAATTGTGAACAAAAGCTGCTAGCCGAGACGTACTCAGCTTTAGAAGTAGAGAGAGCGACCATGGTATGTTTCTTACATTGCCATGTTACCAGGCGTGTTCCAAAGAACTGACAGCCGACCGTTGTAGACTTTGGGTTGATTTTGCAGAAGCCGTATTCTTAATCGAAGTAGCCCTCAAGATTGAAGTTGCTAACTTTAGGATACCACACGCCTAAGCTTGGAGTTCCTTTCAAGTAACGTAGAATTTGCTTGATGGTGATCATATGAGAAACCCTAGGACTTGATTGGTAGCGTGCTATGAGGCATGTTGGGTATATTATATTAGGTCTCGACGCGGTCAAGTTCATGAGCGAACCAATCATCGACCGATACAAGGTTTCATCGACCTTTTCCCCCATGGGATCCGGATTGATGCCATGATTGGTAGCTAATGGGGTAGACATAGCAGCAGTTCCCGTCATGCTGAATTTCTCCAACATGTCATGAACATACTTGGTTTGGTGAGTGAAAACTGGCAGTTGATTAACCTGCAGGCCGAGGAAAAAAATTTTCTTTCCCATAGAGCTCATCTTGAATTTCTGCTTCATAACTTTTTCAAATTCTTTGTAGAGATCGTCGTTGGTAGACCCAAAAATAATGTCGTCCACATATATTTGAACTATCAGAAGATGACCACCAGCTTCCTTTGTGAAGAGAGTTGTATCCACCTTCCCTCGTGTGAAGCGATTCGTCAACAGGTGTTGAGAGTGCGTCTCGTACCAGGCTCTCGGGGCCAGGTGCAACCCGTATAAGGCTTTGTCTAGGAGGTAGACCTCATCTTTGTGGATAGGGTCGGTAAAGCCCGGTGGCTATCCGACGTACACCTCTTCTTTCACTTTTCCGTATAAGAATGCTGACTTGACATCTAACTGATACACCTTAAACCCTTTCCAGGATGCAAATGCAAGGAAGATTCTGATCGCCTTTAGTCTAGAAACAGGAGCGTATACTTCGGTGAAATCAATTCCTTCTTGCTGACTAAAACCCTGAACGACCAGGCGAGCTTTTTTGCACACAACAACCCCTCTATCGTCTCACTTGCACTTGAATACCCACTTTGTATTGATCTTTCTGTGACCATCAGGTAAATCTACTAGTTTCCAAACACCCAGCTTCTCAAATTGACTAAGTTCTTCCTGCATCGCGTTCACCCACGATTCTTCCGTAAATGCTTCTTTGTAGGTCTTGGGCTCTACCTGCAAAATGAAGCATTTGAGTGAAAAAACATTTTGTAACGGAGAGACTTTAGTATAAAAACATGAAAGGCCCTGATCAATTTGACTCCGTGTTCGAACTCCTGATTGTAGCTCTCAAATAATGTATTCTTCAGGATGGTATGATAGAGTTCGTGGCATCACCTCGTCAGAGACTATCACCTCATTCTCTAGGTTTGTGACATTCTGCTCCACATCTTGAGTGACTTCGTTTGTCTAACATCTTGAGTGACATTCTGCTCCACATTCTCCCCCATCAAAATCGGTATCTCCCTGATCAAACGTTGGACTATCTGAATCTGAATCGTTTGTGTTTTCAAACACCACGACTGGAGCATTTTCGGCTGAAGCAACTGTTTCTGTAACCTGAGTTTGAGTATCCTTCTGAGTGTGACTTGGGCACGCTTCCAAATCATTAGCACCACCTTTTTGATCATTAGTAACCACCAAAGGTCTTGGCACTTATTCTTTCGAGGATGACAAACGTTGTTGATACAACTTTACCAATTCATCATTTGACAGCTCCTCTGGAAGCTCGAATGAATTCCACAGCCCCCCGTAGTCGAACATCCACATAGCACCAAGTTTTTGTGTAGGCACAGTATACCCCAGGAAATTGACATGTTGAGCTTCAATTACTTGTCTGAGACTTGGTAGATATACTCGTCTGAGTGGACTAGCATATCCAACAAAGTACCCTTCCAAGCACTTTGCCCCGAACTTGTCGTCTGGATCTATAACTGTGCATGGTGAACCAAAAGGTTCAAGATATTCCAGATTTGGCTTCCAGTTCATCAGCAACTCAAAACATGTTTTGTTCGCGGTTTAATAGTCAACACTCGATTTAGGGTATAGCACGCCGACGCTACTGCTTCGCTCCAGAAGCTCACAGGGAGCTTTGAATCTACCAACATAGTGCAAGTAGCCTTGATCAACGTTCGATTCTTGCATTCTGCCACTCCATTTTGCTGTGGCGTATACGGAGCGCTGAATTCGTGCAAGATCCCCTTTTCTTCACAAAATTCCACCATTTTGTTGTTTTTAAATTTTGTACCATTGTCGCTTCTGATTCGTCTGATTGAAACTTTGTGCAGATTTTCTAGCTTCCCGAATAACTTCATCAAACTCGTGAAAACCTCTTATTTATTCTCCAGAAACAGTACCCAAGAAAATCTCGAGTAATAATCCGTAACAACTAGGCAGTGCAGAACACCTGAAATGCTTTTCATGTTAACGGGACCAAAGAGATCCATATGTAGCCTCTCTAGTGGCTTCTTGATCGAATTTAGAAGTTTCCTTGGATGTGACTTTTTGGTTTGTTTTCCCTTTTTGCAACTGATGCACTCGTCACCCAGTTGGAAATTCTTTAGATTAACACCCTCCACTAGATTGTTATAAGCGAGATAATTCATTTTACGTAAATGAATATGAGCCATTTTTTGGTGCCACAAAATTGATTCCTTTTCAGTCACCTTAGACACAAAGCACTGCGGTTTGTTATCCATCGTGGTCGCGACACTCATGTCGAGGACATAAAGGTTGTTCTCCCACGGTGCCCGCATCACTACCCACTCTTCATGAATGACAAATCCCAGTTTGAGTATCAGACATTCTTAGTGATTAAAGTGTGTGGTAAACTTCTTGTCACAAATCTGTGAGATACTCAACAGATTGTTCTCTAGCTCGGCGATGTAGTTTACGATTTCAAATGACACTTTTTTATTTGTCAAAGTACCTTCCCCAATTATCCTTCCACCCTTGTTTCCTGCGAAACCAACATATCCACCTCTGATCGCTCGGACATCATAAAATAGGGCGAGCATCCCCATCATATGCCTGGAGGCTCCACTGTCCATTATCCATTTTGAAATCAACCTCGGGAGCTCCTACACAGTTCAAATGTGATCAGTTGAATGAAGCAACCCAAGCCTCCTTCGACTCGAGTAGCTTGACATTTAGAAGAATTGTGGAAAGAATTGGATAGTTTCTATCATTTAACTCCAAACCATTTTCTGTTCCAACCTCAACCTCTTTATATAAAAACGGTTCTGGATTGATAGGTTCAACAGATTCTGGAACACACTCCTTGACCTGTGGGGTCGAAGAAGTCTATTTCTCTTCATCATTTGAAACTTTGGGAACATACTTCTTTACCTATGCGGTAGAAGAAGTTTGTTTCTTTTCATCAACAGAAACCTTTGGAACAGGCTTCTTGACTGGTGCAGTCACGATACCTTGTTTCGATTTTGGTTTAACAGATGTTTTGACTTGAGATTTTGGCTTCCAAGTTCGTTGAGTTGAAACATTTTTCTTGATTTTAAAAATTGATTCTTTGATTTCATTTTTCTTTGAAGTTTCACTAGTTTTGAAAACTTGTTTTACTGGTTGAATTTTAACTTTCGAATCACTTGCTTTCATTGCAATCTTTTTCTCAACAAACATGTGAGCTTTTCCTTTAACATCGTTAGGTTTCTGCATGTTTTTTACAACAACAGTCCTAGGCTTGATGTTGGTATACTTATATGCAATGTAACCAACCTCATTACACTTGAAACAAGTTCGGTTATCGGGAACCTTACTTGTGCCCTCAGACTGTTTTTGTGATTCTTTCTTAGCAAAGACCTCCTCGTTCGATTTTGTGAAAATTTTTGATTCTTCATCAGCACATGAACTTGAACTTTTTATAAAGTTCGTTTTCCTTACATATTTTGATTTCTGAAAACTTCTTTTCTGGTTCGACATACCACCCCAATACCCGTTACCACCAGTTTGATTTTTATTTTGAAATTGTGGTTTAGGTTTGTTGTAATAAGCTTTAGCCTTCAGAAATCATTTCAAACTTGATAACTTTTTAACTTCTAAAACATCAACTTCAACCAATTTGAAAACCTTCTCAATTTTATTCAAATTAACGTTTTGAATTGGAAAATTTTGACCCGAATACAACTTATCAGATCCATTCATTTGGTACATCACCAAAGTAGGCTCGTCATCTAAGTTGTTTTTGGACTTTTGAATGTAATTATTCATGAAACACTCGTCATCTTCAAAATATTCATTTGAACTATCACTTTCACTTTTCAAAACATTGTTAACCATATTTTTTACCAACTCTGAATCAAGTTTTTCTTCATCGGAAGATTTTTCAAAATTGACATCAAGGTTTTCTGGTAACTTATCAATTTCAGGTTCAGTCTTAATGTTTAAAGCTTTGTCCACCCCCAAGTTACTTCTAGAAAAATCACCGTTTACGGGTGGTGGAACACGGTTGTACCCAATACCGCTTCCATTGCTATAAACATCTTCACCGTCTTTGTTCTTTTCAATTGGTTTTGGAATCACATAATCAAGAACAAAGCTAGAAGAATAATAGCTTTTCAGCTTCAAATTGATACGCTCATTTACGATTTTAGCTTCTCCTAGTTGAAGTTTTAATTTTGCAATTTCATCAAGAAACATGTTGATTGATTTTTCTTTTTCTTCAAGAGTGTTTTGCAGTTTATTGTTTAATTCTCGTCTTTGGTAATCACGCTCTTCTGCTTCAGTAACAACTCTTTTCAGTTCATAATATGCTTCTTTTATTGTTCTAAATTCGAAAGTGAGTGTTTCATTTGCCTTTTGAAATCTTGCAATTTCTGATTTACCCTTGATTAATTTGTCTTTCAACGAATCAATTTTCTGAGTTGTTTCTTTCAAAACAGTTTTTGTTTGGGTGAGTTCATCAATTTTGGATTTCAAAGCATTTTCTTTTTCAGTACAGATTTTGCAATTTTTATGCAATTCCTGCACGTCTCATCAGTGGACTTACCATTCTGCACATTCTCATTTAAAGCCCTGACCTGGTTTGATGACTCGGTAGACACGGTTGAAGATTCTACCTCATTTTGTTTGGCAGCTAAAGCTTTATCCGCCATCTTCTTTAGGTTTTCGGCCGTCCGTTCCTACTTCACGTCAATAATCTCTAGGACATACATTGCAGGATTCAACTTCGCCTCTTTCTCGGCTTTCTCCTTTCTCATAGCAGCAGGTATTTCTTTGTACTCCTCTTCGACAGTCGGGATCGTTTTGACTAGTGCATCAAAATCGATTGTTGCTAGATCAGTTGCTATGTTCCCCTCTCGATCCAAATAGCATTGTCGCTCCTCATCCCACCTATTATAGTCTTTTGCTTCTTTATAGATCATCTCAATCTCACCAAGCTTCTTTCGAGCAATATCATCTTCTCTGTTATACACCCACTTAGCAACCAACGCGGAATCCTCATTAGGAATATATTTGCTCCAATCAAACCCCTCATCTTCCTGTGTGACAATCAACGCCCTTGTTTTGTCTTTCAAAGACGATCCTTCTTCGATCTGTGGACTGTTAACTTTCGAAGGTTGTTCCTTATTATGGTGGTAGATAGCCTTCTTATAGTAATCCTCATGGAACGGGTTGGCACTGTCGTTCACATTTTGATTTTGGAATTCTCGTTTGAAATGCCCCTTCTGTTTGCATTTGAAGCAGGTGACCTTCGACTTATCGAACCCCAGTTTGGTATTTGGACCACCCACACACTCTATTCCTGTGATCTCCATAAACCTTTGTGCTCTACGGATAACACTTGCCATGCACCAGCTGTCACACCCTGTCTTTTGCGAAAGCGTATGATGTGTGACTAGCTTGTTATCATTGCATTCAATTATCATAAACAACTACATGATCAAAACGATGCTCATCCATTCATGAAAATTTGAGTATTACAAACACTTGTTATTTAAGTTTTCAAAACACGACCTTTGACAAGGTAACAATTCAACAAAAGTGGATGACATCTAAACTTGTAGTCTACTTCTAGTTACGACACTTGCGCCCAAGATCCATCCTGTCACCTGAAATACATGTAATTTTGGAAAACATCAACATAAAGTTGAGCGAGTTCATGCGTTTTGTATTTCACGTTTTTATACTTTGTATGAAAACATAGTATGTGTCATGTATAATTCAAGTCTTTCTTGAGTACCCCACGTACTCAAGTATAATTCCCGTTTTCTTGAGTACCCCACATACTCAAGTATCATTCAAGTTTTCTTGTGTACCCCACTTTTTAAATGATTATTTATACAAGGACATTAAGGCACGTGAGGACATATGGAGCTTTAGTATATTCTCCTTCAAGCCATGTGAGGACATAGGGAGCATTAGTATTTTCTCCTTTAAGGCATGTGAGGACATAGGAAGCATTAGTATATTCTTCCTCTAACTATGTCGATTTCCCTCGACTGTGTCGATTTCCCTCGACTGTGTCGATTACCCTCGACTGTGTCGATTAACCTCGACTGCGTCGATTTCCCTCGACTGGGACACCGAAGCACTCAAGTGGTCACATAAGGACCATGAGTGGGGCTCGGCCGTACCCGTTAGATCTAACCCTCGTCCCTAATTAAGTATTAATGGCATCTCAATATCTAGTTTAAGCTCACATGATCTAGTATTTTCTAGGCTTTTCTTAAAGCTCATCATATTGCACTCACCACGAGTGCTTCTCGTATTCTCAAATCATATTGCACTCGGTTCTCATTCTCACCAAGAGTGCTTCTTGTATTTTTACCCTTTGTAAAAATTATAATATTTGTAACATGTATTTCACCCCCGAGAGTTATAAAAACTGAAAACAGTTAAAGAAAAGGGGGAGCATGACCTCACAACTTTGCGTTCCTGTGCGTCGTAAACTTCACCGGATTTTCTTAATTAACGTCGTAACCTATACGCGTTTTCTTAACGTTAGTCACTAGACTTGCGTCGCACAAGTACAGTCACTCTCTTTTGTATATATTCTTGTGTTAAAAATATTCTATATTTTTAACTAAGCATCCTACTTATATTATTTTCTCAAAAATTAATATAAGTATTTCATGTTTTGCACTTTGCACCCGAATTATGTATCTTGTATGTTGTGTGTGTATTTTTGTGTTTATACTCCTCATGAGTATTTAGTGTATTTTTAAGTCTTAATACACTAGCACGTATAACACATACTATATACACTTAGCACGAGAGTTGGTGATAAAATAATATATATTTTTCTCTCAAAAATATACATACTTATATCCATTTTTATTTTTGAAGAAATCCTCATTTCTTATCACCAAAAATTAGGGAAACCTTGGTAATACTTTTAAATACATTTTTAGGGAATAAGTTTCTCAAAAACTTATATTTTTCTAAGTGTCAAAATTTATAAAAATTTTGACAGAGTTTCCCCTAAAAATGGAGGTTTCCCATGTTTTCAAAACATGTGTTTATTTTCTTTTAAATCATCAACAATCATCAACAACAATTATCAACAATAACCATCAACAATAATCACTAATTTCTCCATTTCATGAACTTGAATATTTACAAAAATGTGTAGTAACTTACTAGCACATTTAGTAAGTCTTGTTACCTCTAAAAATAAGTTTATTTTCTTAAAAATTTTATTTTTAAAGAATATGAAGTTTCACAACTTCTAGTCAAGGTTTACAAAAATATTTCTTTGTAGAACTCCCTTGTTACACAAGTGTCTACACACTTGTTTATTTACTAAAATGCTTGTAATTTATATAAGGTTCGGGTTTAAAATAAGACTTGTATATTTTACTTGGTTCTTCCGAAAAACCACTTGTAGATCTTTAGATCTACATGTTTAGAGTCTTATTTTACAAGAAAATTACTTTTACTCAAGTTCATGTCTTATGAATGGATGGATCCATCATCTTTTAACTTTCTAACTTTTGCATCCTACTAGTTCATGTTTTCTAACATGGACTAGTATGTCTAGATGATGATCCATCTTGCTTTTACTAACAACAACATCAAATAATCATAACTAGACAAGTTTCACAAGAATTACACACATATCTTCTCTTTATCCACCCTATACACCTTATGTTCAAGACTTTAATGTAAGTTCTTTAGTGTTTCATGATTTTAGCCATTAAATCATCTATTAACCATTATAAACAAGAACAAGATGAAGATTTGAAGTACTTACTACTAGCACAAGGCTAGGGAAGTTCAAGAGTGCAAATGATGTGGATAAAAGCAAATGGTGAAGGTCCTTCAAGATCCGCTTGCACCGAGCTTCGTTAGTGACCTTCTTACACCATCCAATCACCTTGGATTGCTAGGAAGTGGATTGAAAAAGATGGAGGTGTGTGTGTATGTTGTAGCTGTGAGCAAGGAGGGAAGGAGAGAAGGTTTTGTGAAGTTGATGATGAATGAGAATGAATGTGGTTCTAGTCCCTTGGTTATTCTTATAATACTCCAACATGTAATGGCCCATTGTGTAATGTGTTAGGAAAAGGGGAGACAAGATCAATTAAAATATCAACACAAAATCCTCATATGGGGCTCCTTCATAACCGGCCCTTAGATGGGGGTGGGGGGGTCTTGGTTGCATTTCAATGGAAAGTTACAAGTTCTAGTTTCATTTCACGTGTCAAATCTAGTGTTAAGTGTGTTTATTAAATATATAGTGTGTTAGGGTGTTCGGGTACCCTAACTAGCTTAGAAAAATAGGAACAATGCCTCTAGCATTATTTTGGTGTTCCGGGTAATATCCAGTTGTGCGGTTAGACACCGGTTCGTTAAAGTGCAAATTACACTTTTAGTGTCTTTTAAGTACCTTTCTTGTACTCTTTCAATTCCCAACACTTAGGGAAATATTCTGGATAATAAAACGACATTTCTGCAAAATATTCATATGTTTTAAATGCTGAATTATTGCTGAATTATATAAATTCTGCACTTAAAGTGCGTTTCAGGTGCTTTTTAGTGCTTATTTTTGCTTTCGCAATGTCTATAAATTAAACCCTTATATGTACTCTTGGGTTTTAATGTACTTTTGTCGTCAGACCTACACCTAGGCCTCAATTCTAATGTCTGACTGCTTTCTGCAGTTCAGTTGACACAGTGTGTCTTACCAGTGAGTTTACTAATATTTTTGACGCAATGCTATCATAACGTAATTCTTGTAGCATATATCATGCATGAATTCACTTGTATGGAATTCAGAAATTTATTTTTCTGGTAAACTAGATCACGTACAGTCATTAAAACACAAATTACTGTTCATCTAGTGTACGGAATGTACGGAAAAGTGACGGTTGTAACAGTCTCCCCCCGTTAAAAGAATTTCGTCCCGAAATTCAAGCAATGCCATCGGTCGCAGGGGAGTTGTGAAACCAATATGGTCACTTAGATTCATGATTTGTCTTCATGTTCCCATGAAATCTCTGGGTCATGTCATGAATTCTATCATACTCAAGTAAGTCGATAACGACTTTACTGTATCTTGTGGACTCTTGGTCCATAACCTCAACAGGTTTCTATAGTATCACGGACTCTTGGTCCAAAACCTCAACAGGTTTCTATAGTATCACGGACTCTTGGTCCAAAACCTCAACAGGTTTCTATAGTATCACGGACTCTTGGTCCAAAACCTCAACAGGTTTCTATAGTATCACGGACTCTTGGTCCAAAACCTCAACAGGTTTCTATAGTAATTCTTGTCGTTTGTCATTGACGTGAATCTTATTTGTGGGAACAACGACTGTTCCTTAAGTCAGACTCCTCTACAGACTAGACACATGAATGTGTCGCGATCACTACTGATCTTTTTCTGGGAGCTTCATCTTGTGAGCAATGGTTTTGATCCCTAAACCGGGGATTCTACCTTTTCGTTTTCCAAATCACACTACGCCTTCTCTAGGCGAGGCTCTCATCAAAGCCATACTTCTTGTCTCAAATTCTTTCGACTTATGCTGCTCATCAGCGCTATCTTTCTGTATTCTGCGGGCTGTCCAGATATAATCGCATATCTGAAGGATCTTGCCTCTAGTTTTTCCTGGGCCATCTCGGGCCAGTTGATTGTTTATTTCTGGTCTCCGTTCAACATGACGGGAATCTACTCATTATGTTCCGTCTAAAGCTTTACACGAAGCGGTTTAGACGGCGGTGTGATAGATACCGTTGTAGGAAAACTCCACTAAGGGCAAGTGAGTGTTCCGACTTTTCATCAAAGTTTATCACACAAGCACGTATTGTGTTCATACAGTCTGCATTGTTCAGCAGCTCAGTTCATAATCAAGTTCTTACGATCATCGGTGTGCTGCAACCCTTGTGATCAACAAAGATCGTGCAGCATTTTCTTTCAGGTAATGACGTCCAGTTTGCGGCGCGCAATTACTGTATCTATCTCAAGGTCTTTTCTCATGATTCCTTAATCAATGTGCCGTGTACGCAATGTTGTGGTCTCGTTGTATCGACGTACAATCGAGACTTTGTCGAGAGACGTCACATAATTGCAACTCTAGCTCCTTAGCTCTTGGTTGCAGGGTTGGCATGAATTTCGTTCTTGGTTATGGTTCTCACCCTGCGAATTTGAAATCCGCTTTTTGTCATCTTGCACATAATTGTGCTTTCTCTAAGAGTTGCAAGGTAAATTGCAGCTGTTGTTTACGACCTTCCTTGGTCGTTGGCCATATAAGCATGTAGCCAATAAGTATGATCTTAATCCATCCGGGCATGGCTTACACGTTCGATTCATGAGGTCCATGAATATTGTCGATGCATGTGTTAAGCCAAATGGTACGACAAGGAACTCGTAATACTCGAAGCGAGTCCTAAAGGTCGTTTTAGGGATATTTCCTCTTGTATTCACAGTGGAGGACATCTTGTCCTCAAGTTGATCTTTGAGTGGTAACTGGAACCTTACGATTGGCTCATTTGTGTCACCAGTCCCTGGCAAAGGATTCTGATTCTCAATTTTCTGAAGTTTATGTAAAGTGGAGACTACCAACTTTCTCTTTGTCTCCTTAACTAAGGATGCTACGTCCTTAATTTCCTCTGTCTAGCAGCTCTTGCAGTTATATTAGAGGTTCATGCTTCGCTGGTGAAGCTAGTCGGTATGGCGTCATTCGTCACTGGTGCTGCTCCTGGCACACGATTTATCCCAAACTCCTCTCGTCGCTACAGAGAGGCATTCCTGGCAAGTCTTCTGAAAAGGCTACTGGGACTTCTTCCATCACGGGGATGTTCTCAGGCTCTGCAGTCTACTCGGAGGCGTTTCTATGCCTCTTCGACCAATGAGGGATGTCGTAGATCTGCCGCCTTGTGGGGTCTAGCATCCTTGCACCTATTGCAGGAAAGTTAGGTTTCATCATCCGCAAGAGGGATGCGTCTGATTTTCTCATATTGAACGACTTCAGCTCTATACTTGGATTTCTGATCCATGCTGACTATCATCTCATGACTTCACAAGTCAATGGTAACAGAAAGTTCCGACCTTCTGAGTCCCTAAATGCAGTCCTTAATTGCTTCGACTGTTTAAACTAGCCTTCTATGTGCCTATTCGAAAGAATATCGGTCGTCTATTTTATTTGAAACTAGGCCAGGCAGTTTCTTAAGTTCTAAGCATGTAAGGTTAAAGTTGATGCCAGTATTAATTAAAAGTAGATGCATTAGGTTGGTTAATAGGGAACGTACCCGTAACCGCATCTGGATCCTGGCGTGCTTCACGAGTTTCAATCGCGAAAACCCTTCCTTACTTGTTTCTACCTAGGGCAATCTTTCCTAAAGTGCCCTGCTTCACCACATTTGTAGCAACCTGGTATTCTCTTGCTTATTCCATTTGGGTCCTTTGCCCAACAAGCATCCTTGTTGTGCCCTTCTTTTCCACACTTTCCGCACTTAGGCCTCGGACATCGACCTTCATGGTGAAAGTTGCATTTCCCACACCTTGGCTTAGTCCCCGAGTAAACTTTACCTCCAGCCTTATTAGTGGCTCCCACGGTTTTCCTGCCATGTGACGGATTCACTCTCTTTCTTTTGTTTGCTTTAGAGCTTCCATAGTTGACTTGGGTGCTCATCTTTAGGTTTGAGGACTTCCTCTTCTTGTTGCTTGACGACTCCACATGAGTCTCTTTCTTGTTATCCTCAGATTCCGAAAATTTTCCCGCACGTAGAGCTTTTTCAGTAAGAGTGAAACTCATGTCGATAGCCTCTGCAATGGTTGAGGGCTTTGAGGTAGTAACCATGCTCCTGATCTGAGGTGAAAGTCCCCAAATGAATCGTTCAACCCTTTTAAATTCCGGTTTGACTAAGTAGGGGACGACCCTAGACAAGTCGTGAAATCGTTGGACGTATTCAGGAATCTTCGGTCCGTCCATTTTCAAATTCCAGAACTCCACCTCAATCTTCTGGATTTCAGCCCTAGAACAGTATTTCCTTTCCATCATTTCCTTGAGCTCGTCCCAGCTCAGTGCATAAGCAGCATCTGCACCAAGGGTTTGAACCTGAAGGTTGCACCAGGAGAGAGCGCCATCTATGAATAACCCCGAGATATAGGTAACACTTTGTTGGGGCGAACAGTTACTCATTCGTAGGATGGAGTCAGTCTTTTCTGTCCAACGAACAAATGCAACGGCACCTCCTGTGCCATCAAAATTTAATGGCTTGCAGTCCAGGAATTGTTTATAGGTGCAGCCAGTTGGAGGGTTATTTCCAGTAGTGCCATCGCTGTGCTTAGAGCGGAGGGCTTCATGTCGCGCAATTGCTTGTGAGATGCATTCTTGCAGTTCGGCTTCTATCCTTGGCAACGTACTGGTGTTTGTGTCCCGCCGGGGCGGCATTCTCTTCTGCCAAGATGGTATGAAGTAGGTTAGACAACATTCCAATTGTCTATGAGATACATAGCACCATAAGCCATTATGTAATCACCCAATTTCACATGTATATATAATCATTGTATAAGCGAGGAAACAGTTATTGAGCCTTCACATAGGCTTGCCAACTTGGCTTATTGTTTGAAATGAACTCGAGGCTACATCGCCTTGGTCATTCAAGTTTCAGTTATTTCCTGCTACATTGGTTTTTCTTAGGTCTTTAGCTTTACTGGTGCGTATATTTCCCCTTTGATGGGGTTGTTTGTGTAGAGGTGATAGGGAGTGTATCGTCACTGATTCTTCCTGAATGTCATTCCACCTCTCTTGCTTAAACATCGTCTTCACAAACGTCTCGTATGCAGGTAGAAGTCTCAGTCACGAAGTAGGCTAAGACAGGCTTCCTACTTTCTAACGTGCTAAAGCACTGATCTATGTGCTGTTCTACCAGATGAAGGTGTGAACACCTATAGATTATTTTGTATGGTTTTCATTAGCTTGACCCGCAGAGTCCACCAGGATTTCTGTGCACTACAAGTCATTATTACGTGGGCCCCCGTAATAATAAATTGTCTTGCACAGTTACCCCAAATTTTCTCTCGTCCAAGCAGATGATCAATCAAGGAGGGGACACTACTGTCCTTATACCTCTTGTCATGGAAAGGACCTTTGCGATGGTCCACGCGTTAACATTCATTATCGTTACGCGCGTATAGGCACGTTGATTAGATGGAATAGGAATAGAGAGAATTCCTAGTAGTTGTAGGGGCACCTTCGAGATGAATACTTCATCTTCCTTTTCCGGTCAAGTATGTCGTCAATCTTGCTTCACATAAGCCGCAGGGATCTCGTCCCGTTGATTGAGAATTCGATCAAGGTTGCCGCCTCTGCCTCGTCATCATCACCGTAGTTAGACACCTTCACGATCGAGAGGGAAGAGCAGCCATCTCCTACCGAAGCAAGCTCAGCATCTTGTTTGGTAATCACTCCCAGCCATGAGTTTTGCAAAGGATGCGAGGTCGGTAGCTTCATCGTGCGAGTCACGTATAGTAATAGGAGTCGGAGTTGAAAGTATCTTATTCACGTCAATAATCATTCCGTACACTTATTTGTATGTATGTATATCAATAACATATATGCTACTTAGCATAATCAAGCAATTTAATGCATTAAATCACGTATAACTCTCGTTTTTTTTGGGGGGGGGGGGTCATTTTGTTTTTGGCAAGTCTAACTCGTGTAGACTATGCTTTGGTTGGCACCTTATTTTAAAGGTATTCCTCACTAATGTCCTTGCCTTGTCACTTTTGAAAAGTGTCTGACTTATGGATCTTGGCGCTTTCGTGAATGCAATGAAAACCTTTTTGTAAAATGTTTTCATGAGAGAACTCTAGTGATTGTAGTCTAGACTCGAGAAAGAATCCTAGTTCACTACAATCGAAGCTCTGATACCAAACTGTCACACCCTGTCTTTTGCGGAAGCGTATGATGTGTGACTAGCTTGTTATCATTGCATTCAATCATAATAAACAACTACATGATCAAAACGATGCTCATCTATTCATGAAAATTTGAGTATTACAAACACTTGTTATTTAAGTTTTCAAAACACGACCTTTGACAAGGTAAAAATTCAACAAAAGTGGATGACATCTAAACTTATAGTCTACTTCTAGTTACGACACTTGCGCCCAAGATCCATCCTGTCACCTGAAATACATGTAATTTTGGAAAACATCAACATAAAGTTGAGCGAGTTCATGCGTTTTGTATTTCACGTTTTTATACTTTGTATGAAAACATAGTATGTGTCATGTATAATTCAAGTCTTTCTTGAGTACCCCACGTACTCAAGTATAATTCCCGTTTTCTTGAGTACCCCACGTACTCAAGTATCATTCAAGTTTTCTTGTGTACCCCACGTTTTAAATGATTATTTATACAAGGACATTAAGGCACGTGAGGACATAGGGAGCTTTAGTATATTCTTCTTCAAGGCATGTGAGGACATAGGGAGCGTTAGTATTTTCTCCTTTAAGGCATGTGAGGACATAGGAAGCATTAGTATATTCTTCCTCTAACTATGTCGATTTCCCTCGACTGTGTCGATTAACCTCGACTGTGTCAATTTCCCTTGACTGTGTCGATTACCCTCGACTGTGTCGATTAACCTCGACTGCGTCGATTTCCCTCGACTGGGACACCGAAGCACTCAAGTGGTCACATAAGGACCATGAGTGGGGCTCGGCCGTACCCGTTAGATCTAACCCTCGTCCCTAATTAAGTATTAATGGCATCTCAATATCTAGTTTAAGCTCACATGATCTAGTATTTTCTAGGCTTTTCTTAAAGCTCATCATATTGCACTCACCACGAGTGCTTCTCGTATTCTCAAATCATATTGCACTCGGTTCTCGTTCTCACCAAGAGTGCTTCTTGTATTTTTACCCTTTGTAAAAATTATAATATTTGTAACATGTATTTCACCCCCGAGAGTTATAAAAACTGAAAACAGTTAAAGAAAAGGGGGAGCATGAACTCACAACTTTGCGTTCATGTGCATCGTAAACTTCACCGGATTTTCTTAATTAACGTCGTAACCTATACGCGTTTTCTTAACGTTAGTCACTAGACTTGCGTCGCACAAGTACATTCACTCTCTTTTGTATATATTCTTGTGTTAAAAATATTCTATATTTTTAACTAAGCATCCTACTTATATTATTTTCTCAAAAATTAATATAAGTATTTCATGTTTTGCACTTTGCACCCGAATTATGTATCTTGTATGTTGTGTGTGTATTTTTGTGTTTATACTCCTCATGAGTATTTAGTGTATTTTTAAGTCTTAATACACTAGCACGCATAACACATACTATATACACTTAGCACGAGAGTTGGTGATTAAATAATATATACTTTTCTCTCAAAAATATACATACTTATATCCATTTTTATTTTTGAAGAAATCCTCATTTCTTATCACCAAAAATTAGGGAAACCTTGGTAATACTTTTAAATACATTTTTAGGGAATAAGTTTCTCAAAAACTTATATTTTTCTAAGTGTCAAAATTTATAAAAATTTTGACAGAGTTTCCCCTAAAAATGGAGGTTTCCCATGTTTTCAAAACATGTGTTTATTTTCTTTTAAATCGTCAACAATCATCAACAACAATTATCAACAATAACCATCAACAATAATCACTAATTTCTCCATTTCATGAACTTGAATATTTACAAAAATGTGTAGTAACTTACTAGCACATTTAGTAAGTCTTGTTACCTCTAAAAATAAGTTTATTTTCTTAAAAACTTTATTTTTAAAGAATATGAAGTTTCACAACTTCTAGTCAAGGTTTACAAAAATATTTCTTTGTAGAACTCCCTTGTTACACAAGTGTCTACACACTTGTTTATTTACTAAAATGCTTGTAATTTATATAAGGTTCGGGTTTAAAATAAGACTTGTATATTTTACTTGGTTCTTCCGAAAAACCACTTGTAGATCTTTAGATCTACATGTTTAGAGTCTTATTTTACAAGAAAATTACTTTTACTCAAGTTCATGTCTTATGAATGGATGGATCCATCATCTTTTAACTTTCTAACTTTTGCATCCTACTAGTTCATGTTTTCTAACATGGACTAGTATGTCTAGATGATGATCCATCTTGCTTTTACTAACAACAACATCAAATAATCATAACTAGACAAGTTTCACAAGAATTACACACATATCTTCTCTTTATCCACCCTATACACCTTATGTTCAAGACTTTAATGTAAGTTCTTTAGTGTTTCATGATTTTAGCCATTAAATCATCTATTAACCATTATAAACAAGAACAAGATGAAGATTTGAAGCACTTACTACTAGCACAAGGCTAGGGAAGTTCAAGAGTGCAAATGATGTGGATAAAAGCAAATGGTGAAGGTCCTTCAAGATCCGCTTGCACCGAGCTTCGTTAGTGACCTTCTTACACCATCCAATCACCTTGGATTGCTAGGAAGTGGATTGAAAAAGATGGAGGTGTGTGTGTATGTTGTAGCCGTGAGCAAGGAGGGAAGGAGAGAAGGTTTTGTGAAGTTGATGATGAATGAGAATGAATGTGGTTCTAGTCCCTTGGTTATTCTTATAATACTCCAACATGTAATGGCCCATTGTGTAATGTGTTAGGAAAAGGGGAGACAAGATCAATTAAAATATCAACACAAAATCCTCATATGGGGCTCCTTCATAACCGGCCCTTCGATGGGGGGGGGGGGGGTCTTGGTTGCTTTTCAATGGAAATTTACAAGTTCTAGTTTCATTTCACGTGTCAAATCTAGTGTTAAGTGTGTTTATTAAATATATAGTGTGTTAGGGTGTTCGGGGACCCTAACTAGCTTAGAAAAATAGGAACAATGCCTCTAGCATTATTTTGGTGTTCCGGGTAATATCCAGTTGTGCGGTTAGACACCGGTTCGTTAAAGTGCTAAATTACACTTTTTAGTGTCTTTTAAGTACCTTTCTTGTACTCTTTCAATTCCCAACACTTAGGGAAATATTCTGGATAATAAAACGACATTTCTGCAAAATATTCATATGTTTTAAATGCTGAATTATTGCTGAATTATATAAATTCTGCACTTAAAGTGCGTTTCTGGTGCTTTTTAGTGCTTATTTTTGCTTTCGCAATGGCTATAAATTAAACCCTTATATGTACTCTTGGGTTTTAATGTACTTTTGTTGTCGGACCTACACCTAGGCCTCAATTCTAATGTCTGACTGCTTTCTGTAGTTTAGTTGACACATTGTGTCTTACCGGTGAGTTTACTAATATTTTTGACCCAACGCTATCATAACGTAATTCTTGTAGCATATATCATTCATGAATTCACTTGTATGGAATTCAGAAATTTATTTTTCTGGTAAACTAGATCACGTACAGTCATTAAAGCACAAATTACTGTTCATCTAGTGTACAGAATGTACGGAAAAGTGACGGTTGTCACACCAGCGAATATCAATCAGCTCCATTTCCTACGGATCTATCTGATCATAGTCCTCTTTCATCATATTTGGTTTGCCGATCTTGCCTGCAACCAGACTTTCGTAACTCTCAAGGATAGATGCAAGGAACACCATCTGTTGTTTAGCCGCTTCTACGCTAAGACTTTGCGAGTTGTTAAGATTTACGGCTATGTTGCATTGAACAACATTTGGGTTAGAGTTGTTTTGACTCTGTTGTGTTTTGGTTGCAGATTGTGATTGTGTGTTTGAGTCGACCATTGATAACCAAAACCACTACTCAGCTGATGGGTGATTCATTTGAGCTTCCGACGTTGAAGGCTGTTCCAATCTTTGGTGATTGAATGTTTGGTGAGAGTAGACTTTCTCTATAATACAGATTCACGTTCTATTGATAGTTAGAGGTATTTGACTTGTTTTGTTTTCTGATCTCCAATTTGTGCCCCTCTAACTTTTCAATCAGTGTATCCAGCCTGACCGTGCTCATGTTCAGATTATTCTTCAAAATCAAAATGTAATACTGCCAATAATCCTCATTCGGTAGTGCATCGACCAGTTTCTTGTTAATCTCCTTATCAGTATTTGTGATTGCAAACCTATCCAACTCTACTTTCAAATGGCAAAACCTCTCAATCATCTGCTTTACACCTTCGCCTTTCATACAGCTGAAATAGTCTAATTCTTTTTTCAACAATGATTTTTTGTTTTTAACTATTTCTTCGCCACCCGTACATTTCTTTTTCAAAGACTCCCACAACCCTTTTGTTGTATTATCATATCGAAGCAATGATATGCTGTCGTCTCGAACCGATTGGTGAATAAGAGCAATCCCACGTTGTTCAGCAGCAAAGTTATTCTGATCTTGTGTTCCCAAGGTTGTAAGTGGGATTCTTTCTCCTTGTGGGGTTACTGAAAGAGTATGCCCAGTCTCTAAATATTTCCAACTCTCGTATGCGTACACCTTCAACCAGTTGATAAACTTTGGAGCCCATCGATTGTAGTCCTCGATGTTCATCAAGTTCGGCGGCTTTTGGTGAGTCCCGTACGCGTTGTCGACATTTAGTGTCTTAGAAATGACACTTGAAAGATTCTTTGGGTTGGAAGTAGATGTCGGTGCCGTGGTGTTAAAAGCATCATAAAATGGATTTAAGAATTCATCTCACATGATTACTGTCTTTGAAAGTACCTGGAAACGTCAAAGTAAATCAAACACTTTTGAAATCAAACTAACAACTCTACTGGTCTGGATGACTGTGGTCTGGATGAGCAGATAACAACAATCTTCAGATGGACAGTTTCCGGATAAACTATATCCGGATGGACACTTTCCAGATGGACTTTATCCGGATGAACAAGTCTCGGGATGAACACTAACAAAGTCTAACTGTCCGGATGAGCAAGTTTATCCGACTAGATGGACTATGAAGTCAGCAAAGTAAGTTCTGAAGTTCATGGTTTTTCACTGATTTTAATGAGTTTTAGCTTAAATTATGATCTGAAACTTTGTAGGATTGATTAACAACACATTTCGCACATCTTATCCAATTTTGTGTTTGTCAAGAAAAATGAAAAATGAGTAGAAATAGAGAAGTGTAGATCAAAATCGGAAAGAATCTGATGTAGATCTCTGTTATCTCGTGATAATCTTCTCTGAATCCGGCCTCCAAGCTCCGATACCACTTGTAAGGACCGTAAGTTTGGGTCTTCGAACGCTCAGACCGGACCTCAACACCTACTGACGTGTGCGGAATCCATGAAAGTAGTAGAGAGAGAATAGCACAGAAGATACTGTTAAACACCTTTCTCGTTGATATTGAAACGATTACAGAACTTGGAGATATTTTGACAGGGCTTCACCTAGGGTGCACAAAGTTCTTTCACAAATGAACACCCCTATTTATAGGCGATGCCTATCCGGATGAAACCTTCTAATATCCATCCTACCGGATGGGGAATGTCCATCCGTCCGGATGGACTTACATAACAAGCCAAAACCATGTTTCATCCCGGATTACATACAAAACATACTTTAAACACTACAAAGACACAAAACAAGATAAACAAAGACTCAATACAGATGAAAGCTACAGACATAGTGCATTCACTTGGAAGCTTGCGATTGGGTTTAGGTGGATCGTATACCTGCCATCTTGGTTAATGTTTGATTTGATTTGATTTGATAATAAATTAATTGAATATATTGAATGTTGATGTTTCTGATTGTGATTCCATTGCATAGAATTTTTTTAGGATGAAAAAAGATAAGTGTGGGGATGTGATCTCGGGTTAAAATAAGTTGTACTTTATGTTAGTTTGTGTTAGTTTTAGCGTATTAAACATATTATTACATAGTTGTTTATATACTTATTGAGTGTCGGTGTTTTCGATCTAACAAGTGTTAAAAAGGGTTAAATGAGAGAAACCGAGTTTACAAGTGGGATCGACGGGTTAACGCAAGATTTAAAATGAAAGAAACTCACCTGGACACTTTTGGCGACACGCGGCAACAATGTTATCCATGTCTGTGACCCGCCTGACAACTCAAAGTCATGTTGGTAAAAATTAAGTAATGTCGGTCAAGGAGATGACCCCCACGACACCGGGGGGGGTGGCTAGGATACGTCCGCAACGCGCGACCAAGGTTAATTGCGGGAAAACCTTTATAAACAGCTGAAACATGTAATTAGGTCATCACTTTCATAAATTCATGATCCCAGCCGTCTAAGACGATCACCAAGGCGATTTTAGGCATCATTCTCTCATCTTTCAAGTTATTTGGGCATGTCTGATCGATTCGGGATGATAACTGAAGCTGTGAAGACAACCATGAGCGCCTAAATACTAGGTAACTTCCCCCCCGGGTGAACGAACGCTTTGTTTGATACAATTATCTACTTTGTTTCTGATTCTTGTAACTGCTAAATCTTGACCACTTGTGTTGATTTTGTGAAACATTAATTTTGTTAGAATTATTTATCGTTTATTAAGCGTATTGGTGATATACTTGCATCGTTAGCGAGTTAATAGATTGATAGGTAGTTTGTTAGGATCGAAGGGTCTCATGATAGTGTTTGTTTGTATAATTTGAATGAATCAATAGGAATGAACAGAGTTTAAGTACAGCGGAAATGAACAATAAACTTTGTAAACACAATCATAGAGAAAAATAGTTTTAGTAAATACATGCTTTTCATTTAGTTGAATGATTACAATACAAGTCAAAAGATTATACAGCATGCTTACAAACTAAACTCCCCCTCAGCCTGATACTCCATGGTTGGTCGTACAAGATGAAAGGATTGGACTAAAGGAGAAGAACTCTCTCAGTCAATCAAATGAAACAGTACAGGGTACTGTTCCATTTATAGGCACAGTCGAACCACTGAAGCATCTCAGCTGACGTCACCATGAAAGCGACATCTAACAGCCTAACAACCTGTAACCACTGTACTTATACAGACACTGCTAATCTTAACCACTGACTTTATATAGAGCAGGTGACACACTAAACTACTGCTTTCTCCTTTCACCAGTGCTTTCCTCAAGGTTGATCAGTCCTTGAGTGGGTAGTCCTTTGGCATCAGTAGATTGAGTCAGTAGTGTTTACTCCTTGTCAGTCTTCAGGGCTTCATCAGCTGTTTGAAGGACAACAACTGTTGTATACGGACAGTGGATAGAGGACATCAGATGTTATAACCACTTTCAAGGGGAAAGTTTAATGCAAACAACTATTTATTGTGAATCCACTGATGTGACCTTGTTTTGGCTTTACATCATCTGTTCCTCTGGTAGGGTTCAATCCCAACAATCTCCCCCTGGAATAGATGATGCCAAAACCTTTCATTATTCTGGATCTTTATTTTCCCATCAGAAGTTCCTTAGCTTGTCTTTTAAATTCCACTTCAAAATCCTTGGAACTTGAGTCATCCTCATCCTTGCACAGTGTAAGTTCAAGGAGATCTTGTAGATCTTCAACACCAATTTTAGGAAACCACTTTGTTTCCTTGATATGTACTTCACTTCACCATTGGATCTGATCATAGTCAATACATGGGTCTTTTGATCAGACATCAATTTTAGTACTTTTGAACCCAATGGGTTTCTTGGGAGAGATTTATTTACTAATGAGTCTGGTGATTGTGGCCTTGTGAAGAGTTGTTGTAACTAAAGTGGTTTTTGGAGATGATGATGTTTCTGGTGGAGCAGTGATTTGAATGGTTTGAGTGAGAGCAGTTGTTGTAACTGAAGTGGTGGTTGTTGGTTTAACAACTGCTGTAACCACTGATGTATCAACAGTTGTTGAGACAGCATGTGTTGCAACAGTTGTTTGGGTGGAAGATTGATGTGTGGAGCATTTAGGAAGTTTGGGAGTGTGTTTTCTGGATCTGGATGTTATGGATTTGGGTTGCCTCACTTGTCTAGTGGGCTTCTTCTTTTCATCTTTGGGATTTTCATCATCCTTTGGCTCAGAAGTACCCTGTACATTCAGTTCCATGAAAGCTTTCTTCTCCTGTTCAAACTTTGCTTTTTCCTTTTCTTCCAAATCACTTTTTATCTTTGTTTTTTCATCAACAAGGATCTTAGTGATTTCATCAATCTTTTTAGAGCCATCTGGTTCCACTTTCTCCCCCTTTTTGGCATCATCTGGATTTCAGTTATCTAATATTATGATAGAGGGAGGAACAGTGCCAGATGTGCTCAATATGTGGGCCTTAATTTCCTTGATATCAGCTTGAGTGTCTTTAAACCTTGCTTCCATAACATTTCTGATCTTTTGAACCTGAATCTCATGTTGCTGATCAGCTAGTCGTTTTTTATGGTTGAGCAATGGTTGAAATAGATTCCACAACTCACTTGCAGTGAGAGTGTATGTTGGCTCAGCTGTTGAAGTTGATGCAGCATTGGATGGTACCTTTTAATCTTTCAACACCTGTTGCAGCATGCCTTTGATTTCTTCAACAGATGTGTCTTGTTTGTCTACTCTAGCCGTCAATTCTTGGTACAATAAATCATCACCTAACTTAATGGGATCATCTGATTTCCCACTAACAGTGGTTGTAACAGTGATTGATTGAGGAATTTTATTCCAAGTATCATCCACTGATGCCCCTTTTTCTCGGTACTGGGGACTTCTTTCTCTAGAAAGAGAGACATTTTTTAGTAAACCAGTGAAAACTGAATACACAAATGTTCCCATAGAAGAAATTGCCTCCAAGGAAGTCTTATTGATGTAACCACTGTCCAAATGCAAACCAGTGGTGGCTGCTTCACTTGGATTACCACCAAGAGTTACTTGTAACTCAAGGGGTGTAACCTCCTAAGGGCTTGTTGGTGGGTTAGCTATGATTGATATATCAGACCCAGTCGTTTGTTGAAGTATATTCTCATTGATAGGTGAGTGAGAATTGATAGGTGATATATAAGAGTTACTGGTGTGTGCCTGGTTCAAATCAATAGCATCCAACAATAATTTTGTTGGTGGGGGAATTGTGGAGGTGAGGTTGGGTGTAGAAAGAGAATTGTCCCCGGGCATTGGGCTGTGGATGATGGAATCAAGTGATTCCAGAGCATCATATTGTGGTGTCCCTATTTGTACAACCTGTTCTTTTTTAGAAGTAACAGGAGGAGTTTCAGCCATGGGTTGAGATATTTCTACCAACTCCTGTGAGGAAGTAGCAGCAGTGGTTTCTTGTGACTTTTGTGCTGTCACTGGCATTTGCTCTGGTATCTCATCCTCCAGAGTTGCCTTTTTGATAGGTTTTGGGGGTTTTTGAGTTTTCTTCTGTTTTGGCTTTTTGGTAATTTTAGGTGTGGGTTTCAAAATAGTTATTTTGCTGCTTTGATCACCTTGAGCAGTGGGCTCAGCAGCAGATACCTGAGGAGCAGTGGTAACTGCTAAATTCTGCTCAGGCACCTCTGCTTGTCTTTTGCAAGGTGTTGACATTCTTGTAAAAGTTTCTACAGTTAAACTATTTATTTGAAAAGAGACACCTTGTTTTATTGCAGCAGCATCATTCTTACCAAGTTTCTTTTCAAAATAGTAACTTAAAAATCTTGGAAACAGTAAGAATGCCTTTGTTTCAACATTTTTAACCAAGTCATTAAAGATTTCCTGGGAGTAATTAAAATTTTCATCTTGAAGAATAGCATATCCTAGATTTTGAATCTTTAATAGTATTTCATTAACAGAGGTGGTTTTGTTTGAAACACACATTAGCAGAGTATGGAACAAAAATCTTGTTGCAGGTGGAAAATTACCTTTTTGTAAGGTATCCCTTTTTATTTGCTCTGCATAACCCCTTTCAAGGAAATCTGTTTTTAACTCATTTTTGGGAAAAGAAGTTTTACCTTTCTGATCATTGAGTTCAAAGACTTCCGAGATGGATTGTGGTGTGATTTGGACAGCTTTACCCTTTAGAGAGGAGTTAATGGCTATGACAATCTCACCTTATTTGTCAAGGGTTACATTTTTCCATAACTCTCTTTGGGTCGCCAAGTAAATTGGTGCATCTGCTATTAACAAAGTTTTATACTTTGATGCAGACATGATATCAATGATGAAGTCGAAAGCATTAGTGGTGCCGGGTTTTGTGAGAAGACCCAGAAGGTTGTGAAAAGGTTTGTGTGGGATTTTGATAGGTTTAGCCTTTTGAGAGGCCTCTTTGGAAGATGATTTTGAAGTGGATTTTGCGGAGGACTTCGATTTAGTCATTTTGGAGAAGACGATCGAAGAAAGTTGTGAAGGAATTTGTGGAAATGAGATGAAAAACTGCTTTGAGAAAGGAATTTTTATGAATTCGATTCGACAGTGAAAACCCTGTTTGGATGTTAGGGCAGGGTTTTATAAAGTGGAAAAGTGAGTGCTGACATGGCGGCGGTTACAAAAATCTGACGGATAAGTACTGACCACGTGCCAACCTCTGACAAAAGATGAATAGTGGAAGACAGTTGTTAAAGAAACCACTGACAGTACAAATATCAGTGGTTGTTAGAAGGACATATGTGCCCACAGTGGGTGACTTTCACTATCAGTGGATAGCATATCAGTGGTTGAAAATACTGATTTTGAACATCAGTGATTTTTAAGGAAACAAGAGAGCAGAGGTTGACTTTTAGCAATGGACAGTATTTTCTGAATAGATGTTTGAAACAGATCAGTGGTTATGGGCATGAAACATGAAATTAAAGTGTTGTTTTGATTTTTATCCATTTTTATGGACATTTATCAGCAGTAATTGATATTTTGAGGCAAAAAAGATCGGCAACTGTTGATTTATCTTTAACAGCTGTTTGGTACACCCGCTGATTTGAAGTATCTATAAAATGACATTCTTTGCAAAACACATTTTAGATGCATATTGTCAAGATTAACATATCAGCAGATCTTTTAGAGATTTACATTCAGGATTATAAACAGTGGTTTGATATCCCTGATGATAAAAACTTTTTATATTGACCACTCATTTTGTGTTTTAATCTTTTGAATAGACCATGAGTAATTAAGCATTTTAAAGTCAGTTAGCAATCAAACTTGTATATGTGATGACAACTTGAGTTTGAAATGATTTTATCTATTTCACCATTACCTTTTGAGCTATTTTCCAAGGTAAGTATCATCCTAAGTAAAAATAAGGGTTCTACTACCTGACAGGAGAATAGACTTTTACTATCTAAAACAAGTAAAAGTGCAAAATATATCATTCTAAAAAAATCAAGAATATTATATCCTATTTTACTGAAGAAAAACCTTTGCAAAAACAATAAAGGTTTTCTGAAAACAGCAACAAGATCTGGTGAAATAAAACTTGATATATGATTATCACATTATTCTCAAACTTAGGAATATGGTCAGTGGTTTGCAATACATTTTAATCACCTCTGCTTTTGAGACCATTTCCTTATCAGTTGATTGCAACTATGAGGAGACATGTTCACATAAATTTTGAAAGCCCTTTTATAGACCTTATTACCATGTGAAGATTTTGAAAAATTTTGTCCAGTCCTCTTGTAATGTTAATCACCAGTGATACTTATGTTACCTGAATTTACCTGAATCAATGAGTACACACGGTTGCTTGATGACCATTTTTAACCCAAATTTTGAACTCTCAAGTGTTTTGTATTTATGCTCTTTTCTTTTGACTTCAAAAGTTTTTGAGATAAACACACTTTTGAGTTTTTGTAATTTTCTTCTTCCCTTATTACCCTTCCCATTCATAAGTCTTGAAATACTTACTAGGAGGTATTCATTGAAGGAATACTTATTCCAGAATCATTTTGCAGCAATGTTTTTGAGAGATTTGGTCATTTCTGCATATGCTTATGCCAAATTTCACATTACACATGATCTGGACATTTTGACTGCTGATTTTCTTAATGTATTATTAACATAATTGATTTTGGTCCTTTTGAAGGATTCTCAACCTGTTTTTCAATACATAAGATCTGATAGCTAAGGTTTTGATTTCCCTCTTTTAGTATTAACAAAGACACTAATGTTTTATCTGATCATAGTCCTTTGTTAAACATGAGGTAAACACCTTAGCAACAGTTATGATGAGAACATCACAAACTTCATAATAACTTTTGAAATCAATTTTATAAGATGAATAATCAAACCAAAGTTTACCAGATGAATTTTTCAGATCTGGAACTATTGGTGATTTATGCATGATTTTGCCGTTACGTGAATTTTGTGTGTCTTATGACATCATGGTTGTTTTACAGAGTTTTTGAATAGACACTTTGAACGTGATTACTCGTTACTCTGTTTTTCAACTAAATACGATCAACCTTAGTATCAATGAATTTTGAGCTGAGCTATTTTGTCAAATTGTCTGTTAGATCGAATTTGACTGTCCAAGCTCTGATACCAATTGTTAGGATCGGAGGGTCTCATGATAGTGTTTGTTTGTATAATTTGAATGAATCAATAGGAATGAACAGAGTTTAAGTGCAACGTAAATGAATAACAAACTTTGTAAACACAATCATAGAGAAAAATAGTTTTAGTAAATACATGCTTTTCATTGAGTTGAATGATTACAATACAAGTCAAAAGTGTGACAACCCGCACTAAACCAGGTATCCGTACAACTTAATTAATGATTAATTACTACTTGATTACTGTGCTTGATTGAAACTAGCTGATAAACTGCTACCTGCATACTGATACATGCACTTACTTGCATCATACTTTATTTGCTGTCACTACATTGATTACATACTGAACCCTAGTGACAAACTTGATGCACAAAAAGCACAGTAGCACTAAACGGATACACAGTGAACATGCTGATATAACCAGCATCAGGCAGATACTGCCTCTAAGGCCTGTTAAGAGCCTCAAATATTTTGACTACACTGGTAGTGAGTGTAGGGATATAAGGGTTGTGTTACCGCGTCTCTAGGAATAAGATACACTGATTCGGATGTGCCAAAACGTACTTTAAGTACCAAACACAGCACTTTAGCAACTTAACCAGCTTCTAGCTGACTAGTAAAGTGCCAAAAATAAGAAAATATTACTAGACACTTTCTAAAGTGTCGGGAAAACAAATTGTGTCACTAAAAATGTAATAACGACACTTTAAAGCCTTTTGTAACACTTTAACGGATTACTATCCAACCGGACACCCGGACTTTACCCAAAACATGGAAACATTGCTATTTTTATTATTACTCTTTTTCTGAGCCAGTTAGGGTCCCTGGTTACCCTAACACCCGTCATAACACGTTGTACATTACTAACTAAGTTAAACACCTATATTACTTAACTTAACCTAATCCTTATCATAACCATCTTGTGCTAATCGAACCAAGGACCCCCTCCCATAACCGAGTTCGGTCCCCTAGGGGGACACACTAGTACTTGAGATCTTGTTGAATCCAATGATGTCTAGTATCTTCACTACACAATAACCTTTGGATAATAACCCATGATTTTGTCTATAAAACACAAGAGTTACATGATGATTATCACTTAACAAATCACCACAACATTACTCTCTTGCTCTCTCCCAACTCTCGGCCGAACACCCCTCTCTCACACCTACCATTTTCGGTTCTTGTCTCATCATTCCAAGCACATACAAACATCACAAGTTGCGTATAAGGAGCTTTGGTGCACTCGGAACACGAAGGACCTCAACCGTTGGCTTTTATCCACGCGTTTTTCGTCACGATTCTTCCCTAGCCTTGAGCTAGAGGTATATCACCTAAAACTTGTTTTTACACTCATCTAAAGTGGTTAAAAAGATTATTGTCGGTTGAATCTCGTTATATTGAAAGATGATGCATTAAAGTCTAGTAAAATCACAAAAATGGTGGTTAATAGCATATAACTTGTGTAAAAGTCGTAGGACTTGAAATTTGTGCTTATTGTGACCCGATCTATGATGTGGTAGCTCGAATCTCCGTTTAACCCGACTTTGTAAAATCATGTATCTTCACATAAGCTCGTTTTTGACTAAATACAAGGGTTAAAGGCGAAACTCTACCACACAAGATACATGAACTTGTGTAAAAATGTTTTAACTTGTATAAAAGTTGTTTTCTTGTTTAACTCGCTAATCGGACACTTATAACACGATTTAACAACTTCTAAATCACAGAACAGCAAGCTGAGTCACTGTTTCAGCCGCCTTCATCAGGCTGTAAATGGACTTTAAAAACTCGAAAAACGGAATTTCAAAAGCCTAAATCGTGTCATTTCGAAAAACGAAGAAAATGGCGCTGGAATCGTATTTTTCTGATGTCGGTTACTATTTTAAAAACCTGTTTTCGTGACAGCAGCTAAGGCTGTTTGTTACTGCAGTAAATTGGGCTGTGCGTTTTCGATCACAACTTAAAACCCGAACCGAACCAGCCCCTGAAACTTTTATCTAAGATGGTCACGGATGTATTTGTGACCCTCAAACTGGAATTTCGATAAACGGACATACAAGGAATTTTTGACGAATTTTTCCGTCAACTGTGATCAGAAAGTGACAAATCTGATCACAGTTCGGTAAACGATTTTCTATAAATTATTGATAAGAAACTGGACCCCGATATTTTTATACAATCATTTTTGGGTCGATTAGGACGACCCGTAAAAATTTGGGAATTTTTGGAAAGGGTTAAGTATTTTATTTAGTCGTCCGAAAACAGTCCAGTTTCCACATATTGAAACTGAAACGACAAGGGTAGCGTTTCGCGTGTTAAAACGTAAGGGTTGATTGTTGATAATCATGGGTTGTTTTCAAAAAGAAAATGATACGCCTGGAAGCGTGGCCACCTCCAGTTACAGAGGAAACTCTGGCGAAATTTTCTAAAAACCTAACACTTAGGCTTATTTACACAATAAGTGTTAGAACTATCTTTGGACATATTTTCAAAACATAAATTTCGCCAGCACTATATTTTACTAAATATTCGGAGGAGGGATTTTCACAAAGATTAACGTGATAAATATACTTGTCACAGCACTGTTTATGATTATTTTGTGAAATACATAAATATTATTTTAGAGTGAGAATAATATTTACAAGCGTTAATGATCCCAAAACTTTACGAACGCTTCCACAAATATATAAGTTACACCGGTAATTACATTACCACGAGATTGATAAAACGTAACTTACGCACATGTATTGTATCCCCCATCCTTGGGAAGAAGAATAACTACCAAGTGTATACGGAACATAAACACGAAATAGTTGTCTAACTATTTCCCAAAGACATAAACTGTAAAGCTAAGGCACGGCCGTCCGTCTAATAGAATTAGCACTTGTAGGTCGTTGCACAGCTTACTGTATTGGAGACACTTGGTAGAGACGCGCATTCACTGTGAGTTCATGTCCCCCTTTTCTCTAACTGTTTTCAGTTTACTTAACCGCGGGGGTGAAATACATGTTACTTTGTTTACAAGTACTTTATACACGGTATGAATTACGTAAGGAGGTTTAGATCATGTGAATGGGTAGTTAGAACACCGAGGGACTCGAGCGGTAGATCTATCTGGGTGTAGCGAGCCCAACCCCTGAGCCCGCATAATGGACCAGGTGGTGACTTGGTGCCCCAACGCCAAATACGCTAGGTTTGAATCTTCCTACTTGCATTTCACTACATGCTAATGGCCTTGCAAACCATTGGTGATCACAAGTCCTCTTACACTGCTGCATACCAGGAAACTTTATACTTACAAGTGTTTTACTTACTCACTTGCACATGAACTCGCTCAACATTATTGTTGATTTTTCAACTCACATGTATTTCAGGAAATTAACGAGATCTGGCACGGTATGGAACGTTTTCCGCTGCACTTGTCATGAAGTCATCAGGGTTTAAGGGATGTGTCTCTTTCCTGGACAAGACACAATCCTTAAACCACGTTTATGTTATGTTTCAGTTGGTAATGTTGTTGAACAAGGTCATGGTTGTTGGTTAAAAACAATGGTACTGTATTTGATTTTCAAAACTTAATGGATGACTTGCATGGTTTTTAAATTCATATAGCTTGTTATGGTTAAGCTATGGTATTAAGAAGTCACACCAAAATTTACCACGCTTCCGCAAAGCCAGGGTGTGACAGCTTGGTATCAGAGCTCTGATCATAGCGAACTAGGATTCTTTCTTGAGTCTAGACTATGATCACTAGGGCTCTCACGAAAACATTTTCTGCATACCACTTAAGTCCAGATCCACACTTTTTACAAACAAATGTTGAGCACATTTTATTAATTATAAGTTCAGCTTGGAGGGCTGAGGATCGGTCTGGAGGACCGAAGTGATCGAGGTAGTTAAGCACGTTGGTTTGTTATAGGATCGATCTGGAGGATCGAGGTTTGGTTTAAGTGAAGGACAGAGCAGTCTTGTAGACTGAATGAAATTGGCTAGTAAGACTAGGAGAAGTATGTGATACCTTACTTGGTGACTTATGTGATTAACTGATTATATGATTGATTATTATACGTATATGTGTTGCGTTACAAACGTTATGCTTTCATCAAGTACTAGAAAGATGGGCACTACGAACCCCATGACCGTAGTATCAGACGACATAGTTCAACAGGGCACGAGGTGTGCATTTCTGATACTACCGGCACAGACAATGACGACTTTCAGCCCTTTGTGCACTGCCTGAAGTCGTAGCAGAGCCTACTGATGGCCATCTTGTTGGGAATTTGCCACTGGCGGTGATCCCTGCTCCTGTGCCCCTTGCCGCTTATCTCGTTGTTGATATGCCCCCGACATTGCCTCTAAAGACGATGTCGGACTATTAAGAGGAGGACCCACTTGAGGGCAAGGCCCTCTCGCTGCTAGCATTAGACTACTGCATGCGGACGCTCCTGTAGGGGAAACTCATCCCCCTATCCCAGACTCATTTGAGTCTCTGACATCCGCGTCTTCGCACGTACAGGGAATGCAGCACCACTTACACGACGTCGACCCTGATATGGCATCATCAGCTACACCGGATCCCACACACAGCTTTGAGTTTGATCGCGATTATGAGGACAATTCTGTTTTTCCGCCTGGTGTTGATCCAGACCATGACATTGAGTTCATGCACTTAGACCAGCCCTTGGGGGATCCTGTAGCCCCTGTTGACCCCAGTGTTTGTTGATCCAGCTGATTTTGAGATAGAGTTTTTGATTCGGAGCTAGCCGTGGCCCCTGAGCCAGGCGTTGCTCCTGACCCCGCATTGGAGCATGACCCTGTTCATGCCGATGCACCTGCTGTTGCTCCTTGATTGATCATCTGCGTGGACGAGAGAAAATTTGGGGTAACTGTGCAAGACAATTTATTATTACGGGGGCCCACGTAATAACGACTTGTAGTGCACAGGAATCCTGGTGGACTCTGCGGGTCGAGCTAATGATAACCCATGCAGCAGGAAATAACCTAAACACGAATGACCAAGGCGATGTAGCCTCGAGTTCATTCTATTACAAGCAACAAGCCAAATTGGCCAGCCTATGTGAAGGCTCGGGAATTTACTTCCCCACTCAAACAGTGAGTATATTTACGTGTAAAATTGGGCGATTTCATGATGGCTTATGGTGCTATGTATCTCATAAGACAATTGACACGTTGCCTAGCCCGCATTATTCCGACAAGACGGAATGTCACCCGGACGTGACACGGACACCAGTACGTTGTCAAGGACAGAAGCCGAGCTGCAAGAATGCATCTCACAGGCAAATGCACGACCTGAAGCCCTCCGCTCTAAGCACAACGATGGTATTACTGGAAATAACCCTCCAACTGGCTGCACCTATAAACAGTTCCTGAACTGCAAGCCTTTGGACTTTGATGGAGCAGGAGGCACCGTTGCATTTGTTCGTTGGTCCGAAAAGACCGACTCCATTCTAAGAATAAGTAACTGTTCGCCCCAACAGAGTGTTACCTACATCTCAGGGATATTTCTAGATGGCACACTCTCTTAATGGAACCTCCAGGATTAGATCCCTGGTACAAGATGCTACTTATGCACTGAGCTGGGACGAGCTCAAGGGAACGATTGAGAAGAAGGGTTGCTTTAAGACTGGAATTCAGAAGCTTGAGGTAGAGTTCCGGAATTGAAAATGGACGGACCAGAGATTCCGGAATACACCCAGCAATCTCACGACTTGTCTAGGGTCGTCCCCTACTTAGTCAAACCGGAGTTCAAAAGGATTGAACGATTCACTTGGACACTTGCACCCCAGATCAGGGTTATGGTTACTACCTCGAAGCCTCGACCATTGCAGAGGCTAATTTATTTATAACATGAGGTGTTATGTGGATGAATTATTGATAGCATGAGATGTTATGTGTTGATATTGTTAATGCATACGTGCATTTTGGTTGCGATGACCTAACCTACGTGAAACATCTTTTAGGAAATGCCTCCAAAACGGGGTGTACGCATACCCACCAACGAGGTGGAACTTCAGGGAATCATTACTGCAGTCATCGCACAATACGAGGCCCATCACTCCGAGCGCAACGGAGGTACCTCAGGAAATAACCCACCCAACGGCTGCACCTACAAGCAGTTCTTAGACCATAAACCTCGAGAGTTCGACGGCACCGGGGGTGCCTTAGCCTTCGTACGCTGGGTGGAAAAGACAGATTCTGTTTTACGATTGAGCAAATGTGACCACGAACATCAAGTCAAGTATATAACTGGACTATTGGTAGATGAGGCTCTGTCATGGTGGAACCATCAAATACGGACGATGGGCGAGACTGTTGCGCATGCTATGACGTGGGACGAACTGAAAAATATGATGCGTGAAAGATATTGCTCGAGGGCAGAAGTCCAGAAATTGGAAACAGAACTGTGGAACTTGAAAATGAAAGGACCAAAAATAGCAGAGTATGTGCAGAGATTTAACGAATTATCACAAGTTGCCATACTCCTGGGGACACCAGAGTTTAAGAGAATTGAACAGTTCATAAGGGGATTGGCACCTCAGATTCTAAGCCTGGTAACAGCATCAAAACCCTCAACGATCACCGAGGCTATCAACATAAGCATAGCACTCACGGAAGAAGCAGTTAGACAAGGAAAATTTTCCACTGCGGAGGAGAAAAAGGAGACTGCTATAAAGGCATCTGGGGATAACAAGAGGAAGCTTGCAAATTTCAAGATGGTTACTCGGGTAAGTAACAAGAAGAAGGCCAAAAAGGGAAAAGATTACAAGGGTATCCTACCTAAGTGCGACAATTGTTTACGTTATCATGTCGGGCGATGCAAATATGGAAATTGTGGTAACTGTGGCAAGGTGGGACATGTCAAGGAAACTTGTTGGCAAAATACTGAACTTAGTAATGGGGGCCAAGACGATAGTGAGAATCACGAAGGGGACAACGACAATGATAATTGTCAAGGCAGAATGAGTGATAAACAGAAGCGTGCTCGAGGATGTTTAAACTGTGGAAGCAAAAAGCATTTCAGAAGATATTGCCCGAAAAACAATCAGGCGCAAGGATGAAAGCTCCCCATCGGAGCTAGGGAGGCACGCCAGAGATCCAAGCATGGATAGCGGTACGTCCCACATTACTCAATATTATGCGTCTGTATTGCCAACTACTGTTGCAAATTTTACGATTCACAATTCTAGTATTCAAGGACATAGTTGGTTTACATAGTAAGTGAGTAGTTATTCCAGTACCCATTAGAACTAGCTTAGGGGAAGCTAGTGGAAGCCAACGCAGTAACTGAAATCGGCACGATAGAACCCGGAGAGTGTAAGTTTACGCTAGATCTATTGCCAGTTGAGTTTGGAAGCTTCGACGTGATGATTGGGATGGACTGGTTGACGAACAACCATGCGGAGATTGTCATCCGCGCCCCGACAACGAACGAAGAAATGATCGTGACTCATGGAGCAGGATACGCTCCTACGGATTATCAGACTAAGAAAACCCAAAAATTCTCGCACAAAGGATGTGTTGCATTCTTGGCTCATGTTATGGAAAAAGGAAGTCGAAGAACCAAAACTCGAAGATATCCTTGTGATTGGAGAATACCCTGAAGTCTTCCTCGAAGACTTTCCGAATTCATCTCCTCACGATTAGTCGAGTCCCGCGTCGATTTAATTCCGGGCACGGCACCCGTAGTCGATGCATCATAGCAACTTACATTTCCGAAGATGCAAGGATTGACAGAGAAGTGTTGGCAATGGTTAGAGAAGGAAGATAACAGACCAAAATTTCCTTTTGGGGTAACCCCATTTCTACTCGTCAAAAGGAAGGATGATGATTTTCAAATAAAAATCAACTACAGAGAATTGAACAAGCTGACGATTAAGAATAGATACCCTCTGCCAAGAATCAATGATCTGTTTGATCAACTGCAAGGCTCAAGCTTTTATTCAAAGATCGACTTACGATCTGGATACCATCAGTTAAGGATACAAGAGGAGAGTATCCCGAAAACAGCCTTCCGAACTCGTTATGGACACTACGAGTTCCTTGTTATGCCGTTTGGTTTGACAAACGCACCTGCAGTATTCATGGATCTAATGAATAGAGTTTGCAATCCATACTTGGACAAGTTCGTGATGGTATTCATCGATGACATCTTGATTTACTCAAAGACGAAGACTGAACACGAACAACATCTTAGAGCCATTTTGGAGCTGGAACAACTGTACGCCAAATTCTCCAAGTGCGAGTTTTGGCTACAAGAGGTCCAATTCCTTGGGCACGTGGTAAACGGAGATGGAATCCACGTGGACCCAACAAAGATCGAGGCGATCAAGGATTGGGAAACGCCAAAGACGCCAACCGAGATTCGACAATTCTTGGGTTTGGCTGGCTACTATCGAAGGTTCATTGAGGACTTTTCAAAGATCGCTCCACATTTGACGTTCCTCACGCAGAAGGATAAGACGCTTGATTGGGGAATCAAACAGGATGAAGCATTCCAGATACTAAAGGATAAGCTTTGTAACGCGCCAATCTTAGCTCTACCAGAAGGTACTGACGATTTTGTGGTATACTGCGACGCATCGCGCCAAGGATTGGGTTGCGTGTTGATGCAACGCCAAAAGGTCATTGCTTACGCATCGCGTCAACTAAAAGTGCACGAAAAGAACTATACCACACACGCTTTGGAGCTCGGCGCAGTGATATTTGCACTAAAGATTTGGAGACATTACCTTTATGGTACGAAGTGTACAATCTTCACAGATCACAAAAGCCTACAGCATATATTCAACCAGAAGGAGTTGAAGATGAGGCAAAGACGATGGGTTGAATTGTTAAACGACTACGACTGCGAGATAAAGTATCATCCAGGGAAGGCGAATGTAGTCGCCGATCCCCTAAGTCGTAAAGAGAGAATCAAGCCCATAAGGGTTAGGGCTCTAGAAATGATCATACGAACCGATCTTTCCTTGCGCATTCGTGCTGCACAAAAGGAAGCTCTCAAGGAGGGAAACCTTGAGGAAGAATATCTCCGTGGAATGGAGAAGCTTTTGGTACCAAACGAGGAAGGGACGTTATGTTTTGAGAAAAGGATTTGGGTTCCTCTGTTTGGTGGATTAAGGGAAGTTATTTTCGATGAAGCGCACAAGTCACGGTACTCTATCCACCCTGGATCGGATAAGATGTACCAGGATCTCAAAGATTACTATTGGTGGCCTAGGATGAAAGGCGACGTTGCTTTTTACGTGAGCAAATGTTTAACGTGCGCTAAGGTCAAGGCAGAATACCAGAAGCCTTCGGGACTTCTGCAACAACCTGAGATTCCCAAGTGGAAATGGGAACAAATCTCAATGGATTTTGTTACAAAACTGCCAAGAACGCCAAGAGGCCATGATATGATTTGGGTGATTGTTGACCGCCTAACAAAATCCGCACACTTTCTGCCAATCAAGGAGAAAGACAGTACTAGTAAACTTGCGGAAATTTACTTGAGAGAGATCGTAGCACGTCATGGAGTACCTCTCTCGATCATCTCTGATAGAGACGGAAGGTTTGTGTCAAGAATATGGCAATCCTTCCAAGAATCTTTTGGCTCACAATTGAATCTGAGCACTGCGTTCCATCCACAAACTGACGGCCAGAGCGAGCGAACGATACAAACTTTGGAAGACATGCTGAGGGCATGTGTTATGGATTTAGGCGGTAGCTGGGATAAACACTTACCTTTGGTCGAATTTTCGTACAACAACAGCTACCACACCAGTATTGGTGTCGCGCCATTTGAGGCCCTATACGGACGCAAGTGCCGATCACCACTATGTTGGTCTGACGCAGGTGATAGGCAGCTTGCTGGTCCCGAGATCGTCCAAGAGACGACAGATAAGATCGCGCAAATACTTAAACGCATCCAAGCCGCTCGCCACAGACAAAAGGCCTATGCGGATCCAAACCAAAAACATGTGGATTTTCAAGTTGGAGAAATGGTTTTACTGAAGGTATCACCCTGGAAAGGGGTGGCGCGCTTTGGAAAGCGAGGAAAGTTAAATCCACGCTACATTGGTCCTTTCAGAATTCTGGAAAGAATTGGGACAGTGGCATACAAGTTGGACCTACCTGCTGAACTGAATGGTGTTCACGATACATTTCATGTATCCAATTTAAAGAAAAGTCCAACTCAAGTTGACGTTGCCATTCCTATCGACGAGATTCATATTGACGACACACTCCACTTCGTTGAAGAACCTGTTGAGGTCACGGATTGGAAAGTTAACAAGACCCGCCGGAGCAGTGTCAAACTCGTCAAAGTACGTTGGAATGCCAGACATGGTCCTGAATTTACCTGGGAACGTGAGGACCGGATGAAAGAGAAATACCCCCACCTATTTCCTAAGAACCCTGCTTCTACAAGCAGAACTTAAATTTCGGGACGAAATTTATTTAACGGGGGGAGAATGTGACAACCCGCACTAAACCAGGTATCCGTACAACTTAATTAATGATTAATTACTACTTGATTACTGTGCTTGATTGAAACTAGCTGATAAACTGCTACCTGCATACTGATACATGCACTTACTTGCATCATACTTTATTTGCTGTCACTACATTGATTACATACTGAACCCTAGTGACAAACTTGATGCACAAAAAGCACAGTAGCACTAAACGGATACACAGTGAACATGCTGATATAACCAGCATCAGGCAGATACTGCCTCTAAGGCCTGTTAAGAGCCTCAAATATTTTGACTACACTGGTAGTGAGTGTAGGGATATAAGGGTTGTGTTACCGCGTCTCTAGGAATAAGATACACTGATTCGGATGTGCCAAAACGTACTTTAAGTACCAAACACAGCACTTTAGCAACTTAACCAGCTTCTAGCTGACTAGTAAAGTGCCAAAAATAAGAAAATATTACTAGACACTTTCTAAAGTGTCGGGAAAACAAATTGTGTCACTAAAAATGTAATAACGACACTTTAAAGCCTTTTGTAACACTTTAACGGATTACTATCCAACCGGACACCCGGACTTTACCCAAAACATGGAAACATTGCTATTTTTATTATTACTCTTTTTCTGAGCCAGTTAGGGTCCCTGGTTACCCTAACACCCGTCATAACACGTTGTACATTACTAACTAAGTTAAACACCTATATTACTTAACTTAACCTAATCCTTATCATAACCATCTTGTGCTAATCGAACCAAGGACCCCCTCCCATAACCGAGTTCGGTCCCCTAGGGGGACACACTAGTACTTGAGATCTTGTTGAATCCAATGATGTCTAGTATCTTCACTACACAATAACCTTTGGATAATAACCCATGATTTTGTCTATAAAACACAAGAGTTACATGATGATTATCACTTAACAAATCACCACAACATTACTCTCTTGCTCTCTCCCAACTCTCGGCCGAACACCCCTCTCTCACACCTACCATTTTCGGTTCTTGTCTCATCATTCCAAGCACATACAAACATCACAAGTTGCGTATAAGGAGCTTTGGTGCACTCGGAACACGAAGGACCTCAACCGTTGGCTTTTATCCACGCGTTTTTCGTCACGATTCTTCCCTAGCCTTGAGCTAGAGGTATATCACCTAAAACTTGTTTTTACACTCATCTAAAGTGGTTAAAAAGATTATTGTCGGTTGAATCTCGTTATATTGAAAGATGATGCATTAAAGTCTAGTAAAATCACAAAAATGGTGGTTAATAGCATATAACTTGTGTAAAAGTCGTAGGACTTGAAATTTGTGCTTATTGTGACCCGATCTATGATGTGGTAGCTCGAATCTCCGTTTAACCCGACTTTGTAAAATCATGTATCTTCACATAAGCTCGTTTTTGACTAAATACAAGGGTTAAAGGCGAAACTCTACCACACAAGATACATGAACTTGTGTAAAAATGTTTTAACTTGTATAAAAGTTGTTTTCTTGTTTAACTCGCTAATCGGACACTTATAACACGATTTAACAACTTCTAAATCACAGAACAGCAAGCTGAGTCACTGTTTCAGCCGCCTTCATCAGGCTGTAAATGGACTTTAAAAACTCGAAAAACGGAATTTCAAAAGCCTAAATCGTGTCATTTCGAAAAACGAAGAAAATGGCGCTGGAATCGTATTTTTCTGATGTCGGTTACTATTTTAAAAACCTGTTTTCGTGACAGCAGCTAAGGCTGTTTGTTACTGCAGTAAATTGGGCTGTGCGTTTTCGATCACAACTTAAAACCCGAACCGAACCAGCCCCTGAAACTTTTATCTAAGATGGTCACGGATGTATTTGTGACCCTCAAACTGGAATTTCGATAAACGGACATACAAGGAATTTTTGACGAATTTTTCCGTCAACTGTGATCAGAAAGTGACAAATCTGATCACAGTTCGGTAAACGATTTTCTATAAATTATTGATAAGAAACTGGACCCCGATATTTTTATACAATCATTTTTGGGTCGATTAGGACGACCCGTAAAAATTTGGGAATTTTTGGAAAGGGTTAAGTATTTTATTTAGTCGTCCGAAAACAGTCCAGTTTCCACATATTGAAACTGAAACGACAAGGGTAGCGTTTCGCGTGTTAAAACGTAAGGGTTGATTGTTGATAATCATGGGTTGTTTTCAAAAAGAAAATGATACGCCTGGAAGCGTGGCCACCTCCAGTTACAGAGGAAACTCTGGCGAAATTTTCTAAAAACCTAACACTTAGGCTTATTTACACAATAAGTGTTAGAACTATCTTTGGACATATTTTCAAAACATAAATTTCGCCAGCACTATATTTTACTAAATATTCGGAGGAGGGATTTTCACAAAGATTAACGTGATAAATATACTTGTCACAGCACTGTTTATGATTATTTTGTGAAATACATAAATATTATTTTAGAGTGAGAATAATATTTACAAGCGTTAATGATCCCAAAACTTTACGAACGCTTCCACAAATATATAAGTTACACCGGTAATTACATTACCACGAGATTGATAAAACGTAACTTACGCACATGTATTGTATCCCCCATCCTTGGGAAGAAGAATAACTACCAAGTGTATACGGAACATAAACACGAAATAGTTGTCTAACTATTTCCCAAAGACATAAACTGTAAAGCTAAGGCACGGCCGTCCGTCTAATAGAATTAGCACTTGTAGGTCGTTGCACAGCTTACTGTATTGGAGACACTTGGTAGAGACGCGCATTCACTGTGAGTTCATGTCCCCCTTTTCTCTAACTGTTTTCAGTTTACTTAACCGCGGGGGTGAAATACATGTTACTTTGTTTACAAGTACTTTATACACGGTATGAATTACGTAAGGAGGTTTAGATCATGTGAATGGGTAGTTAGAACACCGAGGGACTCGAGCGGTAGATCTATCTGGGTGTAGCGAGCCCAACCCCTGAGCCCGCATAATGGACCAGGTGGTGACTTGGTGCCCCAACGCCAAATACGCTAGGTTTGAATCTTCCTACTTGCATTTCACTACATGCTAATGGCCTTGCAAACCATTGGTGATCACAAGTCCTCTTACACTGCTGCATACCAGGAAACTTTATACTTACAAGTGTTTTACTAAATCACTTGCACATGAACTCGCTCAACATTATTGTTGATTTTTCAACTCACATGTATTTCAGGAAATTAACGAGATCTGGCACGGTATGGAACGTTTTCCGCTGCACTTGTCATGAAGTCATCAGGGTTTAAGGGATGTGTCTCTTTCCTGGACAAGACACAATCCTTAAACCACGTTTATGTTATGTTTCAGTTGGTAATGTTGTTGAACAAGGTCATGGTTGTTGGTTAAAAACAATGGTACTGTATTTGATTTTCAAAACTTAATGGATGACTTGCATGGTTTTTAAATTCATATAGCTTGTTATGGTTAAGCTATGGTATTAAGAAGTCACACCAAAATTTACCACGCTTCCGCAAAGCCAGGGTGTGACAAAAAGATTATACAACATGCTTACAAACTAAACTCCCCCTCAGCCTGATACTCCATGGTTGATCGTACAAGATGAAAGGATTGGACTAAAGGAGAAGAACTCTCTCAGTCAATCAAATGAAACAGTACAGGGTACTGTTCCATTTATAGGCACAGTCAAACCACTGAAGCATCTTAGCTGACGTCACCATGAAAGCGACATCTAACAGCCTAACAACCTGTAACCACTGTTCTTATACAGACACTGCTAATTTTAACCACTGACTTTATACAGAGCAGGTGACACACTAAACTACTGCTTTCTCCTTTCATCAGTGCTTTCCTCAAGGTTAATCAGTCCTTGAGTGGGCAGTCCTTTGGCATCAGTAGATTGAGCCAGCAGTGTTTACTCCTTGTCAGTCTTCAGGGCTTCATCAACTGTTTGAAGGACAACAGCTGTTGTATACGGACAGTGGATAGAGGACATCAGATGTTATAACCACTTTCAAGGGGAAAGTTTAATGCAAACAACTGTTTATTGTGAATCCACTGATGTGACCTGGTTTTGGCTTTACATCATCTGTTCCTCTGGTAGGGTTCAATCCCAACATAGTTGATACAATTAAACGGGTTATTAGGTTGTATGGTGAATCTTATAAACTATCCTTAACAATTAATCAAATTCATTAACTCCAAGGCCATGTCTATGTGGTGTTTTGAATCAGTAAACGAGTTTTATGTTAAAACGGGTATTCGGGATTCCAGGTGGTGGTTACTTCTTTTTATTCTGATAACACTTTTTGTGACAAATTGTGTTTTATTTTAAATCAAACAAACAAACCCCCAATTAGATAGTTTAGTTTTTAATTAAATTCATTTACACTAACCACAAATTCCCCGTGGATACGATACTCTACTTACGCTATCTACGTAGTTTAATTAGGTTTTTGATTGACTCTTACTACAGTCTTCAAAATGGCGTCGTGGCTAGTGAATTCGTGCACTTAGTGTTAGTTTAGAATTAGTTGTTTTTATTTTTTTTAACTAAAAAACCCAAAAGTATTTCTGTGTGCAGGTGATATCTAGTTGCATGCATACCAGGTTTTCAAGAAGATCCTCACCACTTCTGTTCGATCCTGAAATAAAAAAGACCGCACGCCAGAATTTACTGCTTCGTTCAACGTTGAAAGGAAAAAGCAATTGAGTCCACAATGAATCCTTTAGAAAACCAATCGACTCCCAATCAGCAATCACCACAACAAGAACCACTTCCTGAGATGCCACCACCCCCATTCACAACTAAAACCTAAACCCAAACTCAACAAACTCCACCCATAGAACCGCAACCCAACATAACCACCCAACCAATATTTGCTCCAACTGGAGATTTTCACATTATTGTTGGAACGCTTTCCCATTAGAAAACCAACAACCACTACAACCCAATTCGTTGCGTGCTATGAATCAACGAAATCAAGTTTATATTCGAACAAAGGGTAAACGGGGTTAGAGCGGATACATGGGATAACGGGTATAGAGATAAAGAGTGGGGTATAAATGATGGTTACATGGGATATCGAGGTGGTTTGCAAAATCCGACACTAAACTGGAATCAGACAGTTTATCAGCAAAGACAGCCGTGTGGTGGAGACGAATATCAGACTCCACCGCAGGTTCATCGGGCACCAGCTGCTCCACGTCATCGGCAAAGGGATCCTATATTTCCGGATCCTAACATTAGAGGAGTAGAGAGCCACTTCCGTCCACAAATTACGGAACATTCTTCCCCAATCGTTATGCAAGTTGCACAGGGGAATGTGGATAGGTCATTTGAGGCAAAACCTCATATCTTGAACATGCTACCTACCTTTCACAGGAAGGGTATTGAAGAATCATATGCTCACATTGCGGAATTTGAAGCGGTTTGTAGTATGATAGGTGGACACGGGCTCACACCTGATCAAGTCAAACTGATTCTATTTCAATTTTCCTTAAAAGACTCAGCACGCGAGTGGTTCGTCTCTTTGCCTTATGCAAACATTCACACATGGCAAGAGATGCAATAGCAGTTTTTAAAAGAGTATTACACTCCACAAAGAACCAAGATGGGAAGAGCTGCGATTAGGGAATTCCAACAACTTCCGGGTGAGTTGTTGTAAGAGTTGTGGAAGCGGTTCAATCACTTGATCCGGAATTGTCCTCATCATGGTATTCCACGATAGGAGTTAATTACCGCTTTCCATGACGGGTTGTCTATAAAGATAGGGGAGACATCAAGGCCACAACGGGTGGTACTTTTCTGAGGAATCATGTGGATGTAGACTGGGATTATTTGGATTTTGTAGCAGCAGATTCAAAAAGGCAAGCCCAAACTGATAGAGGAAAGAAATATCTCGTCTTTACATCGATTGGTATGGGAACTACTACAGCTCGAGTGGCTCAGACAGAGAGACAGAAAGAGGCATTAGAGTGCCAGTTAGCGAAATTCAAGGTTCTTGGAGGAAGAGATGCATTGAATGATACTCAGACATATCCAGTTTATGATGCTTGTGGTGACTTAGGCCACGTTTGGGAAGATTGGTCGGTACAGTTTGGTATAGCTCATGAAGAAGAGGTTAACCAGGTCTACGGTGATAAGCAGAGATATCATATGAATTCTAACACCTATCACCTAGGTTTGCGTAATCATCCTAATTTTAGGTACAGTAATACTACTAATCAGTTAAATCCAAATTTTCAGGTACCAAATCAGGGAGTTCAGCAATACCAGAACCGACAGCCTGGTTGCAACAACCAGAATTACACTAAAAAAAGCTATCAACAGAGTTCAAGTCAAGGAAGATTAAGTGCTCCAGCTAAAGGTTCAAATAATGAGATGATGTAACTACTGAAATAGATAAAGAAGGATCAAGAGTTGCAATCAAAGGCTTATCAAACTTTAGAGAAACAAGTTGCACAATTGGCGGTTGTGGTAGCTCAAGGAAGAAGAGATTCATGGAAACTACCGAGTGATACTACAAAGAATCCTCAACATCATGCAAGAGTCAACTCGATAGGTATTGCTCCTGTTTCTGAATTTGTTAATACAGGTTTGTATCTTCGTCTCAAGTAGTTGCAGGTATAAAAGAGGATAGTGATGGAGTGAGGAAAGTGAGTTAGGGGAACCGCTTGTTCCAATTTGAGTTGGGAAGTTGAAAATTCACAAGGCACTGTTAGATTATGGATCAAGCATGAATATTCTTCCTAGAAATTTGTACGATCAGTAAGAGTTTGGACTACTGCATGATACTGATAGGAATGTGATTTTGGCGGACGATACTTGGAAACTGTGACACCTGTGTCACTTCAACCATCAAAAAAATACCAAACCAATGAAATATTGTATTTGATACTTGGTATTTGTATAAATATATGTATCATTTGCACATATCAATTCTTGTTCGATTTCGGGCTCTAAATCGCTTTCTGGAAGGTTATACGCGCACCGATGTGTAAATATAACCAGTTTAATGAAAAGAGCACTCCGGAATAGTGAAATAGTCTTAACATACCTTAGATAACCTTTACATAACTTAGAAATAAGTTTTGAAGGCTTTGGTATGACAAAATCAAGTTTAATTCGCTTACAGGGACTAAATTCGACAAACTGCGAAAGTATGCCGATTCGTAGTGTAACAAACATTCTGGAACATGACCATAGGTCAAACACACCCTAAATATTCTTTACATAGCTTAGAAATAGGCTTTGAGGGGTTCGGTGTGCTAAAATAAACTTTTGGGTCATTCAGGGACTAAAAGCGTCAAAAAGTGCACAAGTTTGCACTTTCGCGCATAACTTACGTTCTGAATACATCCGGACATCCAAACATTTATGTAAGCACTAAAATACTTTATTTTAGTGTTTGGCATGAGAAAAGTCCATTCGTCACGCCATTTGGATCGTTTTTCGCGCTTATGCGCATTCCGTCGTAATTAACTGAACAACGCAATCGTACGCCCAAACGAACCGACATCCGTGATGTTTTCAAGCATATTTCATGTTCCCTATGTCTTAACATCATTGTGGAGCTTGAAATTGGGTTTGACGGGTGTTAGAAGTGCCGTTACGCAACGAAACAAAGTGCAGGGACCTGTTCTGCCAAAAATGAAAGTATCAGATCTGCAGGGTCCTTACGGACCGTAAGGTTCTGAGTCTTACGGTCCGTAAGCAGGGGTCAGATGCAGAAAATCGTTTTGACTGCTGAGTAACAGCTTTTAAACACTCCAAAGGCAAATTCCACATGTTGATCTCTGATGGTGGGGGGCCATTTTGGGTTCCATAACATTTCAACAAGTGTACGGATGATATTCGATCACGGTTTTCAAGAAACAATCCTAACGGTGGTCCATTTACTATAAATACCCACCTTAGTTTTCACTTCTACCTTACAAATCTGATCAAAAGTGCTCTAAGTTGAAGCCCTTGCTTCATACCTGAGTTGTTCGATCAAGATTTACTAGCGGGGACCCTTTGTAAGTGTTCCTTCGTTCTCTTTATTCGTTTAGCGTTAAAAGTCAAACTTTGTTTGACTTTCTGCGTTGACCAGTTTATGGTCAATGCGAAGTTCATTTGAACTTCATAACGTGAGCGTAATCACGATGGTTATAGTCTCTTGTGACTATACCTACTGATTACCACGATATCTAGGCTCAGTGACGAGTCGTAGTTTCGGCCAAAATGCATATTCTTGCGTATTTTGTAACCAAACTACCCTTAGGTATCAAAACCGTTTGTTTTGATACCAAACCTGTTTTCTAAACTTAGTTAAGCATGTTTTAACATGCTTAGCTCGTCACTTTTAGTTTAGTGCTTATATAGGGTCTTAAGGTAAGCGATCTAAACAATCGCTTATACTTTCGAAACCCGACCCGTTTGGTCGATCATTAGGATCCGACTAAACATATTAGGTGACCATGGTATATAGGGAATAACCTTTCGAGGTTATACCTTATGGTCACGATGTTTAGTTAGTTGTATGATAGGTAGTATATATGCCTTAGGTAAATTACCAAAATGCCCTTTTTACGCCAAAATTCATTTTAAGCATAAGTAACATAACTTTTGGTATCTAAACTGATTTGGTAACAATATTAGACATGTTAAGGCATATATTACTTGTCATAGGACTAGTTAAGCGATCCGAATGCATTTCACACGAACGACGCGTTAAAGTAGCTTAAGCTACCTAAACGGGTCATAATGGGTTGTAAGCATTTAGGATAGGTTTCATTTTAGTATGTGGGCTTTGTTAAACTATATTACACGAGTCTCCATACCCGTTGGGTTTACAAACCCTCATTCTATCCAATCCTCCGATTTAGGTCCGGTATATTAACATAGTTACCTATATTAGGTGTCGTTTGATATCTGTGATCTCTAGCATTGTTTGGTTGTTACTGAAGGACTACTAAGCAATCTCAAGTGAGTACATAGTTTCCCTATTTTACTGTTTTCGACTATTTTGGGGTGAAGCATGTGTACCTATATGTTATTTTTATGATTTCAAAGTATAATTGATTATACATGTTATTACTCATCATACGACAAACTAAATGACTATCTATGGTTTAAACACTGATTTCTCAAAGAACATAAAATAAAATGTTGAATTGTACTTATTTTATGTTCACCAGACCGATTGGTAGTATGATATAGTGCTATAGGATTAGACACCCCATTCCTGTTGTCATGGAATGTCTGAAACCAATTTGTTTCTCCATCCAAATAGGGATTGCCTTTGTGGTATCCCTATAGTCTCAAAGGTGTATTTTGATGCACTAGGTATGAATGAATTCTTAAATCACACTTTTATTGTATATTTTGATATACTCCCAAAAGTATAGTTTGATATACTCTCATGTGTGGTATTGTACAAAACCAACATATATATTTTGTTAACAAACCAAAACATATTTTGATATGTTATTTATCAAATCTAAAGCATATTTTGATATGTTATTAACTACCAAAACATATTTTAAATATGTTATTTAGGAAACCAAAACATAGTTTAATATGTTATTTACAAATCCAAAGTATACTTTTAATATGCTACTATAAGGTTATTCGTTTAACCTTACATTATTTTACAAAGCATAACTTTTGATTTATTCAAACACTTTGTTTTGTACATTTTTACTTGTGGTTTAAGAAATCTCATTTTACTTACCATACATAACTTTTGTTTACACATTACATGGTTTACATTCAACTTGAGTTGTACAATAACATTGGACTATTGGTTTAAACATGAACATTCTATATTGGTGGTTTGGTTTGAGTAAGTGACTTAAGTAACGAGGCGTGTGTAATATGATACAAGGATGGTGGATACGCCGCCGGTACTTCCTATATATAAGTGTTTGTATGGTATTACATATCGTAGCGTTATTTGAATCATTTCAATTGAAGACATATAACATTTTATACAAATAACATACTTTTCACAATACATTGTTTTACAAACAACTTATCTTATACAAACTCATTTTTACTTGGTTATTCATTTAACCATACATTATTCTCTTATTTATACATATCATCTGGTCTTATTGCTTTTCAAATGATTTACAAAAACAAATCAATTTACAAGGTTCATGACTAAACTTTATTAAATATTTTCTTAAACATAAGTCATGAATCCTATATTCACAAAACCTATGTATCTCACAGGCATTTTTATGCTGACGTACCTATTTTTACACATGTTTCAGGTGCTGTCTTGAGATGATTGTTGATACATGCTACATTTAGGATGGACTCGTGCCTTAGCGACTTTAAAACTTGGAAGATCATAGTTGTACTTATTTGAATGTATTAAAACAATGAGTTCATTTATTCGATAAAACAAAATTATTTATTCCATGGTTACGAAACAATGATTCTGTTACAACATTCCCCGACGTTTCCGCCACGTCTTGTTGTTTTACATGGTCGGGGTGTGACAGAAACTACCTCGTGGGGTTGTTAAAGATGTGATGATCCAGCTGGGTGAGTTCTATTACCCGGTGGATTTCATGGTGTTAGTCTACGCACCTACCAGGACAAATGAGCAACAAAAAGTGATTTTGGAACGTCCTTTCTTGCATACTGATGACGCTCAAATTAACCGCAGAGATGGGTTAATCACAATGAGTTCTGGAAACCGTAAGTTAATTTCTAATGTTTATTCAAAATTTATTACTTACGAAGTTCATAATAATTTATATGAAGTAGTTGCTACTGACGAGAAAGGTATTGAATGTTGCTGGTCCAGGTTTGGGATAAACGAAGAGTCAGTGCAAAAGGTGATGGTGAAGAAAAGAGGAAAAGCAGGTAAACCACCTGATGGTGGAAACACATGGAGTGATGAGGCCAAGTTTGAGCCTAACTGGTGTGAGGATGCAAAATTTCCAGACAATGCAAAGCAAATTGACCTAGAGAAGTTTGGAGGTAAGCCGGCTGTTGAACTACCTTGAAGATTGCAGGTATGATCTGGCTGAAGATCTAAAACATAGCGCTCTTAGGAGGCAGCCTAAGGTTTGTTTGTTTAGTTTTGTTTTTCGTATAAGTTTATTTTGTTTTGTTTTGTGTCAAATCATACAATCTTTCAAGTGTGGGGAAGTCATGGGAGGTATGGTTAAGCTCTGGTTCAATTATGGGCAATGCATATTCGTCTGGGTGGTTGGGAAGTGAAAATAGGTTAAAATAAAAAAATCTAAGGCATAGAGTTCAAAAATGTAAGAAAAGTGTTGGAAAACTAGTTCCCAGGCATGTCGTGGGGGAGTCCATCATACTTGTCGCGTGTCGCTGGGAGGATCAGGTCAACACCCAGTCAACAGTTACACCCCCGCGCTACGCGGAGGGTGTTTGGAGATCTGTCGCGTCGTGCGACGCATGTGGCCGAAAGAAATTATTTTTTAATGTACAGCCTTGTTTATTCGACCCGTTAAACCTGATTTTTCTCGTGTTTCTCTTTGTTTACTGACCCGTTTAACCTGTTTTGGGAGCTTGTGAGTTTTATTTTGTAGGTTTCGATTACTTGTCCTTACTCAATCTCCAGTTGGGCAAGGTGATTCGAATTATGTGAAAAAAAGCATCCCATGTTTAATGCAGCCGTGAAAGAAATGCTATACGGTTGTTGTGGAACAAAGCTCCTAGGAATCAACTGTTTAAAATTAGGGGAGTCTGTTCCATTTATCTTTTTATTTTGATTTATGTAGTTGAGTCGTGAGTTCGGCTCTCCATTCAGGACAATGAAGGAAATAAGTGTGGTGAGGGAGACTAGCATCTATTTGTGTCTTAATTAGTATTAGTGTCGTGTTATTAAATAAATAAATAAAATAAATAAATAAAAACTCTATAAAAATTGAAAAAATAGAAAATGTTTCGAGAAAGTTTTTGCAATAAAATGGAAAATGATAGGTGTAATCAGTTCGTGGCATTTGATTACTATATATATATATATATATATATATGAGATAATGAAGAATCGGTCACACGTCTAATATAGGATATGTGGGTAGGCCTAACCAATTGATGAGTTCCTTAGGAATGATACAAAAATACCTTAAAATTAGGAGTCTTGTGGGTTCTTACCTTATGAGCTATGGCAAAATTGAAACTGTGGAGAATATAAGGGGTACGTCATAAGTAAAAAGCTGATAAGTTTTTCCGATTAAATTGGCACACCTGTTTCTCTTTATGAAAATAAATCCGAAATAGTGTGGTGCCCAAAAAAACATTCCATCCATTCATTTGAGCTACATGTTTGAAAAAAAAGAGAAAAGACGAAGCATATGGTATTAACCACTGGGAAGGTGACTCGGGTAGGGTATATCCGCTAGATGGAGTTAGAAAAATGTGTTAAGTTTATGGCATTAACCACTGGGATGGTGACTCAGGTGGGGTATGTCCACTAAACTGATCATATACAAAAATGTAAAGCTCGCAACATCATCCATTATCCATCATAAGTTTAATCGGAATTGCATAAGAGTTTTTTTATATAAGACGGTAGATTAAATCTTTTAACCTTATAAGCTTGAAGTGGGATTAGGTGGCATTGTAGTCTTTTGAGTGTGAGATCCATAGATGACTATAATCAATTGAACTTAATGAATCGTAAATAAGGGCTTGGAAGCTGGCAGTTGGGTTTAGGTGGATCGTATACCTGCCATCTTGGTTAACGTTTGATTTTATTTGATAATAAATTAATTGAATATATTGAATGTCGATGTTTCTGATTGTGATTCCATTGCAAAGAATTTTTTCAGGCCGAAAAAAGATAAGTGTGGGGATGTGATGTCGGGTTAAAATAAGTTGTACTTTATATTAGTTTGTGTTAGTTTTAGAGCATTAAACATATTAATACATAGTTGTTTATATACTTATTAAGGGTCGGTGTTTTCAATCTAACAGGTGTTAAAAAGGGTTAAATGAGAGAACCCGAGTTTACAACCGGGATCAACGGGTTAACGCAAGATTTAAAAAGAAAGAAACTCACCAGGACATCTTAGGCGATACGCGGCAGCAATGTTATCCATGTCCATGACCCGCCTGGCAATTCAAAGTTATGTCGGTCAAAATTAAGTAATGTCGATTAAGAAGATGACCCCCGCGACACGTGGGGTGGCTAGGATACATCCTCTACACGCAGCCAAGGTCAATTGCGGGAAAACCTTTATAAACGGCTGAAACATGTAATTAGGTCATCACTTTCATAAATTCGTAATCCCAGCTATGACATATGTGCTCTATAAACATTGCACGATGTAGAATAATATCATTTATCAATGAAACGAGGTGTTTTAGTCTCTATATTTGTTTATTTGTGTTTGACCATTTCACGTTTTGATTCTATTTCGATTTCAAGCTTTTAATCGCTTTCTAGAAAATTATATGCAAATTGTTACGTAAACGTAATCAATTTAACGCGTCAAACACTCCAGAATAGTTACATAAGCTTAAAATACCTTAAATAACCTTTACATAACTTAGAAATAAGTTTTGAAAGGTTTGGTGTGTCAAAAACTAGTTTATTCGATCACAGGGACAATTTGCGACAAACTGCAAAGGTCTGTCGATTCGTTTAGCAACGCACACTCCGGAACAAGATCATAAGCTAAACATACTCTAAATATCCTTAACATAGCTTAGAAATAAGATTTGAGGGGTTCGGTGTCAGAAAATATGCTTATTTGATCAACATGGACTAAAAGCGTCAAAAGTGCATAAGTTTGCATTTACGCACATATCTTATGTTCTGGCCATATCCGGACATCCAAAAAATTTTGTAATCATTAAAACTCAGTACCCATTAAGGGATAAGTTTGCATTTAAGCGCAAGACTTCCAAGAATTTTGCAATTCCTACACCAATTCCACTAAACTCAGTACCCTTTAAGGGATCTTATCGTGGAAAGCAACCTTGGTGCAATCATTGCAACTATCATCATGAAACAAATTCTCCTTGCCGCCAATGTACAATCTTTGGCCTATTTGGACATCTAGCTGTAACCTGTCGTGTCCAGAACCAAGCAGCCCCTACTCAGACTCGCCCTCGAGCATGTTTCAATTATGGTGATTTAAATCATTTCAAGCGAAATTGCCCTAAGCTTGCCAATGCTAATGGATGAGTGTTCAACGTCAAAGAGGCTCAAGCTAATGATCAAGCACTTATGATCATTTGAACCTCTACATTTTTTGTTTATTTTCGAAAACAATGTACATATTTCAACTATGTTTGTAATGACAATATAAATTTCAAGAAGTTTATCTTTATCCTTGTTATTCGTATTCCAATTACAAATTCCAATGTGATTATACTATGTGTGATTACAACTACATGCCGACTTTGAGGATTCCGTTCTTTAGGAACTAAATCTTTTAATTTAACATACTATGATTGCACTCTTGTGCATTCATACGAACTTGACAACACGATCGCTACAAATACTATGAACAAGTTACTACTATTTTGTGATCATGGCCTTACATACATGAATTGTTTGTCTAGTATGTATAATACATGATTACAAATACAATTTGCTTCGTATGTTAACTTAACATACTTAGTACACTATTTTCAAATTCATTTTGCTTAGTATGCTGACTTAGCATACCTAGCACATGATTTGAAAACATTTTTCTTGATATGTTTACATTACGTTGACAATGCATGTTTAGTATATGTTGCATACTACTAGTTTGGTTAGAATGAAACATGTATTAACATTTGTACTAGAATGAAATACCTACTAAACTTGTTGTATGAAAACCAAGTAGTGCTATCATTGCTAGTATAAAACACGATTCGATATCACAAATGTTGTGCTATGACGATGTTATTTGATTTATATGATAGTTTGATCTTATTATTTGTTTACCCTGCGCTTAACGAGAGGAGCTATATGGACCATGCGACGAAACAAGTAATTATGGGTGCACACTTAATTATGAGGTTCGACGCATGAAAATCATAGTAAGCCTTGTTAAGTATGGTGGCATAAAATCTAGGGTGATTAAGGTAACGGGAGGAGTATGATGCAATAAGAACATGGTGGATACGTCGATGGTACTTCCTATATATAAGTGTTCTTATTGTGTTATTCTTCAGAACGTTACTAAGATCACTTGGTAATTTTATGTTATCTTGGACCATTATGTGATTATGTGATTATTATTTGTGTGATTATTTGCAATGGACGATGACGAGTACATTCATTAACTTAAATCGAGCCGACCGGGAGTATATTATGGTGTTAAAGGTGACGATCTTGATGCCATAGGTATGTTGACCCGTCTCCTATGCATGAGATGCTCATGGTACATGGGATGTACCTCGTGGGACGTTAGAAACCATGTACGTATGGACAAGGCTTGAATGTACACCCCTTTTTTTGCTAGGATTTACACTAAAAGCTTATTATAACATAGTGCCATACCCAAACAATTTTTGAACACTGGTTGGCATCTTTAAAATTCACAAGGTTCAAAAGGTTGAATACCTTCAGATACTATGAATATCCCAAATCACATTTTGAATCCCCCAAAACTATGAATATACCTTAAATAACCTTTACATAACTTAGAAATAAGTTTTGAAAGGTTTGGTGTGTCAAAAACTAGTTTATTCGATCACATGAACTATTTGCGACAAACTGCAAAAGTCTGTCGATTCGTTTAGCAACGCACACTCCGGAACAAGATCATAAGCTAAACATACTCTAAATATCCTTAACATATCTTAGAAATAAGCTTTGAGGGGTTCGGTGTGAGAAAATATGCTTATTTGACCAACAGGGACTAAAAGCGTCAGAAAGTGCATAAGTTTGCATTTACGCGCATATCTTACGATCTGGCCATATCCGGACATCCAAAAAATTTTGTAATCATTAAAATATTTTATTTTAGTGAATGGAATGCAAAAATACCATTCATCGCGTAATTTAGATCGTTTTCGCATCCGTTTGAGTTTCGTTGTAATGAACCGAACAACGCGATCGTACAGCCAAAAGAACCGACATCCGTGATATTTTCAATCATATTTCAAGTCCCTTATGTTTAAACAACCTTCTAGAGCCTTGACATTGGGTTAACAGGGGGTCAAACGCGTCGAAAAACAAGTTTCAGAGCTGCAGGGACCTGTTTTGACAAGTTTGAAAGTTCTGACCTGCACTCCCTGGCGGCCAGCGAAGACTTTTGTTGTATCCTTCGCGGCCCGCGAGAGCTGGAGCTGGCAGATTCAATGTATTCTGCAAAACAGCCTGTTCTCATTGTTTTTAACCATGCTTTTTGCGTACCTTGAGCTGGTTTAAGTGTTCCCCAAGTTGCCTAATTAATGTATAACAAGTTTAAGGCCAAGATCATTCTTTGATCCATTCAAAAACACTTGGCAATGATCAAATGGAGCTTGATTTCCTATAAATACCCGCTTCTTTTGCTCCATTCTTTGCTCATTCAACTTTCTTTCACTCAATTCCTGATTAGAAGCTCTCACTATTGTTGAAGGCATCCTACTTCAGTTTTCTTTGATCTCTTTTCAAGCTTAGACCCTTTGTAAGTGATCTTTCATGCTTGGTTATGTATTCAAGCAAGAAAGGCAAACAGTGTTTAACTTTCTGCTTTGACCATGATTTGGTCAAGACAAAGTTCGTTTGAACTTTGCAACGTGGCGTAATCACGATGGTTATAGTCCTTGTGACTATACCTACTGTTTACCACGTTGATTAGTCGAAGTGACGAGTCAAAGTTTTGGACAAAATGCACGATTATGTGCATTTTGCGATGAAACTATTTTCAGGTATCAAAACACTTTGTTTTGATATCAAATCAGTTTTCTAACTTAGTTAAACATGTTTTAACATGTTTAACTCGTCATCTTTAGTCTAGTGCTTATATAGGGTCGTAAGTCAAGCGATCTTGACAACCGCTTAGACTTTCAAACCTGATCCGTTTGGTCGATCATTAGGATCCGACCAAACACATTAGGTGACCATAGTTGTATGGGGAATAACCTTCCGAGGTTATACCTTATAGTCACTTCGTTTAGTTAGTTGTATGATAGGTAGTTTATATGCCTTAGGAAAATGACCAAAATCCACTTTTTTGCGCATAATTTCATTTTAAGCATATGTAATCAATGTTTTGACACCTAAACTGATTATGCAACATGATTAAGCAAGTTAGGGTATATAATACTTATCATAGGGCTAGTTAGACAATTTGAATGCGCTTTCGCGCAAATGACGTGTTAAAGTAGCGTAAACTACCTTAACGGGTCATAACGGGTTAAAAGCACTTAGGATAGGTTTCAATTCAGAATGTAGGCTTTGTTAAACCATATCATATGAGTTCCAACACTCATTTGGTTTACAATAACTCATTCTATCTGATTCCTCGATTTATGTCTCGTTACACTAACATAGTATCCGATACACTAGGAACCACTTCGCCACTTGAACTATTGATCCTTTGAGCTTTGTTATATCATTTGAACAAGACCTACACGCAATCCCAGACAAGTACATAGTTCCCCTCTTTTACCGTTTTCAAATGTTTTGGGGTGATTTATATGTCTAACCGACTTGTTTTCCATGGTATGGCATATATGTGTTTACTAAGTGCTTTTATGTGTATTATTCCTATTATGCAAACACGATGTTTATCCAAATCCTTAAAGATCTATCTATCTTCATAGTTAGATTCTTATAGGATATTTGAAGTACAGTCTTAGATCTTCCTATCTTCATAGTGAGATTTTTAAGAAGTACTTTACGAGACGATGGTTATGGTTTATGTGTAGAGATTGTTGGTGATTTAGATAACGAAACTAGATTAATACAATAAGCACATGGTGGATACGCCGCTGGTACTTCCTATATATAAGTGTGCTTATTGTATTACCCTTCGTGGCGTCATCCCAAATCACCATTAGGATTTAGGATGTTATGATGCAACGATTCAATGTGACAGAAACGAAATCCTTTTAACTTCAACCTATTTTCATAGATTGATTCTTCTAGAATGTTTAAAGTGCTAATATTGGAGTCCTTGTTTGGATTCATTGTGTACTTTAATGTGTGTTGACAAGTTGGTGACAAGTTGACGATTTATGTGTTTATGTGGTAGTCGTGATTTAGATAACGAAACGGGTGTAATAAAATAAGAACATGGTGGATACGGCGCTGGTAATTCCTATATATAAGTGTTCTTATTTTATTACTCTTGTAGCGTTATCCGAATCACTTTAGGATTTCGTGTACGATTGATTAAATGTTCGATTATCCAAATCCTTGTATAATCTTCCATATCTTCATATGTTAGATTCTTAGAAGGATGTCCAAAGTATTATTTTAAATCATTGATTTGATTTACATAATACTCACACAGGTTTTGACAAATTTCAAAACAAATATTACTAATCCTTGATTGGATTTCTAATAACACATTAACGAGTTTTACGATGATTTCTACAAGATACAAATGTACGATTTCCATGGCATAAAAATTACTTAGTAATAATCATATTGCCATATACAATACTTTTTGCCACGAGTTTTCATAATCAAGATTATGTATTGCAATACTAACTTTTGCCATTCTTTGGCTTCAAGATTCATTTTTAATCGACAACTCTTGTAGTTGTCAAAGTATTGCAATATCAAACTTTTGCCATTTATTTGGCTAACAAAACCTATGTATTCGCCGGCATTTTTATGCTGACTATTTTTCACATATGTTTCAGGATTTCGACTGTTCAAGCATACAACGCATAGGACTGCATTCGGGCCTTAGACTTCTTAAATCGAAAGAATTTTACATGTAGTCTTTGTTTGTAAAACAATGATAACAATAATGAAACAATTTAGTACCAGTAGTTGTGAGCAATTTGTAACATGGCTCCCCGATATTTCCGCCGCGTGTTGTTGTATTACGCGATTGGGGTGTTACAGATTGGTATCAGAGCACTGGTTATAGGGAATTAGGTTATTAGTATGCCTTTAGCCTAGTCTATAACCTTTCTAGGACCAAAACATGAGTAGACTTAGGATCTCTATCCTAATCCTCATCCTTATTCGTGCCACAACTACTCTATGATTTACAAATCATCTAACCCTAGATGATTTATCCTAAACCTTAGGCTTCATGCCTTAAGGTGTTCCTCATAATGTTTTTCTCAAAAAATTTTCATTGAAATATTTCTCAAACATTTTCGTCAAAATATTTCATAACATGTTTATCTCAAACAATTTTTATCAAAAGATTTCTCAAATGTTTTCCCTCAAACATTTTTCATCGAAATCTTGGGTTTTAATAATGTGAACACATGAAATCTGGAAGGGTGGATGCCTATACCCTGAGTTTTCTATCTAAGGCTAGAGTGTTCGTATAAATCCGCATTATGGGACCAGTCACTCTTACCTGGGAACTCTTAGGGCGAGTGTCCACTTATAGGATAAAGCATGTCTTCATGAAACATTATAAAAACCTATCCATCTTGACCGTGTCGAACGATTTCTAAACGACCTTTGTGACACTACTCATTCATATTACCTTCGGTAATATGTTTGCTATTCATGACAATCGAAACAAATTTCCTGTCACAATACTATTTTATCATATTACCTTAAGTGATATGTTTGATTCGAGACAATTGAAATGAATTTCATTTTGTTTCACGATACTATGAGATCCTATTTTCATTTTCGAAACACTACCTTTGTCTTTCAAAATTTCAAATTTTTACCATTTGGATGAGAATTATTTTTCAAAATTTCAAACACAAAGTTTCTTTATTTTAAAATTTTAATTTAAAACGTTTTATCTTAAAAGCAATAAATTTTTAAAAGGTAAAGAATTTATAACACAAACCATTAACTTGGTTTGTATTCTCTCATCCAAAAATATTACAAAAGTTTATTTTTCAAACAACTCTTGTGTCAAAACAAAATCCACAACACTGTATTCTTTAAATACGAGAACGAGACTTATAAACAAGATTTTTCTGAGTCAAAGTTAACACTAAATTTTCCAAGTACAAGAATGAGACCTAAGAATGAGATTTTACTATATCAAAGTTTTCACTACACAATGATATTACAAACTCATGACAATTTGGTGGATTCTAACTTACTTAATTTTTCACTATAGCTATACCTTCAAGATGCCTCCTCACCGCGACGCCACTTGGAACGCTGAAATGGCAGCAAGGATTTCTCAGCATCTAGATACTTTACTCCCAGGCATTGTGACCCAAGTCAACCAAATCCAAAACAATAACAACAACAACAATGTTATAACGCCGTGTAACTATAAAGAATTCAACTTGGCTAAACCACTCAGATTTAATGGGTCTGAAGGAGCAACTGCGCTCCTACAATGGTTTGAGAGTATAGAAAGCACATTCCGCCATGTTCAGTGTCCTAGTGAGCATAAGGTGGAGTTCGCCTCGAGTGTCTTTCAAAGGAGAGCACTCACTTGGTGGAACGGTATCATGAGAGACCGAGGTGCCGATTTAGCTATGACACAAATGTGGGAAGAATTTAAAGACCTTATGAAGAAAGAATTCTGCCCACGAAGCAAAATAAGAGCACTTGAAAACGAATCCTATTACCTAAAACAGGATAGTGGAAAAAACCGTGCCTATACTGACCGATTTGAACAGTTAAGCCTACTTTGCCCCCACCATGATCACACCTTTGGATCGGGCCATTGAGAAAAACATTGATGGCCTACCTAATCTTGTCCAAGACATTGTCACTGGCAGCAAACCTACAACGCTTAGGGAGGCTAAGGAATTAGCCGCAACCTTAACCGACTCCCAGGTTAGATAAGGGAAACTTTTTCGAAAGGGAGACAAGAAAGGAACATTGAAACTACTAAAGAGAATTCAAAGGAAACAAAGGACGAATCTTCTAAAAATTCTAAAAAGCACAAGACTTCAAAGAATTTTGCAATTCCTACACCAATTCCACTAAACTCAATACCCTTTAAGGGATTTTATCGTGGAAAGCAACCTCGGTGCAATCATTGCAACTATCATCATGCAACAAATTCTCCTTGCCACCAATGTACAATCTGTGGCCTATTTAGACATCTAGTTGCAACCTGTCGTGTCCAGAACGAAGCAGCCCCTACTCAGACTCGCCCTCAAGCATGTTTCAATTGTGATGATTTAAATCATTTCAAGCGAAACTGCCCTAAGCTTGCCAATGCTAATGGACGAGTGTTCAACGTCAATGAGGCTCAAGTTAATGATCAAGCACATATGATCATTTGAACATCTACATTTTCTGTTTATTTTTTAAAACAATGTACATATTTCAACTATGATTGTAATAACAATATAAATTTCAAGAAGTTTATCTTCTTCCTTGTTATTATTATTCCAATTACAAATTCCAATGTGATTACACTATGTGTGATTACAACTACATACCGACTATGAGGATTCCGTTCTTTAGGAACTAAATCTTATAATTTAGCATACTATGATTGCACTCTAGTGCATTCATACGAACTTGGCAACACGATCGCTACAAATACTATGAACAAGTTACTACTATTTTGTGATCATGGCCTTACATAAATGAATTGTTTGTCTAGTATGTATAATACATTATTACAAATACAATTTCCTTCGTATGTTGACTTAACATACTTAGTACACTATTTTCAAATACATTTTGCTTATTATCCTGACTTAGCATACCTAGAACATGATCTGAAAACATTTTTCTTGATATGTTTACATTACGATGATAATGCATGTTTAGTATATGTTGCATACTACCAGTTTGGTTAGAATGAAACATGCATTAACATTTGTACTAGAATGAAATACCTACTAAACTTGTTGTATGCAACCAAGTAGTGTTATCATTGCTAGTATAAAATACGATTCGATATCACAAATGTTGTTCTATGATGATGTTATTTGATTTAGATGATAGTTTGACCTTATTATTTGTTTACCCTCGCTTAACAAGAGGAGCTATGTGGACCATGCGACGAAACAAGTAATTATGGGTGCACACTTAATTATGAGGTTCGACGCATGAAAATCATAGTAAGCCTTGTTAAGTATGGTGGCATAAAATCTAGAGTTATTAAGGTAATGGGAAGAGTATGATGCGATAAGAACATGGTGGATACGCCGATGGTACTTCCTATATATAAGTGCTCTTATTGTGTTATTCTTCAGAACGTTACTAAGATCACTTGGTGATTTTATGTTATCTTGGACCATTATACGATTATGTAACTATTATTTGTGTGATTATTTGCAATGGACGATGACGAGTACATTCATTAACTCAAATCGAGCCGACCGGCAGTATATTATAGTGTTAAAGGTGACGATCTTGATGCCATAGGTATGTTGACCCGTCTCCTATGCATGAGATGCTCATGGTACATGGGATGGACCTCGTGGGACGTTAGAAACCATGTACGTATGGACAAGGCTTGAATGTACACCCCTTTGTTTGCTAGGATTTACACTAAAATCTTAGTATAACATAGTGCCATACCCAAACAATTTTTGAACACTGGTTGACATCTTTAAAATTCACAAGGTTCAAAAGGTTGAATACCTTCAGATACTATGAATATCCCAAATCACATTTTGAATCCCCCAAAATTTCCAACACCAAACGATGCTCTGCATCTTTGGGATCTAGCAATTTGCTTATCCTTCAGTTGTTTCAGTTACACTCTACGGTCTCCTTCGAATAAATTTCGGGACGAAATTTCCTAAAGTAGGGGAGACTGTGACATCTGTGCTCTGTAAACACTGTACGATGTAGAATAATATCATTTATCAATGAAACAAGGTGTTTTAGTCTCTATATTTGTTTATTTGTGTTTGACCATTTCACGTTTTGATTCTATTTCGATTTCAAACTTTTAATCGCTTTCTAGAAAATTATACGCAAACTGTTACGTGAACATAATCAGTTTAACATGTCAAACAATCCGGAATAGTGACATAAGCTTAACATACCTTAAATAACATTTACATAACTTAGAAATAAGTTTTGAAAGGTTTAGTGTGTCAAAAACTAGTTTATTCGATTACAGGGACTATTTGCGACAAACTGCAAAAGTCTGCCGATTCATTAAGCAACGCACACTCTGGAACAAGATCATAAGCTAAACATACTCCAAATATCCTTAACATAGCTTAAAAATAAGCTTTGAGGGGTTCGGTGTGAGAAAATATGCTTATTTGATCAACAGGGACTAAAATCGTCAAAAAGTGCATAAGTTTGCATTTACGTGCATATCTTACGTTCTGGCCATATCCAAACATCCAAAAAATTTTGTAATCATTAAACTATTTTATTTTAGTGATTGGAATTAAAAAATTTCATTCGTCGCGTAATTTGGATCGTTTTCGCGTCCATTTGAGTTTCGTCGTAATTAACCGAACAACGCGATCGTACGGCCAAAAGAACCGACATCCGTGATATTTTCAAGCATATTTCAAGTCCCCTATGTTTTAACAACCTTATAGAGCCTTGAAATTGGGTTAACGGGGGTCAAACGCGTCGAAAAACAAGTTTCAGGGCTGCAGGGACCTGTTTTAACAAATTTGAAAGTTCTGACTTTTGTTGTATCCTTCGCGGCCCGCGAGAGCTAGAGCTGGCAGATTTAATGTATTCAGCAAAACAGCATGTTCTCATTGTTTTTAACCATGGTTTTTGCATACCTTGAGCTGGTTTAAGTGTTCCCCAAGTTGCCTAATCAATGTATAACAAGTGTAAGGCCAAAATCATGCTTTGATCCATTTAAAAACACTTGGCAATGATCAAATGGAGCTTGATTTCCTATAAATGCCCACTTCTTTTGCTCCATTCTTTGCTCATTCAATTTTCTTTCACTCAATTCCTGATTGGAAGCTTTCACTATTGTTGAAGGCATCCTACTTCAGTTTTCTTTGATCTCTATTCAAGCTTGGACCCTTTGTAAGTGAACTTTCATGCTTGGTTATGTATTCAAGCAAGAAAGTTAAACAATGTTTGACTTTCTGCTTTGACCATGATTTGGTCAAGAGTTCGTTTGAACTTTGCAACGTGAGCGTAATCATGATGGTTATAGTCCCTTGTGAATATACCTACTGATTACCACGTTGATTAGTCAAAGTGACGAGTCAAAGTTTACGACAAAATGCATGATTATGTCCATTTTGCGACGAAACTATTTTCGGGCATCAAAACACTTTGTTTTGATATCAAATCAGTTTTCTAACTTAGTTAAACATGTTTTAACATGTTTAACTCGTCATCTTTAGTCTAGTGCTTATATAGGGTCGTAAGTCAAGCGATCTTGACAACCGCTTAGACTTTCAAACCCGACTCGTTTGGTCGATCATTAGGATCCGACCAAACACATCAGGTGACCATAGTTGTATAGGGAATAACCTTCTGAGGTTATACCTTATGGTCACTTCATTTAGTTAGTTGTATGAATATGCCTTAGGAAAATGACCAAAATGCCCTTTTTGTGCATAATTTCATTTTAAGCATATGTAATCAATGTTTTGACACCTAAACTTATTATGTAACATGATTAAGCATGTTAGGGCATATAATACTTATCCTAGGGCTAGTTAGACCATCCGAATGCGCTTTCGCGCAAATGACGCGTTAAAGTAGCGTAAACTACCTTAACGGGTCATAACGGGTCAAAAGCACTTAGGATAGGTTTCAATTCAGAATGTAGGCTTTGTTAAACCATATCATATGAGTTCCAACACTCATTTGGTTTACAGTACCTCATTCTATCCGATACTTGATTTATGTCCCGTTACACTAACATAGTATCCGATACACTAGGAACCACTTCGCCACTTGAACTATTGATCCTTTGAGCTTTGTTATATCATTTGAACAAGACCTACACGCAATCCCAGGAGATTACATAGTTCCCCTCTTTTACCATTTTCAAATGTTTTGGGGTGATTCATATTTGTAACCGACTTGTTTTCCATTGTATGGCATATATGTGTTTACTAAGTGCTTTTATGTGTATTATTCCGATTATGCAAATACGATGTTTATCCAAATCCTTAAATATCTATCTTCATAGTTAGATTCTTATAGGATATTTGAAGTACAGTCTTAGATCTTCCTATCTTGATAGTGAGATTTTTAAGAAGTACTTTACAAGACGATGGTTATGGTTTATATGTAGAGATTGTTGGTGATTTAGATAACGAAACTAGATTAATACAATAAGCACATGGTGGATACGCCGCTGGTACTTCCTATATATAAGTGTGCTTATTGTATTACCCTTTGTGGCGTTATCCCGAATCACCATTAGGATTTTGGATGTTATGATGCAATGATTCAATGTGACAGAAACGAAATCCTTTTAGCATAAACCTATTTTCATAGATTGATTCTTCTAGAATGTTTAAAGTGCTAATATTGGAGTCCTTGTTTGGATTCATTGTGTACTTTAATGCGTGTTTACAAGTTGGTGACAAGTTGACGATTTATGTGTTTATGTGGTAGTTGTGATTTAGATAAGGAAACGGGTGTAATAAAATAAGACATGGTGGATATGCCGCTGGTACTTCCTATATATAAGTGTTCTTATTTTATTACTCTTGTAGCGTTATCCGAATCACTTTAGGATTTTGTGTACGATTGATTCAATGTTCGATTATCCAAATCCTTGTAGAATCTTCAATATCTTCATATGTTAGATTCTTAGAAGGATGTCCAAGGTATTATTATAAATCATTGATTTGATTTACATAATACTCACACAGGTTTTGACAAATTTCAAAACAGATATTACTAATCTTTGATTGGATTTCTAATAACACATTAACGAGTTTTACGATGATTTCTACGAGATACAAATGTACGATTTCAATGGCATAAATATTACTTAGTAATAATCATATTGCCATATACATAACTTATTTCCACGAGTTTTCACAATCAAGATTATGTATTGCAATACTAACTTTTTCCATTCTTTGGCTTCAAGATTCAATTTTAATCGACAACTCTTGTAGTTGTCAAAGTATTGCAATATCAAAATTTTGCCATTTATTTGGATAACAAAACTTATGTATTCGCTGGCATTTTTATGCTGACTATTTTTCACATATGTTTCAGGATTTCGACTGTTCAAGCATGCAACGCATAGGACTGCATTCGGGCCTTGGACTTCTTAAATCGAAAGACATTTACATGTATTCTTTGTTTGTAAAACAATGATAACAATAATGAAACAATTTAGTACCAGTAGTTGTGAGCAATTTGTAATGTGACTCCCCGATATTTTCGCCGCGTTTTGTTGTTTTACGCAATTGGGGTGTTACACCAACCATCTTAGACGATCACCAAGGCGATTTTAGGCATCATTCTCTCATCTTTCCAGTCGTTTGGGTATGTCTGATCGATTCGTGATGACAACTGAAGCTGTGAAGACAAACATGAGCGTCTAAATACTTGGTAACTTCTGCACAGAGGAACGGATGCTTTATTTGACACAATTATCTGTTTTTTTTGTTTCTTGTAACTGGTAATCTTGACTACTTGTGTTGATTTTGTGAAACGTTAATTGTGTTTGAATTATTTATCGTTTATTAAGCGTATTGGCGATATACTTGCATTGTTAGCGAGTTACTAGATTGGTGGGTAGTTGTACAATTAAACAGGTTGTTAGGTTGTATGGTTAATATTAAAAACTATCCTTAATAATTAATCAAATTTATTAATTCCAAGGCCATGTCTATGTGGTGTTTTGAATCAGTAAACGAGTTTTTGTGTTAAAACGGCTATTCGAGATTCCGGGTGGCGGTTACTTCTTTTTATTCTGATAAAACTTTTCGTGACAAATTGTGCTTTCTTTTAAATCAAACAAACAAACAAACCCCCAATTAGATAGTTTAGTTTTTAATTAAATTCATTTACACTAACCACAAATTCCCCGTGGATACGACACCCTACTTTTATTATCTACGTAGTTTAATTAGGTTTTCGATTGACCCTTACGACAGTCATCAATGGTAGTGACCGTGTGTGCCGTCGATGAAGATAAGGGAATGCCAGTGGTCGGGTTTCTCCGCCGTGGGCTTTTGTGACAACTCGAAATTTAGAACCTTTCGTGTATCCTAGTACAACCTACTTGCAACGTTATGTGAATAGTTAACTTGTGTGATTAATGATAAGTGAACCTTTTATGTAGTATATGAATGCTTATATGTATGGTATGTGTATATGTTATGTGAGCCGAGAACCAAGAACCCGACTCGAGACCATGCGGTCTCGAGTGAATAGTGTAACCGATGGGCCGGTTGGGCCGTGTCTCTCCCCACCCCACTCGAAAGCCCATTAGGGTGCACCACTTGAAACTAGTATATATCCTTGCTTATGACCAACACTATCATCTTTGGACAACACACACACACTCCCCTACTCTCTCTAGAAACCATTAAACCCTAAGCTACAACATTGCTCCCCTTCATCTCGGATCAAACCGGTGGCCACAAGGAGACTCGGTTAAGCTCATCAACATCACTCGAACACCCCATTTCACTCATCTCCCTTAGCAACTCGGTGTCCTTTCACAAACCGGTTAGTGAGTCATGCTATGTAATATATTTCGATTTATGATGATGTGTGATATTCGGTTGATGATGATAAATGATAAAGTTGTTTGATAATATGTTTACTTGTTAAGTTTCATGCATGATAAACACATCCTTCTCGAATAAACGGTATTAAGATTGTTGTTACATGATGATATAATGTCGGTTTAGTATAGATAAAATGTGATTGATCATGATTATGTGTAATCGGCTCTATATGTGTTAAATCCGAATACCTTGGCTATGTTTAAGAGGTTTATTGCTTATGAAGTAGGGTTTGCATATGTGTTTTTAGATAATGTACATGGTCAAGATATATAATAAGGATTGTTGGATCGGTCATATTGCAAATGGTGGAAAACCCTAAATGATGAATAACTTGAATATTGGAAGAACATGATGAATATGATAGGAATGTGTTATGATATTTGAAATTTGCCATGTTTGATCCATTTCGGAAATTAACTAGACAAGAAAACATGTTTATGAGGATAGTACATAATGGTGCATGAAATCAGAATGTTATTGGATAGTACACTGTACCGAATCAGCTACTGTCCAGTCGAAACCTCCAGTTGCGACTCGAGACCACCACATGACGAGTCGAAATCCCTCGGTTGCGACATCGGTTGCGAGTCGCAAACACCTGGTTGCGACTCGAAACCACACTTGATCAGCACACAAACCTTATGACTCGAAACCACAGTTACGAGTCCGGTTGCGAGTCGAGACCAAAACAGCATGAACCGAGACCGCAGTTGCGACTCATGGTTGCGAGTCGAGAACGCCTGGTTACGACTCGAGACCAGGTGCATGTGCAGACTGTTTGGACTTGCACCTCATTTCGGACTTAAGTACTTGGGCCGGACTCTTGGGCCTGATGCACAGATCTTATACGTGATGATTGAATGTGTATATTGTTGAACTGCCATGATCAAACGTGTATGCCATGAACGATACTTGAATGCAATGTGCTAGAAACATCCGTGTGCTACTTGGTCACGAACCTGACTTGTATGATACAACTATGATAGGACGCGAGTGACCACAATATTGCTTGTTTGACTTTTCTGTGTATCTACCGAGCAAACCAAGGTGAGTTCACACCCTCTACAAAGCATGGGATTCCCAGGGGTCGGGAATTGGGGTTAAGGAACATGGGTTCCTCGTCCTCCTTGGGTAGGACAGCAAAGGTTCAGGAATATAATTCCTCGTCCTCACGGACAGATAACTCGTACTAGACCAAAACTCTATCACGAAGTCCCTCCTTTTTATATCGACTTAATCGCCGGGCCAATGGCGAGCGGGTCATTAGTTAGATAGCGCTATTTAGGTCTGACAAACCTCACACCGTGTCGCAGAGGACGGGCGTGAACTAATGGATCTGGGGCACGTCAATGATGATAGACATTGACAGTTTCAGGGCCCTTAAACATGACTACAGTCAGCAGTCGATATGGTAACGAGTCTAGTGTATACATGGGGTAGCCTCCACGGCCGAAAATGCCAGATAACTAACACGGGGTAGCCCCCACGGCTGGATAGCCAGAGTAACCGGGAATAAACAAGTCACGTTTTTAATTATGGGGTAACCCCCACGGCAGGATGCCAGCTAAAGGAAACTGTTTTCGAAACGACCTAAAACGAACACCCAACCGTGAACTCACTCAACTTGTTGTTGACTCGTTACTACATGCTTTGCAGGTCCCTAGGTTCTTAACTGGAGCTTGCATGGAGGAGGATCGTTGTGGGACATGGACGGCTGTGTGCCATGTTAAACTTTGAAACAATTAAACTTATGTTTTGATTTAAGACTTATGCTTCCGCTTGCAACTTAACTATGTTTTGTTTGAACACCAATTGTATTGGTTGGATTTTTATAACTACTTACATGCTTGTTCAATATGATTGGTGGCTGGATCCTGGTCAGTCACGCCTCCAAGCGGTGGTACCCCGCAGGTGGATTTTGGGGGTGTGACAGATTGGTATCAGAGCCATTGGTTATAGAGAACTTGGTTTTAATAAAGGGGAAAAACGTTTTTGTTAAAACCAGACTATAACCTGTACAGTGCTCAACGATCCACAACGACGCTTCACTCCACATGCAAGGCTCGACACTCTAGGTGATATGGTCTGTGAATATTGCCTACTTGTTAGTTACATAGTACATTGCTTATGGTATGCTTGGTTAGTATAACTACAGTTGCTTGAACACGTGCATGCTTACTCTATTTTATCGTCGTACTTTCGCGAACCCCTCTCACTCACGTTCTTCTTGATATGAAGATCATGTCTGGACGCGTTAACCTAACACAAGCCCAGTTGACGGCTTTGATCAACGAACGAGTTGCCGCAGCACTTGCAGCTGCACACGCAGGAGGTATATCCTGCAGTCCGAACTCATTCTAGGATCTTTAGGATCCTACTCTCGTGAACCAACCTTTGTGTTAAACTCTGTCTTTTCTTTCACCTACGATAGGTCAGCATGTTCAGCCACCCGTGTGCACTTTTAAGACTTTCATGGACTGCCGGCCAACTACTTTTAGCGGCACTGAAGGAGCAGTAGGTCTCCTACACTGGTTTGAGAAACTAGAATCTGTGTTCGAAATGTGCAAATGCCCTGAGGCACGCAGGGTGAAGTATGCTACTGGTACTCTCGAGGGTTTAGCCCTCACATGGTGGAATGCTCAGGTTCAGATGCTAGGGTTGGTTGCTGCCAACGCCACCCCATGGGAGAATTTTAAGGAAATGATCAAGGAAGAATACTGCAATCGTGATGAGATTCACAAACTGGAAGTGGAGTTCTTCAACCTCAAGATGACGGGGTCCGAAATTGAAGCTTATGTGAAAAGGTCGAACGAACTGGCAATTCTGTGCCCTACTATGGTGGATCCTCCCATCAAACGCATCGAACTGTTTCTTCAGGGCTTAGTGCCAGAAATCCAAAGTCATGTGACTTCAGCGAACCTCGCCACCTACCAGCAAACTGTTCAGTTGGCTCACCGTCTCACGGACCAGGCGGTGGAGCAGAACAAGTTACCAAAACGCATAGGTGCTGCAACTACTTCTGGTGCCTCTAATGACAACAAACGGAAATGGGATGGAACTTCAAGTAAGGGTTCGACTTCTGTTCAGTCCCAGTCTCAGCAGAGGAAGACTGATGACTACAAGAGCCCTAATCAGCAATCGTCTGGTGGTCAAAGCCATGGTGGGTACAAAGGAAATCAACCCAAATGCAATCGCTGCAGCCTGCACCACAGCGGGCCATGCACCAGGGGCAACTGTCATCGGTGCAACAAGCCTGGTCACGCTGCAAAGGATTGCAGGAGCTTATACCCCGCCAATCAGAATCGTCAGCAAGCTCAACAGAACCAGCGCCAGCAACAGCAGCAAGGTGACAACAAAGGGTGCTTTCAGTGTGGAGCTGAGGGCCACTTCAAGAGAGACTGTCCCCAACTGAACAAGAACCAGAACAACAACAACAATAACAACAATCAGGGGAATGGTAACAATGGGAACAACAACAACAATGGCGCCAGGGGGCGGGTGTTTGTGATTGGCCAAGGTGAAGCAAGGAATGACCCCAATGTTGTGGCGGGTAAGTTCCTTCTCGACGACTTTTATGTTTCGGTTTTATTTGATTCGGGTGCCGATACTAGCTACATGTCACTAGAAGTTAGTCGAATGCTTAAGCGTATCCCAACACCTTTGAACAACAAGCACACCGTAGAGCTAGCAAATGGTAAGAGTTTAGAAGCCACACACATAGTCAAGGGTTGTAAACTTATTCTCGCTGACCAGACCTTCTCTATCGACCTCATTCCTATTGTCTTGGGTAGTTTCGACATTGTCATTGGGATGGATTGGTTATCCCAACACCGAGCAGAGATTCTTTGCAACGAGAAAGTTGTCCGTATTCCAGGTCCCGATGGTGAACCTCTCATGATTCATGGCGACAAGAGGAGTGCTGTTGAGAACGTCATTTCTCTCCTTAAGGCCCAAAAGTGCTTGCGAAAGGGCCACACTGCCATTTTGGCTCTCGTTACTGACACCTCAGAAAAAGAGAAGAAGATAGAAGATTTTCCAGTTGTACGCGATTATCCAGAGGTATTTCCTGAGGAATTACCTGGTCTTCCGCCTCATCGCCAATTCGAGTTTCAGATTGAACTAGCTCCTGGAGCTGCGCCTATAGCTCGTGCACCTTATCGATTGGCTCCATCAGAGTTGAAAGAACTCTCTACGCAACTACAAGAGCTCCTGGATAAGGGTTTTATTCGTCCTAGCTCATCACCCTGGGGAGCTCCAGTGCTATTTGTGAAGAAGAAAGACGGTACCTTCAGGATGTGCATCGACTACCGAGAACTCAACAAGGTAACGGTGAAGAATCGTTATCCTCTACCGCGTATCGACGACTTGTTCGACCAGCTGCAAGGGTCGAGCTACTATTCGAAGATCGATTTGAGATCGGGATATCACCAGCTGAGAGTCCGGGAAGAGGACGTCTCCAAAACAGCTTTCAGAACTCGATACGGGCACTATGAGTTTTTGGTCATGCCTTTTGGGATGACAAACGCACCTGCGGTTTTCATGGACTTGATGAACCGGGTGTGCAAACCCTACCTGGACGAGTTCGTTATAGTTTTCATCGACGACATCCTGATCTATTCCAAGAGTCGGGAGGAACACGAGCAGCATCTGCGACTTATTCTGGAACTCCTTCGAACAGAACAGCTTTATGCAAAGTTTTCGAAATGCGACTTCTGGCTTCGAGAAGTCCATTTCCTAGGCCACGTGGTGAACAAGGATGGGATTCATGTTGATCCATCCAAGATAGACTCGATTAAGAACTGGCCTGCACCTCGTACACCAAAGGAAATTCGCCAATTCTTGGGTTTGGCGGGATACTACCGGAGATTCATAAAGGATTTTTCTAAGATTGCACAGCCTCTCACCTCACTGACGCAGAAAGGCGTTGTTTATCGCTGGGGAAACGCACAGGAATCAGCATTTCAGCATCTAAAGGATAGACTTTGCAGCGCGCCTATCCTTTCATTGCCAGAGGGCACAGACGACTTTGTGGTTTACTGTGACGCATCAATTCAAGGTCTTGGTTGTGTATTGATGCAACGAGATAAAGTTATAGCCTACGCCTCACGCCAACTCAAAGTTCACGAAAAGAACTACACTACGCACGACTTAGAGCTGGGAGCTGTTGTTTTTGCACTTAAGTTATGGCGGCATTACCTGTATGGTACCAAGTGCGCCATCTACACTGACCACAGGAGCCTCGAGCATATCTTCAAACAGAAAGAACTGAATATGCGACAACGACGATGGGTCGAGCTGCTGAATGACTACGAGTGCTCAATCAGGTATCACCCGGGCAAGGCCAATGTTGTGGCTGACGCCCTCAGTCGGAAGGACACTGCGCCTAAGCGCGTGCGAGCTTTACAACTCACGATCCACTCTAGTCTCCCTTCCCAAATACGAGCAGCTCAGATAGAAGCACTGAAACCAGAAAACGTCAGGGCTGAAGCCCTACGCGGATCAAGGCAACGATTAGAACAGAAGGAAGACGGTGCTTACTACGTAACGGGACGCATTTGGGTCCCACTCTATGGCAACCTACGAGAGCTTGTGATGGACGAAGCACACAAGTCTCGCTACTCGGTGCATCCTGGTTCGGATAAAATGTACCACGATATCATAACTACGTACTGGTGGCCTAGCATGAAGGCCCACATAGCAACTTACGTCAGCAAGTGTTTGACTTGTGCAAGAGTCAAGTCCGAATACCAGAAACCATCAGGCATGCTCCAACAACCAGAGATACCTCAATGGAAATGGGAGCAAATTTCCATGGATTTTGTCACTGGCCTACCTAGATCCCAGCGCGGGAACAATACTATTTGGGTGATCGTGGATCGACTCACAAAATCTGCACACTTCTTGGCTATCAAAGAGACGGATAAATTCTCCACGCTCGCAGAAATTTACCTCAAGGAAGTTGTTTCGAGGCACGGGGTGCCCACCTCTATTATCTCAGATCGAGATGCGCATTTTACTTCAGAGCTGTGGCAAGCGATGCACAAATCCTTTGGCTCACGATTAGATATGAGCACAGCGTATCACCCTCAGACGGACGGGCAGTCTGAGCGCACTATTCAAACCCTAGAAGACATGCTTCGTGCATGTGTAATCGACTTTGGCAACCGCTGGGAAAAGCATCTGCCACTTGTGGAATTCTCGTACAATAACAGCTACCACACCAGCATTAAAGCTGCTCCGTTTGAGGCATTGTACGGACGTAAATGCCGGTCACCTCTTTGCTGGGCAGAGGTGGGAGATAGTCAGATCACTGGTCCAGAATATGTGGTAGACACGACCGAACAAATTGCTCAAATACGAAAACGCATGACGGCGGCCCGGGAACGTCAGAAAGTTTACGCCGACATGGGCAGGAAACCGCTTGAGCTCCAGGTTGGGGAGCGGGTATTACTCAAAGTTTCACCCTGGAAGGGTGTGGTTCGTTTTGGTAAACGCGGCAAACTCAACCCACGATACGTTGGACCTTTCGAAGTCATTGAGAAAATAGGCAGGGTGGCCTACTGTCACACCCCGACCACGTGGAACATACAAAACGTGGCGGAAACATCGGGGAGTGTTGTAACAGAATTAATGTTTCACAACCATGGAAATTTAAGTTTCGTTTTATTGATTAAAAGTGTTACAATGTCTTAATCAAACAAGGAAAATACAACATAATTAACTAGTCTTGCATCTTTTATTGTCACTAAAGCCCAAGTCTGTCTATCTGTATCTTGATCATCTTATGCAATAGTTCCTGAAAAACACATGTGAAAATAGGTACGTCAGCATAAAAATGCCTGTGAGATACATAGGTTTTGTGAAAATAAGATTCATGACTTATGTTTGAGAAAATGTTTAGTCATGAACCTTGTTATTTGCTTTGTCTTTTAAATCATTTGAAAAATGATAAGATCAGATGATAAGTATAAATAAATGTAAGGTTAAATGAATAACCAAGTAAAATATGTTTGCATAAGATAAGATGTTTATAAATCAATGTCTTGTGAAAAGTATGTTATTTGTATAAAATGTTCTATGTCTCAAACTGAAATGATTCAAATAACGTTACGACATGTAATACCATACAAACACTTATATATAGGAAGTACCAGCGGCGTATCCACCATGCTTGTATCATATTACACACGCATCGTTACTTAATCACTTAATCAAACCAAACCAAACAATGTAAAATGTTTATGTCAAGATGTAAATCACGTCAAAATGTCTATGTCAAATATCCATGTCAAATGTCTATGTCAAATATCCATGTCAAATGTCTATGTCAAATATCCATGTCAAATGTCTATGTCAAATATCCATGTCAAATGTCTATGTCAAAATGTCATGTATGGCAAGTGAAAGGTCTCAACTAAACCATATGCACAAAAACAAAGTATTGAAGTAAAACTTGGTTTAAATCAAAGCTATGTTTTGTGTAAATGCATGATCAAATGTCAATCATGTTAAAATGTCTATACCGAAATGTCTATGTCAAATGTCTATGTCAAACTGTCATGTATGGCAAGTGAAAGGTCTCAACTAAACCATATGCACAAAAACAAAGTATTGAAGTAAAACTTGGTTTAAATCAAAGCTATGTTTTGTGTAAATGCATGCAAATATTTAATATGAACATTTATGCGGTATTGTGAATATGCATACATCTAAGCCTGGCGACTGAGGTGATAAACCCTTTAAACAAATTAAAGGTCTATCTGTCTTATATCAACGAATTCAGTCATTCCTTTCTGTCCCCTTTCCCTGGGATGTCCGGAACGGGAGTTGTCAATTCCTATGGTACCACTACCTACTAACGAACGGCATGATCGGTGTTAATGAATGTATTGTCCCATGTAAACAAACAAAATGTCATACCAAAATGTAAGCATGTGAAAATAATGCACTAAGTATGTAATCAAATGAACATACATAGCGTGAAATGTCATGTAAAACGATGTACTAAGTAATGCACACAATGGGCACACCTAGCATGAAATGTAATGTAAAACAATGTACTAAGTAATGCACACAATGGGCACACCTAGCATAAGATGATATGAAATCATGTACTATAATGTACTAACGAACATAGCATGTATATGATGTGAAAACAGGAAAGCATGAAAGTAACAAGTAGGCACATGTGTTCCACCCCAAAACAGTTTGGAAAACAGTAAAAGAGGGGTCTATGTACTCACTTGAGATTGCTCAGTTGTCTAAAGATAACCACCAAACAGTGCTAGAGATCTCGGAATCAAACGGCACCTAATATAGGTAACTATGTTAAATAACCGGACCTAAATCGGAAGACTGGGTAGCATTAGGGTTTGTAAACCAAACGAGTGTGGAGACTCGTGTGATATGGTTTAACAAAGCCTACATACTAAATGAAACTTAACCTAAGTGTTTACGACCCATTACGACCCGTTTAGGTAGCTTATGCTACTTTAACGCGTCGTTCGCGTGAAACGCGTTCGGACCGCCTAACTAGTCCTATGACAAGTGTTATATGCCTAAACATGTTACATAATCAGTTATGTGACAAAATTTTAGGTTACATATGCTTAATTACCAATTATACATGAAAAGGGTATTCTGGTAATTTACCTAAGGCATATAAACTACCTATCATACAACTACTTAAACGATGTGACCATAGGGTATAACCTCGGAAGGTTATTCCCTACCTACTATGGTCACCTAATGTATTTGGTCGGATCCTAATGATCGACCAAACTGGGTCGGGTTCGAAGGTATAGGCGATTTATTAGATCGCCTACCCTACGACCCTAGACAACGTGGTAATCAGTGGGCATAGTCCCAAGGGACTATGACCAACGTGATTACACTCACGTTGCGAAGTTCAAACGAACTTCGCATTGACCATTACTGGTCAACGCTGAAAGTCAAACAAAGTTTGACTTTCTGACTCGAAAAGCAATAAAATAACGAAAAGAACGAAAGAATACTTACCCAGGGTCCCCGAATGCTAATCCCGATTCAAGAACTCAGGTATGAAACAATGGTTTCAACTTAGAGCTCTCAAAATCAGAATTCTTGTAAGAAATGAGGTTGGGGTGATGGGGTATATATAGTTTTCGGGTAACCGTTAGGATCGTTTCATGGAAAACGTGCCATGATCCCATCCGTACATGTGTCGGAACCTTATGGTGGCTACATATGCTCCTTATCTTAGTGATTAAGCAATTGAGAACATGTGGTTGTGGTTAAATCTGCTGAAAACAGGCTGTTATGTACTCTGCATCTGGTCTGAGCAAGGCTAGCGCACCGTTACAATATAAGTGTAGCGGTGCGCTACTCAAAAGTTTGGCAGATTTACATATTTGGTCCCTGAACTGTATTTAGGCCATTTTTGACACGTTTAAGGCCCGTTAACCCCATTTCAAAGCTCTAAAATGAAGTTAAAGTATAGGGAACTTAAAATGTGCTCAAAAATATCTCGGATGTCGGTTTGTTTAGCCGTACGAACGCGATGTTCGGTTAATTACGACGGAATGCGCACAAGCGCGAAAAACGATCCAAATGACGCGACGAATGGATTTTTCTTAAGGCGAACACTAAAATATAATATAGTCATGCTCACATAAATTTTTGGATGTCCGGATGTATTCAGAACGTAAGTTATGCGCGAAAATGCAAACTTGTGCACTTTTTGACACTTTTAGTCCCTGGATGACCCAAAAGTTTATTTTAGCACACCGAACCCCTCAAAGCCTATTTCTAAGCTATGTAAAGGATATTTATGGTGTGTTTAACTTATGTTCATGTTCCGGAATGTCTGTTACAGTTCAAATTGGCATACTTTCGCAGTTTGTCAACTTTAGTCCCTGTAAGCGATTTAAACTTGATTTTGCCATACCAAAGCCTTTAAAACTTATTTCTAAGTTATGTAAAGGTTATTTAAGGTATGTTAAGCCTATGACACTATTCCGGAGTGTTTGTTGCATTAAACTGGTTATATTTACGCATCGGTGCGCGTATAACCTTCCAGAAAGTGATTTGGAGTTTGAAATTGAACGAGAATTGATATGTGCAAATGATACACATATTTTTACAAATCCCAAGTATGAAATACAATATTTCATCGGTTTGGTATTTGTTTGATGGCCGTGGAGGCACAGGTGTTACAGTCTCCCCTACTTTAGGAAATTTCATCCCGAAATTTATTTAGAGGAAACTTAAGAGAGCTTGAAAACATGAAGTTGAAAAGATCGAACAACATTGATTAGGGTTCTGAACTTCTAGTAACTTTAATAACATCATGATTGCAATGTAAGAGGGATACTTATATACAAGTATATGAAGCGTCATTGGTGCGTCCACCGTACCTCCATTACATCGTTCTCATTTCGTTATTGTTGTCACTATCGGTTCTTACACATAATAAATTTTACTGTGTTTCTGTGCACTTAATTTCATAATTATGTACGCGTCCATAATCAGACAATTCCTTGCATAGTTCACTCAGTCCATTTTATAATGTGCAGGGGAAAACCAAATGAACAATCCTGTGATGAGTGTGACTAGACCGCCATAGAGTCCTTTTAATTAAATCAATAAATGATCTAAATAGACTATCAAGGAGTCTGTCCAGCTACATCACTAGATGTCGTTCTTTAACCAAATTGTGAATCAATCTTTTTGATTAGACCACTAAAGGGTTTCTTATGAATCATGGAGCAGTACTATATAATCCAAGGGTCTTAACTATTACATAGAAGCCCATTAAGGATTGAAGGTAGTACCTTTTGAATATCCTGCTACGAATCTCTCATATGAAGATATGAAAGGTCCTGCGAGGATTTGGATAACGGATATCCAGAGTATTAAAAACACAAAAATGCATAAAAGAAAACATGAGATGAATAAACACATAGTCACATAACCACAAAATTGTTTAACTAGAAGTTTGTTCTGCTAACAGAGTACATGTATTTAAAGCACACTAGGAATCCATCTCGTGGATTTCATTTGGCACTTTAAACATTATCAAGAATCTAACTATAAAGATAGAAAGATTCAAAAAGAAAATTCGATTTCGATTACTAGAACTCGAAATGTTCGAATTAGGGTACATAAAGAATCCAATTAAGGATTCTGATTTGAATGATGATTATCCACAAGGGTCTAATTGTGGAGATAAAAAGATCCCAAATGAATTTTTAGAAGTTGAAGATGTTTTGAAATCTTGCACTGGATGTGCTTATGTCAAAACATGAAGTAAGAATGCTTATGAAGTTGAGATGCTTGATATGTCAAGGCGACATATGAAGCAGATTTTGAAGGTTATGTCAATGTACGAGGAAAATATTTTTAAAAACTGTGCATGGGGTTCTTTTAAGAAAAACTGTGTTTAACGTTTTTGAAACCTTATATATAATACTTTTTGAAATCATAAAGTAGGTGTATTAGATAGATATATTTAAAAATGTTTTAAAATCATGCGAGATGAATTTTGAAATTATGTATAAGGTTTTTGAAAGACATGAATGATGCTTTTCGAAATCATGCACTTGATAAGAAAATGTACTGTGTTAATATTGTCTTCAGACTATATGAAATATTTTGAAATTAGGAAGGCTGGTTTTGATAACATGGCCAATGTTTTTGAAATAACATAGACAATGCATCTAGAAAAAATTGTTTTCAAACTATATGAAATGTTTTGAGATCATGAAGATTGTTTTGAAATACTTGTACTGTGTATGTTGAAAAAAATCAAAACGTAATGGGTATGAGATTTGAAAATATCCTTAGTTATCTAACCAAGGATTCAAAGGCACTGATGTGCGAAAAGCACGATTACTCATAATGTCACTTAATTTTCTGTACTTTGTTTCTTAGAGTGAAACGAGTACTTAAAACTTTCGAGGAAATTATGAGCGATCACTTGAAAGTGAGAATCACAAGAGTAGTTTGTAAGGAACATAGTTCCTTAATGCAGGTATCATAGGAAAATCATACACACATGTAACTATACTTGTATATCAGAATTTGTGAACAACGATTTATTTATAAACAAATCAGATTGTTTCACATTACCAGAAAACGAAAGAACAACAGCATAAGATAGCAACATCTTCTACTCAACCAACTACTCATCCGTGGGTCAGATTTGCATTAGCAAGCTTTGGGCAATCCCTTAGGAAATGGCCCATCTCGCCACAGTTGAAACATGAACCCAGTGGGAATCTCGCAGCATTCCCTTGAACCGGAGCTTGAACCTGAGCAGCCTAATTTTGTCCCAAACGACAAACCTTGGCCAAATGCCCAAGTTTACCACACGTCGTGCATTGCCAGCAAGCTTGTTGTACCGCGTGATGACCGTTGCAGCGTGCACAATGAGGTGCGGTACCGGCATATGCTTTCTTTACAGGTGGCTGAGCTGGTGGGTTCCGCGGGTTCTGAGCAGTCTGTGATGTTCCCTTGTATTGCTTCTTAGCAGGTTGTGTTGTCACCCGGATGGGTCCTGCTTGATTTGGTACTGCTGCTACGCAAACCTTTGACGTATGACCTTTAAGTCCACAAATTTGGCATTTGCGGCACTTCACATTAGGGTGATGATGAAGGGTACATTGGTTGCATAAGGGTTCAATTCCGTTGTATGGCTTCCTAGCTGGTGGCCTTGCCACTTGGCTAGGTCCCGATTGATTAGGTGTAACCGCTGCGGGTTTCCTTGAAGCCTTACGCTTCCTTGATTTTGGTGCTGGCTTAACTTTTGCTTCCTTCAGTGGCTCTTGGGTGGCTTCATTGTCAAGACGAGAGGCTTCATTGTTAAGACGAGCCATGGCAATACCTAAATCCACAGTCCTCTAAATCACTTCGCCAATTTGCTGGACAAATTTGGCTATTCGCTCGGGCATTTGACCAGTGCCAAGAGGAATAGACATTCTAGAAGAAAATGAAAGACAGAGAAAGAAACGAGTGAAAGGTTATTGGATAATTAATGCAGAACGTTAACGAATGAAAATTGTGATCATTTGTTTGTTACCTAAGGCAAACAAATGAGATGGTGAAAAATCAAAGTAAATAGGTCAAAAATAATGTATCGCGAAGACATGCTCGCCTATAAGTGAACACTCATTCCAAGAATTCCCAGGTAAGCACAACTGGTCTCGCGTCTGATGAGATGTATACGAAGTGCTTGCCTAGACAGAAAACCCAGAATACAGGCATTCACCCTTCCAGTTTGCACGTGTTCACATTATTTAAAACCCAAAACCTTGACGAGATTTTGAAAACTCAAAGGGGTTCAAAACCATATAATAGAGAGTTCAAAACCTAGTAATCAATCATCCTAGAACAGATGATTAGTTTTCAAAACGGTTTTGAAATTTATGTTCTTGTTGTAGTTGTCGCCTAAGGATAGGTGACAGTATTGTTTTATGACTAAACGCAAGTAAACTTGCGTTAGGGTCCTAAGAAGGTTATAGACTAGGTCAAAGCATTACTAATAACTTAATTCCCTATAACCATTGGCTCTGATACCATCTTTTCTGTCACACCCCGACCACGTGGAACATACAAAACGTGGCGGAAACATCGGGGAGTGTTGTAACAGAATTAATGTTTCACAACCATGGAAATTTAAGTTTCGTTTTATTGATTAAAAGTGTTACAATGTCTTAATCAAACAAGGAAAATACAACATAATTAACTAGTCTTGCATCTTTTATTGTCACTAAAGCCCAAGTCTGTCTATGTGTATCTTGATCATCTTATGCAATAGTTCCTGAAAAACACATGTGAAAATAGGTACGTCAGCATAAAAATGCCTGTGAGATACATAGGTTTTGTGAAAATAAGATTCATGACTTATGTTTGAGAAAATGTTTAGTCATGAACCTTGTTATTTGCTTTGTCTTTTAAATCATTTGAAAAATGATAAGATCAGATGATAAGTATAAATAAATGTAAGGTTAAATGAATAACCAAGTAAAATATGTTTGCATAAGATAAGATGTTTATAAATCAATGTCTTGTGAAAAGTATGTTATTTGTATAAAATGTTCTATGTCTCAAACTGAAATGATTCAAATAACGTTACGACATGTGATACCATACAAACACTTATATATAGGAAGTACCAGCGGCGTATCCACCATGCTTGTATCATATTACACATGCATCGTTACTTAATCACTTAATCAAACCAAACCAAACAATGTAAAATGTTTATGTCAAGATGTAAATCACGTCAAAATGTCTATGTCAAATATCCATGTCAAATGTCTATGTCAAATATCCATGTCAAATGTCTATGTCAAATATCCATGTCAAATGTCTATGTCAAAATGTCATGTATGGCAAGTGAAAGGTCTCAACTAAACTATATGCACAAAAACAAAGTATTGAAGTAAAACTTGGTTTAAATCAAAGCTATGTTTTGTGTAAATGCATGATCAAATGTCAATCATGTTAAAATGTCTATACCGAAATGTCTATGTCAAATGTCTATGTCAAAATGTCATGTATGGCAAGTGAAAGGTCTCAACTAAACCATATGCACAAAAACAAAGTATTGAAGTAAAACTTGGTTTAAATCAAAGCTATGTTTTGTGTAAATACATGATCAAATGTCAATCATGTTAAAATGTCTATGCCGAAATGTCTATGTCAAATGTCTATGTCAAAATGTCATGTATGGCAAGTGAAAGGTCTCAACTAAACCATATGCATAAAAACAAAGTATTGAAGTAAAACTTGGTTTAAATCAAAGCTATGTTTTGTGTAAATGCATGCAAATATTTAATATGAACATTTATGCGGTATTGTGAATATGCATACATCCAAGCCTGGCGACTGAGGTGATAAACCCTTTAAACAAATTAAAGGTCTATCTGTCTTATATCAACGAATTCGGTCATTCCTTTCTGTCCCCTTTCCCTGGGATGTCCGGAACGGGAGTTGTCAATTCCTATGGTACCACTACCTACTAACGAACGGCATGATCGGTGTTAATGAATGTATTGTCCCATGTAAACAAACCAAATGTCATACCAAAATGTAAGCATGTGAAAATAATGCACTAAGTATGTAATCAAATGAACATACATAGCGTGAAATGTCATGTAAAACGATGTACTAAGTAATGCACACAATGGGCACACCTAGCATGAAATGTAATGTAAAACAATGTACTAAGTAATGCACACAATGGGCACACCTAGCATAAGATGATATGAAATCATGTACTATAATGTACTAACGAACATAGCATGTATATGATGTGAAAACAGGAAAGCATGAAAGTAACAAGTAGGCACATGTGTTCCACCCCAAAACAGTTTGGAAAACAGTAAAAGAGGGGTCTATGTACTCACTTGAGATTGCTCAGTTGTCTAAAGATAACCACCAAACAGTGCTAGAGATCTCGGAATCAAACGGCACCTAATATAGGTAACTATGTTAAATAACCGGACCTAAATCGGAAGACTGGGTAGCATTAAGGTTTGTAAACCAAACGAGTGTGGAGACTCGTGTGATATGGTTTAACAAAGCCTACATACTAAATGAAACTTAACCTAAGTGTTTACGACCCATTACGACCCGTTTAGGTAGCTTATGCTACTTTAACGCGTCATTCGCGTGAAACGCGTTCGGACCGCCTAACTAGTCCTATGACAAGTGTTATATGCCTAAACATGTTACATAATCAGTTATGTGACAAAAGTTTAGGTTACATATGCTTAATTACCAATTATACATGAAAAGGGTATTCTGGTAATTTACCTAAGGCATATAAACTACCTATCATACAACTACTTAAACGATGTGACCATAGGGTATAACCTCGGAAGGTTATTCCCTACCTACTATGGTCACCTAATGTATTTGGTCGGATCCTAATGATCGACCAAACTGGGTCGGGTTCGAAGGTATAGGCGATTTATTAGATCGCCTACCCTACGACCCTAGACAACGTGGTAATCAGTGGGCATAGTCCCAAGGGACTATGACCAACGTGATTACACTCACGTTGCGAAGTTCAAACGAACTTCGCATTGACCATTACTGGTCAACGCTGAAAGTCAAACAAAGTTTGACTTTCTGACTCGAAAAGCAATAAAATAACGAAAAGAACGAAAGAATACTTACCCAGGGTCCCCGAATGCTAATCCCGATTCAAGAACTCAGGTATGAAACAATGGTTTCAACTTAGAGCTCTCAAAATCAGAATTCTTGTAAGAAATGAGGTTGGGGTGATGGGGTATATATAGTTTTCGGGTAACCGTTAGGATCGTTTCATGGAAAACGTGCCATGATCCCATCCGTACATGTGTCGGAACCTTATGGTGGCTACATATGCTCCTTATCTTAGTGATTAAGCAATTGAGAACATGTGGTTGTGGTTAAATCTGCTGAAAACAGGCTGTTATGTACTCTGCATCTGGTCTGAGCAAGGCTAGCGCACCGTTACAATATAAGTGTAGCGGTGCGCTACTCATAAGTTTGGCAGATTTACATATTTGGTCCCTGAACTGTATTTAGGCCATTTTTGACACGTTTAAGGCTCGTTAACCCCATTTCAAAGCTCTAAAATGAAGTTAAAGTATAGGGAACTTAAAATGTGCTCAAAAATATCTCGGATGTCGGTTCGTTTAGCCGTACGAACGCGATGTTCGGTTAATTACGACGGAATGCGCACAAGCGCGAAAAACGATCCAAATGACGCGACGAATGGATTTTTCTTAAGGCGAACACTAAAATATAATATAGTCATGCTCACATAAATTTTTGGATGTCCGGATGTATTCAGAACGTAAGTTATGCGCGAAAATGCAAACTTGTGCACTTTTTGACACTTTTAGTCCCTGGATGACCCAAAAGTTTATTTTAGCACACCGAACCCCTCAAAGCCTATTTCTAAGCTATGTAAAGGATATTTATGGTGTGTTTAACTTATGTTCATGTTCCGGAATGTCTGTTACAGTTCAAATTGGCATACTTTCGCAGTTTGTCAACTTTAGTCCCTGTAAGCGATTTAAACTTGATTTTTCCATACCAAAGCCTTTAAAACTTATTTCTAAGTTATGTAAAGGTTATTTAAGGTATGTTAAGCCTATGTCACTATTCCGGAGTGTTTGTTGCATTAAACTGGTTATATTTACGCATCGGTGCGCGTATAACCTTCCAGAAAGTGATTTGGAGTTTGAAATTGAACGAGAATTGATATGTGCAAATGATACACATATTTTTACAAATCCCAAGTATGAAATACAATATTTCATCGGTTTGGTATTTGTTTGATGGCCGTGGAGGCACAGGTGTTACACCTACAGACTCAACTTACCAGCGGAACTCGGTGCAGTTCACAACGTTTTTCACGTGTCGAATCTGAAGAAGTGTCCGTCAGATAAGACCCACGTAGTTCCTCTGAAGGAACTCACTATCGACGAACAGTTACGATTCGTTGAGGAACCAGTCGAAATCACGGACCGGGATGTTAAGGTCCTCAAGAGCACTAGAATACCTCTCGTTCCAGTTCGTTGGAACTCACGTCGCGGCCCAGAGTTCACCTGGGAGCGCGAAGATCAGATGAAACAAAAGTATCCCCAACTGTTCGCAAACAGTACACCCACTACTGAGGCCGAAGCTACGGAATTTCGGGACGAAATTCCAGATCAACGGGGGGTGGATGTGACACCCCAGGAAAACCGGGAAAACCATACAACTTAACTAGCTTCCTCAGTGAGTGCTTATCAAATTTCGGGACGAAATTTCTTTCAACTTGGGGATGATGTGACAACTCGAAATTTAGAACCTTTCGTGTATCCTAGTACAACCTACTTGCAACGTTATGTGAATAGTTAACTTGTGTGATTAATGATAAGTGAACCTTTTATGTAGTATATGAATGCTTATATGTATGGTATGTGTATATGTTATGTGAGCCGAGAACCAAGAACCCGACTCGAGACCATGCGGTCTCGAGTGAATAGTGTAACCGATGGGCCGGTTGGGCCGTGTCTCTCCCCACCCCACTCGAAAGCCCATTAGGGTGCACCACTTGAAACTAGTATATATCCTTGCTTATGACCAACACTATCATCTTTGGACAACACACACACACTCCCCTACTCTCTCTAGAAACCATTAAACCCTAAGCTACAACATTGCTCCCCTTCATCTCGGATCAAACCGGTGGCCACAAGGAGACTCGGTTAAGCTCATCAACATCACTCGAACACCCCATTTCACTCATCTCCCTTAGCAACTCGGTGTCTTTTCACAAACCGGTTAGTGAGTCATGCTATGTAATATATTTCGATTTATGATGATGTGTGATATTCGGTTGATGATGATAAATGATAAAGTTGTTTGATAATATGTTTACTTGTTAAGTTTCATGCATGATAAACACATCCTTCTCGAATAAACGGTATTAAGATTGTTGTTACATGATGATATAATGTCGGTTTAGTATAGATAAAATGTGATTGATCAAGATTATGAGTAATCGGCTCTATATGTGTTAAATCCGAATACCTTGGCTATGTTTAAGAGGTTTATTGCTTATGAAGTAGGGTTTGCATATGTGTTTTTAGATAATGTACATGGTCAAGATATATATTAAGGATTGTTGGATCGGTCATATTGCAAATGGTGGAAAACCCTAAATGATGAATAACTTGAATATTGGAAGAACATGATGAATATGATAGGAATGTGTTATGATATTTGAAATTTGCCATGTTTGATCCATTTCGGAAATTAACTAGACAAGAAAACATGTTTATGAGGATAGTACATAATGGTGCATGAAATCAGAATGTTATTGGATAGTACACTGTACCGAATCAGCTACTGTCCAGTCGAAACCTCCAGTTGCGACTCGAGACCACCACATGACGAGTCGAAATCCCTCGGTTGCGACATCGGTTGCGACTCGAAACCACACTTGATCAGCACACAAACCTTATGACTCGAAACCACAGTTACGAGTCCGGTTGCGAGTCGAGACCAAAACAGCATGAACCGAGACCGTAGTTGCGACTCATGGTTGCGAGTCGAGAACGCCTGGTTACGACTCGAGACCAGGTGCATGTGCAGACTGTTTGGACTTGCACCTCATTTCGGACTTAAGTACTTGGGCCGGACTCTTGGGCCTGATGCACAGATCTTATACGTGATGATTGAATGTGTATATTGTTGAACTGCCATGATCAAACGTGTATGCCATGAACGATACTTGAATGCAATGTGCTAGAAACATCCGTGTGCTACTTGGTCACGAACCTGACTTGTATGATACAACTATGATAGGACGCGAGTGACCACAATATTGCTTGTTTGACTTTTTTGTGTATCTACCGAGCAAACCAAGGTGAGTTCACACCCTCTACAAAGCATGGGATTCCCAGGGGTCGGGAATTGGGGTTAAGGAACATGGGTTCCTCGTCCTCCTTGGGTAGGACAGCAAAGGTTCAGGAATATAATTCCTCGTCCTCACGGACAGATAACTCGTACTAGACCAAAACTCTATCACGAAGTCCCTCCTTTTTATATCGACTTAATCGCCGGGCCAATGGCGAGCGGGTCATTAGTTAGATAGCGCTATTTAGGTCTGACAAACCTCACACCGTGCCGTAGAGGACGGGCGTGAACTAATGGATCTGGGGCACGTCAATGATGATAGACATTGACAGTTTCAGGGCACTTAAACATGACTACAGTCAGCAGTCGATATGGTAACGAGTCTAGTGTATACATGGGGTAGCCCCCACGGCCGAAAATGCCAGATAACTAACACGGGGTAGCCCCCACGGCTGGATAGCCAGAGTAACCGGGAATAAACAAGTCACGTTTTTAATTATGGGGTAACCCCCACGGCAGGATGCCAGCTAAAGGAAACTGTTTTCGAAACGACCTAAAACGAACACCCAACCGTGAACTCACTCAACTTGTTGTTGACTCGTTACTACATGCTTTGCAGGTCCCTAGGTTCTTAACTGGAGCTTGCATGGAGGAGGATCGTTGTGGGACATGGACGGCTGTGTGCCATGTTAAACTTTGAAACAATTAAACTTATGTTTTGATTTAAGACTTATGCTTCCGCTTGCAACTTAACTATGTTTTGTTTGAACACCAATTGTATTGGTTGGATTTTTATAACTACTTACATGCTTGTTCAATATGATTGGTGGCTGGATCCTGGTCAGTCACGCCTCCAAGCGGTGGTACTCCGCAGGTGGATTTTGGGGGTGTGACAGCTTTGATGGGTCTCGAGGTGGTCCAAGATGGAGACCGAGAACCTTGTTTCATTGATGATGACCTGCCACTTCCATTATGGGTTTTTTAATTCGAATTCGAGTTTTTCATGGCAGGTGCTGATGGTTAAATATGTTGGTAGTTGTGTGATGGTTGCAGTGGTGGTTGTGGTGGTGGGGGTGGGGGTGGTTGATAGTGGCTAGTGATGGTGGTGGGTGTGTGAGAGGGAGATGGGAAGAGATAGAGAATAGAATTGAATAAATGGTAAAATGTTTTATAGAAATAAATGGGTAAAAAGGTCTAATTTTCCCTCATGTGGGGTCCACTTGGTTAGATTTAACCATGAAAAATAATTGAGTTAGGACTGAAGGACATAACGTGCAAGGGTTTGCAAACAGCGAGTACGTTTTTGTACTTTTTGAAGAAAAAGGACACACTTTGCAATCTAGTGTCAACGTAAAGGACTAGTTTTGTAATTTACTCAAAAGAAAATGGGACAAAGTACTACCGTGCGTGTGTCTTATTTTTGTGATTCATTGTTAACTTGATGCACTAAAATATAGGCTATCGTGGCCTTGTCTTCATGCGAAGCCAAGCATTATGCCTTCGAGGACTACTTAGTGAAGTTACCAGGTGGGCGACTCAAATCGGTGGTCTACATGTTGATAACAAATCCACCATTGCCCTTGGCAAAACCCAACATTTCTAAGTTGAAGCAAACATATATGTCACACCCCAACCGATGGCGGAAACATCGAGGCATGGCACTGAGCGAAACAGATTGTCTAGAAGTTTCCATAACAACTATAATTACCAATTATTTAAGCATTACGTCCCATACCATGACATAAAAAGTAATTTAATTATTACAGACAAAATCTAGTCAAATTGTTCTGTTCCGACAACTCAGATTTCAAATACAGACAATTCATTTATTTGTTCTAGACCTTTCCTAGCCTCGATTTCACAGCAAGCCAAGCATATAAACATCTTAAGCACCTACCACATACGTTAAAGTAAAAGTCAATACACATAGTGTAAAGGTGAGCATACAAGTTTAATAGATATAATAGAGTTCGAAATCGTTTACGCATAACCAGCACGTACACAGTGTAAAATGAAGCACGTTAGTTATCGACATGAACCTATCGATACCAATGACTGTGGGTTGACTGCCCAAGGCAGTTCGTAATACACACTCACCACTGTGAGCCATGTAACAAATTGTCCTTAAAAACCCCAGAGTGAACAAGTGCTGAGTCCAAATTATAGTACTATCGTTGCTAAGGCAGGTAAACAACATTCCATGTGTAAACATAACAAACAAGCATTCATTAAGTCACGTGTAACATGTGGTACGGTTAGCGTTAAAGTATTGCGTAGTGTGTTCGATGTGATTTAGAATAAGTAACGTATGTAACACCCAAAAGTGCGTAAAGCAAAAAGGGTTCGATTATACTCACAGCGATGATGGATTGAAGGGAGCGCTAGAGAGCAAGATTAGCCTGATCGGAACGATAGCGTAAACAATAAGCGGAGCGTAAAATGGTGCAAAGTGTCAGTGGATCGAACGGCTATCTGATCGGGTGGCTATCCGATCGGGTGACCGGTCGATCGGATGGCAATCCATTCGGGTGGTCGCCCGATCAGGTGGCCACTCGATTGGATTATCATCTAGTTTGGGATGGATGTGTTTGTATATGATGGCTTGCCTTTTGAAGTTTTCGTTGTAGTAATTTGAAAACTGAGAAGTATCTCTACCTTTCAGGTCGATCGATCGAACGACTGTTCGATCGGGTAGCAATCCGATTGGCAAGACTTCTCAGATTGAGAACAAGTTCACAGCAGGACGGTCACTCGATCGGATGGCTATCCGATCGGGTGGCAATCCGTACTTACTGAACATGTTGAAAATTATTTAAGTGTTTGAAGTCAAACATCACATGGTCGGGTGGTAATCCGATCGGGTGGCAATCCGATCGAATGGCAATCTGTTCAATGTTCAAAACCTCAAATATTGAAATAAAAGTTAAGTGTGGGACCCAAGGTGCAGTCCGATCGGGTGGTAGTCCGGTTGGGTGGCAATCCGATCAGACGGCAAATCTGTCCCAGTTGACCTAATCGTCTTCTTCCTTGGTTGTTTTAACAGTTTGAAGTTTTCTCGAGACTGTTTGATAACATGCTAAACAACAGAAACCTCATCAAGACTTAGTGACCCGATCAGACCGGAACCACCCTAGTCCGACCAGTTAACTGTTCGTGACGGTGTTTCATGTTTAACCCGAAATCAGTAATCCTCGTGGATAGAATCCGTATCTTGAACCAACACATCCACAAGAAACAGTAGAAAGATTAGAACAAGCTCTGATTCCAATGGTTTTGAGTGCATTGAGTGTAAAAGAGTTGAAAGAAAGTTGGAAAACCATCTTTCAATCCTTTTTACCATGAATATGTTCAGATCTATGAAAGATCTTTGCTTATTTATGTGGAAATCGTTCAGATCTAAGTTGTTCTTGGTGGATTGAAGCCAAAACACGAAGTTCATAAGAACACCATGATGACATCATCCTAGAACACCTCAAATCTAGTGATTTCACGGTTAAAAGTTAAGATTCAAAAGAGAGAAAGGTGTAGGAGTGCGTGTAGATTAAGAAAGTACAAGATTTAGGTGGAAAACTTACAGGAATCGCGAGAAATCCGAAGAAATAGCTGTTGGAGCCAGTGGAGAGGGAGAGAGTTGTCAACATCAAGTGATGTTGACATATAGGGAGTATTTATAGGGTTTCCATAAATGGAAAGGAGGAAAGGGAATGGTCGATGGAGTGGCAGCTCGTTCGGGTGGCAGCTCGATAGAGTGGCACCTCGATCGGGTGGCAGCTCGATCGGGTGGCAATTCGATTGGGTGGCAGCCCGATCGGGTGGCAACTCGGCCGGCTGGCCACTCGATTCGAGTGCTCAGCGCGATTAGTTTTGTGATTTCGATTTGCGTGTTGAGCGTTGCGATGCGATAGAGTTTCCTATTCAAATTACTTTTAATCCCTACTAATATATCAACATATAATCATCCTTATTTAACGCTCGTTTAGCGTTTGCGATTGCGTTTCGATTGATCACCACATCATATAACATGCACTAGTAACACATAAAGGGCGCACACACATAAGAACAATAACCAGAACGCGCAATTCGAGTTGCGAGTGGGATTGCGATAAGCGATAAAGCGATAAGACATGCAATAAACATCGATTAAACCTCGATTGGTAAGAATTATTCCACATAATACAACTAATGTAAAGCATAAAAAAGACTTTTTACAAGTCAAAGAAGTCAAAACAGGAATTGAGCAAGGAGTGATAGATCGCAATTAGCAATCTTATCCCCTTTTGACTTCAATCTTGACTTTGACTTGGACTTACGAAACACGGGGTGTTATAGCCTCCCCTAGTTGAGAGAATTTCGTCCCGAAATTAGGCCGAAGCCATAACAAACAACTGCGGGTACTTCGCTGTCATGTCGCTTTCGAGTTCCCAAGTGAACTCTACGCCTCGTTTGCCTTCCCATCGAACCTTCACAATGGGAATGCGCAAGCGTCTGAGTTGCTTGGTTTGGCGGTCCATGATCTTGACAGGCTTCTCCACGAAGTGTAGTGTTTCGTTTACTTGAAGATCTTCTAGAGGTACAATTAAATCATGCTCAGCCAGGCACTTCCTGAGGTTAGACACATGGAAAGTCGGGTGGACGTTGCTAATTTCCTCCGGTAGTTCGAGTCTTTAGGCGACTTTTCCGATCCTTTCCAGAATCTTAAAAGGTCCAACATATCGAGGCGCTAGTTCCCCTTTCTTGCCGAATCTGACCACACCCTTCCAAGGTGATACCTTTAGGAGTACGTAGTCGCCAACGTCAAATTCAAGGGGCTTGCGTCGTCTATCGGTGTAACTTTTCTGACGACTCCGTGCTTTCAGCAGATTTTCTCGAATTTGGAGGACTTTGTCAGTCGTTTCTTGCAATAGCTCAGAACCGGTTAATTGCGAGTGCCCGATCTCGTGCCATACAATTGGCGATCGACATTTTCTTCCGTATAAAGCCTCAAACGGTTCCATTTGAATGCTGGAATGATAACTGTTATTATACAGGAATTCGACACACGAACGGAGCATGTCTTCAAGGGTACGAATCGTTCTTTCAGTCTGACCGTCGGTTTGAGGGTGGAATGCGGTACTTAGATTAAGCGTAGTACCGAGAGCCGTTTGAAACGTTTCCCATAGACACGAGGTAAACCGAGCATCACGGTCAGAAATGATGTCGCAAGGCGTTCCATGTCGACAGATGATCTCATCGGTGTAGATTCGGGCTAATCTTTCTACCTTGTAGTCTTCTCGTATTGGCAGAAAATTAGCAGATTTGGTCAAACGGTCAACGACAACCCAGATGCTGTCGTGACTTGATGTCGTACGCGGAAGTTTCGTTATGAAATCCATAGCTATACTTTCTCACTTCCACATAGGGATCGAGGGTTGTTCTAGTAAGCCAGAGGGTCTTTGGTGCTCAGCCTTGACTTTCTAGCAAGTCAGGCACTTCCCAACATAGAGGGCGATATCCCTTTTCATGCCCAGCCACCAGTACTTGTAGCAAAGGTCCTGGTACATTTTATCAGTACCGGGATGAATATAATACCGAAATTTGTGGGCTTCATCCATCAAAATCTGTCGTAAATCGGTCCGATTAGGGATCCAAATTCGGTCCAGATAGTGGAATATCCCATTCGACTTATTCACAAGCTAGGCTCCATCGTGATAGATCCTTTCCTTATTCAAAGTGCGTTTGGTAAAACAAGCATGTTGGGCTTCGCGAATAAGGGTTTCGAGATGGTGTTGGGCTGGAACTTTACGAGCGCTATGCAAATAGCTTCGTCGGCTTAGAGTAACGGCAACGACATTTGCTTTGCCTGGGGGATAACGAATCTCACAGTCGTAATCGTTGAGAAGTTCTACCCATCGGTGTTGACGCATATTAAGTTCCTTCTGGTTAAAGATATGTTGTAGGCTCCTATGATCGGTGAAGATCGTACACTTGGTACCATAAAGGTAGTGTCGCCAAATCTTTAATGCAAAAACAACTGTGCCTAGCTCAAGGTCGTGGGTTATATAGTTCTTCTCGTGGATCTTGAGCTGACGAGATGCGTAAGCGATAACCCTGTCTCGTTGCATGAGAACACAACCAAGACCAAGGTTTGAGGCATCGTAAAAGACAATAAAGTCGTCGTTTCCGTCAGGTAAAGTGAGGATGGGAGCATTGCAAAGCATGTGCTTGAGGGTTTGGAAATTAGACTCTTGTTCAGTTCCCCAAACAAAAGGTTTGTCTTTATGTGTGAGAGCGGTAAGCCGCACAACGATTATAGAGAACCCTTCGATAAATCGACGATAATAGCCCGCTAGTCCGAGGAAAGAACGGACTTCAGACGGGTTCTTCGGCGTAACCCAACTCTTAACTGCTTCAACCTTCGATAAATCCATACTTTGACTATTGACAATGTGACCGAGGAATTGAACCTTCTCCAGCCAAAATTCGCACTTGGAGAACTTGGCATAGAGTCGATTCCCTTGGAGTAGCACGAGAACCAAACGTAGATGTTGCGCGTGTTTGGCTTTCGATTTCGAATAGATCAGGATATTATCGATGAACACGATGACGAAGTGGTCAAGAAATGGTTTACACACCTGATTCATCAGATCCATGAAAACCGCGGGTGCGTTGGTTAGACCAAAAGGCATAACAATGAATTCATAATGGCCGTATCGAGTGCGAAAAGCGCTTTTGGGTATATCCTCCTCTTGGATGCGTAGTTGGTGATAGCCTGAGCGTAGATCGATCTTCGAGAAACACGTAGCACCTTGTAGCTGGTCAAACAAATCATCCATGCGAGGCAAGGGATAGCGATTCTTGATTGTTAACTTATTCAATTCCCGATAGTCGATGCACATCCTGAACGACCCATCCTTCTTTTTGACGAAAAGGACTGGCGCGCCCCATGGAGAGGTGCTTGGGCGAATGAAGTCTTTATCAAGCAGTTCCTGGAGCTGACTCGAGAGTTCACGCATTTCAGACGGAGCGAGTCGATAAGGAGCTCTAGAAATAGGGTTTGCTCCAGGAATGAGATCGATACGAAAGTTGATATCACGACTTGGCGGAAGGCCAGGAAATCATCAGGAAACACATTAGGAAATTCACGAACCACATGGACGTCTTTCACTTCCGTCTTTCCTTTCTTTTCCTTCTCTGCTACTACGATGTTAGCCTAGAAAGCTCTGTATTCCTTGCGGAAATACTTGCTAGCTTGGACACATGACATGAGTTTAAGACCTTTTGAGGGAGTTTCACCATAAACACATAATACATCACCATTCGCGAGCGAGAATCGAATCATCTTATCGAAGCACACAACTTCAGCATGGTTTTCACGAAGAAAGTACATGCCTACTATGATGTCAAAACTTCCGAGTTGCATCGGAATAAGATCAATCGGAAAGATGTGATTGTTGAGCTCAAGAGTACAATCAAGAAGAACAAAATTAACAACGACAGTTCTTCCGGTGGCGACTTCGACATCAAACGTCGAGGGGAGATGGGAACGCTTACGATTAAGGAGCTTCTCGAATTCAAACGACACAAAACAGTTATCGGCTCCAGTATCAAACAAACACTAAGCATAAATACCATTCACAAGGAACGTACCATTGACCACATTGTTGTCAGCCTGGGCTTGGCGCGCATTGATGTTGAATGTTCTGGCGCGGGCGGCTTGTTGCTGTTGCTGTTGAGGCTGCTGCTGCTGGGGCTCTTGTTTCACAACCCTGTTCGGGCACATATTCGCGAAGTGGTTAGGATCACCACACGCGAAGTAGACTGTGGCGTTGATCGCGGGTGCCTGAGCCTCTTGTTGGCCTTGAGGAGCTAGAAGTTGAGCTTGATGAGCAGTAGCTTGGGTTGGTTCTTGTCGAGGACCAGTACGGAAATTGGCGGTGAAGTGACCGTACATGTTGCAATGCATGCAAAATCTCCAGGCAATACCCACCGGATGATGATAAGTACATGTCGGGCAAGCAGGGTGAGGGCCAGTGTATGTACGCTTTGCAGGCGGTGCATATGTAACTGGTGATGGAGCTGATCGGTGTTGAGATTGCTGTTGAGCCGGTACGGCTTGAAGCGGAGCAGCAGTAGTAGTGACAGCACAGTTCTTCTTGCTGGAGTTGTTGTTGTTCTTTCTCTTGCGACGAGAGGACTTCGATGACTGAGCGGTGGCGGTTTCGGGGGGTCGGTGCGGCGGTAGCTTGATGCAGGTTCTTGGTAGCTTTATCCCAAAATCCAGCTTTGACTCACTTTTCGTTGATCTCAACGGCAAGCAGGTAGGTCTCTTAGATTGTTACTGGCTTTGAAGCATGCACAAAATCTGCAACACAATCCGGCAGAGCGCGGATGTACTTCTTGATTGTCATGTCAGCAGTTTTCACTTGATCTGGACAGATAATACTGAGCTGCTTGAAGCGAGCAGTTAAAGCAGCGTTGTCACCATCCTTCTGCTTCAGATGCCAGAATTCGTCCTCCAACTTTTGGCGCTCATGGGGAGGGCAGAACTCTTCTAGCATAACATTCTTCAACTCATCCCATGACAGACCATAAGCTGCGTCATTTCCGCGCTTGTTCCTTTCGGCCGTTCACCAGTCTAAAGCGCGGGATTGGAAGACGCCGGTAGCATTCAGAGTGCGGATATTGTCAGGACATCCACTCTGATGCAGGGTGACCTCAATCGAGTCGAACCATTGAAACAAGGTCGTAGATCTTCGCCAGTGAACTCTTTCGGTCCGCAAGCTTTGAACTGTTTGAAGCTAAAAGCAGCTTTGGGAGTAGCTTTAGGAGCTTCGGTCCTGGACTCTTCAGAAGATTTGCTCACATTCTCATATAGTTCACTCACGATCTGAGGAACCACCTTTGCTACTTCCTTAGCGACGAGAGCAGCAAGGCGTTTGTCTCTCTGTTCTTGACGAGTAACTCGTGGGTGACAGGGTCCAAATGAGGGTCCAGATGACGACATTATCTGCAACAGACATCGTCATGGGACTAAGACACAAAATAATCGAATCTCACCTCACACATCTAATACTACTAAAGCTCCAGAATATGATCATGTAAACACGTAGGCACATAACCACAGATTCACATAAGCACGTAAGGTACATAAACACAAAAGCACAGAAGCACATAATCACAAGAGGCAGTCAGAATACAAAAACCTATGATTCAAAGTCCGCGAGCGTTCGAGAATAGCGATCACGAATAGCATAGCGAGTAGTATATCATAAGCGAGTAATATAGCAAACAACATGGCGTAAAGTCGTTCCTCATGTAGTAGCGATTTGTTAGCGGTTTGAGGTAGAGGTGCAGTGCGAGTCGTGTGTGTTGATCAAAGCAAAAAGCGGAAAGCGAATAAATCACCAAAAATCGTAAAACATAAACAAATAAAATCACATAAAGCACATAAATCCACATAAAACGACATATATCAGAGTCGGCAGTAGCGAGCTCAGAATCGAAACACATAAAAATCGAGAATAGATTGTCTGCGGCTATTTAGACGTCTACTAACCTAAGTGGTTCGACTATTCATAAGGACTTTTGGTACACACTTTGGCCTTCGGGACTTGTGCTCTCGCCTCGAATCTCGGCGAACGGTACGCATCCTTCCGGTTTCAGCGTGACTTCAAGTCGTTGGAGTCCGTCGAGACTTTGGTGAGAGTTTTGTAAAACAAAACAGAGATCGGAACAAGTCGTCGAGGTTCGGGTTTCACCCCTGACTTAACGACTTCATTCCTGTTTTTTGATAAAATAAAGAGAAATTATGCGTCAAAGTATGGATTTCACTCCTGATTCGGCACAGATTCTCCTGTTTGTAGATAAAATGCGGGTCGAACAAGCAACTTAGTCGAGAGTTTGCGGCTTTCACACCTAATCTCGACCTAATTGCTCATTCATCTTTGAAAATTAGAGTGCAGTGATAGTGTAGCGTAGGCGAGAATAGCGAGAAATAGCAAGTAAGCCCGTACATAACCCCTACAGGGCGTGCACAAGTCGGTCTGTTGGTACCTAACTATAGACTAGGTCGTTTCTAAGACATCGACCCGGACTAGGTCGAGTCTTGCCTAATTCCCTATACTTATGGCTCTGATACCAATCTGTCAGACCCCAACCGATGGCGGAAACATCGGGGCGTGGCACTGAGCGAAACAGATTGTCCATAAGTTTCCATAACAACTATAATTACCAATTATTTAAGCATCACGTCTCATACCATGACATAAAAAGTAATTTAATTATTACAGACAAATCTAGTCAAATTGTTCTGTTCCGACATCTCAGATTTCAAATACAGACAATTCATTTATTTGTTCTAGACCTTTCGTAGCCTCGATTTCACATCAACCCAAGCATATAAACATCTTAAGCACCCGCCACATACGTTAAAGTAAAAGTCAATACATATAGTGTAAAGGTGAGCATACAAGTTTAATAGATATAATAGAGTTCGAAATCATTTACGCATAACAAGCACGTACACAGTGTAAAATGAAGCACGTTAGTTATCGACATGAACCTATCGATACCAATGACTGCGGGTTGACTGCCCAAGGCAGTTAGTAATACACACTCACCACTGTGAGTCATGTAACAAATTGTCCTTAACAACCCCTGAGTGAACAGGTGCTGAGTCCAAACTATAGTACTATCGTTGCTAAGGCAGGTAGACAGCATTCCATGTGTAAACATAACAAACAAGCATTCATTAAGTCACGTGTAACATGCGGTACGGTTAGCGTTAAAGTATTGCGTAGTGTGTTCGATGTGATTTGGAATATGTAACGTATGTAACACCCAATAGTGCGTAAAGCAAAAAGGGTTCGAGTATACTCACAGCGATGATGGATTGAATGGAGCGCTAGAGAGCAAGATTAGCCTGATCAGAACGATAGCATAAATGATAAGCGGCGCGTAAAATGGAGCAAAGTGTTAGTGGATCGGACGCCTATCCGATCGGGTGACCGGTCGATCGGATGGCAATCCGTTCGGGTGGTCGCCCGATCGGGTGGCCACTCGATTGGATTGTCATCTCGTTTGGGATGGATGTGTTTGTGTATGATGGCTTGCCTTTTGAAGTTTTCGTTGTAGTATTTTGAAAACAGAGAAGTATCTCTACCTTTCAGGTCGGTTGATCGAACAGCTGTTCGATTGGCTAGCAATCCGATCGGCGAGACTTCTCAGATTGAGAACAAGTTCACAGCAGGACGGTCACTCGATTGGATGGCTATCCGATCGGGTGGCAATCCGTACATACTGAACATGTTGAAAATTGTTAAGTGTTTGAAGTCAAACATCACATGGTCGGGTGGTAATCCGATTGGGTGGCAATCCGATCGGACGGCAATCCGTTCAATGTTCAAAACCTCAAATGTTGAAATAAAAGTTAAGTGTGGGACCCAAGGTGCAGTCCGATCGGGTGGTACTCCAGTCGGGTGGCAATCCGATCGGATGGCAAATCCGTCCCAGTTGACCTGATCGTCTTCTTCCTTGGTTGTTTTGACAGTTTGAAGTTTTCTCGAGACTGTTTGATAACGTGCTAAACAACAGAAACCTCGTCAAGACTTAGTGACCCGATCGGACAGGAACCACCCTAGTCCGACCAGTTAACTGTTCGAGACGGTGTTTCATGTTTAACCCAAAATCAGTAATCCTCGTGGATAGAATCCGGATCTTGAACCAACACATCCACAAGAAAGAGTAGAAGATTAGAACAAGCTCCGATTCCATTGGTTTTGAGTGCATTGAGTGTAAAAGAGTTGAAAGAAAGTTGGAAAACCATCTTTCAATCCTTTTTACCATGAATATGTTCAGATCTATGAAAGATCTTTGCTTATTTGTGTGGAAATCGTTCAGATCTAAGTTGTTCTTGGTGGATTGAAGCCAAAACACGAAGTTCATAAGAACACCATGATGACATCATCCTAGAACACCTCAAATCTAGTGATTTCACGGTTAAAAGTTAAGATTAAAAAGATAGAAAGGTGTAGGAGTGCGTGTAGATCAAGAAAGTACAAGATTTAGGTGGAAAACTTACAAGAATCGTGAGAAATCCGAAGAAATAGCGGCTGGAGCGAGTGGAGAGGGAGAGAGCTGTCAACATCAAGTGATGTTGACATATAGGGAGTATTTATAGGGTTTCCATAAATGGAAAGGAGGAAAGAGGTTGGTCGATCGAGTGCCAGCCCGTTCGGGTGGCAGCTCGATCGAGTGGCAGCTCGATCGGGTGGCATCTTGGTCGGCTGGCCACTCGATTCGAGTGCTTGGCGCGATGAGTTTTGCGATTTCTATTTGCGTGTTGAGCGTTGCGTTGCGATGCGATAGAGTTTCCTATTCAAATTACTTTTAATCCCAACTACTATATCAACATACAATCATCCTTATTTAACGCTCGTTTAGCGTTTGCGATTGAGGTGCGATTGCGTTTCGATTAATCACCTCATCATATAACCTGCACTAGTAACACATAAAGGGCACACACATATAAGAACAATAACCAGAACGCGCAATTCGAGTTGCGAGTGCGATTGCGATAAGCGATAAGACATGCGATAAACATCGATTAAACCTTGATTGGTAACCATTATTCCACATAATACAACTAACGTAAAGCATAAAATAGACTATCTACAAGTCAAAGAAGTCAAAACAGGAATTGAGCAAGGGGTGACAGATCGCAATTAGCAATGTTGCCCCCCTTTGACTTCAATCTTGACTTTGACTTTGACTTTCGAAACACGGGGTGTTACAATATAAGTACAATGTATCACTTTTTCTGGAAAGCATTGAGAAGGGTGAAGTTAGCGTGGAGCACAAATTAATCAACCTTTTCAAAAAAAAAGGGTACTCAAGCGTTTCGGATTCATATCATTCAAAATTTATTTTTGGATCTTGAAATCTAAAAAATATCTGGAAAAAAATTGCGTCCAATGGGCGTTTGGTTCGTGGAATGATTTGGAATTGGAATTTGTATAGGAATTAGAATTTGAAGGAATTGGATTTGGAATTTAAACAATCCAATTGGAATTAGAAGTTGTTGGAATTGGAATCTCAATTCCATTTTTGTTGTGTTTGGTTGTCAAATGAATTGGAATCCATCACCCCGGCACCCACACCCACCGGTTCGGGTCGAAACGGTTCGTGTCGAAATGCTTTAGGTCGAAGCGTTTCGATTCGAAACGGTACTGGTCGAAACAATACGGGTTCGCATCGAAAAGGTTTGATTTGAAACGGTTTAGGTCAAAAAGGTTCGCGTCGAAATGGTACGGGTCGAAACGGTTTGATTTGAAACGGTTTGGGTCAAAAAGGTTCGCGTCGAAACGGTACGGGTCGAAACGGTTCGCGTTGAAACGGTTCAATTCGAAACGGTTCGGGTCGAAACAGTACGGGTCAAAAAGCTTCGCGTCAAAACGGTTCGAGTCGAAACAGTTCGGTTCGGTTCGAAACGATAAGCGTCAGGTCAAAACGGTTCGCGTCGAAACGGTACGAGTCGAAATCGTATGATCGAAACGGTTCGGTTCGAAACGATACGCATCGAAACGGTTCGCGTCAAAACGCTTCGATTCGAAATGGTACGGGTCGAAACTGTACAGGTCAAAACGGTAAGGGTCGAAACGGTTCGATTCGAAACAGTACGGGTCGAAACCGTTCGCGTCGAAAAGTTACGAGTCGAAACCATCCGCGTCGAAACGGTACGGGTCGAAACCGTTCGCGTCGAAACGGTACGGGTAGAAACGGTTCGGATCAAAACAGTACGGGTTGAAACAGTGCGGGTCGAAACGGTCGAAGATTCTAATGAATTTAGGTTAATTCCTTCACATATAGGAAGGATTTTGAATTCCTTTAGTTATAGGAATTTGAAGGAATTCATGTCTAATTCCAATTCCAATTCCAGTTCCAATTCCATTGTCAACCAAACACATGAAGATTGGAATTGAAATTCCAATTCCATCAAATTTTGTGAACAAAACATCTTAAGAGATGGAATTCAAATTCTATTTCCCTTAAATTCCATTGAATTCCTGCGAACCAAACGCCCCCTAAAGGTTTAGAAGACCATTGTCCAATCCATTAGACAATGGACGCTTTCATTGTGATTTTTGGGTATTTTTACTTTGTGGTCTTTTATTTGAAAAAAAAAAGAATCTAGTAGGATTTATGTAAGAAAAGTTTTTTTATTGTATATTCAATCATGAATGATGTATTAGTTAGAGTTAGAGTATTTAAGATAAATATAGTAAAGATAAGCGGGTAGCGGGATACAATGTATCACTTTAGGTTTTTGGGTGGTGGTGGGGTGGGGGTGGGTGTTTAGGTTTTGATTGGTGGTATAGTGAGTTTAGGTTTTAGGTCTTGGGTTCTTGGACATTTGTCACTCAATAAAGCTTTCTTACACTTTTTACTTTAGCCTTTGTAAAATAACTTAACCCTGTATTAGTAATTGTAATCATGACCTAGTTAGTTTTCTTCTTTCCCAAGTTTCGTATGATATATACCCGAGCATGTGGGATGTATAGGTTTATGATCTAAATTTCTGTTCTGTTTTGTTTATGGTTCTGGTTACCAATTTGCAAATTATAGATTACATTATTATGATTGGTAAAAGTTCATCAACGGGTTGTCCAAATCCGCACTTCGCTATACAGTGGTTATATTGGTAAGGTACAAACACAAAGCAAGGCAAAATGTAGAGGAATCAAAAAATAGAATCCATGCATCCAGCCAGTGTCACCCATGATGAAAACCTCTTGGTTTGTAAGAAGTGCCAGCAAGAGTTAGAAGCTTTAAAGCTGCAAACACACCGGCAGCAAGGGCGCTCAAGGAAGCAAGAACAAATGCTGGTACATTCCCTCCACCGAATAAGGCATCCCAAGGACCGGCGCCAAGTGAGACTACAATCTGTAAATTGAACACTTAGTTATTCGATGACCAACAAACAAACGATTGCCATGTTTTTTTTTTCTTTGTAAATTGTTATTTTGGCCATCAATGGTTCATTTGTTGTTGTCCCAAACCACTAATTAATGTTTGAAATTAACATGAAGCTGCAGAAAATCAATCAAGGTACTTGAGCCACCACGACTGCAAGATTTAGCACTCTGATCGCCAATCCTGGAAACAACAATAAACAAATGTAAATTTGCACATGTTAAGTTTCCTTATAATAGAAGAAGGAGAATTGATGTATAAACTTGCGTACAAACCAGCAGTTAATTCTGCAGTGATAGAGAAGGGAACACAGGAAGTGATCTGTAAATTTATTGCATAAAAGAAACTTGTCAATGAAAAAAAGGAGGTTTGAATGGATGATACATAGAAGTAAATTCGTAATTGTTACCGCAAGGGGAACACCGAGAATGGCAAAAATAACCAAGGATGCATTCTTGATCGCCTCATTTTCTCCAACAACCATGTTTTGTTCAGTAGATTGTTTGACAGAAATTAAGGTAATGATGGCAGTGCCAGCCATGCAGGCAAACACCATGAAGTTGCCAAATGCCCACACTAATCTTGAACCCATCCATTGACACATTGGCTCAATCAGAAAAGAACTGATACCAAGAACTACATGTCCCAACATACAAGGATATTGTGGTGAGACGAACGACAAGAAAAGGAAAATAAAGAGTAAACTGCCAAAATGGTCCCTGAGGTTTGGTTACTTTTGCCACTTTAGTCCAAAACTCAACCTTTTGAATCTGGGTCCCTGTGGTTTCAATTTTGTTGCCATTTTCATTCAAAAACAAAATCTGGTCAGATTTTTTTGTTAACATTAAGTTTTTTCGTCTTTTTCCTCCCTTTTAATTAAGGGCAAAATGGTTAGATTTCCTTAATTTGTTATAATATAAAACGTTAAAAGTCCATTTTGCCCTTCATTAAAAGGGAGGAAAATTACAAAAAAAGCTGGATATTAACTGAAAAATATGACTAGATTTTGATTTTGGATGAAAATGGCAATAAACTTGAAACCACAGGGACTTGGGTTCAAAAGATTTGAGTTTTGGACTAAAGTGGCAAAAGTGACCAAACCTTAGGGACCATTTCGGCACTTTACTCGAAAATAAAATAACTAAAAAGGTAATACTAAAACATGTCAAGTTGAGTATATTTCTGAACCAAAATGTTATGGTAAAATAAGGTAAGAGAAGGTTGTCGATGGTCAAATTTTTGTTCTTACTGAATTCAATAGCAAACCAAATGCACCTTCTCTGACACCTTGATCATAAGAGTGAATTTGAGCAACATCCCCTTCTGGGTTGCCATGATAAACTTCCCTGCCCATCCAATCCGTATCAAAAAGGAAAAAGGGGAACCATGAAAACTACAAATGTGAATAATGTGATGGTGAATAATAGCAATATAGTATGTTATAGTTTGCGTTGCATTAAACTCACCCATGTAAGAGCCATTACAATAAGCACTGAGTGCATCCCGTTTGGTAGATGTCGTAAGCTAGTCAGCAAGTTAACCAAGACTGATCCAGGACTTTCATTGAAAGTTTCAACTCCATCTTCTGCATGCATTACATTAGTAGTAGCATGTTCAGTTGGGGTATCCCTTTCAAGACCTGTTTTCCCTTTTAACTCCCCAACCTCATCTAAAAGTGGAGAAGAACCTAACAATGATCGGTGATGCTGCTTTGGTGCTAATGAAACTTCTTTTGCAAAGTAGAGTGTCACCGATGTACACAAACTTAGAAAAATCTCTCAACCACACACCAACAACATATGTTATGTACTTATCTGATAGTGTTAAAAATCTAGTTCAAACAAACTAGAAGTAGAAAAAGAATAGAAAAGGCTCATAAACCCTATGAATTCCCAACATATTACAACTTATAAGAGCCATCTCATTCTCAAGTAAATTGTTTCTGGGATAGAGGAAGGAGTATAATGTTGGGTTTGAATTTCTTTGCTTATTGGGCTTGGTAAAGGCTTAGAAGACTTTGGGCCTGTTACAAACGAATGAGAAAGAGAGCCCTATTCAAACATCTCTAGGCATACAATGCGAATCTTACTCGAAACAGAACTACCCCAAAGTTGAAGATTTTCCTATGCTACTAAGACCAACATCTAAAGACCAAGATCCAATAAGTTGTGCTAACACATTGGGTGTGTTCTCGTACTCTTCAGCAAATCAGTAGTAGCAGGGACGATTACAAAAAACTAAATGAGATTGCTTCCAACAAGCACGCTCAACTGTGTTGTTCTCTCATCCAAAATTAATGCGAAACACATTAGTGACAGTTGAGATGTGGCATTTATTATGTCCCAGGAGAAATGTGGAGAAAACGGAGAGATGTGAGATTTGCGTAAGGTGTCACTACATGAAAAAGTGTGACCAAACATAATCATGTTTCTTACACACGCACCTAAAAGTACGCCAAAACATGAAAAGTGATGCATGGAAAAGTTGAAGGTAAGATGCGGTAAGAAATGCATCAACCATGAGTCGCACTGAATGGATTAGTCATACGGTTACGCTTATGTAATGTCAGACATCTAGAGCAGTCGAAATGTAACCTTAACTGCATGCAGATTGAAAAAGTACCTTGTTTTGTGAAAAGTTAAAGATGCATTAACAATTGTGCTTCTTCATACATGGATATCATTAGCTTACCACTGCAACTAAAAATACTGCCTTCAGATTCCCGCATGCCTCGCAACAAGCTCTACTTCTCAAGAAGGGAAACCATCTGCCATTTAATGACCGTGAGAAAAATAAAACGCAACACTAGCAATAGAGAACTTAAAAAGATAAGCGAGTTAAAATAAAACTATTATAAAAAATTTTGTAGTAACAAATGAATATTTATACCTGTGCCAGTTTCCATATGAACCAGATAAAAAACCTAAAATGTTTCCAATTGTTATCCATGCACAAAATATGGCATTTGCTAAGTTTCGCTGATCAGGGCCTATCAAATAAACTTTAATGTTAGCATTTCTTTTATGCCATCTCATCTTGAGTTATTAAACAACAAGTTTAAGAAGTATCATCTCATGATCTCACAAAAAACGGAACCATGGGTATGAACCTGCTAAATCAGCCAACAGAGCTCGAGCAGGGCCCTACAATATTTGGACGTATACATGATACTTAAAAGCAGTATAGTCAAGCTATATATAGACATAAAATTTTAATAGAAGGGAATGTACAAGAAAAAAAATCGGCATGGGTTGATGATAGGGCACATGAGACTTGGGTAAGTTTCTTCACTTGATGTAGGGTTTTGATAATTAATATGAAGATTTTATTGTTTATGTGGGCCAAATAAAATAAGCTTATAAGTAAATAACAGTACGTTTACATAAAACAACTTATTTAAATAACCAAATAAGATTAGATTTTTCCTCATCCAAACACTTGAAATGTGCATGCTTCACTATAATATAAACATTGAATTAAACTTACTTGGACATTAACCGATATGAAAATGATAGCTTCCCTATCATTTTGATAGTGTCCTAGAAACTGTTTTATACATGTGTATAAAAAGGATATATATATATATATATAACCCTTAACTGGGCCTGGCCCATTGAGGTTAGGGGAGGCCCATGTCCCCTATATAAGGAGGTGTTCACCTCATTATTAGGGTTAGACAAGATGGAGCCGCCACACTTTTGTTACTGGAAACAGGGGATTCTTTCCCCTACCGGTCATCTCTACAAGCTCCACTTTCTTGTCTTCTCTATTGCAGGTCTAGGTTCGAGAGGAAGAACAAGATGTGATTCTTCACCCTCATGGAGAAAGCGGTCCGATCATCCCAGTGGTGATTCCGTGTTTCAACATTTGGCACCATCCGTGGGACTCGAACCCACGACCACGTAAGTCGCCAGTCGCATGCTCCTATACATACGAGCACGTAAGTCGCCAGTCGCATGCTCCTTTACATACGAGCACATAAGTCGCTAGTCGCATGCTCCTCTACATACGAGCCCGTAAGTCGACACGCGCGCATGCTCCATTACTTATGAGCACGTAAGTCGCCACGCGCGCATGCTCCTTTACTTACGAACGAGCACACGCGTTATGCACGCATGCTCCTCCACATACGAGCACGTAAGTCGCCATGCGCGCATGCTCCTTTACTTACGAGCGAGCACACGCGTTATGCACGCATGCTCCTCCACATACGAGCACGTAAGTCGCCACGCGCGCATGCTCCTTTACTTACGAGCGAGCACACATGCGTTATGCACGCATGCTCCTCCACATACGAGCACGTAAGTCGCCACGCGCGCATGCTCCTTTACTTACGAGCGAGCACACGCGTTATGCACGCATGCTCCTCCACATACGAGCACGTAAGTCGCCACGCGCCTGCTCCTTTACTTACGAGCGAGCACACATGCGTTTTGCACGCATGCTCCTCTGTTTACGAGCACGTAAGCCGCTATACGCGCATGCTCCTTTTACATACGAGCACGCTAGTCTCCGTGCGAGACTTCTGCTCTACATATGAGCACGTAAGTCGCCACGCGCGCATGCTCCTTTACTTACGAGCGAGCACCCGCGTTATGCACGCATGCTCCTCCACATACGAGCACGTAAGTCGCCACGCGCGCATGCTCCTTTACTTACGAGCGAGCACACTCTTTATGCACGCATGCTCCTCCACATACGAGCAGTTCATTTGGTTTGTGATTTCGTTCGAAAGTCTATTTCGTGTAGAAACTGATTTCACTTGAAAGTAACCAGTTTTCAAAACTTAAAAAAAATTCCGAAACTATTTTCGTAAAATGGATAATCAAGAGTTTTACAACTTCTCTGCCGGTGGGGGAATAACGGCAGCACAAACACCAGCCAGTATCGTACAAAATGTGAACATGGAAAATGAACTCGGCACAATGCAGAAACCACCGAAGTTGATGAACATTGATGAGTATGCTGGGTGGTCGGAAAGGTTTAAGACTTGGGTGCAAGCTAACCATTTCGAATGTTGGATGAAAATCGAATCTAAGTATGTTCCACCAAAGAATGGTTCGGGTCTAGAGAAATCAATCGGAAGTTTGACTCCACAAGAACAAGATGATTTCAAAGCAGAAAAGAAAATTATGAGCATTCTACAACAAGCAATCAAAGAGGATATCTTAGTTCTGTTACAACATCAGGGAGATTCTCAGTCAGTTTGGAATTCATTGAAAGTAAAGTTTCTTGGGAGTGTGTCTATGATCAAAAGCAAAACTGCTTTGGTGAAGAAAGAGTTTGATATCTTTACGGGTATTAAGGGTGAAACAACAAAGCAGTTGATTGAACGATATTGTCATCTGGTTGTTGAGATGAAGATTAATTAAAACATTACGTAATCATATGAGCCTTAAACTAATCATTTTGATTAGTTTAATTAAAAAAACTAATCATGTATATATATATATATATATATATATATAACCCTTAACTGGGTATAGGACGTAATCGTAATCATATGTATAAAACAGTTAAGGGTTATATATATAGATTGATTTGGAAATGTTTATATATATATATATATATATCCTTTTTATACACATGCGTAAAAAGTTTCTAGGTCTTCATATGTAATCTTCTCTCGTATTTGGTTTTTTTTATTGATTCTTTGGTTTTCCTCTTAGCTTTCATCAGACACCGTATATTAAAACTGTCGTTATACACATGTGTATCATTTAATTAGGCACTTATGTATTGCTAAAAAATCATTGTTTAGACGAGGTGTAAAAGTTACACATGTGTATAAGTAACTTTTGGTCAATTTTTTGTATTTATAATAAGCATTTGCTGGAACATGACCCATGTAAAGTATGTATACACATATATATCTGAACCCCTGAAATTATACATCGGTGTATTAAGCATATACTAATGAGTTATAATTGGCTTATGTCCTTTTGGCTTGTTTCGAACACCATATATTAGAACCCGTGTTATATATATGTGTATCATCCAATTATACATATGTGTATTGACAGAAATCATATTGTTTCTGTTAAATGTAGAATTTAATAACTAGATATATGGTATAAAAGTGGTTAATCAAATTATAAAATGACTAGATGTGTAAATAATTTGTAAAAGAAAAATATGATGCTTCTCCAATTGAAAGAAAAAGGAAATCGTGAACTTCATTTTTGTTTGAATAATGGATTTGAATTATTGATTATTCGATCAATTAAATTGATTCACAAAAAAATAGGGATCAGTTACCATGTTGGTTAATTAATATTAATAACTACTATATTAAGTTTATATGTATAATTACAATCCTACCCTTTTCATCTAAAAAGTAAATCAATGACTATGGTTAGTTCACGAGGTTCACAAACTAAGATGGTGTTCACTCTTGAACCTAACCCTATATATATATATATATATATATATATATATATATATATATATATAGAGAGAGAGAGAGAGAGAGAGAGGAAGGCTAACGTACATTACGGCTTAACGTACATTACGGCTTAACGTACATTACGTACGACAGGTAATTACGCACGTTCATTTTAAAATCACGCACGATATAACTCAAAAATCACAAATCACGCATGTTATAGAACAAATCACGCACGTTGTTGTACGTGAAGTACGTTAAGCCGTAATGTACGATATATATATTGTTTTTTTTTAAATGTGCCCCTTGGAATCACAGGCCCTGGCCGGTGGTCCTCCTTGCCCACCCCTAGGGCCGCCCATGTTTTGGACTTTACGACTTTTCATGTTTACAGGATTAGATGCTTACACTGTCGCATGTTTTACAGGATTACATGCTTACACTGTCACATGTTTACGAATTTCCAATTCTGCAAACTTACATGTTTACAAGTTATGAGTTTTGAAAGTATATATACAAGTTACAAAATTTTGAATACTCTCAAATTTACAAATCATGTTATATCAGTAGTGTATCTGTATTATTATAATTATCAACATTATTTGTTCACTTTCATTATCCGTTGGTGGCATTTGCTTCTTTGCTTGCTTGCTTTCTTTCTTTCTTTCTTTTCAAAGTGATAAAAGGGGAACGGTGAAGAAAGCTAAAATTCACATAGCTAGCAGCATAACTTTTGACAATTAGTAATATATTTAAAATATTAGTATTTTTTATAAACACTTTTAGATGTGTATGGAATTATGTTTTTTTTTATCTTACTCGAAGGTTGGTCGGCGCTAAAATCCTCAAATAATCAAAGCAACTCTATTTGTATCTCAATTGTGATTTGAAGGGATGGATGCGGTGTCGATACATGTGCCTTACAAAAACCTCAAGCATGCGGAGGTTGAAATGACGAGTTTGGGTGAAGACCGTATTGAATCTGGACATTTGATCAATTCTTCACCACAAGGGGAGAATTTTAGTTTGATTACGTTGATTTTGAGTTGTACAGTGGCTGCTGGTGTTCAATTTGGTTGGGCCTTGCAACTCTCGCTTCTTACGCCTTATATCCAGGTTTTCTACTTATATTTACCTTCATTCCAGAAAGTGTTATACGTCTCAAGTGAATTGAAACCCAATAACCGGATCGATTCAAATGAAATACATAGCTTTCTTAATACAAAATGAATGTGTACAAAATGTATAACTTTCATCTAGCACCATGTCTTTTTATAATATGTGTAACCTTTATGAATATCAATTCAAATATTGTTCACTAGTAAAAATAAATCTATAGTGTAACAATCAATTTCTTTTTACATTTTTAAAGTGGATAATATATGACACTATGGTTATTAAAATGTGACTTTTTAAAAAAAAAGTTGCAGGCATTTGTTGTTGTTACACTTGTATAACACAAAATCACTCTATGTGTAACAGATGTGTTAGCATGTGTAACACAACCAGCGGCATTTTTCATCGCATGTACAATTTTTTTTATTTTTCAATTTGTATTACCTTTATAATAACATATTACATAAATAAAAACAAAATTTGTTTGTTTGATAGGGTTTCATGGGTTTCATCAACTCAAGTGGGTTTCCATTATATCCGTCCCGAAAGTTAATTAGTTGCATACAAAAAGTCAGAACGCTATATCCTTGGTGTCTACCAGAATGTTAATAAGCTTATCTTATACACATTTTATTTACACATTTCTTGAATACAAATAAAAACCGGTCGAACCCCACATTCTTTTGTAGTTTATCATGTTCACTAGAATAATTAAATTAACATAATTGAAGATACACACGGTTAATTTATGCCCACTAAAAAAATAAGATGGAGTTAAATGTCATTTTAGTTACTCTGGTTTGGGACATTTTATTAGTTTAGTTCAAATGTTTTATTTTTCGCATGTGGGTCTAAAAAGATTTAACCATTGTCATTTTAGTCCACTAGGTTTAACTTCATCCATTATTTCTGTCAACCAGAAGGGCAATTCAGTCATTTTATATGGTCGAATTGCCCTTCTAGTTAACAAAATTACATATAAAATGACCGAATTGCCATTCTCGTTAACAGAAAAAATTGATGAAGTTAAACCAGTGGACTAAAATGGCAATGGTGAAACCTTTTTGGACCCACAGACAAAAAATGAAACCTTTGGACTATACTGACAAAATAACCCAAACCACATAGACTAAAATGACATTCAACTCAAATAACATGCATCGGCCATCTGTGCACAAGTTGTATGGAGGTGTTATAATATTTGTCATCAATGCATTTTAAGAGAGTTATTATATTTTTCTTACTGTGAATGTAACAATCTAAGTAAACCTGTACCAAGATAATGTCTGTTTTGTCCTTGATGAGTTGCCCATCCAGCAACTCATGGTTTAGTTTCCACCCGACAAACTTGGTAGAGAAGATTTTCACTCCCGACCTTACAATGAAAACATTTATATATCGTCTTTACTCAGGGGAAAGATACAACCATACCCGCATAACGTCCATCAAGAAGATACCCAACACGTATAGGAGAAACAACATAACTAAAACACCTTGGAAAACAAATCTTTCAAGTTGAAAAATAGATTTTTTTTCCTTGCTTGATCTTAATTCATACAGGCATACATTCATGATCAGGGCCGACCCCGAGAATTCAGGTGCCATGTTCGAGCTCCAAAAAATGTGCTCCAATTGCCACCCAAAGAAACACCAGATATTGTTTAATTATTATTTTTTTTTTTTGTAAATCAAATGGGTATTGGGCTATATAAACATAATGGCCTAACTTTTAAAACTTAAGAATTGTTTTGTAATAGGACTATCAATAACTTGGTCTTTGTATAGGTATACCAATTAAATATATATATATATATATATGTAGAGGCCGGTTATCATACAAATGCCCTTATCGTACATTACGTACGCTACAATCTTAGCCGTCAGATCATCTTCCGCATTTTAAAATCGCATGTTGTTTTTTTTATAACAATTTCGCATGTGATAATTTTTTATGAATTCGCATGTTGTTTTTTTGTACCAATTTCGCATGTGATAATTTTGATGAAATAGCATTTGTTTTTTTATAACAATTTCGCATGTGATAATTTTTTATGAATTCGCATGTTGTTTTTTGTACCAATTTTGCATGTGTTAATTTTGATGAAATAGCATGTTGTTCTTTTTAACAATTCCGCATGTGGTACAAAAAACAACATGCGAATTCAATGCGGGAAGATGATCGGGCGGCTGAGATTGTAGCGTACGTAATGTACGATAAGGAGATTAGTACAGTACTCTTTACCTATATATATATATATATATTGGTTTTTTAAAATATCAGACCTTCAAGCGAAATTAGTTTTTTTTCAAACGGAATTAGGTTTTCAACCGAAATCACTTCTCAAGCGAAATTACCTTCTCAAACGAAATAGCACCTTCACACGGAATCAAGTTCCATTTCAAGCGGGATTAACCAAAAACTTGTTTTCGAGCGAAATTAGCCAAACGAAATTACCTATTCAAACGGAATTAGTAATTTCGGGTGAAATTACATCAACTTTTCAAACGGAATTAGTTATTTCAAGCGAAATAACCTCAATTTTTCAAACAGAATCAGTTGGCTCGTTCAAACGAAATCAGGTTTTTGGTCCATTTTGTCACTTTTAGCCTGAATTTAGGTCTGATTCTTTCAAGGGTTCGTTAAAACTGTATTTTACACACAATATCAGAAAATCAGTCCATTTTGTCCGTTAATTCGTCCAGAAATCCAAAACTGAGTAGAAAAAGGCACTGATTCAAGTGTATTGACTCATCATGCGCTCTGATACCACTTGTAGGATCGTTTTGGCGACCAAATGAGTCAATCAGAGACAATACACAACTGTTTGAGAGGCGGAAACAAACAAACAGCTTAGAATCAGTGAAGAAATGAGTAGAAACAGATTGTTATACTTTAAAATAAGCTTCTCATTCAAATTAGACTTGATTACACAGTGGAATTTTAACAGCACTTCGTTACACACCTTCTAATTCCGTATCAAATGAGAAGCCCAACACACCTATATATAGGCTGTTGATTTCGCTTAAAATGACCATGTGTCATTTCAAGCGGAATTAACACATCTAATTCCGTTTGAAATGACCATGTGTCATTTCAAGCGGAATTACATCAAAATAACATAAAATTACATTTAGACCCCTGTAAACCCTATACACACATGACCTAGACTTAAGACGTAGGCTATAGACATTATGCACCAACATAAAGCATAGCATAAGGGGCCTTAAGTGCCCTTAAACCTACAAATTGTCCAAACAAAGCCTTCAAGGCTTCAACCATCATAGGGACCTAAACGGTTCCCCCAAAGTAGGAAGTTTAGAAACATACAAACCATCAAATTGTTTTAAAGTGATAAGAAAGCTACAAATATATTGTTCAAACATCAGCAAGAGGCTTAGAAGCCCCAGAACCGTCACCTTTACCTTTTTTGGCCTTCTTTGCTTTCTTGGCCTTTGGACCACCATCACCTCCAACCGCAGGACCCTCGAGGCTTGCTTCCTTGACATCAACATCTTCTGAAAAAGTCTCTTCACTATCTCCTGAACAAGAACGTTTCTTGGACAGGGAATCAAGCACTTCAGCACAAACCTTGTCGTTTAGCCCAGCCGGTTTCAACTCCTGTAAGACGGAAAGAGGTTTACCAAAACAAGTTGAAACTTCACTTACATATGGGTAAGTCAGCCTCTCCATCTATTGAACAGACTCCTTAAATACCCGGAAGCATCAAGACGAAACATGGGAGATTGTTCTAAGGCCTGACCAGACTCCTGAAGTTTGAAACCAGCAATAAGGCCCAAATGTTTCCCATAGTTCAGCAGTTTGGTGTAGACCTCCCCAAGGGCAGAGTTAAATTCATTAGAATGAAGGAGATAAGTGACAACCTGGTGAAAGCCTTGCTCAATGAGCCACTGGTTATCACCAGTAGCTTGAACGACCGAAGCCTTCAAACCTTCCTTCTCATCAGCAAAGGCTTTCTTTTGAACATCTAGAGCCTCCTTATCAGCCTTTAACTTCAGGTTATCTGCTTCGAAACTCTTCTTCAAGTCATTCATCTCAATCTCATGCCTTCTAGTCAACTCACCAACCTTCTTCACCCAAGCTTCCTCCTTCTTCGAAAACCCATCAACCTCCTTTCTCATCGCAGCCATGGAAGACTTCATTTTCTCTTTCTTCTTTGAAAATTCTTCATACTTCTGCATCCTTTTGCGAAAACGGGTGACACTTTCAGCCACCAAAGCAGAAAGGTTGCAGGAGCTTAACATCAACCTTGAAATGAAATGGTCACCCTCCATCTCCAATATAGCATCTCGGACACCAGGAGGAGCAAAATGGGCCAACACATCAGAGCAAACATCAGCATCTTTAAAACTGTCCCCAATCTTCACAATCCAACTAGGAACATACACCTCATCTTCACTCAACCCTTCAACGTCTTTGCTTGATGAACCTTGAACATGGGTTACTGAAATCTTCTTGCCTGAAGCTTTCTTTTTACCAAGCACCACTAACTTCTTCTCCTTCTCAACATCAGGACCTTGACCCTTAGAAACCTCAATGTCATCACTCAAATCCACATGATTAGAAGAAGTGGATTGAGGAGCACTCTTCAACATACGACGAGTAGAACGACGAGTCGAAGCCTTAGGAGCAGCAGCCTTGATAAAACCCTTGACATTCGAAACACTAACATACCCAGCATCTTCAAACCTTTGTTCTAAACCCCTGCAACTGCATCATCACCCTCTGCAGCTTGGGCATCCGTAAAGATAACATCTGATGTGTCATCACTCTTGACAAAATCTAAGGCAGACATGACTGCAAAAAATTATGTAACAAAATATAAGCAAGTAATTCAAGGAAATTCAAAAAGGGTAAAACAGGGAAAATGCATACCCTGACCACTCCTCATTAGAACCGGATCCCGATCAGCCTTATCCCACAGTTTGCTAATGCCTAACAGAACTAGCAAATGTTCGGGAAAAGGCCGAACCCTTGAAGGACATTGCCGGATGGCCTTAAGAAAACAATCATTCAAATCAGACTCCAAGGTTCCGGTTCATTGAGAACGGCATCCGGGTGTCTCCACACCATTTTAAAGGGAACTATAGAATCAGAAACCCAGAAAATCGATCCTTCCAGGCACCAAGGGTGGTAACCATGGAGGAAATTAAACAAGTATCAACCTTGGATGTCTCAAAAGTGAACCAATAACCATTCTTCGCCAGACGGAAGAACCGATGGAACAACAACAACGAAGGATCATAACCAGAAGCACGACATAAATCTTCAAAATGTAAAACCCTAGCCATGCCTTTCGGATGGATTTGACCAAACGAAACCCGGTAATACTCTAAAACATTCAGTACAAAAATTGAGAAAGGATGACGAAGGTTGGAAAATTCAAAGTGGCGATAGTATAAAGCAACATACCCGGAAGGGCATTGATCAAAGGACTTATCACAACCTGGTGCAACCGGATTGAATTTCAGAACAATGCCCCATTCCATACAAAAGGCCTCTACTTCCTCTTGAGTAAGTCGTGAGAAACTAACGGACAGATCTTTACGTGCACCCATGATCAAAGCAAATAGTAGAAAAAACACAGAAGAAAAATCGATGACTAACCTGAATTAAGGAGGAATAACCTGAACTCTTGAAAAAGATAAGTGAAAAAGTTATCAAATGATATTAATAAATGGTAAATAAAATTAAAAGAGAAGTTATCATTACCTATTGGGTAAATTAAAACCGCTGACTGAAAAACTGTCAGACATCACATCAGTTGTCAGTTTAAATTCAAATTCTCAACTGCTCCCAACCCTTGAAGCCTTGAAGCCTTCAAGCAACAAAAACCAATGTGAAAAAGTCAGAAGCATTTGAGCATAAACCCAAACACCTCTGACTTGAGGGGCTGATGATGGGGGTAGCCCAAAGCCCAAATCTTCAATAACGTGACTAAAACACATAACATCTAAAGAGGTTGAACGGTTAAAGGGTTCAAAACCCGCGAAGCATTGTGAGCAGAAAAGCCCATGCACAGTAATCAGTCACATCAACTGATATCTCACCAACTCAGCCGAAAAAGTAAACATGTGCAAAAGAGAACACCCTTTTGTCCGCAGGTCCAAAGCCTTCAACCCCTAAAAGGGTAAGCCCCCTACTGCAGCATGGTTCAATATGTCAAAGGTTTCCCCTTTGGGAGAAAACCTTCCCTAAAAATGACACTTCATTGAATTCATTTCAGACATTCTGGATCAGCTCAGATCTTCTTGGATCTCTGATCTTTCTTCTTGTCTCTCGAGAACTTGTTTCATACAAGTCTCTCTTCTTCATTCCAACACACATAATTTACTGGCCCTTGCATCCAAGGCTGAACACCCTTCAGCTGAGGATCTTAAGTAAATAACAAACATAACTAGTGAACCTCTCTCCACGTCTTGCAAACGTGGGGGGGCCCCACGACATGCGTTAGGCAAACTTCAACCCTTGAAGCCTTTTCCCTAACCAGTCTGATCACTACTTCAGGCCTCATTCTCATTGTAACAACAGGTTCTGCATGGACTTTTCAACTTCCCATTTTGTCCAAATTAACCTGATCGTAGACTTGGTCCAGATTGCTTCCGACCCCTCTCCATTTCCAACAGCTAGCAATTTCAAGCGTACTCCTACCTGTGGTGTTTTACCGGGTCGTTACCACTATCATATCTTCACTCTGATACTCAAGCGTACTACCTGTGGGGTGATGCACATGCATTTAATTGCGACATCGATGGTGTGACACCGACTGTAACAGTGAGACTAAATCACGATGTCTTGCTTGGTTTACTCTACAAAGTACCTGATATATGTTCAGCTGCTGATGGATCGATCATACGCTTATTTTATGGTGGGTGGTTTGTGTTATGCTTGTACACCATCTCATATCGGTTAAGGGCTAGCTTCCCTATTCAACCAAGACATATGAGGAATAGGATTTTGTACCAAAATGATTACCCTTAACTGTTTTAGGGAAAGGTATTGGGCATAACCAAGACATATGAGGAATGGGTTGATAAATTGGCGGGTGCATTGCCATATGATGAATGGGGAACTTATTTGTTGGTGTTGAAGAATAATTTGGAGTATGTAGGATTCAACCTTAGCACATTCATTGAAAAGATTGAGTCACACGAGCTTGAGTTGACAAAGATTAGAAAGATGAAGTCTTAAAGTGTTCAACAAGATGTCTCATTATATTACAAAGGAAGTACTCCAGCAACATCAAATCTAAGTTCAAAAGTGCAGACAGCCTTTAGTGCAGATTCAACATCCGGAGTATCATCTGTCACATCAAGCAACAATAGTTCACCATTTGCAAGTTTTGAGCCAAATCCAAAGATTCAAAACTCACCTGATCAATCCTACACTCAAAGTTCGTCAGGATCAAACAGTCAAAGTCAAGGTCCAGGAATTCTGTGCAACATAGCAGTGAACATTAAGAATGCTCAAGACTTTACTGAATCATTAGCAAAGCAGCACATAGCACTTCTTGCTTCGGTGCTTGAATCGTATGAAAGTTTGGTTACAGGTAGAATTGGGAACCCCGATATGACAAAGGAAGACTATGATCAGATAGATCCAGAGGAGTTGGAATTGATCGACATCAAATGGGGAATGGCAAGCTTGGTGAGAAGAGCTCAACGTTTTATGGAAATTACTGGTCTGAACAGTCTTTCAGGGCCAGATAAAAAACTTGGGTTTGATAAATCGAAAGTCACATGTTTCAAATGTAAAGAGAATGGACATTTCAAGTGGGAATGTCCAAACAGGGAGGTTAACAACCATCAAAACCCGTTCTCAAATGATTATTACAAACAAGCGATTTATCATAAGACAAGTCAACAACCATTCACCCAAAGACCTCAGATCGAAAACAAGCCAGAGAAGGCTCTCTTAGTCAATCAAGATGATGAGAAGGTTGCTGAAGGCTTTAGTTGGGATAAGTACATCCCTGGTAGTGAGGGTAGGGCAATGATGGCAGAGATTGTGGAAGAACCGGAATGCTCTATTGAAACAGAAGAAGTCTTGTCTGAAGAAAGTTTAGCTGAACTTGAAGAAGTTGCTGCAGAAGTCTACTACTATCAATCTGAACAGGAGATTATTGCTAGTTCTTTCAAATCAATAATGCCTCCTAATATGTTTGAATCTTTTGCAGGTTTCTTCAACGAGCCAACCACATGATTATGTCCACGATATGATGAAGAAAAAGAGCCAGTTGAAGAGATAATAGATGTCTCCAAAGAAATAAATGAAGATTCTTTAAAAGAGATTGCTGATAAAGCATTGATGGGCAAGCTAAAAGAGGTAGAAACAGAATCTGTTGAATCAAAGTCTGTCGAAACCGAGTCGGTTGAAAGTGTGTCTGTCGAAACGGTCAAAAAGGAGTCTGACGAGAAATCGGAAAATGAGGAGATCAAATCAGGAGACGAGTCTGAGTCGGAGTCTGATGGTTTTGGTAAAAACAGATTTTAAAATTGATCAAGAAGAAAAGGTTACCGAAAAGGTTGATTCAATTCATGAAGTTCCATGCAAAAACTATTCAAAATCCTGCATGGATTGTCTTGAAAAAGACAAACAACTTCAAGAATTGAAGAAATTTACTGATGAAGTAAAATTTGATCTCAGTGAGATAAAAGAAGCATATGACACTTTGGCTCGACCAATCAAGATGATTAAAAAGGAAAGTTGTGAAAATGATAAAGCCACCAAATTGCTAAAATCTACTGTCATGGATAAACAAATGGAGATTAACATTCTTTTAGATACATTTGCTTCTCTGAAAAAAGAACTTGAGTTAATGAGAATTGAAACTGAAAGGGTTGGTAAGAAACTGATGAGTTATGATGCTTCATCATATGTTATTGATCAAATTGTTCCGAAACAATCTGATGCAAAACCTGTCTTCAAAAGTGTTCCACCCCCAATGTGGAATCATTACACTCAAAAGTATCCAGATGGGGTGGAATCTGCATTGAATCTCAAATTGAGAACCATTGAGAATGAGTTGCCTGAGAGCATTGATGTTACATTTTCTCCATCCGACACTGATAATGAGTCACAGGTGATCAAAACCGTTGTTGACCAAGTGTTAGATGAAGAAAGTGATAACTCTGAGTTTGATACTGTAAAAACTCATTTTGAAAACTCCATTTCTGATTCTGAAGAAGATGGCAACTTCTTAGACAAGTTTATACCAAAATCAGAAAAGGTTGTGAATGATGATTCAATCATTGTGGTTTACACAATGACCGGAACTGACAAACTCTATTCTGATTTTGAGTATCCAATTCAAAATGCCAGATTGGAAAATGTTGAGAAAGTGTTTAAACTAGTTGAAATTGATATTTCTGAGGTTAACAATAATGAATTTCTTTCAAAACCTAAAAAATCTTTTGTGAAACAACAACCGAACAACCCTGGGAAAAAGGATTGGGTAGATAAAAATGGGTCTAACAAAAGAAATGGTAACAACTTTAAAAATAAAAGTATTGGTTTTGAAAAGAAGATGGCTAAGAATGTCAAGCCAAAAGAAAAGATGAGTGATGTTTTTGTTGCTGGTCCTAGTGTTGATGCTGAAAAGGATTATATTTTCAGTCAAAAAGCCATTGATGATTTCAATGCAGCGAAAAAGTTGAGAGAAGAGACCAACAAATCAACTTTTGTTTAGTATGACTAAAGAGTTTGTTACCGCTGCAATGAGATTGGTCATATGGCAAAACAATGCACCAAAAAGATTGAAAACCCTATTTTCAAGAAACCAGTTTTGCAAAAACCCAAACCTAAAACTCCAACTGATGTTAAGGGTGAAAAGCCAATGGTTTCCCCCGTTCGAATTTTGAAAAGAGGTGAATCTTTGAAGTCCAAAGAAAAACCGAAATCAACATTTGAAATTGGTGAATCTTCGAAAACTCAAAAGAATTCAAAGATTTATCCAAAGACAAAAATTTTTGAAAACCAATCATGGGTGGTAAAACCAAACAGTCAGTTGAGGTAAAGAAGATGGAGAATGTTTTGAAATCTGAAACAAAAGTTTTTGAAAATGATGTTGAAAAACTGGCATTTGAACTAGACAAATTGCTTGAGGAATTCCCTCCAATTAAAGAGGGTGATTTAAAACCAAAATTTGAACCTGTTGTTCCAAACGTCATTTTTAACATTCCAAAAGTTGATGAGTCATGTGATATTGTGTTTGGAAGTGTTCCAAAGGTAAAGAAATCATGGGCTTTGTTGGAACCTGAAGGTTTATGCATAGAGGATTATATAGTTAATGGGTTGATCTTGTAATGTTTAACTAAGTTGTTTTGGGTCGGTTATGTATATTGGGTTTTAGTAAGATCTCGAGTGGGCCTTGGTGGTCTCGATCCATCATAGGTACTATATAAGCGAACCTTAGTAATGTTTAGAGGGTTGATCGCTTGGTTAGAAGTTGGCAGGCCACTCGAGATCGGTTGGGGTCTTGTATCAGTCATCTACTTTGAGGTGAATGCAAGATAAACTTTTTGTTTGATTATTGTTCTTATTCTACTTTGTTGCTTATTGCTTTTCTTGAATTCGCTTGTGTTTGGATTCCGCACTTACACAAGTTAAAGGTGATATCATTGAAAGTTCCTCTCGGGTTTTACAATTGGTATCAGAGCCAAGAAACCAATTCTTGGTTCGGTTTTTGATATCATTCGGATTCAAGAAGGCTTATTTGTTACTGATCGATTTGCTAAGTGTGTTCTGCAGATTTTCAGTTTTGTTGGTGTAATTCTGATTTCGGAAGTTGCATCTTCAAACTGTTCTTCACAAATTCTGGCATAAAATTACTGATTTTGGTTAGTGATTCGTGAATAAGGTGTTTGCTGAATTATCGGAGGATTGTTGAGGATAACAATTCAAAGATCTCGAATCTTTGAATTTTGGAAGCTGCTGAAAATCAGGAATCGTAGTTATTTTTATCTCACAAATCTGTTTTGCAGGGTCTCAACACAATTTCAACTTGGTCTCGACTCTTATTCAGCTTAGTCTCGACTCAAGTTCATTCGTCTCGAGTGGATATCGCGATCTTGTCTCGACTTGCAACTGCTGTGGTCTTGAGTTGGCGTCTTTAACTCAAAACCATTTGTCTCGACTGGCTTCAAGATTAATTGTTCCTGATCTCGACTCGCAATCTCGGTCTCGACTCAGTATTCAGTTCACTCGCAATAACTGTCTCGACTCAGGATTGTGCACACTCACTGATTCAGTCTCGACTCTCGTCTCGACTCGCAACGACTCCTGCAACGTTACTTTTGGACTTTAGGATTTTTGGACTTTTGGACTCTTGAACTTAAATAATTAATCAACAAATTAATTAAGTTATTGGGTAACCATGACTACAAATAATCAAAGTGTTGACCTGGCTGCTATGTCTAAGCATCAAGAATTGGATTCCATCATTGGAACCACCACTCGTGTTCCCCGGTTGTTAGATGGAAATGAATTCCCTGAGTGGAAGTGGCGTTTCGAAAAACATGTTAAGGTCAAAGATGCAAAAATATGGCGAAGCATTCTAAGAGGCCCAAGAGAGATTATGATGGATAGTCCTACTGATGAAAGTGTGAAAGTAAAGAAGCCTGTTGATAAATATACTGAAGAAGATTTTAAGATTGTTGAGGAAGATGATATGGTGTTTTCGTACCTGACCATGGCATTGGGACCAGACATTGCTATTGGTTTTCGCACTTGCAAATCTGCTAAGGAATTGTGGGAATCATTAATAGATGTCTATTAAGGCAATGAAGATATGAAAGAGAGTCGTAGAAATCTGCTAAGTCAAAGCTTCAATAATTTTAATCATATATATGGAGAGACTGTGGATACTCAAATTCAGAGATTCGTTAAGTTAGTTACTCAAATGCAGATGGAGGAAATGCACACGTCAAATGCTTCATCTAATAGACAGCTTCTTAATGCTTTACCAAAGAGTTGGGATCATCACGTCGCAATGATCAAGAAAACCAAGGATCTAGCAAGATGTAGCTTATCTGAAATGATTTCTCACATTAAGGCCTGCGAGCTAGATGATAAACAAAGAGAAACAAATCACAAGAATAGCATGTTGGCTGCTGGATTTTCTGCAACGCCTTCGACTTCAAGCAATAATACTGCTTTTGTGTCTCAAGCTAGTTTTCAAATGTTCAGCAACTCTGCTTCTACTAAAGCTGCTCCTACCTCACCAAATGTTTACTACTCTGGAACTCCAGCACCTGCTGTTGCTGCTGCTGCACCATCTTCTGCTAACGCTACTGCTGCTGCTTCGTCAACTACCACTGCCAATAACGAGATGATTGCTTTCTTCTCACAACAGTCAAAAGAAAATCTTAGTATAGCTGCTTCTGTCATAAATTGCTTGAATGCCTTTACTGCCGGTAAAATCAATCCTCCTAAGTTTTCCATGGATGACTTAGATCAAATTCATCCCGAAGATGTAGAAGAAATGGATATAACTTGGCAGATGGCTATGGCAACGTTTAGAGCCAAAAACTTTGTGAATAAAACCGGGAGAAACAAATGGGAAAATCTTACCTTTACTGGACCCACAAAAATGCCATTTGAGTTTCGTTGCTACAATTGTCATGAACCAGGTCATGTGGCAAGAAACTGTACCAAACCGAGGGTCAATAGTGAGCAAACTCCAGCCAAACCTGTTGCTCCTGCTACACCTAATCGAGAAAGAGCTCTTGTAACCACATCAAGTATGTCTGCTGATGCTGCTGCCAGTGGAAGTCCTCAACCTCTGGGATTAGCTCAAGCTTTGGTGGTTCAGCCTGATTCGTACTTTAATTGGAACTCGGAAATTGAGCGACTGAACATCTCAGCTCCAGAAAATCAGACTGACTCAAACAACATTGCTTTCGTGGCCTGAAATGATCAAGCTTCTGTTTCTGAGGATGAGACTTCAGCACCTGAGGAGGAGGTTTCAACTGAAAACTTGGCTTTCATGACTCAGATTCTTTCAGCTCCAGTCAAAGGTCTCACCAAGGAAGAGGTAATTTCTGTTTTCTGTACTCCTGAGTGTAGAGAACGAGTTGAAGCCTATAGAATACACAACGCTGAGTTAATTGAAGACTACAATGACATTAAAAGGAAAAATTTTACTTTGGCTAATAATGAAAAACTTTTTAAAGAGAAAATAGAAGCTCATCGAAAAGACATCATCCAACTCAAGGATGATGTTAGTGTAGCAACAGCCCAACTCATCATGGTTAAGGAAAAATTATGCAATGTAACTAAAGAACTGGAGGATGTTAGAGATAAGTATCAAATAAATGAGCTAAATATTAAAAAATTTGATTCCTCCAGCAAATTGGTCGAAAATTTGTGTAATCAACAGCTAGCATATCAGAAAAGAAAAGGGTTGGGAATGGGTTTTAATCAGGCTCCTCCTCTTTACAATGACAATTATACTTATTTACCTATGACGGAGGAGGAGATGCTGAACGAAAGCAAAATGACTTATGGTCCCAAAAACTGTAAGCCATCAATAAATGTCAGACCTGTTGAAAAACAGGTGGTTAAACCAGTTAGTTTTGTTTCCAAAGGTACTTTTGATCCTAACGTTTCTTCATCATGTGCAGATAAAGTACCTGAAGTAGGATGGGGTGATGTGTTTGGGGATGAACCGTCTTTAGATTCTGATGTTTCTAAACCTACTTTTGATAAAACTAATTCTGGTTGTGTGTTTGGTCAATCGTTTTTGAACTCGTTTCGTAGTTATGTTTCGTCTTCTTTTGGGCCTGCTGTTTTGGGCAAAACTGTGAATGCTTGTGATGAAACTTTGAATAATGTGCATGACGATGGATGTTTTTCAGTAGATAAAAATTGTGATTCTAATTCAAATGTTTCTAACTCTTCTGCTGATGACAGCATGACAGGTGAGGTCCCTCAGGATTCATTCAGTGAAACCTCTGAAACTTCTTCTCAAGAGAATCAACCATGTTCTGATTCTTCTTCTGAATCAGTCTCAGAGGAAGTCCCTAATGTTGAACCTAGTGGGACCTCATTGAAAATCGAGGATGAAAAGGAACCCTTGTCATACTCAGATGATACACGTGTTGATGAAATACGTGTTGATGAAGTTCCTACATCTTCCGAGATTAAAACTGAATCTGATTTTCAACAGGAAGAAGTGATTGTTTTGAATGAAAAATTACAAGAAAAAGGTTCTGAAAAGAAAATAAACACTGAGTCTGAAACATCTTTTCATAATGATACTGATAATGATAAATCTAATCCATCTAAATTTCATACTTGTGCCAGTTCTACTTCTGATCAACAGGTACCTGAATGCTCAGAAAAGGCACAAGTTAACCAAGCAAGAAACATAAATCAAGCTCATTCTCATAAACCCAACAGATACATGCCTGCTATGAAGCATCAAAACTTTCACAGATTGAAACGTCAAACATGTTTCAATTGTGGAATTGTCGGACACATCGCCAGAAACTGTGTTCATCTCCCAAGTGTGCAATCTAAAAATAAATATGCACAAAATCAAAAAGTCAAGCCAAATCGATATCATTATTCAGAGTCAGTGACAACTAAAAGGTCTAAGACAATGGGGAATGACTATCGTAAGGCTAAGCCTTCTGATCAAGATTGGAATGCAGCCAAACGTAGAAATCAAAATCAACAAAAGGATTTTCGAAAAGATCAATATAAAGCGTTTGGTAACTACAATTCTCAATGGTCAAATAAGTATTGGAAACCTAAAACTAAGGCCACGCATTCCAATTCGTCTCATACATCTCATCGAAATTCTGCTGTTAAAAATTCTTCGAAATTCTTAAATCAAGATAATTTGATATGGCAGAGAGTGACTTACTTTGATGCACAAGGGAAACCCAGATCCACTATGGGCTGGGTTCCTAAATCTAACTGATCCCGCTGATCATGCAGGAACAGCTATGGAGGACTACCGTGCGCCTCTGGTACATGGATAGTGGCTGTTCAAGGCATATAACGGGAGACTTGTCTCAACTGGTCAATGTAAAAGAATTTGACGGTGGATATGTCTCTTTTGCGGGAGGAGAATCTGGAAGAATCACATTGAAGGGAACAGTGAAAAACGCCGTGTTAAGCTTCGAAAATGTGAATTATGTCCCAGAACTGAAACACAATCTGCTGAGCATTTCTCAAATTTGTGATCGAGGAAATTCTGTTCATTTTACAAAGAAAGGATGCTATGTATTGAAACCAGGGATTGTCATTCCTGAAGATTGGTTTTTGATGACAGCTGAGAGAAAGGGAAATGCTTATGTCATTGATATGAACAAGAAACCGTGTGAAGAAATTACTTGTCTATTTTCGAAAATATCAGAACATGATGGTTTATTGTGGCATCGTCGTCTTGGACATGTGAATATGAAGAACTTGAATCGTCTTGCCAAAGGTCAACTGGTCCGTGATCTACCAATCAAAGATTTTATGTTGGTAGAAAAGTGTGTTGGTTGTGCGAAGGGAAAAGCACATCGAAAGCCTCATAAATCTAAGTCTACCCCATCAACCAAAGCTGTGCTTGAATTACTTCATATGGATCTCTTTGGTCCGGTGAATGTGTTAAGTATTGGCAAGAAGGCTTATTGTCTCGTGATAGTCAATGATTTCTCGCGCTACACCTGGGTGTACTTTCTAAGTCACAAGAATGAGGTTGCGGGGTTGATCAAACAATTCATTACTTTGGTGGAAAATCAAGACAGTACAAATGTAAAGGCCATTCGATCAGACAATGGGACGGAATTCAAAAATATCACCATGGACACATTTTATGCTGCAAAGGGAATTGAGCAACAGTACAGTGCACCTCGAACTCCACAACAAAATGGAGTAGCAGAAAGACGAAATCGCACTCTTATAGAGGCTGCGCGTACTATGCTGGCTGATTCGAAGATTCCTAGTTTCTTTTGGGCCGAAGCTGTTAGCACGGCTTGTTACGTCCAGAATCATGCTTTAGTAAACAAACGACATATGAAAACTCCTTATGAGATTCTGCAAGGACGTAAACCTTCGGTTTCACACTTTCGCATCTTTGGTTGTCCATGTGTGTTACTACTTATGGACGCTAATGGAAAGTTTGAGGTCAAAGGGGACGAGTGTTACTTTGTTGGATATGCTAAAGGTTCAGCCTATAGAGTATACAGCAAGGTAACTAAAAAGGTCGTCGAGTCGTGCAACATTGAATGGCTCGAAGAAAATGCTACGGACGCTAGAGTTGGACCAGAGTGGTTATATGATTATGCTGAATTATTTAAATCATTTAACATTTTGTCAAGTGTCCCTACAGTTGCAGGTGTGTCTACACCAAAACAACCGCTGTCCTTTGGTGATACTGAAGAGGAAGAACAAGCTGAAGGAAGATCAAGAAACCATACCATTGACCCACCGAGAATGGTTTTCACTCGGCATCCTACGCCTCAGCAGATGTCCCATCATTCCACTGAAGGTGCCTCTTCAAATGGTGCTGTACCTAATGACTCAGGATTTGCACTATTTCCTGAATCCATCCCTGAAGATTGCATCGTTACAACTCCATCATTTCATCACAATGCAGCATCTAATGAGGGGGAGTCTAGCAACATCACTGATAATAACCAAAATGCTGAAGACGAGACCGTACCTGACATGGCAACACCTACAAGTGTCCAACGAAATCACCCTATAGAGAATGTGATTGGTCCTGTTAATGCAGGAGTTCTAACCAGGAGCCAATCAGGAACCATCAATACATGTTTATATTCTTGCTACATCTCACAAATAGAACCTAAAATTGTTGATATAGCTTTGCAGGAACCAGGCTGGGTAGATGCTATGCATGAAGAGCTAAACCAGTTTGAGAAGCTTGGAGTATGGAAACTTGTCGAGTTGCCAAAGGGAAAGCGCAAACTTGGAACTAGATGGGTGTTCAGAAACAAGCAAGACTCTGCAGGGGTTATTGTTCGAAATAAAGCAAGACTGGTGGTTCAGGGTTTTCGACAAATAGAGGGTCTGGATTATGATGAAGTATACGCTCCAGTTGCTCGACTTGAAGCCATTCGGATCTTCTTAGCCTACGCGTCGTATATGGGATTCACTGTATATCAGATGGATGTCAAGACAGCGTTTCTCTATGGAGCTGTGAAGGAAGAAATCTTTGTTGAGCAGCCACCGGGTTTTGTGCATCCAGATCATCCAGAATATGCCTACAAGCTAGATAAGGCATTGTATGGATTACACCAAGCACCACGAGCTTGGTATGCTACACTAACTGAACATCTTTTGGATCATGGGTACACACGTGGCACGATAGACCAAACTCTGTTTATCAAGAGAGTGGGCAAGGATCAGATCTTGGTTCAAATTTATGTTGATGGTATTATATTCGGATCTACAAGTGAAGCGCTTTGCAAGGAGTTTGAGAGAGTTATGAAAAAGAAGTTTGAGATGAGTGCTCTCGGAGAAATGACACTGTTTTTGGGTTTACAAGTCAAACAGAATTCCCAAGGCATTCTTATTCATCAAGGGAAGTATGTGGATGATGTGCTAGCAAAATTCAAGCTTTCCGACTCAAAGTCAGCCGAAACACCAATGGCAGAGAGACCGTTACTGACTGAAGATGAAGAAGGTTCTTCTGTTGATCAACGTCTGTATAGGTCTATGATCGGGTCGTTGATGTATCTGACAGCTAGCCGTCCAGATATCATGTTTGCTGTCTGCAACTGGGCTGACTCATGTAAGACCAGTATCGAAATAGTTTGACTCTAACATGATGTGTTGGTAGGCTCTATCCTTAAGGACTGGAAACATTGGCTGTGTCTGTTTAGAACTAAATTAGTACATGACCTTAGGAAAGAAAATCACTTGGAATTTGTTCATTTCTATTTGAATGCCTATATGTTATCCCGATACACACAATTTTGGTCTGACACTGAAATCTTCTCTGAAAAAGTCGTGTACCTCCTCTGCTGGATCCAGATATATGCTGACCTGGAGGTGCTAGGCAACGTCAGCTTCTGCTGCATCCAGATACATGCTGACCTAGCTGTACGTTGTCGCTCTGTAGATCATTTATACACCTGAAAGAGGCCCTCAAGTGCCCAAAAGACACCCAAGAAACCTATATCAAACTGAGAAAAACTCATTTGATCTGTATATTATACCATATTTGCTTAAGATCTATTATGTTCTCTTCTCAACCTATTCCCAGTTAAGATTTCAGAGATTTGGATTGGACTTGTGAAATATGTGGTAGGGAAGCTACTTGCATGATAGAGTGTGTTGTTTATATTTTCGGGATTTGATTAATACTTGTTTGGGTGTTCATTGTTAAGAAATTAAAACATGATAAATTTGTTACAGGCAGTTCTATGAAAAAGGTCTAGGGAGATGAGTTTAGGTGGACAAATATACTGGCAATCGTCTAGATCATTCTGTAGTAGATCAGTGTTGATAAGTGTGGTCAAGCCCGAAACCCGTGATTTGATCCCTGAGCAAATTATGATATTTCCGTATTTTATTTATTTTGTAAATAATATTTCGATATTATTTATTTTTGTGTTTATAGGTTTTGGTCTAATAAAACATGCTCAGGAAGTTGAAGGGTTAAATAAGAAAATGTTTCAAAATTGGATTGCTGTAAATAAGTGAAATTTTTATTTAATAAATCCAATTTTCTAATTGTTAAGTGGTCTCGATTCGAGACTGTGGTCTCGGCCCATGTTATTAAAGGCCCGGCCCACAAGGTTGAAATATTTAAAGGGATCTCGACTCGAGACCCCCACTGTGCACTCGAAACAACTCAACTGTCACTTTCAAATTCTCTCTCATTCTCCGGCGATATTACTTGCTTTTCCGGCAACACCCCGTTCTTGACTTGAGGTTTTGAGTTCATTGAAGGTATTTTGATAGATTTGATGATGTTTTAATTAAATTTTTGCAAGATTGTTGAAGATTTGATGAATGTTTGAAGATGCTCATAAACCCTAATTTTGATGATATTTTGGTGTTCAAAGAAATCATGGGGTGTTTATGATGTTTGATCCAAAACTCAGTGGATTAAAGTTGTTTGTGGGGTCTCAACTAGGGTCTCGACTGAACACATGAGAAGACTCGAGACATACTGTTGCGAGTCGCAACCACGTCTGTCTCGATTGAAGTCTCGACTCAAAATTGATTGGTCTCGACTGAGGTCTCGGTTAAGTTAACTCAGTCTCGACTGAGGTCTCGACTCGAAATCTCTTGGTTTCGACTCGAAATCTCATAGTCTCGAGTTGATTCATGTGTGTTAATCGATAGCCTATGTTTTGACTGCTGAATTCAATGTGATCTGTTTCTATTTAAGTTGACTAAAATTTTATTCACATATCTTTATGCTTAGTGTTTCCGTTTGGTGTAGGATATGGACTTAAAATTTATTTCAACTCACAATCAAGCTGGTTATTTAGCTTCACCCCCAGAGAAGCACAAGAGATTGTATACATCCCTGATCAAAGGATTAAATAGCTGCCGACTTGTTCATGATCTGCGAGATAATCCAGTCGTCTATCAAGATCTTGTTCAAGACTTTTGGAAGACAGCCAGATTTGAAGCCCTAGGAGCTGATGGAAAAGATATGATAGAAGCTGAAATTCAGAAAAAGAAGATCGTTGTTACTGAACAAATAATAAGAGAAGTTTTACAGTTTGGTGATACTGAATCTGATCCGATTGAGCTTCCAAATGATACTATAGAGGCTGTTTTACCTCGTTTGAGTTACGAAGGAAAGTATCCATCACTTGTTAAGAAGTTTTTGCACCCTTATTGGCGCTTGTTGGCACACATGTTTATCTTGTGTATGACAGAAAATCGAGGGGGAACAGATCAACTGAATATTACACAAACAGCTGCATTTGTTGCACTTATTACGAATGAGTCGTTCAACTACTCGAAGTATATTTTTGAAGGGATGAAGAGAAATGTTAATGGAGTTCGAAAGGATAAATTTATTATGTATCCAAGGTTTTTGCAGATGAATTTCAATGCTCGCTATTCTGATTTGACGCGGTCCGGTGATACCTTGGAGCTAAAACCTATGGGTCCTTCTTGTTTTGGTGCTCTCACAACAAAGAAGGGTACAAAAAAGAAGTTTGAGGGACGTATTCCTTTGGAGAAATTTGGTCGGTTTGCAGAGACTGAAGTTGTAGCTGCTAATCCCGTGATAGTACAAAATGTTCAAGTGAATGCTATGGTTACTGAGGAGCATGATATTCAGAATATTGTTGATGATGAGCCTGAGACAGAGATTTTAACTATTAACTCTGACGATGAGGGCATAGAGATTATGTGTGATTCAGGAGATGATGAAGAACTTCCTCCTGAAAAAGAAGCTGATGTTGCTGTTTCAACTGTTCCTTCTATAATTACTGCTGAAAATTTGGCTTCGTTATTAAAGTCTGTAACTGATAAGATGGGAAATCCTCCTTCCAATGTTATAGTATCTACTGAAGAGCCTAGTGAAAACCCAAAGGATCCTGATTCACTGCCGTTGAAGCGAAAAAGGCGGGATCCTCGACTCGGAATGTATGTTGAGCAAAATAAAGATCAATCTATAAACATTGCTGAAGATGATGAAGGATTGTATGATTTTGATTTTGAGAAGAATGTCACTGATACCACCACCACAGCTGAAGATATCTTTGAGTTCAACATTGATACTCAAAGGAATGTTTTAGAGTCCACCACTGCAGAGGTTCAGGTTACAAATGTGGATACTGATACTGTTGTTGAGACAATGCCACTTGGTGTTTCTGAATCTGCAGGTCCTTCTAGGGTTGTTCTTGATGTGCCTAGCAGTTCAAGTGGAAAGAGACCTGAAGAGCCATTTAGAATACCTTTTGATGATGATTCAAGTGATGATGATGAATTTATTAGTATGAGAGAAATGAAGAAACGGTTAATTGTGGTTGAGCAAGATTCAATTCATAAAGAAGCCAAGATCAACCAACTTGAAGATACTTTAGTGCAAAAGAATCAACAAATTGAACAGCTTCAAGGAGATGTTACATTACTGTTCAATATGGTGTATGATTTACGTGGAAAGCTTGAGAAGAAATTTGGGAATGAATTCTCTGATCCTACTGATGTGGAAAATAGAAGAAAAGCCTTTGAAAAGGATGATGCTGAGAGAAGTGCTGCTATGGAACATTACTTTAAAAGAGTTATTGATCCTGTTGCAGATAAAGAGAAGGCTGAAAGAATTAAGAAGAAAAGGGAGTTTGTAATTTTGAAGAACAGGAATCATAATCCAGATGATGATGATGCTCAAGCGACACATCATTTAATGGATGTTGGTGAAACTCTCTATGATCAAGTTGGAAATAGATCTGGTGTGGTTAGCTGGGGTTTTGATCATGATCGTCAACGATGGTGGATAAAAAGGAAGGTTGGACCTGTTGAGTGGTATAAAAATCCAGGCCAGTTTCAGTCTTTCACTAAGATTGATCTGACTGATCTGTCTAAAGCACCTTATGTAGATGATAAGCCTGGAGGTCCTGGATATATGTTTTTCGAGAGATTGAAGAGGGAGGTTCTTAAGGGTTTTCCTTCAATGCGTACGGCAGAGTCCATTGTTAAACCAACTAAAGGAGTTAGAGATTCATATACACGCAAGCGAATGAAGATTGTGCATTGGCCAGTAACTGATAAGGAAAAGGTGATTCCTTTGGTGAGAAAGATTCCAAAAGGTGCTTTGAAGTCTTTGAAGTTTTGGACTTATGATGAGCGTCTAGGGCAAGCAGTAATCGTTTGTGATGATAATGTGGATTTTCGCTTGGTGGATCAAGTTGATTTGTTGAATCTTGCTCATGAAGATCTGGAAGTATTAGCTCGTCATCAAATTAGAGCTACTGAAAAGTATGAAGAGGTTGCAAAAGCATGGACTGGTGCTGTTGCTTCTGTTTTGCACATCAGTAAAAAGGGATTTGGTGGTTATAAAGATCGTATGGGTGGTGATCAAAATCGTTGAAGTCTCAAGAATCTCCATGCATAAACCTAGGGGGAGATTGTTGGAACCTGAAGGTTTATACATAGAGGATTATATAGTTAATGGGTTGATCTTGTAATGTTTAACTAAGTTGTTTTGGGTCGGTTATGTATATTGGGTTTTAGTAAGATCTCGAGTGGGCCTTGGTGGTCTCGATCCATCATAGGTACTATATAAGCGAACCTTAGTAATGTTTAGAGGGTTGATCGCTTGGTTAGAAGTTGGTAGGCCACTCGAGATCGGTTGGGGTCTTGTATCAGTCATCTACTTTGAGGTGAATGCAAGATAAACTTTTGGTTTGATTATTGTTCTTATTCTACTTTGTTGCTTATTGCTTTTCTTGAATTCGCTTGTGTTTGGATTCCGCACTTACACAAGTTAAAGGTGATATCATTGAAAGATCCTCTCGGGTTTTACAGGCTTCATTGTTTGAATGAATTTCTGTAATGCATCCAGGGGCTTCCGAGGTTGATAATTTCAAAATGGATCATGGACAGCGGAGCTTCAAGGCATATGACTGGAATGTTGGCTTTACTCTACGATGTCAAATCTATAAACGGTGGTTACGTTGGATTTGCAGGAAATTAGGGTGGCAGAATAGTTGGTGAAGGAACTCTAAGAAATGGAGTTGTGTCGTTTGAAAAAGTGAATTACATAATCGAACTTGAAAACAACTTGTTGAGCATCTCACAGATCTGTGACAAGTCATTTACAGTACACTTTACTAAAAATGAATGTTTAATCATAAAACCTGGTTTTAAAATTCCTGAGAACATGGTGTTGATGCGAGCTCCATGGGAAAATGATTTGTATGTACTCGATATGAGCATCGCAAAAACAACAGATTATCAGAAACAATGTTTTGTGACAAAAACGAAAGCAACTGAAAAAGAGTCAAGAATGTGGCATCGAAAGATGGGCCACATTCATGTCAGAAAAATGAATTTTCTTGTGCATAATGGTCTTGTAGAAGGTGTAAATTTGAAACATTTTCACTTAAATGATGATTGTGTAGAGTGCAAGAAGGGAAAAAAACGAAGAAGTCACATCCCCAGAAGCTATTGAATTCAATCAGAGTATCGCTCGAAAGGCTACATATGGACCTTTTCGGACCAGTCACTGTGGTCACTGACGACTTCACAAGGTTTTCGTGGGTGATGTGTATAGAAAGTAAAGATCAAATTTTTGAGTCGTTGATGTTTCTATTCAAGAAGATGGAAACGCTGTACAAAGTGCCGATCAGAAGAATCCGGAGTGATAATGGAACGGAGTTTAAAAACAATCGGATGCTTGAGTTTTGCAATGAGAAAGGAATTCTTCATGAATTCAGTGCACCATACACTCCACATCAAAATGGTGTAGCTGAACGAAAGAATCACACCTTGATTGAAACAGCTCGAACAATGCTCGCCGATTCCAAGCTGCCGATATTTTTCTGGAGTGAAGCAGTTGCAGCAGCGTGCTATACATTGAACCGTGTTCTCACAGTGAAGAAATACAAGAAAACGTGTTTTGAACTTCTTCATCGTTACAAACCAAATATGAAGTTTTTAGAACCGTTTGGATCGCCTTGTACTTTCATTGATCCAGATGGTAAGTTTGGTGCTAAAAGTAATGACGGTTTCTTTGTAGGTTATGTGAGTCCGCTGAAGAGGGTATTCGTACCGTGTCTGGGGAAGATAATTCAAGTTCAGCATGTTGATTGTCAGAAGCATACTGCTCCATCACAACTTCCCGGACAAAGATTCCTGTTCAATTATGACAAACTTTGGGAGTCTTTCCAACTGCCGACTGAGCCTAGTGAAGAGGAACTCGTTTTACTATACCAACATCAACAATCTATGTCACAAGATCAGGTGCCAAAACCGTTGGTAGTTTCTCAGCCCAACGTGGGTACAAGCGACCCTACAAGTGGTACAAACGATCACGAGGCCAGTCCAAGTGGAACTGCTCACGAACCACCAGAGGAACCCGCTCCAACGTTTGATAATTCTGACGACTCAGAATCGGAAGGTGGTCCGACTTTTGACGAGGAACCAAATGTTGCAACAACAGAAGCTGAGGATCACTCCGGTGATCAAGATATTACGAATTTACAATCGGAAGTGAGCGTGCCTGACGAAGTCATGCCAAGAACTTTGTCGTATCATCCTTCAGAGCAGATTATTGGTGATTTTCAGAGCGGAGTAAAAACGCAGGATCAGATCAACAGAGCTCTTACATGTTTTTATACATTTTTTGCTCCTTTACAGGAAGAGTTCTCACTTAAGTGTTTTATCTCGCAGGTTGAACCCAAGACGTATAAAGAAGCTTTAACTGAAGAAAGCTGGGTGAATGCTATGTAGGTAGAGCTGCAGTAGTTTGAGAAGCTGGGAGTTTGGAGATTAGTAGATCTTCCTGAAAATCAAAAGTTAATCAAAACAAAGTGGGTATTCAAATGTAAAAGAGATGATAAATGAGTCATTGTTCGAAAAAAAAAGCACGATTGGTAGTACGGGGATTCAGTCAGCAAGAAGGCATTGACTTTACAGAGGTGTATGCGCCTGTTGCTAGACTTGAGGCGATTAGGATCTTCCTGGCGTTCGCGTCTTGGAAAGGATTCAAAGTCTACCAGCTAGATGTGAAATCTGCATTCCTGTATGGCAAAATCAAAGAAGAAGTGTATGTTGGACAACCGCCAGGGTTTACTGATCCACTACACAAAAACAAAGTCTATCTTCTGGATAAAGCGCTTTACGGACTTCACCAGGCCCCGAGAGCCTGGTATGAGACGCTTTCCCAACATCTGCTGGCCAACGGGTTCACCAGAGGGACGGTTGATAGTACGTTGTTTACCAAAGAGGTTGCAGGACATCTATTGATCGTGCAGATTTACGCCGACGATATCATCTTTGGTTCGCCAAATGACGATTTGTGTAAAGATTTTGAGAAAGTTATGAAGACGAAATTTGAGATGAGTTCAATGGGGGAGATGAAGTTGTTGGTGCACTACATCTGTCGACTTCGTCTTGTATCGAGTCTTACATTGTATTGTATAGATTAGGGCACGTTTTATGAGAAAATAGGAGATTATATGTGTTTAGTGAGCAGGTTTCGCTCATAGGGACATTTTGGTAGAGGTTTCGCTTATGTGAACATGTTGGTTTCGCTTATTTGTACACATGAGGGTTTCGCTTATGTGCCATGTTCTTTGGAGCGAAACCATCAGGCCTATATATAGGTGTCCATGAGCGAAATCACAGATCCACTTCTTGTATTCCATACCGAAATGCTGCCGGTGTGAAGAACTACTTGTAATTGCATTACTATCAATACAATCAGTAGTTATAGTGAAGAATCAGCTATTTCTACCTCCGTTTCTTGTTATTTCGCACCTGAAACAGAGAAGAACACCTCTGAACGACTCATTCGGGTCAGATCACGATCCTACAAGTGGTATCAGAGCTCAGTAGGAGGAGTTCTGCAGAGATTAGCTAGATTTCATCGAGATTTCTTACTTCTACACCTTCTTTCATCATTTCAGAAAGTTTAACTGGTCGAAATTCGCTCAAAATTTCACAGATCATAGATAATTGGACATTAACAAACCCTGGAAAGTTTCGGACCAAAATTCAAAGGAAAAATGGATCAAATTAACCTCCGAATAGGTTTCGCTCAAACGAACATTGTATAGTTTCGCTTATTTGAACACCTAGTTTCGCTCTTGTGTCACAAAGTTAAGAGGTTTCGCTCCAAATTGCTTGATAATTTCGCTCATTGGAACTTTGAGGTTTCGCTCATTTGCATAATCAGGGTTTCGCTCATTTGTACATCAGCAGTTTCGCTCTTGTGAACATCAGTAGTTTCGCTCCAAGTGCATATTAGGGGTTTCGCTTTTAAGTCATCTGGGATTTCGTTCATTGTGCACAATCACCTGATTTCGCTTATTTGTCACTAAATTTGAAAAACGTGCTAAGTCATCATGGATACCGAGTTCTATAACGCATTTGCAACACCGTCTGGTCCAGGTGCTATTGCTCAAGCTATGAGTTTAGAAAATGAGACGGGAACCACTCAAAATCCCCCTAAATTGATGAGTATTGAAGAATACTACGGGTGGAAAGACAGATTCGAGAACTGGGTTCAGGCAAACCATCTTAGGTCATGGGAATGTATTTTGAAGAAATATGTTTTGCCACAGACTGATTTGAAAGTTAACAAAGCAATATCTTAATTTAGTGATCAAGAACGTGATATGTATAGAGCTGAAAAGATGATGATTAGTCTACTTCAGCAAGCTATCAAAGAAGACATTTTCATACTGCTTCAGCATGACAAAACTTCAAAGTCAATCTGGGATGCTTTACGTGTTAAGTTTGAGGGTAGTGAGAAAATGATTAAGAGCAAGAAGGTGTTGCTCAAGAAAGAGTTTGATCTGTTCAGTAGTTTACCGGGAGAATATACGAAGAAGCTGATTGAACGTTATTGCCACTTGGTGCGATCTATGTCAATGCTTAGTAAAAAAAAGGATCCTGAAGAGTGGGTAGACAAATTAGCTGATGCGTTACCGCAAAAAGAGTGGGGAACTTATTTGATGATCCTGAAAAACACAGGAGTTTATGATGGGTTAACAATTGGTCAGTTTATTGAGAAAATTGAAAGTCATGATTTGGAACAGCAAAAGATCGATAGGATGAATAGTCCAAGTGGTCAACAGGATGTAAAAATTTATTACAAAGGTAGTGTTCCAGAAACTGAAAGAAGCCCGAAAATTCAGACTGTTTTTAGTGCTGGAGATTCATCGGAAAAAGCTGATCAAAGTTCAAACAAAAGCAGCAGTGGTTTCTCATTATATCCGAGTGTCAATCCAAAGAGTTCATCAGAAAGTTTTCAGCATCAAAGCTCAAAAATGGGAAATGGTTGTGTGATACAATGCAATATTGCCTTGAATCTTCCAGATGGACAAAGTTTTTCTGAGGAGGTTGCGAAAGATCACATGGCATTACTTGGTTCCGTGCTTCTCTCGTATGAAGGTCTAGTTGCAGGTCTGATCGGAAATCCTATGCTTACAAAGGAGGATTACGATCAGATAGACGCTGAAGAGATGGAATTAATGGATATCAAATGGTGTCTTGCTAGTGTTTTTAGACGTGCTGAAAAGTTCAAAACGATTACCGGGAGAAATGACTTTCTTGATGCTCATGTATCTACTTTAGGTTTTGATAAATCTAAAGTTACTTGTTTTCGATGCAGGGAGAAAGGCCATTTCAAACGGGAATGTAAGAACAGGGAAGCTAGTGGTGCTCAGAATCCGTTTGGAAAAGATGATTATTACCAGAAAGCCATTTATCAACAGGTTGGTCAATCACAAGATTCACAGACGGCTCATGGTAGAAAGATTGAGGATTCCAAGAGAGCGTGTTTGGTAGATTTCAACTGGAACAATTATATATCTCCTGATAGCAAATCATGCATAGTCGATCAAGATGATGAGAGGCTACCTGAAGGCTTCAGCTGGGATATGTTCGCAGATGAGAATGGAAATTTCAAAGCTTTCATTGCCAAGATAATGAAAGAACCAGACATGTTCACCGAGTGGATGAAGTCTATTGGTGAGACTGTGAAGAATGTGGATAAAGAGTCTGTTGCATCTGAAGAAAGATCACATAGCTCAGATGAAAGTTCACAAAGTGATGAAAGTTCAGAAAAGGAAGCTGTTTTTGATCAAACACCAGTTAAAGTGATTGAAGTTGAAAAGATCATTGACGTTGAAAAAAGAGCAAAAGGATATGAAGACTGAAAGTGATACTGAAAAGGATGAAATTTTTCAAACTGAAGAAGTTAAAGTTGATGCTGAAAAGACTGAGCAAGTGAATGAAGAAGAAATGGTGACCGAAGCTGAGAAAGTGATTGAAGTTGAAAAGATCATTGACGTTGAAAAAATTGTGGAAGTTATCAAGCCTTGCACAAATTGTTTGGAACCTTGCAAGGAATGTGCAGCAAAAGATGAAAAACTGGCTGAGCTTGAGAAAATGAAAGAGCAGATACTGTTCAACCTAAACTATGTGAAAGAATCTTATGATGTCTTGAACAAAACAGTAGCTGGTCTACAAAAGACAAATTCAGAAAGAGAACAAGCACTAACGATGATGAATGCTGTAATGATGACAAAGCAGAAAGCCATCAACTTTTACATCGAAGAAAGTGCTAAATGGAAGCAAGAGTTGGAGACAGAAAAGATCGAGAATGAGAGAATTAGACGTTTATTACAAAGTTATTCTAGTTCTGATTATCTCATTGATCGTATTTACCCAACTGTTGCAGGTATGGAAGCTTTTCAAGATGAGAAGCCGAAGAAAAAGAAAGATAGTGGTAAGAAACCGACTGTTAGCTATAACAAGTGTCCGCCTCCAATTTGGGAAGGGTACTCTCCTAGAAAACCAAACAAGGAGCAACTTGAAAAAGCAGTCAATATAAACCTAAAAACCGACACAACTGATGAATTACCAGAAAACATTGACGTCACGTTTACCTCATATGACACTGATCATGAGTCTGAGTTAATAAAAAAGGTGGTCGATCAAGTGTTGGATACTGATGAGGAGTCTGATTCAAAGTCTAAGTCTAAGTCTGAAGGGTCAAATTCGTCAGTCAATAGTTCAAAGTCGTCGGTCAAAAAGGCTTCAGTAAAGATTTTTTGTTATCAAAAGAAAATTTGGATGATGAAGCATTTAAAGTAGTATACACTTTAAATGATTCTGACAAATTATACTCTGACAAAGAGTTTCCAATAAGAAGTGTTAGTTTTGACATGATCAAAAAGGTTTTCAAAATGACAGAAATTAATATTTCTGACATAAAAGATTTAAATCTTACTGAAAAACCTAAAAAGTACACTTCAAGAGTTCAACAACGTCTAAACAAGAAAAAGGGTTACAATTCTGGTTCTGGTTTTCAAAAGAAACAAAACCAAAATCGTAGCTACAAAAAGAAAGGTCTTGGATTTATTCCACCAGAAAATTATAAAAAATTTAAAAAATTCTAAAACAAAAACAGAATTTGAGTCAGGTGGAAGTGCAGAAGAGGAACAGAAGAAACCATTCTGGAGACAGTCAAATCAAGAGTTTCTTGCTGAAAAGAAGAAGAATGGAACTGAAGTTTGTCACTCAAAAGAAACTAGAACCTGTTACAAATGCAATGAAGCTGGTCACATTGCATGGAACTGTTCGAAAAATGCCAAGTCAAAACAGGGAGTTTCTAACAAGTTGAAAGGAAAAGTTGTTGATATTGAATCACCAACCGAAAAATTTAAAATTTTTGAAAACTCAACTTATGAGGTTGGTGAGTGTTCTAAAAAGAATTTTTATAAAAAGAAAGAGGAAGACAACCAAGTGTGGGTTGTTAAGAAAGTTGATGAGAAAGTCGGCGATGAATCTGGTTCCACAAAGCCAGAAGAGCCACATGTTGAGATGAAAATTTCAGTGAATGATGATGAGTTTCCATCACTGAAATTTGAAGAAGTTAAACAGAAAGTTGGCAAGGTTGATATCTCGAATCAGTTTTACAACGAGAATACTAAGTTTGATGTCGAGAAAACATTCAATGGAAGTGTTAAGAAAATTTTTGGGAAAATGTTGAATGGGAAAGCTAAGGGGGTTAAAGATTTTTATGCAACAAAAAAGGCAACTTACAACCCTACTGCGCAAGAACTGAAAGCCATCAAGTCTGAGAAGACTTGGATGGAAGTTTGTTTCCCGTAAAGTCTTAGGACTATGCCGGAGATCCCAAGTTTGTATTCGTGGATCAAGAATCGGCATCTTTCTTAGTAAATGATTGTGTGTTTGAATCTTAAAAATAGTTTAATTTTTACAGGATGAGTGTACCTTGCCGGAGCTTCCAGGTTGGTAAGTGCGAAGCAGGATTCGGCATCTTGATTGGTAGAATGGTTTGTGTAGATGATTTATTCCTACATGTAGTTAAATGTTTTGGTTATACTTACAAGTGGTAAGAGGTTGGATATTACAAAGTGATTCGTCAAGGTCATTAGTTTGAACTTGATGTAATCCTGATACGTATGTTTGAGGAAAATGTGATGAACCAAACCCGTAAATTTAACAAAACTTATTTTCCGGAAAAATCATTTTGGTTAAAACAAACTTAAGTGTTTTGAAATCATAATGAGAAAATAGTTTTGTGAAAGGGGGAGTTCTGATTGTTTATGCCAAGTGGATGGGGATTTGAAGCGATTCGATATCGGTTGTCAATTTTTCTTGTACAGTTTGTTTTCAAATTTCCTTGAAATGTGTTTGCATTTTAAGGGGAGTAAGAATTTCAGAAAATCCAAAAACATTAGAAAATTTGAAAAAGCCAAAAATATGATAAAATCAAAAATGAGTTTTTGTGTCAAAGAAGAGGAAATGATAGTACATCAGTAGACGGTCACAGTATGCTAAAGAATTGTATTGTTTAAATAGCGTTAAACGGTCTCACTGATGATATGCCGATAGGTTTTTACACATTTAGTAAGCTTTTTCGGGATATAAACTTAAATTTAAACTTGCTTGTTTCGTGGGGAACACTACTTGGATATATAGGTAACCCCTGAAATCTCGTTTGAAAGGTCCCTCTTTCTGAGATACTAGGTCTTTATGCTCAGTGATATCTGGGGTATTATCCCGGGACTTCTGATTTTGCGGAAGCAATGGCCTAGTCCCCGGAGAATACTTTCTGCTTGCTTGAAATATAGCACCGCCCTCAGCAAATTGATGAAACAATAAAATTGATAGTCATTGCTGTTGTAACAAAAGATCCTCTAAAGGGGACACACCAAAAGTCGAAGCCGTCATCTCTCTGCGTATACAGCTCTCACGGCCCTCGCATTTAACCCCTTACAGATATCATATGTGGTATACTCACCTGTAAGACTGAATATTGGGATCTGGATACGGGAGTATATTCAAGAGGTGGGACACATGAATGAGTTTAAGTTCTTAAAACACCTAACTCATATCCTGAATCAGTTGAAATTTGTGTGAAAATTTAAGTGGATCAGTATATTGGCAATCTAAGTGAATTGTTTAATTCTTAATGTGTATCTAAGCTCAACGGTACTCATGATTTATCATAAACTGATATGATCCTCTTGCACAAAACTCACAAAAATAGTGTCTGTAAATATTTCTTTACTGCATTTCTTAATATCTCAAAATTCAAAAAGATTTTGTGTGTGTTTTCTCATAAACTTTTGAAAAAGTCAAAAAGATTTTCGACAGCTGATGTTGAAAAGCTGATTTTGAAAGTCCCGAGTGCTAAACATGATGACATTGTTGTGAGGGGGAGTGTGTCTTAATCATCAAATGTGTTTTGACAATCAACAAGTGGTTCATCATAAAGAAAGTAGTTAGAGGGAGAGTCGTTGTTGGTGCACATGTTTATGAAAGAGAATTAGTGTTGATGCAATTAATTTGTTAAATTCATAAAACTTATTTCTGGGTTAAGAATGTGCAGGAATAGCCAAGTTTCAATTCTGAATCTGAAGATAGAGTGCCAGGTTTCGGATTCTGAAGACAAAGAAAGCCAGACAATGATCCTGAAGCAGATATTGCTGAAGAACAAAGGAATGCCAGCAAATCGTTAGTGGGAGTCTGAAGATTTTCAAGTTAATGGGAGTCTGTTGATGAAAAGATACAGACAGAAAAGCCCAAAGACTGATCAAGACTGAAGAAGTGAAGACACAGCATTGTTGTAACTCGATAGTTGACTCGTCAACATCTGAGGGGGAGTCTGTTGGTGCACTACATCTGTCGACTTCGTCTTGTATCGAGTCTTACATTGTATTGTATAGATTAGGGCACGTTTTATGAGAAAATAGGAGATTATATGTGTTTAGTGAGCAGGTTTCGCTCATAGGGACATTTTGGTAGAGGTTTCGCTTATGTGAACATGTTGGTTTCGCTTATTTGTACACATGAGGGTTTCGCTTATGTGTCATGTTCTTTGGAGCGAAACCATCAGGCCTATATATAGGTGTCCATGAGCGAAATCACAGATCCACTTCTTGTATTCCATACCGAAATGTTGCCGGTGTGAAAAACTACTTATAATTGCATTACTATCAATACAATCAGTAGTTATAGTGAAGAATCAGCTATTTCTACCTCCGTTTCTTGTTATTTCACACCTGAAACAGAGAAGAACACCTCTGAACGACTCATTCGGGTCAGATCACGATCCTATAGAAGTTCTTCTTAGGGTTGCAGGTGGAACAAATGCCTGAAGGAATCTTCATTCATCAAACTAAATACGTGAACGATGTTCTAGAGAAGTTTACAATGTCTGAATCTACTCCGACATCAACCCCCTAGCTCAGAATCATGGAATTTGCCCAGACGAGAGTGGAGAAAAAGTGGATGAGACGTACTACCGGTCAATCATTGGATCCTTGATGTATCTTACTGTTTCTCGCCCGGATATCATGTATCCGACGTGTTTATGCGCCCGTTATCAGTCCAGCCCACGCCAGTTACACTTGACGATCGTGAAACGCATTTTACGGTATTTGAAAGGCTGCCCAAGCACCGGCTTGTGGTATCCAAAGTCTGGCGATTTCTCTCTCACAGGTTTTGTTGATTCGGATTTTGGTAGCTGTAAGCAAAATGCTAAGTCCACCACTGCAGGATGTCAGTTCTTCGGAACTCGACTTGTCACCTGGCCGTGCAAGAAACAAACCTCAGTAGTGCTCTCTACATGCGAGGCTGAACACATTTCTGCCTCGAGCTGTTGCTCTCAGATCCTTTGGATCCAACAGCAGATGCAAGACTTTGGTTTGTAGTTCTTGGACACACCTATATTTGTGGACAATGAAGCAGCTATTAACATAACGAAAAACCCGGTTCACCATTCTAAAACTAAATATATAGAAATTCGACATCATTTCATCCGTGATTGTCACGAGAAGAAATTGATTAGAATTGAACATATACACACCGATGAACAGAAGGCTGATTTTTACACCAAACCGTTTGATAAAAAGAGATTTAACTATCTTTTGAAATTGAATGGGATGAAAAATTTGTTTTCTGGGAGGGTTGTTGAATGTGAAGCCGAGGAGGACGGCGATCTGATGTGATCCACGTTATGTTGTCAATTTTTTGTACAGTTTATTTTCTGTTTTTGATAAAAACAAAAACACAAAAATATGTCTTTGTTTTTAGGGGGAGAAAGTTTGCAGAAAATCCAAAAACATGATAAAATTTCAAAATCCAAAAACATTGAAAAAATCAAAAAGAGTTTGTGTAAAAAGGGGAAATGATAGTACATCAGCTAGACAAATGCAGTACGCTAAAGATATGTAAAGTATAAATGTGTTAAGCAGTCTTGCAGATGATATGCCGATAGGTTTTTACACATTTAGTAGGTTTGTTCGGGATATAAACATAAATAATTACTTGCTTTTATGTGGGGAACATCTCTCGGATATATGGGTAACCCCCTAAATCTTGTTTGAAAGGTCCCTCTTTCTGAGATACTAGGTCTTTATGCTTAGTGATATCTGGGGTATTATCCCGGGACTTCTGATTTTGTGGAAGCAATGGCCTAGTCCCCGGAGAATACTTTACGCTGCTTGAAATAAAAGCCTCCCCTCAGCAGAAAATGATGAAACATTGCAAAATGCTAATCATGTGCTGTTGTAAAAAAGATTCTCTAAAGGGAACCCACCAAAAGTCGAAGCCGTCATCTCTCTGCTGAACGGAAGTTCTGACCTGAGCTCTCACGGCCCTCGCATTTAACCCTTACAGATATCATCTAGGTATACTCACCGGTAAGACTGAATATTGGGATCTGGATACGGGAGTATATTCTGAGGTGGGACACGCGTATAAGTTTAAGTCTTTAAAACACTTAACTCGTATCCTGAACAGATTGAACTTTGTGTGAAAATTTAAGAGGATTAGTATATCGGCAATCAATGCAAACTGTTTAATACTGAAAATGTAATTAAAGCTTAACGGTGCTCGTATCTTGTCGGCAGCTGATATGATCCCCTAACACGCTCACAAAAATATTGTGTGTACAGTTTATTGCTTATCATATTCAAAAATCCAAAAAGATTTGCTTTTCATCTTATTTTCGACAACGAACATTGGGGATCAGATGATCAAAGTCTTATGTGCTGAACATGTCTGGATCATGAGGTTTGGGTAAGCAGAAGATTAAAAAAATGTTTGGTAATTGCTTGAAAGTTTAAAATGTCATTAACTTGGACTTGGCAGGCTAAACAGTTGATCAAGGTCATTAAATTGGACTTGGTTAACTGGGTGTGTCGGTAAAATCTTAAAAAGTTAAAAACTTGAAATTTTGAAAAGGTAATTTCGCTTGAAAACGCTAATTCCTCTTGAACATGTAATCTCGTTTGAGCTGGTGATTCCGCTTGAACATGTACTTGTGCCTATTTCACGCGGAATTAGGTGGTCTATAAATAGAGGAGGTATTCCGCTTCAACAAGTCAGTTTTCTGATTTCGTTTCAAAGCACCGCATCAGGCGATTTCAAGCGAAATCTTCATTTCTTCGATTTCTAGCCAAAACTCTGCCCGATTTGTTACTCATAAACTGATGTTAGTTGGTTTACACAACTATTATCATGGGAAAGGTGAGAAATTTGGTCAATTTGACCCAGATATTGTCTGATTTCATGTTGTCGGCGATGAATAGGACCAAAAACATAGATCTAGGACTTGTTTGTTAAATAAAATGAACGTTAATCATATATGTGTGGTCGGAATTGGTTGTAGATATGTCTTAGTGTTTTGATTGTACAAGATCTGTGATTTCCGCTTGAATGACGATGAACGGGTTTTTCGGACTTAGATCTAGGTGGATTTTATGGGTAAAATTGAAATTAAAACATATCCACATGCTCGGAATTCTTCATGGAATAAACCCAGATAATTAATTTCATCCTCAGAAAAGTTTTTTCAAAATTTGTTCATGATTTCGTTTGAAACACATAATTCCGCTTCAAATGACTATTCCGTTTCAAATGGTATTTTTGTTTCAAGATGTGATTCCGTTTGAACTGAGATTCCGTTTGAAATGTCATTCAGTTTCAAAATGTGATTCCGCATGAAATATAATTCCGTGTGAATGTGTGTTTTAGTTTGAAGTAATTCCGTTTGAATGTTGTTTGATTTGAAAAATTGTTAAAGTGTTTAACTTGGTTGTATGTTGTTTTTCAGCCTTCAAATGTGTTATTTGATGCACTACACAACACTTGTTGTGATTTTGATGAGGAGAAGATTCCAAAGCTCTCCAAATTTAAGAGTATTCTGGAGTTTATGAGAAGGTTGCCGATTCAGAAAGCTTTGACGAATAAACATCTGGTGTTCAAATCTCATATCAAACGTTTTTGGGAGAAGGCAACATATGATGAAGAGAGCAAAGTGATCAATTCGTTTGTTGAGCTAAATGGTGAAAACAAACCAATTATTATCTCGGAGGCACTTATTCGTGAAGTGTTGGATTTTCCTGATGATGTAAACTCTCCGACAAAATTCCCAGAGAAGATGGTAAAAGGATGCATGTTGCGGATGTGTTATAATGGTGCACTGAACAGTGCTAGCTACTTGAAATCAAAATTTTCCAAGCCATACAAGTTTCTTATTCACTCAGTGTTGATTGTTCTAAGTCATAGAAAGGGAGCTTATAATGCAATGAGGGATTATCAAATGAACATGGTGACAGCTCTTGTATTAAACAAGAAGTATAATTTTTTGAAGATTGTGTTTCATTATAAGGTTGAGAACATTACTTCAAAGAACAAGACTTGGGTGTATCCTTGATTTGTTCAGATGATGATCGATTACGCTTATCCTGATTTGGAGAGAGATGAAGATAATGATTTGTTGGTTTTATCTCACATGGATGATGAGTCTGTGAAACAACTGGCCAGATATCATCCAAATCATCCAGAGCCAAAAAACGAAAACTGAATTTTTTGGTTTCATCAAAGATAAGAATTATCAAGATCCAGATCCTATCAATCTTCAAAACTGGAGAAATGAGGAAGAAATGAAAGAAAAAAGTTATGCTGATGAGTTGAAAACACTTGAAGATTTCAAAGAATTAACAAACGAGTGGTTCTTGAAAGAAATAAAGAAGAGAAGCAGAAAAACAACTCCAAAAGTTCAAGTGGAGGAGGGTTCTTCATCACAACCTAAGAAAAAGCGTCAAAAGAAGGTTGTTGAAACTATGCTAGTGGATGAATCTGATAAAGAGGAGGAAGTTGAAGCTAAAGCTGAAGTTTAAGTTGAAGCTGAAGCTGAAGTTAATGTTGAAGGAGATGTTCGTTTGTCTCCTGAATCTAAAAGGTTTTTGAAATCTCTTACTGATTATAATGCTGAAACAGAAAAGACAGCTGGTGATAAAGGTGATGATGCAGATAGTAGTTCTTCAAGTTCATCTGATGAAGAAATTGATGAAACTGAGCGAGCAGCAAGAATTAGAGCTGAGATAGAGAAGGAGAAACAATTAAGAAGAAAAAGAAGAAGAAAAGAAAAAAATGATGATGAGTATACTCCTTCTCAAGATAATGTTGAAGATGTTCATACACCTCCATCTGGTGGCAGGAAAAAGCAAGTTGCAAGAAAAAGTGTTGTAACCCCTAAAGCAGCAAAAAGATTGAAAGTGTTGTTAAAGAAGAAACCAATCCAGGAACCTAGTAAACAACCATCACCACCATCTGAACCTCAACATCAACCATCTCCAATTCATTCACCAATCCAATCACCACCACATCAATCACCACCACATCTTTCACCACAACATATTCATATTGCTACACCTCCACATGTACAACAACCTGTTGTTACATCTCAGCAAATCTTTCAAACACCACCATTCACACAACCACCTGTCCAAACTACACCTGGTTCTTCAGGTTACAAGACTTTTCCACATGTTCCTGAAGGTATTACTCTTGAAGACATTGGTGATTTCAATTTTGCGACTGATGTGCAAGTTAAGAGTCTGGAAAAGAAAGTTGAAGAAGTTTTGGTTGAGAACAAGAAGTTGTTGGATCGTGAGAAAAAGCTTGAGAAGCGTGTAAAGTCTGTGGAAGCTGAAAATTCTTCATTGTTAAAGAAAGTTGAAGCTGATCAGACAGAAATTGATATTCTGAAAGTTAAGGTTGCAGAGTTAGAGGAAGAGAAAGCACGCAGAGATGAGCAGAACAAATACTTTGAGTTAAAGAACAAAGAGTTGGAAGCTGCTAAAGTAGTGAAAGAACACGAGTTGTACATGATAAACAAAGTGTTAGAGAGTATTCTTGGAAAGACTATTGAACAGAAATTCGATGAAATAAAGATTGAGGAAGTTAGAGCTCAACGTCAAGCTGAAATTGATGCTCAGATGATGAACAAAGGCAAGGGTATTGAAGGTGCTTCTGAAGTCACAGAAAGATCAATTATTCCAACGGATATTGAGAATCCTCGTCCGATATCTGCAATTTCTGTTGTCTTTGAAGAAGATGTCTTAATAGACGATCTTATTGATGAGAAGGAAGATATCGAGGAGGATGATGATGAAGAGGATGATGATGTATTCTCTGCAAGCAGTCATAGTGATGATGACGATCAGGGTACTTCTGGTATTAAAGTTGAAGAAGCATCTAATGAAGAGAATGTTAATGATTATCTTCACGATGATGTAAATGAAGAACCTGAGGATGTTACAGGTAAGGGGGAGAACGTTGATGATGAGCAAAATGTTGATAAACGAGAAAAATTGATCTTGCATCTTGAACCTGAAGTTGAAGAAGGAGAATTCAGACATATTTACACCATGGCTGATATTATCGAAATGACACGTATTGATGATCCTATCTTCAAGTTTGACTTTGAAGAAGAGTTGAATGCATTTGATATGAATCAACAGCCTGAGTATGAGTACAAGTATGTTGATGAGGCAGACATCTATGACAAAGTTGAGGTAAAGGATTGAAGTGATGAAGAAACTTCAGAAAATGTTGATATATCGAACTTTCCTACGCTTTTTGAGGTTTTCAATCAAGCAAATGCAGATGAGTTAAGAAGGAAAGTTGCAGAATGTCTAAAAGATAAGAATTTTAATGGTTCAGTGAAAGATCCACAGAAGGAAGAACGCAAAGAGTGGTTTAGACAGAGTAATGAAAGAAAATTCAAGAGGCCATTGAAGTATTATAAGAGAGACAGGGATGTGTCACTGGGGGATATTAATAGTTGGGGCTTTCTACCACAAGTAAATGTTTATGCTATTAGGAGAGAATTTGGAGTGCAATACTTTGAATACATTCAGGATATCATGTCCCTACCTTAGTGGGATGTCGAAGAGTTGTCAAAGGTTAGAACTCTGGATTATCCTGTAAGAAAGCATGATATACCCATCTGAGGTTTGATGAAATTCGAAGCCTTCAGAGGTTTTAAGCACTGGAAACCTCACTACCCAAAGAAAGTGAGGAGGTTGAATCTAGTGACTGGGAATGAAGAGACGATCTTGCATGTGAAGAAGCCTAAAGTGTTGAAGAATATTCCTGTGCCGCAAATGGAGCAGGATTTTTATAAAGGATTCTTGTACTGGGTATACATCTGTTTGTCGACTGAAGCTGTGATCACCTATAGAGCTGAAAATGAATTCAAACACATCTTTGTATATGATCCTTTATGGTTGGTGAACTGTTCAGCAAAAGATATTGAATGCTTGTTTGTTAACAAGATTGGATTCAAAGCTGAAGATAGAGACCAGGCTATGCAGTTTCAAAAGGTTGTTTCCATCTGCTTCCAGAAAGGAATCAATGCTGATAATAAATGGTCATCTAAATGGCGAAAGATAGAGGAAGAAGAAAAGTTGAAGGCTGAGAAAGAACGAAAGGCTCGTGAAGACAGAGACAACATGCTAAGGCATACAGTTGTGCAAAGAATGGCTGCTGAAGAAAAGAAAAGAGTTGAAGAGAACGAGAAGCTTAGGAAGTTACTGAGGTGAAAGCCTAAGCCGAGAGAAGAGAAATTCAAGTCTATGTAAAGAAAGCGCTGAAGACCAGACTGAAGACTCTCGCAATATCCAAGGGGGAGTTTGTTAGTGCATAATGTCTATAGCCTACGTCTTAAGTCTAGGTCATGTGTGTATAGGGTTTACAGGGGTCTAAATGTAATTTTATGTTATTTTGATGTAATTCCGCTTGAAATGACACATGGTCATTTCAAACGGAATTAGATGTGTTAATTTCGCTTGAAATGACACATGGTCATTTCAAGCGAAATCAACAGCCTATATATAGGTGTGTTGAGCTTCTCATTTGATACGGAATTAGAAGGTGTGTAACGAAGTGCTGTTAAAATTCCACCGTGTAATCAAGGCTAATTTGAATGAGAAGCTTGTTTTAAAGTATAACAATCTGTTTCTACTCATTTCTTCACTGATTCTAAGCTGTTTGTTTGTTTCCGCCTCTCAAACAGTTGTGTATTGTCTCTGATTGACTCATTTGGTCGCCAAAACGATCCTACACTTTAAACTTTTACTACTTGTGCTATGTTGCTATCTTTTTTTTTATTTTTGTGTTGTATATTTTCTGAAAAAAATTTGGCCAAGCAATTTCTAGCTTGAAGCCTTTAGGGCTTCTGGGTATTGCTTGATGTGGAAGCTTGGTGCTTTTGCTAAGCACTTTTGATTCTAAGCTTGATATTATTTTTTGCTTTTGTGTTGCTTTGGTCCTTTACTTATGTTTTGTTTATGTAATTGTCTTTGTTGATTTTGTGTTGTCTTTATTTTATATATACCTTGAAGGGTTCAGTGCTGCAGTCACTTAGCCTTGGTATTTTTAACAAGAAGACATAGCACTTGTCCTATCTGACATTTTTCTTGGTTTGATCTTGGTTCGTAAGCCTGTTGATTATGGTTTGTTTTTTGGAAAATTTCTAAGGCTTAAGGAACATTTGGTGAAGGCTGCTCAGACCCGTCTATGAGACAAGTTTGCTTTTGAAAAATTTATAAGTCTCATGGAGTTGTATTGATTTAGGAACTCACCCCTTATATAGGTTCATTCCACCTATTAAGTGATGTGGTCTGGGAGCTCATCCCCTTACATGACCCTTGTCATGGAGTTTTTTGCTAGGTTCTCAACCAGATCATAGGATAAAAAGACAAGTTTTAACAAGAACATCGTTATTCATTCATCAAAGCGTGCAAATTACAAAGGAACAAAAACAACACTTTGCCAATTTTTCGAACACATGTTTTTCTAAACATGGAACCTTTTAAGGTTTTTGTTGTTCCAATTCCTGGGAAGCTTTTTGCCATTTGCATCGGCTAGCTTGTAGGATCTTCCCTTGTGAGCTTCGAGGATGGCATATACCCTCAATTCAGAATTCTTTGCACCATGTGCTGAAAAGCTTCTCAGCAAACTGTTTGCCATTGTCCGTGACTAACACTCCCGGTAACCCAAACCTGCAAATGATGCTTTCTCACACGAAATCAATGATTTGATTTCCTGTTATCTTTGCCAATGGCATCACTTCCTGCCATTTGGTGAAGTAGTCAACCGCTACTAGGAGGAATTTAACCCCTCCTTTGGCCGGGGGTGAATGGTCCAACGATGTCTATTCCCCATTTGTGGAATGGCCAAGCAGATGTGATGGGAACCAAATCATGCTTTGGGATTTTTGGCACTGGAGCATGTATTTGACAGGCTTCACACTTTTTCAATTGTTCGTTTGCATCTCGATGCATGGTGGGCCAGAAGTATCCAAGGTTCATCAACTTTGAGACTACTGATCTTGGGCGGAAATAAGCTCCACAAATTCCTTCATGAACCTCCTTGATCAAGTATTGACTTTGTTCCTGGCCAACACAACGAAGCAATGGTGCAAGGTACCCTTTTTGTATAGGATATTTTCTTGCAATACGTATTGTCTTGATTTTATTCGAACCCTTTCAGCTTCCACTTGATCCTTTGGTAGTTCACCATTTGTGAGGAATTTGATCAACGGGGTCATCTAATTTGTGCCTTCCTCGGTGATGACATCTTGTACTTCTAGTTCTTGGAGAGATGATTGCTTCAACACTTCAACCAGTACCTTTTTTGTGAGATGGGCAAAGGTTAATGAAGCAAGTTTGCTTAGAGTATCAGCCTTTTTGTTTTGTGATCTTGGGACTTGTTTGATTGTGCATGCTTCGAATGAATTTATGAGTTTTTTGGCTTTTTCACAGTATCTCTTCATGTTTGGTTCTTTGGCCATGTAGTTGTTACTTACTTGGTTTGAAACAAGTAATGAGTCTGTGAAGACTTGAAGCTTTTTGACACACATTTTCCTTGCAAGCTTGAGCCCAGCAATCAATGCTTCATACTCAGCTTCATTGTTTGTAGTCTGATATTCAAGGGGAAGAGCATACGTGAACTCCAATTCATTTGGATCAATCAGAACTAGGCCTGCTCCTGACCCTTCAACGCTGGAAGCTCCATCGGTAAAGAGCTTCCAGGTATGGGGGTTGGAGGGTTCAGTGGAGGCTGTGTTAACTTCCATTCTTGTTTCTTTGGATACTTCCAAAATGAAGTCAGCCAAGATTTGGGCTTTTACAGCTTTTCTTGGGACATAGGTGATATTGTGTTCACCTAGTTCCACAGCCCATTTGGCTAAACGTCCAGAAGTTTCGGGTTTTTCATGCACATTTTTTATTGGTTGGTCCATGACCACTTGTATGGGATGTGCTTGAAAGTATCTCCGAAGCCTTCTGGCTGTTTTGACTAGTGCAAAAGCAAGTTTTTCAAGTGGGGGGTATTTGGTCTCTGCCAATTTTAATGTCTTACTGAAGAAGTAAATAGGTACCTGAGCCTTGTTTCTTTCGATGGTCAAGACTGCACTGATTGCTTCCTCGACGATTGATAGATAGACAGATATCAACTCCCCTGTTTTGGGTGCTGTGATGTTTGGTTGTGAAGCCAGGTGCTGCTTCATTTGGTTGAAAAAAGGAAGGGACCTTTCTGCCAGCTTAGAGGTGAAACGCTTCAAGGCTGCCAACTTACAGTTCAAGCTTTCAACCTCTATTTTGCTTTGAGGGGACTTTGTTTCCAAATTAGCTTTGACCTTGTTAGGATTGGCTTTTATGCTTTGTTTGCCAACAATAGTTCCCAGGAACTTGCCTTCTTCGAACCCAAACGAGCATTTTACCGGATTTAGCTTCATGTTTATCTTTCTAAGGTTTTGGAACGTTTCTTGAATATCGTCAAGCATTTGAGCCTCAGTCTTGCTTTTAATCACCAGGTCATCCACATAAGCTTCCATGTTCCTTCCGATTTGCTCAACGAATGCTTTGTCAACCAATCGTTGATAAGTTGCACCTGCATTTTTCAGGCCAAAAGGCATCTTTTGGTAGCAAAAAATACATTTGTCGGTATGGAAGGCAGTTTTTTCCTCCTCCTTTTTTTCATTTGGATTTGGTGGTAGCCTTTGTATGCATCAATGTTAGGAAACTTTATTTGTAAGTATTTAAGAAAATCAAATTCAGCATGATCTATGAAGAAGATAAAGTCTTAAAGATCAAACAAACAGGAAAGAAGATCGGATTGGGCAACTAAAAAGAACAACATCTACTTCAAAGAATCAAAAGTTGATCAAGAACACAAGAAGATTATCAGAAAAGGCTATTCTGATGGATCTAATGATATTTCTGATGAAAGATCATCAGTTTCTGGCAATTCTGGTCATCAGTTTTTCTGATGATTTGTTCACCAGAATTTATGATGAAGTGGTTATTAGAAATTCTGATAAAACCCACTTGTCTGAAATCAGTTCTATCCTGCCACAAATAACCGGAGCAACTTGACATTATTGGATATCATGATGACAAAGGCAACTAAATTATTGGATTCAATGAATATGTTAAGAAGCTACTTTTTGCAGGACATATACATGAATAAACAAATGTTTATTCATGTATCCAAGCAGTCTATAAATAGAAGGCTCATATTAATTATTGGATTCAATGAATATGTTAAGAAGCTACTTTTTGCAGGACATGTACATGAATAAACAAATATTTATTCATGTATCCAAGCCGTCTATAAATAGAAGGCTCATCAAGCAAAGAACAATGAGTTAAGCCTAGCATTCAACACATACAACAAAAACTTCATTGTCCTTTCACCTCGGAATTCACAAGTATTCATTTGTGATAGATAATAATCTTACAATCACCTTGTAAACCATTTTGTTTCAAAGTGATATAAACTTGAAAATTCTGTAGGTCTTGTTTATTGAAAGTCTGATTTCTATTTCCGCATACTATTTTCATATTTATTGAAATCACTTGCCATATTACGTGAAAAGAAGTTTTAAGTCTAAACTGGGACCAACAATTGGTATCAGAGCCAACAAATATGAAAGTCTGATTTCGATTGTTTAGAGGATTGAAATATTCCATATTCTTTATACCCTTACCAGAAAATTGAAACTCATTCAAATCCTGGTTTTCCTCATATCCTTGAACCTTTTCAGATTCTCCATGAGTTGTTGAGAAACTCTTATTTTTCTCATCCAGGTTTCCTTGATCAGTAGACTGATCACTTTTAGAATCATGAACAATATTAAGTTTAGAGTGTTGTTCACCTGTTTCTCCCATATGTGAGATTTCTGCATGATGTTCTTCTGCCGCAGGACTCATATACATATCTTCATCGGCTTGATGAGGTTCTGATTCACCCTGTTGCTCTATTCTTGGTGCACTTGATTCTTGTGCATCATGCTCCATAGGGGACACACTATCAAAAACTTCATTATTCTCTGGCTTCTTACTTAACATCCTTAGATACTCTGCTCTGTAAGGTGAATCCTTTGGTATCAGATTCATCACACTTTCTGACAGAACAGGTACATCAAAATCTGACTTCCAAGACCCCACAGCAATCCAAGGTCTCATGATTTCTTTACACATATTTTCTGATGCAGGAATTTCCATATTCCTTTTAGAAAATGCATCTGAAATTATGACTGACAAAAATCTGGGAAAAGGTAGATGTGAATCTATCCTTCCAGTGTTTGTCAGAATTGATCTTCTGATCAAATTAAATATCTCTGTTCCAAAATCAATATTCAACCTAGTGATGAGGCTGAACATGATTGTAAGAATATTTTTATTAATCTGATCGGTACCCCCAATTTTTTATGATAAACACTTGTTCAGAATTTCCATTAACACTTGCCAGAAGGCAGGAAGCTGATTTATCTTGAATTCACTAATCTTTGAGATCTTTCTCTTGTAACCCATTACAGCATCAAGTAGTGCAAACAAATCTTCCTTTTCTGGTGCTTCTTCATAATTTTGGCTTAAGGGTAGTTCCAAACATTCCCTTATTTTCTCTGGTGTGATTGTAAAGAAGATATCTCCCCATACATGTGTTGTAAGCTCGATTGGATTTGAGAGTTTGAGTGTCTCTACAACTTGTTGTATAATTTTTTATGGTACCTCTCTGGTCTTTGTGAGAGCTTTTGCTATAGGACATTTGGTCAGAAATTCGATCAAAATTTGGCACTTTGTATCATATTCTTCAATGTTGTCATTCATGGCTTCATTGTTGCTCTTCAATGGTAGGAATTCAGCTTCAATGATGAGTTGAACAGAGTGTTCAACTTGTGGTATGTTGATGTTGATAGCAGCCATGTAGAATTGGGATTTTTGTTTCGAAAAAAGGTTTTTAGGGTTTTGCTTTTGAAGGGGGAGGTTGAAGATGGAAGTCTTTGTTTTTGAAAGAGGTATTTAGAGTGTTTTCAGACAGAGATCTTTAAGTGTTTTTCGTGGGTTGTTTGTATTTAAGGTGGTTTATGACATCTTAATGATATTTTAATCCGTTTAGGAAACAACCGTTTAAAAAACCTTTGGTTTATCTCTAATTTAATATAAATCTTTTATTAAAAATCAGTGATTCCAAGGATTTAGTAGATAAACACTAATATCCAACTTGCAACTTTTCTTCATGTGGGACCCTTTTATTGTAAAATGTCCAGTAGAAAACCTTTTTGAAACTGACTTTGTTCTCAACTTGTTCTTTTGATGATGTATCAGAAAATCCTTGAATAAAATCTTTGAGTGTTGGATTTTCTTCATACTTCATCAGCACTCATTTGATTCATATTTAGATATTGAATCATCCCCCTTTTTTTTAAGATGAGTGGGAATAAGTAGAGTTTTGGAGATTTCACTTACATAGCCTTTCTGAATTTCACATCTTTGTTCTGATCTTCAAGAAGTGTTGTTGTGCAAAAGATTTTCTCATTACATTTTGTTTCATTCCTTTTTGAAGATTGATTACCCAGAAAATTTTAAGTTTTGACAGAAACTTTTTATAAATCTTTTTCCATGTTGTCACAAGTTTCTTTAAATCTGGTTTTAAAACAATGTTACCTGATAGTTCTTCTCATTTTTCTGTTGATTTATCAGTTATTCTGGTTATCTTAACAGTTTTCTGTTGTATTATCACATTTTCTGATGATTTATCAGTTTTTCTGATGTATCATCAGATTTTCTGATGATTCATCAGATTTTCTGATGTCTTATCAGAATTTCTGATGTTTCACCCCATCAGATTTCTTTTGATCTTTATCAGATTTTTTTTGTTTTTATCAGATATGCCATTTTAATTCCCCCTAGATCTATTGTGATGTTTGTGAGAAAACATAAAGCAAATATACACTATATCAAAAAAAAATTACCACTAAACAAACAAACAAAAAAAAACTACTACTCATTGTACATGCCCTTATCATACAACCAAAAGTAGGTTATATGACCACTGTGATTTATTGATGGAAGAGGGGAGGGAACACACACGTTCTCTTGTAGAGCCATCTGGGACCTTGGGCACCAGCTTCTTACCCCTCCAAAGTCCAGTTGTCTGGTTATCACCTTGGTCACAAAGCGTGGGTAGATCAGAAAAGGTTGACGGGTGTGCATGTTTGATTCCAAGTCTCTCATGAGAAACTTAGAAAAGTTGTACTGTTTCTCTTGTACAACTACATGAACCACCTCCATCATCCTGTAAGACAGCTCGTTGTAGTGTATAATCTTCTTTGAGAAGCAGACACTGAGCTGTGTCACCATGTACTGGAATGGTGGTATGAAACCAGACTTGTTGATCTGCCTTGACACGTTATGTGTTTGATAGCCCATATCCCTCAGAGTTTGTTCCACCATTTACTTGTTGAGGAAGGTGTTTTCTTGATCATCAACCAGCTGGAGGACATCCCTGAGAATTTCCTCCTTTAGGATGATTTTGAACCCCATTACCTTATGTGGTGCCACTGAAGACGGTTTTAGCATTCCACTAGAATTCTTGAAGGATTTCTGGGTAGATAGTGACATGTGTAGATACAGCATAGCCCAAGGGACTTTGCTTAATCATGTTGTACACATACCTACAATCTTCCCATGCATGACCTTCCAGATTAGACCTAAGTCTAAGGTTGTGATGTTTGTAAAGAGGAAGAGGAAAGTGTTCTGGTTTCATTTCTTTTGGGGAAGCCATTTTTTTAATGAAGTTTCTGAGAAAGTTTTCGAAGTGAAGATTGTTTTGATTAAGAAAATATTCAAGAGTTGTCAATATTTATAGATGAAAGTGATAGTTATGCCATAAATGGTATTAACAACCCAAGATTTTCAATTTCATTTTCTTTCTCTTCATTTAAGATGATATCTGTTGTAGTGAATATATAAGAGTCTTCGAAGCCCCAATTTGTGAGTAAGCATTGAATAACTAGGCGGCTACTACTTCATAGCCCCTAATCATTTTTATGCCCTCATGTCTCTCTATTTCCTTATGAAAGATGACATTGCATGCATTGGAAGTATAAGAAAAATTCAATTTTCTGCAAAAAAAAATTCCTGTGACGGTTGATTTTCTCTACTGTGACTTTGAATTGATTTTAATGCAAGTTACTTTCCCCCTTTTTGATTTTTTTTAAATTAAACAAAAGAAAAAAAATTCAAAAACAGACTATCTACAGTTATGAGTTTATACAAATATGAGATATGAATAAAGATGGTAACTTCATAAAATTTTCTGATGATCAGTGATGATTCTGATGTTTTAACAAAGTTTCTGATGTTTTATCAGAATTTCTGATGATTCATCAGATTTTCTGATAAACTATCATATTCATTGATAATTTATCAGATTTTTTGATATTCCATCAGATTGATGGATTTCTTTATCAGAAACTTGTTTTATTATTCTTTGATTATCAGAATTTTCATCTTGATGTTCATCAGTTTGGTTTTCAGATTGAAACCTTTTGTTTCTGAAATATCTTCATCTTTTATGTTAACCATGCCAAGCTTACTAATTAGAAAATTGTCTCTTTTCATCAAGAGGTTTTGTAAAAATGTCAGCAATTTGGTTTTCTGTTGGAACAAAGTACATTTCTATGTTACCTTTTTCAACATGATCCTTTATGAAGTGATATCTGACATCTATGTGCTTGGTTCTAGAGTGATGAACTGGATTTTCTGTAATTGCAATTGCACTCTTTGAATCACGTAGAATGGGTATCTTTGTCAGATTAACTCCATAATCCTTTAGCTGAGTTTGCATCCACAGCACTTGTGAATAGCAACTTGCTACTGCTGCTACATATTCTGATTCAACTGTTGATGTTGCAACACAGTTTTTTTTCTTACTTGCCCAACATACCAAGTTTTCTCCCACGATTTACATGCACCAGATGTGCTCTTTCTGTCAATCTTGCACCCTGCATAATCTGCATCTGTGTATGCAATTAGTTCAAGATTTATATCCTTAGGATACCAAAGACCAAGTTCTGATGTGCCTTTTAGATATTTAAAAACCTTTTTTACTGCTTTTAGGTGAGATTCTTTAGGATTGCATTGATATCTTGCCAGAAAACATGTAGCAAACATAATATCTGGTCTGTTTGCGGTTAAGTATAACAATGATCCTATAATCCCCCTATAGGTTTTAATATCTACACATGTTTCATCTTTATCAGAATCAAGTTTGTTCCCTGTTGCCTTGGGAGTTTTTGAAATTGAGCAATTTTCAAGTGAGTATTTGTGTAAAATTGTTTTTACATACTTAGATTGACTTGTAAACCTAAGAAAAAGGTTAACTCACCCATCATGCTCATTTCAAAATGGCTGGTCATTAACTTTTGAAACTTTTTGTAGAACTTTTCATTTGTTGATCCAAATATAATGTCATCAACATATATTTGGACTAACAAAGTGTGTCTCTTGTGTGTTTTAAGAAAAAGTGTTGTATCAATAGTACCTTTTGTGAAGCCAGAATTGAGTAAAAAGTTTGAAAGTGTTTCATACCATGCTCTTGGAGCTTGCTTCAAACCATAGAAGGCTTTGTTTATTTGTAAACATGGTTTTGAAATTTAGGATCAACAAAGCCTTCAGGTTGATGCACATAAACTTCTTCCTCAATCTTACCATTCAGGAATGCAGATTCCACATCCATTTGATATACTTTAAAGTCTTTGGATGCAGCATAAGCAAGAAAGATTCTTACTGCTTCTAATCTGGCCACTGGTGCAAAGGTTTCATCATATTCAATACCTTCTTGTTGACAATAACCTTTGACCACTAACCTTGCCTTATTCCTAGTTATTATGCCATTTTCATCTTATTTATTTCTAAATACCCATTTTGAGCCTATGACTGATTTGTCATTTGGCTTAGGCACCAGATCCTATACCTTACTCTTTTCAAACTGATCAAGCTCTTCTTGCATAGCTTAATTCCAGTCTGAGTTATTAAGAGCTTCTTTGACAGTCTTGGGTTCTATCTTGCTTAAGAACCCAGCAAATGCACATTCATGTGCTGTTGCAGATCTTGTTCTTACACCATCTTCTGGATTTCCAATGATGTCAGAATGAACATGTCCTTTTATCCATCTCAACTTGTTGTGAAAAGTTGTTGGTTCTGATGGATTTGAAGTTTCCCCCTAAACATTTCCTTAGTGGATTTGAAAAGGTATTGACTATGGATTTGAAAAGTTGTTGCTCATCTTCTTTTTCTCTAAATATGGCAAACTTTCAAACATGGAATAATGCTTTCAACGTTGGTTCAATGTCTAAACCTCCTAACTTGGTTAGAGAGGTCCACAATGGAAAATCAGGATGGTCAATTTCCTTAATGGACATGACCGAACACTGTTTCAATCCATTGAAAGGGATCCACATGTACCAACGACTGAAATACCAGCTATTCCAGTAACTGATCAATCACCAGGAATCCCTGCCTCCAGGGCTCCCAAAAGTGAAACACTTTGGAGCCCAGAAGACAAGGACCTCGTGGCTGCAGATGAAAGGGCAAAGTCACTTTTAATAATGGCTCTCCCTAATGACATATTCTCTCAAGTTAATGCATGTGCATCGGCCAAAGAGATATGGGATCAGTTGGAAAATCTTTGTGAAGGAGGGGAAAGGATGAAAAGAAACAAAAAAACAAACTATGTTTCCTCTTATGAGAGATTCAAAAGCTTACCAAATGAAAAACTACATGAAACATATCACAGATTTGCAAAAATTTTGAATGAGCTAAAAAAATTTGGGATTATAAAATCAAATGATGAAAGGAATATAAAATTTCTGGATGCTTTGCCTAGAGAATGGAGAAGTCTAACCATGACTTTGTCCTCTACCTTAAAACTAGGCAATATGAGTCTTCATAACTTATATAGCATTCTGGTCCCTAGAGAAGAAGAGATATTTGAAGAATCAATTCAGAGGGGGGGATCTTTAGGTTTAATCTCTAACTCATAAAGAACACCTTCCAATGATCCATAACCTTCAAACAGCCAAAATATTGAAAATTATGATACATCATCAGATTTTCAGCTTTTGCTGAAGCAATTGCACTGCTCACCAAAAATTTTGAGCAGAGGTTGAGGGGAGGAAGCCAAAGATACCAGAAAAGTGATAGAGAGAGGATGGAAGGAAGATCTACGGATGAAGGTAGATCAAAGGATAAGGGAAAGGCTGAAGTTGTGTGTTACAAATGTAAATAAAAGGGTCACTATGCATCAGAGTGCAAAACCAAGAAACTGAAGGATGTTGCATATTATGAGAAGAAGCTAGAAGAAGCAAAGAAGCAACAACAAGTCAGTTTGATGGCAGGGATAGATACATGGCTATCTGATGATTCTTCTGTTGAAGATGAAGAGACGGCAAATTTCTGCCTTATGGTACTTTCTGATGAAATTTCTGAAACATCAGAACAAAAGGTAAACATAGATAATCTTGACCTTGAACACTAATTAAACAAACTCATGTCAGATTTTCTAAGTCTGCAAGATAAACAAAAATCAGATAGCAAAAAATCTGATGAGTTGCAAAGAACCATGAATAAAGTTATACTTGAAAATCAATTACTGATAGAAGAAAGCTTAGATCACAGAGCTGAAATTGAATTTTATGAAAAAGAAAGAAAAGATCTATATAAGAAAATCCATAATAAAGAAATTAATGTAAAGTGTTTTCAACAAGCCAAGGAATTTATTAACTTTATTGAAAAAACACCAAAGAACAGAGGTGAGGGTTTAGGGTATGTGAAAACAAGTGAAAATAAACCCACCACCTTTGTGAAAGCAACACATCAGATTTCTGATATATTTACTTCAGAATCTGATTCTGAATCATGCAGATCAACAAGTTCTGAGAACTCTTTTGAAATCTTAAAACTCAACTTAAAAGCAAAAGGGAGTGAATCAAAACAAAAATGTTTAAAAACTACAGAAGTGATTCACTCAAGATTTCAAAATTATCCAACAAATCCATCACAAATAGAGAAATCAGAGAATTCTGATAATGAAACTTGGATGTGTGTTGACATTCTAAAGCTTGTTCAACACCATCTCCAAATGAAAAATGAAAAATATGTTCATGGCTCAGCATGTAACAGATGTTCTGATGAAAGTTCATCAAAAGAAGATAAACTGATTAAAATCTCATCAGAAAAAGTACCCAAGCAAGTCTGGTTACCAAAACCCTCTAATTTTTCTATTTCAGGACCATCATGTGCAGCAGATCTGAACTGCGATTCTGGAAGCTCCAAGCACATGACTGGGGACAGGAGCTTACTCAGTAACTTTGTTTCAAAAATGGGTAAAATGGTTAATTTTGGGAATGGAGTAAAAGGGAGGATTTTGGGGTATGGATGAATAAAGTATGGGTGTTTGACCATAGAAAAAGTAGCCTTCTTGTGGTCGATTCTGTGATAAAGGTTTTCAGGTAACCTTTTTACCAGAAAAATGCTTGTTAATTGGTATGGATGATAATAAAATTTATTTAAGTGGAAAAGGATAAGACAGTGAATCTACTATTTTGATTTCAAAGAGGAAAATGAACATCCAAAATTATCTTTATTTTCAAAAATTAACAAAGGTAATAGTTGGTTGTGGCACAAGAGGTTGGCCCACCTAAACTTTAAAAATTTAAGCAAATTAGCAAGCAAAGGCCTGGTAAAAGGATTACCTTTCATATCCTCAAAGAAGGATAAAATTTGTGAAGCTTGTGAAATGGGCAAATTAAAAGAAGCTCACACAAAGCAATTTCTTAATCTTTAATAACACAAAATTTGGAACTCTTGCTTATGCATCTTTGTGGACCCATAAGCACTTAAAGCTTTTCTGAAAGAAGTATATACTTGTAATTGTAGATGATTTTCCAAATACTTATGGGTGGAGTTTTTAAGAAAGAAAAGTGAGACTCCTGATCTAATCATTAATTTTATCAGAAAAATTGAAAATCTGTTCAAATTAACAGTCAGAAGGATCAGATCAGAAAATGGAATAGAATTTAAAAATTCAAAAATTGAGAGCTTCCTTGTAAGCAAAGGAATCTCTCATGACTTTTCTGCTCCAAGATCACCCCAACAGAATGGAGTGGTAGAAAGGAGAAATAGAACTTTAGTGGAATCAGCCAGAACAATGCTTGCTTATGCAAAATTGCCCACTCATTTTTGGGCAGAGGCAATAGCAAATACTTGTTTTACCCAAAACAGATCCATAATCAACAAAAGACACAATAAAACACCTTACAACATTATAAATGGAAGAATTCCAAGTGTAAAATATTTTCACACATTTGGTTGTAGATGTTTTGTTTTCAATGATTTTGAAAGTCTTGAGAAATTTGACAGAAAAGCAGAGAAGGGTGTTTTTCTTGGTTATTCTATGTCCTCAAAAGCATATAGAATTTTTATTCTAAACACTAGGACAATCAGAGAAAGTTTATATGTATCTTTTGATGACTTCTGTTTCTGATGAATATATGAAGGAAATAAACTTTTCTGATAAACAAGAAAAATATGAACATCTTTTTGAAATGATAAAAGGATATTTGCTAGAACATGATCAATCTCTTACAAACAAATCAATAGATAATTCATGTGCTAACCCTGTAGAAAAATGGAAAATGTATCAGAAAGCTTGAATCAGAACAATGAAAATATTTCTGACAATCAAAATTCTGATACATTCCGTACAACTGAGGTAAATGTTCAAGGGGAAACTTCAAATCCATCAGAACCAACAACTTTTCACAACAAGTTAAGATGGATAAAAGGACATGTTCATTCTGACATCATTGGAAATCTAGAAGATGGTGTAAGAACAAGATCTGCAACAGCACATGAATGTGCATTTGCTGGGTTCTTAAGCAAGATAGAACCCAAGACTGTCAAAGAAGCTCTTAATGACTCAAGACACGATTCAAGCTATGCAAGAAGAGCTTGATCAGTTTGAAAAGAGTAAGGTATGGGATCTGGTGCCTAAGCCAAATGACAAATCAGTCATAGGCTCAAAATGGGTATTTAGAAATAAATCAGATGAAAATAGCATAATAACCAAGAATAAGGCAAGGTTAGTGGTCAAAGGTTATTGTCAACAAGAAGGTATTGACTATGATGAAACCTTTGCACCAGTGGCAAGATTAGAAGCAGTAAGAATCTTTCTTGCTTATGCTGCATCCAAAGACTTCAAAGTATATCAAATGGATGTGAAATCTGCATTCCTGAATGGTAAGATTGAGGAAGAAGTTTATTGTCACACCCCGGATTCCACGTGTCACCGGTGGGCCCGGTGGGGAGTATCGTGACGTGGTTGGCAACATAATAGTCAAACAACACAACATTTAAATGCACAGCGGAAGCAATTGAAAGATATATTTCAACCGAATAAATATTGTAATATCATGTATCACAAACAGTTGAAAGTTTATCCACAGACGGATCGAAATAAATAGGAAACAGTAGTTCAACAGACGATAGGCATCTTAAGCTTGCGAGACTCTTTATTGATGCTAAGGAGAGAATCCAGCCTATTACGCTTAGTACCTGCATTTAATCTTTTTGGGAAAATACGTCAGTTTACACTGGTAAATACAATCAACTGACTCATTTTAAAATGATTAAAAATTGGTTTGGATGCACGTGGCATAAACATTTTATAACTTGGGATAATTATTTAATTATATAATCTCGTAAAAGAATTACATGTTCCTTATGCGTTCAGTAGCCCGGATCATGCCGGGTTAAAGATCAATAGACGCACCACATCAACTATTTATGCCCTGACGAGTGTACGCCTACACTCCGCGCTTAGGTCGTGGCCATTTCGTAAAATGATGCCAAGGATATCCGGGACATGGTCATTAACCCCCCCCCCCCCAAAGGCTTTAAGTAAACAAAACGATTTAAACGGGTAGATCAAATTATTCAATTAACCACCAAACGATGGAAGATTTAATGCCCGACCAACCGGTATTTTATATACCGTACCCCAAGTCCGTATAGGGAAAATAAGTTAAAAGTATTTACCTGAGCAAAGTAATAATCACAATAAGCAAATGCAAGTAGCTTTTACTGGTCCTCCTAATCTGGAACGAAGGTTTATAATAACCTATTAGAATCCTAACGGGTCTTTAGTTAAGCTTAAGCTTAGACCGGTTAGTTTCAAAGATACGGTTCGTACGCACGATTAAGCGAAGACTGGATAGAATGTGATTTAGACCCGACAAGTTTGAAGACTTGCTTAATATGGGTATTTCATACACATTCTGGATTTTGAGATAAAACCGATAAGGTTTGACCCGTTTCGGCTAATTTATGCAAACTAGTTACATAAACCGCACCGAACGCGTAATAAGCGTAACGGGTAATTATTAGAGCCATATACTGGTTTCCTAAGTTAATATGCTTCAAATATGTTGTGACATCAGTAAGATATCTTTTATTATGCCCGAAACGAATTTAAACACAAACTATGCCCCGTAAGGGTAGTTTGGTCATTTACAAGGTTGTAAAAGAGTTTAAGTATTATCCTGAGTTACAGGTCTAATGTAATCAGCAAAAATACTCAATTTAATAAGTTATAACAGTAGGGGCATTTTGGTAATTTCACATAAGCCGTAAAGCTCAAAACTGAAGTCTGAGTTAAACAACTTTTTCTTACTGTTAAAATATTATAATTTACCCAAAATATCAGTAGGTATCAACCCTTGTATGTTTAAAATAGTTCTAGTACATACTATGCGTTAAAAACGCTTAAGAAGGCGATTAGAAGCCATTTCCGGGTTCTATACATAAAGCTGATATTTTTATTATTCCAGAAGGCTTAAAATAATTTATTTATCATATGTAATCAGTAGCAAAAGGTTTGGAGTCAATTAGATATGTAAAACTCATCTTATAGCCCGAAAGGGCAAAACCGACAATTACCGGCTTAAGCCTATGACTATAAGTTATGCTCAGCCTAAAATTAATTAAAAAAACTTCCAAAATCCCAAAATAATATATTACATCAGTGGGTAATAAGTTTGATATCAAAATATAGGCTTAAATAGGCTATACGCTAATTACGCCGTTTAATTAACATAAAGCTTTCAATTTACGCTAATGAGCATAACTCTCAAACTACACCTCAAACTGATGTCAAACTTTGGGTACAAGTTTATATTTCAGTAACTAAGGTTTCTACTCTTTTACATTTTCAAAAATCACGTTTTAAGGTGAAAAGGGCATAACGGTCAACATATGAGCAATTAACGGAAACATGCATATTAATTGGATAACTAATGAACCAAGGTGTATAATCACAGAGGGTTATACTAGCATGTAACCTAGTCCAATTAAAGCTCTAAGGTATTTCTAAAACATACCAAAACGGGTCAGAACTGAAGTCAAAGCAAAAGTCAAAGCTTTGCGACTTTCGGGTTGAACATGTTTAGACATGTTCTTACATTAATTACCAAGTTATATTAATGATCAAACAGGTTGTATGTGTTCTACATTGCTAATTATGCATAAATTAGAAATTAAGCATTCTGTTGACTTTTTAATAACAAGTTTGACGCGACATTTGACCTAGTTAGAGTGGGAATCAGAGGGTGCCCTTTTAAGGGTTTAATGCCCACATAATTACCAACTTATAACTACTTTCAATTCGACTAATCACTGAACCATCAATGATTAATCGCTAAGTCAACCGTTAATTACGACGGTTTGACTTTTAAGCTAAAACTAAGCCAAAACTTAACTAAGAAAGGTTAAGCATACTTACTAGAGTCCTTTGCACGATTAGTGATCACTTGAGCCTGCTTTGGAGCTCCAGAAATGATCAGGAATGCTGAAGGAAGGTGTGAAGAATTGGTTGCAACCTTGTGGCCTTATATAGTGCTCAAGAACTCATGGATCATTGACACACAAGTCTAACAAGGGCCATGGATCACTTCCAGATGTCCCTAAGTGTTTAGGGGTTGCGTAGGGGTCGTGCAAGATGTGGAAAATCGATTATAAGTCGGTTAGATTGAAAATGGAAGACAAGAACGCAAAGTTTTCGGAACAGACAGGCCTTCGTGGCACGCGTAGCCCCCCCCCCCCCCCAGGGCCTTGCGTGGCCTCTTCTAATCAAATCCCAATTTTTGATTTTTTACTCTTTGGTCCTTGGCTCTTGGGAACTTTGCTACGACTTTATTTCTTGCACTTTGAACCTTCTAAATTGACATATAAGGGTTTCAAGACATTTACCCACTTTGTTAAGTCATCGGTTAACTTTATTGTTACCCGAAAAGTCATAACTTTCAACGTTGACGCTTTAACCCCTTGTATACGAATTTGATCATAACTTTCTCATACGATAACGAAACTTTATGAAATTTATACCGTGTATTCTAGTGAGCATAATTAACCATTACAAAGCTTCGGGTGTGTCAAAAGATCACTCAGAGGTATAACTTAAACATGTTGACACATTTAACCCCTGTAGTTTGTAATCTCTCACTTTCTTTCATACTTAGCTTCGTATGATCCATGATTTATTCGTTTGAAGGTATGAGCATCATGTAAGGTTAATGTACAATATATTTATTCACTGTTGACATTTAGAACTCGTATTTTCACATACTTTCCATGATTGTCAACTTTAATCCTTCTATAACATTCTTTCACACGTTCAATCATATGACACGTGTCAACACATTACAGGACGTGAATTTTTGAGGTGTTACATTTATGTGCATCAACCTGAAGGCTTTGTTGATCCTAGATTTCAAAACCATGTTTGCAAATTAAACAAAGCCTTATATGGTTTGAAGCAAGCTCCAAGAGCATGGTATGAAACACTTTCAAACTTCTTACTCAATTCTGGCTTCACAAAAGGTACTATTGATACAACACTTTTTTTCTTAAAACACACAAGGGACACACTTTGTTAGTCCAAATATATGTTGGTGACATTATATTTGGATCAACAAATGAAAAGTTCTGCAAAAAGTTTCAAAAGTTAATGACCAGTCATTTTGAAATGAGCATGATGGGTGAGTTAACCTCTTTCTTAGGTTTACAAGTCAATCTAAGTATGTAAAAACAATTTTACACAAATACTCACTTGAAAATTGCTCAATTTCAAAAACTCCCATGGAAACAGGGAACAAACTTGATTCTGAAAAAGATGGAACATGTGTAGATATTAAAACCTATAGGGGGATGATAGGATCATTGTTATACTTAACTGCAAGCAGATCAGATATTATGTTTGCTACATGCTTTCTTGCAAGATATCAATGCAATCCTAAAGAATCTCACCTAAAAGCAGTCAAAAGGGTTTTTAAATATCTAAAAGGCACATCAGAACTTGGTCTCTGGTATCCTAAGGATACAAATCTTGAACTAATTGCATACATAGATGCAGATTATGCAGGGTGCAAGATTGACAGAAAGAACACATCTGGTGCATGTCAAATCTTGGGAGAAAAGTTGGTATGTTGGGCAAGTAAGAAACAACACTGTATTGCAACATCAACAGCTGAATCAGAATATGTAGCAGCAGCAAGTTGCTGTTCACAAGTGTTGTGGATGCAAACTCATCTGAAGGATTATGGAGTAAATCTGACAAAGTTACCCATTCTATGTGATTCAAATAGTGCAATTGCAATTGCAGAAAATCCAGTTCATCACTCTAGAACCAAGCACATAGATGTCAGATATCACTTCATAAAGGATCATGTTGAAAAAGGTAACATAGAAATGTACTTTGTTCCAACAGAAAACCAAATTGCTGACATTTTTACAAAACCTCTTGATGAAAAGAGAGACAATTTTCTAATCAGCAAGCTTGGCATGGTTAACATAAAAGATGAAGATATTTCAGAAAACAAAAGGTCACAACCTGAAAACCAAACTGATGAACATCAAGATGAAAATTCTGATAATCAAAGAATAATACAACAGGTTTTCGATAAAGAAATCCATCAATCTGATAATATCAGAAAATCTGATAAATTATCAATGAATCTGATAGTTTATCAGAAAATTTGATGAATCATCAGAAATTCTGATAAAATATCAGAAACATTGTTAAAACATCAGAATCATCACTGGTCATCAAAAAATTTTATGAAGTTACCATCTTTATTCATATCTCATATTTCTGCAAACTCATAACTGTAGATAGTCTGTTTTTGAATTTTTTTTTTCTTCTTTTAATTTTAAAAAAAAATCAAAAAGGGGGAAAGTAACTTGCATTAAGATAAATTCAAAGTCACAGCAGAGAAAATCAACCGTCACAGGAAAAAAATTTGCAGAATTTTTCTTATACTTCCAATGCATGCAACGTCATCTTTCATAAGGAAATAGAGAGACTGGGGGGCATAAAAATGATTAGTGGCTATGAAAGTAGCTGCCTAGTTATTCAATGCTTACTCACAAATTGGGGCTTCGAAGACTGCCATATATTCGCTGCAATAGATATCAACTTAAATGAAGAGAAAGAAAAGGAAATAGAAAATCTTGGGTTGTTAATACCATTTATGGTATAACTATCACTTTGATCTATAAATATTAACAACTCTTGAATATTTTCTTCATCAAAACAATCTTCACTTCAAAAACTTTCTCAGAAACTTCATTTTAAAAAAAATGGCTTCCCTAAAAGAAATGAAACCAGAACACTTTCCTCTCCCTCTTCACAAACATCACAACCTTAGATTTAGATCTAATCTGGAAGGTCCTGCATGGGAAGATTGGAGGTATGTGTACAACACGATTAAGCAAAGTCTCTTGGGTTATGCTGTATCTACACATGTCACTATCTACCCAGAACTCCTTCAAGAATTCTGGTGGAACGCTGAAACCGTATTCAGTGGCACCACCATGTGGATAGAAAGTTAGGTAATGGGGTTCAAAATCAAACTAAAAGAGGAAACTCTTAGGGATGTCCTCCAGCTGGTTGATGATCAAGAAAACACCTTCCTCAACAAGGAAGTGGTGGAACAAACTCTGAGGGATATGGGCTATCAAACACATAACGTGTCAAGGCAGATCAGCAAGTCTGGTTTCATACCACCATTCCAGTACTTGGCGACACAGTTCAGTGTCTGCTTCTCAAAGAAGAATGGAAACTACAACGAGCTGTCTTACAGGATGATGGAGGTGGTTCATGCAGTTGTACAAGAGAACCCGTACAACTTTTCTAAGTTTCTCATGAGAGACTTGGAATCAAACATGCACACCTGTCAACCTTTTCTGATCTACCCTTGCTTTGTGACCAAGGTGATAACCAGACAGCTGGACTTTTGAGGGGTAAGAAGCTGGTACCCAAGGGCCCAGATGGCTCTACAAGAGAACATGAATGTTCCCTCCCTTGTTCCATCAACAAATCACATTGGTTATATAACCTACCTTTGGTTATATGTTAAGGGCATGTACAATGAGAAGTAGTTTTTTTTTGTTTGTTTGTTTAGTGGTAATTTTTTTTTGAAATAGTATATACTTGCTTTATGTTTTCTCACAAACATCACAATATATCTAGGGGGAATTAAAATGGCATATCTGATAAAAACAAGAAAAATCTGATGAAGATCAAAAGAAATCTGATGGATCTGGTGAAACATCAGAAATTCTAAGACATCATAAAATTTGATGATTCATCAGAAAATCTGATGATACATCAGAAAAACTGATAAATCACCAGAAAATGTGATAATACAACAGAAAAGTGTTAAGATAACCAGAATAACTGATAAATCAACAAAAAAATGAGAAGAACTATCAGGTAACATTGTTTTAAAACCAGATTTAAAGAAACTTGTGACAACATGGGATAAGATTTATAAAAAGTTTCTGTCAAAACAAAAAAATTTCTGGGTAATCAATCTTCAAAAAGGAATGAAACAAAATGTAATGAGACAATCTTTTGCACAACAACATTTCTTGAAGATTAGAACAAAGATGTGAAATTCAGAAACTCTGAGAAATGTTATGTAAGTGAAATTCAGAAACGCTCCTGATCGCTGAGTAAGTTGAAGTATTTTTCAAACATTATTTCAGTCGTTTCACCTGTGTCAATATATGCCATGTTCGTCTTCAATGTTCCAACAGTGGCCTCCACAACCAAAGGGTTTGAGTGAAGCCCTTTTTGTGGTGGTGGGAAGCACATGCATTGAAGCTCCCTAGCTTCCAGGCGTTGCCGCTTGGTGGGAGTCCCTTCAGTGACATTCACCATGTTTACTTCTTTGTTTTTTCCATCACCCATTTTATCCTTCACTCCTTTGACAAGGTGAGCGAGTTCCCCTGACTTGATGGCCTCCTCAATTCTCTTTTTGAGTTGGAAGCAATCATTAGTGTGATGTCCCTTTTCTTCATGGAACTCGCAGAACTGGGTGGAATTCTCGTTTCTCTTGCTTTTAGGCAGGGGCCTTGGCGGTCTAAAGCTATGCTTGACTTCCTCAGTGGCAAGTATTTCTTGAGGAGCTTTGGTCAAGGTTGTGAAGTTCACGGCCTTGTCCTTGCTAGAAGGGTTCCGACCTTCAGACCATCGAGGGTCTGAGCTTCGAGGGCGTCTATCATAAGAACCGTAGTTGTCTCTTTTTCTGTTGGGGCTATTGTGCCTCCAGCTAGGACCCCTCTTTCTGTTATGTGCCTTATCCCTTTCAAGGGCTTCTTCCAAGGTTTTGGGCAGACACTTGTTAAAGTCCCTGGTAAGGTACTTAGAGGTGATTGCATTCATGAAGCCTGCAACCCTCATCTTCTCATCAGCTCCCACATATGTTAAACCTCCTTTTTGTACCTCTCGATGAAATCCCTGAGGCTTTCATCATCTTTTTGTTTGATTTGGAAAATCACAGTGGCATCCTTCACATATCTCCTTTATTGTGAGAAATTAGCCATATAAACCTTTCTTAGATCATCAAAGGTTCGAATGCTTCAAGCTGGCAGATCATTGAACCAGATCCTGGCAGACTCAACGAGGGTTTGCATGAACATTAAGCAACACTCGGCGTTGGACCACTTCTCTATCCTTGCTGCCCCTGTGAAGATCTGAAGATAATCTTCTGGATCCTCAGTTCTGTCATAGGTTCGTATGTGGGAGGGCATCTTTATCCTGGTCTGAAAGTCATAATCAGCGATTTGTTGAGAAAAGCATGACAAATTGCTTGGTTTGTATGGTTTGGCCAAATCCTCTTCCATCCTTGCACTCGTGTTGTTGTTGGTGTTCCCTTGGGTGGCCAAACACTTAATTAATGAAGTGCTGCCAAGGGAAGCTTGCCATCATTTGAGCCATCATTTGTGGCATGAGCTTGAAGCCTTGAAGGCTTCCGGGTGTAGCTGTACAGTTTACTCCTAAAGGAGCACTCATGACGGCACTTCGTGCCAAAGGGAGAACAGACAAAGCTTGCTCCCATGTAGTTGTTGCTGGAGGTGGAAGGCTTGCAACAGGAGATTGTAACATCTGATCTAAAGTTAGCTCGTGCCCTAATAGAGCACCGGTTGCAACTGGCTGAGAAGAAAATAGAGGAAAAGATGTTAGATCTGGCCTCGTGTATATCTATGGACTGGGATTTGGAGGTGGATGGCTGGGACCAGCTTCATTCCTGGATACAGTTGGTTGTGAGCTTGTGAAAGGAAGAACAGGAGGTCCAGGAGATAATGACGGTTCTAGCTCATCATAATCCAGCCGAATCCTCACTCCTTTGTCTTTTTTCCTGCTCACGTATTGGTTATGGGAGACCTTAACTCTAAAAATTTGTTAGCGACCCCTTCGGGTGTAAGGTCAATACGTGAGGGAGTGTTAGAAGCACCGGCATTAGGAGATGGAACTCCTGAACGAGACGGGGTCGGTGTTTGGAAGGTGAGAAACTCGGGGCATGTTGCTCCAGTTGGAGTGCTCCACGGTGTTGAGAAGGAAGTCGGTATAGCCACATGAGTTTGGCTAGTGCTAGGGGTAGAGATACGTGGAACTTGGTTCACCTCTCCCGGAGATTCTCCTTCAGACATGACGATTTCAGGAAGAATGGAGCTACACTACTGGTCTTCTTTTTTAGAGAAATGATTGGCGTAGCCCCACGGTGGGCGCCAACTTGTTGTTACAACGAGAATGAGACCTGAGGTAGTGATCAGACTGGTTAGGCAAAAGGCTTCAAGGGTTGAAGTTTGCCTAACGCAGGTTGTGGGGTCCCCCCACATTTGCAAGATGTGGAGAGAGGTTCACTTGTTATGTTTGTTATTTACTTAAGATCCTCGGCTGAAGAGTGTTCAGCCTTGGATGCAAGGGCCAGTAAGTTATGTGTGTTGGAATGAAGAAGAGAGACTTGTATGAAACAAGTAGTCGGGAGACAAGAAGAAAGATCAGAGATCCAAGAAGATCTGAGCTGATCCAGAATGTCCGAATTGCATTCAATGAAGTATCATTATAGGGAAGGTTTTCTCCCAAAGGGGAAACCTTTGACATAGTGAACCTTGCTGCAGTAGGGGGCTTACCTTTTTAGGGGTTGAAGGCTTTGAACCTGCGGACAAAAGGGTGTTCTCTTTTGCACATGTTTACTTTTTCGGCTGAGTTGGTGAGATATCAGTTGATGTGACTGATTACTGTGCATGGGATTTTCTGCTCACAATGCTTCGCGGGTTTTGAACCCTTTAACCATTCAACCTCTTTAGTTGTTATGTGTTTTAGTCACGTTATTGAAGATTTGGGCTACCCCCGTCATCAGAACCCATTAGCTATCTAGTCCACCACCATCAGTTATTGTGTTTATGCCATGTTAGTTTTGTTAGCATGCTTCTTTTGTTTCCTTTTTTCCTAAATATAGATCATGGTTAGTAATGGTCACGTGTTCTTATGTATTTAATTCCATCGTAAAATTGATAGGAATGAAGAAATTCTATGGTAATTTTTTGAAGAATAGAGAATTTTCGAATTGAATCATTTTTTTTGGATTTTTATGTACTTTACTTTAATGCATATTCGTAGTTGATTCAAATTTGATTCAGATTTAAATGATTCTATTTGAATTCATATTCGGATTTCCTTGGATTGGATTCCTAATTGAAACTTGAATTCGAATGGACTTCGAATAAATCTGATTTAATTCAAATTCTATATTGTCTTAAAAGCAAAGGTAGGTGGCCTACCACCGACACAATTAGCCCCCAACTTTAAGAATTGACAAAAACAGCCCCAAACTTTCACAATCGACATTTACACGCCCTAACTATCTAAAAACTTTATAAAATGTCATTTTCACCTCTTTTACGTCAGTTGTGCGCAAGGAGGGAATCGAACCCGTTTGGCTTGGAGTTCTAACTTTTCAAATTTACCCCCATTTTTTGTTCTTCAGCTTAAAATGAAAAAAAAACTGCTTTCTCACATGGTTATTTTTATGTACGTCTCAGCATATTTTCACGTTTCGATGTAAATTTTTTCAGAAACAACGATCATATATTACGCATTTTCATGCTTGATTTTACGTACGTTTTCAGTTGTTCTAAGTTTTGACGTAAACTAAAAAATAGTATTTTCCTGCGTACTTATTTAATGTACTTGTTGCTATAAATTCACGTTTCAACGTAAACCATATAAATTCACGTTTCGACATAACCTTTTCTGAAAATCAGTTTGGTCAAATATAATACGTTTTCATGCTTATTTTAGCGTACGTTTTTTTGTTGGTCTACGTTTTAACGTCAATTGGAGTCGAGTCAAATATAATACGTTTTCATGTGAAGATATAAATTCGACTTACTGTACATCTTCAAGTCGCTAAGTCTTAATGCAAAGGTAAGGATGATGTAATTGTTAAGTGGAACCCTCACTAAACGAACCAACTCAGGTTTGATTCCATTTATTTGTAACCGTAACGCTTATACAGGTTACACATAGTTAGATCGAGTACGTCGAAACACGCGTATTCATATGGTTAATGCATCACATAATGTGTCGCCGGCTACAAACAACTAAGGTGTTGCCACCGAAATGCGTGGCCTATGGCAACAATCTAGTTCACCCTAAATAATAAATTATTTCTTATAATTTTATAACTACTACAAGTTAATTGTAAGGGCATTTAGAGTTCGGCCTAGCATTCATGAATATATAAATGTAAAAATGTACATGTATAATATGAATTCGAATTGAAAATCATATATTCAAATTCGATTACTTGACTAGAATTCGAATCAAACTCGGATATCTGAAAACAGAATTCGAAGCTTGATAATCGAACTCAAATCGAGTCAAATTCCAAATTTTTCGACTCCGAATCTGATACAAAGAAACCACCCGTAACAGCTTTGAGTGGTGATCTTTAGAGTCCAGAGTTGGACTGAATGGTGACGCTTGTATCTCGATTCAAGTTTAGAATTTCCCTACGAATCGATCGAATGGTGTTTTTATATCTCTATCAACTCGTAGCCTATCCATTTCAATTGGATTCTAAATATCCTAACCGATGCGTACTTTGATTTCTATCAAGATACTTGACAATATACATTTTTAGACTTTAAACGGAACATACGCATACGATAGTGACTGTTTTGAACCAAATAATATCGTGTGTAAATATGTTTCACAGTTGAAATAGGTAGACGGAAGAAATGAATATAAAAGGTACTTGATTTCAAATATGTACGTAAGGGAATTACCAACGAACTTAATGCAGTTATATGTTTGGGATACTAAATTAATTTTCAATAACCCCATACTATACAAACAGTAGAGTTAGATTCCGCACCTTAAACGATTGCAATGCTCCAAAAGTAGTACCCTAGTCGATTGTAGCAATGCCGACTGATGACGGGGGTAGCTCAAACCTTAATAAACTGATTAGAGATACAACAGCTTAAAAGGTTAAAAGGTTCGGAAATGGTCCAACGGTCATGAACAGTAAAAAGACAAGTCAGAGCCTTGTCACATCACCCTTTGCGTGTGAAACCTCCTGCCCAGCCACAACCAGACCATGTGAGAGAGCACACCCTTTTGTCCGCAGGTCCAAACCCTTCAACCCCTAAAAAGGGTAAGCCCCTCACTGCAAGCTAGGTTCACTAGTTAAAGGTTTCTCCTTTGAGAAACCTCTTCCCCTATAAATTGCAGCCCATGACAAGCATGCCATTCATTCTGGAATCAGCAGAAAACTATCTCAATTCTCTGATTCTCCTTCTCCCTCTCGAGAACCAGCTTCATGCTTGCTTCTCTTCTTCTTCTCCCTTGAGAACTAGCTTCATGCTTGCTTCTCTTCTTCACTCTAAATAATTCATCCTCTCCAACGATTACATTCTGGGCTGGTTTCATATCAGTCTAGAATTCAAGGAGAACAACAATAACACTAGTGAACCTCTCTCCACGTCTTGCAAATGTAGGGGGACCCCACGACCTGCGTTAGGCAAACTAAAACCTTGAACCATTTTACCCTAGAGACATCGCTGTAGACCTTGGTCTTGTATTTGTTGCATCAACAAGTTGGCACCACCGTGGGGCTACACCGCTTACTTTATCCTAAAGACCAGTTGTGCAGGTCCATTTTCTCTTTACATTATGTCTGAAAGCGAGTCTCTCGGTCATGTAAATCAGGTGCCTAACAACACCAATTTAACACTAAATTCTGGTCGGATCTCACCGGTCAGATCTACACCTCTTTCTACTCCCGGAAGTACTCCACCGGGATATGTTCCCGTAGTTCACTTCTTTTCAAACACCAACCCCATCTCGATCAGGGGTTGCACCTACTCAAATCGATGCAATGTATACACCGGAACGCGTAGATCTAACACCCAAGGGAGTAGCTAGAAATTTCTTACAACTGAGATTTCTTCTCAACTAGCATGTGAGCCTAGAATGGAAAAAAAGGTGAGAATAAGACTAAAATATGAGGAGTCTGAACCCTCATTATCACATTGCCCTCCATCTCTTCCTTTTAGCAGCTCGCGTTCAGCCACATCTTACATTGAAGTTGGTCCTAGTGTGACAGACCAACCACTCAAGCCCTTGAGCTTTTGGGGAGGCCAAGTCCAACCGCTTTTCCCTTATTTACCTCCCAACCCGTTACAACCGGTGCACCTATTGGGCATGAAACCATCAATTATGGCAGTCACCAGCTTCAAGTGTTCCTCCTCCCATTGCTACTTCGTGGTAATAAGCCATGGCCACCCTGCCTTTGGCTTGAGGTACGGTCATGAGCACATCAATGGAATGCCTTATACAGTACCATCAGAAAGCATTCAAGGCTTTAACCTTATGCCCCAGCTGATGACACAAATTATGGCATCTTTTATGAGTACCATCAGAAAGCCTTTAAGGCTTTAACCTTATGTCCTAGCTGATGACACAGATAATCGCACAATTTCCTTTGCAGCACGTGAAAGCTGGATGATGACACAAAAAGCCTTCAAGGTTTTAACCTTAGCTTCATCAACCAAGTGCCAACCACTCACCAGAGTACCTCAAACGGTAACCCAGCTTCAAGGGTAGTAGAAGACCTCTCAAAACCCTATAAGCCCAACAACTTGTCTTGCTTCTCCCAACAAATCGTTGATGACGAGTTTCAAACCCAGATAAAGATGCTATCACGGTGCTGAAAACCACCTCCAAATCTTCGCCGGGGCAGCAAGAATTGAAAAATTGCCCAGCCCCGAATGTTGTCTCATGTTCATGTAAACCCTTGAAGGGTCTTCACGCATATGGTTCAATGAACTTCCTGAACGAAGCCTTCAGACCTTTGACGATCTTAGCAAAGGAAGTATGTTAAGGACGCCACGATAATCTTCCGGATCAAACAACATGATGATGAAAGTCTCAGAGACTTCATCGAAAGGTACAAGAAGGAAGATTTAACTTACGCCGATGAAAAGATTAGGGTTGCAGGGTTCATGAATGCTAAATTCCAAATGTCTCACAAGAGACTTCAATAAATGTCTGCCCAAAACCCTTGAAGAATCACTCAAAAGGGCTGAGGCCCACATTCGAGGAGAATAAGTTGTAGACATCAAAGAACAAAAATAAATAAAAAAACTCTTAACCGGAGCTTCGAGTATGGCTCTTATGACAAACGGTTCAAAGGATCGGATTCCAGAAGGCCTGAGGGCCGGAACCCTACAATCCGAGAAAAAACCATAAACTTTACAGCCTTAACCAAGATTCCGCAAGAGATCTTGGAAACCGAAGAGGTAAAACACAACTTATGCCCTCCTCAACCTCTGCCAAAAAACAAAAGATTGCAAAAATCAAGCCAGTATTGTGAGTTTCACAAATAGAAAGGTCACCATACCAATGATTGCTTCCAACCTAAAAAGAGGATCGAAGCAGACGTCAAGTCCAAACTGGCTCACTTGGTCAAAGGGGTCAAGGACAAGATGGTTGAAGAAAAAACAAAGTAGGAAGTGAACATGGTCGACCTTGAAAACAAAGCTTCCCACAAATGCCATCATTCCAAGGCATAGGAACGTCAATATGTTTGCTTCCCACAACCGGAAGGAGAGTTGCTTTCAAATCCTGTGGTGATGGAATCCAACATAGGAACCATCAAGACGCAAAAGGCTTACATTGACACCGGTGCAACCACCAAAATCATGTTTGAGAAATGCTTTAACCCTCTCAGCGACAATGAACGTTCAAAGCTTCAACAGTCTGAATCCTCCCTCGAAGGTATCACAGACGTACCTATCAAGCCATTAGGCCAAATAACCCTTAATGTTTGTTCAAAGAGAGAACAAAGGGACGAACTGAACAACTCACTTTTGTGGCGATCAATATCCCTCCCAACTATGATATCATCATAGGAAGGTCATGGAAAAGTGTGTTCGGAATGGCAGTTTCAGTTGGTCAAGGCACTGTGAAGTTTCCCACTAAAAAGGGATAGCAACCCTTCTACCTACCCAAGAAGCTTTTGTGGTTGAAGGGGAAAGTTCAAGTAAGGACGAAGACGATAAACAAGGGTTGGACATACACCCAAAATATCCTCAACTGGGGATACGGGTAAACACTAACCTTTCCAATGAAACCCTCTCATACCCAAAAAGCTGCTCTTGCACTATGTCTTTGCTTGGTGCCCGGAAGATATGACCGACATCCCTCGTAGCATTGTTGAACATGAGTTATGGATCCCACCTGATGTTAAGCCCATTATACAAAAGAAACGGAGTCAAGCCCCTGAAAGAGGCCTTGCAAAGTACCAAGAAATGGAAAAGCTTGTTCTAGCCGGAATCCTTCGATAGGTCAAGTATCAATCATGGGTGGCCAATCCGGTAATGGTTCGAAAACCCGACAAGTCTTGGAGAATGTGTATCGATCTTAAAGACTTGAACAAAGCATGCCCAAAGGATTGCTACCCGTTGCCCCAGATAGACCTCAAGGATAACTTGCTTACAGGCTTCCCGTTTAAGTATTTTTTGACGCCTAAAAGGGTTACCATCAGATCCTAATGAAAAAAGAAGATGAAGAAAAAACCGCATTCCACACTGATAAAGGTATATCTTGCTATCAAAAAATGCCTTTTGGTTTAATAAATACAGGGGCCACTTATTAACGTCTGGTTGACAAAGCGTTTGCCGGACAAATTGGAAATAACATTAAACCTTATGTTGACGATTTGGTGATCAAGAGCAAAACGGAATACCAAATGCTCGATGACATACAAGAAACCTTCCAAAACTAGAGAAAGATCAACATGAAGCTTAATCCAGTCAAGTGCTCATTTCTAGGGCACATCATGGGGAAACAAAGCATAAAAGCCAACCCTCAAGGGATGTGCTAACAAGAAAGACTTTCGATGGAAAGCTTACAGCTTTGAAGCATTTTACATCAAAAGGAAGCCTTCAACCAAATGAAATAACACTTGGCTTCACTCCCAGCCATTTTGGCTTCGGAAACAGGAGGAACGACCTCTATCGACCTATCAATTGCTGAAAAGACAAGTACGGCTCTGATCATTGAATGAAACAAAGTTCAAATACCCGTTTACTTTTTCAAAACTTCAAAATTAGAATAAATCAAATATTCTTCTTTGGAGAAACTTGCTCTAGCCCTAGTCCAAACGACTAGAAGGCTTCGAAGGTACTTTCGGTCACACCCGATACAAGTGATCACTGACTAACCTATTAAAAATGTGCTTGAAAAACAAGAAAATTTCGGACGATTAGCCAAATGGGCTGTGAAAACTAGGTGAACACAAAATCACCTATGTCCCGAGAAAAGCTGTCAAAGTCCAAGTCTCAATTGACTTCATCATAGAAGTCCCTAAAGAAGTCACAACGGAAGTCAATACAGCCTCCACTAAACCCTCCGACCCCCATACCTGGAAGCTCTTTACCGACGGAGCTTCTAGCATTGAAGGGTCAGGAGCAGGGCTAGTTCTAATTGATCCTAACGAATTAGAATTCACATATGCTCTTCGGCTTGTATTTCAGACTACCAATAATAAAGCCAAGTATGAAGCATTGATCACTGGGCTAAAGCTATCCAAAGAAATGGGGGTTCAAAAGCTTCAAGTCCTCACAAACTCTCTCAAGCCAAGACAATAACAACTACATAGCAAAAGAACCCAACATGAATAAGTACCGAAAGAAATCAAAGGAATTGATGAACACATTTCAAACATGTGCCATCAAATAAATTCCAAGATCTCAAAACAAGAGAGCTGATGCACTAAGCAAGCTTGCATCTCTTACGTTTGCTCATCTCACCAAGAAGATACTAGTTGATGTATTAAATACCCCATCCATCCAAAAACACGAGGTTCAAGATATGATCACCAAATAAGGGCCAAATTTGAGGACTCCCATTGAAAAGTTCCCCAAAAACGGTGAATTACCTAATGACCAGACTGTGGCTGAAAGGGTTCGTATCAAGTCAAGGCAGTATGTGTTACAAGGAGATATCCTTTACAAAAAAGGATACCTTGCACCACTACTACGATGCCTTGGCCCAAAACAAATCCAATATCTGATCAAAGAGGTTTACGAAGGGATATGTGGGGCTCATTGTGTCCCAAGATTAGTAGTGTCAAAGTTGATCTTTTGGCCTTCCATGCATCGAGATACCTCCGAACAACTGCAAAAATGTGAAGCTTATCAGTTACATGCTCTGGTACCCAAAAGCCCCAAACATGACCCCGTTCCCATCTCCTCGGCTTGGCCATTTCACAAGTGGGGTATGGACATTGTTGGTACATTCCCACCAGCCAAAGGAGGAGTTAAGTTCTTATTGGTAGTCATGGATTACTTCACCAAGTGACCCGAAGTAAAACCATTAGCAAAAATCTCGGGGAAACAGGTCACTGATTTCGTTTAGAAAATCATAATCTATCATTTTGGGCTCTCAGGGGTACTAGTCAAGGTAGCAGGAAGTAGTTTACCGAGAAGCCTTCTAGCTCTTGGGGCAAGGAGTTCAGAATAAGTCAAGTATTCAGCTCGGTAGCTTACCCACAATCCAATGGCCAGGTTGATAGGACAAACCGCAGCATTGTTGAAGGGATTAAATCTTGATTGGGAAGATACGACAACCGGCTCGAATAACTTTCCCATGTGCTATGGGAAATTCGAACAACCAAGAAAACGAGCCACAAGAAAACACCCTACAACCTAGTGTTTAGACCAGAGGTTGTAATCCTAGCTGAAATCGGAGTAACAACACAAAGAAGATTCAACATCAACCTCGAGTCAAATAAGAAAGAAACGATGTTGAATTTGGAACTCCTTGAAGAGGCTCGTGATCAAGTAGCAATACAAAAAGCAAGGTACAAGCAAAACATGGAATTGTATTTCAATACACGGGTGTAAGGACTCTCAAAATTTTCCTAGAAATACCCGTAAGTATAATCCCGAACCCCTAAAACCATATTGTGCATGAAAAACCAAGAAAACAAGAAATATGGTTCTCAGGCGGGCCGCGTAAGAGTAAGCATGGTCTTACGCGGGCCGCGTCAAACATAGGTTAACCGGATAAGTGTTCCGGATCCACGTAGTGACCACCTGGCAAGCATACTCATGACCAATCAAGCCTACTCGTAGAGTAGGCGGCCACGCGGGCCGCGTAAAGGTAAGCCGAAGGCTTACGCGGGCCGCGTGAGGCCTCAATTTTAGCTATAAATAGCTTGTTGCATGCACAGTCCACTGGTGTCGAAATCTTTTCGTAAAAACGAAAGTACACTACTCTAAAGTCGAAATTACTTTCAATATTAGGGAGGCGCTGCTCCGATACCGGGTATTAACTCGATCGCTGCTACGATTCAATGTCCGATCGATTAAACTATCCAATGGATGTTTAAGTGCTGCCCACATTAGGGTTTATGCTTTGTCATTCGTCGTAAATTCGATGGATGTTTAAGTATCGCACTTTGTCATTCGTTGTGAAGGTTTAATCTCGTGAGTTATCGTAAATGCTGTATTAGTTACTAACCGAGTTCGTGTGCATGTTATTAAATTTAGGTTAAAAGGCTAATCAGTAGGCTAAGCTCTGCTCATATAAATCTGCAATGTGAGTCATTCTCTTTTTATCAAAGTACTTTATAAATTCTTAAATGTTTTCCAAGTTATAATTACAGGGATTAAGTCTTTGTAGTCTCCAAATTACAGCCGGTATGTGGGCTTTGTATACATTACTTGATAACCTTCACCATTGGACAACGAGTTAGCCAAGGGGTGATATGACCATAGTCACAGACACCATTGGACAATGAGGTTACCAATGGATGGTCGAGTGACAAATATTGTGGGTAGTTGGTTGATATATAGAAACATTGTAATCGCTCTTAATACTGTAAATTATAACAAACGCGTCGTTTTAATAAAAAGAATGATTCACCAGTATTTCCCGCTGACAAAACCTTTTTCAAACATGTTTCAGGTGATCTGTTGTGATCCAGGAAAGGTGCCGTGAAGCATTACAAGCTTAAGGAAGTGGCTTAATATAAAATTAAAAAAACATGTTTTTGTAAAAATAAAGATTTCTCCGTGAAATCATATGATTGTAAACTACCGGGGTTTATGCCCGAATTGTGAAATAAAATAATCGGGAAATTGCAGTTTTAAAAAAGATCCTGTTAAAATCTTCCGCTGTTAACTCAATTAAATAAATACCACGGGATTTTCTGTCCCACGGCTCCTGAAACGGGTCAAAACGGGTTGGGGGCCGTGACAGAAAAAGGTGGTATCAGAGCCACTGATTGAAACCAATTAAGTATTTAGAAAATACTTAATTTTACTGATTGCTATTTTGTGATTACATATTTTATTATTTGAATATTTGTTTACAGTATGGGTAAGCAAAGACTTTCGGATATCTATTATAAATTAGATACTACACCAAGAGAAAATGGATTATCATCCTCAAAACACTATGCAAATCCTGAAGAAGGAATATTTGTTCGAAATGCACAATATGAAGAACCACTTTCTCCTAATAAAAGAAGTTTGATTATTAGGAAAAGTCAGGAGAAAATAAAGAAATCCCAACCAAAAGAAAAGAGAGTTAATCAGAAAACCCAAGAACTAGGCAGTAACCCACCATGGGAAGACAAGTTAGATGAAAAATGGGCAGATCTATATATGCTAGCCACTGTAGCAGTAAATGCAAATTTTTAAATACTCTGACTCAAGTTTTAACACCCTTATCACCTACAATCCAGAAACCTTATCCAGTAAATAAATAAGTTTACAGTAAACCCTAGTGTGTTTTAATTTTTAATTGTCTTTGTATTAAATTAGTCACACGGTATGCAATAATATTTAAAGGTTATCTATGAAATTTTGCTATAAAATTATAACTTAGCAATTTTTGTGTATTTTGCATATATGCTAAACAGCATGAATGACTTATCTGAAGCCCTTCAGAACCTCAATCTCTATCCGGTGAAAATAGAGGTTTCTAGAGATTTTTCTGGTTACATACCCGATATAGAAGAACCTATGGAATTCAACGCTCCACCTCCGGAGAAACCCAAGCCTAAGAAAAGGAGAAGATTTGTGGGATGGAGGCGTGTGCGCAGGAGGAAACCCGCAACTAGGAAGATTCCCAAAATAGAAAATCCCTTAGATAAAGGAAAGGGGATTGAAGCCGGGGAAGGTTTTAAGCAGACAAAAATGGAGATTGGAGAAGGTTCTAGGCAGACAGAGATGGAAATTGGGGAAAGCTCTAGACAAATCGAGGAGTTACCATTTCAGGAGGAATTGGATCGTGCATTGGCAAACTGTGATATTGTTAAGCCTGTCAATAATAATCTCTACCCTTATCCTGCTGAAAATCAACTTCCAATGAACTTGGAACCAGCAATTCCAGAACCTATAATCCACACCCAACCTCTAGGAATGGACGAGTGGTTGACCAATGATTGGCAGTTCCAAAACCTTCTTAACAGTCCTTATACCTTTTCCCTCAGTTCGACCCAGAACCTATACCAAACCCACCAATGAGCAATGAAAATTTAGCTGAACTCCGCCACTTTGGCGAGGAGCTGGTGGATGCAGGAAATAGCATCAGGGAAGTAGGAGAACAAATCTCCTGGAAATACGATGAGAGGGAACGTCGTTACTGAAATACCAACTGACGAGGGATAGTGGGTTGGTGGAACTGTGGTTGTATAATAAATAGAAAAATATAATCTTATAAAAAAACCTAAAATAAAACATTGTAAGATAATGGTGTGTATTGATGCATAATATATATAATAGGAATCGAGAAATTAATAATTTTGACTATATGTGTGTTGTGAAATTTGTATGATTGTTTTATGATTATTATTTATTTGATACTAATAAATTATATATATTAATTATCAGATGGAAAACGCTAATAATGAACCAGTTAACGCGGTGAACCAATCTGAACAACATCAGGAAGATCACTTTATGACTAAGCAAGATATAGAAAATATTGTTGCTCAAGGAATTGCCAATGCTATTCCAGCAATACTTGCTGCTGCCCAGAAACCTGTTGAACCTCAACAAATCATTCCTAGCAAACGTATTTCTGAAGATAACTTCAGTAATAGTGTAAACGGAGGCGGTAATCATACCAATCACGATAATGATTCACGGCAGGCTCCGCTCCCTAAGAAAATGAAAGCTGCAACGCCTGGTTGCACTTACAAAGAATTTCTTGCTTGTAAACCAGCTGAATTTACAGGCAATGAAGGAGCGACTACGGCACTGTGTTGGTTAGAGAAAACCGAGGCATTGATTACAATAAGTAAATGTGCCAAGGACGACAAGGTTATGTATGCGTCAAATCTTTTCAAAGAAGGGGCGCTAGAATGGTGGAATACAGTACTTCAAGCCAAAGGAAGAAATATGGCCTATGCCATGAACTGGGAAGAATTTAAGAGTCTTGTAGAAAGAAATTCTGTCCCGAATATGAAAAAGATCAAATGGCGAATAAGTTCCTAAATCATCGAATGATGGGTGTAGATTGTCGAGGATATACTTCGACAATCTTTGAATAAGCTAGAGTGGTACCAACACTGGCTTCGCCAGAACCGGTACTCATTTCTCGCTATATTTGGGATTGATTGGCAAAATCTATAATATCGTTAAAGCTGCGAGACCTCGTACTATTGACGATGCGGTAGAATTAGCTAACACCCTAACTGATGAGCTGGTACGCACAAGAGATAAAAACAGGAAAAAGGAACTGGCTCAGAAAATTACCCAAGGATTTCGTACGGGTAATAATAGCAGCTTCAAGAGAAGAGGAACAGGGCAATCCTCAACCCCGTCGTTCTGCGGAAATTGCAAAAAGAAACATTATGGAAGATGTAATGTAACCTGCAACTTTTGTAAAGTCGCAGGACATCGCGAAGAAGACTGCAGAAAGAAAACAAGGGTCTGCTATAACTGTGGAGAAATAGGACATTTTAAAACAGAATGCCCTAAGTTGGTTAAACCAGCAGACAATAAAGCTAAACCAGCTGATGGAGCTATCAAGAAGAATGCTCGTGCATTCCAATTAACTACTCAGGAGGCAGAACTCATTCCAGATGTGATAGCTGGTACGTTCTTAGTTCACAACATTTACGCAAAAGTATTATTTGACTCTGGTGCAAACCAAAGTTTTATAAATACTTCATTCTGACAAGCTCTTAACTTACCCTTAACCAACCTTAGACAGATTTTTACAGTCGAAACGGCAGACGGAAATTCTATTAACATAGATAAGGTTTTGCAAAAAGAAAATATAGAACTTTTAGGACATAAATTTCATGCAAACCTATTGCCAATGAATTTAGCTGGGTTCGATGTTGTGTTAGGAATGGATTGGTTAGTAGCCAACCATGCTCGAATTCTTTGTGATAAGAATTCCATAGAAATTCATACACCCACAGGAGAAACAATCATGATTACAGGAGATAAACCACTAAAGCCCATGAAGTTCATATCAGTAATGAAAGTTGCTAATTATGAACGAAAGCAAGGAATAGTATATATGATTTCAGTAATTATTAGTACTAAGGGTAAAGAACTTAAGGAGATTCTTGTAGTCTCAGAATACCCAGATGTATTCCCAGAAGAGTTACCAGGATTACCACCAGATAGGGAAGTAGAATTTAGAATTCATCTAATTCCCGGAATTATACCGATAGCCAAGGCACCTTATCGGTTAGCACCCACAGAAATGTTAGAACTAAAAAAGCAATTAGATGAATTACTAAGTAAAGGTTTCATACAACCTAGTTCATCCCCGTGGGGAGCACCAGTGTTGTTTGTAAAGAAGAAGGATGGTTCGATGAGAATTTGTATTGATTATAGAGAATTGAATAAGGTTACAATTAAGAATCGATACCCATTACCTAGGATTGATGATCTTTTCGATCAACTTCAAGGAGCTAGATATTTTTCTAAGATTGACTTACACTCCGGATATCATCAATTGAAAGTACAAGAAGAAGACATACCTAAACTGCTTTCAGAACTAGGTATGGTCATTACGAGTTTACAGTCATGCCCTTCGGATTAACGAATGCACCTGCCGCATTCATGGACATGATGAATAGAATCTGTAAACCGTACTTGGATAAATTTGTAATTGTCTTTATCGACGATATACTTATTTATTCCAAAAGTCATGATGAACATTGTCAGCACTTGCATGCACTCTTAACTTTGTTAAGAAAAGAAAAGCTTTACGCCAAATTCTCGAAATGTGAATTTTGCCTGCAAGAAGTGCAATTCCTAGGACACATGGTGAATCATGAAGGTATTCACGTAGATCCTGCTAAAATAGAAGCAATTACCAAATGGAAGGTTCCGCAATCCGCAATGGAAATTAGAAGTTTTATAGGTTTAGCCGGATATTATAGACGGTTTATTAAGGATTTTTCCAAGATAGTTGTACCATTAACTAAGCTAACCTGTAAAGCAGTTATGTTTGAATGGGGACCTAAGCAAGAAGAAGCTTTTAGGATTTTAAAGTAAAAGTTAACAAATGCCCCAATCCTAGCTTTACCAGAAGGGACTGAAGATTTTGAAGTTTACTGTGATGCTTCAAAACTAGGATTAGGATGTGTGCTAATGCAACGCAAGAAGGTAATTGTGTATGCTTCAAGGCAATTGAAAAAGCACGAAGAAAACTATATGACTCATGATTTAGAAATTGGAGCCATAATTTTTGCCCTTAAGATCTGGAGACATTATATGTATGGAAGTAAATTTACTGTCTATATGGATCACAAAAGTTTAAGATATATATTTGGGCAAAAAGAGTTAAACATGAGGCAAAGGAGATGGATGGAAATCCTAAGTGACTACGACTGTGATATTCAGTATCACGAAGGAAAGGCAAATGTAGTTGCAGATGCCTTAAGTCGTAAGTACCATGAGAAACAACGACGAGTTCGTGCTCTTATATTAAATCTATAGTTAGATTTAATGGAACAACTAAAGCATTTTCAAGAAACCGCAATCGAGGATAATGCTGAAAGAATAAAAGGAAGAATAAAAGAATTAGAACAAGGAGCTGATGGAATTTGGAGATTCCACAAAAGAAGGATTTGGGTACCTAAGCAGGGAGAATTAAGAAATAAGATTTTAGAAGAAGCCCATAAATCTAGATATACCATGCACCCTGGAAACAATAAAATGTACCAAGATTTAAGAAATAACTTTTGGTGGATAGGAATGAAAAAGGACATAGCTCGATATGTTTCTAAGTGTCTTACTTCTTCACAAGTTAAGGCAGAACACCAGAAACCTTCAGGTCTACTACAACAACTAGATATGCCTGTATGGAAATGGGAACTCAAAACAATGGATTTTGTTACTAAGTTACCCAAAACCAGAAAAGGTAATGATGCGATTTGGGTAATTGTGGATCGATTAACCAAATCAGCTCACTTTCTACCTATGAAAGAAACCTTTAGCATGGAAAGGTTGGCAAAAGTTGTATGTAGATGAAGTAGTATCTTTACATGGAGTTCCACTCTCCATTGTTTCAGATAGGGATAGTCGTTTCACTTCCCATTTCTGGACAAGTTTCCAAGAAGCAATGGGAACTCGATTAAATTTAAGCATTGCATATCATCCTCAAACAGACGGACAAAGTGAACGGACAATCCAAACTCTGGAAGACATGCTTAGGTCATGTGTGATAGATTTTGGTGGAAATTGGGATGACCACTTACCCTTAATTGAATTCTCCTATAACAATAGTTATCATTCAAGCATTGAAGTTGCCCCATTCGAGGCACTGTATGGAAGAAAGTGCAGAACTCCAGTTTGTTGGGCAGAAATAGGAGAAAGTCAACTATCAGGTCCCGAGATAGTGCAAGAAACTACTGACAAAATCACACAAATCAAGGAAAGATTAAAGACTGCTCGAGATCATCAAAAGAGTTATGCAGATAATAGACGAAAGCCACTCGAGTTTCAAGTAGGAGATAAGGAACTATTAAAAGTATCTCCTTGGAAAGGAATAGTTCAATTCGGTAAGAAAGGAAAGTTAAGTCCAAGATACGTAGGACCATTTTCAGTGATCCAACGTATAGGACCAGTTGCTTATCGTTTACAACTACCAGAAGAGTTAGCTGGAGTACATGACGTATTTCATGTATCCAACCTCAAGAAATGCCTATCTGACGAATCTTTGGTAGTACCTCTTCAAGATATAGAGGTAAACGAAAAGTTAAAATTTGTGGAGAAACCTCTTCAGATAGAAAATAGAAAGGTGAAATTTCTTAAACACAAAAGATTGGTACTAGTTAAAGTCAAGTGGGATTCAAAAAGAGGACCTGAATACACTTGGGAGCTGGAATCAGAGATGAAGCGAAAGTATCCTCACCTATTCCAATGAATCTCGAGGACGAGATTTTAAATAAGGTGGGGAGGATGTAAGGACTCTCAAAATTTTCCTAAAAATACCTGTAAGTATAATCCCGAACCCCTAAAACCATACTGTGCATGAAAAACCAAGAAAACAAGAATTATGGTTCTCAGGCAGGCCGCGTAAGAGTAAGCATGGTCTTACGCAGGCCGCGTCAAACATAGGTTGACCGGATAAGTGTTCCGGATCCACGTAGTGACCACCTGGCTAGCCTACTCGTGACCAATCAAGCCTACTCGTAGACTAGGCGGCCACGCGGGCCGCGTAAAGATAAGCCGAAGGCTTACGTGGGCCGCGTGAGGCCTCAATTTTAGCTATAAATAGCTTGTTGCATGCACAGTCCACTGGTGTCGAAATATTTTCGTAAAAACGAAAGTACACTACTCTAAAGTCAAAATTACTTTCAATATTAGCGAGGCGCTGCTCCGATACCGGGTATTAACTCGATCGCTGCTACGATTCAATGTCTGATCGATTAAACTATCCAATGGATGTTTAAGTGCTGCCCACATTAGGGTTTATGCTTTGTCATTCGTCGTAAATTCGATGGATGTTTAAGTATCGCACTTTGTCATTCGTTATGAAGGTTTAATCTCGTGAGTTATCGTAAATGTTGTATTAGTTACTAACCGAGTTCGTGTGCATGTTATTAAATTTAGGTTAAAAGGCTAATCAGTAGGCTAAGCTCTGTTCATATAAATCTTCAATGTGAGTCATTCTCTTTTTATCAAAGTACTTTATAAATTCTTAAATGTTTTCAAAGTTATAATTACAGGGATTAAGTCTTTGTAGTCTCCAAATTACAGCCGATATGTGGGGTTTTGTATACATTACTTGATAACCTTCACCATTGGACAACGAGTTAGGCAAGGGGTGATATGACCATAGTCACAAACACCATTGGAAAATGAGGTTACCAATGGATGGTCGAGTGACAAATACTGTAGATAGTTGGTTGATATATAGAAACATTGTAATCGCTCTTAATACTGTAAATTATAACAAGCACGTCGTTTTAATAAAAAGAATGATTCACCAGTATTTCCCGCTGACAAAACCTTTTTCAAACATGTTTCAGGTGATCTGTTGTGATCCAGGAAAAGTGTCGTGAAGCACTACAAGCTTAAGGAAGTGGCTCAATATAAAATAAAAAACATGTTTTTGTAAAAATAAAGATTTCTCTGTGAAATCATATGATTGTAAACTATCGGGGTTTATCCCGAATTGTGAAATAAAATAATCGGGAAATTGCAGTTTTAAAAAGATCATGTTAAAATCTTCCGCTGTTAACTCAATTAAATAAATACCACGGGATTTTCTGTCCCACGGCTCCTGAAACGGGTTAAACCGGGTTGGGGGCCGTGACAACGGGTGAAGCATGAACGCTTCAAGCCTGGGGACCTTGTGCTTCGAAATAATGAGGCCTGCAAGAAAGAAAGCCAAGGAAAGCTTGGCCCTAAGTAGGAAGGACCATACAATATCCTTAAAGCCCAAAAAGGGGGGTCATACAAGCTGATAGGTCCGCAAGGCAAAAAGCTTCCCCGCCATTGGAATGGCAAAAACCTTAAAAGGTTCCATGTTTAACCAAAACGTGTTACACATAGTTCACAAAAGTTGTTCTATTACCCTAGTAATCAAAGTACTTTGAAATGAATGAACGATGAATCAAAATTTGTCTTTCTATCCTATAATCAGGTTGAAAACCTAGCAAGAAACTCCATGGCAAGGGCCATGTAAGGGGATGAGCTCCCAGGCCACATCGCTCAATAGGTTCAAGGGTTGAATGGACCTATATAAGGGGTGAGTTCCTAAATCAATACAACTCCATGAGACTCATAGAAATCTTAAAAAACATGTCACATAGACGGGTTTAAATAGCCTACACCAAATGTTCCTTAAGCCCTAACATTGGCTTACGAATCAAAAAGACTCTAAGTGAATGTCATACATAGGATAGAGGTTATATCTTCTTGTTAAAAATATCCTAAGGTTAAGTGACTGCAGCACTGAACCCTTTAAGGTATAAGTAACATAAGATGCACCGCCCAAAACAAAGACAACATACAAAACCAATGAAAACACAAGGGAGTAAACATAACAACACAATAAACATAGCAAGATAAGTTAAAGATAGCAAGGGCCATACTGGCCATCAAACATAAAACATTGTCCACAAGCCTTCCAGGCTTTAACCACCAAAGGACCTAAACGATTCCCTTAAAACAAAAAGATGTTTAAGCAAACAACCCATAACATTGTTCGACATGCTAAGAAAGCTATGAATTAAAGTTTCTTCTTCATTTGGCAGCATCAGAAATGATAGACTTTGCTGCATCATCTTTATTCGAAACCCCATCATCCTGGGTGTTTTTAGCCATCCTCTTTTTCCTCCCTACGACACCCGCTGTCTTGGAGGCTTCAAGGCTTGAACCCTTTGAGCCCTCACCACCTTCAGAACACGTTTCCTCGCTATCTCCGGAGCAAGGACGTTTCTTCGAGAGGGACTTCAACACTTCATTACAAACAGCCTCATTAAAGCCCCGAGGTTTTAGCCCTTGCAAGACAGGCAAAGGTTTACCAAAACACTTGTAGACTTTACCCACATAAGGGTAAATCATATGCTCAATTTTCAAAACTGTTCCCTTGAAAACTTTGAAGGCTTTGGGTTGAAAAAGAGAAGACTTTTCCCAAGGCTCCCCAGGATCACAAAGCTTTGTAACCAGCAAACAAACCTTGGTGTCTCCCATGAGCAAGAAGCTCGGTGTACACATCACCCAAGACCTTTTTGAACTCTGATGAATGGAGAAGATAGGTAACCACTTGCTGGAATCCATGCTCAATGAGCCATTTATTATCACTAGTTGCTTGGGCAAGTGAAGCCTTTAACCCTTATTTCTCCTCTAATAAGGCCTTTTTCTGAACCTCCAAGGCTGCCTTATCGATCCTGACTTAAACCTATTCAGCCTCCAAGCGTTTTTCCAACTCAACCATATCAGTCTTGTGTGGGAAGAAAATTACTCAAATCTTCAAACAGCAATGCTTTCTCCTTCTCAGCGTAGCCCTCAGCTTCTTTCAAAGCAACCATCGAAGCTTTCAACTCATCCCTCTTCTTCGAAAAGACTTCATATTCTTGCATCCTTTTGCGAAATCGGGATATACCCTCTAGAAGCAAGGCAGCAAGATTGCAAGCACCCATCATCATCTTCGAGATCATCAGGTCGTCGTCCATAGACGAGCAAGAACCTCGTACAATAGGAGGAGCAAAATGGGTAAGAACATCCTCACAAACGGATGAATACTTGAAGCTGTCACCAACTGTGACCTTCCAATCCGGCACATAAACCTCTTCGGGATTAACATTGGTGGAACCTTCACCACCTTTCCCAAAACCCTTCAAGCTTACAACCTTATTACCCGCTGCTTTACTCTCCTTACCAATCACCAAGGGCAACCCCTTGTCTTTTTTTATTATTTTCTCTCAACCCCAACTTCCAAGTCATCCGAAGCCTCTATATCATCACTCGGTTGCACTGGCTCGGAGGCCGATAGTTAGTCAGCTCTCTTTAACATACATCGGGTTAAATAATGGGTAGAAGCCTTGGAAGCACCGACCCTAGTAAAGCCTTTGACAGTTGGAATGTTCACATAACCTAAACCCTCGAACCTGTGTTCAGCACCTCTGGTAACAGCATCTTCACTGGGGTTGGCCTCATCATCCCCAAACACAAAATCAGAGGTATCATCACTCTTTATAAAGCATAAGGTAAAACATCATACCCTGATCATACCTCATGAGTACAGGGTCACGATCCGGCTTGTCCCACAAGGTGCTTGTGACACATGTGTCACACCCCGACCACGTGGAACATACAAAACGTGGCGGAAACATCGGGGAGTGTTGTAACAGAATTAATGTTTCACAACCATGGAAATTTAAGTTTCGTTTTATTGATTAAAAGTGTTACAATGTCTTAATCAAACAAGGAAAATACAACATAATTAACTAGTCTTGCATCTTTTATTGTCACTAAAGCCCAAGTCTGTCTATGTGTATCTTGATCATCTTATGCAATAGTTCCTGAAAAACACATGTGAAAATAGGTACGTCAGCATAAAAATGCCTGTGAGATACATAGGTTTTGTGAAAATAAGATTCATGACTTATGTTTGAGAAAATGTTTAGTCATGAACCTTGTTATTTGCTTTGTCTTTTAAATCATTTGAAAAATGATAAGATCAGATGATAAGTATAAATAAATGTAAGGTTAAATGAATAACCAAGTAAAATATGTTTGCATAAGATAAGATGTTTATAAATCAATGTCTTGTGAAAAGTATGTTATTTGTATAAAATGTTCTATGTCTCAAACTGAAATGATTCAAATAACGTTACGACATGTAATACCATACAAACACTTATATATAGGAAGTACCAGCGGCGTATCCACCATGCTTGTATCATATTACACACGCATCGTTACTTAATCACTTAATCAAACCAAACCAAACAATGTAAAATGTTTATGTCAAGATGTAAATCACGTCAAAATGTCTATGTCAAATATCCATGTCAAATGTCTATGTCAAATATCCATGTCAAATGTCTATGTCAAAATGTCATGTATGGCAAGTGAAAGGTCTCAACTAAACCATATGCACAAAAACAAAGTATTGAAGTAAAACTTGGTTTAAATCAAAGCTATGTTTTGTGTAAATGCATGATCAAATGTCAATCATGTTAAAATGTCTATACCGAAATGTCTATGTCAAATGTCTATGTCAAAATGTCATGTATGGCAAGTGAAAGGTCTCAACTAAACCATATGCACAAAAACAAAGTATTGAAGTAAAACTTGGTTTAAATCAAAGCTATGTTTTGTGTAAATGCATGATCAAATGTCAATCATGTTAAAATGTCTATGCCGAAATGTCTATGTCAAATGTCTATGTCAAAATGTCATGTATGGCAAGTGAAAGGTCTCAACTAAACCATATGCACAAAAACAAAGTATTGAAGTAAAACTTGGTTTAAATCAAAGCTATGTTTTGTGTAAATGCATGCAAATATTTAATATGAACATTTATGCGGTATTGTGAATATGCATACATCCAAGCCTTGTGACTGTGGTGATAAACCCTTTAAACAAATTAAAGGTCTATCTGTCTTTATAACATCGAATTCGGTCATTCCTTTCTGTCCCCTTTCCCTGGGATGTCCAGAACGGGAGTTGTCAATTCCTATGGTACCACTACCTACTAACGAACGGCGTAGCTAATGTTAATGAATGTATTGTCCCATGTAAACAAACCAAATGTCATACCAAAATGTAAACATGTGAAAACAATGCACTAAGTATGTAATCAAATGAACATACATAGCGTGAAATGTCATGTAAAACGATGTACTAAGTAATGCACACAATGGGCACACCTAGCAGGAAATGTCATGTAAAACAATGTACTAAGTAATGCACACAATGGGCACACCTAGCATAAGATGATATGAAATCATGTACTATAATGTACTAACGAACATAGCATGTATATGATGTGAAAACAGGAAAGCATGAAAGTAACAAGTAGGCACATGTGTTCCATGTCACACCCCGACCGCGTAAAACAACAAATCGCGGCGGAAACATCGGGGCGTGTTGCAACAGAATTAATGTTTCATAACCATGGATACCAAAAAGTGTTTCGTTTTATTAATCATTGAATAATTACATCGTCTTGAAATCTAAATACACTATTTAAACATAGTCTATCATTGTTATTGAGTCACTAAGGCCTTGTCCAGTCCTATGTGAGCATGCATCTTATCAATCTATATCATTCAACAATACCTGAAACATATGTGAAAACGAGGTCAGCAAAGAAATGCTGGCGAGTACATAGGTTTTGTAGGAGTGTCGAAATCATGGCTAGTTTAGACGTTGCAATACTTTATTTAAAAACCTTGTTTTGAAAAGAGTATAATATTGCAACTTAATTAACCAACTCAAATCAAGCGGGTTATAATTTGTAAAACCTCGTAGCCATGACTCTTAACCCAAAAACATTTGTTTTAGTAAATTATTTGAAAAACAATGATAAGTTCAGGTGATATGTATAAATAAGAGAATAATGCATAATTAAATGAATAACCATGTAAAATGAGTTTGTATAAGATAAGTTGTTTGTAAATAAATGTCTTGTGAAAAGCATGTTACTTGTATAAAATGTTCTATGTCTCAAACTGAAATGATTCAAATAACGCTACAATATGTAATACCATACAAACACTTATATATAGGAAGTACCAGCGGCGTATCCACCATGCTTGTATCATATTCCATACGCATTGTTACTTAATCACTTAATCCAAACCAAACCACCAAAGTAATGTTCATGCCCAAATGTAAATCATGTAATATGTATAACCAAAGTAATATCGTATATCGCTTTGAAGCCAATCGTTTACCCAATCGTTAAAACATCGTGTGAAACCCAATCGTTACCCAATCGTTAAAACATCGTGTGAAAACCAATCGTAAATCGTTTAATTCGTTTTAGGTCGTGAAACTACTTATAAGGTCGTCTCGCTAATAACATTCAAACCTTCGTGACTTTCGTCACTTCTCGTTTTCGTCGCTTCTCGTTTTCGTATTAACAAACCTCCATAGGGTAAGTTAACAATTACAGATTCAGTCGCTACCTACCATACCCACACATAACCACGGGTGTAGTAAATAACGGGATTTGTCAGATCCTATGGTACCATAACCTAATACTGGTCGGCTTGATCATTGCTAATGAATGTCATTTGTTATGTAACTACAACCAACAAGTTTGTTCACTTTATTGAAATCGTTATTAGTTTTGTATAAATCGTCTTAATCGTTTTTGAAACCATCGTTATAACATCGAAAACATTTAGCACATATGAGTCACCCCAAAACAATTGAAAGCAGTAAAATAGGGGAAAATGTACTCGCCTGAGAATGCTTGGAGGTCTTGAATAACTACCAAGTAAGCTAGAGGAGTCCCGGAAATCAAACGGTACCTAATATAGGTAACTACATAATTAACCTGGACCTAAATCGGAAGACTGGGTAGCAGGAGGGTTTGTAAACCAAATGAGTGTAGGAACTCATATGATATGGTTTAACAAAGCCTACATACTAAATGAAACTTAACCTAAGTATAATCGACCCATCGCGACCCATTAAGGTAACTTATGCTACTTTAACGCGTCGTGCGCGTGAAACGCGTTCGGACCGTCTAACTAGTCCTATGACAGGTGTTATATGCCTAAACATGTTACATAATCAGTTATGTGACAAAAGTTTAGGTTACATATGCTTAATTACCAATTATACATTAAAAGGGTATTCTGGTAATTTATCTAAGGCATATAAACTACCTATCATACAACTACTTAAACGATGTGACCATAGGGTATAACCTCGGAAGGTTATTCCCTACCTACTATGGTCACCTAATGTGTTTGGTCGGATCCTAATGATCGACCAAACTGGGTCGGGTTCGAGGTATAAGCGATTTATTAGATCGCTTACCCTACGACCCTAGACAACGTGGTAATCAGTAGGCATAGTCCCAAGGGACTATGACCATCGTGATTACAATCACGTTGCGAAGTTCTAGCGAACTTCGCATTGACCATTACTGGTCAACGCTGAAAGTCAAACAAAGTTTGACTTTCTGACTCGAAAAGCAGTAAAATAAGGAAAAGAACGAAAGAATACTTACGAAGGGTCCCCGAATGCTAACCCAGATCAAAATAGCTCAGGTATGAAACGAAGGTTCCAACTTAGAGCCCAAATGATCAGATTTGTGAGAAATGAAGTAAAGGGGGTGGGGTATTTATCGATTTCGGGTAACCGTTAAGATCGTTTCTTGAATAACGTGCCTTAATCCAAGGCGTACACTTGTCGTAAAGTTGTGGTGTCCAGAAAGTTGTTCTTATCCGCTGACTAGACGATAGGAAATGTGTGGACACGAATCAACCAGTTGCAACTTGCAACAAAAACAATGAATCTGGTCAGATCATGCAGTCGCGTAGCGCTACAGGTAGGCCCTTAGGGCTCGCGCTACGCTACTGCCTCCCCTGAATCAGAAAGTTTCAAAATTTGGCAGCAATGGTCCCTGCACGTGTTTAAGGCCTTTTTCGATGCGTTTGAACCCCGTTAACCTCATTTCAAGGCTCTAAAATGAAGTTAAAGTATAGGGAACTCAAAACATACTCAAAAATATGCCGGATGATGGTTCGTTTGGTCGTACGAACGCGATGTTCGCTTAATTACGACGGAATGCGCATAAGCGCGAAAAACGATCCAAATGACGCGACGAATGGATTTTTCTTATGGCGAACACTAAAATATAATATAGTCATGCTTACATAAATTTTTGGATGTCCGGATGTATTCAGAACGTAAGTTATGCGCGAAAATGCAAACTTGTGCACTTTTTGACACTTTTAGTCCCTGAATGACACAAAAGTTTATTTTAGCATACCGAACACCTCAAAGCCTATTTCTAAGCTATGTGAAGGATATTTATGGTATGTTTAACTTATGGTCATGTTCCGGAATGTCTGTTACAGTTCAAATTTGCATACTTTCGCAGTTTGTCAACTTTAGTCCCTGTAAGCGATTAAACTTTGATTTCACCACACCAAACCTTCCAAAACTTATATCTAAGTTATGTAAAGGTTATTTAAGGTATGTTAAGCCTATTTCACTATTCCGGAGTGTTCGTTGGATTAAACTGGTTATATTTACGCATCAGAGCGCGTATAACCCTCCAGAAAGCGATTTAAAGCTTAAAATCAAACAAGAGTTGATATGTGTAAAAGATACACATAATTTTACAAATCCCAAGTATGAAATATAATATTTCATTGGTTTGGTATTTGTTTGATGGCCGTGGAGGCACAGGTGTTACAGTCTCCCCTACTTTAGGAAATTTCGTCCCGAAATTTATTTAGAGGAAACTTGTGAGAGTTTAAAACATGAAGTTGAAAAGATCAAACAACATTGGTTAGGGTTCTTGAACTTCTAGTAACCTTAATAACATTATGTTTGCAATGTAAGAGGGACACTTATATACAAGTATATGAAGCGTCATTGGTGCGTCCACCATGCCTCCATTACATCGTTCTCATTTTGTTATTGTTGTCACTATCGGTTCTTTCACATAATAAACCTTACTAGATTTCTGTGCACTAAATTTCATAATTATGTGCGCATCCATAATTAGAGAATTCCTTGCACAGTTCACACAGTCTATTTTATAATGTGTAGGGTAAGACCAAATGAACAATCCTGTGATGAGCGTGACTTAGACCGCCATAGAGTCCTTTAGACTAAATCAATAAATGATTTAAATAGACTATCAAGGAGTCTGTCCAGCTACATCACTAGATGTCGTTCTTTAACCAAATTGTGAATCAATCTTTTTGATTAGACCACTAAAGGGTCTCGAGTGGTACTATATAATCCAAGGGTCTTAACTATTACATAGAAGCCCATTAAGGATTTAAGGTAGTACCTTTGAATATCCTACTATGAATCCCTCATATAAAGATACGAAAGATTCTATGAGGATTCGAAAATTGGATCACACAAAAACATAGAGGAGAACATATAACACATAATCGCATAATTGTAAAATCGTTTAATCGCAAAATCGTTTAATCGCAAAATCGTTTAATTTGTTATCTTTGGACATGGGTATTTAAAGCATACTAGGAATCCAATCTGTGGATTTCATTTGGTACTTTAAACGTTATCAAGAATCCAACTATAAAGATAGAAAGATTCAAAAAGAAAATTCAATTTCGATTACTAGGAACCAAAGTGTTCGAATTAAGGTACATAAGGAATCCGATTAAGGACTCTGATTTGAATGATGATTATCCACAAGGGTCTAATTGTGGAGATAAAAAGATCCCATATGGATTTTAGAAGTTGAAAATGTTTTGAAATCTTGCACGGGATGTGCTTAAGTCAAAACATGAAGTAAAATGCTTATGAAGTTGAGATGCTAGATATGCCAAGGCGACATATGAAGCAGAATTTTGAAGGTTAAGTCAATGTATGAGGAAAATATTTTTGAAAACTATGCATGGGGTTCTTTTAAGAAAAAGGTGTTTAACGTTTTTGAAACCTTATATATAATACTTTTGAAATAAAGTAGGTGTATTAGGTAGATATAAAAAAAATGTTTTTAAAATCATGCGAGATGAATTTTGAAATTATGTATAAGGTTTTTGAAAGACATGAATGATGCTTTTCGAAATCATGCACTTGATCAGAAAATGTATTGTGTTAATATTGTCTTCAGACTATATGAAATATTTTGAAATTAGAAAGGTTGGTTTTGATAACATGGCCAATGTTTTTGAAATAACACAGACAATGCATCTAGAAAAATTGTTTTCAAACTATATGAAATGTTTTGAGATCATGAAGATTGTTTTGAAATACTGGTACTGTGTATGTTGAAAAAATCAAAACGTAATGGGTATGAGATTTGAAAATACCCTTAGTTATCTAACCAAGGATTTAAAGGCACAGATGTGCGAAAAGCACGATTACTCATAATGTCACTAAATTTTCTGTACTTTGTTTCTTAGAGTGAAACGAGTACTTAAAATTTTCGAGGGAATCATGAGCAATCATTTGAGAGAGAGAAATCACAAGAGTAAGTTGTAAGGTACATAGTTCCTTGATGTAGGTATCATAGGAAAAGCCATACACACCTAGCAGGGGGTTGAGCTGGTTGGTTGGGGACTGCTTTACCATTGTGAGCGACCATGGCGAAGTTCTGAGAAGCCTTTCGCTTCTTTGACTTCTTAGGGGATCGTTCATCCATGGTCTTTGATTCCTCGATTTGTTTCTTGGCTGATGGTGCTGTCACCTGACTAGGTCCTGCCTGTCTTGGTGACTCTTGAGTGGCTTCATCCTGGAGATGATACATGGCAGTAGCTAATTCAACAGTCTTCAGGGCTACTTCGCCTATTCGCTGAGCGAATTTTGGCTGCTTGCTCAGATATCTGGGCGTCATCGTGATGAAGAGACATTCTTGAAGAAAAAGAAAGGCATAGGGAGAAACAGGTGAAAGATTATTGGACAATCAAAACAGAATGATAACGCATGAAGATTGCGATCATTTGTTTGTTACCTAAGGCAAACAAATGAGACGGTGACTGATCAAAGTAAATGGGTCAAAACTAATGTATCGCAAAGACATGCTCGCCTATAAGTGAACACTCATCCCAAGAATTCCCAGGTAAGCACAACTGGTCTCGCGTCTGATGAGATGTATACGAAGTGCTTGCCTAGCCAGAAAACCCAGAATACAGGCATTCACCCTTCCAGTTTGCACGTGTTCACATTATTTAAAACCCAAAACCTTGACGAAGTTTTGAAAACTCAAAGAGTTCAAAACCTTATAACAAAGGGTTCAAAACCTAGTAATCAATCATCCTAGAACAGATGATTAGTTTTCAAGCGGTTTTGAAATTTATGTTCTTGTTGTGGTCGTAGCCTAAGGATAGGTGACGGTATTGTTTTATGACTAAACGCAAGTAAACTCGCGTTAGGGTCCTAAGAAGGTTATAGACTAGGTCAAAGCATTACTAATAACCTAATTCCCTATAACCATTGGCTCTGATACCATCTTTTCTGTCACACCCCGACCGCGTAAAACAACAAATCACGGCGGAAACATCGGGGCGTGTTGCAACAGAATTAATGTTTCATAACCATGGATACCAAAAAGTGTTTCGTTTTATTAATCATTGAATAATTACATCGTCTTGAAATCTAAATACACTATTTAAACATAGTCTATCATTGTTATTGAGTCACTAAGGCCTTGTCCAGTCCTATGTGAGCATGCATCTTATCAATCGATATCATTCAACAATACCTGAAACATATGTGAAAACGAGGTCAGCAAAGAAATGCTGGCGAGTACATAGGTTTTGTAGGAGTGTCGAAATCATGGCTAGTTTAGACGTTGCAATACTTTATTTAAAAACCTTGTTTTGAAAAGAGTATAATATTGCAACTTAATTAACCAACTCAAATCAAGCGGGTTATAATTTGTAAAACCTCGTAGCCATGACTCTTAACCCAAAAACATTTGTTTTAGTAAATTATTTGAAAAACAATGATAAGTTCAGGTGATATGTATAAATAAGAGAATAATGCATGATTAAATGAATAACCATGTAAAATGAGTTTGTATAAGATAAGTTGTTTGTAAATAAATGTCTTGTGAAAAGTATGTTACTTGTATAAAATGTTCTATGTCTCAAACTGAAATGATTCAAATAACGCTACAATATGTGATACCATACAAACACTTATATATAGGAAGTACCAGTGGCGTATCCACCATGCTTGTATCATATTCCATACGCATTGTTACTTAATCACTTAATCCAAACCAAACCACCAAAGTAATGTTCATGCCCAAATGTAAATCATGTAATATGTATAACCAAAGTAATATCGTATATCGCTTTGAAGCCAATCGTTTACCCAATCGTTAAAACATCGTGTGAAAACCAATCGTAAATCGTTTAATTCGTTTTAGGTCGTGAAACTACTTATAAGGTCGTCTCGCTAATAACATTCAAACCTTCGTGACTTTCGTCGCTTCTCGTTTTCGTCGCTTCTCGTTTTCGTATTAACAAACCTCCATAGGGTAAGTTAACAATTACAGATTCAGTCGCTACCTACCATACCCACACATAACCACGGGTGTAGTAAATAACGGGATTTGTCAGATCCTATGGTACCATAACCTAATACTGGTCGGCTTGATCATTGCTAATGAATGTCATTTGTTATGTAACTACAACCAACAAGTTTGTTCACTTTATTGAAATCGTTATTAGTTTTGTATAAATCGTCTTAATCGTTTTTGAAACCATCGTTATAACATCGAAAACATTTAGCACATATGAGTCACCCCAAAACAATTGAAAGCAGTAAAATAGGGGAAAATGTACTCGCCTGAGAATGCTTGGAGGTCTTGAACAACTACCAAGTAAGCTAGAGGAGTCCCGGAAATCAAACGGTACCTAATATAGGTAACTACATAATTAACCCGGACCTAAATCGGAAGACTGGGTAGCAGGAGGGTTTGTAAACCAAATGAGTGTAGGAACTCATATGATATGGTTTAACAAAGCCTACATACTAAATGAAACTTAACCTAAGTATAATCGACCCATCGCGACCCATTAAGGTAACTTATGCTACTTTAACGCGTCGTGCGCGTGAAACGCGTTCGAACCGTCTAACTAGTCCTATGACAGGTGTTATATGCCTAAACATGTTACATAATCAGTTATGTGACAAAAGTTTAGGTTACATATGCTTAATTACCAATTATACATTAAAAGGGTATTCTGGTAATTTATCTAAGGCATATAAACTACCTATCATACAACTACTTAAACGATGTGACCATAGGGTATAACCTCGGAAGGTTATTCCCTACCTACTATGGTCACCTAATGTGTTTGGTCGGATCCTAATGATCGACCAAACTGGGTCGGGTTCGAGGTATAAGCGATTTATTAGATCGCTTACCCTACGACCCTAGACAACGTGGTAATCAGTAGGCATAGTCCCAAGGGACTATGACCATCGTGATTACAATCACGTTGCGAAGTTCTAGCGAACTTCGCATTGACCATTACTGGTCAACGCTGAAAGTCAAACAAAGTTTGACTTTCTGACTCGAAAAGCAGTAAAATAAGGAAAAGAACGAAAGAATACTTACGAAGGGTCCCCGAATGCTAACCCAGATCAAAATAGCTCAGGTATGAAACGAAGGTTCCAACTTAGAGCCCAAATGATCAGATTTGTGAGAAATGAAGTAAAGGGGGTGGGGTATTTATAGATTTCGGGTAACCGTTAAGATCGTTTCTTGAATAACGTGCCTTAATCCAAGGCGTACACTTGTCGTAAAGTTGTGGTGTCCAGAAAGTTGTTCTTATCCGCTGACTAGACGATAGGAAATGTGTGGACACGAATCAACCAGTTGCAACTTGCAACAAAAACAATGAATCTGGTCAGATCATGCAGTCGCGTAGCGCTACAGGTAGGCCCTTAGGGCTCGCGCTACGCTACTGCCTCCCCTGAATCAGAAAGTTTCAAAATTTGGCAGCAATGGTCCCTGCACGTGTTTAAGGCCTTTTTCGATGCGTTTGAACCCCGTTAACCTCATTTCAAGGCTCTAAAATGAAGTTAAAGTATAGGGAACTCAAAACATACTCAAAAATATGCCGGATGATGGTTCGTTTGGTCGTACGAACGCGATGTTCGCTTAATTACGACGGAATGCGCATAAGCGCGAAAAACGATCCAAATGACGCGACGAATGGATTTTTCTTATGGCGAACACTAAAATATAATATAGTCATGCTTACATAAATTTTTGGATGTCCGGATGTATTCAGAACGTAAGTTATGCGCGAAAATGCAAACTTGTGCACTTTTTGACACTTTTAGTCCCTGAATGACACAAAAGTTTATTTTAGCATACCGAACACCTCAAAGCCTATTTCTAAGCTATGTGAAGGATATTTATGGTATGTTTAACTTATGGTCATGTTCCGGAATGTCTGTTACAGTTCAAATTGGCATACTTTCGCAGTTTGTCAACTTTAGTCCCTGTAAGCGATTAAACTTTGATTTCACCACACCAAACCTTCCAAAACTTATATCTAAGTTATGTAAAGGTTATTTAAGGTATGTTAAGCCTATTTCACTATTCCGGAGTGTTCGTTGGATTAAACTGGTTATATTTACGCATCAGAGCGCGTATAACCCTCCAGAAAGCGATTTAAAGCTTAAAATCAAACAAGAGTTGATATGTGTAAAAGATACACATAATTTTACAAATCCCAAGTATGAAATATAATATTTCATTGGTTTGGTATTTGTTTGATGGCCGTGGAGGCACAGGTGTTACATTCCACCCCAAAACAGTTTGGAAAACAGTAAAAGAGGGGTCTATGTACTCACTTGAGATTGCTCAGTTGTCTAAAGATAACCACCAAACAGTGCTAGAGATCTCGGAATCAAACGGCACCTAATATAGGTAACTATGTTAAATAACCGGACCTAAATCGGAAGACTGGGTAGCATTAGGGTTTGTAAACCAAACGAGTGTGGAGACTCGTGTGATATGGTTTAACAAAGCCTACATACTAAATGAAACTTAACCTAAGTGTTTACGACCCATTACGACCCGTTTAGGTAGCTTATGCTACTTTAACGCGTCGTTCGCATGAAACGCGTTCGGATCGCCTAACTAGTCCTATGACAAGTGTTATATGCCTAAACATGTTTCATAATCAGTTATGTGACAAAAGTTTAGGTTACATATGCTTAATTACCAATTATACATGAAAAGGGTATTCTGGTAATTTACCTAAGGCATATAAACTACCTATCATACAACTACTTAAACGATGTGACCATAGGGTATAACCTCGGAAGGTTATTCCCTACCTACTATGGTCACCTAATGTATTTGGTCGGATCCTAATGATCGACCAAACTGGGTCGGGTTCGAAGGTATAGGCGATTTATTAGATCGCCTACCCTACGACCCTAGACAACGTGGTAATCAGTGGGCATAGTCCCAAGGGACTATGACCAACGTGATTACACTCACGTTGCGAAGTTCAAACGAACTTCGCATTGACCATTACTGGTCAACGCTGAAAGTCAAACAAAGTTTGACTTTCTGACTCGAAAAGCAATAAAATAAGGAAAAGAACGAAAGAATACTTACCCAGGGTCCCCGAATGCTAATCCCGATCTAAGAACTCAGGTATGAAACAATGGTTTCAACTTAGAGCTCTCAAATCAGAATTCTTGTGGGTTTAGAAGCAATGGGGGGTGGGGTATTTATAGTTTTCGGGTAACCGTTAGGATCGTTTCATGGAAAACGTGCCATGATCCCATCCGTACATGTGTCGGAACCTTATGGTGGCTACATATGCTCCTTATCTTAGTGACTAAGCAATTGAGAACATGTGGTTGTGGTTAAATCTGCTGAAAACAGGCTGTTATGTACTCTGCATCTGGTCTGAGCAAGGCTAGCGCACCGTTACAATATAAGTGTAGCGGTGCGCTACTCATAAGTTTGGCAGATTTACATATTTGGTCCCTGAACTGTATTTAGGCCATTTTTGACACGTTTAAGGCCCGTTAACCCCATTTCAAAGCTCTAAAATGAAGTTAAAGTATAGGGAACGTAAAACATGCTCAAAAATATCTCGGATGTCGGTTCGTTTAGCCGTACGAACGCGATGTTCGGTTAATTACGACGGAATGCGCATAAGCGCGAAAAACGATCCAAATGACGCGACGAATGGATTTTTCTTAAGGCGAACACTAAAATATAATATAGTCATGCTCACATAAATTTTTGGATGTCCGGATGTATTCAGAACGTAAGTTATGCGCGAAAATGCAAACTTGTGCACTTTTTGACACTTTTAGTCCCTGGATGACCCAAAAGTTTATTTTAGCACACCGAACCCCTCAAAGCCTATTTCTAAGCTATGTAAAGGATATTTATGGTGTGTTTAACTTATGTTCATGTTCCGGAATGTCTGTTACAGTTCAAATTGGCATACTTTCGCAGTTTGTCAACTTTAGTCCCTGTAAGCGATTTAAACTTGATTTTGCCATACCAAAGCCTTTAAAACTTATTTCTAAGTTATGTAAAGGTTATTTAAGGTATGTTAAGCCTATGTCACTATTCCGTAGTGTTTCTTGCATTAAACTGGTTATATTTACGCATCGGTGCGCGTATAACCTTCCAGAAAGTGATTTGGAGTTTGAAATTGAACGAGAATTGATATGTGCAAATGATACACATATTTTTACAAATCCCAAGTATGAAATACAATATTTCATCGGTTTGGTATTTGTTTGATGGCCGTGGAGGCACAGGTGTTACAGTCTCCCCTACTTTAGGAAATTTCGTCCCGAAATTTATTTAGAGGAAACTTAAGAGAGCTTGAAAACATGAAGTTGAAAAGATCGAACAACATTGATTAGGGTTCTGAACTTCTAGTAACTTTAATAACATCATGATTGCAATGTAAGAGGGATACTTATATACAAGTATATGAAGCGTCATTGGTGCGTCCACCGTACCTCCATTACATCGTTCTCATTTCGTTATTGTTGTCACTATCGGTTCTTACACATAATAAATTTTACTGTGTTTCTGTGCACTAAATTTCATAATTATGTACGCGTCCATAATCAGACAATTCCTTGCATAGTTCACTCAGTCCATTTTATAATGTGCAGGGGAAAACCAAATGAACAATCCTGTGATGAGTGTGACTAGACCGCCATAGAGTCCTTTTAATTAAATCAATAAATGATCTAAATAGACTATCAAGGAGTCTGTCCAGCTACATCACTAGATGTCGTTCTTTAACCAAATTGTGAATCAATCTTTTTGATTAGACCACTAAAGGGTTTCTTATGAATCATGGAGCAGTACTATATAATCCAAGGGTCTTAACTATTACATAGAAGCCCATTAAGGATTGAAGGTAGTACCTTTTGAATATCCTGCTACGAATCTCTCATATGAAGATATGAAAGATCCTGCGAGGATTTGGATAACGGATATCCAGAGTATTAAAAACACAAAAATGCATAAAAGAAAACATGAGATGAATAAACACATAGTCACATAACCACAAAATTGTTTAACTAGAAGTTTGTTCTGCTAACAGAGTACTTGTATTTAAAGCACACTAGGAATCCATCTCGTGGATTTCATTTGGCACTTTAAACATTATCAAGAATCTAACTATAAAGATAGAAAGATTCAAAAAGAAAATTCGATTTCGATTACTAGAACTCGAAATGTTCGAATTAGGGTACATAAAGAATCCAATTAAGGATTTTGATTTGAATGATGATCATCTACAAGGGTCTAAATATGAAGATAAAAAGATCCCATATGGATTTTAGAAGTTGAAGATGTTTTGAAACCTTGCATTGGATGTGCTTAGGTCAAAACATGATGTAAAATGCTTATGAAGTTGAGATGCTTGATATGTCAAGGCGACATATGAAGCAGAATTTTGAAGGTTAAGTCAATGTATGAGGAAAATATTTTTGAAAACTATGCATGAGGTTCTTTCAAGAAAAAATGTGTTTAACTTTTTTGAAACCTTATATATAATACTTTTGAAATAAAGTAGGTGTATTAGATAGATATATTTACAAAAATGTTTTAAAATCATGAGAGATGAATTTTGAAATTATGTATAAGGTTTTTGAAAGGCATGAATGATGCTTTTCGAAATCATGCACTTGATCAGAAAATGTATTGTGTTAATATTGTCTTCAGACTATATGAAATATTTTGAAATTAGAAAGGTTGGTTTTGATAACATGGCCAATGTTTTTGAAATAACATAGACAATGCATCAAGAAAAATTGTTTTCAAACTATATGAAATGTTTTGAGATCATGAAGATTGTTTTGAAATACTGGTACTATGTATGTTGAAAAATCAAAATGTAATGGGTATGAGATTTGAAAATATCCTTAGTTATCCAACCAAGGATTCAAAGGTACTGATGTGCAAAAAGCATGATTACTCATAGTTTCACTTTATTTCATGTACTTCGTTTCTTAGAATGAAACGAGTACTTAGAACTTTCGAGGAAATTATGAGCGATTTCTGGTAAGAGAGAATCACAAGAGTAGTTTGTAAGGAACATAGTTCCTTAAAGCAGGTATCATAGGAAAAGTCATACACACATGTAATTATACTTGTATATCAGAATTTGTGAACAACGATTTATTTATAAACAAAACAAATTGTTTCACATTACAAGGAAACAAAAGAACAACAGCATAAGACAGCAACATCTTCTACTCAGTCAACTGCTCATCCGTGGGTCAGATTTGCATTAGCAAGCTTTGGGCAATTTCTTCGGAAATGTCCCATCTCGCCACACTTGTAGCAATAACCTGGTGGAAAGCGAGCTTGAGTAGGGTTGACTTGGAGTTGATTTGGACCACTTTGGTTTGGGGTAAATCGACAAACATTTTCCCGGTGACCGAGTCGCCCACATGATGCACACAAACGACACTGTAGGTGAGCTAAGTGGTGTGCATTACATTTGTCGCATATTGGGGCTGTTCCCTTGTATTGCTTCCTAACAGGTGGTGCTGCCACCCGATTGGGTCCTATTTGATTTGGTACTGCTGCTACGCAAACCCTTGCTGTATGACCTTTAAGTCCACAAATTTGGCATTTGCGGCACTTCACATTAGGGTGATGATGAAGGGTACATTGGTTGCACAAGGGTTCAATTCCGTTGTATGGATTCCTAGCTGGTGGCCTTGCCACTTGGCTAGGTCCCGCTTGATTAGGTGTAACCGTTGCGGGTTTCCTTGAAGCCTTACGCTTCCTTGACTTTGGTGCAGTCTTGACTTCTGCTTCCTTCAGTGGCTCTTGAGTGGCTTCATTGTCGAGACGAGAGGCTTCATTGTTGAGACGAGCCATGGAAATGCCTAAATCCACAGTCCTCTGAATCACTTCGCCAATTTGCTGGACAAATTTGGCTGTTCGCTCGGGCATTTGACCAGTGCCAAGAGGAATAGACATTCTAGAAGAAAATGAAAGACAGAGGAAGAAACGAGTGAAAGGTTATTGGATAATCAATACCAAATGGTAACGAATGAAAATGGTGATCATTTGTTTGTTACCTAAGGCAAACAAATGAGATGGTGACAAATCAAAGTAAATGGATCAAAAATAATGTATCACGAAGACATGCTCGCCTATAAGTGAACACTCATCCCAAGAATTCCCAGGTAAGCACAACTGGTCTCGCGTCTGATGAGATGTATACGAAGTGCTTGCCTAGCCAGAAAACCCAGAATACAGGCATTCACCCTTCCAGTTTGCACGTGTTCACATTATTTAAAACCCAAAACCTTGACGAGATTTTGAAAACTCAAAGGGGTTCAAAACCTTATAACTGAGGGTTCAAAACCTAGTAATCAATCATCCTAGAACAGATGATTAGTTTTCAAAGCGGTTTTGAAATTCATGTTCTTGTTGCGGTTGTCGCCTAAGGATAGGCGACAGTATTGTTTTATGACTAAACGCAAGTAAACTCGCGTTAGGGTCCTAAGAAGGTTATAGACTAGGTCAAAGCATTACTAATAACCTAATTCCCTATAACCATTGGCTCTGATACCATCTTTTCTGTCACACCCCGACCACGTGGAACATACAAAACGTGGCGGAAACATCGGGGAGTGTTGTAACAGAATTAATGTTTCACAACCATGGAAATTTAAGTTTCGTTTTATTGATTAAAAGTGTTACAATGTCTTAATCAAACAAGGAAAATACAACATAATTAACTAGTCTTGCATCTTTTATTGTCACTAAAGCCCAAGTCTGTCTATGTGTATCTTGATCATCTTATGCAATAGTTCCTGAAAAACACATGTGAAAATAGGTACGTCAGCATAAAAATGCCTGTGAGATACATAGGTTTTGTGAAAATAAGATTCATGACTTATGTTTGAGAAAATGTTTAGTCATGAACCTTGTTATTTGCTTTGTCTTTTAAATCATTTGAAAAATGATAAGATCAGATGATAAGTATAAATAAATGTAAGGTTAAATGAATAACCAAGTAAAATATGTTTGCATAAGATAAGATGTTTATAAATCAATGTCTTGTGAAAAGTATGTTATTTGTATAAAATGTTCTATGTCTCAAACTGAAATGATTCAAATAACGTTACGACATGTAATACCATACAAACACTTATATATAGGAAGTACCAGCGGCGTATCCACCATGCTTGTATCATATTACACACGCATCGTTACTTAATCACTTAATCAAACCAAACCAAACAATGTAAAATGTTTATGTCAAGATGTAAATCACGTCAAAATGTCTATGTCAAATATCCATGTCAAATGTCTATGTCAAATATCCATGTCAAATGTCTATGTCAAAATGTCATGTATGGCAAGTGAAAGGTCTCAACTAAACCATATGCACAAAAACAAAGTATTGAAGTAAAACTTGGTTTAAATCAAAGCTATGTTTTGTGTAAATGCATGATCAAATGTCAATCATGTTAAAATGTCTATACCGAAATGTCTATGTCAAATGTCTATGTCAAAATGTCATGTATGGCAAGTGAAAGGTCTCAACTAAACCATATGCACAAAAACAAAGTATTGAAGTAAAACTTGGTTTAAATCAAAGCTATGTTTTGTGTAAATGCATGATCAAATGTCAATCATGTTAAAATGTCTATGCCGAAATGTCTATGTCAAATGTCTATGTCAAAATGTCATGTATGGCAAGTGAAAGGTCTCAACTAAACCATATGCACAAAAACAAAGTATTGAAGTAAAACTTGGTTTAAATCAAAGCTATGTTTTGTGTAAATGCATGCAAATATTTAATATGAACATTTATGCGGTATTGTGAATATGCATACATCCAAGCCTTGTGACTGTGGTGATAAACCCTTTAAACAAATTAAAGGTCTATCTGTCTTTATAACATCGAATTCGGTCATTCCTTTCTGTCCCCTTTCCCTGGGATGTCCGGAACGGGAGTTGTCAATTCCTATGGTACCACTACCTACTAACGAACGGCGTAGCTAATGTTAATGAATGTATTGTCCCATGTAAACAAACCAAATGTCATACCAAAATGTAAACATGTGAAAACAATGCACTAAGTATGTAATCAAATGAACATACATAGCGTGAAATGTCATGTAAAACGATGTACTAAGTAATGCACACAATGGGCACACCTAGCAGGAAATGTCATGTAAAACAATGTACTAAGTAATGCACACAATGGGCACACCTAGCATAAGATGATATGAAATCATGTACTATAATGTACTAACGAACATAGCATGTATATGATGTGAAAACAGGAAAGCATGAAAGTAACAAGTAGGCACATGTGTTCCACCCCAAAACAGTTTGGAAAACAGTAAAAGAGGGGTCTATGTACTCACTTGAGATTGCTCAGTTGTCTAAAGATAACCACCAAACAGTGCTAGAGATCTCGGAATCAAACGGCACCTAATATAGGTAACTATGTTAAATAACCGGACCTAAATCGGAAGACTGGGTAGCATTAGGGTTTGTAAACCAAACGAGTGTGGAGACTCGTGTGATATGGTTTAACAAAGCCTACATACTAAATGAAACTTAACCTAAGTGTTTACGACCCATTACGACCCGTTTAGGTAGCTTATGCTACTTTAACGCGTCGTTCGCGTGAAACGCGTTCGGATCGCCTAACTAGTCCTATGACAAGTGTTATATGCCTAAACATGTTTCATAATCAGTTATGTGACAAAAGTTTAGGTTACATATGCTTAATTACCAATTATACATGAAAAGGGTATTCTGGTAATTTACCTAAGGCATATAAACTACCTATCATACAACTACTTAAACGATGTGACCATAGGGTATAACCTCGGAAGGTTATTCCCTACCTACTATGGTCACCTAATGTATTTGGTCGGATCCTAATGATCGACCAAACTGGGTCGGGTTCGAAGGTATAGGCGATTTATTAGATCGCCTACCCTACGACCCTAGACAACGTGGTAATCAGTGGGCATAGTCCCAAGGGACTATGACCAACGTGATTACACTCACGTTGCGAAGTTCAAACGAACTTCGCATTGACCATTACTGGTCAACGCTGAAAGTCAAACAAAGTTTGACTTTCTGACTCGAAAAGCAATAAAATAAGGAAAAGAACGAAAGAATACTTACCCAGGGTCCCCGAATGCTAATCCCGATCTAAGAACTCAGGTATGAAACAATGGTTTCAACTTAGAGCTCTCAAATCAGAATTCTTGTGGGTTTAGAAGCAATGGGGGGTGGGGTATTTATAGTTTTCGGGTAACCGTTAGGATCGTTTCATGGAAAACGTGCCATGATCCCATCCGTACATGTGTCGGAACCTTATGGTGGCTACATATGCTCCTTATCTTAGTGACTAAGCAATTGAGAACATGTGGTTGTGGTTAAATCTGCTGAAAACAGGCTGTTATGTACTCTGCATCTGGTCTGAGCAAGGCTAGCGCACCGTTACAATATAAGTGTAGCGGTGCGCTACTCATAAGTTTGGCAGATTTACATATTTGGTCCCTGAACTGTATTTAGGCCATTTTTGACACGTTTAAGGCCCGTTAACCCCATTTCAAAGCTCTAAAATGAAGTTAAAGTATAGGGAACGTAAAACATGCTCAAAAATATCTCGGATGTCGGTTCGTTTAGCCGTACGAACGCGATGTTCGGTTAATTACGACGGAATGCGCATAAGCGCGAAAAACGATCCAAATGACGCGACGAATGGATTTTTCTTAAGGCGAACACTAAAATATAATATAGTCATGCTCACATAAATTTTTGGATGTCCGGATGTATTCAGAACGTAAGTTATGCGCGAAAATGCAAACTTGTGCACTTTTTGACACTTTTAGTCCCTGGCTGACCCAAAAGTTTATTTTAGCACACCGAACCCCTCAAAGCCTATTTCTAAGCTATGTAAAGGATATTTATGGTGTGTTTAACTTATGTTCATGTTCCGGAATGTCTGTTACAGTTCAAATTGGCATACTTTCGCAGTTTGTCAACTTTAGTCCCTGTAAGCGATTTAAACTTGATTTTGCCATACCAAAGCCTTTAAAACTTATTTCTAAGTTATGTAAAGGTTATTTAAGGTATGTTAAGCCTATGTCACTATTCCGGAGTGTTTGTTGCATTAAACTGGTTATATTTACGCATCGGTGCGCGTATAACCTTCCAGAAAGTGATTTGGAGTTTGAAATTGAACGAGAATTGATATGTGCAAATGATACACATATTTTTACAAATCCCAAGTATGAAATACAATATTTCATCGGTTTGGTATTTGTTTGATGGCCGTGGAGGCACAGGTGTTACAGTCTCCCCTACTTTAGGAAATTTCGTCCCGAAATTTATTTAGAGGAAACTTAAGAGAGCTTGAAAACATGAAGTTGAAAAGATCGAACAACATTGATTAGGGTTCTGAACTTCTAGTAACTTTAATAACATCATGATTGCAATGTAAGAGGGATACTTATATACAAGTATATGAAGCGTCATTGGTGCGTCCACCGTACCTCCATTACATCGTTCTCATTTCGTTATTGTTGTCACTATCGGTTCTTACACATAATAAATTTTACTGTGTTTCTGTGCACTAAATTTCATAATTATGTACGCGTCCATAATCAGACAATTCCTTGCATAGTTCACTCAGTCCATTTTATAATGTGCAGGGGAAAACCAAATGAACAATCCTGTGATGAGTGTGACTAGACCGCCATAGAGTCCTTTTAATTAAATCAATAAATGATCTAAATAGACTATCAAGGAGTCTGTCCAGCTACATCACTAGATGTCGTTCTTTAACCAAATTGTGAATCAATCTTTTTGATTAGACCACTAAAGGGTTTCTTATGAATCATGGAGCAGTACTATATAATCCAAGGGTCTTAACTATTACATAGAAGCCCATTAAGGATTGAAGGTAGTACCTTTTGAATATCCTGCTACGAATCTCTCATATGAAGATATGAAAGATCCTGCGAGGATTTGGATAACGGATATCCAGAGTATTAAAAACACAAAAATGCATAAAAGAAAACATGAGATGAATAAACACATAGTCACATAACCACAAAATTGTTTAACTAGAAGTTTGTTCTGCTAACAGAGTACATGTATTTAAAGCACACTAGGAATCCATCTCGTGGATTTCATTTGGCACTTTAAACATTATCAAGAATCTAACTATAAAGATAGAAAGATTCAAAAAGAAAATTCGATTTCGATTACTAGAACTCGAAATGTTCGAATTAGGGTACATAAAGAATCCAATTAAGGATTCTGATTTGAATGATGATCATCTACAAGGGTCTAAATATGAAGATAAAAAGATCCCATATGGATTTTAGAAGTTGAAGATGTTTTGAAACCTTGCACTGGATGTGCTTAGGTCAAAACATGATGTAAAATGCTTATGAAGTTGAGATGCTTGATATGTCAAGGCGACATATGAAGCAGAATTTTGAAGGTTAAGTCAATGTATGAGGAAAATATTTTTGAAAACTATGCATGAGGTTCTTTCAAGAAAAAATGTGTTTAACTTTTTTGAAACCTTATATATAATACTTTTGAAATAAAGTAGGTGTATTAGATAGATATATTTACAAAAATGTTTTAAAATCATGAGAGATGAATTTTGAAATTATGTATAAGGTTTTTGAAAGGCATGAATGATGCTTTTCGAAATCATGCACTTGATCAGAAAATGTATTGTGTTAATATTGTCTTCAGACTATATGAAATATTTTGAAATTAGAAAGGGACTGAACTCGACAAACTACGAAAGTATGCCGATTCAAACTGTAACGCACATTCCGGAACTTGATCATAAGTTAAACACACCCTAAATATCCTTTACATAGCTTAGAAATAGGCTTTGAGGGGTTCGGTGTGCTAAAATAAACTTTATGCTCATTCATGGACTAAAAGCGTCAAAAAGTGCATAAGTTTGCATTTCCGCGCATAACTTACGTTCTGAATACATCCGGACATCCAAAAATTTATGTAACCATTAAAATATTTTATTTTAGTGTTTGGCATAAGAAAAATCCATTCGTCGCGCAATTTGGATCGTTTTTCGCGCTTGTGCGCTTTTCGTCGTAATTAAGTGAATATCGCGATCGTACGACCAAACGAACCGACATCCGGCATATTTTTGAGCATGTTTCATGTCCACAATGTTTAGGCATCATTTTAGGGCCTTAAGGTTGGCTTAACGGGCCCTAAACATGTCGGAATAGAGCTTAAAACACAACAGGGACTGAAACTATCATTTCTGAAAGTTGTTTGCTGATCAGAAGACTCAGGCGGCCCGCGTATGCCCCCATTAAACCTTACGCGGCCCGTGTGAGACTTCCAGATGTGCAGAAAGTTGATTCCAGCCTGTTCCAGCTGTTTGTGAGTGTTGCAAATGGTATTTTAGATACTATGGGCCATTCTAGGGGTACCCAAGGTTTCACAAAACAAGGGGCACACATGTACGGTTGAGATCGAGGCACATTATTCAATGAACGATCCTAACGGTGGTCCTTTTCCTATAAATACCCCCACCCCTTTTGTTGCAACCCACTTGATTTCTGAGATTTTCTCTAAGTTGAAGTGTGAAACACTTCATACCTGAGAAATACTTGGAAAATCAAACTTGCGGGGACCCTCTGTAAGTATTCCTTCGTTCTTTTCATTCGTTTTAGCGTTAAAGTCAAACTTTGTTTGACTTTCTGCATTGACCAGTTTATGGTCAATGCGAAGTTCGTTTGAACTTCATAACGTGATCGTAATCACGATGGTCATAGTCCCTAGTGACTATACCTACTGATTACCACGTTATCTAGGCTCAGTGACGAGTCGTAGTTTCGGCCAAAATGCGTATTCTTGGGTATTTTGTAACCAAACTACTTTTAGGTATCAAAATCGTTTGTTTTGATACCAAACATGTTTTAAACCTCGTTAAACATGTTTTAACATGTTTAGCTCGTCACTTTTAGATTTGTGCTTGTCTAGGGTCGTAAAGGTAAGCGATCTAATCAATCGCTTATACTTTCGAACCCGACCCGTTTGGTCGATCATTAGGATCCGACCAAACACATTAGGTGACCATAGTTGTATAGGGAATAACCTTCCGAGGTTATACCTTATGGTCACGTTGTTTAGCTAGTTGTATGATAGGTATTTTATATGCCTTGGGGAAAATTACCAAAATACCCTTTTTACGCATAAATTTATTTTAAGCATATGTAACCAAAATTTCGACATCTAAACTGATTAGGTAACTATATTAGACATGTTAAGGCATATTTTACTTGTCATGGGACTAGTTAAGCGGTCCGAACGCGTTTTACGCGAACGACGCGTTAAAGTAGCATAAGCTACCTAAACAGGTCGTAATGGGTCGTAAGCACTTAGGTTAGGTTTCATTTTAGTATGTAGGCTTTGTTAAACCATATCATATGAGTTCCAATACTCATTTGGTTTACGAAACCTCATACTATCCAATCTCCCGATTTAGGTCCGGTTATTTATGTAGTTATCTATATAGGGTGCCGTTGATTTCCGTGATCCCTCTAGCTTTGCTTGGTTGTTGTTCAAGACTTCTAAGCACCATCAAGTGAGTACATAGTCCCCTCTTTTACTATTTTTCAAACATTTTGGGGTGAAACACATGTGCCTACTTGTTACTTTCGTGTTTTCCATGTTTTCATATCATATACTTGCTATGTTCATTAGTACACTATTAGTACATGATTTCATTATGTTTTGCTATGTATGTTTACTTAGCATGCTAGCACATTGATTTACATTACATCTTCTTTTGCTATGTATGTTTACTTGGCATACTAGCACATTGTTTTACATTACATTTTCTGCTTTGTATGTTAACTTAGCATACTTAGTACATTGTTTTACTTTACATTTCTGCTATGTATGTTTACTTGGCATACTAGCACATTGTTTTACATGACTTTTCTGCTTTGTATGTTAACTTAGCATACTTAGTACATTTGTTTTATATTGCATCTCTGTTGCATATGTTCTCGTAACATATGGACACATTGTTTTACATCTCTACCTTGTATGTTTACTTAGCATACTGGGTACATTATTTTCATAAAACATGCTTACATTTCGTATATCATTTGGTTTGTTTAACGGGACTAAATTACATTCATTAACACCGATCATGCCGCTCGGTAGTAGGTAGTGGTACCATAGGACTTGACAAATCCCGTTCCTAAAATCCTAGGTTTGTTTGGGTGGAAGGAATGACCGAATCCAAAAACATTCTTTTTGATAACCTTCACTCTAAGGTTATCCGTCTGTCTCAAGGCTTGAATGTAGGCGTTTAACATTACCGCATAAATGGTTGTATCAGTAAAGCATGCATTATCTTATAAAACATAACTTTTGATTATATTTTATCAAATGCATTGTTTTGTACATTACTTTCTTATAGGGTTGAATAAATGCTTTTAATCAATAAATGCTTTTATTCACTCTACATAACATTTGTTTACACATTACGTGATTTACATATGATGGTTTTTACATAAACATTTGACATTTGACTATACATAAACATTTCTGCATTGATGGTTTGTTTTGGTAAGTAATTTAAATAACGAGGCGTGTGTAATAAGATAAAAGCATGGTGGATACGCCGCTGGTACTTCCTATATATAAGTGCTTTTATAGTATTACATATCGTAGCGTTATTTAAACCATTTCAGTATTTGACATATTACATTTTACACAAATGACATATTTTCACTAAACAATTGTTTTACAAAACAACTTATTTTATACAAACTCATTATGCTTGGTTATTCATTTAACCTTACACTACTCTTTTACATATCATCTACTTTATCGTCTCTTTTCAAATGATTTATGAAACAAAACATTTTTCAAGGATCATGACTGACTTTTGTTAAACAACTTTTTTTGAACTTATAAGTCATGAATCCTAAATCAATAAAACATATGTATCTCACAGGCATTTTTATGCAGACGTACCTATTTTCACATGTGTTTCAGGAAATGATGCATAGGATTGATCAAGATACACTTAGGAGGACTTGGGCCTTAGTGACATTAAAAGATACAAGACTAGTTAAATTTGTTATGTTTCTTTGTTGTTAAGACATTGTAACTCTTTTAATCAATAAAACAAAATTTCAAATTTCCATGTGTTATGAAACAATGATTCTGTTACAACACTCCCCGACGTTTCCGCTACGCTTTGTTGTTTTACGGGGTCGGGGTGTGACAGTGCTCATACCCATCAACACTAAAAGGTGTTCAGGAAAGGGACGAAGCCTTGAAGGACACTTCCTAATGGCTTTTAAACTATCTAGTTCAGACTCAAATGGCTTAAGCTTGTTTAACATAGCATCAGGGTGCCTCCAAACAAGCTTGAAGGAAACAATGGACTCAGAAATCCAGAAAAATCGGTCCTTCCAAGAACCAACGGTAGTAACCATTGAGGAAGTCAAACAAACATCAACTTGGGATGTCTCAAACGTGACCCAATCGTCGTTCTTGGTCAACCGGAAGAAACATCGGAACAAAAACGATGGGTCATACCCTATCACAAGACCTCAAAGTGTAAAATCCCAGCAAGACCTTGAGGACGCAACTAACCAAGCGACACACGATAATACTCTAAAATATTCAGAACAAAGACCAAAAACGGATGACACAAGTTGGAAAACTCGAAATGACAGCAATAAAGAGCAATCGAACCAACGGGACACTGATCGATCGATTTATCTAAAACCTGGAGCTACCGGATTAAACTTTAGACCGATCCCCCATTATTTACAAAAAGCCTCAACTTCCTCTCTAGTGAACAAGAATAACTCACATACAGATCTTTGCTAGCACCCAGGAGAGGCGATCAAAAGAAAAAAGAAAGTGAAGTATAGGCAGTTATTATTAGGCAAAAGGCAAAAAAACTGCCATCCATCACATTAACTATCATTTCAAAATTCAAATCCAAAAAACTTAGACGCCTGATAACCTTTCAAGCCTTGAAGCCTTTAAGCAATAAAAATCGTGTACAAAAGTCAGAAGGATTTGAGCTTACACCCCAAATACCTCTGACTTGGGGGGCTGATGACGGTGGTAGCTCAAACCTTAATAAACTGATTAGAGATACAACAGCTTAAAAGGTTAAAAGGTTCGGAAATGGTCCAACGGTCATGAACAGTAAAAAGACAAGTAAGAGCCTCGTCACATCACCCTTTGCGTGTGAAACCTCCTGCCCAGCCGCAACCAGACCATGTGGGAGAGCACACCCTTTTGTCCGCAGGTCCAAACCCTTCAACCCCTAAAAAGGGTAAGCCCCTCACTGCAAGTCAGGTTCACTAGTTAAAGGTTTCTCCTTTGAGAAACCTCTTCCCCTATAAATTACAGCCCATGACAAGCATCCTATTCATTCTGAAATCAGCAGAAAACTATCTCAATTCTCTGATTCTCCTTCTCCCTCTCGAGAACAAGCTTTATGCTTGCTTCTCTTCTTCTTCTCCCTTGAGAACTAGCTTCATGCTTGCTTCTCTTCTTCACTCTAAATAATTCATCATCTCCAACGATTACATTCTGGGCTGGTTTCATATCAGTCTAGAATTCAAGGAGAACAACAATAACACTAGTGAACCTCTCTCCACGTCTTGCAAACGTGGGGGGACCCCACGACCTACGTTAGACAAACTGAAACCTTGAACCCTTTTACCCTAGAGACATCGCTGCAGACCTTGGTCTTGTATTTGTTGCATCAACAGCGACCAAGTTTATGAGCGTCCATAATAATCTACATACGAGTTACCCTTAGAATTATACTAAGATTTTGGTATTTGTTGAATTTAAATTGTGTATCAATCACTTACTTTCAGCTGTTCATTATCTTAAAGCTTTTGGAAATTAATACTATTTAAAACCTTATTTCGACTATTATAACAAATCTTCTAGAGTTATAATTTCGTTTATAAATCGTTTAAACACACATTTAATAACTACTTTAAAGTAACAATAACTTTTTAATGTCTAGTACATAAATTACCTTGCTGGTACATCATCTTCTTCAACAGTTCGCTGAAAATCGTTTTTAGCAGAGTCGAAGTGTTATCAAACGTGAAATACCGTCAACCGTTGTTAACTAACTGGAAGTGTTTTTCGGAGATGAAATGGTGAGTTTGAGAGACTTCTTTATCACCGAGTTGCCTTTCGTATGATTTTGACTCGTGTTGCTGGTACTCAAAAAGGAACATAACTATGAAATACGTGGATTCGATGTATAGCTTGTTGGCACGAATAAATCGGACTGTAGATACACTGTCGACGGGGCAAGCCCATGAGTATTTTGACTCGTGTTGCTGGTACTCAAAAAGGAACATAACTATGAAATACGTGGATTCTATGTATAGCTTGTTGGCACGAATAAATCGGACTGTAGATACACTGTCTACGTGGCTTTGAGGCCAATCTTCTGCCATAAATCTTTGTTTGATTTTTTGAAAGTTTTCATCAGATACAAACCAAAAAGTCGACCGGAATAGTTAAAGCATTTGGCTAACCATTTTCTTTCGTTTTTTTTCTTTTCATAATATAGTTATTTATAACTTCTCTTAATTACAATTTTACCCCCTGTCTAAAATTACGATCTTGCCCCCAGTTCGAAATTAAATTTACGCTTTGCCTTCAGCTTAAATTTACGATTTTCCCCTGGTTCAAAAAAAATTATATTTTTGTCTCCAGCTACAGTCTTGCCAAATTACAATTTGGTTCCCAGTTTAAAATTACAATTTCGCCCTCAGTTTAAAATAAAATTTTCTTTTGCCCCCAGCTAAAAAATACGATTTTGCCCTCAGTAAAAAATTTCGATTTTGCCACCTTTCAAAATAAAAAATTGGTTTTGCCCTCAGTTAAAAATATTATTTTACCTCCAGTTTAAAATTACGATTTTACCTCATATAAAAATTGCAATCTTGCCATTGTTTTTTTTTGGGCAAAACTCGGTTGACTCAATTTAGTTTTTATTCATGCCAAACAGCTGCCTAGCATTCGCTAATTGGTACTGATAAATTATTGTTTTGCCCCAACTCTAAATTACACGCTTGCCATCGTTGTAGTTATTTTTGTATCATAACTATGATAGTGTTTTCCTTTACTTCGTTAACTCAGTGTATCTTTTTTTATATCGTGTTATAAGGAGCATGTATAACTAACCGAAATAAATGCGTACATATTATTAAACTAAGAAATTTTCGTTTAGCGCCCCGCAATGCGGGCGGCGCATAACTCTAGTATATATTAATTGACGTTTGGAGGAATAGTAATGTTTTCATTTCTTAAATTTGGACATTGAACTTTTGAAAGCTATTCACTTTGACTGATATTAAACTTTAAACTTTTTACAGGACTTTTATTTCTTTTTTTTTTCTAACCATACGATAATATATAACTTCAATCTTTATTTATTCTGATGTTAAAACTTTACTTTAAGATCTCACAATTCACAAAATAAAAGATCTATTATTTGAAGAATTTATAAATGTTGCATTCGTCCATGATTTAAGAAAAGATTTAATTTTACTTCTTAAGTATTATTAACCATCATCAATTAATTTAATAACTATTTTGATATAACTAACTTTACATAAATAGTTATAACATTTTAAAAGAAATCTACCAGTTAACTTTGATAAACGATTATCGTAACGTTATTTTATTACAAGGTTTTATGATGTGAGATGTCTGAGTTGTGCACAAACATTTATTACTTATTAAACTTATCATTTTAATTATAATAACTTATATCTAGAAATATTAAATTTGCGTAGGTTATAGTTATATCTTTTGTTATGCGATATTTTGAAATTGCGTAGGTTATAGATATATCTTTTGTTATACGATATTTAAAAATGTCGTAATTAAGATTTTTTTTATTTTCAATTTTGCTCACTATATGTGTGACAACCCTCATGATTACAGATATCCGTATAATTAATTAATATTAAATTTGTGCTTAATGACTGTGCTTGATTACAACTGATGATATAAACTGCTTTATGATTTCTGTATCATACATACATGTGCATCACATTTCATACTTTCACACCATTCATCACATACAAACATTAGTGACATACTTGATGCACAAAGCGCAGTTAGCACAGTGAGCGGATAACTCAGAATTATACTGACAGTGCCAGTACATAGACAGACAGTGTTTTGAGTCCCAGTATGAGCCAGAGACAAGGTACTACACTAGTGGGGAGTGTAGGGAAGTGAGGACCATAAAACTGCATCACTAGGTGATAGTTTAAGTGCCGGAAAGTGCCTACAACCCACTTAAAGTGCAGAATTCTGCATTAATTACCAAAATTCAGCATTTTAACATGCTAGTAATGTGCAAAAATATGGCAAAATGGTCCTGTATGCTTTCCTAAGTGTCGGGAATTGAGAGCGTCACAAAAAAGTTACATAAAAGGCACTATACGATATAACTTAGCACTTTAACAGAACGGTATCAAACCGGACAACCGGACATTACCCGGAACACTAAAATACTACCAGAAACATTGTTTTACTTTTTCTGAGCTAGTTATGGTTCCCGAGCACTATAACACACTACATAATACATGTAACACACTAAACATTAGACATTACACTTAACACCCTACTAATCACCTACTTACCACAACAATTTACAATTTACCCCCCTCCCCCCTTATGTAATCGGCCCAAAAGGGATCCCACCACAAGATTTTCCAATCTTCATAATATATCCTCCTAATCTTCACTTGGAATTGACGAAGATTTGTCATGTACTCTTGTAGACACATAATCCATTGGGTATTAGCATTTGATTATAAGTTAAACACTTCAACTTCATCAATCACCAACAAAACTCACTCTCTCCTCTCTTCATAAAAGGTCGGCCGAACATACCCTATACACCACCACCATTTTTCGGTTTTCAAGTATCCATTCCAAGGTTACTACAAGGTGCTAGAATGTCATCAACGAAGCTCGGTGCTCACGGATCTTGAAGGACCTCTACCACAAGCTTTTATCCACTCATTTTCTCCATTGTTCTTCCCTAGCTTTAAGCTAGTAGTAAGACTTCTTTTGATCCTTGTTTACTTCATATTTTTTTGTGGTTAATAGATATATTATGATGAAATAACTAGAACACTAAAAGACTTGAATCTTGAATCATAAGGAGAAATAAGATGATACATGAGGAAATATTGTTAAGATGATGTTGTTTAACATATGTATGATGTTTGCTTGATGATTACTAGAAATATGATGTTGATCATCATATGGAACTTGTTAGAGTATGATTAAAAACATGGTTTAACAAGTTAGGAGATGATTATGTGTTTCATGAAATAATCATCTTCTAGACTAAACATGAACTTGAAAGTAAAAATGATTTTCTTACAAAGTAATAAACCAAGTGAACTAGTAAATTTGTGAACCCAAGACTTGTGTATGATTTTCCAAGAAAAACCAAGTTTAAAAGACGGTTTTTGAAAGTTCATGATTCTTACATATACTTACACTATTTTTGGAAATAAAATAAGTATATGGATGCTAGTAAAACAAGAAGATGTGGTAAATAAATATTTTTGTAAAATGAGTTCACAAGTTGTAAACATCTAGAAATCCCGATAATGAGATTTTAACAAAAGTAAATATATTTTGGGAACTAACTAAGACCACTAAATACTTTACCAAGTTACTACACATTTTTGTGAAGAATCAAGTTCATGTTACTTTGTAAAATATATAGTTTTTGCACTTGGTAAGTGTAATATGGTTTAGTGATTGTTGTTGATTGTTTGAATGATTTTTGAAAAGAAAATGATATGCTAAATAGCATGGACACCTCCATTTACAAAGGAAACTATGGCGAATTTTTCTAAAAATTCCAACACTTAGAAATATTTTCTAACAAGTGTTTACAAATATGTTTTTAACTTTGTTTTTCAAAATAAACTTTGCCATAATTTTTGTAACAAAAATACAAGGTGTCGGAGGTTGGTTTTTGTAAATAAAATGAGTAAATATATATTTAGAATATATATTTTATATCAAGACGCTTGTGTGAATACTTGTATGATTTGCGAACTAGTTATATTATTTTAGGGAAAAATAATATAACTTAACAAAATACCATGGAAATTACAACTCCAAAATAATACCAAAAATCGCAAGAAATAAATAATTAAGTTACACACTTGATATTGTGAAACCGAACGCAAAAACGTAACTTATGAAATATTCCGGAAAATACTCTTACACATATATTTTTGAACATTATTTTGGAAGTAAAAGAAGGGAAAATATATTATTTTTGGGAAAAATATATATATTTTGAAATACGTTATTTTTGACAAATAAGTAGTATATATATTTTTTAAGTGGGACTTAAAAATATATTAATTCGGAACTACAATATACATGTGTAAATACCCCCATCATTGGGAAGGAAATACGGAGTTAAAATACTTGTGAAGTATTAATACAAAAATATTGATTAAACAATTATTCCAAAATTAAATATAATTTAAGTTAAAATAATTATTATTTTAACAAATAATTATAACTTGGAATAACTTAAGAACGCAACTCAAAACGTTAAACTCTACGCCAAGGCACGACCCGTTCGTCTAATAGACGTTAGTACCCTGTAGGTAGTCGTGATTAGCTGCGGGGATTTGAGTTGACGATACAGAAGACGCACTACTGTGAGTTCATGTCCCCCTTTTCTTTTAACTGTTTTCAGTTTTATACTTCGGGGGTGAAATACATGTTATAATTATTACAAACGTTTATTACATGGTATGGTTAGCTTAAGGAGGGTTTACTACTAGATCATGTGAAGGGTGGGTACGACACTTAAGGCCATTAATCCTCGTCGTAGGACCGAGGGACATGAGTGATAGATCTATTTGGGTGTAGCGAGCCCACACCCATGGGGACCAGGGTGGCCCATAGTGATGACTATGTCTTCCAGCCGGAGGCCCGGTACAAATTTGCTAGGTTTGAGTCTTCCTGCACCATTTCACACATACCATTGGCTTTGCAACCCATTGGTGATCTCTTTTTCCTTAATTGCTACATACCAGGGACTTTCATACATACAGGCATACTTTAAAGGTTTATACACACAGACATACACATGAACTCGCTCAACTTTTGTTGATGTTTTTCAAACTACATGTATTTCAGGGAACTAGTGGATCTGGCGGGGTATGCATGTGTCAAGCTGCGTTTGAATAAAAGATGTTATCCAGGGTTGTTGAGTTTAGAGGGTATATTCCTTTCCTGGACGGGATACATGATTCTAAACTCAGGTTTTATTTAAGTACTTTTGTTGACTCTTTGTGAACTCGTTTAGACACGTCATGGTTTGTAACTTGGTTTGGTATTGATGTTTTCAGACAATGTTGTTGTGGTATTTTCTTAACTCTTTTAATGGATAAACATCTCGTGTTTTTATCATATAGCATTGTTATGATTGTTGCTATGGTATTAAGAAGTCACACCAAATAACCACGCTTCCGCAAAAGTCAGGGTGTGACAGCTTGGTATCAGAGCCTCGATCATAGCGAACTAGGATTCTTTCTCGAGTCTAGACTATGATCATCTGGGCTCTCACGAAAACATTTTTACATTGCATACACAAAACGTCCAGATCCAGGGAAACAAACTTTTTTCAAACAAAAAGGGCACAAACACACATTTCTAAATTTATGTTTATAATTCAGTCTTAGAGACTGAGGGAGTTCAGTCTTAGAGGCTGAGGGAGTTCAGTTTTAGAGACTGTGGGAGTTCAGTCTTAGAGACTGAGGGAGGTTCAGTCTTAGAGACTGAGGGGTTCAATCTTAGAGATTGGGGAGGTTTAGTCTTAGAGACTAGGGAAGTTTGGTCTTAGAGACCAGGGAGTCAGTCTTAGAGACTGGGGAAATTTGGTCTTAGAGACCAGGGATTTAGTCTTAGAGACTGGGAGGTTTGGTCTTAGAGACCAAGGAGTTAGTCTTAGAGACTGGGAAGGTTTGGTCTCGGAGACCAGGGAGGTAGTCTGAGAGACTAGGGAGTTCAGTCTAAGAGACTGGGTGGGATAGTCTGGGGAAGACTAGGATGATTACATGCTTACACTGTTATTACATACGTGCTTATTTGATGATTATTGATATACATGCATATGTGTGGTTGTTTTGTCACAGACACCATGTCATCATCCTCCGAGAGTGGAGTGTCAGACACCCTAGACCCGATAGCTATAGTATCAGACGACGAGATTCTTCCAGAGGGCGAGGTTTACACTTCAGATACTACGAGTAGTGACGACGATGACTTCCAGCCCTTTGCCTTACCGGATTTCGGAGATGATTTACCTTTAGCTGATGGTTTTCTCGATGGGGATCTACTTCTTGCTCAGATTCCTGCACCTATTCCTCTCGCTGCATTTCCTTTGGAGGATCTGCCTCTCGATGATATGTCGGACGACGACATCGATCTTTTCATCGAGGGTCCCCCTGAGGATGACCAGGATGGCGGGGCTCCGATTGATGACGATGTTGCTATTCCTGTTGATGAGGTTCCTTTTGTTGATGCCATTGCTTTTCCTGTAGGGGTTCCTGTTATGGAGGTTTTATCTGACCAGTCTGGTCACGATTCGTCTGGTCCCGACTCGTTTGAGTCCATTTCATCTTCTACCCTTCATGCACTGGGATTACATCATTATCCCACAGACACTGATACCGACACTGCGATGTCTACAGCGCCTGATTCGCCGCAGGATTTTGAGCTCGACGATGAGATTGACCCTATGTTTCCACACGATTTCGATCCAGACCATGAGGTTGAGTTTATCCCAGAGGAGCAGCCTGTTGAGGCACCTGTTTTTCCTGATGACCAGCACCTTGATATACCCGCTGATCATGAGCTTGCTCCCGCTGATCCAGAGCCTGAGATAGCACCAGAGCCCCTTTTTGCTCATGACCTTTTACTTGTGTATGACCCTATCCCTACTGATGTCCCAGTTGTTGCACCACCAGTTGTTGATGTCCCAGTTGTTGCACCACCAGTTGTTGATGTCCTAGTTGTTGCACCTCTGCCAGACCCTATACTTATTTTTGTTGATCGCGCCCCTTTTGCTACACACGTTGACCCTAGATATGCTCACACCCGTAATGGGTGGATTGAGGATGACGATGACTATCCTCCTTTTGTTCAACCAGTTACTTCCCCTGCTGCACCTGTTCAGGTACCCGTTGATGTCACACAGTTTCACCCACACGTATCTGACGTTCACCGCATGGATTTACCCATCACTTTTCTTCAGGACATTCCTCCTCCCAATCCAGGGGAAGGACCCTCTAGTCAGCAGCACACTCACATACCTTTTGTGTCAGGAGCCGATCAGTTCAGGCCACAGTTTCCACACACGGCTTCTTCTTCTGCACCCACGGGCGAGCCATTTATGTGGTTTCCACCCAACGTCATGCCTATATCTGATCCGTACCATCCCTTCCATATTGGATATTCGAGGGATGATCTGCTTTTATCCTTGCAGTTACAACAGGATATGTTGAGTCGGAGAGTCTTGAGAGGATCCCGCGTCCTCCACATGGTGCTGGTCCGTCACAGTTTGCTGTCCCACCTGCTCCACTACTTCCTTACCCGGATTCCGACATCTGATTTTTTTACTATGGAGCAGCATATTGCTTGTTTGTTGCGTATTGTTTATGCACTCGAGGAGGATTTGGTGCATTTGCGCCATTTGCTTTTCATTCCTCCACCTCCTCCTCCACCCCCATCAGCTTGAGGTTTTTGGTTTTCTACAGATAGCATATTTTGATGAGAGCGCAGCTATTGAGCCAGATTGCACAGCATTTTGAGGACCACAGTGTGACTATGACTTTTGACTTTTGTTTATTATAGTTGGTAGACGATTCAGATAAGGGTGATGTGACCCTTAGTCTCTTTTGATGTACGATACAATTATGAAACTTGTAAACACTGTATTTGTGGTCTTGGTTATATGAAGCTCAATCGCATCATTCTCATTACATGCGCTGTTGGATTATTTGTTTTGTGTTATGACATGGGATGTTATGTGTTAATGAATGTTATTACATGCGCGTGTTACGTAATTACTATACTTATTATGGCATGACCTATACAATCTTCTTATAGAAGATGCCACCACGAAGGGAAAATCGTTTACCTACTACTGAGGCCGAATTGCAAGCAAGGATCTCCCAAGTAATAGCGGATTACGAGGCCTCACGCGTCGAAACTAGCGGGGGTACCTCAAGGAATAACCCACCAAATGGTAATGCTTAAGTCGCTTAAGATGTCACACCCTGGCTTTGCGGAAGCGTGGTTATTTCGGTGTGACTTCTTAATACCATAGCTTAACCATAACAAGCTATATGAAATAAAAACCATGCAAGATCATCCATTAAAATAAGTTTGAGGAGTAAAGAACCACAACATTGTCTTAACAGATATCACATCCTAACAAACATAAACAGTGTTCAAAAGATACAACACCAACAAGAAATAAACACAGTTTAAGAACTGTGACTCGTCCAGGAAAAAGTCACATCCCTTAAACTTGGATGACCTCGAAACTACTGCAGCGGGAAAACGTGTCATACCGCGCCAGATCCTTTAATTCCCTGAAATACATGTAAGTTGAAAAATCAACAATAATGTTGAGCGAGTTCATGTGTAAGTGAGTAAATAAACCTTTGTATGTATAAAAACCCTGGTATGTAGCAAATAAGGAAAAAGAGATCACCAATGGTTTGCAAGGCCATTGATATGTGTGAAGTGCAAGTAGGAAGACTCAAACCTAGCGGATTTATGCGTTGGGCACAAAGTCACCCCGAGGTCCGTTCTGTTTGGGCCTGGGGCTGGGCTCGCTACACCCAAGTAGATCTACTGCTCCTGTCCCTCGGTCCTACCCTGAGGATTAATGGCCTCAAGTTTACGCCTACCCACTCACATGATCTTAAGTAGTAAACCTCCTTATGCTAACCATACCATGTATAAAGTATTTGTAACCAAAGTAACATGTATTCCACCCCCGCAGTTTAGAAAACTGAAAACAGTTAAGAGAAAAGGGGGACATGAACTCACTGTGGTGCGTCTCTACCAAGTATATCTCCTGATAAAGCAGTTGTGCGACGACCTACACGTACTAAATCTATTAGACGGACGGCCGTGCCTTAGCTTAAGGTTTAAGTTTTTGGGAAATAGTTAGACAACTATTTCGTGTTTATATTTTTGTAAATACTTGGTAATTATTCTCCTTCCCAAGGATGGGGGATTTAATACATGTGCGTTCGTATACCTTCAAAATATATTATTGAGTCTCACTTAAAATATATATTTTATTTCTAACCCCAAAATATAATCATTTTTCCCAAAAATATTATATTTTATTTCATACACTTTTCCAAAATAATATTCTTGACAAATACGCGTTCATTGGTATTTTCTGAATTGCGTAAGTTACGGATAAAGATCGGGTGGTAATAATTATACCGTTGTAACTTATTATTAATTATGAAAGCGTATGTATTATTTTTGGAATCATTATCATTCGGTAATATTATTTTTACCCTAAAAATAATATTTGTATAGTTCACAAAATAATCATAGAAATTCACAAGTGTTGTTATGAAAACATATATTCTAAATATATATATTTCAGGTTTTATTTTGTGAAAATCCCACCTCCGATATTTTGTAAATAAAGTCGTGGCGAAACTTACGTTTTGAAAACAAGTCAAAAATAGATTTACAACACTTGTAGTGAAAATATTCCCAAGTGTTAGGTTTTTAGAAAAAATTCGCCAGAGTTTCCCCTGTAACTGGAGGTGGCCACGCTTTCAAGCGTATCATTTTCTTTTAAGATTCAAATCAACAATTTTCTCATTCAACCAAAACAATATCCAAAGCATCAACTAGTCAAAATATATATAAATCGCAAAAATTACATGAACTTGAAGTTTATCCAAAAATATGAAGTAAATCCCATTACTTTTAGTGGATCTTTTGTATAAATCAATCCGGTTTCGTAAAAGTCTCGTTTTTAACGAAATTCCATCTTTACAACTTCTTGTAAAATTTGACAAAACTAGTTCTTTGTCGAAATTTAGTGTTACACAAGTGTCTACACACTTGTGTGTTTAAAAATCATTCTTGTTCGTGTAAGATCCGGTTTTAGAAAATATGATTTCTTTGACACTTGGTCCTTTGAAAATACCGCTTGTAGATCCGTAGATCTACTAGTTTTGAACACCATTTCATAAGAAAAATCGATTTTACACAAGTTCATGTTTAGTGTGTAGTAGAGTTTCATCATTTAACCCTTTTCATACTTAAACCACTCTATGTCATGATCCATGATCATGACCAAACCGGGTTAGACGATGATCCGAACTACCACATCATAGATCGGCACTAAATAGTTACACAAAACAAGTCTTGCTAGATTTACACAACATCATAGCTTTTAACCATCATTTTTAACATTTTAGTAGACTTTTACATATCATTTTGCAAGTTCTTGAGATTTAATCGTTACACTTCATTTTAACCACTTTAAAATAGATCGAGAGGGCGTTTATAGCAACTTACTACTAGCTCGGTGCTAGGGAAGATTCTAGTCGAAGAATGAGTGGATAAAAGCAATAGGGTGAGGTCCTTCACGTTCCGAATGCACCAAGCTTCCTCGTATGTGATCCTTAACACTTGTATGCACTTGAAATGAGATGATCAAAACTCGACGATGGATGGATGGTTATGTGGGTGTTCGGCCAAAAGGAAGCAAGGAGAGGGAGAGAGAGTTGAGAGTTTGAGTTGTGTGATGGAAGGTTATGTGGTGTTAAGCTTGGAACTTATAGACAAAGTGCATGATCATTATCCCATGGATTTCATGTCTTCAAGATATTAGGCAAGTTAGATTAATTTAATCACAAAAAGTACAAGGGTGTCCCCCAAGGGGACGAGTTCGGTTGGGGGGGAGGGGGGTTACCCGGTTGGTTTTCAACTAAACGTTAAGTATTAGTTAAGTTAAGTGAAGGTTAACTCGGTTACTGATGTGTCATGCGTTATAGCGGGTGTTAGGGTATTCAGGGACCCTAACTGGCTCAGAAAAAGATAAACAATGTTATTGGCAATATTTTTATGTTCCGGGTAAAGTCCGGTTGTTTGGTTGGATAGTGATCCGTTAAAGTGCTTAACAAAGCTTTAAAGTGTCGTTATCATTATTTTTAGTGACACAACTTATTCCCGACACTTTGGAAAGTGTCTAGTAATGTTTTTCTCATGTTTTGGCACTTTATTAGTTAGCTAGATGCTGAATTTTAATTAAAGTGCTGAATTTTGTACTTAAAGTACGTTTTAGGCACATCCGGTCACTGTAATCTCATTCCTAGTGACGCAGTTCTACAACCCTTATATCCCTACACTCACCACTAGTGTAGCAAACTATCTCAGGCTCTTACAGGCCTTAGAGGCAGTACCTGCCTGGTGCTAGTTATGACAGCACGTTTAATAGGTTATACGTTCATTGTGCTACTGTGCTTTTGGTGCATCGAGGTTGTCACAAAGGTGCTGTAAGCAAAACATGGAGTGACAGCAAGTAAAGTATGATGCAAGTAAGTACATGTATCAGCATTCAAGTAGCGGTTTATCCACAAGTTCAAGTAAGCACAGTAATTAAGCAGTAATTAATTATTAATTAAGTCGTACGGATACCTGGTTTAGTGAAGGTTGTCACATAAGACACATCACATTGCATTTGGACATTGCATGTGCAATTGCTAATGTTTCTTGTGAATAACGTTGCTTGTACAGGTTGTACCTACAACCAATTTTTAGACTGTAAATCGCTAAACTTTGAAGGCACCGGGGGTGCTGTAGCTTATGTTCGATGGACGGAGAAGACCGACTCAGTGATACGAATGAGCAAATGCGCACCAGAACAACAAGTTACCTACATTTCCGGATTGTTTACTGATGGAGCACTTTCATGGTGGAATCTCCAGGTCCAAACTCTGGGAGAGGCTGCAGCATACGCTTTGACTTGGAATGAGCTGAAGGAGCTCATGCGTAAGAAGTATTGCTCCAGGGCTGAAATTCAAAAGCTGGAAACTGAATTTTGGAACCTTAAGATGGACGGCCCAAAGGTCGCCGAGTATGTTTAGAGATTTCATGATCTGTCTCATGTGGTACCATACAGGGTTACTCCTGAATTCAAACGCGTGGAGCGTTTCATCTGGGGGTTGGCACCTCGGATTATGAGTATGGTCACATCGTCAAAGCCTGCAACAATTATTGAAGCTATCGATCTGAGCGTGTCACTGACTGAGGAAGCTATCAGTCTAAATAAGTTTTCAAATTCCGACCAGAAAAGGAAAGAAACTCATGTTGAATCCTCAGGAGAAAACAAAAGGAAGTTCTCCAATTTTAAAAAGGGTACCAGCAGCGCCAGCAGGAAGAAGGGTGAACCCACCAGTTGAAGTTAAAACTGTTGCTGAAGTCAAGGGAAGAGGATACATGGGCGCTCTGCCCAAATGTGATATATGTCAGTACCACCACTCCGGCCAGTGCAGGTTAAGGAAATGTGAGTCTTGTGGGAAGACTGGCCACTCAAAAGAAACATGCTGGGCTGGTACTGGTGCTGGTCGTGGTGGTCAGCAAGGATATGGAAATGGTAATGGAAACCGCCAACAGGGAGGAAATGGCGGGAAAGGAAATCATGGATATGCTGGGAATCAAGCTGGTAACCGTGGATCGAACGTCAATCGAGGCGGTAATGGTAATGGGAATGGTCGAGGACCAGGGTGTTTTAACTGCGGAGACATCGGGCACTTCAAGCGTGAATGCCCAAAGCTTAATCAGGCACAAGGAAGAGTTTTTAATATCGGTGCAAGGGAAGCACGCCAAGATCCAAATGCCGTTACTGGTACGTTCCCTATTAATCAACGCTTTGCATATGTCCTTTTTTATACCGGTACCGATTATAGTTTCGTATCGCTTGAATTTAAGAAAAAGCTTGGGTTAACTGCTAGTAAGTTAGACATTCCGTACTCAATTGAACTGGCTAATGGAAAGCTAGTTGAAACAAATGAAGTCATCAAGGGATGCGTGATAAAGCTGGGAGAACACGAGTTTACACTGGATCTACTGCCAGTCGAGTTGGGAAGCTTCGACATGGTAGTAGGGATGGATTGGTTGTCAAGTAACAGAGCCAAGATTGTATGTCACGAGAAGACCATTCGCATCCCTATGGCGGATGGAAAACGATTGTGGTACATGGAGAGAAGCGCGATACGCCTCTATGGATCATTAGCTGTTTGAAAGCTATAAAATGTTTGAAGAAGGGATGTGTTGCCTTCTTGGCACACATCGTTGATAAAGAAGCCGTTGAGCCGAAACTAGAAAACATTCCAATTTTGAAGGAGTATCCTGAAGTCTTTCCAGAAGACTTGCCAGGATTGCCGCCGCAAAGACAAGTCGAGTTTCATATTGACTTAGTTCCAGGCGCCGCGCCTGTAGCTAAGGCACCTTATCGACTTGCACCTTCAGAGATGCAAGAGCTGTCAACACAACTCCAGGAGCTATTGGATAAGGGATTTATCAGACCAAGCTTCTCGCCTTGGGGAGCTCCAGTTTTGTTCGTTAAAAAGAAGGATGGTAGTTTTTGCATGTGTATCGACTACCGGGAGCTGAATAAGTTGACAATCAAGAACAGATATCCTTTGCCAAGAATCGATGACCTGTTCGATCAATTACAAGGTTCAAGTTTTTACTCAAAGATCGATCTTCGATCAGGCTATCACCAGCTGCGTATTCAAGAGGAAAGTATTCCCAAGACTGCTTTTAGGACTCGCTATGGGCATTACGAGTTCCTGGTTATGCCGTTTGGTTTGACAAACACGCCAGCAGTATTCATGGATCTGATGAACAGAGTTTGTAAGACGTACCTCGAAAAGTTTGTGATTGTGTTTATTGGTGACATTTTGATCTACTCAAAGACGAAAGAAGAACATGAGCAACACTTAAGAGCTATTCTAAAGCTGCTTAATAAAGAGAAGTTGTACGCTAAGTTCTCGAAGTGCGAGTTCTGGTTACGGGAAGTCCAGTTTCTTGGTCATGTAGTTAACGGAAATGGGATTCATGTGGATCCTACCAAGATGGAAGCGATCAAGAATTGGGAAACTCCGAAGACGACAAACCGAGATTCGACAGTTCCTAGGTTTGGCAGGATATTATCGCAGGTTCATTGAGGATTTCTCAAAAATCGCTCAACCTTTGACCTCTCTCACACAGAAAGACAAGAAGTTTGATTGGGGAGACAAGCAAGAAGAAGCTTTTTAACTGTTGAAAAACAAGCTTTGTGACGCACCAATTTTATCTCTACCCGAAGGCACGGACGACTTCGTGGTATATTGCGACGCCTTGCATCAAGGTTTGGCGTGTGTACTAATGCAGCGTCAGAAGGTTATAGCATATGCTTCTCGCCAATTGAAGATCCACGAGAAAAATTACACCACGCATGATTTGGAATTAGGCGTGGTGGTATTTGCATTGAAGATCTGGCGACATTACTTATATGGCACGCGATGTACAATCTATACTGATCACAAGAGCCTGCATCACATATTTGATCAGAAAGAGCTTAACATGAGACAGAGATGCTGGGTAGAACTATTGAACGACTATGATTGTGAGATCAAGTATCACCCAGGGAAGGCGAATGTGGTCGCCGATGCCTTAAGTCGGAAAGAAAGGATTAAGCCCATAATGGTTAGGGCTTTGGAAATGATTATACAAACGGATCTCCCATTGCGCATTCGTGCCGCGTAGAGAGAAGCTCTCAAGGAAAGGAATATTGAGAATGAATATCTCCGTGGGATGGAGAAGCAGTTGGTACCAAACGGGGAAGGAACGTTGTGCTTCATGAAACGAATTTGGGTTCCCTTGTTTGGTGGTTTGAGAAATGTTATTTTTGACGAAGCTCACAAGTCACGGTACTCGATCCATCCAGGATCGGACAAAATGTACCAAGATCTAAGGGATCTCTATTGGTTGCCGAGAATGAAAGGCGATGTTGCGATATATGTTGGCAAATGTTTAACTTGCGCCAAGGTAAAGGCCGAATACCAGAAGCCTTCAGGTCTTCTGTGTCACACCCCGATATTTCCACATATTACCGGTGGGCCCTGCGGGGAGTATCGTGACGTAGTTGATATCATCATTGTCAATACACACAATAATATAGCACAGCAGAAGGCTTGGTGAATAAACTATTACAAAACATAATGTCTGAGTGTTCGAGTTTAAGAATATACAGACTGGAATGTAATAAGATCCATAGGCGGATCATGAATAAATACAAAGAAACAAAATAACAGACTTCAGGTATCTATGGATTTGCAAGATCCTCTTATGACACCTAATAGCTCCAGCCTATTACGAGAGGTACCAGTCAAATCAGCATTTAAGAAAATACGTCAGTTTACACTGGTAAATACAATTAACTTACTCATTTGAAAAGTGTTTATTAAATTGGTTTTAATGCACATGGCACAAATCTTTTATAACTTGGGACAATTATTTAATTATAATCGTGTATACAGATTTACATGTTTGTCTTACAATTGGGGCCGGTTGGAAGCCGGTCGTGATTAACCGACTCACCACTTATAGAACCCACAAAGGAGTTATCCCCAACATGTGGGTTTATATTTTAGCATTTGCATTTGTCAGGTGTATGCCTACACCCCGTGCATAGGTCGTGGCCATTTTCAAATGAAATGAGCCGAGGATATCCAGGACACGGTCGTATTAACCCCCAATGCTTATGTTATCAAACAAGACATATTAAAACGGGTTATGTAAATTTATTAATCACAATCCGATAAAATGATTTCATACCCGACCAAGTGGTATTATTATAATACCATATCCCAAGCCCGTATAAGGGAAAATAAGTTAAAAGTATTTACCTGATGCTAGCAGTATAATCCTAAAGCTCTTCATGGCACCTTCTACCGGAAGCTATTTAATCTGTATAGAAGGTTTATTACCTATTAGGATGCTAACGGGTCTTTAATTTAGTCAGGGACTTAGACCGGCTAGCTAGAAGGAAACCTTACGGTTCTAAACGCTAGATTAAGCGGAGACCGGAATAGAATGTGGTTTAGACCCGACAAGCTTATATACTTGTATAATATGGGTAAACTAAACACATTCTGGAAATTGAGGATTTATTGATAAGGTTAAGCCCGTTTCGGCTACTTTACGTAAACTAGTCACGTAAACCGATCTGAACGCATAAACGCGTAACAGTTAACCAAATAAATTATATGCAGGTCTTAATCATTATTATGCTCAAAATATGTTAATACATCAGTAAGATGTTAACATATATGCCCAAAAAGTAATTTAAACCATATTAAGTCCCATAAGGGCATTTTGGTAATTTTAACGCTCATAAAAGAGTTTAAATATTAAACTGAGTTCCAGGTCTGATCTAATCAGTAAAAATATGTATTTTTATAAGTTATAATAGTAGGGTATTTTATATATGTGAAATTTATCTTATATAACCAAACTATGCACCGTAGGGGCATTTTGGTAATTTCACATAAGCTTTAAAGGTCAAAATAAAATTCTAAGTTTAAAAAAAAACTTTTAATTTTTGTTTAATTATATAAATTAACTTAAAACATCAGTAGGTAATAAGTTTTATATGCCAAATAAAGTTTTAACTCATACTATGCGCTAAAAACGCTAAAAAGTCGGTTTTAAGGGATATTCGGGTTAAAATAGGAAATCTGAGTTTTTGATCAGTTTATAAAGTTCAAAATATTTTATTTATCATATAAAATCAGTAGCAAAAAGTTTGACATCAAAATGTTATGTAAAATTCAATTTATGCATGAAAAGGATAAAACCGAAAATTACCCAAATCAAGCTATAATCCTATGTTATGCTCAGCCTAAAAATAAATAAAAATCTTCAAAAATCCCAAAATATTATTTTACATTAGTAGGTAAAAAGTTTGGTATCAAAAATTGGGTTTAGATAGACTTTATGCTAATTACACCATTTAATTAATAAAAAGCTTTCTAATTACGCTATTGAGCATAACTCCTAATCTAGACCTCAAACTGATGTCAAATTTTCGGGACAAGTTTAAATATCAGTAGCAAAGGTGTTTGTCCATTCACATTGCTAAAAGACTCAGTTGTGTGTCAAAAGGGCGTTTATGGCATTTTTAAGCATATTAGCGATCAAGTGCATATAATTCAAACCATTAGGTACCATGCAATATAACTTCAGAGGGTTATACTACTGAGTAATGTGATCCTAATGGAAGCTTAAAACATGGGAGAATTAAGCTTGAATGGGTCAGAACTGAAAGTCAAAGCAAAAGTCAAGCTTTTGCGACTTTCAGTTATAAACTGACCTTAGACTATTAATTGCCGGGTTAGGACTGATAAAATATGTTCTAATATTAATTACCAAGTCATTAGAATGTTAAAATATAATTTAGAACTTCTGTTTTATTACTTTTAATCATTTTCAAACATTCTGTCTAGTTTGACTTACTTTGACCCGACAATTAACTAGTCAAACGAGATAATTAGGAGGTGCCCTTTTAAGGGTTAATCACCTACCTTAATATGGTTCTATAACCACTTTCGTTTTGATCAGTGGTTAGACCAAATGTGATTAAACTGAAAGTCAAACCTAATTTACGACAAGTTTGACTTTTAGGTAATTAAGCTAATTAAAACGACTAAGCAAGTAATTAGAAGCTTACTAATAGTCCTAGCTGTCTTTTCTACACTTGGAATCTTCTCCTAATTGATTGCAAGCTCCACGTGAGAGTTCTTGAAAGATTGCAAGTGAAGTGTGCATATGAACTTAGAACTAGAGTCCTTTAAATAGCAAATTCCAAGTGTTTAGATTACTTCCAGGTGTTAAGGAACATCCTAGGATCACCCCAGGTGTCCTAGTTGATGAAATAAACCGACATATAGCCCCTAGAGTCGATACAATTGAGGTTAAGGCGGTGCAACTGATCAAACCTGCACCTGTCCAAGAAATTCTACGCTGGGCACTTTTAGGCGGCCCGCGTAAGATCATAAGGGATCTTACGCGGCCCGCGTGGAACCGGAAAACTGGCAAAACAACTTTAAAACTTGACAGCTTTAGTCCCTGTTTTGTTTAAACCCTATTTAACATGTTTTTTGGCAATAAAGGCCCTTGTATTCAGTTTGGTGAAGTTCAAGGATGTATAAACTAACTTCGTTAGGCTCGGGTTCATTAATTATCACTATGAATGCAAGTTTCATCAAGTTGACACTTATAGCCCAAAGTCTTGAAAACATGCTTAACGATCTCGAAACCACGTGAAATTTATACCACTTATTCTTGAAAATATATTTGAATATTTCGAAGCCTTGGTTTCGTTAAAAGGTCACTCAAAGGTCAGAATCAACATGTTGACACGTTTAACCCTTGTAATTTAATAATCTTCCGATTATTTTCATAAACAGCTTCTTATATCCAATCAATCACTCGTTTAAGAATATATTCATCATGTATGGTCATTCAGAGGCACAAGTTTGGCATGTTGACACTTTTAGTCCCCATGGTTTCATAGTTTCACTGTTTGACAACTTTAGTCCTTCAAACTCAATCTTTCACATATTTAGAGTGTAGGACACGTGTCTATACATAATTGGACACGTTTTTACGTGGTGTTACATTCTGCAACAACCTGAAATACCCAAATGGAAATGGGAACAGATTTCCATGGATTTTATAACGAAATTACCAAGGACGCCCAAGGGCCATGATACGACTTGGGTAATTGTAGACCGTTTAACGAAATATGCACACTTTTTGGCAATCAAGGAGAAAGACAACACGAGTAAACTTGCTGAGCTATACATGAGAGAGATTGTTGCACGACATGGAGTGCCCCTCTCAATTATCTCTGATAGAGATGGACGTTTCGTGTCAAGGATTTGGCAATCCTTCCAATAAGCATTTGGTTCTCAGTTGAATCTGAGTACTGCATTTCACCCGCAAACAGACGGACAGAGTGAACGAATGATTCAAACGCTAGAAGACATGTTGCGAGCTTGTGTAATGGATTTAGGTGGAAGTTGGGACACTCACCTACCATTGGTTGAATTCTCATACAACAACAGTTACCATGCAAGCATCCAAGCCGCACCGTTCGAAGCTCTCTATGGACGCAAGTGTCGATCACCGATATGTTGGGCTGACGCGGGAGATAGACAGCTTGTTGGGCCGGAATTGATCCAGGAGACGACAGACAAGATTGCACAGATCCGAGAGCGCATCAAAGCGGCTCGCGATCGTCAAAAGAGTTATGCGGACCTAAGAAGGAAACCTCTGGAATTTGAGGTGGGAGATATAGTTGTGTTGAAGGTTTCACCCTGAAAGGGTGTGGCACGCTTTGGGAAGCGTGGGAAGTTGAACCCCAGATAAATTGGTCCATTTAAAATCCTGAAAAGGATTGGTCTCGTAGCATATAAGTTGGATTTACCTGCTGAACTGAATGGCGTTCATGATACATTCCATGTATCAAATTTGAAAAAGAGTCCAACTCAAGAAACAGTTGTCATTTCTGCAGACTCCGGTCACCAAGTTTCAGATAATGCAGTTTCAGTCGCTGGTCCCTCTAAACTTGTTTTATCTTTTGTTTATTGCACTTTTAACCCCCAAACTTGACTTTTAAGGGTCTTGAGTCTTTAAACATTTATCAATAAGCTTTTGGTTAGTTACGAGGTCACCCGAACGGTCTTGAAATGAAACATTGACGCATTTGACCCCTATTACTTGGAAATTCCACTTTGTTTATTTACGTGTGTCGAAACCACGAATTAATATCCAATATATCTGAGGTCAAAATATATAATTGTTACAATGTTTTTGGGATCGTTAAAAGGTCACTCAGAGGTTACTTTCAACATGTTGACACTTTTAACCCTTATGTTTCACAAAATCCTTATTTTATGCACAAACGACTTTCCATGTTCGATAAATTATTCGTTAGAGAATACGAACGTCGTGTGAGGTCAATCAGAGGCATATGAATAGCATGTTGACACTTTGGATCCCTTTACTTACACATTTACATTGTTTGGCAAATTTAGTCCTTCCGGATCAATCTCTTACACGTTTAAAGTCAATGACACGTGTCTTTATTATATTGGTCGTGATTTTACGAGGTGTTACATCCTCACCCCCTTAAAAGAAATCTCGACCTCGAGATTTACTGAAATACATGAGGGTACTTCTGTTTCATTGTGGACTCAACCTCCCACGTGTATTTGGGACCTCTCTAGGCATCCCATTTAACCTTTACAATCGGCACGTGCTTCCTTCGAAGCTTCTTAACCTCTCGATCCTCGATCGACAAAGGTTTTTCAACAAACTTTAAGCTCTCATCTATATGCACATCCTTATGTGACATGGCTAGCGATTCATCAGCTAGACATTTCTTCAAGTTGCAGATGTGGAACACATTATGGATTCCATTGAGCTCTTCAGGCAGATTTAGCTTGTAAGCTACCGTTCCGACACATTCGATAATCTCGAATGGTCCTATGTATCTTGGGCTTAGCTTGCCCTTCTTGCCAAAACGCATTACCCTTTTTCCAGGGGGATACCTTAAGTAGCACTTTGTCACCTACCTCGAATTTTAGAGGTTTACACCTTTTATCTGCATAACTTTTCTGTCTATCCCTGGCAGCTTTGAGATGATCACGTATCTGCACAATCTTATCTATCGTCTCCAGGACTATATCAGGTCCTGTTAGTTGGACATCTCCAACTTCCGCCCAACAAACGGGCGTCCTACACTTTCTCCCATATAAAGCTTCGAAAGGTGCAGCTTGAATACTTGAATGGTAGCTATTATTATATGAAAATTCAATCAACGGAAGATTGTCATCCCAACTTCCTCCTAAATCAATAACACAAGCCCTTAACATATCCTCGAGCGTTTGAATTGTACGCTCGCTTTGCCCATCCGTCTGAGGATGATAAGCAGTGCTGAAGTTTAATCGAGTGCATAGGGATTGTTGAAAGCTTTTCAAAAAATGCGATGTATATCTCGTATCTCTATCAGAGATGATAGACACTGGCACTCCGTGAAGAGATACAATCTCGTCCACGTACAGCTGAGCTAACTTGTCGGAGCTGTGAGTTTCTTTAATAGGTAAGTAGTGGGCTGACTTAGTCAACCTGTCGACTATAACCCAAATAGTATCATTTCCTCGCTTTGTTTTTGGTAACTTAGTGATAAAATCCATAGTTACCATTTCCCACTTCCAGGTGGGAAGTTCAGGCTGTTGTAGTAAACCTGACGGCTTCTGGTGTTCCGATTTAACTTGCGCGCACGTCAAACATTTGGCCACATAAGTGACTATAGATTTCTTCAAACCTATCCACCAGTAATTTGCCTTTAAATCCTGATACATCTTATCACTACCAGGATGAACAGAATACTTGGAACTATGGGCTTCTTGAAGGATCACGTCCCGAAGTCCTATATAGATTGGAACCCATATTCGTCCATTCAATCTTAGGATTCCATCCTTGCCATATGATAACTGTTCAGCAGTTACACCCAACTTCTCATTTGGGTAGTTAGCTTCAAATACAGCTTCCTTCTGAGCGGCTAACAACCTTTCATTCAAGCTGTTCTTCAATTCAATACTCTTGGCATTGATTCTAATGGGCTTAACCCTTTCCTTCCTGCTTAGAGCGTCCGCGACTACATTCGCTTTGCCAGGATAATATCGGATTTCACAATCATAATCATTCAGTGTCTCCATCCATCGATGTTGTCTCATGTTTAGATCTTTCTGATTAAATAGATGCTGAAGGCTCTTATGATCAGAATAGATCACACACTTGGTACCATATAAATAATGCCTCCAAAGTTTTAGTGGAAACACAACGGCACCCAATTCCAATTCATGGGTGGTGTAATTCTTTTCATGCACCTTTAATTGTCTGGAAGTATAGGCAATAACTTTGCCCTTCTGCATAAGCACACATCGCATACCTGTGTGCGATGCGTCACAATAAACCACAAACTCTTCAATTCCTTCTAGCAATGTCAACACAGGTGCATTGCTTAACTTCTGTTTAAGAATATCAAAGGATTCTTGTTTCTTAGGACCCCAATCAAACTTGATATTCTTGCGAGTTAATGAAGTTAGGGGTGCAGCAATCCTTGAAAAATTTTCAATAAAACGCCTGTAATATCCTGCCAGACCCAAGAAGCTACGAATCTCTGTGGGCGTCTTCGGCTCTCGCCAATTCATGATAGCTTCAATCTTAGCGGGATCCACCTCGATACCACGCTCGCTAACCACATGTCCAAGAAATTGGACTTCACGAAGCCAAAACTCACATTTTGAAAACTTGGCGTAGAGCTTCTCTTGCTGAAGAAGTTTAAGAATACATCGAAGGTGCTTTTCATGATCAGCCTGGTTCCTTGAATAAATAAGAATGTCATCAATGAAGACGATGACAAACTTGTCTAAGTAGGGTTTGCAAACGCGATTCATGAGATCTATGAACGATGCTGGTGCATTAGTGAGCCCGAAAGGCATCACCAAGAACTCGTAATGACCATAACGAGTCCTAAATGCAGTCTTATGCACATCTTCATCTCTAACCTTCAGCTGATGGTAACCTGACCTTAAATTAATCTTGGAGAAGTAACTTGCTCCTTGAAGCTGATCGAACAGATCGTCAATCCTAGGCAATGGATATCTGTTCTTGATTGTAACCTTGTTTAGCTCGCGATAATCGATGCATAGACGCATCGATCCATCCTTTTTCTTCACAAACAGAATCGGCGCTCCCCAAGGGGACGAGCTAGGATGAATGAATCCTTTTACCAACAAATCATCTAACTGAGTCCTCAACTCTTTCATTTCAGTTGCTGCTAACCGATAAGGTGCTCTCGCAATTGGTGCAGCTCCAGGAATAATGTCAATTTTGAACTCTACTTGCCTATCTGGAGGTAAACCAGATAGTTCTTCAGGGAATACTTCTGGATATTCAGAAATGACAGGGATGTCTTCAATCTTGGGCTTTGGTTCATCAATAGTCACATGTGATATGTAAATGACACAACCCTTCTTCAAACATCTTGACTCCTTAAGCATAGACACTTGCTTAGGCAACCCATACTGAGTATCTCCTTGTATGGTAAGTGGCTCACCATACGGAGTCTTGATAACTACTTGTTTTTTGTCACAAACAATATGGGCTTGATTATGAGATAACCAATCCATGCCTATCACTATGTTGAAACCAGCTAGTTTCAAAGGAAGCAACGATAACAGAAAAGAGTGGTTCCTAATGGATATAAAAATCCATCTAACACGGTTGAAGCAGTTTCTATGGTGCCATCGGCCAACTCTACTTCATATTTTATGCTTAGGGTTTTAACAGTCAGATTTAATAGCTTAAAAAATTTATTATCCACAAACGACTTATCTGCACCCGAATCAAACAATACCCTTGCATAAACATCATTGATAAAAAAGGTACCTGTTATCACATTGTCATTCTGAATCGCTTCTTGTGCATTCATTTGAAAGACCCAAGCATTGGTCTTTTTACCTTCTTCAGGTTTCTGTGCATATTTTGGGCAGTTAGTCTTGATATGCCCCTTCTCGTTTCTACCATAACATGTTGCGTCCTTCAACTTCTTGCAATCCAAAGTCTTATGTTCTTTGGACTTGCAGATCCCACATCCAATAGGCTTTGATTGTGACTGCGACTTCGATTCAAACCTGCATTTTCCAAAATGACGCTTCTGGCAGGTTTTGCATTTAGGCTTGTCATCTTTTTGCTGGTTACCCTTGTTAAACCCAGAATTCTTCTTATGGTCTGAGTTCACCCTATGTTTCTTATCAGAACGACGTGAGTTCTCATCCTCACGTTTCCTTTTTCCTTCATCGGAACTCTTAAGCGATCTCTGCCTAACCACATCGAGAGTAAGGGATAATGACAAATCAGCCACTGACCTAAAAGTGGTGGGTCTAGACGCTTTCACACTTGCCTTGATTTCTGGGGCAAGTCCCCCAATAAAACGAGCTATACGTTTTGGTTCCGGCGTGACCAAGTATGGAACCAATCGTGACATAGTGTTGAAGCTCGTGAGATACGCCTGACAGTCCAAGTTCTTCATAACCAATGTCAGGAAGTCAGTCCCAATCTTCTTAACTTCATGTTGAGGACAGAATTTTTCTTAGATAAGAGCAACAAACTGCTCCCAGGTCATATTATACAATGGGATCTTCCCAGTAGCTTGGATCAATGACCTCCACCAAGCTAGAGCTTCTCCTTTAAACGATTGTGACACAAACTTCACAATATCTTGCTCTGCACAACCACTAATATCGACCACTGTATCCATCTCATCTAGCCACGTCATGCAATCAATGGCTCCTTTTTCCCTAGTGAAATCCCTGGGCTTGCAGGAGACGAAATACTTATAAGAACAAGCCTTAACACAGGCCTCTTGATTGAGCACAACTTTCTTAGACGGGACACTCCTCGGGTTTGATGAATGATGAGATTCACCCTTGCGAGTTGTATGAGTCTTGGAGGGTGGTTTTGAATGTGGTACAGACTGAGTTCTAACGCGAGTTCCACTTGATTCATTAATATGTCTGTCAAGAGCTCGAGTAACGGCATTATCTATTAATGCCTGCAATTCCGCGCCCACTACATTAACTCTGGTAGTATCATGATTCTCCCTCGGGTGACTGTTGACTTCATCTGACCCAGCCAGGTAGCTTGATTGCTACATAAAATATTGACAAAGATTTATTCAGAAGTCTTTTATGGAATTGTCTTTTATGGCAATTCATTAACCATGGTAATTATAAACCATATTGGTTAATTTAATTTATTTAAATTATATTTTATCCCAGTTATAATTTATTTAGGACAATCGGGTGGCACACAAAAGGCCTAGTCACAAGGACAATTTTAAATTATAAGCCATGATCTTATAGGGTCGAGGCATTTAGGTTTGAACGTAGTTCATTACCTTTCTCGACAGGGAGTCATAGACTACATCTGTCTTTTTTCTTATATGACAATGAATATGGCCCGTAGACCATACATCACAAATGGATGTTTAAAAAAAGATACTGGAGGGAATTGGAAGAATCCAATATAAGGATGACTTATGTGATTTTATCGAATCACATTTACCAGGAGCGTTAACATGTTTTCAGATGTTAACAAGGAATTGAATTTAAAAAGGAACTACCATCATAGCCCTGTCTTAATATGACACATAGGCTAGGTTTTGCCTTTAAGATTTTCTTTAATATTTATTGGCAGATCGATATAAAATGAAATGTTTTATACATATAATAACAAAATGAAATTTTGAACTAAAAACATTCCACTAAATTAAGGAGTACATAGGTGCCCTAAACAGGACTTTTACATAAATAACTTTCCCACACAGGGGCTAAAATGAAAATATAAGTCCTCACAGGGACTGAATACATAAATAAATGTCCACACAGGGACTTAATTGAAAATTGTAAATTACAAATCAATTAATAAGGAACTTCAATAATCCCTTTTGCCCTTCCCCTTGATTAAATCAGCCAATCCCTTAAGTAGACCCCGACGGCTCCTACGCTCCCTTTGAACATCCCGTTCCACCTGATTGAACCTTTGAATGATCTCCTGCTGCTGCGGTGGTTGGACAAGTGGCGACTGAGGCTGAAGAGGTGGTGGGTATTGATACCCATAAGCTGGGTATCCAGTCTGGTAGGAAGCTCTGTAGGGCCCTTCAGGATAAAGAGCATTGTAGTTTGCCGCTACAAGGTACGGGTCAACATCAGGGGCATTGTAGTAGTTGTAGCCAGTATGGACTGGCTGCTCAAAAGGGTTATACGCCGCTGCACCGGCGTATGAAGGAATCGGGTTATCATAACCCATGTGTGATGGTGGTGGTGCAACTGGCGTAGAGTCCACCTCTGAAACTGAGTTTGAAGGCCCTCCCATCTGCGGGTCTTCATACAGTGATGGGTAGTGGCTGCCACTGGAGTGTTGGGGGGTGCTGAAGTGGAATCCCCTCGCACGGACATCCGTGCTCCTGATCTTCTCCGCCTCGGTGGCTACGGAGGCAGTTGCTGCTCTGGCGGCGGCGGTGGCGTAACCGCCTGGAAACGTGAATCCTCGGAGGGGTCCTGCTGCTGTAGGTTGAAAGGGGGAGTGAACTCCCAAGGGTACGAGGCAAACCTTGCTTCATAGCTATCTGAGCCCCGGTACGGCGAACCGTGAAGAGACGATCCGTCAGAAATCTCTATGGGATGCGTGGGCGTCCCAGATGGTGGCTCGGCAGGATCCGGATCTTCATCCATATCCATGTCTTGATCACCGGAAAAGTGATCTCCTAGTCCCAATGGGTTAAAACCCACTGGTTCTTGCACCTGATTCACCGGATTAAAACTGCTCTGAAAATACGGGGTCGGGTCTTGAAATGCGCGGTGCGACCCCGACCGTTGCAGTGGTAAGAAGGAATGGTGTGAATGTTCGGACTCGTTACCTTGATGGAGCCCGAAGGAATCGTGGTACGAAGGTGAGGAGCTAAGCGAGATAGAACGCCTCGCAGGCTCTAAGTAGGTCCTCCAGTCTTCTTGAGGACTAGTGCTCATGGTTGCCGATGGAGTTCGCCGGTGTGATGGCCCGGCTTCATGGTCATGACTTGCGAAGATTGGGGCTTTTCCGCCTCTGCCTCTTCCTCGGATACGTGGCGGCATCTTCTTGTTCCTGTTAAAACAACAAAAGAAACAACAAAGGAAAACAATAAAGGACAAAATAAAAGATTAGGATTAGTCCTTAGTCCTTTACCTAGACTCGGAAGTCAAGGAATGTGCAACTGTGTCATTAAGATTAAACACAAAAGGCTAGTGTTTAATTCACTCAATGTTGGCTCTGATACCAACCTGTCACACCCCGATATTTCCACGTATTACCGGTGGGCCCGGTGGGGAGTATCGTGACGTAGTTGATATCATCATAGTCAATTTATCACAGTTTATTGCACAGCGGAAGTCTAAAAGTAATAATATTACAATTCGAATGAAAGTAACATAAGTATTACAAACGGAATGTAAAGGATCAACAGGCGGATCAAAACAAAGGAAATATTGTTCAACAGATTTAAAGTGATAAAGCTTGCAAGACTCTTTATTTATTCACTCCGGTGTAGCCAGCCTATTTCGCATAGTACCGGCACTTAACCTTTTGGAAAATACGTCAGTTTACACTGGTAAATACAATTAACCGACTCTTTTGAAAATTTTTAAGAAAATTGATTTAAATGCACAAGGCACAAATAATCTTTTATAACCTGGGACAATTATTATAAAAATAATCTTGTATACAGTTTTATATGTTTGTCGTCCGTCAGGACCGGTTAGAAGAGCCGGACAAGATTAACCGACACACCACAAGTATAATACCCACAAGGAAAACTCCTTATTGTGGGATACCTTTTATACATACATAACTGTCAGGTGTATGCCTACACCCCGTGCTTAAGTCGTGGCCATTTAAATGAATGAGCCGAGGATATCCAGGACATGGTCATTAACCCCCCAAAGGCATTGCACCAAACAAAACAGATTAAAACGGGTTATGTAAATATATTAATCACAATCCGATTTAAATAACTACATACCCGACCAACCGGTATTATTATAATACCGTATCCCAAGCCCGTATAACGGAAAATAAGTTAAAAGTATTTACCTGAGCAAAATATACAAATTTATCTCAGCCATATACAATCAGCAAGTGAAAATAGCTTTTATTGGGCTCCTAAATCAGGAACGAAGGTTTTAATAACCTATTAGATTCCTAACGGGTCTTACTTAAGTTTAAACTTAGACCGGTTAGTTTTAAAGAAAGATATACGGTTCAAAACGCAAGATTAAGCGAAGACCGGATTAGAATGTGATTTAGACCCGACAAGTGTCATGGGTAAACTAATCACATTCTGGATTTTGAAGCAAAAATGATAAGGTTTGACCCGTTTCGGTCAATTTATGCAAACTAGTCACATAAACCGTACCGAACGCGAAAAATGCATAACGGGTAACCAAATGAGTCATGTACAGGTTTCACAAGTTAATATGCCTTAAATATGTTGTGATATCAGTAGGGTACCTTCCATTATGCCCAAAACGAATATAAAATCAATTTAAGCCCTGTGGGGGTATTTTGGTCATTTTTAAGATTATAAAAGAGGTTAAATAATAATCTGAGGTTCTAGTCTAAACTGATCAGTAAAAATATTTATTTTAGTAGGTTATATCCGTAAGATATTGTATATATGTGAAATATATCATTTATGGCCAAACTATGCACCGTAGGGGCATTTTGGTCATTTCACATAACCTTTAAAGGTCAAATTTGGAAGTCTGAGTTCAAAACTTTTCTTACTGTTAAAGTATAAAAATTCTTATAATATCAGTAGGTAATGGGTCTTAAATGTTAAACATAGTTTTAACCCATACTATGTGTTTTAAAAGCGTAAAAAGTCGGTTTTAGGCGATTTTCAGGTTATATAAGGAAAGCTGAGATTTTTATCAGTCCAGAAGGCTCAAAATATTTTATTTAACATATGAAATTAGTAGAAAAAGGTTTGGTATCAAAATTTTATGTAAAACTCATTTTATTAGTAAAACGGGTATAACCGTCAATTAACGAATCAAAGCAAGAACCCCATGTTGTGATCAGTTTAAAAATTAATAAAAATCTCCAAAATATCCCAAAATATTATATTACATCAGTGGGTAAAAGGTTTGGTGTCAAAATTTGGGTTTAAATGGGTTTTATGCTAAAATGTCGTTTAAATAAATAAAAAGCTTTCAATTTACGATATCGAGCATAACTCCTAATTTAGACCTCAAACTGATGTCAAATTTTTAGGACATGTTTATAAATCAGTAATAGAGGTTTTTGTCCTCTCACATTTTCAAAAATCTCATTTTAATGTCAAAAGGGCATAATGGTCAACATTTAAGCAATTAACGGAAACATGCAAATGAATCTGATTAATAAGGAACCATGTAGTATAACCTAAGAGGGTTTTACTAACTTATAATATGGTCCTAAAGGAACCCTATGGCATATCTAAAACAAGCTTAATCGGGTCAGAACTGAAAGTCAAAGCAAAAGTCTACTTTTGCGACTTTCGGTTCCGAACCGAGCCTAAACTCAGAATTGTCGGGTTGAAAATACCTAGACATGTTCTTACATCATTTACCAAGTTATTTTAATGTTAAAACATGTTACATAACTTCTATATTATCAGTTATGAATTTATTTGCAAAAACAGCTTCTGTTGACTTTTTAATATTAACTTTGACCCGACAATTGACCAAGTTAGAGTGAGAATCAGTAGGTGCCCTTTTAAGGGTTTATTACCTACATAATTACCAACTCATAGCCACTTTCAATTCGAATAATGGCTAGACCATTAGTGATTAATCACAAAGTCAAAGCTTAATTACGATGGCTTTGACTTTTGGTCATTAGACTAATAAAACTTGAACTTAGGGAGCTAAGAACACTTACAATAGTCCTTAGCACGATTTTGGAACTTAAGAAAACTTGCTTGAGCTCCAGGAATCTCCAGAGATGAGTTGAGAATAATTTTTGTGAACGTGCAAATGAACTAGCAAACAACAAGAGCTTATATAGCCAAATATAATTCACAACATCACTCCACATGAGTCTACAACTGATTCCTGATGATTCCAGGTGTCCCCTATGCATGAAATACTGTTGGCTCAGCTCCTGGATTCGAAAAATGGCATGCAAAGGCGGTGTAACCTGACTAACCTGCAGCTGTGCAGATTTTTCTGCACCTGACACTCTTACGCGGCCCGCGTAAGAGTTGTCTAAGGCCTACGCGGCCCGCGTCAAGGGCAGACTCCGGTCACCAAGTTTCAGATATTGCAGTTTCAGTCCCTGGTCCCTCTAAACTTGTTTTATCTTTTGTTTATTGCACTTTTAACCCCCAAACTTGACTTTTAAGGGTCTTGAGTCTTTAAACATTTATCAATAAGCTTTCGGTTAGTCGAAGTCACCCGAACGGTCTTGAAATGCAACATTGACGCATTTGGCCCCTATTACTTGGAAATTCCACTTTGTTTATTTACGTGCGTCGAAACCATGAATTAATATCCAATATTTCTGAGGGCAAAATATATAATTGTTACAATGTTTTTGGGATCGTTAAAAGGTCACTCAGAGGTTACTTTCAACATGTTGACACTTTTAACCCTTATGTTTCACAAAATCCTTATTTTATGCACAAACGACTTTCCATGTTCGATAAATTATTCGTTAGAGAATACGAACGTCGTGTGAGGTCAATCAGAGGCATATGAATAGCATGTTGACACTTTGGATCCCTTTACTTACACAATTACATTGTTTGGAAAATTTAGTCCTTCCAGATCAATCTCTTACACGTTTAAAGTCCATGACACGTGTCTTTATTATATTGGTCGTGATTTTACGAGGTGTTACAATTGAACTTTTGAAAGCTATTCACTTTGACCAATATTAAACTTTAACCTTTTTGCAGGACTTTTATTTCTTTTCTTTTTTTTTCTAATCATACAACAATATATAGCTTCAATCTTTATTTATTCTGATGTTAAACTTTACTTTAAGATCTCACAATTCACAAAATAAAAGATCTATTATTTGAAGAATTTATAAATATTGCATTCGTCCATCATTTAAGAAAAGATTTAATTTTACTTCTTAAGTATTATTAACCATCATCAATTAATTTAATAACTATTTTGATATAACTAACTTTACATAAATAGTTATAACATTTTAAAAGAATATCTACCAGTTAACTTTGATAAACGATTATCGTAACGTTATTTTATTACAAGGTTTTATGATGTTAGATGCCTGAGTTGTGCACAAACATTTATTACTTATTAAACTTATCATTTTAATTATATTAACTTATATTCAGAAATATTAAATTTGCGTAGGTTATAGTTATATCTTTTGTTATGCGATATTTTGAAATTGCTTAGGTTATAGATATATCTTTTGTTACGATATTTAAAAATGTCATAATTATGATTTTTTATTTTCACTTTTGCGCACTATATGTGTTGGTGGTGATGTAACAAACCGAATCAATGCTCATCGAAAGTCCGCGCGAAGCGCGGTGGATCCAACTAGTTTTAATTATAATAACTTATATTCAGAAATATTAAATTTGCGTAGGTTATAGTTATATCTTTTGTTATGCGATATTTTGAAATTGCGTAGGTTATAGATATATCTTTTGTTATACGATATTTAAAAATGTGGTAATTAAGATTTTTTTTATTTTCAATTTTGCGCACTACATGTGTTGGTGGTGATGTAACAAACCGAATCAATGCTCATCGAAAGTCCGCACGAAGCGCGGTGGATCCAACTAGTTTAATATAAAACTTAATGTGATAAATCTTTGTTTGATTTGTTTTTATATTTATAGGAATATTGCATATTTCCCCTTAAAAAAGACTTTTATTGCATAGTTCCCTAAGTCTAAATTAAAATTGCATATTTCTCCATCTCTATTAAAATGACTATTTTACCCTTTCAAAATTAAATCATCGATATCAGAATTCCAGGTTTAAAACACTCAAAACTATTGAGACTCTTCAATTTCTCATGTTCCACTCGAGCTTCTCTTTGTCCCGTTGTCAAACACAACCACAATAGTACGTATAGCCCAAACATAATAATAAACAATTATGGTTTTATGCTGACATATATTTGGTTTTGGCAATGGTAAAGCTCAGACCCTCTTGAGAGACTTTCACCTTGTTGTTCAAGTGTAGACAGTGATTGAAGATTTGGGCATTGAAAGTCAATAGCTCTCGTTTTTGTACAATAGGTTTAACAATTAACATTGAAAGTCAATCACAATCCTATGGTTACAATTGTTGAATAAAAATGGAACGGGTGAAACATGATGAAAATAGATTGCCTTAATACGGGTAAAGAAATGGAACACCTCAATAACGGAACGTGTTAATTTAGATGATTATCGTTCGTATTTTTTATGATTCTTATTCTAGTTCGTGATAGACGGACAATAACAAAAAAAAACGCAAAACAAAAAGAACTTAATAAAGACGAAAGAAAGGGAAAAAGAACAAACTAGCGAAACGTAACAAGGAAAAAGACACAAAACCTAGTTAAAATGAGTAAATATGGAATTTTTAAGTTTTAGTAAGATTAAGGGTAAAATAGTCATTATATAATTTATTTTAAATAAAATAAAACAAAATGGGTAAATTTGCAATTTAGTTAGTTAAGGAAGGGAATATATGCAATTTAAATTTTAGATTGGGTACGAAACTTAAGGCCATTAATCCTCGTCGTAGGACCGAGTGACATGAGTGATAGATCTATTTGGGTGTAGCGAGCCCACACCCATGGGGACCAGGGTGGCCCATAGTGGTGACTATGTCTTCCAGCCGGAGGCCCGGTACAAATTTGCTAAGTTTGAGTCTTCCTGCACCATTTCACACATACCATTGGCTTTGCAACCCATTAGTGATCTCTTTTTCCTTATTTGCTAGGTTTGAGTCTTCCTGCACCATTTCACACATACCAGGGACTTTCATACATAGAGAAATACTTTAAAGGTTTATACACACAGACATACACATGAACTCGCTAAACTTTTGTTGATGTTTTTCAAACTACATGTATTTCAGGGAACTAGTGGATCTGGCGGGGTATGCATGTGTCAAGCTGCATTTGAATAAAAGATGTTATCCAGGGTTGTTGAGTTTAGAGGGTGTATCCCTTTCCTGGACGGGATACATGATTCTAAACTCGGGTTTTATTTAAGTACTTTTGTTGAGTCTTTGTGAACTCATTTAGACACGTCTTGGCTTGTAACTTGGTTTGGTATTGATGTTTTCAGACAATGTTGTTGTGGAATTTTCTTAACTCTTTTAATGGATAAACATCTCGTGTTTTTATCATATAGCATTGTTATGATTGTTGCTATGGTATTAAGAAGTCACACCAAATAACCACACTTCCGCAAAAGTCAGGGTGTGACAGCTTGGTATCAGAGCCTCGATCATAGAGAACTAGGATTCTTTCTCGAGTCTAGACTATGATCATCAGGGCTCTCACGAAAACATTTTTACATTGCATACACAAAACGTCCAGATCCAGGGAAACAAACTTTTTTCAAACAAAAAGGGCACAAACACACATTTCCAAATTTATGTTTATAATTCAGTCTTAGAGACTGAGGGAGTTCAATCTTAGAGGCTGAGGGAGTTCAGTCTTAGAGACTGAGGGAGTTCAGTCTTAGAGACTGAGGGAGGTTCAGTCTTAGAGACTGAGGGGTTCAATCTTAGAGATTGGGGAGGTTTAGTCTTAGAGACTAGGGAAGTTTGGTCTTAGAGACCAGGGAGTCAGTCTTAGAGACTGGGGAAATTTGGTCTTAGAGACCATGGATTTAGTCTTAGAGACTGGGAGGTTTGGTCTTAGAGACCAAGGAGTTAGTCTTAAAGACTGGGAAGGTTTGGTCTCAGAGACCAGGGAGGTAGTCTGAGGGACTAGGGAGTTCAGTCTAAGAGACTGGGTGGGATAGTCTGGGGAAGACTAGGATGATTACATTCTTACACTATTATTACATACGTTCTTATTTGATGATTATTGATATACATGCATATGTGTGGTTGTTTTGTCACAGACACCATGTAATCATCCTCCGAGAGTGGAGTGTCAGACACCCTAGACCCGATAGCTATAGTATCAGACGACGAGATTCTTCTAGAGGGCGAGGTTTACACTTCAGATACTACGAGTAGTGACGAAGATGACTTCCAGCCCTTCGCCTTACCGGATTTCGGAGATGATTTACCTTTAGCTGATGGTTTTCTCGATGGGGATCTACCTCTTGCTTAGATCCCTGCACCTATTCCTCTCACTGCATTTCCTTTGGAGGATCTGCCTCTCGATGATATGTCGGACGACGACATCGATCTTTTCATCGAGGGTCCCCCTGAGGATGACCAGGATGGCGGGGCTCCGATTGATGACGATGTTGCTATTCCTGTTGATGAGGTTCCTTTTGTTGATTCCATTGCTTTTCCTGTCGAGGTTCCTGTTATGGAGGTTTTATCTGACCAGTCTGGTCACGATTCGTCTGGTCCCGACTCGTTTGAGTCCATTTCATCTTCTACCCTTCATGCACTGGGATTACATCATTATCCCACAGACACTGATACCGACACAGCGATGTCTGCAGCGCCTGATTCGCCGCAGGATTTTGAGCTCGACGATGAGATTGACCCTATGTTTCCACACGATTTCGATCCAGACCATGAGGTTGAGTTTATCCTAGAGGAGCAGCCTGTTGAGGCACCTGTTTTTCCTGATGATCAGCACCTTGATATACCCGCTGATCATGAGCTTGCTCCCGCTGATCCAGAGCCTGAGATAGCACCAGAGCCCTTTTTGCTCACGACCTTTTACTTGTGTATGACCCTATCCCTGCTGATGTCCCAGTTGTTGCACCACCAGTTGTTGATGTCCCAGTTGTTGCACCACCAGTTGTTGATGTCCCAGTTGTGCACCTCTGCCTAACCCTATACCTGTTTTTGTTGTTCGCGCCCCTTTTGCTACACACGTTGACCCTAGATATGCTCACACCCGTAATGGGTGGATTGAGGATTACGATGACTATCCTCCTTTTGTTCGACCAGTTACTTCCCCTGCTGCACCTGTTCAGGTACCCGTTGATGTCACACAGTTTCACCCACATGTATCTGACGTTCACCGCATGGATTTACCCATCACTTTTCTTCAGGACATTCCTCCTCCCCATCCAGGGGAAGGACCCTCTAGTCATCAGCACACTCACATACCTTTTGTGTCAGGAGTCGATCAGTTCAGGCCATAGTTTCCACACACGGCTTCTTCTTCTGCACCCACGGGCGAGCCATTTATGTGGTTTCCGCCCAACGTCATGCCTATATCTGATCCGTACCATCCCTTCCATATTGGATATTCGAGGGATGATCTGCTTTTATCCTTGCAGTTACAGCAGGATATGTTGAGTCGGAGAGTCGCTGAGCTCGAGAGGATCCCGCGTCCTCCACATGGTGCTGGTCCGTCACAGTTTGCTGTCCCACCTGCTCCACTATTTCCTTACCCGGATTTCGACATCCGTTTTTTTACTATGGAGCAGTAGATTGCTTGTTTGTTGCGTATTGTTTATCCACTCGAGGAGGATTTGGTGCATTTGCGCCATTTGCTTTTCATTCCTCCACCTCCTCTTCCCCCATCAGCTTCAGGTTTTTGGTTTTCTGCAGATAGCATATTTTGATTGCACAGCATTTTGAGGACCACAGTGTGACTATGACTTTTGACTTTTGTTTATTATAGTTGGTAGATGATTCAGACAAGGGTGATGTGACCCTTAGTCTCTTTTGATGTACGATACAATTATGAAACTTGTAAACACTGTATTTGTGGTCTTGGTTATATGAAGCTCAATCGCATCATTCTCATTACATGCGCTGTTGGATTATTTGTTTTGTGTTATGACATGGGATGTTATGTGTTAATGAATGTTATTACATGCGCGTGTTACGTACTTACTATACTTATTATGGCCTGACCTATACAATCTTCTTATAGAAGATGCCGCCACGAAGGGAAAATCGTTTACCTACTACTGAGGCCGAATTGCAAGCAAGGATCTCCCAAGTAATAGCGGATTACGAGGCCACACGCGCCAAAACTAGCGGGGGTACCTCAAGGAACAACCCACCAAATGGTAATGTTTAAGTCGCTTAAGACACATCACATTGCATTTGGACATTGCATGTGCAATTGCTAATGTTTCCTGTGAATAATGTTGCTTGTACAGGTTGTACCTACAACCAATTTTTAGACTGTAAACCGCTAAACTTTGACGGCATCGGGGGTGCTGTAGCTTATGTTCGATGGACGGAGAAGACCGACTCAGTGATAAGAATGAGCAAATGCGCACTAGAACAACAAGTTACCTACATTTCCGGATTGTTTACTAATGGAGCACTTTCATGGTGGAATCTCCAGGTTCAAACTCTGGGAGAGGCTGCAGCATACGCTTTGACTTGGAACGAGCTGAAGGAGCTCATGCGTAAGAAGTATTGCTCCAGGGCCAAAATTCAGAAGCTGGAAACTGAATTTTGGAACCTTAAGATGGACGGCCCAAAGGTCGCCAAGTATGTTTAGAGATTTCATGATCTGTCTCATGTGGTACCATACATGGTTACTCCTGAATTCAAACGCGTGGAGCATTTCATCTGGGGGTTGGCACCTCAGATTATGAGTATGGTCACATCGTCAAAGCCTGCAACAATTACTGAAGCTATCGATATGAGCGTGTCACTGACTGAGGAAGCTATCAGGCTAAAGAAGTTTTCAAATTCCGACCAGAAAAGGAAAGAAACTCATGTTGAATCCTCAGGAGAAAACAAAAGGAAGTTCTCCAATTTTAAAAAGGGTACCAGCAGCGCCAGCAGGAAGAAGGAGGTGAACCCACCAGTTGAAGTTAAAATTGTTGCTGAAGTCAAGGGAAGAGGATACATGGGCGCTCTGCCCAAATGTGATATATGTCAGTACCACCACTCCGGCCAGTGCAGGTTAAGGAAATGTGAGTCTTGTGGGAAGACTGGCCACTCAAAAGAAACATGCTGGGCTGGTACTAGTGTTGGTCGTGGTGGTCAGCGAGGATATGGAAATGGTAATGGAAACCGCCAACAGGGAGGAAATGGCGGGAATGGAAATCATGGATATGCTGGGAATCAAGCTGGTAACCATGGATCGAACGTCAATCGAGGCGGTAATGGTAATGGGAATGGTCGAGGACCAGGGTGTTTTAACTGCGGAGACATCGGGCACTTCAAGCGTGAATGCCCAAAGCTTAATCAGGCACAAGGAAGAGTTTTTAATATCGGTGCAAGGGAAGCACGCCAAGATCCAAATGTCGTTACTGGTACGTTCCGTATTAATCAACGCTTTGCATCTGTCCTTTTTTATACCGGTGTCGATTATAGTTTCGTATCGCTAGAATTTAAGAAAATGCTTGGGTTAACTGCTAGTAAGTTAGACATTTCGTACTCAATTGAACTGGCTAATGGAAAGCTGGTTGAAACAAATGAAGTCATCAGGGGATGCGTGATACAGCTGGGAGAACACAAGTTTACACTGGATCTACTGCCAGTCGAGTTGGGAAGCTTCGACATGGTAGAAGGGATGGATTGGTTGTCAAGTAACAGAGCCGAGATTGTATGTCATGAGAAGACCATTCGCATCCCTATGGCGGATGGAGAAACGATTGTGGTACATGGAGAGAAGCGCGATATGCCTCTATGGATCATTAGCTGTTTGAAAGCTAGAAAATGTTTGAAGAAGGGATGTGTTGCCTTCTTGGCACACATCGTTGATAAAGAAGCCGCTGAGCCGAAACTAGAAAACATTCCAATTGTGAAGGAGTATCCTGAAGTCTTTCCAGAAGACTTGCCAAGATTGTCTCCGCAAAGACAAGTCGAGTTTCATATTGACTTAGTTCCAGGCGTCGCGCTTGTAGCTAAGGCACCTTATCGACTTGCACCTTCAGAGATGCAAGAGCTGTCAACACAACTCCAGGAGCTATTGGATAAGGGATTTATCAGACCAAGCTTCTCGCCTTGGGGAGCTCCAGTTTTGTTTGTTAAAAAGAAGAATGGTAGTTTTCGCATGTGTATCGACTACCGGGAGCTGAATAAGTTGACAATCAAGAACAGGTATCCTTTGCCAAGAATCGATGACTTGTTCGATCAATTACAAGGTTCAAGTTTTTACTCAAAGATCGATCTTCGATCAGGCTATCACCAGTTGCGTATTCAAGAGGAAAGTATTCCCAAGACTGCTTTTAAGACTCGCTATGGGCATTACGAGTTCCTGGTTATGCCGTTTGGTTTGACAAACGCGCCAGCAGTATTCATGGATCTGATGAACAGAGTTTGTAAGCCGTAGCTCGATAAGTTTGTGATTGTGTTTATTGATGACATTTTGATCTACTCGAAGACGAAAGAAGAACATGAGCAACACTTAAGAGCTATTCTAGAGCTTCTTAAGAAAGAGAAGTTGTACGCTAAGTTCTCGAAGTGCGAGTTCTGGTTACGGGAAGTCCAGTTTCTTGGTCATGTAGTTAACGGAAATGGGATTCATGTGGATCCCACCAAGATGGAAGCGATCAAGAATTGGGAAACTCTGAAGACGCCAACCGAAATTCGACAGTTCCTAGGTTTGGCAGGATATTATCGCAGGTTCATTGAGGATTTCTCAAAAATCGCTCAACCTTTGACCTCTCTCACACAGAAAGACAAGAAGTTTGATTGGGGAGACAAGCAAGATGAAGCTTTTCAGCTGTTGAAAAACAAGCTTTGTGACACACCAATTTTATCTCTACCCGAAGGCACGGACGACTTCGTGGTATATTGCGACGCCTTGCGTCAAGGTTTGGGGTGTGTACTAATGCAGCGTCAGAAGGTTATAGCATATGCTTCTCGCCAATTGAAGATCCACGAGAAAAATTACACCACGCATGATTTGGAATTAGGCGCGGTGGTATTTGCATTGAAGATCAGGTGACACTACTTATATGGCACGCGATGTACAATCTATACTGATCACAAGAGACTGCAGCACAGATTTGATCAGAAAGAGCTTAACATGAGACAGAGACGCTAGGTAGAACTATTGAACGACTATGATTGTGAGATCAAGTATCACCCAGGGAAGGCGAATATGGTCGCCGATGCCTTAAGTCGGAAAGAAAGGATTAAGCCCATAAGGGTTAGGGCTTTGGAAATGATTATACAAACGGATCTCTCATTGCGCATTCGTGCCGCGTAGAGAGAAGCTCTCAAGGAAAGGAATATTGAGAATGAATATCTCCATGGGATGGAGAAGCAGTTGGTACCAAACGGGGAAGGAACGTTGTGCTTCATGAAACGAATTTGGGTTCCCTTGTTTGGTGGTTTGAGAAATGTTATTTTTTACGAAGCTCATAAGTCACGGTACTCGATCCATCCAGGATCGGACAAAATATACCAAGATCTAAAGGATCTCTATTGGTGGCCGAGAATGAAAGGCGATGTTGCGATATATGTTGGCAAATGTTTAACTTGCGCCAAGGTAAAGGCCGAATACCAGAAGCCTTCAGGTCTTCTGTGTCTCACCCCGATATTTCCACATATTACCGGTGGGCCCGGCGGGGAGTATCGTGACGTAGTTGATATCATCATTGTCAATACACACAATAATATAGCACAGCAGAAGGCTTGGTGAATAAACTATTACAAACCATAATGTCTGAGTGTTCGAGTTTAAGAATATACAGACTGGAATGTAATAAGATCCACAGGCGGATCATGAATAAATACAAAGAAACAAAATAACAGACTTCAGGTATCTATGGATTTGCAAGATCCTCTTATGACCCCTAATAGCTCCAGCCTATTACGAGAGGTACCTGTCAAATCAGCCTTTAACAAAATACGTCAGTTTACACTGGTAAATACAATTAACTTACTCATTTGAAAAGTGTTTATAAAATTGGTTTTAATGCACATGGCACAAATCTTTTATAACTTGGGACAATTATTTAATTATAATCGTGTATACAGATTTACATGTTTGTCTTACAATTGGGGCCGGTTGGAAGCCGGTCGTGATTAACCGTCTCACCACTTATAGAACCCACAAAGGAGTTATCCCCAACATGTGGGTTTATATTTTAGCATTTGCATCTGTCAGGTGTATGGCTACACCCCGTGCATAGGTCGTGGCCATTTTCAAATGAAATGAGCCGAGGATATCCAGGACACGGTCGTATTAACCCCCAATGCTTATGTTATCAAACAAGACATATTAAAACGGGTTATGTAAATTTATTAATCACAATCCGATTAAATGATTTCATACCCGACCAAGTGGTATTATTATAATACCATATCCCAAGCCCGTATAAGGGAAAATAAGTTAAAAGTATTTACCTGATGTTAGCAGTATAATCCTAAAGCTCTTGATGGCACCTTCTACCGGAAGCTATTTAATCTGTATAGAAGGTTTATTACCTATTAGGATGCTAACGGGTCTTTAATTTAGTCAAGGACTTAGACCGGCTAGCTAGAAGGAAACCTTACGGTTCTAAACGCTAGATTAAGCGGAGACCGGAATAGAATGTGGTTTAGACCCGACAAGCTTGGATACTTGTATAATATGGGTAAACTAAACACATTCTAGAAATTGAGGATTTATTGATAAGGTTAAGCCCGTTTCGGCTACTTTACGTAAACTAGTCACGTAAACCGATCCGAACGCATAAACGCGTAACAGTTAACCAAATAAATTATATACAGGTCTTACTTGTTATTATGCTCAAAATATGTTAATACATCAGTAAGATGTTAACATATATGCCCAAAAAGTAATTTAAACCATATTAAGTCCCATAAGGGCATTTTGGTAATTTTAACGCTCATAAAAGAGTTTAAATATTAAACTGAGTTCCAGGTCTGATCTAATCAATAAAAATATGTATTTTTATAAGTTATAACAGTAGGGTATTTTATATATGTGAAATTTATCTTATATAACCAAACTATGCACCGTAGGGGCATTTTGGTAATTTCACATAAGCTTTAAAGGTCAAAATAAAATTCAAAGTTTAAAAAAAAAAAAACTTTGACTTACTGTTTAATTATATAAATTAACTTAAAACATCAGTAGGTAATAAGTTTTATATGCCAAATAAAGTTTTAACTCACATCATGCGCTAAAAACGCTAAAAAGTCGGTTTTAAGGGATATTCGGGTTAAAATAGGAAATCTGAGTTTTTGATCAGTTTATAAATTTCAAAATATTTTATTTATCATATAAAATCAGTAGCAAAAAGTTTGACATCAAAATGTTATGTAAAATTCATTTTATGCATGAAAAGGGTAAAACCGACAATTACCCAAATCAAGCTATAATCCTATGTTATGCTCAGCCTAAAAATAAATAAAAATCTTCAAAAATCCCAAAATATTATTTTACATCAGTAGGTAAAAAGTTTGGTATCAAAAATTGGGTTTAGATTGACTTTATGCTAATTACGCCATTTAATTAATAAAAAGCTTTCTAATTACGCTATTGAGCATAACTCCTAATCTAGACCTCAAACTGATGTCAAATTTTCGAGACAAGTTTAAATATCAGTAGCAAAGGTGTTTGTCCGTTCACATTGCTAAAAATCCCAGTTGTGTGTCAAAAGGGTGTTTATTGTATTTTTAAGCATATTAGCGATCAAGTGCATATAATTCAAACCATTAGGTACCATGCAATATAACTTCAGAGGGTTATACTACTGAGTAATGTGATCCTAATTGAAGCTTAAAACATGGGAGAATTAAGCTTGAACGGGTCAGAACTGAAAGTCAAAGCAAAAGTCAAGCTTTTGCGACTTTCGGTTATAAACTGACCTTAGACTATTAATTGCCGGGTTAGGACTGATAAAACATGTTCTAATATTAATTACCAAGTCATTAGAATGTTAAAATATAATTTAGAACTTATGTTTTATTAATTTTAATCTTTTTTAAACATTCTGTCCAGTTTGACTTACTTTGACCCGACAATTAACTAGTCAAACGAGATAATTAGGAGGTGCCCTTTTAAGGGTTAATCACCTACCTTAATATGGTTCTATAACCACTTTCGTTTTGATCAGTGGTTAGACCAAATGTGATTAAACTGAAAGTCAAACCTAATTTACGACAAGTTTGACTTTTAGGTAATTAAGCTAATTAAAACGACTAAGCAAGTAATTAGAAGCTTACTAATAGTCCTAGCTGTCTTTTCTACACTTGGAATCTTCTCCTAATTGATTGCAAGCTCCAGGTGAGAGTTCTTGAAATATTGCAAGTGAAGTGTGCATATGAACTTAGAACTAGAGTCCTTTAAATAGCAAATTCCAAGTGTTTAGATTACTTCCAGGTGTTAAGGAACATCCTAGGATCACCCCAGGTGTCCTAGTTGATGAAATAAACCGACATATAGCCCCTAGAGTCGATACATTTAAGGTTAAGGCGGTGCAACTGATCAAACCTGCACCTGTCCAAGAAATTCTGCGCTGGGCACTTTTAGGCGGCCCGCGTAAGATCATAAGGGATCTTACGTGGCCCGCATGGAACCGGAAAACTGGCAAAACAACTTTAAAACTTGGCAGCTTTAGTCCCTGGTCTGTTTAAACCCTATTTAACATTTTTTTTTGGCAATAAAGGCCCTTGTAGTCAGTTTGGTGAAGTTAAGGATGTATAAACTAACTTCGTTAGGCTCGGGTTCATTAATTATCACTATGAATGCAAGTTTCATCAAGTTGACACTTATAGCCCAAAGTCTTGAAAACATGCTTAACGATCTCGAAACCACGTGAAATTTATACCACTTATTCTTAAGAGTATATTTGAATATTTCGAAGCCTTGGTTTCATTAAAAGGTCACTCAGAGGTCAGAATCAACATGTTGACACGTTTAACCCTTGTAATTTAATAATCTTCCGATTATTTTCATAAACGGCTTCTTATATCCAATCAATCACTCGTTTAAGAATATATTCATCATATATGGTCATTCAGAGGCACAAGTTTGGCATGTTGACACTTTTAGTCCCTGTGGTTTCATAGTTTCACTGTTTGACAACTTTAGTCCTTCAAACTCAATCTTTCACATATTTAGAGTGTAGGACACGTGTCTATACATAATTGGACACGTTTTTACGTGGTGTTACATTCTGCAACAACCTGAAATACCCAAATGGAAATGGGAACAGATTTCCATGGATTTTATAACAAAATTACCAAGGACGCCCAAGGTCCATGATACGATTTGGGTAATTGTAGACCGTTTAACGAAATCTGCACACTTTTTGGCAATCAAGGAGAAAGACAACACGAGTAAACTTGCTGAGCTATACATGAGAGAGATTGTTGCACGACATGGAGTGCCCCTCTCAATTATCTCTGATAGAGATGGACCTTTCGTGTCAAGGATTTGGCAATCCTTCCAAGAAGCATTTGGTTCTCAGTTGAATCTGAGTACTGCATTTCACCCGCAAACAGACGGACAGAGTGAACGAACGATTCAAACGCTAGAAGACATGTTGCGAGCTTGCGTAATGGATTTAGGTGGAAGTTGGGACACTCACCTACCATTGGTTGAATTTTCATACAACAAAAGTTACCATGCAAGCATCCAAGCCGCACCGTTCGAAGCTCTCTATGGACGCAAGTGTCGATCACCGATATGTTGGGCTGACGCGGGAGATAAACAGCTTGTTGGGCCGGAATTGGTCCAGGAGATGACAGACAAGATTGCACAGATCCGAGAGCGCATCAAAGCGGCTCGCGATTGTCAAAAGAGTTATGCGGACCTAAGAAGGAAACCTCTGGAATTTGAGGTGGGAGATATGGTTTTGTTGAAGGTTTCACCCTGGAAGGGTGTGGCACGCTTTGGGAAGTGTGGGAAGTTGAACCCCAGATACATTGGTCCATTTAAAATCCTGAAAAGGATTGGTCTCGTAGCATACAAGTTGGATTTACCTGCTGAACTGAATGGCATTCATGATACATTCCATGTATCAAATTTGAAAAAGAGTCCAACTCAAGAAACAGTTATCATTTCTGCCGACGAAGTTCATATTGACGACACACTCCACTTTATTGAAGAACCTGTTGGGGTCACTGATTGGAAGGTTAACAAAACACGCCGGAGTAGTGTCAAACTCGTCAAGGTTCGATGGAATGCACGACATGGCCCAGAATTCACGTGGGAGCGTGAGGATCGCATGAAAGAAAAGTACCCACATTTATTCCCCAAGACCCCTGCATCTAGTAGCAGAGCTTAAATTTCAGGACGAAATTTTCTTAACAGGGGGAGAATGTGACAACCCTCATAATTACAGGTATCCGTACAATTAATTAATATTAAATTTGTGCTTAATGATTGTGCTTGATTACAACTGATGATATAAACTACTTTATGATTTATGTATCATAGTGCATCACATTTCATACTGTCACACCATTCATCACATACAAACATTAGTGACATACTTGATGCACAAAGCGCAGTTAGCACAGTGAGCGGATAACTCAGAATTATACTAACAGTGCCAGTACATAGATAGACAGTGTTTTGAGGCCCAGTATGAGCCAGAGACAAGGTACTACACTAGTGAGGAGTGTAGGGAAGTGAGGACCATAAAATTGTGTCACTAGGTGATAGTTTAAGTGCCGGAAAGTGCCTAAAACCCACTTAAAGTGCAGAATTCTACATTAATTACCAAAATTCAGAATTTTAACATGCTAGTAATGTGCAAAAATATGGCAAAATGGTCCTGTATGCTTTCCTAAGTGTCGGGAATTGAGAGTGTCACAAAAAGTTACATAAAAGGCACTATACGATATAACTTAGCACTTTAACGGAACGGTATCAAACCGGACATTATCCGGAACACTAAAATACTACCAGAAACATTGGTTCCCGAGCACTATAACACACTACATAATACATGTAACACACTAAACATTAGACATTACACTTAACACCCTACTAATCACCTACTTACCACAACAATTTACAATTTACCCCCCTCCCCCCTGAAGAAACACTAGATAAATGGTCGGAACCGAGATATCTAGGGGTTTTGAATCCGCATAAAAAGGTGGGTTTCCTCTCGTTCGATTAGGGTACAACTGATCTCCTTCTCCGATAACTCTGCAAAAAAGAAGCACCGTTAGCCTCGCCAAGGGGAGAAAAGGGTTCTCTCCTTAACCCGACTCCGGTGTGAGAATAAGTATGGGTTATGAAGAAGAAGAAGATGTATTTGAGAAGTGTGTGTAACTTGAATTTCATACCTGAATAGTTCTCATATTTATAGCCGGGAGTCTTTAGGCGGGAAAACCCGTTAATGAAAAGTTGACGGAAGATGCTAACCCCGTAAGCGGTTGCATTTCCTTCCGTCCAGTTCCTTGATCCGACGTGAGAGCACACGGATCGTGGTTTAGATCGATGGCTGGGGATTTGCCACGTGTAAAGTGATCAAGTGGAGATTACTCTCCAATTTCATGCTTTCGTTGTGCTTTCAGGGATGCCTGAGATGGTGACACGTGTCCAGACGGTTGTAACCGTCTTGATAGTGCACGATTTTATTTCTTCTAGAAGATTACTGTTGTAATCTGGTGTGGCACCTTTTTGTGTGGAAACAGCTGAACAAATAAATCCCAAGTCTGAGTAAATAATATCCAGGTCTGGATATTTAAGCGGAAGTGTTTATTTCGGGATTTTCATCCTTTGTCTATGGGAGAAAGCACAAGGATTTATGATTTCCTTTGGGCGCGCGAGTGTTTGACTGTTGACTGTTCTTTAAGTCTTTATTTTATGGGACCCGTGCGTGGCCGCGCAGAGTACAAGGATGAAAAGACTGTTTGTGGTTTGGTCCCAAGCACTTATTATGAGGTTTTTGGGACCTTACCCCTTCACCCCCTTATGTAATCGGCCCAAAAGGGACCCCACCACAAGATTTTCCACTCTTCATAATATATCCTCCTAATCTTCACTTGGAATTGATGAAGATTTGTCATGTACTCTTGTAGACACATAATCCATTGGGTATTAGCATTTGATTATAAGTTAAACACTTCATCTTCATCAATCACCAACAAAACTCACTCTCTCCTCTCTTCATAAAAGCTCGGCCGAACATACCCTATACACCACCACCATTTTTCGGTTTTCAAGTATCCATTCCAAGGTTACTACAAGGTGCTAGAAGGTCATTAACGAAGCTCGGTGCTCACGGATCTTGAAAGACCTCTACCACAAGCTTCTATCCACTCATTTTCTCCATTGTTCTTCCCTAGCTTTAAGCTACTAGTAAGACTTCTTTTGATCCTTGTTTACTTCATATTTTTGGTGGTTAATAGATATATTATGATGAAATAACTAGAACACTAAAAGACTTGAATCTTGAATCTTGAATCATAAGGAGAAATAAGATCATACATGAGGAAATATTGTTAAGATGATGTTTTCTTGATGATTACTAGAAATATGATGTTGATCATCATATGGAACTTGTTAGAGTATGATTAAAAACATGGTTTAACAAGTTAGGAGATGATTATGTGTTTCATGAAATAATCATCTTCTAGACTAAACATGAACTTGAAAGTAAAAATGATTTTCTTACAAAGTAATAAACCAAGTGAACTAGTAAATTTGTGAACCCAAGACTTGTGTATGATTTTCCAAGAAAACCCAAGTTTAAAATACGTTTTTTGAAAGATCATGATTCTTACATATACTTACACTATTTTTGGAAATAAAATAAGTATATGGATGCTAGTAAAACAAGAAGATGTGGTAAATAAATATTTTTTGTAAAATGAGTTCACAAGTTGTAAACATCTAGAAATCCCGAGAATGAGATTTTAACAAAAGTAAATATATTTTGGGAAGTAACTAAGACCACTAAATACTTTACCAAGTTACTACACATTTTTGTGAAGAATCAAGTTCATGTTACTTTGTAAAATATATAGTTTTTGCACTTGGTAAGTGTAATATGGTTTAGTGATTGTTGTTGATTGTTTGAATGATTTTTGAAAAGAAAATGATATGCTAAATAGCATGGACACCTCCATTTACAAAGGAAACTATGGCGAATTTTTCTAAAAATTCCAACACTAAGAAATATTTTCTAACAAGTGTTTACAAATATGTTTTTAACTTTGTTTTTCAAAATAAACTTTGCCATAATTTTTCTAACAAAAATACAAGGTGTCGGAGGTTGGTTTTTGTAAATAAAATGAGTAAATATATATTTAGAATATATATTTTATATCAAGACGCTTGTGTGAATACTTGTATGATTTGCGAACTAGTTATATTATTTTAGGGAAAAATAATATAACTTAACAAAATACCATGGAAATTACAACTCCAAAATAATACAAAAAATCGCAAGGAATAAATAATTAAGTTACACACTTGATATTGTGAAACCGAACGCAAAAACGTAACTAATGAAATATTCCGGAAAATACTCTTACACGTATATTTTTGGTAAACATTATTTTGGAAGTAAAAGAAGGGAAAATATATTATTTTTGGGAAAAATATATACATATTTTGGAATACGTTATTTTTGATAAATAAGTAGTATATATATTTTCTAAGTGGGACTTAAAAATATATTAATTCGGAACTACAATATACATGTGTAAATACCCCCATCCTTGGGAAGGAAATACAGAGTTAAAATACTTGTGAAGTATTAATACAAAAATATTGATTAAACAATTATTCCAAAATTAAATATAATTTAAGTTAAAATAATTATTATTTTAACAAATAATTATAACTTGGAATAACTTAAGAACGCAACTCAAAACGTTAAACTCTAAGCCAAGGCACGACCCGTTCGTCTAATAGACGTTAGTACCCTGTAGGTAGTCATGATTAGCTGCGGGGATTTGAGTTGACGATACAGAAGACGCACTACGGTGAGTTCATGTCCCCCTTTTCTTTTAACTGTTTTCAGTTTTATACTTCGGAGGTGAAATACATGTTACAATTATTACAAACGTTTATTACATGGTATGATTAGCTTAAGGAGGGTTTACTACTAGATCATGTGAAGGGTGGGTACGACACTTAAGGCCATTAATCCTCGTCGTAGGACCGAGGAACATGAGTGATAGATCTATTTGGGTGTAGCGAGCCCACACCCATGGGGACCAGGGTGGCCCATAGTGGTGACTATGTCTTCCAGCCGGAGGCCCGGTACAAATTTGCTAGGTTTGAGTCTTCCTGCACCATTTCACACATACCATTGCCTTTGCAATCCATTGGTGATCTATTTTTCCTTAATTGCTACATACCAGGGACTTTCATACATACAGACATACTTTAGAGGTTTATACACACAGACATACACATGAACTCGCTCAACTTTTGTTGATGTTTTTCAAACTACATGTATTTCAGGGAACTAGTGGATCTGGCGGGGTACGCATGTGTCAAGCTGCGTTTGAATAAAAGATGTTATCCAGGGTTGTTGAGTTTAGAGGGTGTATTCCTTTCCTGGACGGGATACATGATTCTAAACTTAGGTTTTATTTAAGTACTTTTGTTGAGTCTTTATGAACTCGTTTAAACACGTCATGGTTTGTAACTTGGTTTGGTATTGATGTTTTCAGACAATGTTGTTGTGGTATTTTCTTAACTCTTTTAATGGACAAACATCTCGTGTTTTTATCATATAGCATTGTTATGATTGTTGCTATGGTATTAAGAAGTCACACCAAATAACCACGCTTCCGCAAAAGTCAGGGTGTGACAATATGTGTTGGTGGTGATGTAACAAACCGAATCAATGCTCATCGAAATTCCGTGAAGCGCGGTGGATCCAACTAGTATATATTAATTGATAACGTTTGGAGGAATAGTAATGTTTTCATTTCTTAAATTTGGACATTGATGTCACACCCCGATATTTCCACGTATTACCGGTGGGCCCGGTGGGGAGTATCGTGACGTAGTTGATATCATCATAGTCAATTTATCACAGTTTATTGCACAGTGGAAGTCTAAAAGTAATAATATTACAATCCGAATGAAAGTAACTTAAGTATTACAAACGGAATGTAAAGGATGCACAGGCGGATCAAAACAAAGGAAATATTGTTCAACAGATTTAAAGTGATAAAGCTTGCAAAACTCTTTATTTATTCACTCGGGAGTAGCCAGCCTATTTCGCATAGTACCGACACTTAATCTTTTGGAAAATACGTCAGTTTACACTGGTAAATACAATTAACCGACTCTTTTGAAAATTTTTAAGAAAATTGATTTAAATGCACAAGGCACAAATAATCTTTTATAACTTGGGACAATTATTATAAAAATAATCTTGTATACAGTTTTATATGTTTGTCGTCCGTCAGGGACGGTTAGAAGAGCCGGACAAGATTAACTGACACACCACATGTATAATGCCCACAAGGAAAACTCCTTATTGTGGGATACCTTTTATACACACACAACTGTCAGGTGTATGCCTACACCCTGTGCTTAAGTCGTGGCCATTTCAATGAATGAGCCGAGGATATCCAGGACATGGTCATTAACCCCCCCCCCCCCCAAAGGCATTGCACCATACAAAACAGATTAAAACGGGTTATGTAAATATATTAATCACAATCTGATTTAAATAACTACATACCGACTAAGCGGTATTATTATAATACCGTATCCCAAGCTCATATAACGGAAAATAAGTTAAAAGTATTTACCTGAGCAAAATATACAAATTTATCTCAGCCGTATACAATCAGCAACTGCAAATATCTTTTACTGGGCTCCTAAATCTGGAACGAAGGTTTTAATAACCTATTAAATTCCTAACTGGTCTTACTTAAGTTTAAACTTTGACCGGTTAGTTTTAAAGAAAGATATACGGTTCAAAACGCAAGATTAAGCGAAGACCGGATTAGAATGTGATTTAGACCCGACAAGTGTGAAGACTTGTATAATATGGGTAAACTAATCACATTCTGGATTTTGAAGCAAAAATGATAAGGTTTGACCCGTTTCGGTCAATTTATGCAAACTAGTCACATAAATCGTACCGAACGCGAAAAATGCATAACGGGTAACCAAATGAGTCATGTACAGGTTTCACAAGTTAATATGCCTTAAATATGTTGTGATATCAGTAGGGTACCTTCCATTATGCCAAAAACGAATTTAAAATCAATTTAAGCCTCGTAGGGGTATATTGGTCATTTGTAAGATTATAAAAGAGGTTAAATAATAATCTAAGGTTCTGGTCTAAATTGATCAGTAAAAATATTTATTTTAGTAGGTTATATCAGTAAGATATTGTATATATGTGAAATATATCATTTATGGCCAAACTATGCACCGTAGGGGCATTTTGGTCATTTCACATAACCTTTAAAGGTCAAATTTGTAAGTCTGAGTTCAAAAAAATTTCTTACTGTTAAAGTATAAAAATTTACTTATAATATCAGTAGGTAATGGGTCTTAAATGTTAAACATAGTTTTAACCCATACTATGTGTTTTAAAAGCGTAAAAAGTCGGTTTTAGGAGATTTTCAGGTTATATAAGGAAAGCTAAGATTTTTATCAGTCCAGAAGGCTCAAAATATTTTATTTAACATATGAAATCAGTAGAAAAAGATTTGGTATCAAAATTTTATGTAAAACTCATTTTATTAGTAAAAAGGGTATAACCGTCAATTAACGATTCAAAGCAAGAACCCCATGTTGTGATCAGTTTAAAAATTAATAAAAATCTCCAAAAATCCCAAAATATTATATTACATCAGTGGGTAAAAGGTTTGGTGTCAAAATTTGGGTTTAAATGGGTTTTATGTTAAAATGCCGTTTAAATAAATAAAAAGCTTTCAATTTACGATATCAAGCATAACTCCTAATTTAGACCTCAAACTGATGTCAAATTTTTAGGACATGTTTATAAATCAGTAATAGAGGTTTTTGTCCTCTCACATTTTCAAAAATCTCATTTTAATGTCAAAAGGGAATAATGGTCAACATTTAAGCAATTAACGGAAACATGCAAATGAATCGGATTAATAAGGAACCATGTGGTATAACCTAAGAGGGTTTTACTAACTTATAATATGGTCCTAAAGGAACCCTATGGCATATCTAAAACAAGCTAAATCGGGTCAGAACAGAAAGTCAAAGCAAAAGTCTACTTTTGCGACTTTCGATTCCGAACCGAGCCTAAACTCAGAATTGTCAGGTTGAACATGCCTAGACATGTTCTTACATCATTTACCATGTTATTTTAATGTTAAAACATGTTCCATAACTTCTATATTATCAGTTATGAATTTATTTGCAAAAACAGCTTCTGTTGACTTTTTAATATTAAGTTTGACCCGACAATTGACCAAGTTAGAGTGAGAATCAGTAAGTGCCCTTTTAAGGGTTTATTACCTATATAATTACCAACTCATAGCCACTTTCAATTCGAATAATGGTAAAACCATTAGTGATTAATCACTAAGTAAAAGCTTAATTACGATGGCTTTGACTTTTGGTCATTAGACTAACAAAACTTGAACTTAGGGAGCTAAGAACACTTACAATAGTCCTTAGCAGGATTTTGGAACTTAAGAAAACTTGCTTGAGCTCCAGGAAGCTCCAGAGATGAGTTGAGAATAATTTTTGTGAATGTGCAAATGAACTAGCAAACAACAAGAGCTTATATAGCCAAATATAATTCACAAGATCACTCCAAATGAGTCTACAACTGATTCCTGATGATTCCAGGTGTCCCCTATGCATAAAATACTGTTGGCTCAACTCCTGGATTCGAAAAATGGCATGCAAAGGTGGTGTAACCTGACTAACCTGCAGCTGTGCAGATTTTTCTGCACCTGACACTCTTACGCGGCCCGCGTAAGAGTTGTCTAAGGCCTACGCGGCCCGCGTCAAGGGCAGACTCCGGTCACCAAGTTTCAGATATTGCAGTTTCAGTACCTGGTCCCTCTAAACTTGTTTTATCTTTTGTTTATTGCACTTTTAACCCCCAAACTTGACTTTTAAGGGTCTTGAGTCTTTAAACATTTATCAATAAGCTTTCGGTTAGTTACGAGGTCACCCGAACGGTCTTGAAATGCAAAATTGACGCATTTGACCCCTATTACTTGGAAATTCCACTTTGTTTATTTACGTGCGTCGAAACCACGAATTAATATCCAATATTTCTGAGGGCAAAATATATAATTGTTACAATGTTTTTGGGATCGTTAAAAGGTCACTCAGAGGTTACTTTCAACATGTTGACACTTTTAACCCTTATGTTTCACAAAATCCTTATTTTATGCACAAACGACTTTCCATGTTCGATAAATTATTCGTTAGAGAATACGAACATCGTGTGAGGTCAATCAGAGGCATATGAATAGCATGTTGACACTTTGGATCCCTTTACTTACACATTTACATTGTTTGGCAAATTTAGTCCTTCCGGATCAATCTCTTACACGTTTAAAGTCCATGACACGTGTCTTTATTATATTGGTCGTGATTTTACGAGGTGTTACATCCTCACCCCCTTAAAAGAAATCTCGACCTCGAGATTTACTGAAATAAATGAGGGTACTTCTGTTTCATTGTGAACTCAACCTCCCATGTGTATTCGGGACCTCTCTAGGCATCCCATTTAACCTTTACAATCGGCACGTGCTTCCTTCGAAGCTTCTTAACCTGTTGATCCTCGATCGACAAAGGTTTTTCAACAAACTTTAAGCTCTTATCTATATGCACATCCTTATGTGACATGGCTAGAGATTCATCAGCTAGACATTTCTTCAAGTTGCAGATGTGGAACACATTATGGATTCCACTGAGCTCTTCAGGCAGATTTAGCTTGTAAGCTACCGTTCCGACACATTCGAAAATATCGAATGGTCCTATGTATCTTGGGCTTAGCTTTCCCTTCTTACCAAAATGCATTACCCTTTTCCAGGGGGATACCTTAAGTAGCACTTTGTAACCTACCTCGAATTTTAGAGGTTTATGCCTTTTATCTGCGTAGCTTTTTTGCCTATCCCTGGCAGCTTTGAGACGATCACGTATCTGCACAATCTTATCTGTCGTCTCCAGGACTATATCAGGTCCTATTAGTTGGACATCTCAAACTTTCGCCCAACAAACGAGCGTCCTACACTTTCTCCCATATAAAGCTTCGAAAGGTGCAGCTTGAATACTTGAATGGTAGCTATTATTATATGAAAATTCAATCAACGGAAGATGGTCATCCCAACTTCCTCCTAAATCAATAACACAAGCCCTTAACATATCCTCGAGCGTTTGAATTGTACGCTTGCTTTGCCCATCCGTCTGAGGATGATAAGCAGCGCTGAAGTTTAATCGAGTGCCTTGGGATTGTTGAAAGCTTTTCAAAAAATGCGATGTATATCTCGTATCCCTTTCAGATATGATAGACACTGGCACTCCGTGAAGAGATACAATCTCGTCCACGTACAGCTGAGCTAACTTGTCAGAGCTGTGAGTTTCTTTAATAGGTAAGAAGTGGGCTGACTTAGTCAACATGTCGACTATAACCCAAATAGTATCATTTCCTCGCTTTGTTTTTGGTAACTTAGTGATAAAATCCATAGTTACCAATTCCCACTTCCAGGTGGGAAGTTAAGGCTGTTGTAGCAAACCTGACGGCTTCTGGTGTTCCGCTTTAACCTGCGTGTACGTCAAACATTTGGCCACATAAGTGGCTATAGATTTCTTCAAACCTATCCGCCAGTAATTTGCCTTTAAATCCTGATACATCTTATCACTACCAGGATGAACAGAATACTTGGAACTATGGTCTTCTTGAAGGATCACGTCCCGAAATCCTCCATAGATTGGAACCCATATTCGTCCATTCAATCTTAGGATTCCATCCTTGCCATATGATAACTGTTCAGCAGTTACACCCAACTTCTCATTTGGGTAGTTAGCTTCAAATACAGCTTCCTTCTGAGCGGCTAACAACCTTTCATTCAAGTTGTTCTTCAATTCAATACTCTTGGCATTGATTCTAATGGGCTTAACCCTTTCCTTCCTGCATAGAGCGTCCGCGTCTACATTCGCTTTGCCAGGATGATATCGGATTTCACAATCATAATCATTCAGTGTCTCCATCCATCGATGTTGTCTCATGTTTAGATCTTTCTGATTAAACAGATGTTGAAGGCTCTTATGATCAGAATAGATCACACACTTGGTACCATATAAATAATGCCTCCAAAGTTTTAGTGGAAACACAACGGCACCCAATTCCAAATCTTGGGTGGGGTAATTCTTTTCATGCACCTTTAATTGTCGGGAAGCATAGGCAATAACTTTACACTTCTGCATAAGCACACATCCCATACCTGTGTGTGATGCGCCACAATAAACCACAAACTCTTCAATTCCTTCTAGCAATATCAACACAGGTGCATTGCTTAACTTCTGTTTAAGAATATCAAAGGATTCTTGTTTCTTAGGACCCCAATCAAACTTGATATTCTTGCGAGTTAATGAAGTTAGGGGTGCAGCAATCCTTGAAAAATTTTCAATAAAACGCCTGTAATATCCTGCCAGACCCAAGAAGCTACGAATCTCTGTGGGCGTCTTCGGCTCTTGCCAATTCATGATAGCTTCAATCTTAGCGGGATCCACGCTCGCTAACCACATGTCCAAGAAATTGGACTTTACGAAGCCAAAACTCACATTTTGAAAACTTGGCGTAGAGCTTCTCTTGCTGAAGAAGTTTAAGAATACATCGAAGGTGCTTTTCATGATCAGCCTGGTTCCTTGAATAAATAAGAATGTCATCAATGAAGACGATGACAAACTTGTCTAAGTAGGGTTTGCAAACGCGATTCATGAGATCTATGAACGATGCTGGTGCATTAGTGAGCCCGAAAGGCATCACCAAGAACTCGTAATGACCATAACGAGTCCTAAATGCAGTCTTATGCACATCTTCATCTCTAACCTTCAGCTGATGGTAACCTGACCTTAAATCAATATTGGAGAAGTAACTTGCTCCTTGAAGCTGATCGAACAGATCGTCGATCCTAGGCAATGGATATCTGTTCTTGATTGTAACCTTATTTAGCTCGCGATAATCGATGCATAGACGCATCGATCCATCCTTTTTCTTCACAAACAGAATCGGCGCTCCCCAAGGGGGCGAGCTAGGATGAATGAATCCTTTTGCCAACAAATCATCTAACTGAGTCCTCAACTCTTTCATTTCAGTTGCTGCTAACCGATAAGGTGCTCTCGCAATTGGTGCAGCTCCAGGAATAATGTCAATTCTGAACTCCACTTGCCTATCTGGAGGTAAACCAGGTAGTTCTTTAGGGAATAGTTCTGGATATTCAGAAATGACAGGGATGTCTTCAATCTTGGGCTTTGGTTCATCAATAGTCACATGTGCTATGTAAATGACACAACCCTTCTTCAAACATCTTGACGCCTTAAGCATAGACACTTGCTTAGGCAACCCATACTGAGTATCTCCTTGTATGGTAAGTGGCTCACCATACGGAGTCTTGATAACTACTTGTTTCTTGTCACAAACAATTTTGGCTTGGTTATGAGATAACCAATCCATGCCTATCACTATGTCGAAACCAGCTAGTTTCAAAGGAAGCAACGATAACAGAAAAGAGTGGTTCCTAATGGATATAAAAATCCATCTAACACGGTTGAAGCAGTTTCTATGGTGCCATCGGCCAATTCTACTTCATATTTTATGCTTAGGGTTTTAACAGTCGGATTTAATAACTTACAAAATTTATTATCCACAAACGACTTATCTGCACCCGAATCAAACAATACCCTTGCATAAACATCATTGATAAGAAAGGTACCTGTTATCACATTGTCATTCTAAATCGCTTCTTGTGCATTCATTTGAAAGACCCGAGCATTGGTCTTTTAACCTTCTTCAGGTTTCTGTGCATATTTTGGGCAGTTAGTCTTGATATGCCCCTTCTCGTTGCAACCATAACAGGTTGCGTCCTTCAACTTCTTGCAATCCAAAGTCTTATGTTCTTTGGACTTGCAGATCCCACATCCAATAGGCTTTGATTGTGACTGCGACTTCGATTCAAACCTGCATTTTCCAAAATGACGCTTTGTTGGTGCACTGAATGTCTGTTAACTACGTCTTAGTTGAGTCTTAGGTCTAGATAGGTGTTTGGAGTTGGAAAACATGAAAAGTGGACTTAATGTTGTAATTCCGCTCCAAATGACATTTATGTCATTTGAAGCGAAATCATGAAATCATTTAAACTAGGTGATTCCGCTCGAAGATGTATTTAGGTGATTCCGCTCGTAAGTGATCTTAGGGATTCCGCTCGTAATGAACATGTAGTTTGGATCGGAATCAGGACATCTATATATATGTGTGTGATGTCTTCATTAGTTAATAGTTAGAGCGAAATCAGAGAGGAGGTGCTGTCGAAATTTTGTCAGAATACACTGTAAAAAGCTTTGATTTCAACAATAGAAAAGAGATTAAGAGGAAACAAGTTGCTGTGACATTGCTTACTTTGATTCCGCCTTAGTTCGGCAAGTCCAAAATTTTTAGTGAGATTTTGATGCTACCCAAGCCTCTTTTGACTCAGGTAACTGGACTTTAATGTGAGTTTTAGTGGTGTAAAGTGGATGCCACTCTCTTCACCAAAGAGGTCGACGGACATCTTCTGATAGTTCAAATATACGTGGACAACATCATATTTGGGTCAACAAATGAGAATCTGTGCAAAGATTTTGAAAGAGTTATGAAGCAGAAATTCGAAATGTCATCGATGGGTGAGATGAAATTCATTTTGGGACTGCAGGTTGATCAACTACCCAAAGGAATTTTCATACAACAAACGAAGTACGTTCATGATATCTTGGAGAAATTCGGGATTTCAGGTTCTACTCCAGCTTCCACCCCATTAGCAACGAATCATGGGATAAACCCTGATCTCACCGGAGAGAAGGTAGATGAAACGATGTATCGTTCCATGATCGGATCGCTGATGTATTTGACAGCTTCAAGACCCGATATCATGTACCCAACCTGCCTCGCAGCAAGATTTCAATCTAACCCGAGAGCTTCGCATATGGTGATTGTGAAAAGGATATTATGCTACCTGAAAGGAACTCCATCATTGGGGTTGTGGTATCCAAAAGATGGTGATTTCACGCTCGAATGTTATTTCGATTCCGATTTCGGATGCTGTAATGTTAATGCTAAATCAACAACAGCAGGGTGCCAGTTTTTCGGATCACGATTGGTCACCTGGCAATGCAAAAAAGCAAACCTTTGTGGCTTTATCCACATGTGAAGCGGAGTATGTATCTGCTAGCAGTTGTTGCTCACAGATCTTGTGGATCCAGCAACAGATGCGCGACTACGGTTTGCAATTTCTAAACACCCCTATCTTTGTTGATAATGAGGCAGCGATTAATATTACTAAAAATCCAGTTCATCACGCTAAAACCAAACACAATGAAATTCGTCATCACTTCATTCGAGATTGTTTCGAGAAGAAGTTGATACGAATTGAGAAAATCCACACTGATGATCAAAAAGCTGATTTACATACCAAAGCATTTGATAAAACACATTTTCATTATTTGTTAAAACTAAATGGTATGAAGCTTTTATCGGTGTTGGAGGAGATTATTGGCGTTGATGAAGGAGACATTGTAGATGATGTTGAGAAACAATCTGCAATGGTTTGTCGATTTTTTACTTGTTTTGGTATTTAGGGGGAGGTATAGGGTAATATTTTCAGAAAATACAAAAACATTAAAAAATGACAAAAATACAAAAACATGAGATATTTTCAAAATCCAAAAACATTAGAAAACCAGAAAAGAGCTTGTGTAAAAAGGGAAAATGATAGTACATCGGCTTGACAATTACGGTATGCTAAAGAAATGGAATGTTTAAATGTGTTAAACAGTCTCGCTGATGATGTGCCGATAGGTTTTTACACATTTAGTAGGTTTGTTCGGGATATAAACTTAAATTTTTACTTACTTATTTCGTGGGGTCTTGGATATATAGGTAACCCCTGAAATCTTGTTTGAAAGATTCCTTTTTCTAATATACTAGGTCTTTATACTCAGTGATATCTGGGGTATTATTCCGGGACTTCTGCTGAATGGAAGTTCTGACCTAGTCCTCGAATAATACTTTCCGCAATGCTTGAAACATAGCATCACCCTCAGCATATATGATAAGACAATAAAATTGCTTAGCAATGCTGTTGTAAAAAAGATCCTCTAAAGGGGACACACCCAAGTCGATTCGTGATCTCTCTGCTGAACGGTAGTTCTGACCTGAGCTCTCACGGTTTCGATTATAAATTATTTCCCTTACAGATATCATATGTGGTATACTCACCTGTAAGACTGAATATTGGGATCTGGATACGGGAGTATATTCAAGAGGTGGGACACACGTATAAGTTTAAGTCTCTAAAACACTAAATTCGTATCCTGTACAGATTGAAATGTGTGTGAGAATTTAAGTGGATCAGTATATCGACAATCTAAGCGAATTTTTTAATTCTGAGTATGTAATCAAAGCTTAACGGTACTTGTGACTTGTCGAATAGCTGATATGATTCCCTAACACGCTCAATCAAAAATTTGTTTGTAAATAGTTTACTTTTGCTGAATTTTAGTTCTGTATTTCATTTCTAGTTTAGAAGCTTTATGAAAAATACAAAAAGATTTTACATTTCTGCTTTATTTTCCGACAAACCAAAGTGGAGAGTTGATCTTCAGATTTTCAATTTGAAGCAAATGCAGGAAGTTTCTGGGCTGGATGATGAGTCGTGAGCTAATCTTGATAAGTTTGAGAAGTTGAAAAGTTGAAGCAAGTTTATTAATTTGAAACTTGTAATTTTCAGAAAAACAAATTGAACTGGATGTCAGTGTGATTTATCTCTGATCAACCAAGGTCATTAAGTTGGACTTGGTAGATAAATTGAGTAATCAGGGTCATTAATTTGGACCTGAATACTTAAGTGAATTTCTAAACACTGATTAGAATATCATTTGAGGTTAAATGGTAAGTTTGGATTGAAATTGTTCTTGTCATATATCTTATATTTGGGTAGAGATTATGCAGGAATTCCCATGGCAATGAAAATGAAAAAGTTTGAACCAGAATTTAAGCTCTAGCTTATCGAGAGGGGGAGTCTGTGAAAGGGGGAGTCAGAATTCTGGATCAACAATCAAAGGGGAGTTTGAAGACAAAGTTGGAAAGAGACCAAGACTGAAGACTCAATGCCGAAGACTTCGTCAACATCCAAGGGGGAGTCTGTTGGTGCACTGAATGTCTGTTAACTACGTCTTAGTTGAGTCTTAGGTCTAGATAGGTGTTTAGAGTTGGAAAACATGAAAAGTGGACTTAATGTTGTAATTCCGCTCCAAATGGCATTTATGTCATTTGAAGCGAAATTAGGAAATCATTTAAACTAGGTGATTCCGCTCGAAGTTGTATTTAGGTGATTCCGCTCGTAAGTGATCTTAGGGGTTCCGCTCGTAATGAACATGTAGTTTGGAGCGGAATCAGGACATCTATATATATGTGTGTGATGTCTTCATTAGTTAATAGTTAGAGCGAAATCAGAGAGGAGGTGTTGTCGAAATTTTGTCAGAATACATTGTAAAAAGCTTTGATTTCAGCAATAGAAAAGAGATTAAGAATAAACAAGTTGTTGTGACATTGCTTACTTTGATTCCGCCTTAGTAATCAATGATGAACTGCCTTTACTGACTATTTAGGGTCACGCACACGGTCCAACACGCTTCTGGCAGGTTTTGCATTTAGGCTTCTCATCTGTTTACCGGTTACCCTTGTTAGACCCAGAATTATTCTTGTGGTCTGAGTTCCCCCTATGTTTCTTATCAGAACGACGTGAGTTCTCATCCTCACGTTTCCTTTTTCCTTCATCGGAACTCTTAAGCGATCTCTGCCTAACAGCATCGAGAGTAAGGGATAATGACAAATCAGCCACTGACCTAAAAGTGGTGGGTCTAGACGCTTTCACACTTGCCTTGATTTCGGGGGCTAGTCCCCCAATAAAATGAGCTATACGTTTTGGTTCCGGCGTGACCAAGTATGGAACCAATCGTGACATAGTGTTGAAGCTCGTGAGATACGCCTGACAGTCCAAGTTCTTCATAACCAATGTCAGGAAGTAAGTCCCAATCTTCTCAACTTCATGTTGAGGATAGAATTTTTCTTTGATAAGAGCAACAAACTGCTCCCAGGTCATATTATACAACGGGATCTTCCCAGTAGCTTGGATCAATGACCTCCACCAAGCTAGAGCTTCTCCTTTAAACGATTGTGACACAAACTTCATAATATCTTGCTCTGCACAACCACTAATATCGACCACGGTATCCATCTCATCTAGCCACGTCTTGCAATCAATGGCTCCTTTTTCCCCAGTGAAATCCCTGGGCTTGTAGAAGACGAAATACTTATAAGAACAAGCCTTAACACGGGGCTCTTGATTGAGCACAACTTTCTTAGATGGGACACTCCTCTGGTTTGATGAATGATGAGATTCACTCTTGCAAGCTGTATGAGTCTTGGAGGGTGGTTTTGAATGTGGTACAGACTGAGTTCTAACGCGAGTTCCACTTGATTCGTTAAATTGTCTGTCAAGAGCTCGAGTAACGGCATTATCTATTAATGCCTGCAATTCCGCGCCCGCTACATTAACTCTGGTAGTATCATGATTCTCCCTCGGGTGACTGTTGACTTCATCTGACCCAGCCAGGTAGCTTGATTGCTACATAAAATATTGACAAAGATTTATTCAGAAGTCTTTTATGGAATTGTCTTTTATGGCAATTCATTAACCATGGTAATTATAAACCATATTGCTTAATTTAATTTATTTAAATTATATTTTATCCCAGTTATAATTTATTTAGGACAATAGGGTGGCACACAAAAGGCCTAGTCACAAGGACAATTTTAAATTATAAGCCATGATCTTATAGGGTCGAGGCATTTAGGTTTGAACGTAGTTCATTACCTTTCTCGACAGGGAGTCATAGACTACATCTGTCTTTTGTCTTATATGACAATGAATATGGCCCATAGGCCATACATCACAAATGGATGTTTAAAAAAAGATATTGGAGGGAATTGGAAGAATCCAATATAAGGATGACTTATGTGATTTTATCGAATCACATTTACCAGGAGTGTTAACATGTTTTCAGATGTTAACAAGGAATTGAATTTAAAAAGGAACTACCATCATAGCCATGTCTTAATATGACACATATGCTAGGTTTTGCCTTTAAGATTTTCTTTAATATTTATTGGCAGATCGATATAAAATGAAATGTTTTATGTTAAATTATTTCATATAATATATTTATACATATAATAACAAAATGAAATTTTGAACTAAAAACATTCCACTAAATTAAGGAGTACATAGGTGCCCTAAACGGGACTTTTACATAAATAACTTGTCAACTCAGGGGCTAAAATGAAAATACAAGTCCTCACAGGGACTTAATACATAAATAAATGTCCACACAGGGACTTAATTGAAAATTGTAAATTACAAATCAATTAATAAGGAACTTCAATAATCCCTTTTGCCCTTCCCCTTGATTAAATCAGCCAATCCCTTAAGTAGACCCCGACGGCTCCTACGCTCCCTTTGAACATCCCGTTCCACCTGATTCAACCTTTGAATGATCTCCTGCTGCTGCGGTGGTTGGACAAGTGGCGGCTGAGGCTGAAGAGGTGGTGGGTATTGATACCCATAAGCTGGGTATCCAGTCTGGTAGGAAGCTCTGTAGGGCCCTTCAGGATGAAGAGCATTGTAGTTTGCCGCTACAAGGTACGGGTCAACATCAGGGGCATTGTAGTAGTTGTAGCCAGTATGGGCTGGCTGCTCAAAAGGGTTATACGCCGCTGCACCGGCGTATGAAGGAATCGGGTTATCATAACCCATGTGTGATGGTGGTGGTGCAACTGGCGTAGAGTCCACCTCTGAAACTGGGTTTGAAACCCCTCCCATCTGCGGGTCTTCATACAGTGACGGGTAGAGGCTGCCACTGGAATGTTGGGGGGAGCTGAAGTGGAATCCCCTCGCACGGACATCCGTGCTCCTGATCTTCTCCGCCTCGGTGGCTCCGGAGGCAGTTGCTGCTCTGGCGGCGGCGGTGGCGGTGGCGTAACCGCCTGGAAACGTGAATCCTCGAAGGGATCCTGCTGCTGTGGGTTGAAAGGGGGAGTGAACTCCCAAGGGTACGAGGCAAACCTTGCTTCATAGCTGTCTGAGCCCCGGTACGGCGAACCGTGAAAAGACGATCCGTCAGAAATCTCTATGGGATGCGTGGGCGTCCCAGATGGTGGCTCGGCAGGATCCGGATCTTCATCCATATCCATTTCATGATCACCGGAAAAGTGATCTCCTAGTCCCAATGGGTTAAAACCCACTGGTTCTTGCACTTGATTCACCGGATTGAACCGGCTCTAAAAATACGGGGTCGGGTCTTGAAATGAGCGGTGCGACCCCGACCGTTGCAGTGGTAAGAAGGAATGGTGTGAATGTTTGGACTCGTTACCTTGATGGGGCCCGAAGGAATCGTGGTATGAAGGTGAGGAACTAAGCGAGACAGAACACCTCGCAGGCTCTAAGTAGGTCCTCCAGTCTTCTTGAGTACTAGTGCTCATGGTTGCCGATGGAGTTCGCCGGTGTGATGGCCCGGCTTCATGGTCATGACTTGCGTAGATTGGGGCTTTTCCGCCTCTGCCTCTTCCTCGGATACGGGGCGGCATCTTCTTGTTCATGTCAAAACAACAAAAGAAACAACAAAGGAAAACAATAAAGGACAAAATAAAATATTAGGATTAGTCCTAAGTCCTTTGCCTAGACTCGGAAGTCAAGGAATGTGCAACTGTGTCATTAAGATTAAACATAAAAGGCTAGTGTTTAATTCACTCAATGTTGGCTCGGATACCAACCTGTCACACCCCGATATTTCCACGTATTACCGGTGGGCCCGGTGGGGAGTATCGTGACGTAGTTGATATCATCATAGTCAATTTATCACAGTTTATTGCACAGCGGAAGTCTAAAAGTAATAATATTACAATTCGAATGAAAGTAACATATGTATTACAAACGGAATGTAAAGGATCAACAGGCGAATCAAAACAAAGGAAATATTGTTCAACAGATTTAAAGTGATAAAGCTTGCAAAACTCTTTATTTATTCACTCAGGTGTAGCCAGCCTATTTCGCATAGGACCGGCACTTAACCTTTTGGAAAATACGTCAGTTTACACTGGTAAATACAATTAACCGACTCTTTTGAAAATTTTTAAGAAAATTGATTTAAATGCACAAGGCACAAATAATCTTTTATAACGTGGGACAATTATTATAAAAATAATCTTGTATACAGTTTTATATGTATGTCGTCCGTCAGGGCCGGTTAGAAGAGCCGGACAAGATTAACTGACACACCACAAGTATAATACCCACAAGGAAAACTCCTTATTGTGGGATACCTTTTATAAATACGCAACTGTCAGGTGTATGCCTACACCCCGTGCTTAAGTCGTGGCCATTTCAATGAATGAGCCGAGGATATCCAGGACATGGTCATTAACCCCCCAAAGGCATTGCACCAAACAAAACAGATCAAAACAGGTTATGTAAATATATTAATCACAGTCCGATTTAAATAACTACATACCCGACCAAGCGGTATTATTATAATACCGTATCACAAGCCCGTATAACGGAAAATAAGTTAAAAGTATTTACCTGAGCAAAATATACAAATTTATCTCAGCCATATACAATCAGCAAGTGCAAATATCTTTTATTGGGCTCCTAAATCTGGAACGAAGGTTTTAATAACCTATTAGATTCCTAACGGGTCTTACTTAAGTTTAAACTTAGACCGGTTAGTTTTAAAGAAAGATATACGGTTCAAAACGCAAGATTAAGCGAAGACCGGATTAGAATGTGATTTAGACCCGACAAGTGTCATGGGTAAACTAATCACATTCTGGATTTTGAAGCAAAAATGATAAGGTTTGACCCGTTTAGGTCAATTTATGCAAACTAGTCACATAAACCGTACCGAACGCGAAAAATGCATAACTGGTAACCAAATGAGTCATGTACATGTTTCACAAGTTAATATGCCTTAAATATGTTGTGATATCAGTAGGGTACCTTCCATTATGCCCAAAACGAATTTAAAATCAATTTAAGCCCTGTGGGGGTATTTTGGTCATATTTAAGATTATAAAAGAGGTTAAATAATAATTTGAGGTTCTAGTCTAAATTGATTAGTAAAAATATTTATTTTAGTAGGTTATATCAGTAAGATATTGTATATATGTGAAATATATCATTTATGGCCAAACTATGCACCGTAGGGGCATTTTGGTCATTTCACATAACCTTTAAAGGTCAAATTTGGAAGTCTGAGTTCAAAACTTTTCTTACTGTTAAAGTATAAAAATTTACTTATAATATCAGTAGGTAATGGGTCTTAAATGTTAAACATAGTTTTAACCCATACTATGTGTTTTAAAAGCGTAAAAAGTCGGTTTTAGGCGATTTTCAGGTTATATAAGGAAAGCTGAGATTTTTATCAGTCCAGAAGGCTCAAAATATTTTATTTAACATAAGAAATCAGTAGAAAAAGGTTTGGTATCAAAATTTTCTGTAAAACTCATTTTATTAGTAAAAAGGGTATAACCATCAATTAACGAATCAAAGCAAGAACCCCATGTTGTGATCAGTTTAAAAATTAATAAAAATCTCCAAAAATCCCAAAATATTATATTACATCAGTGGGTAAAAGTTTTGGTGTCAAAATTTGGGTTTAAATGGGTTTTATGCTAATATGTCGTTTAAATAAATAAAAGGCTTTCAATTTACGATATCGAGCATAACTCCTAACTTAGACCTCAAACTGATGTCAAATTTTTAGGACATGTTTATAAATCAGTAATAGAGGTTTTTGTCCTCTCACATTTTCAAAAATCTCATTTTAATGTCAAAAGGGCATAATGGTCAACATTTAAGCAATTAACGGAAACATGCAAATGAATCGGATTAATAAGGAACCATGTAGTATAACCTAAGAGGGTTTTACTAACTTATAATATGGTCCTAAAGGAACCCTATGGCATATCTAAAACAAGCTAAATCATGTCAGAACTGAAAGTCAAAGCAAAAGTCTACTTTTGCGACTTTCGGTTCTAAACCGAGCCTAAACTCAGAATTGTCAGGTTGAACATGCCTAGACATGTTCTTACATCATTTACCAAGTTATTTTAATGTTAAAACATGTTACATAACTTCTATATTATCAGTTATGAATTTATTTGCAAAAATAGCTTATGTTGACTTTTTAATATTAAGTTTGACCCGACAATTGACCAAGTTAGAGTGAGAATCAGTAGGTGCCCTTTTAAGTGTTTATTACCTACATAATTACCAACTCATACCCACTTTCAATTCGAATAATGGCTGGACCATTAGTGATTAATCACAAAGTCAAAGCTTAATTACGATGGCTTTGACATTTGGTCATTAGACTAATAAAACTTGAACTTAGGGAGCTAAGAACACTTACAATAGTCCTTAGCACGATTTTGGAACTTAAGAAAACTTGCTTGAGCTCTAGGAAGCTCCAGAGATGAGTTGAGAATAATTTTTGTGAATGTGCAAATGAACTAGCAAACAACAAGAGCTTATATAGCCAAATATAATTCACAAGATCACTCCACATGAGTCTACAACTGATTCCTGATGATTCCAGGTGTCCCCTATGCATGAAATACTGTTGGCTCAGCTCCTGGATTCGAAAAATGGCATGCAAAGGCGGTGTAACCTGACTAACCTGCAGCTGTGCAGATTTTTCTGCACCTGACACTCTTACGCGGCCCGCGTAAGAGTTGTCTAAGGCCTACGCGGCCCGCGTCAAGGGCAGACTCCGGTCACCAAGTTTCAGGTATTCCAGTTTCAGTCCCTGGTCCCTCGAAACTTGTTTTATATTTTGTTTATTGCACTTTTAACCCCCAAACTTGACTTTTATGGGTCTTAAGTCTTTAAACATTTATCAATAAGCTTTCGGTTAGTTACGAGGTCACCTGAACGGTCTTGAAATGCAACATTGACGCATTTGACCGCTATTACTTGGAAATTCCACTTTGTTTATTTACGTGCGTCGAAACCACGAATTAATATCCAATATTTCTGAGGGCAAAATATATAATTGTTACAATGTTTTTGGGATCGTTAAAAGGTCACTCAGAGGTTACTTTCAACATGTTGACACTTTTAACCCTTATGTTTCACAAAATCCTTATTTTATGCACAAACGACTTTCCATGTTCGATAAATTATTCGTTAGAGAATACGAACGTCGTGTGAGGTCAATCAGAGGCATATGAATAGCATGTTGACACTTTGGATCCCTTTACTTACACATTTACATTGTTTGGCAAATTTAGTCCTTCCAGATCAATCTCTTACACGTTTAAAGTCCATGACACGTGTCTTTATTATATTGGTCGTGATTTTACGAGGTGTTACAATTGAACTTTTGAAAGCTATTCACTTTGACCAATATTAAACTTTAAACTTTTTGCAGGACTTTTATTTCTTTTCTTTTTTTCTAACCATACAACAATATATAACTTCAATCTTTATTTATTCTGATGTTAAAACTTTACTTTAAGATCTCACAATTCACAAAATAAAAGATCTATTATTTGAAGAATTTATAAATATTGCATTCGTCCATCATTTAAGAAAAGATTTAATTTTACTTCTTAAGTATTATTAACCATCATCAATTAATTTAATAACTATTTTGATATAACTAACTTTACATAAATAGTTATAACATTTTAAAAGAATATCTACCAGTTAACTTTGATAAACGATTATCGTAATGTTATTTTATTACAAGGTTTTATGATGTGAGATGTCTGAGTTGTGCACAAACATTTATTACTTATTAAACTTATCATTTTAATTATATTAACTTATATTCAGAAATATTAAATTTGCGTAGGTTATAGTTATATCTTTTGTTATGCGATATTTTGAAATTGCGTAGGTTATAGATATATCTTTTGTTACGATATTTAAAAATGTCGTAATTAAGATTTTTTATTTTCAATTTTGCTCACTATATGTGTTGGTGGTGATGTAACAAACCGAATTTTATGCTCATCGAAAGTCCGCGCGAAGCGCGGTGGATCCAACTAGTATATATTAATTGATAACGTTTAGAGGAATAGTAATGTTTTCATTTCTTAAATTTGGACATTGAACTTTTGAAAGCTATTCACTTTGACCAATATTAAACTTTAAACTTTTTGAAGGACTTTTATTTCTTTTTTTTTTCTAACCATACAATAATATATAACTTCGATCTTTATTTATTCTGATGTTAAAATTTTACTTTAAGATCTCACAATTCACAAAATAAAAAATCTATTATTCGTAGAATTTATAAATATTGCATTCGTCCATCATTTAAGAAAAGATTTAATTTTACTTCTTAAGTATATTAACCATCATCAATTAATTTAATAACTATTTTGATATAACTAACTTTACATAAATAGTTATAACATTTTAAAATAATATCTATCAGTTAACTTTGATAAACGATTATCGTAACGTTATTTTATTACAAGGTTTTATGGTGTGAGATGTCTGAGTTGTGCACAAACATTTATTACTTATTAAACTTATCATTTTAATTATAATAACTTATATTCAGAAATATTAAATTTGCGTAGGTTATAGTTATATCTTTTGTTATGCGATATTTTGAAATTGCGTAGGTTATAGATATATATTTTGTTATACGATATTTAAAAATGTCATAATTATGATTTTTTATTTTCAATTTTGCGCACTATATGTGTTGGTGGTGATGTAACAAACCGAATCAATGCTCATCGAAAGTCCGCGCGAAGCGCGGTGGATCCAACTAGTTTTAATTATAATAACTTATATTCAAAAATATTAAATTTGTGTAGGTTATAGTTATATCTTTTGTTATGCGATATTTTGAAATTGCGTAGGTTATAGATATATCTTTTGTTATACGATATTTAAAAATGTCGTAATTAAGATTTTTTTTATTTTCAATTTTGCGCACTATATGTGTTGGTGGTGATGTAACAAACCGAATCAATGCTCATCGAAAGTCCGCACGAAGCGCGGTGGATCCAACTAGTTATACTACATATTAAAAATTGTACGCTTTGAACAGTAAGCTTTGAACAGTAACAAAGGGCATGTTAGGGATTTCATATCAAACATAGTTTCCACCGCTTCTCATCCCTTTTCTTTTTGCTGTATGAAGTATGAACACAGAATAGGAATAGGGTTTAGACAGAGGAGTAAGAGAGAGAGAGAAATTAGAGGTGGAGAGGGATCGGAGCCGTCGTCTCCAGCTGGCCACCCTCTTGGCGATGATGATGGTCGGCTGGTTTTGACGCGGCAAACGGTAGAGAGAGCAGCGGTGGACAGAGAGAGAGGAGCGGCGGTGATGGAAAAACCGGCCACGTCTCCGACCGGACACCCATGGTGGTGGTTGACGGTGACCGTGACGGCTGTGGCTTCTAGGATTCGCTCGACATTCTGGTGGATTCCCAAGCCTAAAAGACCAGTGTGAGTCACAGAACCCGGAATATGGCCTGCCAGAGGCGTGGAGGGAGGAGATGGAGGAGTTGCCGGCGGGAGATTGGGAATTACGGAAATGCCTATGGTGACCGTCCGTCGCGTTCTTTATAAGGTTCGATTTTTTCGTTTAGGTATTAGAATTTGTGCTTGATTTGTGAATTAGTTTGGTATATATACTCATCTAACGAGTATGTCATGCTGCTCTAACAACTTTGAGAGAATGAGGTTACATGTATGCTTTCTAACTATTCATCATCAGACCTTCAAATCGCTCCACTGATCTTTGTTTTAGTCTGACATGATGATGGTTTTTGTTGGTGTATTTGAAGTAACCATATGGTCGACTTGATTGGCCACATGGTAAAGTTTTGAAGTTGTTATGGCACGAGTTAGCGGGCTTGTCACGAGCACAGTTTTGCCTACCACGTTGTGATTATCAACATCGATTAAGAAATTTGTAGGGCTTACAAGTGGTACTTGCAGTTCAGAGAAGAATACCAGGTTCCATTTGATGGAGGAATATGACAAGAAACAGATGTATTCAAAGCTTTAGCTCTTTGTGCGAAATGGTTATGGTAATTTTACCAACAAATGGGAGAAAAAACTCAAAATTTTAGCGATTTTCTTAGAATTATACATGGTAATATTTTCTAATATTGTAGCTTGGGCGAGCGGTTGTGTGTGACTTAACAACGAAGGGTGAGTATGGAGTAAAAACAGTCATCGAGATGTTGAAGGATGAACTAGAGTTCACAATGGCTCTTTCCGGCTGCCCCACTCTCAACGGTGTTACCACGAACCATATCAGAACTTAGGTCGGTAATCGTCATTGTAGATTGTAGTTTTAAATCATCTTATGAAGAATCATTTGATATTAGTTTTTATAATCCAGAATAATAAAATTAAAGGTACTAATGAATCTACATTAGATTCGATTTGTATTGGAATTTAAAAAACTTGCTTTGTTCAAAAGTATTGCACTTCAATATTTTCTAGCTGGATTTTCATCTACAGATTCTTTATATTTGATAATAAATGAAGAAAGTCAAATTGAGTTGAGGGATAAGGCTCCAGAGGTAAGTTTCAGTTCTGTTTTTATGTTTATTTTATTTTATTTTTGAGTTTGCATTTGATGGTGTCATGAATTGGTACCGACGTAAACGTTGGTTGTTGCTTGGTGATTATTTACATGTAAATATTGGTTTTGAAAAGGTGCTGAAACGAAGGAGCCAATAACTGTGGAAGAAAAGCAAGACAACGGCCTATGGTCAATGACAGCAACGGAAAGATATTCATTTTTAACATACATGTGCGATTTATTAACAAATAATCTAAGATACACTTGCGAGTGAAACCAACTATTGTAGCTGCTTAACATATGCCGGATACAACAGGTTCATGGCGCGCCCAACCAACTATTGTAGCTGCTTAACAAATGCCGGATGCTGCAGAAGTATATGATACCAAAGTGTAATTGTTCCTTTGACAATATTGTATATGTATGTCTTATGGATCAAGTTTTTGGTTTTTTAAGTAGAACGAAGTGATCTTTGTATCCATATACATTATTTCGCTTTAATGTGACAAAGTTGGTTTGATTGTGTACAAATGATTTTTTTAAACGCTTTATATATTTGATGATAACGAGAAACAGGTAATTTAGTAGGAAAGACAGGAGAATGTGGTTGAATTGTTTCCTTTTCTTTTCTAGAGTAAAAATCAAAATATTACATAATTATAGGATAAATAAATTAGAAGTACAATCTACATAGAAATACTCTTTGAGAGAGTACTTACAAACCATATGAGAATTATTCAGGGTGTATCCGGTATGAAGTATGGCTTTGGAATAATATTTTCATTACTTTTCTTTTTGTTATGCTTATGATTTTGTTTGTGTAATATGTGCTAAGAAGCTTTGCATGTTACTGTTATAGCATCTAGCTATAATGTGGGGGCTATGGATGATTATAGATGCCATAAGGGTGGCGAAGGATGGGTGAAACAACAAATGTTGGCATTGTGCGGATTCATCCTTGCCGAAGGAAGAGCAAACATATTTGGTTAACGGATGAGCTCATTGATGAAAGTGGAGTCCCATTCAATCTTTCTTTTTCTTTTTAAAAGAAAATCTTTATAAACTAAAGATTAAAAAAAACAATTATAAATTGATTTAACTATTATGACTTTGTTGCAACTTAAACCTAACAAATGCATTAATGATACAATGTTTGTATGTAGTTCCGGCCACCATGGTCGGGATAATAGATGGTTTTTCTGATGTACACCACTCTCGTAACCAAAATTACTACTAGACACGTGAAGTCTTGACCCGTGATTTTCCGCCGCAACGCGCGGTTGTGGTATAACACTAGTTTAATATAAAACTTAATGTGATAAATCTTTGTTTGATTTGTTTTTATATTTATAGGAATATTACATATTTCCCCTTAAAAAAGACTTTAATTGCATATTTCCCTAAGTCTAAATTAAAATTGCATATTTCTCCATCTCTATTAAAATGTCTATTTTACCCTTTCAAAATTAAATCATCGACAGAATTCCAGGTTTAAAACACTCAAAACTATTGAGACTCTTCAATTTCTCATGTTCCACTCGAGCTTCTCTCTGTCTCGTTGTCAAACACAACCACAATAGTACGTATAACCCAAACATAATAATAACAATTATGGTTTTATGCTGATATATATTTGGTTTTGGCAATGGTACTTAAAAGCTCAGACCCTCCTGAGAGACTTTCACCTTGTTGTTCAAGTGTAGACGGTGATTGAAGATTTGGGCATTGAAAGTCAATAGCTTTCGTTTTTGTACAATAGGTTTAACAATTAACATTGAAAGTCAATCACAATCCTATGGTTACAATTGTTGAATAAAAATGGAACGGGTGAAACATGATGAAAATAGATTGCCTTAATACGGGTAAAGAAATGGAACACCTCAATAACGGAACAATAACGGAACGTGTTAATTTAGATGATTATCGTTCGTATTTTTTATGATTCTTATTCTAGTTCGTGATAGACGGACAATAACAAAAAAACGCAAAAAAAAGAACTTAGTAAAGACGAAAGAAAGGGAAAAAGAACAAACTAGCGAAACGTAACAAAGAAAAAGACAAAACCTAGTTAAAATGAGTAAATATGGAATTTTTAAGTTTTAGTAAGATTAAGGGTAAAATAGTCATTATATAATTTATTTTAAATAAAATAAAACAAAATGGGTAAATTTGCAATTTAGTTAGTTAAGGAAGGGAATATATGCAATTTAAATTTTAGATTGGGTAAATATGCAATTAAGATGTTTTTAAGAGGAAATATGCAATTCACCCTTATTTATATATTTAATTTTTTTTTTTTGAAACGCATTTATATATTTAATTAATTAATTTCCTCTTTACACTTTCGGTTGTATTTTTCCATAGTACAGTTTCAATCTCTGAGGTTTACATCCAATCTCAGGTTCAATTCTCATTTGAAAAAATTCAACAGTCCAATCCCAGTCCCTAACGTATTCAATTGCTCACAATCAAGACCCTAACACTAACAGACCGTTTGTATTTTAGTGAAAAGACGAAAATACCCCCAAAGTTTACTTACAATTTAGTCTCTGAACGTATATTTCATATTTTTCTCTCCATATTCAAAATTCTTTCCTAATCTAGTAACTAACCACCAATTGTCCTTAATTACTCAGCAATACTATGTTATTAACATCAACAACAATCCGTCCGTATCAAGACCTGTAAACAGAATTGAACTTCCTTTGAAATGGGTTTGACCGTTAGAACTTCAAATGGATTTTGACTTTTAGAACCTGAGTTGGGATTAACGGTTAGAACTTCAAGTGGGATAGAACTTTGCAATTCATATATCTTTTATGTTCATCTTATTTTATGAATTGACAATAATACCATTCATTTAACTTGTCTGACTTAACTGAGTTTTAACTTTTGAACTGAAGTGACACGTTTCCGGTATGTCAGGGAGAAAACTCATGCATTTTTTAAAATTGACCTAAAATGACAAAAATGAACAAATCACAGGGACGAAAATGACAGTTAACTCTTTAATTTTATTTTCCTCTAATGACTTGTGATCATTAATTTTTTCTAACTACACGGTTATATGTTAACTTTTTCTGTAAAAAAATTATTGAAAACGGAGTTGAATTAAAAATAGATTACTTTTTAGATCATTAAATCTACCGAGAAACGTAAACTTTGATTTGAACCGAATGAACAAATTTTGAATTCAGGTTTTGGATAATAGAATTGTCCTTATGTGAATCAAATCCCCAATTCATTGTTCGAATCAGTTTAAATTAAATCTATGAACTTCGAAACGAACAGAATTCAGTCGATTTACTGTTCGTATAACCCGAAAATCGACAAACCCCTGGGATTACAATTATTATGACCAAAAAAAAAAAAAAAAAAACGAATCATTAAGTTGGTAAACTATGTATTGCTTCGGGCGGATATTTCCTGGTCATTAAACAGTTTTAACTTTCAAATTTCAGGCATATCTGAAACACATAAATCTAAAAATAACTTTTTCAACATGTAATCTGTCTGATAACATTAAACTAAGATGTGATTTGAATGTACCAAAAACACTCATACCATTGCTTACATAAATGAAAAGAAGCAATCTGGCACCTTAATGTTCTACCAAGACCAAAACGAGTAGATCGTTTAGTACAACAAGATTGAATTCAATACGCTCACCTTATTCATACGGGATTTGAATATACGCGGCATCAGAAACAAACGGGACATCAGCATACATCCCAACAAGACAACACCGAATGCACTCCAAAACTGTGAAAAGGAAAGCAAACGCAAAAGCCGTCCAAAAATGCATTCCGGCCTTACCCCAATACCAGGCGCGTGGAAGCCAGCGCCACACAGTTCCCGTCACCTGCAGAGCAATTTCCAGTAACATCCCCGTCACCACATGGAATCTAAAAAAGTGGGGCCACTCTTTTCTTCTAACAACCGCCAGGTAAGCAACTATGAAATATGCGATTAAGAACCAGCTTGGCAAACCCCCCAGAGCACTTAAGAAAGGGTAAGTGAGGAACTCGAAACTTTCCAAGAAAGGGTGGAGGTGATAGGCGGTTTCTGCATACATCCATGTTTCATGAAGCGGCATTAGGTAGGGTAAGCATGCTAAAGTTCTCCAATACCATCGCGGTTTTTTCTCCATTGGGGGGTATTTGTAACTGAATGCACCAGCATCCTTTGATGCTCTTAGAGATACACGTCTTCGAGATGATGTGGGCGGTGTTTTGTGTGTGAATAGACCTAAATGCCCATAGAGTGGAGATGAGGTAGCTGAGAGATGAACAAGTGGACCTCCTGCTATCAACAATGACCAAAAAAGGTAAGTAAATAAATCTTGCATTGATTATACAGCCATATATAGAATATAGTAGCCGTAGTGGTTGAAACATGCTAGGTTGACTAAAGGAAACGATTTTTAAGTTCTTAGTTTACTTCTACTAAAAACTACATGATCATGGACATACTTAAGCACAACCTTTCTGATAGTTTGTTCAAAACACCAAGAGAGTTACAGACAGAAGAGCAAAACCAAAATACGCGTGTAAAGCCTAAGTTACACACAGACATGTTTGTTCACGTTTTTCTTCATGAAAGCACACCATATCTTCAAATATGTTTGTCCCGAGCATGACCCCATCTAGGGCTGGCAATTCTGACAGGAACACAATAACACGACACGAACCTACACGAAGTTATCATGTTTCGTGATTGACCTTAACAGGTTTCGTGTCTAAAACAGGTCGGCACAATAAGACCTTAACAGGTTTCGTGTCTAAACAGGTTAAAACCTGTTAACCTGTTAAGACCCGTTAAGTACATGTTAATAATTAAAAATTAAAAAATATTATATGTTGGTGTGGACATGGGGTCATCAGTCGTGGGACCTGGGATGAATTATACACAAACACACGCGGTTCTTTTTCACAATCCAAATCCTAATTTTTAAATCACTCTCACAAACACCACCATTCCCAATTCGGTTCACAACTTCCCCAATTAGGTCGTGTTCGTGTCTTAAACAGGTCGTGTTCGTGTCTTAACAGGTTGTGTTCATGTCTTAAACAGGTCGTGTTCGTGTCTTAACATGCCTTGTTCGTGCCTTAAACAGGCCATGTTCGTGTCTTAACAGGTTGTGTTCGTGTCTTAAACAGGTCGTATGATACGTTGGTAATTTTTTAGTGTCTTAACAGGTCGTTTCGTGTAACCTGTTTATTAACAGGTTCGTGTTCATGTTTCGAAAATCTGACACGATAAGATTTTGTGTCGTGTTCGTGTTTCGGGTCCGTGTCTTATCGTGTTCGTGTCTTAACAGATCGGGTTAACCCGTTATGCCAGCCCTAACCCCATCTATCTATCCTAGTTGTATATAAGGGGAGAAATGTTGGCAGGTTGAATTGATGAACCCGAACATGACCGCATCTATCTATCCACATCAAAGACATAAACCCCAACCCACACACACTTAAAAAATGTGACCCATCTATCTAAACAAGCACTAACAATAAATTTGGTTTGTTTAGGTTATTTTCGTTTATGTTTGTTTACAAACGAACATGAACAGAGGCCGCGTTCGGTTATTTTCGTTTATGTTCAATAGTTTATTAGGGTTTTTAACAATTATCTTTTGTTTAATACATCAAAATTGCCACTAAGATATTATTTAACAAGTAATAAACTATTTAATCATCTTTATCAAGATTATGTCAAGTATGTTTGGATGATTAGGTTTAGTATATCTTGCCATCTTGGGCGGATCTAAGTCATGTCTCTGATGACAGAATTGTGTTGGTTTTTGTTAATGAACGCTTTTTTGTATTCGTATGCGTTCATGAACTTTCATTTGTTTTCGAACTTCGACTGTGTTTATGAACGTTAGTTTGCATTCGCATATATTCGACACCTAAAATTCACAAACAAACACGAACATGTTCATTTCCTTAATGAACAAACACAAACAGAAAATCTCGGTCGGTAAGGGTTCGTAAACACATATTTTCCTTAACAAACGAACACGAACAAGGCCTTGTTCTTGTTCATGTTCGTCAGATTCATTTGCAGCCCTACCGCCTGAGCGCCTAGCGATTTTTATAACAATGACCTCTGTTCAGATTTGTTCAATTGAAGGTCAAATTTGTTCAATCATATTTGAAAAGCTCAAAACCCATTGCAATCAATGGTCTAATCTGGCCATATACATGTGCCACATTACGCATCACATGCGCATCAACTACAACGATGTGTTTTCATCACTACATCAAGCACATCTGACATTATATGTGTCTGATGGATGCATTTTTAAATGAATGTATTAATCGAGTTGTAATAACTGGACTTATGAGATAGGCTCTCTTCATTTACATTTGACTTATAAGATCATTAACAAACTTGTGTATGATCTGATAAGTCCAATGTAAAACAAAATGAGGCACTGGATTATAATATTTAGCACAATAAACTAGCTTGAGACTAGACAAACCATGGGGAGATAAAGATCTCAGCTCCTGATGAGAGCTGAACGAACTCCTGATGCGTGGATGAAGAACGCGGTCAGACATCGACTTCAACGGCTTGGTCTTACAGGCCTTGTACTGCCCCAAATGTGTTGCATAACCACCATTCAAAATCATATTGGCCCAAACCTACTACACATCGTAAAATTCAATTGCCATTAGGGCTCAGAGAGATGATTTTGACAAGGAAGAAAACCATAAAGTATGAAGATACAATTGAGGGCACGAACAACAGAACTAAATTCTCAAATTTAAGGATTCAACCAAGACCTAAATCTAGGGCAGTATGTATCTAACAAATATACGAGTTAAGAAATGATAGAAGAAGTTACTTGTTGATTGTTCTTCACCTGGACGGCGATTGCAAATGACGGTAGTAGACGGCCAGTCTCCGAGAACAAGTTATCACCAGGGTTTTACCCACACAAGATAATGTCATACAGATTTCTTTTTTCTAAATTCTTTTATTTTATTTTATGAGTAAACTGCAATTTTACACCATGAGGTTAGGGGTCATTGGCATGTCTACCCCCTAAGGGAATAATTGCATTTTTACCCCTCACTGTTAACCCTTATGTCGCACTTTTACCCCCCGCCGTCAAAGTGGGTAACTGATCTGTTAGATTTAATATGAAATGACTATTTTACCCTTTTATTTTACCCCCCCCCCCCACATTCCTGTTGTGTTGCATAATTACTAGGGCTGGCAAATCGTGTCTTAGCAGGTTTAACAGGTATCTGATAACGCGAACAACAAAAATTTTAAACATGAATACGACTTGTTTAACTAATTTATATCCAATGTCTATAAGACAGATGTATATTTTATGCAACTAGAAGGAGAAATAATGGATCCTAACTTTAAAATTTTGATTATTTTTAAAAACGTAAAAAATCACATGGTGTACTTTTCTGTTATCGTGTCTTAGCAGGTTACCTACAGGTTACCTATTGCCAGCCCTAATAATTACCCCCACAGGTAAATTACTAAAATGCCCTTTCTTATTACCCCCTATACTTTGAGTTTAGAAGCAATATTACCCCCTGCAACTTTCAAATCACCATGGAAACCAGTATCAAGCTTTCAAAAGAAAAGAAATTTCAAGTTCCACAACAAATTCACTCATTATCACACATCATTCCTTATCATTATACACTTATCCAAGAAATTAGTGAGTATATGTATCGAATCATTCATGGATCATCATCACTGAAAAACACTAACATGAAGGAATTCTCTCATAAACTTCAGTCAACTCAAATTAGATACAATCGTTTGTCACTGTGCACAACCCTTAACCACCTCCAGAAACATCACCAGTTGCATCATCAAGCTGCAGTAGAACAATATTGGACAATCTCACCTCAAGCTCATTGTCAAGTTTGAACCCCTCTTTGTTCAATTCATTCAATAGGTCAGATGTTGCCATATATCTGTAATCTTTGTCCTTCCCCGTCATCTGCATGAGCCAAAAATTGTTGTATCAATTCTAAAGCGCTTTCACATGTATTATGGAGTCCATAGCTACTTACCTTCTCCAGGATAGCAGATATGGATGAATTTGCCATCTAAACCTTTTAGTCATATGTTCATTGACCATAACAAAAATATGAACATACATATACAAACATAAGTTTAAAAAATCTTATGATCACAAAAAGTCTGAACCAGATAAACTACAAGTAAGCATAGATTATAGTTTCTTTCATCATATATTCATAAACCACAAATGGGGTGGTGGTCCATTGGAAAAGGCAAAGCCTTTAAGCACCTTGGGATGAGAAGGTCTTGGGTTCAAGTCTCACAGACGACAGGAAAAGAAATTTGTCGTTCAAAAAAAAATATATTCATAAACCAATTTAAGAATGTAAGCATATAGACTGATAGTCGCAATAAATTTAGAAAAAAATCTTTATGATTAGTAAAAATCAAACCAGAAAACCACTAATAAAGCAAAGATCAATGCCTCGGTGCTCTTTAATACACTCATGCAAATAATACTTCACGAATAATCTATTCTGGTTTTTTGATCAAATATTCAAAAACCAACTCAAATTAAAAAATGTAAACAAATAAAACAAAAAATCTTAACCTTTTGTGGTTCTTTGGTTAAAGAAATTCTTCCCTAATCCCTATCAAGACTCCACAGTTTACAACAATTCATTTATAATGATGATCTGAAAATATAAACCAAAGCATTCAACTGTTCAAAGTAAATCCTTTAAACAACCCTACAACTGCACAAAATCAAGTAATGCACTTAATCCCTATGAAAATGAAATGCGCCGAATGACTTAATACAAATAGTTGCCTCGATTTACCTGCAAAATATTCACAAACCTAAACATTACTATAAGAAATGAAACCCCTAAAATTACCCCCAAAGAACTATTGCTCAATAAACAAAATTAGAGCAAACGAAATAACAAAAACCTATTTACCTACAAAATCTTTCCCACAAATAAAACACGTATACACTTTAAATTTACAAAACTAAACATTATACAACACAAACAAAACTAACATTATCCCTAAAAATTAAAACCAAATAAACAAAATTAGGTCACAAATAACATTTTTATACCGAACCTTCTCATCAGCGTTGGGAGTCTCCACATGCTTCTTACAGTACTCAATAACCTTCGAAAGGATCTTACTCGTGACGTTAAGGAGCGGGATAGCAGGTATGGTTGCGGTGGGGAAGGAGCTACAGCTAGTGGTTGAGGAGCGGCGGCAGGGGTTATTTGAAGAAGATGATGATAATTTGAAGATGATGATGGATCTGTGTTATTTGAAGAAGATGATGATAATTTGAAGATGATGATGGATCTGTGAGGCATGGGTTATTTGAAGAAGATGATGATAATTTGAAGATGATGATAATTGGAAGAAGATGATTATAATTTGATTTTATAAATAATAATAATAATAAATATAGGGTAAAATTACCAAAATACCCCTGCCTATAACAGTCAAATAACTGTTGACTGACGGCAGGGGGTAAACATGCGATATAACAGTGAACAGTGGGGGGTAAAAATGCAATTATTTCCTTAGGGGGGGTAGACATGCTAATGACCCCTAACCTCATGGTGTAAAATTGCAGTTTACTCTTATTTTATTCTTTTACGAAAAAAACACCCCGTTACTTGAATACAATTCCGTGCAAGACTATATACTTGTAACATGGCTAAAAGTCTTTAATTAAACCGTACTTTTTACAATGAAGCACTGGTTTTAAGTTTTAAATCTTAAGGCTGGTGGGTGTGCTTGTGGTATAAAGCCTCTGGCTTTATCACATCACACTAGCACCTATCACATAGGGGCTTTAAAGCTACCCCTCTAACTTGCTTGTTTAAAGACTCTTTAAAGTCCTCTATTAAACAAAATACAAAAAAATAATAATAATAATAAAGAGCAAAAGATTTGATTGGTTGAAAAGAATGGGACCCACTTGCACATCTCATTAGCACTCGTTACTGGAATGAAGCCCTCTTTATGGCGCCTCCCCTTTGGCGCCCAGGGGTGGCTAAAGGGCGCTAAAATTGTTGATTTGGTCAGAGGCGCTATACCACACCCCTGGCCTAATAATTTATATTTAAAATATTGTTTGTGTTTTATTAGTGGCTGGAAAAAAAATGAAAATGTGTGATTGGCTAGAAAAAGACAGACTCTACTCACCTCACTAGTCACGCCTGTTAGTGGGCTAACTAAGTCACCTTTGGCGCCCCCTTAAATCAAGTGTAATGGTGCTTGGGGCACGGGCCGTGAAAAAGGGTGATGTGGCTTTCCCTTCACACCCACTACACATATCAAGTAAATTAAAGGTCCAAACTCTAACGAACAGGTTATAGTGTATTTATGCTAGAAAACTAGGTTATACCCCGTGGTACCCACGGGTCGCTCTATTTTAAGGATATTAATATTTTATTAAAAGGGTTTTTTTTTTATAAAATTTGTGAGGATATATATTCAATAATTCAATGTTAATCCTATATACTCACAACTGTATAATTAAAATAAACTTAAATAATGTGACGTATTAGATAAATTAATGACACAGTGCATACTTTGTTTTCGAGCATTCTATAAGCATAGAAGTGTCTCGGACTCGTGGCGTGATAATTAAAAAACACATGATACTTGCCCCGAATTTACTTAAGGATGCATATTGCCTGTTCAATGACATGAGGAAATAATGTTTAAGGTACATGTCAGTTTAGCAACGACAAAAAGGGGATTTGTTCGAGGATAACAATTAATAAATTTAGAACTTAAGAGACTTTTCCCAAATTAATACAAATCGGCCATAAAGACTCAAATAAACACATGAAATATATGGTAAATCCTCTTAAAACCAATTTACCTATTGATTACAGAAGTTGAATCTATCGAAGTGGTATATTATATTTCATGGAAAACACAAATTTGATCTTTTTGAAGATGTAAAGAGGGGAGAATGATGTGTGAAATTATGGTTCATGTTGAGAGGAATGAGGCGATAACTGATGATTATTAAAATGGGGTTTTTTTTGCAAGTAAAGAAGTTTTTTCATATCTAATCCAACAAAACAACATGAAGTTCATCGAAGCATGTCCGATCTAATTTAAACAAACAGATAGGCTATGGATTGTTGGTTATTGAACCAAATTTGATAACAAAACAACATGAAGTACATATAAGAGCCTTAAGCACAATAACCCATTCAAAATAATCAACTAAATAAAGAGAAGAAATAACTTGTTTCATTGACATTATGGGAGATGGTGGATGCCTCCCTTCTGACGTTATCCGAAGCGACATCAAGCATTTGTGGATCAGTTGTAAGGCCATTCATCCGCTTGACATCAAGCACCTACTATAGAAAATGGTATTATGCACAAAACAACCGATAAGCATGATCACAATCTAAAAAAACAATAATTGTAAAGAGAAATCTATATCAACATTGGTATATAGTGAATAAATGTCGACATATTCGAATTATACCTCCTCGTAAAGGATCTGTCTGACCCAATTCTTGATAGGCTTCAAATCAACACTTTTATACTTCTTGTGATATCTAAACGCAAATGAAAACAAACTATTAAATGCTATTTATTAACATATATAAACAGAAGAATACAACAAACGGAAAAAACAACAAAATAGCATCTGAAATTGATTGTTACGTCTTCTTCACCTGACCATCAATTCATCATACGTTTGATCCACAATCGTATACGATGACCGTCCTGTATTTTGTTCAAAAAATTCCAAAACAACTCATCACAACCTATAAAGAAACTAAATTCATCCAACATAAAGAAATTTCACCATATGTAATACAATATATTACATAGTAAAAGAAAACATTTTAAAAATAGTAGAGTCCATTTGAAGATGCATATCCTTCGAATTGCCAAAACATTTCCCTTAGTAAATCGAGTCCACTCTACAAAATGAACCAACCAAATTATAAGTGTTTAAAAATATAAAATAAACATTGGTGTCGATACTATGTGGTACCAATGCTGAACCCATTGAAGTAAGAATAGATTTAGTTATGTATGGTGTTGATAATCCATAGAGCAAGACAATAACATTTAAATATATAAAAAAATATGAAGATGAAATTCTCAAGATCCAAAGAATTAAATAATATAACCAAAATCTAAAAATAACTCCAATCATTGACTTTAAACTTTAAAAACAAATGATATAATATTATACGTACACATACTTTTTTAAAATAATCATTTCATAAATAAAAAAAAAACCAAACCCTGTAAGACTTACCACATTCGTCTCTAAAATGGAAATGAGTTAACCATGACAGAAGTTGTACAAAGTAATATCTTTTCGGTGCTTATAACCTATTAAGCTCCAGTATAATATTATTATAAAACATCGATTATTAACATAAACAAAAACCAGAAATAAAATACAACCTAAAGTGGGAGCTTAGTATAAATTTGCATTAATATCTTTTAGAAATTCACACAAAATTATCTAATCTAATATACTTTTTGCAAATTCACAAAGAATTACCCAGTACATCTAATCTAATCCACTACTACTAAACGATACAATATAGTCTCAGTTAAGAAATAAGCGTAGAAAAGTACTCTAAAGTTTTTTTAGTTGTACAACTGTTAGCATATAGTTAAGTTTTTTCCAACTTTAGCCGTCATCGTAACAATCAAATACTTCTCCAAGGATTAAACGCTTTAAAGTGAACTTGTAAACAATATCACAATAACCAGTAGTATTGTAACGACACTCACCTCTGTTTTATTTTATATCTTAATTATACAATTCTACTTTCTAAAGCCCAAGAATTCATGACGACTAAAAAAAGACTGTTAAACACCTGAACTTGATATTGATATAGAATTGGCGTGCTCAATATTAAAACAACCATACCCAGTAAATCCCACACATAGCAAGCTACTTATAGGGTCTGGGGAGGGTGGGATGTAGACAGACCTTGCCTCTATCCCTAGAGATAGAGAGGCTGCTTCCAGAGAGACTCTCGGCTCCAAAACGAAAAGCATACCAATACACCAAGTCAAAGAATATAGAATATAGAAATAAAAATTACATAAACTACAATACGTTAAATATGATCACAAAAACTACATTAGCAAAATATGATCACATAAACTACAATACGTTAATACGTTAAATATGATCACATAAACTACAATACGTTAAATATGATCACATATATTCAACACTTTGAAAATGGACCCATAATTATTTATATCTTGTTATATTGAAACTAAAATAATAATATATTAAAAATATATATAAAAATATTTTATAGTTTAGATCTTTTTAGTCACCTATTCTGTTATTAACTTATTTTATAGTTCAGATTTATATTATTAACTTACTTTATAGTTCAGATTTATATCTTTTTTTATTGAAGTAAAAACAATCTATTAATAAACATATACTATTATCTTGTTATATTGAAACTAAAAAAATAATATATTAAAAAATATATAAAAATATTTTATAGTTTAGATCTTTTTAGTCACCTATTTTGTTATTAACTTATTTTATAGTTCAGATTTATATTATTAACTTACTTTTATAGTTCAGATTTATATCTTTTTTATTGAAGTAAAAGCAATATATTAATAAACATATAAAATTATCTTACTTAAAATGCAATTTAGACTTCTAAGTTTTTATTTTTTGCAGTTAAATCCACACTTTTTTTTGTAAAAAAAGTAATTATAAATAAAAGCCTTTTTAATTACCAATTACCCTAAATTTTATTTTTCCTAATTTACTAAGAGGGGTTTAAATCCGTCCAAATCTAAACTTGAGAACTTATTTAAAAAAATAACAAATGGAACGATTGATTAAAAAAATCTAAACTTTAAAATATCTTTACATGTTTATTACAAATGGAACGATTGATTAAAAAAATCTAAACTTTAAAATATCTTTACATGTTTATTTAATATATTACGTTTTAATCAAATACCGTTTTTAGTTACTTAAATTAGTTTTTTACTTTTTTACTTTCAAAGTAGATTTTATAAAAAAAAATAGTTTTTTTAAGATTCATACAAATAACATGAATAAATTAGCAATTCTTTAATGACTTAGATTTATCTAATGAGGTTAGAAGTGAGAAACAAAAAAAAATCTTTAAAAACACTATTTTAGTAAATACTTTTTCTACAATACCATTTTGGTAAATATTTTATCTACAAACACCACTATGGAAAAAAACTATAATTACTGGTGATTTTAACCATAATTACTGGCGATTCAATTGCAGTTATTATGATTCAAAGTTCCCCAAATAAAAAATAAAAACTCGCTTAAATTTTATACACCTAAAAATTTTGAAAATACACCTTAAACATATACGTTATCTCATTAATTGAGACAATTAATTGTAATAATAGTCAAACAATCTATTGTCATTAAAAAGTTGTTAAATTTAGAAGTTAATAAATGACAAATAAATATCACATTATTATTATTAATTGTTTATTGATTGAAATATAAGATTACAATTTACAAAATTATCAATCATTTATAAATTTGAACTTTTGAAATTTAAATTTGAAAAACAGTTATAAATGTATTGCAATAATACAATTGCGTTGAATACAATCAAAGATACTACACGATAAGATATGTATTATAATTATTGAAAGTTTCCTGAATAAAACTAAATGGTGGTTTAAATTTATACATCTGAAAAAATTTAAAATTACCCGTCTTAAACATATCCTTAAATACGTTATATCTCATATAACAATCTAAATTTTAATTATACATTGATGAATATAGAAGTTAATAAATAACAATTACGTGTCACATTATTATCATCATCTAAATGTGATCTAAATTACTGAAGTTTTTTATTTAAGAAAGTTTGAAAACTCAAAACTACATACCAAAAGCAATATAGATCGTGATAATTATGAACATCTACTAAAAATATTATTTAAATTTAATTGAAAGATGTATTATATTAAATATACTTATAACAAAAAAAAAACAAAAAAAACATAATTGTTAAAGCAAATAAATGGGTAGAACTAATACTAACATTAATTGAAGTAGCAGAACCTACACACCCAAGTCATAATACAAATAGTACAAAATATCAAAAAGTATATGTAAGATCATTAACATAAATCCTAATACATATTTACAAAACAGTGACATAAGTACCAAAATTACATTAGACACATATAAAACATGATTCTTCAACAAAATACCAACCCACCAAAACAATCAAAGTGATATTATAACATAACAAAAAAACACTTCTTCATTCGATTGTCTTGAACCAACAAACTTCACTACCTGAACACCTTCTTAAGGATCATCCTTGATCAGGACAATAAACAAAGATGTGTTTGTCTGGATGATTGATACCATTTGGTTTGGTAAGCTTCTTACGCCATTCCGAAGCATAGTACCTAAAACCACCACCATGTTTCTTAGCTCGAAACATCACCAATGTATCAAATCCAACCAAGTTCTGTATGCACATCTTCATAGACATGTCAATCTTAGACATCAAAGCAACATCAGCAGGAAGACGCTAAAAAAGGGAAAAAAAGATTGCATCACGTATTTCATAAAATGAAGAAACATAATACTTAAATTTTAATATATCTATTTAAATAAAATAATGACGATCAACTTACAAAACGCTTGTCAAAAACTTTATGATACTTTGTGCATCTGTATCTCGCTCGTCATCTTCATCGAACATCCCATCAGTAGAAACATCACTATCCGACTGATCAACAACTTCAAAATCACTATCCGACTGATCGTCCAAACATCAAGATTAGATTTTTTTTGGAACTTCAATGGTCAAAATTAGTAAAAACATCGGATCTATAAATATATATTTGTGATTATAATCAACGATAGTAAAAAAACAAAAGATTAAAAGTATAAAACATAAATCCATACGTTTATGGACAACATAAACGACTAATAACAAAACAAAACAAAACAAAAAATAATCCTAACAATTTAATGAAAAGGCAAAACAAACATTGATTAATTTGTTACCTGATGTTCTTCAATAAATTACATGAATAGATGCGTGATTATGGACGGGGAAGAATAACATGCAATCAAGTAAACAAAAACATGTTAACAATATCAAAATCGAAAATGTACTATAAAAAAGATGATTGGGATCGCAGTTTAAATAAAACAACTTAAAGAAAATATAAATACAATTCGATGAAGATTAAATGAAAAAGAAAACCATACCTGTAAGATCAAGTTGATTCCTGCAATTAAGAAGATCCGTGAATCAAAATAAAATAAAAAAGCAGTAGTTATTTACGCCAGAACCACACCTATATCAGTATCATGTTCTTCAAGACCCTAAATTACATTTTCCTGCAATTAAGACAGATCTATGTAATGAACTAAACAACCATAATCAAGTGTAATCGCCAATATAAAATGAAAGATTCATAACCTTGTTGAAGTCTTCCATCAATTAATCGACAGGGATCGAGAATGTGAAACCTAGGGATTTACTAAGGATATAAATCTGCAATCAAGTTGTTCTACAACAAATCGTATGGAAAAAAACAAAGAAAAAAGAACAGATTAGAAGGTGTATTAACAATTAGCAAAATGATAGAAATTACCTAATGATTGTAAATAAGATATCAACGAAGATTGATGGGGAATTGATAAAGAGGGTTCTGGCGTGAAGGAGAAGAATGAGGCGTCTGAGAGATTTAGGGTTTTTAGATGATTTATATACATGGGTCATAAAACGGGTCGGATTAGCAAAACGGGGCTTCACTAATGAAAAACGCGGACCCGGGATTTTCCCGCCAAAAAGCAAAATCTAGAGGCCTCCTAGCTTGACACATCAGCAAAAATTAACACATCTTTCTATACTAATAAACAAAAATCCTTTTTGGACACGTGTCATTCTCTGGTAATTTTTCACCCTTATTTTTTTATTTATCTCAACAATAATAATAATAATACTAATGATAATAATAATAATAATAATAATAAATTTAACTAAATCTATTTATCTCTTTTGTTTTCAAAATCTGAAATTGATTTCTTTTTTAACTCTAAAGTTTCAATCTTTAGCAATTTAAGTCTAAAGTTTCAATCTTTGGTATTTTAACCCCTTTAATTAATTTGATTTTTCACTTCTAATTCTAAATTTTTCATCTTTTGCAATTTAACCCCTTTATTTTTTTACTTTCAACCCAAAGCTTTTCATCCTTTGCAATTTAATCTCAACACTTTTTTTACTTTCAATTTTAGTCTCTTATATACTTTTCATCTTTCATAAGTTCTCCGTTTAACGTGTCGTTCTAAATTTCTGAGTTAACACGCCACAACGTGCGTGTTATGTTCAACGTTTTTTCATCTATTTTTTTCCTGTTTGACATGTCCGTTGCATCGCGTCTATTTTTCCCTGTTTGATAGGTCTGTCGCAACGTGCTTTTTTCCTCGGTTTTATACACATGCTCGTGGTCATGTGAGAAACATTTGCCTTTCATCTATATATAACTAATGAATCCCCCGCCGCATTGCGACGGGTGGTAATTCTAGTTTATTATAATTAATAGATATGATTTGTTACAATCCATCGAGTAGGAAATTGAATATGAAATTAGGAGCGAAATTCAAGCCCTAAAATCTCTCATTTATTCATTCCGAATCAGCACACAATCTTCTCTTTTATTGCTTCCGATTCAACATGCAATCAATCCATAACCTCTCGTTGATTGCTTCCAATTCAACGTACATGGATCCGATCATGGCGAAAACAAAAGACAAAGGTAAACTTTCATTTTACAAAGCGTATCTTATTTGTTTTCAATTTCGAATCATAACATTCCAATATTGAGCATTCTTCCTAACTGAAAATCAGTTGAGCGGGAGAGACATAGCAAAGGAAACAACGACAGGGTCATGGGCGGACCTACTTTATGGGGTGGGTGGGCGGCCGTACCCCTTGGAAAAAAAATTTAGTGGTATTTTTCGTGAAAAATCCCGACCGCACCCCTTGAAAATTTTCGTCCGCACCCCTTAGAAAAAAATGTTATGAATTTATATAAAAAAATTGTGAACACAGATTGAAACCCGATCAATTATGTAAACAAGTTAGCTCACTAACCCCTTTAATAAAACTTAAATTCAATCCATTAAGCCCAATAACTTAATACCCATTCAAGCCCCATTCCAACTACTAGTTTTGTTAAACAAAATCAGTCCACGTAATAAAAAAAACCCAAATCGTTGGTGGTTTTGTTGATTATATGATTGTTGGTTGGTAAATAACAATACTAGGGCTTGAAATTCAAAATTTTAAATTGAAAATTAAGGAACATGTGCTATGGTTGAACACTTGAAGATCCTTGTTTATTTTGTATGTGATAGGATTAGGAAAGATCAATAAGTAGGGAAGTTATGTCGCGATTTCTCAAGAGGAAAGTGGTTGAGTCACTTTTTTTTTCGTTGGATTCTTCTAATTAAAGACCAATGTATGTTTTCGATAAGTTTTTTTGTTCTTTTATTTAATGATTAAGAGAAATAGAAGTAGGGATGATTGGAATGTTGATGCTTTTTTGTTTGTTAATGTGATAGGAAGTTAAGAACTAGGGTTTGATTGTTTGAAAATTGAAATGGACCCGACCCGATCTAATTCGACCCGCTATGAAACTTTGTTTATTTGTGTTTACTTGTTTTGCATGACCCGACCCGACCCGATCTGACCTGCTATGAACCGATTTTTTTGTATAGCTAGGGGTCTAAAATCGTTAAAAAAAAATTCGCACCCGCAGGAGAAAAATCCTGTGTCCGCCACTGGATAGGGTACAAGCAAAGAAGACGAATCCATGTGTGTCTGTATTCCGTAATTAGTGTTTTGATAACGTGTGGTTGTACTCCTATAACGTGCGTATGTGGTCCTATAACATGCGTCTAATATTTGTCTAACGTGCATGTCTGATAATATTATACATGTCTCTTATTTCTATAATGTGTGTCTAATAACTTGTATAGCGTGTGTCTATTGATATTTACCTATTTTGTAAATTGTTTTTCATGTAGAGGTGCTCCCTGACTCAGATAATAACTTTGAACCACCAGTGAAGAAGTTGAAATTGCATAAAACTTATAAGAAGCATAAAACAGTCAACAGAAAAAAATAGTTAATAAACAAGAGCCATAAGGAAGGAGCCTAGACCTTTTATTGTGTGACAACCGGAAAAATTAATGGTAATTATGTACAACTTAATAATTATTTATACATTTAATTGCGTTCAATTTGGCTTAATTAATGCATAACTAGGTCATACAAGTCTAGCAACTGTAGGACATGTTTAAACTTTACAAATGGTAATGTTACTTTCGTCGCGTCACGAGAAAACGATAAACTATGTCCTAATATGTTGGCGAAAATACTGAAAGCACTATTCATGTCAGTGAATTCTGAAAACTGACTGAACGATCAACAAACTGTCACACCCGCTCAGAGGATGAAGTTTTAAACATAAGTTTCACTTCCAAAAGATAATAATTTTAAAGATTTACATCACATTTCAAATACTAAATGTTCAAGGATTTATTCTTCATGTCACCGCAAAGGGATGGGATATGATAATAAATCCTACAAAAGTGGCAATGGAGTGTAGACACATGACTTCTTAGAACGTAAACCCGCAAAGCTTCCACTAATTTTCTGAAAATACATGTAAGTTTGAAAAATCGTCAACAAAGTTGGTGTGAATTCATGCAGTTTGTATAAAATGTAAGAGTTGTATTTGTATAAAACATGGTATGTAATTGAAAAAATGTAAGTTGAAAAATGTAAGTTGAAAAATGTAAGTTATGAGTTGCAAATGTAAGGAAATCGAGATCGCTAATGTTTAGCTAGGACATTAACATGTGTGATGACATACGAAGCATCCTGACGTGTGCGTGTATATACATGTTTTTACAATAAATTTTACACACGATTCGGTTTTAAATTTATAAAAGTGATTTATACTTCAACATTAAAACACACACGAAAGGGCAAGTGTACCCCATCATATATGTAGTAAAGTATCGGTAAGAACCAAGTGTTGATACAAGGATGTGGGCGGAGGAATAATACTAAACCTTTGTCATTAAATTACCGGTAGAAAGATAAGAGGGTGATTTGTTTAACTAAAAATAAGATTCAAACATAAAATTTTAATAAACATAATAGACTCCAAATGTGAAAATAAATACATAGCCTTACTTTATGCACAACCAAAGTATATGAACTAAGTCGGTTTTGCCACTTAAAACACTTGATCAATTTTCCATTTTTCAAAGACAATTAGTATCCCTTTCGGGAATCCTAACATGACAACTCTTTGGAAAGTTAAAACGATAAACACACTTTAACCACCTAAAATTGTTCTTTAACGCCCAATTGACAAATGTCTATGAAAATCCCCTAGAGTATGAAAATCCCCTAGAGTATGAAAATCCCCTAAAGATAGGTTAGTCATCCGTTAAGAGTTTTCTAACCTCACTTAATCAAGGAAAGTGACACCGATAAACACAATGCAACCACCGAGACAAGCATAAACTAGATTAAATCACAACCGAGTTCATTTTACAAATCTTGAACATAAATTCACCAAGTAAGCAATTTTAGCCTAAACTACTAACTAAGTTAACAACTTATGTCAAGAATTCATAACAACACCATTTAACCCGTTAAGGTCCTTCCGTGAGGGAAAGCCTTCTTGATTAACAATAATTATCCCTTATTAAACCACTAACCATTTCTAGTATCATGGTGCACACATTTTAAACTAGTTAAACAAGTTCAAAGTCTACTAATACATGATTAATTAAGCTTCTTTTTGCAAATATCTCAACTAACCACATACTAATCATCCAAGATAATTAACTATAATCAAGAATTCAACATCAATAAACAAGGTTGCAAACTAATCATCAAGGATTAACATAGAAAATGCTTCAAGTGTCATTACAAACATAATTAACATACTAATGGTTGTTATTAAGCAAGGGATACTAGTGTTTTTTCCCTTAGGTTTACAATAATACATAATCATCAACCTAAATGCTTGAAACATAACAAAAACATGGAAAGATTCAAGAATCAAACCATAAACAAGCACAAGATTGAGAATCCGGATGATAACGGAGCTAATCGGCACAAGGTGGCTTGAATCCGGGTGAAAAGCAAAGCCTCCGGAGCCTGAAAATCGCCAGAAAAGCTCCCAAACGTCCAGTGTTACGAACTGATTGTTGTCTTCTGTTTTTTATACAATTTTCAGATCGCACGGTTGTGCGATTAAAGTGCACGGTCGTGCACTTTATTGGACTGTTCACCATACCGCGTGACATCAGCAAATCTTGACCGGTCTTCGTATCGGCACGTGCGTGCCATGGGTTGCACGAGCGTGCATCTCCGAGATTAGGATGGCACGACCAACTGGGTTGGGGCTTGGTGTCGGATCCGCACGGGCGTTCCTTCTGTCGCACAGTCGTGCGTTCCCGAGATGGCTTGCACGCTGGATCGCACTGGCTGTGCATTGCCGAGATGAGCCCTGTTGTCAGATCCGCACGGGAGTGCCACCAACCGCACGACCGTGCAACTCGCCCAGATCAGATTTTTTCGCAGAATCTTCGCTGTTCAGCCGTTTCGCCCAGAAAATCCTCGTTTTCATCATCTTCTTGTTTGGCACGTTGTTTTAGGCCCGTAAACAAAAATAAACCCGATTAAGTATTTTATTCTCGATTTTACGACCAAAAACGCGTAAAATGGGGGTAAAATGAAGGAGTAAAGCATATGTATTTTGGTGAATACCAAACCTCCCCATACTTGAACCTTGCTTGTCCTCAAGCAAGCTAAAATTAAAATGTAATAAAAGATAGTTTCTAATGAGAACAAGAATTTACAAACTACCTACTAATACATCTACAAACGGTTAGCCGGTCTTTCGAAACGCAACGTCAAGTGATTCAAACCAAACAAGCACATGCAAATATATGTATAGCTAACCAAAAAGCCGTGACTTCACTTCCGATTTACTTAGCATGCTAATCTTCACACACCTCACAATGTTCACACACACTTGGTTATATTTGTGAGACATACATAAAATGTGTATGTGTAAACACTTGAGTGAGATATACATAAAATGCCTAGACAATGAAACGTGTAAATATCATAAGCTTGTCACAAGATCTTATCTCCACCAACTAACATGCGGAAAAGTGTAAATCAAGAGGTCTTTACGGGTTGTAACAAAAGGCTTGGGTGAAGGGTGTGGAATGGAAATTTTAAAGTGACTAAATGGTTAAAACTCGGTAATCACGTTTAACAAGCGAAAAACAACTAAACTATATATACTAATGCCTTAAAAAGGCGAATTTGGTGTTATCGAGCTCATCAACGAAATTTCATCATTTTAGCACTTAAAATTGCTTGAATTTATCGACTTCACCCTATTTTAGGGTGTTTTATTTTCTGATTTTCTAATATTTTTTTTATAATCTAATGGATTTCTACAATGAACAACTAATTACAAGAGACGCTAGTTAAACGATGATTTTAACCGAGTTTTAACACAAAAGGTTTAAAAAATAAAAAGGCTAAATTTGGCTAAGTGGGTTAATTGGTTGGGTAAACGAAGGAAAAACACGGGAAAGGCTCAACATGGTTAATCCTAGTGGGTAATGTAGGGTTTAGGGAAACATAACACAAAGAAAAAGGCTAACAACAAAGGGTTTTCTAGGTGCCTCTATCACTTCTACACAATTTCACACGTTTATGGTCTTGAAAAGCATGCTAGTGACAACTTCTAAACTACATGTGACATCCGACTCACTCCTACTCCAAAATGAACAAACATATAACAAATTTAAGGCTCAAACATGCTCACATAACGGAAGGAATGGGTAAAAGTGTGAAAATTAACATGCAATTCTTTCTTTATTTGTCACGATTTTTAGTTATCTTTTTTTTCAAAATTTATTTGGCTTGTCGGATTTTTATCATGTCTGAAGCTTTCTAAAACAACAACTAACAGGTTTATTTACTAAAAATATATACAATTTACGGATTTTTTTATATAGGACAAACAAAGTCAAAATGTTAAACCCCCTCCCCACACTTGAACTTCGCATTGTCCCAATGCGAAACCCAGAATATAGAGAAAAAGGAGGATAACACTCCCCTGAAGATGACTGCAGATGAAACGAGGCTCCAAAGCCGATTCTGTCGTGTCTTCCGGTCCAAGATGTGCTTCCAAGATCTGTATGGATGTCACAAGGCAAAGCAAAACAAAACACCAAGCAAGACAATCAAGTTGCAACACAAACTATAACTAGATAATAATACTACTAATAAACATCGATTCATAAAACTAGAAATAAAAGATAATGTCTAGAAAATAAAATACATATCCGAGGGTGTTTGCAATGAAAACCAAAATGAACACCCAAAAACATACTACTAAAATACTACCACAACCACCAGCTCAGAACTCCTCCCCCACTACTCGTCGTCGTCGGCACCACCACCGGTGCAAGATGTGCATGCCCCGCCATAATCGCCTGTGTTCCCGAATGGGAACTGTGGGGGCTCGCCAAAGTAGTTGGGGAAGGCATTATGAAGACCCCCAAAGAGGTATGAAAACCCAACATGCACCTCTTGGCGCATGAAATCTTGATTCGCCCGCATCGCATCCTTGTTGGCTCTCAGCTGCTCTTGGTAACTCTCAGCTGATCTTGGTTAACTCTCAGCTGATCTTGATTTGTCTGCATTTGCTGAAATTGCCCATAAAACTCAGGATAAGACGGGATGCCGGGTGGCCAATGTTGGTACTGTGGGGAGTGTGGCTGCTGTGGTGAGTGTGGTGGCTGCTCATGCTCCTCTTCCTCCTCGTAATGCATAACCTCATCCTTATCATCCACTGGCTCTGAAGGCAACGGGTCCCAGACCTCGTCATCTAACCCTTTTAACCTGTCTCCGTTGTCGGTCTCCGCGATTATCCCCATAGCCTTCAAAGAACGGATATCCACATACGTACCTTCGGTGACCAAAGTTAGACCCTCTACCACTTCGCCAGTCATTATTCCCATATCGTAGGCCAGCTGCGTGACGTATTGACCCCCGTGTATCTGACTGTTAGCGGTCCTGCCTGAACTATGCATAAAATATTCAGCCATTCGCGTGGCGAGGTTAATATGAACCCCCTCCGCGAGCGCATACAAAAAGATGATATCAGGTGTGGGGCAGTTTCCCAAACTGTCCATGTGCCCCGTAATGGTGTGGCTGAAAATGTGGTGCATAACCCTAAGCAAAGGGTCTCGCAATCTCGATGCTTTGGCTACACGAGGATCACATACTGGGCTAACCGCAATCCGTGCCCAAAAAAGCAGCTCGCTCCTCCTCATTGGGAAAAGTGAACTGATCAATGAAGAACTCGGAGTCCATTTCGTCTTCAGTGTAGATACCGAGTCTTCTCGCCAACCTTCCGACGGTCCAGTTATGCCAATTACCTCCCAACCTGAAATTAATTCATTTTTTATGTCAGAAGTCTGGTCTCCGGCTCGCTTTTGGTTTCTCGTAAGAGTATGTAGCGAAGAATTCCAAAGTGAGCTCCAGGTAGATGGGCCGGTCAATGTTAACCAATCGCACAAACAGAAGTGATAACATGTTTGCTAGCCGGTCGTGTTGGTTCAGCTCCGTCGTTACATCCCAATCCAGTCTCCTTGGGATGCCGATTTAGTTCCGTCTTTGCCAAAGTGCATCGAGTTTTGCAAGGCAAAGTTGGTCCCGCGCGTTGTTTTGGTCGAAGTGGAGAAAAGGATGGTCCATCTGCATGAGGAATTATTATTAGACAAAAAGGAGCAGGAAAAATTTCATTTGAAACAGCCTAACACACTATTATGAAGGTTCTGTCAAACTGATCTGGGCAAATCGCACGGGCGTGCGACCTGACGCACGGTCGTGCGTCACCGAGATCAGGGATGGTGGTTGGCGCATGTCGGAACAACACGGACGTGCGATCAATTGCACCGCCGTGCGACTCCGAGATAACAGCAAACCTTGTGAACAGACCAGTTGAATGACCGTGCCACCCATGGAACGACCGTGCGACTCGGTTTCCTGCAGATTTTCAACCCCCATCACAGGACAGCAAAATTTTTCCGAAAATCAACAAATTTCTGGTGAATTGGGGTTAGGAAACCGACTGGTTGTTCACGAATCGCATTATTCTAGCAAGGGTTAGGGTTTCGTTTATATTTATGAAGAGAAACCTAAAAAGCCTTGAAGAAATCTGGAAAATCTAAGCCTAGAACGAGATTAAAACTGAAAATCACGAAGAAATACATACCGTGCTTGAAGAATCTGAGAAATCTTGCAAAAAATGGTGGGATTTTGGAGTGGAGACTGGTCTGGAACGGCTGTGCAATTAGGGTTCGCGAGTTGTGAGAATGGGGTGCAGATAAGGGCTTTATATAGTGCTTGGACAAAACTGCCCCTGGCCACCCGCACGGTCGTGCGACTAGACACACGGTCGTGTGTCTCCAACGTTGACTGATCGTGGCACGTTTTTCTCAGAATGCACGGGGGGTGCGACTCGAGGTGCCGGCTTGCATCAGCACGGCCGTGCGATGTGATGCACGGTCGTGCCATATCTACATATCAGTCTGATCACTGCAGAACCCATTTTCAGTTGCTGTTCCGACCATTTTCCGCCATTTTTGCAATACGGAAGCTGTTTTAACAATATTCAAACTTAGATTCCTCGTCCGACATGATTAAAAACTGTACAGTCCTACGAAAACTACCAAACACACCAAAAATACGAAAAAACGGCAAAAACACAAACTAGGACTATTTTACCCCTAAAGCGCATGAGACGCTCTTGCTACATTTTTTATCCTCAAGTCAGTAGCGTAGACTCTCCTCCCCACACTTATGATGTATGCGGGGCGTGGAGTTCGATAACCTCCACCGCCGACTCAATCGGCCTGGCAACATAGAGCTTTACGCGATGCCCATTCACCTTGAAAATTACGCCGTCCGCGTTCTCAATTGCGACAGTCCCATACGGAAATACCTCCTTCACCGTGTACGGACCCCTCCAACGTGAATGCAACTTTCCTGGAAATAGACGCAACCTCGAGTTGTAGAGTAGGACATGATCTCCCGCTTGGAATTTTTTATGGTCCTTCAAGCGTTTGTCATGCAATCTCTTGGTGCGCACCTTGTATAACACGGAGTTTTCATAGGTGTGTTGTCGTAGCTCTTCTAATTTGTGAATCTGAAAGAACCTGGCTTCACCTTCGGTTTTTAGGTCCAGATTTGCAGTTTTGAGCACCCACATTGCCTTGTGCTCCAACTCCACAGGTAAATGGCATGCCTTTCCGTAAACAAGCCTAAAGGGAGTAGTCCCAATAGGCGTCTTATACGCCGTACGGAAAGCCCAAAGTGCCTCATCCAGTTTGTCTGACCAATCCTTGCAGTTTGCACCCACCGACCGCTCAAGGATTCTTTTCAACCCCCGGTCCGTGACCTCTACTTGCCCGCTTGTTTGTAGATGATAGGGCGTGGACAATTTATGGTGCACAACATAACGGGACAAAGTTCTCTCAAGTTGAGTGTTGCAAAAGTGGGTCCCTCAGTCACTGATCAGTGCCTTTGGTGCACCAAACCGGGCAAGCAAACTCTTCAGGAATCTCACGACTACCCTGGCATCATTAGTGGGTAAGGCATGTGCCTCCGCCCACTTTGATACATAATCAACAGCAACCAGGATATATGTGTTGCCTCGTGGGGGGGGGGGGGGGGGGAATGGTCCCATGAATTCTATCCCCCAGATATCAAAGACTTCACATACTTGTATCCAATTTTGAGGCATTTCGTCGCGTGTCGATATGTTTGTTGCCCTCTTGCAGGCATCACACGCTCTGACCCACTTCTGCGCATCACGAAATATTATCGGCCAATAGAACCCTGAATCAAGCACCTTCTTAGCGGTGAAATTGGCTCCATGGTGACCTCCGTTAGGTCCCTCGTGACAGTGGCGCAGAATGTCAGTCGGCTCCTTCCCCGAAACACATCTCCTAATCACCTGATCAGCTCTAACCCTAAACAAGAAGGGGTCGTCCTAAATGTAGTGCTTGACGTCCGCAAAGAATTTTCTCTTTTGTTGGTGAGTCAATCCTTTAATCAGGATCCCACAAGTAAGATAGTTCGCAAAGTCGGTGAACCAAGGCGACTCATCGCATACCTCGACGCTCATCAACGACTCGTGTGGGAAATTGTCATTGATTGGATCCCAACGTGTGTCCTTGATGTCTCCATGCTCCAACCGAGAAAGATGGTCAACCGCTACATTCAACGAACCCTTTTGTCTTGAATTTCGATATCAAACTCCTACAGCAATAAGATCCATCTAATGAGACGCGGTTAAGCGTCCTGTTTGCTGAACAAGTATCTGATGGCTGCGTGATCAGTATACACAATTGTTTTTGAAAGCACCAAATACGATCTGAATTTGTCAAATGCGAAAACTACCGCCAAGAGCTCTTTTTTCTGTCATAGTATAATTCTCTTGCGCGTCATGAAGAGTCTTGCTTGCATAGTAGATCGGGAGAAAGTGCTTTTGTTTCCTTTGCCCTAGAACGGCCCCTATAGCGAAATCACTCGCGTTGCACATAATTTCAAATGGCAGACTCTAGTCTGGCGCGACCAATATAGGGGCCTCAATCAACTTTTGCTTGAGAAGGTCAAAAGCCTTCAAGCAATCATCTCCAAAGATAAATGGAGCGTCTTTTTCCAACAGACGGGTCATGGGCCTGGCGATTTTTGAAAAGTCCTTGATGAATCGCCTGTAGAACCCCGCATGACCGAGAAAGCTCCGTATCACTCTCACAGAGGTGGGAGGTGGAAGTCGTGAAATTATGTCAACTTTCGCTGGATCGACCTCCATACCTGCTCGTGAAATCTTATGTCCCAGAACTATGCCCTCTCTCACCATGAAGTGGCATTTTTCTCAGTTTAGGACAAGATTCGTTTCTTCGCACCTCTTCAACATTTTCTTTAAATTTTCTAGACACTGATCGAAGGAATCTCCAAATACTGAAAAGTCATCCATGAATACCTCCATAGAATCCTCGATCATGTCATGAAAAATCGCAACCATGCATCGCTGGAAGGTAGCCGGTGCATTACACAACCCGAAAGGCATACGCCGGTAGGCGAATGTGCCGAAAGGGCATGTAAAGGTAGTCTTCTCCTGATCCTCAGGAGCAATAGGATTTTGAAAGTATCCAGAAAACCCGTCCAGAAAACAGTAATACGACTTCCCCGACAGACGTTCCAACATCTCGTCGATGAATGGAACTGGGAAGTGATCCTTACGAGTAGCATCGTTGAGTTTGCGGTAGTCGATGCAAACTCGTCACCCAGTGACGGTACGGGTAGGAATAAGTTCATTCCTATCATTTGAAACTACAGTAATACTACCTTTCTTGGGTACTACTTGCACTGGACTCACCCACACAGAATCAGATATAGGATAAACCAACCCAGCATCTAACAACTTAATCACTTCTTTCTTCACCACGTCTTGCATATTCGGATTCAACCGCCTCTGAGGCTGTGCACAGGGCTTGTACTCGTCTTCCATCAGAATCTTATGAGTACAAAAAGAAGGATTGATGCCCTTGATATCCATAATCTTCCACGCAATGGCTTTCTAATGAAGTCTTAGAACCTCGAGAAGCTGCCTCTTCTCCTATTTTTCCAATAATGCTGAAATGATGACCGGCAGGCGACATTCCTCATCTAGAAATGCATACTCGAGATGCGGTGGGAGTTCTTTTAACTCCAAAGACGGTGGATCTTCAACAGAAGGTTTTGATTTTTCATCATCTACATGGCCAATTTCCACAAATTGATCTGGACTTTGGGAACCATCATCATCGACTTGGAAAGTTGGCTGCTCAACCTCGTGGCCCTCCTGCATAATGCCAATCAGGTCCCTACACAATAGATGTGTGTCCGTATCAATTTCTTCAATACTGCCTTGGAAATGAGAGCACACACATGTGTCGACAATGTCGACATAATAAAGCATGTCATCGTGACTTTGCGGATGTTACATTGATCTTTTAATATCAAATGTCATGTGCTCGTCATTTATGTGACAACCCTCACTAAACCAGGTATCCGTACGACTTAATTAATAATTAATTACTGCTTAATTACTGTGCTTGTTTGAAATTACTGATGAACTGCTATTTGATTTCTGATACATGCATATACCTGCGTCATACTCTATTTACCGTCACTACATTATTTACATGCTGAACCTTAGTGGCAAACATGATGCACCAAAAGCACAGTAGCACAATGAACGGATAACCTATTGAACATGCTGATAAAGCCAGCATCAGGCAGATACTGCCTCTAAGGCCTGTATGAGCCAGAAATATTTTACTACACTAGTGGTGAGTGTAGGGATACAAGGGTTGTAGAACTGCGTCTCTAGGAATAAGTTACAATGACTGGATGTACCTAAAACGTGCTCTAAGCACAAAAACCCAGCACTTTAATAAACAATCCAGCTTTTAGCTAACTAATAAAGTGCCAAGACATGAGAAAAATATTACTAGACACTTTCCAAAGTGTCAGGAATAAGTTGTGTCACTAAAAATAATTATAACGACACTTTAAAGCTTTGTTAAGCACTTTAACGGATTACTATCCAACCGAACAACCGGACTATACCCGGAACATGAAAATATTGTTAATAACATTACTTATCTTTTTCTGAGCCAGTTAGGGTCCCTGAATACCCTAACACCCACTGTAAAGCACAACACACTACTAACCGGGTTAATCACTTAACTAACTAGATTAACCTAACTAATTACTTAGAATTTGGTTGAAACCTAACTAGATTACCCCCCCCCCCAACCGAATCGGTCACCATGTGACCCCACTCTTGTCCTAATCTTGATTAAAATACTCATGTTTGTCTAATATCTAGTGGACACATGATCCTTTGGGTAATAATCTTGTTAATTGTCTATAAGAACAAGCTTTAAACCAACATAACCTTAATCACTCACAACACCACTTCATACCTCTCTCTCCCTCTCTTTGGTTCTCGGCCGAGAGCACCCCACCACCATCCATCATTTTTCGGTTTTGATCTTCTTATTCCAAGATCATACAAGTGTTAAGGATCACCTACAAGGAAGCTTGGTGCATTCGGAAGGCGAAGGACCTCACTACCTTGCTTTTATCCACACATTTTGCGATTAGATTCTTCCCTAGCCTCGAGCTAGTAGTAAGTTGCTATAATCACCCTCTCGAACTATTTTGAAGTGGTTAATATGATTTGTAACGGTTAAAACTCGTAATCTTACAAAATGACACACAAAAGTTTACTAAAAATGCTTGTAATGATGGTTAAAAGCTCATATGTTGTGTAAATCTGGTAGTAATTGATTCGTATGATTATTTGGACCCGATCTATGTTGTGGTAGCTCGGATCGTCATTTAACCCGGGGTGGTCATGATCATGACATAAGGTTGTTTTGGAAGTAACAAGGGTTAAAGGATGAAACTCTACCACACACGAATCATGAACTTGTGTAAAAGCGATTTAGCTTGTGAAATAGTGTTTAAAACTAGTAGATCTACGGATCTACAAGCGGTATTTTCAAAGAACCAAGTATCAAAGAAATTATGTTTTCTAAAGACAGATCTTACACTAACACGAATGATTTTTAGAACACACAAGTGTGTAAACACTTGTGTAGCACACACTTTCGAAAAAATAACTATTTTTGAAAAAGATGACGAGAAGTTGTAAAGACGGAATTTCCTTAAAAACGAGGTTTTTACGAAATCGGATTGTTTTATATAAAGATCCGCTAAAAGTATGGGGATTTACATCATAGGGTTGGAAAAACTACAAGTTCATGAGAATCTTGCGAATTACATGTTTATTAACTAGTTTGATGCGTTGAATATTGTTTTGGTTAAATAAGAAAAATGGTTGATTTGATTTATAAAAAAAATGATACGCTTGAAAGCGTGGCCACCTCCAGTTACAGAGGAAACTCTGGCGAACTTTTTCTAAAAACCTAACACTTAGAATTATTTTCACTATAAGTGTTAGAAATACTTTTCGACTTGTTTTCAAAATATAGATTTCGCCACGACATTATTTACAAAACATCGGAGGTGGGATTTCACAAAATAAAACTTGGTAAAATATATATTTAGTATATATTTTTCATAAGGTCACTTGATAAGTGTTTATGATTATTTTGTGAAAATACTAGTATTATTTTTAGGGTAAAAATAATACTATCGAATGTTAATGGATCCAAAATAATACGAACGTCTCTACGATAAATATATAAGTTACACCGGTAATTATTATTACCACTCGATCATTAAAACGTAACTTACGCATTTTAAGAAAATATGACTTAACGCGTATTTTTGTCAAGGTATTATTTTGGGAAAATTTATGTAATAGAAAATATAATATTTTTGAGAAGAATATTTATATTTTGGAGTTAGAAATAAAATATATTTTAAGTGAGACTTAATAATATATTTCGAACACACACGTATTAAATCCCCCATCCTTGGGAAGGAAAATGATTACCAAGTATATACAGAATGTAAACACGAAATAGTTGTCTAACTATTTCCCAAAAACTTAAACCTTAAAGCTAAGGCACGGCCGTCCGTCTAATAGAGTTAGTACGTGTAGGTCGTCACACAGCTGCTTGATTTGGAGGTATACTTGGTAGAGACGCACCACTGTGAGTTCATATCCCCCTTTTCTCTTAACTGTTTTCAGTTTTCTAACTACGGGGGTGAAATACATGTTACTATGATTACAAGTACTTTATACATGGTATGGTTAGCGTAAGGAGGGTTACTACTTAGATCATGTGAGTGGGTAGGCGGGAACTGGAGGCCATTAATCCTCATGGTAGGACCGAGGGACGTAAGCGGTAGATCTATCTGGGTGTAGCGAGCCCAACTCCAGGTCTAACAATGCGGACCTCGGGGTGACTTTGTATCCAACGCAAAATCTGCTAGGTTTGAGTCTTCCTACTTACACTTCACACGTATCAATGGCCTTGCAAACCATTGGTGATCTCTTTTTCCTTATTTGCTACATACCAGGATTTTTATACTTACAAAGGTTTATTTACTCACTTACACATAAACTCGCTCAACATTATTGTTGATTTTTCAACTTACATGTATTTCAGGGAATTAAAGGATCTGGCGCGGTATGACACGTTTTCCCGCTGCACTAGTTGCGAGGTCATCCGGGTTTGGGGAATGTGACTCTTTCCTGGACAAGTCACAGTCCTTAAACTGTGTTTATGTCATGTTGATGTTTGTGTTTGTTGAACAATGTCGTTAGGATGTGTTTCCGTTGAGACAATGTTGTTGTATTTGGTTTTTAAAACTTAATTAAATGGATGATCTTGCATGGTTTTATTTCATATAGCTTTGTTATGGTTAAGCTATGGTATTAAGAAGTCACACCAAATTAACCACGCTTCCGCAAAGCCAGGGTGTGACAGCTTGGTATCAGAGCTCTGATCATAGCGAACTAGGATTCTTTCTCGAGTCTAGACTATAATCACTAGGGCTCTCACGAAAACATTTTTACTGCATACCACTTAAGTCCTGATCCAAAACTTTTTATAAACAAATGTTGAGCACATTTTATTTATTATTTATAGGCTCAGTCTGGGAGGCTGAGGCTCGGTCTGGGAGGCCGAGGTAGTTGGCTAGTGGGACTAGGAGAATTGGCTAGTGGGACTAGGAGAATTGGCTAGTGGGACTAGGAAGAGCAGTCTGAGAGGCTGGGAGAATTGGCTAGTGGGACTAGGAAGAGCAGTCTGAGAGGCTTGGAGAATTGGCTAGTGGGACTAGGAGAATTGGCTAGTGGGACTAGGAAGAGCAGTCTGAGAGGCTGGGAGGCTAGTGGGACTAGGAGAATTATTTGAATGCTTACTTGGTGACTTATGTGATTATTTGATTGTATGATTGACTGTTTGTGCATGTTTATGTTTATGTTACAGACACCATGGACACCTCTGGCACAGGTGACTCAGACACCACAGGACCTAAACCTATAGTATCAGATGACCTAGAGTCTTCAGAGCATGAGGTCCACACATCCGACGTTACTAGCACGGACGAGGACGACTTTCAGCCCTTTGCTTTACCTGATGGTGATGATGAGCTCGCTGATGGCCCTTTGGCCGGGGACCTACCGTTAGTAGAGATCCCTGCTCCCGTTCCACTTGCTTCATATCCTGCTTACGATTTGCTTCCCGACGTCGATCTGTTTGATGACGAGCCCTTAGAGGATGATGTTCAGGGCGAGGCCCTTCTCGCTGCTGGTGATCTCTTGATGATCGCAGATGCTCCCGCCGAGGAGTCACCCGCACACTCTCCGGTCCCAGACTCTTTCGAGTCTGTGGCCTCCGCACCTTCACACACTCAGAGTGCGCATCACTTTTCTCATGGATCAGATCCCGACCAGGCATCCTCTGTTGCCCCTATTCCTAGTTTTGCTTTCGATCACGATGATGTGGAGGATTCCGATCCTGTCTTTCCCCCAGGATTCGACCCAGATGAGGATATAGAGTTTATACCCATGGATCAGCCTATGGAGGATCCAGTCGACCCAGTAGACCCAGTTGGTCCCATCGATCCCGAGTTTAATTTTGAGATGGCCTTCGATGACCCCGAGCCTGCCATGGCCCCTGAGCAGGTAGCCGCTCTAGACCCTGCGTTTGAGCACGACCCAGTTCATGCTGACGCACCTATTATTGAGCCTGTCATTGCTGACCCACCTATTGATGATCACCCAGTGGACGCTCCGTTGTTGGAGGGCGATCATGCCATTGCTGCTGATCATGTTGATCCCCCACTTATTGCTGATGCACCAGTTGACCCTTTTGTTGCACCTCACCATGATCCTATGCCAGTTTAGTTTGATCATGCACTTTTTGAGGCACAGATTGACCCACGAGATGAGCACGCCCAGCATGGGTGGATTCCTGCTGATGATGAGGTCCCACCTATTCCCCCTCAGATCACTGATACCCGTCGCGTTGATTTCTCTTTTTCTTTTGCACAGTACCCTCTCCAGGTCGGCGTCGCGTCACTGGAGCTGGAGGGTTCTTCGGCTCACCCTTTTGGACATGTACCGGTATCTATCCCTGCTATACCACCATCTGCTACTTTTCCCCCTGTTTCTCCATTTCATGTGGCACCTTTTGATCCCACCTGTGAGCCGTTTCTCTGGGCCTCACCTTCTGTTATGCCACCGACCGACCCCTACCATTCTTTCCATATGGGGTATACTATTGAGGACGTTCTGATGTCTTTTGTCGCCCAGCACGAGGCACACACGCAGCGCATTCAGGAGCTTGAGAGAGCCCAGCCGCCGCCGTGTCAGTGCCAGGGTCAGACCCACTCTCCTTTGCAGCCCTCTCGACCTTTACCACCAGACTATGTTGCACGCCTTTTTGCCCTAGAGCAGCATGTTGCTTCTTGGTTGCGTACCCAGAGAGCCATGGAGGAGGACTGGCTCCAGTTGCGTCGCTTGTTTTACACTCACTTTCCCCCTCCTCCACCGCCATCCGTGTAGAGCTCTTCAGTACCGTATGGGTAGACGCTGGTGAGAAGACGGCGATTGCTTTTAACTACACAACATTTTTGGAGACTACATTATGATTCTGACTTTTGTTGACATGTATTTGATGTACTGACACTGATTTGATATAGTTTTTGGACTAGGGTGATGTAGCCCTTAGTCGACTGATGTTGTATGACACTGTGATGTACTTGTACGCTTACTATGTGGTCTCAATATATGGCAATCGCAGTATTCTCATCATACTTGATGCTTGATTTGGTTATTTATATTCTAGGACATGGGATGTTGTGTGATTGATGTTTGTGACATGGGATGTTGTGTGATTGATGTTTGTGACATGGGATGTTGTGTGATTGATATGATTATAACATGAGATGTTATGTACTATTACTATCATTATATACGTACGCTATATTATGACCTGACTTACGTGTTATAACATGGGATCTTTAATATGGCCTGACCAACGTAAACCCATCTTTTAGAAGATGCCGCCGAAACGTCCAACGCCGATGCCTACCAATGAGGAAGAACTCCAACAAGTCATCGCTGCCGCCATCGCGCAATACGCCGCCTCGCAAGGAGGACCCAGCGGAAGCAGCTCAAACAACAATGGCAACAACAATCCACCTCATGGTAATACTAAGTCATTTAGACATACCATGACCTAATTGGATATCTATAGCAAGGATGCTAATGCCGTTCACATGTTACAATGTGTGTGCAGGGTGCACCTACAAGAAGTTTCTAGACTGCAAACCGGTCAACTTTGATGGCACAGGAGGTGCTGTCGCCTTTGTTCGTTGGGCTGAGAAAACTGAATCTGTTCTTCGCATGAGCAAATGCGCACTAGATCAGCAAGTCACCTATATCTCAGGGCTATTCTTGGATGGAGCCCTCTCTTGGTGGAATTTGCAGGTACAGACACTTGGTGAAGCTGCTGCCTACGCGCTAACCTGGACCGAACTGAAGGAACTTATGCGCAAAAAGTACTGCTCTCGCGCGGAAATCCAAAGATTGGAAACTGAGTTCTGGCATTTGAAAATGGAAGGTCCAAAGATCGCAGAATATGTTCAAAGGTTCCATGACTTATCGCATGTGGTGCCCCACATGGTCACTCCGGAGTTCAAGCGGATTGAACGTTTCATTTGGGGATTAGCTCCTCAAATAATAAGCATGGTGACCTCATCCAAGCCTGCAACAATTATTGAGGCAATCGATTTGAGCGTGGCTCTCACTGAGGAGGCTATCCGGCTGAACAAGTTTGGTGAGATCGAGACAAAGAAGAAAGAGACTCACGTCGAGTCATCAGAAGGTAACAAACGGATCGAACTTCAAGCAGGGCGCCAGTGTGGTTGTTAAGAAAGGAGAGCCAAGCGCGCCAGCTCAGGTTACAACTGGTAGTGGGAAGAAAGGAAAGGGATATATGGGCACCCAGCCCAAGTGCAACACCTGCCAACGTCACCATTCTGGCCGATGCGGGCCAAAAGTATGTGAAGCTTGTGGAAAGAGTGGTCACTTGAAGGATTCTTGTTGGGCTAGTGCTGGCCGGGGAGGCCAAGGAGGATTTGGGAATAGAAATAATAATCGTGGTGGTATTGGGAATCGCCCACAGGGGAACAATGGAGGTAATGGGAATCGAGGCAACAATGCTAATCAAGCGGGCGCCGTGAATCATAACCAAAGGAACAACCAAGCTGGAAATGGAGGTGGAAACGGGCAAAGACTTGGATGCTTTAACTGTGGTGATGTGTGTAAAATGCAACATATAAATTACATCAAATGAGGCATAAAACTAACCCTTTTTTAGTACTAATATTGGAAAAAGAGTGTTTTTGTCTTCCTTTTGTATTTTCAGGATTAAATGAGCTCAAAAACGCAAAAGAAGCAAAAAAGACAGCTAAATCCAACATAAACACAAGAAAAGGAACATTAGTGGATTGCCCGAACCCTCAACGGCACCTTCCAAAGCAAAATAGAGAAAACAGAAGGCTGAACACGCCCCGTGCTCAGCCAGCACGGGGTCGTGCCCAAGAAGCAGCAGAAAAGACAAACCTATAGAAGCTTCTATTGCCCACCACGGGGCCGTGCTCAGCGGACACGGGGGCGTGCCGAAAGTACTGCAGGCGCATTAATTGTAATTGCGAATTACAATTAATAAAGAGAGAGAGTGTCAGACAGGCACGGGGCCGTGCCCAGTGGACACGGGGCCGTGCCCAGGCCTCTGTTCAGCCTATAAATAGGAGTGCTTGGTTTCATTGCAACTCATTCCTTGGCACTCCACCTCTCTCACACTTCATCCACCATCCACCACCATCACAACACCATCATCCACCACCATCATCCATTGTCCATCATAGAGTGTGTGTGAGTCGTCTCGGGATCCAAGATTGATCGTAAGAGTTCTTGACAATCAAGGCCATGTTTGCCTAAGTCTCTTACATCACTTGGTGAAGACAAAGTGTCTAGTATAATACTTTTTATTTCTAATCTTTTGCACTTTTTATTTGGTTTTGTATTAATGACTTTAATAACTAGTTACTTATGTTGAAGGTGATCTTTCCTTATCGTTTGTCCGTGGTGTCTTGGCATTATTTTACTGTCTATATAAAATAAAGGATTTTCACCATTCATATCTCCACGGTCTATATGGAGGTATGTTGGCTACCTGGTAGGGGGTTAAGGGAACGGTTTGGTAAAGGTCTTGCCATTGTTCAGCGTTTAGAGGTCCTGCAATGGACCTGGGTCAAATTTAGTAGGACCTCCTTCAATACTTCACGGTATTGGATGGCGGGGGTCCAAACTCTTTGATCCCCTCATAAGTTAACTACTATTAATACTATAACCCGGCTATTTAGGACTGTATCCCTGCTGACTCAGACTACTTAGTCGAGGGTAACGTCACCGCCAAAAGCGGGGCCTACCACAATACTGCATTAATAACTTAATTCATTATCTTCCAATAATCCACCCCTTTAGGATTGTATCCCTGCTGACTCAAACTACTGGGGTGAGGGTAACGTCACCTTCAAAAGAGGGGCCTACTACAATAACTAAGATAATCTCTTAATTATGTGCAAAAGTGCGGAAATAATCAAAGGTTATACTAGATACGAGTCGGAACCAAGTGATTCATCTTGTCTATCTGTTTTTTTTATTTTATTTTTATTTTCAGCATTTTAGTTAGTTTTTATTTTTCTTAGTTTAAAACATTTTTCTAAACTTTTATTTTGGTTAGACGTTGAGGATAAACCGGTACTAAAAGCTCTTGTGTCCTTGGACGACCTCGGTATCTTACCAACGCTATACTACACTCAACGATGGGTGCACTTGCCCATATGTGTGTTTAGTGTTAGTGAAATATCGTGTTTTATAAATTTAAAACTTGGCTAAAATAAGTGTTAAAAAGGGCTTAAAATATACACCTAAAATATACAACACTTTTACGCACATCAAGTTTTTGGCGCCGTTGCCGGGGACACAAGGATTTTAAGAAAGTTAGGAATCAACGGCCTAATCATCTTTTATTTTTTCTTTTTATTTTTTTAGGATTTTTCTTAGTTTTTCAGCTTCTGCAGAGCTCAGCACGGGCCGTGCCCGCTGAACACGCCCCCGTGCTCAATCATTGGAACTGGCAATCCTGTTTTACATCAGACAGTAAGCTGAACACGGGGCCGTGTCCACTCAACACGCCCCCGTGCCCAAGTTTCAGTTACTGAAAACAGAACCGTTAGATCCCGACGGTTGGTAATTTCTGACATAAACATGAGTGATAGTAATTATTTTTACTTTCGGCACTCTTATGGTACGTGGTGTCAATTATGTGGTGGCGAACATGAAGAAGTAAAATGCTACTTCCTAAATTATAGGCCCCACTACATGGACCCACGATCTTTTCACAACCTTAAGAGGGGCGAAAGTAAAAATAAGCACTATTTCTCCCTCGAATGCGCCCAGCCAGATATTCTAGGGGAAATGTTCCTTAGTGAATTATTTCAACTAGAAGAGCTAATTCTGAAATGGATAGAAGAGCTTAGGAAGGATTTTATTAATCCGCCCCAAGACGATACCCATGAAGAAATGTTGGAACCGCATTCCGACAACCTCGTTGCTCCCGAAAATACCTTCGTACCTAGCAAAGACTTGGACGATAGTCGTCCCTGTGTCGATTGTGCCGTGAAGGACTCTCCATCGACTTCGTTCGGTGCATACATAGACCTGAGCGATTCGGCATATACCTTCTTTAACAAGAGCCCGGAAAAGGGTTGGACTTGTCCACCTAGAATGAAAATAGGAATTACCCTCACCGACAACCTCTTGCGTTCTCGCCTTAGTCTAGGACAATTAAGGTATATTAGGCACTTTGGGGTTGTTCCAACCAGTCAAGAACCACCCGATAAAAACAAGTTCCTTAGAAAAACTAGACAACTTCATAATCAGTCCGTAGACACGGGGCCGTGCCCAGCCAACACGCCCCCGTGTCCATCGAAAGATTCCTTCTGATCAGTACGACAGAATACGGACAAACTGTGTCAGAACTCCACCTGCACACGGGGCCGTGCCCACTGAACACGGGGCCGTGTCCAGGCTGCTGTCATTTTCTATAAATGCAGCCAAGAATTCTGCACATTTGGACCAACTTGGGGCAGAGATTTGCAGGAATCTTCTCTCAAACTATCCTAGGTAAGTCTAAAAGAAGGTTCCAACAACCCATCTTGTCCCTTCCTCTTTTAGTAATTTCCTTCTTCTTCATCTTTCTCCAAGAACCACCATTGAAAGTTTGGAATTCCTCCAACTCTATGGTAGGGATAAAGGAGTTTTGATCAAAGAATCTTGGTAAAAACATGTTATGAAACATGGTTTTAAGTTATTAGTAGCCAAAAAGGGCCTACAACATTCAGAAAATAACTTAAAAATACAAGTTTCCTTGTTCCAAAACTCTGCAGAAAGATGGACACGGGGCCGTGCTCAGTGAGCACGGGGCCGTGTCCGGTTACTGTTTCATTAAATAAGCTATTTTTAGTTTATTTTTCGTAGGATGTCGAGTGAAAACAGCGATACATCTTCTGTGCATTCGTCAAACAACCGAAGAGGAAGAAGACCCTCCATTGAAGCTACACTTGTTCACTATGTGATAGCATTAAGGGAGGCTCTCGACGAAATGACTTCAGTAGAGGAGGTCCTTATCGACCGTATTAACGATCTTACGATGGGACTTGAAAGCAGCTTCCAAGAAATTAACCTCTTGCACCAAAGGTTAAATATTCTTGTAGCACCTCCAATGGAACCAGTCCTTCCTCAGCAGGATTGGAACATGGCTCTCGGAATCAACAACCCTACCGGGTGGGAAGACTTTCCGGCGGAACCTCCCATGGAACACCAACAAGAGATCCCGGTGGAAGTTGAAACCCCTCAAACTAATGCCAAAGAGCCTTCTTTTCTCCTTCCAAGGGAGATAGAAGAATGGCTCGCCGACATTTGAGGAGAACCGCACTCGGAAGAAGGAGTTCACTTAGGCCTTGTTTAACCAAGATTTAGTATTTCTTGGAAATTTTGCTAAGACTAAAATAAGAAAAGGCTAGGACTCCGTGGTTTGTTATTTCTTTTATCTAATTTAATTTAGGATTATGTAAGTTCTCTCTATGATGAAATGAAATGATGGTTTTAATGTTTGGATGGTTTGTAATGAATAAAACACACTCATGGTGGTAAAGGATGAAAAGGGGAATGAGAAAAATGATCCCATGCACAAGAACGAGGCAACCCGACAGTTTTCTCCCCTTTCAGAATGTTCAACACGGGCCGTGCCCAACCAACACGGCCCCGTGTCGGACCACCTGCAGAAAACGCCCAGTACAGGTAACTGGACACGGGCCGTGTTCACCCAACACGCCCCCGTGTCCAGACTTCTGTTTCTCTTATTTCAATTTTGTTACTGGCACTTCAACACGGGGCCGTGCCCGGATAACACGGGGCCGTGTTCAGTGCCCAGTAACACAAATTTTTGCTTTTTAAACACTATTTTACACATCTAATCAACCTAAAAATTTATTTTTGGGACACATTGAGGACAATGTGTAATTTAAGTGTGGGGGGGATGCTAAAACCTTGAATTTTGCAAGTCCTAAATACAAGCCTTACACAAAACTCTATTGGAACCGCTAATCACCCCAAATTTTTCAAAAATTTCATTTTTTTTTACTTGTCTAGGTTTAACTCGGGAAATTCAAGCTCTCAAAAAGGTTATATTTTTACAAATTTACAACCGATAGCGTAGTGATAAAAAGAACCAACATAAGAAAATTATGAAAAGGCATGACAAACTTATTTAAAATTTGATTATATATACTTGATCACATAAAAACCCATTCCCACAAAAGTGAGTTTTGAGCCTTTAATTGAGCACACAATTTCATATCATTTGACTAAATGCTCATTTTTCGTTTCTTGTGTGAATAGCCGCTTGGTTCTTACGACTCTAGAACTTGCCATGACAATACATTCCCGGTCCTTATCAACTTAAACCCGAGTAAGTACATGATGGAGGCATTAGGACTAACCTTTTTCATTTCTACACCATTATTTTTCCTTTTCTTTTACCACCTACCCAAAAATCCCCCTAGTTAGCCCCTTTGAGCCTAAACCTTTTCGTTTCATCACCCAAAACAAAAACCCTTTCACCCACCAAAACCTTTTTCATTTTTAACCCTTTATTTTAGTAACAAGTTCGGTTCTTCGAAAAAAAAAAATGAAGCAAAAAGAAAATAAACAAAGTAATCAAAAATAACTTTGTTTGAATAAAAGCTTCATCAAAAATAAAAAAGTTGCAAAAAAATTCGAAAACCGACACTTGTTACGCTTTTTAGCCCTTTTCTACTAACCACTAACCCAACCACCTACCTTTAACCCTAGCCAACCCTTAACCCACAAAGTCCTCTTGATATCTACAAAGGTATAAAAGTTAAAAAGGAGGAGGATTGATTTCTTGGCAAGCCTATGGTAGGAATAAGTTCCATGCCGCTCTCGAGTGATTCACTAAAAATACACCTTCGGCCGAGTGTGAGTGATTTCCCCGCGAGGTATGTGAACTTGTATATAAATAGGATTTTAAAAAAAAGGCATGTTATGCCCAAATAAGTAATTTCTTTTATGAACAGTTCTAAATAAATCATTACGAATAGGAGTGTAAATAAATAAAAATAAAACCCCAAAAAGATCTTGGAAATCCCGACACTCTATGACAAGCCCAAAACCTTCTCTTCTACCTATTCCATTTGGGAGTGTAAGCCAAATATTAAAGAGTTTTGCTTGAGGACAAGCAAAAGTTCAAGTGTGGGGGTATTTGATGTGTGTAAAATGCAACATATAAATTACATCAAATGAGGCATAAAACTAACCCTTTTTTAGTACTAATATTGGAAAAAGAGTGTTTTTGTCTTCCTTTTGTATTTTCAGGATTAAATGAGCTCAAAAACGCAAAAGAAGCAAAAAGACAGCTAAATCCAACATAAACACAAGAAAAGGAACATTAGTGGATTGCCCGAACCCTCAACGGCACCTTCCAAAGCAAAATAGAGAAAACAGAAGGCTGAACACGCCCCGTGCTCAGCCAGCACGGGGTCGTGCCCAAGAAGCAGCAGAAAAGACAAACCTATAGAAGCTTCTATTGCCCACCACGGGGCCGTGCTCAGCGGACACGGGGGCGTGCCGAAAGTACTGCAGGCGCATTAATTGTAATTGCGAATTACAATTAATGAAGAGAGAGAGTGTCAGACAGGCACGGGGCCGTGCCCAGTGGACACGGGGCCGTGCCCAGGCCTCTGTTCAGCCTATAAATAGGAGTGCTTGGTTTCATTGCAACTCATTCCTTGGCACTCCACCTCTCTCACACTTCATCCACCATCCACCACCATCACAACACCATCATCCACCACCATCATCCATTGTCCATCATAGAGTGTGTGTGAGTCGTCTCGGGATCCAAGATTGATCGTAAGAGTTCTTGACAATCAAGGCCATGTTTGCCTAAGTCTCTTACATCACTTGGTGAAGACAAAGTGTCTAGTATAATACTTTTTATTTCTAATCTTTTGCACTTTTTATTTGGTTTTGTATTAATGACTTTAATAACTAGTTACTTATGTTGAAGGTGATCTTTCCTTATCGTTTGTCCGTGGTGTCTTGGCATTATTTTACTGTCTATATAAAATAAAGGATTTTCACCATTCATATCTCCACGGTCTATATGGAGGTATGTTGGCTACCTGGTAGGGGGTTAAGGGAACGGTTTGGTAAAGGTCTTGCCATTGTTCAGCGTTTAGAGGTCCTGCAATGGACCTGGGTCAAATTTAGTAGGACCTCCTTCAATACTTCACGGTATTGGATGGCGGGGGTCCAAACTCTTTGATCCCCTCATAAGTTAACTACTATTAATACTATAACCCGGCTATTTAGGACTGTATCCCTGCTGACTCAGACTACTTAGTCGAGGGTAACGTCACCGCCAAAAGCGGGGCCTACCACAATACTGCATTAATAACTTAATTCATTATCTTCCAATAATCCACCCCTTTAGGATTGTATCCCTGCTGACTCAAACTACTGGGGTGAGGGTAACGTCACCTTCAAAAGAGGGGCCTACTACAATAACTAAGATAATCTCTTAATTATGTGCAAAAGTGCGGAAATAATCAAAGGTTATACTAGATACGAGTCGGAACCAAGTGATTCATCTTGTCTATCTGTTTTTTTTATTTTATTTTTATTTTCAGCATTTTAGTTAGTTTTTATTTTTCTTAGTTTAAAACATTTTTCTAAACTTTTATTTTGGTTAGACGTTGAGGATAAACCGGTACTAAAAGCTCTTGTGTCCTTGGACGACCTCGGTATCTTACCAACGCTATACTACACTCAACGATGGGTGCACTTGCCCATATGTGTGTTTAGTGTTAGTGAAATATCGTGTTTTATAAATTTAAAACTTGGCTAAAATAAGTGTTAAAAAGGGCTTAAAATATACACCTAAAATATACAACACTTTTACGCACATCAAGTTTTTGGCGCCGTTGCCGGGGACACAAGGATTTTAAGAAAGTTAGGAATCAACGGCCTAATCATCTTTTATTTTTTCTTTTTATTTTTTTAGGATTTTTCTTAGTTTTTCAGCTTCTGCAGAGCTCAGCACGGGCCGTGCCCGCTGAACACGCCCCCGTGCTCAATCATTGGAACTGGCAATCCTGTTTTACATCAGACAGTAAGCTGAACATGGGGCCGTGTCCACTCAACACGCCCCCGTGCCCAAGTTTCAGTTACTGAAAACAGAACCGTTAGATCCCGACGGTTGGTAATTTCTGACATAAACATGAGTGATAGTAATTATTTTTACTTTCGGCACTCTTATGGTACGTGGTGTCAATTATGTGGTGGCGAACATGAAGAAGTAAAATGCTACTTCCTAAATTATAGGCCCCACTACATGGACCCACGATCTTTTCACAACCTTAAGAGGGGCGAAAGTAAAAATAAGCACTATTTCTCCCTCGAATGCGCCCAGCCAGATATTCTAGGGGAAATGTTCCTTAGTGAATTATTTCAACTAGAAGAGCTAATTCTGAAATGGATAGAAGAGCTTAGGAAGGATTTTATTAATCCGCCCCAAGACGATACCCATGAAGAAATGTTGGAACCGCATTCCGACAACCTCGTTGCTCCCGAAAATACCTTCGTACCTAGCAAAGACTTGGACGATAGTCGTCCCTGTGTCGATTGTGCCGTGAAGGACTCTCCATCGACTTCGTTCGGTGCATACATAGACCTGAGCGATTCGGCATATACCTTCTTTAACAAGAGCCCGGAAAAGGGTTGGACTTGTCCACCTAGAATGAAAATAGGAATTACCCTCACCGACAACCTCTTGCGTTCTCGCCTTAGTCTAGGACAATTAAGGTATATTAGGCACTTTGGGGTTGTTCCAACCAGTCAAGAACCACCCGATAAAAACAAGTTCCTTAGAAAAACTAGACAACTTCATAATCAGTCCGTAGACACGGGGCCGTGCCCAGCCAACACGCCCCCGTGTCCATCGAAAGATTCCTTCTGATCAGTACGACAGAATACGGACAAACTGTGTCAGAACTCCACCTGCACACGGGGCCGTGCCCACTGAACACGGGGCCGTGTCCAGGCTGCTGTCATTTTCTATAAATGCAGCCAAGAATTCTGCACATTTGGACCAACTTGGGGCAGAGATTTGCAGGAATCTTCTCTCAAACTATCCTAGGTAAGTCTAAAAGAAGGTTCCAACAACCCATCTTGTCCCTTCCTCTTTTAGTAATTTCCTTCTTCTTCATCTTTCTCCAAGAACCACCATTGAAAGTTTGGAATTCCTCCAACTCTATGGTAGGGATAAAGGAGTTTTGATCAAAGAATCTTGGTAAAAACATGTTATGAAACATGGTTTTAAGTTATTAGTAGCCAAAAAGGGCCTACAACATTCAGAAAATAACTTAAAAATACAAGTTTCCTTGTTCCAAAACTCTGCAGAAAGATGGACACGGGGCCGTGCTCAGTGAGCACGGGGCCGTGTCCGGTTACTGTTTCATTAAATAAGCTATTTTTAGTTTATTTTTCGTAGGATGTCGAGTGAAAACAGCGATACATCTTCTGTGCATTCGTCAAACAACCGAAGAGGAAGAAGACCCTCCATTGAAGCTACACTTGTTCACTATGTGATAGCATTAAGGGAGGCTCTCGACGAAATGACTTCAGTAGAGGAGGTCCTTATCGACCGTATTAACGATCTTACGATGGGACTTGAAAGCAGCTTCCAAGAAATTAACCTCTTGCACCAAAGGTTAAACAATTGTGGCGAAACAATTGTGGTTCACGGGAAGAAGCGTGATACGCCGTTAAGAATTATCAGCTGCCTGAAAGCGCGAAAGTGTTTGCAGAAGGGATGTGTTGCCTTCCTGGCACACATTGTGGATAAGAAAGCTACAGAACCGAAGATAGAAGACATCCCTGTCGTGAGGGAATATCCAGAAGTCTTCCCAGAGGACTTACCTGGACTGCCACCTCAGAGATAAGTAGAGTTCCGCATGGACTTAGTTCCAGGCGCCGCGCCTGTGGCTAAGGCACCTTATAGACTTGATCCGTCTGAGATGCAGGAACTGTCGACACAACTTCAAGAGTTGTTAGACAAGGGATTTATCCGACCAAGCTTCTCGCCTAGGGGAGCTCCAGTCCTGTTTGTCAAGAAGAAGGACGGTAGTTTTCGTATGTGTATTGACTACCGGGAGTTGAACAAGCTGACGATCAAGAATAGATATCCTCTGCCAAGGATTGATGATCTGTTTGATCAACTGCAAGGCTCAAGCTTTTATTCAAAGATCGATCTTCGATCTGGATACCATCAGTTAAGGATACAAGAGGAGAGTATCCCAAAGACAGCCTTCAGAACTCGTTATGGGCACTACGAGTTCCTTGTTATGCCGTTTGGTTTGACAAACGCACCTGCAGTCTTTATGGATTTGATGAATAGAGTTTGCAAGCCGTACTTGGACAAGTTCGTGATTGTGTTCATTGACGACATCTTGATTTATTCAAGGACAAAGGCTGAGCACGAACAGCATCTAAGAGCTATTTTTGGAGTTGCTGAAGAAGGAACAGCTGTATGCCAAACTCTCTAAGTGCGAATTTTGGCTACGTGAAGTCCAATTTCTTGGACATGTGGTGAATGGAGATGGAATCCATGTGGATCCAACCAAGATCGAAGCGATCAAGAATTGGGAAACGCCAAAGACGCCAACCGAGATTCGACAATTCTTGGGTTTGGCTGGCTACTATCGAAGGTTCATTGAGGATTTTCGAAGATCGCTCAACCATTGACGCTCCTCATGCAGAAAGATAAGAAGTTTGATTGGGGAATCAAACAGGAAGAAGCATTCCAGATATTGAAGGATAAGCTCTGCAATGCGCCAATCTTAGCACTACCAGAAGGTACAGATGATTTCGTGGTATACTGTGACGCCTCACGTCAAGGATTGGGTTGTGTGTTGATGCAACGCCAAAAGGTTATTGCTTACGCATCACGTCAATTGAAAGCGCACGAAAAGAACTATACCACACATGATTTGGAACTTGGCGCAGTGGTATTTGCATTAAAGATCTGGAGACACTACCTTTATGGTACAAAGTGTACAATTTTTACAGATCAAAAGAGCCTACAACACATATTCAACCAGAAGGAGTTGAATATGAGGCAAAGACGATGGGTTGAGTTGTTAAATGATTACGATTGCGAGATAAAGTATCATCCAGGTAAGGCGAATGTGGTCGCCGATGCCCTAAGTCGAAAGGAGAGGATCAAGCCCATAAGGGTTAGGGCTTTAGAAATGATTATCCAAACCGATCTTTCCTTGCGCATTCGTGCCGCGCAGAAAGAAGCTCTCAAGGAAGGAAACCTTGAAGAAGAATATCTCCGTGGGATGGAGAAGCTATTGGTACCAAACGAGGAAGGAACGTTATGTTTTGAGAAAAGGATTTGGGTTCCCTTGTTTGGAGGTTTAAGGAAGGTTATTTTCGATGAAGCTCACAAGTCGCGGTACTCTATCCACCCTGGAGCGGATAAGATGTACCAGGATCTCAAGGATTATTATTGGTGGCCTAGGATGAAAGGCGATGTTGCTGTTTATGTGAGCAAGTGTCTAACGTGTGCTAAGGTTAAAGCCGAATACCAGAAGCCTTCAGGACTTCTGCAACATTCCGAGATTCCCAAGTGGAAATGGGAACAAATCTCCATGGATTTTATTACAAAGTTGCCAAGAACGCCAAGAGGCCATGACACTATTTGGGTAGTAGTGGACCGATTAACGAAGTCAGCACACTTCTTACCTATCAGAGAGAAGGATGATACGAGCAAGTTGGCTGAAATTTACATGAGAGAGATCGTCGCACGTCATGGAGTGCCTCTCTCAATCATTTCCAATAGAGACGGAAGGTTCATATCAAGGATTTGGCAATCCTTCCAGGAAGCTTTTGGCTCGCAATTGAATATGAGCACCGCATTTCACCCGCAGACCGACGGGCAAAGCGAGCGGACGATACAGACTTTGGAAGACATGCTGAGAGCGTGTGTTATTGATTTGGGCGGTAGCTGGGATAAGCATTTTCCTTTGGTCGAATTTTCATACAACAACATCTACCACACCAGTATTGGAGTCACGCCATTTGAAGCTCTTTACGGACGCAAGTGTCGATCACCCCTATGCTGGGCTGACGCAGGTGATAGGCAGCTTGCTGGTCCCGAAATCGTCCAAGAAACGACAGACAAGATTGCGCAGATTCGAAAAAGCATCGAAGCAGCTCACCACAGACAGAAAGCCTATGCAGATCCAAACTGGAAACACTTGGAATTTCAAGTTGGAGAAATGGTTTTATTGAAAGTTTCACCCTGGAAGGGTGTGGCACGCTTCGGAAAGCGTGGAAAGTTAAATTCGCGCTACATTGGTCCTTTCAGAGTTTTGGAAAGAATAGGACTAGTAGCATACAAACTGGACTTGCCTGCCGAACTCCATCCAGTTCACGATACATTCCATGTATCCAACCTGAAGAAAAGTCCAACTCAAGATACCATTGCCATTCCCATCGACGAGATTCATGTTGACGACACGCTCCATTTCGTTGAAGAACCGGTCGAGGTTACGGATTGGAAAGTAAACAAGACCCGCCGGAGCAGTGTCAAGCTCGTCAAAGTTCGTTGGAATGCCAGACATGGTCCTGAATACACCTGGGAGCGTGAGGACCGGATGAAAGAGAAATACCCCCACTTATTTCCTAAGAACCCTGCATCTACAAGCAGAACTTAAAATTTCGGGACGAAAATTTTCTAACGGGGGGAGAATGTGACAACCCTCACTAAACCAGGTATCCGTACGACTTAATTAATAATTAATTACTTCTTAATTACTGTGCTTGTTTGAAATTACTGATGAACTGCTATTTGATTTCTGATACATGCATATACCTGCGTCATACTCTATTTACCGTCACTACACTATTTACATGCTGAACCTTAGTGGCAAACATGATGCACCAAAAGCACAGTAGCACAATGAACGGATAACCTATTGAACATGCTGATAAAGCCAGCATCAGGCAGATACTGCCTCTAAGGCCTGTATGAGCCAGAAATATTTTACTACACTAGTGGTGAGTGTAGGGATACAAGGGTTGTAGAACTGCGTCTCTAGGAATAAGTTACAATGACTGGATGTGCCTAAAACGTGCTCTAAGCACAAAAACTCAGCACTTTAATAAACAATCCAGCTTTTAGCTAACTAATAAAGTGCCAAGACATGAGAAAAATATTACTAGACACTTTCCAAAGTGTCAGGAATAAGTTGTGTCACTAAAAATAATTATAATGACACTTTAATGCTTTGTTAAGCACTTTAACGGATTACTATCTAACCGAACAACCGGACTATACCCGGAACATGAAAATATTGTTAATAACATTACTTATATTTTTCTGAGCCAGTTAGGGTCCCTGAATACCCTAACACCCACTGTAAAGCACAACACACTACTAACCAGGTTAATCACTTAACTAACTAGATTAACCTAACTAATTACTTAGTGTTTGGTTGAAACCTAACTAGATTACCCCCCCCCCCCAACCGAATCGGTCACCATGTGACCCCACTCTTGTCCTAATCTTGATTAAAATACTCATGTTTGTCTAATATCTAGTGGACACATGATCCTTTGGGTAATAATCTTGTTAATTGTCTATAAGAACAAGCTTTAAACCAACATAACCTTAATCACTCACAACACCACTTCACACCTCTCTCTCCCTCTCTTTGGTTCTCGGCCGAGAGCACCCCACCACCATCCATCATTTTTCAGTTTTGATCTTCTTATTCCAAGATCATACAAGTGTTAAGGATCACCTACAAGGAAGCTTGGTGCATTCGGAAGGCGAAGGACCTCACTACCTTGCTTTTATCCACACATTTTGCGATTAGATTCTTCCCTAGCCTCGAGCTAGTAGTAAGTTGCTATAATCACCCTCTCGAACTATTTTGAAGTGGTTAATATGATTTGTAACGGTTAAAACTCGTAATCTTACAAAATGACACACAAAAGTTTACTAAAAATGCTTGTAATGATGGTTAAAAGCTCATATGTTGTGTAAATCTGGAAGTAATTGATTCGTATGATTATTTGGACCCGATCTATGTTGTGGTAGCTCGGATCGTCATTTAACCAGGGGTGGTCATGATCATGGATCATGACATAAGGTTGTTTTGGAAGTAACAAGGGTTAAAGGATGGAACTCTACCACACACGAATCATGAACTTGTGTAAAAGCGATTTAGCTTGTGAAATAGTGTTTAAAACTAGTAGATCTACGGATCTACAAGCGGTATTTTCAAAGAACTAAGTATCAAAGAAATTATGTTTTCTAAAGACGGATCTTACACTAACACGAATGATTTTTAGAACACACAAGTGTGTAAACACTTGTGTAGCACACACTTTCGACAAAATAACTATTTTTGAAAAAGATGACGAGAAGTTGTAAAGACGGAATTTCCTTAAAAACGAGGTTTTTACGAAATCGGATTGTTTTATTTAAAGATCCGCTAAAAGTATGGGGATTTACATCATAGGGTTGGAAAAACTACAAGTTCATGAGAATCTTGCGAATTACATGTTTATTAACTAGTTTGATGCGTTGAATATTGTTTTGGTTAAATAAGAAAAATGGTTGATTTGATTTATAAAAGAAAATGATACGCTTAAAAGCGTGGCCACCTCCAGTTACAGAGGAAACCCTGGCGAACTTTTTCTAAAAACCTAACACTTAGAATTATTTTCACTATAAGTGTTAGAAATACTTTTCGACTTGTTTTCAAAATATAGATTTCGCCACGACTTTATTTACAAAACATCGGAGGTGGGATTTCACAAAATAAAACTTGGTAAAATATATATTTAGTATATATTTTTCATAAGGTCACTTGATAAGTGTTTATGATTAGTTTGTGAAAATACTAGTATTATTTTTAGGGTAAAAATAATACTATCGAATGTTAATGGATCCAAAATAATACGAACGTCTCTACGATAAATATATAAGTTACACCGGTAATTATTATTACCACTCGATCATTAAAACGTAACTTACGCATTTTAAGAAAATATGACTTAACGCGTATTTTTGTCAAGGTATTATTTTGGGAAAATTTATGTAATAGAAAATATAATATTTTTGAGAAGAATATTTATATTTTGGAGTTAGAAATAAAATATATTTTAAGTGAGACTTAATAATATATTTCGAACACACGTGTATTAAATCCCCCATCCTTGGAAAGGAAAATGATTACCAAGTATATACAGAATGTAAACACGAAATAGTTGTCTAACTATTTCCCAAAAACTTAAACCTTAAAGCTAAGGCACGGCCGTCCGTCTAATAGAGTTAGTACGTGTAGGTCGTCACACAGCTGCTTGATTTGGAGGTATACTTGGTAGAGACACACCACTGTGAGTTCATGTCCCCCTTTTCTCTTAACTGTTTTCAGTTTTCTAACTACGGGGGTGAAATACATGTTACTATGATTACAAGTACTTTATACATGGTATGGTTAGCGTAAGGAGGGTTACTACTTAGATCATGTGAGTGGGTAGGCGGGAACTGGAGGCCATTAATCCTTATGGTAGGACCGAGGGACGTAAGCGGTAGATATATCTGGGTGTAGCGAGCCCAACTCCAGGTCCAACAATGCGGACCTCGGGGTGACTTTGTACCTAACGCAAAATCTACTAGGTTTGAGTCTTCCTACTTGCACTTCACACGTATCAATGGCCTTGCAAACCATTGGTGATCTCTTTTTCCTTATTTGCTACATACCAGGATTTTTATACTTACAAAGGTTTATTTACTCACTTACACATGAACTCGCTCAACATTATTGTTGATTTTTCAACTTACATGTATTTCAGGGAATTAAAGGATCTGGCGCGGTATGACACGTTTTCCCGCTGCACTAGTTACGAGGTCATCCGGGTTTGGGGAATGTGACTCTTTCCTGGACAAGTCACAGTCCTTAAACTGTGTTTATGTCATGTTGATGTTTGTGTTTGTTGAACAATGTCGTTAGGATGTGTTTCCGTTGAGACAATGTTGTTGTATTTGGTTTTTAAAACTTAATTAAATGGATGATCTTGCATGGTTTTATTTCATATAGCTTTGTTATGGTTAAGCTATGGTATTAAGAAGTCACACCAAATTAACCACGCTTCCGCAAAGCCAGGGTGTGACAATTTACTCGGAGCGTGATTTGGCCAGCTGCCACATTAACAATCATCCTTGCAGTATTGAGGAACGGGCGTCCAAGTATCAATGGCACTTTTGAATCTTCGTCCATGTCAAGAATAACAAAATCCACGGGGAAAACAAATTTATCGATCTTAACAAGCATGTTTTCAACGAATCCACGTGGATATTTGATTGAACGATCTGCAAGTAGAATGCTCATTCTAGTGGGTGAAGGCTCACCCAGATCCAACTTAGTAAAAACCTTATAGGGCATAAGGTTGATACTCGCTCCCAAATCAGCCAATGCATGGCTAACAGGCATATTTCCAATCAGACAAGGAAGCGTGAAACTGCCCGGATCTCCCATCTTCATGGGCAGACGATTTTGAAGAATGGCAGAGCAACTTTCGTTCATCACCACACAGGATATATCCTGGAGCTTCTGCTTATTAGAGAGCAGCGTTGTAAACGTCAGATTCCAAGGCCGAGTACTCGGCGAGTACTCGGTCTTCGGAACCCCTCCGAGGCGACTTCCTCCTAGGCGGACTCAATTAGTCGGCCTCGGTCAAACTCGGCGCCTAGTCGGCCTAGTCGGACGTAGTCGGAAAGAGTCGGCCTAGTCGGTCTAGGCGGTCAATGTGGTTTGTTGACTTTTAATTAGTCAAAATCAGTCAACATCAGCCTACTCGGCCTTGTACTCGGACTACTCGACCTTGTACTCGGACTACTCGACCTTGTACTCAGACTAGTCGGACTTGTATTCAGAATATTTGAACTTTAAACATGTTTCATTTTAAATTATACTCGGTTGACATGAATTATGCTTATTTTAACATATATATAATATATAACAATTAATTTTCTTTATATTACCATGTCCGCATACTCCCCGAGTACTCTCCGAGTACTCCGATTACTCCCAACTCCCCACTCGGACGACTAGGGACCGCCTAGCGACTTTTACAACACTGTTAGAGAGGATGTCCTTTAAGAATTTCGCGTACTTCGGAATCTGGGCTAAAGCTTCAACAAATGGTATGTTTATGTGCAGCTGCTTAAACAGCTCGAGAAACTTACCATACTGCTCTACATTTTTCTGTTTCTTCAGCCTGCCCGGGTACGGAACTAGAGGAGTGTACTCTTTGACTGGCTCCTGGACTTGCGCTGTACTTGCTGGGCCTCGCCTGGCTTGCACCTCGTCTGGTGTATCAGTCGGGACCACTTCAGTGATCGGTGGTGAGTCCGATGTGTTGGGCCCGGTAGTTCTGCCACTCCTGGTCATAACCGCATTTACATGCCCGCGCGGATTTGGCTCAGTGTTGCCTGGAAGACCACCTGGGGGTCTCTCAGACATCATCTTCGCCAGCTGACCAACCTGGTTCTCGATATTCTGAATCGAGGCTTTCTGACTCCTCATTTCTCCTTCGTGAGCTAGAAAACGGTCTTCACTCTGTTGATATCGTTTTTCAGCTAATTGATTGGCACTAGTGGAGCTAGTAAAAAGTTGAGCCATCATATCCTCTCGCTTGGAACTTGACTCAGGGGCTTGCTGCTGGGAGCTACTCCCGGCGCCCTGATTTTGGTACAAGTATAGACGCGGCTGGAAAGATTGGTTGTAAGGCTGGAATTAGTGACTGTGAGCCTGCTGCGGTGCTTGAGCCCGCTGGGCAAATCCTAATGGGTTCTGATTACCCACATTTGCTCGCCATCCAAAATTTGGATGACTCCTCCATCCCGGGTTATATGTATTGCTGCGGCCTCACTTGATTGCTCACAAAATCCACTTCTTCTTGGCCCTCATACATAACCCCCTGAAAGCATGCACCAAGCTCGTGTGACACTCCACACTGGTCACACCCTGAACTAGCTTGCGCAGCTATCTGGGACTTATCAAACTTCGCCGAAAGAGCCGAGATCAGTGTAGTAATGGTTGTGTAATCGTCCACAGCACGAACCCCTGGGCGAGATGATGATGATGTCCGGCCTCTCTCTCCATCTCGACGCGAGCTAGACTTTAATGCAGCTTTTTCGATGATAGCATATGCTTCATTCGGCGTCTTCTTCCCCACTTCGCCTCCTGCATTAACATCTAATCTCTCCTGCGTGTCATAATTAAGCCCTTGGTAAAACGTCAAGACCAACTGCCTTTTGGAGAAACCATGATGTGGAACATCAAGTAACAAATCCTTAAACCGCTCCCAGGCCACGTGCAACGACTCACCTTCGTCTTGGCGAAAAGTCACAATCTGGTTTCTTAACTTGGTTGTTTTCTCAGGCGGGAAATATTTCTGCATAAATAGCTCCGCAAGCTCATTCCAGGTCCTGATGGACCCTGCAGGAAGTGACATAAGCCAAGCCCTAGCTTTGTCACACAGCGAAAATGGAAACAACCGCAACCGAACAGCGTCCTCAGAAACATCCCTAATCTTGAAGGTTGAACATACTTCGAGAAAAGCAGCGATATGTCGTCCGGGATCCTCATGCTCGCGTCCGTCAAACTGCACCGAATTTTGCACGATATTTATAATACTGGATTTAATTTCAAAAGTGGGTGCGTCTATCGTAGGTCGAATAATGGTTGGCTCCAGGCCTGTTCCTCCGGGCTGATTTGACTCATTCAGTGGTCGCTCGTCGTCCGCATGATTATGTTTCCTACGTCCCCTGTGCCCTCGGCTTCAGCGGGTACCTGTCACACCCCAACCAATGGCGGAAACATCGGGATGAGACGAAGTGTGAAGATTGCTAGAGACATCATAACGCTATTTGTGACAATATTTAATAAATCGATTTCATTTCATAAAGTAAATTGTCAACATTACAAGAAATTCAAATACAACAAGTTCAAAGGAAATACATGACAACATAATCAAAATTGATACAACATATTAAACCTAAACGTCTATATGAGTATCTAGGCATCAACACTACTTCTTTTCATAGCATCGTCATCATCAACCTGTAACATGTTTAAAATACAATTCAATGCAAAAGCAAAGGCGGGTATACAAGTTTGGTACGTACATAACAAAAGATAAGTTTTAAACAATTCCTCATAGCAAGCATGTGATTCAAGATAAACAATAAATTTGGCATGTGTCAAACATATCAAACCAATAATGAAACGGAAAATGCTCATGACATAACCACAAGTCTACGGGCGGGTCGTTAATCCTATAGCGCTACATATGTCATGGTTAGGCTCGTACGAAGTTAATGATAAGTTTAACACATAATGTCCTCAACCCAAGTTTAAAGTATCAAGCAATCACGTATATAAGCATGTTATAGGAATGTTCATGTGTTTAAGCAAAATGTTCATGTGTAAGTTTTGATAAGTAAACATGTTACACCCCAAAGATGGAAAAAAGTAAAGAGGGAAATACGAGTATACTCACAGAATTGCTAAGTCTTCCGATTATCCAAGTGTCGACGAGTGCACGAGGTTAGGAGGATGGAACACCGAGGTCACCCTATATGGGCAAGCGAAGGTGTATGAGTATTAGGAATTTATGACGGAGGTTTCGAAGAAGGACTTAGAGTATAACTAGTCGATGGTTAAGTATATATATATTTTTTTGTATATAAAGTTTATACAAAGATTTTAATCTAAGTTTATCAAAAATATTATAGAAGTTTTGTCAAAAGAAAAGAAATTAAATAAATAATTAATTAAATAATTTACATTTATAATTATTGTTATAAAAATTTAATTGAATCCAATACGTTTTCATTAGTGGTTCGACCATTAATTAACACAAAATAATAATAGTGTATATTTTATTTATAAAAAAAATATTAGAACTTCGAAAGGTTTCGTTTTATAAAATTAACGCGTTTCGATTTACGGAATTTTATGAAAAACGGGCAGAGTTTCCTCTGTTTCCGGACGATCCCGACAATACAAGTTGTTGATATAATACTCAAAATTCAACGATTAATCAACGTTTGTAAACAATGTATATAAGGATGTGCCAAAACAAAATATAATTAGTTAGTAACTATATCGATTCGAGCTCGATTTTACATAAGTAATACCGATTTAAAGCATAAAAGTGACAAGATTCGCGTAGTTTAAATTTTACCGAGCTCGTGTTGACCAGTTTGACCGTTAGACTGAGATTGACCCAACAGTTGAATGTTTGACCACATTTGACCGAACTCGAACCGATGTCTAAAACGGAACCTGAAGCCAATCCAAAGGCAGAATCTGATTTCGAAATGAAAGTGAAACTTAAACAAATAAAAAATATCCGAACCAGGTACTAACCTGAACCGAGACAACTAAATCTGATGTTGACCGACACTCGAACCAAACATCGAATCAGAATTACAACCTGAACCGAACCGGAATCTGAGCCAAACCGGAACCGAGACAAGGCAAACCCAAACCGGAGTTAAAATAGCGCTCACCGAATCCGGCAGTCCCCGCCGCCGTCGCTCACCCGTCAACCATCATCCTCACCAAACCTATTAAAAGAAAGCGTTGGTAACGATCACCTAGGTAAGGGAATCGCCCCTAATCCGTTGGTGAGGTCGTTGTAAGATGAGAAAAGAAGCAGAGTTAATCGTCAAGGTAAGGAAGTCACTCCTATCTCGATGATATGTCTCCACTTGTCGTTACAAGAAATATGAATTTAAATTATATGTAGTCATGCATATGTATAAATGTATGAAAAGGATTTACTATGTTGTGTGTGTGCGAGGAGTAAATATCGAAAGTAAATTCGAATTTGAAAGTTTGCATCGTATGAAATAAATAATAGAAACACATGTTTGATTAAAATTTGGGATGGTTCCAAAGCGGAACCTTGACTAACCAAAGTGGTCGAAAGGTCTTTCGAATTTGCGGAGCATGCTTTGGCCTAATAGGTGAAATACCCTCGCCGACAAGTCGGTTAACGGTATTTACCCTTCCGGTTAATACATGTCCCAAATCAATCAAAATTTCGAGACTTGGCGGGATTTATGAAGAAAAAAAATCAAGGATTGGAACTAGTCGACAAGGTGCGGGTTTCACCCCTAACTTGGCGATTTAGTATCCTAAGTGTGGTTGGTACTCGTCGGGTTAAAATTTAATCTCAACACTTTGACAAGGGTCCACTAGAATTCAAAATTTGAATTTTTCCATCAAGGTGAGGATTTCACTCCTAACTTGGTGGTGAATTTCGTGTAATAAAATAAAAGTAGAAGGATTGAGAGTCATTCACCAAATTGTGGGTTTCACGCCTATTTTGGTGAAGTTGTCTCGTTTGTGTATTATGAGTGTTTTTGGATTTAGAAGTATCGAGCGAAATGCATGAGGGAAGTGTATGTCAAAGGAATACGCAAACAAGTATAAACACGTAAGAGGGCATATCAAGAAGGGTACATAAATGATGAAATGATAAATCAAGTATTAACACATAGAGAAATAGGTCAAGAATAATACGTAAAGGATCGAACAACGAAACAAGTATTAACACATAATAAGACAAGCATTAATGCATAAGAATAACATGTCGAATATTACCCACGAGTGATATACATGTTTAAAAGAGCAAAAATAAGAAACAAATAAAGTATCATGTAGTAGTTCAAGCAAAACATACGAATAAGGCTCTAAAACTATAGACTAGGTAAAAGCATTCCTACTTTTCCTAATTCCCTATTGTTATGGCTCTGATACCAATCTGTCACACCCCAACCAATGGCGGAAACATCGGGATGAGACGAAGTGTGAAGATTGCTAGAGACATCATAACGCTATTTGTGACAATATTTAATAAATCGATTTCATTTCATAGAGTAAACTGTCAACATTACAAGAAATTCAAATATAACAAGTTCAAAGGAAATACATGACAACATAATCAAAATTGATACAACATATTAAACCTAAACGTCTATATGAGTATCTAGGCATCAACACTACTTCTTTTCATAGCATCGTCATCATCAACCTGTAACATGTTTAAAATACAATTCAATGCAAAAGCAAAGGCGAGTATACAAGTTTGGTACGTACATAACAAAAGATAAGTTTTAAACAATTCCTCATAGCAAGCATGTGATTCAAGATAAACAATAAATTTGGCATGTGTCAAACATATCAAACCAATAATGAAATGGAAGATGCTCATGACATAACCACAAGTCTACGGGCGGATCGTTAATCCTATAGCGCTACATATGTCATGGTAAGGCTCGTACGAAGTTAATGATAAGTTTAACACATAATGTCCTCAACCCAAGTTTAAAGTATCAAGCAATCACGTATACAAGCGTGTTATAGGAATGTTCATGTGTTTAAGCAAAATGTTCATGTGTAAGTTTTGATAAGTAAACATGTTACACCCCAAAGATGGAAAAGGTAAAGAGGGGAATACGAGTATACTCACAGAATTGCTAAGTCTTCCGATTATCCAAGTGTCGACGAGTGCATGAGGTTAGGAGGATGGAACAACGAGGTCACCCTATATGGGCAAACGAAGGTGTATGAGTATTAGGAATTTATGACGGAGGTTTTGAAGAAGGACTTAGAGTATAACCAGTCGATGGTTAAGTATATATATTTTTTTTGTATATAAAGTTTATACAAAGATTTTAATCTAAGTTTATCAAAAATATTATAGAAGTTTTGTCAAAAGAAAAGAAATTAAATAAATAATTAATTAATTTACATTTATAATTATTGTTATAAAAATTTTATTGAATCCAATACGTTTTCATTAGTGGTTCGACCATTAATTAACACAAAATAATAATAGTGTATATTTTATTTATAAAAAAAATATTAGAACTTCGAAAGGTTTCGTTTATAAAATTAACGCGTTTCGATTTACGGAATTTTACGAAAAACGGGCAGAGTTTCCTCTGTTTTCGGACGATCTCGACAATACAAGTTGTCGATATAATACTCAAAATTCAACGATTAATCAACGTTTGTAAACAATGTATATAAGGATGTGCCAAAACAAAATATAATTAGTTAGTAACTATATCGATTCGAGCTCGATTTTACATAACTAATACTGATTTAAAGCATAAAAGTGACAAGATTCGCGTAGTTTAAATTTTACCGAGCTCGTGTTGACCAGTTTGACCGTTAGACTGAGATTGACCCAACAGTTGACTGTTTGACCACATTTGACCGAACTCGAGCTGAGGTCTAAAACGGAACCTGAAGCCAATCCAAAGGCAGAATCTGATTTCGAAATGAAAGTGAAACTTAAACAAATAAAAAATATCCGAACCAGGTACTAACCTGAATCGAGACAACTGAATCTGATGTTGACCGACACTCGAACCAAACATTGAATCAGAATTACAACCTGACCCGAACCGGAATCTAAGCCAAACCGGAACCGAGACAAGGCAAACCCAAACCGGAGTTAACCCAAACCGGAGTTAAAATAGCGCTCACCGGATCCGGCAGTCCCCGCCGCCGTCGCTCACCCGTCAACCATCATCCTCACCAAACCTAACACCTCCGCCACGTCGCCGCGACCTCCACCGTCGTCGTCGCCTTCCCTCTCTCCATTTTGACTTCTCATCTCTCTCTTGTACTCTCTCTCTCCCTCTGCCTCACGGTGCCATCGCCGCCGCCACCAGACAGTGGTGGTGGTCGGCCGTACAGTAACTCGAGGGAGAAAGAGGGGTGAGTGGCTGAGGGTTGTGTTGTTTTCGGGCTACAGGGGATCCGAGAAGGGGAGGGGGTATAAGGAGTGTTGTGGTGTGTGTTGAAGAAGATGCACAGGAGATGAAGGGTTTTCATGAGTGAGTGTGTTTTGTTGTCTGGTGTAAGATCGAGAGAGAGAGGCTGGTGTATGTAGCGGCTAGGGTTTAAGTCCTATTTATTTTGTTTAACTGATTTAATAGTTTTAGAATTTGCACAATCAGTCCCTGTGGTTTAATTTGGTTAGGTTAACTTATGTTATTCTTTTAAAAGAACACTAATCTTTACAATTAACTAACTAAGTTAGTTTGCATTTACTACTTTAAAAGTTAACGAGACTAACTAGTTTATTATAAAAATTAAACTTTTAAATTGTAAAATTAATTAATTTAATTAGTTAAACAATGACTAAATAACCCTAATTATAATGAATTAAATTAAGGTTAAAAATGTTTCGATGATACAACAGATTGTAATTTTTGAAAGGGGTCGGCTTCTAAAAATAGATTTTCAAGGCTCTATTTCTAAGTTAGGAAAGTTATGAAAACGCGGAGCGTTACAGTCTCCCCTCCTTTAGGAAATTTCGTCCCGAAATTTATTCGAGAGGAAGACTTGAAAGGATTCAGGCAAACAGAAGGGGTTTGTTTAAAGTTGAGGCTTGTATGAAGGGCAACGAAAAATAATGAAGATATAAGGGTGAATGATTGATTTAATAGTCGATTAAGGGTATAAAGATAGCATAAGTATCAGATAGACGAAAGTGATGTGCCAAGGATGAAGTTTCGTCGCGAATAATCGGATATCGCGCACTTAGCAATGCGTTTGTGAGTTGTTAAAGTTTACTTATTAGGTCTAAGTAGGTCTGCAAAACACCGAATTTCTCACGGCACGTTTTACGAAGGTTTGGTAACATGATGAAAACACTTATGTATAGGAAGTACCAGCGGCGTATCCACCATGTTTTGACCATGTTACGTTCGTTTCGTTATTCGTGTCCTGTTACGTTCTGTGTCTTACCATACACAATAGTACACTCTATGATTCTCATGCGGCTATCACTATAATCCCGTGTGCACCCGCGATTATATTGATCGTCGCATGATCCGCATAGCTTGTACTAGTTGTGTACGAATCAGGGTATACATAAATTTGAAAAAAAATATATGAATGTGTACGTATATGAGTGTAGTATGCAAGCAAGTCCATGCTTAAGTATTTATGGGACCCACGTAAGCGAATCCCTCGGATTTCGCTCGTGTATGGTGTCACACCCCCAAAATCCACACGCGGAGTATCACCGCTTGGAGGCGTGACTGACCAGGATCAAACCACTAATCATATCGAACAAGTATGTAATTAATTGTAAAAGTCCAACCAACATGATTAGTGTCCAAAAACAAACATAGTTAAGTTATGAGCGGAAGCATAATGTTTATAACCAAATCAAGAGTTCAAATATCCAATAGTTTAACATGGCACACAGCTGTCCATGTCCCACAACGACTCTCCCTTGTGCAAGCTCCAGCTAAGTACCTATAGACCTGCAAAGCATGTAGTAACGAGTCAACAACAATGTCGAGTGAGTTCACGGTTGGGTGTTCGTTTTAAGTTGTTCCAAAAACCGTTTCCTTTATCTGGCATCCTGCCGTGGGGGTTACCCCATAGTTGAAAACGTGATTTGTTTAACCCTTTGTTTAACCCATTTACTCTGGCAATCCTGCCGTGGGGGCTACCCCATGATAGTTATCTGGCATTTCGGCCGTGGGGGCTACCCCTTGTATACACTAGACTCGTTACCATATCGACTACTGACTGAAGTCATGTTTAAGTGCCCTGAAACTGTCAATGTCTATCAGCATTGACATGCCCCAGATCCATTAGTTCACGCCCGTCCTCTGCGGCACGGTGTGAGGCTTGTCAGACCTAAATAGCGCTATCTAACTAATGACCCGCTCGCCATTGGCCCGACGATTAAGTCGATATAAGAAGGAGGGACTTCGTGATAGAGTTTTGGTCTAGTAAAGTTATCTGTCCGTGAGGACGAGGAATTACATTCCTGAACCATTACTGTCCTACCCAAGAAAGGACGAGGAATCCATATTCCTTAACCCCATTCCCAACCCCTGGGAATCCCATGCTTTGTAGAGTGTGAACTCACCTTGGATTGCTCGGTAGGTAAACGAAAGGTCACGTCTAAATGCTAGTGGCCAACCACGTCCTAACATGGTTATCACACACGTCAGGTTTAGGTTCAATTAAAGCACGTATGATTACACATAGTTTAACATATTGCTAACACATATCGAGCATGGTAACATAGTACACACATAGAATGTTTTAAATGTTATCAGTTTAACATACGGATGAAGCCCACATAAGTCTCGGCCCAACACGTTGTGCGATCAGCACATCCTTGTGCGATCCACAACGTGTTGTGCGACCTGATAGAGCCCGGCCCAAACATAAACACCCGGCCCAACAATTAAACCGAACAACGACTTGTGCGATCAGCTCTATTACCCAGCCCATGTCTACGACCCAACAATTAAAAACAGATAACCATCTTGTGCGGCCCAATCACAACAAATAACAAACTATCTTGTACGGTTCATGTGTCTTGTGCGACTCATTTTGGGCTTGGAGGCCCAACCGTTAAACACATGCAGCATATGCGATCCAGCAGGCCTTGTGCGGCTGGCTGTGTCTTGTACGACTGACCAGACTTGTGCAAAAGGACCCCTTATGCGACTAGGGCCTTGTGCGACCGGTTAACAAACTTTCGTGAATTAAGCAATCAGTTACATCTATTCCATAATTTCCTATTTTACAATAAGTCAACTAACAGTTTTCTTATTTCCAATTCCATATACCATCGATCAACTAACCAATTTATCATCCAATCCATTATCATCATATGATAGCCTTAACTATTCTGACAATCACATTTACTATGCACATGCTTGGATTTGTCAATACTACAACCTCACACACACATGGCCGACAATCTCATACACATGACTTCCCTACATTATCATGATAAACACCTATTCTAACATGTCATCAATCATGCATTCGGTTCATCACATCTGTACGAAAATCAAATATATATTTTAACTCATGATTGTAGTTTTAGCACATGTCCACTAACAAGCAACCCTATTCGACCACACCACAAAAATTATCATCAACTATTGTCAGATATTCCCATGTGTTATTTAATCTATGTTGACTTTAACAACACAATGATTCATAGGAATTGTTTAATATAAAACCATGATCCCTCATATAACATCAAATCATGTGACCTTATTATCAAACCTTCGATTTTTAGAACAATAACATGAAACCCGATTTATCATGAATATTCTATAATACACATAAGCCGATTTCATGAACACTATAATCAACTCTTCGGATTCGAATCAAATACATATATGGCCGATTACATTCATACATTCTTAATCACATAATATTCAAAGCAATCATAACAAATCATCATCAATCATATCGAGCATATATGACACACATTATAATACCATCAAACAATAGTTAATCATACTAACCGAATAGAGAAGGAACGAGAATTGATCCGAACAAGAGAATGATCCAAACCCTATGAACATCGATGAGGAGGATGTTTGGCTGCCTTCGGTTCGTGAGAGAGAGAGAGAGAGGGAATAGCTAGGGTTTGTGTATGTGAATGTTTTGCAACAAATGAGAACAAACTCTCTAAGGTGTGTGTGTATGCGCATGAAGAGTGGGCCGAACCCAACTTGGGCTGCCCTTTAGATCCGAGTGCAAGTTGTGCGGCCCAACCGGGCTTGTGTGATCAAGTAGTGTTGTGCGATCGGTTTGTTTATAAATGTACATTCGCTTCATAATTTCACATAATCAAAACAACATAACATTCAATCAATTAATAAAGTTCACATAGTCACATAATGTTACACAAAGATACGCTCTAAAGTACGAGTTGTCACATATGGGTACGAATGTATGAATCACGAGTATGAATGAATGTATGAACATAAGTATAAGTGCAAGTGTAAATACGTATGTGGGTGTAACTATAAATATAAAACATATGGGTATGAGTGTAGGTACAAATAATGAAAATTGCGTATGTCATATATGTTGAAGCATCGTGAATTTAGACATATAAAGCGTTTGAGGAATTTGAGTACATAAACGGATGAATTTGAGTATAAATTATAAATCGTATAGACGTGAGTATAAATATGAGTACGAATATATAATAGGTCGTATAAATGAATATAAGTGAAGACATAACATGTATAAGTATGAATGCAAGGAATAATGATTTTGTTGATAGTATAAATCGAAATATACTAGTTCAAACACGAAAAGATTAAGAAGTTTTGAGTTTGAAAGGAAACGAAAACAGGTGACACATGCGAGATTGTTGTGAGATATCAATTAAAACGTGTAAAATGATATGCATATATAGTTGTTTGCGCAAAATGTGAAGTTAAAATAGATTGGATTGTCACGAAATATAGACTCTAGTTTGTGAATGTAAAGGGAGTATAAAACGTCTATTGGTTATGTGGAAAGTACTTTGTAAAGGAATGAAAATGCTACTACGGTTTTAAAAGAGTTTACATAAGTTGAAAATTTGTCGGTTCTTATGAAGTTTCCTTGCCCACGTGTTTTGAATTTAATTGACGTATCGAGTGAGGTTTTGAAAAGGTTCTAAAGATTAATAAGTTTTCATCGTTTTAAGTAACTTTGTGTTAGAAAATTTTGAAACTTACAGCTTCTTGTGAAAAAGTTGATCCTTAGAAGAAGGAATTTGGTACATGAACTTAGTGGTTGTTGAAAAATGTTTCATTGGTTTTGAAAAGGAATTTTAGTAAATGATTGAATAATATTGGTAATATTTTATAGGTGTGTGCGAAAATGTTGACTCGATTCTCAATTGAGAATAACAATCTCTAGTTTAATGGAGTGAGAGGAGCGTGTTTCAATGTTTACGTTGATTGGTGAATTTGTGGGTAACAGATTTATTAAACCGACTAGGCTGACAAGTAGTATTTCGTGAAATTTTGAAAATCGAGGAACAAGCGTTTATGGTAACATTTTTTTTTTTTTGTGTATGCGAGTGATGTGGAAATAGATTATAGAATAGGAGGTACGTTTAAATAAATGAAGCATTTTGAAATACATGATAAATGATTTAGGTATAAACATGATCGTGTTTACATAATATAGCCTATTAAAAGAAAGCGTTGGTAACGATCACCTAGGTAAGGGAATCGCCCCTAATCCGTTGGTGAGGTCGTTGTAAGATGAGAAAAGAAGCAGAGTTAATCGTCAAGGTAAGGAAGTCACTCCTATCTCGATGATATGTCTCCACTTGTCGTTACAAGAAATATGAATTTAAATTATATGTAGTCATGCATATGTATAAATGTATGAAAAGGATTTACTATGTTGTGTGTGTGCGAGGAGTAAATATCGAAAGTAAATTCGAATTTGAAAGTTTGCATCGTATGAAATAAATAATAGAAACACATGTTTGATTAAAATTTGGGATGGTTCCAAAGCGGAACCTTGACTAACCAAAGTGGTCGAAAGGTCTTTCGAATTTGCGGAGCATGCTTTGGCCTAATAGGTGAAATACCCTCGCCGACAAGTCGGTTAACGGTATTTACCCTTCCGGTTACTACATGTCCCAAATCAATCAAAATTTCGAGACTTGGCGGGATTTATGAAGAAAAAAAATCAAGGATTGGAACTAGTCGACAAGGTGCGGGTTTCACCCCTAACTTGGCGATTTAGTATCCTAAGTGTGGTTGGTACTCGTCGGGTTAAAATTTAATCTCAACACTTTGACAAGGGTCCACTAGAATTCAAAATTTGAATTTTTCCATCAAGGTGAGGATTTCACTCCTAACTTGGTGGTGAATTTCGTGTAAGAAAATAAAAGTAGAAGGATTGAGAGTCATTCACCAAATTGTGGGTTTCACGCCTATTTTGGTGAAGTTGTCTCGTTTGTGTATTATGAGTGTTTTTGGATTTAGAAGTATCGAGCGAAATGCATGAGGGAAGTGTATGTCAAAGGAATACGCAAACAAGTATAAACACGTAAGAGGGCGTATCAAGAATGGTACATAAATGATGAAATGATAAATCAAGTATTAACACATAGAGAAATAGGTCAAGAATAATACGTAAAGGATCGAACAACGAAACAAGTATTAACACATAATAAGACAAGCATTAATGCATAAGAATAACATGTCGAATATTACCCACGAGTGATATACATGTTTAAAAGAGCAAAAATAAGAAACAAATAAAGTATCATGTAGTAGTTCAAGCAAAACATACGAATAAGGCTCTAAAACTATAGACTAGGTAAAAGCATTCCTACTTTTCCTAATTCCCTATTGTTATGGCTCTGATACCAATCTGTCACACCCCAACCAATGGCGGAAACATCGGGATGAGACGAAGTGTGAAGATTGCTAGAGACATCATAACGCTATTTGTGACAATATTTAATAAATCGATTTCATTTCATAGAGTAAATTGTCAACATTACAAGAAATTCAAATACAACAAGTTCAAAGGAAATACATGACAACATAATCAAAATTGATACAACATATTAAACCTAAACGTCTATATGAGTATCTAGGCATCAACACTACTTCTTTTCATAGCATCGTCATCATCAACCTGTAACATGTTTAAAATACAATTCAATGCAAAAGCAAAGGCGAGTATACAAGTTTGGTACGTACATAACAAAAGATAAGTTTTAAACAATTCCTCATAGCAAGCATGTGATTCAAGATAAACAATAAATTTGGCATGTGTCAAACATATCAAACCAATAATGAAACGGAAGATGCTCATGACATAACCACAAGTCTACGGGCGGATCGTTAATCCTATAGCGCTACATATGTCATGGTAAGGCTCGTACGAAGTTAATGATAAGTTTAACACATAATGTCCTCAACCCAAGTTTAAAGTATCAAGCAATCACGTATACAAGCGTGTTATAGGAATGTTCATGTGTTTAAGCAAAATGTTCATGTGTAAGTTTTGATAAGTAAACATGTTACACCCCAAAGATGGAAAAAGTAAAGAGGGGAATACGAGTATACTCACAGAATTGCTAAGTCTTCCGATTATCCAAGTGTCGACGAGTGCATGAGGTTAGGAGGATGGAACAACGAGGTCACCCTATATGGGCAAACGAAGGTGTATGAGTATTAGGAATTTATGACGGAGGTTTTGAAGAAGGACTTAGAGTATAACCAGTCGATGGTTAAGTATATATATTTTTTTTGTATATAAAGTTTATACAAAGATTTTAATCTAAGTTTATCAAAAATATTATAGAAGTTTTGTCAAAAGAAAAGAAATTAAATAAATAATTAATTAATTTACATTTATAATTATTGTTATAAAAATTTTATTGAATCCAATACGTTTTCATTAGTGGTTCGACCATTAATTAACACAAAATAATAATAGTGTATATTTTATTTATAAAAAAAATATTAGAACTTCGAAAGGTTTCGTTTATAAAATTAACGCGTTTCGATTTACGGAATTTTACGAAAAACGGGCAGAGTTTCCTCTGTTTTCGGACGATCTCGACAATACAAGTTGTCGATATAATACTCAAAATTCAACGATTAATCAACGTTTGTAAACAATGTATATAAGGATGTGCCAAAACAAAATATAATTAGTTAGTAACTATATCGATTCGAGCTCGATTTTACATAACTAATACTGATTTAAAGCATAAAAGTGACAAGATTCGCGTAGTTTAAATTTTACCGAGCTCGTGTTGACCAGTTTGACCGTTAGACTGAGATTGACCCAACAGTTGACTGTTTGACCACATTTGACCGAACTCGAGCTGAGGTCTAAAACGGAACCTGAAGCCAATCCAAAGGCAGAATCTGATTTCGAAATGAAAGTGAAACTTAAACAAATAAAAAATATCCGAACCAGGTACTAACCTGAATCGAGACAACTGAATCTGATGTTGACCGACACTCGAACCAAACATTGAATCAGAATTACAACCTGACCCGAACCGGAATCTAAGCCAAACCGGAACCGAGACAAGGCAAACCCAAACCGGAGTTAACCCAAACCGGAGTTAAAATAGCGCTCACCGGATCCGGCAGTCCCCGCCGCCGTCGCTCACCCGTCAACCATCATCCTCACCAAACCTAACACCTCCGCCACGTCGCCGCGACCTCCACCGTCGTCGTCGCCTTCCCTCTCTCCATTTTGACTTCTCATCTCTCTCTTGTACTCTCTCTCTCCCTCTGCCTCACGGTGCCATCGCCGCCGCCACCAGACAGTGGTGGTGGTCGGCCGTACAGTAACTCGAGGGAGAAAGAGGGGTGAGTGGCTGAGGGTTGTGTTGTTTTCGGGCTACAGGGGATCCGAGAAGGGGAGGGGGTATAAGGAGTGTTGTGGTGTGTGTTGAAGAAGATGCACAGGAGATGAAGGGTTTTTATGAGTGAGTGTGTTTTGTTGTCTGGTGTAAGATCGAGAGAGAGAGGCTGGTGTATGTAGCGGCTAGGGTTTAAGTCCTATTTATTTTGTTTAACTGATTTAATAGTTTTAGAATTTGCACAATCAGTCCCTGTGGTTTAATTTGGTTAGGTTAACTTATGTTATTCTTTTAAAAGAACACTAATCTTTACAATTAACTAACTAAGTTAGTTTGCATTTACTACTTTAAAAGTTAACGAGACTAACTAGTTTATTATAAAAATTAAACTTTTAAATTGTAAAATTAATTAATTTAATTAGTTAAACAATGACTAAATAACCCTAATTATAATGAATTAAATTAAGGTTAAAAATGTTTCGATGATACAACAGATTGTAATTTTTGAAAGGGGTCGGCTTCTAAAAATAGATTTTCAAGGCTCTATTTCTAAGTTAGGAAAGTTATGAAAACGCGGAGCGTTACAGTCTCCCCTCCTTTAGGAAATTTCGTCCCGAAATTTATTCGAGAGGAAGACTTGAAAGGATTCAGGCAAACAGAAGGGGTTTGTTTAAAGTTGAGGCTTGTATGAAGGGCAACGAAAAATAATGAAGATATAAGGGTGAATGATTGATTTAATAGTCGATTAAGGGTATAAAGATAGCATAAGTATCAGATAGACGAAAGTGATGTGCCAAGGATGAAGTTTCGTCGCGAATAATCGGATATCGCGCACTTAGCAATGCGTTTGTGAGTTGTTAAAGTTTACTTATTAGGTCTAAGTAGGTCTGCAAAACACCGAATTTCTCACGGCACGTTTTACGAAGGTTTGGTAACATGATGAAAACACTTATGTATAGGAAGTACCAGCGGCGTATCCACCATGTTTTGACCATGTTACGTTCGTTTCGTTATTCGTGTCCTGTTACGTTCTGTGTCTTACCATACACAATAGTACACTCTATGATTCTCATGCGGCTATCACTATAATCCCGTGTGCACCCGCGATTATATTGATCGTCGCATGATCCGCATAGCTTGTACTAGTTGTGTACGAATCAGGGTATACATAAATTTGAAAAAAAAATATATGAATGTGTACGTATATGAGTGTAGTATGCAAGCAAGTCCATGCTTAAGTATTTATAGGACCCACGTAAGCGAATCCCTCGGATTTCGCTCGTGTATGGTGTCACACCCCCAAAATCCACACGCGGAGTATCACCGCTTGGAGGCGTGACTGACCAGGATCAAACCACTAATCATATCGAACAAGTATGTAATTAATTGTAAAAGCCCAACCAACATGATTAGTGTCCAAAAACAAACATAGTTAAGTTATGAGCGGAAGCATAATGTTTATAACCAAATCAAGAGTTCAAATATCCAATAGTTTAACATGGCACACAGCTGTCCATGTCCCACAACGACTCTCCCTTGTGCAAGCTCCAGCTAAGTACCTATAGACCTGCAAAGCATGTAGTAACGAGTCAACAACAATGTCGAGTGAGTTCACGGTTGGGTGTTCGTTTTAAGTTGTTCCAAAAACCGTTTCCTTTATCTGGCATCCTGCCGTGGGGGTTACCCCATAGTTGAAAACGTGATTTGTTTAACCCTTTGTTTAACCCATTTACTCTGGCAATCCTGCCGTGGGGGCTACCCCATGATAGTTATCTGGCATTTCGGCCGTGGGGGCTACCCCTTGTATACACTAGACTCGTTTAACATATCGACTACTGACTGAAGTCATGTTTAAGTGCCCTGAAACTGTCAATGTCTATCAGCATTGACGTGCCCCAGATCCATTAGTTCACGCCCGTCCTCTGCGGCACGGTGTGAGGCTTGTCAGACCTAAATAGCGCTATCTAACTAATGACCCGCTCGCCATTGGCCCGACGATTAAGTCGATATAAGAAGGAGGGACTTCGTGATAGAGTTTTGGTCTAGTAAAGTTATCTGTCCGTGAGGACGAGGAATTACATTCCTGAACCATTACTGTCCTACCCAAGAAAGGACGAGGAATCCATATTCCTTAACCCCATTCCCAACCCCTGGGAATCCCATGCTTTGTAGAGTGTGAACTCACCTTGGATTGCTCGGTAGGTAAACGAAAGGTCACGTCTAAATGCTAGTGGCCATCCACGTCCTAACATGGTTATCACACACGTCAGGTTTAGGTTCAATTAAAGCACGTATGATTACACATAGTTTAACATATTGCTAACACATATCGAGCATGGCAACATAGTACACACATAGAATGTTTTAAATGTTATCAGTTTAACATACGGATGAAGCCCACATAAGTCTCGGCCCAACACGTTGTGCGATCAGCACATCCTTGTGCGATCCACAACGTGTTGTGCGACCTGATAGAGCCCGGCCCAAACATAAACACCCGGCCCAACAATTAAACCGAACAACGACTTGTGCGATCAGCTCTATTACCCAGCCCATGTCTACGACCCAACAATTAAAAACAGATAACCATCTTGTGCGGCCCAATCACAACTAATAACAAACTATCTTGTACGGTTCATGTGTCTTGTGCGACTCATTTTGGGCTTGGAGGCCCAACCGTTAAACACATGCAGCATATGCGATCCAGCAGGCCTTGTGCGGCTGGCTGTGTCTTGTACGACTGACCAGACTTGTGCAAAAGGACCCCTTATGCGACTAGGGCCTTGTGCGACCGGTTAACAAACTTTCGTGAATTAAGCAATCAGTTACATCTATTCCATAATTTCCTATTTTACAATAAGTCAACTAACAGTTTTCTTATTTCCAATTCCATATACCATCAAGTAACTACTACTTTTTTGGACAGTTAATGATGTTGTTGGAGATGTGTATTGTTTCAATTATGATGATTAAATAATGTAATATAAAATCTAATAATTTTGATATGGTGAAAAAAGTTGATAAAAAGGTTAGGGTTCCTGTTTTAGCTTTTCTTCTTCTTGGCTGTAGTCTCGGGGGGCCTAAGTTATTGTTCTGCCTCATCAATCTCTCTTCGAAATATGTATTTAAGTGCTGAAAACTATTTGCCGCAAGTAAGCTTTTTGGGTATATGTATAAGCCTCTCAATTTTAATAGCTATATGTAAGCTAGAAGATGTTCTCATAACTTGATTACGTGTAACTATAGGTGAGCTACTTTTGTACCAGCTTGAAGGATTGAATTTCTTGCGTTTCTCATGGTCTAAAGTCTAAACAAACACATGTGATACTTGCAGACGAAATGGGTCGTGGTAAGATTTCCTTAATTTTTTTTTTAAATTTTTTTTATATATGTATGAAAAAGTAACCCTTTACCTTTATAGTATGCTTTATAACATTCAGGAAAACGATACAAAGTATTGCTTTTTTGGCATCGTTATCTAAAGAGAATGTCTCCCCTCATTTGGTAGTAGCACCGCTTTCTACATTAAGGAACTGGGAACATTATTGCTATATGGGCAGCTAATATGAATGTTGTAAGTTACAAAATCTCTTGAATTCTAATATTTTTATATGACAAAAGTTTATTTTCCAGTATACTAAGTTAATGGCAGCCGCATCTTCTCCACACGAAGAAGAAACAACCTTCACTTTCAGACGTTATTGCGGTAATTATATTCCAGATTTCTCTTATTATTTCATATTTCAGTTTTATTAGTTGTTAAAAAGTTGTGCTTTTCTAGCAAACAACAAAGAAATAGGATGTTTTGTATACGGTGCTACAGTTATGAAGAATATATCAACAGCTATTTGAAGGTGATGTGTGTTTTATATCCCTATTTTTTATTTTTATTTTTTTGCCTATGAACAAAAAACTAATCTGATGTATCAAGGATTTGTAATTTTTAATGTGGATTTGTTATTATAGTAGATATTGCAGTACTGACCAAAAGTACCAGTATCAAAAATGCCAAAAAGTGGGTACCGAAAATAATTCGGTACAGTACTGGTCTCAAGTACCAAATGCTCATCCTTACCTTCTATATATTAGTAGGTTAATTTTTGTTTTTTTTTTTTGTATTTTAAACGGGTCAAACATATTATGTTTTAAATGATTTAACTAAAGAGAATGGGTTGAACGAATCTAACTGGTTAGATGAGTAAAGCTGGGTCAAACGGTTTGAAACATAGCGGAAGTGTATGTAAATACACCAAAAACTAAAATGATTCCTCATTAATGGTTAGAATACATTGTAATAATACAGATTTTGTATAACCAAAAATGATAAATGATGTGTTTGTGGTCTGACTACCCAACCCATTTCAACTCACACTAATGATTACATGTGTTGACCCATTGCCACCTCCACTATAAAGTTTACATAATTTATGTATGAATAGAGGCGTTCACACCTTATTTTCAAATTGTGAAACCATCCAAACCGTTTATCATGTCTAGCAACTGCAACATGGTGTCCAGTAGCATATGCAACAACGGCACAACAACGAGCAAAGGTAAAATTACCATTTTTATTATGTTTGTGCTTTCAAAAGTAAAGCAAATGTTATGCATTATATACTGAGTTTTTTAATTTATGTATATATCATCAGTTGAAGCAGGTGGTCTGCCACTTTTTACAAGGAATGTGGTTCAATATTACGCACCAGCTAGCTGAACAGTTCGATAGGGTGCGCACCAGCTAGCCGGGGAGTTTGATTGGCTTTTACCCTATGTTCAGGAACTGCTTGATCATATCCTGTTCAAGGTTCAAGTTTTCACCTTTTTAAATTTTTATTGATTGATCAACTGAATTTTATATGAGTTTTTTGATTGAAAGTTTTATTTTCCCATGTTTGATGTGTAGATGGGTCCTTCTAAAATCAAAATTCCAGAGGTGATCTCCAACTAAGGTCTCTTTTATAGATGAATATATAAAAGAAGTTTCTTTTTCTTGCTGATGTTTTTAGTGCATTGATAGATGTGGGAGGACATGCTAGGAAGTTGGATGCTTCATTAGAAATTCTACAAGAAGCCAAGAACAATAAATGTATAGTTGGGATCATATCATATAGCTCATTGATGGGAGCATTTAGCAATGCAATTTTTAATCATACAACATCCTTACCCACTATAATCTAGAGATGAGCTCGGTACTATCTGGTACCAAAAATCCCAAAAACGGGTACCAGAATCGGTACCGAAAATACCCGGTATAGTACGGTTCATTACTGGTATCGGTTCAGTACCGATACGGACCAGTATTTGAAGGTAAAAAAAATACTTTGATTGCTTTTTATTTATATAAACATATCCATTTCTATGCTAAAAATATGTTTAAAGTTTTAGAAAAAATACACAAAAAATACTTTGATTGCTTTTTATTTATATAAACATATCCAGTTCTACGTTAAAAATTAAAGTTACATAAATATGAACTATTTATAAATATAAATTTAAAGGATTTAGATTTACCCCTTTTGTTCTCACGATAACTTACCTTAGTAATTATTATTTTTTTAAAGATGATGATGGTGGTTTTTAATTACCTTAGTAATTTTTTTTTTTTTTTTGAAGATGATGATGGTGGTTTTTAATAGGAGCTCTACAAGCTTGGATGTCGAACACTGTTGTTCCAGTGTTGCCACCAATGGAGTCTTTACCTATTCAAATGGCATCGAGATTCACAAGGTCAAAGTAACAAAATTTTGATGCAAGAATTTATAATCATAAACTCATGAAGTTGTTACCGCGAATCCGATCTTCTCTTGCAGGAAGCCGGATTATGTATGCCGATATATACACTCCGATGATGGAGATTTGGTAAAATACAAACTTTTGAGGTCTAATCTGGATGAGGAGCGACGGGTATCTATCAAGGACACTGAACAATAATTTGGATTGATTCAACTCCTGCACGTATCTTTGGTTTTTTTTTTCATTTATTTATGTTGAGTAGGTTTCATTCAATATTTAGCATAAAAGAGATTGACCCTAGATAGCCTTTATGAGCATGTTGTAACTTTTTAAATCTGAGCAGGCAATCGGAAAGCAAAAAAAAAAAACATCGGGACTCCCTTAATTACTTTCTCGGGTTATCCAAATGCACACTATTCTAACCCGAATACTAAATCATATAAATTCTTTCGGGTTTGGGTTTAAGCGTATTCGGGTTCGGGTTCATTGGGTTGGCTCTAAGTCGGGTTCGGGTGCCTTCGGTTTCGGGTCAGGTTTCGTTTTTTGAGTAAAAAGAACAACCCTACCTGCTGGGTTAGTTATCTAGAAGTAGAAGCTAACTTTGAATAACTCTGTTAATTGTCCGATGTGTAACAGGGAGGATGGGAACTCGGACTATCTTCTTGTGAGGTACAATTTCGCAGAAGAGATATGGGGGATGTTTGCGGCTGGATTAAAGTTCTGATTCCGGATGAGTGTGTCTCAGTTAAATACGCTATGCATTTGTTTTTATAATTATTTGATTTGTCTGAGAGAATGAGTAAACTTCTTTTAGTTTGCAGGTGTCCTTCTATTGGCAAGCGTTAAGGTACATACTTTTGCAGTTTTAACCCAAATGTTCATTCATGATCATTCAGCAGCTACTGATATTAAATACACTATAAATTCATTCATGATTCATTAATAACAACTGAGATTGGAAAGCCATGCGGAATACCTGTTGTATTTGATAATTAATAAGATCGAAGGGAGATGTAGACGAATTTAGAAGAAGAGAACTAACTGTATTTCATTTTGTAGATGAATTTGAGTGGGAAATGAATTAATTTATGTGGGAATTGTACTAAATTTTTTAGTACCAAGACACCCATTGGAAAATTAAACAACTTGAAGTCATGGGGGCATTAGTAAAGTCTCAGGCAATCGAAAAGATAAAAAAACATCGGGACTCCCTTAATTACTTTCTCGGGTTATTTGGGTTATCCAAATGCACACTGTTCTAACCCGAATACTGAATCATATCAACTCTTTCGGGTTTAGGTTTAAGCGTATTCGGGTTTGGGTTCATTGGGTTTGCTCTAAGTTGGGTTCGGGTGCCTTTGGTTTCGGGTCAGGTTTCGTTTTTTTGTGTAAAAAGAACAACCCTACCTGTTGGGTTAGTTATCTAGAAGTAGAAGCTAACTTTGAATAACTATGTTAATTGTCCGATGTGTAACAGGGAGGATGAGAGCTCGGACCATCTTCATGTGAAGTACAGTTTCGCAGAAGAGATATGGGGGATTGTTTGCGGCTGGATTAAGGTTCCGATTCTGGATGAGTTTGTCTCAGTTAAATACGATATGCATTTACTTTTATAATTCTTATGATTTAAAATTTTATTAACCCAAGACGTGTTACACACTGCTTTACGTTTCATGCTAAAGTTATCTTACTTAAAAATTAGTTAATTATTCCTATATATAGTTTATTGACATTATTTGAAAGTAATACTCTGCTTAAATGTTGTGATTCGGAATATTATTGTTTTATGTCTTGATATGTGATTGGTAGTACCTATTTGTGGCAATCAAAATTTATCATCCTTTTAAGAAACTTTTATCACTATTTTAGTTTACGGAATTGTATTCTAAGTCAACATTGTTTAAAATTACGTTAAAATTTAATTTAACTCAACTACAATTGTCAAGTTTAATTTTTAATACAAAGTAATTTATAAGTTTGAATCATAAGCAATCAATAAGTTTATAAGCCTTATTACACGTTCACAAAAATTGGTCTATCTTCGTTAACATAAATGGTCTGAAAATCCATTTGTTATATAAAATACTTAGTTTTAGTATTGTCGTATTTGATTATTTTAGAAAAAAAAACTTTTTATTTTGCTGATGAATTTTACAGATCATTCCTGAATCAATTTATATTTCAAACCCGAAAAACATATTTCCTTCGTTTACTTATCTTTTCAGTTATTTTAGATCTATAGTACGATCTTTTGTTGTATTTTAATGTTCAACTTCATATTTCCGTAATAAGTCCATGCGTACAATTTCTTTATATCAGTTTAAACGTATTTTTTTTTCAAAAAATAAAAAAACATATCATTTATTAGCCTCAGTTTGATGTTTTTGTTAATCTTATTTTTGATTTTATTGATGTTCTTTTGGTTAGATTAGAGGAGAGAGAGAGAGAGAAAGGCACACAAGGCGGGTCAAGAAACTCATAGTGGGTAGTCTACGATCTTCTCTCCTCATCTTCTCACATCGTGAGGTTTGAGGTTTGTCTTTTCTTTAATCCAGTCATTCATGAATCTTTGTATAGAGGGTATAATGAAATTAGGTTGAACATAATATTTAATTTATAAAAAAATGTTATTGAAGAAGTTGGATCTTCAATGTGTTAAGCTACTACTATTTGTGTGTTGAGAGGAATTGTAAATAATGAGCATAATTATGAACATGATTTGAGTTAGGTAACACGTGATTTGGTGTTCAATGGAATATTAGTAGATTGTACATATGTGCAGACCATGAACCCTCTCCACAACTAACTTACAGGTCTTTCATAATAATTATTCTAATCTGGTTATTGGTTTAATTTCGAGCGAAATAGGGGTACGATCTGATATGTACGAATTGTTTGTTAGTTTTGGTTTAAGTCTATCTGATTCACTATCCAGGTATGGTTTAAAGGTACCTCTTTCTTCTATAGCCGACTAATGTAAGATCTGAGATTTTGTGTCTTTTAAAATTTTCTGGCAATGTATACAGTGGTCCGCGACGGTTGCTGCTACTTGATTTGTTCCGTTTGATTGTTATAAAGTTTGAATCATTGGTCTCCAGTCAACTCCGTTTGGCAATTAAGGTAACAAACGAACAACCACTGTGATTATATATGATTATATATGGTTATTTCAAATGTGTGTTGAGGAAGGGTTCGAGTTTGTTTGTTGAGGCTCGTGCTGTTGGTTTTAGTGAAGCAAATGGAACTCTTTGAGATATAAATGATATTATTTCAAATGAAACTCTGAGTTAAAATCATTGAAAACTTTTTAGTGTTCAAAAGTGTGATCGAAGATTACAGATTGAAGAACACTATTTCAAGAGAGTTGCAATAATTTGGTGATGAATCTATGCAACTTGATTCCTTGAAACCAAAGGAAAGCTTGGTGATCAGACAAAGATATGGGCTGGATGGTAAAGGGAATAGAACGTTGGGAGAGATCGCAGGTAACTTGAATATATCAAGGGAAGGGAAATGGTTAGGAAGCATGAAGTGAAGGCTCTGATGAAGCTCAAACACCCAGCACGAGTTGAGTACCTACGTCACTATCTCTTGTGAATCATCTTGATTCGCTTTCTTTTCTATGTATAGTTATGAGCTAAAAAATTGTACTTCCAAGTCACACCTGTACTTATATGTAAGTATACAGTAAAGGAAAGTCTGATTATAGTAAAGTTTGTGTGATCATATCGATAATATCATACAGTAAAGGAAAATCTGATATATACTCTATTTTATCCATTTGGACTAGGCGAATAAGGGATGGGATTGGGTACACAAGTATATTAACAATAATATTGGGTATGTTGGGCTCGATGAGCACTATCAGGTTCATGTTATGGGGCTGGGTTCGAATAAAAAAGGTTGCTGAACAAACAAATGGTATTAATAGAGGGAAAATATTATGGGGCTGGGTTCAAGTAATATATGTATATGTATTTACATGTAGTTTATGTGTCAAGTTTTGTTGACTTATTATTGGTTTATTTTTTAGATTTATAACAAGCATGATGAGTTCTCTACAAGGTCTAGTTGTTTGCCCTTCTATACATACGAAGCAAGGAGTTATTAATGAGGTAAGTGTAGGTAATGAGTCTTAAACAAAGGCTAAAGCTAATACATTCAGGTATTATTTTTTTGTGTAGAAGCAGTGAAGCACTATATAAACAATCTCCAATCATTAGAGTCATTATTTTGGTGTAGTTTTGTAGAGAATATTTAGCATTGTTCGTATATTGATACATGGGTACATGTTATAATCCAAAGCATGAGGTGCATCAATGTGAATTAATAAGGAGATGTGGTGAATCTGTGACCCGTTAATTTAAGATAATGTTCTTAATCTGAGTGTAGGCTTCTTAAGTTTTGGGTGTTATTATTTCATACAAATAACCATTTTGATATGCTTGATTTTCAGGAAAAACTCAAGTTAAAAGATGAGTAGCTATATATCTTTTGAAGATAAGAGTACCAAAGGAATGACCCGGTAGTAAAAGAGGTAACATCATAGCTTTTGGAAATTTAGATTGTAACTTCAGTAAAATCATTTTAATATTTTAAAAGTTTGACCAAAGTTCACCGATATAAATCCCGTCTAGAACCTACATGGAGGAGTTTGATGACAATGGAATTTGCAAGTGAAGGGTTATTTGAAGGTCAGAGGCATCTCTTGAAGACAATCAGGAGAAGAACTGTGGTGCAACATGTATCGAAGCAGGCTAATACGGGATCGAGGAAGAACTTAAGGACTGAAAAGAGAAATTTACTAACGGCAGAAATAGTAAGGCTAAGGCAGCTACATCAGCATTCAGAAGCGTTAAGCAACTTTGAGTTCCGACGGATGTACATGGATAACTATGCACAGAATGAACATGAACATATTGAGATTGGTTGTAAAAAACGGCTAATGATGGCATCAAACTATTGTGTTTCAGTAATTATGTTGCGTGTCTTGATGAGTTCACGGTGATACAAAAATGAATATATACCGAAACAAATCTTTCAATAAAAGATTTATGAAAACACCATTAAATGATATATTTTTTTAGGCCACCCGTGTAACACACGGGGTCTTAAGCTAGTGTGAAAATAAATACATAGCCTTGCTTTATGCACAACCAAAGTATATGAACTAAGTTGGTTTTGCCACTTAAAACACTTGATCAATTTTCCATTTTTCAAAGACAATTAGTATCCCTTTCGGGAATCCTAACATGACAACTCTTTGGAAAGTTAAAACGATAAACACACTTTAACCACCTAAAATTGTTCTTTAACGCCCAATTGACAAATGTCTATGAAAATCCCCTAAAGATAGGTTAGTCATCCGTTAAGAGTTTTCTAACCTCACTTAATCAAGGAAAGTGACACCGATAAACACAATGCAACCACCGAGACAAGCATAAACTAGATTAAATCACAACCGAGTTCATTTTACAAATCTTGAACATAAATTCACCAAGTAAGAAATTTTGGCCTAAACTACTAACTAAGTTAACAAATTATGTCAAGAATTCATAACAACACCATTTAACCCGTTAAGGTCCTTCCGTGAGGGAAAGCCTTCTTGATTAACAATAATTATCCCTTATTAAACCACTAACCATTTCTAGTATCATGGTGCACACATTTTAAACAAGTTAAACTAGTTAAACAAGTTCAAAGTCTACTAATACATGATTAATTAAGTTTCTTTTTGCAAATATCTCAACTAACCATATACTAATCATCCAAGATAATTAACTATAATCAAGAATTCAACATCAATAAACAAGGTTGCAAACTAATCATCATGGATTAACATAGAAAATGCTTCAAGTGTTATTACAAACATAATTAACATACTAATGGATGTTATTAAGCAAGGGATACTAGTGTTTTTACCCTTAGGCTTACAATAATACATAATCATCAACCTAAATGCTTGAAACATAACAAAAACATGGAAAGATTCAAGAATCAAACCATAAACAAGCACAAGATTGAGAATCCGGATGATGACGGAGCTAATCAGCACAAGGTGGCTTGAATCCGGGTGAAAAGCAAAGCCTCCGGAGCCTAAAAATCTCCAGAAAAGCTCCCAAAAGTCCAGTGTTACGAACTGATTGTTGTCTTCTGTTTTTTATACAATTTTCAGAACGCACGGTATTGCGATTAAAGTGCACGGTCGTGCACTTTATTGGACTGTTCACCATATCGTGTGACATCACCAAATCTTGACAGGTCTTCGTATCGGCACGGGCGTGCCATGGGTTGCACGAGCGTGCATCTCCGAGATTAGGATGGCACGACCAACTGCATAGGCAGTGCATTGTCGGGTTGGGGCTTGGTGTCGGATCCGCACGGGCGTTTCTTCTGTCGCACGGTCGTGCGCTCCCGAGATGGCTTGCACGCTGGATCGCACTAGTTGTGCATTGCCGAGATGAGCCCTGTTGTCGGATCCGCACGGGAGTGCCACCAACCGCACAACCGTGCAACTCGCCCAGATCAGATTTTTTCGCAGAATCTTCGAAGTTCAGCCGTTTCACCCTGAAAATCCTCGTTTTCATCATCTTCTTGTTTGGCACGCTGTTTTAGGCCTGTAAACAAAAATAAACCCGATTAAGTATCCGATTCTCGGTTTTACGACCAAAAATGCGTAAAATGGGGGTAAAATGGGGGAGTAAAACATATGTATTTTGGTGAATATCACATCCAAACCTAGGCTATGTTACATCGATTAACCTTCGACTGTGACCCAAAAGCACTCTTCCACATGGGCAAACTAGGGCCAAGAGTGAGGCTGCCAATACCTGCTAGATCTAACCTTTGTTCTTCGGTCTAAACTTAGTTTAATGGTGCTTACGTATACCCTACTTGTGACATGATCTAATGTATCATTCCTTAGTTTTAACATACCATTGTACATGTATTTTCCCCAAGGTTTAGAAAACAAGAAAATGTTTAAAAGTGGGGACATGAACTCACTGGTTTGCATCTTCAGCGTCTAACTTCACCGGTATCTTCTTCGTTTGCGACGTAATGTCACACCCCGATATTTACAGTTCAGCCTGGTGGGCCCGGTAGGGAGTATCGTGACGTAAGATTGATATCGTCATAGTCAAACATACACAGAATAACACATCAGAAGTCTTGGATTATAAAATATTATTACAAACCCAATTGTCTGAAAATACCGAAAGGATAATTACATATAAGCTTGCAATATTAAATCCACAGGCGGATCATTATAAAATGTACAAAATGAAGTTTTGCAGACTTTAGGGCAACCTAAGGATTTGCAAGATCCTTTATTGACACCAAGCAGCTCCCAGCCAATTACGAGTAGTACATGTCACTTAGTCTTTTGAAAATATGTCAGTTTACACTGGTAAATACAATTAACCGACTCATTTGAAAATGTTACGAAAATTGGTTTGGATGCACAAGGCATAAAACCTTTTATAATTTGGGACAATTATATTTATAATCTTGTATACAGATTTACATGTTTGTAGTACATTTAGGGCCTGGGATAGAAGCCGAGACATGATTAACCAACACACCACTTTATCACTTCTCGGGAAACCCACAGAGGAGTTTATCTAGATCTTAATTCCCTTTTTGGGGAAAAGAAACCATATCGCAACTGACAGGTGTATGCCTACACCCCATGCTTAGGTCGTGGCCATTTGCATTTAAATGAGCCGAGGATATCCAGGACACGGTCGTATAACCCCCAATGTTTATGTTATCAAACAAAACCGATTAAAACGGGTTATGTAATTAATTAACCACTATTCGATTAAATGATTCCATACCCGGCCAAGTGGTAATATATTTTACCATATCCCAAGCCCCCATATAAGGGAAAATAAGTTAAAAAGTATTTACCTGAGCTACTTCTCGATTTATAGCAAGATTTATATAACTCAGCTGTATCCAATCTAATTAAATGCAGATAGCTTTTACCGGGAGGCTCTAGTCTGGAATGATGGTAATATATAACCAATTTAGAATGCTAACGGGTCTTATTTAGGGCATAGACCTTGATGTGTGCGTGTATATACATATTTTTACAATTAATTTTACACACGATTTGGTTTTAAATTTATAAAAATGATTTATACTTCAACATTAAAACTCACACGAAAGGGCAAGTGTACCCCATCATATATGTAGTAAAGTATCGATAAGAACCAAGTGTCTATCCAAGGATATGGGCGGAGGAATAATACTAAACTTTTGTCATTAAATTACCGGTAGAAAGATAAGTGGATAGTTTGTTTAAACTAAAAATAAGACTTAAACATAAACTTTCAAAAATATAATAGACTCCAAATATGAAAATAAATAAATCGCCTTGCTTTATGCACAACCAAAGTATGAGAACTAAGTCGGTTTTGTCACTTAAAACACTTGGTCAATTCTCCATTTTTTCAAGACAATTAGTATCCCTTTCGGGAATCCTAACATGACAATTCTTTGGAAAGCTAAAACGATAAACACACTTTAACCACCTAAAATTGTTCTTTAACGCCCAATTGACAAATGTCTATGAAAATCCCAAAAAGAAAAGTTAGTCATCCGTTAGGAGTTTTCTAACTTCACTTAATCAAGGAAAGTGACACCGATAAACACAATGTGACCACCGAGACAAGCATAAACTAGATTAAATCACAACCGAGTTCATTTTACAAATCTTGAACATAAATTCACCAAGCAAGCAATTTTGGCCTAAACTACTAAGTTAACAACTTATGTCAAGAATTCATAACAACACCATTTAACCCGTTAAGGTCCTTCCGTGAGGGAAAGCCTTCTTGATTAACATTAATTACCCCTTATTAAACCACTAACCATTTCTAGTATCATGGTGCAAACATTTTAAACAAGTTCAAAGTCTACTAATACAGGATTAATTAAGCTTTTTTTTGCAAATATCTCGACTAACCACATACTAATCATCCAAGATGATTAACTATAATAAATAATTCAACATAAATAAACAAGGTTTCAAACTAATCATCAAGGATTAATATAGAAAATGCTTCAAGTGTCATTATAAACATCATTAACATACTAATGGTTGTTGTTAAGCAAGGAATACTAGTGTTTTTGCCCTTAGGCTTACAATAATACATAATCATCAACCAAAATGCTTGAATTATAACAAAATCATGGAAAGATTCAAGAAATCAAACCATAAACAAGCACTAGATTAAGAATCCGGATGATAACGGAGCTAATCGGCACGATGTGCCTTGATTCCGGTGAAAGCAGAGCCTCTGAAGCCTGATAATTCGCCAGAAAAGCTCCCAAAAGTCCAGAGTTACAAACTGATTGCTGCCTTCTGGTTTTTATACAATTTTCAGATCGCACGGTCGTGCGACTAAAGTGCACGGTTGTGCACTTTAACATACTGTTCACCATACCGTGTGACATTAGCAAATCTTGACCGGTCTTCAGATCGGCACGGGCGTGCCATGTGTTGCACGGACGTGCATTGCCGAGGTGTGGCCAGCACGAGCAACTTCACTAGCATTGCATGTCCGGACTGGGGCTAGTCATCGAATCCGCACGGGAGTTCCTCCGACCGCACGGTCGTGCGTTCCTGAGATCACTTGCACGCTTGATCGCACTGGTTGTGCGGTGCCGGGTTGGGCCTTGTCGTCGGATCCGCAGGGGGTGCCGATTGTGGCACGGTCATGCAACTCGCCCAGATCAGTTTTCTTCACAGAATCTCCGCAGTTCAGCCGTTTCGCCTGAAAAATCCTCGTTTTCTTCATCTTCTTATTTGGCACGCTGTTTTTGGCCTGTAAACAAAAATACACCCGATTAAGTATCCGATTCTTGGTTTTATGGCCAAAAACGCATAAAATGGGGGAATAAATCATATGTATTTTTGTGAATATCAGACCTAGACCGGCTAACTTAAAGTATTAAGAACAGTACGATACGCTAGATTGAGCGATGACCGGAATAAAATGTAATTTAGACCCAACAAGTATGAAGACTTGTATAATATGGGTAAACTAAGTACATTCTGGATTTTGAAGTAAAAACGATAAGGTTTAACTCGTATCGGTAAACTTACGTAAACTAGTTACGTAAGTCTAACCGTACTCGTATATGCGATAACGAGTAACCGGATAAGTCATGAACAAGTTCCATGTGCCTATATACTTTAAACAAGTTATAATATCAGTAGGATATCAACTTGTATGCCCGTTAAGGTTTAAAAATGAAACTATGCCTTATAAGGGCGTTTTGGTCGTTTTACGATGGATAAAAGAAACTTGTGTACAATCTGATGTTACGACCATAAAAATTATTTGAAAATACTTTATTTATGATATAATATCAGTATGATATCAAACATATGTGTGTTTTATAGTTTAAAACCAAACCATGCTCCGTAGGGGCATTTTGGTAATTTCACACATAGTTTTGAAGGCTAATTTGGGAATCTGAGTTTATAACATACACTTACTGTAAAAATATTTAAAATGATTTATAAAATTAGTAGGTAACAAGTCTTGATTGGTAGTTGTAACACCCCGAAAATATAAAACTTTATATTAGAATTATAAAGTATAAAATAAACAAGAATAAACTGACTAGGACTAGATAACCCAGTTAGATACAACATTGTGAAACCAAATAAATGGACGGGAACTCCTAAATTAATAAACGAAACAATAATTGAGGGACCTAAGTTACAAGGTTGGAAACTTGGGTGATTATAATTAAAATAACACACACCAAACACACACTTAGGTGTGTTTGGTCGAACAAGAACACAGGGGGCGACACAGGCTCCCCACCAAACCCTAGTGCATGTCAAACATGATCAAATTGAGAGTTCAAATCAGCTCCAAATCGATTTTCAAGCACGAATTAGTGATCACCTTGTTGAGGGGATCATAAGGTATGCAAAATTTTGATGTTTTGATCCATCTTAAATTATAGGTTAATTGTGAAAAACTGAAATTGAGCTTGATTATGTCTTACATGGATGAAATTAGAACTAATATGGCATCTAGGGATAAACCCTAGATGATTTCTTGTTAAAATCTAGCATTATACTTGTGGGGTTTATAATCACCATTGTAGGTGATTAGTGAGTTTGTAGAAACTAAATAAACACTAGAATCATGGTTCTTATTCTAGTGAAATCTGAATTCATGTGGTGAATCTGAAATTATTGATGTTAAAATTTAGTATAGATTTGTTAATTGAAGTGAATGTAGATGAAAATAACATGTCAAGAACCTAGTAATGGTTATGTAAAAATCTGACCCGCTAGGTGTTTGTTAAAACGCCTAAGTGAGGAGTAAAACGTTAAAGATCGGACAAAAACGCAGATTTGAATATCATAATGAATTGTCTGATTTTTGGTTATAAAAGAGTTCTAAATTTGGTTGTGAATGAAACTCTATAGGTAAAGAATCCGGGTCGTCAAGTGGACAAGCCGGAGGTGATACACGCTAGAAAGGTGTGCTTAAAAGGTACGTAACCACGGTTTTGTTACGTTATGTTTGTTATGTATTTTTACTAGTAGACTTGAATTTAGAATAGAGTATGAATTTGGATGTCTAGTTAAAGTGACGAAGGTCACTATATAAGTAAATGGGTTAAATGTTAGTTAGAACAAGTTTGGTATGTTGTAAAATGGTGGTTCCCATTAAACAACCAAACGGGTCAAATAATGGTCGAATTTTGTAGTGTTGAAGTGATTAAAACATCACTCATTAAAATTGAGTAATAAAAACGTAATCCATGGAATGGACGTGATACGCTAAGATTGACAAGCCCGGGAATGGGTAATTATGGTTAGAAACCAATGTCGATGAATTACACAAGTATGTAACTTGATTCGTTACATTTGGTAAACTTTGATAACTAGCATATTTGTAGATGAATTGTAGAATAGAAGTTGAGTTGATTTAAAGCGATAATGTTCGCTATATTGAATAATAGGTCAAGAATTGGTTAGACCTCGTTGGTAGTCATCATAATGGAGGATTCCTTAGATGAGCCAAACGGGTCGGATAATGAAATAATGCGTGGTTAATGCATCATAATATGGCTACTCGATCTTTGTTGTTGTTAATAAAAAGACATAATAGAATACGAGAATTTATCATATTAGTTTGTTAGAATAAGAAATCCGAGGATTCGGGTTTGGGTGAAATGTATAAATGAGACAAATAACAAGTTTGCAGAGTCCACCGTAAGTTACGGCCTCCACCGTAACTTACGGTGGAGAATAAAAATGTTACGGCAGTTCAACACTGCCTTACGGCAGACCAAGGTTATCCAGCGTCTACCGTAACTTATGGTAGACACCGTAAGTTACGGTAGAGCCCAGAAATAATTGTTAAAACTTGCATATCCTAGCTAATCGAATCCGGTTTTTGAACGTAGCTTCGATTAAGCAATATTTCTAAGAACTCTAACACTAATTTTGTTATTAATCTCCAGTTTTCAGGTTTTGCAAGTATGTGGACGATGATCAAGCATGTTTAGAAGAACCGAACACGAATTTTGAAGCTTCCGCGATATCTAACTTTAATAGACAATGTTTTTGGAATGTAAATAATTTGCTAGAAAATTTATGAATGTTTGAATTAGTCGGTAGTTGACTAAAGTTTGGTCACTTTGGAACTTATCTTTTAACCTAGACGCACTTTATATATAAAATCATATGAAATTTAGATTTAAGTCGAGTGTTAATTAGAAGGGTGTTACAAGTTGGTAATCAGAGCTCAAGGTTGTCAATAAAGTGTTCGGTTCAAGCTTGATCAATCGTCCGGTAAGAATTAATTGCTTTAGTAGACTTACTAGAATACTAGAAAAAAGGAAATTTGATTTAATATGCACGGGAAGTGCGTGTTTACACACCCAAACCCGGAAAAGTGCACTAAACATAAATGGTTTAAACAAGTGGCGAACTTGGCTAAATCAAAATGAATGACGCATATGTTATAGATGAAATGTTTAACAATTAGTATAAACATTTCAGTTTCAAGATGACGGAAAGAAGGGAGGAGTGTATAAATACGCTCGAACCCGGAAAATACACTAAGTAAGAAAGGTAAGGCAAGATATATACTTGACCAAACTGAAAAAGAATAACACATTACTTATGATTAAGTGGGAGTGATATAAATTTCCGTATAATAAGATGGAAATGAATTCAATAATTATTGATTAACCGTGATGGATGTTTCAGTTAAAGAAATGTCTGGAGTAACCGGAGATGATTCGACATCTCAATTTACTAAACCAATGAAAGCTAAGATTTCCGAGGCAGTCGGAAAAGCTCTAGAAATTAGTCAATCACAGTATATTGATAGATTACAAACCACAATCGTGCCGATGGTGGACGATATGATGGCTGAATTGAAAGACATCATATTACAAGAAATAGAAGAAAGGAGGGTGTTTGATATGAATCCAAGTTCTGTAAAGAAATCCAAGTCTAATAAAGCTCCCAAGAAAGGAGTTATAAAAAGTGTGTTACATCAGTGTAGATTTTGTGGAAAAATTCACAAGGGCATATGTGGTAAGCCAAGACATAAAAAGTCTAAACGTCCAGAGAGGCTTGGAACCAAAGACACAACCGACACAATGTCTAATGCCCAGAAGTCAAGGACAAGGTCGTTTTATATAACAGCCACAGAGGCTAAAGCTGAACCTGGTGTCATTTCAGGTATGTTTCTTGTAAATTTAAGTTAACACAAATTCTATTCGATACGAGTGCGAATGATAGTTGCATAAGGGCATATATGAGTGATGAATTGGGTGAATTATGTAAAAGAAATACCTATATAAATGTATATACATATATATATATATGTATATATATATATATGTAGATAAGAAAATAAATAATGGTGAGCATGTGAAATCGAGACAAAAAGTAATCCCGATGAAAATTGCAATGGGAAGGAGTGCACGTGCACTCGAACCCGGGAACTTAATGAAGTGAATAAATATGGTAATGGGAAGGAGTGTAATTACGCCTGAACCCGGAAATTGCGATAGTAATAAATAGCGAAGACAAGGTTATAGACTTGGTCAAACTAAATAAAACATGTAGAAGCATCACTTACATCAACAAACGATGTAGATAAATTTCATGCTACAATAAGGAATAATAAAATTAAATGAATTAATTTTGTTATTGTTACAATAGGATTAAGGTTAAGGATGAGAAATTAAGACTCGGACTGACAATATCCGCGAAAAAGAAGTTAAATGGATGATACGTATTATTCGCTACTATGAATAATAAAGTATCAATAAATGCAAATTTAGAAACTTGGGTATGGGTAACCATCCAAGTAATACATTATTAATCAAATCCTCATGAGGAAGAAAGATGATCGCAGTGATGAATGTGATTATATAAAAGCCTAGTAAAATAAACCTTATGAAAGTTTTAGAATAAGAACGGGTAAACCCCAAAAGTCGTATAACCATAACAGTGGTTTTATTAAATAAGACTTAAGAAATGGGCCTTCGGAACATTAGTAAAAGAAACAGACCTAAAGGTCGCTAACAACAGAAGGGTGGTGTTCGGATCAAATAAGCAAAATGCTTGATAATAAAGGTAAACGGAAGCCGGATGACAGGAGCGTGTTACATTAAGGTAATAAGCCCAAGGGAAGGGATAAGAATTAAGGAAAATAATAATAAAAACCAATAAACAAGAATGTTGGGGAATAGGGGTAAAGTTTAACTATCACATGAACAAATCAAACAAGACGAATGAAAGAATAAAAGACTTGGAGGAATAAGGGCGATGGAATGTGCTAATACTACTGAATAAATCGAAACGAAGTCTTAATGCATGCCGGAATGGCTGCTTTGATAACGAATTCGGTAAAATACCCGATTGATGGGTATGAATACGGATATATACGTAAAACCAAAGGAAAGTGTCGAAGATTAAAAGTCAAAAGACTTGGATTAAGAATTAGGACTATAGGACAATAAAATTTCTCAAAAACAGAAATTTTGATAGTTAAGTTCAACTATTTTAATACTGGACGGACCGAATAAAGTATAATACTTGATATTCCAAGTAAGCGCAACCCGAATAATGAAAGTGTGAAACATTACTGAACTAATGTGATAGGTCGTAAAAGAATATGGAAAGGAAAACGCAAACCAATAAAACTGGGGTGATTAAAAACATTAAGATAACGAACCCGGTAACGGGTTGAAAGGAAATAGGGGCATAAACCAAATAAAGGTATGAGTAAAATAAACCGACGCGAAGGTGACATAAGAAGTCATAGAGTCGGAAAGATAATCCAAAAGAAAATGAGTGTAGCCTTAGACTACGCTCAAGGTCAAACGAATAGAAGATGATCCATGGGATCACCATAACCTCCAGACTATAAACAATGTAAAGGTCTACGGGACCAAAATGACCATTGGGTCGTAAATACGAAGGAACAAACTATGGGGTCACACCCTAAAAAAGGTGAAGACCTAATAGAATAGTCTACAAGGCTAGGTAAAGAAACCTGCGGGCCGGTAATATAAAGCGTGGGAACCCATTATGACTCCTCGTGTAAAATGATAACGGAGAAGAATAATCCTTGTCGTCAATTCCTTGAAATGATTAATCGACATGTGTTTAAGAGAAAAACATTAAACTAAAATTCAGTTTTAGTAAAGAAACAACATCCTAACAAATATAAATAATATGAGAGAAGTTAGAAAATGATTAATACTAAAGAGTATAAGTCTTAACACCGATAGGTGTAAGGCGATGCATTCGAAAGAGGACTTATAATAATGAAAAGCTGACGAAAACCTAAACATGACGTGATGTGATCACGGACCCAAGAGTGATACAGAATACAGCCACGTTGTAATATGAGTTACTAGATGCAAAATGATAAACACGCAAAGGGCCGACGACGGTAATATTGCATACCCGAATGACGAGGTATGAGGTAAAATGGTGACCAATTAGTTTAGGAAATAAAACAAGTTGTAGTCTAAATAACGTTGTGACCTATGTAGAGCGCTTGTCAATATAAGACTAGCGTCAAGTAAGTATGTTGACGGACTCAATGACTGGATGGTCAAAAGGCAACCCGGTCAAATAGGCGACAAAGATAGGAAATAGATGATAAAAGGTTACGGTCCAATAGGACATATGCCTAAAAGACGAACATGCCAATAAGAATAAAAAACCTTATGCCGGAAAAGAAAGAATGCCTTGAAAAAAAACGAAACTAAGATGGTTAGGTTCAAACCAAAGGCCTACTTAAAGGAGGTTTCGGGGACGAAACCCTTTTTAAGGGGGGTGGACTTGTAACACCCCGAAAATATAAAACTTTATATTAGAATTATAAAGTATAAAATAAACAAGAATAAACTGACTAGGACTAGATAACCCAGTTAGATACAACATTGTGAAACCAAATAAATGGATGGGAACTCTTAAATTAATAAACGAAACAATAATTGAGGGACCTAAGTTACAAGGTTGGAAACTTGGGTGATTATAATTAAAATAACACACACCAAACACACACTTAGGTGTGTTTGGTCGAACAAGAACACAGGGGGCGACACAGGCTCCCCACCAAACCCTAGTGCATGTCAAACTTGATCAAATTGAGAGTTCAAATCAGCTCCAAATCTATTTTCAAGCACGAATTAGTGATCACCTTGTTGAGAGGATCATAAGGTATGCAAAATTTTGATGTTTTGATCCATCTTAAATTATAGGTTAATTGTGAAAAACTGAAATTGAGCTTGATTATGTCTTACATGGATGAAATTAGAAGTAATATGGCATCTAGGGATAAACCCTATATGATTTCTTGTTAAAATCTAGCATTATACTTGTGGGGTTTATAATCACCATTGTAGGTGATTAGTGAGTTTGTAGAAACTAAATAAACACTAGAATCATGGTTCTTATTCTAGTGAAATCTGAATTCATGTGGTGAATCTGAAATTATTGATGTTAAAATTTAGTATAGATTAGTTAATTGAAGTGAATGTAGATGAAAATAACATGTCAAGAACCTAGTAATGGTTATGTAAAAATCTGACCCGTTAGGTGTTTGTTAAAACGCCTAAGTGAGGAGTAAAACGTTAAAGATTGGACAAAAACGCAGATTTGAATATCATAATGAATTGTCTGATTTTTGGTTATAAAAGAGTTCTAAATTTGGTTGTGAATGAAACTCTATAGGTAAAGAATCCGGGTCGTCAAGTGGACAAGCCGGAGGTGATACACGCTAGAAAGGTGTGCTTAAAAGGTACGTAACCACGGTTTTGTTACGTTATGTTTGTTATGTATTTTTACTAGTAGACTTGAATTTAGAATAGAGTATGAATTTGGATGTCTAGTTGAAGTGACGAAGGTCACTATATAAGTAAATGGGTTAAATGTTAGTTAGAACAAGTTTGGTAAGTTGTAAAATGGTGGTTCCCATTAAACAACCAAACGGGTCAAATAATGGTCGAATTTTGTAGTGTTGAAGTGATTAAAACATCACTCATTAAAATTGAGTTATAAAAACGTAATCCATGGAATGGAAGTGATACGCTAAGATTGACAAGCCCGGGAATGGGTAATTATGGTTAGAAACCAATGTCGATGAATTACGCAAGTATGTAACTTGATTCGTTACATTTGGTAAATTTTGATAACTAGCATATTTGTAGTTGAATTGTAGAATAGAAGTTGAGTTGATTTAAAGCGATAATGTTCGCTATATTGAATAATAGGTCAAGAATTGGTTAGACCTCGTTGGTAGTCATCATAATGGAGGATTCCTTAGATGAGCCAAACGGGTCGGATAATCAAATAATGCGTGGTTAATGCATCGTAATATGGCTACTCGGTCTTTGTTGTTGTTAATAAAAAGACATAATAGAATACGAGAATTTAGCATATTAGTTTGTTAGAATAAGAAATCCGAGGATTCGGGTTTGGGTGAAATGTATAAATGAGACAAATAACAAGTTTGCAGAGTCCACCGTAAGTTACGGCCTCCACCGTAACTTACGGTGGAGAATAAAAATGTTACGGCAGTTCAACACCGCCTTACGGCAGACCAAGGTTATCCAGCGTCTACCGTAACTTACGGTAGACACCGTAAGTTACGGTAAAGCCCAGAAATAATTGTTAAAACTTGCATATCCTAGCTAATCGAATCCGGTTTTTGAACGTAGCTTCGATTAAGCAATATTTCTAAGAACTCTAACACTAATTTTGTTATTAATCTCCAGTTTTCAGGTTTTGCAAGTATGTGGACGATGATCAAGCATGTTTAGAAGAACCGAACACGAATTTTGAAGCTTCCGCGATATCTAACTTTAATAGACAATGTTTTTGGAATGTAAATAATTTGCTAGAAAATTTATGAATGTTTGAATTAGTCGGTAGTTGACTAAAGTTTGGTCACTTTGGAACTTATCTTTTAACCTAGACACACTTTATATATAAAATCATATGAAATTTAGATTTAAGTCGAGTGTTAATTAGAAGGGTGTTACAGTAGTTATGGTTTAACACCATACTACGCGCCGAAACGGCGTTAAAGTCGTTAAATGACGATATTTGCGATCTTTTAGGAAATCTGATGTTATGATCAGATTTATATGACCAAAATGTGTTAATTAATATATCATATCAGTAAATAAAAGGTTTTGTTTGAAAATCGTGCTTTTAAATCATTTTAGGTGCAAAAAGGGCATTATCGTCATTTAAGGACATAATTCAAGAATGTATGCGAAAACTCAGTTTGTAAACTGAATGGACATCCCAAATTATCCTAATTATGATATTACATCAGTAGGCAATGAGTTTGTTATGAAAAATTTTGCTTAAACCCGATTTATGCGCCTAAAGGGCATTTTAGTCAATTTAAAGCACAATTTACAATATTATATGCAAACTCAATTTATGATCAAGTTCGTAACATCGATATATGTTAAACATGTTAACATATCAGTACTTAAATTATTTGAATGCTTATTGGTGTCTAAAACCTTATCTTTGCTAAAAAGGGCATAATGGCCAAATTACGGCATATTAATGGAACTTGCATAAAATTCAGATTTCTAATATGATTATGTAATATAACCTTATAGGGTTATGCTACATAATAATATGATCCTAACGGAACCTAAAATCAGTAGTAAACTAATCTAATTTAGTTCATAATCGAAAGTCAACGCAGAAGTCAAACTTCGCGACTTTTGGTTGCGAACTGACCCTAAAACTGGAATTGACGAGCCGACCATGTTTACACATGTTCTAATAATTAATACCAAGTTGTTTAAATGATAAAACGTCTTGGATAAAACGACCAACGCTTTTTACGCTTTTCGCCCTTTTTACTAACCACTAACCCAAAACCACCTACCTTTAACCCAAGGTGTATAGTTAAAAAGGAGGAGGATTGATTGCTTGGCAAGCATATGGTAGAAATAAGTTCCATGCCGATCTCTAGTGTTTCACAAAAATACATCTTCGGCCGAGTGTTGAGTAATCTCCCGTGAGGTACGTGAACTTGTATATAAATGGAATTTTAAAAAGGCATGTTATGCCCAAATAATTAATTTCTCTTATGAAACGTTCTAAATAAATCATGACGAATATGATTGCAAATAACATAAAAATAAAGCCTAATAAAGATCTTGGATTCCTGACACTCAAGACAAGCCCAAAAACTTCTCTTCTAACCATTCCATTTGGGAGTGTAAGCCACATTATAAAGAGTTTTGCTTGAGGACAAGCAAAGATTCAAGTGTGGGGGTATTTGATGTGTGTAAAATGCAATATATAAATTACATCAAATGAGGCATAAAACTAACCCTTTTTTTAGTACTAATGTTCGAAAAAGTTTTCTTTTGTCTTCCTTTTGTATTTTCAGGATTAAATGAGCATAAATGAACAAAAGGAACAAATATGCAGCAAAATCTAACATAAATACAAGAAAAAGAACAAACGTGACATGCCTGACCCCTCGACAACATCTTCCCAAGCAAAAACAAGAAAACAGAGCGGACACGGGGCCGTGGTCAGGTGTCTGCATAAAGAACAAAGCTATAGAAGCTTCTATTCCCGACACGGGGGCGTGCCCAGCTCAACACGGGCCGTGGTCAGCACTAAGATTCGCAGAATCCAAGCAAATCTTGATAGTACAGATACGCTTCTGCACACGGGGCCGTGCCCAACGGACACGGGAGCGTGTGGAGCTAATGCAGACAAATTGCATTTAATGAAGAAAGAGAATAAGGATGGACACGGGGTTGTGCCCAATGGACACGAGGCCGTGTCCGGGCTTCTGTGCAGGCTGTAAATAGAGGTGCTTGGTTCACTTCAAAGCCATCCCTTGGCAAACCACCTCTCTCCCACTTCACCCACACTCCACCACCATCACAACACCCACATCCACCACCATCATCCATCATCTATCATCTATCATCCATCATAGAGTGTGTGTAGTAGTCACGGGATCCAAGATTGATAGTAAGAGTTCTTGACAATCAAAGGCCATGTTTGCCTAAGTCTCTTACATCACTTGGTGAAGACAAGCATTTAGTGTAATACTTTTGATTTTTAATCTTTTCGCACTTTTTATTTGGTTTTGTATTAATGACTTTAATAACTAGTTTCTTATGTTGAAGGTGAAACTTCCTTATCATTTGTATGTGGTGTCTTGGCATTATTTTACTGTCTATATAAAATAAAAGATTTACACCATTCATATCTCTACGGTCTATATAGAGATATGTTGGCTACCTGGTCGGGGGTTAAGGGAATGGTTTGGTAAGGTTCTTTCCTTGTTCAGTGTATAGATCCTGCAAGGACCTGGGTCAAGCTTACTAGGACCTCCTTCAATACCCACTGGTATTGGATGGCGGGGGTGCGAATGGCTTGATCCCCTCATATGTAAACTATTATTAATACATTAACCCGGCTACTTGAGATTGTATCCCTGCTGACTCAAACCACTTAGCCGAGGGTAGCGTCACCTTCAAAAGATGGGCCTACCACATTACGCATTTATAACTTAATTAATTATCTTTCAATATTCCGACCCTTTAGGATTGTATCCTTGCTGGCTCAAACTACTGGGTTGAGGGTAACGTCACCTTCAAAAGAAGGGCCTACTACTATAACTAAGATAATCTCTAAAAAAGTGCATAAATCATCAAAGGTTACACTAAAGGCGAGTCGGATCCAAGTGATTCATCTTGTCTATCTGTTTTATTTTTATTTTCAGCATTTTTAGTTTTTATTTTCATGTTTAAAACTTTTTCTAAAATTTTGATTTGATTAGACGTTGAGGATAAACCGGTACTAAAAGCTCTTGTGTCCTTGGACGACCTCGGTATCTTACCAACGCTATACTATGCTCACGATGGGTGCACTTGTAACATTCCTATTTTTATATAAGAATTATAGGTTTGGTTAAATTTATTAACCACTAGTAACTAGTTTATTTTTAATATAAATATTCAACCCAAATAGTTTTAAACACTATTTTATATATAGTTGGTTGAAATATTATTCTAATTAATTGGTCTGTATATGGGTGACCTTTCTAATAAAATAAAAGTCTATAAAAACTTATATTATTAGACAGATATATTACGGGTAAGTCGACTGTTAGAAATATGAAGTACCTAGACGGGCCTAGGAACTGTATAATAATTAAATTATAAAAATACATTATATTTGAACATACTCTATTTTTAATGAAACTTGGTTCAAAATATAGACGAAAATATTCTTGTTCTAATAACATATTTATTATTTTCTAGAACGCCATATTTTAGAAGTTATACACGCCAAATAAGTAAAACAGTTAAATTAATTATAATATATATATAATAAAATATACTATGTAACCGTTTACAATAATAATAATAATAATAATAATAATAAATTAAAACTTACATATAATAATAATAATAGATTTCAAATTACATTCTCAAAATTGAAATGGAAAAATAAGTAGGACGTGTCCAAAAGGAATCCAAATTCAAACTAACATTTAATGCAAACTAACAACGTGTATGCATGAATGTACGAAGTTGATACGTGTAGTGCCATTCCAACAATGTTCCTACAACTAGTATAAATAGAAGGGCCAAACTATCTACACACCAAGTGTGTAGATAGTCACCTTTAAAAGGTGTTTTTTGTCTTTATATGCATACCCTGCAGTGTCGAACTGTGGCCAAAGCATGGCGTTTTGGTCAGGTTAACCAGACAAAGACTGACGGGTGTCTGACGGGTCTGTTGACCGGACCAAAACGCCGAGCTTTGGCAGCATTTTGGTCCTGTCAACCAGACCGGGTGTCAGTCTTTTGTCTGGTTGATAGGACCAAAACGCGGCCAAAGCTCGGCGTTTTGGTCCGGTCAACAGACCCGTCAGACACCCGTCAGTCTTTTTCTGATTAACCGGACCAAAACGCCTCGTTTTGGCCACAGTTCGACACTGCAGGGTGTGCATATAAAGAAAAAAAACACCTTTTTAAGTGTGTATATAGTGAAAAGAGTGTGCCAATAGGTACACCCAAATAGAAAGGAAACATTTGCTTCATCTTTCACCAGCTTTTTCCCATCTCTTTCGAATTATATCTCTCTCATTCATATTCTTTTTATTTTCCCCTATAATAATAATAAAGCCCTGTCTCGTTTTAAGTGTTTTAACTCCCGATCACCGCTACCCTTTCCGATTGATCTGAGCCCCATAACGCATGTCAAGGCTCTGCCTGACTAAGTTCATTGGGGTTCTGTCTCATGACATAGGGACAAGGTTGAATGAGGGGTACTATACTTAACACGAGTGCATTATATATATTTTTATAGCTCAGAAGTTATACCCAAAATTTATACCAGGAGGCTTTCTAGTTGAACCCTAAAGTTACAAAATGGGTCCATTCTCTTTTCTCACTATTTTATTCCCTTTTTCTTTATGATATAATTATATTCAAAAATGTCCCAAATCGATCCATAAGTAAAAACCCGGACCCCTGAAACCCCAATCCATATCAAAAATAAAGAAATCAAGATTTGTGGTTTTCTCGCGGGCCGCGTAAAGAAAAGGCGGAAGGTCACGCGGGCCGCGTCAACTTGAGAGTTGATCGGATAAGCATCCGGAGCTACGTGTCATCCACCTGGCAGACCTACTGGTGACTCAGCAACCCTACGCGTAGACTAGGCGGCTACGCGGGCCGCGTAAGGATCGAGCAAGGGCTCACGCGGGCCGCGTGAGACCCAAATTTCTGCTATAAATAGGACAGGCTACGAGCGTTCCTCTGGTGTCGAAATCATTTCATAAAAACGAAGTTTGGCTGCTCAAAAGTCGAAATTACAATTAATATAGCGAGGCGCTGCTACGATACCGGGTATTAACTCGATCGCTGCTACGATTCAATATCCGATCAATTGAAACTATCCGACCGGATGTTTAAGTGCTATCCTTTGTCATTAGTCGTGATTCCGATAGGATGTTTGAGTACCACCCGAACTCAGGGAATACTATGTCATTCGTTGTGAATCCGATGGATGTTTAAGTGATTTCACTTTGTCATTTGTCGTGAGGGTTTTAATCTCGTGAGTTATCGTAACTGCTGTATTAGTTACTTACCTAGTTCGTATGCACTAGGTTACAAGACTAATCAATAGGCTAAGCTCTACCCGTATAAATCTGCATGCTTATAATGTGAGTCATTCTCTTTTTATCAAATTGCTTTCCAAAACCCTATTTATTTCAAAGTTATAATTACAGGGATTAAGTCTTTATAAATCACCAAATTACAGCCGGTATGTGGGGTTTTGTATACATTACTTGATAACCGTCACCATTGGACAACGGGGTAGCCAAGGGGTGATATGACCATAGTCACAGACACCATTGGACTCAGAGGTTACCAATGGATGTTCGAGTGACAAATACTGTGGGTAGTTGGTTGATATATGGAAACATTGTAATCGCTCTTAATACTGTAGATTATAACAAAGTATCATTTTAAGCAAAATGAATAAACTCACCAGTATTTCCTGCTGACAAAACATTTTTAAAACGCGTTTAAGGTAATTACAGTAGATTGGAGTAAGAGTTGGATCCAGCACTGAAAGGCTTTAAGAAGTGGCTTATTTTATTAATTAAATCAAATTAAGAAATATTGTTTTATGTAATCAAATTTATCTTTATTAAAGCTACCTTTGTAAAACATGGGTTTATCTCATCTATTTAATAAATAAAATCCGGTGTTTTCTAAACTCTGATATTTTTTCTAACTCACGGTCCTGATGAAATTTCCGCTGCAATATTTTTCAAAATAATCACCGGTACCACTGGGCTGTTCGCGGCTCCCGATTCCGTCCAGGGTGGGTCGGGGGTCGTGATAGCACTTGCCCATATATGTGTTTAGTGTTAGTAAAATATCGTGTTTTATAAATTTAAAACTTGACTAAAGTGTTAAAAAGGGCTTAAAATATACATAAAAACATATAACGCTACACACGCATCAACAACTCAACTGCATGAACTCGCCAACTTTTGTTGATGTTTTCAACTTAACATGTATTTCAGGTAATTTAGTGGATCATGTCGGGGATTTCAGACAAGAAAACAAGTATCAAGACTCCATGCCATCATTTGAAGGGTTTGCTCGTTATATACCGACTCTTTGCGGTGATATAGTGGTCAAAGCCTTAACATTTAGAATTTACATTTTGATGTATGAAATTATAACAGCTTATTTTCGTTTGATGATTTGTAATCAATACACTTAACGTATATTGCGTATCTTTTGAAACGATTATGACAATGGCATTGGAGTTTGTTTTATTCATTTAGTATGTTCACTTATATTGTTATGCAATGAGAACCGATCAGATCACACCTCGCGCTTCCGCTACGAGCGGGTGTGACAAATACGAGTTGTCACATCATCCCCAAGTTGAAATAAATTTCATCCAGAAATTTAGCAAACAGTCACTGAATATGTTGCGACGAAGAGGCATTCTAAAAGAGAAGGAAAATATGAGAGAAAACGAGTGAGATTGATATTGGATAATAAAAAAGAAACGTTAAAAAATATCGACGAATCATAAGGATTGTGATCATTTGTTCGTTACTTAAAACAAACAAGCGACACAGTGACTAATCAAAGTAAACAGGTCTTTATAATGTATCATGAAGACGTGCTTTAGCCTATAAGTGGACACTCACCCCAAGAGTTCCCAGGTAAAAGTGACTGGTCTGATTAAGTGGATTTGTACGAACACTCTAGCCTTAGACAGAAAACTCAGGGTGCAGGCATCCACCCTTCTATATTGCACGTGTTCACATTATTAAAACCCAAACTTTGACGAAATTTTGAAAACATCAAAGGCTTAAAAGCCTAAAACATGTCCTCTAAGGATAGATGATTTCTTGTAAAAGTTTTGGAATGAATTTATGACCTTTTGTATTGTTTTGGTAATCACCTAAGGATAGGTGATGGTATTGTATTAAAATCTATACTCAAGATAACTCGCGTTAGGGTCCTAGGAGGGTTATAGTCTAGGTCAAAAGCATTACTAATAACCTAATTCCCTATAACCATGGCTCTGATACCAATCTCTGTAACACCCCGATCGCGTTGTGACAACCCTCAAAATTCCATGTATTCCGTACAATTTATTTATAATAATTAATGTGCTTGACGACTGTGTGGAATTACGTAACTGCTTTCTGATATCTGTGTTATATTTACATGTGCATGTTGACACACTAGTAGTGTACAGAAAAGTCATTAAATAGTCTGTTATGACTTCCTGAGTGTTAAAAAATAAAAACGTTGCAAAAATATATATATAGGACGCTCTACGGATTAATTAAGCAGTTTAACGGAACAACACCGAACCGAACAACCGGACTTCACCCGGAACATAAAAATAATGACAATGACATTGTTTTTCCTTTCTGAGCCAGTTAGGGTCCCCGAATACCCTAACACCCGTTATAAATTACAACACACTAATACACTAAATAATCACCTAATTAACTAACTAAGCACTAACTAGTAGTTGAAATTGAACCACATTACCCCTCCCCCCATGAACCGTTTGGTTCCCCCTAGTGGACACACCCCACTATTTTTTTTATTATTTTAAGTGGTGTTGTCTAAAATCTTGACAACATATTACATAATGGTTAATAGGGGTTAAATGGTTTATAAATATGTATGATAGTTCTTCACTATCTCACCTCAACATAACTTGAAATTGCTCTCCTTCTCCTCCTCCCTTGTGACTTCGGCTGAAACCAACCTCCACCATACATCCACTTTCAAGTCTTGATCTAACCATTTCTCATACATACAAGGGTGTAAGGTGTCCTACAAACAAGCTCGGTGCACTCGGAAACTCAAAGACCTCTCTAGATTGCTTTTATCCACCACTTTTTCGCCTAGTTTCTTCCCTAGCCTCGAGCTAGTAGTAAGTGACTCTAAACCTCTTCTTGATCTTGTCTAGAGCGGTTAATAAGAGTTTCGTCGGTTAAAAATCACTAACATATAAGATCACCAACAAAAAATCTACTAAAGTGATGAACAAGGTGGTTAATGGATGAATATGTGTGTAAATCATGTAGATCTTGTGTGATTATGATTATTGGTTGATTATCTGATGCTTTACTGATTAATATTAATGTGTCATGTTGTTGTGGTCACTAAACTTGTTAACGGAATCGATCGAACACGATTTAGAAGGTTAAACACTAAAAACAGAAATCTGTCCATACTTTTACAGCCCACTTCTGTTGGCTGTAAACAGGTCTTAAACTCAACGAAAAATCGATATTTTGAATCTAAAATATGTTATTCTGAAATACGGTTCTAATGGCACCGGAATCGTAATTTTTGGACTCCGTTTACTATTTTTAAAGTGTTAATTTGTAACAGCTACTTAAGCTGAATTTTGCCAGCAATAAATGGGTGTCGTACTTTCGGTCATAACCTGAGTTTTGTGATGAATCGGACCATGAAAATATTACTGTAGATGATAACTGAAGTATTTGTAATTACCCCACTGGAATTTCGCAAATCGGACTTACGATGAATTTTTAATAAATTGTTTCGTGGACTGTGGTCAGAAATACATAAATCTGAGTTCAGTCCCGAATATGAATTTTTATAAAATATTGGTAATGAACCGGACCCCGATATTTTTACACAATAAAATATGGAATGTTTATGATATCCTATAAAAATTTGGGAATTTTTGGAATAATCTAACTATTTTATTTAAATGTCCGAAAACAGCCGGTTTTGAGTATTAATGCTGAATTGACATAAGTTGTGACTTGCGTGTCTAAATGTCGAGTATGCTATCTGTGAATGATTTAACATGTTATATATGTTATGTGAATTATCGTATGTTTGATTTTGAGTGGGGAATGGACGGGAAACTTAGATGGGCATAAACCGTTACAGTGATGCATGTTGTGTGATAGATACGTGTTGGAACTTTGTGTTCTATTTGAAAGCCACTAAATGACTAACTGGTAAATCATACTAGGACGTGATTGACCGACCTTGACTGTTAGCTATATTGAGAATCTAACCGAGCAAACCGAGGTGAGTTCACACACTTTCTAAGGTATGGGATTCCCGGTGGTTTGGGAATGGGTTAAAGAATTAAAACTAAATCTACGGCCATCCTCCATAGAGCGGATGCCATTATTAATCCTACGAATTCTCCTGGTGCAGAATACGTACGTTCGTCCTCCTGGTGCAGGACAACAACCTTAAAACTAGCTAGACAAAACTCTATCATGAAGTCCCTCAATTTATATCGACTTAATCGCCGAGGCCAATGGCGAGCGGGTCATTAGTTAATAGCGCTATTAGGTTTAACAAACCTCACACCGTGCCAGTCGGACGGGCGTGTACTAATGGACTATGGCAGATTGTCAGTGATGATAGACACTGATATAGGGCACAACTTATTTGCATAGCAGTCGATATCATACCGTCTAGTAGTTCAAACGGGGAAAACCCCCACTGATCATGGTTATGGATTGGGTAAAGAAAAAGAGAAATGGTTAAACATACTTTCAACTACGGGGTAACCCCCACGGCAAATAAGCCAACGAAAGTCAAACCACGTTTTCAGAAACAACTTAAAACTAAACAACCAAACGTGAACTCACTCAACTTTGTTGTTGACTCGTTGTTACATGCCTTACAGGTCGCTAGATGCTTTTGGGAGCTTGCACGAGGAGAAGGTTGTTGTGGAATATGGGTTGTTATATCCCATACTTAATAATTAAACTTTATAAACCTATGGAACTTATGTTTGAACTTTAACTTATAAACTATGGACTTATGCTTTTGAACTCACGTTTATGCTTCCGCTGTTTAAACCAAACAAGGTTAACTAGCTTTGGTCACCAATCGTATTATGTTTGGTTTTATTTACTTAATTGTGTTGTTCAATATGATTGGTGGCTCGATCCTGGTCATGTCACGCCTCCAAGCGGTGATACTCCGCATGGTGGATTTTGGGGGTGTGACACGCGTAATACAACAAACCGCGGGGTAAACATCAGGAAGTCACGTTACAGGAATTGTTTCACAACACAAGGTACATAAGGTTTGGTTTTATTGAATTGAATAATTACAATGTCTTGGACATAAAACACAACAATTGTCTTTAAGTTTTTAAGTAAACTAAGAGCCGAGTCCATCCTACATGTAGCATGCGTTCAAATCATCACACATTAGCACCTAAAACATATGTGAAAAGACGGTCAACAAATGAATGCTGGTGAGTACCATAGGTTTTGTGTGTCAAATTCGTGGCTTTGTATTCATATTGCAATACCTCGTCCGACTACGAGAGTCGACGGGTGAGAATCTTGAAATAAACTTGTAATAAAAGTGTTTGACATTGCAATACATTTAACCAACTATACAAGTTGGTATGAGTAAAAGAAAATCTTATAGCCATGAATCTTGACAAAAGCGTTTCTTTTGTAAAACTGTGTAAGAAATCAATTTAAAAGAAAACTTGTATGGTCTATATCTTTAATTGAAAATCGTTCGTGTCTTGTCCAAAACCATTTGTCATTTGTCTAAGTAATTTGGATAACGCTACGATGAGTAATACGATGAAAATATTTATATACGATAAAAGCATTTATATATTCAGGACGCCGAAATGGCGACAATGATCGCTCAGCAATGTAACTTGGATTTTGTTCCGGAAATGTTATGAATATCGTTTCGCTCAATCATACGACTACGTATTTCGTAAATAAAATATAACATTTTATTAAATATGAAAATGATCGAAATTGTACAATGATTGAAAAATGCAATGTTACACAAGGACTAGCCTTAGCTAGGCTACCTAAAGTAGCCTAATGCTCTCTAACTAAGAACCTATACTAAACTATTTAAACTAAGAAATGAATAATGAAAAGGAAAAGAAAATTACCTCAAAAAAGCTTTACAAAACGAGAAGAGCTTGAAGGGCAACATCTCCTCATCGAGAGCGAAAATAAATAAATACTACGCACAACACCCAAAGGGGTATTACACTTGTGGAACCACCAAAATTTTGTTATTCCACTTGTTTATACTCAAACTAGGTGTTGCAAGCTATATGGAACCAAGAAATGTTATTTATAGGAGTGAAAGAGAGCACAAAAATGTATTTGGGGCAATGTGGGACAAGTTTAAATGGGGATTTTCACGTCTTGCAAATCAGCAACAAATACCAACTTGTTTTCGTGATTCCCGCTTCGTTATAACTCCGTTTTGCGCACAGTTTTCTCCTACGTTCGCTATTTTCAGATTACTATCATATTGAAGAGAGTAATCCACCATTTACGGTGTCGAGAATTGGGTTTAAACCTTGGATCTTGATGTGAGTCGAGGGTTACGTTCTCAAACTTGTGTTTGTGATTCCTGCTACACTTGGGCTCGGTTTTATGCACCATTTGAACCTACTTGCTCCTAAGTATACCAAGTAAATCTTGGAGCTTTGAATGGTCCAGATTGATAGCCCAATGATGGAGAAAAGTTGGCAAGAAAGTCACCCGCAAGTCATCTTATACCAAAACTAAGAATCCAAATCACAATCATCGACAAAAGCACATGCACTGATGCACCAACTTTCACAAAAAAAACAACCAAATGATATTCAAAGGAACCACTCTAAAAAACCAGATACACCAACCGGATTTGTGGAAAAAAACAGCAAAGGGCAAGAAACAAAAAGCATAAATTGAAGACGACAACAATTGCGAATCGAACTGAGAAAGGCAAATCGGAGGAGAAATTCACCGGGCACACAAAACTGCGTCGGCCAATCAACAGTCGAAGCCCTGCTATTGATGAGTTAGAGAACAGTTATTTACCGATCAAAGGATCAAGTCTCAATTCAAGTACAAAACTCCAAATAAACAAATGACAAAATATCTAAAAGAGCTTGGTGATCTGATTCATTTGAACTCTTCCGGAGACTACCGGTGACGGTGTTTATAGCGGAGGTGGTAATGGGTCGTACGGCCGTCACTTCATCGGAAGTTGTTTAGATGAAGCCATGTGGTGGTGGTTTCTGGTTGTGGTAAGAAGAAATTTATAGAAAAAAAGGAGAGAGGGGATGTACGAACACTTATGTAGGAGATGAAGCCAACACGTTTAATCCACCATTTGCTACATCAGTGTCCAAATTAACCTATAAAAAAGACAAGCAAATTAATTGGTACATCATGTAAAACCAAGCTTACAAGCATTGATTCCTAACAATGTAGTAAATCTCTAAATATAATAAAGCAAAAGTTAAAAATCATATGTGTCAACATAACAAGCCCTCCACGTTGGTTTTAGCTTATGTGTAATTTTGTAAGAATTTTCCTTTTTTTTAATAAATCCCAAAGTCAAACTGCATCACGTGTTCAAAAAGGTTGATTCTGAAAACAACTTTCCTTCTCCAGCTTTCCAAAAACAACTTATCTCATTCAAATTTCAAATTCATTCCCATATCTCCAAAACCCTAAACCTAATCTTTCCCATTGAAGACCACTTTGTTTCATCATAATCTTCGTCTGTTCATCTGTAGTGAGAAAAGTTCCAGAAATTAAACTCCGGCGAAAATCCAAATATCCGGTATACCTAGATCTAGATCTGGATCTAGAATAGAACCAACCACTTCCTCTCCTCTCGTCGATTCACTGTGATGTTATGCATTCTTTAGACTCAGATCGCCTGCTGCTGTATGTCTCAGTTATCATTAGGTAAATCAAAATCAAAAGTTGTATGCTTTCGTTAGATCTGTCATCTCTCGCACGTTAAGCTCTACATAAATAAAAGATGATAAATTGAAACTGGTTTGTGCTCTGAAATACAATTTGTGTTTGTGATTTTTGCTTTTACTAGCCTTAATTTCACCTGTTCTAATCTTTGCTTTTTATCATCTTTTTTTTTTTCAAATATTGAATTTTTGGGTTTACCCGCAGGATTAGTGAAACTAGATTAGTGAAACAAGGTGTGGCTCTTTGTATGATATGTTTTAATTTCCTTTCTTACGTATGGGTTTCTTGATGCAGACCAAGCGTTTGTTTAAATGTCTCAATGAAAGTTTTGAATTGAACATCATAAACAGGTTTCATAGCCCACCGGCGATGAGGAGGTATAACCAGCAGCAGCAGCAGAAGAAAGTACAACAAGAGGAGCAGAAAGTACAACCTCAACAAGATGAGTGTTTGATGAGTAGTTGTAGGAATGAGGTGGTTACTAATTTGGATCGGTTAAAGAAACATACTACTCCTGTTGTTGTTGCTCAGCATTTACCTAAGGTATTGAAACAAGATTTTTGAGAAGGGATTGTTGATGTTAAAGTTTGTTGCTTTTGTATGTTTAGAGTTGTGGAAAGTTTTTGTTTTTGTTTTAGTGTTCTTTGATGTTGTTTTCTTGGGTGGTTGGTAGAATGTGAAATTGTTGATGTGAAACTTATTAATGACCTATGCAGTTAATGCGGTAAAGTATTGGATATCGGTCAAGACCGATATTTGAGATATAGGTTATCTCGGTGGGATATGGTAATTTTAATGTCATGCAGAATTTATATATATAGCAATCGATATATCGATTATATCGGTCAATATTAGTATCACCGATAATAACTGCATAGTTAATGATTACTGAGACTTGTGGTTTAATTATTTATAGTCAATGATTTTTTATGTGATTTCTTGGCTCTAATTGTAAGTTTAACATGGATTATATAATTGATATGATGCTTTTATTATAATCAGAAGTGAGCATCTTACGTTTCAATATTAGATTATATATGTTGCATACAAGTTTAATTGGTTGAAATTGCTCTCTTTTTTGAAATGGAAGGTTGGTTTGCACTCTATATTTCGATGATTTACGTTAATAGCTTATACGTTTAAGATACTCAAATATGCTCATTGATATAAACTATAAACTTATTTTTAAGCTTATTAATAATAATAATAATGGGGTTAAAAAAACTTGATTTTGAATTTTTTTTTTGTTTGATATATGCAGACTAGCATGAAGGGATGGAGGAATCAAGAAAACGGTTGCCACCCATACTTTATACTTGGGGATCTTTGGGAATCGTTAAAGGAATGGAGCGTGTACGGAGCCGGAGTTCCTCTTGTGTTGAACGAAAGTGATTCGGTTGTGCAATACTACGTGCCGTATTTGTCCGCCATTCAACTATACGTAGACCCATCAACACCCATAACCAGCAATAGGTGCGCTTTTTGTTATAATGTTGTTCTACACTGTGATCTTTTATGGGGTTTTGACGAATATATTTAAAAAAATATAAATTTGAACAGAAGGCCTGGTGAGGAAAGTGATTCCGGGTCGTTAAGAGCGACCATCAGTGACGGCAGTTATGAGCCTCGAGTTGAAGAAAATAATGCCGGGTCGGTTACCAAGAGTTTTAATAAGCTTATACGTTTAAGATACTCAAATGTGCTCATTGATATAAACTATAAACTTATTTTTAAGCTTATTAATAATAATAATAATGGGGTTAAAAAAACTTGATTTTGATTTTTTTTTTTGTTTGATATATGCAGACTAGCATGAAGGGATGGAGGAATCAAGAAAACCAACGGTTGCCACCCATACTTTATACTTGGGGATCTTTGGGAATCGTTAAAGGAATGGAGCGCGTACGGAGCCGGAGTTCCTCTTGTGTTGAACGAAAGTGATTCGGTTGTGCAATACTACGTGCCATATTTGTCCGCCATTCAACTATACGTAGACCCATCAACACCCATAACCAGCAATAGGTGCGCTTTTTGTTATAATGTTGTTCTACACTGTGATCTTTTATGGGGTTTTGACGAATATATTTAAAAAAATATAAATTTGAACAGAAGGCCTGGTGAGGAAAGTGATTCCGGGTCGTCAAGAGCGACCAGCAGTGACGGCAGTTATGAGCCTCGAGTTGAAGAAAATAGTGCCGGGTAGGTTACCAAGAGTTTTAATAAGCTTGTGCTTAGAGGTGGTGATTCACTTGTGGAAACTGGGGTAATGAAGAAGGCGAGATTAGAACTCCTCCGGGGCTTTTAATCTTTGAATACTTTGAGCGTGCTTTACCATATCATCACGCGCCTTTAGCTGATAAGGTAACTCATTCAAGTGCGTGTGTGTTTTATACCGTCTCTTTTTAAAGTTATTCCCTAAGATTTCTTATATTATCGTTGTATTGAAAGTTGTTGATAGTCTTTAAATTGTTCATATTATGGTCTAAAACTACTCATTTGTTGATTGTCATCTTCTGTTGGCTAAAGTTATTTATATGTCCACAAAGATTCTCATTCTTTACCGTAGTGAAGAGTATTTATGATATTTGGCTACTGCTCCCTAATGTTGGTTTATTACGGTTTTAGTCTCTTAGGTACGTCCGTTTGCTCAATGCCAGATGATCTTGAACCAAATTATAAATGACCTTCAGTCATTAATATTATTTGGTTAATCAATGATTATATTATCTCATCTTATTGTTTCGGTTGCTATTAACATGATTAAAATCGTTTCTTAACTTTTGATCCATGTTAACTTGGGATAATATTAAAATGGTTGATGTGTTGGTGATGATTTTTGACATGTTGCTGCTTCTATTGTTGTTTATTATAGTTTTGTCTAAAAAATTTTCTTCATACCTGAATAGTTTGATTTGGGGTGTTCAAGAATAATTCAGTTGTAGTGATGAAAATATCATTATTCATTAAGTTCATTCGTAATATGATCGTGCAACAATTAAAAGTTCAACTTCCTAACACGACTCGCTTAAATGCCCTAAGTAATTCAATTTCTGTTTTTTTTTTTTCTTCTTGGTAAGGTTTGCCAAATATGGGTCTTAGCATGAACAGTTATTAGGTTATAAATCATAAAAAAAAACTTTTATAGATATAGGTGTTTTTAAGACAACCTATAACCCGTGAAGCTCACGGGTATATAACCTAGTTATAGTATATAAATAAATGATCCAGTGGTAGTTTGTATTTCAAATTTCATATTTATCTTTTACTTATATAAATATTCAAAACAAAATAACTAAAATTGGTTTTCATTTAAGAAAAAACACAGCTTACTTTAAGAATGGTTTTTATTTAAGAAAAAAAAAAACACAACTAACTTTAAGTTTTCATTAGATTGTTCATCTTAATAATTATGTGAAATCATTAGATTGTTCATCTTAATAATTATGTGAAAGTCCATGGCTTCATAGCCTAGTGACATTTTTAAGAGTGGGATAAGACTTTGGTATCAATAGGTTCTGGGTTCGATTCTTACAAAGGGTTTTTTTCTCATATTTATATTTATTGAGTTTTCTCCTGAATTTGTATATAGGCATTATGCCTAGTGGAGATGGATATAATCAGCTGATTCTGTTGATGGTAAGTCCAGTGGTACGTATCCAAATTTGCCGTTCAAAAAATAAAAATAATAACTATGTGAAAACGTGTAAGGGGTAGAATCCAGAAATTATCTTAAAACCGCTGACATTTCAACATCACAATGAGTCATCACAAATCTTCGTTCCACACTTTTCTACATCTTTCCGCTATAATAAATAATAATAATAAATAAGTACTACTTCTCTTCCTACACTGCAACTGCTCACACAATGGTGGGAAGAAAATGGTGGTGTTTCGGTAATCAAAGCTCCGATGATCTTGACCCGGTACTTTTGGTGACCGGCGTAGGCGGGTCTATTTTGAACTCGAAGCCCAAGAGCTGGTTCGGGTTCACGACCCGTGTTTGGGTCCGTATTCTTCTTGCTGATTTGGAGTTTAGAAAGAAAGTTTGGTCCCTTTACAATCCTGAATTCCTGATACTGGTTCGTTTGTTTTCTCTCTAAAACATTTATGGGGTTTTTTGAGTTAATTACTGTTTTCGTGCATGTGATTTGTCAAAAATTACTATTTCAGTCCATTAGTTTATAATTTGCGATTTCAGTCCCATTTCACTTTCGTAACCATTTCAGTTTCTGTGGTTTCACTTTCGTAACCATTTCAATCCATTTATTTTGTTAGTACAGGGACTGAAATGGTTACGAGGTGAACTGAAACGATTACGAAAGTGAAACCACGTAGACTGAAATCGCAATTTTTAAACTTATGGATTAAAATAGTGATTTTTGACAAACTAACTCGGTATTTTTTTTTTTTAATGTTTCGTAGTGCTTGAAACGTTCAACCGGTGGATGGTGGATAAAAATAACTTTGCTTTTTTAACGGCAATAATGAAATTTTCATAGAAGACTAGCGAAAAAACCCAATACAAACCATGCTATCTAACAGTGCGTAGGATTATCTTTTAAAAAACTTCGCTATAAACCGGATAAAAATAATGAGTTTTTTTTTACTGTATATACAGACAGAGGTAAAAGTAGAAAAAAGGAGTTTGCACTTGGCCAAAAAGGTACCCTGGACACCTCAAAGCCCTTAATAGATCCGCCCCTAACCTTAACCCAACTAATATATTTCGTGTCGAATTGTTCAGTATAATTTTTTTTCGCAGTAATGATGAATTGATGATCTAGTGTGAACAACCTGCTTCTGCTTGTTAGGTTAATCTAATGCTGATTATCTAATCTGGTTATTGAATACTGGATTCTAAAAGCATATCCAAACACCCGTTGATGTGTTTAAAACGTGCTAGTCATGTCATGTCTTTTTTTTTTTGAGTAAATTTCAAAGTTCGTCCTTTATGGATGTCTAATATATCAAAGTATGTCATTTATCTTTAATAAGCTCAGAAAACATCCTTAATGTTTGAAAAACCAATCAGGTTATGTCCTTTACCCTAAACCTTGTTTGTTTTCCCAGTTAAGTCAGGTCACATGTGAAGCACTGTTATAAAAACCCTAAACCTCATCTTCTCCATCTTTCAATCACCTGCACATACAACCCTAATCCCCAATTCGTCCCCCTAATCCCTAAAACCACAAACACACCAAAACAATATCAATCAACAAACCATCAATCAAGCAACGTTGACTCAATCTCCAATTCATCTTCTTCAGATTCAGACACACAGATGACGAAGGACCACTGGCTGCAATCAGCGTTGACCAATGAGGTCCTAGTCGCTGACCTTCTCTTACGACTCAAACATTCATCAGATTCATATTCCTTACGAACGTCGGCGAACAAACCGGTTACAGTTGCCGCGATTCTTCCTCCTCGCTGGGGAAATCAGAAGACTCGATCGAAATCTGCGGCTGTTGCCAACGGATTCGTTAAAGACAAAGAACACCATCGTAGTCCTACCACACATCTGTCCTGGAGCGGTGGTGCTGGTTCCAGTAGCGATGGTTATGAAGATTGTAGTCGTCCGTCAGATCTCTCATCTGCTTCCAGATCTCTCAAGGTCAGCGACTAGGACCTCATTGGTCAACGTTGCTTGATTGATGGTTTGTTGATTGATATTGTTTTGGTGAGTTTGTGGTTTTAGGGATTAGGGGGACGAATTGGGGATTAGGGTTGTATGTGCAGGTGATTGAAAGATGGAGAAGATGAGGTTTAGGGTTTTTATAACAGGGCACAGTAATTGGTAGGTAGAATGACATTAATGCCCTCATGTGCTTCACATGTGACCTGACTTAACTGGGAAAACAAACAAGGTTTAGTGTAAAGGACATAACCTGATTGGTTTTTCAAACATTAAGGATGTTTTCTGAGCTTATTAAAGATAAAGGACATACTTTGATATATTAGACATACATAAAGGACGAACTTTGAAATTTACTCTTTTTTTTTAATTGCCATTTTCGTTTGTTCAAAATGCTACTTAACTTCAAGTAATTTTTTTCTCCACTAAATCCCTGACTTTTGTTATTTTCGTCCAACCTACTAACTCTGTCCAAAAATCTCAGTTAACTCAGGGGCATTTTCGTCACTTCAATTATATCTTTTTATTTTTGTCATTTTCCTCCAATCCTTATTTTTACCTTTTTGTTTTTAATATTTTGATTTCTTTTTATTTTATATTAAAACTTATACAAATAATTATATATTATATTATAATATTACCTAGTTTTTTTTTTGTGTCGCGTGTTGTGACGAAATCGAGCAAATGATAATGTAAAACAAACGTGATTTGAAAATAAAATATGTTGTTTAGAAAGCCAAACCATTAGAACAGTTTAGTTTATCATCATACTGTTTTATGATAACAAATAGTAGTTACTTTATTTTGAGTATAACTTTGTTTTTAACATAACTTAAGGGAAAAAATCAAACACAGCTACGTACTTAAGTTTTTAGAAAAAAGTTATAAACGTAAACTATTAAAGAATTATCAAATTAATTGATAAATTAATATATATTTAAAAAAAAGAAAAAATAATTATCAATAAAAATAGTAAAGGAGATATATATGATTTTAAAAAAAGGAAAAAAATTAAAAATATGTTATTAAAAGTAAATATAATAATAAACTATTATAATATATTAAATAAAAAAAGCTACATATTATTATAAAAATAAAGTTACCATTCATGGTCAAAAAAGAAAAAAAGAATGAGTAAATTATGATTTTGGCCCCTGTGGTTATATCACTTTTACCATTTTAGCCTAAAAAATAACTTTTTAACATCTGAGCTCCAACGTCTTTTTTTCTAACCGTTTTGAATCCCAACATCTTTTTTTCTAACCCTTTTGGCCCCTAAAAGTAAATGGATGAGGCTAGTGTTAAAGGCCAAAATGGTTTATAAAAAAAGACGTTGGGGGCTCAGATGTTAAAAGATTCCTTTTTGGGCTAAAAGAGTAAAAGTGATATAACCACAGGGGTCAAAATCGTAATTTACTCAAAAAGAATTATTAATAAAAATGGTAAAGGACATATATAATTTTTTTTAAAAAAAGAGAAAAAAATTAAAAATATCTGATTAAAAGTAAATACAATAATAAAATATTATAATTTATTAAATAAAAAGTTATATATTATTATAAAAATAAAGTTACTATTCATGGTCCTTCACTGATATAATATATATAATAGTTTATTTATTAAATCTAATATTAATATATATATATATATATATGGGTTGAGTTATAATACAAAGTATTTAAAAATAAGAAGGGTAAGAAGCCACTAGAGATTGACAAGTGTCCTAAGAGGAATTAAACGAAAAAGGTAATTTTGTCTAAAAGATGAAAGAGAATATGCACATGCAAGTCACATGTTATCCCCCCCCCCACAATTTTTAAACGTCCGTAAGTTTTTTATACATCATTTGTTTTTAAAAAAAGTTATACCATAAAATCGAGCGTTTTTTTATCTTTAATATGAGTACCATATTGTTATATTTTTCTAAAAAAAATTCGAAAACCCAGTTGCATATTACACAATGGACATGATGTAAAACACAATGTAAAGTAGATAAAAAAACACAATCAATGACAACAGATAAAGCCATAATGGACAACATACTAAAACACAATGACCATAACGTATAACACAATGGCGATAACATATAACACAATAAGTATCAGACTAAATAAAAACACAATTGATGACAACAGATAAAAGACACAATTAATGACAACAGATAAAAGACACAATGGAGAGCAGATGAAGACACAATGGAAAACAAACTAAAAACATAATACACAACAAACTAAAACACAATGAACAAAGATAATAAACAAAAATTGAACAAATTATTAAAACACAATGGACAACATATTAAAACACAGTGAATAACATACTAAGCACAATGACCTAAACTAATAACACAATTTATAGAAAACCCAGATATAACACCATCTTCATTATGTCATTTATTGTGTTATAGGTTCTTATAAAAACGCAATGGATAGAACCCAAATTAACATTGTGTTATAGGTTTTGATAATAACTCAATGTATAGAAACTCTACTAACCAAAACCTAGTTAGAAGACACAATGACCTGAACCTTTAACACAATGCAAAAAAACCCCAATAAAATGGAATTTTTTATTTTATTTTTATATGATAATATGGTACTCATATTAAAGATAAAAAAACGCTCGTTATTATGGTGAATTTTTTTTTTTAAAAAATGTCGTATGAAAAAGTTATGGACGTTTTAAATCGATGGGGGATTTGGCATGTGCCTTGCATGTGGAGAGAGAAAATCGATAAATATAGGATTCCCTCTATGCCTTTCTATTATCTTCTTTTCCCTACAACTAATCTCAACCCTCCAAATCTAAGATCAATGGACTAGAATCCTTCTTACCCTTCTTATTTATTTTATCCTTTGTATTTGATCCTAACCCTATATATATAATAAAAACAAAATCACTAACAACATAAAACCCAGTTTACTGTTTACCCCCTTCATAAATCTATCAGCCAAAAACTCAATAAGGTTTGCAATAATCAAACAATGGCATACACATACGGCTTCTGCTCTTCATCTTCATCTTCCATTTCTTTCAATCAAAGAACCTTCAATCACCCAATAATTTCTCAATCAAGACCCCCCAACTCGAAATCACTAAAATTTCACTATAAGAATCATTTTCAGAAGTATGCCCAAAAGCCCCAAAGCTTTAACCTTCAAGCAAAAATCATATGATTTAGTGTACAATTCTCTTGTTCAAGTAGCAGAAGCCTAAAATTCTTGTTTTCCAATAATAGATCTAGAGAGAGAGTGAGATAGAGAGTAAAGCAAAGGAGATGAGGATAGTGACGAAGGTGTTATGGAGACGGTGGTTCTGTTGATTCCGACGGCGGCTGAAGGTGACGGTGGTTTCTGGTGACGGAAGGGGGTTAAATGAAGGTTGCTGTGGAGGTGAAGGTGGGAGGTGGTGTGTGGCGGAGGTGGGTGAGGGTGGAGGTTGTGAGGGTTGTATGGAGAAGAAGAGAGTACAGAGATTAGAGAGAATAGAGAGAGAGATTAATGGTTTTTTATATTAGTATGTATTTTTAATTTTTTAATATGGAGAAGAAGAGGGTACAGAGATTAGAGAGAGTAGAAAGAGATATTAATGGCTTTTTATATTAGAGTTAAATGTCATTTTAGTCCCTGTGGTATTGGACCATTTTGTCAGTTTAGTACAAAGGTTTTATTTTTTGCATGTGTGTCTAAAAGGGTTTCACCGTTGCCATTTTAGTCCACTGAGTTAACTTCATCTATTTTTTGTTAACGAGAAAGGCAATTCGGTCATTTTATATGGCCGAATTGTCTTTCTAGTTGACAGAATTACATATATGTATTTTTTATTTTTTAAAGTAAATTGTCATTTTAGTCCATGAGTTTTGTCCCAATTTGCCATTTTAGTCCAAATATTTTTTTTCCTCCTCAGGTCCATGACCTTTCCTATTTTTGCCATTTTGATCACATTGTTTAACTCAGTCTGAAAACCTGGTTATAACTAAGGATATTTTTGGCATTAACAAAAAAAGGTTTCTAAATTGTCATTTTCATCGAAAACCATTTATATATATTTTTTTCTTTTAATCATTTATATGTATTTATATGGATGGTGACTAGTGATGTTGAAGGTTGCAGGAGTTCTAGTGGTGGATTATGGTTGTGGCGGTGGTTGAAGGTGGTGAAGGCGGTGGTAGCAGTAGGTGACGGTGGTGTTGTGTGTGTATATATTTATATAAATGTGTGTATGTACCCTAATATAAATATGATTGAGTAGATCAGGTTTTTATTTTTTAATAATAATAATAATAATATAATAAATAAATAAAATTCAGATTTCTATCTTTTATAATAATTATATATAATATAAATGATTTTAAAAAAGATATAACATTGGTTTTGGATGAAAATGGCAATTTAGAAACCTGTTTTTGTTGATGCCAAAAATACCCCTGATTATAACCAGGTTTTTAGACTTAGTTAAGCAATGTGATGAAAATGACAAAAAAAGGGAAAAGTTAGGGACCCAAGGGACAAAAAACTATTTGGACTAAAATGACAAATTGGGACAAACCTCAGGGACTAAAATGGCAATTTACTCATTTTTGAATTAAAGAGTTTTCTTTAATTAAAGGTTTTTTTATGTATATGGATGAAAATGGCAAATACCAAACTATTTAATAAAACTAACCGAGTTTTTTTAACCGAGTTAATAAAATGGACGAAAATGGCAAAAATTGGAAAAGTCAGGGACCCAGAGGAGAAAATAACTATTTGGACTAAATTGGCATTTTTAGTCAAACCTCAGGTACTAAAACGACAATTTACTCTTGTTTTTTTTTCCTTTTGGAATTTTGTGTAACTGAAGTGTCGTTTTCGTTTAATAAAGTATGAGGCCCGCATCTATGTTGGATGTAATTCCTGTCCTTGAGCCTATGACACGGGATGGGCCGATGAAGTCAAGTTATGGATTAGTGTGGTTGTTTGATTAAGTTAATCTTAATTGAAGGTAATTATAAGAGTTATAGATAATTATCAAATTCCTTGTTTTTAGTTAGATATAGAAAAGGATGATTATATTTAGCTAGAATTAGGATTGTGTTTCAATTAGGATTTCTACCACTATATAACCAATCCCTCCTGGATCTTTGTGATTATGAGTGATATTCATTTTTGAGCAAATTATCTGAATAAAGGAGAGCTAATTCCTAAAACTCGTGAGCGTTTTTAATCGACTGGGACTTGAATCGAAGTCACCAGAACCCGAATTTGAGAATACCTGAAAGACCTGAACCCGACCAACCCTAACCTTAAACGGATTGGTTATCGGTCACTTTTCCAAGCCAAAAACCCGAAACTTGAACATTTATTGTCTTTTTTTATAGATGCATTTTGGTTTGGACTGTTTGGTATTTGAAACATTAGGTCTTGGGACTTTTGAACATTATCATACCATATTCTTAAATGATGTTTGAATTTTGATGATATTCTTTTGGTACCATGATGAATTTTGATGATATTTTGTGGAAAAAAATAACCCTTTTTTTTTACCATTTTACATCTAAACCCAAAATCCGAACAACCTGAACTTTAAATGGGTCGGTTATTGGGTCATTTTTTCCTAGCCGAAAACCCAACCAAGCCGACCCGGAAAAAAAAACCCAAGAATACCAAATAAGCTTTATTTACGACTAGAAGTTGCACTCTCGTCGGTTTTACATATAAACATATTTATTATAGTTTGTTCGTCGGTTAGGTCCGCCCTAGTTTTGACCCAAAACTACATGAGGTGTGCCCTTTCTCGCCCCTGATATTTTTTTTCCTGGGCGCCTCAGGCACACCCTTTTTAAACCATGAGTGTGATGTGATCATATCAATCTAGTTATGTGATAGGATCCCGATCCAGGTTTATACCAGAAGGAAAGGGCGGGTCAAGGATCCGGATGTGGATCAGTTCAATACCATTTTCGGTTACTGGGTTGACCCACTGGGTCAGCACAGGATGGGAGTTTTGGAGCAGTTCAAGGCAGTTCACAAGCTGAGTTTTAGGAGCAGTTAATTTCAGTTCTTTTTTTATTAGCAGGCTACGTTTTCATTAGGGTTCTTGTTCTTGTTTTCAGGGGCGTACCCACCCTAAGCCAAGGGTGGGCGGGCGCACCCCATGAAAAAATATTTTTTAGTGTTATTTTTCGCCAGAAATCCCGACCGCACCCCTTGGAATTTTTCACCCGCACCCCTTGAAAATTTTCAACCGCCCCACTTAGAAAAAAAAATTAATTATTAACCACTTATTCACTTAATTATTTAATCCAATCAAAGTCCAATCTGCAATCAATTTTTATTAACACAAGCCCAAACCCAACCTAAAGAAATTTGAACTAAATAAAATAACCCAAACCCATCCACCCATTCCATTTCCAAATCCCGCCCCCAAAAAAACTCCTAGAGACTTGATGCCACTGCTCACGACCTGGTGGCTTTTTTTACCGGAAAAACCAAAATTCCGGTCGGACCAACCCATATTACGTCAGAATTCCAATATAGAACTAGTATGGTTTATTTATTTATTTATTTATTTTGTTTTATGTGATGATTAGGAGAAAATATAGATTTGTAAGGGTTTAATCTCTTTATATATTTTTTTTTTTTGTTATAGACTTGTAGTTAAATGATTTTGTTGTTTTATTTATAGTTTTGTTTGTTTAAATGATTAGTTACAAGTAATCAACATTTAATATTAATTAGGGCTTGAATGTTTAAAAATATAATTGAAAGTTATGGGCTATGGTTGAACATGATTGTTTATTTTGTTTAAGTGTTTAGTGTTATTTTATGAACTTATGGAGCAAATTATATGTGTTAGGAACAATGAGTAAGAATGTAATGTACTTATGGCGTGTTTAGTATCTTTAGATGATATTTTGGATATATTTCAAAAAAAAAAAAAAAAAAAACTGTAGGGCACAATGTTAAATACGTTTGTAATTTGTAATGACGTTTGACGTGTTTTTGATGATTTATAAATTTTAGTTTGATGTTCTTTTGTCTTACATGATCCGACCCGACCCGCTATAAACCGATATTTTTTACAGCTAGGGGTCTAAAATCTTTGAAAATATTCCGCATCCCCTGGAAAAATTCGTGGGTCCGCCACTACTTGTTTTTGTTATCAGTTTCATAATTCATTTGTATCTGGAGACTTAGCCCCTCTCGAAAAGGGCCGGTTTGTTTAATTCAATGAAGTTGCCTGCTTAATTTTGTTATTTCTATCATTATGCTAAGTGACATAGTGATTAAATGTTTATTATTCTGAATATTGGAATTTTGTTAATTAGGTTTTATGTGTTTGGAATTTTCAGGCTACACAGAAGCATTGGATGATAGTTCTGATATTGTTATTCCACAAGATGATTATGGACTTTATGCGATTGACATTTTGGATCCGTCATATGTAAGTTTTTCTGGTCATCATATGATGTGTTGTCTTCATCATCTGTACAAGTTAAACTTTGAGAAGCTACTTTATAAATATGGTATATATTGCATTCAAGAAAGAGTGATCTAGTTTATTTGTATTTTGTGGCACCTCAGTGGATAAAATGTTTGCACGTGACGGATGTATACCATTTTCATGACATGATTGATATGCTTGTTAATTGTGGATACAAGAAAGGAACCACATTGTTTGGCTATGGATATGACTTTCGCCAAAGCAATAGGTAGTCGCTTTAGCTTTCAGTAATTAAGGGGTGTTTGGATGTTCGTTTTATTATTTACAATCCAAACACCCCTTAAGAGACATCAGCTTAGTTGACTATTAAATCAAAATAACAATTAAGCCTCCACATGTTGGCAGAATTGACCAGTCAATGGATGGCCTCAAGGAAAAGCTGGAGACTGCATATAAAGCTTCGGGGGGTAGAAAAGTCAACCTTATCTCACACTCGATGGGGGGATTGTTAGTATCGTGTTTCATATCACTTCATTCTGATGTATTACCTTCTTTTAATTTCTTCTTATTGTGTGCATATAATAAATACTATGTTGAGAATATAATTCATAGTGCCCTGACACATGTCTAGTTGCTATAGGTGTTTGCTAAGTATGTGAATAAGTGGATAACCATTGCAACCCCTTTCCAAGGTAACTACGTTTCTTTACATATTGGGTGGGTTGGACATCAAAAGTGCATCTAGGGGATAGTAATTTGAGGTAGCTAATGTTTATGTATATGTGTATCAGGTGCACCAGGATGCATCAATGATTCTCTTTTAACTGGATTACAATTTGTGGAAGGTCTTGAAAGCTGCTTATTTGTATCAAGGTGGTCAATGCATCAACTGGTAATGTTTCTGTATGGTGGCAAGAGCCCAGGCTGGGTAACGAGTCAAAATGTATTCGGGTTCATTTTAGTATGGGTCCATCGACAATGTCGGTTTTCTGTTGCCCCGAAAACAAAATTTGTGTCAAAAATTTTATGAGTATAGGTAAATAAACTATACGTAAGTAATGATTACAAAAATAATGCTGTTATAGTAATAATCAGAATCTTTGAGTAAAAAAGATTTTGAAGTTCCTTTGAGAAAAAAATTAGCTATAAGAAGTTATATCCATGACCATCGAGTTGTTTTGTGTTTTCAGTTGGTAGAATGCCCATCGATCTATGAGATGCTGCCTAATCCCGAGTTCAAATGGAAAAAGCAACCTGAAGTTGTGGTCTGGAGAAACAATTCCGAAAATGGACAAGATTTGGTCAAAAGGGAAACATATGGCACATCTGGATGTGTGGACCTGTTTGTAGAAGCATTGAAAGACAATGAGGTAAATCCTTTTACCTACTCCAATACCAAGATTTGAAACTTTAGAGCGTCCCGTGCATTATTTAAACCAAGAAAAAGACTATTATCTACCAATCTGAAAAACCATTCTCAAAGGTGTATAATTTTGTAGGGTTTCTTAGGATGATACCAATCTACTCTTTTGGTTTCTTCAACTGTGACAGATAGAATATAACAAGAAGACCATACCTTTGCCATTCAATCATGATATCTACAAATGGGCTGCTACTACACGCAAGATGTTAAACGGTGTGCAGCTACCCGCAGGGATAGATTTCTACAACATTTATGGAACATCTTTGGATACACCGTTTGATGTTTGGTATGTTGGAATCCATATGATAAAGAAATTGAGATTTTCAAATACATAACCAACTTTGGTTCAATTTTTGTTTCAGGTAAGAAACTGTCATAAGTTTCAGTTTTAGATAATCCATACAGGTAGGTCAAAATGATGATGGAGACGTATCGCACCCACTTCCGTTGGCGTGGCATTGAGAAACCCTTTACGGGGTGACAGGGTTGAATCTTGAACTAAAATTTATAAGAAATTGTGGGGTTTAATAAAATTTGGACTAAAGTTGGTTACCATAAACTACAAAAAGTAAAGTAATTAGTTTTTTGGCACTTCATGGTTATGATGTTTATGTTATGTGTCGTGTGTCTGCCGAAATGCTTACTATGCTGCCTGCAGTTATGGTTCAGAAACTGATCCAATTAATGATCCATCTGAGATATGCCATACACTGGTAAGTCATTCAAATCCATCAATTAACCATTCAATCCCTTTATGTCAGCCCGTTTTGACCCGGGCCTGTAAACATCTCATGTATGTTTGTACGATGAAGAGTTTAATGTTTTTGTTTGTGCAGCCTGAATACTCATATGTGGATGGAGATGGAACAGTCCCTGCCGAGTCTGCAATGGTACCTTAAATATCATATATAAAGTGTGTGTTTATGTGCCCCTCCCTTTAAATAATTGGGTCAAACACATCGATCGATCGCCTAATTAACTTCAGTTTGATTACTTATTCATCAAAATCTTTGAGACCCATGTTTTTACTATTAACAAACCTGATTTAGAACTGAACACTGCATTATCTAATTTGACCACAAAAGTCAACTGGTTTGTCTCGAACAGGAGTAAAGGTGGTAATTTTGACCCATTTAATTATGCCTGTGTGTGTGTTTTTTACCTCAAAAACAGATCAAATCAACAAGTGTAATTAATATATGAATGCCGTCCCATCCCGTCTTTTATGAATACAACCTTGTAAATTGTTTGATCCGAGGGTTGGATAATGATAATGATAAATAATAAATAATAAATGAATCTTGATTATTTGTAAAAAGAATCTTTAAAAAATGGCACACCAAGTGTTTGTTGGTCAACCCACAACCCGGACCCGGCTACCATTGACCCATTCTAAAAATGAGAACCGATTTTGACCTGCTTACCCCATCTTTACACATCTACATTAGAGTATGTCGTGTGTAAAAGATTGTCTAATATCCTGGAACTAAAATATGATGTACAGGCAGATGGATTTAAAGCGATAGAGCGAGTAGGGATTCCAGGTGCTCACCGGGCACTACTAAGAGATGAACTTGTATTTGAATACATACAAAAGTGGTTGGGAATCCAAGAACGAGGCGGGTCACAGGTAAAGAGCTCTAAAGTTGTTGATGTTGGTTCACCTTGAACATTACACAATGGTCTTGTATCCTAGTAATTCGTGATCCTATGAAGGAAAGAAGATGCAAAAGTATTAGTAGGTTATTGTCATCATTGTGAAATAAGTGTTGCCATCATGGGTTGTCATGCTAAAATCCGTTGGCAAATTGTTAAATTAGTCGTTAGATATGTTGTATTACTTATATGCCCCTTGCACTTTTGTCTAAATCATATTACACACAATGGACTTTCGTTCATATTACACACAATGGACTTAATCATTCAACCACCTTATATAGACCGGGAATCACCTCCCTACACTCATGGGTGGGTGGGCGGCCGCACGCTTTGAAAAAAAAGTTTTAAGCGCTAATTTTCGGCGAAAATCCCAACCACACCCCTTGGATTTTTTCAACCGCAACCCTTTAAAATTTTCAACCGCCCACTTAGAAAAAAAAATTATGAATTTATAAAAAATAAATTAAACACTGATTATTATGAATATACAAGCATATAACAAAATTTATATAATTATTCTTTAACCACTTATTCACTTTACTTAACCCAATCTACAATCTAATTTTATTAACCCAACTACCCAACCGAAAGATTTTGAACTAATAAAATAACCAAACTAACCCACACATGACCCATTCGAATTCCAAATCCCTCTCCAAAAAAGACACTCAACGACTACAGTCTACAGCACCTCACAGCTGGACGAGTTTTTTGGCCGGAAAATTCAAAACTCCAGCCGTTCTGAATATTATTACGCTGGAATTCCGACTTAGAACGGATATCCTTTCTTTATTGATTGTTTTTTGTTGTTTTATGTGGTGATAAGGAGAAAATATTATTAATCTGTGGTATCAATTGATGATTTACAATGAATAGAAGAACCATATAAATATCAATACAACATAACAACTTTCCTAATGGATTTCTAACAAATCTCCTGCAGTTATGGAGATGGACTATTTACTAAAGTGATAGGATTTGGTCCGCTAATACTCCCCCTCGGTTGGGACGGGTGTCTTGACACACGTTCAAACTGGATCGGAAACTATGAAATAGCTATCTTGACAAGCCTTTAGTGAAGATGTCAGCGTACTGATAAGCTGCAGGAACATGTAGGACACGAATGTGACCGAGTCGAACTTTCTCCCTGTCACGACCCCCGACCCACCCTGGACGGAATCGGGTGCCGCGAATAGCCCAGTGGTACCGGTGATTATTTTGAAAACGTTGCAGTGGAAATTTCATCAGGACCGTGAGTTAGGAAAAATATCAGAGTTTAGAAAACACCGGATTTTATTTATTAAATAGATGGGATAAACCCATGTTTTATAATGGTAGCTTTAATAAAGATAATTTAATTATATAAAACAATATTTCTTAATTTGATTTAATTAATAAATAAGCCACTTCTTGATGCCTTTCAATGCCGGATCCAACTCTTACTCCAATCTACTGTAATTACCTGAAAAGTATTTTAAAAAGGTTTTGTCAGCGGGAAATACTGAGTGAGTTCATTCATTTTGCTAAAATGACTCTTTTATTATAATTCACAGTATTAAGAGAGATTACAATGTTTCTGATATCAAACCAACTACCCACGGTATTTGTCACTCGACCGGATCTGTGACTATGGTCATATCACCATTGGCTGCCCCAATGAATGACGTTATATCACTATTGGGTCATGTCACCCAATAGTGACGTATCTCACAAATTTTAAGTTCGCCCACCTAAAGTGATAATACAGTAGTAATGTGCACAATACCCCACATACCGGCTGTAATTTGGTGATTACATAAACTTAATCACTGTAATTATAACTTTGAAAATATTTAAGAATTTATAAAGCATTTTGATAAAAAGAGAATGACTCACATTATAATTATGCGGATTCATACGGCCAAAGTTTAGTCTACAGATAAGCCTTTGATATATTGCAGATTTATACAGGCAGAGCTTAGCCTATTACTTAGCCTTGTAACCTAATGCATACGAACTAGGTAGATAACTTAATACAGCATTTACGATAACTCACGAGATCAAATTCTCACAACGAACGACAAAGTGCGATACTTAAACATCCAGCGGATTCACAACTAAGGACAGAGTATAGTCCGATTTCAGACAGCACTCAACATCCCGTCGAAATCACGACGAATGACAAAGTATAACCCTAATGTGGGCGGCACTTAAACATCCATTGGATATATTGATCGGTCGGAAAATGAATCGTAATAGCGATCGAGTTAATACCCTGTATCGTAGCAGAATTCGAGCTAGTGTGTGTTTGGTAGTAATAAAAATATATATTTGTAATTTAAGTATAGTACCCCTAATTCAACCTTGTCCCGATGTCCCGAGACAGAACCCCAATAAACTAAGTCGGGCAGAGCCCTGACATATGTTATGAGGCTCAGATCAATCGGAAAGGGTAGCGGTGATTGGGAGTTTAAATACTTAAAACAAAACATAACTTTATTATTATTATTAAAGAAAGAAAAATAAAGAATTATAGAAGAGACACACACATAGATGATATAGAAAGAAAGAAAGAATGTGAGCACTTGAATGTTTGGACAGGAGCCTTCTATTTATAGTAGATGCTAAACTTGTTGGGCACGTTTGCCCATCCACGTACACACATCAACATTCATTTCATTTGAATGTTTTGTTAAAAATTTTAGTTTAATATTATTTAAATTCATGGTTCTTGTCTCAAGTTTTAACAGATGGCAATTGATGGTAATTTATAATAATAAACATGGAGGCCTCATATTTGAGCTAACCCTTTTTAGTTTTATGAATATTATTTTATTATTATTATTATAATTTCATACGTACATATATTTCTAATATAGGTACATTTCCATATTATTATAATAATACAATTAGTTAAATTCAAATCTCATTTTTATCTTATAACTTATAAAATATAGCATTTTGTAAAATTATGAGTATGGAGTTGAAACCTACTCATTTTTCTTTTCATTTCAATCTAAGTTTCAATAAAAACGGAGTAGGTTCAAATATAATGTATTTTTATAGTTTAATATTTAAACGGTTCCTGGGCCCGTCTAAATACTTCATATTTTTAATGGTTAGCTTACCCGTAAACTACCCGTTTAATAATATAAGTTTTTATATACTTTTATTTTTATTAGAGATGTCACCTATATACAGGCCAGTTATTTAAAATAATATTTCAACCAACTATATAAAATATTGTTTAAAACTATTTGGGTTGAATATTTATATTAAAATAAACTAGTTACTAGTTACTAGTGGTTAATAAATTTAACCAAATCTATAATTCTTATATAAAAATAGGGATGTTACATTCTCCCCACCTTGTTTTAAATCTCGTCCTCGAGATTTGGGTTACGATATTTCTTTTAAATTTATGTCATATTTTAGTTAATAAAAATAATATTAAGGTATATGACATAGAATTAAAGTATCAAATTTTGTAAATACGAGCTGTACCATAAGTAGGATTCAATGGTTCAACTGCATTAGTTTTCAGAAATCTATGTCGAACAAATGAGATGAAATGATATAATTTTCAAGGTGACTAGGTTCAAGCCAAAAGATATATAATCAATAGATATTTTAAAATGAATGTGAAGGACTTTTATAATAAAAATTCTTTGTCAAAAGAAAGCTTAGTTTGATTGGCAACTGAGGAAGAATTAGAATTTACAGATTTCAAATAAAATAAAAGCATGAAAAATGATTTGCCAAATATTTATGTTATGAGAAAATCAAAGTGTTGAAATAAGTGAATTGCAAAGATATACCAAAAGACAATAGAGTTAGTGTTTCATTGTTTAGAGTTCCAAATTATTTTAATTGTGAAACAATATAATAGTATACTATTTAGTGATCATATTTTTCATACTATGTTTTTAAAAATCAAAATATAATAAGAACAAGTTGTTTTAGCATGACCAACTATTATATTATATTTTGTAAAGCAAATGTAATATATATTATTTGTTACGTATTTTTACTATTTGTAAATGGTCACCACTTTTAAATAAAGATTATTTTAGTATTTTGTTATACTATGTAAAATAACTTATATTTACTTATGTAATATATATTACATAACACCGTAATGAAGTTATTACAAAATATTTTAGTATTATTATTTTGTAAAAGAAATCACTATTATTTTGTAGGGTTATTGGATTTTATCACCCTTAACTATTGGTCATTGGCCGCTGCCACCCCCAACTATCACTTTGACGCCCGCCACCCCCAACTTAACACTCAGTGTGTTCTGTCACCAAATCACTAACTTTTGATCCTATTAATATACTTTTGGGGGTGTCCTAAGATCCCTAAAACCTTCCCAAGATCCTTATGACACCCCAAAAAGTGTCGTAACATGATCAAAAGTTAGTGATCATTTAACGACATGGTGACAAAACACACTAAGTGTTAAGTTGTGGGTGACGGACGTCAAAGTAATAGTTGAGGGTGGCAGTGGCCAATAGCCAATAGTTGTGGGTGATAAAATCCAATAACCCTATTTTGTAAATAAAGATGTAAAAATATTTATTGTACAATATATTTGTACAAATACTTTTGTACATATATAACACTTAATGGGTCGATTCTATGTGATTACTTATTTTTTTTATTTTGAAACTATATAACATTGTGAATGTATTTACAAATGTTGTAAATAAGTGAAAACGAAAATTATTCTTATATATTACAATGTTCTCCTAACCCAATGTAATTGATGACTATCATATTATTCTTATATGGTCATTTTCTTGCCAGAGTGTTATAGTATATAGTTACCACAAAACATGTAATAGAAATTTTTTTTTTCATTCCTCTACTTCTTGTATTGTTTTATGAAAATATATCTTCTCTTTACAACACAAAGTAAAATATTTTTGTATATAATTAAAACTTACTAAATATGTATGATGACTTAATTTATATATATTAACTAGTCATTATCATGGTTGGATATTGGTTAGTGCTGCCTTGTTTAAGCATAGGTGGCCAGTCCATGCCTAACTAAGGCTAGACTATTCAATATCTGCCATTGACAATAATCCTAGTATCTGAAAATAATATTAACACTTATGTTATTTACTAAATAATAATAAATAATTTAAACATAACTTAAATGAGAGTATACCTCAGTATAATTTTTATACATATATATAAAAATATAAATTCTTTACCTCAATGGTTTAATATTGACTTGATATCAAAGAGTTATCGTTTTGTAATAATGCATTTTATAGTGCAAAGAACGGAATGATATTTGAGTTTGGATAAAATAATAAATCGGAATGAAGTCTTCCAGTTGTCTTCATAAATCAAACGAACCACATGCGTAACAAACAATGCATGTGTAACGTGTGGATTTACCAAGAAATGAAATAGATCAATATTCGTTACTATGAAAGAAATCCTCATGGTATGATGACCATTAGGGGAAATAAAAACACGAAAGTCAACTTATTATATGTAGAAGTCATAATTTCAACGAAAGAAATATAAGAACTTTATCTGGGATTTCGTGTGATAACCGTTGTTAAGTGACATTACCAAGGAATGTCGAATGAAATGAAATGAATTAGGGGATTTGCAAAGGTATGTGACTCCTTTTGCAGTGATAATAATTATGACTCTGATTAGACTGTGCACTGATGGTTGTAAAATATGGTTCCAACGTACCTTAGCGATATTCATGTCGTTTATAGGATCACTTGGCAAAGTGCTACTTTTAATTATTCTACTGACGGAATTAGCATTGGTGTTATCGTGCCTAATTTATATTTTCCAAAGGTCTTGCCTTGGAAGTCGTGTGTGATATACTTCGACGTCTGTGGACGTATAATTTAAGTTTCATGTGTTTTCTTGTGTACTAGCACATCTTTACATTTTTCTTACTTGCGTTAATAGTTTATGGTAACGCATTTATAAATTCTTATACTTTTGATGGTGTCCCAACTTAAAGGGTTTCCATTTGTTTATATTTTCACACGAGTTCTAGGTAGATGATCAAACGAAATAATGTTTGATATCGGAAAAGAGATTCTTAATAAAGAAATCTATTCCTACGGGGTAGAGGTAAGGCTGTCTACATCTTACCCTCCTCAGACCCTACCTTTGCTTTGCTATTGGTGGGATTTACTGAGTATGATGATGATGATGATGATGATGATGAGACACAGATGCTTGTGCTTTATTCCAAATTGACTTTTGGAATATACCTATCTATATAATCAAATATTTCACATGCTGTAATATACATACCCTTAATAAGATCATGTATTTAACAGATTCATATTTCCAAAGCAATTTAGATATCAGATCATGATATTATTTAGGGAAATTTTGTCACTTGTTTGACATACTATGTACCCCGTCTTATCCGGTTCGCGCCGGAGAGGTAATCTCAGTATATCCGGACAAGCTGGAGAGTCTGCTACTCTATACCCATTTTTGCCGGAGAATATTTTCTATTTCCCATAAATAGTATCTTTTCAAGTTTTTTTAAAAGTGCCTCTTTTATTGGGGCTTTTATTCAGAATCAAGGAAATTCCATATATATCTTTATTCTGGACTAAGTAATATCAATAAACAAGAATAAATAGCAATTAAGTGCTATTGCCTACTAATCGTCGTTCTTATGGCATACCAATATCCATTACATTATACTTAGTTCAAGTCTAAATATCATCCTGAGGGTTACCAGACAATATTCAGTTCCTAATTCTTCGTTTAAACTTAGGTATTATTACAACATCTAATTGTTTAAATAAGTGGCTTAGGTTATACTAAGGCATCTTTTCTTATATTCAAGTCTAAAATACTATCAGATGTGCTACCAGTTAATAGCAATCTCCTAACTCTTTTATTTAAGCTTAAGTATTATTATCACAACACTTATAGGCTTAAAGTAGTGGCTCTTTGAGTTGGCTCTGATACCACCTTCTGTCACGACCCCCGACCCACCCTGGACGGAATCGGGTGCCGCGAACAGCCCAGTGGTACCGGTGATTATTTTGAAAACGTTGCAGTGGAAATTTCATCAGGACCGTGAGTTAGGAAAAATATCAGAGTTTAGAAAACACCGGATTTTATTTATTAAATAGATGGGATAAACCCATGTTTTATAATGGTAGCTTTAATAAAGATAATTTAATTATATAAAACAATATTTCTTAATTTGATTTAATTAATAAATAAGCCACTTCTTGATGCCTTTCAATGCCGGATCCAACTCTTACTCCAATCTACTGTAATTACCTGAAAAGTATTTTAAAAAGGTTTTGTCAGCGGGAAATACTGAGTGAGTTCATTCATTTTGCTAAAATGACTATTTTATTATAATTCACAGTATTAAGAGAGATTACAATGTTTCTGATATCAAACCAACTACCCACGGTATTTGTCACTCGACCGGATCTGTGACTATGGTCATATCACCATTGGCTGCCCCAATGAATGACGTTATATCACTATTGGGTCCTGTCACCCAATAGTGACGTATCTCACAAATTTTAGGTTCGCCCACCTAAAGTGATAATACAGTAGTAATGTGCACAATACCCCACATACCGGCTGTAATTTGGTGATTACATAAACTTAATCACTGTAATTATAACTTTGAAAATATTTAAGAATTTATAAAGCATTTTGATAAAAAGAGAATGACTCACATTATAATTATGCGGATTCATACGGCCAAAGTTTAGTCTACAGATAAGCCTTTGATATATTGCAGATTTATACAGGCAGAGCTTAGCCTATTACTTAGCCTTGTAACCTAATGCATACGAACTAGGTAGATAACTTAATACAGCATTTACGATAACTCACGAGATCAAATTCTCACAACGAACGACAAAGTGCGATACTTAAACATCCAGCGGATTCACAACTAAGGACAGAGTATAGTCCGATTTCAGACAGCACTCAACATCCCGTCGAAATCACGACGAATGACAAAGTATAACCCTAATGTGGGCGGCACTTAAACATCCATTGGATATATTGATCGGTCGGAAAATGAATCGTAATAGCGATCGAGTTAATACCCTGTATCGTAGCAGAATTCGAGCTAGTGTGTGTTTGGTAGTAATAAAAATATATATTTGTAATTTAAGTATAGTACCCCTAATTCAACCTTGTCCCGATGTCCCGAGACAGAACCCCAATAAACTAAGTCGGGCAGAGCCCTGACATATGTTATGAGGCTCAGATCAATCGGAAAGGGTAGCGGTGATTGGGAGTTTAAATACTTAAAACAAAACATAACTTTATTATTATTATTAAAGAAAGAAAAATAAAGAATTATAGAAGAGACACACACATAGATGATATAGAAAGAAAGAAAGAATGTGAGCACTTGAATGTTTGGACAGGAGCCTTCTATTTATAGTAGATGCTAAACTTGTTGGGCACGTTTGCCCATCCACGTACACACATCAACATTCATTTCATTTGAATGTTTTGTTAAAAATTTTAGTTTAATATTATTTAAATTCATGGTTCTTGTCTCAAGTTTTAACAGATGGCAATTGATGGTAATTTATAATAATAAACATGGAGGCCTCATATTTGAGCTAACCCTTTTTAGTTTTATGAATATTATTTTATTATTATTATTATAATTTCATACGTACATATATTTCTAATATAGGTACATTTCCATATTATTATAATAATACAATTAGTTAAATTCAAATCTCATTTTTATCTTATAACTTATAAAATATAGCATTTTGTAAAATTATGAGTATGGAGTTGAAACCTACTCATTTTTCTTTTCATTTCAATCTAAGTTTCAATAAAAACGGAGTAGGTTCAAATATAATGTATTTTTATAGTTTAATATTTAAACGGTTCCTGGGCCCGTCTAAATACTTCATATTTTTAATGGTTAGCTTACCCGTAAACTACCCGTTTAATAATATAAGTTTTTATATACTTTTATTTTTATTAGAGATGTCACCTATATACAGGCCAGTTATTTAAAATAATATTTCAACCAACTATATAAAATATTGTTTAAAACTATTTGGGTTGAATATTTATATTAAAATAAACTAGTTACTAGTTACTAGTGGTTAATAAATTTAACCAAATCTATAATTCTTATATAAAAATAGGGATGTTACATTCTCCCCACCTTGTTTTAAATCTCGTCCTCGAGATTTGGGTTACGATATTTCTTTTAAATTTATGTCATATTTTAGTTAATAAAAATAATATTAAGGTATATGACATAGAATTAAAGTATCAAATTTTGTAAATACGAGCTGTACCATAAGTAGGATTCAATGGTTCAACTGCATTAGTTTTCAGAAATCTATGTCGAACAAATGAGATGAAATGATATAATTTTCAAGGTGACTAGGTTCAAGCCAAAAGATATATAATCAATAGATATTTTAAAATGAATGTGAAGGACTTTTATAATAAAAATTCTTTGTCAAAAGAAAGCTTAGTTTGATTGGCAACTGAGGAAGAATTAGAATTTACAGATTTCAAATAAAATAAAAGCATGAAAAATGATTTGCCAAATATTTATGTTATGAGAAAATCAAAGTGTTGAAATAAGTGAATTGCAAAGATATACCAAAAGACAATAGAGTTAGTGTTTCATTGTTTAGAGTTCCAAATTATTTTAATTGTGAAACAATATAATAGTATACTATTTAGTGATCATATTTTTCATACTATGTTTTTAAAAATCAAAATATAATAAGAACAAGTTGTTTTAGCATGACCAACTATTATATTATATTTTGTAAAGCAAATGTAATATATATTATTTGTTACGTATTTTTACTATTTGTAAATGGTCACCACTTTTAAATAAAGATTATTTTAGTATTTTGTTATACTATGTAAAATAACTTATATTTACTTATGTAATATATATTACATAACACCGTAATGAAGTTATTACAAAATATTTTAGTATTATTATTTTGTAAAAGAAATCACTATTATTTTGTAGGGTTATTGGATTTTATCACCCTTAACTATTGGTCATTGGCCGCTGCCACCCCCAACTATCACTTTGACGCCCGCCACCCCCAACTTAACACTCAGTGTGTTCTGTCACCAAATCACTAACTTTTGATCCTATTAATATACTTTTGGGGGTGTCCTAAGATCCCTAAAACCTTCCCAAGATCCTTATGACACCCCAAAAAGTGTCGTAACATGATCAAAAGTTAGTGATCATTTAACGACATGGTGACAAAACACACTAAGTGTTAAGTTGTGGGTGACGGACGTCAAAGTAATAGTTGAGGGTGGCAGTGGCCAATAGCCAATAGTTGTGGGTGATAAAATCCAATAACCCTATTTTGTAAATAAAGATGTAAAAATATTTATTGTACAATATATTTGTACAAATACTTTTGTACATATATAACACTTAATGGGTCGATTCTATGTGATTACTTATTTTTTTTATTTTGAAACTATATAACATTGTGAATGTATTTACAAATGTTGTAAATAAGTGAAAACGAAAATTATTCTTATATATTACAATGTTCTCCTAACCCAATGTAATTGATGACTATCATATTATTCTTATATGGTCATTTTCTTGCCAGAGTGTTATAGTATATAGTTACCACAAAACATGTAATAGAAATTTTTTTTTTCATTCCTCTACTTCTTGTATTGTTTTATGAAAATATATCTTCTCTTTACAACACAAAGTAAAATATTTTTGTATATAATTAAAACTTACTAAATATGTATGATGACTTAATTTATATATATTAACTAGTCATTATCATGGTTGGATATTGGTTAGTGCTGCCTTGTTTAAGCATAGGTGGCCAGTCCATGCCTAACTAAGGCTAGACTATTCAATATCTGCCATTGACAATAATCCTAGTATCTGAAAATAATATTAACACTTCTGTTATTTACTAAATAATAATAAATAATTTAAACATAACTTAAATGAGAGTATACCTCAGTATAATTTTTATACATATATATAAAAATATAAATTCTTTACCTCAATGGTTTAATATTGACTTGATATCAAAGAGTTATCGTTTTGTAATAATGCGTTTTATAGTGCAAAGAACGGAATGATATTTGAGTTTGGATAAAATAATAAATCGGAATGAAGTCTTCCAGTGGTCTTCATAAATCAAACGAACCACATGCGTAACAAACAATGCATGTGTAACGTGTGGATTTACCAAGAAATGAAATAGATCAATATTCGTTACTATGAAAGAAATCCTCATGGTATGATGACCATTAGGGGAAATAAAAACACGAAAGTCAACTTATTATATGTAGAAGTCATAATTTCAACGAAAGAAATATAAGAACTTTATCTGGGATTTCGTGTGATAACCGTTGTTAAGTGACATTACCAAGGAATGTCGAATGAAATGAAATGAATTAGGGGATTTGCAAAGGTATGTGACTCCTTTTGCAGTGATAATAATTATGACTCTGATTAGACTGTGCACTGATGGTTGTAAAATATGGTTCCAATGTACCTTAGCGATATTCATGTCGTTTATAGGATCACTTGGCAAAGTGCTACTTTTAATTATTCTACTGACGGAATTAGCATTGGTGTTATCGTGCCTAATTTATATTTTCCAAAGGTCTTGCCTTGGAAGTCGTGTGTGATATACTTCGACGTCTGTGGACGTATAATTTAAGTTTCATGTGTTTTCTTGTGTACTAGCACATCTTTACATTTTTCTTACTTGCGTTAATAGTTTATGGTAACACATTTATAAATTCTTATACTTTTGATGGTGTCCCAACTTAAAGGGTTTCCATTTGTTTATATTTTCACACGAGTTCTAGGTAGATGATCAAACGAAATAATGTTTGATATCGGAAAAGAGATTCTTAATAAAGAAATCTATTCCTACGGGGTAGAGGTAAGGCTGTCTACATCTTACCCTCCTCAGACCCTACCTTTGCTTTGCTATTGGTGGGATTTACTGAGTATGATGATGATGATGATGAGACACAGATGCTTGTGCTTTATTCCAAATTGACTTTTGGAATATACCTATCTATATAATCAAATATTTCACATGCTGTAATATACATACCCTTAATAAGATCATGTATTTAACAGATTCATATTTCCAAAGCAATTTAGATATCAGATCATGATATTATTTAGGGAAATTTTGTCACTTGTTTGACATACTATGTACCCCGTCTTATCCGGTTCACGCCGGAGAGGTAATCTCAGTATATCCGGACAAGCTGGAGAGTCTGCTACTCTATACCCATTTTTGCCGGAGAATATTTTCTATTTCCCATAAATAGTATCTTTTCAAGTTTTTTTAAAAGTGCCTCTTTTATTGGGGCTTTTATTCAGAATCAAGGAAATTCCATATATATCTTTATTCTGGACTAAGTAATATCAATAAACAAGAATAAATAGCAATTAAGTGCTATTGCCTACTAATCGTCGTTCTTATGGCATACCAATATCCATTACATTATACTTAGTTCAAGTCTAAATATCATCCTGAGGGTTACCAGACAATATTCAGTTCCTAATTCTTCGTTTAAACTTAGGTATTATTACAACATCTAATTGTTTAAATAAGTGGCTTAGGTTATACTAAGGCATCTTTTCTTATATTCAAGTCTAAAATACTATCAGATGTGCTACCAGTTAATAGCAATCTCCTAACTCTTTTATTTAAGCTTAAGTATTATTATCACAACACTTATAGGCTTAAAGTAGTGGCTCTTTGAGTTGGCTCTGATACCACCTTCTGTCACGACCCCCGACCCACCCTGGACGGAATCGGGTGCCGCGAACAGCCCAGTGGTACCGGTGATTATTTTGAAAACGTTGCAGTGGAAATTTCATCAGGACCGTGAGTTAGGAAAAATATCAGAGTTTAGAAAACACCGGATTTTATTTATTAAATAGATGGGATAAACCCATGTTTTATAATGGTAGCTTTAATAAAGATAATTTAATTATATAAAACAATATTTCTTAATTTGATTTAATTAATAAATAAGCCACTTCTTGATGCCTTTCAATGCCGGATCCAACTCTTACTCCAATCTACTGTAATTACCTGAAAAGTATTTTAAAAAGGTTTTGTCAGCGGGAAATACTGAGTGAGTTCATTCATTTTGCTAAAATGACTATTTTATTATAATTCACAGTATTAAGAGAGATTACAATGTTTCTGATATCAAACCAACTACCCACGGTATTTGTCACTCGACCGGATCTGTGACTATGGTCATATCACCATTGGCTGCCCCAATGAATGACGTTATATCACTATTGGGTCCTGTCACCCAATAGTGACGTATCTCACAAATTTTAGGTTCGCCCACCTAAAGTGATAATACAGTAGTAATGTGCACAATACCCCACATACCGGCTGTAATTTGGTGATTACATAAACTTAATCACTGTAATTATAACTTTGAAAATATTTAAGAATTTATAAAGCATTTTGATAAAAAGAGAATGACTCACATTATAATTATGCGGATTCATACGGCCAAAGTTTAGTCTACAGATAAGCCTTTGATATATTGCAGATTTATACAGGCAGAGCTTAGCCTATTACTTAGCCTTGTAACCTAATGCATACGAACTAGGTAGATAACTTAATACAGCATTTACGATAACTCACGAGATCAAATTCTCACAACGAACGACAAAGTGCGATACTTAAACATCCAGCGGATTCACAACTAAGGACAGAGTATAGTCCGATTTCAGACAGCACTCAACATCCCGTCGAAATCACGACGAATGACAAAGTATAACCCTAATGTGGGCGGCACTTAAACATCCATTGGATATATTGATCGGTCGGAAAATGAATCGTAATAGCGATCGAGTTAATACCCTGTATCGTAGCAGAATTCGAGCTAGTGTGTGTTTGGTAGTAATAAAAATATATATTTGTAATTTAAGTATAGTACCCCTAATTCAACCTTGTCCCGATGTCCCGAGACAGAACCCCAATAAACTAAGTCGGGCAGAGCCCTGACATATGTTATGAGGCTCAGATCAATCGGAAAGGGTAGCGGTGATTGGGAGTTTAAATACTTAAAACAAAGCATAACTTTATTATTATTATTAAAGAAAGAAAAATAAAGAATTATAGAAGAGACACACACATAGATGATATAGAAAGAAAGAAAGAATGTGAGCACTTGAATGTTTGGACATGAGCCTTCTATTTATAGTAGATGTTAAACTTGTTGGGCACGTTTGCCCATCCACGTACACACATCAACATTCATTTCATTTGAATGTTTTGTTAAAAATTTTAGTTTAATATTATTTAAATTCATGGTTCTTGTCTCAAGTTTTAACAGATGGCAATTGATGGTAATTTATAATAATAAACATGGAGGCCTCATATTTGAGCTAACCCTTTTTAGTTTTATGAATATTATTTTATTATTATTATTATAATTTCATACGTACATATATTTCTAATATAGGTACATTTCCATATTATTATAATAATACAATTAGTTAAATTCAAATCTCATTTTTATCTTATAACTTATAAAATATAGCATTTTGTAAAATTATGAGTATGGAGTTGAAACCTACTCATTTTTCTTTTCATTTCAATCTAAGTTTCAATAAAAACGGAGTAGGTTCAAATATAATGTATTTTTATAGTTTAATATTTAAACGGTTCCTGGGCCCGTCTAAATACTTCATATTTTTAATGGTTAGCTTACCCGTAAACTACCCGTTTAATAATATAAGTTTTTATATACTTTTATTTTTATTAGAGATGTCACCTATATACAGGCCAGTTATTTAAAATAATATTTCAACCAACTATATAAAATATTGTTTAAAACTATTTGGGTTGAATATTTATATTAAAATAAACTAGTTATTAGTTACTAGTGGTTAATAAATTTAACCAAATCTATAATTCTTATATAAAAATAGGGATGTTACACTCCCTAACAAAATGAATGTCGAGCTCCACGTGCTTGGTCCGTTGGTGCTGTACCGGGTTCTCGGACAGATAGACAGCCGAAACGTTGTCACAATAAACAATGGTTGCTTGTCGTATGGGGATGTGAAGTTCTAGAAGCAGGTTTCGAAGCCAACTTGTCTCGGCAACAGCATTGGCAACCTTGCGGTACTCGGCTTCGGCACTAGAGCATGAAACGGTCGGCTGGCGTTTGGAGGACCAAGAGATAAGGTTGTGCCCCAAGTATATGCAATAGCCCGAGGTGGAACGACGAGTATCCGGGCATCCGCCCCAATCGGCATCAGAGTATGCTTTTAAAGTAGAGCTCGTGGAAACAGACATGTGTATTCCGTGATCAATTGTACCTTTTACATAGCGAAGAATCCGTTTTAAGAAAACAAGGTGCGGTTCCCGAGGGGCATGCATGAATAAGCAGATCTGTTGAACCGCGTATGATATGTATGGCCGAGTAAAGGTGAGATACTGTAATGCCCCGGCGAGACTACGATATAGAGTCCCATCTTGCAAAAGGGGACCGTCAGTGGTGTCACACCCCAACCGATGGCGGAATCATCGGGGCGCGACACTGAGCGAAACACATTGTCCAAAAGTTTCCATAACAACTATCATTACCATTCAATTAAATAATACGTCCCATACCGTATCTCAAACAGTTAAATAGTTATTACAGGCAAAGCATCAAGACAAATATTCTGTTCCGACAACTCAGATTTAAACATAACAAATTTATTCGTTGGTTTCTAAGACTCCTTCCCTAGCCTCAAGTTCATCACAGCACAAAGAGCATAAAAGCAACCTAAGCACCTGTCACATACGTTAAAATAAAGTCAATACATATAATGTAAAGGTGGGCATACAAGTTTGATAATAGCATATAGAGTTCGAATTCGTTTACGCATAACCAGCACGTACACATAGTGAAATGAAGCACGTTAGTTATCGACATAGATCCATCGATACCAATGACTGCGGGTTGACTGCCTGAGGCAGTTCGCAATACATGATTACCACAGTAATCCATGCAAGTAAAAGATCCTTAACAACCCCCGTGTGAACGGGTGCTGAGTCCAAACTATAGTACTATCGTTGCTAAGGCAGGTAGACAGCATTCCATGTGTAAACATAACAAACAAGCATTCATAAGCCACGTATAACATGCATTAATGGTTTAGCGTTAAAATAGCTTGTGTAGTGTGATAGTTGTAGTTTGAATATTCGTAACGTATGTAACACCCAAAAGTGCTAAAAGCAAAAAGGGTTCGAGTATACTCACAGCGATTATGGATTGAAGGGAGCGCTTTTCAGCGAGTACGGTTAGCCTGAATAGATTCGATAACGTAACGATAAGTGGCGTGTAAGAACAGTACGAAGTGAGAGCGGGTAGGATAGCTGATCGTGCGGATCAACTACCCGTGCGAGTAAACCATCCGTGCGGATGGTGATCCTTCCGGATAAACTATCCGTGTGAGTGGTGATCCACCCGGATAAACTATTCGTGCAAGTAACTATCCGTGCGGATGGTAATCCGTGCGGATGGTAATCCGTCCGGATTGGTTACTCGTGCGGATTGTTTATTCGCGCGGACAAGTAGTCCGTGTGGATTACTATTCGAGTGGATTGTTTCTTCCTAAGGATGTGTTTGTGTATGATGGCTTGTGCTTTGAAGTTTTCGTTGTAGCATTTAGAAAACATTTAAGTATCTCTACCTTTCAAGCCGATCGCGCGGACAACAACCCGTTCGGATTGGTGATCCGTGCGGACGCGTCTCTGAGGCTGAGTCACTTGGTAAAGTTTGTGGAATCCGTCCGGATGGTAATCCGTGCGGATAAAGGTAATCCGTCCGGATAGTTGTTCGTGCGGACAGACAATCCGTCCGGATAGTCTGTCCGTGCGGACAACTTGTCCGTGCGGATGCACATTGTTTGAACTTATTCAAGGTCTTAGTATCTCATGATCCGAAGAGTAATCCAATCAGAGGTCGTCCGTCCGAATTGTTCATTCGTCGATACTCAAACCTTGCTTTGAAAGTGGGTCCCAAGCATAGTTCGTCCGGGTGGCAACCCGTCCGGATCGTCTGTCCGTGCGGACAACTTGTCCGTGAGGACAGCTTCCTCGTCCTGGTTGTTCCGTCTGGCTACCTTGGTCGCCTTTGTCGTTCTATCGAGACGTTCTGACTTTGTGGCAACCAATTGGAATTGCGTTCTTACCCGAGTGACCAAACCGGCTAGGAATCACCCTAACTCGGCCTGCCGGCGGTTTAGAGCGGTCATTCCGGTTTAACCCGAAGTCATGTGTCTCGTGGGTAGAATCCAGATCTAGGACTAGTGCATCACTATTATCGAGTAGAAGACTAGAACCTATCATATTCGTACCGATTTTAAGGGTAAAAGAAGGAGAAAACTTGAGTTTATTTCTTTCATCTCTTTTATCCTTTGAAAACTTTAGATTTAGGTGATATTGTTATGAAATCTTATGGAAATCGTTCAGATCTGAGTTATTCTTGGTGGAATGAGGTCACACTTGAAGTTCATGAGAACTTCATGATGACGTCACCCGTGAATACCTCAAATCTCGATGATTTCACGGTTAAAAGTTGGGATTTGAAAGATAGAAAGGTATAGAATTGTGTAATGATCAAGAATGTACAAGAATTAGTGCAAGATCTTACCTGGATTGAGAGAAATCTGAGAAAAGGTGAAGAATGCATGTGGTTCGGACGTCACTTGCCAAAAGTGGAAAATTTGGAGAGTGACCCGTGTATTTATAGGATGCCAAAAGGGGAAAGGGTAACCCGTGCGGATTGCACGTTACCCGAATTGGGTTATCCGTCCGGATTGGTCATCCGTCCGGATTGGCAATCCGTGCGGATTGGCAATCCGTGCGGATTGACCATCCGTTCGGATGTCGCCTGATTTGGTGCATTCGGTGCGATGACGCTTCGGCTTCGGTTTTCGAGCGATTAGATAGGGTTTCCTAGTCAAATTACTTTTAGTCCCAACTACTTCGTATTTAACATGGTTCGGTTCAGAATTCGGGTTCGGGTTCGATTACCTTCGAGTTAGACTTCGAGTTCGATTGGATTCACTTGATTATAACATAAAATAAAATAAACATGCACAGGTAACACGTAAGGCACACACACACACGTATAAATGACAAGTAAGATACACAGTTCGAGTTGCGGTTCGATGTCGATTCGATTAACATAGCTTGATCCTTGGTTGATTAACTTTATCGCATTGTTACTTCCTATCGTTCACAGTTACGAGTCGATTGAAATATGGTTAACATGATTCGATTATTGCAATGTACGACACTTACTCCACATAATATAATTAAAATAAAGACATTTCTACGAGTCATGTCGCGCGAATCGGTCGTTGACTTTGACCTTGACTTTGACTTTCACTCGTGAAAACACGGGGTGTTACAGCCTCCCCTTGTTTAGGGAATTTCGTCCCGAAATTAAGCTGAAAGCCGTAACGAGGCTGTGGATCACGTGTGAGCACTTTTCGTTCGGACCACTGAAAATCGTCAAATTAATCGACTTTTTCTTGTTAAAAATCGGATAAAATTTGGATATGTTGTGCGAAATTCATTGATCTACACGCCTACAAAGTTTCATATCTTAATTCAAAGCCGTTTGTGAGAAATCTGAGTTTGTTAAAAGATGTTGAATGTTGCTGTTGATGTTCACCGTACGGATGGCAATCCGTGCGGATAACATATCCGTGTTGGCCTTGTTGACTAGTTTACTCACACGGATAATTGTTGACTCAGAGACGTGCGGAATCCGTACACGAACGTGACCAGCCACAGTCGTAACGGAGTCAAATCCGGACCTACAAGTGGTATCTGAGCAGGTTCTCGATTGCATTGATCAAACACACTAGAATATAACAAAATCGATGATCCTATTGATTAATCTGAAATCGTACAAACACTAGAATCATGAGGCCATTATCTCTCCTAACGCTTCCCTAATTAAACAACTGCGGGTACTTTGCCTTCATGTCGCTTTCGAGTTCCCAAGTGAACTCCGCGCCTCGTTTACCTTCCCATCGGACCTTCACAATAGGAATGCGTGAGCGCCTGAGCTGCTTGGTTTGGCGATCCATGATTTCGACAGGCTTTTCCACGAAGTGTAATGTTTCGTTCACTTGTAGATCTTCTAGAGAGACATGTGAATCGTGGTCGGCGATGCACTTTCGGAGGTTTGACACGTGGAAGGTCGGGTGGACATTGCTAAGTTCCTCCGGTAATTCGAGTCTGTAGGCGACTTTTCCGATCCTTTCCAGAATCTTAAAAGGTCCAACATATCGAGGCGCGAGTTTCCCTCACTTGCCGAATTGGACTACACCCTTCCAAGGTGATACCTTTAGGAGTACGTAGTCACCAACGCCAAATTCACGGGGCTTGCGCTTTTTATCGGCGTAAACTTTCTGTCGATCCCGAGCTTTCGCTAGGTTGTCTCGAATTTGGAAAATTTTGTCTGTCGTTTCTTGTAGCAGCTCCGGACCGGTTAGTTGCGAGTGACCGATCTTGTGCCACACAATAGGCGACCGACATCTTCTTCCGTATAAGGCCTCGAAAGGTGCCATCTGAATGCTAGCCTGGTAGCTATTGTTATACGAGAATTCGACTAACGGCAGGTGTTTATCCCAATTACCACCGAAGTCTAGAACACACGAACGGAGCATGTCTTCAAGAGTACGAATCGTTCTTTCAGTCTGACCGTCGGTTTGTGGGTGGAAAGTGGTACTTAGATTTAGCGTTGTACCGAGTGCTGTTTGAAACGTTTCCCACAATCGCGACGTAAACCGAGCATCACGGTCAGAGATGATATCACGAGGCGTCCCATGTCTACAGATGATCTCGTCGGTGTCGATTCGGGCTAATCGTTCTACCTTGTAGTCTTCTCGTATTGGCAAAAAGTGAGATGATTTAGTCAAACGGTCAACAACAACCCAAATGCTGTCGTGACCTGATGACGTGGTTGGAAGTTTGGTTACGAAATCCATAGCTATACTCTCCCACTTCCACATAGGAATTGGTGGTTGTTCGAGCAAGCCAGAGGGTCTTTGATGTTCAGCCTTGATTCTAGCACAGGTTAGGCATTTTCTAACGTAGAGAGCGATATCCCGTTTCATGCCCGGCCACCGGTACCTATAGCGAAGATCCTGGTACATTTTGTCGGCACCGGGATGAATAGAGTACCGAGATTTGTGGGCTTCGTCCATGATAATCTGCCGTAAATCGGTTCGCTTGGGAATCCAAATTCGGTCTAAAAAGTGGAATATCTCGTTCGATTTGCTCACAAGCTGGGCTCCATCGTGGTAGATTCGTTCTTTCTTCAGAGTGCGTTCGTTGAAACATGCATGTTGGGCGTCGCGGATGAGAGTTTCAAGGTTGTGCTGGGCTTGAACATTACGAGTGCTAAGCAGATAGCTCCGTTTGCTAAGTGCGTCGGCTACAACATTTGCTTTGCCTGGGTGATAACGAATCTCACAGTCGTAATCGTTGAGAAGTTCTACCCATCGGCGTTGACGCATGTTTAGTTCCCTCTGATTAAAGATGTGTTGGAGGCTCCTATGATCGGTGAAGATCATACACTTTGTACCATACAGGTAGTGTCGCCAAATCTTTAATGCAAAAACAACCGCGCCTAGCTCGAGATCGTGGGTTGTATAGTTCTTCTCGTGGATTTTGAGCTGCCGAGATGCGTAAGCTATGACCTTGTCTCGTTGCATAAGGACACAACCAAGACCAAGGTTGGAAGCATCACAGTAGACAATGAAGTCATTGTTTCCGCCGGGCAATGTGAGGACAGGAGCATTGCAAAGCATGTGTTTAAGGGCTCGAAAGGCAAACTCTTGTTTGGTTCCCCAGAAAAAAGGCTAGTCCTTGTGCGTAAGAGAGGTAAGTGGTACAGCAATCTTTGAGAATCCTTCGATAGATCGTCGATAATAGCCCGCTAGCCCGAGAAAGGAGCGGACTTCAGACGGGTTCTTAGGCGTAACCCAGCTCTTAACAGCTTCGATCTTCGCAGGATCGACGTGAATACCCTGACTATTTACAATGTGACCCAGAAACTGAACCTCCCCCAACCAAAATTCGCACTTGGAGAATTTGGCGTAAAGTTGGTTCCCCTGGAGCAACTCGAGAACCAAACGTAGATGTTGCGCGTGTTCGGCTCTCGACTTGGAATAGATCAAGACATCGTCGATGAACACGATGACGAAACGGTTGAGGTATGGTTTACACACGCGATTCATCAGATCCATGAAAACTGCTGGTGCGTTGGTTAGGCCAAAAGGCATGACAACGAATTCGTAATGGCCGTATCGAGTACGAAACGCGGTTTTGGGTATATCCTCCTCTTGTATACGCAGCTGATGATATCCGGAACGTAGATCGATCTTTGAAAAACACGTAGCGCCTTGTAGCTGATCAAACAAATCGTCGATTCGAGGCAGAGGATAGCGGTTCTTGATAGTCAACTTATTCAATTCCCAGTAGTCGATGCACATTCGGAACGACCCATCCTTCTTTTTGACGAAAAGGACTGGTGCGCCCCAAGGAGAGGTGCTCGGGCGAATGAAGCCTTTTTCAAGCAATTCCTGGAGTTGGGTTGAGAGTTCGCGCATTTTGGATGGCGCGAGTCGATAAGGAGCTCTGGCAATAGGATTTGTTCCTGGAATGAGGTCAATACGAAAGTCGATATCACGACTTGGCGGTAGTCCGAGAAGATCCTCTGGAAAAACGTTAGGAAATTCTCGAACCACAGGTACGTCTTTCACTTCCTTCTTCTCTTTCTTTTCCTTCTCTGCTGCTACAACGTTAGCCAAGAAAGCCCTGTATTCCTTGCGGAGATACTTGCTAGCTTGGAGACATGACATAAGTTTGAGGCCCTTCGAAGTAGTATCACCATAAACGCGCAATGAATCACCGTTTGTGAGCGAAAAACGAATCATCTTATCGAGGCACACAACTTCGGCATGGTTTTCTCGAAGAAAGTCCATGCCTACTATGACGTCGAAGCTTCCGAGTTGCATCGGAATGAGATCAATTGGGAAGATGTGATTGTTGAGCTCGAGAGTACAATCACGGATAACAGAATTGACAGCGACGGTTCTTCCGGTAGCGACTTCAACATCAAATGCAGAGGAGAGTTGGGAACGTTTACGACTAAGGAGTTTCTCAAATTCGAGCGACACAAAGCAATTATCGGCTCCAGTATCAAACAAACATGAAGCATAAATACCATTCACAAGGAACGTACCATTGACCACGTTGTTGTCGGCCTGAGCTTGACGCACGTTGAGATTAAAAGTTCTGGCACGTGCGGCCTGTTGTTGTTGCTGTTGTGGCTGTTGCTGCTGAGGTTCTTGTTTCACAACCCTGTTTGGGCACACGTTGGCGAAATGGTTCGGGTCGCCACATGAGAAGCAGGCTCTGGCTTTGACTGCGGGTGCCGGAGGAGCTTGTTGACCCTGTGGGGCGGCGAGTAGAGCTTGATTGGCAGGAGCTTGGCGAATACGGCAGTTGGCAGTAAAGTGGCCGTATACGTTGCAGTGAGCACAAAAGCGGCATTGAATAGCTGTCGGGTGATGATAGGTACAAGTAGGGCAGAGCGGGTGCGACCCAGTATATGCACGCTTCGCGGGCGGTGCATTGGCCACAGGCGCCGCCACTTGACGCTGTTGTTCAGGTACAGCTTGAATCGGTGCAGCAGTAATCGCACAGTTCTTGTTGGTGGAGCTGTTCTTTCTCTTGCTGCTTGATGAGGTAGGTTCAACAGTTGGTGCGGTAGCGGTAGCTTGATGCAGATGCTTGGAGGTCTTATCCCATACCCCAGCTTTAACCCTTTTGTCGTTGATTTCAGCGGCTAGCAGATAGGTTTCCTCGATAGTGGTAGTCTTAGCCGCTTGCACGAAATCAGCAACGCAGTCGGGCAAAGCTCGGATGTACTTCTTGATGGTCATATCGGGAGTCTTGACCTGGTCGGGACAGATAATGCCGAGCTGTTTGAAGCGAGCAGTAAGACCAGCATTGTCTCCATCCTTCTGATGTATGTGCCAAAATTCATCTTCAAGCTTTTGACGTTCGTGAGGAGGGCAGAATTCCTCTAGCATGACTTCCTTGAGCTCATCCCATGACAACCCGTAGGCTGCATCATTCCCTCGCTTGTTCCTCTCGGCCGTCCACCAGTCTAGAGCACGGGACTGGAAGACGCTGGTAGCTTTCAGAGTTCGAAGGTCATCAGGGCAACCACTTTGTCGCAGAGTAACCTCGATAGAGTCAAACCAGTGGAATAGTGCAGTAGGACCTCCTTCGCCGGTGAATTCTTTTGGCCCACACGACTTGAATTGCTTGAAACTGAAAGGTCTCGTGACAGCTTTAGGACCTTCAGTCCTCGATTCCTCGGATGATTTGCTGGCGTTCTCGTAGACATCGCTCACGGCTTTTGCCATGCTTTTCGCGATAATAGAAGCAAGGCGTCTGTCCCTCTTTTCTTGACGAGAGAGCGTATGACGAGATCCAGACGACATTGTCTGCAATAGACATCGCCACGGAACTCAACACATGTATTCGAATCTCACCTCACACGTCTGCTACTACTAAAGCTCAGTAACACGTACCATGTAAACGCAGATAGTCACAAATTCACATAATTACACAAATCACGTAAACACATAGAGCACATAGTCACAATATTCCTAACACGTAAGCACAATAGCAAGAACACATACGCCTTAGTCACTAGGGGCATTCAGAAAACAGAAACCTAGCATTCAGAGTTTGCGAGTGTTCGAACGTAGTGGAGTGCGAGCGCTTCGTTAATAATGTGTTGTGTGGGTAGCCAAGGCCACAAGCATTAGATTGAAACCGGTAATACCTCAAAACGTTAACAAATAGTATAAAACACGTAATTCACATAAAAGCGACGAAAACTTGAAGCACATAAAATCGAGAATAGATCGTCTGCGGCTAGTAGACTTCGACTAACCAAAGTGGTTCGACTATTCACAAGGATCCTGGGTGCACAATTACCTTCAGGACTATGCCTTTGCCTCGATTCTTGGGCGTTGGCGCAATTCCCTTTGGTTATATTGTGTCTTTGGATCATTGGAGTCCATCGAAACTTTGGTGGGAGTTTTGTATAAAAGCAGGACAAGTCGTCAAGGTTAGGGTTTCACCCCTATCTTACAACTTTGTCCTTGTTCTTAATAAAATTTGAGGAGATTATTCATCAAAATATGGATTTCACTCCTAATTTGGTATGATTCTCCTCGTTTGTAGCTAAAATGCAAGCTGAATAGGCAAATTTAGTCGAGAGTTTGCAGTTTTCACACCTATTCTCGGCTTCATTACCTGTTCATAATTTGAAAATTCGAGTGCAGTGATAGAGTAGGTAAATGAAAATAGTGAGGAATAAGCTCGTATACTATTCAGTAGGGATGTACTCGAGTCGGTCTGCTGGTTCCTGACTATAGACTAGGTCTCTAAGACTTCGACCCGGACTAGGTCGAGTCTTGCCTAATTCCCTATAGTTATGGCTCTGATACCAATCTGTCACACCCCAACCGATAGTGGAATCATCGGGGCGCGGTACTGAGCGAAACAGATTGTCCAGAAGTTTCCATAACAACTATCATTACCATTCAATTAAATAATACGTCCCATACCGTATCTCAAACAGTTAAATAGTTGTTGGTGCATTCATCTGTTGTCTACGTCTTATATCGAGTCTCGGTTTACAAACTTGAAGCTGAAAGTTTGAAACTGCTGAAAGTTTGAAACTGCTGAAAGTTTGAAAGTCTGTCCGTTTGAAAGTGTTTCAAACGGAAGGGTAAATTAGTATAAACAGAGTTCAAACTTTCACACTTGTAATTTTTTCCGGCCAGAGCAACGAAGTGCTGCCGAAGTGTTGTCAGGTTGTAAACGTCTTCTAAATCAATGATACAACAGTTAAAAGTGTATATCTTGCTGAATTGAACTCAGTTTCTTAGTTTCCGCCTCTGAAACTGAGATAAACTCTTCTGATCGACTCGTTCGGGTCCGAATTCGATCCTACAAGTGGTATCAGAGCTCAGGAGGAAGAGTTCATACCAATTCAGCCTTTAATTCTGATTTTCTACACCTTCTTTCAAAATCAAACAACCTTTTACGGTTAAAATTGGATGAAACTTTCACAATGTGTGCGTAATTGTGTTTTAACAAATCCTTGAGAATTTCAGCTTAAAATTCGAAGTTAAAGTGATTGAAATGGCTTGATAACTGGTGACCGTTTGAAACTGCCACCTTATTGTTTGAAACTGGCCCATCTCATTTGAAAGCAGCCATCCAGTTTGAAGTTGTTGTTTGAATCTGCACCCATCCCGTTTAAAATTTACACCCTACGGTTTGAACCTGACCTGACCGTTTGAAAGTTACACCCTACAGTTTGAACGAAGCCTGTTCCTTCCCGTTTGAGTAATGCATCCTGTTTGAACTGACGTTTGAATCTGACCCCTACTGTTTGAAAATGACACTGACTGTTTGAAAGTGTCTGTCAGTTTGAAACGTGATATGACAGTTTGAAAATTGGTTCCAGTTTGAAAAGTTTTGTGAAAGTTCATCGAATATTGTGAAACATTCTAATCGAAGTGATCATGGGAATAGATATCACATGTGTTTATGTCAGTTTGCATGTGAAGTGTGATAACTGATTGTTCGGTTCATTAGATAAAAAATAGACAAGTGTGTGAACATATGTAGATTGCATGTGATGTTCATCGATTGAATCACTTTATAAGTTTATCTGTTCTATAAATCTTGCATTTGATAATCCATATTGTCAGCCATTTAATGTTTGTATGTGATAGTGGTTATATAACGATATCGTTGCACAAAAAGCCTCTATCCTACAATGTAGAACGGGAGTTTTCCCTTTCACTTATCTTGGGCTTCCGGTTGGTGCAAATATGGGCTTGGTCAAGAATTGGAGGCCTATCATTGAACGATTTGAGGAAAAACTCACCTTATGGAAGGCTCGTACCTTATCATTCGGCGGAAGGGTGACACTAATCGAGGCGGTTCTAGGTAATCTCCCATCCTACTATCTCTCACTTTTTTCTGCACCAATTCAAGTACTAAAACAATTAGAAAGAATTCGTCGTAAATTCTTGTGGGGTGGATGCATGGATAAAGATAAAGTTAGTTGGGTTCCATGGTTTAAAGTGGTAGCTCCAAAAAATAAAGGTGGGTTGGGGATTGGAAGCCTTGCTTCCATAAACAAAGCTCTTATGATTAAATGGTGTGTGCGTTATAAAAACGAGATAACCTTGTTATGGGCAAAGGTGATTACGGCTGTACACGGGGGACCTAGATGTCAATCTTATATCCCGTTAAAAAGCTCTATAGGAGGTGTATGGAAAGCCATAGTAAATATGGGTCGGAAAACACAAAATCAGCCAATTGTGGTGCAAGATAGATTAACTCCAGTTTTGGGTAGAGGTGTCAAAACGTTATTTTGGTTGGACTCTTGGGTGGGTAGTAGACCGCTACGCGATCTGTTTCCTAATCTATTTGCAATGGAAAGCGAGAAAACATGTAAAGTAATGGACCGTTACAAAATAGATCAAGGCAGGATCGAGTGGTTTTGGGGCAGCAGTTATAATCTCGCAAATGATGAACTGTTGAATGACTGGGCAGATTGTATCGCAGCTGTAAGCTGTGCAATTCTGAGTTCAAGTCCGGACAGTTGGTTATGGAAGTCGGGCGAAAAGAACGAAGAATTTTTAGTCAGTAATGTAAGGGCCGAGCTGGATCAAATCAACACAATAAATGAAACAAAAGTCCTAAATTGGCTGCATTGGATTCCGAAAAAAGTAAATTGTTTTCTTTGGCGAGTCGTTCTTGATCGGATAGCGACGAAAGAGGCTTTACAGATTCGACGCATTCATTTGTCATCATCAAACTGTGTGTTTTGCAACAATGAGATGGAATCCGTAAATCACCTTCTTATCACTTGTGATCTGGCTCAACAGGTATGGACTCTCATATTTTAATGGCTGAAGATACCCTTACCATGTTACATTCTAAGTGTGGTACAATTGCTGGAATGCATCGGGTCATACAAGTACGAGAAGACAATAAAAAGATTAGTATACGCAGTGGTGGCGGCAACTTGCTGGAGAATTTGGTTAATGAGAAACGATGTCATCTTCAAAAACAAATCACCTGCGATTGCAAAACTAATCGGTGATATCAAAGCGATTTCATTCAGTTGGGTAAAAAATCGTGCGGGGCTTTCGGTTCTATCATGGGAGAAGTGGAGGAGTTTTTGCCTTTAATATTGTTCTTGTCCATCTGTATCTTTTATTTTCTTGTTTTGTAACTGTGCTTGAGCCCCTCGCTTAAGTTTTTCTATAAAATTTCCGCCCTTTTTCAAAAAAAAGATAGTGGTTATATTTCAGAACTCATGTGATTCTCATAAATAGTTATGCTTGTGTCAGATGTCCATGTGATAATGTTCAGTATTGTCAATTACATTTAAAATTTGGTCCAATCATATGAACTGACATAATATTCACTACATATTAGCCGTCCAATAGAATGTTATAAAAATTTGTTGTGATCAGATCTATTACATCAGATTACTTGTGACCAGAATTTTATTACGGAACAATTAAAAGTGATACTGAGTAACCGGCCCAATGTGAAAGGAGTTAATTGCTTGATCCAAATTTTTTAAAAAAATGGTTAGTGATTTGTTCGGCCCATTAAACATTTGGATATAATTGTGTATATAGCCCAATTTCAATAGCATTAATAAACAGCCATATGTGAATCATTTGTTAAAAGGATATTGACTTAAGTGCTACATGTGGTATAATTCAGTATTGTTGATCATATGCATTGTGTGATTAGAAATTGCTTGTGATATATTGGTTATATGTGCTAGTTGATCGAGTTGTGTGCGAATTTATCTCAAATTGTCTAAATAGAATCTACAGGTTGAGTGATTTGATCTTTATTTCGTACGAGTTTGATGTCTAGTCAGTTTGCACAGATTGAAAGTGGTCAGGTTGCGTGAAATAGTCCAGTTCATACGGCTTGGAGTTCAAAGGTTTCAAAGGGTCTAGTCGTTTGAATTCGAGTTGGATCTTAGCTGTCTGCACAGTTTGGTCAACCTTCAGTCCGCACAGAAAATCGCCAGTCTGAATAACAGTCTTATTCAGTTAATTGACAAACGGTTAAACTGATTGTTTTGTTTGTTTGTATTGTCAGGTATTTTACAAAGAGATAAAGCTCATTTGAAAATTAAAAAAATGGACGAAGATTTTTACAATGCATTCGCTACACCGGTTACTCCGATCAGTGTTGCACAAAACACAATGCTCGAAAACGAAACAGGAACAATGCAAAAACCGCCCAAACTCATGAACATAGAAGAATTTAAAGGTTGGGAAGGTCGTTTTGAGAATTGGGTACAAGCTAACTACTTAGATGCTTGGGAATGTGTCGAGACAAAATATGTTCGACCGCTGAATGATGATGAAGAAGTGATTCCGATTAAAAATCTGACTGCCGATGCTAGAAAGAAGTACAAAGATGAGAAAATGATGCTGAGTTTATTGCAACAAGCTGTGAAAGAAGATATTTTGGTTCTATTGCAACATAATGGAACTTCCTACTCGATTTGGAAAGCTTTAAGGTCAAAGTTTCGTGGTAGTGAAGAAATGGTCAAAAGCAAGAAATCGCTTCTAAAGAAAGAATTTGATCTGTTTCGCGGATTAAAGAATGAAAGTACAAGAGAGATTATCGAAAGATACTGCAATTTGCTTGCTAACATGAAGAGATTGAGTATTGAGAAAAACAATGAAGAGTTAATCGAAAAACTTGCTGATGCTTTGCCATACGAGACTTGGGGAACATATCTCATGATGCTTAGAAACAAGAAAGGTTTTAGCAATTTGACACTCAGCAAGTTCATTGAGAAGTTGGAAGCTCAAGAAATGGAGCAACGAAAGATTATTCGAATGAAAGATTTCAATGGTGAACAAGATATTGGGTTGTATTATAAAGCAGGAGTGAATGAAAAGTCTTCAAATCTATCTCCGAAAATAGAAACTGCTTACAATGCCAAGAATTCTCCTGGAAGTTCATCATCAGGATCAAACAGCAAAACAAGTTTTACATCATTTTCATCATTTGATCCAAATGTGTCAACAACAAGAAATGACAAAAAGATTCAATGCAATATTGTGTTGAACATTGAAAATGATCAGGAATATTCTGAAGAGTTAGCAAAAAGCCATATGTCTTTATTGGGAACTGTTCTTGAATCTTATGGTAGTTTTGTTGCAGGTCGAATCGGGAATCCAATGCTGACAAAGGAAGATTACGACCAGATTGATGCTGAAGAGATGGAGCTAATGGACATAAAATGGTGTTTGGCCAGTGTGTTGAGAAGAGCTGAGAAATTCAAGCAGATCACGGGGAGAGATGAACTTCGTGAGGCTGGTACTTCTACTTTAGGTTTTGACAAATCTAAAGTCACTTGTTTTCGTTGCAGGGAAAAGGGCCACTTCAAGAGGGAGTGCAAAAACCGTGAAGCAAGTGGAGCTCAAAATCCATTCAACAACAACAATGATTACTACCGAAAAGCCATCTACCATCAAGTTGCTCAACAACCGTCTCAACAACATCAACATCAAGCACAAACTGCACATGGAATGCAAATTTTTGAAGACTCTGGAAAGAGAGCTTGTGCAGTGAATCAAGATTCTTTAAAGAGAGTAAATGGTAGTGCTTTGATAATAGATCAAGATGACGAAAAGTTACCTGAGGGTTTTAGCTAGGAGAATTTTACTTGGGATAACTATATTCCTGATCAAGCTAAAGCTCACACAGCTTTTGTAGCTCGAGTTGAAGAGGACAGTGATGATGATACTGAGTATTGGAAGAAAAAATTCGAAGCTGATATGAAACTGATTGCTGAAAGTGACAGTGAAGATGAAAAGGTTAAAAAGAAGAAGAAAAAGATCAAGACTCCAGTGAGCAGTGATGACGAAGAAATTCCAGTGATAAAAAGGAAAGTTAAGGTTGAAGTTGCAAAATTCAAAGTTGATGAAGAAGTTGATGCAAAGAAGATTTCAGTGAAGTGTGAAAACTGTGAAGCTGTAAAGAAGCAGAACAGTACATTGATTTATAACTTGAATAGTTTAAAGGAATCTTATGATGTACTGAACAAAGCAATGAACCAGTATAATCATACAAGTGAAGAACAAGCAACAGCGATGAAAACACTTCAAGGAGCTTTTATGACAAAGCAAAAAGTGGTGAACAACTACATTGAGAAGTGTGCTGTGCTAGAACAAAAGTTGGAGTTGCAAAGAATTGAGACTGAAAGAGTGAACCGATTGTTGAAAAGTTACTCATGTACTTCTTATGTCATTGACAGGATCTATCCAACTGTTGAAGGAATGAAAGCATTTGAAGAGGATGAAGTAACTGAAGAAAAGAAGGATGATGGAAAAGTGATTAAAGAAAAGACTCCAGAAAAGAAGAACAAGAAGAAGAGTGACTCAAAGAAAAAGACTGACAAGAAGGATTCTGGTAAGAAACAAGATGTCAGTTACAACAAGTGTCCACCCCCGTTAGAAAATGGATATTTTCCTAGAAATCCAAATCAGGAAAGAGTCGAAAAAGCAACAAATTTACAGTGGGAGTCGGAGTCCTCGGTCAATTTGCAAGAAAATATTGATGTTGTGTTTACATCATCTGATACTGATCATGAGTCCGAGTTAATAAAGAAAGTTGTCGATCAGGTGTTAGATAGAGATGAAACTGAGGAGTCAAAGTTGGAGTCAAACTCAGAGTCAAAGTCAGAGTCAGAGTCAAAGTCTGGTTCTGAAAGTTCGAGTTCGACGGTCAACAATCCAAATTCTTTGATTAAAAGGGTTTACAATAGAGAATTCCTGTTATCAAAATCTAATTTGAATGACGAAACATTCAAAGTTGCATATACATTGAATGATTCCAACAAATTATATTCTGATGAGGAATTTCCAATAAGAGGTGTCAAAACTGAATTGATCAAAAAGGTTTTCAAACTTACAGAAATTAATATTTCTGAAATAAAAGATTTAAATCTTAATGGTAAACCTAAACCTTACACCTCAAGAGTTCAACAAAGTTTAAACAAGAAAAAAGGTTACAGTTCTGGTTCTGGTTCTGGTTTTCACAAGAAATCAAACCCTAACCGTAATTTCAAAAAGAAAGGTCTTGGATTTATTCCAACAGAAAAACAGAAAAATGAAAAATATGTTCGTGATTTTAAAGCAAAAATGACATTTGTTTCAGGAACTAGCTCAGAAGAGGAAGAAAAGAAAGAATTCTGGAGGCAATCGAACAAAGAATTCCTTGTAAAGAAGCAAGAAGAGATGAAAGAAACGAGAACCTGTTTCAAATGCAACAATGTTGGACATATTGCCAAAGATTGTTCAAAGGCAATAAAGTCAAAACAGGGAGTTTCTCGTAACTCGAAAGACAAGAAAATTGTGTTTGAACCACTAATTGACAGAACCAAACTTTTCAAAAATTCTACATTTGAAATTGGTGAATGTTCAAACAAGTTTTACAAGAAAAGAGCTAATTCTGACAACCAGAAATGGGTTGTTAAGAAGTCTGTTGGTAGCTCTAGCGATGATTCTGATAGGTCAAAATCAGAGGAGCTATCTTCTGGTGATGAATCTGATTCCACAAAATCAGATGAGCCACAGGTTGAGTTAAAATTGAAAACTTCAGTTCCTCCAATGGATGATGTTCATTTTCCACCATTGAAGGCTGAAAATTTTAAAAAGAAAATTGGTAAGGTTGAAATTTCAAACCAATTTTATGATGACAAGAAGGAATTTGATGTCGAAAAGGCCTTTAACCCCACTGTGAAACACATTTTTGGTAAAATGATTGATCGAAAAGTCAAAGGGGTTAAAGAGTTCTATGAGAAGAAGACGAAGAAAGATAAAGTTGAACCATCCCTGGTTTGTGACTAGGATGGTTCATACTATGAACAATGAGTCTGTGGACTTGCCGGAGATCCCAAGTTGGTAATCGTGGATCAGGAATCGGCATCTTTCTGTGTATTTGATTGTGTTTTTTTTACAAGTGGTAAATCATGGACATTAATTTGTACTTGATTTTCTACAAATGGTTGAAGACAAAATGATGAACCATATCCTCAACTTTACAAGTGGTAAAATCAAACTTATTTTTCGGAAAAACCATTTGATTAAAACAAACTTAAGTGTTTTGAAATCTAAATGGGAAAATAGTTTGAGGGGGAGTTCTGATTGTTTATGCCAAGTGAATGGCGAATTGAAGCAATTCGATATCGGTTGTCAATTTTATTGTATAGTTTGTTTTCAAATTTCCTAAAATGTGTTTGCATTTTAGGGGGAGTAAGAAATTTTAGAAAATCCAAAAACATTTGAAAATTTGAAAAATTAAAAAACATGATAAAATGAAAAAGAGTTTTGTTGTATAAAAGAGGAAATGATAGTACATCAGTGGACTATCACAACATGCTAAAGAAATGGAAAGTTAAAATGTGATAAACGGTCTCACTGATGATGTGCCAGTAGGTTTTTGCACATTTAGTAGATTGTGACGAGATATAAACCTAAATTTCTAACTTGCTTATATCGTGGGGAAACATCTCTCGGATATATGGGTAACCCCCGAAATCTCGTTTGAAAGGTCTCATAATCTGATATACTAGGTCTTTATACTCAATGATGTCTGGGGTATTATTCCAGGACTTCTGCTGAACGGTAGTTCTGACCTAGTCCTCGAATAATACTTTCTGCAATGCTTGAAACATAGCATCACCCTCAGCATAAATGATAAGACAATAAAATTGCTTAGCAATGCTGTTGTAAAAAAAGATCCTCTAAAGGGGACACACCCACAAGTTGAGTCATGATCTCTCTGCTGAACGGTAGTTCTGACCTGAGCTCTCATGATTCTTCATAATTTATTAACCCCTACAGATATCATTTGTGTCATAATTACCTGTAAGACTGATTATTGGGATCTGGATACGGGAGTATATTCTGAGGTGGGACACGCGATTGAGTTTAAGTACTTAAGACATTAATCCGTATCTCGAAGCAGTTGAACTTTGTGTGAGAATTTAAGTGGACCAGTATACTGACAATCTAAGTGAATCGTTTAGAACTTAAAATGAAATGAAGCTTAACGGTGTTGGTGATTTGTCTCAGAAACTGATATGATCCTCTTGCACAAACTCACAAAAATATTGTATGTAAATATTTCTTTACTGCATTTCTTTTTATTGAAAAATCCAAAAAGATTTTAGTGTGTTTTAGCATAAATTTTGAAAAATACAAAAAGATTTTCGACAACTGGTGTTGAAGAGCTAATTTTCAAAATTCCGAGTGCTAAACGTGACGAACAGGTTTGTGAGAGTGTGTTGTTTTGAGAATGAAAATGATATTCCTGCATGTGGTTCATCAGAGACTATAAATGTTGAATTATTTTAAAATTTGTTCTACAAGTGATCATCAGAAAATTTATTTTTGGGTAGAGAATGTGCAGGTTATTTGAATGACAGAGAGTCAGGTTCTGATACCTGAGGATTGTGAAATTTTAACAAGCCAGACTGCGATCCCAGCATAGCGAAAGGGGGAGTCTGAAGACATCCTAATAGAGATTGTTCGTGAAAGTTTGTTGATGATGGTGAAAAGAGAAGAGAAAGATTTGAGGATTCTTACAACGTCAAATACTTCAAAGAGTTCGAGAAGACTGATAAAGATTGAAGATGCATAGACTCGACACTGAAGACTCCGTCAACATCTGAGGGGGAGTCTGTTGGTGCATTCATCTGTTGTCTTCATCTGTTGCATTCAGCTGAAAGTTTGAAGCTGAAAGTTTGAAGCTGAAAGTTTGAAGTTGAAAGTTTGAAAGTCTGTCCGTTTGAAAGTGTTTCAAACGGAAGGGTAAATTAGTATAAATAGAGTTCAAACTTTCACACTTGTATTTTTTTCCGGCCAGAGCAACGAAGTGCTGCCGAAGTGTTGTCAGGTTGTAAACGTCTTCTAAATCAATGATACAACAGTTAAAAGTGTATATCTTGCTGAATTGAACTCAGTTTCTTAGTTTCCGCCTCTGAAACTGAGATAAACTCTTCTGATCGACTCGTTCGGGTCCGAATTCGATCCTACAATAGTTATTACAGGCAAAGCATCAAGACAAATATTCTGTTCCGACAACTCAGATTTAAACATAACAAATTTATTCGTTGGTTTCTAAGACTCCTTCCCTAGCCTCAAGTTCATCACAGCACAAAGAGCATAAAAACAACCTAAGCACCTGTCACATACATTAAAATAAAGTCAATACATATAATGTAAAGGTGAGCATACAAGTTTGATAATAGCATATAGAGTTCGAATTCGTTTACGCATAACCAGCACGTACACATAGTGAAATGAAGCACGTTAGTTATCGACATAGATCCATCGATACCAATGACTGCGGGTTGACTGCCTGAGGCAGTTCGCAATACATGATTACCACCGTAATCCATGCAAGTAAAAGATCCTTAACAACCCCCGTGTGAACGGGTGCTGAGTCCAAACTATAGTACTATCGTTGCTAAGGCAGGTAGACAGCATTCCATGTGTAAACATAACAAACAAGCATTCATAAGCCACGTATAACATGCATTAATGGTTTAGCGTTAAAATAGCTTGTGTAGTGTGATAGTTGTAGTTTGAATATTCGTAACGTATGTAACACCCAAAAGTGCTAAAAGCAAAAAGGGTTCGAGTATACTCACAACGATTATGGATTGAAGGGAGCGCTTTTCAGCGAATACGGTTAGCCTAAATAGATTCGATAACTTAACGATAAGTGGCGTGTAAGAACAGTACGAAGTGAGAGCGGGTAGGATAGCTGATCGTGCGGATCAACTACCCGTGCGAGTAAACCATCCGTGCGGATGGTGATCCATCCGGATAAACTATCCGTGCGAGTGGTGATCCACCCGAATAAACTATTCGTGCGAGTAACTATCCGTGCGGATGGTAATCCGTCCGGATTTGTTACTCGTGCGGATTGTTTATTCGCGCAGACAAGTAGTCCGTGTGGATTATTATTCGAGTGGATTGTTTCTTCCTAAGGATGTGTTTGTGTATGATGGCTTGTGCTTTGAAGTTTTCATTGTAGCATTTAGAAAACATTTAAGTATCTCTACCTTTCAAGCCGATCGCGCGGACAACAACCCGTTCGGATTGGTGATCCGTGCGGACGCGTCTCTGAGGCTGAGTCACTTGGTAAAGTTTGTGGAATCCGTCCGGATGGTAATCCGTGCGGATAAAGGTAATCCGTCCGGATAGTTGTTCGTGCGGACAGACAATCCGTCCGGATAGTCTGTCCGTGCGGATGCACATTGTTTGAACTTATTCAAGGTCTTAGTATCTCATGATCCGAAGAGTAATCCATTCAGAGGTCGTCCGTCCGGATTGTTCATTCGTCGATACTCAAACCTTGCTTTGAAAGTGGGTCCCAAGCATAGTTCGTCCGGGTAGCAACCCGTCCGGATCGTTTGTCCGTGCGGACAGCTTCCTCGTCCTGGTTGTTCCGTCTGGCTACCTTGGTCGCCTTTGTCGTTCTATCGAGACGTTCTGACTTTGTGGCAACCAACTGGAATTGCGTTCTTACCCGAGTGACCAAACCGGCTAGGAATCACCCTAACTCGGCCTGCCGGCGGTTTAGAGCGGTCATTCCGGTTTAACCCGAAGTCATGTGTCTCGTGGGTAGAATCCAGATCTAGGACTAGTGCATCACTATTATCGAGTAAAAGACTAGAACCTATCAGATTCGTACCGATTTTAAGGGTAAAAGAAGGAGAAAACTTGAGTTTATTTCTTTCAACTCTTTTATCCTTTGAAAACTTTAGATTTAGGTGATATTGTTATGAAATCTTATGGAAATCGTTCAGATCTGAGTTATTCTTGGTGGAATGAGGTCACACTTGAAGTTCATGAGAACTTCATGATGACGTCACCCGTGAATACCTCAAATCTTGATGATTTCACGGTTAAAAGTTGGGATTTGAAAGATAAAAAGGTGTAGAATTGTGTAGTGATCAAGAATGTACAAGAATTAGTGCAAGATCTTACCTGGATTGAGAGAAATCTGAGAAAAGGTGAAGAATGCGTGTGGTTCGGACGTCACTTGCCAAAAGTGGAAAATTTGGAGAGTGACCCGTGTATTTATAGGATGCCAAAAGGGGAAAGGGTAACCCGTGCGGATTGCACGTTACCCGAATTGGGTTATCCGTCCGGATTGGCAATCCGTGCGGATTGACCATCCGTTCGGATGTCGCCTGATTTGGTGCGTTCGGTGCGATGACGCTTCGGCTTCGGTTTTCGAGCGATTAGATAGGGTTTCCTAGTCTAAATTACTTTTAGTCCCAACTACTTCGTATTTAACATGGTTCGGTTCGGAATTCGGGTTCGGGTTCGATTACCTTCGAGTTAGACTTCGAGTTCGATTGGATTCACTTGATTATAACATAAAATAAAATAAACATGCACAGGTAACACGTAAGGCACACACACACGTATAAATGACAAGTAAGATACATAGTTCGAGTTGTGGTTCGATGTCGATTCGATTAACATAACTTGATCCTTGGTTGATTAACTTTATCGCATTGTTACTTCCTATCGTTCACAGTTACGAGTCGATTGAAACATGGTTAACATGATTCGATTATTGCAATGTACGACACTTACTCCACATAATATAATTAAAATAAAGACATTTCTACGAGTCATGTCGCGCGAATCGGTCGTTGACTTTGACCTTGACTTTGACTTTCACTCGTGAAAACACGGGGTGTTACAAGTGGCACTGAGCTTGGAGGACGTATCCACTGGTGTGGCACAAGGTTTGCATGATGTCATGTTGGCACGGTGAAGAATGTCCCGAGCATACTGTGTTTGAGATAGAAACATGCCTTTCGAATTCCGTGTAACTGAGATACCTAGAAAGTGATGTAGAGTGCCCAAGTCGGTCATGGCAAATTCACCTAAAAGAAGCTGAATAACATGCTGTAGAAAAGTATTTGAAGATTCCGTTAAGATGATGTCGTCAACATATAAAAGAAGAAAACCCATGTTATCGCCGTGACGATACACAAATAGAGAACTATCACATACGCTGCCATCGGCGCTTGGTTCGTGAATGTTTCGAATCATCACGACAAGGATCCTTTGGAAGTAATTAAGTTAGCAAATATGTAAAACCATGCTCTCGGCGCTTGTTTCTGTCCGTATAATGATTTACGTAAGCGACACACGTGGTGAGGTCTAGACTGATCCACAAAGCCGGGCGGTTGATGCATAAAAACCGTTTCATTTAAATCCCCATGTAAGAACGCGTTTTTGACGTCTAGTTGATGTATGGGCCAATTCCTTGATAAGGCAACCGATAACACGGTCCGAATAGTGGCCGGTTTGACCACGGGGCTGAATGTATCCATACAATCGAGACCCACTGTTTGAGATTTACCGTTGACGACAAGCCGAGCTTTATATCGAGCAAGAGTTCCATCAGAGTGGAACTTATGGCGAAACAACCACATACACCGGATGACAGGATGTGATTCCGGTTTCGGAACCAACACCCATGCACCATTAGTTATTAATGCATTATATTCGTTAAGCATAGCCTGTTGCTAATACGGGTCGGTAAGGGCTTTAAGGTATGAGGTGGGTATGGGAGATATGGTAGGTTTATTGGATGTGTGAAGGTTGTATTTGGGTTGGGTTTGAAAATGCCGTCCTTCCTCCGAGTGTTGGCGGGCGGATGTGTAGTGGTAGGAGGTGATGTGGTGGTCGGTGGGGACAGTGGTGATGGCGAGGGCGAGGGCGGGGACTGTGGTGGTGGCGAGGGTGGGGACGATGGGGTTGGTTTGGTAGCGACGTGAGGAGGTAGGGTGTGTTGGCTGGTAAGTGGGTGATGGGAGGAAGGATGAGTGGTAGTGGGATGAGGTTGGGGTACGGCTTGGGAGGCTGTGGGAAATCGGAAGTGGGCTGGGTCAGGTGAGTCGTCGTCAAGGAACCGGTATGTTGTCGGGTTTGATGGGTCGGTAAAGGGAAACGTGTTCTCATCAAAAGTAACGTGACGGGAAATGTGGACACGGCCAGTTGAAGGATCGAGGCACCGGTAACCCCGAAAATTTTCGGGGTACCCGAGAAAGATGCACCGGTTGGAACGAGGATGAATCTTCTGTGGTTGAGTGGCGGATAGATTTGGGTACCAAGCGCACCCGAACACCCGAAGATGTTCATAAGTCGGGTGGCAATGGTACAAAGCAAACGTAGGTGTATTAAAATTGAGACGTGTAGTGGGGGTGATGTTATGAAGATAGGCAATTGTGTGAAGGGCCTCCACCCAGTAAACGGGAGGAAGGTGAGCATGAACAAGTAAAGCACGGATTATGTCGTTCAGTCGCCGTATCATGCGTTCGGAACGACCATTTTGAGACGATGTTTGGGGACACGAGAAGCGTATGACAAGGCCATTGGAGGATGCAAAGTTATGAAAAGCGTGATTATCGAATTCTCCCCCTAAATCACATTGAATGGATTTAATATTTTTTTGAAATTGGGTTTTGACAAAATGATGAAATTTTGCAATTTTTGTAAATGCTTCTGATTTGAACTTTAATGGATACACCCAAACTGTAACGCTCTGCTTTTTCATAACTTTCCTTAATTAGAAAGTTTGCCTTTTATTTCTATTTTTGGAAACTCGTTTCCTTTGTAATCGTACTTCGTTCCAAACCATTGTAAACCCGAGACTTCGATCATAATAAAAATTTGCTATTTCATACGAATTATACTTCGTTCATTTTTATGTGCTTAAACATTTTATACATCTGATACATGCTCGTACCCTTGTAAACACATACGTAACTTACAATCAATACATGATTCTAGATATCCTACACGTGCATACACTGGATTATACGTTCACAGTACACAACCTGTACTTTATTTTAGACAAACTTATTTAATTTCATGTTTTGTATAAAGTAAACATTAATATATATATATATATATATATATATATATAGGGTGGGGTTCTAGAGTGAACACTAATGTATTTGTGAACTGAGTGAACAAATCCTGTCCATTGATCTACACACGTGTATGGTCAGGATCTCATCATCAAATCGTAAAATACACTAGTGTATTTCAACATCAAATCCTGGTCATTGATCTACACACGTGTATGGCCAGGATTATTTCACTCAGTTCGCAAGCTACACTAGTGTTCACTCATGAACCTAATCCTAAATATATATATATATATATATAGTTTCAAAAAAATTACTTAATACATAATATAATTATTTAATCAAACTAATACTGCAAAACAATAAATGTTCTAAGTGGCCTTATGATCGATCAAACTTGTAATACATAATATATTTCCTTTTATGCTTCACTTCTTAATATTAATTATTGTGTATACATATTAGATAAGTTAGTTAAACTACTAAAAGGGACCAATATGGAAGTGAATGAAAAGGAATATTTTACAATATGTTATATGTTTATATGAAACTTTAAATTGTCTGATACAAAAGGAATAGTCAACTAGACATGGCCAAAGACCTACGGCCAAACCATGATTCCACAGCCAACATGATCGACCATCTCATTGGTTAGTTTATTGGGTCCATTTAATTAGGGTCCTAATATTAACACATGGAAAAACTTATTTACACATGGTGTATACGGGCCGTATACTGTTATACGGCCCGTATAGAATAAAACAACTTGACAAAGTCTGTGCCAGCAGACTTTGTCAGTTGTTTTTATTCTATACGGGCCGTATAACAGTATACGACCCGTATACACCATGTGTAAATAAGTTTGACTGGTCGTATACAATGTATACGAACGTGTATACGGGCCGTATAACAGTATACGGCCCGTATGGAACGAAATTTTGATTTTTAAAATATTTTAGAGTGGTGAGGTGCTCAAAATAAAACATCAACAAGTAATAAAGATTGAAGAACAAGAAAACGTGTCGTATGACTGTAATAAAACGGAAGCTATCAACGCGGGATTACGGGCGTGGTGTTATTCTTTATTTAATATTTATAGAATAAAAGGAAGGGTGAGGCATTTGATGAGAGTTGTAAGGAGTCTGAATAAAACGGAAGCTATCAACGCGGGATTACGGACATGCGTTTAATTCCCAACATATTTGTTTTGTCACGTACATTTCGTAAGAAACTTTTCGTGCACTGAACCTTCACCTCCAATCATTTCCTGGTCAAATCACACACTATAAAGTTTAAACTTATCGTGTGTTGTAGTTTGGAAAGATGACCGAATAGAGATCTGAATAACAAACTGTGGAGAACTTGTTTGCGTTATCCACCAACAATCCGTTCATTATCTGTTGTTATTTAAAACAATAGCAATTAACGTTCGGTTGAGATAACGGACATCCAACTTTCAAAATTCAAATCAAACTAACACGAAGTATCTCGAAGGTATCATATTCTTGGTTCAATACCATGTGAAAAAAGATTCTTGCCAGCAGACTTTTGTTGGTTGTTTCCAGGTAGGGTTTAGAATGTTTGAAGGAATATCGGTTTTTCAGTATTCGGATTTTGTTGGTTCAATACCAACTGCTCGAAATCCCTTTCGTTTCATGGATTTCCCTTTGGTTGAAACTTTTCATCACCGGTTTCTACAGCACAAGCACATACACAGGGGAGAATATTCTCGAAATTGAAGGAAAAGAAAAAATGGTTGTTGATGTTTTTTCTCTATCAGGATTTTGTTGAGTCGTCGGGAAAACTTTTCCTCAGGGGAGGGTGAGTAGTATGAGTCTGAGTCCATTGTGGTTCGTGAATGTTGGAAGAACCCGCCACGTCTTCTGCTGCCTCTTCGGTTGGTAAAAGACATAGGATAGCTTTTAATACAGGCTCTTTGTCGGTTGTGGTTGATTTATAGGTGGAGGTTATGAAACGAATATATGTTTATGCGAACATCCTTATTTTGTCACGTACATGCGTTTAATTCCCAACATCCTTATTGTATCAGACTCTCTCCCCTCCTGATGCAATTTTCACAGTGGTACCAATGTCCTGCTACTACAATCCTTCCAACGATCCTTGTCTTGAAAGACAAGAATACAACGTTCATGTATCACAAGGAATGACCGATCTAAGGCAGAGAACCTGATTTAGATACACAAATTCATCACCGGTTTCTACAGCACAAGCACATACGCAATGAAGTATTAAAAGATGTTAGTTTCTTGACAGTATGGTTTCTCGACAAATGAAGTATTAGCTGTCCTTGCTGCCTCTTCGGTTGATAAAAGACATAGGATGATTTCTCTATTACAGCACTCTTCTGAAAGACAAGAATACAACGTTCATGTATCACAAGGAATGACCGAGTTTGGAAAACGGACGGAATCCACGAAGAAACTGTTGGAATTTGTGGATTTCGGTTGGTTCAGAAACTTAACAAGAGAAGCAACTAAAAAAAAGGAAAGAAAGACCTTATTTTACCATTTTTACCATATGTATACGGGCCGTATACCGTTTATACGGCCGTATACGCTCGGTAAAAAACAAATTTACCGATCGTATACAATGTATACGACGATTGTATACGGGCCGTATATTCTGATACGGCTCGTATACTATGGTAAAAAAATGGTAAAAAAATGGTGTATTCTCTTTAATCTCTTAGAACGATCCTTGTATTGAGAACCTGATTCTGGTTTAAACAATGGAATTTGTGATTCAACAGAAATAACTGAAAAATAACTCGCCATTCTCTTGCACCTGTATACGTTGCAAGGTATAGAATGTTTGTAGTATTCTTGGTTCAATACAAACTCTTCTGAAAGACAAGATAATGGATTCTCAACAAATGAAGATGAAGAAACGAGAGTTTGTTTTGAGAAATTTACAAGGTAAACCTGAATTTTTAGATTTTTAGACACTTACTTGAACATGAGTCTGAGTCCATCGTGGTTCGTGAATGCTTCGATTTCAACAAATCTTTCAAGGTCTTAAGTGATGGACAACTGGTTAAAAGATGTAGAAGAGTTTGTGTATAGATCTTTAATGTGAGATTCTTCAAGTTTGCACATTTTGAGAAAATACCAATGTGGTCATTTTCAAGTGTGAGATTAGCCAAACGAGGATGAAAGATACTCAAACCATCTGATCCCGTTGTTGCAAACTCCTTTAATGTGAGATTCTTCAAGTTTGCACATTTCGAGAAAATACCAATGTGTTTGTCAGCTTCGTAAATACACAACTTAACAAGATACGCAACTAAAAAGTTAACATTCAGATTCAGATTCAGAAAGCAGATGTTTAGTAGTGTTTGAGACAATTGATTTCTCTTGCGGTTACCAGGCCTATCATCTCCGTCTACGTTTGGTTTCTTCGTTTATTGGATCGTTCTAATAGATTAAAGAGGTTTTTACCATTTTTTACCATATGTATACGAGTCGTATACGGTTTATACGGCCGTATACCATTGGTAAAAAATATTTTTACCGCTCGTATACAATGTATACGATGGTTGTATACGGGCCGTTTATTATTATACGGCTCGTATACTATGGGTAAAAAATGGTAAAAAATGGTAAAAAAAGGGTTATTCTCTTTAATCTATCAGAACGATCCTTGTCGTGATGATTCGAAACATTCACGAACCACAATGGACTCAGACTCATACTACTAGCAGTAGAACCCGACACGTCTTCTGTGATGATTCGAAACATTCCGAATAACTAGCAGAAAAACCCGTATACGGTGATTGTTTATCCATACTATTCTTCATAGCCATATTCCCACTCACAATTTGTTGATACATATCGTCCGTTCAACTTGAGTATTTTTTCTAACTTTATGCTTGCATCCACCATAGTGAATATTAACTTTGTGTGAAAGAGTTTGGAAACCGGACGAAATCTATGAAGAAACTGTTGGAATTTGTGGATTTCGGTTGGTTCAGAAACTTAACCAGAGAAGCAACTAAAAAAATACAATTGATTTCTCTTCCGGTGAGGGTTTTGAATTGATTCCTGCGCTCAAGTTTCAACTACTGGAGTGAAAATTGGTAAAAAATGGTTTATTCTCTTTAATCTATTAGAACGATCCTTGTAACCATCAACCGTTCAAGTTGATATAGGAGAGTACTGAACAACCGAGATAACAGCTCCGGTATTTTTCACCAACCCATCTTTGGTAGTGTTTGTTTGAGAACCTGATTCAGATACACAACGGTCTCTTTGCTTCGTCTACTAGAACTATTTGTGTATGCATTCTTTTGGTAGTTAACAACGCTAATTAGAAAAAAATCTGAAAAAATTAATCATATCGATTGCAATAACAGGATGGATGTGACACACATAGATAGATAAAATGTCACAGTTGTCAAGACTGTTTGTCGGGTTTCCAATGCTCACACAGGGTGATAAACAACGCTGATACACGTAACCTCTAGTTATATTCAGATTTAAACAATGCCCGCCTCAATCTTCAATACTTCAGTAAAATACCACTAGTAGAAGAACCTGACACGTCTTCATGTAACAGAGAATGTTTTAGAAATTGAAGGAGAATGAAAAGATTTGTTGAAATCGAATTTGACAACTATGACAGCTTATTAAAAGTATCGTGTGTTGTAGTTTGGAAAGATGACCGAACAGAGATCTGAATAGCAAACTGTGGAGAACTTGTTTGTGGCAGGTTCTTCTACTAGTTACTCGGAATCGATAAATAACCAACACGGAGATCTCTGCGATCGCTAAGGTTTTCATCAACGGACTGATCGGTAACGTTACTCTACCTGTGCTCCGATTTAAGCGGCATGTTCCGATCAACGTTTATCGACATTGTTAAAGGTGATGAAGAGTTTTAGAAACCCTAGAATGATTGTGTTTTTACGGGAATAAAACGTGATACTTGAAAAAAGCCAATATATACGGCCCGTATATAGTTATACGGCCCGTATACATGTCCTAACATCAAAAACCCACAAAAATAAATCAATTGAGCCGTATACGTTTTACAAATCGTATACACATGTATACGACTCGTATAACTGTATACGGGCCGTATATAATAAAACAAAAAAAAACATTCTCTGCGCATTTTCCTATTCAAAAACATTCTATACGAGCCGTATAATTGTATACGGCCGTATACAATAGGGGATGTGAAAATAAGATATAGGGTATGTGGGAATAAGGCACCCCTTTAATTATCCATCTTCCCAACTACTCCCTTCTCCATTCTTAAAACAACGCAACCCTTCTCCTTCTTTCTTGAACCGCCGCAAACAACCACGACAACCACCACCACTCACAAATCTGTTTCGGACATGTTAGGATTGAACCCTACCAGAGGAACAGATAATGTAAAGCCAAAACCATGTCACAACAGTGGATTCACAATAAGCAGCGGTTTACACTTTGCTCTCCCCTTAAAAGTGATTTATAACAATTGATGGTCTCTATCTGCTGCTCATATTCAACTGCTGCTGTCCTTTCAACTGCTGATGTGAACCCTGAAGTATTCAACACTGCTGGTCCTATCTACTGATGTTAAAGCACTGCCCAGTCAAGGACTGATCAACCTTGAGGAAAGCACTGACATAAAGGGAGAGCAGCTGTTTAGTAAATTGTTTGTCTTATGTATAGTCAGTGGTTAGGTTAGCAGTGTTTGTGTAAGGGCAGTAGATACAGGTTGTTAGGCTGTTAGAAGTCGCTTTCATGGTGATGTCAGCTGAGATACCTCAGTGGTTTGGTTTGCCTATAAATGTAACAGTACCCTGTACTGTTACATTTGATTGACTGAGCTGGTTTTTCCTTCTTATGTCTAATCCTTTCATCTTGTGCAATCCAACCTTGGGGCATCAGGCTGAGGGGGAGTATAGTTTGTAAGCTTATCTGTAATCTTTTGCTTTGATTTGTAATTCATTCGAATCTATGAGAAGCAATTGTTTATCAAACTATTTTCTCCTTTGATTGTGTTTACAAAGTTTGTTTTCATTTCCGCTGCACTTAACATATTTTCATATTCGTTGATCATTCATTTTAAACAAACAAACACTATCATGAGAGCCTCCGATCTTAACAATTGGTATCAGAGCCTGGACAGTCAAATTTGATCTAACAATCAATTTGACATAACAGTTCGGCTCAAAATTCATTGATACTAAGGTTGGTTGTATTCAGTTGAAAAACAGAGTAACGAGTAGATCATGTTCAAAGTGGTTATTCAAAACTCTGTAAATCAACCAAGATGTCATATGACACACAAATTTCATACAACAAGCGATATCATGCACAAATCACTCATAGTTTTCAGATCTGTAAACATATCTGATAAATTATGGGATTGGTCTATTCTCAAATTGATTTCAACTGTTGTTTTGATATTTGTGATGTTTTCATTAAATACTAAAGTACTAACCTCAGTTTAACAAAACCTATGTTCATAAAAGCATTGTTGTTTTGTTAACACTAAAAGAGGGAAATTAACACTTTAGTTATTTAGATCTTATATGTGTTGAAAACAGGTTGAGTTCTTCAAAAGGACAAAATCAGCTATGTTAAAATACAATAAGAAAATTCACAAAAACTCCGAAGTGTGTTCATCTCAATGCTTCTGAAGTCAGAAGAAAAGAGTATAAACATAAAACACTGAAGAGTCAAAGTTTGAGGTAATAATGGTCATTAAGCAAATATACGCATTCATCTGTTCAGGGAAAGGTTTTGATTCCAGTAAATGAACTCCAAAAAGGACTAGACATATGTTTTAAAAATATATCCATGTGTCCTCATGTTTGCAATCAACCGACAAAGAAAATGGTTCCAAACAGTGGTCAAAATGTATTCAAAAGTTTTCAACCACTGTTGCTAAACCACTGACCATTTTCAAAAACCTGTGAATGATGTGATTACATTTTCTATTGAAATTTTGCCAGATCTTTTTGACACTATTCTTAGAAAATCCTTTAACCATTTTTTGTTCAAAGGATTCTTTCGAATAACCAGGATATATTATTCATTTTTTATATATATAATATATTTGAAACTTTTGCTTGTTTTTGTTGGCAATAGTTTCAGCTCCTGTCAGGATGTAATACCTTATTTTTGCATGGTATTTGTGTCCTCAGAAATGGGTCAAAAGGAAATGGTACATATGTCATGATCATGTCATACTCAGGCTTGCTCCTAAATGTTTATCAAAGGATGATTGCAAACTGTGATTAAATTACTAGGGTACTCATGTGTTAATTGAATATTAAACGAAAATGAGTTGCCTTAGTAAAAAGTTTTCATCATCTGGGGTACTAAACCACTGTCTTTCAAAATTGACATGTTGCAAAACCTTGAATGAAAATTCTTAAAACTGTTGCTGAAACATCTGTTCTTCAGATTTGCACCATTTACCCTAACCACTGTTTTGTTCCAACATCTGATCTCTAAACACTGTCCACTGCTGAAAGTTAACCACTGATCCCTCATTTTCTTGTAAGCACTGATGCTCAAAATCAGTGTCTTATCCACTGATATGCTATCTACTGATAGAAAAAATCATCCACTGCCCAAGATCTTTACCGTTGTAATCACTGATGCTTGATACATCAGTGGCTCTTAAAACAACTGTTCTCCATACTTAATCCGTTTCATCAGTGTTTGACACGTGGTCAGTTTTTAGCCCTCAGATCTTAATAACCGCTGCCACATCAGCGATCATTTTTTTTTAAAATAAAACCTGCCCTAAACCCCAAACAGGGTTTTACATTGTCGAATTGAATTCCAAAATTCTCTTCTCATAGCAGTTTCCAACCCTTCTTTTCAAAATCTCCAAAATATTCCTTTATTCTTCTTCGCAAAAATGACAAAATCAAAGTCAAAATCAAAACCAAAACCTAAATCACCATCACCTTCCAAAGAGGTCGCTCAAACGACCGAAGAACCCATCGAAATACCATTCAAACAATCTCACAATTATCTGGGTTTATTCACAAAACCTACTGATAATCACACCTTTGACACCATCATTGATGCATTATCTGCATCAAAGTACAAAACTTTGTTGACAGCAAATGCTCCTATCTATCTGCAAACCCAGAGAGAGTTTTGGAAAAAGGCGTCGCTTGAAAAACAAGACGGAAAAGTCATAGCCATTAACTCCTCGATACAGGGAAAAGCGATCAAAATCACACCAAAATCGATATCAGAAGTCTTCATACTCGACGATCAGAACGGTAAAACCTCTTTTGACAAAAACGAGTTAAAAGCTGATTTTCTGAAAAGGAGTTATGCAGAAGAACCAAAGGTTGATACCCTACAAAAGGGTTATTTTCCATCTGCACCCAGGTTTTTATTTCACACACTCTTGATGTGTGCTTCAAATAAAACAACATCTTTCAACGAAATACCATTAAAAATTCAAAGCCTGGGTTACGCTATTTTGAATAACAAAGACTATAACTACTCCCAGGAGATTTTCAATGACATGGTGAAAAAAGTTGAAAGTAAAGCATTTTTACTTTTTCCAAGATTTTTGAGTTATTATTTTGAACAAAAATTTGAAAAGAAAAATGTAGATTTGCTCAAACAAGGTGTTTATTGTCAAATAAAAAGCATAACAAAAGAAACATTTTCAAGGATGATGGCACCAATAAAAACAAAAGCAGGGGTACCTGAGCAGACTTTAGCGGTTACAACTGCTCCTCAGGTATCAGCTGCTGAGCCCACTGCTCCAGGTGATCATAGCAGCACTCCCACTGCTTTGAAACCCACACCTGCCACCACTAAAAAGACCAAAATGAAAACATCCAGAAAACCCACCAATCCCAAAACAAAGGCAACTCTGGAAGATGAGATCCCAGAGGAAATGCCTGTGACAACACAAAAGTCACCAAAAACCACTGCTGCTACTTCCTCACAGCAGTTGGAAGAAAGATCTCAACCCATGCCTAAAACTCCTCCTGCATCCCCACAAAAGGATCAGGTTGTAAGCACAGGGACACCACAATATGAAGCTCTGAATCCACTCGGATCCATCTTCCTCAGTCCTGGTCCCAAGGACATGTCTCTTTCAACCCCCATCCCCTCACCAATCATAATGCCACAATCCATGCTACCTCTGTTGCATGCAGCTGCTATTGCACAGACACAAACCAGTTCCTCTCTATCACCTATCACTGAGAGTATACATCCACAAGTGACTGGGTCTGATGCTACTACTTCTGCTATCCCAGCAACAGTTGAGGAGGTTACACTGCAGGAGTTACAAGTAACTCTTGTCAGTAGTTCAAGTGGAGCAGCAACTACAAATGTTGGATCAACAGGTCTATATTTAGACAGTTGTTTCATCAGTCAGACTCCCTTGAAGGCAATTTCTTCCATAGCACCTCTGAAAATCACTAGTGAGGCTATTTTGTCCACTAGTAACATTAAAGATTTATCAAGTGCTGAAGAGAGAAGTCCCCAGTACCAAGAACAAGGGGCATCAATGGGTGACTTTTGGGACTCAGTTCCTAAGTCAAACATTGATATAACCACTGCTGGTGGGGATTCAGATGATCCTACTAATGTAGGTGATGATTCAAGATATCAGGAATTGACGGGCAGAGTTGACAAACTTGAAGAATCAGTTGCTGAAATAAAGGAGATGGTGCAAGAGATTTTAAAAGCTCAAAAAGCACAATCCACTGCAGCCCCACCACAATCTGCTGTTCCTGCTCAAGCACCTGCACAACAGGCATTTGCTGCAAATGAGCTATGGAATATATTTCAACCCATGCTTGAAGCACAGCAACAAATGGCTGATAAAAAGCATGCTATTCAAGTACAAATGCTGACAAATATGGTTGAATCAAGATTTAAAGACACTCAAGCAGATATCAAGGCTATAAAGGCTAGCATTCAAAATGCTTCTGGCAAAGTTCCTTCTTCAATACCATTTCTTGTAAATCCCCCTTCAGATAATGCCAAAAAGGGGGAGAATAACAAGCTGTTGGGAAATTTAAATAGGAGGGGAATAGAACATGGCCTTCATGTTGAGCCTGAAAAAGGAAAAGAAAAAGAAAAACAGGTCTCAAAACCTGTTAGCCAAACAGCTGATACAGCAGTAGTTACAAAAACTACTGTCTGTAGCCAAACAGCTGCCATGACATCAACACACACATCTGCAACACACACCACTCTACCACACACCACTACAACCACTGTTCCATCATCATCACCATCTACAATCATATCACCACCACTGCCTCCTGCCATAAAGCAGAAGACAACAGATGTTACAACATCTGTTGTAATGACAGCAGCGGTTGAAGCACCAGTTGTTTCAACCACTGTCAGTCAATCACTGCCACAAACCACTGCTATCCAATCTACCACCACTGATCCACCCAAAACATCATCTACTTCTTCTTCATTAAAAAGGAGAAGAAATCTCATATCAGATGATGATTCACCACCATCACCACCAACATCACCACTTCCATCCCCTGCTCAAAAGCAGAAGACAACTGCTGACATATCAGCAGTTGTAATGACAACAGATGTTGAGACACCAGTTGTTTCAATAGCTGTTAGTCAGTCATCTTCCATTGTTCCCACCAGTCTTGCATCACAACCTCCTAAGCTTTACAAACGAAAAAGAGAAACAACTCAGGACACTGATGAAAAGTATGATCCTGTTGCTGCTAAGAATCCACTGGAATTAGAAGCTGTGAAAAATGAGATGAAACAGTTTTACACTGAAGATGATCCTTCAAAAAGGAAATTTCCTTCTCTCATAGGTTTCATAATTCCAGAAGACATGAATGAATATCTTGAAATGAAAGTTAGACAAGCAAGGATAAGAGCCAAAATTGAATGCAAGAATCAAGGAAATGAAGCTATTTTGAAAAGAAGAGAATTCCTGCTCAACAAGGTTGAACAAATAAAGGAATATGCAAGTAATTTGAACAAGGAAATGTCAAGCATATCTCCTGAAGCAGATCAACGAAATGAATTGAGGAAGGAATATCTTGCATACATAATGAAAGAGAAGTTCTATCCTGCTGAAGAAACAGATTTCAAAGATTGGCCAATAATTGCATTAAAGCATGAGGCAAAAAGAGTTGAAAAGGTTAACAATGATCCAAGAAAGAAGAAGACAGCTCCAAATTGGAATAAATACAAGAAGCTCATAGCTGATCTTATTTCTGAATACAAGATAAAGAAGCAGGAGTTGATAGATGCAAGAGTGGATTCTGCAAGTGCCATAGCAAAATGGACCAAGCAGCAAACAGACGAAGCTTATGAAAGACTTAGGAAAAGGAGGGACACTCCTAAAAAGTCTGACTACAAAAAGTTGAAAGAACAGAAGCCTTTGTTACAAAGTTGAGAAAAGAAAGGGAGGAAATGCTGACTGTTGAAAAAGAAAGGCTTGAAGAAGATGATCTGATTGAAGAAGCTACCAAGAAATTGGCCTCAGATAAAGAAAACTTAGCAAAACTACAAGACCTTACCAAAAGGGTCAAAGTAGTAAGCAAACAATCATCAGCAGATATCACAGACAGTGAGCTTGATCAACAACAGAAACAAGAGCTGCTTGACAAAGAAGTTGCAGAAGATATAGCTGCAGCAAACAAAGTCATAGAAGAAGCTTTTAAAAGAATGTCTGAAGTTCAAGATACTGTTGTACAATTTTTCTCAAGGCCAAATGTTTCCAGCTCATCAGGAAATAAATCTCTCCCAAGAAACCCATTTGGTTTAAAAATACTAAAGTGGATGTCTGATCAAAAGACCCACGTATTGACTTTGGTCAGAACCAATGGAGAAGTGAGGCATATATCAAGGAATCAAGCACTAGGCCTGGGTGCTGAAGATCAACTAGATCTCCTTGAGCTTACACTGTGCAGGGATGAAGATGACACAAGTTCCAAGGAATTTGAAGAAGAATTTAAAAGACATGTAAGGGAACTTCTGATGAGGAATAAAGATCCAGAATAATGACAGGTTTTGGCATTATCTGTTCCAGGGGGAGATTGTTAGGATTGAACCCTACCAGAGGAACAGATAATGTAAAGCCAAAACCATGTCACAACAGTGGATTCACAATAAGCAGCGGTTTACACTTTGCTCTCCCCTTGAAAGTGATTTATAACAACTGATGGTCTCTATCTGCTGCTCATATTCAACTGCTGCTATCCTTTCAACTGCTGATGTGAACCCTGAAGTATTCAACACTGCTGGCCCTATCTACTGATGTTAAAGCACTGCCCAGTCAAGGACTGATCAACCTTGAGGAAAGCACTGACATAAAGGGAGAGCAGCTGTTTAGTAAATTGTTTGTCTTATGTATAGTCAGTGGTTAGGTTAGCAGTGTTTGTGTAAGGGCAGTAGATACAGGTTGTTAGGTTGTTAGAAGTCGCTTTCATGGTGATGTCAGCTGAGATACCTCAGTGGTTTGGTTTGCCTATAAATGTAACAGTACCCTGTACTGTTACATTTGATTGACTGAGCTGGTTTTTCCTTTTTATGTCTAATCCTTTCATCTTGTGCAATCCAACCTTGGGGCATCAGGCTGAGGGGGAGTATAGTTTGTAAGCTTATCTGTAATCTTTTGCTTTGATTTGTAATTCATTCGAATCTATGAGAAGCAATTGTTTATCAAACTATTTTCTCCTTTGATTGTGTTTACAAAGTTTGTTTTCATTTCCGCTGCACTTAACATATTTTCATATTCGTTGATCATTCATTTTAAACAAACAAACACTATCATGAGAGCCTCCGATCTTAACAGGACACCTCTCAACCGCACTCTATCTCACTTTCCCACTCTCTAATGCATCACGCTCGTACTGTCGAAGAACCCGCAAAAGGCCGGAGTTCGGAGCTCACCGGAGACTCTCGAAGAATCGACGCTCAAATCCTCCACTGTTCGTTACGTATTGTTTATTTCGAAAGAAGAATGAAACGAACCGAAGGCATCGTAAGCGATTCACATAATTTTTCTCTGTTCATTACCACGCCGCCGGAGAAGGAAGCTTTCGCCGGAGTAACCAAGCATCGACGAAAGCCGTTTTTCTTGTTTCGAAACTTGCCGGAGCTCGGGAAGACGACCGGAGAAACCCGCGGCGTTTCCGTTACGTGTTCGGTACATCCTTTTATGTTCTGTTGTTTCGATTCTTTTTTTCGTTCGTGTTCGGTTTCGTACAGGAAGCCACAGTAAGGAGTTCAATGAATATTGAACTGGGTTTTTTGTCGATAACTGTTATTATAATGAAGAAGGAATATACATACTGTTATTGTTAATACAATCAAGTTTGTTTTCTTTTTTTATTTTAGGGTGAATTGCAAGTTGTGTCCTTTATCTTTAGGCCACTTTGCAAGTTTTGTCCTTTATGTTTAAAGTTGACGAGTTTTGTCCTTTATGTTAAAAATCAAGCACGTTTTACCCTTTGGGTCTTAAAAATCAAGCACGTTTTGTCCTTTATGTTTAAAAATCAAGCACGTTTTGTCCTTTATGTTTAAAAAATCAAGCACGTTTTGTCCTTAAAAATCAGGCACGTTTTGCCCAAAAGGGTAAAACGTGCTTGATTTTTAAACATAAAGGACAAAACTCGTCAACTTTAAACATAAAGGACAAAACTTGCAAAGTGGCCTAAAGATAAAGGACAAAACTTGCAATTCACTCTTTATTTTATTTAATTTAATTTTATTATTATTTTTACTAATGAAACATTAACATTTCAAATCTTGGTCTTGATGTTCTGTTCGGGTATATTAGAGGAAGAAGACAAACTGAAATGAATTAAACTTATAGTAATCACCAAACCAAACAAACTGAATCATGGTTCTGTTCGGTTGTTTTTTTTTTATAATAAAGAAGATGACATACAAAGTTATTGTAATCCTTTTATTTCCTTCATTTACTACTTTATTTTATAACACTAATATCACTAACAAGTTAAATGCATAAATAACTATTATGCAAATCACAAAGAGTAGGATACTTAATTAAACTTATAGTAATCACCTCTCGTGTGTTAATTGATATTTAGGATAAACACTCTCGTTCGTTCTCTTGAAATTCCATTTACTCATGCACCATCGTTTGCCCTTATAGGGTGACCTCGGTGTTCCGTCCTCCTAAACTCGTACACTCGTCAACACTTGGATAATCGGGAGACTTAGCAATTATGTGAGTATACTCGTATTCCCCTCTTTTACTTTTACCACTTTTGGGGTGTAACATGTTTACTTATCAAAACTTACACATGAACTTTATGCTTAGACACATGAACATTCCTATAACATGCTTGTATACGTGATTGCTTGATACTTTAAACTTGGGTGATTCTTATGTGTTGAACTTATCATTAACTTCGTACGAGCCTAACCGTGACATATGTAGCGCTATAGGATTGACGACCCGCCCGTAGACTTGTGGTTATGTCATGAGCATCTTCCGTCTCATTATTGGTTTGATATGTTTGACACATGCCAAATTTATTATTTATCTTGAATCACATGCTTGCTATGAGGAATTGTTTAAAAACTTATCTTTGTTATGTACGTACCAAACTTGTATACTCGCCTTTGCTTTTGCATTGAATTATATTTTAAACATGTTACAGGTTGATGATGACGATGCTATGAAAAGAAGTAGTGTTGATGCCTAGATACACACATAGACGTTTAGGTTTAATATGTTGTATCAATTTTGATTATGTTGTCATGAATTTCCTTTGAACTTGTTGTATTTGAATTTCTTGTAATGTTGACAATTTACTCTATGAAATGAAATCAATTTATTAAATATTGTCACAAATAGCATTATGATGTCTCTAGCAATCTTCACACTTCGTCTCATCCCGATGTTTCCGCCATTGGTTGGGGTGTGACACAAACATAGTGTGAATAGTTGTCAATTAGAACCAAGTAGTATTTGTAAGACGTTTTGCTTAAAATCGGCGACGTCCAAAGGTCGTAATGTATGATGTCGAACGGTGCATAAGTAAATGAATTTGAAATAACGAAAGGAAGTCTTTTACTATTAGCTAAATGACACGAATCACAAAATTCAAACGAGTTCTTAGTGCAATCAATCAAACAACGACTAGAAAGAAAATGCAAAATGTTCGACCCCGGGTGGCCAAGGCGATCATGCCACTTATTTGTTGAAGTCGAGGATGCCAAAAAAGCTTGAACTGGGGAAGTGAAAGGATTGAGTTCGCCGGTGCTCTCATGGCATGAAATGTGGTGCCCCGTCTTGAGATCCTTCAAAGTAAAACCGTTAGGGTCAAATTTCACTGAAACTTGGTTATCACGGGTAAATTTTCGTACAGAAAGAAGATTTTTAACAACGGTAGGTGCATATAGAATATTGTTTAGTTTAAAGGTTTTTGATGGTGTGGTGTGAACACCGCTACCGGTACCCGTGATCGGCAACGTTTGGCCATTACCGACAAATATATTAGCATTAGTAAACTTAGATAATGGAGTTTGAATTTTATTATCATCCGAAGTAATGTGAGAAGACGCACCTGTATCCATGTACCATTGTGGGTCCGGTTGATTGAAGGATAAAGAGCTCAGGGCGGCACCAAGTTCTGTAGGATTAAGAGGGTCAACATTGGATGGGCTTGGTGTAGGAGGAAAACCGGGTGGGGCCTATGGAGTTTGGGCCGAAAGCCCATACCCTGATGCCGGTTGAGGACCATGGTCGTAGTATGCTTGTGGGGGTGGAGCCGCATGTTGTGGTGGTGTAGGGGAAGTTGGCCGAGACCACTGGGCCGTCCAAGGGGACTGGGCCGGATGAGGGCATGGAGGTGGGGTAGGGTACCAATGTTGACCAGTTGCCTGCTGAGAAAAATTGGGGTGTTGAGAATATCCTCCATTATTCCACTGCTGAGAATAGTAACCATAAGAGCTTCTTCCACGGCCACGACCTCCTCGAGAGTTTCGACCACAACCCCGGCCACGTGTATATGGTCGGGGCTGATAATAGTCAAAGGTCTGATTAGGGTGAGCAGAGGGAAGTGGAGCCGGGCCGCCGGTGGGGTTTGTGTTGACGCCGGTGGGTGGGACGGACGGTGGTGTGGTTGTGCGAGGGGTGGCGAGGGCTGAGTGTTGCTGTCTGGCTGCTTGGCGTCGCTGCTCTCTTTCGATCATGTCTCTAGCATCATCCCAGGAGGTGTTCGATTGATTGATAAACGAGGCGGTAGTGTCGTACTCTGGTGGAAGACCTTGAACCATCTGCAAGACCAATCGGGATTCAGTAACGGGCTGGTCGACGTCTTTCAACTGTTCAGCAATGTCTTTTAACTTTTGGAAATACTCATTCAAAGATGAGCAGGAAGCCAACGTTGTTTTGGTGAAGGCCTGTAGAAGAGAGGATGCACGCGAGTTCTTGTTATTCTGAAAGATCGACTGGAGTTTATTCGAAGCTTGCTGAGCGGTTGACTGATCGTCTAAGATACGAACCAGAAGGTCGTCTGAAAGTGTTCCGTAGATCCACTGTAAGACAATAGAGTCAATTTTAGCCCATGATTCATAGTCTTCGTCCGTCTCGGCTGGCGGCTTGGTTCCATCGATATGCTTCAACACCTTGTAGCCTTTTGCGTGGAGTTTGAAGAGTTTTACCCATGCCGTGTAGGTGACCTTTTCACCATCGAGAATTCTGAATTTGTTCTGAATGTTGGTTACAGAGTAAACGGGATGGAGATGTTTGTTGTCGGTCGTAACCGAGGAAGAGGAAGTGTCTTTTCTGGTCATGATGTCGCCGGAAATAAAAAGGGGAACAGATCGGAATGGGGGTTTAACTATAGCTCTGATACCATATTAATATGTGGTATCAATTGATGATTTACAATGAATAGGAGAACCATATAAATAGCAATAGAACATAACAACTTTCCTAATGGGTTCCTAACAAATCTCCTGCAGTTATGGAGATGGACTATTTCCTAAAGTGATAGGATCTGGTCCGCTAATAAATATATATATATATATAAGGGTTTGATCTATTTTTGTTTTTTGATGTTTTTTTAGTTGTTCTAGACTTGTGGTTAATGATTTTGTTGTTTTATTTTAAGCTTTGTTGTTTAAATAATTACTAATCAACATTTAAAACTAGGGTTTGAATGTTTGAAAATTAAAATTGAAAATTATGGACTATGGTATTGGTTGAGCATTATTGTTTATTTTGTTTAAGTGTTTAGTGTTGTTTTATGAACTTATGGAGCGATTTATATGTGATAAGAACCATGAGTAGGGAAGTTATAGCGCGATTTCTCAAGAGAAAAAATGGTTGAACCACTTTTTTTTGTCGGATTCTTCTAATTAAAGACCAAGTTATGTTTTAGAGAGTTGAGATCCTGTACAAACAGTGCTAACTGTAAGAACCATAAGAACAGATCTGAACCATTGATAGTTTAAATCTAGGGTTGGGGTTGATTATAAATAAAACTCTTATAATTTAAAATTAGTACTAACAAGTTAGGGGTAATTTCGTAAAATTGCTAATTATTTGACCATTTTCAATTAAATACAAATTCCACCAAGGTTTTTTAAACTAAAATAACTTTTATATACTTCATTATTATTTTTTTTGAATATACCATAAAATCAAGTATTTTTTTTATCTTTAATATGAGTACCATATTGATATACCTTTTTTTATTTATAAAAGTAACTTTTAAAAAAAGTTACCAAAAGTTGTTTTATAATTGTGCTGATAATGTGCTAATTATGTGTTAATTACAATATAATACAAACAAACACCAAAAGTAGATATAATCAGCACATCTGATGTGCTGATAATGGAGAACGATTGAGGATGTTGTGCTAATGTCGTTTATGTTGATAATGGAGAACGATTGAGGACGATGTGCTGATAATGGAGAACGATTAAGGATGTTATGCTAATTATATAGTGTTGTGTTGATTATATTTTTTGTGGTGGTTCCTACAGGTTGGTTCGATCATGGAGAGTTACTAGATCATGGATATGTTAAAAAATTCAAACTTTGATTTGAATTAAACTTGCATGGATTTATGGATGTTTTAATAATTATTTTTAATTAGTTATAAATAAATATGGTCAAAAGGTCTAAATTACCCCTAAACTAATTTTTTATTGAGGGATACTTGTCAATTATGTGTTGGTTCTTACAAACATAAGTGTTTGTATTTGATCCCATTCCATGTTTTAGATAAGTTCTTTTTGTTGTTTTATTTATTTAATGATTAGGAGAAATAGAAGTAGGAAGAGTTTAAACTTTGATGGTTTTTTGTTGTTACTTTACTTACTTATGATAGTTTTTTATATTGTTTACTATTTTAATTACTTGAAACTTTGTTTATTAATGTGATAGGAAGTTAGGAAATATGGTTTAATTGTTTGAAAATTGAAATTGACCCAACCCGACCCGATATGATCTGACCCGCTCTAAAACTTTATTTGTTTATGTTTACTTGTTTTACATGATCTGACCCGCTATGAACCAAAATTTTTTTATATAGCTAGGCTCTTAAATTTTTAAATTTTTTTCACCCTATAAAAAAAAATTATGGGTCAGCCTGCCTACACTACGTGGGCCACAACCACTACAACTACACGTCAAACAACAATCCATATGATACAATCATTTATATTTTGTTTTAAAGGTTTTACATCACGACCTGGGTTCCTATATTCACCACGTAAGTCAACTTAACATAGTGGCATAGTTGAAAACCTTTTAAAGTTAAAAATTTCAGTTGATTTGAATTTTATTTTATGTTAGCTTGAAATTCCATAAAAACTATTCATATATGATAAAAATTCAACTTAATGAACAGTGAATTTAGTTCATATTATAATATGGGGTATGTGGCGGGGTTTGTGACGGGGGTTGGGTACAAACGCCCAAGTCACCACCCCGGGTGGGCTTGGGTTTCGACGGGGCCCTTTAGGCGGGGGTTTCAGCCTGGGGGCGGGGGTTGTGGCGTGGGTCGGGTACAAACGCCCAAGTCACCACCCCGGGTGGGCTTGGGTTTCGGCGTGGCCCCTTGGGCGGGGGTTTCAGCCCGGGCATTGGACGGGGCTATCAAGATGACATGGCAGGATCTCATTGGCCAAGACAAGTAGTCATTTGGGCTAGCCGTTGGCCAACGACTATGTGTTTAAAAAAATTTATTCACTATAAATATTCACACTTCTATTCATTTTTTCCACCTCTTCTATAATCATCTCTATCTTATTTTTTTTTTTTAAATTCCCATCCAACCACAATACGAAAAATGAATCCTCATAATCGTGGTTTTGACCCGAACAATCCGTGGGCATTCCAAGAAACACCTAGCCCAACATCCAATCGTCCAATTGCTCCCTTTTTAATACACTCGACAATGCCAGATATGGCTGGTTACGCATCGTTTATCTCGAATCGTTTGAAGAATGATGTCGGTTGAAAACACCAATGCCTTTCGCGCAACGCGCGTTATTAAAAAACACTAGTTACCGTAAAAATGCCATTATCAAATTTCCTTTTTCTATTTATTTTGACCACCATGTTTAACATTACACTAAAAATTCCATTATCAAATAAATAATTAGACGACCAGTGAGCACTTTTGACACAAAAAAGTTAAAATGATAAATTGATAATCCACAATCCTGAAATGAAAGAAAACCAAATGCTTCTCAACTAAGAATTCTCTATACCGAATACTTTAGGCACTATTGATTTTTTTACTTTAGTTACTTATGATGTAATTCAGGTGTAATTCAGGGCAACACTGATGAAGAATAATCATACGCTACATCTCTCTTTGAACAAGTGATGAAAAAGAATCATACGCTACATTGCTCTTTGAACAAGCTGGAGAATGCTTGATGGTAAATGTACCTTGACATTAGAAAAGTATGAATAACACTATCTTAAGAAAAGTATGAATAACACCATGAAGATCCTATTTTGCAGCAATTGATCCGACATTTAAGAAACCAAGTGAATGTAACCAATACCATAGCATGGTTAATGGCGCACTCAAATGCATTGAGATCGGGTGAACTTTTGTATTTGGGCGTTTTTTTTGCTTGAGCTTAGCGTACAACAATTTCACCATGGTTGTGCCAAGTACCGGTGTGTTTATATATGTTTTTTTTCTTATATGAAACAATCATATCGGTCTTAAGACATAAATTTTAAATATTACTAATTGCTATACCATGGAAATATTTATTTTCAATTTTAAAGGTTTATTTTATAATATAGCTTGAATTATGACAAGTTTTCCAGATCTTGGTTTAGCTTTTCACCAAAAGGTTGTTTTTTAAGATTGTAGTATCTAATACCTCTAAGAAGCGTAAAACCAATCGTCATGTCATAAAACCACACCGCCACAGAACAACTACATTGCCACTGGTTAAAATGGTGGTAACCGTAGTTACTTTTTGTGGTTATATAATTTGCCCAAGATCACATTTATCAAAATTCTGTTTTTATTCATTAACAATATAAAACTTTTACATTTTGTGGTGGTGGTGTTAGGGTTGGGGTAAAAATATATAAAGTTCGCTTATTGTATTCCAAACCAAAGAAAGTTGTTTCGTCAAAAAAACAATTTTCAAATTATAATATCATTAGTTAAGAACAAATGGGTGTCGAAGACATAATGATCTCAAAGATTTTCATAATCAACATCCCGCAGCAACGCGCGGGTAACGTTAACTTGTTATTATATAAAAATAAAACCCTAAAAAGTTTTGAAAGAATCAGCCGTCGCCGTCTTCTACGTTTTAACCAAAAACCCTAATTTCTAAACTTAGCCGCCCGTAACAATCGTAAGAACGATGATGACGATGACTGGAGGTTCGTGTGACGGTGACAGTAGATGAAGACGAGGACAAAGGAGATCAGAGGTGGTGATGATGACAGTCGACGATGGTTAGAACAATAGGATGAAGGTGATGGAGAACGAAGTGAGACTGATATTACAAGTTCGAACGAGTTTGATGTAGAGTGGCGATGGAAGTTAACGGTGACTGACTGAAGGTGAGCGGAGGTGATGACCGGGAATTATGGACGGAGTTGCAGGTTCTCGGAGTCCATCGGAGAAGATGATCGGAGTTTGCGGGATGTTGTTTGGTGTTCGGATGATGAACAGTGATGACGGATAACGGTTGAAGATGATGGTGACGGTGTTCGGTGTTCGACGGTGAAGGAGATGTCTGTTATGACACCGGCGATAAAAGGTTGAAGATGAAACTATGATATGATGAGTCTCGGATGAAGTTTGATATCCCGGAAAGTATCTCGGATGAAGTGAAGATGTATCTCGGATCAGATGTGAAGATCTTGGATGGAAATGATGTACGTGGTCGTGGGTTCGAGTCCCACGGATGGCGTCACTGAAGACTCAAAACCAGTTGGTCCGACCTGGTTAGAGCAGAGCTTCAGATGACCTAGCAAGGAACCTGCAAGATCACAAGAAAACAAGCACACCGTTAGCCTCGTCACAGGGAGGGGGGCCTCTCTGTGACCAAGCTCGGGCGTGAGAATAAGTATTTGTGAGGAGGAAATAGGTCAGGGAGAGAGATAGGAGAGTTTAGAGAGAGAAAGTAGCCATTACCCGTTTTGGAGGTCTAAGTATGGTATTTATAGTCTTTGGGTATGCTGACGTGACGAGTTACTTAGGGTCGGACCAGTCATTATCATGGCGGTTATGGAAGTGGGGCCCAGTTAGTTATGTCGTACTAGTATGTCTGTCCATTCCGTCTATGGCGTGAGGTGCGGTCCGACCTTTGATGTGCCATAGTTGGGTTCTGCTTATGGCGATGATTCGGTTTGGTCAGGGACGTATCCTCATCAGATATGATGATGCGATCCGAGATGATGTAACACCCGTCTAAATTTACTTGAATTTAATAATAATTTTTGTCATTTTTATACAAAAATTTCCAATTAACATAAGTTTCATAAGTCAAGTTCTTAAGTAGCATAAACCTTAGTCAACTAACGACTAAGTTGGAACATTCAAAAGTTATTTAACAAATTGTTTACAACCCATAAACAAAGTCTAAGTAAGATTAAAACATTGCGGAAGCTTCAAACGTTGTGTTCGGTTCTTCAAAAGCTTGCTTGACCACCATCCGAAATCTTTGAGTACCTAGAAACTGAAATGTTTATATTAAACATTAATAATGGAGTTCTAAAAAATATTACACATTCGAAACTATGATCGAAACGGATTGGATTAGTTGTAAAATACAACAAATTATAAAACTTTCCAGACTCTACCGTAACTTACGGTATCTACCGTAAGTTACGGTAGTCCATTTAAGGTTATGGTCCACCGTAAAACAGGAGAAGACCACCGTAAGCCTCCTGACCTCTACCGTAAGTTACGGTGACACCGTAACTTACGGTAGCCCCTACACATATGAGTTTTGGCTTTTTGTTTGTTTTGCCCACACACTTTTCTCAAATCCTTATTCTAACAAATCAACATATTAAATTCTTGTGTTTTAATATGTCAATATTTAATCGATAACAATAAACAAATCAATCATATTACGAAGCAATATCCATGCTTTATTTGATTATTCGACCCGTTTGGCTCGTCTAAGGAATCCTCCCATATGACGACTACCAACGAGTTCCAACCAAATTTTGACCAATTATTCAATATAGCGACATCACCGCTTTAATTCAAAACAACCCTTATTCTAAAATTCCACTACGCATATTATAATCATCAACATTTACTTAATGTAACGGTTCAAGTTACATACCTTCAAAGCAAGCCCTTCAAACGTGCGTCAACACCGGTTTGCCCGCTAGATGCCCGGACTTCCTTTCCTATAGAGTTCAATCACCTTATGTTTAGAACTCTTTGTTTCATATACATAACGCACATTTTGTCACACATCATAATTATGCGTTTTTAACTTAACAATTCAGTTTGAATCCTTCTTTGAGGCATTTCTACAAACACTATTAGGGCAGAATTTTTATATCTTTTATATTCAAGTTCATAACTTGCTAATTAGCTAGTTAGTATAAGATTTTGTGTCGATGAATAGTGTTTTAATTTTTTTAAATTCCAATTTTTATTATAATACTAGGTTATGAGGTGTGGATGGAGCCCTATGGGGCTTTATCAAATCCACGTAGGATCCACGTCAACAATGGAACCCCTCTTTATTTTGTAGGGTGTCGATGAAGCCCCTTATTAAACAAAATTAAAAAAAAATATTTGATTGGTTTAAAACTAGTGGGCCCCACCTGAATATGTGCATATGGGCGCTACCACTAGTTACCATGATGGAGCCCCATAGAGCCCCCACATGGAGGGTGTGGTGATGGATGGTGACGTGGCGGGGATGGAGCCCCATAGAGCCCCCACACCTCATAGCCTTAGAATCCTGTATGTTACCGGGTTGAATAAATATAATTTTATATAGACAAAATTATAGAAAACAACCTTTATGTTTGCCCAAACTGCACTTTATATCTTTCACTATGAAATCGACAAAAAACAATCTTTATGTTCATGTTTTCCTACGAGTTCAACCTTTAACACAAACACCGTTAAACTTTTCTGGTTAACTCCCCTCACATGCAATGCATGTGAGGGTATTATAGTCTTTTCTCATTGCCTTTCATCTAATATAGTTTTTTTAATAAAGAGTAAACTGCAATTTTACCCCCTGAGGTTTAGGCCAATTGGCACTCTTACCCCCCCCCCCCCCTAACGAAATAATTGCAATTTTACCCCCAATGTTCGGAGTTATGTCGCAAGTTTACCCCCTGACATCAAATTTGCTTAACGGTCAACAAAACAATGTGAGGGTTAAAGGGTCAATATGTAATTTCACCTTAATAGTACCTTATATATTAGTATTACCCCTTAATATTAGTTTCACTCTAAATCTTACCCCCTAAGATTCATCACTTCTGTCTCCCCCACTCCTTCTTCATCACCCACCGGCAACCACACCCACCGTCGACCACACCCACCGGCGACCACACCACCGCTACATTTGGGCCTGCAGAGAATGAGCGAACCACATAATGCAATGATGCATCCACCTCCACTGGCAGAGCCAGTAACGGCGACCACACCACCGGCGATGCCCCCGGCCACCGTCGATCCACCTGTCCACCAGCGATCCTCCCTGTTCTCGCACTTTTCAGGTAAAATCGAACAAGTATTTTGATTGTGGTTAATGTCAGGTTACAGAACAAATAATGTGAGGTTAAAAAACAGGGGTTATTGAACATGGATGTTTCTGTGTTTGCAGTGGACATGAGGATTCATGTTTTACAACGATCGATTGTGGTTTCCTTGGTTGTCAAGATGCGAGGCCGCCCTTTCCTGCATTTCCAGTTTCCCCCTCAGCAGGAAATGGTTGTGTAGTGTAGTTGAACTCTAATATATTATGATCTTTTGGTTTAATATGTATGCTAACTGTATATATTAATGTTTTGTTTTGATACTGATCTAATTTATATAATGTTAGTAAGATTTTGACCAGGTATGCTTGATCAGGTATAATTGATTGTGAGTTAGCAGGTATAATTGTAAACTTATTTTGACCAGGTATGCTTGATTGTGAGTTAGCAGGTATAATTGTAAACTTATTTTGACCATAGAACAGATATGCTTGGTTATGTGCAGTCCACACTTGCATTACAGGTTAGATGTGCAGTTATGTTTGATGTGCAGCAGGTTATGTTTGATGTCAGTTACATGATCATACAGTTATGTTTGATGTGCAGCAGGTTATGTTTGATCATACAGGTTAGATGACAGTTACAAGATCATACAGGTTACATGTGCAGTTATGTTTGATGTTTTGTTGGCTGTTGCAATTAGATTCATGTGCATTTGAATTACAGTTTGGTTTGTTCCTTTATTTGATGTTAAAATGACAAATCATTCTTTGATAATATAACAGTTGATGCTGATAGATTCTTGATTATATATGCAGTTGCTGCAAATGAGATCACCAAAACATAACATGAATTTCTAGGATTCTTAGACCTTAAATTTTACATGTTTTATTTCAACAAATGTAGTTGAACCGTCTAATGTGAAACTTCTGTTACAACTTTTAAATCAATATGAATTGAATCGATATGTGAGTTTATTAATGGCGTTGATGTGTTTTCGATTGGATCTGTAAGTGTTAAAACATAGCTTCTTTTATGTGGCATGATGATGCATCATAAGTTATCAATGGGTTGATTATTAAGAGCAGGGGTTTATAATAATCGAATATGGGTGGTGGCGGGAAGGGTTTTGGAAGTTGCAGGGGGTAATATTGCTTCTTAACACAAAGTATAGGGGGTAATAAGAAAGGGCATTGTAATTTACCTGTGGGGGGTAATTATGTAACATAACAGGAATGTTGGGGGGTAAAATAAAAGGGTAAAATAGTCATTTCAAATTAAAGCTAACAGACCAGTTAACAAATTTGATGCCGGGGGGTAAACTTGCGACATAACACCAAACGTTGGGGGGTAAAATTGCAATTATTTCGTTAGGGGGTAAGAGTGCCAATTGGCCTAAACCCCAGGGGGTAAAATTGCAGTTTACTCTTTAATAAAATTCCAAACTCTCTCTCTCTCTCTCTCCATTAAGCCACAAGTGTGACACTCTAAATCCAGAAATAAGGTTTAGACCTAAAAAAATCTCTCTCCACATCATCATCAGAATAACCAAACACTTTACGGGTTTCGACCCGACGTGTTGTTCTACAACATCTAGGGTTTCATTCCTCTCACCCAAGATTTTCTTTTTAGGGACAGAAGCTTTATTAGCTGCTGATATGGTGGGACTCATGAAATTCCTACTAGGTAATTGTTTTTCTCTAGGGCTTTTTAACTTGGAAGCAAATTCTAGGTTCAATTCATTCTCATTGTCTAATTTGTTTCCTCTTGCATTTATATTTCAAATTGCTAGCTATCAAGGAAAATAAACTCAAAATTGTAAAAAAAAAATAGCAAATTACAGCCGCAATTACATTATATGAATTGTAAAACAAGTCAGAAGTGATGAAACAAGATGAAGTTTTTGAAAAGAGAGAAACAGAGGATTGAAATGTGACCTTACATTTGATGTGAGATTATCAAATTGTTCCGATCGAGATATGTCACCGGTGAGACTATCAAATTGTGACGATGAAGACGATGAGTTCTATGGCGGATGGTGTGTTGTTTGGATTATAGCGGGCTTATGTCGGACCTTCGACATGGTCACCGGAGAAAGGAAATGGTGTCGTTTGTTGATGTCAAGGTTCATGTAAGTTTGATTGTTGTTTGTTGAAGTTTTTGATCTTATCTTTAATTTGTTTGTGGAAATTTTATGGAATTAGATGAGGTTGGGAGTGATAATGTTTTTTGCTAAAGTTTCACTGATTCAAGATCTGCAGATTGGATGTGGTGATGTAGAAGTTTATCACAAAAAGATATACTAAATGGGAAAAGACGATTATACCCTCACATGCAAAGCATGGGAGGCCATTTAACTGAGTTTTTGGATGACGTTAGTGTTAAAGGTTATACTCGTAGCAAAACATGAACATAAATGTTGGTTTTTGCCGATTTCATAGTGAAAGGTATAAAGTGCAGTTTGGGGCAAACATAAAGGTTGTTTTCTGCAATTTAGTCTTTTATATATTAAGTAAGAGTAAATTGCCAAAATCATCTCTGAGGTTTGGACATAGTTGTGTGTTTCATCTAAAACGACTTTTTGTGTATAGTAATCCTTTACCTTTGGGTTATTTTTTTGTCATTTTCATCCTTGAGGTTTGCAATTTATTGCGACTTCTTCCCTCGAAAAATGACCCCAGGGATGAAAATGGCAAGATTTCAAACTTTTTGATGAAAATGGCACCTCGGGGACAAAAGTCACAGAGATGGCAACCTTCACTTACAAAAATGGCATTTTACTCGTGAAGTAATAAAATGTTTTATATCTTTAAAAAACTCGTGTATCAGGTTGAATAAAAATATGTATTATACAAGTTAAATAAAATATAATTTAATTCGTTAATACATACAGTCGTTTGTTATTTATAAGAGAGAAACAAGAAAATTAGGATTTGATATTGTTATAGAATAGGAGAGAAAAACAAAAATATTAAGTGTACAACGAAAAAAAAGTGTGAAAGTAGTGGATGAGATAAATGTTTAGTGGGATTCTAACATGGATCTAATTGGTATGGTTACAGCGCACCCATCACTGTACAAACTTTTTTTAACTCTCCAGAACTAACAAAGTTATATATAAAACAACCGCTAGAAATTTAAAAAAGTTACGTCAATAAAAACCCGACACATAGATTGATAGATCATAGTTAGCGTTACCTTGTATACAAAAAGGGTAGTTGCACGGTACCCCTGACCGCGGAAGGGATCTCCCTTTGGAGAATAATCTTTTTCTTTTGCATGTTTAAATTGTTGTAACATCAAAATAAAATCAAGCAGAATAATTGGTTCAAGTTGTTATTGTTCTTCTCTAATATGATATCATTTGTCTTAAAATTAACTTAGGGTATTGATGTGCTAAAAGTAGTTTAACTAAAACTAATAAAATTAACCTAATCTAGACACTAAGTAATACCCTAGACTCTCTAAAACTCAACTAAACTACTAACCGACAAGTGAACCGATCGACTCTAGTAAGCTAAGTAAGTCCGGAAATTGAACCCACAGGACTCTATTTAATTACGTTAACTAGACTCTTGGATTTACTTCAAATAATGAGGGATGACTACCTAGATTGGAATCCCGGAATGCTACTAGTTATGCTTTAACTGGATGCAAGTTATTATGGAACCGGGATCGGAAATTACTTGTCACACCCCAACCAATGACGGAAACATCGGGATGAGACGAAGTGTGAAGATTGCTAGAGATTTCATAACACTATTTGCGTCAATATTTAATAAACCGATTTCATTTCATAAACTAAATTGTCCACAATACAAGGAAATTCAAATAACAACAAGTTCAAAAGAAATATATAACAACATAATCAAAATTGATACAACATTTAAACCTAAACGTCTATGTGTGTATCTAGGCGTCAATGCTACTTCATTTCATAGCATCATCATCATCAGCCTGTAACATGTTAAAATAAAGTTCAATACAAAAGCAAAGGCGAATACACAAGGTTTAAATAGTATAGCATAAGTATGAAGCATTTTACTCGAATCCACATGGCAATTTGTATACAAGGTAACTAGCATGCATAACATTACGTCTAAACCCAAAGTGTCCACTAGTATTTAGCATCCCTCGCCACAAAGTGACGAGACCGTATAGTATATTGACTTAACAAACCCCCGTCGGGTGGTGTGCTACTCCTATAGCGCTATAATTGTTAAGCGAGGGTATAACATAGTAATGGTATAAAACATGTATTATCTAGCATAACAAGTAGCATGTATATCGGATTGAGTTCACAAAGTACGTTTAAGTGTGTGTAAGTATAATTGTTGTATGGTAACATGTTACAACCTAAAAGTGGTTTAAAATGTAAATGGGTCGAGTGTACTCACATAATTGCTAAGTCTTCCGATTATCCAAGTGTTGACGAGTGTATGAGATTAGGATAATAGAACACCGAGGTCACCCTATAAGGGCAAACGATGGTGCATGAGTAAACGAAATTATGACGGAGGATTTGAAGCGGAATTTAAAGTATAACTTGACGATGGATAAGTATATATATACACATATACTAGGTTAGAACCCCGTGTATTACACGGGTTGAATAAAGGTAATTTTATATACCAAATAATAAAACAATATATATTTAAAAATCTTGTTTATTACTTGGGTTTGAATAAATGTAATTTTATATATTAAATAACGAATAAACTTACATTTTAATAACCTCATGTGGTTATACGGGTTGAGCACATGTAATTTTATATATCAAGCAATAAAAAGTTATATCTTTATAAACCCAATATATTATATGGAATGAATAAATATAATTTATATACTACATAATAAAAAGTTATATTTTTAAAAACCTCATATATATTTATAAACTTCGTTTGAGTCCCGATACGTTTTCATTAGTGTTTTGGCTAAAAAAATATAAATATATTTTACGAAAACCGGGCAGAGTTTCCTCTGTTTTTGTACAATCCCGATAATGCAAGTTGTCGTCAAAATTTTCAAAAACACCATAAACAATAAACGAAACAATATAACATATATATACATATATTTCTATTATGTTTACAAATTATATAAGATGCGGTTTTGTTATAACAAAAATATTAAACAATATAATTCAAATATTAATGTCGTTAAAAATATCATGTCTCATGTTTAACCCGATGACCCGAACCCGTAACCAAACTGCATCGAGGCCTCGGTTGACCCGCTATGACCAGGTTTGACCCGAACACCGAACCGAATCCGATTGTAACAAAACCCGAACCTGCTGAATAACGAAAGGATTAACGAGACTTGAATAGGAATAACGACCAAAGTTTGAACCAAGACTAACCTGAACCGAAACCGGCTGAACCAGAGTCACCCGACACCGAACTGTGGTTGACCACGGTTGACCTGAATCGAAACTGAATTGAGTCGCACCAGCTGAAACGAGCTAACCGATCGACGTGAACCCAAAGCTTGAGACTGAACCAAATCAAGAATGAATCACAACTAAAACGAAACCCCAAACCTGACAACAAAATGACAGTCGCCACTGTCGCCCATTACCGTCGTCGGAGCCGGACCGGTCATCACTATCGTCACCGGGAGGTGCCTGAAAAGCGTGACCCGAAAGGAAGCAAACCCAAATTGAACTTGAACCGAAACATAAATCCACACCAGAAATCCAAATCGGTTCAACCTGAACCGGAACGGAACCATCGTGAACCACTGTCGTTGCCGGCCACACAACCATCACCGCTCTGCGCCGCCATCCGCCGTTCTCCGACGGCCTCCTTTCTCCGCGTCTCTCTCTCTTCGCGTCTCTCTCTCTCTTTTCGTGTCTTTGACAGCCGCAATACTCCGCGAATCAAGCAGATGTGGAGGTTGTGGTTTAGGATTTGCTGTAAAATCGTGTGTGTTAGCAGTAGGGCTCAATAGAGAGGGATTGGAGATGATAAGGCGGTGTTGTCTGAGGGTTTTGTGTGTGTATAATGCTCTGAGTTGCAGGCATGAGTTTAGAGGGAGAACAGAGGCTACGGCTGCTTAATGTGAATTAGGGTTTAAAAAAAAATGAATTGATTTCTGGTTTACACTACAAATAAATAGTTAGGGTTATTCTCTTAATGGGCTTGGGCCCATGGCCTACAAGCCCGTTCTCGCGTTTAAGTGGCCCGTAATTCCTACGTATAAATAAAATAAAATAATAAAATGCGGAAATACGAGGCATTACAGTCTCCTCTCCTTTAGGAAATTTCGTCCCGAAATTTATTCAGAAGGAAGACTCGAAAGGGTTTTTGCAAACCGAAGAAGATTGTTTTAAATTGAGGCCTTGGAGTTTGAGACAACGGAGAATAATTGAGGTATAAGGGTAAATGATTGATCTAATAGACGATTGTGAGTATAGGAATAGCATATGTATCGGATAGACAAAAGTAGCATGTTAAGGATGAAGTCTCATCGTGGATAATCGGATATAATGCGTTGTGAGGTGTTTAAGGTTGAATTAGGTCCAAAAGGTCTGCAAAACACTGAATTTCTCATGGCACGTTTCACGAGAGTTTGGTAACATGATGAAAACACTTATATATAGGAAGTACCAGCGGCGTATCCACCATGTTTTGACCATGTGACGTCCGTTTCGTGTTTGGCGTCATGTTACGTTCCGTGTTTCACCATACATAGTAGTACACTCTATGGTTCTCATACGACTATCACTATAATCCCGTGTGCACCCGCGATTACATTGATCCTCACATGATCCGCATAGCTTGTACTAGTTGTGTATGAATCAGGGTATTCACAAATTTTGAAAATAAGATTGTGTGCGTATAAAAGTGTAACATATAAGCATATTCGCGTTCCAAATAGTATAAGGCCAACGTAAGCGAATCCCTCGGGTTTCGCTCGCGCACAGGTGCGAATGTATAAGTATTTGAGTAAAAAGCATGAGCATAGTATAAGTTTAAATATGAACACGCACGTGAGCATAAATGTCACACCCCGATATTTCCACGTTTGACCGGTGGACCCGGTGGGGGAGTATCGTGACGTGGTTGGCAACATTACAGTCAAACAACACAATATTTAATATGCACGGCGGAAGCAAATGAAAGATATATTTCAACCGAATGTAATATTGTAATATCAGTATCACAAATAGTTGAAATTAATCCACAGGTGGGTAAAAATAAAAATAGGAAACAGTAGTTCAACAGACTTTAGGCATCTTAAGCTTGCGAGACTCTTTTGATGCTAAGGAGAAATCCAACCTATTACGAGTAGTACCTGCACTTAATCTTTTTGGGAAAATACGTCAGTTTACACTGGTAAATACAATTAACCGACTCATTTTTAAAATGATTAAAAATTGATTTGGATGCACATGGCACAAACATTTTATAACTTGGGATAATTATTTAAATATATAATCGCGTAAAAGAATTACATGTTCCTTATGCGTTCAGTAGCCCGGATCGTGCCGGGGTAAAGATCAATAGACACACCACATTATTTATTTTTGGCACTGACGGGTGTACGCCTACACCCCGCGCTTAGGTCGTGGCCATTTCGTAAAATGATGCCAAGGATATCCGGGACATGGTCATTAACCTCCCAAAGGCTTTAAGCAAACAAAACCAATTAAATGGGCTGATCAATATCAATTAACCACCATACGATGGAAGATTTAATGCCCGACCAAGCGGTATTTTATATACCGTACCCCAAGCCCGTATAGGTAAAATAAGTTAAAAGTATTTACCTTTGCAAGTATAATTCACAATTAGCAAATGCGGGTAGCTATTACCGGTTCTCCTATTCTGGAACAAAGGTTTATAATAACCTATTAGAATCCTAACAGTCTTTAGTTAAGCTTAAGCTTAGACCGATTAGTTTTAAGGAACGATACGGTTCGAACGCGTGATTAAGCGAAGACCAGGATAGAATGTGATTTAGACCCGACAAATTTGAAGACTTGTCTTATATGGGTAATCTAAACACATTCTGAATTTTGAGGTAAAAACGATAAGGTTTGACCCGTTTCGGCTAGTTTATGCAAACTAGTTACATAAACCGAACCGAACTCGCAAGAGGCGTAACGGGTAACCATAAGAGCCATATATAGGTTTCCTAAGTTAATATGCTTCAAATATGTTGTGACATCAGTAAGATATCTTTTATTATGCCCGAAACGAATTTAAACACAAACTATGCCCCGTAGGGGTATTTTGGTCATTTATAAGGTTATAAAAGAGTTCAAGTATTAACCTGAGTTACAGGTCTGATATAATCAGCAAAAATACTTAATTTGATAAGTTATAACAGTAGGGTATTGCGTATATGTGAAACTTATCAATTATAACCAAACTATGCACCGTAGGGGCATTTTGGTAATTTCACATAAGCCGAAAAGCTCAAATCTGAAGTCTGAGTTAAACAACTTTTGCTTACTGTTAAAATATTATAATTTACCTAAAATATCAGTAGGTATCCACCCTTGTATGTTTAAAATAGTTTTAGTACATACTATGCGTTAAAAACGCTTAAAAAGGCGATTAGAAGCCGTTTCCGGGTTCTATATAGAAAGCTGATATTTTTTATTATTCCAGAAGGTTTAAAATAATTTATTTATCACATAAATTCAGTAGCAAAAGGTTTGGGGTCGAAAAGATATGTAAAACTCATTTTATAGCCCGAAAGGGCAAAACCGACAATTACCGACTCAAGCTTATAACTCTAAGTTATGCTCAGCCTAAAATTAATTAAAAATCTTCAAAAATCCCAAAATAATATATTACATCAGTGGGTAAAAATTTTGATATCAAAAAGTGAGTTTAAATAGGCTATATGCTAATTATGCCGTTTAATCGCTAAAAAGCTTTCTAATTACGCTAATGAGCATAACTCTCAATCTACACCTCAAACTGATGTCAAATTTTGGGTACAAGTTTATATATCAGTAACTAAGGTTTCTACTGTTTTACATTTTCAAAAAACACGTTTTATGGTGAAAAGGGCATAATGGTCAACATATGAGCAATTAACGGAATCATGCATATTAATTGGATAACTATTGAACCAAGGTGTATAATCGCAGAGGGTTATACTAGCATGTAACCTGGTCTAATTAAAGCTAAAATGCATTTCTAAAACATTCTTAAACGGGTCATAACTGAAAGTCAAAGCAAAAGTCAAATTATGCGACTTTCGGTTCCGAACCGGGTCTAAACAGAAAATTGTCGGGTTGAACATGTTTAGAGATGTTCTTACACTAATTACCAAGTTATATTAATGATCAAACAGGTTGTATGGGTTCTACATTGCTAATTATGTATTAATTTGAAATTAAGCATCATGTTGACTTTTTAATAACAAGTTTGACCCGACTAATGGTCTAGTTAGAGTGGGAATCAGAAGGAGCCCTTTTAAGGGTTTATTTCCCACATAATTACCAACTTATAACTACTTTTAATTCAACTAATCACTGGACCATTAATGATTAATCGTGAAGTCAACCGTTAATTACGACGGTTTGACTTTTAAGCTAAAACTAAGTAAAAACTCAACTAAGAAAGGTTAAGCATACTTACTGAAGTCCTATGCACGATTAGGAAAGACTTGGGTCTGCTCTTAAGCTCCAGGAAGCTCCAGAAATGCAGAAGGAAGGTGTGGTTACAATGTTGCAATAAGAGGCCTTTATATAGTGTTCAAAATCTCATGGATCATTGACACACAAGCCTAGCAATGGCCATGGATCATCCACAGATGTTCCTAAGGGCCTAGGAGTCATTTAGGGGTCGCCCATGAAGTGAAATATCTTATTAAAGTCGGTTACAGCGTGAAAGTAGGCTGCTGTCCCAACTTTCTGATACTGGGCATCTAATGCGGCCCGCGTAGGATGTTGTTGGGGCTTACGCGGCCCGCTTGGGCCTTGTGTTCAGGCTTCACATTTTCAAGTTGTTGCATATTTGACTCTTGGCCTTTCGAAGGGTCAACCAAACTTATTTCTTACACTTTGAGCCCCTCAACTTGGCTTATAAGGGGTTCATGACTTATACCCACTTTTTTTAAGTTCTTGGTCACTCCATGTTACCCGAAAAGTCATAATTTTCAACGTTGACGCTTTAACCCCTCGTATACGAATTTGATCATAACTTTCTCATACGATAACGAAACTTTATGAAATTTTTATCGTGCATTCTAGTGAGCATAATTAATCGTTACAAAGCTCCGGGTTTACTAAAAGGTCACTCAGAGGTATAACTTAAACATGTTGACACATTCAACCCCTGTAGTTTGTAATCTCTCACATTCTTTCATATTTAGCTTCGTATGATCCATGATTTATTCGTTTGAAGGTATGAGCATCATGTAGGGTTATTGTAAAGTATATTTATACACCGTTGACATTTTGAACCCTTATATTCACATACTTTCCATGTTTGTCAACTTTAGTCCTTTCAGAACATTCTTTCACACGTTCAAACCTATGACATGTGTCAATACATTATAGGACGTAAATTTTCGAGGTGTTACATCCTCACCCCCTTAAAAGAAATCTCGACCTCGAGATTTACTGAAACAAATGAGGGTACTTTTCTTTCATTGTGGACTCTACCTCCCACGTGTACTCGGGACCTCTACGGGCATCCCATTTTACCTTTACAATAAGCACATGCTTCCTTCGAAGCTTCTTAACCTGTCGATCCTCGATCGACACAGGTTTTTCGACAAACTTCAAGCTCTCTTCTATGTGCACATCTGTATGTGGTATAACCAGTGATTCATCAGCGAAACACTTCTTCAGATTGCAGATGTGGAATACATTGTGAATACCACTGAGCTCTTCAGGTAAGTTTAACTTATAGGCAACTGATCCAACACGTTCGATGACTTCGAATGGTCCTATGTATCTCGGGCTTAACTTGCCTTTCTTACCAAATCGCATCACTCCATTCCAGGGTGATACTTTTAAGCAACACTTTGTCACCTACCTCGAAGTTAAAAGATTTACGCTTTAAATCTGCGTAGCTTTTCTGCCTATCTCTGGCAGCTTTTAAGCGATCACGAATCTGGACAATCTTGTCCGTCGTTTCAAAGACTATTTCTGGTCCTGACAGTTGGACATCTCCAACTTCCGCCCAACAAACGGGCGTTCTGCACTTTCTACCGTATAGGGCATCGAAAGGCGCAGCCTTTGTCACACCCCCAAAATCCACATGCGGAATACCACCGCTTGGAGGCGTGACTGACCAGGATCCAGCCACCAATTATACTGAGCATTGATAATAGACATCACAGTTTAAAGTTTTAAATGTTCCAATTCGAATAATAGTTTAAGTAAGCAGCGGAAGCACAAATCAAACAGTTTTCAAAACAAGGTTCATAGTTTAAAGATTATTTAAAACCCAACACACGGGTTAAGACGACCACTACACATCTCCAAGCCGCAAGCTCCTGTATCACTGGTTACCTGCAAAGCATGCAGTAGGGTGTCAACAAAAATGTTGGCGAGTTCACGAGATGTCTAGTTTTAACTTTTCAGAAGAAAATGTAGGTTGTTTAGGTAAAGCATTTATAATCACGTCATGGGGAGCTACCCCATATGAAAGCTACTAAACTGATGTTACCGAAACTGTTGACGAGAAGATTTTGTGCCCCAGGTCAATGTCTATCGTCATTGACCGAGATGCAAGGTCTATAGTTCACGCCCGATCTCCCCCGGTCACGGTGTGAGGTTGTCAAACCTAATAGCGCTATCAACTAATAACCCGTTCGCCCCCGGCGATTAATCGGTACTATAAGCAGGGACTTAATGTGATAGAGATTCGTTTAGTGTTGCTAGTTGTGATTTATAAATAATACCCAAACGTATCTCCCCCGGATGTAGTAGTACAAGAGTACCGTTTGCATATTCCCCCGGAAATTATCAGTTTGAAAACATTACTTAGTTTGTTCGTGTCCCTTCCTGGGACGCATGCTTTTAGTGTGTGAACTCACCTTGGGTTGCTCGGCAGTTTAGTTTACTTGGTTAAGTATGCTGGTCACCACGTCCTAAATGGTTACCAGTATAGGTCAGGTTCGGACACAAGTAATCACGTATATCTACACATAGCTAACACATTGAATGCATATCATATGATTACCTAGCAAGTTATCGATTCTATTCTAATACGTAGCAGTTAAACAGTAAACGTCAACACCTATCATACAAATCATACGTGTTATTGGGCCTAACCGGTCATACTAACAGTTAATCATCATCACAGAATCCAAATAGAATGGTATGCACAGTCCACACGTTTTCGGCCCAATATCGGAGGCAAGCAGCCCACTCGAGACGAGGTGGTCTCGAGTCGAGATCGACAGGTCTCGAGTCGCAACCGGATGGTCTCGGTTTGTAGTGGAGTGGTTTCGAGTCACACCAACTTGAGTCGCAACCACAATTGTCCCGGATTTAGTCTCGAGTCGAGATCATGGGTTCTCGAGTCGAGACCTAGATGTTCTCGAGTCCTTGGAGTCTGCTTTGAGTACTTGGACATGATCTCGAGTCGCAACTGCCGTGGTCTCGAGTTGTCATGAGTTGGTTCCGAGTCGAAATCACGTAGTCTCGAGTCGAGACAGGAGGTCTCGACTCGCACACCTGATGAACCAGACCTTCTAGAACCTGCCCGATGTACTATCCAATGGGATTGCCATTTCATGCGAATTTGTGTACTATCCGATTAACATGTTTCCTTGTCTAAATGCAATTCAAAATAGATCAAACAAAGCATATTTCAAATATTTTTATGACATTCATGTTGTTCTTAGGGTTTTCATCATAACATGATTATTCAAACAATCCTATCCTAACATATACTCAAATCAGCATCATCGATTTCCTGAATCTAACATACATATCAAGCACACAATATTTCAAATATTCATAACAACATTCAAGCATATTCAACACATACTCATCATATGTTCATCCTACATAACCTTGTATTTTATGGACAAGAATCATAACACCTAGACTAGATATCAAGGCAACCTTACAAAACATTATCAAAGCAATATTTCCCTTACACCTTCTAGTATGAATCATTTGTTCAAAACGCACTAGCTTACCCATATCATTTAGTTATTTCAAGTCATTCATTCGGTTTACAAGAAACACATTGTTCATCAATTTATCATTTGAACATTGATAGCAAATCTATTGTCTAATAAGCAACATAATCGTTCAAACATCCAACTAATCAAAACAGTTTTTATGCATCATAAATCATCATTTTTAACCAAACAACTATAAGGCACTAACCGGCTAGATGTTGAGGGTATGGAGGATCGAATGAAAGAACTTCCAAGTGATGGTTACAAGCAAATCCGAGAATTCCTTGTGGTAGCCGGTTTGATCCGAGAAGGTGGAGGAGGAGATGATTCTTGTTGGGGTTTAAGGTTTTAGAGAGAGAGAGAGTGTGTGTAGGAGAGTGTGGGAGAAGGATGGAAATGTCAAAAATGAGAGAAGGTTGGCTTGGGCATGGGTTTTATACAAAATGGTGCACCCTAGTGGGCTTTCGGGCGGACTAAAGGAGGTGCGGCCCAACTGTTCACTCGAGACCAAGCGGTCTCGAGTCGGATCCTTGTGTCTCGGTTCACATCTATACACGCATACATATTTTATACATAACATACATATACTAAAATCACATAGCACAACGGGATAATTCACATCTTTCATTTAATAACGTATATATACGCACAAAGTAATTACAAGGTGTTTGCTCGGAAAAACCTAGAGTGTCACATTATCCCCAAGTTTTAAGAACTTTCGTCCCGAAAGTTAAGGCAGCCACTGACAAGCTAGTGTAAATGAGAACGTTTCAACGGGGTGTCACATCATCCTCCCGTTAGTTTGGAATTTCGTCCCGAAATTCGGTTGTAGCTTCAGTGCTGGGAGTTTCATTTGGGAACAACCGGGGATACTTGCGCTTCATCTGGTCTTCCCGCTCCCAGGTAAACTCTGGGCCACGGCGCGAGTTCCAACGGACTCGCACGAGAGGTATTTGGCTACGTTTGAGGGTTTTGATCTCACGATCCGTGATCTCAATCGGTTCCTCGGTAAATTGTAGTTGTTCGTCAATAGTGAGTTCCTTGAAAGGAATGATGAGTGTTTCATCTGACAGACACTTCTTCAGATTAGACACGTGAAAGACGTTGTGCACAGCACTCAGTTCTTCAGGCAGATTCAATCTGTAAGCGACCTTACCGATCTTTTCGGTAACTTGAAAGGGCCCGACATATCTCGGATTAAGTTTGCCCCGTTTTCCAAAACGAACCACACCCTTCCAAGGTGAGACTTTGAGTAGAGCCCGTTCACCAACCTGGAACTCTAGTGGTTTCCTATCCTTATCCGCGTATCTCTTCTGACGGTCACGAGCTGCCGCCATGCGTTGCCTAATCTGGGCAATCTTTTCTGTAGTGTCAACTACATGCTCCGGTCCTGTGATCTGGCTGTCACCAACCTCCGCCCAGCAGAGAGGCGATCGGCATTTACGACCGTACAATGCCTCAAAGGGTGCCGCCTGAATGCTGGTGTGGTAACTGTTGTTGTAGGAGAATTCCACTAACGGTAGGTGCTTCTCCCAATTCTTGCCAAAATCGATCACACATGCCCTAAGCATGTCTTCGAGGGTTTGGATGGTGCGTTCCGATTGCCCATCCGTTTGCGGATGATAAGCGGTGCTCATGTCTAAACGTGAGCCAAAAGATTTGTGCATAGCTTGCCACAACTCAGAAGTAAAACATGCGTCTCGATCGGAAATGATAGAGGTTGGCACTCCGTGCTTCGAAACCACTTCCTTTAAGTATACCTCTGCTAAGGTGGAGAACTTGTCCGTCTCTTTAATAGCCAAGAAGTGGGCAGATTTAGTTAGTCGATCTACTATCACCCAAATGGTGTCATTTCCGCGTTGAGACCTAGGCAAGCCGGTAACGAAGTCCATGGAAATTTGCTCCCATTTCCATTGTGGGATCTCTGGTTGTTGGAGTAGGCCGGATGGTTTCTGATACTCCGCCTTGACTCTTGCACACATTAAACATTTTCTGACATAGGTTGCTATGTGGGCTTTCATGCCAGGCCACCAATAGGTAGTCCTCAAGTCGTGGCACATCTTATCTGAACCCGGATGTACTGAGTAACGGGACTTATGGGCTTCATCCATCACCAGGTCACGTAAATTTCCATAAAACGGAACCCATATGCGCCCGGCTACGTAGTAAGCACCGTCTTCTTTTTGTTCCAATCGTTGTCTCGATCCTCGTAAGGACTCAGCCCTGATGTTCTCGGCTTTCAATGCTTCAACCTGAGCATTTCGAATCTGGTTAGGGAGGTTCGAGTGGATAGTGAGCTGTAAGGCACGAACACGCTTGGGTTTGGTCTCCTTTCTGCTGAGGGCATCGGCTACCACATTAGCCTTGCCTGGGTGATATTTAATTGCACACTCGTAGTCATTTAGGAGTTCGACCCATCGGCGTTGCCGCATATTCAACTCCTTTTGTTCCATTATGTGCTGGAGGCTCTTGTGATCAGTGTAAATCGTGCACTTGGTGCCGTACAAGTAGTGTCTCCAAAGCTTGAGCGCGAAGACCACAGCTCCAAATTCTAAGTCATGCGTCGTGTAGTTTCGTTCATGGATCTTGAGTTGTCGCGAAGCGTAAGCAATAACCTTCTCGTGTTGCATCAACACGCAACCGAGCCCTTGAAAAGAAGCATCGCAGTAAACCACAAAGTCGTCGGTGCCTTCAGGTAAGGAAAGAATAGGAGCACTGCAGAGGTTCTTCTTTAGTTCCTGAAAGGCAGTTTCCTGAGCATCACCCCATTTGTAAGCAACACCTTTCTGAGTGAGGGTCGTGAGTGGTTGAGCGATCTTAGAGAATCCCTTGATAAATCTTCGATAGTATCCTGCCAATTCCAAGAATTGGCGAACTTCGGTCGGAGTCTTAGGTACAGGCCAATTCTTAATGGACTCAATCTTAGCGGGGTCAACATGAATCCCTTCCTGATTGACGATGTGCCCAAGGAAATGGACTTCTCTAAGCCAGAAATCACATTTCGAGAATTTGGCGTACAGTTGCTCATTGCGAAGGAGTTCGAGAATGAGACGCAGATGTTGTTCATGCTCCTCCTGACTCTTCGAGTAGATTAAGATGTCGTCGATAAACACAATTACAAACTTGTCGAGGTAGGGTTTGCATACTCGGTTCATGAGATCCATGAAGATTGCAGGTGCGTTGGTCATTCCGAAAGGCATAACAAGGAATTCGTAGTGACCATAGCGGGTTCTGAAAGCAGTCTTAGAGATGTCCTCATCGCGGACTCTCAGCTGGTGATAACCCGATCGCAGATCGATCTTGGAATAATAGCTCGACCCTTGCAGCTGGTCGAACAGGTCGTCGATGCGGGGAAGTGGATAACGATTCTTGATGGTAACCTTGTTCAGTTCGCGGTAATCAATGCACATTCGGAATGTGCCATCTTTCTTTCTGACGAAGAGCACTGGGGCTCCCCAGGGTGATGAGCTAGGACGGATAAAACCTTTGTCCAAGAGCTCTTGTAGTTGAGTAGAGAGTTCCTTGAGTTCCGCGGGGGCTAGTCGATAAGGTGCACGAGCTATAGGTGCTGCTCCGGGAGCTAGCTCGATTTGAAATTCGACCTGACGGTGAGGAGGGAGTCCAGGTAGTTCTTCCGGGAATACCTCAGGATAGTCGCGTACGACGGGAAAATCTTCAATCCTGTTTTCCATTTTCTGTGTGTCGGCAACGAGTGCTAAGATAGCGGTGTGCCCCTTTCGTAGACACTTTTGGGCCTTTAAGAATGAAATGATGCCTGTGACTTCTCTGCTCTTGTCGCCTTGAACTATAAGAGGTTTGCCAGGGGGACGGGGAATACGAATAGCTTTCTCTTGGCAGAGGATTTCGGCTCGATGTTTGGATAGCCAATCCATACCAATGATGACGTCGAAGCTTCCAAGAATAATGGGGAAGAGATCGATACGGAAGGTCTGACCAGCCAATTCTAATTCGCAGTTACGTATTACGTGTGAGGCCTCGAGGTTTCTACCATTAGCTATTTCAACGATGTGCTTAGAGCTTAGCGGCGTAAGAGCGGACTTAAGTTTCTTACTAATACGTAGGGATACATAACTAGCATCCGCTCCAGAATCAAACAATACGGAAACATAACGATCATTAAGTAGGAACTTACCCGCTACAACGTTGGGGTCATTCCTCGCTTCTCCAGCTCCAATCACAAAAGCCCTTCCTCTTGCACCATTCCCAACATTGTTGGCGTTGTTGTTGTTATTTCCTGCACCCTGATTGGGGTTGTTCTGGTTTAACTGGGGAAAATTCTTCTTAATGTGCCCCTCGGCTCCGCACTGGAAACAACCCTTGATGTTCCCATGATGCTGCTGCTGTTGTTGTTGATTCTGCCTTGCGGGATGAGGGCTCCTACAATCCTTGGCCTCATGCCCCATCTTGTTGCATCGCTGACATTTGTTCTTCGCACAGGGCCCATTGTGATGTCGATTACACTTGTTGCATTTGGGGAGATGGCCCTGGTAGCCGCCCTGCTGCTGGGGGCCCTTGTTATTTTCAGTTTTCCTTTGCTGAGCCGGGGCCTGAGTAGAGTTAGCATCCTTACCCTGGTTTCCATCCCACATTCGTTTGTTGTCATTAGAAGTTCCAGCAGTAGCACTGATTCTCTTGGGCAACTTGCCCTCTTCCACAGCCTGATTGGTGAGTTTGTGAGCAAGACGAACCACGGGCTGTATGGTATTGAGGTTGGCTGAGGTCACATGGCTCCGGATTTCTGGGACCAAGCCTTTGATGTACAATTCGATCCTTCGATACATAGGTCGGGACATGTTCGGGAAAAGTGCAGCAGAGTCGTTGGACTGCTTGGTGTAGGTCTCAATCTCTGACCCAACCATCTTGAGCGCATAGTATTCGTTCTCGAGTTTGTGGATGTCATCCCTGTGACAGTATTCCTCTTTGATCATGTCTTTGAAATCTTCCCATGCAGTAGCATTAGCAGTTTCTAGACCAAGCATCTGAATCTGTGCTTTCCACCATGAAAGCGCGTTTCCTTCAAGCGTACCAGTCTCGAACTTTACCCAGTTAGCAGGGGGACACTCGCAGACAGCAAAGACAGCTTCGGCCTTTTCAATCCAGTGCAGAAGGCCTATGGCACCCTCAGTGCCGTTGAAAGGGAGAGGCCTGCCATCCATGAAGGTTTTGAAAGTACAAACACGTGGTTGCGCAGGCGCTTGCTGACCTGTTGTGAGAAGTGGAGCGAATAGGTTTAGAGGTGAAAAGACGATGTGGGGGTAGGATCTAAACATCCTAAAGTAACGAATTTACCTCCAGGGTGAGCTGCGAAAGCTGCAGCCACCGTGTTGAGCAAGTTAGTGAATTGAGCCTGAGTCATGTTAACGCTTCCTCTTCCGCGTCCACTCATTGTTTTCATAACCAGAAAACACAGTATGAGTGTGATGTCGTAACGTAGCGAGAGTCAGATAGGAGAGGGATGTGTATCTATCTAATTAGGCACACTAGTATGTATAGTAGAGCAGTCAATATAAGATAAACAAGCAAGTAAACACAAGTCCGAGCTACGAGGTCTAACATGTTGAGTCTTGCCCTTGGAGTGTAGTGTCGTCACGAGTCACGGGTTATAGTCTGGTTTTTCTCAAAAAGACTCTTCTTTTTAAAACCAAGTTCACTATAACCAATGGCTCTGATACCAATCTGTCACACCCCCAAAATCCACATGCGGAATACCACCACTTGGAGGCGTGACTGACCAGGATCCAGCCACCAATTATACTGAGCATTGATAATAGACATCACAGTTTAAAGTTTTAAATGTTCCAATTCGAATAATAGTTTAAGTAAGCAGCGGAAGCACAAATCAAACAGTTTTCAAAACAAGGTTCGTAGTTTAAAGATTATTTAAAACCCAACACACGGGTTAAGACGACCACTACACATCTCCAAGCCGCAAGCTCCTGTATCACTGGTTACCTGCAAAGCATGCAGTAGGGTGTCAACAAAAATGTTGGCGAGTTCACGAGATGTCCAGTTTTAACTTTTCAGAAGAAAATGTAGGTTGTTTAGGTAAAGCATTTATAATCACGTCATGGGGAGCTACCCCATATGAAAGCTACTAAACTGATGTTACCGAAACTGTTGACGAGAAGATTTTGTGCCCCAGGTCAATGTCTATCGTCATTGACCGAGATGCAAGGTCTATAGTTCACGCCCGATCTCCCCCGGTCACGGTGTGAGGTTGTCAAACCTAATAGCGCTATCAACTAATAACCCGTTCGCCCCCGGCGATTAATCGGTACTATAAGCAGGGACTTAATGTGATAGAGATTCGTTTAGTGTTGCTAGTTGTGATTTATAAATAATACCCAAACGTATCTCCCCCGGATGTAGTAGTACAAGAGTACCGTTTGCATATTCCCCCGGAAATTATCAGTTTGAAAACATTACTTAGTTTGTTCGTGTCCCTTCCTGGGACGCATGCTTTTAGTGTGTGAACTCACCTTGGGTTGCTCGGCAGTTTAGTTTACTTGGTTAAGTATGCTGGTCACCACGTCCTAAATGGTTACCAGTATAGGTCAGGTTCGGACACAAGTAATCACGTATATCTACACATAGCTAACACATTGAATGCATATCATATGATTACCTAGCAAGTTATCGATTCTATTCTAATACGTAGCAGTTAAACAGTAAACGTCAACACCTATCATACAAATCATATGTGTTATTGGGCCTAACCGGTCATACTAACAGTTAATCATCATCACAGAATCCAAATAGAATGGTATGCACAGTCCACACGTTTTCGGCCCAATATCGGAGGCAAGCAGCCCACTCGAGACGAGGTGGTCTCGAGTCGAGATCGACAGGTCTCGAGTCGCTACCAGATGGTCTCGGTTTGTAGTGGAGTGGTTTCGAGTCACACCAACTTGAGTCGCAACCACAGTTATCCCGGATTTAGTCTCGAGTCGAGATCATGGGTTCTCGAGTCGAGACCTAGATGGTCTCGAGTCCTTGGAGTCTGCTTTGAGTACTTGGACATGATCTCGAGTTGCAACTGCCGTGGTCTCGAGTTGTCATGAGTTGGTTCCGAGTCGAAATCACGTAGTCTCGAGTCGAGACAGGAGGTCTCGACTCGCACACCTGATGAACCAGACCTTCTAGAACCTGCCCGATGTACTATCCAATGGGATTGCCATTTCATGCGAATTTGTGTACTATCCGATTAACATGTTTCCTTGTCTAAATGCAATTCAAAATAGATCAAACAAAGCATATTTCAAATATTTTTATGACATTCAAGTTGTTCTTAGGGTTTTCATCATAACATGATTATTCAAACAATCCTATCCTAACATATACTCAAATCAGCATCATCGATTTCCTGAATCTAACATACATATCAAGCACACAATATTTCAAATATTCATAACAACATTCAAGCATATTCAACACATACTCATCATATGTTCATCCTACATAACCTTGTATTTTATGGACAAGAATCATAACACCTAGACTAGATATCAAGGCAACCTTACAAAACATTATCAAAGCAATATTTCCCTTACACCTTCTAGTATGAATCATTTGTTCAAAACGCACTAGCTTACCCATATCATTTAGTTATTTCAAGTCATTCATTCGGTTTACAAGAAACACATTGTTCATCAATTTATCATTTGAACATTGATAGCAAATCTATTGTCTAATAAGCAACATAATCGTTCAAACATCCAACTAATCAAAACAGTTTTTATGCATCATAAATCATCATTTTTAACCAAACAACTATAAGGCACTAACCGGCTAGATGTTGAGGGTATGGAGGATCGAATGAAAGAACTTCCAAGTGATGGTTACAAGCAAATCCGAGAATTCCTTGTGGTAGCCGGTTTGATCCGAGAAGGTGGAGGAGGAGATGATTCTTGTTGGGGTTTAAGGTTTTAGAGAGAGAGAGAGTGTGTGTAGGAGAGTGTGGGAGAAGGATGGAAATGTCAAAAATGAGAGAAGGTTGGCTTGGGCATGGGTTTTATACAAAATGGTGCACCCTAGTGGGCTTTCGGGCGGACTAAAGGAGGTGCGGCCCAACTGTTCACTCGAGACCAAGCGGTCTCGAGTCGGATCCTTGTGTCTCGGTTCACATCTATACACGCATACATATTTTATACATAACATACATATACTAAAATCACATAGCACAACGGGATAATTCACATCTTTCATTTAATAACGTATATATACGCACAAAGTAATTACAAGGTGTTTGCTCGGAAAAACCTAGAGTGTCACATTATCCCCAAGTTTTAAGAACTTTCGTCCCGAAAGTTAAGGCAGCCACTGACAAGCTAGTGTAAATGAGAACGTTTCAACGGGGTGTCACATCATCCTCCCGTTAGTTTGGAATTTCGTCCCGAAATTCGGTTGTAGCTTCAGTGCTGGGAGTTTCATTTGGGAACAACCGGGGATACTTGCGCTTCATCTGGTCTTCCCGCTCCCAGGTAAACTCTGGGCCACGGCGCGAGTTCCAACGGACTCGTACGAGAGGTATTTGGCTACGTTTGAGGGTTTTGATCTCACGATCCGTGATCTCAATCGGTTCCTCGGTAAAGTGTAGTTGTTCGTCAATAGTGAGTTCCTTGAAAGGAATGATTAGTGTTTCATCTGACAGACACTTCTTCAGATTAGACACGTGAAAGACGTTGTGCACAACACTCAGTTCTTCAGGCAGATTCAATCTGTAAGCGACCTTACCGATCTTTTCGGTAACTTCAAAGGGCCCGACATATCTCGGATTAAGTTTGCCCCGTTTTCCAAAATGAACCACACCCTTCCAAGGTGAGACTTTGAGTAGAGCCCGTTCACCAACCTGGAACTCTAGTGGTTTCCTATCCTTATCCGCGTATCTCTTCTGACGGTCACGAGCTGCCGCCATGCGTTGCCTAATCTGGGCAATCTTTTCTGTAGTGTCAACTACATGCTCCGGGCCTGTGATCTGGCTGTCACCAACCTCCGCCCAGCAGAGAGGCGATCGACATTTACGACCGTACAATGCCTCAAAGGGTGCCGCCTGAATGCTGGTGTGGTAGCTGTTGTTGTAGGAGAATTCCACTAACGGTAGGTGCTTCTCCCAATTCTTGCCAAAATCGATCACACATGCCCTAAGCATGTCTTCGAGGGTTTGGATGGTGCGTTCCGATTGCCCATCCGTTTGCGGATGATAAGCGGTGCTCATGTCTAAACGTGAGCCAAAAGATTTGTGCATAGCTTGCCACAACTCAGAAGTAAAACGTGCGTCTCGATCGGAAATGATAGAGGTTGGCACTCCGTGCTTCGAAACCACTTCCTTTAAGTATACCTCTGCTAAGGTGGAGAACTTGTCCGTCTCTTTAATAGCCAAGAAGTGGGCAGATTTAGTTAGTCGATCTACTATCACCCAAATGGTGTCATTTCCGCGTTGAGACCTAGGCAAGCCGGTAACGAAGTCCATGGAAATTTTCTCCCATTTCCATTGTGGGATCTCATATAGTATCATTCCCTTTCCTTGTCTTAGGTAACTTGGTGATGAAATCCATCGTCACCATTTCCCACTTCCACGTGGGAAATTCAGGCTGTTGTAGCAAACCTGACGGCTTCTGATGTTCAGCTTTGACTTGCGCACATGCCAAACATTTAGCTACATAGGCGGCTACAGACTTCTTCAAGCCTATCCACCAATAGTTTGCCTTCAGATCCTGGTACATCTTATCAGCTCTAGGATGAACGAAATATTTAGAACTATGGGCTTCCTGGAGGATAACATCCCGAAGTCCTCCATAAACAGGAACCCATATTCGTCCATTCAATCTCAGAATTCCGTCTTTGCCAAGAGATAACTGCTCCTCAGTTACTCCTAGCTTTTCATTTGGATAGTTAGCTTCCAACACAGCTTCCTTCTGTGCAGCTAACAACCTTTCATTCAAGCTGTTCCTTATCTCAATGCTCTTGGCATTGATTCGGATGCGTTTCACCCTTTCCTTTCTACTCAAGGCATCGGCGACTACATTCGCTTTACCGGGATGGTATCTTATTTCACAATCATAATCATTTAAGGTTTCCATCCAATGTCGTTGCCTCATGTTCAAATCCTTTTGGTTGAACAGGTGCTGGAGGCTCTTGTGATCAGAATAGATCACAAATTTGACACCATATAAATAGTGCCACCATAGCTTCAGTGCAAATACAACGGCACCCAACTCAAAGTCATGGGTGATGTAATTCTTTTCATGCACTTTTAACTGTCGTGAAGCGTAGGCAATAACTTTGCCTCTCTGCATAAGCACACATCCCATCCCGGTGTGTGATGCATCGCAGTAAACCACGGATTCTTCGGTACCTTCAGGTAACGTCAGTACAGGAGCGTTGCTCAACTTCTGTTTAAGGATATCAAAAGATTCTTGCTGCTTAGGCCCCCAATCGAACTTAACCTTCTTCTTAGTCAAAGAAGTTAGGGGTGCAGCAATCCTTAAAAAATTCTCAATGAAACGCCTATAATATCCTGCCAAGCCTAGGAAGCTACGAATCTCGGTAGGCGTCTTTGGCTCTTGCCAATTCATGACAGCTTTAACCTTAGCGGGATCTACTTGGATTCCGCGTTCGCTAACCACATGTCCAAGAAATTGGACTTCACGAAGCCAGAATTCACATTTAGAGAATTTGGCATAGAGCTTCTCCTGCTGAAGTAATGAAAGAAGACATCGAAGATGCTTCTCATGATCAGCCTTGTTCTTTGAGTATATGAGGATGTCGTCTATGAAGACGATGACAAATTTGTCCAAGTAGGGCTTGCAGACGCGATTCATGAGATCCATGAATGCGGCAGGTGCATTTGTGAGCCCAAAAGGCATCACTAGGAACTCGTAATGACCATAACGAGTCCTAAATGCAGTCTTGTGTACATCTTCATCTTTAACCTTCAATTGATGATAGCCTGACCTCATATCGATCTTAGAGAAGTAACTTGCCCCTTGAAGCTGATCGAACAGATCGTCGATTCTGGGCAATGGGTACCTATTCTTGATCGTGACCTTATTAAGCTAACGGTAATCGATGCACAGACGCATCGATCCATCCTTCTTCTTGACAAATAAGATTGGTGCTCCCCAAGGAGACGAACTAGGTCTAATGAAACCTTTGGCTAGCAATTCATCAAGTTGCGTTCACAATTCCTTCATCTCTGTTGGTGCCAACCTATAAGGTGCTCTAGCAACAGGTGCTGCCCCAGGGATGATGTAAATTCTGAATTCGACTTGTCTATCTGGTGGTAAACCAGGTAGTTCTTCAGGAAAAACTTTAGGGTATTCAGAAATGACAGGAATATCCTCAATCTTAGGCTTCGGCTCATTGATAGTCACTTGTGCCATGTAGATGACACAACCCTTCTTTAAACACTTAGAGGCCTTGAGCATAGTCACTTGCTCAGGCAGTCCATACTGGGTATCTCCTCGAATGGTAAGTGATTCGCCAGACGGAGTCTTGATCACCACTTGCTTCTTGTTGCTGACAATTTGGGCCTGGTTATGAGATAACCAGTCCATACCCAAAACTATGTCAAAACCGGCTAACTTAAAGGGAAGTAGGGACAAAGGAAAAGAGTGGTTCTTAATGGATATAACACATCCATCTAACACAGTTGAGACGATTTCTATGGTGCCATCTGCTAACTCCACCTCATACTTCACACTTAAGGTTTTAACAGGTAAATTCAGTAATTTGCAAAACTTATTATCTACAAACGATTTATCAGCGCATGAATCAAAAAGTACTCTTGCATAGACATCATTTATGAGGAAGGTACATGTAATCACGTTGTCGTCCTGGACGGCTTCCTTTGCATCCATCCTGAAGACCCTAGCATTGGTCTTATTTCCCACATCGGCTTTCTTTGCATATTTTGGGCAGTTGGTCTTAATGTGCCCCATTTCATTGCAACTGTAGCACGTTGCGTCTTTCAGCTTCTTGCAATCCAAGGTCTTGTGCTCCTTGGACTTGCATATTCCACATGCAAAAGTTCTCGACTGAGTCTGCGAGTTCGATTCATATCTGCACTTCCCGAAGTGCTGTCTCTTGCAGATCTTACATTTGGGCTTATCACCAGACTGATGCCCATCCTTCTTAGACTCAAACCCTTTCTTGTGGTCATTGTTTCCTCGGTGCCTCTTGTTTGACCTTCGTGAATTGTCATCTTCACGTTTTCTCTTCTCGGCATCCGTGTTCCTCAGCGATCTCTGTCGGACCCCGTCCAGGGTGAGGGACAAGGATATATCAGTTACCGATCTGAAAGTAGTTGGCCAAGAGGCTTTCACGCTTGCCTTAATCTCTGGGGCTAAACCCCCAATGAAACGAGCTATTCTTTTGGGTTCCGGGGTCACCAGATACGGAACCAATCTTGACAAGGTATTAAAGCTCGTAAGGTAAGCTTGGCAATCCAGATTCTTCATAACCAAGGATAAGAAATCAGACTCAATCTTTTCTACCTCATGTTGAGGATAGTAGTTCTCCCTGATGAGAGCAACAAATTGCTCCCATGTCATGTTGTACAATGGGATCTTCCCGGTAGCTTGAATCAACGATCTCCACCAGGCTAAGGCCTCACCTTTAAACGATTGAGACACAAACTTTACCACATCCTTCTCAGCGCATCCGCTGATATCAACCACAGTATCCATCTCATCCAGCCATGTCATACAGTCTATGGCCCCTTTTTCCCCAATGAAATCCCTGGGTTTACATGAAACAAAGTATTTGTAGGAGCAACCCTTATCACGGGGTCTTTGATTCAGCATTATCTTCTGAGATGGATCACTTTGATGATTTGAAGAGTGACGATCGTCATCTTCTTTTCTGGGTTCATCCTTCTTGGAGGGTGGCTTTGAATGCGGTGTAGATAGGGTCCTACTTCGAGTCCCACTATATTCTTCATACTGCCGCTCTAAGGCCTTTGTAACAGCGTCGTCTACTAACGCTTTCAGTTTAGCACCCGTTATATTAATTCGGGCGTTATCATTATTCTCCTTTGGGTGACTATTAATTTCATCCGAGTCAGCCATTTTAATTTGAACTGTTGCATAATACAATGACAATAGTTTATTTGGGAGTTTATTATGGAATTGTCTTTTATAGCAATTCATTAACCATGGTAACACAAGCCATATTTGGTTAATTTGTTAATCATATTTACTTAGGATTTTTATTATAATTTATCCTATTTATAAAAACAATAACAGTTTTATTAGTGGCACAACAGGCCTAGTCACAAGGACATTTTTAAATTATAAGCTATGATTTCAGAGAATCAAGGCTTTAAGGTTTGAACATAGTTCTTTACCTTTTTCGGACAGGGAGTCATAGCTACCACTTTCTTTTGGCTCATGTAGAAATGAGCAAGGCCCGTAGGCACTATATTACCAATGTATGGTCAAAATATGATCATCTTAATTGATGATCTATACCCATGATTCATAGATCATTAAGTTGGGTTAGGAATCTTTTGAAGAATCCTTATTTAAGAATGACGTGTGTGATTTTAACGAATCACGTCTGCCAGGAGTGTTAACATGTTTTCAGATGTTAACTGGGATCCGAATCTTTTTAAACAGGTTTTACCATATTGGCTAAGTCTTTATAATGACCTACAAGCTAGGTTTTACCTTTTTAAGATTCTTATTAATATTTAAAATAGGCAGATTAATTTTTTTAAAAGGAATGATTCTGATTTATTTATTCCATGTAATATATTTATGCATATAATAGCAAAATGAAATTTATAAACTTAACATTACAATAATCAAAAAAATACACACTGCCCTAAACGGGTCTTTTTAACAGAACACTTACCCACGCAGGGGTCAAACTGAAATACTAGTCCACGCAGGGACTTAAACAAACAACATACCCTCGTAGGGGTTAACAGAAAGATAGGCCCACGCAGGGGCTCAAAAGACAACCATACCCACGCAGGGGTCAAAACAACAAGACAGGTCCACGCAGGGGCTCAACTGAAACAAGGAAACTACAATCAATAATTAAAGGATTCAATGGTCCTTCTTGCTCTTCCCTTTTATTAAACTTGTCAATCCCTGGAAGAAACTTTGTCGCTCCCTGCGATCTCTGTGAAAGTCTCGCTCGACTTGGTCCAACCTTTGAAGAATTTCTTCCCGTTCGGGTGGGGAAAACCGTGGCAACTGCGATTGTTGCCGAATTATAGGTCTAGCAGGTATTTGGTACCCACGAGTTGGGTACCCTACTCCCTAAGGAGCTCCGTACGGTCCTTCCGGGTGAAGGGCGTTGTAATTGGCCGCTACCAAGTATGGGTCGGCTTCAGCGTAATTATAGTTGGTGTGAGCCTGCTGCTCAAACGGGTTGTATGCCATTGAACCAATGTAGGCAGGAATCGGGTTATTGAAACCCATCGGTGGTGGCTGCGGTGCAACTGAGTTTGAAGGCCCACCCATTTGAGGGTCTTCATGTAGTGGCGAATAATGACTGCCACTTGAGTGATGAGGGGTGCTGAAGTGAAAATCCCCTCCACGCGCGGATATTCGCGCGCCTGTCCTCCTACGCCTCGGCGGTTCTAGAGGAGCTTGATGAACTGGCGGCGGTGGAGGCGGTGGCGTGACTGCCACAAAACGTGAATCCCCAGAGGGATCTTGCTGCTGCTGTTGCTGCTGGTGGGGCGATGAATGGTGAGAAGGTGTGAAATACCATTCATGCTGGTTGAACCTTGCCTGGAAATTGTCTGGACCACCGTAGGGTAATCCGTGAAAAGATGAGCCATCCGAGACCTCAATAGGATGGTTGGGGGTCCCGGTTGCAGGCTCAATAGGGTCGGTGTACTCTTCCATATCCATGGCGTTATCGCCGGAAAAGTGATCCTCTGGTCCTAATGGATTAAAACCCACGGGTTCTTGTATGTAGTTCGCCGTATTAAACCGGCCCTGAAAAACAGGAGTGGGGTTACCAAAAGAATTATGCGAAAGGGATTGCTGAAGAGGTATATACGAAGGTTGTGGGTTGTCGGGCTCGTTTTCTGACTGTGGCCCATAGGAGTTACGAAAAGGAGGCGTTGAACTATGTGAAACAGACCGTCTAACGGGCTCCACATTGGTCCTCCAGTTCTCTCGAGGATCAGCACTAGCAGTGGCAGAAGGAGCTCGCCTGTGCGAAGGCCCGGCTTCGTGATCATTGGGGGCGGTGATTGGCCCCTTGCCTCGTCCTCTTCGTCTGAAAAATCTTGGCGGCATATTTAGACCTGTCAATATGAACAAAGATAACAACAAGAATATATAAAATAAAAGACAAAGTAAAAATTTAAAACAAATTTGGATTGTTCCTATGTTCTTTGTCTAGACTCGAAAGTTTTGGAATGTGCAATTGTGTAACTGAGATTAAACACAAAAGGCTAGTGTTTAATTCACTCAGTGTTGGCTCTGATACCAATCTGTCACACCCCGATATTTCCATGTTTGACCGGTGGGCCCGGTGGGGGAGTATCGTGACGTGGTTGGCAACATTACCGTCAAACAACACAATATTTAATATGCACAGCGGAAGCAAATGAAAGATATATTTCAACCGAATGTAATATTGTAATATCAGTATCACAAATAGTTGAAATTAATCCACAGGTGGGTAAAAATAAAAATAGGAAACAGTAGTTCAACAGACTTTAGGCATCTTAAGCTTGCGAGACTCTTTTGATGCTAAGGAGAAATCCAGCCTATTACGAGTAGTACCTGCACTTAATCTTTTTGGGAAAATACGTCAGTTTACACTGGTAAATACAATTAACCGACTCATTTTTAAAATGATTAAAAATTGATTTGGATGCACATGGCACAAACATTTTATAACTTGGGATAATTATTTAAATATATAATTTCGTAAAAGAATTACATGTTCCTTATGCATTCAGTAGCCCGGATCGTGCCGGGTTAAAGATCAATAGACACACCACATTATTTATTTTTGGCACTGACGGGTGTACGCCTACACCCTGCGCTTAGGTCGTGGCCATTTCGTAAAATGATGCCAAGGATATCCGGGACATGGTCATTAACCTCCCAAAGGCTTTAAGCAAACAAAACAATTTAAACGGGCCGATCAATATCAATTAACCACCATACGATGGAAGATTTAATGCCCGACCAAGCGGTATTTTATATACCGTACCCCAAGCCCGTATAGGGAAAATAAGTTAAAAGTATTTACCTTTGCAAGTATAATTCACAATTAGCAAATGCGGGTAGCTTTTACCGGTTCTCCTATTCTGGAACAAAGGTTTATAATAACCTATTAGAATCCTAACGGTCTTTAGTTAAGCTTAAGCTTAGACCAATTAGTTTTAAGGAACGATACGGTTCGAACGCGTGATTAAGCGAAGACCGGGATAGAATATGATTTAGACCCGACAAATTTGAAGGCTCGTCTTATATGGGTAATCTAAACACATTCTGAATTTTGAGGTAAAAACGATAAGGTTTGACCCGTTTCGTCTAGTTTATGCAAACTAGTTACATAAACCGAACTCGCAAGAGGCGTAACGGGTAACCATAAGAGCCATATGTAACACCCCAAAAACGGGTTTGGTAATCAAACCACGTTAATATTACTGACGGGTAAAATACCGTTAGTGGTAAAAATTTACCCGGTAAATATTAGGATTTAAATAATTAATCCTAATAATAAATAAAAAGTGAATAAAAGATTTTAAGAAATAAAATGATAGAAGGCCCGAGTTAACGGGACCTAAAATAAACTTAGTCATAAATATTCCCGAACCCGCTAAGCTAACTAGGAATGTTTGACCCGGTTAATAAGAGGGAATATGAATTGTAAATAAGTAGGTTATAACCTACTTAATAATTAACGAAACATGAGGGACCAAAATTAGATATTTGGAAAATTTTAGTTATTAAAAACAAAAATAAAAACACACCACACATAGTGTGTGCGTGTGTGAGATCGACCAGGAGCAAGCTCCATGGAGCCAAGCCCTAAACACAACAAATTCTTCAAATTGGAGGGGCAATTGAAGGCCAAATTCGGAATTGAATACATAGAAACGATCACCAAGTCAAGGGGATCGTAAGGTATGTCGAATTTCTAACATTCGTGAAGTTGTAAAATTTTGATAATCATCCTAATCGTGAATTAGGCATGAATTTGAGAGGCTATGGCTAGATTAGTGATGTATACTTGCTTAGGAAAGAAACCCTAAGTGAAAATCATACATAACATGCTATAGATTGATGAATTTGATGAAATAACACACTTAGATAAGTGGGTTTTGATGTTATGATGAAATAGATGATATAGTTATGCTTAGAATCATCATGCATGGTAAGTAATCAGGAAATACTTAAACAATTTGCAAGTTTGAGTATTTGATCATAAGTGATAGTGGTGAATTTTGATGTTAATCTTGGCAAAAAAAATAACTAGTTGTAAATGTGTAAAAATGTATGCACATTAGGTGTTTGTTAAAATGCCTAAATGAAAACTAAAGTGTTGAAATTAGAGTGAAAATGTGCATTTGAATGATATGGCAATTAGGTGTGATATGAAGTGATAAGGGTCCTAAATACTATGTTGAATTAGATTAATGTTGTAAACCATGTGATTGAAAGTAGTTAACTTTGATAAACTAAGTTAACTGAGCATGAAGTCTAACAGTAGCTTCGACATAGAAAATAAGTGAGGCGGAATAGTCGTGATTGTTAATGACTAATTTAACCGCCTTGTAAATGATTGACAATAGTTTGACGCGTAACAAGCTGGATGAAAGCTTGGAGGAGGGAGCGGGTCAAACGGAGTAAGTACGGAAAGAAAAGCGCGGCGTGGGTGCGAGGTAAGTGTAATTTACACACTTATGTAGAATACCCGTTTATTCGATACGTTGTAAACGTGATAACGATAATATTGGAAATATGGAAATTTGTCAAGTGTCGACTAATGTAAATCAAGGTTAAAAGAATACCCATGGCGTAAGCCGAAATGGGTTGAATTTGTAAGAAAAAAGTGTAAAAGAAAATGGGTATGGTTATAAAATCCGGGATGGGATGGATGTATGAATTGGAAATCAAAAACGAAGTTTTTGATTAAATAGATAATGTTGTGCATATAGTCCAAACGGGTCGAATGGTGGTGATAACACCATTTGACAATATCGACTAATGTGGTTGTCAAGTCTTATGTTAACAGGACCGATTAACAAATCGGATAATTGCGTCACCATTGATGGTGTGATAATGAAAACGATGTATAAATCGGGTCTACTTGTTGATCCGGGCAAGGTACGCATAATTATGTTGTAGTTAAAAGTGCTATTTTGGTCGAATAATTTGAGAGAGTCCTTCGTCATAAAAGGACTAAAATCGACCAAAACGCCCTTGTAGGCTAAATGGAACAAACAACCCTTAAAGGTTGTTTGAAAACGAGTTTTATGACTAGGTAAATACTTAGAATAAGTATAGAAGCTGAAAGAGGTATTATATTAGCCAAATGGCACTATTTGAGTTTTTGCCGTAAAATAATGATTCGAGAGGTAAAATTTGGTTTATATTGATCACCACATTAAACCTACCTTAAATACAGTTCTGGTGGGAGATTATAGGATAAGAAATGTGGTAATGGAATGCTAGAAGCAATCGAAAGCTATTTTAGGCTCGAAAGTGCTTAAATACCCTTAACGGGTCAAAATAAGCATACGAGCGAAAATGGGTTTAAATTGTGTAATAAACCTGTGATTAGAACCTAATATGGTATATAACATTAATTTGAAGAAGTGTAGGTGATATAGGAATCAAACAAATATGTTTGTTTGATAAAATGCATAAACGAGTAAAATTCGATAAAAAGGTAACGAGTCGAAGGCTTGAAAGTCTCAAAATTTATTTATGTTGGATGTTGGATTTTAACTCTATATGATGAAGAATTAAATTACGGACGCGTAGGAAAAAGAATCGGGTAAAACGGATTAAAAACGAGAGAGTTATGCTCGTTTCCGTAAAATCGGGTTAAGCTGGGAACGTACAGCAACTGTTAAAGCAGCATTCTGCTGAAAAGGGGGCTAGGCGTCACCCGACGCCCCTTGGCGTCACGCGACGCCCCCTAATTCGGAAAAATGTTATTTTTTTGTTTGTTTGTTTGACCCATGACTCTTGTTTAAACTTATTAGTTGACTATCAAAACTAACTTTTAAGTTGGTTTTGATCTTAGGTGATGTTGGGCATGCTACGGATGATGATCAAGCAGCTACGAAGAACCGAACACACGAGATTAAAGCTTCCGCATGGCGTTACGTCATAACTTTTAAATGGCGAACTTATTTATATTATATTGAAAACCTTTAAGTTGTAAAAGTTTTAAATTACTCGTATTTTCTAAGGATACTTAATCGTAATTACATGTTTGATATCGTATTTTTACGACAAATTTCAAAATAATAACATGGGTGTTACACCATATACAGGTTTCCTAAGTTAATATGCTTCAAATATGTTGTGACATCAGTAAGATATCTTTTATTATGCCCGAAACGAATTTAAACACAAACTATGCCTCGTAGGGGTATTTTGGTCATTTATAAGGTTATAAAAGAGTTCAAGTATTAACCTGAGTTACAGGTCTGATATAATCAGCAAAAATACTTAATTTGATAAGTTATAACAGTAGGGTATTGCGTATATGTGAAACTTATCAATTATAACCAAACTATGCACCGTAGGGGCATTTTGGTAATTTCACATAAGCCGAAAAGCTCAAATCTGAAGTCTGAGTTAAACAACTTTTGCTTACTGTTAAAATATTATAATTTACCTAAAATATCAGTAGGTATCCACCCTTGTATGTTTAAAATAGTTTTAGTACATACTATGCGTTAAAAATGCTTAAAAAGGCGATTAGAAGCCGTTTCCGGGTTCTATATAGAAAGCTGATATTTTTTATTATTCCAAAAGGTTTAAAATAATTTATTTATCATATAAATTCAGTAGCAAAAGGTTTGGAGTCGAAAAGATATGTAAAACTCATTTTATAGCCCGAAAGGGCAAAACCGACAATTACCGACTCAAGCTTATAACTCTAAGTTATGCTCAGCCTAAAATTAATTAAAAATCTTCAAAAATCCCCAAATAATATATTACATCAGTGGGTAAAAAGTTTGATATCAAAAAGTGAGTTTAAATAGGCTATATGCTAATTATGTCGTTTAATCGCTAAAAAGCTTTCTAATTACGCTAATGAGCATAACTCTCAATCTACACCTCAAACTGATGTCAAATTTTGGGTACAAGTTTATATATTAGTAACTAAGGTTTCTACTCTTTTACATTTTCAAAAATCACGTTTTATGGTGAAAAGGGCATAATGGTCAACATATGAGCAATTAACGGAATCATGCATATTAATTGGATAACTATTGAACCAAGGTGTATAATCGCAGAGGGTTATACTAGCATGTAACCTGGTCTAATTAAAGCTCTAAGGCATTTCTAAAACATGCTTAAACGGGTCAGAACTGAAAGTCAAAGCAAAAGTCAAATTATGCGACTTTCGGTTCCGAACCGGGTCTAAACAGAAAATTGTCGGGTTGAACATGTTTAGACATGTTCTTACACTAATTACCAAGTTATATTAATGATCAAACAGGTTTTATGGGTTCTATATTGCTAATTATGTATTAATTTGAAATTAAGCATCATGTTGACTTTTTAATAACAAGTTTGACCCGACTAATGGTCTAGTTAGAGTGGGAATCAGAGGGAGCTCTTTTAAGGGTTTGTTGCCCACATAATTACCAACTTATAACTACTTTTAATTCGACTAATCACTGGACCATTAATGATTAATCGTGAAGTCAACCGTTAATTACGACGGTTTTACTTTTAAGCTAAAACTAAGTAAAAACTCAACTAAGAAAGGTTAAGCATACTTACTGAAGTCCTATGCACGATTAGGAAAGACTTGGGTCTGCTCTTAAGCTCCAGGAAGCTCCAGAAATGCAGAAGGAAGGTGTGGTTACAATGTTGCAACAAGAGGCCTTTATATAGTGTTCAAAATCTCATGGATCATTGACACACAAGCCTAGCAATGGCTGTGGATCATCCACAGATGTTCCTAAGGGCCTAGGAGTCATTTAGGGGTCGCCCATGAAGTGAAATATCTGATTAAAGTCGGTTACAGCGTGAAAGTAGGGTGCTGTCCCAACTTTCTGATACTGGGCGTCTAACGCGGCCCGCGTAGGATGTTGTTGGGGCTTACGCGGCCCGCTTGGGCCTTGTGTTCAGGCTTCACATTTTCAAGTTGTTGCATATTTGACTCTTGGCCTTTCGAAGTGTTAACCAAACTTATTTCTTACACTTTGAGCCCCTCAACTTGGCTTATAAGGGGTTCATGACTTATACCCACTTTTGTTAAGTTCTTAGTCACTCCATGTTACCCGAAAAGTCATAATTTTCAACGTTGACGCTTTAACCCCTCGTATACGAATTTGATCATAACTTTCTCATACGATAACGAAACTTTATGAAATTTTTATCGTGCATTCTAGTGAGCATAATTAATCGTTACAAAGCTCCGGGTTTGCTAAAAGGTCACTCAGAGGTATAACTTAAACATGTTGACACATTAAACCCCTGTAGTTTGTAATCTCTCACATTCTTTCATATTTAGCTTCGTATGATCCATGATTTATTCGTTTGAAGGTATGAGCATCATGTAGGGTTATTGTAAAGTATATTTATTCACTGTTGACATTTTGAACCCTTATATTCACATACTTTCCATGTTTGTCAACTTTAGTCCTTTCAGAACATTCTTTCACACGTTCAAACCTATGACACGTGTCAATACATTATAGGACGTAAATTTTTGAGGTGTTACAATAAACATAAAACGCATGTCAGGAGTATGAGTAAAAGTATAAGCATGACGTGTATGAAAAGGGAGTATAAATGCGAGTACAAACATGAGTATAAGCATAAACACAAAGCGTATGAGTATGAATACAGGTATCAGTGTGAACATAAGATGTATGAGCATAGATGTGAACGTGAATATAGGTGTAAAACATGAAGGTTTAAGTATGAATGAAATATATGTGCATGATTATAAGTGTAAACAAAGTTGTACAAGTGCAAATGAAAACATACATCGTATGAATATGAATATGGATATGAATGTAGTATAGACATGAATGTAAGGACAACGTAAGTGTATAATTGTGAGTGTATGTATAAACGTAAAACGTATGAATTTTGAATCATGAGTATAACATAAATGTGTAAGTGTGAACATAAGTAAAGGCATAGAATGTATAGGTATGGATGTAGGAAATAATGATTTTGTTTATAGTATAAATCGAAATGCACGAGTCTATGCACGTAAAAGATTAAAAGTTTTGAGTATGAAAGAAAAATGAACGAGTGACGCGCATGAGATTGTTGTGACTAAAACGTGTAAAATGATATGCATATATAGTTGTTTGCGCAAAACGTGAAGTTAAAATAGATTGAGTTGTCATGAAGTATAGACTTTAGTTTGTGAAAGTAAAGAGAGTATAAAACGTTTATTGGTTATGTGAAAAGTTACTTTGTAAAAAGGATGGAATGCTACTGTGGTTTTGAAAGAGATTACATAAGTTGAAAATTTGTCGGTCCTTATGAAGTTTCCTTGCCCACGTGTTTTGAATTTAATTGACGTATCGAGTGAGGTTTTGGGAAGTTCTAGAGGTTAATAAGTTTGCATCGTTTTAAGAAATTTTGTATTAGAACTTCGAAGTTTACAGATTCTTGTGAAAAAAATTGGTCCTTAGAAAAGGAGTTCGGTATATGGACCTTAGTGTTTGTTGAAAAGCGTCTTTTTAACAAAATGTTTTATTGATTTTGAAAGAAGCTTTAATAAATGATTGGATAATTTTGGTAATATTTCATATAGGTGTGCGAAAAGTTGGTTTGATTCTCAACCAAAATAGAAATCTCTAGTTTAGTGATATGTGATGAGCTTGTTTCAATAGTTACGTTGAATACAACTTCGTGGGCAGTGAATTTATTAGGCCGACTAGGTTGATAAGTAGCATTTTGTGAAATTTTGAAAATTTGAGGAATAAGCGTTTAGGGCATAAGTTAAGAATTTTGTGTGTGCGATCTATATGAAAATAGATTGTAGGATAGGAAATTCGTTTATATCACAATGCATTTTGAAATAATTAGGGACTTGACTAATGATAAATGATTTAGATATAAATATGATCGTATTTACATAATATAGTCTTTTAAAAGAAAGTGTTGGTAACGATCACCTAGGTAAGGGAATCACCCCTAATCCGTTGGTGAGGTTGTTGTTAGATGGGAAAGAAGCGGAGTTAATCGTCAAGGTAAGGAAATCACTCCTATCTTGATGGTATGTCTCCACTCGTTACAAAAGTGTAAATAAAATTACGTGAAATCATGCATGCTAATAATGTATAATCGTATGAAAAGTAAGAGTATGATGTGTGCGCAAAATGAAATCTTGAAAAATTGTTCAAAATTGACAAAAGATCGAAAATAATAAAGCGTAAGCTCGAATAAAACTTGGATGGTTCCAAACGGAACATTGACTAACCAAAATGGTCGAATGATCTTTTGAAATTGAGAAACATGCTTTGGCCTAATAGGTGGAATACTCTCGCCGATATCTCGGTTAACGGTATTCACCCTTCCAGTTATTGCATGTTCCCAATCCATCAAAAATTCGAGACTTGGCGGGATTTTTGAAAATCAAGGAGTGGAACTAGTCGACGAGGTGCGGGTTTCACCCCTAACTTGACAACTTCATACCCTAACCTGACGAATTTAAATTTGAAATTTCCATTAAGATGTAGATTTCACTCCTAACTTAATGGTGAATTTCGTGCAAAAATAGAATCAAACGGAATGAAAGTCGTTTACCAAATTGTGGGTTTCACGCCTATTTTGGTAAACTCGTCTCATTTGTGTAATATGATTGTTTTCGAGTTTAAGAAGAATCGAGTAAAATGCCTTGGAAAAGGCGTATGTTAATGGAAATAACGAACAAGTATAAGCACATAAAAGGCATGTCGAGAATAACACACAAATAATAGATCAATAAATCAAGTATCAACACATAGTGAGACAAGTATTGACACATAAGAATAGCAATTCAAGTATTAACACACCAGCGACTTATATGTTTAAAAGTCAAAGCGAATAAATGAGAAGCGAGTAAGTAGCATGCAAGTAGTTTCAAGCAATACACAAGAATAAAGCTCCAAAACTATAGACTAGGTTAAAGCATTCCTACTTTTCCTAATTCCCTATAGTTATGGCTCTGATACCAATCTGTCACACCCCAACCAATGGCGGAAACATCAGGATGAGACGAAGTGTGAAGATTGCTAGAGACTTCATAACACTATTTGCGTCAATATTTAATAAACCGATTTCATTTCATAAACTAAATTATCCACAATACAAGGAAATTCAAATAACAACAAGTTCAAAAGAAATACATAACAGCATAATCAAAATTGATACAACATTTAAACCTAAACGTCTATGTGTGTATCTAGGCGTCAATGCTACTTCATTTCATAGCATCATCATCATCAACTTGTAACATGTTAAAATAAAGTTCAATGCAAAAGCAAAGGCGAGTACACAAGGTTTAAATAGTATAGCATAAGTATAAAGCATTTTACTCAAATCCACATGGCAATTTGTATACAAGGTAACTAGCATGCATAACATTATGTCTAAACCCAAAGTGTCCACTAGTATTTAGCATCCCTCGCCACAAAGTGACGAGACCGTATAGTATATTGACTTAACAAACCCCCGTCGGGTGGTGTGCTACTCCTATAGCGCTATAATTGTTAAGCGAGGGTATAACATAGTAATGGCATAAAACATGTATTATCTAGCATAACAAGTAGCATGTATATCGGATTGAGTTCACAAAGTACGTTTAAGTGTGTGTAAGTGTAATTGTTGTATGGTAACATGTTACAACCCAAAAGTGGTTTAAAATGTAAATGGGTCGAGTGTACTCACATAATTGCTAAGTCTTCCGATTATCCAAGTGTTGACGAGTGTATGAGATTAGGATAATAGAACACCGAGGTCACCCTATAAGGGCAAACGATGGTGCATGAGTAAACGAAATTATGACGGAGGATTTGAAGCGAAATTTAAAGTATAACTTGACGATGGATAAATATATATATACACATATACTAGGTTAGAACCCCGTGTATTACACGAGTTGAATAAAGGTAATTTTATATACCAAATAATAAAACAATATATATTTAAAAATCTTGTTTATTACTTGGGTTTGAATAAATGTAATTTTATATATTAAATAACGAATAAACTTACATTTTAATAACCTCATGTGGTTATACGTGTTGAGCACATGTAATTTTATATATCAAGCAATAAAAAGTTATATCTTTATAAACCCAATATATAAATGGAATGAATAAATATAATTTATATACTACATAATAAAAGGTTATATTTTTAAAAACCTCATGTATATTTATAAACTTCGTTTGAGTCCCGATACGTTTTCATTAGCGTTTTGGCTAAAAAATATAAATATATTTTACGAAAACCGGGCAGAGTTTCCTCTGTTTTTGTACAATCCCGATAATGCAAGTTGTCGTCAAAATTTTCAAAAACACCATAAACAATAAACGAAACAATATAACATATATATATATACATATATTTCTATTATGTTTACAAATTATATAAGATGCGGTTTTGTGATAATAAAAATATTAAACAATATAATTCAAATATTAGTGTCGTTAAAAATATCATGTCTCATGTTTAACCCGATGACCCGAACCTGTAACCAAACTGCATCGAGGCCTCGGTTGACCCGCTATGACCAGGTTTGACCCGAACACCGAACAGAATCCGATTGTAACAGAACCCGAACCTGCTGCATAATGAAAGGATTAACGAGACTTGAATAGGAATAACGACCAAAGTTTGAACCAAGACTAACCTGAACCGAAACCGGCTGAACCAGAGTCACCCGACACCGAACTGTGGTTGACCACGGTTGACCTGAATCGAAACTGAACTGAGTCGCACCGGCTGAAACGAGCTAACCGATCGACGTGAACCCGAAGCTTGAGACTGAACCAAATCAAGAATGAATCACAACTAAAACGAAACCCCAAACCTGACAACAAAATGACAGTCGCCACTGTCGCCCGTTACCGTCGTCGGAGCCGGACCGGTCATCACTATCGTAACTGGGAGGCGCCTGAAAAGCGTGACCCGAAAGCAAGCAAACCCAAATTGAACTTGAACTGAAACACAAATCCACACCAGAAATCCAAATCGGTTCAAACCGAACCGGAACGGAACCATCGTGAACCACTGTCGTTGCCGGCCACACAACCATTACCGCTCTGCGCCGCCATCCGCCGTTCTCCGACGGCCTCCTTTCTCCGCATCTCTCTCTCTTCGCGTCCCTTTCTCTCTCTTCGTGTCTTTGAATAGCCGCAATACTCCGCGAATCAAGCAGATGTGGGGGTTGTGGTTTAGGATTTGATGTAAAATCGTGTGTGTTAGCAGTAGGGCTCGATAGAGAGGGGCTGGAGATGATAAGGGGGTGTTGTCTGAGGGTTTTGTGTGTGTATAATGCTCTCAGTTGCAGGCATGAGTTTAGAGGGAGAACAGAGGCTACGGCTGCTTAATGTGAATTAGGGTTTAAAAAAAAATTTGATTTCTGGTTTACACTACAAATAAATAGTTAGGGTTATTCTCTTAATGGGCTTGGGCCCATGGCCCACAAGCCCGTTCTCGCGTTTAAGTGGCCCGTAATTCCTACGTATAAATAAAATAAAATAAAATAAAAAAATGCGGAAATACGAGGCGTTACATTACTAAACCTATCAAGATACCGAACAGGACCCCCGACCCTTCTCAGGAAGACACATATGGAATTCTAAAGGCTATTGACACACCGGTTTAGTCTAGACTCCCTCTCGGTTATCTAAATGTTTTATGTAAAGTGCCCTAAATTGACCTACTCCCTCTGGGGTTGAAAGTCTAGGGTAACTTGGGTTCTTGATTCGGCTCGATAGACAAGGGTTGAACAAGGAAACTAAGACGGATTCCTCTCTAAGACCTACCTAGCAATTTACCAACTTAGACCTACCGATAATCTCGCACCTCTTGGCTACTGAGATTAGTAAAACACTTAGACCTAGTTAATTATCGAATAATGCTTCTAAGGTATATTGGCCAATTAACCCAACAAATCACAACGCTAGTTAATGATCTAGCATGACCCTAATATGCGAAAGACATTCACCAAAGATCACACGAAGCAATGAACAACTACTAAATAATTCTAGGCATGCATACACAAAGAATCAATAATCAAGTTGGCTACTTTAACATAAAAGATCCATAAATAACAAGCATTCAAATTAAAAATCACAACTTTATCATTCTGTTCATCACAATCTAGGTAGTACAAGGGTTTTAGCCAGACATCATGTTCAATAAAAGCAAAAGATAAAGTATCAAAGAAGAATTCATGGTAAAAACTAGTCATCCTAGAATGGTTCGGCTCGGTAGTTGTATCTCCTGGGTGAGCTGCCATAGCTTCAGCTACTCGTGCGTTAATCAGGGCCGTCAACTTATCCTGAGTCATGTTTACACTTCCTCTTCCGCATCCGCTCCTTCTCTTCACATCTACAAAAACACTGAATGAGATCGATGTCGTAATGATTGAGAGATAAAAAATAAAGAGAAAATAGAAAGAAGTTTAACCATGGCACGTAAGTTCCTATGCAAACGTTTAGGAGAGTGCTCATTAAGGATAATGAGTATATTACTAAGTATACTATCACATAATACACCAAGTAAGTAACAAGTAAGCATATACCTATGCTATGTAGTCTAGAGAGCCGAGTCTTGCACTAAACTGTGTGGTACCGATGCTGTGACAGTAGAGTTGTTTTACTCCAGATCAATGTCTATCATCATTGATCAGTGCAAAGGCATAAAAGTTATTAAATGCGCGATGGAGCTGAAATGGTAAATCAAAAACCGAATGTCAAACCTAATAGCACTATCAACTAATATCTTGCTCGCCCAGCCCGGCGATTACTCGGTATTATCGTATGGGGACTTTATGATAGAATTTCGTTTAGTCCGCTAATGACATGATTTATGATTATCAATTAATATTATTCCGTTCCCTCGGAATATTAGGTTCCTAATCCACCGGGAATACATGCTTTTAGTGATAGTGTGAACTCACCATAGATTAGCTCGACAAATTAAGTTATGCTAGCTAGTATGGTCAACCACGTCCTATTATGGTTACCAAGAATATTAGGGGCTGTTTATGTAATTCATGCAAATCTTACACGCATCTAACAATTAACATGCAAGCAAGTTGTCACAACTATTCTACCGAGTAGTTTTTAGGCACATGTTCGTAACATACACTACAACGCGCAATACACCATTTATACAATCATTTAGCATGTACGAGTACCAAGAAAAGCAGATTCGACACTTTATAAACTTACAAGCATGCACAATTCATTTCACTGAAAATAGGCTGTTTTGGGGTGTCCGTTTACCGCCCTTACGAGATTGCAAAAATTACGATCTTTTTATGAGACGTGCCCCTCGGAGGAGTTGGTATTGTGTTAAATTTTTAGAGTTTAACTCATAACCAAAAATTTATAAAAACCATTTACTAAGCTTCAATCAGATTCGTCACTTTCTGACTGCAGTTCACGGAAAAATTCATTTAAAAATCCTCGGTTATCCGATTGATGAAATTCCAGTTGGAGGTTTTCACGAACACTTAATTTGATCTACAGTATAAATTTCATGGTCTAACTCTAAGTATTCATCAAGTTATGACTCAAAACATAACACGTAAAGTCTGCAGAAAAATGCAACTTTAATTGCTGAAACGAAACAATTTATTTAAAATAACAAATGACGTCCAAAAATCATGATTCCAGCGCCATTAGAAGCGTATTTCGAAATAGCACGTTATAGACTCAAGAAAATCTAATTTTCGTTAAGTTATGACCCGGCTACAGCCGATTAAAGTCGGCTGTAACTGGCGGACATAACCTGTTTTCGTTACCCAATATTCCCAACCGAACAACTAACATACCGGCGAAACGTAATCATTATTCACAGAAGGTTGTACGTTATATATATATATATATATATATATATATATATATATATATATATATATATATATATATATATATATATATATATATATATATATATATATATATATCAGATTTAACACGTTCAAACATCAAAACCATCAAGCATCTCAACACAAAACAAGATATCTCTATCCATACATGCCTAAAACTACTACTTAGTATAACACTTGATCTTTTTTTGAACCCTAACACTACAATTTATCATCATAACATCAATCATCATCACACATCAGAAAACACAGCCAAGTTAACATGATTTTTGCAACCGATGAACATGTATAATTATCTAATACTATAAACGAATAGCAAGACGTCAAGAATACTAACCGAGAGACGAAAGGGATGCGAAAGAGAGTGTGTTCGGCTGGAATGGAGATCGCGAGAGGGGGAGGGGCTGTTCCTCGCTGCTGTAACTTGGAGAGAAATGGTCAAGAGCTAGGGTTTTGTTTTTTGCTTTGTAACTTGGAGAGGAAGGGACAAGAGCTAGGGTTTTGTTTTTGCTACTACTCAACACCCACATGCATCCACACTTAAATAAAAAGGCATGGATGGGGGGGGGGGGGTTAACTTGGAGAGGAAGGGACAAGAGCTAGGGTTTTGGTGGCCGATTGGGCTTGAGCTCAATAAAAGAAGATGGGTGTTGGACTTGGTGTCGCAAGGGGACAAAGGTAAGAGGTTAGGGTTGGGCCGATTGGTTTTGTTTATTTATATAATATATTTTTATTTATTTTTTTAAACAAATATAATCACCTCAAATATAATCAAATAAATTTAGGCATAATATACATGTGTAAATAAGTATAGTACACATTCGCTCATAAACAGTATGAAGCGGTAATTAGAATGTATACGAAACGTAACTAAAGAAATTGAAAAGAATGAATGATTTTTACCTCGGAATAACGGGTTGTCATATCATCCCAAAATTGAAAGAAATTTCGTCCCGAAATTTTACATGCAGTTGCTAGTGTGATTAAGAGTTTTCGTAGGGTGTCACATGAATTGTAGAGGCAACGTATGAGGTTCATGAACATCACTATGAACTTAATGTATACCTCGAATGGCTCGTAGAAGGTTCATGAACATCACTCTGATCGACATAGTGGCAAGGTTCACCGGAGAAGACGACAGTAAGTATCGGAATTCTTGGTCTATCGTCAGAGAGACGACGGTAGTGGAGAGTGGTTTGGTGTGAATGCTTAGAATGTAAAATGGAATCTGGATACCAAATAGAAGGTTTGTAATTGACCTGATTAAGTAAAGATAGTAAATTACAAAAATACCCCCATTATAACCTTTGACCGTTAGGAATAGATGCTTGACTTTAACAACTTTAGAGGGCAGGGTCCAAAATTGATTAAATCAGGCAAACACATCAAAATTTTAAAAACAATGGGTATTTGAATAATTCTGCCCCAAACTAGGGGGGAATGCAGTTTACTCAGCTAATGAATGGGTTGGGCCTTGGTATATCCCAAACAAAACCCTAGTAACCTTTTAACATTAAAAACAATGGGTATTTGAATAATGGAAAATTTACAAGTTTTGTCCTTTATCTTTAGGGTACTTTACAGGCGGTGTCCTTTTTTTCAAATGTTGACAGGCGGTGTCCTTTAGTAGGTATTTTGTTACAAGTTTTGTCCTTTCCACCCAACCTGGTTAAAAAACTCAGTTAATTTGTGGCACATGATAAGCACATGAGGGTAATTATGTCATTTTACATATTTAAAAGACAAAAGTTGTAATTTATTCTTTAAAAAATATTTCAAAAAAAAATATATACATATAAACCTCTCTCTCTCTCTAACAACCACTGCCTATTCTCACCTCACCCTCTGTCTCCCTCCACCAGTCCACCTACCACCACCACCATATGTTGCCACCACCACCGTCTTCATCAACACCACCATATCACCGCAACTGTTCAAACAATATCAAATCCGATGAGTTAACAAGATCTATACTCTTCTACACCTCTCAATGCATCATTTGTCTCAATTTCTCGTCATTAATGGCGGTTCACGCAAGAAGAAGAAACCGTCAGCGAAACCGAAGCTCGAGCGGATGAATGCACGGAAGAATTTCGACTACGAGGCTCCAATCGCGTCCACTTCGTCGGAAGACTGTTGTGTATGGTCACCGGCTCTTCGAGGTTCAGGTACTCAATTAGTTGATATTCCTACGAGTTTTCGGATTGACGGAAGTGATTTAGGTCAACTTGATGAAGTTTATCGTAGCTTAGGGTTAGAAAGTGCTGAAGATTTAGGTATTCCTTTGGATTCATGGAATAATAGTAAGATCCGGTCTAGTTGTGATGCGGTTTCTGCCTCTCGTTTAAATTTACAAAGTGATTGTGATTCGACTACGATTGTAAATGAACAGCATGAGGAGGAATTGAATGAAATTGTTGAAAATCGATGTGATGATGATATAGTTAGGGTTTGTTCTGGTGATGTTGTTAGGGCTAGTGGTGGTAACAGAGCTGGGAACGGAATTAAAGGTGTGCGGCCTCCGGTGCTTTCGCCTCCGTTAATTCCGCAACACTTGTTACAACATGATGCTGGATGTGAATGGGATAGTTTAAGAAATTTCACTTCTCGTGAAGGTTGTTTTGGTGATGTGAATGAGCAACGGTTTAGCTTGTCGGATGAAGATAAAGCTGGTGTTGAGGATGTTAGTTTGAGGCTTGAAAGGGCGAGGATTTCGGCGTCTTGTTCTTTTTCGACTTCGAATGACGATGATTCGTCTAGCACTACAACGGCCTCGGAGATCCATAAGCCGCCATCGTTGTTCTGCATATCAATAAGCCGAAAAGCGTGGGGTTTTTAGTACACACTACCAGATCCGTCCTTAGAGATCCATAAGTGTTCGTTGTTCTGCAAGATCCATAAGTCGTCGCTGTTTTACCAGATCCATAATTCGCTGCCGTCGAGTGATTGAAACCTGATGTATGGTGTGTTTTTAGAACACAATCTTCTTTGTATCTTTTATATTTGATGATGGTTTTTAGATTGGATCGATGATGAGGTGATGTTTGTGGAAGATGAATATTTTTTAAAGAATAAATTACAACTTTTGTCCTTTAAATATGTAAAAAGACATAATTACCCTCATGTGCTTATCATGTGCCATAAATTAACTGAGTTTTTTAACCAGGTTGGGTGGAAAGGACAAAACTTGTAACAAAATACCTACTAAAGGACACCGCCTGTCAACATTTGAAAAAAAGGACACCGCCTGTAAAGTACCCTAAAGATAAAGGACAAAACTTATAATTTTTCCTTGAATAATTCTGCCCCAAACTAGAGGGGGAAAAATGCAGTTTACTCAGCTAATGAATGGGTTGGGCCTGGTATATCCCAAACAAAACCCTAGCAACCTTTTAACAACAAACCTCTTGCGGCCTTTCATCGTTTCTGCAATCTGCGGATTCAAGAATGGTACTCTCTCTCTCTCTCTGAATCTCAAACACAAGAGGGAGATTGACTAGCTCAAAGATATTGTAAGGTGTTTATTGATTGGATTGTGTTAAAAATGTAGGCTTCAGAGAGGAAACAGGCGAACCCAATGAGGGAAATCAAGGTTCAGAAACTCGTTCTCAACATTTCTGTCGGAGAAAGCGGTGATCGTCTCACTCGTGCTGCTAAGGTCTTCTTCACTTTAAAATAGATTTCCAAACTTAATATAACTTTACACTCTATCTATGTAAGATGCGATTTTGGTGCTTTTAATACGAGTTTAGGTTTTGGAGCAACTCAGTGGCCAGTCTCCTGTCTTTTCAAAGGGTAAGAGTTTCTTTTTGCATAGATATAACATTTTAATACATTTTTTTTTGTTAATGTACGCTGGATTTGCCTGAACTGAATCTTAATTGAGAAGTTAAACCTGACAATAAGTTTTAATCTAGAATATAATTGGATTAATGTCAAGTCTTTGACTCGATTTGTCGGTATTATTTATTTTAGAGGAAAAAAATGTGGTTTATGATGCCTTGGTTGATGTAGACTCGGAGGAAGATTTTGTGGCTTACAATTAGATCACGTTTCAAATATTGGCACTTTTGTCTTTTGATATAAAATTACCGCCACAATAACCTATATCTCAAATATCGGCTCTTGATCGATATTTGATTTTGGACCACTATAACTGCATTGGGAAAATCTTACACATAGCCAAGCTACTGTGAGGGTGGGATGTAGGCAAAGCATACCTCTACGGGGCATACCACAATTTAGTTTATCTTGAATGATAAAACATAACAAGTGACGGATTACTGTTTTTGGTTAAAAGCTGATTGGCATGCTTTTAGTTTGCTTATAAGACACATATACATACTGCATCTAGATATGTCATGATAAAATATTTGATATCTCGTGTGCTTCTTTTATCCGAATCAAACGCTTTGTTGGAAGAGCATATATCAATGAGAGTACTAACAGGGGCTTTCATGTATTTAGTTATTTTTTGCTCAAGGGTGTGTGCCTTTCTTGCGTCTAGGCAAGCCTTGTGACTTTGACTACTATGGGTATAGCTATTGCATTTGTTTTAATGCATGTTAAATTTGGGGTATATGTACACATGATGTCATGGCTGTATTGGAGATGATTACATCATGTTTTGATAAATAGTTCAATTTGCCTGTTTTGATTGAACAGCAAGGTACACTGTGAGGTCTTTTGGTATCAGGCGTAACGAGAAGATTGCGTGTTATGTCACTGTTAGAGGAGACAAGGCTATGCAGCTTCTGGAGAGTGGTTTGAAGGTGAAGGAATATGAACTGTTGAGGCGCAACTTTAGTGACACGGGATGCTTTGGGTTTGGTATTCAGGAGCACATTGATCTTGGTATAAAGTAAGTCATTCTTATAACCAGACTGAATTTTGACTATTTAAATGTTAGATTCAAAAAATTGGTTTAACCGTATATGATCAAACATTTTTACTAAATCACGGGATGAATGTAGTTAATATTTGATTTAGAATGCATTTTTATTTTCCATTTATGTCATTGTAGGTATGACCCATCTACGGGTATCTATGGTATGGATTTCTTTGTGGTTCTAGAACGCCCTGGTTATCGTGTGGGGCGCCGCCGCCGGTGCAAGGCTCGTGTCGGTATTCAACACAGGGTCACCAAGGAGGATGCTATGAAGTGGTTTCAAGTGAAATATGAGGGTGTCATCCTTAACAAGTCCCAACAAATTGGAGCTTAACTTGCTGGTTTTGTATAATTTTCTACTTGAGGGTTTAACACTTTTACCAGCAAGGATATTTGGTAGATTTATGTTTTGGACCCTTTTGGATTCCAGTACCATATTATGGAGAATGTTTTCTTTTAACTAGCATGCATATAGTTATGCATTTGAAAATGTTTTAAATTGTTGCTTTGATTCAGTCAAAACAAATCTGACATGAGAAAAATTCAGGTCATTTTTAAAAAAATAATAATATTTAACGGCCTTAGACCACCTGTAGTGGTGAACAAAAATAATGCCCCCACCATGGGGCATTATCCGACACGTGTCATCCCAGTCAGCGTGGGGCATTATAGCATAAAGTGGTGTGGTGGGGCATTATTCCAATAACGCCTATGCAATCATTTCCCAATTATTATTTTTTTAAACTTTAAATACTTCATTAAATAAAAAAAAATACAATACTAGAAATAAAAAAATTAAAATCCGATTAAATAAAAAAAATACAATACTAGTAATAAAAAAATTAAAATCCGATGAAATTAAAAAAAAAAACACTAGTTTTCATCTTCGCTTTCTTCACCCTTGCCAACTTCGTCTTCCTCGTCCTCCGTTTCTTCCTCTCCCTCGAGGTTTAAAAAAAAAGTAAAGTATAGGAATTGTACCGCGACAAAAATGCTCCAAGTTGTCTCTCGTTGTTTTCTCCGCCATTTTTAGATACTCGTCGTTGATGTCGGTAGTGTTTCCATAAGCAAGGATTCGTAACGCCGACGTACACTTTTGGATACCGGTAAATCCAAGTGCCCCTCTCGCATCCGTTTTTTGTTTAAAATAATCGTAGTTGGCTTCCAAGTCGTCGACTATGCGTAGAAACAACCGCTTACTCATTTGGAAACGACGCCTAAACATTTCGTTCGAATATGTCGGCGCCTCATCAAAATAATCTTTCATCAAACGATCGTGTGCCCCGCGTCGGTCTCGTTCAATATAACCTCTTTTATTTTTTTCTGCTTGGGGGCGACGACAATGCTCGACATATCTCACCGCTAGTTGACAAGCACTCGTAACCGCCTCTTGCTCAACCTCCTCATCGGTTGAACCATCGCCATCCGCAAAAAACTCGTTGTAGTAAAAATTTACTATGGATGAAGAACTAGGAGAATCCATCAAGTTTTTTATAAAATGGTTGTGTTTTTTAGAGAGTTTTTGTGATGATTTTGGTTGAAAATGAATGAGTTTATATATATATAGGGGTAAAATGTTAAAAAAAAAAGAGTTAATTACTGTTTTCGTCCCTGAGATTTGTCAAAAATAACGGTTTCAGTCCATTAGTTTAAAAATTGCCATTTCAGTCCATTAGTTTCATTTTCGTAACCATTTCAGTCCACTAACTTAACTCCATCCATTTATTTTGTTAACTTTGAGTTAACTAACTAATTCAGGGACGGTTTGCGTCAGTTTCAGAAACACAGGGACTTAAGTGTAAACTCTAAAACATTAAAACAAAAAAAATAGTAAATTCCAAAAAAATCAAAAAAATTCCAAAAAACCAAACAAATTCCAAAAAATTCTAAAAAATAATAAAAATTCTAAAAACTCATAAACATTCTAAAAAATCCAAAAAATCCAAAAACGGCACGGTTCGGTTCGAAACGGTACAGCTCGAAACGGTTCGGTTCGAAACGGTTCAGCTCGAAACGGTTCGATACGGCACGGTTCGGTTCGAAACGGTTCAGCTCGAAACGGCACGGTTCGGTTCGAAACGGTACGGCTCGAAACGGTTCGGTTCGAAACGGTACGGCTCGAAACGGTTCGGCTTAGAAACGGTACGGGTCGAAACGGTTGGCTCGAAACGGTACGGGTCGAAACGGTTCGCGTCGAAACGGTTCAGCCCGAAACGGTACAGACGGTTCAGCTCGAAACGGTTCGGGTTCGAAACAGTTCGCGCCGAAACGGATTTTTTGGATTTTTTAGAATTTCTTAGAATTTTTATGATTTTTTAGAATTTTTATTATTTTTTGGAATTTGTTTGGTTTTTTGGAATTTTTTTGATTTTTTGGAATTTACTATTTTTTTGTTTTAATGTTTTAGAGTTTACACTTAAGTCTCTGTGTTTCTAAAACTGACGCAAACCGTCCCTGAATTAGTTAGTTAACTCAAAGTTAACAAAATAAATGGATGGAGTTAAGTTAGTGGACTGAAATGGTTACGAAAATAAAATTAATGGACTGAAATGGCAATTTTTAAATTAATGGACTGAAACCGTTATTTTTGATAAACCTCAGGGACGAAAACAGTAATTAACTCAAAAAAAAAAAAAACTAGCCGTTTGATAATCTAGCCGTTGGCGACTTGTGATTGGTTGGTCAAAACATGTGCAAGTGTTTTAAAAAACACGCCGGACTCAAATTTTTTCAAAAAAAAAAACGCCCGGAAACGCCGGGTGTAGTGGAGGCCGGGGCGTTTTCCGACGTTTTTTTTGAATTTAAAAAAAAAAAAACGCCCCACTACGGGCAGTCTTATGCTTTGGTGTTTACATGTTACTTTAGCACAACCATAAAAAAACTAGTAATTTTTTAGCTAGTGTCCCACTCCCTCGTGTTCGTGTTTACATGTTACTTTAGCACAACCATAAAAAAACTAGTAATTTTTTAGCTAGTGTCCCACTCCCTCGTGTTCGAAGTGAATGTGGCATATAATAATAAAATATCGTTTAAGTTCAAATAAATTACTTAAATTATTAAAATATATTCAAATAAATTAAATGATTAGATAATTAAGATAAGTAATTTAAGTAAAAAAAAAAACATAAAAACATAGAAATTGCATTACCTAAAAACAAAAGTAAACTAGATTTAAAAACAAACATTTTAAAAAGAGTTAACTGCCATTTTCGTCCCTGTGTTTTGGTCACTTTGGCCATTTCAGTCCATTTCTCAAAAATGCGCCATTTTCGTCCCCCACGTTCTGGAAATGTGTCATTTCAGTCCAAAAATCATAACCCAGTTAAGTCAGTTGTTAAATAAGGACTGATTGTGTAAATTTGTAACATTAAGGACTGATTGTGTAAATTTGAAAAATGGACTGAAATGGCCAAATTTGAAAAATGGACTGAAATGGCCAAAGTTAACACCACCACCACTAGCCCTGCCACCACCACCACTCCGCTGCCACCACCACCACCACCGCCACCACTCCGCTGCCACCACCACCACCACCACCACTCCGCTGCCACCACCACCACCACCGCCACCACCGCCACCACAGCCCTGCCACCACCACCACTCCGCTGCCACCACCACCACTCCGCTGCCACCACCACCACCACCACCGCCACCACCACCACAGCCCTGCCACCACCACCACAGCCACCACAGCCATTGCCACCACTCCCACCACCGCCACCACCGCCACCACCGCCACCACCGCCACCACCGCCACCACCGCCACCACAGCCACTGCCACCATCTCCATCTCTGTCGTGTTCCGATCACCTTCACCGTTTCGACGTCCAACACATTCAACCTCTCCGACCCCTCGTCACTGTACACCTCCCACATCACCATCAAGACCACCGTTACTCACCACCGTTAACCACCATCTCCGACGATCCCTCAACCACCACCTCCGACCTTCATCACCACTGCCGCCGCCTGCAACTCACCACTGCCGTCGATCACCACCATGTCCGACGATCCAAACGAACTCGAACTCGAACTCGAAGATGACCGGTGTGGCGGTTAACGGTGGTCTCGATCACCACTATCTATAGCCTTTTTGCTCGTTGCTGTGAAACAATTAACATGTTGATACCATATCATCTTCAAATCAGAATGTTGCACTTGAGTCTTGACTCATGGTTTTTTTTTTTTTTTAACTTTTGTGGCTCTTTTTCTGTATACATGGGGTGTGCAGTATAACCTCTTGTTTTGTCTAAAGTATCAACACTTGGTAATGCAAACTTAAATTACTAAGGCTTGGCATACAGCATGACTATACATTGTTTACATCTACTATTGTTCTTAGTTCCCCTATATCTGAAAGTAAATCTTGAACAATAAAGAAGTGCTAAATTTAACAGTAGATGTGGTTCTCTGTGACTGATATCTGGTTTTTCTTTCATGTAGGTTGTTGCAATTAGAGATATAATTCCACCTCCAGAGAGGAATGCATTTAATGATGTCTACATTGCTTATGAGCTCATGGATACTGATCTCCATCAAATAATTCCACTGTACACCTCCCACATCACCATCAAGACCACCGTTACTCACCATCAAGACCACCGTTACTCACCACCGTTAACCGCCACACCGGTCATCTTCGAGTTCGAGTTCGTTTGGACATCGTACATCATTACCATCAATCTCGTACCCGCACACGTCTCCATCCACCACCACTGTGGTGGTGGTGGCAGGGCTGTGCTGGCGGTGGCGGTGGCGGTGGTGGCGGTGGTGGCGGTGGTGAGTGGTGGCGGTGGTGGTGGTGGTGGTGGCGGTGATGGTGGTGGTGGCAGCGGAGTGGTGGTGGTGGTGGTGGTGGCAGCGGAGTGGTGGCGGTGGTGGTGGTGGTGGCAGCGGAGTGGTGGTGGTGGCAGGGCTAGTGGTGGTGGTGTTAACTTTGGCCATTTCAGTCCATTTTTCAAATTTGGCCATTTCAGTCCATTTTTCAAATTTACACAATCAGTCCTTAATGTTACAAATTTACACAATCAGTCCTTATTTAACAACTGACTTAACTGGGTTATGATTTTTGGACTGAAATGGCACCTTTCCAGAACGTGGGGGACGAAAATGTGACAACCCGCACTGAACCAGGTATCCGTACAACTTAATTAATGATTAATTACTACTTGATTACTGTGTTTGACTGAAATTAGCTGATAAACTGCTACCTGCATACTGATACATGCACTTACTTGCATCATACTTTATTTGCTGTCACTACATTATTTACATACTGGACCCTAGTGACAAACTTGATGCACAAAAAGCACAGTAGCACTAAACGGATACACAGTGAACATGCTGATATAACCAGCATCAGGCAAATACTGCCTCTAAGGCCTGTTAAGAGCCTCATATATTTTGGCTACACTGGTAGTGAGTGTAGGATATAAGGGTTGTGTTACCGCGTCTCTAGGGATAAGATACACTGAGTCGGATGTGCCAAAAACGTACTTTAAGTACCAAACACAGCACTTTAATAAATAAACCAGCTTCTAGCTGACTAATAAAGTGCCAGAACATGAGAAAATATTACTAGACACTTTCTAAAGTGTCGGGAAAACAAATGTGTCACTAAAAACAACAATAACGACACTTTAAAGCTTTTGTAACACTTTAACGGATTTCTATCCAACCGAACACCCGGACTTTACCCGGAACATGAAAATATTATTATTTTCACTTTTTATATTTTTCTGAGCCAGTTAGGGTCCCTGATTACCCTAACACCCGTCATAACACGCTTTATATTACTAACTAAGTTAACCACCTAAACTAACTTAGTTAACCTTAACTAAACTCCTAACTAGCTACTTAAAATCGGACCAAGGACCCCCCCCCCAACCGATCGGTTACCTAGGGGGCACCACCATGTACTTGAGATCTTGCCATAATCTTGTCATGTCTAATATCTATGCTACATATGATCCAAGGGGTAATAACACTAGACTTTCTCTATAAATACACACTAGCACTTAGAAGATAATCACCACTTATCACAACACAAACCAACTCTCTCTCTTGCTCCCTTTGGTTCTCGGCCGAACACCCCACCAACCGCCACCATACTTTCGGTTCTTGCCTCATCATTCCATCATCATACAAACATCACAAGTTGCGTATAAGGAGCTTTGGTGCACTCGGAACACGAAGGACCTCAACCGTTGGCTTTTATCCACGCGTTTTTCGTCACAATTCTTCCCTAGCCCCGAGCTAGAGGTATATTGTTTAAAACTCGTTTTTAAGCTTGATTAAAGTGGTTAAAAGGAATTTTATCGGTAAAATATCGTTAACATGCGTTTTGGAACTTTAAAGTCTACTAAAATCACAAAAATGGAGGTTAATAGCATATAACTTGTGTAAAAGTCGTAGGACTTGAAATTTGTGTTTATCTAGACCCGATCTATGATGTGGTAGCTCAAATCTTCGTTCAACCCGACTTTGTAAAATCATGTATCATCACATAAGCTTGTTTTTGAAAGATACAAGGGTTAAAGGTGAAACACTACCACATTTTAGAGACATGAACTTGTATAAAAGAATTTTAGTTGTGTAAAAGTGGTTTAACCGGTAAAATGGTGTTTAAAACTAGCGGATCTACGTATCCGCAGGTGGTATTTTTGAAAGACCACATTTTTATAGAAATCATGTTTTTCTAAAGATGGATCTTACACTAATAAATATGATTTTATGAACCACAAGTGTGTAGACACTTGTGAAATGGAAAGATCCGACAAATAACTATTTTTGGGAAAATGACTAGAAGTTGTAAAGACGGATTTCTCTAAACACGAGGTTTTTACAAGATTAAAGCTACTTTATATAGGATCCATATATATAAAGGTGATTTACATTATAGTTGCGGAAAAACTACAAGTTCATGCGATTATGCAAATTTACATACTTGTCGACTAGTTGTTGCGTCGGAAATTGTTTGATTGAATAAAGAAGATTGTTGATTGATTTGTTAAAAGAAAATGATACGCTTGAAAGCGTGGCCACCTCCAGTTACAGAGGAAACTCTGGCGAAATTTTCTAGAAACCTAACACTTAGACTTTTTACACAACAAGTGTTAGAACTATCTTTGGACATACTTTCGAAACATAAATTTCGCCAGCACTATATTTTACTAAATATTCGGAGGTGGGGTTTTCACAAAGATTAACGTGACAAATATATTTGTCACAACACTGTTTATGATTATTTTGTGAAATACATAAATATTATTTTAGAGTGAAAATAATATTTACAAGCGTTAATGATCCCAAAACTTTGCGAACGCTTCCACAAACATATAAGTTACACCGGTAATTACATTACCACAAGATTGATAAAACGTAACTTACGCACATGTATTATATCCCCCATCCTTGGGAAGAAGAATAACTACCAAGTGTATACGGAACATAAACACGAAATAGTTGTCTAACTATTTCCCAAAGACATAAACTGTAAAGCTAAGGCACGGCCGTCCGTCTAATAGAATTAGCACTTGTAGGTCGTTGCACAGCTTACTTTATTGGAGACACTTGGTAGAGACGCGCATTCACTGTGAGTTCATGTCCCCCTTTTCTCTAACTGTTTTCAGTTTACTTAACCGCGGGGGTGAAATACATGTTACTATGATTTACGAGTACTTTACAACGGTATGTTTAACGTAAGGAGGTGTTATACGATCATGTGAGTGGATAGGAACAACATGGGGCCATTAGTCCTCATGGAGGGACCGAGGGACAGGAGCGGTAGATCTATCTGGGTGTAGCGAGCCCAGCCCCCGGCCAAACTAGAAACGGACCGTGGGGTGACTTTGTCCACATACTTTGCCGTGGCGAAATCTGCTAGGTTTGAGTCTCCCTATTTGCACTTCACATATGTCAGTGGCCTTGCAAACCATTGGTGATCACAAGTCCTCTTACAACTGCTACATACCACAACTATTTTATACTCACAAGTGTTTTACTTACTCACTTACACATGAACTCGCTCAACATTATTGTTGATTTTTCAACTCACATGTATTTCAGGAAATTAACGAGATCTGGCACGGTATGGAACGTTTTCCGCTGCACTTGTCATGGAGTCATCCGGGTTTAGGGGATGTGTCTCTTTCCTGGACAAGACACAGTCCTTAAACCACGTTTATGTTATGATTTAATTTGTAAGGTTGTGGAACAAGGTTATGGTTGTTGGTTAAAACAATGGTACTGTATTTTGATTTTCAAAACTTAATGGATGACTTGCATGGTTTTTAAATTCATATAGCTTGTTATGGTTAAGCTATGGTATTAAGAAGTCACACCACAATTAACCACGCTTCCGCAAAGCCAGGGTGTGAAAGCTTGGTATCAGAGCTCTGATCATAGCGAACTAGGATTCTGTCTCGAGTCTAGACTATGATCACTAGGGCTCTCACGAAAACATTTTTCTGCATACCACTTAAGTCCAGATCCACGACTTTTTACAAACAAATGTTGAGCACATTTTATTATTTATAGGCTCAGCTTGGAGGGCTGAGGATCGGTCTGGAGGACCAAGGTGATCGAGGTAGTTAAGCACGTTGGTTTCGATCTGGAGGATCGAGGTTTGGTTTAAGTGAAGGACAGAACAGTCTTGTAGACTGGATGAAATTGGCTAGTAAGACTAGGAAAAGTATGTGATACCTTACTTGGTGACTTATGTGATTGACTGATTATATGATTAATTATTATACGTATATGTGTTTGTGTTACAAACGTTATGCTTTCATCAAGTACTAGAAATATGGGCACTACGAACCCCATGACCATAGTATCAGACGACATAGTTCAACGAAGCACGAGGTGTACATTTCTGATACTACCGGCACAGACAATAACGACTTTCAGCCCTTTGTGCACTGCCTGAAGTCGTAGCAGAGCCTACTGATGGCCATCTTGCTGGGAATTTGCCACTGGCGGTGATCCCTGCTCCTGTGCCCCTTGCCGCTTATCTCGTTGTTGATATGCCCCCGACATTGCCTCTGAAGACGATGTCGAACTATTAAGAGGAGGACCCACTTGAGGGCAAAGCCCTCTCGCTGCTAGCATTAGACTACTGCATGCGGACGCTCCTGCAGGGGAAACTCATTCCCCTATCCCAGACTCATTTGAGTCTCTGACATCCGCGTCTTCGCACATACAGGGAATGCAGCACCACTTACACGACGCCGACCCTGATATGGCATCATCAGCTGCACCGGATCCCACACACAGCTTTGAGTTTGATCGCGATTATGAGGACAATTCTGTTTTTTCCGCCTGGTGTTGATCCAGACCATGACATTGAGTTCATGCACTTAGACCAGCCCTTGGGGGATCCTGTAACCCCTGTGATTGTTGATCCAGCTGATTTTGAGATGGAGTTTTTGATTCGAAGCTAGCCGTGGCCCCTGAGCCAGGCGTTGCTCCTGACCCCGCATTGGAGTATGACCCTGTTCATGCCAATGCACCGGCTGTTGCTCCTTGATTGATCATCTGCTTGGATGAGATAAAATTTGGGGTAACTGTGCAAGACAATTTATTATTACGGGGGCCCACGTAATAACGATTTGTAGTGCACAGGAATCCTGGTGGACTCTGCAGGCCAAGCTAATGATAACCGATGCAGCAGGAAATAACCTAAACACAAATGACCTAGGCGATGTAGCCTCGAGTTCATTCTATTACAAGCAACAAGCCAAATTGACAAGCCTATGTGAAGGCTCAGGAATTTATTTCCCCCCTTATACAGTGAGTATATTTGCGTGTGAAATGGGGTGATTACATGATGGCTTACGTTGCTATATATATACCCCATAGACAATTGAAACGTTGTCCAACCCGCTTCACGCTATTTCGACAAAAAGGGAATGTCACCCAGGCGTGACACAAACACCAGTACATTGCCAAGGACAGAAGCCGAGCTGCAAGAACGCATCTCACAGATAAATGCACGACATAAAGCCCTCCACTCTAAGTACAACGATGGCATTACTGGAGATAACCCTCCAACTGGCTGCACCTATAAACAGTTCCTGAACTGCAAGCCTTTGAACTTTGTCAGAACCGGAGGCACCGTTGCATTTGTTCGTTGGTCCGAAAAGACCGACTCCACTCTAAGAATGAGTAACTGTTCACCCCAACAGAGTGTTACCTACATCTCAGGGATATTTCTAGATGGCACACTCTCTTAATGGAACCTCCAGGTTCAGACCCTTGGCACAGACACTGCTTATGCACTGAGCTGGGACGAGCTCAAGGAAACGATTGAGAAGAAATGTTGTTTTAGGACAGAAATTCAGAAACTTGACGTAGAGTCCTGAAATTCGAGAAAGGACGAACCAGAGACTCCTGAACATGACCAGCGATCACACGACTTGTCTAGGGTCGTCCCCTACTAAGTCATTGATGATATAGTGGTGTACTTGTGAGCTTTACATTGTGGTCTCGAATTGTGGCAATACAATCGCAGTATTCTCATCACATGCGATGTTCAATCCATTGTTTATGTCCTATAGCATAAGAGGTTATGTGATTGACTTGTTGATAACATGAGATGTTATGTGTTGGTATTGTTGAATACATACGTACACTTCACTTGCTATGACCTAACCTATGTGAAACATCTTTTAGAAGATGCCGCCAAGACGCGAACCAAACATGCCAACAAATGAGGCAGAACTCCAGCAGATTATTGCTGCTGCCATAGCACAGTACGCAGTATCTCAGCCAGGAGCAAGCGGAAGTGTTAACCAAGGCAATAACAATCCACCTCACGGTAATACCACGCCATTCGAACCTACCATGAACTAGTTGGGGATTTTAGCGGTGATGCTAATTCCAAACACATGTTTTAACATACGTGCAGGATGCACCTACAAGCAGTTCTTAGACTGCAAACCAGTTAACTTCGATGGCACAGGAGGTGCAGTTGCCTTTACCCGCTGGGCTGAGAAAACCGATTCTGTGCTACGCATGAGCAAGTGTGCAGAGGATCAGCAAGTCACATACATTTCAGGGCTGTTTTTAGATGGAGCCCTATCATGGTGGAACTTACAAGTCCAAACACTAGGCGAAGCTGCCGCCTACGCCCTGACTTGGGTCGAATTGAAAGAACTGATGCGCAAGAAGTACTGTTCACGCGCAGAAATTCAAAGGTTGGAGACTGAATTTTGGCACTTAAAGATGGATGGACCTAAGATTGCGGAATACGTCCAGAGGTTTCACGACCTATCTCAAGTGGTACCTTACATGGTTACGCCAGAATACAAGCGAATCGAGCGCTTTATTTGGGGTTTGGCTCCCCAAATAATAAGCATGGTAACCTCCTCCAAACCAGCGACTATCACTGAAGCCATCGATTTGAGCGTGGCTCTCACCGAGGAGGCGATTCGTTTAAACAAGTTTGATGAAGTCAAGGCAAGGAAGACAGAGACTCACGTTGAGTCCTCAGGGGATAACAAAAGGAAGTTTTCAAACTTCAAACAAGGCGTCAGTATGACAGTAAAGAAAGGAAAATCAGCTGGCAGTACCAAGAGAGGAAAAGGGTACCAGGGCACCCAGCCCAGATGCAACAACTGCCAACGCCACCACACTGGCCCTTGTAACATAAGAGTTTGTGAATCTTGTGGAAAACCGGGCCACACAAGGGAATCATGTTGGGCTAGTGCAGGCCGCGGAGGCCAGGGAGGATATGGAAATAGGAATGATAACCGTGGTGGAAATGGAAGCCGCCTACAAGGAAATTTTGGAGGAAACAGAAACCGAGGCAACAATGCAAACCAGGCTGGCAATGCCAACCAGAACAACACCCCAGCTGGAAACGGGGATGGAAGCGGGCCGAGACTCGGATGCTATAACTACGGGGAAATCGGGCATTTTAAGAAGAATTGCCCAACACTGAATCAAGCCCGTGGTAGAGTATTCCAGCTCGAAGCTAGAGAAGCACGTCAAGATCCAAATGTTGTTACGGGTACGTTCCCTATCAATCAATGCTATGCATCCGTTTTATTTGATACTGGTGCCGACTATAGCTTCGTATCACTAGAATTTAAAAATATGCTTGTGTTAGCTGCTACTAAGTTAGACATTCCCTACTCGATCGAATTAGCTAATGGAAAATTAGTTGGAGCTGACGAGGTAATCAGAGGTTGCGTGATAGAATTGGGAGAACGCGAGTTCACTCTGGATCTGCTACCAGTCCAATTGGGAAGTTTCGACGTGGTAGTAGGAATGGATTGGTTATCCGGAAACAAGGCTGAGATAGTATGTCACGAGAAAGTTGTTCGCATCCCAACCGATGATGGTGAGACGATTGTGGTTCACGGAGAGAAGCGTGACACACCGCTAAGATTTATCAGCTGCTTGAAGGCAAGGAAGTGTTTACAGAAAGGATGTGTTGCTTTTCTGGCACACATTGTGGACAAGAAGGCTGCTGAGCCAACAATCGAGGACATCCCTGTCGTAAGGGAGTATCCAGAAGTCTTCCCAGAAGACTTACCTGGACTACCACCTCAGAGGCAAGTGGAGTTTCACATTGACTTAGTTCCAGGCGCAGCGCCTGTAGCTAAGGCACCTTACAGACTTGCGCCGTCTGAGATGCAGGAACTGTCAACACAACTTCAGGAGTTGTTAGACAAGGGTTTTATCCGACCAAGCTTCTCGCCTTGGGGAGCTCCGGTCTTGTTTGTCAAGAAGAAGGACGGAAGTTTCCGCATGTGTATAGACTACAGAGAATTGAACAAGCGGACGATCAAGAACAGGTATCCTCTGCCAAGAATCGACGATCTGTTCGATCAACTTCAAGGTTCAAGCTGCTACTCTAAGATCGATCTTCGATCTGGATACCATCAACTAAGGATACAGGAGGAAAGTATCCCGAAAACAGCCTTCCGAACCCGCTATGGACACTACGAGTTCCTCGTTATGCCATTTGGTTTGACAAACGCACCTGCGGTGTTCATGGATCTAATGAATAGGGTTTGCAAGCCATACTTAGACAAGTTCGTGATTGTATTCATCGACGATATCCTGATTTACTCAAAGACGAAGACTGAACACGAACAACATCTTAGAACCATATTGGAGCTGCTAAAGAAGGAACAGCTGTACGCCAAATTCTCCAAGTGCGAGTTTTGGCTACGCGAAGTCCAATTTCTTGGACATGTGGTTAATGGGGATGGAATTCATGTTGATCCCACAAAGATCGAGGCAATCAAGAATTGGGAAACGCCTACAACGCCAACCGAGATTCGACAATTCTTGGGTTTGGCTGGCTACTATCGAAGGTTCATCGAGGATTTCTCGAAAATCGCTCAACCTTTGACGCTCCTCACGCAGAAGGACAAGACGTTTGATTGGGGAATCAAACAGGATGAAGCGTTTCAGATATTAAAAGATAAGCTTTGTAACGCGCCAATCTTAGCTCTACCAGAAGGTACTGATGACTTTGTGGTATACTGCGACGCATCGCGTCAGGGTTTGGGTTGTGTGTTGATGCAACGCCAAAAGGTCATTGCTTACGCATCACGCCAACTGAAAGTGCACGAAAAGAACTATACCACACACGATTTAGAGCTTGGCGCAGTGGTTTTCGCTTTAAAGATCTGGAGACACTACCTGTACGGTACCAAGTGCACAATCTTCACAGATCACAAAAGCCTTCAGCATATATTCAACCAGAAGGAGTTGAATATGAGGCAAAGACGGTGGGTTGAGTTGCTAAACGATTACGACTGCGAGATAAAGTATCACCCAGGGAAGGCGAATGTAGTCGCCGATGCCCTAAGTCGTAAAGAAAGAATCAAGCCCATAAGGGTTAGGGCTTTGGAAATGATTATACGAACCGATCTCTCCTTGCGCATTCGCGCTGCACAAAAGGAAGCTCTCAAGGAGGGAAACCTTGAGGAAGAATATCTCCGTGGAATGGAGAAGCTTTTGGTACCAAACGAGGAAGGGACGTTATGTTTTGAGAAAAGAATTTGGGTTCCTCTGTTTGGTGGATTAAGGGAAGTTATTTTCGACGAAGTGCACAAGTCACGGTACTCTATCCACCCTGGATCGGATAAGATGTACCAGGATCTCAAAGACTACTATTGGTGGCCTAGGATGAAAGGCGACGTTGCTGTTTACGTGAGCAAATGTTTAACGTGCGCTAAGGTCAAGGCGGAATACCAGAAGCCTTCGGGACTTCTGCAACAACCTGAGATTCCCAAGTGGAAATGGGAACAAATCTCAATGGATTTTGTTACAAAATTACCAAGAACGCCAAGAGGCCATGATATGATTTGGGTGATTGTTGACCGCCTAACAAAGTCCGCACACTTTCTGCCAATCAAGGAGAAAGACAGTACTAGTAAACTTGCGGAAATTTACTTGAGAGAGATCGTAGCACGTCATGGAGTACCACTCTCGATCATCTCTGATAGAGACGGAAGATTTGTGTCAAGAATATGGCAATCTTTCCAAGAGTCTTTTGGCTCACAATTGAATCTGAGCACTGCATTCCATCCGCAAACTGATGGCCAGAGCGAGCGAACAATACAAACATTGGAAGACATGCTGAGGGCATGTGTTATGGATTTAGGCGGTAGCTGGGATAAACACTTACCTTTGGTCGAATTTTCATACAACAACAGCTACCACACCAGTATTGGTGTCGCGCCATTTGAGGCCCTATACGGACGCAAGTGCCGATCACCACTATGTTGGGCTGACGCAGGTGATAGGCAGCTTGCTGGTCCCGAGATCGTCCAAGAGACGACAGACAAAATCGCGCACATTCTTAAACGCATCGAAGCCGCTCGCCACAGACAAAAGGCCTACGCGGATCCAAACCGGAAGCATGTGGACTTCCAAGTCGGAGAAATGGTGTTGATAAAGGTTTCACCCTGGAAAGGGGTAGCACGCTTTGGAAAGCGTGGAAAGTTAAATCCGCGCTACATTGGTCCCTTCCGAATTCTGGAAAGAATTGGGACAGTGGCATACAAGTTGGACCTACCTGCTGAACTGAATGGTGTTCACGATACATTTCATGTATCCAATTTAAAGAAAAGTCCAACTCAAATTGACGTTGCCATTCCTATCGACGAGATACATATTGACGACACGCTCCACTTTGTTGAAGAACCTGTTGAGGTCACGGATTGGAAAGTTAACAAGACCCGCCGGAGCAGTGTCAAACTCGTCAAAGTACGTTGGAATGCCAGACATGGTCCTGAATTTACCTGGGAACGTGAGGACCGGATGAAAGAGAAATACCCCCACTTATTTCCTAAGAACCCTGCTTCTACAAGCAGAACTTAAATTTCGGGACGAAATTTATTTAACGGGGGGAGAATGTGACAACCCGCACTGAACCAGGTATCCGTACAACTTAATTAATGATTAATTACTACTTGATTACTGTGTTTGACTGAAATTAGCTGATAAACTGCTACCTGCATACTGATACATGCACTTACTTGCATCATACTTTATTTGCTGTCACTACATTATTTACATACTGGACCCTAGTGACAAACTTGATGCACAAAAAGCACAGTAGCACTAAACGGATACACAGTGAACATGCTGATATAACCAGCATCAGGCAAATACTGCCTCTAAGGCCTGTTAAGAGCCTCATATATTTTGGCTACACTGGTAGTGAGTGTAGGATATAAGGGTTGTGTTACCGCGTCTCTAGGGATAAGATACACTGAGTCGGATGTGCCAAAAACGTACTTTAAGTACCAAACACAGCACTTTAATAAATAAACCAGCTTCTAGCTGACTAATAAAGTGCCAGAACATGAGAAAATATTACTAGACACTTTCTAAAGTGTCGGGAAAACAAATGTGTCACTAAAAACAACAATAACGACACTTTAAAGCTTTTGTAACACTTTAACGGATTTCTATCCAACCGAACACTCGGACTTTACCCGGAACATGAAAATATTATTATTTTCACTTTTTATATTTTTCTGAGCCAGTTAGGGTCCCTGATTACCCTAACACCCGTCATAACACGCTTTATATTACTAACTAAGTTAACCACCTAAACTAACTTAGTTAACCTTAACTAAACTCCTAACTAGCTACTTAAAATCGGACCAAGGACCCCCCCCCCCCCAACCGATCGGTTACCTAGGGGGCACCACCATGTACTTGAGATCTTGCCATAATCTTGTCATGTCTAATATCTATGCTACATATGATCCAAGGGGTAATAACACTAGACTTTCTCTATAAATACACACTAGCACTTAGAAGATAATCACCACTTATCACAACACAAACCAACTCTCTCTCTTGCTCCCTTTGGTTCTCGGCCGAACACCCCACCAACCGCCACCATACTTTCGGTTCTTGCCTCATCATTCCATCATCATACAAACATCACAAGTTGCGTATAAGGAGCTTTGGTGCACTCGGAACACGAAGGACCTCAACCGTTGGCTTTTATCCACGCGTTTTTCGTCACAATTCTTCCCTAGCCCCGAGCTAGAGGTATATTGTTTAAAACTCGTTTTTAAGCTTGATTAAAGTGGTTAAAAGGAATTTTATCGGTAAAATATCGTTAACATGCGTTTTGGAACTTTAAAGTCTACTAAAATCACAAAAATGGAGGTTAATAGCATATAACTTGTGTAAAAGTCGTAGGACTTGAAATTTGTGTTTATCTAGACCCGATCTATGATGTGGTAGCTCAAATCTTCGTTCAACCCGACTTTGTAAAATCATGTATCATCACATAAGCTTGTTTTTGAAAGATACAAGGGTTAAAGGTGAAACACTACCACATTTTAGAGACATGAACTTGTATAAAAGAATTTTAGTTGTGTAAAAGTGGTTTAACCGGTAAAATGGTGTTTAAAACTAGCGGATCTACGTATCCGCAGGTGGTATTTTTGAAAGACCACATTTTTATAGAAATCATGTTTTTCTAAAGATGGATCTTACACTAATAAATATGATTTTATGAACCACAAGTGTGTAGACACTTGTGAAATGGAAAGATCCGACAAATAACTATTTTTGGGAAAATGACTAGAAGTTGTAAAGACGGATTTCTCTAAACACGAGGTTTTTACAAGATTAAAGCTACTTTATATAGGATCCATATATATAAAGGTGATTTACATTATAGTTGCGGAAAAACTACAAGTTCATGCGATTATGCAAATTTACATACTTGTCGACTAGTTGTTGCGTCGGAAATTGTTTGATTGAATAAAGAAGATTGTTGATTGATTTGTTAAAAGAAAATGATACGCTTGAAAGCGTGGCCACCTCCAGTTACAGAGGAAACTCTGGCGAAATTTTCTAGAAACCTAACACTTAGACTTTTTACACAACAAGTGTTAGAACTATCTTTGGACATACTTTCGAAACATAAATTTCGCCAGCACTATATTTTACTAAATATTCGGAGGTGGGGTTTTCACAAAGATTAACGTGACAAATATATTTGTCACAACACTGTTTATGATTATTTTGTGAAATACATAAATATTATTTTAGAGTGAAAATAATATTTACAAGCGTTAATGATCCCAAAACTTTGCGAACGCTTCCACAAACATATAAGTTACACCGGTAATTACATTACCACAAGATTGATAAAACGTAACTTACGCACATGTATTATATCCCCCATCCTTGGGAAGAAGAATAACTACCAAGTGTATACGGAACATAAACACGAAATAGTTGTCTAACTATTTCCCAAAGACATAAACTGTAAAGCTAAGGCACGGCCGTCCGTCTAATAGAATTAGCACTTGTAGGTCGTTGCACAGCTTACTTTATTGGAGACACTTGGTAGAGACGCGCATTCACTGTGAGTTCATGTCCCCCTTTTCTCTAACTGTTTTCAGTTTACTTAACCGCGGGGGTGAAATACATGTTACTATGATTTACGAGTACTTTACAACGGTATGTTTAACGTAAGGAGGTGTTATACGATCATGTGAGTGGATAGGAACAACATGGGGCCATTAGTCCTCATGGAGGGACCGAGGGACAGGAGCGGTAGATCTATCTGGGTGTAGCGAGCCCAGCCCCCGGCCAAACTAGAAACGGACCGTGGGGTGACTTTGTCCACATACTTTGCCGTGGCGAAATCTGCTAGGTTTGAGTCTCCCTATTTGCACTTCACATATGTCAGTGGCCTTGCAAACCATTGGTGATCACAAGTCCTCTTACAACTGCTACATACCACAACTATTTTATACTCACAAGTGTTTTACTTACTCACTTACACATGAACTCGCTCAACATTATTGTTGATTTTTCAACTCACATGTATTTCAGGAAATTAACGAGATCTGGCACGGTATGGAACGTTTTCCGCTGCACTTGTCATGGAGTCATCCGGGTTTAGGGGATGTGTCTCTTTCCTGGACAAGACACAGTCCTTAAACCACGTTTATGTTATGATTTAATTTGTAAGGTTGTGGAACAAGGTTATGGTTGTTGGTTAAAACAATGGTACTGTATTTTGATTTTCAAAACTTAATGGATGACTTGCATGGTTTTTAAATTCATATAGCTTGTTATGGTTAAGCTATGGTATTAAGAAGTCACACCACAATTAACCACGCTTCCGCAAAGCCAGGGTGTGAAAGCTATGGCGCATTTTTGAGAAATGGACTGAAATGGCCAAAGTGACCAAACCACAGGGACGAAAATGGCAGTTAACTCTTTTAAAAATAAACATAAACTACTCTCGATTAATCCATGTTATACTTTGCTTTAATCCTAGCACACTGCCACACTCAGTGTCATGTCGGGCTTTTTGAACCGGGTCCATGTAAGCACTCGGGATGTAAAGTATTTTTTTCTCTTTAAATTCCAAGTAGTCTGTCATATGAACTCTCCAATCACCAATCGCTTGTTGCTTAAGAGACAGAGTTTCGTTTAACCGGTCAAGTAATTCTTCTTTCTTTTCTTGGTAAGAAGATCCTACCTTGGCATTCCTCTTAACCTTATCATTTGCCTTCGCTTTGTTCCTCTCGGTTGGCCTTTGTATTGGTTCAACCTCAACATGAACAACATTTTCATCATCATCATACACATGGACATCATCATCTAGTGAGATGCCATAATCCTCCACCGACAAGGAGGTATCGGCGTTAAGGTCGAAGGCCGTGGTATGAGCATCGGAAGGAGTACCAACCAGGGTGTATTCACCAGTGCTCACTGTCTTTGTGCGTTTGGGCGGCTGAGCACCGTATACCTTGATTGGCCTGAACCATTTTTTGTGGTCCTTCACAACCCTCCAAACATGTTCATATTGAAATTGTTGTCCGGTGGGGTTATTCTTTCTATCAGCAACATATTCTTCTCTAATTGCCCACAACAACATTTCGTCCAACATACCACTCTTTGTATTGTTTTTGTTGTGTATGTACAGGTCGTTGAACCTGTTCACCTTGCTTTTAAACATGTGCCAATGTGACCTCAAGTTATGGGCGGTCCTCTCTTGGGAAACTTGAGGGCTTTTCAAGAAAATTTCTAAAACTCGTCCCCAAAATACACACACCCTTTGACTGTTTCCGAAGACCGGGTCTTCAGAAACGTGCATGCAAGCCTTGGCAAGCAGAACCTCTTTTTCCAAGTCCATTTGATGCGTCTCACTTCAGAAGATGATTCCACAATTTTCATGTTTTTTTTGGTCGTTTTCTTTTGGGTGAATGGAGTAGCCTCAACACTAAAGATATGAGGCTCCACAAATGATGTTTTGGTGCTTGGAATAAAATGAACAAGGGCTTAGTTGTTAAATGAATTGTAGACAAGGGGTTAAATGTAACATTGTGATAGTGTAGGGATTTATTGTACAATAACGAACTAAGCTAATCGAGTTGGTTAGCTTGGAACTTGATTGAACTCTCTCTCTCTAGTTTTCGAGCTAATAGACGTTATCCTTTCTTATATTAATTTTTTTACTTGTTTAGGCCTCAGAACTCATCATACAGCTTCTATTTCAGGGGTTGAACCCACCGTGAAAATTTTGAATGAAACAATTTCAGTCAACTCTCATGTTTCGTAGAGTTGCAACATCTGGCCTAGGCTTAAATAAATAAATTATATGGGATTATTATTTAAATTGTAATTATAAATAATATAATTACAAGCAGTAAGAAGATAAAACCAACATGTTTTTGTCCCTTTTGCCTTTGACACATTTGGCTCCCTAGCGCCAGAAGCTATCCAATTCATGACCAAGGTCCAAAGGGTCATCCACAACAATTGCTCAACCTCAGGGGGACGAGGTTTTATCTTTGGTAGATTAGAGTTTGCAATTCAGAAAGGGGTGGCGGCGCAGCTTGTTGCCCGTCTACCTTCTGTTTTAATGGAACTTGGCAAGTATTGAAAATTAAATGATAAAATAAAACTTTTAAATTTAAAATAATAATAATAATAATAATAATAATAATAATAATACTAATACCAATACCAATACCAATAATAATACGAATAGTAATACGAATAGTAATAGTAATAATAATAATAATAATAATAATAATAATAATAATAATAATAATAATAATATAGGTTATTTTCATACTCTTTAACTGGTTAGAACCTTAGAGGGGATCCAGCAGTTGTGACTTTATCTATCTTTTTAATACCATACTAGATTGTAGCCAATGGCCGCGCGTTGCGGCGGCGGTGCATTAGTTGTTTATAGTTGGCGGCACCTTATGTGATACGTTAACCATATAAAAACGCGTGTTTCAACGATCCGATTTAAAGCATTGCGGTTGCAAAAGAAACATTATCAAACCCGAGTTGGTTCATTTAGTGAACGTTCCATCAAACCACTACACCACTATTACCTTTAAAATTAAAAAAAAATGTGTATTTATTTTGAGATATTAACATTTGACGTAAAAAATGTCAAATTATAATAATTAATTGATTCCCACATAAAAAAAGATGAGGATTTAGTATTTCCTAAAATCAGTAGAAGAATAAAAAAGGAAGTTGAATGATGAAGCAAAGGTGATGCATGGACAAATAAATGGATAGTAAACAGGGTGTTTATGTCAATGTTTCTGATTTAAATGAGAAAATTAAGAATTTAGGGAAGTGAAGGAGGTTAGTTGTACATGTTTGAAAGCTTAGTATTTTACTCTTTTACCAATGTTCTTTTACTTTAGAGTAAACTGCAATTTTGGTCTATGAGGTTTGGTTACTTTTGCTACTTTAGTTCAAAACTCAAACCTTTTGCATCTGAGTCCCTGTGGTTTCAGTTTTATTGTCATTGTGGGCCAAAAATGAAATCAGGTCATACTTGTCTTATAAAATCCTGTAATTTTGTCATTTTCCCCAGGGGCAAATCAGGTCATATTTGTCTTATAAAATATGATATTTATTTATAAAAAAGAAATGATCATTTTGCCCCTGCGAAAAATGACAAAATAACATGATTTTATAAGACAAATATGACCTGATTTCATTTTTGGACCAAAATGGCAATAAAACTGAAACCACAAGGACCCAGATGCAAAAAGTTTGAGTTTTGGACTAAAGTGACAAAATTAACCAAACCACTTGGACCAAAATTGTAGTTTACTCTTTACTTTACTTATCAACCACCAAAGCATATTGCATTTTGTCCTTTAACTCACCAAACAACAACAATAATAATAATAATAATAATAATAATAATAATAATATATAAAAAGAAGGTGGTATTTTGTTTGTTTGTATCACCAACCTTTATATCTAACTATATAATAAAAGAAACCACTTTCGAGACACTTGTCATCATATTAGACTATCTCTTATAGATAATTGTTATTTTAGTTTAATCTCTTTTAATTAATTATAGATAACCCTCCTACTAAATATTATTTATTATAATATTTTATATTATAGATAACATTTCTACTAAATATTATTAATTTAATATCTTATGGATAATTATTATTTAGTTTAATCTCCTTCTCATTTATAATATTATTTATTTGAATTAATTATATTTAAACATTTTGTTTAGTTTGGTATCAAATAGATTTTATGAAACTTAGAATAAAATTAACTAATATTATTTATCATTTATACATTTACGGAGTTTTAAATAAATGGTTAAATTTATTGAGACTTCGTTAACAAATTTTTCAACAACAGAATAATATATTTTTATCATGAAAACCAAACTTTGTATTAATATATTAAATATTTCTATTTTCACTATACAAAATTACATTTACTAGACCCATGCAATACATGAGGTTTTTTAAGATATAACTTTTTATTATTTGATATATAAAATTAGATTTATTCAATTCGTACAATACACGGGGTTTTTTAAGGATATATATTTTTTTATTTAGTATAGAAATTACATTTATTCAAACAGTGTAATGCACATATTTTTAAAGATGTATTTTTTTATTATTTGCTATATAAAATTACATTTATTCAATCCGTATAATGTTGTATGCTGTTTTACATGATTTACATTATGTGCCACTCTGTTTACTTTCTTGGTATGGGCGACTTCTTATTTCTATATATCTACATATCTTTTTCTATATGCTTTGACTTGGTGTGTTGGTTTCATGTTCGTTTTAGAGCCGAGGGTCTCTCTGGAAGCAGCCTCTCTATCCATATGGATAGAGGCAATGTCTGTCTACATCCCACCCTCCCCAGACCCTATAAGTAGCTTTGTTATTTGTGGGATTTACTGGGTATGGTTGTTGTTGTTGCAATCCGTATAATACACGTGGTTTTAAAGATATAACTTTTCTATTTGGTATATATAAAATTACATTTATTCAACCCGTACAATATGGTTCTTAACTTTTTATTATTTAATATATAAAATTATATTTATTCAACCCGTGCAATAAATTAGGTTTTTAAAGATATATATTGTTTTGTTATTTAGTATATAAAATTTATTTATTCAACCCGTGTAATACACAGGGTTATAACCTAGTTTAAGAATATATAAATACCAGTTGAAAATAATTGTGCAAAACCGCCTTGAAAGCACAGGAACAATGTTTTGCATAGAACAATCACCATACAAAAACTCAAAACACATTCATCAACCAACTATCAACCTTGGTTTAAAAAAACGTTAAGCGATCCGAGTCATTTAAAGCCCAAAAGCCGAGGCATGCACATCACGAACATGAGACGTTCATAAGTGCACAACCAAATAAGCTTAATTTACAACCAAGAGTTGTCACTCTCATTTGTTTCACATATCAATCTTTTATAAAGCACACCTTTCATAATTTCTTCACCCCTTTGGTTGTTTTTACCCAACTTTGACCAATTTTGCCCAGAAGTACATGAGGGCCGCCACATGGCTCTGATGTGTTTTGCCGAGTGCCTCGCGCACAACAATTAGCAATACTGAGTCTAATGGCAAAACTAGGGTCATATACACAATTAAACTCAAAAGAACTGAACTTTATATGCAGAATCTATCGCATGCTTTGTCTACAAATATATGATTATGTAAAATCACAAAGCATCCAAGGTTGCTAGAAAAGAATAGATACAGTCAGGATGTACATACATCATTTCTTGCTGGTCATCATCTATTAGCACAACATCAGGCCCCATCAACAACAAATTAAGAAATTTCTGCAGATAATACCAGTCAGTCACCAATATCCTCCAGTGGCATGCCTTGATTCAACCTTCAAAAACTTGTCACAAAAAGAAAAAACAGATCCGCACAAAGAACAAACAAAACCTGACAAATTCAACCAAATACTTCTTCCATTGATGGTAGAAAAATCGGTAAACATCACGAAGAAAGACCAAAACCTATGAAGAAGAAAATTTCCTATTAGCTGTTTTTCTTTTTAAAATCTTTTGGACATATAAGATCCTTCCGATGTTCATTCATCTCCTCCAAGAATTTTAGTGCCAACTCAGACTTGCCCAATTTCTTCAAATTATTGATCAGAGATCGATAAATGTAAATTGAAGGGCGTACATCCCCACGCTTCATGTGTTGAAAGAGTCTCAACGATTCTTCAATGTTACCTGATTTGAAAAAACACTCGATCAGTGCAGTGTAAGTTATCAAATCAGGCTGCAATCCCACTTCTCCCATTTCTTTTATGATCTCCACACACAAATCAAATCTACCGACCCTCCTCAAGCTATGTAACAAGGTATTATATGAAAAGATATCAGGGTCAATATCTGCCTTTTTCATTGAAGCAAACGCGTCGAGCATCTCGTCTACCCGTCCAGCTTTACCTAGTATCCCTAACACGGTATTATAAGTAACCAAATCCGGGTTTAACTTGAAAGTCTTCATATGATCAAATACAAGCATAGCATTATGCACATGCCCACAATCTGCAAATGCATAGATGATCCTGTTAATAATAATCGTAACACTTGCTGCATTAACCAGTTGTGAGACTTCCTTGACAAAAGATTGCACTAAGGTCAAGTCATTGCTCTTTGAAACAGCCTTCGCGATGTTAAAAAAGGTAGCTGAATCCATTTGTAGGTGGTTAACTAACATGTCGTAAAAAACATGCAATGCAATATGTGTATCATTCTTTTCAGAAGCTGCAGCCAGAAGAAGATTATACGCTGGCAGACTGCTGATGGCGTGTTTATCACGTAACAACTGCAGTAGTCTAGCAGCTGCACGTAGCTGTCTCTTTTTACAAAGTTCATTGATGTGATTAGTACACAGATCCTTGATGGAAGTGGGATTTTTTTGTAATTCAAAACCAATTGCATCCAAAACTTGAGAAGCTGCTTCCTCATCCTCGATTGATGGTTTAGTTACCAATGACCGGGCTGAAAACGTTAGCATGGGATATGGTGCACATATCCATGAAATGGGATGTTTAACCGCGGTTGTTGTCGTATGTTTCTGCATTTATTGCAATTGCTCATAAGCATAGTAATAAAACAGCATATTGCATCTAGTAAGAAACATGCGTTGTGTTTCAACAGAAGCAAACCAAAGATGGTGATGGTATAAATAAGTCAATACCATGATCTTTTGGTGGTAATTAGAATTCAGAGGCAAACCACCCCACCCTTTTAGCCTTTTGGATATACCAAATATAGATTTTTTTTTGAACGTCTAACATAAGAATCGCCGGGTACTCCGTACGCGGCACCCACTGGCCGAAGGGTAGCCCGCGGCAGCCCAACCTGCACGCATGGAGCCCCTAGCCCACCATGCCACCAGTTCCGGGGAAAACCCGGCCCTGCACCCGCCCGAGGGCAAGACAATGCAGAGCCGGTAAAACCCGGGTGGATCGGAGGATAGATTTATTTTAGGTGGAGATATATATTAACAAAGGATAAAATCACGAAAGTAGCCATTTTTTGTGCATTATACCTGTCTGGACAGGTCAAAACAATTGTACGCATACAGCCACAAGATACATGAATCATCAGTAGTGTCTCTAAACTCGCTTATAACCCGAAACATTTTCATTCTATATGCGAACAAACAACACGAATAACAATGCATAGGCTAATCTATATGCGATATGGTGTCGCGTACAAAATGAGTGTTTTCTTTCAGCTGCAGAGGAATAACAAACTTAAGAAAATGATCATTATTGTGATTTTGTCTTAACAAATGCATCCACCGTTCCAAATCTGTCATGAAACGGCAAACCACAAACAAAGAACACAGCAATATCAATCACCGAGTATATCTAAAGGTATGACTTACAGTGTTCAATGACTGAGATATTGATCCATGTAGTTTCGTGAAAGACAAGTCTTGATCAAAACCTTTGTAGCTGTAAGGATTGAACAAGAAGGAAGAAATGCAATACAATTTGGGGGTTTTCCATGCGACTTGTTTGAAGCGATTGGAAGCAGAGAGCATCTAATTCGATTGTAATGTTTTCCAAAATTAGGGTTTATCCAGGGTTTATGAAGAACATTACAGACCCAAAACCAATTGCTCTTGTTGGGGGGGTTTTTGCGTGGACTTATTTTTATCGTTTGACGAACCACGGTTCAAAAAGTTTTAGCTAAGTAGACGGATAAAACCCGAGGGGTAAAATGCACTTTTACCCCCGAGGTTTGGAGACGCTTACAGCAATCATCGTACAGAAAACAAGGGTTTATATACGCTGCGTATAGCTCTATACGCAGCGTATATAAACCATCTGAACTTTTGGGGTCATTTTGGTGGGTTTGAAGCATCAGTTTTTCACAAGGTTATATACGCTGCGTATAGAGCTATACGCAGCGTATATGAAGGTCAGAAAATGTCCTTTATACCCTTGTGTTGAGGTTATACGAAGCCAAATACAAGGGTAGTTGTGTCATTTTTGTTTCATACGCTGCGTAAGGATCTATACGCAGCGTATATAAAGCTCCATTTTTGTATTTTTTTTTGTGTATTCCTTTGTTTATTTATAAAAAAAAAATTTAATTGTGTGTATTTTGGGGTATTTCCATGTTTATTTATAAAAAAACAATATTATTGGTAAATAATACAAATATAAATTATAAAAATAATACAAATATTATGAATTATAAAAATTAAAAATAATACAAAATATTATGAATTACAAGACCTACAGGGAACCTATACAAGACTTATACTATACACTACACGATACTATACGATACGATATAACATCCGTATACTCCTATAGGTGTGGTTTAGGTCCCGTATAGGCCTATAGGCATATACAAGACCTACAGGGAACCTATACGAGACTTATACTATACACTATACGATATGATACGATGCAATACGATACGATACTATAGGATACCACACAACACCCGTATAAGCCTATAGATGTAGTATTTAAAAATAATTAACGGTATGATATTTAAACGTTTATAGCATTCGAATCACACTAGACATGGTATAATAATTTAATTTAAACGATAACAATGTAATATATTCGAACCGTATATACGTTTTCCAAAACAATTTAACGGTATATAATATTATTGGTATAACATTAACGGTTATATATTTTAAGCGATTTTACGTTGGAACCGGGTGAGAATTTATACCACAAATACATCAAAATAGCAAAAAAAATAAATCTGATGGGTTATATACGCAGTATAGCTCTATACGCAGCGTATATAAACCCTTGTTTTTTGTGCAATGATTGTTGATAAGGTTCTGAAATTTATGGTTTATATAAGCTGAGTATAGCCCTATACGCAACGTATAGAGGTAACCCTATACGCTGCGTATAGGTCTATACGCAGCGTAGGTAAACCCTAAGTGTGCAGATAGTCAACTAAGGTGTGCAGATAGTGTGAGCCATTGCTAAAATCGTCCCTGACGTTTATTCACATTTGCTAGATTCATCCCAAAAATGTTTTTTTTCCTCATAGAAACCATTGAGGTTTCAAAAAAGTTGCTAAATCCATCCAAAATAACTAATACTCTTAATAATACTAAGTTGATAGAGGGGTAATTTAGTCATTCTTTTAATTTATTTAATTTACCCTTTTTAACAGGTTATTACATGCCAGCCCCACCGACATTTACTCACCCTACTTTTAAAGATGGTTTGCAAGACATAATGTCTATATGTTTTTTTTGCTGACCTTGGGACTTGTCCCAATGGTCATGGCAATGAAGGTTAGGACTTGGGACCTTAAGGTCTCAAGTTCGAATCCGAGCCACCCCGAGTTTTCTATTACAGTGCATTTACTCCAGAGAACCTTGGTTCTTGTGGAGGGTGCAACTCCTGTCATATGGGCAGGGGGCTGGAAATTTTCTCGGGGAACGCCTTAGCCAAACTCTGATGCACCAAGCGTGGGCCTGGTTAAGACAACATAGTCTTGGCTGCCGGAGTGGGGCGGAGGGGCCTGCCCGAATTATAGGGTTAGGTGCGATCTCTATCGCCTGTCGTAGAAATATCGCCGTTCAAAAAAAATGTGTTTTTTGCTGTTTGAAGTGGTAGTATTATATAGTCACGTGCTTGTATTGTTAAAAAGTTTTGATTGTTTGACGCATTAACACATATAATTAACCCAAAGCAAGTTAGGTAAAAAAACGACTAGTAAATATAATTAACACATACAATACTAAGTTGCAGATGAGTAGTGCTGCCTTACACCTTTGACGTTTCCTGATTGCATCAATCTTAGACCCTCTGTCAAGTCAATAGTTGTTTGACTGTTTGTAAGGTGTGAAATGATGTTTATACCCCCCTCTTTCTTCTCAATTAAAGCCTAAATCATTAATTCAAAATGAAGCCATTGTTGTTCTCTTCAAATCCTTTATCAATCCTCAATTACAACTGTTGCATCTTCTCGCATTCGTCGAAAAACTGAACCTTTTCTCTATGTTTATCGGTCGAGATTTGACTTGGAAATCATCCCGCCAATACTTCATAAAAATTAAAAGCCAAACCAGAACATCTAGACGACCAAATTCATCATTTAGTTCCTCAAATTAGATCTCGTAGCAGCCCGAATTCCTAATCCTCATAACTATACATCACATGTATTTTGTTTAATGAGTAAACTGCCATTTTGGTCCCTGAGGTTTGGTCACTTTTGTCATTTTAGTCCAAAACTCAAACTTAAAAATCTGGGCTCCTGTGGTTTCACTTTTATTGTCATTTTGGTCCAAAAATCAAATCACCTATTATTTGGCTAATAAAATCTGGTTATTTTGTCTTTTTCTTCAAGGGCAAAATGGTCCATCTGAATTTATTATAACATATTATTAATTAAATTAATTATATAAAATCCCTTTAACCTCATAAATGTTCAGATTATGTCATCTTCCCCAAGATGAACTTGAGATTGAGAAGTGAGAACATAACCCCTTCGTCTTGTTCGAATGGGGTAGCTCACAATGTCCAATCTATTGTAGGCTACATGGTATGGTGACCGTTGTTAGGCCGTTTCGCAGGATCTGTTCGAGTAGAACATGGCTGGATTGATCAGAATCGAGGTGCGGAATCCCTCGATAATGTCTGAGAATCAACAACGACAAATTCAACGTTTAACGTGTCTGATTTTATTGAATGATAGTGAAAATACAGAAGTTCCGGTAGAAAGTCAGACAGACAGAGCTTCGCTACAATGATCAGCTAAAGGTTCTAGACACAATGCACTAACTGGCTATTTATAGGCAATCAGGGAAGGTATAAGTGTCACCCGGTCTGATGGTCATCCGATCGGATGGCCATCCGTTCGGTTGACACATGTCACACGACGGACTTCACTTTAACATATATGTGCCGTTCCCTGATTTGTCTAGACACAAACATACATACATGTTCATACATATAAAAAATACATACACATCACAAAATATACAAGACTCGATGCAGACGGAAGTTACAGACATATGTACTAACAGACTCCCCCTTGGATGTAGCTGTAGTTCCTTCCTGCATAGTCTTCAATCCGTCTTCCTGCTGCGTCTTCTATCCTTAGCTTTCTGTCGTCTCTTTTCATCTCTTTCAGCAATCATCTTTCGCCTTAAAGGCCTACCAACTTCATTCCAGTATTTTCTATATTCAGGGTTACCATCGCGCTTTCTATCCCACTTTGGGATCTTGTTTTCTTCTTTCTCGATCGTTGTTTGGTCAGTTGGTGGAGGTCTCATTAGCTTATATCTTCCAAGTCTCACAGCTTTATCAACAATCTCTTTAAATCTTTGACTGCGCTTATACTTCTTCAAGAACTCATCAATCTCCAAGTCTCTCCACTTTGACTTCCAATATCTGCCAGAATTGATGTCTTTCACGTAGCACAAGTTCACTAACTTTTGGTACTGTTGAGCTTGAACTTTATCTGGCTTTTCATACACGATCTTGTTATAGAATATACATTCAATATCCTTCTTGGAGCAGTTGACTAGCCACATAGGATCCAACACACTAATTCTTCTAGATTTTCCAGTGGATTTTTCATATAAAGATATCACTGCTTCCGATGTGCATTGGTTGTACACCCAACCTTGAAATTCTTCATGAAAATCCTGCTCCATAGTACGTAGCGGCATGTTTTTCAAACACCTCGGAGGCTTGACTATCAAAGTAATATCTTTCTCCTTTGTCACTGGATCAATCTTGATATCTTGCTTCGGTTTTTGTGGCTTCCAGTCTGGAAATTGATTCTTCGCTTGCCACTTAATATAATTCCACAATCTCTGATCATGCTGCTTCACATCTAGACCATGATAGAATTGCTTAATGTTCTTCATTTGCACCAACTCTTTAACATCCCACCACGGGAGTGTTTTGATATTTGACAAAAATTCAAAGTATTGAACACCTAGTTCCCGTCTAATAGCATAAACTTGTAGAAATTCAAGATAGCCCCATGATAAGATATCTCCCAAAGATAAATCACCATTACGTGTGAAATAGTGAAGAGGTCTTATGAACTTTCTCTCCTTGGGCATGACTTTGAACCATTTCTTTCTTTCTTCAGCCAATATCTCTCGTGGAATAGTTCTTGGAATACCTTCAGTGCTGATTTTCTCCACAACTTTCCTTCTGATCTCATCTTCATTTTGTTCTTTAAACATTTCAGCAAGTGTTGGAAATGTTTCATCAACCACAGAACAATGAAATACTGTATCTTCTTCAGAACTATCTGAACAGTCTTCAACTTCGACATGATCAAAGTTATCAGCTTCATGTGCATACTTGAACTCATACTCTTTTTCAGGCGATGAAGGAATCTTATCTTCAATATCAAACTTGAACTTTCCATCATCTAGCCCAAGCTCTTCTAACATTTCAGCTCTAGACCTAGGTACCTCCAACTCCCCCTCAAATGGAGCATTCAAGTATATAACAGTTGGTTGTGTGAGGAATACCTGGTCATCATGTTGTTTTCCAGAAGAAGAAGACTCCTGGTTCTGATCCTCCTCCTGCTCGTTGATTTCGTCATTCAGAAAATCATCCATCTTTTGTTGAACAGAAGGATTCACAATCAATAGCCCTTTTGACCCTTGATCATCATCATCTTCTTCATAATTATCCCAAGATGGATCATAGTTGTCAACATCTTCAAGAATACGTTCCAACTCTTCATCTTCTATCTTTTCTTCTTCCTTCTCCTCTTCTTTCCATCGTAATAACAACACTTCAGGTTCTTTCGCCTTTCTTTTACGTTGTTCAACTTGTACAAGGCGGATAGTGTCATCAAAACTATAAGACAAAGGAGTAGCTTCACCAACAAGTACAAAGCTTTGAGCTTGATCTACTTCAGCATCTACCATTTCAACATCAGGTTGACTCGACGAACCAACAACTTCTTGAGATTCGACAATCAACTCTTTCTTCTTTTTAGTTGCTTCCTTAGCCAACTCTTTCTCTATCTGAGCTCTACGTTCTTCAACCCTTTGAACCTCCAGGCTGTTGTAAATAGATTGAACATTAATACCCATATGATGTTCCATCACTGTGTATAACATGTTGAGTTTCTCATCCTTCACTGTCTTATCAGCCCTAAGTGCTTCAATCTCCAACTTTAGCATTTTGATTTCACTAGCAGAAGCTTCATGAAGTTCTTGTAACATCTGATGCAGCGTTTGATTGGTTTCATTCAAGTTCTTGTTCTTCACATGTAATTCAGTAATCTCTAATGATAACTGCTCAAAAAGCTTAGCATTATCATCCACATCTTCACCCAATGTCTTTATCTTCTTTACATATTTGATTATGACAGACTTTATTTCTTCATTCACTTTCGTCAACTCCTCAAGTCGCTTCTTTAATTCATCACGATCAGCCTCAGCTTTTTCTTTCTCTTTCTCTAGAATACTTACTTTCTTTTTCAGATCTTTGACTGTCGCATCATGAAACATATCTTATTCTTCATCAAGAAAAATGTCATCTTTGAGTTCACCTCGAATGTTTGGAAAACCTTCAAATGGATCTGGAAGAACCGTTTTCTTTGGCTTTGAAGTTTCAGCAACATCAGGATTTTCTGGTGGTGGTGGTGTAGAAACCCTTTCATCAATGATAACGACATCATCATCATCACCTGCTTTCTTCTCAACATTCTGAACTTCTTGAACCTCAGGAACTTTAACAGCTTAAGGACCCTTTAAAGATATCACATGTTTTTCCTTTTTGCCGCTTTGAACTTCAGGCATAGTAGCACCTCCTTTCTTTGCCCTGACGTTTCTTGGAATAACGCCTGTTTGAACTGCTTTGCGCTTTATTTGAAGCTTCTTTTTATCTTCAGCTGTTGGCATATATGTAGAATCCTCTTCATCAGAACCCTTTCTTTTCTTCTGAGGCTTCTTTTTCAACTGAACTTTCCCAACTCCAATCTTTTCAATTTCTGACTCTGTTTCAGTCGATTCATTATCAGCATCACTAGAATCAGTATGTGCAATACCTTCTGGTTCCTTTTCTTTAACACTTTCATGTTGAACACTTGAACTTTGATCCTTTTGTGCAGTTGCTTCCTCATTCTTCTTTAGAAAACCTTCAACAGTTTCCTTTAGTAGACCAACGCCTTATTGAAGAACTTCTGATGGATCTAGCACTGGCTCATCAACCAACCTTGGTGGTGATTTCTTTGAAGGCCCTGCAAAACAAGCATTGAATGTTTATTAGTATAATATAACATTTAATGATCTAACTTCTCTTATGACTCCCCCTTTCAACTATACCCTTAACAACTATCTTCGGTGTAGAAACTTTGGGAGCAGTCACTGTCGGAGAGGCCTTCGGTGTTCTCTTCCTCTTTCCATCCTTCACAAACTAATATCTAAGCTTCTTTTCTTGCAATTCACTCAGTCTTTCAGTCTCATCCTCTGAGTTACTATTATCATGCCTCTAAGCATCATTTTCAGGAGCCACATAACTTGGATTGTTAATCTTACAAATCATTCTCCTAGCCCTTGGCTCTGATTCATCTTTCTTTAGACCTTTGTATTGACCTAATCTGCTCAGAGTATCACTTTTCATGTTCCAGAAATTCATTACATCAGCAGGATCCTTTGGAAGGTCTGTCACTTGACCATTTATCATCATTTGCATGAACCTGGGGTACATTATGTACTTCTCACCCCTGATATTATCAACCAAATGATCAAATAATACTTGTGAGATATTGTATGGCCTATTCAGAACTAGACATGTGATAATATTCATTATGTAATCCGACGGCTCATCATAAGCTCCCTTCCGGTGTGATAGAGCATGCACGATACAATGAATTAGAAACTTGTATGGTCTGCTAAACATGGACTTGAGAAATTTGCTGTTTACATGTCCTGTAAAACCCATTCTAAACCACAATCCTTTGCATAATCTTTCAGGAACTATAGTTGGATCATCATCACTATCTCCTAATTCCAAAACTCTTCTTAAATCTCCCACATTGAACTTAATTTCAATATCTACGTCCTTATCATTCTCGTCTTTCTTTTGCACTGCTGAGTGTATTGTCTTTGTGCTCTCATCATACCTTGCTGATTTCCAAAACATTCTAACATGAGATTCATACACTATATGTCACACCCCCAAAATCCACACGCAGAGGATCACCGCAGGAGACGTGACTGACCAGGATCCAGCCACCAATAATATTGAACAATGCAAATTAAATAAATAAAAGTCCAACCACATAATATTATTGGTGTTCAAACAAGTTAATCAAATTCAAGTTATCAACGGAAGCATAAAGTTTAAAACCAAAGTATAAGCTCAAAAGTTCAAGTGTTTAACATGGAACTCCACGGTCCATGTCCCACAACGACCCCTCCTCCTCGTGCAAGCTCCATCTACGCACCTAACGACCTGCAAGGCATGTAACAACGAGTCAACAACAAAGTTGTGCGAGTTCACAGTTGGTTGTCCATTTCAAAGTTGTTCCAAAAACCATAAGTTCTTTCGAAAACCATGAGTTAACCAATTCCTTGTTTCCCAAACCATAACCAGTGGGGGTTACCCCATGTTAACCACTAGACCCAATACCATATCGACAACTGACTGGAGTCATGTTTAAGTGCCCTACGTCAATGTATATCATCATTGACTAAGTGCCCAGATCCATTAGTCCACTCCCGTCCTTTGCGGCACGGTGTGAGGCTTGTCAAACCTAATAGCTCTATTTAACTAATGACCCGCTCGCCATTGGCCTGGCGATTAAGTCGATATAAAAATGAGGGACTTCATGATAGAGTTTTGTCTTGTAAGTTATATGTTGTCATTCTTCCTATGGAGAATGGAGGTACGTAATCTACCCAAGGAGAATACGCAGTACTTAATGTTGTCATCCTTCCTATGGAGGATGGAGGTACATATTCTACCCTAGGAGAATATGCAGTTTCCGTTTTAGTTTCTTAACCCATTCCCAAACCACCGGGAATCCCATGCCTAATAGAAAGTGTGAACTCACCTTGGTTCGCTCGGTTTGTTTAGTTACTTGTTCACAATTAATCAGTCAAAGCCTATGGTGATTCATGTAAACGAAATCAGTGTACATCCAGATAGTTCGCGTATTAGTCATGATCATAATGTGTATTCAAGCAACAACTACCACATAGCACTTACACTTAACAGTTAATCAAGCTCACATAAATCCACAGTTCACTTGTATGTTCTGTATGCAATTTCATGTTTCCTCAATCTTGATTAACATCATTAACAACAAAATCAACACATAGTTATTTAGTAGCATGCATGTTCTAAACTATGATCTGTTTACAAGCTTAAGTCCTAATCGGCGAATTCCCAAGGTGACGAAACCCCATATGTTTCGTCGACATGATAGTGACGAAACTCCCTGTGTTTCGTCGGCATTGAAGTGACGAAACCCCTCATGTTTCGTTGGCATGCAAGGTGACGAAACCCCACATGTTTCGTCGCATTCAAAGATAACCGTATACACCAAAAACCCTAATTACAATCTAACAGTTGATCATCAATCATCAAACCTAGCCACGAATTATATGTTACCAGATCATTGACATATACATGACTGTAACACCTATTCATTTAACATTCATAAACAAGTGATAACATGATATACATACATCAAACAGAACATGAGCAATGGACATAAGCGAATACAACCACAAACATCAGATCTCGTCCAATAGATTAACAACAGAACATCAACCCTAACTACTAACAGATTCATCATTTAATAATCTCATAACAGATTATCAGATCCACCATTTACAAGTATCATTCAAATCAAACGAATTGAATCTCGACATACAAAACCATCATAACAATCTAACCATTTACAGTCCCTTAGGTCCTCGATCATCATAAACCATGCAATCCTATCTAGAAATCATTGGACAGTAACAATCAAAGCATTCTACCATGGCATCATGCAACCTAATATGATAGGAAGTTGAATTAGTCAATTGATATCTATACACTAACCGGTTACGAGATGAACTAGCAAGAATTCGAGAGGGTTGGTGATTGCCGTCGCGTGCAAGGGAGAGAAGAGGAAAAGAGTGCCTAGGGTTCGCCGGTTGTGATCTTACGTAAAGGAATGCGAAAAAGTATATATAACTGATGTGTTTGGGCCTCACCTGGGCCACGAGCCCACACCATGAAACATCATGTTTCGTCGGGGCGTGTGTGGCGAAACTTCATTGTTTCGTCGAGATGGGGTTGTGGCGAAACCCCTAGGTTTCGTGGAGATAGTTTATGGTGAAACACTCAAGTGTTTCATCATGTACGGTTTTAATTGCAAACAGTTTAATTTGTTCATTTCACAAAAAAACATAACAATTCAGTAATCATGCCAACTCTAGTCTTTCAAACAATAACACATCACATAACACAATATCTCAAACATATAACAAACGTGCACAATTACAAAGCAACCAAGTTATGTAGACACAGTTGTAAAACAAATAAAGTGTCGAGGAAAGACCTTGAAAACTCGGGTTGTCACACTATAGTTCTATAAGTTAAAGCCTTATTCACTCTGCTCTCTCTTAAGAACTTCGCCATGTCTTTATACAGTGCCATGTTCTCATAGTTTTCATTCAGAATGCAGTAAACATTGTGAGAAGGATTCCAATCTGATGCTCTTCCCTGTAAAAATGATCAACGTTAGCATTTGCACAAAGTCCGAGACAAAGAATGAAAAGTGACAAATTTTGAAAATTCAAAATTTTTTCTAACACTTGGATCTTCACTCTATGCAGTACTGAGGATCGGATGGCTATCCGATCGGATTGCCATCTGATCAGATGAACCATCTTATGAAAGAGTCAAACAAGTCCTATGCATTTGGATCGGATGGCTATCCGATCGGATTGCCATCCGATCGGATTGTCACTCGATCCATTTAAACAGATCAGCTCCATTGACAAGTCAACTCAGACTAAGTGATATGAATGATATGGATCGGATGGCTATCCGATCAGATTGTCATCCGATCGGATTGTCACTCGATCCATGTGACAAGATAGCATGATGATGAACAAGCTATGACATAGTGATGTGGATCAGATGGCTATCCGGTCGGATTGCCATCCGATCGAGATGCCATTCTATCCATGTCAAACAGATGAAAGTGTGTTTTGGATCGGATGACTTTCCGATCGGATTGCCATTCGATCGAGATGCCATACTATCCAAACCAACACCTTTAACAGGTAAAGCACATATTCCAAGATAAACACTTAGAAAAATATTAAACAAATAATGTGCAATGGATCGGATGGCTATCCGATCGGATAGCTATCCGATCGACTTGCCACTCGATCAATGGAACAATGAAGAATAGTTTGAACAAACTATGAACATCAAAATTTTTCTAACAGTTTTACAAAATTGAACATGTTTTCACATAGAGTTTTCGCCGATTTACACAACCCTATGTTCAGTTTTCTCTAACTCGGCCTAGTTTGGGTTTAATTTCACTTTATTCGCACCGACTGTCGACACCTATACATGATCAGATCTACAAATCTATGATGTTTAAATCCAATTCCTTCGGTGAATCTATAGATCTAAGGCCCGTGAACAAAACCCTATGTTCAGATTCTACCAAAAATCATCAAAATGCCTGGATCTAAGAATCTATGTACCGACAGTCGCCGACATCAAACTTATCATCAAAAACATCAAAATTTAACAATCAAAGTTAGAAATCTTACCTTTCCCATAGTGAAGATTGTGCAAGCCAATAATCCTATGAAGTTTGGAAAGCAAGAGTGAAGCACAAGATCAAGAAAAGTGAGAGTGTTTGAGAGAGTGTCGAATGTTCGCTCGATCGAGTGAAAGTTTGACTGAATGACCATTGACTGCTATTTATAGAAGTGACCAAGTGTCAGATGGCCATCCAATCGGATGGCCATCCGATCGGATTGTCATCCGATCCAAACACCCTTTTACTTGATGTTTTGACCTTTTGACTTTTTGCCGTTTTGTCAGATTTGGTCAGTTTTAGAAATCCATGTAAGTTTCTAGGTCCAAATTAATGACCCTAGGCACTTAATTTGTCTACCAAGTCCAAGTTAATGACCTTGGTTGACCCGAAACGAAACAACTGACAATTTATTTAAATTTTTAAACACATTTTCATGAAAATTTACAAGTGTCAACTTAATGAACTTGATTTGACCTTGAATTTTACCAAGTTTTTCAAGATTAGCTCCCAACCCTGTTGTCCAGTTCAGAAACTTCCTGCTCCGCTTCATGACTGAGAATCTGAAGATCAGCATTCTACCTTGGTTTGTCGAAAAACTAAAGCAGAAAAGTAAAATCCTTTTAGGATTTTAAGAAAGTTTAAACTAGAAAACTATGAAATCTTTTTGGGTTTTGATGCTAAATAGAAATGAAATGAAGTACAGTAAAAGTAAACTATTTACAAACATAATTTTGGTGAGTGTGTTAGGGGATCATATTAGCTACCGACAAGCTACAAGTACCGTTAAGCTTGATTACACACTAAGTATTAAACAATTCACTTAGATTGCCGATATACTGATGATGTATTGTAAAATACATCTTTATTCGCATTTAGGTTTGTTCGGTTTTAGTTAGATTTAGTGTCGTTTTAGTTTAGATTGTATTTGCTTTTGATTTATTTGTATTTTCAGGTATTTGGAGCTGAAACGTGCAATAAACGAGTAAAATGTGACAAGGGAAAGTGTCGGGTCAAGAATCGGAAGCTCGTGAGCGAAACTGAACGAAAAAAGCTGATCTGGAGCTCGCTAGCGGCCCGCGTGAACTTACATGCATCTTATAAGCGGGCCGCATGAGATTACAAATGGTTTTCGGAGATTATCAGGCGCGCGGCCCGCGTCCACTTATGTTGAATCTCCATGCGGGCCGCGAGGGGTTTGGTTACGTGAAACAATGTCGTGAACAGCAAGGATGTTAGGGTTTCTTGATTATATATGATCATAATTGACAACAGCCGGAGGGAACAACAACTTTACGAATTTTAGACATCTTGGGCGACCATTAGAGGCTGATTAAGGGCTGTTGAAGTGCTCGGGACGCGTGGAATCATCGGGGATCATTCAGGAGAACTCGGGATCGAAGAAAACGGGTTTTACAATCTTGTTCATTCGTTTTTCGTTTGTTTTTGATTATTCGTTGATGAATTCTGTTTTGATATTGATTTCTATGTTTTTAGACATGATTATTGGCTAAATTTCTGTTACTACCTAGACATGGATGAATGATTGTTTAAGTTTGATTATTCTTGGATTTATGGAAGCTATGGATTGTTTATAAATTGTAAACGGTTTGTTCTATCAGTTAGATGCGTGTGCATGCTTGAAGTTATTTTATTATTGATTATTGCTTCGCTTGAATCTTGGTGACGGTCTTTATCACGGAATAGAGTCAGGCTAGGGTTTTAGGTTTTGGTAAGTGTCTATATCACATAATAAACCTTTTATCCTTTAGGGTGAAAATCTAGTAAGTAACCTTAGAAGTAATAGTTGGTAATTTTATAAAATCAAGTATTCTACTAATCGTCAATAGCTGTAAGGTGCGAGATTATTGCTAGGTCTAAGTGATTAAACCGCAAGGTGGGTTCTTCTTAGAAAGTTAACCTTTTGGCTGCTGTCTAGCAAGTCTAGCTGAGAAAACAAACCTATCCTTGGTTTAGGTCTCGTAAGGGAGTGAGCCTTGTAGGATACTTTTATAAACACCATTAGATGTCTTGTAAGAGAGTCTAAAACCGGTAGTTTAACAACCTGTAGGGGATCTTAGCGTGCTCTTGATAGGGGTCCTTAGATTTCCCGATAGGTGAGAATTATAAGATCCCGGTTCCATAGTAGACAACTTCCAATTATAATCATAACTAAAAGCAATCAGGATTCCTGTCTAGGTAGTTCTTTCACCATCCTTGAGTTCAGCCTTCGTGTGAGTTCGTGTCTAGTTCGTCTAGTATAGTTAGTATTTGTTATTTGCATTCTTAGGATTTTTAGAACCCCCCCCCCAATCAACAAACATTTAGTTCAGTTGTGTCAGTTTGAGTCTAGATAGAGTCATTAGCGTAATCAGTAGAGTCACTTGGGTTCGATACTCGGACTTCCTTAGGCTATACTACATTTGATCGGTACACTTGCCGGTTGTGTGTTTTAGGGTTTAGAGAGTCTTAGTTTTATAAATTTAAAGCTTAGAGAGTCTAGAATTAGGGTAAATTTAGTTAGTTTAGTTAACCCGTTTTTAGCACATCAACTGATCCTTTTAAGTTTTCACACAAATTTCAACTTATTCAGGATACGAATTAGTGTATTAATAGCTTAACTACGCGTGTCCCACCTCAGAATATACTCTCGTATCCAGACTTCTATATTCAGTCTTACAGGTGAACGTACAATAATGATATCTGTAATGGGTATTGCGAGGCCATGAGAGCTCAGGTTAGAACTTCCGTTCAGACAGAGAGATGATGGCTCGACTTTCGGTGTGCCCCGTTTGGGGATCTTTTCTTCAACAACACATGATTAGCATTTTGCAATGTTTCATCATTTTTTATGCTGAGGGGAGGCTTTAAGATTAAAGCAGTACAAAGTATTATACGAGGACTAGGCTATTGCTTCCGCAAAATCAGAAGTCCTGGTATAATACCCCAGATATCATTACACACATAGACCTAGTATTTCAGAAATAGAAAATCTTTCAAACAGGATTTTAGGGGTTACCTATATATCCAAGAGATGTTCCCCACGTATAAGAAAGAAATGATTTTAGATTTATATCCCGAACAAATCTACTAAATGTATAAAAACCTACCGGCATATCATCAGCGAGACTGCTTAACACCTTTTGAACATTAAAGATGTTTAGCATACTGTAACTGTCTAGCTGATGTACTATCATTTCCCCTTTTTACACAAACTCTTTTTGGGTTTTTCTATTGTTTTTGGATTTTTGCATTTTTTATTGTTTTTGTATTTTCTGAAAATATTATCTATCTCCCCCTAAATACTAAAACAACTAAAAATACGACAAACAAGTGCAGTCTGCTTTTCAACTTCATCTGCAGTGGTTTTCTCATCAACGTCTAGTAACTCCTCCGCATCCGACAACAGATTCATACCATTCAATTTTAAAAGATATTGAAAACGTGATCTATCAAAAGCTTTGGTATGTAAGTCTGCCTTTTGTTCGTTGGTGTGGATTTTGTTAATTCGTATCAACTTTTTCTCGAAGCAATCTCGGATGAAGTGATGACGAATTTCAATATGTTTGGTTTTAGCGTGATGTACTGGATTTTTTCGTTATGTTGATTGCAGCCTCATTATCAAACAAAAATAGGTGAAGTAAAAAATTGCAAACCGTAATCATGCATCTGTTGCTGGATCCACAGAATCTGCGAGCAGCAACTACTGGCTGAGACGTACTCCGCTTCACATGTCGAGAGAGCAACAGAGGTTTGCTTCTTACATTGCCACGTGACCAGTCGGGGTCTGAAAAATTGGTATCCTGCAGTTGTTGATTTAGCATTGATTTTTCCGCAACCGAAGTCAGAATCAGAGTATCCTTCGAGCGTGAAGTCACCATCTTTTGGATACCACAGCCCCAGGCTTGGGGTTCCTCTCAGGTAGCGTAGGATCCTCTTAACGATGGACATATGTGAAGGTCTAGGAATCGACTGATATCGGGCCGCGAGGCAGGTTGGGTACAATATATGAGGCCTTGATGCTGTCAAGTACATTAGCGAGCCGATCATTGAGCGGTATAATGTTTCGTCTACCTTCTCTCCGGTGAGATCAGGGTTGATACCATGATTCGTTGCTAATGGGGTGGGCATTGGTGCAGTCCCGGACATTCCAAATTTCTCTAGAACGTAGTGAACGTACTTTGTCTGATGTATGAAGGTTCCCTCAGGCATTTGGTCGACCTGGAGCCCTAAGAAGAACTTCATCTCACCCATTGAAGACATCTCGAACTTCTTCTTCATCACATTCATGAAATCTTTGCAGAGTTCTTAATTTGTTGACCCGAAAATAATGTCATCAACATATATCTGGACTATCAGAAGATGACCATCGACTTCCTTCGTGAAAAGGGTAGCATCCACCTTTCCTTGGATAAAACCGTTGGCAATCAAATGTTGAGAGAGCGTCTCGTACCAGGCTCACGGAGGCTGATGCAAACCATACAGCGCTTTGTCCAAGAGGTAGACCTTGTCTCTGTGTATCGGATCCGTAAATCCCGGTGGCTGTCCGACATAGACCTCCTCCTTCACTTTTCCGTAAAGGAACGCCGATTTGACATCTAGCTGGTATACTTTGAAACCTTTCCATGAAGCAAAAGCTAGGAAAATTCTAATAGCTTCAAGACGAGCCGGAGCGTAAACCTCTGTGAAGTCTATCCCCTCTTGCTGACTGAAACCCTGGACCACGAGTCGAGCTTTGTTTCGGACAATAACTCATCGGTCGTCTCTTTTACACTTAAACACCCACTTTGTGTTAATCTTCCTATGTCCGTCAGGCAGATCCACAAGCTTCCATACACCACGCTTCTCAAATTGACCCAGCTCCTCCTGCATTGCATTGACCCATGAATCTTCTGTCAATGCTTCTTTATAAGTTCGCGGCTCAATCTGCGAAATGAAACAACTGAGTGAAAATTCAATTTGTAAAGGAGCAATTTTAGTATAAAAACAAGTAAGGCCATGGTCAATCTGGCTTCTGGTGCGAACTCCTGACTGCAGCTCTCCTATTATCAACTCCTCAGGATGGTATGAAAGAGTCCTCGGCATAACTTCGCCAGGAACATCCACCTCGCCTTCCAAATTAGTAACGTTCTGATCTGCAACTTATTCATTATCAAGAATTGTCTGATCTGAAGATTGGATTTGCTCCCCCTCAGACTCTGAATCACCACGATCAAAAGTAGGAATATTATCAGATTCTGAATTATCATTGTTGACTGCCGTCTAATTTTCAGCAGCAGGTTCACGTTCCGAAGTAGTCGGAGTTTGCTGAACTTCATCATTCTCTCAAGCATGACTGGGACCAGCTTCATCATCGTTGGAAATTTGTTGTTGATGTGTAGAAGATCTTGCTGGAAATCTTCCCTGAGATGCTTCATATTCTCATAAAATATCCAAATCATCAAAGAACTCTGGCTCTTCTTCTAACTCGAATGAATCCCATAAGGTATCATAGTTGAATCACCATGAGTCTGCGGGCTTCTGTGGAGGCATTGTATAGCCTTGACATTCAACATGATGTGCTTCGATGATCTTTCTGAGACTCGGAACAAAGACTCGTCTGAGTGGACTAGCATACCCCACAAAGATACCTTCTATGCTCTTTGAACCAAACTTGCCATCAGGATCTAGAATTGTGCAGGGTGACCCGAACGACTCTAAATACTCAAGATTAGGCTTGCGATTGTTGATCAACTCAGAACATGTCTTGTTGTGTTTCTTCACAGTAAGTACCATGTTGAGAGTATAGCAAGCGGATGATACTGCTTCTGCCCATAAATTGATTGGTAACTTGGAATCAGCGAGCATCATTCTTGCCGTTTCGATCAGCGTTCTTTTCTTTCTTTCTGCGACTCCATTCTGTTGTGGAGTATAAGGTGCGCTGAATTCTTGCAATATACCTCTTCGATCACAGAACTCCTCCATTCTATTGTTTTTGAATTCTGTACCGTTGTCACTTCTTAGTCTGCGTATGCGGGCCTGGTACAAATTCTTAATTTCCTGAATAACCTCAGCAAACTCTCAAATGTTTCGTCTTTTGACTTCAAGAACGTTACCCACGAGAATCTCGAATAGTCATCAGTGACTACTAAGCAATAAAGATCACCCGTTATGCTCTTGACATTTACAGGACCAAAGAGATCCATGTGAAGTCTTTCTAGTAGCTTCGAGACTGAGTTCATATTTTTAGTAGGATGGGATTTCTTCCGTTGCTTTCCCTTTATACAACTGATACACTCCCCCTCAAGATGAAAACTCTTCAAGTGAACACCTTTTACCAAGTCATTATGCACCAGGTGGTTCATCTTGCGTAGGTGTATGTGACCCATCTTTCTGTGCCACAACTTTGACTCCTTTTCAGTGGCTCTTAATACAAAGCACTGGGGTTAACCCGTGGTAGTCGTAGCGACGCTCATATCCAACATGTATAGATCATTAACCCTCGGTGCTCGCATGATGATCCACTCCTCAGGGATGACAAACCCCGGCTTCAGAATCATGCATTCTTTATCAGTGAAATGTGTAGAATACATTCTATCACAGATTTGAGAAATGCTAAGAAGATTGTTCTCTAGCTCGGCTATATAGTTGACTCTTTCAAACGTGATAACACCATTTGACAACGGTCCTTCACCAATAATACATCCTCCTTGATTTCCTGCGAAACAGACATATCTACCATTGAACCCTCTAACATCGTAAAGCAGGGTTTTTCTCCCTGTCATGTGCCGGGATGCTCCGCTATCCATAATCCACCGTGAGATAGATCTTGGGAGCTCCTGCACTTTTCACAAACATTCAGTTAGATTTTGAAGCAACCCAAGCCTCCTTCGACTCGGGTAGCTTGATGTGGGTTGTTGTGGTATATAATGGTAGGAAATTTTTGTCATTCATTTTAAGACTTTCATCAGACCCAACCTCAACCTCTTTATACAAAAAGAATTCATTTTTCGTAGGTTGACCATATGGTTGGTCTTTCTTTGAAACATACTTCTTCCCTGGAGGGGTAGATGTTTGTTTCTCAAGTTTCTCGTAGAAATCCAAAGGTACATTCATCTTAACAGGTTTGGTTGAAGATGATTGTTTTTCAGAATTAGAAACCTTTGGTTTTTGAACATTTGATGTCTTATTCTCAGATTTTGGCTTCCAAGTTTGTTGTGGAGAAGCAACCCGTTTGTAAAATTTATCAATTTTCTTTACCGACTGTTTTACGGGTTCAATTTTGACTTTGATGTTTTCATATTTCAAAAATTTCTTCTCAACAAACATTGGCGCTTTGCCTTTGACATCGTTCTTCTTTCTTGGATTCTTGACAACCACAGACTTAGGCTTCGAGTTGGTGCACTTTCGTGCAATGTGTCCAACTTCATTGCATTTAAAGCATGTGCGGGTGTCAGCTTCCCGACTTCTGCCTTCGGTCTGAGGCTGTGAGGCCTTTTTTGCAAAAAAATTCTTCATTTGTTTTCGAAAAGATTTTCGACTCTTGCTCGGAAATTGAACTTGAGCTTTTGACAAACACTTTCTTTTCGACAAAATTTTTGTTTTGAAAGTTCCTTTTTTGATTGTTCTTACCACCTTGATAACCACCCGACCATCTGTTTTAGTTGTTATTGTTAAAACGTGGTGGTACAAATGGTTTCTTATAGTAAGAATTGTCTCTTTCAAAATTCAACAATCTTTTGGAACTTTTCATCCCTTCAATCTCAGAAACATTGATTTCAACTAGTTTGAAAACTTGCTTCAATTTTTCAACATTCACATTTTCAATTGGGAACTCAATATCCGAGTACAACTTATCTGAACCACTCATCTTGTACATCACAAGAGTAGGTTCGTCATTTGAGTTGTTCTGGGATTTTGATTTTGGAATGTAGTTGTTCAGAAAACATTCTTCATCTTCAGTCGAATCACTGTCAGATTTTAAAACATTTTCAACAATGTTCTTTACGAACTCATATTGAACACTGTCTTCATCAGATGATGAAGTGAATGTGACATCAATTGTTTCTGGAAGTTTTTTAACATCTGATTTCTCATTTGTTTTAACTTCATTAACCAACCCAGACTGTTTTTTGAAAAGTTGTTTAACACAGGCGGTGGAACTTGATGATAACCCACCCCTGTTCCATCTGAGTACACATCTTCACCAGCTTTGTTCTTCCCAATTGGTTTGGGAACTATGTGTTGAAGAATAAAGCTCGCGGAGCTGTAACTGTCCAGTTTCAGATTGATTCTTTCATTCTCAATCTTAGCTTCCTGGAACTGGAGCTTAAGATTTGCGATCTCGTCCAATTGCTGGTTGATTTATCTTTCTTTTGCCTGAAGAACTCCAGACAAATGAACACTTTCTTTATAAGTTTTACCATTTCGCTCATCAGAATCTTTCACTGTTCTTTTCAACTTCTCATAATTTTCAGAAATTTGTCTGTTTTCATGAATTAACTTCTCATTTTCTTTCTTAAAACGTTCAACATCAGTTTTATCTTTTTCAATCTTTTCTGTTAATTCTTTTATTCTCTCATTTGAGGCTCTAAGCAGTTTATCTCGATTTAAGATTTGTTTTTCAACCAGATCTTGGGTCTTTTTGAGTGTGAGATACGCATGTGTGCTGCAAACTTTGCATTCTTTCATGCAATTTTTGCAATCACTCTCTCTTTTAGCACCATCAGTCTTACCTGATTCATTTGTTGAACCACTACTACTGACCTTGCTTGTTGACTCAGATGCAGATTTGGAATCTACCTCTAGTTCCTTTGCCATAAGCACTTTTTCGGCCATTTTTGTCAGGTTTTCTGCCGCCATTTCTTTTGTGGTGTCAATGATTCCCTCATCTATCTTCTTTGACTTTAGCTCTTCTTCTTCAGCTTTCTTTGCATCATCTCTCTCTCTGTTCATCTTCTTGCTTTATTGATTCTATGAGAGTTTTGAGTGTGACTGATGATGGTTCTACAATGATGTTGCCTTTCGGATCCAAATAGCATTCACGATCAGGATCCCATCTATTTGCTTTTTTGGATTCTTTCCAAAATCTATAGATTTTGTCCTTCATGTTTAATGCTAAAATCTTTCGATAATTGAATTTTTGCTCTTCAGTTCGTGTATCTTTATATGGTTGAATTTGTGCCATGAATGCAAAGCCAACAGCATCATCTTCTGGCAAGAACTCACTCCAATCGAAACCTTTGTCATCTTGAATCACGGCTAAGGCTCTTGACTTCTCCTTTGGAGTTTCCTCGATTTGCTTCGTTCTAGGCGGCTCTTCGCGATTTCGGTGATAGAAAGCTTTCTTATAGTAGTCGTCATGAAAAGGATTAGTTGTTTCATCCGCTGCTGAGTTTCTGCATTCCCGCTTGATGTGCCCCTTTTGTTTACATTTGAAGCAGGTGACTTTGGATTTATGAAATCCCAGCTTTGTTGAAGGCCCTCCGATGGAATTTCTTCCCGTGATCTCCATAAAACGTTGTGCTCTCCTGGTTACGCTTGCCATACACCAGCGTATATCTATCAATTCCATCTCTTCGGGATCAATCTGGTCATAATCTTCTTTTGTCAGATTTGTGTTTCTGATTTTTCCGACGGCCAGACTTTCATATGATTCTAAAATCGAACCAAGAAACACCATTTGTTGTTTCGCTGTCTCTTCATTGAAGTTTTGAGCGTTGTTCAGGTTCACTGCGATGTTACATAGAAACACATTTTTAGGAATATTTTGCTGTTGCTGATTCCCAGAAACGGACGAAGAAGAACCTCCATGATAACCACTGCTGGGTAGAGAACTGCTGCTTTGCTTTTCTTGATTCAATGTGTTTGAACTTTCAGCAGAAAATTCGGTTTTCGGTGAAGTGGTTTTTGGAATCATACTACCCCTGTAGTAAAGATCGACATTTTGTTGATATGGGGTATTGTTTACTTTGTTCATTTTCTTGATTTCTAGCTCATGACTCTCAAATCTTTCAATCAACCAGTCAACAGTCATTTCTGTCATTGCCTTGGTGTTTTTCAGAACCAGACCATAATACTGCCAATCTTTCTCTTCTGGTAAAGATTCAAATAGCTTCCCAACCATCTCTTCTTCAGTAACTGTGACGCCATGTCTAGCAAGTTCTAACTTCAAATGGCAGAACCGTTCAATCAGCTTTAACACATTTTCATTCCTCATACATGCAAATAAGTCAAACTCCTTTTTCAGTAGATGTTTCTTGTTTTTCACAATCTCTTCTCCTCCAATACACTTCTCTTCTAGTTTGGCCCACAAATCATTTGATTTTTCGTAGCTAATCAAAGAAATAATATAATCTCTGACAGATTGATGTAACCGGGCTAGGCACTTTTGTTCAGCAATAAATGTCTCTTGTTTATTTTCAGCCAAGTTTTCATAATCTTTTCTTCCAATATCGTAACCATTCTTCATACACCTCTAACTCAGGTAAGCAAAATCTTTTAACCAGTCCTCAAATCTGCCTGCCCATCAGTTGTAGTCTTCAATCGCCATCAACTTCGGTGGTTTGTTATAAGTACCATAGGCGTTGTTGACACTGAGAGAATCTGCGATGGCCTTTTTCGGGTTTGGATTGGTATTGGTGGTTGTATTTGTCGATGCATCTCTGGTATTGTATGCAAAGACATCACTGAACGGGTTCAAGAATTCATCTCCCATCTTGAAAACACCTGAAAAATTTCAAACACTTAGAAAAAATTTCACAACTTTCAAAAATCTCAAATTACTGCACTTGGGTCGAATGGTGATCCGATCGAGTGGTGATTCGATCGGATGACACAAATCAGTGATGAAGCAAGTTATCAAGTGTCGGATAGCAAGTGTCGAATGGCTATCCGATCGGATGGTCATTCGATCGAGTAACACTTGAAACCTTTAAGACCTTTAAACTTCAACAACACTTCAATCGGATAGTGATCCGATCGAGTGAGATGATGAGGTCATCAAAAGATAAGAACAGAATCTATGCCAATCCGATCGGATAGCTATCCGATCGGGTGAATGACGTCAGCAAGAGTGAAGAACACGACATAGGTTTTGATTGATTTGATTCAGTTTTAGTCCGATTTTTTCAATGAAACTTTGTAGGATTGTTCTATGTTCAATTCCGATTCGAATGATATCAAAATTAGTCAAATTCGTCCGTGAAATCTTGCTTAATTTTGAGTTTTACCGGTTTTAAGGTGTGAAAATGTAAAAACTGTAAGAAATGTAGGAGAATAAGAAGAATTTGGCAAAATCTCCGGTGATATTTGACAGATATCGGCAGAAAATCACTGAAAACTCGATGAATTTGCTGTTGTCATCTCCGATTCAACCTCTTGTGGCTCTGATACCACTTATTAGGCCGTTTTGCAGGATCTGTTCGAGTAGAACGTGGCTGGATCGATCAGAATCGAGGTGCGGAATCCCTTGATAATGTCTGAGAATCAACAACGACAAATTCAACGTTTAACGCGTCTGATTTCATTGAATGATAGTGAAAATACAGAAGTTCCGGTAGAAAGTCAGACAGACAGAGCTTCGCTACAATGATCAGCTAAAGGTTCTAAACATAATGCACTAATTGGCTATTTATAGGTAATCAGGGAAGGTATAAGTGTCACCCGGTCGGATGGCCATCCGTTCGCTTGACACATGTCACCCGACGAACTTCACTTTAACATATACGTGCCATTCTCTGATTTTTCTGGACACAAACATACATACATGTTCATACATATACAAAAATACATACACAACACAAAATATACAAGACTCGATTCAGACGGAAGCTACAAACATTTGTACTAACAACCGTCCTCCCTTTGAGGATGATCCGCCACCGAGGCGCCACATCATAGTCCTTATGAGGATGGTCCATCCCACAAAAACAATGGAAATGGGAGGATGATCCTACCCCACTAGTTTATTATTTTTTTTAAATCTTCCACTTTGTTTAACATTTGACAAATAAAATAGAAAAATACTTTCATTAAACTTAAAAAAAACAATACATAAACTTTAAAAAAAACCCTAATAAATTAAAAAAACATAAACTTATAAAAATTATCCACTTTGATGCTTCTTCATGATGTCATTTTGCAATTTTATCAAAGTCGAGTGTTTCGGTTCGGGATAACTATCAACATCCATCATTAATATTTCCCACTCCTTGAGCCAAACCTTATCATCAGACAATTGTAACTTTTCTTCGATCGCCCGTTCCTTCGCCCTCGCCTTTTGGGCCGTGACCTCGGTGTATGTTTTAAATTGCGTCATAAACTCCTCCATCTTCGGATCGACCTTTTGCTTTTCTTTCTTTGACGCCGCCTCCTTCTTTGATTTGTCCCGGCCCGGCGGACATTCTGCTTCCTTTAGGGCGTACTCTTCTTTATCGAACTCTGCGTCGTCGTTTAAATTTATGTGACATCTTGCGTCCGATCCGTCGGTGCTATAACTACCGGTCTCTAAGGTTCTTTTCCGTTTTGCTATCTCCACCTCGTTAGGAACCGGTGCCCACTTTTGGGCCGTGCGTATAACTTCCCACGCCCGAACGTGTGCGAACGTGGTGAGATGGTTCGACTTGTAATTTTCCAATGCCTTTTTGAACACATCCCCGTCGCTCATCCTACTACGACTCCCACTTGAATATATTTTATTATATTCTTCCGAAAACTTGTTGACGAACCCGCTCATTTTTCGTGTAACAACCTGACTTTTTTGAAGTCAAAGTACAAGTTAAAGTCAAAGTCAAAGGAAGAAAAGATTCTAATCAGATATGTCATTCCTTGCTTAAATATTACTTGTACTCATCGACACGATAATCGATGTATGTTAGTTACGCTATATTTATTTGTAATATGTGAAGTAACAATGCGATAAACGCAATTAAAAGCTAATCTACTTAACGCTATCTCATCGCTATCGCATCGCAACTCGAATCACAGTTATTGGTATTGTTCTATGTGTGTGTGTTGTTATGTGTTACTTGCGCATGTTTATGTATGTTAAGGTGTTATTCGAAAACGCAATCGCAACTCTATCAAAACGCAAAATCATCGCGAACTGGAAACGCAAGATTACTTATGTTGTTGTATGTTTGTTATGTTATTTGTGTAACTATTGACTAATACTATCGCATCGCTTATTTGACACTCGCTTAAACGCATTGCAACGCTCAACGCACAAAACGAAAGTCAGAAAACCAACTCGCATGAGCCCTCCGATCCGTCTCCTTTGCACCGCCTTTCTCTCCTCTCACTATAAATACCTCACCTGTCACATCACTGTTCATGTTGTGACAACTCTTCTCCGACCCACGCACTCTCAAGCCACTTTTCTGTCGATTCCTCGCAATTCTTGTAAGTTTCCACTCCAAATCTTGTACTTCTATCATCTACACGCACTTTCTCATCGATTTCACGGGCAAATCACAACTTTTAACCATGAAATCACCTGATTTCGGGCTGTTCAATGACGACGTCATCACGGGTTTGTATGAACTTCAGAGAATGACTTCATTCCAGCAAGAACGATCCAAATCTAACAGATTTCTACAATGTTTAAACACTGATTCCACTTAAATCTAAACATTTTTCCAACTGATTTCCACTTTTCTTCAAACATTCTTCACTTTTACTCAAAACCGATAGAATCTGAGCTCGTTCTGGCCTTCTATTCATTCACTAGTGAAGTGCTGGTTTGAGGACGGATTACTATCGGAGAGATAACCGATTCACGGGTTGAACATGAAACACCGTCATGAACAGCTGGTTCGGATCGAACGGGATGATTCCCGTCCGATCGGATGAGTTGGACCTGATGGAGTTTCCGTTGTTCGACACGTTGTCATACCATCTCGGTTCCACCGCAAATTTTCTAAACTTAACTGATTTTACAAGTTCTCAAGCAAACAGGTTACCCGAACGAATCGCCATCCGACCGGATCACCATCCGATCGGTGATGATTCGACCAGGTGACTTGTGATTTTCAACACTTAAACGAGTTTGCAAAACATCAAAGAATATAAGTTTCCAAACGAATAGTCATCCGATCGAATGACCATCCGGGCGGAAGATATAGTTCTTTGTATTTTCCACTCAAACGAATCACCATCCGATCGAACGGCCATCCGTCCGGATGACCATCCGACTGGATGACTGGACATATAGAAATACTTCTCACTTTTTAAAATGCTACAACGAAAACTTCAAAGTTCAATCAATACACAAACACATCCTTTCCAAACGGACGACCCTCCGACCGAATGGCCATCCGTCCGGATGACCATCTGTCTGGACGGTCATCCGATCGGACTATTGATGTGTGTAAAATGCAATATATAAATTACATCAAATGAGGCATAAAAGTAACCCTTTTTAGTACTAATGTTGGAAAAAGTGTGCTTTTGTCTTCCTTTTGTATTTTCAGGATTAAATGAGCGTAAATGAACAAAAGAAGCAAATATGCAGCAAAATCTAACATAATTAAAAGAAAAGGAATAAACGTGGCATGCCCGACCCCTCGACAGCATCTTCCCAAGCAAAAACAAGAGATCAGAAGGCTGAACACCCCACGTGCCCAGCGGACACGGGGGCGTGCTCACGTGTATGCAGAAAAGACAAAGTTGTAGAAGCTTCTATTTCCCAACACGGGGGCGTGCCCAGCTCAATACGGCCGTGGTTAACACTAAGATTCGCAGAATCCAAGCAAATCTTGATAGTACAGATACGCTTCTGCACACGGGGCCGTGCCCAGCAGACACGGGGGCATGTGGAGCTAATACAGACAAACTGCAATTAATGAAAAAAGAGAAAGTGGGTGGACACGGGGCCGTGTCCGATGGACACGGGGCCGTGTCCAAGCTTCTGTGCAGGCTATAAATAGAGGTGCTTGGCTCACTTCAAAAGTATCCCTTGGATAAACCACCTCTCTCCCACTTCACCCACACTCCACCACCATCACAACACCCACATCCACCACCATCATCCATCATCCATCATAGAGTGTGTGTAGTAGTCTCGGGATCCAAGATTGATAGTAAGAGTTATTGACAATCAAAGGCCATGTTTGCGTAAGTCTCTTACATCACTTGGTGAAGACAAGCATTTAGTGTAATATTTTTGTTTTTTTATCTTTTCTCACTTTTTATTTGATTTTGTATTAATGACTTTAATAACTAGTTTCTTATGTTGAAGGTGAAACTTCCTTATCATTTGTCCATGGCGTCTTGGCATTATTTTACTGTCTATATAAAATAAAAGATTTACACCATTCATATCTCTACGGTCTATATAGAGATATGTTGGCTACCTGGTCGGGGGTTAAGGGAATGGTTTGGTAAGGTTCTTGCCTTATTCAGTGTATAGATCCTGCAAGGACCTGGGTCAAGCTTACTAGGATCTCCTTCAATACCCACTGGTATTGGATGGCGGGGGTGCGAATGGCTTGATCCCCTCATATGTAAACTACTATTAATACATTAAACCGGATACTTGGGATTGTATCCCTGCTGACTCAAACCACTTAGCCGAGGGTAACATCACCTTCAAAAGAGGGGCCTACCACATTACGCATTAATAACTTAATTAATTATCTTTCAATAATCCAACCCTTTAGGATTGTATCCTTGCTGGCTCAAACTACTGGGTTGAGGGTAACGTCACCTTCAAAAGAGGGGCCTACTACTATAACTAAGATAATCTCTTAAAAAGTGCAAAAGTGCGGAAAACATCAAAGGTTACACTAAAGGCGAGTCGGATCAAAGTGATTCATCTTGTCTATCTGTTTTATTTTATTTTCAGCATTTTTAGTTTTTATTTTCATGTTTAAACCTTTTTCTAAAATTTTGATTTGATTAGATGTTGTGGATAAACCGGTACTAAAAGCTCTTGTGTCCTTGGACGACCTCGGTATCTTACCAATGCTATACTACGCTCACGATGGGTGCACTTGCCCATATGTGTGTTTAGTGTTTGTAAAATACCATGTCTTATAAATTTAAAACTTGACTAAAGTGTTAGAAAGGACTTAAAACATATATAAAATTATATAACACACCGCACACATCAACTACCATCCGTCTGGACGGTCATCCGATCGGACTACCATTCGTCACTCGTTCCACTCGACGCACTGTTTAACGGACCGTTCAACACTTATCCTGTCGTTCTGTGATCAGGCTAATCTCTCCAACACTCCCTTCAATCCAAGACTGTCCTTATTCATTAAACACGATCAATGAGTATACTCGATCCCTTTTTTCTTAACGCACTTTTGGGTGTTACATACGTTACTTATATCAAATCATTTCGACACATAGCACAACTATTTTTATACGCTAACCGCTCTGCATGTTATACGAGTTATTCGATGAATGCTTGTATGTTATGTTTACACACTCATTGTTGCCTGACAACTTAGCAACGATAGTACTATAGTTTGGACTCAGCACCTGTCGTGGACAGGGGTTGTTAAGGGTTTTACTTCACGTGTCACAGTGGTGATATGTGCTGTGCATTCTACAACTTGCAGTCATGTCTGTGCATATTTCATTGTCGATAGCCTACTTGCTTCACATTTCTACGTGTTACGTGTTGGTTATGCGTAAATCGCTTTCGCTACTATACTACTATTAAACTTGTATGCTCACCTTTACACTATGTGTATTGACCTATTTTAACGCATGTGACAGGTGTTTAGGATGCTATGCTATGCCTTGCTTTTGTGGAATCGAGCTAGGGGAGTCTAGAAAAAATTAAATAATTTATGAGTTGTCAAAACAATGTTTGTATTTGAGAACACTAAGTCTGTAATAAATGTTTTTTTTTGATATGTTAGGGTATGGGACGTAACGTTAAATATCTGATAATTATAGTTGTTATGGATTCTCCTGGACAATCTGTTTCATTCAGTGCCTCACCCTGAAGTTTCCGCCATCGGTTGGGGTGTGACAGGTTGGTATCAGAGCCATAACTATAGGGAATTAGGCAAGACTCGACGTAGTCCGGGTCGATGACTTATGTCACACCCCCAAAATACCACATGCGGAAACACCGCAGGACGTGTGATGTACCAGAATCCAAGCCACCAATCACATTGAACCAATATAAATATTTAAATAAATCATTTGATCCATTTCATAATGATAATAATCCAAGTCACATGTTAAAACCAGAGTAACCGTTCAGCGGAAGCATATAGTAAATAGTTAATCAGCTGTTTCAAAACAAATGTTCCAAAAACCAATGTAACAAGTATCCAAGAGTCTCGATCCATGACCACTCCAGCACTCCCAGATAGCAAGTCCATAATCAAGAATCTAACGACCTGCAAGCATGCAGACAAGTGTGTCAGACGACGCTGTTGAGTTCAAAGTTTGTTTAATACGTTTTAGTTACCTGATATGTGTATAAGACATTACAATGATTTGATGTTTGTTAATAACTCGGTTACCGCTGATGGCTTATAGGTTATTTGCCCAAACCCCATTGCCTCTATCAAAGCAAGTCAAGACTGGGATCATTAGTTCACTCCCGACCTCTCCGGTGCGGTGTGAGGTTGCTAAACCTAAATAGCGCTTTTAACTAATACCCTATTGCCTCCCCGACAACAATCGGTAGATGGGACTTAAGTGATAGATAGACGAGTATTAACACACATCCCAATAACCAGACATTCCTCCCCGGAATGATTACCAGATGTCCCTCCCCGGGACGCATGCTTGGAAAAAGAGCAGTGAACTCACCTTGGTTTGCTCGGTTTGATTAATTACTCGTTCACACTTAAACAGTCACAGCATATGGTATTCATGTATGCGATGTCAGTTTACATTCACATGGTTCACATATAAATGACAGTATGCATTTCACACAGTGATTCCCGAATGGCACATAGCAGTTACATAACTCATTCATATCCACAGTTCACGTGTATGCTCCGTAATAATACTTAACAGTTAAGTGTACTAGGTGTAAGAACCAAATCATGTCACTTGATCATAATCAAACATCATTAACAGTAGATACCATGGTTTTATCAACATAATCATTCACTGTTATACGTGCAACATATATTAACTTCATAACCTACTGTCCATGCAAAACTTTCCCGGTGAAATACCCTATATGACGAAACACCTTGTGTTTTGTCAAGTTGATATGTGACGAAAGAACACATGTTTCGTCGGCAAAAGGGGGTGGCGAAACACCAAAGTGTTTCGTCGGGTTAGGTCTTTCGCCGGAGCTCTAATCTTTCGTCGGGGGTTATCCTTCATCGCACAACAGTTACAGTTTTCCAGTAATCACATTTAGTAATCCAATCAAACCATATATTTCCGTCACTTATCGTTCATGATCAAGCAGTTTCATATTAACAACACAATCAACAATACTTTTATGATTAGCTATAATCCCCAGCATCCTTTAACAGTTTCGCATACAACCTAACTCAATTAATATGACTAATCCTAACAGTTGTTGATGATGCTTTGAACCCTAATCATCGACTAACAGTTACATTACAATCTCTAACATCAGTCATCGATCCTAACACATGGATCACAGTTTTCATGCATTCCATTGTCATTTAGCATATTAAACCCTAATCTACACGAACATCACCCAGACACATAATTGATAATCACATGGATTTATTACTATCAAAATCATCATCCAATCATGATCCAAACATTACTTAGCAACAGTTAATAATGATTTCAAACAAATAGCCAATGGTGATTTCAACCCAACAATCAATAATGGTTAAACACTAACCGAGATAGAAGGGACAATAAGTTGATCGATATAGAAGGCTTCGAAGACTCAAGGTTGTCGTTGCACAGAAAGGAGGAAAGAGAGAGTTCTAGGGTTTGCTAAACACTTCAGAGAAGTTAAATATACAACACTCAGTTAGGCCGGCGAATCACTTTGGGCCGAAGGCATTCATCGACGAAACACATACAAGTGGCGAAAGACTCTGTCTTTCGTCACAAGGGGGTTGGTGAAAGTCTCTGACTTTCGTCGAGATGAGTATGAGATGAAACACATTAACAACCTTAGTTAAACTATGCTTAATTATAATAAACACTACACAAATAACAATCACCAATACACACAAACATTAATTATTCAGATAATGTACATACACCACGTAAACCAATTTGTAAAACAGGATTGCGAGATCAATGATAAGTAAACAGAAAGACCTTGAAATCTCGGGTTGTCACATCATCCCCAACTTGAAAGAAATTTCGTCCAGAAATTTAACAAGTAATCCAAAACTGCAAGATGTTAACTCAGGATGACTGTGGATTTTCCGCGGGTACCACAACTTAGAAATGACCTAGTCTATAGTCTAGGTACCAACAGACCGCCTTGTGCAAACCTGGTAGGGGTTCTTCACAAGCCTATTTCTAATACTCGCTCGACTCACGAACATACTAAATTCTATCGACCTTTCCTAAGGTTGAACACTATCACTTTGCCTTTCCTAAGCCATGCATGACACGCACAATTTTCAAAAGAAAACGAGTGATTGGATCGGGATTAGGTGTGAAACCGCAAACTCTCGATTAAATCGCCCGTTTGACGCGCTTTTTTACTATAAACACGAGAATTTGCGATGAATCAGGAGTGAAATCCATACTTCGATGCCAACCACCCATTCTATCCCGTGATTCTATCGCACAAACGGGAATATAGTCATTAAGTTAGGGGTAAAACCCGAATCTTGATGACTTGTTCTGCTCCTTATTTTGGTTTTACAAAACTCTCACCAACGTCTCGATGGATTCCAATGACTCGAGTTGAGTGAATAACCGAAAGGATGTGTGCCATTCACCGTATGTCGGTGAGAGAGCACAGTCCCTTAGGCCGAAGCGTGCACTCGAAGTCCTTGAGAATAGTCGAACCACTTTGGGTAGTCGATGTCTCGCACCCAAACGCTCCAATCGTTGATTTTATGTGTTTCAATTCTGAGCTCACAACCGCTGGTTCTTCGCTTTTATGTGGAATTTTATGTGTTTTATGTGGTTTTATATGTTTATATGTTTCGATTTTGGAGATTTATACGCCTTTCGCTGTTCGCTTTGATAAACACGCACAACTCGCACTGCACATCTATCTCAATACACTAACAAATCGCTGCTACTCTATGAACCATCGCATGCTATGTTACTCGCTTACGCTATGCTATTCGCTGTGTTCTCGCTCCTCGCACTCGCTACTCTCGAACGCGCTTCACAAAACTTGAATAATAGGTGAATACGTGCAATATATGTAGGTGAATACGTGCAAAATATAGTTGAATATGTGCTTCTGTGCTCTACGTGCATATGTGCTCTACGTGCTTACGTTCCTATGTGAATTATGTGCCTACGTGATTATGTGCCTATGTGTATTCGTGTTCCTGCGCTTTATATAAAGTAGTTCGTAGAGATACGCTAGACTATACTAGATTTAATCGATTTGTGTCTGAGTCCTATGGCGATGTCTGTTGCAGACAATGTCGTCATTTGGATCGCATACCTCTCGTGCTACCCGCCGCAACCACGCTGACAAGCGCATCGCTTCACTAGTCGCAAAGGAAATGGCTAAGGTCATTCCGCAAATTGTCAGCGAACTCAATGAAAACGGTAGCAAGTCCTCTGAGGAATCTAGGACTGACTCTCCCCGCGCTATTTTTAGCTTCAAGTAGTTTAAGGCCTGCGGCCCCAAAGACTTCACCAGTGAGGACGGGCCTACTGCCATGTTTCAATGGTTTGATTCAATTGAAGTCACCCTGTGCCAAAGCGTTTGTCCCGATAACCTCCGCACTATCAACGCAACTGGCGTTTTCCAGTCCAGGGCTCTGGATTGGTGGACCGCCGAAAGGAACAGGCGAGGGAATGATGCAGCCTTTGGGCTTACTTGGGAGGAGTTGAAAGAAATCATGATGAAAGAATTCTGCCCTCCCCATGAGCTTCAGAAGCTAGAGGACGAGTTTTGGAACATCAAGCAAGAGGGTGGCGACAATGCTGGTCTAACTGCCCGCTTTAAGCAGCTAAGCATCATTTGTCCCAGCCAAGTCTCTACTCCCGACATAACCATCAAGAAATACATCCGTGCTTTACCGGATTGTGTTGCTGATTTCGTGCAAGCCGCCAAGACGACCACCATCGAAGAGACTTATCTACTCGCTGCCGAAATCAATGACAAGCGAGTTAGGGCTGGTTACTTCAAGAATACCACCAAAAGTCTCCACCAAGTTACTGCTGCTCCCACCGCTGCAACCGCGCCACCGCAAGCTTCCAAGTCTTCATGCCGCAAGCGCAAGAACAACAACAACAACAACAAGAACTGTGCAGTCACCGCCGCACCACTCAATGTTGTCCCTGCTCAACCCCAGAACCAGAACCACCAAGTAGCGGCACCAGTGACCAATGCACCTCCGGCTAAGCGAGCATATACTGGTCCACACCCGCTGTGCCCTACTTGTACTTATCATCATCCTGTTGGGATCGCATGTTGATTTTGTGTTCGTTGCAACCTTTACGGCCACTTTACTATCAACTGCCGTACTGGTCCCCGCCAAGCTCAAGCTCAAGGTCCTGCACTGCTAGCTCCACTTCCCACTCCATAGGGTCAACAAGCAGCTCCTGCTCCCGCTGCTCACGTAAGAGCCTACTTTGCATGTGGTGATCCTAACACTTTGTGAATGTCTGCCCAAACAGAGTGGTGAAGCAAGAGCCACAGCAGCAACCAGCGCAACAACAACATCAACAGCAGCAGCAGCAACAACAACAACAGCTAGTAGCACGCGCACGTGCATTCAACATCAATGTCCGCCAAGCACAGAATGATAACAATGTAGTTAATGGTACGTTTCTTGTCAACGGTATATATGCTTCGTGTTTATTTGATACTGGAGCCGATAACTATTTTGTATCGTTAGAATTCGAAAAGCTCCTAAAACGTAAGCGCGCTAACCTCCCTTCGACGTTCGACGTAGAAGTTACCACTGGAAGAAGCGTCACTGTTAATTCTGTTCTCCGTGATTGTATGCTTGAACTCAACAATCACGTTTACCCTATCGATCTTATCCCGATGCAGCTTGGTAGTTTTGATATCATAGTAGGCATGGATTTTCTTCATGAAAATCGTGCTGAAGTCGTTTGCTTTGATAAAATGATTCGTTTCTCGCTCGCAAATGGTGATCAACTCTGTGTCTATGGCGAAGTCTCATCGAAGGAGCTTAAGCTCATGTCGTGTATCCAAGCGAGCAAGTATCTCCGAAAGGAATACAAGGCTTTCTTGGCACACAAGTAGCGGAGGAAAAGGAAAAGAAGACAATGGATAAGGTGCCTGTGGTTCGTGATTTTCCTAATGTCTTCCCTGACGATTTACCTGGTTTACCCCCGAGTCGTGATATTGATTCTGCATCGACCTCATTCCTGGAGCCAACCCTGTTGCCAAAGCTCCCTATCGCCTCGCTCCGTCCGAAATGCGCGAACTCTCGAGTCAACTCCAGGAATTACTTGACAAAGGCTTCATTCGCCCTAACACCTCTCTTTGGGGCGCACCTATCCTTTTCGTCAAAAAGAAGGACGGATCGTTCCGGATGTGCATCGATTATAGGGAATTGAATAAGCCGACTATCAAGAATCGCTATCCCCTGCCTCGAATTGATGATTTGTTTGACCAATTACAAGGAGCTACGTGTTTCTCGAAGATCGATTTACGCTCAGGTTATCACCAGTTATGAATCCAGGAGGAAGATATACCCAAAACCGCTTTCCAAACCCGATACGGCCACTATGAATTCGTCGTAATGCCCTTTGGTTTAACCAACGCACCCGCGGTTTTCATGGATTTGATGAATCGCGTGTGTAAACCGTTTCTCGATCGCTTCGTCATCGTGTTTATCGATGATATCCTTATCTATTCGAAGTCGATGGCCGAACACGCGCAACATCTACGTTTGGTTCTCGAATTACTCCAAGGGAATCGACTCTATGCCAAGTTCTCCAAGTGTGAATTATGGCTAGAGGAGGTTCAATTCCTCGGTCACATCGTCAATAGTCAAGGTATACACGTCGATCCCGCGAAGATTGAAGCAGTTAAGAGCTGGTTACACCAAAATCACCATCCGAAGTTCGTTCGTTCCTCAGATTGGCGGGCTATTACCGTCGATTCCTCGCTGACTTTTCTAAAATCGTCGTTCCGCTTGCCTCTCTTACGCATAAAGATAAGCCTTTTGTTTGGGGAACCGAACAAGAGCAAGCCTTTCAAACCCTCAAGCATATGCTCTACAATACTCCTATCCTCGTTTTACCCGATGGAAACGATGACTTAGTAGTCTACTGCGATGCCTCTAACCTCGTTGTCGGTTGTATTCTAATGCAACGGGACAAGGTTATCGCATACGCCCCTCGTTAGCTCAAGATCCATAAGAAGAACTATACAACCCAGGATCTCGAGCTTGGTGCAGTTGTTTTTTGCATTGAAGATTTGGTGACACTACCTTTTTGGTACCAAGTGTACGGTCTTCACCAACCATAAGAGTCTACAACATATCTTGAACCAGAAGGAACTGAATATGCGCCAACGCCGATGGGTTGAACTTCTCAATGATTACGACTGTGAGATTCGTTACCACCCTGGCAAAGCAAATGTCATTGCCAATGCTCTAAGTCGACGAAGCTATTTTAATAGCGTTCATAATACTCCCGCCCAACACGACCTCGAAGCTCTAATTCGTGACGCTCAGCATGGCTGCTTCATTGAGGATACCTTGAAGGAGGAAATGAAGAAGTGTGGTGCTGAAACGCAACTTGTTACCAAATCGAATGGTATCTATTACTATCTCGATCGCATCTGGATTCCAAGTCGTAATAACCTTCTAGAGATATTGTTGACTGAAGCCCACAAGTCTCGATATTCCATTCATCCCGGTGCCGAAAAGATGTACCATGACCTTCGTCTACGGTATTGGTGGCCCGGAATGAAGAAGGATATCGCTATCTATGTTTCGAAATGCCTCACTTATTCGAAAGTCAAGGCCGAACAACAAAGACCCTCTGGCTTACTCGTGCAACCCGAGATCCCTATGTGGAAATGGGAGAGTATAGCTATGGACTTCATAACGAAACTTCCGCGCACGCCATCAGGTCACGATAACATATGGGTTATCGTTGATCATCTTACTAAATCTGCTCATTTTCTGCCGATACGAGAAGACTTTAAGGTAGAACGATTAGCACAGATCTACACCGATGAAATCATCTGTCGACACGGGACGCCTCGTGATATCATCTCTGACCATGATGGTCGGTTTACCTCGCGTCTTTGGGAAACGTTTCAATCTACTCTCAATCTAAGTACCGCTTTCCATCCCCAAACCAACAGTCAGACTGAATGCATGATTCGTACCCTTGAAGACATGCTTCGTTCGTGTGTCATAGATTTCGGTGGTAATTGGGACGCGCACTTACCTTTGGTCAAATTCTCGTACAATAACAGTTATCATTCTAGCATTCAAATGGCACCATTTGAGGCATTGTATGGAAGAAAATTTCGATCGCCTATTGTATGGCACGAGATCGGAGATGCGCAAATTACCGGTCCTGAGCTATTGCAAGAAACGGCTGACAAAATCCTCCAGATACGAGACAATCGGTTGAAAGCTCAGAGTCATCAAAAGAGTTACGCCGATAGACGCCGCAAGCCCCTTGAATTTGACGTTGGCGATCACATACTCCTAAAGGTTTCACCTTGGAAGGGGGTGATCAGATTCCGCAAGAAAAGAAAGCTCACGCCTCGATACGTTGGACCCTTTAAGATTCTGGAAAGAATTGGCAAAGTGGCATACAGACTCAAACTACCGGAGGAACTTAGCAACGTCCACCCGACTTTCTATGTTTCGAACCTCAAAAAGTGTCTTGCCGAGCAGAATTTACATGTACCACTTGAAGATCTGCAAGTGGACGAAACATTACACTTCGTGGAAAAGCCAGTCGAGATCATGGATCGAGAAACTAAGAAGGTACGACGCTCATGAATTCCCATAGTGAAGGTTCGTTGGGAAGGCAAACGCGGCGCCGAGTTCACCTGGGAACTCGAAAGTGACATGAAGGCTAAGTATCCACAGCTATTCGTTACGTCTACGCCTTAATTTCGGGAAGAAATTCCCTAAAGTAGGGGAGGCTGTAACAACCCGACTTTTTTGAAGTCAAAGTACAAGTCAAAGGAAGAAAAGATTTGCTAATCAGATCTGTCTTTCCTTGCTTAATTATTACTTGTACTCATCGACTCGATAATCGATGTATGTTAGTTACGCTATATTTACTTGTAATATGTGAGGAAACAATGCGATAAACGCAATTAAACGCTAATCTACTTAACGCTATCTCATCGCAACTCGAATCGCAGTTATTGGTATTGTTCTATGTGTATGTGTTGTTATCTGTTACTTGTGCATGTTTATATATGTTAAGGTGTTATTCGAAAACGCAATCGTAACTCTATCACAACGCAAACTCATCGCGAACTAGAAACGCAAGATTACTTATGTTGTTGTATGTTGGTTATGTTATTTGTGTAACTATTTATTAATACTATCGCATCGCTTATTCGACACTCGCTTAAACACATCGCAACGCTCAACGCACAAAACGAAAGTCGGAAAACCAACTCACAGGAGCCCTTCGATCGAAGGACCATTCGATTGATTAAACATCCGATCGGATGACAATCTGATTGGATGGCCATCTGATCGAAAGGCCCTCCGATCCGTCACCTTTGCACCGCCTTTCTCTCCTCTCATTATAAATACCTCACCTGTCACATCACTGTTGATGATGTGACAACTCTCCTCCTACCCACACACTCTCAAGCCACTTTTCTCTAGATTCCTCGCAATTCTTGTAAGTTTCCACTCCAAATATTGTACTTCTATTATCTACACGCACTTTCTCATCGATTTCACCCGCAAATCACAACTTTTAACCTTGAAATCACCTGATTTCGAGCTGTTCAATGATGACGTCATCACGGGTTTGTATGAACTTCAGAGAATGACTTCATTCCAGCAAGAACGATCCGAATCTAACAGATTTCTACAATGTTTAAACACAGAGTCCACCTAAATCTAAACATTTTTCCAACTGATTTCCACTTTTCTTCAAACATTCTTCACTTTTACTCAAAATTGATAGAATCTGAGCTCGTTCAGGCTTTCTATTCATTCACTAGTGAAGTGCCGGTTTGAGGACGGATTACTATCGGAGAGACAACCGATTCATGGGTTGAACAAGAAACACCGTCATGAACAGCTGGTTCGGATCGAACGGGGTGATTCCTGTCCGACCAGATGAGTTGGACATGATGGAGTTTCCGTTGTTCGATACGTTGTCATACCGTCTCAGTTCAACCGCAAATTTTCTAAACATAACTGATTTCACAAGTTCTCAAGCAAACAGGTTACCCGAACGAATCGCCGTAGGACCGGATCACCATCCGGTCGAACGACGATTCGACCTGCTGACTTGTGATTTTTAACACTTAAACGACTTTGCAAAACTTCTAAGAATATCAGTTTCCAAACGAATAGTCATCCGATCGAACGACCATTCGATCGAATGACTATCCGGGCATAAGATATAGTTCTTTGTATTTTCCACTCAAACGAATCACCATTCGATCGAATGGCCATCCGTCCGGATAACCATCCGACCGGATGACTGGATATATAGAAATACTTCACTTTTTAAAATGCAACAATGAAAACTTCAAAGTTCAATCAATACACAAACACATCCTTTCCAAACGGACGACCCTCTGACCGAATAGCCATCCGTCCGGATGACCATCCGTCTGGACGGTCATCCGATCGGACTACCATTCGTCACTCGTTCCACTCGACGCATTGTTTAACGCACCGTTAAACACTTATGTTTTCGTTCTGTGATAAGGCTAATCTCTCCAGTGCTCCCTTCAATCCAAGACTGTGTTTATTCATTAAACACGATCAGTGAGTGTACTCGATCCCTTTTTGCTTAACGCACTTTTTGGTGTTACATACGTTACTTATATCAAATCACTTCGACACACAACACAACTATTTTTATACGCTAACCGCTCTGCATGTTATACGTGTTATTCGATGAATGCTTGTATGTTATGTTTACACAATGATTATTGCCTGACACCTTAGACACGATAGTACTATAGTTTGGACTCGGCACCTGTCGTGGACAGGGGTTGTTAAAGGTTTTACTTCACGTGTCACAGTGGTGATATGTGTTGCGCATTCTACACCTCGCAGTCATGTCTGTGCATATTTCATTGTCGATAGCCTACTTGCTTCACATTTCTACGTGTTACATGCTGGTTATGGGTAAATCGCTTTCGCTACTATACTACTATTAAACTTGTATGCTCACCTTTACACTATGTGTATTGACCTATTTTAACGCATGTGACATGTGTTTAGGATGTTGTGCTATGCCTTGCTTTTGTGGAATCGAGCTAGGGGAGTCTAGAAACAAATTAAATAATTTATGAGTTGTCGGAACAATGTTTATCTTTGGGAACACTATGTCTGTAATAATTGTTTTTTATTTAATATGTTATGGTATGGGACGCAACGTTAAATATTTGGTAATTATAGTTGTTATGGATTCTCCTGGACAATCTGTTTCGCTTAGTGCCTCACCTCGATGTTTCCGCCATCGGTTGGGGTGTGACATTTCGCCACCTAGAAGACACCGAGTCGACATCTCGATACGGTCCTTGTTCCATTAGCTTAACAAACTTCGCTAAAACCGATTTCCAAAACCCCTCACCCGTTTGATTGTTAACTATATTGGACAAAAATATATGTTACAAAAAATTAAAAAAATAATACTACAAAGTATACACTTAAAAAATACCAGTTATTTTTACGTACCTTTAATGGGGTGTGTGGACGAGCCTATATAAGCCTTCGCTAAGGCTTCTTCCTCGAGTTGCGTCCATGTTTCGGCTTCGGTTTGGACGCTTGGCTTTGCTCACTCGCAACTTGCTTGCCTTTTTTCGTTTATTTTTTTGCTGTTGGGTCTCGGGAACAACATCAACAAGATCTTCATCGGGTTCGGTTCGAATGTGTGATACCCCAGGAAAACACTCAACACAACTAGCTTCCTCAGTGACTACGTGCTAAATTTCAGGACGAAATTTCTTTCAACTTGGGGATGATGTGACAACTCGTATTTTAGAACCTTTCGTTGTGCTTTGATGCAACTTGTATGAACATTACGTGACTAATTGATGTGTTTGGTTGCAATGGAATGTTATGAGTTTGCTATGTTATGTGTTATGTGAATGTATTGCGAGTATGTATGTATAACGAAGTTGGTCGCACAACATTTGTCCGGTCGCACAAACCTTTGGGCCGCACACTTTGTTCCTAGCCACACACTCTTCTCAGCCCATCTTTGCTTGCTTTGAACTCGTGACCCAAGGGCAGCCCAAGAATGGGTTCGACCCACTTCCCTTGCTCATACATATACCCATTATGGTGTATAATCCTCATATTTTACAAAACACAAACACACATAAAACCCTAAGCTCTCTCTTCTCCTTCCTCTTGTTCGACGGCAACCTTGGTCTCGAAGCCCTCCGTCTCGATCAAACTAATCACTTCGACATTCCAGTTAGTGTTACATCATTGTTAGTTGCTATAATCTTGATGTTGTGATATTATGTGATAACTAGGGTTCATGATAGTAGACTTATTAATGGAATTGTGCTTGCAAATAAGGAACATATGTTGGTTATAATTATGGTCAACTGTTAGAATCGGGTTTAGGGGTGTGGGTTATGCGATGCGTTAATGATCACAAGATTGTTTAGACACTTGATTAATATGAATAGGTTGCTCTTGTGAGACAAATGAATTGGTGATATACAAGTAGGATTGATTTAGTTATTGCATGATATTCATATGAAATGGTTTGATTCCATGATCAATGATTGTGTGTTGCGTGATTTTGGTTTGGTGACCAACTGATGACTTGTTGATTTTGCATAATGATCTCATGTTGAATTGTTAGCCAAGATTTGCATAATGGTTAGGGTTTCATGTTGGTATTCGAATTTGCTAATTTGATGATTCGGTTGAATGTTTGATTATTGTTCATGATTAGAGAATAATTAGGGTGCATGATTGTTGAATTAATTGTTGTTTTGATCTGAATTGAAACTGCCAAACTTGTTTGTGACGCCCGACTTTTCAGGCCGTACCGTACAATTGTAATATATGTTGTGAATAGGTAACTGGGCTATATTTTACTGGTTATGATGTTTATATGTGAAATTTAGTGTGTTGGTAAGGTTAAACCTTGATAAAAATTATGTTGGCAACGGTAAGATAAACGCTTATCGTGTAACGGTTAAAATGCGAAAAGAACGTCGGTGACCACCCGATCAGTGTTAAAAATCCTAGAAATAGTCTGTTATGATTAGAATAATTATTTTGATCAAATCCATGTGGAAAAATAATTTAAAACACTAGGAAACTCTATTTTTCGAGTTTAAGCGCGTACTGCGCGATGCAGCGCGTATACCGACAAAACACTGTCAATACAATTAGTCAAGGCAACTGATAATCATTTTAGCAATAATTTGATAAGTTTATTCTTATAGAATTACAAAAATAAATAAAAACGCTTAAATTCCTATTTTTGTGATTTTAAGCGCGTACCGCGCAACACACCGCACATACTGCCAAATACCGACAACATAGCCAGTCCAGGCACACAAAATATTGTCCCGTAATATTCTGGCAGCTTTATTTTTATAGAGCATTAAAAATAACTTAAAATGCACTAAAACGGGATTAAAACGCTAGATAAAATACCCGGTATCCAGTAAAATACCTGTTTAAACCATTAATCTCCATATGTATATGTATATATATAAGAAACTGAGTGTGGATAGGAGAGAGAGAGAGGGAGTTGGAGGCCAAGGGAGGTGTCACTTCTTCTTGGAATTGTGAAAATGTGCCAAGTGGTTCTTGTGTCATAAACCTAATCATCATAACTCCTTAAACACTCCATTTCAAGAATTTAGAAGATCAAATCACTCTCTCTCTTCCCTCTTGATACCTCACGGACGAAACATCACACACACATTCAAAAATTTCAAACTTTTCCATGAAGATTCAAGGTCCTTTCAAGGTGATTTCAAACTAAAAAGGGGGGTTTGGAAGTGATTTCAAGCAAGAACAACCTTCATATTCTCATCTATTCTCAAAAACTCATCTAAAATCTTGAAGGTATAAAAATTTATTTTATAAACTTTGTTTTGAATCTTGATGATTCTTGATAGTGATGGAAGTTTCTCTTGATCTTGAGTTTAATCACAAACTTGAAACATAAAACAAATGGGTTATATTTTGAATGAAATAAAATGGATATGTATATATATATATATATGTGTGTGTGTGTGTGTGTGTGTGTGTGGCCGTGAGTGTGTGTGTATATGTAAGTGTTTGTGTTTTTGATTTTTGTTGAAAGATTCTTGAGTTACATGATTACTTGAAAAATAGGATGCATGTAAGAATCTAAGTGTGACATATAATAATGTTCTAAAAGTGATTTAAGATTTGAAAGTGACATGATGCAAAGTGAATTTTTGGTGGTTTATGTGTGTGTATATATGTATGTATGTATGTATGTATGCATGTATATAAAAGTTTGTCATATGTTCTTAAATATGAAGGATATTAGCATTTATGTATGAATGATTGGATGATCATGATGATGCGTGTGTTGTGTTTTGTAAGAACATGATATTAATGTGTCCTTGATGTATGATTAGATCATAAATAATGTTGATGATGTTGTATGAGTGCATTAGATGCACATATGTGGACATGCATGTCAATATGAAAGCATGAAATGATCATTTGAGCTTGATTTGATAAAAATTAATTTTGATCAGATTATAAACCTTAAAATAAAGTTATTTTGAAGTGTTTAATGATATATAACTTTGTCATAATGTTTGCTAGCTTTGCATGTTGTACTTGGCGCATTAAAAGTTGTAAAATAACTGAAATCACATGATTTATGTGACTTACACAAAAACTGCACTAATATTATTATAACCACTATTTTAATTAGTAAATAACATGTATTGTGTTAACATATCAAATCGTTTCGAGTTGGGATGATTATAGTAACGTTTAACGCAAAACTATGCGTTAAAACGGTCTAAAATCGGCTTTTCGAGTGATTTTTGTAAAACTGAATTAGATCAGTAAATAAACTGATGTTTTTAGTTTAAAAATAAGTATTTTAACTAGTATGGGTAAATTTTGAGTGAACCTTATGTGATAAAATGTGTTAAGTGATTTAAACATGTAAATGTGATAAAATATTAAGTGTTAATTTGATAGTGGGAAATTTAGACTATGCATGTACGTTTTGTGCGGTAGAAACGGTAAAATTACGTTAAATGTGTAACTTGTTTGTCGAGCATGAAATTTGGTACATATGAGATGTTTTATGTATATTTGCTTTAAAAATAACAAAATAGACAAGTTAGTAATATTTCGCGTGTTCAGTGTTAAATTATGTGAACATTTATGTATATATATATATATATATATATGTTACGACGCACAAATCGTAGATATATTGCGTATAAACGGGAGAATTAACGGATTTACACAATAATGGTCACCAATAATGTACTTGGGTTTTTTTTAGGTTTTTTTGGGGTTTTAGTTTTTCGCATTTAGCTTGGGGGGGGGGGGGGGGGTGGGGGTTAGGTTTTTTTTTTTGGGGGGGTGGGGGTGGGGGGTTTAGGTTTTTTTAGCTATTTTAGGTTGTGTTCACATTGGTTCTCGCGGTTCTCGCAATAAGGGTGGTTCTCGCATGAACTCCTCCCTATATATATATATATATATATTAACGTGACAACATAATAAAAAATGGTAACTTTTCGAGAAAATCTCAAAGTTATGTGATGATTCTAAGAAAGGAGAAACATTGGATTTTTGTATTAAATATATATATATTGATTTAGAATTGTTCCTATATTAGGACGTATATAAAAATCAATCTCTGGGATTGCGATATTAAAATACGCACCCAAAGGTGAATGTCACTAAACCCCTATTTTTACTGCTTTGTATATATTTTGGGGGTAGAACACGTCGTTAAAAGGGTTTAATAATGTTTTCAAAATAAAACATACCTTTTAATATAAAATATATATTTTCGTTGAAAATATATGAATTTTGATAAGTCATATGTTTCGATGTAAAAACGTTTTGATGAATGAATATTGGAAATTGGGATGGTACGGTGTTTTCGAGGCGAAACAGACCGTAAGGTTGGGACGGATGCCGGCCTGGGTCTCGAGTGATGGAGATTCTGGGGATTCGTGCAACTACGTGTATTAAATTGTCATATTAGTAGGATATATATATATTGTACGTGAGGCAGACATCATATTGTTCTTCGAGAGAGAACCCTGCGCCCATGATGTCGTTTAATCATTTAAGTATTGTACGCGAGGAATTGTTGGTAGATCTATCGGGTTGACAACCCCGTCGTGACCGGTCGCCCCGTGTCAATGTCAAACGACGAATTATTATTCTGTTTATTGTCTAGCTTTAATTATCCCTGCATGGTTAATATATAGTTCGTATTGTCTAGCTAACATACGAGTCTGAAAGTTGACTCAATAATTTAATATACAAAACCTGGGCAATATATATTACAATTGTCGGATCGATGAACCGGCGGAAGGCCCATGGATTTTAATAAGGAAGTAAAACGGACTTTCTAAAATTTATATGGATGTTTTTAAATAAACACCTAATCAGAAAGTTTTCCTAGAAATAAAATTGGTAATAAGTGAATATGTGAACTCACCTTCCTTTGTGTTGACACTTGATTTTAACGTGTTCTACACGTACTTGAATTCGGCTTTGGGCATCATGGCGTATCTTGTGTTTGAATGATGCATGTTGCTTGTTTGAAAATGTTGGACAACTTTTAAACTTTCTAGGACTTTTGTAATAAGATCCGCGAGGATTAAAGACATCTTAACTATGTAGTCATGTCGTAAAACGTAACGTTTAATTTACTTATGTTTAAAATAAATTAGAATGTCCAACAATCAAATGCATCGATCGACAAGATATAAATGGGCACCAACTTCCGTTACTACTGCGTTTTAAATTCCGCTGCGACGTTTTTGGGGTGTGACAGAAGTTGGTATTAGAGCCATTGGTTGTCAGCGAACTAGATGTTTTCGGAGGAAAACACTAGACTTCAATCGGAGAATTTTGAAATATAAGTCCAAAATTCTCGAAGCCAAGAATTTTAAATAAATAAAGAAAAATTGTATCATGTATGAAAACCCTTATGTGTTTATGTACATACGTGATTTTCTGTTTATTTTGAGCCTTATGTGTTACTATTCATGTTGATCATACACTTACTTGTACGGTTATATATGTCTCACAGATGTCGCATGAGCATGAGGTCATCGAGATCAACGACTCAAGTAGCGAGCCAAATTTCGAGACTTCACCCAGATCATTTTACCAGAGACACCTATCACGACCCCACAGATGGTTGGTATGGCCGAGTTTGCTTCATCATTCCGTGTCGATCCTGCTTTCGCTAGCCAGGTAGACCCCGATATGCTTTCACGAGCAACGGGTGGATTGATGACAACGATGACGCTCCTCTCTCGATCCATGAGACAGGACAATCATCTGGCACAGTACCAGTTATCGATGACGTGATCAGAGATGTCCCTGTATTTGGAGGACCTTTTAGTATTGCACCAGCAGTGGATGGCACTATTGTTACAGCTCGACCATTAGAGTCGTCTGTTGCTCCACCTGCTACTGTGATCGAGCCTGTTGCTGAGGTCCCTCCACCTATTTTGTCAGAGTCACCTTTACCTGTCATAGAGTCACGCGCATCTACTACGCCTCTGTTAGTGTATTATCACCGCGGGAAGAGAGTTAGGCCTGCTGGAGAGGTTGCTTCTACGTCACAAGTTGAGACTGCATCTGCTTCTAAGAAGCAGAAAGGAGTTTGGGTGGATCGATGTTGCCATTGTGACCGACAGTTCGCTGCCATGCGTGAAGAACTGGAAATGACTAAGGGTAAACTGAAGGACCTCGAGGGGCAAATCGACTGGTACAATGAGTTGAAGGAATTAAATGATAGCACGATGGATCAGATGCATTGGAGGATCGTGGATTTGGAAGAGTTGGTTAGGAAGATGCTAGATTTCATAGGAATGAAGCGTTAGATGTTGTTTTTGTTTGTTTGTGGTTGTTTGTTTTTGGTTGTTGTGACTGGATACACTTTTGGTGCTTTTCTTTTGGGGGCCTGCGTGCCCATTATATTTTGTGATATTAGGTAGAAATTTTGTGAAAAACTTGTTATGGGTGTCGATGTAGACATGCCAATGATAGACATGATGTACTGAAAAAAAACAAGTTGTTAATTTCTATGATAATATCAGATGATTAACTTTTGGTTAATTTTTTTTCTCATTAATATGTGGATAGTATACATGCGCAATGTTTGGTCCACTAATATTTAATGATTGAATTAATTTTTACTTGGTTATCGTCTCATGTGATTATTATTGTTGTAAATAATAGAAACGACGAAAATGCCGCCAAAAGCGAGACAGATTACTGGACTACCTGCCACCCTAGAGGAGTTGGCTCGACTCATAACCCAACATGTTAATACTGCCTTGGAACAGCACGATGCTAACCAAAATGATGGCCAGAAACGTGAATGCGGTACTCCTGGGCAGGATCTTGGTGGGACATAGATTGGAAACCCTTCAGGTAAAATAATGATCGGAAAGTTTTGGTTGTTCATCTGTTATGATTTCATTGGAACATATTCCTGATTTCCATTAACCATATGAACAGTGCACCGGAGCGTACACAAAACAATTCAGGGTTGTAGCCCAAGATCATTTACTGGTGTCCTGTGCAATGATGTGACATCGATATGCGTGATATCAGGTTGTCAGAATGAGTCGATTATCCGAGTGTTTCAACGATCTGAACCTGGAATTGGAGATTCGAAGAAGCGCAAACCCGAGAGCTCCAAGAAGACTCCCAAAGTTGGAAGTAGGAAGAAACGCAAATTGGAGAAGGCAAGTGTAGCTAACCCTAAAGAGTCAGGAAAGGGTAAGGACGTCGATGGACAAGAGAAGTGCGCCAGATGTAGCTGAACCAGACATGTGACTTCCCAGTGTTACGCTAAGAGTACATCGGATGGAGTTGCGCTTGAAGGATGCTTTACATGCAGTGGACAAGGACACTACAAAAGGGAATGCCCGAAATCGAAAGGACAGGACGTTAAGAGTAATTCCGTTGGGGCAAGTGTCGGAAAGGCAAGTGAGAGTCCTGCTACTGTTACCAGTATGTTTTGAATCAAAAGCCAATCTATGTTCATATTAATAATACTAAAGCTGACTTGAGTTTTGTTCGACAAACTATGAACCATTGTTGTGTTCACTTACAAATAAGCTAAGTATAAAGTGCCCGATAGAACTAATAGTTGGTAAATTGATAGAAACTAGAGAGGTCGTTCGTAGTTATAGTATTTAGTTAGGCGATTGAAGTTCTAGAGATTGGTTTATTATCAGTTGAGTTGAGAAGTTTTGACGAAGATGCAAGAATGAATTCACTTTATGAGGAAGAAGTGGGGACTATCGCTCGAAGAAGTTAGTTGGAATATTTCGTCCTAATGACAATGGAAAGGCGGAAGCTGTTCGCGGGAATCGTTTGAGTCGAGTGTTGAGTGTTAATAGTCGAGAGTGGTCAGTGTTGTGAGGATGTTGAGTTGTTGTGAAAGGGCTATCCCAGCGTTTGTAGTGAATGTGATGGATGTGGAAACCGAATGTAGGAACGACAGAGAGATTTCTATCAAATGCAACTATCCGGAAGTCTTCCTAAAAAGACTTACCTGGATCTTTCCTGCGAGATGGATCGAATTTTGAATCGATCTGACTCACGGTGCTGCACCCTATTGCACAATCTTCTTATAGATTAAGCACCGCCTGAAATGATAGAAATGACGAGATAGTTTTAAGAGCATTTGGACAAGGGTTTCATTTGATTGAACTTTTCGCCTCAAGATGCATCTGCTTTGATGGAATAGAGAAGAATGGATTCTTCAGGATATGTGAGGACTTCATAAATCCGAGCAAGTTGACTACCAAGAATCGGTACCTTATTACCGAGGATTTGGCAATATGTTCAATCAGGCTACCGGGACTCAGCCGCTAGACGAGGGATCGATCTACGACTAGGATATTATCAGTTGAAGGTTGCTACGAAGAAATTCGAGGACTGCTTTTCGAACGTGATATGTCCATTACGAGATATTAGTCATGCCCTTTGATTTAATTAATGTGCCATTTAAATTCATAAATCTCATAAATAGGGTATGGAAACCCTAATCAGGAAGTTCGTGATAACAGTCATCGACGACATGTTTGTCTATACACGAACCAAAGAGAATTATAAGTAACGTGTGAAGTTAACTATGGAATTGAAAAGGATGATGAAAGTATGTTTATAGATCAGATTGGGAAGCGTGTATCATGGACAATTGAAGATTTAGTTATGTTAAAGGAGTTATATTGAGAGAGATACTATAGGGTTTAGCGGAGGAAAGAAAAGCTGAGCCACATTGACTTGTTCCTTTCGAGAGCCCATCTTGAGTCGGATCAGTTGCATATGGGCTCAAGTTACCATCAGAAATGAGTAGAGTACATGATGTACTTTTCGGATGCATTTGAAAAGGTGTATAATGGGTGATACACTAATTTTGCGCTTTGAAAAGATTATTTGGGAGATAAATGGAGGTTTATCGAAGCATCGAAGAAGCAGTGCGTATAGCCAGAAAAGTTATGTTTCTAACCGGAAGGGCAATTTCAGCATTCCAGTAATATCTACGATTTATAGGTCGTGTAACCAGAGAATACCCAAATTGATGGAACCTTGACTTGAATATTCTTGATTTAGAGCTTGCGAATGTTGGAACCTGGAAAGGATGGAGAGTGTTGAGATGAGAGTTTAGGAATCAAGGACGTGTGTAATATAGATCTACAAGGATTCTTCGTAAGAATCCAAGTTTCTCACAGAAACTATGAGACTATATTCAATGGATTCGTTTTTGTTAATCTTATTTAGTGCAAAAACGAAACCTATAGAGTAAAAATTTCGGGGACAAAATTTCCTAAACAGGGGGAGACTGTGACTCCCGGATTTTCAGGCCGTACCGTACAATTGTAATATATGTTGTGAATAGGTAACTGGGCTATATTTTACTAGTTATGATGTTTATATGTGAAATTTAGTGTGTTGGTAAGATTAAACCTTGATAAAAATTATGTAGGCAACGGTAAGATAAACGCTTATCGTGTAACGGTTAAAATGCGAAACGAACGTCGGTGACCACCCGATTAGTGTTAAAAATCCTAAAAATAGTCTGTTATGATTAGAATAATTATTTCAATCAAATCCATGTGGAAAAATAATTTAAAACACTAGGAAACTCTATTTTTCAAGTTTAAGCGCGTACTGCGCGATGCAACGCGTATACCGACAAAACACTGTCAATACAGTCAGTCAAGGCAATTGATAATCATTTTAGCAATAATTTGATAAGTTTATTCTTGTAGAATGACAAAAATAAATAAAAACGCTTAAATTCCTATTTTTGTGATTTTAAGCGCGTACCGCGCAACACAGCGCACATACTGCCAAATACGGACAACATAGCCAGTCCAGGCAAACAAAATATTTTCCCGTAATATTCTGGCAGGTTTATTTTTTAGAGCATTAAAAATAACTTAAAACGCACTAAAACAGGATTAAAACGCTAGATAAAATACCCGGTATCCAGTAAAATACATGTTTAAACCATTAATCTCCATATGTATATGTATATATATATAAGAAAATGTGCGTGGATAGGAGAGAGACAGAGGGAGTTGGCGGCCAAGGGAGGTGTCACCTCTTCTTGGAATTGTGAAAATGTGCCAAGTGGTTCTTGTGTCATAAACCTAATCATCATAACTCCTTAAACACTCCATTTCAAGAATTTAGAAAATCAAATCACTCTCTCTCTTCCCTCTTGATACCTCACGGCCGAAACATCACACACACACACATTCAAAAATTTCAAACTTTTCCATGAAGATTGAAGGTCCTTTCAAGGTGATTTCAAGCTAAAAAGGGGGTTTGGAAGTGATTTCAAGCAAGAACAACCTTCATATTCTCATCTATTCCCAAAAACCCATCTAAAATCTTGAAGGTATAAAAATTTATTTTATAAACTTTGTTTTGAATCTTGATGATTCTTGATAGTGATGGAAGTTTCTCTTGATCTTGAGTTTAGTCACAAACTTGAAACAAAAAACAAATGGGTTATATTTTGAATGAAATAAAATGGATGTGTATATATATATATATATGTGTGTGTGTGTGTGTGGCCATGAGTGTGTGTGTATATGTAAGTGTTTGTGTTTTTTATTTTTGTTGAAAGATTCTTGAGTTACATGATTACTTGAAAAATAGGATGCATTTAAGAATCTAAGTGTGACATATAAGAATGTTCTAAAAGTGATTTAAGATTTGAAAGTGACATGATGAAAAGTGAATTTTTGGTGGTTTATGTGTGTGTATATATGTTTCATATATATGTATGTATGTATGCATGTATATAAATGTTGATACATAATGTCTAAAGCCTATGTCATAAGTCTAGGGTCTAAATATGTCAAGTATGTTAAGTGTAGGGGTCTGAATGTAAGTTTAAGTTAGTATTATTAGGGTTTCGCTTCAGGGTATTAATGTAAGCCTCAAGCGAAATCATGTTATGAGATTTCGCTTGAGTCAGGTTGAAGCGAAATCCAGTTGCCTATAAATAGGCTTGTATAGTTCTCATTTGGTACGCATTCCGAGAAGTTGTAACGAAGTGCTGCCAGTTTTTCAAGTCAATATATATCAGAGAACTAGTGTTAAAAGTGAATCTATTCTGTTTTCTACTATCTTCTGTCTGATTCTAAGCTGTTTAGATGTTTCCGCCATCTAAATAGTGTAAACACATTCAAATTGACTCATTTGATCGGTCAAATCGATCCTACAATTGGTATCAGAGCCAGTTATGAGTGTGTATGCTTGAATCAGATTGTTTTTCCTCACAAAAACTGATTTCTGGACGAAAACACGGACAAAATGGACTGAGTTTGTCACAGTGAGTGTATAAGTGTGTTTTAACAAAGCCTTGTGTAATTCAGATTAAAACTCGGACTAAAATTGACAAAAATGACTTGAAAACTAGATTTTGCTTGAACAGGCAGATTGATTGTTGGTTGTTGTGAAGCGAAAACGTGAATTTCGCTTGAAATTTTCTGTTTGCTTAAAGCGAAATCATATATTTCGCTTGAAGAGTCTGTGGTTAGCTGAAAATTTTGGTTTGAAGCGAAACCATAGATTTCGCTTGAGATTTTGCTGTTTGAAGCGAAATCATACTGTGTTTGAGTTGTTGTTTTTGCTTGAAATCTTCTGTGATTTCGCTTGTATTTTGAGTGATTTCGCTTGAGATTTCTGATAGTCCATAGTGTTCGTAAACTTGTTCGATAATCTGATTTTGTGAAAGGTGTGTGTAAAATTTTAAAACTACTCGGTAAATTTCTAAAAATGGAAAACCAAGAGTTTTATAACTTCTTCTCGGGAAGTGGTATGGTAGCAGGACAAACCTCAGGTAGTGTTTTACAAAACGTCAACATGGAGAACGAATTGGGAACAATGCAAAAGCCTCCTAAACTCATGAACATCGACGAATATTCAAGTTGGGCAGGAAGATTTAAAACGTGGGTTCAAGCTAATCATTTTGAGAGCTGGTTAAAGATTGTGGATAAATATGAATATCCTGTTAATGCTATGGGTCATCCAAAAGGGATTGCAGTTTTGAATCAAACGGAACAAGCTGACTTTAAGGCTGAAAAGAAAATGATGAGCATACTTCAACAAGCAATTAAAGAAGACATCTTTGTACTATTACATCACGAAGACAATTCAAAATCCATTTGGGATAAATTGTTGTTAAAGTTTGAAGGAAGTGGAGAAATGATGAAAAGCAAAAAGGCATTGATAAACAAGCAGTTTGACATTTTCACAGGAATGAAAGGAGAGACCACAAAGCAATTGATTGAACGATACTGTCATTTGGTTTTGGAGATGGGTAGATTGAAAATAACCAAGACAAATGAAGAGTGGATCGAAAAATTAGCAGACGCGTTACCTTATGATGAATGGGGAACGTACCTGATGGTGTTGAAGAGCAATACAAATCTTGCTAGCATAAGTTTGAGTGATTTCATTGAGAAAATTGAGGCACATGAATTGGAACTATCAAAAATCAAACAAATGAATTCAGCAAATGTGCAGCAAAACATATCTTTGTATTACAAAGGAAGTATTCCTGTTGCAACAAATCAAAGTCCAAAGATACAGACGGGTTTTAGTGCTGATGTAAATTTGGGTGGTTCAACAAACACTCCACAATCAAACAAGTCTTCACCATTTGTAAACTATGATCCAAATTTCAAAGTTCAAGAGCAGTCTTCACCTCAAAGCTCTACAAGTTCAAATAATCAGGCTTATGTTTCTGGGGTGCAATGCAACATCGCGGTGAATATTAAGAATGGAAATGAAATTACTGAAACTGCAGCGAGACAACATATTGCGGTACTTGCTTCCGTTCTAGAGGCTTATGAAGGCTTAGTGGCGGGTAGGATTGGTAATCCTGATATGACCAAAGAGGATTATGACCAGATTGACCCGGAGGAACTTGAACTGATTGATATAAAATGGGGCATGGCAAGTTTGGTTAGAAGAGCACAACGGTTTATGGAGATTACAGGTCGAAACAGTTTATCAGGCCCTGATCAGAAGTTAGGATTCGACAAATCGAAAGTTACGTGCTTCAAGTGTAAAGAACGTGGTCATTTTAAAAGAGAATGTCCGAATCGTGAAGTGAACAATCATCAAAACCCGTTCACAAATGACTACTACAAGCAAGCAATATATCATCGATCAAATCAACAGCCTATTGTTCAAAGACCACAAATTGAGAATAAACCAGAAAAGGCGATGATTGTGAATCAAGAAGATGAGAAGGTAGCTGCAGGGTTCAACTGGGACAAATATATTCCTGGTAGCGATGAACAGGCTATGATGGCTGAAGTTGTGGAAATTTCTGAGACAGTGACTGAACCAAAAACAGTTATTGAAGATGTTTCTGTAGTTGTTGAAGAGGTTTCTGTTGAAAAAACAGACAATTTTGAAGAAATGGCTGCTGAAATTCATCAACCTCAATCTGAGCAAGAGGTATTAACTAATTCTTTGAAATCTATCATGCCTCCTAAAATTTTTGAATCTTTTGCAGATTTCTTTGAAGAACCGATGACTGGATTGTGTCCAAGATATGAGGAGGAGAAAGAATTTGTTGAAGAAATGATAGATGTGACAAAGGAAATGACTGTAGACACTTTGAAAGAAATTGCTGACAAAGCTCTCATGGCAAAACTGAGAGAGGTAGACTCAGAATCTGAGGAGTCTAAGTCTGTCAGTAGTGAGTCTGTCAAACGAGAGGAATCTGGAGTTCAGGGAAATGAATCAGTCAAACTGTCTGAGTCAGAGTCTGAAAATGTCGGTAAACAAGATGTGAAAATTGTTTGTCATGAACAGGTTGTTGAAGAAGTTGTTTCAATTCCTGAAACACCATGTCAGAAGTGTTTACAACCTTGCATGGAGTGTCTTGAGAAAGACACTAAGTATCAGGAAATGAAACATCATGTAGATATGCTAAAATTTGATCTGAACGAAGTAAAAGAAGCATATGACAAATTGGCTAAATCTATCAAAATGATTCAGGATGAAAGTCTTGAAAATGACAAAGCCACGAAATTGCTAAAATCAACTGTTTTAGAAAAACAAGTGGAAGTCAATTTTCATTTGGACACCATTGCTTCATTAAAAAGGGAATTGGAGTTAACAAAAATTGAAAATGATAGAATTGATAAAAAGTTGATGAGTTATATAGCATCTTCATATGTGATTGAACAGATTGTCCCAAAACAACCTGATGAAACACCAGTCTTTAACAGTGTTCCACCCCCAATGTGGAATCATTACACACAGAAATATCCAGATGGGGTGGAAGCTGCTTTGAATCTCAAATTGAGAACAATTGAGGATGATTTGCCTGAAAGCATCGATGTTACACAGATTATTAAAACTGTTGTAGATCAGGTGTTAGATGAAGAGATTGATAACTCTGAGAATTCACAATCTGAGAAAGGTGTTACAGATTCTGAAGATGAGAGTAATTTCTTGGAACGGTTTATACCGAAATCGGACAAGAGTGCGAATGATGATTCGATTATGGTAGTATATACTATGATTGGAACAGACAAACTTTATTCCGATTTTGAGTATCCTATTCAGAATGTGAAAATTGAGAATGTTGAGAAAGTTTTTCGGTTGGTTGAAATGAACATTGATGAGGTTAATAACAAAGAATTTTTTTCAAAAACTAAAAAATCATTTGTTACAACACGTGTTCACAACTTTGGGAAAAAGGAATGGGAAGGAAATGGTTACAAGAAAAATGGTAACAATTTTAAAAACAAAGGAATTGGTTTTGAGAAAAAGTTGGCTAAGAAGGTTGTCAAGCCAAAAGATAAAATGAATGATTTTTTTGTTACTGGTCCAAGTGTTGATGAAGAAAAGGAATACATTTTTAGTCAAAAAGCAATTGACGATTTCAATACAGCGAAGAAACTGAAAGAAGAGTCGTTCAAATCAACTTTTGTCGAATATGACAAAAGAGTTTGCTATCGCTGCAATGAAATCGGACATATGGCAAAACAATGCAAGAAAGTTTTTGAAAAACCTGTCATTAAACCATTTGTTAAAAAATTTCAACCTAAGTCACCAGTTAACACAAAGGGCAAAAAGCCAATGGTTTCACCAATTAGAATCTTGAAAAGGAGTGAATCATTGAAGTCAGAAGATAAGCTGAAATCAACCTTTGAGATTGGCGAATCTTCAAAGTCCCAAATGACTTCAAAGATTTATCCAAAAACAAAAACTTTTGAAAATCAATTTTGGGTTGTAAAATCAAAACCATCGGTTGAGGAGATAAAGATTGAAAACATTTTGAAAAATGAAACAAAAGTTGTTGAAACCAAACCACAATCAGTTGAGATAAAGAAAATGGAGAACGAGTTAACATTTGATTCAAAAACTTTTAATCCTATTGTTCAAAATATTTTTGGAAAAATGGTTGACAGAAAAGTAAAAGGAGTAAAGGAATTTTATGCATCAAAAGTGGATGCTAATGATAAACAAGAAGTTGAATCTGAGCTTGATAAGTTTCTTGCAGAGTTTCCTCCTATCAAAGAAAATGTGTTAAAATCAAAAGTGGAAACTGCGGTTCCAAACGTCACATTTGAATTTCCTAAGATTGATGAAAAGTGTGATGTGGTGTTTGGAAGTGTTTCAGAAGTCAAAAAGTCATGGAGTTCATTGTTTGAATGAAGTTGATATGATATGTGCAGGGGCTGCCCAAGTCAATTCTATCAAAATGGATCATGGATAGTGGTGCGTCAAGGCATATGACTGGGACACTTGCTTTGCTCTATGATGTAAAATCCATCAATGGAGGTCATGTAGGGTTTGCTGGGAGTCAAGGTGGAAGAATTGTTGGTCAAGGAACGTTGACAAATGGTGTGATATCCTTTGACAAAGTAAACTACATAGTGGAGTTGACTAACAATCTACTCAGTATTTCACAGATTTGTGATAAAGATTTCAGTGTACATTTTACAAAAACTGAATGTGTGGTTTTGAAACCAGGGTTTAAAATCCCTGATGAGATGGTGTTGTTGCGTGCTCCACGTGAGTATGATCTTTATTATCTTGATATGAGCACAGCAATGCCAACGTCTCATCAGAAACAGTGTTTTGTGTCTAAAAACAAAGCAACAGAAAAGGATTCAATCATGTGGCATCGTAAGATGGGCCACATTCATATTCGCAAAATGAATTTTTTGGTTCATAATGATTTAGTTGAAGGTGTGAACTTTAAAAATTTCCATTTAAATGATGATTGTATTGCATGCAAGAAAGGTAAACAGGTTCGGAAGTCACATCCTTTGAAGGTCATGAATTCAGTCAGGTTACCTCTTGAGAGATTGCACATGGATCTCTTCGGGCCTGTCAATGTTAAGAGCATCAGTCGGGATTTGTACTGCTTGGTGGTTACAGATGATTTTTCAAGATTTTCTTGGGTTGTGTGCTTAGAACGGAAAGATCAAACATTTGAGTCTTTGATGATACTTTTCAAGAAGATGGAAACAGTATACAAACTGCCTATCCGAAGAATTAGAAGCGACAATGGAACTGAATTTAAAAACAACAGAATGTACGAGTTCTGCAATGAAAAGGGAATTCTTCATGAATTCAGTGCGCCGTATACTCCACAGCAAAACGGCGTAGCTGAAAGAAAGAATAGAACCCTAATCGAGACAGCACGTACAATGTTAGCAGATTCCAAGCTACCTATTTTCTTCTGGAGTGAAGCAGTATCTGCAGCGTGCTATACACTGAACAGAGTCCTTACTGTCAAGAAGTATGGAAAGACATGTTTTGAGTTGTTGCATCGTTACAAGCCGAATCTTGAGTTCTTGGAACCTTTCGGATCACCGTGTACATTTATTGATGAAGACGGAAAGTTTGGGGAAAAATCAAATGAAGGTTTCTTTGTAGGTTATGCCAGCCCACTAAAAAGGGTGTTTGTACCATGTCTGAGCAAGGTGATTCAGGTGCTTCATGTGGATTGTCAGAAGCATACTCCGTCACCACAACTTCCCGGACAAAGATTCCTATTTGACTATGATAAACTCTGGGAATCGTTTCATATGCCGTCCGAGCCGAGTGAGGAGGAAGTAGCTCTCATGTACTTGTACCAACAAAGTCAATTGTCAGAGCCAGAATCTAGACCGCTAGATGTTCCTACGCCCACCGTGGGTACTCATGATGATGAAGCCGGACCAAGTGGAACCGTTCATATACCACCAGAGGAACCAGAGGAATCAGCTCCATCATTTGACGTTTCTGTCGACTCAGAGGAGGAACCCGCTCCTACCTTTGACGAGGAACCAAATGAGACAACAGAAGATGCTGTTGACCAAATCGTTGATCTTGATATTTCAAATCTGGAATCGGAAGTTGTAGTGCCTGACAGTGCAATGCCACGGACGTTATCCTATCATCCCTCAGAACAGATCATTGGCGACTTGCAAAGTGGTGTTAAAACTCGACACCAAATAGATCAAGCTCTTACTTGTTTTTATTCATCTATTGCTGACATGCAGAAAGAAGTTTCTTTAAAATGTTTCATCTCGCAGATCGAGCCCAAGACATACAAAGAAGCATTGACCGAGGAGAGCTGGGTTAATGCAATGCAGGAGGAGCTACAACAGTTTCAAAAGCTGGGTGTCTGGGAGCTTGTTGATCTTCCACCAAATCAGAAGTTAATCAAAACAAAGTGGGTTTTCAAATGTAAACGAGATGATAGAGGAGTCGTGGTGAGAAACAAAGCAAGACTGGTAGTTCAAGGATTTAGTCAACAAGAAGGAATTGATTACGATGAAGTCTACGCACCAGTTGCTAGGCTAGAGGCAATTCGGATTTTTCTGGCCTTTGCATCATGGAAGAACTTTAAAGTATATCAACTTGACGTGAAATCTGCTTTTCTCTATGGAACTATCAAAGAGGAAGTGTATGTGGGACAACCGCCAGGTTTCACAGACCCACAGCACAAAAACAAGGTGTTTCTACTGGACAAGGCGTTATACGGACTTCACCAGGCCCCGAGAGCCTGGTATGAAACGCTCTCGACATACTTGTTGGACAACGGGTTCACAAGAGGTACAGTAGATAGCACTTTGTTTATTAAAGAAAAAGAAAACCATTTGTTGATTGTGCAAATTTACGTGGACGATATTATTTTTGGATCCACCAACGACGATATGTGCAAAGAGTTTGAGCTTGTGATGAAGAAAAAGTTTGAAATGAGCTCAATGGGCGAAATGAAGTTTTTCCTCGGGTTGCAGGTAGAACAAATGGCCGACGGAATCTTCATTCATCAGTCAAAGTATGTGAAAGATGTGCTAGACAAGTTTGATATGGCAAATTGCAGTCCAGCATCCACTCCCCTTGCACAAAATCATGGGATTTGTCCAGATGAAAATGGAGTAAAGATGGATGAAACATTGTACCGATCAATCATTGGTTCCTTGATGTATCTCACAGCTTCTCGTCCGGACATCATGTATCCGACATGCTTATGTGCCAGATATCAGTCGAATCCGAAGCAGTCACACCTGACAATCGTAAAACGAATACTACGGTATTTGAAAGGCTGCCCAAACATCGGTTTGTGGTATCCTAGGTTAGGTGATTTTACTTTATCTGGTTTCGCTGATTCAGATTTCGGAAGCTGCAAACAGAACGCAAAGTCCACCACTGCCGGGTGTCAGTTCTTAGGAACTCGACTCGTTACCTGGCAGTGTAAGAAACAAACCACTGTAGCGCTTTCTACTTGTGAAGCTGAATACGTTTCAGCCTCCAGCTGCTGTTCGCAAATCCTTTGGATCCAACAGCAAATGCGTGACTTTGGTTTGCAATTCTTAGATACTCCAATTTTCGTGGACAATGAAGCAGCCATTAATATTACTAAAAATCCGGTTCACCATTCAAAAACAAAACACATTGAAATCCGTCACCATTTTATTCGAGATTGTAACGAGAAAAAATTAATTCGGATTGAATATGTGCACACCGATGAACAGAAAGCGGATTTCTACACCAAACCATTTGATAAAAAGAGGTTTTATTATCTTTTAAAATTGAATGGAATGAAAAATCTGCAATCTGGGAGGGTTGTTGAATGTGATGCCGAATTGGACGGCGATCTGACGTGAACCTTGTCATGTTGTCAAATTTGTTTTTACAGTTTATTTTCTGCTTTTCATTAAAAACAAAAACACAAAAATATGTTTTTATTTTTAGGGGGAGAATGTTTGCAGAAAAATACAAAAACATGATAAAATCTATAAAAACCAAAAACATTTGAAAAAGTAAAAATGAGCTTGTGTATAAAAGGAAAATGATAGTACATCAGCTAAACGGGTGCAGTACGCTAAAGAAATGTAAAGTATAAATGTGTTAAGCAGTATTGTAGATGATGTTCCGATAGGTCTTTACACATTCAGTAAAAATGTTCGGGATATTAACATAAATTTTACTTGCTTTTAAGTGGGGAACACCTCCAGGATATATAGGTAACCCCTGAAATCTCGTTTGAAAGGTTTCATATTCTGATATACTAGGATTGTTTACTCAATGATCTCTGGGGTATTATTCAAGGACTTCTGCTGAACGGTGGTTCTGACCTAGTCCTCGAATAATACTTTTCGCAAATGCTTGAAATATAGCATCACCCTCAGCATATATGATAAGACAATAAAATTGCTTAGCAATGCTGTTGTAAAAAAGATCCTCTAAAAGGGGACACACCAAAAGTTGAGTCATGATCTCTCTGCTGAACGGTAGTTCTGACCTGAGCTCTCATGATTCTTCATAAATTATTAACCCCCTACAGATATCATTTGTGTTAAATCTTTCCTGTAAGACTGAATATTGGAATCTGGATACGGGAGTATATTCTGAGGTGGGACACATATAAAAGTTTAAGTCTTAAGACATTAAATTCGTATCCTGAACAGTTTGAGAAATGTGTGAAGATTTAAAGTGGATCAGTATATCGGAAATCAATGCAAATTGTTTAATATTGGTAATGTAACTCAGCTTAACGGTACTTGTATCTTGTTGGCAGCTGATATGATTCCTTAACACGCTCACAAAAAGATAGTGTGTACATAGTTTCAGCTTATTCAGTTTAAAATCCAAAAAGATTTTAATTTTTCATTTTATTTTCGACAACTGACATTGGGAATTGAAAGTTCAAAGTCTTGTGCAGATCATGTCTGTGTTTGATGTGGATTGGGTAAGCTTGTGATGCAGTATAATGATTGGTACAAGTGTTTGTTGATTAAAATGAGTTTGAAAGATCAAAATGATTCAAAAGTTCATTAATTTGAACTTATTTTTTTCAAGAAATCTGATATCTTCATAGTTTGGTTAGCCAAGGTCATTGAGTTGGACTTGGCAGACTTGTCAGTTGACCAAGGTCATTAGCTTGGACTTGGTTAACTGGGTGTAACATTAAAATCTGAAAAATCAAAAAGGTAAAACAAATTTTTAAAGTTTTCGCTTCAAGATAAATGTGCTTAAATCTGTTTCAAGCGAAACCTTTATGTAATGAATTCGCTTCAAGAGGTTGCAAGTATGCCTGAAGCGAAATCGTCTGGAGTATAAGAGGACATCATTGCTTCGCTTCAGTCATTAGTTTCAATCACTTCGCTTCAAGGTCTATCAGAGAGACTTCAAGCGAATTCTTCTAAACTTCGATTTTTTCTGCCGTTATTCTGCCCAAATTCACCCAAATCTTGTGTTTTTAGTTGGCATACGCAACTATTAACATGGTGAATGTAAGTAATCTCTGTGTTGTGAACAGATTTTCGTTGATTTTTGATGTGTCGGCAGATGTTAGGTTAGAACACATAGTTTTAGAGTTTTAAATTGATAAAAATCAAATCAAAACATGTGTGTGTAGTCGGAATCATATGTAGAGTGTTGTTTGGTGTTTGATTGTTTCAGATCTGAGTGTTTAAGAATTTTGTCGGATGAACAGATCTTTAATCTTAGATCTAGAACGGATGTGTGGGTCAAATTGTATGAAATTGATATTAGGTTACTTGGAATTGTAAGTAGAACAGGATTGGGTAATCAATTTGATCATTTGTTTGAAAATTTTTGATGAGATTGAACTGTGTCGCTTCAAGAAGTTGTAAGTGTCGCTTCAGGGTTTTGAACAGTGTCGCTTTAAGGGTTTTGAACAGTGTCGCTTCAAAGTTTTTAGTGTCGCTTCAAGGAATTTTGATCAATTATCATTTTCGCTTGAACAGATATTATTTACTTAGATGATTTTTAAGTGTGATGAAGTATTTCACTTAAAATGATAAGTAAATTTGAAATTTTATAAAAATTGTCTAATGTGTTTGAATTTTGTGGTATTTGATGTGCAGCCATCGAATGTTCTGTTTAAGGCTCTTCACAACTCTTGTTGTGATCTTGATGTGACAAGGAGTTCAAAACTGTCGGAGTTCTCTAGCATTTTGGAATTCATGAGAAGATTGCCGATTCAAAAAGCTTTAACAGATAGAAGAATGGTGTATAAGTCACACATCAAACGTTTCTGGAAGCATGCTGTATATGATGAGAAAAACAAAGTAATTACTTCTCTTGTTAAGGTTGCTGATGAAAAGAAACAAATTCTGATAACAGAGGCATATGTTCGTGAGATTCTAGATTTTCCTGATTCTGAAAAATCACCAACGGCATTTCCTGAAAGGATGGTAAAAGGATGTTTGCTTAGAATGGGATACATTGGAGATGTGAATGCTGCTAATGTTTTGAAATCAAAGTTTACAAAGCCGTTCAAATTCTTTATTCATTCAGTATTGATTGCTTTAAGTCATCAAAAGGGTAGTTACGATGCTATGCGGGATTATCACATGAACATGGTAGTTGCTCTTGTTTTGAACAAGAAATACAATTTTTCTCATATTGTATTTCATTACCTTGTGGAAGAGGTGACATCAAAAAGGAAAAGCTGGATATACCCAAGATTTATTCAAATGATGATTGATCATGCTTATCCAGGAATTGTTCGTGATATGGAGAATGACTTGTTGGTTCTGGCTCATATGAACAATGACTCTATTGTTCAATTAGCAAGATATCATACAAACCATCCTGAACCAGAGAAGGAAGTTGCATTTTTTGGTTTCATCAGCAATCCAGATTATCAAGATCCTGATCCAGTTAATCATGAACACTGGAGGAATGAAGATGAAAGAACTGAAACTGGTTATGCTGATGAGTTGAAGAAGTTGGAAAAGTTTAAACCTTCAAGAAGTGTGTGGTTTGGAAAAGAACAAAAGAAGAGGAGTAAGAAAGCAACTCCTAAAGTGCAAGCTGAAGAAGGTTCGTCTTCACAACCAAAGAAGCGTCGTAAGAAAGTTGCAAAAACGCTATTAGTTGATGAACCAGAAATTGAAGCTGAAGCAGTAGCTAATGTTGAAACTGAAGCTGAAATCAACATTGAAGCTGAAACTGAAATTGAAACAAATGTTGAAGGAGATATTCATTTTTCTCCAAGATCTACAGAGTTTTTGAAAGGGATTTCTGAATCCGTTCCTGAACAAAGTAAAGCTGCTGAAAATGTAGTGATTGAAGATGTTGATGAAAGTTCTTCTAGTTCTTCTGATGAAATCATTGATGAAGTTGAACGTCAAAGAAAAATTAAAGAAGCAGCTGAACAAGAAAAGTTGCTGAAGTTATTAAAAACTTTAATCCTGATGGTACAAAGAAAGACTTAGAGAAAGAAGAGAAAAAGAAATGGTTTAAGGTTGATCATGAAAGAAAGTTCAAAAGACCATTGAAGTTTTATCAACGGGATCGAAGTATTTCTTTGGGAGATATTATTAGTTGGGGCTTTTTACCACATGTAAATGCTTATGCAGTCAGAAGAGAATGTGGTGTTCAGTATTTTGAAAAGCTGTTTGATCTTATGTCACTTCCATGGTGGGATGTTGAGGAGTTATCACAGGTCAAAGCTTTGGAATATCCTGTAAGGAAGAATGACATTAAAATGTGGGGGTTTATCAGATTTCAATCTTTTAAGGGATTCAGATTCTGGAAGCCTCATCGCCCGAAGATTATTCCAAGAATTAATCCTGAAACTGGTGTTGTAGAAAGGATTCTTAATATCAAGAAGCCAAAGACAATGAAGATTATACCAGTACCTCCAATGGAACAAGAATTCTGTAAGGGATTTATACATTGGGTATATAGTTGTCTGTCTACTGAAGCAGTGATCTCGTATCAAGCTGGAGGTAAACTTAGAGAAATTCGTATCTTTGATCCAATGTGGCTTGTTAATTGCTCGGCAAAAGATATAGAATGCTTGTTCATCAACAAGATTCATCATTCGCCAAAGGATAGAGATCAAGCAATGCAGTTTCAGAGAGTTGTTAATGTATGTTTTCAAAAGAATATCAATTCTGAAACAAAATGGAAGTCATCTTGGTGGGCGTTGGAAAAGAAAGTCAAAAGGAAAGCTGAAAAGGAACGTAAAGCTCGTGAAGAAAAAGATAGATATCTTCGGGAGACCTTTGCTCAAAGGCAAGCTGCTGAAGAAAAGAAAAGAGCTAATGATAATGAAAAGCTTAGGAAGATGTTGTCAAGGAAACCTAAGCCTAGAGAAGAAAAGTTCAAGTCCATGTGAAGACCTAGACTGAAGACTCCGGCTTTATCCAAGGGGGAGTTTGTTAATACATAATGTCTAAAGCCTATGTCATAAGTCTAGGGTCTAAATATGTCAAGTATGTTAAGTGTAGGGGTCTGAATGTAAGTTTAAGTTAGTATTATTAGGGTTTCGCTTCAGGGTATTAATGTAAGCCTCAAGCGAAATCATGTTATGAGATTTCGCTTGAGTCAGGTTGAAGCGAAATCCAGTTGCCTATAAATAGGCTTGTATAGTTCTCATTTGGTACGCATTCCGAGAAGTTGTAACGAAGTGCTGCCAGTTTTTCAAGTCAATATATATCAGAGAACTAGTGTTAAAAGTGAATCTATTCTGTTTTCTACTATCTTCTGTCTGATTCTAAGCTGTTTAGATGTTTCCGCCATCTAAATAGTGTAAACACATTCAAATTGACTCATTTGATCGGTCAAATCGATCCTACAATAAAAGTTTGTCATATGTTCTTAAATATGAAGGATATTAGCATTTATGTATGAATGATTGGATGATCATGATGATGTGTGTGTTGTTTTTTGTAAGAACATGATATTAATGTGTTCTTGATGTATGATTAGATCATAAATAATGTTGATGATGTTGTATGAGTGCATTAGATGCACATATGTGGACATGCATGTCAATATGAAAGCATGAAATGATCATTTGAGCATGATTTGATAAAAATTAATTTTGATCAGATTATAAATCTTAAAATAAAGTTATTTTGAAGTGTTTAATGATATATAACTTTGTCATAATGTTTGCTAGCTTTGCATGTTGTACTTGGCGCATTAAAAGTTGTAAAATACGTGAAATCGCATGATTTATGTGAGATACACAAAAACTGAACTAATATGATTATAACCACTATTTTAATCAGTAAATAACATGTATTGTGTTAAAATATCAAGTCGTTTCGAGTTGGGATGATTATAGTAACGTTTAACGCAAAACTATGCGTTAAAACGATCTAAAATCGGCTTTTCGAGTGATTTTTGTAAAACGGAATTAGATCAGTAAATAAACTGATTTTTTAGTTTAAAAATAAGTATTTTAACTAATTTCAAGTTTACTTGGTGTTTGGTTGGTCATACGTGACTTCCGACGCCCGAAAACGTTACCGAATCGCTAAAATATGCATTTTTCAATGAACACTAGTATGGGTAAATTTTGAGTGAACCTTATGTGATAACATGTGTTAAGTGATTTAAACATCTAAATGTGATAAAATATTAATTGTTAATTTGATAGTGGGAAATTTAGACTATGCATGTATGCATGTACGTTTTGTGTGGTAGAAACGGTAAAATTACGTTAAATGTGTAACTTGTTTGTCGAGCATGAAATTTGGTACATATGAGATGTTTTATGTATATTTGCTTTAAAAATAACAAAGTAGATAAGTTAGTAATATTTCGGGTGTTCAGTGTTAAATTATGTGAACATTTATGTATATATATATATGTTACGACGCACAAATCGTAGATATATTGCGTATAAACGGGAGAATTAACGGATTTACACAATAATGGTCACCAATAAAATCGTTCAAGTCGCAAAAATCATAAATATATATATATATATATATATATATGTATATTGATTCATATATATATATATATATATCTATTACTATATATAATGTATATTGGAGAGAGAATGTTGAAATATTGAAAACTTAAGAGTTTTACAAGTTAATAAGCATAATGTACAACTATATAAGAATAAACTCATATATGTGTTTCTTATCTTGAGAGTAATGTTTTCTGATTGGTCAAAAGAACACCACACGGATAGCAATCCATGAAGCTGCAACATTAACAACCTTCTGATTAGAATCCAATCCAACGCCTCACCTCGTCAGCTCCTTCTTCCCCCAAAAACTTTAAAATTTTCAAAACTTCCCGCTCATCAATACCTTTCCCCTATAAACAGGCTTCAAATTCACTCCCTCAATCCACCCATAATAGATTCCCAAAACGTTTACTCTCAATTACTCATCTTTCAGATTGATACTCCTAAATGGCCTGTACCGAACAAACCGCCAGATAATCCACTAGAGGAAAGGCTCTGGGCAAGTAACTCGCCACACAGGCTTCTCGAAAGTCGGCTCCAGTGACAAGAAGTCGCATATTCTCTGGTCGAAACCGTTGTGTGAAGTAGCGGTCAATGATATGTATACACACTAGCGATGTCAGTCGCCGGATAATATCGGAGGAGGTTACTGGACGAACCCCATGAATCCCCTGTCGTCGGTGATCGTCGCTGGCCGGATGAGTTCGGGAACTTGGTTTAACAATCTATTTTGCCTCAAAGGATTGGGGACTACTGGTTGATTTAGTTGAAATTTGTGTAGTCTATTGATTGATTTGTTGTCAAGTTGATGGGGATATTATATTTGTATAGCTTTAAATATATAGAATAATGTATCTGTGTAATTGATAGTTTAACAATAAGCAAGATGTTTGGCTTCAATGGTTTGAAATATGCATACCTAAAACAAAGTTGAGTGATAACTGATAAGTGATGTGGCAATATGTAACCACATATTTTTTATTAGACACATGGAAGTATTCTTTTGATGCCAGAAATACGAGTGATGAATAACCGTAGTAGTTGAGTTGTTTCATGGGAAACCTGATCATAGTTACAAATAAAAATAGTATTCGGTTAAGTTTATTATCAACTTGGTATTCATATGGGTAATTTGCGGTGGAATATGTATGTATCTATTTGGCAAGTAGTGAAAGGAATGGGATGTTTATCTATTTGGCTTGTATTTTTGGCATCTGACTTGGATTGAGTGATGGTCTAGCTATGACTCTATGAGGTTAAGAAACTAAAAGGATAGAACTATTGCTAGAAAAAGGGCTATAATATACTGATAAAAAAAAAAAACCAATAAAATACTTTTGAATTATACCAAGCATTTTTTAATACACTTTTGGTCATTTCGTCTAACCCATTTTATGTTGTGTTAATACTAATTTCTATGCCCCACCACACACACCCCCTCTCTCCCCTTCCCTCCCTTCACCACTTTGGCAAGCCATGACCGAATTGCTAAACTTTTGAGTGGCAAACTATGTTGGCGGTGGTGTTACCAATTGGCAAACTAAGTTTGCCACACTTTGCCGCACCCCACTCCGTATACCCTAACAACTTTGTTGACCAAGATATTGCCTCTATTTTTGTGTATTATGCTTTCAGAGATCCGTAGCATGAAGCCAAGTTGATGGGGATATTCTATTTATCGTCTAGCTTTGATTATCCCTGCATGGTTAATATATATTTCGTATTGTCTAGCTAACATACGAGTCTGAAAGTTGACGCAATAATTTAATATACAAAACCTAGGCAATATATATTACAATTGTCGGATCGATGAACCGGCGGAAGGCCCATGGATTTTAATAAGGAAGTAAAACGGACTTTCTAAAATTTATATGGATGTTTTTAAATAAACACCTAATCAGAAAGTTTTCCTAGAAATAAAATTGGTAATAAGTGAATACGTGAACTCACCTTCCTTTGTGTTGACACTTGATTTTAACGTGTTCTACAGGTACTTGAATTTGGCTTCGGGAATCATGGCGTATCTTGTGTTTGAATGATGCATGTTGCTTGTTTGAAAATGTTGGACAACTTCTAAACTTTCTGGGACTTTTGTAATAAGATCCGCGAGGATCAAAGACATATTAACTATCTAGTCATGTCGTAAAACATAACGTTTAATTTACTTATGTTTAAAATAAATTAAAATGTCCAACAATTAAATGCATCGATCGACAAGATATAAATGGGCACCAACTTCCGTCACTACTACGTTTTAAATTCCGCTGCGACGTTTTTGGGTTGTGACATTGTTGCTGATGTTACGGAATTAATGGGATGCAAATAAGGAAGTTAGTTACATACTTGGTCTCGACAGGGGTTGTGAGCCGAGACCGCACAGTCTCGACTCGCGACCACACCTCACTTGCACACAAACAATAAGACTCGAGTCTAGGGTTGCGGGTCTTGTTGCGACTCGAGACATGACTCGAGACCACCTGGTCTCGAGTGAAAACTGCACAAACTGAGACCGCACAGTCTCGACTCGTGACCATATGTTCGCACACCTGTCATGGACTCGCACACCTCACTTGGACTCGCACACTAGCACAGACCCATGTAACTAGGTCACACACTTGGGCTTGACATGAATACTCATACGATACTGTGGAATATATTTTGTGTTGCTGTTAAACATTTTAAGAGTTGTTAATTAACTGCCATGATACTACGTGTATGCCATGATCAATCTGTGTACGTAAACTGTTAGTATATGTGCGAAACATACGTGTATTACTTAAACATAAACCTGACTTTATGGTAACCATGTTAGGACGTGGTTGACCACAATTAGCTCAAGTGACCTTTTTATCTACCGAGCTAATCTAAGGTGAGTTCACACTTCTCTACAAAGCATGGGATTCCCGGTGGTTTGGGAATGGGTTAAGGAACAACAACTATCCCCCTTGGGTGGGATACAACCTGCATAATCTCCTTGGGTAGAATACGTACCTCCATCCTCCTTGGGAATGATGACAACATTGAACATACTAGACAACAACTCTATCATGAAGTCTCTCATTTTTATATCGACTTAATCGCCGGGCCATTGGCGAACGGGTCATTAGTTAAATAATGCTATTAGGTCTGACAAGCCTCACACCGTTTCACAGAGGATGGGAGTGGACTAATGTACTTGGGCACTTAGTTAATGATGATAGACATTGATGCAGGGCACTCAAACATGACTTAAGTCAGTAGTCGATATGGTAACGGGTCTAGTGGTTTACAACATGGGGTAGCCCCCACGGTATATCGTTATGGGAACATGGGACTGGATAACTTATGGTTTTTGAAACAACTTATGGTTTTTGGAACAACATTAAAACAAACAACCAACTGTGAACTAACCAACATTTTTGTTGATACGTTACTTCATGCTTTGCAGGTCGTTATGTTATTTGCTGGAGCTTGCATGGAGAAGGTGTCATTGTGGGACATGGACCGTTTTGTGTTCAAGATAAACTTTATGAACTTTTAAACTTATATTTTGGTTTTGAACTTAATGCTTCCCCTGTTAACTTAGACTTGCTAAATTGTTTGACACCAATTATATTGTTTGTGTTGGGTTTTCATTACTTATTTATAATGTTCAATATGATTGGTGGCTTGATCCTGGTCAGTCACGCTCCCTGCGATGATACTCCGCTTGTGGATTTTGGGGGTGTGACAGATTGGTATCAGAGCCATTAGTTATAGTGAACTTGGTTTTAAAAATGGGAAAAATCTTTTGACAAAAAAAACCAGACTATAACCTGTTCAGTGCTCAACGATCCACAACGACGCTTCGCTCCACGTGGAGAACTCAACACTCTAGGTGATATGGTTTATGTTGATATTGCCTGCCTGTTAGTTTACATAGTGTGTTGCTCATGGTATGCTTAGTTAACGTAGTAGCACGTTGCCATTAGCTTTAATGTACTTTCTTGACATGCAACTGTTTGCCTGAAACCCTGGGTGCTTACTCTCTTCTGTCACCCCATACTTTTCACACCTCTACGTCACCGTTCTTACTTGTGTTTTCTGGATGTGAAGATCATGAGTGGACGTCTCAACTTGAATCAGGCTCAACTGACAGCCCTAATCAACGAGTGGGTTGCTGAGGCTCTAGTAGCAGCCCAACCAGGAGGTAAAGCCTGCCATTTTGGTCTACCCTAGGATGTTTAGATCCTACTCTCATGATCCTACCCTCGTGCTTAACCTTATCCTTTCTTTCTCGCACGACAGGTCAACATGCTCAGCCTTGAGCATGTACGTTCAAGACTTTAATGGATTGTCGACCTAGTACTTTCAGTGGCACAGAAGGAGCTGTAGGTCTTCTCCACTGGTTCGAGAAGATCGAATCTATCTTTGAGATGTGTGAATGTCCTGTAGCCAGTAGGGTGAAGTTTGCGACTGGAACACTCGAAGGTGGTGCGCTCTCCTGGTGGAACGCAAAGGTGTAGATTTTAGGGTTGGCAGCTGCTAATGCCACCCCATGGAACGATTTTAAAGAGCTGATCAAAGAAGAGTACTGTCATCGGGATGATATCCATAAGTTGGAGGTGGAGTTCTATGACCTCAAGATGCTAGGGTCAGAGATTGAAGCCTACACGAAGAGATCAAACAAATTGGCTGCTTTGTGTCCCAACATGTCTAATCCTCCTTACAAGCATATCGAGCTTTACATTAAGGGCTTAGTCCCAGAGATCCAGAGCATGGTAACTTCAGCTAACCTCCCTACGATCCAGCAGATCATACGACTGTCTCACCGCCTCACTGATCTGGCGGTCGAGAAGAACAGGCTGCCTAAGCGGATTAGTGCCACCACTTCTGATGCTCCAAGTGACAACAAACGTAAGTGGGATGGAAATTCTAGCAAGGGTTCAAGCTCTGCTCAGCCTCAGTCTCAACAGCGAAGGACCGACGACTACAAGAGCCCCAACCAGCAATCTTCTGCTAATCAAGGTCAGGGTGGGTACAAGGGAAACCACCCTAAGTGCAACCATTGTAACTTGCACCACAACAGGCCGTGCAGCAAGGGTCGCTGTCATAGATGCAACAAACCTGGTCACGCAGCGAAGGATTGCAGGAGCCCATATCCTGTGAACCAGAATCGACAGCAGCAGCAACAACAAGCTCCACAGAACCAGCAGCAGCAGCAACAGGGTAACAATAAGGGGTGCTTTCAGTGTGGAGCAGAAGGTCACTTTAAAAGAAACTGCCCTCAGCTGAATCAGAATCACAACAACAATGACAAAAATCAGGGCAATGGAAACAACAACAGGGAAAACAATGATGGTAATGGTGCCAGGGGACGTGCGTTCATGATTGGTCAGGGTGAAGCAAGGAATGATCCCAATATTGTGACGGGTAAGTCTCTACTGGATGAATACTTTGTTTCTGTTTTATTCGATTCGAGAGCTGATACTAGTTACATGTCCCTAAGGGTTAGTCAGATGCTTAAGCGTACCACAATCCCTCTGGATTCCAAGCATGTTGTAGAACTAGCGAACGGTAAAAATCTTGAGGCCACACACATCGTCAAGGGTTGTGATCTTACTCTAGCTGGTCAGACTTTCACTATCGATTTTATCCTCATCGTTCTTGGTAGCTTCGACGTTGTCATTGGGATAGACTGGTTATCCCAACATCGAGCGTAAATACTCTGCAAGGAGAAGATTGCCTGCATCCCTCGTTCTGGCGAAGAACCCCTCGTTATTCGTGGTGACAAAAGTGGAGCTGTCGTAGGCATCATCTCTTTCTTGAAGGCCCATAAGTGTTTGCGAAAGGGCCACACTGCCATTCTAGCTCTCGTTACTGACTCCTCAACAAAAGAGAAAAAGATCGAAAACATCCCTATCGTACGTGACTTTCCTGAGATATTCCCTGAGGAATTACCTGGAGCCGCGCCAATAGCTCGTGCACCTTATCGTTTAGCCCCATCTGAACTAGAAGAATTGTCCGCGCAACTACATGAACTCTTGGACAAGGGTTTTATTCGTCCTATCTCTTCGCCCTGGGGAGCTCCAGTCTTATTTGTTAAGAAGAAGGACGATACTTTTCGAATGTGCATAGACTACCGCGAACTCAACAAGGTGACCGTGAAGAATCGTTATCCTCTTCCACGTATCGATGACCTGTTCGACCAATTGCAAGGGGCGAGCTTCTATTCCAAGATTGATCTGAGATCGGGCTATCATCAGCTGAGAGTCCGAGACAAGGACATCTCCAAGACAACATTCAATACTCGTTACGACCATTACGAGTTTCTAGCCATGCCTTTCGGGTTAACAAACGCACCTGCAGTTTTCATGGATCTCATGAACCGAGTGTGCAAACCATACTTGGATAGGTTTGTTATTGTCTTCATCGACGACATCCTGATTTATTCTAAGAGTCAGGAGGAACACGAGCATCATCTGCGACTTGTTCTCGAACTTCTTCGAACAGAACAGCTATATGTAAAGTTCTCGAAATCCGACTTTTGGCTTCGTGAAGTCCATTTCCTAGGCCACGTACTCAATGAAAATGGGATTCATGTCGATCCATCTAAGATTGACTCGATCAAGAACTGGCCTGCACCTCGAACTCCAACTGAAATCCATCAATTCTTGGGTTTGGCGGGTTACTATCGAAGGTTTATCAAGGATTTCTCGAAGATTGCGCAGCCTTTTACCTCATTAACTCAGAAGGGTGTCACCTACCGGTGGGGTAATGCTCAGGAATCTGCATTCCAACAATTGAAGGTGAAACTTTGTAGCGCACCCATTCTCTCGTTACCTAAAGGCACAGATGATTTCGTTGTTTATTGCGACGCGTCAATCCAAGGACTTGGTTGTGTATTGATGCAACGTGAGAAGGTCATTGCTTACGCATCACGCCAACTCAAGGTCCACGAAAAGAACTACACTACTCATGACTTGGAGTTGGGAGCAGTGGTGTTTGCACTCAAGATATGGAGACATTACTTGTACGGTACCAAGTGCACCATCTACACCGATCATAAGAGTCTTCAGCATATCTTCGATCAGAAGGAGTTGAACATGCGACAACGTAGATTGGTCGAACTCCTTAACGACTATGAATGCACAATCAAGTACCATCCAGGCAAAGCCAACGTTGTGGCTGATGCCCTCAGTCGTAAGGAAACCAAACCTAAGCGTGTACGTGCGTTGCAGCTTACTATCCACTCCAGTCTTCCTACCCAGATTCGTGATACTCAGGTTGAAGCATTGAAGGAAGAGAACCTCAAAGCAGAGTCCCTACGGGGCAGGGAGAAGAAACTAGAACGCAAGGAAGATGACACTTATTATTTCATGGAACGTGTCTGGGTTCCATTCTATGGAAACTTACGAGAGCTTGTGATGGACGAAGCACACAAGTCTCGTTACTCGGTGCATCCTGGTTCTGATAAGATGTACCAAGACCTCAAGACTCTGTACTGGTGGCCCCACATGAAAGTTAACATAGCGACTTATGTTAGTAAATGCTTGACCTGTGCAAGGGTCAAGGTTGAATACCAGAAGCCATCAGGCCTACTCCAACAACCAGAGATCCCTACATGGAAATGGGAGCATATTTCCATGGACTTCGTCACTGGCTTACCTAGATCTCAGCGAGGAAATGACACCATCTAGGTGATCGTGGATCGACTGACAAAGTCTGCACACTTTCTGGCGATCAAGGAAACATATAAGTTCTCTACACTTGCAGACATCTACTTGAAAGAAGTGGTCGCTAGGCACGGGGTGCCAACTTCCATCATTTCTGATCGTGACCCACGTTTTGCATCTAATTTGTGACAGGCGATGCACAAATCCTTTGGCTCACATCTAGACATGAGCACAATGTATCACCCACAAACGGATGGGCAGACTGAACGCACCATCCAGACTCTAGAAGACATGCTTCGAGCATGTGTTATCGACCTTGGTAACGGCTGGGAAAGACGTCTACCTCTGGTGGAGTTTTCGTACAACAACAGTTACCATACCAGTATCAAGGCCGCTCCGTTCAAGGCTTTGTACGGACGGAAATGCCGATCACCCTTGTGTTGGGCTGAAGTTGGCGATAGCCAAATTACTGGCCCAGAACTCGTTCTTGACACAACGGAAAAGATTACCAAATCCGAAAACGAATGGCAGTAGCTCGTGACCGTCAGAAAAGCTACGCTGATAAGCGTAGGAAATCGCTCAAGTTCCTGGTTGGGGATCGAGTACTACTTAAAGTCTCACCTTGGAAAGGTGTGGTTCGCTTTGGTAAACGGGGCAAGCTTAATCCGCGTTATGTCGGACCCTTTGAAATCACTGAGAAAATCGATAAGGTGGCGTACAGACTTAATCTGCCTAAAGAGCTTAGTGGTGTTCACATCTTCTTTCATGTGTCGAATCTGAAGAAGTGTCTGTCAGATGAGACCCTCATCGTTCCTTTCAAGGAACTCGCTATCGACGACCAGTTGCGCTTCGTCGAGGAACCGGTGGAAATTATGGACCGGGAAATTAAGACTCTCAAACGTACCAAGATACCCTTTGTTCGAGTTCGTTGGAACTCTCGTCGTGGCCAGAGTTCACCTGGGAACGAGAAGACCAAATGAAACGCAAGTATCCCCAGTTGTTTAAGAAAGGTGAGTCCACTACTGAAGCTACTACGGAAACAAGGGGATGATGTGATACCCCAGGAAAACACTCAACACAACTAGCTTCCTCAGTGACTACGTGCTAAATTTCGGGATGAAATTTCTTTAAACTTGGGGATGATGTGACAACTCGTATTTTAGAACCTTTCTTCGTGCTTTGATGTAACTTATATGAACATTACGTGACTAATTGATGTGTTTCGTTGCAATGGAATGTTATGAGTTTGCTATGTTATGTGTTATGTGAATGTATTGCGAGTATGTATGTATAACGAAGTTGGTCGAACAACATTTTTCCCAACTCGTATTTTAGAACCTTTCTTCGTGCTTTGATGTAACTTGTATGAACATTACGTGACTAATTGATGTGTTTCGTTGCAATGGAATGTTATGAGTTTGCTATGTTATGTGTTATGTGAATGTATTGCGAGTATGTATGTATAACGAAGTTGGTCGAACAACATTTTTCCGGTCGCACAAACCTTTGGGCCGCACACCTTGTTCCTAGCCGCACACTCTTCTCGGCCCAACTTTGCTTGCTTTGAACTCGTGAACCAAGGGCAGCCCAAGAATGGGTTTGGCCCACTCCCATTGGGCATACAGATACCCATTATGGTGTATAATCCTCATATTTTACAAAACACAAACGCACACAAAACCCTAAGCTCTCTCTTCTCCTTCATCTTGTTCGACGACAGCCTTGGTCTCGAAGCCGTCCATCTTGATCAAACTAATCACTTCGACATTTCGGTTAGTGTTACATCATTGTTAGTTGCTATAATCTTGATGTTGTGATATTATGTGATAACTAGGGTTCATGCTAGTAGACTTATTAATGGAATTGTGCTTGTAAATCAGGAACATATGTTGGTTATAATTATGGCAAACTGTTAGAATCGGGTTTAGGGGTGTGGGTTATGCGATGGGTTAATGATCACAAGATTCTTTAGACACTTGACTAATATGAATGGGTTGCTCTTGTGAGACGAATGAATTGGTGATATACAAGTAGGATTGATTTAGTTATTGCATGATGTTCGTATGAAACGGTTTGATGCCAAGATCAATGAATGTGTGTTGCATGATTTTGGTTTGGTGACCAACTGATGATTAGTTGATTTAGCATAATGATCTCATGTTAAATTGTTAGCCAAGATTTGTATAATGGTTAGGGTGTCATGTTGGTATTCGAATTCGCTAATTTGATGATTCGGTTGAATGTTTGATTGTTGTTCATGATTAGAGAATAATTAGGGTGCATGATTGTTGAATTAATTGTTGTTTTGATCTGAATTGAAACTGCCAAACTTGTTGCTGATGTTATGGAACTAATGGGCTGCAAATAAGGAAGTTAGTTACATACTTGGTCTCGACAGGGGTTGTGAGCCGAGACTGCACAGTCTCGACTCAAGACCACACCTCACTTGCACACAAACAATAAGACTCGAGACTAGGGTTGCGGGTCTTGTTGCGACTTGAGACATGACTCGAGACCACCTGGTCTCGAGCGAAAACTGCACAAACTGAGACCGCACAGTCTCAACTTGAGACCATTTGTTTGCACACCTGTCATGGACTCACACACCTCACTTGGACTCGCACACTAGCACATGCCCATGTAACTAGGCTGCACACTTGGGCTTGACACGAATACTTATACGATACTGTGGAATATGTTTTGCGTTGCTGTTAAACATTTTAATAGTTGTTAATTAAGTGCCATGATACTACGTGTATGCCTTGATCAATCTGTGTACGTAAACTGTTAGTATATGTGCGAAACATACGTGTATTACTTAAACATAAACATGACTTGTATGGTAACCATGTTAGGACGTTGTTGACCACAATTAGTTCAAGTGACCTTTTTATCTGCCGAGCTAATCTAAGGTGAGTTCACACTTCTCTACAAAGCATGGGATTCCCGATGGTTTGGGAATGGGTTAAGGAACAATAACTATCCCCCTTGGGTGGGATATAACCTGCATAATCTCCTTGGGTAGAATACGTACCTCCATCCTCCTTGGGAAGGATGACAACATTGAACATGCTAGACAACAACTCTATCATGAAGTCCCTCATTTTTATATCGACTTAATCATTGGGCCATTGGCGAACGGGTCATTAGTTAAATGGCGCTATTAGGAACAACAACTATCCCCCTTGGGTGGGATACAACCTGCGTAATTTCCTTGGGTAGAATACGTACCTCCGTCCTCCTTGGGAATGTCACACCCTTACTTTTGCGGAAGCGTATGATGTGTGACTTTCTCAATATCATTGCATTCAATTATAACAAACAACTATATGATTAAAATACGATGTCCATCCATTCATAAGTTTTTAAAATATTACAAACACAAGATGTTCAGTACCAACCATCATACTTCCTGTTTAACTTACAAACCATTCAAGTACCAAGTTCCATAAGGACTTTTAAACAAAAGACATATATAAATCATGGCTTTGATTCGTATGTCATATCTAAGATAAGACATCCAAATCAAACCCTTTCAAAAGTTGGATGACATCGAACTTGAAAACACTTCTTGAAATCTTTCAAACACCGCCAGATCCATTAGTTTCCTGAAATACATGTAATTTGAAAACATCAACAAAAGTTGAGCGAGTTCATGTGTTTTGTATGCGCGCTCGTATAAACTTGTAATCATTTGTAAGTATGTGATGTGCGTAGTGCGTGATAGGTTTTTAGTTTTAGTTATATTTTAAGCCCTTTTTAACACTTTAGTCAAGTTTTAAATTTATAAAACACGATATTCTACTAACACTAAACACACATATGGGCAAGTGCACCCATCGTGAGCGTAGTATAGCGTTGGTAAGATACCGAGGTCGTCCAAGGACACAAGAGCTTTTAATGCCGGTTTATCCTCAACGTCTAATCAAATCAAAAATTTAGAAAAGGTTTTAAACATGAAAATAAAAACTAAAAATGCTGAAAATAAAAATAAAATAAAAACAGATACACAAGATGAATCACTTGGATCTGACTCGCCTTTAGTGTAACCTTTGATGATTTCCGCACTTTTGCACTTTTTAAGAGATTATCTTAGTTATAGTAGTAGGCCCCTTTTTTGAAGGTGACATTACCCTCAACCCAGTAGTTTGAGTCAGCAAGTATACAATCCTAAAGGGTCGGAATATTGAAAGATAATTAATTAAGTTATTAATGTGTAATGTGGTAGGCCCCTCTTTTGAAGGGGACGTTACCCTCGGCTAAGTGGTTTGAGTCAGCAGGGATACAATCCCAAGTAGCCGGGTTAATGTATTAATAGTAGTTTACATATGAGGGGATCAAGCCATTCGCACCCCCGCCACCCAATACCAGTGGGTATTGAAGGAAGTCCTGGTAAGCTTGACCCAGGTCCTTGCAACATCTATACACTTAACAAGGCAAGAACCTTACCAAACCATTCCCTTAACCCCCGACCAGGTAGCCAACATATCTCTATATAGACCGTAGAGATATGAATGATGAAAATCTTTTATTTTATATAGACAGTAAAATAATGCCAAGACACCACAGACAAATGATAAGGAAGTTTCACCTTCAACATAAGAAACTAGTTATTAAAGTCATTAATACAAAACCAAATAAAAAGTGCAAAAAGATTAAAAATAAAAAGTATCACACTAAATGCTTCTCTTCACCAAGTGATGTAAGAGACTTAGGCAAACTTGGCCTTTGATTGTCACGAACTCTTACTATCAATATTGGATCCCAAGACTACTACACACACTCTAATATGGATGATGGTGGTGGATGTGGGTTGTAGTGGTGGTGGAGTGTGGGTGAAGTGGGAGAGAGGTGGTTTGCCAATGGATGCTTTTGAAGTGAACCAAGCACCCCTATTTATAGCCTGCACAGAAGCCCAGACACGGCCCCGTGTCCATCCTTATTCTCTTTCTTAATTGCGTTTTGTCTGCATTAGCTCCACACGCCCCGTGCCCGCTGGGCACGGCCCCGTGTGCAGAAGCATATCTGTACTATCAAGATTTGCTTGGATTCTGCGAATCTTAGCGTTGACCACGCCCCGTGTCAAGCTGGACACGCCCCGTGTCGGGAATAGAAGCTTCTATAGCTTTACCCTTTCTGCAGACATCTGGTCACGCCCCCGTGTCTGCTGAGCACGGGGCCGTGGTCAGCCTTCTGTTTTCTTTTTTTTGCTTGGGAAGATGCTGTCGAGGGGTTGGGCATGCCACGTTTGTTCATTTTCTTGTATTTATGTTAGATTTTGCTGCATATTTGTTCCTTTTGTTCATTTAAACTCATTTAATCCTAAATATACAAAAGGAAGACAAAAGCACACTTTTTTCCAACATCAGTACTAAAAATGGTTAGTTTTATGCCTCATTTGATGTAATTTATATGTTGCATTTTACACACATCAAATACCCCCACACTTGAATCTTTGCTTGTCCTCAAGCAAAACTCTTTATAATGTGGCTTACACTCCCAAATGGAATGGGTAGAAGAGAAGTTTTTGGGCTTGTCTTGAGTGTCGGGAATCCAAGATCTTTATTAGGCTTTATTTTTATGTTATTTACAATCCTATTCGTTATGATTTATTTTGAACGTCTCATAAGAGAAATTACTTATTTGGGCATAACATGCCTTTTTAAAATTCCATTTATATACAAGTTCACATACCTCACGGGAGATCACTCAACACTCAGCCGAAGATGTATTTTTGTGAAACACTCAAGACCAGCATGGAATTTATTTCTACCATATGCTTGCCAAGCAATCAATTCTCCTCCTTTTTAACTATACACCTTTGTAAATATCAAGAGGACTTGGGGAAGGGTTAGGCTTGGGTTAAAGATAGGTGGTTTTGGGTTAGTGGTTAGTAAAAAGGGCGAAAAGCGTAAAAAGCGTCGGTCGTCGTAAAACTTTTTGTTTTTTGTGACTTTTATTCAAATAAAGCATTTTCAAACAAAGTTTCTTTTGAGGAACTTGTTTGTTTATTGCTATTCTTCATTTCTTTTTTTAAGGGATGTCACATGAAGACCGAGCTTTTTACTAAAATAAAGGGTAAAAAATAAAAAGGGTTTTGGTGGGTAAAGGGTGTTTGTTTTGTGGGTTTAGAAACGAAAAAGGTTTAGGCTCACAGGGGTTAACTAGGGGGATTTTGGGTAGGTGATAAAAAAATGAAAAATAATGGTGTTGAAAAGAAAAAGGGTTAGTCCTAATGCCTCCATCATTTACTTACTTGGGTTTAAGTTGGTAAGGACCGGGAATGTATCGTCATGGCAAGTTCTAGAGTCGTAAGAAACCAAGCGGCTATTCACACAAGAAACGAAAAATGAGCATTTAATTTTAAAGATGTATGTTTTTATGTTCAATAAAGGCTCAAAACTCACTTTTTGTGGGAATGGGTTTTTAATGTGATCAAGTATATATAATCAAATTTTAACTAGATTTGTCATGCCGTTTCATATTTTTCCTATGTTGGTTCTTTTTATCACGACGCTATCGGTTGTAAATTTGTAAAAATATAACCTTTTTAGAACTTGTTATTCCCAAATTAAACCAAAACAAGTAAAAAAAATGAAAGGTTTTTGAAAAAAAAAATTGGGGTGATTAGCGGTTCCAATAGAGTTTTGTGTAAGGCTTGTTATTAGGACTTTGCAAAATTCAAGGTTTTAGCATCCCCCCACACTTAAATTACACATTGTCGTCAATGTGTCCCAAAATAAGTTTTTAGGTTGATTGAATGTGTAAAAAGGTGTTTAAAAACAAAAATTTATGTTACTGGGCGTCTGGACACTGGCCCATGCTGATCCGGGCACGGCCCCATGTTCAGATTGCCAGTATCATAGTTTACAGAAGGCTGGGCATGGGGGCGTGTTCAATGATGTCACACCCCGACCACGTAGAACATACAAAACGTGGCGGAAATGTCGGGGAGTGTTGTAACAGAATTAATTGTTTCAAATCGATGGCAATTGAAGTTTCGTTTTATTGATTAAAGGTGTTACAATGTCTTAACAAACAAAGAAATACAACATAATTAACTAGTCTTGCATCTTTTATTGTCACTAAAGCCCAAGTCTGCCTATGTGTATCTTGATCATCTTATGCAACAGCTCCTGAAAAACACATGTGAAAATAGGTACGTCAGCATAAAAATGCCTGTGAGATACATAGGTTTTGTGAAAATAGGTTCCATGACTTATGTTTGAGAAAATGTTTAGTCATGAACCTTGTAATTTGCTTTGTTTTGTAAATCATTTGAAAAACAATGAGTTCAGATGATATGTATAAATAAGTGAATAATGTATGGTTAAATGAATAACCATAGTAAAATGGGTTTGTATAAGATAAGTTGTTTGTAAAACAATGTCTTGTGAAAAGTATGTTATTTGTATAAAATGTTATATGTCTCAAACTGAAATGATTCAAATAACGCTACGATATGTAATACCATACAAACACTTATATATAGGAAGTACCAGCGGCGTATCCACCATGCTTGTATCATATTACACACGCCTCGTTACTTAATCACTTACTCAAACCAAACTATCAAGATGAAATGTTTAACAAGTATAGAAATGTTCATGTATAGTCAAATACGGTTCACACGGTTCACAGATACAAACGGTTCACAGATACAAACGGTTCACAGATACAAACGGTTCACAGATACAAACGGTTCACAGATATCAACGGATCACAGATACAAACGGTTCACAGATATCAACGGATCACATAGTCAAATGATTACAACGGTTCACATAGTCAAATGTTTACAACGGTTCAATATGTAGTATAATGTGTTCATATACTGGATAAGCATATGCAACAGAAAAGCAATGTAAAACAATGTACTAAGTATGCACATAATGGACATACATAGCATAAAATGTATTGAAATCATGTACTATAATGTACTAACGAACATAGCAGGTATATGATGTGAAAACGGGAAAGCATGAATGTAACAAGTAGGCACATGTGTTCCACCCCAAAACAGTTTGGAAAACAGTAAAAGAGGGGTCTATGTACTCACTTGAGATTGCTCAGTAGTCCTTGAGTAACAACCAAACAATGCTAGAGATCGCGGATATCAAACGGCACCTAGTATAGGTAGCTACATTAATAAACCGGACCTAAATCGGAAGATCGGGTAGCATTAGGGTTTGTAAACCAAACGAGTGTAGAGACTCGTGTCATTTGGTTTAACAAAGCCTACATACTAAATGAAACTTAACCTAAGTGTCTACGACCCATTACGACTCGTTTAGGTAGCTTATGCTACTTTAACGCGTCGTTCGCGTGAAACGCGTTCGGACCGTCTAACTAGTCCTATGACAAGTGTTATATGCCTAAATATGTTACATAATCAGTTATGTGACAAAATTTTAGGTTACATATGCTTAATTACCAATTATACACGAAAAGGGTATTCTGGTAATTTACCTAAGGCATATAAACTACCTATCATACAACTACTCAAACGATGTGACCATAGGGTATAACCTCGGAAGGTTATTCCCTACCTACTATGGTCACCTAATGTGTTTGGTCGGATCCTAATGATTGACCAAATGGGTCGGGTTCGAGGTATAAGCGATTTATTAGATCGCTTACCCTACGACCCTAGACAACGTGGTAATCAGTGGGCATAGTCCCAAGGGACTATGACCAACGTGATTACACTCACGTTGCGAAGTTCAAACGAACTTCGCATTGACCATTACTGGTCAACGCTGAAAGTCAAACAAAGTTTGACTTTCTGACTCGAAAAGCAGTAAAATAAGGAAAAGAACGAAAGAATACTTACGAAGGGTCCCCGAATGCTAAACTCGATTCAAAAATCTCAGGTATGAAACAAATGTTTCAACTTAGAGTTTCTCAAATCAAGTTTCTAGTGATTTTAGCAATGGGGGGTATGGGGTATTTATAGGAATACCCGAACCGTTAAGATCGTTTCATGGAAAACGTGCCTTAATCCCATCCGTACATGTGTTGAAAAGTTATGGTGTTTAGGTGTTTAAATTACATCCATACATGTGTTGCAAAGTTATGGTACCAAAATTCCATCCTTATCCGCTGACTAAGCAAGTTTAGAATGTGTGGTTGTGAATTAAACAACGGCTAATACATCGAATCTGGTCCCGAATGCGAAAAACGAACCAAATGACGCGACGAATGGATTTTTCTTATGGCGAACACTAAAATAAAATATTTTAGTGCTTACATAAATTTTTGGATGTCCGGATGTATTCAGAACGTAAGTTATGCGCGAAAATGCAAACTTGTGCACTTTTTGACACTTTTAGTCCCTGAATGACCCAAAAGTTTATTTTAGCACACCGAACCCCTCAAAGCCTATTTCTAAGCTATGTAAAGGATATTTATGGTATGTTTAACTTATGGTCATGTTCCGGAAGGTCTGTTACAGTTCAAATTGACATACTTTCGCAGTTTGTCAACTTTAGTCCCTGTAAGCGATTAAACTTGATTTCACCACACCAAACCTTCCAAAACTTATATATAAGTTATGTAAAGGTTATTTAAGGTATGTTAAGCCTATTTCACTATTCCGGAGTGTTCGTTGCATTAAACTGGTTATATTTACGCATCAGTGCGGGTATAACCTTCCAGAAAGTGATTTAGAGCTTGATTTCTGAAACAAGAGTTGATATGTGCAATCGATACACATATTTTTACAAATCCCAAGTATGAAATACAATATTTCATTGGTTTGGCATTTGTTTGATGGTTGAAATGACACAGGTGTTACAGTCTCCCCTACTTTAGGAAATTTCATCCCGAAATTAATTCGTAGGAGTCTATTTGTGACTTTGTGTCAGATAACCACCAGAGATATGTAGAGCATAATCCTGTCATTTCCATAACGGACATTCTTCAGAACGAAAATGAACAAACGGAGTCATTTTCCTCAACAAGTATTCTTCAGAAGCGGAAATGAAGGAATAAACAAACGGGGATCCATTTCCTTAACGGAAAATCTTCAGAAACGAAAATGAACAAACGGAGTCATTTTCAACAGATGCTTCCTCAGAAACGGAAATGAAAATGATAGACAAACGGATGTTCATTTCCTCAACGGATAATCTTCAGAAACGAAAATGAACTAACGGAGTCATTTTCAACGGTTGTTTCCTCAGGTTCGGAAATGAAGATGATAGACAAACGGATGTTCATTTCCTCAACGGATAATCTTTAGAAACGAAAATGAACTAACGGAGTCATTTTCAACGGTTGCTTCCTCAGAAACGGAAATGAAAATGATAGACAAACGGATGTTCATTTCCTTAACGGATAATCTTCAGAAACGAAAATGAACTAACGGAGTCATTTTCAACGATTGTTTCCTCAGATACGGAAATGAAAATGATAGACAAACGGATGTTCATTTCCTCAACGGATAATCTTCAGAAACGAAAATGAACTAACGGAGTCATTTTCAACGGTTGCTTCCTCAGGTTCAGAAATGAAGGATTAAACAACGGATATTCATTTCCTCAACGGATAATCTTCAGAAACGAAAATGAACTAACGGAGTCATTTTTCATCGGTTGTTTCCTCAGGTTCGGAAATGAAGGATTAAACAACGGATATTCATTTCCTCAACGGATAATCTTCAGAAACGAAAATGAACTAACGGAGTCATTTTCCTCAACGGGTAATCTTCAGAATTGGAAATGAAGGATAAACGGATATTCATTTCCTCAACGGATATTCTTCAGAAGTGAAAAATGAATAGCTAGTTCATTTTTCCTCAACGGATACTTCATCAGAATTGGAAATGAATAGGGTTAACTTCTAGGTACATGACAAAGCTCGCTGTGGTTTCTGTGCACTAAATTCCATAATTATGTATGCAGCCATAATTACGCAATTCCTTGCATAGTCCGCACAGTTTGTCTTGTAATGTTCATAAGCACATAATCACATAGTTGTTTAATTGTTATTTTCTTGTTATCTTTGGACGCGGATACTTAAAGCACACCAGGAATCCAATTCGTGGATTTCATTTGGCACTTTAATCATTTCAAGAATCTATCTATGAAGATAGGAAAATCTTAATAGGAATTCGGCTTTGTCCTTATTGAATTGTGATGTACGTATTGAATCATACAAGGAATTCAATTAAGGATTCCGATGAATGATACCCATCCACAAGGATCTAATTATGGGGATAGAATGATCCTACATGGATTTTGGAGTTTGTGTAACGGGAGGTGTTCCGACACCTTGCACTAGGCGTGCTTACGTCGATACACAAGGTAGAAAGTTCATGAGGTTGAGGCGCCAGATATGCCAAGCAACATATGAAGCAGAGTTTGAAGGTTGAGCAGCAGCAGGATTTGTAACAGCTTTGCTTTGGATTGCAAAGCGGCACATGTTAACCAAATGTCTCCATCGTCCACTGTGGGTACATTTGAAACAGGGTATTTGGTTTGGATGATGACAGTTGCATTGATTGCACCAAGGAGCAGTTCCCTTACGGCTTCATCCCTGAGGTGAGTCATGGTGATAGCTAAGTCAACGGTCCTCTGGAGTACGACGCCTATTCGCTGGGTAATTGCAGCACCTGGTTCGGACATTGTTGTTGCGATGAAGAGGCACCATGAAGAAAATAGAAGACATGGGAGGAAACAAGGGAAAGATAGTCGAGAGAGAATGACAACACATGAAGATTGTGACCATTTGTTTGTTACCAAAGGCAAACAAATGAGACAGTGACTAATCAAAGTAAATAGGTCAAAAATAATGTATCGCGAAGACATGCTCGCCTATAAGTGAACACTCATCCCAAGAATTCCCAGGTAAGCACAACTGGTCTCGCGTCTGGTTGAGATGTATACGAAGTGCTTGCCTAGACAGAAAACCCAGAATACAGGCATTCACCCTTCCAGTTTGCACGTGTTCACATTATTTAAAACTCAAAACCTTGACGAGATTTTGAAAATTCAAAGGGGTTCAAAACCATATAACAGAGGGTTCAAAACCTTACAATAGAGGGTTCAAAACCTTGTAATAAATCATCCTAGAACAGATGATTAGTTTTCAAAGCGGTTTTGAAATTTATGTTCTTGTTGTGGTCGTCGCCTAAGGATAGGTGACGGTATTGTTTTATGACTAAACGCAAGTAAACTCGCGTTAGGGTCCTAAGAAAGTTATAGACTAGGTCAAAGCATTACTAATAACCTAATTCCCTATAACCATTGGCTCTGATACCATCTCTTCTGTCACACCCCGACCACGTAGAACATACAAAACGTGGCGGAAATGTCGGGGAGTGTTGTAACAGAATTAATTGTTTCAAATCGATGGCAATTGAAGTTTCGTTTTATTGATTAAAGGTGTTACAATGTCTTAACAAACAAAGAAATACAACATAATTAACTAGTCTTGCATCTTTTATTGTCACTAAAGCCCAAGTCTGCCTATGTGTATCTTGATCATCTTATGCAACAGCTCCTGAAAAACACATGTGAAAATAGGTACGTCAGCATAAAAATGCCTGTGAGATACATAGGTTTTGTGAAAATAGGTTCCATGACTTATGTTTGAGAAAATGTTTAGTCATGAACCTTGTAATTTGCTTTGTTTTGTAAATCATTTGAAAAACAATGAGTTCAGATGATATGTATAAATAAGTGAATAATGTATGGTTAAATGAATAACCATAGTAAAATGGGTTTGTATAAGATAAGTTGTTTGTAAAACAATGTCTTGTGAAAAGTATGTTATTTGTATAAAATGTTATATGTCTCAAACTGAAATGATTCAAATAACGCTACGATATGTAATACCATACAAACACTTATATATAGGAAGTACCAGCGGCGTATCCACCATGCTTGTATCATATTACACACGCCTCGTTACTTAATCACTTACTCAAACCAAACTATCAAGATGAAATGTTTAACAAGTATAGAAATGTTCATGTATAGTCAAATACGGTTCACACGGTTCACAGATACAAACGGTTCACAGATACAAACGGTTCACAGATACAAACGGTTCACAGATACAAACGGTTCACAGATACAAACGGTTCACAGATATCAACGGATCACAGATACAAACGGTTCACAGATATCAACGGATCACATAGTCAAATGATTACAACGGTTCACATAGTCAAATGTTTACAACGGTTCAATATGTAGTATAATGTGTTCATATACTGGATAAGCATATGCAACAGAAAAGCAATGTAAAACAATGTACTAAGTATGCACATAATGGACATACATAGCATAAAATGTATTGAAATCATGTACTATAATGTACTAACGAACATAACAGGTATATGATGTGAAAACGGGAAAGCATGAATGTAACAAGTAGGCACATGTGTTCCACCCCAAAACAGTTTGGAAAACAGTAAAAGAGGGGTCCATGTACTCACTTGAGATTGCTCAGTAGTCCTTGAGTAACAACCAAACAATGCTAGAGATCGCGGATATCAAACGGCACCTAGTATAGGTAGCTACATTAATAAACCGGACCTAAATCAGAAGATCGGGTAGCATTAGGGTTTGTAAACCAAACGAGTGTAGAGACTCGTGTCATTTGGTTTAACAAAGCCTACATACTAAATGAAACTTAACCTAAGTGTCTACGACCCATTACGACTCGTTTAGGTAGCTTATGCTACTTTAACGCGTCGTTCGCGTGAAACGCGTTCGGACCGTCTAACTAGTCCTATGACAAGTGTTATATGCCTAAATATGTTACATAATCAGTTATGTGACAAAAGTTTAGGTTACATATGCTTAATTACCAATTATACACGAAAAGGGTATTCTGGTAATTTACCTAAGGCATATAAACTACCTATCATACAACTACTCAAACGATGTGACCATAGGGTATAACCTCGGAAGGTTATTCCCTACCTACTATGGTCACCTAATGTGTTTGGTCGGATCCTCTAATGATCGACCAAATGGGTCGGGTTCGAGGTATAAGCGATTTATTAGATCGCTTACCCTACGACCCTAGACAACGTGGTAATCAGTGGGCATAGTCCCAAGGGACTATGACCAACGTGATTACACTCACGTTGCGAAGTTCAAACGAACTTCGTATTGACCATTACTGGTCAACGCTGAAAGTCAAACAAAGCTTGACTTTCTGACTCGAAAAGCAGTAAAATAAGGAAAAGAACGAAAGAATACTTACGAAGGGTCCCCGAATGCTAAACTCGATTCAAAAATCTCAGGTATGAAACAAATGTTTCAACTTATAGTTTCTCAAATCAAGTTTCTAGTGATTTTAGCAATGGGGGGTATGGGGTATTTATAGGAATACCCGAACCGTTAAGATCGTTTCATGGAAAACGTGCCTTAATCCCATCCGTACATGTGTTGAAAAGTTATGGTGTTTAGGTGTTTAAATTCCATCCATACATGTGTTGCAAAGTTATGGTACCAAAATTCCATCCTTATCCGCTGACTAAGCAAGTTTAGAATGTGTGGTTGTGAATTAAACAACGGCTAATACATCGAATCTGGTCCCGAATGCGAAAAACGAACCAAATGACGCGACGAATGGATTTTTCTTATGGCGAACACTAAAATAAAATATTTTAGTGCTTACATAAATTTTTGGATGTCCGGATGTATTCAGAACGTAAGTTATGCGCGAAAATGCAAACTTGTGCACTTTTTGACACTTTTAGTCCCTGAATGACCCAAAAGTTTATTTTAGCACACCGAACCCCTCAAAGCCTATTTCTAAGCTATGTAAAGGATATTTATGGTATGTTTAACTTATGGTCATGTTCCGGAAGGTCTGTTACAGTTCAAATTGGCATACTTTCGCAGTTTGTCAACTTTAGTCCCTGTAAGCGATTAAACTTGATTTCACCACACCAAACCTTCCAAAACTTATATATAAGTTATGTAAAGGTTATTTAAGGTATGTTAAGACTATTTCACTATTCCGGAGTGTTCGTTGCATTAAACTGGTTATATTTTCGCATCAGTGCGGGTATAACCTTCCAGAAAGCGATTTAGAGCTTGATTTCTGAAACAAGAGTTGATATGTGCAATCGATACACATATTTTTACAAATCCCAAGTATGAAATACAATATTTCATTGGTTTGGCATTTCTTTGATGGTTGAAATGACACAGGTGTTACAAATGAACACAGCCCCGTCTCCAGTTACCTGTACTGGGCATTTTCTGCAGAATCTCGGGCACGGGGCACGTTGGGCTGAGCACGACCCCGTGTTGAACTTGCTGTAATGAAGAAAAATTATCGGGAGGCTCTGTTTTTGTGCATGGGGTGTGGGTTCAAGTTTCACTTAGTAACCTCCATCATCCTGCGTGTGTTTTATTCCTGAAAATTAAAACTAAACTAGAAAGCATAAAAGTTAATCTAAATTAAAACTAGGGATAGTTCCCCGGAATGCCCCCGTGGTGCGCCATGTTTATAAGGGTCCTTGGCTAGACCCAAAGTCAGTCATATGTTACCCAAGTGGGATGTTTTGCATCCCATGTTGCACCGTCGGAGAGCATCATCCAAACTTGAGTCTATTACTTTCATGTAGTTGACCGGGTCGTCGTCTTCTACTCTTTTCCCAACCCCAAACTCCATCTCCTTGTCCCCAACCCTCAATGTTAATTTCCCAGCATTCATATCCACCATTGTGTGGGCGGTGGCTAGGAATGGTCTTCCTAAGATAAGTGGTACCTCGGTATCTTCTTCCATTTCTAGTATGACAAAGTCTGCCGGGAAGACAAAGTCTCCGACTTTTACCAATAGATTTTCGGCGACACCTTGTGGATACTTAATGGACCTATCGGCTAGTTGTATGCTCATCTTCGTGGGGCTCGTTTTCCCAAGTCCGAGTCGGTTGAACATTGATGCGGGCATGAGGTTGATGCTAGCCCCAAGATCGGCTAGTGCATTGCGTATGGGTGATCCCCCAATCGAACAAGGGATGGTGAAGCTTCCGGGATCGATCTTCTTTTGTGGGAGTTTGTTGAGTAGCAAGGCGGAGCATTCTTCGCTTAAATTGACTAACTGCAATGATTCAATTTTTCTTTTATGAGTGAGAAAGTCTCTCATAAATTTTGAATATTTAGGCATTTGAGTGAGGACTTCTACAAATGGAATATTGACATGCAATTGTTTTAGTAAGTTTATGAATTTTGTGAATTGCTCATCGGTCTTTTGGCGAAGTAACCGACCGAGGTAAGGTACCGGAGGATTCTTGGTAGGCTCTTGATTCGGTGGAGGAGTCGTCTTTTTTTGGGGTGTCGGTGAAGTTGTGGTTTGGTTAGACAGGCTCTTTTCGGTTGGAGGTAGCGGAGCCTCCTCGGGACCTACGGTACGGTTTCTCAACGTGATGAGATGTATTTGTGCCTTTGGGTTGGTTTCGATATTGCTAGGTAACGCGCCTTGTGGTCTCTCAGAGAAATTTTGAGCTAGCTGATTTAGTTGTTTTTCGATGTTTTGAATACTAGCTTGCTGATTTCTAAAGTTCGATTCCATTTGTTGAAATCGATCCGAGTTTTTCATTTCGGTGTCGGAGATGAGGCGTGAGATAGTATCTTCAGGCCTTTCTCTTCCCCCTTGTTGTTGTTGAGAGAAATTTTGTGACTCATTTCTTGGTTGTTGAAAGTTTGTTCGTTGATTTTGATTTTGTTGGTTACTACTATTGTCGGGTTATCTCCAACCAAGGTTAGGGTGGTTACGCCATCCTTGGTTGTAGGTACCTGTCGGGGGACCTGACAGCCTAGGTCTATTATCAATGTAGTTTACCGTTTTCGTTTGATTTTCCATTTCTTTCATACAACTCCAATTTTCATGTGGCCCACCACACCCTTCACAAGCCATAACCGATGTGACACTCTAGGTTTTCCCGAGCAACCTTCGTTGTATTAACGTTGTGCGTGTATATATTATTAAATGGAAAGTCGGTGATTTATCTTATTGTGCTATGTGATCTTTGAAATAAGCTATGTGTATGTAGTATATGTATATATGTGTATGCATGAACTAGGAACCGATACCACAAAGGCCCGACTCGAGACCACTCGGTCCCGAGTGATCCGAAACAATTGGGCCGCACCCCTCGTGAGTCCACTCGAAAGCCCATTAGAGTGCACCACTTTGTATAAAACCCACTCACACTCTCTTATCCTCACTCTCTCCCACTCACACTCTTCCCTCATCTTTCTTTCACTAAAAACCCTAAACCAAGCATCCTTCTCCTCTCTCTTGGATTAACCGGCGACAACAAGGGACCTCGGTTCAAGCTCATTGTCATCACTCGGAAGCTTCCTTCACCAATCCTCCATACCCTCACACTTTTGACTACCAACCGGTTAGTTATTTCCTTGCAAATAAATGAAAACATAGGACAAAGGTGCTTGATTAATTGAAATGTGCATTTTGTATAATGATTACATTGTGTGCTTAAGAATATAGATGTGGCTATTTTTATGATGATTGCAAATGAAAGAATAATATGAAAACACGAATCTGTTTTTGCATGATAGAAATAAAGGGGTGGTGATGATGAACTTGTTAACAAACTAGGGTGTTATTTGATAATGAAACCATGATTAAGCTGTGCATTAGAATGATTTTTGTGATAAATGATTTTATGTGTCCATGAGGGATTTAGTAATGAAGTTGGGATGAATTGGTTTTAAATTAGGAACATGATGAATTGTTTGAAGATGGAATGGATATTTGAAAAATTATTGTGTTTGATCCATTTTGATATAGAATAGAACAAGAAAACATGTTTATGCAATTTTATTGGATAGTACAAGGGAACATGTCTGTAAAATTTGATTGGATAGCATACACATGAAATCTGATTGGATGATACAAGCTGGTAAAGGCTCTAGAAAGATTCCAGCCAGGTTGCGAGTCGAGAATGAAGGCTGCTACTCGAGACCGTCAATTGGACAACTCGAGACCCGGACATGCGCTTCATGAGTCGAGACCAACACGGTTGCGACTCGAGATCTCCTGATCTCGACTCAAGCCTGAACTCGAGACCTCCGAGGTTGCGACTCATACTTACATGACTCGAGACCTCTCGGTCTCGACCACTACAACCCGAGACCACTTGGTTGCGACTCGAGACCTCTCGGTCTCGACTCGAGACCACCTAGTCTCGACTGGAACTACTTGACTTAGTACCTGGGCCATAGTCTTTGGGCGCACTGTTAACCGAATGGTTTTGGGCTGTGTATTCCGGCTACTGTTTGACTGGGTTGTGTGTTGTTTAACTGCTTAACTGTTAGGATAGGCCCGATACTGTACACATATATGTAATGTGTTAACTGTTACTAGTCGACTGATCAAACATTAGAACAAGCACATTAACTTAAAGGATAATTGTATGTTATGCATGCTATGTGTTAGTTATGTGTAGATTCTATGTGACTTATTTGTACTCGGGCTTAACCCAAAACTGGTAACCATGATTAGGACGTGGTGACCAGCTTGCTTGACCAAGTAAACTAAACTGCCGAGCAACCCAAGGTGAGTTCACAACTTAAAGCATGCATTCCCGGTGGATTGGGAAACGGAACTAGAAACAAACTTACTTTTCTTCCCTTGTTACTGGGATACAAACTTAGTTAATTATTGTTTATACGGTAATGCAACAAGCAACACTAAACGAAACTCTATCACTTAAGTCCTCACTACTTAATACCGATTAATCGTCGGGGCCTGGCGAACGGGTTATTAGTTGATAACTCTATTTAGGTGTAACCAGCCTCACACCGACCCTTGTTACTGGGAACGGGAGTGAACTAATGTACTCTGGCAAACCGTCAATGATGATAGAACATTGACAAACGGGGCACTGCGGAAACGTACGGTTAAGTAAGTATTCGGTATTGTAAAACAGTTTAGTCGCTTACTCATGGGGTAGCTCCCCATCGCATGTATAAACGGATAAATTAACTAGCGAAACAATTTTTTGGTAATTAAAACTGGACAACTCGTGAACTCGCCAACATTTTTGTTGATACCCTACTGCATGCTTTGCAGGTACCCAGTGACTCAGGAGCTTGCTACTTGGGGATGTGTAGTGGTCGTCTAACCCATGTGCTGGGTTTTAAATAATCTTGAACTTGAACTTTGTTTTGAAACTGTTTGGCTTATGCTTCCGCTGTTTACTTAAACTATTATTTAAACTTAAACTTTCAAAATTTCAAACTATGATGTTTACTAACTATTGTGGTTGGTGAACATTCTTACTATTAACCAATGCTCGGTATAATTGGTGGCTGGATCCTGGTCAGTCACGCCTCCAAGCGGTGGTACTCCGCACGTGGATTTTGGGGGTGTGACAGATTGGTATCAGAGCCATTGGTTATAGTGAACTTGGTTTTAAAAAGGAAGTCTTTTTTAGAAAAACCAGACTATAACCCGTGACTCGTGACGACACTACACTCCAAGTGCAAGACTCAACGTGTTAGACCTCATAGCTCTCACTTATGTTTACTTGCTGTTTGTTTAAGTGCTTATGTGCTAATATACATATTAGTGTGCCTAGCTAGATGTATACACAATCTCCCTCTCCCCACATTCTTGTTTCACTACGACGTCTTTTCTCACTCTGTGTCTTCTGAACATCAAGATAATGAACGGACTCGATGGAGATAGCATAACCCTGACAAGGGACCAGCTGGCGGCCCTGGTAGACGCTCGGGTCGCTGAAGCCTTGGCAACCAACCCAGAAGGACCGTCCACATACACCCAACCCCGAGTTGGCACCCTCAGGGCGTTCTTAGAATGCAAACCACTCCCCTTCGATGGCACGGAAGGAGCAGTAGGTCTTTTACATTGGTTCAGAAGAGTCGAGTCTGCGTTTGAAGAAGGTGAAAGCCCATGTAGCAAACGAGTAGAGTACGCCACTAGCACGTTTCTAGGAAAAGCGTTTTCATGGTGGAACGCGCAAGTCCAGATGCTCGGATTGGCAGATGCAAATACCACTCCCTGGGATGATTTCAAGGATCTAATCAGGGAAGAATTCTGTCATAGGGATGACATGCAGAAGCTGGAAATGGAATACTATGGGTTAAAAATGGTTGGCTCGGAAATCGAAGCGTACACGAAAAGGTCCAATGACTTGGCTGCCTTGTGTCCTAACTTATCGCAGCCTCCATACAAACGAATCGCACTCTACCTTAGGGGCTTAGTCCCAGAAGTCCAGGGTTCAATAATCGCAACCAAACCCCCTACAATTCAACACGCCATCCGTCTAGCACACCATTTCACAAACCAAGCGGTGGAAGAAGGCAGGTTGCCCAGGCGTTTAACTGCTACAACTAATGCTCTGGATCTCAACAAACGCAAGTGGAGTGACTACCAAAGTGGGAGTCCCAGCACTATACCACCTCAAGCTCAACAAAGGAGGGTCGTTGGGAGCGAGGGCCCTGACCCACGAACGGGTGGTTACCAAAGAAAACGACCCAAGTGTGACAAGTGTGGTCGAAATCACAACGGGCCCTGTGCGAAGAACAAGTGTCAGCGATGCAACAAGATGGGGCATGAAGCGAAGAATTGTAGGAGCCCACGCCTAGCAAAGCAAGTCCAGCTACGGCAACCACAGCAGCAACCCCAAGGGATCAACAAGGGATGTTATCGGTGTGGAGTAGATGGGCACAAGAGGAAAAATTGCCCGCAACAAGGTAACATTAGAGGGTGTTTTCGGTGCGGGGATACAACACACGTCAGGAAGGATTGTTCACAATTGAATCAAGGCCGTAACGACAACGAACAAGGTGCTGGTGAAGCCCGGGACAACCCCAACGTAGTAACAAGTAAGTTCCTACTTAACAATCATTGTGTTGCCATACTTTAATTCTGAAACCGACGATAGTCACGTATTAATACGCATAAGTAGACGCCTAGGCCGACACCAAACTTTAAACCCGCTATCAAAGTGGTTTATGGTAAAACTTTGAGGCCTCCCCCGTCAGTAACTGCAACCTCGTGATGTCTAGTCAGACCTTTTCCCATCGATCTCTCTCCTATCGCTCCTAGGAAATCGTTTGTATTCCATGTCCTTCGGGCAAACCCCCCATTCAAGGTGACAAAGGCGTAAAAGTCACCTGCATCATTTCGTACTTAAAAGTCCAGAATTATTTATAAAAGGGGCACACTGCTATCTTAGCACTCGTCACCGACACCCAGGAAAGGGAAAAGAGGATCGAGAATTTTTCAATAGTACACAACTACCCGGGGCAATACCTGGACTCCCTCCTCACCGTCAGGTCGAATTCCAAATCGATCTAGCTCCCGGAGCAGCACCTATAGCTCGCGCACCTTATCGACTGGCTCCCACAGAACTGAAGGAACTCTCTACGCAACTACAAGAACGGTTAGACAAATGATTTATCCGTCCTAGCTCGTCACCCTGGGGAGCCCCAGTGCTTTTGTTAAAAAGAAGGATGGCACATTCCAAATGCGCATTGACTACCGCGAACTGAACAAGGTTACCATCAAGAACCGTTACCCACTCCCACGTATCGACGACCCACTCGATCAGTTGCAAGGATCAAGCTATTACTCTAAGATTGACCTGCGATCAGGTTATCACCAACTGAGAGTCTCTGATGAAGACATCTCATAAATTTCTCGTTATGATCACTATAAATTTCTCGTCATGACTTTTAGAAAGACCAACACGCCTACAGTTCTTATGAATCTCATAAACCGAGTGTGCAAACCCTACCTCGATAAGTTCGTGAGCGTGTCTATCGACGACATCTCAAATCTACTCGAAAAGTCAAGAGGAGCATGAACAACATTTGCGTCTTACTCTCGAGCTCATTCGCAATGAGCAACTGTACGCCAAGTTGTCAAAATGCGACTTCTGGCTTCGAGAAGTCCGCTTCCTTGGACACGTGGCCAATAAGGACGGAATTCACGTCGATCCAGCTAAGATCGACTCTATAAAGAATTGGCCTACCCCTAAGACACCGACGAGGTTCACCACTTCTTGGGATTGGCAGTATACCATCGTAGATTCATTAAGGGATTTTCGAAGATCGCTCAACCCCTCGCGACTCTCACCCAGAAGGGCATTGCATACAAGTGGAATAATGCTCAAAGAGTCTGCCTTTCAGAAGCAAAAGGAAAACCTTTGTAGTTCCCTTATCCTTCCATTACCTAAAGGTACCGACAACCATGTGGTTTATTGTGACGCGTATATTCATGGGTTCGGTTGCGTGTTGATGCAACGCGAGAAAGTCATCGCCTATGTTTCTCGACAACTTAAGATTCACGAGAAGAACTACACGACGCACGACTTAGAACTCGGAGCAGTCGTCTTTGCACTCAAGATATGGAGACATCACTGGTACGGTACCAAGTGCATGATTTACACCGATCACAGGAGATTCCAGCATATCTTAGATCAGAAGGAGTTGAGCATGAGGCAATGCAGATGGGCAGGACTCCTAAACGACTACGAATGCACAATTAAGTATCATCCTGGCAAGGCCAATGTGGTGGCTGATGCCCTCAACAGGAAGGAAACAAAACCTAAGCGTGTTCGTGCTTTACAGCTCACTATCCACTCGAACCTCCCTAATCGGATTTGAAATGCTCAGGTCGAAGCATTGAAAGAGGAAAACACCATGGCTGAGACCCTACGAGGATCAAGGAAACGTTTAGAACAAAAAGGAAGACGACGCTTACTACGTGACAGGACGTGCATGGGTCCCACTTTAGGGAAATCTGCGAGAACTTGTGATGGACGAAGCGCCCAAATCTCGTCACTTGGTACATCCTGGTTCGAATAAGATGTACCACGATTTTAAAAACTACGTATTGGTGGCTTGGCCTACCAACATGGCCACCTACCGTCAGGCTTGTTACAACAGTCAGAACTGCCAAAAACAGAAAGAGGAGTGCATCCCTATGGACTGTATCACATGCTTACCAAGATCTCAAAACAGGAAAGACACTTACCATTGGTGGAGTTCTCCTACAACAATAGTTAACACACCAGCGTTCAGGCGGCACCCTCTGAGGCATTGTACGGTCGTAGATACCGACCACCCTCATGTCGGGCGGAAGTTGGCGAAAGCCAAATTACTGGCCCGGAATTCGTGATCGAGACAACGGAAGGATCGCCCAGAACAGACAACGCATGGCAGCAGTTCGTGAGCATCAGAAAAATTACGCTGATAAGGATAAGAAACCGCTCTACTTAGAATCTCACCCTGGAAGGGTGTGGTTCGTTTTGAAAAACGGGGCGAGCTTAATCCGCGATATGTTGGACCATTCGAAATTACCGAGAATATCGGTAAGGTTTCTTATGGATTGAATTTGCCGAAAGAACGGAGTGCAGTGCACAACGTCTTTCACGTGTCTAATCTGAAGAAGTGTCTGTCAGATGAAACACTCATCATTCATTTCAAGGAACTCACTATTGACGAATAGCTACACCTTACTGAGGAACCGATTGAGATCACGAATCGAGGAATCAAAACCCTCAAACGTAGCCAGATACCTATCGTACGAGTTCGTTGGAACTCGCGTCGTGGCCCAGAGTTTACCTGGGAACGGGAAGACCAGATAAAACGCAAATATCCTCAGTTGTTCCCTAACGAAACTCCCAGCACTGAAGCTACAACCGAATTTCGGGACGAAATTCCAAACTAACGGGGGGATGATGTGACACCCCGTTGAAACGTTCTCACTCATACTAGCTTGACAGTGACTGCCTTAACTTTCGGGACGAAAGTTCTCAAAACTTGGGGATAATGTGACACTCTAGGTTTTCCCGAGCAACCTTCGTTGTATTAACGTTGTGCGTGTATATATTATTAAATGGAAAGTCGGTGATTTATCTTATTGTGCTATGTGATCTTTGAAATAAGCTATGTGTATGTAGTATATGTATATATGTGTATGCATGAACTAGGAACCGAGACCACAAAGGCCCGACTCGAGACCACTCGGTCCCGAGTGATCCGAAACAATTGGGCCGCACCCCTCGTGAGTCCACTCGAAAGCCCATTAGAGTGCACCACTTTGTATAAAACCCACTCACACTCTCTTATCCTCACTCTCTCCCACTCACACTCTTCCCTCATCTTTCTTTCACTAAAAACCCTAAACCAAGCATCCTTCTCCTCTCTCTTGGATTAACCGGTGACAACAAGGGACCTCGGTTCAAGCTCATTGTCATCACTCGGAAGCTTCCTTCACCAATCCTCCATACCCTCACACTTTTGACTACCAACCGGTTAGTTATTTCCTTGCAAATAAATGAAAACATAGGACAAAGGTGCTTGATTAATTGAAATGTGCATTTTGTATAATGATTACATTGTGTGCTTAAGAATATAGATGTGGCTATTTTTATGATGATTGCAAATGAAAGAATAATATGAAAACACGAATCTGTTTTTGCATGATAGAAATAAAGGGGTGATGATGATGAACTTGTTAACAAACTAGGGTGTTATTTGATAATGAAACCATGATTAAGTTGTGCATTAGAATGATTTTTGTGATAAATGATTTTATGTGTCCATGAGGGATTTAGTAATGAAGTTGGGATGAATTGGTTTTAAATTAGGAACATGATGAACTGTTTGAAGATGGAATGGATATTTGAACATGTCTGTAAAATTTGATTGGATAGCATACACATGAAATCTGATTGGATGATACAAGCTGGTAAAGGCTCTAGAAAGATTCCAGCCAGGTTGCGAGTCGAGAATGAAGGCTGCTACTCGAGACCGTCAATTGGACAACTCGAGACCCGGACATGCGCTTCATGAGTCGAGACCAACACGGTTGCGACTCGAGATCTCCTGATCTCGACTCAAGCATGAACTCGAGACCTCCGAGGTTGCGACTCATACTTACATGACTCGAGACCTCTCGGTCTCGACCACTACAACCCGAGACCACTTGGTTGCGACTCGAGACCTCTCGGTCTCGACTCGAGACCTCTCGGTCTCGACTCGAGACCACCTAGTCTCGACTGGAACTACTTGACTTAGTACCTGGGCCATAGTCTTTGGGCGCACTGTTAACCGAATGGTTTTGGGCTGTGTATTCCGGCTACTGTTTGACTGGGTTGTGTGTTGTTTAACTGCTTAACTGTTAGGATAGGCCCGATACTGTACACATATATGTAATGTGTTAACTGTTACTAGTCGACTGATCAAACATTAGAACAAGCACTTTAACTTAAAGGATAATTGTATGTTATGCATGCTATGTGTTAGTTATGTGTAGATTCTATGTGACTTATTTGTACCCGGGCTTAACCCAAAACTGGTAACCATGATTAGGACGTGGTGACCAGCTTGCTTGACCAAGTAAACTAAACTGCCGAGCAACCCAAGGTGAGTTCACAACTTAAAGCATGCATTCCCGGTGGATTGGGAAACAGAACTAGAAACAAACTTACTTTTCTTCCCTTGTTACTGGGATACAAACTTAGTTAATTATTGTTTATACGGTAATGCAACAAGCAACACTAAACGAAACTCTATCACTTAAGTCCTCACTACTTAATACCGATTAATCGCCGGGGCCTGGCGAACGGGTTATTAGTTGATAGCGCTATTTAGGTGTAACCAGCCTCACACCGACCCTTGTTACTGGGAACGGGAGTGAACTAATGTACTCTGGCAAACCGTCAATGATGATAGAACATTGACAAACGAGGCACTGCGGAAACGTACGGTTAAGTAAGTATTCGGTATTGTAAAACAGTTTAGTCGCTTACTCATGGGGTAGCTCCCCATCGCATGTATAAACGGATAAATTAACTAGCGAAACAAGTTTTTGGTAATTAAAACTGGACAACTCGTGAACTCGCCAACATTTTTGTTGATACCCTACTGCATGCTTTGCAGGTACCCAGTGACTCAGGAGCTTGCTACTTGGGGATGTGTAGTGGTCGTCTAACCCATGTGCTGGGTTTTAAATAATCTTGAACTTGAACTTTGTTTTGAAACTGTTTGGCTTATGCTTTCGCTGTTTACTTAAACTATTATTTAAACTTAAACTTTCAAAATTTCAAACTATGATGTTTACTAACTATTGTGGTTGGTGAACATTCTTACTATTAACCAATGCTCGGTATAATTGGTGGCTGGATCCTGGTCAGTCACGCCTCCAAGCGGTGGTACTCCGCACGTGGATTTTGGGGGTGTGACAACCGAGGCCGTTTTTGCCATTTCTAACTTTTTGATTTTTGAAGAGAGGGCCTCCATTTGGGCTTGTAAAGAGATGCTTTCGTCAACCTTATGGGCGCCCGGGGAAATAGATTTTGTGCCTCGGGGAGTGTGCCACTGAAAATTGTTTTGGGCAATTTCCTCAATTTGATTATAAATTTCATTTGGGCGACGATTACCTAGAAGTCTCCCAGAGCTAGAGTCAAGTGTTTGTCTTGGCAACAACCCATTATAGAAAGTGGATACTTGTTGCCATACCGCAAGACCATGATGGGGACACTTTCTTAGTAGCTCCTTGAACCTTTCTCATGTTTCATATAAGGATTCCCCGTCCTCTTGTGAGTATGTATTAATTTCAGTCATTAATTTAGCCGTTTTTTGAAGGGGGGAAATACTTATACAAAAACGTTTGGGCTAGTTCATCCCAGGTGTTTACCGATCCAACCGGGAGGGTGTTAAGCCAAGCCTTAGCTCGGTCTTTTAGTGAAAATGGGAACATTCGGAGGCGGATGGCGTCATTTGATGCTCCGTTGATCCGAAAAGTATCACATATTTCCAAAAAGTTGGTAATATGTAAATGGGGATCTTCGTCCGCAAGCCCATGGAAGGTTGTGGAGTTTTGGAGCATTTGGATCAAATGCGGCCGAAGTTCGAAGTTGTTGGCATCGACATTCGGTGCATTGATAGCGGCGCCGAGATTACCTACTGTGAGCCGTAGGTAATCCATTAGAGTACGTTGATCCGCCATTGGAAGTGGGTCCCCCGAAACTTTCTCTTAGGTTTTAGCTTTAAGTCTTTTTCTTAGAAAACGTTCGGGTTCGTCTAGAGGTTCTTCTATGTCTTTATTGGAACTGGAGCTCATGCACTGCGTAGGAAGTTTAGGTGCGGCGCCTGGATTCCAAGTGCTGCGATAAAAACAAAAAGACTGTTGGTCAGAAGTTTTACCACGACCCCGGGTTCAGCTGAACACTGCCCCGTGGTTGGAGTTACAATGATTTTTTTCCGGATCCCTGTTACTGGGGAGTTCAACACGGCCCCGTGCTGCACCAACACGGCCCATGCTTAACTCTCTGTAACTCGGAAAATATAAACTGCCAGTAACGATGCTGGGCACTGCCTGTGTCCTGTTGGGTTTTTCACATGTTTATCAAAGTAATTTTATCCAAATAAAATTAAAACGCAGCGGAATATTTATTTAAAACATGTTACTTTATGGGATTTAAAACTATTTTAAAGGCAAAACCCAATAATTGGATCCATATATGACATGCATGCTATCAAAATACAACCAAAGAGTGTTTTAGAATACTACCATTCCAAGAGCAAGGTGATATGAAGAAGATGATATTCTTGAATGGAAATCTTCAAAGGAGAAGACCTCAAGCTTGCATACCCCAACCCTCCAACAAACACCTTAAGATTGCTAGGATTTTCTACACTTGAAACTCACTTGAAATTCCCTCTTGATCAACCCAACTTGGCCGAAAATTTTGGGGATTTGTTTTAAGTTCTTGCAACTTAAAAAACTTAAAGAAAAAAGTGTGTGTAAGTATGAGAGAAGGTATTTCAAAAAAAGATCAAATCAAGTCCATATCTTCTTGAGATTTTGCATGTAAAATGAGTGGGAAAACCCACCTTGGGAAGGCAAGGGAGGCCGGCCATAGGGCTAAAATTTTCAGCCAATGAAAAATTTTCTCCTTCTTATTTTATGTCTTGTATTATATATATATATAACCTTTTATAAATATAACATCATATTTTTACAAGACTTTATGCAATAAATCATGACCATTTATGATGTTATTTAACCCATTAAATAACAAGATAAAATACTCTCTCATAATAAATTATCCATATAATTTATTAGTTTCTCAAGTGCAATTATTTAGAAAACCAATTTCTAAATATTGTAAGTGTTAATATTTATTTGTTTGATCATATCATAAATAAATATTATAGGTGTTTGTCTAGCTTGTTATTGGGTATGACCCGACTAGGATCATAACGTACTAGCCATATCAATTTAATATGTGTCTTGGGCATACAGAGTCCAACATGTCCGACCAGGCACGGCCCCGTGCTGAGCTCTGTAGAAGCTGGAAAATTAAGTAAAATCCTAAAAAACATAAAAATAAGAAAAACGATTAGGCCGTTGATTCCTAACTTTCTTAAAATCCTTGAAGGTGGTCGGCCCCTCTTTTGAAAGATAATTAATTAAGTTATTAATGCGTAATGTGGTAGGCCCCTCTTTTGAAGGTGACGTTACCCTCGGCTAAGTGGTTTGAGTCAGCAGGGATACAATCCCAAGTAGCCGGGTTAATATATTAATAGTAGTTTACATATGAGGGGATCAAGCCATTCGCCCGCCGCCATCCAATACTAGAGGGTATTGAAGGAGGTCCTAGTAAGCTTGACCCAGGTCCTTGCAGGATCTATACACTGAACAAGGTAAGAACCTTACCAAACCATTCCCTTAACCCCCGACCAGGTAGCCAACATATCTCTAAATAGACCGTAGAGATATGAATGGTGAAAATCTTTTATTTTATATAGACAGTAAAATAATGCCAAGACACCACAGACAAATGATAAGGAAGATTCACTTTCAACATAAGAAACTAGTTATTAAAGTCATTAATACAAAACCAAATAAAAAGTGCGAAAAGAATTAAAATCAAAAGTATCACACTAAATGCTTGTCTTCACCAAGTGATGTAAGAGACTTAGGCAAACATGGCCATTGATTGTCAAGAACTCTTACTATCAATCTTGGATCCTGAGACTACTACACACACTCTAATATGGATGATGGATGATGGTGGTGGATGTGGGTTGTAGTGGTGGTGGAGTGTAGGTGAAGTGGGAGAGATGTGGTTTGCCAAGGGATGCTTTTGAAGTGAACCAAACACCTCTATTTATAGCCTGCACAGAAGCCCGAACACGCCCCCGTGTCCATCCTTATTCTCTTTCTTCATTAATTGTGTTTTGTCTGCATTAGCTCCACACGCCCCGTGTCCGCTGGGCACGACCCCGTGTGCAGAAGCGTATCTGTACTATCAAGATTTGCTTGGATTCTACGAATCTTAGCGTTGACCACGCCCCGTGTTGAGCTGGGCACGCCCCTGTGTCAGGAATAGAAGCTTCTATAGCTTTGTCCTTTCTGCAGACATCTGGCCACGCCCCCGTGTCCGCTGGGCACGGGGCCGTGGTCAGCCTTCTGTTTTCTTGTTTTTGCTTAGGAAGATGCTTTCGAGTGGTCGGGCATGCCACGTTTGTTTCTTTTTTTTGTATTTATGTTAGATTTTGCTGCATATTTGTTCCTTTTGTTCATTTACGCTCATTTAATCCTGAAAATATAAAAGGAAGACAAAAGCACACTTTTTCCAACATTAGTACTAAAAAAGGGTTAGTTTTATGCCTCATTTGATGTAATTTATATGTTGCATTTTACATACATCAGTATGCTTTTATAAACCGGTATGAAAGCGTCTAAGAATAGATCAATTAATGATTTGCAAGATCATTAATATGTGTGCAATGGTGCAGGAAGGCTCAAACCTTTGCGGATTCTGTACCGGGTGTGACATCTGTGCCTCCACGGCCGTCAAAAAAATACCAAATCAATGAAATATTGTATTTTATACTTGGGATTTGTATAAATATGTGTATCTTTTGCATATATCAATTCTTGTTCGATTTCGAGCTCTAAATCGCTTTCTGGAAAGTTATACGCGAACCGATGCATAAACGTAATCACTTTAACATGAAAAACACTCCGGAACAGTGACATGGGCTTAAAATACCTTAAATAACCTTTACATAACTTATAAATAAGTTTTGGAGGGTTTGGTGTGTCGAAATCAAGTTTATTCGCTTACAGGGACTAATTTCGACAAACTACGAAAGTATGTCGATTCGTACTGTAACGAACGTTCCGGAACTTGACCATAAGTTAAACATACCATAAATATCCTTTACAAAGCTTAGAAATAGGCTTTGAGGGGTTCGGTGTGCAAAAATAAACTTTTTGGCCAAACAGGGACTAAAAGCGTCAAAAAATGCATAAGTTTGCATTTTCACGCATATCTTACGTTCTGAATATATATCTGGACATCCAAAAATTTATGTAATCATTAAAATATTTTATTTTAGTGATTAGCATGATAAAATTCCATTCGTCACGTAATTTAGATCGTTTTTCGCGTCCGTTCGTGTTTCGTCGTAATTAATCGAACAACGCAACCGTACGGCCAAACGAACCGACATCCGAGATGTTTTTTGAGCATATTTTAAGTTCCCTATACTTTAACTTTATTTTAGAGCCTTGAAATGGGGTTAACGGGGCTTAAACGTGTCAAAAATGCATCGAAAACCAAGTTTCAGGCTTAGGAGGGGCGCATAAGACTTAGTGAAAGTCTACGCGGCCCGCGAGAGACCCCCAGACCTGCAAAAACTCAGTTTCCAAAAAAACCCAGCTGTTCCTTTGTTTTGTACATGGTTTCTTTCAATCTATGGGCTTGTTTTATGCACCCATAGTATGGTATTTCAGTGGGTAACACTTGGATGGTTGAGATTGAAGCTTGGTATTCAAGAAACGATCCTAATGGTTGTCCAAACTCTATAAATACCCACCTTGAATTCACTTGTTCTTCACACCTTGATTCATTTTTGCTCTAAGTTGGGGTTTCCACACCTCATACTTGAGCAACTTGAATCAAATCTCCATTGCTTGGACCTCTTATAAGTATTCTTTCATCTTTTATGCGTTTTAAGCGTGAAAGTCAAATAGTGTTTGACTTTCTGCTTTGACCGGCCAATGGTCAAACACGAAGTTCGTTTGAACTTCGCAACGTGATTGTAATCACGATGGTTATAGTCCCGTGTGACTATACCTACTGATTACCACGTTGATTAGGTATAGTGACGAGTCATAGTTTCGGTCAAAATACGCGTTTATGCGTATTTTGCAACCAAACTATTCTTGGGTATCAAAACCCTTTGTTTTGATATCAAACTTATTTTCTAACTTCGTTAAACATGTTGTTTAACTCATCACTTTTAGTTTAGTGCTTATATAGGGTCGTAAGATAAGTGGTCTAAACAACCGCTTAGACTTTCGAACCCGACCCGTTTGGTCGATCATTAGGATCCGATCAAACATGTTTTTTGACCATAGTTGTATAGGGAATAACCTTCCGAGGTTATACCTTATATTCACTACGTTTAGTTACTTGTATGATAGGTGATTTATATGCCTTAGGAAAATGACCAAAATGCCCTTTTTACGCATAAATCCATTTTAAGCATATTTAACCTAAATTTTTACATCTAAACTGACTAGGTAACGTTATTAGACATGTTAAGGCATGTAATACTTGTCATAGGACTAGTTAGGCGGTCCGAACGCGTTTTACGTGAACGACGCGTTAAAGTAGCGTAAGCTACCTAAACGGGTCGTAATGGGTAGTAAGCACTTAGGTTAGGTTTCGATTTAGTATGTAGGCTTTGTTAAACCATATCATATGATTTCCAATACTCATTCGGTTTACGAAACCTCATTCTATCCGATCTTCCGATTTAGGTCCGGTTTATTAATATAGTTACCTATATTATGTGCCGTTTGATTTCCGTGATCCCTCTAGCTTTGCTTGGTTGCTATTCAAGACTTCTAAGCATTCTCAGGTGAGTACATAGTCCCCTCTTTTACGTTTTCAAATGTTTTGGGGTGATACACATGTGCCTACTTGTTACTTTCGTGTTTTTCATGCTTTTATAACATATACTTGCTATGTTCATTAGTGTTAGTACATGATTTCATTATGTTTTGCTATGTATGTTCTTTGAGCATGCTAGCACATTGATTATCATATAATATATTTTTGTTGCATATGTTTATCCAGCATATGGACACATTGTTTTACATTTCTATTTTGTATGTTCATTTAGCATATTTAAGTACATTATTTTCATAAAACATGCTTACATTTGGTTTGTTTAACGGGTCATAAATACATTCATTAACACCGATCATGCCGTTCGTTAGTAGGTAGTGGTACCATAGGAATTGACAACTCCCATTCCTGAAATCCTAGGTTTGTTTGGGTGGAAGGAATGACCGAATTCGATATTCAGAATTTAGATGAACCTTTAACTCGTTAGGGGTTGTCGCCACAGTCGCAAGGCTTGAATGTAGGTGTTAGAACAATACCGCATAGATGTTTGTATTAGTAAAGCATGCATTTTACAAAGCATAAGTTTTGATTTAAATTATGATTTATCAAATACATTGTTTTGTACATTTCTTTCATATAGGGTTGAGTAAATGCTTTTATTTAGTAAATGCTTTTATTCACTATACATTACATTTGGTTATACATGAACATGATTCACATTTGGCATTTGACATTGTTTACACATAAACTTTTTGACATTGGTTTAAACAATACATTTTGGTGGTTTGTTTGGGTAAGTGATTTAAATAACGAGGCGTGTGTAATATGATGAAAGCATGGTGGATACGCCGCTGGTACTTCCTATATATAAGTACTTTTATGATATTACATATCGTAGCGTTATTTAAACCATTTCAAGTTAGACATATTACATTTTACACAAATATCATATCTTCATGAAACATTGTTTTACAAACAAAATATTTTATACAAACTCATTTTACTTGGTTATTTATTTATCTACACATCTTTCTTTTATATCATCTGATTTCTTATCACTTTTTGTATGATTTATAAAAGAAAACATTTTACAAGGTTCATGACTAATTTTTTAAACATTTTCATTAAACTTACAAGTCATGAATCCTATTTTAATAAAACCTATGTATCTCACAGTCATTTTTATGCTGACATACCTATTTTCACATGTGTTTTCAGGAATTGATGCATAGGATTGATCAAGATACACTTAGGCGGACTTGGGCCTTAGTGACAATAAAAGATGCAAGACTAATTAATTACGTTATGTTTCTTTGTTTTTAAGAAATTGTAACCTCTTTTAATTCAATAAAAAAAACTTCAATTTCTATGTGTTATGAAACACTGATTCTGTTACGACACTCCCCGATGATTCCGCCGCCGTTTGTTGTTTTACACGGTCGGGGTGTGACAGAAGAGTTGGTATCAGAGCTCATGGTTATAGGGAATTAGGTTATTAGTAATGTTTTGACCTAGTCTATAACCTTCCTAGGACCCTAACACAAGATTCTTGTGTTTAGATCTTAAAACAATACCGTCACTTATCCTTAGGTGACAACCACAACAAGAACACAAATTTCAAATCCGCTTTGAAAACCAATCATCTGTTCTAGGATGATTTATTATAAGGTTTTGAACCTTCAAAGTTTTCAAAATCCCGTCAAAGTTGGGTCTTATAATGTGAACACGTGCAATCTGGAAGAGTGGATGCCTGTACTCTGAGCTTTCTGTCTAAGGCTAGAGTGTTCGTACAGATCCACTTAATCGGACCAGTCACTCTTACCTGGGAACTCTTGGGGTGAGTGTCCACTTATAGGCTAAAGCATGTCTTCGCGATACATTAATATGACCCGCTCACTTTGATTAGTCACTGTCTTATTTGTTTGCCTTTGGTAACAAACAAATGATCATAATTTTTTATGCGTTGTCATTCTGTTTTGATTATCCGATAACATTTCACTTGTTTCCTCCTATGTCTTCCATTTCCTTTAGAATGTCTCTTCATCGCAGCGACACTCAAATGTCCGAGCAGGCTACCAAATTTGCCCAGCGAATAGGCGAAGTAATCCTGAAGACTGCTGAATTAGCTGTTGCCATGTCTCGTCTCAAGGATAAAGCCACTCAAGAATCACCAAAGGAAACAGAAGCCAAGCCTTCACCAAAATCAAAGAAGCGTAAAGCTTCAAGGAATCCTCCAGCGGTTACACCAAAACAGGCAGGACCTAGCCAAGTGGCAGCACCGCCAGCCAAGAAGCCGAACAAGGGAACTGCTGCTTTTTGCAATCAATGAAATGGCCATCATCCGAGTCAAAAACCATGTCGCAAATGTACCCACTGTGGACGATGGGGACATATGGTTAACGTGTGCCGCTTTGCTATCCAAAACAAAGTTGTTGCAAATCCTGCTACTGCTCAACCTCCTGCAAGGAAACCTTATGACGGTACTGCGCCGATGTGTAACAAATGTAATGCACCTCACCGAGCTTACCTGCAGTGTCATCTGTGTGCATCATGTGGGCGACTCGGTCACCTGGCAAATGCATGTCAATTCAACCCGATCCAAGGTGGTCCAAACCAACCCCAAGTCAACCCTGCTCAAGCACGTTTTCCATTTGGTACTAGATACAACTACGGCGAGACGTGTTATCTCAGGAACAAAAGCCTAAAGATTTTCAATGCAAATCTGACCCACGGATGAGCATTTGTGTAACACCTCGGAAATTCACGTCCTATAATAGGTGGACACGTGTCATAAAGTTTAAACGTGTGAAAGAAATATTATGGAAGGACTAAAGTTGACAAACGTGGAAAGTATGTAAATATACGTGTTCTAAGTGTCAACTGTGAATAAATATATTGTATTTTAACCCTACAAGATGCTCATACCTTCAAACGAATAAATCATGGATCATACGAAGCTAAAAGTGAGTGATTTCAAACTACAGGGACCAATTGTGTCAACATGTGTAAATTATACCTCTGAGTGACCTTTTGACAAACCCGAAGCCTTGTAAATATTAATTATGCTCACGAGAATGCACCATAAAAATTTCATAAAGTTTTGTTAACGTATGAGAAAGATATGATCAAATTCGTGTGCGAAGCGTTAAAGCGTAAACGTCGAAAGTTAGGACTTTTCGGGTGAAAATAAAGTTACCCGGGGACTTGGCAAAGTGGGTATATGTTTTAAGGCCTTAGTAGATCAATTATAAAGGATTAACATGCAAGAAATCAGTGCCTATTCGAGTTTTGAAGAGCCAAGGACTGATTAGCAAATGAAATCAAAACATTGATCTGCAGGGGGGCTCGCGCCACGCGAGGGTGGCCCAGAACCGCAAAACATGGGCTGATGTCTGCCATTGCGTATTTTCGCGACCTTTACCCGTTTTTCCACTTCTCCTGGCCCCTAAAACACCCCCTAAGCCTCTAGGACACATGTTAATCGATTGTGGGCAGTCCTAGACCTTGTTGTCAAGCTCCTATGGTGAGTGAAACCACTATATAAAGCCATCCAAGTTCACAACTTTTCCTCACACCTTCTCCTGCATTTGTGGATGATTCTGGAGCTCAAGCTTGCTTCCTAGTGATCATATCTCGTGCATAGGACATCAGTAAGTATTCTTCTTCTTCTCTAATTGCTTTTAGCTTAGTTAATTAGCTAAAAGTCAAACCGTCGTAATTACGGTTTGACTTCGAGATTAGTCACTAATGGCTCAGTCATATCTCGAAGTAGAAGTAGTTATAGGATGGTATTTATGTGGGTAATAAAACCCCAAAAGGGTTTCCCCTGATCACCATCCTAACCAGGTCAAATGTCGGGTCAAACCTTTACTTAAAAAGTCAACATAATGCTTAAAATGTCATTTATGCATAATTAGCTATCTAGAACATATATAACCTGTTTGATCATTGTTATAACTTAGTAATTAGTGTAATAACATGTCCAAACCTGTTCAACCCGACTATTTCCTGTTTAGACCCGGTTCGGAACCGAAAGTCGCATAGTTTGACTTTCACTTTGACTTTCAGTTCTGACCCGTTTGGGCATATTTTAGAAATGCCTCAGAGCTTTAATTGGACTAGGATACATGTTAGAACAACCCTCTGTGATTATACACCTTGGTTCACTAGTTATCCAATTAATATGCATATTTCCGTTAATTGCTCATACGTTGACCGTTATGCCCTTATTACCTTAAAACATGATTTATGAAAATGTAAAAGTGTAGAAACCTTGAATATTGATATATAAACTTGTATGCAAAATTTGACATCAGTTTGACCTGTAGATTAAGAGTTATGCTCATTAGCGTAATTACGGCGCTTTATGTTAATAAAATGGCGTAATTAGCGTATAGCCTAATTAAACATACTTTTTGGTATCAAACGAATTACCCACTGATGTAATATATTATTTTGGGAATTTTAAAGATTTTTAATTAATTTTAAGCTGAGCATAACTCATAGTCGTAGGCTTAATTCGGAAATTGTCGGTTTTGCCCTAACGGGCCATAAAATGAGTTTTACACATCTAAACGACTCCAAACCTTTTTCTACTGATTGGTTATGATAAATAAATTATTTTAAGCCTTCTGGAAATATAAAAATATCAGAATTAAGTATCAAACCCGGTAATGGCCTTTAATCGCCTTAATTAGCGTTTTTAACGCATAGTATGTTTTAAAATCATATTGGACATACCCGGGTTGATACCTACTGATATATGAGGCAAATTATGATATTTTAACAGTAAGCAAAGGTTGATAAACTCAGACTTCGTTTTTGAGCTTTTCGGCTTATGTGAAATTACCAAAATACCCCTACGGGGCATAGTTTGGTTAAATATGATAAATTTCACATACATGCCTTAGCCTACTGTTATAACCCATCAAAATGAGTATGTTTGCTGTTTACATCAGACCTGTAACTCAGTTAAACAATTAAACTCTTTTACAAACTTTAAAATGACCAAACTACCCCTACTGATGTTACAACATATTTGAAGCATATTAACTTAGGAAACCTGTATATGGCTCTTACGGATACCCGTTACGCATACTACGCGTTCGGCTGGGTTTATGTAACAAGTTTACATAAATTAGCCGAAACTGGTCAAACCTTATCGGTTTTATCTCAAAATCCAGAATGTGAATAATGAACCCATATTAAACAAGTCTTCAAACTTGTCGGGTCTGAATCACATTCTATCCGGTCTTCGCTTAATCGTGCGTACGAACCGTATCTTGAAACTAGCCGGTCTAAGCTTAAGCTTAATAAAAGACCCGTTAGGATTCTAATAGGTTATATTAAACCTTCGTTCCAGATTAGGAGAAACAGTAAAAGCTACGTGCATTCTGCTTATTGTGATTTATACTTGCATCAGGTAAATACTTTTAACTTATTTCCCTATACGGGCTTGGGTTACGGTACATAGCGTACCGCTTGATCGGGCATCAAATCTCCACGCTTAGTGGGTAATTGAATAATTTAATCGGCTCGTTTTAAACAGATGTGTTTACTTTATAGCCTTTGGGGGGTTAATGACCATGTCCCGGATATCCCTGGCATCATCTTACGAGATGGCCACGACCTGAGCACGGGGTGTAGGCGTACTCCCGTGTATAACTCACTTAAAGTGGTGTGTCTATTGATCTTTAACCCGGATACGTTCCGGGCTACTGAACGCATAAGTAACATGTAATTCGTTCACAAGATTATAATATTATATAATTCTCCCAAGTTAAATAAAATGATTTATGCCACGTGCATCCAAACCAATTTTCAATCATTTTCCAAAATGAGTCAGTTGAATGTATTTACCAGTGTAAACTGACGTATTTTCCCAAAAAGACTGAATGCAGGTACTAAACGAAATTTGGCTGGATTGTCTCCTAAGCATCACTAGAAGTCTCGCAAGCTTAGGATGCCAAAAGTCTGTTGAACCATAAATGTTATTTTTTTCGATCCGTTCTGTGGATAAACACCGGATATTGTGACTTTGTTTACAATAAATAAATTCGGTTGTATCTTATTTTTAAATTGCTTCCGCTGTGCATTATTATATTGTGTTGTTTGACTATTACGTTGCCAACCACGTCACGATACTCCCCCACCGGGCCCACCGGTGACACGTGGAAATCGGGGTGTGACAGGTTGGTATCAGAGCCAACACTGAGTGAATTAAACACTAGCCTTTTGTGTTTAATCTCAGTTACACAATTGCACATATCTAAACCTTCGAGTCTAGACTTATAACCTAGGACAAATTCCACCTCTTCGGTATTTGTTTTGTCCTTTAAATTTTATATTTTGGTTATTGTTATCTCATGCTTTATTGACAGGAATAACAAAGATGCCTCCGAGATTCTTCCGAACACGAGGACGTGGAAAGGGGCCAGTTACCGCCCCCAACGATCATGAAGCTGGATCTTCACGAAGACGAGCTCCATCAAACACCGAGAGTGACGACCCTCGGGAGAATCAAAGAAACCAGTTCGAGCCGGCCAGGCGGTCGGTTTCGCATAGTTCGACTCCGCCCGCTCTTAACCCTTACGAGCCGAACAATCCACAGCCCTCATACGTACCGCTGCAGAGATCACTATCTCATCATTCATATGGAGACCCTACACCTATCTTTCGGGGATAGTTTAACCCGGTAGGATTCATACCGGAACCCGTGGGTTTTAACCCACTGGGTCCCGAGGACCACTTTTCCGGGGATCACGCGGATGATATGGACGAGGATATGGACCCCGTCATGCCAGCAAGTGGTACTCCGAACCACCCCATCGAAATTTCTGATGGATCGTCCTTCCACGGATCACCCTACGGTGGTCCAGATAGTTTCCAAGCCCTGTTCGATCAACACCAGTGGTATTATACACCATCACACCACTCGTCGTCTCATGGGCAGCATCAGCAGCAGCATTCTCAGCAGCACCAGGAGCCACAGCCACAGCCGCATCATCAAGATTCATCAGAGGATCATCGGTTTGTGGCAGTTACTCCACCACCTCCACCGCCACCAGTTCAACCGCCACCTCCTCAACCGCCAAGGCGTAGAAGAACCGGTGCCCGTATGTCGGTGCGACCAGGGGACTTTCATTTTAGCTCCCCACGACAGTCAAGTGCAAGTCACTACCCGCCTCATCGGGAGGACCCACAAATGGGTGGGCCTTCGCAGCCAGTTTTTCAACAGCCACCGCCCATGGGTTTTGAAAACCCAATACCAGCGTACACGGGTCCAAGTAATTACAACCCGTTTGAACCACCAGCTTACCACAACTACGGATACGCTGAGGCAGATCCTTATATGGAAGCAGCAAATTATAACGCCCTCAATGCCCAAGGACCCTACGGAGATCCATGGGGGGTAAGCTACCCGAATCAGGGGTACCCAATACCTCCCAGGCCTATCATTAGAACGTAGTCGCAGCCGCCACGATTTTCTCCCCCAGAACGGGAGGAAATTCTACATAGATTGAATCAGGTTGAGCGGGAAGCTCGCCGCGACCGCCAAGAGAAGCAGACCTTCTTCCAGGGATTAATAGGACTGCTCAAGGGAAAGAACAAGAAGGATTATTAAATCCTCCCAGCCGTTGTGGAGCCCCTGCGTGGGCATATTTGGTTGTTAAGCCCCTACGTGGGTGTTTATGTTTGTTTGTGTGTATTGACCCCTGCGTGGGTCTATCTTTCCATAAACCCCTACGAGGGTATGTTGTATGTTTAGTCCCTGCGTGGACTTATGTTTGTTTAAGTCCCTACGTGGACAATCGTTGGTGTGTTAGTCCCTACGAGGACTTGTGTCTTTCTGTAAGACCCCTACGTGGGCATGTCTTCTGTAAGACCCCTGCGTGGGCATGTTGGTATGTTTTAGCTCCTGCGTGGGCAAATTTCAAGTGTAAAAGACCCGTTTAGGGCGATATGTAATATAGTGATAAATTAATGGAGTGTTATTTTTATAAATTTCATGTTTGCCATTTGTGCATAAATAAATTACAAATGAAATAAATAAATTAAAATCATTCATTTTAATATGCCTAAGTAATTATTTAATTAAGAATCTTTAAGTGTGAAACCTAGCCTCGTGTCAAATATAAGACCGGGCCAAAATGGTAAGACCGGTTTAAAAGATTCAAATCCCTGTTAACATCTTAAAACATGTTAACACTCCTGGCAGAAGTGATTCGTTAAAAATCACATGTCATTGTTAAATGAATAAGGATTCTTTAGAAGATTCCTAATCCAGTTTAATGATCTCTGAATCCTGGATTTACATCATCAGTTAAGATGATCATATTTTACCATACGTTGGTAATATAATGCCTATGGGCTTTGTTCATTTCTACATAAGTGAAAAGACAGTTGTAGCTTTGACTCACTGACTGAAAAAGGTAATAAAATATATTTAAACCTTAAAAGCCTTGATTCTCTGAAATCATAGTTTATAATTTAAATTGTCCATGTGACCAAGCCTTATGTGCTAATATATATAGTTATTGTTTGTGTTTAGGATAAATTTTAATTAAAATCCCAAACTAACACGATTAACAAGTTAACCAAATATGGTCTCTGTTTACCATGGTTAACGAATTACCCTAAGGGGTAATTCCATAATAAACTCCCAAATAAGATATTGTTCTTGTTTTCTGCAACAGCTCAATTCAAATGGCTGACTCAAATGAAATAAATAGCCATCCAGTGGAGCCGAATGAGAACGCTCAGATTACATTAACGGGTGCTGAACTAAAAGCAATCATAGATGGCGCTATCACCCAGGCTTTGAATAGACAGTATGAGGAATACAGTGATACTCGAAGTAGGACCCACTCTGCATCACATTCAAAGCCCAGGACACATTCAGAGGCTCATAACAAGCCTCCTCCCAAGAAGAATAGACCCAAGAAAGACGGTGATGACCGTGAGTCCACCAACAATCAAAGTGACCCATCTCAGCATATAGTACTGCATCAAGGACCCCGTAACAAGGGTTGCACTTACAAGTACTTCGTGTCTTGTAAACCCAGGGATTTTACTGGGGAAAAAGGGGCCGTCGACTGTATGACATGGCTGGATGAAATGGACACGGTGGTGGATATCAGCGGGTGCGCTGAAGGGGATATAGTTAAGTTTGTGTCACAGTCCTTCAAGGGTGAAGCATTGGCATGGTGGAGATCTCTAATGGAGGCCTCTGGAAAGATCCCGTTGTATAGCATGTCGTGGGATCAATTCATTGCCCTGATTAAGGAAAACTTCTGTCCTCAACATGAGGTGGAAAAGATAGAATCTGACTTTCTATCCTTGGTAATGAAGAACCTCGATTGTCAAGCTTATCTGACAAGCTTCAATACACTGTCTCGGTTGGTTCCCTACCTGGTAACCCCGGAGCCAAAAAGAATCGCTCGCTTTATCGGTGGTTTAGAACCCGAGATCAAGTCCAGTGTAAAAGCTTCTCGGCCAGTTACCTTCAGGTCTGTAACTGACCTTTCCTTATCCCTCACTCTGGATGCGGTCCGGCAGAGATCGCAGAGGAATAAGGCGGCCGAGAAGAGGAAGCATGGAGATGATGGTTCGCGAAGGTCGAATAAGAAACACCGTGGGAACGGTGATAACAAAAAGGGATCCGAGTCGAGGAAGGATGGGCATAAGTCTGATGAGAAGCCCAGGTGTAAAATTTGCAAGAAGCAGCACTATGGAAAGTGCAGACTGGAGTCAAGCTCACAGACTCAGTCAAAATCAATTGCTTGTGGAATTTGCAAGTCCACGGACCATAAAACCCTGGATTGCAAAAAAATAAAAGACGCAACGTGCTACCGTTGCAATGAGAAGGGGCACATCAAGACCAACTGCCCAAAATACAACAAGAAGCCTGAGGAGGCTAAGAAGACTAACGCCAGAGTCTTCAGGATGGATGCGAAAGAAGCTGTGCAGGACGATAATGTCATAACAGGTACATTCCTTGTAAATGATGTCTTTGCAAGAGTACTTTTTGATTCAGGCGCATATAAGTCTTTCGTAGATCATAAGTTCTGTAAATTGTTGAATTTACCTGTCAAAACCTTAAACGCAAACTATGAGGTAGAGTTAGCAGATGGTACCATAGAAACTGTCTCTACTGTGTTAGATGGATGTGCTATATCCATTAAGAACCATTCTTTTCCTCTGTCTCTACTTCCGTTTAAGTTAGCCGGTTTTGACATAGTTCTGGGTATGGACTGGTTATCTCATAACCAGGCCCAAATCGTCTGTAACATGAAGCAAGTAGTGATAAAGACTCCGTCTGGTGAGTCACTTACCATTCGGGGAGATACCCAGTATGGACTACCTGAGCACGTGACTATGCTCAAGGCTTCAAAGTGTTTGAAGAAAGGATGTGTCATCTACATGGCACAGGTGATTATTGATGAGCCCAAACCGAAGATAGAAGACATCCCTGTCATCTCTGAATACCCAGAAGTGTTTCCTGAAGATCTACCTGGTTTGCCACCAGATAGACAAGTTGAATTCAGGATAGACATCATCCCCGGAGCAGCACCAGTTGCTAGGGCACCATACAGATTGGCACCCACAGAAATGAAGGAGTTGCGGACGCAGCTAGATGAACTGCTGGCTAAGGGTTTCATTCGACCTAGTTCATCTCCTTGGGGAGCGCCAATCCTGTTTGTCAAGAAGAAGGATGGGTCGATGCGTCTGTGCATCGACTATCGCGAGCTTAATAAAGTCACGATCAAAAATAGATATCCATTGCCCAGGATCGACGATTTGTTCGATCAGCTTCAAGGGGCAAGTTACTTCTCAAAGATTGATCTGAGGTCAGGCTACCATCAGTTGAAGGTTAAGATTGAAGACGTCCACAAGACTGCATTTAGGACTCGCTACGGTCACTACGAGTTCCTAGTGATGCCTTTTGGGCTCACCAATGCACCAGCCGCGTTCATGGATCTCATGAATCGCGTCTGCAAACCTTACTTAGATAAATTTGTTATCGTCTTCATCGATGACATCCTTATTTATTCTAAGAATTAAGCTGACCATGAGAAACACCTTCGTTGCATTCTCAAACTCCTACATCGGGAGAAGCTCTATGCCAAATTCTCTAAGTGTGAATTTTGGTTACGAGAAGTCCAATTTCTTGGACACATGGTCAGTGAGCGTGGTATCCAAGTGGATCCCGCTAAAGTTGAAGCTGTTATGAATTGGCAAGAGCCAAAGACGCCTACGGAGATTCGTAGCTTCCTGGGATTGGCAGGATATTACAGACGCTTCATTGAAAATTTTTCAAGGATTGCTGCACCCCTAACTTCCCTGACCAAGAAGAAAGTAAAGTTCGTTTGGGGTCCTAAGCAGCAAGAGTCCTTCGATGTTTTGAAACAAAAGTTGAGCAACGCTCCTGTGCTTACCTTACCTGAGGGCGCTGAAGAATTTGTAGTTTATTGTGATGCATCACACACTGGCATGGGGTGTGTGCTTATGCAAAAAGGCAAGGTGATTACCTATGCATCACGACAGTTAAAGGTGCACGAAAAGAATTACACCACCCATGACTTGGAATTGGGTGCCGTTGTGTTCGCACTAAAACTGTGGAGGCATTATCTTTATGGAATCAAGTTTGTGATCTTTTCTGATCACAAGAGCCTCCAGCATCTGTTTAACCAGAAAGAATTAAACATGAGGCAACGTCGTTGGATGGAGACTTTAAATGATTATGATTGTGAAATCAAATACCATCCCGGCAAAGCGAATGTAGTCGCTGATGCCTTGAGCAGAAAGGAAAGGGTTAAACCCATTCGAATTAACGCCAAGCGTATGGAGATAAAGAACAATTTGATAGAAAGGGTGTTAGCTGCACAGAAGGAAGCTGTGTTGGAAGCTAACTATCCTAATGAAAAGTTAGGAGTAACTGAGGAGCAGTTAACTCTTAGCAAGGACGGAATTTTACGGTTAAACGGACGAATATGGGTTCCAATTTTTGGAGGACTTCGTGATGTCATCCTCCAAGAAGCCCATAGTTCCAAATACTCCGTTCATCCTGGAGCTGATAAGATGTACCAGGATTTAAAGGCAAATTATTGGTGGATAGGCTTGAAAAAGTCTGTAGCCGCCCATTGATGTGTGTAAAATGCAACATATAAATTACATCAAATGAGGCATAAAACTAACCCTTTTTTAGTACTAATATTGGAAAAAGAGTGTTTTTGTCTTCCTTTTGTATTTTCAGGATTAAATGAGCTCAAAAACGCAAAAGAAGCAAAAAGACAGTTAAATCCAACATAAATACAAGAAAAGGATCATTAGTGGATTGCCCGAACCCTCAACGGCACCTTCCAAAGCAAAATAGAGCAAACAGAAGGCTGAACACGCCCCGTGCTCAGTCAGCACGGGGCCGTGCCCAAGAAGCAGCAGAAAAGACAAACCTATAGAAGCTTCTATTGCCCACCACGGGCCGTGCTCAGCGGACACGGGGGCGTGCAGAAAGTACTGCAGGCGCATTAATTGTAATTGCGAATTACAATTAATGAAGAGAGAGAGTGTCAGACAGGCACGGGGCCGTGCCCAGCGGACACGGGGCCGTGCCCAGGCCTCTGTTCAGCCTATAAATAGGAGTGCTTGGTTTCATTGCAACTCATTCCTTGGCACCCCACCTCTCTCACACTTCATCCACCATCCACCACCATCACAACACCATCATCCACCACCATCATCCATTGTCCATCATAGAGTGTGTGTGAGTCGTCTCGGGATCCAAGATTGATCGTAAGAGTTCTTGACAATCAAGGCCATGTTTGCCTAAGTCTCTTACATCACTTGGTGAAGACAAAGTGTCTAGTATAATACTTTTTATTTCTAATCTTTTGCACTTTTTATTTGGTTTTGTATTAATGACTTTAATAACTAGTTACTTATGTTGAAGGTGATCTTTCCTTATCGTTTGTCCATGGTGTCTTGGCATTATTTTACTGTCTATATAAAATAAAGGATTTTCACCATTCATATCTCCAAGGTCTATATGGAGGTATGTTGGCTACCTGATAGGGGGTTAAGGGAACGGTTTGGTAAAGGTCTTGCCATTGTTCAGCGTTTAGAGGTCCTGCAATGGACCTGGGTCAAATTTAGTAGGACCTCCTTCAATACTTCACGGTATTGGATGGCGGGGGTCCAAACTCTTTGATCCCCTCATAAGTTAACTACTATTAATACTATAACCCGGCTATTTAGGACTGTATCCCTGCTGACTCAGACTACTTAGTCGAGGGTAACGTCACCGCCAAAAGCGGGGCCTACCACAATACTGCATTAATAACTTAATTCATTATCTTCCAATAATCCACCCCTTTAGGATTGTATCCCTGCTGACTCAAACTACTGGGGTGAGGGTAACGTCACCTTCAAAAGAGGGGCCTACTACAATAACTAAGATAATCTCTTAATTATGTGTAAAAGTGCGGAAATAATCAAAGGTTATACTAGATACGAGTCGGAACCAAGTGATTCATCTTGTCTATCTGTTTTTATTTATTTTTATTTTCAGCATTTTAGTTAGTTTTTATTTTTCTTAGTTTAAAACATTTTTCTAAACTTTTATTTTGGTTAGACGTTGAGGATAAACCGGTACTAAAAGCTCTTGTGTCCTTGGACGACCTCGGTATCTTACCAACGCTATACTACACTCAACGATGGGTGCACTTGCCCATATGTGTGTTTAGTGTTAGTGGAATATCGTGTTTTATAAATTTAAAACTTGGCTAAAATAAGTGTTAAAAAGGGCTTAAAATATACACCTAAAATATACGACACTTCACACGCATCAAGTTTTTGGCGCCGTTGCCGGGGACACAAGGATTTTAAGAAAGTTAGGAATCAACGGCCTAATCATCTTTTATTTTTCTTTTTATTTTTTTTTTTTAGGATTTTCTTAGTTTTTCAGCTTCTGCAGAGCTCAGCACGGGCCGTGCCCGCTGAACACGCCCCGTGCTCAATCATTGGAACTGGCAATCCTGTTTTACATCAGACAGTAAGCTGAACACGGGGCCGTGTCCACTCAACACGCCCCCGTGCCCAAGTTTCAGTTACTGAAAACAGAACCGTTAGATCCCGACGGTTGGTAATTTCTGACATAAACATGAGTGATAGTAATTATTTTTACTTTCGGCACTCTTATGGTACGTGGTGTCAATTATGTGGTGGCGAACATGAAGAAGTAAAATGCTACTTCCTAAATTATAGGCCCCACTACATGGACCCACGGTCTTTTCACAACCTTAAGAGGGGCGAAAGTAAAAATAAGCACTATTTCTCCCTCGAATGCGCCCAGCCAGATATTCTAGGAGAAATGTTCCTTAGCGAATTATTTCAACTAGAAGAGCTAATTCTGAAATGGATAGAAGAGCTTAGGAAGGATTTTATTAATCCGCCCCAAGACGATACCCATGAAGAAATGTTGGAACCGCATTCCGACAACCTCGTTGCTCCCGAAAATACCTTCGTACCTAGCAAAGACTTGGACGATAGTCGTCCCTGTGTCGATTGTGCCGTGAAGGACTCTCCATCGACTTCGTTCGGTGCATACATAGACCTGAGCGATTCGGCATATACCTTCTTTAACAAGAGCCCGGAAAAGGGTTGGACTTGTCCACCTAGAATGAAAATAGGAATTACCCTCACCGACAACCTCTTGCGTTCTCGCCTTAGTCTAGGACAGTTAAGGTATATTAGGCACTTTGGGGTTGTTCCAACCAGTAAGGAACCACCCGATATCGGGGAGATCCTTGAATTAGCAAAACTCCATAAAACAGCCTCCAGACACGGGGCCGTGTCCAGGTCAGCACGCCCCCGTGCTCACTGAAAAGATTCTCTGCTGATTTGGTCAGAATACGGACAAAATGTGTCAGGATTTTCTCTGAACACGGGGCCGTGTCCAGTCAACACGGGGCCGTGCCCAAGGCGCTGTCGTTTTCTTTAAATGCAGCCTGATTCCTGCTCATTTTGACCACTTCAATTGACAGAGATCTCTGGAATTTTCACTCATACCATCCTAGGTAAGTGTCAAAAGAAGGTTCCAAGGGACCCTCTTGTCCTTTCCACTTTTATTCATTTCCTCCTCTTTCAAAATTTTTCAAAAGTTCCTCCATGGAAGCTTGGAAATCCTTTGATTCCAATCCTCTATGTGAAGTTTGTAAGATTATTTGCTAAAGATTCTGGGCTAAAGTTAGTTGAATAACTTTACTTTAAATTATCCGAGCTTAAAACCCAGATAACAACCATAAAAATAATTTAAAACTCCAAGAGTCTTTAGCCAAAAATCCTGCAGACAAATGGACACGGGGCCGTGTTCAACGAGCACGGGGCCGTGTCCAAGGCTCTGTTTTGTAAAAATTTAGTCTCCTTCGGTTTTCTTCACAGAAAATGGCAAGCAGAACAAGCGGATCATCTTCAAGAAATAACCGACAAGGGAGGAGATCTTCAACAGCAGAAGATTCTCTTGTAAACTATGTTTACGCTCTAAGGGAGGCTATTGATGAAATGACGGGAGTGGAAGAAGCATTGGTCGACCGTATCAACCATCTTACCGTGGGGCTGGAGGGCTGTCTCCATGAAGTAAACCTCTTGCACCAGAGGTTGAACCTTCTCGCTTCCCCGCCTTTGGTACCCATAATAACCCAAAGGGCGTGGAACGTAGTGCCCGAAGTTGTCATTCCAGCTGAATGGTACGCCATGCACCAAGAGGTTCCTCGAAGAGTGGTGCAAGGAGTCCCGGTGAATGTTCCCCCTCAACCACCAACAGCAGAAGAAAACGAAGCTGCATTCTTCCTCCCTAGGGAGATCGAAGAATGGCTTTGAACAAAGTTTAGGAAGGAACTCGTTCGGCTAAAGGACCTACTCTATCGGGAAATCGTTCCCGAAATTTTCCTAAATTAGTAGAACTCCTTATGATAACCTCGTGTACTTGCTGACCTATCTAGTTAAATTTTAATTTTAGTTTAATTTAGGATTATGTAAGTTCTCTCTATGATGAAATGAAATGATGGTTTTAATGTTTGGATGGTTTAAACACACTCATGGTGGTAAAGGATGAAAAGGGGAACGAGAAAAATGATCCCATGCACAAGAACGAGGCAACCCGACAAATTTCTCCCTTTCAGAAGGTTCAACACGGGCCGTGCCCAACCAACACGGCCCCGTGTCGGACCACCTGCAGAAAACGCCCAGTACAGGTAACTGGACACGGGCCGTGTTCACCCAACACGCCCCCGTGTCCAGACTTCTGTTCCTCTTATTTCAATTTTGTTACTGGCACTTGAACACGGGGCCGTGCCCGGATAACACGGGGCCGTGTTCAGTGCCCAGTAACACAAATTTTTGCTTTTTAAACACTATTTTACACATCTAATCAACCTAAAAATTTATTTTTTGGGACACATTGAGGACAATGTGTAATTTAAGTGTGGGGGGGGGGGGATGCTAAAACCTTGAATTTTGCAAGTCCTAAATACAAGCCTTACACAAAACTCTATTGGAACCGCTAATCACCCCAAATTTTTTCAAAAATTTCATTTTTTTTTACTTGTCTAGGTTTAACTCGGGAAATTCAAGCTCTCAAAAAGGTTATATTTTTACAAATTTACAACCGATAGCGTAGTGATAAAAAGAACCAACATAAGAAAATTATGAAAAGGCATGACAAACTTATTTAAAATTTGATTATATATACTTGATCACATAAAAACCCATTCCCACAAAAGTGAGTTTTGAGCCTTTATTGAGCACTCAATTTCATACCATTTGACTAAATGCTCATTTTTCGTTTCTTGTGTGAATAGCCGCTTGGTTCTTACGACTCTAGAACTTGCCATGACAATACAAACCCGGTCCCTATCAACTTAAACCCGAGTAAGTACATGATGGAGGCATTAGGACTAACCCTTTTTCATTTCTACACCATTATTTTTCTTTTTTCTTTACCACCTACCCAAAAATCCCCCTAGTTAGCCCCTTTGAGCCTAAACCTTTTCGTTTCATCACCCAAAACAAAAACCCTTTTACCACCAAAACCTTTTTCATTTTTAACCCTTTATTTTAGTAACAAGTTCGGTTCTTCGAAAAAAAAAACAAAAAATGAAGCAAAAAGAAAATAAACAAACAAAGTAATCAAAAATAACTTTGTTTGAATAAAAGCTTCATCAAAAATAAAAAGTTGCAAAAATACGAAAACCGACACTTGTTACGCTTTTTAGCCCTTTTTCTACTAACCACTAACCCAACCACCTACCTTTAACCCTAGCCAACCCTTAACCCACAAAGTCCTCTTGATATCTACAAAGGTATAAAAGTTAAAAAGGAGGAGGATTGATTTCTTGGCAAGCCTATGGTAGGAATAAGTTCCATGCCGCTCTCGAGTGATTCACTAAAAATACACCTTCGGCCGAGTGTGAGTGATTTCCCCGCGAGGTATGTGAACTTGTATATAAATAGAATTTTAAAAAAGGCATGTTATGCCCAAATAAGTAATTTCTTTTATGAACAGTTCTAAATAAATCATTACGAATAGGAGTGTAAATAAATAAAAATAAAACCCCAAAAAGATCTTGGAAATCCCGACACTCTATGACAAGCCCAAAACCTTCTCTTCTACCTATTCCATTTGGGAGTGTAAGCCAAATATTAAAAGAGTTTTGCTTGAGGACAAGCAAAAGTTCAAGTGTGGGGGTATTTGATGTGTGTAAAATGCAACATATAAATTACATCAAATGAGGCATAAAACTAACCCTTTTTTAGTACTAATATTGGAAAAAGAGTGTTTTTGTCTTCCTTTTGTATTTTCAGGATTAAATGAGCTCAAAAACGCAAAAGAAGCAAAAAGACAGTTAAATCCAACATAAATACAAGAAAAGGATCATTAGTGGATTGCCCGAACCCTCAACGGCACCTTCCAAAGCAAAATAGAGCAAACAGAAGGCTGAACACGCCCCGTGCTCAGTCAGCACGGGGCCGTGCCCAAGAAGCAGCAGAAAAGACAAACCTATAGAAGCTTCTATTGCCCACCACGGGCTGTGCTCAGCGGACACGGGGGCGTGCAGAAAGTACTGCAGGCGCATTAATTGTAATTGCGAATTACAATTAATGAAGAGAGAGAGTGTCAGACAGGCACGGGGCCGTGCCCAGCGGACACGGGGCCGTGCCCAGGCCTCTGTTCAGCCTATAAATAGGAGTGCTTGGTTTCATTGCAACTCATTCCTTGGCACTCCACCTCTCTCACACTTCATCCACCATCCACCACCATCACAACACCATCATCCACCACCATCATCCATTGTCCATCATAGAGTGTGTGTGAGTCGTCTCGGGATCCAAGATTGATCGTAAGAGTTCTTGACAATCAAGGCCATGTTTGCCTAAGTCTCTTACATCACTTGGTGAAGACAAAGTGTCTAGTATAATACTTTTTATTTCTAATCTTTTGCACTTTTTATTTGGTTTTGTATTAATGACTTTAATAACTAGTTACTTATGTTGAAGGTGATCTTTCCTTATCGTTTGTCCGTGGTGTCTTGGCATTATTTTACTGTCTATATAAAATAAAGGATTTTCACCATTCATATCTCCACGGTCTATATGGAGGTATGTTGGCTACCTGATAGGGGGTTAAGGGAACGGTTTGGTAAAGGTCTTGCCATTGTTCAGCGTTTAGAGGTCCTGCAATGGACCTGGGTCAAATTTAGTAGGACCTCCTTCAATACTTCACGGTATTGGATGGCGGGGGTCCAAACTCTTTGATCCCCTCATAAGTTAACTACTATTAATACTATAACCCGGCTATTTAGGACTGTATCCCTGCTGACTCAGACTACTTAGTCGAGGGTAACGTCACCGCCAAAAGCGGGGCCTACCACAGTACTGCATTAATAACTTAATTCATTATCTTCCAATAATCCACCCCTTTAGGATTGTATCCCTGCTGACTCAAACTACTGGGGTGAGGGTAACGTCACCTTCAAAAGAGGGGCCTACTACAATAACTAAGATAATCTCTTAATTATGTGCAAAAGTGCGGAAATAATCAAAGGTTATACTAGATACGAGTCGGAACCAAGTGATTCATCTTGTCTATCTGTTTTTATTTATTTTTATTTTCAGCATTTTAGTTAGTTTTTATTTTTCTTAGTTTAAAACATTTTTCTAAACTTTTATTTTGGTTAGACGTTGAGGATAAACCGGTACTAAAAGCTCTTGTGTCCTTGGACGACCTCGGTATCTTACCAACGCTATACTACACTCAACGATGGGTGCACTTGCCCATATGTGTGTTTAGTGTTAGTGGAATATCGTGTTTTATAAATTTAAAACTTGGCTAAAATAAGTGTTAAAAAGGGCTTAAAATATACACCTAAAATATACGACACTTCACACGCATCAAGTTTTTGGCGCCGTTGCCGGGGACACAAGGATTTTAAGAAAGTTAGGAATCAACGGCCTAATCATCTTTTATTTTTCTTTTTATTTTTTTTTTAGGATTTTCTTAGTTTTTCAGCTTCTGCAGAGCTCAGCACGGGCCGTGCCCGCTGAACACGCCCCGTGCTCAATCATTGGAACTGGCAATCCTGTTTTACATCAGACAGTAAGCTGAACACGGGGCCGTGTCCACTCAACACGCCCCCGTGCCCAAGTTTCAGTTACTGAAAACAGAACCGTTAGATCCCGACGGTTGGTAATTTCTGACATAAACATCAGTGATAGTAATTATTTTTACTTTCGGCACTCTTATGGTACGTGGTGTCAATTATGTGGTGGCGAACATGAAGAAGTAAAATGCTACTTCCTAAATTATAGGCCCCACTACATGGACCCACGGTCTTTTCACAACCTTAAGAGGGGCGAAAGTAAAAATAAGCACTATTTCTCCCTCGAATGCGCCCAGCCAGATATTCTAGGAGAAATGTTCCTTAGCGAATTATTTCAACTAGAAGAGCTAATTATGAAATGGATAGAAGAGCTTAGGAAGGATTTTATTAATCTGCCCCAAGACGATACCCATGAAGAAATGTTGGAACCGCATTCCGACAACCTCGTTGCTCCCGAAAATACCTTCGTACCTAGCAAAGACTTGGACGATAGTCGTCCCTGTGTCGATTGTGCCGTGAAGGACTCTCCATCGACTTCGTTCGGTGCATACATAGACCTGAGCGATTCGGCATATACCTTCTTTAACAAGAGCCCAGAAAAGGGTTGGACTTGTCCACCTAGAATGAAAATAGGAATTACCCTCACCGACAACCTCTTGCGTTCTCGCCTTAGTCTAGGACAGTTAAGGTATATTAGGCACTTTGGGGTTGTTCCAACCAGTAAGGAACCACCCGATATCGGGGAGATCCTTGAATTAGCAAAACTCCATAAAACAGCCTCCAGACACGGGGCCGTGTCCAGGTCAGCACGCCCCCGTGCTCACTGAAAAGATTCTCTGCTGATTTGGTCAGAATACGGACAAAATGTGTCAGGATTTTCTCTGAACACGGGGCCGTGTCCAGTCAACACGGGGCCGTGCCCAAGGCGCTGTCGTTTTCTTTAAATGCAGCCTGATTCCTGCTCATTTTGACCACTTCAATTGACAGAGATCTCTGGAATTTTCACTCATACCATCCTAGGTAAGTGTCAAAAGAAGGTTCCAAGGGACCCTCTTGTCCTTTCCACTTTTATTCATTTCCTCCTCTTTCAAAATTTTTCAAAAGTTCCTCCATGGAAGCTTGGAAATCCTTTGATTCCAATCCTCTATGTGAAGTTTGTAAGATTATTTGCTAAAGATTCTGGGCTAAAGTTAGTTGAATAACTTTACTTTAAATTATCCGAGCTTAAAACCCAGATAACAACCATAAAAATAATTTAAAACTCCAAGAGTCTTTAGCCAAAAATCCTGCAGACAAATGGACACGGGGCCGTGTTCAACGAGCACGGGGCCGTGTCCAAGGCTCTGTTTTGTAAAAATTTAGTCTCCTTCGGTTTTCTTCACAGAAAATGGCAAGCAGAACAAGCGGATCATCTTCAAGAAATAACCGACAAGGGAGGAGATCTTCAACAGCAGAAGATTCTCTTGTAAACTATGTTTACGCTCTAAGGGAGGCTATTGATGAAATGACGGGAGTGGAAGAAGCATTGGTCGACCGTATCAACCATCTTACCGTGGGGCTGGAGGGCTGTCTCCATGAAGTAAACCTCTTGCACCAGAGGTTGAACCTTCTCGCTTCCCCGCCTTTGGTACCCATAATAACCCAAAGGGCGTGGAACGTAGTGCCCGAAGTTGTCATTCCAGCTGAATGGTACGCCATGCACCAAGAGGTTCCTCGAAGAGTGGTGCAAGGAGTCCCGGTGAATGTTCCCCCTCAACCACCAACAGCAGAAGAAAACGAAGCTGCATTCTTCCTCCCTAGGGAGATCGAAGAATGGCTTTGAACAAAGTTTAGGAAGGAACTCGTTCGGCTAAAGGACCTACTCTATCGGGAAATCGTTCCCGAAATTTTCCTAAATTAGTAGAACTCCTTATGATAACCTCGTGTACTTGCTGACCTATCTAGTTAAATTTTAATTTTAGTTTAATTTAGGATTATGTAAGTTCTCTCTATGATGAAATGAAATGATGGTTTTAATGTTTGGATGGTTTAAACACACTCATGGTGGTAAAGGATGAAAAGGGGAACGAGAAAAATGATCCCATGCACAAGAACGAGGCAACCCGACAAATTTCTCCCTTTCAGAAGGTTCAACACGGGCCGTGCCCAACCAACACGGCCCCGTGTCGGACCACCTGCAGAAAACGCCCAGTACAGGTAACTGGACACGGGCCGTGTTCACCCAACACGCCCCCGTGTCCAGACTTCTGTTCCTCTTATTTCAATTTTGTTACTGGCACTTGAACACGGGGCCGTGCCCGGATAACACGGGGCCGTGTTCAGTGCCCAGTAACACAAATTTTTGCTTTTTAAACACTATTTTACACATCTAATCAACCTAAAAATTTATTTTTTGGGACACATTGAGGACAATGTGTAATTTAAGTGTGGGGGGGGGGGGGGGGATGCTAAAACCTTGAATTTTGCAAGTCCTAAATACAAGCCTTACACAAAACTCTATTGGAACCGCTAATCACCCCAAATTTTTTCAAAAATTTCATTTTTTTTTACTTGTCTAGGTTTAACTCGGGAAATTCAAGCTCTCAAAAAGGTTATATTTTTACAAATTTACAACCGATAGCGTAGTGATAAAAAGAACCAACATAAGAAAATTATGAAAAGGCATGACAAACTTATTTAAAATTTGATTATATATACTTGATCACATAAAAACCCATTCCCACAAAAGTGAGTTTTGAGCCTTTATTGAGCACTCAATTTCATACCATTTGACTAAATGCTCATTTTTCGTTTCTTGTGTGAATAGCCGCTTGGTTCTTACGACTCTAGAACTTGCCATGACAATACAAACCCGGTCCCTATCAACTTAAACCCGAGTAAGTACATGATGGAGGCATTAGGACTAACCCTTTTTCATTTCTACACCATTATTTTTCTTTTTTCTTTACCACCTACCCAAAAATCCCCCTAGTTAGCCCCTTTGAGCCTAAACCTTTTCGTTTCATCACCCAAAACAAAAACCCTTTTACCACCAAAACCTTTTTCATTTTTAACCCTTTATTTTAGTAACAAGTTCGGTTCTTCGAAAAAAAAAACAAAAAATGAAGCAAAAAGAAAATAAACAAACAAAGTAATCAAAAATAACTTTGTTTGAATAAAAGCTTCATCAAAAATAAAAAGTTGCAAAAATACGAAAACCGACACTTGTTACGCTTTTTAGCCCTTTTTCTACTAACCACTAACCCAACCACCTACCTTTAACCCTAGCCAACCCTTAACCCACAAAGTCCTCTTGATATCTACAAAGGTATAAAAGTTAAAAAGGAGGAGGATTGATTTCTTGGCAAGCCTATGGTAGGAATAAGTTCCATGCCGCTCTCGAGTGATTCACTAAAAATACACCTTCGGCCGAGTGTGAGTGATTTCCCCGCGAGGTATGTGAACTTGTATATAAATAGAATTTTAAAAAAGGCATGTTATGCCCAAATAAGTAATTTCTTTTATGAACAGTTCTAAATAAATCATTACGAATAGGAGTGTAAATAAATAAAAATAAAACCCCAAAAAGATCTTGGAAATCCCGACACTCTATGACAAGCCCAAAACCTTCTCTTCTACCTATTCCATTTGGGAGTGTAAGCCAAATATTAAAAGAGTTTTGCTTGAGGACAAGCAAAAGTTCAAGTGTGGGGGTATTTGATGTGTGTAAAATGCAACATATAAATTACATCAAATGAGGCATAAAACTAACCCTTTTTTAGTACTAATATTGGAAAAAGAGTGTTTTTGTCTTCCTTTTGTATTTTCAGGATTAAATGAGCTCAAAAACGCAAAAGAAGCAAAAAGACAGTTAAATCCAACATAAATACAAGAAAAGGATCATTAGTGGATTGCCCGAACCCTCAACGACACCTTCCAAAGCAAAATAGAGCAAACAGAAGGCTGAACACGCCCCGTGCTCAGTCAGCACGGGGCCGTGCCCAAGAAGCAGCAGAAAAGACAAACCTATAGAAGCTTCTATTGCCCACCACGGGCCGTGCTCAGCGGACACGGGGGCGTGCAGAAAGTACTGCAGGCGCATTAATTGTAATTGCGAATTACAATTAATGAAGAGAGAGAGTGTCAGACAGGCACGGGGCCGTGCCCAGCGGACACGGGGCCGTGCCCAGGCCTCTGTTCAGCCTATAAATAGGAGTGCTTGGTTTCATTGCAACTCATTCCTTGGCACTCCACCTCTCTCACACTTCATCCACCATCCACCACCATCACAACACCATCATCCACCACCATCATCCATTGTCCATCATAGAGTGTGTGTGAGTCGTCTCGGGATCCAAGATTGATCGTAAGAGTTCTTGACAATCAAGGCCATGTTTGCCTAAGTCTCTTACATCACTTGGTGAAGACAAAGTGTCTAGTATAATACTTTTTATTTCTAATCTTTTGCACTTTTTATTTGGTTTTGTATTAATGACTTTAATAACTAGTTACTTATGTTGAAGGTGATCTTTCCTTATCGTTTGTCCGTGGTGTCTTGGCATTATTTTACTGTCTATATAAAATAAAGGATTTTCACCATTCATATCTCCACGGTCTATATGGAGGTATGTTGGCTACCTGATAGGGGGTTAAGGGAACGGTTTGGTAAAGGTCTTGCCATTGTTCAGCGTTTAGAGGTCCTGCAATGGACCTGGGTCAAATTTAGTAGGACCTCCTTCAATACTTCACGGTATTGGATGGCGGGGGTCCAAACTCTTTGATCCCCTCATAAGTTAACTACTATTAATACTATAACCCGGCTATTTAGGACTGTATCCCTGCTGACTCAGACTACTTAGTCGAGGGTAACGTCACCGCCAAAAGCGGGGCCTACCACAATACTGCATTAATAACTTAATTCATTATCTTCCAATAATCCACCCCTTTAGGATTGTATCCCTGCTGACTCAAACTACTGGGGTGAGGGTAACGTCACCTTCAAAAGAGGGGCCTACTACAATAACTAAGATAATCTCTTAATTATGTGCAAAAGTGCGGAAATAATCAAAGGTTATACTAGATACGAGTCGGAACCAAGTGATTCATCTTGTCTATCTGTTTTTATTTATTTTTATTTTCAGCATTTTAGTTAGTTTTTATTTTTATTAGTTTAAAACATTTTTCTAAACTTTTATTTTGGTTAGACGTTGAGGATAAACCGGTACTAAAAGCTCTTGTGTCCTTGGACGACCTCGGTATCTTACCAACGCTATACTACACTCAACGATGGGTGCACTTGCCCATATGTGTGTTTAGTGTTAGTGGAATATCGTGTTTTATAAATTTAAAACTTGGCTAAAATAAGTGTTAAAAAGGGCTTAAAATATACACCTAAAATATACGACACTTCACACGCATCACCCATGTAGCAAAATGCTTGACATGTGCGCAAGTCAAAGCCGAGCATCAGAAACCGTCAGGTTTGCTACAACAGCCTGAACTTCCTACGTGGAAGTGGGAGATGGTAACTATGGATTTTATTACCAAGTTACCCAAGACAAGGAAAGGAAATGATACGATATGGGTTATAGTTGACCGACTGACTAAGTCAGCTCATTTCTTACCCATCAAGGAGACTTATAGCTCCGATATGTTAGCCCAGTTATACGTTGATAAGATTGTAGCCTTACACGGCATACCTGTAGCTATTATCTCTGATAGAGATACTAGGTACACGTCACATTTTTGGAAGAGCTTCCAGCAATCTTTGGGCACACGTTTGAACTTTTGTACGGCTTACCATCCTCAGACAGACGGTCAGAGTGAGCGTACTATTCAAACGTTGGAAGACATGCTACGCGCATGTGCGATCGATTTGGGAGGTGGCTGGGATAAGAACCTACCATTGATCGAATTCTCCTACAACAATAGCTACCATACCAGCATAAAGGCTGCGCCTTTTGAGGCATTATACAGTAGAAAGTGTAGATCGCCAGTTTGTTGGGCGGAAGTTGGAGAAGTCCAGCTATCAGGACCAGAGATCGTGTTCGAAACGACGGACAAGATTGTCCAGATTCGTAACAATCTCCAAGCTGCCCGGAATAGGCAGAAGAGTTACGCGGATCCAAGTCGTAAGGATTTTCACTTCGAAGTAGGTGAAAAAGTCCTGCTTAAAGTGTCACCATGGAAAGGGGTGATGCGATTTGGTAAGAAAGGCAAGCTAAGCCCGAGATACATAGGACCTTTCGAGGTTATCGAACGTGTCGGGTCAGTCGCCTATAAATTGAACTTACCAGAAGAGCTCAGTGGAATTCACAATGTGTTCCACATCTGCAATCTAAAGAAATGTTCCGCTGACGAATCACATGTCATGCCACATACAGATGTGCAGATAGACGCGAGCTTAAAATTTGTTGAAAAACCTTTGTCGATTGAAGATCGACAGGTAAGGAAACTTCGAAGGAAGCATATACCTTTTGTAAAGGTCAAATGGGACGCCCGTAGAGGTCCCGAATACACGTGGGAGGTTGAATCCACGATGAAAGAAAAATACCCTTACTTATTTCAGTAAATCTCGGGTCGAGATTTATTTTAAGGGGGTGAGGATGTAACACCTCGGAAATTCACGTCCTATAATAGGTGGACACGTGTCATAAAGTTTAAACGTGTGAAAGAAATATTATGGAAGGACTAAAGTTGACAAACGTGGAAAGTATGTAAATATACGTGTTCTAAGTGTCAACTGTGAATAAATATATTGTATTTTAACCCTACAAGATGCTCATACCTTCAAACGAATAAATCATGGATCATACGAAGCTAAAAGTGAGTGATTTCAAACTACAGGGACCAATTGTGTCAACATGTGTAAATTATACCTCTGAGTGACCTTTTGACAAACCCGAAGCCTTGTAAATATTAATTATGCTCACGAGAATGCACCATAAAAATTTCATAAAGTTTTGTTAACGTATGAGAAAGATATGATCAAATTCGTGTGCGAAGCGTTAAAGCGTAAACGTCGAAAGTTAGGACTTTTCGGGTGAAAATAAAGTTACCCGGGGACTTGGCAAAGTGGGTATATGTTTTAAGGCCTTAGTAGATCAATTATAAAGGATTAACATGCAAGAAATCAGTGCCTATTCGAGTTTTGAAGAGCCAAGGACTGATTAGCAAATGAAATCAAAACATTGATCTGCAGGGGGGCTCGCGCCACGCGAGGGTGGCCCAGAACCGCAAAACATGGGCTGATGTCTGCCATTGCGTATTTTCGCGACCTTTACCCGTTTTTCCACTTCTCCTGGCCCCTAAAACACCCCCTAAGCCTCTAGGACACATGTTAATCGATTGTGGGCAGTCCTAGACCTTGTTGTCAAGCTCCTATGGTGAGTGAAACCACTATATAAAGCCATCCAAGTTCACAACTTTTCCTCACACCTTCTCCTGCATTTGTGGATGATTCTGGAGCTCAAGCTTGCTTCCTAGTGATCATATCTCGTGCATAGGACATCAGTAAGTATTCTTCTTCTTCTCTAATTGCTTTTAGCTTAGTTAATTAGCTAAAAGTCAAACCGTCGTAATTACGGTTTGACTTCGAGATTAGTCACTAATGGCTCAGTCATATCTCGAAGTAGAAGTAGTTATAGGATGGTATTTATGTGGGTAATAAAACCCCAAAAGAGTTTCCCCTGATCACCATCCTAACCAGGTCAAATGTCGGGTCAAACCTTTACTTAAAAAGTCAACATAATGCTTAAAATGTCATTTATGCATAATTAGCTATCTAGAACATATATAACCTGTTTGATCATTGTTATAACTTAGTAATTAGTGTAATAACATGTCCAAACCTGTTCAACCCGACTATTTCCTGTTTAGACCCGGTTCGGAACCGAAAGTCGCATAGTTTGACTTTCACTTTGACTTTCAGTTCTGACCCGTTTGGGCATATTTTAGAAATGCCTCAGAGCTTTAATTGGACTAGGATACATGTTAGAACAACCCTCTGTGATTATACACCTTGGTTCACTAGTTATCCAATTAATATGCATATTTCCGTTAATTGCTCATACGTTGACCGTTATGCCCTTATTACCTTAAAACATGATTTATGAAAATGTAAAAGTGTAGAAACCTTGAATATTGATATATAAACTTGTATGCAAAATTTGACATCAGTTTGACTTGTAGATTAAGAGTTATGCTCATTAGCGTAATTACGGTGCTTTATGTTAATAAAATGGCGTAATTAGCGTATAGCCTAATTAAACATACTTTTTGGTATCAAACGAATTACCCACTGATGTAATATATTATTTTGGGAATTTTAAATATTTTTAATTAATTTTAAGCTGAGCATAACTCATAGTCGTAGGCTTAATTCGGAAATTGTCGGTTTTGCCCTTACGGGCCATAAAATGAGTTTTACACATCTAAACGACTCCAAATCTTTTTCTACTGATTGGTTATGATAAATAAATTATTTTAAGCCTTCTGGAAATATAAAAATATCAGATTTAAGTATCAAACCCGGTAATGGCCTTTAATCGCCTTAATTAGCGTTTTTAACGCATAGTATGTTTTAAAATCATATTGGACATACCTGGGTTGATACCTACTGATATATGAGGCAAATTATGATATTTTAACAGTAAGCAAAGGTTGATAAACTCAGACTTCGTTTTTGAGCTTTTCGGCTTATGTGAAATTACCAAAATACCCCTACGGGGCATAGTTTGGTTAAATATGATAAATTTCACATACATGCCTTAGCCTACTGTTATAACCCATCAAAATGAGTATGTTTGCTGTTTAAATCAGACCTGTAACTCAGTTAAACAATTAAACTCTTTTACAAACTTTAAAATGACCAAACTACCCCTACGGGGCATAGTTTGTGTTTAAATTAGTTCGGGGCATAACGAAAGACATCCTACTGATGTTACAACATATTTGAAGCATATTAACTTAGGAAACCTGTATATGGCTCTTACGGATACCCGTTACGCATACTACGCGTTCGGCTCGGTTTATGTAACAAGTTTACATAAATTAGCCGAAACGGGTCAAACCTTATCGGTTTTATCTCAAAATCCAGAATGTGAATAATGAACCCATATTAAACAAGTCTTCAAAATTGTCGGGTCTGAATCACATTCTATCCGGTCTTCGCTTAATCGTGCGTACGAACCGTATCTTGAAACTAGCCGGTCTAAGCTTAAGCTTAATAAAAGACCCGTTAGGATTCTAATAGGTTATATTAAACCTTCGTTCCAGATTAGGAGAAACAGTAAAAGCTACGTGCATTCTGCTTATTGTGATTTATACTTGCATCAGGTAAATACTTTTAACTTATTTCCCTATACGGGCTTGGGTTACGGTACATAGCGTACCGCTTGATCGGGCATCAAATCTCCACGCTTAGTGGGTAATTGAATAATTTGATCGGCTCGTTTTAAACAGATGTGTTTACTTTACAGCCTTTGGGGGGTTAATGACCATGTCCCGGATATCCCTGGCATCATCTTACGAGATGGCCACGACCTGAGCACGGGGTGTAGGCGTACTCCCGTGTATAACTCACTTAAAGTGGTGTGTCTATTGATCTTTAACCCGGATACGTTCCGGGCTACTGAACACATAAGTAACATGTAATTCGTTCACAAGATTATAATATTATATAATTCTCCCAAGTTAAATAAAATGATACGTGCATCCAAACCAATTTTCAATCATTTTCCAAAATGAGTCAGTTGAATGTATTTACCAGTGTAAACTGACGTATTTTCCCAAAAAGACTGAATGCAGATACTAAATGAAATTTGGCTGGATTGTCTCCTAAGCATCACTAGAAGTCTCGCAAGCTTAGGATGCCAAAAGTCTGTTGAACCATAAATGTTATTTTGTTTCGATCCGTTCTGTGGATAAACACCGGATATTGTGACTTTGTTTACAATAAATAAATTCGGTTGTATCTTATTTTTAAATTGCTTCCGCTGTGCATTATTATATTGTGTTGTTTGACTATTACGTTGCCAACCACGTCACGATACTCCCCCACCGGGCCCACCGGTGACACGTGGAAATCGGGGTGTGACAATTTGGCTGATTAGAAGAAGCTGCTACTTTGAATAATTTGAATCTTATGCTTTTGTTTCTTTTGTTGAACTCTGAAACAATGTGTTTAGTTATTAAATAAATCATTGTTCACAATTCTGATATATAAGTGTAGTTACATGTGTGTATGGCATACCCCTATGATACCTACGCCAAAGAACTATGTTCTTTACAAACTACTCTTGTAGTTCTCCCATTCATATGATTGCTCATGATTTCCTCGAAAAATTCTAAGTACTCATTTCATTCTAAGAAACAAAGTACAGAATATAAGTGACAATTTTTAGACGATTATTCAAAATGTCACTTTAAATCCTTGGTTAGATAACTAAGGGTATTTTTCAATCTCGTACCCATATCATTTCGTTCTAGTTTCCATAACAACATACATAGTATATGTTTTTCAAAAAACAACCTTCATGATTTCAAAATATTTCATATAGTTTGAAAACAATTTTAACACAGTATATTTACTTAATATATCAAATGCATGATTTCAAAAGCATCATCCATGTTTTCAGAAACCTTATACATAATTTCAAAATTCATCTCGCATGATTTTAAAACATTTTATAAATATACTTACCTAATACACCTACCTTATGATTTCAAAAGTATTATGTAAGATTTCAAAAAAAAACATTAAACACATTTCTAAAGAACGCCATGCATAGTTTTCGAAAAGAATTCTGCTCGTATTACCCAACCTTCAAATTCTGCTTCATTTGTCACCTTGGCATATCTAGCATCTCAACTTCATGAGCATTTTACCTCATGTTTTGACTTAAGCACGTCTAGTGCAAGGTTTCGAAACATCTTCCAATTCCAAAATCCATATAGGATCTTATTATCTACACAATTAGATCCTTGTGGATGATTTTCACTCAAATCGAAGCCCTTAATTGAATTCTTTGTATGCCTTAATACGTACATTACGATTCAATAAGGACAAAGCCAAATTCCTATTAAGATCTTCCTATCTTCATAGTTAGATTCTTGATGATGTTTAAAGTGCCAAATGAACTCCACAGATTGGATTCCTAGTGTGCTTTAAATTCATGTGCACAATTAACAAGAAAATTAACAAAATGATAACAAATTGTAAACCAAGATAAATAATTATGTGAATTACGTGATTATGTGTGATGTGTTTTTCTCTTGTGTTTTTGTGTAATCTAAATTTTTGTTATCCAAATCCCCGTAGAATCTTCCATATCTTCATATGAGGGATTCATAGCAGGATATACAAAGGTACTACCTTAAATCCTTAATGGGCTTCTACGTAATAGTTAAGACCCTTGGATTATATAGTACCATTCCATAATTCAAAAGAGACCCCTTGAGTGGTCTAGTAAAAAAGATTGATTCAGAATCTGGTTAAGAAGGGCATGTGATGATATAGCTGAAAAGACTCCTTGGTAGTCTATTTAAATAAATCATTTATTGATTTAATTAAAAGGACCCTATGGTGGTCTAGTCACAATCATCACAGGTTCGTTCATTGTTTTTCTTCCCTACACATTATAAAATGCACTGTGTGAACTATGCAAGGAATGACGTAATTATGGATGCATACATAATTATGAAATTCAGTGCACGAAAACCACAGTAAGATTTATCATGTGTAAGAACCGATAGTGGCAAAAATAACGAAACGTGAACAATGTAATGGAGGTACGGTGGACGCACCAATGGCGCTTCATATATTTATATGAGTGTCCCTCTTACATTGCAAGCATGATGTTATTTAAAGTAACTAGAAGTTTAGAACTTTAACCAGTGTTGTTTTATCTTTTCGACTTCATGTTTCGAGCTCTCACAAGTTTCCTCTAAATAAATTTCAGGACGAAATTTCCTGAAGTAGGGGAGACTGTGACATCTGTGCCTCCACGGCCATCAAACAAATACCAAATCAATGAAATATTGTATTTCATACTTGGGATTTGTATAAATATGTGTATCTTTTGCACATATCAATTCTTGTTCAATTTCGAGCTCTAAATCGCCTTCTGGAAAGTTATACGTGAACCGATGCGTAAACGTAATTAGTTTAATGCGACAAACACTCTGGAACAGTGACATGGACTTAACATACCTTAAATAACCTTTACATGACTTAGAAATAAGTTTTGGAGGGTTTGGTGTGTCAAAATCAAGTTTATTCGCTTATAGGGACTAATTTCGACAAACTGCGAAAGTATGTCGATTTGTACTGTAACGAACATTTTGGAACTTGACCATAATTTAAACATACCATAAATATCCTTTACATGCTTTGAGGGGTTCGGTGTGCAAAAATAAACTTTTTGGCCGAACTGGGACTAAAAGCGTCAAAAAGTGCATGAGTTTGCATTTTCGCGCATATCTTACATTCTGAATATATCCGGACATCCAACATTAAAATATTTTATTTTAGTGATTGGCATGATAAAATTCCATTCGTCGCGTAATTTGGATAGTTTTTCGCGTCTGTTCGTGTTTCGTCGTAATTAACCGAACAACGCAACCGTACGGCCAAACGAACTAACATCCGAGATGTTTTTGAGCATATTTTAAGTTCCCTATACTTTAACTTTATTTTAGAGCCTTGAAATGGGGTTAACGGGGCTTAAACGTGTCAAAAATGCATCGAAAACCAAGTTTCAGGCATGTAGGGACTAAACTTGACATTCTGTTAAAGTCAGGCTTAGGAGGGGTGCATAAGACTTAGTGAAAGTCTATGCGGCCCGCGAGAGACCCCCAGACCTGCAAAAATCAGTTTCCAGCAAAACCCAGTTGTTCCTTTGTTTTGTACATGGTTTCTTTCAATCTATGGGCTTGTTTTGGGCACCCATAGTATGGTATTTCAGTGGGTAACACTTGGATGGTTGAGATTGAAGCTTTGTATTCGAGAAACGATCCTAACGGTTGTCCAAACTCTATAAATACCCACCTTGAATTCACTTGTTCTTCACACCTTGATTCATTTCTGCTCTAAGTTGGGGTTTCCACACCTCATACTTGAGCAACTTGAATCAAATCTCCATTGCTTGGACCTCTTGTAAGTATTCTTTCATCTTTTATGCGTTTTTAAATGTGAAAGTTAAACAGTGTTTGACTTTCTGCTTTGACCGGCCAATGGTCAAACACGAAGTTCGTTTGAACTTCGCAACGTGAGTGTAATCACGATGGTTATAGTCCCTTGTAACTATACCTACTGATTACCACGTTGATTAGGTATAGTGACGAGTCATAGTTTTAGTCAAAATACGTGTTTATGCGTATTTTGCAACCAAACTATTCTTGGGTATCAAAACCCTTTGTTTTGATATCAAACTTGTTTTCTAACTTCGTTAAACATGTTTTAACATGTTTAACTCGTCACTTTTAGTTTAGTGCTTATATAGGGTCGTAAGATAAGCGGTCTAAACAACCACTTAGACTTTCGAACCTTACCCGTTTGGTCGATCATTAGGATCGGATCAAACATGTTTTGTGACCATAGTTGTATAGGGAATAACCTTCCGAGGTTATTCCTTATGGTCACTACGTTTAGTTAGTTGTATGATAGGTGATTTATATGCCTTAGGAAAATGACCAAAATGCCCTTTTTACGCATAAATTCATTTTAAACATATGTAACCTAAATTTTTACATCTAAACTGATTAGGTAACATTATTATACATGTTAAGGCATATAATACTTGTCATAGGACTAGTTAGGCGGTCCGAACGCATTTTACGTGAATGACGCGTTAAAGTAGCGTAAGCTACATAAACGGGTCGTAATGGGTAGTAAGCACTTAGGTTAGGTTTCGATTTAGTATGTAGGCTTTGTTAAACCATATCATATGAGTTCCAATACCCATTTGGTTTAAGAAACCTCATTCTATCCGATCTTTCGATTTAGGTCCGGTTTATTAATATAGTTACCTATATTAGGTGCCCTTTGATTTCCATGATCCCTCTAGCTTTGATTGGTTGTTATTCAAGACTTCTAAGCATTCTCAGTGAGTACATAGTCCACTCTTTTACATTTTCAAATGTTTTGGGGTGATACAAATGTGCCTACTTGTTACTTTCGTGTTTTTCATGCTTTTATAACATATACTTGCTATGTTCATTAGTACACTTATAGTACATGATTTCATTATGTTTTGCTATGTATGTTCTTTGAGCATGCTAGCACATTGATTTTCATATAATATATTTTTGTTGCATATGTTTATCCAGCATATGGACACATTGTTTTACATTTCTACTTTGTATGTTCATTTAGCATATTTAAGTACATTATTTTCATAAAACATACTTACATTTGGTATGACATTTGGTTTGTTTAACGGGTCATAAATACATTCATTACCACCGATCATGCCATTCATTAGTAGGTAGTGGTACCATAGGAATTGACAACTCCCATTCCTGAAATCCTAGGTTTGTTTGGGTGGAAGGAATGACCGAATTCGATATTCAGAATTTAGATGAACCTTTAACTCGTTAGGGGTTTGTCGCCACAGTCGCAAGGCTTGAATGTAGGCGTTAGAACAATACCGCATAGATGTATGTATCAGTAAAGCATGCATTTTACAAAACATAACTTTTGATTTAAATTATGATTTATCAAATACACTATTTTGTACATTTCTTTCATACATGGTTGAGTAAATGCTTTTATTTAGTAAATGCTTTTATTCACTATACATTACATTTGGTTATACATGAACATGATTCACATTTGGCATTTGACATTGTTTACACATAAACTTTTTGACATTGGTTTAAACAATGGATTTTGGTGGTTTGTTTGGGTAAGTGATTTAAATAAGGAGGCGTGTGTAATATGATAAAAGCATGGTGGATACGCCGCTGGTACTTCCTATATATAAGTGCTTTTATGATATTACATATCGTAGCGTTATTTAAACCATTTCAAGTTAGACATATTACATTTTACACAAATATCATATCTTCATGAAACATTGTTTTACAAACAACATATTTTATACAAACTCATTTTACTTGGTTATTTATTTATCTATGCATCTTTCTTTTATATCATCTGATTTCTTATCACTTTTTGTATGATTTATAAAAGAAAACATTTTACAAGGTTCATGACTAATTTTTTAAACATTTTCATTAAACATACAAGTCATGAATCCTATTTTAATAAAACCTATGTATCTCACGGGCATTTTTATGCTGACGTACCTATTTTCATATGTGTTTTCAGGAATTGATGCATAGGATTGATCAAGATACACTTAGGCGGACTTGGGCCTTAGTGACAATAAAAGATGCAAGACTAGTTAATTACGTTATGTGATGCGTGTTAGTGTGAATATATTTTTATGTATATTTTTAGCCCTTTTTAACACTTTGGTCAAGTTTTAAATTTATAAAACACGATATTCTACTAACACTAAACACACATATGGGCAAGTGCACCCATCGTGAGCGTAGTATAGTGTTGGTAAGATACCGAGGTCGTCCAAGGACACAAGAGCTTTTAATACCGGTTTATCCTCAACGTCTAATCAAATCAAAAGTTTAGAAAAAGGTTTAATCATGTAAATAAAAACTAAAAAATGCAGAAAATAAAAATAAAAAACAGATAGACAAGATGAATCACTTGGATCCGACTCGCCTTTAGTGTAACCTTTGATTATTTCTGCACTTTTGCACTTTTTAAGAGATTATCTTAGTTATTGTAGTAGGCCCTTCTTTTGAAGGTGATGTTACCCTCAACCCAGTAGTTTGAGTTAGCAAGGATACAATCCTAAAGGGTTGAATTATTGAAAGATAATTAATTAAGTTATTAATGAGAAATGTGTTAGGCCCCTCGTTTGAAGGTGACGTTACCCTCGGCTAAGTAGTTTGAGTCAGCAATGATACAATCCTAAGTAGCCGGGTTAATATATTAATAGTAGTTTACATATGAGGGGATCAAGAAATTTGGACCCCCACCATCCAATACCAGTGGGTATTGAAGGAGATCCTACTAAGCTTGACCCAGGTCCTTGCAGGATCTATACACTGAACAAGGCAAGACGCTTACCAAACCATTCCCTTAACCCCCGACCAGGTAGCCAACATATCTCCATATAGACTGTGGAGATATGAATGGTGTAAATCTTTTATTTTATATAGACAGTAAAATAATGCCAAGACACCACTGACAAATGACATGGAAGTTTCACCTTCAACATAAGAAACTAGTTATTAAAGTCATTAATACATAACCAAATAAAAAGTGCGAAAAGATTAAAAATAAAAAGTATTACACTAATTGCTTGTCTTCACCAAGTGATGTAAGAGACTTAGGCAAACATGGCCTTTGATTGTCAAGAACTCTTACTATCAATCTTGGATCCCGAGACTACTACACACACTCTATGATGGATGATGGTGGTGGATGATGGTGTTGTGGTGGTGGAGGTGGAATGTGGGTGAAGTGGGAGAGAGGTGGTTTGCCAAGGGATGATTTGCAAGTGAGCCAAGCACCCCTATTTATAGCCTGCACAGAAACCTGGACATGGCCCCGTGTCCATTGAGCACAGCCCCGTGTCCACCCGTCTTCTTTTTCTTCATTAAATGCAGTTTGTCTGCATTAGTTGACCATGCCCCCATGTCCGCTGGGCACGGCCCCGTGTGTAGAAGCGTATCTGTACTATCAAGATTTGCTTGGATTCTGCGAATCTTTGCGTTGACCACGGCCCCGTGTCCGGTGGACACGCCCCCGTGTTGGGTGATATAAGCTTCTACTGGTTTGTCTTTTCTGCAGACACTTGGGCACGCCCCCGTGCTCATTGAGCACGGGGCGTGTTCAGCCTCCTGTTCTCTTGTTTTTGCTTAGGAAGATGCTATCGAGGGGTCGGGCATGCCACGTTTATTCCTTTTCTTGTATTATTGTTAGATTTGGTTGCATTTTTTGCTTCTTTTGTTCGTTTGAGCTAATTTAATCCTGAAAATACAAAAGGAAGGCAAAAGCACACTTTTTCCAACATTAGTACTAAAAAAGGGTTAGTTTTATGCCTCATTTGATGTAATTTATATGTTGCATTTTACACACATCATTATGTTTCTTTGTTTTTAAGACATTGTAACCTTTTTTAATTCAATAAAACAAAACTTCAATTTCCATGTGTTATGAAACAATGATTCTGTTACGACACTCCCCGATGATTCCGCCGCGGTTTGTTGTTTTACGCGGTCGGGGTGTGACACCGAGCCACCCGGCTAGGATGACATAGTCACCACATGGGCCACTCCTGGACCCATGGGTGGGGCTCGCAACACCCAAATAGATCTATCGCTCATGCCCCTCGGTCCTTATACAAGGATTAATGGTCTTAAGTGTTATACCCACCATTCACATGATCTAATAGTTCATTCCTTAGCTAACCATACCATTTGAAACATTCGAAACATTTGAATCATGTATTTCACCCCGTAAGTTATAAAATTGAAAACAGTTAAAAGAAAAGGGGGACATGAACTCACAAGTTTGCGTTCTGCTGTCTCGTATACTCAAAGGGTTCACTTCCTGGGTTGTATCACTACCTACACACTTACTACGTTTTATTAGACGCTTAGGTCGTGTAACGACTCTTAGTCTTATTCATTAAGACTTATTTAGGAATTGGTGTACTTTGAGTTATACGTTGGATATATATTATGTAGCTCCAAATTATATAAATATTAATTAAAATTATTATTTTAACTCCAACTATTTTTATTCAATTATTTGAAATATTGTCAAAACAATATATTTTTAACTTGGTTTTTTATGTATTTTCCCACATATGTATTTTCCCAAGTATGGGTATATTTGCAATCTTGCATTTTCATACTTGTGTAGTTGTGTATATTTGTACGTATAGAATACGTATTTTCTTGTATTTATTAAGTATTTCATACTTAAATTTGTGTATAATTTTCCGGAATATTATTTTTATATAATCAAAAATCACCAAATTTATATTCTTAAAATATACATTTTTAAGAGAATTTTTATAAAAAATATCTATAAACTTTACTTGGCAAAAATAAGTATATTCTCATATAAATCTCAAAATAATATATTTTTAAGATTAACTTAGAAAAATATATATATATTTTTAGTTTTCACCAAAATAATATATTTTTAAATTGTTTAAGAAAATATATATTTTTCTTCACTCAAAAATAATATATTTTCTGTTTGACAAAAAAATTATATATTTTGTAATACTTGTAAAAATTCATATCTTGCCATTTCCTTGGTTTCAAAATACCGTTTAACACCTTTTTCGGGTTACGAATTTATTTCTGGGAATATATATATATATATATATATAGGTAAAGGGTACTGTACAAATTCCCTTATCGTACATTACGTACGCTACAATCTCAGCCGTCAGATCATCTTCCCGCAATGAAAATCGCATGTTGTTTTTTTTTTTTGTAATAATTTCGCATGTGATAATTTTGATGAAATAGCAGGTGTTTTTTTGTAACAATTTCGCATGTGGTAATTCAATTTCGCATGTGATAATTTTGATGAAATAGAAGGTTGTTTTTTTGTAACAATTTCGCATGTGGTAATTCAATTTCGCATGTGATAATTTTGATGAAATAGCAGGTTGTTTTTTTGTAACAATTTCGCATGTGGTAATTCAATTTCGCATGTGATAATTTTGATGAAATAGCGGGTTGTTTTTTGTAACAATTTCGCATGTGGTAATTCAATTTCGCATGTGGTAATTCAATTTCGCATGTGATAATTTTGGTAACAATTTCGCATGTGGTAATTCAATTTCACATGCGATTTTCAATGCGGGAAGATGATCTGACGGCTGAGATTGTAGCGTACGTAATGTACGATAAGCGCATTTGTACGTTAACCAGCCCCTATATATATATATATATATGGGAAGGTTCATTGGGGAACACTAAAAAAGTGGGGAACGGCGGGGAACCGACTCAAACGAACTCCGATTGGACTCATTCCAGCGGTGTTGGAACCGGCTCGTCGAACCCTAACTAAAATCTCTTAACCCTAAATCCTAACTCCTAAACTCTAAACACTAAAGCTAAAAAATAAGGCTAAAACCTAAGCTAAACCGTAAAAACTAAACTATAAACCCTAAAAGCTAAACTCTAAAGGCTAAAACTAAAGCTAAACCCTAATGCTAAACCCTAAAGCTAAACCCTAAACCCTTAAGGTAAACCCTAGACCCTAAAGCTAAACCATATAGCTAAACCCTAAACCTAAACCCTAAAAGCCAAACCCTAATATATTTAGGGTTTAGGGGTTATGATTTAGGGTTTAGGGTTAAGAGATCCTAGTTAGGGTTCGACGAGTCTGTTCCAACGCTGCTGGAAATAGTCTAATCGGAGTTCGTTTGAGTCGGTTCCCCACTGTTCCCCACTTTTTTAGTGCTCCCCAATGAACCTCACACTATATATATATATATATATATATATGTATATATACTACTTTAATAAGAATATAGGAAGGACAAGAATGGTCATTTGCCATTGTACAACCATTTGAAGCCCATTGTACAATCATTTAAGCACAAAGTGTTGAAAACTTTGTTTTCAACACAAGCTGTAGCCGCGTGGATATTAATCGGATCCTGTTGACCCATTTTACCACTTTCGGATCTAATAATGTTTGTATCTTTCTATCTACAAACCCTAATTCATTTATTCCGCCGCTCCTCCATCTCTTTCATACTTTCTCTCTGCAAACTATCTTCTTCTACCCCATCCTCCTTCTTCCCCCAAAAAGGATGAGATTTATTTCATAATTCAAACACCCATCTTCCTTCGTTCTCTCTCTCAAACAGGAAGAATGAAACTTAACATCATCTCCTCTACCAGATACCAGACCCAACGGTGGGTTTCTCTCCTACCGAAAACCCTAACATCATCTCTTCTAACAAATCAACGATTGGTACCAGAAAAAAAGCTTCAATACAACACAGGTATGATCAGTTGTCTTTGTATCTTATCTTTGTTTGTCTTTGTATCTTATCTTTGTTTACATTAGATCTCAAAGCTTTGTTGTTTCTATCAAGGTAGTATTAGCAACAAGATTGTCAATTTATTAGATTACAAAAAAGGGTATTAATTTGTGCCGATGGTTTCTGGTTTCTATTTGTGATAATGACACCATTTTTGTTTTGAAATCACTTTTTTATGATTTGTTGTTTTATGTGATGTGTGTGTACGCCAAAAACATACCAACACACCACCAGTGTGCATGTAAATACATAGATTGATCGAGTTTTCTGGATTAATGTGCTAATAAAATACTATTGTTGTTGATGATTTAAGGTGAAATACTTAAAAGGAACCAGAAAACCCCACTAGATGTAAGTTTTTATTTATGTTTTAGATTCGTAGAATTTATAGGTATCATTTTCATCAGATTAATGGGCTGAAATTGCTATCTCTAAATGTTGGTGTGACATAAAAAGTTAATTTAAGAAGAATATCTGAAATTTGAAGCTATTTTTTCATGGATGCAGGTTATTCCGATCAGCGTAGAGTTAAAGTGGCTGAGAACAGATTATACAATTAACATTGTGCGTGGGAACAGATGCTAAAAGTAGGTAGCACACCACATTGCGGGCTTACTGATCCAAAATCAGATTTAAAACATTTTGCAAAGAGAAAGATTGGAAAGGGTGGTGATAGTATCATCAGGTTAATGTGCAGATCTGGCGAGATGGGTTCTGATGAACCTCCCACTCAAACAAGGAGACATGATTAGACAGGTAAACAAGCATAGAACTAATTATTTTGACCATTTAAGTTGGAAGTTCCTAGATTGTATAAGCTGGTATAAGTTTTGTAAATTGTGTATGTGGCACAGTTTGACATAAAAAATATTGAACAAGAGGCATATTGTTGGATGTGCCGAAACGAAAAAAAATACCATAAAGTTCGAAACTTTTGGGTACATTAATTCATAATTGTTACAAGTAACAAGTTGATTTTATGGTAGCAGTGGTGGAGGAAGAGACTCAATAATGAAAGAAAGCCGTGGCAGGTCAAGAGGGCGAGGTGGAGGCCATAGTGGTAGTGGACAAGATAGAAGTGATGCCCTTGGATGACTCTTGTAAGTATGATGCATTTTGTTTCAGCTTCATTTTTGCACTTGAGAGGATACAAATATTGCAAATGATTTAAGAAGCTCATTTTGGTTACTTTTTCAGGACCCGTATTTTGAGACATATGGCTTCTCAACTGAACTTAAATATGAGGAGTGATGGGTATGTCAAGGTTCAAGATCTATTGAGGCTAAACCTGAAAACATTTGCCAATGTTCCAATAAGCTCCCATACGGTTGATGATATTAAGGAGGTTCGTTAGTTATTAGCTATTTTTATGTGGTACAAGTGTTGTGGTTCCAACATCATTTCATCTATATGTTGTGATAAAGATAAGAAAGTAACCCGGTAGGAAACATTATCAAGGTGTTAGATGTCGTTTGTGACTCACAGTACATTGTTGGTCTTCAATTCGTCATTTATTTGTTTTTAGTAATTGATGGGTTCTTATAAGTTATTCTAAAAGTTGTTTCGCCTTTTTTGGTATAATATATTTTAGGCTGTCAGAAGGGATAATAAGCAACGGTTCAGCTTGCTTGAAGAGAATGGCGAGCTTTTGATTCGTTCAAACCAAGGTCATACAGTAACGGTAATCATTCTTATAATGTTACAACTACATGCTTTATGATTGGCTTCATAATAAATGGTTGAGGTTAGGCTGTTACATTGTTGCAAGTAATTTTAATTTTTAATATTTTTGTATAAAGTTACGGATTTGGTACTTAAGTATCCAAAATTACTAAGATCATACCTATCTTTGAAATTTGTCACTCATATTATTCTTAAAATGGATGTCCGTTTTAATTTTCTCAAAATGACAAATTTACTATTTTGGTAGAGGTGTTTACATCTGTGGTGAGGGTGGTTTGTTTAGTTCACCATTTAAGTTAAGTATCTATCCAAAACATAATTATTTTGACCATTTTATAGTCACACAAAGCTTTTCTGTTGCAATTCATTTAAGAAGTAATTCTTTCACAAAGCTTTTCTGTTGCTCCACGTTCACAGGATTGTGTTGGGCCAGTCTATTGTTTTAAATAACAAAATTATTTTATAAAATAAATCGGTGGTCTTCTATTTATGTTGTGCATGCTTCATTTGTAATACAACACAATAGAATTAGCCAAATAGATGGGTTTGTCAATGGATCAATAATGATTTAAGTTAATTAGTGATATCACAGGCCTTTGGTATATGGGCTGGGTGATGTTTGGTGGCCTTCTTTTTTTTTTAAAAAAAAATTCAAAGTTTTTTAATAACTACTAATGTGCCAAATACTATTACATAAATTATGTCATGTCTTTACGGTGTTTTATAATATGATTTAGTAGGTTTTTGCATGAAAGTACTCTTATGACTATTTGCAACCAGCCCGATACTTTTTCTATTAAGCTATTATATATATATACACACACTATATATAAAGTACAAGTTGTGATGCATCATGTACAAGTCTTGAAAGCATCTTGTAGGTTTGGACAATGGTAGAAGCTAATAACAGGTGAGCGGGAGGATATTTGAGTGCCATGATTCAAAATTTAAATAGTTTTAGGAGGGGGGAGAAAACGAGATAGAGAGAGAAAGAGAGCCAGACCTGCCAATGCAGATGCAGACTTGCAGCTTTTGAATAACAGGTGAGCGGGATGATATTTGAGCGCCATGATTCAAAATTTAAATAGTTTTAGGAGGGGGAGAAAACGAGATAGAGAGATAAAGAGAGCCAGACCTGCCAATGCAGATAAAAGCTTTTGAATAACAGGTGAGCGGAATGATATTTGAGCGCCATGATTCAAAATTTAAATAGTTTTAGGAGGGGGAGAAAACGAGATAGAGAGAGAAAGAGAGCTAGACCTGCCAATGCAGATGCAGACTTGCTGGTCTTGATGGTGACTACTAAGGGTGCTTTTGAAAGATAAAATCTTGATCTTTTTTAATGTGTGTTTCTTAAACTGCATTTAAAAAAAAGAATTGAGTCTTTATCCTGTTAATGAATGTGAGTTTGACAAATTTATGTTTCTTGAATTGTAGAATGGTGAAAGAAAACAACGAAATGATGGTTCTGGTGACACTACTCCAGAGAAAGATGAAAAGAAACAAGTTGATTCACAGAGTGCCTAAAGTTCACTATATAGGAGTCAAGCTAATGCAATGGAACCCGAGTCGGATGCAGAAAAGGTGACCAAGTAAAATTTGAAGTCTATTATGACCAACTTCCACATAGTACAGAAATGAAATGCAGAATATTGTTGTTGAATTTAGTGAAACAACCAAGATGATGGGAAGCTAATACCAAACACACATCTTATTATTTTTTGTTATTATTATGATTGTTTACATGTAGATGATGATGTTGGAGAGATTGATTTGTGCATGATGAAAGTCATCAAATTTCAGGTTGTGTTTTTACCTGCGAACTCATAAGCCACAAGCCTAATATTGTATTTTGTTTTTCATTTTAAGTCATTTAGCTGGAGCATGGACTCAAGGAAGTCCAATGACTTCTTCACGAATGCATGATCAATATTTATTTAAGCTTAAATAGAGACTATAAATTTAATTGAATGGGTAATAAATAATCTTTAATCGATTAAATGGTCTTAAAGATTGAGAAAAAAATGAAATTACAAAACGTCAGTTTTTAAAAAATAAAATGGTTTCCGTATTCGAGATTAATAAATTATGATTTTTATTTTAATGGAAGCAATTGTTGATAAAATAATTTTTAATCAAAGTTATATAGTTCATTGTAAAGCTTAAGAAATGTAAATGTGAAGGGCTTATTTTTTTCTATGTCAAAAGGAAACGTATTTGTGAGCAAGTGGAAAATAAAAGTGAAAATGGTAAATGTGAAAGTATTTATGTAGTGGTAATTTTAGCAATCCTCTTGTTGTTTGACTCATTTTATGTGTATGTATGAGAACAAAGAATAAGATATCCGTTGATTTAATATATAATCTAATTTAAGAACTTTTTGACTCTGCTAATATTTTAGTAGATTTAGATGTGGTGTTTGTTGAGTCCTGTTCAAAAAATCAAAAAAATCCGTCTTATGAATTCTTATATTGTTACTTGGTCATCGTGAGTCATGTATAATATTTCAGCTCTAAGTATTAGTTGTAGTTACTGTTGCGTTTACTTTTCTATTTATATATTGTTAAAAACCGGTTTATCCGTCGTAAGTTGCGAGTGAACCCACTAGAGGATTGATAAACTAACATAAACCGAGTACCACATTATCTAGCGCACGACAAGAAAGTGTTAACAATGACGCCAAAGAGAGGGAGTAGAAAGCTTTTTATGCCCAGGCTATTCACTACATCATCAAAGCAAAGAGAAAGAAGGCTTTATGGTTGTGCTTTTGTTGGCTTGGTGCATTTCGGTTTGTTTACATCCTTTTAAAACTCTTTAAATCCCCATGACCGGTTTTGAAGTACCTTAACCGAAAATTTGGATTTTAGTTATGACCCAACAGAACTGAACCTTCTCACGTACACCCTTAGAATTACTAACAAGTGTTGCGTTTTCCGTTGCATCGCGAATTTCGTTTTGATTATGGCTCAAAACCGAATCGCCCTAAACTCATCAACATAAGTGATATGTTTCCCGCCGCATCGCGCGGGTAATATATATATATATAGTCCAATGTCCTTTGTCCGATTGTCCAGTATTCGGGTATAAATTATACATTTTTTTCTTGTTATTTTGGTAATATTTTGTATTTCAAATTTTGGTATTTTTGATGTATTATTTTCAAGATTCCTAATTTAATATAACTAATACAAACAATATACAAGTAGCACATTATTTGTGACATCTAAATATATATTTTCCTAAATATATACTTAGTGATTTTTATCACCAAAAATCAACCTCCAATATTTGTAATTTTTGTAATAATAATTATGGCAATTTTTTATAACCAAACCAAGATCAAGATTTACTTGTAAACACTTGTTTAAAAATATTTTTCTAAGTGTTTAATTTCTACAAAAATTTTGCCATAGTTTCCCCTTAAAAATGGAGGTTTCCATGCTTATTAGCATATCATTTTCTTTTTAAAAATTCATCATCAGTCATCAACAACTAACATAAGACTTACCATGAGCCATAATATGCATTTTAACAACATGTCATGAACTTGAAGTTTAACAAAAATGTGCAGTAATTTCACATGTTGTTTAGTAAGCTTATTTATCTCTAAAAACATGGGTTTTAGTTTTATAGAACTCATTCTTGTGAATTTTTATTCTTTACAACTTGTGTGATGATTTTTCAAAAATCGATCTTCTTGTATTTTTATTGTTACATACACTTTACTAGCTTTGTTTTTAACCCTTAAAACATGATTACTTTCTTTAAAAACCAACTTCATGTTAAATCTTGTAATAAACTTTAGTTTCTTGAAAATACTATTTTTGAAATCTTTTATTTTCAAGACTTATAACTTGTAGGAATAATCATCCTACACTAAAACAAGTTCATATTCAAGTTCATGATTCACATGAAGGATGATCATCACAAATTTCTCAAGATCTATCCTTACACTTGCTAGATCATGTGTTTAATCATCATCTAGCAAGCTTCATATGATGATCTACATCATAATCACAAGAAATCAACAAATAAGTTTAACACATACACTTAAACATCTTTGATTTTCATATTTTTAAGCTTTATGTTCATGATCATGCTTATGTTTTCTTGAGATTCTTTAGATTAACAAGTTACATAACACTTTAACCACTAAAATTAGAAGTAAAAACAAGGTTAAAGGAGCTTACTACTAGCACTATGGCTAGGGAAGAACAAGTATGAAGATGATGAAGAAATAGAGTGGTTAAAAGCTCCAAGAGAAGGTCCTTCCACTTCCAATGCTTCCAACCTTCTTAGATATGCTTAATACACCTTAGAGAACCCTTAGATTGTATGAGAATGGACTTGAAATGGAGGGGTGTGTGTGTGTGTGTGGTTTGAGCCGAAAATGGAGAGGGGAAGAAGGAGGTTAGAGTGTTGTTGAAGTGTTAAGAATGATAATGAAGTTTAGTCTTGTGGTTTATAAAGAAGTTGGTCTTTATGTTCCATATCAATTAAACATATCAAATAAAATAACAAAAGAAATCACAAGTGGGGGACCCACTTGTGACCGTCATTTAGAGGGGGGGGTCTTGGTTGGTTTTCAATTCTAGTTAGGGATTCTAGTTAGTTAGTAAGTGTATTAGTTAGTGTTTTAGGTGTTTAGTGATTATAGGATGTAATATGGTGTTTGATGATCATAACTAGCTTTAATAAATTAAAACAATGCTTCTAGTGAAATTTTGGTGTTTCGGGTAGTGTCCGATTGTTCGGTTGGTTACCGGTTTGTTAAGGTGCTAAATAGCGCAGTTTAGTGTGTTTTATGATGTATTTTATGACAGTTTTGATTCCCGACACTTATCAAAGCATTCTGGACCATTAAGCCATAATTATGCATTATATTTTGATGTTAAAATGCTGGAAATTGCTGAATTTTGTTGTTTTCTGCAGAATTCTGCAGTTTTAGTGGGTTTCGGGCACTTTCTGGCACTTAAATCATCACTCGGAAGGCAGTTTTATGATCTATACTTTCCTACATATTATTCTAGTGTAACTCTTGGTTCCGGGTAGGGGTGCAAATGAGCCGAGCCGGCTCGCGAGCTACTCGAGATCGGCTCGAGAAAAAGCTCGAAACGAGACGAGCTTTATCGAGCCCGAGCCGAGCTTGAGCCTCAAAACAAAGCTCGTTTGTTTATCGAGCCCGAGCTCGAGCCTTGCATGTGAAGCTCGTTAGGCTCGTCGAGCCTTATCGAGCTTTAGTGTAAACGAGCCGAGTCGAGCCGAGCTTATTTAAACTTGTTTACAAGCCGACCTCGAACCTAAAAATAAGCTTATTTAGTAAACGAGCCCGAGCCCGAGCTTCACTTATCGAGCTCACGAGCCTAAAAAGTCTATTATTTATATTATTTTTATTTAATATACAAATTAATAGATAATAAACGAGCCGAGCCCGAGCCGAGCTCGAGCTTGAGAAAATACAAACGAGCCGAACTCGAGCCTTGAAAACAAAGCTCGAATCGAGCTCGAGCTCGAGCCCGAGCTCACATAAAGTTAATCGAGCTCGAGTCGAGCCTGGTCAAGCTCGGGCTCGGCTCGGCTCGTTTGCACCCCTAGTTCCGGGGCTCATTCTGTGTCTTAACATCATGTCTGCCTGAGTACTGAACTCCCGTCAGTACTTCTAGTTTATCTGATCAGTGTACTAACTTTGTTTTGTGCACTAATTGAACCACAATGTGTTGCATGTAATAATGATAAACATTCTTGCAACATGAAATGCATTTGTATGTACATATTAGTAATAAAAAAATCATTCATTTCATTAGATTGATCATGCACAGTCATTAAAGTACAAGTTACTGTTTATTATTGTACGGAATACATGAAAAAGTGACAATTGTCACAGGGAAGGATGACAACATTGAACATACTAGACAACAACTCTATCATGAAGTCCCTCCTTTTTATATCGACTTAATCGCCGGGCCATTGGCGAATGGGTCATTAGTTAAATAGCGTTATTAGATCTGACAAGCCTTACACCGTGCCGCAGAGGACGGGAGTGGACTAATGTACTTGGGCACTTAGTCAATGATGATAGACATTGACGCAGGGCACTCAAACATGACTTAAGTTAGTAGTCGATATGGTAACGGGTCTAGTGGTTTACAACATGGGGTAGCCCCCACGGTATATGGTTATGGGAACATGGGACTGGATAACTTATGGTTTTCGAAACAACTTATGGTTTTTGGAACAACATTAAAACAGACAACCAACTGTGAACTCGCCAACATTTTTGTTGATACGTTACTTCATGCTTTGCATGTCGTTAGGTTATTTGCTAGAGCTTGCATGGAGAAAGAGTCGTTGTGGGACATGAACCGTTGTGTGTTCACGACAAACTTTATAAACTTTTAAACTTATATTTTGGTTTTGAACTTAATGCTTCCGCTGTTAACTTAGACTTGCTAAATTGTTTTACACCAATTATATTGTTTGTCTTGGGTTTTAATTACTTATTTATAATGTTCAATATGATTGGTGGCTTGATCCTGGTCAGTCACGCTCCCTGCGGTGATACTCCGCTTGTGGATTTTGGGGGTGTGACAGAATGGATTGCGATGGTTGTTCGGGTTGAACGGGTTGCACGATTTGGATATTAAAAGCTTTACGCATCATCAAGTGTTGGATGGCTTGAGTTTGTTGTGTGTGCGCAAAAACATTCGGTGAGTTTTGGAAAGCGGCAAAAGCGTTTGCGAAAAACTGACCTAATCGGTTCGGTTACATCGTTAGATAGTACCCCGGCACCGAAAATACATTCGGGGGTTCGGGTTGTTGGGGACGTTCGGGTTAAAGGGATGCATGGTAGAATAATTTTTTGTAAAAAGGGAAGAATGTTTTAAAAAATAAGAGAGAGAGAGAGAGATGATTTCTAGTGGGTGAAAATGTGTAAAAATGGTGTAAAAGTGGGGAATATATATAATTTTTTATTGGATTTTGGTAAAAAAAAAAAGGAAATATAGCTGTTTGTTATTTTTCTGAAATTGGAAATTATTTTTTTTTTCAAACGGTAACATACATGGGAAAGAGGGAAACTTTTGTCTTTTTGTGCTCCGTTTCCAACGTCTTGTATACGACGGGGAGGACGAGGACCGGGGGGCGGCACGGTGTTTGGGTCGGCACCGTTGCTGGACGGGTGGGGGACGTTCCCCATACTGTCTAGCCTTAGTAATGGTGCGGCTATTATTAGTAATGGAGAGGTAAACGATCTGGATTACTAATAGACCATTACAACTTGAAGTCGTAATTACCAGCATATAATATAGTGTTTGGATAAACATATTATGCTTCCGATTATAGTAAATTTTGCTACAATATTTTTGTCATCAAACTTGACTTGCATCTCATTTTTCCATCTCAAGGCTAGCTCATCAGCAGGCAGTTCAAACTCCAAGTTGGTTCAGCATTTCTTAGGGATGGGATTTTCTGAAGAAATGATTACGAAAGCAATTAAAGAAAATGGTATATATGTTATTAATTACTTAAATTGTACTTTAACCCAGGGATGAGCTGGGGGAAGATGAAGAAGATGAATTAGGGATTAGGGTTTGATGCAGGGAGATGATGAAGAAGATGAACTTGTAAAGGGATTTAATATAATTAATTTAATTAATAATATGTTATAATAAATTCAGCTGGACCATTTTGCCCCTAAAGAAAAAGACAAAATAATCAGATTTCCAAATGACAGGTGATTTGATTTTTGGACCAAAATGAAAATAAAGGTGAAACCACAGGGATCCAGATTTAAAAGGTTTGAGTTTTGGACTAAAATGACAAAAGTGACCAAACCTCAGGGACCAAAATGGCAGTTTACTCTTGTTTAATTTATATGTTTTTCGACAGATTTTTTTAATAATTGGTTCGTATTGTTCAGAATGTTATAATATTAACCACAATTGTTTCTTGTGTGTTCAATTATCTCTAACTAGGTTTATCGACACCGCGTTGTGGCAAATTTCTTTTGTCATTTGTGTTTACATGTGTTTTGAAATCACTACGAGCACGTTGTGCACTGAACCGCTGACAAGAATAAAAAGAGGATATATAAAAAACACTAAAACATAACAGAAAGAAAATCAACAAAAAAAGTTGTATAGTAATGATGTTGTTCGTGTGAAACCCGTGGCCAGAGATGAGCAAGTGGTACTGGATACCGGTACCGAAAGATCTTAAGTACCAATTCGGTACCGAATTTTGCGTTCCTGGTACCAGTTTTTACCTACATATACCGGTACCGTAACCATTATTTTCGGTACCGGTACCAATTTGGTATCGGTTAGCACCGAGCTCATCCCTACCCCTGAAACTAAAAACAGAAATTATTAAAAGTTGAAAAAAATCAACAAAAAAAGTTGTGCGATGCCGTTGTTGTTCGTCCGGTACCTGTTATCAGGGATGAGCAAATGGTACCGGGTAGCGGTATCGAATTTCCTGAACTAAAAGATTTTCAAAATCAATTCGGTACCGACTTTTGGCGTTTTCTGTACCAGGCTGGTGCCGATTTTTACCTTCATGTGCCAATAATGAACTGAACCTTACCGATACTAGTACCGGTTGACACCATGCTTATCCAACTTAAAAAGTAAAGAAAAGAATTATTATTATTATTATTATTATTATTATTATTATTCTTATCATTATTATTATAATAAAACAAAAATATATTAAAAAACTATATATACTATTATAATATTTAAAACACTATTCATTACCTTATATATATATATATATAGGAACCGGATCAGGAGAGAACGCCTCAAAGTGTGAGAACGGTGAGAACGATTCTCAGCCACAAGATCTTAGTGGTTTATGGCTGAGATTGATGCGGTGGCATTTTTGTAAATAATAGGGCCCTTGAAACTACCAGGAGGGGTAAAATAGGAAGATCCAAACAAAGGTGCACATGCTAATCACATGCCATTTCCCCCATCATATTTAAACGATAGTAACTTTTTTATACGTGATTATTTTTCGAAAAAAATTACACCATAAAACTCAGCGTTTTTTATCTTTCCAACGAGTATACTACTGATATACTTTTCGAAAAAAATTAACTGGGTTTTATGGCGTTTTTTCTGGACTGGGTGTTTTATGACGTTTTAGACTATGTATTTTCATGACGTTTTTCTGAACTAGGTGTTTTTATGGCGTTTTAACTAGGTATTTTCATGCCGTTTTTCTGAAGTGATTTTTTATGGCGTTTTCAACTGAGTTTTTTAATGGCGTTTTTCTGATCTGGGTGTTTTATGGCGTTTTTACACTAGTTTTTTTGAGCTGTTGTAAATTATAGCTCAAAAAAATAGCTTTTAAGTGTTTTATGACGTTCAAAAAATTGGTTTTTTGAGCTGTTGTAAATTATAGCTCAAAAAATAGCCTTTGAGTGTTTTATGGCGTTAAAAAAATGGTTTTTTGAGCTGTTGTAAATTATAGCTCAAAATAATAGCTTTTGAGTGTTTTATGGCGTTTTAACTGGGTATTTTCAGTGTTTTATGGCGTTTAAAAAATGGTTTTTTTGAGCTGTTGTAAATTATAGCGCAAAAAAATAGCTTTTGAGTGTTTTATGGCGTTAAAAAAAATGTTTTTTTTTTAGTTGTTGTAAATTATAGCTCAAAAAATAGCTTTTGAGCGTTTTATGGCATTCAAAAAAATGGTTTTTTTGAGCTGTTGTAAATTATAGCTAAAAAAATAGCTTTTGAGCGTTTTATGGCGTTCAAAAAATAGCTTGAGTGTTTTATGGCGTTTTAATTGGGTATTTTTCATGGTGTTTTTATGGCGTTTTATTTGAACACGCAGTTCATGTGAGTGGATTTTTTTTGACAATATTACCCCTTAGTGTAATTTAACATCAATGCCACATGTCACCACCAAAATTGTTCTCACCGTTCTCACACTTTTCAGCGTTCTCTCTAAATCCTGACCCTATTTATGTTGGCAAATTGGCCCATTTTATGTTAATGTAGGTAAGGTGTTCGATTAAATGCATCTATTTGCAAGTTATCGAAGATTTTGCGAGCAATGTAAAAGAAGTGAAAAGGCTAATTTTTAATTACTTTTTATATTACAGAAACTTAGTTTTCATGGTTTTATTTTGATGTAGACTGATCTATTTGCTCAAGTTCTCAAAGAATGTGACGAGCATGGTCTTCATCTTCAAACGTTGCTAAGGAATCAATTTTCATGGTTTTTAAGTTATTGAAGACTGATCTATTGAGGAAGAGGTTGAAGGTGGAGGTATGTGGTGACCGGAGTTCTTGCCCGATAATGGTGGAAGGTGGAGGAAGAGGTTGAAGAGGATGTAAAAATGATAGACTAAAAAAGGTGAAATGACCATTTTACCCTTTAACTGTTAATGGGTAACAATTGACTTTAACCAAGTTTAGGTCTAGGGGTCCAAGATTGATGCAATTAGGAAACGTCGGGGTGTAAGGCCACACGATTTTGAAAATAAGGGGTAAGAGTGTCAGCACCCCCAAACCTCAGGGGCAAAACTGCAATTACTCTAACTAGAGGATCGGTTTTGTTTTATAACCGAAAATTACGATTAGGTTTTGGTTTTGGTTATATCAAATTCCATAATAGCCTAATTTGCGCCTATCTACCTTGTTTAAATGTTTGTTATTAAAATTGTCATCTAAATTCATGTCACACCGCAATCAATGGCAGAAACATCGGAGTGAGACGAACAAGATTGTTCAAAACATCATAATGTGCTATTTGTGACATTAATTTAATAAACAAACTTTCATTTCATTTCATACTCAAAAGAATACATTGTTTAATAAACAACTTGGATCTAACATGACTAAACATAAAAGAAATACATAAAGTAAAGTTTGGGTGCGTTTCTAGTCCCACCCTAAGTAGATTTCTTGAGATTTTGTCATCAATTTCCAATAACATGTATATAAAATATCCGTCAACACAAAATATTGGCGAGCATATAAGTTTTAGTCTACATAGCATACGTATAAAAAAAACTCTTATCCAACATGGCAATTGTACACTACGTTATATCTGTCACACCTTGCTAGTAGCGGAAGCGTATTGTGTGTGACTTAAGAAAGGTAATCATTGCATCCAATCATGTAAACAGTATAAACCAACAACGATGCCATAGATATATTGATTTCAACAAAGTTTACAAGTTTCCAACATAGTTTTCAAGTTTCATCAACGTTTACAATGTTACACATAACATAGTTATCAAGTTATATTACACTTCACAAAAGTTTGTTTTTGACATAAAACATATTGAGGTTTTGTCCCCTATATACCCATACGAAGTTGGGATATAGAAGATAAATCCTCCAAAAGCGGCAATCGTTGTCATTGTCATTCCCGTTTCCTGTAGTGTATCACCGGCTTAAGACTTGTTTCCTAAAATACATGTAGTTTTAAAAAAGTCAACAAAAGTTGAGCGAGTTCATGTAGTTAATGTTATCATATGAAATCTCATGTTTGAAATCTTGTAATGTAATCATGGTATGTTATTAGCATTTATGGATTTTAAGGATCTATCAGTGTGCTGCGAACACACTGACAATATGTACCATAAGTAAGTAACCAAACCGAGACAGCTTTGACATCATTGGGATCACAAAAGCACTCCTATGGCACCAACCAGGAGTGGAGCGCGTCTCAAGCTCTATAGATCTACACCTTTTGCACCTTGGTCACTAAGTGATTAATGGTTACTATTGTCATCATTCTACTTACGTACATTGATCATGTTATCATCTAACCCATAGCTAACATACCGTTTACTTGACATGTATTTCCCCTCAAGTGTTTTAAAAAGAAAACATTGAAATCATTGAAAGGAGGGATATGAACTCACAGGTTTGCGTTACGTGTATCGTACTAGTGAAATGTGAGCGCCCGTACGCGTAAGTAACCTACATGTGTACTAACTTTATTAGACATTTAGGTTTCATCTTGAATTCTTATTATGTTTTCACTTGTCATAATTAGAACAACTTCGTATTTTTGGAGTGTTGGTAGTTTGTTCTTTCGATTATTATATATATATATAATTATTTCGCAAGTGTATATATATATGTTTTGTATGTATTGAATCATGTGTGAACGGGCCTCGCCCTTCACAGGTCCTCGTGCCTCGCACGTGTGTCTTTGGGCCGAGCCCATGTTATTTGGCCTAGCCCATGTCATGTGTCATTGGGCCTAACCCATGTTTTTATGTCATTGAGCCTAGCCCATGTCTTTTATGTTATTGGGCCTTGCCCATGTCTTTTATGTTATTGGTGATTTGGTTCTAACAAAAGCCCAATATCAATTTGGCCATGTTCGCTTGTTTACAATATATTATACTTTAACTATATGTCTAAAATAATAATCACTAGTGGGAATGTCTGCGCGTTGCTGCGATTTTGTCGCCTCGTAGTTGTTGTTGGAGTTTGTTGTTTGTGTAAAGTCACCAACCTCATATATCATAACCTCTATTACTAAACCCGGGAAATGTGCTCACCTCGGTAGTGGTCATAATCACTCATCGTGCCCGCATAGGGGTTCACCTAGTCTTACCCACACATGGGTCGCATTCATCGAGCAACATATCCTAAATTGTTATCATGAATCTTTCTTTTTAATTTTGTTATTCTGTACTTTCTCACGAAAGTTTGAGAATTTATTTAATCTTGCGTCTCATGTATTCATGCCTAGGAGTGTAAATAAGCCTAGCCAAGACGAGCTAGAATGGGCTTGAGCTGAAGCTCAAAGTATTATGAGGAAGCTTGGATCAACTTGTTTAATTTAACTAGCTAAGATAACGAACTCAAGCCTGGTCAGTAAAATAATCGAGTCAACTTGTGCCTCATCAAGTAAACTTAATCAAAAGTTGAAATTACTTGATATTCAACTAATATCAAACTAAATTAGCAGTTAGGCCGAAAAGGCTAAATGTAGCAATATGGCCAACATATCTAAGAGCCAGGATGATGGATCATTTAAGATAAAAATATTTTTTAACTTATGGTCCTTCTTTGCTAATTCATTATTACCTATATATTAAAATCCAATTGAATGAATAGTAACATCTATATATTAAAAATAGAACTTATAAATTTACTAAACTGGGTGTATTTTCGGTACCGATTCGGCACCGGTATTCACCGGTTTTTACCCTCAAATACAAGTGTCGTACCAGTACTGACCGGTACCAAACCGTACCGTATCAGGTATATTCGATACCGGTACCCACTTTTGGGAATTTCGGTAACGGAGGTATATTCGGTACCGGTAACCACTTTTGGGGATTTCGGTCCGGTTGAATGAATAATAACATCTATATATTAAAAATAGAACTTATAAATTTACTAAACTGGGTGTATTTTCGGTACCGATTCGGCACCGGTATTCACCGGTTTTTACCCTCAAATACAAGTGTCGTACCAGTACCGACCGGTACCGAACCAGGTATATTCGATACCGGTACCCACTTGTGGGAATTTTGGTAACGGAGGTATATTCGGTACCGGTAACCACTTTTGGGGATTTCGGTACCGGTTGGCACCGAGCTCATCAAATCCTGTAGCAACGTAGCAATGCAAGTAATTGCACCGTTTAGATTACTTTTCGTACACACGGTAAGTAAACTGTATTTCGTTTGAATGAGTTTTTATATACACAACAACTTATTTTGCTTTCTTTTTTGTCTTTTTTTTTTGTAATGAATTAATCGTAGCATGTAAAATTAGCTTGGACATTTAGATTATTGATGAACAAATCGTATCAAATCCTGTAATCAAACTGGTATCGTATCGGTACCAAATTTACTATAGCAAATCATTCTCGGTACCAATTTGGCACCCACCTTTTGGCGTTTTCAGAATCGTTACTTTCGGTTCGACACCGGTCTAGCACTATACATGTATTTATTGATTTTTACCTTTAAATATCATACCGTATTGTACCGAGCATTTTCGGTGCCGGTACCTAATTTCGATGATTTTCCGGATCGGTACTTTCGGTGCCGTTACCGGTATCGAGCTCATCCATATTTTAACGTGATAGCACCATAATATCTGAACTGAAAACAATAGAATTTCCAACGTGTAGGACATGTGGGTCCTATTATTATATATTAGGTTATTTAAAATCGTTTTTAGGACGGAGTGACTATCCTTACCAGGTCATTTTTATTTATGTTTTGATATTCGGGATCTGCTTGCTGTTACTGACACGCGTTTTGCAGTCATTGGGTCCCCGCCGCAACGCACGGGCAGAAAATCAACTAGTTATATATATATTGTTGTTGAAGGTTGATGAATAGTAATTTTAAATTTATACTAATATATAGTTTTTTTAATATTTTATTATTTTACTATTATTATATTACTTTTAACTTAACATATTTTCTTTTTTTTATTTTCAAAACCATATTACCTTTTTCATTTATTTTTTGTTTTTCATATTTCTTTTTTTTAAATGATACCTTTATCAATAAATTTAATATTTCTTAAATAACTTTCGTTCGTTAATTAAAAAAACTTAAGTACGCAATTGTGTTTATTATCCCGTGGAGATTCCGATATAAGTATTGTTAAAATTGAAGTTATATTCAAACGAGAGTATTTGTTTAGTATCGTTTTATGGTACGCTAATAAAATAAACCGATTCTATTGTTTGGCTTTCGAAACAACATGCTTGATTTTCAAATATCGTTTGTTTAACATTATCATTTGCTTTGTTTCGCCGCAACGCGCGTGCTAATAAAACCTAGTTTCTATTTAAGGGGGACAAGTAATAAACAGTGTTTTTTTTCTCAGGGTCGGTTCGTTTTTTTTAATACCAAACGTGAATTATTATAAACTTAACATGGCCCAAAAACGTTGAAAAACCAACCATAAATATATATTTCAGTTGATGCCCAAAAACGCTGAAAAACCAACCATAATTATATCTTTCAGTTGATGTTGATTAAGGGGGTGTTTGGTTCGCGGAATGTATTGGAATTGGAAATGAAATTTGTATAGGAATTAGAATTTGAAGGAACTGGATTTGGAATTTAAACATTCCAATTGGAATTAGAAATTGTTGGAATTGGAATCTCAATTCTATTTTTGTTGTGTTTAGTTGTCAAATGAATTGGAATCCATCACCCCGGCAGCCACAACCCCCAGTTCGGGTCGAAACGGTATGGGTGGAAACAGTAACGGTGGAAACGGTACGGGTCGAAACAGTTCGGGTGGAAACGGTACGAGTCAAAATGGTTCGCGTCTAAACAGTTCGGGTCGAAATGATTCGCATCAAAACGGTTCGCGTAGAAATGGTACGGGTCGAAAATGTTCGCGTCAAAACGATGTCCAGGTCGAAATGGTTCGAATCGAAACAGTACGGGTCGAAATGGTTCGGATCGAAATGGCACGGGTCGAAACCGTTTTGATCGAAAACGGTCGAAGATTCCAATGAATTTACTTTAATTCCTTTACATATAGGAAGGATTTTGAATTCCTTTAGTTAAAGGAATTTGAAGGCATTCATGCCAAATTCCAATTCCAATTCTATTGTCAACCAAATACATAAAGAATGGAAGGATTTTGAATTTCTTTAGTTAAAGAAATTTGAAGGCATTCATGCCAAATTCCAATTCCAATTCCAATTCCAATTCTATTGTCAACCAAATACATAAAGAATGGAAGGATTTTGAATTTCTTTAGTTAAAGAAATTTGAAGGCATTCATGCCCAATTCCAATTCCAATTCCAATTCTATTGTCCACCAAATACATAAAGATTGGAATTGAGATTCCAATTCATCAAATTCTTTGAACCAAACATCTTAAGAGATTAAATTCATATTCCAATTCCAATAAATTCCTACGAACCAAACGCACCCTAATAAAATTGACGACGCTAAACAAATATTTTAAAAACTCCAACGTAATTAAAAAAAATTACATTATGAAAGTGATGTAACCTATATGTTGTAATCTGCCCTTCAACCCCAAACCAACATTTGCACAAACAAAAGAGACACTTGTTAAACAGTTAAAAGACCTAATCATACAAGATTATCAACCTTAAACCCAAGACAGGCATGGCTTTCTTCTATCACTGGCCTCCCATCGACAAATGATAATCATCTAAAATGAAAAGCAAATTAAATCACTATAGCCTTAGGTTTTTACTCAAACCCATTTGACCAGTTACACAACCAACCCACCAGCGTGTTTTGCCATCTTAAAAGTCTAAAAACAATTTAAATACACTATGCTTCTGAACCATGAGAAAATTAACAAAAAAAAAAAACTGCATTTCTTTGTTGGAATCTATTGAAATCACAAAAGGAAGAGTAAAAAAAGGTCACGCCTCCAAAAGCCCATTTGTGCGAAGTTAATGAAGAAACCTCTACCTCTGGTGGTGCACATGAGCATGTTCAAATTCACCCAATGTTTTAAAATCCAGTTTTTATACCGTACCGGATTTGACTTATAAACAGTTTAATCAGGTATATCGGGCGGTTCAACCGGGTGTACCAGATGGTCTAACCGGTACGACCGGTTGTCCGGTTTGAACCGTTTTTTTAAACACTGAATTCACCTATAATTAAATATTTTGCAAGTCGTACATTAAGAAAAAGAAACAATAAAGATTGCACATTTATATTTATATATTATACATATTAATATGAATTGCTCATGAACAGTGTTTTGTAATAATTGTTATTAAAATCATAGGTGATGAATATTTAGGGGTTGTTTGGCAACTTCTGAATGGTTAGGTACTGAACCAATAAGAGGTCTGAACCACTAAGTGTTGAACCAATAAGAGGTCTGAACCATTAAGAACCAGTATAATGTTTAACTGTTCAGAGACAAATGTCTGACCAATTCAGATTAGAGGTCTTAACCATTCAGACTCAGTATAATGCTTAATCATTCAGAGGCAAATGTCCGAACCATTCAGACATTAGCTTGCGAAACAAACAGTCTGAACCATTAAGTGCTAAACCAGTAACATGTCTGAACCATTAAGAGCCTTTATGAGGTAAACAAACAGCCCCTTAGTATATTAAATTAAATTAATTCTTTATATTATTTTTTAATATTGATAAATAGTTGTATTTTTTATCAACTTTTGTTCTTTTAAGTTTTTTCATAAAAGTTGAATAAGTAGTTGTATTTAAACTTTTTTTTTCATGGCTTTCTAATATAATTTTTTTTTATAATTTTTTTTGAAAACGGTTTTGTATTCAAATACAATATTTCCTTGGTATAGGTATTGTGTTAAAGTGAACAAATTATGAACCAACATCGGTACATGTATGTGTATTATCAGAATCGGTACCTATATTTGGCTTTATGATTTTTTATTTATGTAAAACATGCGACGATATCCTTTTGGTTATTCCACGACTTCTTTTTTTTTGTTTTTCTCTTTCGTTTAGTATAACGAGTGACTATACCGTACCAAGTCGAGCCGATACCAATTGAATTCGAGCTACAAATTTTTTTTATTATTGTATTAAGTTATGAACACTTATTGATATTATTTTATTAATATTGATAAACGATTGTATTTTTTATCAACTTCTATTCTTTAAGCTTTTCAAAAAAAAAAAAGTTGAATAAGTTCTATTCAAACTATTTTTTTTTCTCGACATTCTGGTATAAGTTTTTTTTTTTAAACGGTGTTGTATTCAAATATAATATTTCTTTGGTATAGATAGGTATTGTGATGAAGCGAACCGATTATGACTCAACAACATCGGTACATGTATGTGTATTATCAAAATAGGAACCAGTGTTTGGTTTTATGGTTTTCGATTTATGTAAAATATGTTACGATATCCTTATGGTCATCCCATGACATTATTTTTTGGTTTTTCTCTTTAGTTTGGTATAACGAGTGACGGTATCGTACCAATTCGAGCCGATACAAACTGAATTCCCGCCGCGTAGCGCGGGGGAATTTCACTAGTATACATTATTGATGAGGATTGATGAATAGTAACTTTATTTTTATAATAATATATAGTTTTTTAATATTTGATTATTTAATATATTATTATAGTAGTTTATTATTATATCTACTTTTAATAACATATTTTTTTAAACATATATTTCTTTTACCTTTTTTTAATAATTATTTTTTCTTTTTTTAACATATATTAATTTATATTATTGATGAGTATTGATGAATAGTAACTTTATTTTTATAATAATATATAGTTTTTTAATATTTGATTATTTAATATATTATTATAGTAGTTTATTATTATATCTACTTTTAATAACATATTTTTTTAAACATATATTTCTTTTACCTTTTTTTAATAATTATTTTTTCTTTTTTTAACATATATTAATTTATCGATTAATTTGATGCTTATTTAATAATTTACGTTTATAACTTTTTTCTAAAAACTTAAGTACGTAGTTGTGCTTGATTTCTTTCCCTTATATTCCGTTATAAGTTTTGTTAAAACCGAAATTGTACTAAAAAATAAAGTATTTATTTGGTATCATAAAACGGTACGATGATAAACTAAATCTTTCTAATGGTTTGACTTTCTAAATAACATACTTTATTTTCAAATCACGTTTGTTTTACATTATCATTTGCTCTGTTTCGCCGCAACGCGTGATATAATAAAAACTAGTAAAATTGATAGTGTTGCACTTAGTAGGAATCGAATGTGAGACCTCCCCAGGAGGAAACCACTTAGTGGATAACCACATGACCAACTGGGCTATACCATATTGGCAACAATAATCATATGCGAGTCATATTACAAACAAAAGCCCAACCGTTGTGCATATCAGTAATCATATGCGAGTCATATTACAAACAAAACCAACCGTTGTGCATATCAATAATCATATATCAATTCTCATTATGGCCTAATGCTTTAAAACAAAAGCCCAACATCAATCTGGCAATGTTCCCTTATTTATATAATATAAGCTTGATCTACTTCAGAAATCAGAACTACATACGAGAGCAGCAAAGTAATTTTAAAGTAGTAATCACAAGAGTAACCAATTCAAAATTAATTCCTTCAAACAAAGTTCAAAAGATGTTCAAATTTGGAATGTAATCACCTTATTATTACCATCAATATTCATTTAAAGAAAGCAAAATCAAGCTTTGCCCCAACCCAACCCAATTCATTACAATTCACAAATGAAGCAACAAAACTTTTGCTGACATGTTCTTGAAGCCTCAGTCTTGTTCATCAAAACTCAGTTGTTGACACACTGCCTCTTCATCAAAGTATGACTTCTTCCCAACCAAGTCAGCCACCCTCTTGGCAGGACCAGAATCGCGCCCCGCCTCTTCCATATACCGAACCACCCGAATCCTGGGCAATAACACCTCTGGCATCACCACATCCACAGAGCTCTCATCCTCATTGCCATCAAGACTGAATCTGTTTGGGATCACAATCGCACTCGGAATATCCCACTTCTTCTTCACTCGACCCTCACGTTGTTTCCGTTCAACAGTATCAGTGGTGAGCGAAGACCTCTTCTTCATCGACGAGTTAACCGTCGCCTGGTTGTAGCGACTTGGTATAACCCGACCACCCGGCTTTACAGGCCTCTTAGCAGGAACCGATTGGTCTCCGAACAGCTTCTTCGGTTGAATGCTTCCCAGAATCGAATCGTCTTTCTTCACCCCCTTTTTCAATCCAACCGTAGTAACCGCATGTCTAAGATTAGAAATTTTCTGTCTTGAAAACCCACATTTTTCTTCTTCAATATCATCCAACTTCCAAAAACAAGATTTCCTTCGGTTCTGTGTCGATTCAACCGATAGTTTAGACTTGGCAGCAGCCGACATGATCTCATTCGGCCCCAAACTAAGCCCCCTTGTTTGAATCTTGTTTGGGATCTTTTTAACACCAGATTCTTTCTTGTTTTCAACACACTTGACATTCTTCTCCGCTCTTTCGCGTCTAATGGATTCCAATTTGGCATACAACCGACTGATCTCTTTCTCAATCTCTATCTCCTCATCAGTCTTCTCGACAGGTTTCAACAAACCAATCTTGTTCAGATTCTTTAAAGGTTTCGATTCGTGAACAAGAAGAGAGGATTTCGGGTTAAACCCAATCGGGCTCTGGTTTTCCTTACTGGAAAACGAAGAATCTGAAGACACAACAACTTGTTTCTTCATCACCCACGATGGCGATTTGAAGCTCTCTGAATCACCACCGTCGTCGAACGCTGAATTGTTCCAAATCTGCAGGTCTTTCTTGTTAATCGCATCTGGGTATTCGCCAAGAACACTCATGGTTACTCAAGAACACAAAATCGAGACAAGGAGAGAGTGATGAAATTGATTAGGGTTTGGTGAAGAGGAGAGGTTAAATTGGGGGAATATGACCGTTGGAGAAAATTAGACGTTTGATTTGTGCGCTCCTCCTCTATCATACGCCCCGTTTGATTTAATTACAATGATGATGAGTTAATTTAGGGGTTTGATAAGTTCTAAATTTAGTCCTTACACCACCCGTAGTGGTTGCCCAAAGGGACGTTTTTTGTCCAAGATCACGCCCAATATAGCCCCTTTGCCACTACGTATGGGCGTGATTGGCTTTTTTTTTGTTTGGGCGTTTTATAAATCACGCCGGGTTGGGGAAATTTTGTCCAATCACATTTGAGCTTCCATTATTTGGCCAATGAGATTTTTTAAATGTTTTTATTTTATTTTATTACAAAGATAATGCACCACAATCCCCCATCCCCACTACACCCATTTTAGAAAACGCCCCATTGCTGACTGGGCTGCCACATGGCGCAAAACGCCCAAGGGTGAATATTGCCCACTACGCATGGTCTTAGGATACATACCGGGTAGTACTTAAAAGATGCTTCGCCACGTAGGATGGGTGTGAGGATGAGGCAAAAAGAATGGAACTAAGGAAATAGAGGATGAACCTAATATATATATATATATATATAGGTAGAGGTTCAACTAAGAATTTAATCTTCCCTAAGTTTCCTAAGAAGCAATCTTGAGCTTACATGTGGCAATCTCATTAATTTAGGTGAAAGGGTAATATTGGAAAATGCAAATTTCAAACAGATCTGTACTTAGTTTTAATCACACGATTTTCATTCCTTCTTTCATATTTTTCATTCATTCATTCATTGAGCTTCATCATCTGACCACATCTAATTCAATCGTTTTCATCATCTGACCACATCTAAATCAATCGCAAATCTCAATCTCAATCCTGCTGAATCGTTCATCGTTTTCATCGATTTGCCGGTACCTGCGAGATTGAGATCAATCCTGCTGAATCGTTCATCGTTTTCATCGATTTGCTGGAACCCTAGCTCCTCTGTTCATTCATTGATTTGCTGATTTATCCTCCTCTATTTTAATGATGTCTACTACTGTCGATGGTAAAATACCTTCTAGTTTTAATTTCATCTACTTTTTAGGTTTTTAGTTTTGATCTAAGTTGTGCTGGTTTTTATTTAAAAGTGTAGTTCTGAAGTTGTGCTGGTTTTTTGAAGTTGTGCTGGTTTTTTTATATTACATCATATTTTAAAGTGTAGTTTTGTAAAGTTGTGCTGATATCTTTATTTTGTGCTAGTTTGCCTGGTAAAGTTGTGCTTGTTTTTTGTGCTGGTTTATTGTAAAGTTTGTGCTGATATCTTTTATTTGTTCTGGTTTTTTGATTTGTTCAGGAGTTCGTATCTGTCCAACTACTGGTAATCAGTATTATACTCCTATTGTTCCAGATTCTTCCAAACCTGTAGTTGGTATGCATTTCCAGTCAATTGATTCTGCCTTTAATTTCTATAAGAAGTATGCTAAGTTATCTGGGTTTGAGGGTCGAAAGCATACTCAATCTTCAAAAAATGGTGTTGTGATTAGAAAGTACTTTGTTTGTGCGAAAGAGGGTTCAGCGACATCCTGTGCTGTTGACACGGTAAATGATAGTGTTGGTGCTGATAAAAAGTTAAATGACCGAAGGAGGAGACCTTCTAAACGTACCGGATGTAAGGCACACATCCGTATGTCTTTAACTCCAAAAAATACTTATAGAATTTCTCATGTATTTGAGGAGCATAATCATTCTTTTGTTGATGAAGAGGATTATCATCTTTTAGCTTCGTCTAGAAAGTTGACATTCACTGAAGAGCAACTGCTTTCTGATTTTTCTGAGATGAATATTGGTCCAGTTAGGGCATTCAACCTTATGAGAAAGATTCGTGGTGGATTTGATAAGGTTGGAGTGACGTCTACTGATTGTAAAAATTTTAAAAGAGATATTAATTTGTTCATTGGAGAGTTTGATGTGGACATGGCTGTCCAACGTCTTATGAAGAAGAAGCTGTATTTGCCGAATTTTTCTTGTGAATTTTATTGTGATGAAAAAGGTTCTCTTGCTGGATTATTTTGGGCTGATGAAGAAATGAAACTGAATTATGAGGTCTTTGGGGATGTTATGTCTTTTGATGCTACGTTCCGTACGAACAGGTATTTTATTCATTTTTTGTAGATCATTTATTCATATTTTTATTAAACTAGCACAATTCAGCAAGCAGTTGTAATATAATCAATTCAATTTTTAGGTATGACTTGGTATTTGTTCCGTTCACTGGAATCGATAATCATCATCACAATGTCACGTTTGCTGGTTCTTTGTTAGCATCTGAAACTGCTGAATCATATAAATGGCTTCTTCAAAGTTTTTTGAAGGCTTTTGGTGTTGCACCTAAGGTGGTTGTGACTGATCAGGACGCTGCAATGAAAATTGCCATCCGAGATGTTTTCCCAGATACCAGACATCGTTTGTGTATGTGGCATATAATGATCAAAGTTTCTGAAAAGGTAACTTTCTTAAACCAGCACAGTTTTACAATGTTATAATTTTTTAAACCAGCATAAATTAAACGAGCACACTTTTAGCATATAAACCAGCACACTTTAAACAATCCATTTAAACCAGCACACTTTAGCATATAAATCAGCACACTTTTAAACCAGCACACTTTGGCATATAACTCAGCACACTTTTAAACCAGCACACTTTCTTTAAACCATCACAGTTTAAGCATCATAGTTTAAGTTTATACATCAACTAGCACACTTTAACATATAAACCAGCACATTTTAGGATTTGTTTGCTGTTTTAATATACTAATTATTTTTTTTGTTATAGGTTGGTACTGAGCTATCACAAGATGAGGTTTTTAAAGAAGATATATGTGCTGTTGTATGGACTGATGCTCTTGAACCAGCACAGTTTGAGACACAATGGTGTGATTTAATGATTAAGTACAACCTTACTAGTAACAGCTGGCTGTCTGATATGTACAACCTCAGATCAGATTGGATTCCTGCATACTATCGTCATGAACATATGTCCGGTCTTATGCGTACAACATCTAGGTCTGAGAGTGAAAATCATTTTTTTGGTCAATTAACCAACACAAAATTGTCATTAGTTGAGTTTTTGAGCCATTTTGATACTGCAATGGAATCTCAGAGGTTTAAGCGCAGCAAACGTGATCATGATACCAGATACACACAACCTGCCATGAAAACCAATTATGAATTGGAACGGGAAGCTGTAAAGATTTATACTCGGGGGATATTTTTTGATGTTCAAGAAGAAATTCGACTTGCTTGCAAGAATTGTATGTGCAGGCGTGAAGAAGAAGTTGGTGATTCAATTAAGTTTTATATTCTACAGGTCAATCTTCCCGGCCTTCATGAGGTATTTATTTATACCTTTAGTAGCACAAACATGTTCTGCTTTTTACAATACATTTTAAGTAGCACAGTGATTTATATTTACAATTAGAATTTTACATATATAAACCAGCACACTTTGTTATAAACTAGCACAATATAAAGCATTTGTTATTTGTGTAGGTTCTTTTTACTCCTAAGGATATGGTAATTAAATGCAGCTGCAACCGATATGAGCAGTATGGTTTGCTATGTAGGCATGCCTTTTGTGTTCTTCGTCTTTGTGGTATAAAGGAGTTCCCTAAAAAATATGTTATGGGGCGTTGGACAAGAGATGCTGTTCCAAAAAAGACAAAAGTTGCGAGTTTTGATCAAAATGTTGCTGGTAATCAAGTTGAACGTGCTTCCAGCATTGTGCGTGAGATAATGACTGCAACTGAACATATTGTTAACCGTCTTGTTACAAATATGGACCTGTTATCGTTGTATAGAGACCAAGTGATCGAGTCGAAGTTGAAGGTTGATTCTGCTGACCTTCCTGCAGAATCACTTGACAAGAATGCAAGATTAGCTAATATTCTTCGTACTGATCAGCCATGTTCATCGTCTTCTGCTACCATTCTTCCACCTAGTGGTATTAGAAACAAGGGGTGTGGTTCAAACAAACGCTTAAAGTCTTTTCGTGAGGTATCATCTTCAAGAATATCAAAGAAACCTAAAACTAGAGGTTGTTTGATATGTGGAGGTCATGGACATAATAGTCGGACTTGTAAGATGAAGACTACTGTTGCTGATTCCCAGAAGAGCAGTTAGTCGTGTGTCTTGGAAATCATGATATTTGGATTTGTTATTTTTTTCATTTCAGTTTGGATTTCTTGTATTCTTATTATGTTTACAACATTCAACCAGCACATTATTAGTTTTTGTTGATTTGTAAATGCAATTGTCAAGAATTTGATTTTTCAACATTCAATATACTGTTTAAAACCAGCACAATTTTAAACTTTGTTCTTTAAAACCAGCACAATTATAAAACCAGCACAATTTTAAACTTCTTCTATGAAACCATCACATATTGTCATAGTGAAACCAGCACAATATTAATTGTAAAACCAGCATAAAATTAACTTTCCTAATATAACTGTTAAAGCAGTACAATGTAATTGTTAAACCAGCACCATATTAATTGTTAAACCAGCACAAAATATTACAGACAACTACCAAACTAATGTTATATTGTTCAACCAACACAATCAATATTTCTTGTTCAATCTGTCATTGATTTTCTTTTCCGCATTTTTCTTGCATTCCTCTTTCTTTTCAGGCTCCATCTTCTCATACTTCTCTAACAGTTCCATCATTTCACCTTTCGCTAAGTTGATGTCGGATAAAAGTATTTTGCTTAAATACTTGTATCTCAGTTCAACCAACTCTTTGTCTTGTTCCGGTGACTCTTTCGACAGCCCACTATCCCATTCCTTCTTGCTCACATGCTTCCCTGTGTATGTCTCCATGTGTCTCATTGCAAAGACACCACAATCTACAAAGTTCTTTTCCGTTTGCCACGACATTTTCATTATTTCTGGTTCCAAAGGCGACATCTTTGGGTGCATTGTTGGGTATTCAACTTCAAGGTAATCACATACAATTTCTTTCTATAATTTGAAAATTTTCAAAATCAAAATCCCTAAGCATCACAAATATAATTAAAATAAACAGCACAGAATTAATGGGCATCAATATATTACCACTCTTTTAGCACGTGCCATTTTTTGTGCTTTTGCTTTCCCTTTCATGTTGTCTATAATCTTGATGTCTTCTCCCTTGAAATCAAAACATACAATGTAGTAGTGCTTGTTTTGTAGTATTGGAATGAACAACATGTCCACTTTCCTAATATTTTCAAACCCGGTAGTCATCAATGTCGCGGCAATGTTTTCTCTGAAATTTTGTGTGCAGGTCTTTTTGTTCAGTTTTGGTTTGAAATTGTTTTCTCCCTGCACAGAAACCAACACAATGTGTTATAAACCAGCACCAGCACAATGTGTTATGAACCAGCACAATAATAGCATTTCATATATTAGACTAACCAGCTATTAATAAAACATTAATATTTCAAAACCAGCACAATGTGTAATAATCCAGCACATTTTGTTAAATGTGCTTTTTCTAATCTGTTATTAAAACCAGCACATATTAGAAAACATACCAGCATGTTGCATGGGCAGAAAACTCTTGCCGGTGAACCTTTGCTTCTGTAGACCTCTTCACTGTTTAGTACCAATGACCAAGCTGTTAGGACTTGGACATGTATGTATAAGTTCGGGTGAAGCGACTCCAGAAATACCCTTGAAAGGGTTGTGCTAAATGCTGTCTCAAATATAAACACCCTGCATTGTTGTAATACACATTAGTTTAAATACTTATTTTTATCCAATTAAGATTTTGTTGGTTTTTATACTTACCAGGGGTCGTCAACTGTCGAGAACATCCATTCGGCTATCCTTACTTCAATTTTTTCAGTTTTTGTTTTTATTTGTACAACTCGCTGCATATATGGTGAACATAAAGGTTCGGCAGGGTGAGTTGTACGTTTGCTTTGTCTTTTTTTCTTCTGGTCTCCGGCGTTTAGGTCTTCACCTATGAATTCTTGTTTTTCACTGTCTTTTTTGGTTTCCTTTTCTGGTGTTTTAAAAACCTCTCCTTGCTGTGCTGGTTGACCAGCAGCCTCATTTCCTTCTTTCTTTGCTGGTTGACCAGCAGTGTCACTTTCTCCCTTTGGTGGTTCATTAGCATCTTCACCTCCTTTCTTTGTTGTTTCCCCATCAGGTTTACCATCTTTAGCCTTTTCTCCACCTGCATCCTTTTCTTCTTCACCACCAACTCCATGATCAGCACCATCTTTTTTGCTGCTTGCTACTTGTTCTGCCTTTTCTATTTCTTTTATAATCTCTGGCCACATTGAACTGGTGATTCTGAAAGGAGTTGAATCAAATTGTGAGACCACCATTTTTTTTTGTGATTGGGTAAGTTTAACTTCATTCCCTTCTTCCTTTTCATTCCCTCCTTCTGTCTTCTCTCCACTTCCTCCTTTTTTCTTTTCTTCATTCCCTGCTTCTGATTCTTGCTTCTCGAAATTGTACTTTTCACCATATACTACCAATCTTTTTCTCCACTCATCCACAGCATCCACAACCTCCTCACCTCTGTACTTTGTTAAACATTCTGCAATCATTTCGTGTGTTTCTTTGACATGCATGTCCAGCTCTTTTGTTTTGGATTTTATAAGACAAATCCATTCCTGAAAAGATAACCAGCACATTCTTTTTATAAAGTAGCACAAATTGTAAAAGTAGCACATTTTCCATTTTTATTTTTACATACACATGATAAAAGTTTACAATAAAAGTAGCACATTTCAAACTAGCACAGTTTTACAATCCATTTAAACCTGCACACTTTAGCATATAAATCAGCACAATTTCACATTCCAAATTCTAACATTAAACTAACATATACTAGTGTTGGTGCACTAAATGTCTGCTGATTACGTCATTATCAAGTCTTGTGTCTAGGATTGTTTGAATGATTACACATTAGGGTTTTAAGTTAGGGTTTTTATGTTTAAACACATGATTTCGCTTGAAGAGGGTTTGTATATGCTTGAAGCGAAATCAACATGTGATAATTTCGCTTCAGACATCCTCAAGCGAAATCAAGCACTCTATAAATAGGTGTGTTGGTCATTTGAAGAAGTTAAGTTGTCATTGTGTGTGTGACGAAGTGCTGACGGATCTGTATCAGAAAACCTTGTACAAGCACTCAAATTAATCAGAAAAGAAAGATTAAAAAGATTAGAGCTGTTATGACTTAGTTTACGTTGATTCCGCCTTCGTAATCAAAGATGAACATCCTTAACTGACGGTTAACGGTCGTACAACGGTCCAACAAGTGGTATCAGAGCTCAGGACGAGGAGTTCATACCATAGCAGCGGATTATCTTCTTTCTACTCACTTCTTTTTACATTTTTCAGATCTGAACAAGTTCCAACGGTCAAAATGGTCTAATTTTCGAGTATAACGTGTAAAATATAGTATTAACAAAGCCTACAAAGATTCGGACTAAAATTCAGCTTAAAACATGTTAAAATTGACCTAAAATCAGATTTCGCTTGAAGTTGTTCGTAGGTTATACTTGATTTCGCTTCAGATCTGAATTTTTGGACAATTTCGCTTGAAGAACTGCTGAAGCGAAATAGTTTAGCTGGATTTCGCTTGAAGACTTCCTGAAGCGAAATAGAGGATTTCGCTTGAAACTGATTGGATTGAAACTTGTTCTGTTGAAGCGAAATAGTTGTTTTCGCTTGAAGGTTCTGTTTTGGTTGAAGCGAAATAGTTGGTTTCGCTTGAGAATCTGATCTTGTGTGGTTTCGCTTGAAGCTGAAGCGAAATAGTTTATAGCAGATTTCGCTTGAATAGTATTATAGTACCAATTTCGCTTGAAGCTGTTTACTTCAAGTATTTCGCTTGAACTGTTAATTTTTCAAAACTTAAAAAAAAATTTTCTAAGTGTTTGATAATCTTGCAGGTACGATCAAGATGGATGATATTTTCATGAATCCTTTTAGCAACATGTACGCATTCGCTGGAGATTCCGGAAACAACGAAACGTCTTCAAGTGATGCAAACAAAAGTCCACCGAAAGAAAGAAAGAAGGAAGCTTGGGAGTCCGAAAGCGCATTTGGAACATTTAACAAACCTCCTAAGCTGATGGCTATAGAAGATTATAGCAGGTGGGCAACAAAATTCGAAGACTGGTTGATGGCATTTGCTTTTCCTAGCTGGAAGAGTATGAAAAATGGTTATGCTCAAGGAAAAAAGAATGGTGAAGCATTAAGATCAGCTGAAGAGATTGATTCATTCGTAGCTGAACAAAAATGTGTGGCATTATTGTTTCAGTCGGTGCGTGAAGACATCATTTCACTGATTGATTACTCAAATTCTAAAGACTTATGGGCAAAGTTGGAAAAGAAATGTATCGGTAGTCAAGAAATTAAGAAAAACAAAAAGAAACTACTTAGAAAAGAATTTGATTTGTTTGGTAGTCTAAAGAACGAGTCAGTGTGTAAAAGGATAGAAAGGTTCGGTCATCTGAAGCTGGAATTAGTAAGACATGAGATTGACATTCCTGAAGAAGATCTTATTGAAAAATTGTTTGATTCGTTGCCGGACGAGATGGATTGGAGATATTATGCACTGATGTTGAAGAATACCATAAAAGAACCAGAAAAGCTGACATTAGATTTGCTGATTGAAAAACTCGAGGGTCATGAGCTAGAGTTGAAGAAGACGTACAAGATTAATCATTCATCTTATCAGCAAAATCTGGATCTATACTATCCAAAGAGCATGATGCCGAAGGCTACTTCTCCAAAGACTGCATTTTCTGCTGAAAAAGTGTCGACAGTCGGCAAAGAAAGTCAAAGTGGTCAAAGCAGTGGAAGTCAAAGTGGTTTTCATAGTGGATCTTCATCTTCTGGAAGTCATTCTGATCGGTTTCAATGCAACATCGCAATAGACTTGAAGAACGCACGGAACTTTGATGCAGAGTCGGCCAAGCAACAAATGGTCTTTCTAGCGTCTGTTTTGGAATCCTACGAAGGATTGGTGGCTGGAAAAATTGGGAATACAAATCTGACGAAAGAAGACTACGATCAGATAGACCCTGAAGAAATGGAGCTGATCGACATTCGTTGGGCAATGGCAAGTGCAGTTCGACGTGCACAACGCTTCATGGAGATTACAGGGAGAAAAACGATCGGTGGTCCGTCTATTAAGTTGGGGTTCGATAAATCGAAGGTGACTTGTTTCAAGTGTAAGCAGAAGGGTCATTTCAAACGAGAATGCCGAAACGCTTATGCTGATGAGTCAGAGAATCCGTTTCGAGATGATTATTACAAAAAGGCAATCTACCATCAGAATAAATCTGAGCCGCCTAGATTGAAGCAGTCTGAAGATAACAGAGACAAATCAAGGGCTCTTGCTGTGATTTATGATGATGAGGGGTATGATTGGAGTAAGGAAGTTCTACCAGAAGAAGATGCGGTGGGTTACGCATTCATGGCAAGCAATGATGAACCTAAGCCATGGAAAGATGATCGTACTGAAGAAGAAAAATATCATTACCGGAAGATGGTTGCTGAAACAAAGATTATTAGACTTTCTCGTATCTATCTGAATGCAAGAAGAGCTAATAGATGGGATCCAGATAGAGAGTGCTATCTTGATGAGTATGGAAATATTGCAATTGATGATAGTACACTTGATATCGAAGCCATCATCAAGGAGTACAAAGAAGAAGATGAATATTGGCAGCACAAGTGGTGGGGAACACCAACATCAAAGATGATTGAAGAAGCGAAAGAGAAAGAGAGAAAGGAGAAAGAAGAGAAAGAGAAGAAAGAAAAGCAAGTTGATACAGGCATAATTGATACTACGCAAGAGTTGACAGCTGAGAACCTGGGAGTGATGGCTGACAAAGTGCTAGCTGCAAAAGCACTTGAGGTAGATCCTAATTCTGTTACTGAGTCAAAGGGATCGGTCAGTCAAAGTGTGTCAACAAATGCGTCAGGTAACACAATTGAGTCAGATAACAAGATTGACGGGAATGCTGACTGCAAAAATTGCACCAAACAATGCAATTTTTGTAGCACTGTCACGTATCTTAACAATGAGAAAATTCAGAATCTGACAACAAAGGTTAGAAATGTTGAAAATCAGATTCTTGATCGTGACAAAAGTGTAAGAGCTTCAACTGAACGGAACAAAGAATTAACGGCTCAAATTGAAAATGATAAAAATGAAAATGAGAAATTAAAATCTGAAAATGAAAAGTTAATTCTTGAAAACCGTCAGATTTCCGAAAAGTTTGAGAAATTGAAAAACATTGTCAAAGATAGTGATGATCGTAATGGCAAAACATTTAAAGAAAATGAACATCTAAGAGCTGTTTTGAGATTAAAAGAAGAATCGATTAATGAACAACTGGATCAAATTGCTAAATTGAAACTTAAAGTTCAAGAAGCTGAAATTGAGAATGAACGAATCCAGTTGAAGCTTAACAGTTATAAATCGGCAAGCTTTGTTTTGCAGCATATTGTTCCTAAACCTATAGGGAAAAACAAAGATGGCGAGGATGTGTTTTATGATGGAACGGGTGTAGGTTTTCACAAAGTTCCACCGCCAATTTTAGACAACTACACGAAAAAGCAGTCTAGTTTGGTGGAAATTGAGGAAGAAAGTGAAGTTAAACTTCCTGAAAACATTGATGTCACGTTTACATCTTCCAATGAAGAGGGTGTCCAAAGTGATGTGGTGAAAAGTGTGGTAGACAAAGTGCTTAAACCGGATTGTGACACTTCTGAGGAGGATGGGTGTTTTTTTGACAGATACATTCCGAAACAAAAGTCCAAGAACAACTTAGATGAAGAATCAAACCTTGTCATGTACAAGATGATGGGTTCGGATAAGTTGTTTTCGGATTCAGAGTTTCCAATAGAGAATGTTAACATGAACAAATTGACAAATGTTTTCAAACTTGTTGAAGTCGAGTTGTCAGCAGTGAATAATCTGAGTCGAAAGAAAGACAGGGTTTATAACAAGAAAACTGTTTATTCACCACGTTTTTACAATAACAATAGAAACAATTGGTCGGGTGATTATCGGGGTGGTAATGGTTATCGGAAGAACAGTTTTCAAAACAAGAGGTTTACTGAAAAGAAGGTGTTTGTGAATGGTTCACGGTTACTTTCTGATGAGAAAAATGAAATCTTTTCAAAATCGAATGAAGAGTTCTTTGAGAAAAGAGCTTCACAGTATCAGTCTGAAGGCACGAGTCGAGTAGTTGATACTCGTACTTGTTTTAGATGTGAACAAGTTGGTCATATTGCACGAAAGTGTATATATGTGAAGCCTAGGACTGAAGCTGTGAAGGTTCAACAAAAGAAGGATGATGTGAAGGGTAAAACACCAATGTATGTTGAGAAGAAAGTGGTTGAGAAGCAAAACGTTAAAATCAACAATGTAAAAGCAAAAAATGAACCTGTAAAGAAATTGGTAACTCAAAATGACAAGTTTTACAAACGGGTTGCATTAACTGAACAAATTTGGAAACCAAAAGGTGAAATGAAAAGTTCAACTTCAGAAGTGAAAAAGGCTGAAGAATCAATTTCGGTTGATTATGATGCAAGTTTTCCACCTTTGAAGGCTGAAAATTTCAAAATACAAATTGCGAGAGTCAAGGCTACACATAAGGCTGATGAGGCCTGGGTGGACACCATGTTTGTATAAGCAATTTGAATTGCCGGAGCTTCCTGGTTCGCGAAGCATGAATCGGCATCTTTCTTGAAGTTGTTTAAATTGTAGTTTGTTTTGTGCAGGATCTTCCACAACTGATATCCAGATGGATTATGGATAGTGGCGCATCTCGACATATGACAGGAAAAACCGCGTTGCTGTATGATGTAAAGAACATTAATGGTGGTTATGTGGGATTTGCTGGTCATGAAGGTGGTAGAATTGTTGGTGAAGGAACGTTATCCAATGGGATTGTGACGTTTGAGAGAGTTAACTACATCACTGAGCTGGAGAACAATCTGCTTAGTATCTCGCAAATCTGTGACAATCAGTATACTACTCACTTCACTGATAAAGAATGTTTGATTCTGAAACCTGGTTTTGTTATCCCTGAAGAATGGATTATTATGAGGGCACCTAGAGTGAATGATTTATATGTGTTAGACATGTCTGTAGCAACTACAACTACTGGTCAAGCACATTGTTTTGTGTCTAGAGCAACTGAAAAAGAATCGAGGTTGTGGCACCGCAAGATGGGGCATATTCATCTTAGAAAAATGAATCATTTGGTGCACAATGATTTGGTATTGGGAATTAATATCAAAGGTTTTCATCTGGAAGGGGAGTGCATTAGCTGTATCAAAGGCAAGCAGAAGAAGAAGTCACACCCTACAAAGCAAGTCAATTCAGTTTCGAGACCTCTGGAAAGACTTCACATGGATTTGTTTGGTCCTGTGAATGTCAAAAGCATTACAGGAGATTACTATTGTTTGGTCGTTACTGATGATTATTCCAGATTTTCATGGGTATCTTTCTTGAAGACGAAAGATGAAACATTTGACAGTTTGATGGCGCTGTTCAGGAAGATAGAGAATTTGTACCAAAGGTGTATAAAGAGAATTCGAAGTGATAATGGTACCGAATTCAAGAACAGTAAGATGGAAGAATTTTGTGATGAAAGAGGTATTTTGCATGAGTTTAGTGCTCCGTACACTCCGCAGCAGAATGGAGTCGCAGAACGCAAAAACCGGACGCTAATTGAGACGGCTAGAACTATGCTCGCAGATTCAAAGTTACCGATTAATTTTTGGGCTGAAGCTGTTTCCGCCGCATGCTATACGCTCAACAGAGTTCTTACTGTCAAGAAGTTCAACAAAACATGCTTTGAGCTAATCAATAATCGCAAACCGAATTTGAAGTATCTAGAACCGTTCGGGTCACCTTGTACGGTTATAGAACCTTTTGGAAAGTTTGGTCCGAAGTGCATTGAGGGTATATTTGTTGGTTATTCAAATCCATTGCGACGTGTCTTCGTTCCAAGTGAGAAGCGGATTATTGAAGCTGCAAATGTTGAATGTCAAGGTTATACTATGCCGTCGCAGAATCCTGGTGATTCATGGCGTTATCATTATGACAAACTTTGGGATTCGTTTGACATGAGAGAAGAATCAGAGGATGATGAAGATTTCTTTGATGAGTTGGATATTTTGCGTGAATATGAGTCGCAGTTAAGGTTCCCAGCTGAGTATTCGAGGAGACCACGGGAAACTTCAAATGATGATGAAGCAGGTCCAAGTAATGCTGGTGAACATGATGATGTCCAACAGAATGAAGTTGCTCACGATAATCAGTCGGTTCAAAATGATGATCTAGAAGCTGAAAACATGCCAGTATTTGATCATGGTGATTCAGATTCTGAGGGGGAGCAAATTCAGATTTCAGGTCAAACAAACCAAGTTGGTGAACAAGATGCAGAGCAGAATGTTACTAATCTGGAGGGAAATGTAGATGTTCCGAGTGAAGTGATGCCGAGAACTTTTTCATATCATCCAGAGGAGTTGATTATAGGAGAATTGCAAGCTGGTGTTCGCACTCGAAATCAGATTGATAAAGGGCTTACTTGTTTTTATACAAAAGTTGCTCCTTTGCAAACTGAATTTTCATTAAGTTGTTTTATCTCGCAGATTGAACCAAGAACCTACAAAGAGGCGCTTACTGAAGACTCTTGGGTCAATGCTATGCAGGAGGAACTTAGTCAATTTGAGAAATTGGGAGTGTGGAAGTTAGTTGATTTGCCGGATGGTCATAGGAAAATTAACACTAAGTGGGTGTTTAAGTGTAAGAGGGACGATAGAGGAGTTGTCGTAAGGAACAAAGCTCGACTCGTTGTTCAGGGCTTTAGTCAACAGGAGGGAATTGATTTTACCGAAGTCTATGCTCCTGTAGCACGACTAGAGGCTATCAGGATTTTCCTAGCATTTGCGTCTTGGAAGAACTTCAAAGTTTATCAGTTGGATGTTAAATCGGCGTTTCTTTACGGGAAGGTTAAAGAGGAGGTTTATGTCGGTCAGCCGCCGGGCTTTACTGACCCAATCCATAAAAACAAGGTCTACTTATTGGACAAAGCGTTGTATGGTCTACATCAGGCGCCGAGAGCCTGGTACGAGACTTTGTCTCAACACCTACTCGCTAACAAGTTCATTCGTGAAAAAGTGGATGCCACTCTCTTCACTAAAGTCGTTGATGGTCATCTTCTGATAGTTCAAATTTATGTGGACGATATAATCTTTGGGTCGACGAATGAAAATCTATGCAAAGATTTTGAATCAGTGATGAAGCAGAAGTTTGAAATGTCTTCAATGGGGGAGATGAAATTCTTTCTGGGATTACAAGTTGAACAACTTCCTGAGGGAATTTTCATTCATCAGTCAAAGTACGTTCATGATATTCTAGAGAAATTTGGGATGTCAAGTTCTACTCCAGCTGCTACCCCACTTGCAACAAATCATGGGATTCACCCAGATCTCACCGGAGACAGGGCTGATGAAACCTTTTATCGATCCATGATAGGTTCTTTAATGTACCTAACTGCTTCACGTCCTGATATTATGTACCCAACGTGCCTCGCAGCAAGATTTCAGTCTAACCCGAGAGCATCGCATATGATCATTGTGAAGAGGATATTGCGCTACCTGAAAGGAACTCCTTCATTGGGGTTGTGGTATCCTAGAAGAGGTGATTTTACGCTCGAAGGGTATTCCGATTCGGATTTCGGATGCTGCAAAGTTAATTCAAAATCAACAACTGCAGGATGCCAGTTCTTTGGTCCTAGATTGGTTACCTGGCAGTGTAAGAAACAAACGTCTGTGGCGTTATCTACTTGTGAAGCGGAGTACGTATCTGCTAGCAGTTGCTGCTCTCAGATCTTGTGGATACAGCAACAGATGCGCGACTACGGTTTGCAGTTTCTTAACACACCTCTTTTTGTTGATAATGAGGCCGCAATAAATATAACTAAAAATCCAGTACATCACACTAAAACGAAACACATAGAAATTCGTCATCACTTTATTCGTGATTGTTTTGAGAAAAAGTTGATACGAATTGAGAAAATCCACACAGACGAACAGAAAGCTGATTTACATACCAAAGCTTTTGATAAAAATCGGTTTAAATATTTGTTAAAACTGAATGGTATGAAGCTTCTGTCGGTGTCGGATGGCATAATTGGCGTTGATGAGGGTACTGTTGCGGATGAAGACGAGAAACAATCTGCAATGGTTTGTCGAATTTTTACTTGTTTTGGTATTTAGGGGGAGTAGATGTTTGTACATAGTTTATTTTTCAGAAAATACAAAAACAGTAAAAAATGCAAAAATACAAAAACATGATAAAATGATAAAATGAAAAAGAGCTTGTGTATATAGGGAAAATGATAGTACATCAGCTAGACGATTACAGTATGCTAAAGATTTGAAAAGTTTAAAAAGAGTTAAACAATCTTACTGATGATGTGTCGATAGGTTTTCATACATTTAGTAGATTTATTCGGGATATAAACTTAAATTCAAACTTGTGAATTCGTGGGGAACACTACTTGGATATATAGGTAACCCCTGAAATCTCGTTTGAAAGGTCTCGTAATCTGATATACTAGGTCTTTATACTCTATGATGTCTGGGGTATTATTCCGGGACTTCTGCTGAACGGTAGTTCTGACCTAGTCCCTGGCTAATACTTGCTTTAATGCTTGAAATATAGCATTACACCCTCAGCATGCTGAAACAATTAAATTGATAAATGCTGCTGTTGTAAGCAAAAAGATCCTCTAAAGGGGACACACCGAAAAGTTGAAGCTGATATCTCTCTGCGTATACGGAAGTATCGATCTGAGATCCCTCGGCCCTCGCATACTTAAATTATATACAGATATCATTGTAGTATTCTCACCTGTAAGACTGATTATTGAGATTCTGGATACGGGAGTATATTCAAGAGGTGGGACACATGAATGAGCTAAGTTCTTAATTCATCTAAATCGTATCCTGAGTAAGTTGAAATTTGTGTGGGAATTTAAGATGGATCAGTATATCGACAATCGAGGTAAATTGTTTAAATCTAAGTATGAAATGTAGCTTAACGGTACTTGTGATTTGTCTGAAAAGCTGATATGATTCCCTGACACGCTCGCAAAAATATGTTTGTAAATAGTTTACCTTGTTTAATTTTTGCAATTTAAGCCTTCTGTATTTCATTTCTTAGTTTAGAACACTTTGTTTAAATCCAAAAAGATTTTATTTCTGCTTTATTTTTCCGACAAACCAAAGTGGAAAGTTGATTGTTGGATTCTCAGATGTTTAAAGCAGATGCAGGAGATTCTGAGCTGAAGAATGAGGAGAGCTTTCTTTGAAAAAGTTTGAATTGTTTGTTAAGTCAAAAACAAGTTCATTAACTTGATACTTGTTATTTTCAGAAATTGTTTGAAATTGTTGTTTTAAAATCAGTTTGTTTCGTCAAATGATCAACCAAGGTCATTAAATTGGACTTGGTAGATTAATTGAGTAATCAGGGTCATTAACTTGAACTTGAATACTTGAGTGGATTGTTATAACTGATTGAGTTTGTATTTTATTGTTGAAAAGATAGAATGGTTATGTTTGTTTGTTGAGAAACAGGATTGGACTTCATTATTTCCAATGGAAGCTAAATGACAAAGCTTGAACCAGATTTCTCAGATTCTAGCATATTGAGAGGGGGAGTTTGTGAAAGGGGGAGTCTGGATCAACAGTCAAAGGGAAGATTGAAGTTTAAAGTTTAAAGATTGAAGATAAAGATTGATGAGAGTTTTTACAATGTTTGAAGATTGTGAAAGACAAAGACTTGAAGCCAAAGACTTCATCAACATCCAAGGGGGAGTCTGTTGGTGCACTAAATGTCTGCTGATTACGTCATTATCAAGTCTTGTGTCTAGGATTGTTTGAATGATTACACATTAGGGTTTTAAGTTAGGGTTTTTATGTTTAAACACATGATTTCGCTTGAAGAGGGTTTGTATATGCTTGAAGCGAAATCAACATGTGATAATTTCGCTTCAGACATCCTCAAGCGAAATCAAGCACTCTATAAATAGGTGTGTTGGTCATTTGAAGAAGTTAAGTTGTCATTGTGTGTGTGACGAAGTGCTGACGGATCTGTATCAGAAAACCTTGTACAAGCACTCAAATTAATCAGAAAAGAAAGATTAAAAAGATTAGAGCTGTTATGACTTAGTTTACGTTGATTCCGCCTTCGTAATCAAAGATGAACATCCTTAACTGACGGTTAACGGTCGTACAACGGTCCAACAACTAGGTATAAACTAGCACAATTTAACATTCCAAACACTAAATGTCATAAAAGTAGCACATTTTTTCAATAACCATCTAAACCAGCACTTTTTTTAGTAATACTACAGATAAACACAATAAAATAGAAATTACCACTCCACTTGTTGGATTTGTAGGTGGAATTTGTGAGAGTTTTTCCTGGGATTGTGGAATGTCCAAACTTTGTGTAATGTCTAGAGATTCTGGGAAGTCACTAAAGTAATGATTTCTAGCTTCATCAGTTTCCTTTGAGATTTTTTGATATGTGGATAGAGGTTGTTCAGCTGGTGCTTTTTTCTTCATCTTCAGTTTTACCTTCAAATTCTTTCGTTTTTCATTTTCTTCTGTTTCACCAGTTGTTGCTGCTTTCAAACTTGTTTTCTTCTTACTCTTCACCACCTTTTGAGTAGGTGTTTGTGTTGTCAAGGTGAGTTTCTGTGCTGGTTTCCCATCTTTTTCACTTCTCTTTCTTTTATTGCTTTCCACCACCGGACCAAGCTTTTTAATTGTATCATTTTTATGATACATTACAGCTGGTATCATCTTCTGTGTTGGATTTGTTCTTTGGTATGTATCATGAGCATAAACCAACTGATTGATTTACAAGTTAGTTTTTGTTATTATGTTTGATAAAAAACAATAAATATAGATCATTTTTAGATAACTACAACATACCACTAGAAATGTTATCGGTCCGATGTAATGTGCTGCTTTAGATTGGAACCAGCTTGTTGTCTTTCTGTTCAAGCAGTTGATCACGTAGCTGCACCAGTCAACATCCTTAATATCTACATCAGGTTGCAACGTTGTAAGGAATTTCATGTTGACGCTGCCACCGTGTGTGAGCTCTGCCATTATTGAGTTGAACATTACAAGAAAGTTCAGTTGAAATAGCCTTCCACTCTCCTTCTGTTCTTTCACAACATGAATAATATGATGCATTTTTGGCAGTTCATCATCAATTTCAAATTGATTTCTAAACTCTGCAACAACTGGATCACTCATTGATGGTTTAGTCACCTTAACCTTCACTTTACCCATTGGTATGCCAAGAACTTCTTGTACTAGGTTAGGTGTTATCACTACATTATGTGTACCTAGATTCAGTGTGTTGATTGTAGGTTCATAATTGTTAGTGAGCCAGTATCCCAGATCAGTTGGTATTTTTGTTATATCAAAGTTCTTCATGCTTTCAAATCCCATGTTATCTACTTCTGCTTTCTGTTCGTCAGATAACACTTGCATGAATTGAGCAAGGTTTTTTGGGCTGTTCCTGATTCTAATTCTTTTTTTCCGGTTTGTGGCAACAACTTTTAGTGCTGTTTTTTGTTTCTTTTCCGGTTGTTCGAAGTCACTGTCTGATGAGCCTGCAAGTAATTTCAGAAGAAACATAGTAACCAGCACAAGTTATAAAGTGTACTATATATTAAAAAAACAATAACCAGTACCATTTTGATCATTTAATACATAATAAACCATGATTTTTATAATTCAAAACATCATTGTTACATAAGGTTCAGAAAAACATGATCATAATACATAACAGCATTGATAACATTAGAAAACTAAAACAAACAACATAAACATGATGATCATAGCAGGAGCTGGCTAGATTGCTACTTCCTTCCAAAATTCTTGACTGAGATTATAGGTTTTTCCTCATCTTCTTCATGTTTAGGTTGTAGGATGGGGATCTTTTGTTTTTCATCATCTTCTTCTTTTTTGGGTTGTACAACTGAGATTTCAGGTTTCTCATCAATCTCTTCTTTTATGGGATCTGAAGGTTCACCACCAGAAGTAGGATGATTGGTATAGCTTGGCCCCCAGATTGCTACTTCATTCCAAAATTTCGGACTCATATAATATTCCTTTTTTGTTGGTCTTACAACTTTTAGTGGAATGGGATGCAAAGGTTCATTATCAAAGTAGGGATTGGTTCTCCTGGTTGTACAATTTGTAGTGGTTTGGGATTGTACAGCTCTGTTTTCACACACAAAAAAGCAACTGAAACTTATATTACTTATCTCCTGAATTTAAAAGTAGCACAGTCGGTAAACCAGCACAGATTTGGAACCCAAAAAACCACTTGTGCTAGTTTCTTCTAAAACACTAAAGTAGCACAGACGGTAAACCAACTAGAATTTGTGCTAGTTTACTAGAAAACACTAAACCCTTTTTGCTAGTTTCTTCTAAAGCAATAAACTAGCACAGATAGTAAACCAGCACATATTTGGAACCCAAAAAACCAACTAGAACTTTGTGCTAGTTTCTTAAAAAACACTAAACTAGCACGGAAGTTAAACCAGCACCGATTTCAAAACCAGAAAACCAACCACAACTTTGTGCTAGATATTTCTAAAACACTAAACTAGCACATAGGTTAAACCAGCACAGAAAATAAACCAGCACAAAAAATAAACCAGCACTATTTCATTAAAACACAACGATGGATCTGTTTTATAAAATGCAGAACATGAATCAGTTTAGACATATTAAAACCCTAGAAATCTGTTCGTTTACAGATCCTTAACAAACCTTCGAAATCGTCATCAGGTTTTGTTTCTTTATGCTTCTGGCTTCTTGTAGATCTCTTAGAACCTGTGTAATCGATTTGATTTCGAAGAAACTTAGAAAAACCGTACAAAATTGAAATGAATACACCAAAATGCAAAAAAAAAAATGGAACGTACTCTCTGAATCCATCGTTGATGCTGTTTTTGTTGTTGTTTGTTCGATTTTCGTCTGTCTGATTGTCGATTTTAGGGGACGTTTGTTAGCGATTGGGAAGTTTTGAGAGAGAGTGAAGAAGAACTGTTTTTGAATCGTCAATAACTGCTTTGCTTTTTGTCCAGTACTATTTTTTTGTTTATGGCGAAAATACCCCCGCGCGTTTTATTTTGTTTACTTATCTAGTTTAATATTAGGGATCTAATCTGGTCCATTGGTTGTTTAAAAAAATGGTGTAGATTGCTTCTTAGGCAACTTAGGCAAAATAGGCTTCTTAGGGGAACCGCCCCCTATATATATATATATATATATATATATATATATATATAGGGAGCCACTAGAATGAGAACCACCTCCAGTTATGAGAACCATGAGAACCATTCTCCACCAATCATAATCAGCCAACGAAAAGGGTAGTTTGGTCATTTACCCTACATGTCTAATCTCACCCCTCTCTCTTCATTTAATTCACACCCTCTCTCCTCTCTCCTCTCTACTATCTTCTATTTATTTTTTTCCAGATTCAAAACTTCCACCATAAAGACAAAACCAAGTTCAAACACACCACCACTCCACCTATATCCACCACCACTTCACTGTGTAGAATGGAATCAAAGGGTGAGGATACACACACCCCGAATGCAACCCCCCACTCTCGTCTCCCTCTCGTTTCACCGGTGAAGTTTCCGGCAGCAGTTGCAGAGCCGTCCTCGCTACGACGGCGGTGGAGGACCGTCACCCCTTCCGCCGCCACCCTTGCGACTGGTGTTTGGTTGTGTTGGGGTTGGTGGCGGAACCCTAGGCGGTGGTGGGGTTGTGGTGGCGGTGGGTTTTGACGGGGACGACGGTGAGGGTTTGAGCAGGTGATTTTGTTGTTGATTATTGGTTCTGATCTTGTTTCCTTGTATTTTTGTGGAAGTTTTGAATCTGGAAAAAAATTGATTTTTGTGGGTTTTGATCTGTTGATTCTGTTGATAGGTGTGGAATCAACTGTTGATATGTTGGGGGTTTCTTTTTGAAAGTTTGGGAAATCAACTGTTGATTCTTTTGAAAGTTTCTTGGGGGGTTTCTTTGATTTTCGTGGGTTTGATCTGTTGATGGGTGCGGTGGGTTTTGGTGGTGTGGCAGTGGGTGCGGTGGGTGCGATGGGTGCGATGGGTTTGGTGGTGTGGTAGTGGGTTTGGTGGTGTGGCGGTGGTTTTGGTGGTCTGTTCATGTTCCTTTTTGGGTTTGAATATGTTTGAATATGTTGAATGATGTTCATCAGGTGCTTTTGAATGTTTGAATATGTGGGTTTTGATCGGTTTTGGATTTTGGGGGCGATGATGATGCAAAAAAAAAAAAAAAAAAACCGTATATTTTGATGACGAGGGCGCGGCAAGGACGGCGGAGGGTAGGTTTTTGAACCTGCAACCCCATTTTGCAGCCTCTGATTATCGGAAAATCTGAGCCAAAACTTCGTTTTTTTTCTAGAATCCACTCGTTCTTTTGATTTTTGTTTGTTGGGTTTTTTTTTTAATTTTAGGCGTCGATGATGATAACAATATATCTGAGACGCTTCACTGAGTTTGCGATTTCTGGGTGTATTCGTTTTTGCGTAAAAAAGTTTTTGTAAAAAAAAAAATTAAACCGTAAACTTTTTTACGTCAACCGTAAACTTTTTAACTTAAACGTAAAAAGTTTTAGGTAAAACGTAAAAACGTAATTTTTTTTTACTAAAACGAAAAAAACGTTAACGTAAAAAACCGTTAACGTAAAAATCATTAACGTAAAAAAACCGTTAACGTAAAAAATGTTAACGTAAAAAATCTGAATTTAAAAATCTTAACGTAAAAAACGTTAACGTAAAAACCCGGCGCGTAAAATGTAAAAACGTAAAAAACGTTAATGTAAAAAACCGACGCGTAAAACGTAAAAGGTTTTACGTAAAACGTAAAAGGTTTTTCGTAAAACGTAAATCGTTAATTTTTTTTTAGTAAAACGTAAAAAGTTTTAGGTAAAACGTAAAAAACCGGCCCGTAAAACGTAAAAACGTAAAAAACGTTAACGTAAAAAACCGGCGCGTAAAACGTAAAAGGTTTTACGTAAAACGTAAAAAGTTTTACGTAAAAAGTTTAAAACGTAAAACGTAATAAAGTTTAACGTAAAACGTAAAAATATTAAAAAAATTAACGTAATACGTAAAACATACATTTTTTAACGTCAAACGTAAACTTTTAACGTAAAACGTAAACTTTTTAATGTAAAAATGTAAAGTTTTTAAAGTAAAACGTAAATATTTTAACGTAAAACGTAAAAACATAAAACGTAAACTTTTTAACGTAAAACGTAAACTTTTTAACGTAAAACGTAAATTTTTTAACGTAAAACGTAAACCTTTTTAACGTAAAACGTAAATTTTTTAACAAAAAACGTACACTTTTTAACGTAAAAAGTCGGCCGTAAAAGCAGCGCGTTAAAAAACGACGCGTTAAAAAGCGACGCGTAAAAACGTAAAAGGTAAAAAGTTTTTCGTAAAACGTAAAAAGTTTTTCGTAAAACGTAAAACGTAAAAAGTTTTTCGTAAAACGTAAAACGTAAATAAAACGGGACTTAAAAAACGCCGCGTTAAAACGGGACGTAAAAAACGCCGCATTAAAACGGGACGTAAAAAACGCCGCGTTAAAAAAATGACGCTTGAAAAAGTCGAGCGTAAAAAACGACGTGGAAAAACAACCCATTAAAAAACGATGCGTAAAAACGGCGTGCAAAAAAAATTGTCTTTTGTTAAAAAAATCTGAATTTAAAAATGTTTTTAATAAAAAAAGTCTTTTTAAAAAATAAAAAGTAATATAATAAAACTAAAAAGTAATATAATAAAACAAAAAGTAATTATAAAGTAAAAAAGACAAAAAAAAATTATTTTACCAATCTACCCTTTTTGATTAAAATATGAGTAAATTACAAGTTTTGTCCTTTATGTATGTCCCAAATTGCAGGCGATGTCCTTTGTCTTTAAAATTGTTGAGTTTTGTCCTTAATGTTTGCAAATCTTGCACGTTATGTCCTTTAGGCCAAACCCAGTTAAATTTTTTGGTTAAATCTGGTCATGTGCAAGGCACATGAGGGTAGCATTGTCTTTTCACATCCTAATTTATCTAATTTATTAATGATTTTTAGAAATCAAATAAAAATAGCCAATCACCTGCCGCCACCACCTTCCACCCTCACCTGCCGCCGACCACCACCAGCTCCCACCCTCACCTGCCGCCGACCACCCACCATCTCCACCATCGCCTGACCCACTATCACTATTCACTCCACTCTCTCTTACCCAACCACCGCCAGTGCCACCAGCCACCACCGTCCCCACCACCACCATCAACCCATCATCACCATCAACACTAATTTGATTTGCTGTTTTGCAGAACTTTTCTCAAAACCTACTGAACAAAACCATAAACACCTCTTTGTAACAAAAAAAATCAAAAGACTACCTATAACGTCAAAGACAACTAGTTAATAATTAATAAGAAGGAATATAAAAAAGGAATTGCATCGATAAAGTCAAAGACAAACACAGCCTGGATCCCATCTTTATTAACCAACCAGACATACCATTATTTAATATTGAGTAAATTATGAAGTTTTCTTGAATCCAGACCCAACTGAGTTCTCGATGCTGAGTTCTTGCTGGACCACCCCTTTGTTCTGCTCACTTCCGAAGCATGCCGTCACCTCCCACCACCACCCTCCACCTCATCCACCAAATAAAGAACAACCGTCGACACCACCACAACCCTTAAAAGTTAAAACCCCCAAAATCCACAAAATCAAAAACCTTAAAACCCACAAAATCAAAAACCCCCAAAATCCCCAAAACCCTATCTTTTGAAGATGTAAACGGTGATGGTGGATCATCGCAGGTGGGGAGGTTCGATTCGAGCTTGTATAGTGTTCGGATTCATACTAATGCCTGGTTGTTTGTGTTGACAGTGGCGGTGGTAGGTGGGGGTGGTGGTGGCTGGTGGCGCCGGTGGCGCCGGTGGTGATTGGATATAGAGAGAGATAGAGTGGGGTGGTGGATGGTAGTTGTAGGGGTGGCCGGTGGCGATGGTGGTTGCAGTGGTGGATAGTGTGGTTGATGGTGGTAGAGATCGAGAGAGAAGCAGAGAACTAGAGAGAGAAGCAGTTGTAGAGAGAGAGAGAGAGGAGAATAAGATATATATAAATAAATAATAGTAATGATAATAGTATTTTTTAATAATAATAATAATATTAAATATATAGGTAAAAAGACAAAAATACCCTTGGGTGATCAGATTTAACCAAAAAATTTAACTGGGTTTGGCCTAAAGGACATAACGTGCAAGATTTGCAAACATTAAGGACAAAACTCATCAATTTTAAAGACAAAGGACAGCGCCTGCAATTTGGGACATACATAAAGGACAAAACTTGTAATTTACTCTTAAAATATAAAAGACATAATAAGACAAATTTTATTTAATATTAGTTTTTGTTTTTTTTAATCTCATCCATCCATCAAGTTGATCTAAAGGCTATAAAGTGGTTCTCATGGTTCTCATAACTGAATGTGGTTCTCATTTAGCGATCCCCTATATATATATATATGTTGTATGTATATGTGTGTATGAGAAAGGGGAGGCTAATCCTCATCGTCTTGGCCAAGGCTATCTCGATGACCACGCAACAAAGGAAATGATTGTATGGGGCGGTGCCGCCCCACGACGGCCCGGGGACGCCCCCCGTACCGAGAAGCCTTAAAGAAAAAGGTTTATTTGTTAATGCCGGTATGAAAAGTAAAACTTTTAAGATTTTGGTAAATTTAAATTCGAGATCCGTTCTTGTAAGCATTACAATCTTTTTTACTTTTACAAAAAGTAAATTACAAGTTTTGTCCTTTATCTTTATACCAAATTTCAGGCGGTGTACTTTGCCTTTAAAATTGATGAGTTTTGTACTTAATGTTTGAAAATGTTACACGTTATGTCCTTTAGCCCTAACTCTTTTAATTTTACTCGTTAAGTGAAGGGTACATTGGTCTTCTTATCTAATTATTAAAAAAAATGAAAAAAAATGAAAAACTTAGGGAATTTACTCTTTAAAATAAGAGCAAATTACAAGTTTTGTCATTTATATTTGTACCAAATTGCAGGCGGTGTCATTTACCTTTAAATTTGAAGAGTTTTGTCCTTAACGTTTCAAAATCCTGCACGTTATGTCCTTTAGCCCTAACTCAGTCAGACTTTTAAGTTAAATATGGTCATGTGACTTGCACATGAGGGCATCTTTGTCATTTTATCTTTCAGGGACTAATTATGTAAATTAATTAAATATCTGTCATTTTATTAAAAAAATAATTTAATAACAAAAGATTTTACAAAAATTACCAACAACCTGCACATAACGAGTCGTCTTCTCCGGTAACTATTCCGGCAACAAGTCGTCTTTTCCAACGACTCTGTTCAAGGTGGTACAGGAAGATTTTGAGCCCAATTCGAAACCGATGACGTTAAAGGCTCCGTCAAAGAGATTCGGCTCCGGGTCAAAAATCCAAGAAGTTGTAGCTGCTTCTCAGCACGTGCCTAAACACTACCAAGTTATTCAACCGAAACCAAGGAAATAGACCGGAAAGATTACATACCAACAGAGAAACAGTTTGGTGACTCCGGGTCACAAAAAACCTAACATTGACCAAGTCAATAAGTCAAGGCCGTTAAAATGGAATCAAGAACTGAATCACGAGCTTAAACTGAAAGCGAACGAGCTAGAAAAGCTTTTTGCAGAGCATAAACTTAGAGCTCCAAAGCTTCCGGAAGAACCTGTTCCTGAACTGAAAACTGAACTTAAACCAGATGAGGGAGAAATAGGGAGAGATTTACCGGCTTCCTGGTGAAAGGAAATTGTGAAGCAGACGCTTTCAAAGTGAAAGAAGAAGACGATGAAAAGAGGCGTGAAGCAGCAGCAATGGAGGAATAGGTGAGTAGAGGCAGCAATAGCAGCCTCGTTGATGTCATTCTTCTGCAGTTCTCTAACACCAACGATTAAGTTCTTCGGCGACCAATTGGAGTATGAATATTTATCCGGCGAGCAATTTGGTTAGTTCAATTCTCCTCAGCTGACGGTTATCTCTTGGCTTCTGTGTGTGTGAAGATAGAGTGGGGTTGGGAATTTGAGGAGAAAAGGTGTGAACAAGAAAGTATAGTTGGCTTTAGGTTCTCCTCAGATCTATGCAAATCAGAATTATTGTGGTGGTGGTCGGTGTGACAACTGTCACAAAATCGGTAATTTCCGTACTATTTTAATTATTATTTATTATTTGCAATTGTGTGCTTAAACGTCAACATTATGTGTTCACTTGCTTTACATATGAATTCATGCATGTTTATACTTCGAATATCGCATTGTGCATTACATTAAGTGTTGCGTCAGAGAGACTAGTAAACTCACCGGTAAGACACGTTGTGTCAGCACTTCCAGAGAAAGCAGTCAGACAGTAGATTTAGGGCCTAGGATTAGGTCTAACATCAAAAACACATTAAAACCCAAGTGTGTATACAAGGGTTAACGTATACACTTTCCGGAAGCTAAAACAAGCACTAAAAGACACCCGAAACTCACTTTAAATGCTGACACAAAAGGTGTGCTTCATACCTAATAAAACTGCGCAATTTAGCACTTTAACGAACCGTTAACCGAACGAATAACCAGACACTACCCAAAACATCAAAACTAGACTAGAAGCATTGCTTTTATGATATAAACTAGTATTGGTGATAAAACACCTTAAAAATCATAAAAACACATAAACACACCAAGTATTACTTAAACCTTCTAGTTTACACTTTCCACCCATAACTTCCAAAAATTTACATAATACACCCCCCCTTCATGTAACCGGCCCTAAAGGGCCCCACTCCCTTTTGAATATAATATTTGATAATGTAACCAAGATTTTAAACATAATGTTCTATGGTTAAAGTTGTGTTGGAGAATTATAAAGGAAGACCTAAGGGTTGAAGAAACATAACATTTTCGCAAAGTTTCAACTTCATCTCCTTCCTCCTTCCCTCTCTTGCTCTTGGCCTCACTCCCACACACATACACTTTCATTTCAACTATCTTCCAAGAAATCCAAGGTGATTTTAAGGTGTAAGAAGATGATCTAAGAAGGTGTGAAGCAAAGGAAGCTCAAGGACCACTTGGTGGAGCTTTTAACCACCTATCTTCTTCTATCTTCATCTTCATCTTTGTTGAGCCACTTCCCTAGCCATTAGAGCTAGTAGTAAGCATGCTAAACTCTATTTTACTTCATGTTAGTGTCTTTTATAAGTTGCACCATCTAAGAAACTAAACTTTAAAAGATGAAGATATGTAGATCTAACATAATCTAAAGAAAAACAAGTCATTTTAGTGATGTTTGATGTTTGATGTTTGTGATGAAGTTGTTGTTGAATCTTGTGTTTTTGTTTAGATCTATCATGTTAAATCATGTTAGAAGCTTAGATCTAACAACTTTAAGCATGGATCTTGAAAGATCCATGGTTAAACTTGAAGATGAACTTGAAAGACCACTATGTGAACTTGAAAAATGATTTTTAAAGCAAGATCTTGTGTTCTTGATGTAACTAAGTTTATGTAAAGTTAACTATTGAAACTAAACTCCATGAATAGTTTATAAAAGGTTTATCAAGAAGCTTATTTATGAAAGATTCAAGTATGTTTAGCATGGATCTTGGAAGATTCATGATGAAACATGATTTTAAACATAAAGGTTTTTAAATAAGCACAAGAATGGTTTTAGAACATGTTTTTCAAGACTTTGAAACCCTAAAACTCATGGATGGTTTGGTTAGTAAGTTAAAGTTTCATACAAAGTTCGTTTAAAATTAACAAGAACGCTTGTTTTTGAAAGATCCTTGTATGTAAAGTGTAGATCTAAAAGACTATACATTTTTAAGAAAAATCAAGTTCATCATAAGGTTTTACATGATGTAATTAGTGTATGTTAGTGAAAATTGTTGGAAATTGTTTTTGGTGATGAAAAGAAAATAAACACATGTTTTAAAAACATGGGAAACCTCCATTTTTAGGGGAAATTATGTCAAAATTCTTATAAAATTTTGACACTTAGAAAAAAATATAAGTTTTGATGAAACTTATTCCCCAAAAATTCACCTAAAAACATTTACCAAGGTTTCCTAATTTTTGTACAAAATTATAAGCTAAGAAATAAGGATTTCTTCAAGTAAAAATCAATATTAAGTATGTATATTTTTAGGGAAAATATATATATTTAGTGATCCTCAAATTTTGTGCTAATTGTATACTATGTGTATTATATGTAGTAGTGTATTAGGATCATGAAAATACACTAAATATTCCCAAGGAGTATCACCAACAAAATACACATGAAAGTACATAACAGATACCTATGAATATTCATACAAAATAACCCATGAAAGGGTATATGTGACAACCCTCAAAATCCCATGTATTCCGTACAATTCATTAATGATAATTAAAGTGTTTGACGACTGTGTGGAATTTCTTAATTGCTTTCTGATATATGTGTTATACTTACATGTATTTGTTAACATACTAGTAGGATACAGAAATGTTACTAAATAGTCCGGTATGCCTTCCTGAGTGTTAAAAATTAAAAACGTTGCAAAAATATATATGTAGGACGCTTTACGGATTAATTAAGCAGTTTAATGGAACAGTGTCGAACCGAACAACCGAACTTTACCCGGAACATAAAAATAATGACAATAACATTGTTCTTTTTTTTCTGAGCCAGTTAGGGTCCCCGAATACCCTAACACCCGTTATAAATTATAACACACAAATAACTAAATTAAACTCCTAACTTTCTTAACTAGACACTAATCATCTAGTTCAAAACCAACCCAATTACCCCTCTCTTATAACCGAATTCGGTTCCCATGTGGGGACACCCCACAAAATTCTTGATTAATTTATTTGGCCATGTATAATATCTTGTGGACATATGATCCAAGGGGTAATTGTTATGAATGGTCTATAAATATAACTATAGGATCATCATTTTCATTCATAACCCACTAAACAAAAATTCCACCTTTCATTCCCTCCTCTCTTTGGATCGGCCGAGAGCACCCACATTCCCACCACCATCATTAAATTTCAATCTTGCAATTCTATATACATTCAAGTGTGAAGGATCACGTATAAGGAAGCTTGGTGCTTACGGATTGCCAAGGACCTCACCACAACGCTATTAACCACCCATTTTTCGTCTAGTTTCTTCCCTAGCCTTGTGCTAGTTGTAAGTGCTTCTAAACACCTTCTTGATCTTGTCTAAAGTGGTTAATAAGAGATTTGTCGGATAAAAGTCATGAACATATAAGATCAAAGTTTAAAGTCTACTAAAAATGATGAACATGGTGGTTAATGAGCAAATATTAGTGTAAAACTCTTGGATCTTGTTTTGTTATGATTCTTGGTTGATTATCTGATGTGTTGCTGGTTAATATTGATGTTTGATGTTGTTACGATCACTAATCATGCTAACGGAATCAATCGAACGCGTCTTAGAAGATTAAAGAATGAAAACAGAATCTGTCCAAGTTTTACAGGCAACTTCAGTTGGCTGTAAACAGGTCATAAACTCTACAAAAGACTGATATTTTGAGTCTAAAACATGTTATTATGAAATACGGTTCTAATGGCACCGGAATCGTAATTTTTAGACTTCGTTTACTATTTTTAAAGCGTAATTTCGTAACAGCAGCTAGAGCTGCATTTTTCTGCTGAAAATATATGTTTTGTTTTCTGTCATAACTTGGGTTCTGTGTAGAGTTGGATCATGAAACTTGTACTGTAGATGACCACCGATGTATTTGTAATTACCACACTGGAATTTCGTAAATCGGACGCTCGATGAATTTTAAATAAATTATCCCGTGGACTGTGGTCAGAAAAATATAAATCTGAGTTCAGTCCGGAAAATGAATTTTTATAAAATATTGGTAATGAACCGGACCCCGATATTTTTACACAATAAAATTTGGATCGTTTAAGACATTCTGTAAAAATTTGGGAATTTTTGGAATAATTTAACTATTTTATTAAAATGTCCGAAAACAGCCCGGTTTGAATATTTATGCTGAAATGATATAAGTTGTAATTTGCATGTCTAAATGTCGGGTAGGTTATCTGTGAATGATATAACATGTTATATGTGTTATGTGCGTTATCGTATGTTTGTTTATGAGTGGGGAATGAATGGGAAGTATACATGGGCATAAACCGTCAAAGTGATGCATGTTGTGTGATAGATACGTGTAGGAACTTTGTGCTCTATTTGAAAGCTACTAAATGACTAACTGGTAAATCATACTAGGACGTGATTGACCGACCTTGACTGTTAGCTATATTTGAGAATCTAACCGAGCAAACCGAGGTGAGTTCACACTTTCTACAAGGCATGGGATTCCCGGTGGTTAGGGAATGGGTTAAAGAATCTAAAACTAAATCTACATATCCCCTTGGGAAGATATGTACGGCCATCCTCCATAAAGAGGATGCCATTATTAATCCTACGAATTCTCCTGGTGCAGAATACGTACGTTCGTCCTTCTGGTGCAGGACAACAACCTTAAAACTAGCTGGACAAAACTCTATCAATAAGTCCCTCTTCATTATATCGACTTAATCGCCGAGGCCAATGGCGAGCGGGTCATTAGTTAATAGCGCTATTAGGTTTAACAAACCTCACACCGTGCCGGTCGGACGGGCGTGTACTAATGGACTATGGCAAACTGTCAGTGATGATAGACACTGATGTAGGGCACAACTATTGTTCGTAGTAGTCGATATTATACCGTCTAGTAGTTCACACGGGGAAAGCCCCCACTGATTATGGTTATGGTTTGGGTAATGAAAAAGGAACTGGTTAAACATACTTTCAACTACGGGGTAACCCCCACGGCAATTAAGCCAACAAAAGTCAAACCACGTTTTTCAGAAACAACTTAAAACTAAACAACCAAACGTGAACTCACTCAACTTTGTTGTTGACTAGTTGTTACATGCCTTACAGGTCGCTAGGTGCTTTTGGAGCTTGCACGAGGAGAAGGTTGTTGTGGAATATGGGTTGTTATATCCCATACTTAATAATTGAACTTTATAAACCTATGGAACTTATGTTTGAGACTTTAAACTTATGAACTGTGAACTTATGTTTTGAACTTACGTTTTATGCTTCCGCTGTTATCTTAAAATCGGTTACCTTCTTTAGGTCACCAATCGTATTGTGATTGGTTTCATTTACTTAATTGTGTTGTTCAATATGATTGGTGGCTCGATCCTGGTCACGTCACGCCTCCAAGCGATGGTATTCTGCATGGTGGATTTTGGGGGTGTGACAGATTGGTATCAGAGCCAATGGTTATAGTGAACTTGGTTTTAAAAGGGAAATGCTTTTTGATAAAACCAGACTATAACCTGTACAGTGCTCAACAATCCACAATGACGCTTCGCTCCACGTGCAAGACTCAACGCTATAGGTAATATGGTATATGTTTGTATTTCCTGTCTGCTAGTTTAAGTAGCGCATTTGATCATGGTATGCTTAGTTAGCGTAACAACTACTGCTTGAAAACCCTATGTGTTTGCTCTCTTCTGTCACTCCACACTTACGCACTTTCGCGACACCCTTCTTACCTGTGTTTTCCCTCGATGTGAAGATCATGAGTGGACGCCTCAACTTGACTCAGGATCAGCTGGCGACCTTGATTAATGAACGGGTTGCTGAAGCCTTGGCAACCCAAACGGGGAGTCAACCCATGCACCCTCAAACGCGCATAGGCACCCTCAAGGCGTTCTTGGAGTGCAAACCTCCCACTTTCGATGGCACTGGAGGGGCAATCAGCCTTCTACACTGGATCCGAAGAATCGAATATACATTCGAAGAAAGTGAAAGCCCTGCCAGCAAACGAGTAAAGTACGCTACTGGCATGCTGCAGGGGAAAGCGTATTCTTGGTGGAATGCACAAGTTCAGATGCTCGGGTTGGCAGACGCGAATGCCACCCTCTGGAGCGATTTCAAGGATTGGATTAAGGAAGAATTCTGCCACCTGGACGACATTCTAGAACTGGAAATAGAGTATAATGGTTTGAAGATGGAAGGATCAGAGATTGAGGCGTACACAAAGAGGTCCAACGACTTGGCTGCCTTATGTCCTAACATGTCACAACCCATATCTAGGCAAATCAAGCTATACCTCAGAGGCTTAGTCCCGGAAATCCAAGGGTCTGTGAGTGCAGCCAACCTTCCCACAATCCAGCAAGTCGTTCGTTTGGCGCACCAACTCACCGATCAGGCGGTGGAAGAGGGCAAGTTACCCAAGCGTAACTCTTCCAATGCAAATGCTCTTATTAGTAACAAGTATATTTGGGGTGATCACCAAGGTGAGGGTCCTACCTCTATACGACGGGAACCGCACAGGAAACTCGGGCTGAACTACCAAAATTAGGGGGGATACCTAGGTAATAAACCGAGATGCCGCAAGTGCCAACGGCACCACAGCGGGTCATGTGCGGAATCATGTTGTCATCGGTGCAAGAAGTTGGGACATATGGCTAGAGACTGTAGGAGCCCATATCCTACAAACCGGAACCAACGACAACACCAGCAGGGTAATGAAAGATGTTACCAGTGCGGTGCTGGGAGTCACTTCAAGAGGAACTGTCCGCAGATGAGACAGAAACGTGACAACAACGACAACCAGGGCAACGGGAACAATAACGGAGACAATAAGGATAACCGCAGGACTGGGGAGCATGAGTTCCTGAATGGACAAGAGGAAGAAAGAAACAACCCCAACATTGTGGCGGGTAAGTTCCTACCAGACAATTTCCTTGTTTCTATTTTAATTAATTCGGGTGCAGATGTTAGATATGTGTTCCTAAGAGTTAGTCAGGTGCTTAAGCGTACCCCATTACCCTTAAAACACCAAACATATTGTAGAACTAGCTAAACGATAAAAGTCTTGAAGCCACACACATAGTTAAAGGTTGTAACCTCGTCTTAGCTGGTCAGACTTTCTTTATCGATCTTATTCCTATCACACTTGGTAGTTTCGACGTCGTTATTGGGATGGATTGGCTATCTCGTCATCAAGCGGAGATTGTTTGAAAGGAGAAAATCATCCGCATCCCTCGTTCTGGTGAAGTACCCCTCATGACTCGTGGCGACAGGAGTGGTGCTGTCGTAGGCGTTATCTCTTTCCTTAAGCCCCAGAATTGTTTGCGAAAGGGGCCACACCGCTATCCTAACCCTCGTTTCAGATACATCATCGGAAGAAAGGAAGATAGAAGACACTTCTATCATGCGCAACTTCCCTGAGGAATTTCCTGAGGAATTACCTAGTCTTCTACCTCATCACCAAGTTGAGTTTCAAATCGAGCTAGCTCCTGGAGCAGCGCCCGTAGCCCGAGCGCTATATCGTCTAGCTCCATCAGAACTCGAAGAACTGTCCTCACAACTACAAGAACTCTTGGAAAAGGGTTTCATACGTCCTAGCTCTTCGCCCTGGGGAGCTCCAGTCTTGTTTGTGAAAAAGAAAGATGGTACTTTCTGAATGTGTATCGACTACCGCGAACTCAACAAGGTGACTGTGAAGAATCGTTATCCTCTTCCACGCATTGACGACTTGTTCGACCAGTTGCAAGGGTCGAGCTATTAATCTAAGATCGATTTGAGATCGGGATACCATCAGCTAAGAGTCCGAGATGAGGACGTCTCCAAAACAGCATTTAGAACTTGTTACGGCCATTACGAGTTTCTGGTTATGCCATTCGGGCTGACGAATGCACCAGCGGTCTTCATGGATCTCATGAACCGACTATGCAAACCTTACCTGGATAAGTTCGTTATTGTGTTCATCGATGATATCCTGATCTATTCTAAGAGTCAAGAGGAACACGAGCAGCATCTACGACTTATGCTGGAACTTCTTCGAAAAGAGCAGTTGTATGCCAAGTTTTCAAAATGTGACTTCTGGCTTCGCGAAGTCCACTTTCTAGGCCATGTGGTAAACAAGGATGGAATTCATGTGGATCCATCTAAGGTTGAATCGACCAAGAACTGGCCTGCACCCCGCACACCAACAGAAATCCGCCAATTCTTGGGTTTGGCAGGATATTAACGAAGGTTTATCAAGGATTTCTCCAAGATTGCGCAACCTCTCACTTCACTGACTCAGAAGGGTGTCACCTATCGTTGGGGTGATGCACAAGAGTCCGCATTTCAACACCTAAAGGATAGACTTTGTAGCGCGCCTATCCTCTCGTTGCCTGAAGGCACAGATGATTTCGTGGTTTATTGCGACGCTTCCATCCAAGGACTCGGTTGCGTATTGATGTAACGTGACAAGGTCATTGCCTACGCATCGCGCCAACTCAAAGTTCACGAAAGGAACTATACTACACACGACTTGGAACTGGGAGCAGTTGTTTACGCGCTTAAGATAAGGAGACATTACCTGTTCGGTACCAAGTGCACCATTTACATCGATCACATGAGTCTCGAGCATATCTTCAAGCAAAAGGAGTTAAACATGCGACAACGACGATGGGTTGAGCTCTTGAACGATTATGAATGCGCTATCAAATACCATCCGGGCAAAGCCAATGTTGTGGCCGACGCCCTCAGTCGAAAGGATACTCTACCTAAGCGTGTACGTGCGTTACAGCTTACCATCCAATCTAACCTTCCCGCTCAGATTCGTGATGCTCAGGTCAAAGCATTGAAAGCAGAGAACATCAGGGCTGAGTCCCTACGAGGATCGAGGCAGCGGCTAGAACAAAAGGAAGACGGTGCCTACTATGTAAACGGACGCATCTGGGTTCCACTTTATGGCAACTTACGCGAGCTTGTGATGGATGAAGCACATAAGTCTCGTTATTCGGTACATCCTGGTTCGGATAAAATGTACCACGATCTCAAGACTACGTATTGGTGGCCTGGCATGAAAGCCCACATAGCAACTTACGTCAGTAAGTGATTGACTTGTGCGAAAGTCAAGACTGAATATCAGAAACCCTCAGGCCTACTTCAACAACCGGAGATCCCGAAATGGAAATGGGAGCGAATTTCCATGGATTTTGTTACTGGTCTGCCTAGATCTCAACGCGGAAACGATACCATTTGGGTGATCGTAGATTGACTAACCAAGTCTGCACATTTTCTGGCTATCAAAGAAACGGATAAGTTTTCTACTCTTGCAGACATTTATCTAAAGGAAGTAGTGTCAAGGCACGGAGTGCCAACCTCTATCATTTCTAATCATGACGCGCGTTTTACTTCTGAACTGTGGCAAGCAATGCACAAGTCTTTTGGCTCACGTTTAGATATGAGCACCGCTTATCACCCACAGACGGATGGGCAATCTGAACGCACCATCCAAACCCTTGAAGACATGCTTAGGGCATGTGTAATCGATTTTGGTAATGGCTGGGAAAAGCACCTCCCGCTAGTGGAGTTTTCGTATAACAACAGCTACCACACCAGCATTCAGGCCGCTCCATTCGAGGCATTATACGGACACAAATGCCGATCACCTCTCTGTTGGGCAGAATTTGGTGACAGCCAAATCACTGGCCCAGAACTTGTGATAGATACCACCGAGAGAATTGCTCAGATACGACAGCGAATGGCGGCAGCTCGTGACCGTCAGAAAAGCTATGCTGATAAGGGAAGAAAACCACTCGATTTCCAGGTTGGGGATCGAGTGTTACTCAAAGTCTCACCTTGGAAAGATGTAGTCCGTTTTGGCAAACGAGGCAAACTAAATCCACGTTATGTCGGACCATTCGAAGTCACCGAGAAAATTGGCAAAGTCGCCTACAGGTTGAATCTACCTGAAGAACTCAGCGGAGTTCACAATGTTTTCCATGTGTCGAATCTGAAGAAGTGTCTGTCAGATGAGACTCTCATAGTTCCTCTTAAGAAACTCACAATCGACGACCAGCTGCGATTCATCGAGGAACCAGTAGAGATTACGTATCAAGATGTTAAGATCCTCAAGCGTACCAGGATACGTCTGGTCCGAGTTCGTTGGAATGCTCGTCGTGGCCCAGAGTATACCTGGGAACGAGAAGACCAAATGAAACTCAAGTATCCCCAGCTGTTTAAGAAAAACGCAACCACTACTGAGGCTGAAGCTACTGCAGAATTTCGGGACGAAATTCCAAATCAACGGGGGGATGATGTGACACCCAGGAAAATCAGGAAAACAACGCAACTTAGCTAGCTTCCTCAGTAACCATGCGCAAAATTTCGGGACGAAATTCTCTTAACAGGGGGAGAATGTGACAACCCTCAAAATCCCATGTATTCCGTACAATTCATTAATGATAATTAAAGTGCTTGACGACTGTGTGGAATTTCTTAACTGCTTTCTGATATCTGTGTTATACTTACATGTATTTGTTAACATACTAGTAGGATACAGAAATGTTACTAAATAGTCCGGTATGCCTTCCTGAGTGTTAAAAATTAAAAACGTTGCAAAAATATATATGTAGGACGCTTTACGGATTAATTAAGCAGTTTAACGGAACAGTGTCGAACCGAACAACCGAACTTTACCCGGAACATAAAAATAATGACAATAACATTGTTCTTTTTTTTCTGAGCCAGTTAGGGTCCCCGAATACCCTAACACCCGTTATAAATTATAACACACAAATAACTAAATTAAACTCCTAACTTTCTTAACTAGACACTAATCATCTAGTTCAAAACCAACCCAATTACCCCCCTCTTATAACCGAATTCGGTTCCCATGTGGGGACACCCCACAAAATTCTTGATTAATTTATTTGGCCATGTATAATATCTTGTGGACATATGATCCAAGGGGTAATTGTTATGAATGGTCTATAAATATAACTATAGGATCATCATTTTCATTCATAACCCACTAAACAAAAATTCCACCTTTCATTCCCTCCTCTCTTTGGATCGGCCGAGAGCACCCACATTCCCACCACCATCATTAAATTTCAATCTTGCAATTCTATATACATTCAAGTGTGAATGATCACTTATAAGGAAGCTTGGTGCTTACGGATTGCCAAGGACCTCACCACAACGCTATTAACCACCCATTTTTCGTCTAGTTTCTTCCCTAGCCTTGTGCTAGTTGTAAGTGCTTATAAACACCTTCTTGATCTTGTCTAAAGTGGTTAATAAGAGATTTGTCGGATAAAAGTCATGAACATATAAGATCAAAGTTTAAAGTCTACTAAAAATGATGAACATGGTGGTTAATGAGCAAATATTAGTGTAAAACTCTTGGATCTTGTTTTGTTATGATTCTTGGTTGATTATCTGATGTGTTGCTAGTTAATGTTGATGTTTGATGTTGTTACGATCACTAAGCATGCTAACGGAATCAATCGAACGCGTCTTAGAAGATTAAAGAATGAAAACAGAATCTGTCCAAGTTTTACAGGCAACTTCAGTTGGCTGTAAACAGGTCATAAACTCTACAAAAAACTGATATTTTGAGTCTAAAACGTGTTATTGTGAAATACGGTTCTAATGGCACCGGAATCGTAATTTTTGGACTTCGTTTACTATTTTTAAAGTGTCATTTCCTAACAGCAGCTAGAGCTGCATTTTTCTGCTGAAAATATATGTTTTGTTTTCTGTCATAACTTGGGTTCTGTGTAGAGTTGGATCATGAAACTTGTACTGTAGATGACCACCGATGTATTTGTAATTACCCCACTGGAATGTCATAAATCGGACGCTCGATGAATTTTAAATAAATTATCCCGTGGACTGTGGTCAGAAAAATATAAATCTGAGTTCAGTCCGGAAAATGAATTTTTATAAAATATTGGTAATGAACCGGACCCCGATATTTTTACAAAATAAAATTTGGAACGTTCAAGACGCTCTGTAAAAATTTGGGAATTTTTGGAATAATTTAATTATTTTATTAAAATGTCCGAAAACAGCCCGGTTTTGAATATTTATGCTGAAATGATATAAGTTGTAATTTGCATGTCTAAATGTCGGGTAGGTTATCTGTGAATGATATAACATGTTATATGTGTTATGTGCGTTATCGTATGTTTGTTTATGAGTGGGGAATGGATGGGAAGTATACATGGGCATAAACTGTCAAAGTGATGCATGTTGTGTGATAGATACGTGTAGGAACTTTGTGCTCTATTTGAAAGCAACTAAATGACTAACTGGTAAATCATACTAGGACGTGATTGACCGACCTTGACTGTTAGCTATATTTGAGAATCTAACCGAGCAAAACGAGGTGAGTTCACACTTTCTACAAGGCATGGGATTCCCGGTGGTTAGGGAATGGGTTAAAGAATCTAAAACTAAATCTACATATCCCCTTGGGAAGATATGTACGGCCATCCTCCATAAAGAGGATGCCATTATTAATCCTACGAATTCTCCTGGTGCAGAATACGTACGTTCGTACTCCTGGTGCAGGACAACAACCTTAAAACTAGCTAGACAAAACTCTATCAATAAGTCCCTCTTCATTATATCGACTTAATCGCCGAGGCCAATGGCGAGCGGGTCATTAGTTAATAGCGCTATTAGGTTTAACAAACCTCACACCATGCCGGTCGGACGGGCGTGTACTAATGGACTATGGCAAACTGTCAGTGATTATAGACACTGATGTAGGGCACAACTATTGTTCGTAGTAGTCGATATCATACCGTCTAGTAGTTCACACGGGGAAAGCCCCCACTGATTATGGTTATGGTTTGGGTAATGAAAAAGGAACTGGTTAAACATACTTTCAACTACGGGGTAACCCCCACGACAATTAAGCCAACAAAAGTCAAACCACGTTTTTCAGAAACAACTTAAAACTAAACAACCAAACGTGAACTCACTCAACTTTGTTGTTGACTAGTTGTTACATGCCTTACAGGTCGCTAGGTGCTTTTGGAGCTTGCACGAGGAGAAGGTTGTTGTGGAATATGGGTTGTTATATCCCATACTTAATAATTGAACTTTATAACCCTATGGAACTTATGTTTGAGACTTTAAACTTATGAACTGTGAACTTATGTTTTGAACTTATGTTTTATGCTTCCGCTGTTATCTTAAAATCGGTTACCTTCTTTAGGTCACCAATCGTATTGTGATTGGTTTCATTTACTTAATTGTGTTGTTCAATATGAATGGTGGCTAGATCCTGGTCACGTCACGCCTCCAAGAAGTGGTATTCCGCATGGTGGATTTTTTGGGTGTGACAGTATATGGACAAATAAAAGAAAATATATTTATATAAATATATTCCTTAACACATTTTGGACTTGGATAATTTATGGACAATTTTGGACTTATATATATATTTGGACAAATATATAACTATTACCGAGTAGTAACAATTATACAAAATTGGATGAATAATAGAAATATATATATATATATATAGGATAAGGATCATGTGAGAAGTAGTAGGCTAAATGAGAAACTTGAGAAGCATTCTGGACCACACATTTTCCCTAAGCAAAAAAATGCAAAAAAAAAAGGTGAAAAAATGCAAAATTTTTTTTGGGAAAAATCGCAGCTTTTTCTTTAAGAATTAAATTTTTTAAATTTTTTTTTTTGGATTTATACACATGTGTATATTGTTAATCTTTTAACTATACATATATGTATATTGTCAATTATACATATATGTATATACATGTTTAAAATTGAAAAATAAGTGTTATTTTGGGTTTAGCATTAGTATTTAGGGTTTAGCATTAGGGTTTAGGGTTTAGCTTTATGGTTTAGGGTTTAGCTTTAGGGTTTAACATTAGGGTTTAGTATTAGGGTTTAGCAATAGTATTTAGGGTTTAGCATTAGGGTTTAGCTTTTGGGTTTAGCATTAGGGTTTAGCTTTTGGGTTTAGCTTTAACTTTTGGGTGTAGCTTTATCTTTAGGGTTTGTATTAGGGTTTAGCATTAAGGGTTTAACTTTAGTGTTTAGTTTTAGCTTTTGGGTTTAGCATTAGGGTTTAGCTTTAGGGTTTAGCTTTAGGGTTTAGCATTAGGGTTTAGCATTAGGGTTTAGCTTTAGGGTTTAGCTTTAGGGTTTAGAGTTTAGGGTTTAGCTTTAGTGTTTATGGTTTAAGATTAACAATATACACATTTTTTCAATTTTAAACATGTATATACATATATGTATAATTGACAATATACATATATGTATAGTTAAAAGATTAACAATATACACATGTGTATAAATCCAAAATTTTTTTTCTTAATCCTTAAAGAAAAAGCAGCGATTTTTCAAAAAAAAAAAAAAAAAAAAAAATTTTGCATTTTTTTCACCTTTTTTTTTGCATTTTTTGCTTAGGGAAAATGTGTGGTCCAGATTGCTTCTTAAGTTTCTCAAATAGGGTGGACTTCTCTTAGGATCCCTACCCTATATATATATATATATCTCCAAGCATGGCAAAATATATATATTTAACACAAGTCTTAAAAATATTATTTTTAAGAAATATAATTCCAGAAAGTATTAAAAATCAAAGTATTGATTTTTGGCAAATAATGTAAAATACACAAGTATTTACATAAGAATACAAGTATACTTTCCTAAGTATACTTGCACAAAACTAATATTGAAAATATTATTTAACAAAATACTTATATTTATTTTTGAAAAATAATATAAGTAACATATTTGGATAACTTAAAAATATAATTATTTTTAACACCTATCGTTTGTCAAATACTACATAAACAAATATATATATTTTTTGGAAGTAAAATATATATTTACAAACGGACGATATCAAATACAAATTTAAGAAGACAAGAAAAACGGGCGAGACCCGACACACAAGGGCACGACCCTCACACATGATGAATATATACAAGACAAATATATAAACCTAAGATGGTGAATTGTACATGGAATGTTACAAGTCTAGTGACTAACGTACAAAGAACACATATAGGTCACGACGCTTACAAAACCAGCCGGTGAAGTTTACGACGCAAGATACGCAAAACTGTGAGTTCATGTCCCCACTTTTAAACACTTTCTTCTTTTCTAAACTTGGGGAAAATACATGTACTGTGGTATGTAGAAACAAAACTAAGGAATGATATACTATAGATCATGTCACGAATAGGGTGCCATAAGCACCATTAATCAACGGGATACCTAGACCGTGGAACAAAAGGTTAGATCTAATGGGTTTCAGACAGCCACACTCTTGGCCACATTTTTACCATGAGTGCTTTTGTGTCTCTAGTCATGAACCAACAAGTAAAATGCCTATAGTTTGGATGCTTCCTATGTCGTTACACATGTTAATGGCCTTGCAAACCATTAGCGATCTCGATTTCCTTACATTTACATAATACTTTTTCAAGTACAATTACATACCATGATTCTTATAACGAATACTTAAATGTTTTACACAAAACTGCATGAATGCACACCAACTTATGTTGACGATTTTCCAAAACTTACATGTATTTCAGGTAACTAGGTGGATGTACGCGCGGTCTCCTTGTTCAGGATGGTTGTTTATGTTTCAAGTCATTTTGTGTTGATGCTCCATGCCACTTTTGCAGGATTTGTTCGTTATCTCCCGCCCTCTTTGGAGATATAATGAACAAAATCTTGATATTTGTTTTTGAAATGAAGTTGTAGACTTTTCAAACAATTATCTTATGTGTGATGTAAACTTTAAAACTTAACTTTTGTTTTGGAATATTAACTATCAATGGCATTGTGGAGTTGATTTACATTCATGTAGTATGTTTACCATTCGTATGCAATGAGAACCTTTCAGGATCACACCTCATGCTTCCGCCTTAGAAAGGGCGTGACAGATTGGTATCAGAGCTGCAATTATAGTGAACCAGGATTCCTTCACGAGTCTAGACTACAATCCTTAGGATCCTCTCATGAAAATAATTTTACAAAAGTTTTTCATTGCATAAAACTTTCCACGACATCCACTACCTGAACTTGTTTTTCTAGAGTCAAGCATGGACACTACGTGACTTAGGGTGCACAAGAGTAGTACTTAACTTCAACTAGGGACTACTTGCTTATTTGTGTGTAACTATATATATTGATTAAGTAGTAATAATTAATATATGTATATATACCGTGACCTTTACGTTGCAGGTACTCATGTCAACTTCTGAGAGCAGTGGTCTGTCTGATGAGCATGATCCTATGGCGATCGTCTCCGATGATGAGGTAGCACACGCCCCCGAGATCTTCACGTCTGACTCCGAGAGCGACCCGGACATGATGTCTGATGACGACGATCTCGACGATTTTCAGCCTTTCGCCTTACCAGATTTTGGTGATGACGTCCCTTTCATTGATGATGTCCTAGCTTTACCTTTACCCCTCCATGACCAGCTTATCATCGGATATCCTGGTGGTGAGCATCTTGTTGAGCCTATTCTGATTCATGCTATTCCCCTTGCTGCCATTCCTGCTGAGGATTGGCCTTTCGTTGTTGATTTGGATGATGATGTAGATGTCCCCGTGTTTGAGGTGGAGCATCCTAACGGCGATCTTGGCGATGGCAAGGTGTTCGACATCGGTATCCTAGATGTAGCATCCCCAGTTGTCTCCATTATCGATATTTCTTCTGATTCTGATCTTGAGTCTGACGCCGACTCCTTTGAGTCAGTGAGTTCCTCTGCCCTTCGAGCCGCTGGATTAGAGGCTTACCCTACTGATGATGATGTTGTGTCTGTTGCACCAGCTACACCCGTTCATGTTCCTACACCTACTGGTACACCTCATCATACCCCCGTTCGAGCTACAAGTGACAACTCTTCACAGCCACCTGTCCTAGTGGATCATTCCATTTGGTTATGTAGTATTCGTTATGCTTTAGCTTTTCCACGTACCCATCCTGCTCATGGGGGAGAGCCTTCAGGTCATCCACATATACCCCCACCCGAGTCGAGTCCATGTCTTCAGTTACCTCGATTATTCCCTCCATATACTATGTCATTGTCTGATCCGTATCATCCTTCTCATCACTCTGGTTACATCAGAGATGATCTTTTGTTATCACTCCAGCTTCAGGTAGAGATCCTCTGTCGCAGAGTCTATGAGCTGGAGAACGAGGCTGATGCTAGACGACCTTCCCCACCGGATTATCCACCACCAGTCACACCTCCACCACCATCTTCACCACCACCAGCATCTCCACCACCCCCTGTTCATGCACCAGTTGATGGTCATGCTGCTCGATTCCTCACCCTAGAGCAGCAAGTTAGTTTTCTGATCCGTCGAGTCCATGAGCTTGAGGATGAGGTAGCTCATATTCGTAGCTTGGTTTTCCTTATGCCCCCACCCTCTCCACCAGCCCGTTAGATTTTTCATTGCAAGTACTATTGATGGAGCAGTATTTTTGGGTCTGAAGACTACAGCCGAGTTTTGGGTATAACTTGAAGACAAGGACCGCCAATGTGAAGAAATATACTTTTCCTTTTATATGTATTAAAACTTGTACTATTGGGTGATGTAACCCTTATGCATTTTTGTTTTCTTCACAAACAATTATGTAACAAGTTGTCCTGATATATATAAAAACTTGGTGAACGAATATTTAGCATCGATCTTTTTCTTGTCCAATTAGGTAGTTTGATGTTGTAGTCGGCATGGATTGGCTATCCAAGAATAGAGCTGAAGTTGTTTGTTATGAGAAAATTATTCGCATCCCTCTTGCGAATGATGAAACACTTATAGTACATGGCCTTCATGCAGTTGATGCGGGGATGCTGGGCCCCATAAGGCGGTGGATTGTGACATCTCACATTGGTTATGAAGGCACAAAAATGCTTACGAAAAGGATGTGTCGCCTTCCTGGCGCACGTGGTAGATAAAAAGGTCGAGGAGCCGAATCTTGAAGACATCCCAGTAGTAAAGGATTTCCCTGAAGTCTTTCCTAAAGACTTTCCAGGATTACCTCCACAAAGACAAATCGAGTTCCATATTAATTTGGTTCCAGGAGCCGGTCCTGTGGCCAAGGCACCATATCGACTTGCACCATCCGAGATGCAAGAATTATCTACACAACTCCAGGAGTTGTTGGATAAAGGATTTATAAGGCCGAGCTTCTCGCCTTGGGGAGCTCCAGTATTGTTCGTAAAGAAGAAGGATGGAACCCTACGGATGTGTATTGATTATAGAGAGTTTAATAAGCTCACTGTTAAGAATCGGTATCCGTTACCGAGGATTGACGACTTATTCGACCAGTTGCAAGGATCGAGCTATTACTCCAAGATTGACCTTTGATCGGGCTATCATCAGTTGAGGATTTAGGAGGAGAGCATACCAAAGACTGCGTTCAGGACTCGTTATGGGCACTACAAGTTCCTAGTGATGCCGTTTGGGTTGACGAACGCACCAGTAGTGTTTAAGGATCTGATGACTCGCGTATGCAAACCATATCTTGATAAATTCGTGATTGTATTTATCGATGATATTTTGATCTATTCACGAACGAAGGAAGAGCACGAGCAACATCTACGAACCATTCTGGAACTGCTAAAGAAGGAGAAGCTTTATACAAAGTTCTCAAAGTGTGAATTTTGGATTTGCGAGGTACAGTTCCTTGGTCATGTTGTAAATGAGAAAGGTATCCATGTAGATCCATCAAAGATTGAAGCGATAAAGAATTGGGAAGCCCCCAAGACACCGATTGAAGTGCGATGGTTTCTGGGATTAGCGGGTTATTACCGACGATTTATTCTCTAAAAATTGCCCAACCGCTAACTTCCCTTACGCAGAAAGACAAGAAGTATGATTGGAGAGAAAAGCAGGAAGAAGCCTTCCAACTTCTCAAAGGAAAGCTATGCGATGCACCGATACTATCTCTACCCAAAGGCACTGAAGATTTAGTGGAATACTGTGACGCTTCGGGTCAAGGTTTGGGTTGCGTGCTCATGCAACACCAAAAGGTCATCGCTTACGCATCACGATAGTTGAAGGTTCATGAGAAGAATTATACCACCCACGACCTGGAACTAGGCGTGGTGGTATTTGGCTTGAAGATTTGTCGACATTATTTGTACGGTACTCGATGTACTATCTTCAGAGATCACAAGAGTTTGCAGCACATATTTGATCAGAAGGAATTAAATATGCGTCGGCGACGATGGGTTGAGTTGCTGAACGATTATGACTGTGAGATTAAGTACCACCATGGAAAGGCGAATGTGGTAGCAGACGCCTTGAGTCGAAAGGAAAGGGTTAAAACCTTTATAGTTCGAGCTTTGGAGATGACTATTCGAACAAATCTCACATCACGCATTCTTGATGCACAACAAGAAGCCCTCAAAGAGGAAAACCTTATAGTTGAATATCTCTGAGGTATGGAGAAACAATTGGTACCAAATGAAGAGGGAACCTTATACTTTATGGGACGCATTTGGGTTCCGCTCTATGGCGGTATTCGAGAGATGATCTTTGATGAAGCTCACAAGTCAAGATACTCGATCCAACCAGGATCGGACAAAATGTATCAAGACTTGAAGGAATACTATTGGTGGCCAAACCTCAAGAACGACGTTGCTGCATACGTTGGAAATTTCATGACCTGCGCTAAGGTTAAGGCTGAGTATCAGAAACCATCAGGTCTACTGCAACAACCTGAAATTCCCATATGGAAGTGGGACCAAATTTTGATGGACTTTATAACGAAATTATCCAGGACCCCCAGAGGGCACGTTATGATATGGGTAATAGTGGATCAATTAACAAAGTCTGCACACTTCCTACCAATTCGGGAGAAAGATAGCACTAGAAAGCTTGCTGAGCTGTATCTTAAGGAAATTGTGGCACATCATGGAGTGCCTATTTCAATTATTTCAGACAGAGATGGACACTTTGTATCAAGTATTTGGCAATCCTTCCAAGAGGCCTTTGGATCTCAATTGGATCTAAGCACGGCCTTCCATCCGTAAACAGACGGCCAGAGCGAACAGACCATACAAACACTTGAAGACATGCTTCGCGCATGTGTAATGGACCTAGGCGGCAGCTGGGATACTCATATACCCTTAGTTGAGTTTTCCTATAATAACAACTACCATACGAGCATAAAATCCGCACCGTTCAAAGCTCTATATGGCCGCAAGTGTCGCTCACCGTTGTGTTGGGTAGAAGCCGGAGATAGACAGTTGATTGGTCCCGAACTTGTTCAAGAAACGACCGACAAAATCATGCAGATCCAAGACCGTATCAAGGCGGCTCATGATCGACAAAAGAGCTACGCTGATCGAAGACGAAAACCTTTAGACTTTGAGGTGGGAGGCAAAGTTTTATTGAAAGTCTCACCTTGGAAAGGAGTAGCAAGGTTCGGGAAACGTGGAAAGTTTAATCCACAATACATTGGACCATTCAAGAGTTTAGAAAAGATTGGTACCGTAGCGTATAAACTGGAGTTACCGAAGGAATTAAATGGTGTACATGATACGTTCCATGTGTCAAACCTCAAAAAGAGTCCAAACCAGGAAACAGTTATCATCCCTGCGGATGAGGTACACATCGACGACAAACTCCGATTTACAGAAGAGCTTGTTGAGGTAATGGATTGGAAGATCCAGAAAACAAGGAGGAGTCGCATTAAACTTGTTAAAGTACGTTGGAACTCTAATACGGGCCTGAGTACACTTGGGAACGTGAGGACCAGTTTAAAGCTAAGTACCCCCACCAATTCGAGAAAGCTCCTGTGAGAGATAACTCAGCTTAAATTTCGGGACGCAATTCTATTAACGGTGGGAGACTGTGACAACTGGCACAAAACCGGTAATTTTCGTACTATTTTAATTATTATTTATTATTTGCAATTGTGTGCTTAAATGTCAACATTATGTGTTTACTTGCTTTACATATGAATTCATGCATGTTTTATACTTCAAATATCGCATTGTGCGCATTACATTAAGCGTAGCGTCAGAAAGACTAGTAAACTCACTGGTAAGACACGATGTGTCAGCACTTTCGCAGAAAGCAGTCAGACAGTAGATTTAGGGCCTAAGAGTAGGTCCAACATCAAAAACACATTAAAACCCAAGTGTGGATACAAGGGTTAACGTATACACTTTCCGGAAGCTAAAACAAGCACTAAAAGACACCCGAAACTCACTTTAAATGCTGAATTCTGCAGAAGAAAAACAACAAAAAACAGCATTTAAACACTGAAAAATTATGCAGGATTGATGTTGAGTGTCCAGAATAACTTGCAAAGTGTTGGGAATTAAAACTGACACAAAAGGTTCTTTATACCTAGTAAAACTGCGTAATTTAGCACTTTAACGAACCGTTAACCGAACGAATAACCGGACACTACCCAAAACATCGAAACTAGACTAGAAGCATTGCTTTTATAATATTAAGCTAGTATTGGTGATAAAACACCTTAAAAATCATAAAAACACATAAACACACAAGTATTACTTAAACCTTCTAGTTTACACTTTCCACCCACAACTTCCAAAATTTTACATAATACCCCCCCCCCCTCATGTAACCGGCCCCAAAGGGCCCCACTCCCCTTTTGAATATAATATTTGATAATGTAACCAAGATATTAAACATAATGTCCTATGGTTAAAGTTGTGTTGGAGAATTATAAAGGAAGACCTAAGGGTTGAAGAAACATAACATTTTCACAAAGTTTCAACTTCATCTCCTTCCTCCTTCCCCCTCTTGCTCTCGGCCTCACTCCCACACACATACACTTTCATTTCAATTATATTCCAAGAAATCCAAGGTGATTTTAAGGTGTAAGAAGATAATCTAAGAAGGTGTGAAGCAAAGGAAGCTCAAGGACCACTTGGAGGAGCTTTTAACCACCTATCTTCTTCTATCTTCATCTTTGTTGAGCCACTTCCCTAGCCATTAGAGCTAGTAGTAAGCATGCTAAACTCTATTTTACTTCATGTTAGTGTCTTGTACAAGTTGCACCATCTATGAAACTATACTTTAAAAGATGAAGATATGAAGATCTAACATAATCTAAAGATAAACAAGTGATTTTAGTGATGTTTGATGTTTGTGATGAAGTTGTTGTTGTTGAATCTTGTGTTTATGCTTAGATCTATCATGTTAAAGCTTGTAATAAGCTTAGATCTAACAACTTTATGCATGGATCTTGAAAGATCCATGGTTAAACTTGAAGATGAACTTGAAAGACCATTATGTGAACTTGAAAAATGATTTTTAAAGCAAGATCTTGTGTTCTTGATGTAACTAAGTTTATGTAAAGTTAACTATTGAAACTAAACTCCATGAAAAGTTTATAAAAGGTTCATCAAGAAGCTTATTTATGAAAGATTCAAGTATGTTTAGCATGGATCTTGGAAGATCCATGATGAAACATGATTTTAAACATAAAGATCTTTTAAATAAGCACAAGAATGGTTTTAGAACATGTTTTTCAAGACTTTGAAACCCTAAAACTCATGGATGGTATGGTTAGTAAGTTAAAGTTTCATACAAAGTTTGTTTAAAATTAACAAGAACACTTGTTTTTAAAAGATCATTGTATGTAAAGTGTAGATCTAAAAGACTACACATTTTTAACAAAAATCAAGTTCATCATAAGGTTTTACATGATGTAATTAGTGTATGTTACTTGTGAAAATTGTTGGAAATTGTTTTTGGTGATGAAAAGAAAATAAACACATGTTTTGAAAACATGGGAAACCTCCATTTTTAGGGGAAACTATGTCAAAATTCTTATAAAATTTTGACACTTAGAAAAAAATATAAGTTTTGATGAAACTTATTCCCCAAAAATTCACCTAAAAATATTTACCAAGGTTTCCTAATTTTTGTACAAAATTATAAGCTAAGAAAATAAGGATTTCTTCAAGCTAAAATCAATATTAAGTATGTATATATTTAGAGAAAATATATATATTTAGTGATCCTCAAATTTTGTGCTAAGTGTATACTATGTGTATTATATGTAGTAGTGTATTAGGATCATGAAAATACACTAAATATTCCAAACGAGTATCACCAACAAAATACACATGAAATTACATAACAAATACCTATGAATATTCATACAAAATAACCTATGAAAGGGTATATGGACAAATACAAGAAAATATATTTATATAAATATATTCCTTAACACATTTTGGACTTAGACAATTTATGGACAATTTTGGACTTAAATATATATTTGGACAAATAATAACTATTACCGAGTAGTAACAATTATTCAAAATCGGATGAATAATAGAAATATATATATATATATAGGGAGAAGATCATGCGAGAACCACCTCTTATTGTGAGAACCACGAGAACCAATGTGAACACAACAAAAAATGCCTAAAAATAGCTAAAAATCTCACAATTTTTTTTTTGATTTTTTTAATATTTTTTAGGTTAAAATCGCTACTTTTCGAAGCAAAAAAAATTTGTTTTTTGGCTTCGAAAAGTAGCGATTTTAACCTAAAAAATATTAAAAAAATCAAAATTTTTTTTTAGATTTTTTTAGGTTTTTTGGGGGTTTAGTATTTAGCATTTTAGCTTGGGTGGGGGGGGGGGGGGGGTTTAGGTTTTTGGGGGGTGGGGGAGGGGGGTTTAGGTTTTTTTTTGGGGGGGGGGGGGGTTAGGTTTTTTTTAGGTTTTTTGGGGGGTTTTAGTTTTTAGCATTTAGCTTGGGGGAGGGGGGGTTAGGTTTTTTTTTTTTTTTTGGGGGGGGGGGGGTTTAGGTTTTTTTTTTTTTGGGGGGGGGGGGGTGGGGGTTAGGTTTTTTTAGGTTTTTTTTAGCTATTTTAGGTTGTGTTCACATTGGTTCTCACAATAAATGGAGTTCTCGCATGAGCCCCTCCCTATATATATATACATACATATATATACATTTCCAAGCATGGCAAAATATATATATTTCACACAAGTCTTAAAAATATTATTTTTAAGAAATATAATTTCAGAAAGTATTAAAAATCAAAGTATTAATTTTTGGCAAATAATGTAAAATACACAAGTATTAACATAAGAATACAAGTATACTTGCACAAAAATAATATTGAAAATATTATTTAACAAAATACTTATATTTATTTTTGGAAAATAATATAAGTAACATATTTGGATAACTTAAAAATATAATTATTTTTAACACCTATCGTTTGTCAAATACTACATAAACAAATATATATATTTTTTGGAAGTAAAATATATATTTACAAACGGACGATATCAAATACAAATTTAAGAAGACAAGAAAAACGGGCAAGACCCGACACACAAGGGCACGACCCTCACACATGATGAATATATACAAGACAAATATATAAACCTAAGATGGTGAATTGTACATGGAATGTTACAAGTCTAGTGACTAACGTACAAAGAACACATATAGGTCACGACGCTTACAAAACCAGCCGGTGAAGTTTATGACGCAAGATACGCAAAACTGTGAGTTCATGTCCCCACTTTTAAACACTTTCTTCTTTTCTAAACATGGGGAAAATACATGTACTGTGGTATGTAGAAACAAAACTAATGGAATGATACTATAGATCATGTCACGAATGGGGTGCCATAAGCACCATTAATCAACGTGATACGTAGACCGCGGAACAAAATGTTAGATCTAATGGCTTTCAGGCAGCCACACTCTTGGCCACATTTTTACCATGAGTGCTTTTGTCTCTCTAGTCGTGAACTAACAAGTAAAATTCCTATGGTTTGGATGCTTCCTATGTTGTTACACATGTTAATGGCCTTGCAAACCACTAGCGATCTCGATTTCCTTACATTTACATTATACTTTTTCAAGTACAATTACATACCATGATTCTTACAACGAATACTTAAATGTTTTACACAAAACTGCATGAATTGACACCAACTTATGTTGACGATTTTCCAAAACTTACCTGTATTTCAGGTAACTAGGTGGATGTACGCGCGGTCTCCTTGTTTAGGATGGTTGTTTATGTTTCAAGTCATTTTGTGTCGATACTCCATGCCACTTTTGCAGGATTTGTTCGTGGTCTCACTCCCTCTGCGGAGATATAATGAACCAAACCTTGATATTTGTTTTTGAAATGAAGTGGTAGACTTTTCAAACAATTATCTTATGTGTGATGTAAACTTTAAAACTTAACTTTTGTTTTAGAATATTAACTATCAATGGCATTGTGGAGTTGATTTACATTCATGTAGTATGTTTACCGTTCGTATGCAATGAGAACCTTTCAAGATCACACCTCATGCTTCCGCCTTAGAAAGGGGTGTGACAGTCGGAAGGAGGATGGGGGTGGGAATTGGCGGCAGGTGATAGACAGAAAGGGGTTTTTTAATTAGGTTTTTTTATTTACATTTTATTCTTTAATCTTTTTACACTTTTAGTCCTTTGATATAAGTTATTTACTCAATAGTCTTTGGAGAGGTAAAATGACAAAGATGCCCTCATGTGAGTCACATGACCATATTTAACTTAAAAGCCTGACTGAGTTAGGCTAAAGGACATAACGTGCAGGATTTTAAAACGTTAAGGACAAAACTCATCAAATTTAAAGACAAAGGACACCGCCTGCAATTTTGTACAAACATAAAGGACAAAACTTGTAATGTACTCTTAATATAAACCCTTTTAAAGAAAGAAAGAGAGAGATAGAAGCCTAGAGAGAGAGTAAACGAAGAGAGAGAGGGTGACAGTTGTTGGTGTGGACGTCGGAGATGACGACGATGGTTATGGTCAGAGTGGTATCGTAGTGGAAGGGTGACGGTGACGGTAACGAGTTAGGGTTCCGGTAAGGTATGAACAAAGAAGATGGAGAAGAGGGCCGACTATGCTCTCCAACCGACCGACCATTCTAATATGGAGGCAACAATGGTGGTGGTGATCATTTGTGATGAAGATGGTGCAGTTTGTGAGTATCAGTGATAGTGACGGAGGCGTTATCAGCGGGTAAATTAAGAGTTTTCTTTAGTAGTGTTGTTGATTGGCGGCTTCTCGACATCAATTTTTTGATCACCGGTTCGACTATTTGGGCGTACACGTAGTTTATATGAATGATTAATGTTTTCTAGACTCATCAATCTTTCAAGAAATTTGAATTGGGAATTGGGTTTCTTGTTGTTTTAATTTGGGCATACTACTTTTGTTTCAATTTCTGGTCTATTGGTATCAATTCTAAGTTATGTTTGTTTGAAATCACATATTTGTTTTGTTGTAATATGGGTTAGAGATACTATATATAGGAATTTAGTTACAAAAGGAGAAAAGGGTTGCAGAGAAGGTATTCGACATTTTGTCAATAAGTTTCAGAATGTAGTATGTTATCATATAGTGATCGAAGGGTTAAGTGCTTGTAGTTATGTTATATATGTCTTAATAATGGTTGATGGTTGATGTAGAGGAAAGGGAGTTGATTGGAAACAAATATCAAGTTGAGTTAGGATAGAGCAACAACATGGTGATTGTGGTGGATAAGGGTTTGATGTGAAAGATATTACTAAAATGTTTTTTAATAATTAGATAAAAAGACCAATTTACCCTTCACTTAACCAGTAAAATTAATAGAGTTAGGACTAAAGGACATAACGTGTAAAATTTTCAAACATTAAGTAAGGAACTCGTCAATTTTGAAGACAAAGGACACCACCTAAAATTTGGTACAAAGATAAAGGACAAAACTTGTAATTTTCTCTTTTTACAAATATAAATGTTGATAGTAGCCAATGTGATAGGTTACAATCTTCTTTACCTTTGTTTTAAAGAAAAAATTAAATGTTGAAGCCATAACCAATGATAGATGATGTAACATTTGGACTATTTGAGTATCGGGTTGATACATATGTGAAGGGGTATGGTCCCAAATCCTGCACCGACCAATCAGGTCGTGCGCGAGACCATACCCTTACTAGACTAATTTGGTAGCCTTCCCAACCTCGCGCCGGCCAATCAGGTGTAACCTAGGTCGCGCGCGGGGTCAGGGTAAACACAAGACCATATTTCACACTTGGCTCCTTGGATGAAAACCCTCACTTCCTGGACATTTCGCCTGCTACACGGGATATCCCCGATGGTCGCACGGAGGACAGAAGCATAGGTAATCCAAGGACAAGTATTAAAGGTACAAGTGGCAGAGCAGTGGACAAATGAGCGTCCAATAGGCTATATCCGTTCATGCTCCACGATTAACAATCGTACAGGAGACAAGAAGGTACAAAAGGACTCATACGTGGCACCAATCACCGTGCGCCGACATCTGCTCCACGATCTCCACTTGGCCGCTGATGACAGACGAGACAACAAGGACAACAGTCAGGCCACGTGGATCCATTCAGCGTGCACAAGCTTCCCTCTCGCCCAGAAGCACCAACAGTCATGGAAGAGGGAACAAAACGGATATTCCTTATTGTAGACTACAAGCCCAAGGCCCATCAGCCCATCTCCTTCCACACCACTCCGGCTATCAATAGTGACCTTCACCTCCGGGTTTAAGGATTCCGCTTCCTTGCTCTCTCACTCTTAATTACACACTTATATCCTCAAAGCATATACTTATTCTCATGCCGAAGGGTTATTTGTCGAGGCACAAACCACAAACTAATCACTAGATTAGTTTGGTGTTTCTTCATTGGCGCCCACCGATTTTTTACAATCACTTTCATCTTCTTTTCTGATTTTTTCTTTTCTCTCGATCAATGGCTAATCAGGGAATCCCTTTTCAACCCATCGGCACACACTCTCAATTAGGTACGATGGAGGATATCTCGCACGTCCAAAACCTACCCAATGACGAATATACTGAGGGGGAGGGCACAAACGTGGGCGCCATCCGTTCAAGTGCTATTCGTACCACCCAAACGGTGACCCCAACAAGTCATGGTGCTGCTCCGTCAACACCAGCGCCATCAGGAGAGTATGCGCTGTTAGGACTACCAGAGGGGGAAACTCTCGCCTCCTGGTATGCAAAAAGTCAAGCAACTTTGAATCTTATCTACGCGCAGCTCAGCACGCAACAAGCGCTACTTCAAGCTCAGACACAACCATCTCAGTCACACCCCCAAAATCCACCATGCGAAGTATCACCGCTTAGAGGCGTGACATGACCAGGATCGAGCCACCAATCATATTGAACAACGTATTTAAGTAAATAAAACTAACCACAATATAATTGGTGACCAAGAGGAAGTTAACCAACTTCAATTTAAACAACGGAAGCATAAGACGTTAAACCAAAACATAAGTTCGAAGTTCATAAGTTTTAAGACCCAAAACATAAGTTTTATATGTTCATAAGGATTAAATATTCAGCACGGGACATAACAGTCCATATCCCACAACGACCTCCTCCTCGCGCAAGCTCCATAAGTACCTAACGACCTGCAAGGCATGTAACAAAAAATCAACAACAAAGTTGAGTGAGTTCACAGTAGGTGTTCGTTATAAAGTACTTTTTCAAATACTCTAAGTTTGTTTGCAATTGCAGGTTAAATCAACTTTGCTTATTTCCCAAACCATAAATGGTGGGGGCTACCCCATGTTGTAAACCACTAGACTAGATGTATATATATATATGTGTCCTTCCCAATCCGAGGACAGAGGTACATATTAAATATGTAGGTTTAGCGCTGGTGTCCTTCCCAATCCGAGGACAGTGGTACGTAGTGAATACATAGGTTTAGCGCTGGTGCCCTTCCCAATCCGAGGACATAGGTACGTATGAGAATACGTAGGTTTAGCGCTGGTGCCCTTCCCAATCCGAGGACAGTGGTGCGTAGTGAGTACGTAGGTTTAGCGCTGGCGTCCTTCTCAATCCGGGGACGGAGGTAAGTAGTCTAGTAGTGGTGAAGGTACACGTTCTATCTCAGCTATTTAATCCCATTCCTAACCAGCGGGAATCCCATGCCTTAGTAAGGGTGTGAACTCACCTTTGGTTGCTCGGTTTGACTCTCAAAAATAGCTAACAGTCAAGGTCGGTCAATCACGTCCAAATATGATTACCAGTTAGTCATTTAGTGGTTTCAAATAGAGCACAAAGTTCCTACACGTATCTACTACATAACATGCATTCACTTCAATAGTTCACGTTCATATAAACATTCCACCTATAGCTACTCAAGAACAAGCATACGATATTGCACAATAATACTTTCATTGACATATAACATGTTAGATCATCCTCAGCTAACATACTCGACATTTAGACACGCAATCTACGACTTATGTCATTTCAGCTTTTATATTCAAAACTGGGCTATTTTCGGGGATTTTAATAAAATAGTTAACTTGTTCCAAAAATTCCCAACTTTTTAAGGAAGGTCTTAAACGATCCAAATATTATTATATAAAAATCTCGGGATCCAATTCATCACCAATATTTTATAAAAAATCATTTTCCCGACTGTACCAGATTTATCTTTTTCTGACTACAGTCCACAGAATAATTTATTTAAAATTCATCGTAAGTCCGATTTACGAAATTCCAGTGGGTGGATTACAAATACATCGGTGGTAATTTACAGTACAAGTTTCATGACCTAGTTCTACACAGGTTTCATGACCTACATGTCAGCACATGATCATCATACACCAAACAACATCATTCTAACATCATTTCTTCATGTATCATCTTGTTTAAGCTTATGTTCAAGTTTTAAGTGTAAGATCTTATGGTGTTCATATGTTTTCTTCATAATACATCTATTAACCACTAAAACAACATGTAAAATACAAGGATCTAAGTTATTACCACTAGTTCAAGACTAGGGAAGTTCAAGTGAAGAAATGTGGTGGATAAAAGAAGATGAGAGTGGTCCTTCAACTTCCGAACACACCAAGCTTGTTTGTATGATTACTAACACCTTTGAGTAAGCTTGGAATTGAATGATGAAGATTAGATTAGATGATGGTGATTGTGGGGTTGTTGATCTCGGCTGATCCAAGGGAGAAAGGAAGAGAGAGTTTTGGTGTGTTGAAGTTGTGAATGAGAAGATGGAGCTTGGGACTTTTGGTGTATACTTATAACCATTCTGTTACATTAACTCTTGTGTAATATGCTCCTCATGTGCCAACATAATCCAATATTATAATCAACTAAAATCTTGATGTGGGCCCTTGGTGTTGGCCGATCATAGGTGGGGGGGGGGGTAGTAGGCTAGATTAAACTATCTAGTTAGTTATTAAGTAAAAATCCAAGTATTAGTTAGGATTTAGTTACTAGATATTTTTATAGTGTATTATGATGTTTGGGGACCATAACTAATAAAAACAATGTGTTTAACAATATTTTTGTGTTTCGGGTAATGTCCGGTTGTTCGGTTTGATACTGCTCCGTTAAAGTGCTTAATTAATCCGTAAAGTGTCCTACATATATATTTTTGTAACGTTTTTATTTTTCATCATTGAGGAAAGCATACTGGACTATTTAGTAACTTTTCCGTACACTACTAGTATGTTAACAAGCACATGTAAGTATAACACAGAAATCAGAAAACAGTTAAATGGTTCAGCACAGTCATCAAGCACTTTAATTATCATTAATAAATTGTACGGATACATGGAATTATGAGGGTTGTCACTTTCTCCCCCTGTTAAGAAAATTTCGTCCCGAAATTTAGCTCGTGGTTACTGAGGAAGCTAGTTATGTTGCATTGGTTTCCTGGTTTTCCTGGGGTGTCACATCATCCCCCCGTTGATTTGGAATTTCGTCCTGAAATTCTGCAGTAGCTTCAGCCTCAGTAGTGGTTGCGTTTTTCTTAAACAGCTGGGGATACTTGAGTTTCATTTGGTCTTCTCGTTCCCAGGTATACTCTAGGCCATGACGGGAATCCTAATGAACTCGGACGAGAGGTATCCTGGTCCGCTTGAGAATTTTAACATCTCGATCCGTTGTTAGGATCGGAGGCTCTTATGATTGTGTTTGTTTGTATATTTTGAACAAATCAAATAGATATGAACAGTTTAAGTGCAGCGGAAATGGAAACAAACTTTGTAAACACAATAAAAAGGAGAGAGTAGTTTGATAAACAATTGCTTCTCATAGAGTCGAATGATTTACAAATCAAAAGCAAAAGATTACAGATAAGCTTACAAACTATACTCCCCCTCAGCCTGATGCCTCAAGGTTGGTTGCACACAAGATGAAAGGATTAAACATGAGGAGAAGAACTCGCTCAGTCAATCAAATGTAACAGTACAGGGTACTGTTACATTTATAGGCAAACCAAACCACTGAGGAATCTCAGCTGACGTCACCATGAAAGCGACGTCTAACAGCCTAACAACCTGTATCTACTGACCTTACACAACTACTGATGTCCTAACAACTGATTATAAATACAATACAAAACATGAGAAAACAACTGCTTCACGTTCCACTATTGTAGCCTAAGCACTGATGCTCAACAACAACATCAGTGCTTTCTTCAAAGGTGATCAATCCTTGAATGAGCATTGTTTGTGTCTTCAGCAGCACTTGAGAGACAGCAGTAGATAGAGCGACAGAGTTTGTCTTCAGCAGTCTTTAAGATTATATCAGCAGTTGAAATGGCACAACAGTTGATTATGAGCAGCAGTTATAGACCATCAGATGTTATAATTCACTATCAAAGGGAGAGCAGAGTATAAACTACTGTTTATTGTGAATCCTCTGTTGTGACCTGGTTTTGGCTTTACATTATCTGTTCCTTTGTTAGGGTTCAATCCCAACAATCTCCCCCTGGAACAGATAATGCCAAAACCTTTCATTATTCAGGACCTTTATTACTCATCAAGAGTGCCTTAGCTTGTTCTTTGAATTCAGCTTCAAATTCCTTTGCACTCTGGTCATCCTCATCCCTACACAGTGAAAGCCCAAGGAGATCCTGCAAATCTTGAACACTAAGGCCTAGTGCTTCTTTCCTTGATATGTGCTTCACATCGCCATTGGCTCTGACCAAGGTCAATACGTGAGTCTTTTGATCAGACATCCACTTTAGTATTTTTAAGCCAAGTGGGTTTCTTGGGAGAGACTTATTTGAAGATGAGTTTAGGGATAATGGCCTTGAAAACAACTGCAGACTTTCAGACATTCTTTTGAAAGCTTCTTCAAGGACTTTATCAGCTGCCGCTATATCTTCTGAAGTTTCTTGTTCAATAAATTCTTGTCGTTCAGCTTCTGTCTTGTCTTCAGCAGTGTTTGGAGTTGCAGGTTTGTTTAACGCCTTAAAAAGGCTTTGAAGCTTTGTTGAGGTTTCTTCTTTTAGACCCATTTTTGTGATGGTATCTTTGAAGTACTCTGCTTCCTTTTCTCTTACCTCTTCTTCAGTTAACTGTTCTCCCTCATCTTGATTTGTTGCAAAAGTAGACCGGAACAGTGTGTCGAGGTTTCCCATCTTCTGTTCAAGCTTCATCATTTGTTCTTGCTTTTTAGAAGTGCCTGAAACAGTTGTCTTTCTTTTCTTCAGCCTTTTGTAGGCTTCATCAGTCTGCTGTCTTGACCACTTTGATATGGCTTCAGCAGAGTCTATTTTTGCATCCACCAGCTCCTCTTTCTTTCTTTTATACTCAGCAGTGAAATCAGCAATGAGCTTTTTGAATTTGTTCCAGTTTGGAGGATTTTTCTTCTTTGTGGAATCATTCTTGATTCTGTCAATCCTCTCAGCCTCATGCTTTAGAGCGATTATTGGCCATTCTTCAAACTGTTTTTCTTCAGCAGGATAGAATTTTTCTTTCATAATGTAGGCGAGATATTGTTTTCTTAGCTTTTTGCGTTGTTCAGCCTTTTCTTTGATTAGTTCCTGTACAAATTCTTCTATCTGCTTTACTTTTGTTAAGTAGAACTCCAGTCTTTCAGCTGTGCCATTTTCGCTTAACTTATATTTTTCACTATCAAACTTAGCTCTTGCTTTAGCCTGTCTTGCCTTGAGTTTGAGGTACTCATCCATATCCTCTGGTGGCATGTAGCCTATGAGCGAGGAGAATCTCCTTTTTGAAGGATCTTCTTCTATATAGAATTGCCTCATTTCATTTTTGATAGCTTCAAGTTCCAGTGGATATTTTGCAGCATTAGGATCATGTGTACCCTCATCGACAGAGATTGGCTTTCTTATTCTTTTGAAGAGCTTTGGCTGTGAAGTAGAAGAGGTGAGAGCAGTGGTGGATGACTGACTAACAGCTGTTGAGACAACTGGTGTCTCAACATCTGCTGTCATTACAACTGCTGATATGTCAGCAGTTGTCTTCTGCTTTTGAGCAGGGGATGGACGTGGTGATGTTGGTGGTGAATCATCATCTGATATGAGATTCCTTCTCCTTTTTAATGAAGAAAGAGCAGATGATGTTTTGGGTGGATCAGTGGTTGTAGATTGTATGGCAGTGGATTGTGGTTGACTGACAGTGGTTGAAACAACTGGTGCTTCAACCGCTGCTGTCGTTACAACAGGTGTTGTAACATCTGTTGTCTTCTGTTTTGTGACAGGAGGCAGTGGTGATGGTTTGAATTTAGATGATGATGGTGGAGCAGTAGTTGTAGTGGTGTGTGGTAGAGTGATGTGTGTTGAAAGTGTGTGTGTTGATGAAATGGCAGCTGTTTGGCTACTGACAGCAGTTTTTGTAACTGCTGCTGTATCAGCTGTTTGGCTAACAGGTTTTTTGAGACCTGCTTTTCTTTTGCTTTTTCAGGCTCAATATGGAGGCCATGTTCTATTCCCCTCCTATTCAAATTTCCCAACAGCTTGTTATTCTCCCCCTTTTTGGCATTATCTGAGGGGAGATTTACAAGAAATGGTATGGAAGAAGGAACTTTGCCAGAAGCATTTTGAATGCTAGCCTTTATAGCCTTGATATCTGCTTGAGTATCTTTAAATCTTGATTCAACCATGTTGGTCAGCATTTGTACTTGAATGGCATGCTTTTTGTCAGCCATTTGTTGCTGTGCTTCAAGCATGGGTTGAAAAATATTCCATAACTCATTTGCAGCAAATGCCTGTTGTGCAGGTGCTTGAGCAGGAACAGCAGATTGTAGTGGGGCAGCAGTGGATTGTGCTTTTTGAGCTTTTAAAATCTCTTGCACCATCTCCTTTATTTCAGCAACTGAGGTTTCCAGTTTGTCAACCCTGTCCGTCAATTCCTGATATCTTGAATCATCACCCATTTTACTAGGATCATCTGAATCCCCACCTGTGGTGGTTATATCAATGTGTGACTTAGGAACAGAGTTCCAAAAATCATCCATTGATGCCCCTTGTTCTCGGTACTGGGGACTTCTCTCTTCAGCACTTGATAAATCTTTAATGTTACTAGTGGACAAAATAGCCTCACTAGCGATTTTCAGAGGTGCTATGGAAGAGATTGCCTTCAAGGGAGTCTGACTGATGAAACAACTGTCCAAATGTAGACCTGTTGATCCAACATTTGTAGTTGCTGCTCCACTTGAACTACTGACAAGAGTTACTTGTAACTCTTGCAGTGTAACCACCTCAACTGTTGCTGGGATAGCAGAAGTATAAGCATCAGACCCAGTCACTTGTGGATGTATACTCTCAGTGATAGGTGATAGAGAGGAACTGGTTTGTGTCTGTGCAATAGCAGCTGCATGCAACAGAGGTAGCATGGATTGTGGCATTATTATTGGTGAGGGGATGGGGGTTGAAAGAGACATGTCCTTGGGATCAGGACTGAGGAAGATGGATCCGAGTGGATTCAGAGCTTCATATTGTGGTGTCCCTGTGCTTACAACCTGATCCTTTTGTGAGGATGCAGGAGGAGTTTCGGTTATGGGTTGAGATCTTTCTTCCAACTGCTGTGAGGAAGTAGCAGCAGTGGTTTGTGGTGACTTTTGTGTTGTCACAGGCATTTCCTCTGGGATCTCATCTTCCAGAGTTGCCTTTGTTTTGGTTTTGGTGGGTTTTCTGAATGTTTTCTTTTTGGTCTTTTTAGTGGTGGCAGGTGTGGGTTTCAAAGCAGTGGGAGTGCTGCTATGATCACCTGGAGCAGTGGGTTCAGCAGCTGATACCTGAGGAGCAGTTGTAACCACTAAAGTCTGCTCAGGTACCCCTGCTTTTGTTTTTATTGGTGCCATCATCCTTGAAAATGTTTCTTTTGTTATGCTTTTTATTTGACAATGAACACCTTGTTTGAGCAAATTTACATTTTTCTTTTCAAATTTTTGTTCAAAATAATAACTCAAAAATCTTGGAAAAAGTAAAAATGCTTGACTTTCAACGTTTTTCACCATGTCATTGAAAATCTCCTGGGAGTAGTTATAGTTTTTATTATTCAAAATAGCGTAACCCAGGTTTTGGATTTTCAATGGTATTTCGTTGAAAGATGTTGTTTTATTTGAAGCAAACATCAAGAGTGTGTGAAATAAAAACCTGGGTGCAGATGGAAAATAACCCTTTTGTAGGGTATCTACCTTTGGTTCTTCTGCATAACCCCTTTTCACGAAATCAGTTTTCATCTCGACTTTTTTAAAAGAGAGTTTACCTTCCTGATCGTTGAGATTAAAGACTTCGGAGATTGACTGTGGGGTTATTTGAACTGCCTTATCCTGTATCGAGGAGTTTATGGCTATGACTTTTCCGTCTTGTTTTTCAAGCGACGCCTTTTTCCAAAACTCTCTCTGGGTTTGCAGATATATGGGAGCATTTGCTGTCAACAAAGTTTTGTACTTTGATGCAGATAATGCATCAATGATGGTGTCAAAGGTGTGATTATCAGTAGGTTTTGTGAATAAACCCAGATAGTTATGAGATTGTTTGAATGGTATTTCAATGATTTCTTCCGCCGTTTGAGCGGCCTCAGTTGAAGGTGGTGATGATGTAGGTTTTGATTTTGATTTTCCTTTTGACTTCGTCATTTTGATGAAGAAGAAACGGAGAATGATTTTGAAGGTTTTGAGAAGAAGGGTTGGAAACTGCTATGAGAAGAGAATTTTTGGAATTCAATTCGACAGTGTAAAACCCTGTTTGGGGGTTTAGGGCAGGGTTTTATTTAAAAATGATCGCTGATGTGGCAGCGGTTATTAAGATCTGAGGGCTAAAAACTGTCCACGTGTCAAACACTGATTAAACGGATGAAGTATGGAGAATAGTTGTTTTAAGAGCCACTGACGTATCAAACGTCAGTGGTTACAACGGTAAAAATTTATGAGCAGTGGATGATTTTTACTATCAGTGGATAGCATATCAGTGGATAAGACACTGATTTTGAACATCAGTGCTTTTCAAGAAAATGAGGGATCAGTAGTTAACTTTCAGCAGTGGACAGTGTTTAGAGATCAGTCGTTGGAACAAAACAGTGATTTGGGTAAATGGTGCAGATCTGAAGAACAGTAGTTTCAGCAACAGTTTTGAGAATTTTCATTCAAGGTTTTGTCACATGTCAATTTTTGAAAGACAGTGGTTTAGTACCCCAGATGATGAAAACTTTTTACTAAGGCAACTCATCTTCGTTCAAATATTCAATTTAAAACATGAGTACCCTAGTAGTTTAAGCACAGTTTACAATCAACCTTTGATAAAAGTCTAGGAGCAAACCTGAGTTATGATAGAATATTAACACATAAACCATTTCCTTTTGACCCATTTATGAGAACAATAATACCACCAAAAATAAGGTATTACCTCCTGTCAGGAGCTGAAACTATTGCCAACAAAAACAAGCAAAAGTTCCAAATATATTATTCTCCAAAAAAAATGAATAATATGTCCTGATTATTCAAGAAAATCCTTTGAGAAAAAATGATTAAAAGATTTTCTGAGAACAGCATCAAAAGGATTTAGTGTAAATTCAGTAAAACACATAATCATATCATTCTCAAGTTTTTGAAAATGGTCAGTGGTTTTGACAAAAGTGGTAGGAAAACTTTGAACATATGACCACTGTATGGAACCATTTTCTTTGTCAGTTGATTGCAAACATGATTCTCTTTCTAATTCATTTACTGGAATAAAAAACCCTTTTCTGAACAGGTGAATGCACATAGTTGCTTAATGACCATTATTACCCTACACTTTGACTCTTCAGTGTTTTATGTTTATACTCTTTTCTTCTGACTTCAGAAGTTTTGAGATGAACACACTTCGGAGTTTTTGTGAATTTTCTTAATGTATTTTAACATAGTTGATTTTGTCTTTTGAGGAACTCAACCTGTTTTCAACACATAAGATCTGAATGACTAAAGTTTCAATTTCCTCTTTATAGAGAAACAAAACACTAATGTCTTATGAATCATAGGTTTTGTTCATCAGAGGTTCATACTTTAGCATTTAATGAAAACAACACAAATATCAAAACAACAGTTGAAATCAATTTCGAAAAATATAAATCAATCCCGTAATTTAACAGATATGTTTACAAATCTGAAAACTATGAGTGACTTCTGCATGATATCACTTGTTGTGTGAAATTTGTGTGTCATATGACATCTTGGTTGATTTACAGAGTTTTTGAATAACCATTTTGATCATGATTTTATTCGTTACTCTGTTTTTCAACTGAATACAACCAACCTTAGTATCAATGAATTTTGAGCCGAACTGTTATGTCAATTTGACTGTTAAATCGAAATTGACTGTCCTGGCTCTGATACCAATTGTTAGGATCGGAGGCTCTTATGATTGTGTTTGTTTGTATATTTTGAACAAATCAAATAGATATGAACAGTTTAAGTGCAGCGGAAATGGAAACAAACTTTGTAAACACAATAAAAAGGAGAGAGTAGTTTGATAAACAATTGCTTCTCATAGAGTCGAATGATTTACAAATCAAAAGCAAAAGATTACAGATAAGCTTACAAACTATACTCCCCCTCAGCCTGATGCCTCAAGGTTGGTTGCACACAAGATGAAAGGATTAAACATGAGGAGAAGAACTCGCTCAGTCAATCAAATGTAACAGTACAGGGTACTGTTACATTTATAGGCAAACCAAACCACTGAGGAATCTCAGCTGACGTCACCATGAAAGCGACGTCTAACAGCCTAACAACCTGTATCTACTGACCTTACACAACTACTGATGTCCTAACAACTGATTATAAATACAATACAAAACATGAGAAAACAACTGCTTCACGTTCCACTGTTGTAGCCTAAGCACTGATGCTCAACAACAACATCAGTGCTTTCTTCAAAGGTGATCAGTCCTTGAATGAGCAGTGTTTGTGTCTTCAGCAGCACTTGAGAGACAGCAGTAGATAGAGCGACATAGTTTGTCTTCAGCAGTCTTTAAGATTATATCAGCAGTTGAAATGGCACAACAGTTGATTATGAGCAGCAGTTATAGACCATCAGATGTTATAATTCACTATCAAAGGGAGAGCAGAGTATAAACTACTGTTTATTGTGAATCCTCTGTTGTGACCTGGTTTTGGCTTTACATTATCTGTTCCTTTGTTAGGGTTCAATCCCAACATCCGTAATCTCTATTGGTTCTTCGACGAATCGCAGCTGGTCGTCGATAGTGAGCTCCTTGAGAGGAACTATGAGGGTCTCATCTGACAGACACTTCTTCAGATTCAACACATGGAAAACATTGTGAACTCCGCTGAGTTCTTCAGGTAGATTCAACTTGTAGGCGACTTTGCCAATTTTCTCGATGATTTCGAACGGTCCGACATAACGCGGATTGAGTTTGCCTTGTTTGCCAAAACGGACTACACCTTTCCAAGGTGAGACTTTGAGTAGCACTCGATCCCCAACCTGGAACTCGAGTGGTTTCCTGCGCTTATCAGCATAGCTTTTCTGACGGTCACGAGCTACCGCCATTCGTTGTCGTATCTGAGCAATCCTATCGGTTGTGTCTACTACAAGTTCTGGGCCAGTGATTTGACTGTCACCAACCTCTGCCCAACAAAGAGGTGATCGGCACTTCTGTCTGTACAATGCCTCGAACGGAGCGGCCTAGATGCTGGTGTGGTAACTGTTGTTATACGAAAACTCCACTAACGGGAGGTGTTTTTTTCCCAGCCGTTGCCAAAGTCGATTACACATGCCCTAAGCATGTCTTCAATGGTTTGGATGGTGCGTTCAGCTTGCCCATCCATCTGTGGATGATATGCTGTGCTCATGTCTAATCGAGAACCAAAGGACTTGTGCATAGCTTGCCACAATTCAGATGTAAAATGTGAGTCTCAATCAGAGATGATGGAGGTTGGCACTCCGTGCCTTGATACTACTTCCTTCAAGTAGATGTCTGCTAGGGTAGAAAACTTATCTGTTTCCTTGATGGCCAGAAAGTGTGCAGACTTAGTCAATCGATCCACGATCACCCAAATGGTATCATTTCCGCGTTGGGATCTAGGCAGGCCAGTAACGAAATCCATGGAAATTTGCTCCCATTTCCATTTCGGGATCTCTGGCTGTTGAAGTAGGCCTGATGGTTTCTGATATTCGTTCTTGACTCTCGCACAAGTCAAACATTTGCTAACGTAGGTTTCTATGTGGGCTTTCATGCTAGGCCACCAGTATGTAGTCTTGAGATCGTGGTACATTTTATCCGCACCAGGATGTACTGAATAACGAGACTTGTGCGCTTCATCCATCACAAGCTCGTGTAAGTTTCCATAAAGTGGAACCCAGATGCGTCCGTTAACATAGTAGGCGCCGTCTTCCTTTTGTTCTAACCGTTTCCTTGATCCTTGTAAGGACTCAGCCCTGATGTTTTCTGCTTTCAATGCTTCGACCTGAGCTGGAAGGTTAGAGTGAATGGTAAGCTGTAATGCACGTACACGCTTAGGTATAGTATCCTTTCGACTAAGGGCGTCGGCCACAACATTGGCTTTGCCCGGATAGTACTTGATCGCACATTCATAATCATTCAAGAGTTCGACCCATCGGCGTTGTCGCATGTTTAATTCCTTTTGCTTGAAGATATGCTCGAGACTCCTGTGATCGGTGTAAATGGTGTACTTGGTACCGTACAGGTAATGTCTCCATATCTTAAACGCGAAAACAACTGCTCCCAGCTCCAAGTCGTGCGTAGTGTAGTTCCTTTCATGAACTTTAAGTTGGCGTGATGCGTAGGAAATGACCTTGTCCCGTTGCATCAACACGCAACCAAGTCCTTGGATGGAAGCGTCGCAATAAACCACAAAATCATCTGTGCCTTCAGGCAATGAGAGGATAGGTGCGCTACAAAGTCTATCTTTTAAGTGCTGAAAAGCAGATTCCTGTGCATCACCCCAACGATAGGTGACACCTTTCTGAGTCAGTGAAGTGAGAGGTTGCGCAATCTTGGAGAAATCTTTGATAAACCTTCTGTAATATCCTGCCAAACCCAAGAATTGGCGGATTTCTATTGGTGTACGGGGTGCAGGCCAGTTCTTGATCAAGTCACCCTTGGATGGATCTACATGAATCCCATCCTTATTTACCACATGGCCTAGAAAGTGGACTTCGCGAAGCCAGAAGTCACATTTCGAAAACTTGGCATACAACTGCTCTCTCCGAAGAAGTTCCAGAATAAGCCTCAGGTGTTGCTCGTGTTCCTCCTGACTCTTAGAATAGATCAGGATGTCGTCGATGAAGACTATGACAAATTTATCCAGGTAAGGTTTGCACACTTGGTTCATGAGATCCATGAAGACCGCAGGTGCATTCGTTAATCCGAAAGGCATAACCAGAAACTCGTAATGGCCGTAACGAGTTCTGAACGCTGTTTTGGAGACGTCCTCCTCTCAGACTCTCAGCTGATGGTATCCCGATCTCAAATCAATCTTAGAGTAATAACTCGACCCTTGCAACTGGTCGAACAAGTTATCAATGCGTGGAAGAGGATAACGATTCTTCACGGTCACCTTGTTGAGTTCGCGGTAGTCAATACACATTCCGAAGGTACCGTCTTTCTTCTTTACGAATAACACTGGAGCTCCCCATGGCGAAGAACTAGGACGTATGAAACCCTTTTCCAGGAGTTCTTGTAGTTGCGTAGACAGTTCTTCGAGTTCTGATGGAGCTAGATGATGAGGTGCTCGAGCTACTGGTGCTGCTCCAGGAGCTAGCTCGATTTGAAATTCAACTTGACGATGTGGCGGAAGACCAGGTAATTGCTCAGGAAATACCTCAGGAAAATCACGTACAATAGGAATGTCTTCCATCTTCCTTTCTTCCGAGGATGTATCAGAAACAAGGGCTAGAATAGCAGTGTGGCCCTTTCGCAAACACTTCTGGGCCTCAAGGAAAGAGATGATGTCTACAACAGCAGCACTCTTGTCGCCATGAATCGCGAGGGGTTCTTTAACAGAACGAGGGATACGGATAATTTTCTCCTTGCAAATAATCTCCGCTTGGTGTTGAGATAACCAATCCATCCCAATGACAATGTCAAAACTACCCAGAACGACAGGAATGAGGTCGATAGAAAAGGTCTGATCGGCAAGGACAAGCTTGCAACCCATAACTACATGTGTAGCCTCTAAACTTTTACCATTTGCTAACTCTACGATGGGCTTGGTGTTCAAAAGTGTTGGAGTACGCTTAAGCATCTGACTAACTTTTAAGGACACGTAGCTAGTATCGGCACCCGAATCAAATAAAACAGTAACAAAGAAATCATCCAGAAGAAACTTACCCATCACAACGTTAGGATCGTTCCTTGCATCACCCTAACCAATCACGAAAACACGTCCTCGGGCGCCATTGCCATTATTGTTACCCCCGTTGTTGCCTCCATTGTTATCCCCGTTTCCTTGGTTGTTGTTCTAATTCTGATTCTGATTCAGCTGTGGACAGTGCCTCTTGAAGTGACCCTCAGCACCGCACTGAAAGCATCCCTTATTACCCTGTTGGTGCTGATGTTGGTTCTGGGGAGCTTGTGGCTGCTATTGTCGATTCTGATTCGCAGGGCGTGAGCTCCTGCAATCTTTGGCTTCATGTCCTGGCTTGTTATGTGACAACCCGCACTAAACCAGGTATCCGTACAACTTAATTAATGATTAATTACTACTTGATTACTGTGCTCGATTGAACTAGCTGATAAACTGCTACCTGCATACTGATACATGCACTTACTTGCATCATACTTTATTTGCTGTCACTACATTGATTACATACTGAACCCTAGTGACAAAGTTGATGCACAAAAAGCACAGTAGCACTAAACGGATACACAGTGAACATGCTGATATAGCCAGCATCAGGCAAATACTGCCTCTAAGGCCTGTTAAGAGCCTCATTTATTTGACTACACTGGTAGTGAGTGTAGGGATATAAGGGTTGTGTTACCGCGTCTCTAGGAATAAGATACACTGATTCGGATGTGCCAAAAACGTACTTTAAGTACCAAACACAGCACTTTAAGAATTAAACCAGCTTCTAGCTGACTAGTAAAGTGCCAGAAAATAAGAAAATAACACTAGACACTTTCTAAAGTGTTGGAAACTAATTGTGTCACTAAAAATGCAATAACGACACTTTAAAGCTTTTGTAACACTTTAACGGAATACTATCCAACCGGACACCCGGACTTTACCCGGAACATGAAAACTTTACTATTTTTATTATTACTCTTTTTCTGAGCCAGTTAGGGTCCCTGATTACCCTAACACCCGTCATAACACGTAACATACAAGTAACTGAGTTAACTACTTAAACTAACCTAATTAACAAAACAACCCCCCCCTAACCGAATCGGTTACCTAGGGAGCACCACTTTGTACTTGAGATCTTGTTGAATCCAATGTTGTCTAGTATCTATGCTACACCTTAACCATTGGACAATAGCACATGACTTCTTCTATAAATACCCACTAATCACACAAGACTTAATCACCTCACTTATCAACAAACTCACACTACTCTCTTGCTCTCTCCCACTCTCGGCCGAACTCCCTCACACACACCATCATACTTTTCGATCTTGATCACTCCATTCCATCATCATACAAACATCCAAGGTCGCGTATTAGGAGCTTTGGTGCAAGCGGAACACGAAGGACCTCTCTCGTTATCTTTTATCCACGCGTTTTTCGTCACGATTCTTCCCTAGCCCCGAGCTAGAGGTATATTGTTTAAAACTTGTTTTTAAGCTTGTCTAAAGTGGTTAAAAGGATTATTGTCGGTTGAATCTTGTTATATTGAAAGATGATGCATTAAAGTCTAGAAAAATCACTAAAATGGAGGTTAATAGCATATAACTTGTGTAAAAGTCGTAGGACTTGAAATTTGTGTTTATCTAGACCCGATCTATGATGTGGTAGCTCAAATCTTCGTTTAACCCGACTTTGTAAAATCATGTATCATCACATAAGCTTGTTTTTGAAAGATACAAGGGTTAAAGGTGAAACACTACCACATTTTAGAGACATGAACTTGTGTGGAAATATTTTAGTTGTGTAAAAGTGATTTAACCGGTAAAATGGTGTTTAAAACTAGCGGATCTACGTATCCGCAAGTGGTATTTTTGAAGGACCACACCTTTAAGAAATCATGTTTTTCTAAAGATGGATCTTACACTAATAAATATGATTTTATAAACCACAAGTGTGTAGACACTTGTGAAATGAAAAGATCCGACAAATAACTATTTTTGGGAAAAGTGACTAGAAGTTGTAAAGACGGAACTCTTTAAACACGAGGTTTTTACAAGATTAAAGCTACTTTATATAAAGATCTACACATATAAAGGTGATTTACAATATAGATTCGGAAAAACTACAAGTTCATGCGATTATGCGATTTACATATTTATTGACTAGTTTGATGTGTCGGAAATTGTTTGATTGAATAAAGAAGTTGATTGATTTGATTATTAAAAGAAAATGATACGCTTGAAAGCGTGGCCACCTCCAGTTACAGAGGAAACTCTGGCGAAATTTTCTTAAAAACCTAACACTTAGACTTTTTACACAACAAGTGTTAGAACTATCTTTGGACATACTTTCGAAACATAAATTTCGCCAGCACTATATTTTACTAAATATTCGGAGTTGGGATTTTCACAAAGATTAACGTGATAAATATACTTGTCACAACACTGTTTATGATTATTTTGTGAAAATACATAAATATTATTTTAGAATAAAAATAATATTTACAAGCGTTATTGATTCCAAAACTTTACGAACGCTTCCACAAACATATAAGTTACACCGGTAATTACATTACCACAAGATTGATAAAACGTAACTTACGCACATGTATTATATCCCCCATCCTTGGGAAGAAGAATAACTACCAAGTGTATACGGAACATAAACACGAAATAGTTGTCTAACTATTTCCCAAAGACATAAACTGTAAAGCTAAGGCACGGCCGTCCGTCTAATAGAATTAGCACTTGTAGGTCGTTGCACAGCTTACTGTATTGGAGACACTTGGTAGAGACGCGCATTCACTGTGAGTTCATGTCCCCCTTTTCTCTAACTGTTTTTAGTTTACTTAACCGCGGGGGTGAAATACATGTTACATTGTTTACAAGTACTTTATACACGGTATGATTAACGTAAGGAGGTTTAGATCATGTGAATGGGTAGGCGGAAACTTGAGGCTATTAATCCTCAGGGTAGGACCGAGGGACAGGAGCGGTAGATCTATCTGGGTGTAGCGAGCCCAGCCCCAGGCCAAACAGAACGGACCTTGGGGTGACTTTGTGCCCAACGCATAAATCCGCTAGGTTTGAGTCTTCCTACTTGCATATCACAACATGCTAATGGCTTTGCAAACCATTGGTGATCACAAGTCCTCTTACACTGCTACATACCAGGAAACTTTTATACTTACAAGTGTTTTACTTACTCACTTACACATGAACTCGCTCAACATTATTGTTGATTTTTCAACTCACATGTATTTCAGGAAATTAACGAGATCTGGCACGGTATGGAACGTTTTCCGCTGCACTTGTCATGGAGTCATCCGGGTTTAGGGGATGTGTCTCTTTCCTGGACAAGACACAGTCCTTAAACCACGTTTATGTTATGTTAAAAGTTGTAATGTTGTTAAACAAGGTTATGGTTGTTGGCTAAAACAATGGTACTGTATTTTGGTTTAAAACTTAATGGATGACTTGCATGGTTTTTAAACTCATATAGCTTGTTATGATTAAGCTATGGTATTAAGAAGTCACACCAACATTAACCACGCTTCCGCAAAGCCAGGGTGTGACAGCTTGGTATCAGAGCTCTGATCATAGCGAACTAGGATTCTTTCTCGAGTCTAGACTATGATCACTAGGGCTCTCACGAAAACATTTTTCTGCATACCACTTAAGTCCAGATCCACACTTTTTACAAACAAATGTTGAGCACATTTTATAAGTTCAGCTTGGAGGGCTGAGGATCGATCTGGAGGATCGAGATGGTCAAGGTAGTTGAGCACGTTGGTTTGCTATAGGATCGATCTGGAGGATCGAGGCTTGGTCTAGGTGACCAAGATAGTGGGCTAGCAAGGCTAGGAAGAAAAGGTTCAGCCTGGAGGGCTAAGGATCGATCTGGAGGATCGAGGTTTGGTTTAAGTAAAGTATAGAGCAGTCTGGTAGACTGGATGGTATTTGGCTAGTAAGACTAGGAGGATTATGTGATGCCTTACTTGATGACTTATGTGATTATCTGATTATGTGATTTACTGTTTGTGCATACTTGTATTTATGTTACAGATACATGGATTCGGCTGATTCAGGTGGTTCAGACATCACCGACCCCAGGCGTATTGTATCGGATGACCTGGAGTCGTCGGAGCATGAGGTTTATACGTCAGATTTCACCAGCACGGATGACGATGACTTTCAGCCATTCGCCTTACCCGACGGCGTTGATGAGCTCCCAGTTGACCTTCCAGCCGGGGATCTACCACTGGCACTGATCCCTGCTCCTATACCGCTGGCTGCGTACCCAGCCTACCATTTACCTATCGACGACGAGGAGGACGACGTCGATATGTTTGAGGAGGAGCCTATGGAGGATGCTCAGGGCGAGGCCCTACCTGCTGTTGCTCCCTTACTGATCGCAGATGCTCCGGCTGCGGAGTCACCTGCTCATTCCCCAGTCGCGGACTCCTTTGAGTCTGTGGCTTCTGTACCCACACATGCTCATAGTGTGCAGCACTTTTCCCATGGGTCCGATTCTGACCAGGCTTTTTCTGTTGCTTCCGTACCTGGACTTGTTTTTGACCATGACGACGAGGAGGATTCAGATCCTATGTTCCCACCAGGATTTGATCCTGACCGTGATTTAGAGTATGTCCCGATGGACGAGTTGATGGAGGACCCAGTAGACGCTGTTGACCCTTTTGATCCGATTGATCCTGACTTTGATTTTGACATGGCGTTTGATGACGTTGAGCCTGCCATTGCTCCTGAGCAGGCAGCCGCTCTTGACCCTTTACCAGAGCATGACCCTGTGCATGCTGATGTACCTTTTGAGCCTATTGCTGATGATCACCACATTGATGTTCCTGTTGATCCCATTGGTCCTTTACCCATTGTTGCTGTACCAGTTGACCCCCCTCTCGAGCACTTGGCACCCGTTCACCCTGTTGTTGCTCCCTTGTTTGATCCCGTTCCCATAGAGCCCGGACATGCACCGTTCGCGGCACATATGGATCCACCGGACGAGTCTGCCCAGCATGGCTGGATACCGGCAGACGAGGACGTTCCCCCATTCCCTCCACAGATTCCTGTTGCACCACATGTTGACTTTTCATTTCAGGTTCCTATGTTTATACCTCCAGCAGGGCCTGGAGAGGGCTCTTCAGCACACCCTGATGGGCATGTACCGATGCCCATGCCTTTCATGCCTCGGATTCCTTTTGTTCCACCTACTACAGCTCCTTTTGGTGTGGCACCCTTTGACCCTACACGTGAGCCACTGCTGTGGTCACCGTTTTCCCCCATGCCACCCACTGATCCATACCACAGATTCCACGTGGGACATACCATCGAGGATGTATTGATGTCGTTTGTACACCAGCACGAGTCGCATGAGCAGCGACTACAGGATTTGGAGAGAGCCCGTCTGCAGCCATGTCAGTGCCATGGCCGGGTACCCTCTCCGTTACAGCCGTTTCGACCATTACCCCCTGACTACGCTGCTCGTCTTACTACTTTGGAGCAGCAGATTGCTTCCATTATTCGCACACAGCAGGCGATGGAGGCGGACTGGTTACAGTTGCGCCATTTGTTTTATACCCGTTTTCCTCCTCCTCCACCACCACCGGCTTAGAGCTCATCGGTGCCACATGGGTAGGCGAGGTGATAAGGCAGCGATTGCTTTTTGATGGCACAGCATTTTGGAGACTACGTTATGACTTGATTTTTGTTATGTACTTGATGTTGTATTGATACTGATGTAGCTTTTGACAGGGGTGATGTGGCCCCTAGTGATTGATGATTGTATGTATACACTTACGATGTGGTCTCATTTATATGGCAATCGCAGTTTTCTCACCATATTTGGATTCGCTTGATTACTTGTTATGACATGGGATGTGTGTGATTGATATTTGTGATGTGTGATAACCTGTGATGTTGTGTGATTATACTATTACTACCGTTATATACGTACACTATACTACGAACTGATTTACGTATTATAACAACGGAGCCTTACTAAGGCCTGACCAACTTAAACCATCTTTTAGAAGATGCCGCCAAGACGCGAACCAAACATGCCAACAAACGAGGCAGAACTCCAGCAGATTATTGCTGCTGCCATAGCACAGTATGCAGCATCTCAGCCAGGAGCAAGCGGAAGTGTTAACCAAGGCAACAACAATCCACCACACGGTAATACCACGCCATTCGAACCTACCATGTCCTAGCTGGACATCTTTAGCAATGATGCTAATGCCAAACACATGTTTTAACATACGTGCAGGATGCACCTACAAGCAGTTCTTAGACTGCAAACCAGTTAACTTCGATGGCACAGGAGGTGCAGTTGCCTTTACCCGCTGGGCTGAGAAAACCGATTCTGTGTTACGCATGAGCAAGTGTGCCGAGGATCAGCAAGTCACGTATATTTCAGGGCTATTTCTAGACGGAGCCCTATCTTGGTGGAACTTACAAGTCCAAACACTAGGCAAAACTGCCGCCTACGCCCTGACTTGGGCCGAGTTGAAAGAACTGATGCGCAAGAAGTACTGTTCACGCGCAGAAATTCAAAGGTTGGAGACCGAATTTTGGCACTTAAAGATGGATGGACCTAAGATTGCGGAATACGTCCAGAGATTTCATGACCTATCTCAAGTGGTTCCTTACATGGTTACGCCAGAATACAAGCGAATCGAGCGCTTCATTTGGGGTTTGGCTCCCCAAATAATCAGCATGGTAACCTCCTCCAAACCAGCAACTATCACTGAAGCCATCGATTTGAGCGTGGCTCTCACTGAGGAGGCGATTCGTTTAAACAAGTTTGATGAAGTCAAGGCAAAGAAGACAGAGACTCACGTTGAGTCCTCAGGGGTTAACAAAAGAAAGTTTTCGAACTTCAAACAAAGTATTAACGGTGATGGTAAGAGAGGAGCACCAAACACGCCAGCTCAGGGTACGACTGGCAGTGGAAGGAAAGGAAGGGGATACTTGGGCACCCAGCCCAAGTGTAATGCATGCCAGCGTCACCATTCTGGCCGATGTGGGTTGAGAGTATGTGATTCATGTGGAAAACCGGGCCACACAAGGGAATCATGTTGGGCTAGTGCAGGCCGCGGAGGCCAGGGAGGATATGGAAATAGGAATGATAACCGTGGTGGAAATGGAAACCGCCTACCAGGAAATTTTGGAGGAAACAGAAACCGAGGCAACAATGCAAACCAGGCTGGCAATGCCAACCAGAACAACACCCCAGCTGGAAACGGTGATGGAAACGGGTAGAGACTCGGATGTTATAACTGCGGGGAAATCGGGCATTTTAAGAAGAATTGCCCAACACTGAATCAAGCCCGTGGTAGAGTATTCCAGCTCGAAGCTAGAGAAGCACGTCAAGATCCAAATGTTGTTACAGGTACGTTCCCTATCAATCAGCACTATGCATCTGTTTTATTTGATACTGGTGCCGACTATAGCTTCGTATCACTAGAATTTAAAAATATGCTTGGGTTAGCTGCTCATAAGTTAGACATTCCGTACTCGATTGAATTAGCTAATGGAAAATTAGTTGGAGCCGACGAGGTAATCAGAGGTTGCGTGATAGAATTGGGAGAACGCGAGTTTACTCTGGATCTACTACCAGTCCAATTGGGAAGTTTCGACGTGGTAGTAGGAATGGATTGGTTATCCGGAAACAAGGCTGAGATAGTATGTCACGAGAAAGTTGTTCGCATCCCAACCAATGATGGTGAGAAAATTGTGGTTCACGGAGAGAAGCGTGACACACCGCTAAGATTTATCAGCTGCTTGAAAGCAAGGAAGTGTTTACAGAAAGGATGTGATGCTTTTCTAGCACACATCGTGGATAAGAAGGCTGCAGAACCAAGAATCGAAGACATCCCTGTCGTAAGGGAATATCCAGAAGTCTTCCCAGAAGACTTACCCGGACTGCCACCTCAGAGGCAAGTGGAATTTCACATTGACTTAGTTCCAGGCGCCGCGCCTGTGGCTAAGGCACCATACAGACTTGCGCCGTCTGAGATGCAGGAATTGTCGACGCAACTTCAAGAGTTGTTAGACAAGGGTTTTATCCGACCAAGCTTCTCGCCTTGGGGAGCTCCGGTCTTGTTTGTCAAGAAGAAAGACGGAAGTTTCCGCATGTGTATCGACTACAGAGAATTGAACAAGCTGACGATTAAGAACAGGTATCCTCTGCCAAGAATCGACGATCTGTTCGATCAACTTCAAGGTTCAAGCTGTTATTCTAAGATCGATCTTCGATCTGGATACCATCAACTAAGGATACAGGAGGAAAGTATCCCAAAAACAGCCTTCCGAACTCGTTATGGACACTACGAGTTCCTCGTTATGCCATTTGGTCTGACAAACGCGCCTGCGGTATTCATGGATCTAATGAATAGGGTTTGCAAGCCATACTTAGACAAGTTCGTGATTGTATTCATCGACGACATCCTGATTTACTCAAAGACGAAGGCTGAACACGAACAACATCTTAGAACCATACTAGAGCTACTAAAGAAGGAACAGCTGTACGCCAAATTCTCCAAGTGCGAGTTTTGGCTACGCGAAGTCCAGTTTCTTGGACACGTGGTGAATGGAGATGGAATTCATGTTGATCCCACAAAGATCGAGGCAATCAAGAATTGGGAAACGCCTACAACGCCAACCGAGATTCGACAATTCTTGGGTTTGGCTGGCTACTATCGAAGGTTCATTGAGGATTTCTCGAAAATCGCTCAATCTTTGACGCTCCTCACGCAGAAGGACAAGACGTTTGATTGGGGAATCAAACAGGATGAAGCATTCCAGATACTGAAGGATAAGCTTTGTAACGCGCCAATCTTAGCTCTACCGGAAGGTACCGACGATTTTGTGGTATACTGCGACGCATCGCGTCAGGGATTGGGTTGTGTGTTGATGCAACGCCAAAAGGTCATTGCTTACGCATCACGCCAACTGAAAGTGCACGAAAAGAATTATACCACACACGATTTAGAGCTTGGCGCAGTGGTTTTCGCTTTGAAGATCTGGAGACACTACCTGTACGGTACGAAATGCACAATCTTCACAGATCACAAAAGCTTACAGCATATATTCAACCAGAAGGAGTTGAATATGAGGCAAAGACGATGGGTTGAATTATTGAACGACTACGACTGCGAGATAAAGTATCACCCAGGGAAGGCGAATGTAGTTGCCGATGCCCTAAGTCGTAAAGAAAGAATCAAGCCCATAAGGGTTAGAGCATTGGAAATGATTATACGAACCGATCTCTCCTCGCGCATTCGCGCTGCACAAAAGGAGGCTCTCAAGGAGGGAAACCTTGAGGAAGAATATCTCCGTGGAATGGAGAAGCTTTTGGTACCAAACGAGGAAGGGACGCTATGTTTTGAGAAAAGGATTTGGGTTCCTCTGTTTGGTGGATTAAGGGAAGTTATTTTCGACGAAGCGCACAAGTCACGGTACTCTATCCACCCTGGATCGGATAAGATGTACCAAGATCTCAAAGACTATTATCGGTGGCCTAGGATGAAAGGCGACGTTGCTGTTTACGTGAGCAAATGTTTAACGTGCGCTAAGGTCAAGGCGGAATACCAGAAGCCTTCGGGACTTCTGCAACAACCTGAGATTCCCAAGTGGAAATGGGAACAAATCTCAATGGATTTTGTTACAAAACTGCCAAGAACGCCAAGAGGCCATGATATGATTTGGGTGATTGTTGACCGCCTAACAAAATCCGCACACTTTCTGCCAATCAAGGAGAAAGACAGTACTAGTAAACTTGCGGAAATTTACTTGAGAGAGATCGTAGCACGTCATGGAGTACCTCTCTCGATCATCTCTGATAGAGACGGAAGGTTTGTGTGAAGAATATGGCAATCTTTCCAAGAATCGTTTGGCTCACAATTGAATCTGAGCACTGCATTCCATCCGCAAACTGATGGCCAGAGCGAGCGAACAATACAAACGTTGGAAGACATGCTGAGGGCATGTGTTATGGATTTAGGCGGTAGCTGGGATAAACACTTACCTTTGGTTGAATTTTCATACAACAACAGCTACCACACCAGTATTGGTGTCGCGCCATTTGAGGCCCTATACGGACGCAAGTGCCGATCACCGCTATGTTGGTCTGACGCGGGTGATAGGCAACTTGCTGGTCCCGAGATCGTCCAAGAGACGACAGATAAGATCGCGCAAATTCTTAAACGCATCGAAGCCGCTCGCCATAGGCAAAAGGCCTACGCGGATCCAAACCGGAAGCACGTGGACTTCCAAGTCGGAGAAATGGTGTTGTTAAAGGTTTCACCCTGGAAAGGGGTAGCACGCTTTGGAAAGCGTGGGAAGTTAAATCCGCGCTACATTGGTCCCTTCAGAATTCTGGAGAGAATTGGGACGGTAGCATACAAGTTGGACCTACCCGCTGAACTAAATGGTGTTCACGATACATTTCATGTATCCAATTTAAAGAAAAGTCCAACTCAAATTGACGTTGCCATTCCTATCGACGAGATTCATATTGACGACACGCTCCACTTTGTTGAAGAACCTGTTGAGGTCACGGATTGGAAAGTTAACAAGACCCGCCGGAGCAGTGTCAAACTCGTCAAAGTACGTTGGAATGCCAGACATGGTCCTGAATTCACATGGGAACGTGAGGACCGGATGAAAGAGAAATACCCCCACTTATTTCCTAAGAACCCTGCTTCTACAAGCAGAACTTAAATTTCGGGACGAAATTTATTTAACGGGGGGAGAATGTGACAACCCGCACTAAACCAGGTATCCGTACAACTTAATTAATGATTAATTACTACTTGATTACTGTGCTCGATTGAACTAGCTGATAAACTGCTACCTGCATACTGATACATGCACTTACTTGCATCATACTTTATTTGCTGTCACTACATTGATTACATACTGAACCCTAGTGACAAAGTTGATGCACAAAAAGCACAGTAGCACTAAACGGATACACAGTGAACATGCTGATATAGCCAGCATCAGGCAAATACTGCCTCTAAGGCCTGTTAAGAGCCTCATTTATTTGACTACACTGGTAGTGAGTGTAGGGATATAAGGGTTGTGTTACCGCGTCTCTAGGAATAAGATACACTGATTCGGATGTGCCAAAAACGTACTTTAAGTACCAAACACAGCACTTTAAGAATTAAACCAGCTTCTAGCTGACTAGTAAAGTGCCAGAAAATAAGAAAATAACACTAGACACTTTCTAAAGTGTTGGAAACTAATTGTGTCACTAAAAATGCAATAACGACACTTTAAGGCTTTTGTAACACTTTAACGGAATACTATCCAACCGGACACCCGGACTTTACCCGGAACATGAAAACTTTACTATTTTTATTATTACTCTTTTTCTGAGCCAGTTAGGGTCCCTGATTACCCTAACACCCGTCATAACACGTAACATACAAGTAACTGAGTTAACTACTTAAACTAACCTAATTAACAAAACAACCCCCCCCTAACCGAATCGGTTACCTAGGGAGCACCACTTTGTACTTGAGATCTTGTTGAATCCAATGTTGTCTAGTATCTATGCTACACCTTAACCATTGGACAATAGCACATGACTTCTTCTATAAATACCCACTAATCACACAAGACTTAATCACCTCACTTATCAACAAACTCACACTACTCTCTTGCTCTCTCCCACTCTCGGCCGAACTCCCTCACACACACCATCATACTTTTCGATCTTGATCACTCCATTCCATCATCATACAAACATCCAAGGTCGCGTATTAGGAGCTTTGGTGCAAGCGGAACACGAAGGACCTCTCTCGTTATCTTTTATCCACGCGTTTTTCGTCACGATTCTTCCCTAGCCCCGAGCTAGAGGTATATTGTTTAAAACTTGTTTTTAAGCTTGTCTAAAGTGGTTAAAAGGATTATTGTCGGTTGAATCTTGTTATATTGAAAGATGATGCATTAAAGTCTAGAAAAATCACTAAAATGGAGGTTAATAGCATATAACTTGTGTAAAAGTCGTAGGACTTGAAATTTGTGTTTATCTAGACCCGATCTATGATGTGGTAGCTCAAATCTTCGTTTAACCCGACTTTGTAAAATCATGTATCATCACATAAGCTTGTTTTTGAAAGATACAAGGGTTAAAGGTGAAACACTACCACATTTTAGAGACATGAACTTGTGTGGAAATATTTTAGTTGTGTAAAAGTGATTTAACCGGTAAAATGGTGTTTAAAACTAGCGGATCTACGTATCCGCAAGTGGTATTTTTGAAGGACCACACCTTTAAGAAATCATGTTTTTCTAAAGATGGATCTTACACTAATAAATATGATTTTATAAACCACAAGTGTGTAGACACTTGTGAAATGAAAAGATCCGACAAATAACTATTTTTGGGAAAAGTGACTAGAAGTTGTAAAGACGGAACTCTTTAAACACGAGGTTTTTACAAGATTAAAGCTACTTTATATAAAGATCTACACATATAAAGGTGATTTACAATATAGATTCGGAAAAACTACAAGTTCATGCGATTATGCGATTTACATATTTATTGACTAGTTTGATGTGTCGGAAATTGTTTGATTGAATAAAGAAGTTGATTGATTTGATTATTAAAAGAAAATGATACGCTTGAAAGCGTGGCCACCTCCAGTTACAGAGGAAACTCTGGCGAAATTTTCTTAAAAACCTAACACTTAGACTTTTTACACAACAAGTGTTAGAACTATCTTTGGACATACTTTCGAAACATAAATTTCGCCAGCACTATATTTTACTAAATATTCGGAGGTGGGATTTTCACAAAGATTAACGTGATAAATATACTTGTCACAACACTGTTTATGATTATTTTGTGAAAATACATAAATATTATTTTAGAATAAAAATAATATTTACAAGCGTTATTGATTCCAAAACTTTACGAACGCTTCCACAAACATATAAGTTACACCGGTAATTACATTACCACAAGATTGATAAAACGTAACTTACGCACATGTATTATATCCCCCATCCTTGGGAAGAAGAATAACTACCAAGTGTATACGGAACATAAACACGAAATAGTTGTCTAACTATTTCCCAAAGACATAAACTGTAAAGCTAAGGCACGGCCGTCCGTCTAATAGAATTAGCACTTGTAGGTCGTTGCACAGCTTACTGTATTGGAGACACTTGGTAGAGACGCGCATTCACTGTGAGTTCATGTCCCCCTTTTCTCTAACTGTTTTTAGTTTACTTAACCGCGGGGGTGAAATACATGTTACATTGTTTACAAGTACTTTATACACGGTATGATTAACGTAAGGAGGTTTAGATCATGTGAATGGGTAGGCGGAAACTTGAGGCTATTAATCCTCAGGGTAGGACCGAGGGACAGGAGCGGTAGATCTATCTGGGTGTAGCGAGCCCAGCCCCAGGCCAAACAGAACGGACCTTGGGGTGACTTTGTGCCCAACGCATAAATCCGCTAGGTTTGAGTCTTCCTACTTGCATATCACAACATGCTAATGGCTTTGCAAACCATTGGTGATCACAAGTCCTCTTACACTGCTACATACCAGGAAACTTTTATACTTACAAGTGTTTTACTTACTCACTTACACATGAACTCGCTCAACACTATTGTTGATTTTTCAACTCACATGTATTTCAGGAAATTAACGAGATCTGGCACGGTATGGAACGTTTTCCGCTGCACTTGTCATGGAGTCATCCGGGTTTAGGGGATATGTCTCTTTCCTGGACAAGACACAGTCCTTAAACCACGTTTATGTTATGTTAAAAGTTGTAATGTTGTTAAACAAGGTTATGGTTGTTGGCTAAAACAATGGTACTGTATTTTGGTTTAAAACTTAATGGATGACTTGCATGGTTTTTAAACTCATATAGCTTGTTATGATTAAGCTATGGTATTAAGAAGTCACACCAACATTAACCACGCTTCCGCAAAGCCAGGGTGTGACAGCTTGGTATCAGAGCTCTGATCATAGCGAACTAGGATTCTTTCTCGAGTCTAGACTATGATCACTAGGGCTCTCACGAAAACATTTTTCTGCATACCACTTAAGTCCAGATCCACACTTTTTACAAACAAATGTTGAGCACATTTTATAAGTTCAGCTTGGAGGGCTGAGGATCGATCTGGAGGATCGAGATGGTCAAGGTAGTTGAGCACGTTGGTTTGCTATAGGATCGATCTGGAGGATCGAGGCTTGGTCTAGGTGACCAAGATAGTGGGCTAGCAAGGCTAGGAAGAAAAGGTTCAGCCTGGAGGGCTAAGGATCGATCTGGAGGATCGAGGTTTGGTTTAAGTAAAGTATAGAGCAGTCTGGTAGACTGGATGGTATTTGGCTAGTAAGACTAGGAGGATTATGTGATGCCTTACTTGATGACTTATGTGATTATCTGATTATGTGATTTACTGTTTGTGCATACTTGTATTTATGTTACAGATACATGGATTCGGCTGATTCAGGTGGTTCAGACATCACCGACCCCAGGCGTATTGTATCGGATGACCTGGAGTCGTCGGAGCATGAGGTTTATACGTCAGATTTCACCAGCACGGATGACGATGACTTTCAGCCATTCGCCTTACCCGACGGCGTTGATGAGCTCCCAGTTGACCTTCCAGCCGGGGATCTACCACTGGCACTGATCCCTGCTCCTATACCGCTGGCTGCGTACCCAGCCTACCATTTACCTATCGACGACGAGGAGGACGACGTCGATATGTTTGAGGAGGAGCCTATGGAGGATGCTCAGGGCGAGGCCCTACCTGCTGTTGCTCCCTTACTGATCGCAGATGCTCCGGCTGCGGAGTCACCTGCTCATTCCCCAGTCGCGGACTCCTTTGAGTCTGTGGCTTCTGTACCCACACATGCTCATAGTGTGCAGCACTTTTCCCATGGGTCCGATTCTGACCAGGCTTTTTCTGTTGCTTCCGTACCTGGACTTGTTTTTGACCATGACGACGAGGAGGATTCAGATCCTATGTTCCCACCAGGATTTGATCCTGACCGTGATTTAGAGTATGTCCCGATGGACGAGTTGATGGAGGACCCAGTAGACGCTGTTGACCCTTTTGATCCGATTGATCCTGACTTTGATTTTGACATGGCGTTTGATGACGTTGAGCCTGCCATTGCTCCTGAGCAGGCAGCCGCTCTTGACCCTTTACCAGAGCATGACCCTGTGCATGCTGATGTACCTTTTGAGCCTATTGCTGATGATCACCACATTGATGTTCCTGTTGATCCCATTGGTCCTTTACCCATTGTTGCTGTACCAGTTGACCCCCCTCTCGAGCACTTGGCACCCGTTCACCCTGTTGTTGCTCCCTTGTTTGATCCCGTTCCCATAGAGCCCGGACATGCACCGTTCGCGGCACATATGGATCCACCGGACGAGTCTGCCCAGCATGGCTGGATACCGGCAGACGAGGACGTTCCCCCATTCCCTCCACAGATTCCTGTTGCACCACATGTTGACTTTTCATTTCAGGTTCCTATGTTTATACCTCCAGCAGGGCCTGGAGAGGGCTCTTCAGCACACCCTGATGGGCATGTACCGATGCCCATGCCTTTCATGCCTCGGATTCCTTTTGTTCCACCTACTACAGCTCCTTTTGGTGTGGCACCCTTTGACCCTACACGTGAGCCACTGCTGTGGTCACCGTTTTCCCCCATGCCACCCACTGATCCATACCACAGATTCCACGTGGGACATACCATCGAGGATGTATTGATGTCGTTTGTACACCAGCACGAGTCGCATGAGCAGCGACTACAGGATTTGGAGAGAGCCCGTCTGCAGCCATGTCAGTGCCATGGCCGGGTACCCTCTCCGTTACAGCCGTTTCGACCATTACCCCCTGACTACGCTGCTCGTCTTACTACTTTGGAGCAGCAGATTGCTTCCATTATTCGCACACAGCAGGCGATGGAGGCGGACTGGTTACAGTTGCGCCATTTGTTTTATACCCGTTTTCCTCCTCCTCCACCACCACCGGCTTAGAGCTCATCGGTGCCACATGGGTAGGCGAGGTGATAAGGCAGCGATTGCTTTTTGATGGCACAGCATTTTGGAGACTACGTTATGACTTGATTTTTGTTATGTACTTGATGTTGTATTGATACTGATGTAGCTTTTGACAGGGGTGATGTGGCCCCTAGTGATTGATGATTGTATGTATACACTTACGATGTGGTCTCATTTATATGGCAATCGCAGTTTTCTCACTATATTTGGATTCGCTTGATTACTTGTTATGACATGGGATGTGTGTGATTGATATTTGTGATGTGTGATAACCTGTGATGTTGTGTGATTATACTATTACTACCGTTATATACGTACACTATACTACGAACTGATTTACGTATTATAACAACGGAGCCTTACTAAGGCCTGACCAACTTAAACCATCTTTTAGAAGATGCCGCCAAGACGCGAACCAAACATGCCAACAAACGAGGCAGAACTCCAGCAGATTATTGCTGCTGCCATAGCACAGTATGCAGCATCTCAGCCAGGAGCAAGCGGAAGTGTTAACCAAGGCAACAACAATCCACCACACGGTAATACCACGCCATTCGAACCTACCATGTCCTAGCTGGACATCTTTAGCAATGATGCTAATGCCAAACACATGTTTTAACATACGTGCAGGATGCACCTACAAGCAGTTCTTAGACTGCAAACCAGTTAACTTCGATGGCACAGGAGGTGCAGTTGCCTTTACCCGCTGGGCTGAGAAAACCGATTCTGTGTTACGCATGAGCAAGTGTGCCGAGGATCAGCAAGTCACGTATATTTCAGGGCTATTTCTAGACGGAGCCCTATCTTGGTGGAACTTACAAGTCCAAACACTAGGCAAAACTGCCGCCTACGCCCTGACTTGGGCCGAGTTGAAAGAACTGATGCGCAAGAAGTACTGTTCACGCGCAGAAATTCAAAGGTTGGAGACCGAATTTTGGCACTTAAAGATGGATGGACCTAAGATTGCGGAATACGTCCAGAGATTTCATGACCTATCTCAAGTGGTTCCTTACATGGTTACGCCAGAATACAAGCGAATCGAGCGCTTCATTTGGGGTTTGGCTCCCCAAATAATCAGCATGGTAACCTCCTCCAAACCAGCAACTATCACTGAAGCCATCGATTTGAGCGTGGCTCTCACTGAGGAGGCGATTCGTTTAAACAAGTTTGATGAAGTCAAGGCAAAGAAGACAGAGACTCATGTTGAGTCCTCAGGGGTTAACAAAAGAAAGTTTTCGAACTTCAAACAAAGTATTAACGGTGATGGTAAGAGAGGAGCACCAAACACGCCAGCTCAGGGTACGACTGGCAGTGGAAGGAAAGGAAGGGGATACTTGGGCACCCAGCCCAAGTGTAATGCATGCCAGCGTCACCATTCTGGCCGATGTGGGTTGAGAGTATGTGATTCATGTGGAAAACCGGGCCACACAAGGGAATCATGTTGGGCTAGTGCAGGCCGCGGAGGCCAGGGAGGATATGGAAATAGGAATGATAACCGTGGTGGAAATGGAAACCGCCTACCAGGAAATTTTGGAGGAAACAGAAACCGAGGCAACAATGCAAACCAGGCTGGCAATGCCAACCAGAACAACACCCCAGCTGGAAACGGTGATGGAAACGGGTAGAGACTCGGATGTTATAACTGCGGGGAAATCGGGCATTTTAAGAAGAATTGCCCAACACTGAATCAAGCCCGTGGTAGAGTATTCCAGCTCGAAGCTAGAGAAGCACGTCAAGATCCAAATGTTGTTACAGGTACGTTCCCTATCAATCAGCACTATGCATCTGTTTTATTTGATACTGGTGCCGACTATAGCTTCGTATCACTAGAATTTAAAAATATGCTTGGGTTAGCTGCTCATAAGTTAGACATTCCGTACTCGATTGAATTAGCTAATGGAAAATTAGTTGGAGCCGACGAGGTAATCAGAGGTTGCGTGATAGAATTGGGAGAACGCGAGTTTACTCTGGATCTACTACCAGTCCAATTGGGAAGTTTCGACGTGGTAGTAGGAATGGATTGGTTATCCGGAAACAAGGCTGAGATAGTATGTCACGAGAAAGTTGTTCGCATCCCAACCAATGATGGTGAGAAAATTGTGGTTCACGGAGAGAAGCGTGACACACCGCTAAGATTTATCAGCTGCTTGAAAGCAAGGAAGTGTTTACAGAAAGGATGTGATGCTTTTCTAGCACACATCGTGGATAAGAAGGCTGCAGAACCAAGAATCGAAGACATCCCTGTCGTAAGGGAATATCCAGAAGTCTTCCCAGAAGACTTACCCGGACTGCCACCTCAGAGGCAAGTGGAATTTCACATTGACTTAGTTCCAGGCGCCGCGCCTGTGGCTAAGGCACCATACAGACTTGCGCCGTCTGAGATGCAGGAATTGTCGACGCAACTTCAAGAGTTGTTAGACAAGGGTTTTATCCGACCAAGCTTCTCGCCTTGGGGAGCTCCGGTCTTGTTTGTCAAGAAGAAAGACGGAAGTTTCCGCATGTGTATCGACTACAGAGAATTGAACAAGCTGACGATTAAGAACAGGTATCCTCTGCCAAGAATCGACGATCTGTTCGATCAACTTCAAGGTTCAAGCTGTTATTCTAAGATCGATCTTCGATCTGGATACCATCAACTAAGGATACAGGAGGAAAGTATCCCAAAAACAGCCTTCCGAACTCGTTATGGACACTACGAGTTCCTCGTTATGCCATTTGGTTTGACAAACGCGCCTGCGGTATTCATGGATCTAATGAATAGGGTTTGCAAGCCATACTTAGACAAGTTCGTGATTATATTCATCGACGACATCCTGATTTACTCAAAGACGAAGGCTGAACACGAACAACATCTTAGAACCATACTAGAGCTACTAAAGAAGGAACAGCTGTACGCCAAATTCTCCAAGTGCGAGTTTTGGCTACGCGAAGTCCAGTTTCTTGGACACGTGGTGAATGGAGATGGAATTCATGTTGATCCCACAAAGATCGAGGCAATCAAGAATTGGGAAACGCCTACAACGCCAACCGAGATTCGACAATTCTTGGGTTTGGCTGGCTACTATCGAAGGTTCATTGAGGATTTCTCGAAAATCGCTCAATCTTTGACGCTCCTCACGCAGAAGGACAAGACGTTTGATTGGGGAATCAAACAGGATGAAGCATTCCAGATACTGAAGGATAAGCTTTGTAACGCGCCAATCTTAGCTCTACCGGAAGGTACCGACGATTTTGTGGTATACTGCGACGCATCGCGTCAGGGATTGGGTTGTGTGTTGATGCAACGCCAAAAGGTCATTGCTTACGCATCACGCCAACTGAAAGTGCACGAAAAGAATTATACCACACACGATTTAGAGCTTGGCGCAGTGGTTTTCGCTTTGAAGATCTGGAGACACTACCTGTACGGTACGAAATGCACAATCTTCACAGATCACAAAAGCTTACAGCATATATTCAACCAGAAGGAGTTGAATATGAGGCAAAGACGATGGGTTGAATTATTGAACGACTACGACTGCGAGATAAAGTATCACCCAGGGAAGGCGAATGTAGTTGCCGATGCCCTAAGTCGTAAAGAAAGAATCAAGCCCATAAGGGTTAGAGCATTGGAAATGATTATACGAACCGATCTCTCCTCGCGCATTCGCGCTGCACAAAAGGAGGCTCTCAAGGAGGGAAACCTTGAGGAAGAATATCTCCGTGGAATGGAGAAGCTTTTGGTACCAAACGAGGAAGGGACGCTATGTTTTGAGAAAAGGATTTGGGTTCCTCTGTTTGGTGGATTAAGGGAAGTTATTTTCGACGAAGCGCACAAGTCACGGTACTCTATCCACCCTGGATCGGATAAGATGTACCAAGATCTCAAAGACTATTATTGGTGGCCTAGGATGAAAGGCGACGTTGCTGTTTACGTGAGCAAATGTTTAACGTGCGCTAAGGTCAAGGCGGAATACCAGAAGCCTTCGGGACTTCTGCAACAACCTGAGATTCCCAAGTGGAAATGGGAACAAATCTCAATGGATTTTGTTACAAAACTGCCAAGAACGCCAAGAGGCCATGATATGATTTGGGTGATTGTTGACCGCCTAACAAAATCCGCACACTTTCTGCCAATCAAGGAGAAAGACAGTACTAGTAAACTTGCGGAAATTTACTTGAGAGAGATCGTAGCACGTCATGGAGTACCTCTCTCGATCATCTCTGATAGAGACGGAAGGTTTGTGTGAAGAATATGGCAATCTTTCCAAGAATCGTTTGGCTCACAATTGAATCTGAGCACTGCATTCCATCCGCAAACTGATGGCCAGAGCGAGCGAACAATACAAACGTTGGAAGACATGCTGAGGGCATGTGTTATGGATTTAGGCGGTAGCTGGGATAAACACTTACCTTTGGTTGAATTTTCATACAACAACAGCTACCACACCAGTATTGGTGTCGCGCCATTTGAGGCCCTATACGGACGCAAGTGCCGATCACCGCTATGTTGGTCTGACGCGGGTGATAGGCAACTTGCTGGTCCCGAGATCGTCCAAGAGACGACAGATAAGATCGCGCAAATTCTTAAACGCATCGAAGCCGCTCGCCATAGGCAAAAGGCCTACGCGGATCCAAACCGGAAGCACGTGGACTTCCAAGTCGGAGAAATGGTGTTGTTAAAGGTTTCACCCTGGAAAGGGGTAGCACGCTTTGGAAAGCGTGGGAAGTTAAATCCGCGCTACATTGGTCCCTTCAGAATTCTGGAGAGAATTGGGACGGTAGCATACAAGTTGGACCTACCCGCTGAACTAAATGGTGTTCACGATACATTTCATGTATCCAATTTAAAGAAAAGTCCAACTCAAATTGACGTTGCCATTCCTATCGACGAGATTCATATTGACGACACGCTCCACTTTGTTGAAGAACCTGTTGAGGTCACGGATTGGAAAGTTAACAAGACCCGCCGGAGCAGTGTCAAACTCGTCAAAGTACGTTGGAATGCCAGACATGGTCCTGAATTCACATGGGAACGTGAGGACCGGATGAAAGAGAAATACCCCCACTTATTTCCTAAGAACCCTGCTTCTACAAGCAGAACTTAAATTTCGGGACGAAATTTATTTAACGGGGGGAGAATGTGACAACCCGCACTAAACCAGGTATCCGTACAACTTAATTAATGATTAATTACTACTTGATTACTGTGCTCGATTGAACTAGCTGATAAACTGCTACCTGCATACTGATACATGCACTTACTTGCATCATACTTTATTTGCTGTCACTACATTGATTACATACTGAACCCTAGTGACAAAGTTGATGCACAAAAAGCACAGTAGCACTAAACGGATACACAGTGAACATGCTGATATAGCCAGCATCAGGCAAATACTGCCTCTAAGGCCTGTTAAGAGCCTCATTTATTTGACTACACTGGTAGTGAGTGTAGGGATATAAGGGTTGTGTTACCGCGTCTCTAGGAATAAGATACACTGATTCGGATGTGCCAAAAACGTACTTTAAGTACCAAACACAGCACTTTAAGAATTAAACCAGCTTCTAGCTGACTAGTAAAGTGCCAGAAAATAAGAAAATAACACTAGACACTTTCTAAAGTGTTGGAAACTAATTGTGTCACTAAAAATGCAATAACGACACTTTAAAGCTTTTGTAACACTTTAACGGAATACTATCCAACCGGACACCCGGACTTTACCCGGAACATGAAAACTTTACTATTTTTATTATTACTCTTTTTCTGAGCCAGTTAGGGTCCCTGATTACCCTAACACCCGTCATAACACGTAACATACAAGTAACTGAGTTAACTACTTAAACTAACCTAATTAACAAAACAACCCCCCCCTAACCGAATCGGTTACCTAGGGAGCACCACTTTGTACTTGAGATCTTGTTGAATCCAATGTTGTCTAGTATCTATGCTACACCTTAACCATTGGACAATAGCACATGACTTCTTCTATAAATACCCACTAATCACACAAGACTTAATCACCTCACTTATCAACAAACTCACACTACTCTCTTGCTCTCTCCCACTCTCGGCCGAACTCCCTCACACACACCATCATACTTTTCGATCTTGATCACTCCATTCCATCATCATACAAACATCCAAGGTCGCGTATTAGGAGCTTTGGTGCAAGCGGAACACGAAGGACCTCTCTCGTTATCTTTTATCCACGCGTTTTTCGTCACGATTCTTCCCTAGCCCCGAGCTAGAGGTATATTGTTTAAAACTTGTTTTTAAGCTTGTCCAAAGTGGTTAAAAGGATTATTGTCGGTTGAATCTTGTTATATTGAAAGATGATGCATTAAAGTCTAGAAAAATCACTAAAATGGAGGTTAATAGCATATAACTTGTGTAAAAGTCGTAGGACTTGAAATTTGTGTTTATCTAGACCCGATCTATGATGTGGTAGCTCAAATCTTCGTTTAACCCGACTTTGTAAAATCATGTATCATCACATAAGCTTGTTTTTGAAAGATACAAGGGTTAAAGGTGAAACACTACCACATTTTAGAGACATGAACTTGTGTGGAAATATTTTAGTTGTGTAAAAGTGATTTAACCGGTAAAATGGTGTTTAAAACTAGCGGATCTACGTATCCGCAAGTGGTATTTTTGAAGGACCACACCTTTAAGAAATCATGTTTTTCTAAAGATGGATCTTACACTAATAAATATGATTTTATAAACCACAAGTGTGTAGACACTTGTGAAATGAAAAGATCCGACAAATAACTATTTTTGGGAAAAGTGACTAGAAGTTGTAAAGACGGAACTCTTTAAACACGAGGTTTTTACAAGATTAAAGCTACTTTATATAAAGATCTACACATATAAAGGTGATTTACAATATAGATTCGGAAAAACTACAAGTTCATGCGATTATGCGATTTACATATTTATTGACTAGTTTGATGTGTCGGAAATTGTTTGATTGAATAAAGAAGTTGATTGATTTGATTATTAAAAGAAAATGATACGCTTGAAAGCGTGGCCACCTCCAGTTACAGAGGAAACTCTGGCGAAATTTTCTTAAAAACCTAACACTTAGACTTTTTACACAACAAGTGTTAGAACTATCTTTGGACATACTTTCGAAACATAAATTTCGCCAGCACTATATTTTACTAAATATTCGGAGGTGGGATTTTCACAAAGATTAACGTGATAAATATACTTGTCACAACACTGTTTATGATTATTTTGTGAAAATACATAAATATTATTTTAGAATAAAAATAATATTTACAAGCGTTATTGATTCCAAAACTTTACGAACGCTTCCACAAACATATAAGTTACACCGGTAATTACATTACCACAAGATTGATAAAACGTAACTTACGCACATGTATTATATCCCCCATCCTTGGGAAGAAGAATAACTACCAAGTGTATACGGAACATAAACACGAAATAGTTGTCTAACTATTTCCCAAAGACATAAACTGTAAAGCTAAGGCACGGCCGTCCGTCTAATAGAATTAGCACTTGTAGGTCGTTGCACAGCTTACTGTATTGGAGACACTTGGTAGAGACGCGCATTCACTGTGAGTTCATGTCCCCCTTTTCTCTAACTGTTTTCAGTTTACTTAACCGCGGGGGTGAAATACATGTTACATTGTTTACAAGTACTTTATACACGGTATGATTAACGTAAGGAGGTTTAGATCATGTGAATGGGTAGGCGGAAACTTGAGGCTATTAATCCTCAGGGTAGGACCGAGGGACAGGAGCGGTAGATCTATCTGGGTGTAGCGAGCCCAGCCCCAGGCCAAACAGAACGGACCTTGGGGTGACTTTGTGCCCAACGCATAAATCCGCTAGGTTTGAGTCTTCCTACTTGCATATCACAACATGCTAATGGCTTTGCAAACCATTGGTGATCACAAGTCCTCTTACACTGCTACATACCAGGAAACTTTTATACTTACAAGTGTTTTACTTACTCACTTACACATGAACTCGCTCAACATTATTGTTGATTTTTCAACTCACATGTATTTCAGGAAATTAATGAGATCTGGCACGGTATGGAACGTTTTCCGCTGCACTTGTCATGGAGTCATCCGGGTTTAGGGGATGTGTCTCTTTCCTGGACAAGACACAGTCCTTAAACCACGTTTATGTTATGTTAAAAGTTGTAATGTTGTTAAACAAGGTTATGGTTGTTGGCTAAAACAATGGTACTGTATTTTGGTTTAAAACTTAATGGATGACTTGCATGGTTTTTAAACTCATATAGCTTGTTATGATTAAGCTATGGTATTAAGAAGTCACACCAACATTAACCACGCTTCCGCAAAGCCAGGGTGTGACATGTTACATCTCTGACAACGACCCTTGTTGCACGCCCCACTATGGTGCAAATTACATCGATTGCACTTAGGGTGATTTCCCCTGTATCCACACTGACCTTGATTCCCAGAAGAATGCTGGTTGGGGCTCCTGTACTCATCTGTCTTTCGTTGCTGGGACTGAGACTGAACTGAAGTAGAACTCTTACTGGAATTCCTATCCCATTTTCGCTTATTATCATTGGGAGTGTCAGTGGTAGTAGCACTAATACGCTTGGGCAGTCTGTTTTATTCAACTGCTTGATCGGTGAGACGATGAGCCAACTTGATGATTTGTTGATTGGTGCCAAGATTTGCTGAGGTTACGTGACTCTGAATCTCTAGCATAAGACCCTTGAGGTACAGCTCGATACGTTTGATGGGAGGGTCCACGATTGTAGGACACAAGATGGCCAACTCGTTTGATCTCTTCGTGTATGCCTCGATCTCAGACCCCGTCATCTTCAAATTGAAAAATTCCACCTCCAGCTTGTGGATGTCGTCATGACTGCAGTACTCTTCTTTGATGAGTTCCTTGAAGTCATTCCATGGGGTGGCATTAGCAACCGCCAACCCAAGCAGTTGAACCTGTGCTTTCCACCAGGTTAACGCAGCACCTTCAAGTGTTCCGGTAGCATATTTCACCCTACGATCTTCAGGGCATTCACACATTTCGAAGACAGATTCAAGCTTCTCGAACCAGTGAAGAAGACCTACAACTCCTTCCGTGCCGCTGAAAGTACTAGGTCGGCAATCCATGAACGTTTTGAACGTACATATGGGAGGTTGAGCATGCTGACCTCCTTCCAGGACAGCTGCGAGTGCCTCAGCTATTCGTTCGTTGATTAGAGCCATCAGCTGGGCTTGCGTTAAGTTCAGGCGTCCACTCATGATCTTCACATCGAAGGAAACACAAGTAAGAAGTGGTGTCGCGAAAGTGCGTAAGTGTGGAGAGACAGAAGAGAGCAAACACGCAGGGTTTCAAGCAATAGTTGTTACGCTAACTAAGCATATCACGATCAAATGCGCTACTAGCAGGTAATACAAACATAAACCATATTACCTACAGTGTTGAGTCTTACACGTGGAGCGAAGCGTCGTTGTGGATCGTTGATCACTGTACAGGTTATAGTCTGGTTTTATCAAAAAGCTTTTCCCCTTTTTAAAACCAAGTTCACTATAACCAATGGCTCTGATACCAATCTGTCACATCCCCAAAATCCACCATGCGGAGTATCACCGCTTAGAGGCGTGACATGACCAGGATCGAGCCACCAATCATATTGAACAATGTATTTAAGTAAATAAAACTAACCACAATACAATTGGTGACCAAGAGGAAGTTAACCAAGTTCAATTTAAACAGCGGAAGCATAAGACGTTAAACCAAAACATAAGTTCGAAGTTCATAAGTTTTAAGACCCAAAACATAAGTTTTATAAGTTCATAAGGATTAAATATTCAGCACGGGACATAACAGTCCATATCCCACAACGACCTCCTCCTCGCGCAAGCTCCATAAGTACCTAACGACCTGCAAGGCATGTAACAACAAATTAACAACAAAGTTGAGCGAGTTCATAGTAGGTGTTCGTTATAAAGTAGTTTTTCAAATACTCTGAGTTTGTTTGCAATTGCAGGTTAAATCAAATTTGCTTATTTCCCAAACCATAAACGGTTGGGGCTACCCCATGTTGTAAACCACTAGACTAGATGTATATATATATGTGTCCTTCCCAATCCCAGGACAGAGGTACATATTAAATATGTAGGTTTAGCGCTGGTGTCCTTCCCAATCCGAGGACAGTGGTACGTAGTGAATACATAGGTTTAGCGCTGGTGCCCTTCCCAATCTGAGGACATAGGTACGTATGAGAATACGTAGGTTTAGCGCTGGTGCCCTTCCCAATCCGAGGACAGTGGTACGTAGTGAGTACGTAGGTTTAGCGCTGGCGTCCTTCTCAATCCGGGGACGGAGGTAAGTAGTCTAGTAGTGGTGAAGGTACAAGTTCTATCTCAGCTATTTAATCCCATTCCCAACCACCGGGAATCCCATGCCTTAGTAAGGGTGTGAACTCACCTTTGGTTGCTCGGTTTAACTCTTAAAAATAGCTAACAGTCAAGGTAGGTCACTCATGTCCTAATATGATTACCAGTTAGTCATTTAGTGGTTTCAAATAGAGCACAAAGTTCCTACACGTATCTACTACATAACATGCATTCACTTCAATAGTTCACGTTCATATAAACATTCCACCTATAGCTACTCAAGAACAAGCATACGATATTGCACAATAATACTTTCATTGACATATAACATGTTAGATCATCCTCAGCTAACATACTCGACATTTAGACACGCAATCTACGACTTATGTCATTTCAGCTTTTATATTCAAAACTGGGCTATTTTCGGGGATTTTAATAAAATAGTTAACTTGTTCCAAAAATTCCCAACTTTTTAAGGAAGGTCTTAAACGATCCAAATATTATTATATAAAAATCTCGGGATCCAATTCATCACCAATATTTTATAAAAAATCATTTTCCCGACTGTACCAGATTTATCTTTTTCTGACTACAGTCCACAGAATAATTTATTTAAAATTCATCGTAAGTCCGATTTATGAAATTCCAGTGGGTGGATTACAAATACATCGGTGGTAATTTACAGTACAAGTTTCATGACCTAGTTCTACACAGGTTTCAAGTTATGACTAAAAATATAACACCCATTTACTGCTGTAAAAACTCAGCTTTAGCTGTTGTTACAAATCGACCCTTTAAAAATAGCAAACGAAGTCCAAAAATTATGATTCTAGTGCCATTAGAACCGTATTTCATAATAAATAAATCTAGGCTTCAGAAAATACATTTTTCGTTTTATTAAGGTCCTGTTACAGCCAACTGAAGTTGGCTGTAATCGCCAAACAACCTTCCGTTTTCAGTTGTTAACATTCTAAAGCGCGCTCGATTGATTCCGTTAACATGTTTAGCGATAAACAACGATACTTACAGCAGATTATAAGTCCTACATGTCAGCACATGATCATCATACACCAAACAACATCATTCTAACATCATTTCTTCATGTATCATCTGGTTTAAGCTTATGTTCAAGTTTTAAGTGTAAGATCTTATGGTGTTCATATGTTTTCTTCATAATACATCTATTAACCACTAAAACAACATGTAAAATGCAAGGATCTAAGTTATTACCACTAGTTCAAGACTAGGGAAGTTCAAGTGAAGAAATGTGGTGGATAAAAGAAGATGAGAGTGGTCCTTCAACTTCCGAACACACCAAGCTTGTTTGTATGATTACTAACACCTTTGAGTAAGCTTGGAATTGAATGATGAATATTAGATGATGGTGATTGTGGGGTTGTTGATCTCGGCTGATCCAAGGGAGAAAGGAAGAGAGAGTTTTGGTGTGTTGAAGTTGTGAATGAGAAGATGGAGCTTGGGACTTTTGGTGTATACTTATAACCATTCTATTACATTAACTCTTGTGTAATATGCTCCTCATGTGCCAACATAATCCAATATTATAATCAACTAAAATATTGATGTGGGCCCTTGGTGTTGGCCGATCATAGGTGGGGGGGGGGGGGGGTAGTAGGCTAGGTTAAACTATCTAGTTAGTTATTAAGTAAAAATCCAAGTATTAGTTAGGATTTAGTTACTAGATATTTTTTAAGTGTATTATGATGTTCGGGGACCATAACTAGTTCAGAAAATAAAAACAATGTGTTTAACAATATTTTTGTGTTTCGGGTAATGTCCGGTTGTTCGGTTTGATACTGCTACGTTAAAGTGCTTAATTAATCCGTAAAGTGTCCTACATATATATTTTTGTAACGTTTTTATTTTTCATCATTGAGGAAAGCATACCGGACTATTTAGTAACTTTTCCGTACACTACTAGTATGTTAACAAGCACATGTAAGTATAACACAGAAATCAGAAAACAGTTAAATGGTTCAGCACAGTCATCAAGCACTTTAATTATCATTAATAAATTGTACGGATACATGGAATTATGAGGGTTGTCACAATCTCCACTGGAGACACCTGCACCAAGACAAGTTAATTATGAAACGCTGCCTCAGGAGCGCGTACAAAGACAACAGCATGAAAGACCCTCATCACCAAAAAGGCAGAGTGCGCGCGATACACACGACACTTATGGTGAAACAGACAGTTATTACGAAACTCCCTCATATGTGCAACAAAAAGTCTGTTGAGTAGCCGGATCGGGCCGCGCAACATCAACGATGAGTGGGAGCAAAATACTGATGAGAATTACACCACGTACCAGCAGGAGGTAAACTCATCAGTTTTCAATCGTCTGCAGAAGAATCACGAGTCCTACATGCCGAAGCCGCACATAACGTACAACGAAGCGGCAGAGCATGATTTTAGCCTCGTCTATAGGCCAGCAGCAACAGCTGAACACTCTAAGTTCATCCGAAGCATCGCTTTGGCTCTTTTTGGAAAAAGCCAAACTTCCACAAACTGTGGGTAAGTTCAACGGCTTAACCGATCCGGATGATCATATTCAACTTTTTGCAAGCATTGGTGTAGTGGGTGGATGGATCATGCTCATGTGTTACCATATTTTTGTTCAAACACTCACGGGGGCGGCTCGTGCATGGTTCGACAGCCTCCCCGTGGGTAGAATCAAGTCGTGGATCGATTTCCAAGAGAAGTTCCTTGCCCACTTCGGCCAACAAAGACGATACAATAGTGATACTTCTGAAGTCATAAATATTTGGCGACACGATAACGAGGGTCTGGAAGACTTCATCACTCGTTTCAACAAAGAGTGTTTAGAGATCGGTGGCGTGAGAGAAGACTTGATGCGCACCCACTTCAAAAAGGCAATCCGTTGTGATAGCCTGATCCGGTCTATCACATAAAGAGATGGTATGCCCAAGGAGTGGGATAAATTAATGCCAGCAGCAAAGGTGGTCATGCAGACAGAGGAATCATTGGCTGGAGGCAAGTCCAGTTATTGTTTTGATGATCACTGCTCAAGAATCAACGCGTAGGAGTCAAGCAGGCACAATAAGAAGAACAAAAACCATGGCTGGAAGTCTAACCAGTCCAGCGGTTATGAGGAAAGGCCTAACTACAAGAAGGATGCACGCGCTACGATCGACAGAATTGGGTATCGCAAGGCAATAAAGAATGAGAATAGGGAGAAACACTTGACTCCGTTCAATAAAACACCTAAAGAGGTTCTTAAGACGGAGAACCATGATTTCAAAGCTCCTAAACCTATGTCAAACAAAAAGGGCTAGGACCCTAATTTGTACTGTGATTTCCATAAAGACACGGGTTATTTGACAGATGATTGTATCAGCCTTCACCAAGAGATAGAAAAGGCTCTCAAGAGCGGCAAGCTTGGGCACTTGGTGAAAAACGTGCGCAAGGAGACGCACCAGATACAAAGGAACAATGATGGGGGTCAGAAGAAGATCCATCGATTGGAGAATCACATGGACGAGAGACCAAGGAGAAGTGCAAAAAGCAAGGGCAAGCGCCCATATGAAGAGTCGTGGCAAGAACAGCAGGTGATTTTCCTGGTGGTGCGCGGAGGGCCACGCGCCACACGTCCCGTCTTCATCACTGGAATCATTGGCCACTATGAGACGGGTTATGTCTTTATCGACCCCGGAAGCACAGCTGACATTATCTACGAGCAATGTTTTGACCAGTTCAATACTGAAGAAAAAGCGCGCCTCGAACCACTGGATTACCCGTTGTCCGGTTTCTGTAACGAAATGATATTCCCTCTAGGACAGATTAGCTTCCCAGTCATGTTGTCCGATGTGAAGCATTCAAGAACAACCGATGTGAACTTCATGGTCATGTCGGTCAAGTATAGACATGACGTCTTGATCGGTAGAGAAACTCAGGGTCAGATGAGCATGGTAACATCCACCCCACACTCAGCAATTGGTTTCCCGACAGAAACAGGGGTGGCGATTATCTACTTGAAGAAAGAGCTTATGGCAGCTGAGGAAGTTCGGCTGGCAAAGGCCAACAAGATAACTCCGCGCACAGAGCTGGAGAAGTGGATCCTGAACCGCAAGTATCCTGATCAAACTGTGACCATTGGTCCAGCGATATCTGAAACATCCGATCATTCTTCAAGCAATTGCTCTTTCAAAACATGGATATTTTCGCATGTATGCCATCAGACATGACTGGCATCCCGCGCGACATCACAGAGCACTACTTGAATACCTTCCCATCGATTGAGCCAAAGGTGCAGAGAAAGCGCAGCTTTGGGTCTGAGAAGACCAAGGCAATGAATGAGCAAGTCTGCGAGTTGCTAAAAGCCGGTATCCTGCGTGAGGTACGTTACCAAACCTAGGTCGCAAACTCGGTAATGGTCTAGAAGTCTACAAGAGGGTGGCGCTATGCTGCTCGGAGATCATAAAGCCGTAAATTAGTCATTCTATTTCCATCCCGTCTCCTTCAGCAGATCTTGGGGGCCTGGAAGTCGTTGAATTTTTCAGAGAAGCCACCTAGGTCTACTGGCTCATATTTAAGGCCCCTTCAGGTAGTTAGATTTGTAAGTTAGCGGGGATTTACCTATCTGATCATCCTATTCCTCAAGAGTGGACTGACGTCTATCGGGGGAGGATGTTACAGGTGTTCCTGAGAGAACAAGTCTGTCTATTGAGTTGCTTTCCCTTATCCACTAAGAGATCAATAGGTTTTGACAGCTTCTTTACATCCATTTAATATTCCCGGTGAAGCAGTTACTTTTCCATTAACTGCCCTTCCATTCTGAAGCCCTTAAGGGATCAAGACAGCTTAGGGAGGCACAACCCCCTTGGTTGGGGTCGGTTATTTCCCTAAAAAAGAATGAAGTCGGATTCGCTAACCTTTCGGCCAGAGTCATTCACACCAACTGATGCCTGACTTCTTCAGTCTCATGCTTCTATAAGGCTTTTAGAGACTCCACCTATTGTGATCCAACAGCCTATACATTCAAGTTTTCAAGCCCGAGCTAGTCTTCTTATCACCTAGCTAATTCACAGTCTCCATTCGTGTACTCCTCTTCCTATCTTCTCTCTTCACGAGACCTGTACATAAAAAACAAAGATCTAGGTAGCTCATTTCCTTCTAAGAAGTCAGATCTCCTTCTTCCTATATTATAAAAAGAATGCATAAGAACCTTTCTTAACTCTTGAATTGTGTCAGGCATTTAGGAGTGCTCTTTGAATCCAACTAGAAATATCATAAGAGAAGAAAGCAACTTCACCGAAAGGGCAGGTCTTTCTTTTTATTACTGATCTTATCAAGTAGCGCTTCGATAAGCCACCGCCCAATAGAGCTTAGTAATGTGTAGATTGAAAAGGTCTCGTGAAGTTGGTCACCGGTAGGTCTAAGAACGGATTGAAAGCTTGATAAGCTGCAAACTATAGACTAATGATAAAATCGATGAAAGTGCAAATGGTACGGGTTGGATCTTCAGTGAGAATGAATTGATTTTGCAATGCAAGGAGGTTCATTCCGTTTCTCTTATTCATCGCTCTTCTGATGCTTTTCTATCTTCTCTGTCTTTTGATAGGGGGAATCTCGTTTTTTATTGATGTACTTTCAAAAGGAGCGAGCTTCATAGGGGCGAAGGCCCTCTCTTTGCTTTTTAGCAAGATGGGCTGCTCCTCAGCTCTGGCCTTCGTGATTGGCTGTGCTTTTCGAGCACTCGTCACTACGGAAGCAAGCCCCTCTCTGGCGCATTGGATGCTTCCCGAACCTTCTCACCAGCCTCACGTGGCAGAAGAGGATTACCTATGGGACCATCCTGTAGCGCACCAAAGCGCCCCTCCTGTAGGTCTTGAGGTGATCAAACCGGTTATAGAAGACGGGCATCGTTACGATGAATTTGAAGGTCGCCTCAATCGACACCTCTTAGAGAATAGTGATCAAATCAGTACAATAGCTTATCATGATTTGGTGGACAAACAACATTTCATAGAAAAAAGCATAGAGGAAGAGCTGCTCCACGATGAGTATAGTAGAGATCGTATTTACACAAATCGGTATGAGATAAGGGAATGTCTCTTTTATAAAAAGGGAAGAGTTCCACTGAAGGAAAAAACTTTGGATCTTTATTTAAAAGAGATTCAAAGGAACCCTTCTCTCAGTATCCTGTATCGAAAGATACAAAAGAAAATAAAATCTTTGAAGACTGATTTTTTTTCTAAATAGCTCATTTGGAAGAGAACTTTCCTTAGAGACAATTTCCTTAGTCCCCACTCTTCCACATAGTGCGATTAGTGTGTGAGACCGCGATCAACAAACTGACGCATGGGACGTAGCCTTCCTAGTTGCGTGCAGCCTACCTTCTTCTTCAGACCGTAACGTAAGTAACTCAGTGCTCCATACGTGGGAAATGAAAGCAGAATTCGTTCGAATCCTCCCATATGTTCAATCTTTTTTTAGCGGTTTCCCCAAAGATCTTTCTCATTAATGCAACCTTCATTTTGCTCATTCATGGAGTTGTCTTTAGTACGTATAAGAAATTTGATTATCCTCTATTAGTCAGTAATGTGGGTTGGGTTGGATTACTTAGTGTTGCGCGCCTAGGAGGGAAGCGCGCTTTGGGATGCGGAGGAGCTATTATCGCCCATTCCCTAACCTAATGTGGCACCGGGTTCGGACCGCAGGGAACCGTATCATGGGGGGCTTAGAATGTGACAACTCGAGTTTCCAAGATTTCCATCTTCGCATTAATTGCACGTTAAACGTTTAAGTCGTTGTTCACACGACTTGTTTGTTTCACAACTGTATACGTTTGTAATACGTTATATTGTATTGTGATTGACATGTTATAATTGATGTGCAACCTAAGTGTGTATGTTTATATTATTATGATATTTTGTATAATTTAGAAATGGAACTTGTTAGGCCGAACACCCTCCTCATGAAAACACTACTGGACGAAAACACTTAGGTGTTTTCGTCACCCACATCTTGGCGAAATCTAATGGGCTTTAGGCCCAGTAATGAATCTGTTATATTTATATTTTGATCACAGCCTGTACGCGATAGTTTCATCGGCAAATCCTAATCACATCTCTCTCTCTCTCGTTTTCTTTTGAAACCCTACGGCAACCCTCCTCCCGATTGAAGCCAGATCACTTCTGTTTGATTCTTATTTGTGCGGTTAGTGAATTACACGTGTAGTTGTTTTTTGTGGTAGACATTATGTGATGAACCTATGTGACTTGTTAGAATGTATGTAGCATGTGAATGGATTTGTCAGCCACTATACATAAATCGGTCTAATCAAAATCATCCTCTGAATGCTTAATCAAGTTGTCGGCCATTGTTTGTGTTTCTTGATAATGATAAATTGTTAACATGTGATTAATATGAAAGTCTAGTAGGTTAATGATTGTGTCAGATCCACTAAAGAGGGTAGGTCCAATAAGCATTAGAATTTACATAGTTGTTGCCAAGCCTACATGTGATGGTCTGATGACCATGTGAAGTGTACTAATTGATGAGAATGATTATGATTATAACTAGATTTGATATTGTTATCATTATATGACTAATATTATGTGGTTGTTACTGTTACGTCTGATATAGGGCATGATCAATTATTTGATTTTTATAAACATATGGATTAAGTATGACTAATTGTTGATCATTGTTAAAACGGTTAGTGATGAGCAGGGTTTCTGTGTTTGTAATTGATGATGACCCACCCAACGAAATCCCCATCCCAACGAAAACACTTTGGGGATTTCGGCCCAAGTGTTTTCGGCCCAAAGGGGATTTCGCCTAAGGGATTTCGGCCCAAATGGATTTCGGACCATAAGTGATTTCGCCATACATGGAATTCGTCCGCTGTTAGTTATTTTACTTTGCTAGTTACTAACTTGGTTAAGTTATTAACTCTGTTAACTACATTAACTTCGTCAAATTGAGTAACTCTATTAGTTGCTAACTCAGTTAGTTGATTAGCTTCGTTAGTTATTATTACTGTTAGGTGAGTTAACTCTGTTAAACAATTTAACTCAGTTATGTTAAGCACGTAACACAATTAGTTTACTAGTTCCGTTAGATGTTAACTTTGTTAACTGTGTAACCTTGTTGGTATATGTTAATCCAGTTAAACTTGCTAACCCTGTTAAGGTGTATTATTGGTTAACTACATTAGATTGTGTGAATTGCATGATATTGATTAACTGCTTGTACGACACATGAGATTAACTACTAAGCACTTTGTGACATAGATTGTATGTGAGACTTGACCAACATGAACTGACTGTGTGTAAATGCATTACCTAGGCCTTGATTGATTGGTTGTTTGCGAGCACATAGTTTAGCATACCGAGCAAACCAAGGTGAGTTCACACTTTCTCCAAAGCTTGGGATTCCCAGGGGTTGGGAATGGGTTAAAGAACATGGATTCCTCGTCCTTTCTTGGGTAGGACAGTACGGGTTCAGGAAATGTAATTCCTCGTCCTCTTGGACAGTTTTCACTAGACCAAAACTCTATCACGAAGTCCCTCCTTTTTATATCGACTTAATCGCCGGGCCAATGGCGAGCGGGTCATTAGTTAGATAGCGCTATTTAGGTTTGACAAACCTCACACCGTGCCGCAGAGGACGGGCGTGAACTAATGGATCTGGGCACGTCAATGATGATAGACATTGACAGTTCAGGGCACATAAACATGACTACTGTCAGCAGTCGATATGGTAACGAGTCTAGTAGTACATACATGGGGTAGCCCCCACGGCCGAAAAGCCAGATAACTAAACATGGGGTAGCCCCCACGGCTGGATTGCCAGAGTAAACGGGAATAAACAAAACACATTTTCAACTATGGGGTAACCCCCACGACAGGATGCCAGTTAAAGAAAACTGTTTTCGAAACAACTTAAAATAAACACCCAACTGTGAACTCGCTCAACATTATTGTTGACTCGTTACTACATGCTTTGCAGGTCAATAGGTACTTAGCTGGAGCTTGCATGGGGAAGAGTCGTTGTGGGACATGGACAACTGCGTGCCATGTTAAACATTGAAACATTTGAACTTATATTTGGCTTTGGATTTTAAACGTTATGCTTTCTCTTGCAACTTAAACTATATTTTGTTTGGACACCAATTGTATTGGTTGGATTTTTATACTTACTTACATGTTTGTTCAATATTATTGGTGGCTGGATCCTGGTCAGTCACGCCTCCAAGCGGTGATATTCCGCAGGTGGATTTTGGGGGTGTGACAGATTGGTATCAGAGCCATTGGTTATAGAGAACTTGGTTTTAATAAGGGAAAACGTTTTTGTTAAAACCAGACTATAACCTGTACAGTGCTCAACGGTCCACAACGACGCTTCACTCCACGTGCAAGACTCGACATTCTAGGTGATATGAATTATGTTTACATTGCCTACTTGCTCGATTACATAGAACTTTGCTCATGGTATGCTTAGATGAACGTAACAACTATTGATTGAAAACACATGTGTGCTTACTCTCTTCTGTCATCGCACTTTTGCGAACCTCTCTCACTCATGTTTTCCTTTGATATGAAGATCATGAGTGGACGCGTTAACCTAACTCAAGCCCAGTTGGCGGCTTTGATCACTGAACAAGTTACTGCAGCACTCGCAGCTGCCCAGGCAGGAGGTATAACCTGCCATCACAACTTACTCTAGGATCTTTAGATCCTACTCTCGTAAACCAACACTTGTGCTAAATTTTGTTTACTCTTGCGCACACGACAGGTCAACACGCACAACCTCCTGTGTGTACTTTCAAGACCTTTATGGACTGTCGTCCCAGTACTTTCAATGGCACTGAAGGGGCCGTTGGACTCCTCCACTGGTTTGAAAAGCTCGAATCTGTTTTTGAGATGTGTGAATGCCCTGAGGCACGCAGGGTGAAGTATGCTACCGGTACTCTCGAGGGTTTAGCGCTCACGTGGTGGAACGCTCAGGTTCAAATGCTGGGGTTGGTTGCTGCTAACGCCACCCCATGGAACAACTTTAAGGAAATGATCAAAGAGGAGTATTGCAATCGTGATGAAATTCACAAACTGGAAGTCGAGTTCTTCAACCTCAAGATGACGGGGTCGGAAATTGAAGCATACACGAAAAGATCGAATGAGCTTGCTATTCTGTGTCCTACTATGGTGGATCCTCCCATCAAACGCATTGAACTATACCTTATGGGCTTAGTGCCAGAGATCCAAAGTCATGTGACTTCGGCTAACCTCGCCACCATTCAGCAAGTTGTTCAATTGGCTCATCGTCTCACTGATCAGGCGGTGGAACAGAACATGTTACCAAAGCGCTTAAGTGCTACAGCTACTTCGAATGCTCCTGCTGACAACAAACGGAAATGGGATGGAGCTTCAAGCAAGGGTTCGACTTCTGTTCAATCTCAGTCGCAGCAGAGAAGGACTGACGACTACAAGAGCCCTAGTCAGCAATCATCTGGTAGTCAAAGTCATGGTGGGTACAAGGGAAATCACCCCAAATGCAATCGCTGTAACCTACACCACAGCGGGCCATGCACCAGGAGTAACTGTCATCGATGCAACAAGCCAGGTCACGCCGCAAAGGATTGCAGAAGTTTATACCCCGCAAACCAGAATCGTCAGCGACAACAAGCCTCACAGAATCAGCGCCAGCAGCAGCAGCAAGTTAACAACAAAGGGTGCTTTCAGTGTGGAGTTGAAGGCCATTTCAAGAGAGATTGTCCCCAACTGAACCGGAACCAGAACAACAACAACAATAACAACAACCAGGGGAATGGAAACAACGAGGGTAACAATGACAATGGTGCAAGGGGTCGTGTGTTCGTTATTGGCCAGGGTGAAGCGAGGAATGATACCAATGTTGTGACGGGTAAGTTCCTTCTCGACGACTTTTATGTTACTGTCTTATTTGATTCGGGTGCCGATACTAGCTACGTGTCTTTAAAAGTTAGTCAAATGCTTAAGCATACCCCAACTCTTTTGAACAACAGACACACTGTAGAGCTAGCTAATGGTAAAAGCTTAGAGGTCACACACGTAGTCAAGGGTTGTAACATTGTTCTTGCGGGTCACACTTTCTCTATCGACCTCCTTCCTATCACACTGGGTAGTTTCGACGTTGTCATTGGGATGGACTGGTTATCCCAACACCAAGCAGAGATTCTTTGCAACGAAAAGATTGTTCGTATTCCTCGCCCATGTGATGAACCTCTTATGATTCGTGGCGACAAGAGTGGTGATGTTGTGAGCATCATCTCCTTCCTTAAGGCCCAGAAGTGTTTACGAAAGGGCCACACTGCTATTTTGGCTCTCGTTACGGACACCTCGAAGAAAGAGAAGAAGATAGAAGATTTTCCGATCGTACGTGACTATCCTGAGGTATTCCCTGAGGAATTACCTGGCCTTCCGCCTCATAGACAAGTCGAGTTTCAAATCGAGCTAGCTCCTGGAGCAACACCTATAGCTCGTGCACCTTATCGCCTAGCTCCATCAGAGTTGGAAGAACTCTCTACGCAATTACAAGAACTCTTGGATAAGGGTTTTATTCGTCCTAGCTCTTCGCCCTGGGGAGCTCCAGTGCTATTCGTGAAGAAGAAAGACGGTACCTTCAGGATGTGTATTGACTATCGAGAACTCAACAAGGTGACTGTGAAGAATCGCTATCCTCTTCCACGTATTGATGACCTATTGGACCAGTTGCAAGGGTCGAGCTTTTACTCGAAGATTGATATGAGGTCAAGCTACCATCAACTGAGAGTCCGGGACGAGGACGTTTCCAAAACAGCATTCAGAACACGCTACGGCCATTACGAGTTTCTGGTCATGCCATTCGGATTAACTAATGCACCGGCAGTCTTCATGGATCTTATGAACAGAGTGTGCAAACCTTATCTTGACAAGTTCGTTATTGTTTTCATCGACGACATCCTGATCTATTCTAAGAGTCAGGAGGAACACGAGCAACATCTACGACTTATTTTGGAACTCCTTCGAACAGAACAACTTTACGCAAAGTTCTCGAAATGCGACTTCTGGCTTCGTGAAGTCCATTTCCTAGGCCATGTGGTAAACAAGGATGGGATTCACGTTGATCCATCCAAGGTAGACTCGATTAAGAACTGGCCTGCACCTCGTACACCAATGGAAATTCGCCAATTCTTGGGCTTGGCAGGTTATTACAGAAGGTTCATTAAGGATTTTTCCAAGATTGCACAGCCTCTCACCTCACTAACGCAGAAAGGCGTTGTTTATCGATGGGGAAATGCACAGGAATTAGCATTTCAGCACTTAAAGGATAGACTTTGCAGTGCACCTATCCTTTCATTGCCAGAGGGCACAGACGACTTTGTGGTTTACTGCGATGCATCAATTCAGGGTCTTGGTTGTGTACTGATGCAACGTGATAAAGTTATAGCCTACGCCTCACGCCAACTTAAAGTTCATGAAAGGAATTACACTACACACGATTTAGAGCTGGGAGCTGTTGTTTTTGCACTTAAGATATGGAGACACTACCTGTACGGTACCAAGTGCGCCATCTACACCGATCACAGGAGTCTCGAGCATATCTTCAAACAGAAGGAACTGAATATGCGACAACGACGATGGGTCGAGCTACTGAAGCCAATGTTGTAGCTGACGCCCTCAGTCGAAAGGACACTACGCCTAAGCGCGTACGAGCTTTACAACTCACTATTCAATCTAGTCTTCCTGCACAGATACGAGACGCTCAGGTAGAAGCATTAAAACCAGAAAACATCAGGGCTGAAGCCCTACGCGGCTCAAGGCAATGATTAGAACAAAAGGAAGATGGTGCTTACTACGTAACAGGACGCATTTGGGTCCCACACTATGGCAACCTACGAGAGCTTGTGATGGATGAGGCGCACAAGTCTCGTTACTCAGTACATCCTGGTTCGGATAAGATGTACCACAATATCAGAACTACATACTGGTGGCCTAGCATGAAGGCCCACATAGCAACTTACGTCAGCAAGTGTTTGACTTGTGCGAGAGTCAAAGTCGAATACCAGAAACCTTCAGGCCTACTCCAACAACCAGAGATACCACAATGGAAATGGGAGTAAATTTCCATGGATTTTGTTACTGGCCTGCCTAGATCTCAATGTGGTAACGATACTATTTGGGTGATCGTGGATCGACTCACAAAGTCTGCACACTTCTTGGCTATCAAAGAAACTGACAAGTTCTCTACTTTAGCAGACGTTTACTTGAAGGAAGTGGTTTCGAGGCACGGGGTGCCCACCTCTATTATCTCGGATCGTGATGCACGTTTTACTTCAGAACTGTGGCAAGCAATGCACAGGTCCTTTGGCTCACGTTTAGATATGCGTACATCTTACCACCCGCAAACGGATGGGCAGTCTGAACGCACCATCCAGACCCAAGAAGACATGCTTAGGGCATGTGTAATTGACTTTGGAAACGGCTGGGAAAAGCATCTGCCACTTGTGGAATTTTCGTACAATAACAGCTACCACACCAGCATTAAAGCAGCTCCGTTTGAGGCATTGTACGGGCGTAAGTGCCGATCACCTCTTTGTTGGGCAGAGGTGGGGGATAGTCAGATCACTGGCCCAGAACTTGTGGTAGACACAACAGAAAGAATTGCTCATATACGGCAACGAATTGCAGCAGCTCGTGACCGTCAGAAAAGCTACGCCGATAAGGGCAGGAAACCACTCGAGCTCCAGGTTGGGGAGCGAGTGCTACTCAAAGTTTCACCCTGAAAGGGTGTGGTTCGTTTTGGCAAACGAGGCAAACTTAACCCACGATACATCGGACCTTTCGGAGTCATAGAGAAAATAGGCAGGCTGGCCTACAAACTGAACCTACCAACAGAACTCAGTGCAGTTCACAATGTTTTCCACGTGTCGAATCTGAAGAAGTGTTTGTCAGATGAGACCCTCATAGTTCCTTTGAAGGAGCTCACTATCGACGAGCAGTTACGATTCGTCGAGGAACCAGTTGAAATCACGGACCGAGATGTTAAGGTCCTCAAGCGCACTAGAATACCTCCCGTTCGACTTCGTTGGAACTCCCGTCGCGGCCCAGAGTTCACCTGGGAACGCGAAGATCAGATGAAACAAAAGTATCCCCAACTATTCACAAACAGTACAACCACTACTCAGGCTGAAGCTACGGAATTTTGGGACAAAATTCCAGATCAACGGGGGAAGGATTTGACACCCCAGGAAAACCATGCAACTTAACTAGCTTCCTCAGTGAGTACGTAAAAAATTTCGGGACGAAATTTCTTTCAACTTGGGGATAATGTGACAACTCGAGTTTCCAAGATTTCCATCTTCGCATTAATTGCACGTTAAACGTTTAAGTCATTGTTCACACGACTTGTTTGTTTCACAACTGTATACGTTTGTAATACGTTATATTGTATTGTGATTGACATGTTAAAATTGATGTGCAACCTAAGTGTGTATGTTTATATTATTATGATATTTTGTATAATTTAGAAATGGAACTTGTTAGGCCGAACACCCTCCTCATGAAAACACTACTGGACGAAAACACTTAGGTGTTTTCGTCACCCACATCTTGGCGAAATCTAATGGGCTTTAGGCCCATTAATGAATCTGTTATATTTATATTTTGATCACAGCCTGTACGCGATAGTTTCATCGGCAAACCCTAATCACATCTCTCTCTCTCTAATTTTCTTTTGAAACCCTACGGCAACCCTCCTCCCGATTGAAGCCAGATCACTTTTGTTTGATTCTTCTTTGTGCAGTTAGTGAATTACACGTGTAGTTGTTTTCTGTGGTAGACATTATGTGATGAACCTATGTGACTTGTTAGAATGTATGTAGCATGTGAATGGATTTGTCAGCCACTATACATAAATCGGTCCAATCAAAATCATCCTCTGAATGCTTAATCAAGTTGTCGGCCATTGTTTGTGTTTCTTGATAATGATAAATTGTTAACATGTGATGAATATGAAAGTCTAGTAGGTTAATGATTGTGTCAGATCCACTAAAGAGGGTAGGTCCAATAAGCATTAGAATTTACATAGTTGTTGCCAAGCCTACATGTGATGGTCTGATGACCATGTGAAGTGTACTAATTGATGAGAATGATTATGATTATAACTAGATTAGATATTGTTATAATTATATGACTAATGTTATGTGGTTATTACTATTACGTCTGATATAGGGCATGATCAATTATTTGATTTTAATAAACATATGGATTAAGTATGATTAATTGTTGATCATTGTTAATCCAGTTAAACTTGCTAACCCTGTTAAGGTGTATTATTGGTTAACTACATTAGATTGTGTGAATTGCATGATATTGATTAACTGCTTGTACGACACATGAGATTAACTACTAAGAACTTTGTGACATAGATTGTATGTGAGACTTGACCAACATGAACTGACTGTCTGTAAATGCATTATCTTAGGCCTTGATTGATTGATTGGTTGTTTGCGAGCACATAGTTTAGCATACCGAGCAAACCAAGGTGAGTTCACACTTTCTCCAAAGCTTGGGATTCCCAGGGGTTGGGAATGGGTTAAAGAACATGGATTCCTCATCCTTTCTTGGGTAGGACAGTACGGGTTCAGGAAATGTAATTCCTCGTCCTCTTGGACAGTTTTCACTAGACCAAAACTCTATCACGAAGTCCCTCCTTTTTATATCGACTTAATCGCCGGGCCAATGGCGAGCGGGTCATTAGTTAGATAGCGCTATTTAGGTTTGACAAGCCTCACACCGTGCCGCAGAGGACAGGCGTGAACTAATGGATCTGGGCACGTCAATGATGATAGACATTGACAGTTCAGGGTACATAAACATGACTACAGTCAGCAGTCGATATGGTAACGAGTCTAGTAGTACATACATGGGGTAGCCCCCACGGCCGAAAATCCAGATAACTAAACATGGGGTAGCCCCCACGGCTGGATTGCCAGAGTAAACGGGAATAAACAAAACACATATTCAACTATGGGGTAACCCCCACGACAGGATACCAGTTAAAGAAAACTGTTTTCGAAACAACTTAAAACAAACACCCAACTGTGAACTCGCTCAACATTATTGTTGACTCGTTACTACATGCTTTGCAGGTCAATAGGTACTTAGCTGGAGCTTGCACGGGGAATAGTCGTTGTGGGACATGGACAACTGCGTGCCATGTTAAACATTGACACATTTGAACTTATATTTGGTTTTGGATTTTAAACGTTATGCTTTCGCTTGCAACTTAAACTATATTTTGTTTGGACACCAATTGTATTGGTTGGATTTTTATACTTACTTACATGTTTGTTCAATATTATTGGTGGCTGGATCCTGGTCAGTCACGCCTCCAAGCGGTGATATTCCACAGGTGGATTTTGGGGGTGTGACACTTTTGCCTTGTTGACTGTCTGCAGATGAAATGTCGTGCTGAATCTTAACCTGGTGCCCCATGCGACTTACAATCCCTTCAAAAAGCGTAAAGTGAACCGCGGGTTTCGATAAAAAAAACAATAGAGACTGGGGTCCCATGAAGTCTAATGATCTCTTGAGTAAAGACTTTAGAGAATCTACTGACTGAGAATCCCTGCTGAATCGAAAGAAAGTGAGCTGACTTTGACAAACGATTGACTACAACCCAGATTACATCATTCTTCTTGAACGTCCTCCGTAAACCAGTTACAAAATCCATTAAAATGTCATCCCATTTCCGTAGTGGAATATTTAGTGGTTGAAGCAAACCACCGGCTCTTTGATGTTTTGCCTTCACTTGTTGACAAGTAAACCACCTGCTAACATATCTGGCTATATCTTCCTTTATAGCATTCCACCAAAAGTGCTGACAAAGATCCCGATACATCTTTGTAAATCCATGGTGGATAGAGAATGGTGTAGCTATCAATGAATCACGTAGGGTGGAATCACTAGGAATACATAACCGTTTTCCACACCAAAATACTCTATTATCATCAATCCGGAATTATGACTACTTACCAGCTTCCAAATTCTATATAATAGCCCAAAGTTCTTCATCATCTTGCTGAGCACCCTTGATACGCGAGATCAAATCAGGCTCAATCTAAAATCTGGCTAGATAACCATAGGCATCAATAAGATGGACACCAATACCTAGCCTTTCAAGATCAGTTAGAATATAAGGTTGCAATCTAAGATATGAAATGGTCCCATAATTCTTTCGGCTAAGAGCATCAGCTACAACATTGGCCTTTCCTAGGTGGTACTAAATGTTGGCATCATAATCTTTCAGAAGTTTTAACCAACGTCGTTGTCTCTTATTCAACTCCTTTTGCATAAAGATGTACTTCAAGCTCTTGTGATCAGTGAAAATATCATAAGTCTTTCCATACAAATAATGTCGCCAAATATTTAGAGCAAAGATAACGACAACAAGCTCAAGGCCATGCGTTGGATAATTAACCTCATACGACTTTAACTGATGCGAGGCATAAGTAATGATCTTATTGTGTTTCATCAAAACACATCCGAGTCCCTTCTTCGAAGCATCGCTATAAATCTGATATCCACCTGTAGCTAATGGAAGTGTGAGAATCAGGGCAGACACCCACCGTTTCTTCAACTCCTGAAAACTTTCTCTCTGTCATCATTCCAAGCGGATTTAACTCTTTTTCTCAAAAGTGGGATGAGAGGTAAGGCGATGGTTGAAAACCCTTCAAGGAATCTGCGATAATATTCGACAAGGCCTAGAAAACTGCGAACCTTGGTGACTGAGGTAGCTGTAGGTCATGTAGTGATCGTTTCTACCTTAGTAGGATCCATTGAAATACCTTCACCAGAAACCACATGACCAAGAAAATCTAGGTCTAACCAAAACCCGCACTTTGAGAATTTTACATATAACTTCTTCTATTGCAAAATCTTAAGTAGAGTACGAAGATGGTCCTCATGTTCTTCCTTGCTCTTAGAATAGCCTAGAATGTCATCGATGAAGACTATGACGAATTTATCGAGAAACTCATGAAAAACTCGGTTCATTAGGTCCATGAAAACAGCTGGAGCATTAGTTAACTCAAGTGGCATAACCAAAAACTCAAAATGACCATACTGAGTGCAGAAAGCTGATTTAGATATGTCTGAATCTATGATCTTCAGTTAGTGATACCTAGACCCCAGATCGATCTTAGAAAAACATTTACCACCCTGAAGTTGATCAAACGGATCATCGATGCAAGGTAGCGGATATCGATTCTGAATGGTGATTTTGTTCAACTCTCGATAGTTGATACAGAGTCTCATAGAACTATCATTCTTTTTCACGAACAAGACCGGTGCGCCCCAAGGCGAGACACTTGGTCTAATGAAACCAAGTTCCAAAAACTCTTGCAACTTCTTTTTCAGCTCCTTGAGCTCTAGAGGCGCCATGCAATACGGTACATTAGAAATCGGTTCAACACATTGGTAAGATCAATACCGAACTCCACATCGCGGTCCAATGGGATTCTTGGCAACTCTTCTGGAAAGACATTAGAAAACTCACAAATAACTGGATAATCAGAGATGTTAGGCTCATTTGACAACGTAACTTTAACGAAGCCAGGATTGCTACATAACTGTGCGAAAGAAACTTTTAGGCCTTAAATGCAGAGATTATTTTCGAAGGCTTACGAGGCCGAGTCCCTTGATAAATGAGTTCAGGACGTTGAGAATCTCCAAAAAATTGTGTCGAGTCTGACATACAATCAAGACGTTATGTGAAGAAAGTCAGTCCATGCCAAGAATAACATCGAAGTCATTCATTTGAATGGGATATAAATTTTCGATATAGATGATGGACTCGATTTGGATCGGACAATCTCGATAGACATGAGAGATGCTAGTAGCATTTCTTAAGGGAGTAGATATCACCAAGGGATACTCTAAAGTAGTAGGCATAATCATCAAGTGCTTAAAAAAATAAGAAAGATACCACAGAATGTGTCAAAGTAGTATCAAACAACGTATAGATATCACGTTCACCAATGCGTAAATACCGAAAACCATGAATGGGGCATTTGTTGCATCATCAGTTATCAGCGGAAAAATAGACCACCCATTGCAGGTCTAGCATTACTCCTAGTATTGCTCTACGGGCAAATTGAGGGCAAGCTTTAATTATATGTCCTGCATCTCCACATTTGAAACAAAGGACTTCGGCTCAACGACAATAACCTTTATGAGGTTTCTCGCAAGTGGCACAGGGAGGATCATGATTCGGCTGCGGACTCTGCTGATTCAATGGTTGTGCTCTAATGAGGCCTGATTCTATTGTGTCTAGTTTTGTGCGTGCCTATGATTTTGATTTTGATTTTGATTTTGACTCCCTCCATTTTGTGATTGATTGTTGAAACTCTTATCCAAACGGTGTTTATGGTCTTGGGGTGCTAAGGACTGATCGTTTCCAACGCGAAAACAAGAGTGGTCCTGATTATTTTCCCTTGGGCGCTTGCGGTGATGTGCGTAGTGCGTGATAGGTTTTTATGTATATTTTAAGCCCTTTTTTAACACTTTAGTCAAGTTTTAAATTTATAAAACATGATATTTTACTAACACTAAACACACATATGGGCAAGTGCACCCATCGTGAGGGTAGTAGAGTGTTGGTAAGATACCGAGGTCGTCCAAGGACACAAGAGCTTTTAATACCGGTTTATCCTCAACTTCTAATCAAATCAAAATTTTAGAAAAAGTTTTAAACATGAAAATAAAAACTAAAAATGCTGAAAATAAAAATAAAATAAAAACAGATAGACAAGATGAATCACTTGGTCCGACTCGCCTTTAGTGTAACCTTTGATGATTTCCGCACTTTTGCACTTTTTAAGAGATTATCTTAGTTATAGTAGTAGGCCCTTCTTTTGAAGGTGACGTTACCCTCAACCAAGTAGTTTGAGTCAGCAAGGATACAATACTAAAGGGTCGGAATATTGAAATATAATTAATTAAGTTATTAATGCATAATATGGTAGGCCCCTCTTTTGAAGGTGACGTTACCCTCGGCTAAGTGGTTTGAGTCAGTAGGGATACAATCCCAAGTAGCCGGGTTAATTTATTAATAGTAGTTTACATATGAGGGGATCAAGCCATTCGCACCCCCGCCATCCAATACCAGTGGGTATTGAAGGAGGTCCTAGTAAGCTTGACCCAAGTCCTTGCTGGATCTATACACTGAACAAGGCAAGAACCTTACCAAACCATTCCCTTAACCCTCGACCAGGTAGCCAACATATCTCTATATAGACTGTAGAGATATGAATGGTGTAAATCTTTTATTTTATATAGACAGTAAAATAACGCCAAGACACCACGGACAAATGATAAGGAAGTTTCACCTTCAACATAAGAAACTAGTTATTAAAGTCATTAATACAAAACCAAACAAAAAGTGCGAAAAGATTAAAAATCAAAAGTATTACACTAAATGCTTGTCTTCACCAAGTGATGTAAAAGACTTAGGCAAACATGGTCTTTGATTGTCACGAACTCTTAGTATCAATCTTGGATCCCGAGACTACTACACACACTCTATGATGGATGATGGTGGTGTATATGGGTTGTAGTGGTGGTGGAGTGTGGGTGAAGTAGGAGAGATGTGGTTTGCCAAGGAATGCCTTTGAAGTGAACCAAGCACCTCTATTTATAGCCTGCACAGAAGCCCGGACACGACCCCGTGTCCAATGGGCACGGCCCCGTGTCCATCCACTTTCTCATTCTTCATTAATTGCAATTTGTCTGCATTAGCTCCACACGCCCCCGTGTCCGCTGGGCACGGCCCCTTGTGCAGAAGCGTATCTGTACTATCAAGATTTGCTTGGATTCTGCGAATCTTAGCGTTGACCATGGCCGTGTTGAGCTGGGCACGCCCCCCGTGTCGGGAATAGAAGCTTCTAAAGCTTTGTCCTTTCTGCAGACATCTGGCCACGCCCTGTGTCCGTTGGGCACAGGGCCTTGGTCAGCCTTCTGTTTTCTTGTTTTTACTTGGGAAGATGCTGTCGAGGGGTCAGGCATGCCACATTTGTTCCTTTTCTTGTAATTATGTTAGATTTTGCTGCATATTTGCTCCTTTTGTTCATTTACGCTCGTTTAATCCTGAAAATACAAAAGGAAGACAAAAGCACACTTTTTCCAACATTAGTACTAAAAAAGGGTTAGTTTTATGCCTCATTTGATGTAATTTATATGTTGCATTTTACACACATCAAATACCCCCACACTTGAATCTTTGCTTGTCCTCAAGCAAAACTCTTTATAACGTGGCTTACACTCCCAAATGGAATGGGTAAAAGAGAAGTTTTTGGGCTTGACTTGAGTGTCGGGAATCTAAGATCTTTATTAGGCTTTATTTTTATGTTATTTATAGTCCTATTCGTTATGATTTATTTAGAACATTTCATAAGAGAAATTACTTATTTGGGCATAACATGCCTTTTTAAAATTCCATTTATATACAAGTTCACTGTCACACCCTAATATTTCCACGTATTACCGGTGTGCCCGGTGGGGAGTATCGTGACGTAGTTGATATCATCATGGTCAAATAATCACAGTTTAATGCACAGCGGAAGTCTAAAGTTAAATTATTACAAACCGAATGAAAGTATCAAGAGTATTACAAACGAAAAAAAGGATCCACAGGCGGATCAAAACATAGGAAATATTGTTCAACAGATTTTTAAGTGACGAAACTTGCAAGACTTCTTTATTTATTCACTCAGGAGTAGCCAGCCTTTTTCGCATAGTACCTGGACTTAACCTTTTGGAAAATACGTCAGTTTACACTGGTAAATAGAATTAACAGACACTTTTTGAAAAGTTGTTAAGAAAATCGATTTAAATGCTCAAGGCACAAATAATCTTTTATCACTTGGGATAATTATTTAAAATAAACTTGTAAAAGAATTATATGTTTATTATACGTTCAGTAGCCCGGGTTGAATACCGGGTTAAAGATTAATAGACACACCACATAATATAACCTACAGCGAGTTATTCTCGAACAGGCAGGTATATCATTTTACATACGCACCGGCAGGTGTATGCCTACACCCCGTGCTTAAGTCGTGGCCATTTCAATGTATGAGTAGAGGATATCCAGGACATGGTCATTAACCCCCCAAAGGTTTTAACAAACAAAACATATTAAACGGGTTATCTCAATGAATTAACCTTCATACGATTAAAGATTCAATACCCGACCAAGCGGTATTTTATATACCGTATCCCAAGCCCGTATAAGGGAAAATAAGTTAAAAGTATTTATCTGAGCAAAATATACAATTTATCTCAGCCGTATACAATCAGCAAGTGCAATTATCTTTTACTGGGCTAATAAATCTGAAACGAAGGTTTTAATAACCTATTAGATTTCTAACGGGTCTTACTTAAGTTTAAACTTAGACCGGTTAGTTTTAAAGAAAGATATACGATTCAAAACGCAAGATTAAGCGAAGAATGGATTAGAATGTGATTTAGACCCGACATGTATGGAGACTTGTATAATATGGGTAAACTAAATGTTGATGCACAAGAATGTCTGTTGACTTCGTCTGATGATGTTTTAGGTCAAGATTAGTCAACATAGAGTCATAATTGTAAAATTAGGGTTTTATAGTTAATTTCGCTTGTAAGGTCATAGGATTAGAGGTGATTTCGCTTTAGTGTCAAGGTGATTTCGCTTATATGGTTGTGACACATAAGCGAAATCAGTTAACAAGTGATTTCGCTTATATGTCATGCCATTGAAGCGAAATCAGCACCATTATAAATACCTCATGTGTGTGTTCATTTGAGCGAGATCTGGTCATAAGCTTTGTAACCGAACTTTGTCAAAATTGTTTCAGAAAGCTAATAAAGTGAAGGAATTGAATAGGAAAGCTGCTGTAACGTTGCGTATACTGATTCCGCCTTTATACGTGATGATGAACTTGCTCAACTGATCGTTTAGGGTCACGACACGGTCCAACAAGTGGTATCAGAGCTTCAGGACGAGGAAGTTCATACTACATCAGCCGATTCGACACTCTTATCTCATTTCTACTCATATTTCTCTTTTATTTTTCGGATTAAACAAGTTCAAACGGAAAAAATGACTTGAAAGTCTAGTATATTGAGCGAAACTAGTTGTTAAACAATCCTTAATAATATCAGGTCTTAAAACTAAGTAAAACACATTCAATTTTTCCAAAAACGCGATTTGTTTTTGAACCGTAACTTCATCTTTAGATCTGGAACGAATTAGCGGACAAAATTGAACAATAATCATATCATTGTGATCGGATTTAAGAATAGTACAACCCTTGAAAGTTTCAGATTGAAATTCAGCGTAAAAATGAATAAATTTGTGATTTCGCTTTTGTGTACATTCGGACTCAGCTGATTTCGCTTATACGGTCTTAGCTAATTTCGCTTTAACGAACATAATCAATCTAATTTCGCTCATCCGGACAAGTTGTTAATTTCGCTCATACGATCATGTTAATTTCGCTCCAAGGGACATTCTGATTTCGCTCATACGAACTAAGTGATTTCGCTCCTAAGGACAACTTCTTATTTCGCTTTAGTGAACAGTTGTGATTTCGCTTATCAGTCATTGAGACTGATTTCGCTTAAGTGTCAGTATTTGACAAAATTTCGAAAAAATTTTCTAAGTGTTTGATAATCTTGCAGGTACATTCATGATGGATGATATTTTCTTGAACCCGTTTAGCGATATGTACGCATTCGCAGGAAACTCGGGAGATGATATTTCTACAAACAACAACAATACGAACGAGAACGAGAATACTCCGAAAGAAAAGAAGAAGGAAGCTTGGGAATCTGAGAGCGCATTCGGAACGTTCAATAAACCCCCAAAGCTTACGGCTATTGAGGAGTACAGTCGTTGGTCCAGAAAATTTGAAGACTGGTTGATGGCATTCGCATTTACTAGCTGGAAAAGTATGAAAAATGGTTATGCAAATGGAAACAAAAATGGTGAGGCGTTAAGAACAGCTGAGGAGATTGATTCGTTTGTAGCTGAACAAAAGTGTGTGGCATTGTTATTCCAGTCAGTCCGGGAAGACATTGTTGCATTGATTGACTATTCAAATGCAAAAGATCTTTGGGAAAAGTTAGAAAAGAAATGTATAGGCAGTCAAGAAATTAAGAAAAACAAAAAGAAACTTCTTAGAAAAGAGTTTGATCTGTTTGGATGTTTAAAGAACGAGTATGTGTGTAAAATGATAGAAAGGTTTGGTCATCTGAAGCTGGAGTTAGTAAGACATGATATTGACATTCCTGAAGAAGATCTTATCGACAAATTGTTCGATTCGTTGCCTGACGAGATGGATTGGAGATATTATGCACTCATGCTGAAAAATACCATCAAAGAACCAGAAAAGTTGACATTAGATTTGCTGATTGAGAAACTTGAAAGTCATGAGTTGGAGTTGAAGAAGATGTACAAAGTCAATCATTCATCCTACCAGCAGAATTTGGATTTGTATTATCCAAAGAGTATGATGCCAAAAGCAACTTCTCCAAAAACTGCGTTTTCTGCTGAAAATGTTTCGACAGCTGGCAAAGAAAGTCAAAGTGGTCAAAGCAGTGGAAGTCACAGTGGTTATCACAGTGGATCTTCATCTTCTGGAGGTCATTCTGATGCAAAGAATCGTTTTCAATGTAACATCGCGATAGATTTGAAGAATGCTCAAAACTTTGATGAAGAGTCAGCCAAGCAGCAGATGATCTTTCTAGCATCGGTGTTGGAATCGTATGAAGGGTTGGTAGCTGGAAAGATAGGCAACACAAATCTGACGAAAGAAGATTACGATCAGATTGATCCGGAGGAAATGGAACTGATTGATATTCGATGGGCTATGGCAAGTGCTGTTCGTCGAGCACAGCGTTTCATGGAAATTACCGGGAGAAAAACAATTGGTGGTGCATCTACCAAGCTGGGTTTTGATAAATCGAAGGTGACTTGCTTTAAGTGTAAGCAGAAGGGTCATTTCAAACGAGAATGCCGAAACGCTTATGCTGATGAGTCAGAGAACCCTTTCAGAGATGATTATTACAAGAAGGCAATTTATCACCAGAATAAATACGAGCTGCCTAGATTGAAGCAGGTTGAAGACAACAAAGATAAATCTAGAGCTCTTGCAGTGATTTACGATGATGAGGGTTATGATTGGAGTCAAGAGGTTCTACCGGAAGAAGATGCGGTTGGTTACGCATTCATGGCGAAAAATGACGATCCTATTCCATGGAAAGACGATCGAACTGAAGAGCAAAAATATCAATACAGAAAGATGATTGCTGAAAACAAAATCATTAGAATATCTCGTATCTTTCTGAACGCAAGGAGAGAAAATAGATGGGATCCAGATAGAGAGTGCTATCTTGATGAGTATGGAAATATTGCAATTGATGATAGTACACTTGATATCGAAGCCATAATCCAGCAATACAAAGAAGATGATGAGTATTGGCAACACAAATGGTGGGGAACTCCAACTTCGAAAATGATTGAAGAAGAGAAAGAGAAGGAAAGAAAGGAGAAAGAAGGAAAAGAAGCAAAGAAGATTGATGCTGGTATTATTGACACTACACAAGAGTTTAATGCTGAGAACTTAGGAAAAATGGCTGACAAAGTGCTAGCTGCCAAGGCACTTGAGGTAGACTCTAACTCCGTGTCTGAGTCAAAAAGCCAGGTCAGTTCAAACGTGTCAACCAATGCATCAGGTAAGAAAGTTGAAGGAAATGCTGATTGCAAAAATTGCAACAAAGAGTGCAAATTTTGTAGCACAGTCACGTATCTCAACGGAAAGAAAGTTGATGATCTGACAGCAAAGGTCAGAAGCGTTGAGAATCAAATTCTTGATCGTGACAAAATGGTTAAAGCTTCAACTGAACGGATAAAAGAATTAACTAAACAATTGGAAAATGATAAAATTGATCATGACAAAGTTAAAAGTGAAAATGAAAAGTTGATTCTTGAAAACCGTCAGATTTCTGAAAATTTTGAAAAACTCAAAAGCACATTGAAAGATTGTGATGATCGAAATGGTAAAACTTTTAAAGAAAATGAACATCTAAGAGCAGTGCTTAGAGTCAAAGAAGAATCAATCAATCAACAACTGGATGAAATCGCTAAATTGAAACTTAAAATTCAAGAAGCTGTAATTGAAAACGAGCGAATCCAGTTGAAGCTTAACAGTTACAGCTCCGCAAGCTTTGTTTTGCAACATATCATTCCCAAACCCATTGGGAAAGACAAAGCGGGCGAAGATGTGTATTGTGATGGAACTGGGGTGGGGTTTCATCAAGTTCCACCACATGTTCTTGATAACTACACGAAAAAGCAATCTGGGTTGGTTGAAATTGAGGAAGAAAAAGAAGTTAAACTTCCGGAAAACATTGACGTTACTTTTACATCATCTGATGATAGTGTTCACACAGAGATTGTTAAGAGTACAGCTGAAAGTGTTTTGATGTCTGATTCACCTGAAGATGATGAATGTTTCTTGGACAAGTACATTCAGAAACCAAAGTCCAAAAACAACTTAAGTGATGAACCGGGTCTTGTGATGTACAAGATGGGTGGATCTGATAAGTTGTATTCGGATTCTGAGTTTCCAATTGAGAATGTTAATATGAAAAAATTGACAAATGTTTTTAAGTTAGTTGAAGTTGAGTTGTCTGAAGTGAACAATTTGAAACACACAAAAAGGCAAATGAATTTTGAGAAAGATAAATCTTATTACAAAAAGCCTGTTGTTCCACCAAGGTTTTATAATAACAATCGAAACAACTGGTCGAGTGGTTATAGGGATGGTAAGAGTTATCAGAAAAAGAGTTTTCAAAACAAAAGGTTTGCTGAAAAGAAGGTGTTTGTGAACAGTTCAAGTTCACTTTCTGATGAGGAAAACGAAATTTTTTCAAAATCAAATGAAGAATTCTTTGAGAAAAGAGTTTCACAGTATCAGTCTGAAGGAACAAGTCGAGTTATTGATACTCGAACATGTTTTAGATGTAATCAAGTTGGTCACATTGCACGAAAGTGTACCAATGTGAAGCCTAAGACTGAAACTGTGAAGATTCAACAGAAGAAAGTTGATGTGAAGGGTAAAGCACCAATCGTTGTTGAGAAAAAGAAAGTGAAAAATGAACCTGTAATGAAAGTGGTAACTAAAAATGACAAATTTTACAAGCGGGTTGCATTATCTCAACAAGTTTGGAAACCAAAAACTGAAATGAAAATTTCAACTTCTGAAGTGAAAAAGGCTGAAGAATCAATTTCGGTTGATTATGATGCAAATTTTCCACCTTTGAAGGCTGAAAATTTCAAAATTCAAATTGCTAGAGTCAAGGTTACACCTAAGGCTGATGAGGCCTGGGTGGACACCATGTTCGAATAAGCAGTTTGAATTGCCGGAGCTTCCTGGAATGCGAAGCATGAATCGGCATCTTTATTGAAGTGTTTTAAAATCAACTTGTGGTATATGCAGGATCTTCCAAGAGCCATTTCAAGATGGATCATGGATAGTGGCGCATCTCGACATATGACAGGAAAAACTGCATTGCTATACGATGTGAGGAATATCAATGGTGGTTATGTGGGATTTGCAGGTCATGAAGGTGGTCGAATTGTAGGTGAAGGAACGTTATCCAATGGGATTGTAACGTTTGAGAGAGTTAACTACATCACTGAGCTGGAGAACAATCTGCTTAGTATCTCGCAGATTTGTGACAATCAGTATACTACTCACTTCACTGATAAGGAATGCTTGATCTTGAAACCTGGTTTTGTTATCCCTGAAGAATGGATTATTATGAGGGCACCTAGAGTGAATGATTTATATGTGTTAGATATGTCTGTAGCAACTACAACTACTGGTCAAGCACATTGTTTCGTGTCTAGAGCAACTGAGAAAGAGTCAAGATTGTGGCACCGAAAGATGGGGCATATTCACCTAAGGAAGATGAATCACTTGGTGCACAATGATTTGGTATTGGGAGTTAATATCAAAGGTTTTCATCTGGAAGGGGAGTGCATTAGCTGTGTCAAAGGCAAGTAGAAGAAAAAGTCACACCCTACAAAGCAAGTCAATTCAGTTTCGAAACCGTTGGAAAGACTTCACATGGATTTGTTTGGTCCTGTGAATGTCAAAAGTATTACAGGAGATTACTATTGTTTGGTCGTTACTGATGATTATTCCAGATTTTCGTGGGTTTCTTTCTTGAAAACGAAAGATGAAACATTTGACAGTTTGATGGGGCTGTTCAGGAAGATTGAGAATTTGTACCAAAGACGTATTAAGAGAATTCGAAGTGATAATGGTACTGAATTCAAGAACAGCAAGATGGAAGAATTTTGTGATGAAAGAGGTATTTTGCATGAGTTTAGTGCTCCGTACACTCCGCAGCAGAATGGAGTCGCAGAACGCAAAAACCGGACACTAATCGAGACGGCTAGGAATATGCTCGCAGATTCAAAGTTACCAATTAATTTTTGGGCTGAAGCTGTTTCCGCCGCATGCTATACGCTCAACAGGGTTCTTACTGTCAAGAAGTTCAATAAAACATGCTTTGAGCTAATCAATAATCGCAAACCGAATTTGAAGTATCTAGAACCGTTCGGGTCACCTTGTACGGTTATAGAGCCTCATGGAAAGTTTGGTCTGAAGTGCATTGAGGGAATATTTATTGGTTATTCAAATCCGTTAAGACGTGTCTTCGTTCCAAGTGAGAAGCGGATTATTGAAGCTGCAAATGTTGAATGTCAAGGTTATACTATGCCGCCGCAGAATCCTGGTGATTCATGGCGTTATCATTACGACAAACTTTGGGATTCGTTTGACATGAGAGAAGAATTAGAGGAAGATGAAGATTTCTTTGATGAGTTGGATATTTTGCGTGAATATGAGTCGCAGTTAAGATTCCCGGCCGAGTATTCGAGGACACCACGGGAAACTTCAAATGATGATGAAGCAGGTCCAAGTAATGCTGGTGAACATGATGATGTCCAACAGAATGAAGTTGCTCAAGATAATCAGTCGGCTCAGAATGATAATCTAGAAGCTGAAAATATGCCAATATTTGATCACGGTGATTCAGATTCAAATTCTGAGGGGGAGCAAATTCAGATTTCAGGTCAAACAAACCAAGTTGGTGAACAAGATGCAGAGCAGAATGTTACTAATCTGGAGGGAAATGTAGATGTTCAAAGTGAAGTGATGCCGCGAACTTTTTCATATCATCCAGAGGAGTTGATCATAGGAGAATTGCAAGCTGGAGTTCGCACTCGAAATCAGATTGATAAAGGGCTTACATGTTTTTATACAAAAGTTGCTCCTTTGCAAACTGAATTCTCATTAAGTTGTTTTATCTCGCAGATTGAACCAAGAACTTACAAAGAGGCGCTTACCGAAGACTCTTGGGTCAATGCTATGCAGGAGGAACTTAGTCAATTTGAGAAATTGGGAGTGTGGAAATTAGTTGATTTGCCGGATGGTCATAGGAAGATTAACACCAAGTGGGTGTTTAAGTGCAAGAGGGACGATAGAGGAGTTGTTGTAAGGAACAAAGCTCGACTCGTTGTTCAGGGATTTAGTCAACAGGAGGGAATTGATTTTACCGAAGTCTATGCTCCTGTAGCACGACTAGAGGCAATCAGAATTTTCCTAGCATTTGCGTCTTGGAAGAACTTCAAAGTTTATCAGTTGGATGTTAAATCGGTTTTTCTCTATGGGAAGGTTAAAGAGGAGGTTTATGTCGGTCAGCCACCGGGCTTTACCGATCCAATCCACAAAAACAAGGTCTACTTATTGGACAAAGCGCTGTATGGTTTACATCAGGCCCCGAGAGCCTGGTACGAGACTTTGTCTCAACACCTACTAGCCAACAAGTTCATTCGTGGAAAAGTGGATGCCACTCTCTTCACTAAAGAGGTCGATGGTCATCTTCTGATAGTTCAGATTTATGTGGACGATATAATCTTTGGGTCGACAAATGAAAATATATGCAAAGATTTTGAATCAGTGATGAAGCAGAAGTTTGAAATGTCATCAATGGGGGAGATGAAATTCTTTCTGGGATTACAAGTTGAACAACTTCCTGAGGGAATTTTCATTCATCAATCAAAGTACGTTCATGATATTCTAGAGAAATTTGGGATGTCAAGTTCTACTCCAGCTGCTACCCCACTTGCAACAAATCATGGGATTCACCCAGATCTCACCGGAGACAGGGCTGATGAAACGTTTTACCGATCCATGATAGGTTCTTTAATGTACCTAACTGCTTCACGTCCTGATATCATGTACCCAACGTGCCTCGCAGCAAGATTTCAGTCTAACCCGAGAGCATCGCACATGATCATTGTAAAGAGGATATTGCGCTACCTGAAAGGAACTCCTTCATTGGGGTTGTGGTATCCTAGAAAAGGCGATTTTATGCTCGAAGGGTATTCCGATTCGGATTTCGGATGCTGCAAAGTCAATTCAAAATCAACAACTGCAGGATGCCAGTTCTTTGGTCCTAGATTGGTTACCCGGCAGTGTAAGAAACAAACATCTGTGGCGTTATCTACTTGTGAAGCGGAGTATGTTTCTGCTAGCAGTTGCTGCTCTCAGATCTTGTGGATACAGCAACAGATGCGCGACTACGGTTTGCAGTTTCTTAACACACCTCTTTTTGTTGATAATGAGGCCGCAATAAATATAACTAAGAATCCAGTACATCACGCTAAAACTAAACACATAGAAATTCGTCATCACTTTATTCGTGATTGCTTTGAGAAAAAGTTGATACGAATTGAGAAAATCCACACTGACGAACAGAAAGCTGATTTACATACCAAAGCTTTTGATAAAAATCGGTTTAAATATTTGTTAAAACTGAACGGTATGAAGCTTCTGTCGGTGTCGGATGGCATAATTGGCGTTGATGAGAGTACTGTTGCGGATGAAGACGAGAAACAATCTGCAATGGTTTGTCGAATTTTTACTTGTTTTGGTATTTAGGGGGAGTAGATGTTTGTACATAGTTTATTTTCAGAAAATACAAAAACAGTAAAAAATGCAAAAATACAAAAACATGATAAAATGAAAAAGAGCTTGTGTATATAGGGAAAATGATAGTACATCAGCTAGACGATCACAGTATGCTAAAGATTTGAAAAGTATAAAAGAGTTAAACAATCTTACTGATGATGTGTCGATAGGTTTTCACACATTTAGTAGATTTATTCGGGATATAAACCTAAATTCAAACTTGTGAATTCGTGGGGAACACTACTTGGATATATAGGTAACCCCTGAAATCTCGTTTGAAATGTCTCTTAATCTGATATACTAGGTCTGTATACTCAATGATGTCTGGGGTATTATTCCGGGACTTCTGCTGAACGGTAGTTCTGACCTAGTCCTTGGCTAATACTTGCTGCAATGCTTGAAACACAGCATTAAACCCTCAGCATGCTGAAACAATAAAATTGATAAATGCTGCTGTTGTAAGCAAAAAGATCCTCTAAAGGGGACACACCGAAAAGTCGAAGCTGATATCTCTCTGCGTATACGGAAGTATCGACCTGAGATCCCTCGGCCCTCGCATACCTAAATTATATACAGATATCATTGTAGTATTCTCACCTGTAAGACTGATTATTGAGATTCTGGATACGGGAGTATATTCAAGAGGTGGGACACATGAATGAGCTAAGTTCTTAATTCATCTAAATCGTATCCTGAGTAAATTGAAATTTGTAGGAGAATTTAAGATGGATCAGTATATCGACAATCGAGGTGAATTGTTTAAGTTTGAGTATGAAATGTAGCTTAACGGTACTTGTGATTTGTCTGAAAAGCTGATATGATTCCCTGACACACTCGCAAAAATATGTTTGTAAATAGTTTACTTTGTTTACTTTCTGAAATTTAAGTTTTCTGTATTTCATTTCTTAGTTTAGAACACTTTGATAAAATCCAAAAAGATTTTATTTCTGCTTTATTTTCCGACAAACCAAAGTGGAGAGTTGATTGTTGGATTCTCAAAATGTTTGAAGCAGATGCAGGAGATTCTGAACTGAAGAATGAGGAGTGCTTATATTTGATGAAGTTTGATTTGTTTGAAAAGCCAAACACAAGTTCATTAATTTGATACTTGTTATTTTCAGATAATGTTTGAAAATTGTTTTCAAAATCAGTTTGATTCGTCAAATGATCAACCAAGGTCACTAATTTAGACTTGGTAGATTAATCAAGTAATTAGGGTCATTAACTTGAACCTGAATACTTGAGTGGATTTTTAAAGCTGATTAAGTTTATGAGTTATGTGAAAAGATAAGTTTGTAATGAATGATGTTTGAGTAATAGGTTTTGTACTTCATTATTCCTAATGGAAGCTAAATGTCAAAGATTGAACCAGATATCTCAGATTCTAGCATATCGAGAGGGGGAGTCTATGAAAGGGGGAGTCTGGATCAACATTCAAAGGGAAGAAAGAAGTTAGAGCCAGGAGGACAAGTTTCTGAAACCTGTGAAGATAGGATGTTTATGATGAGATGACAGAGAGTTAAAGAAAAGACTAAGACTGAAGACTCAGGAACTGAAGACTACGTCAACATCCAAGGGGGAGTCTGTTGATGCACAAGAATGTCTGTTGACTTCGTCTGATGATGTTTTAGGTCAAGATTAGTCAAGATAGAGTCATAATTGTAAAATTAGGGTTTTATAGTTAATTTCGCTTGTAAGGTCATAGGATTAGAGGTGATTTCGCTTTAGTGTCAAGGTGATTTCGCTTATATGGTTGTGACACATAAGCGAAATCAGTTAACAAGTGATTTCGCTTATATGTCATGCCATTGAAGCGAAATCAGCACCATTATAAATACCTCATGTGTGTGTTCATTTGAGCGAGATCTGGTCATAAGCTTTGTAACCGAACTCTGTCAAAATTGTTTCAGAAAGCTAATAAAGTGAAGGAATTGAATAGGAAAGCTGCTGTAACGTTGCGTATACTGATTCCGCCTTTATACGTGATGATAAACTTGCTCAACTGATTGTTTAGGGTCACGAAACGGTCCAACACTAAACACATTCTGGATTTTGAAGTGAAAATGATAAGGTTTGACCCGGTTCGGTCAATTTATGCAAACTAGTCACATAAACCGTACCGAATGCGAAAAATGCATAACGGGTAACCAAATGAGTCATGTACAGGTTTCCTAAGTTAATATGCTTAAAATGTGTTATGATATCAGTAGGATACCTTCCATTATGCCCAAAACGAATTTAAAATCAATTTATGCCCCGTAGGGGTATTTTGGTCATTTTTAAGATTATAAAAGAGATTAAATATTAATCTGAGGTTCTGGTCTAAAATGATCAGTAAAAATATTTATTTTTGTAAGTCATATCAGTAGGGTATTGCATATATGTGAAATTTATCATTTATAGCCAAACTATGAGCCGTAGGGGCATTTTTGGTCATTTCACAGAAGCTTTAAATGTCAAATTTGGAAATCTGAGTTCATAACTTTTTCTTACTGTTAAAGTATAGAAATTTAATTAAAACATCCGTAGGTATTAAGTCTTATATGTCAAAAATGGTTTTAACCCATACTATGCGTTTATAACGCGTAAAAAGTCGGTTTTAGGCGATTTTCGGGTTGTATAAGGAAAGCTGAGAGTTTTATCAGTCCAGAAGGCTTAAAATATTTTATTTATCATATAAAATAAGTAGCAAAAAGTTTGGTATCAAAATGTTATGTAAAACTCATTTTATTAGGAAAAAGGGTATAGCCGACGATTACCGAAATCAAAGCAAGAACCCTATGTTATGATCAGTTTAAAAATAAATAAAAATCTTCAAAAATCCCAAAATAATATATTACATCAGTGGGTAAAAGGTTTGGTGTCAAAATCCGGGTTTAAATAGACTTTATGCTAATAATGTCGTTTAATTAATAAAAAGCTTTCAAATTACGATATTGAGCATAACTCCTAATTTAGACCTCAAACTGATGTCAAATTTTTAGGACATGTTTATAAATTAGTAATTAAGGTTTTTGACCTCTCACATTTTCAAAAATCTCGTTTTAATGTCAAAAGGGCATAATGGTCAATATTTAAGCAATTAACGGAAACATGCAAATGAATCGGATAATTAAGGAACCATGTAGTATAACCTCAGAGGGTTTTACTAACTTATAATATGGTCCTAAAGAAACCTTAAGGAATATCTAAAACAAGCTAAATCAGGTCAGAACTGAAAGTCAAAGCAAAAGTCTTCTTTTGCGACTTTCGGTTCCGAACCGAGCCTAAACTCGGAATTGTCGGGTTGAACATGCTTAGACATGTTCTTACATTAATTACCAAGTTATTTAAGTATTAAAACATGTTTCATAACTTCCACATTGTTAGTTATGAGTTTATTTGCAAAATAGCTTTTTGTTGACTTTTTCTAATTAAGTTTGACCCGACAATTGACCAAGTTAGAGTGGAAATCAGAGGGTGCCCTTTTAAGGGTTTATTACCCACATAATTACCAACTCATAGCCACTTTCAATTCAAAAAATGACTGGACCATTAGTGATTAATCACTAAGTCAAAGCTTAATTACGACGGCTTTGACTTTTGGTCATTAGACTAACAAAACTTGAATTAGGAAGGCTAAGAATGCTTACAAAGGCTCTTAGCACGAATTAGGAACTGAAGGAAACTTACTTTAAGTCCAGAGAGCTCCAGAGAGTGAGTTGTGAATAATTTTTGAATGTGAGCACTTGAACTATCAAACAAGAACTCTTATATAGGAAATTTAAACTCACAAGATCAATCCAACAAAGTCTACAAGTGTTTTCTGATGATCCCAGGTGTCCCCTATGCATGTAAAACCATTGGTTCAGTCCCTGAATTCGAAAACCACCACGTAAAGGCGGTGCAACCTGCTGTACAGGCAATTGTCCAATTTTTCTGCATCTGGGCGTTTTACGCGGCCCGCGTAAGGTTTGGCCGAGGGTCTACGCGGCCCGCCTGAGGGTCTGATCCGGTCACCAAGTTTCAAATGTTGCAATTTTGGTCCCTGGTCCTTCTAAACTTGTTTTAACTTGTGTTCATTGCACTTTTAACCCTCAAACTTGATTTTTAAGGGTCTTGAATCTTTAAACATTTACCAAAAAGCTTTTGGTTAGCTACGAGGTCACCCGAACGGTCTTGAAATGCAATATTAACGCATTTAACCCTTATTTCTTGTAATTACCATTTTGCTTATTTATGTGCGTCGAAACTCCACGAATTTAATATCCGTCATTCTTGGGATCAAAATAAATTATCACAATGTTTTTGGGATCGTTAAAAGGTCATTCAGAGGTTACTTTCAACATGTTGACGCTTTTAACCCCTATGTTTCACAAGATCCTTATTTCAAGCACAAACGACTTTTCAAGTTCGATAAATTATTCTTTAAAGAATAGGAAGATCATGTGAGGTCAATCAGAGGCACATGAATGGCATGTTGACATTTTGGATCCCTTTATTCACATATTTACATTGTTTGACAACTTCAGTCCCTCAGAAATAATTCTTTACACGTTTAAAGTCCGTGACACGTGTCTTCATAATATTGGTCGTGATTTTACGAGGTGTTACATTCACATACCTCACGGGAGATCACTCAACACTTGGCCGAAGATGTATTTTTGTGAAACACTCGAGACCGGCATGGAACTTACTTCTACCATATGCTTGCCAAGCAATCAATCCTCCTCCTTTTTAACTATACACCTTTGTAAATATCAAGAGTACTTGGCGAAGGGTTAGGCTTGGGTTAAAGGAAGGTGCTTTTGGGTTAGTGGTTAGTAAAAAGGCGAAAAGCGTAAAAAGCGTCGGTTGTCGTAAAACTTTTTGTTTTTGTGACTTTTGTTCAAACAAAGCATTTTCAAACAAAGTTTCTTTTGAGTAACTTGTTTGTTTATTGCTATACTTCAAAAAAAAAAATTTTGATAAGGAATGTCACATGAAAACCAAGTTTTTTTACTAAAATAAAGGGTTAAAAATAAAAAAAAGGGTTTTTTGGTGGGTAAAGGGTGTTTGTTATGTGGGTTTAGAAACGAAAAGGTTTAGGCTCAAAGGGGTTAACTAGGGGGATTTTGGGTAGGTGATAAAAAAAATGAAAAATAATGGTGTAGAAAAGAAAAAGGGTTAGTCCTAATGCCTCTATCATTTACTTACTTGGGTTTAAGTTGATAAGGGCCGAGAATGTATCGTCTTGGCAAGTTCTAGATTCGTAAGAAACCAAGCGGCTATTCACACAAGAAATGAAAGATGAGCATTTAATTTAAAGATGTATGCTTTTATGCTCAGTAAAGGTTCAAAACTCACTTTTTGTGGGAATGGGTTTTTAATGTGATCAAGTATATATAATCAAATTTTAACTAGATTTGTCATGCTGTTTCATAATTTTCCTATGTTGGTTCTTTTTATAACGACGCTATCGGTTGTAAATTTGTAAAAATATAACCTTTTTTAGAACTTATCATTCCCAATTTAAACCAAGACAAGTAAAAAAATGAAAAGTTTTTGAATTTTTTTTTGGGGTGATTAGCGGTTCCAATAGAGTTTTGTGTAAGGCTTGTTATTAGAACTTGCAAAATTCAAGGTTTTAGCACCCCCCACACTTAAATTACACATTTTCCTCAATGTGTCTCAAAAATAAGTTTTTAGGTTGATTGAATGTGTAAAAAAGTGTTTAAAAACAAAAATTTATGTTACTGGGCGTTTGGAGATGGGCCCGTGTTGATCCGGGCACGGCCCCGTGTTCAGATTGCCAGTATCATTGCTTAATAGAAGGCTGGGCATGGGGGCGTGTTTAGTGAACACGGCCCGGTGTCCAGTTACCTGAACTGGGCATTTTCTGCAGACCATTGAGCACGGAGCGTGTGGACTGAGCACGGCCCCGTGCTGAACTTGCTGTAATGAAGAAAAATTGTCGGGAGGCTCTGTTTTTGTGCATGGGGTGTGGGTTCAAGTTTCCCTTAGTAACCTCCATCATCTCAAGTGTGTTTTATTCCGGAAAATTAAAACTAAACTAGAAAGCATAAAAGTTAATCTAAACTAAAACTAAGGATAGTTCCGCGGAATGCCTCCGTGGTGCGCCACGTTTATAAGGGTCCTTGGCTAGACCCAAAGTCAGCCATATGTTACCCAAGTGGGATGTTTTGCATCCCATGTTGCACCGTCGGAGAGCATCATCCAAACTTGAGTCTATGACTTTCATGTAGTTGACTGGGTCGTCGTCTTCTACTCTTTTCCCAACCCCAAACTCCATCTCCTTGTCCCCAACCCTCAATGTTAGTGTCCCGCCATTCATGTCTACCATTGCTTGGGCCGTAGCTAGGAATGGTCTTCCTAAGATGAGTGGTACTTCGGTATCTTCCTCCATATCTAGTATGACAAAGTCGGCCGGGAAGACAAAGTCTCTGACTTTTACCAATTGATTTTCGGCGACACCTTGTGGATATTTAATGGACCTATCGGCGAGTTGTATGCTCATTTTTGCAGGGCTTGTTTTCCCTAGTCAGAGTCGGTCGAACATTGATGTGGGCATGAGGTTGATAATAGCCCCGAGATCGGCTAGTGCATTGCGTATGGGTGATCCCCCAATTGAACAAGGGATGGTGAAGCTTCCGGGATCGATCTTCTTTTGTGGGAGTTTGTTGAGTAGCAAGGCAGAGCATTCTTCGCTTATATTAACTAATTGCAATGATTCAATTTTCCTTTTGTGACTGAGAAAGTCCCTCATAAATTTTGAATATTTAGGCATTTGGGTTAGGACTTCTACAAATGGAATATTAACATGCAATTGTTTTAGTAAATTTACGAATTTTATGAATTGCTCATCGGTCTTTTGGAGAAGTAACCGACCGGGGTACGGTACCGGGGGATTCTTGGTAGGCTCTTGATTTGGTGGAGGAGCCATCTCTTGTTGGGGCGTTGGTGAAGTTGCGGTTTGGTTAGACGAGCTCTTTTCAGTTGGAGGTAGCGGAGCCTCCTCGGGACCTACGGTACGGTTTCTCAATGTGATGAGATGCACTTGCGCCTTTGGGTTAGTTTCGGTATTGCTGGGTAATGTGCCTTGTGGTTTCTCGGAGAAATTTTGAGCTAGTTGATTTAGTTGTTTTTCAATGTTTTGAATACTAGCTTGTTGATTTCTAAATTCGATTCCATTTGTTGAAATCGATCCGAGTTTTTCTTTTCGGTGTCGGAGATGAGGCGAGAGATATTATCTTCAAGCCTCTCTCGTCCCCCTTTTTGTTGTTGGGAGCAATTTTGTGACTCATTTCTTGGTTGTTGAAAGGTTGTTCGTTGGTTTTGATTTTGTTGGTTACTACTATTGCCGGGTTCTCTCCAAGCAAGGTTAGGGTGCTTACGCCATCCTTGGTTGTAGGTACCCGTCGGCGGACCTGACGGCCTAGGTCTATTATCAATGTAGTTTACCGTTTCTATTTGATTATCCATTTCTTTCATACAACTCCAATTTTCATGTGGTCCACCACACCCTTCACAAGCCATAACCGAGGACGTTTTTGCCATTTCTAACTTTTTTGAATTTTGAAGAAAGGGCCTCGATTTGGGCTTGCAAAGAGGTGCTCTCGTTAACCTTATGGGCAGTTGGAGCAATAGATTTTGTGCCTCGGGGAGTGTGCCACTGAAAATTATTTTGAGCAATTTCCTCAATTTGATTATAAATTTCATTTGGACGACGATTACCTAGAAGTCCCCCGGAGCTAGAGTCAAGTGTTTGTCTTGTGTGTGGCAACAAACCATTATAGAAAGTGGATACTTGTTGCCATACCGCAAGACCATGATGAGGACACTTTCTTAGTAGCTCCTTGAACCTTTCCCAAGTTTCATATAATGATTCCTCGTCCTCTTGTGAGTATGTATTAATTTCAGTCATTAATTTAGCCATTTTAGAAGGAGGAAAATACTTATACAATAACTTTTGGGCTAGTTCATCCCAGGTGTTTACCGATCCAACTGGGAGGGTGTTAAGCCAAGCCTTAGCTCGGTCTTTTAGTGAAAATGGGAACATTCAGAGGCGGATGGCGTCATTAGATGCTCCGTTGATCCGAAAAGTATCACATATTTCCAAAAAGTTGGTAATATGTAAATGGGGATCTTCGTCCGCAAGCTCGTGGAAAGTTGCGGAGTTTTGGAACATTTGTATCAAATGCGGTCGAAGTTCGAAGTAGTTGGCGTCGACATTCGGTGCATTGATAGCGGCGCCGAGATTACCTACCTTAGGCCGTAGGTAATCCATTAGAGTACGTTGATCCGCCATTGAAGTGGGTCCCCCGAAACTTTCTCTTGGTTTTTAGCTTTAAGTCTTTTTCTTAGAAAGCGTTCGGGTTCGTCTAGAGGTTCTTTTATGTATTTATTGGAACTGGAGCTCATGCACTGCGTAGAAGGTTCAGGTGCGGCACCTGGGTTCCAAGTCCTGCGATAAAAACAAAAAAGATTGTTGGTCAGAAGTTTCACCACGGCCCTGTGCTCAGCTGAACACGGCCCCGTGGTCGGAGTTACAGTGATTTTTTTCTGGATCCCTATTACTGGGGAGTTCAACACGGCCCCGTGCTGCACCAACACGTCCCGTGGTCAACTCTCTGTAACTCAGAAAATAAAAACTGCCAGTAACGATGCTGGGCACGGCCCGTGTCCGACCAGGAACGGCCCCGTGCTGAGCTCTGCAGAAACTGAAAAACTAGGAAAAATCCTAAAAAAAGAAAAATAAGAAAAATGATTAGGTTGTTGATTCCTAACTTTCTGAAAATCCTTGTGTCCCCGGCAACGGCGACAAAAACTTGATGTGCGTAGTGCGTGATAGGTTTTTATGTATATTTTTAAGCCCTTTTTTAACACTTTAGTCAAGTTTTAAATTTGTAAAAACGATATTTTACTAACACTAAACACACATATGGGGAAGTGCACCAATCGTGAGTGTAGTATAGTGTTGGTAAGATATCGAGGTCGTCCAAGGACACAAGAGCTTTTAATACCGGTTTATCCTCAACGTCTAATCAAATCAAAATTTTAGAAAAAGTTTTAAACATGAAAATAAAAACTAAAAATGCTGAAAATAAAAATAAAATAAAAACAAAATAAAAACAGATAGACAAGATGAATCACTTGGATCCGACTCGCCTTTAGTGTAACCTTTGATGATTTCCGTACTTTTGCACTTTTTAATAGATTATCTTAGTTATAGTAGTAGGCCCCTCTTTTGAAGGTGACGTTACCCTCAACCTAGTAGTTTGAGTCAGCAAGGATACAATCCTAAAGGGTCGGAATCTTGAAAGATAATTAATTAAATTATTAATGCGTAATATGGTAGGCCCCTCTTTTGAAGGTGACGTTACCCTCGGCTAAGTGGTTTGAGTCAGCAGGGATACAATCCCAAGTAGCCGGGTTAATGTATTAATAGTAGTTTACATATGAGGGGATCAAGCCATTCGCACCCCCGCCATCCAATACCAGTGGGTATTGAAGGAGGTCCTAGTAAGCTTGACCCAGGTCCTTGCAGGATCTATACACTGAACAAGGCAAGAACCTTACCAAACCATTCCCTTAACCCCCGACCAGGTAGCCAACGTATCTCTATATAGACTGTAGAGATATGAATGGTGTAAATCTTTTATTTTATATAGACATTAAAATAACGCCAAGACACCACGGACAAATGATAAGGAAGTTTCGCCTTCAACATAAGAAACTAGTTATTAAAGTCATTAATACAAAACCAAATAAAAAGTGCGAAAAGATAAAAAATCAAAAGTATTACACTAAATGCTTGTCTTCACCAAATGATGTAAGAGACTTACGCAAACATGGCCTTTGTTTTCAAGAACTCTTACTTTCAATCTTCGATCCTAAGACTACTACACACACTCTATGATGGATGATGGATGATGGTGGTAGATGTGGGTTGTAGTGGTGGTGGAGTGTGGGTGAAGTGGGAGAGAGGTGGTTTGCCAAGGGATGCCTTTGAAGTGAACCAAGCACCTCTATTTATAGCCTGCACAGAAGCCCGGACACGGCCCCGTGTCCAATGGGCATGGCCCCGTGTCCATCCACTTTCTATTTCTTCATTAATTGCAATTTGTCTGATTTAGCTCCACACGCCCCCGTGTCCTCTAGGCACGACCCCGTGTGCAGAAGCGTATCTGTACTATAAGGATTTGCTTGGATTCTGTGAATCTTAGCGTTGACCACGGCCGTGTTGAGCTGGGCACGCCCCCGTTTCGGGAATAGAAGCTTCTAAAGCTTTGTCCTTTCTGCAGACATCTGGCCACGTCCCCGTGTCTGCTGGGCACGGGGCCGTGGTCAGCCTTCTGTTTTATTGTTTTTACTTGGGAAGATGTTATCGAGGGGTCGAGCATGCCACATTTGTTCCTTTTCTTGTAATTATGTTAGATTTTGCTGCATATTTGCTCCTTTTGTTCATTTACGCTCATTTAATCCTGAAAATACAAAAGGAAGACAAAAGCACACTTTTTCCAACATTAGTACTAAAAAAGGGTTAGTTTTATGCCTCATTTGATGTAATTTATATGTTGCATTTTACACACATCAGCGGCTGTCACTAACGCCTTCTGATGATCCTTATTATCGTTATCCAAGATCTTAACCGCATCGACAATCTTATTAATATCATTGAAACGAAGATTCAGGACAAACTTCCTATCCAGGTCACATATGGCCAAAAGTGTTCGTCTGCTGCTCTGTTGTGCTAGGAGCGGGTCCCAGAAAACTAACCAAGTGATAAAACAGTTCTGAAACTCCATGATAGGCTTATCATTTCTCTGCATGATGGATGAATACTCTCTCAGATAAAACATTGTACAAAACTTATCCCATAAGAGTGTGGTTGCATAATTATCTCCTCCACGAGAATTTTTCAAAATCTTCTACCACCAATGAGCATCGTCCTCCAATTTATAAGCAGCTTTAGAAAAGCCAGGAATGCTACACAACCGTGCAAAAGAAACTTTTAGGCCTTAAATGTAAAGATTATTTTCAAAGGTTTACGACGCCCAGTCCCTTGATAAATGAGTTCAGGACGCTGAGGATTTCCAAAAAGAATGTGGCGAGTTTGACATTCAATCAAGACATTATGCCAAGAAAGCCAGTCCTTGACAAGAATAACATCGAAGTCATTCATCTGAATAGGATATACATTTGCGGTACGGATAATGGACTCGATTTGGATCAGACAATCTTGATAAACATGATAGTAGCATTTCTTAATAAGTAGATATTATTGAAAGATTTTGTCACACCCCCAAAATCCACCTGCGGAATACCACCGCTAGGAGGCGTGACTGACCAGGATCCAGCCACCAATCATATTGAAGAAGCATGCAAGTGATTATAAAATCCAACCAATATGATTGGTGTCCAAACAAAAACATAGTTTAAGTTGCAAGCGGAAGCATAACATTAAAACCAAAACATAAGTTTAATTGTTTCAAAGTTTAACATGGCACACAGCTGTCCATGTCCCACAACGACTCTCTTCCATGCAAGCTCCAGCTAAGTACCTATTGACCTGCAAAGCATGTAGTAACGAGTCAACAATAATGTTGAGCGAGTTCACAGTTGGGTGTTTGTTTTAAGTTGCTCTGAAAACAGTTACCTTTATCTGGCATCCTGCCATGGGGGTTACCCCATAGTTAAAAATGTGATTTGTTTAACCCAATTACTCTGGTTATCCAACCGTGGGGGCTACCCCGTGTTTAATTATCTGGCTCTACGGCCGTGGGGGCTACCCCATGTTCGTTACTAGACTCGTTACCATATCGACTGCTGACTGTAGTCATGTTTATGTGCCCTGAACTGTCAATGTCTATCATCATTGACGTGCCCAGATCCATTAGTTCACGCCCGTCCTCTGCGGCACGGTGTGAGGTTTGTCAAACCTAAATAGCACTATCTAACTAATGACCCGCTCGCCATTGGCCCGGCGATTAAGTCGATACAAAAAGGAGGGACTTCGTGATAGAGTTTTGGTCTAGTGAAAGTTATCTGTCCAAGAGGACGAGGAATTATATTCCTGGGCCATCACTGTCCTACCCAATAAAGGACGAGGAATCCATGTTCCTTAACCCCATTCCCAACCCCTGGGAATCCCATGCTTTGTAGAGAGTGTGAACTCACCTTAGGTTCGCTCGGTAGATAAACGAAAGGTCAAATCGAGCTAATTGCGGTCAACCACGTCCTAGTATGGTTACCACGCAAGTCAGATACAAACCAAGTAATGCACATACATTTTCTACACGTATACTAGCACGTTGCAACCAAGTGTTATTCATGGCAGTCCAATCAGTGTACAACATACACATTCCACCGTAACATATAAAGTCCAAGTATTCGGCCCAACTACCCAAGCCCGCAGCCGTGCAAGTCCAACAGAATATGATATCAGGTGGTCTCGAGTCGAGACCAGAGATCTCGAGTCGAGACGGTGCTGTCTCGGTTTATAGCCTTCATCACTCGAGACCTGGTGGTCTCGAGTCAGGTCTCGAGTCGCAACAAGACCCGTAATCCGGTTTCGAGTCATGTTGTTTGTGCTGGTAATGTGTGGTCCTGAGTCGAGACTAAGGGTTCTCGACTCGCAACCTATGTCGCAACCGCGGTCTCGAGTTGTCCTGTGTTGGTCTCGAGTCGAGACCAGGGGTCTCGACTGGCACACCTGCTGATTGCCAGCATTTGTACTAACCAATAGAATTTCGATTTCATGATCTTGTGTACTATCCAACCAAAATGCATTAACATGTTTTCTTGTCTAAAACCTTAATCAATCGGATCAAACATAGCAATTTTCAAATATTCATATCACATTCAACAAGTTCTTCATCTAGTGTTTTCATTATTTTGCAATCATGATTTACTCAAACAATCCATCCTAGCATGAACTCGAGTCAATATCATCATCAGCTCCTGAATCTAGCATGTACAATCAATACTAGCATGTTTGCACAAGATTTACCATTTACATTCATCCATTTTCATACTATTTAGTACACACCCTACTATCAACTAGTGTCACAACTATCACATTCCTTCAACCTTCTTAATCAAACGCCTTTATTAGACTCGAACAACATTCATAACACATTCATCATGGATAACAACGAATCTTAATATCGACTATTCAAGAAAGATATATTCAATATGCATAAAAATTAACAAGCAAACACATATTATCATACATCCTCATCATACATCATCAACCGAAATAAAAGCACATAGCATGAATCACTAACCGGTAAGATTCTAAGGTATGAGGGTATGAAGAGTCGATGAATGGGCTCCCAAGTGAGGTTATAAGCAATCCGAGAACTCCCTTGCGATTGCCCGTTTGATCCGAGAGAATGAGGGAGGAAGGATGTTGAGACTTAGGGTTTTAGTGAGAGAGGGAGTTACTGTTCACTCGAGACCAAGCGGTCTCGAGTCGGGTCCTTGTGTTTTGGGTTCCGGTTCACTACATACATGCTAGTATAAAACTATTCTTTATACATACACAGTAACACATAGCACATCAAGATAATCACGAACTTTCATTTACTAATATATAAACATATAACGTTCAAGCATGTTACATCGACATACAAAGAAGGGTTCTAAATTATGAGTTGTCACAGATTTTTTTTGAACGATAGATATCACTGAAGGATACTCTAAAGTAGTAAACATAATCATCAAGTGCTTAGCAAATAAGAGTGATAAAATAGAATGTGTCAGTATCAAACAACACATAGAAATTATGTTCACCGATGTGTAAATAAACGGAAACAAGCTGAGGGCAAGCTTTAATCATGCGTCTTGCATATCCACATTTGAAACAAAGGCCTTGGGTTCGACGTCAAATACCATTATGAGGTTACCTTTTACCATTACATAAGAGCTAGGGATGGCAATGGGTCAGGTTCGGGTATTGGTAATCCCATACCCATACCCTGTTTTAAAATTGTGTCCCATACCTGACCCAATACCCGTCGGGTAATTATCTGTAACGCCCCAAAATTCGAACGCATATATTCGCCCTATGTTTCCACATATGATATGTGTAACACCCCAAAAATTTATAAGAGATTATTTTGGTGATTAAGAGTTTAATTTAATTAGTTAATTTTAATAACTATGATATAAGTTATAAAGAATGAAACATTTATACTAGAATGACAATAAAAGTATGTGCAAGGACTGAAAGTGTAAATGTTATAGTTAAAACAAGAAACAAAACTCAATGTTTTGTGTGGGGGTGTGGTCGCGAGAAAGGGCAGGGGCAAAGGAGAAACCCCTCTCCTTCATTCCAACTCAAGAACTCAAGAAATTAAACCTGATTTAGGGCAAAAATCGAATGCATGAGTCGAGATACCCTTTAATCTAAGTGTATTGAACATAAGGTGAGTTCAATTTTATGTTTTGAAGCTTTTGTTAAGTGGGTTTCGATTAATCAGTGAAAGTTGTATGAATCTGAGTTTGTATGTGAATTAATATCATCATGTAGAATTTGACTTGTGTTCGAATTTCTGATTATATTGATGTTTTAATGAAAACCCACTTGTAGAAGTAATGTTATGAAGATGATGATGTTGCATGTGCTAAATCAAGTATAGTTTTGATATATATGAAGTTGGATATGGTGGATTATTGTTAATAACCTTGATTTAGGATGAAAGTTATGTGAGGTTAGTGGAATTTGATGATCTTGATATGAACTAGTAAGGATATGCCAAGAATGCTTGTACAATATGCTTCGTTAGTAGTACGCACACCAAGTGTATGATGAAATGTCTAAATGAAGTTAGGAGGTGAAATTATGTGAAACGGCTTGACGTATATAGTTTCGTTCGTATAGCCTATTGGAATATTACGGATATATATATATATATATATATATATATATATATAATGATAAGCCGAAAGCTCATATGATGAATTATTGACTTCTGAAAGTAAACTATACACATAAAAAGCATGATATGGTTTGTTGTCGTAAAGGTAGGATTATAGGAAGTTGTATGGTACATGTTACGTTAATATGCGTTAGTTGTGATTACATGATGATTTTATGAGTTTGAAAGGATATGAACTGGATTATATGTCATATGTTTGTTAGAAATGACTAATGAAAGTTTAGTGTGAAATATGCGATTTATATGATAGTTAACATGTACAAATGAGTATGTTAATAAGGGTGTGATTTTGATGATATGGAAGTAAAGGAATCACGTCGAGACGGACTCAAGCACGAGGTGTTAACGGGTCAAGAAGAAACAAGGAAGCAGATACGAGCATGGACGCATAAGGTAAGTGATTTTTGGAATCACTTCTCATGTTATTTAAGTAAAGTTATGTGATAGTATATCAACATGATAATTGAATTCAAGTAAGGTTTTACATATATGGTTATTTAGAATGATAGTTAGATGTGATAATGTGGTCATAAGATATAAGGAAAGCAAGATTTAAATTTAAAGTGTTTGAATCCTTTAGCGGATTACAATACGTTTACACGTAGAAATTGGTAACGGGTGCATAAACTTCATGATTAAGGTCCGAGTATTAGGGAACATTAATGGTTATGAAGCTAGTACGAAATTATAGTAATCACACAAGTTTGTGGATTCAAAACATGAACGGGTCGAATAAGTGAAAAAGGTTATTTAAAGCCGAGAGATTAAGTTAATATTTTCCTTAAACCAGATGTTGGATTTCAAGTTCATATGATAGAATGTGAATTTACAAGCATGTAGGAAGAAACGAGAGGTTAAACGGGTAAACGGTTCAAAAGTTATGCGAGTTTAGTGCGTACGAACGACAAAACAACTGTAACATATGTTTTTGTAATCATTGTGAACAGTTCTATTATCAATAAAACAATGTTATTTGATCCCAATGTTTGTTTGGTTGTGTTTTACATTTTTCATGTTTTGACTTTTATTCGATTTCAAACTCTACATCGCTTTCAAGAGAGTTATACGCAAACTTGTGCGTAAACGTAACCAGTTTAATAAGAAAAATACTCCGTAACATCAACATATACTTAACATACCTTAAATAACCTCTACATAACTTAGAAATAAGTTTTGAAGGCTTTGGTATAGCAAAAACAAGTTAATTCGTCTACAGGGACTAAACTTGACAAACTGTGAAAGTATGCCAATTTGAACAGTAACGAACATTCCGGAACATGACCATAAGTTAAACACACCTTAAATATCCTTTACATAGCTTAGAAATAGGCTTTGAGGGGTTCGGTGTGCTAAAATAAACTTTTGGGTCATTCAGGGACTAAAAGCGTAAAAAAGTGCACAAGTTTGCACTTTCGCGCATAACTTACGTTCTGAACACATCCGGACATCCAAAAATTTATGTAAGCACTAAAACATTTTATTTTAGTGTTTGGCATAAGAAAAATCCATTCGTCACGCCATTTGGATCGTTTCTCGCGCTTATGCGCATTCCGTCGTAATTAACCGAACATCGCGATCGTACGACCAAACGAACTGACATCCGGCATATTTTTGAGCATGTTTCATGCCCAAAATGTTTATTCATCCTTTTGGAGCTTTGAAAATGATTTAACGAGCCTTAAACATGTCGGAAATGGCCTGAATACGCAACGGGGACTGAAAGATGAACATTTGGGAGTGTTTGCTGATCAGGGGGACCCTAGCGCGACGCCTAGCCCCCTTGGCATCACGCTAGCCCTCTTCTGATCAGCAAAGGTCATTTTATACATAATTTAATAGCCAACTAACACTTCCCAAAGGTCAAGTGCCACATGTTAACCTCTTATGGTGGCCAAAATCAGTTACCACAACTGCAACAAGTGTAGGGATGTGATCGTTCCCTCTTCTCCAAGAAATGATCCTAACGGTGAACCGAAAACTATAAATACCCACCTCCACCCTTCACTTTTCCTCACAAGAATCTGATCTTATGTGCTCTAAGTTGAAACCTTTGTTTCATACCTGAGCTATTTTGATCTAGATTAGCATTCGGGGACCTTTCGTAAGTGTTCCTTCGTTCTTTTATTGCTTTTCGACTCTGAAAGTCAAACTTTGTTTGACTTTCTCCATTGACCAGTTTATGGTAAATGCAAAGTTCGTTTGAACTTCGCAACGTGATTGTAATCACGATGGTTATAGTCCCTTGTGACTATGCCTAATGATTACCACGTTGTCTAGGGTCGTAAGGGTAAGCGATCTAATAAATCGCTTATACCTTCGAACCCGACCCATTTGGTCGATCATTAGGATCCGACCAAATACATTAGGTGACCATAGTATATAGGGAATAACCTTCCGAGGTTATACCTTATGGTCGCTTCGTTTAAGTAGTTGTATGATAGGTAGTTTATATGCCTTAGGTAAATTACCAAAATACCCCTTTGATGCCAAAATTTGTTTTAAACATATGTAACATAACTTTTGTCATCTAAACTGATTTGACAACCATATTAGACATGTTAAGGCATATTTTACTTGTCATAGGACTAGTTAGGCGTCCCGAACGCGTTTTACACGATCGACGCGTTAAAGTAGCATAAGCTACCTAAAACAGGTCGTAATGGGTCACAAACACTTAGGTTAAGTTTCGTTTTAGTATGTGGGCTTTGTTAAACCATATTACACGAGTCTCCATACTCGTTTAGTTTATGAACCCTCATACTATCTAAATCCTCCGATATTAGGTCCGGTTTATTGACATAGTTACCTATATTAGGTGCCGTTTGATTCCGTGATCTCTAGGATTGCTTGGTGGTTATCTTAGGACTTCTGAGCAATATCAAGTGAGTACATAGACCCCTCTTTTACTGTTTTCCAAACATTTTGGGGTGGAACACATGTGCCTACTTGTTACTTTCCTGCTTTTACATCGTATACTTGCTATGTTCATTAGTACATTTATAGTACATGATTTCATTGTGTTCATGCTATGTATGTCCATTGTGTGCATACTTAGTACATTGTTTTACATTACATTTCATGCTATGTATGTCCATTGTGTGCATACTTAGTACATTGTTTTACATTATATTTCATGCTATGTATGCCCATTGTGTGCGTACTTAGTACAGTTGTTTTCATCACATGCTTACATTTTGTTAAGACATTTGGGTTGTTTACAATGGAACAATACATTCATTAACATTAGCTACGCCGTTCGTTAGTAGGTAGGGGTACCATAGGAATTGACAACTCCCGTTCCTGAAATCCTGGGTTTGTTTGGATGAAAGGAATGACCGAATTCGATATACATAACTTAGATAAACCTTTAATTTGTTTAAGGGTTTATCGCCACAGTCTCAAGGCTTGGATGTATGCATTTTCACAATACCGCATAAATGTTTGTATCAGTATAGCATGCATTTGTTCCACAAAACATAACATTGATTTAAACTATGTTTTACATCAATACCTTGTTTTTGTGCATTTTACATATGGTTTAGTTGATATATTTCACTTACCATACATGATATTTTTGGGTAAACATTACATGATCTACATTAACATAAACATTTTGACATTGATATACACATTTAGTGGTTTACATTGGACATAGACATTTCAATATGGTTTACACATTAACATATGACAATTCATTTATACATGAACAATTTACATTGATGGTTGGTTTGGGTAAATGATTCGAGTAACGAGGCGTGTGTAATATAATACAAGCATGGTGGATACGCCGCTGGTACTTCCTATAAATAAGTGTTTGTATGATATTTCATGTCGTGGCGTTACTTAAATCATTTCAATATTTGACATATTACATTTTACATAAACAACTTATTTTCACAAGACATTGATTTACAAAACAAATTATCTTATACAAACTCATTTTTACTTGGTTATTCATTTAACCTTACATTATTATCTTATTTATACATATCATTGCTTTTTAATGATTTACAAAACAAAACAACTTACAAGGTTCATGACTGACTGTTATTAAACAATTTTTCCTAAACTTATAAGTCGTGAATCCTATTTTCACAAAACCTATGTATCTCACAGGCATTTTTATGCTGACGTACCTATTTTCACATGTGTTTTCAGGAGCTTTTCCGTAGGATGATGATCGTGACACTAGGGCGGACCTGTGCCTTAGAGACATAAAATGAAGATAGACTTAGTTTAATTATGTTCTGAACTCTTTATTTCCTGTTTAAGACAATGTAACTCTTATGTTTATAAATAAAATACAACTTTGAATGCCATGGTTATGAAACAATTAATTCTGTTACAACACTCCCCGACGTTTTCCGCCACGTTTTGTATGTTATACGTGGTCGGGGTGTGACAGAAGAGTTGGTATCAGAGCCAATGGTTATAGGGAATTAGGTTATTAGTAATTCTTTGACCTAGACTATAACCTTTCTAGGACCCTAACACAAGTTATCTTGTGTTTAGATCTTAAAACATGTACATCACCTATCCTTAGGTGATTATCAAAACAAAAACCAAATTTTTCCGAAACGATTTTTGAAAAACAATCATATGTTTTTTGATGATTTATTACAAGGTTTTGAACCCTCTGTTATATGGTTTTGAACCCTTCCAGTTTGGTTTTTGGCCTTGTGCCTTCAAAATTTCAAAATCTCGTCAAGGTTTTGGGTTTTAAATAATGTGAACACGTGCAAACTGGAAGAGTGAATGCCTGTATTCTGGGTTTTCTGTCTAGGCAAGCACTTCGTATATATCTCATCAGACGCGAGACCAGTTGTGCTTACCTGGGGATTCTTGGGATGAGTGTTCACTTATAGGCGAGCATGTCTTCGCTATACATTATTTTTGACCCATTTACTTTGATTAGTCACTGTGTGTCGTTTGTTTGCTTGGTAATGCGGACGAATGACCACCATCTTTGCTTTTGTTGATTTTGTTTCATCTCATTCTCTTCATCCAATCATCTCACTCGTTTCCTTTCATGATTTCCTCTTTTAGAATGCCTCCTCGACGCGAGAACCAGATAGCGACTGCCGAACTGGCAGAAATTATTGCGCAACAGATGGCTGCTCATTTCCCAAATCTCTTTGCTCAATGGCACCAAGCCAACAACAACAACAATGCTCCAGGCAAATACAAGGATTTTAACTCGGCTAAACCACTCAAGTTTAGTGGTTCTGAAGGAGCGACTGGGCTTCTTCAATGGTTCGAGAGCATTGAGAATACTTTCCGCCACGTGCAGTGTCCTGACAATCGCAAGGTCGAGTTTTCTTTGAGTGTGTTTCAGAAGAGGGCTCTCACATGGTGGAACGGGGTTATGAGAGACCGTGGTGCAGATGTTGCTCTAGCACAAACTTGGGCTGAACTTAGGGCCCTTATGATGAGGGAATTCTGTCCTCGCCATGAACAGCGAGCGTTGGAGAAAGAGTTTGATGACTTGAAGCAAGATAGTGGCGAGCACAGGGCATATACTGATAGGTTTGAGGAGTTGAGTCTGCTATGCCCAACAATGGTTACCCCACTCGACAAGGCTATCGAAAGGTACATCGACGGCCTACCTGACTCAATGCAAGACATCATTACTGGTAGTAACCCTGCCACACTCCGTCAGGCTATCGAGTTATCAGTGACATTGACTGAGTCGCAGATTCGGAAGAATAAGTTACACAGGAAGGGTGACAAGGGCAAGAAACAGACATCTGACAAAGAAGATAGCAAGAAAGGTCAAAACAAGAATGGAAAGGATTCTGGTTCATCGAAAAGGGCAAGGAAGCGAAAGGCTTCCCAAAACTATGTTGTCACTGCCCAAGCTAACCAGGCAGCTCCCAACCAACCCGCACAGCCTCCAGCGAAGAAGCCGTATTAAGGGAATGCACCTTTGTGCAATAGATGCAACAGTCGCCATCAGCCGCAACATCAGTGCCGTTTCTGTACTAACTGTGGGAAGTCAGGTCATCTTGCCGATGTTTGTCAGTTTACTCAGAATCACGCAGTTCAGAACCCGGCTCAACAAGTTGCTCAGCATCCTGCTCAGCAACAGGGTCAAGTTGCACGACCACCCTACCCACCAGGTGCTTGTTATAACTGTGGGGATATGACCCATTGCAGAAACTGGTGCCCAAGGCTAGCTAACCAGAATCAGAATCCAAATCAGAATCAGGCTCAGGCTTGAGGGCGAGTCTTCAACATGAATGCCCAAGAGGCGCAGGTGGACGATAATGTGGTGAACGGTACGTTCTTTATTAATAATCAGCCTGCATCTGTTCTTTTTGATTCGGGTGCCGACAAGAGTTTTGTGTCATTGTCTTTTGAGCCAATGCTTCGCGTGTCTAGAACGAAACTAGGAAAACCCTTGACAGTAGAAGTTGCTAGTGGTGAACCCATTGTTCTTGATTCTGTTCTACGCAACTGCCAGTTGAATCTTAACGACCATCTTTTTCCTATCGACCTCACGCCTATGCAACTTGGAAGCTTCGACGTTATTGTGGGAATGGATTGGTTATCCAAGCATCACGCGGAGGTAGTTTGTTTCGAGAAGATCGTTCGTGTGCCGCTTTCGACAGGCGAGATCCTACAGGTTTAAGGTGAGAAACCGTCTGGTGGTCTTAAGCTCATGTCTTGTTTTAAAGCTCGGAAGTATCTGCGGAAGAACTATGTGGCTTTCTTAGCACATGTTACAGCAGATAAAGGCAAGGGTAAGTCTATTTCAGATATTCCTGTCGTTCGGGATTATTCTGAAGTATTCCCTGAAGAGTTTCCTAGTCTACCCCCAGCACGCCAAGTCGAGTTCCGCATTGATCTCGTACCTGGTGCAAATCCCATTGCCAGAGCTCCATATCGTCTTGCACCATCTGAGATGCAAGAGTTGTCTAAGCAGCTTCATGAGCTCTCTGACAATGGCTTTATCTGTCCTAGCTTTTCACCCTGGGGTGCTCCCGTTCTTTTTGTCAAGAAGAAGGATGGATCCTTTAGGATGTGTATCGATTATCGTGAGCTTAACAAGCTTACCATCAAGAATCGATATCCCCTACCTCGCATAGATGATCTCTTTGATCAGTTACAGGGCGCTTCTTATTTTTCGAAGATTGATCTACGTTCTGGGTATCATCAACTTCGGGTGCATGAAGAAGATATTCCCAAGACGGCGTTCCGTACTCGATATGGGCATTATGAGTTCACAGTCATGCCATTCGGTTTGACTAATGCTCCTGCTGTTTTCATGGACTTAATGAATAGGGTCTGCAAACCTTATTTGGATCAGTTCGTCATTGTTTTTATTGACGACATCTTGATTTATTCTAAGACGCGAGCTGATCACGAGCAACATCGTCGTCTTACTTTGGAACTCCTAAAGAAAGAGCAACTTTTCGCCAAATTCTCCAAGTGCGAATTTTGGCTTAAAGAAGTTCAATTTTTAGGACATATCATCAACGAACAAGGTATTCATGTAGATCCCTCCAAGATCAGTGCGATTAAGGATTGGGATACGCCTACTACTCCCACTGAGGTTCGTTCTTTTCTTGGTCTAGCGGGTTATTACCGCCGCTTCATTGAGAACTTCTCAAAGATTGCAGTTCCTCTAACTACTCTAACTCAGAAGAACAAACCCTTTGACTGGGGATTCAAACAAGAGGAAGCTTTTCAAAACTTTAAGCATAAACTTTGTGACGCGCCTGTTCTGACTTTGCCTGAGGGCAGTGACGATTTCGTTGTTTATTGCGATGCATCTAAACTGGGTCTTGGCTGTGTTCTGATGCAAAGGAACAAAGTCGTAGCATACGCATCGAGGCAGTTGAAGATATATGAGAAGAACTACACCACTCATGATCTTGAGTTGGGTGCAGTTATTTTCGCTCTAAAGATCTGGAGACACTATTTGTACGGTACAAAATATGTGGTTTTCACGGACCACAAAAGTCTTCAGCATATATTCAACCAGAAAGAACTCAACATGAGGCAACGATGTTGGGTTGAGCTTTTAAACGACTATGACTGCGAAATTCGCTACCATCCTGGTAAGGCGAATGTCGTAGCTGATGCATTGAGTCGTAAGGAACGTACTAAGCTTCATTGTGTACGTGTTCAATCTGTTATTCAAGCTCGATCTGATATCCAAGCACGCATTTCTCAGGCTCAACAATCTTGTGTTTCACAAGGTTTGATGGATAAGGAATTTCCCTATCACATAACACCTGATCTGGAACTGAAGGACAATGGATCGTATTACTTCATGGACCGTTTGTGGGTCCCAAGCCTGGATGATCTTCGTACCTTGCTTATGGATGAAGCCCATAAGTCTCGTTATTCTATTCATCCGGGCTCAGATAAGATGTATAAGGATCTTCGTATTCACTATTGGTGGCCTGGTATGAAGAAAGACATTGCCTTATATGTATCAAAATGCCTTACTTGTCTTAAGGTTAAGGCTGAACATCAGCGTCCTTCTGGTTTATTGGTGCAACCAGAGATCCCAGTGTGGAAATGGGAAAACATTACTTTGGATCTTGTTACCAAACTTCCACGCACAAAGAAAGGTCATAATGCCATCTGGGTAGTTGTTGATCGTCTTACTAAGTCAGCACATTTCTTGCCAATCCGTGAGGATTTTCCTGCTGACAAACTTGCTAAAATCTATGTGGATGAAATTGTAGCTAGAAATGGTGTTCCTTTGAACATCATTTCTGACAGAGATGCTCGTTTCACTTCTCATTTTTGGAGAACCATGCAATCTGCTATGGGGACCCAACTTAATCTGAGCACAGCTTATCATCCGCAAACGAATGGTCAATCTGAAAGAACAATCCAGGCTCTGGAGGATATGCTTAGAGCTTGTGTGATCGATTTTGGTGGTAGTTGGGATTCACATCTTCCGTTAATTGAATTCTCCTACAACAACAATTATCACACCAGCATCAAAATGGCTCCTTTCGAGGCTCTCTATGGTCGAAAATGTCGTTCACCAGTCTGCTAGAATGAGATCGGCGAGGCTCAGCTAATTGGACCTGCTCTCATTTTAGAGACAACTGACAAGATAAAGAAAGTTCGTGATAACCTTCAGACAGCTAGAAGCCGTCAGAAGAGTTACGCGGACCCAAAACGCAAACCCTTGGAATTTCAAGTCGGTGATCGGGTATTACTTAAGGTCTCACCTTGGAAAGGTGTGATCAGATTTGGAAAGAAAGGAAAACTTGCACCTAGATACGTTGGACCATTCAAGATCGTCGAAAGAATCGGTAAGGTAGCCTACAGACTTGAGTTACCTCCTGAACTTGGAAATGTTCATCCAACTTTTCACGTGTCCAATCTCAAGAGGTGTTTAGCTGATGAGAACCTCCACATACCGCTTGACGAAATTCGTGTTGGCAAAACACTGAAATTTGTTGAGAAGCCAGTGGAAATCATGGAACCTGAAGTCAAGTGGCTTAAACGCAAGCGCATTCCTTTGGTCAAAGTTCGCTGGGAAGCTAAACGTGGACCCGAGTTTACTTGGGAATGCGAAGATCAAATGAAGGCAAAATATCCGCATCTTTTCCCACGAGTTTCCTCTAAATAAATTTCGGGACGAAATTTCCACAAGTAGGGGAGACTGTAACATCTGTGCTTGTAATCATTATGAATAGTACCATTATCAATAAAACAATGTCATTTGATCCCAATGTTTGTGTGGTTATGTTTTACATTTTTCATGTTTTGACTTTTATTCAATTTCAAACTCTATATCACTTTCCAGAGAGTTATACGCAAACTGGTGCGTAAACGTAGCCAGTTTAATGCGAAAAATACTCCGGAACATCAAAATATACTTAACATACCTTAAATAACCCTTACATAACTTAGAAATAAGTTTTGAACGCTTTGGTATGGCAAAAACAAGTTAATTCGCTTACAGGGACTAAACTTGACAAACTACGAAAGTATGCCAATTTGAACTGTAACGAACATTCCGGAACATGACCATAAGTTAAACACACCTAAATATCCTTTACATAGCTTAGAAGTAGGCTTTAAGGGGTTCGGTGTGCTAAAATAAACTTTTGGGTCGTTCAGGGACTAAAAGTGTCAAAAAGTGCACAAGTTTACACTTTCGCGCATAACTTACGTTCTGAATACATCCGGACATCCAAAAATTTATGTAAGCAGTAAAATATTTTATTTTAGTGTTTGGCATAAGAAAAAACCATTCGTCACGCCATTTAGATCATTTTTCGCGCTTATGCGCATTCCGTCGTAATTAACCGAACAACGTAACCGTACGGCTAAACGAACTGACACCCGAGATATTTTTTAACACATTTTAAGTTCCCTATACTTTAACTTCATTTTAGAGCTTTGAAATGGGGTTAACGGGGCTTAAACGTGTCAAAAAAACGCATCGAAAACCAAGTTTTGAGGTTGCAGGGACTGAAACTGTAAATCTGCCAAACTAGGTCCGTAAGTAGGGGCCAGATGCAGCAAAATGTTTTTTTCAGCTGTTAACAGCCCTTAACACTCTCCAAAGGCCAAGTGCCAAGTGTCAAACTCCTATGGTGGATGGCAAATGAGTTACCACAACTTTCCAACAAGTGTACGGCTTAGATCGTGCCCCCTTTTCCAAGAAATGATCCTAACGGTGAACCAAAAACTATAAATACCCACCTCCACCCTTCACTTTTCCTCACAAGAATCTGATCTAATGTGCTCTAAGTTGAAACCTTTGTTTCATACCTGAGCTATTTTGATCTAGATTAGCATTCGGGGACCCTTCGTAAGTGTTCCTTCGTTCTTTTATTGTTTTTCGAGTCCGAAAGTCAAACTTTGTTTGACTTTCTGCATTGACCAGTTTATGGTCAATGCGAAGTTCGTTTGAACTTGGCAACATGATTGTAATCACGATGGTTATAGTCCCTTGTGACTATGCCTACTGATTACCACGTTGTCTAGGGTCGTAAGGGTAAGCGATCTGATAAATCGCTTATACCTTCGAACCCGACCCATTTGGTCGATCATTAGGATCCGACCAAACACATTAGGTGACCATAGTATATAGGGAAAAACCATCTGAGGTTATACCTTATGGTCGCTTCGTTTAAGTAGTTGTATGATAGGTAGTTTATATGCCTTAGGTAAATTACCAAAATACCCCTTTGATGCCAAAATTCATTTTAAACATATGTAACATAACTTTTGACATCTAAACTGATTTGAAAACCATATTAGACATGTTAAGGCATATATTACTTGTCATAGGACTAGTTAAGCGGTCCGAACGCGTTTCACGCGAACGACGCGTTAAAGTAGCATAGGCTACCTAAACGGGTCGTAATGGGTCACAAACACTTAGGTTAAGTTTCGTTTTAGTATGTGGGCTTTGTTAAACCATATTACACGAGTCTCCATACTCGTTTGGTTTACGAACCCTCATTCTATCCGATCCTCCGATATTAGGTCCGGTTTATTGACATAGCTACCTATATTAGGTGCAGTTTGATTCTGTGATCTCTAGCATTGCTTAGTGGTTATCTTAGGACTTTTGAGCAATCTCAAGTGAGTACATAGACCCCTCTTTTACTGTTTTCCAAACATTTTGGGGTGGAACACATGTGCCTACTTGTTACTTCCGTGTTTTCCATGTTTTCACATCATATACTTGCTATGTTCATTAGTACATTTATAGTACATGATTTCATTGTTTTACATTACATTTTATGCTATGTGTGCCCATTGTGTGCATACTTAGTACATTGTTTTACATTACATTTTATGCTATGTATGTCCATTTAGTTCATACTTAGTACATCGTTTCACATCATATCACATGCTATGTATGTTCATTTGTTGCATACTTAGTACAGTTGTTTTCATCACATGCTTACATTTTGGTATGACATTTGGTTTGTTTAAAATGGAACAATACATTCATTAACATTAGCTACGCCGTTCGTTAGTAGCTAGTGGTACCATAGGAATTGACAACTCCCGTTCCTGAAATCCTGGGTTTGTTTGGATTGGAAGGAATGACCGAATTCGATATACATTACTTAGATAAACCTTTAATTTGTTTAATGGTTTATCGCCACAGTCTCAAGGCTTGGATGTATGCATTTTCACAATACCGCATAAATGTTTGTATCAGTAAAGCATGCATTTGTTACACAAAACATAACTTTGATTTAAACCATGTTTTACTTCAATACCTTGTTTTTGTGCATTTTACATATGGTTTAGTTGATATATTTCATTGACCATACATGATATTTTTGGGTAAATGATGCGAGTAACGAGGCGTGTGTAATATAATACAAGCATGGTGGATATACCGCCGGTACTTCCTATAAATAAGTGTTTGTATGATATTTCATGTCGTAGCGTTACTTAAATCATTTCAATATTTGACATATTACATTTTACATAAATAACTTATTTTCACAAGACGTTGATTTACAAAACAACTTATCTTATACAAACTCATTTTTACTTGGTTATTCATTTAACCTTACATTATTCTCTTACTTATACATATCATTGCTTTTTAATGATTTACAAAACAAAACAACTTACAAGATTCATGACTGACTATTATTAAACAATTTTTCCTAAACTTATAAGTCATGAATCCTATTTTCACAAAACCTATGTATCTCACAGGCATTTTTATGCTGACGTGCCTATTTTCACATGTGTTTTTAGGAGCTTTTCCGTAGGTTGATGATCGTGACACTAGGGCGGACCTGTGCCTTGGAGACATAAAATGAAGATAGACTTAGTTTAATTATGTTCTGAACTCTTTATTTCCTGTTTAAGACAATGTAACTCTTATGTTTATAAATAAAATACAACTTTGAATGCCATGGTTATGAAACAATTAATTCTGTTACAACAATCCCCGACGTTTTCCGCCGCGGTTGCATGTTATACGCGGTCGGGGTGTGACAATAGTGGCGAGCACAGGGCATTTACTGATAGGTTTGAGGAATTGAGTCTGCTATGCCCAACAATGGTTACCCCACTCGACAAGGCTATCGAAAGATACATCGATGGTCTACCTGACTCAGTGCAAGACGTCATTACTGGTAGTAACCCTGCCACACTCCGTCAGGCTATCGAGTTATCAGCGATATTGACTGAGTCGCAGATTCGGAAGAATAAGTTACACAGGAAGGGTGACAAGGGCAAGAAACAGACATCTGACAAAGAAGATAGCAAGAAAGCTCAAAACAAGAATGGAAAGGATTCTGGTTCATCGAAGAGGGCAAGGAAGCGTAAGGCTACCCAAAACTATGTTGTCACTACCCAAGCTAACCAGGCAGCTCCCAACCAACCCGCACAGCCTCCAGCGAAGAAACCCTATTTAGGGAATGCACCTTTGTGCAATAGATGCAACAGTCACCATCAGCCGCAACATCAATGCCGTTTCTGTACTAACTGTGGGAAGTAAGGTCATCTTGCCGATGTTTGTCGGTTTGCTCAGAATCGCGCAGTTCAGAACCCGGCTCAACAAGTTGCTCAGCATCCTGCTCCGCAACAGGGTCATGCTGCACGACCACCCTACCCACCAGGTGCTTTTTATAACTGTGGGGATCTGACCCATTACAGAAATCGGTGCCCAAGGCTGGCTAACCAGAATCAGAATCCAAACCAGAATCAGGCTCAGGCTCGAGGACGAGTCTTCAACATGAATTCCCAAGAGGCGCAGGCGGACGATAATGTGGTGAACAGTATGTTCTTTATTAATAATCAGCCTGCATCTGTTCTTTTTGATTCGGGTGCCGACAAGATTTTTGTGTCATTGTCTTTTGAGCCAATGCTTCGCGTGTCTAGAACGAAACTAGGAAAACCCTTGACAGTAGAAGTTGCTAGTGGTGAACCCATTGTTCTTGATTCTGTTCTACGCAACTGCCAGTTGAACCTTAACGACCATCTTTTTCCTATCGACCTCACGCCTATGCAACTTGGAAGCTTCGACGTTATTGTGGGAATGGATTGGTTATCCAAGCATCACGCAGAGATAGCTTGTTCTGAGAAGATTGTTCGTGTGCCGCTTTCGACAGGCGAGATCCTACAGGTTCAAGGTGAGAAACCGTCTGGTGGCCTCAAGCTCATGTCTTGTTTTAAAGCTCGGAAATATCTGCGGAAGAACTATGTGGCTTTCTTAGCACATGTTACAGCCGATAAAGGCAAGGGTAAGTCTATTTCAGATATTCCTGTCGTTCGGGATTATTCTGAAGTATTCCCTGAAGAGTTACCTGGTCTACCCCCAGCACGCCAAGTCGAGTTCCGCATTGATCTCGTACCTGGTGCAAATCCCATTGCCAGAGCTCCATATCGTCTTGCCCCATCTGAGATGCAAGAGTTGTCTAAGCAGCTTCAGGAGCTCTCTGACAAAGGTTTTATCCGTCCTAGCTTTTCACCTTGGGGTGCTCCCGTTCTTTTTGTCAAGAAGAAGGATGGATCCTTTAGGATGTGTATCGATTATCGTGAGCTTAACAAGCTTACCATCAAGAATCGATATCCCCTACCTCGCATAGATAATCTCTTTGATCAGTTACATGGCGCTTCTTATTTTTCGAAGATTGATCTTCGTTTGGGGTATCATCAACTTCGGGTGCATGAAGAAGATATTCCCAAGACAGCATTCCACACTCGGTATGGGCATTACGAGTTCACAGTCATGCCATTCGGTTTGACTAATGCTCCTGCTGTTTTCATGGACTTAATGAATAGGGTCTGCAAACCTTATTTGGATCAGTTCGTCATTGTTTTTATTGACGACATCTTGATTTATTCTAAGACGCGAGCTGATCATGAGAAACATCTTCGTCTTACTCTGGAACTCCTAAAGAAAGAGCAACTTTTCGCCAAATTCTCCAAGTGTGAATTCTGGCTTAAAGAAGTTCAATTCTTAGGACATATCATCAACGAACAAGGTATTCATGTAGATCCCTCCAAGATCAGTGCGATTAAGGATTGGGATACGCCTACTACTCCCACTGAGGTTCGTTCTTTTCTTGGTCTAGTGGGTTATTACCACCGCTTCATTGAGAACTTCTCAAAGATTGCAGTTCCTCTAACTGCTCTAACTCAGAAGAACAAGCCCTTTGAGTGGGGATTCAAACAAGAGGAAGCTTTTCAAAACTTGAAGCAGAAGCTTTGCGACGCGCCTGTTCTGACTTTGCCTGAGGGCAATGATGATTTCGTCGTTTATTGCGATGCATCTAAATTGGGTCTTGGTTGTGTTCTGATGCAAAGGAACAAAGTCATAGCATATGCATCAAGGCAGTTGAAGATACATGAGAAGAACTACACCACTCATGATCTTGAGTTGGGTGCAGTTGTTTTCGCTCTAAAGACCTGGAGACACTATTTGTACGGTACAAAGTGTGTGGTTTTCACGGACCACAAAAGTCTTCAACATATCTTCAATCAGAAAGAACTCAACATGAGGCAACGACGTTGGGTAGAGCTTTTAAACGACTATGACTGCGAAATTTGCTACCATCCTGGTAAGGCAAATGTCGTAGCTGATGCAATGAGTCGTAAGGAACGTACTAAGCTTCACTGTGTACGTGTTCAATCTGTTATTCAAGCTCGATCCGATATCCAAGCACACATTTCTCAGGCCCAACAATCTTGTGTTTCACAAGGTTTGATGGATAAGGTATTTCCCAATCACATAACACCTGATCTGGAACTGAAGGACAATTATTACTTCATGGACCGGTTGTGGGTCCCAAGCCAGGATGATCTTCGTACCTTGCTTATGGATGAAGCCCATAAGTCTCATTATTCTATTCATCCGGGCTCAGATAAGATGTATAAGGATCTTCGTATTCATTATTGGTGGCCTGGTATGAAGAAAGACATTGCCTTATACGTATTAAAATGCCTTACTTGTCTTAAGGTTAAGGCTGAACATCAGCGTCCTTCTGGTTTATTGGTGCAACCAGAGATCCCAGTTTGGAAATGGGAAAACATTACTATGGATCTCATTACTAAACTTCCGCGCACAAAGAAAGGTCATGATGCCAACTGGGTAGTTGTTGATCGTCTTACAAAGTCAGCGCATTTCTTGCCAATCCGTGAGGATTTTCCTGCTGACAAACTTGCTAAAATCTATGTGGATGAAATTGTAGCTCGACATGGTGTTCCTTTGAACATCATTTCTGACAGAGATGCTCGTTTCACTTCTCACTTTTGGAGAACCATGCAATCTGCTATGGGGACCCAACTTAATCTGAGCACAGCTTATCATCCGCAAACAGATGGTCAACCTGAAAGAACAATCCAGACTCTGGAGGATATGCTTAGAGCTTATGTGATCGACTTTGGTGGTAGTTGGGATTGACATCTTCCGTTAATTGAATTCTCCTACAACAACAGTTATCACACCAGCATCAAAATGGCTCTTTTCGAGGCTCTCTATGGTCGAAAATGTCGTTCACCAGTCTGCTGGAATGAGATTGGCGAGGCTCAACTTACTGGACCTGCCCTCATTTTAGAGACAACTGACAAGGTCAAGAAAGTTCGCGATAACCTTCAGACAGCTAGAAGACATCAAAAGAGTTACGCGGATCCAAAACGCAAGCCCTTGGAATTTCAATTCGGTGATCGAGTATTACTTAAGGTCTCGCCTTGGAAAGGTGTGATCAGATTTGGAAAGAAAGGCAAACTTGCACCTAGATACGTTGGACCATTCAAGATCGTCGAAAGAATCGGAAAGGTAGCCTACAGACTTGAGTTACCTCCTGAACTTGGAAATGTTCATCTAACTTTTCACGTGTCCAATCTCAATAGGTGTTTAGCTGATGAGAACCTCCACATACCGCTTGACGAAATTCGTGTTGGCAAAACACTGAAATTTGTTGAGAAACCTGTGGAAATCATGGAACGTGAAGTCAAGTGGCTCAAACGTAAGCGCATTCCTTTGGTCAAAGTTCGCTGGGAAGCTAAACGTGGACCCGAGTTTACTTGGGAACGCGAAGATCAAATGAAGGCGAAATATCCACATCTTTTTCCACGAGTTTCCTCTAAATAAATTTCGGGACGAAATTTCCACAAGTAGGGGAGACTATAACATATGTGCTTGTAATCATTGTGAACAGTTCTATTATCAATAAAACAATGTTTTTTGATCCCAATGTTTGTTTTGTTGTGTTTTACATTTTTTATGTTTTGACTTTTATTCGATTTCAAACTCTACATCGCTTTCTGGAGAGTTATACGCAAACTGGTGCGTAAACGTAACCAGTTTAATGCGAAAAATACTCCGGAACATCAACATATACTTAACATACCTTAAATAACCACTACATAACTTAGAAATAAGTTTTGAAGGCTTTGGTATGGCAAAAACAAGTTAATTCGTCTACAGGGACTAAACTTGACAAACTGCGAAAGTATGCCAATTTGAACAGTAACGAACATTCTGGAACATGACCATAAGTTAAACACACCTTAAATATCCTTTACATAGCTTAGAAATAGGCTTTGAGGGGTTCGGTGTGCTAAAATAAACTTTTGGGTCATTCAGGGACTAAAAGCGTCAAAAAGTGCACAAGTTTGCACTTTCGCGCATAACTTACGTTCTGAACACATCCGGACATCCAAAAATTTTTGTAAGCACTAAAACATTTTATTTTAGTGTTTGTCATAAGAAAAATCCATTCATCACGCCATTTGGATCGTTTCTCGCGCTTATGCGCATTCCGTCGTAATTAACCGAACATCGCGATCGTACGACCAAACGAACTGACATCCGGCATATTTTTTAGCATGTTTCATGCCCAAAATGTTTATTCATCCTTGTGGAGCCTTGAAAATGATTTAACAAGCCTTAAACATGTCAGAAATGGCCTGAATACGCAACGGGGACTGAAAGATGAACATTTGGAAGTGTTTGCTGATCAGGGGGACCCTAGCGCAACGCCTAGCCCCCTTGGCGTCACGCTAGGCCTCTTCTGATCAGCAAAGGTCATTTTAAACATAAGTTAGCAGCCAACTAACACTTCCCAAAGGTCAAGTGCCACATGTTAACCTCTTATGGTGGCCAAAATCAGTTACCACAACATTGCTACAAGTGTAGGGATGTGATCATTCCCTCTTCTCCAAGAAATGATCCTAACGGTGAACCGAAAACTATAAATACCCACCTCCACCCTTCACTTTTCCTCACAAGAATCTGATCTTATGTGCTCTAAGTTGAAACCTTTGTTTCATACCTGAGCTATTTTGATCTAGATTAGCATTCGGGGACCCTTCGTAAGTGTTCCTTCGTTCTTTTATTGCTTTTCGAGTCCGAAAGTCAAACTTTGTTTGACTTTCTGCATTGACCATTTTATGGTCAATGCCAAGTTTGTTTGAACTTCGCAACGTGATTGTAATCACGATGGTTATAGTCCCTTGTGACTATGCCTAATGATTACCACGTTGTCTAGGGTCGTAAGGGTAAGCGATCTAATAAATTGCTTATACCTTCGAACCCGACCCATTTGGTCGATCATTAGGATCCGACCAAATACATTAGGTGACCATAGTATATAGGGAATAACCTTCTGAGGTTATACCTTATGGTCGCTTCGTTTAAGTAGTTGTATGATAGGTAGTTTATATGCCTTAGGTAAATTACCAAAATACCCCTTTGATGCCAAAATTCATTTTAAACATATGTAACATAACTTTTGTCATCTAAACTGATTTGACAACCATATTAGACATGTTAAGGCATATTTTACTTGTCATAGGACTAGTTAGGCGTTCCGAACGCGTTTTACGCGAACGACGCGTTAAAGTAGCATAAGCTACCTAAAACAGGTCGTAATGGGTCACAAACACTTAGGTTAAGTTTCGTTTTAGTATGTGGGCTTTGTTAAACCATATTACACGAGTCTCCATACTCGTTTGGTTTACGAACCCTCATACTATCTAAATCCTCCGATATTAGGTCCGGTTTATTGACATAGTTACCTATATTAGGTGTCGTTTGATTCCGTGATCTCTAGCATTGCTTGGTGGTTATCTTAGGACTTCTGAGCAATATCAAGTGAGTACATAGACCCCTCTTTTACTGTTTTCCAATCATTTTGGGGTGGAACACATGTGCCTACTTGTTACTTTCCTGCTTTCACATCGTATACTTGCTATGTTCATTAGTACATTTATAGTACATGATTTCATTGTGTTCATGCTATGTATGTCCATTGTGTGCATACTTAGTACATTGTTTTACATTACATTTCATGCTATGTATGTCCATTGTCTGCATACCTAGTACATTGTTTTACATTACATTTCATGCTATGTATGTCCATTGTGTGCATACTTAGTACATTGTTTTACATTACATTTCATGCTATGTATGCCCATTGTGTGCGTACTTAGTACAGTTGTTTTCATCACATGCTTACATTTTGTTATGACATTTGGGTTGTTTACAATGGAACAATACATTCATTAACATTAGCTACGCCGTTTGTTAGTAGGTAGTGGTACCATAGGAATTGACAACTCCCGTTCCTGAAATCTTGGGTTTGTTTGGATGAAAGGAATGACCGAATTTGATATACATAACTTAGATAAACCTTTAATTTGTTTAAGGGTTTATCGCCACAGTCTCAAGGCTTGGATGTATGCATTTTCACAATACCGCATAAATGTTTGTATCAGTATAGCATGCATTTGTTCCACAAAACATAACTTTGATTTAAACTATGTTTTACATCAATACCTTGTTTTTGTGCATTTTACATATGGTTTAGTTGATATATTTCACTTACCATACATGATATTTTTGGGTAAACATTACATGATCTACATTAACATAAACATTTTGACATTGATATACACATTTAGTGGTTTACATTGGACATAGACATTTCAATATGGTTTACACATTAACACATGACAATTCATTTATACATGAACAATTTACATTGATGGTTGGTTTGGGTAAATGATTCGAGTAATGAAGCGTGTGTAATATAATACAAGCATGGTGGATACGCCGCTGGTACTTCCTATAAATAAGTGTTTGTATGATATTTCTTGTCGTAGCGTTACTTAAATCATTTCAATATTTGACATATTACATTTTACATAAACAACTTATTTTCACAAGACATTGATTTACAAAACAACTTATCTTATACAAACTCATTTTTACTTGGTTATTCATTTAACCTTACATTATTCTCTTATTTATACATATCATTGCTTTTTAATGATTTACAAAACAAAACAACTTACAAGGTTCATGACTGACTGTTATTAAACAATTTTTCCTAAACTTATAAGTCGTGAATCCTATTTTCACAAAACCTATGTATCTCACATGCATTTTTATGCTGACGTACCTATTTTCACATGTGTTTTCAGGAGCTTTTCTGTAGGATGATGATCGTGACACTAGGGCGGACCTGTGCCTTAGAGACATAAAATGAAGATAGACTTAGTTTAATTATGTTCTGAACTCTTTATTTCCTGTTTAAGACAATGTAACTCTTATGTTTATAAATAAAATACAACTTTGAATGCCATGGTTATGAAACAATTAATTCTGTTGCAACACTCCCCGACGTTTTCCGCCACGTTTTGTATGTTATACGTGGTCGGGGTGTGACAATAACACAGCAAGAAAACTGATGTTTCTGGAGGCCGTCGCCGACGCCCTAGGGACCGTCGCCGACTCCCCCTGGAAACAACAGTTTTGCCAGACGCCTTATTTAACTGTCAACGGGTGTTTCTGGCTACGGGTAAATGCAAGGCCCGTCGCCGACGGCCTCCCCAAGTCTCAAAAGCTGAAATCTTGTTATTTAAGTTGATTTATGTATCGTAGGCTTCGGTTTGTTACCCGTGGACTACGGCGGGCTTTCTAAACGTGATTTTGATCGATCCTTAGATGTTTATGGGCTATAAATCAAAGTCTAAGTCCCATGTAATTAACGTATGAGTATGTAAGAGGTATGCAAGACTTTGTACGTGTATGTAGATGTGCATTGATGTATATATGGAAGGTATGTATGAGTGTATGCATGCATGTAGAGACGTATGAATGTAGGTACGTATGTAGAAGCGTATTTATGTATATATGAAGATATGTATGATAGTATGTATATATGCGAAGGCGTAATGTAGGTACATATGTAGAAGTGTATTTAAGAATATATGAAGATACGGATGAGTGTATGCATGTATGTAGAGAGGTATGGATGTATGCACGTGTATATGTAAGTATGATTTTGGATACGTTGAGTGTTAATGATATTAATCATGTGCCTGGGAAACGAAGATTAATGCAGGTACATTATTGAAGGCTCACCAGAGAATGGATATGCGAATGATATGCTTAAAAGTGGAGAGAAAGCTGAATGGAAAGTGTACATGTATGAATCTTGTTTATATGTATAACGTATGCTAATGTTAATAATGTATATGGTGAGTGCAGGTTGTACGAGAGTACGGACGATTATCACAAGGAATAGAGATAGAAGACCGAGTCACAAGATAGATTGTACGGGAATAATCGATTGTGTACCTTAGGAAACAGGAAGTTTGCCTTTGTTTAGTAAAAGAGTTATTTTTAAAACGGGCTTTCAAGTAAGTCAAGACGTTTGTAATAAAAGAAATTTTATGGCACGAATTTCCGCTGCAATTTTTGTCAAATACGTTTTAGGGTTTTACATTATCCGTAGGGTATCGGGTATACCCATCCATTAGTTTGTTAAAAGATATACGTTGGGATTTCTAAATACATTTTTTTACCATTATAAATATTATATAATTTTATTTATAAAACAACTATTATAAATTAATATGTATTTTACATACATATATTTTTTTATCATAAATGAATAATAACTTTATAATACTTATACACTTCACAACAACAAAACATAAATACTATTATCAAATACATATACTAAAAGAAAATACATTTTTCACATTTTAAATATACTAAAATAAATCACAATTAGACAAGCATTAATGGAAAATAAAAATCTAAATTAAAAAATCGGGTATATAGTTCGGGTAAATGGGTATGTGGTTTCAGTTAATTTGGTCGGGTATCACTTAATCCCACACCGATTAATACCCGTAAAAATTTTTAAAACTAATCCCATACCCGTCCTAATACCCATCTATATCTATATCTATACTTTCTATAAAAGGAGAAATCCCAATGACATAAGAAAAGCTGATGTGTCAGCAGGAGAGGCTGTCCAACAATGATTTTCTTATGTCATCGACGATGAGGTGGCAACCATAGAGGGAGCATAGTGACATCATAATTCAAAGATCTGCCATCAAACCACTGCCCCACTTTCAAATTTCAAAGGTCTGGCCCACATTCAATTATGAAATCACTGATGTTCATTCAAAATTATGAAACCACTGATGTTCATTCAAAATTCAAACCACTGCTGTTTCATTAAAATGGGAGGGTAATTTGAAATTTAAAACTTATAGGGATATGTAATTTGCATTTAAGGTTGTCAGAGCTTCAATTCTTCTCTCTCTCAAATATAAATTCAAACCCAAACCCAAATCCAAACCCGATCATAATTTCAAAAACCCATTTCAATCTCTCTGTCTACTCTCTCTTAACTCTCTATCTCTAAAACTGTAGATACAGAGAAGAGGATGTAAATCAGGTAATTGTTTTTTTTTTTTTTTGGTAATTGTTAATACACTTTGTAATCAGTTCTTATTCTTCGTCTTCGTGGTTTCTTGAGCTTTGTTACATGTTTTCAAGATTGAAGTTTCTTCAAATCGTCATCTTCTCCAATGCTTCCATCGATTCTTCTCTCGCTAAATCTGTTAACAATCCGTGACCTAATTTCTTTCATGATTCTATGAAATTTGTTTGATATGTTTGTAGCTTTTGATTTTGTCTCTGATTTGTTATTATTTATTCAGATGCATGCATTGGTGTACCATGTGATTACGAGTAGATTGATTTTGATATGTTTGTAAAAGGAGAAATCCTAATGACAAAAGAAAAGCTGGTGACGTCTGTTTATTCATCATGTTAAACATCGATTTGAATATTATGCAGATCAACGGTAGTTTAAAAATAGATGTTTTTTTTATTTTTTCTTTTTATCACAAACTGAAGGTTTGTATGCTAAATGTTCTTCAAGTAGATCTTGCTGGATTTGTTATTTGGTGTGGAAGTCTTGAGTTCGTTGGCCGAACTTCGAAATGTAATCAAGGTTATAAAATGTATCTCAACTTTATTGATGAAGAGGTAATGTTTGTTTGTGTTTAAAAATAGATGTATATGTGTTTAAAATAAATCATGATTCTATCAAATTTTGTTGATATGTTTGTAGCTTTTGATTTTGTCTTTGATTTGTTATTGTTTATTCAGATGCTTGCATTGTTGTACCATGTGATTACGAGTAGATTGATTTTCAGTTGGTATATTGGTGAAATGACAGCAAGTCCAGGTTATGGTTCAAGCTGTCTCGATCTCTTTGGAGGCGGATAGGTGGCTTTGGGAGGTTTGAAAAAACAGAATTGATCAATTTAGGGAAAATGGAGTTGAAAGATGATAACCCAACAGTTGAGGATCTCATTCTACAGCTTCGATAAATTCAAGGTATTCTGAAATAATGCTTCCTAGATTTTTGAAGAGCGACAAATGTCCAAAGAAGCATCACTGTGGACATTTGTCGGTCTTTGTCGGTCTTCAAAAATCAAGGAAACATTGTTTCAGAATACCATTGAATTTATTCGGAGCTTTCGAATGAGATCCTCCACTGTTGGGTTATCATCTTTCAAACCCATTTTCCCTAAATTTATTGATTCTGTTTTTCAACAGAGATGTAATGCAATGATTCCTCTCAATTGAATAGACGGACACTTGCTTCCTCTCAAATGGTTATGGAGTGGTTATAACAGCTGATCATGCTAAGGACTGTTATAACTAACCACTGCTCCTTATAAAGACTGATGGACGTAAAGACTGATGAGACCTATCCACTGTTGAAGACAAAGCCCTGTTAAAGACAGGCACTTATGTACCTAAGGCCTGATCAACCGAAGGAAAACCACTGCTCAGTAACAGCAGTGGTTCAGCATCTATAGCAGATTCAACATCAGTATTTATGTAACAGTGTTTAGTTATATACAATCTCTCGAGACAAACCCTAGAGTTTATGTATATACAATCTCCCCATGTTGATTCGATTAATGGTATGTTGATTCGATTAATGTTATGTTATGTAATTGCTACCGTTTGAATATTATTGTTATTATATTATCATCTGTTGATCATGGTCTGTTAAACATTCTCTGTTGAACTGCATCATCTGTTAGTCCATAGCAGAGGTTCTCTTTGGCAGACCTTTGCTTGAAGGAGATCTGGGTGTTTATCAGCAGATGTTCATCATGATGCGTGTGTAAACAGAGGTTTGAAATCCTCTGTTGAACTGCATCATCTGTTAAGGCACATCAGATGTTAGCAATCTATATTGTGGAATGATCAGCAGATGTTATGTTTGGCAGACATTTGTTTCACCAGCAGATGTCAAAATGTTTACAGATGGTATTATCTGTTAAGTAACAGCAGATGTTAGCTTTATGATGCTTTTATATTCATATTCAACAGCAGAGGTTGTGTTTATCAGCAGAGGTTATTTGCTATAACAGTCTTTGTGTTTATCAGTAGAGGTTGTTTGGAACAACAAACTTTGCTTGAACAGATTTTCTGTTTGACAGAGCTTTATCTAAATAGAGGTTGAGTGCATAAATTTGTTTGTAGTCAGAGGTTAATTCGAGTGAAGTTATGACAATGATCACCCAGAAATTTGTTGAAGCCTTTTAAGTGTCGATGACTGCCCATAAATTTGTTGAAGCCTTTTAAGAAAAGCGTTTTAAGTGTCGATGACTGTCCATAAATTTGTTGAAGCCTTTTAAGTATCCATGACTGCCCATACATTACAGAGTATAATTGAAGTTTTAATGTATCATGAAGAGCCAGTTAAAATATATGGAGAATGTACAACAAAGGTTTAAGTTAATATAAATAACAAGATAAGCATACATGATTATAATTTAAATATTCGTAAGTCGTAATTTTTCAAAATATAGAAGTTTGATACATCACCATCCCATAATTTATCTCAAATGAGATAATACCAACAACCACAACTATCTGTAGACTTTCTTTAAGATCAGCTTGGCTTTGTCTTCAGAGTAGACAAATTTGCATCTCATATTTGTGTAGATACCATTAGGCTTCGTGAACTTCTTGGTGAATTGACAAGCCGCGTATCTAAATCCCTTGCCATGCTTCTCCTATCGAAAGTCAATTACAGTGTCTACTCCATTCAGATTTTCAACTGTCATCTTTTTTGTTCTATGAATCCTTGATAAAGATGCTACTTTCACATTCAGACGCTTAAAAATAAATATAAAATATCAATAATTAATAAGAAATACATAATGTATTTAAGTAAAATAACATAAAAAACAGCTTAATTGTAACAAACATTTAACATCCAAAGAATGAGGAATAATATATTAACAGAATAAACTTACAAAATGTTTGCTGTAGTACCATACGATTTGTAAGGGGTATACATCAGGATCAGCTTCATAATCTGAGACAGTGGCATCAAAATCTGCGTCGTTGATATCATCAGATGATTCATTCGATACAACATAATCACTATCAAAATCTGTGTCATTGGATTCTTCAACATCCGACTGGTGATGCAGATCCTCGGTAATTGGAGAAACTTCTAAATTGGGTGAGGAAGTATCGTCTATCGGACTGTCATTGGATTTGGGTGCAACAATCTCACATCCATTCAAATCAATGGCAGTAAGCAGAAAAATGTAATCCGCTGCGTATCTTAAAACAAGTACAATTCCTGTTTGCATACCCATGTAGTGTACAACCTTTTCCCATCCATCGGTTATAAAGTAACAATTCCGAAGAGGATCACTTTGAAGTAGTACATCAAAAGAGTCCCACGGATTCACATAGATCTTAAATATCTCTTTAAGTTTACCAACTACAATACTGACGTTGACTAACTCCTTGGGTATTAGTTGAACAAAAAGATATAAAATTATGAAATCAACAAAGGTACAGTAAAATTAACAACTATATCACTAATTACTATAGTAACATTTAAGTATTGGATTAAAATACCAAAACTTACCAACACATCCTTACAAACATCAGTAAAACTATGGGAGAATGAATCCATACATCCAAACTTCCTCTCAAACGATATTGATGTGAACATAGAAATCATTGGGAGTTTTGTTGGATAGTGATGAACTTTTTAAAAAGGTGTCAGCAGATATGTATATGGTGCAGTTTTTTTAAATACCAATAGACATCCTTCTTTCAATGAAAGGTCAGAGACAACTAAGGACCATCCTTCTTTTAGAGCAAAAGTTCCATTGTGTTTTGAGAATCGGTAATCCTATCTCACACCATTTACACACTCTATAACGCCAACGTTACCAGGAACTTCTTTGAGTAAATGATCGTTTGCAAAGTTTTGTGGTATTATCTGTTGAGTTCAAGTATTTAAGTATTGGCAAGTGTTATATGTGAATTAATTGTTAACAATAAAACTGTAGAAAATGGTTTTAATGTAATAATCTTACCAAGATTTTGGAATTAAGAGAATCCAAATATTTATAAAAAGACATCTTCCAAGATGTGATGTTTCTGGTTAAAAATCAAAGAAAAAATGAGACAATGTATTTTATCAGATACTTCATTATTTATAAAGACTGTGATAACAAATGTGAACCAACAATGTTTAACATATCTATGTCATTCAGATAACGCATTTAATATTTATCGATTTATCTAGAGTATATCAATAAATAAAGATTCCTCTAAAAACTGTAGAATCGAGTACCACAGTCAATAACTTTTTTTGCAAGTCTATAAATAAAAGATTTGTCATTTAATCATATTCTTTAATATCAAGTATGAAAAACAACAAAATATACCTTATCGATTGCTTTCAAGAATCCAAATATAACACCATATCAAACAAAACTTCAAATCGGAAACATTATAAAAAATAAAAAAGCTTGTAAAATTAAATTGATATATCATCTAAAACATGCAATACATTGAGAACAGTCTTCATAACAGTTGTTAATCATGTGCATATGAAACTAATGTATATACAAATTTTAATAAATATTATTATACCTTGACCGAAGTTGTTGATGATGTCAAAAGTAAGAAGTATTCAAGTGGAGTGATTCAATATTGAAATAGGCATCGGTGATTAAAACTTGAAGCACTTTTTATGAGATTAGACAAACAATTTTGTAAAGGGGATTTGGAGAGTCGTTAAAAAGGTAAAGTGTGTTTCTATCTGCCTCTTTGTAAAAAGGTAAACCGCCATTGGAATAATAAATTACATTTTACCGCCATTGAGATAAGGAACTTACATTTTACCCCCTAATAATATAGCTTTCTTTTTCAAATAATTCAAATCATTTTCAAATAATTCAAACCATTTTCAGAATACTTTGAAAGTCTTTTTCTTGAGTGCTCAACAATCTTCTTCATTCAGATATTTGAAATTATGGATACAGATAATAGAATTTCAAGTAAGTATGAACTGTTCTTTCAACCAAGCCAAAGTCAAGTCTGTGCTGAAGCAAGGAAAAAAAGGAAGCATGTTCTGCAATAAAAGCGAAACAAGAGTGGTTTTCATCGTACATCAACATCCGATTCTGTTAAAAGGATTCCATTATTAAACACTCCAAGTGGTATGTCTTATAGGTTTGCAAACAAAATTTTACAAGAAATATATATTTATATGTTATCTTTTGAGAATCCTTACACGTGTTTCGTATTTTACAAGTTTCAACAACCAATGTTGAGAGAAGGAATGTGTATCATTTTCCTTCTTATGCTACTCCAAATATTAGCAGTAATTTGTTTCACTCATCTAAAGAAGTAAAAGGTATATTTACTGTAGATATTTTTTGGTAATTTCAAAAAATTTTCACAATATGTTCAAAGTTCTTTCCTTGAGTGGTCAACAATCTTCTTCATTCAAGTATTTTAAATTATGGATACAGATAACACAATTTCAAGTAAGTATGAAGTTGACCTTCAAGCAAGTCAACGTTAAAGCTGTGCTGAAGAAAGAGAAAAAAAGAAGTATGTTCTTCAACAAAAGAGAAACAACAGAGGTTGTCATCCTGCATCAACATCTGATTCTGTTGAAAGGATTCCATTTTCAAATACTTCAAGTGGTATGTGTTATAGTTTTACAAAGAAAATTTAAAAGAAATATGTATGTATATGATATGTTTTTGGAATCCTTACATATGTTCTATTTTACAAGTTTCAACCACCAATGTTGAAAGAAGGAATGTGTATCATCTTCCTGCTTATGCTACTCCAAATATTAGTAGTAATTTGTTTCACTCATCTACACAAGTAAAAGGTATACTTACTGCAGATATTTTTTGGTAATTTCAAATAATTTTCACAATACTTTCAAAGTTCTTTCTCGAGTGGTCAACAATCTTTTTCATTCTAGTATTTTAAAATATAGATAGATAACACAATTTCAAGTAAGTATGAAGTTGACCTTCAAGTAATTCAACGTCAAATGTGTGCTGAAGAAAGATAAAAAAGGAAGTATGTTCTTCAACAAAAGAGAAACAACAGTGGTTGTCATCCTGCATCAACATCTGATTCTGTTGAAAGGATTCCATTTTCAAATACTTCAAGTGGTATGTGTTATAGTTTTGCAAACAAAATTTAAAAGAAATATGTATGTATATGTTATGTTTTTGGAATCCTTACATATGTTCTATTTTACAAGCTTCAACCAACAATGTCGAAAGAAGGAATGTGTATCACCTTCCTACTTATGTTATTCTAGATATTAGTAGTAATGTGTGTCACTCATCTACAAATGAAAAAGGTAAACTTACTAGAGATAATTTTTTTCTAATTTAATTATGAATTGTAGTTTTGTTCGTTTAATTTATATACTTTTATCTTATAAGATTCATCAAGAAAAATCTCATCAAGGAATGTCCATCACACTCCTTTTGGAAGTACTAAGCAAATATCCAATTTTGGTGAGAGGTCTCCATTATCAGATATTACAAATTGTATGTTTTAAATTTTTGGAAACAAAATATTTATTTAATCTTAGGTTTTATAAATTGTTATATATATCTTATTTTACAAGCTTCAATATAGGTGGAATATCTAAAATTGAATTACAAATGAGTGATGAGATGTTACCAGATTCTGTGGTTAAGAAGATTCATGGAATTTCTAAAGGTATAAGATACGAATGTAAATTCCTGTTAAGTTTTCAATATGTAGATAACTTATGTTGACTTATAAATTTGCTAAGTCTATAGATTATATTGATCACGGAGATGCCATCTTTGTGTGTTCTAAATGTGATGCAATGTTATGGGAAGATGAAATGCTTAGGGGGAATAAAAAACGTAACAAAACATCCTATTCTCTTTGTTGTTCAAATGGAGATGTTGAACTACCACGACCGCCTACACCTCCTCCACTACTACGTCATTTATATAAAAGTCATACCTCACAGTCTCGCAATTTCATGGATATTATTCGAGCATATAACATGATGTTTTCCTTCACATCTCTTGGTGGGAAGGTTGACAAAAGTTATCAAAGAGGTAAAGGTCCTTATGTATTTAGACTACAAGGTCAGAATTATCATCGAATGGGTAGTCTACTTCCGGACGATGGGGAAGAACCCAAATTCTCCCAGCTTTACATATATGATTCATAAAACGAAGTTGTAAATCGTCAAAAAGCAGTAAGGTGATTTCTTTATGATAATTGTGCCATTTATGAATATATATTTTGCTTTTCAGTATATTTACATTCATTATCATTTGAAATGAATGTAAATTTTAACATTTTATATATCTGGAAGTTCTCAGATAGAATGCAAAACTACAAGAAACAACCAGCTTGATAGTACAACCATAGAGGGTCTTAAAGATATGTTGGATTCTTGAAATCCTCTTGTCCAGTCCTTCAGAATGGTAAGAGATTGTTTTCAAGAAAATGAGTTTCAAGATGTAAGCTTGAAGCTTATTGGAACAAGAGATAAGGATGGAAGAGTTCACAATTTGCCAACAGCATCAGAAATTGCTGCGTTAATAAATGGTGATTTTGATGGAGCATTTGATAAACGGGACATTGTTGTTAGAAAAAAGTCTGGTGGTCTTCAAAGAATTAGTGAGCTTCATCCCTCTTACCTTGCTTTGCAATATCCACTTATTTTCCCATATGCAGAAGATGGTTATAGAGTTGGTATTAAACATATAGGGATTGCGATTGATAATGAGGTACTTAGAACCAATCTTACAATTAGAGAATTATTTTGTTACAAAATTCAAGATAGACAGAATCAGTTTTCATTGTTAGTTAATGCGAAAAAACTATTTCAGCAGTTTTTGGTTGATGGATACACGATGATAGAATCTGCCAGGTTGAATTATATAAGGACACAACAACCTAAACTTAGAGCGCAAAGTCTTAAGAACTTGAATGCTACTGTTGAAAGTGGAGAGAATAATGACTCAAGTTGTGGTAAACCTATACTTTTACCTTCATCATTTACTGGTGGTTCTAGATATATGATGCAAAAGTACTTGGATGCTATGGCAATTTGCAAGTCTGTTGGATATCCTGATTTATTCATAACGGTGACTTGTAATCCAAAATGGCATGAGATTTACAGGTGTTTGCACGATAAAGCTCTTAATGCCGAAGACAGACCGGATATTATCTCTAGATTATTCAAGTGTAAATTGGATCATCTTATAAAAGATTTCAAGAAACATAAATTCTTTGGTGATATACAAGCAGGTACCCTTTAGTTATATTTTTTACTTTGAACATCTAATTATATTTATCTAACAGCTCACTGTTCAAAAATTTCAGTTATGTATACAGTGGAATTTCAGAAGCGTAGACTCCCACATGCTCACATATGTTTGTTCTTGGGTGCTGAAAGCAAATTTCCAATTGCATCTGATATTGATTGTGTTATTAGTGTTGAGATACCAGATAAATAAAGAGATCCTGAATTATATGAGCTTGTCAAGCAATTAATGATTCATGGACCATGTGGTACAGACAACCCACTTTGTCCATGTATGGTTCAGCAAAAATGTTCTAAAAAGTTTCCCAAAAAATATGTAGATGAGACTTGTGTTGATTCTGAAGGATATCCTATCTATCGTCGTCGTCAAACAAGTAATACAATAGTAAAGAATGGTGTGACACTTCATAATAGATTTGTAGTTCCTTACAATGCTCTCCTGCTCAGAAAGTATCAGTGCCACGTTAACGTTGAATGATGCAACCAGTCAGGTTCTATCAAATATTTGTTTAAATAGTCACTGCTTCTGTTTTTCAAGCCAATAGCTCCAAGAATGATACGGAACAGAATGTAGTTGTAGATGAGATAAAAGCATACCTTGATTGTAGATATATATCTGCTTGTGAAGCTGCTTGGAGAATATTCATGTATGATATACATTAGAGATATCCAGCTGTTGAAGTATTACCTTTTCATTGTGAAGATGGTCAAAGTATTGTGTATAACGATCATGATAATTTGTGTGATATTGTTACTGATCCAACTGTGAAAATGACAATGTTTACAGAGTGGATGAATTGTAATAACGTCGATGAATTTTCCAGGACATTGCGATATGTTCAGTTTCCGGGATATTATGTATGGAATGCTAAAAATCGCAAATGGAATCGAAGAAAGCATCCGTATGGATCAATTGGGAGGATACATTATGTCCCACCATCACTTGGTGATTGTTATTACCTAAGGATTTTACTAAATCATATTAAGGGACCAACCTGTTTTAAAGATATAAAAACAGTTGATGGGCAGGTTTTTCAAACATTTAAAGATGCATGTTTTGCACGGGGGCAGTTGGATGATGATAAAGAATATGTTAATGCTGTCAAAGAAGCTAGCACATGGTCAACCGGAGATTTCTTGAGGACCTTTTTTGTAATGTTGTTGCTGTCAAATTCGATATCTCGTCCTGGTGTTTTTTGGTCGGAAACAAAGTCCCTGTTATGTGAAGACATTCTGTATCAGCAACGAAAGATAACTGGTATTGCAGGTTGTGTGATTATTTTATTAAAGTTATATACAACTACATTAAAATTATGTAATAGCTCTGTTATTGGGAAAAAACTAATATTTTTTCAACATTTGTTTTAGATTTGGATCTTCAACAAGAAGAACTTGAAAATATCTGTCTATCTGAAATTGAAAAGTTGCTACTTACCAATGGAAGTAAAGTGAGAAATTTTGATGATATGCCAAGTGTTCCGGACAATTATGTTTCATCGTCGAACAATCGATTGATAATGAAAGAATTATCGTATGACAAACTAGCTCTTCAAATGTGTAGGATCGTTGTTGAACCCAAACGAGTTATTCAGAAGAGCATATAATCCGATTCAAAGGCGGAATCAGTGAAACGGACGTGGAAACAGCTTGATACTAATAAATCTGTCACTTTGATTGATTATAACACTAATTACAACCTGAACAGATTTCGGCAGCACTTCGTTACAAATCCTGAAGTGTACCAAATGAAATCAACAAGTGCCCTATTTATAGTGTGTGTAGTTAGCTTGAAATGGACATGGCATGTTCAAGTGACCAGGCCTGTTCAAGCGACCAGGCCTGTTCAAGCTATCATGAATGTTCAAGCTAACAGCCTTCTAAACTTTCTAATAACAGTTTCTTGCAACTCGGACACTGATAATCCTATCGTATCCTATTACATGATTCAAGACGAAGTCAATAGACGTATTGCACTAACAGACTCCCCCTCGGATATTGACGAAGTCTTTAGTATCTAGTGTTCAGCATGACATATCTTTGGTCTTGATCATTCTGCCTTCTCATACAAATTGTAACATTATAAGCATCCATCAATCCTTCTCTTCTTCTATCAGCTTCAGGCTCCCCCTTTCGTTAAACTTCCGTGCTTTGGGATCGACACCTAGCTATCCATCTATAAGCTCTTCCATGCTTCAAGCTTGTCTTCAGACTCCCCCTTAGACTCTGCTCTCGGGATCGTAATCTGGACTATCTGCAAACATTTTAAACTACCAGGAATCGTAACCCGGCAATTCAATCTTCTCTAAAACACTCCCTCTATTAACAATCTTTACAGATATGGCAATGTTCAATATCCAAAATCCTCACAGAAAATCATCCAAGTCCAAACTAATGACCTTGGAGATGTCACAAACTGTTTTTGATTTTTGATTTTTAATTCAAGTTTCAAATTAATGAACTTGTTTTATTTTCAAAAACACAATCAGCTTACTTAGATTTTGAAACTCAGCATCTCAGACATCAGTTGTCGAAAATAAACAGAATCAAAAATCTTTTTGTATTTTTCTGAAAATAAAAAGCAGTAAAGAAATATGTACAAACATATTTACAGATAACATTTTTGTTTGAGTTTGCATCAGAGGATCATATTAGTTTTTGACAAGTCACAAGTACCGTTAAGATTAGTTACATATTAAGAATTAAACGATTCACTTAGATTGTCGATATACTGATCCACTTAAATTTTCACACAAACTTCAACTTATTCAGGATACGAATTAGGTGTATTAAGAACTTAAACTCATTCATGTGTCCCACCTCTTGAATATACTCCCGTATCCAGATCCCAATATTCAGTCTTACAGGTGAGTATACCTAGATGATATCTGTAAGGGGATAAATTATAGTACGAAACCGTGAGAGCTCAGGTCAGAACTTCCGTTCAGCAGAGAGATGACGGCTCGACTTTTGGTGTGTCCCCTTTAGAGGATCTTTTGTATTACAACAGCAATGACTATCAATTTTATTGTTTCATCAATTTTCTGAGGGCGGCGCTATATTTCGAGCAATGCAGAAAGTATTCTCCGGGGACTAGACCATTGCTTCCGCAAAATCAGAAGTCCCGGGATAATACCCTAGATATCACTAAGCATAAAGACCTAGTATCTCAGAAAGAGGGGTCCTTCAAACGAGATTTCAGGGGTTACCTATATATCCAAGTAGTGTTCCCCACGAAATAAGCAAGTTTGAATTTATGTTTATATCCCGAAAAAGTTTACTAAATGTATAAAAATCTACAGACACATCCACGGTGAAATCGTTTAACACATTTTAACTTTCCAATTCTTTAGCGTACTGTAACTGTCTATTGATTTACTATCATTTCCTCTTTTTACGCAAAAACTCAATTTTCATTTTATCATGTTTTTGGCTTTTTCAAATTTTCAAATGTTTTTGTATTTTCTAACAACAATATTTCTCCCCCTAAAATGCAAAACCATTTAAAGAAAATTTGACAACCAATACTGATAGCTTTGTCTCACCATCCATTTTCTGCTAAAATTGCTCTGTTTTGCAGAAAATATAATATAAAGTACCCCCATGATTTACAACCCATTGATTTTCGACAGTTTAAAAACCGTTTTTCAATCTTGTGAAAGTAATCATGTTTGTTCAGCCGTGAGGGTTTCGGCATATTCAATCAACACATATTTTTGTAATTTTTTTTTATTTTTGACAAAATTTAAAAGCAAACATATTTTTGGTTTTTCAAATTTTTCAATTTTTAGGGTTTTTGAAATATTGTTTATTTATGTACAGAAAAACAAATAAACTTCCTGTTTCAACCAACACAGGGTTCAGCAGCCTCCTCTCCTCGTTGTGCCAGGCTGCTCTGAATTCCAAACTCACAATCTTCAAATTCCATGAGCACCTGCACAAACAAACTACTCAATTACTTGAACAATTTAGCCCAGGTCTGTTGAACCTTAGGCATTTCAACACAATAATTTTCATTCAATGCTGGAAACTCTTTGTCATCTTTCACAAAAATCTTTTCAACTTTTACTTCAACTTTTTCATCTTTTTCAAGAATCACATGTTTCTTTACACTCCATTTTTGACCTTTAGGAGTACCACGTTTGTAAAAATGTGACTCCTTTTGAACATTTTGTTTTTGATCAACAACTTTTGGTTTCCAAAACTCTTGAGGTTTTGTCATATCAACAGTTGTTTTCCAACTTTGAGTTGTTCTGACTCTGGGTGTGTGATAATTCCAGGTCTGTCAAGAATCGAACCTGTTCGGGTTTGATTTCCAGTTTTGATTCGAAGCAAACTTGTTTGTGTTGTACCTCCAAGTTTGTTTTGAATCAAATCTGGTTGACCTTTGTCTCACATTCTCAGATTTTTGTTTCTCAGCATCAATCTTCTTTTTGTCAACATCCACAGGTTTTAGATTTGGACACTTGCGTGCAAGATGTCCTTTTTTATGACATTTGAAACATGTTCTCATGGACACATCTTTGACCTGTGGTTGTTGCTTTTTCTTATGAGCTAGGAACTCTTCAATAGACTGTTGTCCAATTTTAAGTTTTTCCTCTTCTTCAAAACTTTTTCCTTGAACAAAACTCATTTTTGTCTTTAAATTCGGAGTTTCATTTCTTTTCCAACTTTGTTTCTTCTTATAACCCAACCCAGCCTTCATGTTTTTCTTCTTGTAACCAGGTTTGTTATACGAACCTCTATGACTCTTACCAATAAACTTTGAAATCTCAGACTTCTCAATCTCAACCATTTTGAACACTTTATCAACTTTTTCTGAAATCACATTCTGAATTGGGAATACAACATCTAAGAACAATTTGTCCGATCCAATCATGGTATAAACCAATCCTTTTGAATCATCATTCAAACTTTTCTCGGATTTTGTGTTTTTCAGATAACTATCATGAAGATTTCCTTCATCTTCATCCTGTGATTCAGATTTACCTGTATCAACCGACTTTTCTTTCAACACACTTTCAACGACTTTACCTACCATCTCTGAATCATGAGTATCATCAGATTTGGAATAGGTTATGTCAATGTTGTCTGGCAATTGGTCTACCATGTTGAAAGCTTTTTCGACCTTTTCCTCATCATAAAATGCAAACTTTTCCGGTGGTGGAACTTGATGAAACTCTGAGCCAATGCCTTTCTTGTTTTGCTCAGACTCACCATCTCCCGGTTTTATATTGAAAATTCGTTCAAGCACATATGACGACACGTGATAACTCTTTAACTTGTTGTTATCCTGTTCTAAATCAGCAATCTGTCGCTTTAGCTTAGCAGCATCCTCAATATAGGAATTAACAACATCTTGTTTTATCGAATACATTCGTTTAAGTTCTTTAGTTGTTTCAGAAAGATAATTCATTCTTGATTGAGCATATTTCATTCATCTTTCACTTTCTCGTATGACTCTTTCGTAATATGATATGCTAATTTCATTGAGTCATATTCTTTCTTCATTTCTTGACAAGCAATTTCTTTTTGTGAACATTCTTCTGTCATTTTAGAAACATTTTCTTTCAAAACTTCATTTTCTGTTTCTAACTTTTTACATTTTTCTAAAAGTTTTTCATCATTTTCTTTTAAAACTTTTTCTTTTTCTAGCATTTCTTTGCATTTTTCTTTAAAAATGTTTTCAATTTTAGTGAACTCAAGATCTCTTGTTCTGAATTGCTCATCTTTTTCAGTACAAGCTCTGCACGGTTCCATGCATTTCTTGCACTGTTCAACCGTTTTTAAGATTTCAGAATCAGAATGTACCTCAGTGATTGGTACTTCGGTGTTTTCAGCTGCCTCTGTCTGCTTCGACTCAGCAACATTCTGATTTTCTTCAACATCGACTTCATCACCAGCATCACTAGTTTCCAAATTCTCATTCTTCACTTCTTCTTTCTTCTTAGTTTCTTCAATTTGCTGCTCTTCAGTAACAGCTTTCTCAACTTCTACATTCACCACAACTTCTTCTTTTACTTCCACAGCTTTCTTCACATCTTCCTCAGCAACTTTCTTTAATTCTTCAACCATACTCTCAACATTCTTCTCCATTCTCTCTTCGTCTCTCTTTTTCAAACTCGATATCATGACTTCTCTTATGAGTTTTCCAGCTTTTCCTCATAATTTTTGTCTTTTACAGCATTTGAATAAAATTCGCCGACCCGAGGAATTACTAAAAGAACATCATCAAAAACTATGTCCTTCTTGGAAACAACAGGTTCACCATATCTGTTGACATAACACTCTCGTTTCTTATCCCATCTTTTGTATCTGACAGCTTCATCATATTCTCTTTGCATATCATTCATTCTGTTCGCAACCATTTTTATTTCTCTGTCTGTTTTCTCACTCAAAATTTCTTTTCTGGTTTTCTTTTTAACTTCAGCAACAATCTTTTCTTCTTTGTTCTCCTCTTTAATTTCAGCAACAAAAACAAACTTTCTTTCCTCTGTTATAGCTTTCCCATGAGCTGTATTTTGAACATTCTCCAAACGATCTTCTTCTGGACATATCTTGGACCAATCAAAACCTTCATCATCTTGAATTACAAAAAAAGCTCTCGATTTGGGTTTATCTTCAATCATCTTAGGCTCTTCTTTACTTCAATGGTAGATTGCCTTTCGATAATAGTCATCGTTGAAAGGACGTTCATTTCCTCCAGCTTCAGAATTAGTGCATTTTCTCTTGAAATGACCCTTTTGCTTGCATCGGAAGCAGGTCACTTTGGATTTGTCAAATCCAAGCTTCGTTGACGGACCACCTAACGATTGTTTCCGGGTAATCTCCATGTATCTCTGAGCTCTGCGGATGCAACTAGCTAAACACCAGCGGATGTCAATGAGTTCCATCTCTTCCGGATCAATTTGGTCGTAGTCTTCTTTGGTTAACTCTGAGTTTCCAATTTTGCCAGCTACAAGACCTTCATACGTTTCCAGAACAGATGCGAGAAATCTCATTTGTTGCTTAGCTGCATTTATGCTCATTGTCGGTGAATTCTTCAATTTGAGAGCAATATTGCACAGAACTTCATCAGATTCTTCAGAACTAACTTTTGAAGCAGATGAATGAAAACCCGGATCGTAACTTGATGAGCTTTTCTGAGGTTCTTTTGTCTTCTCACCACTGAATGCTGTCTGTGGTGATCTATCAGCTTTCACCGAAGGTATATTTCCTTTATAATAAGGACCAACATTCTGCTGATACGAAGAACTGCTCGTCTTGTCCTGCTTTTGCAACTCAAGTTCATGACTCTCTATCTTTTCTATCAAGACATCAAGAGAAATTGTATCATATAAAGCATCATTTTTGTCAAAATAAACACAAACGTTTGCCACTGATCAGCTCGTGGTAACGCTTCAATGACTTTATCAATAATTTCCTCTCTTGTTTTCTCAATTTTGAAACGTTCAAGTTCAATTTTTAAATGACAGAATCTCTCTATCATTTGCCTCACCGACTCTCCTTTAATGTTATCAAATAAATCGAATTCTTTTTTAAGCAACGCAATTTTGTTCTTTTTAATCTGTTTACCCCCCTCAGCTTTAACACGTAAAGCTTCCCAAACTGATTTAGATGACCCATCATGATTCAGTAACGCAAAAATATCATTTCTGATTGCAGACTGGATCAAAGCAATCATTCTTTGTTCGGCAGCAAACTCAGATTTATCTTCTCTTGATAACTTCATGAATGAAAGTTCTTCGCCTTTATCATATTTTGGCCGTTCATATCCAAACTCTAAATAAAACCAGCTTTCGTGAGCATACGCTTTCGCCCAATTGAGAAAACGTTCTTTCCACCATGTATAATCTTCAATGCTCTCCAAAGTTGGTGGCTTTGAGTGTGTTCCATAGAAATTATCATGCTTGATGTTTTCATTGATAGCTTTCGTGATGGTTTTTGGTGTAATAGTGGTAATCTCGGACGATTCGGATGTGAACGCGTTAAAAAACGTGTTGTAGAATTCTTCGGCCATGATGTAATCCTTGAATTACCTGGATAGTTGGCACTCCTTAAAATCTATTGGGCCGCAAGTCTTGATCAATACACAATGCACTTTTCAAGTGGTGTGTCGGTTTCAAGCAATCAGACGGTTTCAAGCGGTCAGACAGTTTCAAGCGGTCAGACAGTTTCAAGCGGTCGATGTTTTCAAGCGGTCAGACAGTTTCAAGCGAACATGTCTACTTGAAGCAAACACAACTATATTTTCAAGCGAACAGGCAAGTTGAAGCGAACTAAGCTATATTTTCAAGCGAACAGACAATATCCGTTCAAGCGAACACAAGTTTTAGGCCTGTTTTTGTCATTTTTAGTCCGAATTTGACCATAAAACTTTCAAGGGTTTGTCTATGTCCAATTCCGAGTGCACTGTGAAAATTTGAACCAATTCGGACCGTGAAATCTCGTTCAATTGAAGAAAGAAGGTGTAGAAGTCAGAAAATAGATGATATCAAGCTAAACTCTTCTTCCTGAGCTCTGATACCACTTGTAGGATCATTGTTGGACCCAAACGAGTCATTCTGAAGAGCATATAATCCGATTCAAAGGCGGAATCAGTGAAACGGACGTGGAAAAAGCTTGATACTAATAAATCTGTCACTTTGATTGATTATAACACTAATTACAACCTAAACAGATTTTGGCAGCACTTCGTTACAAATCCTGAAGTGTACCAAATGAAATCAACAAGTGCCCTATTTATAGTGTGTGTAGTTCGCTTGAAATGGACATGGCATGTTCAAGCGACCAGACCTGTTCAAGCGACCAGGCCTGTTCAAGTTATCATGCATGTTCAAGCTAACAACCTTCTAAACTTTCTAATAACAGTTTCTTGCAACTCGGACACTGATAATCCTATCCTATCCTATTACATGATTCAAGACGAAGTCAATAGACGTATTGCACTAACAAAATGGAACATGATGGTTATGTAAAGTGTTTAACTGCCGAACAGTAAAGGATATATAAAATTGTTATGGAAGCGATTGAAAAAGGTGATGGAGGGGTGTTTTTTTATATGGTTATGGTGGAACTTGAAATACGTTTCTTTGGAAGACATTCTCAGCTGCATTACGATCAAACGGTGAAGTTGTATTGAATGTTGCATCCAGTGGAATTGCTTCGCTTTTGCTGGATGGTGGTTGAACTGCTCATTCAAGGTTTGTAATTCCAATCAACATTAATGAGAATTCAATATGTTCGATAGAGCCTAATACTGAGTTAGGTGATTTAATTAAAAGAGCAACATTGATTATTTGGGATGAAGCACCTATGACTCACAAGCATTATTTCGAGGCTCTTGATAGAACAATGAGAGACATATCACGTTCCAGTCAACCGAATATGCAATCCAAGCCGTTTGGGGGAAAGGTAATTCTATTTGGTGGTGATTTTAGACAAATTCTTCCGATCATCCCTAAAGGTACCAGAACAATGATAGTCAATGCTTCTTTGAATTCTTCTTATATATGGCGCCACTGTCAAGTACTAAAGCTAACTGAGAATATGAGATTAAGAGTTGGTTGTCAGGAAGCAGATTTGAAAGAAATAAAGGATTTTGGAGAATATATTTTAAAGCTTGGTGATGGTCTGCTTGGTGAAGAAAATGATGGTGAGATTGATATTGAAGTGCCAGATGATTTACTTATTCATGACCAAGTCAATCCTATTTCTTCTCTCATTTCATTTATATATCCGGAAATGAATAAGTTTTTGTGGGATTTAACGTATTTCCAACAAAGGGCGATTCTTGCTCCAACTAATGAAGTAGTAGATTCAATAAATAAAGAGTTGTTAGAGAGTCTGCCTGGTGAAGAAAAGATTCATTTTAGTTCAGATAGTTTATGCCAATCGGAGGAAGAATCAGAGCTTAATATGGCATTGTTTCCTCCTGATGTGTTAAGCAATCTTCGTTTATCTAGTTTACCTAACCATAAATTAGTACTGAAACTTGGTGCTCCAGTGATGTTACTCAGAAACATTGATCAGGCAAATGGATTGTGTAATGGTACACGTTTACAAGTCACGAAGCTCGGAAAAGTTGTGATTGAAGCAAATGTTATCACATGGACTAATATAGGTCACCATACTTTGAATTAAAGATTGACGATGACACCTTCTAATAAAAGAATACCAGTGAACATTTCTCGAAGACAGTTCCCACTTTCACTGTGTTTTGCTATGACAATAAATAAAAGTCAAGGACAATCATTGGAGCGTGTTGGTTTATATCTTCCACGTCCAGTGTTTAGTCATGGCCAGCTCTATGTTGCTGTATCTAGAGTAAAAAGTAGGAAGGGGTTGAAAATTTTGATTTGTGATAAAGAGAAACAAGTCTGTACAACCACTACTAATGTGGTTTACAAAGAAGTTTTACAAAATCTATGATGATACTAAACATCTGTCAACCTTGCAACGTCTGTTGGGTATAATGGAGGAACTGTTGTTAGAAAATGTTTGTTGGAAAGCAATACAACTTTTTGAAAGCATCTGATACTTGCTCTGCATTAAGCCTATCCTGAGAACACATGTTGTTAATAACATTATTCTCTTAAAATCTGTTTACTAACCTTTTGTAATTTATGTTGACTGACCTTTTTAACATGGGTTGACTAACATCTGATAGTTACTATCTATCCATCTGGCAAGCTCTATTGGAGATAATGGATGACAGTTCTTAGTAAAGTCTGTTGGAAAGCAACAGAAGTTTTTAACAGTTAATAGAAAACAGTGGTTTCCTATCAACATAATGAAATTGCTGTTGAATAAACCTATTGATCATTAATTTATATCAATTTTGTAAGTATGCAGTAATTATTTTTTTACTCTCTGTCAATATGTGTTATGCATGGTTTTTATAAGAAACGACCCGTGTTTGCACACGGGTCTTACCGCTAGTATAATAAACAAATAAGGTTTGGGACACGTGTCGCGTTGTGGTGAAACCTCACAAGATTTTTGGCAGGTAAATATGGGAGAGATGCTTTTTTTTTACACGGGATCCGAATGGAGGTAACCATACCCGTAAATTTTGACCCGGGTATATAATGAACAAAAAAAACCCTAAATCCATTATTCCTTTCATTCAAGAACACTGATTCAGAAATTGTTTCTATCGTCGCCCTCAAAACCCTAGCGGCGTGTTTGCATCTTCTTCAACTAATTGACAACGGTGATTGCAAACATCAAACATCGATTTCACATCTTCAATGTACAATTTTTCTTATCTTCCGGTGTTCATCATCCACGTAACAGTCGGCTTTCAACTTGATCAGTGTTTAATTTTGAAATATGTATGTTCATCTTTTGTTGGTTTATTTACAGATCTAGGGTTTTGTTTGTTTAACATTAGGGTTTTATCGATTTATTCATAACTTCATATTACTATTTATTTTTCTTCAGATTTGTTCAGATTACATTTTTTTTACTAATCGTTTTCTTTTTTTATAAACCAGTTCAGATTAGGGTTTTTTTTATGTTAGGTATAATCACGATAGACATCACTTAGAGAATATTTGGCATTCACTTAACACACACAAGAGCTAGACGAGCGAAGAAATACATGGGCTACTCCACATACAAGGCCGAAAAAGGTACTGTTGATTAATTTATCTTGATTATTTTACTCCTTGTTTGTTTAATCCTTATTATCATATGCCGGTAAAGCATTTACTTTTTTTGTCCATTGTATTAGGTGAACTGCAGGACAAGAATATAGTATCTGGTGGTTTCGACCTCGGTGTATTAGGTGGGCTGCAGGTCAAGAAATGTATGGATATTACATTCTGTGTGTTAACTTGAGCTGGTAACCATTAACTATCAAGCACAATAATCAAACTACTGCCACAACCCTAACTTTTAACTTTCTAATTACTTACATTCAGTGATCTATTTTGTTGCTTATCATGACGAAGAATGGGGGGTTCTTGCTCTTGATGATACGTAAGCACCCGAAACTTGTGGATAACACGTTTTTTATTGAAATCAACTGTTTGTTTATGGGTTTGATTGTGGTTGTCAAGGTTGTTGTTTGAATTATTGGTGCTGACTGGTGCTCAAGTTGGATCAAATTGGACTTGGACTTCTGTTTTGAAGAAAAAGGGTGCAAGTTAAGTCTTTAACAATGTTTTTGTAGTAATCTGACTTGACAACCAATTGGTTAGCTTTATGCCTTTTAGTTATGCATATTAATTTTGGAGTTCTTATATTATTATCAAGTGGTTTGTATGTTTAACATTGTTCTTGATATCTAATTCTTTCAAATAAAAACAACAGGATAAAGTTGACACACATGTGACACATGCAGCTCCCAAAGCTCAAAGGGTGTAACATATGCTTAGTTACCAGGTCGGTGTGTAGTTCACTTGCTTGATCAATGATCATTGTTGATGTTTATCGTGTAACGATTGAATGGATTTTAAACTGGAACATTGAATTTAGGGATGATTGTTTATATTTAGATTTATTGTATAACCGTTGTTTTTCTTGAAAGTTATTCAAGTGTATGAAGATTTGCAGTAAAAGCTGCAATTAGAGACCCTGATCCTTGGTTTGAAGGTGCTGGTACCTTACTCATCCGAAGATGCTCACCTTTTTATGGTGTGCATGTTGTAGAATACGAAGGTGCATACAAGGTTAGAATTTCATGCTTTTCTTCATTTCCACAAAAGAAATAACTAGAGGTGGTAAAATGGGCGGGCCGACATGATATCTTTGTGTGTTTTTATCTCACTGTAGATTTTTTTTTGGCTAGATAACCAAGGGTTTATTGGATAAATATGGACCTGGAAGGGTTCTTGATACCCCTATTACCGAGGTTCGGAAGTTATTCTATTAAGTTTCACTATTTTACTATATATATATATATATATATATATATATATATATATACGTTTTTACAGCTTCTATATCTGAAAATACTTATTCATATTTTCAGGCTGGGTTTGCCGGTATTGGAGTTGGTTCTGCATATCATGGTCTGAAGCCAATGATAGAGTTTATGACTTTCAATTTCTCTATGCAGGTTACATCATCTACATATTACTAGCGTCTGTTTCAATGTATGTGTTTGATTGTTTTAACAATCTGTTGGTAATGTTTTGCAGGCGATTGACCATGTTATCAACTTTGCAGCAAAGTCAAACTACATATCTGCTAGGCAAATTAATGTACCCTTTGTTTTTAGAGGACCAAATGGGCCCGCTGCCGGTGTTGGTGCTCAACATTCCCCAGTTTGTTTTTTTTTTGACTCTCTGACTATTTTTTCATGATTTCTCATATCTTCCATGTGTGGTCCTGACACGAGTGATATCATAAAGTTTATTCGTTTTCATTTTCTAATTATATATTGCTATTTGTGCTTCGTTCCTTTATTGTGTATTATCTTGACGTACATTGCACATAGTTGTTTATTTGTATTTGTAAGACGCACACGTGTCCATCGACGTGTATTGTTTATTCAAGTCTGGTGTATATTAGGTAATGGATTTGTTTTCACAAGCTTCTTTTCGCAAGATTATGTGCCAAGCTTCTGGCGACTCTGAGGTTTGGTTTGATTTTGGTAATTTTTCTCCGTCTTAACATCTAGGGCTTATGTTTGTGCGTCTTTAGTTTACTGGTGGTTGCTGGTAAGTTTGCCCCTATTTTCCAGCAGTTGTTGCTGGCATTATTCTGTTGTCTTTAATCGCTTGTGATCAATAGAAGGTACATATTCTTTTTATTTTATCTCCTATAGAAATGCTTAAAAGGTTGAGATGAAAAGTAAAAGTATTTTATTGGTGTCTAACATATTGTTAGTTCATTAGGGTATAATTTGTTTTCGTCAAATCTATCACTTTCTTATTTATATATAGTTTGGTTCTCATTTAACTTATTTTTCTTATGATTGCAGATCAAAGTTCCTTAGGTTGGATTCAATGTACACTTTAGAGGGACAAAGACTAAGGAAACTCTTTATTCTTCGTGAGTTTTTTAAAGACTTTCTTAAATTTTGCCAAAATATTTGTCTAGCTTTATTTCACATTAACAGTCACCATTTACCATATCACGTTGATCAGGATATGTGCTTTTAACTTTAAATTCATTACGAAAATTTGAATTTTTTTATTCCATTAATTTTGAGATTGGAAAGGTTAACACATGAATGACGTATTATATTCGCACTTTGTTTTATTTCATGCACCTTTTTGTGGAAGAACCGCATTGAAGACTGCTCAAATGCAATAGAACATATCATATCATATCTAGCAGTAGAGGTGCACAAGCCTGGTTTTTGGCCCAAACGGGTTCGGGTCAACAAAAGTAAAAAACTGCTTTTGTTGGAACGAGTTTGGGTTGAAACCGGCTTGAATGAAGCCAAAGGATTAGGTTTGACCGGTTAGGTCCGGGCTCCAACCATTTTTAAAGTAGTTTCAAGTTACAACTCGACTTCTACTCTACAGGTCAGGTCGTGTATAACTGGTCTTTAACTGAACTGATTTCGGTACTTGGGAAAGGTTGACTTCGCCCGAAAGTTTGTAAAGTTGGTCTTTAACAAAGTCATCATTAATCATTTTTAAGTCAAATATCTTTTTTTTCAAAGCTAAAAATTAAAATTCAGCTTATATATTTCCTGTATATTGGTTTGCTTTTGAACATTTTGGATTTAAAATTTTCTGAATGTACATTTTAAACCAAATTTATCCCATTTGGTCTTTTACCAAACCCAGCTCAATTGGTACAGCGATGCGAGTTATCAAACCATGATAGTTAAATTTCAATTTTCCCCATGCAAGAAAACCATATGATTTTTAAATATAAGAAGCAACGTTTTTGTTAATTTAGTGTTTTATAATACATTTTCTTTGGATTTGAGTAGGTTAGATCCATTTTTTACAAACGTCTTTCCATTTGCAATGGAAAGAATATAAGCCTACGATAATTCAAATGGGTCAAAAGCAACGTAGTTGGATTTCAGCAGGAGATTGCTGATGATGTTGAGATTCTGATGGATTTAGTCATGAAGGTTTGTTAGTTTTTTGGTTTACGTTATTGATCTATTTTTTGGGAACTTTGACCTTAATTAAGTTTTACTTTTATCTAAGTATTGATTTTGGAGACATTTATCTGGATTATTCATATTTGAGTATCAATTTCATGAGTGGTTAGTTGTTTTTTATCGTGTTTGTTTTAATATGCTCATATGTTAACTGTTCATGAGGGATTTTGTGGACTTTGCAGACAGTTTTTTGGAGACATTTTTGTTAATTTGTTTTTTTATAATTTAACTTTTACATGGGTGGTTATGAATATTTTCTTATGTTACGAATATAAATATGTTGTGTTTTATAGATAATGGGGATTGAGTTCATTTGTCAAATTTTGGTTATGTTTTGATTAATTTTTTGGAATATCACTTTTATTAATACATTTGGTTAACTAATCTTACTTGTTTATATTATATGTGCTCAACTATTTAAACCATCTTGTAGCCATAAATAGGGATGAGCACGATACCCGTTCGATATCGAACGGGTACCGGTACCGAAAAACGAGTAAAGTGGGTTCCGGTATCAAATATACCGGTTCGGTACCATATTTTTATATTGAAATATCTTGAGTTATGAAGAACCTGGTTCTCTTACCATTTGCGCATAGTTCAGTTTAGGTCTCTGATGATGTGGTGGAGACTCTTATAGTTACTGTGTTGCAGAACACGTGCTAGACATGCTGGTTCACTACAATCAGGTTTGTATACTTTTGCCTTCTAAATTTGTAATTTAGATATGCTAGAAATCTGAAATATCTTTTTTTTATTTGGGTTCAGGTTTATAATATTCTTTATTATGAAGTGTTATATTTCACTTTATCTAAATTACAATATCTCAAATCTTTAAAATTGGATTCTAATTTTTATTAATTTGCAGCTTGTAATACACAATCTTAGGTTGCCAAAACAGAGCACTGTTGGAGATGTTCTTAATGAAATAGTGTCATTTTAACTATAATGAACTTGCATTTAAGTTGCTACACCTTGGCGAAGAGAATAAGAACATCAGCATGTCGAAGAATCAGTTAATGGTGTCTGCTACTATAACAAGTAATTCATTTTTTTGTTACATCTTCCATTATTTAACAATCTAGGAGATTTTTTTTTATACTTAAAAATAACCGTTCGACAACTTTCGACCTGTTTCTTTATTATCTATTATTTTGATTTTACCTATTTGACCTGTAGGGATGAAACTTACAAAAGTTAACCAAATTCAAAAACTAATGATTTGAAATTTTACCTATACTCAAAACGACCCAGTTCAGTTTCTATTAATAAATTTTATTTTTATTAAATTTGAAGCATGCAGTCTTTTACATAGTTTTGGTAGCGTGTTTTCATCAATTTGGATTTCATAGAGCCATTTGGACTCACTTAGATCGAGGTAATTTTTTTAATGTTTTTATGCATTTTTAGAAACTAAGTGCACAAGTCGGTAGGATACCGTTAGCCCAACTCACTAGATTCTATTAAACAGGATATACATCGAATGGGTTATATTTGTTTGATTGTTTTTTGTCATTTTATTTAGGAGTAGAGGTCCCAAGATGATTGGTTTAGTTGGGGTTGATAATGGGTCAAAATATAGCGTTGACCCATGTTACATGTGGCTATATCCTGGAGTCGGTTTACCACGTTCTATCCTTGTAGCATAAACAATCTGGTGGCTGGTTGGCATGTGGCTGAATGTAACAGACTAGCATCAATGCTCTACGGTGAAGGATCTATTCAGATTCACATAAGATTTGAGGTAACAAAAAAAGCAAAAGAAAGCGATCTACTATGTTATTTTGGCAGTTATATTGAAGAAGCAACAAGATGAGATTGACGTAGTGAGGAAGGTGAATGGTGAGTATGAGGTGAAATTTAGGGTTTTAGATGATGATTTGAAGAAAGAGAATGAGATTGATGTGATGACTTATGAGGAAGGTGAATGGTGAGTATGAGGGGAAATTTAAGGTTTTAAATGATGAGTTGAAGAAGAAAGAGAATGAGTTTGATGTGATGAGGAAGGTGAATGGTGAGTATGAGGTGAAATTTAGGGTTTTAGGTGATGAGATTGATGTGATGAGGAAGGTAAATGGTGAGTATGAGGGGAAACTTTGGGTTTTCGGTGATGAGTTGGATAAGAAACAAGATGACATTGATGTCATGAGGAAGGTGAATGGTGATTATGAGAGAAAGTTTAGGGTTTTTAGGTGATGGGTTCGAGAAGAAACAAGAGAAGATTGAAGTGAAATTTTGTTGTTTAAATGATGAGTTGAAGAAGAAACAAGATGAGGTTGATGCAATGAGGAAGGTGATTGGTGAGTATGAGAAAAGATATAGGGTTGTAGATGAATAGTTAAAGAAACAAAAAATGAGTTTGATGCATTGAGGAAGGTGAATGGTGAGTATGAGGGGAAGTTTAACGGTTTAAATGATGAGTTGAAGAAGCAACACAACGAGATTGATGCAAAGAGGAGGCTGATTGCAAAGTACGCGAGAAAACTTTGTGTTTTAAGTTATGACTTGAAGAAACAAAAAAATGAGATTGATGCAACGAGGAAGGTGTATAGTGAGTGTAAATTGAAATTTGAGGTTCTAAATGATGAGTTGAAGAAGCAACAGAATGAGACTGATGCAATGAGTAAGGCGAATGGTGAGGCGAGAGCAAATTTAATGTTTTAAACTATTACTTGAAGAAACAGAATGAGATTAATGCACTGACGAAGGTGATTTTTGAGTACGAGAGCAAATTTAAAGTTTATAAAGCGACCTTTGGAATCTGATGCTGTGGTTTTTAGTTCAGAGAAAATTACTAAGAAATCGATGGCTTCAAGGACCGAACTAAAAGGATGTGCAGGTATTGATTTTCTACTTCCGTTTCTGTTACTAAGATTTGCTTATTATGGTTTCATTCTCAATTGAAAATGTTACAAACTTACAAATCATAAGAAAGCAGTAAGACACTTTTAGTTTGTTATTTGAAAGATCTATAGTTAGATTATTACCTATTTTAATTTTAGAAAAATGGTTCAATAACTCATAAACATGTTTATATATAGCTTGTGGTCCATCATCTTATGGTAGACTTTTATGTGTCAAAGAAAGCTATAGAACGCCACTGTTTAGTGAAAATCGAGCTAACGTACTCATCGCAGCTCTTTAACAAATGCTGAAATAAAAGTGTGATTCTTTCTTCTTTGATTTAAGAAGTCAAGAACAAAGGTCTGATGATTAGACATGAGACCCTGAAATCTTTGTGAAACTAACAAACTGGTGCAGTTGGGATTATGAAAATAGCTTATGGTTTATAGGGTTGCTGCTAACTATGTTTATGGCTTGTATTTATCCTATCTATAAAGCTTTAAATCTATCAACGATTTACATTTTAAATTTGGATATTTTATGAAGTGAAACTACTTTGTTATCTTTTAAAACAACCAACAATTTGTTATAACACACTATCTTCATACCCTCCCACTCCGTATAGTCTAAGACGTCCATACCATTAATATTCTACGGGGTTTGAAGGATGGATTGTATATGCTGAAGTTATAAAATAATTATTATTGATCTTGATTAATTATTTTTAAACGTGTATTTCACTAGATTGACCTTCAGTTCAATGGTTGATGATGATCTTTTGCGATTCTATTTGTTTTCAAATGTGAGCTGTTGTTCAGTTGGAGTCTACAAGTGTATGCACTAATCATTTACATCATTTTTCGAGTAAAAAATATATTTATGAAATATCCTCACACCAAATTTGTTTCCACCCTAATGAATGTTTATTTTTATTTAATTATTTAATACTTAATATCCAAACAACTTATTAATAACAATTATAAGTTAGTCACAAGTTTTAGCGAAGGCAATTCCCATTATCGGTCCAATTCCCAATGATCATCAACAAAAGCGAAGACCACTATTCAAAAGTTGGTCTTTATTTTACACATGGTTAATTGTATCTAGCGTTATCGAAAGTCAAGACTAGAAAAAGAATCAAATTATTAATATTAGATAGAGACGGGAAATTTACAAGTCAAACCTCAAATGTAGTCTACAAGGATTTTTTTTTAAGATCTATGATTTGTATGTATCAATATGTGTATTTCTAAGTTTATTTGGTAATGTTATAATCTATTAGGTTACTTTCTTTGTATTTATTTATTTTTATATAGATTTTATAGTTAATGACTTAGTTCGAATAATCACTACTGAAACAAATGGGTCACGCTAAAAGTGAACTTCTTGTATTTGCGAGTGGTTATAGATAGGATACCGTCGGCAATGAATTTGGTGAGAAGAAATATTCACTTTTGTTTGAGTCATTGCTTTTTATGTGGAGATACCAGAACACATATTTATATCTTGTAGAATGGTACAGGCAAGTCTGGGACTTTGTGATGCAATGGTGCAAGGTTAGTGGGCTATACATGCTTGGGCTAAATGATTTTGTTACTCAGCGTAATTAAAGGAGAGGGTCTGTGAAGTGGTAGCTGGCTATAGATATTGTTCTCCAAATCTCAGTATGGTGCATGTGGCGGTGCAGAAACGGCGCGCTATTCAACAATGGCGCGGTATTCAACAATAGACAACCGAGCATTGCGAAGATCGAAGGTGAGATAAAAACTCTTAGCTTCTTCCGGCTAAAAATAGGTTGCGGGCGCAAGAGTAAAATGGGAGAATTCGTGTGATTTTAGTTTAGTAAGTATTGGAATCTAATGTAATATTTCTTGATGGATGTAATGCCGTCCGGCTAATTAGTTGTTAACCAGAACATTGTTTCTAATAAAATTTGGTTGGTCTTTCAAAAAAAAAATGTTACCATTTAAGTTTCATTCAAAGTGTTATTTATGTACTTTTGTTTATTGTAAATTAAATTATCCTATCCCGGGAAGTTCCGAGTGATAGCCTAGCTAGGTATATATACCTGTCTCATTTGTGTTGGATTTCAGATATACTAGTTGGGGTCGGGTATTTTTGCGGTCCCTAGTTAGAGCCCCATCCCACACGAGACCACGTCCCATCCCATGGTTTTCTCCAATGACATCCCCTTCCCTCGGTAGCAAAGCTCACTATCAAATTTCTGCATTTGTTTCCTGCTCCGCCGGACAAACAAAAATTACAATCCAACAAACAAAAATTACAATCCAAAAACAAAAATCACAACCCAACAAACAAAAATTACAATCCATGGGGTGTGATTTTTGTTTTTGGTTATATTAGTTTGCCGGGAAAAAAATGGGGGAAAAGGGGTTTTGATGGACCTGGACTGGATCGCTTACGTACTTGTGCAGATTGAATGTAAAATGGGGGAAAAGGGTTACGAAGAGCTCCAGCTATTGCTCCTAATCAAATGGATCTAAGTGTTGGTTTAATTTAACGATTGAGCTATTCTTCTGTTAGTCTTTTATATAATGCAACAAATCTGTCATATCATCTCTGCTATAGGCTTTATTTAATTTCTAGTTTTGCAACTAAAATCTTTGATTCGAACAACCATTTAGAAACAGTCAGATACATCAACGGGCCATATGGTTTCGCCCTCATACGACTGTGTTTCGCCTGCTAGATGACCTTTAGACTGTGGGTATGGGGCTTGGGTTGGGGCGTGGCCCTTGGGGCTTGGGTTTGAAGCCCGTCGTGGGGCGGGCTTGGGTTTGATGTGGCGGCCTCCTATTCGTCTTGGGTTTTAAATTTTATATATATATATATATATATATATATATATATATATATATATATATATATATATATATATATATATATATATATATATATATATATATATATATATATATTTAATAACTTGCCAACCCACACGGTGCAACACGCCCCGCCATATCCCACGGACACGTCACTAGGCGGTTGGGGGCTCGAACTCCACGTGTCAACTCATGCCCCCAACCCAAGCCCCACCATACCCCTCGGTTTTATGACCATTTTTCACCTGTCATACGACCCCATGCACGTCAGTGGCATATGGATGGTGTGTCATCGGTGCTTGTTTAGACTGACCCCTTTAGAATTATTGGTTTGAATAATTCATGATAATCACAATTGTTAATATTGCATACCATCTACATGTCATCTTGAATTATATTTAGTTTTTTGAAATCAGATAGGCTGATGTTGTAATGTTCATTGGGTATTTGAGAGGCCTAATTTAGTTAGCAAGGGAAAGTGTTAGCTAGGCAAGCTTATTTTTAATTCTCAAAGGCAATTGAGTGAGCACCATCAATAGAGGCGGGGTTCTTCTGATACGTACACAAAGAGTTAGTTTTTTTCGAGTGTAGGTCCTCTACTTGTTCTATAAATGAACTTTTAGTTGAGTTGTTTGATATACGGTTCAAAATCCTATGCGTTTTGTTTCTGATTCCTATCAATAATTATTGGTAGATTGTTTATATGGTGATTGAATGGTTGTGTTCCTTGAGAATGACTTGGTAGCTGCTAGCTCTAATCATGAAGATGATACTAGGTTACAATCAGGTGTCTTAAGTATGTGTAATATAGTTATTTCATTATTTTGCCTATCTACTGTATTTATACAACAGAGTTGCATCATGCATGTGTGACAAAGGATCAAATAGACATGATAAAGTATAGATAGTATATGTTTATCTGAAAACACATCAGATTTTGCTCGTCAGTAGTCACTTGTGCTGATCGATAGATATAATTTGATATTTGAATAGGAACTAGGAATGAGACCCGCCGCAATGCGGCGGGGATTCTTTAGTTATAACTAAGTCGATCTACGACTCGTACGTTATGTTAAACCTGTCAAACGGGGAAAAAAGACGATGTAAAAACGTTCACCTACACACACACGTTGCGTCATGTTAACACGCAAAATTTAGAACGAAACGCAAAAACGTTAAACCAAAGACGCACGTTGCGATGTGTTAAATCACAAAATTTAGAACCAAGCATAAAGCGAAAAATTTGCGTAAAATGAAAACTATAAAGGACCAAAGTTGAATGTAAAAAAAGTTATGAGGATATAATGCAAAAGATAAAAAGTTTTGAGTTAAAAGTAAACAAACAAATAGTTTTGGGTTAAAAGTAATTTATGAAATACTCTTGGGTAAAAAGTAAGAAAAATCATTTTTTTTTAAACCCCCAAAGCCAACGTTACGACAACCATATGCATAACCATTTTTTCTTTGAAAAACCCCCCAAAGCACAACTCGTGGTGCAGCGGGGCGTAAAACGGTGTCAAAAAACGTCATCGACCACCAACACTGACTCGACCTAGGATATACGTGTTGCGACGAACCTGTCAAACATGAAAAAATAGAGGTAAAAACGTTGAACCACACATGCACGTTGCGTCGTATTAACTCGAAAAAATTAGAACTATACGCAAAACGAAAATTTGCGAAAGATGAAAAGTATAAGTAACAAAAGTTGTGAAGTTAAATTGCAAATAATTAAAAGTTTTGGGTTAAAGTTAAAAAAACCAATTATGTAGGGTTAAAATAGAAAAGATAAAAACCTTTTGGGTTAAAAGTAAAAATTCAAGTTTTTTTTTTGAAAAATGCCCTAAGCACAAGTTACAATCTATAGAAGCATATAGTGGTTGCTTCTTTATATATGGTTTAATTTAATGACTGAGAGAAAGCTAAGGTGCTTGCTGGCCACAGAGAAATTTTTTGTCAACGTAATGCAACCGTAGCTAATAAGTAATAACTCACCATCTGATTGGGTCCCTTCCCTGGCTCCTACAGTTTTGAAGTTTTTAGTCCAACAATGCAATGATGCATAAACCTAGCTAAAACATTTTGATCTTTCACTATATGATTGGGTCCCACTTGCATCCTTTTATTCAGAACAAGCATAAGTTGAAGACAAAATGAACGGTATCAGCTATTCATAATGTTTAAGTAAAAAAGCTATATAGGTTGTGAGAAGAATAATGGATATATGCTACCATACTTGCAGTCCTTAGATGTCACAAATCTATAAGAAATGTGTTGACTAAAATCATGTCACCTATCTTTTTAGAAATCCTTCCCAATCAAAATGCAACTCAAAGACCGAGGCAGGCCTGCATTCATGCACCAAATGGCCAGCTGTAGCAAACATTAACATAGGCGTGTAGAAACAAAAACAAACACTTGTTACAGGTGAAAAAGCTAGGGTGCTATCTTTAGAGGCATGTTTCTCCAAGAGCCTAAAATTTATGTTTAGATTAAAAAAATGAATTTTATGTAGGCAAGACAAAAGGAATTAATATCTTAACCTACTTCTGTCACATTGTTCTTTCACCCCAAAAGATCATTACCCTTTTTTTTGGGTGCATCTATTTTTAGTTGATAATTTTGTCTTAACAATAAAAACTGTGTTTCTTGTAAATGCAATGAACTTTGGTTACCTGTATTCGGTAGTTAGCCTATTTTATGTTAAGATCCAAGTCGTGCTGTACAAAATTTTGGTTTTGCACTTTGGGTCACTGTTGAACCCATTAATTAGTGTTGAATGTTGATATCGTAGGATTTCTATGAAGCTTTTGCAATGTATTGCTCTGGGAGATATCTTGTCCATGCCCGGATATCTTTCTTTTGATTTGCTTAATGAGACTAGTAACTTTGACCGTGATGATTCACATTCTAGATTTGAAGCAACCTTGTTTGTTTATAGTGGCGGAGCTTGAACGAAAACTCGGTGGGGGCCGGACTCTTTAAAATCAAATACTTTACACTACAAATTTTTTTTCGGTAAAATTAACACTTGCCCATGTTTGTTTACCATCTTCCAAAACTCACCCCTTCGTAATGTGTACTTTGTGTTTTTTATTTTTGTCAGGAAGTTCCTAGCCTCATAAGAATTTTATTTTTGCAAACAGTTTGTATTTTTAATGAAATTGACCTCCTCTTAGAGTCTTAGTTTTTTTTTTTGAACGACTTTCATTAAAAAAAACTACACCTCGCAAAACGCTAGGGCCAGAGGCGAACACCCATTACAAGGAAAAATTACACCGATCGGACCAACCTAATGATCTAAAACACGACCTATATTTGATCCAAACAAAAGCCAACGATCTAATATCTTCCTTGATTTTAGTCACGTTAACCTCCTTGTTTGCAAAGATCGCCTCGTTTCTAGATTTTCAAATACACCAAGCCGCCGTGCAACTGATTGCTTGAACCCCTTTGTTTTTTCGCTTGTTATTGAAGGCCTTGTGGACCTTTACGAAGTCTCTCACGGAGAACGCGTAAATATTCGGGATACCACACCATTGACTAACAAAATCCCAAACAGTGGAAGCAACATAACAAGAAGTTAGGAGATGTTCACTGTTCTCCGTGCCTTCCCCGCAAAGCTTACACGTCAAGGATTCTACAGGAATGTTCCTCTTCGATAAGCCTTCGAGGGTAGGGAGTCTATCTTGCAACGCCTTCCACATAAACGTGTTCACCTTTTTTGGAATCCAAGAGTTCCAGTTCCAAATGAAATTCACTGGACCCTGCTTTGCTTTGAGAATGTAATTCTTCATCGACGCGACCGAGAACATTTTAGATTCGTCAACACTCCATGTCTTCTTATCTTGGGCTTGATCAAATCGGACCTCCTGTAATCGTATGTTTTTTTTACATGTTTGCTGTTCATCTTCTGTGAGGATTGCTTCTTTTATGTAAGTTAAAGGAGAAAGAAAGTGGGATTAGGACATCAATGTTAGAACCTGAGGTATCAAGCTGGTTTAGGACAGCTGCTAACACATCTTTATTTACCAACTACATTATATGAGTTTGATTTAAATTAAAACCTTCTGAGAATATTCTGTGTTCCGGAACTTTAGCTCACAAGCAGTTCCCAACTGATCATTCCACTTGCATCATTTCAGTTTTGTGTAGGTCTTTGCTGTTGAAGGTTCAATACGATTCCTATTGGTCATGGTGTTTTTTTTTTTTTTTTCTTTTTTATAAAAGTGGTAGAATTGTTAGAAGTGTAGTATTGTAGTTGAGTATTTGATATACCTATTTAAAATACTTATTATTTGCAATTTATAATACCATCATTATACCTTTTACTTTCTCTTTACACTCCAAACTCTCATAATATCCTATTGCAAGTTTTAAGGGAAGGGTATAAATGTTATAAATTTAAAATGGATATATTTGATATTTGGATTTTTTGTTGGGTCTGGCAAAATGTCAGGCCAGATTGGGTCAAAATAGACCTTTTTAAAAAAGTATGAGTTTAGTTTGGGTCAAAATTGGACACGGGTTGAAATGAGTCGTGTTAGAAAGATGTATTAAAATAGGTCCACCCCCTATATTTTTTTATGGCGGCTAGCGGAGGCAGTGGATATGGCGGTAGCGACAAAGACTAGGCGGTGGTGGCGAAAAATGGCCGCGGGTGGTGCTAACTGCTAACCGATTTGAATCCGTAATAGGCTTTGAAGTTTTATAACTGTGGCCTATTTTGACGTGTGTTACCCAAATGAATCTATATCCAAATTTATTTTTGGTCATATCAACTCTTTGAAGAATGGAATGGGTCATGATTGTCATCCTATGTGAATTCTCCATTTTTTAATTTGCCAATATTAAAATAATGAAATTATTCATTTTTTAATTTGCCAGTTTTCAAATAATGGAATGTTGACTATTTTGTTAAGGACTTGTAATAACTTTTTTATTTGAATATAACTTCACCCTTTTTTCATTGCATTGTAGCTGATGTTGTTTTGGTCCTTGATACAGATTGTTAAAGATTTGAGGTTCACCGTGACCCAAGTCGTAGAGGCCGACAACCTCTATAGAAGGGCCTGTCAAGATTTAATCAAAAAATGCATAAGATATCACAAACCATAAACCGGGGATCCAACAAAGATGGTTGCCTGAACACTTCACCATCAATATCATGATCCCCTTCTAAACGGAAGCTTTAGTGACAGCCAAACGACCAAGAAAAAAAGACAGTATGAAATCACGATGGTATACAAGTGCGGAATGTGGCAGTTGAAGCAGCAGCAGTGAACATATGTTGTATTTTAAGTATCATATTCGCGGGCGCAGGTTGGTTACTAAAGATTAGTCCCGCTGACGACCTTTTCTTATCTATCCCGAAACACTCCAAGTACACTGCTGAAGTCTTGATGGTAAGAATGAAGTGGTTGTTGCTGTTAGTAAGTAGCTGTCTGATGATACGGTATAAAGAGATTCTGTGGCTTTTATGGCTAGTGTTGTGGATTTATCACATGTCACCAACCTAACACGAATTTTGTGGGTCAGGGTTTAGGCTTAGCCTAAACAATTTCAGGTCAATTTCGAATCAAACCTGTGAACACCGTTGGCTAAATGGGTTGGCTTCGGGTTAACATAGCTAGTTCGCAGGTTGACCCGTTTATTTTATTTAGAATGGATTTATATGTCAAAACCAGTAGAAGCTTGATGTCAACTTTTATGAATTTTGAGTGTAATGCAAAACTTTACAAAAATTGGGGTTAATTGGGGGGTTTTACGTGTCACTGCACGAATATTTGTGTCTTGTTATAGTTCATGTGCTTACATTATTTATATTGTGTCCTAAGTACAGCTTGCCGGATAGAGAGAACTTATGTTCAACAAAAAAATTAATTATTAGAATTTGAGTCCTGTATGTTGCGTTTGTTTAGCGTGGATCAAACTGTAGATTAGGAGCGTATGACATCGTCATGGAACAAATGCGGTAAGCCGGTAACTGATGGGTTTTGCTTAGTCTTCTTGTTTGATGTCCAAATGAATATTCATTTGCTTTACAATTGTATTTGTATTTACTATTTTGTGTTCTAAGCTTCAAAAATGAAGAGGTATTTCATGATTAAAATAATATAAATGTATCTTTTGACATACAAAATGGCCTTTAAAGGAAAGAGTAAACTTTTTTTTTTTGAATTTTACTTTTCCTATCTACTTAAAAATGATGTTTAATTGCAAAATATAAAAAAAAAATCGTGATTTTACAATAGTAAAGTAATTATAATTACTCAACAAAATTGTATTGTAGACATGGCTCGCAATTATGACACGAACCTACACGAAGTTATCATGTTTCGTGTTTAACCTTAACAAGTTTCGTGTCTAAACAGGTTAAAACACGTTAACCTGTTAAGTCTCGTTAAGTACATGTTAATAATTAATAATTAAAACTTAAAAAATATTATATGTGGGTGTGGACATGGGGTTATCAGTCGTGTGATCTAGGATGAATTATACACAAACACATCGGCTCTTTTTATACAATCCATACCCTAATTTTTAAATCCAGCGCGATGGGGTTTCTTTCCTACCCAAAACACTAACATCATCTCCCCTATCAGATCAGCGATTGGGTTCCAGAAAATCGCTAATGTTCCAGATTCTTTGTGAAACGTGGTCTCAGCGGCGTGAAGGTTGTCGTTGTGGTTGTTTCTGGCAATTTGGTAGGGTCGGTCATCCTCTTCTCTTTACAAAGGGCTTCTCATTTTTGTTTCCGTCAATTCAACTATTTCTAATTCTAACTGTTAATTTTATGTAGCGTATCTTGTAACACCCAAATCGTGTAATACAACAACACCCGACGGAAATATCGGGGAGTCACGTTACAAATTGCTCACAACCATTGGTACTAAATTGTTTCATTATTGTTAACATTGTTTTACACACAAATAATACATGTAATTGTCTTTTGATTAAAGAAGTCTAAGGTCCGGATGCGTTCCTATGTGTAGGATGCTTGATTAATCAAATCCTGAAACATATGTGAAAATGAGAGTCAGTATAACAGCTGGCGCGTACATAGGTTTTGTTTAACCAAATAAATGGAAAAAAGTTTAGTATTGCAATACTTTGACCACTACGAGAGTCGTCTATTGAAAATGGAATCTTTGAAGCCAAGGAATGGCAAAAAAATTTAGTATTGCAATACTTAATCTTGATTATGAAACTTGTGACAAAAGAGTTTTGTATATATGATTATTACTAGGTAATTTTTATGCCATTGAAAATTGTACTTTGATCATTGTAATCACATTGAAATCGGTCATAAAACTTGTGAGTGTGTTATTAGAAATCCAATCAAGGATTATTAATAACAATAATGAAATCGGTCATAATTTGTGTGAGTATTATTAGAAATCAAATCAATGATTTACCATAATACTTTGGATATCCTTCTAAGAATCTAACATATGAAGATATGGAAGATTCTACAAGGATTTGGATACTTGAACATTGAATCAATTAACACAAAAATCCTAAGGTGATTCGGATAACGCTACAAGAGTAATACAATAAGAACACTTATATATACGAAGTATCAGCAGCGTATCCACCATGTTCTTATGGTATTACACTCGTTTCGTTATCTAAATCACTACTAACCACATAAACACATAATCATCAACTTGTAACCATGCATTAAAGTACACAAAGAATCCAATCAAGGACTTCAATTGTACTTTAAACATCCCACGAGTATCTAACTATGAAGATATATAGATACTACAAGGATCCGGTTTTGTCACATCGTCTTGTCATATACGCATTAAAGTACACAATTAAATCCAGTCAAGGACTTCAACTTAGAACTTTAAACATCCTACAAGAATCTAACTATGAAGATAGATATATGCTATAAGGATTTGGTTTGGTCACATAGTCTTGTCATTGAATCATAACATCCTAAATCCTAATGGTGATTCGGGATAACTCCACAAAGGGTAATATAATAAGCACACTTATATATAGGAAGTATCAGCGGCGTATCCACAATGTCCTTATTGTATTACTCTAGTTTCGTTATCTAAATCACCAACAATCTCTACACATAAACAAATAACCATTGTCGTGTAAAGCACTTCTTAGAAATCTTGCTATGAAGATAGAAAGATTTAATACTGTACTTCAAATATCCTACGAGAATCTAACTATGAAGATATATAGATCCTATAAGGATCTGTTCTCAATTGTCATGTTTGCATAATCGGAATAATACACAAAAAGCACTTAGTAAACACATATATGCCATACATTTGAAAATAAATCGGTTACACATATGAATCACCCCAAAACATTTGAAAAATGTAAAAGAGGGGAAGCTATGTACTCACTTGGGGTTGCGTATAGGTCTTGTTCAAATGATATAACAAAGCTCAAAGGATCAAGAGTTCAAGTGTTGAAGTGGTTCCTAGTGTATCAGATACTATGTTAGTGTAACGGGACATAAGTCGACGAATCGGATAAAAATGAGGTTTTATAAACTAAATGAGTGTTGGAACTCATATGAAATGGTTTACTAAACTTAAAATTCTGATTTGGAATGAAACCTAAGTGCTTTTGACCCGTTATGACCCATTAAGGTAGTTTACGCTACTTTGACGTGTCATTTGCGTAAATACACGCTTTCAGATGGTCAAACTAGTCATATGATAAGTCTTATATTCCAAAACAAGTTTAATAAAGTTGCAGTAACAGTTTATATGTCAAAAAGTTGGTTACATATGCTTAAAATAGATTTATGCGCAAAAAGGGCATTTTGGTCATTTTTAGGCATATAACAATTGACTTATCATAACACTAACCAAACGACGTGACCATAAGGTATAACCTCAGGAGGTTATTCCCTATACAACTATGGTCACAAATATGTGTTTGGTCGGATCCTAAGATCGACCAAACGGGTCAGATTCGAAAGTCAAAGTGGTGGTCAAACCACTCGGCTTACAACCCTAAACAAGCACTAAACTAGAAGTGACGAGTTAGACATGTGAAAACATGTCTAACTAAGTTATAAAACTGATTTGGTATCAAAACTTGGGGTTTTGATACTTGAAAATAGTTCGGTCGTAAACTGCACAAAATGCGCATTTTTAACCGAAACTTTGACTCGTCACTTCGACTAGTAAACGTGGTAATCAGTAGGTATAATCACAAGGGATTATAACCTTCGTGATTAAGATCACGTTGCAAAGTTCAATTGAACTTTGACTTGACCAATTATGGTCAAAACCGAACGTCAAACAGTAAGTCAAACTGTTTGACTTTTAGCTTAAAATAGATAAAATAAATGATATAGACAAGGTTGAGAACTTACTTGTGTTTGGAAACACTTAAGATCTCAAGTGGGAGGCCTCCAAAAGATGGAAGCAAGCTCTAAGAAGTAGGGAGAAGAAAGAAGTGAAATGAGCATGTTTTGAAGTGAGTGAAGGTGGTTATTTATACTAGTCTTGAAGTCATAGGATCATGACATGTGGCTAGAGTGTTCTCCAAGGATTAACAAGATTGCAACAAGTGTTAGGATTAGATTTAGTGCTTGGAGAACACATAACTTGGTCCCCAAAATCATCAAAATAATCAAAACTTGGCGAAGAAGCAAAATCTTTATTATTTTTTGACATTTTTGGCCCTTGGACTTGTATTTTCACTTGTTTGTCATTTTTAACCCCTTTAACCTAATATTTAGGTTATATAAGGACCTTAAAGCATATGTAGCTTGGTTTTTGTCCGAAAGTGTCATGGATGTCGGTTCGTTCGGTTGTACGGTCGCGTTTTTCGTTAAATTACGTCGAACGCCCAAACGAACACGAAAACGGACGAAATTACGCAACGAATGATATCTTTGCATTCTTATCAATAAAATACAATATTTTACTGAGTACAAAAATATTCAGATTCGTATATGAGGTCCGTATTTTGAAATACGAGAATTAGCAGACTTTCGTAGTTTGTCGTAAATAGTTCTTGCACTTGAATAAGCGTGTTTTCGTCATCCCTAACCCTTAGAAACTTATTTCTAAGTTATGTAAAGGGTATTTAGGGTACGTGTAGATTATGTCCTCGTTCCGGAGTGTACGTTGTGTTCAATGGATTACGTTTAAGTATCGGTTAATCAAATGCTTCCAAAAGGAAAAGATTTTGAAAGCCCGAAATTTTGTACAAGGGTTACAGTCTCCCCTACTTTAGGAAATTTCATCCCGAAATTTATTCTAAGGAGACCATCGAGTGTAATTGAAATGATTGAAAGATAAGCAAAGTGCTAGATCCCAAAGATGCGGAACGCCATTTGGTGTTGGAAATTTTTGGGGAATTCAAAGTTTGAGTAAGGATATTCAAAGTATCTTACGGTATTTAAACCTTTAGAACTTGTGAATCTTTAAAAGCTTCATCAAGTGTATAAAAATTGTTTTGTATGGCACTATCTTATACTAAGCTCTTAGTGTAAATCCTAGCAAACAAAGGGGTGTACATTCAAGCCTAGCCATACGTACACGGGTTCTAACGTCCCACGAGGTACATCCCATGTACCATGAGCATCTCATGCATAGGAGACGGGTCAACATACTTATGGCATCAAGATCGTCACCTTTAACACCATAATATACTCCCGGTCGGCTCAAATAGAGTTAATGAATGTACTTGTCTTGGTCAGTGCATTCAATAAACAATTAACAAATAATCACATAATCACATAATGGTCCAAGATAACATAAAATCTTTAAGTGATCCTAGTAACGTTCTGAAGAATAACACAATAAGAACACTTATATATAGGAAGTACCATCAGCATATCCACCATGTTCTTATTGCATCATACCCGTCCCGTTACCTAATAACTCTAGATTTTATGCCACCATACTTTACAAGGCTTACTATGATTCTCATGCGTCGAACCTCATAATTAAGTGTGCACCCATAATTATTCATTTCGTCGCATGGTCCACATAGCTCATCTTGTTAAGTGAGGGAAACAAATAATAAGGTCGAAGTAACATCTAAACCAAATAAGCATCGTCATAACACAACATCTATTGAATCAAAATGTGTTTCATACTAGCAATGATGACACTACTTGTTTTGCATACCACAAAATTAATAGCAGTTATTTCATTCTACTACCAATGTTAAATATATGCTTCATACTAACCAAACTAGTAGTATGCATCATATACCAAGCATGGATTGTCATAAACAATGTAAGGACATCGAGAAAATGTTTTCAAATCATGTGCTAGGTATGCTAGGTCAACATACTTAAGCAAAACGTATTTGAAAATTGTGTACTAAGTATGCTAGGTCAACATATTAAGCGAACATGTATTTGTAATCATGTACTATACATACTAGATAAACAAATCATGTATGTAATGTCATGAAAACAACAGTAGTAGTAGGCACATAGTATTTGTAGTGATCGTGTTGCAAAGTTCATATGAATGTACTAGTGTGCAATCATAATATGCTAAATTACGAGATTTAGTTTCTAAAGAACAGAATCCTCGAAGTCGGCATGTAGTTGTATATTACACATAGTATAATCACATTGGAATTTGTAAATGGAATACGAATAACAAGAATGAAGAAAATCTTCTTGAAATTTATATTGTACGTTACAAATATAGTTGAAATACGTCCATTGTTTTTTAATAATAAACATGAATGTAGGGGTTCAAATGATCATAAGTGATTGATCATTAGCTTGAGCCTCATTGATAATGTACACTCGTCCATTTGCGTTAACGAGCACACACAAGTTTCCTATAATAGTCTTCATAGGAAACATCCTTTCCACCCGTTGTTCGAAAACTCCAACTTCTTATCGAATTCACACACTCTTCATATTTTGCTACAACAAGGACATCACTTTGACAATTACATGACGATCTCAAGGTTTGGTACAATCATACACCTACCTAACGGAATGGAGTTTAAATCTTCGGATCTGAACTCTTCCCTATAAACAACATATGAGTACGAAGTTCGCTGGAAATCCGGACGTGGCCCAGAGTTTTACTTAGGGAACGAAGGATTTATTTGAAAGCGAATCATCCACATCTTTTTTTACAAGTTTCCTTTAAATTAAATTTCGAGATGAAATTTCCTAAAGTAGGGGAGACTGTGACATTTGTGCCTCTACGACCATCATACAATTACGAATACAATGAAATCTTGTGTTTCATTCCCGGGATTTGTATAACGACATGTGACAATTACACATATCAAATTTCGTATGATTTCGAACTCTCGAGAAGCTTTTCTGGAAGTTTTACGTAAACTATTAAGCAAACGTAATCAATTTAATGCAACGTACACTCCAGAATAGTGAAATAAGCTAAAAATACCCTAAATACCCTTTACATAACTTAGAAATAAGTTTTGAAGGGTTCGGTATATGAAAATATGCTTATTTGATCATAGGGACTAAAAGCGTCAAAACTATGAAAGTATGCAAATGCGTGCATATCTTGCGTTATGACCATATCCGGACATCCAAAAATTTTGTAATCACTAAAATATTGTATTTTAGTGATGGGAATGCAAAAATACCATTCGTCGCGTAATTTTGATCGTTTTCGCGTTCGTTCGAGTTTCGTCGTAATTAACCAAAAAACGCGATCGTACGACTAAACGAACCGACATCCATGATATTTCCAAGCATATTTCAAGTCCCCTACGCTTTAACATCCTTATAAAGCCTTAAAATTGGGTTAACGGGGGTTAAACACGTCGAAAAACAAGTTTGGAGCATGTAGGGGCCTGTTTTGCCAAAAACTAAAAGTTCTGTCTAGACTGGCTGGCGGCCAGCGAGAGAATTACCTATCTAGGTCACAAGGAGCGAGAGCCTTTAGACCAGAAGCTTCAAAAACAGCTTCCCAGCTGTTTCCTACTATTTTCAAGCTTAGTTTTTGGATCTTGTGGGCCATTTTGTGTATCCTCCAAGGCTTTCAATTGTGTCCACACACTTGGCATGATCATATGCTTCCTTGGTGACCAAACAAACACATGGTATGATCCTAAAGATCCAAGAACACTATAAATACATGGCCTCATTCATCTTCAAACTTGCTCATTCCATTCCTCTTATCTCTAAGTAGAGGTTACCACACTTGTTTGAGGCCTCTTACCTGAGTTTTCTAGTCATCTTTCCATCCTAGAACACTTGTAAGTGTTCTTCCTAGTCTTGTTTATTTATTTCAAACTAAAAGTCAAAAAGTGTTTGACTTTCGTCTCTAACCATGAATTGGTCAAGACAAAGTTCAATTGAACTTTGCAACGTGATCGTAATCACGATGGTTATAGTCCCCTGAGACTATGCCTACTGATTACCACGTTGACTTGTCGAAGTGACGAGTCAAAGTTTCGGTCAAAATGCACGATTATGTGCATTTTGCGACGAAACTATTTTCGGGTACCAAAACACTTTGTTTTGATACCAAATCAGTTTTCTAACTTAGTTAAACATGTTTTAACATGTTTAACTCGTCACTTCTAGTTTAGTGATTGTTTAGGGTCGTAAGTCAAGCGGTCTCGACAACCACGTAGACTTTCGAACCCGACCCGCTTGGTCGATTATTAGGATCTGACCAAACATATTTTGTGACCATAGTCTTATAGGGAATAACCTTCCAAGGTTATACCTTATGGTAACTTCGTTTGTTTAGTTGTATGATACGTAGTTTATATGCCTTAGGAAAATGACCAAAATGCCCTTTTTGCGTATAAATTCAATTTAAGCATATGTAACCTAAATTTTGACACTTAAACTGATTGTGCAACATTATTAAACATGTTTAGGCATATAAGACTTATCATAGGACTAGTTTGACCATCCGAACGCGCATTTGCGCAAATGGCACGTTAAAGTAGCGTAAACTCCCTTAACGGGTCATAACGGGTCAAAAGCACTTAGGATTCATTCCAAATCAGAATGTAGACTTTGTTAAACCATTTCATATGAGTTCCAACACTCATTTGGCTTACAAGACCTCATTCTATCCGATTCCTCCGATTATGTACCGATGCTATAACATAGTTAACGATGTTAGGACAAGTTAGGACACATACGAAGCTTGATACTTCACTTGATTCAAGGATACTTAGCAATCCCAAGTGAGTACATAGCTCCCTTCTTTTATGCTTTCAATTGTTTTGGGGTGACTCATATGTGCTAAATGTTTTTCAAGTTTTCAAAACAAAGACTATGTTTTATATAAAACACGACGATTTCAATAATGTGAACGAACTTGTTAGTGCATTAGTTCATAACACGAATGAGATTCATTAGCTTTGATCAAGCCAACCAGTAGTATGTTATGGTACCATAGGATCTAACAAATCCCATTATCGGACTATCCCCATGGATTTGGTGGGTAATGTGGGTAACGATAGAAACTGTTTTTCTGATTAACAAATCATGTGTTGGTTTGTTAGTCTTGTTAAAGAGGCCTTTCAGGGTCTATTAAAGATACCCCATGGGTGGTATAGTCGAGTCACACAGGTTTGAATGTATTCATTAAAGAACGACCAAAAGTTGTTTTCACAATTAAAACACGGATGATTGAACGATGGTTTATAACACGAACGATTGAATGATGGTTTATAACACGGACAATTTGAATGCTTTTGGACGATTGGTTTATGGTAAGTGATTAGATAACGGGACGGGTGTGATGTGATAAAAGCATGGTGGATACGCCGCTGGTACTTCCTATATGTAAGTGCTTTTATCACATTACATGTCATAGCGTTATCTAGATCACTTGGACGAATGTTTTCAAACGATGTCACACAATTAGGTTTACTTAGAGATATAAACCATACGAGTTTTCATACAAGACGATTTACTACTTGGTTTTATAAAGACAAACGTTTTCACTCAAGATTCATGGCTACAATGGTTTTTGGATTTACTTATATCAACTTGTAAAGTTGATAAAACATATTGCAATATCAAACACTTTTTGATTTCAAGGTACATACTCGACAACTCTCGTAGTTGGTCGAGGTATTTCAATATAAATTTAAAGCCATGGATTTTGACATACAAAACCTATGTACTCGCCGACATTTTTATACTGACTGTTTTTCACATATGTTTCAGGTTCTATTATGTGATGATTGTTGATTGCTTGCTTCACATAGGATGGACGCAGGCCTTAGTGACTTTAAAACTTGAAAGACAATTGGTTGTATTTATCTGGTTTGTAACAAAACAACGAGTCTATTAACAAAATAAAACAAAACTTCAAATACCATGTGTTGTGAAACAATGATTCTGTGACATGACTCCCTGACGTTTTCTCCGTAGTTTGTTGTATTACGCGGTGGGAGGTGTTAGAATTTCATACTCTGTAATGGGGATGATTTGCAACCCGAGCCTACTCTATGGCATGAAGATGCTAGGAGGCCACAGGATAAGGGAAGGTACACTGTTTCTTGATGCACTTGTAAAGTTTGAAACTTGTTACATACTAATGCAAATTTGGTTTAAAACTTCTAATGAATGTAACTATAGCATTAGTGTAGCTATAGTTCTCATGTGGTGACTGTAAATACGGATGGTCTTTTTTGTAATAATGAGTTAATGAGTTCACTAAAATGAGCAGCACCATTTTCACAAGTAGCATGAATTTCTGGTTCTTTTCCATCTTTCTAGTTCTTGCTTTCATTGATAATCTATAGTTCTTGTCCTTATTCATAGTTTTATACCTTTTTGCGATATTTTTAAAATTTTGGAGGGATTTGTTTGTTTTCACTGATAAGGACCAAGTTAAATGAAAATCCATCTCAAACATTATATCAAATAGTTGTTCTTGAAGCCCTGGTCCATTTACTTATTAATTTACATTTTTTTATTAACAACTGTAAATCAGTTGTCTGGCTGGTAAAATGGGAGGGTAGTGGGTCACATAGTTGGCTTTTTGTATGGTATGGTTCGATTAAAACTTCTTTTGTCTAAAAGAAATATAAATTTTTGTGATTATGAGAATTACATTATTATGAAAATCTAACATGAATAAAATGATTTAAGATTTTATGCATTAGAAATAGACTTTTGGCCATCGTTGACCTGATCAACCCATTTACGTTTCTACGTTAACATTTTTGTGTAATAAAATATTGTCGAATGTTACCATTTTATGACATATGCACCTTTCTCTTAAAATCTTTATTATCCCCAAGGAAAATTGGCCTTACCTGATCAAGAAGTGTTACAAGAGTTAGAGGATAGAAGATCCCTAAGGGAAATTGGCCTTACCTGATTAAGAAGTGTTACAAGAGTTAAGAGGATAGAAGATCCCCAAGGGAAATTGGCCTTACCTGATCAAGAAGTGTTACAAGTGTTAGAGGAAAGAAGATTTTAGGAGCAGATCCAGTGTATTCATAAGGCTGGCCGTTAGAATATATATACTCTTTTTTTACTTATTATTAGTTCAACAGTTTTTGTTTTAAGTGTAAACATCTTATTTAAACTTGATTTTTAACTTGAACATTACAATTGGTGACCAACACGAACCCTATTAGAAAAGTTGAATATGATATATTCGAGACAAGTATTTGGGTATGTGACTTGATTATTAGACTAACACCACAAATAAATTGGGTCACAAGAAGAAACAAAAAATAGTTTTTAAATAAGAGATAGACTAAAAAAACTTCATATATTGTTAACATATAAGATTAAGATGAGGTTATTGACATACGTGACATTGTTTTGAGTCTTACCTTATAAAGGGCCATCCCAAATCGATAATTGAAATTGTTAACATATAAGATTAAGATGAGGTTATTGACATACGTAACATTGTTTTGAGTCTTACCTTATAAAGGGCCATCCCAAATCGATAATTGAAACAAACATTGCTTTGAGTCTTATTTTATTAATTGAGCGGCCACTGAATCCAAACCCAAATGAGTAATGTTGGGGTTTTCTTAAGAAATTAACCCAAGTCAATTTTTAGTCTAAGTTAAACTTTTGTAGGCCCAAGTCAATTATGGTACACTTACGCACGCTATAACAAAGTTCTCAACTTTGTGGTTTTTTTTCTGATATTTTTTTGAAACCGAAAATGTTGTAATATAGTTCTCTAACTTTTAATATATATATATATATATAGTAAATCACAAGTTTTGTTCTTTATTTTTACATCAATTTTCAAGCGGTGCCATTTGTCTTTAAAATTGATAACTTTTGTACTTAATATTTCACAATGCTTCATGTTATGTCCTTTAGCACTAACTCAGTTAAAATTTCTGTTGGTGCATACGTCTGTCGACTTCGTCTTGTATCGAGTCTTGCATTGCTCAGGGCATGAAGTTCGAGAAAAATGACAAGAAAGCTAATTCCGCTTGAAGCTAGTAATTTCGCTTGAAAGGGTTATCTGGTAATTCCAAACGGAATTAGTCTTGTAATTTCGTTTGAATAAGTTAATTCCGTTTGAGCAGGTAAATTCGTTTGTATTGTAATCTCGTTTGAGTCATGTTCAAACGGAATTAGTGAGTCTATAAATAGGTGATAGGTCTTGTCATTTGAAACGGAATTAGAATAGTGTTTTCCGACGGCGAAGCTCTGTTGAAGTGTCTACAAATCTGTAATTGCTCAGATATCAATCAAAAGACAGTTATAAGTGAATACCTTGCTAAATCACACACAATATGTCTGTTTCCGCCTTTCATATGGTGTAGAACGCCTCGTTTCGGGTCTGTACACGATCCTACAAGTGGTATCAGAGCTCAGGAGGAGGAGTTCTGCCAATTTCAGATTGATTTCATATCATTTTCTTACTTCTAGACCTTCTTTTCTAAATTGAACAAGTTTTACCGGTCAAAATGATCTGAATTTCACATATCATAAGCGAAATGATGTTTTAACAAATCCTTGAGAAAATTGGACCTAAATTCGACTTAAATCTGCTAAAATTGATAATTCCGCTTGAACTTCAGATCAAATATGCTGACATCATCCTAATTTCGTTTGAAATTGAACGTAATTCCGTTTGAGTATTTCACATAAGAGTGTAATTCCGTTTGGAAAGTTCAAACGGAATTAATAATTCTGTTTCAAATTGGTATTCCGCTTGAAATTTCAAATGAAATCAGTGATTACGTTTGAAGAGTCTAATTTCGTTTGAATCCTTAATTTCGTTTGAAGTTTGTGTGCAGGTTAATCCCGCTTGAAGGGGTAATCTCGCTTGGAGTAATTCCGTTTGAAGCACTAATTTCGTTCAGAAGTATTTGTCTTGATAAACTTGTTACTGAATCATGAGTGAAGAATTTTATAACGCATTTGCTACATCTCCGACTACTCCAGTTTTCATTGCTCAAAACATGAACTTGGAAAATGAGACTGGAACTATGCAAAAACCCCCGAAGCTAATGAGCATTGAGGAGTATTACGGTTGGAAAGATCGGTTTGAAAACTGGGTTCAAGCAAATCATTTGAGATCTTGGGAGTGTATTTTGAAAAAATATGTACTACCACGTACTGATCTGCAAGTTGAAAAAACAATCTCTGAATTCACTGATAAAGAATGAGACATGTACAAAGCTGAAAAGATGATGATTAGTCTACTTCAGCAAGCTATTAAAGAAGACATATTTGTATTGCTTCAACATGACAAAACTTCAAAATCAATTTGGGATGCTCTTAAAATCAAATTCGAGGGTAGTGAGAAGATGATCAAAAGTAAAAAAGCATTGCTTAAGAAAGAATTTGATCTATTCACAAGTCTGCCAGGGGAAGATACAAAGAAATTGATTGAAAGATATTGCCACTTAGTGCGTTCTATGTCATTGTTAAGCATAACCAAAGAACGAGAGGAATGGGTTGACAAATTAGCTGATGCTTTACCTAAAAAAGAATGGGGTACATTTTTGATGATCTTAAAGAACACCGGAGAATATGATGGTTTGACGATTTCTCAGTTCATCGAGAAGATTGAGGGTCAAGATCTTGAACAACAAAAGATTACGAGGATGAGTAATCCGAGTGGTCAACAAGATGTGAAAATGTATTATAAAGGCAATGTTCAAGAGGCTAACATGAGTCCGAAGATTCAAACTGCTTTTAGTGCTGGAGACTTATCTGGAACTGTTGAACAAAGTCCAAATAGTAGCAGTGGTTTTTCTTCATATCCGAGGGTTAATCCAAAGAGTTCAACTTCAAGTTTTCATTCTCAAAGTTCAAAAAGTGGTAATGGTTGTGTGATACAGTGCAACATTGCATTGAATCTTCCAGATGGTCAAAGTTTTTCTGAAGAAATTGCAAAAGATCATATGGCGTTACTTGCAACTGTGTTACAATCCTATGAAGGTTTGGGTGCAAGGAGGATCGGAAATCCTATGCTGACGAAAGAGGATTACAATCAGATAGACGCTGAAGAGATGGAGCTCATGGACATCAAATGGTGTTTAGCTAGTGTCTTGAGAAGAGCTGAAAAGTTCAAAATGATTACAGGAAGAAATGATTTTTTGGATGCACATGTTTCTACTTTGGGTTTTGATAAATCTAAAGTTACTTGTTTTCGATGCAGGGAGAAAGGTCATTTCAAAAGAGAATGCAAAAATCAGGAAGCGAGTGGAGCAAAGAATCCATTTGGAAAGGATGATTACAATCGGAAAGCCATATATCAACAAGTTGCTCATCAACCGTATCATCAAAAAGATTCACAAACTGCTCATGGGAAAATGATCGAAGATGCAAACAAGAAAGCTTATTATGGTATCATTGATCAAGATGATGAAAAAGTGGCAGAAGGCTTCAGCTGGGATAAATATATTCCACCTGATTCAAAAGTTGTAGCTATGATTGCAGAAATAGTTCAAAAGCCTGATTTGTTTACGGAATGGATTAAAATATTTGATAGTGATAATTCGAATCAAGAAGAAGAGTCTGTTTAATCCGATGAAAGTTCAGAAAGAGCAACTGTTTTTGATCAAACATCATCTGATTCTGGTTCTTCAGATGATAGTTCTGAGAAGACAATAGATTTTGATCAATCACCAACTGATGACAGCAGTGATGATGAGGAAGAAAGACATATTAATGTTGCAAAAACTTATTTATATCCTGAAAGTTTTCAATTTTATTTTGCAGATCGCTTGGAGAAATTGAAGAAGAAACAAGCAGCAAAAGAGTTGAAAAAGATGAAGGAATTTAATGTTGCTGAGAGGAATGGTGAAGCTGAAAAGGTCATCGAAGTTGGAAAGATTGTGGAAGTCATCAAGTCTTGCTCAAAGTGTTTGGAATCTTGCAAGCAATGTGCAGAAAAAGATGAGAAGTTGAGTGAGCAAGATAAGATGAAAGAACAATTACTGTTCAATCTCAATTATGTGAAAGAGTCGTATGATGTGCTAAACAGAACAGTAACTGGTCTACAAAAGACTAATTCAGAAAGAGAAGACGCATTGGCTATGATGAATGCTGTGATGATGACAAAGCAGAAGGCGATTAATCATTACATTGAAGAATGTGCAAAGTTGCAACGGGAGTTGGAAAATGAAAAGATAGAAAATGAAAGAATCAGACGGTTATTACAAAGTTATTCTAGTTCTGATTATCTGATTGATCGAATTTATCCAACTGTTGCAGGTCTTGAAGCATTTAAAGATGAGAAGCCAAAGAAGAAGGATACTGGTAAGAAGTAGAGTATTAATTATAACAAGTGTCCACCTCCAATTTGGGAAGGGTATTCTCCTAGAAAACCAAATGAGGAGCAAGTCAATGAGGTTGTCAATATAAAGTTAAAATCCAAAACAACTGATGAGTTACCAGAAAACATTGACGTCACGTTCACATCATCTGACACTGATCATGAGTCTGAGTTAATAAAAAAGGTGGTCGATCAGGTGTTGGATACAGATGAGGAGTCGGAGTCAAAGTCTGAGTCTGAAAGTCCGGGATCATCATCAGTCAACAGTCAAAAATCGTCGGTTAAACGGGTGTACAATAAAGAATTTCTTTTATCAAAATCTAATTTGAAGGATGAAACATTTGAAGTTGCATACACTTTGAATGATTCTGACAAATTATATTCTGATAAAGAATTTCCAATAAGAAGTGTTCAAGTTGAAAAGATCAAAAAGGTTTTCAAACTAATAGAAATCAATATTTCTAAAATAAAAGATGTAAATCTTACTGAAAAACCTAAAAAATACACTTCAAGAGTTCAACAACTTTTAAATAAGAAAAAAGGTTACGGTTCTGGTTCTGGTTTTCAAAAGAAACCAAATCATAACGGTAATTTCAAAAAGAAAGGTCTTGGATTTATTCCACCTGAAAATTATAAACATGAAAAAAATTATAAAACAGATACAAAATTTATTTCAGGGACAACCTGTGAAGAGGAATCAAAAAGCTCATTCTGGAAACAATCAAACAAAGAATTCTTTGCCAATAAGCAAGAGAAAATGAAGAATGGAGCTTATCAAAGAAAGGAGACAAGAACTTGTTACAGGTGTAATGAAGTTGGTCACATTGCATGGAACTGTTCTCAAGTAACAAAAACAAAACAGGAAGTCTCTGAAAAACTCAAAGAAAAAGTTATTGAGAAAAATGAACCACCAACTGAAAAATTTAAAATTTTTGAAAACTCAACATATGAAGTTGGTGAGAGTTCAAAGACAAGATTTTATAAAAAGAGAGCTAAACATGACAACCAAATGTGGATTGTTAAGAAGTTTTATGAGAAACTTAGCGATGAATCTAATTCCACAAAGTCAGAGGAGCCACAGGTTGAGGTTAAAGAAGAAAACTCAGTACCTCCAATGGATGATGTTCATTTTCCACCATTGAGGGCTGAAAATTTTAAATCAAAAGTTGGAAAAGTTGAAATCGCGAATCAATTCTATTCTGAGAAGAAAGAATTTGATGTTGAGAAAGTGTTTAATGCAAATGTTAAAAAGATTTTTGGGAAAATGGTTGAGGGAAAGGCTAAAGGGGTAAAGGACTTTTATGAAACAAAGAAAGCAACTTATTACCCAATTGAAGTTAATGAAGAAACATCCAGGTTTGGTGAAGCTTGGATGTCTGTTTTTCATAAGTGATAAATATGACTTGCCGGAGCTCCCAGGTTGGTAAGTGTGGAGCAGGAATCGGCATCTTTCTTGAGAAATTCATGAAATTGATTTCGTCTTACAAGTGGTAAATCAGGGACATTAAGTTGTACTTGATTTTCTACAAGTGATTGTGTTGAGAAAATTGGTAAATTTTTCAAATGATATTGAGAAAACAATGTGATGAAATGATCCCCTAACCTACAAGTGGTAAAATCAACAAAACTTATTTTCTGGAAAAATCATTTTGGTTAAAACAAACTTAAGTGTTTTGAAATCATAATGAGAAAATAGTTTGTTGTAAGGGGGAGTTCTGATTGTTTATGCCATGAGGATGGTGATTTGAAGCGATTTGATATCAGTTATCACATTACTTGTACAGTTTGTTTTCAAATTTCTTTAAATGTGTTTGAATTTTAGGGGGAGTAAGAATTTTCAAAAAATCCAAAAACATTTGAAAATTTGAAAAAGACAAAAACATGATAAAATGAAAACGAGTTTTGTTGTGAAAAAGAGGAAATGATAGTACATCAGTGGACGATCACAGCATGCTAAAGAAATGAAAAGTTAAATGTGATAAACGGTCTCACTGATGATATGCCAGTAGGTTTTTACACATTTAGTAGATTGTGATGAGATATAAACCTAAATTTCAAACTTACTTATTTCTTGGGTAACATCTCTCGGATATATAGGTAACCCCCGAAATCTTGTTTGAAAGGTCCCTCTTTCTGAGATACTAGGTCTTTATATTCAGTGATATCTAGGGTATTATCCCGGGACTTCTGATTTTGCGAAAGCAATGGCCTAGTCCCTAGAGAATACTTTACGCTTGCTTGAAATTAAAGCCTGCCCTCAGCATAAAAAATGATGAAGCATTGTAAAATGCTAATCATGTGCTGTTGTAAAAAAGATCCTCTAAAGGGGACCCACCAAAAGTCGAGCCGTCATCTCTCTGCTGAACGGAAGTTCTGACCTGAGCTCTCACGGACTTCGCATTTAACCCCTTACAAATATCATCTGTGGTATACTCACCTGTAAGACTGAATATTGGGATCTGGATATAGGAGTATATTCTGAGGTGGGACACGCGAATAAGTTTTAAGTCTCTAAAATATTAATCTGTATCTCGAAGCAGTTGAACTTTGTGTGAAAATTTAAGTGGGTCAGTATACTGACAATCTAACTGAAATGTTTAGAACTTAAAATGTGTAACTAAGCTCAACGGTACTTGTGACTTGTCAAAAACTGATATGATCCTCTTACACAAACTCACAAAAATAATGTATGTAAATATATCTTTACTGCATTTCATTTTATATTCGAAAATCCCAAAAAGATTTTAGTGTGTTTTAGCATAAATTTTGAAAAATTCAAAAAGATTTTCGACAACTGATATTGGAGAGCTGATTTTCAAAAGTCTAAGTGCTAAACATGATGAGCATTTCATGAGGGGGAGTCTGTGTTTAAATGAGAAAAGATTTTGAATTTTTGCCTACAAGTGGTCATCAGAAGCTTTTATAATGATAAATCATTCTGGAAAGATTCCTGCAAGTGATAGATAAATTTGTAAATTGTTAACTTTGTGAAATTTATTGTGTGGTAGAGGATGTGCAGGATAACCTAGATTCTGAGCCTAAGAATAGAGCCAGATCACAATCCTGATCCTGTGAAAGCAAGGCTGCGATCCCAGCAAATCGAAAGGGGGAGTCTGATAACATCCGAGGGAAGATGAATTTGTTCGAGGGGAGTATGTTGATGCTGATGAAGAAAGAGAGCGATCAAACTGATAAAGACTGAAGACGTTGAAGACTCGACACTTAAGACTCGTCAACATCCGAGGGGGAGTCTGTTGGTGCATACGTCTGTCGACTTCATCTTGTATCGAGTCTTACATTGCTTAGGGCATGAAGTTCGAGAAAAATGACAAGAAAGCTAATTCCGCTTGAAGCTAGTAATTTCGCTTGAAAGGGTCATCTGGTAATTCCAAACGGAATTAGTCTTGTAATTTCGTTTGAATAAGTTAATTCCGTTTAAGCAGGGTATTTCGTTTGTATTGTAATCTCGTTTGAGTCATGTTCAAACGGAATTAGTGAGTCTATAAATAGGTGATAGGTCTTGTCATTTGAAACGGAATTAGAATAGTGTTTTCCGATGGCGAAGCTCTGTCGAAGTGTCTACAGATCTGTAATTGCTCAGATATCAATCGAAAGACAGTTATAAGTGAATATCTTGCTGAATTACACACAATATGTCTGTTTCCGCCTTTCATATTGTGTAGAACGCCTCTGAACGACTCGTTTCGGGTCCGTACACGATCCTACAATTTCTATTAAAATATTTTAATAAAAATAAAAATAAACTCTATTCTAATATTATATCATATTATATTATATTATATATTATATATAATAAATATATGAATATAAATCTATCTCTCACCCTCTTCCTCTCTCTCTTACTATGTATTCCCCCGCCACCTGTCCAACCACTAGCCGCAACCTGATTATCGACCAAACCTGCTCTTTGATTATATAACTCTAATCAAACCGCCAACAATTAAACCTTATTAACACGTTACCACTGTCATCAACCATTCACGGGAGAAATCCTAATCGTTCTAATAATAATCGAACAACGTTACCCCAATGATCAGGTTAAGATTCAAGCGGGTGAAGTAAACCCCCAATTGTTCTTTTCAGTTTAATAGTTCTGATCAGATATGATATAGAAATAGTGAATCATGATAAAATATAAGAAATTAGAAGTGGTGGTGAGAGCTTTTTGCAAGTTGAAGATGTCGCTACAGGTGGATTGTATCCATGGTCGGTACTGAGTGGAGTTCAGATACTCGCCGGAGATATATGAGAAGGACGAAATGAGAGAATCTAGCGTTTGAGTTAGGATTCCGATGACTGAAATTGGGGTTAGGGTTTCGATGTGGGTTAGGGTGATGCCAGTGGTGGAAAGCGTCATGTGGGGATGGCCAGAATCTGGGTGGATGGCCAGAGTGTAGAGGGTGGGTGGTTGAAGTGAGATAGATAAAGAAAGAGAGAAGGAGGAGTAGATTGATATAAGTTATTTTTAGAAAATAGTTCCTACATATAACTTATTTTGTCACACCCCCAAAATACCACATGTGGGAACCCCATTAGGCGTGTGACGTACCAGGATCTAGCCACCAATCACATTGAACTACTAACACGATATTGTATAAAAGATCACAATTATTACATAAAAGTATTCCCAAAACGTAACTTAAAGTTTAACAAGTTTAGCGGAAGCATAAAGTAACTCATTGTTCAATATTCAAAAGTTAAATATATGAAAACTAATAATCTTGTCACGTATAACCACGTCTCTCATCCCATGACCACTCCAGCCATCCCAGACAGCAAGTTCTATATCCAAGAATCTAACGACCTGCGAGCATGCAACAAGTGTATCAACACAAAGCTGGCGAGTTCATATTTTTGTAAAAACGTTTAGTTGCCCAGTGTTTAATTCAATTTCAAAGCAATGTTGATAATAACTCGATACCGTACAAGATGGCGTCAGTTTGTTTGCCCGTCCCCAATGCCCCTATCAAAACATTGGTCATGATTTAAGGTCATTAGTTCACGCTCGTCCTCTCAGGTACGGTGTGAGGTTGCCAAATAGCGCTATCAACTAATACTCCGTTATCTCTCAGGTAACTAATTCGGTATATGATGGGACTTAAGGTGATAGGAATGAGTGTATTATCCAACATCCCAGTTTAACCCAGAAAAGATGTATTCCTCTTAGGAATACCCGTTTGATTGTCCCACTCACCGGGACGCATGCTCAAGAGAAGTGAACTCACCTTAGATTTGCTTGGTAGGTTAAGTAACTTGAACTAATGTGGTCAACCATGTCCTATTATGATTGTCATATAAGTCATGTTCGGTTCAAGTAATGCACGTATGTGTTCTACACGTATACTACAGGGTACGTACACAGAATGATCATGGCATACACATAGTATCATGGCAGTTAATTAACAGTACATAACATGTTTAACAGTAGCATTTACGTATGCGTACAATGTGACAATGCTCACAATTACAGGTATCCGTACAATTAATTAATATTAACTTTGTGCTTAATGACTGTGCTAGAATTACAACTAACGAATTAAACTGCTTTATGAGTTCTGCATCATACATACATATGCGTCACATTCATACTGTCACTCCATTTATTACACACAAACTTTAGTGATAAACTTGATGCACAAAACACAGTTAGCACAGTGAACGGATAACTCAGAAACATGCTGACAATGCCAGCACATAGACCAACAATATGTTGAGGCCAATATGAACCAGAGTCAAGGTACTACACTAGTATGGAGTGTAGGGAAGTAGGGACCAAAACTGTTATTTTTAAACTTATAAACTGAAAACCCTAATTGTGTTAGTCCTTTTATAAAGATTTCCTTCTTTAAACATTAACTCAGTTAGCATACTTAACTGAACAGTACAGGGACCATTTATGTCAACTTTCGAAACTTCAGGGACCAATTATGTATTTTAGATGAAAGTATAGGAACTGTTATTGCAACTTTTCAAAAGTTCAGGGACTATTTTTGTAAAAAAATGAAACTTGAGGGGCCAAAGTGTAAATATTGCAAAAACCGGTCAAAAGGGGGTTCTTCTGTATCGGACCGGTCCTTGCCGGGGATCGAACTCGCGTCTCTCGTGTACAACCGCAACGCCTTAACCAGTTTATCCTCCTAATAGGAGCTGATAAATTATAGTTTTTAATTCTTTTATACACTTATCAGAATTATTATAATTATTAATTAAATTCAGAAATTTAAAAAGGTTTTAATTCCATCGAACCGGACAAGGACGGGACTCGAACCCGCGCCTCCCCGCAAACAAAGCACGCGCACAAACCAACTGGTCTACCAGTTGGGATGTGTTATAACTTAGATTGTATTATATTTATATACTAATTAAAACAGATCTGAATATATAAATACAGATCTGCAGGTCGCGGATTTCGACCAAAACTCACCAAATCCGACCAAAATCGAAACTTTTTCACTTTAATCATTACCCACGAGTCCCCAACCCCATTGCCAACCAATTGAGCACTTATTCGACACATTTTCGTGCCAAACTTCTGTAAATTCGAACTTTTTATAAACAATTTAAAGTGGATCGATTCCACTATGAAATGTTGGATCTGAGATCGAATTGAACCAGTATATAAGTTCCTTAGATCACCACTAATCTCTTACACCCTTCACAATCCACCAACACTTAGATTTTCGACGTAACCCGATTCGGAAACATTCGCCGGAGTTCAAACTCGCCGGAATTAGCCGTTAACCCGTTTCAGTCGATACCGGTTAGTTTTTATTTGATCAATTCATTCGGTTTTGCTTATATAATGATCCCTTAAAGTTAATTTCGATACAACATAGGTTTCCCGTAGAATTTCGATGTTTGACTTTTTCTGTTTACTCTGATTAAAAATTTGGGGAAGATGACACTTTTCATTTCAATATTTATTTTATTTAAACTAAAACTAAACACAAACCACCAAGATAGCCCAGTGGTTGTGTGTGTGCTTGCCTTCAGTACAGACCCGGGTTCGAACCCAGGGGCTGCAACATTTGTTTTATAAACTTATTTATTGTTACTTTAACCGTTTTAATTCATTTTATTTATTGAAAATGATTCCAAGGCCATAATAATTAATTTAAATCAGTGATATTCAAGTTTAATAATTAAAAATTATTCAGATTTAATATAATTATTTTTTTTTGATAATTAGTTATGTAATTATCATATTAATTCTTTTAAACAAAATATTTATCATTTATCAAATAATATATATTTTAAACCATCTAAATTAATTTATAATTTTATAAATTAATTATATCATTTGTACAATATTTTGCCAATAATCATTATATTTAATTATACTAGTTAAATATATTTGATTTATTATTACAAATGTTTATATTAAATCAATTGTACATTTTTGCAATTTTATTATTTATGATAAAAATAAATATTTTTCATAAATAATTCTTTTACATCATATTCATTTTCCAAGTCCTCTTGCTAGGTTATCCAAATCCCATAATTACCATTTAAACAAAACACTACCGAATCCCATAGATTTAGGATTTCCAATTATTCAATTAAACATTATGGTTGATACATATTCCATATTGTTGCATGTTCAATCAATTAGAGTGACGTGGAATCTTATTTCCAAGAACTCTCACATTTGCATACTTGTTTGGACTTACTCGCAATCAAGGTGAGTTCATGTCCCCCTTTTCTCTTAACTGTTTTCAGTTTTATACTTCGGGGGTGGAATACATGTTACAACTATTACATACATTTTTATACATGGTATGGTTAGCTTAAGGAAGGTTTACTACTAGACTGTGAAGGGTGGGCACAACACTTAAGGCCATTAATCCTCGTCGTAGGACCGAGGGACATGAGTGATAGATCTATTTGGGTATAGAGAGCCCACACCCATGAGGCCGGGGCGGCCCATAGAGGTGACTATGTCTTCCAGCCGGAAGCCCGGTACAAATTTGCTAGGTTTGAGTACTTCCTGCACCTTTTCACACATACCATTGGCTTTGCAACCCATTGGTGATCTTTTTTTCCTTAATTGCTACATACGAGGGACATTTATACACACAAGACATATTTTAATGGCTTATACACACAGCCTTACACATGAACTCGCTCAACTTTTTGTTGATTTTTCAAACTACATGTATTTCAGGGAACTAGCGGATCAGCAGGGTATGCATGTGTCTAGCTGCGTTGAATAAAAGATGTCATCCAGGGTTGTGGGGTATGAGAGGTGTAACCTATTCCTGGACGGGTTATATGTCTCTAAACCTCATCTTATCTAAAGTCTTTTGTGAATCTTATGAACACGTTTTAAATAATTTGTGGTTTGTAACTTATTTCAAGTGTCGATGTTTCTAAACAATGATATTGTGGTATTTTCTCACTTTAATTACTGGATGTACATCTCGTATTTTTATCATATTGCATTGTTATGATTGTTGCTATGGTATTAAGAAGTCACACCAAATAAACCACGCTTCCGTAAAAGCCAGGGTGTGACATACGAAGCCCAAGTGTGCGGCCCAAATACCTGGGCCTGTGTTAGTGTGCGAGTCTATAAAAAGTGTGCGGACAGTTTGTCTCGAGTCGAGACTATGCGGTCTCGTCAGGTGGTCTCGAGTCATGTCTCAAGTCGCAGCAAGACCCGCAACCAATGGTCTCGAGTCATGTTGTTTTTGTGTGAGTGAGGTGTGGTCTCAAGTCGAGACCATGAGGTCTCGGCTCGCAACCCTTGTCGAGACCAAGTGTGTAACAACTTCCTAAATTTCCAGCCTATTATCTCCGTAATATCAGCAAACAAGTTTGGCAATTTTAATTCAGATCAAATCAACAACCACTCAACAATCATGCACTCTAATTGTTCTCTAAACATGAACAACAATTAAACATTCATTAGGATCATTAGATTAACGGATTCAAACACTAACATGCAACCTAAATCATGAACATCAAATAATCAACTAATCCTTAATCAGATTTGCACAACAAAACTGTTTTGTCATAACATACCATCGATCTCATGGCTATCATGCAACTCGGATCAACATAACAACAATACTATCAAACACTCATGCATATATAGATTGTCCAAAACCCTAGCCTCATTCGGTTTTACCATGCTTTCCTATAAACCAATTCTAACAGTTTTCAAGTTCTTAATCACCAAACAAGACATAATTCTACATCATAATCAACCACATGTTCCTGATTTACAAGCATAATCTCATTAATAAAACTACTAGCATGAAACCCTAGTTATCACATAAATCATAACAATCAAGATCATGGCAACTAACAAAGATGTAACACTAACCAAAAAGCCGAAGAGACTAGCTTGATCGAGATGGGAGGGCTTCGAATGAGGGGGCTACCGTCGCACAAGGAAGAGAGGAAGAGAGAGAGAGAGCTTAGGGTTTGTGGGTGTTTTTATGTTTGAAAAATATGAGGAACAAAACACCATAATGGGTATGTGTATGCGCAAGGGGGAGTGGGCCGAACCCATCTTGGGCTGCCCATGGGTCACGAGTTCAAAACAAGAGAAGTTGGGCCGAGAGAGGTGTGCGGCTAGGGACAAGGTGTGCGGCCCAAAGGGTTTGTGCGCCCGAACAATTGTTGTGCGACCAAGTTTCGTTATACAAACATACTCACAATACATTCACATAACACATATCATTCACCTCATTCCATTGCAATCAAACATATCAATAAGTCACATAATATTCATATAAATTACATCAAAGCACACGAAAATCTCTAAAATGTGAGTTGTCACATATTTACATAATAATCATTGAAAAGATGGAATGACAAAAATGCCCTCGTGTGCCTTGCACATGACCATACTTAACAAAAAAAATTAACCGAGTTAGCACTAAAGGACAAATGGTGAATCATTTTGAAACATGAAGTACAAAAGTCATCAATTTTAAAGACAAAGGACACCGCTTGAAACATGAAGTACAAAAGTCATCAATTTTAAACACAAAGGACACCACTTGTAATTTACTCTTATATATATATTTTTTAAATGGAAGGGAAATCCCTTAAAAATGTTTAACGTGATAATTAATATTTGTTTATATTATTTATAATCAATGGTTCAATCAGTTATACCATACACCATGACCATAACCGAATCATGATTTTTGGTTAATGGATTATGAACTAACCGAGCCAATTTAAGCTATGTGTTCCCATCGCATTAAGAGCTTTGATGGGATTGGTGAGGCTGCAAACTTTATACTGAGGGCGGCATGTCATGAAACAAGCGGTGGTGACACTGATTGCGGTGCATGTATTCACTGGTTCATGTCTAACATAGGGACAATGCTCGATGGTGTTGTAAATTGTCGCCGCCACTGCATCGCGCAAGTTTCCTATTATATAAAGTATAGATAAGAAAACTACCAAACACGAGTGCCGCAATGCAAAGTGTCTCAGAATTTTGGTAACCTCTTAAATGAATTTATGATACTGAAACCATATATACGAGAGAAATTACACACAAATCAGTTCATTATCTTATTTACAAAAGCAGGTTCTTATGTACGCGTAAAACCTATCGTTACAACACGTGATGAAGCTGTCATAGTTTAGATTTAATTTAATTTAATGCAAAGTGGTTTACCGGATTATTAGTTATAGAAATAGCCGAATTGTTATCATCCAGGATGAGAGTTAGTATAAAATTCAAACCTTAATCCCGCAATTGTTGTTGAATCCATAAGACTTGAGCACAGCAGCTTGAAGCAGAGATGTACTATGCTTCACAAATGGATAACGAAACAACAATCTGCTTCTTGCACTATCTGGATACCAGATGGCTTCCAAGTAACTGAGCACCTCCCGAGGTTGATTTCCTATTAATCGGGCACCCTCCGAAGTCCGCTTCTGCGTAAGCTATCAAGTCTAGGCCGCCTTCGGAAGGATACAACAATCCTAGTTTCGGCTTTCCTTTCAGATAGCGAAAGATTCTTTTAACAACTTTTAAATGCGATTCCTTCGGATTAGCTTGGTACCTAGAACATAAACATACGGAAAACATTATGTCTGTACATGAAGCAGTAAGGTACATTAAGGAACCAATCATAGCATGATATACATAAGGATTCACTTCAGGATCTTTTTCCTTATCATCTGTGAACTTGTGATTGGTCGGCAACGGAGTTTCATATGGCAAACTGTCTTCCATGTTGAATCTCTTTAAAATCTCATGAACGTATTTCGTCTAATGAATATACGTCCCATTCTTCTCTTGATTCACCTGCAATCCAAGAAGCCTCTCAGCTTTGGCCCAGATGCCAAAGTATGCAAAGTTTCTGAAAGACATCCTCTCAAATAAACAAAAGCTCGAGGACATGTCTTGCATGGTTATGAATGAAAGTTGCTCTGCTGTTCTTCAGAATCGCCTGCCTGCAAAAATGGGAGATCCAGGCAGTTTCACGCTTCCTTGCCTCATTGGCAATATGTCTGTCAGTAATGCGTTAGCAGATCTAGGAGCGAGTATAAACATGTCTTGTTGGTTAACTACTTGTGTGAACAATGATCTTTTCTGTTGCTGTTTATTCTTTAATTTTTATTATGAAATTTGTTGTAGCTTTGTAGTTAGGTTATGATGGGGCTTTCTCTATGCCATTTTTTCTTTCAGGAGACAAACTTATGGGGCTCTCTCTCTGTCATTTTTTTTCTTTCAGGCGACAAAGTGAAGATGGTGATTTGGGGCTCTAAACCTGGATCAGCTATGAAGAGACTAGTGGCGGCGACAGACGACGGTGATGTTAAGGTCGCAAATCCATCTAAAAATGGTGGTGGGGGTTAGGGCTTCGATTTAGTTAGATGTATGCAACATCAGAGGCGACAATGGTTTCTATTCGTTATCAGGAGGATGAGATAGAAAAGTGGAGTCGCTGGTGTTGCATGGCACTGACGGTGCTATTTCCCAGTCCGTCTAAACCAAGGGTGGTGAACACAGTGGTGAAGATGGTTTGGTCATACTTTACCTCTTCGGTTGTGTTTTCTTTGATTTCATCTACTTTTCTTATTGCGATCATTATCATCTATGTCTTCGTTGGTTTTAATTGTTGAGATTGCTGCATTTTCAGGCCGGTGCACGTTGTGAGAGATTGGATGCGAACAACTCTAGCCTTTTGTTTTACAATAGAAACTAATTGACCTGTTGTTTGGTTTTGGGCATTGCTTCAATGTGACATATGTATGTATGATAAAGTGCATGTATGTTTTAGAAAACATATTAACTCTGTTCACGATTTATGTGTTCTAAGTTATGATCCACTATTAACAATGTTACATTTTTTTAATCAATTAAAGTTGTGGAGTTTTATCTTTGGTTTGATTTGCATGTCTTTTATCTATTAATGTTTAAATTTAAGGAGTTCTAATATGGCCTGGGGTTTTATAAGAAGTGTTTTACAACTTAATCATGATAAGAAATCATATAATTAAAATATGAATCAATAATAAAAATCTAAAAGAAAGAGAACACGATTTCATAGCGCTTTACTTTCATTGAAGTCAATGTCAAAACTCTTTCTAAAGTTTGGTAGCTGACGGGAGGTATAGGTTCAGTATCTATGTCACACCCCAACCGATGGCGGAATCATCGGGGTGCGACACTGAGCAAAACAGATTGTTCAAGAGAATCCACAACAACTATCAAATTACCAAATCTTTAATGTTAATATCCCATACTACTAACAGATAAAGTATCAATAGTTACTACAAATAATTGTCTTGATGCGTGCGAAGTGTCGTATATTTTAGGTGTATATTTTAAGCCCTTTTTAACACTTATTTTAGCCAAGTTTTAAATTTATAAAACACGATATTTCACTAACACTAAACACACATATGGGCAAGTGCACCCATCGTTGAGTGTAGTATAGCGTTGGTAAGATACCGAGGTCGTCCAAGGACACAAGAGCTTTTAATACCGGTTTATCCTCAACGTCTAACCAAAATAGAAGTTTAGAAAAATGTTTTAAACTAAGAAAAATAAAAACTAACTAAAATGCTGAAAATAAAAATAAAATAAAAAAAAACAGATAGACAAGATGAATCACTTGGTTCCGACTCGTATCTAGTATAACCTTTGATTATTTCCGCACTTTTGCACATAATTAAGAGATTATCTTAGTTATTGTAGTAGGCCCCTCTTTTGAAGGTGACGTTACCCTCACCCCAGTAGTTTAAGTCAGCAGGGATACAATCCTAAAGGGGTGGATTATTGGAAGATAATGAATTAAGTTATTAATGCAGTATTGTGGTAGGCCCCGCTTTTGGCGGTGACGTTACCCTCGACTAAGTAGTCTGAGTCAGCAGGGATACAGTCCTAAATAGCCGGGTTATAGTATTAATAGTAGTTAACTTATGAGGGGATCAAAGAGTTTGGACCCCCGCCATCCAATACCGTGAAGTATTGAAGGAGGTCCTACTAAATTTGACCCAGGTCCATTGCAGGACCTCTAAACGCTGAACAATGGCAAGACCTTTACCAAACCGTTCCCTTAACCCCCTACCAGGTAGCCAACATACCTCCATATAGACCGTGGAGATATGAATGGTGAAAATCCTTTATTTTATATAGACAGTAAAATAATGCCAAGACACCACGGACAAACGATAAGGAAAGATCACCTTCAACATAAGTAACTAGTTATTAAAGTCATTAATACAAAACCAAATAAAAAGTGCAAAAGATTAGAAATAAAAAGTATTATACTAGACACTTTGTCTTCACCAAGTGATGTAAGAGACTTAGGCAAACATGGCCTTGATTGTCAAGAACTCTTACGATCAATCTTGGATCCCGAGACGACTCACACACTCTATGATGGACAATGGATGATGGTGGTGGATGATGGTGGTGGATGATGGTGTTGTGATGGTGGTGGGTGGTGGATGAAGTGTGAGAGAGGTGGTGCCAAGGGATGACTTGCAATGAAACCAAGCACTCCTATTTATAGGCTGAACAGAAGCCTGGGCACGGCCCCGTGTTCGCTGGGCACGGCCCCATGCCCGTCTGACACTCTCTCTCTTCATTAATTGTAATTCGCAATTACAATTAATGCGCCTGCAGTACTTTCGGCACGCCCCCCGTGTCCGCTGAGCACGGCCCGTGGTGGGCAATAGAAGCTTCTATAGGTTTGTCTTTTCTGCTGCTTCTTGGGCACGGCCCCGTGCTGGCTGAGCACGGGGCGTGTTCAGCCTTCTGTTTTCTCTATTTTGCTTTGGAAGGTGCCGTTGAGGGTTCGGGCAATCCACTAATGTTCCTTTTCTTGTATTTATGTTGGATTTAGCTGTCTTTTTGCTTCTTTTGCGTTTTTGAGCTCATTTAATCCTGAAAATACAAAAGGAAGACAAAAACACTCTTTTTCCAATATTAGTACTAAAAAAGGGTTAGTTTTATGCCTCATTTGATGTAATTTATATGTTGCATTTTACACACATCATGTCTCAAAAACAAGCAAACTGTTCCAACAACTCTGATTTTTATTAGGTTTGTTTCTAGACTCCATCGTAGCTCGATTCCAGCAAGTAACAAGCAAATTATCCTAAACACATGTCACATACGTTAAAATAGAGGTCAATACACATAGTGTAAAGGTGAGCATACAAGTTTAATAGTAATAGTAGAGTTCGAAAGCGTTTACGCATAACTAGCATGTAACATGTATAATGCGAAGCAAGTAGGTTATCGACAATGAAATATGCACAGACTAGACTGCGAGTTGTAGAATGCGCAACACATGTCACCACCATAACTTGTGAGAGGTAACATTAACAACCCCCGTCCATGACAGGTGTGATATTCGCTAATTTACACATATTTTAGTCCCCCGTTTTACCCCTATTTTTATGCGTATTTGGCCGTAAAACCGTCATTCGGATACTTAATTATCTACACTTTTCTTTATAGGCCTAAAACAGCATACCGGACAAGATGATAGCAAAAACGAAGACTTTCCGGACAAAACGACGAAGCTGCGAACCTTCTGTTAGAAAACTGACCTGGGCGTGCGGAACGGTCGTGCGGCCAGATGCACGACCGTGCATCTCCGACAAAACCAACTTGGTCCGGCAATGAACGACCAGTGCGACTAGGCGTGCAAGGCACACAAGGCCAGCCCGGTGACGCACGGTCGTGCAATGATCTGCATTCCGTGCGGATCCGATGATCAGCCATAACCTCAGAACTGAACGATCGGTGCGACCAAGCGTGCAACAAGAACTCGGCGAAGAACGACCGTGCCATATGAAGAACGGTCGTGCGATATCGAATCTGGTCAAAGATCTGATGACGTATGCAGTATGGTGCACCATACTCCAATAATTGCTTAAAGTGCACGGTCGTGCCACAGGAAGAACGACCGTGCGACATCGAAAAAATATAAAAACAGAACAGAAACATTCTGTTCGATATTCTGGAATTTTGGGAGCTTCACAGGCGATTATACAGGCCCCGGAGGCTATGCTTTTGACCCGGATTCAAGCCACATTGTGCCGTTTAGCTCCATTACTATCCGGATTCTTAGTCTAGTGCTTGTTTATGGTTTGGTTGTCTAATCTTTCCATGATTTTGTTAATCTTTCAAGCATTTAGATTAATGTTCTTGTATTATTGTAGCATTTGGGCAAAAACACAACAATCCCTTGCTTGATTATAGCCATTAGTATGTTAAACTTTGTTTGTAATGACATTTGGAAGTATTTTCTTTGTTAATCTTTGATGATTAGTTTGCAACCTTGTTATCGATATTGATTTCTTGATTATAAGTAATTATGTTGGATGATTGATGCTTGGTTAGTTAAGATAGTTGAAAAATGAAGCTTAATTAATCTTGTATCAGTAAACTTTGAACTTGGTTAACTAGATTAGCTTGGTTTAAATGTATGCATCATGATACTAGAAATGGTTAGTGATTTAATAAAATGTAATTGTTGTTAATCAAGATAGCTTGCCGTCACGTAAGGACCTTAACGGGTTAGATGGTGTCGTTATAAATTCTTGCCATGATTTGTTAGCTTAGTTAGTAGTTTAGGCCAAAATTGCTATCTTGGTGAATTATTATGCAAGATTTGTAAAATGAACTCGGTTGTGATTTAATCTAGTTTATGCTTGTCTCGGTGGTTGCATTGTATTTATCGGTGTTGCTTTCCTTGATTAAGTGCGGTTAGAAAACTCCTAACGGATGACTAACTCATTTTTAAGAGATTTTCATAGACATTTATCAATTGCACGTTAAAGAACAACTTTAGGTGGTTAAAGTGTGTTTATCTTTTTAGCTTTCCGAATGATTGTCATGTTAGGATTCCCGAAAGGGATACTAATTGTCTTAAAATGGAAAATTGACCGAATGCTTCTAGTGCCAAAACCGACTTAGTTGACATGCTGTGGTTGTGTATTAAGCAAGGCTATTTATCTATTATCTTTTATGTTTTTATTATGTATTTGTTTACGCTTACCTTAGTTTAATTAAAATCACAAAACTTATGTTTTTACCGGTAGTTTAGTGACAAAGGTCTAGTATTAATTCTCCGCCCATTTCCTTGGATCGATACTTGGTTCTTACCGATACTCTACTACATATATGACGGGGTACAGTTGCCTCTTTCGTATGTGTTTTGATGTTAAAGTAATAATCACTTTTATAAATTTAAAACCGTTTCGTGTGTAATTTCATTGCAAAATTATGTATATATACGCACACGTCAAGTTTTTGGCGCCGTTGCCGGGGAAATGGCGAGTCTTAGGAACGACCCGAGTCATTATGTTATCGGTGTATATACTTGTTAATATTTGTGTATACTTTCTTGATTTTTTATTTGTTTATTTATTTGTTAATATTTCTTGCTTTTATTTTATTTATTCGTTTTCCAAGTCATTTTTGTACACTTGTAAAATTTTATTCCATTTATTTATTCAATCCGGATTTATTTATTCATTTATTCATTGGGTTGTCGGCTCCTAAAATTAATTTTTATACTAGCCGATTTGATTATTTTTATTGTGTTGATTTTTATAGATTTTCGGGCCCATTTTCGGATTTTTATAAAATTTTCAACCCATTTTTAATAATATTCTGTTTCTATTCAGCTGAAAAAAACAACATTATTTTATTAATAAAATATTCACTGTGTCAAATTTTCGTTTGCAGGTTAATGTTCTCGACCCCCGCTCCAAAAGTTGTTGAACCGTCAGACGAGCCCGAACGTGATCTTAGGAGACGTCTACGCGCGAGAGGTCGGGCGGTTGGGCTACTGCTCGCAAGTGGTGAGCCGGAGCCGGTGGTACCCATTGAAGCTGAGGGCTCAGGAGGAGACGCAATCATGGCAGACGATGAGCAACCGTTGAATGAGACAAATCAGCCCGGAAGGGCAGGCCTGGAGCCGAGTATCCTTCAACCTACTATTGATGTACCTACTTTTGAAATTAGATCTAGTATTATTAATATGGTACATAATTCAGTACAGTTTGACGGACGTGAGCACGAGGATCCCGGGAGGCATATTGCTGCTTTTCTCCATGTTTGTTCCACGTTTAAGATTACAGGTGTTTCGGAGGATGCAATTCGGTTGAGGTTGTTTCCGTTTTCGTTACGTGACAAAGCTAGAGCTTGGCTTATGTCACTTCCAGCCGGGTCCATCAGGACCTGGAATCAGTTGGCGGAGCAGTTTATGCAGAAATATTTTCCACCTGAGAAAACGAACAAGCTACGGAACCGAATTGCATCTTTTCACCAGGACGAGGGCGAGTCGTTGCATGCGGCTTGGGAGAGATTCAAGGATTTGTTGATTGATGTGCCACATCATGGCTACTCCAAGAGACAGCTGGTTTTGACGTTCTAGCAGGGGCTCAGTTACAACACACAGGAGCGATTAGACGTAAACGCAGGAGGCGATCTAGAAACTACGATGCCGAATGAAGCGTATGATATTATAGAGAAAGCTGCATTGAAATCCAGCTCACGTCGGGAAGGAAATAGAGGCCGGGCATCATCATCATCATCTCGCGCAGGAGTCCATGCTGTAGACGACTATACGGCCATTACTGCACAAATCTCGGTTCTCGCATCGAGATTCGACAGGTCCTAGATGATTGTGCATGCGGGCTCGGGATGTGACCAGTGTGGAGTGTCACACGAGCCTGGGGCATGTTTTCAGGGAGTCATATACGAGGGCCACGAAGAGGTAGATTTCGTGAGTAATCAGGTGAGGCCACAGAACAACCCGTACAGCAACACCTATAATCCCGGTTGGAGAAATCACCCAAATTTGGGTGGCGAGCGAATACAGGCAATCAAAATCCATTGGGGTTCACTCCGCGCGCTCCAGCGCAACAGGGTCAGGGTCAGGGTCAGCAGTTCCAGCAATACAACCAATCTTACAAGCAGCGTCCATATTCATATCAAAATCAGGGCTCTAGGAGTAGTTCCCAGCAGCAGGCCCCTCAGTCTAGTTCTAAGCTGGAAGATATGATGGCTCAGCTTCTTACTAGCTCCTCGAGCGCGAATCAGTTAGCTGAAAAACGCTACCAGCAGATCGAGGATCGTTTTCTCTCTCATGAGGGAGAAATAAGGAGTCACAAAGCCTCGATTCAAAATATAGAGAATCAGGTTGGTCAGCTGGCACAGATGATGTCTAAAAGACCCCAGGGTGGTCTTTCGGGCAATACCGAACCTAACCCGGGCGGGCACAGGGATATGAACGCTGTGATGACCAGGAGTGGAAAACCTACCGGACCCGTCATATCGGACTCAACGCCGATCACTGAAGCGGTCCCGACTGACACACCGGACGAGGTGTATGCCAGGCTACGCCCAGCAAGTACAGCACAAGTCCAGGAGCCGGTCAAGGGTTACACGCCTCCAGTGCCTTATCCAGGAAGGCTGAAGAAGCAGAAGAATGATGAACAATACGGTAAGTTTCTCGAAATGTTTAAGCAATTGCATATAAATATACCGTTTGTTGAAGCTTTGGCCCAGATGCCAAAGTATGCAAAGTTTCTGAAAGACATCCTCTCAAATAAACAAAAGCTCGAGGACATGTCTTGCGTGGTTATGAATGAAAGTTGCTCTGCTGTTCTTCAGAATCGCCTGCCTGCAAAAATGGGAAATCCAGGCAGTTTCACGCTTCCTTGCCTCATTGGCAATATGTCTGTCAGTAATGCGTTAGCAGATCTAGGAGCGAGTATAAACCTTATGCCCTATAAGGTTTTTACAAAGTTGGATCTAGGTGAGCCGTCACCTACAAGAATGAGTATTCGACTTGCTTATCGATCTATCAAATATCCATGCGGGTTTGTCAAGAATATGCTTGTTAAGATTGACAAGTTTGTATTTCCCGTGGATTTTGTTATCCTGGACATGGATGAGGATTCGAAAGTGCCTCTGATACTTGGACGCCCGTTTCTGAATACCGCCCGGACGATTGTGGACGTGGCGGTGGGCAAAATCACACTCCGAGTGAATGATGAGCACGTGACCTTTGATATCAAACGGTCAATGCAGCATCCTCAGAGTCAAGACGACGCGCTCTATTATGTCGACATAGTCGATACTTATGTGAGTACGCATTTCCAGGGTACGATCGAGGAGATAGATTCGGACACACAGCTGTTGTGTGGGCACCTGATTGGCATTACGCAGGAGGGCCATGATTTAGAGCAGCCAGTCTATCAGATTGGTGATGATGGTTCCCAGAGTCCGGATCGATTCACAGAAATTGATCGCGCAAGTGAAGTGAAGTCGAAGCCGTCAGTAGAAGATCCTCCGACCTTGGAGCTTAAGGAGCTTCCACCGCACCTGGAGTACGCATTTCTGGATGAGGATCGTCATTTGCCTGTCATTATTTCATCTGGATAGGCAGAAGAAGAGAAGAGCAGACTGCTTAATGTGGTGAAACTTCATAAGAAAGCAATCGCCTGGAAAATCATGGACATAAAAGGAATAAATCCCTCCTTCTGTACACATAAAATTCTAATGGAGGATCAGTTCAAGCCGTGTGCGTAGCACCAGAGGCGGCTGAACCCAAACATGCAAGAGGTCGTTAAAAAGGAAGTGATTAAGTTGTTAGATGCTGGTGTGATCTATCCCATTTCCGACTCTGTTTGGGTCAGTCCTGTGCAGGTAGTGCCCAAAAAGGGGGGCATGACCGTGGTCACAAATGATAGGAATGAGCTCATTCCAACCAGGACGGTCACTGGATGGCGGGTTTGCATTGATTATCGCAAACTCAACGACGCCACTCGCAAGGACCACTTCCCGCTTCCATTCATTGATCAAATGTTGGAGCGTCTGTCAGGGAAGTCATATTATTGTTTTCTGGATGGGTTCTCTGGTTACTTTCAAATTCCTATCGCTCCTGAGGACCAGGAGAAGACCACATTTTCCTGTCCCTTCGGTACATTCGCCTACCGGCGTATGCCATTTGGGCTGTGTAATGCACCGGCCACTTTCCAGCGATGTATGGTCGCCATTTTCCACGACATGATTGAGGATTCCATGGAGGTGTTCATGGACGACTTCTCGGTATTTGGGGATTCCTTTGATCAATGTCTGGAAAATTTAAAAAGAATGTTGAAGAGGTGTGAGGAGACGAATCTGGTCCTTAACTGGGAGAAATGCCACTTCATGGTGAAGGAGGGCATAGTTTTGGGACACAAGATTTCTCACGTGGGCATGGAAGTCGATCCAGCTAAAGTCGACGTTATTTCACGACTTCCGCCCCCACCTCTGTTAGAGCTATACGGAGCTTTCTCGGTCATGCCGGGTTCTATCGGCGATTCATCAAAGATTTTTCAAAAATCGCCAGACCCATGACCCGTTTGTTGAAGAAAGATGCTCCGTTCGTGTTTGGAGATGATTGCTTGAGGGTTTTTGACCTTCTCAAGAAAAAGTTGATTGAGGCCCCTATTTTAGTCGCACCAGACTGGAGTCTGCCATTTGAAATTATGTGCGACGCGAGTGATTACGCTATAGGGGCCGTTCTGGGTCAAAAGAAGGAAAAGCACTTCCATCCGATCTATTATGCGAGCAAAACTCTTCACGACGCTCAAGAGCATTACACCACGACTGAAAAAGAGCCCTTGGCGGTCATTTTCGCATTTGATAAATTTAGATCGTATTTAGTGCTTTCGAAAACTGTTGTATACACTGATCACGCAGCCATTAGATACCTCTTCAGCAAACAGGACTCTAAACCGTGTCTAATCAGATGGATCTTGTTGCTGCAGGAGTTTGATATTGAGATACAAGATAAAAAGGGTGCTTTGAATGTAGCGCTGACCATCTATCTCGGTTAGAGCATGGAGACATCGAGGATTCGCATTGGGATTTAATCAATGACAAGTTCCCACACGAATCTTTGATGGGTGTTGAGATATGCGATGAGTTGCCATGGTTCGCCGACTTTGCGAACTATCTTGCTTGTAGAATTCTGATAAAAGGGTTGACTCACCAGTAAAAGAGGAAATTCTTTTCAGATCTAAAGCACTACATATGGGACGACCCTTTCTTGTTCAAGGTGGGTGCTGATCAGGTGATCAGAAGATGTGTATCAGGGACAGAGGCGACCGATATTCTGCGCCAGTGCCATGAGGGACCTACCGGAGGCCACCACGGAGCCAACTTCACCGCGAAGAAGGTGTTGGATTCCGGGTTTTACTGGCCGACCATTTTCCGTGACGCGCAGAGTTGGGTGAAAGCGTGCGATGCTTGTCAGAGGGCGACGAACATATCGGCACGCGACGAAATGCCCCAGAACTGGATACAAGTATGTGAAGTCTTTGATGTTTGGGGGATAGACTTCATGGGACCATTCCCCCCCTCACGTGGAAACAAGTACATACTCGTGGCTGTTGACTATGTATCAAAGTGGGCGGAGGCGCAAGCCTTACCCACTAACGACGCCAGAGTAGTTGTTAGGTTTCTTAAAAGTTTGTTTGCCCGATTTGGCGCTCCGAAAGTGCTCATTAGTGACCGAGGGACTCATTTCTGTAACACACAACTTGAAAAGGCTTTGTCCCGATACGGTGTGCATCACCGTTTATCCACGCCCTATCACCCGCAGACGAGCGGGCAGGTGGAAGTCACGAACCGTGGGCTTAAGCGCATCCTTGAGCGGTCTGTTGGAGCGAACTGCAAGGAGTGGTCGGACAAACTTGAGGATGCATTGTGGGCATTCTGTACAGCTTATAAGACCCCTATAGGGACCACCCCCTTTAGGTTGGTATACGGAAAGGCATGCCATTTACCGGTGGAGTTGGAGCACAAGGCTATGTGGGCTTTGAAAACCGTGAATTTGGACCTAAAAACCGGAGGTGAAGCCCGATTTCTCCAAATTCATGAATTGGAAGAATTGCGACAACAAGCCCACGAAAGATCCGTACTCTACAAAGAGCGCACGAAGAAACTTCACGACAAACGCTTGAAGGACCATAAAGAATTCCAAGCGGGTGATCTTGTTCTTCTGCACAATTCAAGGCTGCGCTTATTTCCTGGGAAGCTTCATTCACGCGGGACAGGACCATACACGGTTAAGGAAGTATTTCCGTATGGTACTGTTGCAGTAGAGAACGCGGATGGCGTTACATTCAAGGTAAATGGTCACCAGTTGAAGTTGTACGTTGCCGGGCCGATAGAGTCGGCGGTGGAGGTAATTGAGCTCCAAACCCCGCACACATCATAAGTGTGGGGAGGAGAGAGTCTACGCTACTGACTCGCAGATAAAAAATGTAGCAAGAGCGTATTTTGCGCTTTAGGGGTAGTATCGTCTTTTTAGTTGTTTTTCTAGTTTTAGTATGGAGTCTTGCTATCGACTCGCCGACAAAAATTTAGCATGAGTCTACGCTACTGACTCGCCGACAAAAATGTAGCAGGAGCGTCTTTGGCGCTATAAGGGTAAAATAGTCCACTTTTATGTTTTTGTAGTTTTAGCGTAATTTAGGTTAGTTAGGTAGTTTCCGTTTGTTTTCTTAGTTTTCATACGTGCCGAGCGAAGGTTCTGTGTTGAAATATTGTTTAAACAGTTGGTGTGTCGAAAAAATGGGGAAAAACGGCCAAAACAGTTGCTGGAAATGGCTTCTGCGGAAAATTCTGATCTTCAGCTGTTGCACGCCCATGCCAGGATTCGCACGACCGTGCGTTTCCGAGGGCCGGCACGGTGGATCACACCCCCGGTGCATTTCCGAGAAACGTTGGCTAGGTTTGAGCGATGTCGGTGACGCACGACCGTGCAATACGGAGAACGACCGTGCGTCAGGCTGAGGGCATTTTTGTCATTTGGTACTATAAATACCCTCATCTGCAGCCCCCATTCACAATTCGCGAAACCCTAATCGCACCAGGCCGTTCCAGAGTGATATTTCTTCAAATCGCACGGTTTTTCGCACGATCTCACACCCTTCTTCGCACGGTATGTTCCTAGTTGTAGATTTCTTGTTTCTTTGCTTTCTAGGTTAGATTTCTTCCGATTCTTCAAGGCATTTTTAGGGTTCTCTTAATAAACAAATCGAAACCCTAACCCTTGTTTGAATCTTGCATATCGTGAACATCCGGTGCATTTTCTGACCCCAGTTTGTGTAAAACCTTGTTGATTTATGAAAAAATCGGGCTACTAAGAGTCTGGGTCAGATTCTGCAGAAAATGCAGTCGCACGGACGTTCCTCGTATGGAACGGTCGTGCCTCGCCGTTGTTTCACGATGGTTTGTTTGTTGGTCGGTGTTGCACGGTGGTGCCGTTGGTCGCACGTCGTGCAGTTCCGACAGATTTGGGCAGATGGTGCTTATCATCGGCGACGCACGACCGTGCGTCTCGTCGCACGACCGTGCCATATGCCCAGATCAGAATTCACAGCTTCTTCATAATTGGCTGCTCGCCTGTTTTTGATTCAAATTTCTCCTGTTTCCGTCTTTCTAACGTTATTTCCCATACAGATGGACCATCCCTTCCTTCAATTCGACCCCAACGATGAGCGAGAGGCTTTGTGCATCCCGAAACGAGACGCATTATGGGCAAGGCGGGGGCAGTTCGGAGTCCCCCGATGGTTGGATTGGGAAGTGATGTGGGAACTCAATCAGTATGACAGACTAGACGACATGATGAGTCCCCCGCTTGCAAATCTGGTCGGTTGCAACCGACCCGTTTACCGGGAGCTGACAATTGAGTTCTTCGCATCTTATGCCTATGAAAAGCCGATTGCTCATCGGAAACCCAAATTCCGCCACAAGGAGCGGGTAGCCTTCAGGTTATGTGGACGATGGCATACGTGGTCGGTTGGTCGTTTGGGAAGAAGGCTCGGGATTTATACTAGGGATGACATGGATGATACCGACGTCTTCAACGATCAGTTCACCTTCCCTTCTAATGCAGCACGGGATGCATTTTGGGCTGAAAATGCCGTTGGGGGCCCCTACAACCCGAGGATGTCGAAGGCCTCGCGACTCAGAGACCCTTTGGTGCGAGTGATGCACCATGTATTTAGCCATACGATATGCGGTCGCATGGACAGTCTTGGTAACTGTCCAACACCAGATTTGATCTTTTTATATGCGTTGGTTGAGAAAGCACCTATCAACCTAGCCGCACGAATGGCTGAATACTTTGTCAAGTGCTCGGGGCGGACTCCGAACAGTGAGATACATGGCGGTCAGTATGTGACCGAAATAGCGTACAACGAGCGCTATATGACTGAGGAGGTGCTTCAGGGTCTCACTCTGATAACCGAGGAGGTTCATGTCGACATTAGGTCACTAAAGGCCATGGGGTTGATTGTAGAGCTTGATAGGGGGGATAGGTTGAGGGGGTTGAACAACGAGGTCTGGGACCCGTTGCCTCCAGGTGTAGGGGAAGATGAGGATGAAGAAATGGGGGAGCAGCACGAGCAGCACCAACCACCACATACGCCACCACAATCACCGCAGCACCATGGATTCCACCAGCATCAGGAGTGGCCTGAGTTCTACCAGCAGTTCCAGCAGATGCGAGTGACTCAGGAGCAGCATGGTACCTACATCGACCAGATTAGATCTAGCCAGGACGAGATTCGGGCCAGTCAGGAGCAGCTTCGGGCCACACAGGACCAGCTTCGGCAGAGCCAGGATACTCTATACCAGGGGGTGAGTGCGGGATTTTCATATCTTTTCGGGGAGATGCATCCCGCATACCCCGACTACTTTCAGCACCCTCCACAGTTCCCACCGTGGAACCCCCCTGGTTATGGCGATGCGGGCCCGTCCTTTACTGGAGACGATGATGGTGATGACGCTTAGGAGCGGTGGAGTGATAGTTGGTGGTTGTTTTTAGTATTTCAGTACTTTGTTTTGGGTGTTTATTTTGACTGTTATTTCAAACACCCCGGTTATGTATGCTTTATTTTTCAGACTCTTTACTTTAGTTTTTATGTTATGTCTTTGTTGGGATTACTAGTATTTCTATTTCTGTAAATTATGGTTTATTTGTGATTTTTCTGTTTCTGTTTTGTTTTGGTGCACATGCGACATACTTGCAGGTTTTGGCTATCGGATCTTGGACCGGAGCACGTACCAGATACAGCTTTGGAAGTCTCGTGGCATCATCATCATCTTGAGGGGAGTATTATTATCCCTTTCTCTATATTTCGGGTCTCGCATTGGGGACAATGCGAAGTTCAAGTGTGGGGAGGGGGTTAACTTTGTTAACTTTGTTAACTTTGTTTGTCCTCATTTGTTAAAAAAAAAAAATCAGAAAATCAGAAAAATCATTCAAAAAAATACCTGTTTTATGTATATATTATAGTAAATAAACCGGTTGGTTGTGTTTTAGAAAGCTTCGGACTTGATAAAAACTCGACAAGCAAAATATTTTTGAAAAAGGAAACCGGAAAGTGTGACAAACAAAGAAAGACTTACATGATAGTTTTCACACTTTTACCCATTCCTTCCGTTACGTGAGCATATTTGAGCCTTGATTGTTATATATTTGTTCATTTCGGATATAGGAGTGAGCCGGATGTTATGTGTAATTTAGAACTTGTCACTAGTATGCTTGTTAAGACCACGAACGTGCGGATTTGTGTAAAAATGATAGAGGCACTTAGATTACCCCTTTGTTGTGTACTTGTTCTTTGTGTTGTGCTTCCCGTTCACCTTATATTACCCTTTAGGATTAACCGTGTCGAGCCTTCCCGTTTACCTTTGTTTACCCACGTTATCGCCCACTTAGCCAAATTTAGCCTTTTTATGTTTTAAACCTTTTTAGTGTTAAAACTCGGTCAAAATAATCGTTTAACTAGCGTTTGTTGTAGTTTATTGTTTATCTATCTAGTTTCTTAAAAAAAAAAACAGAAAATAAAACACCCTAAAATAGGGTGAAGTTGATAAAAAATCGAGCCATTTTGAATGCTTAAACCTTAAAATATCGTTGATTAGCTCGATTGCGAAATAGTCGCCTTTTTAAGGCATTTGTATGTATAGTTGTATATTTTGTTGCTAGTTAAACGCTACTACCGAGTTTTAACCATTTTCGCCACTTTATATGTCCACTTCCATACCCTTCGCCCTAGCCTAACGTTACAACCCGTAAAGACCTCTTGATTTACACTTGTTTGCATGATTAGTTGGTGGAGACGAGATCTTATGACAAGCTTATGATATTGCACATTTCATTGACGAGGCATTGAGTGTTTGCACATACACATTTTATGTATGTTTCATAAATAAAACCGAGTGTGTGTGAACATTGTGAGTTGTGTGTAGATTATCATGTGAGTCAATTAAATGTGATGTCACGGCTTTTTGGTTGTCGCTTTATAATTGCATATGCTTGTTGGGTTTTAGTCTTTTGATGTTGTTCTTCGAAAAACCGGCTAACCGTTTATAGTAGTTTTCAATAAAATAGTGTATAAAGTATCGTTCTTGTTTGTTTCTATCTTTTATTGCTTTTTAGTTTAGCTTGCTTGAGGACAAGCAAGGTTCAAGTGTGGGGAGATTTGATATTCGCTAATTTACACATATTTTAGTCCCCCGTTTTACCCCTATTTTATGCGTTTTTGGCCGTAAAACCGTCATTCGGATACTTAATTATCTACACTTTTGTTTATAGGCCTAAAACCACATACCAAACAAGATGATAGCAAAAACGAGGACTTTCCGGACAAAACGACGAAGCTGCGAACCTTCTGTTAGAAAACTGACCTGGGCGTGCGGAACGGTCGTGCGACCAGATGCACGACCGTGCATCTCCGACAAAACCAACTTGGTCCGGCAATGAACGACCAGTGTGACTAGCCGTGCAAGGCACACAAGGCCAGCCCAGTGACGCACGGTCGTGCCATGATCAGCACCCCGTGCGGATCCGATGATCAGCTATAACCTCGGAACTGAACGATCGGTGCGACTAAGCTTGCAACAAGAACCCGGCGAAGAACGACCGTGCCATATGAAGAACGGTCGTGCGATATCGAATCTGGTCAAAGATCTGATGACGTATGCAGTATGGTGCACCATACTCCAATAATTGCTTAAAGTGCACGGTCGTGCCACAGGAAGAACGACCGTGCGACATCTGGAATTTTGGGAGCTTCATAGGTGATTATACAGGCTCCGGAGGCTATGCTTTTGACCCGGATTCAAGCTACATTGTGCCGTTTAGCTCCATTACTATCCGGATTCTTAGTCTAGTGCTTGTTTATGGTTTGGTTTTCTATTCTTTCCATGATTTTTTTAATCTTTCAAGCATTTAGATTAATGTTCTTGTATTATTGTAGCCTTTGGGCAAAAACACAACAATCCCTTGCTTGATTATAGCCATTAGTATGTTAAACTTTGTTTGTAATGACATTTGGAAGTATTTTCTTTGTTAATCTTTTATGATTAGTTTGCAACCTTGTTATTGATATTGATTTCTTGATTATAAGTAATTATGTTGGATGATTGATGCTTGGTTAGTTAAGATAGTTGAAAAATGAAGCTTAATTAATCTTGTATTAGTAACCTTTGAACTTGGTTAACTAGATTAGCTTGGTTTAAATGTATGCATCATGATACTAGAAATAGTTAGTGATTTAATAAAATGTAATTGTTGTTAATCAAGAGAGCTTGCCATCACGTAAGGACCTTAACGGGTTAGATGGTGTCGTTATAAATTCTTGCCATGATTTGTTAGCTTAGTTAGTAGTTTAGGCCAAAATTGCTATCTTGGTGAATTATTATGCAAGATTTGTAAAATGAACTCGGTTGTGATTTAATCTAGTTTATGCTTGTCTCGGTGGTTGCATTGTGTTTATCGGTGTTGCTTTCCTTGATTAAGTGCGGTTAGAAAACTCCTAACGGATGACTAACTCATTTTTAAGAGATTTTCATAGACATTTATCAATTGCACGTTAAAGAACAATTTTAGGTGGTTAAAGTGTGTTTATCGTTTTAGCTTTCCGAATGATTATCATGTTAGGATTCCCGAAAGGGATACTAATTGTCTTAAAATGGAAAATTGACCGAATGCTTCTAGTGTCAAAACCGACTTAGTTGACATGTTGTGGTTGTGTATTAAGCAAGGCTATTTATCTATTATCTTTTATGTTTTTATTATGGAATTGTTTACGCTTACCTTAGTTTAATTAAAATCACAAAACTTATGTTTTTACCGGTAGTTTAGTGACAAAGGTCTAGTATTAATTCTCCGCCCATTTCCTTGGATCGATACTTGGTTCTTACCGATACTCTACTACATATATGACGGGGTACACTTGCCTCTTTCGTATGTGTTTTGTTGTTAAAGCAATAATCACTTTTATAAATTTAAAACCGTTTCGTGTGTAATTTCATTGCAAAATTATGTATATATACGCACACGTCAAGTTTTTGGCGCCGTTGCCGGGGAAATGGCGAGTCTTAGGAACGACCCGAGTCATTATGTTATCGGTGTATATACTTGTTAATATTTGTGTATACTTTCTTGATTTTTTATTTCTTTATTTATTTGTTAATATTTCTTGCTTTTATTTTATTTATTCGTTTTCCAAGTCATTTTTGTACACTTGTAAATTTTTATTCCATTTATTTATTCAATCCGGATTTATTTATTCATTGGGTTGTCGGCTCCTAAAATTCATTTTTATACTAGCCGATTTGATTATTTTTATTGTGTTGATTTTTATAAATTTTCGGGCCCATTTTCAGATTTTTATAAAATTTTCAACCCATTTTTAATAATATTCTGTTTCTATTCAGCTGAAAAAAAAACAGCATTATTTTATTAATAAAATATTCACTGTGTCAAATTTTCGTTTGCAGGTTAATGTTCTCGACCCCCGCTCTAGAAGTTGTTGAACCGTCAGACGAGCCCGAACGTGATCTTAGGAGACATCTACGCGCGAGAGGTCGGGCGGTTGGGCTACTGCTCGCAAGTGGTGAGCCGGAGCCGGTGGTACCCGTTGAAGCCGAGGGCTCAGGAGGAGACGCAATCATGGCAGACGATGAGCGACCGTTGAATGAGACAAATCAGCCCGGAAGGGCAGGCCTGGAGCCGAGTATCCTTCAACCTACTATTGATGTACCTACTTTTGAAATTAGATCTAGTATTATTAATATGGTACAAAATTCAGTACAGTTTGACGGACGTGAGCACGAGGATCCCGGGAGGCATATTGCTGCTTTTCTCCATGTTTGTTCCACGTTTAAGATTACAGGTGTTTCGGAGGATGCAATTCGGTTGAGGTTGTTTCCGTTTTCGTTACGTGACAAAGCTAGTGTCACGGCCCCCTACCCGGTTTGACCCGTTTCAGGAGCCGCGGAACAGAAATCCCGTGGTATTTAATTTAATCACAACGGAAGACTTTTTAAACAGGATCAATTATTCTTAAAACTGCTCATTTGTATATAATATAGGGATAATTCCCATATTTTACAAACACTTGATTTCACTGGGAAATCCTTTATTTTCTTTAAAACATGTTTCTTTATTTATTTACATTGAGCCACTTTCTAAGCTTGTAGTGCTACTCGGCACTTTTCCTTTGTTCATAACAGATCACCTGAAACATGTTTGAAAAAAATTTTGTCAGCGGGAAATACTGAGTGAATCATTCATTTTACAAAAACGACTCGTTTGTTATAATTCACAGTATTAAGAGAGATTACAATGTTTATTTCAACCAAATACCCACAGTACTTGTCATCGACTCGTTTCGGTGACAGTGGTCATATTACTATTGAGTCCGTTCACCCAATAGTAACGAGTATCATTAATTAGGTTCGCCCACCTAAATTGATAAAAACAGTAATGTGCACAATACCCCACATACCGGCTGTAATTTGGTGACTACATATACTTAATCACTGTAATTATAATCTTGAAAATAAACATACTTTTGTAAACAGATTTGATAAAAAGAGAATGACTCACTTTGTAGATTTTAACGAGCAGAATATAAGCCTACTGATTAGCCTGAATTAACCTAATTTAAATAACAATGCACACACAACAGGTTAGTAACTAATACAACAGTTACGACAATTCACGAGATTAAACCCTCACAACAATTTATTAGTGCAATACTTAATAATTCAGTGGATTCTCAACGAATGACAGAGTATAGTCCGAATTCGAGCAGTACTCAAACATTCAAGTCGAAATCACAATGAATTAATAAAGTATAATCTCAATTTGAGCGGCACTTAAACAATCGTTGGATAGTTATAATCGATCGGACGTTGAATCGTAATAGCGATCGAGTTATTACCCTGATTGCGGCAGCACTTCGTGATCAGTGTGTGTTTTTGATAGTAAACAGACGATAACTCCCTCTACGAAACTCGAATTTACGTCGTTCCAATTCCAAATTTCAAGTCCCGACGTCCTCTATTTATAGGCGGATTTTAGGTGTGTCGCGGCCCGCGTGAGAAATAAGCTTAACTTTACGCGGGCCGCGTAAAGTTTTGTTTTATGTGTAGGGTTGCCACGATTGGGACTAGCCTTGCTGACTCAACAGAATTCGTTAATTCAACTTCTTCCGCACGTAATTTAGATAATCGTCCACTACGGTATTACCCCCCTGAGTTTTAGGGGCCCTAATCCTGATTCTGAAAATTCTGGAAAAATTAGGGTTTGGGCAGAATCACTTGGGTCTCTCAATTAAGGTTTCCTATTAGATAAATTAATTAATTAAATATTTGATACGAGTTGTTACATTCTACCTACCTTAATAAGAATCTCGTCCTCGAGATTTACTGGAATAAATGAGGATATTTTCGCTTCATTTCTGATTCCAGCTCCCAGGTGTATTCAGCTCCTCTCTTTGAATCCCATCTGACTTTGACTAAGACTAATCGTTTATGTTTGAGAAACTTTATCTTTCGATCCTCAATTTGAAGGGGTTTCTCAACAAATTTTAACTTTTCGTTTACCTCTATATCTTGGAGAGGTACTACCAAAGATTCGTCTGCTAGACATTTCTTGAGATTGGATACATGAAATACATCATGTACTCCAGCTAATTCTTCTGGTAGTTGTAAACGATAAGCAACTGGTCCTATACGTTGGATCACTGGGAATGGTCCTACGTACCTTGGACTTAGCTTTCCTTTCTTTCCGAATCTAACTACTCCTTTCCAAGGAGAAACTTTCAAAAGTACTTTATCTCCAATTTGGAATTCTATCGGCTTGCGGCGATTATCTGCATAACTCTTCTGGCGATCTCTAGCTGTTTTCAATCTTTCCTTGATTTGAGTTATCTTGTCGGTCGTTTCTTGCACTATTTCAGGCCCTGACAATTGACTTTCTCCTATTTCTGCCCAACAAACTGGAGTTCTACACTTTCTTCCATAAAGTGCCTCAAATGGAGCAGTTTCACTACTTGAATGATAACTATTGTTATAGGAGAATTCAATTAATGGTAAGTGATCATCCCAACATCCACCAAAATCAATTACACATGCTCGGAGCATGTCTTCCAGTGTTTGTATTGTCCTTTCACTTTGTCCGTCTGTTTGAGGATGATATGCAGTGCTTAAATTTAGTCGAGTTCCCATTGCTTGCTGAAAACTTTTCCAGAAATGGGAAGTGAAACGACTATCTCTATCTGAAATAATGGAGAGTGGGACTCCATGTAAAGATACTACTTCGTCTACGTACAACTTGGCTAACCTTTCCATATTAAAGGTTTCCTTCATTGGTAGAAAATGAGCTGATTTGGTTAATCGATCCACAATTACCCAAATCGCATCATTACCTTTTCTGGTCTTGGGTAATTTAGTAACAAAATCCATTGTTATAAGTTCCCATTTCCATATAGGCATTTCCAATTGTTGTAGTAAACCTGAGGGTTTCTGGTGTTCAGCCTTAACTTGTGAACAAGTAAGACACTTAGATACATATTTTGCTATATCTTTCTTCATTCCTATCCACCAAAAATTCTTTCTTAAATCTTGGTACATCTTATTGTTTCCAGGGTGCATAGTATACCTAGATTTATGAGATTCTTCTAAAATCTTAGGTCTTAAGTCTCCTTGCTTTGGTACCCAAATTCTACTTTTGTGGAATCTCCAAATTCCATCTGCTCCTTGTTCTAATTCCTTTATCCGTCCTTTCATTCCTTCAGCATCATCCTTGATTGCTGTATCTTGAACATTCTTCAATTGTTCCATTAAATCTATCTGTAGATTTAATCTGAGAGCACGAACTCGTCGTTGCTTTTCATGATATTTACGACTTAAGGCATCTGCAACTACATTTGCCTTTCCTTCATGATATTGGATATCACAGTCGTAGTCACTTAATATTTCCATCCATCTCCTTTGCCTCATGTTTAACTCTTTTTGCCCAAATATATATCTTAGACTTTTATGGTCAGTATAGACAGTAAATTTACTTCCGTAAAGATAATGTCTCCAAATTTTAAGGGCAAAAATTACGGCTCCTAATTCTAAGTCATGAGTCGTATAATTTTCTTCATGCTTTTTTAATTGTCTTGAGGCATATGCAATTACCTTCTTGCGTTGCATTAACACACATCCAAAACCTAATTTTGAAGCATCACAATATACTTCAAAATTTTCGGTACCTTCTGGTAAGGCTAAGATTGGAGCATTGGTTAATTTCTGTTTCAAGATCCTAAAGGCTTCTTCTTGTTTAGGTCCCCATTCAAACTTAACGGCTTTACAGGTTAACTTAGTTAATGGTACAGCTATCTTGGAAAAATCCTTAATAAACCTTCTATAATATCCAGCTAAACCTATAAAACTTCTTATTTCCATTGCAGTTTGCGGAACCTTCCAATTAGTAATTGCTTCTATTTTAGCAGGATCTACGTGAATTCCTTCGTGATTCACCATATGACCTAAAAATTGCACTTCCTTTAACCAAAATTCACACTTTGAGAATTTTGCATAAAGCTTTTCCTTTCTTAACAAAGTTAAGAGTGCATGCAAATGTTTGCAATGTTCTTCTTGATTTTTGGAATAAGTAAGTATATCGTCGATGAATACGATTACAAATTTATCCAAGTATGGTTTACAGATCCGATTCATCATGTCCATAAATGCTGCTGGGGCATTTGTTAGTCCGAAGGGCATGACTGTAAACTCATAATGGCCATACCTAGTTCTGAAAGCAGTTTTAGGTATGTCTTCTTCTTGTACCTTCAATTGATGATATCCAGAACGTAAATCAATCTTAGAAAAATATCTAGCTCCTTGAAGTTGATCAAATAGATCATCAATCCTAGGTAATGGATATCGATTCTTAATTGTAACCTTATTCAATTCTCTATAATCGATACACATTCTCATTGATCCATCTTTCTTTTTCACAAACAACACTGGTGCTCCCCAAGGGGATGAACTAGGTTGTATAAATCCTTTACTTAGTAATTCATCTAACTGCTTTTTCAATTCTAACATTTCGGTGGGTGCTAATCGATAAGGTGCCTTAGCTATTGGTGTAGTACCCGGAATTAGATGAATCCTAAATTCTACTTCCCTATCTGGTGGTAATCCTGGTAATTCTTCTGGAAATACATCTGGATATTCTGAGACTACTGGTATTTCCTTAAGATCTTTACCCTTAGTGCTAATGATTACTGAAATCATATACACTATTTCTTTCTTTCGTTCATAACTAGCAACTTTCATTACTGATATGAACTTCATGGGTTTGCGTGGTTTATCTCCTATAATGGTGATTATTTCCCCAGTAGGTGTTTGAATTTCTATAGAGTTTTTATCACAAAAGATTCGAGCATGGTTGGCTATTAACCAATCCATTCCTAACACAACATCAAATTCGGCTAATTTCATAGGTAACAGGTTGGCAGAAAACTTATAACCTAACAATTCTATCTTTCCTTTTTGCAAAACCTTATTTATTTTAACAGAATTCCCGTCTACCGTTTCGACCGTAAAAATTTGCCTAAGGGTTGTTAAGGGTAACTTAAGGGCTTGGCAAAATGAAGTATTGATAAAACTTTGATTTGCACCAGAGTCAAATAATACTTTTGCATATACGTTGTGAACTAGGAACGTACCAGCTATCACATCTGGAATGAGTTCTGCTTCTTGAGTAGTTAACTGAAAGGCTCGGACATTCTTCTTTGTAGCTCCGTCAGCTGGTTTAGCTTTGTTATCTGCTGGTTTGGCCAATTTAGGACATTCTGTTTTGAAATGTCATGCTTCTCCACAATTGTAACAGATTGTGGATTTCTTCCTACAGTTTTCTTCACGATGTCCTACCATTTTACAAAAATTGCAAGTTACACCACATCTTCCAAAATGTTTCTTTTTGCAATTTTTGCAGAACGGTGGAGTTGAAGATTGCCCTGTTCCTCTTCTTCTATTATTACCCGTACGAAATCCCTGGGTAATCTTCTGAGCCAATTCCTTCTTTCTGTCTTCTTCTCTTGTTCGCACCAGTTCATCAGTTAGGGTATTAGCTAATTCCACAGCATCGTCAATAGTGCGAGGTCTCGCAGCTTTAACAATATTGCGGATTTCACTAATTAATCCCCATATGTATCGAGAAATGAGTACCAGTTCTGGCGAAGCCAGTGTTGGTACTACTCTAGCATATTCAAAGAATGTCGAAGTATAACTGCGACACTCCACTCCTATCATCCGGTGATTTAGGAACTTATTTGCCATTTGTTCCTTTTCATATTCAGGACAATATTTCCTTTCTACAAGATTCTTGAATTCTTCCCATTTCATGGCATAAGCCATCCTTCTTCCTTTTGCTTGTAGCACCGTGTTCCACCATTCTAATGCTCCTTCTTTGAACAAATTTGATGCATACATCACCTGATCTTCTTCTGAACACTTACTTATTGCAATTACTGCTTCGGTTTTCTCTAACCAACGCAGTACTGCAGTTGCTCCTTCATTACCTGCAAATTCAGCAGGTTTGCAAGCAAGAAATTCTTTGAAAGTGCAACCAGGTGTTGCGGCTTTCATTTTCTTAGGAGGTGGAGCCTGTCGTAGATTATTATCATCATGATTGCTGCCTCCATTTACACTGTGACTAAAATTATCTTCCTGAGTACGTTTACTGGGAATGATTTGTTGCGGTTCTACTGGATTTTTAACAGCAGCAACGAATGCTGGAATAGCGTTGGCTATCCCTTGTGCAACAATATTTTCTATATCTTGTCTAGTCATATACTGGTTTTCCTGATTTTGTTCAGATTGATTTCCTTCATTAGCTGGTTCATTATTAGTATTTTCCATCTGATAATTAAAAATATAATTATTAGTATCGAGTGATGAATAAACAATTTCACAGAAGCACATAAAATCTGGTTGGTAACACAGATATATATCCAAAATTGTCGATGTTTCGACTTCTATTTTGCTCTATATATATTAGATAGGCATCCATACACACCGTTTATCTTACAATGTTTTATTTCCCATTTTACAGAGTTATATTTAATTATTATTATTAATATACAGACATTTTTTTTTCCAACCCCACTATTCTTTGGTTACAATAAGTTTAGTAGCGACGTTCCCTTTCGTCGTACTTCCAGGTAATCCTTTCTCCCATATCCCTAATCCTATTTCCTGTATTTATCAGTTCTTCACCGTACTGACGGAGTTCGGCTAAGTTTTCGTTACTCATTGGAGGATTGGGGATAGGGTCTGGTTCCCACTGTGGAAGGAAAGAATAAGGACTGTTGACAATATTCTCGAATTGCCAGTCATTTGTCCACCATTCTTCCATTTGACCTAAAGGTAGAGTGTGGATTAGTGGATCTGGAATAGCTGGTTCCAGATTGACAGGTAGTTGGGTTTCTAGGCAAGGATATAGATTATTATGGATAGGGCTAATAATATCACAATTTGCCAGTAGACGGTCGATTTCGTCTTGAAATGTGATATCTTCAATTTGTCTAGAACTCTCTCCTATCTCTATTCCTTTTTTTTATAGTCCTCCCTGAATTCTGCTGGTTTGGAACTTTCTCCGACTTCGATTTCCTTTCCTTTGTTTATAGGGTTTTCTATTTTAGGAAGTTTCCTAGTAGCTGGCTTTCTCCTGCGCACTTTCCTCCATCCTACATATCTTCTTTTCTTTTTAGATTTTGCTTTTTCCAGCGGTGGAGCTTGGAATTCCACAGGTTCCTCTATGTCAGCAATATAACCAGTAAAGTCGTGGGAGACTTCAATTGGTACTAGGTAGAGGTTGAGATTCTGAAATGTTTCCGACATCTCATTCATGCTGGACAGCATATATGCAAAATGCACAAAATGCTAAGTTAAAACTTTGGAACAAACTTTAACAAATAAACATTAAGTTTATTGCATACGGATTTGTACAAAAGATTACAGGAAAGTGAACACACTATAATTTATTTATTTACTGGGTATTACTTTTCTACTAGACCAGGTTTTAAAATTTAGAGATTTGCATTTTCTGCTACGGTAGCTAGCATATAAAGGTTTGCCCATTTTTCATCTAAGGTATCTTCCCAAGGTGACTTATTTCCTAATTCCTGGATTTCTGGATTAAACCTCACTTTCTTGACTTGGGTTTTCTTTATTTTCTCTTGTCCTTTTCTAAGAATCGAATTTCTTTTATCTTGGGTGAGAGGGTTTTCATAATTTGCTTTACGAACAAAAATCCCTTCATCTAGATCTGCTGGGTGTTTGGAGGAAAAGGTTCCTTTTCTTGTGGGTGCAGTATCTAATTTGTGGTAAATAGCAGAAATCTTGTGTTTACCCATACTGTAACTTAACAATTAATCAGTTAATAAAATATATTTTCACAGAATAGCAATTAATTTCCTAATTATTTTAATAGGCTAAAATCAATATTAAGCTTAAATCAGTGGCTCTAATACCACCTTTTTCTGTCACGGCCCCCTACCCGGTTTGACCCGTTTCAGGAGCCGCGGAACAGAAATCCCGTGGTATTTAATTTAATCACAACGGAAGACTTTTTAAACATGATCAATTATTCTTAAAACTGCTCATTTGTATATAATATAGGGATAATTCCCATATTTTACAAACACTTGATTTCACTGGGAAATCCTTTATTTTCTTTAAAACATGTTTCTTTATTTATTTACATTGAGCCACTTTCTAAGCTTGTAGTGCTACTCGGCACTTTTCCTTTGTTCATAACAGATCACCTGAAACATGTTTGAAAAAAATTTTGTCAACGGGAAATACTGAGTGAATCATTCATTTTACAAAAACGACTCGTTTGTTATAATTCACAGTATTAAGAGAGATTATAATGTTTATTTCAACCAAATACCCACAGTACTTGTCATCGACTCGTTTCGGTGACAGTGGTCATATTACTATTGAGTCCGTTCACCCAATAGTAACGAGTATCATTAATTAGGTTCGCCCACCTAAATTGATAAAAACAGTAATGTGCACAATACCCCACATACCGGCTGTAATTTGGTGACTACATATACTTAATCACTGTAATTATAATCTTGAAAATAAACATACTTTTGTAAACAGATTTGATAAAAAGAGAATGACTCACTTTGTAGATTTTAACGAGCAGAATATAAGCCTACTGATTAGCCTGAATTAACCTAATTTAAATAACAATGCACACACAACAGGTTAGTAACTAATACAGCAGTTACGACAATTCACGAGATTAAACCCTCACAACAATTTATTAGTGCAATACTTAATAATTCAGTGGATTCTCAACGAATGACAGAGTATAGTCCGAATTCGAGCAGTACTCAAACATTCAAGTCGAAATCACAATGAATTAATAAAGTATAATCTCAATTTGAGCGGCACTTAAACAATCGTTGGATAGTTATAATCGATCGGACGTTGAATCGTAATAGCGATCGAGTTATTACCCTGATTGCGGCAGCACTTCGTGATCAGTGTGTGTTTTTGATAGTAAACAGACGATAACTCCCTCTACGAAACTCGAATTTACGTCGTTCCAATTCCAAATTCCAAATTTCAAGTCCCGACGTCCTCTATTTATAGGCGGATTTTAGGTGTGTCGCGGCCCGCGTGAGAAATAAGCTTAACTTTACGCGGGCCGCGTAAAGTTTTGTTTTATGTGTAGGGTTGCCACGATTGGGACTAGCCTTGCTGACTCAACATAATTCGTTAATTCAACTTCTTCCGCACGTAATTTAGATAATCGTCCACTACGGTATTACCCCCCCCCCCCCTGAGTTTTAGGGGCCATAATCCTGATTCTGAAAATTCTGGAAAAATTAGGGTTTGGGCAGAATCACTTGGGTCTCTCAATTAAGGTTTCCTATTAGATAAATTAATTAATTAAATATTTGATACGAGTTGTTACAGCTAGAGCTTGGCTTATGTCACTTCCAGCCGGGTCCATCAGGACCTGGAATCAGTTGGTGGAGCAGTTTATGCAGAAATATTTTCCACCTGAGAAAACGAACAAGCTACGGAACCGAATTGCATCTTTTCACCAGGACGAGGGCGAGTCGTTGCATGCGGCTTGGGAGAGATTCAAGGATTTGTTGAATGATGTGCCACATCATGGCTACTCCAAGAGACAGCTGGTTTTGACGTTCTATCAGGGGCTCAGTTACAACACACAGGAGCGATTAGACGTGAACGCAGGAGGCAATCTAGGAACTAAGACGCCGAATGAATCGTATGATATTATAGAGAAAGCTGCATTGAAATCCAGCTCACGTCGGGAAGGAGATAGAGGCCGGGCATCATCATCATCATCTCGCGCAGGAGTCCATGCTGTAGACGACTATACGGCCATTAGTGCACAAATCTCGGCTCTCGCATCGAGATTCGACAGGTCCCAGATGATTGCGCATGCGAGCTCGGGATGTGACCAGTGTGGAGTGTCACACGAGACTGGGGCATGTTTTCAAGGAGTCGTATTCGAGGGCCACGAAGAGGTAGATTTCGTGAGTAATCAGGTGAGGCCGCAGAACAACCCGTACAGCAACACCTATAATCCCGGTTGGAGAAATCACCCAAATTTTGGGTGGCGAGCGAATACAGGCAATCAAAATCCATTGGGGTTCACTCCGCGCGCTCCAGCGCAACAGGGTCAGGGTCAGGGTCAGCAGTTCCAGCAATACAACCAATCTTACCAGCAGCGTCCATATTCATATCAAAATCAGGGCTCTGGGAGTAGTTCCCAGCAGCAGGCCCCTTAGTCTAGTTCTAAGCTGGAGGATATGATGGCTCAGCTTCTTACTAGCTCCTCGAGCCCGAATCAGTTAGCTGAAAAACGCTACCAGCAGAGCGAGGATCGTTTTCTCTCTCATGAGGGAGAAATGAGGAGTCACAAAGCCTCGATTCAAAATATAGAGAATCAGGTTGGTCAGCTGGCACAGATGATGTCTAAAAGACCCCAGGGTGGTCTTCCGGGCAATACCAAACCTAACCCGGGCGGGCACAGGGATGTGAACGCTGTGATGACCAGGAGTGGAAAACCTACCGGACCCGTCATATCGGACTCAACGCCGATCACTGAAGCGGTCCCGACTGACACACCGGACGAGGTGCATGCCAGGCTACGCCCAGAAAGTACAGCACAAGTCCAAGAGCCGGTCAAGGGTTACACGCCTCGAGTGCCTTATCCAGGAAGGCTGAAGAAGCAGAAGAATGATGAACAATACGGTAAGTTTCTCGAAATGTTTAAGCAATTGCATATAAACATACCGTTTGTTGAAGCTTTGGCCCAGATGCCAAAGTATGCAAAGTTTCTGAAAGACATCCTCTCAAATAAACAAAAGCTCGAGGACATGTCTTGCGTGGTTATGAATGAAAGTTGCTCTGCTGTTCTTCAGAATCGCCTGCCTGCAAAAATGGGAGATCTAGGCAGTTTCACGCTTCCTTGCCTCATTGGTAATATGTCTGTCAGTAATGCGTTAGCAGATCTAGGAGCGAGTATAAACATGTCTTGTTGGTTAACTACTTGTGTGAACAATGATCTTTTCTGTTGCTGTTTATTCTTTAATTTTTATTATGAAATTTGTTGTAGCTTTGTAGTTAGGTTATGATGGGGCTTTCTCTATGCCATTTTTTCTTTCAGGAGACAAACTTATGGGGCTCTCTCTCTGTCATTTTTTTCTTTCAGGCGACAAAGTGAAGATGGTGATTTGGGGCTCTAAATCTGGATCAGCTATGAAGAGACTAGTGGCGGCGACAGAGGACGCTGATGTTAAGGTTGCAAATCCATCTGAAAATGGTGGTGGGGGTTAGGGCTTCGATTTAGTTAGATGCATGCAACACAGAGGCGACAATGGTTTCTATTCGTTATCAGGAAGATGAGATAGAAAAGTGGAGTCGCTGGTGTTGCATGGCACTGACGGTGCTATTTCCCAGTCCCTCTAAACCAAGGGTGGTGAACACAGCGGTGAAGACGGTTTGGTCATACTTTACCTCTTCGGTTGTGTTTTCTTTGATTTCATCTACTTTTCTTATTGCGATCATTATCATCTATGTCTTCGTTGGTTTTAATTGTTGAGATTGCTGCATTTTCAGGCCGGTGCACGTTGTGAGAGATTGGATGCGAACAACTCTAGCCTTTTGTTTTACAATAGAAACTAATTGACCTGTTGTTTGGTTTTGGGCATTGCTTCAACGTGACATATGTATGTATGATAAAGTGCATGTATGTTTTAGACAACATATTAACTCTGTTCACGATTTATGTGTTCTAAGTTATGATCCACTATTAACAATGTTACATTTTTTTAATTAATTAAAGTTGTGGAGTTTTATCTTTGGTTTGATTTGCATGTCTTTTATCTATTAATGTTTAAATTTAAGGAGTTCTAATATGGCTTGGGGTTTTATAAGAAGTGTTTTACAACTTAATCATGATAAGAAATCATATAATTAAAACATGAATCAATAATAAAAATCTAAAAGAAAGAGAACACGATTTCATAGCGCTTTACTTGCATTGAAGTCAATGTCAAAACTCTTTCTAAAGTTTGGTAGCTGATGGGAGGTATAGGTTCAGTATCTATGTCACACCCCAACCGATGGCGGAATCATCGGGGTGCGACACTGAGCAAAACAGATTGTTTAAGAGAATCCACAGCAACTATCAAATTACCAAATCTTTAATGCTAATATCCCATACTACTAACAGATAAAGTATCAATAGTTACTACAAATAATTGTCTCAAAAACAAGCAAACTGTTCCGACAACTCTGATTTTTATTAGGTTTGTTTCTAGACTCCATCCTAGCTCGATTCCAGCAAGTAACAAGCAAATTATCCTAAACACATGTCACATACGTTAAAATAGAGGTCAATACACATAGTGTAAAGGTGAGCATACAAGTTTAATAGTAATAGTAGAGTTCGAAAGCGTTTACGCATAACTAGCATGTAACATGTATAATGCGAAGCAAGTAGGTTATCGACAATGAAATATGCACAGACTAGACTGCGAGTTGTAGAATGCGCAACACATATCACCACCATGACATGTGAGAGGTAACATTAACAACCCCCGTCCATGATAGGTGCTGAGTCCAAACAAATAGTACTATCGTTGCTAAGGTGTCAGGCAACAATCACTGTGTTAACATAACATACAAGCATTCATTGAGTAACACGTATCATACAGTAATGGTCAGCGTATAAATAGTGTTTGCACTGTGTGATTGATGTCATTTTAGAATAAGTAACGTATGTAACACCCAAAAGTGCATAAAGCAAAAAGGGATCGAGTATACTCACAGCGATGGAATGGATTGAAGGGAGCGCTAGAGTGATTAGACTGAACAGTTAACGATAGCATAAGCGAAGAGCGGTGAGTAAAACGGTGAAAAGTGACCAAGTGTCGAATGGTAATCCGATGGGATGGCAATCCGATCGGATGGCCAGTCGATCGGATGGCCATTCGATTGGAATGACATTCGTTTGGTAAGGATGTGTTTATGTATGATGGCTTTGAAGTTTTCGTTGTAGAATTTTGAAAATAGAGAAGTATATCTACCCTTCAGGTCGATCGATCGAACGGTAGTTCGATCGGATAACGATCCGATTGGCAAGACACTTAGTGAGAACAAGTTCACAGCAGGATGGTTACTCGATCGGATGGCAATCCGATCGGATAGCAATCCGTTGGAAACCATTGTTCTTTGAAAAAATGAAAATGTTGAAGTTTTGGAAGCTCAAGTGCAATCCAATCGAATTGCGGTTCGATCGGATGGCAATCCGATAGAACTGACTGAACATTGAACATGTTGAAAATTGTTAAGTGTTAAATCCTCAAGTGTAATCCGATCGGATTGCAGTTCGATCGGATGGCAATCAAATCGGATGGCAATCAGATCGGATGGCAATCCAATCGGACGGCAATCCGTCCCACGAATCCAATCGTTTTGAACTGGATTATTTTGAATGTTTGCGGTTTGTTCGAGGCGGTTTAACAACGTGCTAAACAACAGAAACCCCATCTTGACCCAAGTGATCCGATCGAACAGGAATCACCCTAGTCCGAGCAGTTAACTGTTCAAGATGGTTGTTCATGTTTATCCCGAAATCAGTTGTCCCTTGGATAGAATTCAGATCTTGGACCAACACATCACTAAGAAAGAGTAGAAGGTCGGAACGAGCCCCAATTCTATCGGTTTTGAGTGCATTGAGTGTAAAAGAGTTGAAAGAAAGTTAGAAAACCATCTTTCAATTCTTTTAACCATGAATATGTGTAGATCTATGTGAAAACATTATTTATTCATGTGGAAATCCTTCAGATCTAAGTTGTTCTTGGTGGAATGAGGCCAAAACTTAAAGTTCATAAGAACTCCATGATGACATCATCCTAGAACACCTCAAATCCGGTGATTTCACGGTTAAAAGTTAAGATTCAATGGTGAAAAAGATGAAGGAGTGTGTGTAGATCATAGAAGTACAAGATTTGAGTTGAAAACTTACAAGAATCGCGAGAAATCGAGAGAAAAGAGAGCTTGAGTGCGACTGGTCGAATGAGGGAGCTGTCACATCACAAATGATGTTACAGTAGGGTATTTATAGGGTTTCCAAAAGAGGAAAGCGCCTAAGTGTCGGATTGGTCACCGATCGGATGGCAATCCAATTAGATGGCAATCAGGTCGGATGGCCACTCGATCGGTTGGCCACTCCATCCAGGTGTCCGGCGTGTTGAGTTTTGTTGTTTCGTTTCACGTGTTGAGCCATGCGATGTGATTCGAGCGAGCGATGCGATAGTATTACCCATTAGTTACACAAATAACCTAACTACTATATCTAACATACAATCACTATAAATAACTTGCGTTTAGCGTTTGCAATTAGATTGCAATTGCGATAGGATTGCGATTGCGATTAAACACCTCATCATAAACATAACATGCACAAGTAACACATAATGACACACACACGTAAAACAATATCTAGAACGCATAATTCGGGTTGCGATGCGATAGCGATGCAGTTAGCGATAAGTCGATTAGCGATAAACATGCGATTAAACCTCGATTATTAATAGATACTCCACATAATACAAATAAAGCGATTAAATAAAAGATTCGATTACAAGTTATTAACGTACAATCAATAGTTAAGCAAGGAGTGACAGATCACAATTAGCAATCTTTTCTTCCTTTGACTTTGACTTGTACTTTGACTTCCAAAAAGTAGGTTGTTACAACCTCCCCTACTTTAGGAAATTTCCTCCCGAAATTTAAGAAGTAGGCATAACAAATAGTTGCGGGTGCTTCGTCTTCATGTCACTCTCGAGTTCCCAGGTGAACTCGACGCCGCGTTTGCCTTCCCAGTGAACCTTCACAATGGGAATACGTAAGCGTCTGAGTACCTTGGTTTCTCGTCCCATGATCTCGACAGGCTTTTCCTTGAAGTGTAATGTTTTTTCCACTTGTAAATCTTCGAGAGGGACATGAAATTCCTGGTCGGCCAAGCGCTTTCTGAGGTTCGAAACGTGGAAAGTCGGGTGGACGTTACTAAGTTCCTCCGGTAGTTCGAGTCTGTAGGCCACCTTCCCAATCCTTTCCAGGATTTTAAAGGGTCCAACATATCAAGGCGGGAGCTTTCCTTTCTTTGCCGAATCTGATCACTCCCTTCCAAGGTGCAACCTTTAGGAGTACGTGATCGCCAACGTTAAATTCAAGGGGCTTGCGACGTCTATCAGCGTAGCTTTTCTGTCGGGTCTGAGCTTTCAATAGGTTGTCTTGAATTTAGAGGATTTTATCTGTCGTTTCTTGTAACAGCTCAGGACTGGTAATTTGTGCGTCTCTGATCACGTGCCATACAATAGGCGATTGACATTTCCTTCTGTATAATGCCTCAAATGGTGCCATTTGTATGCTAGAATGATAACTGTTATTGTACGAGAATTCGACCAAAGGTAAGTGCGCGTCGTAATTACCACCGAAGTCTATGACACACGAGCGGATCATGTCTTCAAGGGTGCGAATCGTTCTTTCAGTCTGACCGTCGGTTTGGGGATGGAAAGCGGTACTTAGATTAAGAGTAGTACCGAGAGCAGATTGAAACGTTTCCCAAAGACGCGAGGTAAACCGACCATCGCGGTCAGAGATGATGTCACGAGGCGTCCCGTGTCGATAAATGATCTCGTCGGTGTAGATTCGGGCTAATTTTTCTACCTTAAAGTCTTCTCGTATCGGCAGGAAATGAGCGGATTTAGTCAAACGGTTGACTACAACCCAGATGTTGTCCTGTCCTGACCGAGTACGCGAAAGTTTCGTTATAAAATCCATAGCTATACTCTCCCATTTCCACATAGGGATCTCGGGTTGAACGAGTAAGCCAGAGGGGCATTGATGCTCAACCTTGACTTTGGAACAAGTCAGGCATTTCGAAACATAGATAGCGATATCCTTTTTCATGCCCGGCCACCAGTACTTATAGCACATGTCCTGGTACATATTGTCAGCACCGGGATGAATAGAATATCGAGATTTGTGGGCTTCGTCCATTCGATTTATTCTCGAGTTGGGCACCATCGTTTAGAATCCTTTCTTTCTTCAAAGTTTGGTCAGTAAAACAAGAATGTTGCGCGTCGCGGATAAGAGCTTCGAGATTAAACTAGGCTTGGGAATTACGAACGCTATGCAAATAGCTTCGTCGACTGAGAGCATCGGCAACGACGTTTGCTTTGCCAGGATGGTAACGAATCTCACAGTCGTAATCGTTGAGTAGTTCTACCCACCGGCGTTGACGCATATTCAGTTCCTTCTGGTCAAAGATATGTTGTAGGCTCCTATGATCGGTGAAGATCGTACACTTGGTACCGTAAAGGTGGTGTCGCCAAATCTTTAACACAAAAACAACCGCGCCAAGCTCGAGATCGTGTGTGGTGTAGTTCTTCTCATGGATCTTGAGCTGTCGAGAAGCGTACGCGATAACCTTGTCTCGTTGCATGAGAACACAACCAAGACCAAGGTTTGAGGCATCGTAGTAAATTACGAACTCGTCGTTTCCGTCGGGTAGTGAGAGCACGGAAGCATTGCAAAGCATAGCTTTGTGAGTTTGAAAGGCTTCCTCCTGTTTGGTTCCCCAAACAAAAGGTTATCCTTATGCGTAAAAGAGGTGAGCGGCACAACGATCTTAGAGAAACCTTCGATAAATTGGCGGTAATAGCCTGCCAGTCCTAGAAAAGAACAGACTTCAGACGGGTTTTTGGGTGTAACCCAACTCTTAACAGCTTCGATCTTCGCGGGATTGACGTGGATACCCTTGACTATTGATAATGTGACCCAATAATTGGACCTCCTCTAGCCAAAATTCACACTTGGAGAACTTTACATAGAGACGGTTTCCCTGGAGTAACTCAAGAACCAAACGTAGATGCTGCGAGTGTTCGGATTTTGACTTGGAATAGATAAGGATATCATCGATGAACACGATTATGAAGCGATCAAGAAAGGGTTTGCACACTCGATTCCTTAAATCCATGAAAACTGCAGGGGCGTTAGTCAAACAAAAAGGCATAACAACAAACTCATAGTGACCATAGCGGGTTCGAAATGCGGTTTTGGGTATATCATCCTCTTGAATGCGTAACTGGTGATAGCCTGAGCGTAGATCGATCTTCGAAAAACACGTAGCACCTTGTAACTGATGAAACAAATCATCGATTCGAGGCAAGGGATAGCGATTCTTGATTGTCAGCTTATTCAACTCCCTATAGTCGATGCACATCCGGAACGATCCATCCTTCTTTTTAACGAAAAGGACAGGCACACCCCAAGGAGAGGTGCTAGGGCGAATAATGCCTTTATCTAGTAGTTCCTGGAGCTGACTTGAGAGTTTGCGCATTTCAGAAGGAGCGAGACGATAGGGCGCTTTAGCGACAGGGTTTGCTCCAGGAATGAGGTCGATTCGGAAGTCGATATCACGAGCGGGAGGTAATCCGGGTAAATCATGGGGGAAAACGTTGGGGAATTCACAAACAACGGGAACGTCTTTCACTCCTGAGTTTCCTTTCTTTTCCTTCTCCGCTACTACAATGTTAGCCAAGAAAGCTCTGTATTCCTTGCGGAGACACTTGCTAGCTTGGACACATGACATGAGTTTAAGACCTTTCGAAGGAGTTTCGCCATACACACAAAGTTGATCACCATTAGCGAGTGAGAAGCGAATCATCTTCTCCAAACAAATAACTTCAGCATGATTTTTTCGAAGAAAATCCATGCCTACTATGATGTCAAAACTACCGAGCTGCATCGGAATAAGGTCTATAGGGAAGACGTGATTGTTGAGTTCAAGCGTACAATCACGTAGAACAGAATTGACGGCGACGGTTCTTCCGATGGCAACTTCAACATCGAACGTTGAGGGGAGATGGGCGCGCTTACGATTAAGGAGCTTTTCGAATTTAAACGATACAAAACAGTTATCTGCTCTAGTATCAAACAAACATGAAGCATATATACCATTCACAAGGAACGTACCATTGACCACATTGTTGTCTGCTTGAGCCTGACGGGCGTTAATGTTGAGAGCACGTTCGCGGGCTGTTGGCTGCTGTTGCTGCTGCTGTTGTGGTTGTTGTTGCGGCTGCTGCTGGGGCTCTTGTTTCACTACCCTGTTAGGGCACATGTTTGCAAAGTGGTTGGGATCACCACATGCAAAGCAAGCTCGAGCATGAGCTGCGGGTGCAGGAGCTGCTTGATGGCCTTGAGGAGCAGGAAGTAGAGCTTGTTAAGCAGGGGCTTGACCTTGAGCTGGAGCTGGAGCTTGACGTGGACCTGTACGACAGTTTACGGTGAACTGGCCGTACATATTGCAATGAACATAGAACCGGCATGCGAGACCCACCGGGTGATGATAAGTACAAGTAGGGCAAAGCGGGTGTGGCCTAGTGTATGCACGCTTGGCTGGCGGTGCATTGACCACAGGTGCCGCTACTTGACGGTGTTGAGGTTGCGGTTGGGCAGGTACTGTTTAGAGCGGGGAAGCAGTAACTGCACAGTTCTTGTTGCTGGAACTGCTGTTGTTCTTCCTTTTGCGGCGTGAGAGCTTCGAAGATTGCGGTGCGGCGGTGGTTTCAGTGGTTGAAGCAGCGGCAACTTGATGCAGATTCTTAGCAGCCTTGTCAAAATAACCAGCCCTGACTCGCTTATCGTTGATCTCAGCGGCGAGCAGGTAGGTTTCCTCAATTGTTGTCATCTTTGCAGCCTGAACAAAGTCTGCAACGTGATCCAGAAGAGCACGAATATACTTCTTGATTGTGATATCTTGGGTAGTAACCTGACCAGGGCAGATAATACTCAACTGCTTGAAGCGAGCAGTTAAACCAGCGTTATCTCCGCCATCCTGCTTTATGTGCTAGAATTCATCGTCAAGCTTTTGGAGTTCATGGGGAGGACAGAACTCTTGCATCATTATGTTCTTCAACTCGTCCTAAGACAATCCGAAAGCTACATCATTTCCTCGTTTGTTCCTCTCTGCCGTCCACCAATCAAGTGCACGGGATTGGAAGACAGCGGTAGCATTGATGGTGCGCACATTTTCTGGATAGCCACTCTTGTGCAGGGTGACTTCTATAGAATCAAACCATTGAAACATGGCCGTAGGACCATCTTCGCCGGTAAACTCTTTTGGTCAGTAGGCTTTGAACTGCTTGAAGCTAAAAGTGGCCTTAGGAGCATCAGTCCTGGACTCTTCCAAGGACTTGCTTGCATTCTCGTTCAGTTCACTGACGATCTGGGGGATGACTTTCGCCATTTGCTTAGAGACGAAAGCGGCGATGCGTTTGTCATCATGGTTTAGGGGAGCGGCTCGGGAGTGGAATGATCCAAACGATGACATTGTCTGCAACAGACATTGCCATAGGACTCAAACACAATTTCGATTATCCCTAGTATAGTCTAGCGATTCACCATAAAGCTCAGGAACACAGTCATTCACATTTCACGTAGGCACATAATCACAGAGTCACATAGGCACATAGACACATAAGCACACATAAACTAACCTAAACACATATGTTGCATGTATTTACCTATCCTTCACAGCACGTATAACATTTAAGTATAGCGATTGCGATTAGCGAGTAGCGATTACGAGTATAGACCGGCGATTTGTTAGCGTGTTGAGATAGATGTGTAATGCGAGTGGTGCGTGTTGATCAAAGTGAATGGCGAAAAGCGAGTAAATTACCAAAATCGAACGCATGAACACACAAAATACACAAAATCCACATAAAATCGATAGCTCACAGAGTTGGTGGCGGCAATTCTAGAATCGAAACACATAAAATCGAGGAGAGATTGTCTCGAATAGATAGACATTGACTACCCAAAGTGGTTCGACTATTCCAAAGGACTCGTAGGTACACGCTTTGGCCTTCTAGACTGTGCTCTCACTTCAATTTGAGCGATCGGCACGCATCCCTCCAGTTACAGCGTGACCCAAGTCGTTGGAGTCCGTCGAGACTTTGGTGAGAGTTTTGTAAAACCAGAAGTATAGAGCGGAACGAGTCATCAAGGTTCGGGTTTCACCCCTGACTTAACGACTACATCCCTATTTTGATATAGTAGAGAGGAAAATTTGCGTCGAAGTGCGGATTTCACTCCTGATTCAATGCAATTTCTCTTGTTTTATAGCAAAAATAGTAATCTGAACGAGTAATATGGTCGAGAGTTTGCAGTTTTCACACCTAATCTTAACCAAATCACCCGTTTGTGCGTGTAATCAGCCTTAGGAAAGGCTGATCTTGCGCAGAACTGTGGTATGCGATGTTCGCGCAAGAGTGTACTGTACAGCGAGTTCGAGCGAGAGATAACAGGTAAGCTCGTACAAGGACCCATACTGGGTATGCACAAGTCGGTCTGTTGGTACTTAGACTATAGACTAGGTCGTTCTAAGACATCAACCCGGACTAGGTCAAGTCTTGCCTAATTCCCTATAGTTATAGCTCCGATACCAATCTGTCACACCCCAACCGATGGCGGAATCATCGGGGCGTGGCACTAAACGAAACAGATTGTTCAAGAGAATCCATAACAACAATCCAATTACCAAATCTTTAATGTTAATATCCCATACTACTAACAGATAAAGTATCAATAGTTATTACAGATAATTGTCTAAAAAACAAGCAAATTGTTCCGACAACTCAGATTTTTATTATGTTTGTTTCTAGACTCCATCCTAGCTTGATTCCAGCAAGTAACAAGCAAAGCATCCTAAACACCTATCACATACGTTAAAATAGAGGTTAATACACATAGTGTAAAGGTGAGCATACAAGTTTAATAGTAATAGTAGAGTTCGAAAGCGTTTACGCATAACCAACATGTAACATGTATAATGCGAAGCAAGTAGGTTATCGACAATGAAATATGCACAGACTAGACTGCGAGTTGTAGAATGCGCAACACTTATCCCCACCGTGACATGTGAGAGGTAACCTTAACAACCCCCGTCCATGACAGGTGCTGAGTCCAAACAAATAGTACTATCGATGCTAAGGCGTCAGGCAACAATCATTGTGTTAGCATAACATACAAGCATTCATCGAGTAACACGTATCATGCAGTAATCGTCAGCGTATAAATAGTGTTTGCGTTGTGTGATTGATGTCATTTTAGAATAAGTAACGTATGTAACACCCAAAAGTGCATAAAGCAAAAAGGGATCGAGTATACTCACAGCGATGGAAATGGATTGAAGGGAGCGCTAGAGTGATTAGCCTGAACAGTTAACGATAGCATAAGCGAAGAGCGGTGCGTAAAAGGGTGAAAAGTGACCAAGTGTCGAATGGTATTCCAATTGGATGGCAATCCGATCGGATGGCCAGTCGATCGGATGTCAATCCATTCAGATGGGCATCCGATCGGATGGCCATTCGATTGGATTGACATTTGTTTGGTAAGGATGTGTTTGTGTATGATGGCTTTGAAGTTTTCATTGTAGCATTTTGAAAATAGAGAAGTATCTCTACCCTTCAGGTCAATCGATCGAACGGTAGTTTGATCGGATAGCGATCCGATTGGCAGGACACTTAGTGAGAACAAGTTCAAAGCATGATAGTTACTCGATTGGATGGCAATCCGATCGGATAGCATTCCGTTGGAAACCATTGTTCTTTGAAAAATTGAAAATGTTGAAGTTTTGGAAGCTCAAGTGCAATCCAATCGGATTGCGGTTCGATCGGATGCCAATCCGATCGAATGGCAATCCGATAGAACTGACTGAATAATGAACATGTTGAAAATTGTTAAGTGTTAAATCCTCAAGTGCAATCCGATCGGATTGCAGTTCGATCGGATGGCAATCCGATCGGACGGCAATCCGTCCCACGAATCCAATCGTTTTGAACTTGATTATTTTGAATGTTTGCGTTTTGTTCGAGACGGTTTGACAATGTGCTAAACAATAGAAACCCCATCTTGACCAAAGTGATCCGATTGAACAGGAATCACCCTAGTCCGATCAGTTAACTGTTCGAGACGGTTGTTCATGTGTATCCCTAAATCAGTTGTCCCTTGGATAGAATTCAGATCTTGGACCAACACATCACTAAGAAAGTGTAGAAGGTCGGAACGAGCCCCGATTCTATCAGTTTTGAGTGCCTTGAGTGTAAAAGAGTTGAAAGAAAGTTAGTAAACCATCTTTCAATCCTTTTAACCATGAATATGTGTAGATCTACGTGAAAACATTGTTTATTCATGTGGAAATCCTTCAGATCTAAGTTGTTCTTGGTGGAATGAGGCCAAAACTTGAAGTTCATAAGAACTCCATGATGACATCACCCTAGAGCACCTAAAATCCGGTGATTTCACGGTTAAAAGTTAAGATTCAAAGGTGAAAAAGATGAAGGAGTGCGTGTAGATCATAGAAGTACAAGATTTGAGTTGAAAACTTACAAGAATCGCTACAAATCGAGAGAAAAGAGAGCTTGAGTGCGACTGGTCGAATGAGGGAGCTGTCACATCACAAATGATGTGACAGTAGGGTATTTATAGGGTTTCCAAAAGAGGAAAGCGCCTGAGTGTTGGATTGGTCACCGATCGGATGGAAATCCGATCGGATGGCCACTCGATCGGTTGGCCACTCGATCCAGGTGTCCGACGTGTTGAGTTTTGTCGTTTTGTTTCGCGTATTGAGCGTTGCGATGCGATTCGAGCGAGCGATGCGATAGTATTACCCATTAGTTACACAAATAACCTAACTACTATATCTAACAAACAATCACTATAAATAACTTGTGTTTAGCGTTTGCGATTAGAATGCGATTGCGATAGGATTGCGATTGCGATTAAAACCTCATCATAAACATAACATGCACAAGTAACACATAATGGCACACACACGTAAAACAATATCTAGAACACATAATTCGAGTTTCGATGCGATAGCGATGCGGTTAGCGATAAGTCGATTAACGATAAACATGCGATTAAACCTCGATTATTAATAGATACTCCACATAATACAACTAAAGAGATTAAATAAAAGATTTGATTACAAGTCATTAACGTACAATCAATAGTTAAGCAAGGAGTGACAGATCACAATTAGCAATCTTTTCTTCCTTTGACTTGTACTTTGACTTCCAAAAAGCGGGTTGTTACAATCTAATTGTGATGCTGATTTGATAATGTCGTTATATCCAATTGTGATGCTTATTTTTTTTTTTGATAGGTTATACTGGATCACAAATTCACAATCGAAATAGTAGAGGCTCTGAATTTATTGCCTTTTCAACTCTTAAGGAGTCTTCTTAAGCTGTAAGTGATATGTTTGAGCTACATTGAATGTTATTAGTTAGATAATTAATCTTCTTTGATTATGATGATTTATAGCTTGTGGGTATGAATAGGAAGACGATTATCAACAAACCACTTTATGTTGCACTTGCTAAACGTAAAGAAGAGAGAAGAGCAAAGCTGCAAGTAACGTCTCTACTTGTTGTTTACTATAATTTTTCAGCTTAACTAATCGTTTTTCATCGGCACACTTTTCACATATCCACGTATCCTCCTGGTGGTCCAGGTATTGGACAACTATTCTATGGCTAGGCTCCTCCTACTATGCTTCCTCCCAGGTGTTCCTCTAAGGTATAACATTGATGTGTAGAAATATAGCAGCTCTTCTTATTAAATTTAATGCCAAGATGGCAATGAGTCAAATAAAAGATTTAGGTTGAAGGGGTTCATATTTTGTATGCAAGAAACTGGAACGAGTCAAATTGGGTTGAGTTGTTATGCGTTGGGTAAATATCGATCACTGCTTTTGATTCTTTGGATATGATCTCATAACTAATAAGCTAATTGTTGTCTGCGTCAATAATCAAAACTCAAGAGGTACAAAGTATGGCCTCGAAATTGTAAGTGGCATATCTAACAATATAACCATAAAATGTTGTAATGTGTATAACAAACAAGTAGTGATTGATATTTACTAATAAATGTGGACTTTAGATGGTTGAGAGCCCTATACGTTACCAAACTAGGACATGTGTCCTGCAAAACCGCCTATATATAACAATATTAGATTCATCAGAAGTTTACAATTTATGTTTTTCCAATTACATATGTAGATTCTTTACCAGAACATAATGGATTTCCAGAAAGCACAATACGACGCTGGTCAACTTTTTATTAGAAATAACCCGTTGATGTGGCCTTACGGATCATTTGGTAACATTACCAATATGACATAACTAGTCCCCGACAATTACTTGATGGTAGTAATTGTAAATATTGATTAGTTCAAGGGGAAATTATGATTTCCCTTTAGGTACCATTAATAGAGAATACATAGAGTTTTTATAACGTATCACTATTCATGACCATTATTCATTGATCCATTATATATAGATGATAAGTGGTGATAAAAAACTCTTGTAGAACACCATTACAAAATTCTCTAGTGTGATCCATCAACACAAGGTACCATAACGGGAATCATGGCTTCATCTTTATTCTCAAAGATAATCATCCCTACAAGTAAGTATCTCTATCTTGGTATTTATATTTAGATTATGATTGAATAAACATGATTAGGGTTCTATGTTTTTAACCCATGTTTATAGATATAATCAACATGTGGTATCAGAGCAATGTTGATTATATCAATCTAATTATCAAACTTGATTTGAGGTTTCTAGAAGTTGGATTTTAAATAATTGATGAAACTTACAAAAACACGGTCGAGTTCCTGTTGATTTTTGAAGATTTGTATTTTGGTTTTGAACTGAATTATATGTTGGAATCACAAAAAAAATAGTTTTGATATTTGTTAATTCGGTGGATAAGAACTTAATGGACTATGAATATTTTAGTGCCATTGAAATTAATGCCTGACTTTTACAATTCTTAAAATTGATGCTTCAAAATGATTAATGGAATTTGTATGGATATGGAATACAATTTTGTTATTACGTGTTGCAATCCATTTTCTAGAACTTCATTTTATGTATTTAGATTTTAATAAATTATACTTTTATGTGGATTATAATTTAGATTCCCAAAATTTGCTAAACTTCTAGTGAATGTAGAAAATTGATCATTCACCAGGATGTAATAAATCAATTTTTATGCATAATTTTGATTTCCATAACACTGTCATTATATATGGATTTAGACCTTCCAAAAATCCACTTAATTATTATTAGGGACTAATAATTTATCATCACGTTTTTATATTAGAGACAAATATTTATGTTGATATTCATTCTTATTAATGGTCATGAATTATATATTAAGCTTTTGTATGTGATATTTTGTATAAATTATTTCTGCATAAATTTTTGCATAACGTTTATACGAAATGTATACCTTTCACGTGCCTTACTTCACCTTTTGAAAGCCTTATTTATTTGGTTTCGTATGACCATAACTTACGAATGACACAACTTCAATTTATGTCATTTTATGTTATTATGTGTATTGTTGGATAATGAACCCAACAACTAATTGTTTGATCATACACATAAAAAATTATTAGCATAATGTACATAAATATTTCATTTCTAGCCCAAAGGTGTTATGTTATATTTATGTGTTTTACCTTATTAGTTATGTATGTTCATCATGATACATGAATTTTGGTCAAAGCCAAAGCGAAGCCAAAGTTCATGTAGAACATTGAGACAGTCTATATTTATGTGTGTTCATAATATATGAATTTTGGTCAAAGCCAAAGCGAAGCCAGAGTTCACGTAGAACACTAAAGACGATCTAATATTTATATCATTCATTATGCCTGAAATTTGGTCAAAGCCAAAGCGAAGCCAAAGTTCAGGCAGAACATTAAGTTGGTTTTTATTTACGTATGTTCATAATACATGAATTTTGGTCAAAGCAAAGCCAAAGTTCATGTAGAACAATAAGTCAGTCTGTTATGTATGTTCATAATGCATAAATTTTGGTCAAAGCCAAAGCGAAGCCAAATTTATGTAGAACATCAAGACAATCTGTTATTTATGTATGTTCATAATGTGTCTGAATTCTAGTCAAAGCCAAAGCGAAGCCAAAATTCAGGTAGAACCTGTTAGTCTGTTATTTTGGTGTTATAGTAGACTATATCTTCAATGTAATAATTTGTGTCTGCCTTACTTGATTACCCCATAATGTAAATCACTCCAAGTTTCTTCTTAGGTTTGTATCTCATCTACTTTATCCACTCTAATTTCAAAACCTAAAATGTTTTCTTACTAAAGAGTTTCTACAAAATTTGTTCTTGTTGGATTGTTGATTATTTCTTAAGATATGATAATCCTACTGCTATTTTCTGATAAAAGTATTACAGAAGAAAACTAGAGCATGACTAGTGGGATAAGTCAACCGTTATATCTCTTATGATAATCAAAAACTCGTTTCATTATTGCTATCATGGGAGCTATTCTAGATTCTAAATTTCCTAAGACTAATTTGTTTTCTTCAGAAGAATCTAAATAACTCCTAAGACGCATGCATTACTCTAGATTTTTACTATAAAGTTTGTGGCATATGTGAATACATCATGATGTACAATACCATGAACCATAATTTAAAGGTTTACACATGGAAATCATTACACTTTTCCGGTGCATTACATATAACTTTTCCACTAATACCATAAGTTTCCTTAAGAATCAACTATAACACTCAAGAGTACCAAAGGAAAATGAGTGTGTTGATTAGCAACATATGTACAGGAAAATGAATGCATGAAACTGGAAAATTAGATGTTGTTCATCTCACCGCCACTAAATCTGAAAGGAGGATACTTTTAAGATTCAGAGACAGTGTACAACTACTACTTCCAGCTATAAGTTTCTTCAAATGAAAGTCTCACAGCAGGTTTATACCATTAAACTATGCATGAGCATCTAGACTATCCATAATTCAATGGAACAGCTAGCTAAGATAAGTAGTAAGATGTTTATGATATTTAAGTATGCTAATGGTAATATTCTAACCAACACATGACCGGTTGACTCAAGTTCTATGTGTTTCCTTACCAGAAATCAACAAATAATTAATATGAGAGTTAGTGGCAAAATTTTATGTTAATACTATAAGAACCATAATAAACTGTTTTATAATTGGGCTTTATGATACCTTATATATTCTGTAGATTATTCAGAATTTAGTATCAATATAAAAGCTACATTATGATAGTTGTGAGGTTTGCATGGTCATGACAAAGTCACTCTTGCCTTAAACTCTTATATCATTTGTCATCACAATCTGGATAGAAACCTTATAAGATAGAACTAGATGATACCACATTTTTCACAGCTTTTGTTATCATGAAAATGAAAATTTAACAAAAGAAAAATGAGATCTACAAACTTCATCCATTAAGACCAAATTACATGCGAAATTTGGACCAGGTTAATGAAGGATTAAATATTATTAAATCTCATTTTTAGCGACTTACGAGCATGTGTTAAAAGCCTTAATATTTAAATGGCTAAGGGAATAAATCAAGTTCCATCAGAAATTATATTTCATTGGAACTTATCCCAAAATGGAATATTCAGACATAAGTCATTTATCATTTCAAATAATATTTACTTGTGTCTAACATGTCCCTTATGGATCAAGGTATTAAAGTAATTTATTCATATATACTATGATTTCTACTAAATATGTCCCTCAAATATTTTATAACATCTGGACATTAAGGAAATCAAGTCTAATATATATGAAAGGTTCCCACAACACGTACATCAAAAACTTATCTTGTAGCATTCCTAGAGATCTAAAAGGTTAGTGGGAGCATTAAGTGTCATTATCTTAACTTGCGAGAGTTGCAAGAGGTAGGGGAGTGAAAACTTGCTGTTACATCAATTTGTACCTCTTGTACAAGACACTGCTACTTCACAACTTTTCTCTTTAAGAATATACTGTTACTTTAACAAAAGTTTCATTGTTGCTTAGACGTGGGCACACCCAGATTTCTTGCCATAATTGTAATCCTCAAACAGAGAAACTACAAGGAGTAACTTCATTAATTTGTTTCTCTATTAGAATTTATTGGTCTTCTAACGTTGACCATAAGCATGCTAAATTGTTAAAGATTTCTAAGTCAGTGGGAGCAGTAAAAGTCCTTATCAGGACTTTCCAGAAGTGCAAGAGGCGGGGGGAAGAGACCTATTAAATTTTACTCCGATTACACCTCTTGCACACCATACTGCACCAACTCTTACACACTTACAATTATGAAAGTGATAGCAACTTAGGCAAAAGTTAATCCATAAAACTGAAACTCTTAATAAACCTAATAATCAACTAAGGAGGCCATCTAGGTTTAAAAGCCTACTAACTTTGATGATTATGTATCCTCCTTGACTAAAGTTGAAATGGATATTGGAAAGTTTACTGGTCCTACCTCCTCTAGTTAAGCCATTAGCATCAATCAATTTTCTAAATGGAATAAGAATTGTTATTAATAAATTTGATTTTATTTGTTAGAATAACGTTTGGGATTTTGTTGAATTACCTAAGGGTGTTCATCACTAAACAAAATCTGAATGCTAGCGTTAAGACACTAAAAGCAAGATTGATTGTTAATGGTTATGCTCAGAAGAGAATTATTTATCAAAGAATCATCTTACCTTTCTTACAAAATGTTTCTTTGAGGATCATTGTTGTTCTAGTGGCTTATAATCATTTAGAGCTACATTATATGAACATTAAAACAACTTTCCTTAAAAGACTTACATGTTCATAAAACAACCAGAAAGTTCTATACTGAGGGTCAAGAACACTTACTTTGTATGTCAATAACTTCCATGTATGGGTTGAAGCAAGCATCAAAATATGATGAAATATTAATGCAATTCTTTTCATCAAGAGTTAAGTGTATTTATGTACCTACCTCAAGATGAATGAGAGCAACTAATTTAAACTTGTCCTTATATAGATGGCACTCTTTTGATAAGCATATGTTACATAAGTCAAATAATTTCTCACACATATTTTGATAAAAATGAATCTCGAAGATACCACTTACGTGGGAGATATCAAAATATATACTGAGATAGACCGAATGGGACATTAGTTTTGTTCCATAAGCTTTACTCTAAAGCGGGATCTTAAATGTGTAACAAACAATATTACTCTCCTTTAATTAGAAGCCTTACGAAGGTTCAAGTCTATACTCGTTTAGATATTGCTCACATTGATAAACATTAGATCACTCTAGATTATTGTGAAGCATCTTACGATATCTTTTAGAAACGAGAACGACTGTTAGACGAAGTGAGAACTCAAACAGGTTAATTACTTTTCCTTTGAATGTCAATTTCGGGGTATATCCTTACGTCAGCAGATATAATTGTCTCATGGAGGAGTCATAAGAAATTGACAAAACAACATAAGTTATATTGAAATAATATGTTGTTAATTAACAACGCAATTGTCACTAAATGTTGTTGAAATTTTATTTGTGGACCCATAAACTTATTAACTCCATATAAATACTATATTGAAGACTTACTGTGAAAAGTCAGCTACCTTATTTACTCGAACAGTAACAGTTCGAGAGGTGCTGCATTAAACTTCGATACAAAATTATTGTTCGTTTATGAACAAGAAGAAGAACCTAAATACTTGTATCGAATACATTTACATTCATGATATGCTTGCGGATCCGATAACTAAGGTCTACACCCAAAGTCTTTTTAAGAGCTCATAATAAAGACGGGTTTTACTAAAGGCCCTACATAATAGCATATTGTACATATGAATGATTAGTTATTATTTTTTCCTCAATTACACAATTTTGTTTGTCTATAAATATGTATGTGCACCTGATATATAGACAAGAATTATACAAATTAATTTCAAAGGGCTTACCTCAGTCATTTTGGTCTTAAATTTACGTATGTTTTGATTTGGGGTTGTAACATGATTAATGGGGGTCTTGAGTTGATAATAACTCAATGACTGTATTTTTCTGTTGCAATTTCAATTTGAAACATTGATTAATGTTTTAACTTGGCCAAACTTACTTATACTTATCACAAATGATCACTCGGCCAAGTGGGAGAATGTTAGAAATAACCCGTTGATGTGGCCTTACGGATCATTTGGTAACATTACCAATATGACATAACTAGTCCCCGACAATTACTTGATGGTAGTAATTGTAAGTATTGATTAGTTCAAGGGGCAATTATGATTTCCCTTTAGGTACCATTAATAAAGAATACATAGAGTTTTTATAACGGATCACTATTCATGACCATTATTCATTGATCCATTATATATAGATTGTGACAACTCGATATTTAGAACCCTTCGTTGTATCTTGATGTAACATGCTTGAACGTTATGTGACTAATTGACTTGTTGGTTTGATGAATGATATAAGTGAATTTGTGTGATTATGTGCTGTGCTTATATGTATACGTATAGCTATGTGACCCGAGACACAAGGACTCGACTCAAGACCATGCGGTCTCGAGTGAACAGTGTAACAGTGGGCCGGTTGGGCCATTTAATCCATCCGGAAGCCCATTAGGGTGCATCAAACGAGTATATAACATTGGTTGATGGCCAACCTTGCCATTTTTTGGCAACCTACACATACTCTCCTACACACACACTCTCCCTCTCTCTCACTAGAACCCTAAGTCTCAACATTCTTCTCCTCTCATTCTCGGATTCAAACCGGCGACACTAGGACTCTCGGATCGAGCTTGGGATCATCATTCGGAAGTTCACTCATCGACTCTTCATACCCTCACATTTAGAGAACCTAACCGGTTAGTGTTTTAATATGTACTAAGTGTGCTTGATGAATGAATGCTTGTCTCCTTGTATGAGTTAATGAGTAAATGATGCTTGAGTTGCTAAACAATGATTCATAGGGTACAAAAATAGAGTAAGTAATTGATTATCATGCTAGCTCAATGTATGAATAAATGGAAGAATGTATCAAAATAGCTCCATCATGCTCTCGGATGTGTTTAGATGATGATGATGATTGATAGTACATTAAACTAGGTATATTATGCTAGTATAAATCGGTTTAGAGGAACATGTGTGTTATGATGATGTACAAAGATTATTTCCGAATTTTGAATGATTTAACGCATGATTATTGGTACACAAAGTTATATGATAAAAACCTTAATGATGAACAAGCTTGAATGATGATATGAATATTTGAATATGATATGAACATTTGAAAATGCTTGTTTGATCTATTTTAATTGAATGTTAGACAAGAAAACATGTTTGAGGATTGTGGTTGGATAGTACATCGTATCATGAAATCAAAATCCTATTGGTTAGTACACTATGCAGAATCAGCAGGTGCTGGGAGTCGAGACCTCTGGTTTCGACTCGAGACCATCTAGATGCCAGCTCGAGATCAGCGGTTGCGAGTCGAGAACCCCTAGTCTTGAGTCGAGACCACAGCTCCCTCATACAAGCAACATAACTCGAGACCACGATTGCGAGTCCGGTTGCGACTCGAGACCGTCTGGTCTCGACTAGTACATGCATGACCCGAGACCTCCATGGTTGCGATTCGAGAACTCATAGGTACAACTCGAGACCACACAGTCTCGACTCGAGATCCCTAGTCTCGACTCGAGACCATAACACCCGTACACAATGTTTGGACTTGCACACTGCTATGGGCCTAAGTAGTTGGGCCGCACACTTAGACTTTGGTTGTTACGCGAATGTTACTGTGGAACTTGTTACGAACTGTTGTTGAACTGCCATGCTAGACATGTATGCCATGATCGTTACTTGTGTACAATACGTGTAGAACATACGTGCATTACTTGGATATGAACCTAACTTGAATGGTATCTATGTTAGGACGTAGTTGACCACTTACAACTTGATTGACCTTTCTGTGTATCTGCCGAGCAAACCAAGGTGAGTTCACACCCTCTACAAAGCATGGGATTCCCAGGGGTTGGGAATGGGGTTAAGGAACATGGATTCCTCGTCCTTTCTTGGGTAGGATAGTATTGGTTCAGGAATATAATTCCTCGTCCTCATGGACAGATAACTCGTACTAGACCAAAACTCTATCACGAAGTCCCTTCTTTTTATATCGACATAATCGTCGGGTCAATGGCGAGCGGGTCATTAGTTAGATAGCGCTATTTAGGTCTGACAAGCCTCATACTGTGCCGCAGAGGACGGGCGTGAACTAATGGATCTGGGCACATAAATGATGATAGACATTGACAGTTCAGGGCACATAAACATGACTACAGTCAGCAGTCGATATGGTAACGAGTCTAGTGTATACATGGGGTAGCCCCCACGGCCGAAATGCCAGATAACTAACAAGGGGTAGCCCCCACGGCTGGATTGCCAGAGTAACCGGGAATAAACAAGTCACGTTTTCATCTATGGGGTAACCCCCACGGCAGGATGCCAGATAAAAGTAAACTGTTTTCGAAACAACTTAAAACGAACACCCAACTATGAACTCACTCAACTTGTTGTTGACTCGTTACTACATGCTTTGCAGGTCAATAGGTACTTAGCTGGAGCTTGCATGGAAGAGAGTCGTTGTGGGACATGGACAGCTGTGTGCCATGTTAAACTTTGAAACAATTAAACTTATGTGTTGGTTTTAAACGTTATGCTTCCGCTTGCAACTTAAACTATGTTTTGTTTGGACACCAATTGTATTGGTTGGATTTTATAACTACCTATATGCTTGTTCAAATATGATTGATGGCTGGATCCTGGTCAGTCACGCCTCCAAGCGGTAGTATTCCGCAGGTGGATTTTGGGGGTGTGACAGATTGGTATTAGAGCCATTGGTTATAGTGAACTTGGTTTTAATAAGGGAAAAACGTTTTTGTTAAAACCAGACTATAACCTGTATAGTGCTCAACGGTCCACAACGACGCTTCACTCCACATGCAAGGCTCGACATTCTAGGTGATATGATCTATGTATATATTGCCTACTTGTTAGTTACATAGTACATTGCTCATAGTATGCTTGGTTAGTATAACTACTGTTGCTTAAACACGTGTGTGCTTACTCTCTTCTGCCATCGCACTTTCGCGAACCTCTCTCACTCATGTTTCCCTTGATATGAAGATCATGTCTGGACGCGTTAACATGACTCAAGCCCAGTTGACGGCTCTGATTAACGAACGAGTCGATGCGGCACTTGCAGCTGCACACGCAGGAGGTATATCCTGCAGTCCAAACTCATTCTAGGATCTTTAGATCCTACTCCCGTGAACTAACCTTTGTGTTAAACTCTGTCTTTCTTTCACCCACAATAGGTCAACATGCTCAGCCACCTGTGTGCACTTTTAAAACTTTCATGGACTGCCGACCAACTACTTTTAGCGGCACTGAAGGAGCCGTAGGTCTCCTCCACTGGTTTGAGAAACTCGAGTCAGTTTTCGAAATGTGTGAATGCCCTGAGGCGCGCAGGGTGAAGTATGCTACCGGTACTCTCGAGGGTTTAGCCCTCACATGGTGGAACGCTCAGGTCCAAATGCTGGGGTTGGTTGCTACCAACGCCACCCCATGGGAAACTTTTAAGGAGATGATCAAGGAAGAATACTGCAGTCGGGATGACATTCATAAGCTGGAAGTCGAGTTCTTCAACCTCAAGATGACGGGGTCAGAAATTGAGGCGTATACTAAGAGATCGAATGAGCTTGCCTTACTGTGTCCTACTATGGTGGACCCCCCAATTAAGCGAATTGAACTCTTCCTCAAGAGCTTGGTGCCAGAGATCCAAAGTCATGTGACTTCAGCTAACCTCGACACCATCCAGCAAGTTGTACAATTGGCTCACCGTCTCACGGATCAGGTGGTGGAGCAGAACAGGTTGCCAAAGCGCATAGGTGCTGCAACTACTTCAGGTGCTCTTAACGACAACAAACGAAAATGGGATGGAGCTTCAAGTAAGGGTTCGACTTCTGTTCAGTCTCAGTCTCAGCAGAGAAAGACTGATGACTACAAGAGCCCTAGTCAGCGATCATCGGGTGGTCAAAGTCATGGTGGGTACAAAGGAAATCACCCCAAATGCAATCGCTGCAGCCTGCACCACAGCGGGCCATGCACCAGGGGTAACTGTCATCGGTGCAACAAGCCAGGTCACGCTGCAAAGGATTGCAGGAGCTTATATCTCGCCAATCAGAATCGTCAACAAGCTCAACAGAACCAACGCCAGCAGCAGCAGCAAGGTGATAACAAAGGGTGCTTTCAGTGTGGAGCTGAAGGCCATTTCAAGAGGGATTGCCCCCACTGAACAGGAACCACAACAACAACAACAATAACAACAATCAGGGGAATGGTAACAATGGGAACAACAACAACAATGGAGCTAGGGGGCGGGCGTTTGTGATTGGCCAAGGTGAAGCAAGGAATGACCCCAATGTTGTGGCGGGTAAGTTCCTTCTCGACGACTTTTATGTTACAGTTTTATTTGATTCGGGTGCCGATACTAGCTACATGTCACTAGAAGTTAGTCGAATTCTTAAGCGTATTCCAACACCTTTGAACAACAAGCACACTGTAGAGCTAGCAAACGGTAAGAGTTTAGAGGCCACACACGTAGTCAAGGGTTGTAAACTTGTTCTTGCTAACCAGACCTTCTCTATCGACCTTATTCCTATCATCTTGGGTAGTTTCGACGTTGTCATTGGGATGGATTGGTTATCCCAACACCGAGCAGAGATTCTTTGCAACGAGAAGATTGTTCGTATTCCTGGTTCAAGCGGTGAACCTCTCATGATTCGTGGCGACAGGAGGAATGCTGTTGAGAACATCATCTCTCTCCTTAAGGCCCAGAAGTGCTTGAGAAAGGGCCACACTGCCATTTTGGCTCTCGTTACTGACACCTCGGAGAAAGAGAAGAAGATAGAAGACTTTCCAATTGTACGCGACTATCCTGAGGTATTTCCTGAGGAATTACCCGGTCTTCCGCCTCATCGCCAGGTCGAGTTTCAGATTGGACTAGTTCCTGGAGCTGCACCTATAGCTCGTGCACCTTATCATTTAGCCTCATCAGAGTTGGAAGAACTCTCTACGCAACTACAAGAACTCTTGGATAAGGGTTTCATTCGTCCTAGCTCATCGCCCTGGGGAGCTGCAGTGCTATTTGTGAAGAAGAAAGACGGTACCTTCAGAATGTGCATCGACTACCGGGAACTCAACAAGGTAACCGTGAAGAATCGATATCCTCTACCACGTATTGACGACTTGTTCGACCAGCTGCAAGGGTCGAGCTACTATTCAAAGATTGATTTGAGATCGGGATATCACCAGCTGAGAGTCCAGGAAGAGGACGTCTCCAAAACAGCTTTTAGAACTCGATATGGCCACTATGAGTTTTTGGTCATGCCTTTGGGGCTGATAAACGCACCAGCGATTTTCATGGACTTGATGAATCGAGTGTGCAAGCCTTATCTGGACAAGTTCGTTATAGTCTTCATCGACGACATCCTGATATATTCTAAGAGTCAGGGGGAACACGAGCAGCATCTACGACTCATTTTGGAACTCCTTCGAACGGAACAACTTTACGCGAAGTTCTCAAAATGCGACTTCTGGCTTCGTGAGGTCCATTTCCTAGGCCATGTGGTAAACAAGGATGGGATTCATGTTGATCCATCCAAGGTGGATTCGATTAAGAACTGGCCTGCACCTCGTACACCAAAGGAAATTCGCCAATTCTTAGGTTTGGTAGGTTACTACAGGAGGTTCATTAAGGATTTTTCCAAGATTGCACAGCCTCTCACCTCACTAACGCAGAAAGGCGTTGTTTATCGATGGGGAAACGCACAAGAGTTAGCCTTTCAGCATTTAAAGGATAGACTTTGCAGCGCACCTATCCTTTCCTTGCAAGAGGGCACAGACGACTTCGTGGTCTACTACGACGCGTCAATTCAGGGTCTTGGTTGTGTATTGATGCAACGAGATAAAGTTATAGCTTACGCCTCACGCCAACTCAAAGTTCATGAGAAGAATTACACTACACACGATTTAGAGCTGGGAGCTGTTGTTTTTGCACTAAAGATATGGAGACATTACCTGTACGGTACCAAGTGTGCCATCTACACCGACCACAGGAGCCTCGAGCACATCTTCAAACAGAAAGAACTGAATATGCGACAACGACGATGGGTTGAACTACTGAATGACTACGAGTGCTCGATCAGGTATCACCCGGGCAAGGCCAATGTTGTGGCCGACGCCCTCAGTCGAAAGGACACCGCGCCAAAGCGCGTGCGAGCTTTACAACTCACTATACATTCTAGTCTTCCTTCCCAAATATGAGACGCCCAGGTAGAGGCATTGAAACCAGAAAACGTCAGGGCTGAAGCCCTACGCGGCTCAAGGCAACGCTTAGAACAAAAGGAAGACGATGCTTATTACGTAACGGGACGCATTTGGGTCCCACTCTATGGCAACCTACGAGAGCTTGTGATGGACGAGGCTCACAAGTCTCGCTACTCGGTACATCCTGGTTCAGATAAGATGTACCACGATATCAAAACTACGTATTGGTGGCCTAGCATGAAGGCCCACATAGCAACTTACGTTAGCAAGTGTTTGACTTGTGCGAGAGTCAAGACGGAATACCAGAAACCCTCAGGCCTACTCCAACAACCAGAGATACCACAATGGAAATGGGAGCAAATTTCCATGGATTTCGTTACTGGCCTGCCTAGATCCCAGCGCGGAAATGACACTATTTGGGTGATCGTGGATCGACTCACAAAGTCTGCGCACTTCCTGGCTATCAAGGAGACGGATAAATTCTCCACTTTAGCAGAAGTATACCTCAAGGAAGTTGTTTCAAGGCACGGGGTGCCCACCTCTATTATCTCAGATCGAGATGCACGTTTCACTTCAGAACTGTGGCAAGCAATGCACAAATCCTTTGGCTCACAATTAGACATGAGCACAGCGTATCACCCTCAGACGGACGAGCAGTCTGAGCGCTCTATCCCAACCTTAGAAGACATGCTTCGTGCAAGTGTAATCGAGTTTGGAAACAGCTGGGAAAAGCATATGCCACTTGTGGAATTCTCGTACAATAACAGCTACTACACCAGCATTAAAGCTGCTCCGTTTGAGGCATTGTACGGGCGTAAATGTCGGTCACCTCTTTGTTGGGCAGAGGTGGGGGATAGTCAGATCACTGGTCCAGAACATGTGGTGGACACAACCGAACGAATTGCTCAAATACAACAACGCATGGCGGCAGCTCGTGACCGTCAGAAAGTCTACGCCGATAGGGGCAGGAAACCACTTGAGCTCCAGGTTGGGGAGCGGGTACTACTCAAAGTTTCACCCTGGAAGGGTGTGGTTCGTTTTGGTAAACGAGGCAAACTTAACCCACGATACGTCGGACCTTTTGAAATCATCGAGAAAATAGGCAGGGTGGCCTACAGACTGAACTTACCAGCAGAACTCAGTGCAGTTCACAACGTTTTCCACGTGTCGAATCTGAAGAAGTGTCTGTCAGATGAGACCCACATAGTTCCCCTAAAGGAACTCACTATCGACGAGCAGTTACGATTCGTCAAGGAACCAGTTGAGATCACGGACCGGGATGTTAAGGTCCTCAAGAACACTAGAATACCTCTCGTTCGAGTTCGTTGGAACTCACGTCGCGGCCCAGAGTTCACATGGGAACGCGAAGATCAGATGAAACAAAAGTATCCCCAACTGTTCGCAAACAGTACAACCACTACTGAGGCTGAAGCTACGGAATTTCGGGACGAAATTCCAGATCAACGGGGGGAGGATGTGACACCCCAGGAAAACCAGTGAAAACCATACAACTTAACTAGCTTCCTCAGTGAGTGCTTACTAAATTTCTTTCAACTTGGGGATAATGTGACAACTCGATATTTAGAACCCTTCGTTGTATCTTGATGTAACATGCTTGAACGTTATGTGACTAATTGACTTGTTGGTTTGATGAATGATATAAGTGAATTTATGTGATTATGTGTTGTGCTTATATGTATACGTATAGCTATGTGACCCGAGACACAAGGACTCGACTCGAGACCATGCGGTCTCGAGTGAACAGTGTAACAGTGGGCCGGTTGGGCCATTTAATCCATCCGGAAGCCCATTAGGGTGCATCAAACGAGTATATAACATTGGTTGATGGCCAACCTTGCCATTTTTGGGCAACCTACACATACTCTCCTACACACACACTCTCCCTCTCTCTCACTAGAACCCTAAGTCTCAACATTCTTCTCCTCTCATTCTCGGATTCAAACCGGCGACACTAGGACTCTCGGATCGAGCTTGGGATCATCATTCGGAAGTTCACTCATCGACTCTTCATACCCTCACATTTAGAGAACCTAACCGGTTAGTGTTTTAATATGTACTAAGTGTGCTTGATGAATGAATGCTTGTCTCCTTGCATGAGTTAATGAGTAAATGATGCTTAAGTTGCTAAACAATGATTCATAGGGTACAAAAATAGAGTAAGTAATTGATTATCATGCTAGCTCAATGTATGAATAAATGGAAGAATGTATCAAAATAGCTCCATCATGCTCTCGGATGTGTTTAGATGATGATGATGATTGATAGTACATTAAACTAGGTATATTATGCTAGTATAAATCGGTTTAGAGGAACATGTGTGTTATGATGATGTACAAAGATTATTTCCGAATTTTGAATGATTTAACGCATGATTATTGGTACACAAAGTTATATGATAAAACCTTAATGATGAACAAGCTTGAATGATGATATGAATATTTGAATATGATATGAACATGTTATGAACATTTGAAAATGCTTGTTTGATCTATTTTAATTGAATGTTAGACAAGAAAACATGTTTGAGGATTGTGGTTGGATAGTGCATCGTATCATGAATTCAAAATCCAATTGGTTAGTACACTATGCAGAATCAGCAGGTGCTGGGAGTCGAGACCTCTAGTTTCGACTCGAGACCATCTAGATGCCAGCTCGAGATCAGCGGTTGCGAGTCGAGAACCCCTAGTCTCGACTCGAGACCACAGCTCCCTCATACAAGCAGCATAACTCGAGACCACGATTGCGAGTCCGGTTGTGACTCGAGACCGTCTGGTCTCGACTAGTACATGCATGACCCGAGACCTCCACGGTTGCGATTCGAGAACTCATAGGTACAACTCGAGACCGCACAGTCTCGACTCGAGATCCCTAGTCTCGACTCGAGACCATAACAGCCGTACACAATGTTTGGACTTGCACACTGCTATGGGCCTAAGTAGTTGGGCCGCACACTTAGACTTTGGTTGTTACGCGAATGTTACTGTGGAACTTGTTACGAACTGTTGTTGAACTGCCATGCTAGACATGTATGCCATGATCGTTACTTATGTACAATACGTGTAGAACATACGTGCATTACTTGGATATGAACCTGACTTGAATGGTATCTATGTTAGGACGTAGTTGACCACTTACAACTTGATTGACCTTTCTGTGTATCTGCCGAGCAAACCAAGGTGAGTTCACACCCTCTACAAAGCATGGGATTCCTAGGGGTTGGGAATGGGGTTAAGGAACATGGATTCCTCGTCCTTTCTTGGGTAGGACAGTATTGGTTCAGGAATATAATTCCTCGTCCTCATCGACAGATAACTCGTACTAGACCAAAACTCTATCACGAAGTCCCTCCTTTTTATATCGACATAATCATCGGGCCAATGGCGAGCAGGTCATTAGTTAGATAGCGTTATTTAGGTCTGACAAGCCTCACACCGTGCCGCAGAGGACGGGCGTGAACTAATGGATCTGGGCACGTCAATGATGATAGACATTGACAGTTCAGGGCACATAAACATGACTACAGTCAGCAGTCGATATGGTAACGAGTCTAGTGTATACATGGGGTAGCCCCCACGGCCGAAATGCCAGATAACTAACAAGGGGTAGCCCCCACGGCTGGATTGCCAGAGTAACCGGGAATAAACAAGTCACGTTTTCATCTATGGGGTAACCCCCACGGCATGATGCCAGATAAAAGGAAACTGTTTTCGAAACAACTTAAAACAAACACCCAACTGTGAACTCACTCAACTTGTTGTTGACTCGTTACTACATGCTTTGCAGGTCAATAGGTACTTAGCTGGAGCTTGCATGGAAGAGAGTCGTTGTGGGACATGGACAGTTGTGTGCCATGTTAAACTTTGAAACAATTAAACTTATGTGTTGGTTTTAAATGTTATGCTTGTGACAACTGGCCCAAACCGGTAATTTCCGTACACATTAATTATTGCTTAATGACTGCAATTATGAGTTTAAGTGTCAGCAATGTCTGAACACATGATTAAACAAGTGAATTCATGCATGTTGTATACTACAAAATATTGCTTTATGCATAAACGAGAGCGTTGCGTCAGAATAATAGTAAACTCACCGGTAAGACACAGTGTGTCAACAGAACTGCAGAAAGCAGTCAGACAATAAAATAGAGGCCTAGGTGTAGGTCCGACGACAAAAGTACATTAAAACCCAAGAGTACATACAAGGGTTTAATTTATATACATTGCGAAAGCAAAAGTAAGCACTAAAAAGCACCCGAAACGCACTTTAAGTGCAGAATTTATAAAAATTCAGCAATAATTCAGCATTTAGACATACAAATATTATGCAGAAATGTCATTTTATTATCCAGAATATTTCCCTAAGTGTGGGAATTGAAAGAGTACAAGAAAGGTACTTAAACGACACTAAAAAGTGTAATTTAGCACTTTAACGAATCGGTATGTAACCGAACAACCGGACTATACCCGGAACATGAAAATATTATTATTTTCACTATTTATATTTTTTCTGAGCCAGTTAGGGTCCCTGATTACCCAAACACCCGTCATAACACGCTATACTTAACTAACTAGGTTAAACACTTAACTAACCTATTTAACATAACTAATTACCCTAACTACCTAGTTGAAATCGAACAAGGTAACCCCCCCCCCCCCTCCAATCGGCCCTAACTAGGAGGAGACAATACTTGGTACTTGGATTATTATTTTAATCCTCTATGTTGGATATCAAGATGACACATTTTCCATTGGATAATCACCTTCTAATTGTCTATAAGTAGAAGCATATGCACAACATGATCTTACACAACACAACACCACATTTCACTCTCTCTTCTCTTCTCTAGAGCTCTCGGCCGAACCCCCCCTATAACCACCCACCCATTTTCGACTTCCATCTTCATCATTCCAAGTATATACAAGCTTCACGGGTTACGTAATAGGAGCTTTGGAGCAAACGGAAGTGGAAGGACCTCGTTACTTAGCTTTTATCCACGCGTTTTTCATCAAGAATCTCCCCTAGCCTTGAGCTAGAGGTATAACACTTAGAACTCGTATTTAATCTATTCTAAAGTGGTTAAAAGGATTTGTGTTGGTTAAATCTCGTTAAAATGCGAAAAGATGCACAAAAGTCTACTAAAAGCATGAAAAATGGTGGTTAATAGCACATAAGTTGTGTAAAAGTTGTAGTATTTGAAATATATGGTTATCTAGACCCGATCTATGATGTGGTAGCTCGGATCATCGTTTAACCCGGTTTGGTAAGATCATGGATCTTAACATAAAGCTATTTTAGAAGTAACAAGGGTTAAAAGGTGAAACTCTACCACACATAAACCATGAACTTGTGTAAAAATGTTTTAACTCGTACAAAAGTGTTTAAAACTAGTAGATCTACGTATCTACAAGCGGTATTTTCAAAGGACCAAGTGTCCAAGAAATCACATGTTCTAAACCGGATCTTACATAAACAAAAGTGGTTTTTTTTTTTGGGAACAAACAAGTGTATGGAATACTTGTGTAACAAAAGTTTTGACGAAGAAATAGTTTTCGTAAAAACCGACTAGAAGTTGTAAAACTTCATATTCTTTAAAAATAAGATTTTTAAGAAATTAAACTTATTTTTAAAGATAACAAGACTTACTAAATGTGCTAGTAAGATACTACACAATCTTGGTAAATATCCAAGTTCATGAAGTGGGGAAAAGTAGTGATCATTGTTGATAATTGTTGTTGCTGATTATTGATGATTGATGATGATTTAAAAGAAAATAAACACACGTTTTGAAAATGTGGGAAACCTCCAATTTTTAGGGGAAACTCTGTCAAAATTTTTATAAATTTTGACACTTAGAAAAATATAAGTTTTTGAGAAACTTATTCCCTAAAAATGTGTTTAAGAGTATTACTAAGGTTTCCCTGATTTTTGATGATAAGAAATGAGGATTTCTTCAAGAATAAAAATGGATAGTAAGTATATATTTTTGAGAGAAAAATATATATTATTTGATCACCAACTTGTGTGTTAAGTGTATATAGTATGTGTTATACGTGCTAGTGTATTAAGACTTAAAAATACACTAAATACTCATGAGGAGTAGAAATATAAAAATACACATACAACATACAAGAAACATAATTCGGGTGCAAAGTGCAAAACACAAAAGACTTATATTTATTTTTGAAGAAAATAATATAAGTAAGATACGTAGTTAAAAATATAGAATATTTTTAACACAAGAATATGTACAAAAGAGAGTGACTGTACTTGTGCGACGCAAGTCTAGTGACTAACGTTAAGAAAACGCGTATAGGTTACGACGTTAATTAAGCAAATCCGGTGGAGTTTACGACGCTAGGAACGCAAAGTTGTGAGTTCATGCTCCCCCTTTTCTCTTTAACTGTTTTCAGTTTTTATAACTTCGGGGTGAAATACATGTACAAAAGTACAATATTTATAAATGGTATGATATAAATACAAGAAGTACACTTGGTGAGAACGAGAACCAAGTGTGACGAAATATATGAATATGAGAAGCCCATTTGGTGAGACGAGAACCAAGTATAAGGCGCTATGAGAAATGATAACAAGAAACGCGCTTGGTGAGAACGAGAACCAAGTAGGAGGCGTTATGAGAAATAGTGTCACGAATAGGGTACAGAAGCACCATTAATCAACAATATACCTAGACCGCAGAACAAAAGGTTAGATCTAACGGGTGCCTGGCAGCCACACTCCCGGTCGGGGCGAGAACCGAGGAAGTGCTTTTGTGTCTCAGAATATACCAATTAAATGCCTTAGGTTTGGTGACTTCCTATGACGTGCCACAGGTTAATGGCTTTGCAACCCATTAACAATCTGATAATTACAGAAATACTGTATTTACATAAAATCCATACCATGCAGAATTGATATATAACTTGAAGTACGTGGGGTACTCAAGAAGATTGATATATAACTTGAAGTACGTGGGGTACTCAAGAGAATTGATATATAACTTGAAGTACGTGGGGTACTCAAGAAAAGATTGAATTATAAATGGGTACGTGGTGTACACATGAAACTGGATTTATATATGAAAACTTGATTTACTCACAAACTATGTTTTCATACAAAGTATACAAACATGAAATACAAAACTGCATGAATTCACACCAACTTTATGTTGACGTTTTTCCAAAAACTCACATGTATTTCAGGTAACTAGGATGGATGTGCGCGTGGTCTAGCTTATGCTCGTGGATGTCGCTTGTGTTTAACTTTGAATAAAGTTGTAAACTTTTAAGACAATGTTTTATGCGACTTAGCGATGTAAACGCTAACGTATGTTTTCAAATTATGGTATTTGAATGTTATTTTACGAGCATGTAGCATGTTTACTCTTCGTATGCAATGAGAACCTTTCATGATCACACCTCGTGCTTCCGCCGCAGAAAGGGGTGTGACAGATTGGTATCAGAGCTGCGATTGTAGTGAACCAGGATTCCTTCTCGAGTCTAGTCTACAATCTCTAGGATCCATTCACGAAAACAATTTTCAAAGAGTTTTCATTGCATAAAACGTCCCGCGACATCCACTGCCTGAAACTGTCTACATGAGTCTAGAAAAGACACTACAAGACTTAGAGTGCACTTGAGTAGCACTTGTCGTTGACTAGAAATTACTTGCAATTATTTGTGATAATTAGCATGTACTAGAAGTGGAATGTCACAAGTATATGTGACTTTACCTGAAAGCAATGGCCCATCTGAAGGAAGAAATACGAGGATGAAACGAACTGTGCGGACTGTGCAAGGAGTTACGTAATTATGGATGCATACATAATTATGGAATTCAGTGCACAGAAATCACAGCAAGTCTTGTCACGTATAGATTCCCTCAGTGCAAGCCTACTAAGTACTCTGCTAGAGTAATAATTGTTTGATGTCACTTGTGTGGTATATATACCTGTGAATATATATGATACTACTGCCTAGTGTGACGATATCAAACAAATGATTAAACCTGTTGTGTTATGTTCTGTCAGAACATGGCACCCAGGAAAGCTGTGAATGCTCGCAATGATGATCAACCTCCACCTCCCCCACTGCCAAGAACTGCTGAAGAGCTGAACGCTTTGCTAGAGGAAAGGATCTCCGCTGCTATCGCCCAGTACGAGGCGAACCGAACCCAAGACAGTGGAGGACCAAGCAACGCTAGGCGTAATGGGGATGGAGATTCGTCTGGAGGCAATGCAGCTCAAGGTAACCTTGAGACACTGTACTAAGCATGAGGAAATTTATGAACGGCCTATGTTTCATTATTTCTTCGATTGCTCACATGTGAATAGGTTGAATCAATTCCAGGCTGCACTTTCAAGCAGTTCCTCGACTGCAAGCCGATAAACTATGACGGCACAGGAGGTGCAGTAGCCTTTGTGCGCTGGACGGAGAAGACTGAAGCTACTATCCGCATGAGCAAGTGTACCGCGGATCAGCAAGTCACTTTTGCTACTGGGTTATTCGTCGATGAAGCTCTGACTTGGTGGAACCTGCAAGCCCAAACTTTGGGTGATGACGCCGCTTATGGCCTCACTTGGGAGGAACTGAAGGAAAGGATGAGAGAGAAGTACTGCTCTCGTGCAGAACTCCAAAGGCTGGAAACAGAGTTCTGGCACTTGACTATGGAAGGTGCTGACATCAATGGTTACACTCGAAGGTTCCACGACCTGTCGAGAGTGCTTCCCTACATGGTGACTCCTGAATTTAAGCGTGTGGAACGCTACATTTGGGGACTGGCCTCAGAGTTTCGTGGCATGGTGACGTCGGCCAAACCACAAACAATCACCGAGGCTGTAACTCTGGCTGTCAGCCTTACTGAAGATTGTGTTCGAATGAAGAAGTTATCACTAAACCCAACAGAAAAGACCGAGACTCATGCTGAGTCGTCCGGTGACAAAAAGAGAAAGCATACGAGTTTGAACCAAGCAACTCGCAACAACAAGAGTTTCAGCAAGAAGCGCGACACTAATCTGCCTCAGGAGATGAAAACCCATACAACCAAAGCATAGCAAGGCTCCATGCCTAGATGCCAAAAATGTAAGTATCATCATAATGGAGCTTGTCGCATTCCAAGGTGCGACAAATGTGGTAAATTGGGTCATCAAACAGAAGACTGTTGGGGAAAAGGAAAGAATCGAAATGGAAACGGTGCTGTTAACAAGAATGGTAACGGGAAAGGGCAGAACCAAGGATGCTTCAAGTGTGGAAGCAATGATCATTTCATGAAGAACTGCCCAGAGAGAAACAACGCTCCAGCTCAAGCATTTGTGATTGGAGCAAGAGACGCACGCGAGGACCCTAACGTGGTCACCGGTACGTTTCTCGTTAACAATCACTTCGCATCCATATTATTTGACACTGGCGTCGATTATAGCTTCATGTCTGTGGAATTTAAACGTATGCTCGGAATAGAATCTAGTAGATTAGAAATTCCTTATTCCATAGAACTAGCCAATGGTAAACTCGTTGAATCGAGCGAAGTTGTTAGAGGCGGCACACTAGAACTTGGCGAACGAAATTTTAGCATCGATCTCTTGCCTATTCAATTGGGTAGCTTCGATGTAGTGGTCGGAATGGACTGGTTATCCAAGAACAGAGCTGAAGTTATCTGTCATGAGAAAATCATTCGCATCCCTCTAGCGAATGATGAAACTCTCATTGTACATGGGGAAAGACGAAACGCGCCTCTACGAATCATCAGCTGTATGAAGGCACAGAAGTGCTTGAGGAAAGGATGTGTCGCTTTCCTAGCACACGTTATAGACAAGAAGGCTGTGGAGCCAAAACTCGAAGACATTCCTGTGGTGAATGAATTTCCTGATATTTTTCCCGAAGATCTGCCAGGACTACCTCCGCAACGACAAGTCGAATTTCATATAGACTTGGTTCCAGGAGCTGCTCCTGTAGCCAAGGCACCCTATCGACTTGCTCCATCCGAAATGCAAGAATTATCTACACAACTCCAGGAGTTGTTGGATAAAGGATTCATAAGGCCAAGCTTCTCACCCTGGGGAGCTCCAGTATTGTTCGTGAAGAAGAAGGATGGAACACTGCGGATGTGTATCGATTACAGGGAACTAAACAAGCTCACTATCAAGAATCGGTATCCACTACCGAGGATTGATGACTTATTTGATCAACTGCAAGGATCAAGCTACTATTCCAAGATCGACCTTCGATCTGGATATCATCAGCTGAAAATCCAAGAGGAAAGCGTACCAAAGACTGCATTCAGAACGCGATATGGGCACTACGAATTTCTGGTGATGCCGTTTGGGCTGACGAATGCACCAGCGGTCTTTATGGATCTGATGAACCGCGTATGCAAACCATATCTCGATAAATTCGTGATTGTATTTATCGATGATATCCTGATTTACTCGCGAACGAAAGAAGAGCATGAGCAACATCTCAGGACCATCTTGGAGCTACTGAAGAGAGAGAAGCTTTATGCAAAATTCTCGAAATGCGAATTCTGGATTCGCGAAGTACAATTTCTTGGTCACGTGGTGAATGAGAAGGGCATTCATGTAGACCCATCCAAGATTGAAGCAATAAAGAATTGGGAAGCTCCCAAGACCCCAACTGAAGTTCGTCAATTTTTGGGTTTAGCGGGCTATTACCGGCGATTCATCGAGAATTTCTCAAAAATAGCTCAACCGCTAACGACCCTTACACAGAAGGACATGAAATACGACTGGGGTCACAAACAAGAAGAAGCCTTTCAGCTACTTAAGAACAAGCTCTGCGATGCACCAATACTATCGTTACCCGAAGGCACTGAAGACTTCGTGGTATACTGCGACGCCTCACGACTAGGCTTGGGTTGCGTGCTCATGCAACGCCAAAGAGTCATCGCTTATGCTTCAAGACAACTGAAGATTCACGAGAGAAATTATACCACTCACGACCTGGAGCTGGGTGCAGTGGTATTCGCCTTGAAGATTTGGCGACATTATCTATATGGTACTCGATGTACAATCTTCACAGATCACAAAAGCTTGCAACACATATTTGATCAGAAGGAATTGAATATGCGCCAGCGACGTTGGGTCGAGCTGCTGAACGATTATGACTGTGAGATTAAGTACCATCCTGGAAAGGCGAACGTTGTAGCGGACGCATTGAGCCGAAAAGAAAGGGTTAAGACCCTAAGGGTTCGAGCATTGGAAATGACGATTCGAACGAACCTCACTGCACGCATTCGAGATGCACAACAAGAAGCTCTTAAAGAAGAGAATCGTAAAGCTGAATACCTCCGGGGTGCATTGAAATACATGGTGCCAAATGAAGAGGGAGCCTTATACTTCAAGAAGCGTATCTGGGTTCCACTCTGTGGTGGCATACGTGAGGTCATCCTTAATGAAGCCCACAAATCGAGATATTCGATCCATCCAGGATCGGACAAGATGTACCAAGACTTGAAAGAGTACTATTGGTGGCCGAGACTCAAAAGCGACGTTGCTGTTTATGTTGGAAAATGCCTAACCTGTGCGAAGGTTAAGGCCGAATATCAGAAACCGTCCGGCCTACTACAGCAACCAGAGATCCCCGTGTGGAAGTGGGAACAAATCTCGATGGACTTCATAACAAAATTACCCAGGACCCCGAGAGGGCACGATATGATATGGGTAATAGTTGATCGATTGACAAAGTCTGCGCATTTCCTACCAATCCGAGAGAAAGATAGCACTGGAAAGCTTGCAGAGATATACTTAAGAGAAATTGTGGCGCGACATGGAGTGCCAATCTCAATCATTTCAGACAGAGATGGACGCTTTGTCTCAAGAATCTGGCAATCATTTCAGGAAGCCTTTGGATCTCAGTTAGATCTGAGCACGGCATTCCATCCACAAACAGACGGCCAGAGCGAACGGACTATACAAACATTGGAAGATATGCTTCGTGCATGTGTCATGGATCTAGGCGGCAGCTGGGATACTCATCTACCTTTAGTTGAGTTTTCCTACAATAACAGTTATCATACGAGCATAAAAGCCGCGCCGTTCGAAGCTCTGTATGGCCGCAAATGCCGATCGCCCTTATGTTGGGCAGATGCCGGAGATAAACGTATGGTTGGTCCGGAACTTGTACAAGAGACAACCGACAAGATTGCGCAGATCCAAGAACGCATTAAGGCGGCTCGAGAGCGACAAAAGAGCTACGCGGATCCAAATAGAAAATCGGTAGATTTCAAGGTGGGAGACAAGGTGTTGTTAAAAGTCTCACCATGGAAGGGCGTAGTCAGGTTTGGAAAGCGTGGAAAGCTGAATCCACGATATATCGGACCATTCAGAATATTGAAGAGAATTGGTACCGTGGCATATAAGTTGGAGTTACCAGAAGAACTTAATGGAGTACATGATACGTTTCATGTATCCAACCTGAAGAAGAGTCCAACGCAAGAAAACGTGACCATCCCGATGGATGAAGTGCATATTGTGTGACAACCCGCACTAAACCAGGTATCCGTACGACTTAATTAAAGATTAATTACTGCTTAATTATTGTGCTTGTGTGAACTAGCTGATGAATTGCTACTTGAATATTGAAACATGAACTTACTTGCATCATACTTGATTGCTGTCACTACATTATTTACATACGGCACCTTAGTGACAAACATGATGCACAAAAAGCACAGTAGCACTAAACGGATACACAGTGAACATGCTGACATAACCAGCATCAGGCAGACACTGCCTCTAAGGCCTGTAAGAGCCTGAGAAAGTTACTACACTAGCAGTGGGTGTAGGGATACAAGTATTGTAGAACCGCGTCTCTAGGAATAAGATACACTGATTCGGATGTGCCTAAAACGTACTTTAAGTACAAAACACAGCACTTTAATAATTTAACCAGCTTCTAGCTGACTAGTAAAGTGCCAAAATATGGGAAAAATATCACTAGACACTTTCTAAAGTGTTGGAATTAAATGGTGTCACTAAAAGTACAATAACGACACTTTAAAGCTTTTGTAACGCTTTAACGGATTACTATCCAACCGAACAACCGGACTTTACCCAGAACATGAAAATATTACTATTTTCACTATTTATAATTTTCTGAGCCAGTTAGGGTCCCTGATTACCCTAACACCCGTGGTAACGCATAACACACAAGTAACTAAGTTAAATACTTAACCTACCTATTTAACTTAACTAAACTCCCTAACTACTAGTTGATTTCGAACCAAGGGACCCCCCCCCCTAACCAAAACCGTCCCCTAGGGGACATGTCATGTACTTAGTAGATTTGTTAATCCAATCTTGCCTAATATCTACTTGACACAAGATCTAGTGGGTAATACACAAATGGATTGCCTATAAGAACATGCTAATACACAACTTAACCTACACATAATTTTCACCACTCAACACCAACTTACTCACTCTCTCTTCTCTTCTCTACCTCTCGGCCGAACCCCCTCCACTACACCACCACATTTTCGACTTTGGTTCTTGCAATTTCATCATCATACACACTTCACAAGTCGCATATTAGGAGTCTTGGTGCACTCGGAACGCGAAGGACCTCTACCGTTAGCTTTTATCCACCTCTTTTTCGCCAAAGATCTTCCCTAGCCTCGAGCTAGAGGTATAACACTTAAAACTTGTTTTTAAGCTTATCTAAAGTGGTTAAAAGGAATATTGTCGGTTGAATCTCGTTAAAATGAAAGATGATGATCAAAAGTCTAGTAAAAATACTAAAAGTGGTGGTTAATAGCTCATAACTTGTGTAAAAGTCGTAGGACTTGAAATATGTGATTTTTGAGACCCGATCTATGATGTGGTAGCTCGGATCTCCGTTTAACCCGACTTTGTAAGATCATGTATCTTCACATAAGCTCGTTTTTGGTTACCGCAAGGGTTAAAAGGCGAAACTCTACCACACAAGATGCATGAACTTGTGTAGAAATATTTTACTTGTGTAAAAGTAATTTAACTTGTACAATGGGGTTTAAAACTAGCAGATCTACGTATCTGCAAGTGGTATTTTTGAAGGACCACACTTTAAAAGAATCGTGTTTTCTAAAGAATAGATCTCGTGCTACTAAACATGATTTTACGAACCACAAGTGTGTAAACACTTGTGAAATGAAAAGATTTCGACAAAATAACTATTTTTGGGAAAAATGACTAGAAGTTGTAAAGGCGGATTTCTCTAAAAACGGGGTTTTCACCAAAACGGATTATTAACACACAAGATCCACCAAAAGTAAAGAGATTTACTACTTGTTTTAGACAAATCACAAGCTTGTGTACTTTTACAATTATGTCCATATTTGACTAGTTAAAATGTTGAAAGGTTATTGGAAATTGTTGGGAACAATTGTTGATTTGATTATTAAAAGAAAATGATACGCTTACAAGCGTGGCCACCTCCAGTTACAGAGGAAACTCTGGCGAAATTTTCTTAAAAACCTAACACTTAAACTTATGTACATTACAAGTGTTAGAATCATTTTTCGTCACGCTTTCGAAACATAAATTTCGCCATGACTTTATTTACTAAATATTCGGAGGTGGGAGTTTCACAAAATATTAACGTGATAAATATATATTTTCACACACTGTTTATGATTATTTTGTGAAGTACATAAATATCATTTTAGAGTAAAAATAATATTTACAAGCGTTAACGACCCCAAAATAATACAACGCTTTCACCATAAATATCCAAGTTACACCGGTAATTTTATTACCACTCGTATGTTAAAACGTAACTTACACAATTACGGAAATATTTATGAACGCGTACTTTAACAACGTATTTTGGATAAATACTTATACTTTGGAGTTGGAAATATATAAAGATTAAGTGAGACTTAATGAATGAAATTTGTAAGCACATGTATTGAATCCCCCATCCTTGGGAAGGAGATTAACTACCGAGTATTTACAAAATGTAAACACGAAATAGTTGTCTAACTATTTCCCCAAAAACATAAACCATGAAGCTAAGGCACGGCCGTCCGTCTAATAGAACTAGCACTTGTAGGTCGTCGCACAGCTTTACGATTCGGAGACACTCGGTAGAGACGCGCATTCACTGTGAGTTCATGTCCCCCTTTTCTCTAACTGTTTTCAGTTTACTTAACCGCGGGGGTGAAATACATGTTACTATGATTTACGAGTACTTTACAACGGTATGTTTAACGTAAGGAGGTGTTATACGATCATGTGAGTGGATAGGAACAACATGGGGCCATTAGTCCTCATGGAGGGACCGAGGGACAGGAGCGGTAGATCTATCTGGGTGTAGCGAGCCCAGCCCCCGGCCAAACTAGAAACGGACCGTGGGGTGACTTTGTCCACATACTTTGCCGTGGCGAAATCTGCTAGGTTTGAGTCTCCCTATTTGCACTTCACATATGTCAGTGGCCTTGCAAACCATTGGTGATCACAAGTCCTCTTACACTGCTACATACCACAACTATTTTTATACTCACAAGTGTTTTACATACTCACTTACACATGAACTCGCTCAACATTATTGTTGATTTTTCAACTCACATGTATTTCAGGAAATTAAACGGATCTGGCACGGTATGGAACGTTTTCCGCTGCACTTGTCATGGAGTCATCAGGGTTTAGGGGATGTGTCTCTTTCCTGGACAAGACACAGTCCTTAAACCACGTTTATATTATGTTATAAGTTGTAATGTCTACTGAACAAGGATATGGTTGTATGTTAAAACAATGGTATTGTGTTGATTTTCAAAACTTAATGGATGACTTGCATGGTTTTTAAATTCATATAGCTTGTTATGATTAAGCTATGGTATTAAGAAGTCACACCAAAATTAACCACGCTTCCGCAAAGCCAGGGTGTGACAGCTTGGTATCAGAGCTCTGATCATAGCGAACTAGGATTCTTTCTTGAGTCTAGACTATGATCACTAGGGCTCTCACGAAAACATTTTACTGCATACCACTTAAGTCCAGATCCACAACTTTTTACAAACAAATGTTGAGCACATTTTATTTATTATTCTAGGCTCAGTCTGGGAGGCTGAGGTAGGAGGCTAGTGGGACTAGAAGTGTTGGCTAGTGGGACTAGAAGTGTTGACTAGTGGGACTAGAAGTGTTGGCTAGTGGGACTAGAAGTGTTGGCTAGTGGGACTAGAAGTGTTGACTAGTGGGACTAGAAGTGTTGGCTAGTGGGACTAAAAGTGTTGGCTAGTGGGACTAGAAGGGTTGGCTAGTGGGACTAGAAGTGTTGGCTAGTGGGACTAGAAGGATAATTTGACTATTTACGTGGTGACTACATGTTTATATGACTATATGATTGATTATTATACGTATATGTGTTTGTGTTACAAACGTCATGCTTTCATCAAGTACTAGAAAGATGGACACTACGAATCCCATGGCTATAGTATCAGACGACATAGTTTCATCGAAGCACGAGGTGTACATTTCCGATACTACCGACACAGACAACGACGACTTTCAGCCCTCTGTGCGCTGCCTGAAGTCGTAGCAGAGCCTACTAATGGCTATCTTGTTGGGAATTTGCCCCCTGCCGCTTATCTCGTTGTTGATATGCCCCCGACATTGTCTCTGAAGACGATGTCGAACTACTAAGAGGAGGACCCACTTGAGGGCGAGGCCCTATTTCTGCTAGTATTAGACTACTGCATGCGGACGCTCCTGTAGGGGAAACTCATGTCCATTCCCCTATCCCAGACTCATTTGAGTTTCTAACATCCGCATCTTCGCACATACAGGGAATGCAGCACTACTTACACGACGCCGACCCTGATAGGGCATCATTAGCTGCACCGGATCCCGCACACAGTTTTGAGTTTGATCGCGATATTGAGGACAATTCTGTTTTTCCGCCTGGTGTTGATCCAGACCATGACATTGAGTTCATGCACTTAGACCAGCCCTTGGGGGATCCTGTAGCCCTGTCGACCCCTGTGTGTTGATACAGCTGATCTGGAGTTGGAGTTTTTTGATCCGGAGCCAGCCGTGGCCCCTGAGCCAGGCGCTGCTTCTGACCCCGCATTGGAGCATGACCCTGTTCATGCCAATACACCTACTGTTACTCCTTGATTGATCATCTGCTTGGACGAGAGAAAATTTGGGGAAACTGTGCAAGACAATTTATTATTACGGGGGCCCACGTAATAACGACTTGTAGTGCACAGGAATCCTGGTGGACTCTGCGGGTCAAGCTAATGATAACCAATGCAGCAGGAAATAACTTAAACGCGAATGACCGAGGCGATGTAGCCTCGAGTTCATTCTATTACAAGCAACAAGCCAAATTGACAAGCCTATGTGGAGGCTCATAAATTTATTTCCCCACCCACACATCGAGTATATTTGCGTATGAAATTGGGTGATTACATGATGGCTTATGTTGCTATATACCTCATAGACAATTGGAACGTTGTCTAAACCCGCTTCACACCACTTCGACAAAAGGGAATGTCACCCAGACGTGACACAAACACCAGTACGTTGCCAAGGACAGAAGCCGAGCTGCAAGAACGCATCTCACCAATAAATGCACGACATGAAGCCCTCCGCTCTAAGTACAACGATGGCATTACTGGGAATAACCATCCAACTGGCTGCACCTATAAACAGTTCCTGAACTGCAAGCCTTTGAACTTCGATAAAACAGGAGGCACCGTTGCATTTGTTCGTTGGTCCGAAAAGACCGACTCCATTCTAAGGGGAAGTAACTAATCGCCCCAACAGAGTGTTACCTACATCTCGGGGATATTTCTAGATGGCACACTCTCTTAATGGAACCTCCAGGTTCAGACCCTTGGCACAGACGCTGCTTATACACTGACCTGGGACGAGCTCAAGGAAACGATTGAGAAGAAATGTTGTTTTAGGACTGAAACTCAGAAACTTGACGTGGAATCCTGGAAATTGAGAATGGACGAACCAGAGACTCCTGAACATGTCCAGTGATCGCACAACTTGTTTAGGGTCATCCCCTACTAAGTCATTGATGTCGTATGATATAGTGGTGTACTTGTAAGCTTTACATTGTGATCTCGAAATTGTGGCAATACAATCGCAGTATTCTCATCACTTGTGATGATTCAATCTTTTGTTTATGTCCTATAACATGAGATGTTGTGTGATTGATATTTGTGATGTGTGATTATACTATTACTACCGTTATATACGTACACTAAATTACGAATTGATTTACAACGGAGCCTTACTATGGCCTAACCAACTTAAACCATCTTTTAGAAGATGCCGCCCAGACGCGAGACGCGCATGCCCACTAACGAGGCAGAACTACAACAAATCATTGCCGCTGCCATAGCACAGTATGCAGCATCTCAGCCCGGAACGAGCGGAAGTATTAACCAGGGCAACAATAATCCACCACATGGTAATATTTAAGTCATTAAAACATACCATGACCTAAACGGATTTCCTTAGCAAGAAAGCTAATATCTATCATATGTTGCAATGAATGTGCAGGGTGCACATACAAGCAGTTCTTAGACTGCAAGCCCACCAACTTCGATGGCACCGGAGGCGCTGTCGCTTTTACTCGTTGGGCCGAGAAGACTGATTCCACCATCCGCATGAGCAAATGTGCGCTCGACCAGCAGGTCACTTACATCTCAGGGCTGTTTCTAGACGGAGCCCTATCTTGGTGGAACTTACAAGTCCAGACGTTAGGCGAAGCTGCCGCCTACGCGCTGACCTGGGCAGAGCTGAAAGAGCTTATGCGCAAGAAGTACTGTTCCCGCGCAGAAATTCAGCGATTGGAGACTGAGTTCTGGCACCTAAAAATGGACGGTCCGAAGGTAGCAGAGTATGTTCAGAGGTTTCATGACCTATCTCAAGTGGTTCCTTATATGGTCACGCCAGAATACAAGCGAATCGAGCGCTTCATTTGGGGTTTGGCTCCCCAAATAATAAGCATGGTAACCTCCTCCAAACCAGCAACTATCACTGAAGCCATTGATTTGAGCGTGGCTCTCACCGAGGAGGCGATTCGTCTAAACAAGTTTGATGAAGTCAAGGCGAAGAAGACAGAGACTCACGTTGAGTCCTCAGGAGATAACAAAAGGAAGTTTTCAAACTTCAAGCAAGGCGTCAGTATGGCAGTAAAGAAAGGAAAATCAGCTGGCAGTACCAAGAAAGGAAAAGGGTACCAGGGCACCCAGCCCAAATGCAACAACTGCCAACGCCACCATACTGGCCATTGTAACGTGAGAGTTTGTGAATCTTGTGGAAAACCGGGCCACTCAGAGGAATCATGTTGGGCTAGTGCGGGCCGGGGAGGCCAGGGAGGATATATGAATAGAAACTATAATCGTGGTGGTTTGGGAAATCGCCCACAAGGGAATAATCGAGGCTGCAATGCAAATCAAGCCGGAACTGCCAATCAAAACAACCCGCCAGTTGGGGATGGTGCGGGAAGTGGAAAAAGATTAGGATGTTTTCATTGCAGTGACGTTGGGCACTTCAAGAGGGACTGCCCGGGATTGAACCAAGCCCGTGGAAGGGTGTTCCAGATCGGTGCACGGGAAGCACGCCAGGATCCCAACGTTGTCACTGGTACGTTCCCTGTAAATCAACGCTATGCATCTATTCTGTTTGATACTGGTGCCGACTATAGCTTCGTATCACTAGAATTTAAGAATATACTTGGGTTAGCCGCTAATAAGTTAGATGTCCCGTACGCAATCGAATTGGCTAATGGAAAGTTAGTGAAAGCCGATGAAGTTATCAGAGGCTGTGTGATCAAACTAGGAGAACGTGAGTTTGCTTTGGATCTACTACCAGTCCAATTGGGAAGTTTCGACGTGGTAGTAGGAATGGATTGGTTATCGGGCAATAAAGCTGAGATAGTTTGCCACGAAAAGGTTGTTCGTATTCCAACCGAGGATGGTGAGACCATTGTTGTTCATGGAGAGAAGCGTGAGACGCCGTTGCGGATTATCAGCTGTTTGAAAGCAAGGAAGTGTTTGCAGAAGGGATGTGTTGCTTTTCTGGCGCACATCGTGGACAAGAAGGCTGCCGAGCCAAGGATCGAAGACATCCCTGTCGTAAGGGAGTATCCCGAAGTCTTCCCAGAAGACTTACCTGGACTGCCACCTCAGAGGCAAGTGGAGTTTCACATTGACTTAGTTCCAGGCGCCGCGCCTGTGGCTAAGGCACCGTACAGACTCGCTCCGTCCGAGATGCAGGAATTGTCGACGCAACTCCAAGAGTTGTTAGACAAGGGTTTTATCCGACCAAGCTTCTCGCCTTGGGGAGCTCCGGTCTTGTTTGTCAAGAAGAAGGACGGAAGTTTCCGCATGTGTATCGACTACAGAGAATTGAACAAGCTGACGATCAAGAACAGGTATCCTCTGCCAAGAATCGAAGATCTGTTCGATCAACTTCAAGGTTCAAGCTGTTACTCTAAGATCGATCTTCGATCTGGATACCATCAATTAAGGATACAGGAGGAAAGTATCCCGAGAACAGCCTTCCGAACTCGCTATGGACACTACGAGTTCCTCGTTATGCCATTTGGTTTGACAAACGCGCCTGCGGTATTCATGGATCTAATGAATAGGGTTTGCAAGCCATACCTGGACAAGTTCGTGATTGTATTCATCGACGACATCTTGATTTATTCAAAGACGAAGGCTGAGCACGAGCAGCATCTTAGAACCATATTGGAACTGCTAAAGAAGGAACAGCTGTACGCCAAATTCTCCAAGTGCGAGTTTTGGCTACGCGAAGTCCAGTTTCTTGGACATGTGGTTAATGGGGATGGAATTCATGTTGATCCCACAAAGGTCGAGGCAATCAAGAATTGGGAAACGCCTACAACGCCAACCGAGATTCGACAATTCTTGGGTTTGGCTGGCTACTATCGAAGGTTCATCGAGGATTTCTCGAAAATCGCTCAACCTTTGACGCTCCTCACACAGAAGGACAAGACGTTTGATTGGGGAATCAAACATGATGAAGCGTTTCAGATATTGAAGGATAAGCTTTGTAACGCGCCAATCTTAGCTCTACCAGAAGGTACTGATGACTTTGTGGTATACTGCGACGCATCGCGTCAAGGATTTGGTTGTGTGTTGATGCAACGCCAAAAGGTCATTGCTTACGCATCACGCCAACTGAAAGTGCATGAAAAGAATTATACCACACATGATTTAGATCTTGGCGCAGTGGTTTTCGCTTTAAAGATCTGGAGACACTACCTGTATGGTACGAAGTGCACAATCTTCACAGATCACAAAAGCCTACAACACATATTCAACCAGAAGGAGTTGAATATGAGGCAAAGACGATGGGTTGAATTATTGAACGATTACGACTGCGAGATAAAATATCACCCAGGGAAGGCGAATGTAGTCGCCGATGCCCTAAGTCGTAAGGAAAGAATCAAGCCCATAAGGGTCAGGGCTTTGGAAATGATTATACGAATCGATCTTTCCTTACGCATTCGTGCTGCACAAAAGGAAGCTCTCAAGGAGGGAAACCTTGAGGAAGAATATCTCCGTGGAATGGAGAAGCTTTTGGTACCAAACGAGGAAGGAACGTTATGTTTTGAGAAAAGGATTTGGGTTCCTCTGTTTGGTGGATTAAGGGAAGTTATTTTCGACGAAGCGCACAAGTCACGGTACTCTATCCACCCTGGATCGGATAAGATGTATCAAGATCTCAAGGATTACTATTGGTGGCCTAGGATGAAAGGCGACGTTGCTGTCTACGTGAGCAAATGTTTAACTTGCGCGAAGGTTAAGGCGGAATACCAGAAGCCCTCGGGGCTGCTGCAACAACCTGAGATTCCCAAGTGGAAATGGGAACAAATCTCAATGGATTTTGTTACGAAATTGCCAAGAACGCCAAGAGGCCATGATATGATTTGGGTGATAGTTGACCGCCTAACAAAATCCGCACACTTTCTGCCAATCAAAGAGAAAGATAGCACGAGCAAACTTGCGGAAATTTACATGAGAGAGATCGTCGCACGTCACGGAGTGCCTCTCTCGATCATCTCTGATAGAGACGGAAGGTTTGTGTCAAGGATATGGCAATCCTTCCAAGAAGCCTTTGGCTCACAGTTGAATCTGAGCACTGCGTTCCATCCGCAAACTGACGGCCAGAGCGAGCGAACGATACAGACTTTGGAAGACATGCTGAGAGCATGTGCTATGGATTTGGGCGGTAGCTGGGATAAACATTTACCTATGGTCGAATTTTCATACAACAACAGCTACCACACCAGTATTGGTGTCGCGCCATTCGAAGCCCTTTACGGACGCAAGTGCCGATCACCCTTATGTTGGGCTGACGCAGGTGATAGGCAGCTTGCTGGTCCCGAAATCGTCCAAGAGACGACAGAGAAGATCGCGCAAATTCTTAAACGCATCGAAGCAGCTCGCCACAGACAAAAGGCCTATGCGGATCCAAACCGAAAACATGTGGATTTTCAAGTTGGAGAAATGGTTTTACTAAAGGTATCACCCTGGAAAGGGGTGGCGCGCTTTGGAAAGCGTGGGAAGTTAAATCCACGTTACATTGGTCCCTTTAGAATTCTAGAAAGAATTGGGACGGTAGCATACAAGTTGGACCTACCCGCTGAACTGAATGGCGTTCACGATACATTTCATGTATCCAATCTAAAGAAAAGTCCAACTCAAGTTGACGTTGCCATTCCCATCGACGAGATTCATATTGACGACACGCTCCACTTCGTTGAAGAACCTGTTGAGGTCACGGATTGGAAAGTTAACAAGACCCGCCGGAGCAGTGTCAAACTCGTCAAAGTTCGCTGGAATGCCAGACATGGTCCTGAACACACCTGGGAGCGTGAGGACCGGATGAAAGAAAAGTACCCCCACTTATTTCCCAAGAACCCTGCATCTACAAGCAGAACTTAAATTTCGGGACGAAATTTATTTAACGGGGGGAGAATGTGACAACCCGCACTAAACCAGGTATCCGTACGACTTAATTAAAGATTAATTACTGCTTAATTACTGTGCTTGTGTGAAGTAGCTGATGAATTGCTACTTGAATATTGAAACATGAACTTACTTGCATCATACTTGATTGCTGTCACTACATTATTTACATACGGCACCTTAGTGACAAACATGATGCACAAAAAGCACAGTAGCACTAAACGGATACACAGTGAACATGCTGACATAACCAGCATCAGGCAGACACTGCCTCTAAGGCCTGTAAGAGCCTGAGAAAGTTACTACACTAGCAGTGGGTGTAGGGATACAAGTATTGTAGAACCGCGTCTCTAGGAATAAGATACACTGATTCGGATGTGCCTAAAACGTACTTTAAGTACAAAACACAGCACTTTAATAATTTAACCAGCTTCTAGCTGACTAGTAAAGTGCCAAAATATGGGAAAAATATCACTAGACACTTTCTAAAGTGTTGGAATTAAATGGTGTCACTAAAAGTACAATAACGACACTTTAAAGCTTTTGTAACGCTTTAACGGATTACTATCCAACCGAACAACCGGACTTTACCCGGAACATGAAAATATTACTATTTTCACTATTTATAATTTTCTGAGCCAGTTAGGGTCCCTGATTATCCTAACACCCGTGGTAACGCATAACACACAAGTAACTAAGTTAAATACTTAACCTACCTATTTAACTTAACTAAACTCCCTAACTACTAGTTGATTTCGAACCAAGGGACCCCCCCCCCCTAACCAAAACCGTCCCCTAGGGGACATGTCATGTACTTAGTAGATTTGTTAATCCAATCTTGCCTAATATCTACTTGACACAAGATCTAGTGGGTAATACACAAATGGATTGCCTATAAGAACATGCTAATACACAACTTAACCTACACATAATTTTCACCACTCAACACCAACTTACTCACTCTCTCTTCTCTTCTCTACCTCTCGGCCGAACCCCCTCCACTACACCACCACATTTTCGACTTTGGTTCTTGCAATTTCATCATCATACACACTTCACAAGTCGCATATTAGGAGTCTTGGTGCACTCGGAACGCGAAGGACCTCTACCGTTAGCTTTTATCCACCTCTTTTTCGCCAAAGATCTTCCCTAGCCTCGAGCTAGAGGTATAACACTTAAAACTTGTTTTTAAGCTTATCTAAAGTGGTTAAAAGGAATATTGTCGGTTGAATCTCGTTAAAATGAAAGATGATGATCAAAAGTCTAGTAAAAATACTAAAAGTGGTGGTTAATAGCTCATAACTTGTGTAAAAGTCGTAGGACTTGAAATATGTGATTTTTGAGACCCGATCTATGATGTGGTAGCTCGGATCTCCGTTTAACCCGACTTTGTAAGATCATGTATCTTCACATAAGCTCGTTTTTGGTTACCGCAAGGGTTAAAAGGCGAAACTCTACCACACAAGATGCATGAACTTGTGTAGAAATATTTTACTTGTGTAAAAGTAATTTAACTTGTACAATGGGGTTTAAAACTAGCAGATCTACGTATCTGCAAGTGGTATTTTTGAAGGACCACACTTTAAAAGAATCGTGTTTTCTAAAGAATAGATCTCGTGCTACTAAACATGATTTTACGAACCACAAGTGTGTAAACACTTGTGAAATGAAAAGATTTCGACAAAATAACTATTTTTGGGAAAAATGACTAGAAGTTGTAAAGGCGGATTTCTCTAAAAACGGGGTTTTCACCAAAACGGATTATTAACACACAAGATCCACCAAAAGTAAAGAGATTTACTACTTGTTTTAGACAAATCACAAGCTTGTGTACTTTTACAATTATGTCCATATTTGACTAGTTAAAATGTTGAAAGGTTATTGGAAATTGTTGGGAACAATTGTTGATTTGATTATTAAAAGAAAATGATACGCTTACAAGCGTGGCCACCTCCAGTTACAGAGGAAACTTTGGCGAAATTTTCTTAAAAACCTAACACTTAAACTTATGTACATTATAAGTGTTAGAATCATTTTTCGTCACGCTTTCGAAACATAAATTTCGCCATGACTTTATTTACTAAATATTCGGAGGTGGGAGTTTCACAAAATATTAACGTGATAAATATATATTTTCACACACTGTTTATGATTATTTTGTGAAGTACATAAATATTATTTTAGAGTAAAAATAATATTTACAAGCGTTAACGACCCCAAAATAATACAACGCTTTCACCATAAATATCCAAGTTACACCGGTAATTTTATTACCACTCGTATGTTAAAACGTAACTTACACAATTACGGAAATATTTATGAACGCGTACTTTAACAACGTATTTTGGATAAATACTTATACTTTGGAGTTGGAAATATATAAAGATTAAGTGAGACTTAATGAATGAAATTTGTAAGCACATGTATTGAATCCCCCATACTTGGGAAGGAGATTAACTACCGAGTATTTACAAAATGTAAACACGAAATAGTTGTCTAACTATTTCCCCAAAAACATAAACCATGAAGCTAAGGCACGGCCGTCCGTCTAATAGAATTAGCACTTGTAGGTCGTCGCACAGCTTTACGATTCGGAGACACTCGGTAGAGACGCGCATTCACTGTGAGTTCATGTCCCCCTTTTCTCTAACTGTTTTCAGTTTACTTAACCGCGGGGGTGAAATACATGTTACTATGATTTACGAGTACTTTACAACGGTATGTTTAACGTAAGGAGGTGTTATACGATCATGTGAGTGGATAGGAACAACATGGGGCCATTAGTCCTCATGGAGGGACCGAGGGACAGGAGCGGTAGATCTATCTGGGTGTAGCGAGCCCAGCCCCCGGCCAAACTAGAAACGGACCGTGGGGTGACTTTGTCCACATACTTTGCCGTGGCGAAATCTGCTAGGTTTGAGTCTCCCTATTTGCACTTCACATATGTCAGTGGCCTTGCAAACCATTGGTGATCACAAGTCCTCTTACACTGCTACATACCACAACTATTTTTATACTCACAAGTGTTTTACATACTCACTTACACATGAACTCGCTCAACATTATTGTTGATTTTTCAACTCACATGTATTTCAGGAAATTAAACGGATCTGGCACGGTATGGAACGTTTTCCGCTGCACTTGTCATGGAGTCATCAGGGTTTAGGGGATGTGTCTCTTTCCTGGACAAGACACAGTCCTTAAACCACGTTTATATTATGTTATAAGTTGTAATGTCTACTGAACAAGGATATGGTTGTATGTTAAAACAATGGTATTGTGTTGATTTTCAAAACTTAATGGATGACTTGCATGGTTTTTAAATTCATATAGCTTGTTATGATTAAGCTATGGTATTAAGAAGTGTCACACCCCGACCACGTGGAACATACAAAACGTGGCGGAAACATCGGGGCGTGTTGCAACAGAATTAATGTTTCATAACCGTGGATATCAAAAGTGTTTCGCTTTATTAATCATTGAATAATTACATCGTTTGGGAATCTAAATACACTATTTAAACATAGTCTATCATTGTTATTTAGTCACTAAGGCCTTGTCCAGTCCTATGTGAGCATGCATCTTATCAATCGATATCATTCAATCAATACCTGAAACATATGTGAAAACGAGGTCAGCAAAGAAATGCTGGCGAGTACATAGGTTTTGTAGGAGTGTCGAAATCATGGCTAGTTTAGATGTTGCAATACTTTATTTAAAAACCTTGTTTTGAAAAGAGTATAATATTGCAACTTCATTAACCAACTCAAATCAAGCGGGTTATAATTTGTAAAACCTCGTAGCCATGACTCTTAACCCAAAAACATTTGTTTTAGTAAATTATTTGGAAAAACAATGATAAGTTCAGGTGATATGTATAACTAAGAGAATAATGCATGATTAAATGAATAACCATGTAAAAAAATGAGTTTGTATAAGATAAGTTGTTTGTAAATAAATGTCTTGTGAAAAGTATGTTACTTGTATAAAATGTTCTATGTCTCGAGCTGAAATGATTCAAATAACACTACAATATGTAATACTATACAAACACTTATATATAGGAAGTACCAGCGGCGTATCCACCATGCTTGTATCATATTCCACACGCATTGTTACTTAATCATTTAATCCAAACCAAACCACCAAAGTAATGTTCATGCCCAAATGTAAATCATGTAATATGTATAACCAAAATAATATCGTATATCGCTTTGAAGCCAATCGTTTACCCAATCGTTACCCAATCGTTAAAACATCGTGTGAAAACCCAATCGTTACCCAATCGTTAATCGTTTAATTCGTTTTAGGTCGTGAAACTACTTATTTGATCGTCTCGCTAATAACATCCAAACCTTCGTGACTCGAATATACCTCGTCGCTTCTCGATTTCGCATTAACAAACCTCCATAGGGTAAGTTAATGTTTTCAGATTCAGTCGCTACCTACCATTGCCCACACATAACCACGGGGTAGTAAATAACGGGATTTGTCAGATCCTATGGTACCATAACCTAATACTGGTCGGCTTGATCATTGCTAATGAATGTCATTTGTTATGTAAACACAATCAACAAGTTTGTTCACTTTATGAAATCGTTATTAGTTTTGTATAAATCGTTTTAGTCGTTTTTGAAACCATATTGTAATTGTTCTTGAAACCATTGATAAAACATTTAGCACATATGAGTCACCCCAAAACAATTGAAAGCAGTAAAATAGGGGAATAATGTACTCGCCTGAGAATGCTTGGAGGTCTTGAACAACAACCAAACAAAGCTTGAGGGAGCACGGAATCAGTCGGCAATCTAAAACTATATAAATAAACCGGACCTAAATCGGGAGATCGGATAGGATGAGGCTTGGTAAACCAAATGAGTGTTGGAACTCATATGATATGGTTTAACAAGGCCTACATACTACAATGAAACCAAACCTAAGTGCTATCGACCCATTTCGACCCGTTTAGGTAGCTTATGCTACTTTAACGCGTCGTTCGCGTGAAACGCGTTCGGACCGCCTAACTAGTCCTATGACAAGTGTTATATGCCTAAACATGTTACATAATCAGTGATGTGACAAAAGTTTAGGTTACATATGCTTAATTACCAATTATACATGAAAAGGGTATTCTGGTAATTTACCTAAGGCATATAAACTACCTATCATACAACTACTTAAACGATGTGACCATAGGGTATAACCTCGGAAGGTTATTCCCTACCTACTATGGTCACCTAATGTATTTGGTCGGATCCTAATGATCGACCAAATGGGTCGAGTTCGAAGGTATAGGCGATTTATTAGATCGCCTACCCTACGACTCTAGACAACGTGGTAATCAGTGGGCATAGTCCCAAGGGACTATGACCAACGTGATTACACTCACGTTGCGAAGTTCAAACGAACTTCGCATTGACCATTACTGGTCAACGCTGAAAGTCAAACAAAGTTTGACTTTCGGACTCGAAAAGCAATAAAATAAGGAAAAGAACGAAAGAATACTTACCCAGGGTCCCCGAATGCTAATCCCGACTTCAAGAACTCAGGTATGAAACAATGGTTTCAACTTAGAGCTCTCAAATCAGAATTCTTGTGAGTTTTAAAGCAATGGGGGGTGGGGTATTTATAGTATTCGGTCCACCGTTGAGATCGTTTCATGGAAAACGTGCCATGATCCGATCCGTACAAGTGTTGAAAGGTTATGGTGCCTAAAAATGATCCTTATCTTCATGACAAGGCAATTGGGAACATGTGGTGGAGGTTAGAACAGCTGCAGCCTGCTGTTTAAAAACACTGCATCTGGTCCAGAGACCCCTAGCGCACCGCTACGCTAAAAGTGTAGCGCACCGCTAGGGTTAAGTTTGGCAGATTTACACTTTTGGTCCCTGAACTGTATTTAGGCCATTTTCGATACGTTTAAGGCCCGTTAACCCCATTTCAAAGCTCTAAAATGAAGTTAAAGTATAGGGAACTTAAAACATGTTCAAAAATATCTCGGATGTCGGTTCGTTTGGCCGTACTAACGCGATGTTCGCTTAATTACGACGGAATGCGCATAAGCGCGAAAAACGAACCAAATGACGCGACGAATGGATTTTTCTTAAGGCGAACACTAAAATATAATGTAGTCATGCTTACATAAATTTTTGGATGTCCGGATGTATTCAGAACGTAAGTTATGCGCGAAAATGCAAACTTGTGCACTTTTTGACACTTTTAGTCCCTGAATGACACAAAAGTTTATTTTAGCATACCGAACACCTCAAAGCCTATTTCTAAGCTATGTAAAGGATATTTATGGTATTTTTAACTTATGGTCATGTTCCGGAATGTCCGTTACAGTTCAAATTGGCATACTTTCGCAGTTTGTCAAATTTAGTCCCTGTAAGCGATTAAACTTTGATTTCACCACACCAAACCTTCCAAAACTTATATCTAAGTTATGTATAGGTTATTTAAGGTATGTTAAGCCTATTTCACTATTCCGGAGTGTTCGTTGGATTAAACTGGTTATATTTACGCATCAGTGCGCGTATAACCTTCCAGAAAGCGATTTAGAGCTTGAAATCGAACAAGAGTTGATATGTGTAAACGATACACATATTTTTACGAATCCAAAGTATGAAATACAATATTTCATTGGTTTGGTATTTGTTTGATGGCCGTGGAGGCACAGGTGTTACAGTCTCCCCTACTTTAGGAAATTTCGTCCCGAAATTTATTTAGAGGAAACTTGTGAGAGCTTGAAAACATGAAGTTGAAAAGATAAAACAACGCTGGTTAGGGTTCTGAACTTCTAGTAACTTTAATAACATCATAATTGCAATGTAAGAGGGATACTTATATACAAGTATATAAAGCGTCATTGGTGCGTCCACCGTACCTCCATTACATCGTTCTTATTTTGTTATTGTTGTCACTATCGGTTCTTACACATGCTAAATCTTACTGTGGTTTCTGCATATGGAATTTCATAGTTATGTATGCATCCATAATTACGTACTTCCTTGCATAGTCCACACAGTCTATTTTATAGTGTGTAGGGGAAAACCATATGAATGAACCTGTGATGAGCGTGACTGGACCACCATAGGGTCCTTTCAGCTGTATCATCACATGCTATTCTTAACCAGATCTTGAATCAATCTTTAACTAGACCACTCAAGGGTCTCTCATCGAATCATGGAATGGTACCATATAATCCCAAGGGTCTTTAACTACAACGTAGAAGCCCATTAAGGATTTAAAGTAGTACCTTTTGAATATCCTTCTATGAATCCCTCATATAAAGATACGAAAGATTCTATGAGGATTTGAAAATTGGATCACACAAAAACATAGAGGAGAACACATAAACACATAACCACATAATTGTTCGTTAATTGTATAATCGTATAATCGTTTAATTTGTTATCTTTGGACATGGGTATTTAAAGCATACTAGGAATCCAATCCGTGGATTTCATTTGGTACTTTAAATATTTTCAAGAATCTAACTATAAAGATAGAAAGATTCAAAAAGAAAATTCGATTTCGATTATTAGGAACCGAAGTGTTCGAATTAAGGTACATAAAGAATCCAATTAAGGACTCTGATTTGAATGATGATCATCCACAAGGATCTAATTGTAAAGATAAAAAGATCCCATATGAATTTTAGAAGTTGAAGATGTTTTGAAACCTTGCACTGGATGTGCTTAGGTCAAAACATGATGTAAAATGCTTATGAAGTTGAGATGCTTGATATGTCAAGGCGACATATGAAGCAGAATTTTGAAGGTTATGTACATGTACAAGGAAAATATTTTTGAAAACTGTGCATGGGGTTCTTTTAAGAAAAATGTGTTTAACGTTTTTGAAACCTTATATATAATACTTTTTGAAATCATAAAGTAGGTGTATTAGAAAGATATTTTTACAAAAATATTTTAAAATCATGCGAGATGAATTTTGAAATTATGTATAAGGTTTTTGAAAATATGAATGATGCTTTTCGAAATCATGCACTTGATAAGAAAATGTATTGTGTTAATATTGTCTTCAGACTATATGAAATATTTTGAAATTAGAAAGGTTGGTTTTGATAACATGGCCAATGTTTTTGAAATAACATAGACAATGCATCTAGAAAAATTGTTTTCAAACTATATGAAATGTTTTGAGATCATGAAGATTGTTTTGAAATACTGGTACTGTGTATGTTGAAAAATCAAAACGTAATGGGTATGAGATTTGAAAATACCCTTAGTTATCTAACCAAGGATTTAAAGGCACAGATGTGCGAAAAGCACGATTACTCATAATGTCACCAAATTTTCTGTACTTTGTTTCTTAGAGTGAAACGAGTACTTAAAATTTTCGAGGGAATCATGAGCAATCATTTGAAAGAGAGAGATCACAAGAGTAGTTTGTAAGGTGCATAGTTCCTTGATGTAGGTATCAAAGGAAAACCATACACACCTAGCAGGGGGTTTGAGCTGGTTGGTTGGGGACGGCTTCACCATTGTGAGCGACCATGGCGAAGTTCTGAGAAGCCTTTCGCTTCTTTGACTTCTTAGGGGATCGTTCATCCATGGTCTTTGATTCCTCGATTGGTTTATTGGCTGATGGTGTTGTCGCCTGACTAGGTCCTGCCTGTCTTGGTGATTCTTGAGTGGCTTCATCCTGGAGATGATACATGGCAGTAGCTAATTCAACAGTCTTCAGGACTACTTCGCCTATTTGCTGAGCGAATTTTGGCTGCTTGCTCAGATATCTGGGCGTCATCGTGATGAAGAGACATTCTTGAAGAAAAAGAAAGGCATAGGAAGAAACAGGTGAAAGATTATTGGACAATCAAAACAGAATGATAACGCATGAAGATTGCGATCATTTGTTTGTTACCTAAGGCAAACAAATGAGACGGTGACTGATCAAAGTAAATGGGTCAAAAATAATGTATCGCGAAGACATGCTCGCCTATAAGTGAACACTCATCCCAAGAATTCCCAGGTAAGCACAACTGGTCTCGCGTCTGATGAGATGTATACGAAGTGCTTGCCTAGACAGAAAACCCAGAATACAGGCATTCACCCTTCCAGTTTGCACGTGTTCACATTATTTAAAACCCAAAACCTTGACGAAGTTTTGAAAACTCAAAGGGGTTCAAAACCATATAACTGAGAGTTCAAAACCTAGTAATCAATCATCCTAGAACAGATGATTAGTTTTCAAAGCGGTTTTGAAATTTATGTTCTTGTTGTGGTTGTCGCCTAAGGATAGGCGACGGTATTGTTTTATGACTAAACGCAAGTAAACTCGCGTTAGGGTCCTAAGAAGGTTATAGACTAGGTCAAAGCATTACTAATTACTAATAACCTAATTCCCTATAACCATTGGCTCTGATACCATCTTTTCTGTCACACCCCGACCACGTGGAACATACAAAACGTGGCGGAAACATCGGGGCGTGTTGCAACAGAATTAATGTTTCATAACCGTGGATATCAAAAGTGTTTCGCTTTATTAATCATTGAATAATTACATCGTTTGGGAATCTAAATACACTATTTAAACATAGTCTATCATTGTTATTTAGTCACTAAGGCCTTGTCCAGTCCTATGTGAGCATGCATCTTATCAATCGATATCATTCAATCAATACCTGAAACATATGTGAAAACGAGGTCAGCAAAGAAATGCTGGCGAGTACATAGGTTTTGTAGGAGTGTCGAAATCATGGCTAGTTTAGATGTTGCAATACTTTATTTAAAAACCTTGTTTTGAAAAGAGTATAATATTGCAACTTCATTAACCAACTCAAATCAAGCGGGTTATAATTTGTAAAACCTCGTAGCCATGACTCTTAACCCAAAAACATTTGTTTTAGTAAATTATTTGGAAAAACAATGATAAGTTCAGGTGATATGTATAACTAAGAGAATAATGCATGATTAAATGAATAACCATGTAAAAAAATGAGTTTGTATAAGATAAGTTGTTTGTAAATAAATGTCTTGTGAAAAGTATGTTACTTGTATAAAATGTTCTATGTCTCGAGCTGAAATGATTCAAATAACACTACAATATGTAATACTATACAAACACTTATATATAGGAAGTACCAGCGGCGTATCCACCATGCTTGTATCATATTCCACACGCATTGTTACTTAATCATTTAATCCAAACCAAACCACCAAAGTAATGTTCATGCCCAAATGTAAATCATGTAATATGTATAACCAAAATAATATCGTATATCGCTTTGAAGCCAATCGTTTACCCAATCGTTACCCAATCGTTAAAACATCGTGTGAAAACCCAATCGTTACCCAATCGTTAATCGTTTAATTCGTTTTAGGTCGTGAAACTACTTATTTGATCGTCTCGCTAATAACATCCAAACCTTCGTGACTCGAATATACCTCGTCGCTTCTCGATTTCGCATTAACAAACCTCCATAGGGTAAGTTAATGTTTTCAGATTCAGTCGCTACCTACCATTGCCCACACATAACCACGGGGTAGTAAATAACGGGATTTGTCAGATCCTATGGTACCATAACCTAATACTGGTCGGCTTGATCATTGCTAATGAATGTCATTTGTTATGTAAACACAATCAACAAGTTTGTTCACTTTATGAAATCGTTATTAGTTTTGTATAAATCGTTTTAGTCGTTTTTGAAACCATATTGTAATTGTTCTTGAAACCATTGATAAAACATTTAGCACATATGAGTCACCCCAAAACAATTGAAAGCAGTAAAATAGGGGAATAATGTACTCGCCTGAGAATGCTTGGAGGTCTTGAACAACAACCAAACAAAGCTTGAGGGAGCACGGAATCAGTCGGCAATCTAAAACTATATAAATAAACCGGACCTAAATCGGGAGATCGGATAGGATGAGGCTTGGTAAACCAAATGAGTGTTGGAACTCATATGATATGGTTTAACAAGGCCTACATACTACAATGAAACCAAACCTAAGTGCTATCGACCCATTTCGACCCGTTTAGGTAGCTTATGCTACTTTAACGCGTCGTTCGCGTGAAACGCGTTCGGACCGCCTAACTAGTCCTATGACAAGTGTTATATGCCTAAACATGTTACATAATCAGTGATGTGACAAAAGTTTAGGTTACATATGCTTAATTACCAATTATACATGAAAAGGGTATTCTGGTAATTTACCTAAGGCATATAAACTACCTATCATACAACTACTTAAACGATGTGACCATAGGGTATAACCTCGGAAGGTTATTCCCTACCTACTATGGTCACCTAATGTATTTGGTCGGATCCTAATGATCGACCAAATGGGTCGAGTTCGAAGGTATAGGCGATTTATTAGATCGCCTACCCTACGACTCTAGACAACGTGGTAATCAGTGGGCATAGTCCCAAGGGACTATGACCAACGTGATTACACTCACGTTGCGAAGTTCAAACGAACTTCGCATTGACCATTACTGGTCAACGCTGAAAGTCAAACAAAGTTTGACTTTCGGACTCGAAAAGCAATAAAATAAGGAAAAGAACGAAAGAATACTTACCCAGGGTCCCCGAATGCTAATCCCGACTTCAAGAACTCAGGTATGAAACAATGGTTTCAACTTAGAGCTCTCAAATCAGAATTCTTGTGAGTTTTAAAGCAATGGGGGGTGGGGTATTTATAGTATTCGGTCCACCGTTGAGATCGTTTCATGGAAAACGTGCCATGATCCGATCCGTACAAGTGTTGAAAGGTTATGGTGCCTAAAAATGATCCTTATCTTCATGACAAGGCAATTGGGAACATGTGGTGGAGGTTAGAACAGCTGCAGCCTGCTGTTTAAAAACACTGCATCTGGTCCAGAGACCCCTAGCGCACCGCTACGCTAAAAGTGTAGCGCACCGCTAGGGTTAAGTTTGGCAGATTTACACTTTTGGTCCCTGAACTGTATTTAGGCCATTTTCGATACGTTTAAGGCCCGTTAACCCCATTTCAAAGCTCTAAAATGAAGTTAAAGTATAGGGAACTTAAAACATGTTCAAAAATATCTCGGATGTCGGTTCGTTTGGCCGTACTAACGCGATGTTCGCTTAATTACGACGGAATGCGCATAAGCGCGAAAAACGAACCAAATGACGCGACGAATGGATTTTTCTTAAGGCGAACACTAAAATATAATGTAGTCATGCTTACATAAATTTTTGGATGTCCGGATGTATTCAGAACGTAAGTTATGCGCGAAAATGCAAACTTGTGCACTTTTTGACACTTTTAGTCCCTGAATGACACAAAAGTTTATTTTAGCATACCGAACACCTCAAAGCCTATTTCTAAGCTATGTAAAGGATATTTATGGTATTTTTAACTTATGGTCATGTTCCGGAATGTCCGTTACAGTTCAAATTGGCATACTTTCGCAGTTTGTCAAATTTAGTCCCTGTAAGCGATTAAACTTTGATTTCACCACACCAAACCTTCCAAAACTTATATCTAAGTTATGTATAGGTTATTTAAGGTATGTTAAGCCTATTTCACTATTCCGGAGTGTTCGTTGGATTAAACTGGTTATATTTACGCATCAGTGCGCGTATAACCTTCCAGAAAGCGATTTAGAGCTTGAAATCGAACAAGAGTTTATATGTGTAAACGATACACATATTTTTACGAATCCAAAGTATGAAATACAATATTTCATTGGTTTGGTATTTGTTTGATGGCCGTGGAGGCACAGGTGTTACAAGAAGTCACACCAAAATTAACCACGCTTCCGCAAAGCCAGGGTGTGACATATTGATGAAGCCCTCCGATTTACAGAGCAACCCGTTGAGGTTGCCGACTGGAAAGTCAACAAGACCAGGAGGAGTAGTGTGAAACTTGTCAAAGTACGTTGGAGCTGTAGGCACGGACCCGAGTACACATGGGAACGTGAAGACCAGTTCAAGAAAAAGTATCCCCACCTATTCAAGAAGACTCCGGCGAGAGTTAGTTCAGCCTGAATTTCGGGACGAAATTCTTTTAACGGGGGGAGACTGTGACAACTGGCCCAAACCGGTAATTTCCGTACACATTAATTATTGCTTAATGACTGCAATTATGAGTTTAAGTGTCAGCAATGTCTGAACACATGATTAAACAAGTGAATTCATGCATGTTGTATACTACAAAATATTGCTTTATGCATAAACGAGAGCGTTGCGTCAGAATAATAGTAAACTCACCGGTAAGACACAGTGTGTCAACAGAACTGCAGAAAGCAGTCAGACAATAAAATAGAGGCCTAGGTGTAGGTCCGACGACAAAAGTACATTAAAACCCAAGAGTACATACAAGGGTTTAATTTATATACATTGCGAAAGCAAAAGTAAGCACTAAAAAGCACCCGAAACGCACTTTAAGTGCAGAATTTATAAAAATTCAGCAATAATTCAGCATTTAGACATACAAATATTATGCAGAAATGTCATTTTATTATCCAGAATATTTCCCTAAGTGTGGGAATTGAAAGAGTACAAGAAAGGTACTTAAACGACACTAAAAAGTGTAATTTAGCACTTTAACGAATCGGTATGTAACCGAACAACCGGACTATACCCGGAACATGAAAATATTATTATTTTCACTATTTATATTTTTTTTGAGCCAGTTAGGGTCCCTGATTACCCAAACACCCGTCATAACACGCTATACTTAACTAACTAGGTTAAACACTTAACTAACCTATTTAACATAACTAATTACCCTAACTACCTAGTTGAAATCGAACAAGGTAACCCCCCCCCCCCTCCAATCGGCCCTAACTAGGAGGAGACAATACTTGGTACTTGGATTATTATTTTAATCCTCTATGTTGGATATCAAGATGACACATTTTCCATTGGATAATCACCTTCTAATTGTCTATAAGTAGAAGCATATGCACAACATGATCTTACACAACACAACACCACATTTCACTCTCTCTTCTCTTCTCTAGAGCTCTCGGCCGAACCCCCCTATAACCACCCACCCATTTTCGACTTCCATCTTCATCATTCCAAGTATATACAAGCTTCACGGGTTACGTAATAGGAGCTTTGGAGCAAACGGAAGTGGAAGGACCTCGTTACTTAGCTTTTATCCACGCGTTTTTCATCAAGAATCTCCCCTAGCCTTGAGCTAGAGGTATAACACTTAGAACTCGTATTTAATCTATTCTAAAGTGGTTAAAAGGATTTGTGTTGGTTAAATCTCGTTAAAATGCGAAAAGATGCACAAAAGTCTACTAAAAGCATGAAAAATGGTGGTTAATAGCACATAAGTTGTGTAAAAGTTGTAGTATTTGAAATATATGGTTATCTAGACCCGATCTATGATGTGGTAGCTCGGATCATCGTTTAACCCGGTTTAGTAAGATCATGGATCTTAACATAAAGCTATTTTAGAAGTAACAAGGGTTAAAAGGTGAAACTCTACCACACATAAACCATGAACTTGTGTAAAAATGTTTTAACTCGTACAAAAGTGTTTAAAACTAGTAGATCTACGTATCTACAAGCGGTATTTTCAAAGGACCAAGTGTCCAAGAAATCACATGTTCTAAACCGGATCTTACACAAACAAAAGTGGTTTTTTTTTTGGGAACAAACAAGTGTATGGAATACTTGTGTAACAAAAGTTTTGACGAAGAAATAGTTTTCGTAAAAACCGACTAGAAGTTGTAAAACTTCATATTCTTTAAAAATAAGATTTTTAAGAAATTAAACTTATTTTTAAAGATAACAAGACTTACTAAATGTGCTAGTAAGATACTACACAATCTTGGTAAATATCCAAGTTCATGAAGTGGGGAAAAGTAGTGATCATTGTTGATAATTGTTGTTGCTGATTATTGATGATTGATGATGATTTAAAAGAAAATAAACACACGTTTTGAAAACGTGGGAAACCTCCAATTTTTAGGGGAAACTCTGTCAAAATTTTTATAAATTTTGACACTTAGAAAAATATAAGTTTTTGAGAAACTTATTCCCTAAAAATGTGTTTAAGAGTATTACTAAGGTTTCCCTGATTTTTGATGATAAGAAATGAGGATTTCTTCAAGAATAAAAATGGATAGTAAGTATATATTTTTGAGAGAAAAATATATATTATTTGATCACCAACTTGTGTGTTAAGTGTATATAGTATGTGTTATACGTGCTAGTGTATTAAGACTTAAAAATACACTAAATATCATGAGGAGTAGAAATATAAAAATACACATACAACATACAAGAAACATAATTCGGGTGCAAAGTGCAAAACACAAAAGACTTATATTTATTTTTGAAGAAAATAATATAAGTAAGATACGTAGTTAAAAATATAGAATATTTTTAACACAAGAATATGTACAAAAGAGAGTGACTGTACTTGTGCGACGCAAGTCTAGTGACTAACGTTAAGAAAACGCGTATAGGTTACGACGTTAATTAAGCAAATCCGGTGGAGTTTACGACGCTAGGAACGCAAAGTTGTGAGTTCATGCTCCCCCTTTTCTCTTTAACTGTTTTCAGTTTTTATAACTTCGGGGGTGAAATACATGTACAAAAGTACAATATTTATAAATGGTATGATATAAATACAAGAAGTACACTTGGTGAGAACGAGAACCAAGTGTGACGAAATATATGAATATGAGAAGCGCATTTGGTGAGACGAGAACCAAGTATAAGGCGCTATGAGAAATGATAACAAGAAACGCGCTTGGTGAGAACGAGAACCAAGTAGGAGGCGTTATGAGAAATAGTGTCACGAATAGGGTACAGAAGCACCATTAATCAACAATATACCTAGACCGCAGAACAAAAGGTTAGATCTAACGGGTGCCTGGCAGCCACACTCCCGGTCGGGGCGAGAACCGAGGAAGTGCTTTTGTGTCTCAGAATATACCAATTAAATGCCTTAGGTTTGGTGACTTCCTATGACGTGCCACAGGTTAATGGCTTTGCAACCCATTAACAATCTGATAATTACAGAAATACTGTATTTACATAAAATTCATACCATGCAGAATTGATATATAACTTGAAGTACGTGGGGTACTCAAGAAGATTGATATATAACTTGAAGTACGTGGGGTACTCAAGAGAATTGATATATAACTTGAAGTACGTGGGGTACTCAAGAAAAGATTGAATTATAAATGGGTACGTGGTGTACACATGAAACTGGATTTATATATGAAAACTTGATTTACTCACAAACTATGTTTTCATACAAAGTATACAAACATGAAATACAAAACTGCATGAATTCACACCAACTTTATGTTGACGTTTTTCCAAAAACTCACATGTATTTCAGGTAACTAGGATGGATGTGCGCGTGGTCTAGCTTATGCTCGTGGATGTCGCTTGTGTTTAACTTTGAATAAAGTTGTAAACTTTTAAGACAATGTTTTATGCGACTTAGCGATGTAAACGCTAACGTATGTTTTCAAATTATGGTATTTGAATGTTATTTTACGAGCATGTAGCATGTTTACTCTTCGTATGCAATGAGAACCTTTCATGATCACACCTCGTGCTTCCGCCGCAGAAAGGGGTGTGACAATGCTTCCGCTTGCAACTTAAACTATGTTTTGTTTGGACACCAATTGTATTGGTTGGATTTTATAACTACCTATATGCTTGTTCAAATATGATTGATGGCTGGATCCTGGTCAGTCACGCCTCCAAGCGGTAGTATTCCGCAGGTGGATTTTGGGGGGTGTGACATAGATGATAAGTGGTGATCAAAAACTCTTGTAGAACACCATTACAAAATTCTCTAGTGTGATCCATCAACACAAGGTACCATAACGGGAATCATGGCTTCATCTTTATTCTCAAAGATTATCATCCCTACAAGTAAGTATCTCTATCTTGGTATTTATATTTAGATTATGATTGAATAAACATGATTAGGGTTCTATGTTTTTAACCCATGTTTATAGATATAATCAACACTTTTGTGTCAAATTCGGGTATTAATTATGATCTTTGGATTGTATTAGCTTATCATAATTTGTTACAAAAGAAATAAGCCGTATATTTATTTGTATATTTATTTTAGGAGAACACCAATAACTTGATAGAAAAGGCTGAGAAAAATACCCAACATGTAAAAGACAACGTGCAACAAGTTTGTTTCCTCATTCCTTATACATAGAAATTAGAAAGATGGTCAAAAGATACAAACCAACCATTTTAAATGAAAACGTATCTACTTAGGTTCTATTATATTGATAACGAGTTAAAATGAAAAAAAAAAAAAACATTATAAAGAAAACGTGTCAAATGGGTTGAACCTTACTTTAAAATTAGATTATTATTTAAAAATGCAACAATATAGATGATTATACAGACAACTTTTGATGGGTCAACTCAACCCGGTCCATTTTAACATGTAAAAGTTTGTTATTTCAATTGAGGCTCATTTTGACTAATTATCTAAGACATCCGGACCAACATGTTTTGTTACCTGTGCTCCTTGATCTTGAGTGAGAATTGTAAAAAAGAGTTGATTTGTACACTGTACTTGGTTTGTGACAAGCCTTGATAAGCTTGAACATTTTGGTGTTAACAGCTTTATGTAGGTCTTCAGGGTGGTCAACAAATGTTGGCTCGGTTTCGTGGAAATTAATTGTTCTGTGCATTTTTATTCAACCAAAATGCATATAGGGGTGCTATGAAATTGGACCATAAATTCCATTGAACACTCATTTTAGTAAGGCAGTTAGATGAGCTTCTATGCATTTTTTTTAGATGGAGTGAATTTGGTCCATAAATTCCATTGTAATAACCAGTTTTTGTTTGAGATCTGGATCTAAAATAACGTAGAGAATGCATAGTTAATTGGTTAAATAAAAGATGTACTTACAAGTGAGTATTTTAGACACTATAGTCGACTTAATGAGTTTCATTTTGCATGTTCTTTAAAAAGAGGTTTGTGTTTGCAACTCACCATGCTCATCACTTACTTATGAATATCCTCTAGCAAGTGTTGTCACTGTAAGAATCTTTGCTAACATGTCTTCTAGACGTGATTATCCAAAAACTAGCGCACAGGTAACTTCGATCATTATGTTTTATTTGTTATAAACTTATACCATTTTCCATTTTCAAACATGTATTAGGCTATTTTTATATCATCACAATTCGAAAATCATTTAACAATATGGTAAGATAATATTCAAAAGTCTCAAAACTCAGTGTTTCAAATACAAAACACTCCAAATCAAACCGCATCTATAAAATAAGACAATTAATGTTCGGGTTTTTATTCAGGTTTCGAGTTTCAGGTTTTTCAGGTTGGGTTGTTTAGGTTTTTTGGTTGGGAAAAAGTGACCCGATAATCGACCCGTTTAAGGTTCAAGTTGGTGGGGTTTGGGTTATTCGGGTTCGGGTTTTTTGGTTATTCTCTAATTCCGGTTCGGGTGGCTTTGAATTCGGGTTGGGTTTCGGATAAAAAAGGATAGCCCTATAGCAAATAGTATGTTGTACTTTTGTTATGCACGTCATTTTAAGTGACGAGTATTATGCTTATGATGAATTAAAACTATCCTTTTGTAATGTTATCAGTTCTCTCTCATTTTACTCACACTTTAAATGTTAATTATACTATAAAAAATTTATATTCATGCATGATAATTAATTATAATAATAATATTATTATTTTAGTGTAATATAAACAATTTTTAAACGATTCATTTTTCTATATTTTATAGTAATTAGTGTTGATGTAACTACATCTTTTATATTCTGCAACAATGGTGCCATTCTTCCATAAAAAAGGGCGTGATTATTTCCTTTTTTATTACGGATTTTAGAAAAAAAAAAAAAAAAAAAACGTTCTAGGATTTTGATTTTTATTTAAATGTAACAGTTACTCAATTTATGTTGGCTATTTCCCCTTCCTATTTACATTAATGTCTAATTTCGATGCATATGGTATGTCTTTGTATTTGGTATAGGGCCTTTATAAGCTACATTGCTACAATATATGAAGTCTTAAAGATATTTCTGCATCTTTCTTAGTTGTTATGCACATTATTAGGAGGTTCCTAGGAGAACCATTTGTAAATTGTTAGTGTAACATTAATTGTTTAAGTGTTCTTAGTTGTTATGCACATTATTAGGAGGTTCCTAGGAGAACCATTTGTAAATTGTTAGTGTAAGATTAATTGTTTAGATATGTAGTAACTTATTTATTAGTTAATTATTTCAGACATTCTCTCTTTCAATTTGTAAGGCATGGATTTGACATTATTCCTCCCTAAAATCATTGTTTTGGTTGAACAGGACCACACATAATTAGTTTTATTCATGTAAAAAGAAAATTTTCAAGAACGTGCTTAATATGTCGGAAAAAAAGAAAGTTGGTGATACAATCATGGCTAAACTCACTCCTTTATTTCTTTTGTTTTTAAGCTGTAGGCAATGTTGTAGAAGGCGCTAGGAGCTAGTCGGGCGGTGAGGTACCACCTAGGGATTAATCGAGATTAATAGGGATTAATCGGATTGGACTTTTTAAGTATAATTTTACAATTTTTTTTATATATATAGATAACTTTATACTTTTTATTAATAAATTTACAAGTTTAGGAGATAACTTTATACTTTTTATTAATAAATTTAAAAGTTTAGGAACCATATGTAAACTAGTGAAAGATAGAGGGGGTTAAATGTTAAAATACTTAAAATTAAATGTTAAAATAGGTTTATAAGTAATATTTGGGTTGTAAAACAATGGGCCAGATTCAAAAATGGGTCAAATTTTGTGTTTAATGGGCTGTAAAACATGGACCGATTAGTCCGATTTTGACCGCCTGGGACCGATTTTGACCGATTTTGACCGCTTAAAACCGATTTTGACCATATCCGCCTAATTAGACCGACTAGCTAAAAATTAGTCAGTAACTAGGCCTAGCGCCGATTAATCGGCCGCCTAGGCCGATTTCTGCAACATTGGCTGTAGGTGGTAGACTGAGCAATTAGAGTGCATTAAAGGGGAATTTTGGTAATGGTTCAATTTATGCATTTAGATACTAATCCAAATTTACCTATTTAATCTTCATGTAAAAGTTATATTTTTAATTTACAAAAGTTAAAAAAGAATTAGCTGAGAACACATGCAATGCTATTCTTAGTAAGGTATATCATCGATTAATATCATATTCTTGGTGATTGACAAGAGGTGGGGTGTTACATTGGTAAAGGCAACACTTTGGGTGGGAGATGTCACACCCCTTTCTACGGCGGAAGCACGAGGTGTGATCATGAAAGGTTCTCATTGCATACGAAGAGTAAACATGCTACATGCTCGTAAAATATCATCAAATACCATAATTTGAAAACATAAGTTTAGCGTTTACATCGCTAGACAGCTTAAAACATTGTCTCAAGAGTTTACAACTTTATTTAAAGTTAAACACAAGCGACATCCACGAGCATAAGCAAGATCACGCGCACATCCATCCTAGTTACCTGAAATTCATGTGAGTTTTTGGAAAAACGTCAACATAAAGTTGGTGTGAATTCATGCAGTTTTGTATTTCATGTTTGTATACTTTGTATGAAAACATAGTTTGTGAGTAAATCAAGTTTTCATATATAAATCCAGTTTCATGTGTACACCACGTACATCTGTATAATTCAATTTCTTCTTGAGTACCCCACGTACTTCAAGTATAACTCAATCTTTTCTTGAGTACCCCACGTACTCAAGTATTCATCAATTTTTAGTATGGTATGAATTTCATGTAATTAAAATATTCCTGTAAATATCAGGATTGTTAATGGGTTGCAAAGCCATTAACATGTGACACGTCATAGGAAGCCACCAAACCTAAGGCATTTAATTGGTATATTCTGAGACACAAAAGCACTCCTCGATTCTCGCCCCGACCGGGAGTGTGGCTGCCAGGCACCCGTTAGATCTAACCTTTTGTTCTGCGGTCTAGGTATATTGTTGATTAATGGTGCTTCTGTACCCTATTCGTGACACTATTTCTCATAACGCATCCTACTTGGTTCTCGTCCTCACCAAGCGCGTTTCTTGTTATCATTTCTCATAGCGCCTCATACTTGGTTCTCATTCTCACCAAGTGCGCTTCTTGTATTTATATCATACCAATTATAAATATTGTACATTTGTACATGTATTCCACCCCCGAAGTTATAAAAACTGAAAACAGTTAAAGAGAAAAGGGGGAGCATGAACTCACAACTTTGCGTTCCTAGCGTCGTAAACTTCACCGGATTTGCTTAAATAACGTCGTAACCTATACGCGTTTTCTTAACGTTAGTCACTAGACTTGCGTCGCACAAGTACAGTCACTTTCTTTTGTGTATATATTCTTGTGTTAAAAATATTCTATATTTTTAACTACGTATCTTACTTATATTATTTTCTCTAAAAATAAATATAAGTCTTTTGTGTTTTGCACTTTGCACCCGAATTATGTATCTTGTGTGTTGTATGTGTATTTTTATGTTTATACTCCTCATGAGTATTTAGTGTATTTTTAAGTCTTAATACACTAGCACGTATAACACATACTATATACACTTAGCACAAAAGTTGGTGATAAAATAATATATATTTTTCTCTCAAAAATATATATACATAAGATCCATTTTTATTTTTGAAGAAATCACCATTTCTCATCACCAAAAATTAGGGAAACCTTGGTAATACTTTTAAATACATTTTTAGGGAATAAGTTTCTCAAAAACCTATACTTTTCTAAGTGTCAAAATTTATAAAAATTTTGACAGAGTTTCCCCTAAAAATGGACGTTTCCCATGTTTTCAAAACATGTGTTTATTTTCTTTTAAATCGTCAACAATTTTCAACAATAATCATCAACAATAATCACCAATTTCTCCATTTCAATGAACTTGAATATTCACAAAAATGTGTAGTAACTTACTAGCACATTTAGTAAGTCTTGTTATCTTTAAAATTAAGTTTAATTTCTTAAAAACTTTATTTTTAAAGAATATGAAGTTTCACAACTTCTAGTCGGTTTTTACGAAAATTATTTCTTTGTTAAAACTTTTGTTACACAAGTGTCCACACACTTGTTTGTTCATAAAAACACCTCTACTTTATGAAAGATCCGGCTTTAAAACATGGTTTTGTCTTACAGTTGGTCTTTCGAAAATACCACTTGTAGATACGTAGATCTACTAGTTTTAAACACTATTTCACAAGCTAAATCGCTTTTACACAAGTTCACGATTCGTGTGTGGTAGAGTTTCATCCTTTAACCCTTGTTACTACTAAAGCAACCTTATGTCATGTTCCAAGGTCATGACCAACCCGGGTTAAATGACGATCCGAGCTACCACAACATAGATCGAGTCCAAATAATCACATAAATCAAATACTACATGATTTACACAACATCATAGCTTTTAACCACCATTATTAGCATTTTTAGTAGACTTTTATGTATCATTTTTCATGTTAACGAGTTTTAACCGTTACAATTCATTTTAACCACTTAAAAATAGTTCGAGAAGGTGATTTAAGCAACTTACTACTAGCTCGAGGCTAGGGAAGGAAACTAGTCGAAAATCGCGTGGATAAAAGCAAATGATTGAGGTTCTTCGCAATCCGAGTGCACCGAGCCTCCTTGTATGTCACCTTGCACCTTTGAGTGTATGGAAAATACTTGTAAGGAAGCTTGATGATGGTGGTGGTGTGGGTTATGGTTTCGGCCGAACAAGGGAGGAGAGAAAGAGAAAGGGTTGTGTTGGTGGTGTGTTATGCAAATGAAGATTCAAGACCCTTGGTGTTCTTTTATAATCCAAATTCCATGTTTAACCAATGGGTCTAATGTTTCTTTAACCAACAACAAGGGAATAAAATAATCAAAAGAAATCAAGGAGTGGGATTTATGTCCCCTAACCGGCCACCAATGGGGGGGGGGGGGTAAAGTGTAACTTGTAATGATTAGTTACTTGGTTTAGTTAGGTTAAGTGTAGTTAACCCGGTTAGTGGTGTGTCATGCGTTACAATGGGTGTTAGGGTATTTAGGGACCCTAACTGGCTTAGAAAAAAGATAAATAATGTTATTAACAATATTTTCATGTTCCGGGTATAGTCCGGTCGTTCGGTTACATACCGATTCGTTAAAGTGCTAAATCACACTTTTTAGTGTCTTTTAAGTACCCTTTTTGTATCCTTTCAATTCCCAAGACTTAGGGAAATATTCTGGATAATAAAACGACATTTATGTATAATATTTATATGTCCAAAAGCTGAATTATTGCTGAATTATTTAATTTTTGCACTTAAAGTGCGTTTCGGGTGCTTTTTAGTGCTTATTTTTGCTTTCGTATTGCATATATATTAAACCCTTGTATGTACTCTTGGGTTTTAATGCATTCTTGCCGTCGGACCTACCCCTAGGTTCCAATTTTATTGTCTGATTGCTTTCTGCAGTTCAGTCGACACAGTGTGTCTTACCGGTGAGTTTACTATTATTTTTGACGCAACGCTCTCGTTTATGCATAAAGCAATATTTTGTAGTATACAACGTGCATGAATTCACTTGTTTAATCATGTGTTCAGACATTGCTGACAATTAAGCACATAATTGCAATCATTAAACACTAATTAAAGTGTACGGAAATTACCGGTTTGTGCCAGTTGTCACAGTCTCCCCCCCCCGTTAAAAGAATTTCGTCCCGAAATTCAGACTGAACTCCCTCTCGCTGGAGTCTTTTTGAATAGGTGGGGATACTTTTTCTTGAACTGGTCTTCACGTTCCCATGTGTATTCGGGTCCGTGCTTAGAGCTCCAACGTACTTTGACAAGTTTTACGCTGCTCCTCCTGGTCTTGTTGACTTTCCAGTCGGTAACCTCAACGGGTTTTTCTGTAAATCGGAGGGCTTCATCAATGTGCACTTCAACCATCGGGATGATCACGTTTTCTTGTGTTGGACTCTTCTTCAGGTTGGATACATGAAACGTATCATGTACTCCGTTAAGTTCTTCCGGTAACTCCAACTTGTATGCCACGGTACCAATTCTCTTCAGTATTCTGAATGGTCCGATATATCGTGGATTCAGCTTTCCACGCTTTCCAAATCTGACTACGCCCTTCCATGGTGAGACTTTTAACAACACTTTGTCTCCCACCTTGAAATCTACCGATTTTCTATTCGGATCAGCGTAGCTCTTTTGTCGCTCTCGAGCCGCCTTAATGCGCTCTCGGATCTGCGCAATCTTGTCGGTTGTCTCTTGTACAAGTTCAGGACCAACCATACGCTTATCTCCGGCATCTGCCCAACATAGGGGCGATCGGCATTTGCGGCCATACAGAGCTTCGAACGGCGCGGCTTTTATGCTCGTATGATAACTGTTATTGTAGGAAAACTCAACTAAAGGTAGATGAGTATCCCAGCTGCCGCCTAGATCCATGACACATGCGCGAAGCATATCTTCTAACGTTTGTATAGTCCGTTCGCTCTGGCCGTCTGTTTGCGGATTGAATGCCGTGCTCAGATCTAACTGGGATCCAAAGGCTTCCTGAAATGATTGCCAGATTCTTGAGACAAAGCGTCCATCTCTGTCTGAAATGATTGAGATTGGCACTCCATGACGTGCCACAATTTCTCTTAAGTATATTTCAGCAAGCTTTCCAGTGCTGTCTTTTTCTCGGATCGGTAGGAAGTGCGCGGACTTCGTTAATCGATCAACTATTACCCATATCATATCGTGCCCTCTCGGGGTCCTGGGTAATTTCGTTATGAAGTCCATCGAGATTTGTTCCCACTTCCACACGGAAATCTCTGGTTGTTGTAGTAGGCCGGACGGTTTCTGATATTCTGCCTTAACCTTGGCACAGGTTAGGCATTTTCCAACATACACAGCAACGTCGCTTTTGAGTCTCGGCCACCAATAGTATTCTTTCAAATCTTGATACATTTTGTCCGATCCTGGGTGGATCGAATATCTCGATTTGTGGGCTTCATTAAGGATGACTTCTCGTATGCCACCATAGAGTGGAACCCAAATACGCTTCTTAAAGTATAAGGCTCCCTCCTCGTTTGGCACCATGTATTTCAGCATACCCCGTAGGTATTCAGCTTTACGATTCTCTTCCTTAAGAGCTTCTTGTTGTGCATCTCGAATGCGTGCAGTGAGGTTCGTTCGAATCGTCATTTCCAATGCTCGAACCCTTAGGGTCTTAACCCTTTCTTTTCGGCTCAAAGCGTCTGCTACAACATTCGCCTTTCCAGGATGGTACTTAATCTCACAGTCATAATCATTCAGCAGCTCGACCCAACGTCGCTGGCGCATATTCAATTCCTTCTGATCAAATATGTGTTGCAAGCTTTTGTGATCTGTGAAGATTGTACATCGAGTACTATATAAATAATGTCGCCAAATCTTTAAGGCGAATACCACTGCACCCAGCTCCAGGTCGTGAGTGGTATAATTTCTCTCGTGAACCTTCAGTTGTCTTGAAGCATAAGCGATGACTTTTTGGCGTTGCATGAGCACGCAACCCAAGCCTTGTCGTGAGGCGTCGCAGTATACCACGAAGTCTTCAGTGCCTTCGGGTAATGATAGTATCGGTGCATCGCAGAGCTTGTTCTTAAGTAGCTGAAAGGCTTCTTCCTGTTTGTGACCCCAGTCGTATTTCTTGTCTTTCTGAGTAAGGGTCATTAGCGGTTGAGCTATCCTCGAGAAATTCTCAATGAATCGCCAATAGTAGCCCGCTAAGCCCAAAAATTGACGTACTTCGGTTGGGGTCTTGGGAGCTTCCCAATTCTTTATTGCTTCAATCTTGGACGGGTCTACATGAATGCCCTTCTCATTCACCACGTGACCAAGAAATTGTACTTCGCGAATCCAGAATTCGCATTTCGAGAACTTTGCATAAAGTTTCTCTTTCTTCAGTAGCTCCAAGATGGTTCTGAGATGTTGCTCATGTTCTTCTTTTGTTCGCGAGTAGATCAGTATATCATCGATAAATACAATCACGAATTTATCGAGATATGGTTTGCATACGCGGTTCATTAGATCCATAAAGACCGCTGGTGCATTCGTCAGTCCAAATGGCATCACAAGAAATTCGTAGTGCCCATAGCGCGTTCTGAATGCAGTCTTTGGCACGCTTTCATCTTAGATTCTCAGCTGATGGTATCCAGATCGAAGGTCGATCTTGGAATAGTAGCTTGATCCTTGCAGTTGATCAAATAAGTCATCAATCCTCGGTAGTGGATACCGATTCTTGATCGTGAGCTTGTTCAGTTCCCTGTAATCGATACACATCCGCAGTGTTCCATCCTTCTTCTTCACGAATAATACTGGAGCTCCCCAGGGTGAGAAGCTTGGCCTTATGAATCCTTTATCCAACAACTCCTGGAGCTGTGTAGATAATTCTTGCATTTCGGATGGCGCAAGTCGATAGGGTGCCTTGGCTACAGGAGCAGCTCCTGGAACCAAGTCTATACGGAATTCGACTTGTCGTTGCGGAGGTAGTCCTGGCAGATCTTCAGGGAACACATCAGTAAATTCCTTCACCACAGGAATGTCTTCGAGTTTCGGCTCCTCAGCCTTCTTGTCTATAACGTGTGCTAGGAAAGCAACACTTCCTTTCTTTAAGCACTTCTGTGCCTTCATACAACTGATGATTCGTAGAGGCGCGTTTCGTCTTTCTCCATGTACAATGAGAGTTTCATCATTCGCCAGTGGGATGCGAATGATTTTCTCATGACAAATGACTTCCGCTTTGTTCTTGGACAACCAGTCCATTCCGACCACTACATCGAAGCTACCTAATTAAATAGGTAAGAGGTCGATGCTAAATCTTCGTTCACCAAGTTCTAGTGTGCAGCCTCTAACAGTTTTGCCCGATTCAACAAGTTTACCATTGGCTAGTTCTATGGAATAAGGAATTTCTAATCTACTAGATTCTATTCCAAGTATGCGTTTAATTTCCACAGGCATGAAACTATAATCGGTGCCAGTGTCGAATAATATGGATGCAAAGTGATTGTTAATGAGGAACGTACCGTTGACCACATTAGGGTCCTTGTGTGCGTCCCTTGCTCTAATTACAAATGCTCGGGTCTGAGCATTGTTTCCCCTTGGGCAATTTTTCTTGAAATGATCCATGCCTCCACAACCAAAGCATCCTTGGTTTTGCCCAGCTCCACGGCTATTCCGGTTACCATTGCCATTCCCATTCCTTCCGTTTCCCCAACAGTTTTCTGCTTGGTGACCCAATCTACCACATTTGTCGCACCTTGGAATGCGACAAGCTCCTTTATGATGAAACTTACATTTTTGGCATTCAGGCATGGAGCCTTGGTATGCCTTGGTTGAAAGGGTCTTCACCTCTTGAGACGGGTTGGCCTCATGCTTTTTGTTGAAACCTTTGTTGTTGCGAGTCGCTTGATTCAGATTCGAACGCTTTCTCTTCTTGTCACCGGACGACTCATCATGTGTCTCGGTCTTCTCTGTTGGGTTCAATGATAACTTCTTCTTACGAACACAATCTTTGGTCAGGCTGACAGCCAGAGTTACAGCCTCAGTGATTGTTTGTGGTTTGGCTGACGTCACCATGCCACGAAACTCTGAGGCCAGTCCCCAAATGTAGCGTTCGACACGCTTGAATTCGGGAGTCACCATGTAGGGAAGCACTCTGGACAGATCGTGGAATCTTCGAGTATAACTATCAATATCAGCACCTTCCATAGTCAAGTGCCAGAACTCTGTTTCCAGCCTTTGGAGTTCCGCACGAGAGCAGTACTTCTCTCTCATCCTTTCCTTCAGTTCCTCCCAAGTTAGACCATACGCGGCATTTTTGAGCAAGGTTTGGGCTTGCAGATTCCACCAAGTCAGAGCTTCATCGGCAAACAACCCGGTAGCAAAGGTGACTTGTTGATCCGCGGTACACTTGCTCATGCGGAAGGTAGCTTCAGTCTTCTCCGTCCAGCGCATAAATGCTACTGCACCTCCTGTGCCATCATAGTTCATCGGCTTGCAGTCGAGGAACTGCTTAAATGTGCAGCTTCGAACTGCGCTGTCTCTAGATGAATCTCCATTCCCATTATGTCTAGCGTTGCTTGGTCCTCCACTGTCTTGAGTACGGTTTGCCTCGTACTGGGCGATAGCAGCGGAGATCCTTTCTTCCAGTAGAGCCTCCAGCTCTTCGGCAATTCTTGGCAGTGGGGGAGGAGGAGGTTGGTCACGAGCGTTCACAGCTCTTTTGGGTGCCATGTTCTGAAGAACACAACCCAATAGGGTTAGACATTTGTTTGATATCGTCATACGAGATAGTGGTAGTATTTATATATACACAAGCATATACCACCTAGTAACATCAAACAATCCGCCAATTGTATAAATCAATTCATACTGCAGCAAGCATGTAGAGTTAGGTAAACACCTTATTGACGGTTCTTGTCTTTATGTCCTAAATCATTACTCTGGCAGAGTACTTAGTAGGCTTGCACTGAGGGAATCTATACGTGACAAGACTTGCTGTGATTTTTGTGCACTGAATTCCATAATTATGTATGCATCCATAATTACGTAACTCCTTGCACAGTCCGCACAGTTCGTTTCATCCTCGTATTTCTTCCTTCAGATGGGCCATTGCTTTCAGGTAAAGTCACATATACTTGTGACATTCTACTTCTAGTACATGCTAATTATCACACATAATTGCAAGTAATTTCTAGTCAACGACAAGTGCTACTCAAGTGCACTCTAAATCTCGTAATGTCTTTCCTAGACTCATGTAGACAGTTTCAGGTAGTGGATGTCGCGGGACGTTTTATGCAATGAAAACTCTTTGAAAATTGTTTTCGTGTATGGATCCTAGAGATTGTAGACTAGACTCGAGAAGGAATCCTGGTTCACTACAATCGCAGCTCTGATACCAATCTGTCACACCCCTGTCTACGGCGGAAGCACGAGGTGTGATCATGAAAGGTTCTCATTGCATACGAAGAGTAAACATGCTACATGCTCGTAAAATATCATCAAATACCATAATTTGAAAACATAAGTTTAGCGTTTACATCGCTAGACAGCTTAAAACATTGTCTCAAGAGTTTACAACTTTATTTAAAGTTAAACACAAGCGACATCCACGAGCATAAGCAAGACCACGCGCACATCCATCCTAGTTACCTGAAATACATGTGAGTTTTTGGAAAAACGTCAACATAAAGTTGGTGTGAATTCATGCAGTTTTGTATTTCATGTTTGTATACTTTGTATGAAAACATAGTTTGTGAGTAAATCAAGTTTTCATATATAAATCCAGTTTCATGTGTACACCACGTACATCTGTATAATTCAATTTCTTCTTGAGTACCCCACGTACTTCAAGTATAACTCAATCTTTTCTTGAGTACCCCACGTACTCAAGTATTCATCAATTTTTAGTATGGTATGAATTTCATGTAATTAAAATATTCTTGTAAATATCAGGATTGTTAATGGGTTGCAAAGCCATTAACATGTGACACGTCATAGGAAGCCACCAAACCTAAGGCATTTAATTGGTATATTCTGAGACACAAAAGCACTCCTCGATTCTCGCCCCGACCGGGAGTGTGGCTGCCAGGCACCCGTTAGATCTAACCTTTTGTTCTGCGGTCTAGGTATATTGTTGATTAATGGTGCTTCTGTACCCTATTCGTGACACTATTTCTCATAACGCATCCTACTTGGTTCTCGTCCTCACCAAGCGCGTTTCTTGTTATCATTTCTCATAGCGCCTCATACTTGGTTCTCATTCTCACCAAGTGCGCTTCTTGTATTTATATCATACCAATTATAAATATTGTACATTTGTACATGTATTCCACCCCCGAAGATATAAAAACTGAAAACAGTTAAAGAGAAAAGGGGGAGCATGAACTCACAACTTTGCGTTCCTAGCGTCGTAAACTTCACCGGATTTGCTTAAATAACGTCGTAACCTATACGCGTTTTCTTAACGTTAGTCACTAGACTTGCGTCGCACAAGTACAGTCACTTTCTTTTGTGTATATATTCTTGTGTTAAAAATATTCTATATTTTTAACTACGTATCTTACTTATATTATTTTCTCCAAAAATAAATATAAGTCTTTTGTGTTTTGCACTTTGCACCCGAATTATGTATCTTGTGTGTTGTATGTGTATTTTTATGTTTATACTCCTCATGAGTATTTAGTGTATTTTTAAGTCTTAATACACTAGCACGTATAACACATACTATATACACTTAGCACAAAAGTTGGTGATAAAATAATATATATTTTTCTCTCAAAAATATATATACATAAGATCCATTTTTATTTTTGAAGAAATCACCATTTCTCATCACCAAAAATTAGGGAAACCTTGGTAATACTTTTAAATACATTTTTAGGGAATAAGTTTCTCAAAAACCTATACTTTTCTAAGTGTCAAAATTTATAAAAATTTTGACAGAGTTTCCCCTAAAAATGGACGTTTCCCATGTTTTCAAAACATGTGTTTATTTTCTTTTAAATCGTCAACAATCTTCAACAACAATTTTCAACAATAATCATCAACAATAATCACCAATTTCTCCATTTCAATGAACTTGAATATTCACAAAAATGTGTAGTAACTTACTAGCACATTTAGTAAGTCTTGTTATCTTTAAAATTAAGTTTAATTTCTTAAAAACTTTATTTTTAAAGAATATGAAGTTTCACAACTTCTAGTCGGTTTTTACGAAAATTATTTCTTTGTTAAAACTTTTGTTACACAAGTGTCCACACACTTGTTTGTTCATAAAAACACCTCTACTTTATGAAAGATCCGGCTTTAAAACATGGTTTTGTCTTACAGTTGGTCTTTCGAAAATACCACTTGTAGATACGTAGATCTACTAGTTTTAAACACTATTTCACAAGCTAAATCGCTTTTACACAAGTTCACGATTCGTGTGTGGTAGAGTTTCATCCTTTAACCCTTGTTACTACTAAAGCAACCTTATGTCATGTTCCAAGGTCATGACCAACCCGGGTTAAATGACGATCCGAGCTACCACAACATAGATCGGGTCCAAATAATCACATAAATCAAATACTACATGATTTACACAACATCATAGCTTTTAACCACCATTATTAGCATTTTTAGTAGACTTTTATGTATCATTTTTCATGTTAACGAGTTTTAACCGTTACAATTCATTTTAACCACTTAAAAATAGTCCGAGAAGGTGATTTAAGCAACTTACTACTAGCTCGAGGCTAGGGAAGGAAACTAGTCGAAAATCGCGTGGATAAAAGCAAATGATTGAGGTTCTTCGCAATCCGAGTGCACCGAGCCTCCTTGTATGTCACCTTGCACCTTTGAGTGTATGGAAAATACTTGTAAGGAAGCTTGATGATGGTGGTGGTGTGGGTTATGGTTTCGGCCGAACAAGGGAGGAGAGAAAGAGAAAGGGTTGTGTTGGTGGTGTGTTATGCAAATGAAGATTCAAGACCCTTGGTGTTCTTTTATAATCCAAATTCCATGCTTAACCAATGGGTCTAATGTTTCTTTAACCAACAACAAGGGAATAAAATAATCAAAAGAAATCAAGGAGTGGGATTTATGTCCCCTAACCGGCCACCAATGGGGGGGGGGGTAAAGTGTAACTTGTAATGATTAGTTACTTGGTTTAGTTAGGTTAAGTGTAGTTAACCCGGTTAGTGGTGTGTCATGCGTTACAATGGGTGTTAGGGTATTTAGGGACCCTAACTGGCTTAGAAAAAAGATAAATAATGTTATTAACAATATTTTCATGTTCCGGGTATAGTCCGGTCGTTCGGTTACATACCGATTCGTTAAAGTGCTAAATCACACTTTTTAGTGTCTTTTAAGTACCCTTTTTGTATCCTTTCAATTCCCAACACTTAGGGAAATATTCTGGATAATAAAACGACATTTCTGTATAATATTTATATGTCCAAAAGCTGAATTATTGCTGAATTATTTAATTTTTGCACTTAAAGTGCGTTTCGGGTGCTTTTTAGTGCTTATTTTTGCTTTCGTATTGCATATATATTAAACCCTTGTATGTACTCTTGGGTTTTAATGCATTCTTGCCGTCGGACCTACCCCTAGGTTCCAATTTTATTGTCTGATTGCTTTCTGCAGTTCAGTCGACACAGTGTGTCTTACCGGTGAGTTTACTATTATTTTTGACGCAACGCTCTCGTTTATGCATAAAGCAATATTTTGTAGTATACAACGTGCATGAATTCACTTGTTTAATCATGTGTTCAGACATTGCTGACAATTAAGCACATAATTGCAATCATTAAACACTAATTAAAGTGTACGGAAATTACCGGTTTGTGCCAGTTGTCACAGGAGATGTCTTGGATTCAAGACGCGGTGTACAAATCAGTTAATCGGTTATTAAAAAACCGGTTAAAAAATACCGGTTTTTTCACCCAAAATAAAAACCGGTTTTTTTTATAAACGGTTCCGGTTACTAACCGGTTTTTGAGGTCCAAAACAATAACCGGTATAACCGGTTGGGACCGGTTTTTAACCGGTTTTTCCCAAAAAAAAAAAAAACAGTTTCGGTTTTTTTTTTTCCGGTTTCGGTTCTAAAACCAGTTTTTTTGTACACCTCTAGTTCAAAGTCTCACATACGACATCAGTAAAGAAATGTGCCGTTCAAAAAAAAAAAAAAAAGAGGGCTCAAGTTCGAATCTAATCCAAATGGGTTTTGTCATAGTGTGCCTTCGGGCGGCCTTTTGATAGTGGGTTTGGGCTACTTATTTATCTATAATTTTTTATTTCCATATCATTTTTTAAATATTTATATTGAAAAGTTTTTCATTACAAAATTCATCTCAATGACATCTCAATGACAGTAATTATTATATGTTTGTGTTAAACCATCCGTGAGACTTGCGGGTTCTTAAACTAGTCTAGTAAATAAATAAAATAATTAATAGTAAAAAATTCAACAAAAAGGAGAATAAAATATTCTTTAAAATAATAAAGTCCATGAAAGCATTTTAGCAAAAGCAATTTTACCTAAAAAAAAGTTCAATAATGGATGCTCTTTAGTATTTGCCCTTTTGAGTTATTATTACTTTTCAGATAATTACGATCTTCCCATGTACTCAGTTTTAACCATAAAATGTGTAATAGTTTAAAATTACTCAGGTTCATTAAAAATACATTAGAACATGAAATCTCTCAAATCAATCAAATTTTTTTCTATTTCTTTTAAGTATAATGTTAGTATTATAAAAGTAAAAAATATATGTATTTCACAAAGCTACGTATATATTACTCATAAAGTGTTAAAAAAAAGTATGTATCTTATAAAAGGTACATATATGTAATGGGGGCTACTAAATGTACCCCCTCTTCTTACTTTTTATACCCCCTTTCTATAAAATCATATTTAAACTTGTCATATTTACTCCCTAATCAAGTCATATTTTTTTAAAAGGATTTTTTTTTTGTTACAAAACAAATTCAAAAGTGTAAAAATATATTATAGACGTTTTTTTTAAATTGTTTAATTTTTATTTTTATTTAAAAAACCATATCTTTTTAAAAAAGTTTTCAGATATTTTTTACACTTTCTCAAATAGTATTTTGATTATGTTTTCTTTTATTGAACGTGTTTACAAATTACTAATAACGTTTTTCATATAAAAACATTAATAAGAAAGTTTTGAATTTTATTTTTGAAAAAAAGTCTACATTGTATTTTTTTCCTTGTCTAGTTTGTATTTTAAATGTCTTTTATTTATTATTTTTAATATTTAAAATATTTTTTTTTAATTTTGGAACGACTTGAAGTGGGTATCTGATGCGTGGTCGAAAACCGATGATTATTCGTAATTAAGTTTATGCTTTTACGTGACTTTTGGTTTCGAATGACCTACTTTTGATTACAAAAAAATCCACATATATTTTCGAAATCAACCAGTTTAATATATTTTTTAAATGAAGAAGAGAAAAATATTTGTGAATCAACCCTATCCATTTGTTTTGCTTTAGAAAAGTGTTCACTTCGATCCAATTCTTAAACTGGTTTAAACTTGTTTATAACATACTCTTTACATTAATTAAATTTGAATTTGTATACATTGTTAAACTGGTTTAAAACCATAATCAAAATACTATTTGAGAAAGTGTCTTTAGAAACAATATATGAAAACTTTTTAAAAATATGATTTAAATAAAAGTTAAAAATTAAATATTTAAAAAAAACGTCAGTAAACTTTTTTTACACTTTTGAATTTGTTTTGTAACAAAAAGAATATTTTTTAAAGTGATGATTTGTATAGGGGGTAAATATTACAAGTTTTAATGTTATTTTATGGAAAGGGGAGTATAAAAAGTAATAGGAGGGGGTATGTTTAGCCTACCCCATATGTAATTTACATGTTAAGTATATGTGGCTCACTAATTACATAGTCTTTTTTTGGGTTTGGAAGAGCTTAATAAAATACAAAAAGAAATAAAAAAGAATCTTGTTTAAAAGTGGTTTTCTCTAAATTTTCTAATATCTTTTAAGCTTTCTTATAACTTCCCTATATAACCTAAGTATATGTATGTGTATCTATATTAAACAAATAACCATGTATATTAATCATTTGTCCCTTGCGTGTTAATTTATTATGATCATCCAATCTCTATCTATGTCCATCGATATGCTCCAAGAGAATCATTCCGTAATCGTAATTGTTGAGCACAAACACACCAAGGTATATGATCCAAAGAATGGGACTAATTAATGAGAAAATCACATGAATAAATAATATCCATTCATTCTTGGTAGTACCAAATACTTTAAAGGAGTTGTTAGCATTGACCAAAGAGCTAGCTAGTATTGTATACCACTAAAAGACAACCATAGAAACAAACATACCCTTGGTGACAACCTTTTACTTTTTCCCAAATGCTTCAAAGTTAACTAGATTTCAATTTTCAAATGTTAATCAATTCAATAGTTAAATGTTTTGTTAATTGAAAAAGAATTAAATAATAAAAAATGTGTATTTAATTTGAGTATTAAACTTGTATTATTGTTATTTGAAATATAAGAAACAACCATAGAAACAAACATACCCTTGGTGACAACCTTTTACTTTTTCCCTAATGCTTCATAGTTTACTAGATTTCAATTTTCAAATGTTAATCAAACAATAGTTGAATGTTTTGTTAATTGAAAGAGAACTAAAATTAAAAAAAAAAATGTGTATGAAAATTGAGTATTAAACTTGTGGTCGTATTATTATTATTATTATTTGAAATATTATAATTTAGAAACAAGGGAAATTGTTGTGTAAGTTATATTCAAAACTTCAAGTGTTATAATTTAATTTGCCAAACGAAGGAGATCAAATTTGATGCGTCATGTACATACACACTCACTAGAGTCTTCAGTACATAATCACATATTCATTTATTATTATTATTATTATTATTATTATTATTATTATTATTATTATTATTATTAATAGTTCTATAAAAATGATATAGTTATAAACGATTGAACTCTTTCTCTTTCTAATAATTATCTTTCGTGCTTTCTATTTTTTCCTTGACATCATCTTATGAACTAAGATTATTTTTCAGAGTTAATTAAATAGTTAGTTCTTGTGGTTTGAACAAACTAACATATTTAAATACTAATAGTTTAAAATCATATTCTAGCGTATTAACTTTTCATTTTGTAATGTTTGTAGGTATTAACTTGTAAGGTATAAACATAGTTGGTCTATGTGGTTTGAACAAAATAACATACTTAAGTACTAATAGTTTAACAAACAATTAATGTTAATACCTCCAAACGTTACATAATGAAAAGTTAATATTCTAGAAGGTGATTTTAAACTATTATTACCTAAGTATGTTATTTTGTAAAAGCCACAAATAGTAACTATGTAATCAACTCTTTTTTTATTAACATACTCAGATCTACGATCTATGACTCATTTAATTATTTTCCTTTGCAATCAATCAATGGTTTTTCTTATTTTATTTTTATTTTATTTTTTGCAATCAAATCAGTGAATAATAGTTAATATTTAATTTAGTTAATTTGTGTAATATATAAGTTTCTAGTCTATTTTATAAAATGTATAGATAAGATAATTCTAGAAAATCTACATGGGTGCAAATATTTATATTAGGCATATACACCTAATGGGTGCAAATATTTATAATAGGTATATACACCTAATTTATACGTACATTTGCATATATGAGTTCAAATACATTCACATGCATAGCCATGATTATATTATTAGGCTATAGGGTGTGAGGTGCATGGTTGGGTCATTAATCGTCACGTAGGATCATTAATGGATTGCTACACCATCCCCTTGTCTCATCCACCATGATTCCCATGGATTAAACCATGGCAACCATGAGCCTACTTTCCTTATTCAATATTTTCTTTCCTTTTCATAAAAATGAATTAAAGTAATATAATAGTGGTTTAAGTCATGACCACACCCTTAGGATAGTGGTTTTAGATGATGACTTAGAAGTATGTGACATGGCGCTGATGTGGAGGGTCATGGTGATCATAAGGGTCATGACCATACCCTATAGCCTTACTAAAGTATTGGATATTATAGATCTTGAAAGTTAATTAAAGGCTTTGGGGAAGGAAAGAATATTCTATGGACACCTAAGATCAAACGCTAAAATCCAAAGAGTTAATGTTAAAGAAAGTTAAAAGGTGAAAATATGATTAGATTATGATTAAGGGTTTGCCACAAAGGTCAGCCCACAAGTAGACGACCGCCCACATTTCCAAAAATTCACTGCCTTTGTCAGTTATATGTCTTTTAACTAATATATTGCCTCGTTTTAAAACTTCATCAAACTTGTCTTATAGCTTCATCATTGCATGTGTAACCCTAATTCAAAATAATCATCTATATCCATGCTTGTGTTGCAAAGAGTCAAAACGTACCAAAGACATTAATAAAATAATATGTGTTAATGCTAGTTTATTTTAAATCATACTACACATCTTACGCACCAGAAGACTTTACAAAACAACACTCATAATTCATTAATTACAAGTTACTACTTTAAACAAAACAACTACTCTATTGGTCTAGGATGCCATTATATCGCTTTGTTAGAATGCTCAGATATGCCCCGCTATTTCCCAGTTAAACTTACACAAAACGCGCATTAAAATTGTCAGTTTTACTAGTGAGTCTATCCTTTGAACACAATTTTCCACTTGCACCTTAGAACGATAAGAACTCGAATTGATCAAAATAGGGATTTTTATCTTAATATAATATAATATTACCAATCCCGCCACTAATCAGTAAATGATTCCACACAACTCCACCGGAATGATGGTTGCAATATAGTACAGCGATTGTCGGCACCACATTGGTACTTGGTACTATGTCGACCAAAACTCATACCGTTGTAACAATATCGGTACTAGTACTGGTATTCGTATTTATTTATTTCGTTTGCTATACCTATAGTGACTATACGATATTGATCTTGTATTAAATCGAATTGATAGCGATCGAATTCCCGTAATACGTACAGTTCCATTAGTTGAACTTTATTTTACGGTAGAGCAGATTCGATGGATTCAAGTTATCTTATATCAATTATACTAAATAATGAAAAGAAAAGCATTTGCGCAAATAATATTTTTGTAAATGCCATATTAACATGGATCCAACCAAGCATTCACTGAAAATTATCATGTGAGATTCCTTTTACATATCTGGAAAGCCTTGAGATCAGCTGCATCTGATTTAGTATATACTATTTAAGTAGTAAGTAATTTATGCGTTTCTTGACACAAAAGAATGTTAAATCATTTACGAAAGAAAAGAATATAGTTCCTTTTTATGAGAATAGTATAAAGTATTTCTATAATAAAAAAAGCTGAATAAAAGTTTGGGAACCAAACATTACCATTTTACAATTGTTGCAATAGTTTTTCCCCGGCGATGTTGCGGGGTACTAAACCAAATATTTCTCTCTTAGGGGTAGGAGCGCCCATCACTCACAACTCACTCATCTCTCATAACATCCAATCAAGTTCCGCCATTTCATTAAACATTATTCCATCACTAGTGATAGATTATAGTGTAAATGTCCATCACTCACTACACCCAACAATTTCCCTCACAACCCGTCAAATCAAACAAGTTCTCCACGCGTCATGGCCATCACGCGTTTAAAAGTCCACGCGTTAAAAGCTTGGGTGGCAGCGGTGTTCTTTTGTCTTCCATGCGTGGTGGAGCTCCCATAACGGGGCGCCCCGTCCCCCTTATAATATGTATGTTTGTATTTTGCTTACTCGTACATACTACTCATAACACGATCTTAAAAAAATACATCGAGCCAACCAATTAAAGCAAAACACTACCATACTTTTGCAAAAAAAAAAAATTAAAACGATAGAAAAACTATAATTTTAAATTGTTTGCAAAATTGTAATTTTTCAAGACAAATAAGTATGTGCCAGGTAGCCGCCTGACATGAATAAAAATAACACGGAGTCAACCAATTAAAACAAAACACTATCATAGTTTTGTAAAAAAAAATTAAAACGATCGCATGACTGTCATTTTACATTGGCGGCAAAATCATAATTTGACAGGAAAATTAAAATGATCGCATCACTGTCATTTTACGAGTGTAAAATCGTAATTTGGTTGGGAGGAAAAAAACCAATCCGAATATTTCTCCACCAATTAAAACAAAACACTAACATAGTTTTGTTAGAAAGAAAACTAAATGATGGGAAGACTATAATTTTGATTTGGGTAAAATTGTAATTTGTGAGGACCAATGAACGAGTATTAGACAACCGCTTGGCACGGATGTAAATTATATCGACTTATAACACCTGTGCCTCCACGGCCATCAAACAAATACCAAACCAATGAAATATTGTATTTCCTACTTGAGATTTGTATAAATATGTGTATCATTTGCACATATCAATTTTTGTTCAATTCCAAACTCTAAATCGCTTTCTGGAAGGTTATACGCGCACCGATGCGTAAATATAACCAGTTTAATGCAACAAACACTCCGGAATAGTGACATAGACTTAACATACCTTATAACCTTTATATAACTTAGAAATAAGTTTTGAAGGCTTTGGTATGGCAAAAACAAGTTAATTCGCTTACAGGGACTAAACTTGACAAACTGCGAAAGTATGCCAATTTTAACTGTAACGAACATTCCGGAACATGAACATAAGTTAAGCATACCATAAATATCCTTTACATAGCTTAGAAATAGTCTTTGAGGGGTTCGGCTTGCAAAAATAAACTTTTGGGTCATTCAGGGACTAAAAGTGTCAAAAAGTGCACAAGTTTGCATTTTCGCGCATAACTTACGTTCTGAATACATCCGGACATCCAAAAATTTATGTAAGCACTAAAATATTTTATTTTAGTGTTCGGCATAAGAAAAATCCATTTGTCGCGTCATTTGGATCGTTTTTCGCGCTTATGCGCATTCCGTCGTAATTAAGCGAACATCGCGTTCGTACGGCTAAACGAACCAACATCCGACATATTTTTGAGCATGTTTCATGTCCACAATGTTTAGGCATCATTTTAGGGCCTTAAAGTTGGCTTGACGGGCCTTAGAAGTGCCGGAAATGGGCTTAAACACGTGCAGGGACCAAAACTGTCATTTATCAAACATGTTTCTGATCTGCAACTCCCAGGCGGCCCGCCTGAGTTTCTGAACATCCTGAAGCGGGCCGCGTCCGACTTCTGGACCAGATTAACTGCACTTAACAGCAGTTTCCAGCTGTTTTAACCACACCCACACATTCTCAATTGCTTAGTCAGATGATAAGGATCATTTTTAGCTACCATAAGGTTCCGACACTTGTACGGATGCGTTTAAGGCACGTTATTCGACAAACGATCTTAACGGTTCTCCGAATACTATAAATACCCCATCACCCCAACTTTAAAAATCACTAGAATCTGATCTAAGTGACTCTAAGTTGGAACCATTGTTTCATACCTGAGTTATTATGATCTAGATTAGCATTCGAGGACCCTTCGTAAGTATTCTTTCGTTCTTTTATTGCTTTTCGAGTCTTTTCGAGTCTGAAAGTCAAACTTTGTTTGACTTTCTGCGTTGACCAGTTTATGGTCAATGCGAAGTTCGTTTGAACTTCGCAACGTGAGTGTAATCATGTTGGTTATAGTCCCTTGGGACTATGCCTACTGATTACCACGTTGTCTAGGGTCGTAGGGTAAGCGATCTAATAAATCGCTTATACCTTCGAATCCGACCCATTTGGTTGATCATTAGGATCCGACCAAACACATTAGGTGACCATAGTAGGTAGGGAATAACCTTCCAAGGTTATACCCAATGGTCACATCGTTTGAGTAGTTGTATGATAGGTAGTTTATATGTCTTAGGTAAATTACCAGAATACCCTTTTCATGTATAATTGGTATTTAAGCATATGTAACCTAAACTTTTTTCATATAACTGATTATGTAACATGTTTAGGCATATAACACTTGTCATGGGACTAGTTAGGCGGTCCGAACGCGTTTCACGCGAACGACGCGTTAAAGTAGCATAAGCTACCTAAACGGGTCGTAATGGGTCGTAAGCACTTATGTAAGGTTTCATTTAGTATGTAGGCTTTGTTAAACCATATTATACGAGTCTCCACACTCGTTTGGTTTACGAAACCTCATTCTATCCGATCTTCCGATTTAGGTCCGGTTTATTAACATAGTTACCTATATTAGGTGCCGTTTGATATCCGTGATCTCTAGCATTGTTTGGTTGTTACTCAAGGACTACTAAGCAATCTCAAGTGAGTACATAGACCCCTCTTTTACTGTTTTCCAAACTGTTTTGGGGTGGAACACATGTGCATACTTGTTACTTTCATGCTTTCATGTTTTCACATCATATACATGCTATGTTCAATAGTACACTTATAGTACATTGTTTTACATGATTTCATTGTTTTATGCTATGTATGTCCATTGCGTGCATACTTAGTACATCGTTTTACATTTACATTTTATGCTATGTATGTCCATTGCGTGCATACTTAGTACATCGTTTTACATTTACATTTTATGCTATGTATGTCCATTGCGTGCATACTTAGTACATCGTTTTCATCACATGCTTACATTTTGTTATGACATTTGGGTTGTTTACAATGGAACAATACATTCATTAACATTAGCTACGCCGTTCGTTATTAGGTAGTGGTACCATACGAATTGACAACTCCCATTCCTGAAATCCTGGGTATGGGGATTGGAAGGAATGACCGAATTCGATATACATAATTTAGATAAACCTTTAAGTTGTTTAAGGGTTTATCGCCGCAGTCTCAAGGCTTGGATGTATGCATTTTCACAACACCGCATAGATGTTCGTATCAGTATAGCATGCATTTCCACAAAACATAGCTTTGATTTAAACCAAGTTTTACTTCAATACTATGTTCTTGTGCATATGGTTTAGTTGATACATTTCACTAGCCATACATATCATTTTGTTTACATATTACATGATTTACATTGATCATGCATTTCCACAAAACATAGCTTTGATTTAAACCAAGTTTTACTTCAATACTATGTTCTTGTGCATATGGTTTAGTTGATACATTTCACTAGCCATACATATCATTTTGTTTACATATTACATGATTTACATTGATCATGCATTTTCCACAAAACATAGCTTTGATTTAAACCAAGTTTTACTTCAATACTATGTTCTTGTGCATATGGTTTAGTTGATACATTTCACTAGCCATACATATCATTTTGTTTACATATTACATGATTTACATTGATCATGCATTTCCACAAAACAAGCTTTGATTTAAACCAAGTTTTACTTCAATACTATGTTCTTGTGCATTTCATCTATGGTTTAGTTGATGCATTTTCACTAGCCATACATATCATTTTGGTTACACATTACATGGTTTATATTTGACACATAAACACTTTTGACATTGGTTATACATTACATGATTTACATCTTGACATAAACATTTTAACATATTATTTCAATACATTTGGCAATTGGTTTAAACTTAGACATCTTACATTGTTGGTTTGGTTTGAGTAAGTGATTAAGTAACGAGGCGTGTGTAATATGATACAAGTATGGTGGATACGCCGCTGGTACTTCCTATATATAAGTGTTTGTATGGTATTACATGTCGTAGCGTTATTTAAATCATTTCAATTTGGACATATAACATTTTATACAAATAACATACTTTTCACAATACATTGTTTTATAAACAACTTAACTTATACAAACTCATTTTACATGGTTATTCATTTAACCATGCATTATTCTCTTATTTATACGTATCATCTGAACTTATTGTTTTTTTTCAAATGATTTACAAAGACAAAGCAAATTACAAGGTTCATGACTAAATATTTTCTTAAACAGAAGTCATGAATCTTATTTTCACAAAACCTATGTACTCGCCGGCATTTTTATGCTGACGTACCTATTTTCACATGTGTTTCAGGAAATGAAGCATAGGATTGATCAAGATACACTTAGGCGGACATGGGCCTTAGTGACAATAAAAGATGCAGACTAGTTATTATGTTATGTTTCTTTGATTTTCAAGACATTGTAACTATTTTATTCAATAAAACAATATTTCGATTTCCATGTGTTATGAAACAATGATTCTGTTACAACACTCCCCGATGTTTCCGCCATGTTTTGTTGTTTTACGTGCTCGGGGTGTGACAGGAAAGTTGGTATCAGAGCTCATGGTTATAGGGAATTAGGTTATTAGTAATACTTTGACCTAGTCTATAACCTTTCTAGGACCCTAACGCGAATTTACTTGCGTTTAGTCATAAAACAATACTGTCACCTATCCTTAGGCGACAACCACAACAAGAACATAAATTTCAAAACCTCTTTGAAAACTAATCATCTGTTCTAGGATGATTGATTGCTATGTTTTGAACTCTCTATTATATGGTTTTGAACCCCTTTGAGTTTTCAAAATCTCGTCAAGGTTTTGGGTTTTAAATAATGTGAACACGTGCAAACTGGAAGGGTGAATGCCTGTATTCTGGGTTTTCTGTCTAGGCAAGCACTTCGTATACATCTCATCAGACGCGAGACCAGTTGTGCTTACCTGGGAATTCTTGGGATGAGTGTTCACTTATAGGCGAGCATGTCTTCGCGATACATTATTTTTGACCCATTTACTTTGATTTGTCACCATCTCATTTGTTTGCCTTAGGTAACAAACAAATGATCCCAATTTTCATTCGTTACCATTCTATATTGATTTTCCAATAACCTTTCACTTGTTTCCTTCCTATGACTTTCATTTCCTTCTAGAATGTCTATTCCTTTCAGCACTGGTCAAATGCCCGAGCGAACAGCCAAATTTGTCCAGCATATAGGCGAAGTGATTCAGAAGACTGTGGATTTAGGCATTGCCATGGCTCATCTCAACAATGAAGCCTCTCGTCTTGACAATGAAGCCACTCAAGAGCCACCAAAGGAAGCAGAAGTCAGGCTTGCACCAACATCAAGGAAGCGTAAGGCTTCAAGGAAACCCACAGCAGTTGCACCTAATCAAGCGGGACCTAGCCAGGTAGCGATGCCACTAGCTAGGAAGCCGTACTTGGGAGCTGCCCCAAGATGCAAACGATGCAACCGTCATCATTCAAACCTCATACCCTGCTTCAAATGTACCTACTGTGGACGGAGGGGACATTTGATTAACACATGCCGCTTTGCTATCCAAAACAAAGCTATTGCAAATCTTACTGCTACCCAACTCCAAGTCAACCCTACTCAAGCTCGTTTTCCGCCTGGTACTTGCTACAACTGTGGCGAGACGAGCCATTTCAGGAACAACTGCCCGAAGATAGTCAATGCAAATCCAACCCTTGGATGAGCATTCGGCTAAACAAAGGATGTTGCTGTCTTATGCCTTTGTTTCTTTTGTTTTCGTGTATTGTGAAACAATATGTCTTGTTCATAAATAAAAGTTGTTGATCACAATTCTGATATACAAGTATAATAACAAGTGTTTATGGCATTTCCCTATAATACCTGCATTAAGGAACTATGTTCCTTACAAACTACTCTTGTGATTCTCTCTTTCAAATGATCGCTCATGAGTCCCTCGAAAATTTTAAGTACTCGTTTCATTCTAAGATACGAAGTACAGAAAATAAAGTGACATTATGAGTAATCATGCTTCAGCACATCTTTACCTTTAAATCCTTGGTTAGATAACTAAGGGTATTTTCAAATCTCATACCCATTACGTTTTGATTTTTCAACATACACAGTACAAGTATTTCAACACAATCTTCATGATCTCAAAACATTTCATATAGTTTGAAAACAATTTTTCTTGATGCATTGTCTATGTTATTTCAAAAACATTGGCCATGTTATCAAAACCAACCTTCCTAATTTCAAAATATTTCATATAGTCTGAAGGCAATATTAACACAGTATATTTTCTTATCAAGTGCATGATTTCGAAAAGCATCATTCATGTCTTTCAAAAACCTTATACATAATTTCAAAATTTATCTCGCATGATTTTAAAACATTTTGTAAATATATCTACCTAATACACCTACTTTATGATTTCAAAAGTATTATATATAAGGTTTCAAAAACGTTAATCACATTTTTCTTAAAAGAACCCCATGCATAGTTTTCAAAAATATTTTCTTCATACATTGACTTAACTTTCAAATTTCGCTTCATATGTCGCCTTGGCATATCAGGCATCTCAACTTCATAAGCATTTTACATCATGTTTTGACCTAAGCACATCCAGTGCAAGGTTTCAAAATATTTTCAACTTTTAAATCCATATGGGATCTTTTTATTTTTCACAATTAGATCCTTATGGATAATTGTCATACAAATCAGAGTCCTTAATTGGATTCCTTATGTACCTAAATTCGAACATTTCGGTTCCTTATAATCGAAAATGAATTTTTCTTTTAAAAATCTTTCTATCTTTATAGTTAGATTCTTGATAACGTTTAAAGTACCAAATGAAATCCACGGAATGGATTCCTAGTGTGCTTTAAAAGCATGTACGCAATTAACAAGACAAATTAACAAACAATTTTGTGGTTATGTGATTATGTGTTCATTCATCTTATGTGTTCTTTTATGCTTTTTTTGTGTTTTTGTATACTCTGGATATTCGTTATCCAAATCCTCGTAGAATCTTTCATATCTTCATATGATGGATTCGTAGCAGGATATTCAAAAGGCGCTACCTTAAATCCTTAATGGGCTTCTATGTAATAGTTAAGACCCTTGGATTATATAGTACCACTCCGTGATACATAAGAGACCCTTTAGTGGTCTAGTAAAAAAGATTGATTCATAATTTGGTTAAAGAACGACATCTAGTGATGTAGCTGAACAGACTCCTTGATAGTCTATTTAGATCATTTATTGATTTAATTAAAAGGACTCTATGGCAGTCTAGTCACACTCATCACAGGATTGTTCATTTGGTTTTACCCTACACATTATAAAATAAACTGTGTGAACTGTGCAAGGAATTGTCTAATTATGGACGCGTACATAATTATGAAATTTAGTGCACAGAAACCCAGTAAGATTTATTATGTGTAAGAACCGATAGTGGCAACAATAACGGAATGTGAACAATGTACAGGAGGTACGGTGGACGCACCAATGACGCTTCATATACTTGTATATAAGTATCCCTCTTACATTGCAAGCATAATGTTATTAAGGTTACTAGAAGTTTAGAACCCTAACCAATATTGTTCGATCTTTTCAACTTCATGTTTTAAACTCTCACAAGTTTCCTCTAAATAAGTTTCGGGACGAAATTTCCTAAAGTAGGGGAGACTGTAACACCTGTGCCTCCACGGCCATCAAACAAATACCAAACCAATGAAATATTGTATTTCCTACTTGGGATTTGTATAAATATGTGTATCATTTGCACATATCAATTTTTGTTCAATTCCAAACTCTAAATCGCTTTCTGGAAGGTTATACGCGCACTGGTGCGTAAATATAACCAGTTTAATGCAACAAACACTCCGGAATAGTGACATAGACTTAACATACCTTAAATAACCTTTATATAACTTAGAAATAAGTTTTGAAGGCTTTGGTATGGCAAAAACAAGTTAATTCGCTTACAGGGACTAAACTTGACAAACTGCGAAAGTATGCCAATTTGAACTGTAACGAACATTCCGGAACATGACCATAAGTTAAACATACCATAAATATCCTTTAAATAGCTTAGAAATAGTCTTTGAGGGGTTCGGCGTGCAAAAATAAACTTTTGGGTCATTCAGGGACTAAAAGTGTCAAAAAGTGCACAAGTTTGCATTTTCGCGCATAACTTACGTTCTGAATACATCCGGACATCCAACAATTTATGTAAGCACTAAAATATTTTATTTTAGTGTTCGGCATAAGAAAAATTCATTTGTCGCGTCATTTGGATCGTTTTTCGCGCTTATGCGCATTCCGTCGTAATTAAGCGAACATCGCGTTCGTACGGCTAAACGAACCAACATCCGACATATTTTTGAGCATGTTTCATGTCCACAATGTTTAGGCATCATTTTAGGGCCTTAAAGTTGGCTTGACGGGCCTTAGAAGTGCCGGAAATGGGCTTAAACACGTGCAGGGACCAAAATTGTCATTTATCAAACATGTTTCTGATCTGCAACTCCCAGGCGGCCCGCCTGAGTTTCTGAACATCCTGAAGCGGGCCGCGTCCGACTTCTGGACCAGATTAACTGCATTTAACAGCAGTTTCCAGCTGTTTTAACCACACCCACACATTCTCAATTGCTTAGTCAGATGATAAGGATCATTTTTAGCTACCATAAGGTTCCGACACTTGTACGGATGCGATTAAGGCACGATATTCGACAAACGATCTTAACAGTTCTCCGAATACTATAAATACCCCATCACACCAACTTCAAAAATCACTAGAATCTGATCTAAGTGACTCTAAGTTGGAACCATTGTTTCATACCTGAGTTATTATGATCTAGATTAGCATTCGGGGACCCTTCGTATGTATTCTTTCGTTCTTTTTTTGCTTTTCGAGTCTGAAAGTCAAAATTTGTTTGACTTTCTGCGTTGACCAGTTTATGGTCAATGCGAAGTTCGTTTGAACTTCGCAACGTGAGTGTAATCACGTTGGTTATAGTCCCTTGGGACTATGCCTACTGATTACCACGTTGTCTAGGGTCGTAGGGTAAGCGATCTAATAAATCGCTTATACCTTCGAATCCGACCCATTTGGTCGATCATTAGGATCTGACCAAACACATTAGGTGACCATAGTAGGTAGGGAATAACCTTCCAAGGTTATACCCTACGGTCACATCGTTTGAGTAGTTGTATGATAGGTAGTTTATATGCCTTAGGTAAATTACCATAATACCCTTTTCATGTATAATTGGTATTTAAGCATATGTAACCTAAACTTTTGTCATATAACTGATTATGTAACATGTTTAGGCATATAACACTTGTCATAGGACTAGTTAGGCGGTCCGAACGCGTTTCACGCGAACGACGCGTTAAAGTAGCATAAGCTACCTAAACGGGTCATAATGGGTCGTAAGCACTTATGTAAGGTTTCATTTAGTATGTAGGCTTTGTTAAACCATATTATACGAGTCTCCACACTCGTTTGGTTTACGAAACCTCATTCTATCCGATCTTCCGATTTAGGTCCGGTTTATTAACATAGTTACCTATATTAGGTGCCGTTTGATATCCGTGATCTCTAGCATTGTTTGGTTGTTACTCAAGGACTACTAAGCAATCTCAAGTGAGTACATAGACCCCTCTTTTACTGTTTTCCAAACTGTTTTGGGGTGGAACACATGTGCATACTTGTTACTTTCATGCTTTCATGTTTTCACATCATATACATGCTATGTTCAATAGTACACTTATAGTACATTGTTTTACATGATTTCATTGTTTTTATGCTATGTATGTCCATTGCGTGCATACTTAGTACATCGTTTTACATTTACATTTACATTTTATGCTATGTATGTCCATTGCGTGCATACTTAGTACATCGTTTTACATTTACATTTTATGCTATGTATGTCCATTGCGTGCATACTTAGTACATCGTTTTCATCACATGCTTACATTTTGTTATGACATTTGGGTTGTTTACAATGGAACAATACATTCATTAACATTAGCTACGCCGTTCGTTAGTAGGTAGTGGTACCATAGGAATTGACAACTCCCGTTCCTGAAATCCTGGGTATGGGGATTTGAAGGAATGACCGAATTCGATATACATAATTTAGATAAACCTTTAAGTTGTTTAAGGGTTTATCGCCGCAGTCTTAAGGCTTGGATGTATGCATTTTCACAACACCGCATAGATGTTCGTATCAGTATAGCATGCATTTCCACAAAACATAGCTTTGATTTAAACCAAGTTTTACTTCAATACTATGTTCTTGTGCATATGGTTTAGTTGATACATTTCACTAGCCATACATATCATTTTATTTACATATTACATGATTTACATTGATCATGCATTTCCACAAAACATAGCTTTGATTTAAACCAAGTTTTACTTCAATACTATGTTCTTGTGCATATGGTTTAGTTGATACATTTCACTAGCCATACATATCATTTTGTTTACATATTACATGATTTACATTGATCATGCATTTTCCACAAAACATAGCTTTGATTTAAACCAAGTTTTACTTCAATACTATGTTCTTGTGCATATGGTTTAGTTGATACATTTCACTAGCCATACAAATCATTTTGTTTACGTATTACATGATTTACACTGATCATGCATTTCCACAAAACATAGCTTTGATTTAAACCAAGTTTTACGTCAATACTATGTTCTTGTGCATTTCATCTATGGTTTAGTTGATGCATTTTCACTAGCCATACATATCATTTTGGTTACACATTACATGGTTTATATTTGACACATAAATACTTTTGACATTGGTTATACATTACATGATTTACATCTTGACATAAACATTTTAACATATTATTTCAATACATTTGGCAATTGGTTTAAACTTAGATATCTTACATTGTTGGTTTGGTTTGAGTAAGTGATTAAGTAACGAGGCGTGTGTAATATGATACAAGCATGGTGGATACGCCGCTGGTACTTCCTATATATAAGTGTTTGTATGGTATTACATGTCGTAGCGTTATTTAAATCATTTCAATTTGGACATATAACATTTTATACAAATAACATACTTTTCACAATACATTGTTTTATAAACAACTTAACTTATACAAACTCATTTTACATGGTTATTCATTTAACCATGCATTATTCTCTTATTTATACGTATCATCTGAACTTATTGTTTTTTTCAAATGATTTACAAAGACAAAGCAAATTACAAGGTTCATGACTAAATATTTTCTTAAACAGAAGTCATGAATCTTATTTTCACAAAACCTATGTACTCGCCGGCATTTTTATGCTGACGTACCTATTTTCACATGTGTTTCAGGAAATGAAGCATAGGATTGATCAAGATACACTTAGGCGGACATGGGCCTTAGTGACAATAAAAGATGCAGACTAGTTATTATGTTATGTTTCTTTGATTTTCAAGACATTGTAACTATTTTATTCAATAAAACAATATTTCGATTTCCATGTGTTATGAAACAATGATTCTGTTACAACACTCCCCGATGTTTCCGCCATGTTTTGTTGTTTTACGTGGTCGGGGTGTGACACCATTAAAAACAAAACCCGACCATAATTTTGCTAAAAAAAGATGACAAGACTGTAATTATAAACTGGGGCAAAATTGTAATTTTGAAATGGGGCAAAATCATAATTTGTCAAAATCTAAAACAATGACAAGACTATAATTTTGAAAAGGGACAAAATCATAATTTTGAAGAGAGGCAAATTCGTAGTTTTTAATTAGGGGTAACACGTATTTTTTTCTGGACCAATGGGAGAGTGTCAGGCGGGGGCAAAATCGTAATTTTGGAGTGGGGCAAAATCTTAATTTGTCAAAATCTAAAACGATGGCAAGACCATAATATTGAACATGGGCAAAATCATATTTTTTAATTGGGGTAAAATCGTACTTTTCCTGGACCAATAGGGGAGTGGTAGACAGCAGCCTGACACCTCCTTCATGGATTTTGCTTTTATATTGTCTGGCACTATTCCCCTCATGAATTTTGTTGTCTATAAAAATAATGTTAACCTCAAAATCAACATCAAAGCTCTTCGCTAGTAACAAAAAATATTCTGATGTTCATTATCTTGCAAAAAACATATATTTGCAACACCTTAAATTTTAATAATATAAAAAAATCAACAAAATCCAAACATCGAGTCAAAGTTGACATTGACGTGTAACACAGAGAAATCTGGGGAAAACGGGATGACTTCCTTGACTATTATTATTTCACGAATAATCCATAGGAATTGAGGTTTGTAAGGGACGAGGTGAGGTGGGGTGGGGTGGGGTGGAGTGGGGTGGGGGTGTGGTGAGGGGGTTTCGCTCCTTTCACAATGGAATAGCCATTGTATGTGATTGAGTGTATAATTAGCAATCTCACGTAGAACTAACTCAAATGCAGAAATTCATGTTTTGGATTACTTCTATTTTTAGTTCCAACAATACTAAAAGTTAGAAGTGATCTTCCTCGTCTCTTTTATAAGTATTCATGTAAGACCTAGCTCTTATCCTATTTTATAAGTATTCATGTAAGACCTATCTCTTATCATAAGTATTAGACAGTTTTAAATTATGTTTGGATGAAAATCCATGTGATAACTGTATTTATTTCCCAAAATTTTAAACTTAGTGATCTCTAGTGTAAGCTACTTTTCATTTATCTAACCTCTTAGTATAGGTTAATATTTCACGTTAGAAATGAAGCTAGGAGGAATATTTGTCACACCCCAACTGATGACGGAAACATCGGGATGAGACGAAGTGTGTATAGATTGCAAGAGACTTCATAACAATATGTGACAATATTTAATTAAATTCAATTTCATTGCAAGTACAAAATTGTCATACAACATTCAAAATGGAAATAACAACATTATTCAAATTTCAACATAACAAAAAAAGATAAATAGATTTAAGGTGTGTATCTAGTCCACCCTAAACTTGTTTCATCATTCATCCATACTTCAATAATCAACCTGCAACATGTATTAAAATAGAGTTTCAATGCAAAAGCAATGGCGAGTATACAAGTTTGTTTACATAGCATAATAGAATAAAAACTCAAGTCCAACATGATTCATAATATGTGATTACTAGTATGCAATTTTGGCGTACAATATGATCAAACCCTAGAATACAATGCATAAAATAGCCTAATCCCAATAGTTTAGCGGGGTGGTAACTTAACAATACCCAATAGAATAGCGGGCGGGGCGTTAATCCTATAGCGATATAATTGTTAAGGTGGGCGAGCAAAGTTAATGAGCATATAACGTTCCAAATCGTTCATAGAGCATACAAGAATAACAAGTAATTCACATTAGTTTCATGCTTGATCAAGGATTGAGTATGTTTAGTTTAGTTTAAAAGTTGTTTGCATAGTTATACATGTTGCATCCCAAAGTGTAAAGGGGAAAAAGGGATCGAGTATACTCACGGTTTTTGCAAGCTTTCCTACTTGATATCCCGTGAGTGTTGGTTGTTTAGTTTGGAGCACCTTGTCCTCCTACACGAAGGATCACAGGTGTGTGAGTTGGGGATAACGGAAGATTATAGATTTGGAATTTAAAATGCATGAACATAGACATAGGAAAATAACCATTCATTACATATGATATTGAAATGGTATACTTACTAACTTGATAATGTCCATTTGTTCATCATCAAGAGTTCGGTTTAACTATTATATAAGTATTACATAGATTATAATATATATTATATATGTCAAGCATGAGGTAGAAGACTAAGGTCTTCATTTAGGCACCTCTAAGAGTCATAGAAATCATGTAGGAGGTAGGAAGAACAAGCTTCCATTTAGGTACCTCTAAGTGTCATAGAAATCATGTAGGAGGTAGGAAGAACAAGCTTCCATTTAGGTACCTCTAAGTGTTCACCACTACACTTGATGTAAAGACAACCAAGGAGGGTCATGAACCATGAATAATATAGAAATGAAATATACATATTAACAAGAGAAAGTCACCAAGTGAGGGTGGGTTGCACTTTTACCTCAATGTGGTGATGAATACACTAGGATATCTAGGATCAAAGAGCTTCTTGTTGATGAATCCTCCTTGAAATGCTCCTAAAGTTACTTGGATTTTCAAGAGGTGTCCAAGAACTCTTATGTGTGTGAGAAGAAAGGTGTAAGTGGGAGTAATTTGGAGAAGTAAGAAAAAGGAAAAGTGAAGTGAGGAGTGTAGTGGTGGTGGTCTATTTATAAGAAGAAGGAGAGAGGAGAGAGAGTTTCTTGGAAAGGGAAAGAAATGATTAGGAGGAAGAGTGTAAGAATGTGTTAAATTGTGAGTGGTGGTGTAAGAGATTTAGTGAGATTTTTGAGATATTCTTTGGGTGAGGCCCCATTGGCCGAAAATTTTTATTTTTATTATTATTATTATTTTTATTATTATTAGGAATAACACTTAAATATTTTATAAAAGTCTTGCAACTTTTATAAAAGTTTGTGGCCTAATCTCACTTGATTGAACTTAATAATTATGGGGTAATACCTTCCCACAAATTTCATCATTATTAAAATATTACCTGTTATTTCACTAATCCGTTTAGCGAGTACCGAACATTAAGGTGAAATAAAGAATCAAGAATTTTGAATAATATAGCGTTCAAAATGTGAGTCGTGATTACAATTTGCACATAAGTTTAACAAGAATAACATGAGTATGATAAAAATTATTTCGTGTTCATTATGATCAATCGTCTCGGATTACAAATAGAAAAAAAATAGAATACAACGAGAGTACAAGACTTCCAAAAATAGAAATACAAACGACGGTTTCTAATTATGGAAGGTATGAAAAAGTAGGGCGTTACAGTCTCCCCTCCTTTAGGAAATTTCGTCCCGAAATTTAGGAAGACGTAGGGAAAAGATGAGGTACTTCGTCGATAGAGAAAACATGGATGTTGAGCGCGAGGAAACAATAAAGGAAAATAAAATCAACGGTGATGGACTTGCCATCAGAAATTTTGACTGGAAATGACATAGATTCAGGTTTAACAAATATAAAGCCTTACGCGAGTATAGAGGTAATAAGGTTGTTAACGAAGAAGCGTACCCTCAACGTCTTCATTGTCGTCCTGGGCTTGCTGTCGTTCTTGATTCCACAGAGGACATTGTGGCCGAAGATGAGTAGTGTCTCCACACTTGTAGCAAGCGCGCACTTTGTTGACTGACTCTGTGTGTTGAAACTTGCGTTTCCTACCTTCGCCACCACTCGCGTGGGCTTCATGGTCATTGGTAATCTGATTGGCTATCTTGGTGGAGGTTGCAACCTGTTTATCGCGAACGCGATTGTTGTTTAGGGAAGCAGCGAGGCGGTAAACAGCTTCAATATTATCGAGTTTGGCTGCCTCGATGGTATCACGCATAGCAGGGGGTAATCCGTTTATGTACTTCCTTATCTTACGGTCGGTGGTCATAACGAGGTGAGGAACAATGAAGCTAAGTTGTTTGAAACGGGTGGTGTAGGCTAGGTTTTCATCCCCCACTAGCTTTAGTGCCCAAAATTCTTCCTCCAACTTTTTTTGCTCATGCGGAGGACAAAACTCGTCCATCATCAGGGCCTTAACTTGTCACACCCTGGCTTTGCGGAAGCGTGGTTATTTTGGTGTGACTTCTTAATACCATAGCTTGACCATAACAAAGCTATATGAAATAAAACCATGCAAGATCATCCATTCGATTAAGTTTTAAAAACCAAATACAATAACATTGTCTTAACGGAAACACATCCTACGACATAAACATTGTTCAACAAACACAAACATCAACATGACATTAAACACAGTTTAAGGACTGTGACTTGTCCAGGAAAGAGTCACATTCCCCAAACCCGGATGACCTCGTAACTAGTGCAGCGGGAAAACGTGTCATACCGCGCCAGATCCTTTAATTCCCTGAAATACATGTAAGTTGAAAAATCAACAATAATGTTGAGCGAGTTCATGTGTAAGTGAGTAAATAAACCTTTGTAAGTATAAAAACCCTGGTATGTAGCAAATAAGGAAAAAGAGATCACCAATGGTTTGCAAGGCCATTGATACGTGTGAAGTGCAAGTAGGAAGACTCAAACCTAGCAGATTTTGCGTTGGGTACAAAGTCACCCCGAGGTCCGTATTGTTGGACCTGGAGTTGGGCTCGCTACACCCAGATAGATCTACCGCTTACGTCCCTCGGTCCTATAGTGAGGATTAATGGCCTCCAGTTCCCGCCTACCCACTCACATGATCTAAGTAGTAACCCTCCTTACGCTAACCATACCATGTATAAAGTACTCGTAATCATAGTAACATGTATTTCACCCCCGCAGTTAAAAACTGAAAACAATTAAGAGAAAAGGGGGACATGAACTCACAGTGGTGCGTCTCTACCAAGTATGTCTCCTGATCAAGCAGCTGTGTGACGACCTACACGTACTAATTCTATTAGACGGACGGCCGTGCCTTAGCTTTATGGTTTAAGTTTTTGGGAAATAGTTAGACAACTATTTCGTGTTTACATTCTGTATACTTGGTAATCATTTTCCTTCCCAAGGATGGGGGATTTAATACATGTGTGTTCGAAATATATTATTAAGTCTTACTTAAAATATATTTTATTTCTAACTCCAAAATATAAATATTCTTCTCAAAAATATTATATTTTCTATTACATAAATTTTCCCAAAATAATACCTTGACAAAAATACGCGTTAAGTCATATTTTCTTAAAATGCGTAAGTTACGTTTTAATGATCGAGTGGTAATAATAATTACCGGTGTAACTTATATATTTATCGTGAAGGCGTTCGTATTATTTTGGATTCGTTAACATTTGATAGTATTATGTTTACCCTAAAAATAATACTAGTATCTTCACAAAATAACCATAAACACATATCAAGTGACTTTATGAAAAATATATACTAAATATATATTTACCAAGTTTTATTTTGTGGAATCCCACCTCCAATGTTTTGTAAATAAAGTCGTGGCGAAATCTATAATTTGAAAACATGTCGAAAAGTATTTCTAACACTTATAGTGAAAACAATTCTAAGTATTAGGTTTTAGAAAAATTTCGCCAGAGTTTCCTCTGTAACTGGAGGTGGCCACGCTTTCAAGCGTATCATTATCTTTTATAATCAAATCAACCATTTTTCTTATTTAACCAAAGCAATATTCAACGCATCAAACTAGTTAATAAACATGTAATTCGCAAGAATCTCATGAACTTGTAGTTTTCCAACACTATGATGTAGATCCCAATACTTTAAGAGGATCTTTATATAAAGCAATCCGATTTTGTAAAAACCTCGTTTTTAGGGAAGTTCCGTCTTTACAACTTCTCGTCATCTTTTTCAAAAATAGTTATTTTGTCGAAAGTGCGTGCTACACAAGTGTTTACACACTTGTGTGTTCTAAAAATCATTCGTGTTAGTGTAAGATCCGTCTTTAGAAAACATGATTTCTTTGATACTTGGTTCTTTGAAAATACCGCTTGTAGATACGTAGATCTACTAGTTTTAAACACTATTTCACTAGCAAAATCGCTTTTACACAAGTTCATGATTCGCGTGTGGTAGAGTTTCATCCTTTAACCCTTGTTACTTCCAAAACAACCTTATGTCATGATCCAAGATCATGACCAATCCGGGTTAAATGATGATCCGAGCTACCACAACATAGATCGGGTCCAAATAACTACACAGATCAAATACTACAAGATTTACACAACATATGAGCTTTTAACCATCATTACAGGGATTTTTAGTAAACTTTTGTGTGTCATTTTGTAAGATTACGAGTTTTAACCGTTACAAATCATATTAACCACTTCAAAATAGTTCGGGAAGGTGATTTAAGCAACTTACTACTAGCTCGAGGCTAGGGACGAAACTAGTCCCAAAATGAAAGGATAAAAGCAATAGAGTGAGGTCCTTCGCCTTGCGAATGCACCAAGCCTCCTTATACGTGACCCTTAACGCTTGAATGATCTTGGAATTTGATGATCAAACTCGAAGAATGATGGATGATGGTGGGGTGCTCTCGGCCGAGAACCAAAGAGAGGGAGAGAGAGTGTGTGTGTTGGTGAGTTTGTTAAGTGAAGTGATAATGTGTTAAGCTTGGATCTTATAGACAAAACTCAAGATTATTACCCAAGGGATTTAGTGTCTTCAAGATATTAAGCATTGGTGATTATTATAATCACAAAGTACAAGGGGTGTCCCCCCTTGGGGACGGTTGGTTAAGGGGGGGGGGGTTCCTAGTTCAAACTCAACCAAACACTAAGTATGTAGTTAGGTTAATCTAGTTAGTTAAGTGATTAACCCGGTTACTAGTGTGTTTTGCTTTACAGTGGGTGTTAGGGTATTCAGGGACCCTAACTGGCTCAGAAAAAGATAAGTAATGTTATTAACAATATTTTCACGTTCCGGGTATAGTCCGGTTGTTCGGTTGGATAGTAATCCGTTAAAGTGCTTAACAAAGCTTTAAAGTGTCGTTATAATTATTTTTAGTGACACAACTTATTCCTGACACTTTGGAAAGTGTCTAGTAATATTTTTCTCATGTCTTGGCACTTTATTAGTTAGCTAAAAGCTGGATTGTTTATTAAAGTGCTGAGTTTTTGTGCTTAGAGCACGTTTTAGGCACATCCAGTCATTGTAACTTATTCCTAGAGACGCAATTCTACAACCCTTGTATCCCTACACTCACCACTAGTGTAGTAAAATATTTCTGGCTCATACAGGCCTTAGAGGCAGTATCTGCCTGATGCTGGCTTTATCAGCATGTTCAATAGGTTATCCGTTCATTGTGCTACTGTGCTTTTGGTGCATCATGTTTGTCACTAAGGTTTAGCATGTAAATAATGTAGTGACGGTAAATAGAGTATGATGCAGGTATATGCATGTATCAGAAATCAAATAGCAGTTCATCAGTAATTTCAAACAAGCACAGTAATTAAGCAGTAATTAATTATTAATTAAGTCGTACGGATACCTGGTTTTGTGAGGGTTGTCACATTCTCCCCCCGTTAGAAAATTTTCATCCCGAAATTTTAAGTTCTGCTTGTAGATGCAGGGTTCTTAGGAAATAGGTGAGGGTATTTCTCTTTCATCCGGTCCTCACGCTCCCAGGTGTATTCAGGACCATGTCTGGCATTCCATCGAACTTTGACGAGCTTGACACTGCTCCGGCGGGTCTTGTTTACTTTCCAATCCGTAACTTCAACCGGTTCTTCAACGAAATGGAGCGTGTCGTCAACATGAATCTCGTCGATGGGAATGGCAATGATATCTTGAGTTGGACTTTTCTTCAGGTTGGATACATGAAATGTATCGTGAACTGAATGGAGTTCGGCAGGCAAGTCCAGCTTGTATGCTACTAGTCCTATTCTTTCCAAAATTCTGAAAGGACCAATGTAGCGCGGATTTAACTTTCCACGCTTTCCGAAGCGTGCCACAACCTTCCAGGGTGAAACTTTCAATAAAACCATTTCTCCAACTTGGAATTCCAAGTGTTTCCAGTTTGGATCCGCACAGGCTTTCTGTCTTTCACGAGCTGCTTCGATGCGTTTTCGGATCTGCGCAATCTTGTCTGTCGTCTCTTGGACGATTTCGGGACCAACAAGCTGTCTATCACCTGCGTCAGCCCAACATAGGGGTGATCGACACTTGCGTCCGTAAAGAGCTTCGAATGGTGCGGCACCAATACTGGTGTGGTAGCTGTTGTTGTATGAAAATTCGACCAGTGGCAAATGCTTATCCCAGCTACCGCCCAAATCCATAACACACGCTCTCAGCATGTCTTCCAAAGTCTGTATCGTTCGCTCGCTTTGACCGTCAGTTTGCGGATGATACGCAGTGCTCAGATTTAATTGTGAGCCAAAAGCTTCTTGGAAGGATTGCCATATCCTTGACACAAATCTTCCGTCTCTATCAGAGATGATTGAGAGGGGCACTCCATGACGTGCGACGATCTCTCTCATGTATATTTCGGCCAACTTGCTCGTATTATCCTTCTCTCTGATAGGTAAGAAGTGTGCTGACTTCGTTAATCGGTCCACTATTACCCAAATAGTGTCATGGCCTCTTGGCGTTCTTGGCAACTTTGTAATAAAATCCATGGAGATTTGTTCCCATTTCCACTTGGGAATCTCAGGTTGTTGCAGAAGTCCTGAAGGCTTCTGGTATTCGGCTTTAACCTTAGCGCATGTTAAACATTTGCTCACATGAACAGCAACATCGCCTTTCATCCTAGGCCACCAATAATAATCTTTGAGATCCTGGTACATCTTATCCGCTCCGGGATGGATAGAGTACCCCGATTTGTGAGCTTCTTAAAAAATAACCTTCCTTAAACCACCAAACATAGGAACCCAAATCCTTTTCTCAAAACATAACGTTCCTTCCTCGTTTGGTACCAAAAGCTTCTCCATCCCACGGAGGTATTCTTCTTCAAGATTTCTTTCCTTGAGAGCTTCTTTCTGTGCGGCACGAATTCGCAAGGAAAGATTGGTTCGGATAATCATTTCTAAAGCCCTAACTCTTATGGGCTTGATCCTCTCCTTTCGACTTAGGGCATCGGCGACCACATTCGCCTTCCCTGGATGATACTTTATCTCGCAGTCGTAATCGTTCAGCAACTCAACCCAACGTCTTTGCCTCATATTCAGCTCCTTCTGGTTGAATATGTGTTGTAGGCTCTTGTGATCTGTAAAAATTGTACACTTTGTATCATAAAGGTAGTGTCTCCAGATCTTTAATGCAAAAACCACTACGCCAAGTTCCAAATCATGTGTGGTATAGTTCTTTTCGTGCACTTTCAATTGACGCGATGCGTAAGCAATAACCTTTTGGCGTTGCATCAACACACAACCCAATCCTTGACGTGAGGCGTCACAGTATACCACGAAATCATCTGTACCTTCTGGTAGTGCTAAGATTGGCGCATTGCAGAGCTTATCCTTCAATATCTGGAATGCTTCTTCTTGTTTGATTCCCCAATCAAACTTCTTATCTTTCTGCGTGAGGAGCGTCAATGGTTGAGCGATCTTCGAAAAATCCTCAATGAACCTTCGATAGTAGCCAGCCAAACCCAAGAATTGTTGAATCTCGGTTGGCGTCTTTGGCGTTTCCCAATTCTTAATCGCTTCGATCTTGGTGGGATCCACGTGGATTCCATCTCCGTTCACCACGTGTCCAAGGAATTGTACTTCTTGTAGCCAAAACTCGCACTTAGAGAACTTGGCATACAACGGTTCCTTCTTCAGCAGCTCCAAAATAGCTCTTAGATGTTATTCGTGCTCAGCCTTTGTCCTTGAATAAATCAAGATGTCGTCAATGAACACAATCAGGAACTTGTCCAAGTACGGCTTGCAAACTCTATTCATCAAGTCCATAAAGACTGCAGGTGCGTTTGTCAAACCAAACGGCATAACAAGGAACTCGTAGTGTCCATAACAAGTTCTGAAGGCTGTCTTTGGGATACTTTCCTCTTGTATCCTTAACTGATGGTATCCAGATCGAAGATCGATCTTTGAATAAAAGCTTGAGCCTTGCAGTTGATCAAACAGATCATCAATTCTTGGCAGAGGATATCTATTCTTGATCGTCTGCTTGTTCAGCTCCCGGTAGTCGATGCACATTCGAAAGCTACCGTCCTTCTTCTTGACAAACAGGAATGGAGCTCCCCAAGGCGAGAAGCTTGGTCGGATAAATCCCTTGTCTAACAACTCTTGAAGTTGTGTCGACAATTCTTGCATCTCAGACGGGGCAAGTCTATAAGGTGCCTTAGCCACAGGCGCAGCGCCTGGAACTAAGTCAATGCGGAACTCTACTTGTCTCTGAGGTGGCAGTCCAGGTAAGTCCTCTGGGAAGACTTCTGGATATTCTCTCACGACAGGGATGTCTTCTATTCTTGGCTCAGCAGCCTTCTTATCCACAATGTGTGCCAGGAAGTCAACACATCCCTTCTGCAAACACTTTCGCGCTTTCAGGCAGCTGATAATTCTTGACGGCGTATCACGCTTCTCCCCGTGAACCACAATTGTTTCACCATCTTCGGTTGGCATACGAACGACCTTTTCGTGACAAACTATTTCAGCCTTGTTGCCTGATAACCAATCCATTCCTACCACCACGTCAAAGCTTCCCAACTGGACTGGTAGCAGATCCAACGCAAACTCACGCTCTCCCAATTCTATCACACAACCTCTGATAACTTCATTGGCGTCTACTAACTTCCCATTAGCCAATTCGATTGAGTACGGAATATCTAATTTACTAGCGGCTAAACCAAGCATGTTCTTAAATTCTAACGATACGAAGCTATAATCGGCGCCAGTATCAAATAAAACGGATGCATAATGTTGGTTTACAGGGAACGTACCAGTAACGACATTGGGATCCTGGCGCGCTTCCCGTGCTTCGATATGGAACACTCTTCCACGGGCTTGGTTTAACTCTGGGCAGTTCTTCTTAAAGTGCCCGATATCACCACAGTTAAAGCATCCAAGTCTTTGCCCATTTCCACCTCCATTTCCAGCTTGGTTGTTGTTTTGGTTCGCATTACCAGCTTGATTCACATTGTTGCCTCGATTCCCGTTTCCTCCATTGTTCCCCTGTGGGCGATTCCCAATACCACCACGATTATTATTTCTATTCCCAAATCCTCCTTGGCCTCCCCGGCCAGCACTAGCCCAACAAGAATCCTTCAAGTGACCATTCTTTCCACAAGCTTCACATACTTTTGGCCCGCATCGGCCAGAATGGTGACGCTGGCAGGTGTTACACTTGGGCTGGGTGCCCATATATCCCTTTCCTTTCTTCCCACTACCAGCTGTAACCTGAGCTGGCGCACTTGGCTCTCCTTTCTTAACAACCACACTGGCGCCCTGCTTGAAGTTCGAGAACTTTCGTTTGTTACCTCCGGATGACTCGACGTGAGTCTCTTTCTTCTTTTGCTCAACATCAGAAAACTTGTTTAGGGGGATCACCTCCTCAGTGAGAGCTACGCTCAAATCGATTGCCTTAGTAATTGTCGCAGGCTTGGATGAGGTCACCATGCTTATGATTTGAGGAGCTAATCCCCAAATGAAACGTTCAATCCGCTTGAACTCCGGAGTGACCATGTAGGGTACCACATGCGATAAGTCATGGAACCTCTGAACGTATTCTGCGATCTTTGGACCTTCCATTTTCAAATGCCAGAACTCAGTTTCCAATCTTTGGATTTCCGCGCTAGAGCAGTACTTTTTGCGCATAAGTTCCTTCAGTTCGGTCCAGGTTAGTGCGTAGGCAGCAGCTTCACCAAGTGTCTGCACTTGCAAATTCCACCAAGAGAGGGCTCCATCCAAGAATAGCCCTGAGATATAGGTGACTTGCTGATCTAGTGCGCATTTGCTCATGCGAAGAACAGATTCAGTTTTCTCAGCCCAACGAACAAAGGCGACAGCACCTCCTATGCCATCAAAGTTGACCGGTTTGCAGTCTAGAAACTGCTTGTAGGTGCACCCTGCACACACATTGTAACATGTGAACGGCATTAGCATCTTTGCTATAGATATCCAATTAGGTCATGGTATGTCTAAATGACTTAGTATTACCATGAGGTGGATTGTTGTTGCCATTGTTGTTTGAGCTGCTTCCGCTGGGTCCTCCTTGCGAAGCGGCGTATTGTGCGATGGCAGCAGCGATGACTTGTTGGAGTTCTGCCTCATTGGTAGGCATGCGTGTCTCACGTCTTGGTGGCATCTTCTAAAAGATGGTTTACGTTGGTCAGGCCATAGTAAAGATCCCATGTTATAATACGTAAGTCAGGTCATAATATAGCGTACGTATATAATGATAGTAATAGTACATAACATCTCATGTTATAATCATATCATTCACACAACATCCCATGTTACAAACATCAATCACACAACATCCCATGTCACAAACATCAATCACACAACATCCCATGTCATAGAATATAAATAACCAAATCAAGCATTAAGTATGATGAGAATACTTCGATTGCCATATATTGAGACCACATAGTAAGCGTACAAGTACATCACAGTGTCATACAACATCAGCGACTAAGGGCTACATCACCCTAGTCCAAAAACTATATCAAATCAGTGTCAGTACATCAAATGCATGTCAACAAAAGTCAGAATCATAATGTAGTCTCCAAAAATGCTGTGCAGTCAAAAGCAATCGCCGTCTTCTCACCAGCGTCTACCCATACGGTACTGAAGAGCTCTACACGGATGGCGGTGGAGGAGGGGAAAAGTGTGTGTAGAACAAACGACGCAACTGGAGCCAGTTCTCTTCCATGGCTCTCTAGGTACGCAACCAAGAAGCAACCTGCTGCTCAAGTGCCAAAAGGCGTGCAGCATAGTCTGGTGGTAAAGGTCGAGAGGGCTGCAAAGGAGAGTGGGTCTGACCCTGGCACTGACACGGCGGCGGCTGGGCTCTCTCAAGCTCCTGAATGCGCTGCGTGTGTGTCTCGTGCTGGGCGACAAAAGACATCAGAACGTTCTCAATAGTATACCCCGTATGGAAAGAATGGTAGGGGTCGGTCGGTGGCATAACAGAAGGTGACGTCCAGAGAAACGGCTCACTGGTGGGATCAAAAGGTGCCACATGAAATGGAGAAACAGGGGGAAAAGTAGCAGACGGTGGTATAGCAGGGATAGATACCGGTACATGTCCAAAAGGGTGAGCCGAAGAACCCTCTCCAGGTCGCGCTGGAGGTGTAAACCAAGGAAATGAAAAGGAGGTACCAACGTGACGGGTATCAGTGATCTGAGGGGGAATAGGTGGGACCTCGTCATCAGCAGGAATCCACCCATGCTGGGCGTACTCATCTCGTGGGTCAATCTGTGCCTCAAAAAGTGCATGATCAAACTGAACTGGCATAGGATCATGGTGAGGTGCAATAAGGGGGTCAACCGGTGCATCAGCAACAAGTGGGGGATCAACATGATCAGCAACAATGACATGATCACCCTCCAACAACGGGGCGTCCACTGGGTGATCATCAATAGGTGGGTCAGCAATGACAGGCTCAATAATAGGTGCGTCAGCATGAACTGGGTCATGCTCAAACACTGGGTCAGGAGCAGCTACCTGCTTAAGGGCCATGGCAGGCTCGGGGTCATCAAAGGCCATCCCAAAATCAAACTCGGGATCGATGGGACCAACTGGGTCTACTGGGTTGACTGGATCCTCCATAGGCTGATCCATGGGTATAAACTCTATATCCTCATCTGGGTAGAATCCTGGGGGAAAGACAGGATCGGAATCCTCCACATCATCGTGGTCGAAAGCAAAACTAGGAATAGGGGCAACAGAGGATGCCTGGTCGGGATCTGATCCATGAGAAAAGTGCTGCGCACTCTGAGTGTGTGAAGGTGCGGAGGCCACAGACTCGAAAGAGTCTGGGACCGGAGAGTGAGCAGGTGACTCCTCAGCGGGAGCATCTGCGATCAACAAAAGATCTCCAGCAGTAAGAAGGGCCTCGCCCTGAACCTCATCCTCTAAGGGCTCGTCATCAAACAGATCGACGTCATCATCGTCGGCGTCGAGAAGCAAATCGTAAGCAGGATATGAAACAAGTGGTATGGGAGCAGGGATCTCCACTAACGTTAGGTCCCCGGCCAAAGGGCCATCAGCGAGCTCATCAGCACCATCAGGTAAAGCAAAGGGCTGAAAGTCGTCCTCGTCCGTGCTAGTAACGTCGGATGTGTGGACCTCGCGCTCTGAAGACTCTAGGTCATCTGATACTATAGGTCTAGGTCCAGTGGTGTCTGAGTCACCTGTGCCAGAGGTGTCCATGGTGTCTGTAATATAAACACAAACATGCACAAACAGTCAATCATACAATCAAATAATCACATAAGTCACCAAGTAAGCATTCAAATAGTTCTCCTAGTCCTACTAGCCTCCCAGCCTCCCAGACTGCTCTTCCTAGTCCCACTAGCCAATTCTCCTAGTCCCACTAGCCAATTCTCCCAGCCTCTCAGACTGCTCTTCCTAGTCCCACTAGCCAATTCTCCCAGCCTCTCAGACTGCTCTTCCTAGTTCCACTAGCCAATTCTCCTAGTCCCACTAGCCAATTCTCCTAGTCCCACTAGCCAACTACCTCGGCCTCCCAGACCGAGCCTCAGCCTCCCAGACTGAGCCTATAAATAATAAATAAAATGTGCTCAACATTTGTTTATAAAAAATTTTGGATCTGGACTTAAGTGGTATGCAGTAAAAATGTTTTCATGAGAGCCCTAGTGATCATAGTCTAGACTCGAGAAAGAATCCTAGTTCGCTATGATCAGAGCTCTGATACCAAGCTGTCACACCTTGGCTTTGCGGAAGCGTGGTTATTTTGGTGTGACTTCTTAATACCATAGCTTAACCATAACAAAGCTATATGAAATAAAACCATGCAAGATCATCCATTCGATTAAGTTTTAAAAACCAAATACAATAACATTGTCTTAACGGAAACACATCCTACGACATAAACATTGTTCAACAAACACAAACATCAACATGACATTAAACACAGTTTAAGGACTGTGACTTGTCCAGGAAAGAGTCACATTCCCCAAACCCGGATGACCTCGTAACTAGTGCAGCGGGAAAACGTGTCATACCGCCCCAGATCCTTTAATTCCCTGAAATACATGTAAGTTGAAAAATCAACAATAATGTTGAGCGAGTTCATGTGTAAGTGAGTAAATAAACCTTTGTAAGTATAAAAACCCTGGTATGTAGCAAATAAGGAAACAGAGATCACCAATGGTTTGCAAGGCCATTGATACGTGTGAAGTGCAAGTAGGAAGACTCAAACCTAGCAGATTTTGCGTTGGGTACAAAGTCACCCCGAGGTCCGTATTGTTGGACCTGGAGTTGGGCTCGCTACACCCAGATAGATCTACCGCTTACGTCCCTCGGTCCTATAATGAGGATTAATGGCCTCCAGTTCCCGCCTACCCACTCACATGATCTAAGTAGTAACCCTCCTTACGCTAACCATACCATGTATAAAGTACTCGTAATCATAGTAACATGTATTTCACCCCCGCAGTTAAAAACTGAAAACAGTTAAGAGAAAAGGGGGACATGAACTCACAGTGGTGCGTCTCTACCAAGTATGTCTCCTGATCAAGCAGCTGTGTGACGACCTACACGTACTAATTCTATTAGACGGACGGCCGTGCCTTAGCTTTTTGGTTTAAGTTTTTGGGAAATAGTTACACAACTATTTCGTGTTTACATTCTGTATACTTGGTAATCATTTTCCTTCCCAAGGATGGGGGATTTAATACATGTGTGTTCGAAATATATTATTAAGTCTTACTTAAAATAGATTTTATTTCTAACTCCAAAATATAAATATTCTTCTCAAAAATATTATATTTTCTATTACATAAATTTTCCCAAAATAATACCTTGACAAAAATACGCGTTAAGTCATATTTTCTTAAAATGCGTAAGTTACGTTTTAATGATCGAGTGGTAATAATAATTACCGGTGTAACTTATATATTTATCATGAAGGCGTTCGTATTATTTTGGATTCGTTAACATTTGATAGTATTATTTTTACCCTAAAAATAATACTAGTATCTTCACAAAATAACCATAAACACATATCAAGTGACTTTATGAAAAATATATACTAAATATATATTTACCAAGTTTTATTTTGTGGAATCCCACCTCCGATGTTTTGTAAATAAAGTCGTGGCGAAATCTATAATTTGAAAACAAGTCGAAAAGTATTTCTAACACTTATAGTGAAAATAATTCTAAGTGTTAGGTTTTAGAAAAATTTCGCCAGAGTTTCCTCTGTAACTGGAGGTGGCCACGCTTTCAAGCGTATCATTTTCTTTTATAATCAAATCAACCATTTTTCTTATTTAACCAAAGCAATATTCAACGCATCAAACTAGTTAATAAACATGTAATTCGCAAGAATCTCATGAACTTGTAGTTTTCCAACACTATGATGTAGATCCCAATACTTTAAGAGGATCTTTATATAAAGCAATCCGATTTTGTAAAAACCTCGTTTTTAGGGAAGTTCCGTCTTTACAACTTCTCGTCATATTTTTCAAAAATAGTTATTTTGTCGAAAGTGCGTGCTACACAAGTGTTTACACACTTGTGTGTTCTAAAAATCATTCGTGTTAGTGTAAGATCCGTCTTTAGAAAACATGATTTCTTTGATACTTGGTTCTTTGAAAATACCGCTTGTAGATACGTAGATCTACTAGTTTTAAACACTATTTCACTAGCAAAATCGCTTTTACACAAGTTCATGATTCGCGTGTGGTAGAGTTTCATCCTTTAACCCTTGTTACTTCCAAAACAACCGTATGTCATGATCCAAGATCATGACCAATCCGGGTTAAACGATGATCCGAGCTACCACAACATAGATCGGGTCCAAATAACTACACAAATCAAATACTACAAGATTTACACAACATATGAGCTTTTAACCATCATTACAAGCATTTTTAGTAAACTTTTGTGTGTCATTTTGTAAGATTACGAGTTTTAACCGTTACAAATCATATTAACCACTTCAAAATAGTTCGGGAAGGTGATTTAAGCAACTTACTACTAGCTCGAGGCTAGGGACGAAACTAGTCGCAAAATGAAAGGATAAAAGCAATAGAGTGAGGTCCTTCGCCTTCCGAATGCACCAAGCCTCCTTATACGTGACCCTTAACGCTTGAATGATCTTGGAATGTGATTATCAAACTCGAAGAATGATGGATGGTGGTGGGGTGCTCTCGGCCGAGAACCAAAGAGAGGGAGAGAGTGTGTGTGTGTTGGTGAGTTTGTTAAGTGAAGTGATAATGTGTTAAGCTTGGATCTTATAGACAAAACTCAAGATTATTACCCAAGGGATTTAGTGTCTTCAATATATTAAGCATTGGTGATTATTATAATCACAAAGTACAAGGGGTGTCCCCCCTTGGGGACGGTTGGTTAAGGGGGGGGGGGGGTTTCCTAGTTCAAACTCAACCAAACACTAAGTATGTAGTTAGGTTAATCTAGTTAGTTAAGTGATTAACCCGGTTACTAGTGTGTTGTGCTTTACAGTGGGTGTTAGGGTATTCAGGGACCCTAACTGGCTCAGAAAAAGATAAGTAATGTTATTAACAATATTTTCACGTTCCGGGTATAGTCCGGTTGTTCAGTTGGATAGTAATCCGTTAAAGTGCTTAACAAAGCTTTTAAGTGTCGTTATAATTATTTTTAGTGACACAACTTATTCCTGACACTTTGGTGCATCATGTTTGTCACTCAGGTTTAGCATGTAAATAATGTAGTGACGGTAAATAGAGTATGATGCAGGTATATGCATGTATCAGAAATCAAATAGCAGTTCATCAGTAATTTTAAACAAGCACAGTAATTAAGCAGTAATTAATTATTAATTAAGTCGTACGGATACCTGGTTTTGTGAGGGTTGTCACATAACTTCTTCCCATTCCAACGCATATGCCAGTTCGTTCGAATGAATGTTCCTTTCGTTCGTCCACCATTCGAGAGCTCGGGCTTGGAATACCCCAGTCGCACTACGCGTTCTGAGTTCATTGGGGCACTCACTGTTGATGAACGTGACCTCCATGCTATCAAACCATTCGAGCACGGCGGTCACCCCATCATTGCCGGTGAATGGCTTAGGATTGCACGATGAAAAGTGCTTGAAGTTGAATGAGGCGGGCTTGCGTATTTCGACCTAGGAGTCGACGGAGGAGTTCGGAGTTTCAGAAGCTCGAATCTCGGAAATGACCTTTGGAACGACGCGCGCAAATTGATCGGCCATGAAAGCCATCATCTTCTTCGTAGCACGGGACTTTGACTTCTTAGACGAGTTGGAGTGACGAGAATACTTCTAAGATTCAAAAGAACGAATAGGTGAGACTTGATCATAATGTTTGTTTAAGAAAAATCGTTTGCATAAATTGATTCACATAGCATAAAGTGTCACATAGCATAAAAGGTTCAAATTGGTTCACATAACATAAAGAGTTTAGACGTCTCATATAGCATAGTCATAGCATAGCATGAATAAATGAAAGCATTGTAAATTTAGTTTGTTCACGAGGGTTCATTATTGTTTGTGATTGCGATCAACGTGCGAAATGAGTAAACCAAAATTTGAAAAGAACGAGCGTTCAAGTATAAAGTCACATATAAATTGAGATACATAAAAGAGAGGCTCAATAAAACATATGATTGTTTCGGGTAGAGAAACGTCGACTATTCCAAAGTGGGTTGAATGCCTTTCGATTTAGAGAAAACGTGCTTTGGCCTATAGGTAAGATACTCTCTTCGAGAAGCGATTAACGGTTTCTTACCCTTCCAGTTACTACACGTCTCTAATCGATTGGAACAATCGAGACTTTGGCGAGATTGAAAATCGAGGAATGGGACTTAATCGACGAGATGCGGGTTTCACCCCTAACTTGACGATTTCGTACCCTAAATGTGGTTGGTACTCGTCGGGTCAAAATATAATTTCGACACTTAGACGAGGGTCCACTAGAGTTGAAATGGAAATTACCATTAAGTTGTGGACTTCACTCCTAGCTTAATGGTGAAATTTCGTGCAAAAATAGTTTAAGGTAGAATGAGAGTCGTTTACCAAATTGTGGGTTTCACGCCTATTTTGGTAAAGTTGTCTCATTTGTGTTACAAGAGTATACAAATAAACAAAGTGTATTCATGTTAACCTTAGGAAAGGCATATAAATTTTAATCAACAATAAGTATAGCTAGGAAGCATGCATGGTAGAGTACAAAAGTTTTAAACACCACATAAGAGGCAAAATTCCTAAAACTATAGATTAGGGCAAAAGCATGACAATTTTCCTAATTCCTTATAGTTATGGCTCTGATACCAATCTGTCACACCCCAACCGATGGCGGAAACATCGGGATGAGACGAAGTGTGTATAGATTGCAAGAGACTTCATAACACTATGTGACAATATTTAATTAAATTCAATTTCATTGCAAGTACAAAATTGTCATACAACATTCAAAATGGAAATAACAACATTATTCAAATTTCAATATAACAACAAAAGATAAATAGATTTAAGGTGTGTATCTAGTCCACCCTAAACTTGTTTCATCATTCATCCATACTTCAATAATCAACCTGCAACATGTATTAAAATAGAGTTTCAATGCAAAAGCAATGGCGAGTATACAAGTTTGTTTACATAGCATAATAGAATAAAAACTCAAGTCCAACATGATTCATAATATGTGATTACTAGTATGCAATTTTGGCGTACAATATGATCAAACCCTAGAATACAACGCATAAAATAGCCTAATCCCAATAGTTTAGCGGGGTGGTAACTTAACAATACCCAATAGAATAGCGGGCGGGGCGTTAATCCTATAGCGCTATAATTGTTAAGGTGGGCGAGCAAAGTTAATGAGCATATAACGTTCCAAATCGTTCATAGAGCATACAAGAATAACAAGTAATTCACATTAGTTTCATGCTTGATCAAGGATTGAGTATGTTTAGTTTAGTTTAAAAGTTGTTTGCATAGTTATACATGTTGCATCCCAAAGTGTAAAGGGGAAAAAGGGATCGAGTATACTCACGGTTTTTGCAAGCTTTCCTACTTGATATCCCGTGAGTGTTGGTTGTTTAGTTTGGAGCACCTTGTCCTCCTACATGAAGGATCACAGGTGTGTGAGTTGGGGATAACGGAAGATTATAGATTTGGAATTTAAAATGCATGAACATAGACATAGAAAAATAACCATTCATTACATATGATGTTGAAATGGTATACTTACTAACTTGATAATGTCCATTTGTTCATCATCAAGAGTTCGGTTTAAATATTATATAAGTATTACATAGATTATAATATATATTATATATGTCAAGCATGAGGTAGAAGACTAAGGTCTTCATTTAGGCACCTCTAAGAGTCATAGAAATCATGTAGGAGGTAGGAAGAACAAGCTTCCATTTAGGTACCTCTAAGTGTCATAGAAATCATGTAGGAGGTAGGAAGAACAAGCTTCCATTTAGGTACCTCTAAGTGTTCACCACTACACTTGATGTAAAGACAACCAAGGAGGGTCATGAACCATGAATAATATAGAAATGAAATATACATATTAACAAGAGAAAGTCACCAAGTGAGGGTGGGTTGCACTTTTACCTCAATGTGGTGATGAATACACTAGGATTTCTAGGATCAAAGAGCTTCTTGTTGATGAATCCTCCTTGAAATGCTCCTAAAGTTACTTGGATTTTCAAGAGGTGTCCAAGAACTCTTATGTGTGTGAAAAGAAAGGTGTAAGTGGGAGTAATTTGGAGAAGTAAGAAAAGGAAAAGTGAAGTGAGGAGTGTGGTGGTGGTGGTCTATTTATAAGGAGAAGGAGAGAGGAGAGAGAGTGTCTTGGAAAGGGAAAGAAATGATTAGGAGGAAGAGTGTAAGAATGGGTTAAATTGTGAGTGGTGATGTAAGAGATTTAGTGAGATTTTTGAGATATTCTTTGGGTGAGGCCCCATTGGCTGAAAATTTTTGTTATTATTATTATTATTATTTTTATTATTATTAGGAATAACACTTAGATATTTTATAAAAGTCTTGCAACTTTTATAAAAGTTTGTGGCCTAATCTCACTTGATTGAACTTAATAATTATGGGGTAATACCTTCCCACAAATTTCATCATTATTAAAATATTACCTGTTATTTCACTAATCCGTTTAGCGAGTACCGAACATTAAGGTGAAATAAAGAATCAAGAATTTTGAATAATATAGCGTTCAAAATGTGAGTCGTGATTACAATTTGCACATAAGTTTAACAAGAATAACATGAGTATGATAAAAATTATTTCGTGCTCATTATGATCAATCGCCTCGGATTACAAATAGAAAAAAAATAGAATAAAACGAGAGTACAAGACTTCCAAAAATAGAAATACAAACGACGGTTTCTAATTATGGAAGGTATGAAAAAGTAGGGCGTTACAATATTCACAAGTATAAGAGAAAGAAATGATCAACTGAATATTTTTGGTTGAGCTTTGCTCATATGATCCAATTTATTAGTTTGATAAAATTGATGATTTTCAATAAACAAATACTTATGCAATAAAAGAGTTATAAGTACATGTGGATTTCAAGAAACTAATGCAAATGTAATTTAAAGTTTGGTATAGGTTAGTGAAATGAAGACATAAAAAACTTACAATAAAAAGGAGTTTTAACAAAAGTTGAAATTCAATTTGGTCCATAATAGGGATGAGTGTTGGACCATCCTCCATTCTTATGTGTAACACCCCAAAAATGGGTTTGGTAATTTAAACCCGGTTAATATAAAGGAACGGGTAAAAAATACCGTTAGGGGTAAAAGTGAACCCGTAAATAAATATCAACTAGGAAATTATGTTAAGACATTAAAGTATGCAAATGGATACTTAACCATATATATTTAAGACTTAATACTTGAGGGACCAAATGTGCATAAGTTGAAAGTGGAATAATGAAAGTTAAAATATCTAAACACAACACATACATCAGACGTATGTGTGTGTGTTCGACATAGGTGAAGCAAGAAGAACAAAACCCTAATTACTACTAATCCATCAAATTAGAAGAGAAATTGAAGTGTAAATCGATGCATGTATCCAGATTTATAATCCTCTAAGTGTGCTCAACATCAAGTAAGTTGAATTTTATGCTTTAGTGATGTTTAATGATATGGGTTATGTGTAATCCATGGATGTATTGCGAAATTAAGCATGAATGTTAGTTAATTTCAACATAAGGAAGTCGTAATGTGCTTGATTTTGACTATATTGATGGTTCGATAAGAAACCCATTTGAAATTGTGAGGATATGATTAGTGATGATGATGTATGTGTTAATTCTTGATATAGTTTGATGAGTAGGGTTAATATATGCATAATGATGTCATAATAATCTGAATATTTGAAGAATTCATGTGTTGGTGATGTTTTGCCATGACTTTAGAAAAGATTTTGTAGAGATGTGCTTAATAGGCTTGTACATTTCGCTAGATAAATAGTATGCACATAAGGTGTTCGATGAAATGCTTGAGCTGAATTGATTATGTATGAATATGAAGAACTTTAGATTTAAAAGATCTAATAATGGCGTGGAATATGGATATGAGTAATGAGCGTTAGAGTGAATGATGTGAATGCGTGTAAATGATGTATAATGTGAAAACTAAATGCAAATGTGATACACCCTTTAGGGTCGAAGAAAGGAGGAGAATCAAGTCAAGCGAAAGCATTAGGAGCGCACGACTCCGGTAAGTTCTTATGAACTTCGTTTAATCTACCAGTAAGTTTATGAATGATATTAATGATATTATGAATTCCTAAAATTTTCCGTTGTAGATTAAAATTGATTAGATGCAAGAAATTATACTTGAAAAAGGTTTTAAAAATTGATGTTGTAGCGAATATGAACCAACCCGTCTAAATGGATTGAAATGATTAGTGGAATGATTCTCATAATGTTTATATATTGACTTGTTCATAACGGGTCAAATAATGTAAGCGAACTCCGAACTTACCCTTTTGTTTGTTAATGTTTTTTTTTATGATACATGGTAACTATTGAAGGTAACGTAAGAAGATATGAATCGTTGTTATTACTAAGTTAAGTTTTAGTGGAAATGGGTCGGAAGTGGTTAATAAAGAGAATTGATTAAGTTTGGGCAATAAAGGGAGTGTACATAATGGATTATGCATAAAGATGAGTTATGTGTGTTCGAGGTCATGTTCATATGAAAAGCCGCTAATGATACTAATCGTTTTCTATTGAGAATTAATGTGAAGCATAGGCAGGCTAACAATGGAAGTAAAGGTTGACTCTGCAATTCGATGCGAGTGGTCGAACGGATGGATGAAGGAGCTAGTATAAGGGAAAGCATGATATGTGGACGCTTTATTATGCATGTGTTAATGTTTTTTTTTGTATTATGTTACCGGTTACTAATGTTGAGGTTGAATGTGATGACTGCAGGTTGTAAAGGGTTATGGAGGTTTCATCAAGAATTGCACGCGGTTGAAGATCGAGTCAAGATATGGATTGTACGTGGGTGTGTATGTGGTCACTTAATTGGATATATGTGTGTTAGTAGTTAATCAAATTTTAGAATGGAATTAATGTATTTAAGTTAAGAAAGAATATTATTAAAGAAATTTTAATTATGTGTTTTCCGCTGCAAATTTTGGGTTTAAACATTTAGGGCGTTACATTATGGTTTGTAAAAACCAGATCCAATTCGTGTATTCACATTCAATTCGAGCTCACTCACTCCTTTCATCTTTGTTTTTGGAGTTCCCTGAAATTAGCTCGTTCCCATCGTTCTTGGTGCAAAATTAGGATTGCCTTTGGCTTCTAGTAAGCTTCTAAGATTGATACTAGTAGCAATTCCATCCATTGTGCTTGAATTCGATTTTGATTAGTTAATTTCTTAGGTTTTCAGCTGTTTAAGCCCCACCTATTCCAGGCCCATCACTCGTTTGGTTTTGCAATCAGAGGCACCTAACTTTGCGTTTTGAGTTAAGGTATGTTGTCATTACTTCAATTTCTTCATTTGAAGTCAATACTAGTCAAATTGGTCAAGATTAGAATTCGATTTGCTAATATAAATGGGTTACGGACCGTAAGCCAAAACCACGTGGTCTCATACGGTTAGTAAGACTGATATTTTGACCGGATCAGCCTATTTTAGGTAACGGATCGTAAGCATTATCCATGCTTCTTCATACGATCTGTAAGCAGAATGTTCTATCCAAACCCTAAACACATGGGTTATGGACCGTATGGCCAAGCATAGGCCAACAGTACGATTCGTAATGGACCAAATTACACTTCAAACTGATTTCAATAATTAGGTAACATACCGTAAGGTCACCTATACGGTTTTGTAAGACCTTTCCAATAAGAAACAAACCCTTAGATGTTGCAAACATGTTTTCAATCCCAATTTGTAACTCATCAGTCTAATATGATGATTAATATAAGTAACATTCCTTATGGATATTCCACTCATTTTGTGACTATAGGACCAATTCAGTATAACGCTTCTCGTTATCGATAAAAATTGATACGGCTGTTCTTCCATAGAAATTAGCTAAATACATATTAATTATTTTAAAACCTGAGATGCTAGTATAAAACCTATTGGCTATTGTTTCTAAACAATTGGTGCATGTTTAATTACATATTTCTCATAGTGATAGATTTACCTTAATATGTTTATCATAAATAGCATATGCGCTACACGTATATTAGTACTGGTTATAAATTGGTCATTAAGAGAAAGTTGGTAGTCATACATAAGTATCTGCATGTGATGTATGTACTTTGTGAAACTAGTACGTTTCACTTTGTGAAACTAGTATGCTTCTAAATCAGATGCTTAAACTGTAAAATTGGTAAAATAAGATACTTATCTCATGATTAACATTAAGTACTTTATAAAATGTGTGTTAGTTATATTTACCAGTGAAACTTAACGTATTTGATGTATTCTAAAAATTGACTCACAGGTGGTTAATCGCTAAGAGCCGCTTGGGACTGGTTTTACTGTCTTTGGAACTTAGAACTCCTTATACCAGAACCTATGATGTCACCAATTCTTTTTGAAGTTTAAATATATAGTTGTGCTTTGTTTTATATGCTATTATATTACTTTGACATTTTGAGTTTTGTGTTATTGTACAGACTTGTATTTTGATATAATGCTATCGTTTACTTCTTTAGCAATGTAAATATGATAACAATAAGTTACGCTTAAATTCCCCATGCCCTCGCCATTTAGCTCAGTTGGTTAAGGAGGCGTGAGATTTGCACAATAATTACCACTGTTTCCTTGGTGACAACTTTCAGAATAGGCAGATTTGTACAAACTGGAACATATATGTACAAATTGGTTTTAGAGGGGATATGGGATATATAGATAGAGATAGAAAAAGCGAGGATAAAGGTTGGTGGTGACGGGTTCCCGATCATGAATGCATTATTGATGTGCCACCAGAAAAAAACAAAGGTGGAGAGAGGGCCTAAATATGAGTGCCGTATATCTATCGCTTCCGTCAATCATGTATCGTAGCTGAGAAATGTTCAAGATAACGTTTAGAAGTGTTGATATTTAGATAAGGTTCATACTTTGTTAAGGAGTCCACCCTTAGATAAAAGTCCATCCTCTCTATTGTCCATCCTCATGAAATGGGTGCATGTGTTAGCAAGGATGGACTCACCCTATAAATAGGAGAAGAGTCTTGTCATTTTAGAACTTTTGCCATTCTAGAGAGAGAACTAGTGCCTGATTGTTTTAAGGTGTTGTAATTTTCATATCAATCAACAGAAACACATTATAGTTACATTCTTGTGCTTGATCCACGCACGTACACGGATTCCACATGTGATACGTGATCTACGCAGTCATCGGTGTTACGAATTCTATCCAAAACAATATACAAGTGGTATCAGCGGAGATCGATTGCACGGATTCAATATACAAGAATTCAAGTGATTTCATCAAAATCGGAGCTGAAATTCATCAAATTCATCATATTTCTTCTTCTATTCATACTCTTCATTTTTTTGAACTTTAAACTTAGATTTACACAGATTTCAAGGATAAAATCAACTAGATTTTGGAAATAATGTGCTAAAACTGTTTTAAATCAACCCTACAAAGTTTCATAATCAAATTCAAAGTATTTCTTCATCAAATCAATGAAAAACTATACAGAAAGTGACCTGTGCGCGCTGATATGTTCATACGAATCTGGTCAGTTTGAGTTGACTCGTACGAATCAGCATATTAGTTTGGTACGGATCTAGATTGTTCATACGAATCTACTTCATCTGAGTATCTACGCTGAATTGTTTCATACGAATCCAGGTTTTTGTGTCGATTCGTACGAACCTAGGGATCTTGGGTTATTGTCACCAATCAGCAAGTTTGCACGAATCTACTTTGATTGAGAGTCTTGATCAGTTGTTGCGAATCAAGGATTGAAGGTTAGATTCACCCAGAAACAAGTAGGTTCGCACAAATCTGGATCTGATAGTTTGATTTCATATGGATCTGGAAGTTAATACAAATCTAGAAATACTCACGAATCAGAAATTAACGAATCAGGGTGTTGATTAGTTTGAATGAATCAGCAAGGTTGGAACGAATCTACCTTATTACGAATCAACCTTGATTCGTACGAATCAAGGTCATTATTCATACGGATCAACAATTTTAATTACGGATCCAAAAATACTCCATCCTTAGAATTTGGTTTTTAAAGTACACGGATCTGGAACTTTAATAAAGAATCAAGAATCTGGAATTTTTGGTTTAGAAAGAATCTGGTGTTAGAACGGATCTGGAAATTATTAGTTGATCCGCTCGAATCTATAGTCTAGATTGTTTCAGAATTACGGATCTGGAAATTATCTGTTCATTCGAAAGGATCAACAATCAGCGAAGCAAGATTGGAACGAACCAACTTACCTGATTCGAACGGATCCAGAAACAAGATTCAACGAATCAACAAAGTTGTGTGCAAATCTGGAATTCTTTCATTCGAACGAATCTAGTGGTTTTCATATTCACGGATCAACTTAAGAGCAGATCCGCACGAACCCAAAAATCATTAATTGTCCCTTCGCGCGAACCCAGGAATATTAATTGTCACGGATCTACATTGAACTGAAAAATCATAATCAGTGACCTATTGAATCTGCGGATCTACTCTAATTAGAAGGATATACACAAATTTACTTGGCTAGATCTGCATAAATCTGATATTTGTATTTGCAGGTTATACATGAATTGACATTGGATCATTCATGGATTGATTTTGATTGTCACGGATCTACATCAATCAGAACGAATTCAGGTATTAACAATTCGAACGGATCTACATGTTGCACGAATCAACAGTCACGAACACTTTATTACGGACCTAGATATGCAATTAGAAGGTATTGCACAGATTTTTACGAATCAAGAAGTGAGGATTGGTTATAATCATGTTGATTCACACGAACCCAGATTGAGTTCATCTGCACTTCTATGTTCGCACGAACCAACACCATCTAAGGAATTCAGAGTTTTTGTTCACTTGTTTCAGATTCGCAAGGATCTAGACGCTTATTCTTTATTCATCCGCGCAAGTTAAAGAAATTGTTCATCCTCACAAACTGATCTTTCCATTCACACATATCAATTCATTCCTCATCCGCAAACTTCAAATCATTGCTCATTCGAACATAACTAGGGTTTTCAAAGTCTTGATTTTTAAATCTGATTAAGTGTTTGATATTTGTTCATAGGTTATTCTCGAGCATTTTAATATCATGGATGAGTTTGATAATCTAAGACGGTAGAGAGATTTTTCTCGATATGAAATTAATAAGTTGTATGATCCTTATGATGAAGCAAAGGAAGCAAAGAGATGGGACCCTCAAAGAGAATGCTTCTTAGATCCTCAAGGTAATCTAGTGGTTGATCCCAGGAAGGTGGATTTTAACACAGTGGTAGTTGTTATTCCAACTTGTGGACAGTTTTATACGAGGAGGAAAATAGAGAAAGATTACCAAGAAAATTTGAATAAGCGTATAAAGGAAGTGTTTTACGCGAGTCTAATGAAGGTGATGGAGTTGAAGAAGAAGAAAGAAGAAGCTGTTGAGAAGCTGGTTGTTGAACGGAAGAAGACAGCAGGAGAAGCTGATGAAAAACAGCAGAAGGCTAAAGAGTTGAAGAAGACGATTGATGAAAAGACAGTGGGAGATCAAAAAGAGGTAAATACTCAATCCGAATCTTCTAAGTCGTCAAATAATGATGAAAATGTTAAACAATCTGTTGATAAAACTGAAGAACAGTGCAGGAATTGTAGGGAAACATGCAGAGCCTATACTGAGAAAGACGAAAATTCAAAATCAAGAGATATTGAGTTTACTAAAATCGAAACAGTTTTCAAAACAAAATGTAAAGAAATGCTCGAAAATGAATAAGTTTTGAAACAAAATGTTGAAAAGCTGACACTGAAATGTCAAGATTTTGAAAAAGAAAATGAGATTTTCAAACAAAAGTGTTCAGCAGATTGTAATGAATGTTTACAAAAAGATAATATGATCCTCTGACATAACTCAAACAAAAATATTGACTATAAATATTTCTTTACTGGTTTATGTTAAAGAAAAATTACAAAAAGATTTTCGGAGTGTTTTAGCATAAACTTTGTAAAATAAAAAAAGATTTTGCTTCTACTTTATTTTCGACAACCGATGTCTGAAAGCTGAGTTTCAAACTCTGAGTATGCTGACCATGTCTCTAAAAATAAAAAAGTTCATTAATTTGAAACTTGAGATTTTAAATGAAAACTTTGTAGGATCGTTTTCTGACCCGAATGAGTCGATCAGAAGAGTTTTTCTCAATGCGAAAGGCGGAAACAGACGTATTGAGTTCAATTCAGCTAGAATATCACTTTAAACTGTCTTTAGATTAATTTGACAAAGTTTTACAGCGAGTAGACACTTCGGCTCTCTAAACCGGAATCTAATTTCGTTACAAATGACACAGACCAGACACCTATATATAGGCAAGCCTAATTTCGCATGAACGGTTCACACGAAATTACATTTCACACGAATTAGTAATTTCGTACGAAATTACCAAGCGAAATAACAAAGTGTTATTTCGTGCGAAATTACATTCAAACCTATTTTTGACATTTTCTCGTATTACGTGCCCTGATCTATCTATACATATACAAGACTCGATACAAGACGAAGTCGACAAACGCATGCACCAACAAAATTCAAAAACAGATTGTGAAAATATTCAAGGTCATTAATTTGGACTTGAATGATTAATTAAGAGGGTTTAGGATACTTTCAGTGTCAAATCTATATAGTTATTTGATAAGGGGAGAGAGCCTGGTTTCTAGGATTAAAATTCTAAACTGTCAGATATCTTGCATTAGAGCCAGATTACCAATCCTGAGTGTTTTAGTGTGATTAGATATTCTCTCATGTGTGTTTTGAATTGTCATATGATGTAAGCCAGATTATGATCCTGATAGCTGAGGCTAACGGGGAGTCTGGAGAAAAGCTCAAACCAAGGGGGAGCTTGCAGAAATAGAACCAGGTGGCGAATCTGAAAAGCCGGAAGCTTAAAGAAAGAGGAAGCCTGGAGATAGAGTCTGACGAAAGGATGAGCTGAAGCGGAACGCAGATTCAAGAGGAGCTTGTTAGAGCAATGTGGAGTTGACGGGTGGTCCGTAGGACAACCCTTAAACGGTTTAAAAAGATTAAAATTCCATGCTTTACTTGGTTATTTGCTTGAACTTAGTAACTACGAGTGTTCGTGTGTTTTACAGGTAAATCGCTTAATTCGGTTAAATTGGAAACCGTAGGTTACGGTTTAGAAAGGAACCCAGTGCATACTTGATTCTTCGAAGGATTGAAAGAAGGACCTATTACATTTGGACGCATATAGTGGGATATATATTAAAATACTTTGAAAACCTTACATCAAATGAGATGCACATGTTGGCAGCTTATGAGCATCACGTGGACATGAGTATTTTTTTTCAACAAACATCATCATCTCAGCAAAGAGGAGGATCAATTCAAGGTGACACAAAAGTCAACAACTACATAAACATCATCAACATATATGCAGGGTATTGGGAGCCAACAAAGAAGGTTTTTAACAAAGTCAAACAAATCAGAAGTGGGCCAACATCTTAGATTGGTGGATTATTTGGATTGGGCCGCCACACAAAGTGAAGGGAACATCACCACGTTGACTGATGGGCCAACATTTTGGACTTAAGGAGACTCTTGGATCTCTTTCATTGGGCCGCACATATGAGCCAAGGAAAGGAACAACAAGTCAACAAAGAAGTGGCGGCTGACATAAGCATCACGTGTGGATCTTCTGGATTGGGCCAACACAAGGCAAGAGGATATAGTGGGCGGCACATCTTTGTTTGACAACATCACATGGATTGGAGATGTTGGGCTGACATTATCAAAGAAAATCATGTGGAATGTGGCAGCCTAATTAATCACAACATTATCATTATTATTTGATAACAATTGTAGGCGGCAACTTCAACATAATCATCATCATCATTACGGCAACAGAGGCTGAATATCACGTGAAACAAAGAAGAAAAAACTCAGGATGTTACCGTAATTTACGGTATGACCGTAAATTACGGTGGACTTGAATTGGACCTGAAGCTCACCGTAAATCAGAAGACATGCACCGTAACAATATTATGTCCACCGTAATTTACGGTGGAGCCGTAAATTACGGTGGTGTCTGCGGATTTTATGTAACTGCCCTCATAAATCAGTTTTTATTGTGTCTTTTGGATTGGTCTTATCATTGGACGGTTTTTGATCATCTTGGGGGCGAATTTTGGCTGCTGGTTTGTTTTGTGAACAATTCTTATCATCCGGTTTGTATTTTTGATTCGTATGAACATTGGTTTGATTATGATGATGATTCACCGAGCCATGTCCGGCTAAACTCTTCGGTGATCATCTTAGGTGAATGTTTCTTGAACTTTTGTGTGTTTTATTTCTGAATTTCTAGAATGATAACTTGCGTTGCTTGAATATCATGGTGTATGTTTGATTGCTTGTAACTTGTTAATCGATAGTGCAATTTCTAGTCTTAATCGTACGTTCTTGGTGCCGTTGGCAATCGAGATATCACGGGAAGGGTTAGGGTTGGTTATTGATTAATTGGTCATCGGGAAACAACCTCGCGTTTATATAATCCGAGTACTTTGTCCCCTTTTATCACTTCAATCATCTATACACGAGTTATGTCTATGTAACTCTTTCTAGTTGGAATTACACACAATTGTTTAAAGAAACTGAAACCTAAGATGATCATTGTTCTCTCCTAACTTGTTTTACAGCCAACTTTGATTTGAATTAGTTTTTAATTTAGTTTTCTAAAACAACAATCCAAATTCTTGAAATTTAATTTCTGCAATTTAGTTTAATATTAATTGAAGTACAAAGCTATACAATCGACACATTTTCTACGTACTCCCTGAGTTCGATACCCTCTTACCACTATCTATAGTTGTTTGGGGATTAAATTTGCGTGATCCACGACAATCACGTCAAATTTTGGCGCCGTTGCCGGGGAGTAGTGCGCAACGTGTGTCAGTTTGTTAGTTTTGCTTTGTTATTTTCGGGTTTACACTGGTGTGTTTAGTGTGCAGGTTCTACATCTCACAAAGCGTCACCATTGTCATTTGATCCGGAAATCGAAAGAACACTAAGGCAAAACCGAGTTTTACTACGCGAAAACAGAATCGTTGGTTCACCCACTTCACCCATTACACCAAGAAACATCATGGACAAAACACTAGTACCACCCACAACGGGTCAAACGACCTCAACATTCATGCCTACATCCACACAACCTTCACCAAACACCACTATTCCAAACATCACCACAATGCCTACTCCACTCCATGATACTACACCATCCAACACTACACAACCGATTACTACTCAAGTCGAACCCAGTCTTACCTTTATCCCATCTGCCACCATTCCACCACTTTCACACTTCTTTCCTCCGACTACGGGTCAATCATCTTCTACTCACTCATTACCACAAAGCTCAACTGTTATCCATACTACCTCGACATATCGACCATCGAACCAACCCGGTATGCAATATTCGTCTTATCCTTATATGCAATCTTCGGGTATAGGAGGAGATGGGTATTTTGAAGGTTATGAAGAAGAGTTTGAGGGATATGAGGAAGAAGGATATGCTTATGGGGGTGATGGAGATCAAGGAGAGTTTGGGTATGTGCCGGGTCAATCTCAAGGCATGGCAAGTGTAGGTGGAGTGCCACAACAACTTATACCGCAACATATTCGACCAAGACCACAAGGGCCACCGATGCAACGCCCTATTCCTTTGCAACAAGTTCGGCCACAAAATGTACAACCACAACTTCAAAGGCCGATTCAACAACCACCATTCGTACCACAAGGGCCTATACCAAGACCAATGGGTCCTATTCGTCCAAGGGGTCGATTGGGTGTACCAAGAAGGCATCTTAGGGAACAAGCACGGGGAATAGAAGCACATTTCAGGCCAATCATTACTCAAAACCCTTCACCAGTGGTTATCCCTCACAACAACCAAGGGAGAACATTTGAAGTAAGAACGAATTCCTTGCAAAGTCTACCGAAGTACAAAGGGCTAGCAACGGAGGAGCCGTATTTCCACTTGGAGGCCTATGACTCAATTTGCAACACTTTTGGGAGTCAAGGTTTTTCGGCCGATGATGTCAAGTTGGTCTTATTTCAGTTTTCGTTGGAGGACAAGGCAAAGAAGTGGTTCTACACTTTGCCTTCAGCATCTATTTATACTTGGGCGGAGATGCAACAAATATTTCTAGACGAATTTTACACCGCCCAAAAGACCAACGATGATAGAAAGGGGTTGAGAAGCTTCCAACAACAACATGGTGAGATGTTCCACGAGGCGTTTGAACGATTCAATATGATGATAAAGAATTGCCCTCACCATGGGATTGAACTTTGGGAGTTGATGAACGCTTTTCACGAAGGGTTGAGTGCCGAGGATGCTCGAGATTTAATGTCCATTACCGGTGGAACTTTTGGCACAAACTATGAGAATGACGATTGGGAGTTCTTAGAGAACATGGCGATTACCTCGAAAAGAAAGGCTCAAGCATCGAGGAGAGCGCGACCAGCCATTGCCCGACATCAAGTGCACGCCATAGATGATGGTAATGTTCAAACTACTAACCAAATTTATGATGTGTGTGCTTTGTGTAATGAAATAGGTCATGCGGCTGCAAATTGCCAAGGAATGGTGGAAGGGCAATATGAAGAGGTGCATGCGATTCAAGGTCAAGGTCAAGGAAGGGGTGGTAGAAACTACAACAACATGAACTCTAATACTTACCACCTCGGGTTGAGGAACCACCCAAATTTTCGTTATGGGAACCCTTCAAATCAAGCTAACCCGAATTTCCAAGGAAACCAAGGATTTCAAAGGCAATATCAAACGGGTCAAAGCTCTTCGGGTGGAAATGAGATGATGGAGATGCTAAAGGCGATGCAAAGTGAAATGCAACGAATGAACCAACGTGATGAGGTTCGGATGCAAAAGGACGAGGTTCGTGACAAAAGCATCCAATCGTTGACCACTCAAATGGGTCAACTTGCAAGTGACGTGGCGATGTTAAAGAAAGCAAAAGGCCAGCTACCGAGTGATACGGTGCCAAATCCTAAGAATATAAAAAGCATTAACATCAATGTGGTAAGCACCGTTCCTAGTACCGAATTTAATGAAAAATGTCTAACATCTTCTTGTCAAGTGAATGCAGGTTTGGAAAAAGATGCCGAAGTTGAGAATGATAAAGAGTGTGAAGCGCCAATCGTGCCTATCCGTGTGGGAAAATTAAAAATCCCTCACGCATTGTTGGACTACGGGGCAAGCATGAGTGTGCTACCGAGCGATTTATACGATATGTACGACTTTGGTCTGCTTGAAGGTATAGACACCATGGTGAGCTTGGCAGATGGAAGTTGGAGGCGTCCACGGGGAATGGTTAGGAATGTTAAGATTCAGTTGGGAGAATTTGAATACCCGGTGGATTTTCTAGTTTTGGACTATGCTTCTACCAACATGGCATCACAACAAAGGGTAATTTTAGGTCGACCGTTTCTATACACGGCAAATGCTCAAATTAATTGTAGAGACGAGATTATTACCATGACCGAAAAGAACCGTAAGTTGTCTTTTGATGTTCAAACTAGAGTGATTAGTTATGAGTCCATTGAGGGGAAGGGTGGTGAGTCTAGTGATTGTATGAAAAATGTGTTACAACGAATGAGAAAAAAACACCCACCGGACCGTGAAGAAGCATATATGGGTGCGAGCAAGAATGTATTTGATTACCCACCGAGTCAAAACAAGATGGATGCATTTTGCTCAATGGCACAAGGAAGTGAAGGAAGTGATAGGAACCGGTTCTTTGAGCCACCATAAATGGGGGTGGCACGGTCTGGCTGAAGACGTGAAACTTAGCGCTGCTCGGGAGGCAACCCGGGGTTTTTCACTGATCTTGTTATTTCTTTAGTTTTCTTTGTTTCAGGGCCATGGCAACACTCAAGTGTGGGGAAGATGTGCGGATATTTGTGTGAAGGTGGTGAAAGGAAATTGGATCATTTACAATATCTGTTGTGCCAAACTTTACCAGGTCAATGTACTTTTTCCTTAGACTTGTCATGTTCTTTAGCTTTGAAATATTGTTAGTTTGTTACTTTGCTTTTGTTTATAAAAAAAAATGAAAAATCCAAAAAGAAATTTGGGATTTGAGAGTATTAGCGAAAGCTAATGTTTTTGGTTAGAAGCGATCTTTCCCTCAAAACCATACATTGGGACAATGTATCCCAAGTGTGGGGATGGGGGGAAATTTTTGAGAGTTCTAAAAAAATTTTTGTAAATCCAAGCGAAAATTGTTAAAAATTGAAAACTTGATATTGTGCCATTTGACACACCGACACCCATTCCTAGTCTTTTCTTGGTGAGGATTTGAGCCACACATGATTGTTATTGATATTTCATTGTTTGAGTGGCGGTGTGTGTTGTGTGTTAATAGAACTTGTGTGTGAATACTTGTTAAATCCTAGAATTAGCATGTTTTTGAAAATGATTGGGGGACTTTTAGGAAGCCTCGTCTAGATGTGTGAGAGTGCGGGATTGGTGGGTTGGACCTCATACGTTACATATATGAGCTTGGTATTGTGAGGGGTGGGGGTTTGGTCCTTAGAAAGCCATGTTGAGCCTTAGACCATTCGATTGTGACCCGAGCCTACTTCCTACAAAAAATTTACCTTTTGAGATGACCCGGTTTAGGAGATTTAGTTTATAGTATTGATGTTCTTGTATATATTGTTGAGTTTGATGTGTAATGAAAAAAAAATTGAAAGAAAAAAAGAGAAAAATATAAAAAGCAGTATTTAGTTGCAATCGTAGTTGAAAATGTTGAAGAAGTTGTGTATATATTTGATGGTTGCTTTGTTTAGTGGTAGAAATAAAAACCGGGTCAAATCAATTAGCTCTCGCATATATATTCCACCATTCTCCTACCTTTGCACCTAGCCCAGTTACAACCCGTAAGTCTCTCTTGATTCGTAAGCATGCTAAATATTTGTTAGGAGGAAACTTGATTCTTATACAAGCTTATTGTCACACACACACATACACGCATTGAGTGGTTTTGCATTACATGCTAATATTTCTTGTCACCGAGAGTTTTTGTGAGGGGTGTGTCTTGTGGTATGATTGAAAGTTAGTAAAAGGACGGCACATTTAGCTTGGTTTGCACGTTGGTCGCTTGTGGTGTTGAAATAATTTTCGAATGGGTTGCTTGGGACAAGCAACGGGTAAGTGTGGGGATGTGACGGGTGGTCCGTAGGACAACCGTTAAACGGTTTAAAAAGATTAAAATTCCATGCTTTACTTGGTTATTTGCTTGAACTTAGTAACTACGAGTGTTCGTGTGTTTTACAGGTAAATCGCTTAATTCGGTTAAATTGGAAACCGTAGGTTACGGTTTAGAAAGGAACCTAGTGCATACTTGATTCTTCGAAGGATTGAAAGAAGGACCTATTACATTTGGACGCATATAGTGGGATATATATTAAAATACTTTGAAAACCTTACATCAAATGAGATGCACATGTTGGCAGCTTATGAGCATCACGTGGACATGAGTATTTTTTTTCAACAAACATCATCATCTCAGCAAAGAGGAGGATCAATTCAAGGTGACACAAAAGTCAACAACTACATAAACATCATCATCATATATGCAGGGTATTGGGAGCCAACAAAGAAGGTTTTTAACAAAGTCAAACAAATCAGAAGTGGGCCAACATCTTAGATTGGTGGATTATTTGGATTGGGCCGCCACACAAAGTGAAGGGAACATCACCACGTTGACTGATGGGCCAACATTTTGGACTTAAGGAGACACTTGGATCTCTTTCATTGGGCCGCACATATGAGCCAAGGAAAGGAACAACAAGTCAACAAAGAAGTGGCGGCTGACATAAGCATCACGTGTGGATCTTCTGGATTGGGCCAACACAAGGCAAGAGGATATAGTGGGCGGCACATCTTTGTTTGACAACATCACATGGATTGGAGATGTTGGGCTGACATTATCAAAGAAAATCATGTGGAATGTGGCAGCCTAATTAATCACAACATTATCATTATTATTTGATAACAATTGTAGGCGGCAACTTCAACATAATCATCATCATCATTACGGCAACAGAGGCTGAATATCACGTGAAACAAAGAAGAAAAAACTCAGGATGTTACCGTAATTTACGGTATGACCGTAAATTACGTGGACTTGAATTGGACCTGAAGCTCACCGTAAATCAGAAGACATGCACCGTAACAATATTATGTCCACCGTAATTTACGGTGGAGCCGTAAATTACGGTGGTGTCTGCGGATTTTATGTAACTGCCCTCATAAATCAGTTTTTATTGTGTCTTTTGGATTGGTCTTATCATTGGACGGTTTTTGATCATCTTGGGGGCGAATTTTGGCTGCTGGTTTGTTTTGTGAACAATTCTTATCATCCGGTTTGTATTTTCGATTCGTATGAACATTGGTTTGATTATGATGATGATTCACCGAGCCATGTCCGGCTAAACTCTTCGGTGATCATCTTAGGTGAATGTTTCTTGAACTTTTGTGTGTTTTATTTCTGAATTTCTAGAATGATAACTTGCGTTGCTTGAATATCATGGTGTATGTTTGATTGCTTGTAACTTGTTAATCGATAGTGCAATTTCTAGTCTTAATCGTACGTTCTTGGTGCCGTTGGCAATCGAGATATCACGGGAAGGGTTAGGGTTGGTTATTGATTAATTGGTCATCGGGAAACAACCTCGCGTTTATATAATCCGAGTACTTTGTCCCCTTTTATCACTTCAATCATCTATACACGAGTTATGTCTATGTAACTCTTTCTAGTTGGAATTACACACAATTGTTTAAAGAAACTGAAACCTAAGATGATCATTGTTCTCTCCTAACTTGTTTTACAGCCAACTTTGATTTGAATTAGTTTTTAATTTAGTTTTCTAAAACAACAATCCAAATTCTTGAAATTTAATTTCTGCAATTTAGTTTAATATTAATTTAAGTACAAAGCTATACAATCGACACATTTTCCACATACTCCCTGAGTTCGATACCCTCTTACCACTATCTATAGTTGTTTGGGGATTAAATTTGCGTGATCCACGACAATCACGTCAGGAGTCTGTGGTGCTGAAAATGTTAAAGCTTCTAAGAGACTCAGAGTGAAGAATAAAGCTACGAGATTGGCTGCAGCAATATCCAAGGGGGAGTCTGTGAGTGCAGTATGTCTATCGCTTCCGTCAATCACGTATCGTAGCTGAGAAATGTTCAAGATAAGGTTTAGAAGTGTTGATATTTAGATAAGGTTCATACTTTGTTAAGGATTCCATCCTTGATTAAGTGTCCATCCTTAGATAAAAGTCCATCATCTCTAATGTCCATCCTCATGAAATGGGTGCATGTGTTAGCAAGGATGGACTCACCCTATAAATAGGAGAGGAGTCTTGTCATTTTAAAACTTTTGCCATTCTAGAGAGAGAACTAGTGGCTGATTGTTTCAAGGTGTTGTAATTTTCATATCAACCAATAGAAACAACATTATAATTACATTCTTGTGTCTGATCCACTCGTGTACACGTAAAGGCATAAATTTTAATAATGAAAAAACTAATTAAACAGGAAAATAAATTAATTTTCTGAGGGGATTTATTTCTCATTAGTTTAAAACAAAAATAGATTACCAATATCAGTTGCATCAGTCCCCTAAAATCTAAAGTTCAAAATAATTCCTATATTTGTATTCCTATTTGAACCCGAGATAGTATATTTGTACCACGATGTTTTTTTTATATATATTATTTCAAGTAAATACGTTGAACATTTTTTTTTTTTTTTTTTAAGAAATCGACGTTGTAAAATTTGATGGGAGTGGAGAAATATATTAATATAATCCCCTACCAAAAGTGGTTACGAGGCCACACACATACATGTACTAAAGATGCACAGAGGGAGAGAGAAACCCTTGATATATATTCCTCCTATAATTTAGAATGTAACCTTGAGTTGGTTGTGCTCTGAGTTTTGAACATACTTCTTTTTACCTAACACACACTGAAGATCTACTCGATCTGAATACTTGAGAAGTACAACAGCAACACCTTCACTAAAAGATCATCAGAGGAGGAGTTCAAGATGATAGATAAGCTTGTGACAGAAGAAAATATAACCTCAAATGGTTTCTCTAACACCAACAATCTTCCACCAGCTTCTTCCTTTCCTCCCCCCATAAAGAAAAAAAGAAACCTTCCAGGAACCCCAGGCATGTACCATACTTCAAACTCATGTTCTTTAGTTGTATTTCACTAAAATTAGCTAACTAGGGTCATGAATATGCAATCTTAGTATTTGGGTTGGCATCTTGGAACTTGATCCATATGGGCAACTGAAGTGGATCTTTGATCCTTTATTATGTAATAAGAATATTTTGCCAAAAAAAAAAATAGGTCCTTTTGGACACTTGCAACCCTAATTTTTTAACCATCTTCTTATAGATATATAAGTATATTCATTTCGTTCAATAGTTATTTGTTTGAATCTTGTTTCACAAATCTGTAGATCCTGAGGCAGAAGTTATTGCACTTTCACCAAAGACGCTAATGGCCACAAACAGATTCATGTGTGAGATTTGTGGAAAGGGTTTTCAAAGAGATCAAAACCTTCAACTTCATCGACGAGGTCACAACCTTCCATGGAAGCTAAAGCAAAGGACAAGCAAAGAAGTGCGAAAGCGCGTTTACGTGTGCCCTGAGAAGTCTTGTGTGCATAATCACCCATCAAGGGCACTTGGAGACTTGACAGGTATTAAGAAGCATTTTTGCAGGAAACATGGTGAGAAGAAATGGAAGTGTGCAAAGTGCTCTAAGTGTTATGCCGTTCAGTCGGACTGGAAAGCTCATTCCAAGACATGTGGGACTAGAGAATACAAGTGTGATTGCGGAACTATATTTTCAAGGTAACTTTTTTATTATTTAACCTCAGTTCCGAGTTTAATTTAATTAAACGTAAAACTTAAGAGGCTAACATAATATTGTAAACTTTGTTACGTACTCATCCAAATATTTATGTTTTTATTATATAATAATATATGTTATCACAAAACGCAAATTATTTCAAAAATAATAATGGACCATATAAATCATAATAAAGTTTTATCTCTAGTGTAAGCTACTTTTCATTTATCTAACCTCTTAGTATAGGTTAATATTTCACGTTAATTAATTTGATTAGAGTTTCATGAAAGTAAAGTTATGTTGTAAAACACTTTTAGCTTGGAATAAATTACAACAGATTTTATTAAATTCAAAATATGCAATTCGTCCAAAGTTTCTCTAAATATGGGTCTTGATCTGGTGTTTAAATGAGTAAATATTTTCACTCAACTTACGTTTTAGAGGAAACATTTAATTTACTGAACCTCGGATCAAATCTCGTATTTTAGATAAAAATTTTGGGACATAATCCCTAATTAGTTCTTTAAGATATACAAAAATCTATTTCTTTTATAGTTTTAAAGAGTGGCATCCCCAAGTTTGCAAATGCTATGCATGGTCTACTTATTTATTTCATTCAAGAGCATAATTTGAAAGAGATGTTTACTAGTTATTTGATAATTGGTCCTGTGTTTTATTCTCATAAAGAGGTTTTGTCTAAATTTATTGGTTTTCCTTCTAAATTGTTGTATATACATTATTGCTTAGTGGAGATAGATATGATCGGTTGATTCTGCTGGTGGCACAATAATATTCCGGTGGTCTGTCAGTGATCTAAATTTACCGTTTATTGACCTCTTTTACATATATAATTATCTTCCACATAAATTAAGGTTGTTATTACCTCAAATTTAACAAATGCGCAGCAACTTAAATTGTTTAAAACGTGTTATAACATGATATGATTAATTATTACAAGTTATATTTGGGACAATATCTTGTTCATGTTCTTTGCTTGAAAATCGAATATTTTTTAACAAAGCAACAAATAGCACTATATCCAGATAACGAAAATGACCCCAAAAAGCCTTAAAAATAATGTCTTACATTTGCAATTGGGTCCATAATTATGTTTTATTTTCTAAAATGATTTCAAAGAACTAAGCATGTTTCCCAAGTTCTGTTTTCTTTTTTAAATAAAAACGAATAGTAAATTATTAATCTGATATCTCTTTCTTTGTAATTGCACATGAAAAGCTAGTTGGAAGATACAAAAATATTATTATACCTTTTTTTGGATGATAATATATTATATATCATTGTATACTATTGAAAAAACCGTTTTTTTTGTATATTTTATTATTTAGGACAAAAACTCATGAGAATAAAAACTATATCTTTTTTCTATATAACACTGTTTTGTCTTAACTCTAGAAATGGACAAGCAGGTGAAATGTAAAACATAACAGTATGAGAAGTCCTTAAAAAATAGAAATAAAATTATTATCTGAACTAAACGTAGCTATAATGTTATTTGAAATGTCTATTTTTAATCTGATTGACTATAATTTAAGCTGAGTTACATGAATTCAATTAGGCTTTTGATGTATTTTTTTATATTTATGATGCAATAATGATCTATATACAGGAGAGACAGCTTCATCACTCATAGAGCCTTCTGCGAGGCTTTGGCTGAGGAAACTGCAAGGGTTACAGCAGCTTCTCATTTCAACAATGTAACACCATCAGGATCAGTTGGAAACATAAACTACCACTTTGTCGGACCACCGGTTCTTGCTGGTCCAACAATGGCTCACCATTTCTCTAACTCTTCTAGCATCTTCAAGCCCATCTTAACCAACCCTGAAAACCATCTTGACCCAACCCAACAAGATGGACTTTCACTCTGGACCAGCAGTAACAATAACAGTAACGGTAACGTTAACAATAATGAACTGCGAGACTTGCATCAATTGGGCTATCAAAACCATCCTCCCCATTCCGAATACCAACCAAATTGGGGCGTGTTTGGAGTGAAAAATACTTCGGATCATGACCCTAACGTAAGCGCGCCTCCTTCGTTATTAAGCACTTTAAACAATTTGCCTCAAACACACCCGTCTGCAAGCATGTCCGCGACCGCTTTGCTGCAGAAAGCTGCACAAATGGGCTCAACCTCCTCAGCGACTACCAATCATACATCTTTCTTAGGAAGCTTCGGAGTAAACTCTAGCAACAACTGCAATATTACTACTGATACGGTTGCTACACATGTTCAAGATGAGAACAAGTTTTGTGGGTTGTATGGAACAAGTCCTATGATGAACAGTTATCGTGGAAGTGAATTGGAGAATGATTTTTCAAGTTTGGACGAGATGTACCCTCCATCTAAAAGAAGGCATATACATGTTGAAGAACATCATGGAGGGCAAACTAGGGATTTCCTTGGTGTGGGTATTCAGCCCATCTCCCACCCTAGGATAAGATTTGATCATGTGTAATAAAGTGGTTGCATGACAGAGAGAGAAGAGAAGATCCATGCATCCTCAGATGGTTGAGGACTTTTAAGAAAATGAGCGGTGCTTTTTTTTTTTTTTATTTCATGAAAAAGAAGTGGTGTTGGTAGTGGTGAGGCTAAATTAGAAAATACAAAAAGGCCTTTTAAACTCCATTATTGCTTATCTATAGCTATCGTCTTACATTTTATTTTAATGAAAGAGTTTAATAACACAATGTGAACTAAATTCATGCATGTATGGGCATATCCATGTTACATGGGTAATATATGTGTATTACCTTACATGCTTCCTTAAAAATAAAAGATTAGATACACGAATTTAGATGTTGTGTATTACCTTACATGCTTCCTTAAAAATAAAACATTAGATACATGCATTAAGATTTAAAAAGTTGTTTATAAAAATATACTGTTTAATTCAAACGTTTATATATTCTAACATCAATATTAATTTTAACCATCCATTTACAATCTTTTCTAATATTAGTTTATTGCTAATTTTACCCATAACAAACATAAGATTAATTGATATATGTAAATAATCATGTAATGTATACTACAAGAAAATAGACCTGTTGGAACAAATTTTTTTAAGTCTGTAGGGAGGACATGTCGTCCCTACAGGTCTCAACAACATATAGGGACGACATATTATCTCCATAAGCTTCGTTTCTACAGAGCCATTCCAATAGGGCTCTTAGGTCGTCTCTAAAGGTGTTGTCCATATTAATTAACTTTTAGAGACAACTTGTAACAATAGAGTATTTAAAAAAAAAAACTATTTTAAGTCTGTAGGAACAACATCCCTAAAAATTTAAAATAATTTTTTTTATTCTTTTGTTATACGTTTATTGGGATAACATGTCGTCCCTAAAGGATTGAAATAGAAAAAAGAAAAGAAATTGGAAATTCTGTAGGGACTACAAGTATATAAAAATAAAAAAATAATTTTTTTCTAAGCTTTAAAACGAATAAATCACAAAATCAAATAAATTTAAACTTGCTAAAAACATGTTAAACGAAGCTACAAACACAAATATCATAACAACAATACTAACAAACTATAATTAAATGCTAACTTTTAGTTGTTTAAAATGGGTTTGGGTCCAATTCTTAGTTAAATGAGTCAATATGACCCGAATCCTCTTTTATTAAGCTACTTCCTAAGCAAACTCTGTCACGGGACACAACAAGCAAAAGAAGAAGAATTAAAAGCTTATGGTAACTAGTACTACAAGGACTCTTTCATTCCTTTAAAACGAATTACAAAAATTTTCAAATACGTTAAAGAAATGCATGAGCTCTTTCATTAATGTTGTATACATCTATGAGCAATATACATGTAGAACAAATGTAGAAGATGACAACGAGAGCCCAATGTCAGTTGTTATAGTCTCATCAATACTTCTGACGATCGATCACCTACAATCTTTATAAACCAACAATCAGTAACGACACATATCAAAACAGAATACAACATATGGTAACTTCAATATGCATGTCTTCTATTAAGCCTTTCTTCCTTGACCAACTATTACATTGATGCGACAACAATATACCAATGTATTTACAACAACAAAAAGACAGAGGATTGCTAGTTGCTACTGATCAATATAAAAAAAAAAAAAAACATGAGCATCAAAATAGTTTCTCACCATAGCAGATCTGGAGCGAAATAGGAACTCAAGAATCCAAGTGCCAATAACTCCATTAGGTGGGAGTTCGAAGGCTATGAAAGCAAGAGTAGACAGAACACCCTATGACAGAACTTAGATTAATAGTTGGTTGATAAAAGTATGGTGTGTCATTTCTACAAAACATGTGTGAAGCAATCTTACCTGAGATAAACCCATACCAAAGACAAATTCAGCAATAGCCTTCAAGCGAAAGCTCTAAGACCATTTTAAGTAAGTGCAAAGATAATAAAAAGTTGAACAAGTGAAGGATGAATCTACCTAAATTTATTAAAAAAAGTTTAGGTATCGACTTTATATGAACAAAATGATGTAGAAACTGTAACATGGGAGCAGTGAGATTTAATCTTATTAGTGTGTATATCCATGGATGAGGCAACAACTTTGTCGTTTTATTTAGTTAATAAAATATTTTATTATTCATCAACTAAAAATATATAAAATCACGATCACCATATATCTGATAATACCTCAAGTCTTCTAGCAAGTTCCTTGGTATTCAAAATGTTAGCGAGTTTCGAGATTGCATATGCACGTCTTGCACTTGGTTTAAAAAAAAACGGGAAGCGCACAAAAACGATGAGGTTTAAAACCGATGCGCAAAGCGCAAAAGCGGTGAGCTTTTTGTACGCAAGGCGTGAAGGATGTCCGTGATATAATATTTTATTTTTAATTTTATGAACCCGGTTCATATACGTATATACTTATTTGTTACAAATATATAGTTAAAACATTTTTGACAAGTGTACATGTATATATATATATATATATATATATATATATATATATATGTTAGTTGAAGTAAACTGTAACCAGTGAATATATATATATATATATATATATATATATATATATATATGAGAAGGTTCATTGGGGAACACTAAAAAATGTAGAACAGCGGGGAACCGACTTAAACGAACTCCGATTGGACTCATTCTAGCGGCGTTGGAACCGGCTCATCTAACTCTAACTAGGATCTTTTAACCCTAAACTCTAAATCCTAACTCCTAAACTCTAAACCCTAAAGCTAAAAAAGAATGCTAAAACCTAAGATAAACCGTAAAATCTAAAGTATAAACTCTAAAAGGTAAACCCTAAAGCTAAACCCTAAAGCTAAAACCTAAACCCTAAAGCTAAACCCTAAACCCTAAAACTAAATCCCAAAGCTAAACCCTAAAAGCCAAACCCTAATATATTTAGGGTTTAGGGGTTATGATTTAGGATTTAGGGTTAAGAGACCCTAGTTAGGGTTCGACGAGCCGATTCCAACGCCGCTGGAATGAGTCCAATCGGAGTTCGTTTGAGTCGATTCCCCACTGTTCCCCACTTTTTTAGTATTCCCCAATGAACCCCACACAATATATATATATATATATATATATATATATATATATATATGTTATGAATGCATCCATTATTATATCCACATTTCTAACTCCCATGTCACATTTATGTTTGTATTAATGTTATAGCCTATATATAGTGGCTCATGTATTTTGTATGATACACATAAATAAGAAATCCATCTTCCATTATCTCATTCTTCTCTATACATTGCTAGTAGGTCGTTGTTTCATAACACGTTATCAGCACGAGTTGCTGCAAGATGTTCATATCCATGATTTGGTTTTCCTTCATCCATTCAGGTAACGATACACAAACCTCATATCTCAACTTAATATTTTTTTTACACATCTTGAATAAAGTTACAAAGTTTTGTTGCCACTAATGGGCACAAATTTTTATTGGACTATAAATAAATCTGAATTTGAAGAATAAGTCGTACCCACGAAAAGTGAAATTAATAGTAGAAACAATTGACATGCCTCTCACCTTGGACGCCTTCATGGTTTCATCTTTTGTCCTCATACACTACTAGAAAACTTGGCAATTGTCACCAAAATTTGCTACCGAAAGAATTGGTGGCAAATTTAGCCACCTATTTCCCACGGATATGTAAATTAAGCGTATGCAGCATCGTTTGGTAGCAAAGTGGTGGAAAATTTTGCCACCATCTTTGGTGACAAATTCATGGAAAAATAAGAATAACTTCCCTTGATTATTCTAAATATACGCGTATTTTTTTAATTGCTACCGTCTTAGCGGTAACAAAATGAAATTTTAAGCCCAACTAGGCGGGTTAATATCCTGCTTATTATTTAGGGTTTTGATTGAAAACATGGTCGGCCATAGGCTTGGTTACCAAAATTAGGTTAGAGAATTGAAAAGCTATTGTAATTGACAAAGTGGAGTCAAAATCATCGACCCTGGAATAAAGCCGCTTTAGCAATGGCTCTTCTTCTTCCTAAGCTAGTGAACAAAACTTCTGAAACTTCTCATCCTCCATCTGATGCCTCCAGTTCTGAAGCTCTCAAATGGAAACGCAAGGTACATCCTCCCATCTCTTCCCATTCACAACGTATAGATCTTGCAGAAACCGTCAGTTGAATCAAAATTAGCTTCGATGAACGATGTGAACAAACCTTCAGTTGAATCGAAATTATCTTCGATTTAGGTCAAAGTGACGTCACTGAGTTGTTATTGACTTATTGCATAGTTTGTGATGACCATGTGAACATTTAGGGCTTCTGTTTGTATTTATAAGTTATAACATCTTCCTCTTGCAAAAACTGTCAGGTGAATCTGAATTAGCTTCGAGTTAGGTTAAAGTTACATCACTGAGTTGTTATTGTTATTGACTTATTGTGAAGTTAATGGTTTATTTCACAACTAAACGACAAGACGAATACGAATAGAATTGGCTATGTTTCTACTTTCTATTGATTTGAGTGATTACAAATAAGAAATTGATATAGATAAGAATAGAGAAAGGGATGAGAAGAACATATATATCAGATTAGGGGATGGGAAGAAGAAGCTAAACAACATTCCCGTATTCATTCATAATCCCTACGCTCTCTCTCTCTCTCTCTCTATGTTCCTTTTATCCTGTGAAGAAACGCTCACCACCCCTTTAACGTGTTGGTCCTCATGGACTAGGCTACCTGATTGGATCACTTGGTTTACATCCATTAAGTTCATAACACATTGCACAGTTTGTGATGATAGATGTGAACATTTAGGGATTCGGTTTGCAAATCTGCAATACAGGCAAAAGAGTGAAAACAAGAGATTCTGAGACTCAAACAAGATCTCGAAGAGAATCTCTTTGTGTGTGTATGTTAGACAAATCTATATGTTCCAGTTCCATTCTAGATGACGTGTAATTTGTGCAGATGGAATGCATCATGAAGTGTTCCCGGGGAGTGCATCCTGCAACTGTTATTTCTTCGACAATTTAGGGAAATTGAGCCCTACTGAGATATCTGGAGAAGGATTTAATGGGAGATTTAAGGACGTGTTACGTTGCAGATTTCTTAGACAAGGTTACATAAAGTTGTGTAGGTTAGCTGGAATCTAGACACACTTAGGGATTTTGTAGTTATGAGGAGTAATGGACAACCTGTATATAATTTTTGTGTCACGGTTGATGCTGCTACCATGGCTATTACACATGTTATAATGTAATACCAAACTGTAGGCGTCATTGCATTACAGGCATTTATCTTGGCTGATATTATAATATTGTTACACACTTGGGCTCCAGGGCAGAAGAGCACTTACCTAATACACTAAGGCAAGCATTGATATATAAGGTAGTTTTTCTACTTTGATGGGCTTCTTTTTTCAAACTAACTTACTCCTGGTGGCACCATCATTCTTCCTGTTATATGTTACTTTGTCGTAGGCTTTGGGGTTCACGATGCCTTCTTTTGCACACGTTTCGTTGATTCTTGCCCCTGATCGGAGCAAATTGTCCAAAAGACATGGTGCAACTTCAGTAGGGCAGGTAGTTGTCACCTGATAAATGTTTGTTATACATATATATTACTTTTTTGTTGCTTATTAATTTTTTGACATTTAACAGTGTAGGGAAATGGGGTATTTGCCTCAAGTGATTGTGAATTACCTAGCATTGTTAGGCTGGAGTGATGGGACTAATGATGAATTTTTTACTGGAGCCGATGGGTTAGTACAATTGTACATATAATCTGATGTTACGCACATGGTGTATAGCTGATGAATGGGACTTTATCTAATTTCCTTGTGTTATAGTTGAAAAGTTCTCGATTGACCGCATCAACAAAAGTGGAGCCATATTTGATGCAGTAAAATTGAGGTGACATTGTGTTTACATGTTAATTTATCCTAGTGTTTTTTTTTATTTTCTTCCAAAAGGTGTCTGCTTTCAAATGTTCTTAACTATTACATTTAAAAAAACATTATTTAGGTGGATGAATGGCGTGCATCAAAAGGGAGCAATGGGGGAGTGCTGGCATCCTCAATCAATCAGAAGGGGTTTTCATACAAGTAAGACTTCTGTTCCCAAATAATCTCTTCATTCTATTTCAATTAGACCTGGCAAATAGGTTGGGTCGGGTCGGGTTATGGGTCAAAACGGGTCAATTAAAAAAGGGGTTGTTTTGGTTCGGGTCGAAACGGGTTCGTGTCAGAACGGGTTTCGGGTCGGGTTGGCTAAAAATGTTTTTTTTAAAGAGATTGTACGTCAAGGGGCAATTTTGGTCAGTTCGAAAGGGTACTGGTCAAAACGGTATGGGTCGAAACGGTTCGCGTCGAAGCGGTTAGCGTCGAAACGGTTCAGGTCGAAACGGGTCGAAACGGGTCGAAACGGTACTGGTCGAAACGGTTCGATTCAAAACGGTACTGGTTGAAACGGTACGGGTCGAAACAGTTCGTGTCAAAACGGTTCACGTCGAAACGGTTCGCGTCGAAACGGTACGGTACGACTCATTGATGGTCTTCGTTTTGCCAAATAACATTTCTGCAATTTTGCATCTGCTAATGAGCTATAATCGCCATCCTCCAACACTTGGGTCAGTAATGGCCTTGCCTAAATATGATATGAGTGTGTCATTAGTAATATCTGGAAACAGAGATTCTAGGTAAAATAAATGTTATTATCATGGATGCTGAAAAAGTGTCACTTCAGCTATGTATAGAAATGGTGTTTAATAATTAACAGAACCAACTAACAAAAGATTATCACTAATATAAAAGCATAACTAACTCAAATGTTGTTGCAAGTGTATTCAAATGTTTAAAAAGTTAGAACTTCCTAATTTGTTATATTATGCATTTTAACATCTCAATATTAATGTTGTAAACAGGATGCCTTTAAGCTCTTGGAGGGCGGCATGGACTTCATAACAGATGCCGACAAGTTACTTTTAGACTTGCTATCTTATCCTTTACATGCTACTCTATCAAGGTTACTTGCTGACCTTTATGTACATTCAATGTTTAATCAGGGCCGGCCCTAGGCGTGGGCTAGCCGCACCCCTAACCGAGGCATGTTTTTCCAAGAGGCCAACATATTTTTATTTTTTTATATAACCAAGCATTGAGTGAACCTATACATAAATTTTAAGTAATCTCTTAAAATAAAGTAAATGAGTGTTATAGTGGGTAGGTCTTTTATTTTAGTTATTAAACTGATAAGGTCCCGCCTTCAAGTCTGTCTACCAAGTTCCATTGCATTGGGATAAAAGTCCAACTAGGTGGCCCTGTGGTGTCCCTTACATTTTTACATGTACATTTTTATTTGGTTTTATATGCTTTCAGTTGGGTTTAGGTTGCTCTTTGGCCTTGGTTTTTTAGGGTGTTTCTGTTGTTTGTTCCAACCAGTGCCTTACTAGTTTGCCTCTAAGTACTTGTTTTTGTTTTTATATTCAGGTTGTGTTTGGGTTCATATGTATGACATGATTTTTGGGTTGGGTTAGGCAATGTTAGTGACCCGTGTGTACATAGCAGAGAAGACCCTGAGGTATTTTTAATTCTTTTAGACTAATAACTTTTGTGCATTTGTATCGTCTCCCACTGTTATTATGTTTGTTTGGTTTGCAATGCTTGTTTTTTATTGTTAGGTTTGATGCTCTTAAATTAGTGAGAATGTTAAGGAATTTCATATTGATTTGATTACACATTCTTTACGGGTTGTTTCATACAAAAAAGTGTTTTTAAAATTAGGTATAATTTCCTTCTTAATATGTAAACAAACTAGAACATACTATTTAGCTTCTAGCACTTGAATTGTAGCTCACAATTGTATTTTGTTTTCTTTGCAACCAACTTGACCCATTGTTACTTTTAGTTAATTCTGATTTCTTGATTCTATTCATTGGTTGTTTTGTAGATTGAAAAGTTGAACTTAGTTATCAACGAGCTCGTTAAGGAAAAAATTGAAGAAAAAGAAAGGTTCAATAGAATTATTGCGGGGTTGTTGGCGAAAAAAGAAAAAAAGATAAGGTGGATAAAGATGCTATGCTTGATAGGATGTCACAAATTGAAGCTATGTTAATAGCTACAGTTCGAAGATAGGCTATAAACATTTGGTTTTGAATCTTTAATTGTTTATCTTATTAGGATAATTTTAGTTATTTTATGTTTTAGTTATATGCTTGGGAAAACGATATGTTTTATATAATTTTGGGATTTTATTAGACCTTTTTTATATTATTTGTAGTTTTATTGATATGTAATTTTGATGAAAATAGCTGGGAGAAAAAAATCTGAATTAAAAACCAATATTCCAAAATAAATGGTAGCAAATGTCACAAATTGTGTAAAAAATGGTAGCTAAATGGTGGCAAATTGGTGGCTAAATGGTATCAAAACTCGCAAATTGTGTAAAAAATGATGGCTAAATGGTGGCAATATTGGTGGCTAAATGATATTAAAACGTGCAAAAACCGATGGCTAAGCAAATATTAGTGGCTAAATGATATGAAAACGCGTCACAACTAGGTGGCAAACTCGTGGCAAACAAGGCGGAGTGTAGCAAACATGAAGCGGTGGTAAAGAATTTTGACCAATTTTGTGGTGGTAAAAATAAGGTAGCAAAATATAAAAATGGTGGCTATTTGGTGGCATTAGGGCAATTGATACAGGTGTTTTTGTCACCGTATTTTCGGTGACAAACTGGTAACAACAAGGAAATTGCTATCATTTTGTAACAAAAAATTACATGAAAAAAACCATGTTTTTAAGTAGTGATATTATTGTTTTTTTAGATCTAGTTTTGTGAATTATTTTGACGGCATGAAAGTAACTAAGGAGAAAATAACCAAAAAATAAATTATGTTTGATTTGTTTTCAGAATTAAAAAAAATAACAATAATTGACACTTCATTTCCTAGTTATGTAATCTGATCCATTCATACAACTTGGGTATTCAAATTGAAATGGATGGGGATTTTCTGCACTACTTTTTATAGGCAAATTGGAAATAAATAATCCCAACTCACTGTTATTGGCCAATAATAATCCCAACTCATTTAATCACCAATAATAATCCGAACTATTCACTTTCGTTTGTAAAATACTCCCACGTTAAAATACACTAAGTTAAAAAAATGTTGATGTGGAGTGACATGTGTGGTCCGACGTGGCTGTTTAATTATAAATGAAAGCCAACTCATTTAATCACCAACACTTTACCCATCTGTGTATAAATGTTTTCACCCCCAACCACACTCTCCTTCAAAACCCTAATTCTACAAATTGATCAAATTCAGTCGATCCCCAATGAGCTCAAACTCTTCATCTTCATCTACTTCAATTCGTTCACAAAACCCCAAAATCTTTAAACTTGGCACCAATGGAAATGTTTATTGTAACCATGAATTGCTTGCAATTCGTAGGGTGGCTGAAAATCGAAGCTCAAGGCAAGGTGAAGAGTTTTACGGATGCCCTCTATGGCCTGTAAGTTATTCAATTTGATTGGCAAGCTCACCTTGCCTTGGCATCGATTTCCAGCCAATCAAATTCAATAACTTATAGACCATAGAGGGCATCCGTAAAACTCTTCACCTTGCCTTGAGCTTCGATTTCCAGCCACCCTACGAATTGCAAGCAATTCATGGTTACAATAAACATTACCATCAGTGCCAAGTCTAAAAATTTTGGGGTTTTGTGAACGAATTGAAGGAGATGAAGATGAAGAGTTTGAGCACATTGGGGATCGACTGAATTTGATCAATTTGTAGAATTAGGGTTTTGAAGGAGAGTGCGATTGGGGGTGGAAACATTTATGCACACAGATGGGTAAAGTGTTGGTGATTAAATGTGTCACACCCTGACTTTTGTGGAAGCGTGATTATGGTGTGACTTTCTTAATATCATTGCATTCAATCATAACATCAACTATATGATAAAACCATGGGTTTGTCATCCATTAAATAAGTTTAAAACATAACAACATTGTTTTAAAACGTAGACTTCAATTCCAGTTTTACAAACCGTACAAATTGTTTATGAGTTCAATAAGGACTCGTTAAAAGATATTGAATAACACCAAGGTTTGGAAGACGTGTCTCGTCCAGGAATAAGACACACTGACCAAACTCAAAGAGCATGGATGACATCTTTATTTCTAACATAGCATAAAAACTTCCAACGCCCGCCAGATCCACTTAGAAATTCCCTGAAATACATGTAGTTTGAAAACATCAACAAAAGTTGAGCGAGTTCATGTGTTCGTTTGTGTGTAAGTATAAACCTTTGAAATCGTTGTAAGTATGTATGTAAGTTTATAAATCCCGGTTTGAAAGCAACAAGGAAACAGATCAATTAATGTGTAGCTAATACATTAATATACGTGACATGGTGCAGGAAGACTAAAACCTAGCAGACTTTGTACCGGGCTTCCGGCTGTAAGACATAGTCACCACATGGTCCATTCAGCGGTCTCATGGGTGGGGCTTGCTACACCCGAAAAGATCTATCACTCATGCCCCTCGGTCCTTATACGAGGATTAATGGTCTCAAGTATCCGCCTACCCATTCATATGATCTATGGTTCTTTCCTAGGCTAACCATACCAATTGTATTTGTCTGTAAGCATTTTGTAATCATTTGAAACATGTACTTCACCCCCAAAGTTAATAAACAAAACAGTTTAAAGAAAAGGGGGACATGAACTCACAGTTTTGCTTTCCTTGTATCCGATGTAACTCAAAGCTTCCTCTAGAACGCACGACTACCTACATGCGTACTACGGTCTGTTAGACGAGCGGGCCGTGCCTTGTCTTAGTATTGATTAGTGCCTTCCCAAGGATGGGGGTATCTTATACGTGTGTATTCGTATTCTTGTATTTGTATATCTTGTCTTGTATTGGCGTCGTATTCCGCTGTGTACGTATTTTCTTAATAAATATCCAATATATACTTCCAAAACAATATATTTTCAAGTCTTACTTAGAAAATATATATAAACTTATTTTATCCCAAATGTATTCCAACTTTATCCAAGAAAACATATATTTTTCCCAAAAATCATACGTCTTCTAAAAACTCTAGGAAAATATATTTTTACTTCTCAAGAATAATATATTTTCTCTTTGTTGAAAATATGATATGCTTTGTAATAAAAATCATATTTGTCACACCCCGAAATATCAGAGCATTGGCGTGACTGGACTGGTATCTTCATTGCACAACGGAAGCAAATAAGCAAAGTCTTCTAGAAACTGAACGCCACTAAGTACTCGACTCCAGATGGTTCTCCTATTCCAACCGTGCCCTGTCTTAGAACTGTAACCTGAGAAAGAACATGCGAGAAAAATCAACATAATGTTGAGCGAGTTCATAGTTTGTTCGTAAAAGATTTGAGATAAATCTTTTGAGTTGTGAAAGGTTTGAAATAAATCTTTGGTGTTGTGAAAGATTTGAAATAAATCTTTGGAGTAACCGGTTTTTGAAATAGTATTGAGAAAACGAATTTAAAAATCATTTTCTTGCCAAGTTATATGGAAACGTTGTGTTTGTAACACGTTATGTTCATAAAACCATGTATTTGTAAAGCCTTGTATTTGTAATGTTCATATAACCGTCAATGCCCACCCTGACTTTGACTCCTTACCCGCATAATCATGTGCTTTGAATTTTGTATAAAACATGGTATTTTAATTTGTATGAACAAGTAGTTTCGTAAATATATATGTCCCTGGTATGTAGCAAATAAGGAAAAAAAAGAGATCACCAATGGTTTGCAAGGCCAATGATATGTGTGAAGTGCAAGTAGGAAGACTCAAACCTAGCAAATTTGTGCGTTGGGTACAAAGTCACCCCGAGGTCCGTTCTGGTTGGGCCTGGGGCTGGGCTCGCTACACCCAGATAGATCTACCGCTCCTGTCCCTCGGTCCTACAATGAGGATTAATGATCCCAAGTTGCGCCTACCCACTCACATGATCTAAGTAGTAACCCTCCTTACGCTAACCATACCATGTATAAAATAAATCCCTGGTCACCCTGACCAGATCCCTGGTCACCCTGGCCGAATATCATTCACATTTCGAAAATAAGCATTTGTTTTGTAAAAACCGGTATATTTAGTATAAACCTTTCGTAATTCATTTGTTGTCACACCCCAACCGATGGCGGAATCATCGGGGCGCGGCACTGAGCGAAACAGATTGTCCAGAAGTTTCCATAACAACTATCATTACCATTCAATTTAAGTTAACATGTCCCATACCATGTCTCAAATAGTAAAACAAGTTATTACAGACAAAAACTAAACAAATGTTCTGTTCCGACAACTCAGATTTAAGCATAACTAAATTATTCGTTGGTTTCTAGGACTCCAGTTCCTAGCCTCAATTTCATCACAGCCCGAGAAGCATATAAACAACCTAGGCACCTGTCACATACGTTAAAATAATGTCAATACATAAAATGTAAAGGTGAGCATACAAGTTTGATAGTAGCATATAGAGTTCGAATTTGTTTACGCATAACCGGCACGTACACATAGTGAAATGAAGCACGTTAGTTATCGACATAGATCCATAGATACCAATGACTGCGGGTTGACTGCCCGAGGCAGTTCGCAATACATGTTTACCACTGTAAACCATGCAAGTAAAGGATCCTTAACAACCCCCGTGGAAACGGGTGCTGAGTCCAAACTATAGTACTATCGTTGCTAAGGCAGGTAGACAGCATTCCATGTGTAAACATAACAAACAAGCATTCATAAGCCACGTATAACATGCAATAATGGTTAAGCTTTAAAATGGCTTGAGTAGTGTGATAGTTGTAGTTTGAATAGTTGTAACGTATGTAACACCCAAAAGTGCTAAAGCAAAAAGGGTTCGAGTATACTCACAGCGATATGGATTGAAGGGAGCGCTTTACAGCGAGTACGATTAGCCTGAATAGATTCGATAACGTAACGATAAGTGACGCGTAAAACAGTACAAGTGAGAGTGGGTAGGATGACTGATCGTGCGGATCAGTTATCCGTGTATAGGGGTCATCCGTGCGCATGACCTATCCGTACGGATGGTGATGCGTGCGGATGGTGTTCCATCCGGATATGTCATCCGTGCGTGTGACTGTCCGTGCGGGTGGCAACCCGTGCGGACGAGTCATACGTGCGGACGACGTACTCGTATGGTTAGATTGCTTGTGTGGATAAATGTTCAAGTGGATTGTTTCTTCCTAAGATGTGTTTGTGTATGATGGCTTGTGCTTTGGAGTTTTCGTTGTAGCATTTAGAAAGCACCAAAGTGTTTCTACCTTTCAAGCCGGCCGCGCGGACGGTAGTCCGTGCGTATGGTAGTCCGTGCGGACAGCCTGTGCGCGCGGGCAGAGTCAATCCGTCCGGATAGCCCGTCCGTGCGCACGGCTTGGCCGTGCGGGTGGCGTCTGCTCGATTTTCATTTTAAGGCCTTAGTATCTCATGATCCGATGAGTAATCCATTCAGAGGTCGTCTGTTCGGATTGCTCGTTCGTCGATACTCAAACCTCGCTTGGAAAGTGGGCCCCAAGGGTAGTCCGTGCGGGTGGCAACCCGTGCGTATGACCTGTGCGTGCGGATGGTACCCGTGCGCACAGCTTGTCCGTGCGGGTGGCTAGCCCGTGCGGGTAGCCTGTCCGTGCGGACAACTGCTCTGGTTGTTCCGTTCGTCTACACTTGGTTTCTGTTGTCGTTTATCGAGACGTTCCGATTACGTGGCAACCACTTGGAGTTGTGTTTTCACCCGTGTGACTAGACCGGTTAGGAACCACCCTAACTTGGCCTGCCGGCGGCTCAGAACGATCGTCCCGGTTAACCCCGAAATCAGTTGTCTAGGGTACAACTCCAGATCTGGAACTAGGGTATTACTATTGACCAGCAAAACACTAGGACTGATCGGGTTTGTACCGGTTTTAAGGGTAAAAGAAGGAGAGAACATTAGATTTATTTCTTTCAACTCTTTTATCCTTAGAAAAGTTTAGATCTAGGTGGAATTATTGTAGAAACTTGTAGAAATCGTTTAGATCTGAGATATTCTTGGTGGAATGAGGCCAAGCATGAAGTTCTTACGAACTTCATGATGACGTCACCCATGATTACCTCAAATCCGGATGATTTCATGGTTAGAATTGAAGATTCGAAAGATAGAAGCGTGTAGAATCATGTAGTGATCAAAGATGTACAAGAATTAGTGCAAGATCTTACCTGGATTGAGAGAAGTCTGAGAAAAGGTGAAGAATGCGTGTGGTTCGGACGTCACTTGCCAAAAGTGGAAAAAGTGGAGAGTGACCCGTGTATTTATAGGATGCCAAAAAGGGAAAGGAGGTGAGCCGTGCACATGGCACGCACCCGGGTAGGCTATCCGCGCGGACTGGCCATCCGTGCGGACTGGCAATCCGTGCGGATTGGCCATCCGTGCGGATGGGCCATCCGTGCGGATGCCGCCTCCTAGGGTGAGCTCGGCGCGATGTTGATTTGGTTTCGATTTGCGAGCGATTCGATAGGGTTTCCTAAACAAATTACTTTCAGTCCCAGCTACTTCTTATACGGTTTGATTCGGGATTCGAGTTCGGGTTCGATAACATTCGAGTTAGACTTCGAGTTCGATTGAGTTCGCTTGATTATCACCACATAATCATAAAATAAACATGCACAAGTAACACGTAAGGCACACACACACGTATAACTTACAAGTAAAATACGAAATTCGAGTTACGATTTGGTGTCGATTTGATTAGCTTGCTTGATTATCTTTATCGCATTGTTACTTCCTATCGTTCACAGTCGTAGATCGATCGAAATATGATTGGTGAGGCTTGATTACTGTAATCTACGACATTTACTCCACATAATCTAAATATAATAGAAACAATTCTACAAGTTACGTTGCGCGAATTCGGTCGTTGACTTTGACCTTGACTTTGACTTTCACTCGTGAAAACACGGGGTGTTACAGCCTCCCCTTGTTTAGGAAATTTCGTCCCGAAATTAAGCCGGAAGCTGTAACAAATTCGTGAATCACGCGTGGAGAATCGCCAAATTAACCAGGATTTATGGTTAAAATCGGCTGATTCAAAAGCCTATGAAGTCGTTTGAGAGGAATCTTTTTCAAATTATTTGATTGCGCTGATCAAACAACAAGATTCGTACCAGATTTCATTGTATACAGATCTCAATTCGCATCAGATTCGATAAAGTTCTTCAAAATCTTTTTCTTTCAAAACCTTGATCATTGTAGATTTTAGTTTGAATTCGCTTCGGTTGCGATCCGACTCGTACGACGTGCGGGATCCGTGAACGTACGTGACCGAACACACAATAACATACAGGTGGCGTGATTCATTTATAACAATTCAATCTTTATTAGTTTCGGCGGTTTCTGTTGGCTTCCATACATATTATCATATTTCAAATTCTCTGAAATCTCTCTCGATTACTCTCTATTTACAATATTGTCACTTTGTCTTACTTAGCTGGACGTTGCTCCTTCGTTAAACAGCTGTGGATACTTTGCCTTCATGTCGCTTTCGAGTTCCCAAGTGAACTCCGCGCCTTGTTTGCCTTCCCACCGGACCTTCACAATAGGAATGCGTGAGCGCCTGAGTTCTTTGGTTTGGCGATCCATGATTTCGACAGGTTTTTCCACGAAATGCAATGTTTCGTTTACCCGTAAATCATCTAGAGGAACATGTACGGCTGGTTCGTAGATGGTCTTTCGGAGGTTTGACACGTGGAAGATTGGATGGACATTGTTAAGTTCTTCCGGTAATTCGAGTCTGTAGGCGACTTTGCCGATTCTTTCCAGAATCTTAAAAGGTCCCACATACCGAGGCGCTAGCTTCCCCTTTTTGCCAAATCGGACTACACCCCTCCAAGGTGATACCTTTAGGAGTACGTAGTCACCAATGCCATACTCGCGGTGCTTGCGCTTTTTATCGGCGAGAAGCTTCTGTCTATCTCGAGCCTTCGCTAGGTTGTCCCGAATTTGGAAGATTTTGTCTGTCGTTTCTTGTAGTAGTTCCGGACCGGTTAGTTGCGAGTGACCGATCTCGTGCCACACAATAGGCGATCGACATCTTCTTCCGTATAAGGCCTCGAAAGGTGCCATCTGGATGCTAGCCTGGTAGCTGTTGTTGTACGAGAATTCGACTAACGGAAGGTGTTTATCCCAATTGCCACCAAAATCTAGAACACATGAACGGAGCATGTCTTCAAGTGTACGAATCGTTCTCTCGCTCTGACCGTCAGTTTGTGGGTGGAACGCAGTACTTAGATTAAGCGTTGTTCCTAGTGCCGTTTGAAACGTTCCCCACAATCGCGAAGTGAATCGAGCATCACGGTCAGAGATGATGTCACGAGGCGTCCCATGTCGATAAATGATCTCGTTAGTGTAGATCCGGGCTAATCGTTCCACCTTGTAGTCCTCTCGTATTGGCAGAAAGTGGGCTGATTTGGTCAAACGGTCAATGATAACCCAAATGCTGTCGTGTCCTGATGACGTGGTTGGAAGCTTGGTTACGAAATCCATAGCTATGCTCTCCCACTTCCACATAGGGATTGGGGGTTGTTCGAGCAAGCCAGAGGGTCGTTGATGTTCGGCCTTGACCCTAGCGCAGGTTAGGCATCTTCCGACGTAGAGGGCGATATCCCGTTTCATACCCGGCCACCAGTACCTATATCGAAGGTCATGGTACATTTTGTCAGCACCAGGATGAATAGAGTATCGGGATTTGTGGGCTTCATCCATGATGATCTGCCGTAGGTTAGTTCTCCTGGGAATCCAGATTTTGTCTAGAAAGTGGAATATCCCATTTGATTTGCTCACAAGTTGGGCTCCGTCGTGGTAGATTCTCTCTTTCTTCAAGGTGCGCTCGTTGAAACATGCATGCTGGGCGTCGCGAATAAGAGCTTCTAGATTGTGCTGGGCTTGAACATTTCGAGTGCTAAGCAGATAACTCCGTCTGCTAAGTGCGTCAGCAACAACATTTGCTTTTCCTGGGTGATAACGAATCTCGCAGTCGTAATCGTTGAGAAGCTCTACCCATCGGCGTTGACGCATATTTAGTTCCCTCTGATTAAAGATGTGTTGTAGGCTCCTATGATCGGTGAAGATCGTACACTTAGTACCATACAAGTAGTGTCGCCAAATCTTTAATGCAAAAACAACTGCGCCTAGCTCGAGATCGTGGGTTGTATAGTTCTTCTCGTGGATTTTGAGCTGGCGGGATGCGTAAGCAATAACCTTGTCTCGTTGCATTAAGACACAACCGAGACCAAGGTTAGAAGCATCACAGTAGACAATGAAATTATCGTTTCCGTCGGGTAGCGTGAGAACAGGAGCATTGCAAAGCATGTATTTGAGGGTTTGAAAGGCAGACTCTTGCTTGGTTCCCCAGACAAAAGGCTGATCCTTATGAGTAAGAGAAGTAAGTGGTACAGCAATCTTCGAGAATCCGTTGATAAATCGTCGATAATAGCCCGCCAGTCCGAGAAAGGAACGGACTTCAGTCGGGTTCTTAGGCGTAACCCAACTCTTAACAGCTTCAATCTTTGCAGGATCGACGTGAATGCCCTGACTATTTACGATGTGACCCAGGAATTGAACCTCCCCCAACCAAAATTCGCACTTGGAGAATTTGGCGTAGAGTTGATTCCCCTGGAGTAACTCGAGAACCAAACGTAGATGTTGCGCGTGTTCGGATCTCGTTTTAGAATAGATCAGGACATCGTCGATGAACACGATGACGAAACGGTCAAGATACGGTTTACACACCCGATTCATCAGATCCATGAAAACTGCTGGTGCATTGGTTAGGCCAAAAGGCATGACAACAAATTCATAATGGCCGTAACGAGTGCGAAACGCTGTTTTGGGTATATCCTCCTCCTGTATACGCAGCTGATGATATCCGGAACGCAGGTCGATCTTCGAGAAACACGTAGCGCCCTGTAGTTGATCAAACAAATCGTCGATTCGAGGCAGAGGATAGCGATTCTTGATAGTCAACTTATTCAATTCCCGGTAATCGATGCACATCCGAAACGTCCCATCCTTCTTTTTGACGAAAAGGACTGGTGCGCCCCACGGAGAGGTGCTCGGGCGAATAAAGCCTTTTTCAAGCAATTCTTGGAGTTGGGTTGAGAGTTCGCGCATTTCGGATGGCGCAAGTCGGTAGGGAGCTCTGGCAATAGGATTTGCTCCCGGAATGAGATCAATGCGAAAATCGATATCACGCTTTGGAGGTAGTCCGGGAAGATCCTCGGGAAAGACTCGAGGAAATTCTCGAACCACTGGAACGTCCTTCACTTTCTTCTTTTCTTTCTTTTCCTTCTCCGCTGCTACGACATGAGCCAAGAAGGCCCTGTACTCCTTACGGAGATACTTGCTGGCTTGTAGGCATGATATAAGTTTGAGACCCTTCGAAGTAGTATCTCCATAGACACACAGTGAATCCCCGTTGGCGAGCGAAAAACGAATCATTTTATCGAAGCATACAACTTCGGCATGGTTTTCGCGAAGAAAGTCCATGCCTATTATGACATCGAAACTTCCTAGTTGCATTGGAATGAGATCGATCGAGAAGACGTGATTATTGAGCTCGAGTGTGCAATCACGAATAACAGAGTTTACAGCGACGGTTCTTCCGGTAGCGACCTCGACTTCGAATGCAGAGGAGAGTCGAGAGCGCTTACGACTAAGGAGTTTCTCAAATTCGAGTGACACAAAGCAATTATCGGCTCCAGTATCAAACAAACATGAAGCATAAATACCATTCACAAGGAACGTACCATTGACCACGTTGTTGTCGGCCTGGGCTTGACGAACGTTGAGATTGAAAGTTCTGGCACGTGCGGCCTGTTGCTGCTGTGGTTGCTGCTGCGGCTGCGGGGGTTCTTGTTTCACCACCCTGTTTGGGCACATGTTGGCGAAATGGTTCGGGTCGCCACATGTGAAGCATGCTCTGGCTTTGACTGCGGGTGCCGGAGGAGCTTGTTGACCCTGTGGGGCAGCGAGTAGAGCTTGATTGGCAGGAGCTTGACGAATACGGCAGTTGGCAGTGAAGTGGCCGTAGACGTTGCAATGAGCACAGAAGCGACATTGAATAGCAGTCGGGTGATGATAGGGGCAAGTAGGGCAGAGTGGATGTGGTCCAGTATATGCACGCTTTGCAGGCGGTGCATTGGCCACAGGCGCCGCCACTTGACGCTGTTGGGCAGGTACAGCCTGAACTGGTGCAGCAGTGATCGCACAGTTCTTGTTGGTGGAGTTGCTTTTCCTCTTGTTCTTTCTCTTGTTGTTTGATGGCGTGGGTTCAGCAGTTGGTGTAGCAGTAGTGGCTTGATGCAGATGCTTGGAGGTTTTATCCCACATCCCAGCTTTGACCCTTTTGTCATTGATCTCCGCGGCCAGCAGATAGGTTTCTTCGATCGTGGTAGTCTTAGCCGCTTGCACGAAATCAGCAACGCAGTCGGGCAAAGCTCGAATGTACTTCTTGATGGTGATCTCAGGAGTCTTGACTTGATCGGGACAGATAATGCTGAGCTGTTTGAAACGAGCGGTAAGACCAGCATTGTCTCCATCCTTCTGATGTATGTGCCAGAATTCATCTTCAAGCTTTTGTCGTTCGTGAGGAGGGCAAAATTCCTCCAGCATGACTTCCTTGAGCTCATCCCACGACAACCCGTAAGCTGCATCATTCCCTCTCTTGTTCCTCTCGGCCGTCCACCAGTCCAAAGCACGAGACTGAAAGACGCCGGTAGCGTTCAGAGTTCGAAGGTCATCAGGGCAACCACTTTGTCGCAGAGTAACCTCGATAGAGTCAAACCAGTGGAATAGAGCAGTAGGACCTCCTTCGCCTGTGAATTCTTTCGGTCCACATGACTTGAATTGTTTGAAGCTGAAAGGTCTCGCGGTAGCTTTGGGACCCTCAGTCCTCGATTCCTCAGATGATTTGCTGGCATTCTCGTAGACATCACTTACAGCCTTGGCTACACTTTTCGCGATGATCGAAGCCAGACGTTTGTCCCTCTTTTCCTGACGAGAGAGCTGATGACGGGATCCAGACGACATTGTCTGCAATAGACACCGCCATGGAACTCAACATATGTATTCGTATCTCACCTCACACGTTTACTACTACTAAAGCTTAGTAACACGTACCATGTAACCGCATTTTGTCACAAAATCACAGAATTGCACAAAATCACATAAACACATAGAGCACATAATCACAATATTCCTAAACGTGTAAGCACAACAGCAAGAAACACATATGTTCCTAGTCACTAAGGCAGTCAGAAAACAGAAACCTAGTATTCAGAGTTTGCGAGTTTTCGAAAGCAGTGTAACGCGAGTGATCTGCAAATGTTGTGTCGAGCGAGTTTTGTGTTTTAGCAGAAGCAATAGGGTTGGGTTGAAACCAATAGTACTTCAAAACGTTAACAAATAACAGAAATGCATAAAATTTTCATAAAGATCGATAAATCGAAGGTAGATTGTCTGTGGCTAATAGACTTTGACTAACCAAAGTGGCTCGACTATTCGCAAGGATCCTGCACAATTACCTCCAGGACTATGCCTTTGCCTCGATTCTTGGGCGTTGGCGCAATTCCCATCGGTTATATTGTGTCTTTAGATCGTTGGAGTCCATCGAACTTTGGTGGAGTTCTGTATAAAGGCGGGACGAGTCGTCAAGGTTAGGGATTCACCCCTATCTTGCAACCGCCGTCCTTGTTTTTGATAAAAATTGAGGAGATTATTCATCAAAATATGGATTTCACTCCTGATTTGGTACAATTCTCCTCGTTTGTAACTAAAACGCAAGCTGATCAGGCAACTTTAGTCGAGAGTTTGCGGTTTTCACACCTATTCTCGGCCTTATTGCCCGTTCATAGCTTGAAAACTTCGAGCGTAGTGATAAGAAAAAGTGAGTGATAGCGATGGAATTACGCATTCGCGTGAGTTGGTCTGTTGGTTCTTAACCATAGTCTAGGTCTCTAAGACTTCGACCCGGACTAGGTCGAGCCTTGCCTAATTCCCTATAGTTATGGCTCTGATACCAATCTGTCACACCCCAACCGATGGCGGAATCATCGGGGCGCGGCAGTGAGCGAAACAGATTGTCCAGAAGTTTCCATAACAACTATCATTACCATTCAATTTAAGTTAACATGTCCCATACCATGTCTCAAATAGTAAAACAAGTTATTACAGACAAAAACTAAACAAATGTTCTGTTCCGACAACTCAGATTTAAGCATAACTAAATTATTCGTTGGTTTCTAGGACTCCAGTTCCTAGCCTCAATTTCATCACAGCCCGAGAAGCATATAAACAACCTAGGCACCTGTCACATACGTTAAAATAATGTCAATACATAAAATGTAAAGGTGAGCATACAAGTTTGATAGTAGCATATAGAGTTCGAATTTGTTTACGCATAACCGGCACGTACACATAGTGAAATGAAGCACGTTAGTTATCGACATAGATCCATCGATACCAATGACTGCGGGTTGACTGCCCGAGGCAGTTCGCAATACATGTTTACCACTGTAAACCATGCAAGTAAAGGATCCTTAACAACCCCCGTGGAAACGGGTGCTGAGTCCAAACTATAGTACTATCGTTGCTAAGGCAGGTAGACAGCATTCCATGTGTAAACATAACAAACAAGCATTCATAAGCCACGTATAACATGCAATAATGGTTAAGCTTTAAAATGGCTTGAGTAGTGTGATAGTTGTAGTTTGAATAGTTGTAACGTATGTAACACCCAAAAGTGCTAAAGCAAAAAGGGTTCGAGTATACTCACAGCGATATGGATTGAAGGGAGCGCTTTACAGCGAGTACGATTAGCCTGAATAGATTCGATAACGTAACGATAAGTGACGCGTAAAACAATACAAGTGAGAGTGGGTAGGATGACTGATCGTGCGGATCAGTTATCCGTGTATAGGGGTCATCCGTGCGCATGACCTATCCGTACGGATGGTGATGCGTGCGGATGGTGTTCCATCCGGATATGTCATCCGTGCGTGTGACTGTCCGTGCGGGTGGCAACCCGTGCGGACGAGTCATACGTGCGGACGACGTACTCGTATGGTTAGATTGCTTGTGTGGATAAATGTTCAAGTGGATTGTTTCTTCCTAAGATGTGTTTGTGTATGATGGCTTGTGCTTTGGAGTTTTCGTTGTAGCATTTAGAAAGCACCAAAGTGTTTCTACCTTTCAAGCCGGCCGCGCGGACGGTAGTCCGTGCGTATGGTAGTCCGTGCGGACAGCCTGTGCGCGCGGGCAGAGTCAATCCGTCCGGATAGCCCGTCCGTGCGCACGGCTTGGCCGTGCGGGTGGCGTCTGCTCGATTTTCATTTTAAGGCCTTAGTATCTCATGATCCGATGAGTAATCCATTCAGAGGTCGTCTGTTCGGATTGCTCGTTCGTCGATACTCAAACCTCGCTTGGAAAGTGGGCCCCAAGGGTAGTCTGTGCGGGTGGCAACCCGTGCGTATGACCTGTGCGTGCGGATGGTACCCGTGCGCACAGCTTGTCCGTGCGGGTGGCTAGCCCGTGCGGGTAGCCTGTCCGTGCGGACAACTGCTCTGGTTGTTCCGTTCGTCTACACTTGGTTTCTGTTGTCGTTTATCGAGACGTTCCGATTACGTGGCAACCACTTGGAGTTGTGTTTTCACCCGTGTGACTAGACCGGTTAGGAACCACCCTAACTTGGCCTGCCGGCGGCTCAGAACGATCGTCCCGGTTAACCCCGAAATCAGTTGTCTAGGGTACAACTCCAGATCTGGAACTAGGGTATTACTATTGACGAGCAAAACACTAGGACTGATCGGGTTTGTACCGGTTTTAAGGGTAAAAGAAGGAGAGAACATTAGATTTATTTCTTTCAACTCTTTTATCCTTAGAAAAGTTTAGATCTAGGTGGAATTATTGTAGAAACTTGTAGAAATCGTTTAGATCTGAGATATTCTTGGTGGAATGAGGCCAAGCATGAAGTTCTTACGAACTTCATGATGACGTCACCCATGATTACCTCAAATCCGGATGATTTCATGGTTAGAATTGAAGATTCGAAAGATAGAAGCGTGTAGAATCATGTAGTGATCAAAGATGTACAAGAATTAGTGCAAGATCTTACCTGGATTGAGAGAAGTCTGAGAAAAGGTGAAGAATGCGTGTGGTTCGGACGTCACTTGCCAAAAGTGGAAAAAGTGGAGAGTGACCCGTGTATTTATAGGATGCCAAAAAGGGAAAGGAGGTGAGCTGTGCACATGGCACGCACCCGGGTAGGCTATCCGCGCGGACTGGCCATCCGTGCGGACTGGCAATCCGTGCGGATTGGCCATCCGTGCGGATGGGCCATCCGTGCGGATGCCGCCTCCTAGGGTGAGCTCGGCGCGATGTTGATTTGGTTTCGATTTGCGAGCGATTCGATAGGGTTTCCTAAACAAATTACTTTCAGTCCCAGCTACTTCTTATACGGTTTGATTCGGGATTCGAGTTCGGGTTCGATAACATTCGAGTTAGACTTCGAGTTCGATTGAGTTCGCTTGATTATCACCACATAATCATAAAATAAACATGCACAAGTAACACGTAAGGCACACACACACGTATAACTTACAAGTAAAATACGAAATTCGAGTTACGATTTGGTGTCGATTTGATTAGCTTGCTTGATTATCTTTATCGCATTGTTACTTCCTATCGTTCACAGTCGTAGATCGATCGAAATATGATTGGTGAGGCTTGATTACTGTAATGTACGACATTTACTCCACATAATCTAAATATAATAGAAACAATTCTACAAGTTACGTTGCGCGAATTCGGTCGTTGACTTTGACCTTGACTTTGACTTTCACTCGTGAAAACACGGGGTGTTACATTTGTGTTCCCCGAAATCCCTTCGTAATATGATTTAGAAATACGAGTTTTGCGTTAGTTCAAAACTTTGTATGTTTTTGCAAAATGTGCATGTCTTTCCACCCCGAAAACATTTATAAAAATGTAAAATAGTAAAAAGTGGGGGTTATGAACTCACCTGAATATTCCTGTGCAAGCTAGCTAATTACGACTCCTTGATGTCGTTTCCAAAGTGAGACTCGCTAGCGGGCATTCTACAATATTCCTAACACGGAATATCTAATAAGTTTCTAAATAACGTAGTAACTAACTACGTGTAATCGAGCTCTACCGAATCATTAATCGAACGATTCAACGGTAAGTTGTTAACTTAATGGAAAAGATTAAGTCATACGATAAGTATCGTTTGATATCGTTAATAACTAATGAGTCTTGAAAAGACTTGGTTCTCGGGATATTTAGAAATAAATAAATATTTATATCGAAATATATAAATATCGTTAAGACCGCTTGTTGTCCCGAGAAGTCGCACGTGTATAAAAGAATATTTATACGAAAATAATATATGACAAACTCGTATTATATATCGTGTTTCGTATGATCTTTGTCAAAATATCCGTATATGCCGTTTAGACGTATAAATTAAATATGAAAAGTTATATTTATTTTATAAAAGAATCGCCGTTGGAAGTTTGAAATAAATATATAAAGCTATATTTATATTATAAAGTGAAGGCGTGTTCGGCGTTTGAACAATATAAACAATTGTATTGATTTCATAAAAGACTTGTTAGCTTTTTGTTGTTTAAAATAAATATAATAACTATATTTATCGTCGTAAATAATTTTCCGAATCGTCGTTTTGTACAGTGTTATCGAAAGAAACTATATGCTTGTATTCGTCTTTCCAAAATATCATTTGAATCCGATGTTTGTTTTATAATAAAACGCGTTCCTTTTTATGGATTTTCTCGAAAAACGGGCAGAGTTTCCTCTGTTTTTTGAATAACCCGACAACACAAGTTGTCGTTATTTTATCAAAAATCAATCAAGTTTCAACAATGTATACGTATGAAATCAATTTATGTGAAAGCTAAATAATAATTCGAGTATTTTTAACTAATCATTTCGTCGATTTTATTCGGTTCAAGCTCGCTTTCGCGTAAATAAAACCATAAAAATAACAAAGCAATTGTGCCGTAAAATCTTTACCAATCCTTGCGTCGAGCCGTTAACTGAGTTGACCGAGTCAACTGACTTGTTGACCTGAGTTGGACCGAGTTTGACCGAGTTGACTCGGTTCGACCGAGTTTGACCGGGGTTGACCCGAAACCCGCTGAAATGCTTGAACCATACTTGACCCGCACCATAATCTGAACCGAAAAGCTTAAACCATAAATCAAATCAGCGTCAAGCCTCGAGCCATGACCCGAAACTGGAACCACATACCCGAACCAAATAATCTTGAATCTGAATCTAGACCTCATACCTGAACCGAGACTCGAAGCAACTAGGTGAAGCTCGAACATGACCGAGAACCTGCACTTGAACATCATCTTCTCACCATTGGCACAACAACCTTATCATCGGACTTCCCAGCGTCATCAACGGAAAACTTGGCAGTTCATGACGAAGACCGCCGGATTCGGGACAGGGACCGCCGGAATCGGGACAGGGACCGCCGGATAAACGAACTGACCGTCGGATAATTGAACCGACCGCCGGTTTTTCTCTCTCTCTCTCTTCGTCTCTGTTTAGCGTCGCCGCACCACCACCAGACAGTGGTGGTGGTGCTCCGATTATTAATCGAAGAAGAAAAAAAAGAGCAGGGGGGTGTGATGCTTGGTGGTTATCGGGTTGCAGGGGGAACCGAGAAGGGGGGTTGTCTCACCGAAAAGGGCCACCACCGCCGTGTACGGCGGCTCCGCCGCCGCATCAGTTCGCCGGAGGGAGAGTGTGAACCGGGTGTGTGTGTGTCTGAATGTTTAGAGAGAGGGAAGAAGTCTCTGTGTTTTGATTTGGGTCCTTATTTGTGTGGTATCGAGAGAGAGGTGTGGAAGGCAGGCAAGGTTTGATTTTGGAGAAGTGTTTTGTTTCATGTCTGCACAAGGAGAATAAGGGGGGGGGTATGGGTTTTATAGTCATACAATTGGGTTTTAACTAATGAAATTTTCTTTTGTTCAGTGATTTAAGATCTAAAGAGATCTCACGTGTTTCAAATATTTAAGACAAAATCTCTTGCATAGATTTTATATAGATTTATAGAGATTTTCAAATCTTGTATGGATTTTATAAAGATCTTGTAGTGATTTTACAAGATTTAATATATTATGAGCAGGTTTAAGCTTGTGTGCGTTGGGCTTGGGCTCAGGGCCCACAAGCCCGATCCCATGTGTAAGTGGCCCGTAATTCCTACGAGACCCGTTGTCAAATCCTGAACTCCGTTTTAACGTCAAAAATTAAAATACACGAAAATACGGTCGGTAGACGTTGTTTGCACGCCCGTTCGTCGATCACGGTAATAATCGCGAAAAATTGTATCGTTGTCTTTAATCCGTTTTTCGATCCGGTTTCGACTGTAGTCACTAAAATTTAATTGCGGAGCTAAATAGAGCGTAAAAATTTAATATTTGTCGGCGTTGTCAGTAATCTGTTCGGTTTCAATTCGTTGCCGCTTGATATTCAGCAGATTTCCCATAAATCCCACACGCGTACTGTAATGTCCAATAAACGTTCCTGGGCACTCCAAAGGCCTAATTATGTTCATTTGCGCTGTAAACACTATTTATTATCGCGTTAATCACCTGTTAATTACGTAATTAAGAGCCGTAAATCACGGGTTGTCACATTCTCCCCCTGTTACAGAAATTTCGTCCTCGAAATTTAGACTATGTTATCCCCTCAGAATTGTGTTATTCGCAGGTAAGTCCGAATAATAACAAAGTGAATGACCGCGTAATCGAAACAAGACTTATTCGAGTCATGTGAATTTAATGACATTCCTCCACAGTAGGAATCCCGACGGTTTAAAAGAAATGTGTCTCGATAATTGATGTCAAAGGAAATGAGACGTAATGATACCGTCATTAGTGCGACTAAGTTAACAAGGATCCAACAATGAACAGGAACTTCGACCAATTGAATTCCATATGAACGTTTATAACATGTAAATGAGTTCTAGAAGCAATAACATCCACTGGATGAACTTAGAATCAACAATCTCAAATGTAATAATTTGCATGAAACGTTCGATCGTGATCAGCGTAAGCTGCAAGTCATACCGACGCCACAAGGTGTCGTAATGAATGAAACAATTCAATAATAGGGGTGATCGAACAAGTATCACCTGTGTTTTGCATGAAACGCTCAATCATGATTACCCCAAGCTACAAGTTTGTACTGACACCACAAGGTGTCGTAGTGATTCAAATAATTCAATAATAGCGGTGATCAAACAAATCCACCGTGTTTGAAGTCAAATGAAAGCGTAATAGGGTGAATCCGAAAGTTTGTTTCAAATGAAATCATAGAATTTTCAATTGAAATTTGAACATCAAAGAAATAATGTTTTCGATCGAAGGTGAAGAAGCAATGGATATCGCAAAGTTTTCGATCGATAATGAAAGAACCGTTAGTAGGTATACCGGAATGTAAAAATGAATTTGTGCACCATTGTCTTAACACGCTATTGTATTAAGACCGCTTGGATATAATAAATCGAAGTGGATTGGAAAACAATCAATAAATAAATATTTAGATCCATGCATAAGATGCGTAAACGAGTTTAGCGCAAGCTTTAAATTAATGAAAATCACCATCACATGGTGTCGGAATCAACAAACAATTTAACGGAGTCGAATGCCAAACAAGTTTACTTCGACTCGGAACAAATGAAACACTTGTTAAAACGAATTTGAATATGATGCTCCCAATACATCATATGATGCTCTGAAGTGAATATGTGTAATGGACAAGTTCAAACAATTGAACTTGGTTTCGGCGCAATCCGACAAAAATATATGTATTGACAAGAAAACTTTAGGCATGGTTACAACGAAAAACCATGTATTAACTTGTAAAGAAATGACCGTGATACAATGACCATTAAGAGGAGTAGAGATACGAAAATCTACTCAGTAAGTGTGAAATTCGAAATTTCAATAAAAGAAATTTGAGGACTTTACCTGGGGTTTCGTGTGACGACCAATTGTTAGGTGACATTACCATGGAATGTCGAACATAGCGTATTCGTCATTAATTAGGTAGGGGGGGAATGCGAAGACAATCGTCTTCTCCTTGGCGTGATTCGTGTCGTTGCAGGATCGCGTGACAAGTTGTCGTTTCCTGATCGTTAGTTCTCCTACTGACAGGGATCTAGTGTCGTCGTTAAATTTGAGTCATCGTTCCTTCTCAAAGGCCTCGCCTCGATAGTCGTATGTGTCGTACTTCAACCTTCGTTGATGTATAGCTTAAGTTTCACGTATACCTGTGCACTAGCGTTGTGTGCCGCGTAGAATGTGATGTACCCCGACATCCGTTGACGTAGAAATTGAGTTCCATGTATTCATGTGCACTAGTGTTTCGTTATGCGTAGGCTGTCTGCTCGGGAAGTTAAAATATCATAGACAATATGGATGATAGTGTGTACCCGAGTTAATATTCGCGGTTCCTACGTGATGACCTTTAATAAACACACACATGCGCAAATAATCAATCATATAATCAAATAGTCCTCCTAGTCCCACTAGCCTCCCAGACTGAATCTCCTACTCCCACTAGACTATCCTCCCAGCCTCTCAGACTGAATCTCCTAGTCCCACTAGCCTCCCAGCCTCCCAGACTGAATCTCCTAGTCCCACTAGACTATCCTCCCAGCCTCTCAGACTGAATCTCCTAGTCCCACTAGACTATCCTCCCAGCCTCTCAGACTGAATTCCCTTTTCCGAAGGTCTTAAATTCATGTTTCCTAAACTCTCAGAGTGTTGTGTACTGTATGTAATTGTTTTGTGTACCGTGTATAAAACATCACAATAGCGTATGTTTGAAAACAAAATTTTGACTGTTTGCTTTTCGGCAACGGTTGGAGACCATATTCGAGTACTAGGCGTTCTGTATGTATTCAACGTCTTAATAGTCTAAGTTCCCAGAGGAAAGTGAGGTTAGAGCCTAGGTATCACAACAGAAACCTAATTCGCTGTCACCTATAGCTCTGATACCAATCTGTCACACCCCGAAATATCAGAGCATTGGCGTGACTGGACTGGTATCTTCATTGCACAGCGGAAGCAAATAAGCAAAGTCTTCTAGAAACTGAACGCCACTAAGTACTCGACTCCAGATGGTTCTCCTATTCCAACCGTGCCCTGTCTTAGAACTGTAACCTGAGAAAGAACATGCGAGAAAAATCAACATAATGTTGAGCGAGTTCATAGTTTGTTCGTAAAAGATTTGAGATAAATCTTTTGAGTTGTGAAAGGTTTGAAATAAATCTTTGGTGTTGTGAAAGATTTGAAATAAATCTTTGGAGTAACCGGTTTTTGAAATAGTATTGAGAAAACGAATTTAAAAATCATTTTCTTGCCAAGTTATATGGAAACGTTGTGTTTGTAACATGTTATGTTCATAAAACCATGTATTTGTAAAGCCTTGTATTTGTAATGTTCATATAACCGTCAATGCCCACCCTGACTTTGACTCCTTACCCGCATAATCATGTGCTTTGAATTTTGTATAAAACATGGTATTTTAATTTGTATGAACAAGTAGTTTCGTAAATATATATGTCCCTGGTATGTAGCAAATAAGGAAAAAAAAGAGATCACCAATGGTTTGCAAGGCCAATGATATGTCTGAAGTGCAAGTAGGAAGACTCAAACCTATCAAATTTGTGCGTTGGGTACAAAGTCACCCCGAGGTCCGTTCTGGTTGGGCCTGGGGCTGGGCTCGCTACACCCAGATAGATCTACCGCTCCTGTCCCTCGGTCCTACAATGAGGATTAATGATCCCAAGTTGCGCCTACCCACACACATGATCTAAGTAGTAACCCTCCTTACGCTAACCATACCATGTATAAAATAAATCCCTGGTCACCCTGACCAGATCCCTGGTCACCCTGGCCGAATATCATTCACATTTCGAAAATAAGCATTTGTTTAGTAAAAACCGGTATCTTTAGTATAAACCTTTCGTAATTCATTTGTGTTCCCCGAAATCCCTTCGTAATATGATTTAGAAATACGAGTTTTGCGTTAGTTCAAAACTTTGTATGTTTTTGCAAAATGTGCATGTCTTTCCACCCCGAAAACATTTATAAAAATGTAAAATAGTAAAAAGTGGGGGTTATAAACTCACCTGAATATTCCTGTGCAAGCTAGCTAATTACGACTCCTTAATGTCGTTTCCAAAGTTAGACTTGCTAGCGTGCATTCTACAATATTCCTAACACGGAATATCTAATAAGTTTCTATATAACGTACTAACTAACTACGTGTAATCGAGCTCTACCGAATCATTAATCGAACGATTCAACGGTAAGTTGTTAACTTAATGGAAAAGATTAAGTCATACGATAAGTATCGTTTGATATCGTTAATAACTAATGAGTCTTGAAAAGACTTGGTTCTCGAGATATTTAGAAATAAATAAATATTTATATCGAAATATATAAATATCGTTAAGACCGCTTGTTGTCCCGAGAAGTCGCACGTGTATAAAAGAATATTTATACGAAAATAATATATGACAAACTCGTATTATATATCGTGTTTCGTATGATCTTTGTCAAAATATCCGTATATGCCGTTTAGACGTATAAATTAAATATGAAAAGTTATATTTATTTTATAAAAGAATCGCCGTTGGAAGTTTGAAATAAATATATAAAGCTATATTTATTTTATAAAGTGAAGGCGTGTTCGGCGTTTGAACAATATAAACAATTGTATTGATTTCATAAAAGACTTGTTGCCTTTTTGGAGTTTAAAATAAATATAATAACTATATTTATCGTCGTAAATAATTTTCCGAATCGTCGTTTATTGTAAGTTGTAAAGTGTTATCGAAAGAAACTATATGCTTGTATTCGTCTTTCCAAAATATCATTTGAATCCGATGTTTGTTTTATAATAAAACGCGTTCCTTTTTATGGATTTTCTCGAAAAACGGGCAGAGTTTCCTCTGTTTTTGAATAACCCGACAACACAAGTTGTCGTTATTTTATCAAAAATCAATCAAGTTTCAACAATGTATACGTATGAAATCAATTTATGTGAAAGCTAAATAATAATTCGAGTATTTTTAACTAATCATTTCGTCGATTTTATTCGGTTCAAGCTCGCTTTCGCGTAAATAAAACCATAAAAATAACAAAGCAATCGTGCCGTAAAATCTTTACCAATCCTTGCGTCGAGCCGTTAACTGAGTTGACCGAGTCAACTGACTTGTTGATCTGAGTTGGACCGAGTTTGACCGAGTTGACTCGGTTCGACCGAGTTTGACCGAGTTTGACCGGGGTTGACCCGAAACCCGCTGAAATGCTTGAACCATACTTGACCCGCACCATAATCTGAACCGAAAAGCTTAAACCATAAATCAAATCAGCGTCAAGCCTCGAGCCATGACCCGAAACTGGAACCACATACCCAAACCAAATAATCTTGAATCTGAATCTAGACCTCATACCTGAACCGAGACTCGAAGCAACTAGGTGAAGCTCGAACATGACCGAGAACCTGCACTTGAACATCATCTTCTCACCATCGGCACAACAACCTTATCATCGGACTTCCCAGCGTCATCAACGGAAAACTTGGCGGTTCATGACGAAGACCGCCGGATTCGGGACAGGGACCGCCGGAATCGGGACAGGGACCGCCGGATAAACGAACTGACCGCCGGATAATTGAACCGACCGCCGGTTTTTCTCTCTCTCTCTCTCTTCGTCTTTGTTTAGCGCCGCCGCACCACCACCGGACAGTGGTGGTGGTGCTCCGATTATTAATCGAAGAAGAAAAAAAAAGAGCAGGGGGGTGTGATGCTTGGTGGTTATCGGGTTGCACGGGGAACCGAGAAGGGGGGTTGTCTCGCCGAAAAGGGCCACCACCGCCGTGTACGGCGGCTCTGCCGCCGCATCAGTTCGCCGGAGGGAGAGTGTGAACCGGGTGTGTGTGTGTCTGAATGTTTAGAGAGAGAGGGAAGAAGTCTCTGTGTTTTGATTTGGGTCCTTATTTGTGTGGTATCGAGAGAGAGGTGTGGAAGGCAGGCAAGGTTTGATTTTGGAGAAGTGTTTTGTTTCATGTCTGCACAAGGAGAATAAGGGGGGGTATGGATTTTATAGTCATACAATTGGGTTTTAACCAATGAAATTTTCTTTTGTTCAGTGATTTAAGATCTAAAGAGATTTTACAAGATTTAATATATTATGAGCAGGTTTAAGCTGGTGTGCTTTGGGCTTGGGCTCAGGGCCCACAAGCCCGATCCCATGTGTAAGTGGCCCGTAATTCCTACGAGACCCGTTGTCAAATCCTGAACTCCGTTTTAACGTCAAAAATTAAAATACACGAAAATACGGTCGGTAGACGTTGTTTGCACGCCCGTTCGTCCATCACGGTAATAATCGTGAAAAATTGTATCGTTGTCTTTAATCCGTTTTTCGATCCGGTTTCGACTGTAGTCACTAAAATTTAATTGCGGAGCTAAATATAGCGTAAAAATTTAATATTTGTCGGCGTTGTCAGTAATCTGTTCGGTTTCAATCCGTTGCCGCTTGATATTCAGCAGATTTCCCATAAATCCCACACGCGTACTGTAATGTCCAATAAACGTTCCTGGGCACTCCAAAGGCCTAATTATGTTCATTTGCGCTATAAACACTATTTATTATCACGTTAATCACCTGTTAATTACGTAATTAAGAGCCGTAAATCACGGGTTGTCACAATATTCTAATTTCTTTTGTATCCAAAATAATATTTACAAAAAAATATACTCATAAATGTATTTTTCGGAATATTTGGTAGGTTACATTTCTCGTTCGGTCTCACAATATCATGTGTGTAACTTGTATATTTATTCCATGAGATTTTGGTAATATTTTGGATTGCAATTACTTGGCATTTTGTCAAGTTATATTATTTTAACCCTAAAGTAATATAACTACTACACAAAGCATACCAATGTTCACACACATCATGTCTTTAATGTAAATATATTTTCTAAATACATATTTATCCATTTTTATTTATAAAAACCAACCTCTAATACTTGTATTTTTGCAACAAAAATTATGGCAAAGTTTATATTGAAAACCATAGTTAAAATACACTTATAAATATTTGTTAGAAAATATTCTTTTAAGTGTTTATATTTTTAGAAAATTTTGCCATAGTTTCCCTTAAAAATGGAGGTTTTCATGCTTTCAAGCATATCATTTTCTTTTGTAAAAATCATCCCAAACACTCAACAATTCAATCAACACTTACCAAGTGCCAAAATCATGCAATATACAAAACAACATGAACTTGAACTTTCATAAAAACTTGTAGTAACTTGGTAGTGTGCTTAGTAGGTTTAGTTACCCTTTGAAATATATTTACTTCTTTAAAAACTTCATCTTTAAGGAAGTTCGGTGTTTACAACTTCCAAACACATTTTCCAAAAATGCTTCTTTATGTAATCTTTTTGTTACACAAGTGTTTCTACACTTGTTTAACCCTTAAAAATAGTATTTGTTTATGTAAGAACCAAGTCTAGGAAAATCTTGTTATTTAACTTAGTTTCTTGAGAAGACTATTTTGGAAATCATCCACTTACAAGACTTGTATTGTGTTTAGATCATTATCACATATGAAAACAACTTTTATTATTCAAGTTCATGTCTACATAAAGTATGATCATCTTGGTCTTTCACAAGAACACCATCTCAACTTACTAGATCATGTGTTTAATCACAATCTAGTAGGTTTTTATGATGTCTAACATCATAAACACAAACAATCAATCATCAAGAAGCAAAACAATGCTAAACAATATGTATTCTTATGTTATTAAGCTTTATGTTAAAGGTTCATCTTCTTGTTCATTAGTGTTCTTTATGATTTTTCATCCATATCATCTTTTTACCAACTAAACAAGATGTAAAATGGTGTGTAGAAGATCTTACTACTAGCTCAAGGCTAGGGATGAACTCTTGAAGATGAAGATGATAAATGTGATGGATAATAGCAATTGAAAGAGGTCCTTGAAGTTCCAAAGCCACCAAGCTTCTTAATCTTGCTTCTAACATCTTTGAGTAGTATTAGAATGAGTGGAAGAAGGTTGGATGATGGTGATAGTATGGTTGTTGGTGGTGGCCGTGAGCAAGCAAGGGGAAGAAGGAGAGATGGTGTGTGTTTTAGTGTGTATTGTTATGAGATCATGTTCCTTCATATATTACTTATACCCATTTAACATGTTTAACTCTTGGGTAATATGTCCCTTAAAGTACAAGACAAGATCCCTAATCATATCTTCACAAATCTCATAAGATTTAAGTGAATCAAGTAAGATTTGGTGGTGGGGCCACCTAGTGACTGTCCACACACAAGGGGGGGGGGGGTATAGTTAAGCCTTAACCATGGTTAAGTTAAGTTAAACAGGTTAAAAGTGTTAAAATTCAAGGTTAAGTATGTTAGGTGTTTAAAACATGTAATATGATATTCGGGGGTCCTAACTAGCTTGGAAACATTAAAACAATGCTTCTAGTAAAATTTTAGTGTTTCGGGTAGTGTCCGGTTGTTCGGTTAGATACCGGTTCGTTAAAGTGTCAAACTATCCCGTTTAGTGATCTTTATGTATCCTTTTGTGACACTTTTAATTCCCGACACTTAGGAAAGCATCCAGGACCATTTAGTCATGTTTCTGAATAATAATAATGTATTTAAATGCTGATTTGCTGAATTTTCTGCAGAATTCTGCACTTTAGGTAAGTTTTAGGCACTTTCCGGCACTTAAACTATCTCCTAGAAAAACAGTTTTGTGGTCCTTACTTCCCTACACACTATACTAGTGTAGTACTTACTCTCTGGCCCATACTGGGTTTCAAAACACTGTTTGTCCATGTACTGAACTCCGTCAGCATTTTCCCGGTTTGTCTGATAACTGTGCTAATTGTGCTTTGTGCATCATTTATGTCAATATGTTTGCACGCAGTCAATGATGTGTCATTTGTAGTATGTGATGCACATGTAAGTATAATGCAGTAGTCAGGAAGCAGTTAATTTTAATTCAGCACAGTCATTAAGCACTAATCATGATTAATTAATTGTACGGATGCATGCAAACTTGGCAGTTGTCACATTCTCCCCCTGTTAAGAAAATTTCGTCCTTGAAATTTGTACTACCTTAACTCCTTATGCTTACATCATGCGTGAATATATATGAATAGTACTGAGGTAGATAACCACAAAACCGAATCAAATCTTATTCATATCAGGTGAGTCCAGGGATATATTTCGACAAGAACCCACTGGTTAAAAAGTATGTGTTCTAGCATTTGATGTCAAAGGACACGAGATGTATAAATGTATAATCTAGTGTAACTCAGTTAACAGGGGTTCCACAAAAGAGGAGTTTTGACCAATAGGATTCTCAAACAATCGGTCACAATATGCAAACGAGTTTTCACAAATCATAGCATCCGCTATATGAACTCAAAACCAACAACTTGACTATGACTTGAAACAAAAGAACCTCTGCAAAAATATTTGAATATGATGCTCTCAATACATCATATGGCGTCTTAAATTGAATATGCGAAATGGATAAGTTCAAGCAATTGAACTTGGTTTCAGCGTAACCCGACAATAGACGTATGTATCAACAAGGGAATCTCAACATGGTTACAAAAGAGCCAACAATTTCAATAATGTAGGTTATTCGAATCAATAGTTAGTTTTAGAAAAATATCATTTGAGCCTCGACGAAGCGCTTATTCGAAACGAAACCGTATGCATAACCAATGGTTCATGCATAACATATGAATTTCCAAGAAATGGAATGATGAGTATTTGCTAAAGTGAAGAAATGACCAAGTATCGAAGCAAAAGTGTGTTCGCTCTCAGCGAAGAAAATTGACGCGATGCAACTACCATTAAGGGGAGTAGAGATGCAAACATCTACTCGGTAGAAGCAAAAGTGAAGATTTCAACCAGCGAAATTTGAGTATTTTCTGTTTGGTTTACTGAAATAGCATATATGTCAGGATAGTGGGGTTTGCTCGAGTTAGCAGGTGTGGTTCCTAACCAATCCTTATGAGTTTGGACCGGGGTTCCTAAAGGTCCTAAGTACATGTTTCCTAGATTCTCAAGATTTCATACTCTGTGTAAAACTGTTTTGTGCATCGTGTAGGAAACACAATTTTTGTGTATGTTTTAAAACAAGTTATTGTCCCACAATTTTCCCGGTATACTTTCTTCCTGAATTCGCAGCTAATGACGCTCGATCATCGGTCAGTTGTGAAACAGTAGTTGGGTACTCACAGTTAGTTAAATAAGTAGTTCGTTAATCCTTAGCAAGAGTCACCGGCTCTTGTTGGTTAGCTCGTTCGGCTCCTGGTAGTTTGGTGTTCGTACGAAAGCTATCGTCCTTCCTCTTGACGAGCAAAACTGAGGTTACCCATGTGACATCTGTGTATTTTAACCCTTGTACTGTTCCGAACAACTTTGAATTTAATAAAATATGATATTTCAATTTCAATATGTGTTTAATTATTTGTGACATTAGTACGTTTTCAATCATTGTTCAATTCCGAACTATCAAACCTGTTCTGGAAGTGAAATCATAAACCGTTACGTAAACATAATCAGTTTAACGCGACGTACACTCCGGAACTGTGACATAAGCAAAACATACCCTAAATACCCTTTACATAACTTAGAAATAAGTTTCGAAGGATTCGGTATGGCAAAAACATGTTTATTTGAACTAAAGAACTAATTGCGACAAAACTGCGAAACGAACGTTGGTGACCGCTCGGATAATATTTAAATTCCAAAAGTATTCTGTTATGATTAAAATTTATTTTTAATCATGTTCGTGTTCAAAAATAAATTGAAATGCTTAAAACGTTATTTTTCAAGTTTAAGCGCGTACCGCGTGTTACTGTGTAACACAGTGCTTATACTGCAAAACGCAGACAACGCAGCCAGTCTCGGCAACTGAAATTTATTTCGGTAATATTTTGGTGAGTTTATTTTTATAGAATAATAAAAATAATTTAGAACGCCATAAACCGAGATTTAAACGCTGGATAAAATACTCGGGATCCAGTTAAATACCTGTTTTTATCTAATTTACCAATCAAAATTACATTTACCCCCCCCACCCTTTTCAAATTTACGGTCACATGGAGAGTGACCCCACCAATATATTTTCCAAGATCTTGCAAAATCCTTCATGATATTTCTTGGATTCAATAAGATTTTAGGTGATCTTATGGAGATTCATTTGAGATCTTGACCTATAAATACACTATCACACCATACTTCACTCCACTCAACAAATCTCCTCACTCTCTCTCCTCCCAAAACCGTAAACACCCCTCTCACCTCAACCTTGTTCTACAGAATCCATCTCCATTTCAAGCATATTTCAAGTTGGTGTGAAGATACAAAGGAGTTTCCAAGGTGCTTTCAAGTGATTTCAAGCTCCCCATCATCAAAATCTCATCTAAAAACTTACTTGAATCTTGAAGGTATAAAGTTTATGTTAAAATCATACTCTTGATTCTCGGTTGTTCTTGATGAATTGAAGTTTCTCTTGAATCTTGGAATTTTTCACAAACTTGAAATCTAAAAAGAAATGGGTCTTGATACAAAATAAAAATGGTGGTGTATATGTGTGTATATAACCGTACATATATATATGTGTGTATATAACCGTACATATATATATGTGTGTATGAGCTTTGAAGTTTGATTTCTTGATAAGTACTTGTTTAGGATGGTTGCTTGCATGAACAAGATTATGTACAAGTATGTTAGAGATATAAAGAAGTGATTTAATCATGACTTGTAACTTTGAAGTAATGTTAGTATTTTGATATGTAAATGGCCAAAAATTTATTAGACATATTTGAGAATTTTTAAGTTGTTACATGTTCTTGAATGATAGTTAAAATGCAAGTGTTTGTTAATTTGTGCATGATATGATAAATGTTCAAATACATCAGCAAATAAACATGAATAAGTTGCATATTTGATGCATCTAAACTCATGTGAAATGATGATGATATGATAGTGTGCTTTAGACACTTGTACATAAGAATACATGTTGATTTAAAGCTCAAGAAATGATAAAAAAATGATTGTATGACAAAAATGTTTTATAACAGATTATAAACACTAAAAATAACATTATTTGGTATATTATAATAGCATGAAACTTTGACATAGGTTGATAGCTTTGCATGTTGTACATATAGCTTAAAAAGTGGTAAAATATGTGAAATTTGCATGATTTATGTGCTTTATGTGAGACCTGCACTATCATGAGTATAACCACTATTTCATTCAGTAAATGACATGGGTTATGTTAAAATATCAAGTCGTTTCGATTTGGGATGGTTAGGGTAACGTTTGATGCAAAACTATGCGGTAAAACGGTTAAAAATCGGCTTTTCGGAGTATTTTTATGAAACTGTTTTAGATCAGTAACCAAACTGATATTTTTGCTATAAAAATAAGTATTTTACCTTATATCAAGTTTACTTGGTGTTTGGTTAGTCATACGTGACTTCCGGCGCCCAAAAACGTTACCGAATCACTAAAATACGTGTTTTTCATTGTACACTAGAATGGGTTGTTCATGGATTAATTTTATGTGTTACAATGTGTTATGTGTTTTATATTATGTGTATGATGACATGTTAATACTTGACACAAATTATGTGTATTACGCTATTATTAGTATGCTACATTTGAGTATATATCTTAAGACGCGCAAATCGTAGATATATTGCTTATAACATGATGAGGGTCACCAATAAAATCGTTCAAGTCGCAAAGTTTTTAAAATATATATATGAACCCATATATATATAAATACACCAATATAATAAAAAATAATAACTTTTTGAGAAAAATCTCAAAGTTATGTGAAAATTCTAAGTATCGGAGAAACTTATGTATTTTGTGGGTTTTTGAGTATTAAATCATTCTTATTTAATTTAGGACGAATAAACAATTTGAGGGATTGTGTTAACATATAAAAACGCACCTAAAGGTGAGTACATAGATCCCCTCTTTTTACATGTTTTGTGCTAACTATGTGAGTACATTGTTCCCCTATTTTACTGTTTTCAATTGTTTTTGGGTGATTCATATGTATCAAAATGATTTCGATATTTTAACGATGGTTTCAAAAACGATTAAGATGGTTTATACTAAACTAATAACGATTTGGATAATGTGAACGAACTTGTTGGTTGTAGTTACATAACGAATGACATTTATTAATTTTGGCCAAACCGACCAGTATTAGGTTATGGTACCATAGGATCTGACAAATCCCGTTATCAGACTGCACCCATGGTTATGTGTGGGTTAGGTGGGTAACGACTGAATCTGTGATTGTTAACTTACCCTTTGGTGGTTTGTTAATGCGAGAAGCGAGATAGTCGAGTCACGAAGGTTTAAATGTTATCAGCGAGACGACCAAAAATAGTTTTCACAATTAAAACGAGGATGATTTAAACGATTTAAACGAGTTAACGATTGTGAAACGATGTCACTTAATGATGTTTTCGAAGGGATATAAACCATACGAGTTCTATTAACGAGTTAATACGAGATGCTTTACAATTTGGTTGACTAAAACAAATGCTTTTGGGTTAAGAATCGTGGCTATGAGGTCTTATAAATTATAACCCGCTTGATTTGAATTGGTTAAATATATTATACTCTTTTCAAAACAAGGTCTTTAACAAGGTATTGCAACATGTAAACTAGCCATGAATCCGATACTCTTATAAAACCTATGTACTCGCCAGCATTTCTTTGCTGACTTTGTTTTTACATATGTTTCAGGTGATGTTGCTTGATGTTGATTGCTAGGATGCATGAGTCACCTAGGATCTGGACGAGGCCTTAGTGACATAATAACAATGATAGTCGATATATAACCTGTTTGTTTCATGCTAAAACAATGTAAATTACTTAATGATTAAATAAAACGAAATTCTTTTGTATCCATGGTTGTGAAACAATAATTCTGTTACAACACTCCCCGACGTTTCCGCCACGATTTGTTGTTTTACGTGGTCGGGGTGTGACAGAAGAGTTGGTATCAGAGCCAATGGTTATAGGGAATTAGGTTATTAGTAATGCTTTGACCTAGACTATAACTTTCTAGGACCCCAACGCAAGTTGAATTGCGTTTAGATTTAAAAAAAAACCGTCACCTACCCTTAGGTGATAACCACAACGAGGACACAAAATCCGAATCTGCTTCGAAAATGAATCATCCGTTCTAGGATGATTGATTACTAGGTTTTGAACCCTTTTTTATAAGGTTTTGAACCCTTCCAGTTTGACTCATTTTTGGCCTAGTGCCTTCTGAGTTTTTAAAATCTCGTCAAAGTTTGGGTCTAAATAATGTGAACACGTGCAAACTGGAAGAGTGAATATCTGTACCCTGAGTTTTCTGTCTAAGGCTAGAGTGTTCGTACAAATCCACATAATCGGACAAGTCACTCTTACCTGGGAACTCTTGGGGTGAGTGTTCACTTATAGGCGAGCATGTCTTCGCGATACATTATTTTGATTCGTTACTTTGATTAGTCACTGCGTGTCGTTTGTTTGTTCGAGGTAACGAACAAATGATCGCCTTCCTTATGTTTCGTCGATATGTTCAATACCTCTTTTGTTTTTCCTAATTGTCGACCTCACTCGTTTCTCATATTTCCTTGTTAGACAATGCCTCCTCGACGTGATGCACAATCTTTTACTGCTGAAGAAGTCACTGCCTTTCTCCCTTAGCAAATGGCTGCTGTGCTTCCAGGCGTTGTGACCCAAATCCATGAGCTATACAACAACAATAATAATAACAATGCACAATGTAATTTCAAGAATTTCAATTCTGCTAAGTCGCTAAAGTTTTCTGGGTCGCAAGGAGCAACTGCGCTCCTTCAATGGTTCGAAAGTATCGAGAGCACATTCAGACATGTGCAGTGTCCGGATAGGCGTAAGGTTGAATTTGCATCAAGTGTGTTTGAGAAGCGTGCTCTTACATGGTGGAACGGAGTGATGCGCGATAGGGGTGCCGAAGTGGCATTGGCACAAACATGGGAAGAGCTTCGAGCTCTCATGATGAAAGAGTTATGTCCCCGTCACGAAATTCGAGCTTTGGAACGAGAGTTTGACGATCTAAAACAAGATGGGGGAGAACACTGTGCGTATACGGATCGATTTGAGGAACTCAGTCTTTTGTGTCCTACTATTGTTACCCCATTGGAGAAAGCGATATAGAGGTATATCGATGGGTTACCCGATTCCATACAGGATATTGTGACTAGCATTAATCCTACTACTGTTCGTCACGCGATCGAGTTATCTGCTACCCTGACTGAGTCGCAAGTCAGGAAGGGTAAACTTACCTGCAAGGGTGATAAGAAGAAGTCGACCGAATCTGTCAAGGAAAAAGGTAAGGGTAAGAAAGGTGAGTCGTCGAAGAAGTCGAGAAAGCGAAAGGGTGCTCAGAACTTTGAAGTTACTGCTCAGAACCCTCAGAACTCACCAGCTCAACCGCCTGCGAAGAAAGCGTATGCTGGTACCGCACCTCATTATGCTCGCTGCAACGGTCATCATGTTGCACAACAAGCTTGTAAGCAATGCACAACGTGTGGTAAGCTTGGGCATCTGGCCAACATCTGTCATTTGGGTCAGAATCAGATTTTTCAGAATCAAGCTCCAGTTTAGGGGAATGCTGCTAGACTCCCACCGGGTTCATGTTTCAATTGTGGAGAGTTTGGTCACTTCCGCAATAACTGTCCGAGGTTGGCGAATGCAAATGCGAATCCGAACGTGAATGTCAACGCGAATGCGAATCCCGCTCGTGGACGAGCATTCAATCTGAATGCAAACGAGCCTCGAGCTGACAACCTCGTTGTCAATGGTACGTTTCTTCTTAACAATCGACCTGCATCTATTCTTTTTGATTCTGGTGCCGATAGTAGTTTTGTTTCATTATCTTTTGAACCTTTTCTTGCGATACCTAGAACTAAACTGAGGAAACCCTTATCTATCGAATTTGCTACTGGTAAACCTCTTGTTCTCAATTCTGTTATTCGTGATTGTCAGTTAAACCGTGATAACCATCTTTTTCCCATTGACCTCACGCCGATGCAACTTGGGAGTTTCGATATTATCGTGGGGATGGATTGGTTAACCAAACATCATGCTGAGGTGGTTTGTTTTGATAATATTGTTCGTATTCCTCTTTCGTCTGGCGATGTTCTGGAAGTTCGTGGCGAGAAGCCATCTGGTGGTTTGAAGCTTATGTCGTGTACAAAGGCCCAAAGTTGTTTGCGAAAAGGATATGTTGCTTTCCTGGCACGTCACCGAGGAGAAAGGCAAGAGCAAGAGTATTCAGGATATTCTGATTGTTCGGGATTATCCAGAGGTGTTTCTCGATGAACTGCCTGGTTTACCTCCAGTTCATCAAGTCGAGTTTCATATTGACCTTGTACCCAAAGCCAACCCGATTGCGAAAGCACCTTATCGTCTTGCACCGTCGGAGATGCAAGAGTTATCGAAACAGCTTCAAGAGTTGTCTGATAAAGGATTCATCCGTCCAAGCTTTTCGCCTTTGGGAGCTCCTGTCCTCTTTGTGAAAAAGAAAGATGGATCTTTTCGAATGTGTATTGATTATCGTGAGCTTAATAAGCTTACCATCAAGAATCAATATCCCCTACCTAGAATTGATGATCTCTTCGACCAGCTGCAAGGTGCTTCATGTTTTTCCAAGACCGATCTGCGATCTGGGTATCATCAACTTCGTGTACTCGAAGAAGATATTCCCAAAACGGCATTCCGTACGAGATATGGGCACTACGAGTTCACTGTCATGCCTTTTGCTTTGCAAATGCCCCAGCTATCTTCATGGACTTAATGAACAGGGTTTGTAAACCTTATTTAGATAAGTTCATCATTGTGTTCATCGATGATATTCTCATTTCTTCAAAGTCTCGAGCCGACCACGACCAACACCTTCGTTTGACCTTGGAACTTCTGAAGAAGGAACAACTTTTTGTTAAATTCTCCAAGTGTGAATTTTGGCTTAGAGAATTTCAGTTTTTGGGTCATATAGTCAACGAGCAGGGTATTCATGTAGATCCATCCAAGATAGCTGTTATTAAGGATTGGAATACACCGACGACACCTACAGAGATTCGATCATTTCTTGGTCTTGATGGTTATTATCGTCGATTCATTTCTAATTTCTCAAAGATTGCGGTTCCACTCACTGCTTTGACTCAGAAAAATAACCCTTTTGAGTGGGGACCTAAGCAAGAAGAAGCGTTCCAAACGCTGAAACGGAAGCTCTCTGATGCTCCTGTTTTATCTCTACCTGAGGGAGACGATGATTTTGTTGTCTATTGTGACGCGTCAAATCTAGGACTTGGTTGCGTTCTTATGCAACGAGGTAAAGTCATAGCTTATGCATCTAGACAGCTGAAAATTCACGAGAAGAACTATACGACTCATGATCTTGAATTAGGAGATGTGGTTTTCGCACTTAAAATCTGGAGACACTACCTCTATGGAATGAAGTGTGTGGTTTTCATAGACCACAAAAGTCTCCAGCATATTCTCAATCAGAAGGAGCTGAACATGAGGCAACGACGTTGGGTTGAACTCTTAAACGATTATGATTGCGAGATCCGCTACCATCCTGGTAAGGCGAATATCGTAGCCGATGCGCTTTGTCGGAACGAGTCAAGCTTCATTCTGTTCGAACTCTATCTGATATTTAATCTTGTGTCCTTCAAGCTCAACGATCTTGTGTGATCAAAGACTTATTGAAATATGAGCTACCGCTTCAACTCGAACTTAAACTCGAAACAAAGGACGATGGGTTGCTATATTTCAAGGATCGTTTGTGGATTCCGAAACGAGACGATCTTCGCACCTTGGTAATGGACGAATCTCACAAGTCTCGATATTCTATCCATCCTGGTGCTGATAAAATGTACAAGGATCTTCGTACTCAGTTCTGGTGGCCTGGTATGAAGAAGGATGTTGCCTTGTATGTATCGAAATTCCTAACTTGTCTCAAAGTCAAGGCTGAACATCAACGACCTTCTGGTTTGCTTGTACAACCAGAGATACCGGTTTGGAAGTGGGAGAACATTGCAATGGATCTCATCACTAAGTTACCATGTACATCTAATGGTCACGATACTATTTGGGTTGTTTTCGATCAATTAAGGAAATCAGCTCATTTTATACCGATTCACGAGGATCTATCTGCTGATAAACTTGCAAAGATTTATGTTGACGAGATTGTATCACGGCATGGTGTTCCTTTGGATATCATTTCCGATCGTGATGCTCGGTTTTCATCTCATTTTTGGAAGACCATGCAATCTGCGTTGGGAACCCAACTGAATCTAAGCACTGCTTATCATCCCCAAACAGATGGACAATCCGAGAGAACGATTCAAACTTTGTAGGATATGCTTAGGAGATGCGTGATAGACTTTGGTGGTAATTGGGATTCTCATCCTTTACTGATCGAGTTATCTTACAACAACAGTTATCATGCTAGTATTAATATGGCATCATTCGAAGCTCTCTACGGTCGAAAATGTCGTTCACCTGTTTGTTGGAATGAGATCGGTGAAGCTCAGCTTACTGGACCTGAGCTCATTCTGGAAACAACAGACAAAATCAAGAAAATCTGCGATAATCTTGTGACAGCTCGAAGCCGTCAAAAGAGTTATGCGGATATGCGACGCAAGCCCTTAGAATTTCAAATCAGAGACCGTGTCCTACTCAAGGTGTCACCTTGGAAGAGAGTGGTGAGATTTGGAAAGAAAGGAAAACTTGCATCCCGATATGTTGGACCATTTAAGATTGTTGAAAGAATTGGAAAGGTTGCCTATCGACTAGAGCTACCTCCAGAGCTTGGAAATATTCATCCGAATTTTCACGTGTCCAATTTGCGAAAGTGTTTAGCTGATGCTGATCTTCACATTCCTCTTGACGAGATTCAAATCTATGAAATGATGCACTTTTTCGAGAAACCTGTGGAGATAGTGGACCATACATTCAAACAGTTGAAGAATAAACGGATTTGATTGGTCAAAGTTCGCTGGGAATCCAAACGTGGCCCCGAGTTTACTTAGGAACATGTGGACCAGATGAAGATGAAATATCCGCATTTGTTTCCACAAGTTTCCTCTAAGTAAAAGTTTCGGGACGAAATTTCCTAAAGTAGGGGAGACTGTGACATCTGTGTATTTTAACCCTTGTACTATTTCGAACATCTGTGTATTTAATAAAATATGATGTTTCAATTTCACTATGTGTTTAATTATTTGTGATATTAGTACGTTTTCAATCATTGTTCAATTCCGAACTCTCAAACCTGTTCTGGAAGTGAAATCATAAACCGTTACGTAAACAAAATCAGTTTAACGCAACGTACACTCCGGAACTGTGACATAAGCCAAACATACCCTAAATACCCTTTACATAACTTAGAAATAAGTTTTGAAGGGTTCGGTATGGCAAAAACATGTTTATTTGAACTAAATAACTAATTGCGACAAAACTGCGAAACGAACGTTGGTGACCGCCCGGATAATATTTAAATTCCAAAAATATTCTGTTATGATTAAAATTTTATTTTTAATCATGTTCTTGTTTAAAAATAAATTTAAACGCTTAAAAATGTTATTTTTCAAGTTTAAGCGCGTACCGCGTGTTACTGCGTAACACAGTGCTCATACTGCAAAACGCAGACAACGCAGCCAGTTGTGACAACTGTGCTCTGTAATCGATGTACAATGTAAAACAATGTTAATTATCAATAAAACAATGTGTTTTGATGTTATTATATCTGTAATTGTGTTTGATGATTTTACGATTCGATTCGATTCCGATTTCAAGCTTTAAATCGCTTTCTGGAAGGTTATACGCAAACTGGTGCGTAAATGCAGTCAGTTTAACACGAAAAACACTCCGTAATAGAGACATAGGCTTAACATACCTAAAATAACCTTTACATAACTTAGAAATAAGTTTTGGATGGTTTGGTGTGTTGAAAACAAGTCTATTCGATCGTAGGGACTATTTGTGTCAAACTGCGAAACTATACCGATTCGTATAGTATCGAATAGTCCGGAACTTGATCATAAGCTAAACATACCATAAATAACCTAAAAATAGCTTAGAAATAAGCTTTGAGGGGTTCGATGTGCGAAAATATGCGTATTTGATCTTACATGGACTTAAAGTGTCAAAAACGACGTAAGTTTGCATTTTCGCGCATATCTTACGTTCTGACCACATCTGGAGACCCAAAATTTTTGTAGACACTAAAATATTTTTATTTTAGTGATCGGCATGCAAAAATACCGTTCGTCGCTTAATTTTGATCGTTTTCGCGTCCGCTTGAGTTTCGTCGTAATTTAACGAACAACGCGACCGTACGACCAAACGAGTCGACATCCGAGATGTTTTTGAGCATATTTTAAGTTCCCTATACTTTAACTTCATTTTAGAGCCTTGAAATGAGGTTAACGGGGCTTAAAGGTGTCAAAAATGAGCCGAAATGCAAGTTTTACAAGTTCAGGGGCTAAAACTGTCATTCTGCCAAAGTGGCCCAGGCGGCCCGCGTAAGCCTGGCCTTACCTTTACGCGGCCTGTGTCAGTGTTACAGCTCAGAAACATTGAATCTGGTCATTTAGCTCGAATTTGATGGTTTTGATCTCTAGTTTTTCATGCTATGGGCTGGTTTGTGTAGAGAACAAGTCCCCCAATCATTCTTTGACAATTGTATGGCCAAGATCATTCCCTCCTTGCCAAGAAATAATCCTAACGATTTGCGAAAAAACTATATAAGGCAATGTCCCCATTCCATTTTCCTCACATTTGATCTTAGATTTTCTCTAAGTGGTTATGATTATTCACTACCTACCTGAGAATACTTAGAATCAAATCTATTTGGACCCTTTGTAAGTCCTCTTTCATTCTTTTATTGCTTTCTTAGCTTAAAAGTCAAACAGTGTTTGACTTTCAGCTTTAACCAGTCAATGGTCAACGAGAAGTTCATTTGAACTTCGCAACGTGAGCGTAATCACGATGGTTATAGTCCTTAGTGACTATACCTACTGATTACCACGTTGACTAGGCGTAGTGACGAGTCATAGTTTCGGTCAAAATGCGCATTTAAGCGTATTTTGCAACCAAACTACTCTTGGTATCAAAACACTTTGTTTTGATATCAAAACTTGTTTTCTAAATTAGTTATGCATGTTTTAACATGCTTAGCTCGTCACTTTTAGTTTAGTGCTTGTTTAGAGTCGTAAGTCAAGCGGTCTAAACCACCGCTTAGACTTTCTAACTCGACCCGTTTGGTCGATCATTAGGATCCGACCAAGCATGTTTAGTGACCATAGTTGCATAGGGAATAACCTTCCGAGGTTATACCTTATAGTCACCTAGTTTAAGTAGTTGTGTGATAGGTAATTTATATGCCTTAGGTATATGACCAAAATACCCTTTTCATGCATAATTGGATTTTAAGCATATATAACCTAAACATTTGTCACTTAACTGATTATGCAACCTAATTAAACATGCTTAGGCATATAATACTTGTCATATGACTAGTTAGACGTCTCAAACGCGTTTTTGCGTGAATGACGCGTTAAAGTAGCGTAAGCTACCTAAACGGGTCGTAACGGGTCTAAAGCACTTAGGTTAGGTTCCGATCTTGAATGTAGGCTTTGTTAAACCATATCACATGAGTTCCAAAACTCATTTGGTTTACAAGACCTCATTCTATCCGATCTTCCGATTTAGGTGTCGATTTATTTACTAGTGATCCGATTACTAGGTACTACTTGAAATTCCTTGGTTTGTCTGAGCTTCGCTAAGTTCTTAAGATCAAGGATACCCTTCTATGCAATGTGAGTACATAGTTCCCCTATTTTACTGTTTTCAATTGTTTTGGGGTGATTCATATGTATTAAAACGATTTCGATATTTAAACGGTGGTTTCAAAAACGATAAAGATGGTTTATATTAAACTAATAACGATTTCGATAATGTGAACGAACTTGTTGGTTATAGTTACATAACGAATGACATTCATTAATTTTGGCCGAACCGACCAGTATTAGGTTATGGTACCATAGGATCTGACAAATCCCGTTATCAGACTACACCCATGGTTATGTGTGGGGGTTATGTAGGTAACGACCTAATCTGTGATTGTTAACTTACCCTTTGGTGGTTTGTTAATATGAGAAACGAGGTAGTCGAGTCACGAAGGTTTGAATGTTATTAGCGAGACGACCATAAGTAGTTTCACAATTAAAACGAATACGATTTTGGGACGAGTTAAAACGATTTGAGACGACTTAAACGAGATAAAACGATTTGATTAATTGATTGGTTTGGGTAGTGATTAGATAATGGGACCGGTGTAGTATGATAGAATCATGGTAGATACGCCACTGGTACATCTTATATATAAGTGCTTCTATCATATTACATTGCGTGTCATTATTTAGTTCACTTGGGAAAACGATTTGAAACGATGTCACACAACGAGGTTTTCGCAATGATATAAACCATACGAGTTTTATTAACGAGTTTTAACGAGATGTTTTACGAATTGGTTTACTAAAACAAAAGTCTTTGAGTTAAGAATCATGACTACGAGATTTTATAAATTATAGCCATCTTGATTGAGTTGGTTAATCATGTTGCAATATTATATACTTTTCAAAACAAGGTTTTCGAGGTATTGCAATATATATAAATGAGCCATGATTCCGTTACTCTTATAAAACCTATGTGCTCGCCAGCATTTCTTTGCTGACTTTATTTTTACATATGTTTCAGGTGGTATTGCTTGATGTTGCTTGCTAAGAAGCTTGTGTCACATAGGACCTGGACGAGGCCTTAGTGACTTAAAAACAGTTATAAACAATGTGTAGTTTGTTTGTTTTGGTTTAAGACAATGTAATTTATTAAATGAATCAATAAAACGAAACTTTTAATTACCATGGTTGTGAAACGATGATTCTGTTGCAACACTCCCCGACGTTTCCGCGACGGTTTGTTGTTTTACGTGGTCGGGGTGTGACAGAAGAGTTGGTATCAGAGCCAATGGTTATAGGGAATTAGGTTATTAGTGATGCTTTAACCTAGACTATAACTTTCTAGGACCCTAATGCAAGTATTCTTGCGTTTAGATTTTAAAACAATACCGTCACCTATCGTTAGGTGACAACCACAACGAGAACACAATAACAAATCCGCTTCGAAAATTAATCATCTATCCTTGGATGATTGATTACAAGGTTTTGATTCCTCTTAATTTTCAAAATCTCATCAAAGTTTGGGTCTAAATAATGTGAACACGTGCAAACTGGAAGAGTGAATGCCTGTACCCTGAGTTTTCTGTCTAAGGCTAGAGTGTTCGTACAAATCCGCACTATCGGACCAGTCACTCTTACTTGGGAACTCTTGGGGTGAGTGTTCACTTATAGGCGAGCATGTCTTCAGTGATACATTATTATGACCCATTTACTTTGATTTGTCACTGCGTGTCGGTTGTTTGTTCATGGTAATGAACAAATGATCACACTCCTTGTATTTTGTCGTTGTTTTCAATGCCTCTTTTGTTTTTCCAATTGTCGGCCTCACTCGTTTCTCATGTTTCCTTGTTAGATAATGCCTCCTCGACGCGATGCTCGAACTTTTACTGCAGAGGAAGTCGCAGCCCTTGTCTCTCAGCAAATGGCTGCTGTACTTCCAGGCGTTGTGACCCAAATCCATGAGTTATACAACAACAACAATAATAACAACAATAATGCACCGTGTAATTTCAAAAATTTTAATTCTGCTAAGCCGCTGAAGTTTTCTGGGTCGCAAGGAGCAACTGCACTCCTGCAGTGGTTCGAGAGTATCGAGAGCAGATTCAGACATGTGTAGTATCCGAATGCGCGTAAAGTTGAATTTGCTTCATGCGTGTTTGAGAAGCGAGCTCTTACATGGTGGAACGGAGTGATGCGTGATAGGGGTGCCGAAGTGGCATTAGCACAAACTTGGGAAGAGCTCCGAGCTCTCATGGTGAGAGAGTTCTGTCCCCGTCACGAGATTCGATCGATGATTTGAAACAAGACGGGGGAGAACACCATGCTTATACGGATCGATTTAAGGAGCTCAGTTTGTTGTGTCCCACTATGGTTACCCCACTGGAGAAAGCAATCGAGAGATATATCGATGGTTTACCCGATTCCATTCAGGATATTGTGACCGGTGTTAATCCTACCACTGTCCGTCATGCAATCGAGTTGTCTGCTACCCTGACTGAGTCTCAAGTCAGGAAGGGTAAACTTACCCGCAAGGGTGATAAAAAGAAGTCAACCGATTCTGACAAGGAAAAGGGTAAGGGTAAGAAGAAAGGTGAGTCGTCGAAGAAGTCGAGGAAGTGAAATGGTGCTCAGAATTTTGCTGTTACAGCACAAACTCCTCAGAACCCACCGACTCAACCTACTGCAAAGAAAGAATATGCTGGTACCGCACCTCACTGTGCTCGATGCAACGGTCACCATGTTGCCCAACAAGCCTGTAAACAGTGTACTACGTGTGGTAGACTTGGGCATCTGGCCATCATTTATCGTATGGGTCAAAATCAGGCTGCCCAGGTTCCAGCTCAAGCTCAAGGGAATGTTGCGAGATTTCCACCTGGTTCGTGTTTCAATTGCGGAGAAATGGGTCATTTCAGCAACAATTGCCCTAGGTTGGTAAATGCGAATGCAAATTCAAACACAATCGTGAATGTAAATCCCGCTCGTGGACGAGCATTTAATCTGAACGCGAACGAGGTGAGGGTGGACAACGAGGTTGTTAACGGTATGTTTCTTGTTAACAATCAACTTGCATTTGTTCTTTTTGATTCTGGTGCCGATAGGAGTTTTGTTTCGTTATCCTTTGAGCCTTTACTTGCGATACCTAGAACTAAACTGAGGAAACCCTTATCTGTTGAAGTTGCTACTGGTAAACCTCTTGTTCTCGATTCTGTTATTCATGGTTGTCAATTGAACCTCGATAACCATCTTTTTCCCATTGACCTCGTACCGATGCAACTTGGGAGTTTCGGCATTATCGTGGGGATGGATTGGTTAACCAAACATCATGCTGAGGTGGTTTGTTTTGATAAGATCATTCGTATTCCTCTTTCCTCTTGTGATGTCTTAGAGGTTCGTGGAGAGAAACCATCTGGTGGATTGAAACTCATGTCGTGCACGAAAGCCCAAAGTTATCTACGAAAAGGATATGTTGCTTTTCTGGAACATGTCACCGAGGAGAAAGGCAAGAACAAGAGTATTCAGGATATTCCGATTGTTTGGATTAACCAGAGGTGTTTCCTGATGAACTGCCTGGTTTGCCTCCAGTTCGTCAAGTCGAGTTTCATATTGATCTTGTACCCAATGCTAACCCGATTGTGAAAGCACCTTATCGTCTTGCACCGTCTGAGATGCAAGAATTATCGAAACAACTTCAAGAGTTATCTGATAAAGGATTCATCCGTCCGAGTTATTCACCTTGGGGAGCTCCTGTCCTCTTTGTGAAAAAGAAAGATGGATCTTTTCGAATGTGTATCGATTATCGAGAGCTTAACAAGCTTACCATCAAGAATCGATATCCCCTACCCCGAATCGATGATCTATTTGATCAGCTGCAAGTTGCTACCTGTTTCTCCAAGATCGATCTGCGTTCTGGGTATCATCAGCTTCATGTATTTGGAGAAGATATTCCCAAAACTGCATTCCGCACGAGATATGGGCATTACGAATGCACTGTCATGCCTTTTGGTTTGACAAATGCCCCAGCTATCTTTATGGACTTAATGAATAGGGTCTGTAAAACTTATTTAGACAAGTTCATCGTTGTGTTCATCGACGATATTCTCATTTATTCAAAGTCTCGAGCCGAGCACGAGCAACACCTTCGTTTGACTTTAGAACTCCTGAAGAAGGAACAACTTTTTGCTAAATTCTCCAAGTGTGAATTTTGGCTTAAAGAAGTTCAGTTTTTGGGACATATTGTCAACGAGCAACGTATTCATGTGGATCCATCCAAGATTGTTGCAATCAAGGATTGGAATACACCAACGACACCTACAGAAATTCGTTCTTTCCTTGGTTTCGCTGGATATTATCGTCGTTTTATTTCAAACTTCTCGAAGATTGCGGTTCCACTCACTGCTTTAACTCAGAAGAATAAGCCTTTTGAGTGGGGACCCAAACAAGAAGAAGCGTTCCAAACGCTGAAATAGAAGTTATGTGATGCTCCTGTTTTATCTTTGCCCGAGGGAAACGATGATTTCGTTGTCTACTGCAATGCGTCCAACTTAGGCCTTGGTTGTGTTCTCATGCAACGAGGAAAAGTTATAGCATATGCGTCTAGACAATTGAAAGTTCATGAGAAGAACTATACGACTCACGATCTTGAGTTGGGTGCTGTAGTTTTTGCTCTCAAAATCTGGAGACACTATCTTTATGGCACTAAGTGTGTGGTTTTCACAGACCACAAAAGTCTCCAACATATTCTTAATCAGAAGGAGCTGAACATGAGGCAACGACGTTGGGTTGAACTCTTAAACGATTACGATTGCGAAATTTGCTACCATCCTGGTAAGGTAATTGTCATAGCCGATGCGCTTAGTCGAAAAGAGCGAGTCAAGCTTCATTCTGTTCGAACTCTATCTGATATTCAAACTCGTGTTCTTCAAGCTCAACAATTTTGTGTTTCACAAAATTTGATTGGTAAGGAATTACCACATCAGCTTGAGCTTAAACTCGAAGCGAAGGACGATGGTTTGCTCTATTTCAAGGATCGTTTGTGGATTCCGATACAAGACGATCTTCGCACTTTAGTGATGGACGAATCTCACAAGTCTCGATATTCTATCCATCCTGATGCTGAAAAAATGTACAAGGATCTTCGTACTCAGTATTGGTGGCCTGGTATGAAGAAGGATGTTTCCTTGTATGTGTCGAAATGCCTAACTTGTCTCAAAGTCAAGGCTGAACATCAACGACCTTCTGGCTTGCTTGTACAACCAGACATACCGGTTTGGAAGTGGGAGAACATTGCGATGGATCTCATCACTAAATTACCGCGTACATCTAAAGGTCACGATGCTATATGGGTTGTTATCGATCGATTAACGAAGTCAGCTCACTTTATTCCGATTTGCGAGGATCTATCTACTGATAAGCTTGCAAAGATTTATGTTGATGAGATTGTATCTCAACATGGTGTTCCTTTGGACATCATATCCGATCATGATGCTCGATTTTCATCTCATTTTTGGAAGACCATGCAATCTGCTAGGGGAACCCAAATAAATCTAAGCACTGCTTATCATCCCCAAACAGATGGACAATCTGAGAGGACGATTCAAACTTTGGAGGATATGCTTGGAGCATGCGTGATTGACTTTGGTGGTAATTGGGATTCTCATCTGCCATTGATCGAGTTCTCTTACAACAATAGTTATCATGGTAGTATCAATATGGCACTATTTGAAGCTCTCTACGGTCGAAAATGTCGTTCACCTGTCTGTTGGAATGAGATCGGTGAAGCTCAGCTTACTGGGCCTGAGCTCATTCTGGAAACCACAGACAAAATCAAGAAAATTCGTGATAATCTTGTGACTGCTAGATGCCGTCAAAAGAGTTATGCGGATATGCGACGCAAGCCCTTAGAATTTCAAGTCGGAGACCATGTCCTACTCAAGGTGTCACCTTGGAAGGGAGTGGTGAGATTTGGAAAGAAAGGAAAACTTGCACCACGATATGTTGGACCATTTAAGATTGTTGAAAGAATTGGAAAGGTTGCCTATTGACAAGAGCTACCTCCAGAGCTTGGAAATATCCATCCAACTTTCCACGTGTCCAATCTGCGAAAGTGTTTAGCCGACGATGATCTTCACATTCCACTTGACAAAATCCAAATCGATGAAACGATGCACTTTGTCGAGAAACCTATGGAGATAGTGGACCGTACATACAAATTGTTGAAGAACAAACGAATTCATTTGGTCAAGATTCGCTGGGAATCCAAACGTGGCCCAAAATTTACTTGGGAACGTGAGGACCAAATGAAGGCGAAATATCCGCAATTGTTATCACAAGTTTCCTCTAGTTAAAATTTCGGGACGAAATTTCCTAAAGTAGGGGAGACTGTGACAGCTGTGCTCTGTAATCAATGTACAATGTAAAACAATGTTAATTGTCAATAAAACAATGTGTTTAAATGTTATTATATGTGTAATTGTGTTTGATGATTTTAAAATAACCTTTACATAACTTAGAAATAAGTTTTGTATGGTTTGGTGTGTTGAAAACAAGTCTATTCGATCGTAGGAACTATTTGTGTCAAACTGCGAAACTATACCGATTCGTATAGTATTGAACAATCCAGAACTTGATCATAAGCTAAACATACCATAAATAACCTAAATATAGCTTAGAAATAAGCTTTGAGGGGTTCGGTGTGCGAAAATATGCTTATTTGATCTTACAGGGACTTAAAGTGTCAAAAACGACGTAAGTTTGTATTTTCGCGCATATCTTACGTTCTGACAACATCTGGACACCCAAAATTTTTGTAGACACTAAAATATTTTTATTTTAGTGATCGGCATGCAAAAATACCGTTCGTCGCTTAATTTGGATCGTTTTCGCGTCTGTTTGAGTTTCGTCGTAATTTAACGAACAACGCAACCGTACGACCAAACGAGCCGACATCCGAGATGTTTTTGAGAATATTTTAAGTTCTCTATACTTTAACTTCATTTTAGAGACTTGAAATGAGGTTAACGGGGCTTAAACGTGTCAAAAATGAGCCGAAATACAAGTTTTACAAGTTCATGGGCTAAAACTGTCATTCTGCCAAAGTAGCCCAGGCGGCCCGCGTACGCCTGGCCTTACCTTTACGCGGTCCGTGTCAGTGTTACAGCTCAGAAACTTTGAATCTGGTCATTTAGCTCGAATTTGATGGTTTTGATCCCTAGTTTTTCATGCTATGGGCTGGTTTGTGTGGAGAACAAGTCCCCCAATCATTCTTTGACAATTGTATGGCCAAGATCATTCCCTCCTTGCCAAGAAATGAACCTAACGGTTTGCGAAAAACTATATAAGGCCATGTCCCCATTCCATTTTCATCACATTTGATCTGAGATTTTCTCTAAGTGGTTGTGATTATTCACTACCTACCTGAGAATACTTACAATCAAATCTATTTGGACCCTTTGTAAGTCCTCTTTCATTCTTTTTTTGCTTTCTTAGCTTAAAAGTCAAACAATGTTTGACTTTCAGCTTTGACCAGTCAATGGTCAACGAGAAGTTCGTTTGAACTTCCCAAGGTGAGCGTAATCAGGATGGTTATAGTCCTTAGTGACTATACCTACTGATTACCACGTTGACTAGGCGTAGTGATGAGTCGTAGTTTCGGTCAAAATACGCATTTAAGCGTATTTTGCAACCAAACTACTCTTGGTATCAAAACACTTTGTTTTGATATCAAAACTTGTTTTCTAAATTAGTTAAGCATGTTTTAACATGCTTAGCTCGTCACTTTTAGTTTAGTGCTTGTTTAGAGCCGTAAGTCAAGCGGTCTAAACCACCGCTTAGACTTTCGAACTTGACCCGTTTGGTCGATCATTAGGATCCGACCAAGCATGTTTAGTGACCATAGTTGCATAGGGAATAACCTTCCAAGGTTAAACCTTATGGTCACCTAGTTTAAGTAGTTGTGTGATAGGTAATTTAAGCATAATTGGATTTTAAGCATATGTAACCTAAACATTTGTCACTTAACTGATTATGCAACCTAATTAAACATGTTTAGGCATATAATACTTGTCATAGGACTAGTTAGACGTCTCGAACGCGTTTTTGCGTGAATGACGCGTTAAAGTAGCGTAAGCTACCTAAACGGGTCTTAACGGGTCTAAATCACTTAGGTTAGGTTCCGATCTTGAATGTAGGCTTTGTTAAACCATATCACATGAGTTCCAACACTCATTTGGTTTACAAGACCTCATTCTATCCGATCTTCCGATTTAGGTGTCGATTTATTTACTAGTGATCCGATTACTAGGTACTACTTGAAATTCCTTGGTTTGTCTGAGCTTCGCTAAGTTCTTTAGATCAAGGATACCCTTCTATTCAATGTGAGTACATAGTTCCCCTATTTTACTGGTTTCAATTGTTTTGGGGTGATTCATATGTATTAAAACGATTTCGATATTCAAACGATGGTTTCAAAAACGATAAAGATGGTTTATATTAAACTAATAACGATTTCGATAATGTGAACGAACTTGTTGGTTGTAGTTACATAACGAATGACATTCATTAATTTTGGCCGAACCGACCAGTATTAGGTTATGGTACCATAGGATCTGACAAATCCCCTTATCCGACTACACCCTTTGGTGGTTTGTTAATACGAGAAACGAGGTAGTCGAGTCACGAAGGTTTGAATGTTATTAGCGAGACAACCATAAGTAGTTTCACAATTAAAACGAATACGGTTTTGGGACGAGTTAAAACGATTTGTGACGACTTAAAGGAGATAACACGATTTGATTAAATGATTGGTTTGGGTAGTGATTAGATAATGGGACGGGTGTAGTATGATAGAATCATGGTAGATACGCCGCTGGTACATCTTATATATAAGTGCTTCTATCATATTACATTGCGTGTCATTATTTAGTTGACTTGGGAAAATGATTTGAAACGATGTCACACAACGATGTTTTCGAAATGATATAAACCATACGAGTTTTATTAACGAGTTTTAACGAGATGTTTTACGAATTGGTTTACTAAAACAAAAGTCTTTGAGTTAAGAATCATGACTACGAGATTTTATAAATTATAGCCATCTTGATTGAGTTGGTTACTCATGTTGCAATATTATATACTTTTCAAAACAAGGTTTTCGAAGTATTGCAATATATATAAACGAGCCATGATTCCGATACTCTTATAAAACCTATGTGCTCGCCAGCATTTCTTTGCTGACTTTATTTTTACATATGTTTCAGGTGGTATTGCTTGATGTTGCTTGCTAAGAAGCTTGTGTCACATAGGACCTGGACGAGGCCTTAGTGACTTAAAAACAATTATAAACAATGTGTAGTTTGTTTGTTTTGGTTTAAGACAATGTAATTTATTAAATGAATCAATAAAACAAAACTTTTAATTACCATGGTTGTGAAACGATGATTCTGTTACAACACTCCTCGATGTTTCCGCCACGGTTTGTTGTTTTACGTGGTCGGGGTGTGACACCAGTCTCGGCAACTGAAATTTATTTCGGTAATATTTTGGTGAGTTTATTTTTATAGAATAATAAAAATAATTTAGAACGCCATAAACCGAGATTTAAACGCTAGATAAAATACCCGGTATCCAGTTAAATACCTGTTTTTATCTAATTTACCAATCAAAATTACATTTAACCCCCCCCCCTTTTCAAATTTACGGTCATATGGAGGGTGACCCCACCAATATATTTTGCAAGATCTTGCAAAATCCTTCATGATATTTCTTGGATTCAATAAGATTTTAGGTGATATTATGGAGATTCATTTGAGATCTTGACCTATAAATACACTATCACACCATACTTCACTCCACTCAACAAATCTCCTCACTCTCTCTCCTCCCAAAACCGTAAACACCCCTCTCACCTCCATCTTAATCTTCTTCAACCTTGTTCTTGAGAATCCATCTCTATTTCAAGCATATTTCAAGTTGGTGTGAAGATACAAAGGAGTTTCCAAGGTGCTTTCAAGTGATTTCAAGCTCCCCATCATCAAAATCTCATCCAAAAACTTACTTTAATCTTGAACATATAAAGTTTATGTTTAAATCATACTCTTGATTCTTGGTTGTTCTTGATGATTTGAAGTTTCTCTTGAATCTTGGAATTTTTCACAAACTTGAAATCTAAAAATAAATGTGTCTTGATACAAAATAAAATTGGTGGTGTATATGTGTGTATATAACTGTACATATATACATGTGTGTGTATGAGCTTTGAAGTTTGATTTCTTGATAAGTACTTGTTTAGGATGGTTGCTTGCATGAACAAGATTATGTACAAGTATGTTAGAGATATAAAGAAGTGATTTAATCATGAGTTGTAACTTTGAAGTAATGTTAGTATTTTGATATGTAAATGGCCAAAAATTTATTAGACATATTTGAGAATTTTTAAGTTGTTACATGTTCTTGAATGATAGTTAAAATGCAAGTGTTTGTTGATTTGTGCATGATATGATAAATGTTCAAATACATCAGCAAATAAACATGAATAAGTTGCATATTTGATGCATCTAAACTCATGTGAAATGATGATGATATGATAGTGTGCTTTAGACACTTGTACATAAGAATACATGTTGATTTAAAGCTCAAGAAATGATAAAAAAATGATTGTATGACAAAAATATTTTAGAACAGATTATAAACACTAAAAATAACATTATTTGGTATATTATAATGGCATGAAACTTTGACATAGGTTGATAGCTTTGCATGTTGTACATATAGCTTAAAAAGTGGTAAAATATGTGAAATTTGCATGATTTATGTACTTTATGTGAGACCTGAACTACCATGAGTATAACCACTATTTTATTCAATAAATAACATGGGTTATGTTAAAATATCAAGTCGTTTCGATTTGGGATGGTTAGGGTAACGTTTGATGCAAAACTATGCGGTAAAACGGTTAAAAATCGGCTTTTCGGAGTATTTTTATGAAACTGTTTTAGATCAGTAACCAAACTGATATTTTTTGCTATAAAAATAAGTATTTTAACTTATATCAATTTTACTTGGTATTTGGTTAGTCATACGTGACTTCCGGCGCCCAAAAACATTACCGAATCACTAAAATACGTGTTTTTCAATGTACACTAGAATGGGTTGTTCATGGATTAATTTTATGTGTTACAATGTGTTATGTGTTTTATAATATGTGTATGATGACATGTTAATACTTGACAAAAATTATGTGTATTACGCTATTATTAGTATGTTACATTTGAGTATATATCTTACGACGCGCAAATCGTAGATATATTGCTTATAACATGATGAGGGTCACCAATAAAATCGTTCAAGTCGCAATGTTTTGAAAATATATATATGAACCCATATATATATAAATACACCAATATAATAAAAAATAATAACTTTTTGAGAAAAATCTCAAAGTTATATGAAAATTCTAAGTATCGGAGAAACTTATGTATTTTGTGGGTTTTTTATTATTAAATCATTCTTATTTAATTTAGGATGAATAAACAATTTGAGGGATTGTGTTAACATATAAAAACGCACCCAAAGGTGAGTACATAGATCCCCTCTTTTTACATGTTTTATGGTAACTATGTGAGTACATAGTTCCCCTATTTTACTGTTTTCAATTATTTTGGGGTGATTCATATGTATTAAAATGATTTCGATATTTTAACGATGGTTTTAAAAACGAATAAGATGGTTTATACTAAACTAATAACGATTTCGATAATGTGAACGAACTTGTTGGTTGTAGTTACATAACGAATGACATTTATTAATTTTGGCCAAATCGACCAGTATTAGGTTATGGTACCATAGGATCTGACAAATCCCGTTATTAGACTGCACCCATGGTTATGTGTGGGTTAGGTGGGTAATGACTGAATCTGTGATTGTTAACTTACCCTTTGGTGGTTTGTTAATGCGAGAAGCGAGATAGTCGAGTCACGAAGGTTTGAATGTTATTAGCGAGACGACCAAAAATAGTTTTCACAATTAAAACGAGGATGATTTAAACGAGTTAACGATTGTGAAACGATGTCACTTAACGATGTTTTCGAAGGGATATAAACCATACGAGTTCTATTAACGAGTTAATATGAGATGCTTTACAATTTGGTTTACTAAAACAAATGCTTTTGGGTTAAGAATCATGGCTACGAGGTCCTATAAATTATAACCCGCTTGATTTGAATTGGATAATTATATTATATTCTTTTCAAAACAAGGTCTTTAACAAGGTATTGCGACATGTAAACTAGCCATGAATCTGATACTCTTATAAAACCTATGTACTCGCCAGCATTTCTTTGCTGACTTTGTTTTTACATAGGTTTCAGGTGATGTGGCTTGATGTTGATTGCTAGGATGCATGAGTCACCTAGGATCTGGACGAGGCCTTAGTGACATAATAACAATGATAGTCGATATATAACCTGTTTGTTTCATGCTAAAACAATGTAAATTACTTAATGATTAAATAAAATGAAACTCTTTTGTATCCATGGTTGTGAAACAATAATTCTGTTACAACACTCCCTGACGTTTCCGCCATGATTTGTTGTTTTACGTGGTCGGGGTGTGACAACCCAAAGCGAGAAACTTGGTCTGTTATCTTCCTTCTCTATCCACTACTGAAACTACACTGACAATCCTTGCATCTCCGAAGGTGTAAGTCGCTAAGGTGCATTGACTGCAGGCGCAGCGCCTGGAATCAAATCAATGCGAAATTCGACTTGTCGTTGAGGAGATAATTCTGGCAAGTCTTCGGGGAAGACTTTAGGGTATTCCCCTATCACAGGGATATCTTCGTGTTTTAGTTCTTCGGCTCCCTTGTACGCGACATGATCCAAGCAAAAACAACACATCCTTTACGCAACACTTTTATGCCTTCAAGCAATGGATAATCCGTAGGAGCGTATCAGCTTCATGAATCATGTTCGTTTCGTCGTTCGTCATCGGGATGCAGATAACAATCTCCGCTCGATTGCTTGACAACTAATCCATTCAAAATACGTCTTTGAAGTTTCCCTTTAGCTGGTATGGGTTATCTAACTTACTTGCTACTAAACCATGCATACTCTCTAACCCTAGAGATGCGAAGCTAAAATTTGTAATAATATCAAGTAGCACGGATGCATAATGTTGACTAATATGGAATGTATGGATAACCTTGTTTGGATTCTGGCATGTTTCCCTAGCTTCGCTATTGAGCTTACATCCTTGTGCCTGATTCTTCTTAGGGCAGTATTTTCTGAAATGCTTTTTGCTCCCACAGTTAAGACAACTTTGAGCATGTTTTTGTTTGCCACTCATCCTGCCTTGATAGTTTTTGTCGTTGTTTCCTCCGTGAATCTCGCTACCATCTTGGCCTCCATTTCTGGGTTCAGTACCTTGCCTACAAGTCTTCTTGGGATGACCCCTCTTGCCATAGTTATCACATTTTCCATATTTACATCGTCCGACATGATAACGTAGACAATTGTCGCACTTAGGTAGGATACCTATGTAGTCTTTTCCCTTTTTGGCCCTGTTCTTGCTATTCACACGAGTGCCCTTCTTGAAGTTTACGAAATTTCTCTTGTTGTCTCCAGATGACTCTACAGGAGTCTCCTTTTTCTCTTTCGAAGTGGAAAATTTTCCTAGTCTAACCGCTTCTTCAGTGATTGCCACACTTAAGTCGATAGCACCGGTGATCGTTGAGGGTTTAGATGTTGTCACCAGGCTTAGAATCTGCGGTGCCAATCCCCCGATAAAGCGTTCGATCCTCTTAAACTCTGGTTCCACCAGATGCGAAGCAACTTGTGATAAATCGTGAAATCTCTGCACATATTCAGCTATCTTTGAATCTTCCATTTTCAAGTTCCACAGTTCAATCTCCAACTTCTGGACTTCTGCCCTCGAGCCATATTTCTTACGCATCAGCTCTTTCAGTTCGTCCCATGTCAAAGCATACGCAGCAATCTCGCCCATTGTCTGAACCTGAAGGTTCCACCATGACAGAGCCCCATCTAGAAATAGTCCAGCTATGTACTTGACCTGATGTTCTGGGGCGCATTTACTTAATCGCAAAACATAATCGGTCTTCTCAACCCAACGCACAAAAGCTATGGCACCCCTAGTGCCGTCGAAGTCTCGAGGTTTGTAGCTCAAGAACTGCTTGTAGGTGCAGCCGTTGGGTGGGTTATTTCCTGGGGTACCTCCACCGTGTTCGGAGCGAAGGGCCTCATGCTGTGCAATGGCCTGTGAGATGCGCTCTTGTAGTTCTGCCGCTGTCGTCGGTAGAGGGTTGTTGGTATCGACATTCCCTTATATCGACATCTTCTAAGAAGAAGATCGGTTAGGTCACGTCTTGTTTATTCAGGGAGTGCATATAGTTGTTTAGAGGTCATATGTACATACACATATTAGATTTTTATATCAACCAATCAAGCAATAGCATAATCATAGCATAACCAACTAATTTGGGAATTATAGCAAGTAGGCACGTAGCATTATAATTATAGCACACACATGCATATCAACAATGTGCTTAACGAAGACATAGCGACTGAGCTTTCATTGGTTATTGGCCACAAAGTATTGTCGCATGTTAATGATGATTGGGCTTTCATTATTCTCTGACCACAATTATATTGTCTACAAAGTGTTTCACATCGAAAGGGACACATGGTCACCCTACCCTTGTCCAATAAGTATATTAGTGTATCAAAATTACGTAGTCAGATGTGGTCTTCAAAAGTCTCCACAATCCCGGCTTATCATTAGTGTCTTTACCCAAATGTAATGCAATCCGCATAATCCAAAAACCAATTTTACTGGTGACTGAGGTGGAGGAGGAAAGAAAAGTAAACTGCTAACATGCGTGAACTCCTCCTCGAGCTTGTATATACGTCAAAGTAATTACTGATATGCCGCTTAATAGTAAAGAAACGAGCATCAAAACCTGGGAAAGGTGTAATAGCAGCAGGTGAGAGCGCTAAAGGGATCTTTGGTAAATGTGGGGGATCAAAGTATACTGGCAATAGACAGGGTGGAGGACGTGGTGTCAGTTCAAGCTCCAACATTCTGCGACTTATAACCTCAATCTATAGCCGATGTGACAGTAGCAACTCATTCTGTGTATAGCCTCCATAATGTGAGGGATGGTAAGAGTCTAATATCAGCATAGTGTATGATAGGAACCATCGAAATGGTTCGTCCAGCGGGTTAGAGGTGAAAGTAGCAAACGGTGCGGCCTGTGAGGTCGGGGAAAATGCTGCTGTAGCAAAAGGATCGTCATGCAGGTGCTGACCTGGAGTACCTTCCCGGGGTGCGGGTGTTTCGTGAAAGAAAGCGATAGGTATGTCGGTGGAATGGACGTCGGTTTCCATAGGAGCAACATCAGCGGGTGCAGGTGCAGGAACAAATGTCTCAACAAAAGAGAAGATCATCAGGTGCAGGTACTGGGTCAGGCATAAGAGGTGCAATGTCTGGTAAACCAAAAGAAACAGGGTCATGATCAAGCAAGGGTGCAGGATCAGCAGGTGCAACATCAAGCTGACCCAAAAAGGAGCTGAAGCTAACTCAGAAGCAGGCTCTGGGACGGGTAAAGGTGTGGGATCTCGAGCAGGTGATGGTGCAGCAGTCATAGTTGTGTCGTCGTCTGAGTCAGTAGTAGAAAGCTGCTAACAGAGGGTGCAGATGTCACAGACTTAAAGGAGTCTGAAATCGAGTGTATACCAGAATCAGAGGATAGCTTGTTAACAGGGGTCTTAAGAAGTGAAATTAGTAACAACGTTCTCGTCTAACTTTCCATCATCATGGGCGTCATCAGGAGGACCATCGATAAACATGTCAACGTCATCATCAACTATTCGTCGAGTAGCCAACCTTCGGAAGGAATGTCCACAGGAGGCGCATCATCGAGGATCGGAGCCATGGTGTGCTCACCATCGGGATGACCAGTGATGAAGTGGTCATGGACTGAAACAAGAGTGACAGAAGGATTCTTGTCAGAGAAACCATCAGCAAGAGTAAAGCATCACCAAAATCTGGTAGCGCGGACTGTTGGAAGTCGTCCTCGTCCTTGGTCAGCATATCAGAATCACTCTTAGTGTTTGACGTAAATATCTCTGGCGCAGATACAATCTCATTATCTGTGGCGGTGGCCGTAGGGTTGTCAATGTCTGATAACTCGTTTTCTAAAGAAGGTGACATGTGTGCCAGTACATCATAGCATGTATATCCATAGTAATTACTAACACTTAGTGTATTGCAAGCAAAGTCAATTCATCATGCATTCACATTATTCTTCATGAAACTTTTTATCCTTCCTAGTCTCCCAGACTAACCCACCTAGTCTCCCAGACTAAACCAATCAGTCTCCCAGACTAAACACCCAGTCTCCCAGACTAAAATACCTAGCCTCCCAGACTAAATACCCAGTCTCTCAGACTGAAACACCCAGCCTCTCAGACTGAAACACCTAGTCTCTCAGACTGAAACACCCAGTCTCTCAGACTAAGACACCCCAGTTTCTCAAACTGTCCCAACTAGTCTCTCAGACTAACTACCCAGTCTCTCAGACTGAACTACCTAGTCTCTCAGACTGAACTACCCAGTCTCTCAGACTGAATTATAAACATTAACTTTAAAATGTGTTTTGTGTCTTTTATTTGTAAAAATGTTTGTTTTTCCTGGATCTGGGCGTTTCGTGTATGCAATGAAAGTATGTTATGAAAACATTTTCGCGAGGCCCTATTGATCGTAGTCTAGACTCGAGAAAGAATCCTAGTTCGCTACGATCGAAGCTCTAATACCAAGCTGTCACACCCTGACTTTTGCGGAAGCGTGATTATGGTGTGACTTTCTTAATATCATTGCATTCAATCATAACATCAACTATATGATAAAACCATGGGTTTGTCATCCATTAAATAAGTTTAAAACATAACAACATTGTTTTAAAACGTAGACTTCAATTCCAGTTTTACAAACCGTACAAATTGTTTATGAGTTCAATAAGGACTCGTTAAAAGATATTGAATAACACCAAGGTTTGGAAGACGTGTCTCGTCCAAGAATAAGACACACTGACCAAACTCAAAGACCATGGATGACATCTTTATTTCTAACGCATCATAAAAACTTCCAACGCCCGCCAGATCCACTTACAAATTCCCTGAAATACATGTAGTTTGAAAACATCAACAAAAGTTGAGCGAGTTCATGTGTGCGTTTGTGTGTAAGTATAAACTTTTGAAATCGTTGTAAGTATGTATGTAATTTTATAAGTCCCGGTATGAAAGCAACAAGGAAACAAATCAATTAATGTGTAGCTAATACATTAATATACGTGACATGGTGCAGGAAGGCTCAAACCTAGCAGACTTTGTGCCGGGCTTCCGGCTGTAAGACATAGTCACCACATGGTCCATTCAGCGGTCTCATGGGTGGGGCTTGCTACACCCGAATAGATCTATCACTCATGCCCCTCGGTCCTTATACGAGGATTAATGGTCTCAAGTATCCGCCTACCCATTCACATGATCTATGGTTCTTTCCTAGGCTAACCATACCAATCGTATTTGTTTGTAAGCATTTTGTAATCATTTGAAACATGTACTTCACCCCCGAAGTTAATAAACAAAATAGTTTAAAGAAAAGGGGGACATGAACTCACAGTTTTGCGTTCCTTGTATCCGATGTAACTCAAAGCTTCCTCTAGAACGCACGACTACCTACATGCGTACTACGGTCCTTTAGACGAGCGGGTCATGCCTTGTCTGAGTATGGATTAGTGCCATTGAGTTACGTTTTAAAGTGTCCTCGTTATTATTCCAAGTTATAATTACTTGTTAAAATAATAATTATTTTAACTTAAATTAAATTTTGGAATAATTGTTAAACAATATTTCGTAACAATACTTCTCAAGTATTTGTATTCGTATTCCCTTCCCAAGGATGGGGGTATCTTATACGTGTGTATTCGTATTCTTGTATTTGTATATCTTGCCATGTATTGGCGTCGTATTCCGGTGTGTATGTATTTTCTTAATAAATATCCAATATATACTTCCAAAACAATATATTTTCAAGTCTTACTTAGAAAATATATATAAACTTATTTTATCCCAAATGTATTCCAGGTTTATCCAAGAAAACATATATTTTTTCGCAAAAATCATACGTCTTCTAAAAACTCTAGGAAAATATATTTTTACTTCTCAAGAATAATATATTTTCTCTTTGTCGAAAATATGATATGCTTTGTAATAAAAATCATATTCTCATTTCTTTTGTATCCAAAATAATATTTACAAAAAATATACTCATAAATGTATTTTCCGGAATATTTGGTAGGTTACATTTCTCGTTCGGTCTCACAATATCATGTGTGTAACTTGTATATTTATTCCATGAGATTTTGGTAATATTTTGGATTGCAATTACTTGGCATTTTGTCAAGTTATATTATTTTAACCCTAAAGTAATATAACTACTAAACAAAGCATACCAATATTCACACACATCATGTCTTTAATGTAAATATATTTTCTAAATACATATTTATCCATTTTTATTTATAAAACCCAACCTCCAATACTTGTATTTTTGTAACAAAAATTATGGCAAAGTTTATATTGAAAACCATAGTTAAAATACACTTATAAATATTTGTTAGAAAATATTCTTCTAAGTGTTTATATTTTTAGAAAATTTTTCTATAGTTTCCGCTAAAAATGGAGGTTTCAATGCTTTCAAGCATATAATTTTCTTTTGTAAAAATCATCCCAAACACTCAACAATTCAATCAACACTTACCAAGTGCCAAAATCATGCAATATGCATAACAACATGAACTTGAACTTTTATAAAAACTTGTAGTAACTTGGTAGTGTGCTTAGTAGGTTTAGTTACCCTTTGAAATGTATTTACTTCTTTAAAAACTTCATCTTTAAGGAAGTTGGGTGTTTACAACTTCCAAACACATTTTCGAAAAATGCTTCTTTATGTAATCTTTTTGTTACACAAGTGTTTCTACACTTGTTTAACCCTTAAAAATAGTATTTGTTTATGTAAGAACCAAGTCTAGGAAAATCTTGTTATTTAACTTAGTTTCTTGAGAAGACTATCTTGGAAATCATCCACTTACAAGACTTGTATTGTGTTTAGATCATTATCACATATGAAATAAACTTTTATTATTCAAGTTCATGTCTACATAAAGTATGATCATCTTGGTCTTTCACATGATCATCATCTCAACTTACTAGATTATGTGTTTAATCACAATCTAGTAGGTTTCTTATGATGTCTAACATCATAAACACAAACAATCAATCATCAAGAAGCAAAACAATGCTAAACAATATGTATTCTTATGTTATTAAGCTTTATGTTAAAGGTTCATCTTCTTGTTCATTGTGTTCTTTATGATTTTCATCACATATCATCTTTTAACCAACTAAACAAGATGTAAAATGGTGTGTAGAAGATCTTACTACTAGCTCAAGGCTAGGGATGAACTCTTGAAGATAAAGATGATAAATGTGATGGATAATAGCAATTGAAAGAGGTCCTTGAAGTTCCAAATCCACCAAGCTTCTTAATCTTGCTTCTAACACCTTTGAGTAGTATTAGAATGAGTGGAAGAAGGTTGGATGATGGTGGTAGTATGGTTGTTGGTGGTGGCCGTGAGCAAGCAAGAGGAAGAAGGAGAGATGGTGTGTGTTTTAGTGTGTGTTGTTATGAGATCATCTTCCTTCATATATTACTTATACCCATTTAACATGTTTAACTCTTGGGTAATATGTCGCTTAAAGTACAAGACAAGATCCCTAATCATATCTTCACAAATCTCATAAGATTTAAGTGAATCAAGTAAGATTCGGTGGTGGGGCCACCTAGTGACCGTCCACACACAAGGGGGGGGGGTATAGTTAAGCCTTAACCATGGTTAAGTTAAGTTAAATAGGTTAAAAGTGTTAAAATTCAAGGTTAAGTATGTTAGGTGTTTAAAACATGTAATATGATGTTCGGGGGTCCTAACTAGCTTGGAAAAATTAAAACAATGCTTCTAGTAAAATTTTAGTGTTTCGGGTAGTGACCGGTTGTTCGGTTAGATACCGGTTCGTTAAAGTGTCAAACTATCCCGTTTAGTGATCTTTATGTACCCTTTTGTGACACTTTTAATTCCAGACACTTAGGAAAGCATCCAGGACCATTTAGTCATGTTTCTGAATAATAATAATGTATTTAAATCCTGATTTGCTGAATTTTCTGCAGAATTATGCACTTTAGGTATGTTTTAGGCACTTTCCGGCACTTAAACTATCCCCTAGAAAAGCAGTTTTGTGGTCCTTACTTCCTTACACACTATACTAGTGTAGTACTTAGTCTCTGGCCCATACTGGGTTTCAAAACACTGTTTGTCCATGTACTAAACTCCGTCAGCATTTTCCCGGTTTGTCTGATAACTGTGCTAATTGTGCTTTGTGCATCATTCATGTCAATATGTTTGCACGCAGTCAATGATGTGTCATTTGCAGTATGTGATGAACATGTAAGTATAATGCAATAGTCAGGAAGCATTTAATTGTAATACATCACAATCATTAAGCACTAATCATGATTAATTAATTGTATGGATGCATGCAAACTTGGCAGTTGTCACATTCTCCCTCTGTTAAGAAAATTTCGTCCTCGAAATTTGTACTACCTTAACTCCTTATGCTTACATCATGCGTGAATATATATGAATAGTACTGAGGTAGATAACCACAAAACCTAATCAAATCTTATTCATATCAGGTGAGTCCATGGATATATTTCGACAAGAACCCAATGGTTAAAAAGTATGTGTTCTAGTATTTCGACAAGAACCCAGGGATATATACCGGTTCGTTAAAGTGTCAAACTATCCCGTTTAGTGATAACATGTGTTAACTGAATTGCATAATATTTCAATATCAACTAAATCAACTAAGAAGTTGATAATTGTGCATGATATTATCACATATTATTTGGTGTAAGTAATAGGGTTCTTTATTTCGTATTGAATATATTTTATAGATGTTTCTCTTTTTTTTTATGTGAGTGCAACAAATATTTTATATAAGATATGCATGTAATTTGTTATGCCATGATAGGTTAATACATAATTATATATTTTGCTTGAATGTGATGACATATTAGTATTTCATAAGGTTTTATTATAACCTTGTTTTATTTGATAACATGTTATAATGTTATGTATTGTTTGATTTAACTTTGTGTCACACCCCGACCACGTGGAACAACCAAACGTGGCGGAAACGTCGGGGAGTGTTGTAACAGAATTAATTGTTTCACAACCATGGCATACAAAGTTATATTTTATTTATCAACATAAGAGTTACATTGTCTTAAACAGGAAAATAATGAGTTCATAACATAGTTAAACTAAGTCTATCTTCATTTTAAGTCTCTAAGGCACAGGTCCGCCCTAGTGTCACGATCATCGTCCTACGCAAAAGCTCCTGAAAACACATGTGAAAATAGGCACGTCAGCATAAAAATGCCTGTGAGATACATAGGTTTTGTGAAAATAGGATTCATGACTTAAGTTTAAGAAAAATGTTTAATAAAATTTAGTCATGAACCTTGTAAATTATTTTGTTTTGTAAATAATTAAAAAGCAATAAGATCAGATGATATGTATAAATAAAAGAATAATGTATGGTTAAATGTATAACCAAGTAAAATGAGTTGTATAAAGTAAATTGTTTATAAACCAAAGTCTTGTAAAAATCGTGTTACTTGTGTAAAATGTATAAGTCCAAATTGAATGATTTAAATAACGCTATGATATATAATATAATACAAACACTTATATATAGGAAGTACCAGCGGCGTATCCACCATGCTTGTATCATATTACTCACATCTCGTTACTTAAGTCACTTAAACAAACCACCAATGTAATAAGTCTATGTTTAAACCAATTGTCAAAGAGTCCTTGTATAAACCATGTCAAATGTTAAGAAGTCCAAAAGTAGTCAAGTAATGTGTAACAAATGTTATGTATTGTAAGTAAAGTATGGTCACATAATCCAAATGTAGAAATGTACAAAACAAAGTATTTTGAATATATCAAAAAGTTATGTTTTGCAAAGTAATGCATGTTACATTGATACAAACATTTATGTGGTAAGTTAACGCATACATTCAAGCCTTGAGACAGTCGGATAACCCTTTCAGTCAAGGTTATCAAAAGAAATGTTTTCGGATTCAGTCATTCCTTACATCCAAACAAACCCGAGATGTCAGGAATGGGATTTGTCAAGTCCTATGGTACCACTACTTACTACCGAGCGGCGTAGCTAATGTTAATGAACGTATATAAGTCTCGTTTGTGCAAACCAAATGTTATAGCAAGTGTATACATGTCATATGAAAACAATGTACTAAGTATGCTAAGTTAACACACAAAGTAGAAAAGTCTTGTAAATCAATGTGCTAGCATGCTATCAGTTAACATACATAGCAGAAATGTAAAGTAAAACAATGTACTAAGTATGCACACAATGGACATACATAGCATGAAGTGTAATGTAAAACGATGTACTAAGTACGCACACAATGGGCATACATAGCATGAAATGTAATGAAATCATGTACTAACAAACATAGCAGGTATATGATGTGAAAACAGGAAAGCATGAAAGTAACAAGTAGGCACATGTGTTTCACCCCAAAACAGTTTGGAAAATAGTAAAAGAGAGGTCTATGTACTCACTTGATGTGACAACTCAAGTTTTCGACTTTCACTTTCTCATTAAATGCACGTTGACTTTGACTGTTTAGTTGTTTGATTTATTGACTTGTAATATGCACATGGTGATATGATGAAATGTATTGTGTTTGCATGATTATGTGTTTGGTTGTATAACTTGAAACCTGTTGAAAAACTTAAACTGTTAACACATGAATGAACTCGATGAAACAAAAGTTGATTCGCCAAGAACAACTCGACGAAACAAAAGCCTGTTTCGCCAACTTGATCTCGACGAAACAAAGCCTGTTCCGCCGGCCCATCAGTTTCGTCGGCCCACTGATTCGCCAAGCTCAGTTTGGGCCCAGTACGTAAATTCGCATATAATTAACGTAAACCACTTTCTGTTGAACGTTTTTCGGCAAACAAGAAACCCTAGAACTCTCCCCATTGTGTGACGGCAACAACTATCTTCACCAGTAGGACTCTCTCTCGAATTCTTGGTTGTTCATCTTGAATCGGTTAGTGCATAATTACCTGATACGATTACTTGCTTTATATTGGTTTACACTTTGTATGAATATTTTATGTGAATGAATCTGGGGACTATTGTTCCATACTCGTTAGGGGTTAAAGATGTTAATGAATTCCCTACATAATTGTTGTAACAAGTGATTTGTAACGATTGTAATCTCTAGAGGTTTTGGGTTATTAGAAAACATATATATATATGTAATATTGAAACGATCAGGGTTTGATAGTCTGATGATTATGGATGAGGATGGAATAATGATTCTGTGTGCACATTGATTTCTGTATGCTTTCCGATGTAGATGACGACTATTAGCATGATTAGGATTTCCTGTGATTTCTGTGTTATATGATCTCCGTATGATCGATAATGTGCATGACGGCAATTAGGGTTTTTGGTTTGAGGCTGTAACTGATCGGCATGATTGACGTAATTACTATTTGAAGTAACTGATAATTTGACGTAACTGCCGGTTGACGAAACGGGATTGTTGACGAATCAGAGTTGTGTTTCGCCAAGGGTAACCGGCGAAACAGAATTTGAGTTTCGTCAAAGGCAATTGGCGAAACAGAATGTGATTCGCCAAAGTGTGTTTCGCCGACTTGAATACCTTGCACAGTAACCTGATTTAACACTGTTAGAAGTTAACTGGAGTAATTAACTGTCGTTAAGTATAAATCAATACTTGTATGATCTCAAATACGTGCTACTTGCTTATCAACTGTGTGTCTATACGTGAACACAAACTGATCTCAAATACGTGCATACTATAGGACGTGATTGATTATTTGCGAGCACATACTTAGCATACCGAGCAAACCAAGGTGAGTTCATTGCACTTCTCTAAGCATGCGTCCCGGTGGTTTTGGGACATCATTACCAATGCTTGGTTAGGGGCATTGGGGATGGGCACACTCCCAGGTTATATTGGGCACACTCCCAGGTTATATTGGGCACACTCCGAGGTTATATTGGGCACACTCCCATGGTATATATTGGACACACTTCCAATATATAGGACTCTCCTACGTTAATAACAATTCCAAACGAAACGATGATTTGACTTAACAGATATATGGTAACTACACACATTAACAAACCTTGAACTCACCAGCGTTGTCTGACACACTTGTCTGCATGCTTGCAGGTCGTTAGAATTCGTGACATGGACTTGCAATCTGGGAGTGCTGGAGTGGTCATGGATCGAGGCTCTTGGATTAATTTATAAGTGAAACGTTGGTTTTGAACATTTACTATGAAACAATTGTTAAACGATTTATTATATGCTTCCGCTACACAACTCTTTGAGAGTAACTCTATGTTTGATATTTTCTATTGGTAATTCATGACATGTTTTATTTAAATATTTATCATTGGTTCAACGTGATTGGTGGCTCGAACTCTGATGAGTAACACGCCTCGCGGAGTTCCCGCAGGTGGTATTTTGGGGGTGATACACTTGAGATTGCTCAGAAGTGCTAAGATAACCACCAAGCAATGCTAGAGATCTCGGAATCAAACGGCACCTAATATAGGTAACTATGTTAATAACCCGGACCTAAATCGGAGGATCGGATAGAACGAGGGCTCGTAAACCAAATGAGTATGGGAACTCATGTAGTATGGTTTAACAAGGCCTACATACTAAATGAAACCTAACTTAAGTGCTTACGACCCATTACGACCCGTTTAGGTAGCTTATGCTACTTTAACGCGTCGTTTGCGTAAAACGCGTTCGCCTAACTAGTCCTATGACAAGTATTATATGCCTAAAATGTTTAATTATGTTACATAATCAGTTAAGTGACGAAAGTTTAGGTTATATATGCTTAATTACCAATTACACATGAAAAGGGTATTTTGGTAATTTACCTAAGGCATATAAACCACCTATCATACAACTACTTAGCGAAGCGACCGTAAGGTATAACCTCGAAAGGTTATTCCCTATATACTATGGTCACCTAATGTATTTGGTCGGATCCTAATGATCGACCAAATGGGTCGGGTTCGAAAGCATAAGCGATTGGTTAGATCGCTTACCCTTACGACCCTAGACAAGCACAAAACTAAAAGTGACGAGCTAAGCATGTTGAAACATGCTTAATTAAGTTAGAAAACAAGTTTGGTATCAAAACAAACGGTTTTGATACCTAAGAGTAGTTTGGTTAAAAAATACGCAATAACACGCATTTTGGCCGAAACTACGACTCGTCACTGAGCCAAGATAACGTGGTAATCAGTAGGTATAGTCCCTAGGGACTATGACCATCGTGATTACGCACACGTTATGAAGTTCAAACGAACTTCGCATTGACCATAAACTAGTCAATGCAGAAAGTCAAACAAAGTTTGACTTTCGGACTCGAAAAGCAATAAAAAAACGAAGGAACACTTACAAAGGGTCCCCGAAAGCTAATCTTGATCCAAGTAGCTCAGGTATGAAACAATAGTTTCAACTTAGAGCTTCTCAAATCAGATTCCTGTGGGTTTTGATCAAGGCATGGGGGGGTATTTATAGTTTTCGGGGAGCCGTTAAGATCGTTTCTTGGAAACCGTGATTCAATCTCAACCCTCCACCTCAAGACCCTGGTTTTAGAAAACCATTTGAGCCCATTGTATTGCCCCAAAACTATGTGCACAAGTGGAAAGGACTAGATGTAATGTTTCTGCACATTCTGCTGTCTGAGGAAGCCTTACGGACCGTAAGGAGATTGCTTACGGTGCGCAAGCCTACAACTTTGGGAGAATTACAATTTTAGTCCCTATCATGCATTTAAGTCATTTCCGACACGTTTAAGGCCCGTTAACCCCATTTCAAAGCTATAAAATGAAGTTAAAGTATAGGGAACTTAAAATGTGCTCAAAAATATCTCAGATGTCGGTTCGTTTGGCCGTACAATCGCGATGTTCGCTTAATTACGACGGAATGCGCATAAGCGCGAAAAACGATCCAAATGACGCGATGAATGGATTTTTCTTATGCCAAACACTAAAATAAAATATTTTAGTGCTTACATAAATTTTTGGATGTCTGGATGTATTCAGAACGTATGTTATGCACGAAAGTGCAAACTTATGCACTTTTTGACGTTTTTAGTTCCTGAATGACCCAAAAGTTTATTTTAGCACACCGAACCCCTCAAAGCCTATTTCTAAGCTATGTAAAGGATATTTATGGTATGTTTAACTTATGGTCATGTTTCGGAATGTCTGTTATAGTTCAAATTGGCATACTTTCGCAGTTTGTCAAATTGTCCCTGTAGGCGAATTAACTTGTTTTTGCCATACCAAAGCCTTTAAAACTTATTTCTAAGTTATGTAAAGGTTATTTAAGGTATGTTAAGTATATGTTGATGTTCCGGAGTATTTGTCGCATTAAACTGGTTACGTTTACACACCAGTTTGCGTATAACTCTCCAGAAAGCGATATAGAGTTTGAAATTGAATAAAAGTCAAAACATGAAAAATGTAAAACATAACCAAACAAACATTGGGATCAAATAACATTGTTTTATTGATAATTGAACTGTTCACAATGATTACAAGCACAGATGTTACAGTCTCCCCTACTTGTGGAAATTTCGTCCCGAAATTTATTTAGAGGAAACTCGTGGGAAAAGATGCGGATATTTCGCCTTCATTTGATCTTCGCGTTCCCAAGTAAACTCGGGTCCACGTTTAGCTTCCCAGCGAACTTTGACCAAAGGAATGCGCTTGCGTTTAAGCCACTTGACTTCACGTTCCATGATTTCCACTGGCTTCTTAAGAAATTTCAGTGTTTTGTCAACACGAATTTCGTCAAGTGGTATGTGGACGTTCTCATCAGCTAAACACCTCTTGAGATTGGACACGTGAAAGGTTGGATGAACACTTCCAAGTTCAGGAGGTAACTCAAGTCTGTAGGCTACCTTACCGATTCTTTCGACGATCTTGAATGGTCCAACGTATCTAGGTGCAAGTTTTCCTTCTTTCCAAATCTGATCACACCTTTCCAAGGTGAGACCTTAAGTAATACTCGATCACCGACTTGAAATTCCAAGGGCTTGTGTTTTGGGTCCGCGTAACTCTTTTGACGGCTTCTAGCTGTCTGAAGGTTATCACGAACTTTCTTAATCTTGTCAGTTGTCTCTAAAATGAGGGCAGGTCCAGTAAGCTGAGCCTCGCCGATCTCATTCCAGCAGACTGGTGAACGACATTTTTGACCATAGAGAGCCTCGAAAGGAGCCATGTTGATGCTGGAGTGATAACTGTTGTTATAGGAGAATTCAATCAACGGAAGATGTGAATCCCAACTACCACCAAAATCGATCACACAAGCTCTAAGCATATCCTCCAGAGTCTGGATTGTTCTTTCAGATTGACCATCCGTTTGCGGATGATAAGCCGTGCTCAGATTAAGTTGGGTCCCCATAGCAGATTGCATGGTTCTCCAAAATGAGAAGTGAAACGAGCATCTCTATCAGAAATGATGTACAAAGGAACACCATGTCGAGCTACAATTTCATCCACATAGATTTTAGCAAGTCTGTCAGCAGAAAACTCCTCACGGATTGGCAAGAAATGTGCTGACTTAGTAAGACGATCAACAACTACTCAGATGGCATCATGACCTTTCTTTGTGCGCGGAAGTTTAGTAATGAGATCCATAGTAATGTTTTCCCATTTCCAAACTGGGATCTCTGGTTGCACCAATAAACCAGAAGGACGCTGATGTTCAGCCTTAACCTTAAGACATGTAAGGCATTTTGATACATATAAGGCAATGTCTTTCTTCATACCAGGCCACCAATACTGAATACGAAGATCCTTATACATCTTATCTGAGCCAGGATGAACATAATAACGAGACTTATGGGCTTCATCCATAAGCAAGGTGCGAAGATTATCTTGGCTTGGGACCCACAAACGGTCCATGAAGTAATACGATCCATTGTCCTTCAGTTCCAGATCAGGTGTTATGTGATAGGGAAATTCCTTATCCATCAAACCATGTGAAACACAAGTTTGTTGAGCCTGAGAAATGCGTGCTTGGATATCGAATCGAGCTTGAATAACAGATTGAACACGAACACAATGAAGCTTAGTACGTTCCTTACGACTCAATGAATCAGCTACGACATTCTCCTTACCAGGATGGTAGCGAATTTCGCAGTCATAGTCGTTTAGAAGCTCCACCCAACGTCGTTGCCTCATGTTGAGTTCTTTCTGATTGAAGATATGTTGAAGACTTTTGTGGTTCGTGAAAACCACACATTTTGTACCGTACAAATAGTGTCTCCAGATCTTAAGAGCGAAGACAACTGCACCCAACTCAAGATCATGAGTGGTGTAGTTCTTCTCATGTATCTTCAATTATCTTGATGCGTAGGCTATGACTTTGTTCCTTTGCATCAGAACCCAGCCAAGACCTAATTTAGATGCATCGCAATAAACGACGAAATCGTCATTGCCCTCAGGCAAAGTCAGGACAGGCACGTCGCAAAGTTTTTGTTTCAAGTTTTGAAAAGCTTCCTCTTGTTTGAATCCCCAATCAAAGGGCTTGTTCTTCTGAGTTAGAGCAGTTAGAGGAACTGCAATCTTTGAGAAGTTTTCAATGAAGCGGCGGTAATAACCCGCTAGACCAAGAAAAGAACGAACTTCAGTAGGAGTAGTAGGCGTATCCCAATCCTTGATCGCACTGATCTTGGAGGGATCTACATGAATACCTTGTTCGTTGATAATATGTCCTAAAAATTGAACTTCTTTAAGCCAGAATTCACACTTGGAGAATTTGGCAAAAAGTTGCTCTTTCTTTTGGAGTTCCAGAGTAAGACGAAGATGTTGCTCATGATCAGCTCACGTCTTAGAGTATATCAAGATGTCATCAATAAAAACAATGACGAACTGATCCAAATAAGGCTTGCAGACCCAAATCATTAAGTCCATGAAAACAGCAGGAGAATTAGTCAAACTGAATGGCATGACTGTGAACTCATAATGCCCATAATGGGGTCTTGGGGATATCTTCTTCATGCACACGAAGTTGATGATATCCCGATCGCAGATCAATCTTTGAAAAATAAGAAGCGCCTTGCAACTGATCAAAGAGATCATCAATGCGAGGTAGGGGATATCGATTCTTAATGGTAAGCTTGTTAAGCTCACGATAATCGATACACATCCTAAAAGATCCATCCTTCTTCTTGACAAAAAGAACGGGAGCACCCCAAGGTGAAAAGCTAGGACGGATAAAACCTTTGTCAGAGAGCTCCTGAAGCTGCTTAGACAACTCTTGCATCTCAGACGGTGCAAGACGATATGGAGCTCTGGCAATGGGATTTGCACCAGGTACGAGATCAATATGGAACTCGACTTGGCATGCTGGGGGTAGACCAGGTAAATCTTCAGGGAATACTTCAGAATAATCCCGAACAACAGGAATATCTTGGAGAGACTTACCCTTGCCTTTATCTGCTGTGACATGTGCCAAAAAGGCCACATAATTCTTTCGTAGATACTTCCGAGCTTTAAAACAAGACATGAGTTTGAGACCACCAGTAGGTTTCTCACCATGAACCTGTAAGATCTCGCCCGTCGAAAGCGGCACACGAACAATCTTCTCAAAACAAACTACGTCTACGCGATGCTTGGCTAACCAATCCATACCCACAATAACGTCGAAGCTTCCAAGTTGCATAGGCGTGAGGTCAATAGGCAAAAGATGATCGTTAAGGTTCAACTGGCAGTTGTGAAGAACAGAATCAAGAAGAATGGGTTCACCACTAGCAACCTCTACTGTCAAAGGTTTACCTAGTTTCGTTCTAGACACGCGGAGTAATGGCTCAAAAGATAATGACACGAAACTCTTATCGGCACCCGAATCAAAAAGAACAGATGCAGGCTGATTATTAATAAAGAACGTACCGTTCACCACTTCATTGTCTGCCTGTGCCTCTTGTGCATTCTTGTTGAAGACTCGACCTCGAGCCTGTGCCTGATTCTGATTCTGGTTGGCTAGCATTGGGCACCGGTTTCTGTAGTGGGTCAGATCCCCACAATTGTAGCATGAACCAGGAGGAAGATGAGGTCGTGCAGCTTGACCTTGTTGCTGAGCAAGAGGCTGAGCAACTTGTTGGGCTTGGTTCTGAACTGCCTGATTCTGGTTAACAGGAATGCGACAAGTAGCGGCAAGATGGTCAATTCTCCCACAGTTAGTGCAATGACGACATTGGAGATGTGGTAGGTGATGGCCGTTACACCTCTTGGCTAGTGGTTGTGTAGGCTGATTTGGTGCAGCTTGGGCCTGTGCAGTAACGGCATAGTGTTGGGAAGCCTTTCGCTTCCTAGACCCTTTTGAGGAACCAAAATTCTTTCCCTTCTTGTTTTCACCTTTCTTGCCATCCCCCTTGTCAGAAGCCTGCTTCTTGCCCTTGTCACCCTTTTTATGCAGCTTTCCCTTTCGAACCTGCGACTCAGTCAATGTCGCTGCTAACTCGATCGCCTGACGGAGTGTGGCAGGATTACTACCAGTAATGATGTCTTGTACTGAGTCAGGTAGGCCGTCGATGTACCTTTCGATAGCCTTGTCGAGTGGGGTAACCATAGTCGGGCAAAGCAGACTCAACTCCTCAAATCTATCAGTATATGCCCTGTGCTCGCCATTGTCTTGTTTCAAGTCATCAAACTCTTTCTCCAACGCTCGCTGTTCATGACGAGGACAGAACTCCCTCATCATAAGGGCCCTAAGTTCAGCCCATGTTTGTGCTAGAGCAACTTCTGCACCACGGTCTCTCATAACCCCGTTCCACCATGTGAGAGCCCTCTTCTGAAACACACTCGAAGAAAACTCGACCTTGCGATTGTCAGGACACTGCACGTGATGGAAAGTATTCTCAATGCTCTTGAACCATTGAAAAAGCCCAGTCGCTCCCTCAGAACCACTAAACTTGAGTGGTTTAGCCGAGTTAAAACTCTTGAAATTGCATGGACCATTGTTGTTATTGTTGGCTTGGTTCCATTGAGCAAAGAGGTTTGGGAATTGAGCAGCCATCTGCTGCGCAATAATTTCTGCCAGTTCGGTAGTCGCTATCTGGTTTTCGCGTCGAGGAGGCATTCTAAAAAAGGAAAACATGAAAGGAAACGAGTGAGATGATTGGATGAAAAGAATGAAATGAAACAAAAATCAACAAAAGCAAAGATGGTGGTCATTCGTCCGCATTACCAAGCTAACAAATGACACACAGTGACTAATCAAAGTAAATGGGTCAAAAATAATGTATCGCGAAGACATGCTCGCCTATAAGTGAACACTCACCCCAAGAGTTCCCAGGTAAGAGTGGCTGGTCCAATTATGTGGATTTGTACGAACACTCTAGCCTTAGACAGAAAACCCAGGGTACAGGCATTCACCCTTCCAGTTTGCACGTGTTCACATTATTTAAAACCCAAAACCTTGACGAGATTTTGAAAACTCAAAGAGGTTCAAAACCTTATAACAGAGGGTTCAAAACCTTACAATAGAGGGTTCAAAACCTTGTAATAAATCATTCAAAAACAGAAGATTGTTTTTCAAAAATCGTTTCGGAAAATTTGGTTTTTGTTTTGATAATCACCTAAGGATAGGTGATGTGCATGTTTTAAGATCTAAACACAAGATAACTAGTGTTAGGGTCCTAGAAAGGTTATAGTCTAGGTCAAAGAATTACTAATAACCTAATTCCCTGTAACCATTGGCTCTGATACCAACTCTTCTGTCATACCCCGACCACGTGGAACAACCAAACGTGGCAGAAACATCGGGGAGTGTTGTAACAGAATTAATTGTTTCACAACCATGGCATACAAAATTATATTTTATTTATCAACATAAGAGTTACATTGTCTTAAACAGGAAAATAATGAGTTCATAACATAGTTAAACTAAGTCTATCTTCATTTTAAGTCTCTAAGGCACAGGTCCGCCCTAGTGTCACGATCATCGTCCTACGCAAAAGCTCCTGAAAACACATGTGAAAATAGGTACGTCAGCATAAAAATGCCTGTGAGATACATAGGTTTTGTGAAAATAGGATTCATGACTTAAGTTTAATAAAAATGTTTAATAAAATTTAGTCATGAACCTTGTAAATTTTTTTGTTTTGTAAATCATTAAAAAGCGATAAGATCAGATGATATGTATAAATAAAAGAATAATGTATGGTTAAATGTATAACCAAGTAAAATGAGTTGTATAAAGTAAATTGTTTTTAAACCAAAGTCTTGTAAAAATCGTGTTACTTGTGTAAAATGTATAAGTCCAAATTGAATGATTTAAATAACGCTATGATATATAATATAATACAAACACTTATATATAGGAAGTACCAGCGGCGTATCCACCATGCTTGTATCATATTACTCACATCTCGTTACTTAAGTCACTTAAACAAACCACCAATGTAATAAGTCTATGTTTAAACCAATTGTCAAAGAGTCCTTGTATAAACCATGTCAAATGTTAAGAAGTCCAAAAGTAGTCAAGTAATGTGTAAAAAATGTTATGTATTGTAAGTAAAGTATGGTCACATAATCCAAATGTAGAAATGTACAAAACAAAGTATTTTGAATATATCAAAAAGTTATGTTTTGCAAAGTAATGCATGTTACATTGATACAAACATTTATGTGGTAAGTTAACGCATACATTCAAGCCTTGAGACAGTCGGATAACCCTTTCAGTCAAGGTTATCAAAAGAAATGTTTTCGGATTCAGTCATTCCTTACATCTAAACAAACCCGAGATGCCAGGAATGGGATTTGTCAAGTCCTATGGTACCACTACTTACTACCGAGCGGCGTAGCTAATGTTAATGAACGTATATAAGTCTCGTTTGTGCAAACCAAATGTTATAGCAAGTGTATACATGTCATATGAAAACAATGTACTAAGTATGCTAAGTTAACATACAAAGTAGAAAAGTCTTGTAAATCAATGTGCTAGCATGCTATCGGTTAACATACATAGCATAAATGTAAAGTAAAACAATGTACTAAGTATGCACACAATGGACATACATAGCATGAAGTGTAATGTTAAACGATGTACTAAGTACGCACACAATGGGCATACATAGCATGAAATGTAATGAAATCATGTACTATAATGTACTAACAAACATAGCAGGTATATGATGTGAAAACAGGAAAGCAAGAAAGTAACAAGTAGGCACATGTGTTTCACCCCAAAACAGTTTGGAAAACTGTAAAAGAGGGGTATATGTACTCACTTGAGATTGCTTAGAAGTCCTAAGATAAGCACCAAGCAATGCTAGAGATCTCGGAATCAAACGGCACCTAATATAGGTAACTATGTTAATAACCCGGACCTAAATCGGAGGATCGGATAGAATGAGGGCTCGTAAACCAAATGAGTATGGGAACTCATGTAGTATGGTTTAACAAGGCCTACATACTAAATGAAACCTAACCTAAGTGCTTACGACCCATTACGACCCGTTTAGGTAGCTTATGCTACTTTAACGCGTCGTTCGTGTAAAACGCGTTCGCCTAACTAGTCCTATGACAAGTATTATATGCCTAAAATGTTTAATTATGTTACATAATCAGTTAAGTGACGAAAGTTTAGGTTACATATGCTTAATTACCAATTACACATGAAAAGGGTATTTTGGTAATTTACCTAAGGCATATAAACTATCTATTATACAACTACTTAACGAAGCGACCATAAGGTATAACCTCGGAAGGTTATTCCCTATATACTATGGTTACCTAATGTATTTGGTCGGATCCTAATGATCGACCAAATGGGTCGGGTTCGAAAGCATAAGCGATTGATTAGATCGCTTACCCTTACGACCCTAGACAAGCACAAAACTAAAAGTGACGAGCTAAGCATGTTGAAACATGCTTAACTAAGTTAGAAAACAAGTTTGGTATCAAAACAAACGGTTTTGATACCTAAGAGTAGTTTGGTTACAAAATACGCAATAACACACATTTTGGCCGAAACTACGACATGTCACTGAGCCAAGATAACGTGGTAATCAGTAGGTATAGTCCCTAGGGACTATGACCATCGTGATTACGCTCACGTTATGAAGTTCAAACGAACTTCGCATTGACCATAAACTAGTCAATGCAGAAAGTCAAACAAAGTTTGACTTTCGGACTCGAAAAGCAATAAAAGAACGAAGGAACACTTACAAAGGGTCCCCGAAAGCTAATCTTGATCCAAGTAGCTCAGGTATGAAACAATGGTTTCAACTTAGAGCTTCTCTAATCAGATTCTTGTGGGTTTTGATCAAGGCATAGGGGGGGGGGGGGTATTTATAGTTTTCGGGGAGCCGTTAAGATCGTTTCTTGGAAACCGTGATTCAATCTCAACCCTCCACCTCAAGACCCTGGTTTTAGAAAACCATTTGAGCCCATTGTATTGCCCCAAAACCATGTGCACAAGTGGAAAGGACTAGATGCAATGTTTCTTCACATTCTGCTGTCTGAGGAAGCCTTACGGACCGTAAGGATATTGCTTACGGTGCGCAAGCCTACAACTTTGGCAGAATTACAATTTTAGTCCCTGTCATGCATTTAAGTCATTTCCAACACGTTTAAGGCCCGTTAACCCCATTTCAAAGCTCTAAAATGGAGTTAAAGTATAGGGAACTTAAAATGTGCTCAAAAATATCTCGGATGTCGGTTCGTTTGGTCGTACAATCGCGATGTTCGCTTAATTACGAGGGAATGCGCATAAGCGCGAAAAACGATCCAAATGACGAGACGAAGGGATTTTTCTTATGCCAAACACTAAAATAAAATATTTTAGTGCTTACATAAATTTTTGGATGTCCGGATGTATTCAGAACGTATGTTATGCGCGAAAGTGCAAACTTATGCACTTTTTGACGTTTTTAGTCCCTGAATGACCCAAAAGTTTATTTTAGCACACCGAACCCCTCAAAGCCTATTTCTAAGCTATGTAAAGGATATTTATGGTATGTTTAACTTATGGTCATGTTCCGGAATGTCTGTTATAGTTCAAATTGGCATACTTTCGCAGTTTGTCAAATTTAGTCCCTGTAGGCGAATTAACTTGTTTTTGCCATACCAAAGCCTTTAAAACTTATTTCTAAGTTATGTAAAGGTGATTTAAGGTATGTTAAGTATATGTTGTTGTTCCGGAGTATTTGTCGCATTAAACTGGTTACGTTTACGCACCAGTTTGCGTATAACTCTCTAGAAAGCGATATAGAGTTTGAAATTGAATAAAAGTCAAAACATGAAAAATGTAAAACATAACCAAACAAACATTGGGATCAAATAACATTGTTTTATTGATAATTGAACTGTTTACAATGATTACAAGCACAAATGTTACACTTTGTAGTATATGTCATCTATATGCTATACATTGTTTTTTATGTAGCTATTTTTGGAAAAATTAAGCAAATAAAAAACCAAAATTTGTGATTTATCATTACTCTCATAAAATATTATAAATATGTTCACGTATGACATTAAAAGTGTGACATACTCTCTGAAAGGTCGCCATATGTTGACCAATAAATCTTATACGAGTCGGTCGTGTAAGTTTTTCTCAAATTATATATTAGCGAGAAAAGAATATTGTTTTTAAGAAAAAACAAGATAAAATTTTCCATTGGTCACACGTGAGACATAGTCTTGAAGTAGCAATATCAAATGAAAAGTTTGAAATGATTTCATATAATGAAAAGCTATGAAACATTTTTTTGGATTTCATTCGTTCTTCGAAGTGAATGTGACTATATATTGATTATTGTGATCATGGACATAACTGAAAAATTGGTATGATGATCAGATTTATAATGAAATCGATTATAAAAATGTTTAATGATGGTCATGCTAATAACGAGATAGACCACCAAAAGAGGCTAATAAAGAGAGTAATCATATTAGAATAAAGTGTTGAAAGTTTGAGTTGCTAATACGATGTTGTCTCGTATTTTATATGTTTAGTATACAAACAATGTGCACATAAAACATAGTGCAAGTAATACATGTATGATCATATGCTCATAAAGTAGGAATATAATTAAAGAATATTCAAGGTTATTACCAGAATAAAACTTGTGTGGAGCTATCCTTTCCCTAAAGTGAACGTGATGATATAACGATCAGTGAAAGGTCACAATCATAACTAAGGAAATTGTAATGATGCCACCGTGAATGGTGTATGATTATTCCTTGAATAAAATGTGATGATTTAATAATTAGTGCAAAGATCGTGATCATGGTAATTGAGGAAATGATGCTCATATAATGAGATCAACCATGTTTATATTGCGATGACTACAAAACGATTGTCATAAAGGTAATGATCATGGTAAATGAGGAAAGTGTAATGATCCTCAACCATGTTTATATTGAAATCGACCACAAGAAGTGGCAATATAAGGGAATGATTATATGAGAATAAAATACGGGAAACATGTTATAATATGAATGATTGAAATAATAATTGTTATTCTCTTGGATTTTCTATTTGTGTGTTGAACAAACACGAGTGCAATTAAAAGCATATATGATGATCACAAACCCGAAGTTTATGGTTCATAATCATTTAATGATTGGCATGACCGGTTAGACCACCAAGTCTAGATGATGTGAAAAATATGAAAGAACTAGAAGATTCTTCATGGTACTTACACATGCAATATTTGCTCTCAAGGGAAATTTTATTTTTTCCAAATAAAGGAGGGTGTGTATCCCTAAATATTTTGGAAGTGATTAAAGGATATGCATATCCCAACATGATACCATTTAGTGTTTTAAAATCGATGCATCGTCTAAATGGTTATCAAATCCACAACTTGAAGCCTGTGTTATTGTGGCTTAGCTAATGTGATAGCAAGCATATTAATACAGATTACTATATTTATTTGATAATAGTGAATTTGATTCCCAAGTTATTAACAATCATTGGAATAAGTGTTATTGTTTAGATGATCACTAAATGTCTAATATTGGTTACAAAACCAATGATCATGAGAGGAGCAAAAGTTCATTTAGGTATATGTAATTTTATAAATAGTACCATCAATTCACATCAAGCCAATAAGTTATAGTTCTCCCCATACAGTTGGTTTTTGGTCAGGAACCAAAGATGTGTCATCAAAGATTTTGGTTGTGCGACATATATTGAAACTCATCCACCACACCACACAAAGATGCGACTTATAAAAAAGTTTGAGAATATGTTGGGTTTAAATAATCGTCTATGCTTCTAAATACTTAAAGCCATTAGTGAGAAATTCGTTTATGGCTCATTGGTTTTCACTTTAATGAATGAATGTTCCCAACATTAGGGGGAGATAACAAGCAGTTGGAAAGTGAAAAGTGAAATGAATTATCATGTCATCTTGATCCTCAGACTATAAACTATGAACTAGAAGTTTAAAGTATAATTCATTTACCAATATTAAAGAGCAAATTACCAGACAAGTTCACTGACCTAAATAGAGTGACTAAGTAAGTCACATAATCAACTGTTTATGCTCCAATTATATTTGTGTCCTAAGAGGACAACCACATATTTTTGTAATGAGTCTATTACACGCCTAAAGCGTGGTAGACTAGTTGATTCCAATAATAAAATTCCTCGAAAATGGAGCAAGTAATTAAGATGGTTAAGTCGACGTTATAGTGATAAGATCTCCTAAACAGACAATAGACATGATGGTTCAAGAAGAACCTCAGGTACCTGAAAAATAAAGAGATCTCGATAAGTTGTATCATGTCTAAGATATGTATGGAATCGAAATAAAAATCGACGTCATTATACTTTTGTATATAATGTAGCGCTTAAAATGATTAAATGATGAGGATCAAGATTTAAAGTCTGCCTATGAATGAATATTAAGAAATGATTGGCCAAAATGGAAAGATGCAAATAAGGCAAAGCTGAATTCTCTAATGACATGGAAAGTATCTGGACTAATAGTACATACAACTGAAGTTGTAAAATATGTTGGACATAAATGGGTCTTTTAGGAGAATTATGTGAAAATCAAATTGAGTGATATAAGGAAAAATTGCTGGCACAATAATTTTCGTAAAGACCTATGATTGATTATGAGGAGACGTTTTCTCTAGTGGTGGATGCATTGACTTTCCAATATTTTATTAGTCTGGTAATATAAAGAGAGAATTGATATTCCTCTTATGAATGTTATGTATCACGTGATACTGAAAGTTTATATGAAAGTCCCGAAGGATTAAATTATGTAGGTCATGTAAAGTAAGTTCTCGAGAATAATGTAATCATTTATGCATATTCGGATTTGAATAGGCTATGACTATTTTACGTGTTGGATATGATTGGAACTCCTGATGAGTTTCTAAAGCAATTGAGTGCTTTAAAGGTTAACTAAAACATCTTAATGATGTAATACTTGTGCACCAAGAAACATACATAGAAAACTTATACCCGGTGATTGTGATATCTCAATAAATAGTGTACACGCATGGTACAATATGGGTTTTTGAGATAAAAGCAAGTGTTCATGGCATTTTTGCATATGATATAATATCAATGTGTTAACTATGCAAATTTATCTATACTATTATAAAAAGCAGAATTGACGTACAAAATTGTAATTTTACCATATTTACAAGTTACGAAGCACCATGTACAAGGATGTTTAAGCTATTTAACCCAAAATTTTAAGACACCAAAGGGGTATAATAGGTAATTTGCCATCTTCTAGAACCCTAATAAAGAAGCCGTAGGTATTAAACAAACGTCAGTTCACTTCATCTTCCCCCTAACCCCTCCAATCCCATAAAATCCACCACACCCTACAGGCAAGCCGGAATCGGAGAAAAAAGCGTGTGAAGTTCTGACGCCGGTGATTAACGGCCGTCGTGCGAATTGTAACCTAGCATCACTCGGTGCTTGCATTAACCGTTGTTCCGCAGTCGCCAACACCGCCACCACACCGCCAATCCGTTAGGTTTTTCGTTTTTCTAACGTACAGTAGATTTATGCGTTTATGATTTTTGTTTTGCGAGTTTCTGATCTGATTGATTCGAATTGTGTATCGATTTGATTCGTCGGTGTGCTTCTCAGTAGCTCGTTCAAAGGAACCGTTGATGTCACTAATAGTTACGCAGGTTTGGTTTTCGATCGATTCGGTTTTTGTTTTGCGTGTGTTCTAGGGTTTTTTGGATCTGAGGTGGTAAATTTAGTTATCGTAGATTGTTTTTGGTGACGTGACAGTTTAATTTTGTGTTTGTTTGTTCAATAATCTCATGTTTGTAAAGGGATTTAGGAGTTTGTTAGCTGTTGAGTTCTTGAAGCTGATTCTGACCTGTTAGAGGCTGCCCACGAAGGAGCTGATTGGAGTCACTATTTCCAGTACTTGCAAGGTGAGTTTTGAATGTATTTTACTCGGCTTTGATGAATGAGAACCGATTATGCCTTAGGCAACGAATATGATGTGTTTCTGTTGTCTTAAAGCAAGCTGTGATGTTTTGAACTGGTTTGGGGCTGGTATGATTACATACTGATGCAATAGCAAATTCAGTATGCTTTAATCAAACATTAATCTATTTTTGATACAAAAATATAGATATATTCCTTGACTGTTCATTGATCATATTAATTGCATGTTTTCATGGATCTGCTACTATTCGATTATTCTTGACTGCTGCAATTTTTATATTTTTTATAACTGTGTAAGTTATTATCTGTGTAGGACGTATAAAAACTGAAATGGAGTGTACATTGTTGTTGAGTGGCATCCTTTGGAACAAAGTAAAGTTGCAATATGTGGTTGGGATGGCTTAATCAAGAACTGGTATCTTTATTCTTACTTTTTAGTTTTAATTATACTTATTTAATGTATGAATATATAATATATAAGAATTTAACATGCCTCATAAAGTGTGTAAGGGTCACTTTGACTTATTTAAATTCGATTAGTCCCCATGGATAGTATCTATAATTCTTTTGATCATGATGCATGTGCATGACTTGATTTGGAATTAGGTCTTGATTTTTTCATTATTTTTACGTTTTGACAATTTGATGCATAGTATGAAGTATCATGCCGATCTTAGTGTGAGTGCGTGTGTGTTCGAAACAAGAAAGCCGCCCAATCTGCCTTTTTTATTTGATGTTTTTAGGTCATTTTGAAGCTAACGTTGTATACCTTTTTGAAGGAAAAAGGTAACGTTTTAGATTTGTATGTGGTCGTGTTGGAACAATATGCCCTTATTGTCGTCTAGATAATGAAATCATGTACACTCATAAAACAATGAAGTAAAATTGACTGAACTATTGATTTCAGATTTGGAGGTATTATGTCTTGAGCTATGGTGGTTCGTTGGCTTCGGTTTAGTTTAAGTGGGCTTGGCTTTGTGTCAGCTCGAGGTGGTGAACATGTTCAGCTATAATGGAAGGGGGTATGGAAAACATGCTGCAAAAAGGATATTACGTATGAACCGACTTTTTGAGAAGGTATGACTCAGTAAAATAAGCACAATATCTCAACTTCTTGAGATTTTTTTACTTTGGTTGTTGATCATGTTTTTGGTACATGGACAGGTGTAGTTTTTTGTTATGGGATATATACCCTCTATTGATGTATATATTAATTGGTGGTTTTAGTGTTTAGTCTTAATCTTATTATTTGTACTATTGGATGTAGAGATATGGGGTTGTCGTATCCAGTATTCCACAACAGCTTCCTAGATTTGGTGTGGTGTGGTGATGTCAGTGGCTGTGGCGGCGATGATGGTGGTAGTGGCGAGGTGGAGGTGGAGGTGTCGGCGTTGGCGAAGATGCATGTGTAACCCAATGTAAAGAATCTTAAATACTTTTCTCATCAAGCATATTTGCAACCCATCAGCTGGGCAGAATTTTTTAATGGTGCTGCAGAAATAATTTCACTTATGCAGAGGGCTGTGAACTAGATAGAGCCTCACTTATGCAGCATTGTTATTTGAGGAGATGAAGCGACTAGGATGAGAACCAACTATTGGTATACAGCCTCAGCGACTGCCGTTGTGAAACCGTTTTGAAGCCTTCAAGGACAACGAGATAGCTTATTCTGACTTATGTTTTAGGCGATTAGAGTTTTTGGTTTACATAACGTGTATGTACTGTTGCTAATGGCTCTGACCCGTTTTCTTGCAATTGTTGAGGTAATAATTTCACCCTTCTATAACTCAAATCTGAGGAGCATCTGTGTTAATAATTTCTGCTTGAATGTGGCTTAGAAAGTTTTTATAGAAGTTTTCGAAGTTTGCACATGCACCATAAATTGTTGTGCATTGTGCCAAAACAAATGCTATGTGAGTTTCCATTTCTATATCCCATGTAATTAATAACTCATAAGTTGTAAATGGGCAGTTCTAAATCTTACATGACATAGTTGTTCGTTAATTATAATCTTCGTGTATCAAGGATTGTGTTCATTTTATATTGCTTTACCCCAATTTATTTATTTTATTTTCACTCTTTGTTTTTTTGTTTAGTTTTTTAATAAGAGTCTGTGCGTCTAATATTCTTGTCATGAAATGGTTTTTCCGAGTAGGGGTATATATATTTAAATATACGTATGATAATTAAGACCAAAATTCTATAAATCATTAGTTCTCGTTTTTTTCAATTTACCTTCACAATAAATCATTAGTTCTCATTTTTCCAATTTACCCTCACAATGTGACTGTGTTTTAACTTTTTGTATGGGTGTTTACGGTCCGGTTTTGACAGTTTTAAGTCAAACCTTGAGCCAAACCCTTAATAACAGTTTTTTATGGAAAAGCGATACCGAACCTGTGACAACTCAAGTTTCCGACTTTCACTTTCGCATTAAATGCACGTTGACTTCGATTGTTTTGTTGTTTGACTTATAGCTATACCCGTTATGTTATAATGAAAGGCACTATGATTGTTACATGTTTATGTGATTTAGAATATAACATGAAACGTTTGGTATTGTGAATTTTGCACGTATGAGATTAATATTAAAACATGAGACTAGTATTTTAGAAAAACACTTGAACTGTTTAACAGCTGAAATGACCCGACAAATTAAGTGATTCGCCATGACCCGACTCGACGAAACAGGCTGTTTCGCCGGTCCAGTTTCACCAAAGCCCATTAGGGCCCAGTTCACTTGTACGCGTATAAATTACACAGAACCGTCTCTTTCGTCACACGTTAACAAATTAGAAACCCTAGAGCGCCCCTCTTCTGTGTGACGACTGTTTGGAACTCTCGAAGTCCCCTTAACCTATTCATCGTTCTTTTTATCTCGGTTAGTGTGATTTTCAGAATCGATTACTTGTTATTGATTTAAAAGTCTGTTTGTTGAATGCTTTTAAATTGCGGCTCATGTGTTCGTTGTCAGGATATGATAGTCAAAGATTCTTTTGCTAATTGTTTGTATATGTATGTTGTTGTTTTGTAAAGAAAAGAACATCTCATGGAATTGTCGGCTGGATTGATAAGATTCATGGTTAGTGACATGGGTTGTTTATTAAATCGAGATGGGTGGACAAATCGGTGGTAAAAGGGGTGGGGATATGTGAACCGCCTATTTTATAATAATGATGTTTGTTAGTATTGATAATTCCTTAAAAGTCCAAACGGTGGTTGATGTTTAAGGTCCAATCGGTTTATGTTATTGGAGGTCCAATGAGGATTGGAGGTGATTGCTAGTTGTCGGCCATTAGGCCTTTAGTTTTTGAGACATTGTTGTTATTGCTGAACTGTTATGTACTTCGACGAATCAGAGGTACCGGCGAAACACATTATATTGATGAAACCGACATGGCGAAACACAATGTGTTTCGCCGAGACTAGTTTGACGAAACATGAGTGATTCGTCGGAGGGGCTCATGGCGAAATGGTGGGTGTTTCGTCGACTGGGATTCATTGTTTGGTAATTTGTTTCTGTTGAACTTAACTGGGTTAGTTAACTACTGTTATGTATAAAAGCAATACTTGTATGATTACAAATGCGTGCAATGTGATACTCAGTGTTATTAAAGCGATGTTCATGATGATGATTTTTACGTGCAAATAACTTGAATGCAAACTGATTATGTATTCGTGCATACCTTAGGACGTGATTGATTAACCGTGAGCACATACTTAGCATACCGAGCGAAACAAGGTGAGTTCACACTCTTACCAAGGCATGGGATTCCCGGGATTGGGAATGGGATTGGAGGAATGAATTTGTACTTACAATGTTACTAGACTATCTACCATTGTCCTCGGTTGTGAAGGACACATACGTAAAACCTACGTATACTTGTACACATCACTGTCCTCGGTTGTGAAGGGCACTTACGTAAAACCTACGTAAACTAATACTCATTACTGCCTCGGGTTGTGTCAGGCACTTACGTAAAACCTACGTAAACCCCCGCGTACCCCTGTCCTCGGTTGTGAAGGACACTTACGTAAAACCTACGTAAACTTTGTACGTGCTACTGTTCTCGGTAAGAAGAACACTTATGGTTTCAAGTATTCTAGTGTATATGCAAACATGGGAAACCCCCCACTAATAGAACGTACTATCGACCCAGTGTAGCCGCACGTTACGAAACGAACTTGCATTTACGAACTTACTTACTGTGAACTCGCTCAACTAGTTGTTGACTCTCTGTTACATGCCTTGCAGGACCATAGGTACTTTTGGAGCTTGCACGGGAGGCACAGTCGTTGTGGACATGGATCGTGAATTTGATGTTAAACATTATAACATTTTGTACTTAAACTTATGTTGGGTTTTACTTTAAATGCTTCCGCTACACACTTGTTTATACTTGGTTTTGTAAACGCCTATCGTATTGGTGAATGACTTTTGATATATATATATTTATAATTATGTTCAATATGATTGGTGGCTTGATCCTGGTCATGTCACGCCTTCAAGCGGTGGTACTCCGCGTGTGGATTTTGGGGGTGTGAAAGATTGGTATCAGAGCCATTGGTTATAGAGAACTCGGTTTTAATAAGGGGAAAACATTTTTATTAAAACCAGACTATAACCAGAACAGTGCTCAGCGATCCACAACGACGCCTCGCTCCACGTGCAAGACTCAACATTTTAGGTAATATGGTACCTATTTTATTGCCTACTTGCTATAATTGCATAGAACGTTGCTCCGGGTATGCTTAGATTAACGTAACACTATTGCATGAGAACATTTGTGTGCTTACTCTCTTCTGTCCTCGCACTACTCACGAACCTCTCTCACTTATGTTATATTTGTTATGAAGATCATGTCTGGATGCATTAACATGACGCAAGCCCAATTGACGGCTCTCATTAACGAGCAAATTGCTGCGGCACTTGCAGCCGCACAAGCAGGAGGTATACCCTGCTGTTGTAAACTCGCACTAGGATCTTTAGATCCTACACTCCTAAACCAACTCTTGTGTTTAATCTTGTCCTGGATTCTTACACAACAGGTCAGCACGCTCAGCCACCTGTTTGCACCTTCAAAACTTTCATGGACTGTCGTCCTACTACTTTTAGTGGCACGGAAGGAGCGGTTGGACTCCTCCATTGGTTTGAAAAGCTCGAGTCCGTATTTGAAATGTGTGAATGCCCTGAGGCTCGCAGGGTGAAGTACGCCACTGGTACTCTAGAAGGCATTGCGCTGACTTGGTGGAATGCGCAAGTTCAGATGTTAGGGTTGGCTGTTGCTAACGCCACACCCTGGAATGATTTCAAGGAGTTAATCAAAGAGGAATACTGTAGCCGTGATGACATTCATAAGCTGGAGGTAGAGTTCTACCACTTGAAAATGACAGGGTCAGAAATTGAAGCGTACACCAGAAGATCGAATGAGTTGGCTATTCTGTGTCCTACTATGGTGGACCCTCCCATTAAGCGTATCGAACTGTATCTCAATGGACTGGTGCCGGAAATTCAAAGTCACGTAACCTCAGCGAATCTTGGCACTATTCAACAGATCGTCAAGCTAGCTCATCGCCTCACCGATCAGGCGGTGGAACAGAACAGGCTGCCTAAACGTATCAGCACTACTACTACTACTGCTACTGTTTCAGCAACTACTCCTGCTACCCTCAGTGTAAACAAGAGAAAATGGGAGGGGGATTCCAGCAAAGGTTCAGCTTTGGTACAGTCTCAAGTTCAGCAGCGAAAGACTGACGACTATCAGAGCCCAAGTCAGCAATCTTCGGGCAGTCACAGGCAGGGTGGTTATCGAGGAAACCTCCCAAGGTGTAACAACTGTAACAGGCATCACAGTGGCCAGTGCAACAAGGGTCGTTGTCAGAGGTGCCTCAGGATGGGCCATGAGGCCAAGGATTGTAGGAGCCCACGGCCTGTAACTCAGAATCAACAGCAGCAGCAAACGCAGCAGAACCAACAACAGGGTAACAAAGGATGTTTTCATTGTGGTGCTGAAGGCCACTTCAAAAGACACTGCCCTCAGTTAAACCGAAACCAGAACAACAACAACCAGGGAAATGGGAACAACAACAACAATAATCAGGGCACTGGGAACAACAATGGGGGAAACAACAACAACAATGGTGCAAAGGGTCGTTTATTTGTGATTGGTCAGAGTGACGCAAGGAACGATCCTAATGTGGTTACGGGTAAGTTTCTTCTCGACGACTTTTATGTTACCGTATTATTTGATTCGGGTGCGGATACCAGTTATATGTCTCTGAACGCTAGTCAAATGCTTAAACGCGCACCAACACTTTTGAACACCAAACATGTCGTAGAATTAGCTAATGGTAAAAGTCTAGAAGCCACACACATAGTTCAGGGTTGTAATCTTATCCTCGCTGGTCAGACTTTCTCTATCGATCTCATTCCTATAACTCTGAGTAGCTTTGATATCGTCATTGGTATGGATTGGTTATCCCAACAGCAAGCAGAGATCCTATGCAAGGAGAAGATCATTCCTATTCCCCGTACCGGCAAAGAACCTCTCGAAGTTCAAGGCGATAAGTGTGGTGTCGTGAGTGGCATCATCTCCTTCTTGAAGGCGCAGAAGTGTCTGCGAAAGGGCCACATAGCTATTTTAGCACTCGTTACTGATACATCTACGACAGAGAGAAAGATTGGGGATATTCCTGTAGTACGCGACTTTCCTCAGGTATTTCCTGAAGAGTTACCAGGGTTACCGCCTCATCGCCAGGTCGAATTTCAGATCGAGCTAGCTCCAGGAGCAGCACCTATAGCTCGAGCACCTTACCGCTTAGCTCCAAATGAACTGGAAGAACTGTCTAAGCAATTGCAAGAACTCTTGGAAAAGTGTTTCATACGTCCTAGCTCTTCGCCCTGGGGAGCTCCAGTATTATTTGTAAAGAAGAAAGACGGTACCTTTCGTATGTGCATAGATTACCGCGAACTAAACAAGGTGACTGTGAAGAATCGTTATCCACTACCACGCATCGACGACTTATTCGACCAGTTGCAAGGGTCGAGCTATTACTCGAAGATTGACCTGAGGTCAGGTTACCATCAATTGAGAGTCCGAGATGAGGACGTCTCCAAAACAGCATTCAGAACTCGCTACGGTCATTACGAGTTTTTGGTCATGCCATTCGGGCTAACGAACGCGCCTGCGGTTTTCATGGATCTTATGAACAGGGTGTGCAAACCTTATCTTGACAAGTTTGTTATTGTTTTCATCGACGACATCCTGATTTATTCGAAGAATCGGGAGGAACACGAGCATCATTTACGACTTATTCTGGAACTCCTTCGAACGGAACAGCTGTACGCTAAGTTTTCAAAATGCGACTTCTGGCTTCGTGAAGTCCACTTTTTAGGCCATGTGGTAAACACGGATGGGATTCATGTCGATCCATCCAAGATAGATTCGATTAAGAACTGGCCTGCACCTAGTACACCGACAGAAATACGCCAATTCTTGGGTTTGGCGGGTTATTACAGACGGTTCATCAAAGACTTCTCAAAGATTGCACAGCCGCTTACATTACTGACACAGAAAGGTATTGCTTACCGTTGGAGTGATACACAGGAAACAGCGTTTCAGCACTTAAAGGATAGACTCTGTAGCGCACCTATCCTCTCATTGCCTGAAGGCACAGACGATTTTGTAGTCTACTGCGACGCATCCATCCAAGGTCTTGGATGTGTATTGATGCAACGGGATAAAGTCATTGCTTATGCTTCACGCCAACTTAAGATTCATGAACGAAATTACACTACGCACGATTTAGAGCTGGGAGCTGTTGTTTTTGCGCTCAAGATATGGCGACATTATCTGTATGGCACCAAGTGCACCATCTACACCGATCACAGGAGCCTCGAATATATTTTCAAGCAGAAAGATTTGAACATGCGACAACGTAGATGGGTTGAACTACTGAACGATTACGAATGTGCTATAAAATACCATCCGGGCAAAGCCAATGTGGTGGCCGACGCCCTTAGTCGAAAAGATACTATACCTAGGCGTGTACGGGCGTTGCAACTCACTATTCAGTCTAGTCTTCCTTCACAGATACGAGATGCTCAGGTAGAAGCATTGAAACCGGAAAACGTCAAGTCTGAAGCCCTACGCGGTTCAAGACAAAGGTTAGAACAAAAGGCAGACGGAGCCTACTATGTAACGGGACGCATCTGGGTCCCATTCTATGGCAACTTACGCGAGCTTGTAATGGATGAAGCTCATAAGTCTCGCTACTCAGTACATCCTGGTTCGGATAAGATGTACCACGACCTTAGAACTACATACTGGTGGCCTAGCATGAGAGCTCACATAGCCACTTACGTTAGCAAGTGTTTGACTTGTGCGCGAGTCAAAGCGGAATATCAGAAACCATCAGGCCCACTCCAACAACCTGAGATACCACAATGGAAATGGGAGTAAATTTCCATGGATTTTGTTACTGGCCTGCCTAGATCTCAGCGCGGAAATGATACTATTTGGGTGATCGTAGATCGACTCACAAAGTCTGCTCACTTCTTGGCTATCAAGGAAACGGATAAGTTCTCCACTCTAGCAGACGTATACCTTAAGGAAGTTGTCTCGAGGCACGGGGTGCCCACATCTATTATCTCTGATCGAGACGCACGTTTTACTTCAGAACTGTGGCAAGCAATGCACAAATCTTTTGGCTCACGATTAGACATGAGCACAGCTTATCATCCTCAGACCGATGGGCAGTCTGAGCGCACTATTCAGACTCTAGAAGACATGCTTCGGGCGTGCGTAATTGATTTTGGCAAGGGCTGGGAAAAGCATCTGCCACTTGTGGAATTTTCATACAATAACAGTTACCACACAAGCATTAAAGCTGCACCATTCGAGGCATTGTACGGGCGTAAATGCCGGTCACCTCTCTGTTGGGCAGAGGTGGGAGACAGTCAAATCACAGGTCCAGAAATGGTAGTTGATACTACTGAAAAGATTGCTCAAATACGACAACGCATGGCGGCAGCTCGTGACCGTCAGAAAGTATACGCTGATAAAGACAGGAAACTACTCGAATTCCAGGTTGGGGATCGAGCACTACTCAAAGTTTCACCCTGGAAGGGTGTTGTTCGTTTTGGCAAACGAGGCAAACTCAATCCACGATACGTTGGACCATTTGAAGTCATTGAGAAGATAGGCAAGGTGGCCTACAGACTGAACTTACCAGCTGAACTCAGTGCATTTCACAACGTCTTTCATGTGTCGAATCTGAAGAAGTGGCAGTCAGATGAGACCTTCATAGTTCCTTTGAAGGAGCTCACTATCGACAAACGGTTGCATTTCGTCGAGGAACCAGTTGAAATCACGGACCGGGACGTTAAGGTCCTCAAGAACACCAGAATACCTCTTGTACGAGTTCGTTGGAACTCCCGTCGCGGCCCAGAGTTCACCTGGGAGCGCGAAGATCAAATGGAACTCAAATATCCCCAGTTGTTCGAAAACAATGCAACTACTACTGAGGTTGAAGCTACTACGGAATTTCGGAACGAAATTCCAACTCAACGGGGGAATGATGTGACACCCCAGGAAAACCAGTAAACGATAACTTACCTAGCTTCCTCAGTAACCGTATGCTAAATTTCGGGACGAAATTTCTTTCAAGTTGGGGATAATGTGACAACTCGAGTTTCCGACTTTCACTTTCGCATTAAATGCACGTTGACTTCGATTGTTTTGTTGTTTGACTTATAGCTATACCCGTTATGTTATAATGAAAGGCACTATGATTGTTACATGTTTATGTGATTTAGAATATAACATGAAACGTTTGGTATTGTGAATTTTGCACGTATGAGATTAATATTAAAACATGAGACTGGTATTTTAGAAAAACACTTGAACTGTTTAACAGCTGAAATGACCCGACAAATTAAGTGATTCGCCATGACCCGACTCGACGAAACAGGCTGTTTCGCCGGTCCAGTTTCACCAAAGCCCATTAGGGCCCAGTTCACTTGTACGCGTATAAATTACACAGAACCGTCTCTTTCGTCACACGTTAACAAATTAGAAACCCTAGAGCGCCCCTCTTCTGTGTGACGACTGTTTGGAACTCTCGAAGTCCCCTTAACCTATTCATCGTTCTTTTTATCTCGGTTAGTGTGATTTTCAGAATCGATTACTTGTTATTGATTTAAAAGTCTGTTTGTTGAATGCTTTTAAATTGCGGCTCATGTGTTCGTTGTCAGGATATGATAGTCAAAGATTCTTTTGCTAATTGTTTGTATATGTATGTTGTTGTTTTGTAAAGAAAAGAACATCTCATGGAATTGTCGGCTGGATTGATAAGATTCATGGTTAGTGACATGGGTTGTTTATTAAATCGAGATGGGTGGAAAAATCGGTGGTAAAAGGGGTGGGGATATATGAACCGCCTATTTTATAATAATGATGTTTGTTAGTATTGATAATTCCTTAAAATTCCAAACGGTGGTTGATGTTTAAGGTCCAATCGGTTTATGTTATTGGAGGTCCAATGAGGATTGGAGGTGATTGCTAGTTGTCGGCCATTAGGCCTTTAGTTTTTGAGACATTGTTGTTATTGCTGAACTGTTATGTACTTCGACGAATCAGAGGTACCGGCGAAACACATTATATTGATGAAACCGACATGGCGAAACACAATGTGTTTCGCCGAGACTAGTTTGACGAAACATGAGTGATTCGTCGGAGGGGCTCATGGCGAAATGGTGGGTGTTTCGTCGACTGGGATTCATTGTTTGGTAATTTGTTTCTGTTGAACTTAACTGGGTTAGTTAACTACTGTTATGTATAAAAGCAATACTTGTATGATTACAAATGCGTGCAATGTGATACTCAGTGTTATTAAAGCGATGTTCATGATGATGATTTTTACGTGCAAACAACTTGAATGCAAACTGATTATGTATTCGTGCATACCTTAGGACGTGATTGATTAACCGTGAGCACATACTTAGCATACCGAGCGAAACAAGGTGAGTTCACACTCTTACCAAGGCATGGGATTCCCGGGATTGGGAATGGGATTGGAGGAATGAATTTGTACTTACAATGTTACTAGACTATCTACCATTGTCCTCGGTTGTGAAGGACACATACGTAAAACCTACGTATACTTGTACACATCACTGTCCTCGGTTGTGAAGGGCACTTACGTAAAACCTACGTAAACTAATACTCATTACTGCCTCGGGTTGTGTCAGACACTTACGTAAAACCTACGTAAACCCCCGCGTACCCCTGTCCTCGGTTGTGAAGGACACTTACGTAAAACCTACGTAAACTTTGTACGTGCTACTGTTCTCGGTAAGAAGAACACTTATGGTTTCAAGTAGTCTAGTGTATATGCAAACATGGGAAACCCCCCACTAATAGAACGTACTATCGACCCAGTGTAGCCGCACGTTACGAAACGAACTTGCATTTACGAACTTACTTACTGTGAACTCGCTCAACTAGTTGTTGACTCTCTGTTACATGCCTTGCAGGACCATAGGTACTTTTGGAGCTTGCACGGGAGGCACAGTCGTTGTGGACATGGATCGTGAATGTGATGTTAAACATTATAACATTTTGTACTTAAACTTATGTTGGGTTTTACTTTAAATGCTTCCGCTACACACTTGTTTATACTTGGTTTTGTAAACGCCTATCGTATTGGTGAACGACTTTTGATATATATATATATTTATAATTATGTTCAATATGATTGGTGGCTTGATCCTGGTCATGTCACGCCTTCAAGCGGTGGTACTCCGCGTGTGGATTTTGGGGGTGTGACAGAACCGTTACCAACGGTAAACAGTTTCATGGTTTGGGTTTTATTGGGCCCTTATATGAAATACACAAAAAGTTAAATAAATAAGCTGTACAAACATAAAAAAAAGCCATCCAAAAACAAGTTAGCACACTCTAATTTAACGTTATTACATAAAACAAACAAAAATGCTTGTAAGACTTGATCATCCATTAATTTCATCGAACCTATTAATAAATAAAAAAACATCATCCTTATATAAAAAAAATATAGTGGGTTAAAAAGAGTAATATAGCGCGATATGAAAGGCAAATGTCAAAAAATAAAATAGATACATACACAGAGTGGGCTAAAAATATGTTAAAAGTAGAAATCAAGTTGCTAAGAAATTAAGCCCAAATTGTTAAAATTATGACCCTATCTTATAAAGAGTCATGTTTTTCGAATGTTAAAATTATGACCCTATGTTATAAAGAATCATGTTTTTTCTAATCATTCTATTTGACATTGGGTCACATTGAATTGTGTGTAAATGTCCTAATTCTATTATAGCAGTTAGCAAGTAATAGTTAAATTGAAACAAAAATCCAAGTTTTTGGTTTCAAACCTTGTTGTCTGAGACTTGAATATGGTGGTGATTGTAAAAACAAGTGACAGGCAAGGAAAAAAAAGCTGAACGTTGTTGTTTGTGGTCCGTTTTGATGATTGTCCGGTCAACGTGGTTCGTAATAGACATCATAATTGATTCTAATATCAGTCCGGACACCCGCCGCAAAGCGCGGGCTTCCCCACTAGTGTAGTAAAACTTCTAAAGAGTGAAAGCACATGCATATTTGGATAAGATGGAAAGATTTCTCTCATGGATTGGTAATGCTAGAAGCATTAATGATGTCAAAACCTCAAGAACGTCCTATATCAAGTTCATAGAATATGTATGGACTAAAATAGTTAGATCGAGTGTTATACAACTCGAGATATTTGCATAAAGAAGGATATACGTTTGATTAAATTAGCCATGTTTTATCGACAATCTACTTTTAACAGTTCACTATAATTGAAGTTTACAGTGATGATGTCTAAGCATCATCGAGAGGAATTGTCGAGCTTTGACAGGGAGAATTTCTGAATGACCTTGTCACGGTCTAATTATTACTCGAACTGCAGTTCAAGTATATATGTAATTATATTTTACCAATCCCCCAAGTACATCTACAAGATGATGTTTGTATATTTTAGTATGGGCATAGTTGAACCTTAAAATATGTTAAAGGTTGTTAAGTCATTTGTTAAAAGAAATGCCTATTATCATCTCCAACCAAAGTAGAGATTCTCATTCTAGAAGTACCATCGTTAAATGCATAAGTGCATTAATATGTTTTGCTAGCTATGTATAGTTATAATATCTTTCACTTGAGCTTATTGGCATGATATAACCTTTGTCAAGCGAAGAGACATTGGAATGAGTTCAAAGAAATATTTCAGGTATAAATGATATTTGATTATATTTTACTAACCCATCAAAACAAGTTTGGTTAGTCTTGTAGATGCAGGAATGTAACAAAACATAGTCGTGCACATTAAGGAATCAAGCGACAAATCATTGGATATAAAATCTTTGTTCTACTTTCAAGGAAGATGGACACACGTCACTTAAAGGGTACATGTTAAAATGAGGGGGGGACTTATTCAAGTTGCACTCGTTTTCCCTTGACTAAGTTTTGTTCCATTGGGTTTTCTGAGTAAGGTTTTTAATGAGGCAACATACCTGATCCAGAAGTATTAGGGGGAGATAATACGCGCTGCACTCTTTTTCCCTTAGCTGAGGTTTTGTACCACTGGGTTTTCCTAGCAAGGTTTTTAATGAGGCAATATCACCAAGCGTATTAAAGAACATTAAATCATCATGTGGATAGTCAAGGGGGAGTGTTATGAATGCATCCATTATTAGTGACTATCCACATTTCTAACTCCCATGTCACATTTATGATTGTATTAATGTTATAGCCTATATATAGTGGCTCATGTATTTTGTATGATACACATCAATAAGAAACTCATCTTACATGTCACACCCTGACCACGTAGAACCTACAAAATGTGGCGGAAACATCGGGGAGTGTTGTAACAGAATCATTGTTTCATAACACATGGAACTTGAAATATTGTTTTATTGATTAAAAGAGTTACAATGTCTTGACAATCAAAGAAACATAACAAAATAACTAGTCTTGCATCTTTTATTGTCACTAAGGCCCATGTCCGCCTAAGTGTATCTTGATCAATCCTATGCTTCATTTCCTGAAACACATGTGAAAATAGGTACGTCAGCATAAAAATGCCGGCGAGTACATAGGTTTTGTGAAAATAAGATTCATGACATCTGTTTAAGAAAATGTTTAGTCATGAACCTTGTAATTTGCTTTGTCTTTGTAAATCATTTGAAAAACAACAAGTTCAGATGATACGTATAAATAAGAGAATAATGCATGGTTAAATGAATAACCATGTAAAAATGAGTTTGTATAAGTTAAGTTGTTTGTAAAACAATGTATTGTGAAAAGTATGTTATTTGTATAAAATGTTATATGTCTAAATTGAAATGATTTCAAATAACGCAACGATATGTAATACCATACAATCCCTTATATATAGGAAGTACCAGCGGCGTATCCACCATGCTTGTATCATATTACACACGCCTCGTTACTTAAATCACTTACTCAAACCAAACCACCAATATAAGATGTCTATGTTTAAACCAGGTGTCAAAAGTCCTTGTATAAACCATGTCAAATGTTGATAGTCCAAAAGTAGTCAAGTAATGTGTAACAAATGTTTATGTATGGCTAGTGAAATGCATCAACTAAACCATAGATGAAATGCACAAAACAAAGTATTGAAGTAAAACTTGGTTTAAATCAAAGTTATGTTTTGTAAAATATATGCATGCTATACTGAATATGAACATTTATGCGGTATTGTAAAAATTCATACATCTATGCCTTGCGAAAGTCGGATAACTATGTAAAAATGAGTTATCAAAAGAATATGTATTCGGATTCGGTCATTCCTTACGTCCAAACGAACCCGAGATTTCAGGAATGGGATTTGTCAAGTCCTATGGTACCACTACCTACTACCGAGCGGCGTGATCGGTGTTAATGAATGTATAGTATAGTTTAAACAAACCAAATGTCATACCAAAATGTAAGCATGTTTTATGAAGATAATGTACCTAGTATGCTAGAGTAAACATACAAGGTAGAGCTGTAAAACAATGTGTCCATATGTTACTGGAACATATGCAACAGAGATGCAATGTAAAATAATGTACTAAGCATGTATTAAATGGACATACATAGCATGTGATGTGATGTGATGTAAAACAATGTACTAAGTATGCACACAATGGATAAACATAGCATAAAATGTAATGAAATCATGTACTAATAGTGTACTAATGAACATAGCATGTATATAATGTGAAAACATGGAAAGCATGAAAGTAACAAATAGGCACATGTGTTCCACCCCAAAACGTTTGGAAAACAGTATAAGAGGGGTCTATGTACTCACTTGAGATTGCTCAGAAGTCCTAAGATAAGCACCAAGCAATGCTAGAGATCTCGGAATATCAAACGGCACCTAATATAGGTAACTACATTAATAAACCGGACCTAAATTGGAAGATCGGATAGAATGAGGGCTCATAAACCAAATGAGTATGGGAACTCATGTAGTATGGTTTAACAAAGCCTACATACTAAATGAAACCTAACCTAAGTGCTTACGACCCATTACGACCCGTTTAGGTAACTTATGCTACTTTAACGCGTCGTTCGCGTAAAACGCGTTCGGACCGCCTAACTAGTCCTATGACAAGTAACATATGCCTTAACATGTCTAATATTGTTGTCAAATCAGTTTAGATGTCAAAAGTTATGTTACATATGCTTAAAATGAATTTTGGCGTCAAAGGGGCATTTTGGTAATTTACCTAAGGCATATAAGCTACCTATCATACAACTACTTAAACGAAGCGACCATAAGGTATAACCTCGGAAGGTTATTCCCTATATACTATGGTCACCTAATGTGCTTGGTCGGATCCTAATGATCGACCAAACGGGTCGGGTTCGAAAGTATAAGCGATTGTTTAAATCGCTTACCTTACGACCCTATATAAGCACTAAACTAAAAGTGACGAGCTAAGCATGTTAAAACATGCTTAACTAAGTTTAGAAAACAGGTTTGGTATCAAAACAAACGGTTTTGATACCCATAAGTAGTTTGGTTACAAAATACGCAAGAATACGTATTCTGACAGAAACTACGGCTCGTCACTGAGCCTAGATAACGTGGTAATCAATAGGTATAGTCACAAAGGACTATAACCATCGTGATTACAATCATGTTACGAAGTTCAAACGACCTTCGCATTGACCATAAGCTGATCAATGCAGAAAGTCAAACAAACAGACTCTAAGAGCAATAAAAGAACGAAAGAATACTCACGTAGGGTCCCCGAATGCTAATCTAGATCAAAATAGCTCAGGTATGAAACAAAGGTTTCAACTTAGAGCATTTGAGATCAGATTCTAGTGAGTTTAGAGGTTGGATGGCAAGGGGTATTTATAGTGAATGGTCCACCATTAGGATCGTTTGTCGAAATACGTGCCTTAATCTCATCCGTACATGTGTCGGAACCTTATGGTACCCAAAAAGGCCACTCACCATAAGAGTTTGACACTTGGCACTTGACCTTTGGAGAGTGTTAAGGGCTGTTAAAAGATGAAAAAAAACGTTTTGCTGCATCTGGCCCCTGTTTACGGACCTAGTTTGGCAGATTTACAGTTTCAGTCCCTGCAACCTCAAAACTTGGTTTTCGATGCGTTTTTTTACACGTTTAAGCCCTGTTAACCCCATTTCAAAGCTCTAAAATGAAGTTAAAGTATAGGGAACTTAAAATGTGTTCAAAAATATCTCGAGTGTCGGTTCGTTTAGCCGTACGGTTACGTTGTTCGGTTAATTACGACGGAATGCGCATAAGCGCGAAAAATGATCCAAATGGCGTGACGAATGGATTTTTCTAATACCAAACACTAAAATAAAATATTTTAGTGCTTACATAAATTTTTGGATGTCCGGATGTATTCAGAACGTAAGTTATGCACGAAAATGCAAACTTGTGCACTTTTTGACGCTTTTAGTACCTGAATGAGCCAAAAGTTTATTTTAGCACACCGAACCCATCAAAACCTATTTCTAAGCTATATAAAGGATATTTAAGGTGTGTTTAACTTATGGTCATGTTCCGGAATGTCTGTTACAGTTCAAATTGGCATACTTTCGCAGTTTGTCAAGTTTAGTCCCTGTAAGCGAATTAACTTGTTTTTGCCATACCAAAGCCTTCAAAACTTATTTCTAAGTTATGTAAAGGTTATTTAAGGTATGTTAAGCCTATGTCACTATTCCGGAGTGTTGGTTGCATTAAACTGGTTATATTTACGCATCGGTGCGCGTATAACCTTCCAGAAAGCAATTTAGAGTTTGGAATTGAACAAAAATTGATATGTGCAAATGATACACATATTTTTACAAATCCCAAGTATGAAATATAAGATTTCATTGGTTCGGTATTTGTTTGATGGCCGTAGAGGCACAGGTGTTACAGTCTCCCCTACTTTAGGAAATTTCGTCCCGAAATTTATTTAGAGGAAACTTGTGAGAGTTTAAAACATGAAGTTGAAAAGATCGAACAATATTGGTTAGGGTTCTGAACTTCTAGTAACCTTAATAACATTATGCTTGCAATGTAAGAGGGACACTTATATACAAGTATATGAAGCGTCATTGATGCGTCCACCGTACCTCCATTACATCGTTCTCATTTTGTTATTGTTGTCGCTATCGGTTCTTACACATAATAAATCTTACTGGGTTTCTGTGCACTAAATTTCATAATTATGTACGCGTCCATAATTAGACAATTCCTTGCACAGTTCACACAGTCTATTTTATAATGTGTAGTGTAAAACCAAATGAACAAACCTGTGATGAGTGTGACTAGACCGCCATAGAGTCATTTTAATTAAGTCAATAAATGATCTAAATAGACTATCAAGGAGTCTGTTCAGCTACATCACTAGATGTCGTCCATTAACCAGATTGTGAATCAATCTTTTTGACTAGACCTCTAAAAGGGTCTCTTATGAAACATAGAGTGGTACTATATAATCCAAGGGTCTTAACTATTATATAGAAGCCCATTAAGGATTTAAGGCAGTACCTTTTGACTATCCTACTACGAATCCCTCATATGGAGATATGAAAGATCCTGCGAGGATTTGGATAACAAATATCCAGAGTATAAAAACACAAAATGCATAAAAGAAAACATAAGATGAATAAACACATAGTCACATAACCACAAAATTGTTTGTTAATTTGTCTTGTTAATTGCGTACATGCATTTAAAGCACACTAGGAATCCATTCTGTGGATTTCATTTGGTACTTTAAACGTTATCAATAATCTAACTATAAAGATAGAAAGATTCAAAAAGAAAATTCGATGTCGATTATTAGGAACCGAAATGTTCGAATTTAGGTACATAAGGAATCCAATTAAGGACTCTGATTTGTATGATAATTATCCACAAGGATCTAATTGTGAAGATAAAAAGATCCCATATGGATTTTAGAGGTTGAAGATGTTTTGAAACCTTGCACTGGACGTGCTTAAGTCAAAACATGAAGTTGAAATGCTCGATATGCCAAGGCGACATATGAAGCGAAATTTGAAGTTTAAGTCAATGCATGAGAATTTTTTTTTTTTTGCAATACTATGCATGGGGTTCTAAAAATGTGTTCAATGTTTTTGAAACCTTATATATAATACCTTTGAAATCATAAAGTAGTTGTATTAGGTAGGTATATTCATAAAAATGTTTTAAAATCAAGCGAAATGAATTTTGAAATTATGTATAAGGTTTTTGGAAAACATGAATGATGCTTTTGAAATCATGCACTTGATAAGAAAATATATTGTACTAATATTGTTTTCAGGCTATATGAGACATTTTGAAATCATGAAGGTTGTTTTTGAAAATACAGACAAAGCTTTGTGCATTTGTTATGTTTAAGTAAATACACTATATTAAAAATGTTTTCGAACTATGTATAGGATGTTTTGAAATCATGTAGGTTGTTTTGAAAACTTATGTTATGCATGTTGAAGAAATCAGAACGTAATGGGTATGAGATTTGAAAATACTCTTAGTTATCTATCCAAGAATTCAAAGGCTCAGATGTGTGAAAAGCACGATTACTCATAATTTCGATTTATTTCTTGTACTTCGTTTCCTAGAATGAAACGAGTACTTAGAATTTTCCAAAGGAATCATGAACAAACGCAAGAATGGGAAATTCGCAAAAGTAGTTTGTAAGGAATATAGTTCCTTAATGTAGGTATCATAGGAAAAGTCATACACATATGTAACTACAATTGTACATCAGAATTTGTGAACAATAATTTATTTATAAACAAAACAGATTGTTTCACATTACAAGAAAATAAAAGAACAAAAGCATAAGACAGCAACATCCTTTGTTCAGTCAAATGCTCATCCGAGGGTCAAATTTGCATTAGCAAGCTTTGGGCAATCCCTCCGGAAATGGCCCATCTCGCCACAGTTGTAGCAAGACCCCGGCGAGAAATGAGCTTGAGCAGGATTGTCATCAGCTTGATTTGGTACAGCTGCAGTTGGGCAAACCCTTGCTGTATGACCTATAAGTCCACAAATCTGGCATTTGCGGCACTTCACACTAGCATGATGATGGAGGCTACATTGGTTGCACAAGGGTGCAGTTCCATTGTATGGCTTCCTAGTAGGGGGTTGAGCTGGTTGGTTGGGGACGGCTTGATCATTGTGAGCGACCACGGCGAAATTCTGAGAAGCCTTTCGTTTCTTTGACTTCTTAGGAGATCGTTCATCCATGGTCTTTGATTCCTCGATTGGTTTCTTGGCTGATGGTGCTGTCACCTGACTAGGTCCTGCCTGTCTTGGTGACTCTTGAGTGGCTTCATCCTGGAGACGATACATGGTAGTAGTTAATTCAACAGTCTTCAGGACTACTTCGCCTATTCGTTGAGCGAATTTGGCTGTCTGCTCGGACATTTGACCGGTGCTGAGAGGAAGAGACATTCTAGAAGCAAATGAAAGGCATAGGAAGAAACAGGTGAAAGGTTATTGGATAATCAATACAGAATGGTAACGAATGAAAATTGTGATCATTTGTTTGTTTCCTAAGGCAAACAAATGAGATGGTGACAAATCAAAGTAAATGGGTCAAAAATAATGTATCGCGAAGACATGCTCGCCTATAAGTGAACACTCATCCCAAGAATTCCCAGGTAAGCACAACTGGTCTCGCGTCTGATGAGATGTATACGAAGTGCTTGCCTAGACAGAAAACCCAGAATACAGGCATTCACCCTTCCAGTTTGCACGTGTTCACATTATTTAAAACCCAAGACCTTGACGAGGTTTTGAAAAACTCAAAGGGGTTCAAAACCATATAACAGAGGGTTCAAAACCTTACAATAAAGGGTTCAAAACCTAGTAATCAATCATCCTAGAACAGTTGATTAGTTTTCAAAGTGGTTTTGAAATTTATGTTCTTGTTGTGGTTGTCGCCTAAGGATAGGTGACAGTATTGTTTTATGACTAAACGCAAGTAAACTCGCGTTAGGGTCCTAAGAAGGTTATAGACTAGGTCAAAGTATTACTAATAACCTAATTCCCTATAACCATGAGCTCTGATACCAACTTTTCTGTCACACCCCGACCACGTAGAACCTACAAAACGTGGCGGAAACATCGGGGAGTGTTGTAACAGAATCATTGTTTCATAACACATGGAACTTGAAATATTGTTTTATTGATTAAAAGAGTTACAATGTCTTGACAATCAAAGAAACATAACAAAATAACTAGTCTTGCATCTTTTATTGTCACTAAGGCCCATGTCCGCCTAAGTGTATCTTGATCAATCCTATGCTTCATTTCCTGAAACACATGTGAAAATAGGTACGTCAGCATAAAAATGCCGGCGAGTACATAGGTTTTGTGAAAATAAGATTCATGACATCTGTTTAAGAAAATGTTTAGTCATGAACCTTGTAATTTGCTTTGTCTTTGTAAATCATTTGAAAAACAATAAGTTCAGATGATACGTATAAATAAGAGAATAATGCATGGTTAAATGAATAACCATGTAAAAATGAGTTTGTATAAGTTAAGTTGTTTGTAAAACAATGTATTGTGAAAAGTATGTTATTTGTATAAAATGTTATATGTCTAAATTGAAATGATTTCAAATAACGCAACGATATGTAATACCATACAATCACTTATATATAGGAAGTACCAGCGGCGTATCCACCATGCTTGTATCATATTACACACGCCTCGTTACTTAAATCACTTACTCAAACCAAACCACCAATATAAGATGTCTATGTTTAAACCAATTGTCAAAAGTCCTTGTATAAACCATGTCAAATGTTGATAGTCCAAAAGTAGTCAAGTAATGTGCAACAAATGTTTATGTATGGCTAGTGAAATGCATCAACTAAACCATAGATGAAATGCACAAAACAAAGTATTGAAGTAAAACTTGGTTTAAATCAAAGTTATGTTTTGTAAAATATATGCATGCTATACTGAATATGAACATTTATGCGGTATTGTAAAAATTCATACATCCAAGCCTTGCGACAGTCGGATAACTATGTAAAAATGAGTTATCAAAAGAATATGTATTCGGATCCGGTCATTCCTTACGTCCAAACAAACCCGAGATTTCAGGAATGGGATTTGTCAAGTCCTATGGTACCACTACCAACTACCGAGCGGCGTGATCGGTGTTAATGAATGTATAGTATAGTTTAAACAAACCAAATGTCATACCAAAATGTAAGCATGTTTTATGAAGATAATGTACCTAGTATGCTAGAGTAAACATACAAGGTAGAGCTGTAAAACAATGTGTCCATATGTTACTGGAACATATGCAACAGAGATGCAATGTAAAATAATGTACTAAGAATGTACTAAATGGACATACATTGCATGTGATGTGATGTGATGTAAAACAATGTACTAAGTATGCACACAATGGACATACATAGCATAAAATGTAATGAAATCATGTACTAATAGTGTACTAATGAACATAGCATGTATATAATGTGAAAACATGGAAAGCATGAAAGTAACAAGTAGGCACATGTGTTCCACCCCAAAACGTTTGGAAAACAGTAAAAGAGGGGTCTATGTACTCACTTGAGATTGCTCAGAAGTCCTAAGATAACAACCAAGCAATGCTAGAGATCTCAGAATATCAAACGGCACCTAATATAGGTAACTACATTAATAAACCGGACCTAAATCGGAAGATCGGATAGAATGAGGGCTCATAAACCAAATGAGTATGGGAACTCATATAGTATGGTTTAACAAAGCCTACATACTAAATGAAACCTAACCTAAGTGCTTACGACCCATTACGACCCGTTTAGGTAGCTTATGCTACTTTAACACGTCGTTCGCGTAAAACGCGTTCGGACCGCCTAACTAGTCCTATGACAAGTAACATATGCCTTAACATGTCTAATATTGTTGTCAAATCAGTTTAGATGTCAAAAGTTATGTTACATATGCTTAAAATGAATTTCGGCGTCAAAAGGGCATTTTGGTAATTTACCTAAGGCATATAAGCTACCTATCATACAACTACTTAAACGAAGCGACCATAAGGTATAACCTCGGAAGGTTATTCCCTATATACTATGGTCACCTAATGTGCTTGGTCGGATCCTAATGATCGACCAAACGGGTCGGGTTCGAAAGTATAAGCGATTGTTTAAATCGCTTACCTTACGACCCTATATAAGCACTAAACTAAAAGTGACGAGCTAAGCATGTTAAAACATGCTTACCTAAGTTTAGAAAACAGGTTTGGTATCAAAACAAACGGTTTTGATACCCATAAGTAGTTTGGTTACAAAATACGCAAGAATACGTATTCTGACCGAAACTACGGCTCGTCACTGAGCCTAGATAACGTGGTAATCAGTAGGTATAGTCACAAAGGACTATAACCATCGTGATTACAATCACGTTGCGAAGTTCAAACGACCTTCGCATTGACCATAAGCTGGTCAATGCAGAAAGTCAAACAAAGTTTGACTTTCAGACTCGAAGAGCAATAAAAAAACGAAAGAATACTCACGTAGGGTCCCCGAATGCTAATCTAGATCAAAATAGCTCAGGTATGAAACAAAGGTTTCAACTTAGAGCATTTGAGATCAGATTCTAGTGAGTTTAGAGGTTGGATGGCAAGGGGTATTCATAGTGAATGGTCCACCATTAGGATCGTTTGTCGAAATACGTGCCTTAATCTCATCCGTACATGTGTCGGAACCTTATGGTACCCAAAAAGGCCACTCACCATAAGAGTTTGACACTTGGCACTTGACCTTTGGAGAGTGTTAAGGGCTATTAAAAGATGAAAAAAAAAACGTTTTGCTGCATCTGGCCCCTGTTTACGGACCTAGTTTGGCAGATTTACAGTTTCAGTCCCTGCAACCTCAAAACTTGGTTTTCGATGCCTTTTTTTTGACACGTTTAAGCCCTGTTAACCCCATTTCAAAGCTCTAAAATGAAGTTAAAGTATATGGAACTTAAAATGTGTTCAAAAATATCTCTGGTGTCGGTTCGTTTAGCCGTACGGTTACGTTGTTCGGTTAATTACGACGGAATGCGCATAAGCACGAAAAATGATCCAAATGGCGTGACGAATGGATTTTTCTTATGCCAAACACTAAAATAAAATATTTTAGTGCTTACATAAATTTTTTGATGTCCGGATGTATTCAGAATGTAAGTTATGCACGAAAATGCAAACTTGTGCACTTTTTGACGCTTTTAGTACCTGAATGAGCCAAAAGTTTATTTTAGCACACCGAACCCCTCAAAGCCTATTTCTAAGCTATATAAAGGATATTTAAGGTGTGTTTAACTTATGGTCATGTTCCGGAATGTCTGTTACAGTTCAAATTGGCATACTTTCGCAGTTTGTCAAGTTTAGTCTCTGTAAGCGAATTAACTTGTTTTTGCCATACCAAAGCCTTCAAAACTTATTTCTAAGTTATGTAAAGGTTATTTAAGGTATGTTAAGCCTATGTCACTATTCCGGAGTGTTTGTTGCATTAAACTGGTTATATTTACGCATCGGTGCGCGTATAACCTTCCAGAAAGCGATTTAGAGTTTGGAATTGAACAAAAATTGATATGTGCAAATGATACACATATTTTTGCAAATCCCAAGTCTGAAATATAATATTTCATTGGTTCGGTATTTGTTTGATGGCCGTGGAGGCACAGGTGTTACATTACATTCTCTCATTCTTCTCTATACATTGCTAGTAGGTCGTTAATTCACAACAATATACATATATATACACATTTTTAAGCAACGAAAGCATGAGTAACAATATATATAATATGAACACTTTTATACCAAGGGATATCCGCAATGGAACAAGATCACCAACATGAAAACACGAAATAGAACATCAACCATAGGGGGTTTAGATATACCTTCGGTTAGTGAATAACCGGTTGAGACACCGAGGTTCAACGAACAAGTGCTAGTGATACGAACGAATGAGATGCGAGTGCGAACCCGTGTAGTGGCGGCGACCAGCGGCGGCGGGCTACCCGAGGTTGTTGTGGCCGGTTGTGGGTGTTATGAGAGTTTTATTTTGGTTCTTCCAACCCTCAAAATTCAAGACCAACCATCACATAAATAGGGGATGAAGATCTATGCATGTTTGCCAAGTGGCGGACATGCATAGCGCATGTAATGCCATTGGCCGAGATCTAGGTGCGCGACAAGTGGCGATGCTAGAGTGCATGCACGACAAGTGGCGTAGAAGAGTGCTCTTGTCTTACCCGGTCCACGTACACGTCTCTCAGTTTAATACCCGCGTATCGTTCGTAATTACCAGTTAAATTTGTTAAGTAGATTTTTAGTTCGTTTCCCGTGGTGTAACTCTTACGGGTCAAGACCCGGTCGGCAACGTTGACTTATCGAACCGGACATAAATATCCAACAGCTCCCACTTGGATGGTCTCTGATAACATCTCAACGTAGACAACCAATGGTTCTCTAGCTATACATAGCTGCCCCCAATAGGTCATGACACTTTAATGTCACTAACCAAGGTATCTTCCCTTTAGCAACGGCTTGCTACTTGAAGACAATAGACTTATGGCAATCCTTTTCATCTATCCTTTCTATAAAAGACATATATTGAACAATGAGACATGGATCAGATTCAATCTCATATGGCGTTCAATCATTATTGTTCTCGTTCACAAAATCGAAGTGGTCCAATCAAACACACAGTAAGTTTGGGTAAGGCCTTACACTTCACCAGTTTGAATCAACGAGGGCGCCCCGACGTCTAGCTGTTACATATAATGTAAGAGTACAGAATTCCATCTTGACTACATACAACTCCGACTAAACTTCAAAGCTACTCCCAACCAATTCCTTTATGACTGGAAGTTACGCGACAACGATTGACACTAATCAAAGAATAGTCTTTAGTAAACGAAAGTTCTAGTATGTATCTCAGGTCAGAGGATACTAAATGAATATGCGTAAATAAAAACATCTTATGACTAAGATCCATGAAGATGATTCGATGCGAGTTGCATCTAGCGTCATTCACAATGAGGCCTGTAATTTTGGAAGTCAACCACTTGAGTCCAAAATCAGAATAGTCTTAATTCAGAGTCGTTCCCACGGGTCTGACCGACTACGGATAATTTAGAATACAAGATTCATGATTTAAACGTATCAAAATTGAACACAGTTGTAAGATTCAAACTTTGCATTTAGCCAGTAAATCAAAGGTGAATTCAAAAGGTACAACTGTTTGAATGTTCGTACATCTAAATACTAAATCAAAACAAATGGTTATGCAATCTAAGACCGATAGCATTCCCATGCTTGTCCTGAGACATCGGTTTAGTGAACGGGTCTGCTAAGTTTTGATCAGTGTCTATTTTGATTATTAAGATGTCTCCTCGTTCCTGTATTTCCCATATATAGTGGAACTTTCTTAGAATGTGCTTAACCCTGTGATCTGGGCTCTTTGGTTTGAGCAATGGTTCCTGTGTTATCATAGAACACCTAGATTGGTTTCTAAATACTTGAAACAACATTGAGGTCGTTGATGAACTACTTCATCCAAGCAGATTCTTTCGCAGCATCTGATGCAGCTATTCATTCCGATTCGGCGGCTGAATCCGCCACTACACTCTGTCTGGAGTTTTTCCAATAGACAACTCCTCCATTGAGAGTGAATACGAATCCTAATTGTGAGCGAGAATCATCTTGGTCACTTTGGAAGCAAGCATCAGTGTAACACCTTACAGTGAGCTCCTCTTCCACTCCTCCAAACACCAAGAACATATCTTTGGTTTTTTTCAAGTACCTCAGAATGTTCTTTACTGCAGTCCAATGGGCAATGCCAGGACTATGCTGAAAACGATTGGTCATGCTTAAAGCATACGAGATGTTAAGTCTAGTAAATAGCATACAAGATTAAACCAATCGCTAAAGCATATGGAACTACTTCCATTTGCTTAATTTCAATGTCCATTGAAGGAGATTGCGATTTGTTCAACATGGTTCCTTTAGTCATAGGAACACCTCCTTTCTTGGAGTTTCCATCTTGAAGCGTGTCGACATTTTTGTCTATATACGTCATTTGACTTAGCCCTAGAAACCGCTTAGATCTATCCCTATAGATCTTCATTCATAGAATGTAAGCAGCTTCTCCAAGATCTTTCATTCCGAAGCAAGATCCCAAAAAGTGTTTAAATTCGTTAAGCATAGGGATGTTATTTCCAATGATTAGTATATCATCCACATACATGATGAGGAATGATATGGTGCTCCCACTAACCTTTCTGTAAACACAAGGCTCATCGTCATTCTTGACAAAACCAAACTCTTTGATCTTCTGGTCAAAATGAAGATTCCAGCTACGAGATGCTTGCTTGAGTCCATAAATTGACTTATTGGGTTTGCACACCTTAGTTGGATATTTTAGGATCGACGAAACCTTCAGGCCGAACCATATAGACATCGTCATAGAGATGTCTATTAAGAAAGGCGATTTTGACATCCATTTGCCATATTTTGTAATCACAACACACAATTATGGCAAGCAATATCCTGATTGATTTAATCATAGCAAAGGGCGAGAGGGTCTTTGTCACACTCCAACCGCGTAAAACAACAAACCGCGGCGGAAACGTCGGGGAGTCGAGCAACAGAATTATTGTTTCACAACCATGGAAATTAAAGTTTTATTTTATTTAAAAACAAGGGGTTACATTGTCATAAAACAACATAAACAAAGAGTACATAACATAATTTAAACTAGTCTAGCTTCATTTTATGTCACTAAGGCACAGGTCCGCCTAAGTGTATCTTGATCATCCTATGCATCAGCTCCTGAAAACACATGTGAAAATAGGTACGTCAGCATAAAAATGCCTGTGAGATACATAGGTTTATTGATTTAGGATTCATGACTTGTATTTGAAAGAAAAGTTTAAGAAAAAATTAGTCACGAATCTTATTAAAAGGTTTTCTTTTATAACTCATATGAAAATCGATAGGTAACTAAATGATATATAAAAGAAAGATGTATGGTTAAATAAATAACCAAGTAAAATGAATTTGTATAAGATATGTTGTTTGTAAAATAATGTTTTGTGAAGTCATGCTCTTTATATAAAATGTAATGTGTCTAAATTGAAATGCTACGATATGAAATACCATAAAAGCACTTATATATAGGAAGTACCAGCGGCGTATCCACCATGCTTTTATCATATTACACACGCCTCGTTATTTAAATCACTTACCCAAACAAACCACCAAATGAATTGTTTAAACCAATGTCAAATGTTTATGTGTAGCCAATGTCAAATGCCAAATGTAAATCATGTTCATGTATAATCAAATGTTATGTATGGCAAGCGAGAGGTGTCAACTTAAACCATAAATAAAATGCACAAAACAATGTATTTGAATAAATCATAATTTAAATCAAAAGTTATGTTTTGTAAAATAAATGCATGCTTTACTGATACAAACATCTATGTGGTAATGCTAAAACGCATACATTCAAGCCTTGTGACTGTGGCGACAAACCCTTAAACAAATTAAAGGTTTATCTAAACTATGAATATCGGATTCAGTCATTCCTTACTTCCAAACAAACCTAGGAAGCAAGGAATGGGAGTTGTCAATTCCTATGGTACCACTACTTACAACCGAGTGGCGTAGCTAACGTTAATGAACATATATTTGTCCCGTTAAACAAACCAAATGTCATACCAAATGTGAGCATGTTATGTGAAAAAAATGTACTAAGTATGCAAAAATGAACATACATAGCATGAATATGATGTAAAACAATGTGTACATATGCGGAAATGAACATATGAAACAAAATGTGATATATAAATCAATGTGCTAGCATGTTAATAAAACATACATAGCAAAAACATGGAAGAAATCATGTAATATATGTGTACTAATGAACATAGCAAGTATATGTTATAAAAGCATGAAAAAAACACGAAAGTAACAAGTAGGCACATGTGTTTCACCCCCAAAATGTTTGAAAACAGTAAAACAGGGGACTATGTACTCACTTGAGATTGCTCAATAGTCTTTGGATAACAACCAAGCAATGCTAGACAGATCACGGAATCAATCGGCACCTAATATAGGTAACTACGTTAATAAACCGGACCTAAATCGGAGGATCGGATAGGACGAGGTTTCGTTAACCAAAATGAGTATTGGAACTCATATGATATGGTTTAACAAAGCCTACATACTAAATCGAAACCTAACCTAAGTGCTTATGACCCATTACGACCCGTTTAGGTAGCTTATGCTACTTTAACGAGTCGTTCGCGCAAAACGCGTTCGGACCGCCTAACTAGTCCTATGACAAGTATTATATGCCTTAACATGTCTTAGAATGTTACCTAATCAGTTTAGATGTCAAAAATTAAGTTACATATGCTTAAAATGAAATTATGCGTAAAAAGGGCATTTTGGTCATTTTTCCTAAGGCATATAAACTACCTATCATACAACTAACTAAATGTAGTGACCATAAGGTATAACCTCCGAAGGTTATTCCCTATACAACTATGGTCACAATGTATGTTTGGTCGGATCCTAATGATTGACCAAACAGGTCGGGTTCGAAAGTCTAAGCGGTTGTTTAGACTGCTTATCTTACGACCCTATATAAGCACTAAACTAAAAGTGATGAGTTAAACATGTTAAAACAAGTTTAACGAAGTTAGAAAATAGATTTGATATCAAAACAAAGGGTTTTGATACCCAAGAATAATTTGGTTGCAAAATACGCATAAACGCGTATTTTGACCGAAACTATGACTCATCACTATGCCTAAATAACGTGGTAATCAGTACGTATAGTCACCAAGGACTATGACCATCGTGATTACGCTCACGTTGCAAAGTTCAAACGAACTTTGTGTTGACCATAGACTGGTCAAAGATGAAAGTCAAACACAATGAAGCTTGACATGCTCTTTACGACTCAAAGCATCAGCTACAACATTCGCCTTACCAGGATGGTAACGAATTCTGCAGTCATAGTCATTAAGGAGTTCAACCCAACGTCGTTGCCTCATGTTGAGTTCTTTCTGATTGAAAATATGCTGAAGACTTTTGTGGTCAGTGAAAACCACACACTTTGTACCATACAAATAGTGTTTCCGGATTTTGAGAGCGAATACAACTGCACCTAACTCAAGATCAGGAGTCGTGTAGTTCTTCTCGTGAACCTTCAACTGTCGTGACACGTAAGCTATGACCTTGTTCCTTTGCATGAGAACACAACCAAGACCTAATTTGGATGCATCATCATAGTACACGACAAAATCATCATTGCCCTCAAGCAAAGATAGAATAGGTGCATCGCAGAGTTTCTGTTTCAAGATCTGAAAAGATTCTTACTGTTTGAATCCCCATTCGAAAGGTTTATTCTTTTGAGTTAGAGCAGTTAGAGGAACTGCAATCTTGGAGAAGTTTTCAATGAAGCGGCGGTAGTAACCCACAAGACAAAGAAAAGAACGAACCACGGTTGGAGTAGTAGGCGTATCCCAATCCTTAATCGCACTGATCTTGGAGGGATCTACATGAATACCTTGTTCATTGACGATGTGACCCAAAAATTGAACTTCCCCAAGCCAAAATTCACACTCGGAGAATTTGGAAAAAAGTTTATCTTTCTTTAGGAGTTCAAGAGTAAGACGAAGATGCTGCTCATGATCAGCTCGCGTCTTAGAATAAATCAAGATGTCATCAATAAAAATGATGATGAACTTATCTAAATAAGGCTTACAGACCCTATTCATCAAGTCCATGAAAACAGTAGGAGCATTAGTCAATCCGAATCGCATAACAGTGAACTCATAATGCCCATATCGAGTGCGGAAAGTAGTCTTGGGAATATCTTCTTCAAGCACACGAAGTTGATGATACCCAGAACGTAGATCAATCTTCGAAAAGCAAGTAACACCCTGTAACTGATCAAAGAGATCATCAATGCGAGGTAAGGGATATCGATTCTTGATGGTAAGCTTGTAAATCTCGCGGTAATCAATACACATCCTGAAAGATCCATCCTTCTTCTTGACAAAAAGAACGGGAGCACCCCAAGGTGAAAATCTAGGACGAATAAAACCTTTGTCAGAAAGCTCTTGAAGCTGTTTAGATAACTCTTGCATCTCAGATGGTGCAAGATGATATGGAGATCTAACGATAGGATTTGCACCAGGTACAAAATCAATACGGAACTCAACCTGACGTGCTGGGGGTAAACCAGGTAATTCTTCAGGAAAAACTTCAGGATAATCCTGAACAACTGGGATATTTTGAATAGACTTACCTTTGCCTTTATCCGCTACAACATGTGCCAAAAAGGCCACATAGTTCTTTCGCAAATACTTCCGAGCTTGAGTACAAGACATGAGTTTGAGACTACTAGCAGGTTTCTCACCATGAACCTCTAAAATCTCAACAGAAGAAAGCGGAATACAAACAATCTTTTCAAAACAAATTACCTCTGCGTGATACTTAGCTAACTAATCCATTCCCACTATAATGTCGAAGCTTCCAAGTTGCATTGGCGTGAGGTCAATAGGAAAAAGATGGTCATTAAGGTTCAACTGGCAATTTCGAAGAACATAATCGAGAATAACGGGTTCACCACTAGCTACCTCTACTGTCAAGGGTTTTCCTAGTTTTGTTCTAGACATGTGAAGCAAACGCTCGAAAGATAAAGACACAAAACTCTTATCGGCACCTGAATCAAAAAGAACAGATGCAGGTAGATTATTAACAAAGAACGTACCGTTGACCACCTCGTTGTCTGCTCGCGCCTCGTTTGCATTCATATTAAAGACTCATCCATGAGCCTGGGCCTGGTTTGCATTGACTAACCTCGGACACTGATTTCTGTAGTGGGTCAGATCCCCATAGTTAAAGCACGAACCAGGAGGATAGTGAGGTCGTGCAACCTGAGCCTGTTGAGGAGAAGGCGGTTGAGCAGCTTGCTGAGCTGGGTTTCGTGCAACTTGATTAGGAGCAAAACGACAAACATCGGCAAGATGACCCGACTTTCCACAGTTAGCATAGAAACGACACTGAACTTGCGGCTGATGGTGACTATTGCTTCTGTTGCACAACGGTGCATTACCATAATATTATCTCTTTGCTGGTGGTTGTGCGGGTTGGTTGGGAGCTGCCTGATTTCCTTGTGCAGTGACAGCGAATTTCTGAGGAGCCTTGCGCTTCTTAGACCTCCTTACAGACCCAACTTTTTTATCCTTCTTGTTCTCACCCTTCACAGATGATTGTTTCTTATCCTTGTCACCCTTCCTGTGTAGCTTCCCCTTTCTGATTTGCGACCCAGTCAAAGTCGCAACTAGCTCGATTGCCTGACGAACTGTGGTAGGGTTACTACTAGTGATGATGTCTTGCACGGAGTCAGGTAAGCCATCAACATACCTCTCGATAGCTTTCTCGAGTGGGGTAACCATTGTAAGACAAAACAATCTCAGCTCCTCGTATCTGTCGGTATAAGCCCGATGTTCACCACTATCCTGCTTCAGGTCATCAAACTCTCTTTCTAATGCCCTTTGTTCATGACGAGGATAGAATTCCCTCATCATCAAAGCCTTAAGCTCTGCCCAAGTTTGTGCTAAAGCATCCTCAGCACACGGTCTCTCATTACACTGTTCCACCAAGTAAGAGCCCTCTTTTGGAACAAGCGAGAAGCGAACTAGACCTAGCGATTATCAGGACACTGAACATGAGGAAATGTACTCTCAGTGCTTTCAAACCACTATAGGAGCCCAGTTGCTCCCTCAGAACCACTAAACTTGAGTGGTTTAGCGGAATTGAAACTTTTATAGTTGCATGGAGCATTATTGTTATTGTTGGCTTGGTTCACTTGAGCAACAATGTCTGGGAGTACAGCAGCCATTTGCTGCGCAATGATTGCTGCCATTTCGATATTGGGTAACGGATTTTCGCGTCGAGGTGGCATTCTAAAAGAGGAAACATGAGAGGAAACGAGTGAGATAACAAAATGAATAATGAGTTGATTAAATGGAAGTGAAATGATACAAATATCGACAAAAGTATGGATGGTGGTCATTCGTTCATTACCACAAAGAAAACAAACGACACACAGGGACTAATCAAAGTAAATGGGTCAAAAATAATGTATCACGAAGACATGATTTAGCCTATAAGTGGACACTCACCCCAAGAGTTCCCAGGTAAGAGTGACTGGTCTGATTATGTGGATTTGTACGAACACTCTAGCCTAGACAGAAAACCCGAGATACAGGCATCCACCCTTCCAGATTACACGTGTTCACATTATTTAGACCCAAAACTTTGATGAGATTTTGAAAACTTAGAAGGCATTAAGCCAAAAGAATCATTCAAAAACGGATGATTAAATTTTCAAAATCATTTTGAAAAATCGAAGGGTTCAAAACCTTATAACAAATCATCTAAGAATAGATGATTGGTTTTCAAAATCATTTTGGAAAATCGTGTTCTTGTTGTGGTAATCACCTAAGGATAGGTGAAGTGTATCTTTTAAGATCTAAACACAAGATAACTTGTGTTAGGGTCCTAGAAAAGTTATAATCTAGGTCAAAGCATTACTAATAACCTAATTCCCTATAACCATTGGCTCTGATACCAATTCTTCTGTCACACCCCGACCACGTAAAACAACAAACCACGGCGGAAACGCCGGGGAGTCGAGCAACAAAATTATTGTTTCACAACCATGGAAATTAAAGTTTTATTTTATTTAAAAACAAGGGGTTACATTGTCTTAAAACAACTGAAACAAAGAGTACATAACATAATTTAAACTAGTCTAGCTTCATTTTATGTCACTAAGGCACAGGTCCGCCTAAGTGTATCTTGATCATCCTATGCATCAGCTCCTGAAAACACATGTGAAAATAGGTACGTCAGCATAAAAATGCCTGTGAGATACATAGGTTTATTGATTTAGGATTCATGACTTGTATTTGAAAGAAAAGTTTAAAAAAAAATTAGTCATGAATCTTATTAAAAGGTTTTCTTTTATAACTCATAAGAAAATCGATAGGTAACTAAATGATATATAAAAGAAAGATGTATGGTTAAATAAATAACCAAGTAAAATGAATTTGTATAAGATATGTTGTTTGTAAAACAATGTTTTGTGAAGTCATGTTCTTTGTATAAAATGTAATGTGTCTAAATTGAAATGGTTTAAATAACACTACGATATGAAATATCATAAAAGCACTTATATATAGGAAGTACCAGCGGCGTATCCACCATGCTTTTATCATATTACACACACCTCGTTATTTAAATCACTTGCCCAAACAAACCACCAAATGAATTGTTTAAACCAATGTCAAATGTTTATGTGTAGCGCATGTCAAATGCCAAATGTAAATCATGTTCATGTATATTCAAATGTTATGTATGGCAAGCGAGAGGTGTCAACTTAAACCATAAATAAAATGCACAAAACAGTGTATTTGAATAAATCATAATTTAAATCAAAAGTTATGTTTTGCAAAATAAATGCATGCTTTACTGATACAAACATCTATGCGGTAATGTTAAAACGCATACATTTAAGCCTTGAGACTGTGGCGACAAACCCTTAAACAAATTAAAGGTTTATCTAAACTATGAATATCGGATTCAGTCATTCCTTACTTCCAAACAAACCTAGGAAGCAGGGAATGGGAGTTGTCAATTCCTTTGGTACCACTACTTACAACCCAGCGGCGTAGCTAATGTTAATGAACATATATTTGTCCCGTTAAACAAACCAAATGTCATACCAAATGTGAGCATGTTATGTGAAAACAATGTACAAAGTATGCAAAAATGAACATACATAGCATGAATATGATGTAAAACAATGTGTACATGTGCTGAAATGAACATATGAAACAAAATGTGATATATAAATCATTGTGCTAGCATGTTAATAAAACATACATAGCAAAAACATGGAAGAAATCATGTAATATATGTGTACTAATGAACAAAGCAAGTATATGTTATAAAAGCATGAAAAAAAATCGAAGGTAACAAGTAGGCACATGTGTTTCACCCCAAAATGTTTGAAAACAGTAAAAGAGGGGACTATGTACTCACTTGAGATTGCTCAATAGTCTTTGGATAACAACCAAGAAATGCTAGAAAGATTACGGAATCAATCAGCACCTAATATAGGTAACTACGTTAATAAATCGGACCTAAATCGGAGGATCGGATAGGATGAGGTTTCCTAAACCAAAATGAGTATTGGAACTCATATGATATGTTTTAACAAAGCCTACATACTAAATCGAAACCAAACCTAAGTGCTTATGACCCATTACGACCCGTTTAGGTAGTTTCTGCTACTTTAACGCGTCGTTCGTGCAAAACGCGTTCGGACCGCCTAACTAGTCCTATGACAAGTATTATTTGCCTTAACATGTCTAACAATGTTACTTAATCTATTTAGATGACAAAAATTAAGTTAAATATGCTTAAAATGAAATTATGCGCAAAAAGGGCATTTTAGTCATTTTCCTATGGCATATAAACTACCTATCATACAACTAACTACACGTAGTGACCATAAGGTATAACCTCGGAAGGTTATTCCCTATACAACTATGGTCACAAAGTATGTTTGGTCAGATCCTAATGATCGACCAAACGGGTCGGGTTCGAAAGTCTAAGCGGTTGTTTAGACTGCTTATCTTACGACCCTATATAAGCACTAAACTAAAAGTGACGAGTTAAACATGTTAAAACATGTTTAACGAAGTTAGAAAACAGATTTGATATCAAAACAAAGGGTTTCGATACCCAAGAATAGTTTGGTTGCAAAATACGCATAAACGCGTATTTTGACCAAAACTATGACTCGTCACTATGCCTAAATAACGTGGTAATCGGTAGGTATAGTCACCAAGGACTATGACCATCGTGATTACGCTCACGTTGCGAAGTTCAAACGAACTTCGTGTTGACCATAGACTGGTCAAAGCTGAAAGTCAAACACTGTTTGACTTTCGTGCTTAAAAACGCATAAAAGAACGAAAGAAACTTACAAGAGGTCCAAGCAATGGAGATTTGATCTAAAAATTCTCAGGTATGAAGTGTAGAAACTCCAACTTAGAGAAATAATCAGATCAAGTGTGAGTTTGAAAATGAAAACGTGGGGGTATTTATAGATTTTGGGCCACCGTTAGGATCGTTCATCGATAAACGAGCTTCAATCTTGGCCTTACAAGTGTGCCCATTGTTTTAGATAACTCGGGGAGTCCAAAACAAGCCCATAGATTCAAATAAACCATATGCAAATCAAGGGAACAACTGGAAATAGCTGGAAACAGATTTTTGCAGATCTGATGGGCTCTCACGCCCTGCATACAAGACAGCTCCAGTTTACGCGGCCCACGACCGCCAGCAGTTCAGAAACAGGTTTCAAAAATTACAGAAATGGTCCTTGCAAGTGTTTAAGCCCATTTTTGATGTTTTTAAGGCCCGTTAAGCCATTTTCAAGGACCTACAATGATGCCTAAGCATAGGGGACATGAAACATGCTTGAAAATATGTCGGATGTCGGTTTGTTTGGCCGTACGATCACGTTATTCGCTTAATTACGACGAAACACGAACGGACGCGAAAAACGATCCAAATTACTCGACGAATGGAATTTTATCATGCCAATCACTAAAATAAAATATTTTAATGATTAAATAAATTTTTTGATGTCCGAATTTATTCAGAACGTAAGATATGCGTGAAAATGCAAACTTATGCACTTTTTGACGCGTTTAGTCCCTGTTTGACCAAAAAGTTTGTTTTAGCACACCAAACCCCTCAAAGGCTATTTCTAAGCTATGTAAAGGATATTTATGGTATGTTTAACTTATAATCAAGTTCTGGAATGTCCATTACTATACGAATTGGTATACTTTCGTAGTTTGACGCAAATAGTCCATGCGATCGAATAAACTTGAATTTGCCATACCAAACCTTCGAAACTTATTTCTAAGTTATGCAAAGTTTATTTAAGGTATGTTAAGCATAAATTGTTGTTCCGGAGTGTTTGTCGCATTAAACTGATTATGTTTACGCATCAGTTTGCGTATAACTCTCCAGAAAGCGATATAGAGTTTGAAAATTGAACAAAAATCAAAACGTGCAAAATGTCAAACATAAATAAACAAACATTGGGGTCAAATATTATTTTATTGATAATTGGACAATTTAGAGTTTGTACAATGATTACAAGCACATATGTCACAGTCTCCCCTACTTGTGGAAATTTCGTCCCGAAATTTATTTAGAGGAAACAAGTGAGAATAGATGTGGATATTTCACCTTCATTTGATCTTCACGTTCCCAAGTAAATTCTAGTCCACATTTAGATTCCCAGCGAACTTTGACAAGTGGAATGCCCTTGCATTTGAGCCATTTGACTTCATGATCCATGATTTCCACAGGTTTCTCAACAAAATGCATCGTGTCATCAACACGAATTTAATCAAGCGGTATGTGGAGGTTCTCATCAGCTAAACACTTCTTGAGGTTGGACACGTGAAACGTTGGATGAACATTTCCAAGTTCAGGAGGTAACTCAAGTCTGTAGGCTACCTTACTGATTCTTTCGACGATCTTGAATGGTCCAACATATCTAGGTGCAAGTTTTCCTGTCTTTCCAAATCTGATCACACCTTTCCATGGTGAAACCTTGAGTAAAACGCGATCACTGACTTGAAATTCCAAGGGCTTGCGTCGTCGGTCTGCGTATCTCTTTTGACGACTTCCAGCTATCTGAAGGTTATCGTGAACTTTCTTAACCTTATCTATTGTCTCTAGAATGAGGTCAGGTCCAATAAGCTGAGCCTCACCGATCTCATTCCAGCAGACTGGTGAATGGCATTTTCGACCGTAAAGTGCCACGAAAGGAGCCATGTTGATGCTGGAGTGATAACTATTATTGTAGGAGAATTCAATCAATGGAAGATACGAATCCCAACTACCACCAAAATCGATCACACAAGCTCTAAGCATATCCTCCAAGGTCTGGATTGTTCTTTCAGATTGACCACCCGTTTGCGGATGATAAGCTGTGCTCAAATTGAGTTGGGTTCCCATTGCAGACTGTATGGTTCTCCAAAAGAGAGATGAGAATCGAGCATCTCTATCAGAAATAATGTTCAAAGGAATGCCATGACGGGATACAATCTCATCCACATAAATTTTTGCAAGCTTGTCGGCAGATAGATCCTCACAGATCGGCAAGAAATGCGCTGACTTTGTTAGACAATCAACAACTACCCAAATAGCGCCATGACCTCTTTTAGTGCGCGGAAGTTTGTAATAAGATCCATAGCAATGTATTCCCATTTCCAAACTGGAATCTCTGGTTGCTCCAATAATCTAGAGGGATGTTGATGTTCAGCCTTAACCTTAAGACAAGTAAGGCATTTGGATATGTACAAGGCAATGTCTTTCTTCATACCAGGCCACCAATACTGAGTACGAAGATCCTTATACATTTTATCTGCACCAGGATGAATAGAATAATGAGACTTATGAGTTTCATCCATAAGAAAGGTGCGGAGATTGTCTTGACTTGGGACCCACAAACGGTCCATGAAATAATACGATCCATCGTCTTTCAGCTCGAGATCCGGCTTAATATGAAACGGTAATTCCTTATCCATCAAATCTTGTGAAACACAAGTATGTTGAGCCTGAGAAATGCGGGTCTGAATATATGATCGAACTCGAACACAACGAAGCTTGACATGCTCTTTACGACTCAAAGCATCAGCTATGACATTCGCCTTACCAGGATGGTAACGAATTTCGCAGTCATAGTCGTTTAGGAGTTCAACCCAACGTCGTTGCCTCATTTTGAGTTCTTTCTGATTGAAAATATGCTGAATACTTTTGTGGTCAGTGAAAACACACAATTTGTACCATACAAATAGTGTCTCCAGATTTTAAGAGCGAATACAACTGCACCTAACTCAAGATCATGAGTCGTGTAGTTCTTCTCGTGAACACTCAACTGTGTTGACGCGTAAGCTATGACCTTGTTCCTTTGCATGAGAACACATCCAAGACCTAACTTGGATGCATCACAGTACACGACAAAATCATCATTGCCCCCAGGCAAAGACAGAATAGGTGCATCGCAGAGTTTCTGTTTCAAGGTCTAAAAAGATTCTTCCTGTTAGAATCCCCATTCGAAAGGTTTATTCTTCTGAGTTAGAGCAGTTAGAGGAAATGCAATCTTGGAGAAGTTTTCAATGAAGCGGCGGTAGTAACCCGCAAGACCAAGAAAAGAATGAACCTCGGTTGGAGTAGTAGGCGTATCCCAATCCTTAATCGCACTGATCTTGGAGGGATCTACATGAATACCTTGTTCGTTGACGATGTGACCCAAAAATTGAACTTCCCTAAGCCAAAATTCACACTTGGAGAATTTGGCAAAAAGTTTCTCTTTCTTTAGGAGTTTCATAGTAAGACGAAGATGCTACTCATGATCAGCTCGCGTCTTAGAATAAATCAAGATGTCATCATAAAAACGATGATGAACTTATCTAAATAAGGCTTACAGACCCTATTCATAAAGTCCATGAAAATAGCAGGAGCATTAGTCAATCCGAATGGCATAACAGTGAACTCATAATGCCCATATCGAGTGCGGAAAGCAGTCTTGGGAATATCTTCTTCAAGCACACGAAGTTGATGACACCCAGAACGTAGATCAATCTTCGAATAGCAAGTAGCACCCTGTAACTGTTCAAAGAGATCATCAATGCGAGGTAGGGGATATCAATTCTTGATGGTAAGCTTGTTAAGCTCGCAGTAATCGATACACATCCTGAAAGATTCATCCTTCTTCTTGACAAAAAGAACGGGAGCACTCCAAGGTGAAAAGCTAGGACGAATAAAACCTTTTTCAGAAATAATGTTCAAAGGAATGCCATGACGGTATACAATCTCATCCACATTAATTTTTGCATGCTTGTCGGCAGATAGATCCTCACGGATCAGCAAGAAATGCGTTGACTTTATTAGACGATCAACAACTACCCAAATAGCGTTATAACCTCTTTTAGTGCGCAAAAAGTTTGGTAATAAGATCCATAGCAATGTTTTCCCATTTCCAAATTGGAATCTCTGGTTGCTCCAATAATCTAGAGGTATGTTGATGTTCAGCCTTAACCATAAGACAAGTAAGGCATTTGGATACGTATAAGGCAATGTCTTTCTTCATACCAGGCCACCAATACTGAGTACGAAGATCCTTATACATTTTATCTGCTCCAGGATGAATAGAATAACGAGACTTATAAGCTTCACCATAAGCAAGGTGCGGAGATTGTCTTGACTTGGGACCCACAAACGGTCCATGAAATAATACGATCCATCGTCTTTCAGCTCGAGATCAGGCTTAATATGAAATGGTAATTTCTTACCCATCAAATCCTGTGAAACACAAGTATGTTGAGCCTGAGAAATGCGGGCCTGAATATCTGATCGAACTCGAACCAAATGAAGCTTGACATGCTCTTTACGACTAAAAGCATCAGCTACAACATTCGCCTTACCAGGATGGTAACGAATTTCACAGTCATAGTCGTTTAGGAGTTCAACCCAACGTCGTTGCCACATGTTGAGTTCTTTCTGATTGAAAATATGCTGAAGACTTTTGTGGTCAGTGAAAACCACACACTTTGTACCATACAAATAGTGTCTCCAGATTTTGAGAGCGAATACAACTGCACCTAACTCAAGATCATAAGTCGTGTAGTTCTTCTCGTGAACCTTCAACTGTCTTGACGCGTAAGCTATGACCTTGTTCCTTTGCATGAGAACACAGCCAAGACCTAATTTGGATGCATCACAGTACACGACAAAATCATCATTGCCCTCAGGCAAAGATAGAATAGGTGCATCGCAGAGTTTCTGTTTCAAGGTCTAAAAAGATTCTTCCTGTTTGAATCCCAAATCGAAAGGTTTATTCTTCTGAGTTAGAGTAGTTAGAGGAACTGCAATCTCGGAGAAGTTTTCAATGAAGCGGTGGTAGTAACCCGCAAGACCAAGAAAAGAACGAACCTCGGTTGGAGTAGTAGGCGGATCCCAATACTTAATCGCACTGATCTTGTAGGGATCTACATGAATACCTTGTTCGTTGACGATGTGACCCAAAAATTGAACTTCCCTAAGCCATAATTCACACTTGGAGAATTTGGCAAAAAGTTGCTCTTTCTTTAGGAGTTCCAGAGTAAGACGAAGATGCTGCTCATGATCAGCTAACGTCTTAGAATAAATCAAGATGTCATCAATAAAAAAGATGATGAACTTATCTAAATAAGGCTTACAGACCCTATTCATCAAGTCCATGAAAACAGCAGGAGCATTAGTCAATCCGAATGGCATAACAGTGAACTCATAATGCCCATATCGAGTGCGGAAAGCAGTCTTGGGAATATCTTCTTCAAGCACACGAAGTTGATGATACCCAGAACGTAGATCAATCTTTGAAAAGCAAGTAGCACCCTGTAACTGATCAAAGAGATCATCAATGTGAGGTAGGGGATATCGATTCTTGATGGTAACCTTGTTAAGCTCACGGTAATCGATACACATCCTGAAAGATTCATCCTTCATCTTGACAAAAAGAACTGGAGCACCCCAAGGTGAAAATCTGCTACAACATGTGCCAAAAAGGCCACATAGTTCTTTCGCAGATACTTCCGAGCTTGAGTACAAGGCATGAGTTTGAGACTACTAGAAGGTTTCTCACCATGAACCTCTAAAATCTCACCAGAAGAAAGCGGAATACGAACAATTTTCTCAGAACAAACTACCTCTGCGTGATACTTGGCTAACCAATCCATTCACACTATAATGTCGAAGCTTCCAAGTTGCATTGGCATGAGGTCAATAGGAAAAAAAGGTCATTAAGGTTCAACTGGCAATTTTGAAGAACATAATCGAGAATAACGGGTTCACCACTAGCTACCTCTACTGTCAAGGGTTTTCCTAGTTTTGTTCTCGACATGGGAAGCAAAGGCTCAAAAGATAAAGAAATAAAACTCTTATCGGCACCTGAATCCAAAAGAACAGATGCATGCTGATTATTAACAAAGAACGTACCGTTGACCACCTCGTTGTCTGCTCGCGCCTCGTTTGCATTCGTATTAAAGACTTGTCCACGAGCCTGGGCCTGGTTTACATTAACTAACCTTGGACACTGATTTCTATAGTAGGTCAGATCCCCATAGTTAAAGCACGAACCAGGAGGATAGTGAGGTCGTGCAGCCTGAGCCTGTTGTGGAGCAGGCGGTTGAGCAGCTTGCTGAGCTGGGTTTCGTGCGGCTTGATTAGGAGCAAAACGACAAACATCGTCAAGATGACCCGACTTTCCACAGTTAGCACAGAAACGACACTGAACTTGCGGCTGATGGTGACTATTGCATCTGTTGCACAACGGTGCATTACCAGCATATTGTCTCTTTGCTGGTGGTTGTGCAGGTTGGTTGGGAGCTACCTGATTTCCTTGTGCAGTGACAGCGAAGTTCTAGCGAAGTTCTGAGAAGCCTTGCGCTTCTTAGACCACCTTGCAGACCCAACTTTCTTATCCTTCTTGTTCTCACCCTTCACAGAAAATTGTTTCTTATCCTTGTCACCCTTCCTGTGTAGCTTCCCCTTTCTGATTTGCGAATCAGTCAAAGTCACAGCTAACTCGATTGCCTGACGAACTGTGGTAGCGTTACTACCAGTGACGATGTCTTGGATGGAGTCAGGTAAGCCATCAACATACCTCTCGATAGCTTTCTCGAGTGGGGTAACCATTGTAGGACATAACAAACTCAGCTCCTCGTATATGTCGGTATAAGCCCGATGTCCACCACTATCCTGCTTCAGGTCATCAAACTCTCTTTCTAATGCCCTTTGTTCATGACGAGGACAGAATTTCCTCATCATCAAAGCCCTAAGCTATGCCAGGTTTGTGCTAAAGAAACCTCAGCACCACGGTCTCTCATTACCCCGTTCCACCAAGTAAGAGCCCTCTTTTGGAACACGCTAGAAGCAAACTCGACCTTGCGATTATCAGGACACTGAACATGACGAAATGTACTCTCAATGCTTTCAAACCACTGTAGGAGCCTAGTTGCTCCCTCAGAACCACTAAACTTGAGCGGTTTAGCCGAATTGAAACTTTTAAAGTTGCATGGAGCATTATTGTAATTGTTGGCTTGGTTCACTTGAGCAACAATGTCTGGGAGTACAGTAGCCATTTGCTGCGCAATGATTGCTGCCATTTCGGCATTAGGTAATGGATTTTCGCGTCGAGTATGCATTCTAAAAGAGGAAACATGAGAGGAAACGAGTGAGATGAGAAAATGAAGAATGAGATGATTAAATAAAAAAGAAATGATACAAATATCGACAAAAGCATGGATGGTGGTCATTCGTTCATTACAACAAAGCAAACAAACGACACACATTGACTAATCAAAGTAAATGGGTCAAAAATAATGTATTGCGAAGACATGCTTTAGCCTATTAGTGGACACTCACCCTAAGAGTTCCTAGGTAAGAGTGACTGGTCCGATTATGTGGATTTGTACGAACACTCTAGCCTAGACAGAAAACCCGAGATACAGGCATCCACCCTTCCAGATTGCACGTGTTAACACTATTTAGAACCAAAACTTTGACGAGATTTTGAAAACTTAGAAGGCATTAAGCCAAAAGAATCATTCAAAAACGGATGATTAAATTTTCAAAATCATTTTGAAAAATCGGAGGGTTCAAAACCTTATAATAAATCATCTAAGAATAGATGATTGGTTTTCAAAAATCATTTTGGAAAACCGTGTTTCTCACACCCCCAAATTCACTATAACCAATGGCTCTGATACCAATCTGTCACACCCCCAAAATACCACAAGCGGAAACCCCCGCGAGGCGTGTGACGTACCAGGATCTAGCCACCAATCACATTGAACTCATATGTATATTTAAATAAAACTTTCATTTATTAAAATTAAGTGTTACAAGTTACAAATAATTCAGAGTATACAGCGGAAGCATAATTCATTTGTCAAGAGTTTATAAAACCACATGTAAAAACCCTTAATCTTGTGTTGCGATTTCCATGTATCTCGACCCATGACCACTCCAGCCTCCCAGACAGCAAGTTCCAACGATATGCACCTAAAGGCCTACAAGGCATGTAACAACGAGTCAACAACAAAGTTGAGCGAGTTCACAGTTGGTTGTCCATTTTAAAGTTGTTCCAAAAACTAAAAGTTCTTTCGAAAACCATGTGTTAACCAATTCCTTGTTTCCCAAACCATAACCATAACCAGTGGGGGCTACCCCATGTTGTAAACCACATATAGGTTGTCGTCCTTCCCAATCGTGGACGGAGGTACGTACTCTACCCAACCGAGAATACGCAGGTTAAATGTAGTCGTCCTTCCCAACCGGCGACGAAGATACGTACTCTACCCAACCGAGAATACGCAGGTTAAATGTAGTCGTCCATCCCAACCGAGGACGAAGGTACGTACTCTACCCAACCGAGAATACCAGGTTAAATGTAGTCGTCCTTCCCAACCGAGGACAGAGGTACATATTCTGTTAGAGGTGAATATGTAGGTTTCGTTTTAGCTTCTTAACCCATTCCCAAACCACCGGGGATCCCATGCCTTGTAGAAAGTGTGAACTCAACTTTGGTTGCTCGGTTGAACTCTTAAAATAGCTAATGGTCAGGGTTGGTCAATCGTGTCCTAATATGATTACCATTTAGTTTGTTAATGGTTTTAAATAAAACACAAAGTTCCTACACGCATCTATCACATAACACGCACTCACGTTAACAGTTCACGCCCATATAAACGTCCCATCTATAACCATTCAAAAGCAAACATACGATATTGCACATAACACTTTCATTGACATATAACACGTTAGATCTTTCTCAGATAACCTACCCGATATTTAGACACGCAAATTACTACTTATGTCGTTTCAGCTTAAACATTCAAAACTGGGCTGTTTTCGGACATTTTAATAAAATAGTTAACTTATTCCAAAAAATCCGAAATTTTCACAGAATGTTTTAAACGACCCATATATTATTGTGTAAAAATATCGGGATCCAATTCATTACCAATATTTTATAAAAAATCATTTACCGGGCTGTAATCAGATTCGTCACTTTCTGACTGCAGTCCACGGAAAAATTCATTTAAAATTGATCGTAATTCCAATTGACTAAATTCCAGTTGGAGAATTACAACGACATCAATGGCCATCTACAGTATAAATTTCACAGGAAAACTCCAATTACGTAGAAAGCTATGACCCATTTACTGCAGATTTTCGCAGCTTCAGTTTTGTTCGTAAATAATTCGTTAAACATATCAAACGGTGTCGAAAAATTATGATTCCAGTGCCATATGATTCGTATTTCAAAATAACACGTTATAGACTCAAGAAAATACAATTTCTGTTATATTATGACCTGGTTACAGCCAACCGAAGTTGGCTGTAATGTTCTGGAAGAACCTGTTTAGTCATAAATCTTCTTATAAACGAATTTCCGGGTTTCTCAACGGTGTTATACCGTTATAATAATAAATCTACATTATTCATAACAGGTTATATGTTGTTTATTTCAGGTTCATCATAAAAAAATTAGCAGGATCATCAAGCATATTAAAATCATAACAACCCTAGTTCAAATCAGCATCTATGGAATCCAAGCATACAGAAACGTGATTACCAATAGAACCCTAGATCATACTTCAATCTCACAACCTAACACTTCAAATCTTAAATTAAACATAATCACAGCAAGATACTCACAGTAATACATACAGAATCGCTATACATATAATTAAATCAGCAAGTTTCAAGTCAATACAACCTGAACAATTACCGTAAAAGATGCGAGAGAGTTTAATCGAGGGAGAGGGCAGCGAGAAGGGAGTGAGATCGCGATGGAGGGTCTTGCTGCTGATATTGCCATAGGGGGATGTTGTAGAGATGATTAGGGTTTTAGTTTTGTAGTGGTGCGCTCGACAGAAGATACATACACATGTATGTATGCATGCGTACAGCTTGTGGGCTAGGGGCGGTTTGGGGTTGGGCCAAGAATTAAGGAGTTGTGGGGTGTTTGGGCTGCACAACAATTCAAAAAGGGTTTGGGCTGCCAACATAAAAAAAAACGATGGGGAGTGGGGGGTGGTTATATGGCAGCAACATGCCATAACAACACATACACACATTTTTTTGTTACTTCACATTTATATATATATATATATAAATATGAATATTAAACATGTTATGGTTCAATGGTTCGGGTCGGTTCAGCATGATAGAGATTTTGTTGGTGCATACATCTGTCGTCTTCGTCTTATATCGAGTCTCAGATTAGAACTAAAAGATTAGGGCTTGTAATATGAGAAAATATTATGTTTTAGTGTGTTTAAGTGATGATTTCGCTTCAAGGGTTATTAATAGATGATTTCGCTTCAAGCAAGTTCAAGCGAAATCCACATGACTTGATTTCGCTTTAACAGTGCTCAAGCGAAATCTCAATGTCTATAAATACCCTGAAGCGTAATCAGTTCAATGAGTTCGAAATTTTTCAGAGATTCTTCCGGTGAGCCACGAAGTGCTGCCGAAGTGTTGTTAGATCTGTAATCGCATTCGTTATCAATACAACAACAGTTTAAAGTGAAATCTCGTTGAATTGAACTCGGTTTGTTCGTTTCCGCCGCTCAAACTGAGATAAACTCTTCTGAACGACTCATTCGGGTCCGCAAACGATCCTACAATTGGTATCAGAGCTCAGGAGGAAGAGTTCATACCAATTCAGCCACGTTTTCTGATTTTCTACACCTTCTTTCAAAATTAATCAACTTTTTACGGTTCAAATCGGTTCAAACTTTCACATATTGTGCGAAAACATGTTTTAACAAACCCTTGAGAGTTTCAGAATCTAATTCGATCATTTACACATTCAATCAGATAAAAAACAGACCGAAAATGATGATGTCATGCTGGTTCGCTTGAGTTTACTTGATAATTTCATTTGAGTTTGAAGCGAAATTGAAGTTTTCGCTTGAAAGATCAAAATTTATTGATTTCGCTTGAAGATGCATTAGGTGGATAATTTCGCTTGAGTTTAAGATCTGATTTCGCTTCAGGGATTTATTTTAGTTAAAAGGTTTCGCTTGAACTGTGATTGACTTGGTGATTTCGCTTGAACTTACTGATGTGTGAAATTTTTGAATTCCGAAAAATGGATGAAGATTTCTATAATGCTTTTGCTAGTCCAGTTACAATTACTCAGAGTGTTTTGCATGAAAATGAAACCGGGACGTCTCAGAAACCACCAAAACTCATGGATATTGATGATTACAATGGATGGTCCGAACGGTTTGGAAATTGGGTTGAGGCATATCACTTGGATGCGTGGGAACACACTGAAGAGCCGTATGTTAAACCCACAAAGGACAATGTTGTGAATGGTACTCCGTTGACACTTAGAGAAATGACTTCTATAGATAAAAAGAAATATCGAGATGAGAAATTGATGGTGAGTCTGCTTCAGCAAGCGATAAAAGAAGATATTTTGATACTGCTTCAACATGATGGAACTGCATATTCAATATGGACAGAGTTGGAAGCAAAGTTTACTGGAAGTGATGATATGCTCAGGAATAAGATGTCTCTCATGAAAAAGGAATTTGACTTATTTCGGGGATTGAAAAATGAGAGTGTCAAGCAATTAATTGATAGATATTGTAACTTGGTGAGAAATATGACTAAACTTGGTGTTAAGAAAGATACTGATGAATTGGTTGAAAAACTTGCAGATGCGCTACCATATGAAACATGGGGAACATTTCTGATGATGTTGCGGTCAAACAAAACAGATTATAAGAAAATGACATTGGGAAATTTTATCAAACACCTGGAAGCTCAAGAAATGGAGCAAAGAAAGATTGCTAGGATGAAGAATTATGATGGAGAACAAGATATCAGCTTGTATTACAAGAGTGGTGTTACTGGAACAACAAATCATTCTCCAAAGATCGAAACAGCTTACAGTGTGAAAGATTCTTCTGAAAAGAGATCATCTCAGGGTTCAAGAAGCACAAGATTTTCATCATTTGATCCAAACATTTCAGCAACAAAGAACGGAAGAAAACTTCAGTGCAATATTGTTCTAAGTCTTGAAAATGATCAAGATTATACTGAAGAGGTTGCTAAAAATCAAATGTCTTTGTTGGGAATGGTGTTGGAATCTTATAGTAGTTTTGTGGCCGGAAAAATCGGTAATCCAATGCTCACGAAAGAAGATTACGATCAAATTGATGCTGAGGAAATGGAATTGATGGATATTAAATGGTGCATGGCTAGTGTAATGAGAAGAGCTGAGAAGTTTAAACAAATTACTGGAAGAAATGATTTCCTGGATGCAAGTGTTTCAAATTTAGGCTTTGATAAATCTAAAGTTACTTGTTTTCGTTGCAGGGAAAAGGGGCATTTCAAGAGAGAGTGTAAAAATCGTGAAGCTACTGGAGCTCAGAATCCTTTTGGAAACAACGATTATCACAAAAAGGCAATTTATCATCAACTCACACCACTAGCACTGCATCAGGCACAAACTGCACATGGAATGATGGAGATTAAAGATTCAAAGAAAGCTTGTCTGGGAAAGGATAGTGGTTTTAGTTGGGATAAATATGTTCCAACAAATAGCAAATTGTGTTTGGCAGATCAAGACAATGAAAAATTAGCTGAAGGTTTCAGTTGGGACAATTTTTGCTCAGATCAAGAATTTATGGCCAAAGAGATGTCCAAAGACACTTCAAATGTTAATGCTTTCTTTGCAAATGCTTATGATTTGAAATGTGCAGAAAGGTGCAGAAAAGTCATGGAAGCAGCTGAAGAAAGACGAAGAAAGAACGAAGAAGAGGAAGAAGAAGAAAAAAGATTCAAAGCTGAAGCTAAAGCTGAGAAAAAGAGAAGAGCTGAATTTTTACAATCAAACAGAACAGTCAAAGAAGTTCCTGAATTTGAGATCAAAGTTGATGCAGAACCTGTCAAAGATCCTGAAAAGTGCATGAATTGTGATTCTTTAATCAAGCAAAACAATGAATTGCTGCACAACATAAACAGATTGAAAGAATCATATGATACAATGAACAGAGAAATCAACAAGTATACTGATTCAAACGATGAACAAGCTGAAGCTATGAATACTTTGAAAATAGCTTATCTGAGACAGCTTGATACGGCAAATTATAATATTAAGAAATGTGCAGATCCCGAGCTTGAGTTGGCAACACAAAAGATAGAAACTGAGAAAGTTAAGAAATTATTAGACAGTTACTCATGTTCTACTTTTGTTATTGACAGGATTTATCCGGTAGTGGAGAATTTGAAGACATTTGAAGAAATGAAGATGTCCGAAGAAAAGAAATCCGTGACAAAAGATGAAGTGAAGATTTCTGGTAAGAAACCAAGTGTGGTTTACACTAGATGTCCGCCCCCGGTCGAAAATGGATTTTTACCTCGAAATCCAAATTTCGAAAGAGTCGAAAAGGCAATAAACTTACAATGGGAGTCTGGGCCGTCGGATAACTTGCCAGAAAATATTGATGTCACTTACACGTCGTCCGATACTGATCATGAGTCAAAATTGATAAAAAGTGTGGTCGATCAGGTGTTAGACAAAGATGACATAGAGGAGTCAAAACCAGAGTCCAAATCCAAGTCAAAGTCTGAGTCCGATTCGTCAAAGTCAACAGTCAAAAAGGAGAAACGGGTTTATGATAAAGAGTTTTTGATATCAAAATTTAATTTGAATGATGAATCATTTAAAGTGGCATATACTTTGAAAGATTCTGACAAATTATATTCTGATGAAGATTTTCCATTAAGAGGTGTTAAAACTGAATTGATCAAAAAGGTTTTCAAATTAACAGAAATTAATATTTTTGAAATGAAAGATTTAAATCTTATTGATAAACCTACAAAATACACTTCAAGAGATCAACAAAGATTTAACAAGAAAATGGGTTACAATTGTGGTTACAGTTTCCAAAAGAAATCAAACCATAATTGTAATTTCAAAAAGAAAGGATTAGGTTTTGTACCACTGAAAAACTATAAAAATGAAAAAATGTATAAACCAAAAACTGTGTTTGTTTCAGGAAATTTTTTAAATGATGAAAAAGAGCAAGCATTCAGAATGCAGACAAATCAGGAATTCCTTGTCAAGAAGCAAGAAGAGTTGAAGAAAAATCATGTTCCAAAGAAGATAGAAACCAGAACCTGTTTTCAGTGCAAGATTGCTGGTCATATTGCTAGGAATTGTCCGAAAACATTCAAACCAAAACAGGAAGTATCTGGTAAACTGAAAGAGAAAGTTGTTGAGAAAACTGAACTTTCAACCCGAAAGTTCACAGGCTTTGAAAATTCAATCTTTGAGAAGGGAGAATGTTCAAAAAATGTGGTTAAAAGAAAAGAAAATCTGATAAATCAAAAATGGGTTGTTAAGGGTTCAGGAAATAGTTCTGGTGATCAATCTGATTTCACAAAATCAGAGGAGCCAAAAGTTGTTAAAGAAAAGGTTGAAAAATCAGTTTCAAAAGTGGATGATGTGAATTTTCCATCTTTGAGTGCTGAAAATTTTAAAAAGAGAGTTGGGAAAGTTGAAATTTCAAATCAATTTTATTCTGACAAGAAGAAATTTGATGTTGATAAAGCTTTCAACGGAACAGTGAAACACATTTTTGGCAAAATGATCAATGGTAAGGCCAAAAGTGTTAAAGAATTTTATGCTGCCAAAAGAGGAGGTCACAGGTTAGTTGAAAGAAAAGATGATGAAGAGGTTGTTACACCCAAGGAAGGTCAGGCTTGGGTGGATATATTTTTCAAAGAGTAAAAACCTGACATGCCGGAGATCCCAAGTTGGTAATCGTGGATCATGAATCGGCATCATTATTTATCACGTTAGTATAATGTGTTTTTGAGAAGTTTTGCAGGACTTGCCGGAACTCACAGGTTTGTAAGCGAGGAGTAGGAATCGGCACCTTGAGAATTCAACTAACAGATGATGTTTGGTTGAAAATGTTTGATTAGATTGATCTTAAAAGTGGTAAATCAGGGACATTAAGTTGTATCTGATTTTCTACAAGTGGTTGAAAAAACAATGTGATGATTTAATCCCCAATTTTACAAGTGATAAAATCAACAAAACTTATTTTCCGGAAAAACCATTTGATTAAAACAAACTTAAGTGTTTTGAAATCGATGGGAAAATAGTTTGTTGTGAGGGGGAGTTCTGATTGTTTATGCCAAGTGGATGGCGAATTGAAGTGATTCGATATCAGTTGTCATGTTACTTGTATAGTTTGTTTTCAAATTTTCTAAAATGTGTTTGCATTTTAGGGGGAGTAAGAAATTTGAGAAAATACAAAAACATTTGAAAATTTGAAAAAGTAAAAAACATGATAAAATGAAAAATGAGTTTTGTTGCATAAAAGAGGAAATTATAGTACATCAGTGGACGATCACAACATGCTAAAGAATTGGTAATATAAAAAGTGATAAACGGTCTCACTGATGATGTGCCAGTAGGTTTTTGTACATTTAGTAGATTGTGACGAGATATAAATCTAAATTTCAAACTTGCTTATTCTGTGGGTTAACAAATTCTTGGATATATAGGTAACCCCTGAAATCTTGTTTGAAAGGTCCCTTATTCTGAGATACTAGGTCTTTATGCTCAGTGATATCTGGGGTATTATCCCGGGACTTCTGATTTTGCGGAAGCAATGGCCTAGTCCCCGGAGAATACTTTCTGCTTGCTTGAAAAATAGCACCACCCTCAGCTAAAAAATGATGAAACATTGAAAAATGCTAATCATGGCTGTTGTAATTCAAAAGATCCTCTAAAGGGGACACACCTAAAAGTCAACTAGGCTCTCTGCTGAACGGAAGTTCTGACCTGAGCTATCACGGTTGCATAATTTATTCCCCTTATAGATATCATCTGTGGTATACTCACCTGTAAGACTGAATATTGGGATCTGGATACGGGAGTATATTCAAGTAGTGGGACACACGAATAAGTTCAAGAGCTTAAAACATTAACTTCGTATCTCGGATCAATTGAACTTTGTGTGAAAATTTAAGTGGACAAACATACTGACAATCTAGGTGAACTGTTTAGAACTTAAAATGAAATGAAGCTTAACGATGTTGGTGATATGTCTCTTAAACTGATATGATCCTCTTGCACGAACTCACAAAAATATTGTTTGTAAATATTTCATTTTCTGCATTTCTGTTTCAGTCAAAAATCCAAAAAGATTTTAGTTGTTTTAGCATAAAAGTTTGAAAAATTTAAAAAGATTTTCGACAACTGGTGTTGAAGAGCTGATTTTCAAAATTCCAAGTGCTAAACATGATGAACAAATGGTTTGGGTGAAAGTGTTTGAAGAATGTTGAAATGAAATGAAAAAATGTTTTGAAATATAAATGTTATTCCTGCAAGTGGTAAATTAGACTTGAAAATCTTATCCACAGAATGGTTATCAGAAAATTTATTTTTGGGTAGAGTTTATGCAGGTTAGCCAGGTTCTGAAACCTGAGAGTGATGAAGTGCCAGATTACGATCTAGAACCTGTGGAAAGTGAATTTCAGACTACAATCCCAGCAGATTGAGAGGGGGAGTCTGAAGACATTATGATATTCAACATTTGAGAGAGAGAAGGTTGTTGATGATGAAGATAGAGATTGAGGATTCTTGCAATGACAAATACTTCAGAGAAAGATCAAAGACTGATAAAGACTGAAGATGCAAAGACTCGACATTTAAGACTCGTCAACATCTGAGGGGGAGTCTGTTGGTGCATACATCTGTCGTCTTCGTCTTATATCGAGTCTCAGATTAGAACTAAAAGATTAGGGCTTGTAATATGAGAAAATATTATGTTTTAGTGTGTTTAAGTGATGATTTCGCTTCAAGGGTTATTAATAGATGATTTCGCTTCAAGCAAGTTCAAGCGAAATCCACATGACTTGATTTCGCTTGAACAGTGCTCAAGCGAAATCTCAATGTCTATAAATACCCTGAAGCGTAATCAGTTCAATGAGTTCGAAATTTTTCAGAGATTCTTCCGGTGAGCCACGAAGTGCTGCCGAAGTGTTGTTAGATCTGTAATCGCATTCGTTATCAATACAACAACAGTTTAAAGTGAAATCTCGCTGAATTGAACTCGGTTTGTTCGTTTCCGCCGCTCAAACTGAGATAAACTCTTCTGAACGACTCATTCGGGTCCGCAAACGATCCTACAGATTTGGTTTCAAATATTCGCAAAATAAATTGGATAGGCATATAATCAATTAGTCATACAAGTCCATTCGCTTATATACATAGGATAAGATAATTTTACGACGTTAACCTCGTAAGCGCGGGGTGCCACATCATCCCCAAGTTGAAAGGATTTTCGTCCTGAAAATCGAGTAAGTACGAGTTATGTCGCTAAATTAGTGTGAGGTTTTACAGTATTTCCACAGGTAACTTTACGTAATTAACCAGTGTTGAAAATACAGGTTGTCACATCCTCCCAATGTTACAGAAATTTCGTCCTCGAAATTTAGGCTACATTATACTCTAGACTCCAAATATGAGTACGCCAATAGCATGTTACGCGTAAATAATTACGGTTTCACAAAGGTTCACTAAATAATGTATAAGTCACATAGCATATAAAGTCACATAGCATACATGAATTTACAAATTACGCGAAACGTAACAAGGATTTATACGAGTTGTGACATCATCCCCAAGTTGAAAGAAATTTCGTCCCGAAATTTAGCACGCAGTCGCTGAGGAAGCTGGTTGTGTTGTGCGTTTTCCTGGGGTGTCACATCATCCCCCCGTTGGTTTGGAATTTCGTCCCGAAATTCAGTAGTAGCTTCAGTACTGGACTCACCTTTCTTAAACAACTGGGGGTATTTGCGTTTATTTTGGTCTTCTCATTCCCAAGTGAACTCTGGGCCCCGGCGGGAGTTCCAACGAACTCAAACAATGGGTATCCTGGTGCGTTTGAGAATCTTGACCTCCCGGTCCATGATTTCCACTGGTTCCTCAACAAATCGCAACTGATCGTCGATAGTGAGCTCCTTGAAAGGAACTATGAGAGTCTCATCTGACAGACACTTCTTCAGATTCGACACATGGAATACGTTGCGTACACCACTTAGTTCTTCAGGCAGATTCAGTCTGTAGGCCACTTTGCCAATTCTCTCGGTGATTTCGAAAGGTCCAACACATCGCGGGTTGAGTCTGTCTCGTATACCAAAACGAACTACACCTTCCCAAGGTGAGACTTTAAGTAGTACTCGATCCCCAACCTGGAACTTGAGTGGTTTCCTGCGCTTATCAGCGTAGCTTTTCTGACGGTCACGAGCTGCCGCCATTCGTTGTCGTAACTGAGCAATATTCTCTGTTGTGCCTACGACGAGTTCTGGGCCAGTGATTTGGCTGTTTCCAACTTCTGCCCAATAAAGAGGTGATCGGCACTTTCGTCCGTCAAACGCCTCGAACATAGCAGCCTGGATGCTGGTGTGGTAAATGTTGTTATACGAAAACTCCACTAAAGGTAGATGCCGCTCCCAGCCGTTACCAAAGTCGATTACACATGCTCGAAGTATGTCTTCAAGAATTTGGATGGTGCGTTCAGTCCGCCCATCCGTCTGTGGATGATATGTTGTGCTCATGTCTAGACGTGAGCCAAAGGATTTGTGCATCGCTTGCCACAAATCAAATGCAAATAGTGGGTCGTGATTATAGATAATGCAGGTTGGCACCCCGTGTCTAGCAACCGCTTCTTTCAGGTAGATGACTGCCAGTGTAGAAAACTTATCCGTTTCCTTGAGGGCTAGAAAGTGTGCTGGTTACGTGAGACAATCAACAATCATCCAGGTGATACTGTTTCCGTTTCCAGTTGTAAGTAGACTAGCGACCAAATCCATGGCAGTATGTTTTCGCTTTCCATATAGGTGTTTCTGGTTGCTAACACTTCACCTTGACTTTCCTACGAGTCAAACATCATTCCCATACCTAGCTAGGTGGGCCTTCATGCCAGATGACCAGTACAAGATATATAAATCCTAATGCCTCTCTAGTTTGAACAGAGCGAGTCTGATCAGATAGTTAGAGTCGATAGCGAGCTGCAGTGCTCGTGTATGTTTAGGTTTCACAGTCGTACTCATTCAGAAGTTCCATCCAGCGATGTCATTGCATGCTTAAGCTCTTTCGAACATCGATACACGGGAGGCCCTTGTGATCGGTCTAGGTAACGCATTCGGTACCGTCCAAGTAATGCCTCCAAGTAAATCCAAAAACCATGGTTTCCACCGCCGGTTGTGTCATGCAGTTCCTCTTGTAACTCCATTACGTAAGTCATCACTCTCTTGTTTTGCGTCGACGTGTAACTGGGACTCTGATTCAAACCATAAGGATATACCACTGAATCACCCGCACCCTCGGGTAAAGACGATGCTCAGTGTATTGCAGAGTTGGGATTCGAAAGCTGAAAAAACATCCACCTGTTCTGTCTTTCACGAACACAGCACCCTGCTGTGCTAGAGAGATTTAAGTTGCGTGACCTTCAGAAATCCGGTGATTTATCTGCGATAGCATCAAGCGAGACCAAGAAATTGTTGTATCCTCGAAGGACTCTTTGGTGTCGATCCGTTTCCAACCAAGACGGATCTTAGCGAGATCCACGTGCATTCCCACTTCGCTGATTATATATCAAAAAGGTACCTCTCAAACCTAGAAATTATATTTAACAAGACTTTGCGCGGAGTGGCTCCTCCCTCAGGAGTTCTAAAATAAGATACAAATGTCACCCATGGCGTTCCGTTATCCTGGTCAGGATTCAGAACATTGTCAACAAATACGATCGATTCATGTGATCCCTGAAGCTGCTGGTGTGTTGATCAACTCAATGATCGTGGTGTACAAAGTTGAAATGGATGCATTGCGTTCGACATGCTGTTCTAAAAGCATTCTCCTCTTGGACTTCCATCTGATGATAGTTCGTTCACTAGCCAATCCTCGAATGGAAGCTTGTTCCTCGCAACTGGTTGACGGGTTGTCAATACGTGGTCGAGACAAGCGGTTCCTAACTGTAACCTTATTACATTCTCAATAATTGGTACACATACAAAAAGTCTTATCTTCACTGGTATTACTGGGCTCCCCAAAGCGAAAAACTAGATCCGATAAAACTCATGTCCAATAGTTCCTGAAGTTGATTAGGCAGTTCCTGCAACCTTCCTGGTGTAAGACAATAAGGAATACTAGTAACAAGGGTTGCTTCTGACATGATACCGGTCTGATATTCCACATGATGATGTTAAGGTAAACCTGATAGTTCTTCTGGTAGCACTTAGGGAGAAATCACGAACAATTGGTGGATCCTCGATCCTCTTTTCCTTAGCCCTGACATCAGCAACGAGGGCTATCATGACGGGGTAATCCTTCCGTGGACATTTCTGGCCTTCATTGCAGAATTGATGCAATCCTTTACACAACTCTAATACTTGGAATAGATGACGATCCTCCACTAGGGAGAGGGGTACACAAAACTTTCTTCTCACAGGGTATATCTGCGCGATGTATAGATAACCAATCCATACTAACTACTGCATCAACTATCGAGGATAGCAGAAAGAAGGTTGACGTCGAACACTTGTCCCACAAGGTCGAGTTTATACCCCAACGGACATAAGAGGTTTCCTTTGACTTGCCATCAGTTGCTGCCACAACAGGTTCGGTTTCAAGAAGCATCCGGGTTAACCAAAACAGGGCTACTTATACAAGTTACCATGCTGCTGTTATGCTTGGCGTCACCTACGCCAATCCTAAATGCCCTTCCGTACGCATCCTTTCCAGTGTTATTGTTTTCGTTACGAGAATTCCTAGTACCGTCTTGGGTCCCCTGGGTGTTGATACTTTGACAGTCAATCCTTTTCGAGGTGACCTTCGCTTCCATACTGTAAGCTTCGATTATGATTTCCCTTGATGTTGCCATGACTGTTGCCTCTACTGTCATTGTTCGAAATGGAGCCCTACGATCTTTCAACAACAGGGTCCATCTTGTCCCATTCCGTTTCGCGTCCTAAGACACTAGTCGCTGTGTGAGAAGTTACACATTCCACAACATGGTCCATTGTTATCGTTTATATCCCGATTAATTCGTAAGAGTTGACTCTCAGAAGTCGCTGACATGGGTAAGGATTCTATTGAATCCAATTCGCTGGTGCTCGTTACCGATAAGCAGGGTCGTCAAAGTACTGAGGTCGGTAAAGTACTACGCTCATCCTCTAGTCCATCTATGTTGCAAGTTGGTTGAGTAATACACGGTATGTTACGAGAGTGCTGCAGAAGTGATCGCGCTTCGCGATCCAAGGCGTCAATACGTTAAGTTCCAGCAAACGAAGAAAGGTGAGAAAGATATAGACCAATCATTGTCGTTGCAACATCCAACTCGGGGATGTTCATACAAGCACCTAACATTCTACACAGTTCGCTAGGCATTCAGATGGGTGTTCAGGTAATACTTGATAGCGTCGAGATTCGAAAGGATCCAGAAAGGAATGGAAAGTTCATGTTCGAGTAGGGGACAATCACTGCTATGACCCCTACAGGTTTGTTATGTTTCACATCGATCAAATAACGGAACGGAACCCCTTTTTCACTTGTTAAGTCTCACTGGGACTCGCATGCACCCCACATTATTATTATGTGTGCACCCACAATAATATTGCGATTTGCATGCTCATCTTAACTCCTCTTAACTCATGTTAAATGGTTCCTCAAACTCGAGTAGCAAACGAAGAGCATCACTAAGCGTAAGTCATGAATGTTTAGGGAAATACCACCCTAACAGTCACATAACACATGCAAGTAATACATGAATTCATACTGTTGTGCTAAATGTGCAATCACATGCAATATCATATGTAAGTGTTCACTAGTTATGCAGTACAATGAGTATACGAGAGACGAACCTTGCAATCTGGAGCTGAGTGTCATGGTCGTATTCACGTTTTCAGAACTGTTCGGTTATAGTTTGGTTTTACAAAAACGTTTCCCCTTTTTTTAAACCAAGTTCACTATAACCAATGGCTCTGATACCAATCTGTCACACCCCCAAAATACCACAAGCGGAAACCCCCGCGAGTCGTGTGACGTACCAGTATCTAGCCACCAATCACATTGAACTCATAGGTATATTTAAATAAAACTTTCATTTATTAACATTAAGTGTTACACGTTACAAATAATTCACAGTGTACAGCGGAAGCATAATTCATTCGTCAAGAGTTTATAAAACCACATGTAAAAAGCCTTAGTCTTGTGTTGCGATTTCCATGTATCTCGACCCATGACCACTCCAGCCTCCCAGACAGCAAGTTCCAATGATATGCACCTAAAGGCCTGCAAGGCATGTAACAATGAGTCAACAACAAAGTTGAGCGAGTTCACAGTTGGTTGTCCATTTTAAAGTTGTTCCAAAAACTAAAAGTTCTTTCGAAAACCATGTGTTAACCAATTCCTTGTTTCCCAAACCATAACCATAACCAGTGGGGGCTACCCCATGTTGTAAACCACTTATAGGTTGTCCTCCTTCCCAACCGAGGACGGAGGTAACGTACTCTACCCAACCGCGTAAAACAACAAACCGCGGCGGAAACGTCGGGGAATCGAACAACAGAATTATTATTTCACAACCATGGAAATTAAAGTTTTATTTTATTTAAAAACAAGGGGTTACATTGTATTAAAACAGCAGAAACAAAGAGTACATAACATAATTTAAACTAGTCTAGCTTCATTTTGTGTCACTAAGGCACAGGTCCGCCTAAGTGTATCTTGATCATCCTATGCATCAGCTCCTGAAAACACATGAGAAAATAGGTACGTCAGCATAAAAATGCCTGTGAGATACATAGGTTTATTGATTTAGGATTCATGACTTGTATTTGAAAGAAAAGTTTAACAAAAAATTAGTCATGAATCTTATTAAAAGGTTTTCTTTTATAACTCATATGAAAATCGAAAGGTACCTAAATGATATATAAAAGAAAGATGTATGGTTAAATAAATAACCAAGTAAAATGAACTTGTATAAGATATGTTGCTTGTAAAAAAATGTTTTGTGAAGTCATGTTCTTTGTATAAAATGTAATGTGTCTAAATTAAAATGGTTTAAATAACGCTACGATATGAAATATCATAAAAGCACTTATATATAGGAAGTACCAGCGGCGTATCCACCATGCTTTTATCATATTACACACGCCTCGTTATTTAAATCACTTACCCAAACAAACCACCAAATGAATTGTTTAAACCAATGTCAAATGTTTATGTGTAGCCAATGTCAAATGCCAAATGTAAATCATGTTCATGTATAATCAAATGTTATGTATGGCAAGCGAGAGGTGTCAACTTAAACCATAAATAAAATGCACAAAACAATGTATTTGAATAAATCATAATTTAAATCAAAAGTTATGTTTTGTAAAATAAATGCATGCTTTACTGATACAAACATTATGCGGTAATGTTAAAACGCATACATTCAAGCCTTGCGACTGTGGCGAAAAATCCTTAAACAAATTAAAGGTTTATCTAAACTATGAATATCGAATTCAGTCATTCCTTACTTCCAAACAAACCTAGGAAGCAGGGAATGAGAGTTGTCAATTCCTATGGTACCACTACTTACAACCGAGCGACGTAGCTAATGTTAATGAACGTATATTTGTCCCGTTAAACAAACCAAATGTCATACCAAATGTGCGCATGTTATGTGAAAACAATGTACTAAGTACGCAAAAATGAACATACATAGCATGAATATGATGTAAAACAATGTGTACATATGCTGAAATGAACATATGAAACAAATGTGATATATAAATCAATGTGCTAGCATGTTAATAAAACATACATAGCACAAACATGGAAGAAATCATGTAATATATGTGTACTAATGAACATAGCAAGTATATGTTATAAAAGCATGAAAAAACACAAAAGTAACAAGTGGGCACATGTGTTTCACCCCAAAATGTTTGAAAACAGTAAAAGAGGGGACTATGTACTCACTTGAGATTGCTCAATAGTCTTTGGATAACAACCAAGCAATGCTAGAAAGATCACCGAATCAATCGGCACCTAATATAGGTAACTACGTTAATAAACCGGACCTAAATCGGAGGATCGGATAGGATGAGGTTTCCTAAACCAAAATAAGTATTGGAACTCATATGATATGGTTTAACAAAGCCTAAGACCCGTTTAGGTAGCTTATGTTACTTTAACGCGTCGTTCGCTCAAAACGTGTTTAGACCGCCTAACTAGTCCTATGACAAGTATTATATGCCTTAACATGTCTAACAATGTTACCTAATCAGTTTAGATGTCAAAAATTAAGTTACATATGCTTAAAATGAAATTATGCGCAAAAAGGGCATTTTGGTCATTTTCCTAAGGCATATAAACTACCTATCATACAACTAACTAAACGTAGTGGCCATAAGGTATAACCTCGGAAGGTTATTCCCTATACAACTATGGTCACAAAGTATGTTTGGTCGAATCCTAATGATCGACCAAACGGGTCAGGTTCGAAAGTCTAAGCGGTTGTTTAGACCACTTATCTTACGACTCTATATAAGCACTAAACTAAAAGTGATGAGTTAAACATGTTAAAACATGTTTAACGAAGTTAGAAAACAGATTTGATATCAAAACAAAGGGTTTTGATACCGAAGAATAGTTTGGTTGCAAAATACGCATAAACACGTATTTTGACCGAAACTATGACTCGTCACTATGCCTAAATAACGTGGTAATCATTAGGTATAGTCACCAAGGACTATGACCATCGTGATTGTGCTCACGTTGCGAAGTTAAAATGAACTTCGTGTTGACCATAGAACGCATAAAAACGCATAGAACGCATAAAAATGCATAGAACGCATAAACACTGTTGACCATAGAACGCATAAACACTGTTTGACTTTCGTGCTTAAAAACGCATAAAAGAACGAAAGAAACTTACAAGAGGTCCAAGTAATGGAGATTTGATCTAAAAATTCTCAAGTATGAAGTGTAGAAACTCCAACTTAGAGAAATAATCAGATCAAGTGTGAGTTAGCAAATGAAAACATGGGGGTATTTATAGATTTCAGGCCACCGTTAGAATCGTTCATCGATAAACAAGCTTCAATCTTGGCCTTACAAGTGTTCCCATTGTTTTAGAAAACTAGCGGAGTCCAAAACAAGCCCATAGATTCAAAGAAACCATGTGCAAATCAAGGGAACAGCTGGAAATAGCTGGGAACAGATTTTTGCTGATCTGATGGGCTCTCGCGCCCCGCATACGAGCCAGGTCCAGTTTACGCGGCCCACGACCGGCAGCAGTTCAGAAACAGGTTTCAAAAATTAAAGAAATGGTCCCTGCAAGTGTTTAAGCACATTTTCGATGTTTTTAAGGCCCGTTAGGCCATTTTCAAGGCTCTACAATGATGCCTAAGCATAGGGGACATGAAACATGCTTGAAAATATGTCCGATGTCGGTTTGTTTGGTCGTACGATCACGTTATTCGCTTAATTACGACGAAACACGAACGGACGCGAAAAACGATCCAAATTAGGCGACGAATAGAATTTTATCATGCCAATCACTAAAATAAAATATTTTAATGATTACATAAATTTTTGGATATCCGGATATGTTCAGAACGTAAGATATGCGCGAAAATGCAAACTTATGCACTTTTTGACGCTTTTAGTCCCTGTTTGACCAAAAAGTTTGTTTTAGCATACCGAACCCCTAAAAGCCTATTTCTAAGCTATCTAAAGGACATATATTTTTTGTTTAACTTATGATCAAGTTACGGAATGTCTGTTACTATACGAATCGGCATACTTTCGACGTTTGACGCAAATAGTCCCTTCAATCGAATAAACTTGATTTTGCCATACCAAAGCCTTCGAAACTTATTTCTAAGTTATGAAAAGGTTATTTAAGGTATGTTAAGCATAAATTGATGTTTCGGAGTGTGTGTCATGTTAAACTAATTATGTTTACGCATTGGTTAAGCGATATAGAGTTTGAAATTGAACAAAATTAAAACGTGCAAAATGTCAAACATAAATAAACAAACATTGGGGTCAAATATTATTTTATTGATAATTGAACAATTTAGAGTTTGTACAATGATTACAAGCACAGATGTCACAGTCTCATCATAGTTAATACCTTGAGTTTGAGTGAAACCCTTCGCAACTAGCTATGCTTTATAGGTGTGTACATTTCCATGCATATTGGTTTTTCTCTTGAAAATCCATTTGCTCCCTACTGCCCGAGATTCGGGGGGTAGCTCAACCAAGTCCCATACTTGATTGTTATGCATAGATTGCATCTCGACGTTCATGGCTTCTTGCCATTTGTCAGATTCCAAATCTAAGATTGTGGATTTGTAGTTAGCAGGTTCGTCATTAGACTCGGCAACTAATAAGACTTCGGGGCCTTTTAAACGCCATAGACATCTATCAGATTCTTGCGAATTCTACTACTTCTGCAAACGCTTGTGTTTTATGTCTGATTCATTGGCAACAACTACTTGTTGATCAGATAGTCCGAATACATTAGCGGGTGTTTGTGGTTCATGAATTTCTTCAAGATCAACCACATTATTTCCAGTTTCTCGATTAAGAAGTTCTTCATCGAGAAAGTGTCCCTTCCGTTTGATGGAAATCACATTTGCATCAGGGTGGTAGAAATAATATCCGCTTCTTTTATAGTATCAGACGAAAACAATCTTTTCGCCTTGAGGATCGATCTTATCATCAGAATCACTTGTGATGTGTGCATCACATCCCCATACTCTAAGGTATTCCAAATCAGGTTTACGCCCATGCCATATCTCATATGGCGTTTTTGTTTACCCTTGTAGGATTGAATCGCGACCTGAATGAGTCGTTCGGAAGAGTTCGTATCTATACGAAAGGCGGAAACAGACGTATAAACATTGAAACAGCTTGAATATCACTTTAAACGTCTTGTATATTGATTTGACAACGATTACATGCAGTAGACAGACCGGCAGCACTTCGGTACACAAACCAGATTCCGTTACAAATGAGAAAGACAACTAGCCTATTTATAGCCTTCCTTATTCCGTTTGAAACATGACATAATAGTTCAAACGAAATTACCTAAAGTAATTTCAAACATAATTATGTAAAATACATTTTCATGCAAACATAGATTATGTTTCATGTATGTTCGTGTGATGTGACAATGATGATGTCACAAGTATGATGTCATCATCAAGAATGATGACATCTTACTTGTTCAGATCCACAACAAATCCAAGACTCGATATAAGACGAAGTCGACAGATGTATGCACCAACAGACTCCCCCTCAGATGTTAACGAGTCTTAAGTGTCGAGTCTTTACAATCTTCAGTCTTTATTACTCTAACATTCTTCAACTAATCTCCTCCTCGGTTGATGTAACTCTCTCTTGTATCTTCAGGATCAACAGCTGGCTCTTGTAACTTCCGATTTTCTTTCTCTAACAGACTCCCCCTCAACTTGTACTGGGATAGTACTCTGGCTTTTACAGGTTCAGGTATCGTAACCTGACTCACCTGCATATTCTCTACCCAAAACATAAGTTTCATAAAAGATAAGATATAACAAATTTAGAAACTATGCTAATCACTTGAAGACACAACCTTGAATACATCATTTTCAAGTATCAAACAAAAAGATTTATCATGTAAGACACTGATGAACCACTTGAATGAATATTATTTTCATTCCAAACATCTTCGAACAAACTTTCCCAAACCTGTTCGTCATGATTAGCACTCAGAATTTTGAAAATCAGCTCTTCAATATCAGTTGTCGAAAATCTTTTTGGATTTTTCAAAAATTTATGCTAAAACACACCGAAAATCTTTTTGGATTTTTTAAGTAATAGAAATGAAATACAGTAAAGAAATATTTACAAACAATATTTTTGTGAGTTTGTGTAAGAGGATCATATCAGTTTATGAGACAAATCACCAACACCATTAAGCTTTAAACATTTTAAGTTCTAAACGATTCACTTAGATTGTCAGTATACTGATCCACTTAAATTTTCACACAAAGTTCAATTGTTTCGAGATACGATATTAATGTTTTAATGACTTAAACTTATTCGCGTGTCCCACCTCAGAATATACTCCCGTATCCAGATCCCAGTATTCAGTCTTACAGGTGAGTATACCTAGATGATATCTGTAAGGAGTTAAATGCGAAACCGTGAGAGCTCAGGTCAGAACTTTCGTTCAGCAGAGAGATGACGGTTCGACTTTTGGTGGGTCCCCTTTAGAGGATCTTTTTAACAACAGCAATGATTATCAATTTTATTGTTTCATCATTTTTGCCGAGGGCGGCGCTATATTTCAAGCAAGCGTAAAGTATTCTCCGGGGACTAGGCCATTGCTTCCGCATTATCAGAAGTCCCGAGATAATACCCCAGATATCACTAAGCATAAAGACCTAGTATCTCAGAAAGAGGGGTCCTTCAAACAAGATTTCGAGGGTTACCCATATATCCGAGAGATGTTCCCCACGATATAAGCAAGTTTGAAATTTAGATTTATATCTCGTCACAATCTACTAAATGTGCAAAAACCTGCTGACACGTCATCAGTGAGACCGTTTATCACTTTTTAACTTTCCATTTCTTTAGCATGATGTGATCGTCCACTGATCTACTATCATTTCCTCTTTTATACAACAAAACTCATTTTGAATTTTTATCATGTTTTTGACTTTTTCAAATTTTCAAATGTTTTTGGATTTTCTGAAAATTTTTACCCCCCCTAAAATGCAAATACATTTTAAGGAAATTTGAAAACAAACTATACAATAAAGTGACAACGGATATCGAATTACTTCACTTCGCCATCCACTTGGCGTAAACAATCAGAACTCCCCCTTTAAACAAACTATTTTCCCATTGTGATTTCAAAACACTTAAGTTTGTTTTAATAAAATGGTTTTTCCGGAAAATTAGTTTTGTTGATTTTTCAAACCACTTGTAAGTTAGGGGATAAACTCATCATTTTGTTCTCCAAAATACCACTTGTAAGTATGGTCCAATCAAGTTCAACTTAATGACCTTGATTAACCATTTAAAGATGAAAACCTTCTTCAACCACTTACAGGTTCACTCATCAACCATAATCACTTGTAAATCAAAATATAACAATTTAAAGATACCACCTGCGAATTTACCAACCAAACCATTTCAAGAATGATGCCTATTCCTGCTCCACACTTACCAACCTGGGAGCTCCGGCAAGTCCGGATTTTCAGTTAGAAAATGGTGTCACCCAAGTCTGACCAGCCTCGGGTGATACACATCTATCCCACCAACATTTAGATTTGTAAAATTCTTTTGCACCCTTCACTTTTCCATCAACCATCTTTCCAAAGATATGTTTAACTTTTCCATTAAACACCTTTTCAGCATCAAATTCCTTTTTACCAGTAAAGAATTGATCTGATATCTCAAACCTACCTTTTGACTTCAAATTTTCCTTTGACAACAGCGGAAAATTTTCATCATTCACTTCTGGAACGGAATTCTCAACCTTTTTCTCAACAAATGACTCCTCTGATTTTATGGAATCAGATTCATTGTCAGAACTACTTTCAGATTTTACAACCCATTTTTGTTTGTTTAAATCAACTCTTCTTTTGTAAAAACGTTTTGAACTTTCACCCTCTTCGGAAGTTGAATTTTCAAACACTTTCGATTTCTCATTTTATTGTTTCTTCTCAAAGACAAGTTTTTCTTTCAGTTTTGAGTTAGAAGTAACTTCCTGTTTTGTGTTGTTGAACTGTTGGCAATTCCAAGCAATATGTCCAACTTTTTGGCACTTAAAGCAAGTTCTTCTGTCAACTCTTTGAGCAAACTTCTTCACATTCCTCTTTATCTCAGCAAGAAACTCTTGGTTTGACTATTTCCAGAATGGTTTCTTCTGCTCATCTTCAGAACTTCCTCCTGCAACAAATGTTGTTTTTGGTTTATAATTTTTCTCATATTTATAATTTTCTGAAGAACTGAAACCTAAACCTTTCTTTTTGAAATTACTGTTATGGTTTGGTTTCTTTTGAAAACCATAACCAGAACTGTAACCCTTTTTCTTGTTCAATCTCTATTGGACTCTTGAAGTGTACTTTTTAGATTTTTCAGCAAGATTTAAATCTTTTATTTCAGAAATATTAATTTCTGTTAATTTGAAAATTTGTTTGATCATTTCAGTTTTGACACTTCTTATTGGAAATTCTTCATCAGCATATAATTTGTCTGAATCATTCAAAGTATAAGCCACTTTGATTGATCCATCATTCAAATTAGATTTTGATAACAAGAATTCTTTATTGTAAACCCTTTTAACCGGTGAACTCGGACTTTTCTCAGATGAACTCGAACTTTCAGACTTAGACTCCGACTTAGACTCTTCATCCATATCCAACACCTGATCGACCACTTTCTTTAATAACTCAGACTCATGATCAGTGTCAGACGCTGTGAATGTAACATCAATATTGTCTGGTAATTCATCAATGATTTCAGACTTTAACTTGATGTTGACTGCCTTTTTTAGACGCTCCTCATTAGGATTCCTTGGAGAATAAGTTTCATGGATTGGGGGCGGACATCTATTATACTTGACACTTTGTTTCTTACCAGTATCAGTATCTTCAGACTTTTTCTCCATGAATGCTTCAAGACCTGCAACAGTAGGATAAACACGATCAATCAAATAATCACAAGTAGTATAACTCAACAGTAATCGTTTAATCCTTTCACTCTCAATCTTCTCAAGTTCCACTTCTTTCTTCAGCTTAGCACAATCTTCGATGTACTCATTGATGACGCTCTGCTTTGTCATTAATGTTGCACTCATTTTTTCCATTGCATTTTCGATTTCTGAATTGGGTCTTTTCAGACTATCAACTGTTTTGTTGAGCACATCATATGACTCCTTCACATACTTCACATCAGACAGTAAATCTTCTTTTGTCTTTTCCAAATCGGCAATCTTCTTATCTTTCTCCTCACAAACTTTGCAAGATTCTGAACACTTCAAACATGGTTTTTCAACTTCAACCATTTTTTCAACTATCTTTTCAACCTCAAAAATCTTTTCTACTTCAACAAATTTCTCAACTTCAACATTTTTTTTCTATTTCGACAAGTTTCTCAACTTCGACTAATTTTTCGACTTCAACTATTTTCTCCACTATCAACGATTTTCTCTACTACTTTCTCAGTCACTGGTTCAACATTTTCTTCTCCAGCTTCAGTCTTTGCTTTTTCATCAGCGAGCATTCTTGCTGCTTCCAACTCTCTCCTCAATCTAGCAATCTTTTTCTGATTCAGCATCTCCATTTTATCTGCAAAGAAGAAATTAAAGTTGTTAGGATCTAAACCTTTTCTAGCTTTATTAATATGTTCTTCTTCATCATCAGTATCAATATCACTTCCAAGATCTGGAAAAATCAGGATTCTTTTCTGACTAGCTTCATCTTCCATAACTCGGGCAACAAGAGCTGAACCAGGTATGTACATGTCCCAACTAAATCCCTCTGCAACTTTTTCATCATTTTGATGAATAAGTAAAGTTTTTTTCTTTCCCTCTTCAATACCACGAACAGGTGCAGTTTGTGGTTGTTGAGCAATCTGATGGAAAATTGATTTCTGATAATAATTGTTCTTTTCTTGATTCCCGGTTGCTTCTTGGTTTTTGCATTCTCGTTTAAAATGACATTTTCCTTTGCAACGAAAACAGGTGACTTTTGATTTGTCAAACTCTAATGGAGAAGTAGCCATTCCTCGAAACTCATCTCTACCAGTAATTTGTTGAAACTTTTCTGCCCTCCTCCAAGCACTAGCAAAGCACCACTTCACATCCATCAACTCAAGTTCCTCTGCATCAATTTGGTCATAATCTTCTTTTGTAAGCATCGGATTTCCAATCTTGCCATCAATCAAACTTTCATAAGATTCTAACATAGCAACAAGTGATGCCATGTGTTGCTTTGCTATTTCCGGAGACAACTTTTGACCATTTTGAATGTTCAAAGTGATGTTGCATTGAAGATTTGTTGACTTCTGTTGTTGAGAACTTGATGTTGTATGATTCGGATCAAAGCTTGAAAATGAAGATGAAGATCCACCACTCTGTGTCACAATACTACCTTTTGTTCCTGATGAACTATCAGCACTAAAACCAGTTTGGATCTTTGGGCTAGGACTGGGGGTAGCCTCAAACTTGTTCCCTCGATAATATAAACTGACATCTTGTTTGGCATTTGGATTCGTCATTATAGCAGTTTTCTGAATATCTAGCTCATGCTCTTCAATCTTTTGAATAAACTGTGCCAGATTCATACTCTCAGACTTTCTTGTGTGTTTTAAAATCATCAAATAAGTTCCCCCACTTATGTTGTGGCAATGCTTCAGCTAGTTTATCGACCCACTCATCATCCTCTTTCTCAATGTTAAATCTTTTCATTTCCAAAACTAGATGACAATATCTATCAATGGTCTGCTTTGTTGTTTCATGGTCGAAAGCTGAAAACATATCAAATGATTTCTTCAATAACTCCTTTTTGTTTTTAATCATATCTGCACTTCCTTTGAATTTCTGAATCAATGCTTCCCAAATTGACTTAGCTGTATTATCATGTAGGAGCAAAACAAATATATCTTCTTTAATCGCTTGTTGAAGAATACTGATCATCATTTTCTCACTTGTAAATTTCAATTTGTCACCCTCTGAATAGTCACAAATAGCTTTTTCAATCCCACGTTCATTCTTTGGTTTTTCATAATCTTTCAACAATGAACACCATGCATCAAATTTGTAAGCTTGCACCCAATTCTCGAATCGATTTTTCCATCCTTGAAAATCTTCAATGTACATGAGCTTTGGTGGTTTTTGGTGAGTTCCCGTTTCATTCTCACTGTACAATGTTTCAGCAGCTGTAACTGGTGCAACTGGTGTAGCAAACGCATTGTAGAATTCCTCTTCCATGTTTCAAATTCAAAGCTTCACAAACACAAACTTTCTTGTATCAAAAATACTGGTCTCAAACGAGCTGTATCACCTTGTAAAACACATGGAATCACCTGCAAACAAACAAACAAACAAACAAACAAACAATTTAAACGAACTAGATACATAAAAGTGTGTGTTGATGGAATCAATCTAAGACTCGTGTTGAAGATTTGTGGACTCGTTTCAATATTGTTCGGATAAAATCACTGAATGAATGAACTTTATCGGATGAGCCAAATAATATGGGCTATGAATGGACACAGCTCTATACTCCAACTTTTAATAGGGCCTCTCGAGCTAAGTAATCAATTGGGCCTTTGAAATATAATTGAGCCGAACTCCAATAGTGATTACGTGAGAACACTTAATGGACCGATTGAATTAATTCTTGTTTGGGTCACACACCTTCAGCACATAGGCTAATTAAATTTATCAATTAATGAGTCAGTTCAATCAACCTGATACATTTCTTGGGCCGATAACCACAAGGAATCTATTAAGCCGATAAATCTTGGGCTGACAATGTTCAATCTTTACATGCAAACCAACAGCATCTCATTGGACCTCAATATGAATCACATGCAATCTTAATTTTGAAAATGGCCGACAAACTTATATTTCAAAACTCTTTGATTGGGTCGCAAATATTCAGCACATGGATCATTAAATGGACTGACAATTATCACTTGCAATCACGTAAACTGATACTTTCTAGACAATGATCAACAATCAATATTACTCTTCACATGCACTATATTCAATTGCTGACACCTTTATAATACCGATTGATTTTAATTGGACCTTAATATCCACTTAACCGACACACTTTAATCAATTACGCATGGTTCGATGAAATATTTCACGCAAAATTAGGTATTCTCACACAAAATGCAGTAATTCCTTTTCCCAACTATCAATGATCTGACATCCTTGTTTTTTGATGTTTCACACAAATCACTTTCAAACGGAATATAATATTCAAACGAAATTACTCAATTTCTCAAACGGAATTCCGTATTCAAACGGAATCAACCATGATCTTCAAACGGAATCAGTCAGATTGTCCAATCTCAAACGAAATCACAGTGAAAACTCAAACGGAATCACGATGACATCAGCATTTCGAACGAAATTTCAAACGGAATTACGAAAATGTCAAGTTTTAGATCGATTTTAAAGCTGAAATTTTCCAGGATTTGTTAAAACATGATTGCGAGTATAATGTGAAAGTTTGAGCCGATTTTAACCGTGAAAAAAATTTAATTTTGTGAAAGAAGGTGTAGAAAACAGATTTTCAAGCTGAATTTGGTATGAACTCCTCGTCCTGAGCTCTGATACCACTTGTAGGATTGAATCACGACCTGAATGAGTCGTTCGAAAGAGTTCGTATCTATACGAAAGGTGGAAACAGACGTATAGACTATGAAACAGCTTGAATATCACTTTAAACGTCTTGTATATTGATTTGACAACGATTACATGCTGTAGACAGACCGGCAGCACTTCGGTACACAAACCAGATTCCGTTACAAATGATAAAGACAACTAGCCTATTTATAGCCTTCCTTATTCTGTTTGAAACATGACATAATAGTTCAAACAAAATTACCTAAAGTAATTTCAAACGGAATTATGTAAAATACATTTTCATGCAAACATAGATTCTGTTTCATGTATGTTCATGTGATGTGACAATGATGATGTCATCATCAAGAATGTTGACATCTTGCTTGTTCAGATCCGCAAAAAATCCAAGACTCGATATAAGACGAAGTCGACAGATGTATGCACCAACAACCCTTTTGTCGGAGCTAAATTGACAATGTGGGAAGCGATCATAAGAGCATGTCCCCAAAAGGAGTGAGGCAAGTTAGTTCTATACATCATCGATCGAACCATATCAAGTAGAGTTCGATTTCACCTTTCACTCATGCCATTAAGTTGGGGTGTGCCAGGCGGAGAGGGTTGTGAAACTATTTTACACTCTTTCAGATGATTGAGAAATTCAAAGCTGAGGTATTCACCACCTCGATCTGATCGAAGTACCTTTATCTTTCTATCAAGCTGGTTTTTAGTCATGGTTTCTAGTCATGGTTCTGAAAGGGCCATATACATCATGTGAATGAGTTATAGAAGACCATTGATCCATTCGCCAACATCGGTGAAGGGGTGCTTTGTGAGTTTGCCAGCAAAGCAAGATTTGCAATCATCGAAGGAGTCCTATCTAGTGGATTCAAGAATCCCCTCGGACTTGAGCCATTTTATGCATACCTTACTTATGTGGCTAAGTCTGTAATGCCATAAATATGTTTCATTTATGCCAGCTTTGTTACGTTTAGAAAGATGATATATGTTATTACTTGTTTGAACATCAATCTCATAAATACCATTTCGAGGTTTAGCCTCAAAATAAAAGACATCATTCAAGTAGGCTAAAATTGAAAAACCATTAAAATGTACTTGAGTCCTTGTTCAAATAGTGAAGAAACTGAAATAATGTTTCTTGTCAAACCAGGTGCATATAAACAGTTATTTAAAGTAACTACAAGGCCAGGGGAATATTAAAAACAAAATGTCCCAGTTGCCAGAACTGGAACTCTCCTTCCATTACTAACTATGAGTTCCAGGTGTCCTTGTTTCAGTTTCTTCCACTTTTCATGCTCCTGCAAGACATTAACGATGTGGTAACCACATCCGGTATCAAATACCCATGTGCTGCTAGAAACAATGAAAAGTTCGATAAACTAAATGAAAATATTAGAAGAAGAGCCAATGTTATTGGCCTTGTTCATCTTCAGCTTGGCTAAATATTGTGGGCAGTTTCCCTTCCAGTGCCTATTTGGTGACGCTCCTAGGAGGGTGTTGTTTTGCAACATGCTTGTTGTTGGTGGCATTTCTGGCAGCAACAACAACTTTTCTCTTGCCTTTGCTCTTATGTTTCCTTTACTTGTTATTGGGCTTCTTAACACCACCAGACTTGACCATCAGAACTTGGTTGGTTTTGTGGAATAACCAAATTTGTTCATCTGGTCAATGTATCCTTTCATCTTTAGCACATGAGTTCTGATACATGATCTTTCTAGCATTTTACAGCTTATGAGCTGTTTCATGGTGTCATATCGCTCCTGTCGGGCTTGTTTATGGAACATGCCTTTCAGTTGCTGGATCATGTCATAAGCATCCTTATCTTCGATGTTCTTCTGAAGTTCAGGAGACATGGTGGCTTTCATAAGGCAGGCTACCTCAATGGTATCCTCCTTATGTTTCTCTAGTGCCTTGCGAGCAGTAGTAGAATTACTCTCGGGCTTGGTAGGGACTGGGCCATCTAAGATATACAGCTTTTTCTTCATCTTGAGAACTATTCTCAGATTGCGGTGCCATTCGAGAAAGTTGGTGTTATTTCAATTTTTTTCAAATATAAACTTGAAAATGAAGGAGTTATTTTCATTAGACATCTGTTATATAAGCAAGGTGATTTTAATTAGTATTTTCGATGTATATCTCTTATTTCGTGAGCTGAGATGATAAGGAATGAAAATCAAGTTAGAAGCTCTTTCTAAAGGCAGTTGGGGCATGCAACATTAGCAAGCGGTTCAACCGGACTGACAACGATTGTCAATTGTGAGAAAAGCACAACTCCCGGGGTTTATGAGGCTGCGAGGATAACTTATTGTCCTTGCATTGATACGTTTGGCCTCATCTATGCCACTTTTGTTCTCGAGACAGCTGGGGCACGTAAACACGAGAAGAAAAGTAATAGCAGTCCTAAAACAGTCACATATGGAAGGGTCGGATGTGTCGACGAAGCCCTTGCACCTTGGAAGGATAAACTAGACACCAAGTGTCGTGCTGTGGCTCCAACACTGATGGTTCGCATTATGCCCCAAGTGTTACTAGTAGTAGGATGACATAGACCATTGATTTTAATTTTTACCAAATACGGTCGTTATAGTCGGTTTTAATTTAGATATTAAATTTGCAACATAACAAAAAGACCCTTTCACCTCTCGGGACAATTAGTTTTAGATAACCTATAAAACTAAGTTTGTCGCGACTTGGAATAACCAATTAAAGTTAATAGTGAATATTATTAAGTTTATGAGTTTTAAAGATGTGAGAAAAAACATGTTATAAAACTCTAGTGGTTATAAAAATATGCAAGTTGCTAGAACTTGCTTTTTCCCGATTTCATTTAAAAAAAACCTTTTTAAGAATGCGTTTTAGTATTAGGTTGAAGTGTAATAACATTTATTAAAAGGCAATCATAATAGCAAAAATGAATATGTAAATCATATAGGCATGGTTATGATCTTGCTAGAGCCAAGTAGCAAGATCAAACGGGTGACGGTCACAACACACAAAACAACCTCAAGGATGGACTTGAGTGCATCTTGTTATCTTGAGCAACTCCCACTAACTCCAAGACTCCTCTTGGCATTCGGTTTTGCTTTGGGTTTGCTTCGGGTCTTCGTATCAACAATATTTAACAAGTAAATATAACAAATACAAAACCCTATCTATTACAACTTTGAACCACAAAATGGGCCAAAACCATAAACTAGTCTATTACAACTTTGAGCTGCAAAGTGGGCCAAAACCATGAATAAAACCAAACATAAACACAACCATAAGGTCGGGCCCGATTAACATGTTCAACATAACCAAAAGTTTCTTTGGGCAAGTTTTGGTCAACCAAATATTAACAATTAAAATATGACCAAAATACATATATTGCCCACAAATAAAATAAATCAAAACTTTAGACTTTTAAAGTTTGTGACTTATTATTCCGGTGAAAAAGACCGGTTTCGATTTGCATGTGGTGAGCATCGGCTCTGATACCACTGAAGGATGTCCGTGGTATAATATTTTATTTTAATTTTATGAACCCGGTTCATATACGTATATATTTATTTGTTACAAATAAATAGTCAAAACACTTTTGACAAGTAAGTGTACATGTATATATATGTTAGTTGAAGTAAACTTTAACTAGTGAATATATATATACACACACACATTTTTAAGCAATGGAAGCATGAGTAACAATATATAAAATATGAACCCTTTTATACCAAGGGATATCCGCAATGGAATAAGATCACCAACATGCAAACACAAAATAGAACATCAACCATAGGGGTTTTAGATATACCTTCGGTTAGTGAATAACCGGTTGAGACACCGAGGTTCAACGAACAAGTGCTAGTGATACAAATGAATGAGATGTGAGTGCGAACCCGTGTAGCGGCGGCGGTGACCGGCGGCGATCAGCGGTGGCAGCAGGGTGGGCCAGCGGCGGCTGTGGTTGTGGCGGCGGGCAACCCGAGGCGGTTGTGGCCGGTTGTGGGTGTTATGAGAGTTTCATTTTGGTTCTTCCAACCCACAAAAATGCAAGACCAACCATCACATAAATGGGGTATGAAGATCTATGCATGTTTGCCAAGTGGTGGACATGCATAGTGCATGTAATGCCATTGGCCGAGATCTAGGTGCGCGACAAGTGGCAATGCAAGAGTGCATGCGCGACAAGTAGCGTAAAAGAGTGCTCTTGTCTTACCCGGTCCATGTACCCGTCTCTCAGTTTAATACCCGCGTATCATTCGTAATTACCAGTTAAATTAGTTAAATGGATTTTTAGTTTGTTGCCCACAGTGTAACCCTTATGGGTCAAGACCCGGTCGGCAGTGTCGACTTATCGAACCGGACATAAATATCCAACAAGGCGTGCAAAGTGATTATATAAATTATTTCATATATCCCATAGGTTTTTAGCATCCCCTACCTATGATTTAGCTAGAATTAAACTTTATCTACGTTTTAAAATGAAAAAAACATAAATGTGCAGCATAAAAAGCCTATTGTACAACACTCAGCTGCAGCAAAACAACCCATGTACAAAAGGCGCGCGTCTCACCTGCGCCTCAGGTCAAATTTTATCCTAAAAAGCACGCCTCACCTCCTCCTATTCTACACTGAGCGCCTTATGTCACACAAGGCGTTTTGTTTTGCGCCTCAGTTCTCCTCGCGCCTAGGTGCACCTAAGACGCGCTTTTTTAAACCAAGGTGTTGCATCGTACTCACTGCATATATACACAACAACATGAATATGCATTAAACATATTAATTAATCGAAGTAAATAATCTTAGTTTATTATTATTATTTTCATAATAAATACTTTTAACGGTCTCAACAAATTCGAGGATTATCTGCAAGCAATAAAAAATAGACAAAATCATGGCTTCCATTAGACATGTTCTTCCAATTGAATAGTTTCCCTTAAATCAATGGGTAGAGTAAAAAACTAACATATCAGCAACAATGGTTGCTTGACATGGACCACAACATCGATTTCATCGGTTATCACACACAATGCGTAGCTGCATCCAAAACTTTCCTTGCTATCTGAAAAAAATATGATTTATTACTAACTGTAAGATGATATGAAGTATTGCATTTCCGTAGATATTTTAAAAGAAATAAATGAAATGCTTAAAAACTTACTTAAAATACATCCTGACCCTATCGCCATGGCTGCCAAAGAACTGAGAAAGCCAGTAACTTCCCAACTCCAACCAGATATCTTCAATAATATACCTAGTTTTCGCTAAAATTCAAAATCAAAAGTATATTCACAAGTTGTGCATTAACAGATGAAACAACAAAAACAACCATTTCAAAGGCAGATGCAGCAACTAATTCCTCAGCAGCCACCTCAACCATATGCACCTCAAAGGAAAATGACAAGGCAAGTGGTTCAACAACCAAGAGTGCCATTGGGTGTTCCGAGAAGACATAACCGGGAGGTAGTACGTGGTATTGAAGCCCATTTTAGACCGGTTATCACTAATAACCCTTCTCCGGTTGTGATTCCTCAAAATCATGAAGGGAGGACGTTTGAGGTAAGGACAAATTCGCTTCGAAGTTTACCTAAGTACAAAGGGTTGTCCACGGAAGAACCATACTTTCATTTGGAAGCGTATGGCTCCATTTGCAATACCATTGGAGGTCAAGGATGATGTCAAGTTAGTCCTTTTTCAATTATCTTTGGAAGACAAAACAAAAAGATGGTTTTACACTTTGCCATCCGCTTCGATTTATACATGGGCTGAAATGCAACAAAGGTTTTTGGAAGAATTCTTTACAGCTCAAAAGACTAATGATGTGAGGCGTAGTTTAAGAAGCTTCCAACAACAATCAGGAGAGATGTTTCATGAGGCTTTTGAGAGGTTAAACATGATGATTAAAAATTGCCCTCATCATGGTATTTAACTTTGGGAACTGTTAAATGCTTTTCATGAAGGGTTAAATTCGGAGGATGCTCGCGACTTGATGTCTATTACTAATGGTACATTTGGTACCAATTATGAGAAAGATGATTGGGCATTTTTAATACAAATGTCAGTTACTTCAAAAAGGAAGGCCCAATCATCTCGAAGAGCGAGGCTAGCTATTACACGACCATAAGTACATGCCGTGGATGATGGTGGAGTTTAAACTACAAGTCAAGTTTATGATGTGTGTGAAAATTGCAATGAACTGGGTCATGCGGCCGAAAATTGTTTGGCAGTTCAAGAGCAATTTGAGGAGGTGAATGCAATTCAAGGTCAATGGAGGAGTGGTAGAAACTTCAACATGAATTCATACACTTACCTTCCTGGGTTGAGAAATCCGACGAATCAAGTCAATCCTAATTTTCAAGGAAATCAAGGAAATTATGTTCCGCGCCAACAATTCAGCAATCAGGTTAATTACCAAGGAGGGAACAATCAAGGCTATAAAAGATAATTTCAACAACCAGGTAATGAACAAGGTGGGTCTTTGGGTCAAGTTGCTTTGAGTGGGAATGAGGTCATGGATATGCTCAAATTGATGCAACAAGACATGCAAAGGAGAAATCAAATAGATGAGGCTCTCTTGCAAAAAGATGAAATTCACAATAAAGCTATCAAATCCTTGACTACCTAAATGGGTCAACTTGCAACCGAAGTAGCGGATTTGAAGAAAAACAAAGGTCAATTGCCAAGCGACACTAAGGTAAATCCTTCTCATTGTTCTTCTTGTAATATTCCAATTAACCATGTTAGTGTTTTGAGAAGCGATAAGGAATATAAAAACCAACCCATCACCGGGTTTGGTTGACAGTGTGGTAGAGGATGTTACGAGGGTGGAATGTGATGAAGAAGATTCCTCACCCACTAATATTCCTAAAGAACCAAATTTTGAAAAAATAATTGAAAAACGGGTTTAAGTGAGTTTTTAAATGATAAAGATAAAAGAGTGGGGTCGAGTCAAATCCCATTTCCTTCGGCTTTAGTCGACCCGGGTAAGAAAAATATTATTTCAAAAAGGGGTCCTCAAAAAGAAGAAATGTGGGAGGTATTTAAACAAGTAAAAATGAATCTTCCATTACTTGAGGCAATTAAACAAGTACTAGCTTACGTTAAATTTTTAAAAGAATTGTGTACCCAAAAGAGGCAACAAAAGTGCCAAAACAGGTTGATTTAACTGAAAGGATAAGTGCGGTTTTGAAAGGGGATCTTCCTCCTAAGCTTCAAGATCCGGGAACACTATTAATTAACATACAAGTTGGTGATTTTCAAATGTCAAGGGCGTTATTAGATCTTGGAGCCGGAGTGAGCATTTTCCCGGGGGGGCTTATATGACCAATATGACTTTGGTCCATTAAAACGGGTCGAGACAACGGTTGTTTTAGCCGACTTGTTTCATATGCTTCCTCGAGGGATTATGCGGGATGTGATAGTAAAAGTAGGTCAATTTTATTATCTCGTTGATTTTCTAGTTTTGGATTATTTAAGTACCTTAACCAAAAATTTAGATTTTAGTTATGACCCAACTAAACTGAACCTTCTCATTCACACCCTTAGAATTACTAACAAGTGTTGTGTTTTTAGTTGCTTCGCGAATTTGGTCTTGGTTATGGCTCAAATCCGAACCGCCCTGTACATAGCCCTAAACTCACCAACCTAAGTGATATGGGTCGCTGGAGGTCTATTGCTGGTAGAGTGTCACCGGGAAGAGGATCCAGCCAACCATCTCTCTTTGTTGTAACTTCGTTAGTAAAATGATAATTCCAGAATTTTAGTTGAAACTTAAAAGACATAACATGCATTTCACTTTTTCAACTGAAAGGATAAGACTAATTCAACAACAAAATGTCATCTTGGGTCGGCCACTTTTGAATACCACTTTTGCCGTTATTGATTGTCGATATGGTACGGTCGACATGACATTCGGTAATAGAAAAATGAGATTAAATGTTTTTACTAACGTTTCTAACTCTTTGGGTGGTGATGAGTGTTTCATGGTAGACATAGTTGACAGGTGTGACCTGCATGAATATGAGGAAGATGGTTTGGAAGCGTGTGTTTGTGATGTTTCTGAACAGGTACACGTATGTGCTTTGAGGGTGGAAGAGCAAAAGCAAGAGGTATTGGCGGTGCGAGAAGGGCGACCACCATGGACCCATCAAGTTGAAAACTTACCGGCTGAAATCAGTTCGGACACGAAGCCCTCATTGAAGTGTCCACCACAAGTTTAGTTGAAGGACTTGCCAAGACACTAGAAATATGCATTTTTGGGGGACAATGAGACATTACCGGTCATCATTGCCTCTAATTTGGTCGCGGCTCAAGAGCAAGGCCTATTGAATGTGTTGCAGACTCATAAGGCGGCTATAGAATGGATAATTGCCGACTTGAAAGGTATTAGTCCATCCATAGTTATGCACAAGATCATTACTATTGAAGATGCAAAACCAACCCAAGAGACACAAAGATGATTGAATCCCAATTTTCAGGAAGTTGTGAAGAAAGAGGTTATCAAATGGTTGGATGCGGGGATTATTAATCCCATTTTGGACAGTGCATAGGTGAGTCCTACACAGGCAGTGCCAAAGAAAGCCGACATACATGTAGTTAAAGATGAAACCGGTAAACAAATCACCACCCGACCGGTAACCAAGTAGTGAGTGTGCATCGATTACAGAAAATTTAATGCGGCTACCTCTAAAGATCATTTTCCCCTGCCCTTTATTGACCAAATCATTGAAAAACTTTATGGTAAAAGTATTACTACTTTTTAGATGGGTATTCGGGGTATAACCAAATTGCAATACATCTAGATGACCAACACAAGACTACCTTCACATGTCCGTATGGTACTACTTTTGCCTTTAGGCGAATGGCATTCGGATTGTGCAATTCCCCGGCCACTTTTCAACGTTGTATGATGAGTATTTTTTTGGACATGGTCGGAGATTCACTTGAAGTATTCATGGATGACTTTTCTATTTTTGGCGCAACTTTTGAGTCTTGTCTTAATGAAGTAGGAAAAGTTTTAAAAAATGTGTTGAGACAAATTTGGTGCTAAGTTGGGAGAAAAGTCATTTTATGGTACAACAGGGTACTGTGTTGGGTCATGTGATTTTGGATAGGGGTGGAGGTAGACAAGGCAAAAATAAGGGTAATTTCATCTTTGCCACCACCGAAAAATGTTAAAGGGGTAAGGTTATTTTTGGGATATGAGGGTTTTTATCGGAGATTTATTAAAGGTTTTAGTGTAATCACTAAATCTTTATGTAAGACACTATCCGAGGCACAACTTAATTACACCACCATTGAAAAGGAATTGATTGCGATGGTGTATGCCTTGGATAAGTTTCGGTCTTACATTTGGGGGAGCAAGGTAATTGTGTATTAAGATCATAGTGCGGTTCGATATTTGATGGAGAAGAAAGATGCGAAGCCCCGGTTAATTCGTTGGGTGTTGCTTTTGCAAGAGTTTGATTTGGAAATCCGAGATAAAAAGGGTTGTGAAAATGTAGTGGTGGACCATTTATCTCGGATTCTATTAGAGGGTATTGATGACATGACCGAAATTAATGGAAAGTTTCCCGATGAGCATTTGTTAGCCGTGTCCACCGCACCGTGATATGCTTATTATGTTAACTATTTAGCCATGGGTGCAATTTCGAGCCATTGGACGAAGAAAAGAAGACAACAATTTATGGTCCAAGTGAAACAATATATTTGGGATGAACCGGATATGTTCAAGATCGGAGCTGATCAAGTGATTCGGAGGTGTATTCCTAATACCGGCGTATTAGAGGTGTTGACTCATGCTCATGCATCCGCTTGTGGGGGTCACTTTAGCGGTCAAAACACGAGATACCGGGTCCTTACATGTGGGTTTTCTTGGCCTACAATTTCCAAAGATGCATGTTAATATGCCCGACATTGTTTAAATTGCCAAAAGGTGGGTCGTATTTCGAAGAGGGATGAAATGCCTTTACAACCTATTTTGGTGGTGGAAATCTTCGATGTGTGAGGTATTGACTTTATGGGTCCTTTTCCAAATTTAAATGGGTACTTATATATCTTGGTGGTGGTGGACTAAGTTTCGAAATGGGTTGAAGCAATGGCTACGGGGACCAATGACCATGCGGTGGTGTGTAGGTTTGTTCAATCCCATATATTTGCTAGATTCAGGATTCCGCGGGTTATTATTAGTGATGGTGGTTCACATTTCAAAATTTTCAATTTTGGAAAGTTGTTAAAGCGCTACAATGTAAATTGTGACATCTGGCACAAAACCGGTAATTTCCGTACTATTTTATTAATTATTTATTATTTGCAATTATGTGCTTAAACGTCAACATTATGTGTTTACTTGCTTTAAATATGAATTCATGCATGTTTTATACTTCAAATATCGCAATGTGCATTACATTAAGCGTTGCGTCAGAAAGACTAGTAAACTCACCGGTAAGACACGCTGTGTCAGCACTTCCGTAGAAAGCAGTCAGACAGTAGATTTAGGGCCTAGGAGTAGGTCCAACATCAAAAACACGTTAAAACCCAAGTGTGGATACAAGGGTTAATGTATAGGCTTTCCAAAAGCTAAAATAAGCACTAAAAGACACCCGAAACTCACTTTAAATGCTGAATTCTGCAGATGCAATAATTCAGCAATTCAACACTAAAATACTATGCAGAACTGATGTTTTAGTGTCTAGAATAACTTGTCAAGTGTCGGGAACTAAAACTGTCACAAAAGGTGCTTTATATCTAGTAAAACTGCGCAATTTAGCACTTTAACGAACCAATAACCGAACGAATAATAGGACACTACCCAAAACATCAAAACTAGACTAGAAGAATTGTTTTTATGATATAAAGCTAGTGTTGGTGATAAAGCACCTTAAAAATCATAAAAACACATAAACACACTTAATGTTACTTAAACCTTCTATTTTACATTATTAACCTCCAACTTCCAACTTTTTACACTTCACCCCCCTCATGTTATAACCGGCCCCAAAGGGCCCACATCCCTTTTGATTAAAATAATCCATATATTGGCTAGATATTAAGCACAAAACCTCATGGATAAAGGCTTGTTGGAAGGTTATAAGGACTAACTCAAGGACTTGAACACTTATCTTTCCACTTTCAAATTTTTCATCTTCTTTCTTCCTCCCTCCTCCCTTGCTCTCGGCCTCACTACCACACACACACACCTTCTTTTGTTATCATCATACAACAATTCCAAGCATGTATTAAGGTGTAAGAAGATCATCAAGGAAGGTATCAAGTGCAAGAAGTTGAAGGACCACTTCGAGGAGCTATTAACTTCTCATCTTTTTCATTCTTCATCTTCTTTGTGCCACTTCACTAGCCAATAGAGCTAGTAGTAAGCCTTCTAAACACTATTTTAGTTCATGTTCATGTTATTTACATGTCACACCATCTAAAAACTAAACTTTAAAAGATGAAGATGTAAAGATCTAACATAGTCTTAAGGAAAACAACTGATTTTAGTGATGTTTGATGTTTGTGATGAAGTTGTTGATGTAGAATCTTGTGTTTATGTTTAGATCTATCATGTTAAACTTGTTAGATGCTTAGATCTAAGAAGTTTAAGCATGGATCTTGAAAGATCCATGGTTAAACATGAAAAATGAACTTGAAAGACCATTATGTGAACTTGAAAAATGATTTTTGAAGCAAGAACTTATGTTCTTGAAGTAACTAAGTTTGTGTAAAACTAACTTTTGAAACTAAACTCCATGAAAAGTTTGTAAAATATTCATCAAGATGCTTGTTTATGAAAGATTCACGTATGTTAAGCGTGCATCTTGGAAGATCCATGATGAAACATGGTTTTAAAGATAACGACCTTTTAAATGAGCATAAGAATGGTTTTAGAAAATGATTTTTCAAGACTATGAAACCCTAAAACACATGGATGGTTTAGTTAGTAAGTTAAAGTTTCATAAAAAGTTTGTTTAAAATTTACAAGAACACTTGTTTTTGAATGATCCTTGTATGTGAAGTGTAGATCAAAAAGACTACACATTATACCCTTATACAATTAGCAACTTAGGTTATATCCTATTTGTTTAAAAGTCACACCCTTTAGTTCATTTTACTCACAACTTTTCATTTTATTGTATTATCTTATACTAAAAAAACAACTTGGTTGAATCCTTTAGTTTAAAAATCATGTCGATTCGTAAAGTTATTGACGGAACATATCACTAACTTTCGTCCGCTGGAATTACAATGCTTCGATTTATAAATGCTGCCTTAATTAAGAAAATGAAACGGTGTGATATATGTCGGTTAAGTGCCACCTTAATTAATTATATGTACAATTAAACAATACGTCGGTTGCTTCTAACACCTTCCCTCCCGCCTTTCCTTCCGTCCATATCACCATTTCACCTTTTATGCTACCTGCCAACCATCGCGTCGCTTTATCAACTTGAAAGTAACACCTTCCCTTCTACCTATATCACCACTTCCTTCCATATATTTTGATCGAGTAGGTTGTAACCACCATGCTAACAATAAGTAAGTAGATTTTAGTAAGCCACGACTGAAGATACATATCCGGAGACGGACCTTCCTCATAAGGGACGGACCAAAAACTTAAACCGAACGAACATTCTGATGACCTCCATTCCCCAAGACGTCGAGGACGAATCACTAAACAAGTGCGTCCAGCCTTATGACGTCATCCTAGTTGACTAGTATAAATACCCCATCAAAGTACAAGCCAAGTACGATTTTCCTGAACCTTCGTCTTAGTTTCTCTCTCTACTTTCTCTCTCTATCAAATACTTATCCTCATGCCGGAGGGTGGTCGCGGAGGGGCCCTCCCATCTCTATAGCGAGCCTAACGGTTTTCTCTTTTGCAGGTTCAGGTCCTCGATCTCTCTCTCCAAGGTCCTAATTCAGATCTCAGGCTCCGGCCTTTGATTTTTGGATCTTCAATTGGCGCCATCCGATTTCAAAACTCACAGTCCTTCACCTAGTGAATTTCTTTAGCAACGAAACAACTGATCTATGGCAGCCCCGGGTTCTTTGAATTTGGGATCTACTGCTGATAGTTCGCAAAAAAGCTCCGACGAGTGTCATTTCCATGGTTTTAGCTCCTTTGAGCTCAGGGCCAGGAACAACGTTACCATTCATACTGATGCCAACTTCACAGGCATCTGAATTCGATGTGGAATTCCTCTACAAAAAAGCTAGTCTTTTACGACGGTTGAAAGCTCAGCAGGCTACAGATGAACAACTTCTCAGTTTACGAGCCAGGCTCTTTCATGATGAAACACCGGTAAGGACTATGGGTCCTACGGCTTTCGCCACTCCTACTTTCTCCACAATTGTTACTCCAATAGGAGAAACTTATAACAGTTATATGCAGGTCTCTACCAAGCCATCTCCAGCAATCATGGTACGCACGGATCCTCAAGTAGGAACAGTTAATGACCCAGAGCTCACAAAACCATATAATCCGGTATCAATGATGGCAAAATCTAAATTCAGCGCTCGTATCATCCATGCTAAGCTTCCACCGAAGCTCAAAATGCCAACTACAGTAAAGAAATATGATGGCACCACAGATCCGGACGATCACATGTTTGATTTTGATGGAGCCGCATGAGTCGAACAATGGCCGATTCCAGCCTGGTGTTTTATGTTTGCACAAACGTTAATGGGAGCCGCACGTGTGTGGTTCGATGCGTTGAATGAAGGAGAAATCAATGATTTCGGGGAATTCCGGAGGAAAGATGGTGAGTCTCTGGATAGTTTCATAGATCGATTCAATCGGGAAAGTATGCAGATCAACGGGGTGGTTGATCAACTAAGGATCTCCGGCTTTTGCCATGGGGTCAGAAACAATCAGTTGGTCGAAAAGCTACACAAAAACCTCCCAAAAACTATGGAAGTGTTGATGGAACGTGCCCGGGCATTCGCTTAGGGAAAAATTTCTGCAGTGCGGCAACAGAGACAGAACCAAAAATGTCCTCTTGGAAGAAGAATGGAGGATCCGTGTTTGACAAAGCTCCATCCGGAAATAGGGGACGTACGCACCCCTACAGAAGAAATGATCGATCTCAATGCGAAAGGAGTTCTAGTTCAGGGTTCTATAATCTGTCGGATCTCTCCAAAACTCCTAGTGAAATCCTCAGCACCGAAGGAGCAAGTTTCCCCACACCTCCGAAGCTCCGGAATGCAGGAGATAAGAATTCCAAAAAGTACTGTGATTATCACCGGGCACGAGGTCACAACACCGATGACTGTTGGTCTTTAAAGCAGGAAATCGAGAAAGCAGTCCGCTCCGGAAAACTTTCACATTTAGTAAAAGAAGTGAAAGAAGGCAAGTCTGTTACTGCCCCGATAGATAATCTGAATAACCAGTCCGGAATCTACACGATAAGAAAGATGAATAACCAAGGCATCAAATGGACCAATCATCATCTGGCCGCGTGGATGCATCAGTCGATCGCCTTTCCACCCATAACTTCGGGAGAAGTGAAAGACGGACCTATCATTGTGTCTGCAGTTATCGCATGACACAAGGTCCGGCGAATTTATGTCGATAGTGAAAGTGCCTCCGAGATCATGTATCAACAATGCTTTCAGCAACTAGCTCCACAAACCAAAGCAAGATTAATTCAAGTATCTATGTTGTTGGTGAGTTTCTCCGGAGAAATGGTTCAAATGATCGGGCAAATCACGTTACCAACGACGTTTGGTACCGAAAGTCTGGCCAGAATTGAAAATCTAACCTACTTGGTGGTCGATGCAAGGTCCGCCGCAAAGGCAGGGGCAAGCTCCGTCCAAGCTCATGTCGACTCGCTGCTAGTTACCAATCAAGTCAACGGAGAATATGAGGCACGATAAGAAAATATGATCTGATACCTGAACCAGGTAAACAGTCTAATGGCCACGTTTGATTCATGCAAAATCGTTCACATTCCACGAAGCAAGAACAAAAAAGCCGATGCTTTAAGCAAGTCGGCTTCAGTCACGTACTGCCACCTGTCCAAAGAGGTTTTGGTGGAAACTTTGCAAGCTCTGGCCATCAGTCAGGGAGAAGCCATAATGTCGATCACCGTGCAAGAAAAGTCGTGGATGACACCAATTTTGGACTATTTAGAAAACGGTAAACTTCCGGAAGATAAGACTCAGGCACGAAAGATGAAGGTCAAAGCACTCCAGTACCAAGTCGATGATGGAAAGCTTTACCGAAAGACATTCTTGGGTCCGCTCTTGAGATGCTTAACACCGGAAGAAGCCAGTTATGTAATCAGAGAAATTCATTGGGGAGTCTACGGGATACACTCTGGGCCAAGGATGGTCATCGCCAAAGCCATGAACGCCGGGTACTTTTGGTCGGGAATGCACCAAATCACCGTTAACGAGCTACAAGCATGTGAAGATTGTCAGCGTCATGCTCCGGTCAGCCACCGTGCAAAAAACAGCCTCGTACCTGTGACGTTGGCCTGGCCCTTTCAAAAGTGGGGAATTGACATTGTTGGACCTTTTCTCGTCTCCACCGGAAGTGTAAGGTTCTTGCTCGTCGCAATTGATTACTTCACAAAGTGTATCGAAGCTAAACCCCTCTGAACCATCACCGGTGATCAGATACTTCGGTTCGTATGGGAGAACATTGTATGCCGATATGGGATGCCACTTTGCACTGTGAGTGATAATGGAAAACAATTCTCTAAAAAGCTATTCAAGATTTGGTGTGAGAAAATGCATATCGAACAAAGCTTTGCTTTGGTCTCCCATCCCCAGGCCAACAGGTAGGTCGAAAGAGCCAACCGAAGCATCGTAGAATGCATCAAAAAATGATTGGGCAAGGAAGGGGTCTCTTGGGCGGACGAACTTCCGCACGTCCTCTGGGTGCACCAAACAATGCCAAAAATAAGCACAAGGGAAACTCCCTTTAGCTTGACCTATGGCTCGGAGGCCGTCTTTCCCACTAAAGTAGGCACACCCACTTACCGGATGGTGCAAAGCCATGAAGAGAATGAGCATCAACTCCGTCTAAACCTTGACCTAGCCGAGGAACGAAGAGAACTCGCGGCCATCAGAGAGGCCAGATACAAAAAAGAGTTAGAAAAACACTACAATTCTAAGGTCAAGGAGGTCCGATTCAAAGGAGGAGATTATGTTATGCGGAGGAACGATGCCAGCTTGGCCGAAGGAACAGGAAATATGGCCCCAAAATGGGAAGGACCCTACATGGTCAAAATATCTGGAAAGAATAGAGTTTATACGCTCGTCAAAATGGATGGAACCCCCGTCCCTCGTACCTGGAATGGGATGCACCACATAAGATGCTTCCTTTGAAGTACTTACTTAGAACTTAGAATAAAAGTTTCTGTTTTTATTTCCAATGTAATACAGAGGGTAATGCCCGCACCTTTTTTGTGTTTACCCAAAGTTTGTAATATCCGGGAGGGATATACCCCGGAATATCTTAATATGAATAGAATGCACGGACTTTCTATCTTATTAGAATCTGCAGCATATATATTACAATCGGCCAATTAAGGGATGCAAACCCTAAAAAGTAAGGACGGACTGGCAAATGTCCACTTTTTACTTTCAACAAAAATTATCCTAAGTATAATAACAAGACGGATCCGCATAACAAACACGAGTGTTCTGGCAAAACTAAAATACAATCATAAATGAAGCATGGATGCATGACTTATGTAAACAAATAATTACATCAAAAACAACCGGACTAAAATATCCGGAGGTTTCTTAAACCATTCACGAAGTGAGGATAATTGTCAAACATTTACAAACAGTAAAAACAAAAATCATTACAAATACGAAGTAACCAACGTGCATATCCCAAACAGCCGAATATGTCCACCTTCAAACATTCATTGACCCAAACATCTAAGGTGCATACCCCAAGGAGCCGGGTATGTCCACCTCAATCTTCTACCGCAGGTTTCTATTCAAAGAACAAAGCTTCTTGAATCTTGGAAAGAGACTCGTCCACAAGGGTTGACAAATCATTCACCACCGGAAAGCTGAGGGACTAAAAGCAAGTTACGGCAGTATTCAGCTCCGCCTCCGCATTCCAGTTGATCAGAGGAACTTTCCCGTAAGGAGTCTTCTTTTGCAACACATGAACGTGACCTCCTTGAACTCCGGAATTGATGCCGATCGCACTCATCGCATTATTTATCGTAGCAACAGCTTGGGTCATCTCTGGACCCTTATAGATATGCTGCCAAAGTTGAGCACCTTCAGACATCAGCCATACCTTAGTCGCACCAAGCTCCTCAACCCTCTTAGCTAAATATGCCTTCTCCAATTTTAGATCCTCAATCTCGGCTCTATGATGGCCTTTCATCTCCTCAATCCGAGCCTTCAAATCAGCCTCGCCTGTTTTATGAGTGTCCCGGTCTGATAAACATGTTAGAAAAATATGAATAGGGAATTTGAAATAAATAAAGAACAGAGCCGAACCTGCAAGCATCTTCTCGTAAGCCGCACAAGCATGGGTCAGGGTTTCCTCCATCTTGGCCAACACTCCTTTGTGCTCTTCGTCCTTCTCCTTAGAAGATGCCACAAAACTTTTTAGTTCGGCCGTTGCCTTATCCCTTTCCTCAGAAGCAAAAGCGGCCGCGACCTGAGAAGATAAATTCAGAGTTGTTAAAGATTTCACTTACTCCTTCTGAGCTTTTAGATCCTGGAAGAGCTGGGCAAGCTTTTTCTCGGCATCCTAAGTACTTTGTATCTTGCACTTTAAGGAAGTAACTTCCTTTTCCAAGTCCTCCTTCACCGATTCCGCTTCCACCCACCTGCGGTACACTTCGGTCACATAAACGTTCGACTGAGCCTGGTTAAGCGGCACCGCAGTTCCCAGGTCCTGGCTTTTCATTGTCCGGCTCCGGGAGTGATCCAGTGGAGTGTTGATACTAAACAAGAGCATTCCAGCTGTAAGTTCATCCATCCCCGAATTCTTGTTCCTCACTTGAATGTCACAACCCTAATCACTTTCGTAACCCGTGCCTATAGTTCGACAAATTCGAGTCTAGGGCACATGGTGACGATAAATTTTTTTTTCCGACCTTAAAATATGATTTTATAAAAAAATAAAACAATATATAATAAATATTTTCAGTAAAATTCGCCACTTTAGATTGAAAATATTTTCCTGAATCATAACGAAAATATATTTCTAAATAAACCCAGTTGCTTTTGTAGATGAACAATTTAAATTACCAATGTGCTACACTTGGTAGAGTATAAAAATAGTTAACAAAATGAAATGAACGCGAGTTAAGTTAACAAAGTTATGGTATCCTTAATTTATTTTAGGACCCTTCTACTTTTGTCTGAATCGTAATAATCGCCCGACTGGTGGGAGTGTAAATCAATGTTGCTACTTCATCTCCCCCGCCATTCGACTTCACGTTTGGTTTCCCTCATTAACTACTTTACCTGCTGCCCTCACTTCGTATCCTTGGCGTTCGCACTAATGCCAATCGATACAATTATGAACTCTTAATCAGTACCGTTGATAGCTTGTGCCATTGTCACGTTTTCAACGTTACTATTATCGTCGTTTTCATCCTTTACTTGAACCTTTTTATGTATCGCTATGATATGCATTTATGTTATGTTTTATTGCTATTTCATGTTGTTATAGTTTCACATCATCACTCATCATGGCGTACTTTCCCCATAGTTTATCTGACGTGGGTATCGTCTAACTATGGATGTAGGTACTGCCACCATTTAGTCGCACCCTTTTTGGGTTCGAGACTCATACTATAGTTGTTTGTGGTTTGGTTGGGTTATTTAATTAGTAAGTTGAGTTGAGTCATCGCATAGAACCAATCAAAACCGCTAACGAAGCCAATGAAATTTGATAAGGACATGGTGGATACGCCGCTGGTACTTCCTATATATAAGTGTTCTTATCAAATTATCAAAAGCCTCGTCAGACTGGTCGAGAGAAGTTCTATGCAAGTTGTATTTGTGTCGTCATTCATGATCTGAAAAACGAAGCCAATGAAACTTGATAAGGACATGGTGGATACGCCGCTGGTACTTCCTATATATAAGTGTTCTTATCGAGGTATCAAAAGCCTCGTTAGACTGGTCATGAGAAGTTGGTTTAAGTCGTCAATCATGATTTGAATAACGAGGTGGATGAAAATTTGATAGAGACATGGTGGATACGCCACTGGTACTTCCTATATATAAGTGTGTCTGTCAAATTTTCAAAAGCAGCGTTAGACTAATCACGAGTGTTTAAGTTAGTTTGTTTTGGTTTCGTGATTGGAGATTCAAATTCTATGATTTCACTCATTCAACTCAAATTGTGGCATTTTATGAGAATTTTTTTTTCAAGATCCCAAGTTGTGACACGGATTGTAGTTGGGTATCACATATATACCTCACAGCTCAGTTGTACTAGTCACCTTTGGGACATGATTTTCTCTTTAGCTGCAATACATCTTTGATACGCCAATCTTGGGCTTCGAGATCGTAATGGTCAAAGAGTCTACGATCGGCTACCTTATACACAACATTTAATGTTTTTCATTACTACATCACTGGCATCAAAAGCAATTCCTCTATTTGGGTATGCAACCCTTATCAGGAACGCTACCGCCTCAATCTGATCTTATGATTCAAATTCCTAACGCTATTACTAAATCTACTGATATCGTTTATGTCTATGGAAGACCCTACACTCCATCCTATACGAGCAGTTTTCTCCTAATTTCGGGACGAAATTCCCAAAAGTTGGGGAGACTGTAACATCCGTCAAAAACGGATCTCCGAAATCCGACCCGGATTGTGGAATCGGACCTTTTTTTATCAAATAAAAGAAATGAATTTTAATAATATAATTATTAATTAAATGTAATGTATCGCGTTGGATTAAAACCGAACTAAAACGTTAACTTTATAAAGAAACTTGGTTAGATTTATACAAGGGAAGCTTTAATGAAGTTAGATCGGTTAGTTAAATAAAGTAATAAGTTAAGGGGTTGTTTTTGTAATTTATGCAAACTATAAAAGTAAACCAAATCAACTAACCAGGTTAGTAAACCCAGTTAACTCAGTCAGTTATCTTTATAAGGACTTAACTAATTAGGTTAGCAAACTCAGTTACGTGGGTTAGTTATTTGTTCAAGAACTTAGTTAACTAGGTTAGTTTCATTGCTAGTGTTATATAATATCTACACTAACTAGGTTAGTGTAATGAGTTAATGGAGTTAGCAGATTGTAACAACTTGAGGGGCCAGAGTGTTATTACTGAACTTGTTTAATATCTAATAAAAAATGTAAGTGACCGGATTCGAACAAAGAACCCCTCACATAACATATACGCGCTTAACCACTGGGCCACCAATGGACTTGTGTTAGAAAAAGATGTTGTTTGATATTTAACCTGAGATTGAACTGGTTCCATCTCTTTCCTCAAACCCTGATACGCGAACAGGAGGTGGTTCATTGAAAATCCGAATTGATCTCTTAGCATAGGTAACGATTGGCCTCCAAAATCATTCCAAACGACATATTTTGATGGAAATAACCGACGTGTACATTAAATCGCCACATTAACCCTCATAACTAAGCATTTTAATCTCAAATTGAATTCACCATTAAAGCTTCAAGAACAACTTTTGGGTTTTACATTTTCGCGAAACATTAGACCCTCATCTCTTAACAAGTGAATTCTCTGATCAAACCAAGTAAAACCCCACTGAAATTTCTCCATTTCATCACCTCTACATCACGAATTTAATCGAAGATCATTCTAGGGCTTGTAACTTGTGCGGATGATATCTCCTTCAATTATCAACGTTTTCAGGTGATTCCAAAGCCCAACTTGCTTAATTTTTCGTGCTATATAAAAGCCCTCTATCAATTTCAGTGATAGAAGGCTAATTTATCCGAATTTAATTTTAGTTGAAATTAGGGTTCTTCATGCATAGAATTGGGGGCTTTTAGATTTATACTTGTGTTTTGATGAAATTGAAAGTATAATATTGTTATATATCATACTAGTGTGTTGTGTGTAAAGTTTGGGAATTTTTAGATATCAACTGGAATTTTGGTGAATTATTTATCTTTTAATCACTAGATAAATCAAATAAAAATATAAGATAATTTCAAATAAATTCAATAAATATTTCTATTGGGTGTTTCAGAATATATGAACACTAGGGAATTTTAATATAATTTTCCTTAACTTTTTTGGGAATTCATGAATATAATTTGGATTTATACATGTTTTAATTATTCAAAAATACCAGTTTATCACAAATAAATTCTATAAGTATTTTTACTGATTTTGTTATAGGTTCTATAATTGTTTTCAGACTCTTTTATAAATTTTCTATAATTTTAATTATCTTATCAATGGATTTTCTTTTATGTAAATGAAACTTCTTTATAAAAATTATTATTTTAAATTAAAAAAAAGTGTGATAACCATGAAATCTAAGGTATGGTTTTGTTAGATGAATTCTACTAATTAATCAAAATTGGTAACATTTAACGATTATGATAACATAGTAAATTGTTATTACTATATAATTAATCATGACAATTTGTACAAAATATCAATTTGTATATTATTTTGAAAAGTCATATAAGTCCCAAAATAGGAGAACCCAATTTCCTAAAATTTATATACTATCCGTTTGTTTAGGATTTCGATTATTCATTTTAGGGTAATTATCATTTTAGATATAATCCGGTTCTTGTCGTGCGGTGTTTCACAAGACTAAGCAGGAACGCAACCTGTGAGTAGATTCGACTTTTTACCCCTTTTTGCCATTTACTCTTTTTGGGGTGTATCTCGTGCTTGATTTCAAATTTATTATTTAAATTGTTAACATGCTATTCGATGTGTTTCTGATGCGGGCCCAAGTGTGGAGGAGCGGGCCATCTTGTATTTGGAGGCCCAAGATCGCGTAACAAAAGGGGTGTAACACATGTGCCTCCACGGCCATCAAACAAATACCGAACCAATGAAATATTATATTTCATACTTGGGATTTGTAAAAATATGTGTATCATTTGCACATATCAATTCTTGTTCAATTTCAAACTCTAAATCGCTTTCTGGAAGGTTATACGCGCACCAATGCGTAAATATAACCAGTTTAATGCAACAAACACTCCGTAATAGTGACATAGGCTTAACATACCTTAAATAACCTTTACATAACTTAGAAATAAGTTTTGAAGGATTTGGTACGGCAAAGTCAAGTTAAATCGCTTACAGGGACTAAAGTTGACAAACTGTGAAAGTATGCCAATTTGAACTGTAACAGACATTCCGGAACATGACCATAAGTTAAACATACCATAAATATCCTTTACATAGCTTAGAAATAGGCTTTGAGGGGTTCGGTGTGCTAAAATAAACTTTTGTGTCATTCAGGGACTAAAAGTGTCAAAAAGTGCACAAGTTTGCATTTTCGCGCATAACTTATGTTCTGAATACATCCGGACATCCAAAAATTTATGTAAGCATGACTATATTATATTTTAGTGTTCGCCATAAAAAAAATCCATTCGTCGCGTCATTTGGATCGTTTTTCGCGCTTGTGCGAATTCCGTCGTAATTAAGCGAACATCGCGTTCGTACGACCAAACGAACCATCATCCGGCATATTTTTGAGCATGTTTTGAGTTCCCTATACTTTAACTTCATTTTAGAGCCTTGAAATGAGGTTAACGGGGTTCAAACGCATCGAAAATAGCTTAAACGGGCTGCAGGGACCATTTCTGCCATTTTTGAAACATTTCTGAATCAGGGGGCAGTGGCGTAGCGCGAGCCCTAAGGGCCTAGGCAGTCGCGCTACGCGAGTGCCTTAACTGGACAGAAACATCAGTTTTGCATTCGGGACCAGATTCGTTGTATTAGCCGTTGTTTAATTCACAACCACACATTCTAAACTTGCTTAGTCAGCGGATAAGGATGGAATTTAGTCACCATGAGTTTCCGACAAGTGTACGGGTTGGATTAAGGCACGATATTCGACAAGCGATCTTAACGGTTCGGGTATTCCTATAAATACCCCAACACCCCCATTGCTAAACTTACAAGAAACTTGATTTGAGAAACTCTAAGTTGAAACATTAGTTTCATACCTGAGATTTTTGAATCGAGTTTAGCATTCGGGGACCCTTCGTAAGTATTCTTTCGTTCTTTTCCTTATTTTATTGCTTTTCGAGTCAGAAAGTCAAACTTTGTTTGACTTTCAGCGTTGACCAGTAATGGTCAATGCGAAGTTCGTTTGAACTTCGCAACGTGAGTGTAATCATGTTGGTCATAGTCCTTTGGGACTATGCCCACTGATTACCACGTTGTCTAGGGTCGTAGGGTAGGCGATCTAATAAATCGCCTATACCTTCGAACCCGACCCAGTTTGGTCGATCATTAGGATCCGACCAAATACATTAGGTGACCCTAGTATAGGGCATAACCTTCCGAGGTTATACCCTATGGTCACATCGTTTAAGTAGTTGTATGATAGGTAGTTTATATGCCTTAGGTAAATTACCAGAATACCCTTTTCATGTATAATTGGTAATTAAGCATATGTAACCTAAACTTTTGTCACATAACTGATTATGTAACATGTTTAGGCATATAACACTTGTCATAGGACTAGTTAGACGGTCCGAACGCGTTTCACGCGCACGACGCGTTAAAGTAGCATAAGTTACCTTAATGAGTCGCGATGGGTCGAAAGCACTTAGGTTAGTCTCATTGTAGTATGTAGGCCTTGTTAAACCATATCATATGAGTTCCAATACTCATTTGGTTTGCCGAGCCTCATCCTATCCGATCTCCCGATTTAAGTCCGGTTTATTTATATAGTTTTAGATTGCCGACTGATTCCGTGCTCTCTCTAGCTTTGTTTGGTTGTTGTTCAAGACCTCCAAGCATTCTCAGGCGAGTACATTATTCCCCTCTTTTACTGTTTTCAACTGTTTTGGGGTGACTCATATGTGCTAAATGTTTTATCAATGGTTTCAAGAACAATTACAATATGGTTTCAAGAACAATTACAATATGGTTTCAAGAACAATTACAATGTGGTTTCAAGAACAATAACAATTATTTCAAGAACGCTAACAATGATTTCAAGAACGAATACAATGATTTCAAAAACTAATAACAATTTCAAAAAGTGAACAAACTTGTTGGTTGTAGTTTACATGACCGATGACATTCATTAGCAATGATCAAGCCGACCAGTATTAGGTTATGGTACCATAGGATCTGACAAATCCCGTTATTTACTGCACCCATTGTTATGTGTGGGGGTTGTGGGTAGCGACTGAATCTGTAATTATTAACTTATCCTTTGGTAAGGGTTTGTTAAGAACGAGAGCGAGAGCGAGATGGAGCGAGGAACGCGTCAAGAAGGTTTGAATGTTATTAGAGAATCGACCATAAAGTAGTTTCACAATTAAAACAAGAACGACTAGAACGATTTTACAAAATGGGTTAACGATTGGGTAAACATTGGAACATGATTGACATTTGATCATGTATTTCCCACAAAACATAACTTTGATTTAAACCAAGTTTTACTTCAATACTTTGTTTTTGTGCATATGGTTTAGTTGAGACATTTCACTTGCCATACATGGATATTTGACATAGACATTTTGACATGATTTACATCTTGACATGAATACTTTGACATATTATTCAATACATTTGACAATTGATTTAAACATAGACATTTTACATTGTTTGGTTTGGTTTGATTAAGTGATTAAGTAACGATGTGTGTGTAATATGATACAAGCATGGTGGATACGCCGCTGGTACTTCCTATATATAAGTGTTTGTATGGTATTACATGTCGTAGCGTTATTTGAATCATTTCAGTTTGATACATATAACATTTTATACAAATAACATACTTTTCACAAGACATTGTTTTACAAAACAATTTTTCTTTTACAAACTCATTTAACTTGGTTATTCATTTAACCATGCATTATTTTCTTATTTATACATATCATCTGAACTTATTGTTTTTCAAATGATTTACAAAGACAAAGCAAATTACAAGGTTCATGACTAAACATTTTCTTAAAACAGAAGTCATGAATCTTATTTTCACAAAACCTATGTATCTCGCCAGCATTTCTTTGCTGACCTCGTTTTCACATATGTTTCAGGTATTGAAAGATATCGTTTGATAGGATGCATGCTCACATAGGACTGGACAAGGCCTTAGTGACTCAATAACAATGATAGACAATGTTTAAATTGTGTATTTAGATTTCCAGACGATGTAATTATTCAATGTTTAATAAAACAAAACACTTTTTGGTATCCATGGTTATGAAACATTAATTCTGTTGCAACACGCCCTGATGTTTCCGCCGCGATTTGTTGTTTTACGCGGTCGGGGTGTGACAGAAAAGATGGTATCAGAGCCAATGGTTATAGGGAATTAGGTTATTAGTAATTAGTAATGCTTTGACCTAGTCTATATCCTTCTTAGGACCCTAACGCGAGTTTACTTGCGTTTAGTCATAAAACAATACCGTCACCTATCCTTAGGCGATGACCACAACAAGAACAAAAATTTCAAAACCGCTTTGAAAACTAATCATCTGTTCTAGGATGATTGATTGTAAGGTTTTGAACCCTCTGTTATATGGTTTTGAACCCCTTTGAATTTTCAAAATCTCGTCAAGGTTTTGGGTTTTAAATAATGTGAACACGTGCAAACTGGAAGGGTGAATGCCTGTATTCTGGGTTTTCTGTCTAGGCAAGCACTTCGTATACATCTCATCAGACGCGAGACCAGTTGTGCTTACCTGGGAATTCTTGGTTTGAGTGTTCACTTATAGGCGAGCATGTCTTCGCGATACATTATTTTTAACCTATTTACTTTGACTAATCACCAAGGTCGTTTGTTGCTTTGTAGTAACAAACAAATGACCACTATCCTTGCTTTCATCAGATTTGTTTCATCTCATTCTTTTCGTCTAAATTCTCTCACTCGTTTCCTTTCATGTTTCCTCTTTTAGACAATGCCTCCTCGACGCGAAAGCCAGATAGAGACTGCCGAGCTGGCAGAAATCATTGCGCAGCAAATGGCTGCTCAATTCCCAAACCTCTTTGCTCAATGGAACCAAGCCAACAACAACAACAATGTGCTATGCAAATACAAGGATTTCAACCAGGCTAAACCACTCAAGTTTAGTGGTTCTGAAGGAGCGACTGGGCTTCTTCAGTGGTTTGAGAGCATAGAGAATACTTTTCGCCACGTGTAGTGTCTCGAAAATCGCAAAGTCGAGTTGCTTCGAGCGTATTTCAGAAGAGGGCTTTGACATGGTGGAACGGGGTTATGAGGGACCAAGGTGCAGAAGTTGCTCTCGCACAGACATGGGCTGAACTTAGAGCCCTTATGATGAGGGAATTCTGTCCTCGTCATGAGCAGCGAGCCTTAGAGAAGGAGTTTGATATTTTGAAGCAAGATAGTGGTGAGCACAGGGCATATACTGACAGGTTTGAGGAGTTGAGTCTACTTTGCCCGACAATGGTTACCCCACTTGACATAGCTATCGAAAGGTACATCGATGGCCTACCAGACTCGGTACAAGACATCCTTACTGGTAGTAACCCTGCCACACTCCGTCAGGCGATCGAGTTATCTGCGACATTGACTGAGTCGCAGATTCGGAAGAACAAGTTACACAGGAAGGGTGACAAGGGCAAGAAACAGTCAGCTGACAAGGAGGATAGCAAGAAAGGCCAAAACAAGAAGGGTAAGGAAGGTGAGACGTCAAAGAAATCAAAGAAGCGAAAGGGTGGTCAAAACTTTGCTGTTACAGCACAGACTGCTCAGAACCCGCGAAACCTAACAGCTCAGCCACCTGCAAAGAAAGCATATGCCGGTACCGCACCTTATTGTGCACGCTGCAACGGTCATCACGCAGTACAACAAGCTTGCTGGCAATGCACGACGTGTGGTAAACTTGGGCATTTGGCCAAGATTTGTCGTTTGGGACAAAATCAGGCTGCTCAGGTTCAAGCTCCGGTTCAAGGGAATGCTGCGAGATTTCCGCTGGGTTCATGTTTCAACTGCGGAGAGATTGGTCACTTCCGCCACAACTGCCCAAGACTGGTGAATGCAAATGCTAACGCAAACCCAAATGCGAACGTCAACGTCAATGTGAATCCAGCACGCGGTCGAGTGTTTAACATCAATGAGGCACTCAATGATGAAGGAGTGAACAATTAGCAGTTTGTTTTTCCCTCTGGTTGTTATCTTGTAACATTTAAAGACAATGCGGATGTTATATAAATAAAATTTGTGGTTTTATTTTTAACTAATGCAATTGTATGAATGTTTGATTCAACCTTATGATGTTAACACAAAGACAAAACTACTTGTGTGGTTCTGTCATTTTTATGATCACTTGTAATCTCCCTAAGAACCTCAAACACTTGTTCCTTTTAAATCTAAAGTATCTTATAGTCTTGCACCGTTCGAGATGCAAGAATTATCATAACAGCTTCAAGGGTTGTCTGATAAAGGATTCATCAGTCCGAACTTTTCACCTTGGAGAAACTCCTATACTCTTTGTGAAAAGAAAGATGGATCTTTTCGAATATATATCGATTAACGTAAGCCTGGTGAGCTTACCATCAAGAATCGATATCCCCTACCTTAAAATCGATGATCTCTCCGATCATCTGCAGAGCGCTTCATGCTCTTCCAAGATCGATTTGCGTTCTGGGTATCATCAACTTCGTATGCTCGAAGAAGATATTCCCAAAACGGCTTTCTGCACGAAGTATGGCCATTACGAGTTTACAGTCAGGCCTTTTTGGATTGACAAATGCTCCAGCCATCTGCATGGACTTAATAAATAGAGTCTGCAAGTCTTATTTGGATCAGTTCGTCATTGTTGTTATTGATGACATCTTGATCTATTCATGTCCTGAGCCGATCACGATCAACACCTTCGTTGACATCGGAGCCCTGATTGAATTCCTTGTACACCTTAAAATATACAATACAACTCAATTAGGACAAACCGAATTCCTTTTAAGATCTTCCTATCTTTATAGTTAGATTCTTGAAAATATTTAAGGTGCCAAAGGAAATCCACGGATTGGGTTCCTGGTATGCTTTAAATACCCGTGTCCAAAGATAACAAATTAAAGGTCAAATTGAACGATTATACGATTGAACGAGTATGCAATTATGCAATTATGTGTTTATGAGTTATATGTTCTCCTCTATGTTTTTGTGTTTTTATACTCTGGATAATTCGTTATCCAAATCCTCGCAGGATCTTTCATATCTTCATATGAGGGATTCGTAGCAGGATAGTCAAAAGGTACTACCTTAAATCCTTAATGGGCTTCTATGTAATAGATAAGACCCTTGGATTTTATAGTATCACTCCATGATTCATAAGAGACCCTCTTAGTGGTCTAGTCAAAAAGATTGATTCACAATTTGGTTAAAGAACGACATCTAGTGATGTAGCTGAACAGACTCCTTGATAGTCTATTCAGATCATTTATTGATTTAGTCAAAGGGACTCTATGGCGGTCTAGTCACACTCATCACAGGATTGTTCATTTGGTTTCACACTACACATTATAAAATAGACTGTGTGAACTGGGCAAGGAATTGTCTAATTATGGACGCGTACATAATTATGAAATTTAGTGCACAGAAAACCAGTAAGATTTATTATGTGTAAGAACCGATAGCGACAACAATAACAAAATGACAACGATGTAATGGAGGTACGGTGGACGCACCAATGATGCTTCATATACTTGTATATAAGTATCCCTCTTACATTGCAAACATAATGTTATTAAGGTTACTAGAAGTTCAAGAACCCTAATCAATATTGTTCGATCTTTTCAATTTCATGTTTTCAAGCTCTCACAAGTTTCCTCTAAATAAATTTCGGGACGAAATTTCCTAAAGTAGGGGAGACTGTAACACCTGTGCCTCCACGGCCATCAAACAAATACCGAACCAATGAAATATTATATTTCATACTTGGGATTTGTAAAAATATGTGTATCATTTGCACATATCAATTCTTGTTCAATTTCAAACTCTAAATCGCTTTCTGGAAGGTTATACGCGCACCAATGCGTAAATATAACCAGTTTAATGCAACAAACACTCCGGAATAGTGACATAGGCTTAACATACCTTAAATAACCTTTACATAACTTAGAAATAAGTTTTGAAGGATTTGGTACGGCAAAATCAAGTTAAATCGCTTACAGGGACTAAAGTTGACAAACTGCGAAAGTATGCCAATTTGAACTGTAACAGACATTCCGGAACATGACCATAAGTTAAACATACCATAAATATCCTTTACATAGCTTAGAAATAGGCTTTGAGGGGTTCGGTGTGCTAAAATAAACTTTTGTGTCATTCAGGGACTAAAAGTGTCAAAAAGTGCACAAGTTTGCATTTTCGCGCATAACTTATGTTCTGAATACATCCGGACATCCAAAAATTTATGTAAGCATGACTATATTATATTTTAGTGTTCGCCATAAGAAAAATCCATTCGTCGCGTCATTTGGATCGTTTTTCGCGCTTGTGCGCATTCCGTCGTAATTAAGCGAACATCGCGTTCGTACGACCAAACGAACCATCATCCGGCATATTTTTGAGCATGTTTTGAGTTCCCTAAACTTTAACTTCATTTTAGAGCCTTGAAATGAGGTTAACGGGGTTCAAACGCATCGAAAATAGCTTAAACGGGCTGCAGGGACCATTTCTGCCATTTTTGAAACATTTCTGAATCAGGGGGGCAGTGGCGTAGCGCGAGCCCTAAGGGCCTAGGCAGTCGCGCTACGCGAGTGCCTTAACTGGACAGAAACATCAGTTTTGCATTCAGGACCAGATTCGTTGTATTAGCCGTTGTTTAATTCACAACCACACATTCTAAACTTGCTTAGTCAGCGGATAAGGATGGAATTTAGTCACCATGAGTTTCCGACAAGTGTACGGGTTGGATTAAGGCACGATATTCGACAAGCGATCTTAACGGTTCGGGTATTCCTATAAATACCCCAACACCCCCATTGCTAAACTTACAAGAAACTTGATTTGAGAAACTCTAAGTTGAAACATTAGTTTCATACCTGAGATTTTTGAATCGAGTTTAGCATTCGGGGACCCTTCATAAGTATTCTTTCGTTCTTTTCCTAATTTTATTGCTTTTCGAGTCAGAAAGTCAAACTTTGTTTGACTTTCAGCGTTGACCAGTAATGGTCAATGCGAAGTTCGTTTGAACTTCGCAACGTGAGTGTAATCACGTTGGTCATAGTCCTTTGGGACTATGCCCACTGATTACCACGTTGTCTAGGGTCGTAGGGTAGGCGATCTAATAAATCGCCTATACCTTCGAACCCGTCCCAGTTTGGTCGATCATTAGGATCCGACCAAATACATTAGGTGACCCTAGTATAGGGCATAACCTTCCGAGGTTATACCCTATGGTCACATCGTTTAAGTAGTTGTATGATAGGTAGTTTATATGCCTTAGGTAAATTACCAGAATACCCTTTTCATGTATAATTGGTAATTAAGCATATGTAACCTAAACTTTTGTCACATAACTGATTATGTAACATGTTTAGGCATATAACACTTGTCATAGGACTAGTTAGACGGTCCGAACGCGTTTCACGCGCACGACGCGTTAAAGTAGCATAAGTTACCTTAATGAGTCGCGATGGGTCGAAAGCACTTAGGTTAGTCTCATTGTAGTATGTAGGCCTTGTTAAACCATATCATATGAGTTCCAATACTCATTTGGTTTGCCGAGCCTCATCCTATCCGATCTCCCGATTTAAGTCCGGTTTATTTATATAGTTTTAGATTGCCGACTGATTCCGTGCTCTCTCTAGCTTTGTTTGGTTGTTGTTCAAGACCTCCAAGCATTCTCAGGCGAGTACATTATTCCCCTCTTTTACTGTTTTCAACTGTTTTGGGGTGACTCATATGTGCTAAATGTTTTATCAATGGTTTCAAGAACAATTACAATATGGTTTCAAGAACAATTACAATATGGTTTCAAGAACAATTACAATGTGGTTTCAAGAACAATAACAATTATTTCAAGAACGCTAACAATGATTTCAAGAACGAATACAATGATTTCAAAAACTAATAACAATTTCAAAAAGTGAACAAACTTGTTGGTTGTAGTTTACATGACCGATGACATTCATTAGCAATGATCAAGCCGACCAGTATTAGGTTATGGTACCATAGGATCTGACAAATCCCGTTATTTACTGCACCCATTGTTATGTGTGGGGGTTGTGGGTAGCGACTGAATCTGTAATTATTAACTTATCCTTTGGTAAGGGTTTGTTAAGAACGAGAGCGAGAGCGAGATGGAGCGAGGAACGCGTCAAGAAGGTTTGAATGTTATTAGAGAATCGACCATAAAGTAGTTTCACAATTAAAACAAGAACGACTAGAACGATTTTACAAAATGGGTTAACGATTGGGTAAACATTGGAACATGATTGACATTTGATCATGTATTTCCCACAAAACATAACTTTGATTTAAACCAAGTTTTACTTCAATACTTTGTTTTTGTGCATATGGTTTAGTTGAGACATTTCACTTGCCATACATGGATATTTGACATAGACATTTTGACATGATTTACATCTTGACATGAATACTTTGACATATTATTCAATACATTTGACAATTGATTTAAACATAGACATTTTACATTGTTTGGTTTGGTTTGATTAAGTGATTAAGTAACGATGTGTGTGTAATATGATACAAGCATGGTGGATACGCCGCTGGTACTTCCTATATATAAGTGTTTGTATGGTATTACATGTCGTAGCGTTATTTGAATCATTTCAGTTTGATACATATAACATTTTATACAAATAACATACTTTTCACAAGACATTGTTTTACAAAACAATTTTTCTTTTACAAACTCATTTAACTTGGTTATTCATTTAACCATGCATTATTTTCTTATTTATACATATCATCTGAACTTATTGTTTTTCAAATGATTTACAAAGACAAAGCAAATTACAAGGTTCATGACTAAACATTTTCTTAAAACAGAAGTCATGAATCTTATTTTCACAAAACCTATGTATCTCGCCAGCATTTCTTTGCTGACCTCGTTTTCACATATGTTTCAGGTATTGAAAGATATCGTTTGATAGGATGCATGCTCACATAGGACTGGACAAGGCCTTAGTGACTCAATAACAATGATAGACAATGTTTAAATTGTGTATTTAGATTTCCAGACGATGTAATTATTCAATGTTTAATAAAACAAAACACTTTTTGGTATCCATGGTTATGAAACATTAATTCTGTTGCAACACGCCCCGATATTTCCGCCGCGATTTGTTGTTTTACGCGGTCGGGGTGTGACAAGGGGCTTCACTAAAATGGCTCTAACTTAGGCTACGGAGGTCCGTTTTGGGCGTGCGACCAGGCGAAACGAACGTGAGGAAAAACGCTTATTTCCATTAGTTATTTGCATTTTTATGTTTTTTTAAGTATTTTGGGCATTTTGTTTTTGGGCTTGTGTTTGGCCCGTTATCTTTTTTAGGCCCATTTCGAATTTCTGTTCTTATTTATATGTCTCTTTAGTAATTGAAACAATCAGACTTGAATTTTGAGAAAACTGAATTTTCACTTCAAATTCCGTGGCCTTTGGGTTGCAATTTGGGGGTTGGGAAGAACTACACGGGTATTCGTAGAATCAACGTGTTTGATCTTCATTATCACACTACGCACTACATCAGTTTCTATGTGTCACTTGTTGCTAATTTCTATTGTTTCTCTATACGTGCATCTATGGGTTACTCACTTTGTGTCACAGGTTTCGCGTGGATCCACCTGGCTGACTGGTTCCCCACGGCCATGGGTTGAACTCGGTATCGCCATCATTGTTTCACAGTTTCGCAGATTCGCGTTTCGGGACTTGAATCTTTATGTGTCGATGGTTACTAATGTTGTTATGTTTGTGTTGCTTATGATATATTTGTTGAATTCTTGTTATATCGAGAGACCTAGTTTCACATTTGATAATGCATGTTATAAAATAAGGTTTTCTAAAATTAATAAAGCAAAAAAATTTTTTTAATAAAAACCGAATCTATTCACCAACATGTTTGTTGACCCATAACTCTTTTACACGTGATACAGGTACACAGGTGTGGGCGGATTTTGAGTTGAAGACATGTAGGAATGCCTTAGTAATAAACCGGCTATGATATGTTGCTTTTATTTATTTGATTTTGTAAGTTGACATTAATGTTTGAATTCTATGTTATGTGTGACAAATTTAATTTAATGACTTTAAATATTAAACTTAGAATAGTGTCATAAGCTATGGGCGATCATCATACCTCGTACCTTTCCACTGCGGGTCGGGGTGTGACAATAACCACCTGAAAACGTGGTAGTAGGTTCAGACCGAGCCTTAGCAGCTTCTTCTCTGGATGACTTCCCACCGGAAAGATGCTCGGTCAAGTCAGTCAAGACATTGTCACCGGAATGAGAAGTGCTCTTCTTGGTATTCTTGATCATCTTCGGCATAGGAAGAGAAATGGAGGATCGGTTCTGAGGAGCATCGGCTTTGCGTTTCGGAAGAAGCCCTTTCAGCTCGGTAACAGAGGAAACACCTTTACCCTTGATAGATGCACCTGAGGGTCCACACATCAAAGCTTCGTCTAATTCCCTTACCTCCGGATCACTATCCACATCCATAGACGAAAGCTCGGTCCTAACCTACGCACCAAACGGCCCGGCTGCAACCACATTAGATTTGGGTTCAGAAGAAGCAGTCTCAACAACAGGAGCCTCGGAGGACTTCGGATCGGCGAGAGGACGGAAGCTCGGAACCTGTTTCAAGAAGGGCTCCTCGTCTTCGGCCAGCTCATTAAAATTAAAATCCAGAGTATTGAAGCTCGGAACTTTAAGTGCATCCCTAAGCGACATCTCGTCCCCTGCAAAGGAAAAAAGAGTTAGAAATATTAAAAATAAAAAGTCGCCGTAGGGATGACAAGAGGCCGGGAAACTTACTTTCACCCTTCTTATGGATCACCGGCCAGTCCCTATCCCCTCGGCCCCAAACATAACAAACCCGTCCCAATAAAAGCAAGTGTTCGGGAAGGGGACGGATAGGGGACCGGTTGTCAATCAGATCCTGAGCCAGCTGCTTGTCAAAAACAAAATCTTCACCTAGCTCAAAGATCATCGATTGATCTTTAAATCTCCACACCATCGACTGGAAGACAACGGTCGTCCAGCCAAAAGAAATTATCTTTCTAATTTTTCAGGCTGGACTTCTCATCTCCGGCCGGGCTCGGGATACCCTTCAGGTGGGCAAATGTATACCAATCACCAACAGTTATAAATTCATAAAAATATCAGAAAACATTTAAATCCAGTTTCCGGTTCAGGGCTCTACAAGAAACCTCGAAATGGTTTACTCGACTTAATCCAAATGGATTCACCTCACAAAGATGAACCCGAAAGAACCGGAGAACCTTGATCAAAAACCTTGAAAAGGGGACTCTGTAGTTTTCAAAATTATAGACACGGGTGTACAGAGGAAACTTCCCCGGAAGAAAAGGATAAATAGCTTTATCCTTAGCTGGTAGAACCGGATGAAGGTCTGTAGGAATTCTATAACCACGGATGAACTTATCTAACTCACGTTGAGTCATAACACTAACGCTCTCGGAAAGGTTCTCTTTTCCGGGAGCCATAACCGAACTGAGAAACAAATACGCACCTTAAAGAAGAAGAAGAAGAAAAGAAAGAAGAATCTAAAGAGGGTGAGCACAAGAGGAAATCTCTGTGGAGAAGAGAGCAAAAAGTAAAAAGTGAAAACAAAAAAAAATGCCTTTTATAGAGGATACTAAGTCGGTTACAACTGGCCTAGTCACATCAAATCCTCACGTCGCGCCCTTTACGGTTCCCCAGACAGAATGTATAGTCTCCAGCCGGTGACTAACGGTCAAAGCACTTACCTCATTGACGCCACGTAAGCACCATACTCATATCGCCACGTCATCTACCCAGAATTTAGCACAACATTTTACCAAGTCCGTATCCAGACTTGATAAACTGGGGGACTTGAAGATACATATCCGGAGACGGACCTTCCTCATAAGGGACGGACCAAATACTTAAACCGGACGAACATTCTGATGACCTCCATTCCCCAAGACGCTGAGGACGAATCACCAAACAAGTGCGTCTAGCCGAATGACGTCATCCCAGTTGACTAGTATAAATACCCCATCAAAGTACAAGCCAAGTATGATTTTCCTGAACCTTCGTCCTACTTTCTCTCTCTATCAAATACTTATCCTCACACCGGAGGGTGGTCGCAGAGGGGCCCTCCCATCTCTACGGCGAGCCTAACGGTTTTCTCTTTTGTAGGTTCTGGTCCTCGATCTCTCTCTCCAAGGTCCTAATTCAGATTTCAGGCTCCGGCCTTTGATTTTTGGATCTTCAAAGACGGCATGTAACCCAAAGTTTTTATTGTAGTAAGGTATCATCGGACGACCGCAACCGTCATAAAAACCGCCATGGCACGCGTACCTCTCAAATACGTTGAAAGACATTCATATATAAGCGGGATACATAACCGTCCTCATAACTCCCCACATATTTCGTTTTTCTTTTGCATCGATTTTTACACTAAGAAATATGACGAACCTTTCCTAAATTGATGATGTAGAAATTCGTATGATTAATCAAATCGTCTAAATTATTCTTTGTTGCAATGGTGATTTACGGTTTTTCTTCTGTTTATTGAGTTTTATGTTGTCTAAATAATGGTGATCATCAGTGGTGGACCCAAGAATTATTTTCTGGGGGTGCAAACAAAGGGTTCAACCAAATTTTTAAGGGGTGCAGTCGAGATTTTTACCTCGAAAATACACTAAATTTTTTTTCAAGGGGGCGCCCGCCCACCCAAACCAAAGCTTGGGTCTGCCAATGGTGATCATGTTTATAGTTCTTTGTTTTAAAATAATAATAATGTTTTCATTCTCAATATTTATGAAGATGATTTAGAAAATGATGTGTACGTGATTTTAATTATGCATGTTGTAGATGCAATTGTTCCGGATACAACAAAGAGCATGGTTGTTCTATGTTCTTAATATTATTCTTAATGCATGTTTGTCTATTCATATCCCCACTGATTTTTTTTTCATTTTTTTTTGATAAAAAAATGATATTTGCTCAATGTGATGTATTACTATTGCAGTTAGATGTTTGTTTAATCCAAGGGACACAAATAAAGAGTTCGCCATGACGCTTCAAAAGAATTCATGCTCCGACAGGGAATCGGTGTTGCCAGCGATCCGGTTATACAGGGGCAGATTCATAGCCATGCCAGGGGTGGCACGGGCATAGGGCGACCCTGAGCAAGGTTGGGTGGGCATCGGCTCAGGGTCAAAAACGTACAAGGACCTGATTTTTTTTTTAAATAATATGTGTATGTGTTGGGATATATACACGCTGGATCTAAAGAAAGCATAAAGTTCTTGGCTTGGTGGTTGACATGTTCCTTTGACAACTAGAGGTCACAGGTTCTAATCTTTACATCCGCTTAAATTCCAATTTAGTTGATTTTTTTGTTTATTTGTTTGTTAGTCATTCATTAAATGCAAATAGTATTAATGGCCTAATTTTGTCAAATGATAGTGTCATTAGTTTTAATTCATTTTCAGATATTTTAAGGATTTTTATATACATTTAAAAAAATACATTTTATGGGCCCGTATGTTCTATTCGCCTCAGGTCCTAAGATTTTCGACAATTTTCAGAAACAACCCCGCTTTAAGCTTATAAGAGTAAAATTAGCCCAATTTTTTAAGCAAGGTTAGGGTACATTCCTATTTCTCATCATTCTCACTTTATTATTTTGCTGATGTTTGTTAGTTCGTATTTTAGAGAATTATAAAAGCCGCCAATGGGTTTGAGCTTTTATTTGTTTGGAAGCTATGGAAGCTTCGGAGAAGAAAGATAAAATTGTTAGACAAAAGGTCGAAGGATTTCCAAGAAATAATCATATTAATTCTTTTGGTAGAATACTAGAATTATACAAGTTAAACCTTTCCTCTTATTCGAATTTTAAATAATCCTTGAAGTTAAATATTTTGTTATTGAAATTTTCAATTAAAATATAAGTGTTTTCTTCTTTCGATTTTTTTTGTTTAGTTTTTTTTTATCTTATTTACAGTATACAAATGTTCTTTTTTCATTTAAAAAAAGATGTGGAGTAGTAAAAAATGGAAACCGATCACAGGTTACAGTCAATAAAGGTTAGAGTGTTGTATTCTAAACAAATTCAAGAAATTGAAATAAACAATTAAGGGGTATATGATGGTGTCATTTGCAAGTCCTGTCCAATTGATTTTTTTTGTTCCGACCTCAAACACGTCAAATCAAAAAGAGTATCAAGATATCGCCAAATTTTGTTATCTAAACTCAATTTGATTTTGTGATCATTACCGCAAACACAGTAGCAAATGAAAAACTATACTCAGCATCTCGCTGCAACGCGCGGGTTGCGTTAACTTGTTCTTGACAAAAATCAAGTTCGTCATAATGTTTTACATGATGTAATTAGTGTAGATTACTTGTGAAAGTTGTTAGAAATTGTTTTTGGTGATGAAAAGAAAATAAACACATGTTTTGAAAACATGGGAAACCTCCATTTTTAAGGAAAACTATGTCAAAATTTTTAAAAAATTTTGACCCTTAGAAAAATATAAGTTTTGGTAAAACTTATTCCCCAAAAATTCACCTCAAAAGATTTTGCAAGGTTCCCTAATTTTGTTACAAGAATATAAGCCAAGAAATAAGAATATCTTCAAGTTAAAATCAATATTAAGTATGTATATTTTTAGGGAAAATATATATATTTACTGATCACCAAATTTTGTGCTAAGTGTATATTATGTGTATTATATGTAGTAGTGTAATAGGATTATGAAAATACACTAAATACTCCCAAGGAGTATCAACAACAAAATACACATGGAAATACATAACAAATACCTATGAATATTGATACAAAAATAACCCATCAAAGGGTATATGAACAAATACAAGAAAGTATATTTGTATAAATATATTCCTTAACAAATTCTTGGACTTGGACAATTTAAGGACACTTATGGACTTAAATATATATAACTATTACCAAGTAGTAAAAATTATACAAAATCGGGAGAATGACAAAAATAAATAAATAAATATATATATATATATAGGGGATCGCTAGAATGAGAACCACCACGAGTTATGAGAACCACGAGAACCGCGCCCCGCGGGTGGCCGTCGGCGACGAAATTTTTTTTACACCTAGATCCGTATATTTTAGGACCGGGTGTAAATTTTCGGTTCAAACGGCGCGCCCGATGGGGTAGTTTTTTACGCCCAAAGTTTTGGTTTTTTTAATTTTTTTTTTACCAAACTTTGGGCGTAAAAAACTACCCCCTCGGGCGCGCCGTTTGAACCGAAAATTTACACCCGGTCCTAAAATATACGGATCTAGGTGTAAAAAAAATTTCGTCGCCGACGGCCACCCGCGGGGCGCGGTTCTCGTGGTTCTCATAACTCGTGGTGGTTCTCATTCTAGCGGCTCCCTATATATATATATATTTTACAAGCATAACCAAATATATATGTATTCCATACAAGTCTTAAAAATATAATATTTTTAAGAAATATAATTCTGAAAAGTATTAAAAATCAAATTATTTATTTTTGGCAAATAATGTAAAATACACAAGTATTTACATAAAAATACAAGTATACTTTCCTAAATATACTTGCACAAAAATAATATTGAAAATATTATTTAACAAAATACTTATATTTATTTTTGGAAAACAATGTAAGTGACATATTTGGACAAGTTAAAAATATAATTATTTTTAACACCTATCGTTTGTCAAATACTACATAAGCAAATATATATTTTTAGAAGTAAAATATATATATTCACAAACGAACGATATCAAATACAAATTACGAAGACAAGACAATCGGGCGAGACCCGACAAACAAGGGCACGACCCTCACACATGATGAATACATATAAGACAAATACATAAACTTAAGATGGTGACTTGTACTTGTGTGTTACAAGTCTAGTGACTGACGTACATAGAACACATATAGGTCACGACGCATACGAAACAAACCGGTGAAATTTATGATGCAGGATACGCAAAACTGTGAGTTCATGTCCCCACTTTTAAACATATTCTTGTTTTCTAAACTTGGGGAAAATACATGTACTGTGGTATGTAGGAACAAAACTAAGGAATGATACTATAGATCATGTCATGAATAGGGTGTCATAAGCACCATTAATCAACGTAATACCTAGACCGCAGAACAAAAGGTTAGATCTAATGAGTTTCAGGCAGCCACACTCTTGGCCAGATTTTTACCGAGAGTGCTTTTGTGTCTCTAGTCGTGAACCGACAAGTAAAATGCCTATGGTTTGGATGCTTCCTATGTCGTTACACATGTTAATGGCCTTGCAAACCATTAGCGATCTCGATTTCCTTACATTTACAGAATACTTTTTCAAGTACATTTACATACCATGATTCTTACAACGAATACTTAAATGCTTTACACAAAACTGCATGAATTCACTCCAAATTTTTTTGACGATTTTCCAAAACTTACAAGTATTTCAGGTAACTGGATGGATATACGCGCGATCTCCTTGTTCAGGATGGTTGTTTATGTTTCAAGTCATTTAGTGTCGATGCTCCATGCCACTTTTGCAGGGTTTGTTCGTTATCTCCCGCCCTCTATGGAGATATAATGAATAAAACCTTGATATTTGTTTTTGAAATGAAGTTGTAAACTTTTCAAACAATTATCTTATGTGTGATGTAAACTTTTATCTTAACTTTTATTTTGGAATGTTAAACTATGAACGACAAGTGGAGTTTATTTTAAGATCATGTAGTGTGTTTACCATTCGTATGCAATGAGAACCTTTCAGGATCACACCTCGTGCTTTCACCTTAGAAAGGGGTGTGACAGATTGGTATCAGAGCAGCGTATGTAGTGAACCAGGATTCCTTCTCGAGTCTAGACTACAATCCTTAGGATCCTCTCACAAAAATAATTTTACCAAAAGATTTTCATTGCATAAAACGTTTCGCGACATCCATGACCTGAACTTGTTTTTCAAGAGTCAAGTAAGGACACTACGAGACTTAGGGTGCACGGAAGTAGCACTTATCGTCAACTAGGGATTACTTGCAACAATGGTTATAACTATTTATATATTAATTAAGTAATAATAATTAATATATGTACATATACCATGATTTTATGTCACAGGCACGCATGTCTGACTCCGAGACCGACCCTGAGATGATGTCTGATGACGACGACCTTGATGACTTTCAGCCCTTCGCCCTACCAGATTTTGGTGACGACGTCCCTTTCGTTGATGATGTTCTAGCTTTGCCCTTACCCATCCACGACCAGCTCATCATTGGACATCCCAATGGCGAGCATCTTGTCGATCCTATCCCGATTCATGCTATTCCCATTGCTGCTATTCCTGTTGAGGATTGGCCTTTCGTTTTTGATCTGGATGATGATGTTGATGCTCCTGTGATTGAGGTGGATCACCCGGACGATGATCTTGGCGATAGCGAGGTTTTCGACATTGTTATACTAGACGTAGCATCCCCTGTTGTCTCTGTCATTGACATTTCTTCTGATTCTGACCTCGATTCTGATGCTGAATCCTTTGTGCCAGTCACCTCTTCTGCCCTTCGAGCCGCGGGATTAGAGGCTTACCGTACCGACGATGATGATGCTATATCGGTTGCATTAGGTACACCTACTCATGTTCCCACACCTACTGATACACCTCCTCATACCCCTATTCGTGCTACTACTGACAGCTCCTCATAGCCACCCGTCCTAGTGGACCATTCTAGTTGGTTGTGTAGCATTCGTTTTGCTTCAGCTTTTCCACGTACACCTCCTACTCATAAGGGAGAGCCCTCAGGTCACCCACATATACCACCAGCCGAGTCGAGTCGAGTCCATGTCTTCAGACATCTTGATCTTTCTCTCCATACACTATGCCATTGCCTGATCCGTATCATCCTTCTCATCACTCTGGATACACCAGGGATGATCTCCTACTATCACTTCAGCTTCAGGTTGAGATCCTTTGTCGCAGGGTCTATGAGCTGGAGAACGAGGCCGATGCTAGACGACCTTCTCCACCGAACTTTCCTCCACCAGTCACACCACCACCACCATCTTCACCCCCACCAGTATCTCAACCACCACCTGTTCATGCACCGGTTGATGGTCATGCTGCTCGATTCAACACCCTAGAGCAGCAGGTTAGTTTTCTGATCCGTTGAGTCCATGAGCTCGAGGATGAGGTTGCTCATCTTCGTAGCTTGGCTTTTCTTACACCCCCACCCTCTCCACCAGTCTGTTAGACTTTTCATTGCAGGTACTTTTGATGGAGAAGTATTTTTAGGTCTGAAGACTACAGCCGAGTTTTGGGTACAACTGGAAGACAAGGACCGCCAATGTGAAGAAAGATATTTTGCCTTTTATATGTATTAAAACTTGTACTATTGGGTGATGTAACCCTTATGCATTTTTGTTTTCGTCACAAACAATGATGTAACAAGTTGTCCTGATATGTATAAAAACTCGGTGATTATCTTTGTGACACATCAGTATTTATCTGTTTATGCATGCTTGTTGCTGTATGAATTAATTTATATGTTTGGTGGATTGTTTGATGTTGTATGTATGTATATATGTATACGTATATATGTTCTACTATTATCTAGTATGGTGGTATCAAAAAAATGCCTAACCTTGTTATGTTATGTTTTGAAAGAAACATGCCACCCAGGAGAATAGTGAACACTCGAGGTTCTAACCCACCTCCACCTCCGCCGATGCCGAGGACTACTGAAGAACTGAACTCTCTTCTGGAAGAAAGGATTTCTGAAGCCCTTGCCCAGTACGAGGCGAACCGTGCTAAGCACAGTGGAGGCTCAAGAGGTACTAGACGCAATGGACATGGAGATTCATCTGGAGGAAACCTTAACCAAGGTAACATTGAGTTTATTTGCCACAATTTAATGAAACTTATGAAAGGTCTTTTTTCATTGTTTCATTGATTGCTCATGTGCGAATTGGTTGAATAAATTCCAGGTTGCACCTACAAGCAGTTTCTAGACTGCAAGCCACTGAATTACAATGGCACCGGAGGTGCAGTGGCTTTCGTGCGCTGGATAGAGAAAACTGATTCCACGATCCGAATGAGCAAGTGCACCATGGATCAGCAGGTCACTTTAGTTATTATATTGTTTGTTGATGAAGCTTTGACTTAGTGGAACTTACAAGTCCAAACTCTGGCTGATGATGCAGCTTATAGCATGTCATTGGATGACTTGAAGGAACGAATGAGGGAAGTATTGTTCACGCGCTGAACTTCAGAAGTTGGAGACTGAGTTTTGGAATATGTCCATGGTTGGTGTGGACATTGTTGGTTATACTCAAAGATTCCCTGATCTCTCGAGAGTTATCCCCTATCTGGTGACACTTGAATTTAAGCGCATCGAGCGCTACATCTGGGGATTGGCTTCAGAGTTTCGCAGTTTGGTGACTATAGCAGAACCCACAACAATTATCCAGGCTGTAACTCTGGCTATCAGCCTTACCGAGGATGTTGTTGGTATGAAAAAGTTATCGTTGAAGACTACTGAGAAAACCGAGATGCATGTTGAGTCGTCTGGTGACAAGAAAAGGAAACATTCGAATCTGAATCAATCAACCCGCAACAACAACAAAGGTTCCAATAACAAGAAGCGTGATCCCAATCCACCCAAGGAGAGAAAAACGTTTGCAGCTGTAAATGAAACTGCTACTAGAGGATACCAGGGCACCATGCCCAAATATAACAAGTGCAAGCATTACCATGATGGAGCTTGTCGCATTCCAAAGTGCGATAAGAGTGGAAAATTGGGGCACCGTGCCGATGACTGTTGGGGATAAAAAAGTGGAAGTGGAAATAGGAATGGGAATGGAGACCAAAATGGTGTTGGTAACAGGAATGGTAACGGAAATGGCAATGGTACTAGTAATAGAAATGGAAATGGACAAAACCAAGGATGTTTTGGTTGGGGTAGCAAAGAGCACTTCAAGAAAGATTGCCCAAAGGAAAACAATGCCCAGGCTCGAGCATTCATGATAGGAGCAAGGAACGCCCGCGAGGACCCTAATGTGGTCACCGGTACGTTTCTCGTTAACAATCACTTTGCATCCATATTATTTGACACCTGTGCCGATTATAGTTTCATGTATGTGGAACTTAAATGTATACTTGGGTTTGAATCTAGTAGATTAGATATTCCTTATTCCATAGAATTAGCTGATGGTAAACTTGTTGAATCGAGCGAAGTTGTTAGAGGATGTACATTAGAACTTGGTGAACGACGATTTAGCATTGATCTTTTGCCGGTCCAGTTGGGTAGCTTTGATGTTGTAGTCAGCATGGATTGGCTATCCAAGAATAGAGCCGAAGTTGTTTGTCATGAGAAAAATCATTCGCATCCCTCTTGCGAATGATGAAACACCTATAGGACACGGCCTTCATGCAGTTGATGCGAGGACGCTGGGCCCCATAAGGCGGTGGATTGTGACATCCCACATTGGTTATGAAGGCGCATAAATGCTTGCAAAAAGGATGCGTAGCCTTTTTGGCACATGTGGTAGATAAGAAGGTTGAGGATCTGAAGCTTAAAGATATTCCTGTGGTGAAGGATTTCCCTGAAGTCTTCCCCGAATACTTACCAGGATTACCTTCGCAACGACAAGTTGAGTTCCATGTTGACTAGGTTCCAGGCGCCGCTCCTGTGGCCAAGGCACCATATCGACTTGTGCCATCCGAGATGCAAGAATTATCTACACAACTCCAGGAGTTGTTGGATAAAGGATTTATAAGGCCGAGCTTCTCATCTTGGGGAGCTCCAGTATTGTTCATAAAGAAGAAGGATGGAACCCATCAAATGTGTATTGATTATAGGGAGTTGAATAAGCTCACAGTTAAGAATCGGTATCTGTTAGCGAGGATTGATGACTTATTCGACCAGTTACAAGGATCGAGCTATTACTCCAAGATTGACCTTCGATCGGGCTATCATCAGTTGAGGATTCAGGAGGAGAGCATACCGAAGACTGCGTTCAGAACTCGTTATGTACACTACGAGTTCCTTGTGATGCCATTTGGATTGAAAAACGCACCAGCGGTTTTTATGGATCTGATGAATCGTGTTTGCAAACCATATCTCGATAAATTCGTGATTGTATTTATTGATGATATTCTGATCTATTCACGAACGAAGGAAGAGCACAAGCAACATCTAAGAACTGTTCTGGAACTACTAAGGAAAGAGAAAATTTATGCAAATTTCTTAAAGTGCGAATTTTGGATTCGTGAGGTACAGTTCCTTGGTCATGTTGTAAATGAGAGTGGTATCCTTGTAGTTCCGTCAAAGATTGAAGCGATCAAGAATTGGGAAGCCCCCGAAACGCCGACTGAAGTTCAACAGTTTTTGGGATTAGCGGGTTATTACCGAAGATTTATTGAGAATTTCTCTAAAATTGCCCAACCGCTAACTTCCCTCACACAGAAAGACAAGAAGTATGATTGGGGAGAAAAGCAGGAAGAAGCCTTCCAACTTCTCAAAGACAAGTTGTGCGATGCACCGATCCTATCACTACCCGAAGGCACTGAAGACTTTGTGGTATACTGTGACGCTTCACATCAAGGATTGGGTTGCGTGCTTATGCAACGCCAAAAGGTTATCACTTACGCATCATGACAGTTGAAGGTTCATGAGAAGAATTATACCACCCACGACTTGGAACTGGGTGAAGTGATATTTGCTCTGAAGATTTGGCAAGATTATTTGTATGGTACTCGATGTACTATCTTCACAGATCATAAGAGTTTGCAGCACATATTTGATCAGAAGGAATTAAATATGCGCCAGCGACGATGGGTTGAGTTGCTGAACAATTACGACTGTGAAATCAAGTACTACCCTGGAAAGGAGAATGTGGTAGCGGACGCCTTGAGTCGAAAGGAAAGGGTTAAAACCTTAAGAGTTCAAGCTTTGGAGATGATGATTTGGACGAATCTCACTTCGCGCATTCATGATGCACAGCAACAAGCAATCAAAGAGGAAAACTTTAAAGCTAAATATCTCAGAGGTATGGAGAAGCAATTGGTGCCAAACGAAGAGGGAACCTTATACTTTATGGGAACATTTGGGTTCCGCTCTTTGGCGGTATTCAAGAGATAATCTTTGATGAAGCTCACAAGTCAAGATACTCGATCCACCCAGGATCGGACAAAATGTATCAAGACTTGAAGGAATACTATTGGTGGCCAAAACTCAAGAACGATGTTGCTGCATACGTTGGAAAGTGCCTGACTTACGCTAAGGTTAAGGCCGAGTATCAGAAACCATCAAGTCTACTGCAACAACCTGAAATTCCCATATGGAAGTGGGAACAAACATCGATGGATTTCATAACAAAGTTGCCCAGGACCCCTAGAGGGCATGACATGATATGGGTAATAGTTGATCGATTAACCAAGTGTGCACACTTCCTACCAATTCGGGAGAAAGATAGCACCGGAAAACTTGTTGAGCTGTATCTTAAAGAAATTTTGGCACGTCACGGGGTGCCTATTTCGATTATTTCAGACAGAGATGGACGTTTTGTATTAAGGATTGGCAATCCTTCCAAGAGGCCTTTGGATCTCAGTTGGATCTCAGCACGACCTTTCATCCGCAAACAGATGGCCAGAGTGAACGGACCATACAAACTCTCGAAGACATGCTTCGCGCATGCGTGATGGATTTAGGCGGCAGCTGGGAAACTCATTTACCCTTAGTTAAGTTTTCATATAATAACAGTTACCATACGAACATAAAAGCCACACCGTTTGAAGCTCTATATGGCCGCAAGTGTCACTCACCGTTATGTTGGGCAGACGTCGGAGACAAACAGTTGATTGGTCCCGAACTTGTTCAAGAAACGACCAACAAAATCATGCAGATCCGAGACCGTATCAAGGCGGCTCGTGTTTGACAAAAGAGCTACGCCGATCGTAGACGGAAACCTTTAGCCTTTGAGGTGGGAGACAACGTGTTGTTGAAGGTCTCACCTTGGAAAGGTGTAGCAAGGTTTAGAAAACGAGGAAAGTTGAATCCACGTTACATTGGACCATTCACGATCTTGGAAAAGATTGGTATCGTAGCGTACAAAATGGAGTTACCAGAGGAACTAAATGGGGTACATGATACGTTCCATTTTGAAAGAGTACAACCCAGGAAACAGTTATCATCCTTGCGGATGAGGTACACATCGACGGCAAACTCCGATTCATAGAAGAGCCTATTAAGGTAATGGATTGGAAGATCTAGAAATCAAGGAGGAGTCGCATTAAACTTGTTAAAGTACGTTGGAACTCTAGACACGGGCCCGAGTACACATGGGAACGCGAATACCAGTTTAACGCCAAGTACCCCCACCTATTCGAGAAAGCTCCTGCAAGAGATAACTCAGCTTGAATTTTGGGACAAAATTCTTTTAACGGGGGGAGACTGTGACAAATGGCACAAAACTGGTAATTTTCGTACTATTTTATTAATTATTTTTATTTGGAATTATATGCTTAAACGTCAACATTATGTGTTTACTTTGTTTACATATGAATTCATGCATGTTTTATACTTCAAATATCGCATTGTGCATTACATTAAGCGTTGCGTCAAAAAGACTAGTAAACTTACCGGTATGACACGTCGTGTCAGCACTTCCGCAGAAAGCACTCAGATAGTAGATTTAGGGCCTAGGAGTAGGTCCAACATCAAAAACACATTAAACCCCAAGTGTGGATACAAGGGTTAATGTATACGCTTTCCGGAAGCTAAAATAAGCACAAAAAGACACCCGAAACTCACTTTAAATGCTGAATTCTACAGAATTCAGCAATAATTCGGCAATTTAACACTAAAATACTATGCAGAATTGATGTTTTAGTGTCTAGAATAACTTGTAAAGTGTCGGGAACTAAAACTGTCACAAAAGGTGCTTCATATCTAGTAAAACTGCGCAATTTAGCACTTTAACGAACCAATAACCGAACGAATAACCGGACACTGCCCAAAACATCAAAACTAGACTAGAAGCATTATTTTTATGATATAAAGCTAGTGTTAGTGATAAAACTCCTTAAAAATCATAAAAACACATAAACACACTTAATGTTACTTAAACCTTCTAGTTTACATTATTAACCTCCAACTTCTAACTTTTTACACTTCACCCCCCCCCCCCTCATGTTATAACCGGCCCCAAAGGGCCCACATCCCTTTTGATTATAAAAATCCAAATGTTAGCTAGATATTAAGCAGAAAACCTCATGGATATAGGCTTGTTGGAAGGTTATAAGGACTAACTCAAGGACTTGAACACTCATCTTTCCACTTTCAAAATTTTCATCTTCTTTCTTCCTCCCTCCCCCTAGCTCGCGGCCTCACTACCACACACACTTTCAATTTTTATCATCATACAACAATTTCCTACAATTTCCTAGCTTGTATTAAGGTGTAAGAAGATCATCAAGGAAGGTATCAAGTGCAAGAAGTTGAAGGACCACTTGGAGGAGCTATTAACCTCTCATCTTCTTCATTCTTCATCTTCATCTTCTTTGTGCCACTTCCCTAGCCAATAGAGCTAGTAGTAAGCCTTCTAAACACTATTTTAGTTCACGTTCATGTTAAGTACAAGTCACACCATCTAAGAAACTAAACTTTAAAAGATGAAGATGTAAAGATCTAACATAATCTTAAGGAAAACAAGTGATTTTAGTGATGGTTGATGTTTGTGATGAAGTTATTGTTGTAGAATCTTGTGTTTATGTTTAGATCTATCATGTTAAAGCTTGTTAGAAGCTTAGATCTAACAAGTTTAAGCATGGATCTTGAAAGATCCATGGTTAAACTTGAAGATGAACTTGAAAGACCATTATGTGTACTTGAAAAACGATTTTTGAAGCAAGAACTTGTGTTCTTGAAGTAACTAAGTTTATGTAAAACTAACTTTTGAAACTAAACTCCATGAATAGTTTGTAAAGGATTCATCAAGATGCTTGTTTATGAAAGATTCAAGTATGTTAAGCATGGATCTTGGAAGATCCATGATGAAACATGGTTTTAAACATAAAGACCTTTTAAATGAGCATAAGAATGGTTTTAGAACATGATTTTCAAGACTTTGAAACCCAAAAACTCATGGATCGTTTAGTTAGTAAGATAAAGTTTCGTAAAAAGTTTGTTTAAAATTTACAAGAACACTTGTTTTTGAAAGATCCTTGTATGTGAATTGTAGACTTAGAAGACTACACGTTTTTAATAAAAATCAAGTTCATCATAATGTTTTACATGATGTAATTAGTGTAGATTACTTGTGAAAATTGTTGGAAATAGTTTTTGGTGATGAAAAGAAAATAAACACATGTTTTGAAAACATGGCAAACCTCCATTTTTAGGCGAAACTATCTCAAAATTTTTATAAAATTTTGACCCTTAGAAAAATATAAGTTTTGGTAAAACTTATTCCCCAAAAATTCACCTACAAGTATTTAGCAAGGTTCCCTAATTTTTGAACAAGAATATAAGCCAAGAAATAAGAATTTCTTCAAGTTAAAATCAATATTAAGTACGTATATTTTTAGGGAAAATATATATATTTAGTGATCACCAAGTTTTGTGCTAAGTGTATACTATGTTTATTATATGTAGTAGTGTATTAGGATCATGAAAATACACTAAATACTCCCAAGGAGTATCACCAACAAAATACCCATGAAAATACATAACAAATACCTATGAATATTCATACAAAAATAACCCATGAAAGGGTATATGGACAAATACAAGAAAGTATATTTGTATAAATATATTCCTTAACAAATTCTTGGACTTGGACAATTTAAGAACAATTATGGACTTAAATATATAACTATTACCATGAAGTAACGATTATACAAAATCGGGTGAATGACAAAAATATATATATATATATATAGGGAGAAGATCATGCGAGAACCACCTCTTATTGTGAGAAACGCGAGAACCAATGTGAACACAACCAAAAATGTCTAAAAATAGCTAAAAATCACACAAAATTTTTTTTTTGATTTTTTTAATATTTTTTAGGTTAAAATCGCTACTTTTCGAAGCAAAAAAAAATTAGATTTTTTTTAGATTTTTTTAGGTTTTTGGGGGGTTTAGTTTTTAGCATTTTAGCTGGGGGGGGGGGGGGTTAGGTTTTTTTTTGGGGTGGGGGGGGGGGGGTAGGGGTTAGGTTTTTTTAGGTTTTTTTTAGTTTTTTTTAGCTATTTTAGGTTGTGTTCACATTGGTTCTCATGGTTCTCACAATAAATGGAGTTCTCGCATGAGCCCCTCCCTATATATATATATATATATATATATATATAGGGTAAGGTTCATGCGAGAACCACCCTTATTGCGAGAACCGCGAGAACCAATGTGAACACAAAATAAAATCTAAAAAAAATCAAAAAAGCACTCAAATTTTTTTTTTTATTTTTTTTAATATTTTTTAATAAAAAATCGCTATATTTCGTTACCATAAATAAAAAAAAAAAAAAACTTTTTTTTTTCGAGTAACAGTTATCCATGCACATGTGCATATGTATCATTACTTCAACAAATTCGGTAATACGTTATCAGGAATAGACAATTGCACTTTAATTTACAATACCATTAGTAATAAACTACTTTTTACATTACCAATATTCAAAATGCACATGTGCATAATTATGTATAACCATGATATAACGTGTTTTGATACAAAAAGTTTGTGATTTTAAATGGAGAAGTAGACCCATATACATGTTTTTTGGTTAGTTATATCTAGTGGTTGATGGTTTGGTTATAGTTGTCAAATTTTTATGTAATATGTTGATTGGATGGTATAAATGGTGTTTACATACATGTAATAAAGTGAAAATATTGTTAATGGTATTGTATTATGGATGGTAGGAGGTAATGGTATTGTATTATGGATGGTAGGAGGTAATGGTAGTGTATTATGGATGGTATGATAGATGAAAGGGAAAGTGTATTCAAAGTGGTGTACCAAAACACCTTAGTTCATGTTGATACATATAAATGCACATGTGCATTTCTAATATTGGTAATGTAAAAAGTAGTGTATTACATATGGTAGTGTAAATGAAAGTGCAATTGTCTAATATATGTAATGAATTACGGAATTTGTCAAAGAAATGACAAAAATGCACATGTGCATGCTTGTGTATTATGAATGGAATGATAGATGAAAGAGAAAGTAGTGTACCAAAACACCTTATTTCCTGTTGATACATATAGATGCACATGTGCATTTCTAACATTGTTAACGTAAAAAGTAGTGTATTACACGTGGTAGTGTAAATGAAAGTGCAATTGACTATTATTTGTAATGAATTACGGAATTTGACAAAGAAATGATACATATGCACATGTGCATGGATAACTGTTACTCGGAATTTTTTTTTTTTTTTTTTTTTTTGAAATTTTTTTTTTTTATTAACAAAATATTGCGAATTTTTCAAAAAAAATAGTAAAAAAATAAAAATAAAAATTTTTTTGGTGTTTTTTAGATTTTTTTAGGAATTACTGTTTGTGTTCACACTGGTTCTCGCGGTTCTCGCAATAAAGGGTGGTTCCTAACGGATCTTTGTCCTATATATATATATATATATATATATATAGGGGAGGGTTTAAATGAGAACGCTAAATATTGTGAGAACCGTGAGAACAAATGAAAAAATCGCGAGAACTTGGTCAAAAACAATTCAAATTCAAAAAAAGAATTCTACACTTATCTTTATTATTCGAATACAATGTTAGAAATTTAATTTACACGTTTAAATTTACGTGAATTCGTAAATAAAAAAAATTTACACATGTGTAAGTTTGCCATTTACACATGTGTAAATCTGTTATATTTACACATGTGTAAAAAATCTAAAAAGAGTGATTTTGAAAGGAGAAATGAATTTTTTGATGTTGTAAATTCTTTTTTTGATGTTGTATCTTAATTACAATGAGTTTTGTATTAAAAAAATGGTTTGATTGGTTTTTTCATTCGTTCTCACGGTTCTCGCAATATTTAGCGTTCTCAAGATAACCCTCCCCTATATATATATATATATATATATATTACAAGCATAACAAAATATATATGTATTCCATAAAGTTTTAAAAATATAATATTTTTAAGAAATATAATTCCGGAAAGTATTAAAAATCAAAGTATTGATTTTTGGTAAATAATGTAAAATACACAAGTATTTACATAAAAATACAAGTATACTTTCCTAAGTATACTTGCACAAAAATAATATTGAAAATATTATTTAACAAAATACTTATATTTATTTTTGGAAAACAATGTCAGTAACATATTTGGATAAGTTAAAAATATAATTATTTTTAACACCTATCATTTGTCAAATACTACATAAGCAAATATATATTTTTAGAAGTAATATATATATATATATATATATATATATATATACTCACAAACGAACGATAACAAATATAAATTACGAACACAAGACAAACGAGCGAGACCCGACAAACAAGGGCACGACCCTCACACATGATGAATACATACAAGACAAATACATAAACTTAAGATGGTGACTTGTACTTGTGTGTTACAAGTCTAGTGACTAACGTACATAGAACACATATAGGTCACGACACATACGAAACAAGCCGGTGAAGTTTACGACGCAAGATACGCAAAACTGTGAGTTCATGTCCCCACTTTTAAACATTTTTTTATTTTCTAAACTTGGGGAAAATACATGTACTGTGGTATGTCGAATCAAAACTAAGGAATGATACTATAGATCATGTCACCAATAGGTGTTATAAGCACCATTAATCAACGTAATACCTAGACCGCGGAACAAAAGGTTAGATCTAATGGGTTTCAGGCAGCCACACTCTTGGCCACATTTTTACCGAGAGTGCTTTTTTGTCTCTAGTCGTGAACCGACAAGTAAAATGCCTATGGTTTGGATGCTTCCTATGTCGTTACACATGTTAATGGCCTTGAAAACCATTATCGATCTCGATTTCCTTTCATTTACAGAATACTTTTTCAAGTACATTTACATACCATGATTCTTCCAACGAATACTTAAATGTTTTACACAAAACTGCATGAATTCACACCAACTTTTGTTGACGATTTTCCAAAACTTACATGTATTTCAGGTAACTAGATGGATGTACGCACGGTCTCCTTGTTCAGGATGGTTGTTTATGTTTCAAGTCATTTTGTGTCGATGCTCCATGCCACTTTTGCAGGATTTGTTCGTTATCTCCCGCCCTCTGCGGAGATATAATGAACAAAACCTTGATATTTGTTTTTGAAATGAAGTTGTAAACTTTTCAAACAATTATCTTATGTGTGATGTAAACTTTTAACTTAATTTTTATTTTGGAAGGTTAAACTATAAATGGAAAGTGGAGTTTATTTTAAGATCATGTAGTATGTTTACCATTAGTATGCAATGAGAACCTTTCAGGATCACACCTCGTGCTTCCGCCTTAGAAAGGGGTGTGACGTGAATCATCGGATTGCTACTCCATATCACCCGTTAACGAGTGGACAAGTTAAGTGTCCAACCGAAAAAGTAAGGAGATATTGATGAAGACGGTGCGGGTCGATAGGAAGGATTCGTCGGGAAAATTGGATGACGTGTTGTGGGCAAATCAGACCTCCTACAAAACTCCTATTGGTACAACTCCTTATCGGTTAGTATATGGGAAAGGGTGTCATTTTCCAATGGAGTTAGCTCAACGGGGATTATGGGTGATCAAGAATGTCAATGTGGATTATAATGAAGCGGGCGAGTTACGGAAGGTACATCTAAACGAGATAGAGGAAACCCGAGATGAAGTGTATGACTGTGCATCTGCATAAAAAGACAATTAAAAAATGTTCATGACACGAAGTTGCGGAAAAGAACATTTGAAGTTAGTCAAAAGGTGTGGTTGTACAATTCAAGGCTAAAGTTGTTTCCGGAAAACTCAAGAGCAAATGGATGGGGCCTTATGTTATTACAAGAGTGGGTCGGTTTGGCGATGTGGAATTTGAAGATGTTCAAGATCAAACAAAATAAGTGGTGAACGGATATCAGCTAAAACTGTACTTGGAAGGCAAGGATATCAACATGCTTGATGTTGATGAGGTGGGTTATTTCCTATGCCCACTGGAGGAGGAGACAAATTAAGAGGCCCAGGTTTGTTTAGTGTAGCTTTAGTTTAGTTTGGTTTTAAAATTTTTATCATTCTTGTCATGGAGTGTGTTTGACCCAAGTGTGGGGAAATACTTACAAATTTTTCTTTACACGGACAACACGGGTTTTTCATGGGGGGTAGGGTAATTTTTATGTTTTAAAAAATAATTTATAAACCCTTAAAAATTACAAAAAAATAAATAAAAAAAATTCAAAAAAAAAACCCCAGAAGCCACCGTAGCTTACGGTACCACCTTAGCTTACAGTGGTATCTAGGAAAATAAAGCACTTACGCCACAAAAAAAAACTGTCTTACATTGATCATATTTTGCCAGGGGCCACCGTATGCTACGATGCCTACCGTAGCTTACGGTAGGCCCTGGCGAAGTGGGGTTCGGTTTTATAAAAAAAAAAAAAAGATAAAAAGTCTTAATTTTTTCTAAACACTCATATGGGTTTTAGTCCCTTTTCACCACAACCTTCTTCTTCCTGCATTCTAACATTCCCAAACTTAAACCCTAACCTTCATAACTCAATTCCTTTGCCAAACCTTCAATACTCAACCAAATCGAGTGATTTTTGGGTCAATCTTGGCTAGAATTTCACAAGGATTCTGAATTAGTGCTTGCATTTTGAAAAATCTCCCATTTAGGTTGTCAATTTTGGTCATTCGTGTCTGAAATTTTTGGGGATTTTAGTGGGTTTTTAGCTAATTTTGAACTTCTTGTTATTCTCTCATTCTATAAAACAAAGGTATGTGTTTTGTTCTCATTATTGGAGGTGTTTTGCAGAATTGTAAGTTAATTCTTGTAATGTTCTTGCACACTTGCTTGTAGTTGATAGGATAGTATGAACTTGATGAGTTGATATGGATTATGTTTATGGTTGTTAAGTAATGTGGTAAAAAAAAATAATGTTGGGCAGAATTTTACTAATCTTGTCAATATAATGCACAAATGTTTTCACAAATTGAATATCCTATGTTATCTTATATCCATAACCATAGTAACAAACAAGTGTAGGGATGGTGTAGGTATGAGAAGAGATGTAACTTGGGTTGTTTGTTTGTTGTGATTTGTAGATAGGTCGTAAGGGTAAGAGGTAGCCGGTCTTCTTGCAACCCAAAAGACCAACCTAAATGAAGGAGGAGGTTGGTGTTACAACGGGATTTGGAATAAGAACAACAACAAGAATAAGAAGATGTGGTTGATTTGAAACCACAGTGGACATCCGGTTCATTGGACGATCAACCAGATAGATGGCAACTAGAACTGTTCCACGATAAGATGAACTTGTTAAAGGATAAGAGAGAGGGTTTCATTTGTGAAAAAGAGGCGAGAGAACAAGATTTTGGGCCATTTGATATTATCAACAAGTTTAAGGCTTTGGGTTGGTAAGCAGCTTTGAAGTGCTATGATAGAGATGAGAAGAATTTGTTTGCTGATGAGATACAAGAGTGGATGGCCATCTTGAAATGCCCACCATACAGAAAGGCGTCGCAAATGTAATTATTTAGGATGGTGAATGGCATCGAGGTAGAAATGTTAATCGATACTTTGAGACGAGTGGCTTAGTTCGATAGTAAGCCCGCCAACAAATACATGTTCCCAAGTTTAGACGATCTTTATTTCAAACCTGAGGAGCATCCTATGTGGAACACAATGTTAGAAGTTTGTTTTTACTCGAAACAACACATGGGACAATTTACAGAAAAAAATTAAAGATTGAAGCAAAGCTGATGTTAGTGATCTGTTTACATAATGTAATCCCAAGATGGGGTGACAAGGTTGAGGTTCGCTATCCGGAGGTGCCCATTTTATACACCCTGCTTAATGGGGCACCCCTTATTCCATACCGCTATTTGGTACTAAACAATGTATGGATAAGTCGGAATTGAAGTGATGATCAACCGAACAATGTGTGGCTAAGTTCTTGTATGTTTCCTCGGATTGTATGGTTTCGAACTAAATGTTTGTGACTGTTTATGTTATTTCTAGGATAGTATTCTAATCATTTTGATTATATTACTTTGGTGATTGTGGGTTTGATTTGTAACTGTTTATATTGTTGAATTTCATTTTCTGAACCATTAGTTCTTGGTGCCATAAGCAATCCGGGTTTATTGGGAGGGATTCGGGATTGGCTATATACTTAACTGGTTATCGGGTGACTACCTTGCATTTTTGTAATCCAGGTACTTAGTCTCCCTTTATCACAACTAAACACACATTCACGAACTATGTCTATGTAGTTCATCCTATATTAAACTTTCACACCATCATTTGTAGAAACCTAGAACAGGGGGAGAACATATTCTCTCATTTCTGAATTCGAAACTTGTTAAGTGATTCTAGTTAATTTTAGTTATACAAACCAAACAATCAAATCTCAATATTACTTTTCTGCATTTGAATTTTATTAGTCATAATTCGCAAACTACTTGGCAAACACATTTTCCACAAACTCCGTGTGTTCGATACCTATTTACCACTAAATATTTAGTGTAATTGGTTTATTTTTTAGTGAGACTTCGACCTCACGTCAAATTTTGGATGGGGATAATTTTGAAAATTTAAAAAAAAAATTAAGTGAGTATCGTCCGAATTGAACACTTAACATTGTACTTGTACGACATACCGGCAACCCTGTATCCTTTCATTGGTGAGCGTTTGGGCCACACACTCACATGGTTAAAAATCGTTTGTTTGATTGAGAGTGGCGATGTGTGTGAGGGCATTAGAACTTGTTCATTAGATACGTCCCGAGGCCATAGCTTAGCATGTATACAAAGATGATAAGGGCATTTAGTTAGCCTCGTAGTGATGTGTGCGATTGTGGTAACTTGGGGGTTGGGCCTCATACATTATATATATAAGCATAGTAGTGTGAGGGGTGGGGGTTTGGTCTATTAGTAGCCACATTTGAGCTTATTGCCTGTCATTTGATAACCCGTGCCTACCTCCCAAAAATTTTACCCGTTTGAGAAGACCCGGTCTTGTAGTTTCAGTATTTAGTGCTTTTGTGGTTTGTTTATGTGTTGTTTATTTTATAAAAAAACGAGAAAATACAAAAAGAATGAGAATAAATGTCGTAGTAGTTTGAAAGAAAAAGAAAAGAAACGAAAAAGAGATGCAAGGTTTTGTAGATAGTTAGCCGAGCTTGTTTAGTTGTAATAATAAGACAGGGTTGGATCATTGCGCTACTTTACATATATTTTCCTCATTTCTTACCTATACACTTAGCCTCATTACACCCTGTTAAGTCCTTTTGATTTACATGCATGCTTTAGCGTTATCTCGGCGAAGGTTCGATTTATGCACAAGCTTATTACGCACAATCACACATTTGCGTTGAGTGTTTTCTAGCACATCTTTGCTAGTTATCATTTATCACCGAGATGAGTGTTATTGTGAGGGGTTTGTCTTGTGGGTTACTATGGGAAGTTTGTAAAAGATGACGGTTATTTGTTTGGTTTTGTTTGGATCGCTTTGTTGAGTAAGTCAATTTGTGGTTTAAATGGTGGTTTGCTTGAACGAGTTGCTTGGGGGCAAGCAACGGTTAAGTGTGGGGATGTGACGAGTGAACCGTAGGATAACCCTTAAGTAATCTAAATAGTATAAAAATCACATATTTAATTGGGTTATTGTCTAGAATTGGTCGACTAGGGTTTATTTGTGATTGCAGGTACAACAGGTATAAAAGAGAGTGAAAATGAAGGAAAGAAGGAAGTTTGGTGACGAGTGGACGCGAGACGGAGAGATGGAAGTTTTGAAGAGAAACAAGCTATGCTAGCTTCAAAATCACAATAGTTCCACCGTAAGGCAGTAAAGAGCCACCGTAGCCATTTGATGACCGCCGTAAGCTACGGTGGCCACCGTAGCTTACAGTGGAGCCAGGCGGAATTTTTGTAGGTCCTTTTTAGTTTTTGGTGGTTGTGACTTATGGGATATCTTATCATTGCTTTTACGGTGGAAATATTGTGATTCTGAAGCTACCGTAGAGTACGGTAGCTATCGTAAGCTACGGTAGAGATTAGATTTGCCCAACTTGATTCTCTTCAAAACTTCCATCTCTCCGTCCCGCATCCGCTTGTCACCAAGCTTTCTTCTTTCCTTCATTTTCACTCTCTTTTATACATGTTGTACCTGCAATGAAAAATAAACCGTAGTCATCCAATTCTAGACAATAACCCAATTAAATATGTGATTTTTATACCATTTAGAGTACTTAAGGGTTATCCTACGGTTCACCCATCATTGGTAGATTATGGAAGGAAATCGTCAAAAAATTGCGGTAGCAGGCAGGAACTAGTGGTTGTTGAGTAACGGTCCGTGTGAGTTATGAGGAAGAAAGGAATGAAAAGTAGGGTTTTATCGAGTCTGCAGGTAGGCACGACCCCGTATCTTTGGAAAAATAGTTTTTGTTCATTATGGTCGTTTCTCTGTCCACTTGGTTCCTTGACTTGTTTTACCTAGCATATAGACTTTTTGACATGGTCTTTCACAATATAACTACAATATGGATTATTATAACACAAAAATAATATATATATATATATATATATATATAGTTTTTGTTACCTGATCACTTATCTATCTCTGTTAAAGTTATCTCCGTTTCTTCATCCTCAAGGAATCCTTCATAAAATTTAAGCCTTTGTCCATTGACTTTGAATGGTTCTCCGTTTGGAGGCTTAATTTCTATGGCTCCATGTGAATACACCTTGGTGATGGTGAAAGGTCCAGACCATCTAAACTTGAGTTTCCAGGGAAAAGTTGTATCCTAGAGTTAAAAAGGAGCACTTGCTCTCCTTCTCTGGATTCCTTAGGTCCGCTTATATATTTGTCATGCAATCTTTTTGAGTGTTCCTTGTAGATTTCTGAGTTGGAGTATGCTTGATTGCTTATAGTTTCGAGCTCATAGTATCCATTGTGAGTCCTAGGTATTACCATCTATGGATGAGGGTTTTATACTTTAAGATAATCATGGTTAAAATGTTTTTAACTCCTACTTATCCCGGGCTAGGGTGTCTTATATCGCCTAGGTTTGCAAGTAAGTCGTGGGAAATGTACGCGCGATATTGTCTTTCTATTTTATGCGAAAGTATAAAGAGTCACGTGTGCGTTCACCCAACATGGTGTTTTTATCTTATGATGAAAACCCCAAATGACCGCACCATTTAATCATTTTCAAGTGTGTGTGTGTATATATATATATGTTATATTGATTGTCATCCTCTCTTATATTTTACTTGCATTTTCCCTCAATTAACGATTGATTATTGAGAGCTATCATGTTGTTGGTGATACTTGATTCTTACCTAAACTATACTACGTCACATTAAGTACACTTACCTTATTGTGTGTAGTTATGTTAAGTATTTTAGCCATTTTATAAATTTAAAACAATGATTTGTGTAAGAAAAACCTTTCCAAAATAGATACTCTTAGACACATTAGTAATTTACAGACTAGAGATGAAAGAGAAGTAGTTAATTTGAGAGATAAATTACTTAAAATCTTACATTTATATAATTTCAAAACACATAGTGATTTTGAATGGTTTCTTGTGACTTCTCTCAATAGTTACTATTCTCAAATTACATTGATTTTGATTGGTTTCTTGTGACTTCTCTCTATATTTAGAATTCTCAAACTACACACACTTAAAATTACAAAAGGGTTTCAAAGAGTTAAGTTCTAACATTTGGGTGTCCTTGCACTCATGTAACACCCCTAAATTATTAAACTATATATGTTTGTGTACATGTGTAAGTTATAAAATTTATAATAAAACAATGAGAATAGAAACTAGGAATAATTAACCTAGTTAAAATCTTAGTAGAAAAGATGGCAAATCAGGGTATTGTAACCCTTTTTATAAAACTTGGAAACCAGAGGGGCCAAAGGTGCCAAATGTGAAAGATGTTTTATTAAACACTGGATAAACATCAGAACACTCACTTTGTGTTTGTCCTGATCGATCAAAACCCCAGGGGCGACCTAGCTCTTCCCAAAACCCTAAATCATCCAATTTCACTCAAAATCAAAGAAACCAAATCAAATTGAAAGTGAATCAAGGCTGAAATTGTGATTCTCATACTTATTATATCACATGGTATGCTTAATTTTGATATGGGAAGATGTTTTGATGATTCTTGAATTCTTATAACAAAAATTAGTGGTGAATTGATGGATATTATGGTTAAATTAGGATGAATACATGTCTAGGAACAAGTCTTAGACAATAAATTGATTCATTCATGTCATAATTCATGAGTTTTATTATTATTCATATATGGGTTATATGGGTTTTTGATAACTACTTGATTCATTGTGGTAACTGATGTTATTTGAATGTTAAGATGCAAATTCTTGTGTGATTATAGTGCTCTTGATATATGAATCGAATTACTATGCTTAAACATGGTTAAAGTCATTAATCATGAACATGATAGTGTTAGAATACTAATTATGCACACTAGATGTTTGATAAAATGCTTGAATGAATTGGAATACTTGAAAAATATGAAATAATCGCTTAATTGATTAACCAAGAGTATTATATGGTGAATATTGAACCATGAGTTCTAAGCGATATATTCGAATTAAATTCTATAGGTAATTTGGGTGGATCGTCAAGTGAGCAAGGCGGGACGGATAACCGTTTAAAAGGGAAGCTTTAAAAGGTATGCGGCTATACGCTTCGTAATAACTTGTTAGCACTTTTATGTTTAGTGTTGAATGATAATCAATTAGTTATAATATTTGGATGTTACTAAAACGAAGGATTTCGTTTGTAGTATCCAAACAAGAAAAAGTAGAAATTTCGATGATAAATAAATGATGAAAGTGGTGGATTCCACTTGAACGTTTGAACGGGTCAAATGGACTCAATTACTACATGTTTGATTCAAAAAGGCGATGGATTTCGCTCACGAAATCAAACGGGTCAAAATCACCAAAGTGTCGAACTTTGGTAAGTTAAAGTGATGGATGTCGCTAATTAAGATAAACGGTTTGATTTAGATATATGTACTTTGTTAACGGCACTTGAGTTTTAATATAATGTGTCATAAAAATATAAGTATGTAGATGGGTAAGCTCTTATAGACGTTTTGACCTCATAAGTAAATTCTATAGCTCATTAATTGAGACTGGTCGAATAATTTTGAAAACTCCTATAAGCCGAGGGTTCAAAGTAAGAAAAATTGTTCAGTCATATGTTGGGTTTTTATTCCAAGTTGTAGATGATCTGATTACGGTCATGTAGAAAGAAACGTGACCCAAATCGGACTAGAAACGAACAAGTTATGATAGTTCGTAAAATGGCTCATAGCTGGGAAATGCAGGTTTTTAAAACAAACTCGCTGGAAAAAGCTATCCGTCGCGACACGCGACAGAAACCTCATCAAGCGTCGCGACACGTGACAGCTCTCGCGGCCCGCGACGGCTGAAGCTTTCTCTATTGCACCCTGCGACAGCAGTACAGAGCTGCATAAAAAAATATTTTGTTTACTTTGACATTCTAGACTTGTTAAACCACATTATAACATCATATAACTGATGTTTTGGAGTATTTTGATCACATGTAACTGTAGGAACTTGCGGATGAAGATCAAGCTATGTTATAGAACCGAACGAGCACGCAAAGAAGCTTCCGCAAATGAAACTAGTTCTTTTGTCACAAAACGTTTTGATGTTGTGTTTTCATACTTTTGTACATATGGTTAGATGTTTTAAAAGATTAAGTATGTTGGGTTTGAACAACATGTTTTGGTAACGTTAGTGAACGTCTTTGTAAAGTTTTGAAACTTATATAAATGTCGTTAATTCGATGTTTAACTATTAAAAAGACTTACAAAAGCATTATGTATTATATAAATGATAAAGTATACATGATGGGTCTTACAAGTTGGTATCAGAGCCTCGTTAAGACAATGCATGTTCGGTTCAAAGCTTGATCAAGAGTTACTTATAAATGAGTCTAGATTTAAAGAATTAAATGATGTGAAATATGTGAAAAGTGTATGGGAGGAGTGTATGAATACGCTCGAACCCGGGAAATACACTAAGTAGGAAAGGTAAGGCAAGATATGTACTTGACCAAACCGAAAAAGAAATAACACATTACTTATGATTAAGTATGTGTAATATAAATTTCCATATAACAAGAGGGAAATGAATTAAATAGTTATTGATTAACTATTGTGAACATTTCAGTTAAAGAAATGGCCGGTGTAACCGGAAGTGAATCAACATCTCGTTTAACTGAAGAGATGAAAGCTACAATTTCCGAGGAAGTCGGAAAAGCCTTAGAAGCTAGTATACCACAGTTTATCGATAGACTACAAACTACACTCTTATCGGTAATAGACTATAAGATGAATGAAAAGAAAGATACGGGTAAATCGAAAGCATGCCCATATAATAAATTTACGGCATGCAAACCCCCACTCTATAATGGTGAAGTTGATCCGATCGTTTGTCAACGATGGATTAGCGACATTGAAGGGGTATTTGAAAGAACCCATTGTGATGAGACTGATTTCGTGGCATACGGAACCGGTCAGTTAAGAAGCCAAACTAAGGATTGGTGGGATAATCTGAAGAAGGAACAGGGAATTGAGGCCAAGAGAACTATGATGTGGGAAGAATTCAAAACACCGTTCCTTAGACACCATAGCCCGAAAGTTGTAATCAATAGGATTAAAGAAGAGTTTATTCAACTAAGGCATAGTGGTGAGTCGATAGAAAAGATTACGGGAATCTTTCTTGATAAGCTCAGGTTTTGTGATGAGCTAGTTCAGACTGAAGAACATAAAATATATTATTACTACAACATGCTGAGTGCGGAATATAGGGAGTTTATGACTCCTTCAAAATATGGGTATCTTACAGAGATAGTGAATGCCGCACATGAAAGAGAGATTGAGTTGAAAAAGCAGATCGAAAGGGGTGAGAGAAGAGCGTTTGATAAAAATCCAAGTTCTCCAAAGAAACAAAATCCGAACGAAGCTCCTAAGAAAGGAGTTGAAAAGGGGGGGGGGGGATACCTCAATGCAAAATTTGTGGAAAGAATCACAAGGGCGAATGCTATTTTAAAAACAAACCATGTCGTACTTGCGGCAAAGTGGGATATGTGGTTGCAAATTGCCCAGGGAAGGTGTCGGTATGTTATAAATGTAATAAACCGGGACACAAGAAGTCGGAATATCAAGAATTGGTTGGAATCAAAGACACCACTGATGCAAATCCTGAAGCCCAGAAAGCAAAGGCAAGGTCTTTTCACATGACAGCCGTCGAGGCTAAGACTGAACCTGATGTTGTTTCAGGTATATTTCTTGTAAATTCAATTCTAGCATGAATTTTATTTGATATGGGTGCAAATACGTCTTTTTATATCAAATCGATTTATTCAACACCCTACGTTCACATTAACAAAATTACCTATGCCATTAGAAGTTGAAATAGGTGATAATAAAAGTTTTATTGTTTGATATGTGCTGGAATTGCAAACTGAGCATTGACGATGAAGAATATTTCATCGATTTAATTCCCATGTCAATATGAGAATTTCAAGTGGTAATCGGGATAGATTGGCTAGCTCGATATCACGCGAAAGTAATATGTAACCGTAAGGTAATACAACTAATGTCTCTAAGTGGAAAACATGTTACTATTTATGGGGAGAAAAGCTGCAGCCCCATAATCTGTTCTTTCATTAAAGCTTGCAAGCTGGTTCGACATGGATGTAAGGCGTATATGGCTTACATCCATGATTCGACTAAAGAGGCTCCAGAAATCTGTGACAACCCTCACCAAACCAGGTATCCGTACGAATTAATTAATATTTAATTATAGCTTAATTACTGTGCCTGCTTACAACTGTGATTAAACTGCTTACTGATTTCTGATACACACATGCTCATGCATCACATTTTATACTGTCACTCTATTATTTATACACAAACATCAGTGACAACCTTGATGCACAACAAGCACAGTGAGCACACTACGGGATACCCATTAAACATGCTGACATAGCCAGCATCAGGCAGACACTGCCTCTAAGGCCAGTATGAGCCGGGAATAGATTGCTACACTGGTAGTGAGTGTAGGGAGGTGAGGATTGTAGAACTGCGTCACTAGGTAAAGTTTATAGTGACCGGATGTGCCTAAAACGTACTTTAAGTACAAAAATTCTGCACTTAATACAAATCACAGCATTTTAAATTACTAATAAAGTGCAAAAACATTGCAGAACGGTCCCGTAAATTTTCCTAAGTACCGGGAATAATTTATGTTACAAAAATATACATAAAGAACCTTTTTCGGCATAATTAAACATTTTAACGGAACGGTATTTAACCGGATACCCGGACATTACCCGGGACACTAAATTTTTGTCAGACATTTTGTTTTATTACTTATGGCTTGTCATGATCCCCGTACGTCATAATACCCGCTAAAAATAAACCAACTAACTTGCACCATCATCTTTCCTACATCTAACTATACTTGCAATTTAGTTACATTTTTACCATCAAGACCCCCCCACCCCCCCCCCCCCCCAACGATTTTTGGTCCATGTGGACCCACCATATCACCAACTCAATATTTACACCATACTTGGTTGATTTGTTGGATATTATAATAGATATGTTGCTTGTTGTGCTAAGCATAATATTTGAGATGATTATAAGAAGTATGGTTCATTAGATTGTTCATCATTTCACAAAGATTACACCCCATTTCACTCTCTCTCCCTCTTGTCTCGGCTGCCCAAACCGAAACCACCATCACCACCTCTAAACATCATCATCTCCTTCATCTTATACATTCCATTCAAGTTTTGTGTTCATCCATGGAAGGTGCAACTTAAAGGGACTTCAAAGGAGCTTGTTCTAGCCTTTCTCACCATCTTTTTCTCATCACTTTCACACAAGAATCATCCCTAGCTATAGGCTAGTAGTAAGTTTCTTCACCCTTGATTCCATCTTGTTCGAAATTATGACATGTAGTATGATGTTTTGTTGTTAAATCACTAAAGATCAAAAGACTAGTAGATGTTAAACAAAAATAGAGAATATAAAAGTTATATAAAAGTTTACTTGTGGCTGATTTATGAAGCGGAATCTTGTTGGTTTGAGGGTTGGTTAAATCATACTTGGTGTTTAAAAATTGTTTTCTTGCTAAATCCATTGTTCGGACACCCGTTGATGCGATTTAGTAATGTTTAAACCGGGAAATAACATGCTGATGTACTTTTCCAGCCGCCTTCAACAGTCTGTAAAAGAACTTTAAAAACTCTAAAAACGGAATTTCAAAAGCCTAAATCGTGTCTTTTTGAAAAACGAAGAAAATGGCGCTGGAATCGTATTTTTCTGAGGTCGTTTACTATTTTAAAAGTCTGTTTTCGTGACAGCAGCTAAGGCTGATTTTAACAGCAGTAAAATGGGTCATACGTTTTCGAACACAACTTAAAACCTGAACCGAACCAGCCCCTGAAACTTTTATCAAAGATGGTCACGGATGTATTTGTGACCCTCGAACTGGAATTTCGATAAACGGACTTACAAGGAATTTTTGACGAATTTTTCCGTAAACTGTGATCAGAATGTAACAAATCTGATCACAGTTCGGTAAACGATTTTCTATAATTTACTGATAATGAACTAGACCCCGAAATTTTTACACAATATTTTGTGGGTCGATTATGACGTTCCACAAAAATTTGGGAATTTTTGGAATAAGTTAAGTATTTTATTTACTCGTCCGAAAACAGTCCAGTTTTTCACATATTGAAACGGAAACGACAAGGATAGTATTTTGCGTATTAAAACGTAAGGATTGATTGTTGATGATCATGGGTTGATTTCAAAAAGAAAAAGATGTGCGTATTAAGCACGAACACTCCCGTTTTTAGGGGAAGTTCTGGCGAATTTTTCTAAAAATACCGAGACTTAGAAAAACTATTTTTCTAACAAGTATGTTTAACTTTATTTCTCGGAATTAAACCTCGCCATGAGTTTTGACATAAAACTTTAAAGTGTTGGATATGAGACTTGTAAATGTATTTTGTTAATACTTTGAGTCACCAAATACATAATACATGTACGAATATCCCATCCTTGGGAAGAAATCTATGTATACGTTAACCAAGAAATATAAACACGAAATAGTTGTCTAACTATTTCCCCCAAGAACGTTAAAACTCTAAGCTAAGGCACGGCCGTTCGTCTAATAGATATTAGCACGTTGTAGGTTGTCGTGCTACAGACCGAGTTTGAGTTGCTGTTATCGAGGACGCATTACTGTGAGTTCATGTCCCCCTTTTCTCTCAACTGTTTTCAGTTTTTAACTGCAGGGGTGAAATACATGTTACTATGATTACGAGTACTTTTTACATGGTATGGTTAGCGTAAGGAGGGTTACTACTTAGATCATGTGAGTGGGTAGGCGGGAACTGGAGGCCATTAATCCTCATTGTAGGACCGAGGGACAGGAGCGGTAGATCTATTTGGGTGTAGCGAGCCCAGCCCCCAGGCCAAATAGAACGGAACTCGGGGTGACTTTGTGCCCGACGCATAAATTTGCTAGGTTTGAGTCTTCCTACTTGCACTTCACACATATCAATGGCCTTGCAAACCATTGGTGATCTCTTTTTCCTTATTTGCTACATACCAGGGATTTTTATACTTACAAAGGTTTTACATACTCACTTACACATGAACTCGCTCAACATTATGTTGATTTTTCCAACTTACATGTATTTCAGGGAACTAAGGATCTGGCACGGTATGCTACGTTTTCCCACTGTGTTAGAGTTACGGGATCATCCACGTTTAGGGATTGCGACTTTTACCTGGACGAGTCGTAAGACTTAAACAGTGTTTATGTTATATTTGTGGTTGCGTTTTCAGAACAAATTTTTTATATTATCAGGTTGTAATTTCCGTTGCTTGCGTCAACGCCTTAAGACAATGTTGTGGTATTTTACTTTTCAAACTTAAATCAATGGATGATCTGCATGTTTTATTTTCATATAGCTTTGTTGTGATTAAGCTATGGTATTAAGAAGTCCCGCCAAATAAACCCACGCTTCCGCAAAGCCAGGGTGTAACAGCTTGGTATCAGAGCTCTGATCATAGCGAACTGGGATTCCTTCTCGAGTCTAGACTATGATCACTAGGGCTCTCACGAAAACATTTTTACACTGCATACCACTTAAGTCCAGATCCCAAAATTTTTACAAACAAATGTTGAGCACATTTATTTATTATAGGCTCAGTCTGGGAGGCTGAGGCTCGGTCTGGAAGACCGAGGCTCGGTCTAGGAGACCGAGGCTCGGTCTAGGAGACCGAGGTAGTTGGCTAGTGGGACTAGGAAGAGCAGTTTGAGATGATAAGCTAGTGGGACTAGGAAGAGCAGTCTGAGAGGCTGGGAGGCTAGTGGGACTAGGAGAATTATTTGATTTCTTACTTGGTGACTAATGTGCTTATCTGATTATATGATTGATTATTTGTACATATTTGTGTTTGTGTTACAGACACCATGGACTCGTCCGGCACAGGTGATTCGGACACCACGGGCCCTAGACCCATAGTATCAGACGACTTAGAGTCTTCAGAGCATGAGGTCCACACATCAGATGTTACCAGCACAGACGATGATGACTTTCAGCCCTTTGCGCTGCCCGACGCTGTCGATGAGCCCGCTGATGGTCCTTTTGCTGGGTACCTACCACTCGTAGAGATCCCTGCTCCCATACCTTTGGCCTCTTATCCTGCTTACGATATACTCCTCGACGCCGATGTTGACGACGACGTCGATCTGTTTGATGATGAGCCCCTGGAGGACGATGTTGAGGGCGAGGCCCTTCTAGCTGACGGTGGTCTTTTGTTATTCGCAGATGCTCCAGCTGGGGAGTCACCTGCACACTCACCCGCTCCAGACTCCTTCGAGTCTATGGCCTCCGCACCGTCACGCACTCAGAGCGCACAACACTATTCACACGGTTCAGATCCTGACAGGGCATCATCTGCTATCTCTGCTCCTAGATTTGCTTTCGATCACGATCTCGATGAGGATTCAGACCCCGTTTTTCCCCCTGGATTTGACCCGGACCAGGAGATAGAGTTCATCCACTTGGATCAGCCTATGGTTGACCCAGTAGACCCTGCAGTCGCTGATCATGCAGATTTTGATATGGAGTTCGTTGATCCCGAGCCTGCCATGGCCCTTGAGCCAGTAGCTGCTCCTGACCTAGTGTTTGAGCATGACCCTGTTCATGCTGGCATGTCCATTGATCCTGTGATTGCTGACCTACCCATTGATGATCACCCTGCTGATGCACCACTACTGGAGGGTGACCATGTTATTGTTGCTGATCATGTTGATCCCCCACTTATCGTTGATATACCTGTTGACCCTCTTGTTGCACCCCACCTTGACCCTATGCCTGTACAGTTTGATCGAGCACTTTTTGAGGCGCAGATTGACCCACGAGATGAGCACGCCCAGCATGGGTGGATTCCTACGGATGATGAGCTTCCACCTATTCCTCCTCATACCACCGATGCACGTCACGTTGATTTCTCTTTTTCATTTGCACAGTACACACCTCCAGCTCGACCTGGAGAGGGTTCCTCGGCTCATCCATTTGGACATGTGCCGACATCTATTCCAGTTATGCCACAGTCTTCATCTGCTATTCCCCCTGCACCACCATTCGTTGTACCACCTTTTAATCCAGCCAGCGAGCCGTTTCTCTGGACATCACCGTCTGTTATGCCACTGACCGACCCCTACCATCCTTTCCATATGGGGTATTCTATTGAGGACGTTCTGATGTCGTTTGTTGTCCAGCAGGGGGCACTCACACGGCGTATTCAGGAGCTTGAGAGAGCTCAGCCACCGCCGTGCCAGTGTCAGGGTCAGACCCCCCTGCTTCTTCGCAGCACCCTCGACCATTGTTACCTGACTATGTTGCATGCCTTTTGGCACTTGAGCAGCAGGTTGCTTCTTGGTTGCGTACCCAGAGAGCCATGGAGGAGGACTGGCTCCATTTGCGACATTTGTTCTACACCCATTTTCCCCCTCCTCCACCACCATCAGTTTAGGGCATCTTTAGTACAGCATGGGTAGACGTTGGTGAGAAGACGGCGATTGCTCGGACCACACAGCATTTTTGGAGACTGCATTCTGATTCTGACTTTTGTTGATCATGTATATGGGATGTATTGACACTGATTTGATATTCTTTTGGACTGGGGTGATGTAGCCCTTAGTCGATGATGATGTGTGACACTATTATGTACTTGTACACTCTACCATGTGGTCCCGATTTTGGCAATGCAATCGCAGTATTCTCATCATATGTGATGTTTTGATTGATTATTTATGTCTTATAACATGGGATGTTGTGTGATTAATATGATTATAACATGAGATGTTATGTACTATTACTATCATTATATACGTACGCTTTATTATGGTTTGACCGACGTGAACCCATCTTTTAGAAGATGCCGCCGAGATGTCAAACGCCGATGCCTACCAATGAGGCAGAACTCCAACAAGTCATCGCTGCTGCCATCGCGCAATACGCCGCCTCGCAAGGAGGACCCAACGGAAGCAGCTCAAACAACAATGGCAACAACAATCCACCTCATGGGTGCACCTACAAGCAGTTTCTAGACTGCAAGCCTGTCAACTTTGATGGCACCGGAGGTGCTGTCGCTTTTGTTCGTTGGGCCGAGAAGACTGAATCTGTTCTCCGCATGAGCAAATGTGCACCAGACCAGCAAGTCACCTACATTTCTGGGCTATTTTTGGATGGAGCCCTATCTTGGTGGAATTTGCAAGTGCAGACACTTGGTGAAGCTGCTGCCTACGCACTAACATGGACCGAACTAACGGAACTAATGCGTAAAAAGTATTGTTCTCGCGCAGAAATCCAAAGATTGGAAACTGAGTTCTGGCATTTGAAGATGGAAGGTCCGAAGATCGCGGAATATGTTCAGAGGTTTCACGACCTGTCGCATGTGGTACCCTATATGGTCACTCCCGAATTCGAGCGGATTGAACGCTTTATTTGGGGATTAGCTCCTCAAATCATAAGCATGGTGACCTCCTCCAAGCCTGCAACAATTACTGAGGCAATCGATTTGAGCGTGGCTCTCACTGAGGAGGCTATCCGCCTGAACAAGTTCGATGAGATCGAGACAAAGAAGAAAGAGACTCACGTCAAGTCATCCGGAGGTAACAAAGGAAAGTTCTCGAACTTCAAACAAGGCACTAGTGGTGTTGTTAAGAAAGGAGAGCCAAATGCGCCAGCTCAGGTTACAGCTGGTGGTGGAAAGAAAGGAAAGGGATATATGGGCACCCAGCCCAAGTGCAACACCTGCCAGCGTCACCATTCTGGCCGATGTGGTTTGAAGGTATGTGAAGCATGTGGGAAACCTGGCCACTTGAAGGATTCTTGTTGGGCCACTGTTGGCCAGGGAGGCCAAGGAGGATTTGGAAACAGAAACAATAACCGGGGTGGAATTGGAAATCGCCCACAAGGAAACAATGGAGGTAATGGGAATCGAGGCAACAATGTTAATCAAGCGGGCGCTGTGAATCATAACCAAAGGAATAACCAAGCTGGAAATGGAGGTGGAAACGGGCAAAGACCTGGATACTTTAACTGTGGTGATATCGGGCACTTTAAGAGGAACTGCCCAGAGTTGAACCAAGCCCGTGGAAGAATGTTCAATATCGAAGCTAGGGAAGCGCGCCAGGATCCCAATGTCGTTACTGGTACGTTCCCTGTAAACCAACGCTATGCATCCGTTTTATTTGATACTGGTGCTGACTATAGCTTCGTATCATTAGAATTTAAGAATATGCTTGGGTTAGCCGATAGTAAGTTAGATATTCCCTACTCAATCGAATTGGCTAATGGGAAGTTAGTAGAAGCCAATAAAGTGATCAGAGGTTGTGCAATCGAGTTGGGAGAACGTGAGTTTACTTTGGATCTACTACCAGTCCAGCTGGGGAGCATTGACGTGGTAGTAGGAATGGATTAGTTATCAAGCAACAAGGCAGAAATTGTTTGTCACGAAAAGGTCGTTCATATCCCGACCAAAGATGGCGAAACAATTGTGGTACATTGCGAAAAGCGCGAAACGCCGTTAAGAATTATCAGCTGCCTCAAAGCGCGAAAGTGTTTGCAAAAAGGGTGTGCTGCCTTCCTGGCACACATTGTAGACAAGAAAGCTGCAGAACCGAAGATCGAAGACATCCCTGTAGTGAGGGAGTATCCGGAAGTCTTCCCGGAGGACTTGCCTGGACTGCCGCCTCAGAGGCAAGTGAAGTTTCACATCGATTTAGTCCCAGGCGCCGCGCCTGTGGCTAAGGCACCTTATAGACTTGCCCCGTCTGAGATGCAAGGTTTGTCGACACAACTTCAAGAGTTGTTAGATAAGGGATTTATCCGACCAAGCTTCTCGCCTTGGGGAGCTCCGGACCTGTTTGTCAAAAAGAAGGACGGTAGTTTTCGAATGTGCATAGACTACCGGGAGCTGAACAAGCTGACGATCAAGAATAGATATCCTCTGCCAAGAATTGATGATCTGTTTGATCAACTGCAAGGTTCAAGCTTTTACCCAAAGATCGATTTGCGATCTGGATACCACCAGTTAAGGATACAAGAGGAGAGTATCCCGAAGACAGCCTTCAGAACTCGTTATGGACACTACGAGTTCCTTGTTATGCCGTTTGGGTTGACAAACGCACCTGTAGTCTTTGTGGATTTGATGAATAGAGTTTGCGAGCCGTACTTGGACAAGTTTGTGATTGTGTTTATCGACGACATCTTGATTTATTCAAGGACAAAGGCTGAGCACGAACAGCATCTAAGAGCTATTTCGGAGCTGCTGAAGAAAGAACAGTTGTATGCCAAATTCTCTGAGTGCGAATTTTGGCTACGTGAAGTCCAATTTCTTGGACATATGGTAAATGGAGATGGAATCCATGTGGATCCAACCAAGATTGAAACGATCACAAATTGGGAAACTCCAAAGATGCCAACCGAGATTCGACAATTCTTAGGCTTGGCTGGTTACTATCGAAGGTTCATTGAGGATTTTTAAAAAATCACTCAATCACTGACGCTCCTCTGTTGGGTGGTTTGAGGAAAGCTATTTTTGATGAGGCACACAAATCACGGTACTCTATACATCCCGGTGCGAATAAGATGTACCAGGATCTTAAGGATTATTATTGGTGGCCCAGGATGAAGGGCGACGTTGCTATTTATGTAAGCAAGTGTTTAACGTGCGCCAAGGTTAAAGCTGAATACAAGAAGCCTTCGGGACTTCTGCAACAACCTGAAATTCCCAAGTGGAAATGGGAACAGATTTCAATGGAGTTTATAACGAAACTGCCCAGGACGCCCAGGGGTCATGATACTATTTGGGTGATAGTTGACCGCCTAACAAAGTCCGCGCACTTCTTGCCAATCAAAGAGAAGGACAATACGAGTAAACTTGCGGAAAAAAATACATGAGAGAAATCGTTGCATGTCATGGAGTGCCTCTCTCAATCATCTCTGATAGAGATGGGAGATTTGTATCAAGGATTTGGCAATCCTTCCAAGAAGTTTTTGACTCACAATTGAATTTGAGCACTGCATTCCATCCGCAAACTGATGGCCAAAGTGAAAGAACTATTCAGACATTGGAGGATACGCTGAGAGCATGTGTAATGGATATTGGTGGTAGCTGGGATAAGCATTTACCGCTGGCCGAATTCGCATACAATAACAGCTACCACACTAGTATTGGAGCCGCGCCATTTGAAGCTCTTTACGGACGCAAGTGTCGATCACCACTACGCTGGGCTGACACAGGTGATAGACAGCTTGTTGGCCCCAAATCGTCCAGGAGACGACAGACAAGATTGCGCAGATTCGAAAACGTATCGAAGCGGCTCGCGAAAGACAGAAGGCCTATGCGGATCCAAACCGGAAACATTTGGAATTCCAAGTTGGAGATATGGTTTTATGGAAAATTTCACCCTGGCAGGGGGTGGCACGCTTCGGAAAGCGTGGGAAGTTGAATCCGCGTTACATTGGCCCTTTCAGAATTCTGCAAAGGATTGGGCTTGTAGCCTACAAGTTGGACCTACCTGTTGAACTCCATGGTGTTCACGATACATTCCATGTATCCAATTTGAGAAAAAGTCCAACACAAGATACGGTGATCATTCCTGCTGACGAGGTATATATCGACGACACGCTCCACTTTACTGAAGAACCCGTTGAGGTCACGGATTGGAAATTTAATAAAACTCGCAGGAGCAGTGTCAAACTCGTCAAAGTTCGTTGGAATGCTAGGCATGGACCTGAATTCACGTGGGAACGTGAGGATCGAATGAAAGCGAAATACCCCCATTTATTTCCTAAGAACCCTGCATCCGGTAGCAGAACTTAAATTTCGGGACGAAATTTCTTTAACGGGGGGAGAATGTGACAACCCTCACCAAACCAGGTATCCGTACGAATTAATTAATATTTAATTATTGCTTAATTACTGTGCCTGCTTACAACTGTGATTAAACTGCTTACTGATTTCTGATACACACATGCTCATGCATCACATTTTATACTGTCACTCTATTATTTATACACAAACATCAGTGACAACCTTGATGCACAACAAGCACAGTGAGCACACTGCGTGATACCCATTAAACATGCTGACATAGCCAGCATCAGGCAGACACTGCCTCTAAGGCCAGTATGAGCCGGGAATAGATTGCTACACTGGTAGTGAGTGTAGGGAGGTGAGGATTGTAGAACTGCGTCACTAGGTAAAGTTTATAGTGACCGGATGTGCCTAAAATGTACTTTAAGTACAAAAATTCTGCACTTAATACAAATCACAGCATTTTAAATTACTAATAAAGTGCAAAAACATTGCAGAACGGTCCCGTAAATTTTCCTAAGTACCGGGAATAATTTATGTTACAAAAATATACATAAAGAACCTTTTTCGGCATAATTAAACATTTTAACGGAACGGTATTTAACCGGATACCCGGACATTACCCGGGACACTAAATTTTTGTCAGACATTTTGTTTTATTACTTATGGCTTGTCATGATCCCCGTACGTCATAACACCCGCTAAAAATAAACCAACTAACTTGCACCATCATCTTTCCTACATCTAACTATACTTGCAATTTAGTTACATTTTTACCATCAAGACCCCCCCCCCCCCAACGATTTTTGGTCCGTCTGGACCCACCGTATCACCAACTCAATATTTACACCATACTTGGTTGATTTGTTGGATATTATAATAGATATGTTGCTTGTTGTACTAAGCATAATATTTGAGATGATTATAAGAAGTATGGTTCATTAGATTGTTCATCATTTCACAAAGATTACACCCCATTTCACTCTCTCTCCCTCTTGTCTCGGCTGCCCAAACCGAAACCACCATCACCACCTCTAAACATCATCATCTCCTTCATCTTATACATTCCATTCAAGCTTTGTGTTCATCCATGGAAGGTGCAACTTAAAGGGACTTCAAAGGAGCTTGTTCTAGCCTTTCTCACCATCTTTTTCTCATCACTTTCACACAAGAATCATCCCTAGCTATAGGCTAGTAGTAAGTTTCTTCACCCTTGATTCCATCTTGTTCAAAATTATGACATGTAGTATGATGTTTTGTTGTTAAATCACTAAAGATCAAAAGACTAGTAGATGTTAAACAAAAATAGAGAATATAAAAGTTACATAAAAGTTTACTTGTGGCTGATTTATGAAGCAGAATCTTGTTGGTTTGAGGGTTGGTTAAATCATACTTGGTGTTTAAAAATTGTTTTCTTGCTAAATCCATTGTTCGGACACCCGTTGATGCGATTTAGTAATGTTTAAACCGGGAAATAACATGCTGATGTACTTTTCCAGCCACCTTCAACAGGCTGTAAACGAACTTTAAAAACTCGAAAAACGGAATTTCAACAGCCTAAATCGTGTCTTTTCGAAAAACGAAGAAAATGGCGCTGGAATCGTATTTTTCTGAGGTCGGTTACTATTTTAAAAGTCTGTTTTTGTGACAGTAGCTAAGGCTGATTTTAACTGCAGTAAAATGGGTCATACGTTTTCGATCACAACATAAAACCTGAACCGAACCAGCCCCTGAAACTTTTATCAAAGATGGTCACGGATGTATTTGTGACCCTCGAACTGGAATTTCGATAAACGGACTTACAAGGAATTTTTGACGAATTTTTCCGTAAACTGTGATCAGAATGTAACAAATCTGATCACAGTTCGGTAAACGATTTTCTATAATTTACTGATAATGAACTAGACCCCGAAATGTTTACACAATAATTTGTGGGTCGATTATGACGTTCCACAAAAAATTTGGGAATTTTTGGAATAAGTTAAGTATTTTATTTACTCGTCCAAAAACAGTCCAGTTTTTCACATATTGAAACGGAAACGACAAGGATAGTATTTTGCGTATTAAAACGTAAGGATTGATTGTTGATAATCATGGGTTGATTTCAAAAAGAAAAAGATGTGCGTATTAAGCACGGACACTCCCGTTTTTAGGGGAAGTTCTGGCGAATTTTTTTAAAAATACCGAGACTTAGAAAATCTATTTTTCTAACAAGTATGTTTAACTTTATTTCTCGGAATTAAACCTCGCCATGAGTTTTGACATAAAACTTGAAAGTGTTGGATATGAGACTTGTAAATGTATTTTGTTAATACTTTGAGTCACCAAATACATAATACATGTACGAATATCCCATCCTTGGGAAGGAATCTATGTATACGTTAACCAAGAAATATAAACACGAAATAGTTGTCTAACTATTTCCCCCAAGAACGTTAAAACTCTAAGCTTAGGCACGGCCGTTCGTCTAATAGATATTAGCACGTTGTAGGTTGTCGTGCTACAGACCGAGTTTGAGTTGCTGTTATCGAGGACGCATTACTGTGAGTTCATGTCCCCCTTTTCTCTCAACTGTTTTCAGTTTTTAACTGCCGGGGTGAAATACATGTTACTATGATTACGAGTACTTTTTACATGGTATGGTTAGCGTAAGGAGGGTTACTACTTAGATCATGTGAGTGGGTAGGCGGGAACTGGAGGCCATTAATCCTCATTGTAGGACCGAGGGACAGGAGCGGTAGATCTATTTGGGTGTAGCGAGCCCAGCCCCCAGGCCAAACAGAACGGACCTCGGGGTGACTTTGTGCCCGACGCATAAATTTGCTAGGTTTGAGTTTTCCTACTTGCACTTCACACATATCAATGGCCTTGCAAACCATTGGTGATCTCTTTTTCCTTATTTGCTACATACCAGGGATTTTTATACTTACAAAGGTTTTACATACTCACTTACACATGAACTCGCTCAACATTATGTTGATTTTTCCAACTTACATGTATTTCAGGGAACTAAGGATCTGGCACGGTATGCTACGTTTTCCCACTGTGTTAGAGTTACGGGATCATCCACGTTTAGGGATTGCGACTTTTACCTGGACGAGTCGCAAGACTTAAAAAGTGTTTATGTTATATTTGTGGTTGCGTTTTAAGAACAAAATTTTTATATTATCGGGTTGTAATTTCCGTTGCTTGCGTCAACGCCTTAAGACAATGTTGTGGTATTTTACTTTTCAAACTTAAATCAATGGATGATCTGCATGTTTTATTTTCATATAGCTTTGTTGTGATTAAGCTATGGTATTAAGAAGTCACACCAAATAAACCCACGCTTCCGCAAAGCCAGGGTGTGACAAAATCAAACACGTACCAAATGTACGGGAAATTGAAGATGTTTTTCCGGAAGATCTACCGGGGTTACCACTGGAACGTGAGGTGGAGTTTGGCATCGAATTAGTTCTGGGCACGAAACCGGTAGCCAAGGCTCCTTATCGATTAGCGCCGTCGGAACTACAAGAATTGCTGTCGCAATTACAAGATCTTTTAGACAAGGGATTTATTCGACCGAGCGTTTCTCCATGTGGAGCGCCAGTATTGTTTGTGAAGAAAAAAGATGGAAGTATGAGGATGTGCATTGATTACCGGGAGTTAAACAAACTCACGGTAAAGAATCGATACCCGTTTCCTAGGATCGACGACTTGTTTGATTAGCTGCAAGGCGCGAGTTGGTTTTCGAAGATCGACTTAAGGTCGGGTTATCATCAGTTGAAAGTAAAAGAAGAAGATATACCGAAAACAACATTCCGAACGCGTTATGGGCATTATGAATTTTTAGTAATGTCTTTCGGATTAACTAATGCGCCTACGGATTTCATGGATCTTATGAACCGTGTCTGCAAGCCAATGCTAGACAAGTCGGTGATTGTTTTCATCGACGATATTCTTGTGTATTCGAAGAGCGAAGCGGATTACGAATGCCATTTGTGTGAAGTACTTGAAATGCTTAGGCGTGAGAGACTTTACGCAAAGTTTTCAAAATGTGCCTTTTGGCTATGTGAGGTACAGTTTCTAGGATATGTTATTAGTGCCGATGGAGTGTTGGTAGATCCGTCCAAAATAAAAGCAGTGTCTAAATGGAAACCTCTAAAAAATCCATCAGAGATTAGGAGTTTTCTAGGTCTTGCGGGTTATTACCGGAGATTTATACAAGATTTCTCCAAAATTGCAACGCCATTAACTAGGTGGACCCATAAAGATGAGAAATTTGTATGGGGTAGTGCACAAGAAGATGCCTTTCATATCCTTAAAGAAAAATTGACTAGTGCCCCTGTATTAACGTTACCTATGGGACTGAAGACATGGTCATTTATTCTGACGCATCCCAGCTTAGTCTCGGATGTGTACTTATGCAACGAGGAAAGGTGATCGCGTATGCTTCAAGACAATTAAAGATTCATGAAAAGAAGTATCCGACACATGATCTGGAATTGGCGGCAGTAGTCTTTGCCTTAAAAATATGGAGGCATTATTCGTATGGTGTGAAATGTACTATTTTCACTGACCATAAAAGTCTTAAGTACTTCTTTAATCAAAAGGAGTTGAATATGAGGCAAAGGCGTTGGTTAGAAATGGTGAAGGATTATGATTGTGAAATTCATTATCATCCTGGGAAAGCCAACATAGTTGTAGATGCACTGAGCCGAAAAGAAGAATATTAACCTATTCGTGTGCAGTCGATGCAGTTAGTAGTGACCTCGGGTTTACTTGAACGAATCAAAGAGGCGCAAACTGAAGCTGTAAAAGAAGAAAAGTTGAAAAAGGAAAGAATGGTGGGTTAGCTTAAAGACTTGAAAGATAATAGTAATGGATTAAAAACCCGTTTCGATCGAATCTGGGTTCCAAACACTTGCAATGTTAAAACTCTTCTTCTTGATGAAGCCCACAAGTCCCGCTATTCTATTCATCCGGGAGCTACCAAGATGTACAAATACTTGAAACAAAATTATTGGTGGCCCGGAATAAAGCGAGACATCACGAAGTATGTGGAAAAATGCTTAACTTGTTTACAAGTAAAAGCAGAACACCGGAAGCCTTGCGGTAATCTTCAGCAGTTAGACATTCCGGTGTGGAAGTGGGAGCACATCACTATGGATCTGTTAACTAAACTACCAAGAACATCACGTGGATTTGATGCTATATGGGTAGTAGTTGACAGATTTACCAAGAGTGCTCATTTTATTCCAATTCGGGAAACATACACTTCCGAGAAGATGTCGAAAGTATACACGAATGAAATTATATCTCGCCATGGAGTACCGGTGTCTATCGCATCGGATAGAGATACGCGCTTTACTTCAAACTTTTGGCTCGATTTTCAAGAGGATATGGGTACTAAATTGTTCATTAGTACCGCATATCATCCGCAGACCGATGGGCAGAGTGAAAGAACTATTCAAACACTCGAAGATATGCTACGAGCATGTATTATCGATTTTGGTGGTAGCTGGGATATCTATCTACCACTAGTTGAATTTTCATATAACAACAACTACCATTCCAGTATCGGAATGGCATCATATGAAATGCTTTACGGCAGAAAGTGTCGAACCCCGGTGTTTTGGGGTGATGTGGGTCCGCGAGAATTAGCCCACAAAGATATAGTCAGCATCACTAATGAAAAGATTGAAGTGATTCTAGCTCATTTAAAAGCTGCTCAAGATCGCCAGAAGTCCTACGCTGATAAAAGACGAAGGCCAATCGAGATCCAGGTTGGTGATATGGTTATGCTTAAAGTATCTCCATGGAAAGGGGTTATCCGATTTCGAAAACGGGGAAAATTAAGTCCAAGATTTATTGGGCCATTCAAAATCGTAGAGCGTGTGTGTAAGGTAGCGTACCGACTTGAACTGCTAGAAGAATTGAGCAGTATACATAGCACTTTCCATGTTTCGCATCTGCGAAAATGTTTAGCTGATGAAACAACCTATATAAGATATGACGACATAGAAGTTGACGATAAACTGAATTATGTCGTAAAGCCGATCGCAATTCTTGATCAAAAGGTTAAAAACTTAAGAAACAAAGAAATCAAACAAGTTAAAGTCAAATGGGAACATCGGAAGGGACCGGACACCACTTGGGAGTCCGAAGAGGAGATGAGACGCTTATACCCTTCCTTATTCGGTACGTATTCCGATTTCGAGGACGAAATCCTTTTAAGGGGGGTAGACTTGTAACATTTCTAAATTATTAAACTATATATGTTTGTGTACATGTGTAAGTTATAAAATTTATAATAAAACAATGAGAATAGAAACTAGGAATAATTAACCGAGTTAAAATCTTAATAGAAAAGATGGGAAATCAAAGTATTGTAACCCTTTTTATAAAACTTGGAAACCAGAGGGGCCAAAGGAGCCAAATGTGAAAGTTGTTTTATTAAACACTGGATAAACATCGGAACACACACTTTGTGTGTGTCCTGATCGATCAAAACCCCAGGGGCGACCTAGCTCTTCCCAAAACCCTAAATCATCCAATTTCACTCAAAATCAAAGAAATCAAATCAAATTGAAAGTGAATCAAGGTTGAAATTGTGATTCTCATACTTAGTATATCACAAGGTATGCTTATTTTTGATATGTGAAGATGTTTTGATGATTCTTGAATTCTTATAACAGAAATTAGTGGTGAATTGATGGATGTTATGGTTAAATTAGGATGAATACATGTCTAGGAACAAGTCTTAGACAATAAATTGATTCATTCATGTCATAATTCATGAGTTTTATTATATTCATATATGGGTTATATGGGTTTTTGATAACTACTTGATTCATTGTGGTAACTGATGCTATTTGAATGTTAAGATGCAAATTCTAGTGTGATTATAGCGTTCTTGATATATGAATCGAACTACTATGCTTAAACATGGTTAAAGTCATTAATCATGAACATGATAGTGTTAGAATACTAATTATGCACACTAGATGTTTGATAAAATACTTGAATGAATTGGAATACTTGAAAATATGAAATAATCGCTTAATTGATTAACCAAGAGTATTATATGGTGAATATTGAACCATGAGTTCTAAGCGATATATTCGAATTAAATTCTATAGGTAATTTGGGTGGATCATCAAGTGTGCAAGGCGGGACAGATAACCGTTTAAAGGGAAGCTTTAAAAGGTACGTGGCTATATGCTTCATAATAACTTGTTAGCTCTTTTATGTTTAGTGTTGAATGGTAATCAATTAGTTACAATATTTAGATGTTACTAAAACGAAGGATTTCGTTTGTAGTATCCAAACAAGAAAAAGTAGAAATTTCGATGATAAATAAATGATGAAAGTGGTGGATTCCACTTGAACATTTGAACAGGTCAAATGGACTCAATTACTACATGTTGGATTCAAAAAGGCGATGGATTTCACCCACGAAATCAAACGGGTCAAAATCACCAAAGTGTCAAACTTTGGTAAGTTAAAGTGATGGATGTCGCTACTTAAGATAAACGGGTTGATTGAGATGTATGTACTTTGTTAACGGCACTTGAGTTTTAATATAATGTGTCATAAAAATATAAGTATGTAGATGGGTAAGCAATTATAGATGTTTTGAGCTCATAAGTAAAATCTATGGTTCATTAATTTAGACGGGTCGAATAATTTTGAAAACTCCTATAAGCCGAGGGTTCAAAGTAAGAAAAATTGTTCAGTCATATGTTGGATTTTTATTCCAGGTTGTAGATGATCTGATTACGGTCACGCAGAAAGAAACGTGACCCAAATCGGACTAGAAACGAACAAGTTATGATAGTTTTCGTAAAATGGCTTATAGCTGGGAAATGCAGGTTTTTAAAACAAACTCGCTGGAAAAAGCTATCCGTCGCGACACGCCACAGAAACCTCATCAAGCGTCGCAACACGCGACAGCTCTCACGGCCCTCGATGGCTGAATCGTTCTATGTCGTGCCCCATGATAGCAGTACAGAGCTGTAAAAAAAATTATTTTGTTCAGTTTGACATTCTAGACTTGTTAAACCACATTATAACATCATATAACTGATGTTTTGGAGTATTTTGATCACAGGTAACTATAGGAACTTACGGATGAAGATCAAGCTATGTTATAGAACTGAACGCGCGCGCAAAGAAGCTTTCGCAAATGAAACTAGTTCTTTTGTCACAAAACGTTTTGATGTTGTGTTTTCATAGTTTTGTACATATGGTTAGTATGTTTTAAAAGATTAAGTATGTTGGGTTTGAACAACATGTTTTGGTAACGTTAGTGAATGTCTTTGTAAAGTTTTGAAACTTATATAAATGTCGTTAATTCGATGTTTTACTATTAAAAAGACTTAAAAATGCATTATGTATTATATAAATGATAAAGTATACATGATGGGTCTTACAACTCAATGTCCAACGTAATAAGCAATTACCTTATAATAACTAAATACTTGAAATTTCAAATCTCGAATATAGTAATCGGCTTTAAGCCCTCTAATCTATCACTGCTCTTTAAACTTCCAATATATCAAATTCCATATCGCAGCTTCCATAATTGCACTCCATTTAAGAAACAATAATTGATTGAATAACCCCTGCTTTGTCGTTATCTCAACCCTCGGCAGCTCTCAAAGCTAGTAACAAAGCTACTAATATCACTAACGTTTACGCACCACAAAAAGTTCTTCTTAAAAAGGCTCTTTAGGGTGAGATTGGGGTGCTTATGGGTATTTACTCGGGTTGGTGGGTGGTTATGGGGGATTTTAACGCAGTACGAAAGCAGGACGAGAGAAAGAATTCTAATCTTAATAAATCCTGCGTTGCTAATTTTGATAATTCTATTCTCGAAAATAGTTTGAGAAAATATAATATGAAAGGTAGGAAATTTACTTATATAAAGGACATTGGTAATAAGCAAAGCAAGATGGATAGATTTCTGGTTTGTCAGGGTTTCTTCTTTGAATGGTCGGTGGCTTGCCTTAGGGAGTTGCCTCGGGTGCGTTCGGATCATTGTTCGTTAGTATTGACTTGTTCGGACAAAAACTTCAGGCCCAATCCCTTTAGAATTTTAACTCGTGGATGGAAAGAAATGATTTTGACGAGGTGGTTAACAAGGCGACCGATAATTTTGTTGGGTTCGGGGAGGCAGATTGGGTTTTGATGCAGAAATGTAAGGTGATTAGGAAAAGTATTAAAAGGTGGAAAAAGGAGGTGTTGACTAAGGAAGGTGATATCGAGTCGACTCTTAAGGAAGATTTAGAAAAATTAGAGGAGTTAGCGGAAGGCAAAGAGTTATCCGAAGAGGAGGAATGGTCTAAATTAGAATGTTTAAAATTATTAAAAGAGATGGAAGAATGGAAAATTAAAGATCTCAAACAAAGAGCTAGAACTAGATGGGAAAGGGAAGGAGACAATAGCACGGCTTTTTTTTCATGGGTATATCAATAATCGTCGCGCAAAAAATTGTATTCCTGGTCTTCTGATTGATGGGGTTTGGGTGACAAGTCGGGTCTGGTTAAAAAAAGAGATTATGGGTTTCTACAAAAAGGCATTTGAGGAAAAGGTTGAAGAGTAGGCCAATTCTTTCCTGTCACAATATCAAGAGGTTGTCGGGGAGGATGCGGCTTTTCTGACGATGCCTTTCAAGGATGAAGAGATAAAGAGTGTGGTTTTTAAGTGTGGGGCCGATAAAGCGCCTGGGCCCGACGGATTCAACTTTACTTTCATTAAAAGATATTGGCATCTTTTTGAAAAGGATTTCACGGCTATTTTAGCGTCTTTTCACAGCAAAGGTAACATTTCGGATGGGTTCAGTTCGTCCTTTATAACTCTGATTCCTAAAAACCAGGACCCGGTGGGCTTGAAAGATTATAGACCGATCAACCTAATAAGGGTGATATGCAAAGCTATCTCTAAGATTCTTGCGAATCGCCTCAAAAAGGTTGTTGGCTCTGTTATATCGAAAAATCAATCGGCTTTTCGGAAAGGCAGGTACATTCTTGATAGCCCCTTAATGCTAAATAAATTAATTGCTTGGTTAAAAAGAGAGAAAAAAGAGGCTCTCTTATTAAAAATCGATTTCGAAAAAGCATACGACAATGTTAGTTGGAATTTTCTTTTGGATATAATGTGTCAAATGGGTTTTCCTTCGGTTTGGTGCAAATGGGTGGATGGGATTTTAATGTCAGCCAGCTCGCCGGTGCTAGTTAATGGGTCTCCGACCTTCGAATTTAAATGTTCTAAAGGCATTAGGCAAGGTGACCCTTTATCGCCGTTTCTGTTTCTTTTGGTTATGGAAGCGCTTTCGAGCATGTTTGGCAAAGCTGAAGAAGAAGGGTTGTTTAGAGGAATTCAAACCCCTAACAACGGCCCGATGATCTCTCACCTTTTGTACGCCGATGATGCTCTCATTTTGGGGGAATGGGATAGGCTTAAGGTGGTTAATGTGACTAGATATCTTAGGATTTTCTATTTATGTTCTGGATTAAAAATTAACTTAAATAAATGCAATCTTTTCGGGATGGGTGTGGGAGCTGAGGTTGCTATGGAATTGGCTAATGAAATAGGGTGTAAAATCGATAATATTCCGCTGACTTATCTGGGAATTCCGGTAGGGGCTAATATGAATAGAATTTAATAATTGGAACCCGCTCTTAGAGGTTTTCGATAAAAGGTTGTCGGTGTGGAAGCTAAAATTTTGTCCATTGGGGAAGACTTACTCTGATTAGTTCGGTGTTGGAAAGTCTGCCTATTTATTATTTTTACTTGTACAAAGCTCTTGGTGGGAATATTAACGTTCTTGAAGCTAAAATGAGAGAATTTCTTTTGGGGGGGGGGGGTCCACTGATCGTAACCGATTGAATTGGGTAGCTTGGGAGCGGGTCACTTGGCCTAAAAAAGGGGGGATTAGGTATAACGAGACTTAATGAGGTTAATTCGGCTCATTTAATTAAATGGGGTTGGAGGTTCAGGGTGGAGAGTCACAATCTCTAGAGGAAGGTGGTGGAAGCCTGCCACTTTAATAATAACCATAGGAACCTTTTTCCTCTTAACGACAACATTCCTGGGTGTTGGAAAAATATTGTTAATATGATTTATAAAATAAAATTAAACGGGAAAGGTTTAAACCGGTTGTTTTTGGGAAAGGTGGGTAACGGGGTTGAGATTCGTTTTTGGATGGACACATGGGTGGGGGATCTTTCGTTCATGGAAAGATGGCCTCGTCTGTTCGTTCTAGAAAAGTTTAAAATGTGTATGGTAGCAAACAAGTTTAATGAGGATCAGGAAAACGAAGGTTGGTCTTGGAACTGGCATAGGCAGCCTGAGTCTGAAGCGGAGCACAAGGAATGGCAGGAATGTCAAGAGGTCCTTAACACGGTTTCGATATCAAATGCGGACGATCATTGGAAGTGGTTGATCGATGACTCGAAGGATTTCTCAATGAAGTCTGCCAAAAGGGCGCTAATTGGTGATAGAGTGGAAAGTCACCCTCCTAATTTTGTGTGGCGTAAACGGGTGCCTCTAAAATGCAATATTATGGCCTGGAGGGGTAATTTGGACAGATTAGCTACGAGGGTTAATTTAAAAAAAAATGTGGATGTCTCTTCCGTTATGTGACATTTTTGTGATACTTACGAGGAAACGGTTGAGCATTTATTTATTGGATGCATAATGGCCAACAGGATTTGGTCGGGATTTAGCGTTTAGTGTAAAATTCCCCCTATCTTCACATTCGATTTCAAGGATATCATGGAAATTCATAATTCTTGTCAACTGGGTAAGGAAGCTAAGAAAATCATCCATGGTCTAGTGATTATATCATGTTGGTGCATTTGGAAAGGAAGGAATGAGTTAATTTTCAAAGAGATCAAACGAAGCCCGCAAGACATCCTTGGAGAGATTAAATCGAGAGGTTATGGGTGGGTTAAGAATAGATTTTCATGTAAATATATTAGATGGACGGATTGGTGTATATTCCCTTTTTATATGTTGTAGTTTGATCCCTTGCCCGTTTGGCTTGGGGACTACTAGAAAACATGGTTTTTGTCATGTAATTTTTTGTTACAAAATGGTAGCAATTTCTTTGTTGTCAACAGTTTGCCACCGAAAATACGGTGACAAAAACACCTGTGTCAATTGCCCTATTGCCACCAAATAGCCACCATTTTTATATTTTGCTACCTTATTTTTACCACCACAAAATTGGTCAAAATTATTTGCCACCGCTTCATGTTTGCTACGCTCCGCCTTGTTTGCCACCGAGTTTGCCACCATTTAGCCACTGTTTTGATACCATTTAGCCACCTATATTGCCACCATTTAGCCCGATATTGCCACCATTTAGCCACTACTTTTTACACAATTTGCGAGTTTTGATACCATTTAGCCACCGATATTGCCACCATTTAGCCAAATATTGCCACAATTTTTTCCACAATTTGCGAGTTTTGATACCATTTAGCCACTGATATTGTCACCATTTTTTACATAATTTGCGACCGAGTTGTAACCGCCTTGGTATAGTTATTTGCTACCATTTACTGATTACTGGAATATTGGTTTAATTCAGGGTTTTTTTTTCTCCCTGCTATTTTCATCAAAATACATATCAATAAAGCTACAAATAATATAAAAAAAGTCTAATAAAATCCCAAAATTATATAAACATCTCGTTTTCAAAAGCATATAAAAAATACCAACTAAAACATAAAATAACTAAAATTGCCCTAATAAGATAAACATCTAAACATTCAAAACCAAGTGTTTTATAACCTATCTTCGAACTGTAGCTGTTAACATAGCTTCAATTTGTGACATCCTATCAAGCATATCATCTTTATCCACGTTATCTTTTTCTTTTTCAGCCAACAACCCTGCAATAATTCTATTAAACGTTTCTTTTTCTTCATCTTTCTCCTTAACGAGCTCCTTGATAACTAAGTTCAACTTTTCAATCTACAAAACAACCAATAAATAGAATCAAGAAATCAGAATTTAACGAAAAGTAATAATGGGTCAAGTTGGTTGTAAAGAAGACAAAATACAATTGTGAGCTACAATTCAAGTGCTAGAAGCTAAATAGCACGTTGTTCCAATTTGTTTACATATTAAGAAGGAAATTATACTAATTTTAAAAACATTTTTTTGTTGGAAACAACCCGTAAAGAAGGTGTAATCAAATCAATATGAAATTCCTTAACATTCTCACTAATTTAAGAGCATCAAACCTAACAATAGAAAACAAGCATCGCAAACCAAACAAACATAATAACCATGGGAAATGATACAAATGCACAAAAGTTATTAGTCTAAAAGGATTAAAAATACCTCACGGTCTTCCGAGTTCAGTGACCAAGGCTAGGCAACAACTCACTAGTCGAAAAAGACACAGCTAGTCTTAGGATCAAGGCTTCTTTCCTTTGCTATGTAAACACGGGTCACTACCATTGCCCAACCCATACACTTTTCCTTAATATTTTTTAAGTTAAAAAGAAACTAACAAAATATCAAAGTTTTACACAAACATTTTATCAAACAGGTTGTACACATCATCAATAAACAAATACATTTGGGCCTCTATTCGTATTCGTCTTGTTGTTTAGTCGTGAAATGACCATTCACTTCACAATAAGTCAATAACAACAACTCAGTGATGTAACTTTAACCTAACTCGAAGCTAATTCAGATTCACCTGATAGTTATTGCAAGAGGAAGATGTTATAACTTATAAATACAAACAGAAGCCCTAAATGTTCACATGATCATCACAAACTATGCAATAAGTCAATAACAACTCAGTGAAGTCACTTTGACCTAATTCGAAGATAATTTCGATTCAACTGAAGGTTTGTTCAAATCGTTCATCGAAGCTAATTTCGATTCAGCTGACGGTTTCTGCAAGATCTATACGTTGTGAATGGGAAGAGATGAGAGGATGTACCTTGCGTTTCCATTTGAGAGCTTCGGAACTGGAGGTATCAGATGGAGGATGAGAAGTTTCAGAAGTTTTGTTCACGAGCTTAGAACGAAGAAGAGCCATTGCTAGAGCGAGCTTCAACGGTTCATCTGAATCGGCGGTGGTGGTGGTTTGCATACTACCGAATCTGAAGAAGAGCCATTTCATAGAAATCGTAAAAAGGTGACTAACAAATATCACAACAATACAAGGAATATTTTGCATACTACTGTATCTGAATTGCACATTTGCATTACGGAACAGAAAGATACTTACCGTTTGCTTGTAATGTAGTGCACATTTTCCGCACTAAATGTAGTGACAAGCTGCCAGTAATCCCTTCAACGGATTCAGTATTCTTTCCTTTGGACAAAATAAGCCGTGATGCGCGTGTATAACTAGATTTTCTTTGATTTAGTTCCTTCTTCGAACCAAACTCAGATCTTAATCATCAAACTGAAACTAATTCAGATCTGATCATCGATTCAAAATATTCTTTCAGCCGATTTAAACATACATGAAACAGATCTGATATCGATGTTCTGATTTTGTTCTTAAAAAAACCTAAAACTAATCGAAACAATCAACTGAATTCACAATCGCTGAAACAATCACCGAAACTAATTTCACTAAAATCAACAGAAACTAATCAAAACAAAATATTTTTAATCAAATGAAGTAAATGAGCTACTAGAATACCTCTGCCTCATTTTCAGATTCACTGTTTGCGTCGATCGACTTCTTGGCATATCTTTTCTTCCAAAGCCATTTTTTTGGTCCATAATTTGCTGCTCTGGTCACAACAATCCCACACAAATCAAATAAACACAAACTAAAGGCAAAAAAAAACAAAGTAAGGATTTTTGAAAGAATTACTCTGGTTAAGAGAAGGCTTCATTTTTACCAGGAAACACTGGTAATTTGCTAAAGGAAAAGTGGGATTCTAACTTAAAGTTGAAAAAATAACTACAAATATATAAAGAATGAAAAAATAATTACCACTGGCACCATCTTGATGTATTCTTATCTGCATGTGCAGTCTTTCAATAACGCAAGGAAAGTTCTTGCACATTTCATTTCGATTCGAAACGGTATTGGTCGAAACGGTTCGCGTCGAAACGGTTCGCGTCGAAACGGTTCGCGTCGAAACGGTTCGTGTCGAAACGGTTCGCATCATTTGCTAAAGGAAAAGTGGGATTCTAACTTAAAGTTGAAAAAATAACTACAAATATATAAAGAATGAAAAAATAATTACCACTGGCACCATCTTGATGTGTCCTTATCTGCATGTGCAGTCTTTCAATAACGCAAGGAAAGTTCTTGCACATTTCATTTCGATTCGAAACGGTACTGGTCGAAACGGTTCGCGTCGAAACGGTTCGCGTCGGTTCGAAACAGGCAATAGTGAAGTTGCCACTGGCACCATCTTGATGTGTTCTTATCTGCATGTGCAGTCCTTCAATGACCCTCATTCCCTTAACAACTCTAGCCATGATGAACAATGAGTGAAGTTGGCCTTTGTAACTGTAATGGCAATAGTCTCTCTTGTGTAAACTTGACCCAAACTAACAGCTACTATAGTCTAATAAATTTTGTTGAAAAGAGCTTATATAGGTCCCCCCCCCCCCCCCCCCCAGTTCCTCTTCTACATTGTTAAAAGAAACTTAAATCATTGTTTAACACTCATGGCTTGAAGGAAAAATAAACCAACATAAAAAAATGTCTTACATGGAGTAAAAAGTTATAATAAGCTCATAATCTAATAGGAAAAAAAGAGGAAATATATCTTGAAGAATGCATAGTTAACCGTCTATTTGCAAACAAGAACCTCTGAAAATTTATAAATAGAGTAAAAGCATCAAAACAAACAAAACACAAAGAAAATTAAAAATATAAAAAACACAACAGACCATGGATTGCCATGCTTGCAGCTAGTGACCTAAAATGGATTAAAAATCAAAACTAGTGAATTAAATACTCATAATAACAAAATTAGTACATGTAAAAAATCAAAACTTGGGACTGGAAAATTGGGGCATAATAGAATTAGTGGCTTGTGGGCTAGGGCAGAACAAAACTACGAACGAGAATAGACTGCATATGATGTGAAAAATGAGTCAACATCCATTTTTTTTACAATATATTCATCTTCTATATCATTCCACACGAAAAATGGCAATTACAAAGCAATGACAGGTGGTCGGGCAACAAGTTGCGCCGCCACCCCCCTTTTGAATAGAAAAACCAATTCTACATTGTCATTCCATTCATTAGAAAATTAACAAAATTTGGACCATAATTAACCACAATCAAAGCTAAAAACATGAATTTACCCATTGATTGAGGTCGACGTTGAACTCGTAGAATGTGACGTGAGCAGCGGTGATTAAGATCTCCTCGATGTATGGATCCATCCTCTCGAGGACAGTGAGATTGAGGATCTTCGTGCTGTTTTGGTCCAGATTGTGCATTAATTTTCCAGTTTGAGACATTTTGGATGGTGAATTAGGGTTTCAGATCGATCGAAGTACTCTAATTGAAACCCTAAACCCAGGTGGAGGATGATGAGAGAGACGTCTGTGTGTTTTTTGATCGGGTTATACATAATTAATTGACTTTTAAAGCACGCACATCCACTACAAAAAAAAAAAAATAACCCGTCTATTTGAATTTTCATGTTGTCACCGATAAAATGGTCACAATTAACAAATATATTTTTATTTTTTATGTTTTTGCGTATTTTTCCCATAAATTGCCACCGAAAATAAAAAGGTGACAAAAATTGCAACCACTTTGCTACCGTATCATGATAAATACACCTATTTTAATTTTCGTGGCAAATCGGTGGCTAAATTTGCTATCATTTTTTTCGGTAGCAAATTTTGGTCACAATTGCCCAATTTTCTAGTAGTTGTTTGGCCTTTTGTCCGTTTGGATGGGGGGTTGTTTTTTAATGAAATTTACTTTAAAAAAAAACAAAACCGCTTCCACGGTTTCACTCCAGGCGAGTGCCATCATTGAAGAGAAATGAATAAAGAGTTTTTTATAGGATTTTCGACCCTTTATGCGGGGTATTTGGAAAGTTAAAAGGATTTTATTAACTTTGAATAGCAAAAAGTAAAAAAAAAAAATTGACCCATACAAGAAGGCAAAATGTTTTGCTTTCATACGAGAATATACAACAATAGTGTAGAAGGTATATCATCTACAAAAACACATAGCTCTGAGTTTTAAAGAAAGCCTATTGAATTTATCAAAACCAGAAAGCCTATGGGTAGTGTTTTCTCGTAATATATATCTATATAATATATATTTTTGTAAGGAAGGGAGTATCAAAATAAAACATAAAAGCTTTTATAAAGGTGATTTTAGTGGTAATTAATTTCAAAAAGTTTACATGATTATAGGTTCGGTGGCCTACTCTAGGATATTTATGTCGTTCACTTTTTAATTTTGATTTGGTCCTTGTCGAGTAATCATCTTCTAATCAATAGCTTCATCACTAATTATTGAGTACACCAAACACGATTAATCCAACATTGAAATTAGTATTTAGTTTAAAATGAACCTGTTAAAATAATAACTAAAGGGCCATGGCTTTATAGCCTAATGATATCTTTGGGTGGGATAAGAATTTGGAATATATAGGTCTTGGGTTTGATTCACACAAGGCGAGTTTTCCCACATTTATTGGGTTTACTCCTAAATTGGTGTATAGACATTTTGCCTAGTAAACATGGATATGATCGGGTGGTTCCGCTAGTGACACGATGATACTTAAGTGATCCATCAGTAATCCAAATTTGCCGTTAAAAAAGTAATAATTAAAACAAGAAATCATACCGTTTATACTATGTATATATATATATATATATATATATATATGGTGGTGTTCTAGAGTGAACACTAGTGTATTTGCGAACTAAGTGAACAAATCCTGGCCATTGATCTACACACATGTATGGCCAGGATCTCATCATCAAATCGTAAAATACAACAGTGTATTTCAACATCAAATCATGGCCATTGATCTATACACCTGTATGTCCATGAGAACCAATGTGAACACAACCTAAAATAGCTAAAAAACCTAAAAAAACCCTAAAAAAACCTAACCCCCACCCCCCCCCCCCCCCAAAAAAAAACCTAACCCCCCCCCCCCCAACCTAAAAAAAACCTAACCCCACCCCCCCCCCCCCCAAAAAAAAAAAAAAAGCCTAAACCCCCCTCCCCCACCCCCCAAAAACCTAAACCCCCCCCCCCCCCCCCCAGCTAAAATGCTAAAAACTAAACCCCCAAAAAACCTAAAAAAATCTAAAAAAAATCTAAAAAAATCAAAAAAAAATCCAAAAATTTTTTTTTGATTTTTTTAATATTTTTTAGGTTAAAATCGCTACTTTTCGAATCTAAAAAAAAAAATTTTTTTTTTAAAAAAAAAAATTAAAAAAAAAATTTGGGTTCGAAAAGTAGCGATTTTAACCTAAAAAATATTAAAAAAATCAAAAAAAAAAATTTTGTGTGATTTTTAGCTATTTTTAGGCATTTTTGGTGTGTTCACATTGGTTCTCGCGGTTCTCGCAATAAGAGGTGGTTCTCGCATGATCTTCTCCCTATATATATATATATATATATATATATATATATATGGGAAGGTTCAAATGAAAACCACTAGTTATTGTGAAAACTCGAAAACTAATTAAAAAAGCCAAAAAAACATACCAAAATTTTTTTTTTTTTTTTTGCAAATCAATTTTTCGCAGGTTTTTATATATAAAAAAAATTTCAAAAGAAAAAAAAAATTTGTGTAGTGCACATGTGTAATACTACACATGTGTATTATTACACATGTGTAATACAAATTTTTTTTTTTTTTTTTTGAAAAAAAGTTTTTTTTCATATATAAAAACTAGCGATTTTTATAAAAAAATTGAAAAAAAAAATTTGTGTGTTTTTAAGCTTTTTTTAGCTAGTTTTCGAGTTTTCACAATAAAAGTGGTTTTCATTTGAACCATCCCCTATATATATATATATATATATATAGGACAAAGATCCGTTAGGAACCACCCTTTATTGCGAGAATCGCGAGAACCAGTGTGAGCACAAACAGTAATCTCTAAAAAAATCTAAAAAACACCCAAAAATTTTTTTTTTACTATTTTTTTGGATAAATCGTTATATTTTGTTAATAAAAAAATATAAAAAATTTAAAAAAAAAAATTCGAGTAACAGTTATCTATGCGCATGTGCATATGTATCATTTCTTTGTCAAATTCCGTAATTCATTACAAATAATAGTCAATTGCACTTTCATTTACACTACCACATGTAATACAATAATTTTTACGTTAACAATATTAGAAATGCACATGTCCATCTATATGTATCAACATGAAATAAGGTGTTTTGGTACACTACTTTCTCTTTTATCTTTCATTCCATCCATAATACACAAGCATGCACATGTGCATTTTTGTCATTTCTTTGTCAAATTCCGTAATTCATTACACATATTAGACAATTGCACTTTCATTTACACTACCATATGTAATAAACTACTTTTTACATTACCAATATTTGAAATGCACATGTGCATTTATATGTATCAACATGAAATAAGGTGTTTTAGTACACTACTTTGAATATACTTTCCCTTTCATCTATCATACCATCCATAATACACTACCATTACCTCCTACCATCCATAATACAATACCATTACCTCTTACCATCCATAATACAACACCATTAACAATATTTTCACTTTATCACATGTATGTAAACACCATTTATACCATCGAATCAACAGATTACATCATAAATTGACAACTATAACCAAACCATCAACCACTAGATATAACTAACCAAAAAACATGTATATGGGCCTACTTCTCCATTCAAAATCACAAACTTTTTATACCAAAACACGTTATATCATGGTTATACCTAATGATGCACATGTGCATTTTGAATATTGGTAATGTAAAAAGTAGTGTATTACTAATGGTATTGTAAATTAAAGTGCAATTGCTTATTCCTGATAACGAATTACCGAATTTGTCGAAGTAATGATACATATGCACATGTGCATGGATAACTGTCACTCGAAAAAAAAAAATTATGGCTACGAAATATAGCGATTTTTTTTTTAAAAAAATATTAAAAAAAAATAAAAAAAATTTTGAGTGCTTTTTTTATTTTTTTTAGATTTTATTTTGTGTTCACATTGGTTCTCGCGGTTCTCGCAATAAGGGTGGTTCTCGCTTGAACCTTACCCTATATATATATATATATATATATATATATATATATATATATATATATATAGGAGGAGTTTGGTAGAAAGTGTGTTTTTCCTAAAAAGTCTAGGAAGCAATAAGAATGTGACACGTGGCATGGAGGGATTTTAACTAAAAGGGCACTTGTGTAATTTGACATTTTATTTTATTTTTGGAATTTTATCTCTCATTAATTAACAATGCCTATAATTATGGAAACTGTTTCTCCAAGATTTTTTGTATTTCGCAACCTTCTCCTTCTTCGTCTTCGTCATCGTCAAACACTTCTCCATCTCAGTTCAAATACTGTTTATATCATCTCCGTTTTCTTGACGATGTGTTTTAACAGTAAGCAAATTAATACAGTAGTGTTTTAGCAGCAAGCAGATTCATACATATGTGTTTTAGCATACAGATTCATACAGTTGTGTTTTAACAACAAGCAGATTCATACAGTTGTGTTTTAGCATTCAGATTCATACAGTTGTGTTTTAACAGCAAGCATATTCATACAGTTGTGTTTTAACACCAAGCAGATTCATGTAGCTGTGTTTTAACAGCAAGCAGATTCATACAGTTGTGTTTTAGCATTCAGATTCATACAGTTGGGTTTTAACAGCAAGCAGATTCATACAGTTGTGTTTTAGCATTCAAATTCATACAGTTGTGTTTTAACAGCAAGCAGATTCATAAATTTGTGTTTTAACATCAAGCAGATTCATACAGTTGTGTTTTAACAGCAAGCAGATTCATATAGTTGTGTTTTAGCATTCGGATTCATAAAGTTGTGTTTTAACATCAAGCAGATTCATACAGTTGTGTTTTAGCATTCAGATTCATACAGTTCTGTTTTAAAAGTAAGCAGATTCATACGCTGTGTTTTACCATCCATGCTGGTAATACTGGAGGATTTCTTGACGCTGTGTTTTAACAGCAAGCAGATTAATACGATGTGTTTTCTTGATATGTTTCTTCATGAAGGATAGAAGGAAGAGAGAAAGAGAGAGATATAGAGAGGGAAAGGGAGAGAGAGAGAAAATCGCATGAAATGTGGGTTGGTTATGGAATGACAATTATTTCCATATTTAAAACAAGCTAAATAACATATATACCCCTAATTAATTAAATAATCCTATTTTTATGAAACACATATTACCAAAATGCCACCAAGATGATCTCAACCATTAAACACACCCATTGGATGGCCCAGATCGCTTCCTAGACTTTCTAGGAAAAACAAACTTTCCGTAGGATCCCCACTCTCTCTATATATATATATATATGAGGTAAAATATGAACCACCTTTAGATACGAGAACCATAGAAACCATTATCCACCCTAGGTCTCTCATGTATGAGTGGTTGAGATTGAATTGTTTATGTTTGATTTGTCTTTTAGTGATTTTATTGATTAAAAAAGAGTAAATAGTACAAGAAGAGTATTTTGTAAAATTTAACTTGTGTACTATTCGTGTCAAGTTGTCAAACTGACAATCAAACATTATAGACTACATCAATCTTCATGTCAATATTAATTACGTTTATCTATTTATAAAAAAAACTTAATTATTACACATGATTTCTTATACAAAAAAAAATTACACTACATGTATAAAAAGAAAACGTCTTCAACCTCTTATCTTTATCTTCATTTTTTGTTCGTTATCCTCATCATTTGAACATAAAAGCCCCAACATCTACGAAAATCAAAGAACAAACAGAGCGTTTACATTCCACAAACGTTTAGAGGAGCTCGTGCCGGCAATCAGGGGTGTAAAAAACAGTTTTTACATTCGACACCGTGCACGAATTTTTTTGAGTTAATTACTGTTTTCGTCCATGTGGTTTGTCAAAAATCACTATTTCAGTCCATTAGTTTAAAAATTGCAATTCAGTCCCTGTGGTTTCATTTTCATAACCATTTCAGTCCACATCCGTTAACCCCATCCATTATTCTGTTAAGTACACGTGAATTGACCATAATGCCTTATTAATAAAAAATAAAAAGATATCTAAATTAGTTAATTACTGTTTTCGTCCATGTGGACTGAAATAGTGATTTTTGACAAACCACATGAATGAAAACAGTAATTAATTCATTTAGATATCTTTTTGTTTTTTATTAATAAGGGCATTATGGTCAATTCACATGTACTTAACAGAATAAATGGATGGGGTTAACGGAGGTGGACTGAAATGGTTACAAAAGTGAAACCACGGGGACTGAAATCGCAAATTTTAAACTAATGGACTGAAATAGTGATTTTTGACAAACCACAGGGACGAAAATAGTAATTAACTCTCTTTTTTTACATTCGACACTGTGTGCGAATATTTTTTCATTCGAAAACGTACGAGAAACAATTTTTCAAACGTATGTAAAAACTAAACATTTACGCCTGCTGTTTTTACATACGTTTGAAAAATAGATTTACGCGTGATGTTTAGAGAAGCTCGGACTGACGACGAGGGGCATAAAAACCATTTTTTTTTCATTCGACACTGTGAGCAAAAAAAGTATTTTACATTCGACAACTTACGTAAAAACATTTTTCAAACGTACGTAAAAACTATTTTACGTCTTCCGTTTTTACATACGTTTGAAAATTAGATTTACGCATGACGTTTAAGGAACTCGGGTCGACGATCAGGGGCGTAAAAACTATTTTTTTACGCACGTTGTCAAAACATTTTTTATTTATTTTTTTAAATAGTGGTGTTCTCATACTCAGTTCATGTAAATGTTTACACATGTTGTCAAACTTTTTTTACACACGTTGTCAAAGCTTTTTTTACGCATATAATGTATATATGTGTGGGCCCTCAGGGGTAAAAGTGAAATTGCACTAATTTTAACGTTATTTTACTGATTTCGTGAAAATAACGTTAAAAGCGGTGGATGACTAATCATGCATTATGTGGTGGCATTTATAGCCGAAACACAAGGGGTACATGCACAATTCGTGTCACACCCCCCAAAATACCCCACGCGGATTTCATCGCGAGGCGTGGGACGTACCAGGATCTGGCCACTAATCACATTGAACTAACAGTAAAATAATAATTGCATAATCTTAATCAATATGAAAAGTGCATTTTAAAATGTCTGATTTAAACAAGTATACGTTCAGCAGAAGCAATTGAAATTGTTCTAAGAATTTGAAACCAAACTGTTTATAAAGCATAGCATAACATTAAACGTTTCAATAAGCACCACGACCTATGAGGTCAGGATCGGATCGTAAACGATCACTAGTTCTACGGTAGATTCGATTGAACGTGCGGAATTCGTTACATCGAACCGTAATCGTGCGCGAAGACGTAAATAAACGGTGTCTTATTTCGTATCAACGACAACCGGATAGAGTTTCGACTCGATCTATACAAAGAACACTTGAAATACAAGAATCGTGACGAAAATGAGAGTGTTCTTGTTGTAGATGATGAACTTGAAGAACTTTGTTTCAAACGGATGTACTTCTCTGATATATGTTATGAACGAATGGACATGGAACTATATATAGATGCTCTTGATCTGTGCCAACATGTCATTCTAAAATCGTGCGAATCCACAATCTTCATTCCGATCTGTGCGAATTGGCATTTCCTCATCTGTGCATGTTCTGACTTATCATATTGTAAATATTGACTTTTATAACTCCCATGCAAATATTCATTTTAGGTTTTGTATTATTATTGTAATATTATGATGTCATCACAAGATTGTGATGACATCATTCCCTGATTATGTCTGCTCTTTACGCATCGTGTCGTACTGTACCGTATCGTATCATGATCTATCATTACCTAACGACACCTAGTGAAATCTCTATCAGGTATGATACAGACTCAAGAATTTAAACATTACAAATACAAACAGATTTCTAACTATGGACATTCAAAATGCACTAACAGACTCCCCCTTGGACATAGCTTAAAAATCTGCGAAGTTTAGTCTTGATCTGCCTCGGATTGCATATTCAACTAATCAAAGTAAAACTATAAGCTCCCCGTTGAATAATGCTTCGAATCTTAAAACATTTTAGATTTGATAATTAATCTTGTTCCCCCTTTCTTTTAGCTTCCTGTCAAATCTTTTTTATCATTCACATAAACATTGTAGATTCAACTAGTGAGAGTTTTCTAAACATATAAATGTCTATTATCATATTTGACTTTTAAACATGATCGAATTCAGTAACCCTCACAGATGATCAAGTTTAAATTAATGACCTTGATTATCCAACTTATCGACTTTTAAATTTTCATTTTAAAATTGAAGTTTCAAATTAATGAACTTGTTTATGTTCAGCATCTTCAGATTTTGAAATTCAGCTTTCCATCATCGGTTTTCGAAACATAAAGTGAAACAAAATATTTTTGTATTTTACAAAGTTTATGCTTAAACACTCCTAAAATCCTTTTGTGATTTTTCTATAATGAAATGCAATAAAGAAATATTCATAAACATATTTTTGTTGAGTTCGCGTTAGAGGATCATATCAGTTTATGACACATCACTAGCACCGTTGATCTATATAAACTTTAAGTTCTAAACGATTCACTTAGATTGTCAGTATACTGGTCCATTTAAATTTTCACACAAACTTCAACTGATTTAAGATACGAGATTAGTGTTTTAAGAACTTAACTTATTCACGTGTCCCACCTCAGAATATACTACCGTAACAAGATTCCCTAGATTCAGTCTTACAGTTGAATATACCTAATTGATATCTGTCTCTGGGTAGTGCGAAGCCTTGAGAGCTCATGTTAGAACTTCCGTTCAGTCAAAGAGATGAAGGCTCGACTTAAGGTGTGTTCCACTTAGGAATCTTTTTTACCACTGCATTTGATTTATATCTTTTGATATTTTCTCAATTTTTATGCAGAGGGAAAGTTTTAAGCGCGAAAGCATTATACGATGTCTAGGCCATTGCTGACACAAAATCAAACGACCAAGTATAATACCCTAGATATCAATAAGTATAAAGACCTAGTATCTCAGAATTAGGCAACCACTCAAACGAGATTTCGAAGTACCAAGTCCATATATCCGAGAGATGTTCCCCACGAAATAAGAAAGTTATTGATTTAGGTTTATATCTCGAAATCAATTTAGTAAGTGTGTAAAATCCTACTGGCACATCATCAGTGAGACCGTTTATCACATTTGACTATTCATTTATTTAGCGTACTATGACTGTCTAGCTGATGTACTATCATTTCCACTTTTTACACTAACTCTTTTTTGTCTTTTTCTATGTTTTTATATTTTTTGCATTTTTAAATGTTTATGTACTTTTTTACTACAATTTCTCTCCCTAAAATCCATAACATTTAAAGAGAGATTGACAAACCAATGCAGATCGCTTCTCAACGTCCACTGCTTTGGAATCACAACCGCCTTCGACTATATCTCCCCCTGACGACAAAAGCCGCATACGGTTTTTTTTATATTGTATTATCATGTTTCTTCAGCCGTGAGGGTTTCGGCGTATTCCTTTTAAATTTTTTCAAAAAAAAATTCAATTTAGAACCAATCACTTCCTGTTTACAAACACATAATTTCTCTTCGTGTGCCAGGCTGTTCTGTTATTCATGCTGACCTTGAATTGTCCTCCGGAACACCTTCACATGCAAATGAACTTAATTAGTTTTGAATTGGAACCCAATCCATACTTGATTTAGGTTTACCAAATTCATCAACATATGACCTGAACGACCTCTCACAATTTCTTTTATATTCAAACACTTTAATAAAAATTTTATCTGAAAATCTAACTTTCTTTGATTTTTTATTTGTTTGATTAACCAATTTTTCCTCCTTTGTTTTCTCTTTTGTCCTCATATTTGTATTTGATGAATTCGTTTTACATGACTGATCATTCTTTGGAGAGCAAAGCGATTCATCAAAACTAGTATCTGAATCCACGGTAGTATCCAGGGACAAAATCTTTCCTAAATACTCTCTTGCTTTCTTTCTTTTCTTTCTCAGTCTATCTTTCTTCCCTTGTGATAATTTGATTCTTTGGTCTTTGGGCTTTTTTCTATTTTCTTAGTTTTCTTAGCCATTTTATGAGATTCAACACTCGATCTTCTCTTTGATCTCATTGGGCAATCTCTAGCAATATGACCTCTGATTTTATATTCATAGCATCTTCTCATCTCAAATCTCTAACTATGGCAGTTAACAACAATGGGTCCTTTAATTCCACAGTTGTAACACACCGTGTTATCGTATCGTTCTTCATTTTCAAACCAAACAGTTAGATCGTAACAATGATTTACCTTGTGGTAATCATCACTTATCCTTTTTCTATCATCATAATCATTTGTCTTTGAAGAATCTTCATTCCATCTTCTCCTGTAAGCTTGATTTGACTCTTAAGCACTGTGGTCAAACCTGCACCACTTATTACCAACTTTCTGTAAGTTATGTTTTTCAAAATTTTCTGAATTTTTGTTTTTATAGTGATTTGAGGATTGAACTGATGATCTTTAATTTTGAACATTTTTTTGAATTTTTAAAATTTTTAACATTTTGTGTGTGTTCCCTATTTTGCTTAGAAGTTGAACATTCCCCTTTTTCAGCAAATTGCGGAACAGTTTTTAAAAATTTTTCTTTTAATTTCAAAAGTATATTCTTTTTATCATTTTCATCATCAGATTCATCATTACAATCTTCAATTAAGACTTCGTCATAATTTGTGACATCGTCACTTATTGGAGTTTTCACTGAGGGAGTTTTGTTTTTCGTGTTATCAGGTACAACCGTTTTTGTTTTGCCATTTCCTGACGGTTTATACCCAATACCACGGTTACAAAATTCATATTCGTCCTCCTCGGTTTCTTCAATTTTATTGATTGGTTTTGGAACTATATTATCAAGCATTAAGGACGAAGCAACAAAACCTTTCAATTTATTTTCCAAATCTTCAATTTTATTTTTAGCAATCTCAGCGTCTTGTTCAAGTTTTGTGATTTTTTCTAGATGGGTGTTTATTATATTTTGTTTTTCAAAATCTTTTTTATTTAAAACTGATTTTTCATTTTCTAAAATGTTTATTTGATTTTTCAAATCATTTTCTAATTTTATAAATTTTTTTTTCTAGTGTCAAACTTTTCACATCTCTCAATAGTTTGACATTTGGATTTTGATTTTTCACAATTTAAGCATACAGGTTCAGAACTTGAAGTTTCATTTGTTGATACACGTGATTCTTTGACTTCACCGTTTTGTGACAACTCAGTTGACTCATCTTGTTTAGGTTTTTCTTGGTGAGCATTGTCAACATGTTTTTTCTCAGATTCTTCATTCTTTGAAGTTGAATCTGTCTTGAATGTACCTGCATAATTTTTTTTAATAAAATCAAGAGGATTCATATTTTTATCTATATAACAACCCCTCTTAATATCATATTTCATAACATTTTTTTGCTCCAAGACATATATTAACATTTCTGTTTATTTCAAGAATCACATCCAAACGTATTTTATCTACCTTCTCTTCTATTTTTTTTATCAAATCTTTCTTTTTCTTTTTAATTTCGTATTTATGTTTTTTTTGAAGCTCATTGACAAACTCACGTAGATAAAACTTTGAGAATCTAGAATCCTTTTTCAATTCCATCAAATATTCATCCCACTCTAAAGGTAACGCTTCTACAAATTTTGATATCTTTTCAGCACTTGAAATTCTTATCTTAAACTCTTTTAAAGTATCAAGTAATATACCATACCGACAGTTTAACTGATACAACGATTCATTCTTTTTTGCACAGAAAATGTTCAAATCTCTTAACGTAAATATATTTTTTGTGACACCCGGCTTTTCATGCCGTACCGTACAATTGTAAAACATTATGTGAATAGATAATAAGGTTGTATGTGACTGAGTAAGATATTTATATATGATATTTAATGTGTTGGTGAAATCTAAACATTTATAAAATTATGTTGTCAACGGTAAAATAAATGCTTATCGCTTAACGATTAAAATGCGAAACGAACGTCGGTGACCACCCGATCAGTTTTAAAATCCTAAAAATAGTCTGTTATGATTAGAATAGTAATTTTAATCATATTCGTGAGGAAAAATAAATTAGAATGCTAAGAAACTCTATTTTTTTGAGTTTGAGCGCGTACCACGTGATACTGCACGTATTAGACAAAGTACTGTCAATGCAGCCAGTCAAGACAACTGGTAATTATTTCAGTAATAATTTTGTGTGATTATTTTTATAGAATGATAAAAATAATTTAAAACACACTAAAATGGGATTAAAACGTTAGATAAAATACCCGGTATCCAGTAAAATACCTGTTTTACACTATATATGAGATATATATGTATGTATATGTTAAAATTGTGAGGAGAATGTGTGAGAGGGAATAGATGGCGGCCAAGGGAGACATAAGACCTTCTCTCTCCTCCATGTGTTGGTCTTGGAGAATGTAGGTGATGATTATAACTTTAGCAACCTTCCACAACTCACCATTATCCAAGAAACCCTTTCACAAGTTCACTATCTGTAACACCACGTAAAAACATGTCCAATTATGTATAGACACGTGTCCTAAACTCTGAATATGTAAAAGATTGAGTTTGAAGGACTAAAGTTGTCAAACAATAGAAGTATGGCACCACAGGGACTAAAAGTGTCAACATGCCAAACTTGAGCCTCTGAATGACCATATGTGTAGAATATATTCTTGATTGAATAATTAATTGGATATAAGAAGCCGTTTGTGGAAATAATCAGAAGATTTTAAACTTCAAGGGTTAAACGTGTCAACTTGTTGATTCTGACCTCTAAGTGACCTTTTAATGAACCTGCGGCTTCGAAATATTCAAATATACTCTCAAGAATAAGTGTTATAAATTTCACGAGGTTTCGAGATCGTTATACGTTGATTATGCAAATTCCCAAGAAATTAGGGTTTAAAGTGTCAACGAGGCGAAACTTATGTTTTCAGTGATCAATTAACGAAACCGGGCCTAACGGAGTTTAGATATACTCCCTTGATCATCTACAATCTAACTACAAGGGCCAATTACGTTTAAAACAAAAGATATTAAACTCATATAAGTGCAGGGACTGAACATGTAAACATTGAAATTTGTTTGGCTGGTATCCAGGATGGTCACGCCACGCGACCATGAAGGTCTGTGGCCGTCGCGCAGCTTGACGGTGCTGTTTCGACAGACCTGTGTTGCCAGGTGCATGTTGATACCTTTCCTTGAGCTCCAAACAAAATTTTCAAAACCAAGAGCTTGTAGATGGTTTTTAGAAACCACCAAGACACCTGTAGAGACTTGATTTCATCCCCTAACACCTGTGATGATCCTGGAGTATGCTCTTCAAGCATAAATAGGTCTCTATGTTGATCAAATCAAGTGCTCATTTCACTCAAACATCACTCTCAACTCTCTAGTTTGAGTTCTGGACCTTTCTGGAGTTAGCAAACATTAGGAGAAGATTATGAAGTGTAGAAAAGATAGCAAGGACCATTAGTAAGAGTCTTATTACCTGCTTAGTCGTTCTAATTAGCTTAATTACCGAAAAGTCAAAAATATCGTAATTTAGCTTTGACTTTCGGTTTAATCACAAATGGTCCAGCCACTGACCAAAACGAAAGTGGTTATGGAACCATATTAAGGTAGGTGATTAACCCTTAAAAGGGCACCTCGTAATTATTTCGTTTGACTAGTTAATTGTCGGGTCAAACTAGTTTGACAAAAAGTCAAACTGGATAGAAAGTTTAAAATTGAATTAAATTAATAAAACAGAGGTTCTAAATTATATTCTAACATTCTAATGACTTGGTAATTAATATCAGAAAATGTTTTATCAATCCTAACCTGACAATTATCAGTCTAAGGTCAGTTTATAACCGAAAGTCGCAAAAGCTTGACTTTTGCTTTGACTTTCAGTTCTGACCCGTTCAAGCTTAATTCTCCCATGTTTTAAGCTTCCATTAGGACCACATTACTCAGTAGTAAAACCCTCTGGAGTTATAGTGCATGGTTCTTAGTGGTTTGAATTATATGCTCTTGATCGTTAATATGCTTATAAATGCCATAAATGCCTTTTTGACATAAAAATGAGATTTTTAGAAATGTGAGAGGACAAAAACCTTTGTTACTGATTTATAAACTTGTCCTAAAAATTTGACATCAGTTTGAGGTCTAGATTAGGAGTTATGCTCAATAGCGTAATTAGAAAGCTTTTTATTAATTAAACAGCGTAATTAACATAAAGCCTATCTAAACTCAAATTTTGACACCAATATTTTTACCCACTAATATAATATAATATTTTGAGATTTTTGAAGATTTTTATTTATTTTTAAACTTATCATATCATAGGGTTCTAGCTTTAATTCGGTAATTGAAGGTTATTCCCTTTTCTTGAATAAAATGAGTTTTACATCACATATTGATACCAAATCTTTTGCTACTGATTTTATATGATAAATAAAATATTTTAAGCTTTTGGGAATGATAAAAATATCAGCTTTTCTTATATAACCTGAAAATCGCTTAAAAGCGACTTTTACGCGTTTCTAACGCATAGTATGAGCTAAAATTATTCTAAACATATAAGGCTTAATACCTACTGATGTTTTTAGTAAATTTCTACATTTTAATAGTAAGCAAAAGTTTTAAACTAAGATTTCCAAAATTGACCTTTAAAGCTTATGTGAAATTACCAAAATGCCCCTTCGGTGCATAAATTTGTTATAAATGATAAATTTCACATATAGGCAATACCCTACTGATATAACTTATTAAATTAAATATTTTTACTGATTTTAAAAGACAAGAACTTTAGTTTATTATAAAATCTCTTTTATAAGTATTAAAATTACCAAAATGCCCTTTCGGGACTTAAATTGGTTTAAACTACTTTTTGGGCATATATGTTAACATCCTACTGATGTATTAACATATTTTAAGAATAATAACAATTAAGACCTGTATATAATTCATTTGGCTACCCGTTACGCGTTTACGCGTTCGGATCGGTTTATGTGACTAGTTTACGTATAATAGCCGAAATGGGTTTAACCTTATCATTAAATCCTCAAATTCCAGAAACTAATTAGTTTACCCATATTATACAAGTATCCAAGCTTTTCGGGTCTAAAACACATTCTATTCCGGTCTCCGCTTAATCTAGCGTTTAGAACCGTAAGGTTTCTTTCTAGCTAGCCGGTCTAAGTCCTTGACTTAACTAAAGGCCCGTTAGCACCCTAATAGGTTATTAAACCTTCTATACATATTAAGTAGCATCCAGTAGAAGGTATCATCAAACAACTTTAGGATTTACGGCTGAGTTACTTTCACCTTTGAGCTCAGGTAAATACTTTTAACTTATTTTCCCTTATACGGGCTTGGGATATGGTATTATAATAATACCACTTGGCCGGGTATGAAATCATTTAAAAGGATTGTGATTAACAAATTTTGTTAGTGCACTATGTCTATTGACTTCGTCTTCGTATCATGTAATAGGTTGTTCAGTGCATTAGGTTATTTAGCTTGAAAGTGATGATTTAGCTTGAAGGTGTCACATATCATTTCAAGGGAAATCATGATTTAGCTTGAACTTGTTCAAGGGAAATCATGATTTAGCTTCAAGCTAAACCTCAACACTATATAGGCTTCAAGCTAAATCAAGATTTAGCTTGAAGAACACTTTTACATTTGACTTTTGGAGAGCTCTAGTTCTAGAGAGAGAAACTAGAGAGAGAAAGTCATCAAGTGATTCAAGGTTCATTGTACATTTCAGATATATTAATAGAATCACAATTATATTACATCTTGTGTGTTTCGGTCACGTTCGTGTATGGATTCCGCACATTTCACGTTCGTTTAGCAATCGTATCGGAGTCAAACCGGTCCTAACAAGTGGTATCAGAGCAGGAGCTCGATTGCGTTGATCAAACAACAAGTTTTGTACCAGATTACAACATTTTCAGATCTGAATCGCAACTTTTCTTCTTCATCTACTCTTTATTTCACGTTTTTGATGGATTTTCGACAAATTGAACGGGTTTTACTGGTCCGAATCAGATGATATTTTAGTATGATGTGCGAAAATAGTTATTAAACAACCCTACCAAGTTTCAGATCGAAATTCCTTGTCGTTTAGGAGAAATCTGAATTTTTCCGTCTGAGTTCGTAACTATCAGCGTGATTTCGCTTGAATCAGTCATAATTCAGCAAGGTTTCGCTTGAAATTCAAGCGAAATCTTTAATTTGTTAGATTTCGCTTGAGATAACTAAGAGATTTCGCTTCAGAACACATTGGTTTGAGATTTCGCTTGAACAGACTTAACATTTGATTTCGCTTCAAAGACAGTACGTTTGATTTCGCTTCAAATCAGAAAGTTTGATTTCGCTTGAAAACAGCATAGACCAGATTTCGCTTGAAACAGCATATACTTGATTTCGCTTGAAAACAGTATAGACCAGATTTCGCTTGAAACAACATATACTTGATTTCGCTTGAAACTGCATGAATCTTGATTTCGCTTGAACATCATCTTGGGATTTCGCTTGAATTCACTATTTCGCTTGAAAAGTGAAATTTTGTGTCGAGAACATTTCACGGATACCGAGTGTCAGTCTGTTACAATTTATTTGTTATTAATTGTACTGATTGTGTTTGTTTGATTTTTCTCAAGGTCAAAGCATAGGATACTCGCCCAAGCGGATCCCCACCCGATCTATTGTCACGCAATTATTGTCACTGTTGACTTGTGTTGACTTACTCGATCAGATACTCGTGTGAATATCAAGGTTTACATCATGGCTGAAAACAAAGAAGAAAATATTGTTGCTGAGATTAAAGAGAAAACAAGGGAAGAGATCTTAAGTGAGAAGACCTACAGAGAAAGAAACGTTGTTTTAAATAGAATGGATGATATGCAGGAAGAGTATGAGATGGCTGTTGGTAGCAAACGATGGGATAAAAAGAGAGAATGTTACTATAACAGAGAAGGAGAACCGGTTGTTCCCAGGAAAGACATAATCTTCGATGATGTTCTTCTTGCAGTCCCGTTGAGAGCTGAATACTATAGAAGAGTATTGAAAGATGACAAATATGCTAAGCAATATGAAAAGGATATCAGATATGCTATGTTATCGTGTCTGAGAAAAAGGGATGAAGAGAGAATGAAGAAGAATGTTGAAGAAATGGTGAACAATCTGAAGAAAGCTGCTGAAGAGGTTAAAGCAGAAACTGTTAAAGCAGAAACTGTTGAAGTTGAAGATGTGAAAGAAATCAAAAGTGAAGAAGTTGTTGTGAATGAAGAGGTTGAGAAAGCTGTTACCGAAGAACAGCAGATTGAAGAAGAGGTGAAGAAAGAAGAAAAGAATGAGAATTTGGAAGTTGGTGATGCTGGTGATGAAGTTAGTGTTGAAAAGAAGCAAGATGATGCTGATCTGAAGCAGACAAAGGTTGCTGAAAACACCAAAGTGCCAATCACTGAGGTAAATTCTGTTTTTGAAAAATTGAAATTGATTGATCAGTGCAAGAAATGCATGGAACCGTGCAGAGCTTGTACTGAAAAAGATGAGCAATTTAGAACAAGAGATCTTGAGTTCACAAAAATAGAAAATATTTTCAAAGAAAAATGCAAAGAAATGCTAGAAAAAGAAAAAGTTTTTAAAGAAAATGATGAAAAATTTTCAGAAAAATGTAACAAATTAGAAAAAGAAAATGAAGTTTTAAAAGAAAATGTTTTAAAAATGACAAATGAATGTGAACAAAAGGAAATTGCTTGTCAAGAAATGAAGAAAGGTTATGACTCAATGAAATTAGCATATGATATTATGAAAGAGTCATACGACAAAGTGAAAGATGAAATGAAATATGCTCAATCAAGAATGAATTATATGTCTGAAACAACCAAAGAGCTTAAACGAATGTATTCTATAAAACAAGATGTTGTTAATTCCTATATTGAGGATGTTGCTAAGCTAAAGCGACAGATTGCTGATTTAGAACAGGATAACAACAAGTTAAAGAGTTACCACGTGTCGTCATATGTGCTTGAACGAATTTTCAATATAAAACCGGATGATGGTGAGTCTGAGCAGAACAAGAAAGGCATTGGCTCAGAGTTTCATCAAGTTCCACCACCGGGAAAATTTGCATTTTATGATGAAGAAAAAGTCGAAAAAGCTTTCAACATGGTAGATCAATTGCCAGACAACATTGACATAACCTATTCCAAATCTGATGATTCTCATGATTCAGAGGTGGTAGGTAAAGTTGTTGAAAGTGTGTTGAAAGAAGAGTCGGTTGATACAGGTAAATCTGAATCACAGGATGAAAATGAAGGAAATCTTCATGATGGTTATCTGAAAAACACAAAATCCGAGAAAAGTTTGAATGATGATTCAAAAGGATTGGTTTATACCATGATTGGATCGGACAAATTATTCTTAGATGTTATATTCCCGATTCAGAATGTGATTTCAGAAAAGGTTGACAAAGTTTTCAAAATGGTAGAGATTGAGAAGTCTGAGATTTCAAAGTTTGTTGGTAAGAGTCATACAGGTTCGTATACCAAACCTGGGTTCAAAAAGAAGAAAATGAAGGCTGGGTTGGGTTATAAGAAGAAACAAAGTTGGAAAAGAAATGAAACTCCGAATTTTCAAACAAAAATGAGTTTTGTTGATGGAGGCAGTTTAGAAAAAGAAAAAGAACTTAAAATGAAACAGTCTAATGATGAATTCTTTGCTAAAAAGAAAAAGCAACAACCACAGGTCAAAGATGTGTCCATGAGAACATGTTTCAAATGTGATCAAAAAGGACATCTTGCACGCAAGTGTCCTAATCTAAAACCTGTGGATGTTGACAAAAAGAAGTTTGATGCTAAGAAACAAAAATCTGAGAATGTGAGACAAAGGTCAACCAAATTTGATTCGAAACAAACTTGGAAGTTCAATACAAACAAGTTTGCGTCAAATCAAAATTGGAAATCAAAACCGAACAGGTTCGATTCAAGACAGACCTGGAATTCTCACACACCCAGATTCAGAACAACTCAAAGTTGGAAAACCACAGTTGATATGACAAAACCTCAAGAGTTTTGGAAACCAAGAGTTGTTGTTCAAAATCAAAATGTTCAAAAAGTTTCACATTTTTACAAACGAGGTACACCAAAAGGTCAGACATGGTCTGTTAAGAAACAAGTTGATTTGGTAAAAGATGAGAAAGTTGAAGTTAAAATTGAGAAAGTTTTTGTGAAAAATGACAAAGAATTTCCAGCATTGAATGAAAATTATTGTGTTGAAATGCCTAAGGTTCAACAGACCTGGGCTAAATTGTTCAAGTAATTCAGTTAGCTGAATGTGCAGGTGCTCAACAATTCTGAAGATTGTGAGAATGGAGGTTGGAGCAGCCTGACACATCGAGGAGAGGAGGTTGCTAGATCCTGTGTTGGTTGAAACAGGAAGTTTATATGTTTTCTGTAAATAAATAAACAATATTTTAAAAACCCTAAAAACTGAAAAATTTGAAAAACCAAAAATATGTTTGTTTTTAATTTTTGTTATATGTTGATTGAATATACCGAAACCCTCACGGCTGAACAAACATGATTACTTTCATCAGATTGAAAAACGGTTTTCAAACTGTTAAGATCAATGGGTTGTATATCATGGGGGTATGTTATTTTTTTCTGCAAAACAGAGCATGAGATGCAGAAAATGGATGGCGAGACAAAGCTATCAGTGTTGGTTGTCAAATTTTCTTTATATGGTTTTGCATTTTAGGGGGAGAAATATTGTTAGAAAATACAAAAACATTTGAAAATTTGAAAAAGTCAAAAACATGATAAAATTAAAAAAAAAATTTGAGTTTTTGCGTAAAAAGAGGAAATGATAGTACATCAGTAGATAGTTACAGTATGCTAAAGAAATGGAAAGTTTAAATGTGTTAAACGATCTCACCGTGGATGTGTCGGTAGGTTTTTATACATTTAGTAAACTTTTTCGGGATATAAACCTAAATTCAAACTTACTTATTTCGTGGGGAACACTACTTGGATATATAGGTAACCCCTGAAATCTCGTTTGAAAGGTCTCTTAATCTGATATACTAGGTCTTTATACTCTATGATGTCTGGGGTATTATTCCGGGACTTCTGCTGAACGGTAGTTCTGACCTAGCCCCTGGCTAATACTTGCTTAAATGCTTGAAACACAGCATTACACCCTCAGCATGCTGAAACAATAAAATTGATATATGCTGCTGTTGTAAGCAAAAAGATCCTCTAAAGGGGACATACCTTAAAGTCGAAGCTGATATCTCTCTGCGTATACGGAAGTATCGATCTGAGATCCCTTGGCTCTCGCATACCTAATTTATGTACAGATATCATTGTAGTATACTCACCTGTAAGACTGATTATTGGGATTCTGGATACGGGAGTATATTCAAGAGGTGGGACACATGAATGGGTTTAGTTTCTTAATACACCTAATTCGTATCCTGAATCAGTTGAAGTTTGTATGAAAATTTAAGTGGACAAGTATATCGACAATCTAAGTGAATTGTTTAATGCATAATGTGATTTTAAGCTCAACGGTACTTGTGACTTGTCAAAAACTGATATGATCCTCTGACGCATTCTCAAACAAAAATATGGTTTGTAAATATGTTTGTACATATTTCGTTATTGCTTTATATTTTCAGAAAATACAAAAAGATTTTGATTTCTGCTTTATTTTCGACAATCGTTATCTGAGTGCTGAGTTTCAAAATCTAAGTAAGCTGATTGTGTTTCTGAAAATAAAACAAGTTTATTAATTTGAAACTTGAAACCTTTTATAAAAAAAAAAAAAAAAAAAAAACAGTTTGTGATATCTCCAAGGTCATTAACTTGGACTTGGATGATAAACTGTGAGGGAGTTGGATTCTTTAATACTGCTAAATCTATACAGTTTGTTGATAGGGGGAGTGGATTAGAGAATTTGATTGGAATTGCTAGGTTACGATTCCTGGATAGTCTAAAATGTTGTTACTTATAAACGTATGAGTGATTGCAGATAGTCCAGACTACGATCCCAGAAGTTGAGTCTAAGGGGGAGTCTGAAGACAAGCTCAAAGCAAGGGGAAGCTTGTATACGAAAAGCTAGGTGCCGATCCCAAAGCACGGAAGCTTGATGAAAGGGGGAGCCTGAAGCTGTTAGAAGAAGAGAATGATGGATGCGTACAATGTTACAATCTGAACGAAAGAAAAGGCAGAATGATCAAGACTGAAGAAGGTGTCATATTGCAAAAATAGTCACTGAAGACTGCGTCAATATCCAAGGGGGAGTCTGTTAGTGCACTATGTCTATTGACTTCGTCTTCGTATCATGTAATAGGTTGTTCAGTGCATTAGGTTATTTAGCTTGAAAGTGATGATTTAGCTTGAAGGTGTCACATATCATTTCAAGGGAAATCATGATTTAGCTTGAACTTGTTCAAGGGAAATCATGATTTAGCTTCAAGCTAAACCTCAACACTATATAGGCTTCAAGCTAAATCAAGATTTAGCTTGAAGAACACTTTTACATTTGACTTTTGGAGAGCTCTAGTTCTAGAGAGAGAAACTAGAGAGAGAAAGTCATCAAGTGATTCAAGGTTCATTGTACATTTCAGATATATTAATAGAATCACAATTATATTACATCTTGTGTGTTTCGGTCACGTTCGTGTATGGATTCCGCACATTTCACGTTCGTTTAGCAATCGTATCGGAGTCAAACCGGTCCTAACAAATTTCCATAACCCGTTTTAATCTGTCTTGTTTGATAACATAAACATTAGGGGTTAATTCGACCGTGTCCTGGATATCCTCGGCTCATTTCGTTTGAAAATGGCCACGACCTATGCACGGGGTGTATGCCTACACCTGACAGATGCAAATGCTAAAATATAAACCCACATGTTGGGGATAACTCCTTTGTGGGTTCTATAAGTGGTGAGTAGGTTAATCATGACCGGCTTCCAACCGGCTCCAATTGTAAGACAAACATGTAAATCTGTGTACAAGATTATTTTTAAATAATTGTACCAAGTTATAAATGATGTGTGACATGTGCACTTAAATCAATTTTCATAAATGTTTTCAAAAGAGTCAGTTAATTGTATTTACCAGTGTAAACTGACATATTTTCTTAAAGACTGATGGACAGGTACCTCTCGTAATAGGATGGAGCTATTAGATGTCATAAGAGGATCTTGCAAATCCATAGATACCTGAAGTCTGTTATTTTGTTTCTTTGTATTTATTTATGATCCGCCTATGGATCTTATTACATTCCAGTCTGTATATTCTTTCCCTCGGACACTCAGACATTATGGTTTGTAATAGTTTATTCACCAAGCCTTCCGCTGTGCTATTATATTGTGTGTATTGACTATGATGATATCAACTACGTCACGATACTCCCCGCAGGGCCCACCGGTAATATGTGGAAATATTAGGGTGTGACAGGTTGGTATCAGAGCCAACATTGAGTGAATTAAACACTAACCTTTTGTGTTTAATCTCAATGGCACAATAAGCACATTCCTTAGACTTCTGAGTCTAGGCTAATGACCTAGGATTTATTCTTAATCTTTCCTTTTATTGTTTATATTATATTTACTTGTTTTGACAGGTTACCAATTGGAAAATGCCGCCACGAGTGAGAGGCAAAGGAAAAGGACCAATGAAAGGAGTGCCATCAGGCCACGCGCGACCCTCCCACCGACGTACCCCATCCGATACACTCTCTGGCTTCGACTCACGGGACCATTGGAGTCATAGCTTCGAGCCAGTGAGGCATTCTGTCTCACTAGGATCCTCACCATCCGACCCTCCATACTTTGGGTTGCCCATTCTTGATGAACCCCAACATTCCCATCATTCACAGGGATCACATCAATCGAACCAATCTCACCACTCCCTTCATCCCCATTCTCTTCATCACTCGGATTCTACCTACTCTCCAGCTCAGTTTAATCCCAATGACTACGTCAACGACTTTTTGGGTTTCAATCCTCTAGGACCCGAGGATCATTTGTCTCAGGAGATGGAAATGGACGACGACTCGGACCCTGAAATGCAAACCGAAACACCGGGCCACCCTATTAGCATCTCGAGCGGTTCACCATATCAAGGATCGTCGTACTGAGGGCCTGATTCATATGCTGAGAGGATGGCTCAGTATGATTGGTACCTTACCCCTTCATACCACAACTCCCCGGCTCAACCTCCTTTGAATGAGCCTTACCTTCAAGCTGTTACCCCACCACCTATACTAGTTGAGGAACCACCTCAACCGCCTCCCGAGCCGCCAAGGCGAAGGAGAAATGCTCGAATGTCTGTATGTGGGGGACCACGGTTCGCATCCCCTCATGGTTCAGTTTCTTACACTCCTATTCCCGAGGACCCCCAAATGGGTGGACCCTCGCACACGGTGCCAGAAATCAATCCTCCGTCAGTTTCTCATGCACCACCGCTACCACCAGTGGGGTTTGACAACCCGATTCCGACATACCCAGGTTCATCTGGGTATAATCCATCTGGATACCCATCGGATTATGGAAACCATGATCCATACCTTACAGCTGCTTAGTACAATGCACTTTATCCTTCTTCTTACCCTCCAGTATACCCAACTGGATATCCGGTACAGGGATACCAAATCCCACCTTACCAGCAACCTCCTCCTCACCAACAGGAACAAACTCAGGAGATTTTACAGAGGTTAGACTGGGTTGAACGCGAAGCCAATGAAACTAAGAAGAAGCATAATGGTTTTCTCAAAGGCCTTGCGAGCCTTATTAAAGGCAAGAAGAAGTAGGAAGTTGTTGTTTTATTTTGTATTGTCTTTTAATCAAGTCCCTGCGAGGACGTTATTTTATTTTCTGTACCAAGTCCCTGCGTGGACTTACTTTCTATTTCTGTAGCCCCCTGCATGGGCAGAGTGTATTTTTAAGTCCCGTTTAGGGCATCGTTGTACTAGTTTCATGATTTAATGAAGTTATTTTCGATTTTCAAATGTGTATTCTATTACATCATCATGCTATCATTTCAAATTTGATTGATCTGCCAAAGAAATTCTTAGAGGTATAACCTAGCCAAAATATTAAATGGCTATGATGGTACAACCTTTTTAAGATAATAACTCTCTGTTAACATCTGGAAATATGTTAACATTCCTGGCTGTGCGGTACGAGAAACCACACAAGCTTCCAAATGTACTTGGATCCTTCCAAGTCACTTAAATATAGCCTATATGACCAATGTAAATCATGGCTAATAAACGTCAATAAGATATATACACCAAAGCATCCATTTGAGATGTATGCTTATAAGCAAAGGTGTAATAATGACAATGAAAGTTTTAATTTATAGACTTCTTGTCAAAAAGGCGATGAACCTTGTTCGACCCTTAAAGAAATCACTGATCCAAGAGATCAATGGTCATAATCGTCCTTGTGACAAGGCTTTTGTGCCATCTAAATGTCCTTCGAGACGAGCCTTGTGCTATATGAATATATCTTTCATGACATTGACAGTTGTGATTTATATCCCCTGTCTAATAAATATAAAGGACTATATCCTTTTAATTGTCTATTATGGTTCTGTTATAACCTAGAAAAATCATGATTAAATGATTTTATTTTAAATGGTCTATACGGTTTAATAATACCATGACCATCTAATCATCAATGCGATGATTCATTATGTAATTTAAATATACCATTATTGCTTGATATAGTACACGAATTATGGCCGGCTCTAACGAAGCAAACAGTTATCCCGTGGGAGACAACAACAATACCAGGATCAATATTACTGCTGCTGAATTGCAAGAAATGATAACCACAGCAGTAGCTCAGGCTGTGGATGATAAGTTTAAGGATCCGAGTAATGTTCGGTCCAAAACTCATTCAAAGTCCCATTCTCATTCGCATACACAGAAAAAGAGTGAGTCACAACACTCATCTAATCAAAGAAGTGAACCACAGAGGCAAGTTGTCCTCTAACCGACTCCCAGGTACACCAAGGGTTGTACCTATAAGTACTTTGTCTCCTGTAAACCGAGGGATTTCACAGGAGAAAAGGGAGGGATAGACTGTATGAAGTGGTTAGATGAAATGGAGACTGTGATAGACATTAGTGGATGTGCTAAGGAAGACATAGTGAAATTTGTGTCTCAATCTTTCAAGGGCGATGCCCTTACTTGGTGGAAAGCATTAGTACAAGCCACTGGAAAGGTCCCTTTGTACAACCTTTCATGGAACAAGTTTGTTGATTTGGTGAAGGACACTTATTGTCCTCAACATGAGGTTGAAAGGATAGAGACTGATTTCCTTACCCTGGTAATGAAGGACCTGGATTGTAGATCCTATGTAACTAGCTTCAACTCGATGTCGAGGCTTGTACCATATTTAGTCACCCCTGAACCCAAACGCATTGCGCGTTTCATCGGTGGTTTGGCCCCTGAAGTGAAAGGGAATGTTAAGGCTTCTAAGCCAGCCACATATAGATCTGTTGTGGATCTATCTTTGTCCCTCACTCTTGATGTCATGAGGAGTAGGGCAAAGAAAACTACTGATGAAGGGAAAAGGAAAAGAGAGGAAGACAAGTTCCTTCAGTCAAATAAGAAGAATAAAGGGAACTTTATTTTCAAGAAGGGGAAATCAAGTGATAAGCCCAGATGTAAAACCTGCAATAAGAGGCACTTTGGAAAGTACAACCAAGACCCACAAGCTAAACCATGTGGGATTTGTAAAAAGAAAGAGCACAAATCTGTAGAGTGCCGGAACATTAAGGATGCAACCTGTTATGGTTGCAATGAAAAGGGGCACATCAAGACCAATTGCCCTAAGAATGCTAAGAAGCCCGAGGAGGCAAAGAAAACCAATGCAAGGGTTTTCCAAATGAATGCTAGGGAAGCAGTGAACGATGAGAACGTCATAACAGGTACCTTCCTCATTAATAATAATTATGCTAGAGTCTTATTTGATTCAGGTGCTGATAAGTCTTTTGTAGACCATAAGTTTTGTAAGTTACTGAATCTGCCTATTAAGACTCTAGACATAAAATATGAGGTAGAGCTTGCTGATGGTACCTTAGAAACAGCTTCAACTCTTCTTGATGGATGCTTTATATCCATTAAGAATCATTCTATCCCGCTATCCCTCTTGCCAATGAAATTGGCTGGGTTTGATATAGTTTTGGGCATGGATTGGTTGTCGCATAACCAAGGCCAAATTGCCTGTGATAAAAAGCTAGTTATTATCAAAACCCCTTCTGGTGAATCCGTCACTATTCAAGGAGATACACAATACGGGTTGCCCAACAATGTGTCTATTCTCAAGGTATCGTAGTGTTTAAAGAGCGAATGTGTCATCTACATGGCACAAGTGACTGTGAATGATCCGAAGCCTAAGATTGAAGACATCCCAATCATCTCTGTGTATCCTGATGTCTTTCCCAGACGAGTTACCTGGACTACCTCCTGAGAGGCAAGTAGAGTTCAGGATAGACATTCTACCAGGAGCTGCACCTATTGCACAAGCTCCTTATCGTCTAGCACCTACTAAAATGAAAAAGCTTAGGACTCAATTAGATGACTTACTGGAAAAGGGTTTTATACAACCTAGCTCTTCGCCTTGGGGAGCTCTAATATTATTTGTGAAAAAGAAGGATGGATCAATGCGCTTATGCATTGATTATTGTGAGCTAAATAAGGTAACGATCAAGAATCGTTATCCCTTACCTAGGATCGACGACTTATTTGATCAGCTCCAAGGAGCGAGCTTTTTCTCGAAGATTGATTTGAGATCTGGGTATCATCAACTCAAAGTTAGGACTGAAGATGTGCCTAAGACGGCATTCAGAACGAGATATGGACATTACGAGTTTTTAGTGATGCCTTTTGGGCTCACTAATGCACCAGCAACATTCATGGACCCCATGAATAGAGTCTGCAAACCATACTTAGATAAGTTTGTCATCGTCTTCATAGATGACATACTTATCTACTCTCGTAATCAAGATGATCATGAGAAGCACCTTCGATGCATCTTAGGATTACTTCAACAAGAGAAACTGTACGCTAAGTTTTCTAAATGTGAATTCTGGCTTCGTGAAGTCCAATTCCTTGGACATGTTGTCAGTGAGCGAGATATCCAAGTAGATCCCGCTAAGGTAGAAGCCGTGATGAATTGGGAAGCACCTAAGACTCCAACCGAAATTCTCAGCTTTCAGGGTTTAGCTGGATATTATAGAAGATTCATTGAAAACTTCTCAAGGATAGCTGCACCATTAACTTCTTTGACCCGTAAGAATGTTAAGTTTGATTAGGGTTCGAAACAACAAGAATCCTTTGAGATTGTTAAACAGAAATTGAGCAATGATCTAGTGCTAACATTACCTGATGGAATTGAAGAGTTTGTCGTATACTGTGATGCTTCACACACCGGTATGGGTGGTGTGCTTATGCAGCGAGGCAAGGTGATCGCCTATGCATCACGACAGTTAAAAGTGCATGAAATGAATTACACCACCCACGACTTAGAATTGGGTGTCGTTGTATTTGCACTCAAGTTGTGGAGACATTATTTGTGTGGAACTAAATGTGTGATCTATTTGGATTATAAAAGTCTCCAGCACTTATTCAATAAAAAAGAACTCGATATGAGACAGCGCCGCTGGATGGAAACTTTAAATGACTACGATTGTGAAATTCGCTACCATCCAGGTAAGGCGAATGTGGTCGCAGATGCTCTAAGCCGAAAGGAAAGATTCAAACCTATCAGGATCAATGCCAAGAGCATTGAACTGAAGAATAGCCTGAATGGAAGGTTGTTAGCTGCACAAAAAGATGTTGTCATAGAAGCTAACCTTCCAGATGAGAAGTTGGGTGTTACCGCTGAACATTTAACACCAGGTAAGGATGGAATTCTCAGACTGAATGGAAGAACTTGGGTTCCTATCCATGGAGGACTTCGAGATGTAATCCTCCAGGAAGCTCACAACTCCAAATACTCAGTTCACCCAGGAGGTGACAAAATGTATCAAGATTTGAAGGCTAATTATTGGTGGATAGGTTTGAAGAAATCTATTACCACACATGTAGCTAAGTGCATGACTTGTGCTCAATTAAAGCTGAACATCAAAAGCCATCAGGTCTGCTTCAACAGCCAGAACTTCCCACATGGAAGTGGGAGATGGTATCTATGGACTTTATAACCAAGTTACCTAAAACAAAACATGGAAATGATACCATATGGGTTATCGTTGATAGACTGACTAAGTCAGCACACTTCTTACCCATTAAAGAGACTCATAGCTCTGACAAGCTAGCTCAGCTTTATGACAACTCTCAAATTTGCATGCATCCGTACGTTTAATTAATATTGATTTATGCTTAATGACTGTGCTTAATTACAACTACTGATTTAAACTACTTTCTGATTACTGCATCATACATACATGTGCATCACATTTCATACTGTCGCAATATTTATCACATACAGACTTTAGTGACATACTTGATGCACAAAGCACAGATAGCATATTGAGCGGATAACTCAGAAATATATTGACAGTGCCAGTATATAGACAGTCAATGTTTTGATGCCCAATATGAGCCAGAGACAAGGTACTACACTAGTATGGAGTGTAGGGAAGTAAGAATCATAAAACTGCGTCACTAGGTGATAGTTTAAGTGCCGGGAAGTGCCTAAAACCCACTCAAAGTGCAGAATTCTGCTTTAATTAACAAAATTCAACATTTTAATATGCTAGTAATGTGCAAAAACATGGCAAAATGTTCCTGTATGCTTTCCTAAGTGCCGGGAATTAAAAGTGTCACAAAAAGTTACATAAAAGACACTATACGGAATAACTTAGCACTTTAACGGAACGGTATCTAACCGAACAACCGGACATTACCCGGAACACTAAAATATTACCAGAAACATTGTTTCACTTTTTCTGCGCTAGTTATGGTCCCCGAGCACTATAACATATTACATAATACGTGTAGCACACTAAACACAAGTCTTACACTTAACACCCTACTAATAATCCCCTTTACCATTAAATATTACAATTTACCCCCCCCCCCCCTTTGGCTAATTTACGGTCACAAGCATGGCCCACCTCAAGATTGTTAAATCTTCCTAAAATCTCTAGTAATCTTCCTTGAGATCTTGATTAGATATGAGTTGTACTTAGGGGACAATGGAACCATTGGGTAAAAGAGATTAGACTTTATATATTAGACCTTAAACACTTATCATCTTCATCAATCACCAACAAAACTCACTCTCTCCTCTCCCCATTAAAGCTCGGCCGAACATACCTTACATACCACCACCATTTTCGATTTTCCATTATCCAATCCAAGATTGTTTCAAGGTGCACAAATGTTAAATAGAAGGTGTGGAACACTCGGAACTTGAAGGACCTCACTCGTTTGCTATTAACCACTCAATCTTCATCTTGTTTCTTCCCTAGCTTTAAGCTAGATGTAAGACTTCTTTGATCCTTGTTTATTTCATATTCTTAGTGGTTAATTGATATATTATGATGAAATCATATGAACACTAAAAGAACACAAACATAAATCAAGAAACATAAGCTTACAAAAGATGAAACATAATGAAATATTGCTAGAATGTGGTTGTTTTGAATATGTGGATGATTACTTGTTGATTACTAGTAGTATGATGGTTGATCATCATATAGAACTTGTTAAAGTATGATTAAAAACATGGTTTAACAAGTTAGAGATGATTATGTGCCTTCATGAAATAATCATCTTCTAGATTAACATGAACTTGAAAGTAAAAATGATTTTTCTTACAAAGTAATAAACCTAGTGGACTAGTAAACTTGTAAACCCAAGACTTGTGAATGATTTTTCTAAAAAAACCAAGTTTGAGAGACGGTTTTTGAAAGATCATGATTCTTACATATTCTCACACTATTTTGGAAACAAATTAAGTGTAGGAAAGCTAGTGAAACATCAAAATGTTGCAAATAAATATTTTTGAAAAATGTGTTCACAAGTTGTGAACATCTAAAAATCCCGAGAATGAGATTTTAACAAAAGTAAACACATTTTGGAGGGTAACTAAACCCTTCACCGAGTTACTACACGTTTTCATAAAACATTAAGTTCATGTTGTGTTATAAATAGAATAGTTTTGCACTTGGTAAGTGTAATATTGTTTAGAGTATGGTTGTTGATTGATTTGAATGATTTTTCGAAAAGAGAATGATATGCTTATTAGCATGGACACCTCCATTTACAAAGGAAAGTGTTGCGAAATTTTCTAAAATTCCAACACTTAGAAATTATTTTCTAACAAGTGTTTGCAAATATGTTTTAACTTTGTTTTTCAAAATAAACTTCGCCGTAGGTTTTGTTAAAAAAATACAAAGTATCGGAGGTTGATTTTACAAGTAAAATGGATAAATATATATTTAGAATATATCTTTTATACTAAAACACTTGTGTGAATATTTGTTTATTTTGTAGAATAGTTATATTATTTTAGGGTAAAATAATATAACTAACATTTGCCATGACATTTACAACTCCAAAATAATACCAGAAATCTCATGGAATAAAATATTTAAGTTACACGCTTGATATTGTGAAACCGAACGCAAAAACGTAACTTATAAAATATTCCGGAAAACACTTTTACAAACATATTTATGGTAAATATTGTTTTGGATACAAGAAGAGAGAATATATTACTTTTGGGGAGTTAAAAATACATATTTTCCTAGTATATTTAGAAGATATATAATTTTTGGGAAAAATATATATTTTCTTGGGAATAGACTATTTTTGACAAATAAGTTAAATATATTTTCTATGTGGGACTTAAAAATATAATATTTCGGAACCCATCCTTGGGAAGGAAATACGAAATTAAAATACTTGAGAAGTATTAATGCGAAATATTGATTAAACAATTATTCCAAAACTAAATATAATTCAAGGTTAAAATAATTATTATTTTAGCAAATAATTATAACTTGGAATAATATTCGGAGACACAAGAAACGCAACTCAAAAACGTTAAACTCTAAGCCAAGGCACGCCCCGTTCGTCTAATAAACGTAGGAACATTGTAGGTAGTCGTGTTTGCTGAGGAGATTTGAGTTACGATACTGAAGACACAATACAGTGAGTTCATGCTCCCCCTTTTCTTTTAACTGTTTTCAGTTTTATACTTCGGGGGTGAAATACATGTTACAATTATTACAAACGTTCATTACATGGTATGATTAGCTTAAGGAGGGTTTTACTACTAGATCAGGTGAATGAGTAGGGCGATTAAGGCCATCAATCCTCGTTGGAGGACCGAGGGGCATAAGTGATAGATCTATTTGGGTTTAGCGAGCCCCACCTCTGCGTCCGCTAAGTGGACCATGTGGTGACTATGTCTTACAGGCGGGAGCCCGGTGCGAAATCTGCTAGGTTTGAGTCTTCCTGCATCACTTCACACACATCATTGGCTTTGCAACCCAGTGGTGATCTCTTTTTCCTTATTGCTACATACCAGGGACTTACATACATAGTTACATCATTTTCAAAGGTTTATACATACACACAAACGAACACATGAACTCGCTCAACTTTTGTTGATGTTTTTCAAACTACATGTATTTCAGGGAATTTATAAGTGGATCTGGCGGGCGTTGGAAGTTTTTATGCCTCGTTAATAATAAAGATGTCATCCATGGTCTTTGAGCTTGGTCAGTGTGTCTCTTTCTTGGACAAGACACACCTTCCAAACCTTGGTGCTATTTAATATCTTTTGATGAGTCCTTAATGAACTCATAAACATTTTGTATGATTGTAACACTTGAAACTGAAGTCTACGCTTTTGAGACAAGGTTATTATGTTTAAACTTATTTTATGGATGACAAATCTATGGTTTTATCATACAGTTGATGTTATGATTGAATGCAATGATATTAAAGAAGTCACACCATAATCATTCTTCCGCAAAAGTCAGGGTGTGACAGCTTGGTATCAGAGCCTCGATCATAGCGAACTATGATTCTTTCTCGAGTCTAGACTATGATCATCCGGGCTCTCACGAAAATGTTTTCAAACATTTTTTCATTGCATACACTAAACGTCCAGATCCAGGGAACAAAAATTTTTACAAACAAAAGGCACAAATACACAATTCAAAACTTATATTTATAATTCAGTCTTAGAGACTGAGGGAGGTTCAGTCTTAGAGACTGAGGGAGGATCAGTCTTAGAGACTGGGGAGATTGAGCCTAGGGAAGTTTGGTCTTAGAGACCATGGAATTTGGTCTTAGAGACCAGGGAGTTAGTCTTAGAGACCAGGGAGTTAGCCTTAGAGACTGGGAAGTTCGGTCTTAGAGACCAGGGAGTTCGTCTTAGAGACTAGGGAGTCAGCCTTAGAGACTAGGAAGTTCGGTCTTAGAGACCAGGGAGTTGGTCTTAGAGACCAGGGAGTTAGTCTGAGAGACTTGGTAGTTCAGTTTGGGAAACAAGGAAGTTTAGTCTAGGAGTTCAGTCTGAGATACTGGGAGGCTTAGTCTGAGAGACTAGGAAGGATAGAAAGTTTCATAAAGAATAATATGAATACATGATTACATGATGAATTGTCTTTGTTTGCACACCCTAATTGTTAGTGAATACTATGGATATACATTCTATGACTATTATGTACCGGCACACATGTTACTTTATTTAGATGGTGAGTTATCAGACACTGATAACCCTATGGCCACCGCCTCGGATAATGAGGTTGCACAAACACCGGAGATGTTTACGTCAAGCACTGAGAGCGACCCTGACATGCTGACCAAGGGCGAGGACGACTTTCAACCGTTCGCACTACCAGACTTTGGTGATGATTTACCCTTACTGATGGCTTCCTTGACAAGAATCTTTTGTCATCCTAGTTTCAGTCCATGATCACCTCATCACTGGTCATCCCGATAGTAAGCACACCATGGCCCCGATCCTCGATAATGCGTCTCCCGTGGGCATTCCTTCCAAGAGTTGACTACTCGACAAATAATTGATGATGACGTTGACATGTTATTGATGTTCCCCCTGATGACGCCCATGAAGATGGAAAGTTAGACGAGAACGTTGTTACTAATTTCACTTCTTGAGACCCCTGTTATCAAGCTATCCTCTGATCCTAGTATACACTCGATTTCAGGCTTCTTTAAGTCTATGACAGTTTCAGCCTTACAGACGGCTGGATTGAAGCTTTCTACTACTGACTCAGATGACGACGCCGCTATGACTACTGCACTATCACCTGCTGGAGATGCCACACCTTTACACAACCCAGAACCTGCTCCAGAGATAGCTCCAGTTCCTTTTGGGACAACTTGATGTTACACCTGCTGACCTGCACCCTTGCTTGATCATGATCATGTTTCTTTTGGTCTACCAGACATTGCACCCCATATATCTGACCCAGTACCTGCACCGATGATATCCTTATTGGTTGAGACGTTTGTTCCTACACCCTCACCCGCTGGTATTGCTCCTATGGAGACCAACGTTCGTTGCACCGACATGCCTATCTCTTTCTTTCAGGTCATACCCATACCCCAGGAAGGTACTCCAGGTCAACACCAGTATGACAATCCTTTTGCTACAGCAGCGTTTTCCCCGACCTCACAGGCCGCACCGTTTGCTACTTTCACCTCTACGTCGCTGGATGGGCCATTTCGATGGATCCCATACTACACTATGCTGATTTTAGACCCTTACCATCCCTCACATTATGAAGGCTATACACAGAATGAGTTGCTCCTGTCACATCGACTACAGTTTGGGGATACAAGTCGCACGGTTCTGGAGTTTGAGCAGACACCACGTCCTCCACCCTGTCTGTTACTAGTATACTTTGGTCCTCCACATTTATCAAAGATTCCTTTGGCACTCTCGCCTGCTGCTATTACACTTTTCCTAGGATTTGATGCTTGTTTCTTTACTGTCGAGCAGAAAATCATATGATTACTTCGATGTATATACAAGCGCGAGGAGGAGTTAACGCATGTTAACATTTGACTTTTCCTTTCCTCCTCCACCTCAGTCACCAGTATAGTTGGTTTCTGGATTATGCGGATTGCATTACATTTGGGTAAAGACACTAATGATAAGCCGGGATTGTGGAGACTTTTGAAGACCACATCTGACTACGTAATTTTGATACACTAATACATTTAATGGACAAGGGTAGGGTGACCCTGTGTCCCTGTTAATATGATACATTTTGGAAGACAATACAATTGTGGTCAGGGAATAATGAGAAGCCAATCCTCATTAAACATGCGACAAAACTTTGTGACCAATGACCAACGAGAACTCAGTCGCTATGTCTTCGATAAGCACGTTATTGATCTATATATGTGTGCTATAATTATAATGCTACGTGCTTACCTGCTATGCTCATTAAATATAATTACCAAATTACTTGGTTATGCTATGATTATGCTATTACTTGATTTCTTGATATAAAAATCAAATACGTGTATGTACATATGACCTCTAAACAACTATATGCACTCCCTGAATAAATACAACCTGACCTAACCCATCTTCTTTTTAGAAGATGTCGATACAAGGGAACACCGCTACCAATAACCCTCTGCCGGCGACAGCGGCAGAACTACAAGAGCGCATCTCACAGGCCATTGCACAACTCGAGGCCCTTCACTCCGAACACAGTAAAGGCTGCACCTACAAGCAGTTCTTGGACCACAAACCTCGAGAATTCGACGGCACCGGGGGTGCCTTAGCCTTCGTACGCTGGGTTGAGAAGACGGAACCTGTTTTACGGTTGAGCAAATGTGCCCCGGAACATCAGGTCACGTACATAGTTGGACTATTTGTAGATGAGGCTCTCTCATGGTGGAATCTTCAGGTTCAGACAATGGGTGAGACCGCTGCGTATGCCTTGACGTGGGACGAACTAAAAGAACTGATGCGTAAGAGATATTGCTCGAGGGCAGAAGTTCAGAAGTTGGATACTGAACTGTGGAACTTAAAAATGGAAGGACCAAAGATAGCTGAGTATGTGCAGAGATTTAACGATGTTGCTACGCTCCTGGTGGGACCAGAGTTTAAAAGAGTCGAACGTTTCATAGGGGGATTGGCACCTCAGATTCTAAGCCTGGTAACAACATCTAAACCTTCAACGATCACCGAGGCTATCGACATAAGCGTGGCGCTCACTGAAGAAGCGATTAGACTAGGAAAATTTTCCACTACGGACGAGAAAAAGGAGACTCTTGTAGAGTCATCTGGAGATAATAAGAGAAAGTTCGCAAATTTCAAGAAGGTTACTTGGGCAAGTAACAAGAAGAAGGCCAAAAAGGGAAAAGACTACATGGGTATCCTACCTAAGTGCGACAATTGCCTACGCTATCATGTCGGGCGATGTAAATATGGAAAATGTGATAACTGTGGCAAGAGGGGGCATCCTAAAGAAATTTGTAGGCAAGGTACTGAACGTAGAAATGGAAGCCAAGATGGTATCGAGAATCACGTAGAAAACAACGACAACGGCAGGGCGAGTGACAAACAAAAATGTGCTTAAGGTTGTCTTAATTGTGGGAGCAAGAAGCATTTCAGAAAATATAGCCCTAAGAAGAATCATGCACAAGGATAAAAGCTCAGTAGCAGAGCTAGGGGAGCAAACCAGAAATCTAAGCATGGGTATCGGTACGTCCCATATTACTCAACGTTATGCATCTGTGCTGTTAGATACTGTTGCAAATTTTAGCTTCGCATTTCTAGAGTTTGAGAGTATACTTGGTTTACTAACAAGTAAGTTAGATAATCCAAACTCGATAGTACTAGCTAATGGGAAGCTAGTAGAAGCCAACGATGTAATTGGAAATGGCAAGATCGAACCCAGAGAACGTGAGTTTATGCTTGATCTACTGCTAGTTGAATGGGGAAGCTTCGACAAGGTAATTGGATGGATTGGTTGTCAAGTGATCGAGCGGAGATTGATATCCGCGTCCCAATGGAGAACGAAGTAACGATCTTGACTCATGAAGCAGGGTACGCCTCTACAAGTTACTATTTGCTTGAAGGCACGAAAATTATTGCGTAAGGAATGTGCTGTTATTTTGGCTCATGTCGTGGAAAAGGGAGCCAAAGAACCAAAACACGAAGATACTCCTATGATAAGGAAATATCCTAAAGTCTTCCCTGAAGACTTGCCAAAATTATCTCCTCAACGACAAGTCAGATGTCGCATCAACTTAATACCAGGCGCCGCGCCTATAGTCGATGCACTTTAGAAACTTACACCTTCGGAGATGCAAGGATTGTCAGTACAGTTTCAGTAGTGGATAGAGAAGGAAGATAACAGACCAAAATTTTCCATTTTGGGTAATCCCAGTTCTGCTCATCAAGAGAAAGGACGATGATTTTCAAATGAACATCAAACTACCAGGAGCCGAACAAGCTAGCCAATAAGAGTCAGTGACTCTTGCTAAGAATTGATGAATTACATATTTGACTAACTGCGAGGATCCAACCAGTATTTCCCGACTGATCGATGATCGAGTAGCTGTAAATTCAGGAAGAAAGTATACCAGGGAAATTGTGGGACAATAACTTGTTTTAACGTATGCAAAAATGGTGCTTCCTACACGATGCACAGAACAATTTTACCCAGAATACGAAACTTTGAGAATCTAGAAAACTTGTATTTAGGGTCTTTGGGAACCCAGGTCCAAACTCGCAGAGGTTGTTACTTAGGAACCACATCTGTTAACTCAAGCTAACACCGTTAACCTGACATATATGCCATTTCAGCTAACCAAACAGAAAGTACTTAAATTTCTTTTGTTGAAGTCTTCACTTTTGCTTCTAGCAAGCAGATGTTTGCATCTCTACTCCCCTTGATGGTAGTTGCATCGCGCTGATTTTCCTTCGCTGAGAGCGAACACACATTTGTTTCGATACTTGGTCATTTCTTCATTTTAGCAAATACTCATTGTTTTAGTACTCGAAAACTTTTATGACCCACATGCACCATTTTCTAATCATGTGGTTTCATTTCGGACAAACACTTCATTGAAATTCAAATATTACTTTGCTAAACCTAATTACTGATTCGTGATTCGAATGACCTACATTATTGTTATTGTTGGCTCTTTTGTTACCAAGTCAACACACTTTCTTGAAACTACTTTCTTTCAAGTTACATTCATAGTTCATCTTCGTAACCATGCTGGGATTCCTTTGTTGATACATACGTTTATTGTCGGATTACGCCAGAACCAAGTTCAATTGCTTGAACTTATCCATTTCACATATCCAATTTAAAATGTCATATGATGTATTGAGAGCATCATATTCAAATAATTGGCAAAGATTCTTTTGTTTCAAGTCGTAGTAGACTTGTTTGGTCTACGACTCCACTAAATCGTTGTTGGTTACCACACCTTATGGGGATACTTTCACAAAATTGAAGCTTGCGCTAAGTTGGTTACGCACCTCATACACGGATTTAATTGTTTATTTATTGACTTGCTCTAAATTCGTTTTGTTTATCACAACCAAAGCAGTCTCAACACAGTTATGTGTTAAGGCAAGGGTACATAGATTCATTTCATATCACGGTGTACCTCCTGACGATTCTTTCGTTACAAATTAAATACCTTGCAGTATTTATTGTTTTCCATCTTCAATCAGAGACAGTAATACCTTGATGTTCCGTATGCAATTGAAAAAACTATGGCATTGTGGAAACCAAAACTTCAGGCTTGTTTTAGTACATTTTCCTTTAATTTCAAACACGGTGAACTTGTTCAAGTCACCACTATTATTGAATTATGTCATTACGACACCTTGTGGTGTCATTAGCTTGTGCTAATCAGGGTCAACTGTTTCACACAAAACTACATATACTTTTGTTAGGCTTATCATTTAAACATTTCTGATGCAACTACGAATTAAGACAATGATACACCAGATTCGCGTCTACTACATTCAGCGTATTTTCGCAATTCAAGAATGTCAACACACTAAACTTTACCATTCATCTATCCGGAAGTTGACAGATCATTTTCATGTTACTATCACATTTGAGTTGTTGATTTTGAATTCATATAGCGGATGCTATGGTTTGTGAAAACTCGTTTGCATATTGTGACCGAGTGTTTGAGAATCCATCGGTCGAAACTCCTTTGTTGCACCCCTGTTAACTAAGTTACACTAGACTATATGTCAATACATCTCGTGTCCTTTGACATCAAATGCTAAGAGCACATACTTTTTAATCTTTGGACTCGTGTTGTTACATATTCTTGGATTCAACTGATGTGAATAAGGTTTGATTCGGTTTGGTGGTTATCTACCTCAGTATTATTCATATACATACACGCATGATGTAACCATAAGGAGTTAAGGTAGTACAAATTTCGAGGACGAAATTTTCTTAACATGGGGAGAATGTGACAACTGTCAAATATGCATGCATCCGTACGTTTAATTAATATTGATTTATGCTTAATGACTGTGCTTGACTGTGCTTAATTACAACTGCTGATTTAAACTGCTTTCTGATTACTGCATCATACATACATGTGCATCACATTTCATACTGTCACAATATTTATCACATACAGACTTTAGTGACATACTTGATGCACAAAGCACAGTTAGCAGAGTGAGCGGATAACTCAGAAATATAATGACAGTGCCAGTACATAGACAGTCAATGTTTTGAGGCCCAGTATGAGCCAGAGACAAGGTACTACACTAGTATGGAGTGTAGGGAAGTAAGGACCATAAAACTACGTCACTAGGTGATAGTTTAAGTGTCGGAAAATGCCTAAAACCCACTAAAAGTGCAGAATTCTACTTTAATTAACAAAATTCAGCATTTTAATATGCTAGTAATGTGCAAAAACATGGCAAAATGGTCCTGTATGCTTTCCTAAGTGTCGGGAATTAAAAGTGTCACAAAAAGTTACATAAAAGACACTATACGGAATAACTTAGCACTTTAATGGAATGGTATTTAACCGAACAACCGGACATTACCCGGAACACTAAAATATTACCAGAAACATTGTTTCACTTTTTCTGAGCTAGTTATGGTCCCCGAGCACTATAACATATTACATAATATATGTAGCACACTAAACACAAGTCTTACACTTAACACCCTACTAATCATCCCCTTTACCATTAAATATTACAATTTACCCCCCCCCCCCTTGGCTGATTTACGGTCACAAGCATGGCCCACCTCAAGATTGTGAAATCTTCCTAAAATCTCTAGTAATCTTCTTTGAGATCTTGATTAGATATGAGCTGTACTTAGGGGACATTGGAACCATTGGGTAAAAGAGATTAGACTTTATATATTAGACCTTAAACACTTATCATCTTCATCAATCACCAACAAAACTCACTCTCTCCTCTCCCCATTAAAGCTCGGCCGAACATACCCTACATACCCCCACTATTTTCGATTTTCCATCATCCAATCCAAGGTTGTTTCAAGGTGCACAAAGGTGAATTGGAAGGTGTGGAACACTCGGAACTTGAAGAACCTCACTCGTTTGCTATTAACCACTCAATCTTCATCTTGTTTCTTCCCTAGCTTTAAGCTAGTTGTAAGACTTCTTTGATCCTTGTTTATTTCATATTCTTCGTGGTTAATAGATATATTATGATGAAATCATATGAACACTAAAAGAACACAAACATAAATCAAGAAACATAAGCTTACAAAAGATGAAACATAATGAAATATTGCAAGAATGTGGTTGTTTTGAATATGTGGATGATTACTTGTTGATTAATAGTAATATGATGGTTGATCATCATATGGAACTTATTAAAGTATGATTAAAAACATGGTTTCACAAGTTAGAGATGATTATGTGCCTTCATGAAATAATCATCTTCTAGATTAACATGAACTTGAAAGTAAAAATGATTTTTCTTACAAAGTAATAAACCTAGTGGACTAGTAAACTTGTAAACCCAAGACCTGTGAATGATTTTTCTAAACAAACCAAGTTTGAGCGACGGTTTTCGAAAGATCATGATTCTTACATATACTCACACTATTTTGGAAACAAATTAAGTGTAGGAAAGCTAGCGAAACATGAAAATGTTGCAGATAAATATTTTTGAAAAATGTGTTCACAAGTTGTGAACATCTAAAAATCCCGAGAATGAGATTTTAACAAAAGTAAACACATTTTGGAGGGTAACTAAACCCACTAAACCCTTCACCGAGTTACTACGCGTTTTCATAAAACATTTAGTTCATGTTGTGTTATAAATAGAATAGTTTTGCACTTGGTAAGTGTAATATTGTTTAGAGTATGGTTGTTGATTGATTTGAATGATTTTTCGAAAAGAGAATGATATGCTTATTAGCATGGACACCTCCATTTACAAAGGAAAGTATGGCGAAATTTTCTAAAAATTCCAACACTTAGAAATTATTTTCTAACAAGTGTTTGCAAATATGTTTTAACTTTGTTTTTCAAAATAAACTTCGCCGTAGGTTTTGTTACAAAAATACAAAGTATCAGAGGTTGATTTTACAAGTAAATTGGATAAATATATATTTAGAATATATATTTTATAAAACACTTGTGTGAATATTTGTTGATTTTGTGGAATAGTTATATTATTTTAGGGTAAAATAATATAACTTACATTTGCCATGACATTTACAACTCCAAAATAATACCAGAAATCTCACGGAATAAAATATTTAAGTTACACGCTTGATATTGTGAAACCGAACGCAAAAACGTAACTTATAAAATATTCCGGAAAATACTTTTACAAACATATTTATGGTAAATGTTGTTTTGGATACAAGAAGAGAGAATATATTACTTTTGGGGAGTTAAAAATACATATTTTCCTAGTATATTTAGAAGATATATAATTTTTGGGAAAAATATATATTTTCTTGGGAATACACTATTTTTGACAAATAAGTTAAATATATTTTCTAAGTGGGACTTAAAAATATAATATTTCAGAACTACAAAATACATGTATACATACCCCCATCCTTGGGAAGGAAATACGAAATTAAAATACTTGAGAAGTATTAATGCTAAATATTGATTAAACAATTATTCCAAAACTAAATACAATTCAAGGTTAAAATAATTATTATTTTAGCAAATAATTATAACTTGGAATAATATTCGGAGACACAAGAAACACAACTCAAAAACGTTAAACTCTAAGCCAAGGCACGGCCCATTCGTCTAATAAACGTTGGAACATTGTTGGTAGTCGTGTTTGCTGAGGAGATTTGAGTTACGATACTGAAGACGCAATACAATGAGTTCATGCTCCCCCTTTTCTTTTAACTGTTTTCAGTTTTATACTTCGGGGGGTGAAATACATGTTACAATTATTACAAACGTTCATTACATGGTATGATTAGCTTAAGGAGGGTTTTACTACTAGATCATGTGAATGAGTAGGGCGATTAAGGCCATCAATCCTCGTTGGAGGACCGAGGGGCATGAGTAATATATCTATTTGGGTGTAGCGAGCCCCACCTCTGCGTCCGCTGAGTGGACCATGTGGTGACTATGTCTTACAGCCGAGAGCCCGGTACGAAATCTGCTAGGTTTGAGTCTTCCTACATCACTTCACACATATCATTGGCTTTGCAACCCAGTGGTGATCTCTTTTTCCTTATTGCTACATACCAGGGACTTACATACATACTTACATCGTTTTCCAAGGTTTATACATACACACAAACGAACACATGAACTCGCACAACTTTTGTTGATGTTTTTCAAACTACATGTATTTCAGGGAATTTATAAGTGGATCTGGCGGGCATTGGAAGTTTTTATGCTGCGTTAAGAATAAAGATGTCATCCATGCTCTTTGAGTTTGGTCAGCGTGTCTCTTTCCTGGACAAGAAATGCCTTCCAAACCTTGGTGCTATTTAATATCTTTTGATGAGTCCTTAATGAACTCATAAACATTTTATATGACTGTAAAACTTGAAACTGAAGTCTATGCTTTTGAAACAAGGTTTTTATGTTTAAAACTTATTTTATGGATGACAAATCTATGGTTTTATCATATAGTTGATGTTATGATTGAATGCAATGATATTAAAGAAGTCACACCATAATCACGCTTCCGCAAAAGTCCGGGTGTGACAAGCTTTACGTGGATAAGATTGTATCTCTCCATGGAGTGCAAGTGTCTATTATATCTGATAGAGATACTAGATACACCTCTCACTTTTGGAAAAGTTTCCAACAATCTTTGGGCACTCGTTTGAATTTTAGTACTGCTTACCATCCTCAGATGGATGGACAGAGTGAACATATAATTCAAACCTTGGAAGACATTCTTCGGGCATGTGTTATTGATTTAGGAGGTAATTGGGATGACCACCTACCCTTGATCGAGTTCTCCTATAACAACAGCTACCATACAAGCTGCACCTTTTGAAGCATTATATGGTAGGAAATGTAGAACGCCTGTCTGTTGGGCGGAAGTAGGAGAAGATCAGCTATCAGGACCTGATATAGTCCTTGAAACGACAGACAAGATTGTCCAGATTCGTGACCGCCTGAAAGCTGCCACGGATAGGCAGAAAAGTTATGCTGACAAGAGGCGAAAACCTCTAAAGTTTGAGGTTGGTGACAAAGTCTTACTGAAAGTATCACCCTGGAAAGGTGAGATGCGTTTTGGTAAGAAAGGCAAGCTAAGCCCTAGATATATCGGACCATTCGAGATTATCGAATGTGTCGGCAGTGTAGCTTATAAGCTAAACTTGCCAGAGCCACATCTGTAATCTCAAGAAGTGTCTAGCTGATGAATCGCTAGCTATGTCTCATAAAGATGTACAGATTGATGAAAGCCTGAGATTTGTTAAAAAACCTATATCGATCAAGGATCGTCAGGTTAAAAAGCATCGAAGAAAACATGTGCCAATAGTAAAGGTCAAATGGGATGCCCGTAGAGGTCTCGAATATACGTGGGAAGTCGAGTCCACTATGCGACAGAAGTACCCTCACTTATTCCAGTAAATCTCGGGGTTGAGATTTCTTTTAAGGGGGTGAGGATGTAACACCACGTAAAAAGATGTCCAATTATGTATAGACACGTGTCCTAAACTCTGAATATGTAAAAGATTGAGTTTGAAGGACTAAAGTTGTCAAACAATGGAAATATGGCACCACAGGGACTAAAAGTGTCAACATGCCAAACTTAAGCCTCTGAATGACCATATGTGAAGAATATATTCTTGATCGAATGATTAATTGGATATAAGAAGCCGTTTGTGGAAATAATCGGAAGATTTTAAACTTCAAGGGTTAAACATGTCGACATGTTGATTCTGACCTCTGAGTGACCTTTTAACGAACTCGAGGTTTCAAAATATTCAAATATACTCTCAAGAATAAGTGTTATAAATTTCACGAGGTTTCGAGATAGTTATACGTTGATTATGAAAATTCCTAAGAAATTAGGGTTTAAAGTGTCAACGAGGTGAAACTTATGTTTTCAGTGATCAATTAACGAAACCGAGCCTAACGGAGTTTAGATATACTCCATTGATCATCTACAATCTAACTACAAGGGCCAATTACGTTTAAAATGAAAGATATTGAACTCATATAAGTGCAGGGACTGAACATGTAAACATTGAAACTTGTTTGGCTGGTATCCAGGATGGTCGCGCCATGCGACCATGGAGGTCTGTGGCCGTCGAGCAGCGCGACGATGCTGTTTCGACAGACCTGTGTTGCCAGGTGCAGGTTGATACCTTTCCTTGAGCTCCAAACAAAATTTTCGAAACCAAGAGCTTGTAGATGGTTTTTAGAAACCACCAAGACACGTGTAGAGACTTGATTTCATCCCCTAACACCTGTGATGATCCTGGAGTATGCTCTTCAAGTATAAATAGGTCTCTATGTTGATCAAATTAAGTGCTCATTTCACTCAAACATCACTCTCAACTCTCTAGCTTGAGTTCTGGACCTTTCTGGAGTTAGCAAGCATTAGGAGAAGATTATCAAGTGTAGAAAAGATAGCAAGGACCATAAGTAAGAGTCTTATTACCTGCTTAGTCGTTCTAATTAGCTTAATTACCGAAAAGTCTAACATATCGTAATTTAGCTTTGACTTTCAGTTTAATCACAAATGGTCCAACCACTGACCAAAACGAAAGTGGTTATGGAACCATATTAAGGTAGGTGATTAACCTTTAAAAGGGTACCTCCTAATTATTTCGTTTGACTAGTTAATTGTCGGGTTAAACTAGTTTGACAAAAAGTCAAACTGGACAAAAAGTTTAAAAATGAATTAAATTAATAACACAGAGGTTCTAAATTATATTCTAACATTCTAATGACTTGGTAATTAATATTAGAACATGTTTTATCAATCCTAACCTGACAATTATCATTCTAAGGTCAGTTTATAATCGAAAGTCGCAAAAGCTTGACTTTTGCTTTGACTTTCAGTTCTGACCCGTTCAAGCTTAATTCTCCCATGTTTTAAGCTTCCATTAGGACAACATTACTTAGTAGTATAACCCTCTGGAGTTATAGTGCATGGTTCTTAGTGGTTTGAATTATATGCTCTTGATCGTTAAAATGCTTATAAATGCCATAAATGCCCTTTTGACATAAAAATGAGATTTTTAGAAATGTGAGGACAAAAACCTTTGTTACTGATTTATAAACTTGTCCTAAAAATTTGACATCAGTTTGAGGTCTAGATTAGGAGTTATGCTCAATAGCATAATTAGAAAGTTTTTTATTAATTAAACGGCATAATTAGCATAAAGCCTATCTAAACTCAAATTTTGACACCAAACTTTTTACCCACTAATATAATATAATATTTTGAGATTTTTGAAGATTTTTATTTATTTTTAAACTGATCATATCATAGGGTTCTAGCTTTAATTCGCTAATTGTCGGTTATACCCTTTTCTTGAATAAAATGAGTTTTACATCACATATTGATACCAAATATTTTCCTACTGATTTTATATGATAAATAAATATTTTAAGCTTTCTGGAATGATAAAAATATCAGCTTTTCTTATATAACCCGAAAATCGCTTAAAAGCGACTTTTACGCGTTTCTAACGAATAGTATGAGCTAAAATTATTCTAAACATATAAGACTTAATACCTACTGATGTTTTTAGTAAATTTCTACATTTTAACAGTAAGCAAAAGTTTTAAACTCAGATTTCCAAAATTGACCTTTAAAGCTTATGTGAAATTACCAAAATGCCCCTTCGGTGCATAAATTGGTTATAAATGATAAATTTCACATATAGGCAATACCCTACTGATATAACTTATTAAATTAAATATTTTTATTGATTTCAAAAGACCAGAACTTCAATTTATTATAAAATCTCTTTTATAAGTATTAAAATTACCAAAATAACCTTTCGGGACTTAAATTGGTTTAAATTACTTTTTGGGCATATATGTTAACATCCTACTGATGTATTAACATATTTTAAGCATAATAACAATTAAGACCTGTATATAATACATTTGGTTACCTGTTACGCGTTTACGCGTTCGGATCGGTTTATGTGACTAGTTTACGTATAATAGCCGAAACGGGTTTAACCTTATCATTAAATCCTCAAATTCCAGAATGTGATTAGTTTACCCATATTATACAAGTATCCAAGCTTGTCAGGTCTAAAACACATTCTATTCCGGTCTCCGCTTAATCTAGCGTTTAGAACCGTAAAGTTTCTTTCTAGCTAGCCGGTCTAAGTCCTTGACTTAACTAAAGGCCCATTAGCACCCTAATAGGTTATTAAACGTTCTATATAGATTAAGTAGCATCCAGTAGAAGGTATCATCATACAACTTTAGGATTTACGGTTGAGTTACTTTCACCTTTGAGCTCAGGTAAATACTTTTAACTTATTTTCCCTTATACGGGCTTGGGATATGGTATTATAATAATACCACTTGGTCGGGTATGAAATCATTTAATCGGATTGTGATTAATAAATTTGCATAATCCGTTTTAATCTGTCTTGTTTGATAACATAAACATTGGGGTTAATTTGACCGTGTCCTGGATATCCTTGGCTCATTTCGTTTGAAAATGGCCACGACCTATGCATGGGGTGTAGGCATACACCTAACAGCTGCAAATGCTAAAATATAAACCCACATGTTGGGGATAACTACTTTGTGGGTTCTATAAGTGGTGAGTAGGTTAATCATGACCGGCTTCCAACCGGCCCCAATTGTAAGACAAACATGTAAATCTATATACAAGATTATTTTTAAATAATTGTCCCAAGTTATAAATGATTCGTGACATGTGCACTTAAATCAATTTTCATAAATGTTTTCAAAAGAGTAAGTTAAACGTATTTACCAGTGTAAACTGACGTATTTTCTTAAAGACTGATTGACAGGTACCTCTCGTAATAGGCTGGAGCTATTAGGTGTCATAAGAGGATCTTGCAAATCCATAGATACCTGAAGTCTGTTATTTTGTTTCTTTGTATTTATTTATGATCCGCCTATGGATCTTATTACATTCCAGTCTGTATATTCTTTCACTCGGACACTCAGACATTATGGTTTGTAATAGTTTATTCACCAAGCCTTCCGCTGTGCTATTATATTGTGTGTATTGACTATGATGATATCAACTACGTCACGATACTCCCCGCCGAGCCTACCGGTAATATGTGGAAATATCGGGGTGTGACATTATCTCTCTCTCCCTTGAGCATATCTCGGCTGAACACCCCTAAACACACACACAAATCATAATTTTAAACCTTTCTTGAAGATTTAAAGGCATTCCAAGGTGTTTTCAAGCTCACATGAAGGTTTAGAGGTGATTCCAAGGAGATTTCAGCAAGAACAAGGCTTCATATCATCACTACTCTTAAAACCCACTAAGAATCTTGAAAGTATAACATATTTACTTTCAAATCTTGTTCATGATTCATTGTGATGAAGAAGATAATGAAAGTTTCTCTTATTCTTGAATCTAAACACTATCTTGAAAACTAAAACAAATGGGTTTTTAAAGAAAAATAAAATTGCTGAACTTGTATGTATATATGTGGCCGTATGCATGTATATATATGTATGGAGTTTGAGTTTTGACTTGTAGAATGTTCTTGATTGATAAGAATCCAAAAAGGTGAATGCATGCATATTTAAAAAGCTGCCATATGGAACTTTTTGATTTGAAATGGATATGTGAAAAGTGAAATTTTGGAACTATATGTATGTATATATGTATGGCCGAAAATATATGTATATATATATATGTATGCAATTGAAATTTTGTTGTTAGATCATAAATATGTAAGAACATGATTCTTGCATTTATGATAAATGATGAAGAAATGATCATAAGTGAATGACGATGTTCTTGAATACTTAAAACATGATTTAAATGCATATTGGATTTATTTTAGTTGATATAAAATAAGCATGATGTTATATGGATACATTAGATGCATTTACTTGAACATGTATGATGATTAGTGGTCATGAAATGATGATTTAAATGTGATTTGATAAAAATAAATTTTAATAAGATTCTAAACACTAAAAATGTAAGTATTTGAAGTGTTTAATAGTATATAACTATCACACCCCGATATTTACAGCTCAGCCCGATGGGCCCGGCGGGGAGTATCGTGACGTAGTTGATATCGTCATAGTCAATTATACACAGTTTATTTCACAGCGGAAGTCTTGGTAGAAAATACTATTACAAAACGAAATGTAAAGTACGAAATAAATATCATACAGACGGTTGTAAGATAGGATCCATAGGCGGATCTAAAACATAACACAAAATATTGTTCAACAGACTTTAAGCATTAAGAACTTGCAAGATTCTTTAACTAACGCCCAAAGCTCCCAGCCAATTACATACAGTACTTGTCACTTAGTTTTTTTGAAAAATATATCAGTTTACACTGGTAAATACAATTAACCGACTCTTTTTAAAGCATTTATGAAAATTGATTTAAATGCACAAGGCACAAATATTCTTTTATAACTCGGGACAATTATATCAAAAATAATCTTGTATCAGATTTACATGTTTGTCCAACATTTAGGGCCGGTATAAAAGCCGAACAAGATTAACCAACACACCACAAATATAATCCCACGGTGGGTCACCCCAACAAGTGAGTATATCTTTCACATACGCAACTGACAGGTGTATGCCTACACCCCGTGCTTAAGTCGTGGCCATTTACGATTTTTAAATGAGCCGAGGATATCCAGGACACGGTTGTTAACCCCCAATATTATTTGTTATCAAGCAACATTTATTAAAGCGGGATTATGAAATTTAACAATATTTGATTAAAATGTTTCTACACCCGACCAAGCGGTAATAATTTATCGTATCCCAAGCCTGTATAAGGGAAAATAAGTTAAAAGTATTTACCTGAGCTTAAAATGCAAATTTTGTATACTCAGCCGTATAATCTATTCAAACACTCCGGAATAGTGAAATAGGCTTAACATACCTTAAATAACCTTTACATAACTTAGAAATAAGTTTCGAAGGCTTTGGTATAACAAAATCAAGTTAAATCGCTTACAGGGACTAAAGTTGACAAACTGCGAAAGTATGCCAATTTGAACTGTAACAGACGTTCCGGAACATGGCCATAAGTTAAACATACCATAAATATCCTTTACATAGCTTAGAAATAGACTTTGAGGGGTTCGGTGTGCTAAAATAAACTTTTGGGTCATTCAGGGACTAAAAGCGTCAAAAAGTGCACAAGTTTGCACTTTCGCGCATAACTTACGTTCTGAATACATCCGGACATCCAAAAATTTATGTAAGCACTAAAATAATTTATTTTAGTGTTTGGCATGAGAAAAATCCATTCGTCGCGTCATTTGGATCGTTTTTCGCGCTTATGCGCATTCCGTCGTAATTAAGCGAACATCGCGATCGTACGATCAAACGAACCGACATCCGGGATATTTTTGAGCATGTTTAATGTCCACAATGTTTAGGCATCATTTTAGGGCCTTAACGTTGGCTTAACGAGCCTTAAACGTGTCGAAAAAGGCTTTAAAACACAAAAGGGACCAAAACTGTCATTTCTGAAAGTTGGTTTCTGACCAGTCAGGCCAGGCGACCCGCGTAAGATTAGTGTGTCCTCTTACGCGGTCCGCATCACTCTCCCAGATCAGATAAGATCAAATTTGACAGCAGATTACAGCTGTTAAGCACTCCCAATTAAATTCCAAGTGTTGCTAACTGATCATAGGGGGGCCAATTGATGTTCATGAGCTTTCCAACACATGTACGGATGGGATTCGATCACGTTATTCGAGAAACGCTCTTAACGGCTCTCCAAAAACTATAAATATCCATCCATCCCCATTGCAAAATGACGTGACCGTGTCGTCCCGATTAGTCAAAAACCCAATTAAACCTAGGTAGCTAGGGTAAGTCGGGTATCGTATCCACGAAGAGCAGGTGGTCAGTATTGAACGACCCGTTCGATTAGTTAGACTATTTACAAACAATGTACAACATGATTATGAAGTTTGCTAATTTTATTTGTTCATATTTTGAAAATAAATCGGATTGAACCGACAAATGACTATTATCTAAAACAATTGTTTACTAACTAAGATTGCAAAATTAATTTACTTAATTGAAAACAAGAATTGGGACTACGAATCACACCCGGTTCGATAATTGAAAGACCTAGGGTTCCTACATGTTTTAACTTGATTCAATTGCATATAGTGATTAACGGATTACTATCACGAAGCTTAGGTGCCAATTGTTATCAACGTCATAGACAACGGACCGCAATGCACTTCGTTACCTCGGACATGTAAATCCTAACCTAAGATAAGGCATAATTGCACATAACCATTTCGCAAAGTTAAATTTTATCATCACTCGACAATTTACGAATTCGAAACAAATGCAAGACAATTATCAAAGTTTTCAAATACTAAACAATTTGTCACAAAACCAAATTAAAATACAAATGCATAAACCCTAGGAATTCTTACAACAATCTATACCGGGGTGAATCTGAAGAGACTAGCCGCGCATGTCGGTTGTGATCCTTGAAACCCTCACGTGACTTTGTTCGAACCTCGTGTCTTGCCTATGTCGACTGCCTCCTATCAGACTGTGCGTTTCCCCCTCTCGTAACCGTACCCTCTTGTGTTTGACCGATGATGATGTATATTGATGTTGGCCATGCGTTTTTAAAACTCAAAATTAATTCTATACGGCTGCTAATTTCGTAGAAATGGGCTGCCCAAAGTTGCATATGTTGCTGCCTATATTCGTGAGTCCAGCCCAAGAAGAATGAGAGCCCAATAATTAATGGCTGCTAATAGTCGTGATGTTGCTGCCAAACTTTTTGTGTCTCCCAAAGTTTTTTTAATGGCTGCCCCATAATCGATGTGTATTCCAAGGTCCACGTGATCTCTTATGTATCAAGAAGACCAAGCCGTCACTGCCCTTTTTCCCACTCCAACATTGATGTGATTGAACATTAATAACTTTCCTTCACATGTGCATGTGTCTTTCAAAACCTTGTATATCGGTTCCCCAAGAATCCATGTGATTCTACATCCATGGTTCGATACATCATACCTGCAGCGCTTCATTTATCGCTCTCATCCCAAAGGTAACCGATCCCTTGTCTTGCTCGGACTTTAGACCTATATCGCTTATTAGGGTAGTGAATAAGATCATATCCAAAGTGTTAGCCAATAGAATAAAAACAGTGATTAAAAGTGTTGTTTCCAATGTTCAATAGGCTTTCGTATCGGAGAGGAATATTGTAGATGGGCCGCTAATAATTAATGAAGTGGTGGGTTGGGCGAAAAAATCAAAGAAGAGTATTTTTGTGTTCAAAGCCGACTTGGAAAAGGCCTACGATACATTGAACTGGAAATTTCTAATTTCCATTCTAACACACATGGGGTTTCCATCGAGATGGAAGAATTGGGTCATGGGTATTCTCTTTGCAGGTAGAGGATCGGTTCTGGTAAACGGATCACCAACCGGTGAGTTCCAATACCAAAGAGGATTAAGACAAGGTGATCCTTTATCACCTTTTCTTTTCATTGTAGCGATGGAAGCTTTGCATATTATGATGGAACGGGCTAAAAATTCAAATGCTTTCGTCGGAGTAAAACTACCAAAGGAAGGACCTTATTTAACACACATGTTATTCGCGGATGACGCAATTTTTGTGGGCGAATGGGAAATGGAAAATGCAAAAAACCTGAAGAGAATTCTTAGACTTTTTCACTTGATATCGGGTTTGAAAGTTAACCCAAGGAAAAGTCAAATATATGGAGTTGGAGTGTCAGATGGGGAAATAAATAGTTTGGCTTCTACTCTCAATTGTAAAGCTGGGAAGTTTCCGTTCAGTTACCTTGGCCTAAAGGTGGGGGCAAATATGAACAGAATATCCCAATGGAAAGAGGTCATTGATATGTTTAACAAAAGATTATCATCTTGGAAGTCTAGAAACTTATCCTTCGCAGGTAGGGTAATTCTAATTAAAGCAGTTCTTGGCAGTCTTCCAAACTATTATTTATCACTGTACAAGTGCCCTGTAGCCGTCTTAAAGATATTGGAGGGTATACGAAGAAAATTTCTTTGGGGAGGATGTAATACAAACAACAAAATTCGTTGGGTTAAATGGGAGAAAGTGGTGGCTGCCAAAGACTTTGGGGGCCTTGGAATCGGTAATATTCGAGACTTAAACTTAGCTCTTTTACTAAAGTGGTGGTGGAGACTAAAAATGGATACGGAAAGTTTATGGGCTAGAGTAATTAAGTCGATTCATCAAAGCCAAAGAAAGATGGGTTTTATTCCGATTAATAAATCACTACCGGGAGTCTGGAAAAACATTGGGAGTATAGACAAGGAATTCAGAAGGTGTAACATCAAAGTCAGCAACTATCTAAAGAGCAAGGTAGGTATGGGAGACAAAACCTTGTTTTGGACGGATTCGTGGCTAGGCATTGGGCCGTTAAAATCTCAATTTCCAGCACTGTTTCAGCTCGCAAGAAGAAAGAAAGTAATGGTAAAAGACTGTTATCGGCAAATAAACGGGGGTTGCATCTGGGATTGGTCGTGGGTTAGGACTCCGAGTAGTGACATCGAGAGGCAGGAGATGGATAATCTGAATGGGTTGTTACAAGATCAACAGCTTACAGGTACGAAAGACGTTTGGTATTGGAAGGATTCGGAGCAAAAGACCTTTACGGTAAAAGATGTCCGTAAATCTCTAAGCTCAGATTTAGATCTCAACGAGACAGCCGACGATTTCGTTTGGAATAGTTGGGCCATGAATAAAAGCATTATGTTTGTATGGCGGGCAATTTCAGGCAAAATACCATCAGCGGTGGCGTTAAGGCATAGGGGTGTAAACATACCGGACGTCACTTGTAAAATTTGCGGTGCAGCGGACGAAACAACGGACCACATACTTGTTAGATGTAATTATGCAACAAGAGTCTGGGAGATGATAACCAATTGGGTCAAAATACCAATGGTCAATTCGGATGGGAACGTGAAAGACTTGCTAAAGGAGTTGAATGATTTTCATAGAAATGGCAAAACAAAGAAAGTAATTCATGCTATTGTTATACAGACGATGTGGACATTGTGGAGAGAAAGAAATGATAAGGTTTTTAAAGGAAAACATGGACCTATACAAACAGTGGTGGAAGATATAAAGGAAATGGCTTACCAAAGGTTGAAGATGAAATCCAAAGTCAGCAGCTTTTCAAAACAAGATTGGTGGGATTTTAACATAACAATGTAATCTCTGTTTCTTTTTTGCTTTTGTATTAGTACCTGTATGATATCCCCAGCTTCTGGCTGGGGGTCAGTTTTTTAGTTGATTAATGAAGTGTTTGCGTTTGCCACTAAAAAAAAACATATTATATGGCTACCAATAGAATAATAATAGTTCTCAATTAATGCTCCATTGGCTCCCATTTCACGTGTGATGGATGTTATTTGCATTTATTGTGTTCACATCATAAATTACACTTTGCACCCTGAAAGTTAGATATGAACCGTAAACTCAGACTAACCATCGTAACTTCATCGAATTCACTTGTTTTGCCTGCAACCATACAATCACTCGCAATAAGCTAATTCCAGGCATATAATCCTATAAAACTAGCTAAAGCACGTAAGTTAAACACTTCAACACCCATGTTTTACACTCTCCATTACATCCCCACACTTGTCGTTTGCTTGCCCTCAAGCAAATCTGTTTCTCACTTTCACGTGGGTCGAACAAGAAACACACATCCCATTCCTGAGACTAAGGTTAAGGTTTAATGTCATATCCAAGTTCAAACTTTTTTACAATTTCCAACATATTTAGCAATAATTGATTAATTATGTAAAAAGTAGTTATCCAAGATTAACCCGCCCGTGAAACCAACAAATCATGCACATCCCTCACAATGTTCTCTCCACTCGGTTGTTTTTATACACCCTATCTCCATTTTATACATATCCCAAGGACTCAATTAAACGAAACGCTTATTTCTAAACAACTCTTAAAGGTTGTTTTTCACTATTTACCCCTCAATGACTTTTTGGTCAATTTTAAATCCTTCATTTTGCGACGAAGAGCTTTCGCCAATAATTGACTACGATATCGTTTCTAACTACAATACAAAATATGCGTATCTGGCTCGGATCAACATATTGACCCGTTTAATACCTTGCGTCCATAATATGCTAATTCATAGCACCGCTAAATTATAACCATTTTATCATGTGCACATAAGACTCGACAAGCACTTATTAGTCATTATTTGTCAAATGGTATCTACATTACCATTTGACCCGTTTGGTCTAAACGATTTAAACACTTTGCGCTTATATTGGAATGGTATGTATTTACCATTTCAATAAATAACTAAATTCACATTTCTCACCTCTTTAGCTATGTCTCTTAAACCCTTTTTCTTACGCATTTAGCCCGACATGACTTATGTCGCTTAGTGTTGTTTTATATTTCAACTTTTACCTATTTGTTCGTGACTAAATCACTGTTTCCCCTTTTTACTCGTTTAGGCTTACTTATAAAATAGCCGTTCGAAAAGCCATTTTAATTTATGTCACTTCATGACCATTTTGCCTCTGTATCATAAAACATGGTTTTTCATCATTAGATATGCTCCGACCCGTATCGTTTCGTGTCGGAGCCATATCATGAATATCATCTTAATCGTATAAGAAACTTTTAGAACAAAGACATATTCTACAAAAAAGTGTAAGTTTCACTTACCTTGCATCCGGTTATGTCCTTTTTCCGCGTACTCGATCCGTTTGACCCGCTCTTTTTTTTCCAAGTCTTCATCTAGCTTGTCTAGAGTCAAACTATCATCATCACAATTCGTAAGACGGTTAGATTAGTCATAATCGTTTACGACTATTCCATCCTACGGGTTTTATGTCGAATTTATCATTCGACCATATCAAAATTATCATTCGATCTAATCATTTGGTCGGTTTGACTTTTTAAAAGTCAATTGACTTATCAACATATTCAAATGCACATTTGGTTCATTGAACTCACTTAGGCATATTTCATCCGAACTCTTAATGAAATCAAATTTTACACACAACCAAGAAGACCGCGATTTCATTCAGGCATTTCATATCACTGAAAAATGGGTTGTTTTTTGTGACTTGTTTAACCTATTTACAAGTCTTTAAAAATTATGATTTTTTTATGTGGCGTACCTCTCGGAGGGTTAGACCTTGTGTTAAAATTTCAAGATCTAACTCTTTACCAAAATTTCGTAAAAATTCATTTACTAAGCTGCAATCAGATTCGTCACTTCTGACTGCACCTTACGGAAAAATTCATTTAAAATTCCTCATTTATCCGATTGACGAAATTCCAATTGGCAATTCTTTTAATCACTTTAAAATTTCTACAGTAAGAATTTAAGATCATAAATCAATTCCTAAATTGAGTTATGACATTCGTAATGGGCTGCAAATTCTGCCAGAAAACGCAGCTTGAACCTTCGATACGGAAAAATTCATAAAACGCTCAATTTTCGTCGAAAAAATGCGATTCCAGTGGGGTTTTAAAGATATTTCCTGGAATTACATTTTAGACTCAAGAAACACATGTTTTTGTCTCGTTTTGTCTAGGTTACAGCCAAAACAAGTCGGCTGTAGATTCTGATCAGAAGCTGTTTGAATTCAGCTTTCAATTTGAACATGTTTATGACAATATAACACTTATTCTTAACAATCAAAACCCCTAAAAGCATCACATACACGAATTTAGTCAAAACCCACCTAGCACATGCAAGAGTAATCATCAAATCCCTAGTCTTTAATACTAATTCATCAAGTTTTTCAACTAGGGTTTGTTTCCAAACATGAATTCATCCTAGTTTCACCTAAACATCAATCATTCAAGCTTGAATTTCGATTTTTCATAAGTTCATCAAAATCTCAACTTCATAAATATCAAAAATTTGACATACCTTACGATCCCCACGACTAGGTGATCGTTTCTATGTGTTCATGCATTTGATTCGAGCTAATTTTGGCCTTCAATTTGATGAATTTGGGTGAGCTAGGGTTTCACCCCTCTTTCTCCTGCTCTGGTCGATCCTACGAACATACACTGTGTTTTTTTTCTTTTTTTTGTGTTATTTATTTAGTTAACTTTCAAGTTAACCCTTTTGGCCCCTCATGTTTATTTTGTTTCAAAAGAAGCTGTAATTTATTATTCATCACTTAATCATATATTACTAACTAGGTTAATTATTCCTAGTTAACTTAATGGGTTCGGAAAGTCATAACCCGTTCTATTTTAAGTCCCGTTAACTCGGGCCTTCTATATACTTTGTTTTCTCAAAGTATTTATCCTCGTTTTAATTATTATTAAACTTATTTATTTAAATCCTAATAATTTCCTGTTTAATCTTTTCTGCTAACGGTATTATACCCGCTCTTTAGTATTAACGGGGTTTAATTACCAAACCCGTTTTCGGGGTGTTACAAGTCTACCCCCCTTAAAGAGGTTTCGTCCCCGAAACCTTATTTACGTATTTCTTTTAATTTAGACTAAACGAACCTAGTTTCGTTTTCAAGAAATTCACTCGTTTCTTTCGATCTAACGTTTTCATTTATATTGACGCGTACGTCTTTCATGTGTAAGGCCTCGCGGGCCGTTACCTTCAGCTTATATCCTTTATCTTTATTGACCGAGTTGTCATTTGACCACTTAGTCTCATTAGTCTGTTAACAGGTTTATCCCCTTCTATTGTCATTTCGGTAATGACTTCCCACTTTTTGTGGCGTAACACAATTTAAATAATTGTGGATTCTTTGTCGATTTTGCCCGTTTAAATGTTTTAGTGAAATTCTTCCCTTTAACTCATTCGATTAACTTAGCGAAACTCATCGCTTTTATACTAACTTTACCTCCCCTTATTATTTTACGTGGGGAGTTACAACCAGTTTTCCTCGTTTTATCCAAGTGACCCGCAAGTTCTTTTACTTAGCCTCGTAAGGTTTTTTTTTTTCTTTCTAGATTTTCACCTTTTTAAGGTGAGAACCCCAACCATTCGTTTCTTTCTATTTATGACCCGAAGGTATTTTTGCTCCCGTAGACTTTAACACAATTTATAATCCCGTAGGTTATGATGATCCCGTAGATCGTCTTTTATCCATGTCTATATTCAAATGTATATATACATATATAGCTTCAAAGCATCTCTTATTATGTTTGGAATTGTTTATTTTTGCTTTTGAACTTTAGTTGGCCTTGACCGTAGTCTAAAGCTTCGTTCGTTTACTCTTGGACTAATCTTCCGATTTTATGACTCTTTACGTCATCTACACGTCGATTTGTTCTACGCTTACCATTATTTGGTTCTCACATGTATTTCCTTGCAACCCACTACCCGGGTTCTTTTACCTTAAGTTTTTTTTTTAGCGCCTATAGCCCCTTGCGTAAGTTTATTAATATTTCACGCTTACTTAAGTTAGCAAGCGTTATTCTTCATTTAATTCGTTTGACTTGTTCGTGTGAAATTTCATCACTTATGAATGTCCAACTTCATTCTTTATTCGACCCGTTCAACTTTAGAATAGTTGAACACAATTTATTAAAATTTATATTTACAGTATCTTATTGTCTTTTAATCATGACTCGAAACCCGAGTCTTTTGACTTTCAATTCGCCTTCCCGTCTCTTGGTTTACGCATTCACTCAAATTCCTACCCATCAATTGGGTGTTTTACCGAAGTCGTTATCATTGCAACCCTTCCGGTATGCATTAAGACTCCGCTTCGATTGATTTGGTCGTCTTAGCGAAATCCATCGCTTTTATTCAACCATGTCTTTTATTCCTTGTGTGACCATCCTTGACGGCCTTATAGATTCTGAGTGACGATTATCATCGTCATCCTTGCTTTACTACGACTAAAGTTAACAACTTTGATTATCTTTTCCGTATGGGCAATACATTCGTTTTTATTATCCGGCGGATCATCTATACTTTGGTTTTAGTTGCCCATTTTGTCAACCATGGATCTTTCGTCCAACATGACTTATCTTTATGAATTTTCATCAGGTTATTCATTTATGTCATCATTTCCATTGGTCTTTGTCCCTTCTCTCGGGCTCATTATCCTAATGTAATACGCTTCCGTCATCCGGCTATGCGTTTACATTATTATCAAATTTTTTGCTTGTTTGATTTATTTGGGTACCATTTAAGTTAGTCCCATTCACCCCGCCCTTACTACATCAGACGTAAATCCGTCCAGCATAAGAAGTTCATGGTACCACATGTTCACTACTTACTTGGCCAGAGTAAGCGATCAACACCTGGTATACATGACCTTTTTATAATTTTCACATTACACCCCATGTAAGTAATGCCTCTATATGTTTCTCTTGGAAACAATATCCTGGATAGGTTTTCAATTCGGGTTTCTCCAAGTTTTCAATTTACAGGTGCAACAATCATTCTCTACATGTTTGTTGCATATTGCTATTTGTGCAATTAAATTTAAAATATGCACCTGGTAATGCTTGCCCTAACGGGCTTCTTTTGCGTTAACCTTGTTCGCGATCACTACGCGATTTAGATCCTTGATGAGTATGCTTTGCTTGTCATACATCGGACCGTTTCACAGTCATATCCGTAATTTGTCCAACTCTCGTCATCTTCAGATGCGAGTGTCCTTCAATTAAAACATTCACAAAGGTTAGTAATTCCGACATTAATAAACGGTTGTATTGTAATACAAGGCCTTTTTTTACTGTACGTGTCAACGCACGTGATTTCGTTAACTATACCTATCGTTTTCATTGGGGTAACATGTATTACACAATAATAACCCTATGTGTTGTTCACAACACTTTAACATGTTAAACCATTAACATACATATACTTACCGAATTTGCGATCAAGCCTCGAACCGAACACACTTTATTCTTTAACCACGAGCTCTGATTACCAACTTGTAACACCCTTGTCATTATTTAATGGTTTTTGTAAAGTATACAACAAACAACATGTAATTATGACTACATATACATTGTAAAAATACGGGTTTGTTTAAACTTTACAATTTTAAGATAATACAACATAACATAATTGAGTTCGTCGTTTAAAAGTTACGACGAAACGACGTGCGAGAGCTTTTATCTTACTCGTGTTCGGTTCTCCGTTGAGCTTGATCGTCCTCCGGTAACTTTTGAAATTAACCTGTGATCGAAACAAACCTAAAAGTTAGTTTCGATACTTAATAAATAGCTTAAAACATGTACATCACATCAAACAACAAAACAAAAATAATTTCTTAGATTTATGCCTCTCGCGCCACGCGAGAGGCTCAACTCGTTCTTTCGGGTGTCGCGCCCGGTTTTAGGTCGTCCCTCACGTGGCGCGGGGGAAGCTCTTTTCCAGCAGGTCCGTATCTGGACCTGCATTTCCTGCCCAGCTCTAGTTTTGATCAAAATCTAAACTTCAAAATGCCATGCAAATCACATTATATTAGTTTTCTAATATTCAAGGTACAAATTACGGGTTCTTATGCAAATCTTAACCCGTTTCGCATATCTACTCATTTTGACCTGTTACGGGGTATTTAACACTTTTAAGCTTAATTCACGCTTCTTTTAGCTTACACCCTATCTCCATTTTATACATATCCCAAGGACTCAATTAAACGAAACGCTTATTTCTAAACAACTCTTAAAGGTTGTTTTTCCCTATTTATCCCTCAATGACTTTTTGGTCAATTTTAAATCCTTCATTTTGTGACGAAGAGCTTTCGCCAATAATTGACCACGATATCGTTTCTAACTACAATACAAAATATGCGTACCTGGCTCGGATCAACATATTGACCCGTTTAATACCTTGCGTCCATAATATGCTGTCACACCCCTTTCTACGGCGGAAGCACGAGGTGTGATCATGAAAGGTTCTCATTGCATACGAAAGGTAAACATGCTATATGCTCGTAAGAACATCAAATACCATAATTTGAAAACATAAGTTTAGTGTTTACATAGCTAAGTCGCATAAAACATTGTCTTAAAAAGTTTAAAACTTTATCTAAAGATAAACATAAGCGACATCCACAAGCATAAGCGAGACCGCGCGCACATCCATCCTAGTTACCTGAAATACATGTGAGTTTTGGAAAAAAAACGTCAACATAATGTTGGTGTGAATTCATGCAGTTTTGTATTTCACGTTTGTATACTTTGTATGAAAACATAGTTTGTGAATAAATCAAGTTTTGATATATAAATTCAGTTTCATGTGTACACCACGTACTCATGTATAATTCAATCTTTTCTTGAGTACCCCACGTACTTCAAGTATAATTCAATCTTTTCTTGAGTACCCCGCGTACTTAAAGTATAATTCAATCTTTTCTTGAGTACCCCACGTACTCAAGTATTCATCAATTTTTAATATGGTATGACTTTTATGTAAATGAAGTATTCCTGTAAGTATCAGGATTGTTAATGGGTAGCAAAGCCATTAACATGTGACACGACATAGGAAGTCACCAAACCTAAGGCATTTAATTGGTATATTCTGAGACACAAAAGCACTACTCGATTCTCGCCCTCACCGAGAGTGTGGCTGCCAGGCACCCGCTAGATCTAACCCTTTGTTCTGCGGTCTAAGTATATTGTTGATTAATGGTGCTTCTGTACCCTATTCGTGACACTATTTCTCATAACGCATCCTACTTGGTTCTCGTCCTCACCAAGCGCGTTTCTTTTTATCATTTCCCATAACGCATCCAACTTGGTTCTCGTCCTCACCAAGCGCGTTTCTTTTTATCATTTCTCATAACGCATCCAACTTGGTTCTCGTCCTCACCAAGTGCGTTTCTTATTATCTTATATTTTGTCACACTTGGTTCTCGTTCTCACCAAGTGTACTTCTTGTATTTATATCATACCATTTATAAATATTGTACTTTTGTACATGTATTTCACCCCCGAAGTTATAAAAACTGAAAGCAGTTAAAAGAAAAGGGGGAGCATGAACTCACAACTTTGCGTTCCTTGTGTCGTAAACTTCACCGGATTTGCTTAATTAACGTCGTAACCTATACGCGTTTTCTTAACGTTAGTCACTAGACTTGCGTCGCACAAGTACAGTCACTCTCTTTTGTGCATGTATTCTTGTGTTAAAAATATTTTATATTTTTAATTAAGTATCTTACTTATATTATTTTCCCTAAAATTAATATAAGTATCTCGTGTTTTGCACTTTGCACCCGAATTATGTATCTTGTATGTTGTATGCGTATTTTTATATTTATACTCCTCATGAGTATTTAGTGTATTTTTAAGTCTTAATACACTAGCACGTATAACACATACTATATACACTTAGCACACAAGTTGGTGATCAAATAATATATATTTTTCTCGCAAAAATATATACTTAATATCCATTTTTATTTTTGAAGAAATCCTTATTTCTAATCACCAAAAATTAGGGAAACCTTGGTAATATGTTTAAGCACATTTTTAGGGAATAAGTTTCTTGAAAACTTACATTTTCTAAGTGTCAAAATTTATAAAAATTTTGACAGAGTTTCCCCTAAAAATGGAGGTTTCCCATGTTTTCACAACATGTGCTTATTTTCTTTTAAATCGTCAACAATCATCAACAACAATTATCAACAATACTCATCAACTATAATCACTAATTTCTCCATTTCATGAACTTGAATATTTACAAAAATGTGTAGTAACTTACTAGCACATTTAGTAAGTCTTGTTATCTTTAAAAATAAGTTTAATTTCTTAAAAACTTTATTTTTAAAGAATATGAAGTTTCACAACTTCTAGTCATGATTTACGAAAATATTTCTTGGTTGAACTTCCTTGTTACACAAGTGTTTACACACTTGTTTATTTACTAAAAATGCTTTTAGTTCATGTAAGATCCGGGTTTTAAACAAGACTAATATTTTTGCTTGGTTCTTTCGAAAAACCACTTGTAGATCGTTAGATCTACATGTTTAGAGTCTTATTTTACAAGAAAATTTATATTTACACAAGTTCCAAGTTCACGGTGGATGATTTCATCATCTTTTATATTTCTAACACTTAACATATTACTAGTTCATGTTCTTGAACATGATCTAGTATGCGTAGATGATGATCCATTCAACTTTTACTAACCAACATCATCAAATATTCATAATCATACAAGATCTACAAGATTTACACACACATTTTCCCTTTATCCATTCTTTATCCATTATGTTCAAGACTTGTTCATATTCTTTAAAGTTTCTTCCCATTTTACCATTCAATCATCTATTAACCACTAAAAATAAGAACAAGATGAAGTGTTTAAGCACTTACTACTAGCACAAGGCTAGGGAAGTTCAAGAGTGCAAATGAGGTGGATAAAAGCAAGTAAGAGTGGTTCTTGAACTTTCGAAAGCTCCTAGCTTCACTATGCACCTTCTAACACCTTAATATAAGCTTGGAATGTGTAGGAGATGATTGGATGATGGTGGTGGTTATGGTGGTGTTGATCTCGGCCGAACACAAGGGGCAAAGAAGGAGTGTTGTGGTGTTGGTATGAAGTTGGTGATGGTCATGTGTACTTATAATCCAAGCTCTATTGTCCAAGAGTCTTAGTGTTCTTAAAAGTACACACATAATCTTCCCAAAATCTTAAGAAAATCATATAATATCTTCCATGATCTAGTAGGATATAGCAAGATTCAAGAGGGATATTACTGGGGTCACTCCCTTGACCGTCCACTTTAAGAAGGGGGGGGGGGGTAAAGTGTAAAATCTCATGGTAATATAGTTAGGCTTTAAGTATAGTGTTTAAGTGTATCATGTTATAATATAGTGCCTTCGGGTGTTCGGGGACCCTAACTAGCTTAGAAAACTAAAAACAATGCTTCTAGCATTATTTTGGTGTTCCGGGTATTATCCGGTTGTTCGGTTAGATACCAATCCATTAAAGTGCTAAACTACACTTTTTAGTGTCTTTTAAGTACCTTTCTTGTACTCTTTCAATTCCCACACTTAGGGAAATATTCTGGATAATAAAACGACATTTCTGCAAAATATTCATATGTTTAAATGCTGAATTATATAAATTCTGCACTTAAAGTGCGTTTCGGGTGCTTTTTAGTACTTATTTTTTCTTTCGTATTGCATATATATTAAACCCTTGTATGTACTTTTGGGTTTTAATGCATTCTTGCTGTCGGACCTATACCTAGGCTCCAATTTTATTGTCTGACTGCTTTCTGCAGTTCCGTTGACACAGTGTGTCTTGCCGGTGAGTTTACTATTATTTTTGACGCAACGCTCTCGTTTATGCATAAAGCAATATTTTGTAGTATACAACGTGCATGAATTCACTTGTTTAATCATTTGTTCAGACATTGCTGACAATTAAGCACATAATTGCAATCTTTAAATAATGATTAAAGTGTACAGAAATTACCGGTTTGGTGCCAGTTGTCACAGTCTCCCCCCGTTAAAAGAATTTCGTCCCGGAATTCAGGCTGAACTAACTCTCGCTGGAGTCTTCTTGAACATGTGGGGATACTTTTCTTTGAACTGGTCTTCACGTTCCCATGTGTACTCGGGTCCGTGCTTAGAGCTCCAACGTACTTTGACAAGTTTCACACTGCTCCTCCTGGTCTTGTTGACTTTCCAGTCGGTAACCTCAACGGGTTGTTCTGTAAATCAGAGGGCTTCATCAATATGCACTTCATCCATCGGGATGATCACGCTTTCTTGTGTTGGACTCTTCTTCAGGTTGGATACATGAAACGTATCATGTACTCCATTAAGTTCTTCCGGTAACTCCAACTTGTATGCCACGGTACCAATTCTTTTCAATATTCTGAATGGTCCGATGTATCGTGGATTCAGCTTTCCACGCTTTCCAAATCTGACTACGCCCTTCCATGGTGAGACTTTTAACAACACTTTGTCTCCCACCTTGAATTCTACTGATTTTCTTTTCGGATCAGCGTAGCTCTTTTGTCGATCTCGAGCCTCCTTAATGCGCTCTCGGATCTGCGCAATCTTGTCGGTTGTCTCTTGTACAAGTTCAGGACCAACCATACGTTTATCTCCGGCATCTGCCCAACATAAGGGCGATCGGCATTTGCGGCCATACAGAGCTTCGAACGGCGCGGCTTTTATGCTCGTATGATAACTGTTATTGTAGGAAAACTCAACTAAAGGTAGATGAGTATCCCAGCTGCCGCCTAGATCCATGACACATGCGCGAAGCATATCTTCTAACGTTTGTATAGTCCGTTCGCTCTGGCCGTCTGTTTGCGGATGGAATGCCGTGCTCAGATCTAACTGAGATCCAAAGGCTTCCTGAAATGATTGCCAGATTCTTGAGACAAAGCGTCCATCTCTGTCTGAAATGATTGAGATTGGCACTCCATGTCGTGCCACAATTTCTCTTAAGTATATCTCTGCCAGCTTTCCAGTGCTATCCTTCTCTCGGATTGGTAGGAAATGCGCAGATTTCGTCAATCGATCAACTATTACCCATATCATACCGTGCCCTCTCGGGGTCCTGGGTAATTTCGTTATGAAGTCCATCGAGATTTGTTCCCACTTCCACACGGGAATCTCTGGTTGTTGTAGTAGGCCGGACGGTTTCTGATATTCGGCCTTAACCTTAGCACAGGTTAGGCATTTTCCAACATAGACAGCAACGTCGCTCTGGAGTCTCGGCCACCAATAGTATTCTTTCAAGTCTTGATACATTTTGTCCGATCCTGGATGGATCGAATATCTCGATTTGTGGGCTTCATTAAGGATGACTTCTCATATGCCACCATAGAGTGGAACCCAAATACGCTTCTTGAAGTATAAGGCTCCCTCTTCGTTTGGCACCATGTATTTCAGCATACCCCGTAGGTATTCAGCTTTACGGTTCTCTCCTTTAAGAGCTTCTTGTTGTGCATCACGAATGCGTGCAGTGAGGTTCGTTCGAATTGTCATTTCCAATGCTCGAACCCTTAGGGTCTTAACCCTTTCTTTTCGGCTCAACGCGTCTGCTACAACGTTTGCCTTTCCAGGATGGTACTTGATCTCACAGTCATAATCGTTTAGCAGCTCGACCCAACGTCGCTGGCGCATATTCAATTCCTTCTGATCAAATATGTGTTGTAAGCTTTTGTGATCTGTGAAAATTGTACATCGAGTACCATATAAATAATGTCGCCAGATCTTCAAGGCGAATACCACCGCGCCCAGCTCCAGGTCGTGAGTGGTATAGTTTCTTTCATGAACTTTCAACTGTCTTGAAGCGTAATCGATGACTTTTTGGCGTTGCATGAGCATGCAACCCAAGCCTTGTCGTGAGGCGTCGCAGTATACCACGAAGTCTTCAGTGCCTTCGGGTAATGTTAGTATCGGTGCATCACAGAGCTTGTTCTTAAGTAGCTGAAAGGCTTCTTCCTGTTTGTGACCCCAGTCGTACTTCTTGTCTTTCTGAGTAAGGGTCGTTAGCGGTTGAGCTATCTTTGAGAAATTCTCGATGAAAGGCCGATAATAGCCCGCTAAGCCCAAAAATTGTCGTACTTCGGTTGGGGTCTTGGGAGCTTCCCAATTCTTTATTGCTTCAATCTTGGACGGGTCTACATGAATGCCTTTCTCATTCACAACGTGACCAAGAAATTGTACTTCGCGAATCCAGAATTCGCATTTGGAGAACTTTGCATAAAGTTTCTCTTTCTTCAGTAGTTCCAGAATAGTTCTGAGATGTTGCTCATGCTCTTCTTTCGTTCGCGAGTAAATCAGGATATCATCGATAAATACAACCACGAATTTATCGAGATATGGTTTGCATACGCGGTTCATTAGATCCATAAAGACCGCTGGTGCATTCGTCAGCCCAAACGACATCACAAGAAATTCGTAGTGCCCATATCGCGTTCTGAATGCAGTCTTTGGTACGCTTTCCTCTTGGATTCTCAGCTGGTGGTATCCAGACCGAAGGTCGATCTTGGAATAGTAGCTTGATCCTTGCAGTTGATCAAATAAGTCATCGATCCTTGGTAGTGGATACCGATTCTTGATCGTGAGCTTGTTCAGTTCCCTGTAATCGATACACATCCGCAGTGTTCCATCCTTCTTTTTCACGAATAATACTGGAGCTCCCCAGGGTGAGAAGCTTGGCCTTATGAATCCTTTATCCAACAACTCCTGGAGTTGTGTAGATAATTCTTGCATTTTGGATGGAGCAAGTCGATAGGGAGCCTTGGCCACAGGAGCAGCTCCTGGAACCAAGTCTATACGGAATTTGACTTGTCGTTGCGGAGGTAGTCCTGGCAGATCTTCAGGGAACACATCAGGAAATTCCTTCACCACAGGAATGTCTTCGAGTTTTGGCTCCACAGCCTTCTTGTCTATAACGTGTGCTAGGAAAGCGACACATCCTTTCCTTAAGCACTTCTGTGCCTTCATGCAACTGATGATTCGAAGAGGCGCGTCTTGTTTTTCTCCATGCACGATGAGAGTTTCACCATTCGCTAAAGGGATGCGAATGATTTTCTCATGACAAACAACTTCAGCTTTGTTCTTGGACAACCAGTCCATTCCGACTACTACATCGAAGCTACCCAATTGAATAGGTAAGAGGTCGATGCTAAAATTTCGTTCGCCAAGTTCCAGTGTGCAGCCTCTAACAACTTCGCTCGATTCAACAAGTTTACCATTGGCTAGTTCTATGGAATAAGGAATTTCTAATCTACTAGATTCTATTCCGAGTATGCGTTTAAATTCCACAGACATGAAGCTATAATCGGCGCCAGTGTCAAATAATATGGATGCAAAGTGATTGTTAATGAGAAACGTACCGGTGACCACGTTAGGGTCCTCGCGTGCGTTCTTTGCTCCAATCACAAATGCTCTAGCCTGAGCATTGTTTCTCTCTGGGCAGTTCTTCATGAAATGATCATTGCTTCCACACTTGAAGCATCCTTGGTTATGCCCTTTCCCGTTACCATTCTTGTCACCAGCACCGTTTCCATTTCGGTTCTTTCCTTTTCCCCAACAGTCTTCTGTTTGATGACCCAATTTACCACATTTGTCGCATCTTGGAATGCGAAAAGCTCCTTCATGATGATACTTACATTTTTGGCATCTAGGTATGGAGCCTTGGTATGCTTTGGTTGCATGGGTTTTCGCCTCCTAAGACAGGTTAGCGTCACGCTTCTTGTTGTTGAAACCCTTATTGTTACGAGTTGCTTGGTTCAGGTTTGCATGTTTTCTTTTCTTGTCGCCGGACGACTCAGCATGCGTCTCGGTCTTCTCAGTTGGGTTCAATGATAACTTCTTCATACGAACACAATCTTCAGTTAGGCTGACAGCCAGAGTTACAGCCTCGGTGATTGTTTGTGGTTTGGCCTACGTCACCATGCCACGAAACTCTGGGGCCAGTCCCCAAATGTAGCGTTCAACGCACTTGAATTCGGGAGTCACCATGTAGGGAAGCACTCTTGACAGATCGTGGAACCTTCGAGTATAACCATTAATGTTAGCACCTACCATGGTCAAGTGCCAGAACTCCGTTTCCAGCCTTTGGAGTTCAGCGCGAGAGCAATACTTCTCTCTCATTCTTTCCATCAGTTCCTCCCAAGTTATGCCATAAGCGGCATCATCACCCAAAATTTGGGCTTGCAGGTTCCACCAAGTCAGAGCTTCATCGACAAACAACCCAGTAGCAAAGGTGACTTGTTGATCCGCGGTACACTTGCTCATGCGGATAGTAGCTTCAGTCTTCTCCGTCCAGCGCACAAATGCTACTGCACCTCCTGTGCCGTCATAGTTCATCGGCTTGCAGTCGAGAAACTGCTTGAAAGTGCAGCCTGGAATTGATTCAACCAATTCACATGTGAGCAATCGAAGAATTAATGAAACAAGGACCGTTCATAAATTTATTCATGCTTAGCAAAACGTCTGAGGTTACCTTTGGCTGCATTGCCTCCAGATGAATCTCCGTTTCCATTACGTCTAGTGTTGCTTGGGCCACCACTGTCTTGAGTACGGTTCGCCTCGTATCGGGCGATAGCAGCGGAGATCCTTTCTTCCAGTAGAGCGTTCAGCTCTTCAGCCGTTCTTGGCAGTGGGGGAGGAGGAGGTTGATCATCATTGCGAGCATTCACAACTTTCCTGGGTGCCATGTTCTGACAGAACACAACCCAACAGGGTTACTCATTTGTTTGATATCGTCACACTAGCCAGTAGTATCATATATATTCACAGGTATATATACCACATAAGTGACATCAAACAATTATTACTCTAGAAGAGTACTTAGTAGGCTTGCACTGAGGGAATCTATACGTGACAAGACTTGCTGTGATTTTTGTGCACTGAATTTCATAATTATGTATGCATCCATAATTACGTAACTCCTTGCATAGTCCGCACAGTTCGTTTCATCCTCGTATCTCTTCCTTCAGATGGGCCATCGCTTTTAGGTAAAGTCACGTATACTTGTGACATTCTACTTCTAGTATATGCTAATTATCACACATAATTGCAAGTAGTTTCTCAATTAAAGACAAGTGCTACTCATGTGCACCCTAAGTCTCGCAGTGTCTTTTCTAGACTCTTGTAGACAGTTTCAGGTAGTGGATGTCGCGGGACGTTTTATGCAATGAAAACTCTTTGAAAATTGTTTTCGTGAATAGATCCTAGAGATTGTAGACTAGACTCGAGAAGGAATCCAGGTTCACTACAATCGTAGCTCTGATACCAATCTGTCACACCCCTTTCTGCGGCGGAAGCACGAGGTGTGATCATGAAAGGTGCTCATTGCATACGAAAGGTAAACATGCTATATGCTCGTAAAAACATCAAATACCATAATTTGAAAACATAAGTTTAGCGTTTACATCGCTAAGTCGCATAAAACATTGTCTTAAAAAGTTTAAAACTTTATTTAAAGATAAACATAAGCGACATCCACAAGCATAAGCGAGACCGCGCGCACATCCATCCTAGTTACCTGAAATACATGTGAGTTTTGGAAAAACGTCAACATAATGTTGGTGTGAATTCATGCAGTTTTGTATTTCACGTTTGTATACTTTGTATGAAAACATAGTTTGTGAATAAATCAAGTTTTCATATATAAATTCAGTTTCTTGTGTACACCACGTACTCATGTATAATTCAATCTTTTCTTGAGTACCCCACGTACTTCAAGTATAATTCAATCTTTTCTTGAGTACCCCACGTACTTCAAGTATAATTCAATCTTTTCTTGAGTACCCCACGTACTTCAAGTATAATTCAATCTTTTCTTGAGTACCCCACGTACTCAAGTATTCATCAATTTTTAATATGGTATGACTTTTATGTAAATGAAGTATTCCTGTAAGTATCAGGATTGTTAATGGGTTGCAAAGCCATTAACATGTGACACGACATAGGAAGTCACCAAACCTAAGGCATTTAATTGGTATATTCTGAGACACAAAAGCACTACTCGATTCTCACCCTCACCAAGAGTGTGGCTGCCAGGCACCCGTTAGATCTAACCTTTTGTTCTGCGGTCTAAGTATATTGTTGATTAATGGTGCTTCTGTACCCTATTCGTGACACTATTTCTCATAACGCATCCTACTTGGTTCTCGTCCTCACCAATCGCGTTTCTTTTTATCATTTCCCATAATGCATCCAACTTGGTTCTCGTCCTCACCAAGCGCGTTTCTTTTTATCATTTCTCATAACGCATCCAACTTGGTTCTTGTCCTCACCAAGTGCGTTTCTTATTATCTTATATTTTGTCACACTTGGTTCTCGTTCTCACCAGGTGTACTTCTTGTATTTATATCATACCATTTATAAATATTGTACTTTTGTACATGTATTTCACCCCCGAAGTTATAAAAATTGAAAACAGTTAAAAGAAAAGGGGGAGCATGAACTCACAACTTTGCGTTCCTTGCGTCGTAAACTTCACCGGATTTGCTTAATTAACGTCGTAACCTATACGTGTTTTCTTAACGTTAGTCACTAGACTTGCGTCGCACAAGTACAATCACTCTCTTTTGTGCATGTATTCTTGTGTTAAAAATATTTTATATTTTTAACTAAGTATCTTACTTATATTATTTTCCCTAAAATTAATATAAGTATCTCGTGTTTTGCACTTTGCACCCGAATTATGTATCTTGTATGTTGTATGCGTATTTTTATATTTATACTCCTCATGAGTATTTAGTGTATTTTTAAGTCTTAATACACTAGCACGTATAACACATACTATATACACTTAGCACACAAGTTGGTGATCAAATAATATATATTTTTATCGCAAAAATATATACTTAATATCCATTTTTATTTTTGAAGAAATCCTTATTTCTAATCACCAAAAATTAGGGAAACCTTGGTAATATTTTTAAGCACATTTTTAGGGAATAAGTTTATTAAAAACTTACATTTTTAAGTGTCAAAATTTTGACAGAGTTTCCCCTAAAAATGGAGGTTTCCCATGTTTTCACAACATGTTTTATTTTCTTTTAAATCGTCAACAATCATCAACAACAATTATCAACAATACTCATCAACTATAATCACTAATTTCTCCATTTCATGAACTTGAATATTTACAAAAATGTGTAGTAACTTACTAGCACATTTAGTAAGTCTTGTTATCTTTAAAAATAAGTTTAATTTCTTAAAAACTTTATTTTTAAAGAATATGAAGTTTCACAACTTCTAGTCATTATTTACGAAAATATTTCTTGGTTGAACTTCCTTGTTACACAAGTGTTTACAAACTTGTTTATTTACTAAAAATGCTTTTAGTTCATGTAAGATCCGGGTTTTAAACAAGACTAATATTTTTGCTTGGTTCTTTCGAAAAACCACTTGTAGATCTTTAGATCTACATGTTTAGAGTCTTATTTTACAAGAAAATTTATATTTACACAAGTTCCAAGTTCATGGTGGATGATTTCATCATCTTTTATATTTCTAACACTTAACATCTTACTAGTTCATGTTCTTGAACATGATCTAGTATGCGTAGATGATGATCCATCCAACTTTTACTAACCAACATCATCAAATATTCATAATCATACAAGATCTACAAGATTTACACACACATTTTCCCTTTATCCATTCTTTATCCATTATGTTCAAGACTTGTTCATATTCTGTAAAGTTTCTTCATATTTTACCATTCAATCATCTATTAACCACTAAAAATAAGAACAAGATGAAGTGTTTAAGCACTTACTACTAGCACAAGGCTAGGGAAGTTCAAGAGTGCAAATGAGGTGGATAAAAGCAAGTAAGAGTGGTTCTTGAACTTTCGAAAGCTCCTAGCTTCACTATGCACCTTCTAACACCTTAATATAAGCTTGGAATGTGTAGGAGATGATTGGATGATGGTGGTTATGGTGGTGTTGATCTCTGCCGAACACAAGGGGCAAAGAAGGAGTGTTGTGGTGTTGGTATGAAGTTGGTGATGGTCATGTGTACTTATAATCCAAGCTCTATTGTCCAAGAGTCTTAGTGTTCTTAAAAGTACACACATAATCTTCCCAAAATCTTAAGAAAATCATATAATATCTTCCATGATCTAGTAGGATATAGCAAGATTCAAGAAGGATATTAGTGGGGTCACTCCCTTGACCGTCCACTTTAAGAAGGGGGGGGGGGGGGTAAAGTGTAAAATCTCATGGTAATCTAGTTAGGCTTTAAGTATAGTGTTTAGTGTTTAAGTGTATCATGTTATAATATAGTGCGTTAGGGTGTTCGGGGACCCTAACTAGCTTAGAAAACTAAAAACAATGCTTCTAGCATTATTTTGGTGTTCCGGGTATTATCCGGTTGTTCGGTTAGATACCAATCCATTAAAGTGCTAAACTACACTTTTTAGTGTATTTTAAGTCTCTTTCTTGTACTCTTTCAATTCCCACAATTAGGGAAATATTCTGGATAATAAAACGACATTTCTGCAAAATATTCATATGTTTAAATGCTGAATTATTGCTGAATTATATAAATTTTGTACTTAAAGTGCGTTTCGGGTGCTTTTTAGTGCTTATTTTTGCTTTCGTATTGCATATATATTAAACCCTTGTATGTACTTTTGGGTTTTAATGCATTCTTGCTGTCGGACCTACACCTAGGCTCCAATTTTATTGTCTAACTGCTTTCTGCAGTTCCGTTGACACATTGTGTCTTACCGGTGAGTTTACTATTATTTTTGACGCAACGCTCTCGTTTATGCATAAATCAATATTTTGTAGTATACAACGTGCATGAATTCACTTGTTTAATCATTTGATCAGACATTGCTGACAATTAAGCACATAATTGCAGTCATTAAATAATGATTAAAGTGTACGGAAATTACCGGTTTGGTGCCAGTTGTCACATATGCTAATTCATAGCACCGCTAAATCATAACCATTTTATCCTGTGCACGTAAGACTCGACAAGCACTTATTAGTCATTATTTGTCAAATGGTATCTTCATTACCATTTGACCCGTTTGGTCTAAACGATTTAAACACTTTGCGCTTATATTGGAATGGTATGTATTTACCATTTCAATAAATAACTAAATTCACATTTCTCACCTCTTTAGCTATGTCTCTTAAACCCTTTTTCTTACGCATTTAGCCCGACATGACTTATGTCGCTTAGTGTTGTTTTATATTTCAACTTTTACCTATTTTTTCGTGACTAAATCACCGTTTCCCCTTTTTACTCGTTTAGGCTTACTTATAAAATAGCCGTTCGAAAACCCATTTTTATTTATGTCACTTCATGACCATTTTGCCTCTTTATCATAAAACATGGTTTTTCATCATTAGATATGCTCCGACCCGTATCGTTTCGTGTCGTGTCGGAGCCATATCATGAATATCATCTTAATCGTATAAGAAACTTTTAGAACAAAGACATATTCTACAAAAAGTGTAAGTTTCACTTACCTTGCATCCGGTTATGTCCTTTTTCCGCGTACTCGATCCGTTTGACCCACTCTTTTTTTCCAAGTCTTCATCTAGCTTGTCTAGAGTCAAACTATCATCATCACAATTCGTAAGACGGTTAGATTAGTCATAATCGTTTACGACTATTCCATCCTACGGGTTTTATGTCGAATTTTTCATTCGACCATATCAAAATTATCATTCAATCTAATCATTTGGTCGGTTTGACTTTTTTAAAAGTCAATTGACTTATCAACATATTCAAATGCACATTTGGTTCATTGAACTCACTTAGGCATATTTCATCCGAACTCTTAATGAAATCAAATTTTACACACAACCAAGTAGACCGCGATTTCATTCAGGCATTTCATATCACTGAAAAATGGGTTGTTTTTTGTGATTTGTTTAACCTGTTTACAAGTCTTCAAAAATTATGATTTTTTTATGTGGCGTACCTCTCGGAGGGTTAGACCTTGTGTTAAAATTTCAAGATCTAACTCTTTACCAAAAGTTCGTAAAAATTCATTTACTAAGGTGCAATCAGATTCGTCATTTCTGACTGCAACTTACGGAAAAATTCATTTAAAATTCATCGTTTATCCGATTGACGAAATTCCAATTGGCAATTCTTTTAATCACTTAAAAATTTCTACAGTAAGAATTTGAGATCATAACTCAATTCCTAAATTGAGTTATGACATTCGTAATGGGCTGCAAATTCTGCCAGAAAACGCAACTTGAACCTTCGATACGGAAAAATTCATAAAACGCTCAATTTTCGTCGAAAAAATGCGATTCCAGTGCGGTTTTAAAGACATTTCCTGGAATTTCATTTTAGATTCAAGAAACACATGTTTTTTTCTCGTTTTTTCCAGGTTACAGCCAATACAAGTCGGCTGTAAATTCTGATCAGAAGCTGTTTGAATTCAGCTTTCAATTTGAACATGTTTATGACATTATAACACTTATTCTTAGCAATCAAAACCCCTAAAAGCATCACATACACGAATTTAGTCAAAACCCACCAAGCACATGCAAGAGTAATCATCAAATCCCTAGTCTTTAATACTAATTCATCAAGTTTTTCAACTAGGGTTTGTTTCCAAACATGAATTCATCCTAGTTTCACCCAAACTTCAATCATTCAAGCTTGAATTTCGATTTTTCATAAGTTCATCAAAATCTCAACTTCATAAATATCAAAAATTTGACATACCTTACGATCCCCACGACTAGGTGATCGTTTTTATGTGTTCATGCATTTGATTCGAGCTAATTTTGGCCTTCAATTTGATGAATTTGGGTGAGCTAGGGTTTCACCCCTCTTTCTCCTGCTCTGGTCGATCCTACGAACATACACTGTGTTTTTTTTCTTTTTTTTGTGTTATTTATTTAGTTAACTTTCAAGTTAACCCTTTTGGCCCCTCATGTTTATTTTGTTTCAAAAGAAGCTATAATTTATTATTCATCACTTAATCATATATTACTAACTAGGCTAATTATTCCTAGATAACTTAATGGGTTCGGAAAGTCATAACCCGTTTTATTTTAAGTCCCGTTAACTCGGGCCTTCTATATACTTTGTTTTCTCAAAGTATTTATCCTCGTTTTATTTATTATTAAACTTATTTATTTAAATCCTAATAATTTCCTGTTTAATCTTTTCTGCTAACGGGGTTTAATTACCAAACCCGTTTTCGGGGTGTTACAATTTCGTACGAAACCAACATTGCTATTTCATGCGAAATACCAAAGCTTCATTTCGTACGAAATACCTCTTGCTATTTCGTGCGAAATACCCCTTTAACATACAAAACCTAATTTCTATCCTGCTGAGCACTGGTTTATCCTATCTAGACACAAGACTCTATAAAGACGAAGTTAACAGACATTTATGCACCAACAGCTTCATCATTCCACGTCGACCCTACTGCTTTTGCCAGACAGGTAGACCCCCGATATGCTTTCACTAGCAACGGGTGGATTGATGACAATGATGACGCTCCTCTCTCGATTCTTGAGACGGAACAATTATCTGGCATAGTCCCAGTTATCGATGACGTGATCAGAGGTGTCCCTTTTATTGGAGGATCTCTTAGTATTGCACCAGTGGTGGATGCCGCTATTGTCACGGCTCGACCATTAGAGCCATCTGTTGCTCCACCTGCTACTGTGATCAAGTCTATCGCTGAGGTCCCTCCACTAATTCTGTCAGAGTCATCTTTACCCATCTTAGAGTCACTCACATCTACTACGCCTCTATTAGAGTATTATCACCATGGGAAGAGGGTTAGGCCTGCTGGGGAGATTGCTTCTACGTCACGTGCTGAGACTACATCTACTTCTAAGAAGCAGAAGGGGGTTTGGGTAGATCAATGTTGCCACTGTGACCGACAGTTTGCTACCTTGTGCGAAGAACTGGAAAAGACCAAGGGTAGGTTGAAGGACATCGAGGGGTAAATGGACTGGTACGATGAGTTGAAGGATTTGGATAACAGTGCGATGGACCAGATGCATTGGAGGATAGTGGATCTAGAGAAGTTGGTCAGGAAGATGCTATATTTTATGGGGATGAATCGTTAGATGTTAGTTGTGGTTGTTTATTTGTGGTTGTTATGTTAGACACTTTTTGATACTTTTGTTTGGGGGCCTGCATGCCAGTTATATATTTTTGTGATATTAGGTAGAAATTTTTATGAAAACTTGTTTTGGGTGTCGATGTAGACATGCCAAGGATAGTTGGGATGTACTGCAAAACAAGTTTGCTAATTTCTATGATAATATCAAATGATCTACTTTTGGTTTAAAAATTTTTGTCATTAATATGTGGATATTATACATGCGCAATGTTTGGTCCTCTAACATTTAATTATTGAATTATTTTTGGTTATCGTCTCATGTGATTATTATTGTTGTAAATAATAGAAATGATGAAAATGCCGCTAAAAGCAAGACAGGGTACTGGACTACCTGACACACCAGAAGAGTTGGCACGACTCATAGCCCAACACGTTAATACTGCCTTGGAACAGCGTAATGCTAACCAGAATGATGGCCAGGAACGTGGATGTGGTGCTCACGGGCATGATCTTGGTGGGAAGCAGATTGGAAACCCTCCAGGTAAAATAACGATCGGAAAGTTTTGATAGTTCATGTGTTATGATCTCATTGGAATGTATTCCTAATTTCAATAACTGTATGAATAGTGCATAGAAGTATACACAAAACAATCCAGGGTTGTAACCCAATATCATTTACTGGTGCCCTATGCAACGATGTGGCAGCGATGTACGTGATATCGGGCTGTCAAAACGAGCCGGTCATTTGAGTGATTCAACGTTCCGAACCTAGAACCGAAGATTTGAAGAAGCGCAAACCTGAGAGCTCAAAGAGTAATCTCGAAGAGGAACGTGGGAAGAAACGTAGATTGGAGAGAGCATGTGTAGCTAACCCTAGAGAGTCGGGAAAGGGTAATGTCGGTGATGGACAAGAGAAGTGCGCCAGATGTGGCCGAACTGGACATGTGACTCCCAAGTGTTATGCTAAGAGAACATTGGATGGATTTGCGCTCGAGGGATGCTACGAATGTGGTGAGCAAGGACACTACAAAAGAGATTGCCCGAAACCGAAAGGACAGGATGCTAAAGGCAAAGCCGTCGAGGCAAGTGCTGGGAAGGCACATGAGAATCCTGCTACTGTTACTGGTATGTTTCGAATCAAAAACCAATCTATGTTCATACTTTTAATACCAAAGCTGACTTTAGTTTTGTTTCAAAACACTTTGAACCATTTTTGTGTTCACCTACAAGTAAGCTGAGTATAAAGTGCCTGATAGAACTAGCAATTGGTAAGTTGATGGAAACTGGTGAGGTCGTTCGCGGTTATAGTATTTAGTTAGGTGATCGTAGTTCTAGTGTTGGTTTATTTCTAGTAGAGCTAGGGAGCCTTGACGAAGATGTGAGGATGGATTGATTGTCCAGGAAAGATGTGGGGACTATCGCTTGAAGAAGCTAGATAGGATATCTCGACCTGATGACGGTAGAGAAGTGATAGTTTTTCGCGAAGACCGACCGAGCCGAGTGTCGAGTGTTGATGATTGAGAGTCGCCAGTGTTGTGAGAATGCTCAATTTGTTGTGAAACGGTTATCATGCGTTCTTTGTTGACGTTCGGGATATGAAGGCCAAATGTAGGAATATCGGAGAGATTCCTATTGTTCGCAATTATCCAGAAGTTTTCCTAAAAAGACTTACCTGGATTGCCTCCTGCGAGACAGATCTAATTTCAAATCGATTTGGCACCTGATGCTACACCCAATTGCACAATCTCCTGATAGATTAAGCACCGTCTGAGATGAAGGAAATGTCAAATCAGCTTCAAGAGCTACTGGGCAAGAGTTCCATTCGATCAAGCTTCTCACTTTGAGGTGCATCTGTTTTGTTGTGAGGAAGAAGGATGGATCCTTCAGGATGTGAGTTGACTTCAGGGAGCTGGACGAGTTGACTATCAAGAATCGGTATCCTTTACTGAGAATTGATGATTTGTTCGATCAAGCTACAGGGATCCAGCTGCTACACGAGGATTGACCTACGATTAGGATATCATCAGTTGAAGGTTACTGACGAAGATATTCCGAGGACTGCTTTTCAAACATGATATGGCCATTACGACTTATTAGTCATGCCTTTTGAATCTCAAGTACAGGGTATGGAAACCCTAATCGGATGAATTCGTGATAATATTCATCTACGACATACTTGCCTATTTGCGAACCGAAGAAAATCATGAGTAACATTTGAAGTTGAGTATGGAGTTGTTGAGGAATAAGGAAGGCATGCATGTAGAACAGTCTAAGATTAGAGCGATCGAATGATGAGAAGCGCCAAAGACCCCGTCGGGAGTATGACGATTCATAAGACTAGCTGGGTACTACCTGAGATTTATTAAGAATTTCTCTAAATTAGTGCAGCCTTCGACACTAATAACCCCAAAAGGAAAGGGGAATTGATTAGGCAGAAAAGTAGGAGGAAGCTTTTCAAACAACGTTGGATGAGATATTGAAAGCGTGTACGATGGATTTCGAAGAAAGTTAGGATACTCACATGCCCTTGGCAGAGTTATCCTACAATAATAGTTATCACGTTAGTATGAAAGTTGTTTAGTTTGAAGTCTTGTATGGAAGGAAGTGTTGATCGCCACTTTGTTAAGCTAAAGTTGCAAAAGAAGATTACCAGACCCTAGTTTATCTGGGAAACCAGCGACAGGATTTACCTAGATCGAGGGAAGGTTAAAAGTCGCCAATTGATCGACAGAAGGATTAGATGGACAATTGAAGGGAACTATGGCGATTTCATATCAAAGATTTGGTTCTATTGGAGAGTTACTTTAAAGGATGTTATTAAGTTAACAAAGAAAGAAAAGTTGAGCCACATTGATTTGGTCCTTTCAAGAGCCCATCTTGAGTTGGATTAGTCGCTTATAGGCTCAAGCTACCATAAGGATTGAGTGGTGTACATGATGTATTGTTTGGGTCCAGTTTGAGAAAGTCTATAAGGGATAATACACTGATTTTGTTCTTTGTAGAAATTTATTTTAGGAGATAAACGGAAGTTTATCGAAGTACCGTAGAAGCAGTACGTATAGCTAGAAGAGTTATATTGATAACCGGAGAGGCGATTACGGAATTCTAGTGGTATATGTGATTTATTGGTTGTGCGATTTGTGGATACCTGAAATGAATGAAAAGAGGAAAGAAAACGAGTTTATGAGATTTGATACTTTCGAGAGCCCATCTCGAGTTGAATCAATCGTGTGTAAACTCAGACTATCTCAGGTACGGGGTAATGTATATGTAAATGTACGTATGATAAACCCGAAATGGTGGAACTTTGACTTAATCCTCTTGATTAAGTGCTTGTAAATGTTGAACCTTGGAAAGGGTGGAGAGCGTCGAGACGTGAGATTAGGAATTGAGGATGTATGTAATATAGGTCTACGAAGATTCTTCATAAGAATAAAAGTTTCTCGTAGAAACTACAAGACCATATTCATCAAGCGTTTTTTACTGTTTCCACCGAGTGCGAAAACAAAACATGTAGAGTCAAATTTCGGGGATGAAATTTCCTAAACAGGGGGAGACTGTGATACCCGACTTTTCAGGCCGTACGGTACAATTGTAACACGTGTTGTGAATAGATAAAAGGTTGTATTTGACTGGTTATGATGTTTATATGTGGAACTTAATGAGTTGGTAAATTTAAACCTTGGTAAAAATTATGTTGGCAACGATAAGATAAACGCTTATCGAGTAACGGTTAAAATGCAAAATGAACGTCGGTGACCGCCCGATCAGTGTTAAAATACTAAAAATAGTCTGTTATGGTTAGAATAGTAATTTTAATCATAGTTGTGAGGAAAAATAAACTAAAACGCTAAGAAACTCTATTTTTCGAGTTTGAGCACGTACCGCTCGATACTACGCGCATTAGACAAAATACCGTCAACGCAGCCAGTCAAGGCAACTGGTAATTGTTTCAGTAATAGTTTAGAGTGATTATTTTTTTAGAATGATAAAAATAATTTAAAACGCACCAAAACGGGATTAAAACGCTAAATAAAATACTCGGTATCCAGTAAAATACATGTTTTTAACACCAATTTACATATGTATATGTATATATATATGATCTTGTGTGTATATAGGAGAGACAGAGTATAGGTGGCGGCTTAGGGAGGTGCCACCCACCTTGAAAATGCAAGAGTGTGCCATGTGGAATCTTGTGTCTTGAACTAATCATTTAAACTTCACCAACACTTCACTTCATGAACACAAAGATAAAAAATTCATTCTCTCACTCTCTCTCTCATACTCACGGCCGAACACCCCCTTACATACCCACATTCCAGATTTTCAAATTAATCCATGAAGATTCAAAGGCCTTTTATGGTGATTTCAAGCTTGTAAGGAGGTTTGGAGGTGATTTCAAGAAAATCCAAGCAAGAACAAGCCTCATTTCATCATCTTTTTCAAAAACCCACATAGAAATCTTGAAGGTATAAACTTATTTTCAAAACCACATTCTTGATTTTTAGTGATGATAGAGATGTTGAATGGTTTCTCTTGAACTTGGAATAAATCACAAACTTGAAAATAATAATGAATGAGATTCCAAACAAAGTAAAAATGAGTGTGTATATGTATGTGTGTATGGCTGAAAATATGTATGAACATGTGTGTTTAGTTGTTTTTTATTTTTGTTAAATGATTCTCGAATGATTTAATTTGATTCTTGAAAGATGGATTCATGCATGGTTTAAAAAGATGTCATAAAAGAAGGTTCTAAAAGGGTCTTGTGATTTGAGATGAAAATGATATAAAGTGAACTTTTGGAAGTTCATATATGTGTGTATATCTGTCGTGTATATGTATATATATATATAAGTTTTTGTCACATCTTAATAAATGAAAGAATGTTTGCATTATGTGAAAATGATTTGATGATAATGAAATGGACATGTCTTGATTTAATTGAACATGAAAAAAATATGATCTATGATGCATTTAAGATTATGTTAGATGATGGTTATATGATATGGGTTAGGGATGAGCAAGGCGGTATCCGATACCGATACCGCCAAATACCGATCCCGAATTTCACCCAAACTAGGTACCGATACCGAAACATGTCGGTTCGGTATCGGTACGGTACGGTATCGGTATTATACCGTATTTTGAGGGTCGGTATCGGAATTATACCGATACCGTACCGTACCGATACCGAAAATGCCAAAAAGTGGATACCGATCGGGATACCGAAAAGTGCACAGTATCGGTATTTCGGGATCGGGATCGGTATGGGATAGGTATTCGGTGGCATATGCTCATCCCTAATATGGGTGCATTAGATGCACATACTTAGACATGCATGAAGATATGTGATCATAAAAAGGTGATTTGAGTATGATTTATTAAAAATCAGTTTTAATCAGATTATAAACACTAAAATAAAGTTATTTTAAAGTTTTTAGTGACATATAACTTTGTCATAATGTTTTCTAGCTTTGCATGTTGTACTTGATGCATTAAAAGTTGTAAAGTACATGAAATCGCATGATTTATCTGACTTACACAAAAACTGCACTAATATGATTTTAACCACTATTTTAATGAGTAAATAATATGTATTGTGTTAAAATATCAAGTCATTCCGAGTTGGGATGATTATAGAAACTTTTAACGCAAAACTATGCGTTAAAACAGGTAAAAATCGACTTTTCAAGTGATTTTTATAAAACTGATTTAGATCAGTAAGTAAACTGATATTTTTAGTTTAAAAATAAGTATTTTAACTAATTTTAAGTTTACTTGGTGTTTGGTTAGTCATACGTGACTTCCGACGCCCGAAAACGTTACCGAATCGCTAAAATACGCATTTTTCAATGAAAACTAGTATGGGTAAATTTTGGGTGAACCTTATGTGTTAAGTTGTGTTATGTGATTTAAACATGTGAATGTGAAAATACGTTAAGTTTTAACATGATAATGAAAATTTGGATTGTGTATGCATACTTGTGCGTTTTGTGCGGTAGAAACGGTAAAAATCGCGTTAAATATGTGACTTGTTTGTCGAGCATGAAATTTGATACATATGAGATATTTTATTTATATTTGCTTTAAAAATGACAAAATATACAAGTTAATGATATTACGCGTGTTACGGTGTTAATTTATGTGTATGTTTATGTATATATGTTACGACGCGCAAATCGTAGATATATTACGTATAAACGGGTGTGTTAAGGGATTTACATGATAACCGTCACCAATAAAATGATTCAAATCATAAAATCTTAAATATATATATATCTATACTTCTATACTACTTTATAATACATATAGGAAGGCCAAGATTGGAAAAAAAATATGTACTTAAAACACCCTCAATGCACAATGTACAAGTATTAAAGCACCAAGAAACACAAAACTTTTACCCTTCACCCGGATTCATCATCAGCCGTCCATTTTCTTTCAATTCTTCACACGGATCATGATCTCACGGTTGATATTCATTTCACACGGATCAGACTTTCTCCTCTCTTTCTCTCTCTTTCTCTTAAAAAAAAAACACGGGGTATACCAATCAAGTCTAGGGTTTCTCATTCTCAATACATTTTATCAGCCCCCATCCACCTGCTTTCTCTCCAGGCGATTCAAAAGGACATCTAGGGTTTCTGTTGGGTTTCACCTCTCGAATGCGTTTCACCTCTCAATACATTTGCTCTGCTTTCTCTATACAACACAAGATCGAATGAGTTTCACCTCTCGAAATCTTCGATTTGACTGGATTCGCTCAGATCTAGGGTTGCACTCGATGAGAAAAAGATCCAGGTAGGTTTATTTTTTTTTCTGCTGAATGTTTTCTCATATCTAAGGTTATTTTTTGATGTTTTCGGTTGGTTTGTTGTTGATGAACATGCATTTTAAGCTCAGATCTGAGTTTTATATTCAGGAGTTTTACATTCAGAGGACGGCGACGAAGGACGCGGGTTGGATTTTAAGCTCAGATCTGTGAAAGTGTACTCATCGTCTCATCAAGAATTGGAGTAAATGAATCAATGTTTAGCAAGGTATGACACAAACTTTTACCCTTCACCCTTTGATGTGCCAGGAATGACTGCACCCCAAGCTGCAGGGGTTATCCATTCTGATTTCGAGAAACGTTTTGGACTGCAGATACTATAAGTTTCAATGGTTACAAATTATGGTTGTATCTATACCGTAGTATGAGTAATGGCCTATTGGGTAGCGTTTTATTTAGATAATTTAGAATCTTTATGTCTTAGACAAACGTTTTTTTAAGAAAAAAATATCTTTTTGTCAGATTTAATAATCTTTTATTGTTTTTTTGTTTCTTATGAATCACCATATAACTACTAACACATGTTTTTAAGTGAGTTTCAACCCGTTTGACCTTTTTCTTTATATGTTCGATTTTATCAATCGACTATAGATACAACCCATATCAACCATTCACGAGAAAACGGGCCGAAAGTTACATCTCTAATATAACTTGGATTTTTAAGCTGGTTCGGGTCACTTTCTGGTCAAACCCACTAGCATACGTACCTAAAGGGATTCTGTTCGGGCCGACCTGTCGTGTTCACAAGTTGACCTGTTTAAACCGTTTATTTTAAAAATAAATGGAGCAAGAATTGGGTTGACTTTCTGGGTCAACAGGAAGTAAGTGATGTCTATTTGAGCAGGATTCGAGTTAGAGAATTAATGATTAAAAATTGGAAAAGCTATATCCGAGACTGTTTATGAGCTGTTTCTGAAGAGGTGTGCAGTTAAATTGTTCATATGCTGGAAAGTTTGGATGAAGATCAGCAAATGCATGTCTTTGCCAGCCCGAATGTTATGCTCACCAACTGTTCGAAGAATGTCCTCACTCAAGATCTTCAGCAGAAAATTATCAAACAGGTCCCTTTGGGTTGTTTTGGTTTGAGTGAGTTTAATTTATCTAATGTTGTGAATGTTATTTTTTTTTTGTTTTTGAATTATATATATATTTTTTTAAATTATGATATGGTTTTTGTTTATGATGATGAATGAGCAGGTGGAATATCAGTTCAGTGGCTTGAGCTTGCTTGCGAACGAGTCACTGGTGAAACACATCAGGAAGGATCCAGAAGGCTATGGTTATATCACATTAGATCATTACAATTTACAGTTTTTTTTTTTAATTTTGTGACGCAGTCACGCACTGTTGTTGGTGAGAATCTTCCGGAAGATCATTCGCATCAAAATCTTGAGAAGATCTTTAGTGTTGTCGGAAGGTAAAGTTTAAAACTTTTTACATTTTTGAAAACTTGAAATGATCGATTCACACAATGATTGGTTATGTATAAAATTGTTAAAACTTTTTACATTTTTGTTGTATCTGGCCGGTGGTGTCAAGTAGACTAAATGTTGTTCACTGGACCCATGACTACACTTGTGGTGTCAAGTAAATGTTGTTCACTGGACCCATGTCTATAACTATGATGCTTGTATTTTCTAACTCGAACCATATGTGAGGGTTTAATTATTAATTGGTTTGAGTGAGTTTGATATGAGCCTGCACAAAGTGTAGGGAGTGAGGAGTGAGATTAGCCCTTATAGAGCTTTCAACCTCAGAGGTTTGTTAAACACTCCAGTTGTCTGATTGAATATTAGGATAGTTATTGACGTTTTATCATCGCCATTATCTTTTTTACCGTAATTTATCTATATAAAAACTTGAGGTTTTTTGTTTGTCAATATACAGAAAATATTATTCATCTATACAGTTTCGGATGTACAAGTTGAGATGCTAATGTTACAAGTGTGTAATGCAGGCTGCTACAAAATAACAGAATCTTAGGGCCACTTCCAGTAGAGCTTGGGAGGTTACCAAAGCTTCAAACACTTGATCTTTCCAACAATATGTTAACTGGTGAAATCCCACCTTCTTTAGCCAATATCAAGACCCTTCAGTACTTGTAAGCATGTGAAATTACCATTTTACCCTTCGTTTTCGGGAGCAAATTATTATATATTTAGAACAATATAGGGAAGAAGTGTGCATGGGGAACTTAAAGAGATTCCAGTTTAGAGAACTTCAACATGCTACAGGCAACTTTACAAGTAAAAACATACTTGGTAAGGGCGGGTTCGAGATCGTGTACAAAGGGGTTCTATCCGATGGCACGGTTGTAGCTGTTAAGGGGCTCAAAGATGGGAACGCGGTTGGTGGGGTTCTATCCGATGGCACGGTTTATGATCCTGATTGTATAGAAACCGAATTAAAGTTTATAAGTCATGTTTGTTCTATATGGTTTTGGGTTTGTTGGGAATGTTAATCTTGTAAGAGGAATGCTGTATAAGTTTTTGGTTTTCTTGTAATAAAATGAGAACCAAATCTACAATTTACAATACAGAAAGCAGTAGCATATTTGTTAAGATTTTAAAGAGCTTAATAAACTTCATAAAACAATTCATATAAACAAAACAAATCGACGGTTTACTAAGTTTACACAGCAAACATCTGATTAAAGGTTAACAAGACACGGTAAATGCGATCTTTTTACACATAGTTTTCAGTAAATGCAATGACAACTTCTGCTGATGCAGTTTCAAACCCTAGGTTTGCCATTCATACTTTAAATGTCATACGACACTATATGGCTCGTAACTAACAATAAACGTATTATCGGGGTTTAAGATAAAATATAAATGTTTAACTAACAAACCCTCTTGCTTGATTGACGAAAACAACAAAATAAATTATCTATAGTTTAAGAATGCTTGATTGACGAAAACAATAAAGTAAATTATCTATGGTTTAAGAAGTTATACATAAATGGTTTTTAATATAAACTGAAAATATAGTTTAAAACGTTAGTCAAATATAAGAAACAGACGTCCTTTATAACTGGGGTAAAAACAATTTAGTCATAATTCTCATCAAAAGCTAGCTATGTGAAAGGATAAAATGAGAAATCACTCATATGCCCATTTTGACTAACTATCTAGGAAGATAGCCTTTTGACTAAAAGTATTACATACATTATGAAAATATGAAAAGGGTAAAAATAGTTTTTTTTAACGCCAACAAAATCAATACTGAGCATTCTCAGGATACCCACTGGACCAAACGGATTACTCCGAGAGTAACCCGAGTCCACCACCAATTCCGGGGAAAACCCGGTAACCCACTCGCCTATAGGCATGGTGAAAATACCGGTAAAACCCGTTTGACTCAAGGATCATACCCAGGTTTCCCTAGGTCTCCTGTCATTACCCAGCCGTGCCTCACTCTACACCAAGTGGGAGTTGAACCAGCATCTCTCAAGAGAAATGCAAGTCTTCGACCACTTGATCTAAAAATAGTGACACGACATTCATGTGATTTAAACTTTTTTCATGCTATTTGTTTTTTCTTGGTTGCTATGCTGAGTGTCGGTGCCATACCAATACCGTAATAAACCAAACCCATATCGAATGGCTCCCCACCGCATCGCTCGGGTTTCCTACTAGAGACTCCCCAAATTTTGTTTTTATTGTTTTGTCCAGCTACTTGACTGTTTTGAACTCTTCTTGTTTTTAATTACATCTACTTCCTTGTTTTGTACTCTTCTTGTAAAATATCACCAAAGAATCGATAAACTAACAGAAAAACCAGTGCCATCATATCACGAATAAGAAAACTAACTTAAGTACTATACAATATATCACGAGACGACGGATAAACTAACGGTAAACAATTATACTATTGTAAATTGCCACTCCCGCCGCATCGCGCGGGTAAGTGACTAGTATATATATATATATATATATATATATATATATGAACTCCTATATATATTAACGTGCCAACATAAAAAAAATAATAACTTTTAGAGAAAACGTGCCAACTGCTTTGTATATATGTTTTGGGGGTAGAACACGCCAAAAAGGGTTTAATAATGTTTTTGGATTAAAATATACCTTTTTATATAAATTGTATATTTTCGTTGAAAATATATGGAGTTTGATAAATCATACGTTTTGAGGTAAAACGTTTTTGATGAATATATGTTTGGAGGAGAGGTTGGGATGGTACGTTGTTTCTGAGGAAAACCGACCGTGATGTTGGAACGAATATTGCTTGGTCTCAAGAGAGTAAGTATCGGTATAGGCTTACATTTCGGTGGGGATTCAAGGGGATTCATATAACATCGTATATTAAATTTGTCATATTAGTAGGATATATATATTGTAAATGAGGCAGACATCATATATGGTCTCAATATGGACCCTGCGCCAATGATGTCATTTAATCGATTAAGTATTGCACGCGATGAATTGTTCGTAGATCTATCAGGTTGACAACCCCGTCTTGACCGGTCACCCCGTGTTAAGTCAAGCGACAAATTTAAGTTCTTGTTATTGTCTAGCATTGATTATCCCTGCATGGTAAATATATAGTTCGTATTGTCTAGCTAACATACGAGTCTGAACATTGATGCTATGAATTTAATATACAAAACCTGGGAAAATGCCTTAATGTCGGGTTTTTGAACTCGACGGATGACCCATGGATTTTATTAAGGAAGTAAATGGACTTTCTAAAAATTATATGGATGTTTTAAAATAAACACATAATTAGAAAGTTTTCCTTTGGATCAAATTGTTAGATTTTAATATGTGAACTCACCTTCCTTTGTGTTGATACTTGATTTTAACGTGTTCTACAGGTACTTGAGTTCGGCTTCGGGAATTATGGCATATCTTGTGTTTAATGATGCATGTTGTGTTATTTGAAAATGTTAGACAAACTTTTAAACTTTCTGGGGCGTATGTAATAAGATCCGCGAGGATCAAAGACAAATTAACTAAGTGGTTGTGTCTAGACTTAAAACGTAATGTTTAATAACTTATGTTTAAAATAAATCAATATGTCCAACAATAAAATGCATCGTTCAATAAGATATAAATGGGCACCAACTTCCGTCACCACTACGTTTAATATTCCGTTGCGACGTTTTTGGGGTGTGAAAGAAGTTGGTATCAGAGCTAATGGTTGTTAGCGAACTAGATGTTTTCGAGAGAAAACACTAGACTTCAACCAAAGAATTTTGAGATTTAGAGTCCAAAATTATCGAAGCCAAGATTTTTAAATAAACATGGAAAATTTTATCATGTATGGAAGCCCTTATGTGTTAATGTGCATACATGATTTTCTGTTTATTTGGGCCTTATGTGTTACTATTCATATGGATCACACACTTACTTGTATAGTTACATATGTGTCACAGATGTCGCACGAGCACGAGGTCATCGAGATCAACGACTCAGGTAGCGAGCCAAATTTCGAGACTTCACCTAGATCCATTCTACCAGAGATACCTATCACGACCCCACAGATGGTTGGCATGGCTGAGTTTGCTTCATCATTCCATGTCGACCCTACTGCTATTGCCAGACAGGTAGACCCCGGATATGCTTTCACTAGCAACGGGTGGATTGATGACAACAATGACGCTTGATGCGTATGAAGTGTGTATATAAGTTTAACTATATTTTAAGCCCTTTTACACTTTTTTAGCCAAGTTTTAAATTTATAAAACACGAAATTTACTAACACTAAACACACATATGGGCAAGTGCACCCATCGTGAGCGTAGTATAGTGTTGGTAAGATACCGAGGTCGTCCAAGGACACAAGAGCTTTTAGTACCGGTTTATCCTCAACGTCTAATCAAATCAAAAGTTTAGAAAAATGTTTTAAACTAAGAAAAATAAAAATTAACTAAAATGCTGAAAAATAAAAATAAAAGAAAAACAGATAGACAAGATGAATCACTTGGCTCCGATATAATCCTAAAGGGTCGGATTACTGAAAGATAATTAATTAAGTTATTAATGCGTATTGTGGTAGGCCCCTCTTTTGAAGGTGCCGTTACCCTCGACTAAGTAGTCTGAGTCAGCAGGGATACAGTCCTAAGTAACCGGGTTAAAGTATTAATTGTAGCTTACATATGAGGGGATCAAAGAGTTTGGACCCCCGCCATCCAATACCGGTGGGTATTGAAGGAGGTCCTACTAAATTCGACCCAGGTCCTTGCAGGATCTATACACTGAACAAGGCAAGACTCTTACCAAATCGTTCCCTTAACCCCCGACCAGGTAGCCAACATACCTCCATATAGACCGTGGAGATATGAATGGTGAAAATCTTTTATTTTATATAGACAGTAAAATAATGCCAAGACACCACGGACAACCGATAAGGAAGAATCACCTTCAACATAAGAAACTAGTTATTAAAGTCATTAATACATAACCAAGTAAAAAGTGCGAAAAGATTAAAAATAAAAAGTATTACACTAGACACTTGTCTTCACCAAGTGATGTAAGAGACTTAGGCAAACATGGCCTTTGATTGTCAAGAACTCTTACGATCAATCTTGGATCCCGAGACGACTCACACACTCTATGATGGACAATGGATGATGGTGGTGGATGATGGTGTTGTGATGGTGGTGGGTGAAGTGTGAGAGAGGTGGTGTGCCAAGGGATGGTTTGCAAATGAACCAAGCACCCCTATTTATAGCCTGAACAGTAGCTCGGGCATGGCCACGTGTCCATCCTATTCTCTGTCTTCATTAATTGCAGTTTGTCTGCATTAGTTGGCCACGCCCCCGTGTCCACTGGGCACGCCCCCGTGTGCAGAAGCATATCTGTACTATCAAGATTTGCCTGGATTCGGCGAATCTTATAGTTGACCACGGCCCCGTGTCCACTGAGCACGGCCCCGTTGTGGGCGATGGAAGCTTCTATAGCTTTGTCTTTTATGCTGGCACTTGGGCACGCCCTCGTGTTCACTGAGCACGGGGCGTGTTCAGCCTTCTTTTCTCTTGTTTTGCTTGGGAAGATGCTGTCGGGGAGGTCGGGCATGCCGCATTTGTTCCTTTTCTTGTATCTATGTTAGATTTAGCTGCCTTTTTTATTCTTTTGTTAATTTGAGCTCATTTAATCCTGAAAATACAAAAGGAAGACAAAAGCACACTTTTTCCAACATTAGTACTAAAAAGGGGTTAGTTTTATGCCACAATTGATGTAATTTATATGTTGCATTTTGCACACATCAAATACCCCCACACTTGAATCTTTGCTTGTCCTCAAGCAAAACTCTTTATAATGTGGCTTTACACTCCCAAATGGAATGGGTAGAAGAGTAGGTTTTTGGGCTTGTCATAGAGTGTCGGGATTTCCAAGATTCTTTATTAAGTTTTATTTTTATTTATTTACAATCCTATTCATCATGATTTATTTAAAACTTTACATAAGATAAATTACTTATTAGGGCATAACATGCCTTTTTTTTAAATTCCATTTATATACAAGTTCACATACCTCACGGGGGATTACTCAACAATCGGCCGAAGATATATTTTAGTGAATCACTCGAGAGTGGCATGGAACTTACTCCTACCATAGGCTTGCCAAGCAATCAATCCTCCTCCTTTTTAACTATATATCTTTGTAAATATCAAGAGGACTTTTGGGTGAAGGGTTAGGCTTGGGTTAAAGGTAGGTGGTTGGGTTAGTGGTTAGTAGAAAAGGGCAAAAAGCGTAAAAAGCATCGGTTTTCCTAAGACTTTTTATTTTTGCACTTTTTATTTTGATGAAGCTATTATTCAAACAAAGTTATTTTTGATGAACTTGCTTGTTTATTTCTTTTGCTTCATCATCAACATATTTTTTTTTGGAAGAGTCATAAGAAAAACCGATCTTGTTACTAAAACAAAGGGTTAAAAATAAAAAAAAAAGGTTTTGGTGGTGAAAGGGTGTTTGGTTTGGGTTAAGCAATGAAAAGGTTTAGGGTCAAAGGGGTTATCTAGGGGGATTTTGGGTAGGTGGTAAAAAAGAAAAATAATGGTGTAGAAATAAAAAGGGTTAGTCCTAATGCCTCCATCATTTACTTACTCGGGTTTAAGTTGGTAAGGACCAGGAATGTATCGTCGTGGCAAGTTCTAGAGTCGTAAGAACCAAGCGGCTATTCACACAAGAAACGAAAAATGAGCATTTAGTTTAAAGATATGTATTTGTATGCTCAATAAAGGCTCAAAACTCACTTTTGTGGGAATGGGTTTTTATGTGATCAAGTATATATAATCAAATTTTAACTAAGCTTGTCATGCCTTTTCATAATTTTCTTATGTTGGTTCTTTTTATCACGACGCTATCGGTTGTAAATTTGTAAAAATATAACCTTTTTAGAACTTGAAATTCCCAAGTTAAACCTAGACAAGTAAAAAAAAATTGAAAATTTTTGAAATTTTTTTTGGGGTGATTAGCGGTTCCAATAGAGTTTTGTGTAAGGCTTGTAATTAGGACTTGCAAGATTCAAAGTTTTAGCATCCCCCTACACTTGAATTAAACATTGTCCTCAATGTGTCCCAAAAATAAGTTTTTAGGTTGATTGAATGTGTAAAAAGGTGTGAAAAAGCAAAATTTTATGTTACTGGGCATCTGGACACGACCCCGTGGGGTCCGGGCACGGCCCCGTGTTCAGGTGCCAGTAACAGAAAAGAATAAAAAGAAACAGAAGCCTGGGCACGGGGGCGTGTTGGGTGAACATGGCCCATGTGAGTGTACCTGAGCTGGGCATTTTCTGCAGACTGTGCAGCACGGGGCCGTGTTGGGCGGACACCGCCCGTGCTGAACTTGCTGTAATGAAGAAAATTTTGTCGGATGGCCCTGTTTTTGTGCATGGGGTGCTGGTACAAGTTTCCCTTGTTATCCTTTGCCATCCCGAGTGTGTTTTATTCCTGAAAATTAAAACTAAACTAGAAAACATAAAGATTAATATATACTAAACTAAGGATAGTTCCGCGGAATGCCTCCGTGGTGCGCCACGTTTATAAGGGTCCTTGGCTAGACCCAAAGCCTGGTCATATGTTACCCAAGTGGGATGTTTTGCATCCCAAGCTACACCTTCGGAGAGCATCATCCAAGCTTGAGTCTATGACCTTCATGTAGTTGACCGGGTCTTCGTCTTCTACTCTTTTTCCGACTCCAAACTTCACTTCCTCGTCCCCAAACTTCAATGTTAGTGTTCCGTCATTCATGTCTACCACTGCTTGGGCAGTGGCTAGAAATGGCCTCCCTAGGATGAGAGGGACTTCGGTGTCTTCTTCCATGTCTAGTATAACAAAGTCGGCTGGGAAGACGAAATTGTCTACTTTGACCAATAGATTTTCAGCGACACCTTGTGGATATTTGACGGATCTGTCGGGAAGTTGTATGCTCATCTTTGTAGGGCTCGTTTTTCGTAGGCCGATTCGTTTTAACATTGATGCGGACATGAGGTTGATTCTAGCCCCAAGATCTACTAGTACATTGCGAATGGGGGATTCCCCAATCGAGCAAGGAATCGTGAAGCTTCCAGGATCAATATTATTCTGTGGGAGTTTGTTGAGTAGTAAGGCGGAGCATTCTTCGCCTAAGTTAACTAATTGCAATGATTCAATTTTCCTTTTATGAGTGAGGAAGTCCCTCATAAATTTTGAATATTTAGGCATTTGAGTTAGGACTTCAATAAATGGAATATTAACATGCAATTGTTTTAGTAAATTTTCGAACTTTGCGAATTGCTCATCGGTCTTTTGACGAATTAACCGTCCGGGGTATGGAACCGGAGGAGTCTTAGTAGGCTCTTGAACTGGTGGAGAAGCCTTCTCTTGTTGGGGTGCGGGTGGAGTTGTGGTTTGGCTAGATTGGCTTCTTTCAGTTGGTGGAAGTGGAGCCTCTTCGGGACCCACGGTACGGTTTCTCAATGTTATGAGATGTACTTGCTCCTTTGGGTTGGTTTCAGTATTACTTGGTAACGCGCCTTGTGGTCTCTCGGAGAAATTTTGAGCTATTTGATTTAGTTGTTTTTCAATGTTTTGAATGCTAGCTTGTTGATTTCTAAAATTCGATTCCAATTGTTGAAATCGATCTGAGTTTTTCTTTTCGGTGTCGGAGATGAGGCGAGATACAGCATCTTCAAGCCTTTCTCGTCCACCTTTTTGTTGAGAAAAATTTTTTGGTTGTTGAAAGTTAGTTCGTTCGTTTTGTTAGTTACTACTATTGCCGGGATCTCTCCAACCAAGGTTAGGGTGGTTACGCCATCCTTGGTTGTAGGTACCCGTTGGAGGACCCGACGGCCTAGGTCTATTATCAATGTAGTTTACCATTTCCGTTTGATCATCTAATTCTTTCATACAACTTCAATTTTCATGTGGCCCACCACACCCTTCACAAGCCATTGCCGAGATCGTTTTTGTCATTTCTAACTTTTTTGATTTTTGAAGAAAGGGCCTCGATTTGAGTTTGCAAATAAGTGCTTTCATCAACTTTATGGGCGCCCGGGGCAATAGATTTATTACCTCGGGGAGTGTGCCATTGAAAATTGGTTTGAGCAATTTCCTCAATTTGATTATATATTTCATTTGGGCGACGATTACCTAAAAATCCCCCGGAGCTAGAATCAAGTGTTTGTCTTGTGTGTGGCAACAACCCATTGTAGAACGTGGATACTTGTTGCCATACCGCAAGACCGTGATGAGGACACTTTCTTAGTAGCTCCTTGAACCTTTCCCAAGTTTCATATAAGGATTCCCCATCCTCTTGTGAATATGTATTAATTTCAGTCATTAATTTAGCCGTTTTAGCAGGAGGGAAGTACTTATATAGAAACTTTTGGGCTAGTTCATCCCAGGTGTTTACCGAGCCAACTGGGAGGGTGTTAAGCCAAGACTTAGCTCGGTCTTTTAGTGAAAATGGAAACATCCGAAGGCGGATGGCGTCGTTTGATGCTCCATTGATACGAAAGGTATCACATATTTCTAAGAAATTAGTAATATGTAGATGGGGATCCTCGTCCGCAAGCCCATGGAAGGTTGCGGAGTTTTGAAGCATTTGTATCAAATGTGGCCGAAGTTCGAAGTTATTGGCTTTGACATTCGGTGCATTGATAGCGGCGCCGAGATTACCTACAGTGGGTCGTAGGTAATCCATGAGGGTATGTTGGTCCGCCATTGGAAGTGGGTCCCCCGAAACTTTCTCTTGGTTTTTAGCTTTAAGTCTTTTTCTGAGAAAAGAACGTTGGTCAGAAGGTTCACCACGGCCCTGTGCTTAGGTGAACACGGCCCGTGGTCGGAGATACAGTGATTGTTTTCCGGATCCCTGTTACTGGGGAGCTGGACACGGCCCCGTGTTGCACCGACACGGCCCCGTGCTCAGCTCTCTGTAACTCGGAAAATAAAAACTGCCAGTAACAATGCTGGGCATGGCCCGTGTGACCAGGCACGGCCCGTGCTGGGCATCTGTAGAAACTGAAAAACTACAAAAAATCCTAAAAAAACAGAAAAATTAGAAAAAACGATTAGGCCGTTGATTCTTAACTTTCTTAAAATCCTTGTGTCCCCGGCAACGGCGCCAAAAAACTTGATGCGTGTGAAGTGTGTATATAAGTTTAAGTATATTGTAAGCCCTTTTACACTTTTTTAGCCAAGTTTTAAATTTATAAAACACGATATTTCCTAACACTAAACACACATATGGGCAAGTGCACCCATCGTGAACGTAGTATAGTGTTGGTAAGATACCGAGGTCGTCCAAGGACACAAGAGCTTTTAGTACCGGTTTATCCACAACGTCTAATCAAATCAAGAGTTTAGAAAAAGGTTTTAAACTAATAAAAATAAAAATTAACTAAAATGCTGAAAAATAAAAATAAAAGAAAAACAGATAGACAAGATGAATCACTTGGCTCTGACTCGTGTTTAGTGTAACCTTTGATTATTTCCGCACTTTTGCACTATTTAAGAGATTATCTTAGTTATTGTAGTAGGCCCCTCTTTTGAAGGTGACGTTACCCTCAACCCAGTATTTGAGTCAGTAAGGATACAATCCTAAAGGGTCGGATTATTGAAAGATAATTAATTAAGTTATTAATGTGTATTGTGGTAGGCCCCTCTTTTGAAGGTGACGTTACCCTCGGCTAAGTAGTCCGAGTCAGCAGGGATACAGTCCTAAGTAGTTGGGTTAAAGTATTAATAGTAGCTTACATATGAGGGGATCAAAGAGTTTGGACCCCCGCCATCCAATACCTGTGGGTATTGAAGGAGGTCCTACTAAATTTGACCCAGGTCCTTGCAGGATCTATACACTGAACAAGGCAAGACTCTTACCAAACCGTTCCCTTAACCCCCGACCAGGTAGCCAACATACCTCCATATAGAATGTGGAGATATGAATGGTGAAAATCTTTTATTTTATATAGACAGTAAAATAATGCCAAGACACCACGGACAAACGATAAGGAAGAATCACCTTCAACATAAGAAACTAGTTATTAAAGTCATTAATACATAACCAAGTAAAAAGTGCGAAAAGATTAAAAATAAAAAGTATTACACTAGACACTTGTCTTCACCAAGTGATGTAAGAGACTTAGGCAAACATGGCCTTTGATTGTCAAGAACTCTTACGATTAATCTTGGATCCCGAGACGACTCACACACTCTATGATGGACAATGGATGATGGTGGTGGATGATGGTGTTGTGATGGTGGTGCGTGGTGGGTGAAGTGTGAGAGAGGTGGTGTGCCAAGGGATGGTTTGCAAATGAGCCAAGCACCCCTATTTATAGACTGAACAGTAGCTCAGGCAAGGCCCCGTGTCCAGTGGGTCCGGCCCCGTGTCCAGTGGGCACGGCCCCGTGTCCATCCTCTTCTCTATCTTCATTAATTGCAGTTTGTCTGCATTAGTTGACCACGCCCCCGTGTCCACTGGGCACGCCCCCCGTGTGGAGAAGCATATCTGTACTATCAAGATTTGCCTGGATTCTGCGAATCTTATAGTTGACCATGGCCCCGTGTCCACTGAGCACGGCCCTGTTGTGGGCGATGGAAGCTTCTATAGCTTTGTCTTTTATGCTGGCACTTGGGCACGCCCCCGTGTTCACTGAGCACGGGGTGTGTTCAGCCTTCTGTTCTCTTGTTTTGCTTGGGAAGATGCTGTCAGGGAGGTCGGGCATGCCGCGTTTGTTCCTTTTCTTTTATGTATGTTAGATTTAGCTGCTATTGGGATTGAACCCTACCAGAGGAACAGATAATGTAAAGCCAAAACCAGATCACAACAGTGGATTCACAATAAGCAGCGGTTTACACTTTGCTCTCCCCTTGAAAGTAATTTATAACAACTGATGGTCTCTATCTGCTGATCATATTCAACTGCTGCTGTCCTTTCAACTGCTGATGAAAACCCTGAAGTATTCAACACTACTGGTCCTATCTACTGATGTTAAAGCACTGCCCAGTCAAGGACTGATCAACCTTGAGGAAAGCACTGACATAAAGGGAGAGCAGTTGTTTAGTAAATTGTTTGTCTTATGTATAGTCAGTGGTTAGGTTAGCAGTGTTTGTGTAAGGTCAGTAGATACAGGTTGTTAGGCTGTTAGACGTCGCTTTCATTGTGACGTCAGCTGAGATACCTCAGTGGTTTGGTTTGCCTATAAATGTATCAGTACCCTGTACTGTTACATTTGATTAACTGAGTGGGATCTTCTCCTCATGTCTAATCCTTTCATCTTGTGTGCAACCTACCTTGGGGCATCAGGCTGAGGGGGTGTATAGTTTGTAAGCATGACTGTAATCTTTTGCTTTGATTTGTAATCTTTTGACTCTTTGTGAAGCAATTGTTTATCAAACTATTTTCTTCTTTGATTGTGTTTACAAAGTTTGTTTTCATTTCCGCTGCACCTAACATGTTTTCATATTCATTGATCATTCATTTCAAACAAACAAATGTAACACCTGTGCCTTCATGGCCATCAAACAAATACCGAACCAATGAAATATTATATTTCATACTTGGGATTGGTAAAAATATGTGTATCTTTTGCACATATCAACTCTTGTTCAATTTCAAACTCTAAATCGCTTTCTGGAAGGTTATACGCGCACTAATGCGTAAATATAACCATTTTAATGCAACAAACACTCCGGAATAGTGAAATAGGTTTAACATACCTAAAATAACCTTTACATAACTTAGATATAAGTTTTGGAAGGTTTGGTGTGGTGAAATCAAAGTTAATTCGCTTACAGGGACTAAACTTGACAAACTGCGAAAGTATGCCAATTTGAACTGTAACAGACATTCCGGAACATGACCATAAGTTAAACATACCATAAATATCCTTTACATAGCTTAGAAATAGGCTTTGAGGGGTTCGGTGTGCTAAAATAAACTTTTGTGTCATTCAGGGACTAAAAGTGTCAAAAAGTGCACAAGTTTGCATTTTCGCGCATAACTTACGTTCTGAATACATCCGGACATCCAAAAATTTATGGAAGCATGACTATATTTTATTTTAGTGTTCTCCTTAAGAAAAATCCATTCGTTTCGTCATTTGGATCGTTTTTCGCGCTTATGCGCATTCCGTCGTAATTAAGCGAACATCGCGTTCGTACGACCAAACGAACCGACATCCGAGATATTTTTGAGCATGTTTTAAGTTCCCTATACTTTAACTTCATTTTAGAGCTTTGAAATGGGGTTAACGGGCCTTAAACGTGTCAAAAATGGCCTAAATACAGTTCAGGGACCAAAACTGTAATTCTGCCAAAGTTCACCCATACGATGCGTATGGTATATATACCATACGATGCGTATGGGGTCTCCAGACCAGATGCAGAGTACTTAACAGCCTGTTTTCAGCTGTTTTGCACTCCCTAACCCCTTGCCAAGTGTCCAATCCTTATGGTGGTGAGCATTTTGAGGCACCATAACTTCCCGACATGTGTACGGCCTTGATCGTGCCCTCCTTTCCATGAAACAATCCTAACGGTTACCCGAAAACTATAAATACCCATCCACCCTCAACCCCAAAACCCACAAATCTGATTAAGAAAGCTCTAAGTTGGAACCTTCGTTTCATACCTGAGCTATTTTGATCTGGGATTAGCATTCGGGGACCCTTCGTAAGTATTCTTTCGTTCTTTTCCTTATTTTTTACTGCTTTTCGAGTCAGAAAGTCAAACTTTGTTTGACTTTCAGCGTTGACCAGTAATGGTCAATGCGAAGTTCGGTTGAACTTCACAACGTGATTGTAATCACGATGGTCATAGTCCCTTGGGACTATGCCTACTGATTACCACGTTCTCTAGGGTCGTAGGGTAAGCGATCTAATAAATCGCTTATACCTCGAACCCGACCCAGTTTGGTCGATCATTAGGATCCGACCAAACACATTAGGTGACCATAGTGTAGGGAATAACCTTCCGAGGTTATACCCTATGGTCACATCGTTTAAGTAGTTATATGATAGGTAGTTTATATGCCTTAGGTAAATTACCAGAATACCCTTTTCATGTATAATTGGTAATTAAGCATATGTAACCTAAACCTTTGTCACGTAACTGATTATGTAACATGTTTAGGCATATAATACTTATCATAGGACTAGTTAGGCGGTCCGAACGCGTTTCACGCGCACGACGCGTTAAAGTAGCATAAGCTTCCTAAACGGGTCGTAATGGGTCGTAAACAATTATGTTAAGTTTCATTTAGTATGTAGGCTTTGTTAAACCAAATGACACGAGTCTCTACACTCGTTTGGTTTGCGAAACCTCATTCTATCCAATCTTCCGAGATAGGTCCGGTTATTAACATAGTTACCTATATTAGGTGCCGTTTGATTCCGAGATCTATAGCATTACTTGGTGGTTATCTTTAGACATCTGAGCAATATCATGTGAGTACATAGAACCCCTCTTTTACTGTTTTTCCAAACTGTTTTGGGGTGGAACACATGTGCCTACTTGTTACTTTCCTGCTTTCCAGTTTTCACATCATATACTGCTATGTTCGATAGTACATTATAGTACATGATTTCATTACATCTTATGCTAGGTGTGCCCATTGTGTGCATTACTTGGTACATTGTTTTACATTACATTTCATGCTAGGTATGCCCATTGTGTGCATTACTTAGTACATCGTTTTATATGACATTTCATGCTAGGTATGCCCATTGTGTGCATTACTTAGTACATCGTTTTACATGACATTTCATGCTAGGTATGCCCATTGTGTGCATTACTTAGTACATCGTTTTTCATGACATTTCACGCTATGTATGTTCATTTGATTACATACTTAGTGCATTGTTTTCACATGCTCACATTTTGTTATGACATTTGGTTTGTTTACATGGGACAATATATCCATTAACATTAGCTACGCCGTTCGTTAGTAGGTAGTGGTACCATAGGAATTGACAACTCCCGTTCCGGACATCCCAGGGTAAGGGGACAGAAAGGAATGACCGAATTCGTTGACATTAAGACAGATAGACCTTTAATTTGTTTAAAGGGTTTTATCACCACAGTCGCCAGGCTTGGATGTATGCATATTCACAATACCACATAAATGTTCATATTAAATAGTTGCATGCATTTACACAAAACATAGCTTTGATTTAAACCAAGTTTTACTTCAATACTTTGTTTTTGTGCATATGGTTTAGTTGAGACCTTTCACTTGCCATACATGACATTTTGACATAGACATTTGACTTGGATATTTGACATAGACATTTGACATGGATATTTGACATAGACATTTGACATGGATATTTGACATAGACATTTTGACATGATTTACATCTTGACATGAATATTTTACATTGTTTGGTTTGGTTTGATTAAGTGATTAAGTAACGATGCGTGTGTAATATGATACAAGCATGGTGGATACGCCGCTGGTACTTCCTATATATAAGTGTTTGTATGGTATTACATGTCGTAACGTTATTTGAATCATTTCAGTTTGAGACATAGAACATCTCATACAAATAACATACTTTTCACAAGACATTGATTTATAAACAACTTATCTTATGCAAACACATTTTTCTTGGTTATTCATTTAACCTTACATTTATTTATACTTATCATCTGATCTTATCGTTTTTCAAATGATTTAAAAGACAAAGCAAATAACAAGGTTCATGACTAAACATTTTCTCAAACATAAGTCATGAATCTAATTTTCACAAAACCTATGTATCTCACAGGCATTTTTATGCTGACGTACCTATTTTCACATGTGTTTTTCAGGAGCTGTTGCATAAGATGTTCAAGATACACATAGACAGACTTGGGCTTTAGTGACAATAAAAGATGCAAGACTAGTTAATTATGTTGTATTTCCTTGTTTGTTAAGACATTATAACACTTTTAATGAATAAAACGAAACTTCAATTGCCATGGATTTGAAACATTAATTCTGTTACAACACTCCCCGATGTTTCCGCCACGTTTGGTATGTTCTACGTGGTCGGGGTGTGACAACAAACACTATCATGAGAGCCTCCGATCCTAACAATTGGTATCAGAGCCTGGACAGTCAAATTCGATCTAACAATCAATTTGGCATAACAGTTCGGCTCAAAATTCATTGATACTAAGGTTGGTTGTATTTTGTTGAAAAACAGAGTATTGAGTAAATCATGTTCAAAGTGGTTATACAAAAACTCTGTTTATCAAGCAAGATGTCATATGACACACAAATTTCATACAACAAGTGATATCATGCACAAGTCACTCATAGTTTTCAGATCTGTAAACATATCTGATAAATTATAGGATTGGTCTATATTCTCAAAATTGATTTCAACTGTTGTCTTGATATTTGTGATGTTTTCATTAAATACTAAAGTATGATCCTCAGAATAACAAAACCTATGATTCATAAGACATTAGTGTTTTGATTTTCTATAAAGAGGGAATTAAGACTTTAGTTATTTAGATCTTATGTGTAGAAAAACAGGTTGAGATCCTCAAAAGGAACAAATCAACTTTGTCTAAATACACTATGAAAAACAGGGGTCAACATAGTCCGTATCATATGTAATGTGAGATTGGGTGAAAAACTTGTGAAAACCTGACCAAGTCTCTCAAAACATTATTGCAAAATGATTTTGGACTAATATTCACAAAAACTCTGAAGTGTGTTTATCTCAAAACTTTTGAACTCAGAAGAAAAGGGAATAAACTTAAAACACTTAAGAGTCAAAGCTTGGGGTAATAATGATCAATTAAGCAACTGTTTGTGCTCATTGGTTCAAGAAAGTTCAAGTGACATTAGTGTTCCCAGTGATTGAACTTACAAAAGGACTAGACAAATTTTCAAAATCATCACATAGAAATTAGATCTATAACAGGATCTTCAAAATTCATGTGTCCATGTGTCCTCATGTTTGCAATCAACTGACACAGAAAATGGTACCAAACAGTGGTCAAAATGTTGTCAAAATATTATGCCACTGCTGTCAAACCACTGACCATTTTCACAAAACTTGAGAATGATATGATTATGTTTTCTATTGAAAATTCACCAGATCCTTTCTGATACTGTTCTCAGAAAATCCTTTAACCATTTTTTTTCAAAGGATTTTCTCAAATAACCAGGATATATTATTTTTCTTGGAATAATATATTTGGAACTCTTGCTTGTTTTTGTTGGCAATAGTTCCAGCTCCTGTCAGGATGTAATACCTTATTTTTGGTGGTATCTGTGTCCTCATAAATGGGTCAAAAGGAAATGGTACATATGTCATGATCATGTCATACTCAGGCTTGCTCCTAAATTTTCATCAAAAATTGATTGCAAACTGTGCTTGAATTACTAGGGTACTCATATTTTAATTGAATATTAAACGAAAATGAGTTGCCTTAGCAAAAAGTTTTCATCATCTGGGGTACTAAACCACTGTCTTTCAAAAATTGACATGTGGCAAAACCTTGAATAAACATCTTCAAAACTGTTGCTGAAACACCTGTCCTTCAAAGATCTGTACCATTTACCTTAACCACTGTTTTGTTCCAACGTCTGATCTCTAAACACTGTCCACTGCTGAAAGTTAACCACTGATCCTTCATTTTCTTGAAAAGCACTGATGCTCAAAATCAGTGTCTTATCCACTGATATGCTATCTACTGATAGTAAAAATCATCTACTGCCCATAATTTTTACCGTTGTAACCACTGATGCTTGATACGTCAGTGGCCCTTAAAACAACTGTTCCCCATACTTCATCCACTTCATCAGTGTTTGACACGTGGTCAGTTTTTAGCCCTCAGATCTTAATAACCGCTACCACTTCAGCGATCATTTTTTTTTTAAAATAAAACCTGCCCTAAACCCCAAACAGGGTTTTACACTGTCGAATTGAATTCCAAAATTCTTTTCTCATAGCAGTTTCCAACCCTTCTTCTCAAAATCTCCAAAATCCTCCTTCGTTCTTCTCCGCAAAAATGACAAAATCAAAATCAAAACCTAGATCACCATCACCTTCCAAAGAGGTCGCTCAAACGGCCGAAGAACCCATCGATATACCATTCAAACAATCTCACAACTATCTGGGTTTACTCACAAAACCCAAAGAAAATCACACCTTCGACACCATCATTGATACATTATCTGCATCAAAGTACAAAACTTTGTTGACAGTAAATGCTCCCATCTATCTTCAAACCCAGAGAGAGTTTTGGAAAAAGGCGTCGCTTGAAAAACAAGACGGAAAAGTCATAGCCATTAACTCCTCAATACAGGGTAAAGCAGTTCAAATAACCCCACAGTCGATCTCCGAAGTTTTTAATCTCAATGATCAAGAAGGTAAACTCTCCTTTGACAAAAACGAGTTAAAAACTGATTTTTTGAAAAGGGGCTATGCAGAACAGGCAAAGGTAGATACCCTACAAAAGGGTTATTTTCCATCTGCACCCAGATTTTTATTTCACACACTTCTGATGTGTGCTTCGAATAAAACAACATCTTTCAACGAAATACCATTGAAGATTCAATGCCTGGGGTATGCCATTTTAAATAACAAAGATTACAACTATTCCCAGGAAATTTTCAATGACTTAGTGAAAAATGTTGACAACAAAGCATTTTTACCTTTTCCAAGATTTTTGAGTTATTACTTTAAACAAAAATTTGTAAAGGAAAATGAAAATTTGCCAAAACAAGGTGTTCATTGTCAAATAAAAAGCTTAACAAAAGAAACATTTTCAAGGATGATGGCACCAATAAAAACAAAAGCAGGGGTACCTGAGCAGATTTTAGCGGTTACAACTGCCCCTCAGGTATCAGCTGCTGAGCCCACTGCTCCAGGTGATCATAGCAGCACAACCACTGCTTTGAAACCCACACCTGACATAACCAAAAAGACCAGAAGAAAAACATCCAGAAAACCCACCAAACCCAAAACAAAGGCAACTCTGGAAGATGAGATCCCAGAGGAAATGCCTGTGACAACACAAAAGTCACCACAAACCACTGCTGCTACTTCCTCACAGCAGTTGGAAGAAAGATCTCAACCCATGCCTAAAACTCCTCCTGCATCCTCACAAAAGGATCAGGTTGTAAGCACAGGGACACCACAATATGAAGCTCTGAATCCACTTGGATCCATCTTCCTCAGTCCTGATCCCAAGGACATGTCTCTTTCAACCCCCATCCCCTCACCAATAATATTGCCACAATCCATGCTACCTCTGTTGCATGCAGCTGCTATTGCACAGACACAAACCAGTTCCTCTCTATCACCTATCACTGAGCGTATACATCCACAAGTGACTGGGTCTGATGCTACTACTCCTGCTCTCCCAGCAACAGTTGAGGAGGTTACACTGTAGGAGTTATAAGTAACTCTTGTCAGTAGTTCAAGTGGAGCATCAACTACAAATGTTGGATCAACAGGTCTACATTTGGACAGTTGTTTCATAAGTCAGACTCCCTTGAAGGCAATTTCTTCCATAGCACCTCTGGAAATCACTAGTGAGGCTATTTTGTCCACTAGTAACATTAAAGATTTATCAAGTGCTGAAGAGAGAAGTCCCCAGTACCAAGAACAAGGGGCATCAATGGGTGATTTTTGGGACTCTGTCCCTAAGACACACATTGATATAACCACTGCTGGTGGGAATTCAGATGATCCTACTAAAGTAGGTGATGATTCAAAATATCAGGAATTGACGGGCAGAGTTGACAAACTTGAAGAATCAGTTGCTGAAATAAAGGAGATGGTGCAAGAGATTTTAAAAGCTCAGAAAGCACAAGCCACTACTATTCCTGCTCAAGCACCTGCACAACATGCATTTGCTGAAAATGAGCTTTGGAATATTTTTCAACCCATGCTTGAAGCACAACAACTTATGGCTGACAAAAAGCATGCTATTCAAGTACAAATGCTGACCAACATGGTTGAATCAAGGTTCAAGGACACTCAAGCAGATATCAAGGCTATAAAGGCAAGCATTCAAAGTGTCTCTGGCAAAGCTCCTTCTTCCATATCATTCCTTGATAACCCTCCTACAGATAATGCCAAAAAGGGGGAGAATATCAAGCTGTTGAGAAAAATGAATACGAAGGGAATAGAGCATGGCCTTCATGTTGAGCCTGAAAAAGAAAAAGAAAAGCAGGTCTCAAAACCTGTTAGCCAAACAGCTGATACAGCAGTAGTTACAAAAACTGCTGTCAGTAGCCAAACAGCTGCTATGTCATCAACACACACCACTCTACCACACACCACTACAACTACTGATCCACCATCATCATCTACTATCACATCATCTCCACTGCCTCCTGTCATAAAACAGAAGACAACAGATGTTACAACCACTGTCAGTCAATCACTGCCACAAACCACTGCTATCCAATCTATCACCACTGATCCACCAAAAACATCATCTGCTTCTTCTTCATTAAAAAGGAGAAGAAATCTCATATCAGATGTTGATTCACCACCATCACCACCAACATCACCACTTCCATCCCCTGCTCAAAAGCAGAAGACAACTGCTGACATATCAGCAGTTGTAATGACAACAGATGTTGAGACACCAGTTGTTTCAATAGCTGTTAGTCAGTCATCTTCCACTGTTCCCACCAGTCTTGCATCACAACCTCCTAAGCTTTACAAACGAAAAAGAGAAACAACTCAGGACACTGATGAAAAGTATGATCCTGTTGCTGCTAAGAATCCACTGGAATTAGAAGCTGTGAAAAATGAGATGAAACAATTTTACACTGAAGATGATCCTTCAAAAAGGAAATTTCCTTCTCTCATAGGTTTCATAATTCCAGAAGACATGAATGAATATCTTGAAATGAAAGTAAGACAAGCAAGGATAAGAGCCAAAATTGAATGCAAGAATCAAGGCAATGAAGCTATTTTGAAAAGAAGAGAATTCCTATTCAACAAGGTTAAACAAATAAAGGAATATGCATGTGATTTGAACAAGGAAATGTCAAGCATATCTCCTGAAGTAGATCAACGAAATGAATTGAGGAAGGAATATCTTGCATACATAATGAAAGAGAAGTTCTATCCTGCTGAAGAAACAGATTTCAAAGATTGGCCAATAATTGCATTAAAGCATGAGGCAAAAAGAATTGAAAAGGTTAACAATGGTCCAAGAAAGAAGAAGACAGCTCCAAATTGGAATAAATACAAGAAGCTCATAGCTGATCTTATTTCTGAATACAAGAGAAAGAAGCAGGAGTTGGTAGATGCAAGAGTGGATTCTGCAAGTGCCATAGCAAAATGGACCAAGCAGCAAACAGACGAAGCTTATGAAAGACTTAGGAAAAGGAGAGACACTCCTAAAAAGTCTGACTACAAAAAGCTAAAGGAACAGGTCAAGACCTTTGAAACACAGATCAGCACAGCAGAAGCCTTTGTTACAAGGTTGAGAAAAGAAAGGAAGGAAATGCTGACTGTTGAAAAAGAAAGGCTTAAAGAAGATGATCTGATTGAAGAAGCTACCAAGAAATTGGCTTCAGATAAAGAAAACTTAGCAAAACTACAAGACCTTACCAAAAGGGTCAAAGTAGTAAGCAAACAATCATCAGCAGATATCACAGAAAGTGAGCTTGATCAACAACAGAAACAAGAGCTGCTTGACAAAGAAGTTGCAGAAGATATAGCTGCAGCAAACAAAGTCATAGAAGAAGCTTTTAAAAGAATGTCTGAAGTTCAAGATACTGCTTTACAGTTTTTCTCAAGGCCAAATGCATCCAGCTCATCAGGAAATAAATCTCTCCCAAGAAACCCATTTGGTTTAAAAATACTAAAGTGGATGTCTGATCAAAAGACCCACGTATTGACCTTGGTCAGAACCAATGGAGAAGTGAGGCATATATCAAGGAATCAAGCACTAGGCCTGGGTGTTGAAGATCAACTAGATCTCCTTGAGCTTACACTGTGCAGGGATGAAGATCACACAAGTTCCAAGGAATTTGAAGAAGAATTTAAAAGACATGTAAGGGAACTTCTGATGAGGAATAAAGATCCAGAATAATGACAGGTTTTGGCATTATCTGTTCCAGGGGGAGATTGTTGGGATTGAACCCTACCAGAGGAACAGATAATGTAAAGCCAAAACCAGGTCACAACAGTGGATTCACAATAAGCAGCGGTTTACACTTTGCTCTCCCCTTGAAAGTAATTTATAACAACTGATGGTCTCTATCTGCTGCTCATATTCAACTGCTGTTGTCCTTTCAACTGCTGATGAAAACCCTGAAGTATTCAACACTGCTGGTCCTATCTACTGATGTTAAAGCACTGCCCAGACAAGGACTGATCAACCTTGAGGAAAGCACTGACATAAAGGGAGAGAAGCTGTTTAGTAAATTGTTTTTCTTATGTATAGTCAGTGGTTAGGTTAGTAGTGTTTGTGTAAGGTCAGTAGATACAGGTTGTTAGGCTGTTAGACGTCGCTTTCATGGTGACGTCAGCTGAGATACCTCAGGCGTTTGGTTTGCCTATAAATGTATCAGTACCCTGTACTGTTACATTTGATTGACTGAGTGGGATCTTCTCCTCATGTCTAATCCTTTCGTCTTGTGTGCAACCTACCTTGGGGCATCAGGCTGAGGGGGAGTATAGTTTGTAAGCATGACTGTAATCTTTTGCTTTGATTTGTAATCTTTTGACTCTTTGTGAAGCAATTGTTTATCAAACTATTTTCTTCTTTGATTGTGTTTACAAAGTTTGTTTTCATTTCCGCTGCACCTAACATGTTTTCATATTCATTGATCATTCATTTCAAACAAACAAACACTATCATGAGAGCCTCCGATCCTAACAGCTGCCTTTTTGCTTCTTTTGTTAATTTGAGCTCATTTAATCCTGAAAATACAAAAGGAAGACAAAAGCACACTTTTTCCAACATTAGTACTAAAAAAGGGTTAGTTTTATGCCACAATTGATGTAATTTATATGGTGCATTTTGCACACATCAACGCTCCTCTCTCGATTCATGAGACAGGACAATCATCTGGCACAGTACCAGTTTTCGATGACGTGATCAGAGGTGTCCCTGTTATTGGATGATCTCTTAGTATTGCACCAGTGGTGGATGCCACTATTGTCACGGCTCGACCATTAGAGCCATCTGTTGCTCCACCTGCTACTGTGATCAAGTCTGTTGTGACAACTGGCACCAAACCGGTAATTTCCGTACACTTTAATCATTATTTAATGACTGCAATTATATGCTTAATTGTCAGCAATGTCTGAACACATGATTAAACAAGTGAATTCATGCACGTTGTATACTACAAAATATTGCTTTATGCATAAACGAGAGCGTTGCGTCAGAAATAATAGTAAACTCACCGGTAAGACACACTGTGTCAACAGAACTGCAGAAAGCAGTCAGACATTAAAATTGGAGCCTAGGTGTAGGTCCAACAACAAGAATGCATTAAAACCCAAGAGTACATACAACGGTTTAATATATATGCAATGCGAAAGCAAAAATAAGCACTAAAAAGCACCCGAAACGCACTTTAAGTGCAGAATTTATATAATTCAGCATTTAAACATATGAATATTTTGCAGAAATGTCGTTTTATTATCCAGAATATTTCCCTAAGTGTTGGGAATTGAAAGGATACAAAAAGGTACTTATAAGACACTAAAAAGTGCAATTTAGCGCTTTAACGAATCGGTATATAACCGAATAACCGGATATTACCCGGAACACCAAAATAATGCTAGAAGCATTGTTTTTATTTTTCTAAGCTAGTTAGGGTCCCCGAATACCCTAACACCCGTTATAAATTACAACACACTAGTAACTAAATTGTAATTCCTAACTAAACTATATACCACTAACTAAATGGTTGAAATCCAATTGGATACCCCCCCCCCCCTCCATAACCGAATGGACAAGGGCCCCATTAGGGGGATTTCTTTCTAATATTTTAGGGGCTTATGTTGGGTGAGCCTTGGACATATTACACTTTGGATCATAAAATGTTGGAGAAACATTCTATTTAACCACTAGACTTCATTCTCACTTCATCTTCTTCATTCAATAACACCAAAAACTCTCTCATCTCTCCCTCTAACTCACGGCTTCAACCACACACCCACACACCTTCATTTCAAGCTTCATTCCATCCATTCTCTTGGTATACAATGGTGTAAGAAGCAAAGTTAGGAAGTGTGGAAGCAACGGAACTTGAAGGACCTTCTTCATTTGCTTTTATCCACCTCATTTGCACTCTTGAACTTCCCTAGCCTTGTGCTAGTAGTAAGTGCTTCAAATCTTCATCTTGTTCTTGTTTATGATGGTTAATAGATGATTTAATGACTAAAAATCATGAAACACTAAAGAACATACATTAAAGTCTTGAACATAAGGTGTATAGGGTGGATAAAGAGAAGATATGTGTGTAAATCTTGTGAAACTTGTCTAGTTATGATTAATTGATGTTGTTGTTAGTAAAAGCAAGATGGATCATCATCTAGACATACTAGTCCATGTTAGAAAGCATGAACTAGTAGGATGTAAAAGTTAGAAAGTTAAAAGATGATGGATCCATCCATTCATAAGACATGAACTTGAGTAAAAGTAATTTTCTTGTAAAATAAGACTCTAAACATGTAGATCTAAAGATCTACAAGTGGTTTTTCGGAAGAACCAAGCTAAAATATTAGTTTTGTTAAAACCCGGATCTTATCCGAACTAAAAGCATTTTAGTGAATAAACAAGTGTGTAAACACTTGTGTCACAAGAAAAATTTAACAAGAAATATGTTTGGTAAATCATGACTAGACGTTGTGAAACTTCAAGATCTTTAAAAATAAAGTTTTTAAGAAACTAATTTTATTTTTAAAGATAACAAGACTTACTAAATGAGATAGTAGGTTACTACACACTTTTGTAAATTCTCAAGTTCATGAAATAGAGAAATTAGTATATATTGTTGTTGATTGTTGTTGAGAAATTGATTGTTGATGATTTAAAAGAAAATAAACACATGTTTTGAAAACATGGGAAACCTCCATTTTTAGGGGACACTCTGTCAAAATTTTTATAAATTTTGACACTTAGAAAATATAAGTTTTTGAGAAACTTATTCCCTAAAAAATGTATTTAAGAGTATTACCAAGGTTTCCCAAATTTTTGGTGATAAGAAATGATGATTTCTTCAAGAATAAAAATGGATATAAGTATGTATATTTTTTAGAGAAAAATATATATTATTTTATCACCAACTTTTGTGCTAAGTGTATAAAGTATGTGTTATACGTGCTAGTGTATTAAGACTTAAAAATACACTAAATACTCATGAGGAGTATAAATATAAAAATACGCATACAACATACAAGATACATAATTCGGGTGCAAAGTGCAAAATACAAAAAGCTTATATTTATTTTTGAGAAAATAATATAAGTAAGACACTTAGTTAAAAATATAAAATATTTTTAACACAAGAAAATATACACAAAAGAGAGTGACTGTACTTGTGCGACGCAAGTCTAGTGACTAACATTAAGAAAACGCGTATAGGTTACGACGTTAATTAAGCAAATCCGGTGAAGTTTACGACGCACAGGAACGCAAAGTTGTGAGTTCATGCTCCCCCTTTTCTTTAACTTTTTTCAGTTTTTATAACTTCGGGGGTGAAATACATGTACAAAAGTACAATATTTATAAATGGTATGATATAAATACAAGAAGTACACTTGGTGAGAACGAGAACCAAGTGTGACAAAATATAAGATAATAAGAAACGCACTTGGTGAGGACGAGAACCAAGTTGGATGCGTTATGAGAAATGATAAAAAGAAACGCGCTTGGTGAGGACGAGAACCAAGTTGGATGCGTTATGAGAAATGATAAAAAGAAACGCGCTTGGTGAGGACGAGAACCAAGTAGGATGCGTTATGAGAAATAGTGTAACGAATAGGGTACAGAAGCACCATTAATCAACAATATACTTAGACCGCAGAACAAAAGGTTAGATCTAACGGGTGCCTGGCAGCCACACTCTCGGTGAGGGCGAGAATCGAGTAGTGCTTTTGTGTCTCAGAATATACCAATTAAATGCCTTAGGTTTGGTGACTTCCTATGTCGTGTCACATGTTAATGGCTTTGCAACCCATTAACAATCCTGATACTTACAGGAATAATTTATTTACATAAAAGTCATACCATACTAAAGATTGAATTATACTTGAGTACGTGGGGTACTCAAGAAGAAATTGAATTACACATGAGTACGTGGTGTACACATGAAACTGAATTAATATATGAAAACTTGATTTATTCACAAACTATGTTTTCATACAAAGTATACAAACGTGAAATACAAAAACCGCATGAATTAACACCTACTTTATGTTGACGTTTTTCCAAAACTCACATGTATTTCAGGTAACTAGGATGGATGTGCGCGTGGTCTTACTCATGCTCGTGGATGTCGCTTTGTTTATCTTTAAATAAAGTTGTGACTTTTAAGACAATATGTTAGCTCGTGTTGTAAACACTTGAGATATGTTTTCAGTAATGTAATATTTGAAGATATTTTTGAGCATGTAGTATGTTTACTCTTCGTATGCAATGAGAATCTTTCATGATCACACCTCGTGCTTCCGCCGCAGAAAGGGGTGTGACAAATTGGTATCGGAGCTGCGATTGTAGTGAACCAGGATTCCTTCTCGAGTCTAGTCTACAATCTCTAGGATCCATTCACAAAAACAATTTTCAAAGAGTTTTCATTGCATAAAACGTCCCGCGACATCCACTACCTGAAGCTGTCTACAAGAGTCTAGAAAAGACACTACGAGACTTAGGGTGCACATGAGTAGCAGTTGTGTTTAATTGAGAAATTACTTGCAATTATGTGTGATAATTAGCATGTACTAGAAGTAGAATGTCACAAGTATACGTGACTCTACCTAAAGGCAATGGCCTATCTGAAGGAAGAGATACGAGGATGAAACGAACTGTGCTGACTGTGCAAGGAGTTACGTAATTATGGATGCATACATAATTATGGAATTCAGTGCACAGAAACCACAGCAAGTCTTGTCACGTTTAGATTCCCTCAGTGCAAGCCTACTAAGTACTCTGCTAGAGTAATAATTGTTTGATTTCACTTATGTGGTATATATACCTGTGAATATATATGATACTACTGTCTAGTGTGACGATATCAAACAAATGATTAACCCTGTTGTGTTATGTTCTGTCAGAACATGGCACCCAGGAAAGCTATGAATGCTCGCAATGATGATCAACCTCCTCCTCCCCCACTGCCAAGAACTGCTGAAGAGCTGAACGCTCTACTGGAGGAAAGGATCTCTGCTGCTATCGCCCAGTACGAGGCGAACCGAACTCAAGACAGTGGTGGACCAAGCAACGCTAGGCGTAATGGGAATGGAGATTCGTCTGGAGGCAATACAGCTCAAGGTAACCTTAAGACACTGTGCTAAGCATGAGGAAACTTATGAACGATCTTTGTTTCATTATTTCTTCGATTGCTCACATGTGAATTGGTTGAATCAATTCCAGGCTGCACTTTCAAGCAGCTCCTCGACTGCAAGACGATGAACTATGATGGCACAGGAGGTGCGGTAGCATTTGTGCGATGGACGGAGAAGACTGAAGCTACTATCCGCATGAGCAAGTGTACCGCGGATCAGCAAGTCACTTTTGCTACTGGGTTATTCGTCGATGAAGCTCTGACTTGGTGGAACCTGCAAGCCCAAACTTTGGGTGATGATACCGCTTATGGCCTAACTTGGGAGGAACTGAAGGAAAGAATGAGAGAGAAGTACTGGTCTCATGCGGAACTCCAAAGGCTGGAAACGGAGTTCTGGCACTTGACTATGGAAGGTGCTGACATCAATGGTTACACTCGAAGGTTCCACGATCTGTCAAGAGTGCTACCTTACATGGTGACTCTGGAATTTAAGCGTGTGGAACGCTACATTTGGGGACTTGCCCCAGAGTTTCGTGGCATGGTGACGTCGGCCAAACCACAAACAATCACCGAGGCTGTAACTCTGGCTGTCAGCCTAACTGAAGATTGTGTTCGTATGAAGAAGTTATCATTGAACCCAACAGAGAGGACTGAGACGCATGCTGAGTCGTCCGGCGACAAGAAAAGAAAACATGCAAACCTGAACCAAGCAACTCGTAACAATAAGGGTTTCAACAACAAGAAGCGTGACGCTAACCTGTCTCAGGAGGCGAAAACCCATGCAACCAAAGCATACCAAGGCTCCATACCTAGATGCCAAAAATGTAAGTATCATCATGAAGGAGCTTGTCGCATTCCAAGATGCGACAAATGTGGTAAATTGGGTCATCAAACAAAAGACTGTTGGGGAAAAGGAAAGAACCGAAATGGAAACGGTGCTGGTAACAAGAATGGTAACGGGAAAGGGCAGAACCAAGGATGCTTCAAGTGTGGAAGCAATGATCATTTCATGAAGAACTGCCCAGAGAGAAACAATGCTCAGGCCAGAGCATTTGTGATTGGAGCAAAGAACGCACGCGAGGACCCTAACGTGGTCACCGGTACGTTTCTCATTAACAATCACTTTGCATCCATATTATTTGACACTGGCGCTGATTATAGCTTCATGTCTGTGGAATTTAAACGCATACTCGGAATAGAATCTAGTAGATTAGAAATTCCTTATTCCATAGAACTAGCCAATGGTAAACTTGTTGAATCGAGCGAAGTTGTTAGAGGCTGCACACTGGAACTTGGCGAACGAAATTTTAGCATCGACCTCTTACCTATTCAATTGGGTAGCTTCGAAGTAGTAGTCGGAATGGACTGGTTGTCCAAGAACAAAGCTGAAGTTATTTGTCATGAGAAAATCATTCGCATCCCTTTAGCGAATGGTGAAACTCTCATCGTGCATGGAGAAAAATGAGACGCGCCTCTTCGAATCATCAGTTGCATGAAGGCACAGAAGTGCTTAAGGAAAGGATGTGTCGCTTTCCTAGCACACATTATAGACAAGAAGGGTGTGGAGCCAAAACTCGAAGATATTCCTGTGGTGAAGGAATTTCCTGATGTGTTCCCTGAAGATCTGCCAGGACTACCTCCGCAACGATAAGTCGAATTTCATATAGACTTGGTTCCAGGAGCCGCTCCTGTAGCCAAAGCACCCTATCGACTTGCTCCATCCAAAATGCAAGAATTATCTACACAACTCCAGGAGTTGTTGGATAAAGGATTTATAAGGCCAAGCTTCTCACCCTGGGGAGCTCCAGTATTGTTCGTGAAAAAGAAGGATGGAACATTGCGGATGTGTATCGATTACAGGGAACTGAACAAGCTCACGATCAAGAATCGGTACCCGCTACCAAGGATTGATGACTTATTTGATCAACTGCAAGGATCAAGCTACTATTCCAAGATCGACCTTCGATCTGGATATCATCAGCTGAGAATCCAAGAGGAAAGCGTACCAAAGACTGCATTCAGAACGCGATATGGGCACTACGAATTTCTTGTGATGCCGTTTGGGCTGACGAATGCACCAGCGGTCTTTATGGATCTAATGAACCGTGTATGCAAACCATATCTCGATAAATTCATGATTGTATTTATCGATGATATCCTGATTTACTCGCGAACGAAAGAAGAGCATGAGCAACATCTCAGAACTATTCTGGAACTACTGAAGAAAGAGAAACTTTATGCAAAGTTCTCGAAATGTGAATTCTGGATTCGCGAAATACAATTTCTTGGTCACGTGGTGAATGAGAAGGGCATTCATGTAGACCCGTCCAAGATTGAAGCAATAAACAATTGGGAAGCTCCCAAGACCCCAACTGAAGTTCGACAATTTTTGGGCTTAGCCGGCTATTATCGGCGATTCATCGAGAATTTCTCAAAGATAGCTCAACCGCTAACGACCCTTACTCAGAAAGACAAGAAATACGACTGGGGTCACAAACAGGAAGAAGCCTTTCAGCTACTTAAGAACAAGCTCTGGGATGCACCGATACTATCATTACCTGAAGGCACTGAAGACTTCATGGTATACTGCGACGCCTCACGACAAGGCTTGGGTTGCGTGCTTATGCAGCGCCAAAAAGTCATCGCTTACGCTTCAAGACAACTGAAGGTTCACGAGAGAAATTATACAACTCACGACCTGGAGCTGGGTGCAGTGGTATTCGCCTTGAAGATTTGGCGAAATTATTTATATGGTACTCGATGTACAATCTTCACAGATCACAAAAGCTTACAACACATATTTGATCAGAAGGAATTGAATATGCGCCAGCGACGTTGGGTTGAGCTGCTGAACGATTATGACTGTGAGATTAAGTACCATCCTGGAAAGGCAAACGTTGTAGCGGACGCGTTGAGCCGAAAAGAAAGGGTTAAGACCCTAAGGGTTCGAGCATTGGAAATGACGATTCGAACGAACCTCACTGCACGCATTCGTGATGCACAACAAGGAGCTCTTAAAGAAGAGAACCGTAAAGCTGAATACCTACGGGGTATGCTGAAATACATGGTGCCAAATGAAGAGGGAGCCTTATACTTCAAGAAGCGTATTTGGGTTCCACTCTATGGTGGCATACGAGAAGTCATCCTTAATGAAGCCCACAAATCGAGATATTCGATCCATCCAGGATCGGACAAAATGTATCAAGACTTGAAAGAATACTATTGGTGGCCGAGACTCAAAAGCGACATTGCTGTTTATGTTGGAAAATGCCTAACCTGTGCCAAGGTTAAGGCAGAATATCAGAAACCGTCCGGCCTACTACAACAACCAGAGATTCCCGTGTGGAAGTGGGAACAAATCTTGATGGACTTCATAACGAAATTACCCAGGACCCCGAGAGGGCACGATATGATATGGGTAATAGTTGATCGATTAACGAAATCTGCACATTTCCTACCAATCCGAGAGAAGGATAGCACTGGAAAGCTGGCAGAAATATACTTAAGAGAAATTATGGCACGTCATGGGGTGCCAATCTCAATCATTTCAGACAGAGATGGACGCTTTGTCTCAAGAATCTGGCAATCATTTCAGGAAGCCTTTGGATCTCAGTTAGATCTGAGCACGGCATTCCACCCGCAAACAGACGGCAAGAGCGAACGGACTATACAAACGTTAGAAGATATGCTTCGCGCATGTGTCATGGATCTAGGCGGCAGCTGGGATACTTATCTACCTTTAGTTGAGTTTTCCTACAATAACAGTTATCATACGAGCATAAAAGCCGCGCCGTTCGAAGCTCTGTATGGCCGCAAATGCCGATCGCCCTTATGTTGGGCAGATGCAGGAGATAAACGTATGGTTGGTCCTGAACTTGTACAAGAGACAACCGACAAGATTGCGCAGATCCGAGAGCGCATTAAGGCGGCGCGAGATCGACAAAAGAGCTACGCTGATCCGAAAAGAAAATCAGTAGAATTCAAGGTGGGAGACAAAGTGTTGTAAAAAGTCTCACCATGGAAGGGCGTAGTCAGATTTGGAAAGCGTGGAAAGCTGAATCCACGATATATCGGACCATTCAGAATATTGAAGAGAATTGGTACCGTGGCATACAAGTTGGAGTTACCGGAAGAACTTAATGGAGTACATGATACGTTTCATGTATCCAACCTGAAGAAGAGTCCAACACAAGAAAACGTGATCATCCCGATGGATGAAGTGCATATTGATGAAGCCCTCCGATTTACATAACAACCCGTTGAGGTTACCGACTGGAAAGTCAACAAGACCAGGAGGAGCAGCGTAAAACTTGTCAAAGTACGTTGGAGCTCTAAGCACGGACCCGAGTACACATGGGAACGTGAAGACCAGTTCAAGGAAAAGTATCCCCACCTGTTCAAGAAGACTCCAGCGAGAGTTAGTTCAGCCTGAATTTCGGGACGAAATTCTTTTAACGGGGGGAGACTGTGACAACTGGCACCAAACCGGTAATTTCCGTACACTTTAATCATTATTTAATGACTGCAATTATATGCTTAATTGTCAGCAATGTCTGAACACATGATTAAACAAGTGAATTCATGCACGTTGTATACTACAAAATATTGCTTTATGCATAAACGAGAGCGTCGCGTCAGAAATAATAGTAAACTCACCGGTAAGACACACTGTGTCAACAGAACTGCAAAAAGTAGTCAGACATTAAAATTGGAGCCTAGGTGTAGGTCCAACAACAAGAATGCATTAAAACCCAAGAGTACATACAAGGGTTTAATATATATGCAATGCGAAAGCAAAAATAAGCACTAAAAAGCACCCGAAACGCACTTTAAGTGCATAATTTATATAATTCAGCAATAATTCAGCATTTAAACATATGAATATTTTGCAAAAATGTCGTTTTATTATCCAGAATATTTCCCTAAGTGTTGGGAATTGAAAGGATACAAAAAGGTACTTATAAGACACTAAAAAGTGCAATGTAGCGCTTTAACGAATCGGTATATAACCAAACAACCGGATATTACCCGGAACACCAAAATAATGCTAGAAGCATTGTTTTTATTTTTCTAAGCTAGTTAGGGTCCCCGAATACCCTAACACCCGTTATAAATTACAACACACTAGTAACTAAATTGTAATTCCTAACTAAACTATATACCACTAACTAAATGGTTGAAATCCAATTTAACAAGAAATATGTTTGGTAAATCATGACTAGACGTTGTGAAATTTCAAGATCTTTAAAAATAAAGTTTTTAAGAAACTAATTTTATTTTTAAAGATAACAAGACTTACTAAATGAGCTAGTAGGTTACTACACACTTTTGTAAATTCTCAAGTTCATGAAATAGAGAAATTAGTATATATTGTTGTTGATTGTTGTTGAGAAATTGATTGTTGATGATTTAAAAGAAAATAAACACATGTTTTGAAAACATGGGAAACCTCCATTTTTAGGGGAAACTCTGTCAAAATTTTTATAAATTTTGACACTTAGAAAATATAAGTTTTTGAGAAACTTATTCCCTAAAAAATGTATTTAAGAGTATTACCAAGGTTTCTCAAATTTTTGGTGATAAGAAATGATGATTTCTTCAAGAATAAAAATGGATATAAGTATGTATATTTTTGAGAGAAAAATATATATTATTTTATCACCAACTTTTGTGCTAAGTGTATAAAGTATGTGTTATACGTGCTAGTGTATTAAGACTTAAAAATACACTAAATACTCATGAGGAGTATAAATATAAAAATACGCATACAACATACAAGATACATAATTCGGGTGCAAAGTGCAAAATACAAAAAGCTTATATTTATTTTTGAGAAAATAATATAAGTAAGACACTTAGTTAAAAATATAAAATATTTTTAACACAAGAAAATATACACAAAAGAGAGTGACTGTACTTGTGCGACGCAAGTCTAGTGACTAACGTTAAGAAAACGCGTATAGGTTACGCCGTTAATTAAGCAAATCCGGTGAAGTTTACGACGCACAGGAACGCAAAGTTGTGAGTTCATGCTCCCCCTTTTCTTTAACTGTTTTCAGTTTTTAAAACTTCGGGGGTGAAATACATATACAAAAGTACAATATTTATAAATGGTATGATATAAATACAAGAAGTACACTTGGTGAGAACGAGAACCAAGTGTGACAAAATATAAGATAATAAGAAACACACTTGGTGAGGACGAGAACCAAGTTGGATGCGTTATGAGAAATGATAAAAAGAAACGCGCTTGGTGAGGACGAGAACCAAGTTGGATGCGTTATGAGAAATGATAAAAAGAAACGCGCTTGGTGAGGACGAGAACCAAGTAGGATGCGTTATGAGAAATAGTGTCACGAATAGGGTACAGAAGCACCATTAATCAACAATATACTTAGACCGCAGAACAAAAGGTTGGATCTAACGGGTGCCTGGCAGCCACACTCTCGGTGAGGGCGAGAATCGAGTAGTGCTTTTGTGTCTCAGAATATACCAATTAAATGCCTTAGGTTTGGTGACTTCCTATGTCGTGTCACATGTTAATGGTTTTGCAACCCATTAACAATCCTGATACTTACAGGAATAATTTATTTACATAAAAGTCATACCATACTAAAGATTGAATTATACTTGAGTACGTGGGGTACTCAAGAAGAAATTGAATTACACATGAGTACGTGGTGTACACATGAAACTGAATTAATATATGAAAACTTGATTTATTCACAAACTATGTTTTCATACAAAGTATACAAACGTGAAATACAAAAACCGCATGAATTCACACCAACTTTATGTTGACGTTTTTCCAAAACTCACATGTATTTCAGGTAACTAGGATGGATGTGCGCGTGGTCTTACTCATGCTCGTGGATGTCGCTTTGTTTATCTTTAAATAAAGTTGTGACTTTTAAGACAATATGTTAGCTCGTGTTGTAAACACTTGACATATGTTTTCAGTAATGTAATATTTGAAGATATTTTTTTGAGCATGTAGTATGTTTACTCTTCGTATGCAATGAGAACCTTTCATGATCACACCTCGTGCTTCCGCCGCAGAAAGGGGTGTGACATCTGTCGCTGAGGTCCCTCCACCTGTTCTGTCAGAGTCATCTTTACCCATCTTAGAGTCACTCACATCTACTACGCCTCTATTAATGTATTATCACCATGGGAAGAGGGTTAGGCCAGCTGGGGATATTTCTTCTACATCACGTGCTGAGACTGCATCTGCTTCTAGGAAGCAGAAGGGGGTTTGGGTAGATCAATGTTGCCACTGTGATCAACAGTTTACTACCTTGCGCGAAGAACTGGAAAAGACCAAGGGTAAGATGAAGGACCTCGAGGGGTAAATGGACTGGTACGATGAGTTGAAGGATTTGGATAACAGTGCGATGGACCCGATGCATTGGAGGATAGTGGATCTGGAGAAGTTGGTTAGGAAGATGCTAGACTTTCTAGGGATGAAGCGTTAGATGTTAGTTGTGGTTGTTTATTTGAGGTTATTATGTTAGACACTTTTTGATACTTTTGTTTGGGGGCCTGCGTGCCAGGTATATATTTTTGTGATTTTAGGTAGAAATTTTGTGAAAACTTGTTTTGGGTGTCGATGTAGACATGCCAAGGATAGTTGGGATGTACTGCAAAACAAGTTTGTTAATTTCTATGGTAATATCAGATGATCTACTTTTGGTTCAAAAATTTTTCTCATTAATATGTGGAAATTATACTGTGACACCCATGACGAAACCAGGTACACCCTAAACGGTCTAAAAACTGTAAAGCACACTTAACACTTTAATTTCGCGAAAACCCTAAAAACAGGTGTAACTTATATGCTTGATTAAATGATATCTGTTATGTCTCGGAGGAATCCGAGAACATGTTATGACTAACATTACACTAATAAGTTCCAACAGTGCGAAGTTGGTGTCCTTAGCCTTGAAACACGTGTTAAACGGGAGTGTTCCGTTTAACAGCGCTTTAAACCTTTGACATTGATTATTAGGTTATCGGTAGCATCATTTAAGATTTCGAGTTCCAGGAACAACTTAGTTTTGTGCCTTAGACTGTGACATAAGGTTTGAAGCCAATCAGAGATCGGGCACGTAAAATGATGCAGCTTCCCGGTTAGGGAAACGCTTTCGTTTCAGGCATAACATAAGGCAATCAAATGGGCAAGGAACGGTAGATCAAGCTTAAAAACACTTAAACCACTCTAATACTAGTCTTTTATGATTAAAATGTAAATGGGTCCAGATTTCAAGACGGTTATGCATGATTTTTAAAACCGAGTCTTTTGACACTAATTACGCGCGAAACGGAGTCCGTCACGCAAATCGAGAACGCGTCCGGGACCCGTAAACGAACCTAAACACTCAACGGAAGATAAACATCATCTTTTAGCACGCTATACGAAGCACGAGGTGGCCCTAGGGGGCCCCACCCAAACCGCCACCACCCCCTTATATATATATATATATATATATATATAGGGAGAAGATCATGCGAGAACCACCCTTTATTGCGAGAACCAATGTGAACACTTGGCAAAATTGTAATTTTGTGGTACTTATTATAAAACACGCGCCCCTCTGTTTCATAACTTTGTTCACGATCAATAGTTAGGGTTTCATTCAACAGATCAGAACTTTGTATACATCGACGACGATGGCCGACGACGTTCACATAACTCACCGGAGTTCACGACGGTGGCATCCGGTCACGGTGTTTCCAGCGGCATTCACAACGACAACCCACCATTTACACCCTCTACATGGCATCCTCTGATTCATCAAGTGTCAATTATCACACATCTGATGTTCCACCTCATACATTTTATGATAATCCTCCTCATATCTTCATGGCATCCTCTGATTCATCAAGTGTCGATTCTCACACATATGATGTTCCTCCTCATACATTCTCTGGTAATCCTCCTCATATACATCTGATGCTGTTCTAAATTGTGATCTGGTTTGTGTCCTAGGGTTAATTTTGAGTTCTACTTTTCGTGTGTATGCGTTAGGAACAAGCTATGAATTGGTCATGATCTAAGTTGTTCTTATGAGTTTCCATGAGTGTAAGGTAGGTAAAAGTAAAGTAGAATGAAATAGGAGCCAGTTGAAGCTTGCTTGGGTAGCCGATTTCGTATGGTGATCTGCAAGTATTTGTGTTAACCGAGGTTTTTAAGAACGTACTGATAGTTAGGTATGGAGAAGACTGTTATATAATCTTTTAGTTCTCCATCTGCAAGTAGTCTTGTGGTATTCTTGCAGAGACGATGAGTTCATGGACTTAATAGGATCGTTGTTGATATATTTTTTCGTTTTGCAGTTTTTAGCTAATTGCATATGGTGATCTTCCTGGATTTGTGTTTACCAAGGTTTTAAACTTTTAAGAATCTACTGAAAAATAGCTATTGAGAAGACTATTCTATAATCTTTTAGTTCTTCATCTGCAAGTAATTTTGTGGTATTCTGGCGTAGAAGATGAGATCATGTACTGGTTAAGATCTTTGTCGATATATCTTTTTAATTTGCATGTTGTAGATACTATGTAAATATTATATTAAATGATATGCACATATGCATTATATTTACTGTAAATGATCTTGTATTAAATTATATGCACATGTGCATTATATTGATTGTAAATGATATTGTATTAAATTATATGCACATGTGCATTATGTTGAAAATTAGAATATATCATTGATGTATGTATTCTGAACAAGTGCCTTATAGATAACTATCCAAATATGTACAGAATGGCAGCAAACAAAGGGTCTTGGGTGGCGGACAACTACAAAAAAAAAAGGGGAGTTGACTATGTGGGATTGCAAATGGAATAACTAGCCGACAACCGGGGATTCATGGGTGGAGTTTATGCAGCTTTTGGCACTGCTGAGAGACACCAGAATGAAGACGGGTCAATATGGGTAGGGTTGGCACTCGGAAAAATAAGTCGACTTTTACAGATAAACCTATACTACTGGACTTGGGTTTGGTTAAGTTGAATTTGTCCAATAATATGGATTCTAGTCCACTTGATTTTGCCTCCGATGTTCGGTTGGTGTTTGAGAATGCGATGCTTTATAACCCCAAGACGGATGAGGTTCATGGAATGGCTCATCAGCTGCTGTCCTATTTCGAGATGCTTTTTAGACCGATTCAGGCGAAATTGCCTACTAATCAGCGTGTGAATTAGTTTTCTGCTGTAGATGAATTCGATGGAAGTTCGTGGGACGATATACAGACGCCTGAGAGATCCAAGAAGCCGAAATTTAGTGACCCGGTTGCTCCTGTTTTAAACAAGCAAAATCACTTGACTGCATCTAAACCGATCATCCCACCTGTTGTTCAGCCGCCAATGCGGACGCCATGCCAATGCAGGCTTCAGAACCAGAACTAGAACCAGAACCATAACCAGAACAGATCAAGCCGTCATCAACTACGACACGAGGAACTGTGCCGAAGCTGCCCAAGCCCAGAGCCAAGGATCTGAACAAGAGGGACATGTACATGGAAGATAAACATAAATTGGGGTTAGGGCTGCAAAGTATGCCACCAGAGAAGATGCGACATTTGTTGCAGATCGTACGTAAGAGGAACGATCAGTTGGCGCAAGAGGGTGATGAAATAGAGCTTGACATAGAGGCTTTGGACACAGAAATGCTCTGGGAGCTCGATCGGTTTGTCACCAACTGGAAGAAACTAGTGAGCAAGACGAAAAGGCAAGCACTTTTAGTAAACATCGCAACGGTCGACATTGATGATGTAAGCTTTTCAATTGTTGGAAATCTGGAAGACTTTCTTGTTGTTTTATTTGAATGGTTGTGTTGAATTCAGGTTGAGGGAATGAAGAAAAACAATAAGGAATTAGGGAAAGAAGATGTCGATATTTGCGATGAGATGCTGGAGAGCAGCTTCCCACATGTGGAGATTGAGAAAGATGATGGTGGTGGTCAGGGTCAAGCTGCAGGTCATGGAAATGAGAATGCAAGCAGCAGCTCCAACGTACCATAATAATGCACATGTGCATACATGTTTTATGTTTAACTTAACATGGTTATTTGATACGGAATAAAAATATGCACACGCGCAATATACGTGTTATAATAATGCTAATGTGCACCCATACACATTTTTTAACAACATACCAGCACGCTTTGATACGTATATACATTGCTTTAATATACATAATACATCCTTTGATATACATAATACATCGACATATGATTACTGATTTTGAATAATGCACATGTGCATCCATACATAATTTATCCTATACAACTATTGTCAACCAAATATACACACAGCACATCAGTTAGCCGCTTACTACTGCCCAAACAAAAAAAAAACAAACAAACAAACACTACGTGTTTCATGTCCTTGAATCATTCACATATAACATCCATAACATCATATTATCTGTTCCTTTTCCCAGTTGTTGAGCACACCCCATCATTCCTATTGCTTCAACGCCTCTTCTTCTAACATCTGCTTAACTGTTTCATCTGTCAATCCATGTATTTTGTTCCATCGATGATCTACAATGAGCATGTGTATCAACATTAATTTATGATCGACATATAAGATATGCACACATGCATCATTATATACATGTGAATAAACATTAAATACCTTAATAACCTATGTTGACAAACTATGCACACGTGCATATTAACCTATTATAACAATCTATGCACATGTGCATAACTATATATCACACAACTATACCTTATTAACATAATCCAAGATGAAATACACGTTCTCATAACTGTATAACACACCAAAAAACACCTACATAAAACTAAATACCGATTACAAATCATTGATGCATAGGTGAGACTCCTATTCGAAGTCATATGCATCAACATCATCTACCTTGTCAAACTATTATTGCAAACTATGCACACGTGCATATTAACCTATTATAACAATTTATGCACATGTGCATAACTATATAGATCACAAATTTAGTTTATTATCCTGTTATGTTTAATCATATTCTGTCAAGCTATGCACATGTGCATAACTATGTATCACACAATTATACCTAATCAACATGTTTTGTGTAATCCTGTTCTGTCAGAACATATGCACATGTGCATATCTATATAGATCACAACATTACCTTATTATCCTATGCACATGTGCATAACTATGTATCACACAATTATACATAATCAACATGTTCTATGTAAGCCTGTTCTGTCAGAAAATATGCACATGTGCATATCTATATAGATCACAACGTTACCTTATTATCATGTTCCGTGTAAGCATATCTATCAAAATATGCACATATGCATTAACATGACATAACTTATCAACAGTTACACTCTGTGTTGCATCTACTGGTTCTTCAATCAATCATTGTCTACATTAAACTCAAGATTCGGTCTCTTTTAGCCTATTAACTTGACTCTCTGTTGCTCCGCCTAGTCATCTTATGCTTGACATGGCCCTTGTTCTTAGGTTGACCCGTTTTCTTTCCAGCTTTGCACTTCTTATCTAACTGTTGACTTTTAAATTTTGACTTCTCAGGTTGCATACGCTTTGGAGGCCTACCACGACGTTTGTGCTTGGGTTTATCGTCAAGCGGTACCTTTTCTATCTGCTGATCTTGCTGGTAACCAATCGGATCCTGCACTTCTATTGAACTTGGAGCAGCAGTTGGTTCATCAGCAGGAAACTCGGGAATCAACTTCTTATCTGACTGTTGACCCTTAGCTTTTGACTTCTCAGATTCCATAGGCTTCAGACGCCTACCACGACGCTTGTACATGTGTTTATCATCAATCGGTAGCTTTTCTGTCTGCTGATTATCACACCCCGACCGCGTAAAACAACAAATTGCGGCGGAAACATCGGGGCGTGTTGCAACAGAATTAATGTTTCATAACCATGGATACCAAAAAGTGTTTCGTTTTATTAAACATTGAATAATTACATTGTCTGGAAATCTAAATACACAATTTAAACGTAGTCTATCATTATTATTGAGTCACTAAGGCCTTGTCCAGTCCTATGTGAGCATGCATCCTATCAATCGATATCTTTCAACAATACCTGAAACATATGTGAAAACGAGGTCAACAAAGAAATGCTGGCGAGTACATAGGTTTTGTGAAAAATAAGATTCATGACTTCTGTTTTAAGAAAATGTTTAGTCATGAACCTTGTAATTTGCTTTGTCTTTGTAAATCATTTGAAAAATAATAAGTTCAAGTGATATGTATAAATAAGAGAATAATGCATGATTAAATGAATAACCATGTAAAATGAGTTTGTATAAGATAAGTTGCTTGTAAATAATTGTCTTGTGAAAAGTATGTTACTTGTATAAAATGTTCTATGTCTCAAACTGAAATGATTCAAATAACTCTACAATATGTAATACCATACAAACACTTATATATAGGAAGTACCAGCGGCGTATCCACCATGCTTGTATCATATTCCACACGCATTGTTACTTAATCACTTAGTCAAACCAAACCACCAAAGTAATGTTCTTGCCCAATGTAAATCATGTAATATGGATAACCAAAACCCAATCGTTAAATTCGTTTTAAGTCGTGAAACTACTTAAATGGTCGTCTCGCTAATAACATTCAAACCTTCTTGACTCGCATTAATAAACGCTTACCAAAGGATAGATTAACAATTCGCATTAATAAACCCTTACCAAGGGATAGATTAACAACTCGCATTAATAAACCCTTACCAAAGAGTAAATTAACAATTACAGATTCAGTCGCTACCCACAACACCCACACATAACTACAGGTGTAGTAAATAACGGGACTTGTCAGATCCTATGGTACCATAACCTAATACTGGTCGGCTTGATCATTGCTAATGAATGTCATTTGTTATGTAACCCAACCAACAAGTTCGTTCACATTATCGAAATCGTTATTAGTTTTGTATAAATCGTCTTAATCGTTTTTGAAACCATTCTTATAACATCGAAAATCGTTTTGATATCATCGTTAAAACCTTGAAAACATTTAGCACATATGAGTCACCCCAAAACAATTGAAAGCAGTAAAATAGGGGAATAATGTACTCGCCTGAGAATGCTTAGAGGTCTTGAACAACAACCAAACAAAGCTAGAGAGAGCACGGAATCAGTCGACAATCTAAAACTATATAAATAAACCGGACTTAAATCGGGAGATCGGATAGGATGAGGCTTGGTAAACCAAATGAGTATTGGAACTCATATGATATGGTTTAACAAGGCCTACATACTACAATGAAACCAAACCTAAGTGCTTTCGACCCATCGCGACCCATTAAGGTAGCTTATGCTACTTTAACGCGTCGTGTGCGTGAAACGCGTTCGGACCGCCTAACTAGTCCTATGACAAGAAGAATATGCCTAAACAGGTTACATAATCAGTTATGTGACAAAGGTTTAGGTTACATATGCTTAATTACCAATTATACATGAAAAGGGTATTCTGGTAATTTACCTAAGGCATATAAACTACCTATCATACAACTACTCAAACGATGTGACCATAGGGTATAACCTCGGAAGGTTATTCCCTACCTACTATGGTCACCTAATGTATTTGGTCGGATCCTAATGATCGACCAAATGGGTCGGGTTTGAGGTATAAGCGATTTATTAGATCGCTTACCCTACGACCCTAGACAACGTGGTAATCAGTAGGCATAGTCCCAAGGGACTATAACCAACGTGATTACACTCACGTTGCGAAGTTCAAACGAACTTCGCATTGACCATAACTGGTCAATGTAGAAAGTCAAACAAAGTTTGACTTTCAGACTTTCAGACTCGAAAAGCAATAAAAGAACGAAAGAATACTTACGAAGGGTCCCCGAATGCTAATTTCGATCCGAGAATCTCAGGTATGAAACAATGGTTTCAACTTAGAGTTTCTAAGATCAAAATTCTAGTGATTATGAAGCATGGGGGGTGGGGTATTTATAGTAAAAGGTCCACCGTTAAGATCGTTTCTTGGAAACCGTGCTTTGATCTTGGCCTTACACCTCAAGATAATTGTTTTACAAAACCATGTGAGCCCATGGTATTTCCCAAAACCATGTGCACATCAAAACAACCCCTAGTATTGCCCAAAACCATGTGCAAAGGTGGTATAGACCAGATTCAATGTTTCTTCACAGAAAGTTTCAAAAATGGCAGATTTGGTCCCTGTAATGTAATAAGGCCTTTTCCGACGCGTTTAAGGCCCGTTAACCCCATTTCAAACCTCTAAAATGAAGTTAAAGTAAAGGGAACTTAAAATGTTCTCAAAAATATCTCAGATGTCGGTTCGTTTAGCCGTACAGTTGCGTTGTTCGGCTAATTACGACGGAATGCGCATAAGCGCGAAAAACGATCCAAATGACGCGACAAATGGATTTTTCTTAAGCCAAACACTAAAGCGTAATATATTCATGCTTACATAAATTTTTGGATGTCCGGATGTATTCAGAACGTAAGTTATGCGCGAAAGTGCAAACTTGTGCACTTTTTGACACTTTTAGTCCCTGAATGACCCAAAAGTTTATTTTAGCACACCGAACACCTCAAAGCTTATTTCTAAGCTATGTAAAGGATATTTATGGTATGTTTAACTTATGGTCATGTTCCGGAATGTCTGTTACAGTTCAAATTGGCATACTTTCACAGTTTGTCAACTTTAGTCCCTGTAAGCGATTTAACTTGATTTTGCCATACCAAAGCCTTCAAAACTTATTTCTAAGTTATGTAAAGGTTATTTAAGGTATGTTAAGCCTATGTCACTATTCTGGAGTGTTTGTTGCATTAAACTGGTTATATTTACGCATCGGTGCGCGTATAACCTTCCAGAAAGCGATTTAGAGTTTGAAATTGAACAAGAATTGATATGTGCAAATGATACACATATTTTTACAAATCCCAAGTATGAAATATAATATTTCATTGGTTTGGTATTTGTTTAATGGCCATGGAGGCACAGGTGTTACAGTCTCCCCTACTTTAGGAAATTTCGTCCCGAAATTTATTTAGAGGAAACTTGTGAGAGTTTAAAACATGAAGTTGAAAAGACCGAACAACATTTGTTAGGGTTCTGAACTTCTAGTAACTTTAATAACATCATGCTTGCAATGTAAGAGGGATACTTATATACAAGTATATGAAGCATCATTGGTGCGTCCACCGTGCCTCCATTACATTGTTATCATTTTATTATTGTTGTCACTATCGGTTCTTACACATAGTAAACCTTACTGGGTTTCTGTGCACTAAATTTCATAATTATGTACGCGTCCATAATTAGACAATTCCTTGCACAGTTTACACAGTCTATTTTATAATGTGTAGGGTAAAACCAAATGAACAATCCTATGATGCGTGTAACTAGACCGCCATAGAGTCCTTTTAATTAAATCAATAAATGATCTAAATAGACTATCAAGGAGTCTGTTCAGCTACATCACTAGATGTCGTTCTTTAACCAAATTGTGAATCAATCTTTTAGACTAGACCACTCAAGGGTCTATCATCGAATCCTGGAATGGTACTATATAACCTAAGGGTCTTAACTACCACGTAGAAGCCCATAAGGATTTAAGGTAGTACCTTTTTAATATCCTACTATGAATCCCTCATATGAAGATATAAAAGATTCTATGAGGATTTGAAAATCGTTTACCACACAAAAACATAGAGGAAAACACATAAACACATATCACATAATCGCATAATCGTATACTCGCATAATTGTTTAAATTGACCTTTAAATTTGTTATCTTTGGACACGGGTATTTAATGCATACAAGGAATCAATTCTTAATTGCATCAATTTGGATGGATCCACATGAATACCCTGCTTGTTGACTACATGACCCAAAAACTGAACTCCTTTAAGCCAAAATTTCCTCTTGGAGGATTTAGTGAAAAGTTTGTTCCTTCTTTAAGGGTTCCAATGTCAACGAAGGTGTTGATCGGGATCGGCTCGTGATATGAATAGATCAAGATGTCATTAATAACAATGACAAACTGATCCAAATAAGGCTTGCAGACTCTATTTATTAAGTCTTTGAAGATGGCTGGAGCATTTGTCAACCCAAAAGGCATGACTGTAAACTCGTAGTGGCCATACTTCGTGCAGAAAAACCGTTTTGGGAATATCTTCTTCGAGAATACAAAGTTGATGATACCCAAAACGCAAATCGATCTCGGAAAATATGAAACGCTATGCAGTTGATCGGAGAAATCGTTGATTTAAGGTAGGGGATATCGATTCTTGATGATAAGCTTACTAGGCTTACGTTAATCGATATTCATTCGAAAAGATCCATTTTTCTTTTCACAAGGAGGACAGGAGTTTCTCCAAGGTGAAAAGTTCGGACGGATGAATCCTTTATCAGACAACTCGTGAAGCTGTTTTGATAATTCTTGCATCTCGAACGGTGCAAGATGATAAGATACTTTAGATTTAAGAGAAACTAGTATTTGAGGTTCTTAGGGAGATCACAAGTGATCATAAAAATGACAGAACCACACGAGTAGTTTCGTCTTTGTGATGACATCATAAGGTTGGATCAAACATTCATACAATTGCATTAGTTGAAAAAAAATAAAAACCACAAATTTTTTATTTATATAACAACCGCATTGTCTTTAAATGTCACAAGATAACAACCAGAGAAATTTCAAAATTCTACTTGTTCTTCATCATTGATTGCCTCATTGATGTTATACACTCGTCCACGTGCTGGATTTACATTGACGTTGACGTTCGCATTTGGGTTTGCGTTAGCATTTGCATTCACCAGTCTTGGGCAGATGTGGCGGAAGTGACCAATCTCTCCGCAATTGAAACATGAACCCAGTGGGAATCTCGCAGCATTCCCTTGAACCTGAGCTTGAACCTGAGCAGCCTGATTTTGTCCCAGACGACAAATATTGGCCAAATGCCCAAGTCTACCACACGTTGTGCATTTCTTGCAATCTTGTTGTGCAACGTGATGACCATTGCAACGGGCACAATGTGGTGCGGTACCAGCATATGCCTTCTTTGCAGCTGGCTGTGCCGGTGGGTTTTGCAAGTTCTGAGCAGACTGTGCTGTAACAGCAAAATTTTGGGCACCCTTCCGCTTCTTTGATTTCTTCGAAGTCTCAACTTCCTTATCCTTCTTGTTTTGACCTTTCTTGCTATCCTCCTTGTCAGACTCCTGCTTCTTACCCTTGTCACCCTTTCTGTGTAACTTATTCTTCCGAATCTGCGACCCAGTCAATGTCGCAGCTAACTCGATCGCCTGGCGGAGTGTGGTAGGGCTACTACCAGTAAGGATGTCTTGTACCGTGTCAGGTAGGCCGTCAATGTACCTTTCGATAGACTTGTCGAGTGGGGTAACCATTGTCGGGCAAAGCAGACTCAACTCCTCAAACCTATCAGTATACGCCCTGTGCTCACCACTATTTTGCTTCAGCTCATCAAATTCCTTCTCCAAAGCTCGCTGCTCATGACGAGGACAGAATTACCTCATCATAAGGGCCCTAAGTTCAGCCCACTTCTGCACCACGATCCCTCATAACCCCGTTCCACCATGTGAGAGCCCTCTTCTGAAACACACTCGAAGAAAACTCGACCCTGCGATTGTCAGGACACTGCACGTGGCGGAAAGTATTCTCAATGCTCTCGAACCATTGAAGAAGCCCAGTCGCTCCTTCAGAACCACTAAACTTGAGTGGTTTAGCCTGGTTAAAATCCTTGTATTTACACTGTGCGTTATTGTTGTTGTTATTATTGCCGTTGTTGTATATCTCGTGGACTTGGGTTACAACCCCGGGAAGCACAGCAGCCACCTGCTGAGAGATCAGGGCTGCGAGTTCTTCAATAGTGAAAGTCCGAGCATCGGTTTGAGCATCGCGTCGAGGAGGCATTGTCTAAAAGAGGAAACATGAAATGAACGAGTGAGAGAATTTGATGAAAAGAATGAGATGAATAAATCTGATGGAAGCAAGGATAGTGGTCATTTGTTTGTTACTACAAAGCAACAAACGAAACACATAACTAATCAAAGTAAATGGGTCAAAAATAATGTATCGCGAAGACATGCTCGCCTATAAGTGAACACTCATCCCAAGAATTCCCAAGTAAGCACAACTGGTCTCGCGTCTGATGAGATGTATACGAAGTGCTTGCCTAGACAGAAAACCCAGAATATAGGCATTCACTCTTCCAGTTTGCACGTGTTCACATTATTTGAAACCCAAAGCCTTGTCGAGATTTTGAAAATTTAAAAGGGGTTCAAAACCATATAACAGAGGGTTCAAAACCTTACAATAGAGGGTTCAAAACCTTGTAATCAATCATCCTAGAACAGATGATTAGTTTTCAAAGCGGTTTTGAATTTTATGTTCTTGTTGTGGTCGTCGCCTAAGGATAGGTGACTGTATTGTTTTATGACTAAACGCAAGTAAACTCGCGTTAGGGTCCTAAGAAGGTTATAGACTATGTCAAAGCATTACTAACAACCTAATTCCCTCTAACCATTGGCTCTGATACCATCTTTCTGTCACACCCCGACCGCGTAAAACAACAAATCGCGGCGGAAACATCGGGGCGTGTTGCAACAGAATTAATGTTTCATAACCATGAATACCAAAAAGTGTTTCGTTTTATTAAACATTGAATAATTACATTGTCTGGAAATCTAAATACACAATTTAAACGTAGTCTATCATTATTATTGAGTCACTAAGGCCTTGTCCAGTCCTATGTGAGCATGCATCCTATCAATCGATATCTTTCAACAATACCTGAAACATATGTGAAAACGAGGTCAGCAAAGAAATGCTGGCGAGTACATAGGTTTTGTGAAAAATAAGATTCATGACTTCTGTTTTAAGAAAATGTTTAGTCATGAACCTTGTAATTTGCTTTGTCTTTGTAAATCATTTGAAAAATAATAAGTTCAAGTGATATGTATAAATAAGAGAATAATGCATGATTAACTGAATAACCATGTAAAATGAGTTTGTATAAGATAAGTTGTTTGTAAATAATTGTCTTGTGAAAAGTATGTTACTTGTATAAAATGTTCTATGTCTCAAACTGAAATGATTCAAATAACTCTACAATATGAAATACCATACAAACACTTATATATAGGAAGTACCAGCGGCGTATCCACCATGCTTGTATCATATTCCACACGCATTGTTACTTAATCACTTAGTCAAACCAAACCACCAAAGTAATGTTCATGCCCAATGTAAATCATGTAATATGGATAACCAAAACCCAATCGTATATCGCTTTGAAGCCAATCGTTTACCCAATCGTTAAAACATCGTGTGAAAACCAATTGTTTACCCAATCGTTAAATTCGTTTTAAGTCGTGAAAGTACTTAAATGGTCGTCTCGCTAATAACATTCAAACCTTCTTGACTCGCATTAATAAACCCTTACAAAGGATAGATTAACAATTCGCATTATTAAACCCTTACCAAAGGATAGATTAACAACTCGCATTAATAAACCCTTACCAAAGAGTAAATTAACAATTACAGATTCAGTCGCTACCCACAACACCCACACATAACTACGGGTGTAGTAAATAACGGGACTTGTCAGATCCTATGGTACCATTACCTAATACTGGTCGGCTTGATCATTGCTAATGAATGTCATTTGTTATGTAACCCAACCAACAAGTTCGTTCACATTATCGAAATCGTTATTAGTTTTGTATAAATCGTCTTAATCGTTTTTGAAACCATTGTTATAACATCGAAAATCGTTTTGATATCATCGTTAAAACCTTGAAAACATTTAGCACATATGAGTCACCCCAAAACAATTGAAAGCAGTAAAATAGGGGAATAATGTACTCGCCTGAGAATGCTTAGAGGTCTTGAACAACAACCAAACAAAGCTAGAGAGAGCACGGAATCAGTCGACAATCTAAAACTATATAAATAAACCGGACTTAAATCGGGAGATCGGATAGGATGAGGCTTGGTAAACCAAATGAGTATTGGAACTCATATGATATGGTTTAACAAGGCCTACATACTACAATGAAACCAAACCTAAGTGCTTTCGACCCATCGCGACCCATTAAGGTAGCTTATGCTACTTTAACGCGTCGTGTGCGTGAAACGCGTTCGGACCGCCTAACTAGTCCTATGACAAGTAGAATATGCCTAAACAGGTTACATAATCAGTTATGTGACAAAGGTTTAGGTTACATATGCTTAATTACCAATTATACATGAAAAGGGTATTCTGGTAATTTACCTAAGGCATATAAACTACCTATCATACAACTACTTAAACGATGTGACCATAGGGTATAACCTCGGAAGGTTATTCCCTACCTACTATGGTCACCTAATGTATTTGGTCGGATCCTAATGATCGACCAAATGGGTCGGGTTCGAGGTATAAGCGATTTATTAGATCGCTTACCCTACGACCCTAGACAACGTGGTAATCAGTAGGCATAGTCCCAAGGGACTATAACCAACGTGATTACACTCACGTTTCGAAGTTCAAACGAACTTCGCATTGACCATAACTGGTCAATGTAGAAAGTCAAACAAAGTTTGACTTTCAGACTCGAAAGACTCGAAAAGCAATAAAAGAACGAAAGAATACTTACGAAGGGTCCCCGAATGCTAATTTCGATCCGAGAATCTCAGGTATGAAACAATGGTTTCAACTTAGAGTTTCTAAGATCAAAATTCTAGTGATTATGAAGCATGGGGGGTGGGGTATTTATAGTAAAAGGTCCACCGTTAAGATCGTTTCTTGGAAACCGTGCTTTGATCTTGGCCTTACACCTCAAGATAATGGTTTTACAAAACCATGTGAGCCCATGGTATTTCCCAAAACCATGTGCACATCAAAACAACCCCTAGTATTGCCCAAAACCATGTGCAAAGGTGGTATAGACCAGATTCAATGTTTCTTCACAGAAAGTTTCAAAAATGGCAGATTTGGTCCCTGTAGTGTAATAAGGCCTTTTCCGACGCGTTTAAGGCCCGTTAACCCCATTTCAAAGCTCTAAAATGAAGTTAAAGTAAAGGGAACTTAAAATTTTCTCAAAAATATCTCGGATGTCGGTTCGTTTAGCCGTACAGTTGCGTTGTTCGGCTAATTACGACGGAATGCGCATAAGCGCGAAAAACGATCCAAATGACGCGACGAATGGATTTTTCTTAAGCCAAACACTAAAGAATAATATAGTCATGCTTACATAAATTTTTGGATGTCCGGATGTATTCAGAACGTAAGTTATGCGCGAAAGTGCAAACTTGTGCACTTTTTGACACTTTTAGTCCCTGAATGACCCAAAAGTTTATTTTAGCACACCGAACACCTCAAAGCTTATTTCTAAGCTATGTAAAGGATATTTATGGTATGTTTAACTTATGGTCATGTTCCGGAATGTCTGTTACAGTTCAAATTGGCATACTTTCGCAGTTTGTCAACTTTAGTCCTTGTAAGCGATTTAACTTGATTTTGCCATACCAAAGCCTTCAAAACTTATTTCTAAGTTATGTAAAGGTTATTTAAGGTATGTTAAGCCTATGTCACTATTCTGGAGTGTTTGTTGCATTAAACTGGTTATATTTACGCATCGGTGCGCGTATAACCTTCCAGAAAGCGATTTAGAGTTTGAAATTGAACAAGAATTGATATGTGCAAATGATACACATATTTTTACAAATCCCAAGTATGAAATATAATATTTCATTGGTTTGGTATTTGTTTGATGGCCGTGGAGGCACAGGTGTTACACTGATCTTCCTGAGAACTAATCGAGTCATGCGCTTCTGTTGAACTTGGAGCAGTGGTCGGTTCATCATCAGAAAACTGAGTAATCAACTTATTAGGTGACTGTTGACTTTTGAATTTTGATATCTCATATTCCATATGCTTCGGATGCCTACCACGACGTTTGTATTTCCGTTCATCAACAAACGGTAGCATTTCTGGTTGCTGATCTTGCTGAAAACTAATCGGATCCTGCACTTCTGTTGCACTTGGAGCAGCGGTCGTTTCATCATCAGGAAACCGGTAAATCACCTTCGAAGACGTTGGCTTTAAGAATTCTATCAGCGGCTTATCCAAACTTGTACTTCTTGATATCTGTAGTGGTTCGATATCAACCGCGCTCTTCACTTCGATAATCTCCATTGCCTGTTGTTTTTCGTTCAACAAATACTCAACAAGCTCGGGATTCTTCTTCGTTTGAGTTTTCTCTAAGTTAACGTAACCAGAATTATCACGGTCTGACACTTGACCGCCTCATTTTGTTCTTGAATTTGTATGTCACCCATGTTAACTTCTACTATCTGGTTCTGCTCAGGTGATACGTCATCAATTACTTCATTATTTTGTTCCAGATTTGCTTCACCCAATAGCTGAAGTTCAGTATCCTCACATGTTATTGCACACTATGCACATGTGCATATTGACTTATTATTACAATCTATGCACATGTGCATAATCACATATTACATAAGAATTACCTTAATATCCAATTCTGTTAAACCTATGATGTCAAAATATGCACATGTGCATAGCTATATATCACACAATACAAAACGAATTTTGAATCGACAAATTATCTATCATATTATTACAAGCTATGCACATGTGCATAATCACATATTACATAAGAATTACCTTAACGTAACCAGAATTATCACGGTCGATTAATTTGAAAATATCTATATTACAAATCCGTCAACGGTTCCGTTGGCGGCGGTGATTCCGACAGCGACTGATTCCGGCGATACCGTCGTAGTGACACACTCATTGAATCATCTATTCTTATAATAACTGGATGAATTTTGGGAACTAACCTCGATTATATGATGAAATATGAAATATCTGGTGGTAAAATTTCAAATCTGAGATAAAATCTCAATCCAGATGCTTCAATATGGTGAACTGATGATGGTGAAGTGATGATGTATTCGAGATGATGATGAAATCGATTGTAATCGACGAATTCTTGATAGATACGGGTTGAGAAATGCTGAGATACTTTGATGTAATGAGAGTGGACGTGAAAAATTGTATTAAATGTAATTTAACTTTTGTTTGAAGTCCGGTAGTAAATGGAAGCAGGTAAGCGGGTTTTTTAAAGTTATTTGGTATTTACAAAATTGCCCCATGTTCACATTGGTTCTCGCGGTTCTCGCAATAAGGGTGGTTCTCGCATGAGCCCCTCCCTATATATATATATATATATATATATATCATTTTTTCCTTTTAATTTCACACAAAAATCCTCCCAAAATTATGCTTCTTTCTCCTAAAACCCAGCTGATCTAACAAGAACAAGCCTCAAATTAAAGGTACCAACCTTAATTTTTATGGTTTTAAGCTTGGTTTCTTGATTAAACATGGTTTAGGCCATGAAAACCCTTTTTAATCCATGATTTTTGGAAGTTTAAACATGTTTATGGGCTGAATATGAACACCATAGGGATTCCCTGGTGTTATATGGCAGCCATGGTTACAAATCTTTGGGGTTTGATACCCTAATCAACACCTATTCGACAAAAATCACTTAACTAGTCGATTAACCGAAAAACTATGAAATAAGGCTTGATTGATCTAATTTCTAGCATATTTGGATTGTACTCAATGTGTAGGTACTGAATATAGCCCACACATACTTCTGGACTCACAAGGAACGCTGGAATCGAAGCTTGCGTTAGGTATAACACCCGAAAACCGAATCTAGGATAGGCAGAATTTTTTTTTAGCTATAACTCGGTCCGTGATACTTAGATTGAGCTGAAATTTGGTGTGGTCGTGAATCGTAGTTTCAGAAAGGTCCAAGAAAAATTTTAGAATTGTTGGAATTTTATACAATTTTTGGTAAAATTTTGACTGTTTTACCAAAAGAATTCTGGAAAAAATACAAAACGGATTCAATAAATCACCAAGTTTTACAAAGACCCTAAGGAACACATGTGGAATTTTTTGGAAAAATTCGGAGTCAATTGGTTGCGTTTTGTTTTGGGTTAAAAATCCACGTTTTTGCGAATTTTCGATAGCCGGAAATGCACTGAAAGCAAATCAGAAAAATCTTAAAATTTTTGGAGATGTTTCTGAAAACATAAGGGATGTGCAGGAAATTTTTGGGAATTTTCAGATCAATGATGGTTATTAATGTTAATTATGTGGTTAAATATGGTTTCATAAATAATTTATTTAGACAAGTAAAATGCCAAAATAAATTCCCAGAAAATTTTCCCGTATTCTACATATTTTTACTGATTTATATAAAAATTTTCAGAATTTTATTCAAAATATAAATAAAATGGGAATTTTTGGGATTAAAAATGGGTTATTTTAAATCAATTTCGGCAGTTTACCGTGTAACGAACCTGCCGGAACTGGGAACTGACCCAACCTGACAAATAGTATAATTGGAACATGGGGAATATTCTGGGAGATTCCTGGGTGGAGTGGACACTTAGGGTGTGTCCAATACCAGTTGGGGAAAATCCTCGACGGTGGAAACGGAAACTGAAGATTGGACAACTTTGACTCCCCAAACACCCAAACTCCCTTAATGAGAAGTAAATAATTCTTAAATAACAACGTGTTGGCACTATTGGTATTCCCGTACCATTATCTGAAAACATTAAACTACTGACATTGATTGGCACGTGAACCGGTGCCCGGAAGCCAAACTGAAAACTAATACTACCCTGACCTCCATCACCATACCCGTGTCCTATAGACTCAATCCGGGGTGAAAACTCTTGACCAAATCCAAGTTATAACCATTACCGACTTAGATACTGATTTGAGTCCTTACTTGCATGTGTGCTATTAAAGCTGATTTCGTTGATTAAACACTCTTTAGCCGAGACTACTATTTGCACTATGAGTTCCCTTCCCCCACTTTTAAATTGTTTTCCTGTTTTCTGGGGTGAATTGCATGTTACAAACTGTGTTAATTGCTCAAACTGTACGATGTGAATTATCTAACACACGATATTAGCCCCGATACAAGTGATTAACGTAAGCCGTTGGCAGTGGATAGTACTATTGGTCTGACAAACCCAGTTGCCGCCGGACAGTTGCGGCCGGCAGCCAGGAAACTGCACGCGTCCTAACCAGGTTATGTTGTTAGACATAACTACCCGAGGGCATTGAACTTCATGAGATGCTGGTGGTGCGAGTATGTGTCTATGTGACATGGTACGATTAAAACAATCTAGGTTTCACTTGTGACACTCGTGTAATTCCATCTATGAACCGTGATATGTGTAATTAACCCTGTTGATACATTTTGAAACAAAACAACCAAAACAGTGGAACTCACCAGCATCGTTTAGCTGACCTTTTTAAAAACTAACATGCATTTCAGGTAAAATGAAACAGGAGTGAACATGTGCGTATGGAAGGATCTAGTAGGCGGACGTAGCATAATAGAAGCTATAATGTCTTGTAGTACCGCTTTTAATATATGGTTTGTATTGTGATAGTCCGAAGACGTTGTAACCAATGCTCCTGTTTTATGTAATGTAGTGTTTTTATATTATGAAGAGTGCCATGTGTCTGCTGCACCCCGCGTTTGTCTTCCGCTGCGAGTCGGGGTGTGACAGAAGATGGTATCAGAGCCATCGGTTATAGCGATTTAGGTATCCCTAAGAGAACCAAGACTATAATCCTGAGTTAACTCCTCACCCTGAGAACCTTTAGAGACCGAGTGGCGTGGTAGTACCGGGATGGCCTTGTTAGGCAATTAAATTATTGTGGTCCGGAACACAATAATTTATCTGCTGGTACTTGGGCATTCCGGAAACGTCACGGAGAGAGAGGAGAGAACGAAAATGTAAACGCTAACTTAACAGTTGTGGAAAAGTTTTTAAAATTAAAAATCAAGGTTGTGTGCAATACGTGCTTATGTGTACATTTGTGGATTGTTGATTTTGGGTTATGTCCATGTCGAGGTAGTGATGCAGTCGTAGTACTTCCATATTTTCATAGTTTGTGCTGTCGTGGTATGATGCACGTACGTCACTTTGGTGACCAGTTTTGATAACGCATTTAGGCACTAGCCCTTATGGGTTAAGTCTGTGTGCAAAATTTAATAGATGTTATTATATATGTGATGTGTAATGGAATTGTGTGACATGTGGTAACTGAAAATGTGATAAGTGATGATTTACTATGTGACATTCATACTTACATATCTATTGTTTAGAATAGAATGGCCCCGAAACGTGTACCTCAAATGACAGAGGCAGAAATTGCCCAACTGATAGCACAACAACTTCGTGGCGTAGGTTAATGCCGGCATCAATGCGAACCCGCAACCGAACCAGGGCCGGGAGATCCGAACAATAATTAAAACAATGTTAGGCCGGTTTGCACATATAAGCACTTTATGGAGTGCAAACCAATGGAGTTTAATGGAACTGAAGGACCGAACGGGTTTGTGAAATGGATCGAGAAGTCGGAATCAGTCCTTAACATAAGTAATTGTCGGGGTGACTGTGCGGTAAAGTATACAGCTTGCACTTTTACCGACCATGCTTTGAACTGGTGGAATGCTATTGTGCAATCTCGCGGGCAGTACGCGATTAATGCTATGACTTAGGATGATCTTAAGATACTAATGAGAGAAAGGTTCTGCCCAATCCACGAAATTCAGAAACTCGAGCATGAGTTTTGGAACCTGCAAATGCAAGTGCGGATCATGCAGGTTACAAAAATCGCTTCAATGAACTGGCACGCATCTTGCCAGATATGGTTCGACCAGAGTCCAAGAGGATCGAGAGGTATATCTGGGGACTGGCCCCGGAAGTAAGGAGTATCATTAATTCAGTGGAGCACCTGACCATGCACGGAGTGGTAGCTAGGTCAGGCACGGTTACGTACGACATGGTTAGACGCAAGATTTTGACAATGCCGGGAGAGCCGGCAGGAAATAAGCGAGAGGCCCCGGAAAGTAGTCAAACAGGGGCAGCCATACCGAAGAGGGGAGAGCCACTAGTCAAAGCTACGCCATGACTAGACCAACGGGAAACTCTGGTGGCTATAAAGGAACAACCCCAAAGTGAAACAAGTGCACTTTCTACCATTCGGGTCCCTGCCTAACAGTGATATGCTCAAGGTGTCGTAAAAATGGGCATTTTGCCAGAAACTGCAAGATGTCCCTGGAACCACAGTCCAGACCAACTCGTTCCAAACTTTTAAGGCCTCGAACCCTGCAACAGTGACCTCAACTTCCTGTGCAGCAGGTTACTTATCCCCGTGCATGCTATGGATGTGGCAGCACAGAGCACTTCTTAAGAAATTGCTCGCAGTTGGCACAACCGACAGCAGAACGGAATGTGCAGGGCCAAGCTTCTACTTCAACGGCAGCTCGAGGCCGTGCTTTCATCATTGGATCCAGTGATGTACGCAAGGATACGAATGTGGTGATAGGTACCTTTCTCATTTCCGATCAGTATGCTTCAGTACTGTTTGATATGGGCGCAGATAGGAGCTACGTTTCCATTAATTTCTTACCCCTATTAAATATGTCAGCTATTGAATTAACAAGTCCCTATTCCATAGAACTTGCTAACGGTAAACCTATAACTAGTCACCAAATCATTCGTGATTGTCCTTTAATTCTTAACGACCACCAATTCCTTATTGACCTACTACCGGTAGAGCTCGAAAGTTTCGATATAGTAGTGGGAATGGACTGGTTGTCCAAGTACAAGGCGGAGATTATATGTGAGCAAAAGATTGTTAGGATCCCTTTTCCTAATGATGAAGTTATTATGGTACAGGGACAGAAGTCTGGTACCATATTAAACCTTATATCCCACCTTAAAGTGGTGAAATGTATACGTCAAGGATGTGAGGTGTTCTTAGCAAGTGTAATGACGATCGAACCAGAAGAACAACGTATTAAGGATATCCCAATAGTGTGTGATTACCCATACGTGTTTCAAGAACTATCATCTCAGTTACAAGAACTGCTAGACCAAGGTTTTATCCATCCCAGTTATTCACCTTGGGGAGCACCAGTGTTATTTGTGAAGAAAAAGGATGGAAGCTTTCGGATGTGTTTTGACTACCGGGAGCTGAACAAGGTTACCATAAAGAATCGATATCCTCTTCCGCGAATCGATGATTTATTTAATCAGTTGCAAGGAGCCTGTTACTTTTCCAAAATCGATCTTAGATCTGGTTATCATCAAGTGAAAGTTCAAGAGGAAGATATCCCTAAAACAGCCTTTCGAACTCGGTACGGTCACTATGAGTTCCTGGTTATACCCTTTGGGTTAACCAATGCACTCGCGGTATTTATGGACCTCATGAACCGAGTTTGTAAACCATATCTAGATAAATTCGTCATAGTCTTTATTGACGATATTTTGATCTATTCCAAGAGTAAAAAGGAACACGAGCACCATCTACGAGCCATACTAGAGATATTGAGGAAAGAGAAGTTATACGCCAAGCTTTCAAAGTGTGACTTCTGGTTACAAGCGGTGAAATTTTTAGGACATGTGGTAGATCAACAAGGGATTCATGTTGACCCTAGTAAGATCGAAGCTATTAAGAATTGGCAAGCACCTAAGTCTCCGAAAGAGATACGCCAATTCTTGGGATTGGCTGGATATTACTGTCGCTTTATTGAAAACTTTTCCTACATTGCTCAATCCTTAACTGCCTTGACACAGAAAGATTGAAAGTACGAATGGGGTGAAGAACAAGAAACAATTTTTCAGTTGTTAAAACAAAATTTATGTGAGGCGCCAATTTTGACTTTGCCAGAGGGCAATGATGACTTTGTAGTGTATTGTGACGCATCTCGATGTGGTCTAGGATGCGTATTGATGCAGAGAAACAAGGTTATTGCATATGCTTCCAGGCAATTGAAAGTGCATGAAAAGAACCATACAACGCATGATTTAGAGCTGGGTGCAGTGATTTTTGCGCTTAAGATCTGGAGGCATTACTTGTACGGTACGAAATGTACAATTTATACAGATCACAAGAGCCTCCAACATATATTCGATCAAAATATGAGACAACGCAGATGGGTGGAGCTATTAAACGATTACGACTGTGAAATAAAATACCATCCAGGTAAGGCTAACGTAGTAGCCGATGCCTTGAGTAGAAAAGACCGAGTAAAGCCACTCAGAGTGCGAGCTCTTGGGATGATTGTTCAAACCAGTCTTTAAGAGCAGATTCGTAATGCTCAAATGGAAGCTTTTGAGGAAGGCCAACTAAATAGCGAAAACTTACACGGAAATGAAGGGAATTTTGTGAGGAAACCGGATGAAGTGTTGTATTTCAAAAATAGGGTAGGGATTCCTACTCTCCATGACCTACGTCAACTGGTTATGGATGAGGCTCATAAATCTAGGTACTCTATTCACCCCGGTATAGACAAGATGTACCACGAGCTTAAGGAATTTCATTGGTGGCCATGTATGAAAAAGGACGTAGCAGAGTACGTGAGCAAAATGCTTGACTTGTGCCCGGGTAAAGGCAGAATACCAGAAACCCTCGGGAATGTTACAGCAACCCGAAATACCTCAATGGAAATGGGAGCAAATCATGATGGATTTCATGACCCACATTCCAAAAACACCCCGAGGTCATGATGCGATTTGGGTAGTAGTAGATAGACTAACCAAATCGGCGCACTTTATTCCGATTCGTATTACCTACAACACCGAGAAATTGGCCGAGATCTACACGAATGAAATTGTGGCTAGACACGGGGTACCAGTTGCAATCATTTCAGACCGTGATAGTCATTTCACTTCACACTATTGGCAACAGTTACAAGAAGCTTTGGGGTCTAGAATAGACCTGAGTACGGCTTACCATCCCCAAACCGACGACCAATCAGAACGAACTATCCAGACATTAGAGGATCTGCTTCGTGCTTGCACCCTAGACTTTGGAGGAAGTTGGGATAAGCACCTTCCCCTCATTGAATTCTCTTACAATAACAACTATCATAGTAGCATACAAGCTGCACCGAAGCCCTATATGGCCGGAAGTGCAGATCGCCACTTTGTTGGGCTGAAGTGGGCGATACTCAACTCACAGGGTCTGAACTAATTCAAGAGACGACAGACAAGGTCCATAAGATCCAAAGTAGACTGAAATCAGCCCGAGGTCGGCATAAAAGTTACGCCGATGTTCGCAGGAAACCGTTGTCATTTGAAGTAGGTGACCAAGTAATGTTAAAAGTGTCACCGTGGAAAGGAGTGATTAGGTTTGGCAAGGCAGGAAAGTTGGCTCCGAGATACATTGGGCCGTATGAAATTATTGCTAAGGTTGGATCTGTAGCGTACCGACTGAAATTACCAGATGAACTGAGCACAATTCACTATGTCTTCCACGTATCCAACTTAAAGAATTGTCTCACGGATGAAGTAGCTATTATACCGTTAGAAGATGTGAACATTGATGACAAACTCCACTTTGTGGAGGAACCGGTAGAAATAGTAGACGGGAAGACCAAACAACTACGTTATAACAAAATCTCGCTAGTGAAAGTCCGGTGGAACTCGAAGCAAGGACCTGAGTATACCTGGGAACGGAAGGATGAGTTCTGTAGAAAATACCCACATCTCTTCCCTAACTAGATGAATTGAACTTCGGGGACGAAATTTCTAAACCAGGGGAGACTGTGACACCCATGACGAAACCAGGTACACCCTAAACGGTCTAAAAACTATAAAGCACACTTAACACTTTAATTTCGCGAAAACCCTAAAAACAAGTGTGAGTTATATGCTTGATTAAATGATATCTGTTATGTCTCGAAGGAATCCGAGAACACGTTATGAGTAACATGACACTAATAAGGGCCAACAGTGCGAAGTTGGTGTCCTTAGCCTTGAAACACGTGTTAAACAGGAGTGTTCCATTTAACAGCGCTTTAAACCTTTGACATTGATTATTAGGTTATCGGTAGCATCATTTAAGATTTCGAGTTCCAGGAATAACTTAGTTTTGTGCCTTAGACTGTGCCATAAAGTTTGAAGCCAATCAGAGATCGGGCACGCAAAATGAAGCAGCTTCCCGGTTAGGGAAACGCTTTCGTTTCAGGCATAACATAAGGCAATCAAACGGGCAAGGAACGATCGATTAAGCTTAAAAACACTTAAACCACTCTAATACGAGCCTTTTATGATTAAAATGTAACTGAGTTCGGATTTCAAGACGGTTATGCCTGATTTTTAAAACCGAGTCTTTTGACACTAATTACGCGTGAAACGGAGTCCGTCACGCAAATCGAGAACGCGTCCGGGACCCGTAAACGAACCTAAACACTCAACGGAAGATAAACATCATCTTTTAACGCGTTATACGAATCACGAGGTGGCCCTAGGGGGGCCCACCCAAACCGCCACCACCCCCCCTATATATATATTTTTTTCATTTCTTTCCTTTTAATTTCAAACAAAAATCCTCCCAAAATTCTGCTTCTTTCTCCTAAAACCTAGCTGATCTAACAAGAACAAGCCTCAAATTAAAGGTACAAACCTTAATTTTTATGGTTTTAAGCTTGGTTTCTTGATTAAACATGGTTTAGGCCATGAAAACCCTTTTTAATCCATGATGTTTGGAAGTTTAAACATGTTTATGGGCTGAATATGAACACCATAGGGATTCCCTGGTGTTATATGGCAACCATGGTTACAAATCTTTGGGGTTTGATACCCTAATCAACACCTATTCGACAGAAATCTCTTAACTAGTCGATTAACCGAAAAACAATGAAATAAGGCTTGATTGATCTAAGTTCTAGCATATTTGGATTGTACTTGATGTGTAGGTACTGAATATAGCCCACACGTACTTCTGGACTCACAAGGAACTCTGGAATCGAAGCTTGAGCTAGGTATAACACCCGAAAACCGAATCTAGGATAGGCATAATTTTGTTTTGGCTATAACTTGGTCCGTGATACTTGGATTGAGCTTAAATTTGGTGTGGCGATAAGGGTAGTGTCAGGAAGGGGCGTGTAAAATTTTAGAATTTTGGAATTTTCTACGATTTTTGGTAAAATTTTGACTTTTTTATCAAAAGAATTCTATAAAAAATACCAAACGCATTCAATAAATCACTATATTTTAGAAAGAACCTAAGGAACATATGAGAAATGTTCTGGGAAAATTCGGAGTCCATTGGTAGAGTTTAATTTGGGTTAAAAATCCGTGTTTTTGCGAATTTTCGGTAGCCTGAAATGCGCCGAAACGTAATCGGAAAAATCTTAAAATTTTTGGTGATGTTTCTGAAAACATAAGGGATGTCTAGGAAATTTTTGGGAATTTTTGGATCAATGATGGTAATTAATGTTAATTATATGGTTAAATATGGTTTTATAAATAATTTATTTAGACAAGTAAAATGCCAAAATAAATTCCCAGAAATTTTCCCATATTCTACATATTTTTACTGAGTCATATAAATATTTTCAGAATATTATTCAAATTATAGATAAAATGGGAATTTTTGGGATTAAAAATGGGTTATTTTAAATCAATTCGGCAGTTTACCGTGTAACGAACCTGCCGGAACTGGGAACTGACCCAACCCGACAAATACTATAATTGGAACACGGGGAATATTCTGGGAGATTCCAGGGTGGAGTGGACACTTGGGGTGTGTCCAATACCAGTTCGGGAAAATCCCCGACGGTGGAAACGGAAACTCAAGATTGGACAACCTGAACTCCCCAAACACCCAAACTCCCTTAATGAGAAGTTAATAATTATTAAATAACAACGTGTTGGCACTATTGGTATTCCTGTACCATTATCCGAACACGTTAAACTACTGACATTGACTGGCACGCGAACCGGTGCCCGGAAGCCAAACTGAAAACTAATACTACCCTGACCTCCATCACCATACCCGTGTCCTATAGACTCAATCCGGGGTGAAAACTCCTGACCAAATCGAAGTTATAACCATTACCGACTTAGATACTGATTTGAGTCCTTACTTGCATGTGTGCTATTAAAGCTGATTTCGTTGATTAAACACTCTTTAGCCGAGACTACTATTTGCACTATGAGTTCCCTTCCCCCACTTTTGAACTGTTTTCCTGTTTTCTGGGGTGAGTTGCATGTTACAAACTGTGTTAATTTCTCAAACTGTACGATGTGAATTATCTAACACACGATATTAGCCCCGATACAAGTGATTAACGTAAGCCGTGGGCAGTGGATAGTAAGTACTATTGGTCTGACAAACCCAGTTGCCGCCGGACAGGTGCGGCCGGCAGCCAGGCAACTGCACGCGTCCTAACCAGGTTATGTTGTTAGACATAACTACCCGAGGGCATTGAACTTCATGAGATGCAGGTGGTGCGAGTATGTGTCTGTGTGACACAGTACGATTAAAACAGTCTAGGTTTCACTTGTGACACTCGTGTAATTCCATCTATGAACCGTGATATGTGTAATTAACCATGCTGATACATTTTGAAACAAAACAACCAAAACAGTGGAACTCACCAGCATCGTTAAGCTGACCTTTTTAAAAACTAACATGCATTTCTGGTAAAATGAAATATGAGTGAACATGTGCGTATGGAAGGATCTAGTAGGCGGACGTAGCATAATAAAAGCTATAATGGCTTGTAGTACCGCTTTTAATATATGGTTTGTAATGTGATAGTCCGAAGACGTTGTAACCGATGCTCCTGTTTTATGTAATGTAATGTTTTTAAATTATGAGTAGTGCCATGTGTCTACCGCACCCCGCGTTTGTATTCCGCTGCGAGTCGGGGTGTGACATATACATGCGCAATGTTTGGTCCACTAACGTTTAATGATTGAATTATTTTTGGTTATCGTCTGATGGGATTATTACTGTTGTAAATAAAAGAAATGACGAAAATGCCGCCAAAAGCAAGACAGGGTACTAGACTAGCTGCCAGACCAGAAGAGTTGGCACGACTCATAGCCCAACACGTTAATACTGCCTTGGAATAGCGTAATGCTAACTAGAATGATGGCCAGGAACGTGGATGTGGTGCTCACGGGCATGATCTTGGTGGGACACAGATTGGAAACCCTCTAGGTAAAATAACGATCGGAAAGTTTTGATGGTTCATGTGTTATGATCTCATTGGAAAGTATTCCTGATTTTCATTAACTGTATGAACAATGCATAGAAGTATACATAAAACAATCCAGGGTTGTAACCCAAGATCATTTACTGGTGCCCTATGCAATGATGTGGCAGCGATATGCGTGATATCGGGCTGTCAAAACGAGTCGGTCATTCGAGTGTTTCAGCGTTCCGAACCTAGAACCGGAGAATCAAAGAAGCGCAAACCTGAGAGCTCAAAGAGGAATCTCGAAGAGGAACGTGGGAAGAAATGTAGATTGGAGAGAGCATGTGTAGCTAACCCTAGAGAGTCGGGAAAGGGTAATGTTGGTGATGGACAAGAGAAGTGTGCCAGATCTGGCCGAACTGGACATGTGACTCCCAAGTGTTATGCTAAGAGTACATTGGATGGAGTTACGCTCGAGGGATACTACGAATGTGGTGAGCAAGGACACTACAAAAGAGATTGCCAGAAACCGAAAGGACATGATGCTAAAGGCAAAGCCGTCGAGGCAAGTGCTGGGAAGGCACATGAGAATCCTTCTACTGTTACTGGTATGTTTCGAATCTAAAACCAATCTATGTTCATACTTTTAATACCAAAGCTGACTTGAGTTTTATTTCAAAAAACTTTGAACCATTTTTGTGTTCACCTACAAGTAAGCTGAGTATAAAGTGCCCGATAGAACTAGCAATTGGTAAGTTGATGGAAACTGGTGAGGCCGTTCACGGTTATAGTATTTAGTTAGGTGATCGTAGTTCTAGTGTTGGTTTATTTCTAGTAGATCTAGGGAGCCTTGACGAAGATGTGAGGATGGATTGATTATCCACGAACGATGTGGGGACTATCGCTTGAAGAAGCTAGATAGGATATCTCGACCTGATGACGGTAGAGAAGTGATAGTTGTTCGCGAAGACCGACCGAGCCGAGTGTCGAGTGTTGATGATTGAGAGTCGCCAGTGTTGTAAGGATGCTCAAGTTGTTGTGAAACGTCTATCCTGCGTTCTTTCTTGACATTGCGGATATGAAGGCCAAATTTAGGAATATCAGAGAGATTCCTATTGTTCGCAATTATCCAGAAGTTTTCCTAAAAAGACTTACCTGGATTGCCCCCTACGAGACAGATCTAATTTCAAATCGATCTGGCACCCGGTGCTGCACCCAATTGCATAATCTCCTGATAGATTAAGCACCGTCTGAGATGAAGGAAATGTCAAATCAGCTTCAAGAGCTACTGGGCAAGAGTTCCATTCGATCAAGCTTCTCACTTTGAGGTGCATCTGTTTTGTTGTGAGGAAGAAGGATGGATCCTTCAGGATGTGTGTTGACTTCAGGGAGCTGGAGGAGTTGACTATCAAGAATTGGTATCCTTTACTATGGATTGATGATTTCTTCGATCAAGCTATAGGGATCCAGCTACTACACGTGGATCGACCTACGATTAGGATATCATCAGTTGAAGGTTACTGACGAAGATATTCCGAGGACTGCTTTTCAAACATGATATGGCCATTACGAGTTATTAGTCATGCCTTTTGACTAAATCAATGCGCCATTTATATTCATGAATCTCATGAACAGGGTATGGAAACCCTAATCGGATGAATTCGTGATAATATTCATCTACGACATACTTGCCTATTTGCGAACCGAAGAAAATCATGAGTAACATTTGAAGTTGACTATGGAGTTGTTGAGGAATAAGGAAGGCATGCATGTAGATCAGTCTAAGATTAGAGCGATAAATGATGAGAAGCGCCAAAGACCCCGTCAGGAGTATGACGATTCATAAGACTAGCTGGGTACTACCGGAGATTTATTAAGAATTTCTCTAAATTAGTGCAGCCTTCGACACTAATAACCCCAAAAGGAAAGGGGAATTGATTAGGCAGAACAGTAGGAGGAAGCTTTTCAAACAACGTTGGAGGAAATATTGAAAGCGTGTACGATGGATTTCGAAGAAAGTTAGGATACTCACATATCCTTGGCAGAGTTATCCTACAATAAAAATTATCACGCTAGTATGTAAGTTGCTTAGTTTGAAGTCTTGTATGGAAGGAAGTATTGATCGCCACTTTGTTAAGCTAAAGTTGCAAAAGACGATTAACCAGACCCTAGTTTATCTGGGAAACCAGCGTCATGATTTACATAGATCGAGGGAAGGTTAAAAGTTGCCAATTGATCGACAGAAGGATTACATGGACAGTTGAAGGGAACTATGGCGATTTCGGATCGAAGATTTGGTTCTATTCGAGGAGTTACTTTAAAGGATGTTATTAAGTTAACAGAGAAAGAAAATGTCACACCCCGACCACGTAAAACAACAAACCGTGGTGGAAACGTCGGGGAGTGTTGTAACACAATCATCGTTTCACAACCATGATAATTAAACATTTTGTTTTATTGATTTATCAAGTAATGTATATTGTCTTTAAACCAAAACAAACAAACTACACATTGTTTATAACTGTTTTTAAGTCACTAAGGCCTCGTCCAGGTCCTATGTGACACAAGCTTCTTAGCAAGCAACAACAAGCAATACCACATGAAACATATGTAAAAATAAAGTCAGCAAATAAATGCTGGTGAGCACATAGGTTTTATAAGAGTATCGGAATCATGGCTCGTTTATATATATCGCAATACCTCGAAAACCTTATTTTGAAAAGTATATAATATTGCAACACCTCAAGATGGTTATATTTTATAAAATCTCGTAGCCATGATTCTTAACTCAAATACTTTTGTTTTAGTAAACCAATTCGTAAAACACCTCGTTAAAAACCAATTCGTAAAACACCTCGTTAAAACTCGTTAATAAAACTCGTATGGTTTATATCATTTCGAAAACCTCGTTGTGTGATATCGTTTCAAATCGTTTCCCAAGTGAACTAAATAATGACACGCATTGTAATATGATAGAAACACTTATATATAAGATGTACCAGCGGCGTATCTACCATGATTCTATCATACTACACCCGTCCCATTATCTAATCACCAACCAAAACCAATCGTTTAACCAAATCGTTTAAGTCGTCCCAAAATCGTATTCGTTTTAATTGTGAAACTACTTATGGTTGTCTCGCTAATAACATTCAAACCTTCATGACTCGACTACCTCGTTTCTCATATTAACAAACCACCAAAGGGTAAGTTAACAATCACAGATTCGGTCGTTACCTACATAACCCCCACACATAACCATGGGTGTAGTCTGATAACGGGATTTGTCAGATCCTATGGTACCATAACCTAATACTGGTCGGTTCGGCCAAAATTAATGAATGCCATTCGTTATGTAACTACAACCAACAAGTTCATTAACATTATCGAAATCGTTATTAGTTTAATATAAGCCATCTTTATCGTTTTTGAAACCATCGCTTAAATATCGAAATCGTTTTAATACATATGAATCCCCCAAAGCAATTGAAAACAGTAAAATAGGGGAACTATTTACTCACATTGAATGGAAGGGTATCCTTGATCTGAAGAACCTAGCGAAGCTCAGACAAACCAAGGAAATTCAAGTAGTACCTAGTAATCGGATCACTAGTAAATAAATCGACACCTAAGTCGGAAGATCGGATAGAATGAGGTCTTGTAAACCAAATAAGTGTTGGAACTCATGTGATATGGTTTAACAAAGCCTACATTCTAAATCGGAACCTAACCTAAGTGCTTTCGACCCGTTACGACCCATTAAGGTAGCTTACGCAACTTTAACGCGTAGTTCGCGTAAAATGCGTTCAAGACGTCTAACTAGTCCTATGAAAAGTATTATATGCCTAAATATGTTTAAATAGGTTGCATAATCAGTTAGGTGAAAAATGTTTAGGTTACATATGCTTAAAATCCAATTATGCATGAAAAAGGTATTTTGGTAATTTACCTAAGGCATATAAACTACCTATCATACAACTACTTAAACTAGGTGATCATAAGGTATAACCTCGGAAGGTTATTCCCTATGAAAATATGGTCACTAAACATGCTTGGTCGGATCTTAATGATCGACCAAACGGGTCGAGTTCGAAAGTCTAAGCGGTGGTTTAGACCGCTTGACTTACGACTCTAAACAAGCACTAAACTAAAAGTGACGAGCTAAGCATGTTAAAACATGCTTAACTAATTTAGAAAAGAAGTTTTGATATCAAAACAAAGTGTTTTGATACCAAGAATAATTTGGTTGAAAAATACGCGTAAATGCGCATTTTGAACGAAACTACGACTCGTCACTACGCCTAGTCAACGTGGTAATCAGTAGGTATAGTCACTAGGGACTATAACCATCGTGATTACGCTCACGTTGCGAAGTTCAAATGAACTTCTCGTTAACCATCTCATGGTCAAAGATGAAAGTCAAACACTGTTTGACTTTTAAGCTAAGAAAGCAATAAAAGAATGAAAGAGGACTTACAAAGGGTCCAAATAGATTTGATTCCAAGTTTTTCTCAGGTAGGTAGTGAATAATCACAACCACTTAGAGAAAATCACAAATCAAATGTGTGGAAAATTGAATGGGAACATGGCCTTATATAGTTTTTCACAAACCGTTAGGATCATTTCTTGGAGAAAAGGGAATGATCTTGGCCATACAAATGTTACAGAAAGATTGGGGGACTTGTTCTCCACAAAAACCAGCCCATAGCATTGAAAACCATTGATCAAAACCATCAAAATCGAGCTAAATGACCAGATTCAATGTTTCTGATTTGCAAGACTGACACGGGCCATCTTTGGCAGAATGACAGTTTTAACCCTTGAACTTGTAAAACTTGCATTTCGGCTCATTTTTGACACGTTTGTATGTCGATCACTAAAATAAAAATATTTTAGTGTGTACAAAAATTTTGGATGTCCAGATGTGGTCAGAACGTAAGATATGCGTGAAAATGCAAACTTACGTCGTTTTTGACACTTTTAGTCCCTGTAAGATCAAATAAGCATGTTTTCGCATACCGAACCCCTCAAAGCTTATTTCTAAGCTATGTTGAGGTTATTTATGGTATGTTTAGCTTATGATCAAGTTTCAGACTCTTTGATACCATACGAATCGGTATAGTTTCGCAGTTTGACACAAATAGTCCCTGCGATCTAATGGACTTGTTTTCAACACACCAAACCATCCAAAACTTATTTCTAAGTTATGTAAAGGTTATTTTAGGTATGTTAAGCCTATGTAACTATTCCGGAGTGTTTTTCGCATTAAACTGACTGCGTTTACGCACCAGTTTGCGTATAACCTTCCAGAAAGCGATTTAAAGCTTGAATTCGGAATCGAATCGTAAAATCATCAAACACAATTACACATACAATAACACCAAAACAAATTGTTTTATTAATAATTAACATAGCTTTACATTGTACATCGATTACATAGCACAGTTGTCACAGTCTCCCCTACTTTAGGAAATTTTGTCCCGAAATTTTAACTAGAGGAAACTTGTGAGAACAATTGCGGATATTTCGCCTTCATTTGGTCTTCACGTTCCCAAGTAAAATCTGGTCCACGTTTGGATTCCCAGCGAATCTTGACCAAATGAATTCGTTTGTTCTTCAACTGTTTGTATGTACGGTCCACTATCTCCACAGGTTTCTCGACAAAGTGCATCATTTTATCGATTTGGATTTCGTCGAGTGGAATGTGAAGATCAGCGTCAGCTAAACACTTTCGCAGATTGGACACGTGGAAAGTCGGATGGATATTTCCAAGCTCTGGAGGTAGCTCTAGTCGATAGGCAACCTGTCCAACTCTTTCAACAATCTTAAATGGTCCAACATATCATGGTGCAAGTTTTCCTTTATTTCCAAATCTCACCACTCCCTTCCAAGGTGACACCTTGAGTAGGACATGGTCTCCGACTTGAAATTCTAAGGGCTTGTGTCGTAAATCCGCATAACTCTTTTGACGACATCTAGCTGTCATAAGATTATCGCGAATTCTCTTGATTTTGTCTGTTGTTTCTAGAATGAGCTCAGGTCCAGTAAGCTGAGCTTCACCAATCTCATTCCAACAGACAGGTGAACGACATTTTCGACTTTAGAGAGCCTCGAATGGTGCCATATTGATACTAGCATGATAACTATTGTTGTAAGAGAACTCGATCACTGGCAGATGAGAATCCCAATTACCACCAAAGTATATCACGCATTCTCTAAGCATATCCTCCAAAGTTTGAATCGTTCTCTCACATTGTCCATCTGTTTGGGGATGATAAGCAGTGCTTAGATTTAGTTGGGTTCCCATGGCAGATTGCATGGTCTTCCAGAAATGAGATGAAAACCGAGCATCACGATCGGATATGATGTCCAAAGGAACACCATGTCGAGATACAATCTCATTAACATAAATCTTTGCAAGTTTATTAACATAAATCGTCCAGAAATTTAGCACGTACTCACTGAGGAAGCTAGTTAAGTTGCTTGGTTTTCCTGGGGTGTCACATCCACCCCCCGTTGATCTTGAATTTCGTCCTGAAATTCCGTAGCTTCTGCCTCAGTAGTGGTTGTACTGTTTGTGAACAGTTGGGGATAATTTTGTTTCATCTGATCTTCGCATTCCCAGGTGAACTCTGGGTCACGACGTGAGTTCCAACGAACTCGAACGAGAGGTATTCTAGTGCGCTTGAGGACCTTAACATCCCGGTCCGTGATTTCAACTGGTTCCTCGACGAATCGTAACTGCTCGTCGATAGTGAGCTCCTTCAAAGGAACTATGAGGGTCTCATCTGACAGACACTTCTTCAGATTCGACTCGCGGAAAACGTTGTGAACTGCGCTGAGTTCTGCTGGTAGGTTCAGTTTATGGGCCACCTTGCCTATTTTCTCTATGATTTCGAAAGGTCCGACGTAGCGCGGGTTAAGTTTTCCTTGTTTAACAAAATGAACCACACCCTTCCAGGGTGAAACTTTGAGTAGCACTCGCTCCCCAACCTGGAGCTCGAGTGGTTTCCTACCCTTATCGGCGTAGATTTTCTAATGGTCACGAGCTGCCGCCATTCGTTGTTGTATTTGAGCAATCCTTTCTGTTGTGTCTACCACAAGTTCTGGGCCAGTGATCAGACTATCCCCCACCTCTGCCCAACAAAGAGGTGATCGGCATTTATGCTCGTACAATGCCTCAAACGGAGCAGCTTTAATGCTGGTGTGGTAGCTATTATTGTACGAAAATTCCACGAGTGGCAAATGCTTTTCCCAGCCGTTGCCAAAGTCAATCACACATGCCCTAAGCATGTCTTCAAGGGTCTGGATGGTGCGTTCAGACTGTCCATCCGTTTGCAGGTGATAAGTTGTGCTCATATCTAAACGTGAGCCAAAGGACTTGTGCATTGATTGCCACAGTTCTGAAGTAAAACGTGCATCACGATCCGAGATAATAGAGGTGGGCACCCCGTGCCTCGAGACAATTTCCTTAAGGTATATGTCACACCCTGGCTTTGCGGAAGCGTGGTTAATTTGGTGTGACTTCTTAATACCGTAGCTTAATCATAACAAAGCTGTATGAAAATAAAACCATGCAGATCATCCATTGATTTAAAATAAAAGTACCACAACATTCTTTTAAAGTACTGACACGTGCGATGGAGATTACAACCTAACAACATAAAAACATTGTTCAGAATTTATAACCACAAACATAAAGCAGACGTAGTTTAAGAACTGTGGCCCGTCCAGGCAAGAGCCACGACCCCTAAACTTGGATGACCTTATTTCTCTTATGAAGCGTGAGAAACGTAGCATACCATGCCAGATCCTTAATTACCTGAAATACATGTAAGTTGGAAAAATCAACAAAAATTGTTGAGCAAGTTCATATGTAGTGAGTTAGTAAAACCTTTGTAAGTATAAAATCCTGGTATGTAGCAAATAAGGAAAAAGAGATCACCAATGGTTTGCAAGGCCATTGATATGTGTGAAGTGCAAGTAGGAAGACTCAAACCTAGCAGATTTATGCGTTGGGTACAAAGTCACCCCGAGGTCCGTACTGATTGGGCCTGGGGCTGGGCTCGCTACACCCAGATAGATCTACTGCTCCTGCCCCTCGGTCCTACCCTGAGGATTAATGGCCTCAAGTTTCTGCCTACCCACTCACATGATCTGAATAATAACCCTCCTTACGCTAACCATACCATGTAAGAAATATTCGTAAACATAATAACATGTATTTTACCCCCGCAGTTTAGAAAACTGAAAACAGTTAAGAGAAAAGGGGGACATGAACTCACAGTGGTGCGTCTCTACCAAGTATGTCTCCTGATCAAGCAGCTGTGCGACGACCTACACGTACTAAATCTATTAGACGGACGGCCGTGCCTTAGCTTATGGTTTAAGTTCTTGGGAAATAGTTAGACAACTATTTCGTGTTTATATTTTTGTAAATACTTGGTAATTATTCTCCTTCCCAAGGATGGGGGATTTAATACATGCGTGTTCCTAACATTCGAAATACATTATTAAGTCTCACTTAATATATATTTTGTTTCTAGCTCCAAAATATAATCATTTTTCCCAAAAATATTATAGTTTATTTCATACAATTTTCTGAAATAATATTCTTGACAAATACGCGTTCATTGGTATATTCTGAATTGCGTAAGTTACGGATAAAGATCGGGTGGTAATAATTATACCGTTGTAACTTATTATTTATTGTGAAGGCGTTTGTATTATTTTGGAATCGTTAACATTCGGTAATATTATTTTTACCCTAAAAATAATATTTGTATAGTTCACAAAATAATCATAAAAATCTCACAAGTGTTGTTATGAAAAATATATATATATATATCTATCAAATATATATTTATCAAGTTTTATTTTGTGAAAATCCCACCTCCGATGTTTCGTAAATAAAGTCGTGGCGAAACTTACGTTTTGAAAACAAGTCAAAAATAGATTTACAACACTTGTAGTGAAAATATTCCCAAGTGTTAGGTTTTTAGAAAAAAATTTCGCCAGAGTTTCCCCTGTAACTGGAGGTGGCCACGCTTTCAAGCGTATCATTTTCTTTTAAAAATTCAAATCAACAATTTTCTCAATCAACAATAACAATATTCAAACCATCAAACTAGTCAAAATAGATGTAAATCGCAAAAATACATGAACTTGTGGTTTATCTAAAATATGAAGTAAATCCCATTACTTTTAGTGGATCTTTTGTATAAATCAATCCGGTTTCGTAAAAGTCTCGTTTTTAACAAAATTCCATCTTTACAACTTCTTGTAAAATTTGACAAAAGTAGTTCTTTGTCGAAATTTAGTGTTACACAAGTGTCTACACGCTTGTGTGTTTAAAAATCATTCTTGTTCATGTAAGATCCGGTTTTAGAAAATAAGATTTCCTTGACACTCGGTCCTTTGAAAATACCGCTTGTAGATCCGTAGATCTACTAGTTTTAAACACCACTTCGTAAGAAAAATCGTTTTTACACAAGTTCAAGTTTCTCGTGTGGTAGAGTTTCATCACTTAACCCTTGTTACACTTAAACAAGCTCTATGTCATGATCCATGATCATGACCAATCCGGGTTAAACGATGATCCGAGCTACCACAACATAGATCGGGCCCAAATAATTACACAAAACAAATCCTACATGATTTACACAACAATCAAGCTTTTATCCATCATTTTTAGCATTTTTAGTAGACTTTTAACATATCACCTTGTATGTTCATAGATTTTAACCGACAAAGTTCTTTTTAACCACTTTAAAATAGATCAAGAGTGTGATTATAGTAACTTACTACTAGCTCGAGGCTAGGGAAGATTCTAGTCGCAAAATGAGTGGATAAAAGAAATAGGGTGAGGTCCTTCGCGTTCCGAATGCACCAAGCCTCCTCGTATGTGATCCTCAACACTTGTATGCTCTTGGAATGAGAAGATCAAAACCGAAAAATGGATGGATGTGGGTGTGTGTGTTCGGCCGAGAGCCAAAGAGAGGGAGAGAGAGAGAGTTTTGTTGAGAGTTCAGTGAAATGATCATGTGTGTTAAGACTAGAAGTTATGGACAAACCTTTCACAAATAACCAAAGGGTTTTATGTCTAATAGATATTAAGCACAAGGGATTTAAATAATCAACAAAGGACAAGGGGTGTCCCCCAAGGGGACGGTTCGGTTAGGGGGGGGGGGTCTCCTAGTTAGATTTCAACCAAATGTTAAGTATTAGTTAAGTTAAGTGAAGGTTAACTCGGTTACTAGCGTATCGTGCATTATGACGGGTGTTAGGGTATTCAGGGACCCTAACTTGCTCAGAAAAAGAAAAACAATGTTGTTGGCAATATTTTTATGTTCCGGGTAAAGTCCGGTTGTTCGGTTGGATAGAGATCCGTTAAAGTGCTTAACAAAGCTTTAAAGTGTCGTTATTATTATTTTTAGTGACACAACTTATTCCCGACACTTTGGAAAGTGTCTAGTAATGTTTTTCTCATGTTTTGGCACTTTATTAAGTAGCTAAATGCTGAATTTTAATTAAACTGCTGAATTTTGTACTTAGAGTACGTTTTAGGCACATCCGGTCACTGTAATTATCACCTAGTGACGCAGTTCTACAACCCTTATATCCCTACACTCACCACTAGTGTAGAAACTATCTCTGGCTCTTACAGGCCTTAGAGGCAGTACTTGCTTGGTGCTAGTAATGACAGCACGTTTAATAGGTTATCCGTTCATTGTGCTACTGTGCTTTTGGTGCATCAAGGTTGTCACAAAGGTGCTGTAAGCAAAACATGGAGTGACAACAAGTAAAGTATGATGCAAGTAAGTAAATGTATCAGCATTCAAGTAGCAGTTTATCCACAAGTTCAAGTAAGCACAGTAATTAAGCAGTAATTAATTATTAATTAAGTCGTACGGATAACGGGTTTAATGAGGGTTGTCACATTCTCCCCCCGTTAGAAAAATTTCGTCCCGAAATTTTAAGTTCTTCTAGAAGTTGGATTCTTGGGAAATAGGTGGGGGTATTTCTCCTTCATCCGGTCCTCACGCTCCTAGGTGTATTCAGGACCATGTCTGGCATTCCAACGAACCTTGACAAGCTTGACACTGCTCCGGCGGGTCTTGTTTACTTTCCAATCCGTAACCTCAACAGGTTCTTCAACGAAATGGAGCGTGTCGTCAACATGAATCTCGTCGGTGGGAATGACAACGGTATCTTGAGTTGGACTTTTATTCAGGTTGGATACATGAAATGTATCGTGAACTCCATTCAGCTCAGCAGGTAAGTCCAGCTTGTATGCTACTAGCCCTATTCTTTCCAAAATTCTGAAAGGGCCAATGTAACGCGGATTCAACTTCCCACGCTTTCCGAAGCGTGCCACACCCTTCCAGGGTGAAACTTTCAATAAAACCATATCTCCAACTTGGAATTCCAAATGTTTCCGGTTTCGATCTGCATAGGCTTTCTGTCTTTCGCGAGCTGATTCGATGCGTTTTCTAATTTGCGCAATCTTGTATGTCGTCTCTTGGATGATTTCGGGACCAACAAGCTGCCTATCACCTGCGTCAGCCCAGCATAGGGGTGATCGAAACTTGCGTCCGTAAAGAGCTTCAAATGGCGCGGCTCCAATACTGGTGTGGTAGCTGTTGTTGTATGAAAATTCGACCAGTGGCAAATGCTTATCCCAGCTACCGCCCAAATCCATAACACATGCTCTCAGCATATCTTCCAAGGTCTGAATAGTTCTTTCACTTTGCCCATCAGTTTGCGGATGAAACGCAGTGCTCAGATTCAATTGTGAGCCAAAAGCTTCTTGGAAGGATTGCCAAATCCTTGACACAAACCTTCCGTCTCTATCAGAGATGATCGAGAGAGGCACTCCATGATGTGCAATGATCTCCCGCATGTAAATTTCAGCCAACTTGCTCGTATTATCCTTCTCCCTGATAGGTAAGAAGTGTGCTGACTTCGTTAATCGGTCCACTATTACCCAAATAGTGTCATGGCCTCTTGGCGTCCTTGGCAACTTTGTAATAAAATCCATAGAGATTTGTTCCCATTTCCACTTGGGAATCTCAGGTTGTTGAAGAAGTCCTGAAGGCTTCTGGTATTCCGTTTTTACCTTAGCGCACGTTAGACACTTGCTCACATAAACAGCAACATCACCCTTCATCCTAGGCCACCAATAGTAATCCTTGAGATCCTGGTACATCTTATCCGCTCCTGGATGGATAGAGTACCGCGATTTGTGAGCTTCATAAAAAACAACTTTCCTTAAACCACCAAACAGAGGAACCCAAATCCTTTTCTCAAAACATAACGTTCCTTCCTCGTTTGGCACCAATAGCTTCTCCATCCCACGGAGATATTCTTCTTCAAGATTTCCTTCCTTAAGAGCTTCTTTCTGCGCGGCACGAATGCGCAAGGAAAGATCGGTTTGGATAATCATTTCTAAAGCCTTAACCCTTTTGGGCTTGATCCTCTCTTTTCGACTTAGGGCGTCGACAACCACATTCGCCTTCCCTGGATGATACTTTATCTCGCAATCGTAATCATTTAACAACTCAACCCATCGTCTTTGTCTCATATTCAACTCCTTCTGGTTGAATATGTGTTGTAGGCTCTTATGATCTGTAAAAATTGTACATTTCGTACCATATAAGTAGTGTCTCCAGATCTTTAAAGCAAATATCACTGCGCCTAGCTCCAAATCGTGCGTGGTATAGTTCTTCTCATGTACCTTCAACTGACGTGATGCGTAAGCAATAACCTTCTGGCGTTGCATCAACACGCAACCCAATCCTTGACGCGAGGCGTCACAGTATACCACGAAATCGTCAGTACCTTCCGGTAGTGCTAGAATTGGCGCATTGAAGAGCTTATCCTTCAATAGTTGAAACGCTTCTTCCTGTTTGATTCCCTAATCAAACTTCTTATCTTTCTGGGTGAGGAGCGTCAATGGTTGAGCGATCTTCGAAAAATCCTCAATGAACCTTCGATAGTAGCCACCCAAACCCAAGAATTGTCGAATCTCGGTTGGCGTCTTTGGCGTTTCCCAATTCTTGATCGCTTCGATCTTGGTTGGATCCACATGGATTCCATCTCCATTCACCACATGTCCAAGAAATTGGACTTCACGTAGCCAAAATTCGCACTTAGAGAATTTGGCATACAACTGTTCTTTCTTCAGCAGCTCCAAAATAGCTCCTAGAAGCTGTTCGTGCTCAGCCTTTGTCCTTGAATAAATTAAGATGTCGTCGATAAACACAATCACGAACTTGTCCAAGTACGGCTTGCAAACTCTATTCATCAAATCCATAAAGACTGCAGGTGCGTTGGTCAACCCAAACGGCATAACAAGGAACTCGTAGTGTCCATAACGAGTCCTGAAGGCTGTCTTCGGGATACTCTCCTCTTGTATCCTTAACTGATGGTATCCAGATCGCAAATCGATCTTTGAGTAAAAACTTGAACCTTGAAGTTGATCAAACAGATCATCAATTCTTGGCAAGGGATATCTATTCTTGATCGTCAGCTTGTTCAGCTCCCGGTAGTCTATGCACATTCGAAAACTACCGTCCTTCTTTTTGACAAACAGGACCGGAGCTCCCCAAGGCGAGAAGCTTGGTCGGATAAATCCCTTGTCTAACAACTCTTCAAGTTGTGTCGACAATTCTTGCATCTCAAACGGGGCAAGTCTATAAGGTGCCTTAGCCACAGGCACAGCGCCTGGGACTAAATCGATGTGAAACTCCACTTGCCTCTGAGGCGGTAGTCCAAGCAAGTCCTCCGGGAAGACTTCCGGATACTCCCTCACGACAGGGATGTCTTCGATCTTCGGTTCTGCAGCTTTCTTGTCTACAATGTGTGCCAGGAAGGCAGCACATCCCTTTTGCAAACACTTTCGCGCTTTGAGGCAGCCGATAATCCTTAACAGCGTATCGCGCTTTTCGCCATGAACCACAATCGTTTCACCATCTTCGGTCGGGATACGAACGACCTTTTCATGACAAACAATTTCTGCCTTGTTGCTTGATAACCAATCCATTCCTACTACCACGTCAAAGCTCCCCAGCTGGACCGGTAGTAGATCCAAAGTAAACTCACGTTCTCCCAACTCGATTGCACAACCTCTGATCACTTCATTGGCTTCTACTAACTTCCCATTAGCCAATTCGATTGAGTAGGGAATATCTAACTTACTAGCGGCTAAACCAAGCATATTCTTAAATTCTAACGATACGAAGCTATAGTCGGCACCAGTATCAAATAAAACGGATGCATAGCGTTGGTTTACAGGGAACGTACCAGTAACGACATTGGGGTCCTGGCGCGCTTCCCTCGCTTCGATATGGAACACTCTTCCACGGGCTTGGTTCAACTCTGGGCAGTTCCTCTTAAAGTGCCCGATATCACCACAGTTAAAGCATCCAAGTCTTTGCCCGTTTCCACCTCCATTTCCAGCTTGGTTATTCCTTTGGTTATGATTCACAGCGCCCGCTTGATTCACATTGTTGCCTCGATTCCCATTACCTCCATTGTTTCCTTGTGGGCGATTTCCAATTCCACCCCGGTTATTGTTTCTTTTTCCAAATCCTCCTTGGCCTCCCTGACCAACAGTGGCCCAACAAGAATCCTTCAAGTGGCCAGGTTTCCCACAAGCTTCACATACCTTCAAACCACATCGGCCAGAATGGTGACACTGGCAGGTGTTGCACTTGGGCTGGGTGCCCATATATCCCTTTCCTTTCTTTCCACTACCAGCTGTAACCTGAGCTGGCGCGTTTGGCTCTCCTTTCTTAACAACACCACTAATGCCTTGTTTGAAGTTCGAGAACTTTCATTTGTTACCTCCGGATGACTCGACGTGAGTCTCTTTCTTCCTTGTCTCGATCTCATCGAACTTGTTCAGGCGGATAGCCTCCTCAGTGAGAGCCACGCTCAAATCGATTGCCTCAGTAATTGTTGCAGGCTTGGAGGAGGCCACCATGCTTATGATTTGAGGAGCTAATCCCCAAATGAAGCGTTCAATCTGCTTGAATTCTGGAGTGACCATATAGGGTACCACATGCGACAGGTCGTGAAACCTCTGAACATATTCCGCGATCTTCGGACCTTCCATCTTCAAATTCCAGAACTCAGTTTCCAATCTTTGGATTTCAGCGCGAGAACAATACTTTTTGCACATTAGTTCGTTCAGTTCGGTCCATGTTAGTGCGTAGGCAGCAGCTTCACCAAGTGTCTGTACTTGCAAATTCCACCAAGATAGGGCTCCATCCAGAAATAGCCCAGAAATGTAGGTGACTTGCTGGTTCGGTGCACATTTGCTCATGCGGAGAACAAATTCAGTCTTCTCGGCCCAACGAACAAAAGCGACAGCACCTCCGGTGCCATCAAAGTTGACAGGCTTGCAGTCTAGAAACTGCTTGTAGGTGCACCCATGAGGTGGATTGTTGTTGCCATTGTTGTTTGAGCTGCTTCCGTTGGGTCCTCCTTGCGAGGCGGCGTATTGCGCAATGGCAGCAGCGATGACTTGTTGGAGTTCTGCCTCATTGGTAGGCATCGGCGTTTGACGTCTAGGCGGCATCTTCTAAGAGATGAGTTCACGTCGGTCAGGCCAAAATAAAGATCCCATGTTATAATACGTACGCTTTATTATGATAGTAATAGTACATAACATCTCATGTTATAATCATATCAATCACACAACATCCCATGTCATAAAACATAAATAATCAATCAAAACATCACATATGATGAGAATACTGCGATTGCCATATATCGAGACCACATAGTAAGTGTACAGGTACATAATAGCGTCATACATCATCATCGACTAAGTGCTACATCACCCTAGTCCAAAGGAATATCAAATCAGTGTCAATACATCCCATATACATGATCAACAAAAGTCAGAATCAAAATGCAGTCTCCAAAAATGTTGTGTAGTCAAAACAATCGCCGTCTTCTCACCAGCGTCTACCCATGCTGTACTAAGGATGCCCTAAACTGATGGTGCTGGAGGAGGGGGAAAATGGGTGTAGAACAGACGTCGCAAATGGAGCCAGTCCTCCTCCATGGCTCTCTGGGTACACAACCAAGAAGCAACCTGCTGCTCAAGTGCCAAAAGGCGTGCAGCATAGTCAGGTAACAATGGTCGAGGGTGCTGCGAAGAAGCAGGGTGGGTCTGACCCTGACACTGGCACGACGATGGCTGAGCTCTCTCAAGCTCCTGAATGCGTCGTGTGAGTGCCTCCTGCTGGACAACAAAGGACATCAGAACGTCCTCAATAGAATACCCCATATGGAAAGAATGGTAGGGGTCGGTCAGTGGCATAACAGTCGGTGACGTCCAGAGAAATGGCTTGCTGGCGGGATCAAAAGGTGGCACAAAGAATGGTGGTACAGGGGGAATAGCAGATGAAGACTGTGGCATAACTGGAATAGATGTCGGCATATGTCTGAAAGGATAAGCCGAGGAACCCTCTCCAGGTCGAGCTGGAGGTGTGTACTGTGCAAATGAAAAAGAGAAATTAACGTGACGTGCATCGGTGGTATGAGGAGGAATAGGTGGAAGCTCATCATCCGCAGGAATCCACCCATGCTGGGCGAGCTCATCTCGTGGGTCAATCTGTGCCTCAAAAAGTGCTCGATCAAACTGTACAGGCATAGGGTCAAGGTGAGGTGCAACAAGAGGGTCAGCAGGTATGTCAGGGATAAGTGGGGGATCAACATGATCAACAGCAATAACATGGTCACCCTCCAGTAGTGGTGCATCAGCAGGGTGATCATCAATGGGTGGGTCAGCAATCACAGGATTAATAGGTATGCCAGCATGAGCAGGGTCATGCTCAAGCACTGGGTCAGGAGCAGCTACTGGCTCGAGGTCCATGGCAGGCTCGGGATCAACGAACTCCATATCAAAATCTGCATGATCAGCGAATGTAGGGTCAACTGGGTCTACTGGGTCAACCATAGGCTGATCCAAGTGGATGAACTCTATCTCCTGGTCCGGGTCAAATCCAGGGGGAAAAACAGGGTCTGAATCATCATCGAGGTCGTGATCGAAAGCAAATCTAGGAGGAGAGACAGCAGATGATGCCCTGTTAGGATCTGAACCGTGTGAATAGTGCTGTGCGCTCCGAGTGTGTGACGGTGCAGAGGCCACAGACTCGAAGGAGTCCGGAGCGGGTGAGTGTGCAGGTGACTCCTCAACTGGAGCATCTGCGAGTAACAAAAGACCACCGTCAGCTAGAAGGGCCTCGCCCTCAACATCGTCCTCTAGGGGCTCATCATCAAACAGATCGACGTCGTTGTCAGCGTCGGCGTCGAGGAGTATATCGTAAGCAGGATAAGAGGCCAAAGGTATGGGAGCAGGGATCTCTACGAGTGGTAGGTACCCAGCAAACGGGCCATCAGCGGGCTCATCGACAGCGTCGGGTAGAGCAAAGGGCTGAAAGTCATCCTCGTCTGTGCTGGAAACATCTGATGTGTGGACCTCGTGCTCTGAAGACTCTAAGTCGTCTGATACTATGGGTCTAGGGCCCGTAGTGTCCGAATCACCCTTGCCGGATGAGTCCATGGTGTCTGTAACACAAACACAAATATGTACAAATAAACAATCATATAATCAGATAAGCACATTAGTCACCAAGTAAGCAATCAAATAATTCTCCTAGTCCCACTAGCCTCCCAGCATCTCAGACTGCTCTTCCTAGTCCCACTAGCCAAATTCTCCCAGCCTCTCAGACTGCTCTTCCTAGTCCCACTAGCCTCCCAGCCTCCCAGACTGACTCCCTAGTCCCACTAGACAACTACCTCGGTCTCCCAGACCGAGCCTCGGCCTCCCAGACCGAGCCTCAGCCTTTCCAGACTGAGCCTATAAATAATAATAAATAAAATGTGCTCAACATTTGTTGATAAAAACGTTTTGGATCTGAACTTAAGTGGTATGCAGTGTAAAAATGTTTTCGTGAGAGCCCTAGTGATCATAGTCTAGACTCGAGAAAGAATCCTAGTTCGCTATGATCAGAGCTCTGATACCAAGCTGTCACACCCTGGCTTTGCGGAAGCGTGGTTAATTTGGTGTGACTTCTTAATACCGTAGCTTAATCATAACAAAGCTATATGAAAATAAAACCATGCAGATCATCCATTGATTTAAAATAAAAGTACCACAACATTGTTTTAAAGTACTGACACGTGCGACGGAGATTACAACCTAACAACATAAAAACATTGTTCAGAATTTATAACCACAAACATAAAGCAGACGTAGTTTAAGAACTGTGGCCCGTCCAGGCAAGAGCCACGACCCCTAAACTTGGATGACCTTATTTCTCTTATGCAGCGTGAGAAACGTAGCATACCATGCCAGATCCTTAATTACCTGAAATACATGTAAGTTGGAAAAATCAACAAAAATTGTTGAGCAAGTTCATGTGTAGTGAGTAAGTAAAACCTTTGTAAGTATAAAATCCTTGTATTTAGCAAATAAGGAAAAAGAGATCACCAATGGTTTGCAAGGCCATTGATATGTGTGAAGTGCAAGTAGAAAGACTCAAACCTAGCAGATTTATGCGTTGGGTACAAAGTCACCCCGAGGTCCGTACTGATTGGGCCTGGGGCTGGGCTCGCTACACCCAGATAGATCTACCGCTCCTGCCCCTCGGTCCTACCCTGAGGATTAATGGCCTCAAGTTTCTGCCTACCCACTCACATGATCTGAATAATAACCCTCCTTACGCTAACCATACCATGTAAGAAATATTCGTAAACATAATAACATGTATTTCACCCCCGCAGTTTAGAAAACTGAAAACAGTTAAGAGAAAAGGGGGACATGAACTCACAGTGGTGCGTCTCTACCAAGTATATCTCCTGATCAAGCAGCTGTGCGACGACCTACACTTACTAAATCTATTAGACGGACAGTCGTGCCTTAGCGTATGGTTTAAGTTCTTGGGAAATAGTTAGACAACTATTTCGTGTTTATATTTTTGTAAATACTTGGTAATTATTCTCCTTCCCAAGGATGGGGGATTTAATACATGCGTGTTCGTAACATTCGAAATACATTATTAAGTCTCACTTAATATATATTTTGTTTCTAGCTCCAAAATATAATCATTTTTCCCAAAAATATTATAGTTTATTTCATACAATTTTCCGAAATAATATTCTTGACAAATACGGGTTCATTGGTATATTCTGAATTGCGTAAGTTACGGATAAAGATCGGGTGGTAATAATTATACTGTTGTAACTTATTATTTATTGTGAAGGTGTTCGTATTATTTTGGAATCGTTAACATTCGGTAATATTATTTTTACCCTAAAAATAATATTTGTATAGTTCACAAAATAATCATAAAAATCTCACAAGTGTTGTTATGAAATATATATATATATATATATATATATATCAAATATATATTTATCAAGTTTTATTTTGTGAAAATCCCACCTCCGATGTTTCGTAAATAAAGTCGTGGCGAAACTTACGTTTTGAAAACAAGTCAAAAATAGATTTACAACACTTGTAGTGAAAATATTCCCAAGTGTTAGGTTTTTAGAAAACAAATTTCGCCAGAGTTTCCCCTGTAACTGGAGGTGGCCACGCTTTCAACCGTATCATTTTCTTTTAAAAATTCAAATCAACAATTTTCTCAATCAACAATAACAATATTCAAACCATCAAACTAGTCAAAATAGATGTAAATCGCAAAAATACATGAACTTGTGGTTTATCTAAAATATGAAGTAAATCCCATTACTTTTAGTGGATCTTTTGTATAAATCAATCCGGTTTCGTAAAAGTCTCGTTTTTAACGAAATTCCTTCTTTACAACTTCTTGTAAAATTTGACAAAACTAGTTCTTTGTCGAAATTTAGTGTTACACAAGTGTCTACACGCTTGTGTGTTTAAAAATCATTCTTGTTCATGTAAGATCCGGTTTTAGAAAATAAGATTTCCTTGACACTCGGTCCTTTGAAAATACCGCTTGTAGATCCGTAGATCTACTAGTTTTAAACACCACTTCGTAAGAAAAATCGTTTTTACACAAGTTCAAGTTTCTCGTGTGGTAGAGTTTCATCACTTAACCCTTGTTACACTTAAACAAGCTCTATGTCATGATCCATGATCATGACCAATCCGGGTTAAACGATGATCCGAGCTACCACAACGTAGATCGGGCCCAAATAATTACACAAAACAAATCCTACATGATTTACACAACAATCAAGCTTTTATCCATCATTTTAGCATTTTTAGTAGACTTTTAACATATCACCTTGTATGTTCATAGATTTTAATCGACAAAGTTCTTTTTAACCACTTTAAAATAGATCAAGAGTGTGATTATAGTAACTTACTACTAGCTCGAGGCTAGGGAAGATTCTAGTCACAAAATGAGTGGATAAAAGCAATAGGGTGAGGTCCTTCGCGTTCCGAATGCACCAAGCCTCCTCGTATGTGATCCTCAACACTTGTATGCTCTTGGAATGAGAAGATCAAAACCGAAAAATGGATGGATGTGGGTGTGTGTGTTCGGCCGAGAGCCAAAGAGAGGGAGAGAGAGAGAGTTTTGTTGAGAGTTGAGTGAAATGATCATGTGTGTTAAGACTAGAACTTATAGACAAACCTTTCACAAATAACCAAAGGGTTTTATGTCTAATAGATATTAAGCACAAGGGATTTAAATAATCAACAAAGGACAAGGGGTGTCCCCCAAGGGGACGGTTAGGTTAGGGGGGGGGGGGGTCTCCTAGTTAGATTTCAACCAAATGTTAAGTATTAGTTAAGTTAAGTGAAGGTTAACTCGGTTACTAGCGTGTCGTGCATTATGACGGGTGTTAGGGTATTCAGGGACCCTAACTGGCTCAGAAAAAGAAAAACAATGTTGTTGGCAATATTTTTATGTTCCGGGTAAAGTCCGGTTGTTCGGTTGGATAGAGATCCCTTAAAGTGCTTAACAAAGCTTTAAAGTGTCGTTATTATTATTTTTAGTGACACAACTTATTCCCGACACTTTGGAAAGTGTCTAGTAATGTTTTTCTCATGTTTTGGCACTTTATTAAGTACCTAAATGCTGAATTTTAATTAAAGTGCTGAATTTTGTACTTAGAGTACGTTTTAGGCACATCCGGGCACTGTAATTATCACCTAGTGACGCAGTTCTACAACCCTTATATCCCTACACTCACTACTAGTGTAGCAACTATCTCTGGCTCTTACAGGCCTTAGAGGCAGTACTTGCCTGGTGCTAGTAATGACAGCACGTTTAACAGGTTATCCGTTCATTGTGCTACTGTGCTTTTGGTGCATCAAGGTTGTCACAAAGGTGCTGTAAGCAAAACATGGAGTGACAGCAAGTAAAGTATGATGCAAGTAAGTACATGTATCAGCATTCAAGTAGCAGTTTATCCACAAGTTCAAGCAAGCACAGTAATTAAGCAGTAATTAATTATTAATTAAGTCGTACGGAAACCGGGTTTATTGAGCATGTATGTTCATAGATTTTAACCGACAAAGTTCTTTTTAACCACTTTAAAATAGATCAAGAGTGTGATTATAGTAACTTACTACTAGCTCGAGGCTAGGGAAGATTCTAGTCGCAAAATGAGTGGATAAAAGCAATAGGGTGAGGTCCTTCGCGTTCCGAATGCACCAAGCCTCCTCGTATGTGATCCTCAACACTTGTATGCTCTTGGAATGAGAAGATCAAAACCGAAAAATGGATGGATGTGGTGTGTGTGTGTTCGGCCGAGAGCCAAAGAGAGGGAGAGAGAGAGAGTTTTGTTGAGAGTTGAGTGAAATGATCATGTGTGTTAAGACTAGAACTTATAGACAAACCTTTCACAAATAACCAAAGGGTTTTATGTCTAATAGATATTAATCACAAGGGATTTAAATAATCAACAAAGGACAAGGGGTGTCCCCCAAGGGGACGGTTCGGTTAGGGGGGGGGGGTCTCCTAGTTAGATTTCAACCAAATGTTAAGTATTAGTTAAGTTAAGTGAAGGTTAACTCGGTTACTAGCGTGTCGTGCATTATGACGGGTGTTAGGGTATTCAGGGACCCTAACTGGCTCAGAAAAAGAAAAACAATGTTGTTGGCAATATTTTTATGTTCCGGGTAAAGTCCGGTTGTTCGGTTGGATAGAGATCCCTTAAAGTGCTTAACAAAGCTTTAAAGTGTCGTTATTATTATTTTTAGTGACACAACTTATTCCCGACACTTTGGAAAGTGTCTAGTAATGTTTTTCGCATGTTTTGGCACTTTATTAAGTACCTAAATGCTGAATTTTAATTAAAGTGCTGAATTTTGTACTTAGAGTACGTTTTAGGCACATCCGGTCACTGTAATTATCACCTAGTGACGTAGTTCTACAACCCTTATATCCCTACACTCACTACTTGTGTAGCAACTATCTCTGGCTCTTACAGGCCTTAGAGGCAGTACTTGCCTGGTGCTAGTAATGACAGCACGTTTAACAGGTTATCCGTTCATTGTGCTACTGTGCTTTTGGTTCATCAAGGTTGTCACAAAGGTGCTGTAAGCAAAACATGGAGTGACAGCAAGTAAAGTATGATGCAAGTAAGTACATGTATCAGCATTCAAGTAGCAGTTTATCCACAAGTTCAAGTAAGCACAGTAATTAAGCAGTAATTAATTATTAATTAAGTCGTACGGAAACCGGGTTTATTGAGCATGTATGTTCATAGATTTTAACCGACAAAGTTCTTTTTAACCACTTTAAAATAGATCAAGAGTGTGATTATAGTAACTTACTACTAGCTCGAGGCTAGGGAAGATTCTAGTCGCAAAATGAGTGGATAAAAGCAATAGGGTGAGGTCCTTCGCGTTCCGAATGCACCAAGCCTCCTCGTATGTGATCCTCAACACTTGTATGCTCTTGGAATGAGAAGATCAAAACCGAAAAATGGATGGATGTGGGTGTGTGTGTTCGGCCGAGAGCCAAAGAGAGGGAGAGAGAGAGAGTTTTGTTGAGAGTTGAGTGAAATGATCATGTGTGTTAAGACTAGAACTTATAGACAAACCTTTCACAAATAACCAAAGGGTTTTATGTCCAATAGATATTAAGCACAAGGGATTTAAATAATCAACAAAGGACAAGGGGTGTCCCCCAAGGGGACGGTTCGGTTAGGGGGGGGGGTCTCCTAGTTAGATTTCAACCAAATGTTAAGTATTAGTTAAGTTAAGTGAAGGTTAACTCGGTTACTAGCGAGTTGTGCATTATGACGGGTGTTAGGGTATTCAGGGACCCTAACTGGCTCAGAAAAAGAAAAACAATGTTGTTGGCAATATTTTTATGTTCCGGGTAAAGTCCGGTTGTTCGGTTGGATAGAGATCCCTTAAAGTGCTTAACAAAGCTTTAAAGTGTCGTTATTATTATTTTTAGTGACACAACTTATTCCCGACACTTTGGAAAGTGTCTAGTAATGTTTTTCTCATGTTTTGGCACTTTATTAAGTACCTAAATGCTGAATTTTAATTAAAGTGCTGAATTTTGTACTTAGAGTACGTTTTAGGCACATCTGGTCACTGTAATTATCACCTAGTGACGCAGTTCTACAACCCTTATATCCCTACACTCACTACTAGTGTAGCAACTATCTCTGGCTCTTACAGGCCTTAGAGGCAGTACTTGCCTGGTGCTAGTAATGACAGCACGTTTAACAGGTTATCCGTTCATTGTGCTACTGTGCTTTTGGTGCATCAAGGTTGTCACAAAGGTGCTGTAAGCAAAACATGGAGTGACAGCAAGTAAAGTATGATGCAAGTACGTACATGTATCAGCATTCAAGTAGCAGTTTATCCACAAGTTCAAGTAAGCACAGTAATTAAGCAGTAATTAATTATTAATTAAGTCGTACGGATACGAGCAATGTAGCCCTTAGTCGATGATGATGTATGACGCTATTATGTACCTGTACACTTACTATGTGGTCTCGATATATGGCAATCCCAGTATTCTCATCATATGTGATGTTTTGATTGATTATTTATGTTTTATGACATGGGATGTTGTGTGATTGATATGATTATAACATGAGATGTTATGTACTATTACTACCATAATAAAGCGTACGTATTATAACATGGGATCTTTATTTTGGCCTGACCGACGTGAACTCATCTCTTAGAAGATGCCGCCTAGACGTCAAACGCCGATGCCTACCAATGAGGCAGAACTCCAACAAGTCATCGCTGCTGCCATCGCGCAATACACCGCCTCGCAAGGAGGACCCAACAGAAGCCGCTCAAACAACAATGGCAACAACAATCCACCTCATGGGTGCACCTACAAGCAGTTTCTAGACTGCAAGCCTGTCAACTTTGATGGCACCGGAGGTGCTGTCGCTTTTGTTCGTTGGGCCGAGAAGAATGAATTTGTTCTCCGCATGAGCAAATGTGCACCGAACCAGCAAGTCACCTACATTTCTGGGCTATTTCTGGATGGAGCCCTATCTTGGTGGAATTTGCAAGTACAGACACTTGGTGAAGCTGCTACCTACGCACTAACATGGACCGAACTGAACGAACTAATGCGCAAAAAGTATTGTTCTCGCGTAGAAATCCAAAGATTGGAAACTGAGTTCTGGCATTTGATGATGGAAGGTCCGAAGATCGCGGAATATGTTCAGAGGTTTCATGACCTGTCGCATGTGGTACCCTATATGGTCACTCCAGAATTCAAGCGGATTGAATGCTTCATTTGGGGATTAGCTCCTCAAATCATAAGCATGGTGACCTCCTCCAAGCCTGCAACAATTACTGAAGCAATCGATTTGAGCGTGACTCTCACTGAGGAGGCTATCCGCCTGAACAAGTTCAATGAGATCGAGACAAGGAAGAAAGAGACTCACGTCGAGTCATCCGGAGGTAACAAACGAAAGTTCTCAAACTTCAAACAAGGCATTAGTGGTGTTGTTAAGAAAGGAGAGCCAAACGCGCCAGCTCAGGTTACAGCTGGTAGTGGAAAGAAAGGAAAGGGATAAATGGGTTTGAAGGTATGTGAAGCTTGTGGGAATAGATATCCCCTGCCAAGAATTGATGATCTGTTTGATCAACTTCAAGGTTTAAGTTTTTACTCAAAGATCGATTTGCGATCTGGATACCATCAGTTAAGGATACAAGAGGAGAGTATTCCGAAGACAACCTTCAGGACTCGTTATGGACACTACGAGTTCCTTGTTATGCTGTTTGGGTTGACCAACGCACCTGCAGTCTTTATGGATTTGATGAATAGAGTTTGCAAGCCGTACTTGGACAAGTTCGTGATTGTGTTTATCGACGACATCTTAATTTATTCAAGGACAAAGGCTGAGCACGAACAGCATCTAGGAGCTATTTTGGAGCTGCTGAAGAAAGAACAGCTGTATGCCAAATTCTCTAAGTGCGAATTTTGGCTACGTGAAGTCCAATTTCTTGGACATGTGGTGAATGGAGATGGAATCCATGTGGGTCCAACCAAGATCGAAGCGATCAAGAATTGGGAAACGCCAAAGACGCCAACCGAGATTCGACAATTCCTGGGTTTGGCTGGCTACTATCGAAGGTTCATTGAGGATTTTTCGAAGATCGCTCAACCATTGACGCTCCTCACCCAGAAAGATAAGAAGTTTGATTGGGGAATCAAATAGGAAGAAGCGTTTCAACTATTGAAGGATAAGCTCTGCAATGCGCCAATTCTAGCACTACCGGAAGGTACTGACGATTTCGTGGTATACTGTGACGCCTCGCGTCAAGGATTGGGTTGCGTGTTGATGCAACGCCAGAAGGTTATTGCTTACGCATCACGTCAGTTTAAGGTACATGAGAAGAACTATACCACGCACGATTTGGAGCTAGGCGCAGTGATATTTTCTTTAAAGATCTGGAGACACTACTTATATGGTACGAAATGTACAATTTTTTACAGATCATAAGAGCCTACAACACATATTCAACCAGAAGGAGTTGAATATGAGACAAAGATGATGGGTTGAGTTGTTAAATGATTACGATTGCGAGATAAAGTATCATCCAGGGAAGGCGAATGTGGTTACCGACGCCCTAAGTCGAAAAGAGAGGATCAAGCCCATAAGGGTTAGGGCTTTAGAAATGATTATCCAAACCGATCTTTCCTTGCGCATTCGTGCCGCGCAGAAAGAAGCTCTTAAGGAAGGAAATATTGAAGAAGAATATCTCCGTGGGATGGAGAAGCTATTGGTGCCAAACGAGGAAGGAACGTTATGTTTTAAGAAAAGGAATTGGGTTCCTCTGTTTGGTGGTTTAAGGAAAGTTGTTTTTGATGAAGCTCACAAATCGCGGTACTCTATCCATCCAGGAGCGGATAAGATGTACCAGGATCTCAAGGATTACTATTGGTGGCCTAGGATGAAGGGTGATGTTGCTGTTTATGTGAGCAAGTGTCTAACGTGCGCTAAGGTAAAAGCGGAATACCAAAGCCTTCAGGACTTCTGCAACAACCTGAGATTCCCAAGTGGAAATGGGAACAAATCTCTATGGATTTTATTACAAAGTTGCCAAGGACGCCAAGAGGCCATGACACTATTTGGGTAATAGTGGACCGATTAACGAAGTCAGCACACTTTTACCTATCAGGGAGAAGGATAATACGAGCAAGTTGGCTGAAATTTACATGCGGGAGATCGTTGCACGTCATGGAGTGCCTCTCTCGATCATCTCTGATAGAGACGGAAGGTTTGTGTCAAGGATATGGCAATCCTTCCAAGAAGCTTTTGGCTCACAATTGAATCTGAGCACTGCGTTTCATCCGCAAACTGATGGGCAAAGTGAAAGAACTATTCAGACCTTGGAAGATATGCTGAGAGCATGTGTTATGGATTTGGGCGGTAGCTGGGATAAGCATTTGAAGCTCTTTACGGACGCAAGTGTCGATCACCCCTATGCTGGGCTGACGCAGGTGATAGGCAGCTTGTTGGTCCCGAAATCGTCCAAGAGACGACAGACAAGATTGCGCAAATTCGAAAACGCATCGAATCAGCTCGCGAAAGACAGAAAGCCTATGCAGATCCAAACCGGAAACATTTGGAATTCCAAGTTGGAGATATGGTTTTATTGAAAGTTTCACCCTGGAAGGGTGTGGCACGCTTCGGAAAGCGTGGGAAGTTGAATCCGCGTTACATTGGCCCTTTCAGAATTTTGGAAAGAATAGGGCTAGTAGCAAACAAGCTGGACTTACCTGCTGAGCTGAATGGAGTTCACGATACATTTCATGTATCCAACCTGAAGAAAATTCCAACTCAAGATACCGTTGTCCTTCCCACTGACGAGATTCATGTTGACGACACGCTCCATTTCGTTGCAGAACCTGTTGAGGTTACGGATTGGAAAGTAAACAAGACCCGCCAGAGCAGTGTCAAGCTCGTCAAGGTTCGTTGGAATGCCAGACATGGTCCTGAATACACCTGGGAGCGTGAGGACCGGATGAAGGAGAAATACCCCCACCTATTTCCCAAGAACCATACTTCTAGAAGAAGAACTTAAAATTTCGTCCCGAAATTTTTCTAACGGGGGGAGAATGTGACAACTCTCAATAAACCCGGTATCATCGTTTAACCCGGATTGGTCATGATCATGGATCATGACATAGAGCTTGTTTAAGTGTAACAAGGGTTAAGTGATGAAACTCTACCACACGAGAAACTTGAACTTGTGTAAAAACGATTTATCTTACGAAGTGGTGTTTAAAACTAGTAGATCTACGGATCTACAAGCGGAATTTTCAAAGGACCGAGTGTCAAGGAAATCTTATTTTCTAAAACCGGATCTTACATGAACAAGAATGATTTTTAAACACACAAGCGTGTAGACACTTGTGTAACACTAAATTTCGACAAAGAACTAGTTTTGTCAAATTTTACAAGAAGTTGTAAAGATGGAATTTCGTTAAAAACGAGACTTTTACGAAACCGGATTAATTTATACAAAAGATCCACTAAAAGTAATGGGATTTAATTAATAATAGATCAAGAGTGTGATTATAGTAACTTACTACTAGCTCGAGGCTAGGGAAGATTCTAGTCGCAAAATGAGTGGATAAAAGCAATAGGGTGAGGTCCTTCGCGTTCCGAATGCACCAAGCCTCCTCGTATGTGATCCTCAACACTTGTATGCTCTTGGAATGACAAGATCAAAACCGAAAAATGGATGGATGTGGGTGTGTGTGTTCGGCCGAGAGCCAAAGAGAGGGAGAGAGAGAGAGTTTTGTTGAGAGTTGAGTGAAATGATCATGTGTGTTAAGACTAGAACTTATAGACAAACCTTTCACAAATAACCAAAGGGTTTTATGTCTAATAGATATTAAGCACAAGGGATTTAAATAATCAACAAAGGACAGGGGGTGTCCCCTAAGGGGACGGTTCGGTTAGGGGGGGGGGGTCTCCTAGTTAGATTTCAACCAAATGTTAAGTATTAGTTAAGTTAAGTGAAGGTTAACTCGGTTACTAGCGTGTCGTGCATTATGACGGGTGTTAGGGTATTCAGGGACACTAACTGGCTCAGAAAAAGAAAAACAATGTTGTTGGCAATATTTTTATGTTCCGGGTAAAGTCCGGTTGTTCGGTTGGATAGAGATCCCTTAAAGTGCTTAACAAAGCTTTAAAGTGTCGTTATTATTATTTTTAGTGACACAACTTATTCCCGACACTTTGGAAAGTGTCTAGTAATGTTTTTCTCATGTTTTGGCACTTTATTAAGTACCTAAATGCTGAATTTTAATTAAAGTGCTGAATTTTGTACTTAGAGTACGTTTTAGGCACATCCGGTCACTGTAATTATCACCTAGTGACGCAGTTCTACAACCCTTATATCCCTACACTCACTACTAGTGTAGCAACTATCTCTGGCTCTTACAGGCCTTAGAGGCAGTACTTGCCTGGTGCTAGTAATGACAGCACGTTTAATAGGTTATCCGTTCATTGTGCTACTGTGCTTTTGGTGCATCAAGGTTGTCACAAAGGTGCTGTAAGCAAAACATGGAGTGACAGCAAGTAAAGTATGATGCAAGTAAGTACATGTATCAGCATTCAAGTAGCAGTTTATCCACAAGTTCAAGTAAGCACAGTAATTAAGCAGTAATTAATTATTAATTAAGTCGTACGGATACCGGGTTTAATGAGGGTTGTCACATTCTCCCCCCGTTAGAAAAATTTTGTCCCGAAATTTTAAGTTCTTCTTCTAGAAGTAGGGTTCTTGGGAAATAGGTGGGGGTATTTCTCCTTCATCCGGTCCTCACGCTCCCAGGTGTATTCAGGACCATGTCTGGCATTCCAACGAACCTTGACGAGCTTGACACTGCTCCGGCGGGTCTTGTTTACTTTCCAATCCGTAACCTCAACAGGTTCTTCAACGAAATGGAGCGTGTCGTCAACATGAATCTCATCGGTGGGAATGACAACGGTATCTTGAGTTGGACTTTTCTTCAGGTTGGATACATGAAATGTATCGTGAACTCCATTCAGCTCAGCAGGTAAGTCCAGCTTGTATGCTACTAGCCCTATTCTTTCCAAAATTCTGAAAGGGCCAATGTAACGCGGATTCAACTTCCCACGCTTTCCGAAGCGTGCCACACCCTTCCAGGGTGAAACTTTCAATAAAACCATATCTCCAACTTGGAATTCCAAATGTTTCCGGTTTGGATCTGCATAGGCTTTCTGTCTTTCGCGAGCTGATTCGATGCGTTTTCGAATTTGCGCAATCTTGTCTGTCGTCTCTTGGACGATTTCGGGACTAACAAGCTGCCTATCACCTGCGTCAGCCCAGCAGAGGGGTGATCGACACTTGCGTCCGTAAAGAGCTTCAAATGGCGCGGCTCCAATACTGGTGTGGTAGCTGTTGTTGTATGAAAATTCGACCAGTGGCAAATGCTTATCCCAGCTACCGCCCAAATCCATAACACATGCTCTCAGCATATCTTCCAAGGTCTGAATAGTACTTTCACTTTGCCCATTAGTTTGCGGATGAAACGCAGTGCTCAGATTCAATTGTGAGCCAAAAGCTTCTTGGAAGGATTGCCATATCCTTGACACAAACCTTCCGTCTCTATTAGAGATGATCGAGAGAGGCACTCCATGACGTGAAACGATCTCCCGCATGTAAATTTCAGCCAACTTGCTCGTATTATCCTTCTCCCTGATAGGTAAGAAGTGTGCTGACTTCGTTAATCGGTCCACTATTACCCAAATAGTGTCATGGCCTCTTGGCGTCCTTGGCAACTTTGTAATAAAATCCATAGAGATTTGTTCCCATTTCCACTTGGGAATCTCAGGTTGTTGCAGAAGTCCTGAAGGCTTTTGGTATTCCGCTTTTACCTTAGCGCACGTTAGACACTTGCTCACATAAACAGCAACATCACCCTTCATCCTAGGCCACCAATAGTAATCCTTGAGATCCTGGTACATCTCCTGGATGGATAGAGTACCGCGATTTGTGAGCTTCATCAAAAACAACTTTCCTTAAACCACCAAACAGAGGAACCCAAATCCTTTTCTCAAAACATAACGTTCCTTCCTCGTTTGGCACCAATAGCTTCTCCATCCCACGGAGATATTCTTCTTCAAGATTTCCTTCCTTAAGAGCTTCTTTCTGCGCGGCACGAATGCGCAAGGAAAGATCGGTTTGGATAATCATTTCTAAAGCCCTAACACTTATGGGCTTGATCCTCTCTTTTCGACTTAGGGCGTCGGCAACCACATTCGCCTTCCCTGGATGATACTTTATCTCGCAATCGTAATCATTTAACAACTCAACCCATCGTCTTTGTCTCATATTCAACTCCTTCTGGTTGAATATGTGTTGTAGGCTCTTATGATCTGTAAAAATTGTACATTTCGTACCTGATGACGGGGGTAGCTCAAACCTTAATAACCTGATTAGAAACACAACAGCTTAAAAGGTTGAAAGGTTAAAAGGTTCGGAAATAGTCCAACGGTCATGAACAGTAAAAAGGACAAGCACAGTGTCCGGTCACATCAACACTTAACGTCTGAACCATTTCTGCACAGACAAAACATGTGCACAGAGAACACCCTTTTGTCCGCAGGTCTAAACCCTTCAACCCCCAAATGGGCAAGTCCCTCACTGTAGCCACGGATCACTGGTCAAAGGCTTCCTCTTATAGAAGATTCTTTCCCTATAAGTAACAGCCTCTTGCCATCCATTCCAGCCATTCCAGATCAACTCAGATCACCCTTGATCTCTGATCTTACTTCTCCTCTCTAGAACTTGCTCCATGCTTGTTCTATTCTCGGCTCACTACAATATTATCTCACTTAACATAGACATTCTGGGTTGAACCCTTCAAGCCAGAATTCAAAGTGAATAATAACAAAGTGATCCGCCTCCACGTGCTACAAACGTGGGGGGACCCCACGACCTGCGTTAGGCTAATCGAAACCTTGAACCCTTTTACCCCGGAGATATCGCTACTATCTTTGGTCTTGTATTTGTTGCATCAACAAGTTGGCGCCCACCGTGGGGCTACGCCGCTAACTTTATCTTAAAGACCAGTTGTGTAGCTCCATTTTCTCTTTACATCATGTCTGAAAGCGAGTCTCTCGGTTAGGTAAATCAGGTTCCTAACAACACCGATTTAACACCAAGTTCCGGTCGGATCTCACCGGTCAAATCTACATTTCTTTATACTCCCGGAAGTACTCCACCGGGATATGTTCCCGGAGTTCACTTCTTTTCAAACACCAACCCCATCTCGGTCAGGGGTTGCACCTACTCAAATCGATGCAATGCATACACCGGAACGCATAGATCTAACACCCGAGGGAGTAGCTAGAAATTTCTTACAACTGAAATTTCTTCTCAACTAGCATGTGACCTTAGAAAGGAAAAAAAAAAGGTGCGAATAAGACTAAATTATGAGGAGTCTAAACCCTCATTATCACCTGGCCGTCCATCTCTTCCTTTTAGCAGCTCACGTTCAACCACATCTTACCTTGAAGCTGGTCCTAGTGTGACAGACCAACCACTCAAGCCTTTAAGCTTCTGGGAGGCCAAGTTCAACCGCTTTTTCCTTATTTACCTCCCAACCCGTTACAACCGGTGCACCTATTGGGCATAAAACCACTTTTGATCAATTATGGTAAGTCACCAACTTTAAGTGTTCCCCCTCCCATTGCTACTTCGTGAAAACCAGCCATGGCCACCCTGCCTTCGGCTCGTGGTATGGTCATGAACACATCCATGGGAATGCCTTATACAGTAAGCCTTTAAGGCTTTAACCTTATGACACAGATGATGACATCTTTCATGAGTACCATCAGAAAGCCTTTAACGCTTTAACCTTATGCCCTAGCTGATGACACAATTTCCTTTGCAGCACGTAAAAGCTGGATGATGACACAGAAAGCCTTCAAGGCTTTAACCTTAACTTCATCAACCAAGTGCCAACCACTCACCAGGGTACCTCAAACGGTAATCCAGCTTCAAGGGTAATAAAATACCCCTCAAAACCTTACAAGCCCAATATCTTGCTTCAATAAATTGTTGAGTACGAGTTTCAAACCCAGATAAAGATGCCATCATGGTACTGAAGACTACTTCCAAATCTTCGCCGGGACTACAAGAATAAAAAAATGACCCAACTCCGAATGTTGTCTCATGTTCAGGCAAACCCTTGAAGGGTCTTCGCGCATATGGTTCAATGACCTTCCTGGACGAAGCGTTCAGACCTTTAACGATCTTAGCAAAAGTTCCCTATAAAAACATAGGTATGTCAAGGACGCCATGATAATCTTCCAGATCAAACAACATGATGATGAAAGTCTCAGAGACTTCATCGAAAGTTACAAGAAGGAAGGTTTAACTTACGCCGATGAAAAGGTTAGGGGTGCAGGGTTCATGAATGCTATAAATTCCAAATATCTCACAAGAGACTTCAATAAATGCCTGCCCAAACCCTTGAAGAAACACTCGAAAGGGCTGAAGCCCACATTCGAGGAGGATAAGCTGTAGACATCAAAGAACAAAATAAAAGACTCTTAACTGGAGCTTCCAGTATGGCTCTTATGACAAACAGTTCAAAGGTTCGGATTCCAGAAGGCTTGAAGGCCGGAACCCTCCAAGCCAAGAAAAAACCATAAACTTTACAGCCTTAACCAAGACTCCGCAAGAGATCTTGGCAACCGAAGAGGTAAAACACAGCTTCCACCCTCCTCAACCTTTGCCAAAAAACAAAAGATTAGAAAAATCAAGCCAGTATTGTGAGTTTCACGAATAGAAAGGTCACCATACCAATAATTGCTTCCAACCCAAAAAGAGGATCGAAAAAGCCGTCAAGTCCGAACTGGCTTACTTGGTTAAAGGGGTCAAGGATAAAATGGTTGAAGAATAAAAGTAGGAAGTGAGCATGGTCGACCTTGAAAACAAAGCTTTAACCCTCTCAGCTGATGAAAAACTTGAAACGCTTTAACCCTCTCAGCGACGATGAGCGTTCAAAGCTTCAACAGTCTTAATCCTCCAAAATCATGTTTAAGAAATGCTTTAACCCTCTCAGCTGATGAAAAGCTTGAAACGCTTTAACCCTCTCAGCGATGATGAGCGTTCAAAGCTTCAACAGTCTGAATCATCCAAAATTATGCTTGAGAAATGCTTTAACCCTCTCAGCTGATGAAAAGCTTGAAACGCTTTAATCCTCTCAGCGACGATGAGCGTTCAAAGCTTCAACAGTCTGAAGGTATCGCAGATATACCTATCAAGCCTTTAGGCCAAATAACCCATTATGTTTGTTCAACGAGAGAACAAAGTGATGAACCGAACAACTCACTTTTGCGGTGATCAATATCCCTTCCAACTATGATATCATCATAGGAAGGCCAGGGCAAGGTGTGTTCGGAATGGCAGTTTTAGTCAGTCAAGGCACTGTGAAGTTTCCCACTGAAAAAGGGATCGCAACCCTTCAACCTACCCAAGAAGCTTTTGTGGTTGAAGGGGAAAGCTCAAGAAAGGACGAAGACGATGAACAAGGGTTGAACATAAACCCAAAATATCGTCAACAGGGGATAAGGGTAAACACCAACCTTTCCAATGAAACCCTCTCATACCTTGAAAAGTTGCTCTTGCACTACGTCTTTGCTTAGTGCCCGGAAGATATGACCGGCATCCCCCGTAGCATTATTGAAATATGAATTATGGATCCCATCTGATAATAAGCCCATTATATAAAAGATAGAAAAGCTTGTTCTAACCAAAATCCTTGGAGAGGTTAAGTATCAAGCATGGGTGGCCAATCCCGTAATGGTTCGAAAACTCGAAAATTTTTGAAGAATGTATATCGATTTTAAAGACTTGAACAAAGCATGCCTAAAGGATTGCTACTCACTGCCCCAGATAGACCTCAAGGTTAACTCGCTCACAGGCTTCCCGTCCAAGTGTCTTCTTGACACCTAAAAGGGTTACCATCAGATCCTAATAAAAATAAAAAACTACATTCCACACTGATAAAGATATATCTTGCTATCAAAAAATGCCTTTTGGTTTAAGAAATGCAGGTGCCACTTATCAACGTCTGGTTGACAAAGCGTTTGCCGGACAAATCGGCAAGAACATTAAAGCTTATTTTGACGATTTGATGATCAAGAGCAAAACGGAATACCAAATGCTCAATGACATACAAGAAACCTTCCAAACCTCGAGAAAGATAAACATGAAAGCTTAATCCAGTCAAGTGCTCGTTCCTAGGGCACATCATGGGGAAACAAAGCATAAAAGCCAACCCTCAAAGGATGTGCTAACAAGAAAGACTTTCAATGGAAAGCTTACAGCTTTGAAGCGTTTTACTTCAAAAGGAAGCCTTCAACCAAATGAAGCAACACTCAGCTTCACTCCCAGCCATTTCGGCTCCAGAAACAGGAGAAACGGCCTCTATCTACCTTTCGATTGCTGAAAATACCATAAGTACGGCTCTAATCATTGAACGAAACAAAGTTCAGATACCCGTTTACTTTTACAAAACTTCAAAATTAGCAGAAATCAAATATTCTTCTTTAAAAAAAAAAAACTTGCTCTAGCCCTAGCCCAAACGGCTAGAAGGCTTCGAAGGTACTTTCAGTAACACCCGATACAAGTGATCATTGACTAACCAATTAAGAATGTGCTTGAAAAACAAGAAAATTTCGGACGATTAGCCAAATGAGTTGTGAATCTAGGTGAACACAAAATCACCTATGTCCTGAGAAAAGTTGTCAAAGCTCAAATCTTGGCTGACTTCATCTTATAAGTCCCTAAAGAAGCCATAACAGAAGTTAATACAACTGCAGCTGAACCCTCCAACCCTGATACCTGGAAGCTCTTTACCGACGAAGCTTCCAGCATTGAAGGGTCAGGAGCAGGGCTAGTTCTAATTGATCCTAACGAATTGTAATTCACGTATGCCCTTCGTCTTGAATTTCAGACTACAAACAACAAAGCTGAGTATGAAGCATTGATTGCTGGGCTCAAGCTTGCAAAATATGGGTGTCAAAAGGCTTCAAGTCTTCACAGACTCGTTGCTTGTTTCAAACCAAATAAGTGACAACTACATAGCCAAAGAAATGGGGGTTCAAAAGCTTCAAGTCCTTACAAACTCTCTCAAGCTAAGACAATAACAACTACATAGCAAAAGAACCCAACATGTATTAGTACCGAGAGAAATCAAAGGAATTGATGAACACATTTCAAACATTTTCCATCAAAAAAGTTCCAAGATCTCAAAACAAGAGAGCTAATGCACTAAGCAAACTTGTATCTCCTATGTTTGCCCACCTCACCAAGAAGGTACTAATTGAGGTGTTAAAAACCTCATCCATCCAAAGACTTGAGGTTCAAGATGTGATCACTAAAAAAGGGTCAAATTGGATGACTCCCATTGAAAGGTTCCTCAAAATGGTGAATTACCTAATGACCAGACTAAGGCTAAAAGGGTTCGTATCAAGTCAAGGCAATATGTGTTACAAGGAGATATCCTTTACAAAAAGGATACCTTGCACCACTACTTCGACGCGTTGGCCCAGAACAAAGCCAATATCTGATCAAAGAGGTTCACGAAGGGATATGTGGAGCTCATTGTGGCCCAAAATCGGTAGTGTCAAAGTTGATGAACCTCGAACACTTTTGGCCTTCCATGCTTCGAGATACCTCCGAACAATCGCGAAAGTATGAAGCTTGTCAGTTACATGCTCCGGTACCCAAAAGCCTCAAAAATGACCCCGTTCCCATCTCCTCGGCTTGGCTATTTCACAAGTAAAGAATCAGCATCGTTGGTCCATCCCCACTAGCCAAATGAGGAGTCAAGCTCTTATTGGTAGCCGTGAACTACTTCACCAAGTGGCCAAAAGTAAAACTATTGGCAAAAATCTCAGGGAAACAGTTCATTGATTTCGTTTACGAAAACATAATCTGTCGTTTTGGGCTCCAGGGGTACTAGTCACGAATAACGGGAAGTAGTTTGCCGAGAAGCCTTCTAGCTCCTGGTGTAAGGAGTTCAAAATAACCCAAGTATTCAGCTCGGTAGCTCACCCACAATCCAACGGCCAAGTTAATAGGACAAACAACAACATTGTTGAAAGGATTAAATCTCGATTGGAAAGATACAACAACTGGCTCGAATAGCTTCCCAATGTGCTATTGGAAATTCGAACAACCAAGAAAACGAGCCACAAGAAAACACCCTACAGCCTAGTGTTTGGATCAGAGGTTGTATTCCTAGCCGAAATCGGAGTAACAATACAAAGAACACTCAACATCGACCTCGAATCAAATAAGAAAGAGATAATGTTGAATTTGGAACTCCTCGAAGAGGCTCGTGATCAAGCAGCCATACAAAAAGCGAGGTACAAGCAAAACATGGAATTATATTACAATACACGGGTGAAGCATGAACGCTTCAAGCCTGAGGACCTTGTGCTTCGAAATAATGAGTCCTGCAAGAAAGAAAGCCAAGGAAAGCTTGGCCCTAAGTAGGAAGGGCCATACACTATCCTTAAAGCCTACAAAGGGGGATCATCTGGCAGGCCCGCAAGGAAAAAAGCTTCCCCACCATTGGGATGCCAAAAACCTTAAAAGGTTCCATGTTTAACCAAAACGTGTTACAAATAGTTCCCAAAAGTTGTTCTGTTCCCCTAGTAATCGAATTACTTTGTAATAAATGAACGACGAATCAAAATTTATCTTTCTATCCTATAATCAGGTTGAGAACCTAGCAAGAAACTCCATGGCAAGGGCCATGTAAGGGGATGAGCTCCCAGGCCACATCGCTCAATAGGTTCAAGGGTTGAATGGACCTATATAAGGGGTGAGTTCCTAAATCAATACAACTCCATGAGACTCATAGAAATCTTAAAAAGCATGTCTCATAGACGGGTTTGAACAGCCTACACCAAATGTTCCTTAAGCCCTAACATTGGCTTACGAACCAAAAATACTCTAAGTGAATATCATACATAGGATAGAGGTTGTATCTTCTTGTTAAAAATATCCTAAGGCTAAGTGACTGCAGCACTGAACCCTTTAAGGTATAAATAACATAAGATGCACCACCCAAAACAAAGACAACATGCAAAATCAATAAAAACGCAAGGGAATAAATAGAACAACATAGCAAGATAAGTTAAAGATAGCAAGGGCCATACTGGCCATCAAACATAAAGCATTGTCCACAAGCCTCCAAGGCTTTAACCACCAAGGGATCTAGATGGTTCCTTTAAAATAAAAAGATGTTCATACAAACAACCCATAATATTGTTCGACATGCTAAGAAAGCTATGAATTAAGGCCTCTTCTTCACTTAGCAACGTCAGGGATGGTAGACTTTGCTGCATCATCCTTCTTCGAACCTCCATCATCTGGGGTCTTTTTAGCCTTCCTCTTTTTCCTCCCTGCTGCACCTGTTGCCTCCGAGGCTTCAAGGCTTGAACCCTTTGAGCCCTCACCACCTTCAGAACACGTTTCCTCGCTATCTCCGAAGCAAGGACGTTTCTTCGAGAGGGACTTCAACACTTCGTTACAAACAACCTCATTAAGGCCCTTGGGTTTTAGCTCCTGCAAGACAGGCAAAGGTTTACCAAAACACTTGGAGACTTCACCCACATAAGGGTAAATCATATGCTCAATCTTAAAAATTGTTCCCTTGAACACTTTGAAGGCTTTGGGTTGAAAAAGAGAAGACTTTTCCTGAGGCTCCCCAGGTTCACAAAGCTTTGTAACCAACAAACAAACCTTGGTGTCTCACATGAGCAAGAAGCTCGGTGTACACATCACCCAAGACTTTGTTTGAACTCCGACGAATGGAGAAGATAGGTAACCACTTGCTGAAATCCATGCTCAATGAGCCATTTATTATCACCAATTTCATAAGAAAGTGAAGCCTTTAACCCTTCTTTCTCCTCCAAGAAGGCCTTTTTCTGAACCTCCAAGGCAGCCTTATCGATCCTGACTTAAACCCTGTCAGCTTCCAAGCGTTTTTCCAAATTCAACCACCTCAGTCTTGTGCTGGGAAAAAAGCTCATCAATACACAACATCAGCTTTTCTCCTACCCAGCATAACCCCCTGCCTCCTTCTTTAGAGTAGCTAATGAAGCCTTCATCTCATCTCTCTTCTTCGAGAAGACATCATATTCTCGCATCCTCTTGCGAAATCGGGATACACCCTCTGGAAGCAAGGAAACAAGGTTACAAGCACCCATTACCATTTTTCGAAATCATCAGGTCATCACCCATAGATGAGCAAGAACCTCGAACAACAGGAGAATCAAAGTGGGTAAGAACATCCTCACAAACGGATGAAGGCTTGAAGCTGTCACCAACTGTGACCTTCCAATCCGGCACATAAACCTCCCCGGGATTAACATTGGTGGAACCTTCACCACCGATCCCGGAACCCTTCAAGCTCACAACCTTTTTACCCGCCAAACCACCAAGGGCCGTCCCTTGTCCTTTTTTGATTTTCCCCAACCCCAATTTCTAAATCATCTGAAGCCTCTATGTCATTACTTAGTTCCACCGGCTCAGAAGCCGATGGTTGGCCAGTAGTCTTTATTAAACAACAGCTCGAACGACGAGTTGAGACTTTGGAAGCAACAACTTTGGTGAAACCCTTGACATTGGGAACGTTCACATAGCCTGAACCCTCGAACCTATGTTCAGTGCCCCTAACAACAACATCTTCGCTGGATGTAGCCTCGGCATCTCCAAACACAACATCAGATGTGTCATCGCTCTTGATAAAGTCTAAGGCAAACATAATTGCAACAAATAAAATATAACATAAGCAGAAAATACAAAATATCATACCTTGATCATCTCTCACGAGCACAGGGTCACGACCCGGATTGTCCCACAACTTGCTAACATCCATCAGCACTAAAAGATGTTTGGAAAAGGGACAAAGCCTGGAAGGACACCCCCTAATAAACTTCAATAACCATCTATCTCCTGTTTGAAAGGTTCAAGCTCATTCAAAACAGCATAAGGGTGCCTCCAAACAAGCCTGAAAGGAACAATGGACTCAGAAATCCAGAAAAAATGGTCCTTCCAAGAACCAAAGGTAGTAACCATTGAGGAAGTCAAACAAACATCAACTTGGGATGTCTCAAACGTGACCCAATTGTCGTTCTTGGTCAACCAGAAGAAACATCAATGATGGGCCATACCCTATCACAAAACCTCAAAGTGTAAAGTCTCAGCAAGACCTTGAGGACGTAACTGACCAAACGACACACGATAATACTCTAAAACATTTAGAGCAAAGACCGAAACGGATGACACAAGTTGGAAAACTTAAAATGACAGCAATAGAACCAGCGAGACACTGATCGATTGATTTATCTAAACCCGGAGCCACCGGATTAAACTCTAGATCGATCCCTCATTCATTACAAAAAGCCTCAACTTCCTCTTGAGTGAGACAAGTTGAAGCCTTTAAGCCTTCAAGCCTTAAAACCTTGAAGCCTATCACATCTACTATCATTCCGAAATTCAAATCTCAAAAACTCAAACGCCTTAAAGCCTTGAAGCCTTTAAGCAATAAAAAATAATGTGTAAAAGTCAGAAGCATTTGAGCTTACATCCCAAACACCTCTGACTTGGGGGGCTGATGACGGGGGTAGCTCAAACCTTAATAACCTGATTAGAAACACAACAGCTTAAAAGGTTGAAAGGTTAAAAGGTTCGGAAATAGTCCAACGGTCATGAACAGTAAAAAGGACAAGCACAGTGTCCGGTCACATCAACACTTAACGTCTGAACCATTTCTGCACAGACAAAACATGTGCACAGAGAACACCCTTTTGTCCGCAGGTCTAAACCCTTCAACCCCCAAATGGGCAAGTCCCTCACTGTAGCCACGGATCACTGGTCAAAGGCTTCCTCTTATAGAAGATTCTTTCCCTATAAGTAACAGCCTCTTGCCATCCATTCCAGCCATTCCAGATCAACTCAGATCACCCTTGATCTCTGATCTTACTTCTCCTCTCTAGAACTTGCTCCATGCTTGTTCTATTCTCGGCTCACTACAATATTATCTCACTTAACATAGATATTCTGGGTTGAACCCTTCAAGCCAGAATTCAAAGTGAATAATAACAAAGTGATCCGCCTCCACGTGCTACAAACGTGGGGGGACCCCACGACCTGCGTTAGGCTAATCGAAACCTTGAACCCTTTTACCCCGGAGATATCGCTACTATCTTTGGTCTTGTATTTGTTGCATCAACAGTACCATATAAGCAGTGTCTCCAGATCTTTAAAGCAAATATCACTGCGCCTAGCTCCAAATCGTGCGTGGTATAGTTCTTCTCATGTACCTTCAACTGACGTGATGCGTAAGCAATAACCTTCTTGCGTTGCATCAACACGCAACCCAATCCTTGACGCGAGGCGTCACAGTATACCACGAAATCGTCAGTACCTTCCGATAGTGCTAGAATTGGCGCATTGCAGAGCTTATCCTTCAATAGTTGAAACGCTTCTTCCTGTTTGATTCCCCAATCAAACTTCTTATCTTTCTGGGTGAGGAGGGTCAATGGTTGAGCGATCTTCGAAGTCTTTTAACATATCACCTTGTATGTTCATAGATTTTAACCGACAAAGTTCTTTTTAACCACTTTAAAATAGATCAAGAGTGTGATTATAGTAACTTACTACTAGCTCGAGGCTAGGGAAGATTCTAGTCGCAAAATGAGTGGATAAAAGCAATAGGGTGAGGTCCTTCGTGTTCCGAATGCACCAAGCCTCCTCGTATGTGATCCTCAACACTTGTATGCTCTTGGAATGAGAAGATCAAAACCGAAAAATGGATGGATGTGGGTGTGTGTGTTCGGCCGAGAGCCAAAGAGAGGGAGAGAGAGAGAGTTTTGTTGAGAGTTGAGTGAAATGATCATGTGTGTTTAGACTAGAATTTATAGACAAACCTTTCACAAATAACCAAAGGGTTTTATGTCTAATAGATATTAAGCACAAGGGATTTAAATAATCAACAAAGGACAAGGGGTATCCCCCAAGGGGACGGTTCGGTTAGGGGGGGTCTCCTAGTTAGATTTCAACCAAATGTTAAGTATTTGTTAAGTTAAGTGAAGGTTAACTCGGTTACTAGCGTGTCGTGCATTATGACGGGTGTTAGGGTATTCAGGGACCCTAACTGGCTCAGAAAAAGAAAAACAATGTTGTTGGCAATATTTTTATGCTCCGGGTAAAGTCTTGTTGTTCGGTTGGATAGAGATCCGTTAAAGTGCTTAACAAAGCTTTAAAGTGTCGTTATTATTATTTTTAGTGACACAACTTATTCCCGACACTTTGGAAAGTGTCTAGTAATGTTTTTCTCATGTTTTGGCACTTTATTAAGTAGCTAAATGCTGAATTTTAATTAAAGTGCTGAATTTTGTACTTAGAGTACGTTTTAGGCACATCCGGTCACTGTAATTATCACCTAGTGACGCAGTTCTACAACCCTTATATCCCTACACTCACCACTAGTGTAGCAGCTATCTCTGGCTCTTACAGGCCTTAGAGGCGGTACTTGCCTGGTGCTAGTAATGACAGCACGTTTAATAGGTTATCCGTTCATTGTGCTACTGTGCTTTTGGTGCATCAAGGTTGTCACAAAGGTGCTGTAAGCAAAACATGGAGTGACAGCAAGTAAAGTATGATGCAAGTAAGTACATGTATCAGCATTCAAGTAGCAGTTTATCCACAAGTTCAAGTAAGCACAGTAATTAAGCAGTAATTAATTATTAATTAAGTCGTGCGGATACCGGGTTTAATGAGGGTTGTCACAGTATACGTCTGCTAGAGTGGAGAACTTATCTGTTTTATTGATAGCCAAGAAGTGTGCAGACTTTGTGAGTCGATCCACGATCACCCAAATAGTATCGTTACCACGTTGAGATCTAGGCAGGCCAGTAACAAAATCCATGGAAATTTGCTCCCATTTCCACTGTGGTATCTCTGGTTGTTGGAGTAGGCCTGAAGGTTTCTGGTATTCTACCTTGACTCTCGCACAAGTCAAACACTTGCTGACGTAAGTTGCTATGTGGGCCTTCATGCTAGGCCACCAGTATGTAGTTCTGAGGTCGTGGTACATCTTATCCGAACCAGGGTGTACAGAGTAGCGAGACTTGTGTGCCTCATCCATCACAAGCTCTCATAGGTTACCATAAAGTGGGACCCAAATTCGGCCTGTTACGTAGTAAGCACCATCTTCCTTTTGTTCTAATCGTTGCCTTGAGCCGCGTAGGGCTTCAGCCCTGATGTTTTCTGGTTTCAATGCTTGTACCTGAGCATCTCGTATCTGGGAAGGAAGACTAGACTGTATAGTGAGTTGTAAAGCTCGTACGCGCTTAGGCGTAGTGTCCTTTCGACTGAGGGCGTCAGCCACAACATTGGCTTTGCCTGGGTGGTACCTGATCGAGCATTCGTAGTCATTCAGTAGCTCGACCCATCGTCGTTGTCGCATGTTCAGTTCCTTCTGTTTGAAGATATGCTCGAGACTCCTGTGATCGGTGTAAATGGCGCACTTGGTACCGTACAGGTAATGTCTCCATATCTTAAGTGAAAAAACAACAGCTCCCAGCTCTAAATCGTGCGTAGTGTAGTTCCTTTCATGAACCTTGAGTTGGCGTGAGGCGTACACAATAACTTTATCTCGTTGCATCAATACACAACCAAGACCCTGAATTGATGCGTCGCAGTAGACCACAAAGCCGTCTGTTCCCTCTGGTAATGAAACGATAGGTGCACTGCAAAGTCTATCCTTTAAATGCTGAAATGCTAATTCCTGTGCATTTCCCCATCGATAAACAACACCTTTCTGTGTTAGTGAGGTGAGAGGCTTTGCAATCTTGGAAAAATCTTTAATGAACCTCCTGTAGTAACCTGCCAAACCCAAGAATTGGCGAATTTCCGTTGGTGTGCGAGGTGCAGGCCAGTTCTTAATCGAGTCTACTTTGGATGGATCAACATGAATCCCATCCTTGTTTACCACATGACCTAGGAAATGGACTTCACGAAGCCAGAAGTCGCATTTTGAGAACTTCGCGTAAAGCTGTTCTGCTCGACGGAGTTCCAGAATAAGTCGTAAATGATGCTCGTGTTCTTCCTGACTCTTAGAATAGGTCAGGATGTCATCGATGAAAACTATAACGAACTTGTCTAGGTAAGGCTTGCACACTCTGTTCATCAAGTCCAGGAAGACCGCAGGTGCGTTTGTCAGCCCAAAAGGCATGACCATAAACTCATAGTGTCCATAACGAGTTCTAAAGGCTGTTTTGGAGACGTCCTCTTCCCGGACTCTCAGTTGGTGATATCCTGATCTCAGATCAATCTTCGAGTAAAAGCTCGACCCTTGCAACTGGTCGAATAGGTCGTCGATGCGTGGAAGAGGATAGCGGTTCTTCACCGTCACCTTGTTGAGCTCGCGGTAGTCGATACACATTCTAAAGGTACCATCTTTCTTCTCCAAGAATAGCACTGGAGCTCCCCATGGCGAAGTGGTTGGACGAATAAAACCGTTATCCAAAAGTTCTTGTAGTTGCGTAGAGAGTTCTTCCAACTCTGATGGAGCTAAGCGATAAGGTGCACGAGCTATGGGTGCTGCTCCAGGAGCTAGCTCGATGTGAAACTCGATCTGACGATGAGGTGGAAGGCCAGGTAATTCCTCAGGGAATACCTCAGGAAAGTCACGCACAATCGGAAAATCTTCTATCATCTTCTCTTTCTTCGAGGTGTCAGTAACGAGAGCAAGAATAGCAGTGTGGCCCTTTCGCTAACATTTCTGGGCCTTAAGGAAGGAGACGATGCTCACAACAGCACCACTCTTGTTGCCACGAATCAATAGAGGTTCATCCCCTGGCCGAGGAATACGGACAATCTTTTCGTTGCAAAGAATCTCTGCTTGATGTTGGGATAACCAGTCTATCCCAATGACAACATCGAAGCTACCCAAAGTGATAGGAAGGAGGTCGATGGAGAAAGTGTGACCAGCAAGAACAAGATTACAACCCTTGACTATGTGTGTGACCTCTAAACTTTTACCATTAGCTAACTCTATAGTGTGCTTGGGTTTCAAAAGTGTTGGGGTACGCTTAAGCATTTGACTAACTTTTAGGGACACGTAGCTAGTATCAGCACCCAAATCAAATAATACAGTAACATAAAAGTCATCGAGTAGGAACTTACCCGTCACAACATTGGGATCATTCCTCGCTTCTCCCTGGCCAATAACGAACACACGACCCCTTGCACCATTTCCGTTGTTACCCCCGTTGTTTCCATTCCCCTGGTTGTTGTTATTGTTGTTGTTGTTTTGGTTCCTGTTCAGTTGGGGACAATCTTGTCACACCCCGACCACGTAGAACATACAAAACGTGGCGGAAACATCGGGGAGTGTTGTAACAGAATTAATGTTTCATAACCATGGATACAAAAAGTGTTTCGTTTTTTTAAACATTGAATATTTACATCGTCTGGAAATCTAAATACACAATTTAAACATAGTCTATCATTGTTATTGAGTCACTAAAGCCTCGTCCAGTCCTATATGAGCATGCATCTTATCAATCGATATCGTTCAACAATACCTGAAACATATGTGAAAACGAGGTCAGCAAAGAAATGTTGGCGAATACATAGGTTTTGTAGGAGTGTTGAAATCATGGCTAGTTTAGATGTTGCAATACTTTATAAAAACATTGTTTTGAAAAGAGTATAACATTGCAACTTAATTAACCAACTCAAATCAAGCGGGTTATAGTTTATAAAACCTCGTAGCCATGACTCGTAACCCAAAAACATTTGTTTTAGTACAGCAAATTGTGAAAAGTATGTTATTTGTATAAAATGTTATATGTCCAAATTGAAATGATTTAAATAACGCTACGTTATGTAATACCATACAAACACTTATATATAGGAAGTACCAGCAGCGTATCCACCATGCTTGTATCATATTACACACGCCTCGTTACTTAATCACTTACTCAAACCAAACCAACAATGTAAGATGTCTATGTTTAAACCAATAGCCAAACGTATTGAATAATATGTCAAAATGTTTATGTCAAAATGTAAGTCATGTAATGTATAACCAATGTCAAAAGTGTTTATGTGTCAAATGTAAACCATGTAATATGTAACCAAAATGATATGTATGGCTAGTGAAATGCATCAACTAAACCATGGATGAAATGCACAAAACAAAGCATTGAAGTAAAACTTTGTTTAAATTAAAGCTATGTTTCGTGTAAATGCATGATCAATGTAAATCATGTAATATGTAACCAAAACCCAATCGTGTATCGCTTTGAAGCCAATCGTTTACCCAAATCGTTAAATTCGTTTTAGGTCGTGAAACTACTTATATGGTCGTCTCGCTAATAACATTCAAACCTTCTTGACTCGCATTAATAAACCCTTACCAAAGGATAGATTAACAATTCGCATTAATAAACCCTTACCAAAGGATAGATTAACAACTCGCATTAATAAACCCTTACCAAAGAGTAAATTAACAATTACAGATTCAGTCGCTACCCACAACACCCACACATAACTACGGGTGTAGTAAATAACGGGATTTGTCAGATCCTATGGTACCATAACCTAATACTGGTCGGCTTGATCATTGCTAATGAATGTCATTTGTTATGTAACCCAACCAACAAGTTCGTACACGTTATCGAAATCGTTATTAGTTTTGTATAAATCGTCTTAATCGTTTTTGAAACCATCGTTATAACATCGAAAATCGTTTTGATACCATCGTTAAAACCTTGAAAACATTTAGCACATATGAGTCACCCCAAAACAATTGATAGCAGTAAAATAGGGGAATAATGTACTCGCCTGAGAATGCTTAGAGGTCTTAAACAACAACCAAACAAAGCTAGTGGGAGCACGGAATCAGTCGGCAATCTAAAACTATATCAATAAACCGGACTTAAATCGGGAGATCGGATAGGATGAGGCTTGGTAAACCAAATGAGTATTGGAACTCATATGATATGGTTTAACAAGGCCTACATACTACATGAAACCTAACCTAAGTGTTTTTGACCCATCACGACCCATTAAGGTAGCTTATGCTACTTTAACGCGTCGTGCGCGTGAAACGCATTCGGACCGTCTAACTAGTCCTATGACAAGTGTTATATGCCTAAACATGTTACATAATCAGTTATGTGACAAAAGTTTAGGTTACATATGCTTAATTACCAATTATACATGAAAAGGGTATTCTGGTAATTTACCTAAGGCATATAAACTACCTATCATACAACTACTTAAACGAAGCGACCATAAGGTATAACCTCGGAAAGTTATTCCCTACCTACTATGGTCACCTAATGTATTTGGTCGGATCCTAATGATCGACCAAATAGGTCGGGTTCGAGGTATAAGCGATTTATCAGATCGCTTACCCTACGACCCTAGACAACGTGGTAATCAGTAGGCATAGTCCCAAGGGACTATAACCAACGTGATTACACTCACGTTGCGAAGTTCAAACGAACTTCGCATTGACCATAACTGGTCAATGCAGAAAGTCAAACAAAGATTGACTTTCAGACTCGAAAGACTCGAAAAGCAATAAAAGAACGAAAGAATACTTACGAAGGGTCCGCGAATGCTAATCTAGATCGAAATAACTCAGGTATGAAACAACGGTTTCAACTTAGAGTCAAATAGATCAGATTCTTGTGATTTTAGAAGTGGAAGGCATGGGGTATATATAGTAAAAGGTCCACCGTTAAGATCGTTTCAAGTAAAACGTGCCACGATCTTGCCCGTACACTTGTCGGAACCTTATGGTGGCTTAAATTGGTTCTTATCTGCTGTCTAGACGATTGAAAACATGTGGTGGAGGATCGAACAGCTAGGACCTGCTGTTAAAAACATTGAATCTGGTCTGGGACAAGGCTAGCGCACCGTTACAATATAAGTGTAGAGGTGCGCTAGGCCTAAGTTTGGCAGATTTACACATTTGGTCCCTGTCATGCATTCAGCCCATTTTCGACACGTTTAAGGCCCGTTAACCCCATTTCAAAGCTCTAAAATGAAGTTAAAGTATAGGGAACTTAAAATGTGTTCAAAAATATCTCGGATGTCGGTTCGTTTAGCCGTACGGTTGCGATGTTCGGTTAATTACGACGGAATGCGCATAAGCGCGAAAAACGATCCAAATGACGCGACGAATGGATTTTTGGCAAGCCAAACACTAAAGCATAATATAGTCAGGCTTACATAAATTTTTGGATGTCCGGATGTATTCAGAACGTAAGTTATGCGCGAAAGTGCAAACTTGTGCACTTTTTACACTTTTAGTCCCTGAATGACCCAAAAGTTTATTTTAGCACACCGAACCCCTTAAAGCCTATTTCTAAGCTATGTAAAGGATATTTATGGTGTGTTTAACTTATGGTCATGTTCCGGAATGTCTGTTACAGTTCAAATTGGCATACTTTCGCAGTTTGTCAAATTTAGTCCCTGTAAGCGATTTAACTTGTTTTTGCCATACCAAAGCCTTCAAAACTTATTTCTAAGTTATGTAAAGGTTATTTAAGGTATGTTAAGCCTATTTCACTATTCTGGAGTGTTCGTTGCATTAAACTGGTTATATTTACGCATCGGTGCGCGTATAACCTTCCAGAAAGCGATTTAGAGTTTGGAATTGAACAAAAATTGATATGTGTAAATGATACACATATTTTTACAAATCCCAAGTATGAAATATAATATTTCATTGGTTCGGTATTTGTTTGATGGCCGTGGAGGCACAGGTGTTACAGTCTCCCCTACTTTAGGAAATTTCGTCCCGAAATTTATTTAGAGGAAACTTGTGAGAGTTTAAAACATAAAGTTGAAAAGATCGAACAACATTGGTTAGGGTTCTGAAGTTCTAGTAACTTTAATAACATCATGCTTGCAATGTAAGAGGGACACTTATATACAAGTATATGAAGCGCCTTTGGTGCGTCCACCGTACCTCAATTACATCGTTCTCATTTTGTTATTTTGTCACTATTGGTTCTTACACATAATAAATCTTACTGTGTTTCTGTGCACTAAATTTCATAATTATGTACGCGTCCATAATTAGACAATTCCTTGCATAGTTTACACAGTCTATTTTATAATGTGTAGAGGAAAACCAAATGAACAATCCTGTGATGAGTGTGACTAGACCGCCATAGAGTCATCTTAATTAAATCAATAAATGATCTAAATAGACTATCAAGGAGTCTGTTCAGCTACATCACTAGATGTCATTGTTTAACCAAATTGTGAATCAATCTTTTTTACTAGACCACTAAAGGGTCTCTTATGAATCATGGAGTGGTACTATATAATCCAAGGGTCTTAACTATTACATAGAAGCCCATTAAGGATTTAAGGTAGTACCTTTTGAATATCCTACTATGAATCCCTTATATATAGATATAAAAGATTCTATGAGGATTTGAAAATCGTATCACACAAAAACATAGAGAAGAACACATAAACACATATCACATAATCGCATAATCGCGTACTCGCATAATTGTTTAATTTGACCTTTAAATTTGTTATCTTTGGACACGGGTATTTAAAGCATACTAGGAATCAAATCCTTAATTGCATCAATTTGGATGGATCCACATGAATACCCTGCTTGTTGACTACATGACCCAAAAACTGAACTCCTTTAAGCCAAAATTTCCTCTTGGAGGATTTAGCGAAAAGTTTGTTCCTTCTTTAAGGGTTCTAGTGTCAATGAAAGTGTTGATTGTTATCGGCTCGGGACATGAATAGATCAAGATGTCATCAATAACAACAATGACGAACTGATCCAAATAAGGCTTGCAGACTCTATTTATTAAGTCCATGTAGATGGCTGGAGCATTTGTCAACCCAAAAGGCATGACTGTAAACTCGTAATGGCCATACTTCGTGCCGAAATCCGTTTTGGGAATATCTTCTTCGAGAATACAAAGTTGATGATACCCAAAACGCAAATCGATCTTGAAAAAGCATGAAACGCTATGCAGTTGATCAGAGAAATCGTTGATTTAAGGTAGGGGTTATCGATTCTTGATGGTAAGCTTACTAGGCTTACGTTAATCTATATATATTCGAAAAGATTCATTTTTCTTTTCATAAAGAGGACAGGAGTTTCTCCAAGGTGAAAAGTTCGGACGGATGAATCCTCTATCAGACAACTCTTGAGGCTGTTTTGATAATTCTTGCATCTCGAACGGTGCAAGTCGATAAGATACTTTAGATTTAAAAGAAACAAGTGTTTGAGGTTCTTAGGGAGATCATAAGTGATCATGAAAATGACAGAACCACATGAGTAGTTTGTCTTTGTGTTGACATCATATGGTTGGATCAAACATTCATACAATTGCATTAGTTAAAAATAAAACCACAAATTTTATTTATATGACAACTGCATTGTCTTTAAATGTTACAAGATAACAACCAGAGGAAATACAAAATGCTAATTGTTCACTCCATCATCATTGAGTGCCTCATTGATGTTAAACACTCGACCTCGTGCTGGATTCACATTGACGTTGACGTTCGCATTTGGGTTTGCGTTAGCATTTGCATTCATCAGTCTCGGACAGGTATGGCGGAAGTGACCAATCTCCCCGCAGTTGAAACATGACCCCAGTGGGAATCTCGCAGCATTCCCTTGAACCGGAGCTTGAACCTGAGCAGCCTGATTTTGTCCCAGACGACAAACATTGGCCAAATGCCCAAGTCTACCACACGTTGTGCATTTCTTGCAATCTTGTTGTGCAACGTGATGACCGTTGCAACGGGCACAATGTGGTGCGGTACCAGCATATGCCTTCTTTGCAGATGGTTGTGCCGGTGGGTTTTGCAAGTTCTGAGCAGTTTGTGCTGTAACAGCAAAATTTTGGGCACCCTTCCGCTTCTTTGAATTCTTCGAAGTCTCACCTTCTTTACCCTTCTTGTTTTGATCTTTCTTGCTATCCTCCTTGTCAGACCCCTGCTTCTTACCCTTGTCACCCTTTCTGTGTAACTTATTCTTCCGAATCTACGACTCAGTCAATGTCGCAGCTAACTCGATCGCCTGACGGAGTATGGTAGGGCTACTACCAGTAAGGATGTCTTGTACCGTGTCAGGTAGGCCGTCAATGTACCTTTCGATAGCCTTGTCGAGTGGGGTAACCATTGTCGGGCAAAGCAGACTCAACACCTCAAACCTATCAGTATACGCCCTGTGCTCACCACTATCTTGCTTCAACTCATCAAATTCCTTCTCCAAAGCTCGCTGCTCATGACGAGGACAGAATTCCCTCATCATAAGGGCCCTAAGTTCAGCCCATGTCGGTGCTAGAGCAACTTCTGCACCACGATCCCTCATAACCCCGTTCCACCATGTGAGAGCCCTCTTCTGAAACACACTCGAAGAAAACTCGACCTTGCGATTGTCAGGACACTGCACATGGCGGAAAGTATTCTCAATGCTCTCAAACCATTGAAGAAGCCCAGTCGCTCCTTCAGAACCACTAAACTTGAGTGGTTTAGCCTGGTTAAAATCCTTGTATTTGCATGGAACGTTGTTGTTGTTATTATTGCCGTTGTTGTATATCTCGTGGACTTGGGTTACAACCCCGGGAAGCACAGCAGCCACCTGCTGAGAGATCAGGGCTGCGAGTTCTTCAATAGTAAAAGTACGAGCATCGGTTCGAGCATTGTGTCGAGGAGGCATTGTCTAAAAGAGGAAACATGAAATGAAACGAGTGAGAGAATTAGATGAAAAGAATGAGATGAACAAATCTGATGAAAGCAAGGATAGTGGTCATTTGTTTGTTACTACAAAGCAACAAACGACCCCGGATGATAAATCAAAGTAAATAGGTCAAAAATAATGTATCGCGAAGACATGCTCGCCTATAAGTGAACACTCATCCCAAGAATTCCCAGGTAAGCACAACTGGTCTCGCGTCTGATGAGATATATACGAAGTGCTTGCCTAGACAGAAATCCCAGAATACATGCACTCACCCTTCCTGTTTGCACGTGTTCACATTATTTAAGACTCAAAACTTTGGCAAGAGTTTGAAAATTCAAAAGGGGTTCAAAACCTTATAACTGAGGGTTCAAAACCTTGTAATCAATCATCCTAGAACAGATGATTAGTTTTCAAAGCGGTTTTGAAATTTATGTTCTTGTTGTGGTCGTCGCCTAAGGATAGGTGACGGTATTGTTTTATGACTAAACGCAAGTAAACTCGCGTTAGGGTCCTAAGAAGGTTATAGACTATGTCAAAGCATTACTAATAACCTAATTCCCTATAACCATTGGCTCTGATACCATCTTTTCTATCACACTCCGACCACGTAGAACATACAAAACGTGGCGGAAACATCGGGGAGTGTTGTAACAGAATTAATGTTTCATAACCATGGATACAAAAAGTGTTTCATTTTATTAAACATTGACTATTTACATCGTCTGGAAATCTAAATACACAATTTAAACATAGTCTATCATTGTTATTGAGTCACTAAAGCCTCGTCCAGTCCTATATGAGCATGCATCTTATCAATCGATATCGTTTAACAATACCTGAAACATATGTGAAAACAAGGTCAGCAAAGAAATGCTGGCGAATACATAGGTTTTGTAGGAGTGTTGAAATCATGGCTAGTTTAGATGTTGCAATACTTTATAAAAACATTGTTTTGAAAAGAGTATAACATTGCAACTTAATTAACCAACTCAAATCAAGCGGGTTATAGTTTATAATACCTCGTAGCCATGACTCGTAACCCAAAAACATTTGTTTTAGTACAGCAAATTGTGAAAAGTATGTTATTTGTATAAAATGTTATATGTCCAAATTGAAATGATTCAAATAACGCTACGTTATGTAATACCATACAAACACTTATATATAGGAAGTACCAGCGGCGTATCCACCATGCTTGTATCATATTACACACGCCTCGTTACTTAATCACTTACTCAAACCAAACCAACAATGTAAGATGTCTATGTTTAAACCAATAGCCAAACGTATTGAATAATATGTCAAAATGTTTATGTCAAAATGTAAGTCATGTAATGTATAACCAATGTCAAAAGTGTTTATGTGTCAAATGTAAACCATGTAATATGTAACCAAAATGATATGTATGGCTAGTGAAATGCATCAACTAAACCATGGATGAAATGCACAAAACAAAGCATTGAAGTAAAACTTTGTTTAAATCAAAGCTATGTTTCGTGTAAATGCATGATCAATGTAAATCATGTAATATGTAACCAAAACCCAATCGTATATCGCTTTGAAGCCAATCGTTTACCCAAATCGTTAAATTCGTTTTAGGTCATGAAACTACTTATATGGTCGTCTCGCTAATAACATTCAAACCTTCTTGACTTGCATTAATAAACCCTTACCAAAGGATAGATTAACAATTCGCATTAATAAACCCTTACCAAAGGATAGATTAACAACTCGCATTAATAAACCCTTACCAAAGGATAGATTAATAACTCGCATTAATAAACCCTTACCAAAGAGTAAATTAACAATTACAGATTCAGTCGCTACCCACAACACCCACACATAACTACGGGTGTAGTAAATAACGGGATTTGTCAGATCCTATTGTACCATAACCTAATACTGGTCGGCTTGATCATTGCTAATGAATGTCATTTGTTATGTAACCCAACCAACGAGTTCGTTCACATTATCGAAATCGTTATTAGTTTTGTATAAATCGTCTTAATCGTTTTTGAAACCATCGTTATAACATCGAAAATCGTTTTGATACCATCGTTAAAACCTTGAAAACATTTAGCACATATGAGTCACCCCAAAACAATTGAAAGCAGTAAAATAGGGGAATAATGTACTCGCCTGAGAATGCTTAGAGGTCTTGAACAACAACCAAACAAAGCTAGTGGGAGCACGGAATCAGTCGGCAATCTAAAACTATATCAATAAACCAGACTTAAATCGGGAGATCGGATAGGATGAGGCTTGGTAAACCAAATGAGTATTGGAACTCATATGATATGGTTTAACAAGGCCTACATACTACATGAAACCTAACCTAAGTGTTTTTGACCCATCGCGACCCATTAAGGTAGCTTATGCTACTTTAACGCGTCGTGCGCGTGAAACGCATTCGGACCGTCTAACTAGTCCTATGACAAGTGTTATATGCCTAAACATGTTACATAATCAGTTATGTGACAAAAGTTTAGGTTACATATGCTTAATTACCAATTGTACATGAAAAGGGTATTGTGGTAATTAAACTAAGGCATATAAACTACCTATCATACAACTACTTAAACGAAGCGACCATAAGGTATAACCTCGGAAAGTTATTCCCTACCTACTATGGTCACCTAATGTATTTGGTCGGATCCTAATGATCGACCAAATAGGTCGGGTTCGAGGTATAAGCGATTTATCAGATCGCTTACCCTACGACCCTAGACAACGTGGTAATCAGTAGCCATAGTCCCAAGGGACTATAACCAACGTGATTACACTCACGTTGCGAAGTTCAAACGAACTTCGCATTGACCATAACTGGTCAATGCAGAAAGTCAAACAAAGTTTGACTTTCAGACTCGAAAAGCAATAAAAGAACGAAAGAATACTTACGAAGGGTCCCCGAATGCTAATCTAGATCGAAATAACTCAGGTATGAAACAACGGTTTCAACTTAGAGTCAAATAGATCAGTTTCTTGTGATTTTAGAAATGGAAGGCATGGGGTATATATAGTAAAAGGTCCACCGTTAAGATCGTTTCAAGTAAAACGTGCCACGATCTTGCCCGTACACTTGTCGGAACCTTATGGTGGCTTAAATTGGTTCTTATCTGCTGACTAGACGATTGAAAACATGTGGTGGAGGATCGAACAGCTGGGACCTGCTGTTAAAAACATTGAATCTGGTCTGGGACAAGGCTAGCGCACCGTTACAATATAAGTGTAAAGGTGCGCTAGGCCTAAGTTTGGCAGATTTACACATTTGGTCCCTGTCATGCATTCAGCCCATTTTCGACACGTTTAAGGCCCGTTAACCCCATTTCAAAGCTCTAAAATGAAGTTAAAGTATAGGGAACTTAAAATGTGTTCAAAAATATCTCGGATGTCGGTTCGTTTAGCCGTACGGTTGCGATGTTCGGTTAATTATGACGGAATGCGCATAAGCGCGAAAAACGATCCAAATGACGCGACGAATGGATTTTTGGCAAGCCAAACACTAAAGCATAATATAGTCAGGCTTACATAAATTTTTGGATGTCCGGATGTATTCAGAACGTAAGTTATGCGCGAAAGTGCAAACTTGTGCACTTTTTTACACTTTTAGTCCCTGAATGACCCAAAAGTTTATTTTAGCACACCGAACCCCTTAAAGCATATTTCTAAGCTATGTAAAGGGTATTTATGGTGTGTTTAACTTATGGTCATGTTCCGGAATGTCTGTTACAGTTCAAATTGGCATACTTTCGCAGTTTGTCAAATTTAGTCCCTGTAAGCGATTTAACTTGTTTTTGCCATACCAAAGCCTTCAAAACTTATTTCTAAGTTATGTAAAGGTTATTTAAGGTATGTTAAGCCTATTTCACTATTCCGGAGTGTTCGTTGCATTAAACTGGTTATATTTACGCATCGGTGCACGTATAACCTTCCAGAAAGCGATTTAGAGTTTGGAATTGAACAAAAATTGATATGTGCAAATGATACACATATTTTTACAAATCCCAAGTATGAAATATAATATTTCATTGGTTCGGTATTTGTTTGATGGCCATGGAGGCACAGGTGTTACAAATCTCTCTTGAAGTGGCCTTCAGCTCCACACTGAAAGCACCCTTTGTTGTTACCCTGCTGCTGCAGCTGGCGTTGATTCTGTGGGGCTTGCTGTTGTTGACGATTCTGGTTTGCGGGGTATAAACTCCTGCAATCCTTGGCGGCATGACCTGGCTTGTTGCACCTATGACAGTTACCCCTGGTGCATGGCCCGCTGTGGTGTAGGTTACAGCGATTGCATTTGGGGTGATTTCCCTTGTACCCACCATGACTTTGACTACCAGATGATTGCTGACTAGGACTCTTGTAGTCGTCAGTCCTTCTCTACTAAGACTGAGATTGAACAGAAGTTGAACCTTTGCTTGAAGCTCCATCCCATTTCCTTTTGTTGTCACTAGGAGCATCTGAAGTTGTTGCAGCACCTATGCGCTTTGGTAACCTGTTCTACTACACCGCCTGATCAGTGAGACGATGAGCTAGTTGAACAACTTGCTGGATGGTGGCGAGGTTAGCCGAAGTCACATGACTTTGGATTTTTGGCACTAAGCCCTTGAGGTATAGTTCGATGCGTTTGATGGGAGGATCCACCATAGTAGGACACAGAATAGCAAGCTCATTCAATCTTTTCGTGTACGCTTCAACTTCCGACCCCGTCATCTTGAGGTTGAAGAACTCGACTTCCAGTTTGTGAATTTCATCACGATTGCAGTACTCTTCCTTGATCATTTCCTTAAAATTGTTCCATGGGGTGGCGTTAGCAGCAACCAACCCCAGCATTTGAACCTGAGCGTTCCACCATGTGAGCGCTAAACCCTCGAGAGTACCGGTGGCATACTTCACCCTGCGAGCCTCAGGGCATTCACACATCTCGAACACAGATTCGAGCTTTTCAAACCAGTAGAGGAGACCTACAGCTCCTTAAGTGCCGCTAAAAGTAGTGGGTCGGCAGTCCATAAAGGTTTTGAAGGTACACATAGGTGGCTGAGCATGTTGACCTGTTGTGGGTGTAAGAAAGGACAAAGCTTAACACAAAGGTAGGTTCACGAGAGTACGACCTAAAGATCCTAGAATGAGTTTTAAACTGCAGGGTATACCTCCTGCTTGTGCGGCTGCAAGTGCCGCAGCAACCTGTTAGTTAATCAGAGCCGTCAACTGGGCTTGTGTCATGTTAATGCGTCCAGATATGATCTTCATATCAAGAGAAACATGTGTGAGAGGGGTTCGCAAAAGTGCGATGACAGAAGAGAGTAAGCACACTCGTGTTTTCAATTAACAGTGGCTACGTTTATCTAAGCATATCATAAGCAAAGTTCTATGTAATCTAGCATGTAGGCAATAAAACATAAACCATATCACCTAGAATGTCGAGCCTTGCACGTGAAGTGAAGCGTCATTGTGGATCGTAGAGCACTGTACAGGTTATAGTCTGGTTTTAACAAAAATGTTTTCCCTTATTAAAACCAAGTTCTCTATAACCAATGGCTCTGATACCAATCTGTCACACCCCCAAAATCCACACGCGGAGTATCACCACTTGGAGGCGTGACTGACCAGGATCAAGCCACCAATCATATTGAACAAGCAAGTAAGTAATTATAAAAGTCCAACCAATACAATTGGTGTCCAAACAAACATAGTTAAGTTGCAAAGCGGAAGCATAATGTTTAAAAACAAAACTTAAGTTTAAATATTTCCAAGTTTAACATGGCACACAACTGTCCATGTCCCACAACGACTCTTCCCCATGCAAGCTCCAGCTAAGTACCTATTGACCTGCAAAGCATGTAGTAACGAGTCAACAATAATGTTGAGCGAGTTCACAGTTGGGTGGTCGTTTTAAGTTGTTTCGAAAACAGTTTCCTTTAACTGGCATCCTGCCGTGGGGGTTACCCCATAGTTGAAAACGTGACTTGTTTATCCCATTTACTCTGGCAATCCAGCCGTGGGGGCTACCCCATGTTTAGTTATCTGGCTTTTCGGCCGTGGGGGCTACCCCATGTATACTACTAGACTCGTTACCATATCGACTCCTAACTGTAGTCATGTTTATGTGCCCTGAACTGTCAATGTCTATCATCATTGACGTGCCCAAATCCATTAGTTCACGCCCGTCCTCTGCGGCACGGTGTGAGGCTTGTCAGACCTAAATAGCGCTATCTAACTAATGACCCGCTCGCCATTGGCCCGGCGATTAAGTCGATATAAAAAGGAGGGACTTCGTGATAGAGTTTTGGTCTAGTGAAAGTTAACTGTCCATGAGGACGAGGAATTATATTCCTGAACCCGTACTGTCCTACCCAAGAAAGGACGAGGAATCCATGTTCCTTAACCCATTCCCAACCCTTGGGAATCCCATGCTTTGTAGAAAGTGTGAACTCACCTTAGGTTAGCTCGGCAGATAAACGAAAGGTCAATCGAGCTGCTAGAGGTCAACCACGTCCTAACATGGTTACCATATAAGTCAGGTCTGGGGTTCAAATAGTACACGTATGTTTACACAAGTTAACAGATTACTAACACGTATTGATCATGGCACACGTTTAACACAGTAGCAGTCAAATACATAACATACTAAGACTTGTACGATCCCAAAGATAAAGCCAAATAAACAGGCGGCCCAATAACATAAGTAGTTCAGTAAGTAAACGACCCAAATAGATAAACAAGGACTCTCTTGTGTGATCCGGATGACTTGTGCGATCCAGATGGCTTGTGCGATCGGAACTAGCCCGGCCCAACATAATAACAAAATACAACTTGTGCGATCCAATTGTCTTGTGCGACTATGGATGCCTCGTGCGACTGAGCTTGTGCGTCTGGCACTTGTGTGATCGGAACAGGTCTTGTGCGACCTGATCTTGTGCGCTTTGGGTCCTTGTGCGATCAAGGAAACTTGTGCGATTGGTTTTATTATCCCTAAAATCTTGCAATCAGTTACATATTTCAATCAACTCATTTGACCACTTTAATAGTTTCCAAATTTACATAAAATCAATCAACAGAATCAATAGTTCTAATCAAACCATATATCGATCAAAACAAGGTTTTTATCTCAAAATTCTTATGAACCCTAACTAACCAAAATCATGAACAACAACTTATCAACACCTAACATATTGACATGATTCGTAATCTCGATCACCAGCAAACATCTTATCTTAAACATGTCACAGCTAAATAATCAAACATTCGATTTCTCATTCATTAAAAATTCTGATTTGTACTAACACAAGCAACTCATTCGGATTCAAACCCATGTAAAGCCGATTACATACATCCAACCGATTAACAAGCATTCGATTCTTAGAACCATAATATGCAATCCGATTAACATGAATATTATCTAATTCACATATGCTAGCCGATTTCATGAACACTAAACTTCATCATTGACATCCGGTTCACACAAACATTATCACATAAACATCATTTACAAAACACAAATCATGAATCACTAACCGATTAAGATAAGATGAGAGTGATCCGAATCAAGAGCAAGGATGGGAATAGGATGTTGTTTGGCATCGGCTTCGAGAGAGAGATGCTAGGGTTCGTGTGTGTGAAGTGTTAAGCAACAACTGAGGAGTATACCCTTCCCCTAATTGTTATGCGTGTAAAGAGAGAGTGGGCCGAGCCATCATGGGCTGCCCTTGATCCGAATGTAATGAGTGTAGCCCGAATGGGCTTGTGCGATTGGCCAAGTGTTGTCTGATCCGTTTGTTTTCGTAGAATAATATTACATACATACATGCATTCACATAATCAGATAACATAATAACATAATATTCCATTTATCATCAAAGTTCATATAATCACATAGATTCACATACGTTACATTAACACAAAGATAGGTTTTGAAATACGAGTTGTCACATTATCCCCAAGTTGAAAGAAATTTCGTCCCGAAATTTAGCACGTACTCACTGAGGAAGCTAGTTAAGTTGCATGGTTTTCCTGGGGTGTCACATCCTCCCCCCATTGATCTGGAATTTCGTCCCGAAATTCTGTAGCTTCAGCCTCAGTAGTGGTTGTACTGTTTGTGAACAGTTGGGGATACTTTTGTTTCATCTGATCTTCGCGTTCCTAGGTGAACTCTGGGTCGTGACGTGAGTTCCAACGAACTCGAACGAGAGGTATTCTAGTGCGCTTGAGGACTTTAACATCCCGGTCCGTGATTTCAACTGGTTCCTTGACGAATCGTAACTGCTCGTCGATAGTGAGCTCCTTCAAAGGAACTATGAGGGTCTCATCTGACAAACACTTCTTCAGATTCGACACGTGGAAAACGTTCTGAACTGCGCTGAGTTCTGCTGGTAGGTTCAGTTTGTAGGCCACCTTGCCTATTTTCTCTATGATTTCGAAAGGTCCGACGTAGCGCGGGTTAAGTTTTCCTCGTTTACCAAAATGAACCACACCCTTCCAAGGTGAAACTTTGAGTAGCACTCGCTCCCCAACCTGGAGCTCGAGTGGTTTCCTACCCTTATCGGCGTAGATTTTCTGCCGGTCACGAGGTGCCACCATTCGTTGTCGTATTTGAGCAATCCTTTCTGTTTTGTCTACCACAAGTCCTGGGCCAGTGATCTGACTATCCCCCACCTCTGCCCAACAAAGAGGTGATCGGCATTTTCGCCTGTACAATGCCTCAAACGGAGCAGCTTTAATGCTGGTGTGGTAGCTGTTATTGTACGAAAATTCCACGAGTGGCCGATGCTTTTCCCAGCCGTTGCCAAAGTCAATCACACATGCCCTAAGCATGTCTTGAAGGGTCTGGATGGTGCGTTCAGACTGTCCATCCGTTTGCGGGTGATAAGCTGTGCTCATATCTAAACGTGAGCCAAAGGACTTGTGCATTGATTGCCATAGTTCTGAAGTAAAACGTGCATCACGATCCGAGATAATAGAGGTGGGCACCCCGTGCCTCGAGACAACTTCCTTAAGGTATACGTCTGCTAGAGTGGAGAACTTATATGTTTCCTTGATAGCCAAGAAGTGTGCAGACTTTGTGAGTCGATCCACGATCACCCAAATAGTATCGTTACCACGTTGAGATCTAGGCAGGCCAGTAACAAAATCCATGAAAATTTGCTCCCATTTCCACTGTGGTATCTCTGGTTGTTGGAGTAGGCCTGAAGGTTTCTGGTATTCTAGGGTTCGTGTGTGTGAAGTGTTTAGCAACAACTGAGGAGTATACCCTTCCCCTAATTGTTATGCGTGTAAAGAGAGAGTGGGGCGAGCCATCATGGGCTGCCCTTGATCCGTATGTAATGAGTGTAGCCCGAATGGGCATGTGCGATTGGCCAAGTGTTGTGTGATCCGTTTGTTTTCGTGGAATAATATTACATACATACATGCATTCACATAATCAGATAACATAATAACATAATATTCCATTTATCATCAAAGTTCATATAATCACATAGATTCACATACGTTACATTAACACAAAGATAGGTTCTGAAATACGAGTTGTCACAGTGATCTGCAAGACTGACACGGGCCGCGTAAAGGTAAGGCCAGGCTTACGCGGGCCGCCTGGGCCATCTTTGGCAGAATGACAGTTTTAACCCCTGAACTTGTAAACTTAAATTTCGGCTCATTTTTTACACGTTTAAGCCACGTTAACCTCATTTCAAGGCTCTAAAATGAATTTAAAGTATTGGTAACTCAAAACATGCTCAAAAACATCTCGGATGTCGGCTCGTTTGGTCGTACGGTCGCGTTGTTCGTCAAATTACGATGAAACTCAAACGGAAGCGAAAACAATCCAAATTAAGAGACGAATGGTATTTTTGTATGCCGATCACTAAAATAAAAATATTTTAGTGTGTATAAAAATTTTAGATGTCCAGATGTGGTCAGAACGTAAGATATGCGCGAAAATGCAAACTTACGTCGTTTTTGACACTTTTAGTCCCTGTAAGATCAAATAAGCATGTTTTGGCATACCGAACCCCTCAAAGCTTATTTGTAAGCTATGTTGAGCGTATTTATGGTATGTTTAGCTTATGATCATGTTCCGGGCTCTTCGATACCATACGAATCGGTATAGTTTCGCAGTTTGACACAAATAGTCCCTGCGATCGAATAGACTTGTTTTCAACACACCAAACCATCCAAAACTTATTTCTAAGTTATGTAAAGGTTATTTTAGGTATGCTAAGCCTATGTCACTATTCTGGAGTGTTTGTCGCATTAAACTGACTGCGTTTACGCACCAGTTTGCGTATAACCTTCCAGAAAGCGATTTAAAGCTTGAAATCAGAATAGAATCGAATCGTAAAATCATCAAACACAATAACATATATAATAACACCAGAACACATTGTTTTATTAATAATTAATATAGCTTTACATTGTACATCGATTACATAGCACAGTTGTCACAGAAAAGCTGAGCCACATTGATTTGGTCCTTTCAAAAGCCCATCTTGAGTTGGATCAGTCGCTTATAGGCTCAAGCTACCATAAGGATTGAGTGGTGTACATGATGTATTGTTTGGGTCCAGTTTGAGAAAGTGTATAAGGGATAATACACTGATTTTTTTCTTTGTAGAAATTTATTTTAGGAGATAAAAGGAAGTTTATCGAAGTACCGTAGAAGCAGTACGTATAGCTAGAAGAGTTATATTGATAACCGGAGAGGCACTTACGGAATTCTAGTGGTATATGTGATTTATTGGTTGTGCGATTTGTGGATACCTGAAATGAATGAAAGGAGGAAAGAAAACGAGTTTATGAGATTTGATACTTTCGAGAGCCCATCTCGAGTTGAATCAATCGTGGGTAAACTCAGACTATCTCAGGTACGAGGTAATGTATATGTAAATGTACGTATGATAAACCCAAAATGGTGGAACTTTGACTTAATCCTCTTGATTAAGTGCTTGTAAATGTTGAACCTTGGAAAGGGTGGAGAGCGTTGAGACGTGAGATTAGGAATTGAGGATGTGTGTAATATAGGTCTACGAAGATTCTTCGTAAGAATCAAAGTTTCTCGCAGAAACTACAAGACCATATTCATCAAGCTTTTTTTTACTGTTTCCACCGAGTGCGAAAACAAAACATGTAGAGTAAAATTTCGGGAACGAAATTTCGTAAACAGGGGGGAGACTGTGATACCCGGCTTTTCAGGTCGTACCGTACAATTGTAACACGTGTTGTGAATAGATAAAAGGCCGTATTTGACTGGTTATGATGTTTATATGTGGAATTTAATGATTTGGTAAATTTAAACCTTGGTTAAAATTATGTTGGCAACGATAAGATAAACGCTTATCGCTTAACGGTTAAAATGCGAAACGAACGTCGGTGACCACCCGATCAGTGTTAGAATCCTAAAAATAGTCTGCTGTGATTAGAATAGTAATTTTAATCATATTCGTGAGGAAAAATAAATTAAAACGCTAAGAAACTCTATTTTTCGAGTTTGAGCGCGTACCGCTCGATACTACGCGCATTAGACAAAATACCGTCAACGCAGCCAGTCAAGGCAACTGGTAATTATTTCAGTAATAGTTTTGAGTGATTATTTTTATAGAATGATAAAAATAATTTAAAACGCACCAAAACGGGATTAAAATGCTAAATAAAATACCCGGTATCCAGTAAAATACCTGTTTTTAACACCAATTTACATATGTATATGTATATATATATATGATCTTGTGTGTATATAGGAGAGAGAAAGTATAGGTGGCGGCTTAGGGAGGTGCCACCCACCTTGAAAATGAAAGAGTGTGCCATGTGGAACACCCCCTTACATACCCACATTCAAGATTTTCAAACTAATCCATGAAGATTCTCTCACTCTCTCTCTCATACTCACGGCCGAACACCCCCTTACATACCCACATTCAAGATTTTCAAACTAATCCATGAAGATTCAAAGGCCTTTCATGGTGATTTCAAGCTTGTAAGGAGGTTTGGAGGTGATTTCAAGAAAATCCAAGCAAGAACAGGCCTCATTTCATCATCTTTTTCAAAATCCCACTTAGAAATCTTGAAGGTATAAACTTATTTTCAAAACCACATTCTTGATTTTTAGTGATGATAGAGATGTTGAATGGTTTCTCTTGAACTTGGAATAAATCACAAACTTGAAAATAATAATGAATGAGATTCCAAACAAAGTAAAAATGAGTGTGTATATGTATGTGTGTATGGCCGAAAATATGTATGAACATGTGTGTTTAGTTTTTTTTTTATTTTTGTTAAATGATTCTCGAATGATTTGATTTGATTCTTGAAAGATGGATTCATGCATGGTCTAAAAAGATGTCATAAAAGAAGGTTCTAAAAGGGTCTTGTGATTTGAGATGAAAATGATATAAATTGAACTTTTGGAAGTTCATATATGTGTGTATATGTGTCGTGTATATGTATATATATGTATGCATGTATATAAGTTTTTGTCACATGTTAATAAATGAAAGAATGTTTGCATTATGTGATAATGATTTGATGATAATGAAATGGACATGTTTTGATTTACTTGAACATAAAATAAATATGAGCTATGATGCATTTAAAATTATGTTGGATGATGGTTATATGATATAGTTGCATTAGATGCACATACTTAGACATGCATGATGATATGTGATCATAAAAAGGTGATTTGAGTATGATTAATAAAAATCAGTTTTAATAAGATTATAAACACTAAAATAAAGTTATTTTAAAGTGTTTAGTGACATATAACTTGGTCATAATGTTTGCTAGCTTTGCATGTTGCACTTGGTGCATTAAAAGTTGTAAAATACGTGAAATCGCATGATTTATGTGATTTACACAAAATCTGCACTAATCTGAATTTAACCACTATTTTAATCAGTAACTAATATGTATTGTGTTAAAATATCAAGTCATTCCGAGTTGGGATGATTATAGAAACGTTTAACGCAAAACTATGCGGTAAAACAGTCAAAAATCGGCTTTTCAAGTGATTTTTATAAAACTGATTTAGATCAGTAAGTAAACTGATATTTTTAGTTTAAAAATAAGTATTTTAACTAATTTTAAGTTTACTTGGTGTTTGGTTAGTCATACGTGACTTCCGACGCCCGAAAACGTTACCGAATCGCTAAAATACGCATTTTTCAATGAATACTAGTATGGGTAAATTTTGGGTGAACCTTATGTGTTAAGATGTGTTATGTGATTTAAACATGTGAATGTGAAAATATGTTAAGTTTTAACATGATAATGAAAATTTGGATTGTGCATCCATACTTGTGCGTTTTATGTTGTAGAAACGGTAAAAATCGCGTTAAATGTGTGACTTGTTTGTCGAGCATGAAATTTGATACATATGAGATATTTTATTTATATTTGCTTTAAAAATGACAAAATAGATAAGTTAACGAGATTACGCGTGTTACGGTGTTAATTTATGTGTACGTTTATGTATATATATTACGATGCGCAAATCGTAGATATATTACGTATAAACGGGTGTGTTAAGGGATTTACATGATTACCGTCACCAATAAAATCATTCAAATTGTAAAATCTTATATATATATATATATATGAACACACATATATATATTAGCGTGCCAACGTAATAAAAAATGATAACTTTTCGAGAAAATCTTAAAGTTATGTGACAATTCTAAGAAACGGAGAAACTTAGGATTTTTGTGTTAATGTATATTGATTTAAAATCGTTCCTATATATATAATAGGACATGTAGAAATCAATCTCTGGGATTGCGCTATCTAAAATACGCACCCAAAGCTGAGTGTGACTAAAGCCCTCTTTTACTGCTTTGTATATGTTTTGGGGGTAGAACACGCCAAAAAGGGTTTAATAATGTTTTTGGATTAAAACATACATTTTTATATACATTTTATATTTTCGTTGAAAATATATGGAGTTTGATAAATCATACGTTTTGAGGTAAAAGGTTTTTGATGAATATATGTTTGGAGGAGAGGTTGGGATGGTACGGTGTTTCTGAGGAAAAACTGACCGTGATGTTGGAACGAATATTTCTTGGTCTCAAGAGAGTAAGTATCGGTATAGGCTTATATTTCGGTGGGGATTTCAGGGGATTCGTAAAACATCGTATATTAAATTTGTCATACTAGTAGGATATATATATTGTAAATGAGGCAGACATCGTATATGGTCTCAATATGGACCATGCGCCAATGATGTCGTTTAATCGATTAAGTATTGCACGCGATGAATTGTTGGTAGATCTATCGGGTTAACAACCCCGTCCTGACCGGTCGCCCCGTGTCAAGTTAAGCGACGAATTTAAATTCTGGTTATTGTCTAGCATTGATTATCCCTGCATGGTAAATATATAGTTCGTATTGTCTAGCTAACATACGAGTCTGAACATTGACGCTATGAATTTAATATACAAAACCTGGGAAAATGCCTTAATGTCGGGTTTTTGAACTACGACGGATGACCCATGGATTTTATTAAGGAAGTAAATGGACTTTCTAAAAATTATATGGATGTTTTAAAATAAACACATAATTAGAAAGTTTTTCTTTTGATCAAATTGTTAAATATAATATGTGAACTCACCTTCCTTTGGGTTGACACTTGATTTTAACGTGTTCTATAGGTACTGGAGTTCGGCTTCGGGAATTATGGCGTATCTTGTGTTTAATGATGCATGTTGTGTTATTTGAAAATGTTGGACAAACTTTTAAACTTTCTTGGACGTATGTAATAAGATCCGCGAGGATCAAAGACAACTTAACTAAGTGGTTGTGTCATGACTTAAAATGTAATGTTTAATAACTTATGTTTAAAATAAATCAATATGTCCCACAATAAAATGCATCATTCAACAAGATATAAATGGGCACCAACTTCCGTCACCACTACGTTTAATATTCCGATGCGACGTTTTTGGGGTGTGACATGACCAATCATTCCAAAAATCCCTAAAAATAATATCATAATTTAGGTTTAAACATGATTTATGCCCAAAAGCGTAATTTAATTATAAAAAGTTAAATTTTAAGATATCTTGCATAACATTAATTTGTGACCAGAAAATTATGTCAAAATAATTTAGACATGTTTATATATCAGTAACTAAGTTATTTATATGACCATATATTCAAAAATCTCATTTTAAAGCTATAAGGGCATAATAGTCAAAATTAAGCATAATAACGGAACATGTGCAAAAACCTAGATTTCTAGTATGATCGTGTAATATAACCTTATAGGGTTATGCTACATTATATTACAATCATAACGGAACCTCAAATCAGTAACAAACTAATCTAATTCGGTTCATAATCGAAAGTCAACGCGGAAGTCAAACTTCGTGACTTTCGGTTGCGAACCGACCCTAAAACTGGAATTGACGAGTCGAACATGTTTACACATGTTCTAATAATTATTACCAAGTTGTTTAAATGATAAAACGTATTTTAGAATACTTCTAAACGTATATCGCAATTAATTCAAAAACTGCCCCGTTGACTTTTAAAACAATATTAAGTTGACTCATCAATTGACCAGGCAAACATGATTCTTAGGAGGTGCCCTTTTGAGGGTTTAACACCTACCTAATTACGATCACGTAGCCACATTTGTTGCAAACAATGGCTTGACCGTTTATAGTCTAACAAAAAGTCAAATCGTTTATCGTAAACACTTGACTTTTAAGCTTTTTAAGCCAAATAAAATGAACTATTCACGAAAGGACACTTACATATGGTCCTAGAGACTGAATATAAGTCAGAGGATGCTCGTAACTAATCCAGGAACTTCAATGTTTGAAAGATAAGAAGATTTGAGATGAGAGGTGCAAGTGATATAAGTGAAATTGAAGCCTATTTATAGATTTCATGATCCTTTATGATCTTGCCAAGTGTTTTTGGGATGCAATAAGATCATCATAGGTGTAATTCAGGTTTTAAAATCAATATAACACTCCCATAGATTTGTTAAATGGTTTAGCTATGAGTGTAAACAAGAAACAATCAAAAACAATTATGTTTGCTGCTGTACTGTTCGCTCGCGGCCCTCGTAGGCAGCAAGTCCAGTGGTCGCGGCTCGCGACCTAATCCGGCCCATCTTGAAAGTCTAGAAAAATTGTTGTTTTGGTCCCTTCATTCTATTTTGAACGCGAAAACAGTTCTAACAGCTGATAATGTTGTTTTAGGTGACTCGAAAAAGGGGCAGTCCAATGGGCTCGTGGCTCATGACTCACATCGGGTCCAGAATGCTGTTTGGGGGTATGGCAAGAAAAGTCCTTTTAAGTTTTTATTCACAAACTAACTTTCCAAAGTTGCCACGTTTGGCACAATTTGATTAAAACTCTTATGAATTGTTATTTTATGGTACAAATTTTCTAATGGCCAACCTTACACGCATTCGGTAGTACGACCAAGCATTGCGGAGTTTCCGGTTTAATCAAAAGGCCTCTCAAAGGCGTAGTTTTTGAAGTTGACGCTTTTAGTCCTTTTATCGCCCGAAGTTGTGTGTAATAGTGTTAAACAATATCAAAGCCTTTCATGACCCATTTTAGACATTCCCGATTGTATTCTTAAATATCACGATGCTCCAGCTCACTTAAATGGTCATTCTAAGGTGTAGTTTTAGACGTTGACGCTTTTGCTCCCTCTAACGCGCAAATTTGCGCGCATCATCATTTTATTTTGTCAATGCCCTATGTTAACCATATTAGGAATTCTCGAGAGTATTATCAAACATCACGATGCTTCGGGTTCGTTGAAAGGTCACTCAGAGGTAAGAATTAACATGTTGACACTTTTAACCCTTTTAACGCACAAACTAGCGCGTATAATCATTTATCGGCATTAAAGCCCTATATGGCCAATATTATGTATTCCCCAGAATACAATCAGATATAATAATGCTCCGGGTTAGTTAAAAGGTCACTCAGAGGTAAGAATTAACATGTTGACGCTTTTAACCCTTTGTCGCGCAAACTTTCAAATATTGACGCAAACAGTTCCTCTTGATCAACAAGTGGCTTATCTTTGAATACGAATATCATGTAAGGTTATTCAGAGGCTTAGTTTAAGCATGTTGACACTTTCAGTCCTTACACATTCAAAGTTTTTGATTTTTTGCAAAATTAGTCCCTAATAGTCAACGTTTGACTTCATTAGACTTTAGTACACCTATCAACACATCACTGGACGTGATTTTACAAGGTGTTACATCCTAACCCCCTTAAAAGAAATATTGACCTCGAGATTTGCTCAAAAGATGGAAGTACTTTCTGTCGTATAATGGACTTAACCTCCACAACATATTTGGGGCCTCTATAGGCACCCCAGATGACCTTTATAATAGGTACATGTTTACTTTCGGAGCTTCTAATCCTGTCGATCCTTAATCGATATTGGTTTCTCATAAAACCATAAGTTTTCATTAATCTGCATAACATTATGTGATAATGCTATTGACTTATCGGCGAGACATATCCTTAAATCACAAGTATGGAACACATTGTGAATACCATCAAGTTCCATAGGTAAGTTTTAGCTTATAGGCTACCGATCTTGATATATTCGATTTTTCTCGAATGGTCCTATATATTTAGAGTTTAACTTATCCGTTACAACAAAATGTAGCACACCTTTCTAGGGTGGTACTTTCTGTTGAATCTTGTTCCTTATTGAGAACTCAAGAGGTTTGCGACTCTCATCAGCATTGATTTTTCTGCCAATTACTGGTAGCTTTCAGACGATCACAGATTTGTATAATATTTTCCATTGTCTCCAGGGTAACTTCAGATCCTGATAATTGGACTTACCAAACTTCTGTCCATCAAACGGACGTTTGACATTCCATCTATACAAGGTCTCCAAAGGAGCATCCTTGATGCTTATATACTAACTATTAGTTAGGGGAAAGCTTACTTAAGGCGAGATAGTCATTCCAACTACTGCTTAATCCAATCTTAAGGAATAGCTAACCTCGTGGTTAGTCGAATAAATCGACGATCCTGGGCAGCTGGTAGCTATTTTCAATTGTTACCTAGATAGGGTTGCGGTAATTAATGTATAAGCATAATGAACCGTCTTTCTTAATTAATATTACCGGAGCTCTCAGAATTAATTAATATTACCAGAGCTCCCAGAGATATGAATTATGAATTAGGCTCTCAGAATTATGAATTAGGCTTTAGGAGGTAAACATGGTATTTCTATGGAGAAGACAATAGAGATACACAGAGATGACAGAGACATTCTAAATCTCAGGCTTCAGTTCATCTATCGTTACCTGTGTCATATAAATGACACATTTTCTTTACGAATGCATAGATGCCTTAATTAGTGACACTTATTTGGACATTTCTATACTGGATATCTTCTTTGAATACCATTAGATGACTTTAGTACAATATGACCATTGGAATATTTCAGTGGTTCCATGCATTAAACCTCCATACTGATCAGGCATGGAAGCAATCTATGGGACACACTAGGATACGCCAATCCTCATATGGCGCTTTTATCATACAGTCTGGCATTCGTAGTTGATAGAAATCAATGAGCAAATGAAATAAAATAACATATATTGTCGTACTTCATCCGAAGAAAGAGTACTCTAGATTTTAAACGAAGATTTTCCGACAAGAATAGAAGAAATGGTTACTATGATTTTAGTCAGTAAGTTTTAGGTTATACTCAATATCTGGAGTTCTTATGGGAAAATTCTAAAAGTTTGCTAAGCTTATGATCTATGTAAGACTTAGTAATACCTAATCAAAATATAATTCTTAGCAATAATATCACGATAAGGGATGTACCTGGTGTTATTTTTTTATATGAACTGCCTTTGACATTTATCAGGAGGGTTTAGCCGCCTCCATTTTTAGTCCTTCAATACTTAACTATACCCTCTTTGACAGTTTTAAGGCAGTTAGTTCTGATGTGGCCCTTAACGCCACAGCCGAAACAAACTGCATTCTTTATGTTTCTACATTCAGGGAACTACAGATGCCACACTACTTTGACCTTTGGTCTATTAGACACTGGCCTAATGCCTTTTGTTGCATTCGACATGGTCCCCAGTGTCTTTTATAGCAGGTCATGCATACAGGCTTCTTATTGGATTTTTGTTGGTTCTCAATGAATCCAGACATCCCCTTTTTCTTAGAATTCTGGGAGTTATTCTACTTTCTTTTCCTTTTTCCATCAATCTCAGTTTTGACTGACTTACTTCTTAACCCATCTAGTGTGAGTGGCTGAGATAGATCCATAGTGGATTTATAAAAAGCAGGCTTTGAAGCCTTTATATGCCCTTTTTATTTCTGATGCTAAACCACCAATATATAGTGCATTATGCTTAGATTCTGGGTTAACCGAATAGGGCACTATCCCAGACAATGAATTAAAGTCTGTAATATACTGTCGACAGTCTAGATCCTTCATGGTGAGAGTCAGAAAATTCTTGTTCCACCTTTTCCATTCCGTGTCGCAGTCAATAGTTTTTTTTTCTGATAAGGTCTATAAACTTGGACCATCCCATATTGTATAAGGGTATCTTTCCTGTGGACTTTATTAATGTCCTCACCAACTAAGGGCATCGCCATTGAATGGCTATGATACATACCTCACAATGTCCTTCCCAGCATAACCGCTGATACACATAATGGTTTCTAATTCATTCAACAATTTCATGCAATCAATGGCCCCTTTTTCGCCATTGAAGTCTCTTGACTTGCAAGAGACAAAGTACTTTTAAGTACATCCTTTAGAGGAATGGGGCTCCTCGCTATACATCATCTTATTTGGTTTATTCTTCGCATTCGAAGTATGAATAAAGCTCTTCTCATGAGCAGAGGAATGTGTTTTAGAGCAAGTAGCATTCGGCTCTATGAACCTTTTCATGACCTTTCTCATAGCCTTTCTAATAGCTGCATCAATCACAGCTTGGAGATTAACTCCATTAACATTGAGGTTCACATTTGTTGCATCATTAGCATTTGTCGCATCATTAGTATCGCGACTGTTGTTTGTCTGATCCGAGTTTGCCATACTCGAAGCTTGGTACTAAACATCAAATTAAACAATTTCTTAGTTGCATTACAATAGTTAGTCATCATCCTGACGACCTATCATAAACTAGCCATGGTATCATTAAATCATATAGGCTTATAGATTATGAACATTCCTAATGAATGTTATTTGTATGTATATCAATTACATTTAGCCTAAGTCACAAAAGGACCATCAATGGCATTTAGGGTTTGGACCGAGTCTATTACCTTTTTGACAGGGGATCAAATGTCACAACTGTCTTTGTTATATTGATGATTTTTTGATAGCTCAAAGGCTCTCCACAAGGACTTTTAAATATGGAACATAATTCCATTTTGAAGGACATATAAATGTAGTACATAGGCTTGTCACGAAGGACATTAATAGCCATATGGCACGAAGGCCTTGTCGCAAAGGACATACAGGATATGGCATAAAAGGCCTATCACGGAGGACATTTTAATATATAAGTCACAATCTTATTTGATTAGAGACTATAAGGTTTGAACATAGTTTCTCACCTTTGGGCAGAGAGTCATAGACTACATCTATCATTGTTTTGAAAGACGATTTATTTTGCCACATAGGCAAATCAATGGATATCACCAATGGATGTTTATATGTATATATATAATTATATAATTATCGTAATTGAGGATATTAGTCATGATCTTATCGATCTTATAGACTATAAGGATTGGGCATTGCCCATCACCTTGGATAGTAAACCATAACGGTCAAAATTGTCAATGTCACTAATGGACAATATAGTATATAGCCCGTATGTGAAACATCACTAAAAGATGTTATATAACGTTATCATCGTATTAGATGATATTAGTCATGATCATATTGATCTTTTAGACTATGAGGCTTGGACATAGTCCAACATTTTTAGACAGGGGGTCGTAGACCATAACTGTCGTTGTCTTATTGGACAACAAGTTTCGCCCGTAGGTACTTTATCACTAATGGATGTTTATACTTTAATCATCACATTGATGATACTTACCATTATCTAATTCGATCATATAGGCTTTAAGGCTTGGACATAGTCCAAATATCTTGATGGCTGATGTGGTTTCTCAAGTCACACTGCCAAGAGTGTTAACATGTTCTAGGATGTTAACATGGATTAATTGTCTTAAGAGGGTTTTACCATCATAGCATGTCTGTATTGACATATTGGCTAGGTTATACCATTAAGAAGATCTTTTGAGACTATTTAGCAGATCAATAAAGTTCGAATAAAATTGATACAATTATTTTGATAAAGGACGATATGAATACCTATATAAAATTTTCAAAACTTTCCATAATCATTGAGAAATCTACAACAGTATCTTAATCAGGACTTTTAGTATCTTATTTGTCCACAAAGGACTAAAAGGAAAATATAAGTCCGTACAAGGACTATAAAATATTGTAAGTCCGTATAGGGACTATATTGAAACAGTTTGCCCATGAAGGGACTATAATGAAATGTCATGTCCGCTAAGGGACTTTAGTGAAATCTCGTGTCCACAAAGGACTATTTCGAAATAGCATATCCCCAAAAGGGATTTTAATGAAATAACATGTCCATGAAAGGACTATATTGGTACAGCATGCGCACAAAAAGTGACTTTGCAGAACAGATGTCCTCACAGGGACTCAAATCAAAAGATATGTTCATTAGGGAATTATAAGTAAACAAACGTCCATACAGGGATTATATAGAAAAGATGGGTCCTTGTAGGGACTTTAAAGTAATACTAGTCTACGCGGAGACGGAAGGAGAAGTATAAGTCCATATAGGGACTATAAGATATATCAACACTAGGACTATAGTGAAACGATATGTCCTCGAGAGGACTATGATGAATTATTATATTCGCCTAGGGACTTTGATGAAATAACATGTCTACATAAGATTTTAATGAACTAACATGTTTACAAAAAGATTTTATTGAAATAACACGTCCATGTAAGGACTATAATGGAGTATAATGTCCATGAAAGGACTATTTTGAAGTATGATGCCCACGAAGGGACTATTATTGAAATATAATGTCCTCTGTCACACCCCCAAAATCCACTAGGGGAGTATCACCGCATGGAGGCGTGACTGACCAGGATCAAGCCACCAATCATATTGAACATAGCATGTGATTAAATATAAAACCCAACCCAATATAATTGGTGTCAAAACAAAACGTAGATTAAGTTGTAAGCGGAAGCATAATGTTTAAAACCAAAATAAAAGTTCAAATGTATCAAATGTTTGACATGGTATATGACAAGCCATGTCCCACAACGACCACGCCTCCCCGTGCAAGCTCCATGAGTACCTACCGACCTGCAAGGCATGTAACAACGAGTCAACAACAAAGTTGAGCGAGTTCATAGTTGTTTGTTCAGTTATTGAGTTCGTTTCAGAATCGTAAGTTTGTTTCATAATCATTTGTTACCCAGTATCCTTGTTTCCCAAATCTTTACGATATTTAGTGGGGGCTTCCCATGTTGTATGCTACTAGACTAGTTGTATCTATAGGTGTCTTTCCCAATCCGAGGACATTAGTAAGTATGAGTTTACGTAGGTTTTACGTAAGTTCCCTTCCCAATCTGAGGACAGTAGTAAGTATGAGTTTACGTAGGTTTTATGTAAGTGCCCTTCCCAATCCGAGGACAGCGGTACGTAGCGAGTACGTAGGTTTAGCGCTGGCGTCCTTCCCAATCCGAGGACAATGGTAAGTAGTCTAGTAGTGGTAAATGTACAAGTTCTTTCGTAGTTATTCAATCCCATTCCCAAACCCACCGGGAATCCCATACCTTAGTAGTGTGAACTCACCTTGGTTTGCTCGGCAGATAATTTATTTGTCAATATACTCTATTCAATCACGTCCTATCATAGGTATTACGTCTAATCAGATTCACATACCATTAACCACGTATTCAAGTAGCACATAGGTCACGTTTCATATAACCACACATACTTGATCAAATTACATGAACAGTATCACATATTACACAATTAAAATAAAGTGGGCTTGGCTGAAGACTCAAAGCCACGCAGCCCATCAACATTGTAACGGCTATGCAGCCCCTAAATCCTTCGGCCCAAAAATCCCCAGGTCCAATTACGAATGGCCAAGGTTAAACACATTAACAAAACTCTATTTTTCACCTAGTCTACTAACCTACTCTAGTACATAACTAAAACATCACATAGTGGTTTCATAACTGTTGTTTCTTGAGTTTAGCTAATCATTCTAAAATAATAACTCAAATATTACTAGCTCCTAGAATCATGTTCAACACATATAGCATCAACAACCTCATCAGTACACATTTAATCACAACCAATTTTACCTAATATGTCATACTTTTTAATTGTTGTAATCCCAAACAATATATTCTACCCTACTCATGCATAATAATCCTTTAGCAGTATGCACGACCCCCTAGTTATCACACATAGTTTACATCATAACCCACCACATAATTCTTTTTCAATAATATGTTTATCAATTTAAGCCATAGTGACTTCCTTAACAATTCATACAATCCACCAGATTATGAACGATTGACATAAAAAAAACTGAAATAATATATTATGATACCAATATAGTTTATAACCCAGAATTAATCATCAAGAAATCAGTCGACTATCTTAATCATAGCATTCTGTTATGTTTCAATAGATTATATATATACATCCACTTAATTTCAAATCGCACATAAACAAGATCGACCAATAAGAGCGAGCAAGATCAACAATCATCAATTAAAACTAACGTAACATGAATCTACTAACCCGGAAAGGTTTGATCGGTAGGCTGAAGTCTCGAAGGTGGGGGGTAGCTACCGCCGATCGCAGGTTTGAGAGAGGAGTGTAGGGTTTGATCTTTTGCTTAGAGTTTTAATCCATGAGATAATATATTACGTAAACAAATATGAGAGTTTTAGGGCGGTAGACATCATTGGCCGATAATGGGCTCAAGCCCAATTAATAGTGCTAAAACAGGTAGGGAGTAAGGGGCTCGAATTTGGGCTGTCACAATTTGTCACACCCTGGCTTTTGGGGAAGCGTGGATTATTTGGTGTGACTTCTTAATACCATTGCATACGGTCATAACCACACTATATGATAAAACCAGTAGATGTACATCCATTAATTTAAGTTTTGAAGTAGTACAACATAATTGTCTGAAATGTCGCTACCAATTTCAAGTTAGAAACCATAACATATTTTAAGGAGTTTAAAAAGACTCAACAAAATATTTTAAAACAAACCCTAGTTTAGGACCACGTATCTCGTCCAGGATTAAGATACATCTCCTAAGCCCTAATGACTTGGATAACACCTTTATTCACAACGCAGCTTAAAAACTCCAACGCCCGCCAGATCCATTTACTAATTCCCTGAAATACATGTAGTTCGAAAAATCAACATAAAGTTGAGCGAGTTCATGTGTAAGTGAGTATGTATAAACCTTTGTAATGTGTTTGTATGTATGAAAATCCCTGGTATGTAGCAATTAAGGAAAAAGAGATCACCATTGGGTTGCAAAGCCAATGATATGTGTGAAGTGATGCAGGAAGACTCAAACCGAGCGGATTTATGCGTCGGGCACTTAGTCACCACATGGTCCACTCGGCGGACTCAGGAGTGGGGCTCGCTACACCCAAATAGATCTATCACTAATGTCCCTCTGTCCTACAACGAGGATTAATGACCTCAAGTTTCCGCCTACCCACTCACATGATCTAAGTAGTATACCCTCCTTAACCTAACCATACTGATACACTCTAATTTACACATATTTTAGTCCCCCGTTTTACCCCTATTTTATGCGTTTTTGGCCGTAAAACCGTCGTTCGGATACTTATTTATCTACATTTGTGTTTACAGGCCTAAAACTGCATTCCAGACAAGATGAAAGCAAAAACGAGGACTTTCCGGACAAAACGACAAAGCTGCGGACTTTCTGTTAAGGATTCTGAACTGGGCCTGTGGAACGACCGTTCCACCTGATGCACGGTCGTGCATCTCCGACAAAGCTGATCATCTCGGCAATGAACGATCGGTGAGGCTGGGCGTTCCAGGGAAACAAGAGACTAGGTGACGAACGCTTGTTCCATGTGAGGAACGACCGTGCATCTTCGGTGAATCAACAGAGTCTCGGAACTGAACGGTAGGTGCGACTTGGCGTGCAACATGAAGCCCGGAACTGAACGATCGTTCCATATGGGGAACGGTCGTGCCATTTCAGATCTGGTCAACGATCCGATGACGTATGCGGTATGGTGACCCATGACCAATAATTGAATAAAGTGAACGGTCGTTCCACAGGGAGAACGACCGTGCATCAGCAAAAAAGTATAAAAACACAGCAGAAACATTCTGCTCGATATTCTGGATTTTTGGAGAGCTCTCAGGCGATTTTCAGGCTCCGGAGGCATTAGCTTTCACCCGGATTCAAGCCACATTATCCCGATTAGCTCGATTACTACCCGGATCCTTAGTCTAGTACTTGTTTATGGTTTGATTTTCTAATCTTTCCAAGTTTTTGTTAATCTTTCAAGTACTTAGATTATGATTTATGTTTTATTGTAGCCTTTGGGCAAAAACACAACAATCCCTTGCTAGATTATAACCATTAGTTTGTTAAACTTTGTTTGTAATGACATTTGAAGTATTTTCTATGTTTATCTTTGATGATTAGTTTGCAACCTTGTTATTGATATTGAATTCTTGATTATAAGTAATTATGTTGGATGATTGGTGCTTGGTTAGTTAAGATAGTTGAAAAATGAAGCTTAATTAATCTTGTATTAGTAAACTTTGAATTTGGTTAACTAGTTTAACTTGGTTTAAATGTATGCATCATGATACTAGAAATGGTTAGTGATTTAATAAAATGTAATTATTGTTAATCAAGAGAGCTTACCGTCACGGAAGGACCTAAACGGGTTAGATGGTGTCGTTATAAATTCTTGCCATGATTTGTTAGCTTAGTTAGTAGTTTAGGCCAAAATTGCTATCTTAGTGAATTATTGTGCAAGATTTGTAAAATGAACTCGGTTGTGATTTAATCTAGTTTATGCTTATCTCGGTGGTTGCATTGTGTTTATCGGTGTCGCTTTCCTTGTTTAAGTGAGGTTAGAATAATCCTAACGGCTGCCTAACTTATTTTTAAGAGATTTTCATAGACATTTATCAATTGCACGTTAAAGAACAATTTTAGGTGGTTAAAGTGTGTCTATCGTTTTAACTTTCCGAATGATTGTCATGTTAGGATTCCCGAAAGGGATACTAATTGTTTTAAATTGGAAAGTTAACCGAATGCTTCTAGTGCCAAAACTGACTTAGTTGACATGCTGTGGTTGTGTATTTAGCAAGGCTTTTTATCTACTTTCTATTATGTTTTTATTATGTATTTGGTTATGTTTACTTTAGTTTAGTTTAAAATCACAAAACCTATGTTTTTACCGGTAGTTTAGTGACAAAGGTCTAGTACAAATTCTCCGCCCATTTCCTTGGATCGATACTTGGTTCTTACCGATACTTTATTACATATATGATGGGGTACACTTGCCTCTTTCGTGTGTGTTTTGATGTAAAAGTAATAATCACTTTTATAAATTTAAAACCCAATCGTGTGTAATTCATTGCAAAATATTATGTATATATACGCACACGTCAAGTTTTTGGCGCCGTTGCCGGGGAAGTGGCGAGTTTTAGGAACGACCCGAGTCATTTTGTTATCGGCGTATATACTTGTTTACTTTTGTGAATAATTTCATGATTCTTTATTTGTTCATTTATTTGTTAATATTTCTTGTTTTATTCGATTTATTCATTTTTGCGTTATTTTTGTTTAATTTATTTATGTGATCCGGATTCATTTATTCATTTATTCTTTGGGTTTTCGGCACCCTAAAGCCATTTTTGTATTAGTCGATTCATTTATTTATTTTGTTGAATTTTTATAAAATTTCGGGCCATTTTTCGGATTTTTATAAAATTTTCAGCCCATTTATAATAATTTTCTGCTTCTATTAAAAAAAAAACAGCATTATTTAATTAATAAAATATTCACCGTGTCGAATTTTCGTTTGCAGGTTGATGTTCTCGACCCCCGCTCCAGAACTTGTTGAACCGTCTGACGAACCCGAACGTGATCTTCGGAGGCGTCTTCGCGCAAAAGGGCGTGCGGTTGGGCTATTGCTCGCATCTGGCGGGCCGGATTCGGTGGTACCTACTGAAGCCGAGGGCTCAGGAGGAAACATAATCATGGCAGACGATAATCAACCGTTGAATGAGTCTAACCAGCCTGGAGCGACAGGCCTGGAGCCGAGTATCCTTAGACCTACTATTGATGCACCTAATTTTGAAATAAAATCTAGTATAATTAATATGGTGCAGAATTCGGTGCAGTTCGACGGATGCGAACATGAGGATCCCGGACGACATATTGCAGCTTTTCTCGAAGTGTGTTCCACGTTTAAAATGCGGGATATTTCGGAGGATGCCGTTCGGTTACGGTTGTTTCCTTTCTCACTGCGTGACAAAGCCAGAGCATGGCTTATGTCACTGCCAGCTGGGTCCATCAGGACCTGGAATGGGTTGGCGGAGCTATTTATGAAAAAGTACTTTCCACCTGAGAAGACAACCAAGCTAAGGAACCGAGTAGTGACCTTTCGTCAGGATGAGGGTGAGTCGTTGCATGCAGCATGGGAGAGATTCAAGGATCTGTTACTTGATGTTCCACATCACGGGTTCACCAAGAGACAGTTAGTCTTGACATTCTATCAGGGGCTGAGCTACAATACGCAGGAGCGTTTAGATATGAATGCAGGAGGCGATTTGGGGACAAAGACGCCCAATGAAGCATACGATATCATTGAAAAGGCTGCGTTGAAGTCTATCTATCGCCGCGAAGGAGATAGAAGTCGGGCTACATCATCATCATCTGGATCCCGCGCAGGAGTGCATGCTGTTGACGACTATACGGCTATTACTGCATAAATCTCGGCTCTCGCATCGAGATTCGACAGGTCCCAGATGATTGCGCATGCGGGCTCGGGTTGTGACCAATGTGGTGTATCACACGAGCCTGGGGAATGTTTTCAGGGAGTAGGATACGAGGGCCATGAAGAAGTAGATTTCGTGGGTAATCAAGTTAGGCCGCAAAACAACCCTTACAGTAACACCTACAACCCCGGTTGGAGAAATCACCCAAATTTTGGGTGGCGTGCGAACACAGGCAATCAAAATCCTTTGGGATTCACTTCGCGCGCTCCAGCACAACAGCATTAGGGTCAGGGTCAGGGTCAGCATTATCAGCAGTACAACCAATCCTACCAACAGCGTTCATACCCGAATCAGAATCAGGGCTCTGGGAGTAGTTCCCAGCAGCAGGCCCCCCAGTCTAGTTCTAAGCTGGAGGAGATGATGTCCCAGCTTCTTACTAGCTCCTCGAGCGCGAATCAGCTAGCTGAAAAACGCTATCAGCAGAGCGAGGATCGTTTTCTCTCTCATGAGGGAGAAATGAGGAGCCACAAGGCCTCGATTCAGAACATTGGGAATCAGGTTGGTCAGCTGGCACAAATGATGTCAAAGAGACCCCAGGGTGGTCTCCCGGGCAATACTGAGAAAAACCCGGGCCCGCATAGAGATGTGAATGCGGTGATGACCATGAGTGGAAAACCTACCGGACCCGTCATATCGGACTCACCACCGATCACTGAAGCTGTCCCGACCGACACACCGGATGAGGTGCATGCCAGGCTCCGCCCAGCAAGTACAGCACAAGTCCAGGAGCCGGTCACAGGTTACAAGCCTCCAGTGCCCTATCCAGGAAGGTTGAAGAAGCAGAAGATGGATGAACAAAACGGTAAGTTTCTTGAGATGTTTAAGCAATTGCATATAAACATACCGTTTGTTGAGGCTTTGGCACAGATGCCAAAGTATGCGAAGTTTCTGAAAGACATCCTCTCAAACAAGCAAAAACTCGAGGATATGTCTTGTGTGGTTATGAATGAAAGCTGCTCTGCTATTCTCCAGAATCGCCTGCCTACAAAAATGGGCGACCCAGGCAGTTTCACGCTTCCTTGCCTCATTGGCAATCTGTCAGTCAGTAATGCGTTAGCAGATCTTGGAGCGAGTATAAACCTTATGCCCTATAAGGTTTTTACAAAGTTGGATCTAGGTGAGCCGTCACCTACGAGGATGAGTATTCGACTTGCGGATCGTTCTGTCAAGTATCCACGCGGGTTTGTAGAGAATATGCTTGTTAAGATTGACAAGTTTGTATTTCCCGTGGATTTTGTTATCCTGGACATGGATGAGGACTCGAGAGTGCCTCTGATACTCGGACGCCCATTTTTGAATACCGCCCGGACGATTGTGGATGTGGCGGCGGGCGAGATCACACTCCGAGTAGATGATGAGCATGTGGCGTTTGACATTAAACGTTCTATGCAGCATCCTCTGAGTCAGGACGACGCGCTCTATTATGTTGACATTGTCGACACTTATGTGAGCACGCATTTCCAGGGTACGATCGAGGAGATAGATTCGGACACACATCTGTTGTGTGGGGACTTAGATGGCATTACGCAGGAGGGCCACTATTTAGAGCAGCCAGTCTATCAGATTGGTGATGATAGTCCCCAGTAGGGGTGAGCATACAACCGAATTAACCGAATCGTAACCGAAATAACCGAAAAAACCAAACCGAAATAACCGATAACCGAAATAACCGAAGGGTTGGTTATTTATATTTTTAATAACCGATTTTTGCGGTTCGGTTATGGTTATTCTTATTTTCATAACCGCAAATAACCGAACCGAACCGAATATTTTAAACATAGCCAAATCCGTAGCACCATAAGTTTTTATGTTTGTATTTAAATGCTTAAAACATGGCCTAATCTATATTTATCTTTGGTGAAGTATTTGAATGTTTTAACTTTTAACCATGACCCAACCTTATTGGCCCATTATAGTTTACACTAATAATAACCGACCTATAACCGAACAGAAACCGCATTAACCGCAATAACCGATTAACCGAAACCGCATTAACCGAAACCAAACGGTTATGATTTTTTGATAACCGCAGTATGCGGTTATGGTTTCGGTTATAGGTAATAACCGAACCGAACCGCACCATGCTCACCCCTAGTCCCCAGAGTCCGGATCGTTTCACAGAAATTGATCGCGAGAGTGAAGTGAAGTCGAAGCCTTCAGTGGAAGATCCTCCTACCTTGGAGCTTAAAGAGCTCCCACCGAACCTAGAGTACGCGTTTCTTGATGAGGAGCGTCATTTGCCTGTCATTATTTCATCTGGTTTGGCGGGAGAGGAAAATAGCAGACTGCTTAATGTGTTGAAACTTCATAAGAAAGCTATCGCTTGGAAAATCATGGACATTAAAGGTATAAATCCCTCCTTCTGTACACATAAAATTCTTATGGAGGATCAGTTCAAGTCATGTGCGCAGCACCAGAGGCGGCTGAACCCGAACATGCAAGAAGTCGTTAAAAAGGAAGTGATTAAGTTGTTAGATGCTGGTATGATCTATCCCATTTCCGACTCTGTTTGGGTCAGCCCTGTGCAGGTAGTGCCCAAAAAGGGGGGCATGACTGTGGTCACCAACGATAGGAATGAGCTCATTCCAACCAGGACGGTCACTGGATGGCGGGTTTGCATTGATTATCGCAAACTCAATGACGCCACCCGCAAGGACCACTTCCCGCTTCCATTCATTGATCAAATGTTGGAGCGTCTGTCAGGGAAGTTATATTATTGTTTTCTGGATGGGTTCTCTGGTTATTTTCAAATTCCTATCGCTCATGAGGACCAGGAGAAGACCACATTTACCTGTCCCTTCGGTACATTCGCCTACCGGCGTATGCCGTTTGGGCTGTGTAATGCGTCGGCTACTTTCCAGCGATGTATGGTCGCCATTTTCCACGACATGATTGAGGATTCCATGGAGGTGTTCATGGACGATTTTTTGGTATTTGGGGATTCCTTTGATCAATGTCTGGAAAATTTGAAAAGAATGTTGAAGAGGTGTGAGGAGACCAATCTGGTCCTGAACTAGGAGAAATGCCACTTCATGGTGAAGGAGGGCATAGTTTTAGGCCACAAAATTTCTCACTCGGGCATGGAAGTCGACCCAGCTAAAGTCGACGTTATATCACGACTTCCGCCCCCCACCTCTGTTCGTGCTATACGGAGCTTTCTCGGTCATGCCGGGTTCTATCGGCGATTCATCAAAGATTTTTCAAAAATCGCCAGACCCATGACTCGTTTGTTAGAGAAAGATGCTCCGTTCGTGTTTGGAGATGATTGCTTGAGGTTTTTTGACCTCCTCAAGCAAAAGTTGGTAGAGGCCCCTATTTTAGTCGCACCGGACTGGAGTTTGCCGTTTGAAATCATGTGCGACGCGAGTGATTACGCTATAGGGGCCGTTCTGGGTCAAAAGAAGGAAAAGCACTTCCATCCGATCTACTATGCGAGTAAAACTCTCCACGACGCTCAAGAGCATTATACCACGACTGAAAAAGAGCTCTTGGCGGTCGTCTTCGCATTCGATAAATTTAGATCGTATCTAGTGCTTTCGAAAACCGTTGTATACACTGATCATGCAGCCATTAGATACCTCTTTAGCAAGCAGGATGCTAAACCGCGTCTAATCAGATGGATCCTGCTGCTACAAGAGTTTGATATCGAGATACAAGACAAAAATGGTGCTTTAAATGTAGCGGCTGACCATCTGTCTCGGTTAGAACGCGGAGACATCGAGGATTCGCGTTGGGATTCAATCAATGACAAGTTCCCACACGAATCTTTGATGAGTGTTGAGATATGTGATGAGTCGCCATGGTTCGCTGACTTTGCGAACTACCTTGCTTGTAGAATTTTGATTAAAGGGTTGACTCATCAGCAAAAGAGGAAATTCTTTTCAGATCTAAAGCACTACATATGGGACGACCCTTTCTTGTTCAAGGTGGGTGCTGATCAGGTGATTAGGATGTGTGTATCAGGGTCTGAGGCGACCGACATTCTGCGCCAGTGTCATGAGGGACCTACCGGAGGCCACCACGGAGCCAACTTCACCGCGAAGAAGGTGTTGGATTCCGGGTTTTACTGGCCGACCATTTTCCGTGACGCGCAGAGTTGGGTGAAGGCGTGCGATGCTTGTCAGAGGGCGACGAACATATCGGCACGCGACGAAATGCCCCAGAACTGGATACAGGTATGTGAAGTCTTTGATGTTTGGGGGATAGACTTCATGGGACCATTCCCCCCCTCACGTGGAAACAAGTACATACTCGTGGCTGTTGACTATGTATCAAAGTGGGCGGAGGCGCAAGCCTTACCCACTAATGACGCTAGAGTAGTTGTGAGGTTTCTGAAGAGTTTGTTCGCCCGATTTGGCGCTCCGAAAGCGCTCATTAGTGACCGAGGGACTCATTTTTGTAATACACAGCTTGAATAGGCTTTGTCCCGATACGGTGTGCATCACCGTTTGTCCACGCCCTATCATCCGCAGACAAGCGGGCAGGTGGAGGTCACGAACCGTGGGCTTAAGCGCATCCTTGAGCGGTCGGTTGGAGCGAACCAAAAGGAGTGGTCGGACAAGCTTGATGAGGCCTTATGGGCATTCCGTACAGCTTATAAGACCCCTATAGGGACCACCCCCTTTAGGTTGGTATACGGAAAGGCGTGCCATTTACCGGTTGAGTTGGAGCATAAGGCTATGTGGGCATTGAAAACCGCGAATTTGGACCTAAAAACCGGAGGTGAAGCCCGGTTTCTCCAAATTCATGAATTGGAAGAATTGCGGCACCAAGCCTACGAAAGCTCCGTACTCTACAAAGAGCGCACGAAGAAACTTCACGACAAACGCTTGAAGGACCATAAAGAATTCCAAGCGGGTGATCTTGTTCTTCTGTACAATTCTAGGCTGCGCTTATTTCCTGGAAAGCTTCATTCACGCTGGACAGGACCATACACGGTTAAGGAAGTATTTCCGTATGGTACTGTTGCACTAGAGAACGCGGATGGCGTTGCATTTAAGGTAAATGGTCACCGGTTGAAGTTGTACGTTGCCGGGCCGATAGAATCGGCGGTGGAGGTGATTGAACTCCAAACCCCGCACACATCATAAGTGTGGGGAGGAGAGAGTCTATGCTACTGACTCGCGGATCAAAAATGTAGCAAGAGCGTATTTTGCGCTTTAGGGGTAGTTTAGTCTTTTTTGTAGTTTTTCTAGTTTTTAGCTTTGAGTCTTGCTATCGACTCGTCGACAAAAATTTAGCATGAGTCTACGCTGCTGACTCGCCGACAAAAATGCAGCTGGAGCGTCTTTGGCGCTATAAGGGCAAAATTGTCCTTTTATTTGTTTTGGTAGTTTTAGCGTAATTTAGGTTAGTTAGGTAGTTTTCGTTTGTTTGTTTAGTTTCCGTACGTACCGGGCGAAGGTTCTGTATTGTAATAATGTTAAAACAGTTGGTGTGTCGAAAAAACGGCGAAAAACGGCCGAAACAGCTGCTGAAAATAGCTTCTGCGGAAAAATTCTGATCTGCACCTGATGCACGATCGTTCCTCGGGTCGCACAACAGTGCGATTCCGAGGAAGCCGGAACGGTGGATCGCACCCTCGGTGCATTTCCGAGAACACGCTGCTGGGTTTGAACGACCTCGGTGACGCACGATCGTTCCATTCCGGAGAACGACCGTGTGACTGGCTGAGGGCAATTTGGTCATTTTGCACACTATATATACCATTGTCTGCTGCAAAACTCACCATTCGCGAACCCTAGCAGCGGCAGACCGTTCCTGGGCGATTTTTCACCATATCGCACGGTTTTTTCGCACGATCAAGCACCCAACTTCGCACGGTACGTCTCTAGTGTTAGATTTCTTGTTTTCTTTCTTTCTAGTGTAGTTTTCTTCCGATTTTTCAAGGAATTTTTAGGGTTCTCTTCATAAACAAATCGAAACCCTAACCCTTGTTTAATCGAAGTATCGTGAACACCCGGTTGATTTGCAGACCCCTGTGAGCCCAATACTTGTTGAATTTTTGAAAAATCTGATTGTTCTAAGAACAGTGGGTCGAAATCTGCAGATTCGGAAGTGCACGGTCGTTCATCGGGTGGAACGGTCGTGCCTCGCCGACTATTCACGATATCGTCTGGTCTGGCCTGTTAGTTCTCGGTGACGCACGACCGTGCGTCCCGGAGAACGACCGTGCCATATTGCCAGTACAGTTTGGACAGTAGCTTCATAATTGGCTGCTCGCTTGTTTTCAACTCTTTTTTCTCATGTTTCTGTCTTCCTAACAACATTCCCCATTACAGATGGATCACCCTTTCCTGCAATTTGACCCCAACATTGAGAAGGAAACTCTATGTATCGCGAAGCGCGATCAATTGTGGGCGAGGCGGGATCAGTTTGGCGAACCCCGATGGTTGGACTGGGAGGTCATGAGGGATTTGAATCAATATGACCGACTGGATGAAATGATGACTCCCGCGCTGGCAAACCTGGTCGGTTGCAACCGACCCGTTTACCGGGAGTTAACTATTGAATTCTTCGCCTCATATCAGTATGAAAGGCCGGTTGCACATACGGAACCTGATTTCCGCTACAGGAATCGGGTCACCTTCAGGTTGTGTAGGCGATGGCATACATGGTCGGTGGGTCGTTTGGGACGGAGGCTTGGAATTTATACACGGGAGGACATGGATGATCCCGACGTTTTCAACGATCAGTTAAACTTCCCTAATGATGCAGCGCGTGAGGCATTCTGGACGCGTAACGCTATTAGGGGCCCATACAACCCACGGATGTCAAAGGCTTCGCGCCTCCGAGACCCTCTGGTGCGAGTGATGCACCACGTTTTCAGCCATTCTATTTGCGGACGCATGGACAGTCAAGGTAACTGTCCAACACCTGATTTGCTCTTTCTTTATGCGTTGGTTGACAAAGCACCGATCAAACTCGCCGCGCGAATGGCTGAGTACTTTGTCAAGTGTTCAGGGCGGACCCACAATAGTGAGATCCACGACGGGCAGTACGTGACCGAGATCGCGTACAATGAGCGATACATGACGCCGGGGGTGCTTAGGGGTCTCACTTTGATCACTAAGGGGGTGCATGTTGATATACGGTCTTTGAAGTTCATGGGGGTTATTGCTGAGTTGGATGGGAGAGATAGGTTGAGGGTTTGAATGGAGAGATATGGGACCCGTTACCTGCAGCTGAGGAGGAACATGAGGATGAAGACGAAGAGATGGGAGAGCAGCACGAGCCACAGCCACCGGCACCACCACACTCGCCGCAGCATCATGCATTTCATCAGCATGAGGATTGGCCTACTTTCTACCAGCAGTTCCAGGACATGCGTGTCACGCAGGAGCAGCATGGTACATACTTCAGCGAGATCAGATCTAGCCAGGACCAGATCCGGGCTAGCCAGGACCAGATCCGGGCTAGCCAGGACCAGATCCGGGCTAGCCAGGACGATATTAGGGCCAGTCAGGCAGAGCTTCGGGCCACACATGACGGACTAGAGCAGCGCCAGGATACTCTATACCAGGGGGTGTCCGCGGGTTTTTCTTATTTGTTCGGGGAGATGCATCACGCCGGAGTTCCCACCGTGGAACCCCCTGGCTATGGCGATCAGGGCCCATCTGGCACGAGGCATGATGACGATGATGATGAGTAGTTTGCGGTAGTGGTAGCACTTGGTGGTGTTTCATGTTTTAGTACTTTGTTTTTCTTTGGGTGTTTATTTTGACTTAGTATTTAAAACACCCCGGATATGTATTTTCAAACAATTTCGTTTGTATTTTGTTTGGATGATAGTATTTATGTAAATTATGGTTGTTTGATTTTTCTTTTTCTGTTATATTTTGGGTGTACACGACATACTTGCAGATTTTATCTATCGGATCTTGGACCGGAGCACGTACCAGTTAGAGCTTCGGAAGTCTAGTGGCACCAACATCATCTTGAGGGGAGTAATTTTTATCCCTTTCTCTATATTCCGGGTCTCGCATTGGGGACAATGCGAAGTTCAAGTGTGGGGAGGGGGTTAACTTTGTTAACTTAGCTTTGTTTGTCCTCACATATAAAAAAAAAAAAACAGAAAATCAGAAAAATCATTTAAAAATACGTGTGTTGTGTATATATGTTGGTAAATAAACCGGTTGGTTATGTTTTAGAAAGCATCGGACTTGATAACAACTCGACAAGCAAAATATTTTTGAAAAAAGGAAACCGGAAAGCGTGACAAACAAAGAAAGACTTACATGATAGTTTTCACACTTTTACCCATTCCTTCCGTTACGTGAGCATATTGAGCTTAGATTGTTATATATTTGTTCATTTCGGATATAGGAGTGAGCCGGATGTTTTGTGCAATTTAGAACCTGTCACTAGTATGCTTGTTAAGACCATGAACGTGCGGATTTGTGTAAACGTGATAGAGGCACTTAGATTACCCGTTTGTTGTGTACCTTGTTCTTTGTGTTGTGCTTCCCGTTCACCTTATATTACCCTTTAGGATTAACCATGTCGAGCCTTCCCGTTCACCTTTGTTTACCCACTTTATCGCCTACTTAACCAAATTTAGCCTTTTTATGTTTTTAAACCTTTTTTTAGTGTTGAAACTCGGTTAAAATAATAGTTAAACTAGCTTGTTATTGTTTATATTTCATTGTATAGTTTGCAAAAAAAAAAAACAGAAAATAAAACACCTTAAAATAGGGTGAAGTTGATAGAAATCGAGCAATTTTGAATGCTTAAATGTTAAAAATCTTGTTGATTAGCTCGATTGCGCTTTAGTCGCCTTTTTAAGGCGTTTGTATGTAAAGTTGTATTGTTTATTGCTAGTTAAACGCTACTACCAAGTTTTAACCGTTTTCGCCATTTTAAATGTCCACTTCCATACCCTTCGCCAAAGCCTAACGTTACAACCCGTAAAGACCTCTTGATTTACACTTATTTGCATGTTAGTTGGTGGAGACGAGATCTTATGACAAGCTTATGTTATTGCGCATTTCATTGACTAGGCGTTGAGTGTTTACGCATACGCATTTTATGTATGATTCATAAATAAAACCGAGTGTGTGTGAACATTGTGAGTTGGGTGAAGATTAACATGTGAGTCAATTAAATGTTTAGTCACGGCTTTGTGGTTGTCGCTTTTTAAATTGCATATGCTTGTTGGGTTTGAATCTTTTGATGTTGTCTTTCGACAAACCGGCTAACCGTTTATATATTAGTTTTCAATAAATTAGTGTGTAAATTATCGTTCTTGTTTGTTTATGTCTTTTATTGCTTTTTAGTTTAGCTTGCTTGAGGACAAGCAAGGTTTAAGTGTGGGGAGATTTGATACACTCTAATTTACAAATATTTTAGTCCCCCGTTTTACCCCTATTTTATGCGTTTTTGGCCGTAAAACCGTCGTTCGGATACTTATTTATCTACATTTGTGTTTACAGGCCTAAAACTGCATTCCAGACAAGATGATAGCAAAAACGAGGACTTTCCGGACAAAACGACAAAGCTGTGGACTTTCTGTTAAGGATTCTGAACTGGGCCTGTGGAACGACCGTTCCACCTGATGCACGGTCGTGCATCTCCGACAAAGCTGATCATCTCGGCAATGAACGATCGGTGAGGCTGGGCGTTCCAGGGAAACAAGCGACTAGGTGACGAACGGTCGTTCCATGTGAGGAACGACCGTGCATCTTCGGTGAATCAACAGAGTCTCGGAACTGAACGGTAGGTGCGACTTGGCGTGCAACATGAAGCCCGGAACTGAAAGATCGTTCCATATAGGGAACGGTCGTGCCATTTCAGATCTGGTCAACGATCCGATGACGTATGCGGTATGGTGACCCATGACCAATAATTGAATAAAGTGAACGGTCGTTCCACAGGGAGAACGACCGTGCATCAGCAAAAAAGTATAAAAACACAGCAGAAACATTCTGCTCGATATTCTTGATTTTTGGAGAGCTCTCAGGCGATTTTCAGGCTCCGGAGGCATTAGCTTTCACCCGGATTCAAGCCACATTATCCCGATTAGCTCGATTACTACCCGGATCCTTAGTCTAGTACTTGTTTATGGTTTGATTTTCTAATCTTTCCAAGTTTTTGTTAATCTTTCAAGTACTTAGATTATGATTTATGTTTTATTGTAGCCTTTGGGCAAAAACACAACAATCCCTTGCTAGATTATAACCATTAGTTTGTTAAACTTTGTTTGTAATGACATTTGAAGTATTTTCTATGTTTATCTTTGATGATTAGTTTGCAACCTTGTTATTGATATTGAATTCTTGATTATAAGTAATTATGTTGGATGATTGGTGCTTGGTTAGTTAAGATAGTTGAAAAATGAAGCTTAATTAATCTTGTATTAGTAAACTTTGAATTTGGTTAACTAGTTTAACTTGGTTTAAATGTATGCATCATGATACTAGAAATGGTTAGTGATTTAATAAAATGTAATTATTGTTAATCAAGAGAGCTTACCGTCACGGAAGGACCTAAACGGGTTAGATGGTGTCGTTATAAATTCTTGCCATGATTTGTTAGCTTAGTTAGTAGTTTAGGCCAAAATTGCTAACTTAGTGAATTATCGTGCAAGATTTGTAAAATGAACTCGGTTGTGATTTAATCTAGTTTATGCTTATCTCGGTGGTTGCATTGTGTTTATCGGTGTCGCTTTCCTTGTTTAAGTGAGGTTAGAATAATCCTAACGGCTGCCTAACTTATTTTTAAGAGATTTTCATAGACATTTATCAATTGCACGTTAAAGAACAATTTTAGGTGGTTAAAGTGTGTCTATCGTTTTAACTTTCCGAATGATTGTCATGTTAGGATTCCCGAAAGGGATACTAATTGTTTTAAATTGGAAAGTTGACCGAATGCTTCTAGTGCCAAAACTGACTTAGTTGACATGCTGTGGTTGTGTATTTAGCAAGGCTTTTTATCTACTTTCTATTATGTTTTTATTATGTATTTGGTTATGTTTACTTTAGGTTAGTTTAAAATCACAAAACCTATGTTTTTACCGGTAGTTTAGTGACAAAGGTCTAGTACAAATTCTCTGCCCATTTCCTTGGATCGATACTTGGTTCTTACCGATACTTTATTACATATATGACGGGGTACACTTGCCTCTTTCGTGTGTGTTTTGATGTAAAAGTAATAATCACTTTTATAAATTTAAAACCCAATCGTGTGTAATTCATTGCAAAATATTATGTATATATACGCACACATCACATGCCATGTATATAAAAGTCTGTAATAATTGTCGCATGTATTTCACCCCCGAAGTATAAAACTGAAAACAGTAAAGGGAAAAGGGGGACATGAACTCACTGTATTGCGTCTTCGTACTCGTAACCCAATTCTCCGCGGCAAACACGACTACCTACAATGGTCTAACATTTATTAGACGAACGGGCCATGCCTTGTCTTAATATTGATTAGTGCCTTACGTTTTAAAGTGTCTTTAATATTTTTGTAGTAATATTTCTCAATTGTTGTTATTCGTATTTCCTTCCCAGGGATAGGAGTATTTCATACTTGTGGATTCGTATTTGTATTTGTATAGTTTGCCACGTAATGGCGTCGTATTTCGGTGTATTGTTCCAACTAAAAAAATATGTTAATATATTCCCAATATACATTTCCAAAACCATATATTTCAAGTCTCACTTCAATATATATAACTTATTTTGTTCAATCATGCATTGTCCCAGAAAATGTACATTTTTCTCAAAAATTATATATCTTCTAAATATACTAGGAAAATATATTTTTAGCGCCCAAAAATAATATATGTTCTTGTTGTCAAAAATTATGATATACTTGGTAATATTTACGAAATCGAATTTTCACTCCTTTCATTACTCTAAATAATATAACTAGTTCACAAAATATGCAAATATTCACATAAGCGTCTTGATATTACAATATATATTCTAAATATATATATATCCGCTTTTTTTTACGAAAAACCACCTCCGACACTTTGTATTTTGTTACAAAAATTATGGCGATGTTTGTATTTGAAAAGCATAGTCTAAAATACACTTGTAAACCCTTATATAGAAAATATTTTCTAAGTGCTGGGATTTTCAGAAAATTTCGCCATAGTCTCCTTTGTAAATGGAGGTGTCCATGCTAAATAGCATATCATTTTCTTTAATATATAGCACGTTAGATCGTTCTCAAATAACCAACCCGACATTTAGGCATGCAAAACACTACCTATACCGTTTCAGTTTTAATATACAAAACTAGGCTGTTTTTGGGTATTTTAATAAAATAGTTATCTTATTTCAAAAATTCCCAACTTTTTACAGAATTTCTTATACGATCCAAATATTATTGTGTAAAAATATCGGGGTCCAAATCATCACCAATATTTTATAGAAATTCATTTTCCGGACTGAAATCAGATTTATCTTTTTCTGACTGCAGTCCATAGAATAATTTATTTAAAATTCTCCGTAAGTCGGATTTATGAAATTCTAGTGAGAGAATTACAAATACATCGGTGGTCATCTACAGTACAAATTTCATGATCTAAATCTACACAGAATTCCAGTTATGACTTAAAACAGAATGCATATTTTCAGCAGCAAAAATGCAGCTTTAGCTGTGTACGAAACCACACTTTAAAAATAGTAAAAGAAGTCCAAAAATTATGATTCCAGTGCCATTAGAACCGTATTTCATAATAACACGTTATAGACTTAAGAAAATCAAGTTTTTGTTAAGTTACGATGTGATTACAGCCAGTTAAAGGTGGCTGGAAATGCTAATCAACAAGCTGTTTATAGGTTAAATGTTACTAAAATGTACACCTATGATTACCATTCCTTCTAATAACGATTTATATCATAATTTGACTCTTTTACAGCAGGTTATCACTTATATATATCAGATTTATAATGTATTATTATCTTTCATGTCATGACCTTTAAGTAAAGCTCTTATGTTCATGACCCTGTTTATGTTTTTAGTGTTTCTTAATATTTATCATTCTTTCAACTATTATCCACCAAAAATATGAACAAGATGAAGTTTTAAGGCACTTACTACTAGCACAAGGCTAGGGGAGTTTCAAAGCGTAAAAGTGGTGGATAAAAGAAAACTAGAGCGGTCCTTGAGCTTCCGAGCACTCCAATCTTCCTAACCTTGCTTCTAGCACCTTTGTATGAGTATGGAATGTAAAGAAGTTGGATGAATGATGGTGAAGTTGTTGTTGTTGTTTGCAGCCGAACACAAGAAAGGAAGGAAGGAGAGAAGTTTTGTAGGACCGGTTTGACTCCGTTTCGATGGCGAACCGACTCGTACGACGTGCGGAATCCGTGCACGAGTGAGACCGAACACACGAACAGTAAAATAAATTGTGATTCTTTGATAGATTTGATAGCGTACAAGAACCTGAAGCACGTGGACAAGCTTTCTCTCTCTAGAATCTCTCTCTAGATCTCTAGCTCTCCAAATGCTCTAAATGGCAAAAAGTCTCAAACCTAACACTATAATTCCCTATTTATAGGCACAAGGAATATAAGGATTTCTCCTTATTTACAAGTTTGCCACCTTGTCCTTTTAACTAGATATTACAATAAAAGCTTAGACTTCTTCGGTTTCTGCTACGTGCTAGATTGACGAAGGCGATAGACATTTAATGCACTAACAAGTTTGTTTTTTATGTTGTGGAGAGAATGAGATGCCATAACCCTTGTGCTTTCTTATAACCCACCTACACCCTTTATCCCTTGTGCAATATGTTTCTAAATCCCCAACACATAATCTAATTAAATATTCAAAGAAATCTTGTGTGAAAGTCCCCATGTAACCGTATGGAGGAAGGGGGGGGGGGTCTAGTTGGGTTTGAATGGTAAAGTTACTAATCTAGTTAGATTTCCAATGTTTAGTTAGTGTGTTATAATGTGTTGTTAATTATATAGTGTGTTAGGGTGTTCGGGGACCCTAACTAGCTCAGAAAAATAAAAACAATGTGTTGGACAATATTTTTATGTTCCGGGTTATGTCCGGTTGTTCGGTTGGGTATCGTTCCGTTAAAGCGCTTAATTGTTCCGTAAAGTGTCCTTTATAATGTTTTTTGTGTCACAATTAATTCCCGGCACTTAGTAAAGCATACAGGACTATTTTGCCAATTTTTTGCACATTACTAGCAAATTTAAATGCTGAATTTTATTTAAAAGTGCAGAATTTCGCAGTTAAAGTATGTTTTAGGCACTTCCCGGCACTATAACTATCACCTAGTGACGCAGTTTTATGGTCCTCACTTCCCTACACACTACCCTAGTGTGATACTTTATTCCTGGCTCATACTGGCCTCAAAAATATTGTATGTCTAGGTGCTGGCATTGTCAGCATGTTTCTGGGTTATCCGCTCACTGTGCTAACTGTGCTTTGTGCATCAAGTTTGTTACTAATGTTTGTGTGAAATAAACAGAGTGACAGTATAAAATGTGATGCATGAGTATGTATGTAAAAGAAATCAGAAAGCAGTTTAATCACAGTTGTAATTAAGCACAGTCATTAAGCACAAATTAAATTTTAATTAATTGTACGGATACCTGTAATTGTGAGGGTTGTCACATTCTCCCCCCGTTAAGAAAATTTCATCTTCGAAATTTGTACTACCTTAACCCCTTGTGGTTTCGTCACACGTGTATGTATATGAATAATATCGAGGTAGATAATCATCAACCCGAATCAAACCTTACTCACATTTGGTGAGTCCAAGAATATATAACAACCCAAATCCTAGGGTTAAAAGGTGCGTGCTTATAGCATTTGGTGTCAAAGGTACAGTACGTATTTGACGTATAGTCTAGTGTAATCCAGCTAGCAGGGGGGTTCCACAAAAGAGGAGTTTTGATAAGATCCTCAAACGATCGATCAGAATATGCAAACGAGTTTTTCCAAACCATAGAATCCGCTATATGAATTCAAAATCAACAACTCACATGTAATAGTAAAATGATCTGTCAACTCCTGAGTAAATGAATGGTAATGTTTAGTGTGTTGACATTCTTAAATTTTGAAAGCACACCAAACGAAATACAAGCTAATCTGGGGTATCATTGTCTTGATTCGTAGTTGCATCAGAAATGTTTAAAGGACAAGTCAAACGAAAGTATATGCAGTTCTGTGTGAAACGGTTGACCTTTATTAGCACAAGTTACAAGTTGGTAATGACACCACAAGGTGTCGTAATGACATAATTCCAGTATAGTGGTGACTGAACAAGTTCACCGTGTTGGAAATCAAATGAATGTGTACCGAACAAGCCTGATGATTTGATTTACACAATGTCATAGAGTTTTCAGTTGAGTACGGAACCTCAAAGAGCCACTGTTTTTTATCGCAGGTGAGAAAGCAGTAAATACCGCAGGGTATTCAATTTATAATGAAAGGACCGTTCGGAGGTACACCGTGGTATGAAGTGAATCTATGTACCGTTGTCTAACACACGACTGTGTTGAGTCTGCTTTAATTATGAATATCAAATGGATTTTTTTTAAATAAATAGACTATTAAATCCGTGTATGAAGTGAGTAACCAAATAAGCGCAAGCTCCAATTTTGTGAAAGTATCACTGTAAGGTATCGAAATCAACAAATGATTTAGTGAATTCGTAGACCAAGCAAGTCTACTACGACTCGAAACACAAGAATCTTTGCCAATGATTTGTATATGATGCTCTCAATACATCATATGACGTCTTAAACCGAATATGCGAAATGAATAAGTTCAAGCAATTGAACTTGGTTCTGGCGTAATCCGATAATAAACGTATGCATCAACTAGGGAATTCCAGCATGGTTACGATGATGAACTATGAACGTAACTTGAAAGAAAGCAGTTTCAAGAAAGTGTGTTGACTTGGTAACAAAAGAGTCGACAATAACAACAATTTAAGTCATTCGAATCATGAATCATGAATTATGTTTAGCAAAATAATGTTTGAATTTCAATGAAGTGTTTGTTCGAGACGAAACCACATGCGTCGCAAATGATGCATGTATGTCAGATAAGTTTCCAAGAAAAGGAATAATGAGTATCTGCTAAAATGAAGAAATGACCGGATATCGAAGCAAATGTGTGTTCGCTCTGAGCGAAGAAAATTATTGTGATGCAACTACCATTAAGGGGGGGAGTAGAGATGCAATCATCTACTCACTAGAAGTAAAAGAAAATCAAGTACTTTCTGTTTGGTCAACAGAACTAGCATATACGTCAGGTTAATGGTGTCTGTTTGAGTTAACAGCTGTGGTTCCTAAGTAACAACCTTAGTGAATATGGTCCTGGGTTCCTGATGGTCCTAAGTACATGTTCTCTAGATTCTTAGAGTTTCGTATTCGGTGTAGATTTGTTCTGTGCACCGTGTAGGGAACACCACTCTTGTGTACGTTAAAACAAATTATTGTCCCACAATTTTCCCCCGGTATACTTTCTTCCAGAATTTACAGCTACTTGATCATCGACCAGGGATCCTCGCAGTTAATTAAATAAGTAGTTCGTCAATCCTTAGCAAGAGTTGCTGACTCTTATTGGCTAGCTTGTTCGGCTCCCGGTAGTTTCATGATCATTTGAAAATCATTGTCCTTTCTCTTGACGAGCAGAACTGAGGTTACCCAAAACAAAAGTTTTGGTCTGTTATCTTCCTTCTCTATCCACTACTGAAACTACACTGTCAATCCTTGCATTTCCGAAGGTGTAATCGGTTAGGGTGTGTTGGTTGCAGGCGCGACGCCTGGAAATCAAATCGATGCAAAAATTCGATTTGTCGTTGGGGAGATAATTCTGGCAAGTCTTCGAGGAAGACATCAGGATATTCTCCGATCACGGGGGTATATTTTGAGTTTTAGTTCTTCGGCTCCCTTGTCCCCGACATGAGCCAGAAAACAACACATCCTTTCCGCAACAACTTTCGTGCCTTCACGTAATTTGCAATATGTAAAGGCGTACTCTGCTTCATGAGTCGAGATTGTTTCTTTGCTCGGCATCGGGATGCGGATATCAATTTCCGCTTGATCACTTGACAATCCATCCATCCAATTATCTTGTCGAAGCTCCCCAATTCGACTGGCAGTAGCTCAAGCGTAAACTCACGCTCTCCGTATTCTATCTTGCCGACTCCAATTACTTCGTTGGCTCCCACTAGCTTCCCGTTAGCTAGTACTATCGTGTGTGGATTATCTAACTTACTTGTTACTAAACCATGTATACTCTCGAACTCTAGAGATGCGAAGCTAAAATTTGCAACAGTATCTAGCAGCACAGACGCATAACGTTGAGTAATATGGGACGTACCGATATCCAAACTTGGATTCCTGGTGTGATCCCCTACCTCTGCCACTGAGCTTTTATCCATGTGCCTGATTCTTCTTAGGGCAGTATTTCCTGAAATGATTTTTGCTCCCGCAATTAAAACAACCTTGTGCACGTTTCTGCTTGTCACTCGTTCTACCCGGATATTTGTCATTGTCGTTGTTTCCTCCGTGATTCTCACTACCATCTTGGCCTCCATTTCTACTTTCAGTACCTTTCCAGCAAGTTTCCTTGGGATGCCCCTTCTTGCCACAGTTATCACATTTTCCATATTTACACCGCCCGACATAATAACATAAACAATTGTCGCACTTAGGTAGGATACCCATGCAGTCTTTTCCCTTCTTGGCCTTCCTCTCGTTACTTACCCGAGTAACTTTCTTGAAATTCGCAAGCTTTCTCTTGTTATCTTCAGATGGCTCTACAGGAGTCTCCTTTTTCTCCTTCGCAGTGGAAATTTCTCCTCGTCTATCTGCTTCTTCCGTGAGCGCCACGCTTATGTCGATTGCTTCGATGATTGTTGAAGGCTTGGATGTCGTTACCAGGCTTTGAATCTGAGGTGCCAGTCCCCCGATGAAACGTTCGATCTTCCTAGATTCTGGTTCCACCAAACGCGAAGCAACTTGTGATAATTCGCCAAATCTCTGCACATATTAAGCTATCTTTGGGCCTTCCATTTTCAGGTTCCATAGTTCAGTTTCCAACTTCTGGATTTCTGCCCTAGAGAAATATCTTTTACGCATCAGTTCCTTCAGCTCGTCCCACGTCAAAGCATTCGCAGCAGTCTCGCCCATTGCCTGAACCTGAAGGTTCCACCATGATAGAGCCCCATCTACAAATAGCCCAGCTACGTACGTGACCTGATGTTCTGGGGTACATTTTCTCAACCGTAAGACATAATTCATCTTCTCCACCCATCGCACAAAAGCTAAGGCACCCCCAGTGCCGTCGAATCCTCGAGGTTTGTGGTTCAAGAACTACTCGTAAGTGCAGCCGCTGGGTGGGTTATTTCCAGAGGTACCTCCGCCGTGTTCAGAGCGAAGGGCCTCGAGTTGTGCGATGGCTCGTGAGATGTGCTCTTGTAGTCCTGACTCTGCTGTTGTCGGCAGAGGGTTGTTGGTATCGACATCTTCTGAGAAGAAGATTGGTTAGGTCAGGTCTTATTTGCTCAGCGAGTGCATTTAGTTGTTTAGTGGTCATAAGTACATACACATAATAGGTCATTATTCCCACCAATCAAGCAATAGTATAATCATAGTATAACCAAGCAATTCGGTAATTATGTTTAATGTGAGCTTAGCAAGTAAGCACGTAGCATTGTAATTATAGCACACACATATAGATCAACATTGCGCTTAACGAATACATAGCGACTGTGTTTTCATTGGTCATTGGCCACAAGTATTGTCTCATGTTTAATGATGATTGGCTCTCATTGTTTTCCGACCATAATTGCATTGTCTTACAAAATGTATCACATCAACAGGGACACAGGGTCACCCTACCCTTGCCCAAAATATATTAGTGTATCAAAATTACATAGTCAGATGTGTTCTTCAACAGTCTCCACAATCCCGGTTTATCATTAGTGTCTTTACCCAAATATAATGCAATCCGCAAAATCCAGAAATCAACTACTCTGGTGACTGAGGTGGAGGAGGAAAGAAAAGTAATCTGCTAGCAGGCGTAAACTCCTACTCGAGCTTGTATATACATCGAAGTAGTTAACTGATCTGCCGCTCGATAGTAAAGAAACGGACATCAAAAACCTGGGAAAGGCGTAATAGCAGCAGGCGAGAATTCAAAAGGAACCTTTGATAAATGTGGGGGAGCAAAGTATACTAGCAATAGATAGGGTGGAGGACGTGGTGTTAGCTCAAGCTTCAAAACTCTGTGACTTATCTCTCCAAACTGTAGCTGATGTTACAGTATCACTCATCCCATGTGCAGACTCCATAATGTGAGGGATGGTAAGGGTCCAATATATAGGAACCATCGAAACGGTTCGTCCAGCGATGTAGAGGTGAATGTATCAGACGGCGTGGACTGTGAGGTCGTAGAAAATGCTGCTGTAGCAAAAAGAATCGTCATGCGGTTGCTGACCTGGAGTACCTTTTCGGGGTGCTGGTATGTCTTGAAAGAAAGCGATAGGCACGTTGGCGCAATGGACGTCGGCTTCATAGGGGAAAGGAGCAATGTTCGCGGTTGTGGGTGCAATATCAAACGTCTCAACTGATAGGGAGATCATTAGATGCGAGTGCTGGGTCGGGTATAAGGGATGCATTGTCTGGTAATCCAAGGAAACAGGGTCATGATCAAGTAAGGGTGCAGGACCAGTAGGTGTAGCATCAAGCTGATCCAAAAGGTGTAGAAGCTAGCTCAGGAGCAGGCCCTAGGTTGTGTAACGGTGTGGTGCCTCGAGCAGGTGTTAGTGCAGCAGTCATAACAGCGTCGTCGTCTGTGTCAGTAGTAGAAAAATGTAATCCGGCCGTCTATAAGGCTGTAAATGTCACAGACTCAAAGGAGTCTGAAATTGAGTGTATACTAGAATCAGAGGGTACCTTGACAACAGGGATCTCAAAATGTGCAATTAGTAACAATGTTCTCATCTAACTTTCCATCGTCCTGGGCGTCAACAGGAGGATCATCAACAAGCAGATTAATGTTGCCATCAAACAATTCGTCAACAAGGTGGATTCTTGGGGAAAATAACCACGAGGGGTACAGTGTCGAGGATCGGAGCCATGATGTGCTCGCCATCGAAGTGTCCAAATGATAAGATGGTCATGGACCGAAACAAGAATGACAGAAAGATTCTCGTCAAGGAAGCCATCAGCAAGGGTAATTCATCGCCAAAGTCTGGCAGCGCAGATGGTTGGAAGTCGTCCCCGTCCTTGTTCAGCATGTCAGGGTTACTTTCAATGTTTAACGTGAATATCTCCGGCGCAGGTATGGTCTCATCAGGTGTGGTCCCTTCATCTATGGCGGCGGCCATAGCGTCGTCATCATCTGACAATTCGTTCCCTGAGGAAGGTGACGTGTGTGCCGGTATATAGTAGTCATAGCATGCATATTTACAGTAATCTTTAACACTTTGTGTATTGAAAATAAAGACAATTCATAACGTAATCATGTCTCCACATATTTTCCCTAGTCTTCCCAGAGTATCCTACCCAGCCTCTCAGACTTAACTCCCTAGTCTCTCAGACTAACTCCCTGGTCTCTAAGACCAATCCTCCCAATCTCTAAGACTAATTCCCTGGTCTCTAAGACCAATCCTCCCAGTCTCTAAGACTAATTTCCTGGCCTCTAAGACAAATCCTCCCAGTCTCTAAGACTAAATCCTCCCTCAACCTCTAAGACTGATCCTCCCTCAGTCTCTAAGACTGATCCTCCCTCAGCCTCTAAGGCTGATCCTCCCTCAGTCTCTAAGACTGATCCTCCCTCAGCCTCTAAGGTTGATCCTCCCTCAGTCTCTAAGACTGAATTATAAACATAAATTTGGAAATGTGTGTTTGTGCCCTTTTGTTTTTAAAAAGTTTGTTCCCTGGATCTGGACGTTTTGTGTATGCAATGAAAACATGTTGTGAAAACATTTTCGTGAGAGCCCTAATGATCGTAGTCTAGACTCAAGAAAGAATCCTAGTTCGCTACGACCGAAGCTCTGATACCAAGCTGTCACACCCTGGCTTTTGCAGAAGCATGGATTATTTGGTGTGACTTCTTAATACCATTGCATACGAGCATAACCACACTATATGATAAAACCAGTAGATGTACATCCATTAATTTACGTTTAGAAGTAGTACAACATAATTGTCTGAAATGTCGCTACCAATTTCAAGTTACAAACCATAAAATATTTTAAGGAGTTCAAAAAGACTCAACAAAAGATTTTAAAACAAACCCGAGTTTAGGACCACGTATCTCGTCCAGGATTAAGATACGTCTCCTAAGCCCTAATGACTTGGATGACACCTTTATTCACAACGCAGCTTAAAAACTCCAACGCCCGCCAGATCCATTTACTAATTCCCTGAAATACATGTAGTTCGAAAAATCAACATAAAGTTGAGCGAGTTCATGTGTAAGTGAGTATGTATAAACCTTTGTAATGTGTTTGTATGTATGAAAATCCCTGGTATGTGGCAATTAAGGAAAAAGAGATCACCATTGGGTTGCAAAGCCAATGATATGTGTGAAGTGATGCAGGAAGACTCAAACCTAGCGGATTTGTGCGTCGGGCACTTACTCACCACATGGTCCACTCGGCGGACTCAGGAGTGGGGCTCGCTACACCCAAATAGATCTATCACTAATGTCCCTCGGTCCTACAACGGGGATTAATGGCCTCAAGTTTCCGCCTACCCACTCACATGATCTAAGTAGTATACCCTCGTTAAGCTAACCATACCATGTATATAAAAGTCTGTAATAATTGTCGCATGTATTTCACCCCCGAAGTATAAAACTGAAAACAGTAAAGGGAAAAGGGGGACATGAACTCACTGTATTGCGTCTTCGTACTCGTAACCCAATTCTCTGCGGCAAACACGACCACCTACAATGGTCTAACGTTATTAGACGAACAGGTCGTGCCTTGTCTTAATATTGATTAGTGCCTTACATTTTAAAGTGTCTTTAATATTTTTGTAGTAATATTTCTCAAGTGTTGTTATTCGTATTTCCTTCCCAGGGATAGGAGTATTTCATACTTGTGGATTCGTATTTGTATTTGTATAGTTTACCAAGTAATGGCGTCGTATTTCGGTGTATTGTTCCAACTAAAAAATATGTTAATATATTCCCAATATACATTTCCAAAACCATATATTTCAAGTCTCACTTCAATATATACAACTTATTTTGTTCAATCATGCATCGTCCCAGAAAATATACATTTTTCTCAAAATTATACATCTTCTAAATATACTAGGAAAATATATTTTTAGCGCCCAAAAATAATATATGTTCTTGTTGTCAAAAATTATGATATACTTGGTAATATTTACGAAATCGTATTTTCACTCCTCTCATTACTCTAAATAATATAACTAGTTCACAAAATATGCAAATATTCACATAAGCGTCTTGATATTACAATATATATTCTAAATATATATATATCCCCTTTTGTTTACGAAAACCCACATCCGACACTTTGTATTTTGTTACAAAAATTATGGCGAGGTTTGTATTTGAAAAGCATAGTCTAAAATACACTTGTAAACCCTTATATAGAAAATATTTTCTAAGTTATGGGATTTTCAGAAAATTTCGCCATAGTCTCCTTTGTAAATGGAGGTGTCCATGCTAAATAGCATATCATTTTCTTTAACATATAACACGTTAGATCGTTCTCAAATAACCAACCCGACATTTAGGCATGCAAAACACTACCTATATCGTTTCAGTTTTAATATACAAAACTAGGCTGTTTTCGGGTATATTTTAATAAAATAGTTATGTTTTTTCCAAAAATTCCCAAATTTTTACAGAATATCTTGTACGATCCAAATATTATTGTGTAAAAATATCGAGGTCCAAATCAACACCAATATTTTATAGAAAATCATTTTCCGGACTGAAATTAGATTTATCTTTTTCTGACTGCAGTCCACAGAATAATTTATTTAAAATTCGTCGTAAGTCCGATTTACGAAATTCCAGTGAGAGAATTACAAATACATCGGTGGTCATCTACAGTACAAATTTCATGATCTAAAGCTACACAGAATTCCAGTTATGACTGAAAACAGAACGCATATTTTCAGAAAAAAAATGCAGCTTTAGCTGCTGTTACGAAACCACACTTTAAAAATAGTAAACAAAGTCCAAAAATTATGATTCCAGTGCCATTAGAACCGTATTTCATAATAACACGTTATAGACTTAAGAAAATCAAGTTTTTGTTAAGTTACGATGTGATTACAGCCAGTTAAAGGTGGCTGGAAATGCTAATCAGCAAGTTGTTTATAGGTTAAATGTAACTAAAATGTACACCAATGATTACCATTCCTTCTAATAACGATTTATATCATAATGTGACTCTTTTACAGCAGGTTATCACTTATATATATATCAGATTTATAATGTATTATTATCTTTCATGTCATGACCTTTAAGTAAAGCTCTTATGTTCATGACCTTGTTTATGTTTTTAGTGTTTGTTAATATTTATCATTCTTTCAACTATTATCCACCAAAAATATGAACAAGATGAAGTTTTAAGGCACTTACTACTAGCACAAGGCTAGGGGAGTTTCAAAGCGTAAAAGTGGTGGATAAAAGAAAACTAGAGCGGTTCTTGAGCTTCCGAGCACTCCAAGCTTCCTAACCTTGCTTCTAGCACCTTTGTATGAGTATGGAATGTAAAGAAGTTGGATGAATGATGGTGAAGTTGTTGTTGTTGTTTGCAGCCGAACACAAGAAAGGAAGGAAGGAGATAAGTTTGTTTTTGATGTTGTGGAGAGAATGAGATGCCATAACCCTTGTGCTTTTTTATAACCCACCTACACCCTTTATCCCTTGTGCAATATGTTTCTAAATCCCCAACACATAATCTAATTAAATATTCAAAGAAATCTTGTGTGAAAGTCCCCATGTAACCGTATGGAGGAAGGGGGGGGGGGGGTCTAGTTGGGTTTGAATGGTAAAGTTACTAATCTAGTTAGATTTCCAATGTTTAGTTAGTGTGTTATAATGTGTTGTTAATTATATAGTGTGTTAGGGTGTTCGGGGACCCTAACTAGCTCAGAAAAATAAAAACAATGTGTTGGACAATATTTTTATGTTCCGGGTAATGTCCGGTTGTTCGGTTGGGTATCGTTCCGTTAAAGCGCTTAATTGTTCCGTAAAGTGTCCTTTATAATGCTTTTTGTGTCACAATTAATTCCCGGCACTTAGGAAAGCATACAGGACTATTTTGCCAAGTTTTTGCACATTACTAGCATATTTAAATGCTGAATTTTATTTAAAAGTGCAGAATTTCGCAGTTAAAGTATGTTTTAGGCACTTCCCGGCACTATAACTATCACCTAGTGACGCAGTTTTATGGTCCTCACTTCCCTACACACTACCCTAGTGTGATACTTTATTCCTGGCTCATACTGGCCTCAAAAATATTGTATGTCTAGGCGCTGGCATTGTCAGCATGTTTCTGGGTTATCCGCTCACTGTGCTAACTCTGCTTTGTGCATCAAGTTTGTCACTAATGTTTGTGTGAAATAAACGGAGTGACAGTATAAAATGTGATGCATGAGTATGTATGTAAAAGAAATCAGAAAGCAGTTTAATCATAGTTGTAATCAAGCACAGTCATTAAGCACAAATTAAATATTAATTAATTGTACGGATACCTGTAATTGTGAGGGTTGTCACACAATTGAGTTGATTTGGGCCGAAATTCTACACAGGAAGGGCAACAATCATTAATATTTTTTTTAGTGCTAAGTGTACGCACATGGGGGGTTTAGGGAGTTTGATTTGGATTAATTTACTTGGGTAACTAATAATGATAAATATTAACCAACTCACACCAACGTAAAATATTCACGCTAAGGGTTCGGCCCTCAAAAGTTCGAGTTATGCGATTTAGGTCATGGTTCAAATGATTCAGGTAGGTTCATCACCAAATGAGCTTGGTTTCGACTACAAGTTTGCACACAATAATTAAACGTGTATAAATTTAATTTGTCGGAAATAGATAAGTATATCTATTTATTCGTAAGAACGAAACGAATGATTTATACCTCGAAATTACAGGTTGTCACATCATCCCCAAGTTGAAAGAAATTTCATTCCGAAATTTAGCACGTAGTTGCTGAGGAAGCTAGATAGGTTGCGTGGTTTCCTGGTTTTCCTGGGTGTCACATCATCCCCCCGTTGGTTTGGAATTTCGTCTCGAAATTCCACAGTAGCTTCAGCCTTAGCAGTGGTTGCACTTTTCTCGAACAACTGGGGATACTTGTGTTTCATTTGGTCTTCTCGTTCCCATGTGAACTCTGGGCCACGACGGGAGTTCCAACGAACTCGAACAAGAGGTATTCTGGTGTGCTTGAGAATCTTAACGTCTCAGTCTGTGATTTCAACTGGTTCTTCGACGAATCGCAACTGGTCGTCGATAGTGAGCTCCTTCAAAGGAACTTTGAGGGTCTCATCTGACAAGTTCAGTTTGTAGGCCGCTTTGCCTATTTTCTCAATGATTTCGAATGGTCCGACATAACGCGGATTGAGCTTGCCTCGTTTGCCAAAACGAACTACACCTTTCCAAGGTGAGACTTTGAGTAGCACTCGATCCCAAACCTGGAACTCGAGTGGTTTCCTACACTTATCAGTGTAGCTTTTCTGACGATCACGAGCTGCCGTCATTCGTTGTCGTATCTGAGCAATCCTTTCCGTTGTGTCTACTACAAGTTCTGGATCCGTGATTTGGCTATCACCCACCTCTGCCCAACAAAGAGGTGATCGGTATTTACGCCCGTACAATGCCTCAAACGGAGCGGCTTGGATGCTAGTGTGGTAACTGTTATTATACGAAAACTCCACCAACGGGAGATGTTTTTCCCAGCCGTTACCAAAATCAATCACACATGCCCTAAGCATGTCTTCAAGGGTTTGGATGGTGCGTTCAGACTGCCCATCCGTCTGTGGATGATAAGCGGTGCTCATGTCTAAACGAGAGCCAAAAGATTTGTGCATTGCTTGCCACAGTTCTGAAGTAAAACGTGCATCCCGATCAGAGATAATAGAGGTTGGCACCCCGTGCCTCGAGACAACTTCCTTAAGATAAACGTCTGCTAGAGTGGAGAACTTATCAGTTTCCTTGATAGCCAAGAAGTGTGCAGACTTTGTGAGTCGATCCACGATCACCCAAATAGTATCATTTCCACGTTGAGATCTAGGTAGGCCAGTAACGAAATCCATGGAAATTTGCTCCCATTTCCATTGTGATATTTCTGGTTGTTGGAGTAGGCCCGATGGTTTCTGGTATTCAGTTTTGACTCTCGCACAAGTCAAACATTTGCTGACGTAAGTTGCTATGTGGGCTTTCATGCTAGGCCACCAGTACGTAGTCTTCAAGTCGTGGTACATCTTATCCGAACTAGGATGTACTGAGTAGCGAGACTTATGTGCTTCATCCATCACCAGCTCGCGTAAATTTCAATAGTGTGGGACCCAAATGCGCCCTGTAACGTAATAAGCGCCGTCTTCCTTTTGTTCTAACCGCTGCCTTGAGTCGCGTAAGGCTTCAGCCCTGATGTTTTCTGGTTTCAATGCTTCAACCTGAGCATCTCGTATCTGTGTAGGAAGACTAGACTGGATGGTAAGTTGTAATGCTCGCACGCGTTTAGGTGTAGTATCTTTTCGAATGAGGGCATTGGCCACAACATTGGCTTTGCCCGGATGGTACTTGATTGCACATTCGTAATCATTCAATAGCTCGACCCATCGACGTTGCCGCATGTTCAACTCCTTTTGCTTGAAGATATGCTCGAGACTCCTGTGATCGGTGTAGATGGTGCACTTGGTACCGTACAGGTAATGTCTCCATATCTTGAGTGCAAAAACAACAGCTCCCAGCTCCAGATCGTGTGTAGTGTAATTTCTTTCGTGAGTCTTAAGTTAGCGTGAGGCGTAAGCAATGACTTTATCCCGTTGCATCAATACACAGCCAAGACCCTGGATTGACGCGTCACAATAAACCACGAAATCGTCTGTGCCCTATGGCAATGAGAGAATAGGTGCGCTACTAAGTCTATCCTTTGAATGTTAGAATGCTAATTCTTGAGCATCACCCCAACGATAGGTGACACCCTTCTGAGTTAGCAAAGTAAGCGGCTGCGCAATCTTGGAAAAGGCTTTGATGAACCTTCTGTAGTAGCCCGCCAAACCCAAGAATTGGCGGATTTCTATTGGTGTACGGGGTGCAGGCCAGTTCTTGATCGAGTCTACCTTGGATGGATCAACATGAATCCCATCCTTGTTTACCACGTGGCCTAGAAAGTGGACTTCACGAAGCCAAAAGTCGCATTTTGAAAACTTAGCATAAAGTTGCTCTGTTCGAAGCAGTTCCAAAATAATCCACAGATGCTACTCGTGTTCCTCCTGACTCTTAGAATAGATCAGGATGTCGTCGATGAAAACAATAACAAACTTATCCAGGTAAGATTTGCACACTCTGTTCATAAGATCCATGAAGACTGCCGGTGCGTTCGTCAGTCCGAAAGGCATGACCAGGAACTCGTAATGGCCGTAACGAGTTCTAAATGCTGTCTTAGAGATATCCTCATCTCGGACTCTCAGTTGATGATAACCCGATCTCAGATCAATCTTGGAGTAGTAGCTCGACCCTTGCAGCTGGTCGAATAAGTCATCAATGCGTGGAAGAGGATAGCGATTCTTCACGGTCACCTTGTTTAGTTCACGGTAATCTATGCACATCCTGAAGGTATCGTCTTTCTTCTTCACAAATAATACTGGAGCTCCCCAGGGCGAAGAGCTAGGACGAATGAAACCCTTGCCAAGAGTTCTTGCAATTGTTTGGACAGTTCTTCTAGTTCGGTTGGAGCTAAGCGATAAGGTGCTCGAGCTATAGGCGCTGCTCCAGGAGCTAGCTCGATTTGAAATTCGACCTGACGACGAGGCGGTAGACCAGGTAATTCCTCAGGAAACACTTGAGGAAAGTTGCGTACAACTGGAATATCCTCTATTTTCTTCTCTTTCAATGATTCGTCAGTAACAAGTGCTAAAATAGCAGTGTGGCCCTTTCGCAAACACTTCTGGGCCTTAAGGAAAGAGATGATACCTACAACTGCACCACTCTTTTCACCATGAATCACTAAAGGTTCTTCACCAGAACGAGGAATACGAACAATCTTCTCTTTGCATAGGATCTCTGCTTGCTGTTGGGATAACCAATCCATCCCAATGACGATGTCGAAACTACCCAGAACTATAGGAATGAGATCGATAGAGAAGGTCTGACCAGCTAAGACGAGATTACAACCCTTAATTATATGCGTGGCCTCTAATCTTTTACCATTTGCTAACTCTACGACATGCTTGGTGTTCAAAAGTGTTGGGGTACGTTTAAGCATTTGACTAACTTTTAGGGACACATAACTAGTATCGGCACCCGAATCAAATAAAACATTAACATAAAAGTCGTCGAGAAGGAACTTACCCATCACTACGTTAGAATCATTCCTTGCGTCACCCTGAACAATCACGAACACACGGCCCCGGGCGCCATTGTCTCCATTGTTTCCCCCGTTGTTACCCCCATTGTTATTTCCGTTTCCTTGGTTATTGTTCTGATTCTGATTTAACTGTGGGCAGTGTCTCTTGAAGTAACCTTCAGCGCCACACTGATAGCATCCCCTGTTGCCTTGTTGCTGTTGCTGATTCTGCGGTGCTTGCTGTTGCTGCTAACGATTCTGATTTGTAGGCCGTGAACTCCTGAAATCCTTGGCTTCATGACCCATCTTGAGACACCTCTGACAACGTCCCTGTTGCACTGACCACTATGGTTCCTGTTGCATTTGTTGCACTTTGGGTGGTTTCCTCGATATCCACCCTGCCCTTGACTACCAGAAGATTGGTGACCAGGACTCTGGTAGTCATCGATCTTTCGCTGCTGTGCCTGAGGCTGAACTGTAGTTGAACCCTTGCTGGAGACTCTATCCCATTTTCATTTGTTGTCATTGGGGATAGCAGAAATAGTAGTAGTGGTAGTAGCACCGATACGCTTAGGCAGCTTGTTCTGTTCCACTGCTTGGTCTGTGAGACGATGAGCAATTCGAGTAACATCCTGGATGGTAGCAAGGTTAGCAGCTGTCACATGGCTTTGAATCTCTGGTACTAAGCCTTTGAGGTATAGCTCAATGCGCTTGATGGGAGGATCCACCATAGTTGGACAAAACACTGCCAGTTCGTTGGATCGCTTCGTGTACGCCTCTATCTCTGACCCCGTCATCTTCAGGTTAAAGAACTCCACTTCCAGCTTGTGGATGTCATCACGATTGCAGTATTCTCGCTTGATCAGTTCCTTGAAGTCGTTCCATGGGGTGGCGTTTGCAGCTGCCAGCCCTAACATTTAAACTTGCGCATTCCACCAAGTTAATGCAACGCCTTCGAGGGTACCAGTGGCATACTTCACCCTTCGAGCCTCAGGGCATTCACACATTTCGAAGACCAATTCGAGCTTCTCGAACCAGTGGAGGAGTCCAACAGCCCCTTCAGTGCCACTGAAAGTACTAGGACGACAGTCCATAAAAGTCTTGAACGTGCATACAGGTGGCTGAGCGTTCTGACCTGTTGTGTATAAGAACAGGACAAGGTTAAACACAAGAGTTGGTTTATGAGGGTGGGATCTAAAGATCCTAGAGTGAGTTGCGACTGCAGGGTATACCTCCTGCTTGAGCGGCTGCAAGTGCCGCAGCAACTTGTTGGTTAATCAAAGCCGTCAGCTGGGCTTGAGTCATGTTGACACGTCCACTCATGATCTTCATACCAAAGGAAACATGAGTGAGAGAGGTTCGCGAAAGTGCGATGACAGAAAAGAGTAAGCACACAAGTGTTTTCAAACAATAGTTGTTAAGTTTATCCAAACATACCATGAGCAAAGTTCTATGTAACTAGCAAGTAGGCAATATAAACATAAATCATATCACCTATAGTGTTGAGTCTTGCACGTGGAGCGAAGCGTCGTTGTGGATCGTTGAGCACTGTACAGGTCATAGTCTGATTTTAACAAAAACTTTTTCCCCTTATTAAAACCAAGTTCACTATAACCAATGGCTCTGATACCAATCTGTCACACCCCCAAAATCCACTAGCGGAGTATCACCGCATGGAGGCGTGACTGACCAGGATCAAGCCACTAATCATTTTGAACATAGCATGTAAATAAATATAAAACCCAACACAATATAATTGGTGTCCAAACAAAACGTAGTTTAAGTTGTAAGCGGAAGCACAATGTTTAAAACCAAAATAAAAGTTCAAATGTATCAAATGTTTGACATGGTATATGACAAGCCATGTCCCACAACGACCACGCCTCCCCGTGCAAGCTCCATGAGTACCTACCGACCTACAAGGCATGTAACAACGAGTCAACAACAAAGTTGAGCGAGTTCACAGTTGTTTGTTTAGTTATTGAGTTCGTTTCAGAATCGTAAGTTTGTTTCATAATCATGTGTTACCCAGTATCCTTGTTTCCCAAATCTTTACGATATTTAGTGGGGGCTTCCCATGTTGTATGCTACTAGACTAGTTGTATCTATAGGTGTCCTTCCCAATCCGAGGACAGTAGTAAGTATAAGTTTACGTAGGTTTTACATAAGTGCCCTTCCCAATCCGAGGATAGTAGCAAGTATGAGTTTACGTAGGTTTTATGTAAGTGCCCTTCCCAATCCGAGGACAGCGGTACGTAGCGAGTACGTAGGTTTAGCGCTGGCGTCCTTCCCAATCCGAGGACGGTGGTAAGTAGTCTAGTAGTGGTAAATGTACGAGTTCTGTCGTAGTTATTCAATCCCATTCCCAAACCCACCGGGAATCCCATGCCTTAGAAGTGTGAACTCACCTTGGTTTGCTCGGCAGATAATTTATTTGTCAATAGATTCTATTCAATCACGTCCTATCATAGGTATTATGTCTAATCAGATTCACATACCATTAACCACGTATTCAAGTAGCACATAGGTCGCGTTTCATATAACCACACATACTTGATCAAATTACATGAATAGTATCACATATTACACAATTAAAATAAAGTGGGCTTGGCTGAAGACTCAAAGCCACGCAGCCCAGCCACATTGTAACGGCTATGCAGCCCCTAAATCCTTCGGCCCAAATATCCCCAGGTCCAATTACGAATGGCCAAGGTTAAACACATTAATAAATCTCTATTTTTCACCTAGTCTACTAACCTACTCTAGTACATAATTAAAACATCACATAGTGGATTCATAACTGTTGTTTCTTGAGTTTAGCTAATCATTCTAAAATAATAACTCAAATATTACTAGCTCCTAGAATCATGTTCAACACATATAGCATCAACAACCTCATCAGTACACATTTAATCACAACCAATTTTACCTAATATGTCATACTTTTTAATTGTTGTAATCCCAAACAATATATTCTACCCTACTCATGCATAATAATCCTTTAGTAGTATGCACGACCCCCCTAGTTATCACACATAGTTTAGATCATAACCCACCACATAATTCTTTTTCAATAATATGTTTTTCAATTTAAGCCATAGTGACTTCCTTAACAATTCATACAATCCACCAGATTATGAACGATTGACATAAAAAAACTGAAATCATATATTATGATACCAATATAGTTTATAACCCAGAATTAATCATCAAGAAATCTGTCGACTATCTTACTCATAGCATTCTGTTATGTTTCACTTGATTATATATATACATCCACTTAATTTCAAATCGCACATAAACAAGATCGACCGATAAGAACGAGCAAGATCAACAATCAGCAATTAAAACTAACGTAACATGAATCTACTAACCCGTAAAGGTTTGATCGGTAGGCTGAAGTCTCGAAGGTGGGGGGTAGCTACTGCCGATCGCAGGTTTGAGAGAGGGGTGTAGGGTTTAATCTTTTGCTTAGAGTTTTAATCCATGAAGTAATATATTACTTAAACATATATGAGAGTTTTAGGGCGGTGGACATCATTGCCCGATAATGGGCTCAAGCCCAATTAATAGTGCTAAAACAGGTAGCGAGTATGGGGCTAGAATTTGGGCTGTCACAATTGAGTTGATTTGGGCCGGAATTCTACACCGGAAGGGCAATAATCATTAATATATTTTTTTTAGTGCTAATTGTACGCACATGGGGGGGGGGGGTTTAGGGAGTTTGATTTGGATTAATTTACTTAGGTAACTAATAATGATAAATATTAACCAACTCACACAAATGTAAAATTTTCACGCTAAGGGTTCGGGCCTCAAAAGTTCGAATTATGCGATTTAGGTCATGGTTCAAATGGTTCAGGTAGGTTCATCACCAAATGAGCTTGGTTTCGACTACAAGTTTGCACACAATAATTAAACGAGTATAGATTTAATTTGTCGGAAATAGATAAGTATATCTATTTATTCGTAAGAACGAAACGAACGATTTATACCTCGAAATTACAGGTTGTCACAACATCCCCAAGTTGAAAGAAATTTCGTCCCGAAATTTAGCACGTAGTTGCTGAGGAAGCTAGATAGGTTGCGTGGTTTCCTAGTTTTCCTGGGGTGTCACATCCTCGAAAGGACTATATATAAATATAATGTCCTCAAAGGGACTATAATAGATAAACGTATATACAGAGTCTTATTAGGAGAGGTAGGTCCACAAGGAAAAATGTAACAACCTGTAATTTCCTGGGGTGTCACATCCTCGAAAGGACTATATTGAAATATAATGTCCTCGAAAGGACTATATTGAAATATGTCTACGAAGGACTTTAATAATCAAATGCCCATACAGGGTCTTAAAGGGAAAAATGAAATATGATGGAAGAAGGGTTTTCTAATGTCTTCCATGCTTTATTCTGATTGTTTATTTTTCTTTATTTATCGTACGCAGTAACGACTCCGAAGATCTTAGTGAATAAAGTAAACATTTCAAATCAGAATCCGTTGTAGAAATAGAATCCAAGGATTCAATGGTTAAAGAAATGACATGGATCACATATTGGGTTTTGACTGGTATAGTCCAAGTCTGGAATTCCAAAACTCGGAGATAGGAAATAGGGATAAATAGCATCCACATGCATCATCTTCAATATGGGAGCCTCAGGGATCTCCTGGTATGGACTCCATCGGTACAGACTTCAAGATTTAAGCCTCAGGGACCTCTGGTATGGACTCCGAAGTCTGGTTAAAAAGTTTCAATAAGTTTGGTTTTGGATTAGGTCCATAAAGGTCTTTCCTCCAACCGGTAGCACGCTTACCCTAGCCGTGGTACGAAGTTTGGCGTTTCTTGGCTTCGGATGTGGAGAATTTCCATCAACGGCTTCTTTTCCTGGAGACATACTCAAAACACATAAAATCGAAAATAATGTTTACTTAATAGGGATGAGAGCATTACTATGTTAAGTCTAGACTCAGATAGTCTAAGGAATATGCTACTGTTTCATTTGAGATTAAACACTAAAGGCTAGTGTTTAATTCACTCAAACGCTGGCTCTGATACCAACCTGTCACATCCCGATATTTATAGCTCAGCCAGGTGGGCCCGGCGGGGAGTATCGTGACGTAGTTGATATCATCATAGTCAATTATACACAGTTTATTGCACAGCGGAAGTCTTGGTAGAAAATACTATTACAAACCGAAATGTAAAGTACGAAATAAATATCATACAGACAGTTGTAAGATAGGATCCACAGTCGGATCTAAAACATAACACAAAATATTGTTCAACAGACTTTAAGCATTAAGAACTTGCAAGATTCTTTAACTAACGCCCAGAGCTCCCAGCCAATTATGTACAGTACCCGTCACTTAGTCTTTTTGAAAAATACGCCAGTTTACACTGGTAAATACAATTAACCGACTCTTTTGAAAGCATTTATGAAAATTGATTTAAATGCACAAGGAACAAATATTCTTTTATAACTCGGGACAATTATATAAAAAATAATCTTGTATCAGATTTACATGTTTGTCCAACATTTAGGGCCGGTATAAAATCCGAACAAGATTAACCAACACACCACAAATATAATCCAATGGTGGGTCACCCTAACAAGTGAGTATATCTTTCACATACGCAACTGACAGGTGTTTGCCTACACCCCATGCTTAAGTCGTGGCCATTTACGATTTTTAAATGAGCCGAGGATATCCAAGACACGGTTGTTAACCCCCAATGTTATTTGATATCAAGCAACACTGATTAAAGCGGGATTATGCAGTTTAACCATATTTGATTAAAATGTTTCTACACCCGACCAAGCGGTAATAATTTACCGTATCGCAAGCCCGTATTAGGGAAAATAAGTTAAAAGTATTTACCTGAGTTAAAATGCAAATTTTGTATACTCAGCCGTATATTCTACTCAAACATGTGCAAGTAGCTTCTACCGGGGCTTCTAATCTGGAACGAAGGTTTTATTAACCTATTATATTACTAACGGGTCTTATTTAAGTTGTAAACTTAGACCGGTTAGTTTTTAAGGAAGGTTTACGGTATGAAATGCTAGATTAAGCGATGACCGGATTGGAATGTGATCTAGACCCGACAAGTATGGAGACTTGTATAAAACGAGTAAACTAAATACATTCTGGATTTTGAAGTTAAAATGATAAGGTTTGACTCATTTCGGCTAATTTATGCAAACTAGTTACATAAACCGTACCGAACACGTATATGCATAACTGGTAGTCGGATGAGTCATGTACAAGTTTCATAAGTTATTATGCTTTAAATATCTTATGGTATCAGTAGGATATCAACAATTATGCCCAAAAAGATTTTTAAACCAAATTAAGTCCCGTAAGGGCATTTTGGTTATTTTTAGATTTATAAAAGAGGTTTAAACATAAACTGATGTTCTGGTCTAAAACATTCTGTAAAAATATTTATTTTATGATGTTAAATCATTAACATATCATACATATGTGTGGTTTATCATTTATGGCCAAACTATACACCGTAAGGCATTTTGGTCATTTCACATATGTTTTTAAGGACAAAATTTGAAGTCTGAGTTCATGACTTATACCTTCTGTAAAAGTATTAACATTTATTTATAAATTAATTAGGTTACAAGTCTTAGGTGTTAAATATGGTTTTGAACCATACTATGCACCTAATTAGCGTAAAAGCGCGACAATTGACGATATTTGCGTTGTTTATGAAATTCTGAGATTTTGATCAACCTTGAATGTTTAAAATATTTTTTTTATATAAAATCAGTAGGAAAAAGTTTGGCATGTTAATCAAATGTAAATCTCATTTTATTAACAAAAAGGGCATTATCGTCAATTATAGAATTTATACAAGAACTCTAAGTTATGGTCAGTATATAATCTGATCAATCATTCCAAAAATCCCTAAAAATAATATCATAACAGTAGGTAATGAGTTTGGTGCCAAAATTTAGGTTTAAACATGATTTATGCACAAAAGCGTAATTTAATTATAAAAAGTTAAATTTTAAGATATCTTGCATAACATTAATTTGAGACTAGAAAATTATGTCAAAATAATTTAGACATGTTTATATATCAGTAACTAAGTTATTTATATGACCATATATTAAAAAATCTCATTTTTAAGCTATAAGGGCATAATAGTGAAAATTAAGCATAATAACGGAACATGTGCAAAAACTTAAATTTCTAGTATGATCGTGTAATATAACCTTATAGGGTTATGCTACATTATATTACGATCATAACGAAACCTAAAATCAGTAACAAACTAATCTAATTCGGTTCATAATCGAAAGTCAACGCAGAAGTCAAACTTCGCGACTTTCGGTTGCGAACCGACCCGAAAACTGGAATTGACGAGCCGAACATGTTTACACATGTTCTAATAATTATTACCAATTTGTTTAAATGATAAAACGCATTTTAGAATACTTCTAAATGTATATCACAATTACTTCAAAAATTGCCCCGTTGACTTTTTAAAATAATATTAAGTTGACTCGTCAATTGACCAAGCAAACGTGATTCTTAGGGTGTGCCCTTTTGAGGGTTTAACACCTACTTAATTATGATCACGTAGCCATGTTCGTTGTGTACAATGGCTTGACCGTTTACGGTCTAACAAAAAGTCAAAGCGTTTATCGTAAACGCTTGACTTTTCGGCCTTTTAAGCCAAATAAAATGAACTAGTCATGAAAGGATACTTACATATGGTCCTAGGGACTGAATATAACTCAGAGGATGCTCCTAATTAATCCAGGAACTTCCATGTTTGAAAGATAGGAAGATTTGAGATGAGAGGTGCAAGTGATATAAGTGAAATTGAAGCCTATTTATAGATTTCATGATCCTTTATGATCTTGCCAAGTGTTTTTGGGATGCAATAAGATCATCACAGGTATAATTCAGGTTTTAAAATTAGTATAACACTCTCATAGATTTGTTAAATGGTTTAGCTATAAGTGTAAACAAGAAACAATCAAAAACCATAAAAAACAATTTTGTTTGCTGCTGTACTATTCGCTCGCGGCTCGTGTAGACAGCAAGCCCAACGTTCGTGGCCCATAACCTAATCCGACCCAGCTTAAAAGTTTGGCAGAATAGCTGTTTTGGTCCCTGCATTCTATTTTGCGCGCGAAAACAGTTCTAACAGCTGATAATGCTGTTTTAGGTGACCCGAAAAAGGGGCAGTCCAATGGGCTTGCGGCTCGTAACTCACATCGGGTCCAGAATGTAGTTTGTGGGTTTGGCAGGAAAGGTCCTTTTAAGTTTTTATTCATAAACTAACTTTCCAAAGTTGCCACGTTTGGCACAATTTGATTAAAACTCTTATGAATTGTTATTATATGGTACAAAATTTCTAATGGCCAACCTTACGCGCATTTGGTTTCGGTTTAATCAAAAGGCCTCTCAAAGGCGTAGTTTTTGAAGTTGACGTTTTTAGTCCTTTTATCACACGAAGTTGTGCGTAATAGTGTTAAACGATATCAAAGCCTTTCGTGACCCATTTTAGGCATTCCCAATCGTATGCTTAAACATCACGATGCTCCAGCTTGCTTAAATGGTCATTCTAAGGTGTAGTTTTAGACATTGAAGCTTTTGGTCCCTCTAACGAGCAAATTTGCGCGCATCATCATTTTATTGCGTCAAAGCCCTATGTTATCCATATTAGGCATTCTCGAGAGTATTATCAAACATCACGATGCTTTGGATTCGTTAAAAGGTCACTTAGAGGTAAGAATTAACATGTTGACACTTTTAACCCTTTTAACGCAAACTAGCGCGTATAATCATTTATCGGCATTAAAGCCCTATATGGCCAATATTATGTATTCCCCATAATACAATCAGATATAATAATGCTCTGGGTCTGTTAAAAGGTCACTCAGAGGTAAGAATTAACATGTTGACACTTTTAACCCTTTGTTACGTAAACTTTCAAATATTTACGCAAACGGTTCCTCTTGATCAACAAGTGGCTTATCTGTGAATACGAATACCATGTAAGGTTATTTAGAGGCTTAGTTTAAGCATGTTGACACTTTCAGTCCTTACACATTCAAAGTATTTGATTTTTTGCAAAATTAGTCCCTAATAGTCAACGTTTGACTTCATTAGAGTTTAGTACACGTGTCAACACATCATTGGACGTGATTTTACAAGGTGTTACAATAACTTTGTGATATTGTTTACTAGCTTTGTATGTTGTACTTGGTGTATTAGAAGTTGTAAAATACGTGAAATCGCATGATTTATGTGACTTACACAAAAACTGCACTAATCTGATTATAATCACTATTTTAATTGGTAAATAACATGCATTGTGTTAAAATATCAATTCTTTCCGAGTTGGGATGATTATAGTAACGTTTAACGCAAAACTATGCATTAAAACGGTCAAAAATCAGCATTTAGAATGATTTTTATGAAACTGATTTAGATCAGTAAGTAAACTGATATTTTTTGTTTAAAAATAAGTATTTTAACTAATTTTAAATTTAATTGGTGTTTGGTTGGTCATACGTGACTTCTGACGCCCGAAAACGTTCACGAATCACTAAAACACGTGTTTTTCAAAGAACACTAGTATGGGTAATTTTTGGGTGAACCTTATGCGTTAAGATGTGTTATGTGATTTAAACATGTGAATGTGAAAATATGTTAAGTTTTAACATGATAGTGGGAAATTTAGACTATGCATGTACACTTGTGCGTTTTATGTAGTAGAAACGGTAAAATCGCGTTAAACGTGTAACTTGTTTGTCGAGCATGAAAATTTGAATAGATATGAGATATTTTATGTATACTTGCCTTAAAATGAAAAAATATATAAGTTAACGAGATTACACGTATTTTGATAATAATTTATGTGTACGTTTATGTATATATATTACGACGCGCAAATCATAGATATATTACGTATAAACGGGTGTGTTAATGGGTTTACATGATAACGGTCACCAATAAAATCGTTCAGGTTGCAAAGTCTTACAATTATATATATATATATATATATATATATATATATGGACATATATATATATATGGACTCATGTATATATTAACGTGCCAACATAATAAAAAACGATAACTTTTCGAGAAAATCTCAAAGTTATGTGACAATTCTAAGAAACAGAGAAACTTTGGATTTTTGTGATATATTGATTTAAAAAATCATTCCTACGTATAATAGGACATGTAGAAATCAATCTGTGGGATTGCGCTATTTAAAAACACGCACCCAAAGGAGAGTGTCACTAAACCCCCTCTTTTTACTGTTTTGTATATGTTTTGGGGGATGAACACGTCTAAAAGGGTTTAATAATGTTTTTGGATTAAAACATACATTTTAATATAAATCATATATTTTCATTGAAAATATATGGAGTTTTGATAAATTATACGTTTTCAAGATAAAAAGTTTTTGATAAATATATGTTTCAGGGGAGAAACGGGGATTTACACGGCGTTTTGGGGGAAAACGACCGTATAGTTGGAACGAATTTGGCTTGGTCTCAAGAGAGTAAGTACCGCATTAGGCTTACATTTCGGTGGGGATTTCAGGGAATTCGTACAACATCATATAATAAATTTGTCTTATTAGTATGACATATATATATTATACGTGAGGCAGACATCATAGATGGTCTCGATATGGGCCAAGCGCCAATGGTGTCATTTAATCATTTAAGTATTGAACGCGAGGAATTGTTGGTAGATCTAGCGGGTTGACAACCCCGTTGTAACCGGTCGCCCCATGTCAAGTCAAACGACGAATTTATATTCTGTTTATAGTCTAGCCTTGATTATCCCTACATGGTAAATATATAGTTCGTAATGTCTAGCTAACTTACGAGTCCGAATATTTGACGCTATAAATTTAAAATGTGAAACTTGGGAAAATGCCCTATTCGGAGGTTTCAGCTGAAAAACCTACGACGGATGACCCATGGATTTTTATTAAGGAAATAAATTGACTTTCAAAAATTATATGGATGTTTTATAATAAACACATAATTAGAAAGCTTTTTCCTTGGAAATCAAATTGTTTAAATTTGAATATGTGAACTCACCTTCCTTTGTCTTGACACTTGATTTTAAACGTGTTCTACAGGTACTTGAGTTTGGCTTCGGGAATCATGGCGTATCTTGTGTTTGTTGATGCATGTTTTGTCACTTCAAATGTTGGACTAACTTTTTGAACTTTCTGGGACGAATGTAATAAGATCTGCGAGGATCAAAGATAACTTAACTATGTGGTGGTTGTGTCGTGTTTTAAAACGTTATGTTTAATAACTTATGTATTAAATAAATCACTATGTTTTATATTCCGCTGCCACGTTTTTGGGGTGTGACAGAAGTTGGTATCAGAGCCAATGGTTGTTAGCGAAACTAGATGTTTTCAAGGAAAACACTAGACTTCAACCAAAGAATTTTGAGATTAAAAGTCCAAAATTCTCGAAGCCAAAAATTTTAAATGAATATGGAAAATTCTATCATGTGTGAAAACCATTACGTGTTTATGTGCATAGGTGATTTTCTGTTTATTTGGGCCTTATGGGTTACTATTCATTTTGATCACACACTTACTTGTATGGTTATATGTGTGCCACAGATGTCCACGAACACGAGGTCATCAAGATCCATGACTCAGGTAGCGAGCCAGATTTCGAGACTTCACCCAGATCCATTCTACCAGAGATACCTATCACGACTCCACAGATGGTTGGTATTGCTGAGTTTGCTTCATCTTTCCATGTCGACCCTGCTGCCTTTGCCAACCAGGTAGACCCCCGATACGCTTTCACTGGCAATGGATGGATTGATGATAACAATGATGCTCCTCTCTCGATTCATGAGACGGGAAAATCATCTGGTACAGTACCAGTTATCGACGACAAGATTAGAGGTGTCCCTATTATCAGAGGATCTCTTAGTATCGCACCAGCGGTGGACGCCACTATTGTCACCGCTCGACCATTAGAGCCATCAGTCGTTCCACCTACTACTGTGATCGAGCCCATCGCTGAGATTCCTCCACCTATTTTATCTGAGTCATCTTTACTTGTCATTGAGTCACGCGCTCCTACTATGCCTATATTAGTCTATTATTGCCATAGAAAGAGGATTAGGCCTGCTGGGGAGATCGCATCTACGTCACATGCTGAGACGGCATCTGCTTCCAAGAATCAAAAAGGGGTTTGGGTAGACCAATGTTGCCACTGTGATCAACAGTTTGCCACTCTGCGCGGAGACCTGAATACAACCAAGGGTAAGATGAAGGACCTCAAGGGGCAGATGGATTGGTACGATGAGTTGAAGGATTTAGATAACAGTGCGATGGACCAGATGCATTGGAGGATAGTGGATCTGGAGGAGCTGGTTAGGAAGATGTTAGATTTCCTAGGTTTGAAGTGTTAGATGTTTGTAGTTGTTGATGTTTGTTTTTAGTTGTTTTGTTAGACCCTTTTAATACTTTTGTTTGGGGCCTGCGTGCCAGTCATATATTTTTGGGATATTATATGGAAATTATGTGTGAACTTGATATGGGTGTCGATGTAGACATGCCAAGGGTAGTCAGTATGTACTAGAAACAAGTTTGTTAATTTCTATGATAATATCAGATGAAATACTTTTGGTTTAAAAGTTGTTCTCATTAATATGTGGATATTATACATGCGCAATGTTTGGTCCACTAACATTTAATGATTGAAATATTTTTGCTTATCGTCTTATGTGATTATAATTGTTGTAATAATAGAAACGACGAAATACCGCCAAAAGCAAGACAGGGTACTGGCCATGGACGTGAATGTAGTGCTCACGGGCATGGTTTTGGTGGGACACAGATTGGAAACCTCCAGGTAAAATAATGATTGGAAAGTTTTAGTAGTTCATGTGTTATGACATCATCGGAACGTATTCCTGATTTTCATTAACCGTATGAATAGTACATAGATGTATACACAAAACAATCCAGGGTTATAGCCCAAGATCATTTGCTGGTGCCCTATGCAGTGACGTGGCACCGATATGCATAATATCGGGCTGTCAGAACGAGTCGATCATTCTAATAGTACAACGTTCCTGTTACAACTCATGATTTAGAACCCTTCTTTGCATCTTGACGTAACATGCTTGAACGTTATGTGTTTATATATATTAGTAAATGAAAGTTCGTGATGTAGTGAACCGGAACCAAAACACAAGGACCCGACTCGAGACCGCTTGGTCTCGAGTGAACAGTAAACAGTGGGCCGGTTGGGCCATGCACCTCCTTTAGTCCACCCGAAAGCCCATTAGGGTGCACTAACTTGGAGCGAGTATATAACCTTGGTGGATAGCCAACCTTGCCATTTTTGGGGCAACCTACACACACTCTCCTACACACACACTCCTACATTCTCTCTCACTAAAACCCTAGAAGCATAAACCTCCTCCCTCTCTCTCTCGGATCAAACCGGTCGACCACAAGAGGGTTCTCGGATTAGCTTATGCACACCAAGTAAAGCTTCATTCTTCACTACTACTTCTCAAACCGGTTAGTGTTTCTTTGCAAACACATGTATATGCATGATTAGTTGATTTTGTGATAATATGCATTGTAACTATCATTTATGTATGATGAAAGTGCTTGTTTGATTTAATGGATATTGTTGAGTGGCAAAGATATTCCCTTGATGATGATAAACATGATTTGGACAAGAATAATGTACATTATTTGAATGATAGTATGAGCCACTTTCATATATGTAATAAGATGTCTTATGGATCTCACATGATTAGGGATAAACACTTGTTTGATGACTATTTGATCGAGAGGTTGCTCTTTGTTAAAATAATGTGAGTAGCTTAATGAGTTTATAAAGTGTGGTTATGTTTAGATGAATAAACAAGATGATTGCATGCTAAACATAGGGCCAAGGATGATGCCTAAATCGTGTATTGACTTAGAGCGTATGAATATTGGATGTGTTTGGATGAGGATGATTGATAATTCATTAAACTAGGTGTAATATGCTAGTATGAATCGGTTTAATGAACATGTTTGTTATGATGAAAACCCTAAGATGATGAACAAAGTTTGAATGTGAGTAGGAATATTTGAATACCTTATGAACATTTAAAAGATGCCATGTTTGATCTGATTTGTTTGGAAATTAGACAACAAAACATGTTTATGGAACCCCATTGGTTGGTACACAATTTCATGAAATTCCAATTCCATTGGATAGTACAACTGAGATTCTAGAAGACCTCCACGTGTGCACGCATCCCTAGTTGCGACTCGAAACCCTTGGTCTCGACTCGAGACCATACATATGATAACTCGAGACCATAGCTCCCTCACACAAGCAGCATAACTCGAGACCACGGTTGCAGGTCCGGTTGCGACTCGAGACCTTCTAGTCTCGACTAGTACATGCATGACTCGAGACATCCACAGTTGCAACTCGAGAACTCGTAGGCTACAACTCGAGACCGCACAGTCTCGACTCGAGATCTCTAGTCTCGACTCGAGACCACGTACACATACTCACTGATTTGGACTTGCACACTGTTATGGGCTTAGGTGATTGGGCTGTACTGTTGGGCTTTGTTTGCTACATGATTCCTACTGTTGAACTAGCACTGTTGTTGAACTGCCATGCTAGGCGTGTATGCCATGATCGTTACTTGTGTACAATACGTGTAGAACATACGTGTACTACTTGAATATGAACCTGACTTGAATGGTATCTATGTTAGGACGTGGTTGACCACTTATAGCTTGACCAACTTTCTGTGTATCTGCCGAGCAAACCAATGTGAGTTCACACTTTCTTCAAACATGGGATTCCCAGGGTTGGGAATGGGATTAAGGAAGATGGATTCCTCGTCCTTTCTTGGGTAGGACAGTATTGGTTCAGGAATATAATTCCTCGTCCTCATGGACAGATAACTCGTACTAGACCTAAACTCTATCACGAAGTCCCTCCTTTTTATATCGACTTAATCGCCGGGCCAATGGCGAGCGGGTCATTAGTTAGATGGCGCTATTTAGGTCTGACAAGCCTCACACCATGCCGCAGAGGACGGGCATGAACTAATGGATCTGGGCACGTCAATGATGATAGACATTGACAGTTCAGGGCACATAAACATGACTATAGTCAGCAGTCGATATGGTAACGAGTCTAGTGTATACATGGGGTAGCCCCCACGGCCGAAATGCCAGATAACTAACCTGGGGTAGCCCCCACGGCTGTATTGCCAGAATAAATGGGTAAACAAATCACGTTTTCAACTATGGGGTAACCCCCACGGCAGGATGCCAGTTATAGGAAACTGTTTTTGGAACAACTTAAAAATGAACACCCAACCGTGAACTCACTCAACTTGTTGTTGACTCGTTACTACATGCTTTGCAGGTCAATAGGTACTTAGCTGGAGCTTGCATGGGGGAGAGTCGTTGTGGGGCATGGACAGCGGTGTGCCATGTTAAACTTTGAAACATTTAAACTTATGTTTTGGGTTTGAACATTATGCTTCCGCTTTGCAACTTAAACTATGTTTTGTTTGGTTACCAATGGTATTGGTTAAACTTTTAAAATTGTTAACTTGCGTGTTCAATATGATTGGTGGCTGGATCCTGGTCAGTCACGCCTCCAAGCGGTAGTATTCCGCCGGTGGATTTTGGGGGTGTGACAGATTGGTATCAGAGACATTGGTTATAGTGAACTTGGTTTTAATAAGGGAAAAAGTTTTATTAAAATCAGACTATAACCTGTACAGTGCTCTACGATCCACAACGACGCTTCACTCCACATGCAAAGCTCGACATTCTAGGTGAAATGATCCATGTATATATTGCCTACTTGTTAGTTACATAGTACATCGCTCATGGTATGCTTGGTTAGTATAACTACTGTGGCTTGAACACGTGTGTGCTTACTCTCTTCTGACATCGCACTTTCACGAACCTCTCTCACCCATGTCTCCCTCTTGTATGATGATCATGAGTGGACGCGTTAACATGACTCAAGCCCAGTTGACGGCTCTGATTAACGAACGAGTTGCTGCGGCACTTGCAGCTACACACGCAGGAGGTATATCCTGCAGTCCAAACTCATTCTAGGATCTTTAGATCCTACTCTTGTGAACCAACCTTTGTGTTAAACTCTGTCCTTTCTTTCCCCCACAACAGGTCAACATGCTCAGCCACCTATGTGCACCTTTAAAACTTTTATGGATTGCCGACCCACTACTTTTAGCGGCACTGAAGGAGCTGTAGGTCTCCTTCACTGGTTTGAGAAGCTCGAGTCAGTTTTCGAAATGTGTGAATGCCCTGAGGCGTGCAGGGTGAAGTATGCTACCGGTACTCTCGAGGGTTTAGCTCTCACATGGTAGAATGCTCAGGTCCAAATGATGGAGTTGGTTGCTGCTAACGCCACCCCATGGAACAATTTTAAAGAAATGATCAAGGAGGAATACTGCAGTTGTGATGACATTCATAAGCTGGAAGTCGAGTTCTACAACCTCAAGATGACGGGGTCAGAAATTGAGGCGTATACTAAAAGATCGAATGAGCTTGCATTATTGTGTCCTACTATGGTAGACCCACCCATCAAACGCATCGAACTATTCCTCAAGGGCTTAGTGCCAGAGATCCAAAGTCATGTTACTTCAGCTAACCTCGCCACCATCCAGCAAGTTGTTCAATTGGCACACCGTCTCACTGATCAGGCGGTGGAGCAGAACAGGTTACCAAAGTGTATAAGTGCTACAGCTACTTCGGATGCTCCTAGTGACAACAAGAGGAAGTGGGCTGGAGCTTCGAGCAAAGGTTCAACTTCTGTGCAATCTCAGTCTCAGTAGAGAAAGACTGATGACTACAAGAGCCCTGGTCAGCATTCATCTGGTGGTCAAAGTCATGGTGGGTACAAGGGGAATCACCCCAAATGCAATCGCTGCAACCTACACCACAGCGGGCCATGTACCAGGGGTAACTGTCATCGGTGCAACAAGCCAGGTCATGCCGCCAAGGACTGCAGAAGCTTATACCCCGCGAACCAGAATCGTCAACAACAAGCCCCTCAGAACCAGCGACAGCAGCAGCAGCAAGGTATCAACAAAGGGTGCTTTCAGTGTGGGGCTGAAGGCCATTTCAAGAAAGATTGCCCCCAACTGAACAGGAACCAGAACCACAACAACAACAACAATAATCAGGGGAATGCTAACAATGGGAACAACAACAACAACAACAACAATGGAGCCAGGGGGCGGGTGTTCGTGATTGGTCAAGGCGAAGCAAGGAATGACCCCAATGTTGTGACGGGTAAGTTCCTTCTCGACGACTTTTATGTTACAGTTTTATTTGATTCGGGTGCCGATACTAGCTACGTGTCACTAGAAGTTAGTCGAATGCTTAAGCGTATCCCAACACCTTTGAACAACAAGCACACTGTAGAGCTAGCAAATGGTAAGAGTTTAGAGGCACACGTAGTCAAGGGTTGTAAACTTATTCTCGCTAACCAGACCTTCTCTATCGACCTTATTCCTATCGTCTTGGGTAGTTTCGACGTTGTCATTGGGATGGATTGGTTATCCCAACACCGAGCAGAAATTCTTTGCAACGAGAAGATTGTTCGTATTCCTAGTTTCGGTGGTGAACCTCTCATGATTCGTGGCGACAAGAGGGGTACTGTTGAGAACATCATCTCTCCCCTTAAGGCCCAGAAGTATTTGAGAAAGGGCCACATCGCTATCTTGCCTCTTGTTACTGACACCTCGAAGAAAGAGAAGAAGATAGAAGATTTTCCAATTGTACGCGACTATCCTGAGGTATTTCCGGAGGAATTACCTGGCCTTCTGCCTCATCGCCAGGTCGAGTTTCAGATTGAACTAGCTACTGGAGCTGCGCCTATAGCTCGTGCACCTTATCGTTTAGCTCCATCAGAGTTGGAGAACTCTCTACGCAACTACAAGAACTCTTGGATAAGGGTTTTATTCGTCCTAGCTCATCGCCCTGGGGAGCTCCAGTGCTATTTGTGAGGAAGAAAGACGGTACCTTCAGAATGTGCATCGACTACCGGGAACTCAACAAGGTGACCGTGAAGAATCGTTATCCTCTGCCACGTATTGACGATTTGTTCGACCAACTGCAAGGGTCGAGCTACTATTCAAAGATTGATTTGAGGTCGGGATATCACCAGCTGAGAGTCCGAGAAGAGGACGTCTCCAAAACAACCTTCAGAACTCGATATGGCCACTATGAGTTTTTGGTCATGCCTTTTGGGCTGACAAACGCACCTGCGATTTTCATGGACTTGATGAATCGAGTGTGCAAGCCTTACCTGGAAAAGTTCGTTATAGTCTTCATCGATGACATCCTGATCTATTCTAAGAGTCAGGAGGAACACGAGCAGCATATACGACTTATTTTGGAACTCCTTCGAACTGAACAACTTTACGCAAAGTTCTCGAAATGCGACTTCTGGCTTCGTGAAGTCCATTTCCTAGGCCACGTGGTAAACAAGGATGGGATTCACGTTGATCCATCCAAAGTAGACTCGATTAAGAACTGGCCTGCACCTCGTACACCAACGGAAATTCGCCAATTCTTGGGTTTGGTAGGTTACTACAGGAGATTCATAAAGGATTTTTCTAATATTGCACAGCCTCTCACCTCACTAACGCAGAAAGGCGTTGTTTATCGCTGGGGAAATGCACAGGAATTAGCATTTCAGCATTTAAAGGATAGACCTTGCAACGCACCTATCCTTTCATTGCCAGAGGGCACAGACGACTTTGTGGTTTACTGCGACGCATCAATTCAGGGTCTTGGTTGTGTATTGATGCAACGAGATAAAGTTATAGCTTACGCCTCACGCCAACTCAAGGTTCATGAAAGAAACTACACTACGCATGACCTAGAGCTGGGAGCTGTTGTTTTTGCACTTAAGATATGGCGACATTACCTGTACGGTACCAGGTGCGCCATCTACACCGACCACAGGAGCCTCGAGCATATCTTCAAACAGAAGGAACTGAATATGCGACAACGACGATGGGTCGAACTACTGAATGACTACGAATGCTCGATTAGGTATCACCCGGGCAAGGCCAATGTTGTGGCTGACGCCCTCAGTCGAAAGGACACCGCGCCTAAGCGCGTGTGAGCTTTGCAACTCACTATACATTCTAGTCTTCCTTCCCAAATACGAGACGCTCAGGTAGAAGCATTGAAACCAGAAAATGTCAGGGCTGAAGCCCTACGCGGCTCAAGGCAACGCTTAGAACAGAAGGAAGACGGTGCTTACTACTTAACGGGACGTATTTGGGTCCCACTCTACGGCAACCTACGAGAGCTTGTGATGGATGAAGCACACAAGTCTTGCTACTCGGTACATCCTGGTTCGGATAAGATGTACCACGATATCAAAACTACGTATTGGTGGCCTAGCATGAAGGCCCACATAGCAACCTACGTCAGCAAGTGTTTGACTTGTGCGAGAGTCAAGACGGAATGCCAGAAACCCTCAGGCCTACTCCAACAACCAGAGATACCTCAATGGAAATGGGAGCAAATTTCCATGGATTTCGTTACTGGCCTGCCTAGATCCCAGCGTGGAAATGATACTATTTGGGTGATCGTGGATCGACTCACAAAGTCTGCACACTTCTTGGCTATCAAAGAAACGGATAAATTCTCCACTCTAGCAGAAGTATATCTAAAGGAAGTTGTCTCGAGGCACGGGGTGCCCACCTCTATTATCTCGGATCGAGATGCGCGTTTCACTTCAGAATTGTGACAAGCAATGCATAAATCCTTTAGCTCACGATTAGACATGAGCACAACGTATCACCCTCAGACGGACGAGCAGTCTGAACGCACTATTCAAACCTTAGAAGACATGCTTCGTGCATGTGTAATCGACTTTGGCAACAGCTGGGAAAAGCATCTGCCATTTGTGGAATTCTCGTACAATAACAGCTACCACACCAGCATTAAAGCTGCTCCGTTTGAGGCATTGTACGGGCGTAAATGCCGGTCACCTCTTTGTTGGGCAGAGGTGGGGGATAGTCAGATCACTGGTCCAGAACATGTGGTAGACACAACCGAACGAATTGCTCAAATACGACAACGCATGGCGGCAACTCGTGACCGTCAGAAAGTCTACACCGATAAGGGCAGGAAACCACTTGAGCTCCAGGTTGGGGAGCGGGTACTACTCAAAGTTTCACCCTGGAAGGGTGTGGTTCGTTTTGGTAAACGAGGCAAACTTAACCCACGATACGTCGGACCTTTTGAAATCATCGAAAAAATAGGCAAGGTGGCCTACAAACTGAACTTACCAGCGGAACTCAGTGCAGTTCACAACGTTTTCCATGTGTCAAATCTGAAGAAGTGACTGTCAGATGAGACCCTCGTAGTTCCTTTGAAGGAGCTCACCATCGACGAGCAGTTACGATTCATCGAGGAACCAGTTGAAATCACGGACCGGGATGTTAAGGTCCTCATGAACACTAGAATACCTCTCGTTCGAGTTCGTTGGAACTCACGTCGTGGCCCAGAGTTCACCTAGGAACGCGAAGATCAGATGAAACAAAAGTATCCCCAACTATTCGCAAACGGTACAACCACTACTGAGGCTGAAGCTACGGAATTTCGGGATAAAATTCCAGATCAACGGGGGGAGGATGTGACACCCCAGGAAAACCAGTGAAAACCATACAACTTAACTAGCTTCCTTAGTGAGTACTTACCAAATTTCGGGACGAAATGCCTTTCAACTTGGGAATAATGTGACAACTCGTGATTTAGAACCCTTCTTTGCATCTTGACGTAACATGCTTGAACGTTATGTATTTATATATATTAGTAAATGAAAGTTCGTGATTATCTTGATGTGCTATGTGTTATTAAGGTGTACGTATGAAGTATAGTTTTATACAAGTATGTATGTAGTGAACCGGAACCAAAACACAAGGACCCGACTCGAGACCGCTTGGTCTCGAGTGAATAGTAAACAGTGGGCCGGATGGGCCATGCACCTCCTTTAGTCCACCCGAAAGCCCATTAGGGTGCACTAACTTGGAGTGAGTATATAACCTTGGTGGATAGCCAACCTTTCCATTTTTGGGGCAACCTACACACACTCTCCTACACACACACTCCTACATTCTCTCTCACTAAAACCCTAGAAGCACAAACCTCCTCCCTCTCTCTCTCGGATCAAACCGGTCGACCACAAGAGGGTTCTCGGATTAGCTTGTGCACACCAAGTAAAGCTTCATTCTTCACTACTACTTCTCGAACTAGTTAGTGTTTCTTTGCAAACACATGTATATACATGATTAGTTGATTTTGTGATAATATGCATTGTAACTATCATTTAAGTATGATGAAAGTGCTTGTTTGATTTAATGGATATTGTTGAGTGGCAAAGATATTCCCTTGATGATGATAAACATGATTTGGACAAGAATAATGTACATTATTTGAATGATAGTATGAGCCGCTTTCATATATGTAATAAGATGTCTTATGGATCTCACATGATTGGGGATAAACACTTGTTTGATGACTATTTGATTGAGAGGTTGCTCTTTGTTAAAATAATGTGAGTAGCTTAATGAGTTTATAAAGTGTGGTTATGTTTAGATGAATAAACAAGATGATTGTATGCTAAACATAGGGCCAAGGATGATGCCTAAATCGTGTATTGACTTAGAGCGTATGAATATTGGATGTGTTTGGATGATGATGATTGATAATTCATTAAACTAGGTGTAATAAGCTAGTATGAATCGGTTTAATGAACATGTTTGTTATGATGAAAACCCTAAGATGATGAACAAAGTTTGAATGTGAGTATGAATATTTGAATACCTTATGAACATTTAAAAGATGCCATGTTTGATCTGATTTGTTTGGAAATTAGACAACAAAACATGTTTATGGAACCCTATTGGTTGGTACACAATTTCATGAAATTCCAATTCCATTGGATAGTACAACTGAGATTCTAGAAGACCTCCACCTGTGCACGCATCCCTAGTTGCGACTCGAAACCCTTGGTCTCGACTCGAGACCATACATATGATAACTCGAGACCATAGCTCCCTCACACAAGCAGCATAACTCGAGACCACGGTTGCAGGTCCGGTTGCGACTCGAGACCGTCTAGTATCGACTAGTACATGCATGACTCGAGACATCCACAGTTGCGACTCGAGAACTCGTAGAATACAACTCGAGAGCGCACAGTCTCGACTCGAGATCTCTAGTCTCGACTCGAGACCACGTACACATACTCACTGATTTGGACTTGCACACTGTTACGGGCTTAGGTGATTGGGCTGTACTGTTGGGCTTTGTTTGCTACATGATTCCTACTGTTGAACTAGCACTGTTGTTGAACTGCCATGCTAGGCGTGTATGCCATGATCGTTACTTGTTTACAATACATGTAGAACATACGTGCACTACTTGAATATGAACCTGACTTGAATGGTATCTATGTTAGGACGTGGTTGACCACTTATAGCTTGACCAACTTTCTGTGTATCTGCCGAGCAAACCAATGTGAGTTCACACTTTCTTCAAAGCATGGGATTCCCAGGGTTGGGAATGGGATTAAGGAACATGGATTCCTCGTCCTTTCTTGGGTAGGACAGTATTGGTTCAGGAATATAATTCCTCGTCCTCATGGACAGATAACTCGTACTAGACCTAAACTCTATCACGAAGTCCCTCCTTTTTATATCGACTTAATCGCCGGGCCAATGGCGAGCGGGTCATTAGTTAGATAGCGCTATTTAGGTCTGACAAGCCTCACACCGTGCCGCAGAGGACGGGCGTGAACTAATGGATCTGGGCACGTCAATGATGATATACATTGACAGTTCAGGGCACATAAACATGACTACAGTCAGCAGTCGATATGGTAACGAGCCTAGTGTATACATGGGGTAGCCCCCACGGCCGAAATGCCAGATAACTAACATGGGGTAGCCCCCACGGCTGTATTGCCAGAATAAATGGGTAAACAAATCACGTTTTCAACTATGGGGTAACCCCCACGACAGGATGCCAGTTAAAGGAAACTGTTTTTGGAACAACTTAAAAATGAACACCCACCCGTGAACTCACTCAACTTGTTGTTGACTCGTTACTACATGCTTTGCAGGTCAATAGGTACTTAGCTGGAGCTTGCATGGGGGAGAGTCGTTGTGGGGCATGGACAGCGGTGTGCCATGTTAAACTTTGAAACGTTTAAACTTATGTTTTGGGTTTGAACATTATGCTTCCGCTTTGCAACTTAAACTATGTTTTGTTTGGATTCCAATGGTATTGGTTAAACTTTTAAAATTGTTAACTTGCGTGTTCAATATGATAGGTGGCTTGATCCTGTTCAGTCACGCCTCCAAGCGGTAGTATTCCGCAGGTGGATTTTGGGGGTGTGACAGATCCGAACCTAGAACAGGAGATTCAAAGAAGCGCAAGCCTGAGAGCTCAAAGAAGAATCTCGAAGGGGAACGTGAGAAGAAACATAGTTTGGAGATGGCGTGTGTAACTAACTCTAGAGAGTCGGGAAAGGATAATGTCAGAGATGGCAGGAGTGGTCCAAAGAAGAAGACTCACGGTGATGAGCAAGAGAAGTGCGCCAGATGTGGCCGAACTAGACATGTGACTCGCGAGTGCTATGCTAGGAGCACGTCAGAGGGAGTTGCACTTGAGGGATGCTTCGAGTGTGGCGACCAAGGACACTTCAAAAGAGACTGCCCGAAACTGAAGGGTTAGAATGCCAAGGGTAAAACTATCGAGATGAATGTTGGAAAGGCATGTGACGATCCTGCTACTGTTACTGGTATGTTTCTGATCAATAACCAATCTATGTTCATACTTTTAATACCAAAGCTGACTTGAATTTTGCCTCGAAAAACTTTGAACCATTTTTGTGTTCTCCAACAAGTTAGCTAAGTATAAAAGTACTCGATAGAACTAGCAATTGGCAAGCTGATAGAATCTAGTGAGGTCATTCGTGGTTATAGTATTTAATTAGGTGATCATAGTTTTAGTATCGATTTATTACCAATGGAGCTGGGGAGCTTTGATGTAGTTTGGATTGGCTATCCAAGAACGAAGCTGGGACTATTTGCTCAGAGAAGCAAGTGAGGATACCTCGTCCTGATGGCGGTGAAACGATAGTTGTTCACGGAGACCGATCAATTTGAGTGTCGAGTTTTGACTGACGTCAGTGTTATGAAGAGTTTCAAGCTGTTGCGAAAAGGCTATCCTGCGTTCCTAGTTAACGTGGTGGATACGAAGGCCGAATGTAGGAAGATCAAAGAAATTCCTATTGTTCGCGATTATCCAGAAGTTTTCCTAAAGATTTACCTGGATTGCCCCCCACCCCCCTGCGAGACAGATCGAATTCCGAATCGATCTGGTACCCGGTGCTGCATCAATTTCAAAATCTACCTATAGATTAGCACCGTTAGAAATGAAAGAAATGTCGAATCAGCTTCAAGAGCTGCTAGACAAAGGTTTTATCCAATCAAGCTTTTCACCTTGGGGTGCACCTGTTTTGTTAGTAAAGAAGGATGGATCCTACAGAATGTGTATTAATTTAAGAGAGCTGAACAAGTTGACTATCAAGAATCGGTATCCTTTACCGAGGATTGACGATTTGTTTGATCAGCTACAGGGATCCAGCTACTACTCGAAGATTGATCTGCGTTCCGAATATCATCAGTTGAAGGTTGCTGACGAAGATATTCCGAAGACTGCTTTTCGAACACGATATGGCCATTACAAGTTTTTAGTCATGCCTTTTAGCTTAACTAATGCGCCAGCTGTGTTCATGGATCTCATGAACAGGGTGTGCAAATCCTATTAGGAAAACTTCGTGATATAATTGATCGACGATATACTTATCCATTCGCGAACCAAAGAGGATCATGAGTATCATTTGAAGTTGATATTGGAGTTGCTGAAGGAAGACAAGTTGTATGCCAAAATTCTCTAAGTGTGAGTTCTGGATTCGGGAAGTTCATTTTCTAGGACAGGTCATAAATGAGAAAGGTATACACGTGGATCCGTCTAAGATCGAAGCGATCAAGAATTGGGAAGCGCCAAAGACCCCGTCAGTGGTGCGACAATTCTTAGGACTTGCTGGGTATTACTGGAAAATTTATTGAGAATTTCTCCAGATTAGCGCAGCCTTCGACGCTATTGACCTAGAAGGAAAGGGAATCTAGTTGGATGGAAGAGCTGGAGGAAGCTTTCCAGATGTTGGAGGGAATGTAGAAAGCAAGTGCGATTGATTTCGGTGGAAGTTGGGATACTCACTTGCCATTAACAGAGTTTTCTTACAACAATAGTTACCACGCTAGTATCAAGGCCGCTCTGTTTGAAGCCTTGTATGGAAGGTTCTCATTGCATTAAATTATAATAAACAATTATATGATCAAAATGATGTTCATCCATTTATAAGTTCAAAACACTACAAACACCAATCATTAAAGTTTCAACCAACACAACCTCTGACTAAGTTACAAACCAACAAAAGTGGATGACATCTAAACTTGAAATTTACATCCAGAAACAACACCAGCGCCCAAGATCTAACTTGTTTCCTGAAATACATGTAATTTTGAAAACATCAACAAATGTTTAGCGAGTTCACGCGTTTTGTATCAGTGCTGATAAGCTTGGAAACATTTGAGAGACTCCTCTGAAAAAAAGTATGAAAAGCGTCTATGAACAGATCAATTAATGTTTTGCAAGGACATTAATGCATGTGAAGACATAGGGAGTACTCAATATAAGCAGACTTTTGTCTTTGTCGAATCCCCTCGACCGTGTCGAATTCCCTTGACTGTGTCAAATTCACCTTGACTGTGTCAAATTCCCTTGACCGTATCAAATCACCTTGACTGTGTCAAATCCCCTTGACCGTTGTCGAATCACCTCGGCTGGGACACTAAAGCACTCTAAGTGGTCACATAAGGACCATGAGTGGGGCTCGGCCGTACCCGTTAGATCTAACCTTTGTCCATGATTCTTATGAGGTTATTGGCATTTCAATTACAGTCTGTGCTCACATGATCTAATAGTTCATTTCATAGCCAAATCATACAAATTGAACATTCGTAACATGTATTTCACCCTCGAGAGTTATAAATCCGAAAACAATAAGAGAAAAAGGGGACATGAACACACAAGTTTGCGTCCTGCTATCTCGTAGCTCAAAGGTCCTTCGATGAGTCGTACAACTACCTACACACATGCCATGTTTTATTAGATGTTTAGGTCGTGCAACGACTCTTTTCCTTAGTTGTTCATTAAGACTTGTTTTGGAAATCTTGGTGTATTTAGAGTTACATCATTGATGTATATTATAATATTCCAAAGTATATAATTATTAGTTAAAATAATAATATTTTAACTTAAATTATTTTCATCCATATATTTGGAATATTGTCAAAATAATATATATTTTGCCTTAGTTCGTATTGCAATTGTTTTCGTGAATATTTCTCAAGTATAGGTACAATTATCCTTGTGTATTTTGCCAAGTATTTGTGGTGTATTCCGGTGTGTATTCGTACGTACGAGAATACGTATTTTCTTGTATTTATTAAGTATTCTTATACTTAATCTTTGTATTTAGATTTTCCGGAATATTGTTTTTAACCAATAAAAATCACCAATTTGTATTCTTAAAATATATATATTTTAAGAAAACTTTTATAGAAAATTATTTATAATCCTTCCTTGGCAAAAATAATTATATTTTCATATAAACCTCAAAAATAATATATTTTCAAGATTAACTTAGAAAATATATATAAATCCATTTTCCACCCCAAGAATAATATATTCTTAATTTGTTTAAGAAAATATATATTTTCTCCAAAAATAGTATATCTTGTAATTGTTCAAGAAAATATATTTATTTTTCTCCACTCAAAAATAATATATTTTCTTCTTGACAAAAATATGATATATTTTTGTATCACTTGTAAAAGTTATAATTTCCATTCTTTCGGTTTTCAAAATTCCGTTTGACTCGTTTGTCAAAATTTATATCTATTTCCGGAATACATATATAAGTGTAGTTCATATGTTCGTGTTCGGTTTGTCCAATATTCGGGTATAAATTATATATTTGTTTCTCTTGGAATTTTGGTATTACTTTGTATTATAATTTTTGGTATTTTGGTAAGTTATATTATTTCAAGTCCTAAATTAATATAACTAATACACATAATATACAAGTAATCATACAAATTGTGACATATAAATATATATTTTCCTAAATACATATTTAGTCACTTTTATTCATAAAAAACCAACCTCCAATATTTGTAATTTTTGTAACAAAAATTATAGCAAATTTTATACGAAGAACCATGATTAAAATTTACTTATAAACACTTGTTTAAAAATATTTTTCTAAGTGTTTAAATTCTACAAAAAAATTGCCGTAGTTTCCCCTTAAAAATGGAGGTTTCCATGCTTTAAAAGCATATCATTTTCTTTTAAAAATCATCATCAATCATCAACAACATAAACAAGACTTACCATATACTTTAAATATGCAATTTACACATTGTCATGAACTTGAAATTTTGTAAAAACTTGTAGTAACTTACCATGTTAATTGGTAGACTTAGTTACCCTTTAAAACATGGTTATTTGTTTATAAATCACTTTCTTGCAAAATCTAGTCTTTTACAACTTACATGATGATTTTTCTAAAAATGATTCTTTTGTATTCTTTTTGTTACAAACATGTTTCTAGTCTTGTTTTAACACCAAAAACAAGATTAATTTCCTTAGAAATCATGACTTTGTAAATCTTGTAAATAAACTTGGTTTCTTGAGAAAATTATTTTTGAAATCATCCATTTTCAAGACTTTTAACATGTATCAATCATCATCATACTCTAAAACAACTTCATTTTCAAGTTCATGATTCACATAAAGGATGACCATTATGATTTCTTCAAGATCCATCCTTATACTTGCTAGATCATGTGTTTAATCATCATCTAGCAAGGTTATTATGATGATCAACATCATAAACATAAGAAATCCTCAAACAAGTTTCACACATACACTTAATCAACTTAGATTTCATGTTATTTAGCTTTATGTTTATGTTCATCTTCATATTTCTGTGTGATTCTCGAGTTTAACCATTTTCATAACACTTTAACCATTATGATTAGAAGTAAAAACAAGATCAAGAAGCTTACTACTAGCTCTAATGGCTAGGGAAGAACTCAAGATGATGAAGATGATAAACAAGGTGGATCAAAGCTCTATGTGAAGGTCCTTCCACTTTTGATGCTTCCCACCTTCTTAGTTATGCTTCTTACAACTCTAGATCACCTTGGATTGCATTGGAATGGAATGAAAATGAAAGAATGTAGGTGTGTGCTTGAGGCCGTAGACATGAAGAGGAGGAAGGAGGTGAAGTGTTGTTGAAATGTGAATGATATGAGAAATAATGTTTTGTGGTTTTTAAAGAAAAAGCTCCAACAATACAAGAACTTATGGTTAAAATGTTTAAAGATCCACCAACATCTTCTAATAAAGTATTACAAAGAAATCAAGGGGTGGGACCCTTGTCTAAATTCGGTTGGGGGGTGCGTTTCAAATATTAGTTAGGTAATTTGGTTAGAAGTTAATGGTATTAGTTAGTGTTTTATGTGTTTAGGGTTTTTAGGGTGTGTTATGATGTTCGGTGACCATAACTAGCTTCATAATGCTAAAACGATGCTTCTAGTGAAACTTTGGTGTTTCGGGTAGTGTCCGGTTGTTTGGTTGGTTACTGGTTCGTTAAAGTGCTAAGATGCGCACTTTAGTGTGCTTTATGTTACCCTTTATGACAGTTTGGTTTCCCGACACTTAGGAAAGTATTTTGGACTATTAAACCACATTTCTGCATTATATTTAGTTGTTAAAATGCTGAAAATTTCTGAATTTGTTTATTTTCTGCAGAATTCTACAGTTTTAGTGTGTTTCTGGCACTTTCCGGCACCTAAATTCACTAGGTAAGCAGTTTTATGATCCCTACTTTCTTACACACTATTCTAATGTAACTTTTAGTTTCGGGCTCATTCTGTGTCTTAAAATCATGTCTGTCTAAGTACTGAACTCCCATCAGTGCTTCTAGTTTGTCCGATAACTGTGCTAACTTTGTTTCGTGCACTAATTGTACCATGCTGTGTTGCATGTAGTAATGATTAAAATCTTGCAACATGAAATGCCATTGTATGTATATGATAGTAATCAGAAAATCATTCGTCTTGTTAATTCAATCATGCACAGTCATTAAAGCACATATTACTATTTATTATTGTACGGAATTCATGAAAAATTGCCAGTTGTCACATTCTCCACCCTTTAAAAGAATTTCGTCCCGAAATTCAAGCTATGTTATAGATTGCAGGGGAGTTGTGAAATGGGTATGAATACTTAGACTTGATTTCGCCTTCATGTTCCCAAGTAAATTATGTGCCATGGTGTGAATTCCAATGAACTTTAACAAATTTAATACGACTTCTCTGTGTTTTGTGGACTTCCAGTCCGCAACCTTAACAGGTTCTTTAGTAAATTGGAGTTTGTCATTGACGTGAATCTTGTTTGCGGGAATAACGACTGTTTCTTGAGTTAGACTCATCTTAAGATTAGACACGTGAAACGTGTCATGAATACTGTTAAGTTTCTGGAAGTTTCGGCTTTTAAGCCATGGTTCCGATCCTTTCCAGGATCTCGAAAGGTCTAATATACCATGGGTTCAACTTCCCATGCTTTTCCAAATCGTACTACGCCTTTCCAAGGCCAGAATTTCAAAATTACCATATCTCCAACCACAAATTCCAACGGTTTCCGCCGCTTGTCGGCATAGATTCTCTATATACCATATGCTTGACTTGATACGATCACGTATCTGAACGATCCTTTCTGTAGTTTCCTGAACCAACTCGGGGCCAGTAAATAGTTTATCTCCGGTCTCCGTTCAACACAACGAGGACCGGAATTTACGTCCATATAAAGCTTCAATGGGGCAGTCTGAATGCTGCTATGATAGCTATTATTGTAGGAATACTCCACTAGGCAAGTGGGTATTCCAACTTTTCATCAAAGTTCCTCACACAAGCACGTAGCATGTCCACCAAATTCTGTATCATTCGTTTATTCTGGCCGTTCGTTTGAGGGTGAAATGCAGTACTAAGGTTCAACTGTGACCCATACGCCTTCAGAAACGTCTGCCATATCCTTGGCATAAAACGACCAGCTTGGTCGGATAAAATAGAAACAGGCACTCCATAACGTGTCACAATCTCTCTAAGATAAATCTCTGCTAATTCCCTTGTGTTGTCTTCCTCACTGTTTGGTAAGAAAAGTGCAGACTTGGTGAGTTGATTAATAATCACCCAAATCATATCATGACTTCTTTGGGTTCTTGGTAGTTTTGTAATCAAAATTCCATTGAGATCTGTTCCCACTTCCACATGGGGATCTCAGGCTGTTGCAGCACCCCTGTTGGTTTCTGGTATTATGTCTTAACTTCGGCACATGTAAGACAGTTACCCACATAGGTAGCTATATCAGCTTCCGACTTGGGCCTCCCATACTAATCCTTCAAGTCTTGGTACATCTTGTCGGATCCAGGATGGATCTAGTACCTTGACTTCTAAGTTTTGCCCAAAATAAGCATACTGTTGGTGCATAATGTCTATAGCCTATGTCTTAAGTCTAGGTCATGTTTGTATAGGGTTTACAGGGGTCTAAAGTGTAAGTTTGTGTAATTTGATGTAATTCCGCTTGAAATGACAAATGGTCATTTCAAGCAAAATCTTAAGCCTATATATAGGTGATGTTAGTTTCTCATTTGCCACAGAATCACAAGTTGTATACCGATCTGCTGCCGGATTTTCTAGTGAAATATTAATGAGAAACGTGTGTTAAAGTGATATACTCTGTTTTCTACTCAATTCTGTACTGATTCAGCTCTGTTTGTTTGATTCCGCCTCTCAAACAATGTGTATTGCCTCTAATTGACTCACTTGGTCGATAAAACGATCCTACAATTGGTATCCGAGCCGGTTATGAGCCAATACACTTGAATCAGTGCCTTTTTCTACACATTCTTGGATTTTTGGACATTTTAACGGACAAAATGGACTAATTTTCTAGTATTGTGTGTAAAATAGTGTTTTAACAAACCCTTGAGAGAATTAGTTCAAAATTCGGACTAAAACTGATAAAAATGGACTGAAAACCTAATTTCTCTTGAACGAACATCTGTTTCCGCTTGAAAAATTATGGTAATTTCAAGCGAAATAAGGTTTTCCACTTGAAAAAATCTGATTCCGCTTGAATTAGTTGAAAGTAATTTCAAGCGAAATAAGTTATTCCGCTTGAAAATCACATGATTCCGCTTGAGAAGGTTATTCCGCTTAAAAGTACTTGATTTCGCTTGAAAGTACTTGGTTTCGCTTGAATGCACTGATTTCTCTTGAACCCTAATTCAGCTGGAAAACCTAATCTCGCTTGAAAGTTAATCTCACTTGATGCTGATTCCGTTTGAAAGTCCATCGTGTTCGTAATTCCGTTCGAAAGTATGATTTCGTGTAAAACCTGTTTTCAAAACTTGAAAATTTTTTCTGTAATCTGATTTCGTCAAATGGACAATCAAGATTTTTATAACTTCTTTGCCGGTGGGGGAATGACGGCAGCACAAACATCAGGCAGTATTGTACAAAACGTGAATATGGAGAATGAACTTGGAACAATGCAGAAACCTCCTAAGTTGATGAATATTGACGAGTATTCGGGTTGGTCTGGAAGATTTAAGACATGGGTTCAAGCAAATCACTTTGAATGCTCGATGAAGATTGAATCAAAATGTGATCCTCCTAAGGATGGTTTGGGTCTTGTGAAAGGGATTAGCAGTTTGACACAAACTGAACAAGCAGATTTCAAAGCAGAAAAGAAGATGATGAGTATTCTTCAACAGGCGATTAAAGAGGATATCTTGGTGTTGTTGCAGCATGAGTATAATTCACAATCTATTTGGCAGTCACTGCAATTAAAGTTTCAAGGGAGTGTGTCCATGGTCAAAAGCAAAAAGGCTTTGATAATGTGACAACCCTCACTAAACCAGGTATCCGTACGACTTAATTAATAATTAATTACTGCTTAATTACTGTGCTTACTTGAACTTGTGGATAAACTGCTACTTGAATGCTGATACATGTACTTACTTGCATCATACTTTACTTGCTGTCACTCCATGTTTTGCTTACAGCACCTTCGTGAAAACCTTGATGCACCAAAAGCACAGTAGCACAATGAACGGATAACCTATTAAACATGCTGTCATTACTAGCACCAGACAAGTACTGCCTCTAAGGCCTGTAAGAGCCAGATATAGTTGCTACACTAGTGGTGAGTGTAGGGATATAAGGGTTGTAGAACTGCGTCACTAGGTGATAATTACAGTGACCGGATGTGCCTAAAACGTACTCTAAGTACAAAATTCAGCACTTTAATTAAAATTCAGCATTTAGCTACTTAATAAAGTGCCAAAACATGAGAAAAACATTACTAGACACTTTCCAAAGTGTCGGGAATAAGTTGTGTCACTAAAAATAATAATAACGACACTTTAAAGCTTTGTTAAGCACTTTAACGGATCTCTATCCAACCGAACAACCGGACTTTACCCGGAATATAAAAATATTGCCAACAACATTGTTTTTCTTTTTCTGAGCCAGTTAGGGTCCCTGAATACCCTAACACCCGTCATAATGCACGACACGCTAGTATCAAAGTTAACCTTCACTTAACTTAACTAATACTTAACATTTGGTTGAAATCTAACTAGGAGACCCCCCCCCCCTAACCGAACCGTCCCCTTGGGGGACACCCCTTGTCCTTTGTTGATTATTTAAATCCCTTGTGCTTAATATCTATTAGACATAAAACCCTTTGGTTATTTGTGAAAGGTTTGTCTATAATTTCTAGTCTTAACACACATGATCATTTCACTCAACTCTCAACAAAACTCTCTCTCTCTCCCTCTCTTTGGCTCTCGGCCGAACACACACACCCACATCCATCCATTTTTCGGTTTTGATCTTCTCATTCCAAGTGCATACAAGTGTTGAGCATCACATACGAGGAGGCTTGGTGCATTCGGAACGCGAAGGACCTCACCCTATTGCTTTTATCCACTCATTTTGCGACTAGAATCTTCCCTAGCCTCGAGCTAGTAGTAAGTTACTATAATCACACTCTTGATCTATTTTAAAGTGGTTAAAAAGAACTTTGTCGGTTAAAATCTATGAACATACAAGGTGATATGTTAAAAGTCTACTAAAAATGCTAAAAATGATGGATAAAAGCTTGATTGTTGTGTAAATCATGTAGGATTTATTTTGTGTAATTATTTGGGCCCGATCTATGTTGTGGTAGCTCGGATCATCATCTAACCCGGATTAGTCATGTTCATGAATCATGAAATAGAGTATGTTTAAGTATGAAAAGGGTTAAATGATGAAACTCTACCACACACCAAACATGAACTTGTGTAAAATCGATTTTTCTTACGAAATAGTGTTTAAAACTAGTAGATCTACGGATCTACAAGCGGTATTTTCAAAGGACCACGTGTCAAGAGAAAACATACTTTTAAAGACGGATCTTTCATAAACAAGAATGATTTTAGCAAACACACAAGTGTGTAAATACTTGTGTAACACTAAGTTTGGACAAAGAACTAGTTTTGTCAAATTTTACAAGAAGTTGTAAAGATGGAATTTCTTTAAAAACGAGACTTTTACGAAACCGGATGGATTTATATAAAGATACACTAAAAGTAAGGAGCTTTACTACATATTTTTGGAAAAACTACAAGTTCATGTAATTCTTGCGATTTACATATATATTGACTAGTTGATGCTTTGAACATTGTTTTGATTGAATAAGGAAATTGTTGGTTTGACTTATAAAAGAAAATGATACGCTTAAAAGCGTGGCCACCTCCAGTTACAGGGGAAACTCTGGCGAAATTTTTCCAAAAACCTAACACTTAGAAATATTTTCACCACAAGTGTTAGAAATACATTTTGACTTGTTTTCAAATTATAGATTTCGCCACGACTTATTTACAAAATATCGGAGGGGGGATTTCACAAAATGAAACGTGATAAATATATGTATTTAGTATATATACTTCTCATAAGCGTCACTTGTAAAATGGTTAGGATTATTTTGTGAAATATACAAATATTATTTTTAGGGTAAAAATAATATTACCGAATGTTAATGATTATATTTTGAAGTAAGAAATAAAATATATTAAGTGAGACTTAATAATATATTTCGAAGTTTACGAACGCACATGTATTAAATCCCCCATCCTTGGGAAGGAGAATAATTACCAACTATTTACAAAAATATAAACACGAAATAGTTGTCTAACTATTTCCCAAAAACTTAAACCTTAAGCCAAGGCACGGCCGTCCGTCTAATAGACTTAGTACGTGTAGGTCGTCGCACAGCTGCTTGATCAGGAGATATACTTGGTAGAGACGCACCACTGTGAGGTCATGTCCCCCTTTTCTCTTAACTGTTTTCAGTTTTCTAAACTGCGGGGGTGAAATACATGTTATGATGATTACGAGTACTTTTACATGGTATGGTTAGCGTAAGGAGGGTTATTACTATTCAGATCATGTGAGTGGGTAGGCAGAAACTTGAGGCCATTAATCCTCAGGGTAGGACCGAGGGGCAGGAGCGGTAGATCTATCTGGGTGTAGCGAGCCCAGCCCCAGGCCCAACAGTACGGACCTCGGGGTGACTTTGTACCCAACGCATAAATCTGCTAGGTTTGAGTCTTCCTACTTGCACTTCACACATATCAATGGCCTTGCAAACCATTGGTGATCTTCTTTTTCCTTATTTGCTACATACCAGGGTTTTTATACATACAAAGGCTTATTTACTCACTTACACATGAACTCGCTCAACATTATTGTTGATTTTTCCAACTTACATGTATTTCAGGGAATTAAAGATCTGGCGCGGTATGTTATGTTTTCCCGCTGCATATGGGTTCCGAGTTCATCCAGGTTTAGGGGATGTGACTTTTACCTGGACGAGTCACAGTCCTTAAACTGCGTTTTATTCATGTTGATGTTTATGTCTTTCAAAACAATGCTTTATGTTATGATGTTGTAGTTCCAAGACAATGTTATGTTACTTTGGTTTTAAAACTTATTTTAATGGATGATCTTGCATGGTTTTTATTTCATATAGCTTGTTATGATTAAGCTATGGTATTAAGAAGTCACACCAAAATAACCATGCTTCCGCAAAGCCAGGGTGTGACAACTTGGTATCAGAGCTCTGATCATAGCGAACTAGGATTCCTTCTCGAGTCTAGACTATGATCACTAGGGCTCTCACGAAAACATTTTTACACTGCATACCACTTAAGTCCAGATCCAAAACGTTTTTATAAACAAATGTTGAGCACATTTTATTTATTATTATTTATAGGCTCAGTCTGGAAAGGCAGAGGCTCGGTCTGGGAGGCCGAGGCTCGGTCTAGGAGACCGAGGTAGTTGTCTAGTGGGACTAGGAAGAGCAGTCTGGGAGGCTGGGAGGCTAGTGGGACTAGGAAGAGCAGTCTGAGAGGCTGGGAGAATTTGGCTAGTGGGACTAGGAAGAGCAGTCTGAGAGGCTGGGAGGCTAGTGGGACTAGGAGGATTATTTGATTGCTTACTTGGTGACTAATGTGCTTATCTGATTATATGATTGATTGTTTGTACATATTTGTGTTTGTGTTACAGACACCATGGACTCGCCTGGCACAGGTGATTCGGACACTACGGGCCCTAGACCCATAGTATCAGACGACTTAGAGTCTTCAGAGCACGAGGTCCACACATCAGATGTTACCAGCACAGACGAGGATGACTTTCAGCCCTTTGCTCTGCCCGACGCTGTCGGTGAGCCCGCTGATGGCCCTTTTGCTGGGTACCTATCACTCGTAGAGATCCCTGCTCCCATACCTTTGGCCTCTTATCCTGCTTACGATATACTCCTCGACGTCGACGCTGACGACGACGTCGATCTGTTTGATGATGAGCCCCTGGAGGACGATGTTGAGGGCGAGGCCCTTCTAGCTGACGGTGGTCTTTTGTTACTCGCAGATGCTCCAGCTGAGGAATCACCTGCACACTCACCCGCTCCGGACTCCTTCGAATATGTGGCCTCCGCACCGTCACGCACTCAGAGCGCACAACACTATTCACACGGTTCAGATCCTGACAGGGCATCATCTGCTGTCTCTCCTCCTAGATTTGCTTTCGATCACGACCTCGATGAGGATTCAGACCCTGTTTTTCCCCCTAGATTTGACCCGGACCAGGAGATAGAGTTCATCCACTTGGATCAGCCTATGGTTGACCCAGTAGACCCAGTTGACCCTGCATTCGCTGATCATGCAGATTTTGATATGGAGTTCGTTGATCCCGAGCCTGCCATGGCCCTCGAGCCAGTAGCTGCTCCTGACCCAGTGCTTGAGCATGACCCTGCTCATGCTGGCATACCTATTAATCCTGTGATTGCTGACCCACCCATTGATGATCACCCTGCTGATGCACCACTACTGGAGGGTGACCATGTTATTGCTGCTGATCATGTTGATCCCCCACTTATCGCTGATATACCTGCTGACCCTCTTGTTGCACCTCACCTTGACCCTATGCCTGTACAGTTTGATCGAGCACTTTTTGAGGCACAGATTGACCCACGAGATGAGCTCGCCCAGCATGGGTGGATTCCTGCGGATGATGAGCTTGCACCTATTCCTCCTCATACCACCGATGCACGTCACGTTGATTTCTCTTTTTCATTTGCACAGTACACACCTCCAGCTCGACCTGGAGAGGGTTCCTCGGCTCATCCTTTCGGACATATGCCGACATCTATTCCAGTTATGCCACAGTCTTCATCTGCTATTCCCCCTGTACCACCATTCTTTGTGCCACCTTTGATCCAGCCAGCGAGCCATTTCCCTGGACGTCACCTTCTGTTATGCCACCGACCGACCCCTACCATTCTTTCCATATGGGGTATTCTATTGAGGACGTTCTGATGTCGTTTGTTGTCCAGCAGGAGGAACTCACACGGCGTATTCAGGAGCCTGAGAGAGCTCAGCCACCGCCGTGCCAGTGTCAGGGTCGGACCCACCCTACTTCTTCGCAGCACCCTCGACCATTGTTACCTGACTATGCTGCACGCCTTTTGGCACTTGAGCAGCAGGTTGCTTCTTGGTTGCGTACCCAGAGAGCCATGGAGGAGGACTGGCTCCATTTGCGACGTTTGTTCTACACCCATTTTCCCCCTCCTCCACCACCATCAGTTTAGGGCATCCTTAGTACAGCATGGGTAGATGCTGGTGAGAAGACGGAGATTGTTTTGACTGCACAGCATTTTTGGAGACTGCATTTTGATTCTGACTTTTGTTGATCATGTATATGGGATGTATTGACACTGATTTGATATTCCTTTGGACTAGGGTGATGTAGCCCTTAGTCGATGATGATGTATGACACTATTATGTACCTGTACACTTACTATGTAGTCTCGATATATGGCAATCGCAGTATTCTCATCATATGTGATGTTTTGATTGATTATTTATGTTTTATGACATGGGATGTTGTGTGATTGATATGATTATAACATGAGATGTTATGTACTATTACTATCATAATAAAGTGTACGTATTATAACATGGGATCTTTATTTTGGCCTGACCGACGTGAACTCATCTCTTAGAAGATGCCGCCTAGACGTCAAACGCCGATGCCTACCAATGAGGCAGAACTCCAACAAGTCATCGCTGCTGCCATCGCGCAATACGCCGCCTCGCAAGGAGGACCCAGCGGAAGCAGCTCAAACAACAATGGCAACAACAATCCACCTCATGGTAATACTAAGTCATTAAGACATACCATGATCTAATTGGATATCTCTAGCAAAGATGCTAATGCCATTCATATGTTGTAACGTATGTGCAGGTTGCACCTACAAGCAGTTTCTAGACTACAAGCCTGTCAACTTTGATGGCACCAGAGGTGCTGTCGCTTTTGTTCGTTGGGCCGAGAAGACTGAATCTGTTCTCCGCATGAGCAAATGTGCACCGAACCAGCAAGTCACCTACATTTCTGGGCTATTTCTGGATGGAGCCCTATCTTGGTGGAATTTGCAAGTACAGACACTTGGTGAAGCTGCTGCCTACGCACTAACATGGCCCGAACTGAAGGAAATAATGCGCAAAAAGTATTGTTCTCGCGCTGAAATCCAAAGATTGGAAACTGAGTTCTGGCATTTGAAGATGGAAGGTCCGAAGATCGCGGAATATGTTCAGAGGTTTCACGACCTGTCGCATGTGGTACCCTATATGGTCACTCCAGAATTTAAGCGGATTGAACGCTTCATTTGGGGATTACCTCCTCAAATCATAAGCATGGTGACTTCCTCCATGCCTGCAACAATTACTGAGGCAATCGATTTGAGCGTAGCTCTCACTGAGGAGGCTATCCGCCTGAACAAGTTTGGTGAGATCGAGACAAAGAAGAAAGAGACTCACGTCGAGTCATCAAGAGGTAACAAACGAAAGTTCTCGAACTTCAAACAAGGCATTAGTGGTGTTGTTAAGAAAGGAGAGCCAAACGCGCCAGCTCAGGTTACAGCTGGTAGTGGAAAGAAAGGAATGGGATATATGGGCACCCAGCCCAAGTGCAACACCTGCCAGCGTCACCATTCTGGCCGATGTGGTTTGAAGGTATGTGAAGCGTGTGGGAAACCTGGCCACTTGAAGGATTCTTGTTGGGTCACTGTTGGTCAGGGAGGCCAAGGAGGATTTGGAAACAGAAACAATAACCGGGGTGGAATTGGAAATCTCCCACAAGGAAACAATGGAGGTAATGGGAATCGAGGCAACAATGTGAATCAAGCGGGCGCTGTGAATCATAACCAAAGGAATAACCAAGCTGGAAATGGAGGTAGAAACGGGCAAAGACTTGGATGCTTTAACTGTGGTGATATCGGGCACTTTAAGAGGAACTGCCCAGAGTTGAACCAAGCCCGTGGAAGAGTGTTCCATATCGAAGCGAGGGAAGCGCGCCAGGACCCCAATGTCGTTACTGGTAAGTTCCCTGTAAACCAACGCTATGCATCCGTTTTATTTGATACTGGTGCCGACTATAGCCTCGTATCGTTAGAATTTAAAAATATGCTTGGTTTAGCCGCTAGTAAGTTAGATATTCCCTACTCAATCGAATTGGCTAATGGGAAGTTAGTAGAAGCCAATGAAGTGATCAGAGGTTGTGCAATCGAGTTGGGAGAACGTGAGTTTACTTTGGATCTACTACCGGTCCAGCTGGGGAGCTTTGACGTGGTAGTAGGAATGGATTGGTTATCAAGCAACAAAGCAGAAATTGTTTGTCACGAAAAGGTCGTTCGTATCCCGACCGAAGATGGTGAAACGATTGTGGTTCATGGCGAAAAGCGCGATACGCCGTTAAGGATTATCAGCTGCCTCAAAGCGCGAATATGTTTGCAAAAGGGATGTGCTGCCTTCCTGACACACATTGTAGACAAGAAAGCTGCAGAACCGAAGATCGAAGACATCCCTGTCGTGAGGGAGTATCCGGAAGTCTTCCCGGAGGACTTGCCTGGACTCCCACCTCAGAGGCAAGTGGAGTTTCAAATCGATTTGGTCCCAGGCGCCGCGCCTGTGGCTAAGGCACCTTATAGACTTGCCCCGTCTGAGATGCAAGAATTGTCGACACAACTTCAAGAGTTGTTAGACAAGGGATTTATCCGACCAAGCTTCTCGCCTTGGGGAGCTCCGGTCCTGTTTGTCAAAAAGAAGGACGGTAGTTTTCGAATGTGCATAGACTACCGGGAGCTGAACAAGCCGACGATCAAGAATAGATATCCCCTGCCAAGAATTGATGATCTGTTTGATCAACTGCAAGGTTCAAGCTTTTACTCAAAGATCGATTTGCGATCTGGATACCATCAGTTAAGGATACAAGAGGAGAGTATCCCGAAGACAGCCTTCAGGACTCGTTACGGACACTACGAGTTCCTTGTTATGCCGTTTGGGTTGACAAACGCACCTGCAGTCTTTATGGATTTGATGAATAGAGTTTGCAAGCCGTACTTGGACAAGTTCGTGATTGTGTTTATCGACGACATCTTAATTTATTCAAGGACAAAGGCTGAGCACGAACAGCATCTAAGAGCTATTTTGGAGCTGCTGAAGAAAGAACAGTTGTATGCCAAATTCTCTAAGTGCGAATTTTGGCTACGTGAAGTGCAATTTCTTGGACACGTGGTGAATGGAGATGGAATCCATGTGGATCCAACCAAGATCGAAGCGATCAAGAATTGGGAAACGCCAAAGACGCCAACCGAGATTCGACAATTCTTGGGTTTGGCTGGCTACTATCGAAGGTTCATTGAAGATTTTTCGAAGATCGCTCAACCATTGACGCTCCTCACCCAGAAAGATAAGAAGTTTGATTGGGGAATCAAACAGGAAGAAGCGTTTCAACTATTGAAGGATAAGCTCTGTAATGCGCCAATTCTAGCACTACCGGAAGGTACTGACGATTTCGTGGTATATTGTGACGCCTCACATCAAGGATTGGGTTGCGTGTTGATGCAACGCAAGAAGGTTATTGCTTACGCATCACGTCAGTTGAAGGTACACGAGAAGAACTATACCACGCACGATTTGGAGCTAGGCGCAGTGATATTTGCTTTAAAGATCTGGAGACACTACCTATATGGTACGCAATGTACAATTTTTACAGATCATAAGAGCCTACAACACATATTCAACCAGAAGGAGTTGAATATGAGACAAAGACGATGGGTTGAGTTGTTAAATGATTACGATTGCGAGATAAAGTATCATCCAGGGAAGGCGAATGTGGTTGCCGACGCCCTAAGTCGAAAGGAGAGGATCAAGCCCATAAGGGTTAGGGCTTTGGAGATGATTATCCAAACCGATCTTTCCTTGCGCATTCGTGCCGCGCAGAAGGAAGCTCTTAAGGAAAGAAATCTTGAAGAAGAATATCTCCGTGGGATGGAGAAGCTTTTGGTGCCAAACGAGGAAGGAACGTTAGGTTTTGAGAAAAGGATTTGGGTTCCTCTGTTTGGTGGTTTAAGGAAAGTTGTTTTTGATGAAGCTCACAAATCGCGGTACTCTATCCATCCAGGAGCGCATAAGATGTACCAAGATCTCAAGGATTATTATTGGTGGCCTAGAATGAAGGGTGATGTTGCTGTTTATGTGAGCAAGTGTCTAACGTGCGCTAAGGTGAAAGGGGAATACTAGAAGCCTTCAGGACTTCTGCAACAAGCTAAGATTCCCAATTGGAAATGGGAACAAATCTCCATGGATTTTATTACAAAGTTGCCAAGAACGCCAAGAGGCCATGACACTATTTGGGTAATAGTGGACCGATTAACGAAGTCAGCACACTTCTTACCTATCAGGGAGAAGGATAATACGAGCAAGTTGGCTGAAATTTACATGCGGGAGATCGTTGCACGACATGGAGTGCCTCTCTCGATCATCTCTGATAGAGACGGAAGGTTTGTGTCAAGGATATGGTAATCCTTCCAAGAAGCTTTTGGCTCACAATTGAATCTGATGTCACATCCCGACCACGTAGAACATACAAAACGTGGCGGAAACATTGGGGAGTGTTGTAACAGAATTAATTGTTTCAAATCCATGGCAATTGAAGTTTCGTTTTATTGATTAAAAGTGTTACAATGTTTTAACAAACAAAGAAATACAACATAATTAACTAGTCTTGCATCTTTTATTGTCACTAAAGCCCAAGTCTGCCTATGTGTATCTTGATCATCTTATGCAACAGCTCCTGAAAAACACATGTGAAAATAGGTACGTCAGCATAAAAATGCCTGTGAGATACATAGGTTTTGTGAAAATAGGTTTCATGACTTATGTTTGAGAAAATGTTTAGTCATGAACCTTGTAATTTGCTTTGTTTTGTAAATCATTTGAAAAACGATAAGATCAGATGATATGTATAAATAAGAGAATAATGTATGGTTAAGTGAATAACCATTATAAAATGAGTTTGTATAAGTTAAGTTGCTTGTAAAACAATGTCTTGTGAAAAGTATGTTATTTGTATAAAATGTTATATGTCTCAAACTGAAATGATTCAAATAACGCTACGATATGTAATACCATACAAACACTCATATATAGGAAGTACCAGCGGCGTATCCACCATGCGTGTATCATATTACACACGCATCGTTACTTAATCACTTAATCAAACCAAACCACCAAAGTAATGTTTAACAATTGTAGAAATGTTTATGTATGGTCAAATACGGTTCACACGGTTCACAGATACTAAAGGTTCACAGATACAAACGGTTCATAGATACAAACCGTTCACAGATAGAAACGGTTCACAGATACCAACGGTCCACAGATACAAACGGTTCACAGATAAAAACGGTTCACATAGTCAAATGATTACAACGGTTCAAAATGCAGTATAATGTGTTCACATGTTGGATGAGCATATGCAACAGAAATGTAATGTAAAACAATGTACTAAGCATGCACACAATGGACATACATAGCATAAGTGTAATGTAAAACAATGTACTAAGTATGAACTAAATGGACATACATAGCATAAAATGTATTGAAATCATGTACTATAATGTACTAATGAACGTAGGAAGTATATGATGTGAAAACAGGAAAGCATGAAAATAACAAGTAGGCACATGTGTTTCACCCCAAAACAGTTTGGAAAACAGTAAAAGAGGGGTTCTATGTACTCACTTGAGATTGCTTAGTAGTCCTTGAGTAACAACCAAACAATGCTAGAGATCACGGATATCAAATGGCACCTAATATAGGTAACTATGTTAATAACCGGACCTAATTCGGAAGATCGGGTAGCATGAGGGTTTGTAAACCAAACGAGTATGGAGACTCGTGTAGTATGGTTCAACAAAGCCTACATACTAAATGAAACCTTACATAAGTGTTTACGACCCATTACGACCCGTTTAGGTAGCTTATGCTACTTTAACGCGTCGTTCGCGTGAAACGCGTTTGGACCGCCTAACTAGCCCTATGACAAGTGTTATATGCCTAAACATGTTACATAATCAGTTATGTGACAAAGGTTTAGGTTACATATGCTTAATTACCAATTATACATGAAAAGGGTATTCTGGTAATTTACCTAAGGCATATAAACTACCTATCATACAACTACTTAAACGAAGCGACCATAAGGTATAACCTCGGAAGGTTATTCCCTATATACTATGGTCACCTTATGTATTTGGTCGGATCCTAATGATCGACCAAACTGGGTCGGGTTCGAAGGTATAAGCGATTTATTAGATCGCTTACCCTACGACCCTAGACAACGTGGTAATCAGTAGGCATAGTCCTAAAGGACTATAACCATCGTGATTACAATCACGTTGCGAAGTTCAAACGAACTTCGCATTGACCATAAGCTGGTCAACGCTGAAAGTCAAACAAAGTTTGACTTTCGGACTCGAAAAGCAATAAAATAAAGAAAAGAACGAAAGAATACTTACGAAGGGTCCCCGAATGCTAATCTCGATCCAAGAATCTCAGGTATGAAACAATGGTTTCAACTTAGAGTTCCTAAGATCAAGATTCTAGTGATTTTAGCAATGGGGGTGGATGGGTATATATAGGATTAGGAGAACCGTTAGGATCGTTTGTCGAATATCGTGCCTTAATCGCATCCGTACATGTGTCGGAAAGTTGTGGTGACTAAGAATGGGTTCTTATCAGCTGACTAAGCATGTGTGAGTGTGTGGTTGTGGATTAAACTGCTGCAAACCAGCTGTTAAGTACACTGCATCTGGTCTGTCCCAGGCTAGCGCACCGTTACTTAATAAGTGTAGCGGTGCGCTAGGCCCTTGTTTGGCAGATTTACACTTTTGGTCCCTGTTATGCATTCAGCCCATTTTCGACACGTTTAAGGCCCGTTAACCCCATTTAAAAGCTCTAAAATGAAGTTAAAGTATAGGGAACTTAAAATGTGTTCAAAAATATCTCGGATGTCGGTTCGTTTGGCCGTACGGTCGCGATGTTCGCTTAATTACGACGGAATGCGCACAAGCGCGAAACACGATCCAAATGACGCAACGAATGGATTTTTGGCAATCCAAACACTAAAGCATAATATAGTCATGCTTACATAAATTTTCAGATGTCCGGATGTATGCAGAACGTGAGTTATGCGCAAAAGTGCAAACTTGTGCACTTTTTGACGCTTTTAGTCCCTGAATGACACAAAAGTTTATTTTAGCACACCGAACACCTCAAGACTATTTCTAAGCTATGTAAAGGATATTTATGGTATGTTTAAATTATGGTCATGTTCCGGAATGCCTGTTACAGTTCAAATTGGCATACGTTCGCAGTTTGTCAACTTTAGTCCCTGTAAGCGATTTAACTTTGATTTCACCACACCAAACCTTCCAAAACTTATATCTAAGTTATGTATAGGTTATTTAAGGTATGTTAAGCCTATTTCACTATTCTGGAGTGTTCGTTGCATTAAACTGGTTATATTTACGCATCAGTGCGCGTATAACCTTCCAGAAAGCGATTTAGAGCTTGAAATCGAACAAGAATTGATATGTGCAAATGATGCACATATTTATACAGATCCCAAGTATGAAATACAATATTTCATTGGCTCGGTATTTGTTTGATGGTCACAGTGACCCAGGTTGTCACAGTCTCCCCTACTTTAGAAAATTTCGTCCCGAAATTTATTCATAGGAGTCCATTTGTGACTTTGTGTCAAAACAACCACCAAAGATATGTAAGGCATAATCTTGTCATTTCCTTAACGGACATTCTTCAGAACGAAAATCAACAGACGGAGTCATTTTCCTCAACGAGTATTCTTCAGAAGCGGAAATGAAGGAATAAACAAACGGGGATTCATTTCCTCAACGGACAATCTTCAGAAACGTAAAATGATCTTACGGAGTCATTTTCTACGGTTGCTTCCTCAGGAATTGAAATGAAAGGGATAGACAAACGGATATTCATTTCCTTAACGGAAAATCTTCAGAAACGAAAATGAACAAACGGAGTCATTTTCTACGGTTGCTTCCTCAGAAACAGAAATGAAAAGGATGGACAAACGGATATTCATTTCCTTAACGGAAAATCTTCAGAAACGAAAATGAACAAACGGAGTCATTTTCTACGGTTGCTTCCTCAGAAACGGAAATGAAAAGGATAGACAAACGGATATTCATTTCCTTAACGGAAAATCTTCAGAAACGAAAATGAACAAACGGAGTCATTTTCTACGGTTGCTTCCTCAGAAACGGAAATGAAAAGGATAGACAAACGTATATTCATTTCCTTAACGGAAAATCTTCAGAAACGAAAATGAACAAACGGAGTCATTTTCTACGGTTGTTTCCTCAGAAACGGAAATGAAAAGGATAGACAAACGGATATTCATTTCCTTAATGGAAAATCTTCAGAAACGAAAATGAACAAACGGAGTCATTTTCTACGGTTGCTTCCTCAGAAACGGAAATGAAAAGGATAGACAAACGGATATTCGTTTCCTTAACGGAAAATCTTCAGAAACGAAAATGAACAAACGGAGTCATTTTCTACGGGTGTTTCCTCAGAAACGGAAATGAATGGAGTTAACTTCTAGGCACATTACAAAGCTCACTGTGGTTTCTGTGCACTAAATTCCATAATTATGTATGCATCCATAATTACGTAATTCCTTGCACAGTCCGCACAATTTGTCTTGTAATGTTCATAAGCACATAATCACATAGTTGTTTAACTTGATTATTAATTTGTTATTAATTTGTTATCGATTGAGAACGGATATGGAAACCAGTCGATGGACTTCAATGTCCTCTGGGATCCATCTGAAGAGATAGGAAGATCTCCCAAAAATTTGATTTTGTTTTCAAAGAAACGTAATATTCGAATTAAGGAACACAAAAATTTTAGGATTCACGGAAATACCCTTAGGTACCCAATTAAGGATTTATAGTGGTACTTTGGGTATTCGTCCAGTGTTGTTTATTGCGCCTTGTACTTCGTTTTCCTTAGAAGAAACGGTTACTTAGTAATTTCGTAGACAACGCAAGAGATCATAGAATGAGAAAATTTTGGGGTAGTTTGTTCTTCAAGGAATACGGTTCCTTGATTGTCGGTATTGTAAGTGATATGTTGTTTATACATGAACCCACAAAAATACATTGCAATGTATATAAAAGATTTATTTATAAACAACGATAACAACTGTTTCTTGGACCTTGACAACTAAAGAAAATAATACATAAGGATTGATTATTTCTAAACAGCGTTGTCTTCCATTCGGTCAGATGCTCATCCCTGTGCTGGATTTGCATTAGCAAGCTTTGGGCAATTTCTTCGGAAATGACCCATCTCGCCACAGTTGAAGCAAGAACCTGGTAGAAAACGACCTTGAGCGGTATTGTTGCCAGCTTGGTTTGGTGCAGCTGCAGCTGGGCAGACTCTTGCTGTATGGCCTATAAGTCCACAAGTTTGGCATTTGCGGCACTTTACATTGGCATGATGATGGAGGCTACATTGGTTGCACAAGGGTGCAGTTCCATTATATGGCTTCCTAGCAGGGGGTTGAGCTGGTTGGTTGGGGACGGCTTGATCATTGTGAGTAACCATGGCGAAGTTCTGAGAAACCTTTCGCTTCTTTGACTTTTTAGGGGATCCAGTCTATTCATCCATGGTCTTTGATTCCTCGATTGGGTTTGATTCCTCGACCGGTTTCTTGTCACCTTTTCGGAAAAGTTTACCTTTCCTGATCTTTAATTCAGTCAAGGTTGCAGATAGCTCAATGGCATGTCTAACTGTAGTAGGGTTGCTGCCAGTCACAATGTCTTGTATTGAGTCAGGGAGGCCATCAATGTACTTTTCGATTGCCTTATCCAAAGGCGTGACCATGTTTGGGCATAACAGACTTAACTCCTCATAACGGTCCGTGTAGGCTCGATGTTCACCGCTGTCTTGCTCAAGATTGTCGAATTCCCTTTCCAAGGCCCTGATCTCATGACGAGGACAAAATTCCTTCATCATAAGGGCCCTAAGTTCATGCCATGTCTGTGCTAGAGCAACTTCTGCACCTCGATCTCTCATAACCCCGTTCCACCACGTAAGGGCTCTCTTCTGGAACACACTCGAAGCAAACTCGACCTTGCGATTGTCAGGACACTGCACGTGGCGGAAAGTATTCTCAATGCTCTCGAACCATTGAAAAAGCCCAGTCGCTCCCTCAGAACCACTAAACTTGAGTGGTTTAGCCGAGTTAAAACTCTTGAAATTGCATGGACCATTGTTGTTGTTGTTGGCTTGGTTCCATTGAGCAAAGAGGTTTGGGAATTGAGCAGCCATTTGCTGCGCAATGATTTCTGCCAGTTCGGCAGTCGCTATCTGGTTTTCGCGTCGAGGAGGCATTCTAAAAGAGGAAATATGAAAGGAAACGAGTGAGAGTATTAGACGAAAAGAATGAGATGAAACAAATCTGATGAAAGCCAGGATAGTGGTCACTTGTTTGTTACTACAAAGCAACAAACGACACACAGTGACTGAATTAAAGTAAATGGATCAAAAATAATGTATCGCGAAGACATGCTCGCCTATAAGTGAACACTCATTCCAAGAATTCCCAAGTAAGAACAACTGGTCTCGCGTCTGATGAGATATATACGAAGTGCTTGCCTAGACAGAAAACCCAGAATACAGGCATTCACCCTTCCAGTTTGCACGTGTTCACATTATTAAAAACCCAAAACCTTGACGAGATTTTGAAAACTCAAAGGGGTTCAAAACCATATAATAGAGAGTTCAAAACCTTACAATAGAGGGTTCAAAACCTAGTAATCAATCATCCTAGAACAGATGATTAGTTTTCGAAGCGGTTTTGAAATTTATGTTCTTGTTGTGGTCGTCGCCTAAGGATAGGTGACGGTATTGTTTTATGACTAAACGCAAGTAAACTCGCGTTAGGGTCCTAAGAAGGTTATAGACTAGGTCAAAGCATTACTAATAACCTAATTCCCTATAACCATTGGCTCTGATACCATCTTTTCTGTCACACCCCGACCACGTAGAACATACAAAACGTGGCGGAAACATCGGGGTGTGTTGTAACAGAATTAATTGTTTCAAATCCATGGCAATTGAAGTTTCGTTTTATTGATTAAAAGTGTTACCATGTTTTAACAAACAAAGAAATACAACATAATTAACTAGTCTTGCATCTTTTATTGTCACTAAAGCCCAAGTCTGCCTATGTGTATCTTGATCATCTTATGCAACAGCTCCTGAAAAACACATGTGAAAATAGGTACGTCAGCATAAAAATGCCTGTGAGATACATAGGTTTTGTGAAAATAGGTTTCATGACTTATGTTTGAGAAAATGTTTAGTCATGAACCTTGTAATTTGCTTTGTTTTGTAAATCATTTGAAAAACGATAAGATCAGATGATATGTATAAATAAGAGAATAATGTATGGTTAAATGAATAACCATTAGAAAATGAGTTTGTATAAGTTAAGTTGCTTGTAAAACAATGTCTTGTGAAAAGTATGTTATTTGTATAAAATGTTATATGTCTCAAACTAAAATGATTCAAATAACGCTACGCTATGTAATACCATACAAACACTTATATATAGGAAGTACCAGCGGCGTATCCACCATGCTTGTATCATATTACACACGCATCGTTACTTAATCACTTAATAAAACCCAACCACCAAAGTAATGTTTAACAATTGTAGAAATGTTTATGTATGGTCAAATACGGTTCACACGGTTCACAGATACTAACGGTTCACAGATACAAACGGTTCACAGATACAAACGGTTCACAGATACAAACGGTTCACAGATACCAATGGTTCACAGATACAAACGGTTCACAGATACAAACGGTTCACATAGTCAAATGATTACAACGGTTCAAAATGCAGTATAATGTGTTCACATGCTGGATGAGCATATGCAACAGAAATGTAATGTAAAACAATGTACTAAGCATGCACACAATGGACATACATAGCATAAGTGTAATGTAAAACAATGTACTAAGTATGAACTAAATGGACATACATAGCATAAAATGTATTGAAATCATGTACTATAATGTACTAATGAACGTAGGAAGTATATGATGTGAAAACAGGAAAGCATGAAAGTAACAAGTAGGCACATGTGTTTCACCCCAAAACAGTTTGGAAAACAGTAAAAGAGGGGTTCTATGTACTCACTTGAGATTGCTTAGTAGTCCTTGAGTAACAACCAAACAATGCTAGAGATCACGGATATCAAATGGCACCTAATATAGGTAACTATGTTAATAACCGGACCTAAATCGGAAGATCGGGTAGCATGAGGGTTTGTAAACCAAACGAGTATGGAGACTCGTGTAGTATGGGTCAACAAAGCCTACATACTAAATGAAACCTTACATAAGTGTTTACGACCCATTACGACCCGTTTAGGTAGCTTATGCTACTTTAACGCGTCGTTCGCGTGAAACGCGTTTGGACCGCCTAACTAGCCCTATGACAAGTGTTATATGCCTAAACATGTTACATAATCAGTTATGTGACAAAGGTTTAGGTTACATATGCTTAATTACCAATTATACATGAAAAGGGTATTCTGGTAATTTACCTAAGGCATATAAACTACCTATCATACAACTACTTAAACGAAGCGACCATAAGGTATAACCTCGGAAGGTTATTCCCTATATACTATGGTCACCTTATGTATTTGGTCGGATCCTAATGATCGACCAAACTGGGTCGGGTTCGAAGGTATAAGCGATTTATTAGATCGCTTACCCTACGACCCTAGACAACGTGGTAATCAGTAGGCATAGTCCCAAAGGACTATAACCATCGTGATTACAATCACGTTGCGAAGTTCAAACGAACTTCGCATTGACCATAAGCTGGTCAACGCTGAAAGTCAAACAAAGTTTGACTTTCGGACTCGAAAAGCAATAAAATAAAGAAAAGAACGAAAGAATACTTACGAAGGGTCCCCGAATGCTAATCTCGATCCAAGAATCTCAGGTATGAAACAATGGTTTCAACTTAGAGTTCCTAAGATCAAGATTCTAGTGATTTTAGCAATGGGGGTGGATGGGTATATATAGGATTAGGAGAACCGTTAGGATCGTTTGTCGAATATCGTGCCTTAATCGCATCCGTACATGTGTCGGAAAGTTGTGGTGACTAAGAATGGGTTCTTATCAGCTGACTAAGCATGTGTGCGTGTGTGGTTGTGGATTAAACTGCTGCAAACAGGCTGTTAAGTACACTGCATCTGGTCTGTCCCAGGCTAGCGCATCGTTACTTAATAAGTGTAGCGGTGCGCTAGGCCCTTGTTTGGCAGATTTACACTTTTGGTCCCTGTTATGCATTCAGCCCATTTTCGACACGTTTAAGGCCCGTTAACCCCATTTAAAAGCTCTAAAATGAAGTTAAAGTATAGGGAACTTAAAATGTGTTCAAAAATATCTCGGATGTCGGTTCGTTTGGTCGTACGGTCGCGATGTTCGCTTAATTACGACGGAATGCGCACAAGCGCGAAAAACGATCCAAATGACGCGACGAATGGATTTTTGGCAAGCCAAACACTAAAGCATAATATAGTCATGCTTACATAAATTTTTAGATGTCCGGATGTATGCAGAACGTGAGTTATGCGCAAAAGTGCAAACTTGTGCACTTTTTGACGCTTTTAGTCCCTGAATGACACAAAAGTTTGTTTTAGCACACCGAACACCTCAAAGCCTATTTCTATGCTATGTAAAGGATATTTATGGTATGTTTAACTTATGGTCATGTTCCGGAATGCCTGTTACAGTTCAAATTGGTATACTTTCGCAGTTTGTCAACTTTAGTCCCTGTAAGCGATTTAACTTTGATTTCACCACACCAAACCTTCCAAAACTTATATCTAAGTTATGTATAGGTTATTTAAGGTATGTTAAGCCTATTTAACTATTCCGGAGTGTTCATTGCATTAAAATGGTTATATTTACGCATCAGTGCGCGTATAACCTTCCAGAAAGCGATTTAGAGCTTGAAATCGAACAAGAATTGATATGTGCAAATGATGCACATATTTATACAGATCCCAATTATGAAATACAATATTTCATTGGCTCGGTATTTGTTTGATGGTCACAGTGACCCAGGTTGTCACATCTGAGCACTGCGTTTCATCCGCAAACTGATGGGCAAAGTGAAAGAACTATTCACTCGCGAAAGACAGACAAGATTGCGCAAATTCGAAAACGCATCGAATCAGCTCGCGAAAGACAGAAAGCCTATGCAGATCCAAACCGGAAACATTTGGAATTCCAAGTTGGAGATATGGCTTTATTGAAAGTTTCACCCTGGAAGGGTGTGGCATGCTTCGGAAAGCGTGGGAAGTTGAATCCGCGTTACATTGGCCCTTTCAGAATTTTGGAAAGAATGGGGCTAGTAGCATACAAGCTGGACTTACCTGCTGAGCTGAATGGAGTTCACGATACATTTCATGTATCCAACCTGAAGAAAAGTCCAACTCAAGATACCGTTGTCATTCCCACCGACGAGATTCATGTTGTCGACACGCTCCATTTCGTTGAAGAACCTGTTGAGGTTACAGATTGGAAAATAAACAAGACCCGCCGGAGCAGTGTCAAGCTCGTCAAGGTTCGTTGGAATGCCAGACATGGTCCTGAATACACCTGGGAGCGTGAGGACCGGATGAAGGAGAAATACCCCCACCTATTTCCCAAGAACCCTACTTCTAGAAGCAGAACTTAAAATTTCGGGACGAAATTTTTCTAACGGGGGGAGAATGTGACAACCCTCACTAAACCAGGTATCCGTTCGACTTAATTAATAATTAATTACTGCTTAATTACTGTGCTTACTTGAACTTGTGGATAAACTGCTACTTGAATGCTGATACATGTACTTACTTGCATCATACTTTACTTGCTGTCACTCCATGTTTTGCTTACAGCACCTTTGTGACAACCTTGATGCACCAAAAGCACAGTAGCACAATGAACGGATAACCTATTAAACATGTTGTCATTACTAGCACCAGGAAAGTACTGCCTCTAAGGCCTGTAAGAGCCAGAGATAGTTGCTACACTAGTGGTGAGTGTAGGGATATAAGGGTTGTAGAACTGCGTCACTAGGTGATAATTACAGTGACCGGATGTGCCTAAGACGTACTCTAAGTACAAAATTCAGCACTTTAATTAAAATTCAGCATTTAGCTACTTAATAAAGTGCCAACACATGAGAAAAACATTACTAGACACTTTCCAAAGTGTCGGGAATAAGTTGTGTCACTAAAAATAATAATAACGACACTTTAAAGCTTTGTTAAGCACTTTAACGGATCTCTATCCAACCGAACAACCGGACTTTACCCGGAACATAAAAATATTGCCAACAACATTGTTTTTCTTTTTCTGAGCCAGTTAGGGTCCCTGAATACCCTAACACCCGTCATAATGCACGACACGCTAGTAACCGAGTTAACCTTCACTTAACTTAACTAATACTTAACATTTGGTTGAAATCTAACTTGGAGACCCCCCCCCCTAACCGAACCGTCCCCTTGGGGGACACCCCTTGTCCTTTGTTGATTATTTAAATCCCTTGTGCTTAATATCTATTAGACATAAAACCCTTTGGTTATTTGTGAAAGGTTTGTCTATAAGTTCTAGTCTTAACACACATGATCATTTCACTCAACTCTCAACAAAACTCTCTCTCTCTCCCTCTCTTTGGCTCTCGGCCGAACACACACACCCACATCCATCCATTTTTCAGTTTTGATCTTCTCATTCCAAGAGCATACAAGTGTTGAGGATCACATACGAGGAGGCTTGGTGCATTCGGAACGCGAAGGACCTCACCCTATTGCTTTTATCCACTCATTTTGCGACTAGAATCTTCCCTAGCCTCGAGCTAGTAGTAAGTTACTATAATCACACTCTTGATCTATTTTAAAGTGGTTAAAAAGAACTTTGTCGGTTAAAATCTATGAATATACAAGGTGATATGTTAAAAGTCTACTAAAAATGCTAAAAATGATGGATAAAAGCTTGATTGTTGTGTAAATCATGTAGGATTTGTTTTGTGTAATTATTTGGGCCCGATCTATGTTGTGGTAGCTCGGATCATCATCTAACCCGGATTAGTCATGTTCATGAATCATGACATAGAGTATGTTTAAGTATGAAAAGGGTTAAATGATGAAACTCTACCACACACCAAACATGAACTTGTGTAAAATCGATTTTTCTTACGAAATAGTGTTTAAAACTAGTAGATCTACGGATCTACAAGCGGTATTTTCAAAGGACCACGTGTCAAGAGAAAACATACTTTTAAAGACGGATCTTTCATAAACAAGAATGATTTTAGCAAACACACAAGTGTGTAAATACTTGTGTAACACTAAGTTTCGACAAAGAACTAGTTTTGTCAAATTTTACAAGAAGTTGTAAAGATGGAATTTCTTTAAAAACGAGACTTTTACGAAACCGGATGGATTTATATAAAGATACACTAAAAGTAAGGAGCTTTACTACATATTTTTGGAAAAACTACAAGTTCATGTAATTCTTGCGATTTACATATATATTGACTAGTTGATGATTTGAACATTATTTTGATTGAATAAGGAAATTGTTGGTTTGACTTATAAAAGAAAATGATACGCTTAAAAGCGTGGCCACCTCCAGTTACAGGGGGAACTCTAGCGAAATTTTTCCAAAAACCTAACACTTAGAAATATTTTCACCACAAGTGTTAGAAATACATTTTGACTTGTTTTCAAATTATAGATTTCGCCACGACTTATTTACAAAATATCGGAGGTGGGATTTCACAAAATGAAACGTGATAAATATATGTATTTAGTATATATACTTCTCATAAGCGTCACTTGTAAAATGGTTAGGATTATTTTGTGAAATATACAAATATTATTTTTAGGGTAAAAATAATATTACCGAATGTTAATGATTATATTTTGAAGTAAGAAATAAAATATATTAAGTGAGACTTAATAATATATTTCGAAGTTTACGAACGCACATGTATTAAATCCCCCATCCTTGGGAAGGAGAATAATTACCAAGTATTTACAAAAATATAAACACGAAATAGTTGTCTAACTATTTCCCAAAAACTTAAACCTTAAGCCAAGGCACGGTCGTCCGTCTAATAGACTTAGTACGTGTAGGTTGTCGCACAGCTGCTTGATCAGGAGATATACTTGGTAGAGACGCACCACTGTGAGTTCATGTCCCCCTTTTCTCTTAACTGTTTTCAGTTTTCGAAACTGTGGGGGTGAAATACATGTTATTATGATTACGAGTACTTTTACATGGTATGGTTAGCGTAAGGAGGGTTATTACTATTCAGATCATGTGAGTGGGTAGGCAGAAACTTGAGGCCATTAATCCTCAGGGTAGGACCGAGGATTAAGTATCGCACTTTGTCGTTCGTTGTGAGAATTTGATCTCGTGAGTTATCGTAAAGGCTGTATTAAGTTACTAACCTAGTTGTGTGCATGTTATTTAAATTAGGTTAAAAGACTAATCAGTAGTCTAAACTCCGCCCGTATAAATCTGAAATATTGTCACAAGGTAGCTTCACTTTGGAATTATTAAGGTACGGATCCTTACCCCACTCTTATTGCTTCATAAGTCAAATTGTTATAAACCACTAAATTAATATATCTTTTAAAACTCCTCACGTCTTTGATTATCGATTCATTTGACAGTCTGTTCGAATTCTATTCTAATCATTTGATTTAAGTTTTCATGTCATGCGATAATATTATGTTAATTGTACTCATTATCGCATGTTCCAATATATATTCCGTTTTGTTATGAAAATAAGTTTTATAAGTTATGTAAATAAGACCATTTGTACTCTGATACCCTGAGTATCGCTTCTCGTGGAGTGTCCCACGAGCATGTTGTTGCGGCATCAACATCATGTGCTCCAACCGTGACGGAGAGATCAGTTCACGGCGTCTCTTAAGTACAAGTGTGGTACATAAGGCTATTAGGAGGCGTATGGATCGGTCCTAGGATTTAAGTATAAGGAGGTGGATAACAGGTATGCCAACTAGCCATCTCGTGTGATAAGTATGCAGGAGTAGCTACCTGTGTATTGTCACGTTTTCAGTTTGCTCATGGGTACATCCGTAAGATATAATTATGAAATTATGTTCTTGCATCGTATCGTTTTCGCAATAAGTTTCCTCTGAATAACATTGCATATAAGGCGTTATTTGTTCTTTGAACCTATAATTCCGTACTGAGCATTCGGCTCATTCTGTATAAATTTTGTATTTACAGGTCAGCAGGTTACTTTGGGCGGGGAAAAGAGAGAATAATAAAGTCTAGGAATAAATCTGAAGATGTTAGTTAATCAAGTCGAATGTCTTCGCTTGCATATATTAACTTTAAGTTAAATTGTCGTGTGGTTGTATCCTTGTCAAATAAATAAATAAATGGAATTATGACTTTTGTTTATGATACTGTTATTGTGACACGTCAGCCCATTCCGGGTTGGGGTGTTACAGCTATGGTATCAGAGCAAAGGCTCTTTCCTGTAGAAAACTTGAAGATAGTAATAAAAACCTGTGAGGAATGGGTAGATATCTATGATAGTATTTAACTTGGTCTCTTATTTGGTTTAATTCCTGTATTTATTCGTATAGATATGCCTCCTCGTCGTCCGCTACGTAGGAGTAATCGTACTAACCCTGTACGTAACAACACTTCTTTGAATGAGACTCCAGTTGATCCAAGCGTAATTAATGCTATCAACCAGGCTGTTGCCGAGTTGCTTCCAAACCTGGTTGCTCAAACAGCTGAGGCCGTTATTCAACAAACTCATCCTCCAGAACGTAATAACACGAATCCAATCTCTGGTGAAGAAATTCGTGAGAATACCATGAATAATACTACTTATAGTATAGACATATAGATTAGTAAATTTCAAAAACAAAAGCCGAAATCCTTTAGTCACGCTACTAATCCAGTCGAAGCAAGAAACTGGATAGCTCATATTGAAAAGATCTTCGGAGTTCTTGGAGTTCCGGAGCAATACAAAGTTAGATTGGCTACCTACAAACTTGAAGATGACGCACAAACTTGGTGGGAAGGATATAAGCAAGTCAAAGGAGGGGATGATTTTGACGCTAATCTTTCATGGGTCGACTTTCGTAATATCTTTTACGACAAGTATTTTTCGACCGCTGATAAAGAAGCTTATATTAGGGAGTATGCAGTGATTCGACAGGGGAGTGATGAACCATCCTCTGAGTTCATTACTAGATTTGCAAGGTTCGCTAGTATTGTAGGAGACGTTGCAGGATCGGCAGAAGCCCAGGCAGAAAAATGCAGGTGGGCAGTCAATGATCGAATTCGGAAGTCGATCATGTACATGAAATTTAAGGATATCACCGAAGTTGCCGATGCAATCAAAACTTTTGAGTTCGAGAGGAAAGAATTTTTATCTCAAACTAGGGATAATAAGAAGAGAAATAGGGAAGGACAATTTAAGCAGGAAATTGGCCAATCATCCACTACGCCACAGCATCAACATCGCAAAGTGCAAGGAAATCAAAACTCTGGAAATCAGGCACGTCCATGGCAACCTAGACGGCAAAACCCGAGGCCTGCTCAAAACCAGATTCAGTTGTATGAAGAACCTATTAGAGCTCAACCATTAAATCAACATATAAACCCGAATCAGATTACATATCCTCTATGTAATACTTGTGGTAAGCGACATCAGGGCGTATGTCACCGAAGTACAGGAGCATGATTTAGATGTTGCCAAACTGGACACATGATCAAGGAATGTCCTAAGAAAGATACTAAGAAGAATAATCCACCCAATGTTGGAGGAAGAGTTTTCGCACTTTCTGCTACTGACGCTGCTAATGTCCCAGGTACTGTATCTGGAACCCTTCAGATTGGTGAACGTAGTATCTATGTGTTATTCGATACAGGAGCGACTCATTCTTTAGTATCCCACTCGTTCACTAAGTACCTTCCGATAAGACCAACTCTCTTAAATCATACTTTAACCATTTCCACTCCCATGAAAAATTCATCCGTAATCACTCACGTATATAAAGATTGTCCGATCCGTATTGAATCTATTGTGTATAAGGCAGACCTATTCCCAATACATATGTGTGACTTTGATGTTATTCTAGGGATAGATTGGTTGTCTCGACATCACGTAACTATAGATTGTCATTCCCGTCGTGTCATTTTCGGTGATCTTCATCATCCTGATATTATATATCAGGGATCTCAAGCTCATAAATCTCTTAAAATTATTTCTGCGCTCAAGGCTCGAAAATTCTTATCCAACGGCTGTGCTGGATTCCTAGCATCAATTAAGGATACTTCTGCTATTGTTAAGAGTATTGATAACCACTCCGTTGTTCGTGAATATCCTGATGTATTTCCAGATGAACTACCAGGATTACCACCCGACCGTCAGGTAGAATTCACCATCGACTTGATCCCCGGTGCCGAACCTATTTCTAAAGCTCCATACCGTATGGCCCCGATGGAACTGAAGGAGTTGAAGGAACAATTGCAAGAATTGTTAGATCTAGGATTCATAAGACCTAGTGTTTCACCTTGGGGTGCTCCGATATTATTTGTGAAGAAGAAAGACGGTAGTATGCGTTTATGTATTGACTACCGAGAGCTGAACAAGATTACTATTCGTAATCAGTATCCTCTGCCTCGCATTGATGATCTCTTTGATCAACTTCAGGGGGCTCAGTTCTTCTCAAAAATCGACCTGAGGTCCGGGTACCATCAGCTAAGGATTAAGAATGATGATGTTCCTAAGACCGCCTTTCGTACTCGATATGGTCATTATGAATTTTTAGTTATGCCTTTTGGGTTAACTAATGCACCTGCAGTCTTCATGGATTTGATGAATCGCGTATTTCACCAATTCCTAGACAAATTCGTTATTGTCTTTATCGATGACATTTTAGTGTATTCTAAGAGTCACAAAGAGCATAAAGCACATCTACATGCAGTACTTGGAACCTTGCGGCATGAGAAGTTGTACGCGAAGTTTTCCAAATGTGACTTTTGGCTTAGCCAAGTGGCATTTCTAGGTCATGTCATATCAGCAGAGGGAATTATGGTAGACCCAACAAAGGTTGAAGCTATTACAAAATGGCCAAGACCCACTTCTGTTACCAAAATACGAAGTTTCTTGGGTCTTGCTGGCTATTACCGAAGATTTGTTGAAAGATTCTCGGTAATTGCTTTACCACTCACAAAACTCCTAAGGAAAGGGGTGAAATACTCATGGAATGAAGAACAAGAGAAAAGTTTTGAAGAATTGAAGAAACGACTCGTATCCTCTCCGATACTCGCTCTCCCTTCTGGATCAGGAGGTTACCAAGTCTATAGTGATGCCTCAAAGAAAGGATTAGGTTGTGTACTAATGCAACATGGGAAGGTTATCGCTTATGCCTCCCGTCAGTTGAAGCCTTATGAAGTCAACTACCCTACACATGATTTAGAACTAGCCGCAGTCATTTTTGCACTTAAGATTTGGCGACACTATCTGTATGGTGAGAGATGTGACATCTTTACCGACCACAAGAGCCTCAAATACATATTTACGCAGAAGGAGCTAAATATGAGGCAAAGAAGGTGGTTAGAACTTTTAAAAGATTACGACGCAAACATTCAATACCATCCAGGTAAAGCCAATGTTGTAGCTGACGCATTAAGCCGAAAGAATTCAGGGACTATATCTTGCTTACAAATTCAGCCTCGTATTAGGAGGGATCTCGAAAGAATGAACATTTGGCTTCAGGTTAGTAAATCTGATGGATATCTAGCTAGAATGCAGATTGAACCCGACTTCATATCACGGATCAAAGATGCACAGAAGCAAGATGGAGAACTATGGGCAATTGTGCAAAATCTTGAGGTGGGTAAGCAATCTGAATTCCGTATAGACCATAATGGGGTGATTTGGTGCGGTAAGAGACTTTGTGTACCCGATGACTCCACCCTTCGTGAGTCATTGTTAGCCGAAGCTCACAGCTCACCATTTTTGATTCACCCAGGATCTACAAAGATGTATAGAGATTTAAGACAGAACTTCTGGTGGAATGGCATGAAGGAAGACGTTGCTCGATACGTAAGTAAATGCCTCACTTGCCAACAAGTGAAAATTGAACACAAACGAGAAAGCGGTCTGTTGCAGCCATTAGATATTCCCATATGGAAGTGGGATGAGATCACAATGGATTTTGTTACCGGTTTGCCTAAAACATTCAAGAAGAATGCTGTTATATGGGTTGTTGTCGATAGATTGTCGAAGTCAGCACATTTTCTACCAATTCAGCAAGGATTTTCGGTTAATAAGTTATCCGAAATATTTCTTCAAGAAATTATTCGACTCCATGGCACACCGTGTTCCATTGTTTCAGATAGAGACCCACGTTTCACCTCACGATTTTGGAAAGGTTTTCAGGCAGCTTGGGGTACACGAATGAAGTTTAGTACGTCTTTCCATCCACAAACAGATGGGCAGTCAGAACGTACGATCAAAACCCTGGAAGATATGCTCCGAGCATGTGCACTTGAATGGTCTGGAAACTGGGATGAATATCTATGCCTTGTTGAGTTCGCTTACAACAATAGTTGGCAAGCAAGTATTGGCATGGCACCTTTTGAGCTTTTGTATGGTCGGAAATGTCGTGCACCGATATGCTGGGATGAAGTTGGAGAAAAGATTATTGAAGGGCCAGAACTAGTTCAGATTACAAACGAAAAAGTCACTATGGCCCGAGAAAAACTGAAAGAAGCTCAGAGCAGACAAAAGAGCTATGCAGATCAATATAGACGACCACTCGAATTTAAAATTGGCGATCATGTTTTCTTAAAGGTATCACCTTGGCGTGGCATTCGTAGATTTGGAATTAAAGGAAAGCTTAGTCCTCGTTTCATCGGTCCATTTGAAATCCTTGAAAGAGTTGGAGAAGTGTCATATCGACTGGCTTTACCGCCTCAACTCTCTCACGTTCATAACGTTTTTCATGTCTCCTCGTTAAGAGGATATAATTATCATCCACTCCATGTCATTAGTTATCCGTTACTTACAATTCATGAGGATTTGTCCTACGAAGAGGAACCAGAAGCCATCTTAGATCGACAAGAAAGGGTTTTGCGTAGGAAAGTAATTCCGTTTGTTAAAGTCCTCTGGAAAAATCACTTCGAACACGAAGCAACATGGGAATCTGAAGAATCAATTCGCTCTCTATACCCTAATCTATTCTAGTAATAGAATTTTAATCGAGTAACGGTAAATCTTGCTCTTTGATATATGTTCATTTGTTTCTGTTTACGGTCATTCATACTTTGCCTTATGTGAATATATCTTAGCTATGATTAGGCATAATTATGTAGGAAATATCAGTATCAATAGTCACTCTAATATCTGTAAGTCTTTATTGACTTATCGTACGGTAAGATATGTTATTAAGATAGGTAGTGGAAGAACCATTAGGACATGGTAGTAAGGTAAATGACAATTATGGTTATGAAATTAACTATGAATTTCAGATACACAGGTGTGTTTAAGAGATTCTTGTTATATAAGTTAGTAACTCTGTTATGAAAGTTCCGTTCTGTTACTTATGCGATAGGTTATATTCTTATTTGGAAAATTTCGAGGACAAAATTTCTTTTAAGGGGGTAATAGTTGTAATAACCCTAAATTTAAAAATCATTATTCTAGAAAATAAAAGAATAATAATAATATATATTTATATTATAATCCATCTTTCTGTATATCAACCAAAACTATTATTAGTATTTATAAATTACTCACTAGGAAACCCTAATTAAGACACCCAAGTAATTCTGCAAAAACCCTAAAATTTTCAGAATTTTCAGAATCAGGATTAGGGCCCCTAAAACTCAGGGGGGGGGGGTATTCCCTACTTAACGATTATCTTAATAACTTGCGGACGAAGGTGAATTTAATGATTTCGTCGACTCAGCTAGCCTAGTCCCACACGTGGCAACCCTATACATAAAATAAGTTCTCTCGCGGGCCGCCTCAAGTTAAGCCTAATTCTCACGCGGGCCGCCTAAGGGTCAAAATTTGACTATAAATAGAGGATATTGGGACTTGATTCTGGTCACAAAAACGACGAAGAAACTCAGAATACTCGCTGAGATATCGTCCAATTACTTTCAAAACACACACAAAACACTAATTAAGTGTAGCGGGGTGCTACAGAACAGGGTAATAACTCGATCGCTATTACGATTCATTGACCGATCGATCAATATATCCAATGGATGTTAAAGTGCTGCCCACATTAGGGTTATACTTTGTCGTTCGTCGTTAATTCGATGGATGAGTTTAAGTATCGTACTTTGTCGTTCGTCGTTAATTCGATGGATGAGTTTAAGTATCGCACTTTGTCGTTCGTTGTGAGAATTTGATCTCGTGAGTTATCATAAAGGTTGTATTAAGTTACTAACCTAGTTGTGTGCATGTTATTTAAATTAGGTTAAAAGACTAATCAGTAGTCTAAACTCTGCCCGTATAAATCTGAAATATTGTCACAAGGTAGCTTCACTTTGGAATTATTAAGGTACAGATCCTTACCCCACTCTTATTGCTTCATAAGTCAAATTGTTATAAACCACTAAATTAATATATCTTTTAAAACTCCTCACGTCTTTGATTATCGATTCATTTGACAGTCCGTTCGAATTCTATTCTAATCATTTGATTTAAGTTTTCATGTCATGCGATAATATTATGTTAATTGTACTCATTATCGCATGTTCCAATATATATTCCGTTTTGTTATGAAAATAAGTTTTATAAGTTATGTAAATAAGACCATTTGTACTCTGATACCCTGAGTATCGCTTCTCGTGGAGTGTCCCACGAGCATGTTGTTGCGGCATCAACATCATGTGCTCCAACCGTGACGGAGAGATCAGTTCACGACGTCTCTTAAGTACAAGTGTGGTACATAAGGATATTAGGAGGTGTATGGATCGGTCCTAGGATTTAAGTATAAGGAGGTGGATAACAGGTATGCCAACTGGCCATCTCGTGTGATAAGTATGCAGGAGTAGCTACCTGTGTATTGTCACGTTTTCAGTTTGCTCATGGGTATATCCGTAAGATATAATTATGAAATTATGTTCTTGCATCGTATCGTTTTCGCAATAAGTTTCCTCCGAATAACATTGCATATAAAGCGTTATTTGTTCTTTGAACCTATAATTCCGTACTGAGCATTCGGCTCATTCTGTATAAATTTTGTATTTACAGGTCAGCAGGTTACTTTGGGCGGGGAAAAGAGAGAAGAATAAAGTCTAGGAATAAATCTGAAGATGTTAGTTAATCAAGTCGAATGTCTTCGCTTGTATATATTAACTTTAAGTTAAATTGTCGTGTGGTTGTATCCTTGTCAAATAAATAAATAAATGGAATTATGACTTTTGTTTATGATACTGTTATTGTGACACGTCAGCCCATTCCGTGTTGGGGTGTTACAATACTGATGAACTTAAATTTGATCTGAGTGAAGTAAAAGAAGCGTATGACAAGTTGGCTAAATCTATCAAAATGATCTAACAAGAGAGTCTTGAAAACGATTAAGCCACAACATTGTTAAAGTCAACAGTTTTTGATAAACAAAAAGAAATCAACTTTCATTTGGATACGATTACTTCTTTGAAAAAAGAATTAGAGTTAACAAAAATTGAGAATGAAAGAATTGATAAGAAGTTGATGAGTTATGTTTCATCTTCATATGTGATTGAACAAATTGTCCCACAACAACCAGATACAGCACCTGTCTTAACAGTGTTCCACCCCCAATGTGGAGTCATTACACTCAGAAGTATCCAAATGGGGTGGAAGCTGCTTTGAACCTCAAATTGAGAACCATTGAGAATGAGTTGCCTGAAAGTATTGATGTTACATTCTCTCCGTCCGACACTGACAATGAGTCACAGGTAATCAAGACTGTTGTTGACCAAGTGTTAGACGAAGAGAGTGATAACTCAGATTTTGAAACCGTGAAAACTCATTTGGAAAGTTCCAATTCTGATGTGGAAGATGATAGTAACTTTTTGGACAAGTTTATACCAAAATCTGAAAAGGTTGTGAATGATGATCCGATCATGGTGGTCTACACAATGATTGGAACTGACAAACTCTATTCTGATTTTGAGTATCCAATCCAGAACGCGAGCATGAAAAATGTTGAAAAGGTGTTTAAATTGGTTGAGATTGGCATTTCTGAGGTAAACAACAATGAGTTCTTTTCAAAACCTAAAAAGTCTTTTGTGAAACCAAACAACCCTGGGAAGAATCATAGGGTGGGTAACAATGGGTCTAACAAGAAAAATGGAAACAATTTTAAAAACAAAGGTGTTGGTTTTGAAAAGACAATGGCTAAGAATGTAAAGCCAAAGGAAAAGATGAATGATGTTTTTGTGGCAGGAATGAACTTTGTTGATGAAAAGGCGTATATTTTCAGTCAATGCAACGAAAAAGCTGAAAGAAGAGACCTACAAATCTACTTTTGTTGAGTATGACAAAAGAATTTGTTACCGCTGCAATGAAATTTGTCATATGGCGAAACAATGCACCAAAAAGATTGAAAAACCCATTTTCAAGAAACCTGTTTTGCAAAAACCAAAACCTAAAACTCCAACTGATGTTAAGGGTAAAAAACCCATGGTTTCCCCGTTCGAATCCTGAAAAGAGGTGAATCTTTGACGTCCGAAGAAAAGTAGAAATCAACTTTTAAGATTGGCGAATCTTCGAAAACCCAAAAGACTTCAAAATTTATCCAAAGATGAAAGTTTTTGAAAACCAATCATGGGTGGTAAAACCAAAACAATCAGTTGAAGTAAAGAAGATGGAAAAGGTTTTGAAAGTTGAATCAAAAGTTTTTGATGACGATGTTGAAAAAATTGGATTTGAACTTGACAAGTTGCTTGAGGAGTTTCCACCAATTAAGAAGGAAGATTTAAAATCAAAAGTCAAACCTGTGGTCCCAAATGTCATTTTTAACATTCTGAAAGTTGAAGAGTCATGTGATATTGTGTTTGGTAGCGTTCAGAATGTAAAGAAATCATGGGCGTCATTGTTTGAATAAATTTCTTTAATGGTTGCAGGGGCTGCCGAAGTCGTTAATCTCAAAGTGGATAATGGACAGCGGAGCTTCAAGGCACATGACCGGAATGCTGGCATTACTCTATGACGTCAAATCTCTCAATGGAGGATATGTGGGATTTGCTGGGAATCAGGGTGGAAGGATAGTTGGTCAAGGGAATCTAACAAATGGAGTCATTACGTTTGATAAAGTGAACTATATAATCGAACTTGAAAACAATCTGCTGAGTATCTCACAGATCTGTGACAAGTCTGTTACCGTACATTTCATTAAAAATGAATATCTTGTCTTAAAACCTGGTTTTAAAATTCCTGAGGATATGGTGTTGTTGCGAGCTCCATGAGAAAATGATTTGTATATACTCGATATGAGCGTCGCAACAACAACAGATCATAAAAAACAATGTTTTGTGTCAAAAACCAAAGCAACAGAAAAAGAGTCGATTATGTGGCATCGAAAGATGGGCCATATTCATGTGCGTAAAATGAACTGTCTTGTTCACAATGACTTAGTTGAAGGTTTGAATCTTAAAGGTTTTCATTTAAATGATGATTGTGTAGAGTGCAAGAAAGGAAAGCAGACAAAGAAGTCACACCCACAGAAGTTACTAAATTCAATCAGAGTACCGCTCGAGAGACTCCACATGGATCTTTTTGGGCCGGTTAATGTGAAAAGTATCAGTGGAGATTTATACTGTCTGGTGGTTACTGATGACTTCACAAGGTTTTCATGGGTAGTATGCATGGAAAGAAAAGACCAAACTTTTGAGTTCTTGATGATTTTATTCAAAAAGATGGAGACACTGTATAAGCTGCCGATCAGGAGAATAAGAAGCGATAATGGAACAGAGTTCAAGAATAATCGAATGCTCGAGTTCTGTAATGGAAAAATGGATTCTTCTTGAATTCAGTGCACCATACACTCCACAGTAGAACGGTGTAGCTGAAAGAAAGAACCGCACCTTGATTGAAACAGCTTGAACAATGCTTGCCGATTCCAAGTTGCCAATATTTTTCTAGAGTGAAGCAGTGGCAGCAGCGTGCTATACATTGAATCTCATTCTGACAATAAAGAAATTCAAGAAAATGTGTTTTGAACTTCTTCATCGTTACAAACCAAACTTGAAGTTTTTGGAACCATTTGGATCTCCGTGTACTTTTATAGATGAAGGTGGCAAATTTGGTGCTAAAAGTAATGATGGTTTCTTTGTTGGATATGTGAGCCCGCTAAAGAGAGTGTTCGTACCATGCCTGGGAAAGGTAATTCAAGTTCAGCATGTAGATTGTCAGAAGCATACTGATCCACCACAACTTCCCGGACAAAGATTCTTGTTCGATTATGACAAACTCTGGGAGTCCTTCCAACTTCCGACTGAGCCAAGTATCGAGGAACTCGTAATGTTATACCAACAGCAACAATCTGATTCACAAGATCAAGTGCCAAGACCGTTAGTAGTTTCTCAACCCGACGTGGTTACTAATGATCATGAGGCCGGTCCAAGTGGAACGACACACGAAGACCCAGAGGAACCAGCTCCAACGTTTGATAATTCTGACGACTCAGATTCGGAATCCGGTCCAACTTTTGAAGAGGAACCAAATGTTGCTACGACTTAAGCTGAGGATCACACCGGTGATCTAGACATCACGAACTTGCAATCGGAAGTTAATGTGCCTGACACTACAATGCCAAGAACTTTGTCTTATCATCCTTCAGAGCAGATAATTGGTGATCTTCAGAGCGGAGTAAAGACGAGAGATCAGATCAACAGAGCACTTACTTATTTTTATACTTCTGTTGTTCCTTTGCAGGAAGAATTCTCACATAAATGTTTTATCTTGCAGATAGAACCCAGAACATATAAGGAAGCTTTGACAGAAGACAGCTGGGTGAACGCTAAGCAGGAAGAGCTGCATCAGTTCAAGAAACTGGGTGTTTAGAGATTAGTAGACCTTCCTGAAAACTAGAATCTGATAAAGACAAAGTGGGTATTCAAGTGCAAAAGGGATGATAGAGGCGTGATTGTGAGGAATAAAGCACGACTGGTAGTACAGGGTTTCAACCAGCAAGAGGGGATTGATTTTACTGAAGTGTATGCCCCTGTAGCTAGGCTCGATGCGATAAGAATCTTCCTGGCATTCGCGTCATGGAAAGGATTCAAAGTCTATCAGCTTGATGTGAAATCTGCATTCCTATATGGAAAAATCAAAGAAGAAGTGTATGTGGGACAACCGCCGGGTTTCACTGATCCACTACACAAGAACAAAGTCTATCTTCTGGATAAAGCGCTCTACGGACTACACCAGGCCCCGAGAGCCTGGTATGAGACGCTTTCCCAACATTTGTTGGCCAACGGGTTTAGCAGAGGGACAGTTGATAGTACGTTGTTTATCAAGGAAGTTGCAGGCCATCTCTTAATAGTGCAGATATACGTCGATGATATCATCTTTGGTTCGATAAATGACGAGTTGTGTAAAGATTTTGAGAATGTGATGAAAAAGAAGTTCGAGATGAGTTCAATGGGGGAGATGAAGTTCTTCCTAGGGCTGCAGGTGGAACAAATGCCCGAAGGAATCTTCATTCATCAAACAAAGTACGTGAACGATGTTCTGGAGAAGTTCAAAATGGCTCAATCCAGTCCAACATCAACCCCCTAGCTCAGAATCATGGGATTTACCCAGACGAGAGTGGAGAGAAAGTAGATGAGACACTGTATCGGTCAATGATTGGATCTTTGATGTATCTTACTGCTTCCCGGCCTGATATCATGTATCCGACGTGTTTGTGCGCCCGATATCAGTCTAGCCCACGCTAGTCACACTTGACGATCGTTAAACGCATCTTACGGTATTTGAAAGGCTGCCCAAGCATCGGCTTGTGGTATCCTAAGTCTGGCGATTTCTCTCTCGCAGGTTTTGCTGATTCGGACTTTGGTAGTTGCAAACAAAATGCTAAGTCCACCACTGTAGCCTGTCAGTTCTTCGGAACTCGATTAGTCACTTGGCAGTGCAAGAAACAAACCTCAATAGCGCTCTCTACTTGCGAGTCAGAATACGTTTCTGCCTCGAGCTGTTGCTCTCAGATCCTTTGGATCCAACAGCAGATGCGAGACTTTGGTTTGCAGTTCTTGGACACGCCGATTTTTGTGGACAATGAAGTGGCTATTATCATAATGAAAAACCCGGTTCACCACTCGAAAACTAAACATATTGAAATTCGGCATCACTTCATCCGTGATTACTACGAAAAGAAGTTAATCCGAATAGAACATATACACACCGATGAACGGAAGGCTGATTTCTACACTAAACCTTTTGATAAAAAAATTATTTAATTATCTTTTGAAATTGAACGGGATGAAAAATCTGTTTTCTGGGAGCGTAATCGAGTGTGAAGCCGAGGAGGACGGCAATCTGTTGTGATCCACGTTATGTTGTCAAGTTTTTGTATAGTTTATTTTCTGCTTTTGATAAAAACCAAAAACACAAAAATATGTTTTTGTTTTTAGGAGGAGAAATTTTGCAGAAAAATACAAAAACATGATAAAATTTCAAAATACAAAAAAAATTGAAAAAGTAAAAATGAGTTTGTGTAAAAAGGGAAAATGATAGTACATCAGCTAGACAGGTGCAGTACGCTAAAGAAATGTAAAGTAAGAATGTGTTAAGCAGTCTTGCAGATGATATGCCGATAGGTTTTTACACTTTTAGTAGGTTTGTTCGGGATATAAACATAAATAATTACTTACTTTTATGTGGGGAACATCTCTAGGATATATGGGTAACCCCCGAAATCTTGTTTGAAAGGTCCCTCTTTCTGAGATACTAGGTCTTTATGCTTAGTGATATCTGGGGTATTATCCCGGGACTTCTAATAATGCGGAAGCAATGGCCTAGTCCCCGGAGAATACTTTACGCTGCTTGAAATAAAAGCCTCCCCTTAGCATAAAAATGATGAAACATTGAAAAAATATGCTAATCATGTGTTGTTGTAAAAAAGATTCTCTAAGGGGAACCCACCAAAATTCGAGGCTGTCATCTCTCTGCTGAACGGAAGTTCTGACCTGAGCTCTCATGGCCCTCGCATCTAACCCCTTACAGATATCATCTAGGTATACTCACATGTAAGACTGAATATTGGGATCTGGATACGGAAGTATATTCTGAGGTGGTACACGCATAAAAGTTAAGCCTTAAAACACTAAATCCGTATCCTGAATAGATTGAACTTTGTGTGAAAATTTAAGAGGATCAGTATATCGGCAATCAATGCAAATTGTTTAATACTGAAAATGTAATTAAAGCTTAACGGTACTTGTATTTCGTCAGCAGCTGATATGATCCCCTAACACGCTCACAAAAATATTGTGTGTATAGTTTATTGCTTACAATATTTAAAATCCAAAAAGATTTTATTTTTCATCTTATTTTCGACAACAGACATTGGGGATCAGATGATAAAAGTCTTTGTTCTGAACATGTCTGGATCTTGAGGGTTGGGTAAGTAGAAGATTGTGTAAAAGTGATCGGTAATTGCTTGAAAGTTCAAAAGTTCATTTACTTGAACTTAAATTGTTTCAGAAAGTCAGCAAACTTCATAAATTGGTCAACCAAGGTCATTAACTTGGATTTGGTAGGCTGAACAGTTGACCAAGGTCATTAACTTGGACTTGGTTAACTGGGTATGTCGGTAAAAACTGAAAAATTTAAAAATTTTAAAATTTTAAAATGCAATTTCGCTCGAAAATGCATATTCCGCTTGAAAACATGATATCGCTTAAAAGGTGATTCCGCTTGAATTGCGTCAATGTCCATTTCAAGCGAAATCAGGTGGTCTATAAATAGCTAGCTGATTTCGCTTGAATAGCTCATTCGTGATTATTCCGCTTCAGACACACATCAAAGCGATTTCGAGCGAAACCTCAAAACCTTCGATTTACAGCCGTTACTCTGTCCGATTGTTGTTAGATTTCGTGTTTTTAGTTGGTTTGTTCAACTATAAACATGGGAAAGCTAAGATTGATGGTTAATTTGACCTAGATCTTGTCTGATTATGTATGTCGGTGTTGTTCAGAACTCAAAATGTAGATCTAGGGTTTATATGTTAACTAAAATAAACAATAAACATGTGTGTGTGGTCGGAATTCATTGTAGATCAGTCTTAGAGTTGTGTTTGAATCAGATTTGATGGCTCTATTTGAATGACGATTGAACTGTTATTTCAGACTTAGATCTAGTGTTGTTTGATAGTGCAAAATAGATAAAAATTATACCCACATGCTCGGAATTTATCATAGAACAAACCCAGTTGTTTGATTTCATCATCAGAAAAGTTTTGAAAATTTGTTCATGATTCCGCTTGAAACTGTTGATTTCGCTTCAAATGTGGATTCCGCTTCAAATGATATTCCGCTTGAAATATACATTTTTTAAAACAAGTGATTTCGCTTCATTCTGTCATTCCATATTATATGTGATTTCGCTTGAATGATGTTTGATGAGAAAACTTTTCAAAATGTTTGATTTATTTGTATTGTGTTGTTTTTTAGGCTTCAAATGTGATTTTTGATCCATTGCACAACAATTGTTGTGATTTTGATGAGGATAAGATTCCAAAGTTGTCTGAATTCAGGAGTATTCTGGAGTTTATGAGAAGATTGCCAATTCAGAAAGCGTTGACGAATCAACATCTGGTGTTCAAATCTCTTATCAAACGTTTTTGGAAGCATGCAACATATGTTGAAGAGAGCAAAGTGATCAATTCGCTTGTTAAGCTAATTGGTGAAAAGAAATCAATTATTATTTCAGATGCTCTTGTTCGTGAGGTGATAGATTTTCCGGACGAAGAAAAGTCTCCATCAGAGTTTCCAGAAAGGATGGTCAAAGGCTGTATGCTGCGGATGGGTTGTGCTGGTGCTCTAAACAGTGCAAATTATTTGAAATCAAAGTTTACAAAGCCATACAAGTTTCTTATTCACTCGGTGCTACAAGCTCTAAGTCATTGTAAGGGAGGTTATGATGCTATGAGAGATTATCAAATGAACATGGTGACAGGTCTTGTTGTAAGAATTGGGTGTATCCAAGATTTGTGTTTCATTATATGGTGGAGAACATTATGTCAAAGAGTAAGACTTGGGTGTATCCAAGATTTGTTCAAATGATGATAGATCATGCCTATCCAGAGCTTGAAAGAGATGAAAACAATGATCTGTTGGTGTTATCTCACATGAGTAATGATTCCTTGAAACAATTGGCCAGATATCATCCGAATCATCCAGATCCAAAGACTAAAGTTGAATTTTTTGGTTTTATTAAAGACAAAAAGTATCAAGATCCAGATCCAGTCAATCATCAGAACTGGAGGAATGAGGAAGAGATGAAAGAAGCTGGTTATGCTGATGAATTAAAAATACATGAAGAATTCAAAGTAACTCAAATTGATTAGTTCAGAAAAGAAAAGAAAAAGAGGGGCAGGAAAGCTACTCGTAAAGTACAAATAGAAGAGGGTTCGTCTTCTCAACCCAAAAAGCGTCAAAAGAAAGCTGCTAAAACATTGCTTGTTGAGGAATCAGAGGAGGAAGCTGAAGCTGAAGTTGAAGCTGAAACTGAAATGAATGTTGAAGGAGATGTTCGTTTGTCTCCTGCGTCTGCAAAGTTGTTGAAATCTCTTACTGATTTTAATTCTAAAAAGAAAGAAGCAGCTGGTGATCAAGAAAGTGATGATGTTAACAAAAGTACAACAAGTTTTTCTGAAGATGAAGTTGATGAGACTGAACGTTATAAGAAAGTCATGTCTGCTGTAGAGAAAGAGAAACAGAAAAAGAGAAAAAGGAGTGGTAAAGATGATGCTGATGTGTATATTCCTTCACAAGAAGATGTTCAAACGCCCCACCTACTTCTGGAGGTAAAAAGAAAGCAACTACAAAGAAACGTGTAGTTACTCCAAAGATGAAAAAGTCATTGAATATCTTGTTGAACAAGAAACCTATCCAACAAACTACACCACCACCATCATCTCAACCTGAATCACAACATCAACCTTCACCAATCCAATCACCACATCTATCACCATTACATCTTTCACCATCACATTTACCTCCACCACATCAAACACCAATCCAAGAACAACCTATTCTAACTTCACAACAAATATTTCAAACACCACCACTCACACAACCACATGTTCAAACTACACCTGGTTCTTCTTGTTACAAAATCTTTCCAAACATTCCGGAGAATACACCACTTGAAGATATTGGTGATTTCAATTTTGCGACTGATGAGCAAGTTAAGTTTTTAGAAAAGAAAGTTGAAGAAGTCTTAGCTGATAACACGAGGTTGGTAAAGCGTGTTAAGACTGTGGAAGCTGAAAATTCTTCTTTGTTAAAGAAAATTGAAGCTGATTAATCTGAAATTGATGTGATGAAAGTTCAGATAGCAGAGTTACTAGAAGAAAAAACTCGCAAGATGAGCATAATAAGTTTTTTGAGTTAAAGAACAAAGAGTTAGAGGCTATCAAGGCTCATAAAGAACATGAGATTTATATGATAAACAAAGTGTTAGAAAAGATGCTTGGTAAGTCTGTTGAGCAACAATTTAATGAAATCAAGATTGAAGAAGGTAGAGCTCAAAGACAAGCAGAGATTGATGCAGATTCAAAGAACAAGGGCAAAGGCAAAGGCATAGAATGTGTTTCTGAAGAAAGGGCAATTGTTCTATCAGTTGTTCCTGAATCATATATTGAGCAGCCTGTTCCTCTCTTTGCAGTTTCTGCTATATTTGATGAAGATGTGTTACTAGACAATATTCTTAATGTTGATGAGGATGAAGAAGATGACGATGATGAAGAGGATGTTGCAGATGCTGATGTATTTTCTGCAAGCAGTCATAGTGATGATGGAAATGATGATGATGATCAGGGTACTTCTGGAGTTAAAGTTACTGAAGCTTCAAATGAACAGAATGTTGATGATTATATGCATGATGATGCGAATGAAGAACATAAAAGTGCTGAAGGTGAGGGGGAGCATGTGGATGATCAAAGTGTTGAGGAAGTTGAAAAGTTAATTCTGCGTCTGGAGCCTGAAGTAGAGGAAGGTGAATTCAGGCACACATATACAATGGCTGAGATTATTGAGTTGACGAAAATTGGTGATCCTGATTTCAAGTTTGATTTTGAAGAAGAATTAAATCAGTTTGACATCAACCAACAACCTGAGTACCAGTACAAGTATGTTGAGGATGCTGATTTGTATGATAGAGTTGAAGTCGAAGATTTCAGTGATGAAGAGGATGTGAATTAAGATACTTCTAATTTTCCTAGTCTTGTTGAGTTCTTCAGTCAAGAAAACAGAGATGAACTGAGGAGAAAAGTTGCTGAAATTTTGAAAGATAAGAACTTTGATGGCACTACTAAAGATCCACAAAAGGAAGAAAGAAAGAAGTGGTTTAGACAAAGTAATGAAAGAAAGTTCAAGAGGCCACTAAAGTTTTATAGCAGAGACAGGAATGTGTCACTAGGTGACATAATCAGTTGGGGATTTCTACCACATGTGAATGCATATGCTATCAGAAGAGAATACGGTGTACAGTACTTTGAACGTCTTTATGATATCATGTCACTACCATGGTGGGATGTAGAAGAGTTGTCAAAGGTCAGAACTCTGGCCTATCCTATTAGAAAAAAAATGATGTGCCTATGTGGGGTTTGATAAAGTATGAATCATTGAAAAACTTCAAGCACTGGAAGCCTCATTACCCAAAGAAAGTGAGAAGAGTTAATCCTGAAACTGGTAATGAAGAGACGATATTGCATGTGAAGAAGCCGAGAGTGATGAAAAACATTCCGGTGCCAAAGATGGAACAAGAGTTCTATAAAGGTTTTGTATGTTGGGTATACAGTTGTATATCGACTGAAGTTGTGATTACTTACGGGGCAGAGAATGAGATTAGAGAAATCTTTGTGTATGATCCTTTGTGGCTAGTGAACTGCTCTGCAAAAGGCATAGAATGTTTATTTGTGAACAAGATATGGTTTAAAGCTGAAGATAGAAAACAAGCGATGCAATTCCAGAAAGTTGTATCCATTTGCTTTCAAAAGGGTATCAATGCTGACAACAAATGGAACTCAAAGTGGCGAAAGATTGAAGAAGAATAGAAGTAAAAGACTGAGAAAGAACGAAAAGCTCGTGAAGAAAAAGATAGATATCTTCGTGAGACATTTGCACAGAGACAAGCTACTGAGCAAAAGAAAGCTGTGGAAGAGAACGAGAAGCTTAGGAAGCTGCTGATAAAAAATCCTAAGCAAAGAGAAGAGAAATTTAAGTCGCTGTGAAGACCTGAAGACCAGACTGAAGACTCCGGCAATATCCAAGGGGGAGTTTGTTGGTGCATAATGTCTATAGCCTACGTCTTAAGTCTAGGTCATGTTTGTATAGGGTTTACAGGGGTCTAAAGTGTAAGTTTATGTAATTTGATGTAATTCCACTTGAAATGACACATGGTCATTTCAAGCGAAATCAGATGTTGTGATTCCGCTCGAAATGACATGTGTCATTTCAAGCGAAATCTCAAGCCTATATATAGGTGATGTTAGTTTCTCATTTGGCACGGAATCACAAGTTGTATACCGAACTGCTACTGGATTTTCTAGTGAAATATTAATGAGAAACGTGTGTTAAAGTGATATACTCTGTTTTCTACTCAATTTTGTACTGATTCAGCTCAGTTTGTTTGATTCCGCCTCTCAAACAGTGTGTATTGCCTCTGATTGACTCACTTGGTCGATAAAACGATCCTACACATACGTAAATTGTCGGGAGTTGGAACTCCAAAGTTGTCCCATGGAGTATAAGGTTTCGTCTTCCTTAGGCAATAACTGCACTTCCATTCTACGTAACGCTTCAGCTGGAAGGTTCTCTGGTCTGAGCACCTCTTACTCAGCTCCACGAATCCGAGTAGCGGGATTCGTCTGTATGGTCATCTCTAAGGCTCGCACCCTTAGAGGCTTTGCGCGATTCTTGCGGCTCAAGGCGTCTGCTACAACGCTCGCCTTGTACAGGTGATACTTAATCTCACATTCGTAATCATTCAGTAGCTCATTCCATCTCGTTATCCCAAGTTTAAGTCCTTCTGATCAACGGTGTGTTGCAAACCCTTGCGATCAGTAAAGATCGTGCAGCGTTTCCCATACAAGTAATGACGTCAAGTCTTTAATGCGCAATTACTGCACCTAGTTCAAGGTCTCTTCTCATGATCCTTTAATCAACGTGATGTGTACACGATGACTTGGTCTCGTTGCATCATCACACAACCGAGACCTTGTCAAGAAGCGTCACAATAAATCACGAGTTCCTCGGTACTGTCAGGTAAAGGCAAGATGGGTACCGTCTAGGTTAGGGTTATTAGCGGTTGAGAAATCCTTGAAAAGACTTCTAGGAGTCCTATGATATAGTCTACAATCCCCAAAATTTCTTAGTTGTGTCTTTGGGACTCCTTAGTTCTTAATTGCGGGTCGACATGAATCCCATTCTTATTCACCACGTGACCTAAGAATCTTGCCTTGCGAATCCAAGGTTCGCACTTCGACATCCTAGCATACAATTGTTCTTTCTCTAAGAGTCCCAAGATAAATTTGCAGATGTTGCTCATGACCTTCCTTGGTCTTTGAGCATACTAGAATATAGTCAATAAATATAATCACGATCTTATCCAGGTACGGCTTACACACCCAATTCATGATGTCCATGAATATTGTCGGTGCATTTGTTATGCCAAACGGCATGACAAGGAACTCGTAATGCTCACGCGAGTCCTAAAGGTCGTTTTAGGGATACTTTCTTCTCGTGTCCTCAACTAGGGATACCCTTTCCTTAAGTCCATCTTGGAATAGTAGCTGGGGTCTTGGAGTTGGTTGACAAGTCATCAATCCTTGGCAAAGGATACCGGTCCTTGATATCCAATTCTCTTAAGTCGATGCACAACGGAAACTGCCAACTTTCTTCTTAACGAATAGCACTGGAGCTTCCGAAGGCGAGAAGCTTGGTCTGATGAATCCTTCATTCTAGCAGTTCTTGTAGTTGAGTCGTTGTCCTTGTATCTTGAACGAAGCTATTCGTTAAGATGCCTTTGCCACGAGTGCCACTCCTGGCACTAGGTTTATCCTAAACTCCACTCATCGTTGTGGAGGTAACCCAGGCAAGTCTTCGGGAAAGACTTCTGGAATTTCCTTTATGACGAGGATGTCTCCTAGCTCTGGCTCCTTGGTCTCCTTATCGTCAATATGGACAATGAAGAGCCATGTAGCCTCTTCGGAGGCGCTTCTGTGTCCCTATAACCAATGTGAGATCTCGCAAATCCACCGCCTTATGGGGCCTAGTGCCCTTGCATCTATTGCAAGAAGGTTGTGTATTATAAGTGTCTCATCATTTGCAAGAGGGATGTGAATGATTTTCCTTATGACGAACAACTTCAGCTCTATCCTTGGATATCCAATCCATGCTGACTACAATATCATGACTTCCCAAGTCAATAGTAATAGAAGGTACCCGCTCTTCTATGTTCCAAAATACGATCTTTAATCACCTAATCTGCTTTAATTAGCCGTCTATTTGCCAAATCTAAAGAATACGGGACATCTATCCTACTTGAAACTAGGCCAAGTAGGTTCTTAAGTTCTAAGGATACAAGGTTAAAGTCGGCGCCAGTGTCAATCAAAATGAACACATAGAGTTGGTTAGTAGGGAACGTACCCGTCACCGCATCTGGATCCTGGCGTGCTTCACCAGCTCCGATCGGGAAGACCCTTCCTCGCTTGGTTCTTCCTAGGGCAATCTTTCCTAAAATGCCCCACGTTCCCACATTTGAAGCAACCTGGAACTCTACCATTATCGTTTCCGTCTTGGTTGTGGTCATCATTTCCTTCTTGTTTGGGATACTTCGCCCAACATGCATCCTTGTTGTGTCCTTCTTTTCCACACCTATCGCACTTAAGCCTCATACATCGACCTTCATGGTGAAACTTGCATTCCTCGCATCTCGGCTTACTCCCCAAATAAACTTTACCACCGGCCTTATTAGTGGCTCTATAAGCTTTCATGCCACGAGGCGATTTCACTTCCCTTCTTTTGTTTGCATTAGAGTTGTCATAACAGGCTTGGGTGCCTACCCTCAGGTTCGAAAATTTCCTTTTGTTATTGCCCGAAGACTCCTCGTGAGTCTCTTTCTTATTTGTCTCAGATCCCGAAAACTTCCCCATTCGGAGAGCTTCTTCGGTAAGCGCAACACTCAAATCGTTAGCCTCTGTGATGGTTGGAGGCTTTGAGGCGGTAACCATGCTCAGAATTTGAGGTGCAAGTCCCCAAATGAATCGCTCAATTGTAGGATCGGTTTTGACACCGTTCGATTGCGTAACGACACGTTCGACGTGCGGAATCCGTGAACGTGCGTGACCGAACACACGAGAACGTACTAGAACCTTGATTCTATTGAAAATACACGTGTACAATCACTTGAGAGAGTTTTCTCTCTCTAGACTTTCTCTCTCTACAAGATTTTCTCTAAAGTTACAAATGAGCAAAAGTCTTCTTCAAGCTTAATCATGATTTAGCTTGAATGGTATATATAGTGGTGTTGATTTAGCTTGAAATGACATGTGCTACTTTCAAGCTAAATCATGATTTCCCTTGAAATGACGTGTGACACTTTCAAGGTAAATCACCACTTTCAAGCTAAATACATTAAACATACTATTTCAAGATATAATACTTTAAAGACTCGGTTTCTTCAATTCTTCACTACAGTTCAGATTGACGAAGGCGATAGACAAAATATGCATCAACAATCTCCCCCTTGGATATTGCTGAAGTCAATCCTTAGTCAAACTTGTAGTGACTTGTCTTTCTCTCTCTCTTGATTCTTCTTTACTTCAGCAAACACAGACTTCCTCTTGCTTTAACAGAATCCCGGTGGATCTGTTTTTAGCTTCAGCTCCCCCTTTCGGTAGTCTCTTCAGGCTCCCCCTTTCATCAAGCTTCCGTGCTTTTGGGATCGACACCTTGCTTTCCGTAGCCAAAGAATCAAAAACCTACACATCTCAACCTCTTGTAAGACAATCATATAACACACAATATTGTGATTCAAGTTAATGAATCATCTAAACATTTGAGGATTATCTTCCAACTTCTCATCAACTTAACCAACCCAATTGTTCATCTTGTTTAGCCTTTGAGATTTTGAATATCAGCTTTTCAACATCAGTTGTCGAAAATCTTTTTGGATTTTTCAAAAATTAGGCTAAAACACACTAAAATCTTTTTGGATTTTGATAAAAGAAATGTAATACAGAAAGAAATATGTACAATCATATTTTTGTGAGTTTGTGTAAGAGGATCATATCAGTTTATGAGACACATCACAAGCACCGTTAAGCTTTTAATCGTTTTAAGTTCTAAACAATTCACGTTGATTGACGATATAATTGTCCTCTTAAGCTCAATCTAAAAACTTTCGAAATGCTTACTGATACGATAAGGTATATTAATTTTGCACTAAGTTCTTATGGACCCCACGATCTCAGCATATCCCCTCATCATGCAATACACTAACTCAAGTAATGCCTTTAAACTTTCATCAACTGTGATATGTGCGAAAATAAAGCAGAATGTTTAAACATTAACAATCAGGTCGATACTTCCGTATACGCAGAGAAAGTCCAATGTTTAAACAAAATAAGAAAAATAAAACAAGTTGAAGTTGTTTAGGCTTTAACCACCAGGTCGATACTCCCGTATACACAGAGGTGATCCAAAGCTTAAACGAAACACCAAAGAAAATAAAGCAGAACGTTTAGGCAACAACATCCAGGTCGATACTCACGTATACGCAGAGGATGTCCGATGCTTAAACAAAATAAAGAAATCAAACAAGTTTAAATCTTTGCAAAATAAAATGCACAATCACAGCGACTTTTCAGCAAAGTTGTGAAAGTTCACAAACTTAACCAGTTTTATGTCTTACGACAATCAGCGATTACCGAGTAGGCACACAATCAAGAAGGACAAAACTAAGTACTATGCTTTTGACCATGTTTCCCACTAGAACTAGGCTTTTTAATTTAGGTTTGTATCGTTATCGCAAATCTACTAGTCTAGATGAGCCTATCGTCACATCTTTAGTGAGACCGTTTATCACATTTTAACTTTCCATTTCCTTAGCATGCTGTGATAGTCCACTGATTTACTATCATTTCCTCTTGTTCTCAACAAAACTCATTTTGAATTTTTTAATGTTTTTGACTTTTCAAATTTTCTAATTTTTTTAAAATTTTTACTCCCCCTAAAATCAAAATATGTTTCAATTTTGATTTTCCGGAAAATTTGAAAAAACAAGCTGTACAAGAAACGTGACAACATGATGAGAATTGCTTCAATTCGCCATCCACTTGGCATAAACAATCAGAACTCCCCCTAACAACAAACTATTTTCCCATTATGATTTCAAAACACTTAAGTTTGTTTTAATCAAAATGGTTTTTCCGGAAAATTAGTTTTGTGTGTCGTTTCACAAACTTAGGATTTAATCATCATATTGATTTCAACTTCTTGTAGGTTTATCACAAACACAGTTACCACTTGTAAGATAGTTAAATCAAGTACAACTCAATGTCCTTAATTAACCACTTGTAAGGCGAAAAATCACCAGAGTGAAATTTCTCAAGAAATGTGCCGATTCCTACTCCCCAATTACCAACCTGGGAGTTCCGGCAAGTCAGGTTTTTCATTTAAACAGATTCACCCAAGCCTGACGGTCCTTGGGTGATTTAGAATTCTTGTTCAACAATGGTGGATAGTTTGCATCATCCATTGTTAATCCTGAATTCTCAGTTTTTACCTCAACTACCGGCTCTTCTGGCTTTGATGAACCAGAATCATTGCCTGAATGTGGCTTGTCTGACTTTGAAAAGCCAAATTCATCGCCTGAAGGTGGCTTGTCTGACTTTGACATGTCAGATTCATCGCCGACCATTTTCTTCTTCTTTATCTCCTCTTTCGTCCTCAGATTTGTATCTGATGAATGCGTTTTGCTTGATTTGTTGTTCTTTGGTGAGCAAGACGATTTATCAGAACTTTTATCTGTTTTACCAGTTGTATCCGAGGACAAAATCCTTTCAAGATACTCTTTTACTTTCTTTCTTTTCTTTCTCAGTCGGTCTTTTTGCCCTTGTGAAAGTTTCACTTTCTGTTCTGAAACTTTCAGTTCCTTGGGCTTTTCTTTGACTTTGACTGATTCTATCACCTTTTTCTGAGATGCAGCCCTCGATCTTTCAGTTGATCTCATTGGGCAATCTCTTGCAATGTGTCCTTTGATTTGGCAGTTATAGCATCTCCTCGTCTCAAACCACTGATTCTGGCAGTTAACAGCAATGTGTCCTTGACTACCACAAGAGTAACACACTCTGTTATCGTACCATTCACCACCTTCACACCAAACACTCAGATCATAGCATTGTCTGGCTTTGTGGTAATCATCACTCCTCCTGAAAGCTGGATTTGGCTTTGAAGTATTGTGGTCAAACCTGCACCACATAACACCAACTTTTTGTGAGTTTAAATTTTCAACTTTTTGTGGTTTTTTATAACGATTGGATGACTGAACTGATGAGTTTTTAATCTGGTTTTGAACATTTTCTGATTTTTTAACTTTTTGTTTCTGTTCCACTTTCTTCTTCAAAGGTTTTTGCATAGAGCATTCACCCTTTTCAGTCGATTGCAGAACAGTTCCTTGGAATTTTTTCTTAAATTTTTCATTTTCATCATCAGTTTTCTCATCACAATCTGAATTGATCAGTTCTGGACACACATAAGGTGCAGAAATCACAAAACCTTTCAACTTACTTTCTAACTCAGCAATTTTAATCCGATTACTTGTAGCTTCTTTTTCAAACTGAATGATTTTAGCAAGATGAGAATTGATTGCAATTTGTTTTTCAAGATTATCTTTACCAAAAATATTTCTCTCATCTTCTAAAATCTTGATTTGACTTTTAAAATCTTTTTCAATTTTTAATTTTTCATTCTCAAAATCTTTTTCTTTTTCTTTCAAAATTTTGTTCTCCAATGTCAAACTGTTCAAACCACTCAACAGTTTGACATTTTCAGATTTCGAATTCTCAAAATTTTCTCGCAATTCAAAAATCTGTTTATCATCAGATTTCTTCTCATCCTTCAAATTTTTGATTTCCAATGTCAAACTCTCCAAATCTTTTAAGAGTTTGACATTTTCTGCTTTGAATTCATCACATTTTAAACACTTCTCCGACATTTTTCCAGCTTCAGCTTTCTTCTCAACCTTGATAGCTGAAATGTCTTTAACCTGCTCCTCTTCCTGAACAATTTCCTTAGATTTGAATTTTGTTTCATCAGTTTCTGCATTACTAATCTTTTGGAGTTCAAGTTCTCGCTCTTCAATCTTTTCGATAAACAAGCTCAAATTCACGTCTAAATTTATCTTTCTCAAATCTAACAAATACGTTCTCCACATATCACCCGGTAAAACATTTGCCAACTTGTTTACCCATTGCTCATCAGTCTTGGTTATCTTCAATCTCCCCATCTCCAAAACTAAATGGCAATATCGTTCAATCAATTCTTTTGTAGACTCTCCCTTGATACCCGTAAAACTATCAAATTTCTTCCGTGCAATATCTGCTGGACTCTGAACACGATACGACTCACAATCCATGTTTTGGTATCAAAAGATTCACAATTATGAATTTTCAATCAATAATGAAATTCGGACAAACAAACGATTATTCGATTGAATATCAAAGATTTAGCGACAACGGATCGAGTGGAGATTTGCTCGTGCGAGTATCCGATACTTGACAAACCACGTTTCACCTTGCAAAGCAAACAAATAGAACTCGTGTGAACTGAGAACTGACTTAGATAGTGTAAACAGCAACTTTCCAAATCCGAGTGAAAACAAGACTTGCAAACTTACACCTCGTGCGGATTGATTACACAAATTACAAAAACAATCTAAATCCCTAAGTCACTAAAACACCACTTTCAGATGTTGATTCTTTAATTGATTTTGACAACTCACATTTGCCGACAACAATTCATATATCAATTCAATCGACTACAGTAATCACGTGATGACTGACAACATCATTTTATGTTCAATTTTATTTCCAAATCACATGTCCTATACTGACAATAACCAACACCCTTTTTAATGTTCAAAAAAAAAAACAAATTTTGTAATTGTGCCTCACATGTAAATCCGACAATTTTCACTCACACATCAATGTTTAAGATTTCAATGCCTTTCAATTGGACCGCACATTATTGTTTCTCATGTATTAACGTCACCTGATTGGACCAACTCTTTTATCGACAAAAAAAAACTCATGCAAATCTTGAACAAATCACTCATATGCAAACCAACAATATCAGTTACCACCTGATTGCCGATTGGACCTCGAAATCCACTAAACCATGTAACCGACAAATTGTTTTTCAAATTAATGTCATTGGACCTCCAAGTCACTAATGCCGACAACTTTCAGTAATCACACGATAATGTCCTGCCAACCAATAATCAATTGTAGCCGACAATTTTTTTTTGTTTAGACAATACAATGACAGTTCAAACGGTTCACACTTCCCAACAATATCACATAAAATGCTTAATCGATGCAACCTGACACAGTATCACATGATATCTTTTAATGTTTTCACACAAATCAATAAAATTTTCTCGTTAAAGATAGTTCAAGCAACCAATGTTTTCAAGCAGTTGTCCTTTCAAGTAAAATCAGTCACATCAATTCAAGCGAAATCTTGTGTTTCGCTTCAAACAACCTCTATTTTTCAAGCGAAATCCAACTAAGATAAGTTTTCAAGCGAAATGATAGATTTCGCTTCAAGCAGCCATCCTTTTCAAGTGAAACCTTGCTGATTCAAACAGAAAAACGAACACAAAAACTCGAATTACTCCTAAACGGCTTGGAGTTTTGATTTGAAACTTGGTAGGGTTTTAAAACATGTATTTTCGCACAACATATTAAAAAATCATCAGATTTGGACCAGTAAAACCCGTTCAATTTGATGAAAAACCGTGAAAAACGTGATAAATGTGAAAAAATGAAGAAATCGGTGAAATTCGGATCTGAATCTGCTGAAATCAGGTACGAATCAATGTGTTTGGTCAGCGCAATCGAGCTCCTAGCTCTGATACCACTTGTAGGATCGGTTTTGACACCGTTCGATTGCGTAACGACACGTTCGACGTGCGGAATCCGTGAACGTGCGTGACCGAACACACGAGAACGTACTAGAACCTTGATTCTATTGAAAATACACGTGTACAATCACTTGAGAGAGTTTTCTCTCTCTAGACTTTCTCTCTCTACAAGATTTTCTCTAAAGTTACAAATGAGCAAAAGTCTTCTTCAAGCTTAATCATGATTTAGCTTGAATGGTATATATAGTGGTGTTGATTTAGCTTGAAATGACATGTGCTACTTTCAAGCTAAATCATGATTTCCCTTGAAATGACATGTGACACTTTCAAGGTAAATCACCACTTTCAAGCTAAATACATTAAACATACTATTTCAAGATATAATACTTTAAAGACTCGGTTTCTTCAATTCTTCACTACAGTTCAGATTGACGAAGGCGATAGACAAAATATGCATCAACATCAATCCTCTTGAATTCATGCTCGACAAAGTAGGGAACAACCCTAGACAAGTCGTGGAAGTGTTGGACACCCATCCATTTTCAAATTCCAGAACTTAGTCTCAAGCTCCTGGATTTTGGCCCTAGCGCAGTATTTCTTCCGCATCAATTCCTTGAGCTCGTCCCAGCTCAGTGGATAAGTAGTAGTGTAGGATCGTTTGCACGACCAAAACGAGTCGTTTAGAAGAGTTCTAATCAATACGAGAGGCGGAAACTAACATATCGACTTTGAATCAACTTGATTTACACACAGAATCACTTTAATTGTCTTGTTATATTGATTTGAAAGCGTTACAGATTAAACGACACTTCAGCAGCACTTCGGCTCTGGAATCCAGAACTGTTACAAAATCCCATTTCGTGCGAAATGGCTCCGCATACATGATATCACAATTTTCTCGTATAACTTGCCCTAATCTATCTGGACTATGACAAGACTCGATACAAGAAGAAGTCAATAGACATATGCACCAACAGACTCCCCCTTGGATGTTGAGGAAGTCTTCGGTGTCGAGTCTTCAACATGACAAGTCTTCAGTCTTGATCAGTCTTTATGCTTTCTCCAAAGTATCTGACATTGTAAGCTTCCATCAAACTGTATCTTCTTCTCTTTCTCTTTACCAGGATCTCAACCCTGGCTCGATCTTCTCTTGATCAGATCTCTTGATTCCTTAAGTTCTTCAGTATCAGCAGCTTGCGAGAACCTCAGGATCAAACTTGGCTCTAGACTTTTCAACAACTTCTATCTTTAACAATCTTTCAGGATCAGAAATTGTCTCTTCCATCTTCAGACTCCCCTTTGCTAGCAGACTCCCCCTTAACATTGTTCCGGGATCGCAATCTGACATAGCTCTAGTTCTAGTATCGAAACCTGGTTCAAACTTTGCTCAGGTTTACACACGGGAATCTTCACAAGTTCAAAATGATTCCTGGCTCTTCGAAGCAACAGGATCAGGAACCTAGCAACCTGCACAAAAACTCTACCCAACAATAAGAATTAACAAATTTAGAGTCTCTGTTTAACCACTTGTAAGAATATCATTCAAAATTTGACATTTTCATTAAATTGAAACCATTTAAACATTTCAAAATAAATTCTCATTTCAAACAAACTTTCCCAACCTGTTGTTCATCCTGTTTAGCACTCGGAATTTTGAAAATCAGCTTTTCAACATCAATTGTCGAAAATAAGATGAAATAAAATCTTTTTGAATTTTCAAACTTTATGCTAAAACACTCCGAAAATCTTTTTAGATTTTTCATAAAAAAAAAAGTCGTAAAGAAATATTTACAGACACTATTTTTGTGAGTTTGTGTAAGAGGATCATATCAGTTTATGAGACCAATCACTAGCACCGTTGAGCTTTAAACACATTAAGTTCTAAATGATTCACATAGATTGACGATATAGTTGTCCTCTTAAACTCAATCTAAAAACTTTCGAAATGCTTACCGATACGTTAAGATGAATTAATTTTGCACAAAATTCTTATGGACCCCACGGTCTCAGCATATCCCCTCATCATGCAATACACTGACTCAAGTAATGCCTTTAAACTTTCATCAACTGTGATATGTGCGAAAACAACACAGAGTGTTTAAACATTAACAATCAGGTCGATCTTTCGATATGCGGAGAAAGTCCAATGTTTAAACAAAATAAGAAATAAAAACAAGTTGAATATGTTTAGATCTTAACCACCAGTTCGATATTCTCATATACGCAGAGGTGATCCGAGATTTAAACGAAACACCAAGAAAAATAAAGTAGAACGTTCAGGCACTAACATCCAGTTTGATTCTCACGTATACGCAGAGGATGTCCAATGCTTAAACAAAATAAAGAAATCAAACAAGTTTAAATCTTTTCAAAATGAAATGCACAAACACAGTGACTTTTTCAGTAAGTTGTGAAAGTTCACAAACTGACCGGTTTTAATACTCTTTTAGCATTCAGCAATTACTGAGTAGGTACACAGTCACGAAGGATAAAACTAAGTACTATGCTTTCAACCGCGTTTCCCACTAGAACTAGGCTTTTTCATTTAAGTTTGTATCGTTATCGCAAATCTACTAGTCTAGCTGAGCCTATCGTCACATCTTTAGTGAGATCGTTTATCACATTTTAACTTTCCAATTCTTTAGCATGCTGTGACAGTCCGCTGATGTACTATCATTTCCTCTTTTTCACAACAAAACTCATTTTTTTTTTCTAATGTTTTTGGATTTTCTGAAATTTCTTACTCCCCCTAAAATTCAAAACCATTTAAAGAAAAATCTGAAAACAAACTGTACAAGTAAAGTGACAACTATTGTGAATTGCTTCAAATCACCATCCTCTTGGCATAAACAATCAGAACTCCCCCTGACAACAAACTATTTTCCCATTGTGATTTCAAAACACTTAAGTTTTTTTAAGCAAATGATTTTTCCAGAAAATTAGTTTATGGGGTTTCATCACATTGTTTTCTCAACCACATATAGGTTCATATATCACAAATACCACTTGTAAAACGAAATATGACAATTTTTCAATAATAAAACTACCACTTGTAGATCGAAATATCACTTTCGTGAATTTCTCAAGAAAGATGCCGATTCCTGCTCCACGATTACCAACTTGGAAGCTCCGGCAAGCTAGGATTTTAAGTTGAAAACGCTGTCACCCAAGCCTGACCAGCCTTGGGTGATTGTGAGTCATCCTTATCCCACCATCTTTTTTATTTATAAAACTCTTTAGCATTTTTTACCTTCCCATCGACCATCTTCCCAAAAATATATTTTACCTTTCCATTGAACGCCTTTTCAGCATCAAATTCTTCCTTACCAGAGAAGAATTGGCCTGAAATCTCAATCTTTCCAACTATGGATTTCAGGTTTTCTCTTGTCAATGAGGGAAAGTTTTCTTCGTTCATTTCTGGAACGGAATTCTCATTACTTTTCACAACAAATGACTCCTTTGACTTTGACGAGTCAGATTCATTGTCAGAACTATTCTCTTATTTAACAACCCATTTCTGTTTGTTCAAATCAACTTTTCTTTTATAAAAACGTTTCAAACTTTCACCATCTTCGAAAGTCGAATTTTTGAACACTTTGAATTTTTCTGTTGGTTGTTTTGTTTTATCAACATTTTTCTTTTTCAAATATGAGTTAGAAGTAACTCCCTGTTTTGTGTTGTTGGACATTGGGCAGTTCCAAGCAATGTGTCCAACTTCTTGGCATTTTAAACAGGTTCTTCGTTCAACTCTCTTCTCAGATTTTTTCAACATATTCTTCTTTCTTTCAGCAAGAAACTCTTTGTTTGTCTGTTTCCAGAATGGTTTCTTCTCTTCTTCTTCTGAACTTGTTCCTGAAACAAATTTAGTTTTTGATTTATAAGTTTTCTCATTTTTATAATTTTCAGGAGGAATAAAACCCAATCCCTTCTTTTTGAAATTAATGTTATGGTTTGGTTTCTTTTGAAAACCAGAACCAGAACTGTAACCTTTTTTCTTGTTCAATCTCTGTTGAACTTTTGAAGTATATTTTTTACGTTTTTCAGCAAGATTTAAATCTTTTATTTCAGAAATATTAATTTCCGTTAATTTCAAAACCTGTTTGATCTGTTCAGTTTTAACACTTCTTATTGGAAATTCTTCAACATAATATAATTTGTCTGAATCATTCAAATTAGATTTTGATAACAGAAATTCTTTATTGTAAACCCGTTTGACCGATGAACTCGGACTCTTGTCTGATGAACTCGAACTTTCATATTTAGACTCCGACTTTGACTCTTCATCCATATCCAACACCTGATCGACCACTTTCTTTAATAACTCAGGCTCATGATCAGTGTCAGACGCTGTGAATGTGACGTCAATGTTGTCTGGTAACTCATCAATGGTTTCAGACTTTAACTTTATGTTGACTGCCTTTTTTTTAATCGCTCCTCATTTGGTTTTCTAGGAGAATAACTTTCCCAGATCGGAGGCGGACACTTGTTATACTTGACACTTTGTTTCTTACCAGTATCCTCTTCTGTCTTTTTATCTTGAAAAGCTTCAAGACCTGCAACAGTAGGATAAAATCTGTCAATCAAATAATCACAAGCTTTATAACTCATCAGTAATCGTTTGATTCTCTCATTTTCAATTTTTTCGAGTTCCAAATCCTACATCAGCTTTGCACAATCTTCAATATACTCATTGATGACCCTCTGCTTCATCATTAATGTTGAACTCATCATCGTTTGAGCAACTCCCATTTCTAGATTTGTGTTGTTCAAATTATCAACCGTTATGTTCAGCACATCATATGATTCTTTTACATATTTCACATCAAACAACAATTTTTCTTTCAACTCTTCTAGTTCACTATACTTCTTGTCTTTTTCTTTACACTGTTTGCATGGTTCCAAACATTTCAGAAAAGGTTTTGTAACCTCGACAATCTTTTCAACTTCGACAATCTTTTCAACTTCAACGATTTTTTCAACTTCAACAATTTTTTCAACTACTTTCTCAACCTCAACTATTTTTTCAACTACTTTCTCAATCACCTTTTCAGTCATCGATTCTTCATCGAATTTTATTTTTACTTCACTCTCTTCTTCTTCAACATTCTCTGTCGAATTTTCTTCAACTTTTGCTTTTTCAGCTTCCACTTTTTCTTTTTCTTCAGCAACCCTTCTTGCATCAATTTCTTTTTCAACCATCTTTCTTGCTTCCATTTCTTTCTTCAGTCTAGCATCCTTTTTCTTATTCAACATCTCGATCTTATCTGCAAAAAACAAATTAAAACTGTAAGAATCCAATTGTCGTCTAGCTTTATTAATATATTCTTCTTCATCATCAGTGTCTGCATCACTTCCTAATTCCTTAAAGATCGGTATTCTTCTCGGACAATTCTTAGACTTGATTGATTTTCCTGCAGAAGTTGAATCTTCAAGAATTTGAGCAATAAAGGCTTGATTCTTTAAGTAATTTTTATCCGGAATGTATTTATCCCAGCTAAATCCCTCTGGTAATATTTCATCATCTTGATCTACTAGACAAGCTTTCTTCTGTCCATCTTCAACGGCACGAGATGATGACGGTTTTTGGGCAATCTGATGATAAATTGATTTTTGATGATAATCGTTGTTTCTAAACGGATCTTGTCTTCCGGTTTCTTCTTTATTTGTACACTCTCGTTTAAAATGCCCATTTTCTCTACAACGAAAACAAGTAACCCTTGATTTGTCAAACCCTAACAGGGATGTAGCAACATCACAAAAATCATCTCATCCCATGATTTGTTGGAATTTTTCTGCTCTTCTTACAGCACTAGCTAAACACCACTTGATGTCCATCAACTCAACTTCTTCAGCATCAATCTGGTCATAATCTTCTTTGGTGAGCATCGGATTTCCAATTCGTCCAGCAACTAAGCTTTCATACGACTCTAACATAGTAACAAGTGATGCCATGTGTTGCTTAGCTATTTCTGGAGAGAGATTTTGACCATTTTGTATATTCAATGTAGCATTGCATTGCAGATTTGTTGAATTCTGTTGTCGAGAACTTGGTGTTGAAAAATTTGGATCAAAACTTGAATAAGATGAAGAAAATCCACCACTCTGAGTTGTAGTGCTAACATTTGTTCTGGAAGAACTATCAGCACTGAAAGCAGTCTTTATCTTCGGACTCTGAGTAGTCTCAAATTTGCTTCCTCTATAATATAGACTAACATCTTGATGAGCATTTGGATTATTCATGATAGCAGTTTTCTGAACATCCAATTCGTGTTATTCAATCTTCTGAATGAACTTACTCAAATTCATACATTCAGATTTTCTCATATGTTTCAAAATCAACAAATATGTTCCCCATTTATTCTGTGGTAGAGCATCAGCTAGCTTATCAACCCATTCATCATCTTCTTTCTTGATTTCCATCCTTCTCATTTCCTGGACAAGATGACAATATCTATCGATAGTTGTTTTTGTTGATTCACCTACAAAAGCTGTAAACATATCAAATGATTTCTTTAGTAATGCACATTTATTTTTAATCATATCAGCACTTCCTTTAAACTTTTGAATCAATGCCAACCACATTGATCTAGCAGTGTTCTCATGTTGAAGTAAAACAAAGATATCTTCTTTAACTGCTTGTTGAAGAATGCTAATCATCATTTTTTCACTAGTGTATTTTAACTTTTCAGCCGCTGAATAGTCACTTAAAGGTTTTTCATTTCCACGGTCATCTATCGATTTAACGTAATCTACATCTAACGAACACCATGCATCAAACTTGTAAGCTTGCACCCATGTTTCAAAACGGTTTTGCCATCCTTTAAAATCTTCGATGTACATAAGCTTTGGAGGCTTTTGAGACGTTCCCGTTTCATTTTCAATTTTAATTGTTTCTGCAGCTGTGACTGGGGCAGCTGGAGTAGTAGCAAATGCGTTGTAAAACACTTCTTCCAAGTTTCGGTAAAAAGTTTCACAAGTTTACACAGTTCAAACGGATTGAAGGTTCAAACGAAATGGATTCTTAAACGAAATGACTTGGTGCGAAATGGACTTTTCAAGTGAAATGGCACTGTTCAAGTGAAATGGAAACTTTCAAACGAAATGAGTCATTTCGTGCGAAATGAAATCTAATATGTTCAATTCGTGCTGAATGAGGTCCAATATGTCCAATTCGTGCGAAATGATGGTGTTTTCAAACAGAATGGCAATTTCAAGCGAAATGGAACTTCATTTCGTGCGAAATCATGCTGATGTCATCAAATCGGTCAGATTTTTGTCAAATTGATCATGTTTTAGGTCGATTTTAGGTCTAATTCTTTCAAGGATTGTTTAAAACAGTGTTTCGCACATTATATGTGAAATTCAATCCCTTTTAACCGTAAAATCTTGTTAATTTTGAAAAAGAAGGTGTAGAAGTCAGAATTTTTGGTGAAATCAGGCTGATTTGGTAAGAAATCTTCCTCCTGAGCTCTGATACCACTTGTAGGATCATTTGCACGACCAAAACGAGTCGTTTAGAAGAGTTCTAATCAATACGAGAGGCCGAAACTAACGTATCGACTTTGAATCAGCTTGATTTACACACAGAATCACTTTAATTGTCTTGTTATATTGATTTGAAAGCGTTACACATCAAACGACACTTCAGCAGCACTTCGGCTCTGGAATCCGGAACTTTTACAAATGATTTGAACAGGCATATATATATAGGCCAGCCATTTCATACGAAATGGTTTCACACGAAATGGCCCCGCATACATGATATCACAATTTTCTCATATAACGTGCCCTGATCTATCTGGACTATGACAAGACTCGATACAAGACGAAGTCAACAGACATATGCACCAACAAGTAGCTTCACCAAGGGTCTGAACCTGAAGGTTCCACCAGGAGAGCACGCCATCCAAAAACAACCCTGAGATATAAGTAACTCTCTGCTCAGGCGAACATTTACTCGTTCTCAGAACGGAGTCAGTCTTTTCTGCCCAATGAACAAAAGCAACGGCACCTCCTGTGCCATCAAAATTCAGTGTCTTGCAGTCTAGGAACTGTTTATAGGTGCAGCCAGTTGGAGGGTTATTTCCGGAGGTGTCACCGCTGTGTTCAGTGCAGAGGGATTCATGCTGCGCTATAGCTTGGGAAATGCGCTCATTGAGTTCGGCCTCTGTTCTTGGTAATGTATTGGTGTCTGTGTCACGTATGGGTGGCATTTTCTTCTGGAAAAAATTATGGGGCAGGTTAGACAACATTCAATAATCGTCTATGAGGTATATATATCACCACGAGCAAACATGTAATCACCTAACGTCTCATGCTTATAAATTCAACAATGTATAAGTAAGAAAACAACCACTGAGCTTTCATATATGCTTGACAACTTGAGTTATTGTTTTTGACTAGGAAAACAAAATGAACTTGAGGTTACATCACCTCGGTCATACAAGTTCCATAATATGAAAGTAGTAGTTATTTTCCTTCTACATTGGTTTTCTTAGGTCTTTAGTTTCACAAAGATGGGTACACTTCCCAAGAGATGGGGGTTGTGCATTTCTGCCACAGATAGGGGGGATAGAGAGTGTAAAGTTACTGAATCTTTCTCGAGTGTTAGTCATCTTCACTTGCTTAGATATCGGTTCCCAAACGACTCGTATACAGATAGAAGTGTCAGACACGAAGTAGGCAAAGACGGATTTCCTACTTTGTTAGGTGCTATATCACCTATCTAGGTATTGTTCTACTAGATGAAGGTGTGAACTCTTAGAAATTTTTGGATGGGTGTTGATCATTAGTTTGACCCACAGAGTCCACCAGGATTTCCATGCACTACAAGTCGTTATTACGTGGGCCCCCGTAATAATAAATTGTCTTGCATAGTCACCCCAAATTTTCCCTCATTCAAAGCAGATGATCAACCAAAGAGGGGACACTACTGTCCTTATACATTCGACATAGAAAGGACCATTGCGGTGGTCCACGCGCTAACATCCGTTATCGTTATGTGCGAATAGGCACGATGATTAGACGTAATAGGAATAAAGGGAATTCCTAGTAGTTGGAGGGGCACCATCAAGATGAGAACTTCATCTTTCTTGTCTGGTCAAGTGTGTCATCAATCTTGTTTCACAAAAGCCACAGGGACCTCGTCCTACTGATAAGGGTGTTGTCCAAGGTTGCCGCCTCCGCCTCGCCGTCACTACCGTAGTCAGGCACCTTCACATTCGAGATGGAATAGCAGCCATCTTCTACGGAAACTAGTTCAGGATCTCGTTTGGAAATCACTCCAGCCATGAGCTTCGCAATAAACGTGAAGTCGACAGTCTCATCGTGCGATTCAAGAACAATAATAGGATTCCGAGTTGAAGGTATCTCGTTCACGTCAATAATTATTCTGTACACTTATACGCATATATATTAATGAATAAATATGTTACTTAGTATACACAGGCAAATAAATGCATCATGTCACATATAACTCTCATTTGTCCTTTCGGGGGGCGCGGGGGGGGGGGGGGGTCATTTTGTCTTTGGCAAGTCTATCTCACATAGACTATGCCTTAATTTGCACTTTAATTTGGGGTATTCTCCTCCCTACTAATGTCCTTTCCTTGTCCTTTCTTTGAAAAGTGTTTGACTCATGGATCTTGATGTTTTCGTAAATGCAATGAAAAACCCTTTTGTAAAAATGTTTTCGTGAGAGAGTCCTAGTGATTGTAGTCTAGACTCGAGAAGGAATCCTAGTTCACTACAATCGAATCTCTGATACCAAACTGTCACACCTTGAATTTTGCGGAAGCGTATGCATATGACTTGTTCGGTTCTCATTGCATTCAATTATAATAAACAACTATATGATCAAAATGATGTTCATCCATTCATAAGTTCAAAACAATACAAACACCAGTCATTAAATGTTAGTGCATATGTCTGTTGACTTCGTCTTGTATCGAGTCATGTATATAGATTGTGTAGACCGGAGCTCATTAGACTAGAAAATTGGAGTTTAGTGATGCTTGACCAGGTCGCACGGGCTGGTGAGGTTGGTTCGTGTGGTCTGGCGATTCCTATATATAGGTGAGTCCGGGTCTTCATTTGTAACGATCCGATTCCGGAGACGAAGTGCTGCCGAAGTGTCGAACGATCTGTAGTTAGTTTCAAATCAATACAATCGACATTTAAAGTGATTATACGTGTGAATCTAGCTGTTATAACATCAATACGTCTGTTTTCGCCTTTCGTATTGATCGAGAACTCTTCTGAACGGCTCGTTTGATCGATTCCCGATCCTACAAGTGGTATCAGAGCTCAGGAGGAAGATTTCTTACCATACAGCTTGTTTTTCACGGATAAAACTGATTTCGACTCGTTACTACTCATTTTTCTACACTTTTTCATCAAATTTACCAAGATTCCACGGTTAAAATGACCTGATTTTGACAAATAACACGTAAAACACTGTTTTGAACAATCTGTGAGCTAATTTGACCGTAAATTCAACCTAAAAACTGATCAAATTTGACAAAATCATGAACTTTTGGATTTAGAAGCTTCAAACGAGGTTGATTTTCATCCAAACAGTTTGAATTTTGAACCAACAAGTTTGAATTTTGGCCAAATCGCATGAAAAACCCTCAGATCGTTCGGAAAACATTCAGATCGTGTGAAAATATCTCAGTTCATTTGAAAAATCTCTAAGTCGTTTGGCTATATAGCCAAGTCGCATGATTTGAAAACATCAGAGAACCAGCTCGTTTGGAATTTTTCAAACGGTGAGACCCAGATCACACGGTTTGATCAGATAGCCTCAAATCTCCAGATCATTTGAGTCAGGTCACAAGAAGTGACCTAGAGTTACCAGACCGTTTGGAAATCACTCCAGGTCATACGGAGTGAGTTATAAATCTCAGGTCGTTTGAGATTTGTGCAACCAGACCGCACGAGTTTGTACGGTTTGAAGATTTCAAGCTTACGTGACATTCCAGACTGTTTGAAATCGATAGTTTGTGAAATTTTTCATACCACAACATGGACAACGAATTTTATAATGCATTTGCTACTGCCCCAGTTACTCCTGTTACTGTTGCCGAAACTGTTGGATCGAGAATGAAATGGGAACTTTCCAAAAGCCTCCAAAGCTTATGTACATTGAGGACTTTAAAGGGTGGCAAGACCGTTTTGAAAACAAGGTACAAGCGAACAAGTTTGATGCATGGGTGTCTTTAGAGAAAGATTATACTTTACTGAAAGATGAACTAGGAAATGAAAAACAAATAAGTCAGTTTTTACCAGATGAAAAATTAAGATACACCAGTGAAAAAATGATGATTAGCATTCTTCAACAAGCAGTAAAAGAAGACATTTTTGTTTTGCTTCAACATGAGGGAACTGCTAGATCAATCTGGAGAGTGTTGATTAAAAAGTTTAAGGGTAGTGCCGATATGATAATAAATAAACAAGCATTACTAAAGAAATCGTTTGATATGTTTACAGCCATTGATGGTGAGACGACTAGGAAGATTGTCGAGAGATATTGTCATCTAGTAATGGAGATGAAAACATTGGACATCAAGAAAGAAGATGAAGAATGGGTCGATAAGCTAGCCGATGCGCTGCCACAGAATGAATGGGGAACATATTTGTTGATTTTAAAGCATAACCGACAATTTGAAGATATGAATTTGAGTATGTTTATCCAGAAGTTGGAAGAACATGAGCTATCAATACGAAAAACTGCTACAATGAGAAGTCCGGGTGCTCAACAGGATGTTAGTCTGTACTATAGAGAAAACAAGATTGAGACTACTCCTAGTCCAAAGAGTCAAACTGCGTTCAGTGCTGAAAATTCTTCCGGAACAAATGAAAGCAATACAAATCAGAGCAGTGGATATTCTTCATCTTATTCAAGTTTTGAACCAAATTTCTAGACACCGAGTTCTCAACAACAAAGTTCAACAATTTTTACCGGTCAAGTATTGCAATGCAATGTTGCATTACATATTCAAAATGGTCAAAATTTTTCTCCAGATATTGCGAAGCAACACATGGCATCTCTTGTCACTGTGTTAGTGTCGTATGAAAGCTTAGTTGCTGGACGAATCAGAAATCCGATGCTTACTAAAGAGGATTATGATCAGATTGATTCTGAAGAACACGAGTTGATGGACATCAAATGGTGTTTAGCTAGCATTTTGAGAAGAGCAGAAAAGTTCAAACAGATCACCGGAAGAGATGATCTTCGTGAAGCTGCAACATCTCAGCTAGGTTTTGACAAATCAAAGGTTACTTGTTTTCGTTGCCGAGAAAAAGGACATTTTAAACGAGAGTGTACAAACAGAGAAGCAACCGGAAGACAAGATCCTTTCAGAAACAACGATTATCATTGAAAAGCAATTTATCATCAGGTTGCTCAAAAACCATATCACCAAAAATCTTCACACTCACGTACTATTCCTATTGAAGAATCAAAGGGTAAAGCTTGTTTTGGTCTAGTAGACCAAGAAGATGAAAGGATTCCGAAAGATTTCAATTGGGATGATTATGATCCTTCTAGACCTTTAGTTTCTAAAGCATTTGTTGCTCGAATCTTTGAAGATTCAACCTCGGAAGAAGATTCAATCAAATCTAAGAACAGTCCTAGAAGACAACCGATTTTTAAATCTTCAGGAAGTGATGAAGACACTGATGACGAGGAGGAGTATATTAATAAAGCTAGAAAACAATTGGATCCTTATAGTTTTGATTTGTTTTTTGTAGATAAAATAGAGATATTGAAAGAGAAAAGGGCTACTAGACTGAAAAGAGAAATGGAAGCAAGAAGGGTTGTTGAAGAAAAGACTGAAGTTAAGATAGAAGCTGATAAGGCAAAAGTTGAAGAAAAATCGACAGAGAAGGTCGAGGTTGAAGAGAATGAAGTGAAGATAGAAGCTGAGAAAGAACCGATTGTGATTGAAAATGTGGTGGAGAAAATAGTTGAAAAAATAGTTGAAGTTGAAAAAATAGTTGAAGTTGAAAAAATAGTTGAAGTTGAAAAAATTGTTGAAGTTGAAAAGATTGTAGAGCTTGAAAAACCTTGTGCTAAGTGTTTAGAATCCTTCAAAGATTGTGCCAGGAAAGATACAAAGTATGCTGAATTGAAGAAGCTCAAAGAGAACTTATTGCATAATGTGAGAAGCATAAAGGAATCATATGATCTCTTAAGTAGCAAAGTCAATTGGTACAAAGGAGCTAGTGATGAGGATATCCAGATGAAGAATCTTCTGAAAGCAACAGTTCTTCAAAAGCAAACTGCAATAAAAAAATATACCTAGATTATTGCTGGGCTGAAACAAGAATTGGCAGCGATGACGATTGAAACAGAAAGAGTGAATACTTTACTTCGAAGTTATCAAAGTTTAGAGTATGTTATTGATCGCATCTATCCTACCGTTGCAGCTCATAAGTATGCAGAAGATGAAGAAAATTCTGGTAAGAAAATTGGTTTGAATTATAACAGAGTACCAAATCCAATGTGGGATGGCTATACCCCCCGACACTTTGAAAAGGTGGCTGAAGCACTCAATCTGGATCTGAAATCCGAGTCTATTGATGGATTACCAGATGATATTGATGTCACCTTCACAGCGTCTGACACTGATCATGAGTCCGAGTTAATTAAGAAAGTGGTCAATCAGGTATTGGATAAAGATGAAGAGTCAAAGTCAGAATCTAAATCTGAAAATTCGAGTTCATCAGTGTCACACCCTGACCACGTAAAACAACTAGACGTGGCGGAAACGTCGGGGAGTATTGTAGCAGAATCATTGTTTCACAACCATGGAATAAATAATTTTTGTTTTATTGAATAAATGAACTCATTGTTTTAATAAAATCAAATAAGTACAACTATGATCTTCCAAGTTTTAAAGTCGCTAAGGCACGAGTCCATCCTAACTGTAGCATGTATCAACAATCATCATAAGACGGCACCTGAAACATATGTAAAAATAGGTACGTCAGCATAAAAATGCCTGTGAGATACATAGGTTTTATGAAAATAGGATTCATGACTTGAGTTTAACGAAGATGTTTAATAACATTTAGTCATGAACCTTGTAGATTGTTTTATTTTGTAAATCATTTGAAGAGCAATAAGGTCAGATGATATGTATAATAAGAGAATAGTGTATGGTTAAATGAATAACCAAGTAAAGATGAGTTTGTATAAGATAAGTTGTTTGTGAAACAATATTTTGATAAAAAGGCTTATAGTATATTTGAAAATATACTTTGGATTTTAAGAGAATCGAATGAGTAATATATTAAAGTATATTTCAGTTCCAATATCGTTAACCCAAGTTTACTAAATAACACCACGGTATGTAATGCAATGAAAACACTTATATATAAGAAGTACCAGCGGCGTATCTACCATGTTTTCATCACATTACATCCGTCCCGTTATCTAAACGCTAACCAAAACCCAATCGTTAGATAGATAGTACATTAAATATACTTTAGTTGTTTAAAATGATAGTTTTCAGTAGTATATTACAAGTGTACTTCGGATTTATAAATAACATATTAAACTATGTTTTGGTTTCATATATAACCTATCATAATATGTTTTGGATGTGATAAATAACATATTAAACTGTGTTTTAGTTTTGTAAATAACATATCAAAATATGCTTTGGATGTGATAAATAAAATAAAATATATGTTGGTTTTGTACTATATCGCATATGGGAGCATATCGAACTATACTTTTGGGAGTATAACTAAATATACAAGAATAATGTGATTTAAGAATTCATTTAGACCTAGTGCATCAAAATACACCTTTGAGACTATAGGAATACCACAAAGGAAATCCCTATTTGGATGGAGAAAAATAAATTGGTTTCAGACATTCCATGACAACAGGAATGGGGTGTCAAATCCTATAGCGCTATATCATACTAACAACCGGTCTGGTGAACATAAAATAAGTACTATCCAACAATTTACTTTGATAATCTTGGGAAAAATTAGTGTTTAAACCATAAATAATCATTCAATTTGTCAAAAGATAAGTACTAATACCTATAATAAATTATACTTTGAAATCATGAACATAACAAATAGGTACACATGCTTCACCCCAAAACATTGAAAACAGTAAAATAGGGTACTATGTACTCACTTGAGATTGGTTAGTAGTCCTTGAGTAACAACCAAACAATTCTAGAGATCACGGATATCAAACGGCACCTAATATGGGTAACTATGTTAATAAACCGGACCTAAACCAGAGGATTTAGATAGAATGAGGGTTCGTAAACCAAACGAGTATGGAGACTCGTGTCATATGGTTTAACAAAGCCTACATACTAAATGAAACCTAACCTAAGTGCTTACGACCCATTACGACCCGTTTAGGTAGCTTATGCTACTTTAACGCGTCGTTCGCGTGAAACGCGTTCGGACCGCCTAACTAGTCCTATGACAAGTAGAATATGCCTTAACATGTTTAATATTGTTGATAAATCAGTTTAGAGGTCATTGGTTATGTTACATAAGTTTAAAATGAATTTTGGCATCAAAGGGGTATTTTGGTAATTTACCTAAGGCATATAAACTACCTATCATACAACTACTTAAACGAAGCGACCATAAGGTATAACCTCGGAAGGTTATTCCCTATACACTATGGTCACCTAAGGTATTTGGTCAGATCCTAAAGATCGACCAAATGGATCGGGTTCGAAAGTATAAGCGATTGTTTAGATCGCTTACCTTACGACCCTATATAAGCACTAAACTAAAAGTGACGAGCTAAGCATGCTAAAACATGCTTAACTAAGTTTAGAAAATAGGTTTGGTATCAAAACAAATGGTTTTGATACCCAAGAGTAGTTTGGTTACAAAATACGTAAGAATGCACATTTTGGCCGAAACTACGACTCGTCACTGAGCCTTGATAACGTGGTAATCAGTAGGTATAGTCACTAGGGACTATAACCATCGTGATTACGCTCACGTTATGAAGTTCAAACGAACTTCGCATCGACCATAAACTGGTCAATGCAGAAAGTCAAACAAAGTTTGACTTTCGGACACGAAAAGCAATAAAAGAACGAAGGAACACTTACAAAGGGTCCCCGAAAGCTAATCTTGATCCAAGTAGCTCAGGTATGAAACAATGGTTTCAACTTAGAGCTTCTCAAATCAGATTCTTGTGGGTTTTTGGAAGGAATGGGGTTGGGTATTTATAGTGTTTCTCGAACCGTTAAGATCGTTCCTCGAAAACCGTGCTTAGATCTCAACCATACACATCAAGACCCTGGTTTTACAAAACCATTAGAGCCCATAGTATTGCCCAAAACCATGGGAGCAAGTGGAAAGGACTAGGTTCGATGTTTCTGCATTTCTGCTATCTGAGGACCCTTTACGCACCGTAAGGAGATGGCTTACGGTGCGCAAGCCATCAACTATGCAGAAATGTCAGTTTTGGTCCCTGCACCTTGTTTAAGCTATTTCCGACACATTTAAGGCCCGTTAAACCCATTTCAAAGCTCTAAAATGAAGTTAAAGTAAAAGGAACTTAAAATGTGCTCAAAAATATCTCGGATGTCGGTTCGTTTGGCCGTACAATCACGATGTTCGCTTAATTATGACGGAATGCACATAAGCGCGAAAAACGATCCAAATGACGCGACGAATGGATTTTTCTTATGCCAAACACTAAAATAAAATGTTTTAGTACTTACATAAATTTTTGGATGTCCGGATGTATTCAGAATGTAAGTTATGCGCGAAGGTGCAAACTTGTGCACTTTTTGACGCTTTCAGTCCCTGAATGACCCAAAAGTTTATTTTAACATACCGAACCCCTCAAAGCCTATTTCTAAGCTATGTAAAGGATATTTATGGTATATTTAACTTATGATCGTGTTCCGGAATGTTCGTTACAGTTCAAATTGGCATACTTTCGCAGTTTGTCGAATTAAGTCCCTGTAAGCGATTAAACTTGATTTTGGCATACCAACGCCTTCAAAACTTATTTCTAAGTTATGTAAAGGTTATTTAAGGTATGTTAATCCTATTTCACTATTCCGGAGTGTTCGTTGGATTAAACTGGTTATATTTACGCATCAGAGCGCGTATAACCCTCCAGAAAGCGATTTAATGCTTAAAATCGAACAAGAGTTGATATGTGCAAACGATACACATATTTTTACAAATCCCAAGTATGAAATACAATATTTAATTGGTTTGGAATTTTTTTGATGGTTGAAGTGACACAGGTGTCACAGTCTCCCCTACTTTAGGAAATTTCGTCCCGAAATTTATTTCTAGAGGAAACTTGTGAAGACAACTGTGACGATTTCGCCTTCTAATAGATCCATTGAACCTGGGCCATGTTAGGACTCTTAGCGAAATTGTCAACCATCAAAGTGAACTCCTTGTAGTAATAAAACATAGGGTTTCGAACTACGGACGAAAGAGCGTTTCTCATGAAGACTCATCATAGGAAACTTGGTGTGTGATTGAGATCAGAATTGGGGAGTGTGAGAATAAATGACATTGGTCGAGGTCCAAGACTTCTCCCGTATCATCACTCTTGTCACTATATGTCTTAACACATGACAAAACTTCCTGTGGTTTCTGTGCACTGAATTCCATAATTATGTAGGCCTCCATAATTACGTAATTCCTTGCACAGTCCGCGCAGTTCATTTCATAATGCGTAGAGAAAAAAATCACTTGAATAAACATGAAGCGACTCGACTAGACCACCAAAGGGTCCTTTTAATTAGATCAACGAATGAGCCTTTTAACTAGATCAACGCATGATCTTCTTAACTAGATCGTCGTATGATCTCTTTAAATAGACCACTTAAGGGATTTTTTCAATTATATCATCACATGATATTTCTAACCAGATTTTTGAAACCATATGTTTAACTAGACCTCTCAAGGGGCCCAATTATAGGATAGTACTTCATAACCCAAGGGACTTAATTACATCGTAAAAGTCCGTTAAGGATTTAAGGTAGTACCTTTGGATATCCTACTATGAATCCCTCATATGAGATATGGAAGATTCTACGAGGATTTGGATGGATACAAAACAAACATGAAAACATATAAGCACATAAACACATAATTAGTTAGCTTGATTCTTTAATTTGTTATCTTTGGGCATGGATAATTAAAGCACACTAGGAATCCAATCCGTGGATTTCATTTGGCAGTTTAATCATTTTCAAAGATCTATCTATAAACATAGAAGGATTCTCAATAAGAGTTTGGCTTTGTTTCTTAAAAGAATCGAGCGTTTAAGGTTCTTGGGGAGATCATAAGTGATCATAAAATGACAGAACCACACGAGTAGTTTGTCTTTGGGTTGACATCATAAGGTTGCATCAAACATTCACACAAACGCATAAATTTTACAGAAATAAAAACAACAAATCTTTATTTATGTAACAACTGAATTGTCTTGAAGTGTCAAAAGATAACAACCAAGGAATTACAAAACACTAATTGTTCACTGCTGCATCATTGTTCACGTTTGCCTCATTGATGTTAAACACTCGTCCACGCGCTGGAGGTATGTTAACAAGTCTTGGGCAATTGTTTCTGTAGTGGGTAAGGTCACCACAGTTATAACATGACCCTGGTGGAAACCGTGATTGAACAGCAGAAGGGTTTGCAGTAGCTTGATTTGCATAACGACAAACATTGATCAAATGTTCCAACTGCCCAGAGTGGGTACATTTGTGACACTTCTCTTGCTCTAGATGATTACGGTTGCACTTGTTGCACAAAGGTGCGGTACCAACATAGTTTTGCCTTTTGCGAGGTTGTGTTGGCTGGTTTCGTGCAACCTGTTTGTCTTGAGCAGTTACAGCGTAGTTTTGAGAGGCTTTGCGCTTCTTCTTCTTGGATACCTCGGCATGTTCTTCCGTTGGTTCCACTTGAGCAGTCTTGTCAGATGGTCTTGAGTCGCCCTTCCGAAACAGCTTGCGCTTCCTGATATGGGATTCAGTCAGAGTGGCAGACAATTCAATGGCTTGTCTGACAGTAGTAGGGTTGCTGCCAGTAACGATATCCTGAACTACGTCAGGAAGACCATCAATGTATTTCTCGATCGCCTTATCCAGAGGCGTAACCATAGTAGGGTCAGTATAGGCTCGATGTTCCCCACTGTCTTGCTTCAAATCATCAAATTCCCTTTCTAGAGCCCTTAGCTCATGACGAGGACATAATTCCTTCATCATAAGAGCCCTAAGCTCGGCCCAAGTTTGTGCTAATGCAACCTCAGCACCGCGGTCTCTCATAACCCCGTTCCACCATGTAAGAGCCCTCTTCTGAAACACACTCGAAGAAAACTCGACCTTGCGATTTTCAGGACACTGAACGTGACGGAAAGTATTCTCAATGCTCTCGAACCATTGAAGAAGCCCAGTTGCTCCCTCAGAACCACTAAACTTGAGCGGTTTAGCCGAGTTAAAATTCTTGAAATTGCATGGAGCATTGGTGTTGTTGTTGGCTTGGTTCCATTGAGCAATGAGGTTTGGGAACGCAACAGCCATTTGCTGTGCTATAATTTCTGCCAGTTCGGCATTCGCTATCTAATTCTCGCGTCGAGGAGGCATTCTAAAAGAGGAAACATGAAAGGAAACGAGTGAGAGAATTAGACGAAAAGAATGAGATGAAATAAATCTGATGAAAGCAAGGATAGTGGTCATTTGTTGTTACTACAAAGCAACAAACGACCCCGGTGATTAATCAAAGTAAATAGGTCAAAAATAATGTATCGCGGAGACATGCTGTAACACCTGTGCCTCCACGGCCATCAAACAAATACCAAACCAATGAAATATTATATTTCATACTTGGGATTTGTAAAATTATGTGTATCTTTTACACATATCAACTCTTGATTGATTTTAAGCTTTAAATCGCTTTCTGGAGGGTTATACGCGCTCTGATGCGTAAATATAACCAGTTTAATCCAACGAACACTCCGGAATAGTGAAATAGGCTTAACATACCTTAAATATCCTTTACATAACTTAGAAATAAGTTTTAAAGGCTTTGGTATGGCAAAAACAAGTTAAATCGCTTACAGGGACTAAATTTGACAAACTGCGAAAGTATGCCAATTTGAACTGTAACAGACCTTCCGGAACATGACCATAAGTTAAACATACCATAAATATCCTTTACATAGCTTATAAATAGGCTTTGAGGGGTTCGGTGTGCTAAAATAAACTTTTGGGTCATTCAGGGACTAAAAGTGTCAAAAAGTGCACAAGTTTGCATTTTCGCGCATAACTTACGTTCTGAATACATCCGGACATCCAAAAATTTATGTAAGCATGACTATATTATATTTTAGTGTTCGCCTTAGGAAAAATCCATTCGTTTCGTCATTTGGATCGTTTTTCGCGCTTATGCGCATTCCGTCGTAATTAAGCGAACATCGCGTTCGTACGACCAAACGAACCATCCTCCGACATATTTTTGAACATGTTTCATGCCCACAATGTTTAGGCAACATTTTAGGGCCTTAAAGATGGCTTTACGGGCCTTGGAGGTGTCGGAAATGCCTTAAAACACGTGCAGGGACCAAATATGTAACTTTTGAAACTTTTCTGAAACAGCTGAGGGTGTCGCGTAGCGCGAGCCCTAGAGGCTTGCCAGTCGCGCTACGCGACTGCCTAAACTGGGCCAGATTCAATGTTTTGGTTGCAAGTTGCAGCTGATCGATTCGTGTCCACTCGTTTCCTATCGTCTAGTCAGCGGATAAGAACAAGTTTCTAGCCACCACAACTTTGTGACAAGTGTACGGCTCGGATCGTGGCACGATATTTAAGAAACGATCCTAGCGGCTCTACTTTTACTATAAATACCCATCCACCCTCAACCCCAAAACCCACAAATCTGATTAAGAAAGCTCTAAGTTGGAACCTTCGTTTCATACCTGAGCTATTTTGATCTGGGGTTAGCATTCGGGGACCCTTCGTAAGTATTCTTTCGTTCTTTTCCTTATATTTACTGCTTTTCGAGTCAGAAAGTCAAACTTTGTTTGACTTTCAGCGTTGACCAGTAATGGTCAATGCGAAGTTCGTTTGAACTTCGCAACGTGATTGTAATCACGATGGTCATAGTCCCTTGGGACTATGCCTACTGATTACCACGTTGTCTAGGGTCGTAGGGTAAGCGATCTAATAAATCGCTTATACCTCGAACCCGACCCAGTTTGGTCGATCATTAGGATCCGACCAAACACAGTAGGTGACCATAGTAGGTAGGGAATAACCTTCCGAGGTTATACCCTATGGTCACATCGTTTAAGTAGTTGTATGATAGGTAGTTTATATGCCTTAGGTAAATTACCAGAATACCCTTTTCATGTATAATTGGTAATTAATCATATGTAACCTAAACTTTTGTCACATAACTGATTATGTAACATGTTAAGGCATATATTACTTGTCATAGGACTAGTTAGGCGGTCCGAACGCGTTTCACGCACACGACGCGTTAAAGTAGCATAAGCTACCTAAACGGGTCGTAATGGGTCGAAATCACTTAGGTTAAGTTTCATTTAGTATGTAGGCTTTGTTAAACCAAAAGACACGAGTCTCTACACTCGTTTGGTTTACAAACCCTAATGCTACCCGATCTTCCGATTTAGGTCCGGTTTATTAATGTAGCTACCTATACTAGGTGCCGTTTGATATCCGCGATCTCTAGTATTGTTTGGTTGTTACTCAAGGACTACCGAGCAATCTCAAGTGAGTACATAGACCCCTCTTTTACTGTTTTCCAAACTGTTTTGGGGTGGAACACATGTGCCTACTTGTTACTTTCATGCTTTCCTGTTTTCACATCATATATCGGTTATGTTCATTAGTACATTATAGTACATGATTTCATTTCAGTTTATGCTATGTATGCCCATTGAGTGCGTACTTAGTACATCGTTTTACATTACATTTCATGCTACGTGTGCCCATTGTGTGCATTACTTAGTACATCTGATTTCATCACATGCTTACCTTTTGACATTTGATCATACAAGTTATTACTTATCTTTTGACAAACTAAATGACTATCTATGGTTTTAAACACTGATTTCTCTAAAGAACATAAAATAAAATGTTGAATTGTACTTATTTTATGTTCACCAGACCGATTGTTAGTATGATATAGCGCTATAGGATTTGACACCCCATTCCTGTTGTCATGGAATGTCTGAAACCAATTTGTTTCTCCATCCAAATAGGGATTTCCTTTGTGGTATCCCTATAGTCTCAAAGGTGTATTTTGATGCACTAGGTCTGAATGAATTCTTAAATCACACTATTAAAGTATATTTTTATATACTCTCATGTGTGGTATTGTACAAAACCAACATATATTTATAACATCTAAAGCATATTTTAATATGTTATTTACAAAACCAAAACATAGTTTAATATGTTATTTATCACATCCAAAGCATATTTTGATATGTTACTTATGAAACCAAAACATAGTTTAATATGTTACTTACAAATCCAAAGTATACTTTTGATATGCTACTATAAGGTTATTCGTTTAACTTTACATTACTTACAATACATAAACATTTCTACAATTGTTAAACATTACTTTGGTGGTTTGGTTTGATTAAGTGATTAAGTAACGATGCATGTGTAATATGATACAAACATGGTGGATACGCCGCTGGTACTTCCTATATATAAGTGTTTGTATGGTATTACATATCGTAGCGTTAATTGAATCATTTCAGTTTGAGACATAGAATATTTTATACAAGTAACATACTTTTCACAAGACATTGATTTACAAACAACTTATCTTATACAAACTCATTTTTATATGGTTATTCCTTTAACCATACATTATTCACTTATCTATACATATCATCTTATCTTATCGTTTTTCAAATGATTTACAAGACAAAACAAATTACAAGGTTCATGACTAAACATTTTCTCAAACATAAGTCATGAATTCTGTTTTCACAAAACCTATGTATCTCACAGGCATTTTTATGCTGACGTACCTATTTTCACATGTGTTTTCAGGAGATGAAGCATAGGACTTATCAAGACATACTTAGGCGGACCTGTGCCTTAGTGACATTAAAAGATGCAAGACTAGTTAATTGTGTTGTACTTCTTTGTTTATTTAGACATTGTAACACTTTCAATCTATAAAACAAAACTTCAATTGCCATGGATTTGAGACAATTAATTCTGTTACAACACTCCCCGATGTTTCCGCCACGTTTTGTATGTTCTACGTGGTCGGGGTGTGACAGAAAAGATGGTATCAGAGCCAATGGTTATAGGGAATTAGGTTATTAGTAATTAGTAATGCTTTGACCTAGTCTATAACCTTCTTAGGACCCTAACGCGAGTTTGCTTGCGTTTAGTCATAAAACAATACCGTCACCTATCCTTAGGCGACGACCACAACAAGAACATAAATTTCAAAACCGCTTTGAAAACTAATCATCTGTTCTAGGATGATTTATTACAAGGTTTTGAACCCTCTGTTATAAGATTTTGAACCCCTTTGAATTTTCAAAATCTCGTCAAGGTTTTGGGTTTTAAATAATGTGAACACGTGCAAACTGGAAGGGTGAATGCCTGTATTCTGGGATTTCTGTCTAGGCAAGCACTTCGTATACATCTCATCAGACGCGAGACCAGTTGTGCTTACCTGGGAATTCTTGGGATGAGTGTTCACTTATAGGCGAGCATGTCTTCGCGATACATTATTTTTGACCCATTTACTTTGATTAGTCACTGAGTGTCGTTTGTTTACCTTGTGGTAACAAACAAATGACCACTACCCTTGCTTTCATCAGATTTGTTTCATCTCATTCTTTTCGTCTAAATCTCTCACTCGTTTCCTTTCATGTTTCCTCTTTTAGAATGCCTCCTCGACGCGACAATCAGATGGCAAATGACGAACTGGCGGGAATCATCGCACAGCAAATGGCTATTGCCTTCCCAAATCTTTATGCTCAAATGATGCAAGCCATCAACAACAACAATGCTCCATGCAATTTCAAAACTTTTAACTCGGCTAAACCACTCAAATTTAGTGGTTCTGAGGGAGCAACTGGGCTTCTTCAATGGTTCGAGAGCATTGAGAATACGTTCCGTCACGTTCAGTGTCCTGAAAATCGCAAGGTCGAGTTTTCTTTAAGTGTGTTTCAGAAGAGGGCTCTCACATGGTGGAACGGAGTGATGAGAGACCGCGGTGCTGAGGTTGCATTAGCACAGACTTGGGCTGAGCTTAGGGCTCTTATGATGAAGGAGTTTTGCCCTCGTCATGAACTACGAGCTTTGGAGAGGGAGTTTGATGATTTGAAGCAAGACAGTGGTGAACATCGAGCCTATACTGACCGTTTTGAAGAATTGAGCCTGTTGTGTCCTGCTATGGTTACTCCTGTGGATAAGGCGATCGAGAAATATACTGATGGTCTTCCTGACCTAGTTCAGGATATTGTTACTGGCAGCAACCCTACTACTGTCAGACAAGCCATTGAACTGTCTGCCACCCTAACTGAATCCCACATCAGGAAGAAAAAGCTTTTTCGAAAAGGCGACCCAAGACCATCTGACAAGACTGCTCCAGCTGAGCCAAAGGAAAAACAGGATGAGGTATCCAAGAAGAAGAAACGCAAGGCCTCTCAAAACTGCGCGATAACTGCTCAAGACAAACAGGTTGCACCAAACCAACCAGCACAACCTCGCAAAAGGCAAAACTATGTTGGTACCGCACCTATGTGCAACAAGTGCAACCGTCATCATCTAGCGCAAGAGCAATGTCACAAATGTACCCACTGTGGGCGGTTAGGACATCTGATCAATGTTTGTCGATATGCAAATCAAGCTGCTGCAAACCCTGCTGCTGTTCAAGCACGGTTCCCTCCGGGGTCATGTTATAACTGTGGTGACCTTACTCACTACAGAAACAATTGCCCAAGGCTTGTTAACGCACCTCCAGCGCGAGGATGAGCATTTAACATCAACAAGGCAAACAGAAACAATGATGCGGCAGTGAACAACAAGTGTTTTGTTATTTCCCTTGGTTGTTATCTTTGGCGTTTAAAGACAAGTCAGTTGTTATATAAATAAAAATTCGTCGTTTTTATTTTTGCAAAACTGATACGATTGTGTGAATGTTTGATACAACCTTATGATGTCAACCCAAATACAAACTACTCGTATGGTTCTGTCATTTTATGATCACTTGTGATCTCCCCAAGAACCTTAAACATTCGTTTCTTTTAAGAAACAAAGCCAAACTCTTATTGAAAATCCTTCTATCTTTATAGGTGGATCCTTGGAAATGATTAAAGTGCCAAATGAAATCCATGGATTGGATTCCTAGAGTGCTTTAATTATCTATACCTAAAGAGAACGAATTAACGAATCAAGTTAACTAATTTTGTGCTTATGTGTTTTCTTACATGTTAATGGTTGTATGTGATCCATTCAAATCCTCATAGAATCTTACATTTCTTGTATAAGAGATCCTTAATAGGATATCCAAAGTTACTATCTTAAATCCTTAATGGACTTCTACGTTGTAGTCAAATCCCATGGATTTTTAAAGTACTATATTATAATTGGACCCCTTGGGAGGTCTAGTTAAACAGATTGATTTGAAAATCTGGTTAGAAATATCATGTGATGATATAATAGAAAAGATCCCTTAAGTGGTCTATTTAAGGAGATCGTACGACGGTCTAGTTAATAAGGTCATGTGTTGATCTAGTTGAAAAGACTGTTCGTTGATCTAATTGAAAAGATCCTTTGGTGGTCTAGTCAGGTCTCTTCATGTTTATTCAATTGATTTTCCTCTACGCATTATGAAATGAACTGTGCGGACTGTGCAAGGGATTACGTAATTATGGAGGCCTACATAATTATGGAAATTCAGTGCACAGAAACAACAAGAAGTTTTGTCATGTGTTAAGACCTAAAGTGACAAGAATAATGATATGGGAGAAGTCTCGGACTTTGACCGATGTCATTTATTCTCACACTTCTCAATTCTGATCTCAATCACACACACAGTTTCAAATGATAAGTCTTCATAAGAAACGTTCTTCTGTCCGTGGTTCAAAAATTTCATGTTTTACTGCTTCAAGGAATTCACTTTGAGGGTTAACAAATTCGCTAAGAATCCTAACATAGCCCAGAGTTTTACTTAAGGGTTCAATGGAACTATTAGAAGGCGAAACGGTCACAGCTGTCTTCACAAGTTTCCTCTAGAATTAAATTTCGGGACGAAATTTCCTAAAGTAGGGGAGACTGTAACACCTGTGCCTCCACGGCCATCAAACAAATACCAAACCAATGAAATATTATATTTCATACTTGGGATTTGTAAAATTATGTGTATCTTTTACACATATCAACTCTTGATTGATTTTAAGCTTTAAATCGCTTTCTGGAGGGTTATACGCGCTCTGATGCGTAAATATAACCAGTTTAATCCAACGAACACTCCGTAATAGTGAAATAGGCTTAACATACCTTAAATATCCTTTACATAACTTAGAAATAAGTTTTAAAGGCTTTGGTATGGCAAAAACAAGTTAAATCGCTTACAGGGACTAAATTTGACAAACTGCGAAAGTATGCCAATTTGAACTGTAACAGACCTTCCGGAACATGACCATAAGTTAAACATACCATAAATATCCTTTACATAGCTTATAAATAGGCTTTGAGGGGTTCGGTGAGCTAAAATAAACTTTTGGGTCATTCAGGGACTAAAAGTGTCAAAAAGTGCACAAGTTTGCATTTTCGCGCATAACTTACGTTCTGAATACATCCGGACATCCAAAAATTTATGTAAGCATGACTATATTATATTTTAGTGTTCGCCTTAAGAAAAATCCATTCGTTTCGTCATTTGGATCGTTTTTCGCGCTTATGCGCATTCCGTCGTAATTAAGCGAACATCGCGTTCGTACGACCAAACGAACCATCCTCCGACATATTTTTGAACATTTTTCATGCCCACAATGTTTAGGCAACATTTTAGGGCCTTAAAGATGGCTTTACGGGCCTTGGAAGTGTCTGAAATGCCTTAAAACACGTGCAGGGACCAAATATGTAACTTTTGAAACTTTTCTGAAACAGCTGAGGGTGTCGCGTAGCGCGAGCCCTAGAGGCTTGCCAGTCGCACTACGTGACTGCCTAAACTGGGCCAGATTCAATGTTTTGGTTGCAAGTTGCAGCTGATCGATTCGTGTCCACTCGTTTCCTATCGTCTAGTCAGCGGATAAGAACAAGTTTCTAGCCACCACAACTTTGTGACAAGTGTACGGCTCGGATCGTGGCACGATATTTAAGAAACAATCCTAGCGGCTCTACTTTTACTATAAATACCCATCCACCCTCAACCCCAAAACCCACAAATCTGATTAAGAAAGCTCTAAGTTGGAACCTTCGTTTCATACCTGAGCTATTTTGATCTGGGGTTAGCATTCGGGGACCCTTCGTAAGTATTCTTTCGTTCTTTTCCTTATATTTACTGCTTTTCGAGTCAGAAAGTCAAACTTTGTTTGACTTTCAGCGTTGACCAGTAATGGTCAATGCGAAGTTCGTTTGAACTTCGCAACGTGATTGTAATCACGATGGTCATAGTCCCTTGGGACTATGCCTACTGATTACCACGTTGTCTAGGGTCGTAGGGTAAGCGATCTAATAAATCGCTTATACCTCGAACCCGACCCAGTTTGGTCGATCATTAGGATCCGACCAAACACAGTAGGTGACCATAGTAGGTAGGGAATAACCTTCCGAGGTTATACCCTATGGTCACATCGTTTAAGTAGTTGTATGATAGGTAGTTTATATGCCTTAGGTAAATTACCAGAATACCCTTTTCATGTATAATTGGTAATTAATCATATGTAACCTAAACTTTTGTCACATAACTGATTATGTAACATGTTAAGGCATATATTACTTGTCATAGGACTAGTTAGGCGGTCCGAACGCGTTTCACGCACACGACGCGTTAACGTAGCATAAGCTACCTAAACGGGTCGTAATGGGTTGAAATCACTTAGGTTAAGTTTCATTTAGTATGTAGGCTTTGTTAAACCAAAAGACACGAGTCTCTACACTCGTTTGGTTTACAAACCCTAATGCTACCCGATCTTCCGATTTAGGTCCGGTTTATTAATGTAGCTACCTATACTAGGTGCCGTTTGATATCCGCGATCTCTAGTATTGTTTGGTTGTTACTCAAGGACTACCGAGCAATCTCAAGTGAGTACATAGACCCCTCTTTTACTGTTTTCCAAACTGTTTTGGGGTGGAACACATGTGCCTACTTGTTACTTTCATGCTTTCCTGTTTTCACATCATATATCGGTTATGTTCATTAGTACATTATAGTACATGATTTCATTTCAGTTTATGCTATGTATGCCCATTGAGTGCGTACTTAGTACATCGTTTTACATTACATTTCATGCTACGTGTGCCCATTGTGTGCATTACTTAGTACATCTGATTTCATCACATGCTTACCTTTTGACATTTGATCATACAAGTTATTACTTATCTTTTGACAAACTAAATGACTATCTATGGTTTTAAACACTGATTTCTCTAAAGAACATAAAATAAAATGTTGAATTGTACTTATTTTATGTTCACCAGACCGATTGTTAGTATGATATAGCGCTATAGGATTTGACACCCCATTCCTGTTGTCATGGAATGTCTGAAACCAATTTGTTTCTCCATCCAAATAGGGATTTCCTTTGTGGTATCCCTATAGTCTCAAAGGTGTATTTTGATGCACTAGGTCTGAATGAATTCTTAAATCACACTATTAAAGTATATTTTTATATACTCTCATGTGTGGTATTGTACAAAACCAACATATATTTATAACATCTAAAGCATATTTTAATATGTTATTTACAAAACCAAAACATAGTTTAATATGTTATTTATCACATCCAAAGCATATTTTGATATGTTACTTATGAAACCAAAACATAGTTTAATATGTTACTTACAAATCCAAAGTATACTTTTGATATGCTACTATAAGGTTATTCGTTTAACTTTACATTACTTACAATACATAAACATTTCTACAATTGTTAAACATTACTTTGGTGGTTTGGTTTGATTAAGTGATTAAGTAACGATGCATGTGTAATATGATACAAACATGGTGGATACGCCGCTGGTACTTCCTATATATAAGTGTTTGTATGGTATTACATATCGTAGCGTTAATTGAATCATTTCAGTTTGAGACATAGAACATTTTATACAAGTAACATACTTTTCACAAGACATTGATTTACAAACAACTTATCTTATACAAACTCATTTTTATATGGTTATTCCTTTAACCATACATTATTCACTTATCTATACATATCATCTTATCTTATCGTTTTTCAAATGATTTACAAGACAAAACAAATTACAAGGTTCATGACTAAACATTTTCTCAAACATAAGTCATGAATTCTGTTTTCACAAAACCTATGTATCTCACAGGCATTTTTATGCTGACGTACCTATTTTCACATGTGTTTTCAGGAGATGAAGCATAGGACTTATCAAGACATACTTAGGCGGACCTGTGCCTTAGTGACATTAAAAGATGCAAGACTAGTTAATTGTGTTGTACTTCTTTGTTTATTTAGACATTGTAACACTTTCAATCTATAAAACAAAACTTCAATTGCCATGGATTTGAGACAATTAATTCTGTTACAACACTCCCCGATGTTTCCGCCACGTTTTGTATGTTCTACGTGGTCGGGGTGTGACACATGCTCGCCTATAAGTGGACACTCACCCCAAGAGTTCCCAAGTAAGAGTGACTGGTCCGATTATGTGGATTTTTACGAACACTCTAGCCTTAGACAGAAAACTCAGGGTACAGGCACCCACCCTTCCAGTTTGCACGTGTTCACATTATTTAGACCAACTTTGACGGGATTTTGAGAAATTAAAGGGTTCAAAACCATATAATAAATCATCCTAGAACAGATGATTAGTTTTCAAAGCGGGATAGAAATTTGTGTTCTTATTGTGGTTGTCACCTAAGAATAAGTGACGGTATTGTTTTAAAACTAAACACAAGAAAACTTGTGTTAGGGTCCTAGGAAGGTTATAGTCTAGGTCAAAGCATTACTAATAACCTAATTCCCTATAACCATTGGCTCTGATACCAACTTTTCTGTCACACCCCGACCACGTAAAACAACTAGACGTGGCAGAAACGTCGGGGAGTGTTGTAACAGAATCATCGTTTCACAACCATGGAATAAATAATTTTTGTTTTATTGAATAAATGAACTCATTGTTTTAATAAAATCAAATAAGTACAACTATGATCTTCCAAGTTTTAAAGTCGCTAAGGCACGAGTCCATCCTAACTGTAGCATGTATCAACAATCATCATAAGACGGCACCTGAAACATATGTAAAAATAGGTACGTCAGCATAAAAATGCCTGTAAGATACATAGGTTTTATGAAAATAGATTCATGACTTGAGTTTAACGAAGATGTTTAATAAAATTTAGTCATGAACCTTGTAGATTGTTTTATTTTGTAAATCATTTGAAGAGCAATAAGGTCAGATGATATGTATAATAAGAGAATAGTGTATAGTTAAATGAATAACCAAGTAAAGATGAGTTTGTATAAGATAAGTTGTTTGTAAAACAATATTTTGATAAAAAGGCTTTTAGTATATTTGAAAATATACTTTGTATTTTAAGAGAATCGAATGAGTAACATATTAAAGTATATTTCAGTTCCAATATCGTTAACCCAAGTGTACTAAATAACACCATGGTATGTAATGCAATGAAAACACTTATATATAAGAAGTACCAGCTGCGTATCTACCATGTTTTCATCACATTACATCCGTCCCGTTATCTAAACACTAACCAAAACCCAATCGTTAGATAGATAGTACATTAAATATACTTTAGTTGTTTAAAATGATAGTTTTCAGTAGTATATTACAAGTGTACTTCGGATTTATAAATAACATATTAAACTATGTTTTGGTTTCATATATAACATATCATAATATGTTTTGGATGTGATAAATAACATATTAAACTATGTTTTAGTTTTGTAAATAACATATCAAAATATGCTTTGGATGTGATAAATAAAATAAAATATATGTTGGTTTTGTACTATATCGCATATGGGAGCATATCAAACTATACTTTTGGGAGTATAACTAAATATACAAAAATAATGTGATTTAAGAATTCATTCAGACCTAGTGCATCAAAATACACCTTTGAGACTATAGGAATACCACAAAGGAAATCCATATTTGGATGGAGAAAAATAAATTGGTTTCAGACATTCCATGACAACAGGAATGGGGTGTCAAATCCTATAGCGCTATATCATACTAACAACCGGTCTGGTGAACATAAAATAAGTACTATCCAACAATTTACTTTGATAATCTTGGGAAAAATTAGTGTTTAAACCATAAATAATCATTCAATTTGTCAAAAGATAAGTACTAATACGTATAATAAATTATACTTTGAAATCATGAACATAACAAATAGGTACACATGCTTCACCCCAAAACATTGAAAACGGTAAAAGTGGGGACTATGTACTCACTTGAGATTGGTTAGTAGTCCTTGAGTAACAACCAAACAATGCTAGAGATCACGGATATCAAACGGCACCTAATATGGGTAACTATGTTAATAAACCGAACCTAAACCGAAGGATTTAGATAGAATGAGGGTTCGTAAACCAAACGAGTATGGAGACTCGTGTCATATAGTTTAACGAAGCCTACATACTAAATGAAACCTAACCTAAGTGCTTACGACCCATTACGACCCGTTTAGGTAGCTTATGCTACTTTAACGCGTCGTTCGCGTGAAACGCGTTTGGACCGCCTAACTAGTCCAATGACAAGTAAAATATGCCTTAACATGTTTAATATTGTTGATAAATCAGTTTAGAGGTCATAGGTTATGTTACATAAGTTTAAAATGAATTTTGGCATCAAAGGGGAATTTTGGTAATTTACCTAAGACATATAAACTACCTATCATACAACTACTTAAACGAAGCGACCATAAGGTATAACCTCGGAAGGTTATTCCCTATACACTATGGTCACCTAAGGTATTTGGTTGGATCCTAATGATCGACCAAATGGGTGGGGTTCGAAAGTATAAACGATTGTTTAGATCGTTTACCTTACGACCCTATGTAAGCACTAAACTAAAAGTGATGAGCTAAGCATGCAAAAAGAAGCTTAACTAAGTTTAGAAAACAAGTTTGGTATCAAAATAAACGGTTTTGATACCCAAGAGTAGTTTGGTTACAAAATACGCAAGAATGCGCATTTTGGCCGAAACTACGACTCGTCACTGAGCCTAGATAACGTGGTAATCAGTAGGTATAGTCACTAGGGACTATAACCATCGTGATTACGCTCACGTTATGAAGTTCAAACGAACTTCGCATTGACCATAAATTGGTCAATGCAGAAATTCAAACAAATTTTGACTTTCTGACTCGAAAAGCAATAAAAGAACGAAGGAACACTTACAAAGGGTCCCCGAAAGCTAATCTTGATCCAAGTAGCTCAGGATGAAATAATGGTTTCAACTTAGAGCTTCTCAAATCAGATTCTTGTGGGTTTTTTTAAGGAATGGGGTTGGGTATTTATAGTGTTTCTCGAACCGTTAAGATCGTTCCTCGAAAACCGTGCTTTGATCTCAACCATACACATCAAGACCCTGGTTTTACAAAACCATTAGAGCCCATAGTATTGCCCAAAACCATGGGAGCAAGTGGAAAGGACTAGGTTCGATGTTTCTGCATTTTTGCTATCTGAGGACCCCTTACGCACCGTAAGGAGATGGCTTACGGTGCGCAAGCCATCAACTATGCAGAAATGTCAGTTTTGGTCCCTACACCTTGTTTAAGCCATTTCCGACACATTTAAGGCCTGTTAACCCCATTTCAAAGCTCTAAAATGAAGTTAAAGTAAAGGGAACTTAAAATGTGCTCAAAAATATCTCGGATGTCGGTTCGTTTGGCCGTACAATTGCGATGTTCGCTTAATTACGATGGAATGCACATAAGCGCGAAAAACGATCCAAATGACGCGACGAATGGATTTTTCTTATGCCAAACACTAAAATAAAATGTTTTAGTACTTACATAAATTTTTGGATGTCCGGATGTATTCAGAACGTAGGTTATGCGCGAAGGTGCAAACTTGTGCACTTTTTGACGCTTTTAGTCCCTGAATGACCCAAAAGTTTATTTTATCATACCGAACCCCTCAAAGCCTATTTCTAAGCTATGTAAAGGATATTTATGGTATATTTAACTTATGGTCGTGTTCCGGAATGTTCGTTACAGTTCAAATTGGCATACTTTCGCAGTTTGTCGAATTAAGTCCTTGTAAGCGATTAAACTTGATTTTGTCATACCAAAGCCTTCAAAACTTATTTCTAAGTTATGTAAAGGTTATTTAAGGGATTTTAATCCTATTTCACTATTCCAGGGTGTTCGTTGGATTAAACTGGTTATATTTACGCATCAGAGCGCGTATAACCCTCCAGAAAGCGATTTAAATCTTAAAATCGAACAAGAGTTGATATGTGCAAACGATACACATATTTTAACAAATCCCAAGTATGAAATACAATATTTCATTGGTTTGGCATTTGTTTGATGGTTGAAGTGACACAGGTGTCACAATTAGACAGAAGTTCGAGTTCACCGGTCAAAAGTGTTACAATTCTGGTTCGGGTTATCGAAAGAAACCAAACCATAACAGTAATTTCAAAAAGAAAGGATTAGGTTTTATTGCACCAGAAAACCATAAAAAATATAAAGAAGTTAAACCAAAAACTAAATTTGTTTCAGGAGCAAGTTCTGAAGAGGAGAAGGAGAAACCTTTTTGCAAACAGTCAAACAAGGAGTTTCTCGCTGAAAAGCAAAAGAATATGTTGAAGGAATCTGAACCGAGACTTGAAAGAAGAACCTATTTCAAATGCCGAGAGGTTGGACATATTGCTTGGAATTTCCCAAAGCCCACCAACACAAAACAGGGAGTTTCTTCTAATTCTAAATTGAAAGAGAAATGTGTTGATAAAAAAGAACAACCAATAGAAAAATTTAAGGAGTTCAAAAATTAGACTTTCGAAGTTGGTAAAAGTTCGAAACATTTTTACAAAAGAAGAGCCAATTTAAACAATCATAAATGGGTTGTTAAGAAATCAGGGGTTGTTTCTGGCAATGAATCTGATTCGTTAAAGTCAGATGAACCACCTGTTGTGCTAAATGATGAGAATTACGTTCCAATAACGGATGATGAAAATTTTCCGCCATTGTCAAACGAAAACTTGAATAAAAAATTGGTAAGATTGAGATTTCAGATCAATTCTTCTCTGATAAGAAAGAATTTGATGCTGAAAAAACATTTAATGGTAAAGTGCTACATATTTTTGGTAAGATGGCTGATGGGAAGGTGAAGGGAGTGAAAGAATTTTATGAATCAAAAATTGTTAAACCAAATGATGATGGTTCACCCATGATTGATCAGGCATGGGTGAGATTCTTTAAAAAGTAAAATCCTGACTTGCCGGAGCTCCCAAGTTGGTAATCGTGGAGCATGAATCGGCATCATTCTTGAAAAATGTTTATGTGAAAAACCTACAAGTGATAGTTTTTACAAGTGCTTGAAAGAACAAAGTTATGAATGAATCCCCATGATGTGTGAAATCAACAAAAGTAATTTTTCGGAAAAACCATTTTGGTTAAAACAAACTTAAGTGTTTTGAATTCATAATGGGAAAATAGTTTGTTGTCAGGGGGAGTTCTGATTGTTTGAGCCAAGAGAATGGAGAATTGAAGCAATTCACATCAGTTTGTCATTTTATTTGTACAGTTTATTGCTTTTACTTTCAAATTTTCCAGGAAAATCAAAAAATTGAAACATATTTTTGATTTTAGGGGGAGTAAAAAATTAAAATTTGAAAAATTTGAAAAATCCAAAAACATGATAAAATAAAAAATACAAAAACATCGAAAAATCAAAAATGAGTTTTGTTGTGAAAAAGAGGAAATGATAGTACATCAGTAGACAATCACAGCATGCTAAAGAATTGGAAAGTTAAATATGTGATAAACGGTCTCACTGATGATATGCCAGTAGGTTTTGACACATTCAGTAGATTGATTTCGAGATATAAACCTAAATATTAGTAGCTTTCTTAACTCGTGGGGAACATCTCTCGGATATATGGGTAACCCCCGAAATCTTGTTTGAGAGATTGCCTAATTCTGAGATACTAGGTCTTTATATTGTTTGATATCTGGGGTATTATACCTAGTCTTCTGATATTGTGGAAGCAATGGCCTAGACTTCGTATAATACTTTACGCGCTTTAAAAGCTTACCCTCTGCATAAAAATTGAAAAATATCGAAAGATGTAATTCAAGTGTAGTTGTAAAGATGATCCCCAAGGTGGGCACACCTCAAAGTCGAGCCTTCATCTCTTTGACGGAATGGAAGTTCATACCTGAGCTCTCAAGGTCTCGCACTAACCCAGAGTACAGATATCATTATGGTATATTCACCTGTAAGACTGAATCTTGGGAATCTTGATACGTGAGTATATTCTGAGGTGGGCACGCGAATAAGTTAAGTGCTTAAAACACTTATTCTCGTATCTCGAAACAATTGAACTTTGTGTGAAAATTTAAATGGATCAGTATACTGACAACCTAAGTGAATCATTTAGAACTTAAAGTCTAAAAAGGTCAACGGTGTTAGTGATTTGTCTCAAAAACTGATATGATCCTCTTACACAAACTCACAAAAATATGTCTGTATATAATATATTTCCCAAAATCCAAAAAGTTTTTCAGTGTGTTTTAGCATAAAATTTTGAAAGATCAAAAAGATTTTATTTCATCTTAATTTGGACAACTTATGTTGAAAAGCTGATTTTCAAAATTCCGAGTGCTAAACATGATGAACGACAGTGGGTTGGGAGAGTGTGTTTGAAATGAAAAATGATGTTAAAGTTTGAGATAATTTGAGAAATGTTTTAAGATAATCTTACAAGTGATGTTTTGAGGCTGATTTTACTGTTAGTTAATCAAGGTCATTAATTTGAACTTGATATAACTATTGTTGATGTTGAATGATATCTACAAGTGGTTTCTAAATTTGTTAAATTTTAACAATTGTGAAATTTACTTTTGGGTAGAGAATTGTGCAGGTTACTAGGTTCCTGATCCTATTGCGACGAAGAGCCAGGAGATGTTCCTGAACCTGTGAAAGCTGTAGAGCCAGATCCCCGTGTCTAAGCGTGAGCAGAGTTTGAGCCGGGACACGATCTTAGAACAAGTGATATGTCAGATTGCGATCCCAGAACAACTTAAAGGGGAGTCTGTTAGCAAAGGGGAGTCTGTTGATTGGAAGATTTCAGAGTAAAGAAGGAGTCTGAATGCTAGAGAGCCAGTCTGCTATTCTGGAATAGTACTCAAGATAGAAGTTGCTAATGCTGATGAGTTTAAAGAATCAAGAGATCTGATCAAGAGAGATTGAAAGATAAAGATTGAAGGATGCTTACAGAGAAAGATACTTTGGAAAGAGCAAGAAGACCGATCAAGACTGAAGACTCAATACACTGAAGACTAGTCAACATCCAAGGGGGAGTCTGTTAGTGCATATGTTTATTGACTTGTATCGAGTCATGTATATAGATTGTGTAGACCGGAGCTCATTAGACTATAAAATAGGAGTTTAGAGATGATTGACTAGGTCGCACGAGCTAGCTAATCCAGCTCGTACGGTCTGACCAGGTCGCACGGGATGGTGAGGTTGGTTCATGTGGCGATTCCTATATATAGGTGAGTCCGGGTCTTCATTTGTAACGATCTGATTCCAGAGACGAAGTGCTGCCGAAGTGTTGAACGATCTGTAATCAGTTTCAAATCAATACAATCGACATTTAAAGTGATTCTACGTGTGAATCTAGCTATTATAACATCAATACGTCTGTTTCCGCCTTTCGTATTGATCGAGAAGTCTTCTGAACGACTCCTTTGATCGATTCCCGATCCTACATTAAAGTTTCAAACAACACAACCTCTGATTAAGTTACAAACCAACAAAAGTGGATGACATCTAAACTTGAAATTTACATCCAGAGACAACACCAGCACCCAAGATCCAACTTGTTTCCTGAAATACATGTAATTTTGAAAACATCAACAAAAGTTGAGCGAGTTCCTGCGTTTTGTATGAGTATTGATAAGCTTGGAAACATTTGAGAGACTTCTTTGAAAACAGGTATGAAAAGCGTCTATGAACAGATCAATTAATGTTTTGCAAGGACATTAATGCATGTGAAGAGATAGGGAGTACTCAATATGAGTAGACTTTTGTCTTTGTCGAATCCCCTCGACTGTGTCGAATTCCCTTGACTGTGTCAAATTCACCTTGACTGTGTCAAATTCCCTTAACCGCATCAAATCACCTTGGCTCTGTCAAATCCCCTTGACCGTCGTGGAATCACCTCGACTGGGACACTAAAGCACTCTAAGTGGTCACATAAGGACCTTGAGTGGGGCTCGGCCGTACCCGTTAGATCTAACCTTTGTCTCTGATTCTTATGGAGTTATTTGCATTTCAATTACAGTCTAATTGTTTATTTCATAGCCAAATCATACCATTTGAACATTCGTAACATGTATTTCACCTCCGAGAGTTATAAATCCTAAAACAGTAAGAGAAAATGGGGACATGAACTCACAAGTTTGCGTCCTGCTATCTCGTATGCTCAAAGGTCCTTCTATGAGTCGTACAACTACCTACACACGTGCCATGTTTTATTAGATGTTTAGGTCGTGCAACGACTCTTTGCCTTAGTTGTTCATTAAGACTTGTTTTGGAAATCTTGGTGTATTTGGAGTTACATCATTGATGTATATTATAATATTCCAAAGTATATAATTCTTAGTTAAAATAATAATATTTTAACTTAAATTATTCTCCTCCATATATTTTGAATATTGTAAAAATAATATATATTTTGCCTTAGTTTGTATTGCAATTCTTTTCGTGAATATTTCTCATGTATGGGTACAATTATCCTTGTGTATTTTGCCAAGTATTTGTGGTGTATTCCGGTGTGTATTCGTACGTACGAGCATACGTATTTTCTTGTATTTATTACGTATTCTTATACTTAATATTTGTATTTACATTTTTTGAAATATTGTTTTTAACCAATAAAAATCACCAATTTGTATTCTTAAAATATATATATATTAAGAAAACTTTTATAGAAAATTATTTATAATACTTCCTTGGCAAAAATAATTATATTTTCATATAAACCTCAAAAATAATATATTTTCAAGATTAACTTAGAAAATATATATAAATCCATTTTCCACCCCAAGAATAATATATTCTTAATTTGTTTAAGAAAATATATATTTTCTCCAAAAATAGTATATCTTATAATTGTTCAAGAAAATATATTTGTTTTTCTCCACTCAAAAATAATATATTTTCTTCTTGACAAAAATATGATATATTTTTGTTTCACTTGTAACAATTATAATTTCCGTTCTTTCGGTTTTGAAAATTCCATTTGACTCGTTTGTCAAAATTTATATCAATTTCCGGAATACATATATAAGTGTAGTTCATACGTTCATGTTCAGTTTGTCCAATATTCGCGTATAAATTATATATTTGTTTTTCTTGGAATTTTGGTATTACTTTGTTTTATAATTTTTGGTATTCTGGTAAGTTATATTATTTCAAGTCCTAAAATGATATAACTAATACACATAATATACAAGTAATCACACAAATTGTGACATCTAAATATATATTTTCCTAAATACATATTTAGTCACTTTTATTCATCAAAAACCAACCTCCAATATTTGTAATTTTTGTAACAAAAAAAATGGCAAATTTTATATGAAGAACCATGATTAAAATTTACTTATAAACACTTGTTTAAAAATATTTTTCTAAGTGTTTAAATTCTACAAAAATTTTGCCATAGTTTCCCCTTAAAAATGGAGGTTTCCATGCTTTAAAAGCATATCATTTTCTTTTAAAAATCATCATCAATCATCAACAACATAAACAAGGCATACCATATGCTTTAAATATGCAATTTATACATTGTCATGAACTTGCAATTTTGTAAAAACTTGTAGTAACTTACCATGTTAATTAGTAGACTTAGTTACCCTTTAAAACATGGTTATTTGTTTATAAATCATTTTCTTGCAAAAAATCTAGTCCTTTACAACTTACATGATGATTTTTCTAAAAATGATTCTTTTGTATTTTTCTTGTTACAAACATGTTTCTAGTCTTGTTTTAACACCAAAAATATGATTAGTTTCCTTAGAAATCATGATTTTGTACATCTTGTAAATAAACTTGGTTTCTTGAGAAAATTATTTTTGAAATCATCCATTTACAAGACTTTTAACATGTATCAATCTTCATCATACTCTAAAACAACTTCATTTTCAAGTTCATGATTCACATAAAGGATGATCATTATGATTTCTGTCACACCCCGACCACGTAGAACATACAAAACGTGGCGGAAACATCGGGGAGTGTTGTAACAGAATTAATTGTTTCAAATCCATGGCAATTGAAGTTTCGTTTTATTGATTAAAGGTGTTACGATGTCTTAACAAACAAAGAAATACAACATAATTAACTAGTCTTGCATCTTTTATTGTCACTAAAGCCCAAGTCTGCCTATGGGTATCTTGATCATCTTATGCAACAGCTCCTGAAAAACACATGTGAAAATAGGTACGTCAGCATAAAAATGCCTGTGAGATACATAGGTTTTGTGAAAATAGGTTTCATGACTTATGTTTGAGAAAATGTTTAGTCATGAATCCTTGTAATTTGCTTTGTTTTGTAATTCATTTGAAAAACAATGAGTTCAGATGATATGTATAAATAAGTAAATAATGTATGGTTAAATAAATAACCATGTAAGATGAGTTTGTATAAGATAAGTTGTTTGTAAAACAATGTCTTGTGAAAAGTATGTTATTTGTATAAAATGTTCTATGTCTCAAACTGAAATGATTCAAATAACGCTACAATATGTAATACCATACAACACTTATATATAGGAAGCACCAGCGGCGTATCCACCATGCTTGTATCATATTACACACGCATCGTTACTTAATCATTTAATCAAACCAAACCACCAAAGTAATGTTTAACAATAGTAGAAGTGTTTATGTATGGTCAAATACGGTTCACACGGTTCGCAGATACAAACGGTTCACAGATACAAACGGTTCACAGATACAAACGGTTCACTGATACAAACGGTTCACAGATATAAATGATTACAACGGTTCACATAGTCAAATAGTTATAAACGGTTCAAAATGTAATATAATGTGTTCATATACTGGATGAGCATATGCAACAAAATGTAATGTAAAACAATGTACTAAGTATGCACACAATGGACATACATAGCATAAAATGTAATGAAATCATGTACTATAATGTACTAACGAACATAGCAGGTATATGATGTGAAAAACGGGAAAGCATGAATGTAACAAGTAGGCACATGTGTTTCACCCCAAAACAGTTTAGAAAACAGTAAAAGAGGGGTCTATGTACTCACTTGAGATTGCTTAGTAGTCCTTGAGTAACAACCAAACAATGCTAGAGATCAAGGAAATCAAACGGCACCTAATATAGGTAACTATGTTAATAAACCGGACCTATATCGGAAGATCGGGTAGCATGAGGGTTTGTAAACCAAGCGAGTATGGAGACTCGTGTAATATGGTTTAACAAAGCCTACATACTAAATGAAACCTAACATAAAAGCTTACGACCCATTACGACCCGTTTAGGTAGCTTATGCTACTTTAACGCGTCGTTCGCGTGAAACGCGTTCGGACCGTCTAACTAGTCCTATGACAAGTGTTATATGCCTAAACATGTTACATAATCAGTTATGTGACAAAAGTTTAGGTTATATATACTTAATTACCAATTATACATGAAAAGGGTATTCTGGTAATTTACCTAAGGCATATGAACTACCTATCATACAACTACTTAAACGATGTGACCATAAGGTATAACCTCGGAAGGTTATTCCCTTCACTATGGTCACCTAATGCATTTGGTCGGATCCTAATGATCGACCAAACTGGGTCGGGTTCGAGGTATAAGCGATTTATCAGATCGCTTACCCTACGACCCTAGACAACGTGGTAATCAGTAGGCATAGTCCCAAGGGACTATAACCATCGTGATTACAATCACGTTGCGAAGTTCTAACGAACTTCGCATTGACCATTACTGGTCAACGCTGAAAGTCAAATAAAGTTTGACTTTCTGACTCGAAAAGCAATAAAATAAGGAAAAGAACGAAAGAATACTTACGAAGGGTCCCCGAATGCTAATCCCGATCCAAGAACTCAGGTATGAAACAAAGGTTTCAACTTAGAGCTCTCAAATCAGAATTCTTGTAAGAAATGAGGTTGGGGTGATGGGTTATTTATAGTATTAGGAGAACCGTTAAGATCGTTTCATGGAAAACGTGCCACGATCCAAGGCGTACACTTGTCAGAACCTTATGGTGGCTGAAATTAGGTTCTTATCCGCTGACTAGACGATTGAGAATGTGTGGTTGAGAATCAAACAGCTGGGACCCGCTGTTAAAAACATGGAATCTGGTCCAGAAGGGGGCTCGCGTGACGCTAAGGCCCCTCGCGTCACGCTAGGCCCCTGTTTTGGCAGATTTTACAGAAATGGTCCCTGCACCTTGTTTAAGCGATTTTCGATGCGTTTGAACTCCGTTAACCTCATTTCAAGGATCTAAAATGAAGTTAAAGTATAGGGAACTCAAAATATGCTCAAAAATATCTAGGATGTCGGTTCGTTTGGCCGTACGATCGCGATGTTCGCTTAATTACGACGGAATGCGCATAAGCGCGAAAAACGAACCAAATGATGCGATGAATGGATTTTTCTTATGGCGAACACTAAAATATAATATAGTCATGCTCACATAAATTTTTGGATGTCCGGATGTATTCAGAACGTAAGTTATGCGCGAAAATGCAAACTTGTGCACTTTTTGACACTTTTAGTCCCTGAATGACCCAAAAGTTTATTTTAGCATACCGAACCCCTCAAAGCCTATTTCTAAGCTATGTAAAGGATATTTATGGTATGTTTAACTTATGGTCATGTTCCGGAATGTCTGTTACAGTTCAAATTGGCATACTTTCATAGTTTGTCAACTTTAGTCCCTGTAAGCGATTTAACTTTGATTTCACCACACCAAACCTTCCAAAACTTATATCTAAGTTATGTATAGGTTATTTAAGGTATGTTAAGCCTATTTCACTATTCCGGAGTGTTCGTTGCATTAAACTGGTTATATTTACGCATCAGTGCGCGTATAACCTTCCAGAAAGCGATTTAGAGCTTGAAATCGAACAAGAATTTATATGTGCAAACGATACACATATTTTTTTTTACAAATCCCAAGTATGAAATACAATATTTCATTGGCTCGGTATTTTTTTGATGGTCACAGTGACCTAGGTTGTCACAATTTCTTCAAGATCGATCCTTATACTTGCTAGATCATGTGTTTAATCATCATCTAGCAAGGTTATTATGATGATCAACATCATAAACATAGGAAATCCTCAAACAAGTTTAACACATACACTTAATCAACTTAGATTTCATGTTATTTAGCTTTATGTTTATGTTCATCTTTATATTTCTTTGTGATTCTTGAGTTTAACCATTTACATAACACTTTAACCATTATGATTAGAAGTAAAAACAAGATCAAGAGGCTTACTACTAGCTCTAATGGCTAGGGAAGAACTCAAGATGATGAAGATGATAAACAAGGTGGATAAAAGCTCTATGTTAAGGTCCTTCCACTTTTGATGCTTCCCACCTTCTTAGTTATGCTTCTTACAACTCTAGATCACCTTGGATTGCATTGGAATGGAATGAAAATGAAAGAATGTTGGTGTGTGCTTGAGGCCGTAGACATGAAGAGGAGGAAGGAGGTGAAGTGTTGTTGAAATGTGAATGATATGAGAAGTAATGTTTTGTGGTTTTTAAAGAAAAAGCTCCAACAATACAAGAACTTATGGTTAAAATGTTTAAAGGTCCACCAACATCATCTAATAAAGTATTACAAAGAAATCAAGGGGTGGGACCCTTGTCTAAATCTGGTGGGGGGGGGGGGGGGTGGTGCTAGTTTAGTTTCAAATATTAGTTAGGTAATTTGGTTGGAAGTTAATGGTATTAGTTAGTGTTTTATGTGTTTAGGGTTTTTAGGGTTTGTTATGATGTTCGGTGACCATAACTAGCTTCGTAATGCTAAAACAATGCTTCTAGTGAAAATTTGGTGTTTCGGGTAGTGTCCGGTTGTTTGGTTGGTTACTGGTTCGTTAAAGTGCTAAGATGCTCAATTTAGTGTGCTTATGTTACCCTTCATGACAGTTTGGTTTCCGACACTTAGGAAAGTATTTTGGACCATTAAACCACATTTCTGCATTATATTTAGTTAAAATACTGAAAAGTGCTGAATTTGGTTATTTTCTGCAGAATTCTGCAGTTTTAGTGTGTCTCTGGCACTTTCCGGCACCTAAATCGTCACTAGGTAAGCAATTTTATGATCCCTACTTTCCTACACACTATTCTAGTGTAACTCTTGGTTTCGGGCTCATTCTATCCATGAAAACAGCAGGAGCATTAGTCAAACTAAATGGCATAACAATGAACTCATAGTGACCATATCTTGTGCGGAAAGCAGTCTTGGGAATATCATCCTCGAGCACTCGAAGCTGATGACACCCAGAACGTAAATCAATCTTTGAGAAGCAAGCAGCACCCTGTAACTGATCAAAGAGATCATCAATGCAAGGTAGGGGATATCGATTCTTGATGGTAAGCTTGTTGAGCTCATGATAATCGATGCACATCCTGAAAGATCCATCTTTCTTCTTGACAAAAAGAACGGGAGCACCCCAAGGTGAAAAAGCTAGGACGGATAAAACCTTTGTTAGAAAGCTCCTGAAGTTGCTAAGATAATTCCTGCATCTCAGACGATGCAAGACGATATAAAGATTTAGCAATAGGATTAGCACCAGGAATAAGATCAATACGAAACTCAACTTGGCGTGTTGGGAGTAAACCAGGTAACTCTTCAGGAAACACTTCTGGATAATCCCTAACAACAAGGATATCTTGAATAGACTTACCTTTGCCTTTCTCTTCTACGACATGTGCCAAGAAGGCAACATAGTTCTTACGTAGGTACTTCTGAGCTTGAGTACACGACATAAGTTTAAGACCACTAGCAGGTTTCTCACCATGAATCTCTAAGATCTCACCAGTTGAAAGTGGTATACGAACAATCTTTTCAAAACAAACTACCTCTGCATGGAACTTGGCTAACCAATCCATAGCTGCCATAACATCAAAGCTTCCAAGTTGCATTGGCGTGAGGTCGATAGGAAAAAGATGGTTATTAAGGTTCAACTGACAATTTCAAAGAACAGAATCGAGAACAACGGGTTCACTACTAGCAACTTCTACTGTCAAGGGCTTCCCTAGTTTTGTTCTAGTCATGCATAGCAAAGGTTCAAAAGACAATGATACAAAACTCTTATCGGCACCCAAATAAAAAAGAACAGATGCAGGCTAATTGTTAACAAAGAACGTACCATTCACCACCTTGTTGTCTGCACGCACCTCATTTGCATTCATATTAAAGACTCGTCCACGAGCCTGAGCCTGATTCGCGTTAACCAATCTTGGACACTGATTTCGATAGTGGGTCAGATCCCCACAATTGTAGCATGAACCAGGAGGATAGTGAGGTCGTGCAGCATGTGCTGGTTGTTGAGCAGGTTGCTGAGCTGGGTTTTGTGTGGCTTGATTGGGAGCAAAACGACAAACATTGGCAAGATGACCAGATTTTCCACAGTTGGCACAAAAACGACACTGAACCTGTGGCTGATGGTGACTGTTACACATGTTGCACAATGGTGCCTTCCTAGCATACTGTTTCTTGGCAGGAGGTTGTGCAGGTTGGTTGGGAGCTGTCTGATTATCTTGTGTGGTAACGGAGAAGTTTTGGGAAGCCTTGCGCTGCCTAGACCTCCTTGAAGACTCAGATTTCTTACCCTTTTTATTCTCACCCTTGTCGGACGACTGGTTTTGTTTCTTGTCACCCTTCCTATGAAGCTTACCTTTCCTGATTTGTGACTCGGTCAAAGTCGCAGCCAACTCGATGGCCTGACGAACTGTGGTAGGGTTGCTACCAGTGACGATATCTTGCATTGGGTCAGGTAAACCATCGACATACCTCTCGATAGCTTTACCAAGTGGGGCAACCATTGTAGGGCATAACAATCTCAGCTCCTCATATCTGTCAGTATAAGCCCGATGTTCACCACTATCCTATTTCAGATCATCTAATTCCCTTTCTAGCGCCCTCTGTTCGTGACGGGGACAGAATTCCCTCATCATAAGAGCCCTAAGCTCTTCCCAGGTTTGTGTAGAGCAACATCAGCACCACGATCTCTCATTACCCCATTCCACCAAGTAAGAGCCCTCTTTTGAAACACACTGGAAGCAAACTCGACTTTTCAATTATCAGGACACTGAACATGACGGAAAGTACTCTCGATACTCTCAAACCACTGTAGGAGCCAAGTTGCTCCTCCAGAACCACTGAACTTGAGCGGTTTAGCCGAGTTAAAACTTTTAAAGTTGCACGAAGCAGGGGCATTGTTGTTATTGTTGGCTTGGTTAACTTGAGCAATGATATTTGGGAGTGCAGCAGCCATTTGCTGCGCAATGATGGTCTCCAGTTTGGCATTAGGTAGTTGATTGTCATGTCGAGGAGGCATTCTAAAAGAGGAAACATGAGAGAAAACAAGTGAGATGATATGATGAAAAATGAGATGATACAAATATCGACAAAAGCATGGATGGTGGTCATTCGTTCGTAACACAAAGCAAACAAACGGCACACAGTGACTAATCAAAGTAAATGGGTTATAACAATGTATCGCGAAGACATGCTTTAGCCTATAACTGGACACTCACCCCAAGAGTTCCCAGGTAAGAGTGACTGGTCCGATTATGTGGATTTATACGAACACTCTAGCCTAGACAGAAAACTCGAGATACAGGCATCCACCCTTCCAGATTGCACGTGTTCACATTATTTAGACCCAAACCTTGAAGAGATTTTGAAAACTTAGAGGGTTCAAAACTTTATAACAAATCATCGAAAAATAGATAATTGATTTTTCAAAAATCGTTTTGGAAAATTGTGTTCTTGTTTTGGTTATCACCTAAAGATAGGTGATGGTATTGTTTTAAGATCTAAACACAAGATAACTTGTGTTAGGGTCCTAGAAAAGTTATAGTCTAGGCCAAAGCATTACTAATAACCTAATTCTTTATAACCATTGGCTCTGATACCAACTCTTCTGTCACACCCCGACCGCGTAAAACAACAAACCGCGGTGGAAATGTTGGGGAGTGGAGTGACAGAATTATTGTTCCACAACCATGGTAAATTAAAGTTCGATTTTATTTATTACCATTGACTACATTGTCTTAAAACAAGGAAATCATAACATAAATTAAACTAGTCTTGCATCTTTTATTGTCACTAAGGCCCGAGTCTGCCTAAGTGTATCACGATCAACCCTATGCATCAACTCCTGAAAAAACATGTGAAAAATAGGTACGTCAGCATAAAAATGTCGGTGAGATACATAGGTTTTGTTAATGAAGGATTCATGACTTGTAAGTTAAAAGAATTGTTTAATAAAAGTAGTCATGAACCATATGAAAATGTTTTCTTTTATAAATCAAACGAAAATCAATAAATAATTCAGATGATATAAAAGAATATTGCATGGTTAAATAAATAACCAAGCAACAATGAATTTGTATAATGTGACAACTGTCATAAAACCGTTAATTTCCATACAGTTTTATTATTATTTAATATCTGCAACTATGTGCTTAAATGTCAACATTGTCTGATTTCATGCTATACATGTGAATTCATGCACGTTTTATACTTCAAATATTGCTTTATGCATAACAGTTAGCGTTGCATCAGAAAGACTAGTAAACTCATCGGTAAGACACATTGTGTCAGCAACTCTGCAGAAAGCAGTCAGATAATGGAATTAGGGCCTAGGAGTAGGTCCAACGTCTAAAACACATTAAAACCCAAGTATGGATACAAGGGTTAACGTATAAACTTTCCGGAAGCTAGACAATGCACTAAAAAGCACCCGAAACACACTTTAAATGCAGAATTTTGCACAAACCAGCCATAATTCAGCTATAATCAGCTTTTTAACCTCAAAATATCATGCAGAATTTATGTTTTATTGTCCAAAATAACTTACAAAGTGTTGGGAATTGAAACTGTCACAAAAGGGTACATAAAGGACACTAAACGGTATAGTTTAGCACTTTAACGAACCGGTATCTAACCGAACAACCGAACACTACCCGAAACACCAAAATTATACTAGAAGCATTGTTTTAATGTTTCCAAGCTAGTTATGATCCCCGAACATCATAACACATCTTATAGCATATTAACACATTAAACCCCAAATCAAGACACTTGAAACTTAACTTGTTTATGTAACTAGTAATTGAAACACAACCAAGACCCCCTCCCCCCTTGTGTGGACGGTCACAAGGTGGCCCCACCATCAAGATCTCCCTTGATTTATTTTGATTTCATAAGATTATGATCATGGATATGTGATGTACTTAGAGAACACTTTAACCAATCGACTAAATATTGTTGGAAGATTTTAAAGATTAACCAAGAGATCACCACTCATCATCTTCTTCACAACTTCACACCACTCTTCTTCTCCCCTCTCCTCCATTCTTGGCCGAAACCATAACCACCCACCATCATCGTCATTCATCCATTCCAAGGTGCAAACAAGGTGCTAGAAGCTAAGTTAGGAAGCTTGGTGGCATCGGAAGTGGAAGGACCTTCTTTCATTGCTTGTATACATCACATTTATCATCTTCATATTCTTGAGTTTCATCCCTAGCCAATAGAGCTAGTAGTAAGCCTCTTAATCACTAATTTAAGTCGTGTTTATGTTATGTACAAGTTTCACCATCTAAACAACTTAACCTTTAATGTTAAAAATGAAAAGAACTAACATATTTATGAAGAAAATAAGTGATTACATGAAATTTTAGTGTATATAATGAAGTTATTTATGTTGTATCTTGTGTTTATGATTAGATCAAGTATGTTAAAGCTTGGATCTACCAAGTTTAAGCATGGATCTTGAAGGATCCATGGTTAAACTTGAAGGTGAACATATGAAGCATAATGTGAACTTGAAATATGAATTTTGTGCATAAACTTGTAAGTTTTGAAGTGGTAAAGTATGTGTAGAACTAATTTTTGGAACTAAAACTCATGGATGAGTTGGTTAGTGAAATAAAGTCTTATAAAAAGTTGGGTAAGAATTTACAAGAACACTTATTTTGGAAAGATCACCTTATGTAAAGTGTAGATCTAAAAGGCTACACATGTTTAACAAAAATCAAGTTCACAATGATGTTTCATATAAAGAAATTAGTATATGTTGTTGACGATTGTTGTTGAAAATTGTTTTGATGAATGAAAAGAAAATACACACATGTTTTGAAAACATGGTGTAACATCTGTGCTTGTAATCATTGTGAACAGTTCAATTATATATAAAACAATGTTATTTGATCTCAATGTTTGTTTGTTTATGTTTGACATTTTTCATGTTTTGACTGTTATTCAATTTCAAACTCTATATCGCTTTCTTGAGAGTTATACACAAATTGGTGCGTAAACGTAATCAGTTTAATGCAAAAAATACTCCGGAACATCAACATATACTTAACATACCTTAAATAACTTTTACATAACTTAGAAATAAGTTTTGAAGGCTTTGGTATGGCAAAAACAAGTTAATTCGCCTACAGGGACAAAATTCGACAAACTACGAAAGTATGATGATTCGCACTAGAACAGACATTCTGGAACATGATCATAAGTTAAACATACCATAAATATCCTTTACATAGCTTAGAAATAGGCTTTGAGGGGTTCAGTGTGCTAAAATAAACTTTTGGGTCATTCAGGGACTAAAAGCGTCAAAAACTGCACAAGTTTGCACTTTCGTGCATAACTTACGTTCTGAATACCTCCGGACATCCAAAAAATTATGTAAGCATTAAAATATTTTATTTTAGTGTTTGGCATGAGAAAAATCCATTCGTCGCGCAATTTGGATCGTTTTTCGCGCTTATGCGCATTCCGTCGTAATTAAGCGAACATCGCGATCGTACGACCAAACGAACGAACATCCGGCATATTTCTGAGCATGTTTCATGTCCACAATGTTTAGGCATCATTTTAGGGCCTTATCGTTGGCTTAACGGGCCTTAAACGTGTCGGAAATGGCTTTAATGCATAACAGGGACCAAAACTGTCATTTTTGAAAGTTTGCATCTAATCAGAAGACCCAGGCGGCCCGCGTAAGCCCTGGGGTGTCCCTTACACAGCCCGTGTCAGGCTCCCAGATCAGATAAACATGTTTAAACAGCTGTTAACAGCTGTTATGCACTCATCTCCTCACCCACACTTGTCATTTCCTGATCATGGGGGGCCAATTTGGGTACCAAGGTGTTGCAACAAATGTAGGGATGAGATTGAAGCACGTTATTCAATAAACGATCTTAACGGTTCCAACATTCCTATAAATACCCAACCCATCACAACTCAAAACCCACTTGAATTCTTGAAAGCTCTCTAAGTTGAAGTGAAACCACTTCATACCTGAGATACTTGAGAAATCAAAGCTTTCGGGGACCCTTTGTAGGTGTTCCTTCGTTCTTTTATTCTTTTAGCGTTAAAGTCAAACTTTGTTTGACTTTCTACATTGACCAGTTTATGGTCAATGGGAAGTTCGTTTGAAGTTCATAACGTGAGCGTAATCACGATGGTTATAGTCCCTAAGTGACTATACCTACTGATTACCACGTTATCTAGGCTCAGTGACGAGTCGTAGTTTCGGCCAAAATGCGCATTCTTGCGTATTTTGCAACCAAACTACTCTTAGGTATCAAAACCGTTTGTTTTGATACCAAACCTGTTTTCTAAACTTAGTTAAGCATGTTTTAACATGCTTAGCTCGTCACTTTTAGTTTTGTGCTTGTCTAGGGTCGTAAGGGTAAGCGATCTAAACAATCGCTTATGCTTTCGAACCCAACCCATTTGGTCGATCATTAGGATCCGACCAAATACATTAGGTGACCATAGTTGTATAGGGAATAACCTCCCGAGGTTATACCTTATGGTCACGACGTTTAGTTAGTTGTATGATAGGTAGTTTATATGCCTTAGGTAAATTACCAAAATGCCCTTTTTACGCCAAAATTCATTTTAAGCATATGTAACATAACTTTTGATGTCTAAACTGATTTGGCAACAATATTAGACATGTTAAGGCATATTTTACCTATCATAGGGCTAGTTAGGCATTCCGAACGCGTTCTACGCGAACGACACGTTAAAGTAGCATAAGCTACCTAAACGGGTCGTGAGCACTTAGGTTAGGTTTCATTTTAGAATGAAGGCTTTGTTAAACCATACTACATGAGTTTCCATACTCGTTTGGTTTACGAACCCTCATTCTATCCGATCCTCCGATCTAGGTCTGGTTTATTAACATAGTTACCTATATTAGGTACCGTTTGTTTTCCGTGATCTCTAGCATTGTTTGGTTGTTACGCAAGGACTTCTAGGCAATCTCAAGTGAGTACATAGAACCCCCCCTCTTTTAAATGTTTTCAAGGTGTTTATGTGAGTACATAGACCCCTCTTTTACTGATTTTCAAACTGTTTTGGGGTGAAATACATGTGCCTACTTGTTACTTTCGTGCCTTTCATGTTTTAATATCATATGCTTGTTATGTTCATTAGTACATTTATAGTACATGATTTCATTATGTTTCACACTATGTATGTCCATTTAGTGCATACTTAGTGCATTGTTTTATTCATCATCATGCTTACATTTTGGTATGACATTTGGTTTGTTCAAATGGGACAATATACATTCATTAACATTGATCACGCCATTCGTTAGTAGGTAGTGGTACCATAGGAATTGACAACTCCCGTTCCTAACATCCTAGGTATGTTTGGATGGAAGGAGTGACCGAATTCGATAAACATAAAACAGATAAACCTTTAATTTGTTTAAAGGTCTATCACCACAGTCACAAGGCTTAAATGTATGCATTATAACATTACCGCATAGATGTTTGTATCAGTATAGCATGCTTTTGTTCCACAAAACATAACTTTGATTTAAACTATGTTTAATTCAATACCCTGTTTTTGTGCATTTTACCTATGGTTTAGTTGATATATTTCACTTGCCACACATGATACTTTTGGATACACAATTCATGATTTACATTAAACATAAACATTTTGACATTGATATACACATTTAGTGAATTACATTAGACATAGACATTTTGATATGGTTTACACCATAACACTTGACAATTGATTTATACATGAACAAATTACAATGATGGTTTGTTTGGGCAAGTGATTTGAGTAACGAGGCGTGTGTAATATGATACAAGCGTGGTGGATACACCGCTGGTACTTCCTATATATAAGTGCTTGTATGATATTACATGTCGTAGCGTTACTTAAATCATTTTAATATTTGACATATTACATTTTACATAAACAACTTATTTTTCACAAGACATTTTCTTACAAAACAGTTTATTTTATCCAACTCATTTTACTCGGTTATTTTATTAACCATACACCATTCTTTTATATAGTCTGATTTCTTATCGAGTTTTCATACGATTTATAAAAGAAAGCACTTAACAAGATTCATGACTAATTTTAATTAAACCTATCTTTTAAAACCCAAGTCATGAATCCTATTTTCACCAAACCTATGTATCTCACAGGCATTTTTATGCTGACGTACGTATTTTCACATGTGTTTTCAGGAGCTGTCACTTAGGATGATGATCGTGACATTAGGGCGGACATGTGCCTTAGAGACATAAAACGAAGATAGACTTAGTTTATTTATGTTATGTACTCTTGGTTGCATGTTTAAAGACAATGTAACTCTCTTGTTGATAAATAAAACGTAACTTTAATTTCCATGGTTGTGAAACAATAATTCTGTTACAACACTCCCCGACGTTTCCGCCACGTGTTTCTCGTTTTACGTGGTCGGGGTGTGACAGAAGAGTTGGTATCAGAGCCAATGGTTATAGGGAATTAGGTTATTAGTAATACTTTGACCTAGACTATAACTTTTCTAGGACCCTAACACAAGTTATCTTGTGTTTAGATTTTAAAACATGCACTACACCTATCCTTAGGTGATAACCACAACAAGAACATCAAGTTCGAATCCGCTTTGAAAACTAATCATCTGTTCTAGGATGATTGATTACTAGGTTTTGAACCCTCTGTTATAAGGTTTTGAACCCCTTTGAATTTTCAAAATCTTGTCAAAGTTTTGGGTCCTAAATAGTGTGAACATGTGCAAACTGGAAGGGTGAATGCCTGTACCCTGGGTTTTCTGTCTAAGGCTAGAGTGTTCGTACAAATCCACATAATCGGACCAGTCACTCTTACCTGGGAACTCTTGGGGTGAGTGTTCACTTATAGGCAAGCATGTCTTCGCGATACATTATTTTTTACCAATTTACTTTGATTAGTCACTGTGTGTCGTTTGCTTGCTTTGTGATGCAGACGAATGACCACCATCTTTGCTTTTGTCAATTTTTGTATCATCTCATTCTTTTCACCCAATCATCTCACTCGTTTCCTTTCATGTTTCCTCTTTTAGAATGCCTCCTCGACGCGAGAATCAGATAGCGAATGCGGAACTGGCAGAAATCATTGCGCAGCAAATGGCTGCTGCGTTCCCAAACCTTATTGCTCAATGGAACCAAGCCAAGAATAACCACAATGCTCCTTGTAATTTCAAGAGTTTTAACTCGGCTAAACCGCTCAAGTTTAGTGGTTCTGAGGAAGCAACCGGGCTTCTTCAATGGTTCGAGAGCATTGAGAATACTTTCCGTCACGTTCAGTGTCCTGATAATCGCAAGGTCGAGTTTTCTTCCAGTGTGTTTCAGAAGAGGTCTCTTACATGGTGGAACGTGGTTATGAGAGACCGTGGTGCAGAAGTTGCTCTAGCACAAACATGGGCTGAACTTAGAGCTCTTATGATGAGGGAGTTTTGTCCTCGTCATGAACAGGGCAGTGGCGAGCACAGGGCATATACTGATAGATATGAGGAGTTGAGTCTGCTTTGCCCAACAATGGTTACCCCACACGACAAGGCTATCGAAAGGTACATCGATGGTCTACCTGACTCAGTGCAAGACATCATTACTAGTAGTAACCCTACCACACTCCGTCAGGTGATCGAGTTAGTAGCGACACTGACTGAGTCGCAGGTTCGAAAGGGAAATCTGCATAAAAAGGGTGACAAAGGTAAGAAGCAGGCGTCTGACAAAGAGGATGACAAGAAGGTTAAGAACAAGAAGGGTAAGGAATCTGGTTCTTCGAAAGGGTCAAGGAAGCGTAAGGCTTCCCAAAATTTTGTTGTCACTGACCAAGTTAACCAGGCAGCTCCCAACCAACCCGCACAGCCTCCAGCGAAGAAGCGTTATGCAGGGAATGCACCTTTGTGCAATAGATGCAACAGTCACCATCAGCCGCAACTTTCGTGCCGTTTCTATACTAACTGTGGGAAGTCAGGTCATCTTACTGATGTTTGTCGTTTTGCTCAGAATCAGGCAGTTCAGAACCCGGCTCAACGAGTTGCTCAGCCTCCTGCTCAGCAACAAGGTCAAGCTGCACGACCACAATACCCGCCAGGTTCTTGTTACAACTGTGGGGATCTGACCCACTACCGTAATCAGTGTTCAAGATTGGTGAATGCTAATCCAAATCAGAATCAGGCTCAGGCTCGAGGTCGAGTCTTCAACATAAATGCACAAGAGGCACAAGCAGACAATGAAGTGGTGAACGGTACGTTCTTTATTAATAATCAGCCTGCATCTGTTCTATTTGATTCGGGTGTCGATAAGAGGTTTGTGTCATTATCTTTTGAGCCATTGCTTCGCATGTCTAGAACGAAACTAGGAAAACCCTTGACAGTAGAGGTTGCTAGTGGTGAACCCATTGTTCTTGATTATGTTTTTCGCAACTGCCAGTTGAACCTTAACGACCATCTTTTTCCTATTGACCTCACGCCTATGCAAATTGGAAGCTTCGACGTTATTGTGGGTATGGATTGGTTAGCCAAGCATCGCGCAGAGGTAGTTTGTTTTGAGAAGATTGTTCGTGTGCCGCTTTCGACAGGTGAGATCCTACAGGTTCATGCTGAGAAACCTGCCGGTGGTCTCAAACTCATGTCTTGTTTTAAAGCTTGGAAGTATCTGTGAAAGAACTATGTGGCCTTTTTGGCACATGTTGTAGCAGATAAGGGCAAAGGTAAGTCTATTCAAGATATCCCTGTTGTTCGGGATTATCCTGAAGTTTTTCCTGAAGAGTTACCTCGTCTACCCCCAGCACGCCAAGTTGAATTCCGTATTGATCTCATACCTGGTGTAAATCCCATTGCCAGATCTCTATATCGTCTTGCACCGTCTGAGATGCAAGAGTTGTCTACGCAGCTTCAGGAGCTCTCTGACAAAGGTTTTATCCATCCTAGCTTTTCACCTTGGGGTGCTCCCGTTCTTTTTGTCAAGAAGAAGGATGGATCTTTTAGGACGTGTATCGATTATCGTGAGCTTAACAAGCTTACCATCAAGAATCGATATCCCCTACCTCGCATAGATGATCTCTTTGATCAGTTACAGGGCGCTTCTTATTTTTCGAAGATTGATCTACGTTCTGGGTATCATCAACTTCGGGTGCATGAAGAAGATATTCCCAAGACGGCGTTCCGCACTCGATATGGGCATTATGAGTTCACAGTCATGCCATTCGGTTTTACTAATGCTCCTGCTGTTTTCATGGACTTAATGAATAGGGTCTGCAAGCCTTATTTGGATCAGTTCGTCATTGTTTTTATTTATGACATCTTGATTTATTCTAAGACGCGAGCTGATCATGAGCAACATCTTCGTCTTACTTTGGAACTCCTAAAGAAAGAGCAACTTTTCGCCAAATTCTCCAAGTGTGAATTCTGGCTTAAAGAAGTTCAATTTTTAGGACATATTGTCAACGAACAAGGTATTCATGTAGATCCCTCCAAGATCAGTGCGATTAAGGATTGGGATACGCCTACTACTCCTACTGAAGTTCGTTCTTTTCTTGGACTTGCGGGTTATTACCGCCGCTTCATTGAAAATTTCTCAAAGATTGCAATTCCTCTAACTGCTCTAACTCAGAAGAACAAGCCCTTTGATTGGGGATTCAAACAAGAGGAAGCTTTTCAAAACTTGAAGCAGAAACTTTGTGACGCGCCTGTTCTGACTTTGCCTGAGGGCAATGATGATTTCGTCGTTTATTGCGATGCATCTAAGTTGGGTCTTGGCTGCGTTCTGATGCAAAGAAACAAAGTCATAGCATATGCATCGAGGCAGTTGAAGATACATGAGAAGAACTACACGACTCATGATCTTGAGTTGGGTGCAGTTGTCTTCACTCTTAAGATCTGGAGACACTATTTGTACGGTACAAAATGTATGGTTTTCACGGACCACAAAAGTCTTCAGCATATCTTCAATTAGAAAGAACTCAACATGAGGCAACGACGTTGGGTTGAGCTTCTAAACGACTATGACTGCGAAATTCGCTACCATCCTGGTAAGGCGAATGTCGTAGCCGATGCATTGAGTTGTAAGGAACGTACTAAGCTTCATTGTGTTCGTGTTCAATCTGATATTCAAGCTCGATCCGATATCCAAGCCCGCATTTCTCAGGCTCAACACACTTGTGTGTTCACAAGGTTTGATGGATAAGGAAATTCCCTATCACATAACACCTGATCTGGAATTGAAGGACAATGGATCGTATTACTTCATGGACCGTTTGTGGGTCCCAAGCCAAGATAACCTTCGCACCTTGCTTATGGATGAAGCCGTCAAAAGAGTTACACGGACCAAGGACGCAAGCCCATGGAATTTCAAGTCGGTGATCGAGTATTACTTAAGGTCTCACCTTGGAAAGGTGTGATCAGATTTGGAAAGAATTGGTAAGGTAGCCTACAGACTTGAGTTACCTCCTGAACTTGGAAATGTTCATCCAACCTTTCACGTGTCCAATCTCAAGAAGTGTTTAGCTGATGAGAACCTCCACATACCACTTGACGAAATTCGTGTTGATAAACACTGAAATTTGTTGAGAAGCCAGTGGAAATCATGGAACGTGAAGTCAAGTGGCTCAAACGCAAGCACATTCCATTGGTTAAAGTTCGCTGGGAATCTAAACATGGACCTGAGTTTACTTGGGAACGTGAAGATCAAATGAAGGCGAAGTACCCACATCTATTCCCAAGAGTTTCCTCTAAATAAATTTTGGGACGAAATTTCCACAAGTAGGGGAGACTGTAACATCTGTGCTTGTAATCATTGTGAACAGTTCAATTATCTATAAAACAATGTTATTTGATCCCAATTTTTGTTTGTTTATGTTTGACATTTTTCATGTTTTGACTTTTATTCAATTTAAACTCTATATCGCTTTCTACAAGCTAGTGCGTAAACGTAATCAGTTTAATGCGAAAAATACTCCGGAACATCAACGTATACTTAACATACCTTAAATAACCTTTACATAACTTAGAAATAAGTTTTGAAGGCTTTGGTATGGCAAAAACAAGTTAATTCGCCTATAGGGACTAAATTCGACAAACAGCGAAAATATGAAGATTCGCACTAGAACAGACATTCCGGAACATGATCATAAGTTAAACATACCATAAATATCCTTTACATAGCTTATAAATAGGCTTTGAGGGGTTCGATGTGCTAAAATAAACTTTTGGGTCATTCAGGGACTAAAAGCGTCAAAAAGTGCACAAGTTTGCACTTTCGCGCATAACTTACGTTCTGAATACATCCGGACATCCAAAAATTTATGTAAGCATTAAAATATTTTATTTTAGTGTTTGGCATGAGAAATATCCATTCGTCGCGCAATTTGGATCGTTTTTCGCGCTTATGCGCATTCCGTCGTAATTAAGCGAACATCGCGATCGTACGACCAAACGAACCAACATCCGGCATATTTATGAGCATGTTTCATGTCCAAAATGTTTAGGCATCATTTTAGGGCCTTAACGTTGGCTTAACGGGCCTTAAACGTGTCGGAAATGGCTTTAATGCATAACAGGGACCAAAACTGTCATTTTTGAAAGTTGGCTTCTGATCAGAAGACCCAGGCGGCCCGCGTAAGCCCTGGGGCGTCCCTTACACGGCCCGTGTCAGGCTCCCAGATCAGATAAACATGTTTAAACAGCTGTTATGCACTCATCTCCTCACCCACACTTGTCATTTCCTAATAATGGGGGGCCAATTTGGGTACCAAGGTGTTGCAACAAATGTAGGGATGAGATTGAAGCACGTTATTCAATAAACGATCTTAACGGTTCCAACATTCCTATAAATACCCAATCCATCACAACTCAAAACCCACTTGAATTCTTGAAAGCTCTCTAAGTTGAAGTGAAACCACTTCATACCTGAGATACTTGAGAAATCAAAGCTTTCGGGGACCCTTTGTAAGTGTTCCTTCGTTCTTTTATTTGTTTAGCATTAAAGTCAAACTTTGTTTGACTTTCTGCATTGACCAGTTTATGGTCAATGCGAATTTCGTTTGAACTTCATAACGTGAGCGTAATCATGATGGTTATAGTCCCTAAGTGACTATACCTTTGTTAAATCATACTACATGAGTTTCCATACTCGTTTGGTTTACGAACCCTCATTCTATCCGATCCTCCGATCTAGGTCCGGCTTATTAACATAGTTACCTATATTAGGTACCGTTTGTTTTGCGTGATCTCTAGCATTGTTTGGTTGTTACGCAAGGACTTCTAGGCAATCTCAAGTGAGTACATAGAACCCCCCCCCCCCCCCTCTTTTAAATGTTTTCAAGGTGTTTATGTGAGTACATAGACCCCTCTTTTACTGATTTTCAAACTGTTTTAGGGTGAAACACATGTGCCTACTTGTTACTTTCGTGCCTTTCATGTTTTTATATCATATACTTGTTATGTTCATTAGTACATTTATAGTACATGATTTCATTATGTTTCACACTATGTATGTCCATTTAGTGCATACTTAGTGCATTGTTTTATTCATCATCATGCTTACATTTTGGTATGATATTTGGTTTGTTCAAATGGGACAATATACATTCATTAACATTGATCACGCCATTCGTTAGTAGGTAGTGGTACCATAGAAATTGACAACTCTCGTTCCTAACATCCTAGGTATGTTTGGATGGAAGGAATGACCAAATTCGATAAACATAACATAGATAAACCATTAATTTGTTTAAAGGTCTATCACCACAGTCACAAGGCTTGAATGTATTCATTGTAACATTACCACATAGATGTTTGTATCAGTATAGCATGCTTTTGTTCCACAAAACATAACTTTGATTTAAACTATGTTTAATTCAATACCCTGTTTTTGTGCATTTTACCTATGGTTTAGTTGATATATTTCACTTGCCACACATGATACTTTTGGATACACAATTCATGATTTACATTAAACATAAACATTTTGATATTGATATACACATTTAGTGAATTACATTAGACATAGACATTTTGATATGGTTTACACCATAACACTTGACAATTGATTTATACATGAACAAATTACAATGATGGTTGGTTTAGGCAAGTGATTTGAGTAACGAGGTGTGTGTAATATGATACAAGCGTGGTGGATACGCCACTGGTACTTCCTATATATAAGTTCTTGTATGATATTACATGTCGTAGCGTTACTTAAATCATTTCAATATTTGACATATTACATTTTACATAAACAACTTATTTTTCCACAAGACATTTTCTTACAAAACAGTTTATTTTATCCAACTCATTTTACTCGGTTATTTTATTAACCATACACCATTCTTTTATATAGTCTGATTTCTTATCGAGCTTTCATACGATTTATAAAAGAAAGCACTTAACAAGATTCATGACTAATTTTTATTAAACCTATCTTTTAAAACCCAAGTCATGAATCCTATTTTCACCAAACCTATGTATCTCACATGCATTTTTATGCTGACGTACCTATTTTCACATGTGTTTTCAGGAGCTGTCACTTAGGATGATGATCGTGACATTAGGGTGGACCTGTGCCTTAGAGACATAAAACGAAGATAGACTTAGTTTAATTATGCTATGTACTCTTGGTTTCATGTTTAAAGACAATGTAACTCTCTTGTTGATAAATAAAACGTAACTTTAATTTCCATGGTTGTGAAACAATAATTCTGTTACAACACTCCCCGACGTTTCCGCCACCTGTTTGTCGTTTTACGTGGTCGGGGTGTGACACATGGGAAACCTCCATTTTTAGGGGAAACTATGTCAAAATTTCTATAAAATTTTGACACTTAGAAAAATATAAGTTTTGGTGAAACTTATTCCCTAAAAATTCACCTAAAAATATTTACCAAGGTTTCCCTATTTTTTGTGTAAATTTCAAGTTAAGAAATGACGATTTCTTCAAGATAAAAATTGATATTTAGTATGTATATTTTAGAGGAAAATATATATATTTATTGGCACCAAATTTTGTGCTAAGTGTAGGTTATATGTATTATATGTAGTAGTGTATTAGGACTTGAAAATACACTAAATACTCCTTAGGAGTAAAAATACAAAAATACACATACAACATGCATGGACAAATACAAGAAAATATATTTATGAAAATATATTTCTTAATATATTATTGAACTTGGACAAGTTATGAACTTAAAATATATTTTTGGAAGAAAATATATAACTCGGGTGGATAACAAGAATAAACACATATATATTTCATAGCGTGACAAAATATATATATTTCGTACAAAGTCTTAAAAATATATTATTTTTAAGAAATATAATCCGGAAAGTAATAAGAATCAAAGTCTTGATTTTTGGTGAAAAATACAAAATACATATATTTATTTTTGGGAAAATAATATAAGTAAGATACATAGTTAAAAATATAAATTATTTTTAACAATAAAGAACACCTACATAAAAGATGGTGACTTGTACTTGTGTGATACAAGTATAGTGACTAACGTTAATAGAACATGTATAGGTCACGACGTTATAAAACCAACCAGTGAAGTTTACGACGCAGGATACGCAAAGTTGTGAGTTCATGTCTCCACTTTTAAACTTTTACTTGTTTTCTAAACTTGGGAAAATACATGTGCTATGGTATGTTGAAAAGTAGAACTAAGGAATGATACTTTAGATCATGTCACGAATAGGGTGCCATAAGCACCATTAATCAGTTACATACCAAGACCACGGAACAAAAGGTTAGATCTAATGGGTTTCAGGCAACCACACTCTTGGCCACTCTTTTATCAAGCAGTGCTTTTGTGTCTCTAGTCGTGAATCGACAGTCGTGGAATCGACAACTAAAAATTCCTATGGTTTGGATGCTTCCTATGTCGTGTCACATGTTAATGGCCTTGCAAACCATTAGCGATCTCGATTTCCTTATATTTACAGAAATACTTGTTTCATACAAAGTACATACCATGTTTTCATTCAAGTATATAAACGTTCAATACAAAAACTGCATGACTTCACACCAACATTATGTTGACGATTTTCCAAAACTCACATGTATTTCAGGTAACTAAAGTGGATGTACGCGCGGTCTTATCCTTGCTCCAAGATGTCGTTTTTGTTTTAGTCATGTCGTGTCAAGACTCCGATGCCTGTTTTTGTGGGATTTAGTTTCTATATTCCATCTTGTGTGGGATATAAAAATCCAAGCCTTCATGTTTGTCTTTAAAATAAGGTGTAAAACTTTTCAGACAATATGCTGTCTTGTGATGTAAATACTTAACCTATGTTATGTTTTAATTATGCAATGATAATGACATTTGGAGTTATTTTTACGAGCATGTAGTAAGTTTACCTTTCGTATGCAATGAGAACCTTTCAGGATCACACCTTGTGGTTCCGCCATAGAAAGGGGTGTGACAAATTGGTATCAGAGCTGTGATTGTAGTGAACCGGGACTATTTCTCGAGTCTAGACTACAATATTTAGGATCCTCTCACGAAAACAATTTTTCAAAAGTTTTCATTGCATAAAACGTTCCGCGACATCCACTACCTGAAAATGTTTTCAAAGAGTCAAGTAAGGATATTACGAGACTTAGGGTGCATTGGGGTAACACTCGTCTTTGACTAAGAATTACTTGCAACTATGTGTAATAATTAATATATACATATACTAGAAATAGAATATCACAGGTACACATGTCTTCGTGTGAAAGCAGTGGCGTATCTGAAGGAAGTGACCCAATGATGAAACGAACTGTGCGGACTGTGCAAGGAATTACGTAATTATGGATGCATACATAATTATGGAATTCAGTGCACATAAACCACATCAAGTCTTGTCATGGATCAAACGAGAATTCTTCAGCTCAAGAGAAGGTCAAACGTGAACACCCCCTCCCCCAGCCTATTAAATACTCTATTCAAGTAATGTTTTAGGGTATAAAGACAAGAACCGCCAATGTGAAGAAAGATATTTTGTCCTTTACATATATTAAACTTGTACTTTGGGGAGATGTAACCCTTATGCATTTTTTTACCTCACAAACAATGATGTAACAAGTTGCCCTGATATGTGTAAAGACTCGGTGAATATCTTATGACACATCAGTATTTATCTATTTATGCATGCTTGTTGCTGTATGAATTGATTTATATGTTTGGAGGATTGTTTGATGTCACTTATGTGGGTATGTGCCGGTGTAAATATACTACTACTGTCCCATATGACGATATCAAACAAATGTCTAACCCTGTTGTGTTGTGTTCTGTCAGAACATGGCACCTAGGAGAGCTGTGAACAATCAGGATTCTGATCAACCTCCTCCTCCTCTACTGCCGAGGACTGCTGAAGAACTGAACTCCCTACTGGAAGAAAGGATCTCCGTAGCTATCGCCCAATACGGGGCGAACAGCACCGAACACAGTGGAGGACCAAGCAATGCTAGATGTAATGGGCAAGGAGATTCATCTGGAAGAAACACAACTCAAGGCTGCACCTTCAAACAGTTTCTCGACTGCAAGCCACTGAACTACGACGGCACTGGAGGTGCAGTGGCTTTTGTACGCTGGACGGAGAAGACTGATTCCACTATCCGTATGAGCAAGTGTACCGCAGATCAGCAAGTCACTTTTGTTACTGGGTTATTCATTGATGAGGCTTTGCTTTGGTGGAATTTGCAAGTCCAAACCCTGGGAGATGATGCAGCGTATGGAATGACTTGGGAGGAGTTGAAGGAGAAAATGAGGGAAAAGTATTGCTCTCGTGCTGAACTCCAAAGGTTAGAGACTGAGTTCTGGCACTTGACCATGGAAGGTGCGGACATTACTTGTTATACCCGAAGGTTCCATGATTTGTCAAGAGTGATCCCCTATATGGTGACTCCCAAATTAAAGCGCGTTGAGCGCTACATCTGGGGATTGGCCCCAGAGTTTCGCAGCATGGTAACTTCGGCTAAACCTAAAACTATCAATCAGGCTGTAACTCTGGCTATCAGCCTTACTGAAGATGTTGTCCGTATGAAGAAGTTATCACCGAACCCTACTGAGAAGACCGAGACGCATGCTGAGTCATCCGGTGACAAGAAAAGGAAACATTCAAATCTGAATCAAGCAACCTGCAGCAACAACAAGGGTTCAATCAACAAGAAGCGTGATACTAACCCACCTAAGGAGGTGAAAACCTTCGTAGCTGCAAGCGATACAGGAGCAAAGAAGTATCAGGGCACTCTGCCCAAATGTAACCGCTGTAACTTTTACCACGTAAGAAACTGTCGCGTTGGGAGATGCGAGAACTTCGGGAAATCAGGTCACCGTACCGAGGATTGTTAGGGAAATGGTATTGGAGGCCGCAATGGTAATGGTAACAGAATCGGGAATGAAAATAGTGCTGGTAACAGGAATGGTAACGGAAATGGGCAGAACCAAGGATGTTTTGGTTGTGGTAGCAAGGAGCATTTCAAGAAAGATTGCCCAAAGGAGAACAATGCTCAGGCTCAAGCATTCGTGATTGGAGTAAGGAACGCACGCGAGGACTCTAATGTGGTCACCGGTATGTTTCTCGTTAACAATCACTTTGCATCCATACTATTTGACACTGGTGCCGATTATAGCTTCATGTCTGTGGAATTTAAACGTATGCTTGGAATAGAATCTAGTAGATTAGATATTCCTTATTCCATAGAACTAGCCGATGGTAAACTTGTTGAATCGGGTGAAGTCGTTAGGGGTTGTACTTTAGAACTTGGTGAGCGGAGATTTAGTATCGACCTCTTACCTGTTCAATTGGGTAGCTTCGATGTGGTTGTTGGAATGGACAGGCTGTCCAAGAATAAGGCTAAAGTTGTTTGCCACGAGAAAATCATTCGCATCCCTTTTGTGAATGACGAAACTCTCATCGTGCATGGAGATAGACGATACACGCCTCTGCGCATCATTAATTGTATGAAGGCACAGAAGTGCTTAAGGAAAGGATGTGTTGTGTTCCTGGCACACGTTGTAGATAAGAAGGCTGAAGAGCCGAAACTCGAAAACATTCCTGTGGTGAAGGAATTTCCTTATGTTTTTCCCGAAGATCTGCCAGGACTACCTCCGCAACGACAAGTCGAATTCCATATAGACTTGGTTCCAGGAGCCGCTCCTGTAGCCAAGACACCCTATCGGCTTGCACCATCCGAGATGCAAGAATTGTCTACACAACTCCAGGAGTTGTTGGATAAAGGATTCATAAGGCCAAGCTTCTCGCCTTGGGGAGCTCTAGTATTATTCGTGAAGAAGAAGGATGGAACACTGCGGATGTGTATAGATTATAGAGAACTGAATAAGCTCACTATCAAGAATCGGTACCCACTACCGAGGATTGACGACTTATTCGATCAGTTGCAAGGATCAAGCTACTATTCCAAGATCGACCTTCGATCGGGATACCATCAGTTAAGGATCCAAGAGGAGAGCGTACCAAAGACTGCATTCAGAACACGTTATGGGCATTACGAGTTCCTTGTGATGCCATTTGGACTGACGAACATGCCATCGGTATTTATGGATCTGATGAACCGCATTTGCAAACCATATCTCGATAAATTCGTGATTGTATTTATCGATGATATCCTGATTTACTCGTGAACAAGAGAAGAGCACGCGCTACACCTCAGGTCCATTTTGGAACTACTGAAGAAAGAGAAACTTTATGCAAAGTTCTTAAAGTGCGAATTCTGGATTCGCGAAGTACAGTTCCTTGGCCACGTTATGAACGAGAAGGGCATTCATGTAGACCCAGCCAAGATAGAAGCAATAAAGAATTGGGAAGCCCCCAAAACCGCAACTGAAGTTCAACAATTTTTGGGCTTAGCAGGCTATTACTGGCGATTTATCGAGAATTTCTCCATGATAGCTCAACCGCTGACTACCCTTACGCAGAAAGACAAGAAGTACGACTGGGGTGATAAGCAGGAAGAAGCCTTCCAACTGCTCAAAAATAAGCTATGCGATGCACCGATACTATCCTTACCCGAAGGTACTGAAGACTTCGTGGTATACTGTGACGCTTCGCGTCAGGGTTTGGGTTGCGTGCTCATGCAACGCCAAAAATTCAACGCTTACGCTTCAAGACAGTTGAAGGTGCATGAAAGGAATTACACCATGCACGACTTGGAGCTAGGCACGGTGGTATCGCTTTGAAGATCTGGTGACACTATTTATATGGTACTCGATGTACAATCTTCACAGATCACAAAAGCCTATAACACATATTTGATCAGAAGGAATTAAATATGCGTCAACGACGGTGGGTCGAGCTGCTGAACGATTATGACTGTGAGATTAAGTACCAACCTGGAATGGCAAACGTAGTAGCAGACGCGTTAAGTCGAAAAGAAAGGGTTAAGACCCTAAGAGTTCGAGCATTGGAAATGACTATTCGGACGAACCTCACTACACGCATTCGTGACGCACAACAAGAAGCCCTGAAGGGGGAAAATCGTAGAGCTGAATATCTCCGAGGTATGCAGAAGAATTTGGTGCCAAACGAAGAGGGAACCTTATACTTTAAGGGGCGTATTTGGGTTCCGCTCTATGGCGTTATTCGAGAAGTCATCTTTAATGAAGCTCACAAGTCGGGATACTCGATCCACCCAGGATCAGACAAAATGTATCAAGACTTGAAGGAATACTATTGGTGGCCGAGGCTTAAAAGCGATGTTGCAATCTATGTTGGAAAGTGCCTAACCTGTGCTAAGGTTAAGGCTGAATATCAGAAACCATCTTGCCTACTACAGCAGCCCGAGATACCCATGTGGAAGTGGGGCAAATCTCAATGGACTTCATAACGAAATTACCCAGGATCCCTAGAGGGCATGATATGATATGGGTGATAGTCGATCGGTTAACAAAGTCTGTGCATTTCCTACCAATCCGAGAGAAGGATAGCACTGGAAAGCTTGCTGAGCTGTACCTGAAAGAAATCGTGGCACGTCATGGAGTGCCTATCTCAATTATTTCAGACAGAGATGGACGTTTTATCTCAAGGATCTGGCAACCCTTCCAGGAATCCTTTGGATCTCAACTAGATCTAAGCACGGCCTTCCATACGCAAACAGATGGCCAGAGCGAACGAACTATATAAACGCTGGAAGATATGCTTCGCGCATGTGTTATGGAGCTAGGCGGTAGCTGGGATACTCACCTACCTTTAGTTGAGTTTTCCTACAATAACAGCTACCATACGAGCATAAAAGCCGCACCATTTGAAGCTCTATATGGCCGCAACTGCCGCTCGCCATTATGTTGGGCAGACGCTGGAGACAAACGTATGGTTGGTCCAGAACTTGTTCAAGAGACAACCGACAAAATCATGCAGATCCGAGAGCGCATTAAGGCGGCTCAAGATCGACAAAAGAGCTACGCTGATCAAAGACGGAAACCTTTAGAATTCGAGGTGGGAGACAGAGTTTTGATGAAGGTCTCACCTTGGAAGGGTGTAGTAAGATTCGGAAAACGTGGAAAGCTGAATCCACGATACATCGGGCCATTCAAGATTTTGGAAAGAATTGGTACCGTGGCATACAAGTTGGAATTACCGGAAGAACTTAACGGAGTACATGATACGTTTCATGTCTCCAATGTCAAGAAGAGTCCAGACCAAGAAACAGTGATCATCCCTGCGGATGAAGTGCATATCGACTACACACTCCGATTTACAGAACAACCCGTTGAGGTTACAGACTGGAAAGTCAACAAGACCCGGAGGAGTAGTGTCAAACTTATCAAAATACGTTGGAACTCTAAGCACGGACCCGAGTACACGTGGGAACGTGAAGACCAGTTTAAAGACAAGTACCCCCACCTGTTCAAGAAAACTCCTGCGAGAGATAACTCAGCCTGAATTTCGGGACGAAATTCTTTTAACGGGGGGAGACTGTGACAACTGGCACAAAACCGGTAATTTCCGTGCAGTTTTATTATTATTTAATATCTGCAACTATGTGCTTAAATGTCAACATTGTCTGATTTCATGCTATACATGTGAATTCCTGCACTTTTTATACTTCAAATATTGTTTTATGCATTACTGTTAGCATTGCGTCAGAAAGACTAGTAAACTCACCGGTAAGACACGATGTGTCAGCAACTCTGCAGAAAGCAGTCAGATAATGGAATTAGGGCCTAGGAGAAGGTCTAACGTCTAAAACACATTAAAACCCAAGTATGGATACAAGGGTTAGCGTATAAACTTTCCGGAAGCTAGACTATGCACTAAAAAGCACCCGAAACACACTTTAAATGCAGAATTTTGCACAAATCAGCCATAATTCAGCTATAATAAGCTTTTTAACCTCAAAATATCATGCAGAATTTATGTTTTATTGTCCAAAATAACTTACAAAGTGTCGGTAATTTAAACTGTCACAAAAGGGTGCATAAAGGACACTAAATGGTATAGTTTAGCACTTTAACGAACCGGTATCTAACCGAACAACCAGACACTACCCGAAACACCAAAATTATACTAGAAGCACTGTTTTAATATTTCCAAGCTAGTTATGATCCTCGAACATCATAACACATCTTATAACATATTAACACATTAAACCCCTAATTAAGACACTTGAAACTTAACTTGTTTATGTAACAAGTAATTGAAACACAACCAAGACCCCCCCCCCCCCTTGTGTGGACGGTCACAAGGTGGCCCCACCATCAAGATCTCCCTTGATTAATTTTGATTACATAAGATTATGATCATGGATATGTTATGTACTTATAGAACACATTAACCATTGGACTAAGTATTGTTGGAAGATTATAAAGATTAACCAAGAGATCACCACTCATCATCTTCTTCACAACTTCACACCACTCTTTTCCTCCCCTCTCCTCCATTCTCGGCCGAAACCATAACCACCTACCATCATCATCATTCATCCATTTCAAGGTGCACACAAGGTGCTAGAAACTAAGTCAGGAAGCTTGGTGGCATCGGAAGTGGAAGGACCTTCTCTCATTGCTTTTATCCATCACATTTATCATCTTCATCTTCTTGAGTTTCATCCCTAGCCATTAGAGCTAGTAGTAAGCCTCTTGATCACTAATTTAAGTCATGTTTATGTTATGTACAAGTTTCACCGTCTAAACAACTTAACCTTTAATGTTAAAAATGAAAAGATCTAACATATTTATGAAGAAAATAAGTGATTACATGAAATTTTAGTGTATATAATGAAGTTATTGATGTTGTATCTTGTGTTTATGATTAGATCAAGTATGTTAAAGCTTGGATCTACCAATTTTAAGCATGGATCTTGAAGGATCCATGGTTAAACTTGAAGGTGAACATATGAAGCATAATGTGAACTTGAAATATGAATTTTGTGCATAAACTTGTAAGTTTTTGAAGTGGTAAAGTATGTGTAGAACTAATTTTTGGAACTAAAACTCGTGGATGAGTTGGTTAGTGAAATAAAGTCTTATAAAAAGTTGGTAAGAATTTACAAGAACACTTATTTTGGAAAGATCACCTTATGTCAAGTGTAGATCTAAAAGACTACACATGTTTAACAAAAATCAAGTTCACCATGATGTTTCATATAAAGAAATTAGTATATGTTGTTGATGATTGCTGTTGAAAATTGTTTTGACGATTGAAAAGAAAATAAACACATGTTTTGAAAACATGGGAAACCTCCATTTTTAGGGAAAGAAATTTTGACACTTAGAAAAATATAAGTTTTGGTGAAACTTATTCCCTAAAAATTCACCTAAAAATATTTACCAAGGTTTCCCTAATTTTTGTGTAAATTTCAAGTTAAGAAATGATGATTTCTTCAAGATAAAAATTGATATTAAGTATGTATATTTTTGAGGAAAATATATATATTTATTGGTCACCAAATTTTGTGCTAAGTGTACGTTATGTGTATTATATGTAGTAGTGTATTAGGACTTGAAAATACACTAAATACTCCTTAGGAGTAAAAATAAAAAAATACACATACAACATGCATGGACAAATACAAGAAAATATATTTATGAAAATATATTTCTTAATATATTATTTAACTTGGACAAGTTATGAACTTAAAATATATTTTTGGACGAAAATATATAACTCGGGTGGATAACAAGAATAAAGACATATATATTTCATAGCATGACAAAATATATATATTTTGTACAAAGTCTTAAAAATATATTATTTTTAAGAAATATAATCCGGAAAGTAACAAGAATCAAAGTCTTGATTTTTGGTGAAAAACACAAAATACTTATATTTATTTTTGGGAAAATAATATAAGTAAGATACATAGTTAAAAATATAACTTATTTTTAACAATAAAGAACACATACATAAAAGATGGTGACTTGTACTTGTGCGATACAAGTCTAGTGACTAACGTTAATAGAACACGTATAGGTCTCGACGTTATAAAACCAACCGGTGAAGTTTATGGCGCAGGATACGCAAAGTTGTGAGTTATGTCCCCACTTTTAAACTTTTACTTGTTTTCTAAACTTGGGGAAAATACATGTGTTATGGTATGTTGAAAACTAGAACTAAGGAATGATACTTTAGATCATTTCATGAATAGGGTGCCATAAGCACCATTAATCAGTTACATACCAAGACCGCGGAACAAAATGTTAGATCTAATGGGTTTCAGGCAACCACACTCTTGTCCACTCTTTTACCAAGCAGTGCTTTTGTGTCTCTAGTCGTGAATCGACAGTCGTGTAATCGACAACTAAAAATGCCTATGGTTTGGATGCTTCCTATGTCGTGTCACATGTTAATGGCCTTGCAAACCATTAGCAATCTCTATTTCCTTATATTTATAGAAATACTTGTTTCATACAAATTACATACCATGTTTTCATTCAAGTATATAAACGTTCAATACAAAAACTGCATGAATTCACACCAACATTATGTTGATGTTTTTCCAAAACCAACATGTATTTCCGGTAACTAAGGTGGATGTGCGCGCGGACTTACCCTTGCTCCAAGATGTCGTTTTTGTTTTAGGCATGTCGTGTCAAGACTCCGATGCCTGTTTTTGTGGGATTTGGTTTCTATATTCCATCTTGTGTGGGATATAAGAATCCAAGCCTTCATGTTTGTCTTTAAAATAAGGTGTAAAACTTTTCAGACAATATGTTGTCTTGTGATGTAAATACTTAACCTATGTTATGTTTTAATTATGCAATGATAATGGCATTTGTAGTTATTTTTACGAGCATGTAGTAAGTTTACCTTTCATATGCAATTAGAACCTTTCAGGATCACACCTCGTGCTTCCGCCTTAGAAAGGGGTGTGACATATAAATTATGTCGTTTGTAAAACAATGTCCTGTGAAAATATGTTATTTGTATAAATTGTAACATGTCTTTCTCAAAATGATTTAAATAACGCCACGATATGTAATATCATAAAAGCACTTATATATAGGAAGTACCAGCGGCGTATCCACCATGCTTTAATCATATTACACGTTGCCTCGTTATGTAAATCACTTATCAAATACCCTCAAAATGTCTTGTTTAAACAAATGTCAGAATGTTTATGTGTAAACAATGCCTAATGTAAAATGTAAATCATGTCTTGTATAATCAAATGTTATGCATGGCAAGGAAAAGTATCTACTCAAACCATATGTATAATGTAAATGTGAAATCAAATGTAATGCATGGTGAATAAAAAGTATTTACTCAACCCCATAGATAAAATGTACAAATCAATGTCTTTTTAAATCAAAAAGTTATGTTTTGCAAAAATAATTGCTTTATTGATACAAACATTTATGCGGTAATGTTTATCATATACATTCAAGCCTTGCACTGATGGACAAACCTTCAATCAAATGAAAGGTTTACCAATTATGTATATTGGATTCAGTCATCCCTTACGTCTAAACAAACCTAGGATTCCAGGGATGGGAGTTGTCAATTCCTATGGTACCACTACATACTATCGAGCGGCATGATCAATATTAATGAACGTATTTTAGTTTCGTTAAACAAACCAAATGTTATACCAAATGTAAGCATGTTATATGAAAACAATGTACTAAGTATGCTAAGTAAACATACGAAGCAGAAATGTTATGTAAACCAATGTGCTAGCATGCTCAGTAAACATACATAGCAGAAATGTAATGTAAATCAATGTGTCCATATGCTGAGTAAACATATGCAACAAATGTATATGAAATCAATGTGCTAGCATGCGAAGTCAACATACATAGCAAAGAATAATGGAAATCATGTACTATATGCGTACTAATGAACATAGCAAGTATATGTCATGATAGCACGAAAAGCACGAAAGTAACAACTAGGCACATGTGTTTCACCCTGAAATATTTGAAAACAGTAAAAGAGGGGACTATATAGTCACTTGATATTGCTTATAAGTCTTGAAATAACAACCAAACAAAGCTTGAAGGATCTCATAATCAATCGGCACCTAATATAGGTAACTACATTAATAAACCAGACCTAAATCGGAAGATCGGATAGAATGAGGTCTCGTAAACCAAATGAGTATTGGAACTCATATGATATGGTTTATAAAGCCTATATTCTAATTCAGAACCTATCCTAAGTGCTTATGACCTGTTTAGGTAGCTTACGCTACTTTAACGCGTCATTTGCACAAAAGCGCAAACGAGTAGCCTAACTAGTCCTATGACAAGTATTATATGGCCTAACATGTTTAAATATGTTGCATAATCAGTTTAAGTGACAAAATTTATGTTACATATGCTTAAAATGAAATTATGCGATAAAAGGGCATTTTGGTAATTTTCCTAAGTTATATAAATTACCTATCTTACAACTAACTAAACGAAGTGACCATAAGGTATAACCTCGGAAGGTTATTCCCTATGCAACTATGGTCATAAAAATGTGTTTGGTCGGATCCTAATGATCGACCAAACGGGTCTAGTTCGAAAGTCTAAGCGGTTGTTCAGACCGATTATCTTACGACCCTATATAAGCACTAAACTAAAAGTGACGAGCTAAACATGTTAAAACATGTTTACCTAAGTTAGAAAACAAGTTTGATATCAAAACAAAGTGTTTTGATACCCGAAAATAGCTTCGTTGCAAAATGCGCATAAATACGCATTTTGACCGAAACTTTGACTCGTCACTAGGCCTACTCAACGTGGTAATCAGTAGGTATAGTCACAAGGGACTATAACCATCGTGATTACGCTCACGTTGCAAAGTTCAAACGAACTTTGTGTTGACCATAAACTGGTCAAAGCAGAAAGTCAAACACTGTTTGACTTTCTTGCTTGAAATAAATAACCAAGCATGAAAGAATACTTACAAGAGTCAAAGCTTGGAAAAATATCAAAGAAAACTCAGGTAGGTGGCCTTCAACAAGGTGATTGCCTCCACTTAGAGTTTATAGAGAAGAAAGAAGTAATTGAGCAAGTTGGAATGAAGAATTATGCACCTATTTATAGTTGTGGATGATGCACAAGATCATTCCAAGTGTTAGGAGGCTTCAAGAGATGATAACAAGTATCCTTACATGTGGCATAGCAGTTTAGAAGCCCATGGTTTCGATTTGATGGGTTTTGGAAGCTTGGAGTGGCCACCAAAGAAAAAAATGCAATGCAGGCAGACCAAACCGTAAGTCCCGTTCTGGAAACCGTAAGCCAAGGTCGGGCCAGGCTGGTCACACTCACAAGTTTTCATCTATTGCAACTTTGGCCCCTTTGACATCCAAACTTGCGTTTTTCACTTCTAACACCCGTTTAACCAAATTTTTAGACTCTATGAGGATGTTAAAGAATAGGGGACTTGAAATATGCTTGGAAATATCATGGATGTCGGTTCGTTTGATCGTACGGCCACGTTATTCGGTTAATTACGTCGAAACACGAACGAACGCGAAAAACGATCCAAATTACAAGACGAATGATTTTTAAGCATTCCAATTACTAAAATAAAATATTTTAATGATTACAAAATTTTTTGGATGTCCGGATATGTTCAGAACGTAAGATATGCGCGTAAATGCAAACTTATGCACTTTTTGACGCTTTTAGTCCCTGATTGACCAATTAGTTTATTTTCGCATACCGAACCCCTCAAGGCCTGTTTCTAAGCTATGTAAAGGATATTTATGGTATGTTTAACTTATGATCATGTTCCGGAGTGTACGTTACTATACAAATCGGTAGACTTTCGCAGTTTGTCACAAATAGTCCCTGCGAGCGAATAAACTTGTTTTTCCCATACCAAACCCTTCAAAACTTATTTCTAAGTTATGTAAAGGTTATTTAAGGTATGTTAAGATTATGTTGATGTTCCGGAGTGTTTGTCGCATTAAACTGATTACGTTTACGCTTCAGTTTGCGTATAACTTTCTAGAAAGCGATATAGAGTTTGAAATCGAACAAAAATCAAAACGTGCAAAATGTCAAACATAAATAAACAAACGTTGGGGTCAAATCACATTTTTTATTGATAATTTAACTATTCAGAGTTTGTACAATGATTACAAGCACAGATGTCATAATCTCCCCTACTTTAGGAAATTTCGTCCCGAAATTTATTTAGAGGAAACTTGTGAGAATAGATGTGGATATTTCACCTTCATTTGATCTTCACATTCCCAAGTAAATTATAGTCCACGTTTAGATTCCCAGCGAGCTTTGACGATTGGTATGCGCTTGCGTTTGAGTTTCTTGACTTCACGGTCCATGATTTCCACAGGCTTCTCAATGAAGTGCATCGTGTCATCAACACCAATTTCATCAAGTGGTATGTGGAGGTTTTCATCAGCTAAACACTTTTTAAGATTGGACACGTGGAAGGTTGGATGAACATTTCCAAGTTCAGGAGGTAACTCAAGTCTGTAGGCCACTTTTCCAATTCTTTCAACGATCTTGAATGGTCCCACATATCTAGGTGCAAGTTTTCCTTTCTTTCAAAATCTGATTACACCTTTCCAAGGTGAAACCTTGAGTATGACGTGATCACCGACTTGAAATTCCAAGGGCTTACGTCGTCTATCCGCGTAACTCTTTTGACGGATTCTAGCTGTCTGAAGGTTATCGCGAACTTTCTTAACCTTATCTGTAGTCTCTAGAATGAGTTCAGGTCCAGTAAGCTGAGCTTCACCGATTATCACTGGTGGTATGAAAGATTTGAAAACTAGGTGCAAGCTTATGCATATGATAGCTAGGTTTGTTTGACCATCGGATATGAAAAACCAAGAAATGAAAAACGTGAATTAATCACACTTAAAGATTTCACAGGAGATGATAAAAAGGAACATTCAGCTGAACTGAGAATGAAAACTTTACTTCAACAATCAATCAGAGAGGATATTTTCTCATTACTTCAGTATGGTGAAACTTCTAAGTCAATTTGGGAAGCGTTAAAGTTGAAAGCTGAAGGTGGGAAAGATATCAAGAAAAACAAAATATCGATGTTAAAGAATGTGTTTGACTTGTTTAGCTGCATGAAGAATGAAACAGTTCGTCAAATGATAGAACGATTCTGTCATCTAAAGATTGAAATGGAAAGGTTTGGAATCCACAAAGGGAGAGAAGAAATGGTGGATAAACTAGTTGAGGCATTACCGCATGAAGAAGATTGGAAAACTTATGTGATAGTGTTGAAAAATGATGATAAATTTGATACGATGGCATTAGACACTCTAATTGAAAAAATAGAGGGACATGATCTATTGATTGAAAAACAAAGCAAGGTGTCTAGTTCGAATTATCAAACAGAATGTTGGTTTATACTATCACAGAGGGATGCTACAAAACATTGAATCTCCAAGGATCAAAACTGGTTTTAGTGCAGAAAAGAATGGTGATTCATCAAAGAACACGTCTTCAAGTTATGATCCAGGATATCACTCCGCATCTGCATCAGGATCGTCAACATCAAATTCAAATTTTGATTGGAAAAATTCTCCACTTCTGAACAATGAGTTTGCTCAACAGCACATGAGCTTTTTAGCTTCTATTCTGGTATCTTATGAAGGTTTAATTGCAGGTAAGATCAGAAATCCAAAAATCACAAAAGAGGATTATGATCAAGTGGATCCAGAAGAAATGGAACTCATGGATATTCGCTGGTGCATGGTGAGCGTCATTCGAAGAGCTCAAAGGTTCATGGAGATTACTGGCAAAAGATGTTTGGATGGCCCAGAAATGAAGTTAGGTTTTGACAAGAACAAAGTCACTTATTTCAAGTGTAAACAAAAGGGGCATTTCAAGAGAGAATGCACAAACAACAAAGACGATGAAAGCGTGAATCCTTTTTTTGAGGATTATTACAAAAAGGCTATCTATCACAAGAATAACGAGCAGCCAACCAGAAAGCAAATTGAAGAAGGATCTTCTAAAGAGAAGAGAGTTGTTTTGTCAATGCATAATCAAAGTGAAGATAGTTTAGATGATGATTATGAAAGATCTAAACAATGTGTCCTTAAAAACTTCGATTGGGATAAATACTTAGATGAGTCAGAAGAACCCAGAATCATAATCCATCATGATGAAGGATATGACTGGAGTCAACATGATAAAGATGTTGAAAGTGGTAAAGCAATGGTTGCTGAAATAAGACTAACTCGTGAAGAAAGACATGCTCGTCTTAGATTGGATGATGTGTATGATGCTTACAAAGAAGCAACACTAGCAGGCAGATGGAGCAAAGAAAAGGAATGCTATGTTGATCCACAAGGAAACCCGACGGTTGATCCGAAGAAGGTTGACCTTGAAGCATTAGTTGCAGCTATACTTACTATAAGTGTGTGGTGCAAAGGCCTTAGGGAGATTCCAATGTATAAAGAGCAGGTTGAAGAAGGCATTCGAAAGGTGATATTTGCTAGTCTGGAAAAGAAGAAGAATACAGTTGAAGATATTGGGAATGAGAGTGAGAAATTGGTGAATGAAGTGAATAAAGTTGATGAGAAATTTTAGAAATCTGTTGAAGAGAAACAAAAGGAGTTTAAAGAAGCTCAGAGTTCACAAGCAAAGGAAACCACAATGCCAATCACTGAGGTAACTACTCAAACTGATACTTCTGATCAAATTGATAATGAAGCTGAACAACAGTGCAAGAAATGCATGGAAACGTGCAGTGCTTGTACTGAAAAAGATGAAAAGTTTAAAATAAGAGATATAGAATTCACTAAAATAGAAAAGATTTTCAAAGATAAATGTCATGAAATGTTTGAAAATGAAAAGTTTTTGAAACAAGAAAATGAAAAGTTAAAACAAAAATGTGATGATCTTGAAAAAGAAAATAAAACATTGAAAGAAAAATGTTCAGCTGTTTGCAACGAATGTGTTCCAAAAAATAACAAAATTCAAGATTTGCAAAAGGAATATGATGGAATGAAATTATCATATCATACTGTAAAAAAAGTGTATGACATTTTAAAAAGTAAAGTCAAAAGTCTATATGATAGATTGTGTGCATGTCAGAGAAACACTAAATTTCTTGAAGCTCGATTTGAAGATAAACAAAGAGTTTTAAATCAATATATTGATGATGTTGCTAAGCTTAAACAAGAATTGGCAGATAAAGAAAAGTTGGTCAATAAATTGCAAAGTTACCATTCATCGTCATATATTATGGAACGTATTTTCAACATCACACCCGATGGAAAAGAGTCAGAAAAGAACATAAAGGGAGTTGGGTCTGAATACCATCAAGTTCTACCACCGTTGGAGAATAATTATACATTCTATGATGGCGAGAAAGTGGAAAAAGCAATAAACATGGTTGACCAGTTACCCAACAACATCGATGTGATTTATACCAAATCTGATGATATCAGTGATTCAGAGGTGGTTGGTAAATTTGTTGAAAGTGTTTTAGTAGAAGAGTCTATCAAAACAGGTAAATTTGAATCACAAGACGAAAATGAAGGAAATTTTCATGATGAATATCTGAAAAATTCAAAATCCAAGAAAAATTTGAATGATGATTCAAAAGGATTGGTTTATTCCATGATTGGATCGGACAAATTATTCTTAGATGTTGTATTCCCGATTCAGAATGTGATTTCAGGAACGATTGAAAAAGTTTTCAAAATGGTTGAGATTGAAAAATCTAAGATTCCAAAGTTTGCAGGTAAGTGTCAGAAAACTTTTTATAACAAACCTGGTTACAAAAAGAAAAACATGATGGTTGGGTTGGGTTATAAGAAGAAACAAAGTCGAAATAAAATTGAAACGCCAAATTATCAGACAAAGATGAATTTTGTTCATGGAAAAAGTTCAGAAAAAGAGAAAGAATTTCAATTAGGCGTCAATCTAATGAAGAGTTTCTTGCTAAGAAAAATAAAAAGCAACAACAACAGGTCAAAGATGTATCCAAGAGAACATGTTTCAAATGTGATCAAACAGGACATCTTGCACGCAAGTATCCAAATCTAAAACCTGTTGATGTTGACAAAAAGAAGTCTGATGATGTTGAGAAACAAAAAACTGAGGATGTGAAACAAAGGTCGACCAGATTTGATTCAAAACAAACTTGGAGGTATAACACAAACAAGTTTGCTTCGAATCAAACTTGGAAATCAAACTCGAATAGGTTCGATTCAAGACAGACATGGAATTATCACACACCCAGATTCAGAACAACTCAAAGTTGGAACACATCAGATGATATGATAAAACCCAAGAGTTTTGGAAACCAAAAGTTGTTGTTCAAAATCAAAAAGTTCAAAAAGAGTCACATTTTTACAAAAGAGGTACTCCGAAAGGTCAAACATGGATTGTTAAGAAACAAATGGCTTCGGTAAATGAAGAAAAAATTGAAGTCAAAGTTGAAAAAGTCTTTGATGAGAAAGATTTTCCAAAACTGCATGATACATATTGTGTTGAAATGCCTAAGGTCAAACAGACCTGGGCTAAATTGTTCAAGTAATTAAGTAGTTTGAATGTGCAGGTGCTCAACAAAACCAAAGATTGTGATAATGGAAGTTGGAGCAGCCTGCCACAACGAGGAGAGGAGGCTGCTGAACCCTGGTTTGGTTGAAACAGGGAGTTTGTTTAATTTCTGTACATAAATAAACCATATTTCAAAAACCCTAAAAATTGAAAAATTTTAAAAACCAAAATATGTTTTTACTTTGTCAAAAATTTGAAAAATCAAAAATATGTTTGTTTTTAGATTTTATTATTAAAAAAATGTTGCTTGAATATGCCGAATCCCTCACGGCTGAACAAACATGATTAATTTCACAAGATTGAAAAACGGTTTTCAAACTGTAAAATATCAATGTGTTGTAAATCATGGGGGTATTTACTGCTTTTCGTGCAATTCAAAATACAGTTAGCAGAAAATGGATGGCGAGACAAAGCTATCAGTGTCGGTTTGTCAAATTTTCTTTAAATGATTTTGCATTTTTGGGGGAGAAAAATTTGTTCGCAGAAAATACAAAAACATTTGAAAATTTGAAAAAGGCAAAAACATGATAAAAATCGAAAAATTGAGTTTTTGTGTAAAAAGAGGAAATGATAGTACATCAGTAGACAATCACAGTACGCTAAAGAAATGGAATGTTATAATGTGATAAACGGTCTCACTGATGATGTGCCAGTAGGTTTTTGCACATTTAGTAGATTGTGACGAGATATAAACCTACATTTCAAACTTACTTATTTCGTGGGGAACACTACTTGGATATATAGGTAACCCCTGAAATCTTGTTTGAAGGACCCCTCTTTCTGAGATACTAGGTATTTATGCTTAGTGATATCTAGGGTATTATCCCGGGACTTCTGATAATGCGAAAGCAATGGCCTAGTCCCCGGATAATACTTTATGCTTGCTTGAAATATAGCACACCCTCAGCATAAAAAATGATGAAACATTGGAAAATGTCAATCATGTGCTGTTGAAGAAAAGATCCTCTAAAGGGGACACACCTAAATTCGAAGCCATCATCTCTCTGCTGAACGGAAGTTCTGACCTGAGCTCTCACGGCCCTCGCAATTTAACCCCTTACAGATATCATCTAGGTATACTCACCTGTAAGACTGAATATTGGGATCTGGATACGGGAGTATATTCAAGAGGTGGGACAAACGAATAAGTTTAAGTTCTTAAAAACACTAATCTCGTATCTCGAATCAATTGTACTTTGTGTGAAAATTTAAAGTGGATCAGTATACTGACAATCTAAGTGAATTGTTTAGAACTTAAAGTGTAAAAAGCTCAACGGTGCTAGTGATTTGTCATAAACTGATATAATCCTCTAACGCAAACTCAAACAAAAATATTGTCTGTAAATATTTCTTTACTGCTTTATGTTTCCAAAAAATACAAAAAGATTTTGATTTTACTTTATTTTCGACAACCGATGTCTGAAATGCTGAGTGTCAAAATCTAAGTAAGCTGATTGTGTTTCTGAAAATAAAACAAGTTCATTAATTTGAAACTTGAAATTGTTAAACAAAAATCAAAAACAGTTTGTGATATCTCCAAGGTCATTAATTTGGACTTGGATGATTAACTGTGAGGGATTTGGATGCTTATATTGTTAAAGAGCTAGTTTTCGATTCTGTTCGATGAAACTGCCAAATTCATGAAATTTGTTAAAAAATTAGTTTAGAAAATTGAATTGCCAGGACACAATTCCTGGGTATTTGAAAGCTTGAAATGATGTTACTTATAAATGTATGAGTGTTACAGATACTGTACCAGACTACGATCCCGACAGCATAGTCTAAGGGGGAGTCTGAAGACAAAAGGGGGAGCTTGTAACCTGAAAGCAAGGTGTCGATCCCTAAAGCACGGAAGCTTGACAAAAGGGGGAGCCTGAAGAAGCTGTTAATGTTAGAGCCAGAGACAGATCTTGATACAACATTCAAAGATAGAAGCTGATTAAAGAAGAAAGATTGATGGATGCTTACAGTGTTAGACAATTTGGAAAGAGCATGAAGGCTGATCAAGACTGAAGATGTGTCATTATAAAGACTCGACACTGAAGACTTCATCAACATCCAAGGGGGAGTCTGTTAGTGCACTATGTCTATTGACTTCGTCTTGTATCGGGTCATGTAATAGGATAGGATAACCAGTGCTTGGGTTGCCATGGGGCAAGTGGTGCTATTTCTACTAAAAGCTTTTGCAAAGTCGTTACTTGGTTTTCTATTTTCCAAACTTTTTGCCACACTATTTTCAATGGCCTCAAGATCAAACATGAGCTCTTCCACCGTGTCTGCTACAACCTCTGCAACAATTGGTTCAGTGCTTCCAACACCTCCTCCGAGAATGCAAGCCTCTTCGCAAGGAACAGAAAGTCATGTGGCTCGGGATGTCATCCATGCTCGTAATGTCCAGGGATCCGGTCCCGTTTTAGCTTCTAACGAAGAGATTTTAAATTTGTTTGCTAGTGTACAGGAACAGATGAGGCAGCAGCAGGAGACCAACCAGATGCTGATGAGAAAGATACAACTCTTGAAGTCTGGCCCGAGTCGGCCTGCTGAAGATACTGTCACTCCCTTGCAACCCAGGGCTTTGAACTTCAGTTCTGCAGTCTATACTGAGGATAACCGGGGGAATATTGTGTCAAGCCATTCCCAGAATCATACTCCTGAGATACCTTCTTCAGTAAGAGTATCAATTATGAGAAGCTCAGGATATGCCTCGGGATATGGCCAGAATCCCCAGGCTGGTAATGTATCTAATAATAATAATACTCTTGCTACTAATGGTGTTGGATCTTTGCAGGATGCAGGTATGACATCAGCATTTTCCAGGGAGCTTCAAAAACTAAAAGACATGATATCCAGCGTACCTGGGGTGGTTCAGCCAATTCCTGAAGTATCCCAGGACAGCACAGGATATCCCGGTTTGCATATCCCATTTGTGATGCTGAAATCCCAAAAAGATTTCAAACCCCCAACATTAAGCTCTATGACGGAACTACGGATCCTGAGGAGCACATTGCCCAGTATAGGGAAAGGACGGAAATCAACCCTATCCCTCCAGACCTCAAAGAAGCATGCTTGTGCAAGGGTTTTGGTTCTACCTTAACAGGATCAGCCTTGAAATGGCTCTTAAATGTTCCTCCTCACTCAATTACTTCATTTGCTCATTTAGTTAATTTGTTTAATAGTCAATTTTCTTGCAGCCGGAGTTTTGAGAAACTAACAAGTGACCTTTACAGGATAACTCAAGGACCACAGGAATCCTTGAGGGATTATGTGAACAAGTTTAGTCGGGAATCCTTGGATATCCCACATCTTGATGTTGCAACAGCTGTGCAGGCTTTTAAGATGGGATTGCAGAAAGATTCTCAATTTTACCAGGATCTTGGAATGAATCCATGCAGGAATCTGGACGAAGCTCGTAACAGGGCTTTGAGATACATTCACCTGGAGGATGATAAAAAGATGCAAGAGAGGATTAATTCGTCCACAACCTATGAGTCAACGAACAGAAAATCAGAATCCTCGTATAAACCATGTCGTTCTAAACCATATGGCAGAAATGATGGCAAAAAAGTGAATGATGTTGAAGACGAGGATCCTGAGGAGTATCCTGAGTTGTCTGAATATTGTTTTTCTGTTAACATACCTGAACTAATGTATACTATGCAGGGTTTAGGAGACAAAGCCAGGTGTCCTCGAAAGAATCAACAAAAAGCTGATTGGAAGGATAAGTCCAAACGGTGTGCCTTCCATGAAGATTTCAGACATGTGACTGAGGATTGCATTGCCCTAAGAAAAGAAATAAGTTATCTTCTAAGCAAGGGATATCTGAAGGATCTCCTAGGAAGAAAAATGAATAAAGGTCAGGATACTGAGAAGGTCCTGAACGAGCAGCATCACCTCCTGCGGATGCCAAGATAATCAACTTTATTTCAGGAGGATCCGACATTTGTGGGACTTCGTATTCTGCGGCCAAGAGACATGCGAAGGAGGCTAAAGTCGAAAGAGGAGATAAACCAGTCAGGATGACTACCCTCACAACTGATAAAGTGATCACTTTCGACGGTGATGACATGGATACTGTCAAGGATCCTCACCATGATGCTCTGGTAATAACATTACATGTGGCTAACCATTTTGTACGCAGGATATTGGTGGATAATGGCAGCTCCGTCAACATAATCCAACTAGAAACTCTGAAAAGAATGAATGTATCTCCGATGGATATCACTTCGAAATCCACCGTGCTTGTTGGGTTCAGTGAAGAGGCTAGGAACACAATGGGAGAGATAACGTTACCAGTATATGTTGAAGGGGTCAACTCAATACAACGTTTCTGTGTGATGGACTCCCTATCCTGCTATAACATCATATTGGGTAGGCCATGGATCCATGATATGAAAGATGTGCCATCAACTTATCATCAATGTATCAAGATCCCTACCCCTTGGGGGTTGTCAAGGTTGATAGTGATCAGCAGGAGGCGAAGGAATGTTACTCATCCTCAATGAAATCCTCAACCAAGCCTAATGCAGCGTAGCAATTAGAGATGCGGGCCCAGGATATCGTGGAGGCTTCGGAGCAGGATGTATAGAAAATTATCCTGGATCAGGATAATCCAGATATCTCGTTGCTCGTAGGAACCAATATCCCTCAGGATATTGAAGAACAGTTATCTAACTTTTTGAAATGCAGGATGTCGACATTCACATGGAAGCATGAGGATATGACAGGCATTTCCAAAGATGTCATAACACATAAGCTTGGTATTGACAAATCATTCAAACCTATCCAACAAAAGAGAAGGAAGTTTGCTCCGGAGCGAAATGTGATCATTCAGGAAGAAGTAGAGAGGCTATTGAAATCTAAAATGATCAGAGAAGTCAAGTTTCCAAGATGGCTAGCAAATGTAGTCGTGGTCACGAAGGGGATTGTGGTAACCATACTGGGGGTAGGTCGTTGTTCTCAAAGGCATTAAGAACAGGATATTATTTGCCGATGATGAGAAAAGATGTTGCAGAGTATGCTCGAAGATGTGATGCATGTCAAAGACACAGTAATATATTTCATCAGCCGCCCGAGCCACTTTATCCTATAGCTTCCCCTTTGCCATACATGAAGTGGGGAATGGATATAGTAGGAAAATTGCCAAAGGCTCTAGGAGGAAAGGTCTTCATGCTGGCAATGACCGATTATTTCTCTAAGTGGGTCGAAGCTGAAGCATTCGTTCAAGTTAGAGATCAAGAAGTGGTATCCTTCATAAAAAGGAATATCTTGACTAGGTTTGGAGTGCCAGCTGAAATAATTTATGACAATGGATTTCAATTTATAAGTAAGAGGACTACTGACTTTTACAAGATTTGGGGAATCAAAATGATCACTTCCACCCTAGTACATCCTCAAGCAAATGGACAAGCAGAATCTTCAAACAAGATAATTGTGAACAACCTGAAAAAGAGGCTAGGGGCTAAAAAAGGAAGATGGGCAGAAGAACTACCCTTTGTTTTGTGGGCTGATAAGACAACGGTGAAAAATGCAACTGGCCAAACCCCGTTTTCCTTGGTATTTGGAGCAAAAGCGGTGATCCCGACAGAAATGGTAATACCTACAGCAAGATCCAACTTCCGGGATCCTGAGCAGAATCCTGAAGTCCTATGTGAGGAATTGGATACTGTTGATGAGACAAGAGACACGGCAAGGCTAAGGATGGCAGCATATCAACAGAGGATATCTAAAGCATATAACAAGAATATAAGGACTAGAAGGTTCCAGGTCGGAGATTGGGTATTGAGAAAAGATTTCCAGAATACTACTAATCCTGCTGATGGGAAGTTGGCTCCAAAATGGGAAGGACCCTATGAGATTGAATCGGAATCAGGAAAAGGAGCATACCGACTCAAGGATATGGAGGGGGATATGCTACCAAGATCCTGGAATGCTATACATTTAAAGCTCTATTTCAAGTTAGTTTGGAATTTAGATTCTAACTCAGAATGGTATGGATTCTGTCTCTTTTATTAAATTTTAATATTATTTATTGTTTTGAACCCATTACTTACTTAAGCATCAGAGGGGTGTTAGCCAGGCTAACACCCACCTTAGCTTACAGTTGTTTTGCAGTATATACTTTGGGATATAGTTCCAGGATATACATTCAGGATACTTCTAAAGATTAGAGGATTGGCCCCCTCTCTCACGTTTAAGGGATCCTGATCCCTTCACAGGTTTAAAGGTATTCAGCTTTCTCTCGAATTGGGTTTAAACACCCCGCCTGGAGCGCAAGTTATCCAGGAATAGTTCAAGGTGGCGGGACCAGTTCATGTAAAAGTGGCTGACAATTTCGTCACTATTGGCTATATCCTGGATTCTCAAGGTATGTGAGGATTGATCACCCTCTCTCACGGAAGGGTATTTTCATACTCTCTAAGGTTTAAAGGTTATCACCTTTCTAAGTCTTGGAGTTTATACACTCCCGCCTGTAGCGCATGAAAATTTGGGATTTTCCCTAGGATACCTATGGGATTTTCCCCAAGACACTAAGGATTTATCTCCAGTATGTTTTTGGGTTTTACCCCAGTAACACAAGAACTGTCCAAATAGTTAGAACTTGAATTCAAAAATTAACTAAGTGTTTGAAGACTTTATGCACAGGGGACATTTCTCCCAAGGCGATTGTGTAAGGCTCGAAGAATCAAACTCAAACCTAATGTACTAAATATCTCGGACTGGGGACATCTTAGTTGAAGAAGTTGCAAAAGGGTTGAAGTTCGATACTAGGGTTACACTCTATTCCTGGTATGATCTTTCCTTTGTAGACCTTACATAAGTTGTTTAAACTTTTAAAACTCTGTTTAAGGCTCAAATATCCTGATAAGGATATATCTTTAGGATATGTTCTCAAAATACGTTTTCGGGATACGTTTCAGGATATTTGATTGGAATACTTCGGAAATGATACTGGGGTTGAAAATTAGTACTCTGGTCAAACAAGTGTTATCAAAACGGATTTTGAAAAATAAACTATCGTTTATTCTTTAGAGACTTTGTCTAAATTATGTGGGTTTTGAGAAGTCCTATTTGATGAAGGTCTTCGTAGGATACCACTAATTATATTGGTCAGGATATTTTCGGGAAATAATTGCACAAATTTTGTAAAGCTAAAATCTAAACTAAGTAATGCATGACAGAAATTAAAAGGCAACAGCAAGTAAATCACAAGGAGGTAATATTGTCTAAAATAAGCAATACTAGTTGATATCCGAAGGCTTCATCCTAAAAACATAGGACACATCCACCTTTGGTTATCCAATTGTTTTAATTCAAGAAAGTAAAATTGCTCAAACAAACGTAACTCTCAAATTTAAGGGAAATAAGTTTTAGGAGGCAGCGCCTTCTTCGTTCATTACATTTTCGACAGCATCCATCTCAGGATCAGCTTGAACATCCCTCTCAGTACCAGTTGGTTTTTCAACCACCTTTGAGGATCCTTCAGCTGCATATTTAACAGGATTACTGCCGAGACTCCTCAGCTTTGTCTCCCAGGCATTGACGTCCCAAGAAGGGCATTCGAAGCCCAATGCCTTGGCTTCATGGGCCATCTTTAGCCTGGCTTGTAGAAGGGAAGTGACGACGGAACTTTTAAGGCGTTCCCGGTAGCTGATCATATCCCATTCATGTTGAGCATGGGCAGCGTCAAGATCGGCTTGGGCCTCAAGAGCGGCTTTGTTAAGGGCGGCTTGGTGTTCTTGGATCATATCCTTGACCTTGTCCTCGTAATGCCGAGATTTGGCGGCTGCAATCAGGCCCTGATCAGAGATGGTGACCTCGGCTTTCTTCAACTTGGACTCGAGCGTCTTGTTGAGTCCACAGGATTCCTGGTATAAATGAACCAGACGATCGAGACCCTGCAAAATAAGAGAACGGGTATTAGTCTTAATAAATATTTATAACCAGCATAAGGTGCAGGCTATAGCTCAAGGATACTAACCTGGTTGAGAAAAGAAGTCATGAATCCACTTGCTTCAATGAATCCATGATTCTCATAAGGGAACGTGTCAGAGATGGCAGGTGAGTCAGGCTCTTTCCTTTTGCTAGAACTTGAACTTCGGGGCTTAGTAGCTGGTGATGGTTTGATGGCTTTGGAGCTGCTGGGCTTGGATGTAGCTGTAGCTTTGGGACTAGGCTCCTTCTTGATCTAGACGTGATCAGAGTAACTGTCTAACTCCTCAAGGTCGAAAACTTCTGGGATTTTGGCTGGTACTGCATAAAAGGAGAGTTCTAAACTCTTACTACTCTTTCATTATATTATCAATTGTTCGTAAAATAACTCTTACCAGACATCTCGGAAGATGAGTATTGGCTGGAACTTGGGAGGTGTGTGGAAAAACTCCTGTCACCTTCTGGTAGCTGGTAAATCGCTTTGATCCTTTTTTCAGAGTCTGCGGTAGGGGGAGCTACTTCCTTAAAATTGACTGCGAAAAATACCAGATAAGAAAATATTAGCACAAGACTGAGGCCTAAAAGTGTCTTTGGATATTCTTGAAGCCCTAAACCCTACCGGTGGTTAACCACTCCACCGGAAGGCTATCACCCTCGTGGATGGAATTTCGCTTGACGAAAAAGAATTTACGTTGCCATCCATCTTCGGTTTTGGTGGCCTTAAGAATGAGAGGTTTGCTGGAAGTTGAAAAAAGCAAGAATCGGCTGGAACCGTGTGATCGGAGGCGGTAAGCGATTGGGATATCTTCGATGCAGAGATCAGGACAGTGAAGGTGTTTGATTTGGTTAAGTACGATTAGTACCCTCCAAACCATGGGCATTGTTTAGGCGAAAGAAATACCAGTGATTCGAAAAAACTGCATCATGAATTCAGGAAATGGGTATCGAAGACCTAACGAGAAAGGGTATGCTGGAAAACAGACCCATTCGGCAGAAGAAACATCCAACCGAATTGATCGGTCAAATGGCCTAAAAATCATGCCGTCGGGGAAACCGCCAGAGGCTCTCAGCGCGGAAATATCCGAGTTGTCGAAAGCACAGGTCTCCTTCTCGGGATTTTTGAGAAGATTTTGCTGAACAAAGGTGCCCGATGATTCACCGGTTTGGGAGTGGGTCCTGGTGGCCATTGGAAGAAGGATGGAAAAACTAACAGGAAGCGAAGAAGGAATAAGCGATTACCTGGAGACTCTGTTGATGATATCTGGTTTTCAAACAAGAAGAGAGAAGATATAAGAGCATAGTGGATATCCATCGAGTAAAAATTGCGTTGGAAGTTGCTTAAAGCTACCCCAAACGTCATCTCATTTTAATTGCCTCGGTTTGTGAGATAAAGTTTTAAAATATATCCGTTGGATTGGTATACCAACAGATATATTCTGGGGACAATTGTTATGGGTCATTTTCTGAACATATATCCTGACTAATATTCTGCTTTTGATTGTTTATTTGTGATCAGGATACCGGATCAGGATATTAGTAACATCTTGATGTGATATCCTGGTAATGACTAATTTAATCACGTGCAGATTAGAACGTGCGGGTCCCCAACGGTCGAGTGGACATCTTCTCCTTAAGACTCAGGCAAACCAATTATATGAGAGACGTTGAACCCGGAAGAAGTGGACTACAACGTTCACTTAAGGAATATTCGAAGCATCGCGGTTTAATAGGATAGTTAGTTGATTTTGTTTAACTATAAATAGATTGATCGGATCAGATTAAGGCACTCACTCTCTTTCGCACAGTTTACTCTCTAGCTACTAGCAATCATTACACACAAACACTTGTACTCAAATTACATTGTAACACCTAGTTGATCCGCATCATATCCTGCACTGTATCCTGATATTTGAAGCAATAGAAGAACAAGGCAGCTGCGATTGTCAGCTCCCGAGGTTTTGTGCCGGCGATCTAGATTGATCAAGGGCTTTCCTCGTACATCTCATGTCACCGTTTACATTTTTTCTCATTGTTTGATCACAGATACAGCTCTATATCCTGAGCCGTATCCTGAAACTGTTTTTGCAAATAACTTGATTAACATATTTTCGACACACATTTCTAGCACACTACCTCACATAACTAATTTGATCACTTAATTGCTTCGGTAATTTTTGACCAAAACAACAATATACTACGAAATTGTCGTTGCCCTCAGGTAAAGAGAGAATATGTGTATCGCAAAGTTTCTGTTTCAAGGTCTGAAAATCTTCTTCCTGTTTAGATCTCCATTCAAAGGGTTTATTCTTCTGAGCTAGAGCAGTGAGAGGTACTGCAATCTTGGAGAAGTTTTCGATAAAACGGCAGTAATAACCCGCAAGACCAAGAAATGAACGAACTTCAGTAGGAGTAGTAGGTGTATCCCAATCCTTAATCGCACTGATCTTGGAGGGATCTACATGAATACCTTGTTCATTGACAATATGTCCCAAAAATTGAACTTCCTTAATCCAAAATTCGCACTTGGAGAACTTGGCGAAAAGTTGTTCTTTCTTTAGGAGTTCCAAAGTAAGACGGAGATGTTCCTCATGATCGGCTCGTGTCTTAGAGTAAATCAAGATGTCATCCATGAAAACGATGATGAACTTCTCCAAAAAAGGCTTACAAACCCTATTCATCATGTCCATGAAAACAGCAGGAGCATTAGTCAAACTGAATGGCATAACAGTGAACTCATAGTGACCATATCTTGTGCGGAAAGCAGTCTTGGGAATATCTTCCTCGAGCACTCGAAGCTAATGATACCTAGAACGTAAATCAACCTTTGAGAAGCATGTAGCACCCTGTAACTGATCAAAGAGATCATCAATGCAAGGTAGGGGATATCGATTCTTGATGGTAAGCTTGTTGAGCTCACGATAATCGATGCACATCCTGAAAGATCCATCTTTCTTCTTGACAAAAAGAACGGGAGCACCCCAAGGTTAAAAGCTAGGACGGATAAAACCTTTGTCAGAAAGCTCCTGAAGTTGCTTAGATAATTCCTGCATCTCAGACGGTGCAAGACGATACGGAGATTTAGCAATAGGATTAGAACCAGGAATAATATCAATACGGAACTCAACTTGGCGTGCTCGGGGTAAACCAGGTAACTCTTCAGGAAACACTTCTGAATAATCCCTAACAACAGGGATATCTTGAATAGACTTACCTTTGCCTTTCTCCTCTACGACATGTGCCAAGAAGGCAACATAGTTCTTTCGCAGGTACTTCTGAGCTTGAGTACACGACATATGTTTAAGACCACAAGCAGGTTTCTCACCATGAATCTCTAAGCTCTCACCAGTTGAAAGTCGTATACGAACAATCTTTTCAAAACAAACTACCTCTGCGTGGAACTTGGCTAACCAATCCTACCTGCTATAACATCAAAGCTTCCAAGTTGCATTGGCATGAGGTCGATAGGAAAAAGATGGTTATTAAGATTCAACTGGAAATTTCGAAGAACAGAATCGAGAACAACGGGTTCACTACTAGCAACTTCTACTGTCAATGGCTTCCCTAGTTTTGTTCTAGTCATGCATAGCAAAGGTTCAAAAGACAATGATACAAAACTCTTATCGGCACCCGAATAAAAAAGAATAGATGCAGGTTGATTCTTAACAAAGAACGTACCATTCACCACCTTGTTGTCTGCATGCGCCTCATTTGCATTCATATTAAAGACTCGTCCACGAGGCTGAGCCTGATTCGCGTTAACCAATCTTGGACACTGATTTCAATAGTGGGTCAGATCCCCACAATTGTAGCATGAACCAGGAGGATAGTGAGGTCGTGCAGCCTATGCTGGTTGTTGATCAGGCTGTTGAGCAGGTTGCAGAGCTGGGTTTTGTGTGGCTTGATTGGGAGCAAAACGACAAACATTGGCAAGATGACCAGATTTTCCACAGTTGGCACAAAAACGACACTAAACCTGTGGCTGATGGTGACTGTTACACATGTTGCACAATGGTTCCTTCCCAGCATACTGTTTCTTGGCAGGAGGCTGTGCAGGTTGGTTGGGAGCTGTCTGATTATCTTGTGTGGTAACGGCGAAGTTTTGGGAAGCCTTGCGCTTCCTAGACCTCCTTGAAGACTCAAATTTCTTACCCTTTTTATTCTCACTTTTGTCGGACGACTAGTTTGGTTTCTTGTCACCCTTCCTATGAAGCTTACCTTTTCCTGATTTGTGACTCGGTCAAAGTCGCAGACAACTCGATGGCCTGACTAACTGTGGTAGGTTTGCTACCAGTGACGATATCTTGCACTGGGTCAGGTAAACCATCGACATACCTCTCGAGAGCTTTACCAAGTGGGATAACCATTATAGGGCATAACAAACTCAGCTCCTCATATATGTCAGTATAAGCCCGATGTTCATCACTATCCTGTTTCAGATCATCAAATTCCCTTTCTAACGCCCTCTGTTCGTGACGGGGACATAATTCCCTCATCATAAGAGCCCTAAGCTCTTCCCAGGTTTGTGCTAGAGCAACATCAGCACCACGATCTCTCATTACCCCATTCCACCAAGTAAGAGCCCTCTTTTGAAACACACTGGAAGCAAACTCGTCTTTTCGATTATCAGGACACTAAACATGACGGAAAGTACTCTCGATACTCTCAAACCAATGTAGGAGCCCAGTTGCTCCTCCAGAACCACTGAACTTAAGCGGTTTAGCCGAGTTAAAATTTTTAAAGTTGCACGGAGCAGGTGCATTGTTGTTATTGTTGGCTTGGTTAACTTGAGCAATGATATTTGGGAGTGCAGCAGCCATTTGCTGCACAATGATGGTCGCCATTTCGGTATTAGGTAGTTGATTGTCACGTCGAGGAGGCATTCTAAAAGAGGAAACATGAGAGAAAACGAGTGAGATGATATGATGAAAAATGAGTTGATACAAATATCGACAAAAGCATGGATGGTTGTCATTCGTTCGTACCACAAAGCAAACAAACGACACACAGTGACTAATCAAAGTAAATGGGTCATGACAATGTATCGCGAAGACATGCTTTAGCCTATAAGTGGACACTCACCCCAAGAGTTCCCAGGTAAGAGTGACTGGTCCGATTATGTGGATTTATACGAACACTCTAGCCTAGACAGAAAACTCAAGATACAGGCATCCACCCTTCCAGATTGCACGTGTTCACATTATTTAGAAGCAAACCTTGACGAGATTTTGAAAACATAGAGGGTTCAAAACCTTATAACAAATCATCTAAAAATAGATGATTGATTTTTCAAAAATCGTTTTGGAAAATTGTGTTCTTGTTTTGGTTGTCACCTAAAGATAGGTGATGGTATTGTTTTAAGATCTAAACACAAGATAACTTATGTTAGGGTCCTAGAAAAGTTATAGACTAGGTCAAAGCATTACTAATAACCTAATTCCCTATAACCATTGGCTCTGATACCAACTCTTCTGTCACACCCCGACCGCGTAAAACAACAAACCGCGGCGGAAACGTCGGGGAGTGGAGCAGTAGAATTATTGTTCCACAACCATGGTAAATAAAAGTTCGATTTTATTTATTAACATTGATTACATTGTCTTAAAACAAGGAAATCATAACATAAATTAAACTAGTCTTGCATCTTTTATTGCCACTAAGGCCCGAGTCCGCCTAAGTGTATCACGGTCAACCCTATGCATCAACTCCTGAAAAACATGTGAAAATAGGTACGTCAGCATAAAAATGTCTGTGAGATACATAGGTTTTGTTAATGAAGGATTCATGACTTATAAGTTAAAAGAATTGTTTAATAAAAGTAGTCATGAACCATATGAAAATGTTTTCTTTTATAAATCATACGAAAATCGATAAGTAATTCAGATGATATAAAAGAATATTGCATGGTTAAATAAATAACCAAGCAACAATGAATTTATATAAATTATGTCGTTTGTAAAACAATGTCTTGTGAAAATATGTTATTTGTATAAAATGTAACATGTCTTTGTCGAAATGATTTAAATAACGCCACGATATGTAATATCATAAAAGCACTTATATATAGGAAGTACCAGCAGCGTATCCACCATGCTTTAATCATATTACACGTCACCTCGTTATGTAAATCACTTATCAAATACCCTCAAAATGTCTTATTTAAATAGATGTCAGAATGTTTATGTGTAAACAATGTCTAATGTAAATTGTAAATCATATCTTGTATAATCAAATGTTATGTATGGCAAGCAAAAGTATCTACTCAAACCATATGTATAATGTAAATGTAAAATCAAATGTAATGTATGGTGAATAAAAAGTATTTACTCAACCCCATAAATAAAATGTACAAATCAATGTCTTTTTAAATCAAAAAGTTATGTTTTGCAAAAATTATTGCTTTATTGATACAAACATTTATGCGGTAATGTTTATCGAATACATTCAAGCCTTGCGACTGACGGATAAACCTTCAAACAAATTAAATGTTTATCAATTATGTATATTGGATTCAGTCATCCCTTACGTCCAAACAAACCTAGGATTCCAGGGATGGGAGTTGTCAATTCTATGGTACCACTACATACTTCCGAGCGGCATGATCAGTGTTAATGAACGTATTTTAGTTACGTTAAACAAACCAAATGTTATACCAAATGTAAGCATGTTATATGAAAACAATGTACAAAGTATGCCAAGTAAACATACGAAGCAGAAATGTTATGTAAACCAATGTGCTAGCATGCTCAGTAAACATACATAGCAGAAATGTAATGTAAATCAATGTGTCCATATGCTGAGTAAACATATGCAAAAAATGTTTATGAAATCAATGTGCTAGCATGCGAAGTCAACATACATAGCAAAGCATAATGGAAATCATGTACTATATGCATACTAGTGAACATAGCAAGTATATGTCATGATAGCACGAAAAGCACGATAGTAACAACTAGTCACATGTGTTTCACCCCGAAATATTTGAAAACAGTAAAAGAGGGGACTATGTACTCACTTGATATTACTTATAAGTCTTGAAATAACAACCAAACAAAGCTTGAAGGATCACGGAATCAATCGGATAGGTAACTACGTCAATAAACCGGACCTAAATCAGAAGATCGGATAGAATGAGGTCTCGTAAACCAAATGAGTATTGCAACTCATATGATATGGTTTACAAAGCCTATATTCTAAATCGGAACCTATCCTAAGGGCTTATGAACCGTTATGACCCGTTTAAGTAGCTTACGCTACTTTAACGCGTCATTTGCGCAAAAGCGCAAACGAGTAGCCTAACTAGTCCTATGACAAGTATTATATGCCCTAACATGTTTAAATTTGTTGCATAATCAGTTTAAGTGACAAAATTTAGGTTACATATGCTTAAAATGAAATTATGCGATAAAAGGGCATTTTGGTCATTTTCCTAAGGCATATAAATTACCTATCGTACAACTAACTAAACGAAGTGACCATAAGGTATAACCTCGGAAGGTTATTGCCTATGCAAATATGGTCATAAAAATGTGTTTGGTCGGATCCTAATGATTGACCAAACGGGTCTAGTTCGAAAGTCTAAGCGGTTGTTTAGACCGCTTATCTTACAACCCTATATAAGCACTAAACTAAAAGTGACGAGCTAAACATGTTAAAACATGTTTAACTAAGTTAGAAAACAAGTTTGATATCAAAACAAAGTGTTTTGATACCCGAAAATAGCTTCGTTGCAAAATGCGCATAAATACGCATTTTGACCGAAACTTTGACTCGTCACTACGCCTAATCAACGTGGTAATCAGTAGGTATAGTCACAAGGGACTATAACCATTGTGATTACGCTCACATTGAAAAGTTCAAACGAACTTTGTGTTGACCATAAACTGGTCAAAGCAGAAAGTCAAACATTGTTTGACTTTCTTGCTTGAAATAAATAACCAAGCATGAAAGAATACTTACAAGAGTCCAAGCTTGGAAAAAGATCAAAGAAAACTCAGGTAGGTGGCCTTCAACAAGGTGATTACCTCCACTTAGAGTTTATAGAGAAGAAAGAAGTAATTGTTAGGAGGCACAAGATCATTCCAAGTGTTAGGAGGCTTCAAGAGATGATAACAAGTGTCCTAACATGTGGTATAACAGTTTAGAAGCCCATGGTTTCAATTTGATGGCAGACCAAACCATAAGTCCCGTTCTGTAAACAAGTGTCCTAACATGTGGCATAACAGTCTGTAGCTTCCGTCAACTTGTAGTCATGTTTTGTATATTTGTGTTTTTGTAAACAATTATGTAGTGTATGTGTGTAGATAGAACGACAACTCAGGAAACGGAACATAACTGTAAAGTGTTGACTGATGTCATCCGATCGGATAGCAGTTATCCGATCGGATAGCATGTTATTCGTTTGGACAGGATGTCATCCGATCGGATTGCCATCCGATCGGACAACACTCTTCACTTTCTGAGTTGCCTATAAATACCTCGTCCGGGTATTACTTTTGTGACTTTTAACTCGAGCGAGAACCTGACCAGTGTCTGTCTTCTACCGGAACTTTGTACTTTAAGAACGTTTAATAGAAAGAAAAGACTGTGTTTAGTCGTAAAATTCTGTGTTGATTATCTAAGATCTGTCTTAATGGATTCCTCACATTAGACAGAGTCGATTCATCTTGTTCCTTACGATTAGATCCTGTGCAAAGGGACCAACAATATATATGCGGATTAGACACCAAAAAAACACTCAACAAATGGCTACAATTTAAGGAATGTGTTTAGTGACGGCATCAGAATCCTAATTGATGGAGAAATGTCAGGTGGCAAGAAAAGCTGCTTCTAGGAGGTTGTCAAGTGTTTTCGCTCGATGATTCCATTCGTGAGTGGTTGGTTTGGCCCTTGTTCATGTAACTCGAATCCTAGCCCGGTATATCCCATTTTAATTTTACACCATTGTGAACCTAACGCCTTTTTTACTCTCTGATCGAGATTCTCGGCATTGAAAAATCTTCGTAAACTAAATCACACCTGTATATGTTGACATTTAAGAGATATACAGTCAAGAAAATCAAGGGCAATGGTGATATATATGCGGATTAGACACCAAAAAAAACACTCAACAAATGGCTACAATTTAAGGAATGTGTTTAGTGACGGCATCAGATTCCTAATTGATGGAGAAAGGTCAGGTGGCAAGAAAAGCTGCTTCTAGGAGGTTGTCAAGTGTTTTCGCTCGACGATTCCATTCGTGGGTGGTTGGTTTGGCCCTTTTTCCTGTTACTCGAATCCTAACCCGGTATATCCCATTTTAATTTTACACCATTGTGAACCTTGCGCCTTTTTTACTCTCTGATCGAGGTTCTCGGCATTGAAAAATCTTCATAAACGAAATCACACATGTATATGTTGACATTTAAGAGATATACAGTCAAGAAAATCAAGGGCAATGGTGATATAGTTGCGGATTAGACACAAAAAAAAAACTCAACAAATGGTTACAATTTAAGGAATGTGTTTATTGACGGCATCAGATTCCTAATTGATGGAGAAAGGTCAGGTGGCAAGAAAAGCTGCTTCTAGGAGGTTGTCAAGTGTTTTCGCTCGACGATTCCATTCGTGGGTGGTTGGTTTGGCCCTTGTTCCTGTAACTCGAATCCTAGCATGGTATATCCCATTTTAATTTTACAGCATTGTGAACCTAACGCCTTTTTTACTCTCTGATCGAGATTCTCGGCATTGAAAAATCTTCGTAAACTAAATCACACGTGTATATGTTGACATTTAAGAGATATAAAGTCAAGAAAATCATGGGCAATGGTGATATATATGCGGATTAGACACCAAAAAAACCACTCAACAAATGGATACAATTTAAGGAATGTGTTTAGTGACGGAATCAGATTCCTAATTCATGAAGAAAGGTCAGGTGGCAAGAAAAGCTGCTTCTAGGAGGTTGTCAAGTGTTTTTACTCGACGATTTCATTCGTAGGTGGTTGGTTTGGCCCTTGTTCCTGTAACTCGAATCCTAGCCCGGTATATCCCATTTTAATTTTACACCATAGTGAACCTTATGCCTTTTTTACTCTCTGATCGAGGTTCTCGGTGTTGAAAAATCTTTGTAAACGAAATCACACATGTATATGTTGACATTTAAGAGATATACAGTCAAGAAAATCAAGGGCAATGGTGATATAGTTGCGGATTAGACACAAAAAAAACACTCCACAAATGGCTACAATTTAAGGAATGTGTTTAGTGACGGCATCAGATTCCTAATTGATGGAGAATGGTCTGGTAGCAAGAAAAGCTGCTTGGAGTGGCCACAAAAGAAAAAAATGCAATGTTGGTAGACCAAACCATAAGTCCCGTTCTGAAAACCGTAAGCCACGGTTGGGCCAGGCTGGTCACACTCACAAGTTTTCATTTGTTGCAACTTTGGCCCCTTTGACATCCAAACTTGCGTTTTTCACTTCTAACACCCGTTTAACCAAATTTTTAGACTCTATAAGGATGTTAAAGAATAGGGGACTTGAAATATGCTTGGAAATATCATGGATGTCAGTTCATTTGGTCGTACGGCCACGTTATTTGGTTAATTACGACGAAACACGAACGGACGCGAAAAACGATCCAAATTACGCGACGAATGAATTTTAATCTATCCAATTACTAAAATAAAATATTTTAATGATTACAAAAATTTTTGGATGTCCGGATATGTTCAGAACGTAAGATATGCGCGTAAATGCAAACTTATGCACTTTTTGACGCTTTTAGTCCCTGATTGACCAATAAGTTTATTTTCGCTTACCGAACCCCTCAAGGCCTATTTCTAAGCTATGTAAAGGATATTTATGGTATGTTTAACGTATGATCATGTTCCGGAGTGTACGTTACTGTACTAATTGGCAGACTTTCAAAGTTTGTCGCAAATAGTCCCTACGAGCGAATAAACTTGTTTTTGCCATACCAAACCCTTCAAAACTTATTTCTAAGTTATGTAAAGGTTATTTAAGGTATGTTAAGATTATGTTGATATTCCAGAGTGTTTGTCGCGTTAAATTGATTAAGTTTACGCATCAGTTTGCGTATAACTTTCTAGAAAGTGATATAGAGTTTGAAATCGAACAAAAATCAAAACGTGCAAAATGCCAAACATAAATAAACAAACATTGGGGTCAAATCACATTGTTTTATTGATAATTGAACTATTCAGAGTTTATACAATGATTACAAGCACAGATGTCACAGGGTAGTGTCCGGTTGTTTGGTTGGTTACTAGTTCGTTAAAGTGTTAAAATGCGCAATATAGTGTGCTTTATGTTACCCTTTATGATAGTTTTGATTACCGACACTTAGGAAAGTATTCTAGACCATTAAACCACATTTCTACGTTATATTTAGTTGTTAAAATGCTAAAAATTGCTGAATTTGGTTATTTCTAGCAGAATTCTGAAGTTTTAGTGTGTTTAGGGCACTTTCCGGCACCTAAATCGCCACTAGGTAAGCAGTTTTATGATCCCTACTTTCCTTCACACTATTCTAGTGTAACTCTTGGTTTCGGGCTCATTCTGTGTCTTAACATTGACACACCCCTTTCTGCGACGGAAGCACGAGGTGTGATCATGAAAGGTTCTCATTGCATACGAAAAGTAAACATGCTACATGCTCCTAAAAATAACATCAAATACCAAACATTCATAATTTGAAAACATAAGTTTAGTGTTTACATCACGAGATAGCATAAAATATTGTCTTGAAAGTTTACAACTTTATTTAAACGTAAACATAGACGATATCCAAGAGCATAAGCAAGACCGCACGCACATCCACTTTTAGTTACCTGAAATACATGTGAGTTTTGGAAAAACGTCAACAAAATGTTGGTGTGAATTCATGCAGTTTTTGTGTTTCACATTTGTATACTTTGTATGAAAACATAGTTTGTATCTTGTATAAATCAAGTATTCTTGTGTACACCACGTACTCAAGTATAAATCAAGTATTCATGTGTAAATCAAATGTTCATGTATAAATCAAGTATTCTTGTGTACACCACGTACTCAAGTATAAATCAAGTATTCTTATGTACACCACTTACTCAAGTATAAATCAAGTATTCTTATGGTATGAATCTTGTATAAATAAGGTGTTCTTGTGTCTATTAGGGTTGTTAATGGGTTGCAACGTCATTAACATGTGACACAACATAGGAAGTCACCAAACCTTAGGCATTTTTCTAGTTGGCATATTCTGAGACACAAAAGCATTGCTTGGTACTCGTTCTCACCAAGAGTGTGGCTGCCCGACACCCGTTAGATCTAACCTTTTGTTCTGCGGTCTAGTTATATTGTTGATTAATGGTGCTTATGGTGCCCTATTCGTGACACGATTTCTCGTATCATTTTTCAAAACGCATCATACTTGGTACTCGTTCTCACCAAGAGTGCTTCTTATTTTTGTATCATACCATTCATAAACATTGTAACATTTGTACATGTATTTCACCCCCGAAGTTATAAAACTGAAAACAGTTAAAAGAAAAGGGGGAGCATGAACTCACAACTTTGTGTTCCTTGCGTCGTAGACTTCACCGGATTTTCTTAATTAACGTCGTGACCTATATGTGTATTCTTATCGTTAGTCACTAGACTTGTTTCGCACAAGCACAAGTCACTATCTTTTGTACACGTTTTCTTGTGTCAAAAATAATTTATATTTTTAACTAGGTGTCTTACTCATATTATTTTCTCAAAAATAAATATAAGCTTTTTGTATTTTGCAACCGAATTATGTATCTTGTACGTTGTATGTGTAATTTTTGTGTTTTTACTTCTCATGAGTATTTAGTGTATTTCCAAGTCCTAATACACTATTAAGTATAACACATACTACATACACTTAGCACAAAATTTGGTGATCAATAAATATATATATTTTTCTCAAAAATATGCATACTTAATATCCATTTTTACTCTTGAAGAAATCCTCGTTTCTTAACACAACGGTTTGGGAAAACTTGGTCAATGTTTTTAGATACATTTTTAGGGGATAAGTTTCTCAAAACTTATATTTTTCTAAGTGTAAAAATTTATAAAAATTTTAACAGAGTTTCCCCTAAAAATGGAGGTTTCCCATGCTTTCAAAACATGTGTTTATTTTCTTTTAAAATCATCATCCATCAATTTCAACAACAATCATCAACAACATATACTAATTTCTCTATTTCATGAACCTGAGAATTTATAAAAATGTGTAGTAACTTACTAGTATATTTAGTAAGTCTTGTTACCCTTTAAAGTGTAGTTGCTTCTTTAAAAACTCCATTTTTAAAGAATATGATTCTTTACAACTTATGTTCGTGTTTTCTAAAAATACTTCTTCATGTATTTTTCTTGTTACACATGTGTTTCTTTACTTTGTTAACCACTAAAATAATGTTTATTTGTTTAAGAACCAAGACTAAATAAAACTTGTATTTTTAACTTGGTTTCTTTTTATAATCATACTTGAAATATTTAGATCTATATGATTCACAACATATTTTGATCATTATTTTTCAAGAAACATTATATTCATTCAAGTTCATGACTTTAGTGAGGATGATCCATAACCTTTAACGTGTTCAACCTCTCATCTTGCTTGATTATGTTTTTAATCATGATCTAGCAAGATTGTATGATGATCTATATCATTTCTACCAACAAACAATAACCAACAATTATAACAACTTATGTACATCAAGTTTTCTTCATATTTAAAGCTTATGTTCAAGTTTCACCTTCATGTTTCTTCGTGTTCTTCACATTTAACATTATGAATCATACTTTAACCACTTAAACAAGATGAGAAATGCAAGGATCTAAGTTCTTACCACTAGCACAAGGCTAGGGATGATCAAGAGGACAAATGAAGTGGATAAAAGCAAATAAGAGTGGTTCTTGAACTTCCGAAAGCACCTAGCTTCTTTGTATGACCTTTCACACCTTTGTATGAGCTTGAAATATATGAGAATGGATGGATGATGGTGGTTGTAGGTGGTGGTGAGGTCGGCCGAGACCAAAGGAAGGACAAAGGAGAAGTGTGTTGGTGATATGTATTGATAATGAAGATGGTTAAGGTCTTGTGGTTTCTTAAATAAACTTCCTACACTTCTTGATCCATAGGTTCATATGTTTAGTAAAGGTGATGCAAGATCCAATATAATATGCAAATACAATCTCATGTGGGCCATGTATGTTGGCCGATCATAGGTGGGGGGGGGGGGTAGTAGGCTTAGGTTGTAACCATATAGTTAGTTTATAGTTGAAATGTAATTGTATTGTTAGGGATTTAATTACTAGGTATTTATATAGTGTGTTTTGATGTTTGGGGACCTTAACTAGCTTAGAAACATTAAAACAATGCTTCTAGTAATATTTTTATGTTCCGGGTAATGTCCGGTTGTTCGGTTAAATACCGGTTCGTTTAAGTGCTAAATTGCACCATTTAGTGTCTATTAAGTATCTTTTTGTAACCCTTTCGATTCCCAACACTTGGGGAAGTATTCTGGATAATGAAACGTAAATTCTGCATGATATTTACATGTTTAAAAGCTGATTTGAGCTGAATTTAATAAAATTCTGCACTTAAAGTGCGTTTCGGGTGCTTTCTAGTGCTTATTTTAGCTTCCGGATTGTCTATATGTTAACCCTTGTATGTACTCTTGGGTTTTAATGTATTCTTGTCATTGGACCTACCCCAAGGCTCCAATTTTTATTGTCTAACTGCTTTCTGCAGAATTGTTGACATATTGTGTTTTACCGGTGAGTTTACTAGTATGTTTGACGCAACGCTCTTGTTTATGCATAAAGCAATATTTTGTAGTATAAAACGTGCATGAATTCACTTGTGTATCATGTATTCAGACAATGTTGACATTTAAGCACATAATTGCAGTCATTAAATAATAATTAAAGTGTACGGAAATTACCGGTTTGGTGCCAGTTGTCACAGTCTCCCCCCGTTAAAAGAATTTCGTCCCGAAATTCAGGCTGAACTAACTCTCGCAGGAGTCTTCTTGAACAGGTGGGGATACTTTTCTTTGAACTGGTCTTCACGTTCCCACGTGTACTCGGGTCCGTGCTTAGAGTTCCAACGTACTTTGACAAGTTTAACGGTGTTCCTCCTGGTCTTGTTGACTTTAAAGTCTGTAACCTCAACGGGTTGTTCTGTAAATCGGAGGGCGTCATCAATATGCACTTCATCCGCAGGGATGATCACGTCTTCTTGTGTTGGACTCTTCTTGAGGTTAGATACATGAAACGTATCATGTACTCCATTAAGTTCTTCCGGTAACTCCAACTTGTATGCCACGGTACCAATTCTTTCCAAAATTTTGAATGGTCCGATGTATCGGGGATTCAGTTTCCCCCGCTTTCTGAATCTTACTAAGCCCTTCCAGGGTGAGACCTTCAACAAAACTTTGTCTCCCACCTTGAATTCTAATGGTTTTTATCTTCGATCGGCGTAGCACTTTTGTCGATCTCGAGCCGCCTTAATGCGCTCTCGGATCTGCATAATCCTGTCGGATGTCTCTTGTACAAGTTCAGGACCAACCATACGTTTATCTCCAGCGTATGCCCAACATAAGGGCGATCGGCACTTGCGGCCATACAAAGCTTCGAACGGTGCGGCTTTTATGCTCGTATGATAACTGTTATTATAGGAAAACTCAACCAAAGGTAGGTGAGTATCCCAGCTGCCGCCTAGGTCAATCACACAAGCGCGAAGCATATCTTCTAATGTTTGTATAGTCTGTTCGCTCTGGCCGTCTGTTTGTGGATGGAATGTCGTGCTTAGATCTAGTTGAGATCCAAAGGCTTCCTGAAAGGATTACCAGATTCTTGAGACAAAGCGTCCATCTCTGTCTGAAATGATTGAGATAGGCACTCCATGGCGTGCCACAATTTCCTTTAAGTATATCTCAGCAAGCTTTCCAGTGCTGTCTTTTTCTTGGATCGGTAGGAAGTGCGCAGACTTCGTTAATCGATCGACTATTACCCATATCATATGGTGCCCTCTAGGGGTCTTGGGTAATTTCGTTATGAAGTCCATCGAGATTTGCTCCCACTTCCACATGGGTATCTCTGGTTGTTGTAGTAGGCCGGACGGTTCCTGATATTCAGCCTTAACCTTAGCACAGGTTAGGCATTTTCCAACATAAACAGCAACATCACTCTTGAGTCTCGGCCACCAATAGTATTCTTTCAAGTCTTGATACATTTTGTCCGATCCCGGATGGATCGAGTATCTCGAATTGTGGTTCATTAAGGATGACGTCTCGAATGCCGCCATAGAGCGGAACCCAAATACGCTTCTTAAAGTATAAGGCTCCCTCTTCATTTTGCACCATGTATTTCAACATACCCCGGAGGTATTCAGCTTTACGGTTCTCTCCTTTAAGAGCTTCTTGTTGTGCATCACGAATACGTGCAGTGAGATTCGTTCGAATCGTCATTTCCAATGCTCGAACCCTTAGGGTCTTAACCCTTTCTTTTCGACTTAGTACGTCTGCATCAACGTTTTCCTTTCCAGGATGGTACTTAATCTCACAGTCATAATTGTTTAGCAGCTCGACCCAACGTCGTTGTCGCATGTTGAATTCTTTCTGATCAAATATGTGTTGTAGGCTTTTGTGATATGTGAAGATTGTACATCGAGTACCATATAGATAGTGTCGCCAGATCTTCAAGGCGAATACCACTGTGCCTAGCTCCAGGTCATGAGTGGTATAGTTTCTTTCATGTACCTTCAACTGTCTTGAAGCATAAGCAATGACTTTCTGGCATTGCATAAGCACGCAACCCAAACCTTGTCGTGAAGCGTCGCAGTATACCACGAAGTCTTCAGTGCCTTCGGGTAATGATAGTATCGGTGCATCGCATAGCTTGTTTTTAAGTAGCTGGAAGGCTTCTTCCTGTTTGTAACCCCAGTCGTATTTCTTGTCTTTCTGAATAAGGGTCGTTAGCGGTTGAGCTATCTTTGAGAAATTCTCGATGAATTGCCGATAATAGCCCGCTAAGCCCAAAAATTGTCGAACTTCAGTTGGGGTTTTGGGAGCTTCCCAATTCTTTATTGCTTCGATCCTGGATGGGTATACATGAATGCCCTTCTCATTCACAACGTGACCAAGAAATTGTACTTCGCGAATCCAGAATTCGCATTTTGAGAACTTTGCATAAAGTTTCTCTTTCTTCAGTAACTCCAAAATGGTTCTGAGGTGTTGCTCATGTTCTTCTTTCATTCATGAGTAAATCAGGATATCATCGATAAATACAATCACGAATTTATCGAGATATGGTTTGCATACGTGGTTCATCAGATCCATAAATACCGCTGGCGCGTTCGTCAGTCCGAATAGCATCACAAGGAACTCGTAATGCCCATAGCGTGTTCTGAATGCAGTCTTCGGTATGCTTTCTTCTTGGATTCTTAACTGATGGTATCCAGATCGAAGATCGATCTTGGAATAGTAGTTTGATCCTTGCAACTGATCAAATAAGTCATCAATCCTCGGTAGTGGATACCGATTCTTGATTGTGAGCTTGTTCAGTTCTCTGTAGTCGATACTCATCCGCAGAGTTCCATCCTTTTTCTTCACGAACAATACTGGAGCTCCCCAAGGCGAGAAGCTTGGCCTTATGAATCCTTTATCCAACAACTCCTGGAGTTTTGTAGATAATTCTTGCATTTCAGATGGCGCAAGTCGATAGGGTGCCTTGGCACAGGAGCGGCTCCTGGAACCAAGTCTATACGGAATTCGAGTTGTCGTTGCGGAGGTAGTCCTGGCAGATCTTCGGGAAAAACATCAGGGAATTCCTTTACCACAAGAATGTCTTCGAGTTTCGGTTCCTCAGCATTCTTATCTACAACTTGTGCTAGGAAAGCAACACATCCTTTCCTTAAGCACTTCTGTGCCTTCATACAACTGATGATTCGTAGAGGCGCGTCTCGCTTTTCTCCATGTACAATGAGGGTTTCATCATTCGACAGAGGGATGCGAATGATTTTCTCATGACAAACGACTTCAGCCTTGTTCTTGGACAACCAGTCCATTCCGACCACTACATCGAAGCTACCCAATTGAATAGGTAAGAGATCGATGCTAAATCTTCGTTCACCAAGTTCTAATGTGCAGCCTCTAACAACTTCGCCCGATTCAACGAGTTTACCATTGGCTAGCTCTATAGAATGATGAATTTCTAATCTACTAGATTCTATTCCAAGCATACGTTTAAATTCCACAGACTTGAAGCTATAGTCGGCACCAGTGTCAAATAATATGGATGCAAAGTGATTGTTAATGAGAAACGTACTGGTGACCACGTTAGGGTCCTCGCGTGCGTCCCTTGCTCCAATCACAAATGCTCGAGCCTGAGCATTGTTTCTCTTTGGGCAGTCCTTCATGAAATGATCATTGCTTCCACAACTAAAGCATCCTTGGTTCCGCCCCTTCCCGTTACCATTATTGTTACCAGCACCATTTCCATTCCGGTTCTTTCCTTTTCCCCAACAGTCTTCTGTTTAATGACCCAACCTACCACATTTGTCGCACCTTGGAATGCGACAAGCTCCTTCATGATGATACTTACAGTTTTGGCATTTAGGCATGGTGCCTTGGTATCCTTTGGTTGCAAGGGTTTTTGTCTCCTGAGGCGGGTTAGTGTCGCGCTTCTTGTTGGAACCCTTGTTGTTACGAGTTGCTTGATTCAGGTTTGCATGTTTCCTTTTCTTGTCTTCGGACGAATCAGCATGCGTCTCGGTCTTATCTGTTGGGTTCAATGATAGCTTCTTCATACGAACACAATCTTCAATAAGGCTGACCGCCAGAGTTACAGCCTCGGTGATTGTTTGAGGTTTGGCCGAAGTTACCATGCCACGGAATTCTGAGGCCAATACCCAAATGTAGCGTTCAACGCGCTTGAATTCGAGAGTCACCATGCAGGGAAGCACTCTAGACAGATCGTGGAACCTTCGAGTATAACCATTAATGTCAGCACCTTCCATAGTCAAGTGCCAGAACTCCGTTTCCAGCCTTTGGAGTTCAGCACGAGAGCAATACTTCTCTCTCATTCTTTCCTTTAATTCATCCCAAGTTAGGCCATAAGCGGTATCATCGCCCAAGGTTTGGACTTGCAAGTTCCACCAAGTCAAGGCTTCATCGACAAACAACCCAGTAGCAAAAGTGACTTGTTGATCCGCGGTACACTTGCTCATGCTGATAGTAGCTTCAGTCTTCTCCCTCCAACGCACAAACGCTACTGCACCTCCTGTGCCGTCGTAGTTCATTGGTTTGCAGTCGAGGAACTGCTTGAAAGTGCAGCCTGGAATTGATTCAACCAATTCACACGTGAGCAGTCGAAGAAATAATGAAACAAGGACCATTCATAAATTTCTCCATGCTTAGTACATTGTCTTAAGGTTACCTTGAGCTGTGTTGCCTCCAGATGAATCTCCGTTCCCATTACGTCTAGCGTTGCTTGGGCCGCCACTGTCTTGAGTTCGGTTTTCCTCGTATTGGGCGATAGCAGCGGAGATCCTTTCTTCCAGTAGAGCGTTCAGCTCCTCAGCAGTTCTTGGCAGTGGGGGAGGAGGAGGTTTATCGCAAGCGTTCACAGCTTTCCTGTGTGCCATGTTCTGACAGAACATAACACAACAGGGTTAGACATTTGTTTGATATCGTCATACTAGACAGTAGTAGTATATATATTCACAGGCATATCCCACATAAGTGACATCAAACAATTATTACTCTAGCAGAGTACTTAGTAGGCTTGTACTGAGGGAATCTATACGTGACAAGACTTGCTGTGGTTTCTGTGCACTGAATTCCTTAATTATGTATGCATCCATAATTACGTAACTCCTTGCATAGTCCTCACAGTTCGTTTCATCCTCGTATCTCTTCCTTCAGATGGGCCATCGCTTTCAGGTAAAGTCACGTATACTTGTGACATTCTACTTCTAGTATGTGTATCTAGGCTAATTATCACACATAATTGCGAGTAATTTCTAGTCAACGACATGTGCTACTCATGTGCACCCTAAGTCTCGTAGTGTCTTTTCTGGACTCTTTGTAAATAGTTTCAGGTAGTGGATGTCGCGGGACGTTTTATGCAATGAAAACTTTTGAAAAATCGTTTTCGTGAGAGGATCCTAGTGATTGTAGTCTAGACTCGAGAAGGAATCCTGGTTCACTACAATCGCAGCTCTGATACCAATCTGTCACACCCCTTTCTGTGGCGGAAGCACGAGGTGTGATCATGAAAGGTTCTCATTGCATACGAAAGGTAAACATGCTACATGCTCGTAAAAATAACATCAAATACCAAACATTCATAATTTGAAAACATAAGTTTAGTGTTTACATCACGAGATAGCATAAAACATTGTCTTGAAAGTTTACAACTTTATTTAAACGTAAACACAGACGACATCCAAGAGCATAAGCATGACCGCGCGCATATCCACTTTTAGTTACCTGAAATACATGTGAGTTTTGGAAAAACGTCAACATAATGTTGGTGTGAATTCATGCAGTTTTTGTGTTTCACATTTGTATACTTAGTTTGAAAACATAGTTTGTATCTTGTATAAATCAAGTATTCTCGTGTACACCACGTATTCAAATATAAATCAAGTATTCATGTGTAAATAAAATGTTCATGTATAAATCAAGTATTCTTGTGTACACCACGTACTCAAGTATAAATCAAGTATTCTTATGTGCACCACGTACTCAAGTATAAATCAAGTATTCTTATGGTATGAATCTTGTATAAATAAGGTGTTGTTGTGTCTATTAGGGTCGTTAATGGGTTGCAAGACCATTAACATGTGACACGACATAGGAAGTCACCAAACCTTAAGCATTTTTCTAGTTGGCATATTCTGAGAACACAAAAGCACTACTTGGTACTCGTTCTCACCAAGAATGTGGCTGCCCAACACCCGTTAGATCTAACCTTTTGTTCTGCGGTCTAGGTATATTGTTGATTAATGGTTCTTATGGTACCCTATTCGTGACACGATTTCTCGTATCATTTCTCAAAACACATCATACTTGGTACTCGTTCTCACCAAGAGTGCTTCTTATTTTTGTATCATACCATTTATAAACATTCTAACATTTGTACATGTATTTCACCCCCGAAGTTATAAAACTGAAAACAGTTAAAAGAAAAGGGGGAGCATGAACTCACAACTTTGCGTTCCTTGCGGCGTAAACTTCACTGGATTTGCTTAATTAACGTCGTGACCTATACGTGTTTTCTTATCGTTAGTCACTAGACTTGTTTCGCACAAGCACAAGTCACAATCTTTTGTACATGTTTTCTTGTGTTAAAAATAATTTATACTTTTAACTAAGTGTCTTACTTATATTATTTTCTCAAAAATAAATATAAGCTTTTTGTATTTTGCACGCGAATTATATATCTTGTACGTTGTATGTGTAATTTTTGTGTTTTTACTTCTCATGAGTATTTAGTGTATTTTCAAGTCCAAATACACTATTAAGTATAATACATACTACATACACTTAGCACAAAATTTGGCGATCAATAAATATATATATTTTTCTCAAAAATATACATACTTAATATCCATTTTTACTCTTGAAGAAATCCTCGTTTCTTAACACAACGGTTTGGGAAACCTTGGTCAATGTTTTTAGATACATTTTTAGGGGATAAGTTTCTCAAAACTTATATTTTTCTAGGTGTTAAAATTTATAAAAATTTTAACAGAGTTTCCCCTAAAAGTGGAGGTTTCCCATGCTTTCAAAACATGTGTTTATTTTCTTTTAAAATCATCATCCATCAATTTCAACAACAATCATCAACAACATATACTAATTTCTCTATTTCATGAACTTGAGAATTTATAAAAATGTGTAGTAACTTACTAGTGTATTTAGTAAGTCTTGTTACCCTTTAAAGTGTAGTTGCTTCTTTAAAAAACTCCATTTTTAAAGAATATGATTCTTTACAACTTATGTTCGTGTTTTCTAAAAATACTTCTTCATGTATTTTTCTTGTTACACATGTGTTTCTTTACTTTGTTAACCACTAAAATAATGTTTATTTGTTTAAGAACCAAGACTAAATAAAACTTGTATTTTTAACTTGGTTTCTTGGATAATCATACTTGAAATATTTAGATCTATATGATTCACAACATATTTTGATCATTATTTTTCAAGAAACATTATATTCATTCAAGTTCATGACTTTAGTGAGGATGATCCATAACCTTTAACGTGTCCATCCTCTCATCTTGCTAGATTATGTTTTTAATCATGATCTAGCAAGATTGTATGATGATCTATATCATTTCTACCAACAAACACTAACCAACAATCATAACAACTTATGTACATCAAGTTTTCTTCATATTTAAAGCTTATGTTCAAGTTTCACCTTCATGTTTCTTAGTGTTCTTCACATTTAACATTATGAATCATACTTTAACCACTTAAACAAGATGAGAAATGCAAGGATCTAACTTCTTTCCACTAGCACAAGGCTAGGGATGATCAAGAGGACAAATGAAGTGGATAAAAGCAAATAAGAGTGGTTCTTGAACTTCCGAAAGCACCTAGCTTCTTTGTATGACCTTTCACACCTTTGTATGGGCTTGAAATATATGAGAATGGATGGATGATGGTGGTTGTAGGTGGTGGTGAGGTCGGCCGAGACCAAAGGAAGGACAAAGGAGAAGTGTGTTGGTGATATGTATTGATAATGAAGATGGTTAAGGTCTTGTGGTTTCTTAAATAAACTTCCTACACTTCTTGATCCATTGGTTCATATGTTTAGTAAAGGTTATGCAAGATCCAATATAATATGCAAATAAAATCTCATGTGGGCCATGTATGTTGGCCGATCATAGGTGGGGGGGGGGGGGGTAGTAGGCTTAGGTTGTAACCATATAGTTAGTTTATAGTTGAAATGTAATTGTATTGTTACGGATTTAATTACTAGGTATTTATATAGTGTGTTATGATGTTTGGGGACCATAACTAGTCAGAAACATTAAAACAATGCTTCTAGTAATATTTTTATGTTCCGGGTAATGTCCGGTTGTTCGGTTAAATACCGGTTCGTTTAAGTGCTAAATTGCACCATTTAGTGTCTATTAAGTATCTTTTTGTAACCCTTTCGATTCCCAACACTTGGGCAAGTATTCTGGATAATGAAACGTAAATTCTGCATGATATTTCCATGTTTAAAAGATGATTTGAGCTGAATTTAATAAAATTCTGCACTTAAAGTGCATTTCGGGTGCTTTCTAGTGCTTATTTTAGTTTCCGGAATGTCTATATGTTAACCCTTGTATGTACTCTTGGGTTTTAATGTATTCTTGTCATTGGACCTACCCCTAGGCTCCGATTTTTATTGTCTAACTGCTTTCTGCAGAATTGTTGACATATTGTGTTTTACCGGTGGGTTTACTATTATTTTTGACGCAACGCTCTTGTTTATGCATAAAGCAATATTTTGTAGTATAAAACGTGCATGAATTCACTTGTATATCATGTATTCAGACAATGTTGACATTTAAGTACATAATTGCAGTCATTAAATAATAATTAAAGTGTATGGAAATTACCGGTTTGGTGCTAGTTATCACAAACATCACGTCTGTCTAAGTACTGAACTCCCATCAGTGCTTCTAGTTTGTCTGATAACTGTGCTAACTTTGTTTCGTGCACTAATTGTACCATGCTATGTGGCATGTAGTAATGATAAAAATCTTACAACATGAAATGCCATTGTATGTATATGACAGTAATCAAAAAATCATTCGTCTTGTTAATTCAATCATGCACAGTCATTAAAGCACAGATTACTGTTTATTATTGTACGGAATTCATGGAAAATTGCCAGTTGTCACAAAGGAAGTGTCAATCACCACTTTGTTGAGCTGAAGTCGGCAAGAAGCATTTAACCAGACCCGAGTTTATCCAGGAAACCAGCGTCAGGGTTTGCCTAGATCGAAGGAAGGTTAAAAGTCGCCATTGATCAACAGAAGTATTACATGGACAATTGAAGGAAACTATTGCAGTTACAGGTTGAAGATTGTGTTTTTTTGAAGGTGCTATAAGGTTTAGCAGAGAAAGAAAAGCTGAGCCACATTGATTAGGTCCTTTCGAGAGCCCATCTTGAGTTGGATCAGTCGATTATAGGCCAAGCTACCATAGGGACTTAGTGGAATACATGATGTGTTTCATGTGTCCAGTCTGAACAAGTGTATAATGGATGATACACTGATTATATTTTTGTTGAGGTTTATTTAGGCGATAAACGGAAGTTTGTCGAAGTACCCGCTGAAGTTGTATGGTTGGTTAGAAGAGTTATGTTGATAACCAGAAAGACGATTGCAGATTCCTAACGGTATATGCGATCTGTAGATTGTGCAATCCGTGGAGAAAAGATATTTAAAATAAATGCAAGAGTTAATTGCCTAGATAGTCCCTGTGGTTTTACGTTTTTTGATGTTTAGTCCTCAACTTTTGGAAATAGCAGCTGTGCTCCCTGTGGTTTGTTGTTTTGTAACTCGGATAGTCCCTGGGCCTAACAGACGTTTGTTTTAAACGTTAAGTCCCCTAACGTGGTTTTACGTTTTTGTTACTCGTAATAACAAAAATACCCTCACGTGAGGGACACGTGAGGGGACTTAACGTTTAAAACAAACGTTTGTTAGGCCCAGGGACCATCCGAGTAACAAAACAACAAACCACAGGGAGCACAGCTGCTATTTCCAAAAGTTGGGGACTAAACTTGAAAAAACGTAAAACCACAGGGACTATCCGGGCAATTAACTCTAAATGAAAAAAGGGAAGAAAACAAGCTCATGGGATTAGATACTTTCGAGAGCCCATCTCGAGTTGGATCAATCGTATGTAGGCCCAGACTACCTCAGGTGTAGGACAATGTATATGCGAATATACGTATGTCAAACCTGAAATGGTGGAACATTGACTTTACCCTTTCTTATTTTGTACTCGTAAACGATGAACCTTGGAAAAGGTAGAGAGCGTTGAGACGAGAAATTAGGAAATGAGATTATATAATATAGGTCTACGAGGATTCTTCGTAAGAATCAAACTTTCTCGCAGAAACTACAATACCATATTCAATAAGACTGTTCTTACTGTTTCCACCAAGTGCGAAAATAAAACCTGTAGAGTAAAATTTCGGGGACGAAATTTCCTAAACATGGGGAGACTATGACACGCGGCTTTTCAGGCCGTACCGTACAATTGTAACACATGTTGTGAATATATAATAAGGCTGTATGTGATTGAGTAAGATATTTATATATGATATTTAATGTGTTTGTGAAATCTAAACATTTATAAAATTATGTTGGCAACGATAAAATAAACGCTTACCGCGTAACGATTAAAATGCGAAACGAACGTCGGTGACCACCCGATCAATGTTAAAATCCTAAAAATAGTTTGTTATGATTAGAATAGTAATTTTAATCATATTCACGAGGAAAAATAAATTAAAATGTTAAGAAACTCTATTTTTTTGAGTTTGAACGTATTAGACAAAATACTGTCAATGCAGCCAGTCAAGACAACTGGTAATTATTTCAGTAATAATTTTTTGTGATTATTTTTATAGAATGATAAAAATAATTTAAAACGCACTAAAACGGGATTAAAACGTCAGATAAAATACCCGGTATCCAGTAAAATACTTGTTTTTACACTATATATGAGATATATATGTATGTATATGTTAAAATTGTGAGGAGAATGTGTGATGATTATAACTTTAGCAACCTTTTATAACTCACCATTATCCAAGAAACCCTTTCACAAGTTCACTCTCTCTCTCCCTTGATAAAATATCTCGAACGAACACCCCTAAACACACACACAAATCAAAATTTTAAACCTTTCTTGAAGATTTCAAGGCATTCCAAGGTGTTTTCAAGCTCACATGAAGGTTTAGAGGTGATTCCAAGGAGATTTAAGCAAGAACAAGGCTTCATATCATCACTACTCTTAAAACCCACTAAGAATCTTGAAGGTATAACATGTTTACTTTTAAATCTTGTTCATGATTCATGGTGATGAAGATAATAGTGAAAGTTTCTCTTGTTCTTGAATCTAAACACTAACTTGAAAACTAAAACAAATGGGTTTTTAAAGAAAAATAAAATGGATGAACTTGTATGTATATATGTGGCAGTATGTATGTATATATATGTATGGAGTTTGAGTTTTGACTTGTAGAATGTTCTTGATTGATAAGAATCCAAAAAGGTGAATGCATGCATATTTAAAAAGTTGTCACATGGAACTTTTTGATTTGAAATGGATATGTTGGAACTATATGTATGTATATATGTATGGCCAAAAATATATGTATATATATATATATAGGGAAGAGCTCATGCGAGAACCACCATTATTGTGAGAACCGCGAGAACCAATGTGAACATAACCTAAAATAGCTAAAAAAACCTAACCCCCACCCCCCCTAAAAACCTAAACCCCCCCCCCCAAAAAAAAAAAAAAAAAAAACCTAACCCCCCAAGCTAAATGCTAAAAACTAAAACCCCCAAAAAACCTAACCCCCACCCCCCCCCCCCCCCAAAACCTAAACCCCCCTCCCCCACCCCCCAAAAACCTAAACCCCCCCCCCCACCCCCAAGCTAAAATGCTAAAAACTAAACCCCCAAAAAACCTAAAAAAATAAAAAAAAAATCTAATTTTTTTTTAATATTTTTTATGTTAAAATCGCTACTTTTAGAATTTTTTTTGGCTTCGAAAAGTAGCGATTTTAACATAAAAAATATTAAAAAAAAAAATTTGTGTGATTTTTAGCTATTTTTAGGCATTTTTTGTTGTGTTCACATTAGTTCTCGCGGTTCTCGCAATAAGATGTGGTTCTCGCATGATCTTCTCCCTATATATATATATATGCATGAAATTGAAATTTTGTTGTTAGATCATAAATATGTAAGAACATAATTCTTGCATTTATGATAAATAATGAAGAAATGATCATAAGTGAATGATGATGTTCTTGAATACTTAAAACATCTTTTTAAATTCATATTGGATTTATTTTAGTTGATATAAAATAAGGATGATGTTATATGGATGCATTAGATGCATTTACTTGAACATGCATGATGATTAGTGGTCATGAAATGATGATTTAAATGTGATTTGATAAAAATAAATTTTAATCAGATTCTAAAACTAAAAATGTAAGTATTTGAAGTGTTTAATAGTATATAACTTTGTCATATTGTTTACTAGCTTTGCATGTTCTACTTGGTGCATTAGAAGTTGTAAAATACGTGAAATCGCATGATTTATGTGACTTACACAAAAACTGCACTAATCTGATTATAATCACTATTTTAATCAGTAAATAACACGTATTGTGTTAAAATATCAAGTCATTCCGAGTTGGGATGATTATAGTAACGTTTAACGCAAAACTATGCGTTAAAAAGGTCAAAAATCGGCTTTTCGGATGCTTTTTATGAAACTGATTTAGAACAGTAAGTAAACTGATATTTTTAGTTTAAAAATAAGTATTTTAACTAATTTTAAGTTTACTTGGTGTTTGGTTGGTCATACGTGACTTCCGACGCCCGAAAACGTTACCGAATCACTAAAATACGCGTTTTTCAATGAACACTAGTATGGGTAATTTTTGGGTGAACCTTATGTGTTAAGATGTGTTATGTGATTTAAACATGTCAATGTGAAAATATGTTAAGTTTTGACATTATACTGGGAAATTTAGACTATGCATGTACACTTGTGCGTTTTATGTAGTAGAAACGGTAAAATCGCGTTAAACGTGCAACTTGTTTGTCGAGCATGAAAATTTAAATACATATGAGATATTTTATGTATACTTGCCTTAAAATGACAAAATAGATAAGTTAACGAGATTACACGTATTTCGATAATAATTTATGTGTATGTTTATGTATATATATTACAACGCGCAAATCGTAGTTATATTACATATAAACGGGTGTGTTAATGGGTTTACATGATAACGGTCACCAATAAAATCGTTCAAGTCGCAAAACTTACAAATATATATATATATATATATATATATATATATATATATATATATATATATATATATATATATATTAACGTGCCAACATAATAAAAAACGATAACTTTTGGAGAAAATCCCAAAGTTATGTGACAATTCTAAGAAAAGAGAAACTTAGGATTTTTGTGATATATTGATTTAAAAACCATTCCTACGTATAATAGGACGTGTAGAAATTAATCTATGGGATTGCGCTATTTAAAAATACGCACCCAAAGGTGAGTGTCACTAAACCCCCTCTTTTTACTGTTTTGTATATGTTTTGGGGATGAACACGTCTAAAAGGGTTTAATAATATTTTTGGATTAAAACATACCTTTTAATATAAATCATATATTTTCATTGAAAATAAATGGAGTTTTGATAAATTATACGTTTTCGAGATAAAACATTTTTGATAAATATATGTTACAGGGGAGAAACGGGGATTTACACGACGTTTTGGGGGAAAACGACCGCATAGTTGGTACGAATTTGGCTTGGTCTCAAGAGAGTAAGTAACGGATTAGGCTTACATTTTGGTGGGGATTTCAGGGAATTCGTACAACATCATATATTAAATTTGTCTTATTAGTAGGACATATATATTGTACGTGAGGCAGACATCATAGATGGTCTCGATATGGACCATGCGCCAATGGTGTCGTTTAATCATTTAAGTATTGCACGTGAGGAATTGTTGGTAGATCTATCGGGTTGACAATCCCGTCATGATCGGTCGCCCCGTGTCAAGTCAAACGACGAATTTATATTATGTTTATAGTCTAGCCTTGATTATCCCTACATGGTAAATATATAGTTCGTAATGTCTAGCTAACTTACGAGTCCGAATATTTGACGCTATAAATTTAATTTGTAAAAGTTGGGAAAATGCCCTATTTGGAGGTTTCAGCTGAAAAACCTACAACGGATGACCCATGGATTTTTAATAAGGAAATAAATTGACTTTCAAAAATTATATGGATGTTTTATAATAAACACATAATTAGAAAGCTTTTTCTTTGGAAATCAAATTGTTTAAATTTGAATATGTGAACTCACCTTCCTTTGTGTTGACACTTGATTTTAAACGTGTTCTACATGTACTTGAGTTTGGCTTCGGGAATCATGGCGTATCTTGTGTTTGTTGATGCATGTTTTGTCACTTAAAATGTTAGACTAACTTTTTGAACTTTCTGGGATGAATGTAATAAGATCCGCGAGGATTAAAGACAACTTAACTATGTAGTGGTTGTGTCGTGTTTTAAAACGTTATGTTTAATAACTTGTGTATTAAATAAGTCAATATGTCCAACAATTAAATGCATCATTCATCAAGATAATATTGGGCACCAACTTCCGTCATCACTACGTTTTATATTCCGCTGCGACGTTTTTGGGGTGTGACATTTTTTAACTTCATACTCCAAACGCCAAGGATCTTCAAACCAATCATTTATTTTTTCAAGCTTATCATTTTCCATTTCGACAAACATTTTGTATCGACCCACTTATATCAAACAACTCACTTTTCAAACACAAACCAATTTGAGACTCAAAATTCAACCAAACATTTTTTGATCCAAGCCCACTAAAAATTTCGGCCCAAGAATTTACTAATTCTAGACCAACTTTCAAATCCGAAAATCAAAGTATCTCGGCCAACTTGAAATTTAATACCAACTAGATCCAAAACTCGGTTAAAAAATATTCAACTTTCCAGATGCCCCAGTAAACGTTTGTAGCCTAGAAATTATACCTGTTTCAAATGCTCTTGTATTAAGCCCAATTCAGAATTCAATTAAAAAAACTTTAAATTTTTCAGCTCAAATGTTTCTCAGCCCATTTATCAAAAATCACGGCCCAACATATGGTTAATTGAATCAGCCCAACAGTACAACCCAATTCAAGTCTAATATTCTTTATGCCCAATTAGTCGTTTACCCGCGCGATGCGGCGGGAAACATATCACTTAGGTTGGTGAGTTTAGGGCTATGTACGGGGCGGTTCGGTTTTGAGCCATAACCAAAACCAAATTCGCGATGCAACGGAAAACACAACACTTGTTAGTAATTCTAAGGGTGTGCATGAAAAGGTTCAGTTCAGTTGGGTCATAACTAAAATCTAAATTTTCGGTTTATGAACATTATCAATTATCCAATTTACTACTCAAATAATTATAAAAATAACAATTGAGCTGGAGCATGACAAAAGTATAAAAGTAACAATTGAAATGAAGACAAGATGACATGAAAGAAATTGAACAAGTAAAGACTATATAGCACAATTAGCTCAGTGCATTTCAATTTTCTACGACCCTTGGTTGAGCTTAAAACTACTTAAAGAAATAAGTATATCAGTTTGTTAACTATTTGAATGAATAGACAAAGAAAGTGTTACTAACCCATAGAGTAGCCAATGAAACATATATATATATATATATATATAGTACCCTTACTAATCCCAATCCAAAAAACCAAGTAACATTTAACAAATATAAGTTCAAATAAAGTTGTTCAATAGTTAAAAGGCATCAAGTTATAAAACTTCACACAAATATTATAACTCGCTCACATTGTTCTGAAGAAGTTTTGCACACTGCGCCAACTTTAGAGTGTTTAACGTTTCATTACCATAACTGAAAAACAAATAGTGCTAGTTCCAAACATTCGAGATTCATCCCGGGTAGTAGTTCCACCAATTGAAGAACAACTCCTATGTTAACAATCAAGACTCTCACTTGTTTATGAGCGCGCATATGGATTTGAGTAGCTTGGTGTTGTTTATCTCTAACCAGCCTCACTAAACCAACCATTAAACTGTGGCTGTAACTAATATACAATCGCCTCATTAAACCAATCATTAAACTGAAACTTACGGATGGAAAAAATACCCGAGCCGACGGGTATACCGAAACCCGACACAAATGGGTATGGGATTACCAATACCCGATCCATTGCCATCCCTACTGAAACTATATGTTTACTAATGGTTTTTGTGCAGGTGACTGCTCCTCCATAGATGGGGTGGGTTACAAAAAACATATAAGAAATAGAGCATTCTGATACATGTGAAAACAGGTCAGGTACATTTGTATTAGTATAATGGTTGAAGACATAATATTTAGCTTGTAAAGTTGGATTAATACATTCTTCTTCTCATTCTTTAACTATTTTCATATTCAGATCTAAAAAATTAAGCCAGTTTTAAATTTGGTGTTGTATAAATGATTAATTCATTAGGTACATGTTTACAAAGATACAGATGGAAAGAATCACAATTACCTGCGCAATGAGTTCGTCATGTAAGGTAAACCCCAAAAAACTATCCTTTCTATACTTGCACTTAGCTCATCCAGCCCTTGTTCTTGAGTTCTTGTTGCCTGATGGTTGACGATTACAAGTAAAAATTAGCCAACTATCAACTAAGTAAATACTAAAAGCACTAATATAGCAACTTTTCTACAAAATAGGCATTTACTTTTGGTTAACTTCCCAGCACCAATGCTCTCACAATTTGGAATTGTGAGTCGGAACTGCTCCCCGCTGGCCATAGGAACGTGTTCCCACCAATAAAAGGTAGCTTGCAACTTATTAATCTCTACTAAAAGAATAAATAAATAAATAAATAGCAAAAGGTAGATAATCAAATTGCCAATAAACTTGATAGTAACCATCCCACATTGACAAATATAAACAAATTCTAGGACAAGGAAGATAAGAAAGACCATATAGTAAGTGATATCGAGCAGATTAAAGTTTAAAAATAAAAAAAGGTGGCTTAGTGATAGGGCGGATCGTGTAGCGGGTCAAAATGGGTACTCTCTGTGGAAATGGAAATTTGTGGACACCCTCTTCTGAAAATCCATTGTTTAGATCAATGCTGAAATTTGCAACTTACGTTTTCATATCAAGTATTGCCCGACCATATTTTCGACTGTTGATTTCTCACCAGCAAGAAGTAGCTTCATCCACTCACGTGTTCCAGATGGGCGTAGCGTGTACCATAGTCTATTCATATGTGTAGCAAAAATAAGGCAGACATTCAATGATCTCATCATTCGCTCCTATGGCATTTATCTGCAGTTAGAAACCGATCAAATAAGACCAATTTCTAATACTTTTTTATTAGCAAAAGCATACATGTGCATCCAAATTTATAAAAGCATAATATAAATTTACCCCGTGACCACTGTAAACTTGAGTCGACTTTGGCAAAGAAGCCAAGGTGACACACAGTGACTCTTACATCCGCTCTGTTGTACCCTTCAAAATAACTTGCCACAACCAGCAACAAACTACAAAATTATAAGCAAGATTAGATGATTGGAAGAAATAATGGCCTCTAATAACTTACAAGATGGGCTGTAACAGTTAGGGATGAGCAATAATTATGTTCCAATAACAAAGAGAACAAATGGTCTTACATCAACATCGCTGGTTGGCAGGAATAAACCGGTATTTAAAGAACCAAATACTTCCACCTGAAAAGCACAAGTTCGCCATTATCAACGCTGGCAACAAGTGCATCAAGAATCCAATATACTTGAAATTTTAATACATTTCTTTAACCGAAAAGTGAATAAGCAAACAAAGATATGAAAACTACAATAAACATGATATAAAATTGATTAAGTCAAAGCGCACCAGTGCAGTTGCAAACAACAAGTGACTTTATAGGTTCCAACATCATCGGTGGCACCAACAGACATGAATAGTTCAGATCTACAAAATTCAGTAAAACAATTAGCTAAATCAGCTGCTAAAATCACAAACATTATGAGAAATATTAATATTTGTTAAAAACCAAAAAATATTTTCCAGAATGGTCTTGAGTCAGTTTTGTCCATAGCTTCTATTCTTGACCATCTTTGACTTGGACAGGTTGTTGACGTGTCCTTAGATAAGCTTTAATTGTTGTCTTAGCTTCGAAATTAAGTTTTCAAATGACTTGATATACCTCCAAGAATCAAACTAATTATTCTTTAAAGATGAACATCATAACCAAACCATTTAAAAGAAAATTATAGGGTGTGAAATGTTGACTTAATAGCTTCTTGGGTTTTATAAACTTCTCCTAGCATACCATTATCCTGAACCAAACCATTTAGAACACATCAAAAACTGAAGAACCACCAAAAGTAATAAAAAAGGAAAAAAAATAGGAACATATATGTGATGAGTCAAAACTAAAAACCTTGGTTGTTATGCAATCATCAGCAACAACTTTCATCACTTCGGTCTCATGATCCTTCCCTCAAATTCAAGTAGAGCTCAAACGCTATTGTAACACCCGTCTTATTTAATTAAGATTTTAATATAAAATACGCATTTTTTTAAAAGCCAAAATGCATAATTCCAAAAACTTAGTTATAAAAACTAAGCTTACATGATTATGGTATTCTAATATAACCAACTAACTATCTTAAAACATTCAACATTTAGTTAGTGTTTACAAAATGAACAATGTCTACAACTATTGGGATTGAAGCCTACCAAAGGAACAGTTGATTAAAGCCAAAACTGGATCAGATCAGTGGTTCCAGAATAAGAAGTTGTTTGCATCAGTCTTTCCCCTTGAAAGTGGCTTAACCCCTGATGTACTCTAAAGTACTGCCCGTCTACAACAACTACAGATCTACAAAGACTGCTGAAGACAAAACACTGATGCTTAATCTACTGTCATGGTTCAAGTACTGCTGAAGACACAAAGCACTGCTAGGAGTATAACAGTGGAATGAGAAGCAGTAGTTTAGTTTCTCTTTTGTATTCCTTGTAATCAGTAGTTTGTAATAGCAGTAGTTGTATAGATCAGTTGTTAGAGTTTGTTAGGAGGTTAGATGTCACTTTCATGGTGAGGTCAGCAAAGATGCCACAGTGGTTTGTTCTGTACTATAAATAGAACAATACCCTCTACTGTTCTATTAGTTCTCTTCATCACAACTCATTCTATACGAACATTCTCTATGAGCTTGTATGCATTCATGCAAGTGTAATTGAAGATTGTAATAAATATAATCATTCGATTCCATGTTAAACATGTTTGTTGAAAGCAATTCTCTCATTTGATTGTGTGTTGAAAGTTTGTTTCATTTAATTCCACTGCACTTGTTTCTAATTCATCTTCATTATTCTCAAACAAGCACAATCATAAGAAACTCAGATCCTAACAATTGGTATCAGAGATTGGACAGTCAAACTTGATCTTACAATCATTTTGACGTAAAAAGTTCAGCTCAAAATCATTGGTACTTTTTAATTGTTCGTTTCGTTGAAAAATAGAGCAAGGTTTAATCACAAGCAAAGTTGATTAATCAGTGCCTGTAAAACAACCAGAATGACGTCACAATCATAAGATATGAACAATAACATTGGTTCTCTCTTCAAACCACCTATGTTGAAGAGAAATGAGTACAACATCTGGGAGCGAAGGATGGGTCACATCTTAGCTCAACAGAACACTTGATGTTGGAAGTCGGTTATCTTTGGACCACATGTTCCAATGGTTCTGAGTGCTGAGGATCCAAAGAAGTTTGAACCTAAGAAAGTTGAGAACTATACTGATTAGGATTTTCAGAAAATTGAACTGGATGCCAAGGCATTTAGCATCGTTGCATCTACACTTCCCAATGAGATCTATGCTGGGCTGTTACACTGTAACAGTGCCAAGGAATTGTGGGATGCACTTAAGGAACAATTTGGGGGGACTGAAGAACTAATTGAAAACAACAAGGAAATTTTGAACCAACAGTATGAAACCTTTTGTCACATTAAGGGTGAAAAATTAACACAGCAGTTTGAGCGATTTAGTTTTCTCATAAGTGAACTTAAGCTTGTTAAAACTGAATTTCCTAAATCAACTGTAAACAACAGGTTTTTAAGGTCACTTCCTGAAAATTGGGACACATTTGCTTTTGTAACCAGAAACTCTGTTGAGTTCAAAGATCTGACACTAACCCAACTTCATGGTAGACTCCTGACCTATGAAAGGGAGTTGAACCAGAAAAAGAAGTTACAAGAGTCGGGAAAAGTTGCAGATGATTGTTTATTTGGCCGCACAGCTCTTTTGGGTCAACAAGAATCTGGTAGTAGTAAGGATCAGAGTTATGATCATTATATTGACATAACTGCTGGTGGAGCTTTTAACAACTCTGATTCTTACTCAAACAACTATGCTTTCACAGCTAGTAGTGATAACCAGAATTCTGACAATCTGTGCTTTGAACTCAATGATTTGCAGCATTTTGATCCAACTGACTTAGAGGAAATGGACATTTTGCACCAACTTGCACTGCTGAGTGTTAGAACCAGCAAGTTTTACAAAAGGACATGGAGAAAATTTCCAGGGTTACCTGGGAACCTAAAAGTGGGGCTGGATAAGTCAACGATTTAATGCTATAAGTGTAATAGGTTAGGTCATTTTGCTAGGGAATGCAGGAGTCAAACCAATGGACCAATTATCACACATCCTAGCTCAAACCCTAGAACACAAAATAACCAAAACACTGTGCACTATGCCCAATATGCCCCTGCTGCTCATGTAAACATTGTTCACTATGCACACCCTGCAACCCCTGTTCCTATGCACTATGTTCAAACCACTGTTCCTCAGATACAGTATGTCCAGGCCCCTGCTCCTCAGGTTCAGGTGCAACAAGCTGCACCTCAACAAGCTGCACCAGCAGTGGTTCAACCAGACCAACAAAGCTTTTTCACCCAAGGACTTATTGACTGGAGCAACTTACCTGAGGAGTTAGCAGATGAAAATTTTGCACTCTATGCTCAAAATAATATTTCTAGTAATGATATCTGTTTTGTAGCATTGGAGACCATACCAGAAGGGCTGGAAGCTGAAGAAGGACAGTCAAGAGATGAAACAGTGGACAAAATTGCTGAAGCAGTGGTTACTGCTATTGCTGATGAAATACTGCTCGAAGAAAGTTCAAAACCCCTGTTGGAACCACTGTCTGACCCCTGGTCTGAAGAAGAAGAAGAGAAGAAGAAAGAAGGTGAAAAAGAAGAGAAAACTCAAGAAGAAAGTGACCATACCTGTGATTGTGCCATGATGGCTGCAACTAAGGTATCACCCCAGGTTCTCAAAAACCTTTGTTCAGATAAATGCATCATAGCATTTGCAAACATTAAGGAGGTGAATGAGAACCTTAGAGATAGGTTATTAACTGCTAAAGTTCAATTTGAAAAGTCTTTAAAAGAATTGAAAAACAAATTGAGTGAAAAAGAAAATGAAATTTGCAGCATCAAACAAGAGCATATCATAACCAAGGACCAACTCCAGACCATGATAGAAAAATATCATGTCTGCAAAAAGGAGTTGGAAACCACCCAGATCACTTGTGAAAAATGGGTGGAATCCTGCAAAGGTTATGAAGTTACGCTTGACAAATAGATCAAAAGCAATGTAAAATTTGGTGTAGGTTTTAGAAAACATGACCAAGTTGAAAACACTTCTGCAAATGAATCTAGTTCTGTTGAAATCATTCCCACAAACAAGAATGGCCAAGAAATTAAAATAACTAATAAAAATGGCAACAAAATCACTCTTGAAAGATCAATGGACTCTTCAACTTTTGAGGAGATTGAGAAATATCAATTTAAACCCACATGGTCTGATGAGTGTGACATTCTTGAAAATTTCAAACCCATGGACTTCACAACCATAGATGGTGTCAAAGCTCCTAAGGCCAAGGTTATTCCTCTTAAGGACATCCCAATAGCAGTTCAAAACTCTGTTGCAAAGGAGTCCGAAAAGAAGAAAAGAAAATAAAAGGTTAAAAACTTGTTTTGTGATTTTTATGAGAAGAAAAATCATTTGACCAAAGATTGTTTTCATCTAAAGGCATATGATATTAACAAAACAAGTACCATTGTGCCTGCTAAGAGCTGCACCATCTGTGGTAAAACAAACCAACTCACTCAGGAATGTGTGTACCTCAAATCCTTTGAAGAAAAAAAAGAATGAGTACACTTCAAAAACATCCATGAGTTCACCAAACCCACAAGTCAAGAAACAACCATAGTTTGTGCCATTTCAAATAGTTGTTACAAAACAGTTGAAACAAACCTCTGTTAAAAGAGAAGTTCATGTGACTGATGCACCCCCTGCAAACCAATACCAAAGAGGTAAAGGCCAACCACCATATCCAAGGGTCCCACATGTTTATTAAGCCTACAAAAGGCCTTCTAAACCAAGAGTGAACAGGTATCCCTATGGATATCAAGAAATGATTGGAAATGGCTCCCAACAGTGGTTAGAGAAACAAGTTTCAAAAATTGCTCAATCCCCTGATCTAACCACTATCCATCTTCCTGACCTTAACATAGACACTGTTGAGACCTCATCCAAAGCCTTATTGGCTTTGGAGACCCTCCTGAACTAATTATTTACTTAATATGCAGGGAGCTTCTGCATGCTTAGATAGTCTTTGGTATGTAGATAGTGGAGGCTCCAGGCACATGACTGGATGTAGAGCCCTACTCAAAGAATTCAAAACTCATGGAGGGGGTGATATATCTTTTGGTAATAATAGTAAATGGAAGGTGATGGGTTCTGGTACACTACAGTCTGGAAATGTTAAGTTTGAAAACGTCAATCTGATAGATAATCTAAAATTCAACCTCCTTAGTGTCTCTCAAATGAGTGACAAAGGTTATGGTTCATTTTTTTACTAAGGAGTGTTGTAGGATTGTTGGACCAGAAATGGTTGAAAAGATTGAAGAGATAATAAAAAATGGAAAACCCCAACTTGTGGCTCAAAGAGATGGCAATGTTTATGTAGTTGATTTTTCAAAAGAGAACCCAAGAAATGATGCTTGTCTGTTCTCAGCTGCCTTTAACAAAGAGACAGAACTTTGGCACATGAGATTGGGGCACACAAATCTCAAGACAATCACTGCTTTGTCAAAACAGGGGTTAGTAAAAGGTCTTCCTCAAAAACTGTTCACCTGTCCCGAGCATTGTGTTTCTTGTTTAAAAGGAAAACAACATAAAAGCTCATTTAAGTCCATTGAAGAGTCCAAAACAACCAAGTGCTTGCAAATGCTTCACATGGATTTGTTTGGCCCAGTTAAAGTCATTAATCTTAGAAAGAAAAGATATTGTTTGGTAATTGTAGATGAATTTTCTAGGTTTACATGGACTTATTTATTACATTCCAAATATGAGACTGCAGGCATTTTGCAAGACTTTGTCACACAGGTTGAAAAGCAGTTTGACCTGCCAATAAAAATCTTCAGGAGTGACAATGACAAAGAATTCATAAATATGGAGTTGGATGAGTTTTGTGTGTCAAAAGGAATTGTAACACCCCTAAAATAAAAAACCTCAATAAATGAAATAAACTAACTAGGAATAAAAAAAATAACCTAGTTAGAAAGAAGTGATAATACGTTAATGTGTTAGAAACACCTAAAATATGAACAAAACAATAGGTGAGGGACCTAAGTGGTAAAGTTTGAAACTTAACTTATTAAAACAAAATAAAAACACCAAACACACACTTTGAGTGTGTGTCTGGTTCGTACAAAACACAGGGGGCGACCAAGGATCTTCAACCAAACCCTAGTTCTTACAATTTGTCCAAATTGAAGGCTAATTATATTCCAAATCGAAATCCAATCATAGAATAGTGATCTCCTCAGTGAAGGGATCATAAGGTATGTGAAATTTCGTTGAATGATTCCATCTAAAATTCTGAATGAATACTAGAAATTCGAAAATTGTGTTGCATGATTGATGTATGGATGAATTTGGAATGAAACAGTGTCTAGGAATAAACCCTAGTCATTAGATTGTTTAAATTATGCTTATTACTTGTGAAATTCATAATCACCATTGAAGGTGTTAAGTGGGTTTTGTAGAAACATGTTAAACACTAGGATTATGATGGTTATTCTAGTTTAATTTGAGTTCTATGAAGTGAATTCCGAAAATGATGTGAAAGAATTACATGAACTTGCTTAATTGATGACTAACTTGGGCTACATAATTAGTCATGGGCTTGATAGTAAACTACGGGAAATTATGCCCCTTAGGTGTTTGTTGAAATGCCTAAAAGAAAACTAGATGTTGAAATTCGAGCAAAAACGCATATGTGAATGTCATGGTGAATTATACATTATAGGAAATAATAAGAGTTCTAAACACGGTGTTAGTTGAACTCTACAGGCACGATGGTTGAATCTTCAAGCGGTCAAGTCGAAGCGGACTCGCGCTTGAAGGATATGCTTTGAAAGGTACCCGACTTGTTGTCTCTTTACATTTATGTAGACAAGCCTAGTCATAGATATGTTTAATGTTCTTATAACGAAAATAGTTGCTTTTGGTAGGTGTAGGAAGTGATGGAATTCACTCAACATACCAAATGGGTCAAAATACATTGTTGGAATATATATGATGTTGAAATGGTGAAATGGTAATCGTTTGGTAAGTCTAAGAAGTGATGGAATTCACTCGACCACCCAAACGGGTTAAAATAAATAGTTGATTAGACATGTTTATTGATAATATTGCTTCTAGTTAGTTAAATTGAATTAGCTTTATAAATGAATGTGATATGTTGTTGAAGTGACGAAGTTCACTAAATAAACATAACGGGTCAAAAGTTTTGGTTAGAGTATGTTTGGTATGTCGCTGAAATGGTGGTTTCCATTAGACAACCAAACGGGTCGAACAATGGTTAAATTGGTAATATTGAAGTGACTTGAATGTCACATGATGATTTAGGATTTTGAAATCGTAAAACCATGGAATGGTAATGATACGCCGAAGTTCGCAAGCCCGGGGAATGGGTAATTACGTCTAGAAACCATAGTTGATGAATAATGTAGAGTATGATATGTAACTAAACGGGTCGAATAAATAAAAAGGGGACTTATAAGCTATCAGCTTATAATCCGAAGTTTTATGCAAGAAATGATAGTGAACGTGTTCGTATTTAAATTACGGACGCGTAGGAAAAATAATTTCGTAAAACGGATTTATGGAATGAAAGTTATGATCGTTTAAAGTTGATTTTTTTGGTAAAAATGTGGAGTTGGGATCATACATCAACAAACCAGTCAAGCTGCTGTTGAAAACAGGGTGTCGCGTCGCGCGACACCAATCCAAGATCACTGTCGCGTCACACGACGTTAGTCACGTACCGTGACACAGTTGAGCGACGTGTGCCACGGCCCGCGAGGGCCTAAATTCCTGCTTTTTGTTTGAATTTTGTTTATCTAAACCATGGAACTTGATTTAATATGTTTTAACTTATCAAAACTAACTTTTATGTTGGTTTTGAATTTAGGTGATCTTAGTTAGCATCCGGATGATGATCAAATCAAGAATCAAGAACCGGACACTCGCCTTTGAAGTTTCCGCGTCATTGTATTTTGTTTTGACTAAATATGAACATGTAACTTTGATGACACTTTTAGAACGTTTTAAACTAGTAGGGATGTTAATCCTTAATACTATAATTATGTATTTTATATTAGATTTAACAAATTTTGGATAAACCGTATTTTACGCAAACTTGATGCGTATTTGTAGTAAATTCATGTTACATTGAGACGGGTGTTTCAAGTTGGTAATCAGAGCTCAAGGTTGTTGACAATGTGTGTTCGGTTCAAAGCTTGATCAAACATCCGGTAAGAATTATTTATATGAGTAGATTGTAACAAAATATTAGGAAAAGAATATGAATTAAAGTGCATGGGAAGGGTGTGTTAATACACTCAAACCCGGAAAGTGCACTAAACACGAATGGTTTAAGCAAGTTACAAACTTAGCTAAATCAAAGTGAAAGATGCAAATGATAATGAAATGAAATGTTTAACAATTGACATAAACATTTAAGATTCGAGATGTCTAGTGTCGATAAAAGATGATTAGGTAGTATAAATCCTAATCATAGATTGAATATAAAATAGGTACTTGTAAAGTAAGTATATTTGAATATCTCGTATAACAATACGGGCAACATTGAATAGTAAGATTAGTAATAGATTGGAAATGTTCGAATGATACGATGACTGCATTTGATGATGACGGGGGATAAATAATCTAAAGGGCAGAAGGTTCGGAAGCATGACAAAGAATATGCTAGCAAAGAACCTAAATCAAGTAATGACTTGAGACAACGGAGTAAATCAGGGCGAGTATCAATCAGGTGCACGTTCTAAATTACGATAAGACAAGCAGAATGCAACAATTCACACAATGAACAATAGTTGCATATGGGCATATATGATTAGCGAAATGAATAAATTATGTAAAAGAAAAATATATATATGTATATATATATATATATATATATATAAATAAATAAATAAATAATGGCGAGTGTGTGAAACCGGGGTAAGTGTAATCTCGATAAATATTGCAATGGGAAGAACTACGCGTACACTCGAACCTGGAAATGCAATGAAATATGAGTGTCATAATGGGAAGGAGTGCGCGTACACTTGAACTCGTGAATTTAATGAAGCGAACGAACGTCGTATTCGGAAGGAGTGTAATTACACCCGAACCCGGGATTTGTAATAGTAAGTAAGCGGTGAAGACAATGTTACATACTTGTCTAAACCTATTAAAACACGTAGAAACATTGTTTATATTGATTAACGATGTGGGAAAATTCCGTACAACGATATGGAATAATAAAATGAAATAAGTTGAATTTGGTTATCCTTAGAATGGAATGATGTCAACCACAGTTGGCGACGACACGATAACCCTCATAACTGAGGAGACGTGCAGAAAGGATCTAGGGGGAAGTCGGAAAGGCTATCGAAGCTGTGTAACCCGGAATCATTAAAGGGCCACAAGTCACCATGATGGCGGCAAGGAAAGAAAAGATAAACAAGTTAGGAAAAAGCCCATCGGGGTGAGTAACGCGGGTACACGTTATAAAAATTCAATAAAATAACGTTAGGTAACAATTAGATAATGGATTAAGGTTATGAATGAGAAATTAAGACTTGGGCAGAAAGTACCCTCCAGGAACACTAAATGGATGATACGTATTATTTGCTACTATGAATAATAAAGTATCAATAAATACGGATTTAGAAACTTGGGTATGAATAACCGCCCAAGTAAAACATTATTAATCAAATCCTTACGAGGAAGAACGTTGATCACACTGATGGGTGTGATTGTATAAAAAATTAGTGAAATAAACGTATTAATAGTGTTGGAACGGAAATGGGTAAAACCCCAAAAGTCGTATAACAATAACAGCGGTTTTATTAAATAAGGCTTATGAAATGGACTTACAGGACATTAATAAAAGAGACGGAACTAAGGGTCGCTAACAAAAGAAAGACGGATGTTCGGATCAAATAAGTAAAATGTTTTATAATAAAGGAAAACGTAAACCAGTGAAACTGGAGAGTTAAAAATATTAAGATAAAGAACCCGGGTAATGGGCTATAAAGAAAAATAAGTATGAACCAGATAACGATAAGCGAAGAACAAACCAACGTGTAAATGACGGAAGAAGTCATAGAGTCAGAAGAATAGTTCAAAAGGAAACGGGTGTAGCCTTAGACTACGGTCAAATCGATAAAATTCGAAAATGAAAATGAATAAGTTTTAGGCTTGACAAGGGGTGCCCTAACACCAGAAGTGTAATTCTAAGAATACGAAAAGACACAAGCAAAAGATAGTCTACTGGATCATCATAACCTTTGAGATTTTATACAAGGTAAAGGTTTAAAGGACTAAGTGAACCACGCTTCAACAATAGAATGAAATACACCAAAAAGGGGTGAAAGCCTAACGGAATAACCTACGAGGTTAAGCAAAAGAACATATGAGTCACTTGGGGTAAAGCATGGGGATTAGTTACGATTCCTCGCATAAAAGAATAAATTCTTGTCGTCAATTCATGGATATGAGAATTTGACATAAGTTAAAGAGATAAACGTTAAACTAAAATTCAGTTTTAGTGAGAAGTGACATTTAACAAATATGAACATTATGGAAAAATTAGAAAATAGTTAATATTAAAGAATATAGGTCTCAACACCGATAGGTGTGAGACGCTGTGATCGAAAGAAGATTTTTTATAATGAAACGTTTATAAAAAAAACTCAAACATGCCGTGATGCGATGCGATCATGATCATAAAAGGTGATATCGAATACAACCATGTTGTAATACGAGTTACTAGATAGGAAATTATAAGCGCGCAAAAGGGTCGATGACTGCAATATAGTATACCAGAATAACGAGGTATGAGGTAAAACAGTAACTAATCAGTCTAGCCGATAAAACCATCCGAAGTCAAAATAGTGTTGTGATTTATACAAAAAAAAACTAGTCAATATAGGGTTAGTATGGAGTAAACATGTTGACGAACTCATACTATTGAGTGGTTGATTGTCAATTGGGACAAATAGGCGACGAGATAAGAAACACAAGATACAAGTTACAGTTCGTGAGGACTTACACATGGGAATCCGAAGAGAAGATGCGGCATCTCTACCCGACATTATTCGGTACGTATCCCGGTTTCGAGGACGAAACCCTCAATAAATGAAATAAACTAACTAGGAATAAAAAATAACCTAGTTAGAAAGAAGTGATAATACGTTGTTGTGTTAGAAACACCTAAAATATGAACCAAACAATAGTTGAGGGACCAAAGTGGTTAAGTTTGAAACTTAACTTATTAAAACATAATAAAACACCAAACACACACTTTGAGTGTGTGTCTGGTTCGTACAAAACACAAGGGGCGACCAAGGATCTTCAACCAAACCCTAGTTCTTGCAATTTGTCTAAATTGAAGTCTAAATTCTATTCTAAATCGAAATGCAATCATAGAATAGTGATCTCCTCAGTGAAGGGATCATAAGGTATGTGAAATTTCGCTGAATGATTCCATCTAAAATTCTGAATGAATACTAGAAACTCGAAAATTGTGTTGCATGATTGATGTATGGATGAATTTGGAATGAAACAGTGTCTAGGAATAAACCCTAGTCATTAGATTGTTGAAATTATGCTTATTACTTGTGAAATTCATAATCACCATTGAAGGTGTTAAGTGGGTGTAGAAACATGTTAAACACTAGGATTATGATGGTTATTCTAGTGTAATTTGAGTTCTATGAAGTGAATTCCGAATATGATGTGAAAGAATTACATGAACTTGCTTAATTGATGAATAATTTGGGCTACATAATTAGTCATGGGCTTGATAGTAAACTACGGGAAATTATGCCCCTTAGGTGTTTGTTGAAATGCCTAAAAGAAAACTAGATGTTGAAATTCGAGCAAAAACGCATATGTGAATGTCATGGTGAATTATGCGTTATAGGAAATAATAAGAGTTCTAAACACGGTGTTAGTTGAACTCTACAGGAACGGTGGTTGAATCTTCAAGTGGTCAAGTCGGAGCGGACTCGCGCTTGAAGGATATGCTTTGAAAGGTACGCGACTTGTTGTCTCTTTCCATTTATGTAGACAAGCCTAGTCATAGATATGTTTAATGTTGTTATAACAAAAATAGGTGCTTTTGGTAGGTCTAGGAAGTGATGGAATTCACTCGACAAACCAAACGAGTCAAAATAAATAGTTGGATTATGTATGATGTTGAAATGGTGAAATGGTAATCGTTTGGTAAGTCTAAAAAGTGATGGAATTCACTCGACCAACCAAACGGGTTAAAATAAATAGTTGGTTAGATATGTTTATTTATAATATTTCTTCTAGTTAGTTAAATTGAATTAGCGTTATAAATGAATGTGATATATTGTTGAAGTGACGAAGTTCACTAAATAAACATAACGGGTCAAAAGTTTTGGTTAGAGTATGCTTGGTATGTCGCTGAAATGGTGGTTTCCATTAGACAACCAAACGGGTCGAACAATGGTAAAATTGGTAATATTGAAATGACTTGAATGTCACATGATGATTTCGGATTTTGAAAGCGTAAAACCAGGGAATGGTAATGATACGCCGAAGTTCGCAAGCCCGGGGAATGGGTAATTACGTCTAGAAACCATAGTTGATGAATAATGTAGAGTGTGATATGTAACTAAACGGGTTGAATAAATAAAAAGGGGACTTATAAGCTATCAGCATATGTTTTATGCAAGAAATGATAATGAACGTGTTCGTATTTAAATTACGGACACGTAGGAAAAAGAATTTCGTAAAACGGATTTATAGAATGAAAGTTATGATGGTTTAAAGCTGATTTTTTTGGTGAAAATGTGGAGCAGGGATCATACATCAACAAACCAATCAAGCTGCTGTCGAAAATAGGGTGTCGCGTCATGCGACACCAATCCAAGATCAACGTCGCGGCCCGCGACAGAGTTGAGCGACGTGTGTCGCGGCCCGCGAGGGCCTAAATTCCCGCATTTTGTTTGAATTTTGTTTATCTAACCCATGGAACTTGATTTAATATGTTTTAACTTATCAAAACTAACTTTTATGTTGGTTTTGAATTTAGGTGATCTTAGTTAGCATCCAGATGATGTTCAAGTCAAGAATCAAGAACCAAACACTCGCCTTTGAAGCTTCCGCGTCATTGTATTTTGTTTTGACTAAATATGAACATGTAACTTTGATGACACTTTTAGAACGTTTTAAACTAGTAGGGATGTTAATCCTTAATACTATAATTGTGACAACTTGCCCAAACCGGTAATTTCCGTACACATTAATTATTGCTTAATGACTGCAATTATGAGTTTAAGTGTCAGCAATGTCTGAACACATGATTAAACAAGTGAATTCATGCATGTTGTATGCTACAAAATAATGCTTTATGCATAAACGAGAGCGTTGCGTCAGAATAATAGTAAACTCACCGGTAAGACACACTGTGTCGACTGAACTGCAGAAAGCAGTCAGACATAAGAATTGAGGCCTAGGTGTAGGTCCGACAACAAGAATGCATTAAAACCCAAGAATACATACAAGGGTTAATATATATGCAATACGAAAGCAAAAATAAGCACTAAAAAGCACCCGAAACGCACTTTAAGTGCAGAATTTATAAAATTCAGCAATAATTCAGCATTTAAACATATGAATGTTGTGCAGAAATGTCGTTTTATTATCCAGAATATTTCCCTAAGTGTTGGGAATTGAAAGAGTACAAGAAAGGTACTTAAACGACACTAAAAAGTGTAATTTAGCACTTTAACGAATCGGTATGTAACCGAACAACCGGACTATACCCGGAACATGAAAATATTGTTATTTTCATTATGTAACTTTTTCTGAGCTAGTTAGGGTCCCTGGTTACCCTAACACCCGCTAAAACACGCTATACATTAGTAACGGGGTTAAACACTTAACTTAACTTAGTTTAACCTAACTAATACTTGGAACCGAACTAGACCCACCCCTTTTCTCTAACCGGCCCCAAACTAAGGGGGACACCCTTAGATTACTTTTGATTATTTTAATCACTTGGTCTAATATCTAAGTGACATATTTTCCATTGGTTAATAACACAAACATTTGTCTATAAGATCCAACTTAGACATATGAGTTCTTTCACACACAAACTCAACAACCAAACTCCCTCCCTCTCTCTAGAAAGCTCACGGCCAAGCATCCCCTATATCACACATCATTTTCGATTTTGCTTCAAGCCATTCCAATCACTTGCAAGTGTTAAGGGTCACGTATTAGGAGCCTTGGAGCAAACGGAACGCGAAGGACCTCGTTACTTAGCTTTTATCCACCTCATTTTCGCCTAGAATCTTCCCTAGCCCCGAGCTAGAGGTATAACACTTAAAACTCGATTTTGAACATGTCTAAAGTGGTTAAAAGGATTTTCGTCGGTTAAATATCGATAACATACGTTTTGAAGCATTAAAGTCTAGTAAAAACACTAAAATGGTGGTTAATAGCTTGTAACTTGTGTAAAAGATGTAGTATCTGAAGTGTATGTTTATTTAGACCCGATCTATGATGTGGTAGCTCGGATCACCATTTAACCCGGTTTGGTAAGATCATGGATCTTAACATAAAGCTATTTTAGAAGTAACAAGGGTTAAAAGGTGAAACACTACCACACATAAACCATGAACTTGTGTAAAAATGCTTTAACTTGTACAAAAGTGTTTAAAACTAGTAGATCTATGTATCTACAAGTGGTATTTTCAAAAGACCAAGCATCAAAAGAAATCACATGTTCTAAACCGGATCTTACACAAACAAAAGTGGTTTTTGTGAACAAACAAGTGTGTGGATACTTGTGTAACAAAAGTTTTAACGAAGAAATAGTTTTCGTAAAAACCGACTAGAAGTTGTAAAACTTCATATTCTTTAAAAATAAAGTTTTTAAGAAATTAAACTTATTTTTAAAGATAACAAGACTTACTAAATGTGCTAGTAAGTTACTACACATTTTTGTAAATATTCAAGTTCATGAAATTAGTGATTATTGTTGACGAATATTGTTGATAATTGTTGTTGCTGATTATTGATGATTGATGATGATTTAAAAGAAAATAAACACACGTTTTGAAAACGTGAGAAACCTCCATTTTTAGGGGAAACTCTGTCAAAATTTTTATAAATTTTGACACTTAGAAAAAAATATAAGTTTTTGATAAACTTATTCCCTAAAAATGTGTTTAAGAGTATTACTAAGGTTTCCATGATTTTTGATGATAAGAAATGAGGATTTCTTCAAGAATAAAAATGGATAATAAGTATATATTTTTGAGAGAAAAATATATATTATTTGATCACCAACTTGTGTGCTAAGTGTATATAGTATGTGTTATACGTGCTAGTGTATTAAGACTTAAAAATACACTAAATACTCATGAGGAGTAGAAATATAGAAATACACATACAAAACACAAGATACATAATTCGGGTGCAAAGTGCAAAACATAAAAGACTTATATTTATTTTTGGAGAAAATAATATAAGTAAGATACTTAGTTAAAAATATAAGAATATTTTTAACACGAGAAAATATACACTAAAGAGAGTGACTGTACTTGTGCGACGCAAGTCTAGTGACTAACGTTAAGAAAACGCGTATAGGTTACGACGTTAATTAAGCAAATCCGGTGGAGTTTACGACGCTAGGAACGCAAAGTTGTGAGTTCATGCTCCCCCTTTTCTCTTTAACTGTTTTCAGTTTTTATAACTTCGGGGGTGAAATACATGTACAAAAGTACAATATTTATAAATTGTATGATATAAATACAAGAAGTACACTTGGTGAGAACGAGAACCAAGTGTGACGAAATATATGAATATGAGAAGCGCATTTGGTGAGACGAGAACCAAGTATAAGGCGCTATGAGAAATGATAACAAGAAACGCGCTTGGTGAGGACGAGAACCAAGTAGGATGCGTTATGAGAAATAGTGTCACGAATAGGGTACAGAAGCACCATTAATCAACGTATACATTCAGACCGCAGAACAAAAGGTTAGATCTAACGGGTGCCTGGCAGCCACACTTGTGACAACCCTCGAATTTACATGTAACCGTACAGTTTATTAATAATAATTAATGTGCTTGACGACTGTGTGGAATCACTTAACTGCTTTCTGATATCCATGTTATGCTTACACGTACTTGTTAATATACTAATAGTGTACAGAGAAGTTACTAAATAGTCCTGTGTAATTTCCTAAGTGTTAGAAATTAAAAACGTTACAAAAATATACATATAGGACGCTTTGCGGATTAATTAAGCAGTTTAGCGGAACAGTGTCAAACCGAACAACCGGACTTTACCCGGAACACTAAAATATTGTTAAAAATATTGTCGTTATTTTTCTGAGCTAGTTATGGTCCCCGAGCACTATAACACACTACATAATACATACAACACATTAAACGCTAGACTTTTACCACATAACCTTCCACTAATTAATTTAGTTACCATCAAATTGCAATTTAACCCCTTTCCCCCTTTATGACCGTCCCTATGTAGATCCCACCCAAAGATTATTCCAAATTTCCATCATATCCCTTAAATCTCTCCTTGGAATTGTAGTTGATTTGCTTGTACTTTTGGTGACATATGGACCATTGTGTATTAGCACTAGCTTTATAAATAACCATTATCTCCTCCACTTAATCACCACAAAAAAAAATTCCCCTTCTCCCACAACAAAAGCTACGGCCAAACCCCCTTCAAACACACCAATCATTTCCATTTTTAATTCATACAATCCAAGCTTGTCTTGAGGTGTTAGAAGGTGATTTAGGAGGCTCGGTGTTCACGGAACTTGAAGGACCACCTTCGTTTGCTTTTATCCATCACTTTTCTACACTCGAACCCTCCTAGCCTTGTGCTAGTGGTAAGAACTTAGATCCATTCATTCTTCATGTTATTTAAGTGGTTAATAAGTGATTTGATGATTAAAGTTATGAAACACTAAAGAACTTGCGCTAAAGTCTTGAACATGTTGGTTAATGGATGAATATGTGTGTAAACCATGTAGATCTTGTGTGATTATGATGATTGGGTGATTATCTGATGCTTTACTGAATAATATTAGTATATGATGTTGTTGTGGTCACTAAACTTGTTAAAGGAATCGATCGAACACGATTTAGAAGGTTAAACACAAAAGAATCAGAATCTGTCTAACTTTTACAGCCCACTTCTGTTGGCTGTAAACAGGTCTTAACCTCAACGAAAAATCGATATTTTGAATCTAAAATATGATATTATGAAATACGGTTCTAATGGCACCGGAATCGTAATTTTTGGACTCCGTTTACTATTTTTAAAGTGTTAATTTGTAACAGCTACTTAAGCTGAATTTTGACAGCAATAAATGGGTGTCGTACTTTCAGTCATAACCGGAGTTTTGTGATGAATCGGACCATGAAAATTTTACTGTAGATGATAACTGAAGTATTTGTAATTACCCCACTGGAACTTCGCAAATCGGACTTACGATGAATTTTTAATAAATTGTTTCGTGGACTGTGGGCAGAAATACATAAATCTGAGTTCGGTCCCGAATATGAATTTTTATAAAATGTGAGTAATGAACCGGACCCCGATATTTTTACATAATAAAATATGGAATATTTATGACATTCTATAAAAATTTGGGAATTTTTGAAATAATCTAACTATTTTATTTAAATGCCCGAAAACAGCTGGTTTTGAATATTAATGCTGAAATAACATAAGTTGTGATTTGCGCGTCTAAATGTCGAGTATGCTATCTGTGAATGATTTGACATGTTATATATGTTATGTGCATTATCGTATGTTTGATTTTGAGTGGGGAATGGACGGGAAACTTAGATGGGCATAAACCGTTACAGTGATGCATGTTATGTGATAGATACGTGTAGGAACCTTGTGTTCTATTTGAAAGCCACTAAATGACTAACTGGTAAATCATACTAGGACGTGATTGACCGACCTTGACTGTTAGCTATATTGAGAATCTAACCGAGCAAACCGAGGTGAGTTCACACACTTTCTAAGGCATGGGATTCCCGGTGGTTTGGGAATGGGTTAAAGAATTAAAACTAAATCTACATATCCTCCTTGGGTAGGATATGTACGGCCATCCTCCAAAGATTGGATGCCATTATTAATCCTACGAATTCTCCTGGTGCAGAATACGTACGTTGTAGTCCTCCTGGTGCAGGACAACAACCTTAAAACTAGCTAGACAAAACTCTATCATGAAGTCCCTCAATTTATATCGACTTAATCGCCGAGGCCAATGGCGAGCGGGTCATTAGTTAATAGCGCTATTAGGTTTAACAAACCTCACACCGTGCCGGTAGGACGGGCGTGTACTAATGGACTATGGCAGATTGTCAGTGATGATAGACACTGATATAGGGCACAACTTATTTGCGTAGCAGTCGATATCATTCCGTCTAGTAGTTCAAACGGGGAAAACCCCCACTGATCATGGTTATGGATTGGGTAAAGAAAAAGGGAAATGGTTAAACATACTTTCAACTACGGGGTAACCCCCACGGCAAATAAGCCAACGAAAGTCAAACCACGTTTTCAGAAACAACTTAAAACTAAACAACCAAACGTGAACTCACTCAACTTTGTTGTTGACTCGTTGTTACATGCCTTACAGGTCGCTAAATGCTTGGAGCTTGCACGGGGAAGGAGTCGTTGTGGTGTACGGACTGTTATGTTCCGTGCTTAATGTTTAAATCCTTATGAACTTACTAAACTAGCGTTTTGAAACTTTAACTTATGAACTATGGACTTATGCTTTTGAACTCACGTTTATGCTTCCATTGTTTAAACCAAACAAGGTTAACTAGCTTTGGTCACCAATCGTATTATGTTTGGTTTTATTTACTTAATTGTGTTGTTCAATATGATTGGTGGCTCGATCCTGGTCACGTCACGCCTCCAAGCGGTGGTACTCCGCATGGTGGATTTTGGGGGTGTGACAGATTGGTATCAGAGCCATTGGTTATAGCGAACTTGGTTTTTAAAAGGGGAAAAGTTTTTGATAAAAACCAGACTATAACCAGTACAGTGCTCAACGATCCACAACGACGCTTCGCTCCACGTGCAAGACTCAACACACTAGGTGGTATGATTTAAGTTTATATTTCTTACTTGCTAGATTACTTTTGTCCGGTGTGGTGTTTATGGTGTGTTTATTTAGGGTAGTAGCATGTTGTCTATTAGCCCTACTGCATTCTTTATGATATGCAATTGTTTACTTGAAATTTGACAAATGGTGGTCAAATTCTATTCTAATTTCTCGTCACCCCTCTACGAAAACTGTTTATGCATTCTATCTATTTACACGCTCAACTCGACATGACGTCACCATCTGACCCTCCGTACATTCGGCTTGTACGTCAACATTCACGAAGACCCAACCTGGCTCAAACGAACTTGGGTTTTGGAGAACTATACCCACGCATCCCCGTTGACGAACCTCATCATCTCCACGGGTCGTCGTTACCAGAAACGAAGCGGCCACAGTTACGCGCGTTCGTCGCTTTGCAACTCGCAACTCTACCAACCAAACTCTATTTTGGACAAGTGATATACTTCCGTGAATCGTGATGCAACGAACTTCCCTTTTTGTGTCATGCCGCCACACCTCACTACTAGAATTGCTTCTAAGCGACATATTACTTGGTTGAATTCTTCTGTTATTGGTGGACCCCTGTTTTCGCTCGATTCTTCGCATGAACCTCATTAACTCCCTGTTTCTTCGGTTGGCAACTGATTTAACGAAACGCCAACAACCACACCACTATTTCCACTGATCACAAGTTTACCCCCATTACCTTATTGGGTGGTTAATGCTTCTTCTACTTGATCTACTCCTTCGAAAACCCAATCGAGCGAATGGATGCCCTTACTGATAGGATAGTCATCAGGATGCTCGAGGACAGAAATATGGATTACTCAACCTACAGGCGAACACGATAATCTATACGCTTACCTGACCCGCCTTACACTATAAGAAATCGTATTATTCCATGATAGTCTTTTTAAAAACACGGAATCTTTGTACTAGCTTTTGTACCGACGCATGATTATTGGTTTATGTTATGTCTAATTTCTACCATTTGCTTAGACCAAACCGTCATTCTCTTACCACAGTGACATTTCGTTCTCGCTCCACCATGCAAAGACACTGAAATGAACACCCTCTACCATAGAGAGTTTGGAAGGCTCGACTCTCGATCCTCGGTGATCACTCCTTGAAACCTTCAGAGTGATGCAAAGAACGATCCCAACGCAGTAATGGGTAAGTTTCTTCTGGACGACTTCTTTGTTACTGTTTTATTCGATTCGGGTGCCGATACTAGTTATGTGTCCTTAAAAGTTAGCCAAATGCTTAAGCGCACTCCAACACCCTTGAACACCAAACACACGGTAGAACTAGCTAATGGTAAAAGTCTTGAAGCCACACACATAGTTAAAGATTGTAACCTCGTCTTAGCTGGTCAGACCTTCTCTATCGATCTTATTCCTATCACACTGGGTAGTTTCGACGTCGTTATTGGGATGGATTGGCTATCTCATCATCAAGCGGAGATTGTTTGCAAGGAGAAAATCATCCGCATTCCTCGTTCTAGTGAAGAACCTCTCATGATTCATGGAGACAAGAGTGGTGCTGTCGAAGGCATCATCTCTTTCCTTAAGGCCCAGAAGTGTTTACAAAAGGGCCACACTGCCATTTTAGCACTCGTTACTGACACATCCACGGAAGAGAAGAGAATTGAAGACATCCCTATTGTGCGCGAATTTCCCGAGGTATTTCCTGAGGAATTACCTGGCCTTCCTCCTCATCGCCAAGTTGAGTTTCAAATCGAGCTAGCTCCTGGAGCAGCGCCAGTAGCTCGAGCACCATATCGTCTAGCCCCATCAGAACTCGAAGAACTGTCCACACAGCTACAAGAACTCTTGGAAAAGGGTTTTATACGTCCGAGCTCTTCACCCTGGGGAGCTCCAGTCTTGTTCGTGAAAAAGAAAGACGGTACCTTCAGGATGTGTATTGACTATCGCGAACTTAACAAGGTGACTGTGAAGAATCGTTATCCTCTTCCACGTATTGACGACTTATTCGACCAGCTGCAAGGGTCGAGCTATTTCTCTAAGATTGATTTGAGATCGGGATACCATCAGCTGAGAGTCCGAGATGAGGACGTCTCCAAAACAGCATTCAGAACTCGCTACGGCCATTACGAGTTTCTGGTTATGCCATTCGGGCTGACGAATGTACCAGCGGTCTTCATGGATCTCATGAACCGAGTATGCAAGCCTTACCTGGATAAGTTCGTTATTGTGTTCATCGACGATATCCTGATCTATTCCAAGAGTCAGGAGGAACACGAGCAGCACCTACGACTTATGCTGGAACTTCTTCGAAAAGAGCAGTTGTATGCCAAGTTTTCAAAATGTGACTTCTGGCTTCGCGAAGTCCACTTTCTAGGCCATGTGGTAAACAAGGATGGAATTCATGTGGATCCATCTAAGGTTGAATCGATCAAGAATTGGCCTGCACCCCGTACACCAACAGAAATCCGCTAATTCTTGGGTTTGGCAGGATACTACAGAAGGTTTATCAAAGATTTCTCCAAGATTGCGCAACCTCTTACTTCACTGACCCAGAAGGGTGTCATCTATCGTTGGGGTGATGCCCAAGAGTCCGCATTTCAGCACTTGAAGGATAGACTTTGTAGCGCGCCTATCCTCTCATTGCCTGAAGGCACAGATGATTTTGTGGTTTACTGCGATGCTTCCATCCAAGGACTTGGTTGCGTATTGATGCAACGTGACAAGGTCATTGCCTACGCATCGCGCCAACTTAAAATTCACGAAAGAAATTACACTACTCACGATCTGGAGCTGGGAGCAGTTGTATTCGCGCTTAAGATATGGAGACATTACCTGTACGGTACCAAGTGCACCATCTACACCGATCACAGGAGTCTCCAGCATATCTTCAAGCAAAAGGAGTTAAACATGCGACAACGCCGATGGGTCGAACTCTTGAATGATTACGAATGCGCTATCAAGTATCATCCGGGCAAAGCCAATGTTGTGGCTGACGCCCTCAGTCGAAAGGATACTTTACCTAAGCGTGTACGAGCATTACAGCTTACCATCCAGTCTAACCTTCCTGCTCAGATTCGAGATGCCCAGGCCGAAGCATTGAAAGCAGAGAACATCAGGGCTGAGTCCCTACGAGGATCGAGGCAGCGGCTAGAACAAAAGGAAGACGGTGCCTACTATGTTAACGGACGCATCTGGGTTCCATTTTATGGAAACTTACGCGAGCTTGTGATGGACAAAGCGCACAAGTCTCGTTATTCGGTACATCCTGGTTCGGATAAAATGTACCACGACCTCAAGACTACGTATTGGTGGCCTGGCATGAAAGCCCACATAGCAACCTACGTCAGTAAGTGCTTGACTTGTGCGAGAGTCAAGTCTGAATATCAGAAACCATCAGGCCTACTTCAACAACCGGAGATCCCGAAATGGAAATGGGAGCAAATTTCCATGGATTTCGTTACCGGCCTGCCCAGATCTCAACGCGGAAACGATACCATTTGGGTGATCGTAGATCGATTAACCAAGTCTGCACATTTTCTGGCCATCAAGGAAACGGATAAATTTTCTACTCTTGCAGACATTTACCTAAAGGAAGTGGTATCAAGGCACGGAGTGCCAATCTCTATTATATCTGATCGTGACGCACATTTTACTTCAAAACTGTGGCAAGCAATGCACAAGTCCTTTGGCTCACGTTTAGATATGAGCACCACTTATCACCCGCAGACGGATGGGCAATCTGAACGCACCATCCAAACCCTTGAAGACATGCTTAGGGCATGTGTAATCGATTTTGGTAATGGCTGGGAGAAGCACCTCCCGCTAGTGGAGTTCTCATATAACAACAGCTACCACACCAGCATCCAAGCCGCTCCGTTTGAGGCATTGTACGGACGCAAATGCCGATCACCTCTCTGTTGGGCAGAAGTTGGTGACAGCCAAATCACTGGCCCAGAACATGTGGTAGATACCACCGAGAAAATTGCTCAGATACGACAGCGAATGGCGGCAGCTCGTGACCGTCAGAAAAGCTATGCTGATAAGGGAAGAAAACCACTCGAACTCCAGGTTGGGGATCGAGTGCTACTCAAAGTCTCACCTTGGAAAGGTGTAGTCCGCTTTGGCAAACGAGGCAAACTCAATCCGCGTTATGTCGGACCATTCAAAGTCATTGAGAAAATTGGCAAAGTCGCCTACAGGTTGAATCTACCTGAAGAACTCAGCGGAGTTCACAACGTATTTCACGTATCAAATCTGGAGAAGTGTCTGTCAGATGAGACCTTCATAGTTCCTCTCAAGGAACTCACAATCGACGACCAGCTGCGATTCGTCGAGGAACCAGTAGAGATTACTGATCGAGATGTTAAGATTCTCAAGCACACAAGAATACCTCTCGTCCGAGTTCGTTGGAATGCTCGTCGTGGCCCAGAGTATACCTGGGAACGAGAAGACCAAATGAAACTCAAGTATCCCCAACTGTTTAAGAAAAACGCAACCACTACTGAGGCTGAAGCTACCGCAGAATTTCGGGACGAAATTCCAAATCAACGGGGGGATGATGTGACACCCCAGGAAAATCAGGAAAACAACGCAACTTAACTAGCTTCCTCAGTAACCACGCGCTAAATTTCGGGACGAAATTCTCTTAACAGGGGGAGAATGTGACAACCCTCGAATTTACATGTAACCGTACAGTTTATTAATAATAATTAATGTGCTTGACGACTGTGTGGAATCACTTAACTGCTTTCTGATATCCATGTTATGCTTACACGTACTTGTTAATATACTAATAGTGTACAGAGAAGTTACTAAATAGTCCTGTGTAATTTCCTAAGTGTTAGAAATTAAAAACGTTACAAAAATATACATATAGGACGCTTTGCGGATTAATTAAGCAGTTTAGCGGAACAGTGTCAAACCGAACAACCGGACTTTACCCGGAACACTAAAATATTGTTAAAAATATTGTCGTTATTTTTCTGAGCTAGTTATGGTCCCCGAGCACTATAACACACTACATAATACATACAACACATTAAACACTAGACTTTTACCACATAACCTTCCACTAATTAATTTAGTTACCATCAAATTGCAATTTAACCCCTTTCCCCCTTTATGACCGTCCCTATGTAGATCCCACCCAAAGATTATTCCAAATTTCCATCATATCCCTTAAATCTCTCCTTGGAATTGTAGTTGATTTGCTTGTACTTTTGGTGACATATGGACCATTGTGTATTAGCACTAGCTTTATAAATAACCATTATCTCCTCCACTTAATCACCACAAAAAAAAAAATTCCCCTTCTCCCACAACAAAAGCTACGGCCAAACCCCCTTCAAACACACCAATCATTTCCATTTTTAATTCATACAATCCAAGCTTGTCTTGAGGTGTTAGAAGGTGATTTAGGAGGCTCGGTGTTCACGGAACTTGAAGGACCACCTTCGTTTGCTTTTATCCATCACTTTTCTACACTCGAACCCTCCTAGCCTTGTGCTAGTGGTAAGAACTTAGATCCATTCATTCTTCATGTTATTTAAGTGGTTAATAAGTGATTTGATGATTAAAGTTATGAAACACTAAAGAACTTGCGCTAAAGTCTTGAACATGTTGGTTAATGGATGAATATGTGTGTAAACTATGTAGATCTTGTGTGATTATGATGATTGGGTGATTATCTGATGCTTTACTGAATAATATTAGTATATGATGTTGTTGTGGTCACTAAACTTGTTAAAGGAATCGATCGAACACGATTTAGAAGGTTAAACACAAAAGAATCAGAATCTGTCTAACTTTTACAGCCCACTTCTGTTGGCTGTAAACAGGTCTTAACCTCAACGAAAAATCGATATTTTGAATCTAAAATATGTTATTATGAAATACGGTTCTAATGGCACCGGAATCGTAATTTTTGGACTCCGTTTACTATTTTTAAAGTGTTAATTTGTAACAGCTACTTAAGCTGAATTTTGACAGCAATAAATGGGTGTCGTACTTTCAGTCATAACCGGAGTTTTGTGATGAATCGGACCATGAAAATTTTACTGTAGATGATAACTGAAGTATTTGTAATTACCCCACTGGAACTTCACAAATCGGACTTATGATGAATTTTTAATAAATTGTTTCGTGGACTGTGGGTAGAAATACATAAATCTGAGTTCGTTCCCGAATATGAATTTTTATAAAATGTGAGTAATGAACCGGACCCCGATATTTTTACATAATAAAATATGGAATGTTTATGACATTCTATAAAAATTTGGGAATTTTTGAAATAATCTAACTATTTTATTTAAATGCCCGAAAACAGCTGGTTTTGAATATTAATGCTGAAATAACATAAGTTGTGATTTGCGCGTCTAAATGTCGAGTATGCTATCTGTGAATGATTTGACATGTTATATATGTTATGTGCATTATCGTATGTTTGATTTTGAGTGGGGAATGGATGGGAAACTTAGATGGGCATAAACCGTTACAGTGATGCATGTTATGTGATAGATACGTGTAGGAACCTTGTGTTCTATTTGAAAGCCACTAAATGACTAACTGGTAAATCATACTAGGACGTGATTGACCGACCTTGACTGTTAGCTATATTGAGAATCTAACCGAGCAAACCGAGGTGAGTTCACACACTTTCTAAGGCATGGGATTCCCGGTGGTTTGGGAATGGGTTAAAGAATTAAAACTAAATCTACATATCCTCCTTGGGTAGGATATGTACGGCCATCCTCCAAAGATTGGATGCCATTATTAATCCTACGAATTCTCCTGGTGCAGAATACGTACGTTGTAGTCCTCCTGGTGCAGGACAACAACCTTAAAACTAGCTAGACAAAACTCTATCATGAAGTCCCTCAATTTATATCGACTTAATCGCCGAGGCCAATGGCGAGCGGGTCATTAGTTAATAGCGCTATTAGGTTTAACAAACCTCACACCGTGCCGGTAGGACGGGCGTGTACTAATGGACTATGGCAGATTGTCAGTGATGATAGACACTGATATAGGGCACAACTTATTTGCGTAGCAGTCGATATCATTCCGTCTAGTAGTTCAAACGGGGAAAACCCCCACTGATCATGGTTATGGATTGGGTAAAGAAAAAGGGAAATGGTTAAACATACTTTCAACTACGGGGTAACCCCCACGGCAAATAAGCCAACTAAAGTCAAACCACGTTTTCAGAAACAACTTAAAACTAAACAACCAAACGTGAACTCACTCAACTTTGTTGTTGACTCGTTGTTACATGCCTTACAGGTCACTAAATGCTTGGAGCTTGCACGGGGAAGGAGTCGTTGTGGTGTACGGACTGTTATGTTCCGTGCTTAATGTTTAAATCCTTATGAACTTACTAAACTAGCGTTTTGAAACTTTAACTTATGAACTATGGACTTATGCTTTTGAACTCACGTTTATGCTTCTGCTGTTTAAACCAAACAAGGTTAACTAGCTTTGGTCACCAATCGTATTATGTTTGGTTTTATTTACTTAATTGTGTTGTTCAATATGATTGGTGGCTCGATCCTGGTCACGTCACACCTCCAAGCGGTGGTACTCCGCATGGTGGATTTTGGGGGTGTGACAACACTCCCGGTCGGGGCGAGAACCGAGGAAGTGCTTTTGTGTCTCAGAATATACCAATTAAATGCCTTAGGTTTGGTGACTTCCTATGACGTGCCACAGGTTAATGGCTTTGCAACCCATTAACAATCTGATAATTACAGAAATACTGTATGTACATAAAATTCATACCATACAAAATTGATATATAACTTGAAGTACGTGGGGTACTCAAGAAGATTGATATATAACTTGAAGTACGTGGGGTACTCAAGAGGATTGAGATATAACTTGAAGTACGTGGGGTACTCAAGAAAAGATTGAATTATAAATGGGTACGTGGTGTACACATGAAACTGGATTTATATATGAAAACTTGATTTACTCACAAGCTATGTTTTCATACAAAGTATACAAACATGAAATACAAAACTGCATGAATTCACACCAACTTTATGTTGACGTTTTTCCAAAAACTCACATGTATTTCAGGTAACTAGGATGGATGTGCGCGTGGTCTAGCTTATGCTCGTGGATGTCGCTTGTGTTTAACTTTGAATAAAGTTGTAAACTTTTGAGACAATGTTTTATGCGACTTAGCGATGTAAACGCTAACGTATGTTTTCAAATTATGGTATTTGAATGCTATTTTACGAGCATGTAGCATGTTTACTCTTCGTATGCAATGAGAACCTTTCATGATCACACCTCGTGCTTCCGCCGCAGAAAGGGGTGTGACAGATTGGTATCAGAGCTGCGATTGTAGTGAACCAGGATTCCTTCTCGAGTCTAGTCTACAATCTCTAGGATCCATTCACGAAAACAATTTTCAAAGAGTTTTCATTGCATAAAACGTCCCGCGACATCCACTACCTGAAACTGACTACATGAGTCTAGAAAAGACACTACGAGACTTAGAGTGCACTTGAGTAGCACTTGTCGTTGACTAGAAATTACTTGCAATTATGTGTGATAAATACCATGTACTAGAAGTGGAATGTCACAAGTATATGTGACTTTACCTGAAAGCAAAGGCCCATCTGAAGGAAGAAATACGAGGATGAAACGAACTGTGCGGACTGTGCAAGGAGTTACGTAATTATGGATGCATACATAATTATGGAATTCAGTGCACAGAAACCACAGCAAGTCTTGTCACGTATAGATTCCCTCAGAGCAAGCCTACTAAGTACTCTGCTAGAGTAATAATTGTTTGGCGTCACTTATGTGGTATATGCCTGTGTATATATATACTACTACGGCCTAGTATGACGATATCAAACAAATGCCTAAACCTATTGGGTTGTGTTCGTCAGAACATGGCACCCAGAAGAGCTGTGAATGCTCGCAATGACGATCAACCTCCTCCTCCCCCACTGCCAAGAACTGCTGATGAGCTGAACGCTCTACTGGAGGAAAGGATCTCCGCTGCTATCGCCCAGTACGAGGCGAACCGAACCCAAGACAGTGGAGGACCAAGCAACGCTAGGCGTAATGGGAATGGAGATTCGTCTGGAGGCAATGCAGCTCAAGGTAACCTTAAGGCACTGTGCTAAGCATGAGGAAATTTATGAACGGTCCTTGTTTCATTATTTCTTCGATTGCTCACATGTGAATTGGTTGAATCAATTCCAGGCTGCACTTTCAAGCAGTTCCTCGACTGCAAGCCGATAAACTATGACGGCACAGGAGGTGCAGTAGCATTTGTGCGCTGGACGGAGAAGACTGAAGCTACTTTCCGCATGAGCAAGTGTACCGCGGATCAACAAGTCACTTTTGCTACTGGGTTATTCGTCGATGAAGCTCTGACTTGGTGGAACCTGCAAGCCCAAACTTTGGGTGATGACGCCGCTTATGGCCTCACTTGGGAGGAACTGAAGGAAAGGATGAGAGAGAAGTACTGCTCTCGTGCTGAACTCCAAAGGCTGGAGACGGAGTTCTGGCACCTGACCATGGAAGGTGCTGACATAAATGATTACACTCGAAGGTTCCACGATCTGTCTAGAGTACTTCCCTACATGGTGACTCCCGAATTCAAGCGTGTTGAACGTTACATTTGGGGACTGGCCTCAGAGTTTCGTGGCATGGTGACGTCGGCCAAACCACAAACAATCACCGAGGCTGTAACTCTGGCTGTCAGCCTTACTGAAGATTGTGTTCGTATGAAGAAGCTATCACTGAACCCGACAGAGAAGACCGAGACACATGCTGAGTCGTCCGGTGACAGAAAGAGAAAACATGCAAACCTGAACCAAGCAACTCGCAACAACAAGGGTTTCAGCAAGAAGCGTGACACTAATCCGCCTCAGGAGATGAAAACCCATGCAACCAAAGCATATCAAGGCTCCATGCCTAGATGCCAAAAATGTAAGTATCATCATGATGGAGCTTGTCGCATTCCAAGGTGCGACAAATGTGGTAAATTGGGTCATCAAACAGAAGACTGTTGGGGAAAAGGAAAGAACCGAAACGGGAATGGTGCTGGTAACAAGAATGGTAACGGGAAAGGGCAAGGATGCTTCAAGTGTGGAAGCAATGATCATTTCATGAAGAACTGCCCAGAGAGAAACAATGCTCCGGCTCGAGCTTTTGTGATTGGAGCAAGAGACGCACGCGAGGACCCTAACGTGGTCACCGGTACGTTTCTCATTAACAATCACTTTGCATCCATATTATTCGACACTGGCGCCGATTATAGCTTCATGTCTGTGGAATTTAAACGCATACTCGGAATAGAATCTAGTAGATTAGAAATTCCTTATTCCATAGAACTAGCCAATGGTAAACTTGTTGAATCGGGCGAAGTTGTTAAAGGCTGCACACTAGAACTTGGTGAACGAAGATTTAACATCGACCTCCTACCTATTCAATTGGGTAGCTTCGATGTAGTAGTCGGGATGGACTGGTTGTCCAAGAACAAAGCTGAAGTTATTTGCTATGAGAAAATCATTCGCATTCCTTTAGCGAATGGTGAAACTCTCATCGTGCATGGAGAAAAACGAGACGCACCTCTTCGAATCATCAGTTGCATGAAGGCACGGAAATGCTTAAGGAAAGGATGTGTCTCTTTCCTAGCACACGTTATAGACAAGAAGGCTGAGGAGCCAAAACTTGAAGACATTCCTGTAGTGAAGGAATTTCCTGATGTGTTCCCTGAAGATCTGCCAGGACTACCTCCGCAACGACAAGTCGAATTCCACATAGACTTGGTTCCAAGAGCCGCTCCTGTAGCCAAGGCTCCATATCGACTTGCGCCATCCGAAATGCAAGAATTATCTACACAGCTTCAGGAGTTGTTGGATAAAGGATTCATAAGGCCAAGCTTCTCACCCTGGGGAGCTCCAGTGTTATTTGTGAAGAAGGATGGATCACTGCGGATGTGTATCGATTATAGGGAACTGAACAAGCTCACAATCAAGAATCGGTATCCGCTACCGAGGATTGATGACTTGTTTGATCAACTGCAAGGATCAAGCTACTATTCCAAGATCGACCTTCGATCTGGATACCATCAGCTGAGAATCCAAGATGAAAGCGTGCCCAAGACTGCATTCAGAACGCGCTATGGGCACTACGAATTTCTTGTGATGCCATTTGGATTAACGAACGCGCCAGCGGTCTTTATGGATCTAATGAACCGCGTATGCAAACCATATCTCGATAAATTCGTGATTGTATTTATCGATGATATCCTGATTTTCTCGCGAACGAAAGAAGAACATGAGCAACATCTCAGAACTATCTTGGAACTACTGAAGAAAGAGAAGCTTTATGCAAAGTTCTCCAAATGCGAATTCTGGATTCGCGAAGTACAATTTCTTGGTCACGTTGTGAATGAGAAGGGCATTCATGTAGACCCGTCCAAGATTGAAGCAATAAAGAATTGGGAAGCTCCCAAGACCCCAACTGAAGTTCGACAATTTTTGGGCTTAGCGGGCTACTATCGTCGATTCATTGAGAATTTCTCGAAGATAGCCCAACCGCTAACGACCCTTACACAGAAAGACAAGAAGTACGACTGGGGTCACAAACAAGAAGAAGCCTTCCAGTTACTTAAGAGAAAGCTATGCGATGCACCGATACTATCATTACCCGAAGGCACTGAAGACTTCGTGGTATACTGCGACGCCTCACGACAAGGCTTGGGTTGCGTGCTCATGCAACGCCAAAAAGTCATCGCTTATGCTTCAAGACAACTGAAGGTTCACGAGAGAAATTACACCACTCACGACCTGGAGCTGGGTGCAGTGGTATTCGCCTTGAAGATTTGGCGACATTATTTATATGGTACTCGATGTACAATCTTCACAGATCACAAAAGCTTACAACACATATTTGATCAGAAGGAATTGAATATGCGCCAGTGACGTTGGGTCGAGCTGCTGAATGATTATGACTGTGAGATTAAGTACCATCCTGGAAAGGCGAACGTTGTAGCGGACGCGTTGAGCCGAAAAGAAAGGGTTAAGACCCTAAGGGTTCGAGCACTGGAAATGACGATTCGAACGAACCTCACAGCGTGCATTCGAGATGCACAACAAGAAGCTCTTAAAGAAGAGAACCGTAAAGCTGAATACCTACGAGGTATGCTGAAATACATGGTGCCAAACGAAGAGGGAGCCTTGTACTTTAAGAAGCGTATTTGGGTTCCACTCTATGGTGGCATACGAGAAGTCATCCTTAATGAAGCCCACAAATCGAGATATTCGATCCACCCAGGATCGGACAAAATGTATCAAGACTTGAAGGAATAATACTGGTGGCCGAGACTTAAAAGCGATGTTGCTGTCTATGTTGGAAAATGCCTAACCTGTGCTAAGGTTAAGGCAGAATATCAGAAACCGTCCGGTCTACTACAACAACCAGAGATTCCCGTGTGGAAGTGGGAACAAATCTCGATGGACTTCATAACGAAATTACCCAGGACCCCGAGAGGGCACGATATGATATGGGTAATAGTTGATCGATTAACGAAGTCTGCGCACTTCCTACCGATCCGAGAAAAAGACAGCACTGGAAAGCTTGCTGAAATATACTTAAGAGAAATTGTGGCACGTCATGAAGTGCCAATCTCAATCATTTCAGACAGAGATGGACGCTTTGTCTCAAGAATCTGGCAATCATTTCAGGAAGCCTTTGGATCTTAGTTAGATCTGAGCACGGCATTCCATCCGTAAACAGACGGCCAGAGCGAACGGACAATACAAACGTTAGAAGATATGCTTCGCGCATGTGTCATGGACCTAGGCGGCAGCTAGGATACTCATCTACCTCTAGTTGAGTTTTCCTACAATAACAGTTATCATACGAGCATAAAAGCCGCGCCGTTCGAAGCTCTGTATGGCCGCAAATGCCGATCGCCCTTATGTTGGGCAGATGCCGGAGATAAACGTATGGTTGGTCCTGAACTTGTACAAGAGACAACCGACAAGATTGCACAGATCCGAGAGCGCATTAAGGCGGCTCGAGAGCGACAAAAGAGCTACGCTGATCCGAATAGAAAATCGGTAGATTTCAAGGTGGGAGACAAAGTGTTGTTAAAAGTCTCACCATGGAAGGGCGTAGTCAGATTTGGAAAGCGTGGAAAGCTGAATCCACGATATATCGGACCATTCAGAATACTTAAGAGAATTGGTACCGTGGCATACAAGTTGGAGTTACCGGAAGAACTTAACGGAGTACATGATACGTTTCATGTATCCAACCTGAAGAAGAGTCCAACGCAAGAAAACGTGATCATCCCGATGGATGAAATACATATTGATGAAGCCCTCCGATTTACAGAGCAACCCGTTGAGGTTACTGACTGGAAAGTCAACAAGACCAGGAGGAGCAGTGTGAAGCTTGTCAAAGTACGTTGGAGCTCTAAGCACGGACCCGAGTACACATGGGAACGTGAAGACCAGTTCAAGAAAAAGTATCCCCACCTATTCAAAAAGACTCCAGCGAGAGTTAGTTCAGTCTGAATTTCGGGACGAAATTCTTTTAACGGGGGGAGACTGTGACAACTGGCCCAAACCGGTAATTTCCGTACACATTAATTATTGCTTAATGACTGCAATTATGAGTTTAAGTGTCAGCAATGTCTGAACACATGATTAAACAAGTGAATTCATGCATGTTGTATACTACAAAATAATGCTTTATGCATAAACGAGAGCGTTGCGTCAGAATAATAGTAAACTCACCGGTAAGACACACTGTGTCGACTGAACTGCAGAAAGCAGTCAGACATAAGAATTGAGGCCTAGGTGTAGGTCCGACAACAAGAATGCATTAAAACCCAAGAATACATACAAGGGTTAATATATATGCAATACGAAAGCAAAAATAAGCACTAAAAAGCACCCGAAACGCACTTTAAGTGCAGAATTTATAAAATTCAGCAATAATTCAGCATTTAAACATATGAATGTTGTGCAGAAATGTCGTTTTATTATCCAGAATATTTCCCTAAGTGTTGGGAATTGAAAGAGTACAAGAAAGGTACTTAAACGACACTAAAAAGTGTAATTTAGCACTTTAACGAATCGGTATGTAACCGAACAACCGGACTATACCCGGAACATGAAAATATTGTTATTTTCATTATGTAACTTTTTCTGAGCTAGTTAGGGTCCCTGGTTACCCTAACACCCGCTAAAACACGCTATACATTAGTAACGGGGTTAAACACTTAACTTAACTTAGTTTAACCTAACTAATACTTGGAACCGAACTAGACCCACCCCTTTTCTCTAACCGGCCCCAAACTAAGGGGGACACCCTTAGATTACTTTTGATTATTTTAATCACTTGGTCTAATATCTAAGTGACATATTTTCCATTGGTTAATAACACAAAAATTTGTCTATAAGATCCAACTTAGACATATGAGTTCTTTCACACACAAACTCAACAACCAAACTTCCTCCCTCTCTCTAGAAAGCTCACGGCCAAGCATCCCCTATATCACACATCATTTTCGATTTTGCTTCAAGCCATTCCAATCACTTGCAAGTGTTAAGGGTCACGTATTAGGAGCCTTGGAGCAAACGGAACGCGAAGGACCTCGTTACTTAGCTTTTATCCACCTCATTTTCGCCTAGAATCTTCCCTAGCCCCGAGCTAGAGGTATAACACTTAAAACTCGATTTTGAACATGTCTAAAGTGGTTAAAAGGATTTTCGTCGGTTAAATATCGATAACATACGTTTTGAAGCATTAAAGTCTAGTAAAAACACTAAAATGGTGGTTAATAGCTTGTAACTTGTGTAAAAGATGTAGTATCTGAAGTGTATGTTTATTTAGACCCGATCTATGATGTGGTAGCTCGGATCACCATTTAACCCGGTTTGGTAAGATCATGGATCTTAACATAAAGCTATTTTAGAAGTAACAAGGGTTAAAAGGTGAAACACTACCACACATAAACCATGAACTTGTGTAAAAATGCTTTAACTTGTACAAAAGTGTTTAAAACTAGTAGATCTATGTATCTACAAGTGGTATTTTCAAAAGACCAAGCATCAAAAGAAATCACATGTTCTAAACCGGATCTTACACAAACAAAAGTGGTTTTTGTGAACAAACAAGTGTGTGGATACTTGTGTAACAAAAGTTTTAACGAAGAAATAGTTTTCGTAAAAACCGACTAGAAGTTGTAAAACTTCATATTCTTTAAAAATAAAGTTTTTAAGAAATTAAACTTATTTTTAAAGATAACAAGACTTACTAAATGTGCTAGTAAGTTACTACACATTTTTGTAAATATTCAAGTTCATGAAATTAGTGATTATTGTTGACGAATATTGTTGATAATTGTTGTTGCTGATTATTGATGATTGATGATGATTTAAAAGAAAATAAACACACGTTTTGAAAACGTGGGAAACCTCCATTTTTAGGGGAAACTCTGTCAAAATTTTTATAAATTTTGACACTTAGAAAAAAATATAAGTTTTTGATAAACTTATTCCCTAAAAATGTGTTTAAGAGTATTACTAAGGTTTCCATGATTTTTGATGATAAGAAATGAGGATTTCTTCAAGAATAAAAATGGATAATAAGTATATATTTTTGAGAGAAAAATATATATTATTTGATCACCAACTTGTGTGCTAAGTGTATATAGTATGTGTTATACGTGCTAGTGTATTAAGACTTAAAAATACACTAAATACTCATGAGGAGTAGAAATATAGAAATACACATACAAAACACAAGATACATAATTCGGGTGCAAAGTGCAAAACATAAAAGACTTATATTTATTTTTGGAGAAAATAATATAAGTAAGATACTTAGTTAAAAATATAAGAATATTTTTAACACAAGAAAATATACACTAAAGAGAGTGACTGTACTTGTGCGACGCAAGTCTAGTGACTAACGTTAAGAAAACGCGTATAGGTTACGACGTTAATTAAGCAAATCCGGTGGAGTTTACGACGCTAGGAACGCAAAGTTGTGAGTTCATGCTCCCCCTTTTCTCTTTAACTGTTTTCAGTTTTTATAACTTCGGGGGTGAAATACATGTACAAAAGTACAATATTTATAAATGGTATGATATAAATACAAGAAGTACACTTGGTGAGAACGAGAACCAAGTGTGACGAAATATATGAATATGAGAAGCGCATTTGGTGAGACGAGAACCAAGTATAAGGCGCTATGAGAAATGATAACAAGAAACGCGCTTGGTGAGGACGAGAACCAAGTAGGATGCGTTATGAGAAATAGTGTCACGAATAGGGTACAGAAGCACCATTAATCAACGTATACATTCAGACCGCAGAACAAAAGGTTAGATCTAACGGGTGCCTGGCAGCCACACTCCCGGTCGGGGCGAGAACCGAGGAAGTGCTTTTGTGTCTCAGAATATACCAATTAAATGCCTTAGGTTTGGTGACTTCCTATGACGTGCCACAGGTTAATGGCTTTGCAACCCATTAACAATCTGATAATTACAGAAATACTGTATGTACATAAAATTCATACCATACAAAATTGATATATAACTTGAAGTACGTGGGGTACTCAAGAAGATTGATATATAACTTGAAGTACGTGGGGTACTCAAGAGGATTGAGATATAACTTGAAGTACGTGGGGTACTCAAGAAAAGATTGAATTATAAATGGGTACGTGGTGTACACATGAAACTGGATTTATATATGAAAACTTGATTTACTCACAAGCTATGTTTTCATACAAAGTATACAAACATGAAATACAAAACTGCATGAATTCACACCAACTTTATGTTGACGTTTTTCCAAAAACTCACATGTATTTCAGGTAACTAGGATGGATGTGCGCGTGGTCTAGCTTATGCTCGTGGATGTCGCTTGTGTTTAACTTTGAATAAAGTTGTAAACTTTTGAGACAATGTTTTATGCGACTTAGCGATGTAAACGCTAACGTATGTTTTCAAATTATGGTATTTGAATGTTATTTTACGAGCATGTAGCATGTTTACTCTTCGTATGCAATGAGAACCTTTCATGATCACACCTCGTGCTTCCGCCGCAGAAAGGGGTGTGACAATAATTATGTATTGGATATTAGATTTAACAAATTTTGGATAACCCGTATTTTACGCAAACTCGATGCGTATTTGTAGTAAATTCATGTTAAATTGCGACGGGTGTTTCAAGTTGGTAATCAGAGCTCAAGATTGTTGACAAAGTGTGTTTGGTTCGAAGCTTGATCAAACATCCGGTAAGAATTATTTATACAAGTAGATTGTAACAAAATATTACGAAAAGAATATGAATTAAAGTGCATGGGAAGGGTGTGTTAATACACTCAAACCCGGAAAGTTCACTAAACACGATTGGTTTAAGCAAGTTACAAACTTGGCTAAATCAAAGTGAAAGATGCAAATGATAATAAAGTGAAATGTTTAACAATTGACATAAACATTGCAGATTCGAGATGTCTAGTGTCGACAAAAGATGATGAGGTAGTATAAATCCTAATCATAGATTGAATATAAAATAAGTACTTGTAAAGTACGTATATTTGAATGTCTCGTTTAACAATACGGGCAACATTGAATAGTAAGATTAGTAATAAATTGGAAATGTTCGAATGATACGATGACCGCATCTAAAGATGACGGGGGATAAATAATTTAAAGGGCGGAAGGTTCGGAAGCATGACAAAGAACATGCTAGAAAAGAACCTAAATCAAGTAATGACTTGAGACAACGGAGTAAATCAGGGCAAGTATCAATCAGGTACACGTTCTAAATTACGATAAGACAAGTAGAATGCAACAATTCACACAATGAACAATAGTTGCATATGGGCATATATAATGAACCCGGGAATTTAATGAAGCGAACAAACGTCGTACTTGGAAGGAGTGATGTGTGTAAAATGCAACATATAAATTACATCAAATAAGGCATAAAACTAACCCTTTTTTAGTACTAATGTTGGAAAAAGTATGTTTTTGTCTTCCTTTTGAATTTACAGGGTCAAATGAGCTTAAACGAACAAAAGGAACAAAAATACAGCCAAAACCAACATAAATACAAAGAAAAGGAAGAAACGTGGCATGCCCGACCCCTCGACAACAACTCCCAAAGCAAAAACAAGAAGAAAAGCTGAGCATGGGGCTGTGCCCAGCTGAGCATGGGGCTGTGCCCAGCCCGACACGGGGCGTGCCCAGCTCAACACGGGGTCGTACTCAGCGAACACGGGGCCGTGTCCAGAATGGTCAGCCCTGGCACAAAAGACAAACCTGTAGAAGCTTCTATTGCCAACCACGGGGCCGTGCCCAGCGGACACGGGGGCGTGGCGAAAGTACAGCAAGCGCATTAATTGTAATTGCGAATTACAATTAATGAAGAGAGAGAGTGTCAGACGGACACGGGGCCGTGCCCAGCGGACATGGGGGCGTGTGGAGCTAATAAAGACAAACTGTATTAATGAAGAAAGAGAAAAGGGTGGAAACGGGGCCGTGTCCAGCGGACACGGGGCCGTGTCCAGGCTTCTGTACAGGCTATAAATAGGAGTGCTTGGCTCAAGCTCAAACTATCCCTTGGCACACCACCTCTCTCACACTTCATCCACCACCCACCACCATCACAACACCATCATCCACCACCATCATCCATTGTCCATCATAGAGTGTGTGAGTCGTCTCGGGATCCAAGATTGATCGTAAGAGTTCTTGACAATCAAGGCCATGTTTGCCTAAGTCTCTTACATCACTTGGTGAAGACAAAGTGTCTAGTATAATACTTTTTATTTCTAATCTTTTGCACTTTTTATTTGGTTTTGTATTAATGACTTTAATAACTAGTTACTTATGTTGAAGGTGATCTTTCCTTATCGTTTGTCCGTGGTGTCTTGGCATTATTTTACTGTCTATATAAAATAAAGGATTTTCACCATTCATATCTCCACGGTCTATATGGAGGTATGTTGGCTACCTGGTAAGGGGTTAAGGGAACGGTTTGGTAAAGGTCTTGCCATTGTTCAGCGTTTAGAGGTCATGCAATGGACCTGGGTCAAATTTAGTAGGACCTCCTTCAATACTTCACGGTATTGGATGGCGGGGGTCCAAACTCTTTGATCCCCTCATAAGTTAACTACTATTAATACTATAACCCGGCTATTTAGGACTGTATCCCTGCTGACTCAGACTACTTAGTCGAGGGTAACGTCACCGCCAAAAGCGGGGCCTACCACAATACTGCATTAATAACTTAATTCATTATCTTCCAATAATCCACCCCTTTAGTATTGCATCCCTGCTGACTCAAACTACTAGGGTGAGGGTAACGTCACCTTCAAAAGAGGGGCCTACTACAATAACTAAGATAATCTCTTAATTATGTGCAAAAGTGCGGAAATAATCAAAGGTTATACTAGATACGAGTCGGAACCAAGTGATTCATCTTGTCTATCTGTTTTTTATTTTATTTTTATTTTCAGCATTTTAGTTAGTTTTTATTTTTCTTAGTTTAAAACATTTTTCTAAACTTTTATTTTGGTTAGACGTTGAGGATAAACCGGTATTAAAAGCTCTTGTGTCCTTGGACGACCTCGGTATCTTACCAACGCTATACTACACTCAACGATGGGTGCACTTGCCCATATGTGTGTTTAGTGTTAGTGAAATATCGTGTTTTATAAATTTAAAACTTGGCTAAAATAAGTGTTAAAAAGGGCTTAAAATATACACCTAAAATATACGACACTTCGCACGCATCAAGTTTTTGGCGCCGTTGCCGGGGACACAAGGATTTTAGGAAAGCTTAAAATCGACGGCCTAATCAGTTTTTCAAAACCTTTTCAAAACGGGCCCACATTTTTCTGCATTTTAGTTTAGTTTTGCATTTACAGTAGGTTGAACACGGGCCGTGCTCACTGAACACGCCCCGTGCTCAACGAAATCAGTAAATTTAATTAAAACGCCCAGATACAGATCCTGAACACGGGACCGTGCTCATTGAACACGGGGCCGTGTCCAGCCTCTGTTTCCGTTTTTATTTTTGTTTTCTGATCTCGAGACTCAGTTGTGGTCTGCTGAGTGATTCTTATGGATCAATACTCAGGAGGTTACAACTACACCTATGAGGAGGATGATTATAGGGGTAATTATTGCATTAATTGTCGTAACGCACGATCGGTTCAAAATAATCACTCATATCAACCATCCAATTCATACACCTACTATGAGGAGCCCAGGTACGAGCCATCAACTTCATACACATCCTATGAAGACCAAAGGTATGAACCTCCTCCCTCATACTCATATTTTGATGAACCAAGGTATGAGCCTTCATACTCATACTTTGAGGAACCAAGATATGAGCCACCACCTTCGTATACTTACTATAAGGAACCATGGCGTGAGCAACCCACCTCATATGAGTATTATGAAGAACAAAACTACGAACCTTATCCATCATATGCTTACAATGAAGAACAATGGTGCGAACCATCTACTTCATATGGGTATTATGAGGAACAAAGGGTCGAACAACCGGATTCAAGCTTAGAAAATACCGATTCTTTTTCTATAACCGAAGTGACCGATAGGATATTAGAACACATTAGAGTTATCGATCGATGTATAAAAGAAGCTCGCGCAAGGGAAGAGGAGTCCCGCTCAAGAGAAGAATTAAAAAGGGAAGAGATAACTGAATGTGTTAAAATGGAAGAACAAATAAGTGAAAAACCGACACATGAGCTAAACAACGAAAAAGGTGAGTCCGACAACGTTAAAATTCAAGAAGAGTCTAATTTTGAAGAAATTAATCTCTTGTCACCTTCTTTCGAAAATCATTGTTTAGTACCCACTCATGCTAAGTTTTTAAAAGAGTTAAACACTAACACTAAAATTGACGAAACGGTAAGTGTTAAGTTAACTAATGATCAAACGTCACTAATAAAAGAAGACCCATTTGAAATTAACATTACACCGGTTCCATGTTTCTTTCAAAATTCGTTTATTAGTAATGTCACAATCGATAAAGATCTTTGTGTTAACATAATGCCTAACTACATTTTCGAAAAATTAAGTATTAGTGATTTTTCTCCACTTCAAATACCCATTTTTCTATCCAATCGGAAAGTAATAAAATCAATCGGTATAGTTGAAGATGTCATGGTTCAAACAAATCAAATGGTAATCCCGACCGATTTTGTCATCCTCGATGACGCTCCTCTAGTGTTGGGACGACCATTTGTAAAAACTCACGAAGCTTTGAAAAACCGGAAGTTCAACAATCTACCTCTTCAATTAGGGGCATTTAAAAGAAGTGTCGATCTTGAGCGATCAATGAAATATCCATTCGGCAATAACGACCCCCTAATTGAAGATAAGCCAGAACCACCCGATAAGGTGGGTCTAGCCAAGGACCCTTATAAACGTGGCGCACCACGGAGGCATTCCGCGGAACTATCCGTAGTTTAGTTTAGATTAACCTTTATGTTTTCTAGTTTAGTTTTTAATTTTCAGGAATAAAACACACTCGGGATGGTGAAGGATGATAAGGGAAGCTTGAACCAACACCCCATACACAAAAACAGAGCCTCCCGATGATTTTTCTTCATTACAGCAAGTTCAGCACGGGGCCGTGCTCACCCCAACACGCCCCGTGCCCAAGGTTCTATAGAAAATGCCCAGTTCAGGTACCTGGACACGGGGCCGTGCTCACTGGACACGCCCCCGTGCCCAGCCTTCGGTTTACTTTTGGTACTGGCAGTCTGGACACTGGGCCGTGCTCAGCCAACACCACCCCGTGTTCAGCTACCCAGTACCATAAAATCTTGTTTTTAACCCATTTTTACACATTTAATCAGCCTAAAAACTTATTTTTGGGACACATTGAGGACAATGTGTAATTTAAGTGTGGGGGGATGCTAAAACCTTGAATCTTGCAAGTCCTAAATACAAGCCTTACACAAAACTCTATTGGAATCGCTAATCACCCCAAATTTTTTCAAAAAATTTCATTTTTTTTTACTTGTCTAGGTTTAATTTGGGAATTTTAAAATTCTAAAAAGGTTATATTTTTACAAATTTACAACCGATAGCGTCGTGATAAAAAGAACCAACATAAGAAATTTATGAAAATGCATGACAAGCTTAGTTAAAATTTAATTATATATACTTGATCACATAAAAACCCATTCCCACAAAAGTGAGTTTTGAGCCTTTATTGAGCATACAAATATATACCTTTAAATTAAATGCTCATCTTTCGTTTCTTGTGTGAATAGCCGCTTGGTTCTTACGACTCTAGAACTTGCCATGACGATACATTCCCGGTCCTTACCAACTTAAACCCGAGTAAGTAAATGATGGAGGCATTAGGACTAACCCTTTTTATTTCTACACCATTATTTTTCTTTTTTCTTACCACCTACCCAAAATCCCCCTAGTTAACCCCTTTGAGCCTAAACCTTTTCATTTCATAACCCAAAACAAAAACCCTTTCACCCACCAAAACCTTTTTATTTCTAACCCTTTGTTTTAGTAACAAGCTCGGTTTTTCTTATGACTTTCAAAAAAAAAAAAAAAAAAAAAAAGATGATGATGATGAAGCAAAAGAGAAATAAACAAACAAGTTTATCAAAAATAACTTTGTTTGAATAGTGGCTTCATAAAAAAAAAAAAAAAAAAAAAGGGTCTTACGAAAACCGATGCTTTTTACGCCTTTCGCCCTTTTACTAACCACTAACCCAACCACCTACCTTTAACCCAAGCCTAACCCTTAACCCACAAAGTCCTCTTGATATTTACAAAGGTATATAAGTTAAAAAGGATGAGGATTGATTGCTTGGCAAGCCTATGGTAGGAGTAACTTCCATGCCGCTCTCGAGTGTTTCACAAAAATACATCTTCGGCCGAGTGTTGAGTGATTCCCCGTGAGGTATGTGAACTTGTATATAAATAAAATTTTAAAGAGGCATGTTATGCCCAAATAAGTAATCTCTCTTATGAAAAGTTCAAAATAAATCATAACGAATAGGATTGTAAATAACATAAAAATAAAGCCTAATAAAGAATCTTGGATTCCCGGCACTCTATGACAAGCCCAAAAACCTTCTCTTCTACCAATTCCATTTGGGAGTGTAAAGCCACATTATAAAGAGTTTTGCTTGAGGACAAGCAAAGATTCAAGTGTGGGGGTATTTGATGTGTGTAAAATGCAACATATAAATTACATCAAATAAGGCATAAAACTAACCCTTTTTTAGTACTAATGTTGGAAAAAGTATGTTTTTGTCTTCCTTTTGAATTTACAGGGTCAAATGAGCTTAAACGAACAAAAGGAACAAAAATACAGCCAAAACCAACATAAATACAAAGAAAAGGAAGAAACGTGGCATGCCCGACCCCTCGACAACAACTCCCAAAGCAAAAACAAGAAGAAAAGCTGAGCATGGGGCTGTGCCCAGCTGAGCATGGGGCTGTGCCCAGCCCGACACGGGGCGTGCCCAGCCCGACACGGGGCGTGTCCAGCTCAACACGGGGTCGTGCTCAGCGAACACGGGGCCGTGTCCAGAATGGTCAGCCCTGGCACAAAAGACAAACCTGTAGAAGCTTCTATTGCCCACCACGGGGCCGTGCCCAGCGGACACGGGGGCGTGGCGAAAGTACAGCAGGCGCATTAATTGTAATTGCGAATTACAATTAATGAAGAGAGAGAGTGTCAGACGGACACGGGGCCGTGCCCAGCGGACACGGGGGCGTGTGGAGCTAATAAAGACAAACTGTATTAATGAAGAAAGAGAAAAGGGTGGACACGGGGCCGTGTCCAGCGGACACGGGGCCGTGTCCAGGCTTCTGTACAGGCTATAAATAGGAGTGCTTGGCTCAAGCTCAAACTATCCCTTGGCACACCACCTCTCTCACACTTCATCCACCACCCACCACCATCACAACACCATCATCCACCACTATCATCCATTGTCCATCATAGAGTGTGTGAGTCGTCTCGGGATCCAAGATTGATCGTAAGAGTTCTTGACAATCAAGGCCATGTTTGCCTAAGTCTCTTACATCACTTGGTGAAGACAAAGTGTCTAGTATAATACTTTTTATTTCTAATCTTTTGCACTTTTTATTTGGTTTTGTATTAATGACTTTAATAACTAGTTACTTATGTTGAAGGTGATCTTTCCTTATCGTTTGTCCGTGGTGTCTTGGCATTATTTTACTGTCTATATAAAATAAAGGATTTTCACCATTCATATCTCCACGGTCTATATGGAGGTATGTTGGCTACCTGGTAGGGGGTTAAGGGAACAGTTTGGTAAAGGTCTTGCCATTGTTCAGCGTTTAGAGGTCCTGCAATGGACCTGGGTCAAATTTAGTAGGACCTCCTTCAATACTTCACGGTATTGGATGGCGGGGGTCCAAACTCTTTGATCCCCTCATAAGTTAACTACTATTAATACTATAACCCGGCTATTTAGGACTGTATCCCTGCTGACTCAGACTACTTAGTCGAGGGTAACGTCACCGCCAAAAGCGGGGCCTACCACAATACTGCATTAATAACTTAATTCATTATCTTCCAATAATCCACCCCTTTAGTATTGCATCCCTGCTGACTCAAACTACTAGGGTGAGGGTAACGTCACCTTCAAAAGAGGGGCCTACTACAATAACTAAGATAATCTCTTAATTATGTGCAAAAGTGCGGAAATAATCAAAGGTTATACTAGATACGAGTCGGAACCAAGTGATTCATCTTGTCTATCTGTTTTTTATTTTATTTTTATTTTCAGCATTTTAGTTAGTTTTTATTTTTCTTAGTTTAAAACATTTTTCTAAACTTTTATTTTGGTTAGACGTTGAGGATAAACCGGTATTAAAAGCTCTTGTGTCCTTGGACGACCTCGGTATCTTACCAACGCTATACTACACTCAACGATGGGTGCACTTGCCCATATGTGTGTTTAGTGTTAGTGAAATATCGTGTTTTATAAATTTAAAACTTGGCTAAAATAAGTGTTAAAAAGGGCTTAAAATATACACCTAAAATATACGACACTTCGCACGCATCAAGGAGTGTAATTACACCCGAACCTGGAATTTGTAATAGTAAGTAAGCGGTGAAGACAATGTTACATACTGGTCTAAACCAAATAAAACCCGTAGAAACATCGTTTATATTGTTAAACGATGTGGGTAAATTCCATACAACGATATGGAATAATAAAATGAAATAAGTTGAATTGGGTTATCCTTACAATGGAATGATGTCAACCACAGTTGGCGACGACACGATAACCCTCATAACTGAGGAGACGTGCAAAAAGGATCTAGGGGGAAGTCGGAAAGGCTATCGAAGCTGTGTAACCCGGAATTATGAAGGGGCCACAAGTCACCATGATGGCGGAAAGGAAAGAAGAGATAAACGAGTTGGGAGAAAGCCCGTCGGGGTGAGTAACGCGGGTACACGTTATAAAATTTCAATAAAATAATGTTAGGTAACAATTAGATAATGGATTAAGGTTATGAATGAGAAATTAAGACTTGGGCAGAAAGTATCCTCCAGGAAAACTAAATGGATGATACGTATTATTTGCTACTATGAATAATAAAGTATCAATACATACGGATTTAGAAACTTGGGTATGAATAACCGCCCAAGTAAAACATTATTAATCAAATCCTTATGTGGAAGAATGATCACACTGATGGGTGTGATTGTATAAAAAAAATTAGTGAAATAAACATATTAAAAGTGTTGGAACGAAAATGGGTAAAACCCTAAAAGTCGTATAACAATAACAGCGGTTTTATTAAATAAGGCTTAAGAAATGGACATCCAGGACATTAATAAAAGAGACGGACCTAAGGGTCGCTAACAAAAGAAAGAAGGATGTTCGGATCAAATAAGTAAAATGTTTTATAATAAAGGAAAACGTAAACCAGTGAAACTGGAGAGTTAAAAATATTAAGATAAAGAACCCGGGTAATAGGTTATAAAGAAAAATAAGTATGAACCAGATAACGATAAGCGAAGAACAAACCAACGTGTAAATGACGGAAGAAGTCATAGAGTCGGAAGAATAGTTCAAAAGGAAACGAGTGTAGCCTTAGACTACGGTCAAATCAATAAAATTCGAAAATGAAAATGAATAAGTTTTAGGCTTGAAAAGGGGTGCCCTGACACCAGAAGTGTAATTCTAAGAATACGAGAAGCCACAAGCAAAATATGATCTACTGGATCATCATAACCTTTGAGATTTTAAACAAGGTAAAGGTTTAAAGGACTAAGTGAACCATGTGTCAACAATTGAATGAAATAAACCAAAAAGGGGTGAAAGCCTAACGGAATAACCTTCGAGGTTAAGCAAAAGAACGTACGAGTCACTTGGGGTAAAGCATGGGATTAGTTACGATTCCTCTCATAATATAAGAGCGGAAAAGAATAAATTCTTGTCGTCAATTTCTGATTATGAGAATTTGACATAAGTTAAAGAGATAAACATTAAACTAAAATTCAGTTTTAGTGAGAAGTGACGTTTAACAAATATGAACATTACGGAGAAATTAGACAATAGTTAATATTAAAGAATATAGGTCTCAACACCGATAAGTGTGAGACGCTGTGATCGAAAGAAGATTTTTGATAATGAATAGTTTATAAAAAAAACTCAAACATGACGTGATGCGATGCGATCATGATCATAAAAGGTGATATCGAATACAACCACGTTGTAATACGAGTTACTAGATAGTAAATTATAAGCACGCAAAAGGGTCGATGATGGCAATATAGTATATACCAGAATAACTAGGTATGAGGTAAAACGGTGACTAATCGGTCTAGCCGATAAGACCATCTGAAGTCAAAATAGTGTTGTGATTTTTACAAAAAACTAGTCAATATAGGTTTAGTATGGAGTAAACATGTTGACGAACTCATACTAATGAGTGGTTGATTGTCAATTGGGACAAATAGCCGACGAGATAAGAAACACAAGATACAAGTTACAGTCCGTGAGGACATACCCATGGGAATCCGAAGAGGGGATGCGGCGTCTCTACCCGACATTATTCGTGTAGGATCGTTGTTGAACCCGAATGAGTCAATCAGAAGAGTTGTGAATCCGATTCAAAGGCGGAACCAGTGAAACGGACGCTCAAACTAATTATAATGCTTCTTTGATTGATTTAACAACGTTTACAACCTGAAAGCAATTTGGCAGCACTTCGTTACAAGTTCCAGATCCGTTTCCAAAATGAACAAACAATGCACCTATATATAGTTGAGGTAGTTTCGCTTATATGGACATGTCCATATGAGCGAAACCTGTTGCTTGTAGTTTTGCTTTTATGGACAATGTCCATATGAGCGAAACCTCTTGGTTAATCACTAAACTTCGACTCTCGAACCTCGTGCACTGATTATTCTAATCTATCCTATTACATGATACAAGACGAAGTCAATAGACGCAATGCACTAACAGACTCCCCCTCGGATATTGACGAAGTCTTCAGTGTCTAGTCTCTGTTATGACACCTCTTCTGTCTTGATCATTCTGCCTTCTCGTTCAGATTGTAACATTGAAAGCAACTTTCAATCTTTCTCTTTGATCAGCTTCTCTCTTTGACTCTTACACCAGGATCTCATCACTGACTTTATCATCAACGACTTTATCATCAGCAGGCTCCCCCTTTCGTCAAGCTTCCGTGCTTTTTGGGATCGACACCTAGCTTTCCAGCTTGTCTTCAGACTCCCCCTTAGACTCTACTCTCGGGATCGTAGTCTGGAATTTTCCTGCAATCAGTCATACAACTATAAGTAACAACATTTTAAACTTCCAGATATTGTAATCTAACAATTCAATCTCCTCAAAATCACTTCTCATGAATTTGGCAGTTTCATCAAATCGTATCGGAAACTAGCTCTATAACAATATAAGCATCCAAATCCCCCACAGTTAATCATCCAAGTCCAAATTAATGACCTTGGAGATATCACAAACTGTTTTTGAATTTTTTATTTTAAAACTTCAAGTTTCAAATTAATGAACTTGTTTTATTTTCAGAAACACGGTCAGCTTACTTAGATTTTAAAACTCAGCACTCAGACATCGGTTGTCGAAAATAGAGCAGAATCAAAAATCTTTTTGTATTTTTCTAAAATATAAAGCATTAAAGTAATATGTACAAACATATTTACAAACAATATTTTTGTTTGAGTATGCGTTAGAAGATCATATCAGTTTTTGACAAGTCACAAGTACCGTTGAGCTTAATTACACACTAAGAATTAAACAATTCACTTAGATTGTCGATATACTGGTCCACTTTAAATTCTCACACAATTTTCAAACTGTCCAGGATACGGATTAAGTGTTTTAGAGACTTAAACTTATATGTGTGTCCCACCTCTTGAATATACTCTAGTATCCAGATCCCAATATTCAGTCTTACAAGTAATTATAACACAAATGATATCTGTAAGGGGTTAATAAATAATGAAGAATCATGAGAGCTCAGGTTAGAACCATCGTTCAGCAGAGAGATCATGACTCAACTTTTGGGTATGTCCCCTTTAGAGGATCTTTTTTACAACAACATTGCTAAGCAATTTTATTGTCTTATCATATATGCTGAGGGTGATGCTATGTTTCAAGCATTGTAGAAAGTATTATTCGAGGACTAGGTCAGAACTTCCATTCAGCAGAAGTCCCGGAATAATACCCCAGATATCACTGAGTATAAAGACCTAGTATATCAGAAAAAAGGAACCTTTCAAACGAGATTTCAGGGGTTACCTATATATCCAAGTAGTGTTCCCCACGAAATAAGTAAGTAAAGATTTAGGTTTATATCCCGAACAAACCTACTAAATGTGCAAAAACCTATCGGCACATCATCAGTGAGACTGTTTAACACTATTTAAACATTTCATTTCTTTAGCATACTGTAACTGTCTAATGATGAACTATCATTTTCTCTTTTTACGCAAAAAAAAAACTCAATTTTTGAATTTTATCATGTTTTTGACTTTTTCAAAATTTTCAAATGTTTTTGTATTTTCTGACAACAATATATCTCCCCCCTAAAATGCAAAAATATATAAAGAAAATTTGACAACCAATATTAATAGCTTTGTCTCGCCATCCATTTTCTACATCTTGTGAACTGGATTACACGAAAACCAGTAATTACCCCCATGATTTACAACCCATTGATTTTAACAGTTTGAAAACCATTTTTCAATCTGATGAACGTAATCATGTTTGTTCAGCCATGAGGGTTTCGGCGTATTCAATCAACATGCATTCAAAACAATATTAAAGACAACATATTTTTGGTTTTTCAAATTTTAACAAACTAAAAACATATTTTTGGTTTTAAATTTTTTTTTCAATTTTTAGGATTTTGAAAATATTGTTTATTTATGTACATAAATTTATAAACTCCCTATTTAACCAAACCAGGGGTCTGCAACCTCTTCCTGTGACAGGCTGCTCCAACTACCATTCTCACAATCTTTAGCTTCGTTGAGCACCTGCACATTCAAACTTTATCAATCATTTGAACAATTTAGCCCAGGTCTGTTGAACCTTAGGCATTTCAACACAATAATTTTCATTTAATTTCGGAAACTCTTTGTCATTTAAAACTTTTTCAGCGTTGACTTCAACTTTCTCATCTTTTTCCGACGTCACTTGTTTCTTAGCACTCCACATTTGACCTTCCGGAGTACCTCTTTTGTAAAAGTTTGTCTCTTTTTGAACCTTTTGATTTTGAATAACATTTTTAGGTTTCCAAAACTCTTGAGGTTTTGTCATATCAACAGATGTTCTCCAACTCTGTGTTGTTCTGAATCTGGGTGTGTGAGAATTCCAGGTCTGTCTTGAATCGAACCTGTTCGGGTTTGATTTCCAATTTTGATTTGAAGAAAACTTGTTTGTATTGTACCTCCAAGTTTGTTTCGAATCAAATCTGGTTGACCTCGGTTTCACATCCTCATATTTATGTTTTTCAACATCAACAGGCTTTGGATTTGGACACTTTCGAGCAACATGTCCAATTTGATCACATTTAAAACACACTTTCTTTGAAACATCCTTGGCATGTTGTTGTTTCTTTCTCATAGCATCAAACTCTTCATTAGACTGTAGTCCAAATTTGAGTTTTTCTTCTTCTTTCAAGCTTTTTCCTTGAACAAAAGTCATCTTTTGTTGCAAATTCAGTTTTTTATTTTGATTCCAATTCTGTTTCTTTTTATAACCCAAACCAGCCTTCATGTTTTTCTTCTTAAAACCAGGTTTGTTATAAAAAGATTTATGACCTTTACCAGCAAACTTTGGAATCTCAGACTTCTCAATCTCAACTATTTTAAAAACTTTATCAACCTTTTCTGAAATCACATTCTGAATCAGGAATACAACATCTAAGAATAGTTTGTCCGGTCCAATCATGGTATAGACCAATCCCTTTGAATCATCATCCAAATTTTTCTCGGATTTTGTGTTTTTCAGATAACCATCATGAAAATTTCCTTCATCTTCATCATGTGATTCAGACTTACCTTTTGTAGACTCATCTTTCAAAATGCTTTCAACAACCTTACTTACCACCTCTGAATCATTAGCATCATCAGATTTGGAGTAAGTCACATCGATACTTTCAGGTAACTGGTCAGCTATGTTCAAACCCTTTGCCACCTTTTCCTCATCATAAAAAGTATAATTGTTTCTCAATGGTGGTGGTACCTAATGAAATTATGAACCAATACCCTTTTTGCAATTGTCAGTATCTTTGTCATCTGGTGTGATGTTGAAAATGCGTTTAAGAATGTACGAAGAGTTATGATAACTTTGAAGTTTTGTAACAATCTTTTCTTTTTCAGCCAAGACTTGTTTAAGATTAGCAATTTCATCAACACACTTGTTTAATTCAATTTGCTTTTCTTTAAACTTTCTTTCATACATTTCTTTAGGAGTTAAATGCTTGGTTGGTCCCTGTGGTTTTCAAAAATTGCAGACTTGGTCCTAGTGGTTTACTAATTACACGCTTGGTCCCAAAAGTTGTCAAAAATGCACTTGGTTGGTCCCCAGCCCTAACATCAGTTAAATATCTCAGTTAAGTCCATGTTAAATGACCAAAATACCCTTGCTTATTAACAAAACCCACTGATCATCATCTTCACAATAAATTTGATGTACTCTGGGACCCCAAAGATAACTAAATCACAATAACTGTTGTAAATTACATCACAGTCATCAGATTACTAAAACCACAAGATCACAATGACTATTAGCATAGCTTTCCTACTTCATATACTTTTTTAAGTCATAAACAAAAAAAGTAACTTGATCGTGAATTCGTGATATTGCGAACGAAGAACAGAGAGCAAACAGAAATTTCAAATTAAAAAGAGGCAAAACATAATCACTACCATTTTAGTCAGACTGAGCCTATCATAGGTTGAATCATCACTCATTGTTCCTTAAGTATGGTGGTCGGCGCTGATGGTGGTGGCTGGCACTGATGGCAGCGGCTTCAAGGTAAAATTGGAGGTGTTCAGATTAAAGGTTTGGTGGGATTAATTGCCCAGAAACGGATGTCGGGTTCAATCCTCTGCTAACTAATTTTAGGGTTCGTGAGTTTATCGATGTGTGTTATTGTGGTCGGCGCTGATGGTGGTTCTGTTGGTGGCAGGTGCGATGGTGGCCTGTTCTATTGGTGGATGGTGCGGTGGTGGCAGGTGCTGTGGTGGCAGGTGCGGTGGTGGTCGGCCCTATTGGTGGCAGGTGTGTTGGTGATGTCTTTAGGGTTTAAGGATGCAGATGATGATGGTGATGAAGATGATATGGTGATGAAGATGATGAAGTGGGTTTAGTTAATAAGCAAGGGTATTTTGGTCATTTAACATGGACTTAACTGAGATATTTAACTGATGTTAGGGCTAGGGACCAACCGAGTGCATTTTTGACAACTTTTGGGACCAAGCGTGTAATTAGTAAACCACTAGGACCAAGTCTGCAATTTTTGAAAACCACAGGGACCAACCAAGCATTTAACTCTTTCTTTAGTGACTAAAGTTTCAGATAATCTTTGATCAAAACTTTTGACTTGGCTCTTCAAAGTATCATAAGCTTCTTGTACTCTCTGACTCGACCACTTTAAAGAATCATACTGTTTTTGTAAATCTTGAAATTTAGATTCTTTTTCAACACAATCAACACATTTTGCTGTACACAGTTGTCTATAAACATCATTATCCTTTTCAAGACCTTGACATTTCTGTGTCAATTTTTCAACTTTTAGTTTCAAAATTTCTTCTTTTTCAATCATATCTTTACATTTTGTTGTGAAACCATTTTCAAGTTTAACTATGTCATTGTCTTTTGTTTTTATGATGTCATCTTTTTCAGTACAGGCTTTGCACATTTCTATGCAATTCCTGCATTTGTTTTCTTTTTCATCAACCAATTCAACATTCGATAGATCAGAAGATTTTCTAACCTCAGACTCATTCAGCACCGGTTCTTCTGACTCAACTTTCTGATCTTCCTCCTTTTCTTCTTTCTGAGCTTCTTCATTCTTCTGTTCTTCTTCAGCTTTCTGGTCTTGTTCAGCAGCAATCTTCACAACATTCATTACTTCTTCAATCATCTTCTTCAATTCTTCTTCTTTTCTCTTCTTCATTTCTACCACCTTCGGTAGACTTGCTTCACAAACCTCTCTTATCTTCTTCTCCAAATCAGGCAGATATGCTTTATCAGATAACCTTCGTGTGTTGAAAGTAGCTTGCCTTGGAAGCAAATTTGTTACAGCTTTGAAATCCACTTTTGATGGGTCAGCAACTGGATTACCCCGTGGATCCATGTAACATTCCAACTCTTCATTCCATCTTTTTGCTCTCTGGGCTTCTTTGAATGGTTCGTTTAATTTTTCGATTTCCCATCTTGCATAATCTGCTTTCCACTATCTATCAGGATCAGTATCAGCCACAAATGCATATCCAACTGCATCTTCTTCAGGGAAAACTTAACTCCAGTCGTAACCTTCATCGTCATATATAACTACAAGAGCCCTTGATTTTTCTTCAGGCTGTTTCAATCTTGGTGGCTCAGACTTGTTCTGATGGTAAATCGCTTTCTTGTAATAATCTTCGTTGAACGGGTTTGCAGAATCATCATCAGCATACGCATTTCTTCACTCGCGCTTAAAGTGACCTCTTTGTTTTCATTTGAAGCATGTCACTTTAGATTTATCAAATCCCAGTTTGGTAGATGGTCCACCAATTGACTTTCTCCCCGTGATCTCCATGAACCGCTGTGCTCGACGAACCGCACTGGCCATGCACCATCTTATATCCATTAGTTCCATCTCCTCAGGGTCTAATTGGTCATAATCTTCTTTGGTCAAGTTGGTATTGCCAATCTTCCCTGCAACGAGGCTTTCATACGATTCAAGTACAGATGCCAAGAAAACCATCTGTTGTTTCGCCGATTCTTCGCTGAAATTCTGCCCATTCTTCAGATCCACTGGGATATTACACTGAAACAAATTCTTGGAAGCAGATTGACTTGAAGTATTTGAAGAAGATTCACTGTGAAAACCACTGTGAAGACTTTCATTGTTCACTGAATTTGAACTTTCTGCAGAAAATGCTGTTCTTGGAGACCCAGCCTGCGGTACATTTCCTCTGTAGTAAAGCTCTATATTCTGCTGATAAACCGGATTGTTGATTTTAGATCTCTTTATCTCCAACTCATGACTTTCAAGTCTTTTGATCAGCAAATCCACTTTTAAATCTTCAGGCTTGATTGTATTTTTCAACATTAGAGCGAAGTATTGCCACTCTTGATCATTTGGCAATGAATCAAACAATTTATCCACCAGCTCCTCTTTAGAATATGTGATTTCATGTCTGGTCAGCTCCATTTTCAGATGTCCAAATCTCTCGATCATTTTACAAACATATTCATTTTTCATACAACTGAATAGATCAAACTCTTTACGCAACAATTTCTTTTTATTTTTAACAATTTCATTACTTCCTACACACTTTCTCCCTAACGCTTCCCACAAACTCTTTGAAGTTTTCTCTTGTTCAAGTAACGAGATAATATCCTCTCTCACTGACTGTTTGATCAATGTAATCATTTTATATTCAGCCACAACATTTTTTATGTCTATGTCTGTGAAATCTTTTTCATCTATTAACTCTCCTCCCTCTTTTACTGGTTCAGTGTATCCATTTATCAATTTTAACCAACTTTCAGGAGCGAAAGCTTTTACCCAACCCTCAAATCGGTTTTTCCACCAGTTATAATCTTCAACTTTCATCAGCTTTGGTGGTTTCTGTTGGCTTCCATACATGTTCTCAAACTTCAAGTTCTCCGAAATCTCTCTTGAATATTCTCTCATCTCAGATCTTTTATCTGTTGATTCGGAAGTAAACGCGTTGTAGAATGTGTTGTAAAACTCTTCACCGTTGCTTGACATCTTCAATCACCTGAGAACAATCAAACAAACTCAATCAGTTTAAACAATATCAAGTAATCTGAAATACACTGACACTCGATTGTCGTGAAATAATCTTGACTCAAAAAAATTCACTATCGAGCGAAATAGCACACAAGGTACACTTTGAGCGAAATCAAGTTTCTTTGTGACACAAAAGTGAAACCACTTGTGAGACTAAACCGAAAACACTTGATGACTAATAAGCGAAACCCTTTGATGACTTGATGAGCGAAATCCCTTAGAATTTGTTCACAAGAGCGAAACCAGAATGATCAAATGAGCGAAACTATCTTGGACTTATGAGCGAAACTATCTTGGACTTATGAGCGAAATTGTCTTGGACTGATAAGCGAAACTATCTTGGACTCTTGGAGCGAAATAGCATGTATCTTGGAGCAAAACCTCTAGTCAAAATGTCATAAGAGCGAAATACCAAGAAATTTTGTTCACTGGAGCGAAACCATGTGGTCCTAAAAGCGAAACCATACAATGTCCGAATAAGCGAAATCACATCCGAAGGTAATTTGGTCCATTTTTAATCTGAATTTGGATGTGAAACTTTCAAGGCGTTGTTAATATTCACTAATAGACAATCTGTGAAAATTTTTTCCGATTTTAACCGTGGAAACTTGTTCAGATTTAAAAAGAAGGTGTAGAAGACAGAAAACTGATGCAATTGAGCTAAACTCTTCCTCCTGTGCTCTGATACCACTTGTAGGATCGTTGTTGAACCCGAATGAGTCAATCAGAAGAGTTGTGAATCCGATTAAAGGCGGAAAAAGTGAAACGGACGCTCAAACTAATTATAATGCTTCTTTGATTGATTTAACAACGTTTACAACCTGAAAGCAATTTGGCAGCATTTCGTTACAAGTTCCAGATCCGTTTCCAAAATGAACCAACAATGCACCTATATATAGTTGAGGTAGTTTCGCTTATATGGACATGTCCATATGAGCGAAACCTGTTGCTTGTAGTTTCGCTTTTATGGAAAATGTCCATATGAGCGAAACCTCTTGCTTAATCACTAAACTTCGACTCTCGAACCTCGTGCACTGATTATTCTAATCTATCCTATTACATGATACAAGACGAAGTCAATAGACGCAATGCACTAACAATTCGGTATATATCCCGGTTTCGAGGACGAAACCCTTTTAAGGAGGGTGGACTTGTAACACCCCTAAAATAAAAACGTCAATAAATGAAATAAACTAACTAGGAATAATAAAATAACCTAGTTAGAAAGAAGTGATAATACGTTAATGTGTTAGAAACACCTAAAATATGAACCAAACAATAGTTGAGGGACCAAAGTGGTTAAGTTTGAAACTTAACTTATTAAAACAAAATAAAAACACCAAACACACACTTTGAGTGTGTGTCTGGTTCGTACAAAACACAGGGGGCGACCAAGGATCTTCAACCAAACCCTAGTTCTTGCAATTTGTCCAAATTGAAGGCTAAATTCTATTCCAAATCGAAATCCAATCATAGAATAGTGATCTCCTCAGTGAAGGGATCACAAGGTATGTGAAATTTCGTTGAATAATTCCATCTAAAATTCGGAATAAATACTAGAAATTCGAAAATTGTGTTGCATGATTGATGTATGGATGAATATGGAATGAAACAGTGTCTAGTAATAAACCCTAGTCATTAGATTGTTGAAATTATGCGTATTACTTGTGAAATTCATAATCACCATTGAAGATGTTTAGTGGGTTTTATAGAAACATGTTAAACACTAGGATTATGATGGTTATTCTATTGTAATTTGAGTTCTATAAAGTGGATTCTGAATATGATGTGAAAGAATTAAATGAACTTGTTTAATTGATGAATAACTTGGGCTACATAATTAGTCATGGGCTTGATAGTAAACTATGGGAAATTTTGCCCCTTAGGTGTTTGTTGAAATGCCTAAAAGAAAAACTAGATGTTGAACTTCGAGCAAAAACGCATCTATGAATGTCATGGTGAAGTATGCGTTATAGGAAATAATAAGAGTTCTAAACACGGTGTTAGTTGAACTCTACAGGCACGGTGGTTGAATCTTCAAGCGGTCAAGTCGAAGCGGACTCACACTTGAAGGATATGCTTTGAAAGGTACGTGACTTGTTGTCTCTTTACATTTAATTAGACAAGCCTAGTCATAGATATGTTTAATGTTGTTATAACGAAAATAGTTGCTTTTGGTAGGTCTAGGAAGTGATGGAATTCACTCGACAAACCAAACGGGTCAAAATAAATAGTTGTAATATGTATGATGTTGAAATGGTGAAATGGTAATCGTTTGGTAAGTCTAAGAAGTGATGGAATTCACTCAACTAACCAAACGGGTTAAAATAAATAGTTGCTTAGATATGTTTATTGATAATATTGCTTCTAGTTAGTTAAATTGAATTAGCGTTATAAATGAATGTGATATATTGTTGAAGTGACGAAGTTCACTAAATAAACATAACGGGTTAAAAGTTTTGGTTAGAGTATGTTTGGTATGTCGCTGAAATGGTGGTTTCCATTAGACAACCAAACGGGTCGAACAATGGTGAAATTGGTAATATTGAAGTGACTTGAATGACACATGATGATTTCGGATTTTGAAAGCGTAAAACCATGGAATGGTAATGATACACCAAAGTTCGCAAGCCCGGGGAATGGGTAATTACGTCTAGAAACCATAGTTGATGAATAATGTAGAGTATGATATGTAACTAAACGGGTCGAATAAATAAAAAGGGGACTTATAAGCTATCAGCTTATAATCCGAAGTTTTATGCAAGAAATGATAGTGAACGTGTTCGTATTTAAATTACGGACGCGTAGGAAAAAGAATTTCGTAAAATGGATTTATAGAATGAAAGTTATGATCGTTTAAAGTTGATTTTTTTGGTAAAAATGTGGAGCTGGGATCATACATCAACAAACCAGTCAAGCTGCTGTCGAAAACAGGGTGTCGCATCACGTGACACCAATCCAAGATCACCGTTGCGTCGCGTCACGTGACGTTAGTCGTGGCCCGCGACAGAGTTGAGCGACGTGTGTCGCGGCCCGCGAGGGCCTAAATTCCTGCATTTTGTTTAAATTTTGTTTATCTAACCCATGGAACTTGATTTAATATGTTTTAACTTATCAAAACTAACTTTCATGTTGGTTTTGAATTTCGGTGATCTTAGTTAGCATCCAGATGATGATCAAGTCAAGAATCAAGAACCGAACACTCGCCTTCGAAGCTTCCGCGTCATTGTATTTTGTTTTGACTAAATATGAACATGTAACTTTGATGACACTTTTAGAACATTTTAAACTAGTAGGGATGTTAATCCTTAATTCTATAATTATGTATTGGATATTAGATTTAACAAATTTTGGATAAACCGTATTTTACGCAAACTCTATGCGTATTTGTAGTAAATTCATGTTAAATTGAGACGGGTGTTACAGGAATTGTAAGGCAGTATAGCATTCCAAGAACACCAGAACAAAATGGGGTTGTTGAAAGAAAGAAAAGAACTTTGATTGAGGCTGCCAGGACCATGCTTGCTGATTCAGGTTTTCCATTCACTTTCTGGGCAGAGGCTATAAACACTGTCTGCTATGTCCTGAACAGAGTTTTAATAAACCCCAGGCATCAAAAGACTGCCTATGAAATTCTTTATAAAATCAAACCACTTTTCTCATATTTCAAAGTTTATGGCTGCCCATGCTTCATTTTAAACTTAAAAGATTCCATTTCAAAGTTTGCATCCAAAATTGATTGTGGTTATCATTTGGGATACTCCACCACTGCTAAGGCCTACAAAGTGTTCAACAGTAGGACTAAGACAGTGGAAGAGACTTTGAATGTGAAGTTCAATGAACTCTCTTCAATGAGAATCCCTGCAAATCCTGCAGAATTATTTGATCTTGATAAATTTACCTTTAAAAATGTTTCTGTCAAGACTAATAGTGTAGGTCCATCTCAAAATCCTCCATCAGACTATGGATATGAAGTCATCATTCCACAACAAAATTCTGCTTCAATTGGTAGAGCAGCAAATGTTCAAAACACCTGTCAAAGTTCAACCACTGCTACCTCAACAGTTGTTGACCAAAGTAGCCCATTAACCCCTGCTTCCATATCCTCAAGCACTGTTGATAAAGATCCTCAAACAGTGGATAAAAATCAACATGGTTCCACATCACTTCTTCCTATTCCTCCACCTCCATTTTAAGCCACTGTTGGATCATCAAAGTCACCAACAGTGGTGAGCTCAGATGATCCACACCTGCAGCCCTCAACCTTAAATGCCATTATTCCATACAAAGGAGATTTAATCTTCTTGAAGTCTCATCTACCTGACCAAATCATTGGCAACATCAGTGAAGGGGTGCTCACAAGAAGCCAATCCCAAAACATCGGTCTTTTTGCTGTTTTCCTATCACTCGATCAGCCAGTCAAGTACCAAGAGGCACTAAGAGACAACAGCTGGGTAGAAGCCATGCAAGCAGAGCTCCTACAGTTTAAAAGACAACAAGTATGGGAACTTGTACCACTGCCAGAGGATGTAGGTCCTATTGGCACAAAGTGGGTCTTTAAAAATAAAACTGATGAAAGGGGTATTGTTGTCAAGAATAAAGCAAGGCTAGTGGTTCAAGGTTTCAGACAGGAAGAGGGCATTGACAATGATGAAACTTTTGCCCCTGTAGCAAGATTGGAAGCTATCAGACTGTTCTCGGCCTTTGCTGTCAACCACAACATTAAGGTGTATCAAATGGATATCAAATGTGCATTCCTCTATGGTAAAATTCAAGAAGAGGTATATGTTTGTCAACCTCCAGGTTTTGAGGATCAATTTTATCCAAATCATGTCTACAAGTTAAATAAAGCTTTGTATGGCTTGGAACAAGCACCTAGAGCCTGGTATGAAACTCTTTCCACCTTTCTTCTCTCTATTGGTTTCACAAGAGGAAAAATTGACAAAAACATTGTTTTTAAAATGGTGAGGGAAAGATTTGATGATTGTCCAAATTTATGTGGATGACATCATTTCTGGAAGCACATGTTCCAAAATGTGTGAAGAGTTCAGACAACTCATGACAACTGAGTTTGAGATGAGTGCAATGGGTGAACTACAGTGTTTTCTTAGTCTCCAAGTAAAGCAACTGCAAAATGGTACCTTCATCCATTAAGGCAAATATGCCAAAGAACTTTTAAAGAAATTTTAGATGGATGATTGTAAACCATGTAGTACACCCATAGCAACCACAAAAATAGTCATGTCTGATGACAAGGATGATTTGGTTGATCAAACACTGTATAGAAGCATGATTGGGTCTTTATTGTACCTAACTGCATCTAGGCCAGACATCATGTTTGCAACACGTGTTTGTGCAAGATCCCAATCAGCCCCTAGAAAGTCTAACCTTATTGCTGTAAAAAGGATATTCAGATACCTAAAAGGTGCTCCCACACTTGGTATCTGGTATCCAGCTGATGGAAATATCAAGCTTTCAGGTTTCTCAGATAGTGACTTTGCTGGATGCAATACAATAAGGAAGTCCACCTCAGGAGGGTGCCAATTCCTAGGCAATTTCTTAGTGTCTTGGCAAAGCAAAAAGCAAGCAGTTGTTTCAACATCCACTGCTGAGGCAGAGTATATAGTTGTTGCAAGCTGTACAACCCAACTGTTATGGCTTCAAAATCAACTGCTGGATTTTGATATCACTGCCTTAAAGACACCTCTCATGTTGGACAGTCAGGCAGCATAAAATATCATCAAAAATATAGTCTCCCGTTCAACCACCAAGCACATTGATATCAGACATCACTTTGTGAGGGATTGCTATGAAAAAGGTTTAATTTCTCTACACCATGTTCCAACTAAAGATCAGCTGGCAGATGTGCTAACATAAGCATTAGACACATCCACCTTTGAAAGCTTGATCTCTAGGATTGGCATCCTGAACATGGAATAACAGGCAAAATCCTGTCTATTCTATGTATAAAAGCATTAAAATGTTTTCTGAAAATCAAAATTTCATCCTTAAAAATAGATAAAAATGAAAATTTTTCATTAATCCTTAAAAGTCTGCCATAACCACTGTTTTGGTTCAAACATCTGTTTTGATGATATTGTCCACTGCTGAAAGTCAACCTCTATTCCTTAATTATCCTTGTTAATCACTGTTGTCCAAAATCAGTGTTTTAACCCACTGATGGCTATCCACTGATAGTAAAAGTCTGCCACTGTTTTCATTTGTCCTTTCATCAAACCACTGATATTTGTTCCATCAGTGGTTTCCTAAACAACTGTCTTCCATTACTCATCAGAGGTTGGCACGAGGACAATACATATCCGTCGGATCTTTGTAACCGCTGCCATTCAGCATTCACCTTTTCACTTTATAAAACCCTGATCAAAACCCCAAACAGGGTTTTCACTGTCGAATCGAATTCAAAAATTCCTTTCTCAAAGCAGTTATCATCAATTTCTCTCAAATCAATCATCGTCTTCATCCTCTCGCAATCACTCAAATCACCATGGCTCTTCCATTCAAATCCCCTCACAACTACCTATGCATACTTACAAAACCAAGTCAAAGCACAACCTTCAATTCCGTCATTGACGCTCTCTCGTCCTCAAAGTAAAAAACTTTGTTGACTTGCAATGCAACCATCTTTCTGGATACCCAATGAGACTTTTGGAAAAATGCAAAACTTGAAGTTAAGGACAAAAAGCCCTTAGCCATAAATTAATCCATAAGGGGAATTCCAGCTACTATCACACCTGAAACCATTTCAGATGTTTTTGAAATGAACGATACTACAGGTAAATCCTCTTTCCCAAAAACCGATTATTAAACTGATTTCATTGAGAGAGGGTATGTAGAGGAAATGAAAAAAAATACTTTACAAAACGGCAGTTTTCCACCTGCCATGAGGTTTTTGTTCCATACCCTCCTCATGTGTGTCTCAAACAAGACCACAACTTTTAATGAAATTCCATTAAAAATCTAATACTTGGGATATGCTATCATGCAAAATGAAAATTTTAATTACTCCCAAGAGATTTTTAATGACGTGGTCAAAAATATTAATAATATCAAAGAAAAGTAAAAAACAATTTCTATTATTTCCAAGGTTTTTAAGCTTTTATTTCCAAAAGAAATTTTCAAAGGATAATGCACATGTGCTTATTCAAGGAAATCCTCTTCAAATAAACAACCTATCTTCTGAAACATTCACTAGGCTGTCAAAACCTTCAAAAAACACAAACAGAGGAACCTGAACAGAATTTAGCAGCAACAACTGCTCCTCAGGTTACTGCTGTTGAGCCCACTGCTCAAGGTGAACACAGCAGCACAACCACTGCTGTCCAACCCCCACCTAAAACCACCAAAAGACCAAAACATAAAAAATCACAAAAGCCCCCCAAACACACAAAAAAGGTAACTCTGGAAGATGAGGTCCTAGAGGTTATACCTGTGACAACACAAAAGTCACCAATAACCATTGCTGCTACTTCCTCACAGCAGTTAGATGAAAGATCTCAACCTGAGCCTCAAACTCCTCCTGCTTCTTCTTAAAAAAATCAGGTTGTATCAACAGGGACACCAAATTATGATGCTCTGGAATCACTTGATTCCATCATCCACAGCCCAGCTCACGGGGAAAATTCACTTTCTACACCCATACTCACTGCCCAGATTCCACCACAAATTGTACCCTTGTTGGATGCACTTGATATAGCCTAGACAGAAATCAGTTCTTCTCAACCACCTATAACTGAGAATATACCTCAACAAGTGACTGAGTCTAGGCTCCCTATCTCTGCTAACCCACCAACAACTGGGGAGGTTACACCCCATGAGATACAAGTATCTCTTGGTGGTAGTTCAAGTGGAGCAGCAACTACAGGTGTTGAAACCACTGATTTACACTTGGCCAGTTGTTTCATAACTCAGACTCCCTTGAAGGCAATTTCCTCTTTGGGAACTAAGGTGACTACTAGTGTGTTTCCAATACCCACTGGTGTGTTTACTTTGGTTACCTCTGGTGAGGAAAGAAGTCCCCAGTACCAAGAAAAAGGGGCATCAGTGGATGACTTTTGGGAAACCTTCCCTAAGTCAACTGCTGATACAACCACTGCCAGTGGGAAATCAGATGATCCCATTAAGTTGGGTGATGGTTTAAAATACACAGAATTGACGGAGAGGGTTGATAAAATTGACACATCTGTTGCAGAAATCAAATCTATGTTGCAACAGTTGTTACGAGCTCAACAAGCTGCACCCACTGCTGCAACATCTGCAGCATCTGCTCCTACTCCCACTGAGCTTTGGAATTTATTTCAACCTATGCTTCATCAATAAAGACAATATACTGACCATCAACATGAGATTCAACTTCAAATGATCAGAAATGCAATGGAAGCTAGGTATAAAGATACATAAGCAGATATCAAGGCAATCAAGGCCCAATTGCTGCAACCCACTGGCACTTCTCCTCCAACAGTTGTCTTTGTTGAAAATCCTGATGATGCCAAAAAGGGGGAGAAGGGTAAAAAGGGAAAAGAAGGGTTATATTTGCCACCAGACCCAAAGACTAAACCTGTGGTAGAAATCCCAATGTGACATCTGTGCTTTTAATCATTGTATAAACCTTAAATAGTTAAATTTTCAATAAAACAATGTTATTTGATCCCAATGTTTGTTTATTTATGTTTGACATTTTGTATGTTTTGATTTTTGTTCAATTTCAAACTCTATATCGCTTTCTGGAGAGTTATACACAAACCGATGCGTAAACGTAATCAGTTTAATGTGACAAACACTCCGAACAGATAAGAGTTTTGTGTCATTATCTTTCGAGCCTTTACTCCGCATGTCTAGAACAAAACTAGGAAAACCCTTGACAGTAGAGGTAGCTAGTGGTGAACCCGTTGTTCTCGATTCTATTCTCCGAAATTTCCAGTTGAACTTTAATAACCATCTTTTTCCTATCGACCTCACACCAATGCAACTTGGAAGCTTTGACATCATAGTGGGAATGGATTGGTTAGCCAAATATCACGCGGAGGTAGTTTGTTTTGGGAAGATTGTTCATGTGCCTCTTTCGTCTGTTAAGATCTTAAAGGTTCGTGGTGAGAAACCTGTTAGCTGCCTTAAACTCATGTCTTGTACTCAAGCTCGAAAGTATCTACGCAAGAACTATGTTGCTCTCTTAGCACATGTTGTAGCGGATAAATGCAAAGGTAAGTCTATTCAAGATATCCCTGTTGTTCGGGATTATCCTGAAGTTTTTCCTGAAGAATTACCTGGTTTACCCCCAGCACGCCATGTCGAGTTTCGTATTGATCTTGTACCTGGTGCAAATCCTATCGCTCGATCTCCGTATCGTCTTGCACCGTCTGAGATGCAAGAGCTATCTAAGTAGCTTCAGGAGCTTTCTGACAAAGGTTTTATTCGTCCTAGTTTTTCACCTTGGGATGCTCCTGTTCTTTTTGTCAAGAAGAAGGATGGATCTTTCAGGATGTGCATCGATTACCGTGAGCTTAACAAGCTTACCATCAAGAATCGATATCCCCTACCCCGCATTGATGATCTCTTTGATCAGTTACAAGGTTCCTCTTATTTCTCAAACATTTATCTGCGTTCTGGGTATTATCAACTTCGTGTGCTTGAAGAATATATTCCCAATATAGCTTTCCGCACTCGATATGGGCATTATCAGTTCATAGTTATGCCTTTCGGTTTGACTAATGCCCCTGCTATTTTCATGGACTTGATGAATAGGGTTTGTAAGCCTTATTTAGATAAGTTCATCATCGTTTTTATTGATGACATCTTGATATATTCCAAGACTCGAGCCGATCACGAGCAACATCTTCGTCTTACTCTGGAACTCTTGAAGAATGAACAACTTTTCGCCAAATTCTCCAAGTGCGAATTTTGGCTTAAGGAAGTTTAATTTTTGGGACATATCGTCAACGAACAAGGTATTCTTGTATATCCCTCCAAGTTCAATGCGATTAAGGATTGAGATACGCCAACTACACCCACTGAAGTTCGTTCTTTTCTTGGTCTTGTGGGTTATTACCGCCGCTTCATCGAAAACTTCTCCAAGATTGCAGTTCCTCTAACTGCTCTAACTCAGAAGAATAAACCCTTTGTTTGGGGATCCAAACAGGAAGAAGCTTTCCAGACCTTAAAACAGAAACTCTGCGATGCACCTATTCTATCATTGCCTGAGGGCAACGATGATTTTGTCGTTTTTTATGATGCACCAAATTTGGGTCTTGGCTGTGTTCTCATGCAAAGGAACAAAGTCATAGCTTATGCATCAAGGCAGTTAAAGGTTCACGAGAAGAACTACACCACTCATGATCTTGAGTTAGGTGCAGTTGTTTTCACTCTCAAAATCTGGAGACACTATTTGTATGGTACAAAATGTGTGGTTTTCACCGACCACAAAAGTCTTCAGCACATCTTCAATCAGAAAGAACTCAACATGAGGCAACGACGTTGGGTTGAACTTCTAAACGACTATGACTACGAAATTTGCTACCATCCTGGTAAGGCGAATGTCGTGGCTGATGCATTGAGTCGTAAAGAGCATGTCAAGCTTCATTGTGTTCATGTTCGATCTGATATTCAAAACCGCATTTCTCAGGCTCAACATACTTGTGTTTCACAAGATTTGATGAGTAAGGAATTACCATTTCATATAAGCCTGATCTCGAGCTAAAAGACAATGGATCATATTATTTCATGGACCGTTTGTGGGTCCCAAGTCAAGACAATCTCCGCACTTTGCTTATGGATGAAGCTCATATGTCTCGTTATTCTATTCATCTTGGATCAGACAAAATGTATAAGGATCTTCGTACTCAGTATTGGTGGCCTGGTATGAAGAAAGTCATTGCCTTGTACGTATCCAAATGCCTTACTTGTCTTAAGGTTAAGGCTGAACATCAACATCCCTCTAGATTATTGGAGCAACCAGAGATTCCAGTTTGGAAATGGGAAAACATTGCTATGGATCTTATTACCAAACTTCCGTGCACTATGAGAGGTCATGATGCCATCTGGGTAGTTGTTGATCGTCTTACTAAGTCAGCACATTTCTTGCAGATCCGTGAGGATCTATCTGCTGACAAGCTGGCTAAAATCTATGTGGATGAGATTGTATCCCGTCATGGCATTCCTTTGAGCATTATTTCTGACAGAGATGCTCGATTCTCATCTCGTTTTTGGAGAACCATGCAATCTGCTATGGGAACCCAACTCAATTTGAGCACAGCATATCATCCGCAATCAGATGGTGAATCTGAAAGAACAATCCAGACTTTGGAGGATATGCTTAGAGCTTGTGTGATCGATTTTGGTGGTAGTTGGGATTCGTATCTTCCGTTGATTGAATTCTCCTACAATAATAGTTATCACTCCAGCATCAACATGGCTCCTTTCGAAGCTCTCTATGGTCGAAAATGTTGTTCACCAGTCTGTTGGAATGAGATCGGTGAGGCTCAGCTTACTGGACCTGACCTCATTCTAGAGACAACAGATAAGGTTAAGAAAGTTCGTGATAACCTCTAGACAGCTAGAAGCTGTCAAAAGAGTTACGCGGATCGACGACGCAAGCCCTTGGAATTTCAAGTTGGTGATCGTGTTCTACTCAAGGTTTCACCTTGGAAGGGTGTGATCAGATTTGGAAAGACAGGAAAACTTGCACCTAGATATGTTGGACCATTCAAGATCGTCGAAAGAATCAGAAAAGTAGCCTACAAACTTGAGTTACCTCCTGAACTTGGAAATGTTCATCCAACCTTTCACGTGTCCAATCTCAAGAAGTGTTTAGCTGATGAGAACCTCCACATACTTCTTGATGAAATTCGTGTTGATGACACAATGCATTTTGTTGAGAAACATGTGGAAATCATGGATCGTGAAGTCAAATGGCTCAAACGCAAGCGCATTCCACTTGTCAAAGTTCGCTGGGAATCTAAACGTGGACCAGAATTTACTTGGGAATGTGAAAATCAAATGAAGGAGAAATATCCACATCTATTCTCACAAGTTTCCTCGAAATAAATTTCGGGACGAAATTTCCTCAAGTAGGGGAGACTGTGACATATGTGCTTGTAATCATTGCATAAACCTTAAATAGTTCAATTTTCAATAAAACAATGTTATTTGATCCCAATGTTTGTTTATTTATGTTTGACATTTTGTATGTTTTGATTTTTGTTCAGTTTCAAAATCTATATCGCTATCTGGTGAGTTATACGCAAACCGATGCGTAAACGTAATCAATTTAACGCGACAAGGACTAATTTCGACAAACTGCGAAAGTATGCCGATTCGTACTATAACGGACAATCCGGAACATGATCATAAGTTAAACATACCATAAATATCCTTTACATAGCTTAGAAATATTCTTTGAGGGGTTCGGTGTGCTAAAATAAACTTTTAGATCAAACAGGGACTAAAAGCGTCAAAAAGTGCATAAGTTTGCATTTTCGTGCATATCTTACGTTCTGAATATATCCGGACATCCAAAAATTTTTGTAATAATTAAAATATTTTATTTTAGTGATTGTCTTGATAAAATTCCATTCGTCGCGTAATTTGGATCGTTTTTTCGCGTCCGTTCGTGTTTCGTCGTAATTAACCGAACAACGCAACCGTACGACCGAACGAACCGATATCCGAGATATTTTTAAGCATGTTTCATGTTCCCTATACTTTAACTTCATTTTAGAGCCTTGAAATGGGGTTAACGGGGGCTTAAACGTGTTAAAAATGCATCGAAAACCATGTTTTGCACATTCAGGGACCAAAGTTTACAATCTGCCAAACTTGGCTTACACGGGGTGCGAAAGCATAGCTCTCTGCATACACGGGGTGCAAGAGACTATCAGATCAGCAAAAATCTGATTCCAACTTGATCCAGCTATTCCCATGTTTTGCAAATAGTTTCTTTGAATCTATGTGCTTGTTTTAGGCACCCATGGTAGTACAAAACAATGGGCACACATGTAAGGCTCAGAGTAAAGCTCGTTTATTAAGGAACGATCCTAATGGTGGCTCAAAATCTATAAATACCCACTTCCATTCATTCCAATCCTCACACCTTGATCTGATTATTTCTCTAAGTTGGAGTTTATACACTCCATACCTGAGAATTTTTAGATCAAATCTCCATTTGCTTGGACCTCTTGAAAGTTTCTTTCGTTCTTTTATGCGTTTTTAAGCACGAAAGTCGAGCAGTGTTTGACTTTCAGATTTGACCAATCTATGGTCAACACGAATTTCGTTTGAACTTCGCAACGTGAGCGTAATCACGATGGTCATAGTCCTTTGTGACTATACCTACTGATTACCACATTATTTAGGCATAGTGACGAGTCATAGTTTCGGTCAAAATGCGCGTTTATGCGTATTTTGCAACCAAACTATTCATGGGTATCAAAACCCTTTGTTTTGATATCAAACTTGTTTTCTAACTTCGTTAAACATGTTTTAACATGTTTAACTCGTCACTTTTAGTTTAGTGCTTATATAGGGTCGTAAAGATAAGCGGTCTAAACAACCGCTTAGACTTTCGAACCCGACCCGTTTGGTCGATCATTAGGATCCGACCAAACACATTTTGTGGCCATAGTTGTATAGGTAATAACCTTCCGAGGTTATACCTTATGGTCACTTCGTTTAGTTAGTTGTATGATAGGTAGTTTATATGCCTTAGGAAAATGACCAAAATGCCTTTTTTGCGCATAAATTCATTTTAAGCATATGTAACTTAAATTTTGACATCTAAACTGATTAGACAACATTATTAGACATGTTAAGGCATATAATACTTGTCATAGGACTAGTTAGGCGGTCCGAACGCGTTTTACGCGAATGACGCGTTAAAGTAGCGTAAGGTACCTAAACAAGTCGTAATGGGTCATAAGCACTTAGGTTAGGTTTCGATTTAGAATGTAGGCTTTGTTAAACCATGTCACATGAGTTCCAATACTCATTTGGTTTACGAAACCTCATTTTATCCGATCCTCCGATTTAAGTCCGGTTTATTAACGTAGTTACCTATATTAGGTGCCGATTGATTCCGTGATCTTTCTAGCATTACTTGGTTGTTATCCAAAGATTATTGACCAATCTCAAGTGAGTACATAGACCCCTCTTTTACTGTTTTCAAACTGTTTTGGGATCGAACACATGTGCCTACTTGTTACTTTCGTGTTTTTCATATTTTTATATCATATGCTTACTATGTTCATATAGTACATGATTTCATCCATGTTTTTGCTATGTCTGTTTTATTAACATGCTAGTACATTAATTTCATAAACATATTTGTTTCATATGATCATTTCAGCATATGTACACATTGATTTACATCATATTCATGCTATGTATGTTCATTTTTGCATACTTAGTACTTTGTTTTCACATAACATGCTTACATTTGGTATGACATTTGGTTTGTTTAAATGGGACAAATGTACGTTCATTAACATTGGCCACGCCGCCCGGTAGTAAGTAGTGGTACCATAGGAATTGACAACTCCCATCTCTGGCTTCCTAGGTTTGTTTGGAAGTAGGAAATGACTAAATCCGATATTCAGAATTTTTGATAAATCTTTAATTTGTTTAAAGGTTTGTAGCCACAGTCGTAAGGCTTGAATATATGCATTTAAAAAAACAATACCGCATAGATGTTTGTATCAGTAAAGCATGCATTTATTTTACAAAACATAACTTTTATTTAAACCATGATTTATTTCAATACCTTGTTTTGTGCATTTTACCTATGGTTTTAGTTGACACATTTCACTTGCCATACATGACATTGGTTACACATTACATGGTTTACATTTGACAATAGACATTGATTACACATAAACATTTTGACATTAAACAAGACATTTTGATGGTTTGTTTGGGTAAGTGATTTAAATAACGAGGCATGCGTAATATGATAAAAGCATGGTGGATACGCCGCTGGTACTTCCTATATATAAGTGCTTTTGTGATATTACATATCGTTGCACTATTTAAACCATTTCAGTTTAGACATATTACATATTACACAGATAACATATTTTCACATAAACATTATTTTACAAACAACTTGATTTATACAAACTCATTTTATTTGGTTATTCATTTTAACATACATCTTTCTTTTGTATATCATCTGATTTTCTTATCACTTTATGTATTGATTTATAAAAGAAAACATTTTCCTAAAATTCATGACTAACTTTTATAAAACAATTCTTTCAATTACAAGTCATGAATCCTAAATCAAAATATACCTATGTATCTCACAGGCATTTTTATGCTAACGTACCTATTTTCACATGTGCTTTCAGGAGCTGATGCGTTGGAATGATCAAGATACACTTAGGCTGACCTGTGCCTTAGTGACATAAAATGAAGCTAGACTAGTTTAAATTATGTTATGTACTCTTTGTTTCCGTGGTTTTAAGACAATGTAACCCCTTTGTTTATAAATAAAACTAAACTTTAATTACCATGGTTATGAAACAATAATTATGTTGCTCGACTCCCTGACGTTTCCACCGTGGTTTGTTGTTTTATGCGGTCGGGGTGTGACACCCAAAGCCAGATGGTTCTAAAAAGGTTGATGTGACTCAAAATGCCTTTGCTGATTTAAAAGCAAACATGAAAGAGACAATGGAAATAAAAGGGTCTGAAAGGTTTGAAGAGGAGAAGAAAGTCTTGATGGAAAGGGAAGAACAGGGTACTTCTGAGCCTAAGGAAGAGCAGGTTATTACTAAGCCAAAAAGAAGAAGGCCTACTAGAACAGCAAGCCAACCCAAATCCACACTTTCCAAAACCATCAAACAAACTCCCCAAATCCCCAAAAATTCCTCACATCAAACCTCCAAACCAACAGATGTAAAAACACCTGTTGTATCAACATCTGTTGATACTTCAGTGGTTTCAACAGATGTTATCCCAACAACTGCCACCAATACTACATCAACACACACTTCAACCACTGCCCTCACCATTTCAACAATCACCATACAACCCACTGCCACATTACAAACAAAACCACCATCACAAATACCTCCTGCCAAAAAGCAGAAGACAACAGATGTCACATCATCTGTTGTAATGACAACAGTGGATGAAACACCAGTTGTTTCATCAGCTGTTAATCAAACACCTACCATTTTAATCACCACCACTCAACCCACAAATCTACCACCAACCTCTCCAAAACCCAAAAGGAGAAGGATAATACTGGATGATGACTTTTCACCACCTCCAACATCTTCACAACCACTGACCCTTGCTACCATTCCAAACCCTGTTCCAGTCTCTTCAGTACAAGCTCTTAATCCAAATACTGCCATTGCTCCCGTAGGAGTCCAGTATCCATTAGATCTTCCAACAGTTAGAGAGGAGATGAAATCCTTCTACTCTGAAGATGACCCTGCAAGAAGAAATCTACCATCTCTTCAAGGATATCCTAGACCAAATAACATAGAAGAATATTTGAAGTTAAAGGCTCAACAAGCAGAGGATATCTCTAAAAGAAATACAAAGGGAAAATCTGACAAACAGATTCAAAGAATCAATACCTGCTCACTCAAGTCAGAACTTTGGAGCAGTTTTCAAAAGATCTTTGTCAGAAACTATCAGAAAGAGATGATGAAAGCCTGAGAAAAGATTACATTGATCACATCATGGCTTTCAAGAAATACAAGGTAGAGAAATATCAATACAAAGAATGGACCATCAGTGAGCTTAAAGAGGAGTTAGAAAGAGTGCAAAAGATGAACAAAGATAAATAAAACACACTCCTCCTGTTTGGTCCAAGTACAAGAAGAATGTACCAGAAAGGGCTTTAAAGGTGAAGAGGATGAAAGAAGAGCTTATTGCTGCTGATTATGTGTCAAGGAATCAAGTTATCAGGTGGAAAGAAGAAAAAGTGATAGATACCTACAAAAGGTTGGAAGAATTGAGGAAGAGAGATCCCACTGCTCCTCAAAAGCCTATTTATCCTGAAGCATTGGTTCCAGTTAAACCACAAAAGTTACAAATCAGGAGATCCACTGCTCCACCTGCTGCCATCCTTTATCAAAGAAGGAAACGAAAGCAGGTGGATGATGAAACAGAAGCAGATAAAGCACAAGGGGATTACATTATAAAAATGGTCCTTCAGCAAATGATAGCAGGAAATCCTGAATTGGCAAAAGCTGCAAACACTGCCCAAAGTGTTATAACCAGGCCTCCATCTCCAAACTCATCATCAATAAAACCTCTCCCAAGAAACCCACTGAATTCAAAAACACTAAAGTGGAAATCTGACAAACAGACCCACGTATTGACTTTGCTCAAATCCAGTGGTGAAGAGAAGCACATATCAAGGGAACAAGCACTGGGCCTTGGTGTTGAAGATCTGCAAGATCTCCTTGAGCTTACACTGTGAAGGGATGAGGATGATATAGATTCCTTGGACTTTGAATTACAATTCAAAGGACAAGTCAGGTAATTATTGATGAGACAATAAAGATCCGGTATAATGAAGAGTTTTGGCATCATCTGTTCTAAGGGGAGATTGTTGGGATTGAACCCTACCAAAGGAACAGTTGATTAAAGCCAAAATTGGATCAGATCAGTGGATCCAGAATAAGCAGTTGTTTGCATCAGTCTTTCCCCTTGAAAGTGGCTTAACACCTGATGTACTCTAAAGTACTGCCCTTCTACAACAACTGCAGATCTACAAAGACTGTTCAAGACAAAGCATTGATGCTCAATCTACTGTCATGGTTCAAGTACTATTGAAGACATAAAGCACTGCTAGGAGTATAACAGTGGAATGAGAAGCAGTAGTTTAGTTTCTCTTTTGTATTCCTTGTAATCAGTAGTTTGTAATAGCAGTAGTTGTATAGATCAGTTGTTAGAGTTTGTTAGGAGGTTAGATGTCACTTTCATGGTGACGTTAGCAAAGATGCCACAATGGTTTGTTATGTACTATAAATAGAACATTACCTTGTACTGTTCCATTAGCTCTCTTCATCACAACTCATTCTGTATGAACATTCTCTGTGAGCTCAGGCTGACGGGGAGATTGTATGCATTCATGCAAGTGTAATTGAGGATTGTAATAAATATAATCATTCGATTCCATGTTAAACATGCTTGTTGAAAGCAATTCTCTCATTTGATTATGTGTTGAAAGTTTGTTTCATTTAATGCCACTGCACTTGTTTCTAATTCATCTTCATTATTCTTAAACAAGCACAATCATAAGAAACTCAGATCCTAACAACAACATAGTTAGATAAACACGAAAGCTTCAAAAAAGTGGTGTTCGGTTCTTGAAATCATGTTTGATCGCCATCCGGTGGGAGACCTACGTCACCTAATGTCAAAACCACAATAAATGTTAGTTTTGACCACATTAAAATATGTATAAACAAGTCCTAGTATAAAACAATTGAAAACAAAATCAAAATTTCAATTATTGGTCTGTCACGCCACGCGACAGACTCCATTAGATCCTTCGCGCCCCGCGAGCGCTCTCGCGTGTCCTGCCAGAGCTAGTGTTCCTTGTCGCATGCCGCAGGGGAACCCATTTTCCAGCGGGTTCAGGTTGAAACCCGCATTTCCTGCCCAACACCATTTTTCACAATTTCAACTTTAAACGCTCATAACTTTTTATCCAAGTGTCTGTTTTAGGTGATTCTTTTTCCTACGCGTCCATAATTTAATTAACAACACATCTATCATGATCATTTAGTCAAAAGTTGAGTTTATGGATTGAAAAGCTAATGGTCCCTTATTTGTTTATTCGACCCGCATAATTTTGCACCAATTCGAACACCAATATTTTTATGACCACAAAGCATATTACCCATCTTCCGGGGCTTATGATCATTGGCGTATCATTACCAATTCCATGGTTTATGCTCTTATGATCTACAATCTCCAAGGGAGCTTTCAACATTTTCATAGTATCGATTCAACACACATTTATTTGACCCGTTTGGCTGAATTATGGAATCCACCATTTCAACAATAACCAAACGTTTTCTAATCTAGTCTTGACTCGTTCAATTAAGTAGGGATCATCGTCACTTCAATTAATACAAATCCTTATTCTAAAACATAACTTTGAATGACTACAATATCAAATTAACATAATGTAACAAAACGAGTTACATACCTTCAAAGTGCTCCTTTCAAACATGCGTCACCACCGGCTTGTCCACTCGACGTTCCGGTTTCCTTTCTTATAGAGTTCAAGCATGAATTTTTTAGAACTCTTTACTTAAAATTCCACGCATAATTCACCGAAATATACAAGTATGCGTTTTAATTCAAATTTTCAACATTAGGCTTTCTTTTAGGCATTTCTACGAACACCTAAGGGGCAGAATCTCATACAATTTACGATCAAGCCCCTGACTAATCATTTAGTCAAGAATAAACTTCAATTAGGCATGCTCATATCAAATTTTCCACAACAAAACCTGAATTTACTTCCTAAGGCTTAAAATACACTAGAATGATATTCATATCCTAGTGTTTAACATGTTTCTACAAAACCCACTTAACACCTTCATTGGTGATTATGAATTTCACAAGTCATGAGCAAAATTTCAACAAGTAATTGACTAGGGTTTATTCCTAGTCGCAAATTCATTCCAAATTCATCCAAACAACAATCATGCTAACTAAATTTCGACTTATAAGTATTCATCTAGAATTTTAGATGGAATCATTAGACGAAATTTTACATACTTTATGATCCCTTTACTAAGGAGATCACTAATCTTTGCTTGGATTTCGTTTTGGAACAAATTTAGGCCTTCAATTTTGATCAAATAACATAAACTAGGGTTTGATGGAGAGCTCTTGGTCGCCCCTGTGTTTTGATAGAACCAGACACACACTTAAGTGTGTGTGTTTGGTGTAGTTATTTTTGTTTTAATAGTATTAGTTTCAAACTTAACAACTTTGGTCCCCCAACTATTGTTTGATTCTTATTTTAGGTGTTTCTAACACACTAACGTATTACCACAAGATTTCAATCTAACTAGATTATTTTTATTCCTAGTTTGTTCATTTTATTTGTTATCGGCGTCGAATTTATAATAAAAGGTTTATATTTTAGGGGAGTTACAAGTCCACCCCCCTTAAAAAGGGTTTCGTCCTCGAAACCGGGATACATACCGAATAATGTCAGGTAGAGATGCCGCATCTCCTCTTCGGATTCCCATGTAATATCCGAACCCTTTCTATGCTCCCACTTGATCTTCACTTGATCAATTTTCTTATTCCGTAAACTTTTAACCTTCTGATCGAGTACCTCAATTGGCCTTACCGCATAATTAAGGCTATTGTCCACCTCGATATCATCGTAGTGGATATAAGTCGTTTCCTCAGCTAAACACTTTCGGAGTTGTGACACATGAAACGTGCCATGGATTCCGCTCAATTCTTCCGGTAATTCAAGGCGATATGCTATCTTGCCAACCCGTTCAATGATTTTAAACGGTCTGATAAACCTCGGGCTTAATTTCCCTCTTTTTCTAAATCGGAGAACGCCCTTCCATGGGGATACTTTCAACATAACTTTGCCGCCCACCTGAAATTCAACCGGTTTCCGTCTTTTGCAGCGTAAGACTTTTGTCTGTCTTGGGCCGCTTTCAAACGAGCTCGAACCACGTCAATTTTCTTGTTCGTGGCTCGAACTACATCTTTTTAGGCCAGCTCACATGGACCCACCTCACCCCAACACACCGGGGTCCTACATTTTCTACCATATAGCATCTCATACGGGGCCATGCCGATACTGGCATGATAACTGTTGTTATAAGAGAATTCTGCCAACGGTTAATACACGTCCCAACTACCCCCGAAATCGATAATACACGCCCTCAGCATGTCTTCTAGTGTCTGTATCGTTCTTTCACTCTGCCCATCCGTTTGAGGATGGTATGCAGTGCTGATGAACAGTTTCGTTCCCATCTGATCTTGGAAATCTCGCCAGAAGTTTGAAGTAAACCGGGTATCCCTGTCAGACACGATGGATACTGGTACTTCGTGGCGTGCCACTATCTCATTTGTATACAGCTCCGACATCTTTTCTGACGTATAAGTCTCATGTATAGGAATAAAGTGAGCATTTTTCATCTGTCTATCAATAACCACCCATATAGCATCAAATCCTCGGTTCGTCCTTGGCAGTTTGGTCAATAGGTCCATGGTAATATGTTCCCATTTCCAAACTGGAATTTCCAATGGCTGAAGCTTACCATAGGGTCTTTGGTGTTCTGCCTTGACTTGCAAACAAGTCAAACATTTTCCACATACTTCGCCACATCCCTTTTCATTCCGGGCCACCAGTAATTTTGTTTCAAGTCGTTGTACATCTTGGCCGCTCCCAGATGGATGGAGTATTGGCTTTTGGGAGCTTCATCGAGTACATGAGTTAGGAATCCATATCTTGCCAAACCGGGTTTTCAACCCATTGTTATTATCCGTTAACTCTCCCAACTGGCTAACGATTCTCTCACTTTTCCAATTTTCCTCTTTTATTGCCTCGACTTATGCTCCTCGGATTCGTTCAAGTAAACCCGAGGTCACAACCAATTGCATCGATCGTACTCGTATTGGAACATAGTCTGTTTTCCTACTCAAAGCATCAGCCACAACATTGGCTTTCCCGGGATGATAATGTATCTCGCAGTCATAATCCTTTACCGTTTCCAACCATCGTCTTTGTCACATATTTAACTCCTTCTGATCGAAGAAGTATTTTAAGCTTTTGTGGTCAGTAAATATGGTGCACTTCACCCCGTATAAATAATGCCTCCAAATCTTTAGCACGAATACCACCGCTGCTAATTCGAGATCATGCGTAAGATATTTCTTTTCGTGCACCTTTAGTTGCCTTGAAGCATAAGCTATCACTTTGCCTCGCTGCATCAAAACACAGCCGAGTCCCATTTGGGATGCATCTGAATAAACTACCAAGTCATCAACTCCGTCCGGTAATGTTAATACCGGAGCGTGGGTTAATTTTTCTTTAAGCGTTTGGAACACTTTTTCTTGATCATCGCCCCATGTAAACCTTTCATCCTTACGAGTTAGTTTGGTCAACGGCATAACAATCTTGGAGAAATCTTGTATGATCTCCTATAATATCCCGCAAGCCCTAAGAAACTTCTAACTTCCGAAGGATTCTTCGCTGGGTTCCATTTTGACACGGCTTCTATCTTTGACGGATCTACTAGTACCCCATCGGCACTAATGATGTGACCGAGAAATTGTACCTCTCGTAACCAGAGGGCACACTTTGAAAATTTTGCATACAGTCTTTCCTGTCGGGGCGTCTCTAACACCTCTTGTAAATGATGTGCGTGATCCGCCTCAGTTTTCGAATATACTAGAATGTCGTCGATAAACACGATTACCGACTTATCCAACATAGGCTTGCAAACCTGGTTCATGAGGTCCATGAAAGCCACGGGTGCATTTGTCAATCCGAATGACATCACGAGGAAGTCATAATGTCCGTACCGTGTACGAAAGGCCGTCTTCGGTACATCCTCTTCCTTGACCTTTAACTGATGATACCCCGATCTCAGGTCAATTTTTGAAAACCAACTTGCACCTTGTAGTTGGTCAAATAAATCGTCGATTCTCGGAAGCGGGTATCGATTCTTCACCGTGAGTTTGTTTAACTCCCGGTAGTCGATACACATTCGCATGCTCCCGTCTTTCTTTTTCATGAACAATACCGGTGCGCCCCAAGGGGACACACTCGGCCTTATAAATCCTTTGTCGAGCAAGTGTTGAATTTGCGACATTAATTCTTGTAACTCCGATGGCGCGAGTCGGTATGGCGCGAGTCGGTATGGCGCCTTAGCTACGGGTTTCACGCCCGGAACCAATTCGATACAAAACTCTACTTCCCGTTCGGGCGATATTCCGGGCAAGTCTTCCGGGAACACGTCTTCATAATCACGTACCACCGGTACGTCTCCAATCTTCGGTAATTCTTTCCCTGGTTCATTTGCGTATATCATAAATGCTCAACATCCATTCCTCATAAGCTTGTGAGCTTTTAACATTGAGCATATCACAGGATTGCCTCCTTTCTCACCCTAGATAGTAACGTGTTTTCCGCTTGGAGATGGTAACTTTATCTCTTTATGGAAACACACGACCTTTGCATGGTGTCGAGATAACCAATCCATGCCGACAACCACTTGGAATTCTCCCATCGACATCGGGATTAGATCTATTGAGTATTCCTCGTCATCGATACTCAATTTGCAGTTTTTACAAACATCACACACTATAAAGCTCTTGTTGTCCCCTATTTCAACTTCTAAGGGCATAGATAATTTCGTCAATATAAATGAAGGATGTCGAATAAATCCATGTGAAATAAAGGATTTATTCGCACCCGTATCGAATAATACACGTGCAGGAACTGAGTTTATTGTGAATATACCTGAGACCACATCGAGTTCTGTCTTTGCTTCAGCCTCAGTTAGTTGGAAAGATCTGGCCTTCGCCTTTGGAGTTTCTGTTGGAGATTCTTTTTTATCTTTCTTTCCGATCAATTCTGGGCATTCGGATTTCTTATGACCCGGTTGATAACATTTGTAGCAAACAGAAGCATTTCCCGGGCACAGCGAAGCTGTGTGCCCCGTCTTTCCACATATGGGACATGGTTTGTCTTTGAAACGACATTCGCCTTTATGTCCCTTTCCACACACTTTGCAACTTGGCGACCCGCTTTTCACATCAGCCTTTCGTGTCGACTTCGATGTTCTTCCCTTCTTTTTAGGACTTGGATTCACATCCTACGCCCTTCGTTCGCCCCTCACTATTTGTTTCTTCAATTCAATATCCCGCTCCCTGGCGGTGTTAATGATTTCTGTGAGGGTCTCGTACTTCGAGGGAGTCATGCACTCCCGATATTCAGCACTCAACATGTTGTAATAGTGGTATATCTTCTGCTCTTCGGTAGTCACTAACTCATCACAGAATCTCAACTTATCCATGAAAATACCCGTGATCTTATCAATCGATTCACCCTTTTGCCTTAACTAGATGAATTCCTCATTGATTCTATTGATGACCGCCATAGGACTGTGGTGTTTAAGAAATGCTGCCTTAAACTCGTCCCACGTCATAGCCTTTTCCGCTTCGGATCCAATCTCCTTCTTCTTATTATCCCACCAATCCTTGGCTTGACCCCTTAACTCACCCGTTCCGTAAGCCACAAAATCGCTTACGTCACAGTGGGTCCTTTCAAACACCCCTTCGCCATCACTTAGCCATCGTTGGCATATTAGCGAGTCAACCTCCCCATTGTAGATTGACAGTTTACAAGCCATAAACTCTTTGTATGAGCAACCTTTCCGTTCTTCGGATTTTTCCTTCACAAGGTTGACATTGTCTTCCAACCTTTTAACCCATTCTTCAACTAATGAAAGCACCGTATTTTGGATTTTTTCTTTAAAACCGGATATACTATTCTCGATTGCCTTTCCTACCTCTTCAGAAATCACCTCTTTCATTTGTTCAGTGACTATCGGCATCGCATCATTGTTACCCTTTTCCGTCATCTTCAAACTGAAATGTTTATACCAATTGTTAAACATTTCATTTATAACATATACTTTATTCGCTTTAGTTTAGCCAAGTTCATAACTTGCTTTAACTGTTCTCATTTAGTGCAATTTCCGGGTTTGAGTGTGTTAACACGCTCTTCCCGTGCACGTCAATTCACAACTCTTTTTCTCACATATAATAAAATCTACTAAAGTAACTAATTCGTATCGGATGTTTGATCAAGCTTGAACCAAACACACTTTGTTAATAGCCTTGAGCTCTGATTACCAACTTGTAACACCCGTCTCATTTAATTAAGATTTTAATATAAAATACGCATTTTTTTTAAAAGCCAAAATGCCTAATTCCAAAAACTTAGTTATAAAAACTAAGCTTACATGATTATGGTATTCTAATATAACCAACTAACTAGTTTAAAACTGTCACACCCCGACCACGTAGAACAACAAAACGTGGCAGAAAACGTCGGGGAGTGTTGTAACATAATCATTGTTTCATAACACATGGAAATTGAAATATTGTTTTATTGATTAAAGTAGTTACAATGTCTTGACAATCAAAGAAACATAACATAAATAACTAGTCTTGCATCTTTTATTGTCACTAAGGCCCAAGTCCGCCTATGTATATCTTGATAAGTCCTATGCATCGTCTCCTGAAAACACATGTGAAAATAGGTACGTCAGCATAAAAATGCCTGTGAGATACATAGGTTTTGTGAAAATAGAATTCAGGACTTATGTTTGAGAAAATGTTTAGTCATGAACCTTGTAATTTGCTTTGTCTTGTAAATCATTTGAAAAACGATAAGATCAGATGATATGTATAAATAAATGTAAGGTTAAATGAATAACCATGTAAGATGAGTTTGTATAAGATAAGTTGTTTGTAAAACAATGTATTGTGAAAAGTATGTTATTTGTATAAAATGTTATATGTCCAAATTGAAATGATTCAAATAACGCTACAATATGTGATACCATACAAACACTTATATATAGGAAGTACCAGCGGCGTATCCACCATGTTTGTATCATATTACACACGCCTTGTTACTTAAATCACTTACTCAAACCAAACCAACAATGTAAGATGTTTATGTTTAAACCAATTGCCAAATGTATTGAATAATATGTCAAAATGTTTATGTCAAGATGTAAATCATGCAATGTATAACCAATGTCGAAAATGTTTATGTGTCAAATGTAAATCATGTAATGTGTAACCAAAATGATATGTATGGCTAGTGAAATGCATCAACTAAACCATAGGTGAAATGCACAAAACAAAGTATTGAAGTAAAACTTGGTTTAAATCAAAGTTATGTTCTGTGGAAATGCCTGCTATACTGATACAAATATCTATGTGGTATTGTGAGAATGCATACATCCAAGCCTTGAGACTGTGGTGATAAACCCCTAAACAAATTAAAGGTCTATCTTGTTGTAAATGTATATCGAATTCGGTCATTCCTTTCATCCCCACCTACCCAGGATGTCCGGAACGGGAGTTGTCAATTCCTATGGTACCACTACCTACTAACGAACGGCGTGATCGATGTTAATGAATGTATATTGATCCATCAAAACAAACCAAATATCATATCAAAATGTAAGCATGTGATGAAAACAACTGTACTAAGTATGCAACAATAGACATACATAGCATGTGACCTGAAACGACTGTACTAAGTATACACACAATGGGCATATATAGCATGAAATGTAATGTAAAACAATGTACTAAGTATGCACACCATGGGCACACATAGCATAAAATGTAATGTAAAACAATGAAATCATGTACTATAAATGTACTAATGAATATAGCAAGTATATGATGTGAAAGCAGGAAAGCATGAAAGTAACAAGTAGGCACATGTGTTCCACCCCAAAACGTTTGGAAAACAGTAAAAGAGGGGTCTATGTACTCACTTGAGATTGCTCAGAAGTCCTAAGATAACCACCAAGCAATGCTAGAGATCACGGAATCAAACGGCACCTAATATAAGTAACTATGTTAATAAACCGGACCTAATATCGGAGGATCGGATAGAATGAGGGTTCGTAAACCAAACAAGTATGGAGACTCGTGTAATATGGTTTAACAAAGCCCACATACTAAAACGAAACTTAACCTAAGTGTTTGTGACCCATTACGACCCGTTTAGGTAGCTTACGCTACTTTAACGCGTCGTTCGCGTGAAACGTGTTCGGATCGCCTAACTAGTCCTATGAAAAGTAAAATATGCCTTAACATGTCTAATATGGTTGTCAAATCAGTTTAGATGTCAAAAGTTATGTTACATATGTTTAAAATGAATTTTGGCATCAAAGGGGTATTTTGGTAATTTACCTAAGGTATAACCTCGGAAGGTTATTCCCTATATACTATGGTCACCTAATATGTTTGGTCGGATCCTATTGATCGACCAAATGGGTCGGGTTCAAAGGTATAAGCGATTTATTAGATCGCTTACCCTTACGACCCTAGACAACGTGGTAATCATTAGGCATAGTCACAAGGGACTATAACCATCGTGATTACAATCACGTTGCGAAGTTCAAACGAACTTCGCATTGACCATAAACTGGTCAATGCAGAAAGTCAAACAAAGTTTGACTTTTGGACTCGAAAAGCAATAAAAGAACGAAGGAACACTTACGAAGGGTCCCCGAATGCTAATCTAGATCAAAATAGCTCAGGTATGAAACAAAGGTTTCAACTTAGAGCACAATTGATCAGATTCTAGTGAGAAATGAAGTTGGGGTATGTGGGTATTTATAGTTTTCAGTTCACCATTAGGATCGTTTCTTGGAAAAGAGGGAATGATCTAGCCCGTACACTTGTCAAGATGTTGTGGTAACTGATTTTGGCCACCATAGGAGGTTAACATGTGGCACTTGACTTTTGGAGAGTGTTTAAAGGCTGTAATCAGCTGTTACTTGACCTTTCCTGATCTGAAGGGTTGACGCGGGCTGCGTAAAGATACACACTGATCTTACGCGGGCCGCCTGGCCATGTCTGATCAGAAATAAGTTTCAGAAACTACAGTTTTGGTCCCTGCACGTGTTTAAGGCCATTTCCGACACTTCTAAGGCCCGTAAAGCCAACTTTAAGGCCCTAAAATGATGCCTAAACATTGTGGACATGAAACATGCTCAAAAATATGTCGGATGTTGGTTCGTTTGGTCATACGAACGCGATGTTCGCTTAATTACGACGGAATGCGCACAAGTGCGAAAAACGATCCAAATGACGCGACGAATGGATTTTTCTTATGCCAAACACTAAAATAAAATATTTTAGTGCTTACATAAATTTTTGGATGTCCGGATGTATTCAGAACGTGAGTTATGCGCGAAAGTGAAAACTTGTGCACTTTTTGACGCTTTTAGTCCCTGGATGACCCAAAAGTTTATTTTAGCACACCGAACCCCTCAAAGCCTATTTCTAAGCTATGTAAAGGATATTTAAGGTGTGTTTAACTTATGGTCATGTTCCGGAATGTTCGTTACTGTTCAAATTGGCATACTTTCGCAGTTTGTCAAGTTTAGTCCCTGTAAGCGAATTAACTTGTTTTTGCCACACCAAAGCCTTCAAAACTTATTTCTAAGTTATGTAAAGGTTATTTAAGGTATTTTAAGTATATGTTGATGTTCCGGAGTATTTGTCGCATTAAACTGATTACGTTTACGCATCAGTTTGCGTATAACTCTCCAGAAAGCGATGTAGAGTTTGGAATTGAGTAAAAGTCAAAACATGAAAAATGTAAAACATAACAAAACAAACATTGGGATCAAATAACATTGTTTTATTGATAATTGTACTGTTCACAATGATTACAAGCACAAATGTTACAAAAACATTCAACATTTAGGTAGTGTTTACAAAATGAACAATGTCTACAACAAAGTTAGATAAACGCGGAAGCTTCAAAAAAGTGGTGTTCGGTTCTTGAAATCAGGCTTGATCGCCATCCGGAGTGAGACCTACGTCACCTAATGTCAAAACCACAATAAATGTTAGTTTTGACCACATTAAAATATGTATAAACAAGTTCTAGTATCAAACAATTGAAAACAAAAACAAAATTTCAATTCTTGGTCTGTCGCGCCACGCGACAGACTCTATTAGATCCTTCGCGCCCCGCGAGCGCTCTCGCGTGTCGTGTCGTACCAAAGCTAGTGTTCCTTGTCGCGTGCCGCGGGGGAACCCATTTTCCAGCGGGTACTGGTTGAAAACCTGCATTTCTGACCCAGCACCATTTTTCACAATTTCAACTTTAAACGCTCATAAATTTTTATCTAAGTGTCCGTTTTAGGTGATTCTTTTTTCCTACGTGTCCGTAATTTAATTACCAACGCATCTATCATGATCATTTAGTCAAAAGTTGAGTTTACAGACGGAAAAGCTAATGGTCCCTTATTTGTTTATTCGACCCGCATAATTTTGCACTAATTCTAACACCAATATTTTTATGACCACAAGGCGTATTTACCCATCTTCCGGGACTTACGATCATTGGTGTATCATTACCAATTCCATGGTTTGCGCTCTTATGATCTACAATCGCCAAGGGATCTTTCAACATTTTCATAGTATCGATTCAACATACATTTATTTGACTCGTTTGGCTGAATTATGGAATCTACCATTTCAACAATACCCAAACATTTTCTAATCTAGTCTTAACTCGTTCAATTAAGTAGTGATCATCGTCACTTCAACTAATAAAAATCCTTATTCTAAAAAACAACTTTGAATGACTACAATATCAAATTAACATAATGTAACGAAACGAGTTACATACCTTCAAAGTACTCCTTTCAAACGTACGTCACCACCGGCTTGTCCACTCGACGTTCCAGATTCCTTTCCTTGAGAGTTCAAGCACAAATTTTTTAGAACTCTTTTCTTAACATTCCACGTTTTAATTCAAATTTTCAACATCAGGCTTTCTTTTAGGCATTTCTACGAACACCTAAAGGGCAGAATTTCGTACAATTTACGATTAAGCTCATGACTAATCATTTAGTCAAGAATAAACTTCAATTAGGCATGCTCATATCAAATTTTCCATCAACAAAACCTGAATGTACTTCCTAAGGCTTAAAATACACTAGAATGATATTCATATCCTAGTGTTTAACATGTTTCTACAAAACCCACTTAACACCTTCATTGGTGATTATGCATTTCACAAGTAATGAGCAAAATTTCAACAAGTAATTGACTAGGGTTTATTCCTAGTCACAAATTCATTCCAAATTCATCCAAACAACAATCATGCTAACTAAATTTTGAGTTATAAGTATTCATCCAGAATTTTAGATGGAATCATTCGACGAAATTTTACATACCTTATGATCCCTTTACTAAGGAGATCACTAATCTTTGCTTGGATTTCGTTTTGGAACAGATTTAGGCCTTCAATTTTGATCAAATAGCATAAACTAGGGTTTGATGGAGAGCTCTTGGTCGCCCATGTGTTTTGATCGAACCAGACACACACTTAAGTGTGTGTTTGGTGTAGTTATTTTGTTTTAATAGTATTAGTTTCAAACTTAACAACGTTGGTCCCCCAACTATTGTTTGGTTCTTATTTTAGGTGTTTCTAACACACTAACGTATTACCACAAGATTTCTATCTAACTAGGTTATTTTTATTCCTAGTTCGTTCATTTTATTTATTATCAACGTCGAATTTATAATAAAAGGTTTATATTTTATGGGTGTTACAGCTATAATAAGTCAAAACCACAGATCTAATGAGTTACTGAGGATCAAACGGAATTGAATTGTTGTGCATCTTCTAACCTAGTAATGAGATGTTGAAAATTTTGAAACCCTAGATAAGCAGGAACCTACCAAATCCAAAATTAGCGAACAATCAAACTAATTATAACAAATTACAACAACCAAACATGGAAATTACATTCTACATTCAAGAAATCAGCAAAGAATCGTGTGCATCGAAGAATTAATAAACTATAAAAGAGAGAAATACTCACCGACAAAATAACAGCGAAGGAGGAAGAGAAAGAAGGTGGAGTAAGAATTCGTAACCATTGATCTAGCGATGAGCATCTGTTAAGATGGTGTGTTTTCAAGAACTTCAAAATGCACTTGTTTTAGCATCCACAGAGGAGACCTAGATTGGGGTCGACGGGGAGAGTGGGTTTGGCGGAGTTTCAGGGAGCAGGATTGGGATGAGGGTTTGAATTTTGAAAGTGGATCTGAAGATTTCATTCAGGGTGAGGCGTGACAAAGATGGGAGGGCTCTGGGTTTATGTTCCTGAACTCCGGTGATGAACCTCTTTATTGGCCGCTAGAAACCCAAGAGGCTTGATGGAAAAGCTAATTTCTTTGTTGTTCTCTCTCCAAATGAAAAGAATAGCTACAAACAGGTGTATGTGGATTTGAGCGGGGATTCAAAATTTGAATTAAAGATTTGTCCGCCCAAAATTCACTTTAAGGTTGGTGTGCTTTAATCGTTTGTACACAATGCTTCAGATGTTGTAAATGTTGAAAAGTGGCAAATGACTATTTTTGCCTTTTGGATATGCTTATTAATATAGTATAGATATAGACTATAGTTTCTTTTGGAAACACTTTCTGTGTCCAGAATGATTTCAACAACACCTTTAATTATCCGATCCTTTCTAGCTGCATTAGCTGTGCATAAATCTGTGTTTCGAACAATATTACTAATTCTATCAATTTGATTCTCCTTCAGTCTTAATCTCTACAACATCAAACACAAATCACAATCAAATCTAAAAGTTGCAGATTTAAACAAACTCGATTAAAATCAGATTCAGTTCAGAACTCGAATTAGAATTCAAATAATCTTTCAATTTTCGACTAAGATCTGAAAACAAATTTCAGTTTATCAACACAACAAGTTTCAACTCAGGTCTCTACTCTCAGAATGATACACTGTGAATGCTGATGAAAAAAAACTTGTTCGATCCTACTGTTCTTGACAATTATCTAATTTTCAAAGATTTTGATTATTACACCGTGTAAAAGTTTGTATAGTTTGATATTATGAGTAAAATCCTTGTTTTTTCAATCAAATTTGTTCATGAAAACAGTCTATACACAATGTAATAATGACTGAAATAGTCGAAACTTTCACCGAAATCACTAACAAATTCAGTCCGAAATTAAATAACTTTCTATCCGAAATTCACTTAATCAGTCAGTATATAATTGAACACCAACACAAATGTTCGAACTTGATCTGATATACACCGGAATGATCCAAAATTCGTAAAACACACACGATTCACCCAAAGTAGTCGAACAGTCCGAAATCAACCGAAATCCGATTCAACCAAACTAATACATCATATCTGAAACTCAGATTCAGATCTTAAACAATTCTCGAAAAAACAGCAATTCAGATCTGGACTTAGATTCAGCCGATTTTATCTATGAAAACAGGTCGTAATTCACTGAATTATGTCCGAAAAATGTCCGAAATTCACCAAAAATCAACTGAAATCAGTCTGAATACAATTTGAAATCTATTTGAAAGATAACCGTTTCAGTCCAATTTTGCGGAAATGATATTAGACTCGATCAAAACAGTTCGACAACAGTACACTATCAACACAGATTTCTTTTTAATTCATCCGTTCATATGTAATTTCAGCAGACACATTCGTTCGTAACCTTGTTGCAAGTTCTTCAAGTGTTCATCAGAAATACCACTAACAAGAGCCTAACACATCAGATTTAATTAAAGATTCGATTTTCTACTAAACAACTAAGTCTCAGCTTATTTCACTTTCATACGTACAACAACATTCAATTCCGATCTGAAAAAACTGACTTTGTGATATGCTGAAACTAAAGAAATCAATTCAAATCATCTCATTTTCGTTTTTTTTTTTTAAATGAACATCATAACAACAAACTTTCAATCTTCAGAACTGATGTAACAAATATTATAATGAGATTTGATTCACTTTCAGTTGTAAATCAGTTCTATGTTTGAATGAAACAATGATGCGCTTCAGATCTGAAGTGTATATCAGATCTGATTGAAAACAGTTCGTAAATGATAAAAAAAATTTCCGAAAACTTTGAAATTTGATCTTTAACACACCGATTCAGTCCGAAAATGATTTAAAAATAACCGAGATTCGATCAAATCAGTCTGAATTTATCAAAATCTTAAAACCAAAAATCATTGAAACAATCTGAAATAATCTTCGAAAATCGTCTGAATTCGATTTGGTTCGAAACTTGTCCGATTCAAGCAATGATTACGCGCTGAACTATCCTTAGCTCTGATACCACTTGTGAGCTCAGGATCGGATCGTAAACGATCATTAGTTCTGCGGTAGATTCGATTTAACGTGCGGAATCCGTTAAATCGAACCGTAATCATGCGCGAAGACGTAAATAAATGTCGTTTTATTTCATACCAACGACAACTGGACAGAGTTTCGACTCGATATATACAAAGAACACTCGAAATATAAGAATCGTGACGAAAACGAGAGTGCTCTTGTTGTAGATGATGAACTTGAAGAATTGTGTATCGAACGGATGTACTTCTCTGATATGGGTTATGAACGAATGGACATGGAACTATATATAGATGCTCTTGATCCGTGCCAGCATCTCATTCTACAATCGTAGGAATCTGCAATCTTCATTCCCGATCCGTGCGAATTAGCATTTCCTCATCCATGCATGTTCTGACTTATCATATACTAAATGTTGACTTTTATAACTCCCATGCAAATATTCATTTTAGGTTTTGTATTATTGCCGTAATATTATGATATCATCACAAGATTGTGATGACATCATTCCCTGATTATGTCCGCTCTTTACGCATTGTGCCGTACTGTACCGTATCGTGACCTATCATTACCTAACGACGCCTAGTGAAATCTCTGTCCGTGATGATACAGACTCAAGACTTTAAACATTACAAATACTGACAGATTTCTAACTATGGACATACAAAATGCACTCACACGACCCATGACACCTCTAGCTCCTCATACTACAAGCTCCAATCGATATATGTATCTAACGACCTGCAAGCATGCAGAAGAGTGTGTCAACATAAATTTTGCGAGTTCACAGTTTTGTTTTACGTAAATCCATTAAGTGTTTAGTTTAAAGACATGTTACGAATAATAAACTCGATACCGATTGACTGTTCTGTTTTTGGTGCCCTAATCAATGTCTATCATCATTGATCAAAGTGTTTAAGTTCACGCCTGGCTCCCAGTACGGCGTGAAGTTTGTCAAGCCTAATAGCGCTATCAATTAATACCCCGTTGCCTCCCAGGCAACTAGCTTGGTATGTAAGTAGGGACTTTCATGATAGAGTTGCGTTTATTAACTAACATCGAAATTAGACCAAAGTATTTAAAAGTATTCTTCCCAGGAATATTAGTTTGTTTGCCCCCCCCCCCCTCGGATGCATGCTTGTAAAAGAGTAGTGAACTCGCCTTTGTTTGCTCGGTATGATAACGTACTTCTAGCGTTAATTAGTGGTTAGGTCCGTTACACACGACCTAAGGTTTAAATAATGTAAGTACATACATGTGTAGGGTCATGCGATACCCTAAGTGTCCAAACAACTAGGTGTTTAGGTGATAAGGCTAATCATGATTTAACATACAATGACATACAGTGGATTACAATGGGTTCTCTAGTCGGTGACAAGTATTTTTGATTTAATAAACTCAGATGTAATGGTTGTCAGTAAACACGGACATCAAAAATACGGACTAGTGTAACACCTATGTGAAGCCCAGAAGCCTTATGTTATAAGTCCTGACTATATAAGTTCTGACAAATATATACAACATTTAAACTCGGAGAACCTGGTTGATATATTACCTAAATTCGGACATTGTATGTATACATTTAATAAGTTCGGACACTACCATTTCTCATAAGTGTGGATACCCGTTTGAAGCCCATGAATAGATGCGGACTCTCATATAACTTAACAAATGCGGACTCTCAAATAACTTAACAAATGCGGACTCTCATATGCTTAAAAATGCGGACTCTCAAATTTCTTAACAAATGCGGACACCATCCAATTCTCATAAGTGCGGACCATATAATTCTCATAAGTGCGGACCAACATAATCACAAACTCGGAATACATTAATTGACAAACTCTGACCCTTGTGACTTCACAAGGTTGGACTAACATCTTTTCCAAATCATTAACACAGTGAATATCACAGTTTTCAATAACGATCCTACGATCAAAACCCTAATCGCCGCAATGAATCATATTATGAATCAAAGCAATAGTTCAACACTCATATCATATCAAATGGCATCTAAAATGACTAGCAGCAACATACAATTCAATCAATCTAGCTATTATCACACTTTCATCAGTCATGAAACAATACACAGATTGTTTGGATGACTAGGGTTTTGCATGGAATAAAAAGAACGAGATTCACAACATAAAGCATGAACACTTACCTTAGATTAATATAGAGATTGTTCTAGGAGAATTGGAAAAGATTAAGATTGAGGATGGAAAGTTGTGCTGCAAAGCCAAAATGATTAGGGAATGATTTGAAAATAATAAACTGCCATACAGTGATTTTGAGAGGTTTTAGGGTTTGAAGTAGTCTATTAACATTTCAAAAATACTCTGAACACCCCCCTTAATTATACAACCTTCGCACCAAGGCACATAAATCATTCAATTCATATTTAAAACACATAATTCACGTATTTGACAAGCAACGTACAAATTTCTTGTAAACCATCCGTTTATAATTATTCGTGTTAGTCACCAACGTTCGAGAATCAACTTGTGCGTTTTCCGGTAATTCCCCGAATTACCAACGTAGACTCATTTAACTAACCCTAGTTAAATGTAATGCTATGAATGTATGTCTAAATTAACTACGACTAGGTTAAAGTAGTAACCTGCAGTTGCGTGTTGTCACAAATCTACCTTTGCCCCGATTGCCGAGTGTTATGTGCCTCATCTCCAAGGCTTGATACAAAACTACTATCGAGCCGGGGGTCTCATTGGAAGCAGCCTCTCTATTCCTATGGGGTAGAGGTAAGGCTATGTGACAAATGGCATTTTTCATGTAATTTCCATACAATGTGAACAATATTTTATATGATTGTGTATTTTGAAAATGTGATGTGCATGAATCCCTGGATTACGTTTAAAGAACTCACAAAATATCTCATGATTCATAATGACTATCATTACTGATTTCAACTCGAAACGGTTTACACAGTGCGCTAAACAAAACTAGCACGCTTATCTGATAAACTAGTAGTGCTAACAGGAGTTCAGTACTCAGTCAGACAACATGTCTAGGACACAGATTGAGTCCCAAAATCAACGTTATACTAGAACTCTATGTAGGAAAGTAAGGGTTAACATAAACACTTTCTGGAAGCTAAAATAAGCACTAAAAAGCACCTGAAACGCATTTTAAACACAAAATTCTACAGAATTCAACAAAATTAAGCTTTTACAAGTCACAATAACATTCAAAAATAGTGTTTAATCATCCTTAATAACTTGTAAAGTGTCAGAAATGAAAATTGTCACAAAAGGTACTTCATACCTGCTAAATTGCACATTTAAACACTTTAACGAACCGACAACCGAACTATTAACCGAGCACTACCGGAAACATCAAAAATGAAGTTGAAACATTGTTCAAGTGTTATTTAGCTAGTATGGGTCATAAAACACATCAAAACCCCTAAAAACACTTAAACACATATAATCCATCATTAGCACCAAAGTTACACCTTAACCCTTAAACTTTCAACTTTTGACACTTTACCCCCATACCTTTTTGGACGGTCAAACATGGGGCCCACATGCCCCCATGTTGTCCCCTAAACTTTGACTCGTCACTTCGACTAGTAAACGTGGTAATCAGTAGGTATATTTGCAAGGGATTATAACGTTCGTGATTACGATCATGTTGCAAAGTTCAATTGAACTTTGACTTAACCAATTATGGTCAAAATCGAAAGTCAAACAGTAAGTCAAACTGTTTGACTTTTAGCTTAAAATAGCTAAAATAATGAAATAGACTAGGATGAAAACTTACTTGTATTTGGAAACACTTAAGATCTCAAGTGGGAGGCCTCCAAATGATGGAAGCAAGCTCCAAGAAGTAGGGAGAAGAAAGAAGTGAAATGATCAAGTTTTGAAGTGAATGAAGGTGGTTATTTATACTACTCTTGAAGTCATAGGATCATGACATGTGGCTAGAGTGTTCTCCAAAGATTAATAAGATTGCAACAAGTGTTAGGATCAGATTTAGTGCTTAGACAACACATAACTTTGTCAACAAGATCACTAAAATAATCAAAACTTGGTGAAGAAGCAAAATCTTTATTACTTTTTTGACATTTTTGGCCCTTGGACTTGTATTTTCACTTGTTTGCCATTTTAACCCCTTTAACCTAATATTTAGGTTATATAAGGACGTTAAAGCATATGTAGCTTGGTTTTGTCTGAAAGTGTCGTGGATGTCAGTTCGTTCGGTTCTACGGTCGCGTTTTTCATTGAATTTACGTCAAACGCCCAAACGAACACGAAAACGGACGAAATTACGCAACAATGATATCTTTGCATTCTTATCAATAAAATACAAGATTTTATTTGGTACAAAAATATTCGGATTCGTATATGAGGTTCGTATTTAGAAATACGAGAATTGGCAGACTTTCATAGTAAGGGCCATACCTAGGGAGGAGAAAATTTTTATAGGAGGAGATTTTAATGGGCACATTGGTAAGGATCGTGATGGCTTTGAGTTGGTACATGGGGGTTTTGGCTATGGCGATAGAAATGACCCTGGTAGAGACCTTCTAGACTTTGCGGCAACTAACGACCTAGGTATTATAAACTCGTTCTTTAGGAAGAGAGAATCTCATTTGATCACTTTTAGTAGCGGAGGACGCAACACGCAAATCGACTATCTTTTGATGAGGCAGGATGACCGACGGATGTGGATGGATTGCAAGGTTATACCCAGGGAGACTGCGGCGACTCAACACCATTTGCTAGTAGCAGATATAGCCCTAAAAGTAAGACTAACTGAGGGGGAGAGGAAAACCAGACCCAGGATTCGTTGGGGAGACTTGAAAGGAGAAAAAATTATGATGTTCACAGAAAGAGTTATCGCAATGACATCGATGCAACCAGGTGACGACGCAAACCGGATGTGGGAGACTATGGCGACTTCGATCACTACAGTGGCGATTGAGACGCTCGGGGTCACAACAGGAAAGACTAGTGGGCATAAGGAGTCTTGGTGGTGGAATGAAGACGTGCATACCAAAATAAAGGATAAGCAACATAGTTTTAGAGATCTTTTGAGGTGCACAGATGAGGAGGAGCGGCTAAGGGTAAGAGAGATCTACAAGAAGGCAAAAAGGGAAGCAAAAAAGGCGGTGACCGAGGCAAAAAACGCAGCATATAAACAAATGTATGAACGTTTGGAAACGAAAGAGGGGGAGCATGATATATTTAAGATTGCCAAAGCTAGGGAGCGAAGAAGACAAGATCTAGGAGTAGTAAAGTTTATCAAAGGAGAGGATGGACGTGTTTTAGTCAAGGCACAAGACATTAAGATGAGATGGCAAACCTACTTCCATAATCTTTTCAACCAAGGTAGGGCATACCAACATGATAGCAGCAACCCCAGGATTCAAAGGCGACAACAGAATAATTGTTACTGCAGGAGGATCACACATGACGAGGTGAGGATGGCACTTAGGAAGATGGGAAGAGGGAAGGCAATGGGTTTGGACAACATACCGATTGAGGTGTGGAAGTGTTTGGGAGAAGAAGGAGTCCGATGGTTAACACTTTTGTTCAATTGTATCTTCAAGACTGGAAAAATGCCTGATCAGTGGAGGAATAGCATCGTGGTGCCTTTATACAAGAATAAAGGAGACGCTCAATGTTGTGGGAATTACAGAGGAATCAAACTGCTAAGCCACACTATGAAGCTTTGGGAGAGGGTAATTGAGACTAGAATTAGAAGAGAAACTCAGGTTTCAGTAAACCAATTTGGATTCATGAAAGGGAGGTCAACTACAGAAGCGATACATATTCTAAGGAGGCTGATGGAAAAATATAGAGCAAAGAAGCAAGATTTACATATGGTGTTTATCGACCTGGAAAAGGCATATGACACTGTCCCACGGAAACTGATTTGGGATAGTTTGGAGGGGCGAGGGCTACCGGGGAAGTATATAGACATAATTAAGGATACGTACGATAGAACGGAAACTAGTGTCCGCGCGCCTGTAGGAGATACAAACTTCTTTCCTGTGGAGGTAGGACTCCACCAGGGGTCTGTGTTGAGCCCTTTTCTTTTTGCGGTTGTCTTGGATGAGTTATCCAAGTTGATTCAGGAGCCAGTCCCATGGTGCATGCTTTTTGCAGACGATATTGTGTTGATTGCAGAGACTAAACAGTGCCTAAACGCGAGGATAGAGGAGTGGCGAGTAGCTTTAGAAGGCAAGGGCCTTAGGTTTAGTCGATCTAAGACTGAATATCTACACTGTGATTTTAGCGGTGTAGCCATTGACGATGAAACCCAAATCACCATTGAGGATCAATTGGTCCCGCAGGTAACCAGATTTAAGTATCTGGGGTCGTTTGTACAAAGAGATGGTGACATAGACAGTGATGTAACTCATCGCATACAGGCCGGCTGGTGTAGATGGAGGGCAGCCAGTGGGGTATTGTGCGATAGGAGGTTCCCAACTAAACTAAAAGGGAAATTTTACAGGGTAGCAGTTAGGCCAGCTATGCTATATGGAACAGACTGTTGGGCTACCAAGAAGACACAAGCGCGCAAGATGGAGGTAGCAGAAATGAGGATGCTGAGGTGGATGTGTGGACACACGAGGTTAGATCGGATAAGAAATGAGGTTTTTAGGGATAGACTAAGAGTGGCTAGTATATCGGAGAAGATTAAGGAGGGGAGATTGAGATGGTTTGGGCATGTAAAGCGGAGGGAAGCGACGGCACCGGTTAGAGTAGTGGAAACTCTTACTGTGGAGGGGAGGAGAGGAAGAGGCAGACCCAAACTGACATGGGATGAGCAGATTAGGCATGATTTACTAGAGTTGCATCTTTCTGAGGACATGGTCCACGATAGGACTTCGTGGAGGCGTAGGATTAAGGTTAAGGACTTCTAGAGGATATTGTAGAAAGGTTTTAGGTGTTTTTCATGGACGTAGGCTTTTCCTTTTCTTTAAGGGACTTCTCCGATGATTGCCCTTCTTGTGTCTATGATGTTGTATGCTATTATACATGATTTACATTATGTTTACGCTTAAAATGATGTTGCATGCCATTATACATGATTCACATTATATTGTCCCACTCTTATCTTAGTATGGGCGACTTCATATTCATGCATTCTTTGACCTGATATGTTGGTTTGTTGTTCGCTTTCGAGCCGAGGGTCTCTCTGGAAGCAGCCTCTCTATCCCTATGGATAGAGGCAAGGTCTGTCTACATCCCACCCTCCCCAGACCCTATAAATAGCTCTGCTATCTGTGGGATATACTGGGTATGGTTGTTGTTGTACTTGAATAAGCGTGTTTTCGTCATCCCTAACCCTTTGAAACGTATTTCTAAGTTATGTAAAGGGTATTTAGGGTATGTGTAGCTTATGTCCTCATTCCGGAGTGTATGTTGTGTTAAATGGATTATGTTTAAGTATCGATTAATGAAACGCTTCCAAAAGAAAAAGTTTTTGAAAGCCCGAAATTTTGCACAAGGGTTACATGCCATCAGAGGTATCCTATATGTTAGATCTGCATACTGATAATCTTAAACCTGTCAAGATCCAAAATCTGAAATGTGAAGTCCAGGAATTGCTTACAAGATCTCAAAAAACCAATACTGAATTCAGCTACGGTATTGTTGGATGGTCTGGTTATCCGAGATCTTGCAATATTGTTTTTGGTGATGAACTTTCGTTTGAATTGCACAAGTCTACTCAGTTGCTGAAGTTAACAAAAGTTGTGCATTTCGTGACAAAGAGAAAGTCCTCTTCATGAGTGTTGCGTTGATTAAAGATTTATAAACAATGTTTCATATGATGATTGTTTGTGGTTGTACATTTGGTTCCTCGGTGGTACTAATTTTGCTTCTTAGACATGTTCTATATGTAGTTATGTCTATAAACAGGTTTCATTGTCAATGGATGGGTACTCCTTTTTTGGATGGGACAATGGAAATACTCATATGTAACTAATATATTAACCAATGTTCTATGTTTATAGTTGTCAATTATCTATAGTAGACAACAAGTTTTGGTACAATATCTATACACGTATCTATACTTTCTATTAAAATGTGTTATTCATGGTTTTCTAAAAACCACCCGTGTTTGCACACGGGTCTTACTACTAGTATATTGTATTTCATACTTGGGATCTGTATAAATATGTGTATCTTTTGCACATATCAACTCTTGTTCGATTTCAAGCTCTAAATCGCTTTCTAGAAGGTTATACGCGTGCTGATGCGTAAATATAACCAGTTTAATGCAACGAACACTTAGGAATAGTGAAATAGGCTTAACATACCTTAAATAACCTTTACATAACTTAGAAATAAGTTTTGAAGGCTTTGGTATGGCAAAATCAAGTTGAATCGCTTACAGGGACTAAACTTGACAAACTGCGAAAGTATGCCAATTTGAACTGTAACGAACATTCCGGAACATGACCATAAGTTAAACACACCCTAAATATCCTTTACATAGTTTAGAAATAGGCTTTGAGGGGTTCGGTGTGCTAAAATAAACTTTTGGGTCATTCAGGGACTAAAAGCGTCAAAAAATGCATAAGTTTGCTCTTTCACGCATAACTTACGTTCTGAATACATCCGGACATCCAAAAATTTATGTAAGCACTAAATATTTTATTTTAGTGTTTGGCATAAGAAAAAATCCATTCATCACACCATTTGGATCGTTTTTCGCGCTTATGCGCATTCCGTCGTAATTAACCGAACAACGCAATCGTACGGCCAAACGAACCGACATCCGAGATATTTTTGTGCACATTTTAAGTTCCCTATACTTTAAATTCATTTTAGAGCTTTGAAATGGGGTTAACGGGGCTTAAACGTGTCAAAAATGCATCAAATAGCAAGTTTTGAGCTTCAGGGGCCTGTTTTGCCACTTTTCAAACTTTCTGCTCTGCAAGCTCCTTGCGCACCTCAACACTTAAAACGTTACGGTGCGCAAGCAGGGGTCAGATGCAGAAAATTGTTTTGGCTGCAGATTAATGGCTTTCAAACACCCCAAAGGCCAATGCCATGTGTCAAACTCTTGTGGTGGGGGCAAAATGAGTTACCACAACATTCCGACAAGTGTACGGGTGAGATCAAGGCACGTTATCCAAGAAAGGATCCTAACGCTGAACCGAAATCTTTAAATACCCAAGCATCCCCATTGCAAAACCCACAAGAATCTGATTTGAGAAGCTCTAAGTTGAAACCATTGTTTCATACCTGAGCTACTTGAATCAAGATTAGCATTCGGGGACCCTTTGTAAGTATTCCTTCGTTCTTTTATTGCTTTTCGAGTCCGAAAGTCGAACTTTGTTTGACTTTCTGCATTGACCGGTTTATGGTCAATGCGAAGTTCATTTGAACTTCGCAACGTGAGCGTAATCACGATGGTTATAGTCCCTTGTGACTATGCCTACTGATTACCACGTTGTCTAGGGTCGTAAGGGTAAGCGATCTAATAAATCGCTTATACCTTCGAACCCGACCCATTTGGTCGATCATTAGGATCCGACCAAACACATTAGGTGACCATAGTATATAGGGAATAACCTTCCGAGGTTATACCTTATGGTCGCTTCGTTTAAGTAGTTGTATGATAGGTAGTTTATATGCCTTAGGTAAATTACCAAAATGCCCTTTTTACGCCAAAATTCATTTTAAGCATATGTAACATAACTTTTGGTATCTAAACTGATTTGGTAACAATATTAGATTTGTTAAGGCATATTTTACTTGTCATAGGACTAGTTAGGCGTTCCGAACGCGTTTTACGCGAACGACGCGTTAAAGTAGCATAAGCTACCTAAGCGGGTCGTAATGGGTCGTAAGCACTTAGGATAGGTTTCATTTAGTATGTAGGCTTTGTTAAACCATACTACATGAGTTCCCATACTCATTTGATTTACGAGCCCTCATTCTATCCGATCCTCCGATATAGGTCCGGTTTATTAACATAGTTACCTATATTAGGTGTCGTTTGATTCCGTGATCTCTAGCATTGCTTGGTGTTTATCTTAGGACTTCTAAGCAATCTCAGGTGAGTACATAGACCCCTCTTTTACTGTTTTCAAACTGTTTTGGGGTGGAACACATGTGCCTACTTGTTACATTCATGCTTTCCTGTTTTCACATCATATACTTGCTATGTTTATTAGTACACTTATAGTACATGTTTTACATTACATTTTATGCTATGTATGTCCATTGTGTGCATACTTAGTACATTGTTTTACATTACATTTCTGCTATGTATGTTGACTGATAGCATGCTAGCACATTGATTTACATGACTTTTATGTTTTGTATGTTAACTTAGCATACTTAGTACATCACTTTACAATACATTTTATGCTATGTATGCCCATTGTGTGCATACTTAGTACATCATTTTACATTACACTTATGCTATGTATGTCCATTACGTGCATACTTAGTACATTGTTTTACATTGCATTTCTGTTGCATATGCTCATCCAGCATATGAACACATTATACTACATTTTGAACCGTTGTAACCATTTGACTATGTGAACCGTCGTAACCCTTTGATTATATGAACCGTTTGCAACTATTGAACCGTGTGAACCAGTAGTATCTGTTGACATGATTTACATTTGACAATAGACATTTGACTATACATAAACATTTCTACAATTGTTAAACATTTCATCTTGATGGTTTGGTTTGAGTAAGTGATTTAAGTAACGAGGCGTATGTAATATGATACAAGCACGGTGGATACGCCGCTGGTACTTCCTATATATATGTGTTTGTATGATATCACATATTGTAGCGTTATTTGAATCATTTCAATTTGAGACATATAACATTTTATACAAATAACATACTTTTCACAAGACATTGATTTACAAACAACTTATCTTATACAAACTCATTTTACATGGTTATTCATTTAACCATACATTATTCCCTTATTTATACATATCATCTGATCTTATCGTTTTTCAAATAATTTACAAGACAAAGCAAATTACAAGGTTTATGACTAAACATTTTATCAAACATAAGTCATGAATTATGTTTTCACAAAACCTATGTATCTCACAGGCATTTTTATGTTGACGTACCTATTTTCACATGTGTTTTCAGGAGAAGATGCATAGGACTTATCAAGACATACTTAGGCGGACCTGTGCCTTAGTGACTTAAAACGAGACAAGAACTAGTTAATTTATGTTATGTAATCTTTGGTTCTTGTTTAAAACAATGTAAACTTTCATGTTTGATTAATAAAACGAAACTTCAATTGCCATGGATTTGAAACAATTAATTCTGTTACAACACTCCCCGACGTTTCCGCCACGTTTCGTTGTCTCACGTGGTCGGGGTGTGACAGAAAAGTTGGTATCAGAGCCAATGGTTATAGGGAATTAGGTTATTAGTAATTCTTTGACCTAGTCTATAACCTTCTTAGGACCCTAACGCGAGTTTACTTGCGTTTAGTCATAAAACAATACCGTCACCTATCCTTAGGCGACGACCACAACAAGAACATAAATTTCAAAACCGCTTTGAAAACTAATCATCTGTTCTATGATGATTGATTACTAGGTTTTGAACCCTCTGTTATAAGGTTTTGAACCCCTTTGAATTTTCAAAACTCTCGTCAAAGATTTGGGTCCTAAATAGTGTGAACACGTGCAAACTGGAAGAGTGAATGCCTGTACCCTAGGTTTTCTGTCTAAGGCTAGAGTGTTCGTACAAATCCACATAATCGGACCAGTCACTCTTACCTGGGAACTCTTGGGGTGAGTGTCCACTTATAGGCGAGCATGTCTTCGCAATACACTATGAGGATCTATTTGCTTTGATTCAGCCTTTGTGTTGTTTGTTTGCTTCGTGGTTCAAACAAATGACCATCAACCATGATTTTGGTCGGTAATTGTAACATCCTATTCTACCCAATGCCGTTTCATTTGTTTTCTTTCATGTTTTCCTCTTTTAGAATGCCTCCTTGACGTGAAAACCAGATAGCGACTGCCGAACTGATAGAAATCATTGCGCAGCAAATGGCTGCTCAATTCCCAAATCTCTTTGCTCAATGGAACCAAGCCAACAACAACAACAATGGTCCATGCAATTTCAAGAGTTTTAACTCGGCTAAACCACTCAAGTTTAGTGGTTCTGAGGGAGCGACTGGGCTTCTTCAATGGTTCGAGAGTATTGAGAATACTTTCCGCCACGTGCTGTGTCCTGACAATCGCAAGGTCGAGTTTTCTTCGAGTGTGTTCTAGAAGAGGGCCCTCTCGTGGTGGAACGGGGTTATGAGAGATCATGGTGCAGAAGTTACTCTAGCACAGACATGGGATGAACTTAGGGCCCTTATGATGAGGGAATTTTGTCCTCGTCACGAGATCAGGGCCTTGGAAAGGGAATTTGACGATCTTACGCAAGATAGCGGTGAGCATCGAGCCTACACGGACCGTTATTAGGAGTTAAGTCTGTTATGCCCAAACATGGTCACGCCTTTGGATAAGTCAATCGAAAAGTACATTGATGGCCTCCCTGACTCAATACAAGACATTGTGACTGGTAGCAACCCTACTACAGTTAGACAGGCCATTGAGCTATCTGCAACCTTGACTAAATCAAAGATCAGGAAAGGTAAACTTTTCCGAAAAGGTGACAAGAAACCGGTCGAGGAATCGAACCCAATCGAGGAATCAAAGACCATGGATGAACAGACTGGATCTCCTAAGAAGTCAAAGAAGCAAAAGGCTTCTCAGAACTTCGCCATGGTTACTCACAATGATCAAGTCGTCCCCAACTAACCAGCTCAACCCCCTGCTAGGAAGCCATACAATGGAACTGCACCCTTGTGCAACCAATGTAGCCTCCATCATCATGCCAATGTAAAGTGCCGCAAATGCCAAACTTGTGGACTTATAGGCCATACAGCAAGAGTCTGCCCAGCTGCAGCTGCACCAAACCAAGTTGGCAACAATCCTGCTCAAGGTCGTTTTCTACCAGGTTCTTGCTTCAACTGTGGCGAGATGGGTCATTTCCGAAGAAATTGCCCAAAGCTTGCTAATGCAAATCCAGCACAGGGATGAGCATCTGACTGACTAGAAGACAACATTGTTTAGAAATAATCACGTCTTATGTATTATTTTCTTTTGTTGTCAAGGTCCAAGAAACAGTTGTTATCATTGTTTATAAATAAATCTTTTATTTACATTGCAATGTATTTATGTGGTTGCATGTATAAACAACATATCTCTTACAATACCGACAATCAAGGAACCGTATTCCTTGAAGAACAAACTACCCCCAAAATTTTCCCATTCTATGATCTCTTGCGTTTTCCACGAAATTCCTAAGTACCCGTTTCATCCAAGGATACGAAGTACAAGGCGCAAGTTACAACACTGGACGAATACCCAAAGTACCACTATAAATCCTTAATAGGGTACTTAAGGATATTTCCGTAAATCCTAAAATTGTTGTGTTCCTTAATTCGAATATTACGTTTCTTTGAAAACAAAATCGAATTTTGGGAGATCATCCTATCTTTTCAGATAGATCCCAGGGGACATTGAAGTCCAGCGACTGGTTTCCTGGTGTACTTTGAATATCCATATTCAATCACTAACAAGTTAATAACAAATTAATAACTGAGTTAAGCAACTATGTGATTATGTGCTTATGTGTTCCCTTTTATGTTTTTGGTGTAATCCAAGTTTTTGTTATCTAAAATCCTCAATGGACTTCTACGTTGTAGTTAAGTCCATTGGGTTATAAAGTACTACTCCATAATTAGACCCCTTGAGTGGTCTAGTTAAACTGATTGATCCAAAAATCTGGTTAGGAACATCATGTGATGATATAGCTGAAAGGACTCCTTGGTGGCCTAATTAAAAAGATCATTTGTCGATCTAATTAAAAGGACCCTATGGTAGTCTAGTCACCCTCATCACAAGTTTGATTTTCTTCCCCTAAACATTACAAGACAAACTGTGCAAGGAATTACGTAATTATGGATGCATACATAATTATGGAATTTAGTGCACAGAAACCACAGCGAGCTTTGTCATGTGCCTAGAAGTTAACTCTTTTCATTTCCATTTCTGAGGAAGAACCCGTTGAAAATGACTCCGTTTGTTCATTTTCGTTTCTGAAGATTGTCTGTTGAGGAAATGAATATCCGTTTGATTATCCTTTTCATTTCTATTTCTGAGGAAGCACCCGTTGAAAATGACTCCGTTTGTTCATTTTCATTTCTGAAGATTGTCTATTGAGGAAATGAATATCCGTTTGATTATCTTTTTCATTTCCATTTCTGAGGAAGCACCCGTGGAAAATGACTCCGTTTGTTCATTTTCGTTTCTGAAGATTGTCCGTTGAGGAAATGAATATCCGTTTGATTATCCTTTTCATTTCCATTTCTGATGAAGCACCCGTTGAAAATGACTCCGTTTGTTCATTTTCGTTTCTGAAGATTGTCCGTTGAGGAAATGAATATCCATTTGATTATCCTTTTCATTTCCATTTCTGATGAAGCACCCGTTGAAAATGACTATGTTTGTTCATTTTCGTTTCTGAAGATTGTCCATTGAGGAAATGAATATCCGTTTTATTATCCTTTTCATTTCCATTTTTGATGAAGCACCCGTTGAAAATGACTCCGTAAGTTCATTTTACGTTTATGAAGATTGTCCGTTGAGGAAATGAATCCCCGTTTGCTTATTCCTTCATTTCCGCTTCTGAAGAATACTCGTTGAGGAAAATGACTCTGTCTGTTCATTTTCGTTCTGAAGAATGTCCGTTAAGGAAATGACAGGATTATGCCTTGTATATCTGGTGGTTACTTGACACAAAGTCACAGATGGACTCCTACGAATAAATTTCGGGACGAAATTTCCTAAAGTAGGGGAGACTGTGACACCTGGGTCACTGCGACCATCAAACAAATACCAAGCCAATGAAATATTGTATTTCATACTTGGGATCTGTATAAATATGTGTATCTTTTGCACATATCAACTCTTGTTCGATTTCAAGCTCTAAATCGCTTTCTAGAAGGTTATACGCGCGCTGATGCGTAAATATAACCAGTTTAATGCAACGAACACTCTGGAATAGTGAAATAGGTTTAACATACCTGATATAACCTTTACATAACTTAGAAATAAGTTTTGAAGGCTTTGGTATCGCAAAATCAAGTTAAATCGCTTACAGGGACTAAACTTGACAAACTGCGAAAGTATGCCAATTTGAACTGTAACGAACATTCCAGAACATGACCATAAGTTAAACACACCCTAAATATCCTTTACATAGCTTAGAAATAGGCTTTGAGGGGTTCGGTGTGCTAAAATAAACTTTTGGGTCATTCAGGGACTAAAAGCGTCAAAAAATGCATAAGTTTGCTCTTTCGCGCATAACTTACGTTCTGAATACATCCGGACATCCAAAAATTTATGTAAGCACTAAAATATTTTATTTTAGTGTTTGGAATAAGAAAAAATCCATTCGTCACGCCATTTGGATCGTTTTTCGCTCTTATGCGCATTCCGTCGTAATTAACCAAACAACGCAATCGTACGGCCAAACGAACCGACATCTGAGATATTTTTGAGCACATTTTAAGTTCCCTATACTTTAACTTCATTTTAGAGCTTTGAAATGGGGTTAACGGGGCTTAAACGTGTCAAAAGTGCATCAAATAGCAAGTTTCGAGCTTCAGGGGCCTGTTTTGCCACTTTTCAAACTTTCTGCTCTTCAAGCTCCTTGCGCACCTCAACACTTAAAACGTTACGGTGAGCAAGCAGGGGTCAGATGCAGAAAATTGTTTTGGCTGCTGATTAATGGCTTTCAAACATCCGAAAGGCCAATGCCATGTGTCAAACTCTTGTGATGGGGGCAAAATGAGTTACCACAACATTCCGACAAGTGTACGGGCGAGATCAAGGCACATTATCCAAGAAACGATCCTAACGGTGAACCGAAATCTATAAATACCCAAGCATCCCCATTGCAAAACCCACAAGAATCTGATTTGAGAAGCTCTAAGTTGAAACCATTGTTTCATACCTGAGCTACTTGAATCAAGATTAGCATTCGGGGACCCTTTGTAAGTATTCCTTCGTTCTTTTATTGCTTTTCGAGTCCGAAAGTCAAAATTTGTTTGACTTTCTGCATTGACTAGTTTATGGTCAATGCGAAGTTCGTTTGAACTTCGCAACGTGAGCGTAATCACGATGGTTATAGTCCCTTGTGACTATGCCTACTGATTACCACGTTGTCTAGGGTCGTAAGGGTAAGCGATCTAATAAATCGCTTATACCTTCGAACCCGACCCATTTGTTCGATCATTAGGATCCGACAAAACAGATTAGGTGACCATAGTATATAGGGAATAACCTTCCGAGGTTATACATTATGGTCGCTTCGTTTAAGTAGTTGTATGATAGGTAGTTTATATGCCTTAGGTAAATTACCAAAATGCCCTTTTTACGCCAAAATTCATTTTAAGCATATGTAACATAACTTTTGGTATCTAAACTCATTTGGTAACAATATTAGATATGTTAAGGCATATTTTACTTGTCATAGGACTAGTTAGGCGTTCCAAACGCGTTTTACGCGAACGACGCGTTAAAGTAGCATAAGCTACCTAAGCGGGCCGTAATGGGTCGTTAGCACTTAGGCTAGGTTTCATTTAGTATGTAGGCGTTGTTAAACCATACTACATGAGTTCCCATACTCATTTGGTTTACGAGCCCTCATTCTATCCGATCCTCCGATATAGGTCCGGTTTATTAACATAGTTACCTATATTAGGTGACGTTTGATTCTGTGATCTCTAGCATTGCTTGGTGGTTATCTTAGGACTTCTAAGAAATCTCAGGTAAGTACATAGACCCCTCTTTTACTGTTTTCAAACTGTTTTCGGGTGGAACACATGTGCCTACTTGTTACTTTCATGATTTCCTGTTTCACATCATATACTTGCTATGTTTATTAGTACATTTATAGTACATGTTTTACATTACATTTTATGCTATGTATGTCCATTGTGTGCATACTTAGTACATTGTTTTACATTACATTTCTGCTATGTATTTTGACTGATAGCATGCTTGCACATTGATTTACATGACTTTTCTGCTTTATATGTTAACTTAGTGTACTTAGTACATTGTTTTACAATACATTTTATGCTATGTATGCCCATTGTGTACATACTTAGTACATCATTTTACATTACACTTATGCTATGTATGTCCATTACGTGCATACTTAGTACATTGTTTTACATTGCATTTCTGTTGCATATGCTCATCCAGCATATGAACACATTATACTACATTTTGAACCGTTGTAACCATTTGACTATGTGAACCGTCGTAACCCTTTGATTATATGAACCGTTTGCAACTATTGAACCGTGTGAACCAGTAGTATCTGTTGACATGATTTACATTTGACAATAGACATTTGACTATACATAAACATTTCTATAATTGTTAAACATTTCATCTTGATGGTTTGGTTTGAGTAAGTGATTTAAGTAACGAGGCGTATGTAATATGATACAAGCACGGTGGATACGCCGCTGGTACTTCCTATATATATGTGTTTGTATGGTATCACATATTGTAGCGTTATTTGAATCATTTCAATTTGAGACATATAACATTTTATACAAATAACATACTTTTCACAAGACATTGATTTACAAACAACTTATCTTATACAAACTCATTTTACATGGTTATTCATTTAACCATACATTATTCCCTTATTTATACATATCATCTGATCATATCGTTTTTCAAATAATTTACAAGACAAAGCAAATTACAAGGTTTATGACTAAACATTTTATCAAACATAAGTCATGAATTATGTTTTCACAAAACCTATGTATCTCACAGGCATTTTTATGCTGACGTACCTATTTTCACATGTGTTTTCAGGAGAAGATGCATAGGACTTATCAAGACATACTTAGGCGGACCTGTGCCTTAGTGACTTAAAACGAGACAAGAACTAGTTAATTTATGTTATGAACTCTTTGGTTCTTGTTTAAAACAATGAAAACTTTCATGTTTGATTAATAAAACGAAACTTCAATTGCCATGGATTTGAAACAATTAATTCTGTTACAACACTCCCTGATGTTTCCGCCACGTTTCGTTGTCTCACGTGGTCGAGGTGTGACACTCTTAACAATGCATCACCACGTGTCAAATAGCAATTAGTCAAAGTATTCATTTATTACAGTTTTGTCTCTGATATAACAAACGGAAATTATAGTTTTGCCTAGGGAATTTCAATGGTTACATACCATTCGGTGACATTTTTCCTTTTTGTTTTAGAAAATGGTAGAACCACGTGTATTACACGGGTTGCATAAATATAAGTTATAAGTTATATTTATATACTAAGTAAAAATAAAATGAAGTTGTATCTTAAAAAACGATCCGTGTATTTGTGCGGATTAAATAAATATAATGTGATCGGTTAACACATACAATCGTCAAGATAACAACAACAACCATACCCAGTAAATCCCACAAATATTAATAGCAAAGCTACTTATAGGGTCTAGAGAGGGTGGGATGTAGACAGACCTTGCCTCTATCCCTAGGGATAGAGAGGCTGCTTCTAGAAGAGACCCTCGACTCCAAAACGAACAGCATATCAACACTTCAAGTCAAAGACTATAGACAAATAGAATATAGAAAAAAGAAGTCACCTATACAAAGAAAGTGATCAGAGTGACACATTATAATTTAAATCATGTACAATAGCATACAACCTCGTTCCGGCATAAACACATGAAGTCAATCACCGGTAAAGTCACTTAAAGAATAAGAAAAACATACGTCCCTAAAATACCCCTAAGACCTTAGTGCAATATCCTCTAGAAGTCCTTAACCCTAATCATACGCCTCCACGAAGTCCTATCTTGAACCATGTCATCAGAAAGATGCAACTCTAGTAAATCGTGCCTAATCTGCTCTTCCCATGTCAGTTTGGGTCTGCCTCTTCCTCTCCTCCCCTCCACAGTAAAAAAACAAACTTTGATATGTTATTTGCTTATTATAAAATTTTAATTTGTTTTGTTTTTGTATAATTTATTATTAGGTTAGAAACATACGTGTTACACGGGGATGAACCAATGAAATATTAGATGGTTATTAATAACCGGAAAAAATGAAAGTAATAGTTGAGAAAAGGATATTGAATAATATGAGAAATCTAATTTAAATAAGAATACAAATTTTATCTATCCTAATTATGGTTTTACAAAGAAAATTAAAAAAAAACAAGAAAATTTTTCATCCTACGACCAAACCCAAATAATATATTATTATTATTAATTTAAAGTTGAAAACCAATCTTTATTCTTATGGAAATTATATTGTTTAATAGTATTATTATTTAATAGTAGGGAGAAATTTAAAATTTAATTTAAATAAGAATACAAATTTATGTAATTTATCCTAATTATGGTTATGCAAAGAATTTAAAAAAAACTTCATCTATCTTCTACGGGCAAATACAAATGAGGGGAAAATATCAAATAGGAAGATTAATTTCGCTAGGAAGGATAGGAAGCAATAAGAGGATGACATGTGGCAACATTTAAAATAAAGAAAAAGGGTATTTTAGTCAATCCAAACATTTCTTCTTCCTTTTTTCAAAACCCAGTAACTTCAAAACCCACCATTTTCAAAATCCACCATCTTCAACCATTTCTTCACTTTCTATCTCAATAATCACTACATTATAGTGCGATTTTCATCACCAATCAATGATTCAAACACCCGATCAACGTGTTCTTCAGCTTTTTTTTTTTGAAGAAAACCCAGTTTAATTTCATACAAAATCTCGTTTTTTCCGGTGATTTTGAAGATAATCACTCGATTCGTTCGATTCGAGCGCTGATAAGTGTTTCAATCATTCAAAATTCGTCAATTTTTGAAGAAATCACTTCGATCCAGGTAAGAAATTCTTTAATTTCATTTTTACGATCTGGGTTTTTGATTTAGTCATTGCGTTTTACGATCATGGCGGGGGTCCGGGGGCAGCGCCCCCGGTAGCGGGGTCCCAGGGGCGGCAGCCCCTGGCTGGGGTTGAGCTGTAATAAAAATGCATCAGAAAAATTAATTTTCTGTAAATTGCCTCTGGAAACTGCATTGGTTCAGACAGTTCACAGCACAGACAATTCACAGCACATAGAAACACTTTCTTTGTGTTTTTAGGCCATTGCGTTTTAGAAAAACACATTCTTGAAGTGTTTTTGGTGCATTGCGTTTTAGGTAAAACACTTTTTTAGGTGTTTTCAGTCCATTGCGTTTTACAGATAACACTTTCTTTTGTTTTTTAGGCAATTGCGTTTTAGAATGAGTCATTTTAAGTGTTTTCTGGCCATTGCGTTTTACAAATAAGACATTGCTTTGTGTTTTTGGTGCATTGCGTTTTAGGTAAAACACTTTTTTATGTGTTTTCAGTCCATTGCGTTTTAGAAAACAGACATTTTAAGTGTTTTCTGGCCATTGCGTTTTAGATATAAAACATTTGTATGTGTTTTTGGTGCATTGTGTTTTATGTAAAACACATTTTTAAGTGTTTTTAGTCCATTGCGTTTTAGAAATTACATTTTCTTTTGAGTTTTTAGGCTATTGCGTTTTAGAAATAAGACATTTTTTTGTGTTTTCTGGCCATTGTGTTTTACAAATAAGTCATTTCTTTGTGTTTTTTGTGCATTGCGTTTTAGAAAAATGTCATTTTTAGGTTTTTTTTTTTCATTGCGTTTTACGATACTGGGGTTTTTTCTATTGCGTTTTACACAACTGGGTTTAAATTTTTTTTTTTCAAAATATAGCAATAGTATACTCGTTTTAAAGATAAAAAACGCTCGTTTTTTTGGTACAATTTTTATAAAAAAATAATGTCGTATGAAAGAGTTATTAACGTTTAAAAATTGGGGGGAATTGGAGGAGAGAGAAACTATTGGCTTGGATTGACTAGAATGCCCCTGAAAAAAGTCACGCGCCTCTTTTCTTACCTTCAATTTCCCTGATTGAATCTTAGCCATTGATCAACTAAATGGATGGTCAAGATCACTTCCTAGCCAAATAAACTTCCTATTGTATCTCCTCCCTACAAATGAGTTATTATTATTAATTCAAAGTTGAAAACAAATCTTTATTCTTATCGAAATTGTATTGTTTAATATTATTATTATTAATCAACAGGTGAGAAAAACTAAAAAAAATTATATAGAAAGGCATCAGAAAGTAACACGTGTTCGAAAATAATTTTCATTTATTAGTATAAAGAGATGAGATGAGTTATTTTCCTTTTTTATTTTTACTATTTTAGATTAACTATTCTTTACAAATTGTGGTTAAGTTATTTTTAGGAACCGTAATTTATTTATTTGTCAATATTATCATATGTAACTTAATTATATTTATATAATTTTTATTTTAGTTAATTATAAAGTTGAATATGCAGTTGTATTTAATTTATTTTTTTTATCGACGCTCCTATGTAAATTTTTTTGTCAACCAAATTTCATTTAGAATACTAAACATAGAGTGTTTATTTGGTATCATTGGCTACACGAGTGTCGGTACCTTACTGGTACTCTAAAGAATTGAACCAATTCCGATTTAACAACACCGGTACTGGTATTCATTCTCATTGTTTTCTATTGATGTAACAAATGTCGACATTCTTTTGGGCATATTACAACTTTATTTACTTTGTTTTTTTCGATTGCTATTAAAAAATGGGTAGCGGCGCAGCTTGTTGCCCGTTTACCAACTATCTCGATGTAAATTTCTAATTAATTAAAAAAATTGCTATAACGTGTGTCAGAGCGATAACAAAGAAACCAATACCAACCGAGTTTCCATTGCGTGTGGATTTCTACTAGTTTGTAACAGATTATGAATGCGATATTTCAACGATGTACAATCAAAAACAGAATCTACTTATAATATTATATTTATAAATGTTTAACGAGTGCATAATCATATAAGTTTTTATAGTGATGAGTACACGACTAATATTATATATGAGGGCATATATTACAAACAAACCATGGGATGAAATGTAACATTATCCCCGGGATTATAAACTAAGGGATAGGATTTGTGCACATACTTAGAATTATTCATGTTTTATTTGATTTGGTCAATAAACAATTTTGGTGCTACAAAAGAATTTTCAATAAATATTTTCTAAAAATGTAATTTTACTAGAATCTTTGAAATTATATTCCAAGTGTATGGCACATGACCAATTCCACACAATGATTATGATGGGGAAAGACTTGAATTTGTTGGAAACTTTTTACCATTATTTCAAAGTCCACAAATCTTAGGATAATACTTGACATATGACCCATTCAAAGTGTCATTATATCATCACTTTTCTCAATCTTCTACAGAATGTAACATTAATTGGGTCCTTTTAAAACAGTAATTAAAAATGTCTTAGATAAAGTTATATTATAAGTTCCAATATTTATAAATTTTTAATATAAAATTTAAAAAAAACCAAACAATTGGGTCTTTTTATTTTGATGATATGTTTCTAAAATCAAGTTCTATGATTTTTAACTTTTAACAATTTAAGTGAATAGAAATACATATGATTTTACACCTATTTCAATAATGTGTATCTTATGACATATTTCAATAATATACAATACAAATTGTTTTAAAAGTTGGATATATTGTACGACTAACCCGTTTATTTAATTAACCCTTGACTCATTTTTAAACATGACTTCTTTTTAAACAAATGATTTCCAAATCATGGTGTGTGGTGCTTAGGATTAGAATATGCGTTGTGGAGCCGTGAGCGTGGGGCACTAGCTACGCGGCTTCCATGGTAGATTGCGGACATCACAACGGCCAAGCTTTAGCGGGGGCATGAGAGGAGGCATGATGGTGGTGGCTAGCGCTATTGGGCAAAAATTGGGTGTTTTGGGGCGCTATTGGTGAAGTTACCACAACAGCCTCAAATAAGCGGGGTAGGACTGGGCAACGTGGTGAGTAGGCGTCGTCTAATCAGTGCCATATATCACAATAACAAAAGATGAATCCGGGTTGCGGCTAACACATATGTATGTATAGAATTTCGAACGATCTAAAACAATAAACCCTATTTATTGAAATTCTATTAAGTGCAGTTGTTTAATTACACTTGTATGCTTTAGTTATCATTTAATGGGAAAAAGAAATACTACTGCTACTATATTAATGACATTAGTTTAAGATCCCATGTGTTATATGGGCAGTAGAAAGAAAATATATGAGAAATTATATTGGCACATCGGTCCAGCTATTGACACACTGGCACACTTTGACTAGTTCAATACAGATCGTATAAGCCTATACGATCCGTATTGTAGTCCTGATTCTTTTTTAGGTTGAATTTTGGTGTGTTGAGTTTGGTTATTGGTGTTTTGGGTTTGGTTATTGGTGTTTATTGTTGGTTATTTTTGTTTAAATGGGTTTTATAATTTTGTTATATTTTTATCGTTACGTATCTTATTATAGCGTAACGTCGCGTATCGTATCACATTTTTAACTTTTTAATGTTTTATCGTGACATATTATAGCGTATCGTGACGTATCATGACTTGTCGTATCACATTTTTAACTTTGTTATATTTATCGTGACGTATTATAGCGTATGGTGACGTATCGTATCACATTTTAACTTTGTTATATATTATCATGATGTGTCGTATTATATCGTATCACCCTTGTATCGTATCGTATTGTATCGTATCGTACCGTAGTTGTATTTTGTATTATTTTTTCTGTTGATGTATTCATGACGTGTGATATAACATTATACATTATACATAACCAAACAACCAATCTAAACATTAAAATAAACAATCACAAATATAAATAATCTGAAACAACAAATTTAACTATATAATAAGTTTGCATATATACATGACATCATCCAAAATACATAAATAGTCAAAATACAAAAAAGTACAACAAACCTAGCATATCCGTCTAGTAACAATAACGTATCCTTTTTCTATACCCTTTTTTACCCAAAGTTCCAACTTTTGCGGGATATAAAATCCTAAACATTATAAAGGAATATATATATATATATATATATATATATCTATATATATAACATTTACAATATTTTTTAACAAAAAATGTAATTCACTTATAATATATATCATTCATACCTGATCAGTTTTGTGTAAAACTTCCAGGTAAGCGGGTTGTTCGCCACCCAATGACTCTTGAGCGTAAGAATACTTGTCACAACCTCGAATTCCTCATGCGAAGTATTACCGCAAGGCATTTGACTGACCAGGATCATGCCACCAGTCATATTGAACAATTAATTAAAATAAAGTAAATCCATCACTATCAATACGATCAGTGACTAAAGTTCAAGTCCAAAAGCAAGGCTTAAGTTAACAGCGGAAGCATATAGTTTAAAAATCCAAACATTAGTTTCAAAATTCATAAATGTTATTAAGAACCCAACAACGGTACTACACAACCACTACATTCTTCCGATGCAAGCTCCAGCGTTGTTCCTAAGGACCTTCAAAGCATGCTGTAGGGTGTCATCATAAAGTTGGCGAGTTCACAGTTTTTCAGTGTTGTTCCAAAAAACATAGCTTGTTAAAGTACACATTTATAAACATGTCATGGTGAGCTACCCGATCTTTAAAGGGGGTGTGTGGCTCGGGCATTGTGCGGCTGGTTTGGGTATTAAACACATAATATTAATTTGAATTATACTAACACCCATTCGATTTTTATAATCAACCAAATATATTCAAAGACTTTTATCAATTACACATAATTACAACGTATAGTGGAACGCGAAAGAAAATGATACGAAGTTAAAGGTACGAGTTGTCACACCATCCCCAAGTTGAAAGAAATTTCGTCCTGAAATTTAGCATGCAGTCACTTATTAAGCTAGTGTAGTTAAGTGTTTTCGCGGTGTGTCACATTATCCTCCTGTTGGTTTGGAATTTCGTCCCAAAATTCAGTAGTAGCTTCAGTACTGGATGCGTTGTTCTTAAACAACCGAGGATATTTTCGTATCATTTGATCTTCCCATTCCCAAGTAAACTCTGGACTACGACATGAGTTCCAACGAACTTAAACTATAGGTATTTTGCTACGCTTGAGGGTTTTGATTTCCCGATCCATAATCTCATCCGGTTCCTCAACAAAACGAAGCTGATCATCGATCGTGAGTTCCTTGAAAGGAACAATAAGAGTCTCATCTGATAAACACTTCTTCAGATTTAACACATGGAAAAAGTTGTGTACCGCACTGAGCTTTTCAAGCATGTTTTATCTATATGCCACTGTTTCGATTCTCTCGGTGATTTTGAAAGGTCTGACATAACGCGGATTAAGCTTTCCTCGTTTTCCAACACGAACCACACCTTTCCAAGGTGAAACTTTTAACAAAACTCGATCTCCAACTTGGAATTCCAAGGGTTTTCTACGCTTATTAGCGTAGCTTTTCTGACGGTTGCGAGCTGCCGACATTCGTTGTTTGGTCTGGGCAATCTTTTCCGTTGTGTCGAGTACGAGTTCACGTCTAGTGATTTGACTATCTCGAATTTTAGCCCAACACAAAGGTGATCGGCATTTTCGTCCGTACAATTTCTCGAATGGAGCAGCCTGAATGCTAGTGTGGTAACTGTTGTTATAAAGAGTTTGGATGGTACGTTCAGTTTGACCATCCATAAGCGGGTGATAAGCGGTGCTCATGTCTAAAGGTGAGCCGAAGGATTTGTGCATAGCCTGCCACAAATCGGATGCGAAACATGGGTCATGATCAGAGATAATGGAAGTTGGCACCTCGTGCGAAGCAACTACTTCCTTCAAGTAGATGCTTGCAAGTTTCGAAAACTTGTTGGTTTCTTTGATCGCGAGAAAGTGCGTAGATTTAGTTAGGCAATCTACGATCACCCAAATGGGGTCGTTCCCGCTTTGAGATTTAAGTAAACCAGTAACGAAATCCATGGATATTTACTCCCATTTCCACACTGGTAACTCCGGTTGTTGCAGTAATCCTGACGGCTTTTGATATTCGATCTTGACCCTAGCACAGGTAAAGCATTTCCTAATGTACTTCGCTATGATCGCTTTTATGTTAGGCCACAAGTACAAGGCCTTTAGGTCTTGATACATCTTGTCGGAACCAAGATGTATCAAGTAGCGAGACTTGTATGCTTCGTCCATCACAAGCTCTCATAGATTTCCATAGAATGGAACCCATATACGTTCCATGAAGTAGTGGATGTCGTCATCTTTGAGTTCGAGCTATTTTTCCATGCCTCGCATGGATTCAGCCAAAAGATTTCCCCCTTTAGTGCTTTAACTTGAGCGCTGCAAATTAGGTCAGGGAGGTTTGAATGAATGGTTAGTTGTAAAGCGCAAACACATTTAGGTTTGGTTTCCTTTCTGCTGAGGGCATCGACTAGCATGTTTGCCTTGCCCGGATGGTATTTGATCGCACACTCACACCTGTTTAGGAGTTCGATCTATCGGCGTTGCCGCATGTTCAACTCCTTCTGTTCAAGTATGTGCTGGAGACTCTTGTGATCGGTGTAAATCGTGCACTTGGTACCGTACAAGTAGTGTCTCCATATCTAGAGTGCGAAAACTATAGCTCTCAGCTCCAAGTTGTGGGTAGTGTAGTTCTTTTCATGAACTTTGAGTTGGTGTGACGCACAAGCAATGACTTTCTCAGGTTGCATTAATAAGCAACCGAGTCCTTGGATAGACACATCACAGTAAACAATGAAATCGCCGGTGCCTTCAGGTAACAAAAGAATTGGTGCACTACAAAGCTTTTCTTTCAGCTGCTAAAATGCGGACTCCTGAGCATCACCCCATGTCACACCCTGATATTTCCACGTATTACTGGTGGGCCCGGTGGGGAGTATCGTGACGCAGTTGATATCATCATAGACAATTAATCACAGTTTAATGCACAGCGGAAGTCTAAAATAATAACACATACCGAATTTGAAAAGTATAATAAAATATTATACAAACGGTCGATAATGGATCCACAGGCGGATCTTAAAACAGAAATATAAATATTGTTCAACAGACTTTAGACGTTTAGAACTTGCAAGATTCCTTATTAACGCCCTGAGTTCCGAGCCAATTACATACAGTACCTGTCACTTAGTCTTTTTGAAAAAATACGTCAGTTTACACTGGTAAATACAATTAACCGACTCTTTTGAAAACAATTATGAAAAATTGGTTTAAATACACAAGGCACAAACATTTTAGAACTTGGGACAATTATATTAATAACAATCTTGTATCAGATTTACATGTTTGTCCAACATTTAGGGCCGGTATAAAAGCCGAACAAGATTAATCGACACACCACAAATATAAACTCACAAGAAGTTTCCTTACGAGTGAGTATATCTTTTACATACGCAACAAACAGGTGTACAACTACACCCCGTGCTTAAGTCGTGGCCATTCACGCTTTTTGAATGAGCCAAGGATATCCAGGACACGGTCGTTGACCCCCAATGTTATTTGTTATCAAGCAATACTGGTTAAAACAGGATTATACAATTTAACCATATCCGATTAAAAGGTTTCTACACCTGACCAAGCGGTAATAATTCACCGTATCCCAAGCCCGTATAAGGGAAAATAAGTTAAAAGTATTTACCTGAGCTAAATGTAATTTATTCTCAGTCGTATATTCTAATCAGTAAGTGTAAGTACTTCTACCGGGGCTCTCAATCTAGAACGAAGGTTTTATTAACCTATTAGATTGCTAACGGGTCTTATTTAAGTTATCACTTAGACCGGTTAGTTTTAAAGAAAGGTTTACGGTACGAAACGCTAGATTAAGCGGTGACCGGATTGGAATGTGATTTAGACCTGAAAAGTATGAAGACTTGTATATAATGGGTAAACTAAACACATTCTGGATTTTGAAGTAAAAATGATAAGGTTTGACCCGTTTCGGCCAATTCATGCAAACTTGTTACATAAACCGTATTGAACGCGTATATGCATAACGGGTAACCGGATGAGTCATATACAAGTTCCAATAGTTATTATGCTTAAAATATATTGTGATATCAGTAGAATATCAACAATTATGCCCCAAATGTATTTAAGACCAATTTAAGTCCTGAAAGGGTATTTTGGTCATTTTAAAGCTTATAAAAGAGGTTTAAACATAAACTGAGGTTCTGGCCTAAAGCATTCTATACAAATATTTATTTTATGTTGTTATATCAGCAAGATATCATACATATGTGTGTTTAATCATTTATGGCTAAACTATGCGCCGTAGGGGCATTTTGGTCATTTCACATATGCTTTTAAGGTTAAATTTGGAAATCTGAGTTCAAGACTTATACTTACTGTTAAAGTATAAAATTTATTTATAAAATCAGTAGGTAACAAGTCTTTGGCGTTAAATATGGGTTTAACCCATACTATGCGCCTAATTAGCGTAAAAGTCAGTAATTGACGATATTCAAGGTGTTTATAAAATTCTGAAGTTTTGATCAGTCTCTAATGCTTAAAATATTTTATTTAACAGATGATATCAGTAGAAAAAGGTTTGGTATTCATATCATATGTTAAACTCATTTTACTAACAGAAAGGGCGTTTTCGTAAATTAACGAATTTGTGCTAGAACTCTATGCTAGGGTCAGTATAAAATTTGACAAAAATTTCCAAAAATCCCTAAATATTATTTCATAACAGTGGGTAGCAATTTTGGTGCCAAAAATTGGGTTTAAATATGATTTATGCCGAAAATGCAATTTAATTAACAAAAAGCTTTTGTTTTACGATATCTTGCATAACTTGTATTTTAGACCAGGAACTGATGTAAATTTTTTTTAGGACATACTTATATATCAGCAATAAAAGTTTTTGTCCTCTCACATTTTCAAAAATCTCATTTTTATATCAAAAGGGCAAAATGGTCAATTTTTAAGCATTTAACGGAAACATGTAAATGATTCAGATTTCTAAGGGACCATGTAGTATAACTTCAGAGAGTTACACTAACACATAATATGGTCACAAAGGAACCCTAAGGCATATCTAAACCAAGCTAATTCGGCTCAGAACCGAAAGTCAAAGCACAAGTCTACTTTTGCGACTTTCGGTTGCGAACCGAGCCTAAACTTGGAATTGTCGGGTTGAACATGCCTAAATATGTTCTTATATTATTTACCAAGTTATTTAAGTGATAAAATGTGTTTTATAGCTTCTACATTATCAGTTATAATTTATTTTGTAAAAACTGACTCGTTTGATTTTTATGTTAAGTAGTTTGACCCGATAATTGACCAAGTAAATGGGATAATTAGGAGGTGCCCTTTTAAGGGTTTAACACCTACAAAATTACCAACACATAGCCATTTTCAATTGAATAATGGCTGGACCGTTAGTGACTAATCACAAAGTCGAAGCATCATTACGATAACTTTGACTTTCGGTCGTTAAGCTAATAAAACTTAACTACAGAAGCTAAGAATGCTTACACAAGGTCCTAGCACGAAGATTGAACTAAGGAGGGCTTCCTTCTTGATCAGGAATCCCAGAGAATGCTCCAAATCTTCAGCAATAGAGAATGAGTGAAAAACTTGAATGAGCAAAGATTGTGACTGCATCAAGGGCCTTTATATAGTGCATGGAGCCTTCTTCGTATCATTACAAGTGTCCCCAGGTGAATTCTGATGCTCACAAGTGTCTAAGTGGTTTTTAAAACCATCAAACAGCCCTAGGTTTCGAGTTATATGAGTGAGGAAGTGGTTTGGAGAAGAAAGCATGCTGAAACCTGCATCTGTGCATGATGGCTGTCCATTTTAAGCCGTCGCGTCGCGCGACGGCAGAGTGGATCAGGTGTGGCGCAGCGCCACCACTAGGGTAACCAGTCACACAAGTTTCAAACCTGGCAGATTTAGTCCCTGGACCTTTAAAACCTCATAACTTCAATTTTAAGCACTTTTAACCCATAAAGTTTATATTTTTGTGATCCTTAGAATATAACCAAACAACGTTTGGTCCGATTTCGTTGAATGATAACCGAAAACACAAGTTTTGCCTCGTTGACGCTTTTAACCCCTTTATTTACGAAAGTGAACGTTTTTAATATCAAACGATATCGAAATCTCGTGAATTTTTCGTCACTTGTTCTTGAGAGTATAATTAATCGTTACAAATCTCCGAGTTTGTTAAAAGGTCACTCAGAGGTATTAATTTAACATGTTGACACGTTTAACCCTCGCGTCTTGTAAACTTTAACTTTCTTTCACAAACGGCTTCATACGTTTCACAATTCTTTCGTTTAAGAGTATGAACATCATATACGGTTAATAAAAGGCAAAATTTTCAAGTGTAGACACATTGGATTCTTTCACACATATCTTTTCCTTGTTTGTAAACTTTAGTCCTTCGAAATCAATTGTTTACACGTTTAAAGCTTATGAAACGTGTCGTTACTATATTGGCCATGATTTTGCGAGGTGTTACATCCTCACCCCCTTAAAAGAAATCTCGACCTCGAGATTTACTGAAATAAATGAGGGTATTTCTGTTTCATCATGGATTCAACCTTCCACGTGTATTCTAGGCCTCTATGGGCATCCCATTTTACCTTCACAATCGGCACGCTCTTTCTTCGAAGCTTCTTAACCTGTCGATCCTCGATCTACAAAGGTTTTTCGATATACTTCAAGCTCTCGTCAATCTGCACATCCTTATGTGACATTGCTAGTGATTCATTGGCTACACATTTCTTTAAATTACAGATATGGAATACATTATGAATTCCACTAAGCTCTTCAGGTAGATTTAACTTGTAACCTACAGTTCCGACACATTTGATAATCTCGAATGGTCCTATGTACCTTGGGCTCAGCTTGCCCTTCTTGCCAAAACGCATTACCCCTTTCCAGGGTGACACCTTGAGTAGCACTTTATCACCTACCTCGAATTTCAGAGGTTTACACCTTTTATCTACGTAGCTTTTCTGCCTATCCCTGGCAACTTTCAAACGATCGCGGATCTGGACAATCTTATCCGTTGTCTCGAGGATTATATCATGTCCTGACAGTTGGGTTTCTCCAACCTCCGCCCAACAAACTGGCGTTCTGCACTTCCTTCCGTACAAGGCCTCAAAAGGCGCGACTTGGATACTAGAATGATAACTATTATTGTACGAAAATTTAATCAAAGGGAGATGGTTATCCCAACTTCCACCCAAATCAATAACACAAGCACATAACATGTCTCCAAGGTTTGAATCGAACACTCACTTTGCCCACCCGTCTGAGGATGATAAGCAGTACTGAAATTCAAACGAGTGCCTAAAGATTGCTGAAAGCTTTTACAAAAATGAGATGTGTATCTTGTATCATTATCAGAGATAATAGATACTGGCACTCCATGGAGAGATACAATCTCATCCACATATAGTTGGGCTAACTTGTAAGGACCTCTAAAAATGTCCCAAACCGACCCAGAAGTAGGAACCCGGACCCCTGAAACCATAATCCATATCAAAAATCAAGAAATCTAAATTTCTGGTCTTCAGGCGGGCCGCGTAAAGGTAAGCATAACCTTACGCGGGCCGCGTCAAAGTAAGGTTTGACCAGATAAGCGTCCAGATCCACGTGTCACACACGTGGCGTGCCTACCGATGATACTCTAGCCCTAATCTACTACTAGACCTCCACGCGGGCTGCGTAAAGGTCAAGCCAAGGTTTACGCTGGCCACGTGAGACCAAAATTTCACCTATAAATAGAACGGGCCATGAGCAGTTCACTGATGTCAAAAACATTTCACAAAAACGAAGTTTGGCTGCTCAAATTCGAATTTTACTTTTATAATAGCGAGGCGCTACTAGGATACAGGGTATTAACTCGATCGCTGCTACGATTCAATGTCCGATCGATTAAAACTATCTGATGGATGTTTAAGTGCTGCCCACATTAGGGCCATAGTTTGTCATTAATCGTGAGGGTTTTAATCTCGTGAGTTATCGTAAATGCTGTATTAGTTACTAACCTAATTCGTATGCATTGTTATTTAAATTAGGTTACAAGGCTAATCAGTAGGCTAAATTCTGCCCGTATAAATCTACAATGTGAGTCATTCTCTTTTATTAAAAGTATTTTACAATACTCCATTTTCAAATGTTATAATTTCAGGGATTAAGTCATGGTTATCTTGAATCACTAGCTAGTGGGGTATTGTGCACATTACTAAATTTCTCACGGTTAGGCTAATAAATCCTAACAGTGATAATCATCACTACTTACGGAAAGACCCATTAGTGGTATGACCATCGTCACCAGGTGACACGACGCTAGATAAAAATAAGATAGAAGCCTTGTAATCGCTCTTATGCTGTAATTTATAACTATGTGTCATTTTATCAAAATTGAGTGACTCGACAGCATTTCCCTGCTGATAAAATATTTTTAAAACATGTTTCAGGCGACCTGCTGTAAATCAAGGAAAACGTGCTACGGAGCACTAACAAGCTTGAAGAGGTGGCTCAGTTAAAATAAATAAACATGTTTTATAAATCAGGGAATTTACTTATGAAATTCCTCTATTGGAAATTACGGGGTTTATCCCGAATTATGAAATAAGATAATCGGGCATTTCAAAAGATCCTGTTAAATCTTCCGCTGTCACATCAATTAATAAATACCACGGGTTCCTGTCCCGCGGCTCCTGACCGCGGCTCCTGACCGTGACAGGAAAAGGTGGTATCAGAGCCACTGATTTAAGCCTATTAAGTATTTAAAATACTTAATTTTCCTGATTATCGTCTTGTGATTATATGTTTTTAACTGACTATCTGTTAGTTACAGTATGGGTAAGCAAAGAATTTCGGATATCTATATTAAATTAGATAATTCACCGAAAGATAAGGGAACTTCATCCCAATCAAATTCCTCAAGATACTCAGCAGATACTGAGGAGGGAATATTTGTTCGTAAATCACAGTGTGAGAAACCACTTACCCCTAATAAAAGAAGTTTGATTATTAGGAAAAGTCAAGAGAAAATGAGGAAGTCACAACCAAAAGGAGTGATGATCAATAAGGAAACTCAGGAAATAAACACTAAACCACCATGGGAAGATGAGTTAGAGGAAAAATGGGAAAATCTCTATATGTTAGCTACTACAGCAGTAAATGCTAACTTTAATCTATTAAATAAAAACCAGTATATTTCAAATTTTAATTGTAATAATTATGTGTTATTTCAATAAATAGTTTGTATAAATTAAATAATTATAATTAATATTTAAATTTTCTAATTACCATTATGTAATTATGTGAAAATTCAATTACAAAATTTTAACCTAGAATTTTTTGTGTTTCTTCCTAACTACTAAACAGCATGAATGAATTATCTGAAGCCCTTTAGAATCTTAATCTCTATCCTGTTAGTGTGGAAGTTTCCAAAAATTTTACCGGGTATTGTGCTGACATAGAAGAACCTATGGAATTTCAGACCCAACCTCCGAAAAAAACCCAAACCAAAGAAGAGAAGAAGAATTGTGGGCTGGAGGCGTGTGCGCAGGAGGAAACCAGCAACACGGAAAGTTACCAAGATGGAGGATATCAAAGGTAAAGGCAAGGAGATAGAAATTGGGGAAAGTTCTAGGCAAGATCAGGAGATGTCACCCTTGGAGGAGTTAGATCATAAACTGGCACTTAGTGACCTCATCGGACCTGCCGGTGAAAACCTTTTTAATTACCCAGCGGAAGCACAACTTCCAGTTGACCTAGAGCCTGAAATCCCAGATTCTATTATCCACACCCAACCTCTACCTGCAGAGTTAGAAGAATGGTGGACCACCGACTTGCAATTCCAGAATCTCCTAAATAACCCTGATACTTTTTCCCCTCAGTTTGACCCAGAGCCTCCACTACACCCACCTATGAGCATGGAAAATCTGGCTGAACTCCGCCATTTTGGCGAGGAGCTGGTGGATGCAGGGAACAGAATCCGAGAGGTAGGAAAGAGAATCTCCTGGAAATATGACGAGAGGGAACGTCGTTTCTGAACTTCCAGCTGACAAGGATGGTGTGACGGTGGTTGTAGAAATATGTGTTTAATAATAATATCATAATAAAATATAATTATGTGAAATAACTAAAAATAAAACTTTGTAAAATAACCTGTTTATACGGATGCCTAATATATATAAAATATCGAAAGTTGAAAAATCAACAATTTTGACTATACTTGTTAATGTGATTATGTGCAATTATTTTTTTATGTTTAGTTATTAATTATTTTATACTAATCACTTATATAAATTAGATACCAGATGGAAAATGCTGGTAATGAACAAGTTAACGAGGGTAACCAATCTGAGCACAATCATGAGGATCAATTTCTGAATAGGCAAGATATCGAAAATATCGTTGCTCAGGGAATAGCCAATGCTATTCCAGCAATACTTGCTGCTGCTCGAAATCCAATTGAACCTCAACAAATTATTCCTAGCAAACGTACACACGGTGACAGTTTCAGGAATAGTGTAAACGAAGGAGGCAATCATACTAATAACGACAACAATGGAATGCAAGCCCCGCTCCTTAAGAAAATGAAAGCTGCAACGCCTGGTTGCACTTATAAGGAATTTCTTGCATGTAAACCAGCTGAATTTGCAGGCGATGTAGGGGAGACTGTGGCGCTGCGTTGGTTGGAGAAAATCGAAGCAGTAATTATGATAAGTAAATGTGTCGAGGAAGACAAGGTCATGTATGCGTCGCATCTTTTTAAAGAAGGGGCGCTAGAATGGTGGAATACGGTACTTCAAGCCAAAGGAAGAAATATGGCCTATGCCATGAGATGGGAAGAATTCCAGCAGCTAGTGGAAAGAAAATTCTACCCTGAATACGAAAAAGAAAAAATGGCGAATAAGTTCCTGAACCACCGGATGGTGGATGTAGACTGTCGAGGGTATACTTCGACATTCTTCAAGTATGCGAGAATGGTACCAACCCTGGCTTCGCCAGAACCGGTACTTATTTCCCGTTATATTTGGGGATTGATTGGCGAAATCCGTGATATCGTTAAAGCTGCGAGACCCCGCACTATTGACGATGCAGTGGAATTAGCTAACACCCTAACAGACGGACTAGTACGAACAAGGTAAGAAACCTGGAAAAAGGAAGTAGCCCAAAAGATTACCAAAGGATTCCGTATGGGTAATCGTAGTAATTTCAAGAGAAAGGAAACCAGGCAATCTTCCACTGTTCCATTTTGCAATGCCTGCAAAAGGAAGCATTTTGGAAGATGCAAAGGATATTGCAATTTCTGCAAAATCCCTGGGCACCAAGAGGAAGACTGCAGGAAAAAGAAAGCAACAATCTGCTAAAATTACGGAGAAGCTAGATGTTTTAGGCCAGACTGCCCTAAATTGACCAAACCAGCTGACAACAAAACCAAATCTGCAGAAGGAGCTACCAAGAAGAATGCAAGAGCCTTCCAGTTGACTACTCAGGAAGCAGAACTAATTCCTGATGTAATAGATGGTACGTTCCTAGTTCACGACATTTATGCAAAAGTATTATTTGACTCTGGTGCAAACCAAAGTTTTACAAATACTTCATTCTGCCAAGCTCTTAACTTACCCTTAACCAACCTTAGGCAGATTTTTACAGTCGAAACGGTAGATGGGAATTCTGTTAAAATAAATAAAGTTGTGCGAGAAGGAAAGATAGAACTCTTAGGTCATAAATTTTTGGCAAACTTGTTACCTATGAATTTAGCCGGATTTGATGTTGTGTTAGGAATGGATTGGCTAGTAGCCAATCATGCTCGAATTCTTTGTGATAAGAATTCCATAGAAATTCATACACCCTCAGGAGAATTAGTGGTGATTACAGGAGATAAGCCACAAAAGCCAATGAAATTCATTTCAGTAATGAAATTGGCCAGTTATTCAAGAAAACAAGAAATGGTGTATATGATTTCAGTAATCATTAACACTAAGAGTAAAGAACTCAAAGAAATTCCAGTAGTATCAGAATACCCAAAGGTATTCCTGGAAGAACTACCTGGATTACCACCTGATAGGGAAGTAGAATTTAGAATTCATCTAATTACTAGAACTACACCAATAGTCAAGACACCTTATCGATTAACACCCACAGAAATGCAAGAATTGAAAAAGCAGTTAGATGAATTGCTAAGCAAAGGATTTATACAACCTAGTTCATCCCCGTGGGGAGCACCAGTGTTGTTTATGAAAAAGAAAGATGGGTCGATGCGAATGTGTATCGATTATAGGGAATTGAATAAAGTTACAATTAAAAATCGATACCCATTGCCTAGGATTGATGATCTTTTTGATCAATTGCAGGGATCTAGATACTTTTCTAAGATAGATTTACGCTCTGGTTATCATCAATTAAAGGTACAAGAAGAATACATACCTGAAACTGCTTTTAGAACTAGGTATGGTCATTACGAGTTTACAGTCATGCCCTTTGGGTTAACCAATGCTTCTGCAGCATTTATGGACATGATGAATAGAATCTGTAACCCATACTTGGATAAATTTGTAATTGTCTTCATCGACGATATACTTATTTATTCCAAAAGTCAGGAGGAACATTGTGAGCACCTTCATGCACTCTTAACTTTGTTAAGAAAGGAAAAACTTTATGCCAAATTCTCGAAGTGTGAATTTTGGCTACAAGAAGTGCAATTTTTAGGTCACATGGTGAAACACGAAGGTATTCACGTAGATCCTGCTAAGATAGAAGCGATCACCAAATGGAAGGTTCCGCAATCAGCGATGGAAATTAGAAGTTTTATAGGATTAGCCGGATATTATAGACGGTTTATTAAGGATTTTTCCAAAATAGCTGTACCATTAACTAAGCTAACCTGTAAAGCAGTTAAGTTTGAATGGGGACCTAGACAAGAAGAAGCTTTTAAGATTTTAAAGCAGAAATTAACAAACGCTCCAATTTTAGCTTTACCAGAAGGAACAGAAGATTTTGAAGTATACTATGATGCTTCTAAGCTAGGATTAGGATGTGTGTTAATGCAACGCAAGAAGGTAATTGCATATACAACAAGGCAATTGAAAAAGCACGAAGAAAACTATACGACTCATGACTTAGAATTAGGAGCCATAATTTTGGCCCTTAAAATTTGGAGACACTATTTTTATGGAAGTAAGTTTACTGTCTATACAGACCATAAAAGCTTAAGATACATATTTGGGCAAAAAGAATTAAACATGAGGCAAAGAAGATGGATGGAAATCCTAACTGATTACGATTGTGATATTCAATATCACGAAGGAAAAGCAAACGTAGTTGCTGATGCCTTAAGTCGTAAGTATCATGAGAAACAACAATTAGTTCGTGTTCTTAGATTAAATCTACAATTTGATTTAATGGAACAATTGAAAAACATTCATGAAACAGCAATCGAAGATGATGCTGAAGGAATGAAAACAAGAATAGAAGAATTAGAACAAGGAAGTAATGGAATTTGGAGATTCCATAAGAAACGAATTTAGGTACCTAAGCAAGGAGAGTTAAGGAATAAGATTTTAGAGGAAGCCCATAAATCTAGGTATACCACGCACCCTGGTAACAATAAGATGTACCAAGATTTAAGAAATAATTTCTGGTGAATAGGAATGAAAAAGGACATAGCTAGATATGTTTCTAAATGTCTTACTTGTTCACAAGTTAAGGCAGAACACCAGAAACCTTCAGGTCTACTCCAACAATTAGAAATGCCTATATGGAAATGGGATCTCATAATAGTGGATTTTGTTACAAAGTTACCCAAGACCAGAAGAGGTAATGATGTGATTTGGGTAATTGTGGATCGATTAACCAAATCAGCTCATTTTCTACCCATGAAAGAAACCTTTAGTATGGAAAGGTTAGATAAGTTGTATGTAGATGAAGTAGTATCCTTACATGGAGTTCCACTCTCCATTGTATCGGATAGGGATAGTCGTTTCACTTCCCACTTCTGGACAAGTTTCCAAGAAGCAACGGGAACCCGACTAAATCTAAGCACTGCATACCATCCTCAGACAGACGTACAGAGTGAAAGGACGATCCAAACCCTGGAAGACATGCTTAGGGCATGTGTGATAGATTTTGGTGGAAACTGGGATGACCACCTACCTTTAATCGAATTCTCCTATAGCAATAGTTATCATTCAAGCATCGAAACTGCCCCGTTCGAAGCACTATATGGACGTAAATGCAGAACTCCAGTTTGTTGGGCAGAAACAAGAGAAAGTCAATTATCAGGTCCTGAAATAGTGCAAGAAACTACTGACAAAATCACACAAATCAAGGAAAGACTAAAGACGGCTCGAGATCGCCAGAAAAGTTATGCAGACAATAGGCATAAGCTGTTAGAATTTCAAGTCGGAGACAAGGTACTCTTGAAAGTTTCTCCTTGGAAAGGAGTAGTTCGATTTGGTAAGAGAGGAAAGCTAAGTACAAGGTACGTAGGACCATTCCCTATAGTCTAACATATAGGACCAGTTGCTTATCGCTTACAACTACCAAAGGAGCTAGCTGGGATACATGACGTATTCCATGTATCCAACCTTAAGAAATGTCTATCGGATGAATCATTAGTAGTCCCTCTTCAAGACATCCAAGTAAAGAAAAAGTTGAAGTTCGTGGAGAAACCACTTCAGATAGAAGATAGAAAGATCAAGTTTCTCAAGCACAAGCGACTAGTGCTAGTCAAAGTCAAATGGGATTCAAAGAGAGGACCCAAATATACTTGGGAATTGGAATTGGAGATGAAGCGAAAATATCCTCACTTATTTCAGTAAATCTCGAGGACGAGATTTTAAATAAGGTGGGGAGGATGTAAGGACCTCCAAAAATGTCCCAAACCGACCCGGAAGTAGGAACCCGGACCCCTGAAACCATAATCCATATCAAAATTCAAGAAATCCAAATTTCTGGTCTTCAGGCGGGCCTCGTAAAGGTAAGCTTAACCTTACGCGGGCCACGTCTAAGTAAGGTTTGACCGGATAAGCGTCCAGATCCACGTGTCACACACGTGGCGTGCCTACCGATGATACGCTAGCCCTAATCTACTAATAGACCTCCACGTGGGCCGCGTAAAGGTCAAGCCAAGGTTCATGCGGGCCGCGTGAGACCTAAATTTCACCTATAAATAGAACGGGCCATGTGCAGTTCACTGATGTCGAAAACATTTCACAAAAACGAAGTTTGGCTGCTCAAATTCGAATTTTACTTTTATAATAACGAGGCGCTGCTACGATACAGGGTATTAACTCAATCGTTGCTACGATTTAATGTCCGATCGATTAAAACTATCCGATGGATGTTTAAGTGCTGCCCACATTAGGGCCATACTTTGTCATTAGTCGTGAATTCGACTAATGTTTAAGTATAGCACTTTGTCATTAATCGTGAGGGTTTTAATCTCGTGAGTTATTGTAAATGTTGTATTCGTTACTGACCTAATTCGTATGCATTTTTATTTAAATTAGGTTACAAGGCTAATCAGTAGGCTATATTCTGCCCGTATAAATCTACAATGTGAGTCATTCTCTTTTATTAAAAGTATTTTACAATACTCCATTTTCAAATGTTATAATTACAGGGATTAAGTCATGGTTATCTTGAATCACTGGCTAGTGGGGTATTGTGCACATTACTAAATTTCTCATGGTTTGGCTAATAAATCCTAACAGTGATAATCATCACTACTTGGGGAAAGACCCAATAGTGGTATGACCATCGTCACCAGGTGACACGGCGCCAGATAAAAATAAGATAGAAGCCATTGTAATCGCTCTTATGCTCTAATTTATAACTATGTGTCATTTTATCAAAATTGAGTGACTCGCCAGCATTTCCCCGCTGATAAAATATTTTTAAAACATGTTTCAGGCGACCTGCTGTAAATCAAGCAAAACGTGCTACGGAGCACTAACAAGCTTGAAGAGGTGGCTCAGTTAAAATAAATAAACATGTTTTATAAATCAGGGAATTTACTTATGAAATTCCTTTATTGTAAATAAGGGGGTTTATCCCGAATTATGAAATAAGATAATCGGGAATTTCAAAAGATCCTGTTAAATCTTCCGCTATCACATCATTTAATAAATACCACGGGTTCCTGTCCCACGGCTCCTGACCGGGTCAAACCGGGGCTGTGGTCGTGACATAACTTATCGGAGCTGTGTGTTTCTTTAATAGGGAAGAAGTGAGCCGACTTGGTCAACCTGTCGACTATAACCCAAATCGTATCATTCCCATGTTTCGTCTTTGGTAACTTAGTGATAAAATCCATAGTTACCATTTCTCATTTCCAAGTGGGAAGTTCAGGTTGTTGTAGCAAACCTGACTGCTTTTGATGTTCGGCTTTAACCTGTGCGCACGTCAGACATTTAGCCACATAAGTGGCTATAGATTTCTTCAAACCTATCCACCAATAATTTGCCTTTAAATCCTGGTACATCTTATCACTGCCTGGATGGACTGAATATTTTGAACTATGAGCTTCTTGAAGAATCATATCTCTAAGCCCTCCATGGATTGGAACCCAGATTCGACCATTTAATCTAAGGATTCTATCCTTGTCATAAGACAATTGATCAGCAGTTACGCCTAACTTCTCATTCGGATAGTTAGTTTCTAATACAGCTTCCTTTTTAGCGGATAACAACCTTTCATTCAAGTTGTTCTTGTCACACCCTGTCTTTTGCGGAAGCGTATGATGTGTGACTAGCTTGTTATCATTGCATTCAATCGTAATAAACAAGTACATGATCAAACGATGTTCTTCCATTCATGAAAATTTGAGTACTACAACACTTGTTATTTAAGTTTTCAAAACACGACCTTTGACAAGGTTTCGATTTAACAAAAGTGGATGACATCTAGACTTGTAGTCTACTTCTAGTTATGACACTTGCGCCCAAGATCCATCCTGTCACCTGAAATACATGTAATTTTGGAAAACATCAACATAAAGTTGAGCGAGTTCATGCGTCTTGTATATCTTGTATGAAAACATAGTTTGTAACCTTTACAAATCAAGTATTTATTGTATACATCACGTTTTCTTGTGTACACCACGTACTAAATGAGTGTATGAGCAAGGACATTAAGGCATGTGAGGACATAGGGAGCTTTAGTATTTTCTCCCTTCACTGTGTCGATTTTCCCTCGACTGTGTCGATTAACCTCGACTGCGTCAATTTCCCTTGACTGTGTCGATTTCCCTCGACTGTGTCGATTAGCCTCGACTGTGTCGATTTCCCTCGACTGGGACACCGAAGCACTCAAGTGGTCACATAAGGACCATGAGTGGGGCTCGGCCGTACCCGTTAGATCTAACCCTCGTCCCTAATTAATGATTGTTTTTAATGGCTTGGTACTATTATTCACCAAGACTTTATGGCATCTTTTGTATTAGTCTATGCTCACATGATCTAGTATTTTCTAGGCTTTTCTTAAAGCTCATCATATTGCACTCACCACGAGTGCTTCTCGTATTCTCAAATCATATTGCACTCGGTTCTCGTTCTCACCAAGAGTGCTTCTTGTATTTTTACCCTTTGTAAAAATTATAATATCTGTAACATGTATTTCACCCCCGAGAGTTATAAAACCAAAAACAGTTAGAGAAAAGGGGGAGCATGAACTCACAACTTTGCGTTCCTGTGCGTCGTAAACTTCACCGGATTTGCTTAATTAACGTCGTAACCTATACGCGTTTTCTTAACGTTAGTCACTAGACTTGCGTCGCACAAGTACAGTCACTATCTCTTGTATACGTATTCTTGTGTTAAAAATATTCTATATTTTTAACTACGTATCTTACTTATATTATTTCTCTAAAATTAATATAAGTATCTCGTGTTTTGCACTTTGCACCCGAATTATGTATCTTGTATGTTGTATGTGTATTTTTATGTTTATACTTCTCATGAGTATTTAGTGTATTTTTAAGTCTTAATACACTAGCACGTATAACACATACTATACACACTTAGCACAAAAGTTGGTGATAAAATAATATATATTTTTCTCTAAAAAATATACATACTTATATCCATTTTTATTCTTGAAGAAATCCTCATTTCTTATCACCAAAAATTAGGGAAACCTTGGTAATATTTTTGGATACATTTTTAGGGAATAAGTTTCTTAAAAACTTATATTTTTCTAAGTGTCAAAATTTATAAAAATTTTGACAGAGTTTCCCCTAAAAATGGAGGTTTCCCATGTTTTCAAAACATGTGTTTATTTTCTTTTTGAATTGTAAACAATCATCAACAACAATTATCAACAATATTCATCAACATTAATCACTAATTTCTCCATTTCATGAACCTGAATATTTACAAAAATGTGTAGTAACTTACTAGCACATTTAGTAAGTCTTGTTATCTTTAAAAATAAATTTAGTTTCTTAAAAACTTTATTTTTAAAGAATATGAAGTTTCGTCATACACTTGGTTATTCAAAGATACCACTTGTAGATCCGTAGATCTACTAATTTTTGAACAATATTTCATAAGAAAAATCGTTTTTACACAAGTTCATGATTAGTGTGTGGTAGGGTTTCACCTTTTAACCCTTGTTACTTCTAAAATAGCTTTATGTTAAGATCCATGATCTTACCAAACCGGGTTAAACGATGATCCGAGCTACCACATCATAGATCGGGCCTAAATAATCATATATTTTAATTACTACAAGTTTTACACAACTTATGTGCTTTTAACCAACAATACTTGCAAGTTTAGTAAACTTTAATGCTTCAAAATGCAAGATTCCGAGTTTTAATCATCATACGTCTTATTAACCACCTTAGATTAGTTCAAGTATGAGTTTTAAGCATTATACCTCTAGCTCGAGGCTAGGGAAGAATCTATGCGCAAATCGGGTGGATAAAAGCAAGATAACGAGGTCCTTCGCGTACCGTTTGCACCAAGCTTCCTAATACGAGACCCTTAACACTTGTAGAGCTTGGAACTTGCAAGATTAAAACTCGAAAGTGGATGGTTGGAAGAGGGGTGTTTGGCCGTGACTTATATAGAAAGAAAGAGAGAGTTTGAGTGGTGAGATGGTTATGAGAAATCATGTGTGTTTAAGTTTAGTCTTATAGGCAATTTCAAGTTAATTATCCAATGGTCCTTATGCTTTCTAGATATGAGACAAGGAAGATTAAAATAATCAAATGAGTACCAAGTATGTCTCCCCATAGTTGGGGCCGGTTAGGAGGGGGGGGGGGGTTCTAGTCCATTTCTAACTAAATAGTTAGGTACATAGTTAGGTTAAATAAGTTAGTTAAGTGCTTAACCCGGTTAGTTATGTGTAGTGCTTTACAATGGGTGTTAGGGTATACGGGGACCCTAACTGGCTCAGAAAAAGAGAAGTAATGAAAATAACAATATTTTCATGTTCCGGGTAAAGTCCGGTTGTTCGGTTGGATAGTAATCCGTTAAAGTGCTAAATTACACTTTTTAGTGTCTAATAAGCACCTTTTTGTATCCTTTCGATTCCCAACACTTGGGGAAGTGTTCTGGATACTAAAACATAATTTCTACATAATATTTATAAGTCTAAAAGCTGATTAGAGCTGAATTCATTAAAATTCTGCACTTAAAGTGCGTTTCGGGTGCTTTTTAGTGCTTATTTTTGCCTTCGCAATGTCTATAAATTAAACCCTTGCATGTACTCTTGGGTTTTAATGTACTTTTGTCGTCGGACCTACACCTAGGCCTCAATTCAAATGTCTGACTGCTTTCTGCAGTTCCGTTGACACGATGTGTCTTACCGGTGAGTTTACTAATATTTTTGACGCAACGCTATCATAACGAAATTCTTGTAGCATATATCATGCATGAATTCACTTGTATGGAATTCAGAAATTTATTTGTCTGGTAAACCAGATCATGTACAGTCATTAAAGCACAAATTACTGTTCATCTAGTGTACGGAATGTACGGAAAAGTGACGGTTGTCACAGTCTCCCCCCGTTAAAAGAATTTCGTCCCGAAATTCAAACGATGCCATCGGTCGCAGGGGAGTTGTGAAACCAATATGGTCACTTAGATTCATGCTTTGTCTTCATGTTCCCATGAAATCTCTGGGTCATGTCATGAATTCTTTCATACTCAAGTAAGTCGATCATGACTTTTCTGTATCTTGTGGACTCTTGGTCCATAACCTCAACAGGTTTCTATAGTATCACGGACTCTTGGTCCAAAACCTCAACAGGTTTCTATAGTATCACGGACTCTTGGTCCAAAACCTCAACAGGTTTCTATAGTATCACGGACTCTTGGTCCAAAACCTCAACAGGTTTCTATAGTATCACGGGCCCTTGGTCCAAAACCTTAACAGGTTTCTATAGTAATTCTTGTCGTTTGTCATTGACGTGAATCTTATTTGTGGGAACAACGACTGTTCCTTAAGTCAGACTCCTCTACAGACTAGTCACATGATTGTGTCGCGATTACTACTGATCTTTTTCTGGGAGCTTCATTTTGTGAGCAATGGTTCTGATCCCTACACCAGGGATTCAACCTTTTCGTTTTCCAAAACACACTACGCCTTCTCTAGGCGAAGCTCTCATTTTAGTCATACTTCTTGTCTCAAATTCTTACGATCTCTGTCGCTCATCGGCGTAATCTTTCTGTGTTCTGTGGGCTGTCTCGTTATGATCGCATATCTGAACGATCTGGCCTATAGTTTTCCTGGGCCATCTCGGGCCAGTTGATTGTTTATTTCTCGTCTCCGTTCAACATGACGGGAATTTACTCATTATGTTCCGTCTAAAGCTTTACACGAAGCGGTTTAGACGACGGTGTGATAGATACCGTTGTAGGAAAAATCCACTAAGGGCAAGTGAGTGTTCCAACTTTTCATCAAAGTTTATCACACAAGAACATATTGTGTTCATACAGTCTGCATCGTCAAACAGCTCCGTTCAAATACGAGTTCTTACGATCATCGGTGTGCTGCAACCCTTGTGATCAGTAAAGATCGTGTAGCGTTTTCTTTCAGGTAATGACGTCCAGTTTGCGACGCGCAATTACTGTATCTATCTCAAGGTCTTTTCTCATGATTCCTTAATCAATATGCCGCGTACGCAATGTTGTGGTCTCGTTGCTTCGACGTACAATCGAGACTTTCTCGAGAGACGTCACATAATTGCAACTCTAGCTCATTAGCTCTTGGTCGCAGGGTTGGCATGAATGTCGTTCTTATGCACCATGCATCTTAAAGTTCTCACATCGCGAATTCGAAATCCGCTTTTCGTCATCATCGCACATAACTGTGCTTTCTCTAAGAGTTGCAAGGTAAATTGCAGCTGTTGCTCACGACCTTCCTTGGTCGTTGGCCAAATAAGAATGTAGTCAATAAATACATTCATGAGCTATTCAGGTGTGGCTTACACGTTTGTTTCATGAGGTCCATGAATACTGTCGATGCATGTGTTAAGCCAGATGGTACGACAAGGATCTCGTAATGCTCGAAGCAAGTCCTAAAGGTCGTTTTAGGTATATATCCTCTTGTATTCACAGTGGAGGACCTCTTGTCCTCAAGTTGATCTTTGAGTGGTAACTGGAACCTTACGATTGGCTCATTTGTGTCACCAGCCCCTGGCAACGGATTCTGATTCTCAATTTTCTGAAGTTTATGTAAAGTGGAGACTACCAACTTTCTCTTTGTCTCCTTAACTAAGGATGCTACGTCCTTAATTTCCTCTGTCTAGCAGCTCTTGCAGTTATATCAGAAGTTCATGCTTCGCTGGTGAAGCTAGTCGGTATGGCGTCATTCGTCACTGGTGCTGCTCCTGGCACACGATTTATCCCAAACTCCTCTCGTCGCTACAGAGAGGCGTTCCTGGCAGTCTTCTGAGAAGGCTACTGGGACATCTTCCATCACGGGGATATTCTCAGGCTCTGCAGTCTACTCGGAGGCGTTTCCATGCTTCTTCGACCAATGAGGGATGTCGTAGATCTGCCGCCTTATGGGGTCTAGCATCCTTGCACCTATTGCAGGAAAGTTAGGTTTCATCATCCGCAGAGGGATGCGTCTGATTTTCTCATATTGAACGACTTCAGCTCTATACTTGGATTTCTGATCCATGCTGACTATCATATTATGACTTCGCGAGTCAATGGGAACAGAAGGTTCCGGCCTTCTGAGTGCCTAATTACGATCCTTAATTGCTCCGACTGTTTAAACTATCCTTCTATATGCCCATTTTTAAGGAATACGGGACGTCTATCTTACTTGAGACTAGGCCAAGCAGTTTCTTAAGTTCTAAGCATGCAAGGTTGAAGTTGATGCCAGCATTAAAAATAGATGCATAAGGTTGGTTATTAGGGAACGTACCCGTAACCGCATCTGGATCCTGGCGTGCCTGTTGTGCGATAAAGTGTTGTATATTTTAGGTGTATATTTTAAGCCCTTTTTAACACTTATTTTAGCCAAGTTTTAAATTTATAAAACACGATATTTCACTAACACTGAACACACATATGGGCAAGTGCACCCATCGTTGAGTGTAGTATAGCGTTGGTAAGATACCGAGGTCGTCCAAGGACACAAGAGCTTTTAGTACCGGTTTATCCTCAACGTCTAACCAAAATAAAAGTTTAGAAAAATGTTTTAAACTAAGAAGAATAAAAACTAACTAAAATGCTGAAAATAAAAATAAAATAAAAAACAGATAGACAAGATGAATCACTTGGTTCCGACTCGTATCTAGTATAACCTTTGATTATTTCCGCACTTTTGCACATAATTAAGAGATTATCTTAGTTATTGTAGTAGCCCCCTCTTTTGAAGGTGACGTTACCCTCACCCCAGTAGTTTGAGTCAGCAGGGATACAATCCTAAAGGGGTGGATTATTGGAAGATAATGAATTAAGTTATTAATGCAGTATTGTGGTAGGCCCCGCTTTTGGCGGTGACGTTACCCTCGACTAAGTAGTCTGAGTCAGCAGGGATACAGTCCTAAATAGCCGGGTTATAGTATTAATAGTAGTTAACTTATGAGGGGATCAAAGAGTTTGGACCCCCGCCATCCAATACCGTGAAGTATTGAAGGAGGTCCTACTAAATTTGACCCAGGTCCATTGCAGGACCTCTAAACACTGAACAATGGCAAGACCTTTACCAAACCGTTCCCTTAACCCCCTACCAGGTAGCCAACATACCTCCATATAGACCGTGGAGATATGAATGGTGAAAATCCTTTATTTTATATAGACAGTAAAATAATGCCAAGACACCACGGACAAACGATAAGGAAAGATCACCTTCAACATAAGTAACTAGTTATTAAAGTCATTAATACAAAACCAAATAAAAAGTGCAAAAGATTAGAAATAAAAAGTATTATACTAGACACTTTGTCTTCACCAAGTGATGTAAGAGACTTAGGCAAACATGGCCTTGATTGTCAAGAACTCTTACGATCAATCTTGGATCCCGAGACGACTCACACACACTCTATGATGGACAATGGATGATGGTGGTGGATGATGGTGTTGTGATGGTGGTGGATGGTGGATGAAGTGTGAGAGAGGTGGAGTGCCAAGGAATGAGTTGCAATGAAACCAAGCACTCCTATTTATAGGCTGAACAGAGGCCTGGGCACGGCCCCGTGTTCGCTGGGCACGGCCCCATTGCCTGTCTGACATTCTCTCTCTTCATTAATTGTAATTCGCAATTACAATTAATGCGCCTGCAGTACTTTCGGCACGCCCCCGTGTCCGCTGAGCACGGCCCCGTGGTGGGCAATAGAAGCTTCTATAGGTTTGTCTTTTCTGCTGCTTCTTGGGCACGACCCCGTGCTGGCTGAGCACGGGGCGTGTTCAGCCTTCTGTTTTCTCTATTTTGCTTTGGAAGGTGCCGTTGAGGGTTCGGGCAATCCACTAATGTTCCTTTTCTTGTATTTATGTTGGATTTAGCTGTCTTTTTGCTTCTTTTGCGTTTTTGAGCTCATTTAATCCTGAAAATACAAAAGGAAGACAAAAACACTCTTTTTCCAATATTAGTACTAAAAAAGGGTTAGTTTTATGCCTCATTTGATGTAATTTATATGTTGCATTTTACACACATCAAATACCCCCACACTTGAACTTTTGCTTGTCCTCAAGCAAAACTCTTTAATATTTGGCTTACACTCCCAAATGGAATAGGTAGAAGAGAAGGTTTTGGGCTTGTCATAGAGTGTCGGGATTTCCAAGATCTTTTTGGGGTTTTATTTTTATTTATTTACACTCCTATTCGTAATGATTTATTTAGAACTGTTCATAAAAGAAATTACTTAGTTGGGCATGACATGCCTTTTTTTTTTTTAATCCTATTTATATACAAGTTCACATACCTCGCGGGGAAATCACTCACACTCGGCCGAAGGTGTATTTTTAGTGAATCACTCGAGAGCGGCATGGAACTTATTCCTACCATAGGCTTGCCAAGAAATCAATCCTCCTCCTTTTTAACTTTTATACCTTTGTAGATATCAAGAGGACTTTGTGGGTTAAGGGTTGGCTAGGGTTAAAGGTAGGTGGTTGGGTTAGTGGTTAGTAGAAAAAGGGCTAAAAAGCGTAACAAGTGTCGGTTTTCGAATTTTTTTGCAACTTTTTTTATTTTTGATGAAGCTTTTATTCAAACAAAGTTATTTTTGATTACTTTGTTTATTTTCTTTTTGCTTCATTTTTTTTTTTTCGAAGAACCGAACTTGTTACTAAAATAAAGGGTTAAAAATGAAAAAGGTTTTGGTGGGTGAAAGGGTTTTTGTTTTGGGTGATGAAACGAAAAGGTTTAGGCTCAAAGGGGCTAACTAGGGGGATTTTTGGGTAGGTGGTAAAAGAAAAGGAAAAAATAATGGTGTAGAAATGAAAAAAGGTTAGTCCTAATGCCTCCATCATGTACTTACTCGGGTTTAAGTTGATAAGGACCGGGAATGTATTGTCATGGCAAGTTCTAGAGTCGTAAGAACCAAGCGGCTATTCACACAAGAAACGAAAAATGAGCATTTAGTCAAATGATATGAAATTGTGTGCTCAATTAAAGGCTCAAAACTCACTTTTGTGGGAATGGGTTTTTATGTGATCAAGTATATATAATCAAATTTTAAATAAGTTTGTCATGCCTTTTCATAATTTTCTTATGTTGGTTCTTTTTATCACTACGCTATCGGTTGTAAATTTGTAAAAATATAACCTTTTTGAGAGCTTGAATTTCCCGAGTTAAACCTAGACAAGTAAAAAAAAATGAAATTTTTGAAAAATTTGGGGTGATTAGCGGTTCCAATAGAGTTTTGTGTAAGGCTTGTATTTAGGACTTGCAAAATTCAAGGTTTTAGCATCCCCCCCACACTTAAATTACACATTGTCCTCAATGTGTCCCAAAAATAAATTTTTAGGTTGATTAGATGTGTAAAATAGTGTTTAAAAAGCAAAAATTTGTGTTACTGGGCACTGAACACGGCCCCGTGTTATCTGGGCACGGCCCCGTGTTGAAGTGCCAGTAACAAAATTGAAATAAGAGAAACAGAAGTCTGGACACGGGGGCGTGTTGGGTGAACACGGCCCGTGTCCAGTTACCTGTACTGGGCGTTTTCTGCAGGTGGTCCGACACGGGGCCGTGTTGAACATTCTGAAAGGGGAGAAAACTGTCGGGTTGCCTCGTTCTTGTGCATGGGATCATTTTTCTCATTCCCCTTTTCATCCTTTACCACCATGAGTGTGTTTTATTCCTGAAAATTAAACTAACTAGAAAACATAAAAATTAATCTAAATTAAACTAAGGATAGTTCCGTGGAATGCCTCCATGGTGCGCCACGTTTATAAGGGTCCTTGGCTAGACCCAAAGCCTGGTCATATGCTACCCAAGTGGGATGTGTTGCATCCCATGTTACACCGTCGGAGAGCGTCATCCAAACTTGAGTCTATGACCTTCATGTAGTTGACCGGATCTTCTTCCTCTACTCGCTTTCTACATTCAAATTTCACTTCCTCATCCCCAAACTTCAATGTCAGAGTTCCGTCATTCATATCCACCAATGCTTGGGCGGTGGCTAGGAATGGCCTCCCGAGGATGAGGGGGACCTCGGTGTCTTCTTCCATGTCTAGGATGACAAAGTCGGTTGGAAAGACGAATTTGTCAACCTTGACTAGCAGATTTTCGGCGACACCATGTGGGAACTTGACGGACCTGTCGGCGAGTTGTATGCTCATCTTTGTAGGGCTTGTTGTCCCTAGGCCGAGTCGCTTGAACATTGATGTGGGCATGAGGTTGATGCTAGCTCCAAGATCGGCTAAAGCATTTCGGACGGGGGACTTCCCAATCGAACAAGGGATTGTGAAGCTCCCGGGATCGATTTTCTTTTGTGGAAGTTTGTTGAGTACTAGAGCTGAGCATTCTTCGCCTAAGTTAACTAATTGCAATGATTCAATTTTCTTTTTGTGAGTGAGGAAATCCCTCATGAATTTTGCATATTTAGGCATTTGGGTTAGGACCTCAATAAAAGGAATATTGACATGCAATTGTTTTAGTAAGCTTTCGAACTTTGCGAATTGCTCATCGGTCTTTTGACGATTTAACCTACCGGGGTACGGGATTGGAGGAGTCTTGGTGGGCCCTTGATTTGGTGTAGAAGCTTCTTCTGGCGCAGGCGGAGTTACAGGCTGACTAGAATGGCTTCTTTCATTTGGCGACAATGGAGCATCCTCGGGACCCACGGTTCGATTTCTTAATGTGATGAGATGTACTTGTGCCTTTGGGTTTGTTTCGGTATTACTGGGTAATGCGCCTTGCGGTCTCTCGGAGAAATTTTGAGCTAGCTGATTTAATTGTTTTTCAACGTTTTGAATGCTAGCTTGTTGATTTCTGAAATTCGATTCCAACTGTTGAAATCGATCCGAGTTTTTCTTTTCAGTGTCAGAGATGAGGCGAGATACAGTATCTTCAAGCCTTTCTCTTCCACCTTGTTGCTGAGGAAAATTTTGCGGTTGTTGAAAATTAGTTCGTTGATTTTGTTGGTTACTACTAGTGCCGGGATCTCTCCAACCAAGATTTGGGTGGTTACGCCATCCTTGGTTGTAGGTACCCGTTGGAGGACCCGACGGCCTAGGTCTATTATCCATGTAGTTTACCGTTTCAGTTTGTTCACCTAATTCTTTCATACAACTCCAATTTTCATGTGACCCACCACACCCTTCACAAGCCATAACCGAGGCCGTTTTTGTCATTTCTAGCCTTTTGATTTTTGAAGAGAGGGCCCCGATTTGGGCTTGTAAAGAGGTGCTTTCATCAACCTTATGGGCGCCCGGGGCAATAGATTTATTACCTCGGGGAGTGTGCCATTGAAAATTGGTTTGAGCAATTTCCTCAATTTGGTTATATATTTCATTTGGGCGACGATTACCTAAGAGTCCCCCGGAGCTTGAATCATGTGTTTGTCTTGTGTGTGGCAACAATCCATTGTAGAAAGTGGATACTTGTTGCCATACCGCTAGACCATGGTGAGGACACTTTCTTAGAAGCTCCTTGAACCTTTCCCAAGTTTCATATAAGGATTCCCCATCCTCTTGTGAGTATGTATTAATTTCAGTCATTAATTTAGCCGTTTTAGCAGGAGGGAAATACTTATACAAAAACTTTTGGGCGAGTTCATCCCAGGTGTTTACCGATCCAACTGGGAGGGTGTTAAGCCAAGCCTTGGCTCGGTCTTTTAGTGAGAAAGGAAACATTCGAAGGCGGATGGCGTCATTTGATGCTCCATTGATCCGAAAGGTATCACATATTTCTAAAAAGTTAGTAATATGTAGATGGGGATCCTCGTCCGCAAGCCCGTGGAAGGTTGCGGAGTTTTGGAGCATTTGTATCAAATGCGGTCGAAGTTCGAAGTTGTTGGCTTCGACATTCGGTGCATTGATAGCAGCGCCAAGATTGCCTACGGTAGGCCGTAGGTAATCCATGAGGGTACGTTGGTCCGCCATTGGAAGTGGGTCCCCCGAAGCTTTCTCTTGATTTTTAGCTTTTAGTCTTTTTCTGAGAAAGCGCTCGGGTTCTTCTAGGGGTTCTTTTATGTCTCTACTAGAACTGGAGCTCATGCACTACGTAGGAGGTTCAAATGTGGCGCCTGGGTTCCGAGTCCTGCAACAAAAACAGAAAAGAACGCTGGTCAGAATGTTCACCACGGCCCCGTGCTCAGTGAGCACGGCCCGTGTTGAGAGATACAGTAATTGTTTTCTGGATTCCCAGTTACTGGGAGTTGGACACGACCCCGTGTTGCACCGACACGGCCCCGTGTTCAGCTCTCTGTAACTCAGAAAATAAAAACTGCCAGTGATGATGCTGGGCACGGCCCGTGTCTGACCGGGCACGGCCCGTGCTGAGCTCTGCAGAAGCTGAAAAACTAAGAAAAATCCTAAAAAAATAAAAAGAAAAAATAAAAGATGATTAGGCCGTTGATTCCTAACTTTCTTAAAATCCTTGTGTCCCCGGCAACGGCGCCAAAAACTTGTTGTGCGATAAAGTGTTGTATATTTTAGGTGTATATTTTAAGCCCTTTTTAACACTTATTTTAGCCAAGTTTTAAATTTATAAAACACGATATTTCACTAACACTGAACACACATATGGGCAAGTGCACCCATCGTTGAGTGTAGTATAGCGTTGGTAAGATACCGAGGTCGTCCAAGGACACAAGAGCTTTTAGTACCGGTTTATCCTCAACGTCTAACCAAAATAAAAGTTTAGAAAAATGTTTTAAACTAAGAAGAATAAAAACTAACTAAAATGCTGAAAATAAAAATAAAATAAAAAACAGATAGACAAGATGAATCACTTGGTTCCGACTCGTATCTAGTATAACCTTTGATTATTTCCGCACTTTTGCACATAATTAAGAGATTATCTTAGTTATTGTAGTAGGCCCCTCTTTTGAAGGTGACGTTACCCTCACCCCAGTAGTTTGAGTCAGCAGGGATACAATCCTAAAGGGGTGGATTATTGGAAGATAATGAATTAAGTTATTAATGCAGTATTGTGGTAGGCCCCGCTTTTGGCGGTGACGTTACCCTCGACTAAGTAGTCTGAGTCAGCAGGGATACAGTCCTAAATAGCCGGGTTATAGTATTAATAGTAGTTAACTTATGAGGGGATCAAAGAGTTTGGACCCCCGCCATCCAATACCGTGAAGTATTGAAGGAGGTCCTACTAAATTTGACCCAGGTCCATTGCAGGACCTCTAAACGCTGAACAATGGCAAGACCTTTACCAAACCGTTCCCTTAACCCCCTACCAGGTAGCCAACATACCTCCATATAGACCGTGGAGATATGAATGGTGAAAATCCTTTATTTTATATAGACAGTAAAATAATGCCAAGACACCACGGACAAACGATAAGGAAAGATCACCTTCAACATAAGTAACTAGTTATTAAAGTCATTAATACAAAACCAAATAAAAAGTGCAAAAGATTAGAAATAAAAAGTATTATACTAGACACTTTGTCTTCACCAAGTGATGTAAGAGACTTAGGCAAACATGGCCTTGATTGTCAAGAACTCTTACGATCAATCTTGGATCCCGAGACGACTCACACACACTCTATGATGGACAATGGATGATGGTGGTGGATGATGGTGTTGTGATGGTGGTGGATGGTGGATGAAGTGTGAGAGAGGTGGAGTGCCAAGGAATGAGTTGCAATGAAACCAAGCACTCCTATTTATAGGCTGAACAGAGGCCTGGGCACGGCCCCGTGTTCGCTGGGCACGGCCCCGTGCCTGTCTGACATTCTCTCTCTTCATTAATTGTAATTCGCAATTACAATTAATGCGCCTGCAGTACTTTCGGCACGCCCCCGTGTCCGCTGAGCACGGCCCCGTGGTGGGCAATAGAAGCTTCTATAGGTTTGTCTTTTCTGCTGCTTCTTGGGCACGACCCCGTGCTGGCTGAGCACGGGGCGTGTTCAGCCTTCTGTTTTCTCTATTTTGCTTTGGAAGGTGCCGTTGAGGGTTCGGGCAATCCACTAATGTTCCTTTTCTTGTATTTATGTTGGATTTAGCTGTCTTTTTGCTTCTTTTGCGTTTTTGAGCTCATTTAATCCTGAAAATACAAAAGGAAGACAAAAACACTCTTTTTCCAATATTAGTACTAAAAAAGGGTTAGTTTTATGCCTCATTTGATGTAATTTATATGTTGCATTTTACACACATCAGTGCCTCACGAATTTCGATCGTGAAAACCCTTCCTTGCTTGTTTCTTCCTAGGGCAATCTTTCCTAAAGTGCCCTGCTTCACCACATTTGTAGCAGCCTGGTATTCTCTTATTTCTTCCATCTGGGTCCTTCGCCCAACAGGCGTCCTTGCTGTGCCCTTCTTTTCCACACTTTCCACACTTAGGCCTCAGACATCGACCTTCATGGTGAAAATTGCATTCTCCGCACTTCGGTTTAGTCCCCGAGTGTATTCTACCACCGGCCTTATTAGTGGCTCCAACAGTTTTCCTGTCATGCGGCGGTTTTACCTTCTTTCCTTTGCCTGTTCTAGAGCTTCCATAGTTGACTTGGGTGCTCATCTTTAGGTTTGAGGACTTCCTCTTCTTGTTGCTTGACGACTCCACATGAGTCTCTTTCTTGTTATCCTCAGATTCTGAAAATTTTCCCGCACGTAGAGCTTCTTCAGTAAGGGTGACACTCATATCGATAGCCTCTGCAATGGTTGAGGGCTTTGAGGTAGTAACCATGCTCCTGATCTGAGGTGCAAGTCCCCAAATGAATCGTTCAACCCTTTTGAATTCCGGTTTGACTAAGTAGGGGACGACCCTAGACAAGTCGTGAAATCGCTGGACGTATTCGGAAATCTTTGGTCCGTCCATTTTCAAGTTCCAGAACTCCACCTCAATCTTCTGGATTTCGGCTCTAGAACAGTATTTCTTTTCCATCATTTCCTTGAGCTCGTCCCAGCTTAGTGCATAAGCAGCATCTGCACCAAGGGTTTGAACCTGAAGGTTCCACCAGGAGAGTGCGCCATCTACGAATAACCCTGAGATATAAGTAACACTCTGTCGGGGCGAACAGTTACTCATTCTTAGAATGGAGTCAGTCTTTTCTGCCCAACAAACAAATGCAACGGCACCTCCTGTGCCATCAAAATTTAATGGCTTGCAGTCCAGGAACAGTTTATAGGTGCAGCCAGTTGGAGGGTTATTTCCAGTAGTGCCATTGTTGTGCTCAGAGCGGAGGGCTTCATGTCGTGCAATTGCCTGCGAGATGCGTTCTTGCAGCTCGGCTTCTGTCCTTGGCAACGTACTGGTGTTTGTGTCTCGCCTGGGCGGCATTTTCTTCTGCCAAAATGGTATGGAGTAGGTTAGACAACATTCCAATTGTCTATGAGATACATAGCACCATAAGCCATTATGTAATTACCCAATTTCACACGTATATATAATCAGTGTATAAGCGAGGAAACATTTATTGAGCCTTCACATAGGCTTGCCAACTTGGCTTATTGTTTGAAATGAACTCGAGGCTACATCGCCTTGGTCATTCAAGTTTTAGTTATTTCCCGCTACATTGATTTTCTTAGGTCTTTAGCTTTACTGGTGCGTATATTTCCCCTTTGATGGGATTGTTTGTGTAGAGGTGATAGGGAGGGTATCGTCGCTGACCCTTTCTGAATGTCATTCCACCTCTCTTGCTTAAACATCGTCTTCACAAACGTCTCGTATGCAAGTAGAGGTGTCAGTCACGAAGTAGGCTAAGACAGGCTTCCTACTTTCTAACATGCTAAAGCACTGATCTATGTGTTGTTCTACCAGATGAAGGTGAGGACACCTATAGATAGATTTTGTATGGTTTTCATTAGCTCGACCCGCAGAGTCCACCAGGATTTCTGTGCACTACAAGTTGTTATTACGTGGGCCCCCGTAATAATAAATTGTCTTGCACAGTTACCCCAAATTTTCTCCCGTCCAAGCAGATGATCAATCAAGGAGGGGACACTATTGTCCTTATACCTCTTGTCATGGAAAGGACCGTTGCAGTGGTCCACGCGCTAACACTCGTTGTTGTTACGCGCGAATAGGCACGATGATTAGATGGAATAGGAATAGAGAGAATTCCTAGTTGTTGGAGGGGCACCTTCGAGATGAATACTTCATCTTCCCTTTTTTTTTGGTCAAGTATGTCGTCAATCTTGCTTCACATAAGCCGCAGGGATCTCGTCCCGTTGATTGAGAATTTGTTCAAGGTTGCCGGCTCTGCCTCGTCATCTTCACCGTAGTTAGGCATCTTCACGATCGAGAGGGAAGAACAGCCATCTCCTACGGAAGCAAGCTCAGCATCTTGTTTGGTATTCACTCCCAGCCATGAGCTTTGTAAAGGACGCGAGGTCGGTAGCTTCATCGTGCGAGTTACGTATAGTAATAGGAGTCGGAGTCGAAAGTAACTTATTCACGTCAATAATCATTCCGTACACTTATTTGTATGTATGTATATCAATAACATATATGCTACTTAGCATAATCAAGCATTTTAATGCATTATGTCACGTATAACTCTCGTTTTTGGGGGTCATTTTGTTTTTGGCTAGTCTAACTCGTGTAGACTATGCTTTGGTTGGCACCTTATTCTAAAGGTATTCCTCACTAATGTCCTTGCCTTGTATTTTCTTTGTAAGGTGTCTGACTCGTGGATCTTGGCGCTTTTGTGAATGCAATGAAAACCTTTTTGAAAAATGTTTTCGTGAGAGAACTCTAGTGATTGTAGTCTAGACTCGAGAAAGAATCCTAGTTCACTACAATCGAAGCTCTGATACCAAACTGTCACACCCTGTCTTTTGCGGAAGCGTATGATGTGTGACTAGCTTGTTATCATTGCATTCAATCGTAATAAACAACTACATGATCAAACGATGTTCATCCATTCATGAAAATTTGAGTACTACAACACTTGTTATTTAAGTTTTCAAAACACGACCTTTGACAAGGTTTCGATTTAACAAAAGTGGATGACATCTAGACTTGTAGTCTACTTCTAGTTATGACACTTGCGCCCAAGATCCATCCTGTCACCTGAAATACATGTAATTTTGGAAAACATCAACATAAAGTTGAGCGAGTTCATGCGTCTTGTATATCTTGTATGAAAACATAGTTTGTAACCTTTACAAATCAAGTATTTATTGTATACATCACGTTTTCTTGTGTACACCACGTACTAAATGAGTGTATGAGCAAGGACATTAAGGCATGTGAGGACATAGGGAGCTTTAGTATTTTCTCCCTTCACTGTGTCGATTTTCCCTCGACTGTGTCGATTAACCTCGACTGCGTCAATTTCCCTTGACTGTGTCGATTTCCCTCGACTGTGTCGATTAGCCTCGACTGTGTCGATTTCCCTCGACTGGGACACCGAAGCACTCAAGTGGTCACATAAGGACCATGAGTGGGGCTCGGCCGTACCCGTTAGATCTAACCCTCGTCCCTAATTAATGATTGTTTTTAATGGCTTGGTACTATTATTCACCAAGACTTTATGGCATCTTTTGTATTAGTCTATGCTCACATGATCTAGTATTTTCTAGGCTTTTCTTAAAGCTCATCATATTGCACTCACCACGAGTGCTTCTCGTATTCTCAAATCATATTGCACTCGGTTCTCGTTCTCACCAAGAGTGCTTCTTGTATTTTTACCCTTTGTAAAAATTATAATATCTGTAACATGTATTTCACCCCCGAGAGTTATAAAACCAAAAACAGTTAGAGAAAAGGGAGAGCATGAACTCACAACTTTGCGTTCCTGTGCGTCGTAAACTTCACCGGATTTGCTTAATTAACGTCGTAACCTATACGCGTTTTCTTAACGTTAGTCACTAGACTTGCGTCGCACAAGTACAGTCACTATCTCTTGTATACGTATTCTTGTGTTAAAAATATTCTATATTTTTAACTACGTATCTTACTTATATTATTTCTCTAAAATTAATATAAGTATCTCGTGTTTTGCACTTTGCACCCGAATTATGTATCTTGTATGTTGTATGTGTATTTTTATGTTTATACTTCTCATGAGTATTTAGTGTATTTTTAAGTCTTAATACACTAGCACGTATAACACATACTATACACACTTAGCACAAAAGTTGGTGATAAAATAATATATATTTTTCTCTAAAAAATATACATACTTATATCCATTTTTATTCTTGAAGAAATCCTCATTTCTTATCACCAAAAATTAGGGAAACCTTGGTAATATTTTTGGATACATTTTTAGGGAATAAGTTTCTTAAAAACTTATATTTTTCTAAGTGTCAAAATTTATAAAAATTTTGACAGAGTTTCCCCTAAAAATGGAGGTTTCCCATGTTTTCAAAACATGTATTTATTTTCTTTTTGAATTGTAAACAATCATCAACAACAATTATCAACAATATTCATCAACATTAATCACTAATTTCTCCATTTCATGAACCTGAATATTTACAAAAATGTGTAGTAACTTACTAGCACATTTAGTAAGTCTTGTTATCTTTAAAAATAAATTTAGTTTCTTAAAAACTTTATTTTTAAAGAATATGAAGTTTCGTCATACACTTGGTTATTCAAAGATACCACTTGTAGATCCGTAGATCTACTAATTTTTGAACAATATTTCATAAGAAAAATCGTTTTTACACAAGTTCATGATTAGTGTGTGGTAGGGTTTCACCTTTTAACCCTTGTTACTTCTAAAATAGCTTTATGTTAAGATCCATGATCTTACCAAACCGGGTTAAACGATGATCCGAGCTACCACATCATAGATCGGGCCTAAATAATCATATATTTTAATTACTACAAGTTTTACACAACTTATGTGCTTTTAACCAACAATACTTGCAAGTTTAGTAAACTTTAATGCTTCAAAATGCAAGATTCCGAGTTTTAATCATCATACGTCTTATTAACCACCTTAGATTAGTTCAAGTATGAGTTTTAAGCATTATACCTCTAGCTCGAGGCTAGGGAAGAATCTATGCGCAAATCGGGTGGATAAAAGCAAGATAACGAGGTCCTTCGCGTACCGTTTGCACCAAGCTTCCTAATACGAGACCCTTAACACTTGTAGAGCTTGGAACTTGCAAGATTAAAACTCGAAAGTGGATGGTTGGAAGAGGGGTGTTTGGCCGTGACTTATATAGAAAGAAAGAGAGAGTTTGAGTGGTGAGATGGTTATGAGAAATCATGTGTGTTTAAGTTTAGTCTTATAGGCAATTTCAAGTTAATTATCCAATGGTCCTTATGCTTTCTAGATATGAGACAAGGAAGATTAAAATAATCAAATGAGTACCAAGTATGTCTCCCCATAGTTGGGGCCGGTTAGGAGGGGGGGGGGGGTTCTAGTCCATTTCTAACTAAATAGTTAGGTACATAGTTAGGTTAAATAAGTTAGTTAAGTGCTTAACCCGGTTAGTTATGTGTAGTGCTTTACAATGGGTGTTAGGGTATACGGGGACCCTAACTGGCTCAGAAAAAGAGAAGTAATGAAAATAACAATATTTTCATGTTCCGGGTAAAGTCCGGTTGTTCGGTTGGATAGTAATCCGTTAAAGTGCTAAATTACACTTTTTAGTGTCTAATAAGCACCTTTTTGTATCCTTTCGATTCCCAACACTTGGGGAAGTGTTCTGGATACTAAAACATAATTTCTACATAATATTTATAAGTCTAAAAGCTGATTAGAGCTGAATTCATTAAAATTCTGCACTTAAAGTGCGTTTCGGGTGCTTTTTAGTGCTTATTTTTGCCTTCGCAATGTCTATAAATTAAACCCTTGCATGTACTCTTGGGTTTTAATGTACTTTTGTCGTCGGACCTACACCTAGGCCTCAATTCAAATGTCTGACTGCTTTTTGCAGTTCCGTTGACACGATGTGTCTTACCGGTGAGTTTACTAATATTTTTGACGCAACGCTATCATAACGAAATTCTTGTAGCATATATCATGCATGAATTCACTTGTATGGAATTCAGAAATTTATTTGTCTGGTAAACTAGATCATGTACAGTCATTAAAGCACAAATTACTGTTCATCTAGTGTACGGAATGTACGGAAAAGTGACGGTTGTCACAGTTCTTTAGTTCTATGCTTTTAGCGTTAATCCTTATTGATTTAACTCTCTCCTTTCTGCTCAAGGCATCAGCGACAACATTCGCTTTGCCTGGATGATATATGATTTCACAATTATAATTGTTTAATGTCTCCATCCAAGGACGCTGTCTCATGTTAAGATCTTTCTGGTTAAACATATGTTGAAGGCTCTTATGATCAGAATAGATCACACATTTGGTTCCATAAAGATAATGCCTCCAAAGTTTTAGTGCAAATACAACGGCACCCAATTCTAAATCATTGGTGGTGTAATTCTTTTCGTGCACTTTTAAATGTCGGGATGCATAGGCAATGACCTTGCCTCTCTGCATAAGCACACAACCCATACCTGTGTGCGATGCGTCGCAATAAACCACAAACTCCTAGATCCCTTCTGGCAATGTCAACACAGGAGCATTGCTCAACTTTTGTTTAAGAATCTCAAAATATTCTCGTTGCTTGGGACCCCAGTCAAACTTGACATTCTTGCGAATTAATGAAGTTAGAGGTGCAGCAATCCTTGAAAAGTTTTCAATGAAACGTCTGTAGTTTCCTGCTAGACCTAAGAAGCTGTGAATTTCTGTAGGTGTTTTAGGCACTTGCCAATTCATAATTGCTTCAATCTTAGTGGGATCCACCTGGATACCACGCTCGCTTACCACATGTCCAAGAAATTGGACTTCACGAAGCCAAAACTCACACATGGAAAACTTGGCGTAGAGCTTCTCTTATTGCAGAAGTTTAAGGATACATCGGAGATGTTTTTCATGATCGGCTTGACTCTTAAATAAATAAGTATGTCATCAATGAAAACAATGACAAACTTGTCTAGATACGGTTTGCAAACGTGATTCATGAGATCCATGAATGCTGCTGGTGCATTAGTGAGCCCGAAAGGCATCACCAAGAACTCGTAGCGACCATATCGTGTTCTGAATGCGGTCTTGTGCACATCTTCGGTTCTGAACTTCAACTGATGATATCCTGACCTTAGATCGATCCTTGAAAAGTAACTTGATCCTTGAAGTTGATCGAACAAATCGTCGATCCTGGGTAATGGATACCTATTCTTGATTGTAACTTTTTTCAGTTCGTGATAATCGATGCATAGACGCATCGAGTCATTTTCTTCTTCATAAATAGAATGGGCGCTCCCCAAGGAGATGAGCTAAGCTGAATAAAACCCTTCTCTAACAAATCATCCAATTGTGTTCTTAATTCCTTCATCTCTGTCGGTGCCAACCGATAAGGAGCTCGAGCTACAGGGGCTGCTCCTGGAATAAGATCGATCCTGAATTCCACTTGTCTGTCTGGGGGTAAACCAGGTAACTCTTCAGGAAAAACGTCTGGATAATCATAAATAACTGGATTGTCTTCGATCTTGGGCTTTGGCTCATCAACGGTCACCTGTGCCATGTAAGTGACACAACCTTTCTTTAAACACCTCGACGCCTTAAGCATAGATACTTGCTTAGGCAATCCATACTGTGTATCTCCTTGAATTGTAAGTGGCTCACCATTAGGGGTCTTAATAATAACTTCCTTCTTGTTGCAGGCAATTTGGGCATGGTTGCGAGATAACCAATCCATGCCTATAACTATATCAAATCCTGCCAATTTCAACGGAAGCAAAGACAGCGGTAAAGAATGATTCCTAATGGATATAAAACATCCATCTAAAATTGTTGAAGCAGTCTCTAAAGTACCATCGGCCAATTCTACCTCATATTTTATGTCTAGAGTTTTAACAGGCAGATTTAACAGTTTACAAAATTTTTTGTCCACAAAAGACTTATCTGTGCCAGAATTAAACCAAACTCTAGCATAAACATCATTGATGAGGAAAGTACCTGTTATGACGTTATCATTCTGCACCGCTTCCTAGGCGTTCATCTGGAAGACTCGCGCGTTTGTTTTCTTGGCCTCTTCAGGCTTCTTTGCAAGTTTTGGGCAGTTGGTTTTAATATGCCCTTTCTCGTTACAGTTGTAACAAGTTGCTTTCTTCAACTCCTTGCATTCTAAAGTCTTGTGACCCCTGGTCTTGCAAATCCCACAAAGTTTAGCATGTGGATCGATCGTACACTTTCCAGAATGATGCTTTCTGCAGTTCCTGCACTTCGGACTGTTATCTGACTGACTCGAGTTTTTCTTGAACTCGGAACCTTTCTTATGCTCGAAATTCCCCTTTTTCTTCTTATCAGAATGATGAGAGTTCTCCTCTTCTCTTTTCCTCTTTCCCTCGTCCGAAGTCTTAACAGACTTATTCCGGATAGCATCTAATATGAGGGATAAGGATAAGTCTACCATGGACCAAAAGGTGGCAGGCCTGGATGCTTTGACATTTCCTTTGATCTCTGGTGCGAGGCCTCCAATAAAACGTGCTTGTATGCTTCGTCCATCACAAGCTCTCATAGATTCCCATAGAATGGAACCCATATACGTTCCATGAAGTAGTGGATGTCGTCATCTTTGAGTTCGAGCTGTTTTTCCATGCCTCGCATGGATTCAGCCAAAAGATTTCCCCTTTAGTGCTTTAACTTGAGCGCTGCAAATTAGGTCAGGGAGGTTTGAATGAATGGTTAGTTGTAAAGCGCAAACACCTTTAGGTTTGGTTTCCTTTCTGCTGAGGGTATCGACTAGCATGTTTGCCTTGCCCGGATGGTATTTGATCGCACACTCACAACTGTTTAGGAGTTCGATCTATAGGCTTTGCCGCATGTTCAACTCCTTCTGTTCAAGTATGTGCTGGAGACTCTTGTGATCGGTGTAAATCGTGCACTTGGTACCGTACAAGTAGTGTCTCCATATCTTGAGTGCGAAAACTATAGTTCTCAGCTCCAAGTTGTGGGTAGTGTGGTTCTTTTCATGAACTTTGAGTTGGTGTGACGCATAAGCAATGACTTTCTCAGGTTGCATTAATAAGCAACCGAGTCCTTGGATAGACACATCACAGTAAACAATGAAATCGCCGTTGCCTTCAGGTAACGAAATAATTGGTGCACTACAAAGCTTTTCTTTCAGCTGCTAAAACGCAGACTCCTGAGCATCACACCATGTCACACCCCGATATTTCCACGTATTACTGGTGGGCCCGGTGGGGAGTATCGTGACGCAGTTGATATCATCATAGACAATTAATCACAGTTTAATGCACAGCGGAAGTCTAAAATAATAACACATACTGAATTTGAAAAGTATAGTAAAATATTATACAAACGGTCGATAATGGATCCACAGGCGGATCTTAAAACAGAAATATAAATATTGTTCAACAGACTTTAGACGTTTAGAACTTGCAAGATTCCTTATTAACTCTGAGTCAATTACATACAGAACCACTCACTTAGTCTTTTTGAAAAAATACGTCAGTTTACACTGGTAAATACAATTAAGCGACTCTTTTGAAAACAATTATGAAAAATTGGTTTAAATACACAAGGCACAAACATTTTATAACTTGGGATAATTATATTAATAACAATCTTGTATCAGATTTACATGTTTGTCTAACATTTAGGGCCGGTATAAAAGCCGAACAAGATTAATCGACACACCACAAATGTAAACTCACAAGAAGTTTCCTTACGAGTGAGTATATCTTTTACATACGCAACAGACAGGTGTACACCTACACCCCGTGCTTAAGTCGTGGCCATTCACGCTTTTTGAATGAGCCAAGGATATCCAGGACACGGTCGTTAACCCCCAACGTTATTTGTTATCAAGAAATACTGGTTAAAACAGGATTATACAATTTAACCATATCCGACTAAAAGGATTCTACAGCCGACCAAGCGGAAATAATTCACCGTATCCCAAGCCCGTATAAGGGAAAATAAGTTAAAAGTATTTACCTGAGCTAAATGTAATTTATTCTCAGTCGTATATTCTAATCAGCAAGTGTAAGTACTTCTACCGGGGCTCTCAATCTAGAACGAAGGTTTTATTAACCTATTAGATTCCTAACGGGTCTTATTTAAGTTATCACTTAGACCGGTTAGTTTTAAAGAAAGATTTACGGTACGAAACGCTAGATTAAGCGGTGACCGGATTGGAATGTGATTTAGACCCGAAAAGTATTAAGACTTGTATATAATGGGTAAACTAAACACATTCTGGATTTTGAAGTAAAAATAATAAGGTTTGACCCGTTTCGGCCAATTCATGCAAACTTGTTACATAAACCGTATTGAAGGCGTATATGCATAACGGGTAACCAGATGAGTCATATACAAGTTCCAATAGTTATTATGCTTAAAATATATTGTGATATCAGTAGAATATCAACAATTATGCCCCAAATGTATTTAAGACCAATTTAAGTCCTGAAAGGGTATTTTGGTCATTTTAAAGTTTATAAAAGAGGTTTAAACATAAACTGAGGTTCTGGTCTAAAACATTCTGTACAAATATTTATTTTATGTTGTTATATCAGCAAGATATCATACATATGTGTGTTTAATCATTTATGGCCAAACTATGCACCGTAGGGGCATTTTGGTCATTTCACATATGCTTTTAATGTTAAATTTGGAAATCTGAGTTCAAGACTTATACATACTGTTAAAGTATAAAATTTATTTATAAAATCAGTAGGTAACAAGTCTTAGGCGTTAAATATGGGTTTAACCCATACTATGCGCCTAATTAGCGTAAAAGTCAGTAATTGACGATATTCAAGGTGTTTATAAAATTCTGAAGTTTTGATCAGTCTCTAATGCTTAAAATATTTTATTTAACAGATGATATCAGTAGAAAAAGGTTTGGTATTCATATCATATGTTAAACTCATTTTATTAACAAAAAGGGCGTTTTCGTAAACTAACGAATTTATGCTAGAACTCTATGCTATGGTCATTATAAAATTTGACAAAAATTTCCAAAAATCCCTAAATATTATTTCATCATAGTGGGTAGCAAGTTTGGTGCCAAAAATTGGGTTTAAATATGATTTATGCCGAAAATGCAATTTAATTAACAAAAAGCTTTTGTTTTACGATATCTTGCATAACTTTTATTTTAGACCAGGAACTGATGTCAAATTTTTTTAGGACATACTTACATATCAGCAATAAAACTTTTTGTCCTCTCACATTTTCAAAAATCTTGTTTTATATCAAAAGGGCAAAATGGTCAATTTTTAAGCATTTAACGAAAACATGTAAATGATTCAGATTTCTAAGGGACCATGTAGTATAACTTCAGAGAGTTACACTAACACATAATATGGTCACAAAGGAACCCTAAGGCATATCTAAACCAAGCTAATTCGGTTCAGAACCGAAAGTCAAAGCAAAAGTCTACTTTTGCGACTTTCGGTTGCGAACCGAGCCTAAACTTGGAATTGTCGGGTTGAACATGCCTAAATATGTTCTTATATTACTTACCAAGTTATTTAAGTGATAAAATGTGTTTTATAGCTTCTACATTATCAGTTATAATTTATTTTGTAAAAACTGACTCGTTTGATTTTTATGTTAAGTAGTTTGACCCGATAATTGACCAAGTAAATGTGATAATTAGGAGGTGCCCTTTTAAGGGTTTAATACCTAAATAATTACCAACACATAGCCATTTTCAATTGAATACGGGCTGGACCGTTAGTGATTAATCACAAAGTCAAAGCATCATTACGATAACTTTGACTTTCGGTCGTTAAGCTAATAAAACTTAACTACAGAAGCTAAGAATGCTTACACAAGGTCCTAGCACAAAGATTGAACTAAGGAGGGCTTCCTTCTTGATCAGGAATCCCAGAGAATGCTCCAAATCTTTAGCAATAGAGAATGAGTGAAAAACTTGAATGAGCAAAGATTGTGGCTGCATCAAGGGCCTTTATATAGTGCATGGAGCCTTCTTTGGATCATTACAAGTGTTCCCAGGTGAATTCTGATGCTCACAAGTGTCTAAGTGGTTTTTAAAACCATCAAACAACCCTAGGTTTCGAGTTATATGAGTGAGGAAGTGGTTTGGAGAAGAAAGCATGCTGAAACCTGCATCTGTGCATGCTGGCTATCTATTTTAAGCCGTCGCGTTGCGCGATGGCAGAGTGGATCAGGTGTGGCGCAGCGCCACCACTAGGGTAACCAGTCACACAAGTTTTAAAACTGGCAGATATAGTCCCTGGACCTTTAAAACCTCATAACTTCAATTTTAAGCACTTTTAACCCATAAAGTTTATATTTTTGTGATCCTTAGAATATAACCAAACATCGTTTGGTCCGGTTTCATTAAATGATAACCGAAAACATAAGTTTTGCCTCGTTGACGCTTTTAACCCCTTTATTTACGAAAGTGAATGTTTTTAATATAAAACGATATCGAAATCTCGTGAATTTTTCGTCACTTCTTCTTGAGAGTATAATTAATCGTTACAAATCTCCGAGTTTGTTAAAAGGTCACTCAGAGGTATTAATTTAACATGTTGATACGTTTAACCCTCGCGTCTTGTAAACTTTCACTTTCTTTCACAAACGGCTTCATACGTTTCACAATTCTTTCGTTTAAGAGTATGAACATCATATAGGGTTAATAAAAGGCAAAATTTTCAAGTGTTGACACATTGGATTCTTTCACACATATCTTTTCCTTGTTTGTAAACTTTAGTCCTTCGAAATCAATTGTTTACACGTTTAAAGCTTATGACACGTGTCTTTACTATATTGGCCATGATTTTGCGAGGTGTTACATCCTCACCCCCTTAAAAGAAATCTCGACCTCGAGATTTACTGAAATAAATGAGGGTATTTCTGTTTCATCGTGGATTCAACGTCCCACGTGTATTCTGGGCCTCTACGGGCATCCCATTTTACCTTCACAATCGGCACGCTCTTTCTTCGAAGCTTCTTAACCTGTCGATCCTCGATCGACAAAGGTTTTTCGATAAACTTCAAGCTCTCGTTAATCTGCACATCCTTATGTGACATGGCTAGCGATTCATCGCCTAGACATTTCTTTAAATTGCAGATGTGGAATACATTATGAATTCCACTAAGCTCTTCAGGTAGATTTAACTTGTAACCTACAGTTCCGACACATTTGATAATCTCGAATGGTCCAATGTACCTTGGGCTCAGCTTGCCCTTCTTTCCAAAACGCATTACCCCTTTCCAGGGTGACACCTTGAGTAGCACTTTATCACCTACCTCGAATTTCAGAGGTTTACACCTTTTATCTGCGTAGCTTTTCTGCCTATCCCCGGCAACTTTCAAACGATCGCGGATCTGGAAAATCTTATCCGTTGTCTCGAGGTTATATCAGGTCCTGACAGTTGGGTTTCTCCAACCTTCACCCAACAAACTGGCGTTCTGCACTTCGTTCCGTACAAGGCCACAAAAGGCGCGGCTTGGATACTCGAATGATAACTATTATTGTACGAAAATTCAATCAAAGGGAGATGGTCATTCCAACTTCCACCCAAATCAATAACACAAGCACATAGCATGTCTTCCAAGGTTTGAATCGAACGCTCACTTTGCCCATCCGTCTAAGGATGATAAGCAGTACTGAAATTCAAACGAGTGCCTAAAGATTGCTGAAAGCTTTTATGAGATGTGTATCTTGTATCCTTATCAGAGATAATAAATACTGGCAATCCATGGAGAGATACAATCTCATCCACATATAGTTGGGCTAACTTGTAAGGACCTCCAAAAACGTCCTAAACCGACCCAGAAATAGGAACCCGGACCCCTGAAACCATAATCCATATCAAAAATCAAGAAATCCAAATTTCTGGTCTTCAGGCGGGCCGCGTAAAGGTAAGTTTAACCTTACGCGGGTCGCGTCAAAGTAAGGTTTGACCAGATAAGCGTCCAGATCCACGTGTCACACACGTGGCGTGCCTACCGATGACACGCTAGCCCTAATCTACTACTAGACCTCCACGCGGGCCGCGTAAAGGTCAAGCCAAGGTTCACGCGGGCCGCGTGAGACCAAAATTTAACCTATAAATAGAACGGGCCATGAGTAGTTCACTGATGTCGAAAACATTTCACAAAAAAGAAGTTTGGCTGCTCAAATTCGAATTTTACTTTTATAATAGCGAGGCGCTGCTACGATACAGGGTATTAACTCGATCGCTGCTACGATTCAATGTCCGATCGATTAAAACTATCTGGTGGATGTTTAAGTGCTGCCCACATTAGGGCCATACTTTGTCATTAGTCGTGAATTCGACGGATGTTTAAGTATAGCACTTTGTCATTAATCGTGAGGGTTTTAATCTCGTGAGTTATCGTAAATGCTGTATTAGTTACTGACCTAATTCGTATGCATTGTTATTTAAATTAGGTTACAAGGCTAATCAGTAGGCTAAATTCTGCCCGTATAAATCTACAATGTGAGTCATTCTCTTTTATTAAAAGTATTTTACAATACTCCATTTTCAAATGTTATAATTACAGGGATTAAGTCATGGTTATCTTGAATCACTGGCTAGTGGGGTATTGTGCACATTACTAAATTTCTCACGGTTAGGCTAATAAATCCTAACAGTGATAATCATCACTACTTGGGGAAAGACCCAATAGTGGTATGACCATCGTCACCAGGTGATACAGCGCCAGATAAAAATAAGATAGAAGCCATTGTAATCGTTCTTATGTTGTAATTTATAACTATTCGCCATTTTATCTAAATTGAGTAACTCGCCAGCATTTCCCCGCTGATAAAATATTTTTAAAACACGTTTCAGGCGACCTGTTGTAAATCAAGGAAAACGGGCTATGGAGCACTAACAAGCTTGAAGAGGTGGCTCAGTTAAAATAAATAAACATGTTTTATAAATCAGGAAATTTACTTATGAAATTCCTCTATTGTAAATTACGGGGTTTATCCCGAATTATGAAATAAGATAATCGGGCATTTCAAAAGATCCTGTTAAATCTTCCGCTGTCACATCAATTAATAAATACCACGGGTTCCTGTCCTGCGGCTCCTGACCGGGTCAAACCGGGGCTGGGGTCGTGACAGGAAAAGGTGGTATAAGAGCCACTGATTTAAGCCTATTAAGTATTTAAAATACTTAATTTTCCTGATTATCGTCTTGTGATTATATGTTTTTAACTGACTATCTGTTAGTTACAGTATGGGTAAGCAAAGAATTTCGGATATCTGTATTAAATTAGATAATTCACCGAAAGATAAGGGAACTTCATCCCAATCAAATTCCTCAAGATACTCAGCAGATACTGAGGAGGGAATATTTGTTCGTAAAGCACATTATGAGAAACCACTTACCCCTAATAAAAGAAGTTTGATTATTAGGAAAAGTCAAGAGAAAATGAGGAAGTCACAACCAAAAGGAGTGATGATCAATAAGGAAACTCAGGAAATAAACACTAAACCACCATGGCAAGATGAGTTAGAGGAAAAATGGGAAAATCTCTATATGTTAGCTACTACAGCTGTAAATGCTAACTTATAGATAAATCACCAAACCAGTACCATTACCTATGCTACCTACAAAGCAGAAACTTTAATCTATTAAATAAAAACTAGTATATTTCAAATTTTAATTGTAATAATTATGTGTTATTTCAATAAATTGTTTGTATAAATTAAATAATTATAATTAATATTTAAATTTTCTAATTACCATTATGTAATTATGTGAAAATTCAATTACAAAATTTTAACCTAGAATTTTGTGTGTTTCTTCCTAACAACTAAACAACACGAATGAATTATCTGAAGCCCTTCAGAATCTCAATCTCTATCCTGTTAAGGTGGAAGTTTCCAAAAATTTTACCGGGTATTGTGCTGACATAGAAGAACCTATGGAATTTCAAACCCAACCTCCGGAAAAACCCAAACCAAAGAAGAGAAGAAGAATTGTGGGCTGGAGGCGTGTGCGCAGGAAGAAACCAGCAACACGGAAAGTTACCAAGCTGGAGGATATCAAAGGTAAAGGCAAGGCCATAGAAATTGGGGGAAGTTCTGGGCAAGATCAGGAGATGTCACCCTGGGAGGAGTTAGATCATAAACTGGCACTTAGTGACCTCATCGGACCTGCCAGTGAAAACCTTTTTAATTACCCAACGGAAGCACAACTTCCCGTTGACCTAGAGCCTGAAATCCCGGATCCTATTATCCACACCCAACCTCTACCTGCAGAGTTAGAAGAATGGTGGACCACCGACTGGCAATTCCAGAATCTCCTAAATAACCCTGATACCTTTTTTCCCTCAGTTTGACCCAGAGCCTCCACTACACCCACCTATGAGCATGGAAAATCTGGCTGAACTCCGCCATTTTGGCGAGGAGCTGGTGGATGCACGGAACAGAATCCGAGAGGTAGGAGAGAGAATCTCCTGGAAATATGACGAGAGGGAATGTCGTTTCTGAACTTCCAGCTGACAAGGATGGTGTGACGGTGGTTGTGGGGTTGTAGAAATATGTGTTTAATAATAATATCATAATAAAATATAATTATGTGAAATAACTAAAAATAAAACTTTGTAAGATAACCAGTTTATACGGATGCCTAATATATATAAAATATCGAAAGTTGAAAAATCAACAATTTTGACTCTAATTGTTAATGTGATTATGTGCAATTATTTTGTTATGATTAGTTATTAATTATTTTATACTAATCACTTATATAAATTAAATACCAGATGGCAAACGCTGGTAATGAACAAGTTAAAGAGGGTAACCAATCTGAGCACAATCATGAGGATCAATTTCTGAATAGGCAAGATATCGAAAATATCGTTGCTAAGGGAATAGCCATTGCTATTCCAGCAATACTTGCTGCTGCTCGAAATCCAATTGAACCTCAACAAATTATTCCTAGCAAACGTACACACGGTGACAATTTCAGTAATAGTGTAAACGAAGGAGGCAATCATACTAATAACGACAACAATGGAATGCAAGCCCCGCTCCTTAAGAAAATGAAAGCTACAACGCCTGGTTACACTTATAAGGAATTTCTTGCTTGTAAACCAGCTGAATTTGCAGGCGATGAAGGGGCGACTGCGGCGCTGCGTTGGTTGGAGAAAACCGAAGCAGTAATTATGATAAGTAAATGTGTCGAGGATGACAAGGTCATGTATGCGTCGCATCTTTTAAAGAAGGGGCGCTAGAATGGTGGAATACGGTACTTCAAGCCAAAGGAAGAAATATGTCCTATGCCATGAGATGGGAAGAATTCCAGCAGCTAGTGGAATGAAAATTATGCCATGAATACGAAAAAGAACAAATGGCGAATAAGTTCCTGAACCACCGGATGGTGGATGTAGACTGTCGAGGGTATACTTCGACATTCTTCGAGTATGCGAGAATGGTACCAACCCTGGCTTCGCCAGAACCGATACTTATTTCCCGTTATATTTGGGGATTGATTGGCGAAATCCGTGATATCGTTAAAGCTGCGAGACCCCGCACTATTGACGATGCAGTGGAATTAGCTAACACCCTAACAGACGGACTGGTACGCACAAAGGAAGAAACCCGGAAAAAGGAAGTAGCCCAAAAGATTACCCAAGGATTCCGTATGGGTAATCGTAGTAATTTCAATAGAAAGGAAACCGGGCAATCTTCCACTGTTCCATTTTGCAATGCCTGCAAAAGGAAGCATTTTGGAAGATGCAAAGGATATTGTAATTTCTGCAAAATCCCTGGGCACCAAGAGGAAGACTGCAGGAAAAAGAAAGCAACAATCTGCTACAATTGCGTAGAAGCTGGACGTTTTAAGCTAGACTGCCCTAAATTGACCAAACCAGCTGACAACAAAACCAAACCTGCAGAAGGAGCTACCAAGAAGAATGCAAGAGCCTTCCAATTGACTACTCAGGAAGCAGAACTAATTCCTGATGTAATAGCTGGTATGTTCCTAGTTCACGACATTTATGCAAAAGTATTATTTGACTCTGGTGCAAACCAAAGTTTTATAAATACTTCATTCTGCCAAGCTCTTAACTTACCCTTAACCAACCTTAGGCAGATTTTTACAGTCGAAACGACAGATGGGAATTCTGTTAAAATAAATAAAGTTGTGCAAGAAGGAAAGATAGAACTCTTAGGTCATAAATTTTCGGCAAACCTGTTACCTATGAATTTAGCCGGATTTGATGTTGTGTTAGGAATGGATTGGCTAGTAGCCAATCATGCTCGAATTCTTTGTGATAAGAATTCCATAGAAATTCATACACCCTCAGGAGAATTAGTGGTGATTACAGGAGATAAGCCACAAAAGCCAATGAAATTCATTTCAGTAATGAAATTGGCCAGTTATTCAAGAAATGGTGTATATGATTTCAGTAATCATTAACACTAAGAGTAAAGAACTCAAAGAAATTCCAGTAGTATCAGAATACCTAGAGGTATTCCCAGAAGAACTACTTGGATTACCACCTGATAGGGAAGTAGAATTTAGAATTCTTCTAATTACTGGAACTACACCAATAGCCAAGGCACCTTATCGATTAGCACCCACCGAAATTCTAGAATTGAAAAAGCAGTTAGATGAATTGCTAAGCAAAGGATTTATACAACCTAGTTCATCCCCGTGCGGAGCACCAGTGTTGTTTGTGAAAAAGAAAGATGGGTTGATGCGAATGTGTATCGATTATAGGGAATTGAATAAAGTTACAATTAAAATTCGATACCCATTGCCTAGGATTGATGATCTTTTTGATCAATTGCAGGGAACTAGATACTTTTCTAAGATAGATTTACGCTCCGGTTATCATCAATTAAAGGTACAAGAAGAAGACATACCTGAAACTGCTTTTAGAACTAGGTATGGTCATTACGAGTTTACAGTCATGCCCTTTGGGTTAACCAATGTTCCTGCAACATTTATGGACATGATGAATTGAATCTGTAACCCATACTTGGATAAATTTGTAATTGTCTTCATCGACGATATACTTATTTATTCCAAAAGTCAGGAGGAACATTGTGAGCACCTTCATGCACTCTTAACTTTGTTAAGAAAGGAAAAACTTTATGCCAAATTCTCGAAGTGTGAATTTTGGCGACAAGAAGTGCAATTTTTAGGTCACATGGTGAAACACGAAGGTATTCACGTAGATCCTGCTAAGATAGAAGCGATCACCAAATGGAAGGTTCCGCAATCAGCGATGAAAATTAGAAGTTTTATAGGATTAGCCGGATATTATAGACGGTTTATTAAGGATTTTTCCAAAATAGCCATACCATTAACTAAGCTAACCTGTAAAGCAGTTAAGTTTGAATGGGGACCTAGACAAGAAGAAGCTTTTAAGATTTTAAAGCAGAAATTAACAAACGCTCCAATTTTAGCTTTACCAGAAGGAACAGAAGATTTTGAAGTATACTGTGATGCTTCTAAGCTAGGATTAGGATGTGTGTTAATGCAACGCAAGAAGGTCATTGCATATGCATCAAGGCAATTGAAAAAGCACGAAGAAAACTATACGACTCATGACTTAGAATTAGGAGCTATAATTTTTGCCCTTAAAATTTGGAGACACTATTTGTATGGAAGTAAGTTTACTATCTATACAGACCATAAAAGCTTAAGATACATATTTGGGCAAAAAGAATTAAACATGAGGCAAAGAAGATGGATGGAAATCCTAAGTGATTACGATTGTGATATTCAATATCACGAAGGAAAAGCAAACGTAGTTGCTGATGCCTTAAGTCGTAAGTATCATGAAAAACAACGACGAGTTCGTGCTCTTAGATTAAATCTACAATTTGATTTAATGAAACAATTGAAAAACATTCAAGAAACAGCAATCGAAGATGATGCTGAAGGAATGAAAGGAAGAATAAAAGAATTAGAACAAGGAAGTGATGGAATTTGGAGATTCCATAAGAAATGAATTTGGGTACCTAAGCATGGAGAGTTAAGGAATAAGATTTTAGAGGAAGCCCATAAATGTAGGTATACCATGCACCCTGGTAACAATAAGATGTACCAAGATTTAAGAAATAATTTCTGGTGAATAGGAATGAAAAAGGACATAGCTAGATATGTTTCTAAATCTCTTACTTGTTCACAAGTTAAGGCAGAACACCAGAAACCTTCAGGTCTACTCCAACAATTAGAAATGCCTATATGGAAATGGGAGCTCATAACAATGGATTTTGTTACTAAGTTACCCAAGACCAGAAGAGGTAATGATGTGATTTGGGTAATTGTGGATCGATTAACCAAATCAGCTCATTTTCTACCCATGAAAGAAACCTTTAGTATGGAATGGTTAGCTAAGTTGTATGTAGATGAAGTAGTATCCTTACATGGAGTTCCACTCTCCATTGTATCAGATAGGATAGTCATTTCACTTCCCACTTCTGGACAAGTTTCCAAGAAGCAATGGGAACCCGACTAAATCTAAGCACTGCATACCATCCTCAGACAGACGGACAAAGTGAAAGGACGATCCAAACCCTGGAAGACATGCTTAGGGCATGTGTGATAGATTTTGGTGGAAACTGGGATGACCACCTACCTTTAATCGAATTCTCCTATAACAATAGTTATCATTCAAGCATCAAAACTGCCCCGTTCAAAGCACTATATGGACGTAAATGCAGAACTTCAGTTTGTTGGGCAGAAACAGGAGAAAGTCAATTATTAGGTCCTGAAATAGTGCAAGAAACTACTGACAAAATCACACAAATCAAGGAAAGACTAAAGACGGCTCGAGGTCGCCAGAAAAGTTATGCAGACAATAGGCGTAAGCTGTTAGAATTTCAAGTCGGAGACAAGGTACTCTTGAAAGTTTCTCCTTGGAAAGGAGTAGTTCGCTTTGGTAAGAGAGGAAAGCTAAGTACAAGGTACGTAAGACCATTCCCTATAGTCTAACATATAGTACCAGTTGCTTATCGCTTACAACTACCAAAGGAGCTAGCTGGGATACATGACGTATTCCATGTATCCAACCTCAAGAAATGTCTATCGGACGAATCATTAGTAGTCCCTCTTCAAGACATGCAAGTAAATGAAAAGTTAAAGTTCGTGGAGAAACCACTTCAGATAGAAGATAGAAACATCAAGTTTCTCAAGCACAAGCGACTCGTGCTAGTCAAAGTCAAATGGGATTCAAAGAGAGGACCCGAATATACTTGGGAATTGGAATCGGAGATGAAGCGAAAGTATCCTCACTTATTTCAGTAAATCTCGAGAACGAGATTTTAAATAAGGTGGGGAGGATGTAAGGACCTCTAAAAATATCCCAAACCGACCCGGAAGTAGGAACCCGGACCCCTGAAACCATAATCCATATCAAAAATCAAGAAATCCAAATTTCTGGTCTTCAGGCGGGCCACGTAAAGGTAAGCTTAACTTTACACGGACCGCGTCAAAGTAAGGTTTGACCGGATAAGCATCCAGATCCACATGTCACACACGTGGCGTGCCTACCGAAGACACGCTAGCCCTAATCTATTACTAGACCTCCACGCGGGCCGCGTAAAGGTCAAGCCAAGGTTCACGCGGGCCGCGCGAGACCTAAATTTCACCTATAAATAGAACGGGCCATGAGCAGTTCACTGATGTCGAAAACATTTCACAAAAACGAAGTTTGGCTGCTCAAATTCGAATTTTTCTTTTATAATAGCGAGGCGCTGCTACGATACATGGTATTAACTCGATCGCTGCTACGATTCAATGTCTGATCGATTAAAACTATCCGATGGATGTTTAAGTGCTGCCCACATTAGGGCCATACTTTGTCATTAGTCGTGAATTCGACGGATGTTTAAGTATAGCACTTTGTCATTAATCGTGAGGGTTTTAATCTCGTGGGTTATCGTAAATGCTGTATTAGTTACTGACCTAATTCGTATGCATTGTTATTTAAATTAGGTTACAAGGCTAATCAGTAGGCTAAATTCTGCTCGTATAAATCTACAATGTGAGTCATTCTCTTTTATTAAAAGTATTTTACAATACTCCATTTTCAAATGTTATAATTACAGGGATTAAGTCATGGTTATCTTGAATCACTGGCTAGTGGGGTATTGTGCACATTACTAAATTTCTCACGGTTAGGCTAATAAATCCTAACAGTGATAATCATCACTACTTGGGGAAAGACCCAATAGTGGTGTGACCATCGTCACCAGGTGATACGGCGCCAGATAAAAAATATGATAGAAGCCATTGTAATTGCTCTTATGCTGTAATTTATAACTATGTGTCATTTTATCAAAGTTGAGTGACTCGCCAGCATTTCCCCGCTGATAAAATATTTTTAAAACATGTTTCAGTGGACCTGCTGTAAATCAAGGAAAACGTGCTACGGAGCACTAACAAGCTTGAAGAGGTGGCTCAGTTAAAATAAATAAACATGTTTTATAAATCAGGGAATTTACTTATGAAATTCCTCTATTGTAAATTACGGGGTTTATCCCGAATTATGAAATAAGATAATCGGGCATTTCAAAAGATCCTGTTAAATCTTCCGCTGTCACATCAATTAATAAATACCACGGGTTCCTGTCCCGCGGCTCCTGACTGGGTCAAACCAGGGGCTGGGGTCGTGACATAACTTATCGGGGCTGTGTGTTTCTTTAATAGGCAAGAAGTGAGCCGACTTGGTCAACCTGTCGACTATAACCCAAATCGTATCATTCCCATGTTTCGTCTTTGGTAACTTGGTGATAAAATCCATAGTTACCATTTCTCATTTCCAAGTGGGAAGTTCAGGTTGTTGTAGCAAACCTGGCGGCTTTTGATGTTCGGCTTTAACCTGTACGCACGTCAGACATTTAGCCACATAAGTGGCTATAGATTTCTTCAAACCTATCCACCAATAATTTGCCTTTAAATCCTGGTACATCTTATCACTGCCTGGATGGACTGAATATTTTGAACTATGAGCTTCTTCAAGAATCACATCTCTAAGCCCACCATGGATTGGAACCCAGATTCGACCATTTAATCTAAGGATTCCATCCTTGCCATAAGACAATTGATCAGCAGTTACGCCTAACTTCTCATTCGGATAGTTAGTTTCTAATACAACTTCCTTTTGAGCAGCTAACAACCTTTCATTCAAGTTTTTCTTTAGTTCAATGCTTTTAGCGTTAATCCTTATTGATTTAACTCTCTCCTTTCTGCTCAAGGCATCAGCGACAACATTCGCTTTACCTGGATGATATCAGATTTCACAATCATAATTGTTTAATGTCTCTATCCAAGGACGCTGTCTCATGTTAAGATCTTTCTGGTTAAACAGATGTTGAAGGCTCTTACGATCAGAATAGATCACACATTTGGTTCCATAAAGATAATGCCTCCAAAGTTTTAGTGCAAATACAACGGCACCCAATTCCAAATCATGGATGGTGTAATTATTTTCGTGCACTTTTAATTGTCGGGATGCATAGGCAATGACCTTGCCTCTCTTCATAAGCACACAACCCATACCTGTGTGCGATGCGTCGCAATAAACCACAAACTCCTCGATCCCTTCTCGCAATGTCAACACAGGAGTATTGCTCAAATTTTGTTTAAGAATCTCAAAAGATTCTCGTTGCTTGGGACCCCAGTCAAACTTGACATTATTGCGAATTAATGAAGTTAGAGGTGCAGCAATCCTTGAAAAGTTTTCAATGAAACGTCTGTAGTATCCTGCTAGACCTAAGAAGCTGTGAATTTCTGTAGGTGTTTTAGGCACTTGCCAATTCATAATCGCTTCAATCTTAGCGGGATCCACCTGGATACCACGCTCGCTTACCACATGTCCAAGAAATTGGACTTCATGAAGCCAAAACTCACACATGGAAAACTTGGAGATGTTTTTCATGATCGGCTTGACTCTTTGAATAAATAAGTATGTCATCAATGAAAACAATGACAAACTTGTCTAGATACGGTTTGCAAACGCGATTCATGAGATCCATGAATGTTGCTGGTGCATTAGTGAGCCCGAAAGGCATCACCAAGAACTCGTAGCGACCATATCGTGTTCTGAATGCGGTCTGGTGCACATCTTCGGTTCTGAACTTCAGCTGATGATATCCTGACCTTAGATCGATCTTTGAAAAGTAACTTGATCCTTGAAGTTGATCGAACAAATCGTCGATCCTGGGTAATGGATACATATTCTTGATTGTAACTTTGTTCAGTTCGTGATAATCGATGCATAGACGCATCGAGCCATCTTTCTTCTTCATAAATAGAATGGGCGCTCCCCAAGGTGACGAGCTAGGCTGAATAAAACCCTTCTCTAACAAATCATCCAATTGTGTTCTTAATTCCTTCATCCCAGTCGATTCCAACCGATAAGGAGCTCGAGATACAGGGGCTGCTCCTGGAATAATATCGATCCTGAATTCCACTTGTCTGTCTGGGGGTAAACCAGGTAACTCTTTAGGAAAAACGTCTGGATAATCATAAATAACAGGATTGTCTTCGATCTTGGGCTTTGGCTCATCAACGGTCACCTGAGCCATGTAAATGACACAACCTTTCTTTAAACACCTCGACGCCTTAAGCATAGATACTTGCTTAGGCAATCCATACTGTGTATCTCCTTGAATTGTAAGTGGCTCACCATTAGGGGTCTTAATAATAACTTGCTTCTTGTCGCAGGCAATTTGGGCCTGGTTACGAGATAACAAATCCATGTCTATAACTATATCAAATCCTGCGAATTTCAACGGAAGCAAAGACAGCGGAAAAGAATGGTTCCTAATGGATATGAAACATCCATCTAAAATTGTTGAAGCAGTCTCTAAAGTACCATCGGCCAATTCTACCTCATATTTTATGTCTAGAGTTTTAACAGGCAGATTTAACAGTTTGCAAAATTTATTGTCCACAAAAGACTTATCTGCGCCAAAATCAAACAAAACTCTAGCATAAACATCATTGATGAGGAAAGTACCTGTTATGACGTTATCATTCTGCACCGCTTCCTGGGCGTTCATCTGGAAGACTGGCGCGTTTGTTTTCTTGGCCTCTTCAGGCTTCTTTGCAAGTTTTGGGCAGTTGGTTTTGATATGCCCTTTCTCGTTACAGTTGTAACAAGTTGCTTTCTTCAACTCCTTGCATTCTAAAGTCTTGTGACCCTTGGTCTTGCAAATCCCACTAAGTTTAGCATGTGGGTCGAACGTACACTTTCCAGAATGATGCTTTCTGCAGTTCCTGCACTTGGGTCTGTTATCTGACTGACTCGAGTTTTTCTTGAACTCGGAACCTTTCTTATGCTTGAAATTCCCCTTTTTCTTCTTATCAGAATGATGAGAGTTCTCCTCTTCTCTTTTCCTCTTTCCCTCGTCCGAAGTCTTAACAGACTTATTCCGGATAGCATCTAATGTGAGAGATAAGGATAAGTCTACCATGGACCTAAAGGTGGTAGGCCTGGATGCTTTGACATTTCCTTTGATCTTTGGTGCGAGGCTTCCAATAAAACATGTTATGCGCTTAGGTTCATGGGTGACTAAATAGGGAACAAGTCTGGACATCGTGTTAAAGCTTGTAAGATAAGCTTGGCAATCCAAATTCTTCATGACCAGAGTCAAGAAGTCTGTTTCAATCTTTTCTACCTCATGTTGAGGACAGAAGTTTTCCTTGATCAGTGCAACAAATTGCTCCCAAGACAAGTTATAAAGCGGGATCTTCCCTGTGGCTTGGATCAATGATCTCCACCATGCCAATGCTTCTCCTTCGAACGATTGTGAAACAAACTTCACAATATCCTGCTCTGCACAACCACTGATATCTACTACAGTATCCATCTCGTCAAGCGATGTCATACAATCAATGGCTCCTTTTTCTCCTGTAAAGTCCCTTGGTTTACAAGAGACAAAGTACTTGTAAGAACAAGTCTTAACACGTGGCTCCTGATTGAGCACAATTTGTTTGGATGGGATACTCTTCTGGTTTGACGAATGATGAGAATTGTCCTTATTTGACTCATGTGTTTTTGAAGGGGGCTTACTATGAGCCACAAATTGAGTCTTTGTGTGAGTATTACTTGGTTCCTTGAACTGGCTGTCAATAGCTCTAGTAACAACACTGTCTATCAATGCTTGAAGATCTGCTTCAGCTACATTTATTCTGGTGGTATCATTTCTCTCCCTTGGATGACTGTTAACCTCTTCTGATTCAGACATGCTGAAGCTTGATTTCTATAAAACAATTGACAATAATTTTTGTTTAGAGGTCTATTATGGAATCATCATTTTCGATGATTCATTAACCATGGTATAAAATAAACCATATTTGGTTAATTTGATAATCAGATTTATTTTAAACTTTTCATTATAGTTAATCCAGTTATAAACTATTAAGGATATTAAAATGGCACAAAAGGCCTTGTCACAAAGACAGTTTTGAATTTATGAACCATGATCTTATAGGATCTAGGCATTTAGGTTTGAATATAGTTCATTACCTTTCTTGACAGGGAGTCATAGTCTACAATTGTCTTTTGTCTTTTAGGACAATAGGTATAGCCCGTAGGCATTCCATCATTAATGGATGTTTATAATATGATCATCTTATTTGATGATTTGAGCCATGATTTCTAGATCATTAGGCTTAAATAAGGAATTGAAAGAATCCAATATAAGGATGACTAGTGTGATTTTCTCGAACCACATTTGTCAAGAGTGCAAACACGTTCTTAGGTGTTAACAAGGATTTATTATCTTAAAAAGGCTTTACCATTATAGCCATGTCTAAAATGACATATAGGCTAGGTTATACCTTTAAGATTTTCTTTTGAAATTTAATGGCAGAGCAATCATAAATTGAAATGATGTTTTGATTTTGGGATATAGTGTATATATATATATATATATATATATATATATATGTGTGTGTTTAAAGCCAAAAGTAAATGCAAAAAGGAACTTCTCATAAATGATCCTAAGAGTTACAATAATTGCCCTAAACGGGTCTTAAACAAATAAGTTCGTCCATGCAGGGACTTAAAAGATAAATATGTCCATATAGTGACTACTAGAGAAATGAAATACAACAAAAAGGAGTTTCTTCTTCATTTTATTTCTGAAAGTTTTCTCCTTGTTTCACTGTGTGCAGTACGGATACTGAAGGTTTTGGAGGATAGTCGAAATCTTTCATATTAGGAACCTTTGCAAAAGTAGAATCCAAGGATTCTATGGTTAATGAATAATATGGATCATGAATAGGGTTAGGCCTGGTATAATCCAAGTTTGGGATTCCAAGACTTGGAGGTAAGAATTGTGGATCATTTGGGTCCATAGGTATCATCTTTGGAGTGGGAGCCTCAGGGACTGTTGGTATGGACTCCTCTGATGTTGGCTTCTCATTTGAAGTTTCTAAAGTCTTAGGTACAGAATCTGAAATATGGTTAATGGTTTCAACTGGTTTGGTTTTGGGAATGGGTCCAAAATGGTCATTTCTCCATACCAGTCGCACGCTTCTTCGAGCTGTGGTACGAAGCTTAACATTCTTAGACTTTGGTTTTGGAGAGCTTCCACCAATGACAGCTTTACTCGGCGACATGTTCCTGAAATGAATAAATATCAAAAACAATGTATACTTATTAGGGATGAGATTATTCCTAGTTCATGTCTAGACTCGGAAGTCGAGGAATGTGCAACTGTGTCATTGAGTTTAAACACAAAAGGCTAGTGTTTAATTCACTCAATGTTGGCTTTGATACCAACCTGTCACACCCTGATATTTCCACGTATTACCGGTGCGCCCGGTGGTGAGTATCGTGACGAAGTTGATATCATCATAGATAATTAATCACAGTTTAATGCACAGCGGAAGTATAAAATAATAACACAAACCGAATTTGAAAAGTATAATAAAATATTATACAAACGGTCGATAATGGATCCACAGGCGGATCTTAAAACAGAAATATAAATATTGTTCAACAGACTTTAGATGTTTAGAACTTGCAAGATTCCTTATTAACGCCCCGAGCTCCCAGCCAATTACGTACAGTACCTGTCACTTAGTCTTTTTGGAAAAATACGTCAGTTTACACTGGTAAATACAGTTAACCGACTCTTTTGAAAACAATTATGAAAAATTGGTTTAAATACACAAGGCACAAACATTTTATAACTTGGGACAATTATATTAATAACAATCTTGTATCAGATTTACATGTTTGTCCAACATTTAGGGCCGGTATAAAAGCCGAACTGGATTAATCGACACACCACAAATATAAACTCACAAGAAGTTTCCTTACGAGTGAGTATATCTTTTACATACGCAACAGACAGGTGTATGCCTACACCCCATGCTTAAGTCATGGCCATTCACGCTTTTTGAATGAGCCATGGATATCCAGGACACGGAACGAAGGTTTTATTAACCTATTAGATTCCTAACGGGTCTTATTTAAGTTATCACTTAAACCGGTTAGTTTTAAAGAAAGGTTTACGGTACGAAACGCTAGATTAACCGGTGACCGGATTGGAATGTGATTTAGACCCGACAAGTATGAAAACTTGTATATAATGGGTAAACTAACTACATTCTGGATTTTGAAGTAAAAATGATAAGGTTTGACCCGTTTCGGCCAATTCATGCAAACTAGTTACATAAACCGTATTAAACGCGTATATGCATAACGGGTAACCGGATGAGTCATATACAAGTTCCAATAGTTATTATGCATAAAATATGTTGTGATATAAGTAGGATATCAACAATTATGACCCAAATGTATTTAAGACCAATTTAAGTCCGGAAAGGGTATTTTGGTCATTTTAAAGTTTATAAAAGAGGTTTAAACATAAACTGAGGTTCTGGTCTAAAACATTCTGTAAAAATATTTATTTTATGTTGTTATATCAGCAAGATATCATACATATGTGTGTTCAATCATTTATGGCCAAACTATGCACCGTAGGGACATTTTGGTCATTTCACATATGCTTTTAAGGTTAAATTTGGAAATCTGAGTTCAAGACTTATACTTACTGTTAAAGTATAAAATTTATTTATAAAATCAGTAGGTAACAAGTCTTAGGCGTTAAATATGGTTTTAACCCATACTATGCGCCTAATTAGCGTAAAAGTCAGTAATTGACGATATTCAAGGTGTTTATAAAATTCTGAAGTTTTGATGAGTCTCAAATGCTTAAAATATTTTATTTAACAGATGATATCAGTAGAAAAAGGTTTGGTATTCATATCATATGTTAAACTCATTTTATTAACAAAAAGGGCGTTTTCATAAATTACCGAATTTATGCTAGAACTCTATGCTATGATCAGTATAAAATTTGACAAAAATTTCCAAAAATCCCTAAATTTTATTTCATAATAGTGGGTAGCAAGTTTGGTGCCAAAAATTGGGTTTAAATATGATTTATGCCGAAAATGCAATTTAATTAACAAAAAGCTTTTGTTTTACGATATCTTGCATAACTTTTATTTTAGACCAGGAATTGATGTCAAATTTTTTTAGGACATACTTATATATCAACAATAAAACATTTTGTCCTCTCACATTTTCAAAAATCTCGTTTATATATCAAAAGGGCAAAATGGTCAATTTTTAAGCATTTAACGGAAACATGTAAATGATTCAGATTTCTAAGGGACCATGTAGTATAACTTCAGAAAGTTACACTAACACATAATATGGTCACAAAGGAACCCTAAGGCATATCTAAACCAAGCTAATTCGGCTCAGAACTGAAAGTCAAAGTAAAAGTCTATTTTTATGACTTTCAGTTGCGAACCGAGCCTAAACTTGGAATTGTCGAGTTGAACATGCCTAAATATGTTCTTATATTATTTACCAAGTTATTTAAGTGATAAAATGTGTTTTATAGCTTCTACATAATCAGTTATAATTTATTTTGTAAAAACTGACTCGTTTGACTTTTCTGTTAAGTAGTTTGACCCGACAATTGACCAAGTAAATGTGATAATTAGGAGGTGCCCTTTTAAGGGTTTAACACCTACATAATTACCAACACATAGCCATTTTCAATTAAATAATGGCTGGACCGTTAGTGATTAATCACAAAGTCGAAGCATCAATTCGATAACTTTGACTTTCGGTCGTTAAGCTAATAAAACTTAACTACAGAAGCTAAGAACGCTTAGACAAGGTCCTAGCACGAAGATTGAACTAAGGAGGGCTTCCTTCTTGATCAGGAATCCCAGAGAATGCTCCAAAGCTTGAGCAATAGAGAATGAGTGAAAAACTTGAATGAGCAAAGATTGTAGCTGCATCAAGGGCGTTTATATAGTGCATGGAGCCTTCTTTGGATCATTACAAGTATCCCCAGGTGAATTATGATGCTCACAAGTGTCTAAGTGGTTTTTAAAACCATCAAACAGCCCTAGGTTTTGAGTTATGTGAGTGAGGAAGTGGTTTGGAGAAGAAAGCATGCTGAAACCTGCATCTGTGCATGCTGGCTGTCCATTTTAAGGCGTCGCGTCGCGCGACGGCAGAGGGGATCAGGTGTGGCGCAGCGCCACCACTAGGGTAACCAGTCACACAAGTTTTAAACCTGGCAGATTTAGTCCCTGGACCTTTAAAACCTCATAACTTCAATTTTAAGCACTTTTAACCCATAAAGTTTATATTTTTGTGATCCTTAGAATATAACCAAACATCGTTAGGTCCGGTTTTGTTAAACGATAAACGAAAACACAAGTTTTGCCTAGTTGATGCTTTTAACCCATTTATTTATGAAAGTGAACGTTTTTAATATCAAACGATATCGAAATCTCGTGAATTTTTCATCACTTGTTCTTGAGAGTATAATTAATCGTTACAAATCTTCGAGTTTGTTAAAAGGTCACTCAGAGGTATTAATTTAACATGTTGTCACGTTTAACCCTCGCGTCTTGTAAACTTTCACTTTCTTTCACAAACGGCTTCATACGTTTCACAATTCTTTCTTTTAAGAGTATGTACATCATATAGGGTTAATAAAAGGCAAAATTTTCGAGTGTTGACACTTTGGATTCTTTCACACATATCTTTACCTTGTTTATCAACTTTAGTCCTTCGAAATCAATTCTTTACACGTTTAAAGCTTATGACGTGTCGTTACTATATTGGCCATGATTTTGCGAGGTGTTACACCCCACTTGTAGGTGATACCCTTTTGGGTTAGAGTTGTAAGGGGTTGAGTGATCTTCGAGAAACCCTCGATGAATCTACGATAGTAACCCGCCAGACCCAAGATTTGGCGGATTTTGGTCGGTGTTCTAGGTGTAGACCAGTTCTTGATGGAGTCCATCTTAGCTGGATCAACGTGAATCCCAACTTCATTGACCACGTGTCTGAGGAAATGGACTTCACGAGGCTAAAAGTTGCATTTCGAGAACCTGGCAGAGAGTTGTTCGCTTCGTAGGAGTTCCTGAATAAGACGTAGGTGTTGCTCGTGTTCGTCTTGACTCTTCGAGTATATCAGAATGTCGTCGATGAATATGATTATGAATTTATCCAGGTAGGGTTTGCACACTCGATTCATGAGATCCATAAAAACCGCAGGTGCATTTGTTAACCCAAATGGCATAACAAGAAACTCGTCATGGCCGTATCGAGTTCTGAACGCGGTATTAGAGACGTCTTCATCTCGGACTCTCAATTGGTGATAGCCTGATCTCAGATCAATCTTGGAATACAAGCTCGACCCTTGCAACTGGTTGAATAGATCATCGATACGTGGGAGTGGGTAACGGTTCTTGACAGTCAATTTTTTCAGCTCGCGATAGTCGATGCACATACGAAAAATACCATCCTTCTTTCTGACAAAAAGTACGGGGGCTCCCTAGGGTGACGAGCTAGGATGGATAAAACCCTTATCTAGTAGCTCCTGCAATTGCGTGGATAACTCTTCTAGTTAGGTTGGGGCCAGTCTGTAAGGTGTACAAGCTATAGGTGTCACTTCATGAGCTAGCTCGATTTGGAATTCGACTTGACGGTGAGGTGGGAAACCAGGTAATTCTTCAAGAAATACTTTGGGAAAGTCACGAACGATGGGGATATCCTCAATCTTCTTCTCTTTAGCCTGTGTTTTAGAGACTAAGGCTAGAATAACGGTTTGGCCCTTCGGAAACACTTCTGGGCCTTTAGGAATGAGATGATGCCTATAACAGCACCATTTTCTCGCCTCGAATAATAAGGGGTTCGCCGATAGAACGAGGGATGCGGACGATCTTCTATTGGAAGAGTATTTCCGCCTGATGTTGGGATAACCAATCCATGCCGATGACAACGTCGAAGCTTCCAAGAACAATAGGGATGAGACCGACAACAAACGTCTGACCGGATAACACAAGTTTACAACCATTGATGACATGAGTAGCCTCGATGTTTCTACCATTGGCTAGTTCAACGACGTGTTTAGGGTTCAAGGGAGTTGGGGGTAGACTTAAGCATTTTACAAACACTTAAGGACACATAACTAACATCGGCTCCAGAATAAAAAAAGTACAGAAACAAAGTAGTCATCAAGTAGGAACTTACCCGTCACAACGTTGGGATCGTTCGTTGCTTCGCCTTCGCCGGTCACAAAAGCTCTTCCTCTTGCACCTTTTTCGTCGATGTTGTTGTTCCTGCTGTTGTTTTTCCCAGTTCCTTGGTTGTTGTTGTTACGGTTTGATTCAGTTGAGGGCAATTCTTCCTAATTTTCCCTTCAGCTCCGCACTGAAGCATCCTCGATCGTTATCTCATGGTTGCCGCTACTGCTGTGTCTGGTTTTGTCTCACTAGGTACGAGCTTATACAATCCTTAGCCATATGCCCATGCTTATTGCACCCTTGACAATGCTTCTTCTCACACTGCCCGTTGTGATGCCAATTGCATTTTTTGGACTTGGGTGGGTCTGTTTCCTTGATAACCACCCTAGTTTTGGTTAGTCAAAGCTTGCTGGTTGGGACTCTTGTTGTCTTCAAACTTCCTCTGCTGAGCTTGAGGTTATGAGAAGTTAGAACCCTTGCTTTGGTTGCTATCCCATTTGCTCTTGTTATCACCGGGAGTATCAGTAGCGGCACTGCTTCTCTTGGGCAACTTGCCCTGTTCAACTGCTTGGTCGGTAAGACGGTGTGCCAAATGGATGACTTGCTGAATTGTGGGGAGATTAGCTGAAGTTACCAAGCTTTGCATTTCGGGAGCTAAACCCTTGATATAAAGCTCAATTCTCTTGTAGGTAGGCTATGACATGATGGGACATAGTGCAGCCAAGTTGTTGGACCTTTTTGTATACTCCTCAATCTTTGATCCAACCATCTTCAAACTGTAGTACTCCACCTCCAGTTTTTGAATGTCATCCTTGTGACAGTACTCTTCCTTGACCAGGTCCTTGAATTGGTTCCAGGGAGTGGCATTGGCATCCGCCAACCCGAGCATTTGAACTTGCGCGTTCCACCAGGAGAGAGCGTTTCCTTTAAGAGTTCTAGTAGCATTCACACATTTTGAACACTGACTCGACCTTCCCGATCCAATGAAGAAGGCCTACTGCTCCTTCAGTGCCGTTGAAGGAGTGAGGTTTGTAGTCCATGAAAGCTTTGAAGTGCAAACTCAAGGTTGGGTGGGTGTAGGTTGACCTGTCATGTAGAGTGAAGCGAATAAGGTTAAGAATGAAAAGGTGGCACGAGAACAGGATCTAGACATCCTAGACTGGTTCGGATCGGTAGATTTACCTCCGGGGTGGGCTGCCAAAGCCTCCGAAACCCGCGCGTTAACCCGTCAGCTGGTCCTGAGTCGTGTTAACACTGCCTCTGTCACATCCGCTCATTGTCTTCACATCCATAAAACACAGAATGAGAACAACGCTGTAGTAGTTTGAGGGAAAATAGAAGAAAGTTTGACCACAACACATAAAGTTCCAAATAAACATTTGAGTTTAGGAGAGGGTGCGTTAGTGTTAATAGGTATCTTACGGTTAGAGTCTTATATACTAAGCGTACCATATAACATCAAGTAAGTATCAAGTACATACATAAGCAATGCAATCTAACTATTGAGCCTTGCACTTGGAGTGTAGTGTCGCTGCGGATCGCTTAGTACAGAGCAGGTTATAGTCTGGTTTTTCTCAAAAAGACTTTTCTTTTTAAAACTGAGTTAACTATATCCAATGTCTCTCATACCATCTGTCCCAACTTCGAATTCCTCATGCGAAGTATTACCACAAGGCGTTTAACTGACCAGGATCATGCCACTAATCATATTGAACAATCAATTAAAATAAAGTATATCCATCACTATCAATATGATCAGTGACTAAAGTTCAAGTCCAAAAGAAATATTTAAGTTAACAGCGAAAGCATATAGTTTAAAAGTCCAAACATTAGTTTCAAAGTTCATAAATGTTATTAAGAACCCAACAACGGTTCTACGCAACCACTGCATTCCTCCGATGCAAGTTCTAGCGCTGTTCCTAACGACCTTCAAAGCATGTGGTAGGGTGTCAACATAAAGTTGGCGAGTACACAGTTTTTCAGTGTGTTTTTTCTCAAAAACGTAGGTTGTTAAATTACACATTTATAAACATGTCATGCGGAGCTACCCCATCTTTTAGCTAATAAACTGTGTGATACCAAATACTTGTGACTGTTGAGTTGTTTGTACCCCAAGTCAATGTCTATCATCATTGACCAGTTGCCAAGGTATAATAGTTCACGCCCGTCCTCCTTGGCACAGTGTGAGGTTTGTCAAAACTAATAGCGCTATCAACTAATATCCCGTTCGCCAGGCCCCGACGATTAACTGGTATAGTGTCTGGGGACTTTCTGATAGAATTTCGTTTAGTCCGCTAATGACATGAAATACAAATAGCATTTAACAATATTCCTCCCCGGAATACTAGGCAATCCAAAACCAGGGAAAGTAAAGTTTGTTCCCAACCACCGGGAATACATGTTTTTAGTAAATGTGTGAACTCACCTTTGCTTAGCTTGGCAGATAAATTACTTGTGTTAAGTTGGTCAACCACGTCCTATTATGGATACCAACATGTAATAGGTTTGTATACAATTAATGCACGTATTCATCTACATGTATTTAGCAAGTCACATGCAAATATAAGATATCACGTAACACATATGTTCATGCAATCCAGACCTGGATTCATAATAAAAGGCCAAGGTTGTAACAAGTGTTTGTGCGACCTAACTCAGGTGTGGCCCACTATCAGTGTGTAATCCAGTCTAAGTGTGCGATCCCTGATAGGTGTGCAGCATCACTTAAATGTGCGGCCACACCATAGTGTGAGACACCACTTAAGTGTGCGGTCATGTTGTCTATGTTTGTGCTTTGTACAATAGGTGATTGTACAACAAGAGTGTGCGGTCTCCAAGGTTGTGCGGTCACAAAATAGTATGCGACCTTGCACCAGATGATTGTACGTTGTGCATCACTAATTGTAACATTTAGGAGAGTGTGGCATAAGTGGCAACAAGTACGCGGAATACTGTGTAAGTTTGCGCGGTATGCAGTCTAGGGTGTACATTTATGAATGGGCGGTGTCAAACAAAGCCTGCCGTCGACTACAATGCTCAACCGTAGTCTACATTTCATCTCTACTGATCAAACAAATAATCATTCAGGTTCACCCGATCAAAACAAACAAACAAAATACAACTCTTTACATCAGTCCTCATGAGTCCCTAATATCATTTTCATCGTTCACAAACAGGTTTATTAAATCAATCATCAGATAAATCATTTGACCATACTATGAACACTAATCATCAAAGCATTCATCAAATGGATCTAGACTCTATTACAAGCAAATCATTATTAACAATCATTTAAATAATCATCAAATAGATCTAACTCAGTATCATCGATAATCATCAAAACAATTTGTAAACATCCCAACATACATCATTATTGATAACACTAACATCCTGGAATCAAGGTTTATAATAATCTGTTGAATTTCTATCATACATATGAAACCTAGATTTAATTAATATTTACAAACAATCTAGATCCACAAGAACAGTTATTATCATAACAATCTTATTGAAACATCCATTAGAACACATTATTCATACCATCATTTCATGTTCACCGATTTACTACTAGCATTTCTAGACCATGTAACATCTCATAGTTATAAATCAACTAGTGTCAAATAAATGAAGAAACATAAATTTAACATGGTGGAATCATACTAACCAGGAGGTTGTGAAGGAAAAGAAGATGCTTAGAATGAGAGAAAGGTCTTAGAGGGAAAGAAGAAAGCTTTGAAGGAAATGATAAATCTTCAAAGGAAAGGTTACTGATGGTGAGCCGTAAATGCTAGGGTTTCCAAAAAGAGAGGGGAATGTTTGCTAAAAAAGGTTGCCGTCACAATGATTGGGGAAAAATTCCCTATGGTTTGGCAGCAGGTGGGTATTTATACTCAAGGAAGATACCGCACACACATGTGCGGTCTAGGTGTGCAAGGTGCTACACAAATATGTGCGGTCTGTGTGTGTAGTCTCAATTAATCAGGGTGTGCGACAACTACAATCCAAATATTTGAGGGTGTGCGAGATGAAAAGGGGGTGTGCGGCTCGGGCATTGTGTGACTGGTTTGGGTATTAAACACATATTATTAATTTTAATTATACTAATACCCATTGGATTTTTATAATCAACCAAATATATTCATACACTTTTATCAATTACACATAATTACAATGTATGATGGAATGCGAAAGAAAATGATACGAAGTTAAAGATACGACTTGTCACAATACTCAACAACGACTTGTTGTACGTACGACGCATCACTAAAGAAAAATTTATTACGATAGTTTTCTTATCCGAACGCAGCACCTTAACCGTATTCGTAATCCGGAAACCCATACCCGTAATCACCGCCACGAACAACAACCTACAAAAAAACCAATAATTAAAAGATGGCGATACATCTAACAACTAATTAAAAATATGTAAACAAATGTTTACCTCGTTCAGGTCTGGCAATAATGGTTTGCGAGGCACAACAAACTTAAAAAACAACAAGTTAATGATAACGGTAAATTTACTCCCAAATACAAATAAGTGAATAAATGCTTATGTTCAGGTCTGGCAACAACGATTCCTTTTGATGGGAACGAAAGCCGGACACGGGCTCATCCGCGTGATCATCATTTACTCTCCCATTGTAAGAATCTGGGACAACAGGCCCCTCCTAAAACAACGGTGTGGTAAGAATTTCATAAGCAAAACAAACAAAACAAGTTAATAAATATTGTACCACATTGCTTTCCGGAATAAACGTGCTCATGTTATCGCTGGACGACTCGCCAAAAAAAGTAATTGAGGTTAAACCAAGACATAATGGAATCGATCAAGAAAAAAACAAGCAAAGGAGAAGAAGAAATTTGATTTCCTTCTTTTGCTTCGTCAAATATGTAGGCATAAAGAAGAAGACAATTTTTGACCCAATACAGGTCGTATAGCCCTATACGATCTGTATAGGACTGACGTAATGTTCCATCCATCACTTTTTGTCACTCAACAGTGACAGAAAGCTAACCTCATACTTAATACCGGTCGTATAGGCCTATACGACCCGTATAGGGTTTGCATGTAAACCTTATCTGTTAGGTCTGAAAGACAACTTGGTACCAATAGGGGTCATATAAGCCGTATAAAGTAGGCCCAGGAAGACATTGCCAGCCTTTGCCAGACCTTGAAAATTGAAATGGGATAATACGGGTCGTATAGGCCCATACGACCCGTATCGCTGGCGTCGTTTTAAGGGGGCCAAGTGTGCCAATAATACGACCCAAATATATTTCTTATAGATCTATTGAATTAATAAATTACACATAAATGTAGATGTTAATATACTCACAATTGGTTCCCAAGTTACGATTATTAACATATTTTAACATCTCCAACCCTTTAACACGAAGTGGCTTCTCATTAACAAATAAATAAAAAAAATCACACATATATTTTACTTTTATATAATATATAGTATAATATGTATACAAGTAACAAACATATAAGCAATCTACAAATCTCTAAATATTTCTTTGTACCCCACATTTGTCTTATTATTTGTAACATTTTTCATCTTTGCCTATAAGTAAAAATCAATTCTTTTAAGTAAAAACCAACCTTTGATAGTGATTGTATTTGACTTTTATTAATAATCATTTGAAAAACATCAAATTGTTATTTATTTATACGCTATGCAAACATTTTAAATATGGAAATGATTTTGGGTTTGCAATCACATTTAAAAGGAAATGGTCTGCACACAAAAAAAAGTTTAATTTCTTTAAAATTTGTGAAAAAATAAGTGGAACAAAGGCCTTGTGTTTTCCCTCCTAAAGCAAAATAATAAGAAATATAACAATGTCATGTGGCAATTAATGGCTTAAGTGCTTTCCAAGTGGCCAAAATTCGTTTTGATTTATTATAATTCATAAACGCCAATTTACATACCGAGCTTACTTTCTTGGGAAAGTTCCTCTCTAGCAAAATGAGGTTCAAAAGAAAATTGAACGGACTCGTGATATAAACCCTATATAATCTTATATTAACATTGAAGTAATACATATGTTAGGGTATTTGTCCACGCGTTGGAGCGGTATGTTACTGTGGAGTTTTGATGGGTATCGATTTGGTTCGTTACAGTGCTAGTACGATATATGTACTCGGTTTAAAAATCAACACATTGTTTTCTATCGACCAAAAACAATAACAATTAACAATCGCACTGGCACTGGCACTAGCACTGGCACTGGCACTGGCACTGAAGTCTTTCGAATGGTATCAATTGGTTCCATCGTCATTGTAATAGAGCCGATATTCATTTATCATCCCAGACAAAGTTGCATAAACGAAAAGTTATCAAAACCAGAAATCATAAAAATGAATACAGGTACCGGTACCAGACAGTAGCGACAAAATGTCGGTTTTCAAAAGCAAAAGCCATAAAAAACATTTTCAATAAATTTTGTATCGCAATGTTAAAAAAAAAATTAACATTGTTGCAGAGTTAAAAAAAATTAACATAAGCACGTTATTTGAAAAAAAAAATCAAATTAAAGATGAATAAACATTATTAAAAAATAAAAAAGTACTTAAAAAATTAAAATACTATTCAAAGCTTCTTAATCGATTGACATTATTTTTGTTTGTCACACTACCGGTACGAATCAACATATGTTTTAGATCAATCTAAAGTCATAAAAATGAACATACGTATCCATGTTGTTCGGACAACATTGTTCATTTCATTATGGTATCGGTTTGCAGTATTGTAGCAATACAGTGTCAGTTTATCGAAACTGGAAACTATAAAAATGTATACTGGTATCGATACCAATGTGCTCACATGATGTGTACGTACATTGGTTCTATGTATAGGTAATGGGTTATTATCAAAGTTTAGGTTTAGCAATTAGACTAAAGATGAGTGGTATTTACATACAAAATTATAAAAAGATGATAAATACATGAAAAACTTGCAGGAAATAGGGAAGAATAAGGATTTGAAAGTATGAGTGTGCTTTTGGTTTTCGGTTCGATACGATAGGTGGCATGTGTTTTCAACAATAAATTTATACAAAAATCTACTTTAGTTGCATGCTAGAATTTTCTTAAAATTTAATGAACACAAATTATTAGAAAAATCAAATTAAATAGTATTAAAATTAAAATAAATACTAAAAAATATTATTTCCTATTCATCGTAAGATTTTAAAAATTATATATTTTATTAATAGCCAGCAAACACATCATGTTAATCTACTTACCAAATCAGTTGATGTTCATTTTATGGACTTGAATCCAGCATTTTGTTGATAATAAATATCAGATGCTCGTGCCCATGCGACTAGGCCAAGAGAGACATCAACCTTTTGATGAGAAAATATATATAGAATAAAAAACCAAACTAAACTTAACCGATTCTAATTAACTATATATAATATTTTGATTAATTTACTTATATTGATACTAGAATTAAAACATCAACATTGGACAATCTTTGCCTGGAAAATATGGAAAACCGCGTGACCCTACCAAATTCTAATAACAAGACTCATTGGCTCAAGTCTTTGCCCTCTTACAACGACTTCACTCACTTATCATGTCCCACATGCCAAACTTTAACCTTTACCCCCTTTCCTCCTTATATATAAGCTTCAAGTGACATTTTGAACCACAACCCAAAAATCTCAACCATGGATTCAACTTACTTGGAGCTCCAATTGCCTGGTTTCCGCTTTCATCCTACCGAAGAAGAGTTGCTCGAGTTTTACCTCAAGAAAATGGTTTCTGGCAAGAACGCGCATTGTGATATCATCAGCTATATCAACATTTACCTTTATGACCCATGGGTTTTGCCTGGTAATCTTAACTTCTTTTCGATTACGCTTGATTATCAATAATGAAAAATAATAACAATTTTTTTTTTTGGATAATTGGATGTTTTAGGACTGTCAAAGATTGGTGAAAGGGAGTGGTACTTTTTTGTGCCAAGAGATAGAAAGCATGGGAGTGGTGGGAGACCAAACCGGACCACCGAAAATGGTTTCTGGAAGGCAACCGGGTCAGATCGTAAGATATTTGGGTTATCGGACCCGAAGAAGCATCTCGGACTCAAGAAGACTTTAGTCTTTTATAAAGGAAGGGCACCAAGGGGGGACAAAACGGATTGGGTCATGAACGAATATCGTTTACCAGATAATTATTCATTTGGCAAGGTATTATACCCGAACTAAGATTCAAATCTAACCATTTTCATATACAAGTAATTTTAAGGATTTTTTGTGTATAAAATACAAATAAAATTTCTAATTGGTCTCAATCGAGATAATTTACTAATATCAGCTCCTAGGATCATTAAAATATGTTTTTATAATGTCACCTGTCATTTTGTTGATAATTTGGCATACTTTGTATATTTAAAAATGTTGATATGGTATTTACCAACAATACTTTAAATAAAAAAAAAAAACATGTCAACTTTTTCTAATAAAAAATATAAAATAGTAAAGAATATGACACATCACCTTTTTAACCTTCTATGGTTACATATGTATTATTTGAATCAACTTTTTTGAAAGAATTATAAAATAGTACATATGTATTCTTTGTTAAATATTTGGTGAAAGTTTAGAATGATTTCTTTGTAACGAAAATTTAATGTTTGTTTATGTAGGAAATAGTACTATGTAAGATATATAGGAAGGCAACTTCTATGAAGGTGCTAGAGCAAAGGGCTGCATTGGAAGAAGAAACCAAGACGCTAAAAGTCACCCCTCCTTTATCTCCCGAAGAAACCATGTCGTTCCACACACAATCTGATGGTGTTGCACCTCTCATGCCACCACTAGCGGAATCATGCCACATGACATCCGACAACAACGAATTCCATCAAGACTTTCTACTTTTCGTGGACGAGAAATTGAAACAAGAGTCTCCGCCACCACATGTAGTGTCGGTTGAATCATCCTATATGCCATCCAAAAACCAAGATGAGTTACATCATGACCTTTTTCTTATGTTGGATGAAGAAGTGAAAGAAGAGCCAGATGTACTTAGTGATGCAACTAGCAGCAATTGTGACTATGACCACAACAACAACAACAATAGCAATCGTGCTAATAAAGTTACGGGTTTAAGATTACCAACAGAAGAAAAATTACACGATCTGCAATTGCCCAAAATAAACATGGATTGGACCCAAGACTCCTTTTGGACACAGTTATGCAGTCCATGGTTAGACAATATAATGTTGACGTCTCCTTATGCTAATCTCCTTAACCTCTAGATCATTATAGGGAAATATTAACTTAATTGTAGATTATGTTTCAACAATAAGTAAAAATGGAAGGCCATGTTGTGGATTAGCATTGTCTTTCTGTTCGAAGAAAAGTTGTAATAGTTAATTATTAATGTTTTTAGGAAAATATACGTTTTTGCTTGTTGATGCTTAAAATTAATAATAAATACCTCTTCGAGGCTAGAACCAACAATATTGATTTATATTCAAATGAATAGGGTTGTTTAAAAAAAATTAAGCTCGAATTTGACATGTTTATAGCTCAAGCAGCTCAATAAGCCGACTCATTTAACATAAAAAAAAAAGTTCCATACAAGAGAAACAAGAGTTCATCTCGATTGCTGAGTTCCAGTGAGTTTGCAAAAGTTAAAGACTTAAAGGATATTAAATTTTCCGCCAAGTTCCCAAATTCAATGATGCCTTGCGGAAGATCCAAACTCAACTCAGAGGCTTACGAAAATATGATAAGAAATCATGCTCAATTGGGCAAGCTTGATATAGTTCGAGATGAACGAGTTAGATATGAAATAACTCGACAGGATGTCAACTTTCATATGTATGAGCCATGAAAAACATAAAAAATAATTCTCGTCAAGTGTATAAGATGAAATTTGACTCGTTAAATAATTTTAATATTAGGGGATTTAGCCTGTAATAATACCAAATAGACCTCATTGGCCATTAAAAGTCTCACCTTTGAATATTCCCCCCACCAGTCTCACATTTCACATATTTTTCCTACATCGGTCTCTCGTTAAAAAAAAAAAACTTAACAGAGTTGGTTTTTTTTTTTCTCCTAATTACAAACAAATTTTTTAGGGCTTTTGATCAGAACGACGATACAAGTTCTTTGATGTAAAACTTACATTGAAATGGTGCTTCAAATGAATTGATTTTTGTTAATTGGAAATTTAAACACCCGAATTGAAGCGTCGTTTTCATCGTTTGGAGCACTGTTTCGAGGTAAGTTTTACATCAATGGACTCGTATCGTCGTTCTGATCAAAAGCCGTAAAAAACTGTTTGTAAATTGAAAAAAAAAAATAACTCTGTTAAGTTTTTTTAACGGGGGACCGGTGTATGAAAAATAGGTAAAAAGTGGGACTGGTTGGGGAATTTTTAAAGGTGAAACTATTAGTGGCCAATGACATCTAGTTATAACTATTACAGGCCAATTCTCCTTAGTTTTACATAATAATGGTGAGTCTTCATAAAACCTAGAACAGAACAACATCCACTAGAGTTTGAGTTTTACTTTGAATTTAAGTTTGAAATAGAACATACAAAATCGTTAAATGCAAGACTTCTTTGTAGTCTTAATCATAGTTTGCAGAAGAAATACATCAGCCTGGTAGGGTTGGAACATTATGTTACGAGTCGAACAGATGTTGGTGAGTGGCAGAGCTGGTTGTGGTTGGACTAAGTTTGAATAATATCTATATATATATATTTATTTTTATCCAAATAAAAACTTTTTATAAAGATTTAACTATCTAAAATATTATTTTCAGATCATATTTGATCCAAATTTGAGACCTCTCATACATATAGGAATATTTGCTTACTGGGGGTAGACGTTGATATTATATTCTATATAACTAATTTAAATAATTGTTTAAATTGTTTTAACTCAAATAACTCTCTTCATTAACTTGCTTTATTATTTATCTCTTCTAAAAAGTAATTTAACCTATAGAAAACTAGATGGGGTGAATATATTTTCTTAAATTTTTCTTTGATTACACATTTACCTTTGAATTGTTTAAACTTTCTGAAACCCAACTATAATAGTATGTAAGAAACATAAAGAGTTAAGGGTTATAAAGACAAAAGTGATTTATAGAGATTCAAATGGATGTTAACTAGTTCACTCTATGTCCCTTCCGTGATTCTCCAATCGAGAGTTACTCTAGTAAATGTTTTCTTTTAAGCAAAAGATCCTGGTACAAGCGTTTTACTAAGCAAGGTAATGATCACCTAACAACATACCACTAATCCAAGGTAGTGATTACCTTCTTCAACACACTATATCAAGATAGTATGTCTTTACAATTTATCAAACGTTCGTTATATATGTCAAGAAGATACAAAGCTATGTCAAGATAGTGTTTTCCTCTTAACAATCACCAACAAAAGTGAGAGATTTCATAAATCACTAACTATTACAAAGCAAGTGATAACCTCACAAGTATAAAAATATGAATGTTTAAGTTGAAGCACATCTTCTTTTTTACTCTTAATCTTTGATTTTTAATCTCTCCTTGATTAGATGTGAAAATATCAAGAGAGCTAGAGATATATTAATTAGATGTGTATATTAAAGTGTTATGAACAAAGGGGTGAGTTAAAAAGGTTTATAAAAGACTTGTATTTATATTCAAAACACAAGGGTTAAAAAAAGAAGGCTAACCAATTTGCGTCCGATCCCATGGTCGATGTATCGACCATGGTCGTTTGGAGTTGTTTTTTTTTCTCTTTTGAACTCTTGAACGTTGTGTAATGTCTATATCTTACTTCCAACTCTTTTTTCACACCCATGTTAGGGGTTGATTTTAACACTCGGGATCCTTATACATACTCGGGATCCTTATACATACTCAGGTATCTTGAATCAGTTTAGGGTCCTGACATGACTAAGGATCCTGGGTATTGATATTACTAATAAATGTCTTGTCCCTCTCAGGAATTATTCGTAGGAATATTCTTCTACAACGGCTAAAGGACGAAGCTTTGTGGATATCTAGAAGAATAAGTTGAGAAAATGTGGGGAAAAGAAGTGGACAGACTTACAACGGCCCAGGGCCGGTTCAATCATTTTGGTGGCCTAAGGCGAAGTAAAATCGTGGCCTCCCCCCCCCCCCCCCCCACACACACACAAAAAAGAACAATTTGAGAAAAACTAGTTTGATTCTTGTACTTACAACTAGATCAAGAAAATTAGAAAAGTCTAGAAATACAAACCGAACCAATATAGTCGGTTCTGACCCGACCTGACCTTGCCCTGTCACAAAATAACAAATCCTATACTTCAAATTTACTTGCATATCTCGATACTTACTCCACAGAAAACTCTAATTAAACTAAATCAACTAAACATGAACCCTAGATCATCAAACTGTAAAGATTCGCAATCACAGATCCTCAATTTCCTCAACACATAATTCAATTTCCCTAACACTAAACTATAATTCAACAACTCAACAATTCAAAACGAACAATTAGCTCACTATAAACACTTATAGATCTCGTATTGAACACATATTCAATCTCACAACGAAATATAATGATGTAGATGCGGAAATTGACAACTAACCTTGCGAAAAACAGTCGGAAACTCAGATGTGTGTTGAAATACAGAAAACCTAGCGGATTTTGTGGTTTACTGACGAATATCGACTCGAGGATTCAAAAAATTGAAATCAACAGATGAAACCAGAAAAACCTACAAATAATGATTTGAGAAATCCCTTAAAGCCCATACTCATATATAATATATAATTAAAAAAAAATTGGAGGCCGTATAGTTTTGGTGGCCCAAGGCCCAAGCCTCATTTGACTTGTGCTTGGGCCGGCCCTGCAACGGTCACTTGCCTAGTCCTTCCAGGATCCCGAAAATCTCGGACTTGTAGTTAGGATATTTTTTAGCTTTGTACTATAAATAGATCCAGTCGACATAGGTGTGACAACCCGCACCAAACCAGGTATCCGTATGAATTAATTAATATTTAATTAATGCTTAATTACTATACTTGCTTACAACTGTGGTTAAACTGCTTCTTGATTTCTGATACATACATACTCATGCATCACATTTTATACTGTCACTCTATTATTTACACACAAACATCAGTGACAACCTTGATGCACAAAAGCACAGTGAGCACACTATACGGATAACCCAGTAAACATCCTGACATAGCCAGCATCAGACAGACACTGTCTCTGAGGCCAATATGAGCCGGGAATAGATTACTACACCAGTAGGGAGTGTAGGGAGGTGAGGATTGTTAAACTGCGTCATTAGGTGATAGTATGATGCCGGGAAGTGCCGAAAACACACTTTAAGTTCATAATTCTGCATTTATTAACAGAATTCAGCATTATAATGTGCTAGTAAAGTGCAAAAATATGGCAGAAAGGTCCTGAATGCTTTCCTAAGGGCCGGGAATAAATTGCGTTACAAATATATATTTAAAAGACACTTTACGGTACAATTAAACGCTTTAACGGAACAGTATCCGACAGGATAACCGGACATTACCTGGAACACTAAATTTTTGTCATGGACATAGTTTTATTATTTTTGGCTAGTCATGGGTCCCGTATACCATAACACCCACTATTTTCCCTACTAACTAGTATATGGAATTATATACTTGCTATCTAACTAATACTTGCCATTTAATTACAAACTTTGCAAATAGACCCCCCCCCCCCCCAACCGAAAATTGGTCCATGTGGACCCACCATATCATCCCTCCATACTTCCATATATTTGTTTAGATTTTAATTCAATTGTTTAATTGATTTCTTGCTTGTAGAAGTGAGTAAATCATACATAAGTATGGCTACCTCTTACACACATCATTCTCATCCTTACACACTCCATCTCACTACTCCTTTCTCTCTCATTCGGTTCCCCTATGACCGAAACCCATCACCACCACTTCATTCATCAATCTCTTCCATTAACAAGTGCATTCCAAGCTTGGAAGGTGAATCTATGGAGGTTGCCTCTTGAAGGGTTTCAAAGGAGCTTGTTTCAAGACTTTTCACCATCTTTTTCTTACCAACTTTGCACTAGATTCATCCCTAGATATAAGCTAGTAGTAAGTCCTTTGTTACCCTCTTGTTAATTTTGTTTCATCTCGTTTCTATGATCAAAGGGTGTAGTATATTTAAAATCACTAAAGTGTCAAGAACAAATAGATAAATATAAAAAGTTTACTTATGATTGATACAAAAAGATGAAAACTTGTTGGTTTAAGGTTAGTTAATGCATATATGATGTTTGATCGTCAAACTTTTGATAAACCCGTTGTTCGGACACTTGTTAATACGTTTTAGTAACATTTAAACCACAAAACAGCAAGCTGAGTAATGATTTCAGCCGACTTCAACCGGCTGTAAACAGATCATAATAAGTCGAAAAACGGATTTTCTGAAGCCTAAATTATGTATTTTCGAAAAACTGATCAAATGGAATTGGAATCGTAATTTTTCGAGGTCGTTTACTATTTTTAAAGCGTCATTTTCTAACAGCAGCTCAAGCTGTATTTGTCACACCCTCAAAATCCACACGCGGAGTATTACCGCGAGGCATGTGACGACCAGGATCTTAGCCACTAATTATTTTGAACGGATTAGTTATTGTTATAAACATTAGCATAATTAGTGACCCAATTTAAAATTTTCAAAACATAGTTTAAGTTCACAGCGGAAAGGGGAAGAGAACGCATCATAATTGAAACCACAACTTTATCATCATGTTACTTACGAACCACGCACTCCATCCGATTGCAATGTCCGTCCTAAACTGTATCGAGCAACCTGCAAAGCATGCAGTAGGGTATCAACATAATGTTGGCGAGTTCACGAGTTGTCCAGTTTTAACTTTTCAAAAACGTAAGTTGTTTAGATAAAACATTTATAATCACGTCATGGGGAGCTACCCCATATGAAAGCTACTAAACTGATGTTACCGAAACTGTTGACGAGAAGATTTTGTGCCCCAGGTCAATGTCTATCGTCATTGACCGAGATGCAAGGTCTACTAGTTCACGCCCGATCTCCCCCGGTCACGGTGTGAGGTTGTCAAACCAAATAGCGCTATCAACTAATAGCCCGTTCTCCCCCGGCGATTAATCGGTACAATAAGCAGGGACTTTACATGATAGAGATTCGTTTAGTTTTGCTAGTTGTGATTTATAAATAATATCCAAACGTATCTTCCCCGGAGATAGTAATTTAAAAGTACCCGTTTGCATTTTCCCTCGGAAATATTAATTGAGAGTAATCTTTAAAGATGGCAGTTTATTCGTGTCCCTCCCTGGGACGCATGCTTTTAGTGTGTGAACTCACCTTGGTTTGCTCGGCAGACAATTTACTTGTGTTAGGTTGGTCAACCATACCCTATTATGGTTTATAAATATTTATTAGGTTCGTATGCAAGTAACGTCACGTGTAAATTTCATGTATCTAACACGTAGCATGTAAATCCACATTTCACATAGTGCGCACATTTAGCATAATGGTACAGTAGTGGTAACAGTAACACGTATCATACCATCATATATGTTATTGAGCCTATCCTAACGCATGAACAATTGACCAGCAATAGTTAAACAACAACAATGGTACGCAGTCCATAACACCCGTTTATGAGGCCCATTAACTAAGCAGAGCGGTCCAATCGAAACTGGGCGGTCTTGACTCGAGAACAAGAGGTCTCGAGTCGCAACCATGAGTTCTTGAGTCAAAAGCAGATGGTCTCGAGTTGTGCATGACTGAGTCTAAACCGTAGGGGTCTCGAGTCCCGTCTCGAGTCGAGATCAGGAGATCTCGAGTCGCAACTGTGCTGGTCTCGACTTCTGGAGCGCCTTTCCTGGTTTCGAGTGGTCACTAAGTGGTCTCGAGTCGCAACCGTAAGGTCTCGACTCGTAGACTATGCAGATGTTTCTAGAATTTTCAGAATAGTACGATCCAATCAAAATTCATAAACATGTACTATCCAATTAAATTTCATTAACATGTTTCCAATTCCCTGCACTTACCAACTCAGATCAAATGCATACATTTCAAATATTTTTGGCACCATTTAACAGTTCATCATCATACATTACCAAGCAATTAGGTTAAATCATCATACTTATCAAATTTGAGGAAGAAACACATGATTTTTAAAACAGTGAAGACATAATATCTAGCCTATCAACAAGCAATTTATTATTAAAAATCCTTATCAAGGTCATAAACCTATTTCAACAGTAAACTTTATATCCTCCTTTTGGATCCATATACACAACAGTTGGTGCCTGGTCATTTTAATAATGCTTTTAAATTTCCTTTTTAGCAACCAATGTACAACACATGAGAAACTCAAAGGCAGTATTATCACACTTATATGTAGGTCTAAAAATAATACAAGAATACACCCTATCATCATTATTATTCTAATCACTAGCAGGTTTTTAACTAACAATATGAAATCATCTATCAACAAATGAACATATAGTCAATTTATACAGCTTTCATGTCTCGTACATTCACACAAGCAAACACTAAATTAATTTATGTAAAAATCAAAAATCACACAAGTGCAAATAATGATATAACACTGACCGAAATGCACCTAAATCTGACCCGAGACTCTCGGTATCCGGCCCGAACATTCCCGCGGTTGACCAGAGACCCAAACAGAAACCCGAAACATCCTTAACTCGAACCCGAGTCTGAACCAGGTCTGATCCCAGCTAGAACCCGCTCAGAACCTGCTTGCGACCCGAACAGCCCACTAAACTGAAATAGATCACTCGTACCGACCTTAGTGCGGAACCACCAGCTCTGTTGACGTCACCGTCGCCGTCGGACGCAGCCACCACCGCAGACAGCGGCGCTGCTGTCGTCTCTGTTGTAACACTCACCATCTCCACCACTACTTCCGCCGCCAGTTCTTTATCTTCAATCCATGGCAAGTCGTCAATATCTTCAGCAATAAAGCATCATCATTGTCTTCGACAGATAACGGTCGGAGCCGAGAGGGATCGAGAGGGAGTATAAGAGACAAGGGAGGGGAGGGGCTGTGTGGCTGAGGTGTGTGACTGCTGTAGGCCACCAATCGGAGAAGGAGGGGTGCCGGAGGTGCGGCCCTGGTCACCGGAAAAAGGCAGAAAGAGAGGGAAAGGGGTTAATGTGAGGTTGTTGATGTTTGTTAGGGTTTTATGTTTTTAAAGAAGTGAGGTGGGTGAGGGATAGTGTTTATAAGCTAGGGTTTAGGGGTTTAGGTAGGTTGGGCCTAAGCCCAAGTGCGTGAACCCGTTACACTTTTACGTGTCTCGTTTAAGCAAACTGGCCCGGTTATTTCCAAAATATAACCGTGATACGTAGTTAAATTTCTAATCGCGTTTGCTATTATTTTGAAAATACTTAATAAATAATACTAGTAATAATAATAATGATGAGTGTGCGTATTACTAAAATGCCCTTCTCTCGACAACGAGGGTACGGGTTGTCACATTCTCCCCATGTTACTGGAATTTCGTCATCGAAATTTAGACAAAAGTCAAACGATACGCTTTATATGTATACACACACACTCCATTACCGTACATAGATACAATCAGTTTCACGAAAGTCCACCAAAACGAACATGTAAATCACATAGCACATAAGGTCGCATGGCACGAAAAATCACGTAGCATAGAATTCACAGAGTTTGCACGTATCTCACATGGTATAGAATTTCACAAATTTAATTATAACATCCAAGTAACGTACAGGAAGACCCGAAGTGTCGCATTATCCCCAAGTTCAAGAAATTTCGTCCCGAAATTTAGCGCGCAGCCACTGACAAGCTAGTGTGTTTAAACGTTTTTGTAGGGCGATACATCACCCCTTGTTGGTTTGAAATTTCTCCCCGAAATTTAGCGGTAGCCTCAGCGCTGGAAGTAACGTTTGTAAACAACTGGCGATACATGCGCATCATCTGGTTCTCCTGTTCCCAGGTAAACTCTGGGACACGGCGCGAGTTCCAACGAACTCGATCTGTTGGCATTATACCATGCTTGAGGGTTTTGATTTCTTGATTCCCTGATCTCAATCGGTTCCTCAATGAAGAATAGTTGGTTGTTGATCATGAGTTCCTAAAAGAACAACGAATGTTTCATTTGATTTCTTGATTCCAGTAACTTCGAATGGTCCAACGTATCGCGGATTAAGCTTGCCCTGTTTGCCAAAACGTACCACACCCTTCCAGGGTGAAACTTTAAGTAGAACCCAGTCTCCGACTAGGAATTCTGCGTAGCTTTTATGACGGTCATGAGTTGCCGCCATGCGTTGTCTGATCTGGGCAATCTTATCCGTTGTGTCAAGTACAAGTCTTGGGCCGGTAATTTGGCTTCCGCCAACTCCCGTCCAACACAGAGGTGTCAGGCATTTGCGTCCGTGCAATGCCCCAAATGGTGCTGTCTGAATGCTAGTGTGGTAGCTGTTGTTGGAAGATAATTCTACAAAAGGAAGGGTCACTCGTATCCAAGGTCGATAACACATATTCTTAGCATACCATCAGTTTGCGGGCGATAAGCGGTGCTCATGCCTAATTGTGAGTCAAAGGTCTTTGTGCATAGCCTGCGACGAATCGGATGCAAAACGTGGGTCTCGATCTAAGATAACAGAGGTTGGCACCCCGTGCCTAGTAACTGCTTCTTACAAGTAGACAACTTGCAAGTTTCGAAAACTTGTCATTTTCCTTGTTCTCAAGGAAGTGCGCAAACTTAGCTACACAATTTATGATCCCCCAAATGGGCCTTGAGGTTGTGATGCTCTTGTCGGAGTCGGGATGTATCATGCAGACTTGTGTGCTTCGCCCATCACAAGCTCTCGGAGGTTCCCGTAAGATGGAACCCAGATACGTTCCATAGAGTAGTGAGCGCAGTTGCCCTTGAGTTCGAGCGGCTTTTCCATGCCCCGTATGGACTCAGCCAAAGAATTTTTCCGCTTTCAGAGTTTATGTTAGCGTGTCTCAGATTTGATCAGGAGGTTCGAAGGAATGGTAAATTGTAACACACCTACATGCTTAGGTTTAGTCTCTTGTTAGCCCAGTCCGGATGATGCCTGATCGCGCATTCGTGATAGTTTAGGAGTTCGACCCCATCGGTGTTGCGCATGTTCAACTCCTTTTGATCCAGTCTGTGCTGAAGACTCTCGTGATCGGTGTGAATAGTGCAGTTGGTACCATACGAGTAACGTCTCCACCTTTTGAGCGCAAGGACTACGGCTCCCAATCCTGAACCGTGTGTAGGGTAGCCCCCTTTCGGGAACTTTGAGTTGTCGAGAGGCGCAAGTGATCAAAAAAGCGGGCCTTGTGACGTCGAAAGTCGTGTGTTAAAAATTTAGCGTGAAGCGGTTTGTGTCGTAGAAGTTCCAAGGTAAGACGTAGGAGTCGTTCAGATCCCCACGGGTTCTCGAAGTAGGTTCAGATGTCGCCGAAGGGAACAGGCGTCGAATTTTGACAGGATGGGATAAATTCGAATGTCGTAACTAGGTGTTGATCGTATCGAGTTCGAAGAACAGTGCTTGCGATACCCGTTACCCCCGGGGCATCCTTGGCTCGTTGCTCCAACGAGTAACATTCGTAGGAAGTAATTCATCCAAACGGAGATTTGTACAGGGTAGAGTAGGATAAGGATCATGGAATCCGTGAAACATAACGCAAGTAGCGAGAACTTGCAAAAAGGATAGTCGCAATCGATGCGTTCGAGCTTGAGGCAAAACATGAGGGCTTTGGGATCGAAAATAAGGATTCATCTGATGTCGACGAGGTAGCTGGTCGTACACACGTTGTATGCAGTTAGAATTAAAGAATGTCGCTTGTCGATAAGGAGTGTTTCGTCGATGTGGTTAGCACCCATAAGAAGCAGCTAGAGAGGGATGGTCGTCGTGCGGGTTTGTAGGTTTCAGGGTCTATTGAGACGTCTGGCAGGATGTGATTTCTCAGGTCGGTAGAAAATCAAGTTTGAGTGGGTTGTTCTAAGTTGTGCGAATGAGTTTGAAGTAGCGCTTGCGTCGTCGGGGGGGGGGGGGGGGGGGGTTGATGTGAAATTACAGAAACGGGTTTTCGAAAAAAAAACATGATTAAAGTAAACGCTGCCAATTTTCAGGGTCTAGGAAGTTTGTCGACTAAAGGTCGATCTTGCTGAATTCATTAATCCGGAGAGAAATCTGGTCAAGGTTCCCGTATGAAGAAACATGGATATCGTGATAAAGAAACGGTAGAAGCGGGGATACCATCTTGAGCCATAAAGACGGATACGTACGAAAGTTAGTGAGAGGATTCACTGAATCAGAAAAGTCGCCAAGGAATACGGTTCTGGCAAATGGAGGATAAGGTAAGCATCTAGGTCACTGTAATCGTTGGTGGGTCGACTGGCTCGTGTCGTTGTCTTGCCACGCCTTCCAATCCGCTGGTTTGTAAGAAAGATATCACCTCACTGAGTTTTAGGGCGTGCTAAGGTATAAGGTTGAACTTGAATAAGGATTCACCATGTGACGTGGAATTAGGGGAAATAACTTGTGGTCGATGGAAAGGTGATACGAGTGTTGGCACAGCTATGAGAAACATACACCACGCATGCTTCTCGTGTTCGAGACGTACAAAACAGAAATCCGAACGGTGTAGTCTTACTAGAACGCTTCAAGAATCCAGGTGATCAGTCGGATGAGGGAACAAGCCACACCGCTTGAGTTGGGAAGAAGAAATGCATGAGTAGGGAGGGGGTGAATGGCGTCGTCGTTCCTTCTAACGTTACCTGATATAGGGGTGGCTCCCCTTTGTCGATTCGATCACGTAACTTTTCTATGTGGTCCGTAGCAGATCTTTCCTGAGCAGGTATATCGAGTAATTGTTCACCGCGTCGATTCGTTCTAATCCAGGGGTGATATCAGGAAATACTTGGACGAGGGTTTGAAATAACTAGTTCCTTGCTCTCAACATATCATGGTTTCGAACCAGGTTTAGGAGGAATCGCTCCTATTTAGCACGTAACACGCCTGCCTAGCCTTCATATGACACACTGGGTTAAATACTAAATATACGCATACATACTAACACATATATGCTAATTATACACATACACACATGCGTGTTCACACACATAAGTTATGCACAAGTAAATGTCGTTAGCCTACCATTACCAGGTGAACATCTTAGGTTGACGAACCTTGCAATCCGGAGTGTGGTGTTGTTGTTGCTTTCGTTAAAGAGAACGGTTATTGTCTGGTTTTCCATATAAAAATATTTTATTTCCCAAACCAAAATATTTATATTTAAAACCTAGTTCGCTATAACCAATGGCTCTGATACCAATCTGTCACACCCTCAAAATCCACACGCGGAGTATTACCGCGAGGCATGTGACGACCAGGATCTTAGCCACTAATTATTTTGAACGGATTAGTTATTGTTATAAACATTAGCATAATTAGTGACCCAATTTAAATTTTTCAAAACATAGTTTAAGTTCACAGCGGAAAGGGGAAGAGAACGCATCATAATTGAAACCACAACTTTATCATCATGTTACTTACGAACCACGCACTCCATCCGATTGCAATGTCCGTCCTAAACTGTATCGAGCAACCTACTGCAGAAGGGTATCAACATAATTTTGGCGAGTTCACGAGTTGTCCAGTTTTAACTTTTCGAAAACGTAAGTTGTTTAGATAAAGCATTTATAATCACGTCATGGGGAGCTACCCCATATGAAAGCTACTAAACTGATGTTACCGAAACTGTTGACGAGAAGATTTTGTGCCCCAGGTCAATGTCTATCGTCATTGACCGAGATGCAAGGTCTACTAGTTCACGCCCGATCTCCCCCGGTCACGGTGTGAGGTTGTCAAACCTAATAGCGCTATCAACTAATAGCCCGTTCGCCCCTGGCGATTAATCGGTACTATAAGCAGGGACTTTACATGATAGAGATTCGTTTAGTTTTGCTAGTTGTGATTTATAAATAATATCCAAACGTATCTCCCCCGGAGATAGTAATTTAAAAGTACCCGTTTGCATTTTCCCCCGGAAATATTAATTGAGAGTAATCTTTAAAGATGGCAGTTTATTCGTGTCCCTCCCTGGGACGCATGCTTTTAGTGTGTGAACTCACCTTGGTTTGCTCGGCAGACAATTTACTTGTGTTAGGTTGGTCAACCATAACCTATTATTGTTTATAAATATTTATTAGGTTCGTATGCAAGTAACGTCACGTGTAAATTTCACGTATCTAACACGTAGCATGTAAATCCACATTTCACATAGTACGCACATTTGCATAATGGTACAGTAGTGGTAATAGTAACACGTATCATACCAGCATATATGTTATTGAGCCTATCCTAACGCATGAACAATTGACCAGCAATAGTTAAACAACAACAATGGTACGCAGTCCATAACACCCGTTAATGAGGCCCATTAACTAAGCAGAGCGGTCCAATCGAAACCGGGCGGTCTTGACTCGAGAACAAGAGGTCTCGAGCCGCAACCATGAGTTCTTGAGTCAAAAGCAGATGGTCTTGAGTTGTGCATGATTGAGTCGCAACCGTAGGGGTCTCGAGTCCCGTCTCGAGTCGAGATCAGGAGATCTCGAGTCGCAACCGTAAGGTGTCGACTCGTAGACTATGCAGATGTTTCTAGAATTTTCAGAATAGTACGATCCAATCAAAATTCATAAACATGTACTATCCAATTAAATTTCATTAACATGTTTCCAATTCCCTGCACTTACCAACTCAGATCAAATGCATACATTTCAAATATTTTTGGCACCATTTAACAGTTCATCATCATACATTACCAAGCAATTAGGTTAAATCATCATACTTATCAAATTTGAGGAAGAAACACGTGATTTTTAAAACAGTGAAGACATAATATCTAGCCTATCAACAAGCAATTTATTATTAAAAATCCTTATCAAGGTCATAAACCTATTTCAACAGTAAACTTTATATCCTCCTTTTGGATCCATATACACAACAGTTGGTGCCTGGTCATTTTAATAATGCTTTTAAATTTCCTTTTTAGCAACCAATGTACAACACATGAGAAACTCAAAGGCAGTATTATCACACTTATATGTAGGTCTAAAAATAATACAAGAATACACCCTATCATCATTATTATTCTAATCACTAGCAGGTTTTTAACTAACAATATGAAATCATCTATCAAAAAATGCACATATAGTCAATTTATACAGCTTTCATGTCTCGTACATTCACACAAGCAAACACTAAATTAATTTATGTAAAAATAAAAAATCACACAAGTGCAAATAATGATATAACACTGACCGAAATGCACCTAAATCAGACCCGAGACTCTCGGTATCCGGCCCGAACATTCCCGCGGTTGACCCGAGACCCAAACAGAAACCCGAAACATCCTTAACTCGAACCCGAGTCTGGACCAGGTCTGATCCCAGCTCGAACCCGTTCAGAACCTGCTTGCGACCCGAACAGCCCACTAAACTGAAATAGATCACTCGTACCGACCTTAGTGCGGAACCACCTGCTCTGTTGACGTCACCGTCACCGTCGGACGCTGCCGCCACCGCAGACAGCGGTGCTGCTGTCGTCTCTGTTGTAACACTCACCATCTCCACCACTACTTCCGCCGCCAGTTCTTTATCTTCAATCCATGGCAAGTCGTCAATATCTTCAGCAATAAAGCATCATCATTGTCTCCGACAGATAACGGTCTGAGCCGAGAGGGATCGAGAGGGAGTATAAGAGACAAGGGAGGGGAGGGGCTGTGTGGCTGAGGTGTGTGACTGCTGTAGGCCACCAATCGGAGGAGGAGCGGTGCCGGAGGTGCGGCCCTGGTCACCGGAAAAAGGCAGAAAGAGAGGGAAAGGGGTTAATGTGAGGTTGTTGATGTTTGTTAGGGTTTTATGTTTTTAAAGAAGTGAGGTGGGTGAGGGATAGTGTTTATAAGCTAGGGTTTAGGGGTTTAGGTAGGTTGGGCCTAAGCCCAAGTGCGTGAACCCGTTACACTTTTACGTGTCTCGTTTAAGCAAACTGGCCCGGTTATTTCCAAAATATAACCGTGATACATAATTAAATTTCTAATCGCGTGTGCTATTATTTTGAAAATACTTAATAAATAATACTAGTAATAATAATAATGATGAGTGTGTGTATTACTAAAATGCCCTTCTCTCGACAACGAGGGTACAGGTTGTCACAGTATTTTTCCTGCTGAAAAGTGTGTTGTATTCGGAGACATAACTTGAAAACTGAGTAGAGTTAGATCATGGAATTTTTACTGTAGATGGTCACTGTTGTCGCCGTAATTCTCCCACTGGAATTTCGTCAATCGGACTTACGATTAATTTTTAATGAATTATTTCATAGACTGCAGTCAGAAAGTGACAATTCTAATTTCAGTCCGGAAAATGTTTTTCTATAAAATATTGGTGATGATTTGGACCCCGATATTTTTACACAATAATTTTTGGAATGTATATGACATTCTGTAAAAATTTGGGAATTTTTAGAGAAGGTTAACTATTTTATTAAAATACCCGAAAACAGACCAGTTTTGTGTATTGAAACTGAAACGATATAAGTGGTATTTTTGCATGACTAAATGTCGGGTTGGTTATTTGAAAGTGATCTAACGTGTTATATGTTAAAGAAAATGATACGCTAGTAAGCATGGACGCCTCCATTTACAAAGGAAACTCTGGCGAATTTTTCTAAAATTCCAATACTTAGAAAATATTTATTTTCTAGACAAGTGTTTACTAGTATATTTTAGATTATGTTTTTCAAACATAAAACTCACCATAATTTTTGTAACAAAAATACAAAGTATCGGAGGTTGGTTTTATACATGAAAATGGTTAGATATATATTTAGAATATATATTGTTTTAAAGTAATATATTGAGAATATGTTGGCATATTATTTTTGGGGCAAAATAAGTTACTATATACTTACTGAAGTGGGACTTAAAGATATATATCCTTTTGGGTTAACACACCGGAATACGACGCCACCACATGGCTAGATAAACCAATACAAGAATACGGATAACCATGTATGAAACACCCCATCCTTGGGAAGGGAATACGAATACTTGAGAAGTATTAATACAAAAATATTGTATAAGCAATTATTCCTAAACTAAACATAACTATTATAACTAGGAATAATACCAGAATCGTAAACTCAAAAACATACCTACTAAGACAAGGCACTACCCGTTCGTCTAATAGACGTTAGACCATTGTAGGTAGTCGTGATTGCCGTGGAGATTTGGGTTACACATACTGAAGACGCAATACTGTGAGTTCATGCCCCCCCCTTTCTCTTAACTGTTTTCAGTTTTTTATACTTCGGGGGTGAAATACATGTTACATACTGATTACAAACGTTTTATACATGGGATGATTAGCTAAGGAACTTACTACTAGATCACATGAATGGATAGGCTATTATCGTAAGACCATTAATCCTTGTATAAGGACCGAGAGGCATGAGTGATAGATCTATCGGGTGTTGCGAGCCCCACACATGGGCCAGCGTGTGGCTGCATGTGGTGACTATGTCGTTCTGCCGGAAGGACCGGTACGAAATCCGCGTTACAGGTTTGAGTGCTTCCTAGGCCATGTCACATATTAATGTATTAGCTACACATTAATCGATCTATTTTTCTTTACTGCTACATACCAAGAACATACTTTTATACAGACATATTCTAACGAGTTATACAGACTCACTTACACATGAACTCGCTCAACTTTATGTTGATTTTTCAAACTACATGTATTTCAGGAAACTAACGGATCTGGCACGGTATGCACGTATGTTCAAGCTGCGTTTGAAGAAAGAAGTCATCCAGGGTTTAGAAGGTGTAACCTCTTCCTGGACGGGTTACGTATCCCTAAACCTAGTATTGTTTAAAGTCTTTTGTTAAGTGTTTACAAACTCAATTAAATCAAGTTAAGGTTTGTAACTTATTTTGTGATTGTTGAAAATGGGATTTTTCTAACTTTATTAATGGATGAACATCTCATGTTTTTATCATATAGAATAGTTATGGTTGTTGCTATGGTATTAAGAAGTCACACCAAATAAACCCACGCTTCCGCAAAGCCAGGATGTCACAGCTTGGTATCAGAGCCTCGATCATAGCGAACTATGATTCCTTCTCGAGTCTAGACTATGATCACTAGGGCTCTCACGAAAACGTTTTCAAATACTTTTACATTGCATACATTATACGTCCAGATCCAGGGAACAAACCTTTTACAAACAAAAGGCACAAATACACATGTCCGAATTTAAATTTTTAACCCAGTCTGAGAGGCTGGGGGAGTAGTCTAGTGGGACTAGGAGGCTCAGTCTGAGAGGCTGAGGGAGTAGTCTTGTGGGACTAGGAGGCTCAGTCTGAGAGGCTGAGGGAGTAGTCTAGTTGGACTAGGAGGCCCAGTCTGAGAGGCTGAGGGAGTAGTCTAGTGGGACTAGGAGGCCCAGTCTGAGAGGCTTAGGGAGTAGTCTAGTGGGACTAGGAGGCCCAGTCTGAGAGGCTGAGGGAGTAGTCTAGTGGGACTAGGAGGCCCAGTCTGAGAGGCTGAGGGAGTAGTCTAGTGGGACTAGGGGGAGCAATCTGAGAGATTGGGAGATTTTAGTCTAAGAGACTAGGATGTTCAGTCTGAGAGGCTGGGAGGATAGTCTGGGGAAGACTAGGATGATTACATGCTTACACTGTTACTGCTTAATTGATGATTATTGATATATGTGCACATGTGGTGAATATTTGCATACACTAACTGTTAATAACTACTATGGGTATACGTACTATGACTATTATGAACCGGCACACATGTCACTCTAATTAGAGAACGAGTTATCAGACATTGATAACCCTACGACCACCGCCACAGACAATGAAACTACATCTGCGCCAGAGACAATTACGTCAGATACTGAGAGTGATCCTGATATGCTGACTAAGGGCGAGGACGACTTCCAACAGTCCGTGCTACCAGATTTTGGTGATACTTCATCCTTGCTGATGGTATCTCTGACAAGAATTTTTCTGTCACTCTTGTTTCAATCCATGACCACTCTATCACTGGTCACCACAATGATGGACACACCATGGCTCCAACCCTCGATGATGCGCCTCCTGCGGGCATCTCTACTGAAGATTGGCTACTCGACAAACGATATATGCCTACGTTGGCATGCTTATCGATGGTCCTCCTGCCGACGCCCATGAAGATAGAAAATTAGACGAGGACACTGTTACTAACTTCACTTCTTAAGACCCCTGCTAACAAGCCATCCTCTTATTCTAGCATGCAATCAGACTCCTTTGAGTCTGTGATACCTGCAACTTTACAAACAGCTGGAGTACGACATTCCACTACTGACATAAGACGACGACATGGCTGCTGCACAATCACCTGCTCGAGGCACCACACCGTTACACGACCCAGGGCCTGCTGCTGAGCTAGCTTTTACACCTTTTGAGTCAGACTAATGTTGCAACTGCTGGTCCTACACCCTTGCTTGATTATGACCCTGTTTTTCTTTTGGCTTACCAGACATTGCACCCTTATACCCGACCTAGTATCTGCATCTGATGATCTTCTTAATGGCTAAGACGTTTATTTTTGCATCCATAACCGCTGATGTTGCTCCTCTTTCCCATCGCTTTCACTCAAGACATACCCGCACCACGGGAAGGTACACCAGGCCAACAACCGCACAACGATCCTGACTGCTACAGCGGCATTATCTACAGGCCGAACCGTTTGCTACTTGCACCTCTACAAAACTGGACAAGCCATTTCGATGGTTCCCATACTACACTATACTGATTTTTAGACCCTTGCTATCCCTCTCATTATGGAGGCTATACACTGGATGAGTGCTCCTGTGACATCAGCTACAGTCTAAGGAAACAAGTCGCAGAGTGTTGGAGCTTGAGCTAACGCCACAAATTGGCAAGATCAAATGCAAAGCATTACATAACCGAAAACATGATTTAAGTAACTACATCACAAGACAGTATATCACCTGAAAAGTTTATATAAGACACCCCGTCCTCCACCCTGTCTATTGCCAGCATACTTTGATTCGTCACATACATCAAGGTTCCTTTTGCGCTCTCGACCGTTGCTATTACACTGTTCCCAGGATTCTGATACTTATTTCTCTACTATCGAGCGGCAGAACAGATAATTACTTCAACATATATACAAGCTCGAGGAGGGACTCACACATGTTAACAGTTTACTTTTCTTTCCTCATCCTCCTCAGTCACCAGTATAGTTGGTTTCTGGATTATGCGGATTGCATTACACTTGGGTAAAGACACTAATGATAAGCCGGGATTGCGGAGACTTTTGAGGACCACTTCTGATTACAAAATTTTGATGCACTAATATACGTGTTGGACAAGGGTAGGGTGACCCTGTGTCCCTTCTGATGTGATACATTTTGTAAGACACAGTGATTGTGGCCGGAGGATAACGAAAGCCCAATCATCTTTAAACATGCGACGATACTTATGACTAATAACTAATGGAAAAACTCAGTCACTATGTTCCCACTAAGCACGCTGTTGATCAGCGCATTGGTGCTATAACTATAATACTACATGCTTACTTATTGCGTTCTTATTTACAAGTTGTGCAATAATTGTGATGATATGTGATTGAATAATATAACGACTGTGTATATACATATATGTAATACACCTCTGAGGTCTTATTCGCTAATTAGAGGCTTGTGTGCTCGTGTACTAAACAAGACCTGACCTAACCGACTTTCTTCTAGGAAGATGTCGACTCAAGGGAACACCAACACCAACAACCCTCTGCCGATGACGGAGGCATAATTTCAAGAACGCATCTTACAAGTCATCGCACAGTACGAGGCCCATTGCTCCGAGCGCAACGGAGGTACCTCAGGAAATAACCCACCCAACGGTAATGTTTGGTCCTTTAAGACACATTACAAAACGCTTGGACATTTCCACAAGTGCTTTGCTAATACCTTATGCGAATAATGTTGCTTGTATCACAGGCTGCACTTACAAGCAGTTCTTAGGTTGTCAGCCCCTACATTTCGACGACACTGGGGGTGCCGTAGCCTTCGTGCGCTGGATTGAGAAGACGGACACTGTTTTGCGTGCAAGCAAATGTGCCCCAGAGCACCAGGTCACGTACATTTCCGGACTGTTCCAAGAGGGGGCTCTGTCTTGGTGGAAACTCCATGTTCAGACGATGGGCGAGGCTGCTGCGTATGCTTTATCATGGGATGAGCTGAAAGAGCTAATGCACAAAAAGTACTGTTCGAGGACAGAAAGCCAGAAGGTGGAAACTGAGTTCTGGAACTTGAAGATGGAAGGTCCAAAAATAGCTGAGTACGTGGAGAAGTTCCAAGTTCTATCGCGTATTGTTCCATACATGGTAGATCCAGAGTTTAAGAAGATTGAGCGTTTCATTTGGGGATTGGCACCTCAAATCATGAGCTTGGTGATGACATCAAAGCCTGGAACGATCGCTGAGGCCATCAATCTAAGTGTGACCTTAACTGAAGAGGCAATCAGGATGAACAAATTTTCAACCTCGGAGGAGAAGAATGAGACTCATGTAGAGTCATCTGGGGACAATAAGAGAAAGTTGGCAAATTTCAAACAGGGTACCCAGTCGAGTAGCAACAACAAGGCCAGAAAGAGAAAAGAGTACATGGGTAAGCTACCTAAATGCGACAGGTGCCAACGTCATCATACCGGGCGATGTAAAAATGGGAAGTGTGACAACTGTGGCAAAGTGGGCCACAACAGGGAAATGTGTTGGCGTGAGACGAAGCGCAGAAAGAAAGGAAAGGGGAAATATAAGGGATGTTATACCTACGGGGATATGAGGCACTATAGGAAAGATTTCCCAAGGGAGAATAAGCAAAATCATGGGAAAGATGTCTAACACCGGAGCCGGGGAAGCACGCCAGGAATCCAAGCATGGATATCGGTACGTCCCATACTACTCAATGTTTTGCATCTGTATTGCCAAGTACTGTTGAAAATTTTACGATTCGCACCCCTAGAGTTCGAGAGTACAATTGGTTTAAGCAGCGAGTAAGTAGATATTCCAGTACCCATTAGAACTAGCTTAGGGGAAGCTAGTGGAAGCCAACACAGTAACTGGAATCGGCAAGATAGAACCCGGGAAGCGTAAGATTACACTTGATCTACCGCCAGTGAATTGGGAGACTTCAACAAGGTAGTTGGAGGAATTGGTTGACAAATGATCAATAGGAGATTGATATCCGCACCATGATGGGGAACGAAGAAGTGATCGTGACTCACGAAGCAGGATACGCCACCACCGATCACGAATTACTTAAGTCACGAAAGTTGTTGTGGAAAGGATGTGTTGTTTTCTTGGCTTAGGTCGGGGACAAGGGAGCCGAAGAACTAAAGCCCGAAGATACCCCCGTGATCAGAGGATATCCTGAAGTCTTCCTCAAAGACTTGCCGGAATCATCTCCTCAACAATTAGTCGAATCTCGCATCGATTTAATTCCAGGCACTGCACCTATAGTCGATGCACCGTAGCGACTTACATCTTCGGAGATGCAAGGATTGACAGTGTAGTTTCAGTAGTAAATAGAGAAGGAAGATAACAGACCAAAATTCCCTTTTGGGTAACCTCAGTTTCGCTCATCAAGAAAAAGGGCGATGACTTTCAAATGACCGGGAGTCGGACGAGCTAGCCAACTAGAGTCGGTGGCCCTTGCTGAGGACTAGCAAACTTCTTACATAACTGACTGTGAGGACCCAACTCCTATTACGCGACTGGTTGACAATCGAGCGTCGTTAGCAGTGAATTCAAGAAGAAAGTTTACCGAGGAAATTGTGGGACAATAATTTGTTTTAACGTACACAAGAGTGGTGATTCCTACACGACGCACAGAACAATCATACACCAAATACGAAACTTTGAGAATCTAGAGAATGTGTACTTAGGACCCTTGGGAACCCAGGTCCAAACTCGTAAAGGTTTTTATTTAGGAACCTTATATGTCAACTCAACCAACCATCATTAACATGGCGCATATGCCAGTTCCGTTGACCAAACAGAAAGTACTTGAATTTCTTTAATTTCTAGCCAGTAGATGTTTACATCTCTACTCCTCTTAATAGTAGTTGCATCACAATAATTTTCTTCGCTGAGAGCGAACACACATTTGTTTCGATATCTGGTCATTTCTTCATTTTAGCAAGCACTCATTGTTTCAGTACTCGGAAACTTTCATGACACACATGCATCATTTGCTACGCATGTGGTTTTATTTTGAACAAACACTTCATTGAAATTTAAATATTACCTTGCTAAACCTAATTACTGATTCGTGGTTCGAATGACCTACATTCATGGTTTATTTTGCGACCATGCTGAGAATTCCTTGTTGATACATACGTTTATTTTCGGGTTACGTTGAAACCAAGTTCAATTGCTTGAACTTATCCAGTTCATAAGTATTACTTGAAACGCTATATGATTGGGAGCATCATATTCAACTATTTTTGCAGAGCTTCTTTCATTTCGAGTCGTAGTAGATTTGGTTGGTCTACGACTCCACTAAAACGTTTGATTTGTTTTGATACATTGCGGTGAAAATTTCACAAAATTGAAGCTTGCGCTAATTTGGTTACTCACTTCGTACACAAATTCAATTACCTATTTAGTTGTTAACAATCCATTTTGGATCTTCACGATCAAAACGGCCTCAACACAATTGTGTGTTAAGTCAATGGTACATATATTCATTTCATAAGCACAATGTACCTCCTAACGATTCTTACGTTACAAATTGAATACTGTGTGGTATTATTGCTTCCCATCTTCGAACAGAAACAGTGGTTCTTTGATGTTCCGTATTTAATTGGAAACTCTATAACATGGTATAAATCAAATCTTCAGATTGTCTCAGTACACTTTCATTTGATCTCAAACGCGGTGAACTTGTTCAGTCACCCCCATTGTTGGATAATGCCATTACGACACCTTGTGGTGTCATCATAAACTTGTAACTTGTGCTAATCATGGTAAACTGTTTCACACGAGACCACACATACTTTTGTTTGGTTTATCATTTAAACATTTCTGATGCAACTACGAACCAAGATAACGATACACCAGATTCGCTTATATTCCATTCGGTGTATGTTCACCATTCAAAAATGTCAACACACTGAACCTTACCAGACATTTATTCAGGAGTTGAAAGATCATTTTACTATTATGTTGAGTTGTGGATTTTTGAATTCATATAGCGGGTGCTATGTTTTGTGAAAACTCGTTTGCATATTGCGAACGATCATTGAGGACCTCGTTAGCTAAAACTCCTCTTTTGGGGAAACCCCCCTACTAGCTAAATTACGCTAGACTATACGTCAAATACGTATCGTACATTTGACATCAAATGCTAAAAGCACACACCTTTCAACCCAAGGATTCGGGTTGTTATATATTCTTGGACTCACCTAATGTGAGTAATGTTTGTCTGGTTTGATGATTATTTACTTCAATATTATACGTGTGTGACTTAACCATAAGGAGTTAAGGTAGTACAAATTTCGAGGACGAAATTTCTTTAACGGGGGTAGAATGTGACAACCCGCACCAAACCAGGTATCCGTATGAATTAATTAACATTTAATTAATGCTTAATTACTGTGCTTACTTACAACTGTGGTTAAACTGCTTCTTGATTTCTGATACATACATACTCATGCATCACATTTTATACTGTCACTCTATTATTTACACACAAACATCAGTGACAACCTTGATGCACAAAATCACAGTAAGCACACTATACGGATAACCCAGTAAACATGCTGACATAGCCAGCATCAGACAGACACTGTCTCTGAGGCCAGTATGAGCCGAGAATAGATTACTACACCAGTAGGGAGTGTAGGGAGGTGAGGATTGTTAAACTGCGTCATTAGGTGATAGTATGATGCCGGGAAGTGCCGAAAACACACTTTAAGTTCATAATTCTGCATTTATTAACAGAATTCAGCATTATAATGTGCTAGTAAAGTGCAAAAATATGGTAGAAAGGTCCTGAATGCTTTCCTAAGGGCCGGGAATAAATTGCGTTACAAATATATATTTAAAAGACACTTTACGGTACAATTAAACGCTTTAACTGAACAGTATCCGACAGGATAACCGGACATTACCTGGAACACTAAATTTTTGTCATGGACATAGTTTTATTATTTTTGGCTAGTCATGGGTCCCGTATACCATAACACCCACTATTTTCCCTACTAACTAGTATATGGAATTATATACTTGCTATCTAACTAATACTTGCCATTTAGTTACAAACTTCGCAAATAGACCCCCCCCCCCCAACCGAAAATTGGTCCATGTGGACCCACCATATCATCCCTCCATACTTCCATATATTTGTTCAGGTTTTAATTCAATTGTTTAATTGATTTCTTGCTTGTAGAAGTGAGTAAATCATACATAAGTATGGCTACCTCTTACACACATCATTCTCATCCTTACACACTCCATCTCACTACTCCTTTCTCTCTCATTCGGTTCCCCTATGACCGAAACCCATCACCACCACTTCATTCATCCATCTCTTCCATTAACAAGTGCATTCCAAGCTTTGAAGGTGAATCTATGGAGGTTGCCTCTTGAAGGGTTTCAAAGGAGCTTGTTTCAAGACTTTTCACCATCTTTTTCTTACCAACTTTGCACTAGATTCATCCCTAGCTATAAGCTAGTAGTAAGTCCTTTGTTACCCTCTTGTTAATTTTGCTTCATCTCGTTTCTATGATCAAAGGGTGTAGTATGTTTAAAATCACTAAAGTGTCAAGAACAAATAGATAAATATAAAAAGTTTACTTATGATTGATACATAAAGATGAAAACTTGTTGGTTTAAGGTTAGTTAATGCATATATGATGTTTGATCGTCAGACTTTTGATAAACCCGTTGTTCGGACACTTGTTAATACGTTTTAGTAACATTTAAACCACAAAACAGCAAGCTGAGTAATGATTTCAGCCGACTTTAACCGGCTGTAAACAGATCATAATAAGTCGAAAAACGGATTTTCTGAATCCTAAATTATGTATTTTCGAAAAACTGATCAAATGGAATTGGAATCGTAATTTTTCGAGGTCGTTTACTATTTTTAAAGCGTCATTTTCTAACAGCAGCTCAAGCTGTATTTCTCCTACTGAAAAAGTGTGTTGTATTCGGAGACATAACTTGAAAACTGAGTAGAGTTAGATCATGGAATTTTTACTGTAGATGGTCACTGTTGTCTCCGTAGTTCTCCCACTGGAATTTCGTCAATCGGACTTATGATTAATTTTTAATGAATTATTTCATAGACTGCAGTCAGAGAGTGACAATTCTGATTTCAGTCCGGAAAATGATTTTCTATAAAATATTGGTGATGATTTGGACCCCGACATTTTTACACCATAATTTTTTGAATGTAGATGACATTCTGTAAAAATTTGGGAATTTTTGGAGAAGGTTAACTATTTTATTAAAATACCCAAAAACAGACCAGTTTTGTGTATTAAAACTGAAACGATATAAGTGGTATTTTTGCATGACTAAATGTCGGGTTGGTTATTTGAAAGTGATCTAACGTGTTATATGTTAAAGAAAATGATACGCTAGTAAGCGTTGACGCCTCCATTTACAAAGGAAACTCTGACGAATTTTTCTAAAATTCCAATACTTAGAAAATATTTATTTTCTAGACAAGTGTTTACTAGTATATTTTAGATTATGTTTTTCAAACATAAAACTCGCCATAATTTTTGTAACAAAAATACAAAGTATCGGAGGTTGGTTTTATACAAGAAAATGGTTAGATATATATTTAGAATATATATTGTTTTTAAGTAATATATTGAGAATATGTTGGCATATTATTTTTGGGGCAAAATAAGTTGCTATATACTTACTGAAGTGGGACTTAAAGATATATATCCTTTTGGGTTAACACACCGGAATACGACGCCACCACATGGCTAGATAAACCAATACAAGAATACGGATAACCATGTATGAAACACCCCATCCTTGGGAAGGGAATACGAATACGAATACTTGAGAAGTATTCATACAGAAATATTGTATAAGCAATTATTCCTAAACTAAACATAACTATTATAACTAGGAATAATACCAGAATCGTAAACTCAAAAACATACCTACTAAGACAAGGCACTACCCGTTCGTCTAATAGACGTTAGACCATTGTAGGTAGTCTTGATTGCCGTGGAGATTTGGGTTAAACATACTGAAGACGCAATACTGTGAGTTCATGCCCCCCTTTTCTCTTAACTGTTTTCAGTTTTTATACTTCGGGGGTGAAATACATGTTACATACTGATTACAAACGTTTTATACATGGTATGATTAGCTAAGGAACTTACTACTAGATCACGTGAATGGATAGGCTATTATCGTAAGACCATTAATTCTTGTATAAGGACCGAGAGGCATGAGTGATAGATCTATCGGGTGTTGCGAGCCCCACACATGGGCCAGCGTTTGGCTGCATGTAGTGACTATGTCGTTCCGCAAGAAGGACCGGTACGAAATCTGCGTTACAGGTTTGAGTGCTTCCTAGGCCATGTCACATATTAATGTATTAGCTACACATTAATCGGTCTCTTTTTCCTTACAGCTACATACCAAGAGCATACTTTTATACAGACATATTCTAACGAGTTATACAGACTCACTTACACATGAACTCGCTCAACTTTATGTTGATTTTTCAAACTACATGTATTTTAGGAAACTAATGGATCTGGCACGGTATGCACGTATTTTCAAGCTGTGTTTGAATAAAGAAGTCATCCAGGGTTTAGAAGGTGTAACCTCTTCCTGGACGGGTTACATATCCCTAAACCTAGTATTGTTTAAAGTCTTTTGGTAAGTCTTTACAAACTCAATTAAATCAAGTTAAGGTTTGTAACTTATTTTGTGATTGTTGAAAATGGGATTTTTCTAACTTTATTAATAGATGAACATCTCATGTTTTTATCATATAGAATGGTTATGGTTGTTGCTATGGTATTAAGAAGTTACACAAAATAAACCCACGCTTCCGCAAAGCCAGGGTGTGACAATAGGATAAAATTTTGCGCACAACACACACGCAAAACTTGTAATCAACTTTGTAGCATGTAGTTCTCGATCGATCAAAGCTCACAATTATAAATTTTCAAGTGTTTAATAGACCGGAGCTAGGTAGTTTCCAGCTCCCGGGGTTTATTGTGCCAGAGATCATTTTTCTAAGAGATCAAGGAATTTTTCCTTGTAACTTATCGCCAGTGTTTGTGTTTAGTTATTGCAATTATACTTAGTTCATCACAATACAACCAATTTGACAAAGTCCATACCCAAAAATCCTGTTTGCTAGATCATGGATCCTGACGTTCTCTTAAGGATTCTCAACAGTAAATTTACCATTTTCAAGAGCACCTCACCTCATTTTCTCAATTTGGTTAGTAAATTGACCTCACTAGTTTTTTAACCAAAACAATTTGTTTTCACACCCGCATGATCAGAGTTGGTGTGATCTAACTGGAATATTCATTGCACAACATAAGTATAATGTTCTAAGACTTCTAGAAAGTGAACGCCTGCTAAGTACTCGAATCCCCATGGGTTCTCCTATTCCAACCATGCCATAGTTTGAAAATGCAACCTCAAAAGTAACATGCGAAAAATCAACATAAAGTTGGCGAGTTCATGTTTGTTTGAAAAAGATTTACAATAAATCTTTTTGATAACCAATTTAAACATTATTGAGAAAACGTAATAAAACCATTTTTCTCGTCATGTTGGCTGAAAACTTTGTGTTTATAAAACTTTTTATATTGGATAATCCAGTCCCCGAGTCTGCGTGCGTCGCACGAGCATAGGCGGGCCTAGCCCAAAAGAGTCTTTGTGCCTTGCACAAGTGAGAATGGGCCTAACCCATTTGAGTCTGTAAGCGGGACCAACTCGTCCCCTTACTTGTATATAAGTTGAAAACGTCCCCAAATTTTGTAAACTCATGTGTTCGTGAGATTGCATCAAATGAATTTTAAAACATTTGCAAATTCAAGTATCGAAAACTAGTATGTAAAGCGTCAATGAACTTGTTGATCATTAATGTGTAGCTAAGACATTAATATGTGTGCCGACAGAGGAAGCACTCAGCCGTAGACGATTTCATTCGGTCCACCTGGCTGGGACAACAAAAGCACCACATGCGGCCACACAAGGACCCATGAGTGGGGCTTGTGACAACTAGCCCAAAACCGGTAATTTTCGTACTATTTTAATTAATATTTATTACCTGCATTTATGTGATTACACGTCAACGTTAGGTGCTTATTGGATATATAATTGAATTCATGCATGTTTCATATATTAACCGTCACATCATACAATACTTTAAGCGTTGCGTCTAATTGATTAGTAAGCTCACCGGTTAGACAAGCTGCGTCAGCATATCCGCAGAAAACATTCAGACAATAGATTTAGGACTTAGAAGTAGGTCCAACATCAAAAATACATTGGAACTAAGTAGGTGAACAAAGGTTAATATAAACACTTTCCGGAAGTTAAAACGACACTAAAAAGTACCCGAAACGCACTTTAAATGCAGAATTCAGTAAAAATCAGCAAATAAACATCAAAATACTATGCAGAAATAAGGATTAGATATAGAAACTCTCCTAAAATACTTATAACACCCCTATACGTCCTAAAAGACACTCCATATACGAAAAGTGGGCCCCAAATACCTTATTTTTACAAAAATTAAATAAATTAAAATCAGGTGGGCGCCCGCAGGGCGCGACCCCCTTGATTAAATCTGTCGTGGGACACGACAGCTTGGCCACCAGGCCGCCCCCTAGGCCGCCACGTGTCGTAAGGCGTGTCGAAGCTACCTCTTGAGTTAGCCAAGCTAGGGCCTACCCTAGAGGCTCTGGCGGGGCGCGACGGCCCCTCTTACTTCTATCGTGGGGCGCGAGAAAGGGTCGACCAGGCCCTATAAATAGAGGCCATCGGCTTCATTTGTCAAATCGTTCACAATCGATCTCTCTCTCTAAATTCTGAATAGCAATAATAATTCCCGGGTATTATACCCTATAAAATAGCGAAGCTCTGCCTCGATGTAAGTATCATAACCCCCGGTTATGTATTAGATACGTTGCCCGATTGATCTAGTGCTCCGTAACGCATGTCGAGGCTCTGCCTGACTTAGTCGTTGGAGTTCTGTCTCGGGGAGGTTATAATTAATGTAAAATTTCGGTTATTATACTAACGTGTGTGCATTGTTTAAATTAATAGATTATAACCAGGAAGTCACAAGGAAATACCTAAATTAGCAATGCGAGTAATCCTTCTTTTTGTAAACTTTTTTTACAAGACCTCAATTGTTTTACCTTATAATTAACAGTGATTGAGTATTTGTAATTCTACAATTATCGTCGGTATGTTGGGGTTTTGTATACAAATTTTTTTGCTACACTGTGAGTAGTAACATTACCACCAGTCAGGATTGACAATGCCGTGGGTGGTAATTAAAGTAGATGTAAACAAATGTAATTGCTGGATTGCCCTCAATACTGTAAAATGATAAGACTTGTTTTGATTAAACTGGGATTCACTCACCAGTATTTTCCACTAACAAAAATGTTTTAAACGCGTTTCAGGTAACAAAATGTGAAAGCCAAAATAGAAGCCAACTGGAGAGCACTAAAGGCTTGGAAAAGTGGCTATAAAAGTTACCTAAATAAATAAGAAGTTTTATTTGAATAAAATAGGGTTTATCCCTATAAACTTATTATGAATGGAAACTTGGGTTTTACCCATGTGTTTATTATTTATAAAATGAGGTATTTTACTCTGATAAAATATTTCCTAACTACGTTCCTGATGTAAATTCCGCTTCCAAATTAAATAAACACTGATACCACCGAATGTGAAAGCTCGCGACTGCCCGCCTCCTGGGGCAAGGGGTCGGGGGTTGCGCCAGTAGGTGGTATCGGAGCTACAGCCACTGATTTCAGCCACAAAAGTGTTCTGCTGACATCCAATATGTTAATTCTGCTAGGAAATAATCTATGTGACTATGTGCATACGTGTGTATTATTGTTTTGTGTTATTTAACATTCTGTTTGTTTACAGTATGAGTGATCAAGGAGCATCGGACGCCTATTGTCACCTCTCTAATTCTCCTAGAGATGAGGGAACTTCCTCCCAGCCTACTCATTCGGGGTACTCAGCTGACACCGAAGAGGGGATATTCATCTTTAAAGCGCAATCCGCATAACCATTCCCTACCAAAAAGAGAGGATGGTTCAGTCGGGGAGCACATGAGCGTAGGAAAAGAGTGAGGAAATTACAGCAACAAAGGGCTTTAGCAGCAACAAATAGGGAGATGAACGCCCAGACCCAAGACATAATCAATAGGCGATTGGCCAACTTTCACATATTAGCTACCACTGCCGCAGACCCAAACCTAGAACAAATCATTGCACCACAACCACTACAGTATTCCCAACTCAACCTATGGACATAGAACCCAATCGAGAAGAACCAGTTCCCATACCAACTTTTAACCCTGATGAAATACCTAGAGTCCCAGCACCCAATCCCTTAGCTTATGATCCGTGGAATGACGACTGATGTGTGTAAAATGCAACATATAAATTACATCAAATGAGGCATAAAACTAACCTTTTTTAGTCCTAATGTTGGAAAAAGTATGCTTTTGTCTTCCTTTTGTATTTTCAGGATCAAATGAGTTTAATTGAACAAAAGTAACAAATATGCAGCCAATTCTAACATAAATACAAGAAAAGGAATAAACGTGGCATGCCCAACCCCTCGACAACATCTTCCCCAATCAAAAACAAGAGAACAGAAGGCTGACCACGACCCCGTGCCCAGCGGACACGGGGCGTGGCCAGATGTCTCCAGAAAAGACAAAGCTATAGAAGCTTCTATTCCCAGCACTGGGGCGTGCTCAGCTCAACACGGGCCATGGTCAACGCTAAGATTCGCAAAAGCTTGCAAATCTTGATAGTACAGATACGCTTCTACACACGGGGCCGTGCCCAGCCAACACGGGGGCATGTGGAGCTAATGCAGACAAATTGCAATTATTGAAGAAATAGAAAAAGGATGGCCACGGGGCTTTTGTGCAGGCTATAAATAGGGGTGCTTGGTTCACTTCAAAGGCATCCCTTGGAAAACCACCTCTTTCCTACTTCACCCACACTCCACCACCATCACAACACCCATGTCCACCACCATCATCCATCATCCACCTAGAGTGTGTGTAGTAGTCTCAGGATCCAAGATTGATAGTAAGAGTTCTTGACAATCAAAGGCCATGTTTGCCTAAGTCTCTTACATCACTTGGTGAAGACAAGCATGTAGTGTAATACTTTTGATTTTTAATCTTTTCGCACGTTTTATTTGGTTTTGTATTAATGACTTTAATAACTAGTTTCTTATGTTGAAGGTGAAACTTCCTTATTATTTGTCTGTGGTGTCTTGGCGTTATTAGACTGTCTATATAAAATAAAAAAATTTCACCATTCATATCTCTACGGTCTATATAGAGATATGTTGGCTACCTGGTCGGGGGTTAAGGGAATGGTTTGGTAAGGTTCTTGCCTTGTTCAGTGTATAGATCCTGCAAGGACCTGGGTCAAGCTTACTGGGACCTCCTTCAATACCCACTGGTATTGGATGACGCGGGTGCGAATGGCTTGATCCCCTCATATATAAACTACTATTAATACAAAAACCCGACTACATGGGATTGTATCCCTGCTGACTCAAACCACTTAGCCGAGGGTAACGTCACCTTCAAAAGTGGGGCATACCACATTACGCATTAATAACTTAATTAATTATCTTCCAATATTCCGACCCTTTGGGATTGCATCCTTGCTGACTCAAACCACTGGGTTGAGGGTAACGTCACCTTCAAAAGAGGGGCCTACTACTTTAACTAAGATAATCTCTTAATAAGTGCAAAAGTGCGGAAATCATCAAAGGTTACATTAAAGGCGAGTTGGATCCAAGTGATTCATTTTTTCTATCTGTTTTATTTTATTTTTATTTTTCAGCATCTTTAGTTTTTATTTTCATGTTTAAAACCTTTTTCTAAAAATTTTGATTTGATTAGACGTTGAGGATAAACTGGTACTAAACGCTCTTGTGTCCTTGGACAACCTCGATATCTTACCAAAGCTATACTACTCTCACGATGGGTGCCTATATGTGTGTTTAGTGTTAGTAGAATATTGTGTTTTATAAATTTAAAATTTGACTAATGTATTAAAAATGGCTTAAAATATCAATAAAATTATATCACACCTAACGCACATCAAGTTTTTGACACCGTTGCTGGGGACACAAGGATTTTATGAAAGGTTAAAATCGACAGCCTAATCAGTTTTTCAAAACCGCGCGCATTTTTACATTTTTAGTTAGTTTTTTGCATTACAGTAGCCTGAACACGGGGCCGTGCTGCATTTTTTTTACCAAACGCCTAGTTACAGAGCCTGAACACGGGGTCGTGCTCGCTGAACATGCCCCCGTGCTGCACAAAACCAGTCAGATTTTTAAAAAATGCCCAGATACAGAACCTGAACACGGGGCCGTGCTCACTAAACACGGGACCGTGTCCAGCGTCTGTTTCCATTTTTATTTTTGTTTTCTGGTCCCGAGACTCTGTTGTGATCTGCTGAGTGATTCTTATGGATCAATACTCAGGAGGTTACGACTACCACTATGAGGAGGATGATTATTTGGGAAGAGTATTGTACTATTTGTGGCAACCCTCATTCGGTACAATATTGTGACCTCTTTGAACCATCCCCTTCATACACATACTATGAGGAACCCAGGTAGGAGCCATCAACTTCATACACATCCTATGAAGAGCCAAGGTATGAACCTTCTCCCTCATACTCATATTTTGATGAACCAAGGTTTGAGCCTTCATACTCATACTTTGAGGAGCCAAGATATGATCCTACACCTTCATATGCTTATTATGAGGAACCATGGCATGAACAACCCACCTCATATGAGTATTATGAAGAGCCAAGTTACGACCCTTATTCATCATATACTTACAATGAGGAACAATGGTATGAACCATCTACTTCATATGAGTATTATGAGGAACCAAGGATCGAACTTCCGAATTCAATCTTTGAGGATACTTATTCCACTCACTTTGACGAACCAACAACTATCTCACCTGTAGTCGAAAAGATAGTAGAACGCCTAAAAACTATCGAGCGCTATATAAAAGAGGCCCGCGCAAGGGAAGAGGAATCCCGCGCAAGGGAAGAGTTAGCATGTACTAAAGAAATGATAGTTGAAGAGGTAAAAATGGAAGAACAAGTAAGTGAAAAACTGACACATGAGTTAAACAACGAAAAAGGTGAGTCCGACAACGTTAAAATTCAAGAAAAGTCTAATTTTCAAGAATTAATCTCTTGTCACCTTCTTTCGAAAATCATTGTTTAGTACCTACTCATGCTAAGTTTTTAAAAGAGTTAAACACTAAAATTGACGAAATGGTAAGCATTAAGTTAACAAATGATCAAACTACGCTAATAAAAGATGATCCATTTGAAATTAACATTACACCAGTTCCATGTTTCTTTCAAAATTTGTTTATTAGTAATATTACAATTGATAAAGATCTTTGTGTTGATATAATGCCCAACTACATTTTCGAAAAATTAAGTGTTGGTGATTTTTCTCCACTTCAATTACCCATTTTTCTATCTAATCGGAAAACAATAAAATCAATGGGAGTAGTTGAAGATGTATGGGTTCAAACAAATCAAATGGTAATCCCAACCGACTTCGTCATCCTTGATGACGATCCGTTAGTGTTGGGATGACCTTTTGTGAAAACCCACAAAGCTTTGATTAATCAGAAGAAAAACAACTTACCCATTCAATTAGGGGCCTTCAAAAGATGTGTCGATCTTGAACGATCAATGAAATATCCAATCGGAAATGACCACCCCCTAATTGAAGATGAGCCAGAACCACCCGATAAGGTGGGTCTAGCCAAGGACCCTTATAAATGTGGCGCACCACGGAGGCATTCCGTTGAACTATCCTTAGTTTTAGATTAGTTTAACTTTTGTGTTTTCTAGTTTAGTTTTACTTTTAAGGAATAAGACACACTCGAAATGGTGGAGGTTACTAAGGGAAACTTGAACCCACACCCCATGCACAAAAATAGAGCCTACTGACAATTTTTCTTCATTACAGCAAGTTCAGCACAGGGCTGTGCTCACCCCAACACGCTCCCGTGCCCAAGGATCTGCAAAAAAATGCCCAGTTCAGGTAACTGGACCCGGGCCGTGCTCACTGAACACGACCCTGTGCCCAGCCTTCTGTTAATTATGATACTGGCAATCTGAACATGTGGTCGTGCCCGGACCAACACGTGCCCGTGTCCAGATGCCCAGTAATATAAAATTTTGTTTTTAAACATCTTTTTACACATTCAATCAATCTAAAAACTTATTTTTGGGACACATTGAGGACAATGTGTAATTTAAGTGTGGGGGATATTAAAATCTTGAATTTTGCAAGTCCTAATAACAAGCCTTACACAAAACTCTATTGGAACCGCTAATCACCCCAAATTTTTCAAAAATTTCTTTTTTTTACTTGTCTTGGTTTAATTTGGGAGTAACAAGTTCTAAAAAGGTTATATTTTTACAAATTTAAAACCAACAGCGTCATGATAAAAAGAACCAACATAAGAAAATTATGAAACGACATGACAAATCTAGTTAAAATTTGATTATATATACTTGATCACATTATAAACCCATTCCCACAAAAAGTGAGTTTTGAACCTTTATTGAGCATACAAGCATACATCTTTAACATAAATGCTCAATTTTCGTTTCTTATGTGAATAGCCGCTTGGTTTCTTACGACTCTAGAACTAGCCACGACAATGCATTCCCAGTCCTTACCAACTTAAACCCAAGTAAGTAAATGATGGAGGCATTAGGACTAACTGTGACAACCCTCACAATTACAGGTATCCGTACAATTTATTAATTTTAATTATGTGCTTAATGACTGTGCTTGATTACGACTGACAACTTGAACTGCTTTATGAATTATGCATCATACATACATATGCATCATATGCATACAGTCACTCCCTTTATTACACCCAAACTTTAGTGACATACTTGATGCACAAAGCACAGTTAGCACACTGAACGGATAATTCAGAAACATGCTGACATTGCCAGCACATAGACAGACAATGTTATTGAGTCCAGTATGAGCCAGGGATAAGGTACTACACTAGTATGGAGTGTAGGGAAGTGAGGACCATAAAACTACGTCACTAGGTGATAGTTATAGTGCCGGGAAGTGCCTAAAACACACTTTAAGTGCATAATTCTGCATTTATTAATAAAAATTAGCATTGTAACATGCTAGTAGGGTGCAAAAATATGGCAGAATGGTCCTGTATGCTTTCCTAAGTAACGGGAATTAAAAGGGTTACGAAAATACATATAAAAGACACTTTACGGACTAATTAAACACTTTAACGAAACGGTATCTAACCGGACAACCGGACATTACCCGGGACACTAAATTTTTGTCAAAGATATTGTTTTATTATTTTTGGCTAGTCATGATCCCCGTTTACAATAACACCCACTAAATATTAACTAACAAATATATGGAAGTAAGTACTTGGATTCTAACTTATGATTACCAATTATCATCACAATTTTACATCAACCCCCCCCCCCCCAAGCCGATTTCGGTCCCAAGAGGACCCACAAAATAACCACACCATACTTCCAATCTCATTCCTAGATTATATTCTAATTTTATAATATATGTTGCTTGTTGAGATGACCAAAATATTGAAGAACATCTTATAAGTATGGACTTAGAGATCACCATCATCACTTCACAAAATTCACTACACTCCTCACTCTCTCCTATATCCCTTCTCTCTGCCACACCCATAACCGCCACCATCACCACCATTTCACCACCCCATCCATCCATTTTCAAGTCTCATTCAAGTGTAGAAGAAGGATTAAAGGAGCTTGCATCTTGTGACACCTGGGTCTCTGCGACCATCAAACAAATACCAAACCAATGAAATATTGTATTTCATACTTGGGATTTGTACAAATATGTGTATCATTTGCACATATCAATTCTTGTTCAATTTCAAACTCTAATCACTTTCTGGAAGGTTATACGCGCACTGATGCGTAAATATAACCCGTTTAATGCAACGAACACTCCGGAATAGTGAAATAGGCTTAACATACCTTAAATAACCTTTACATAACTTAGAAATAAGTTTTGAAGGCTTTGGTATGGCAAAATCAAGTCTATTCGCTTACAGGGACTAAATTTGACAAACTGCGAAAGTATGCCAATTTGAACTGTAACAGACATTCCGGAACATGCCCATAAGTTAAACACCCCTTAAATATCCTTTACATAGCTTAGAAATAGGCTTTGAGGGGTTCGGTGTGCTAAAATAAACTTTTGGGTCATTCAGGGACAAAAAGCGTCAAAAAGTGCACAAGTTTGCACTTTCGCGCATAACTTACGTTCTGAATACATCCAGACATCCAAAAATTTATGTAAGCACTAAAATATCTTATTTTAGTGTTTGGCATGAGAAAAATCCATTCGTCGCGCAATTTGGATCGTTTTTCGCGCTTATGCGCATTCCGTCGTAATTAAGCGAACATCGCGATCGTACGGCCAAACGAACCGACATCTGAGATATTTTTGAGCATGTTTCATGTCCACAATGTTTAGGCATCATTTTAGGGCCTTAAAGTTGGCTTTACGGAAGTGTCGGAAATGGCCTTAAACACCAACAGGGACCTAAACTGTAATGATGTAGCTGAAAGGACTCATTGGTGGCCTAATTAAAAAGATCATCTGTCGATCTAATTAAAAGGACCCTATGGTAGTCTAGTCACCCTCATCACAAGTTTGATTTTCCTCCCCTAAACATTACAAGACAAACTGTGCGGACTATGCAAGGAATTACGTAATTATGGATGCATACATAATTATGGAATTCAGTGCACAGAAACCACAGCGAGTTTTGTCATGTGTCTAGAGTTGACTCGGTTCATTCGCGTTTCTGAAGAAATTGTGGAAAATGACTCATTCCGTTCATTTTCGTTTCTGAAGAAATTGTGGAAAATGACTCATTCCGTTCATTTTCGTTTCTGAAGAAGTTGTGGAAAATGACTCATTCCGTTCATTTTCGTTTCTGAAGAAATTGTGGAAAATGACTCATTCCGTTCATTTTCGTTTCTGAAGAAGTTGTGGAAAATGACTCATTCCGTTCATTTTCGTTTCTGAAGAAGTTGTGGAAAATGACTCATTCCGTTCATTTTCGTTTCTGAAGAAATTTTGGAAAATGACTCATTCTGTTCATTTTCGTTTCTGAAGGAATTGTGGAAAATGACTCATTCCGTTCATTTTCATTCCTGAAGAAATTGTAGAAAATGACTCATTCTGTTCATTTTTGTTTCTGAAGAAATTATGAAAAATGACTCATCCCGTTCATTTTCATTCCTGAAGAAATTGTAGAAAATGAATCATTCCGTTCATTTTCGTTTCTGAAGAAATTATGAAAAATGACTCATCCCGTTCATTTTCGTTTCTGAAGGAATTGTGGAAAATGACTCATTCCGTTCATTTTCATTCCTGAAGAAATTGTAGAAAACGACTCATTCCGTTCATTTTCATTCCTGAAGAAATCGTGGAAAATGACTCATTCCGTTCATTTTCGTTTCTGAAGAAATGGTGGAAAATGACTCATTCTGTTCATTTTCGTTTCTGAAGAATGTCCGTTTAGGAAATGTCAGGATTATGCCTTTCATATCTCTGGTGGTTATTTGACACAAAGTCAAAGATAGACTCTTACGAATAAATTTCGGGATGAAATTTCCTAAAGTAGGGGAGACTATGACACCTGTGTCACTTCAACCATCAAACAAATTCCAAACCAATGAAATGTTGTATTTCATACTTGGGATTTGTAAAAATATGTCTATCGTTTGCACATATCAACTCTAGAGGGTTATACGCGCTCTGATGCGTAGATATAACCAGTATAATGTAACGAACACTCCGGAATAGTGAAATAGGCTTAACCTACCTTAAATAACCTTTACATAACTTAGAAATAAGTTTTGGATGGTTTGGTATGCCGAAATCAAGTTAATTCGCTTACAAGGACTAAATTTGACAAACTGCGAAAGTATGCCAATTTGAACTGTAACAGACATTCCAGAACATGACCATAAGTTAAACACACCTTAAATATCCTTTACATAGCTTAGAAATAGGCTTTGAGGGGGTCGTTGTGCGAAAATAAACTTCTGGGTCATTCAGGGACTAAAAGTGTCAAAAAGTGCATAAGTTTGCACTTTCGCGCATAACTTACGTTTTGAATACATCCGGACATCCAAAAATTTATGTAAGCACTAAAATATTTTATTTTAGTGTTTGGCATAAGAAAAATCCATTCGTCGGGTCATTTGGATCGTTTTTCGCGCTTATGCGCATTCCGTCGTAATTAACCGAACATCGTAACCGTACGGCCGAACGAACTGACATCCGAGATATTTTTTAGCACGTTTTAAGTTCCCTATACTTTAACTTCATTTTAGAGCTTTGAAATGGGGTTAACGGGCCTTAAACATGTCGGAAATAGCTCAAAACACTAATAGGGACCAAAACTGTAAATCTGCCAAACTAGTCCTTGCGCACCTCAACAATGTGAGTGTTGCGGTGCGCAAGTAGGGGCCAGATGCAGAAAATCATTTTTAACAGCCTGTTTCCAGATTTAAACACTCCCCAAAGGCCAAGTGCCACATGTTAATCTTTTGTGGTGGGCAAAATCAGTTACCACAACATTCCGACAAGTGTACGGGCGAGATCAAGGCACGGTATCCAAGAAACGATCCTAACGGTGAACCGAAATCTATAAATACCAAACCCACTTCATTGCAAAACCCACTTGAAATCTGAGATTTCTCTAAGTTGGGGTGTTTCATCACCTCATACCTAAGAATACTTGGATTATCAATCTTGCGGGGACCCTTCGTAAGTATTCCTTCGTTCTTTTATTGCTTTTCGAGTCCGAAAGTCAAACTTTGTTTGACTTTTTGCATTGACTAGTTTATGGTCTATGCGAAGTTCGTTTGAACTTCTCAACGTGTGTCACACCCCGACCACGTAGGACAACCAAACGTGGCGGAAACATCGGGGAGTGTTGTAACATAATTAATTGTTTCAAATCCATGGCAATTGAAGTTTCGTTTTATTAATCAAACATGAAAGTTTACATTGTTTTAAACAAGAACCAAAGAGTACATAACATAAATTAACTAGTTCTTGTCTCGTTTTAAGTCACTAAGGCACAGGTCCGCCTAAGTATGTCTTGATAAGTCCTATGCATCATCTCCTGAAAACACATGTGAAAATAGGTACGTCAGTATAAAAATGCCTGTGAGATACATAGGTTTTGTGAAAACAGAATTCATGACTTATGTTTGAGAATATGTTTAGTCATGAACCTTGTAATTTGCTTTGTCTTGTAAATCATTCGAAAAATGATAAGATCAGATAATTTGTATAAATAAGAGAATAATGTATGGCTAAATGAATAACCATGTAAAATGAGTTTGTATAAGATAAGTTGTTTGTAAATCAATGTCTTGTGAAAAGTATGTTATTTGTATAAAATGTTATATGTCTCAAATTGAAATGATTCAAATAACGCTACAATATGTGATACCATACAAACACTTATATATAGGAAGTACCAGTGGCGTATCCACCGTGCTTGTATCATATTACATACGTCTCGTTACTTAAATCACTTACTCAAACCAAACCATCAAGATGAAATGTTTAACAATTGTAGAAATCTTTATGTATAGTCAAATGTCTATTGTCAAATGTAAATCATGTCAACAGATACAACTGGTTCACACGGTTCAATAGTTACAAATGGTTCATATAATCAAAGGGTTACGACGGTTCACATAGTTAAATCGTTACAACGGTTCAAAATGTAGTATAATGTGTTCATATGCTGGATGAGCATATGCAACAGAAATGCAATGTAAAACAATGCACTAAGTATGCACGTAATGGACATACATAGCATAAATGTAATGTAAAACAATGTACTAAGTATGCACACAATGGGCGTACATAGCATGAAATGTATTGTAAAGTGATGTACTAAGTATGCTAAGTTAACATACAAAGCAGAAAAGTCATGTAAATCAATGTGCTAGCATGCTATCAGTCAACATACATAGCAGAGATGTAATGTAAATCATGTACTAATAGTGTACTAATGAACATAACAAGTATATGATGTGAAAACAGGAAAGCATGAAAGTAACAAGTAGGCACATGTGTTTCACCCCAAAACAGTTTGGAAAACAGTAAAAGAGGGGTCTATGTACTCACTTGAGATTGCTCAGAAGTCCTAAGATAACCACTAAGCAATGCTAGAGATCACGGATATCAAACGGCACCTATATAGTTAACTATGTTAATAAACCGGACCTATATCGGAGGATCGGATAGAATGAGGGTTCGTAAACCAAACGAGTATGGAGACTCGTGTAATATGGTTTAACAAAGCCTACATACTAAATGAAACCTAACATAAGTGCTTACGACCCATTACGACCCGTTTAGGTTACATATGCATAATTACCAATTATACATGAAAAGGGTATTCTGGTAATTTACCTAAGGCATATAAACTACCTATCATACAACTACTTAAACGAAGCGACCATAAGGTATAACCTCGGAAGGTTATTCCCTATATGCTATGGTCACCTAATGTGTTTGGTCGGATCCTAATGATCGACCAAATGTGTCGGGTTCGAAGGTATAAGCGATTTATTAGATCGGTTACCCTTACGGCCCTAGACAACGTGGTAATCAGTAGGCATAGTCACAAGGGACTATAACCATCGTGATTACAATCACGTTGCGAAGTTCAAACGAACTTCGCATTGACCATAAACTGGTCAATGCAGAAAGTCAAACAAAGTTTGACTTTCGGACTCTAAAAACAATAAAAGAACGAAGGAACACTTACAAAGGGTCCCCGAATGCTAATCTAGATCAAAATAGCTCAGGTATGAAACAAAGGTTTCAACTTAGAGCACATTAGATCAGATTCTTGTGAGGAAAAGTGAAGGGTGGAGGTGGGTATTTATAGTTTTCGGTTCACCGTTAGGATCGTTTCTTGGAGAAGACGGAATGATCTAGCCCGTACACTTGTCGGAATGTTGTGGTAACTGATTTTGGCCACCACAAGAGATTAACATGTGGCACTTGGCCTTTGGGGAGTGTTTAAGGGTAGTTAACAGCTGAGAAAAAATGTTTTGATGCATCTGGCCCCTGCTTGCGCACTGTAACACTCCCATTGTTGAGGTGCGCAAGGACCAGTTTAGCAGATTTACAGTTTTGGTCCATGCTGTGTTATAAGGTCATTTCCGACGCGTTTAAGGCCCGTTAACCCCATTTCAAAGCTCTAAAATGAAGTTAAAGTATAGGGAACTTAAAATGTGCTCAAAAATATCTCGGATGTCGGTTCGTTTGGCCGTACAATCGCGATGTTCGGTTAATTACGACGGAATGCGCATAAGCGCGAAAAACGATCCAAATGGCGTGACGAATGGATTTTTCTTATTCCAAACACTAAAATAAAATATTTTAGTGCTTACATAAATTTTTGGATGTCCGGATGTATTCAGAACGTAAGTTATGCGCGAAAGTGCAAACTTATGCACTTTTTGACACTTTTAGTCCCTGAATGACCCAAAAGTTTACTTTAGCACACCGAACCCCTCAAAGCTTATTTCTAAGTTATGTAAAGGTTATTTAAGGTATGTTAAACCTATTTCACTATTCTGGAGTGTTCGTTGGATTAATCTAGTTATATTTACGCATCAGAGCGCGTATAACCCTCCAGAAGATGATTTAAAGCTTAAAATCGAACAAGAGTAGATATGTGCAAACGATACACATATTTTTACAATTCCCAAGTATGAAATACAATATTTCATTGGTTTGGCATTTTGTTTGATGGTTGAAGTGACACAGGAGTCACAACGTGATTGTAATCACGATGGTTATAGTCCCTTGTGACTATGCCTACTGATTACCACGTTGTCTAGGGTCGTAAGGGTAAGCGATCTAATAAATCGCTTATACCTTCGAACCCGACCCATTTGGTCGATCATTAGGATCCGACCAAATATATTAGGTGACCATAGTAGGTAGGGAATAACCTTCCAAGGTTATACCTTATGGTCACGACGTTTAAGTAGTTGTTTGATAGGTAGTTTATATGCCTTAGGTAAATTACCAAAATACCCCTTTGATGCCAAAATTCATTTTAAACATATGTGACATAACTTTTGACATCTAAACTGATTTGGTGACAATATTAGGCATGTTAAGGCATATTCTACTTGTCATAGGACTAGTTAGGCGGTCCGAACGCGTTTTACGCGAACGACGTGTTAAAGTAGCATAAGCTACCTAAACGGGTCGTAATGGGTCGTAAGCACTTAGGTTAGGTTTCATTTAGTATGTAGGATTTGTTAAACCATATTACACGAGTCTCCATACTCGTTTGGTTTACAAACCCTCATTCTATCCAATCCTCCAATTTAGGTCCGGTTTATTAACATAGTTACCTATATTAGGTGCCGTTTGATATCCACGATCTCTAGCATTGTTTGGTTGTTACTCAAGGACTACTAAGCAATCTCAAGTGAGTACATAGACCCCTCTTTTACCGTTTTCAAACGTTTTGGGGTGGAACACATGTGCCTACTTGTTACTTTCATGCTTTCACATCATATACCTGCTATGTTCAGTAGTACATTTATAGTACATGATTTCATTACATTTTATGCTATGTATGCCCATTGTGTGCGTACTTAGTACATTGCCTTACATTACACGCTATGTATGCCCATTGTGTGCGTACTTAGTACATTGCCTTACATTACATGCTACGTATGCCCATTGTGTGCGTACTTAGTACATTGCCTTACATTACATGCTATGTATGCCCATTGTGTTCGTACTTAGTACGTTGTTTTACACTACATTTTATGCTATGTATGCCCATTGTGTGCGTACTTAGTACATTGTTATACATTACACTATATGCTATGTATGTCCTTTGTTGCATACTTAGTACATTGTTATTCATCATATGCTTACATTTTGGATACACATTACATGATTTACATTAGACATGAACATTTTACTTTGGTAGTTTGGTTTGAGTAAGTGATTAAGTAACGAGGCGTGTGTAATATGATACAAGCATGGTGGATACGCCGCTGGTACTTCCTATATATAAGTGTTTGTATGGTATTACATATCGTAGCGTTATTTGAATCATTTCAGATTGAGACATATAACATTTTATACAAATAACATACTTTTCACATGACATTGAATTACAAACAACTTATCTTATACAAACTCATTTTACATGGTTATTCATTTAACCATACATTATTCTCTTATTTATACATATCATCTGATCTTATCGTTTTTCAAATGATTTACAAAACAAAGCAAATTACAAGGTTCATGACTAAACATTTTCTCAAACATAAGTCATGAATTCTGTTTTCACAAAACCTATGTATCACACAGGCATTTTTATGTTGACGTACCTATTTTCACATGTGTTTTCAGGAGATGATGCATAGGACTTATCAAGACATACTTAGGCGGACTTGTGCCTTAGTGACTTAAAACGAGACAAGAACTAGTTAATTTATGTTATGTACTCTTTGGTTCTTGTTTAAAACAATGTAAACTTTCATGTTTAATTGATAAAACGAAACTTCAATTGCCATGGATTTGAAACAATTGATTCTGTTACAACACTCCCCGATGTTTCCGCCACGTTTTGTATGTTCTACGTGGTCGGGGTGTGACAAATAGAGTTGCGCTTGCGTTTACGATTAAACACCTCAACATAAACATAACATGCATAAGTAACACATAATAGCACACACACGTAAAACAAAATCCATAACCTATCATTCGAGTTGCGATGCGATAGCGATGCGATTAGCGATAAGTCGATTATCGATTAAACTGCGATTAAGTAGCGATTCATTAACAAGTACTCCACATAATACAACTAAACCAAATTAAAATAGAGTATCGATTATAAGTCGAGAAGTACAATCAGTAATTAAGCAAGGAGTGATGGATCGCAATTAGCGATCTTTTCTTCCTTTGACTTTGACTTTGACTTTGACTTGTACTTTGACTTTCAAAAGTCAGGTTGTTATAGCTGAGCCCACTGCTCTTGGTGACCACAACAGCACAACCACTGCTGTGCAACCCCCACCAAAAATTCCCAAAAAGACCAAGAAAAAATCAACAAAGCCCACCAAACCCACCAAAACGGGTCTTCTGGAAGCTTACCGGTTAGACAACGCTGAGTTGATCCAAGATTACAAAGATATAAAAAATAAAAATTTTACTTTAGTAAAAAATGAAAAGCTTTATAAAGAAAAAATTGAAGCTCAAAAGAAAGATATTGCTAAATTGAAAGAGAATCTCAGCGTTAAAAGTTGTAACCATAAGTATGATAAAGTGATCATGAATAATTTGATCAAAGAACTAAAAGAGATCAAGTTAAAATATCAAATAAATGAAATCAATATTAAAAATTATGATACTTCTAGCAAATTGGTCAAGGCTATTTGTGACATTCAATTGGAATACAGGAAAAAGAAAGGGTGTGGTTTGGGTTATAATAAGGTCCCTCCTCCTTAAAATCATAACTACACCTATATGCCTTACTCTGTAGAGGAGCTGATTAATGAGGATACGATGACTTAAGGTCCAAAAACTGATAAGTCATCGATCAACAGTAAATCAGTTGAAAAACGGGAAACTCATCCGATACAGTTTGTTTCTAAAGGTATATTTGATACTAATTCTTCATCTTCCCGTGTAAATGAAGTAACTGAAGTAACTGGTGAAGATGTACTTAGGGATGAAACAGATTCGAGATCCAATTTTTCTAAAAACTCAATAAATGAATCTGATTCTGGATGTGTTTTTGGACAAAATTTTCTTAATTCGTTTCATTCGTATATTGGTTCTGTGTCGTCTTTTGAGCCTGATGTTTTGGGAAAAACTGTGGATTCTTGTGATGATAATTTAGATATTGTGCGTGATGATGGTTATTTTTCAGTAGTTAATGATTTTGATTCTTCTAATGTTACTACTACTGATAGTTTGATAAGGGAGGTTCCTCATGATGCATTCAGTGGGACCACTGAAACTCCTTCTCAAGAAGATCAGCAATGGTCTTATTACTCTTCTGAATCTGTCTTAGCAGAAGTCCCTAATGATGTATCTACTGGGACCACTGAAACACATTCTCAAAAGGATCAGGAGACTTCTTTAAAAAACGAAGCTGCCAGTGAACCATTCTTGAACACACATGGTTCATGTGCTGATAACTCGTCTAATGATCCTGCTGAAGTTTCTGCTGAAGTATCTGGTGTTTCATCTGATAAACCAGAACTCTCGGATTCTACCAAAGCTGAAGAAGTGAAGACTAATGTGAACAAGGCTTCAAGTATACAAGATGAACAATCTACACCTTCGGTGAGTGATGAAAAGGTTCAGATCAAGCAACAAGAGCCAAAGCGAGCAGGAAAAGGAAGCGGAAGGAAGAAGTCAAAACATCAAAGACAATCATGCTCTCCACAGTCCTCAACGGGCAGTAATAGTCCGCAAAAGGCTCATAATGTGAAAAATGCTTTTGTTAAGCCAGTCAATAATGGCAAATGTGAGAAATATGCATTTGACTATGCTAACAAAGCTTTCGGAAAGACTGGTGAGATTTCTTGTCACACCCCGACCACGTAGAACATACAAAACGTGGCGGAAATGTCGGGGAGTGTTGTAACAGAATTAATTGTTTCAAATCCATGGCAATTGAAGTTTTGTTTTATTGATTAAAAGTGTTACAATGTCTTAACAAACAAGAAATACAACATAATTAACTAGTCTTGTATCTTTTATTGTCACTAAAGCCCAAGTCTGCCTATGTGTATCTTGATCATCTTATGCAACAGTTCCTGAAAAACACATGTGAAAATAGGTACGTCAGCATAAAAATGCCTGTGAGATACATAGGTTTTGTGAAAATAAGATTCATGACTTATGTTTGAGAAAATGTTTAGTCATGAACCTTGTTATTTGCTTTGTCTTTTAAATCATTTGAAAATCGATAAGATCAGATGATAAGTATAAATAAATGTAAGGTTAAATGAATAACCAAGTAAAATATGTTTGCATAAGATAAGATGTTTATAAATCAATGTCTTGTGAAAAGTATGTTATTTGTATAAAATGTTCTATGTCTCAAACTGAAATGATTCAAATAACGCTACGATATGTAATACCATACAAACACTTATATATAGGAAGTACCAGCGGCGTATCCACCATGCTTGTATCATATTACACATGCATCGTTACTTAATCACTTAATCAAACCAAACCAAACAATGTAAAATGTTCATGTCAAGATGTAAATCATGTCAAAATGTCTATGTCAAATATCCATGTCAAATGTCTATGTCAAATATCCATGTCAAATGTCTATGTCAAATATCCATGTCAAATGTCTATGTCAAATATCCATGTCAAATGTCTATGTCAAATATCCATGTCAAATGTCTATGTCAAATATCCATGTCAAATGTCATGTATGGCAAGTGAAATGTCTCAACTAAACCATATGTACAAAAACAAAGTATTGAAGTAAAACTTGGTTTAAATCAAAGCTATGTTTTGTGTAAATGCATGATCAAATGTCAATCATGTTAAAATGTCTATGTCGAAATGTCTATGTCAAAATGTCTATGTCAAAATGTCATGTAAAACGATGTACTAAGTAATGCACACAATGGCAATACATAGCATGAAATGTAATGAAATCATGTACTATAATGTACTAACGAACATAGCAGTATATGATGCGAAAACAGGAAAGCATGAAAGTAACAAGTAGGCACATGTGTTTCACCCCAAAACAGTTTGGAAAACAGTAAAAGAGGGGTCTATGTACTCACTTGAGATTGCTCAGAAGTCCTTGAGTAACAACCAAACAATGCTAGAGATCGCGGATATCAAACGGCACCTAATATAGATAACTATGTTAATTAACCGGACCTAGATCGGAGGATTTAGATAGAATGAGGGTTCGCAAACCAAACGAGTATAGAGACTCGTGTCATATGGTTTAACAAAGCCTACATACTAAATGAAACCTAACCTAAGTGCTTTCGACCCATCGCGACCCATTAAGGTAGCTTATGCTACTTTAACGCGTCGTGCGCGTGAAACGCGTTCGGACCGTCTAACTAGTCCTATGACAAGTGTTATATGCCTAAACATGTTACATAATCAGTTATGTGACAAAAGTTTAGGTTACATATGCTTAATTACCAATTATACATGAAAAGGGTATTCTGGTAATTTACCTAAGGCATATAAACTACCTATCATACAACTACTCAAACGATGTGACCATAGGGTATAACCTCGAAAGGTTATTCCCTATACTATGGTCACCTAAAGTGCTTGGTCGGATCCTAATGATCGACCAACCGGGTCGGGTTCGAAAGTGTAAGCGATTGTTTAGATCGCTTACCTTACGACCCTATATAAGCACTAAACTAAAAGTGACGAGCTAAGCATGTTAAAACATGCTTAACTAAGTTTAGAAAAACATGTTTGGTATCACAACAAACGGTTGTGATACGTAAGAGTAGTTTGGTTACAAAATACGCAAGAATACGTATTCTGACCGAAACTACGGCTCGTCACTGAGCCTAGATAACGTGGTAATCAGTAGGTATAGTCACTAGGGACTATAACCATCGTGATCACGCTCACGTTATGAAGTTCAAACGAACTTCGCATCGACCATAAACTGGTCAATGCAGAAAGTCAAACAATGTTTGACTTTCGGACTCGAAAGCGATAAAAGAACGAAAGAATACTTACGAAGGGTCCCCGAATGCTGATCGAGATCAAAATAACTCAGGTATGAAACAATGGTTTCAACTTAGAGTCTTTTTAATCAGATTCTAGTGGTTTTGGCTATAGAATGGGTTGGGTATTTATAGTATTCGGAGAACCGTTAAGATCGTTTGTCGAATATCGTGCCTAAATCTTGTGCGTACATTTGTCAAAATGTTATGGTTACTGAAAATGATCCTTAATGTGCTGAAAGGTCAAGTGTGGATTTGTGGTTGAGGATTAAACAGCTGGTAATCTGCTGACTGTTTAATCTGATCCGATCTGCAACAGGCTAGCGCACCGCTACACTAAAAGTGTAGCGCACCGCTAGGCCATAGTTTGGCAGATTTACACTTTTGGTCCCTGTCCTGCGTTCAGCCCATTTTCGACACGTTTAAGGCCCTTTAACCCCATTTCAAAGCTCTAAAATGAAGTTAAAGCATAGGGAACTTAAAATGTGTTTAAAAATATCTCGGATGTCGGTTCGTTTAGCCGTACGAACGCGAAGTTCGCTTAATTACGACGGAATGCGCATAAGCGCGAAAAACGAACCAAATGACGCGATGAATGGATTTTTCTTATGGCGAACACTAAAATAAAATATTTTAGTGCTTACATAAATTTTTGGATGTCCGGATGTATTCAGAACGTAAGTTATGCGCGAAAATGCAAACTTGTGCACTTTTTGACACTTTTAGTCCCTGAATGACACAAAAGTTTATTTTAGCACACCGAACACCTCAGAGCCTATTTCTAAGCTATGTAAAGGATATTTAAGGGGTGTTTAACTTATGGTCATGTTCCGGAATATCTATTACAGTTCAAATTGGCATACTTTCGCAGTTTGTTAACTTTTGTCCCTGTAAGCGATTAAACTTTGATTTCACCACACCAAACCTTCCAAAACTTATATCTAAGTTATGTAAAGGTTATTTAAGGTATGTTAAGCCTATTTCACTATTCCGGAGTGTTCGTTGCATTAAACTGGTTATATTTACGCATCAGTGCGTGTATAACCTTCCAGAAAGCGATTTAGAGCTTGAAATCGAACATGAGTTGATATGTGCAAAAGATACACATATTTATACAAGTCCAAAGTATGAAATACATTATTTCATTGGTTTGGCATTTGTTTGATGGTTGAAATGACACAGGTGTTACAGTCTCCCCTACTTTAGGAAATTTCGTCCCGAAATTCATTCGTAGGAGTCTATTTGTGACTTTGTGTTAATTAACCATCAAAGATGAACAAGACGTAATCCTGTAATTTCTCTTTAACGAACATTTTTCAGAAATGAAAAATGAACAGAGTTATTTTCAACAGGCATTCTTTAGAAACAAAAATGAACAGAATAGTCATTTTCCACAACATCTTCAGAAACAAAAATGAACAGAATAGTCATTTTACATCTTCAGAAACAAAAATGAACAGAATAGTCATTTTACATCTTCAGAAACAAAAATGAACGGAATAGTCATTTTACATCTTCAGAAACAAAAATGAACAGAATAGTCATTTTACATCTTCAGAAACAAAAATGAACGAAATAGTCATTTTACATCTTCAGAAACAAAAATGAACAGAATAGTCATTTTACATCTTCAGAAACAAAAATGAACATAATAGTCATTTTACATCTTCAGAAACAAAAATGAACGGAATAGTCATTTTACATCTTCAGAAACAAAAATGAACAGAATAGTCATTTTACATCTTCAGAAACAAAAATGAACGGAATAGTCTCTAGACACATGACAAAATTTGCTGTTGTTTCCGTGCACTGAATTTCATAATTATGTATGCATCCATAATTATGCAATTCCTTGCATAGTCCGCACAACTTGTCTTGAAATGTTTGTGGGGAGGATAATCAAACCTGTGATGAGTGTGACTAGACTACCATAGGGTCCTTTTAATTAGATCGACAAAGGATCCTTTTAAATTAGGCCACCAAGGAGTCCTTTCAGCTATATCATCACATGATATTCCTAACCAGATTTTTGGATCAATCTGTTTACCTAGACCTCTCAGGGTCTAATTATGGAATGGTACAATATAATCCAAGGGTCTTTACTATTACGTACAAGACCGTTGAGGATTTAATATAGCACCCAAAGATATGGAAGATTCTACGAGGATTTGGATGACAAGAATTTGGATCACACAAAAACATAAAAAGGGAACACATAAGCACATAATCACATAGTTGTTTAACTTGGTTATTAATTTGTTATCTTTGGACGCGGATACTTAAAGCACACCAGGAATCCAATTCGTGGATTTCATTTGGCACTTTAATTATTTCAAGAATCCATCCATGAAAATAGGATGATCTACCAAAGATTCGATTTTCGTTTTCAGGAAAACGCAATATTCGAATTAAGGTACACAATAATTTAGGACATACGGAAATACCCTTGGGTACCCTATTAAGAATTTATAGTGGTACTTGGGGTATTCGTACAGCACCTTGTAATTCGTTTCTTTGCAAGAGACGGGTACTTAGGACCTTTGTGAAAAACGCTAGAGAATGTAAAATGGAAGAATTTTGGGGGTAGTTTGCTTTTCAAGGAATGCGGTTCCTTGATTGTCGGTATTGTAGGGGATATGTTGTTTATACATACAATCACATAAATACATTGCAATGTAAATAAAAGATTTATTTATAAACAACGATAACAACTGTTTCTTGGATCGTGACAACAAAAGAAAATAATACATAAGATATGATTATTTCTAAAGAGTGTTGTCTTCTAGTCGATCAGATGCTCATCTCTGTGCTGGATTAGCATTAGCAAGCTTTGGGCAATTTCTTCGGAAATGTCCCATCTTACCACACTTGTTGCAAGAACCTGGTGGAAAGCGAGCTCGAGCAGGTTTGTTGTCGGTTTGATTCGGTGCAACTGCTGCAACGCAAACTTTTGCCATATGACCTTTAAGTCCACAAATTTGGCATTCGCGGCACTTCACATTAGCATGATGATGTAGGCCACATCGGTTGCACAAGGGTGAAGTTCCATTGTATGGCTTCCTAGTACGGGGTTGAGCTGGTTGGTTGGGGACGGCTTGACCATTGTGAGCAACCATGGCGAAGTTCTGAGAAGCCTTTTGCTTCTTTGACCGCTCAAGGGATCCAGTCTGTTCATCCATGGTCTTTGATTCCTCGATCGGTTTCTTGTCACCCTTTCGGAAAAGCTTACGTTTCCTGATCTGAGATTCAGTCAGGGTTGCAGATAACTCAATGGCCTGCCTAACCGTAGTGGGGTTACTACCAGTAACAATGTCTTGAACTGAGTCAGGGAGACCATCAATGTATTTTTCGATTGCCTTATCCAAAGGCGTGACCATGGTAGGACACAACAGGCTCAGCTCCTCATATCGATCAGTGTATGCTCGATGTTCGCCGCTGTCTTGCTTAAGGTCGTCGAATTCCCTTTCCAATGCCCTGATCTCGTGACGAGGACAGAATTCCTTCATCATCAGTGCTCGAAGTTCTTCCCATGTTTGCGCCAGTGCCTCTTCGGCACCCCTATCTCTCACCACACTGTTCCACCATGTCAAAGCTCGTTTCTCAAAGACACTAGATGCAAAATCTACCTTTCGCTCGTTTGGACATTGAACATGCCTGAAGGTGCTCTCTAGACTCTCGAACCATTGCAGAAGTGCAGTCGCTCCTTGAGACCCAGAAAACTTTGATGGCTTAGCCGAGTTGAACGTCTTGAAGTTGCATGGGGCATTATTGTTGTTGATAGCTTGGTGACATTGGGCAACGATGATCGGGATTGCAGCAGTCATTTGCTGTGTAATGACAGCTGCCAGCTCGTCAACAGATACCGGATTTTCGCGTCGTGGAGGCATTCTAAAAGAGGAGAACATGCAAAGAAACGAGTGAGAGAATTAGACGAAATGAATGAGATGAAACAAATCTGATGAAAGCAAGGATTGTGGTCATTTGTTTCTTACTACAAAGCAACAAACGACCTCGGTGATTAATCAAAGTAATTAGGTCAAAAATAATGTATCGCGAAGACATGCTCGCCTATAAGTGAACACTCATCCCAAGAATTCCCAGGTAAGCACAACTGGTCTCGGGTCTGATGAGATGTATACGAAGTGCTTGCCTAGACAGAAAACCCAGAATACAGGCATTCACCCTTCCTGTTTGCACGTGTTCACATTATTTAAAACCCAAAACCTTGACGAGATTTTGAAAATTCAAAGGGGTTCAAAACCATATAACAGAGGGTTCAAAACCTTACAATAAATCATCCTAGAACAGATGATTAGTTTTCAAAACGGTTTCGAAAAATTATGTTCTTGTTGTGGTAGTCGCCTAAGGATAGGTGACGGTATTGTTTTATGACTAAACGCAAGTAAACTCGCGTTAGGGTCCTAAGAAAGTTATAGACTAGGTCAAAGCATTACTAATAACCTAATTCCCTATAACCATTGGCTCTGATACCATCTTTTCTGTCACACCCCGACCACGTAGAACATACAAAACGTGGCGGAAATGTCGGGGAGTGTTGTAACAGAATTAATTGTTTCAAATCCATGGCAATTGAAGTTTTGTTTTATTGATTAAAAGTGTTACAATGTCTTAACAAACAAGAAATACAACATAATTAACTAGTCTTGTATCTTTTATTGTCACTAAAGCCCAAGTCTGCCTATGTGTATCTTGATCATCTTATGCAACAGTTCCTGAAAAACACATGTGAAAATAGGTACGTCAGCATAAAAATGCCTGTGAGATACATAGGTTTTGTGAAAATAAGATTCATGACTTATGTTTGAGAAAATGTTTAGTCATGAACCTTGTTATTTGCTTTGTCTTTTAAATCATTTGAAAATCGATAAGATCAGATGATAAGTATAAATAAATGTAAGGTTAAATGAATAACCAAGTAAAATATGTTTGCATAAGATAAGATGTTTATAAATCAATGTCTTGTGAAAAGTATGTTATTTGTATAAAATGTTCTATGTCTCAAACTGAAATGATTCAAATAACGCTACGATATGTAATACCATACAAACACTTATATATAGGAAGTACCAGCGGCGTATCCACCATGCTTGTATCATATTACACACGCATCGTTACTTAATCACTTAATCAAACCAAACCAAACAATGTAAAATGTTAATGTCAAGATGTAAATCATGTCAAAATGTCTATGTCAAATATCCATGTCAAATGTCTATGTCAAATATCCATGTCAAATGTCTATGTCAAATATCTATGTCAAATGTCTATGTCAAATATCCATGTCAAATGTCTATGTCAAATATCCATGTCAAATGTCTATGTCAAATATCCATGTCAAATGTCATGTATGGCAAGTGAAATGTCTCAACTAAACCATATGCACAAAAACAAAGTATTGAAGTAAAACTTGGTTTAAATCAAAGCTATGTTTTGTGTAAATGCATGATCAAATGTCAATCATGTTAAAATGTCTATGTCGAAATGTCTATGTCAAAATGTCTATGTCAAAATGTCATGTAAAACGATGTACTAAGTAATGCACACAATGGCAATACATAGCATGAAATGTAATGAAATCATGTACTATAATGTACTAACGAACATAGCAGTATATGATGCGAAAACAGGAAAGCATGAAAGTAACAAGTAGGCACATGTGTTTCACCCCAAAACAGTTTGGAAAACAGTAAAAGAGGGGTCTATGTACTCACTTGAGATTGCTCAGAAGTCCTTGAGTAACAACCAAACAATGCTAGAGATCGCGGATATCAAACGGCACCTAATATAGATAACTATGTTAATTAACCGGACCTAGATCGGAGGATTTAGATAGAATGAGGGTTCGCAAACCAAACGAGTATAGAGACTCGTGTCATATGGTTTAACAAAGCCTACATACTAAATGAAACCTAACCTAAGTGCTTTCGACCCATCGCGACCCATTAAGGTAGCTTATGCTACTTTAACGCGTCGTGCGCGTGAAACGCGTTCGGACCGTCTAACTAGTCCTATGACAAGTGTTATATGCCTAAACATGTTACATAATCAGTTATGTGACAAAAGTTTAGGTTACATATGCTTAATTACCAATTATACATGAAAAGGGTATTCTGGTAATTTACCTAAGGCATATAAACTACCTATCATACAACTACTCAAACGATGTGACCATAGGGTATAACCTCGGAAGGTTATTCCCTATACTATGGTCACCTAAAGTGCTTGGTCGGATCCTAATGATCGACCAACCGGGTCGGGTTCGAAAGTGTAAGCGATTGTTTAGATCGCTTACCTTACGACCCTATATAAGCACTAAACTAAAAGTGACGAGCTAAGCATGTTAAAACATGCTTAACTAAGTTTAGAAAAACAGGTTTGGTATCACAACAAACGGTTGTGATACCTAAGAGTAGTTTGGTTACAAAATACGCAAGAATACGTATTCTGACCGAAACTACGGCTCGTCACTGAGCCTAGATAACGTGGTAATCAGTAGGTATAGTCACTAGGGACTATAACCATCGTGATCACGCTCACGTTATGAAGTTCAAACGAACTTCGCATCGACCATAAACTGGTCAATGCAGAAAGTCAAACAAAGTTTGACTTTCGGACTCGAAAGTGATAAAAGAACGAAAGAATACTTACGAAGGGTCCCCGAATGCTAATCTAGATCAAAATAACTCAGGTATGAAACAATGGTTTCAACTTAGAGTCTTTTTAATCAGATTCTAGTGGTTTTGGCTATAGAATGGGTTGGGTATTTATAGTATTCGGAGAACCGTTAAGATCGTTTGTCGAATATCGTGCCTAAATCTTGTGCGTACATTTGTCAAAATGTTATGGTTACTGAAAATGATCCTTAATGTGCTGAAAGGTCAAGTGTGGATTTGTGGTTGAGGATTAAACAACTGGTAATCTGCTGACTGTTTAATCTGATCTGATCTGCAACAGGCTAGCGCACCGCTACACTAAAAGTGTAGCGCACCGCTAGGCCATAGTTTGGCAGATTTACACTTTTGGTCCCTGTCCTGCGTTCAGCCCATTTTCGACACGTTTAAGGCCCGTTAACCCCATTTCAAAGCTCTAAAATGAAGTTAAAGCATAGGGAACTTAAAATGTGTTTAAAAATATCTCGGATGTCGGTTCGTTTAGCCGTACGAACGCGAAGTTCGCTTAATTACGACGGAATGCGCATAAGCGCGAAAAACGAACCAAATGACGCGACGAATGGATTTTTCTTATGGCGAACACTAAAATAAAATATTTTAGTGCTTACATAAATTTTTGGATGTCCGGATGTATTCAGAACGTAAGTTATGCGCGAAAATGCAAACTTGTGCACTTTTTGACACTTTTAGTCCCTGAATGACACAAAAGTTTATTTTAGCACACCGAACACCTCAGAGCCTATTTCTAAGCTATGTAAAGGATATTTATGGTATGTTTAACTTATGGTCATGTTCCGGAATATCTATTACAGTTCAATTTGGCATACTTTCGCAGTTTGTCAACTTTAGTCCCTGTAAGCGATTAAACTTTGATTTCACCACACCAAACCTTCCAAAACTTATATCTAAGTTATGTAAAGGTTATTTAAGGTATGTTAAGCCTATTTCACTATTCCGGAGTGTTCGTTGCATTAAACTGGTTATATTTACGCATCAGTGCGTGTATAACCTTCCAGAAAGCGATTTAGAGCTTGAAATCGAACATGAGTTGATATGTGCAAAAGATACACATATTTATACAAGTCCAAAGTATGAAATACATTATTTCATTGGTTTGGCATTTGTTTGATGGTTGAAATGACACAGGTGTTACATTTCTGAGCAAGACTTGCAGTCTACACAAAACAAGAAAACTAAGAAGAAATCTCCATCACATAAGGCCCCAACAAACGACAAGTACAGACATCCAAATGCATCCTCGTTTGCAAGAAATGTGCAACAAAAACAAGCACAGAAAGGACCAGTTTATCCATTAGGGCCTGTAAGAGCAAATCCAGCTTATCAGAATGTTTTCTACATGAAGAGACAAACATGCTTCAATTGTGGCATTGCCGGTCACATTGCTCGAAACTGCACAAATCGTCCCTATGAACCTTATTTTGCTCAAAATCAGAAGGTTACACCTAAGGATACCTACCATTCCAAGCCGATGAAGGTATCATCACCTAAGGCAATGAAGAATGTGAATCCCAATGTTAAACCATCTGATGCGGACTGGAATGCCACTAAAAACAAGCGCAAAGCTGTTCAGGAACAAAAACGTGTTTCTAAAACTAATAAAGCTGAAACAGCTAAAGTTGCTCAACCGAAGGTAACAAACATGTTTATTAAGACGAAACAGATTTGGAAACCCAAATCCAAGGAAGCAACATATCCAATCCTTGAAATGAAAGGGGACATGTGTTTGAAAGAAGTGTCTTATTTTGATGCTTCAAAAAATCCCAGGACCACGATGGCCTAGGTACCCATGTCTTACTAATCTCCTTACTTTTCACGGACAACCAAGGAGGAGCTGTTGGTAATCTCTGGAGTGTTGATAGCGGTTGTTCCAGAGATAAAACGGGTAACATTTCACTGTTGCAAAAAGTTCAAATTTTTTTTACAGATGATATGTTTCCTTTGGAGGAGATAAGAGAAGTAAGATAAGATCAGTAAAAGGTACCGTTTAAATTCAGTACTTTAATTTTAAATTGATTAGTCTTCAATTTGATGACAGAACGATTAAGAAAAAAATATTTTTTCTCCTTTTCTTAGTTTATTACTTTGTATAAAGTGTCCTTTCTCTAGTAAATGGTAAATTTGCGCATAAGATTTATGCACAAATTTAGGGGGGAGAGACATATATATAGTTTAGGGGGAGAAAACTCAGAAAATTAGAAAAAGAGTTTGTTGTAAATATGCATAGTTTTAGGGGGAGAAAATGAGAAAAATACAAAAACATATGAAAAATGAAAAAGCCAAAAAAAATGCATGATATGGGAAGTGAAATAAATGTTCATGTTAAAGGGTTTGACTAACACATCTAAGGTGTCATAGCTGAAAAGACTAGGCTATACTGTGATATGGCGATAGGCTTGACGCTCAAAATGATAAAAGATACTAAATGATATAAACATAACGAACTATGTATCATGTGGGTAACATACTAATGGCGTATGATTTTGTGGTCTTAAATCTTTCGTTGATTGATAGTTAACATCTGAAGTTTTGGGTCTTTATATTGTCGAATCATCCGGGGATATCTTGGTTGTCCTTCTGTTGCATCCAGATTATATGCAGACCTAGACACAGTCAAGATATCTTAAAAGATCCCAAGAGGACAAAAACCCTATGGAATCAAATCTCAAAATGAGAAAATTCCCAATGCTCAAAGAGCCAAATTCATACCAAAAAGGTATTTGCCTCACCCTCGTTGGACACAATCATTGGTCGCTCAGCTGTACGAAAGTACTGACCTGTCACCAATAGTCTAACGTTGTAAATCAAAAAGGATGACATCACTATACTCACCTGTTACGATGAATCGTTGTGCTTACCTTGATCGCGGGGGTATGCCTTGGAATGGGACACACGAGTATAATAGTATAATATTGCCTTAAGCATATCACGAAGTTGAAAATTGAAAGTTGAGCGTTAAAGTTTAAGTGGACAAACCTATTGGCAATTGCATAGACTAGTTTATATAGGCTCGTACTGAAAAGTGTTCCTTAGTCTGCCTGAGAACAAATTTCGATCCCATTGTAATTGTATATTATGGTAGTTGTTTATATTTTGAGTTTTTATTTGTTTTTAGTTATTAACAAAATTAAAAAAATAAAAAAATTCAAATTTCAATATACAAAATTGTGTCTTGTTTTCTATAAATCCAAAAATAGATAGTTTATTTGTTTTTCTTAAAATTAAAATATAACCGTTCTTGAATATTTGACTAATCATCAGAAATTGAAAGAATTTAAATTATGAAATTTGATGTACCTAGTGTTCTTGTGGTACGTTTCTCTGTTGCATATAAATGTTTGCTTATGAATTTCTGAGCATGTGCCGAACTTGATTTCAATCAAGAAACAAGGGTTGTTGAAGATTGAGATGCTGTTAGCTGCTAACAAAGCATGAAGCAGCACAACAACAAGATATACTGAGGCAGAAGAACGAGACACGAAATGCCATCTGACAGTGAAAGTACATTTGAAGAAGTACCCTGAACCTGCTTGAAAGACAAAGATTGAAGAAGAAAAGAGTTGTTGAGAATTCTGTGACAACTGCCACTTTCGGGTAATTTACGTACATTTAAAGCAATGATTTACATTATACAAGTATGTGTTTTGAATATTCGAACTGCATGATTACATGATATACATCTTAGAGCACTCAAGGAATATTCATTTATGATGCACATTATTCATTTTTATTGGTTACATTTGAAATAGTGTAAACAATGCATCGAAACAACTAGAGTAGTACCTAGTAAACTAGTGTGCTGACGAGAACTCAGGATCCGCATAAATCATCTAAATTACATCTTTAGGACTCGGACGATAGTCCAACATCAATTATATATTAAACCCTATACGTGTCACACCCCGACCACGTGGAACATACAAAACGTGGCGGAAATGTCGGGGAGTGTTGTAACAGAATTAATTGTTTCATAACCATGGCAATTGAAGTTTCGTTTTTATTAAGTAAAAGTGATACAATGTCTTAACAAACAAAGAAATACAACATAATTAACTAGTCTTGCATCTTTTATTGTTACTAAAGCCCAAGTCTGCCTATGTGTATCTTGATCATCTTATGCAACAGTTCCTGAAAAACACATGTGAAAATAGGTACGTCAGCATAAAAATGCCTGTGAGATACATAGGTTTTGTGAAAATAGGTTCCATGACTTATGTTTGAGAAAATGTTTAGTCATGAACCTTGTAATTTGCTTTGTTTTGTAAATCATTTGAAAAACAATGGGTTCAGATGATATGTATACAATAAATGAATAATGTATGGTTAAATGAATAACCATAGTAAAATGGATTTGTATAAGATAGGTTGTTTGTAAAACAATGTCTTGTGAAAAGTATGTTATTTGTATAAAATGTCATATGTATCAAACTGAAATGATTCAAATAACGCTACAATATGTAATACCCTACAAACACTTATATATAGGAAGTACCAGCGGCGTATCCACCATGCTTGTATCATATTACACACGCATCGTTACTTAATCACTTAATCAAACCAAACCAATGTCAAAATGTCTATGTCAAATATCCATGTCAAATGTCTATGTCAAATATCCATGTCAAATGTCTATGTCAAATATCCATGTCAAATGTCTTTGTCAAATATCCATGTCAAATGTCTATGTCAAAATATCATGTATGGCAAGTGAAATGTCTCAACTAAACCATATACACAAAAACAAAGTATTGAAGTAAAACTTGGTTTAAATCAAAGTTATGTTTTGTGGGAAATGCATGATCAAATGTCAATCATGTTAAAAATGTCTATGCCGAAATGTCTATGTCAAATACGGTTCACACGGTTCACAGATACAAACGGTTCACAGGTACAACGGTTCACAAATACAACGGTTCACAGATACAAACGGTTCACAGATATCAACGGATCACAGTCAAATGATTACTACGGTTCAATATGTAGTATAATGTGTTCATATGCTGGATAAGCATATGCAACAGAAAAGCAACGTAAAACAATGTACTAAGTACGCACACAATGGGCATACATAGCATGAAATGTAATGTAGAACGATGTACTAAGTACGCACACAATGGGCATACATAGCATAAAATGTAATGTAAGACAATGTACTAAGTACGCACACAATGGGCATACATAGCATGAAATATAATGTAGAACGATGTACTAAGTATGCACACAATGGGCATACATAGCATAAATGTAATGAAATCATGTACTATAATGTACTAATGAACATAGCAAGTATATGATGTCAAGACAGGAAAGCATGAAAGTAACAAGTAGGCACATGTGTTCCACCCCAAAACAGTTTGGAAAACAGTAAAAGAGGGGTCTATGTACTCACCTGGGATTGCTCAGTAGTTCTGGAGTGACAACTAAACAATGCTAGAGATCGCGGATATCAAACGACACCTAGTATAGGTAGCTACATTAATAAACCGGACCTAAATCGGAGGATCGGGTAGCATTAGGGTTTGTAAACCAAACGAGTGTAGAGACTCCTGTCTTTTGGTTTAACAAAGCCTACATACTAAATGAAACTTAACCTAAGTGTCTACGACCCATTACGACCCGTTTAGGTAGCTTATGCTACTTTAACGCGTCGTTCGCGTGAAACGCGTTCGGACCGCCTAACTAGCCCTATGACAAGTGTTATATGCCTAAACATATTACATAATCAGTTATGTGACAAAGGTTTAGGTTACATATGCTTAATTACCAATTATACATGAAAAGGGTATTCTGGTAATTTACCTAAGGCATATAAACTACCTATCATACAACTACTTAAACGATGTGACCATAGGGTATAACCTCGGAAGGTTATTCCCTACCTACTATGGTCACCTAATGTATTTGGTCGGATCCTAATGATCGACCAAACTGGGTCGGGTTCGAGGTATAAGCGATTTATTAGATCGCTTACCCTACGACCCTAGACAACGTGGTAATCAGTAGGCATAGTCCCAAGGGACTATAACCAACGTGATTACACTCACGTTGCGAAGTTCAAACGAACTTCGCATTGACCATTACTGGTCAACGCTGAAAGTCAAAAAAAGTTTGACTTTCTGACTCGAAAATCAGTAAAATAAGGAAAAGAACGAAAGAATACTTACGAAGGGTCCCCGAATGCTAACCCAGATCAAAATAGCTCAGGTATGAAACGAAGGTTCCAACTTAGAGTCTTTTCAATCAGATTTGTGGGTTTTAAGCCAAAAGGGGGGTGGGTATTTATAGATAAAGTAGAGCCGCTAGGATCGTTTCTTGAATATCGTGCCACGATCCGAGCCGTACACTTGTCACAAAGGTTATGGAGCCACATATGCTCCTTATCTTAGTGATTAAGCAAGTTGCAAACATGTGGTTGTGGATTAATTGGTTGCAACTTGCATTTAAAACACTGAATCTGGTCCAGATGGGGGCTCGCGTGACGCTAAGGCCCGTCGCGTCACGCTAGGCCCCTGTTTTGGCAGATTTTGCAGAAATGGTCCCTGCACCTTGTTTAAGCGATTTTCGATGCGTTTGAACCCCGTTAACCTCATTTCAATGCTCTAAAATGAATTTAAAGTATAGGGAACTCAAAACATACTCAAAAATATGCCGGATGATGGTTCGTTTGGTCGTACGAACGCGATGTTTGCTTAATTACGACGGAATGCGCATAAGCGCGAAAAACGATCCAAATGACGCAACGAATGGTTTTTTCTTATGGCGAACACTAAAATATAATGTAGTCATGCTTACATAAATTTTTGGATGTCCAGATGTATTCAGAATGTAAGTTATGCGCGAAAATGCAAACTTGTGCACTTTTTGACACTTTTAGTCCCTGAATGTCCCAAAAGTTTATTTTAGCACACCGAACCCCTCAAAGCCTATTTCTAAGCTATGTAAAGGATATTTAAGGTGTGTTTAACTTATGGTCAAGTTCCGGAATGTCTGTTACAGTTCAAATTGGCATACTTTCGCAGTTTGTCAGCTTTAGTCCCTGTAAGCGAATTAACTTTGATTTCACCACACCAAACCTTCCAAAACTTATATCTAAGTTATGTATAGGTTATTTAAGGTATGTTAAGCCCATTTCACTATTCCGGAGTGTTCGTTGCATTAAACTGGTTATATTTACGCATCAGTGCGTGTATAACCTTCCAGAAAGCGATTTAGAGCTTGAAATCGAACAAGAGTTGATATGTGTAAACGATACACATATTTTTACAAATCCCAAGTATGAAATACAATATTTCACTGGTTGGGCATTTGTTTGATGGTTGAAATGACACAGGTGTTACAATACGGGAATACAAGAGTTTGGTTAATATTTTACCAATGTCCGGTAGCACTAAAAATTGTCCGAAAAGCGCTAAAAGTTACCATTTCATTATTTTTCCGCAAAATTCAGCAAAGCCGGTACCGGAACCGTGTCAAAAATAATAAAAGTTTTAGTCCAAAAAGTTGGATTAAATATTTGGATAATAAAACAAGTACAAAAATAATTTTTGTTATGTTTTTATCTAAATAAAACACGGTGTCAGTATTTAACCCGGTACAGGACCTGAACCGACTTTTTCACCCGAATTACACACTAAAAATTTCGGTGAACTAGTTTTACTTAGTGTCACACTACTTTAAAATATGAAGGCTTAAAACCTTGTAGATATTTTTATATAAAATGTCAAAGTTCTTAAAATACTTAAACATTTACTACATTTTACCATGAAATGAACACTTAACACATGAAACAAATTCAAGACCCTTTTCCCCCCTCATGTTCACGTTTGTTTTAGTGGGTCCAACACCCCTTAATTACTTGCTAAATATCTTGATATTTTTAGTTAAGTTACAAGTGGATGAAATGGCTAAATTATTAGAATACTTACACATTAAGTTACTAACCATTTTATCATCACTTTATATTTTTTTTTTAAAAAAAACACAAACTCTCTCATCATCTTCATCATCCACCAAGAACACCATAAACCCATTTTATTTTATCACCTCTTTTATGATCAATATAATTTTCTATGGAACATAAGAAGATCTAAATCACTTACAAGTTAAAGCAAGGGTTTTCATCCATTCAAGATCATTCTACCATCAAGATCTTCATCTTTTTATCTCTTAATCATCCTCTAAGATCATCCCTAGCCAAGTGCTAGAAGTAAGCTTCAAGATCTATTTTTTTTTCATACTTATATTATGTTTATGATTGTTATTATAACTAATAAATAACTAAATAATCATACATAATAAACATGAAAAATACAAAGAAGCAAACATAATAATCATGATATATTTATGTTGGTTATTATTGTGATCTAAGACTTGTTATATGCATATTTGATCTTGTTATGATGAGTATGATATAAATAAATTGTTAGAGGATGTTTTAAAAATATGATCTAACAATTATACATGTTTATGTTAAAGGGTTTTTAACATAAAGGTCTAAAGGGATGATCATAACCTTTGATCTTGTGAAAGTATTTAAGGTTTTTGTTTAAAAACAAGACTTTTACAAGCTTATAAAAAGTAACATACAACATGAGATTTTTATAAAAGTTGTTAAAACTAGAAGTAAACTTGGTTTTTGAACTAGTTAGCACATGTTATGATCATGTCCAAAACCCTACATGATTTGGAGATCATTTTGATAAGTTTATGTTATAAAAATCTCATATGTTTTTAGTTAAGATGATTGGGTAAATTGATGGTGATTTGGAAAAGAAAATGATATGTTTATGAAACATGGCCAAATGATTAATACAAAGGTTATATGGCCATTTTTTTTAGAACATTATGTTAACAAAACTATCATTTTTTTTTCTAACAAAGTCTTTACAAGATTAGAAAGTTGGTCTTTCTAAACATAAAAATTGACATAAATATATATTTTGGTAAAATACATATTTATTGAACATATCAAGTATGTGCTATGTGTTATTATTTGTATTAGTTATATATACAAGTTAGAGACTTGATAACAATGACACAAATAAATACAAGACATACTTACAACTAAAGACTTACAAGAATACATATAGACACACTTGAAAACAACTTACGGACATTCCGAACTTTCGGACACAACTTATGGTCAAAACGGACGACGGGCGAATCTATGAACATATCGCCATTCGGAGAAGTTACTACGATGCTTAGGCGACCTTTCGACGCGGACGCAAGAATTTCGTTACCATTAACAAAATTCGGACATTTTGAAACTTATAAAAACTATTATGTTTTTATTTACTAACAAGTATACTTAGTAAATTTTTATAAAAAGGTTTTTATAAAAAATGAAAGGCTTACACTTAAAAGTGGGCTAAATTATAACAAATGGGCTATTTTATTTAATGGACTATTTTCTATTACAAATGGGCTTACTTACACTTAATGGGCTATTGTTTTACAAATGGGCTTATTTTTCATAATGGGCTTAACATAAATTCGTGGGCTAAGCCCAAACACCAAACATATGGGCCAAAGCCCAACACTATTCAAGCCCAACACTATTCAAGCCCAACACTATTCAAGCCCAACACTATTGAGGCCCAACACTATTTAGGCCCAACACTATTGAGGCCCAACACTATTTAAGGCCCAGCACTATTTAAGCCCAATAACTTGAAAACATGGGCTTGGCCCAATGATACCATTATTGGAAACACAACTATACAATTGATACATATGAGACACGAAATTCAGCGGACTAGATCCGACTATACAACTCACAAGATACAAGATGACATATATATATATTTGGTGAAAAATATATATATAACATTTGAACAATTCATTCATCGAATACACAGTTAACGAACAGTAAAGACATACAAGTCTTACACATATTGAAGACACAAGACTTGTACTCAAGTTCTTTACAAAGACCGAAGTGTCTAACAAAAATAAGAACATTTGTAGGTCGCAACGCTATTCAGGACGACCGCACGTGAGATCTTATTTACATCTATTCACAGGACACGATACAGTGAGTTCATGTCCCCTATTCATTTAAATGTTTTACAACTTTACAACTATCGGGGAAAATACATGTTCAATCGTATGTTAAAGTTAGGGAATGAAACACCTTAGATCATGTGCGAATTAGGGCCATACAATAAGCACCATTAATCCAGTTTGGACCAAGGAACAAAAGGGTTAGATCTAATGGGTTTTGGCGAGCCCCACTCTTGGTCGTGGACCCATACAGAAGAGTGCGTTTGTGTCCCAGTCGATAGGAGTCGACATAAAATCGTCTAGGGTTGGATTGCTTCCTAATTCGTCACACATATTAATGTCCTCGCGAAACATTAATGATCAACGATTTCATTGATACTTTACATACTACATCATACATACAGATACATCATACATCGAGATACATTTTATACAACTCACATTTTACGGATACATCTTATATCCAGTTTGGATACAATTACAATTGAGACAAATACATATTACATACTGTTTTGATACAAATACATCTTATACAGCTAAACTGCATGAACTCGCTCAACTTTTGTTGATGTTTTCAAACTTACATGTTTTTCAGGGAATTAGTGGACCAATGCAAAGATTTCAGTTCAAGAAAAACAAGTATCAATACTCCATGCCAACTATTGAAGGGTTTGCCTGTTATATACCGCCTCTTTGCGGTGATATAGTGGTCAAAGCCTTTACATATTCAGACTTACATTTGATGGTTTGTAAACAATGTACTTAAGTTATGTTGCGATCTTTTGAACAATTATGACAATGGCATTGGAGCATGTTTTATTCATTTAGTATGTTCACTTACATTGTTATGCAATGAGAACCTATCAGATCACACCTCGCGCTTCCGCTACGAGCGGGTGTGACAAATTCGGCACTCACATTCTTTTTAACAAGATTTTCAAGAAAAGTTGATCGTGATCCTGATGAAGCTAACCACAGAGCTGAAGAAAGAGACCCAGTGCTGAGAGTTTAGAAGTCAAGAACTTCCACAACATCTGCAGCATAGCGACAACCGTAGACTTCGTTGAAGACGTTGCTGAATTCATGTTATGAAGACAATTTGATGGAATCAGTCTAGGGGGAGATTGTTAGGCCCTAAAGTGTGAGACTAACGCATCAAACTAACACAATGGGTTATGGTTACGAACTTGGTCTTACCGGGTTAGTTATGTTAGTACATGCATCTGTCAACGTCATCTTGTATCGAGTCTTAGACTAGATTGTATAGGTCAGGGCACGTTATTCGAGAAAGTAGAATGTTTAGGGTGTTGTAAAGTCTGATTTCGCTCCTGATGTTAATTCCGCTCCAAAATGTCATTTTGTCTTTTCGAGCGGAATCACAAGATACAGATCCGCTCCAAATGACTCTTGTATGTTTCGGGCGGAATCAGAGGCCTATATATAGGCCCTTATGAGCGAAATCAGATAACTGTTTCTTGTATTCCATACCGAAGTGCTGCCGGTGTGAGGTTTGATTGTAAACAACGTTAAATCAATACAATCAGTGTTTAAAGTGAAGTTTCAGCTGTTTCTACCTTTGTTTCTTAGTTTCCGTCGCTGAAACGAAGTAAAACTCCTCTGAACGACTCGTTCGGGTTCGTACACGATCCGACAAGTGGTATCAGAGCTCAGGAGGAGGAGTTCTGCAGAGATTAGCTGGATTTCATCGAAACTTCTTACTTCTACACCTTCTTTCTTCATTAGAACGAGATTTAAAGGTTAAAAGTGGTTAAAATTTTCACAAACTGTTTAAAAGTGAGTATTAACAAATCCCTGAAAGTTTGAGACTAAAATTCACAGTAAAAATGGGTAAAAATGATGTGCGAACTGATTCCGCTCGAACAGACAATTTCTGATTCCGCTCATCATACGTTCTGATTCCGCTCCAAATTGTATGATTAAGCTTCAAAAGTCTGATTTCGCTCCAAAACTTGTTGTTGATTCCGCTCCAGGCTGTCAAACTCGTGATTCCGCTCCAAAATTCTTTTAATTTCGCTCCAGACAACGAATCTCTTGATTTCGCTCCAAAATTTCGCTCCAAGGTTCATTTGTTGATTCCGCTCCAAACCAACTGTTTTTTAAAAACGTGATACATAATCATGAGTGAAGAGTTCTACAACGTGTTCGCTTCATCTCCGACTACTCTGGCTTCCATTGCTCAGAATATGAACTTGGAAAACGAGACCGGAATGTTACAAAAGCCCCTGAAACTAATGAGTATTGAAGAATATTATGGGTGGAAAGACAGATTCGAAAACTGGGTCCAGGCAAATCATCTTAGGTCATGGGAGTGTATTCTGAAGAAATATGTTTTACCTCGTACTGATTTGCAAGTTGTGAAAACAATTTCTGAGTTTAGTTATCAAGAACGAATATGTATCGTGCTGAAAAGATGATGATTAGTCTATTACAGCAGGCAATCAAAGAAGACATTTTCATTCTGCTTCAGCATGATAAAACTTCAAAGTCAATATGGGATGCTCTACGTGTTAAGTTTGAGGGGAGTGAGAACATGATTAAGAGCAAGAAGGCATTGCTCAAGAAAGAGTTTGATCTGTTTAGTAGTTTACCGGGAGAAGACACGAAGAAGCTGATTGAACGTTACTGTCATTTAGTGCGATCTATGTCGATGATTGGTATAACCAAAGATCCTGATGAGTGGGTAGACAAGTTAGCGGATGCTTTACCGCAAAAAGAGTGGGGAACATATTTGATGATCTTGAATAATACGGGTGTTTATGATGGATTGACTATTTCTCAGTTCATTGAGAAGATTGAAAGTCAGGATTTGGAACAGCAAAAGATCGCAAGGATGAATAGTTCGAGTGGTCAACGGGATGTAAAAATGTAATACAAAGGCAGTGTTCTAGAAATTGAAAGAAGCCCAAAGATACAGACTGCATTTAGTGCGGTAGATTCTACCGAAAATGTTGATCAAAGTCTTAAAAGCATTAGTGGTTTCTCTTCATACCCGAGTGTTAATCCAAAGAGCACAACTTCAAGTTTCAGTTCTCAAAGTACAAAAAGTGGAAGTGGTTATGTGATACAATGCAATATTGCCTTGAGTCTTCCAGATGGTCAAAGTTTTTCTGAAGAGGTTGCGAAAGATCACATGGCTTTACTTGGTTATGTGCTACAATCATATGAAGGTTTGGTTGCTGGTCGTATCGGAAATCCTATGCTCACAAAAGAGGATTACGATCAGATAGACGCCGAAGAAATGGAGTTAATGGATATCAAATGGTGTCTAGCTAGTGTTCTTAGGCGTGCAGAAAAGTTCAAGCTGATTACCAGAAGAAATGACTTTCTTGATGCACATGTTTCTACTTTAGGTTTTGATAAATCTAAAGTTACTTGTTTTCGATGCAGGGAGAAAGGTCATTTCAAGAGGGAATCTAAGAACAGGGAAGCTAGTGATGTAAAGAATCCGTTTGGAAAAGACGATTACTATCAGAAAGCCATTTATCAGCAAGTTGTTCAACAACAACTGCAAGAACCACAGGTGGCTCATGGTAGAAAAGTGATCGAGGATTCAAAAAGAGCATGTCTGGGGAATCAAGAGAACTTTAACTGAAATTTTCAAAATGATGAAAAATTGCCTGAAGGTTTTAGCTGGGATATGTTTGTGAATGATAAAGGAGATTTCAAAGCATTTATTGCTAAAATTTTGAAAGAACCAGATATGTTTACCACATGGATGAAATCTATTGGTGAGACTGTGAAGAATGTGGAGGAAGAGTCTGTTGTTTCTAAAGAAGGATCACAAAGTGCAGATGAAAGTTCACAGAGTGATGAAAGTTCAGAAAAGGAAGTTGTTTTTGATCAAACACCAGTTGATACTGGTTCTTCAGATGATAATTCTGACAAATCAGTAGAGTTTGATCAAACACCAACTGATTAAAGTAGTGATGATGAAGAAGAAAGACATATTAATATTGCAAAATCTCATCTTTCTCCTGAAAGTTTTCATTTTTATTTTGCAGATCGCTTGGAGAAGCTGAAGGAGAAACGAGCAGCAAAAGAACAAACGCAAAAGAAATCTGAAAGTGAAAAAGATGAGATAGTTCAAAATGAAGAAGTAAAAAGTGTTGCTGAGAAGACTGTTGAGCCAGAAAAGGTGACTGAAGATAAGAAAGTGGTTAAAGTTGAGAAAGTTATAGAAGTTGAAAAGATTGTGGAAGTCATCAAGCCTTGCTCAAAGTGTTTGGAATCTTGCAAGGAATGTGCAGCTAAAGATGAGAAGCTGACAGAGTTTAAGAAGATAAAGGAACACTTATTGTTCAACCTTAACTATGTAAAGGAATCATATGATGTTTTGAACAGAAGAGTAACTGGTCTTCAAAACACAAACTCTAAAAGAGAAAATGCTTTGACAATGATGAATGCAACGATGATGACAAAGCAGAAAGCTATAAACTTCTACATCGAAAAAAGTGCTAAGTGGAAGCAAGAGTTGGAAACTGAAAAGATTGAAAATGAGAGAATCAGAAGATTATTGCAGAGTTATTCTAGTTCTGATTATCTTATTGATAGAATTTATCCGACTGTTGCAGGTATGGAAGCTTTTCAAGATGAGAAGCCAAAGAAGAAGAATACTGGTAAGAAACCGACTGCTAGCTATAACAAGTGTCCGCCTCCAATCTGAGAAGGTTATTCTCCCAGAAAACCAAATGAGGAGCAAGTCGAAAAAGCAGTCAATATAAAGTTAAAAACCGATACAACTGATGATTTACCAGAAAACATTGACGTTACTTTCACATCGTCTGACACTGATCATGAGTCTGAGTTGATTAAAAAATTGGTCGATCAGGTGTTGCATACAGATGAGGAGTCTGAGTCAAAGTCTGAGTCTGGAGGTTCAAGTTCGTCAGTCAACAGTCCAAAGTCGTTAGTTAAACGGGCATACAGTAAAGAGTTTTTGTTATCAAAATCGAATTTGGATGATGAAACATTTGAAGTAGCATACACTTTAAATGATTCTAACAAATTATATTCTGACAAAGAGTTTCCAATAAGAAGTGTTAGATTTGAAATGATCAAAAAGGTTTTCAAAATGACAGAAATTAAGATTTCCAAAATAAAAGATTTAAATCTTACTGGAAAACCTAAAAAATACACTTCAAGAGTACAACAACGATTAAACAAGAAAAAGGGTTACAATTCTGGAGATGGTTTTCAAAAGAAACCAAACCATAATGGTAGCTACAAAAAGAAAGGTTTAGGTTTTATTCCACCTAAAAATTATAAAAATGAGAAAAATTCTAAAACAAAAACAGAATTTGTTTCAGGAGGAAGTGCAGAAGAGGAACAGAAGAAACCTTTTTGGAGACAATCAAATCAGGAGTTTCTTGTTGAAAAGAAAAGGAATGGAACTGGAGTGTTTCATCCAAAAGAGACTCGAACCTGTTTCAAATGCAATGAACCTGGTCACATTGCATGGAACTGTCCGAAAAATGCTAAGACTAAAAAGGGAGTTTCTGAAAAATTGAAAGAAATAGTTGTTGATGTTGAACCACCAACCGAAAAATTCAAAATTTTTGAAAACTCAACTTATGAGGTTGGTGAGTGTTCTAAAAAGATTTTTTACAAAAAGAAAGCAAAAGATAACCTAATGTGGGTTTTCAAGAAGGGTGATGTAAACGTCGGCGATAAATCTGGTTCCACAAAGCCAGAAGAGCCACAAGGTGAGGTAAAAGAGGTAAATTATGTATTTTCAGTGAATGATGATGAGTTTCCATCACTGAAGTTTGAAGTTAAACAAAAAGTTGGTAAGGTTGAGATCTCGGATAAATTTTACTCCGAGAAGAATGAATTTGATGTCGAGAAAGTTTTCAATGGAAACGTTAAGAAAATTTTTGGGAAAATGCTTGATGGGAAAGTAAAAGGGGTTAAAGATTTTTATGCAACTAAAAAGGCAACTTACAACCCTACTGAACGAGAGCTAAAAGAGCTAAAAACACCCAAGGTTGGTCAGACCTGGGTGGAAATTCTTTTCCCTTGAACATCTTACTTTGCCGGAGATTCCAAGTTTGTAATCGTGGATCAGGAATCGGCATCTTTCTTGATAATTGATTGTGTGATTGAATCTTATAAAAGTTAAATTTTTACAGGTTAAGTGTGAATTGCCGGAGCTTCCAGGTTGGTAAGTGTGAAGCAAGAATCGGCATCTTCATTGGTAAAATAATTTTGTATAGATGTGGTATTCCTATAAGATTGGTTAATGAAGGTTTACTGCTACAAGTGGAAAATCAAGGACATTAAGTTGTACTTGTTTTCTTACAAGTGGTTAATCATGGTCATTAGGTTGAACTTGATTGGACCATACTTACAAGTGATATTTGTAGGACAATATGATGAACCAAACCCATAACTTTACAAGTGATAAAATCAACAAAACTTATTTTCCGGAAAAATCATTTTGGTTAATACAAACTTAAGTGTTTTGAAATCATTATGAGAAAATAGTTTTGTGTAAGGGGGAGTTCGGATTGTTTATGCCTAGTGGATGGCGATTTGATGCGATTTGATATCGGTTGTCAAGTTTTTGTATAGTTTGTTTTCAAATTTCCTGTAATGTGTTTGCATTTTAGGGGGAGTAGAAATTTCTGAAAATCCAAAAACATTAGAAAATTTGAAAAAGGCAAAAACATGATAAAATTCAAAATGAGTTTTTGTGTCAAAGAAGAGGAAATGATAGTACATCAGTAGACAGTTTCAGTATGCTAAAGAATTGTATTGTTTAAATAGTGTTAAACGGTCTCACTGATGATATGCCGATAGGTTTTTACACATTTAGTAAGCTTTTTCGGGATATAAACTTAAATTCAAACTTGCTTATTTCGTGGGGAACACTACTTGGATATATAGGTAACCCCTGAAACCTGAAATTTCGTTTGAAGGATCCCTCTTTCTGAGATACTAGGTCTTTATTCTCAGTGATATCTGGGGTATTATTCCGGGACTTCTGCTGAATGGAAGTTCTGACCTAGTCCTCGAATAATACTTTCCGCATGCTTGAAATATAGCGCCGCCCTCAGCAAATTGATGAAACAATAAAATTGATAGTCATTGCTGTTGTAAAAAAGATCCTCTAAATGGGACACACCCAAAAGTTGAATCATGATCTCTCTGCTGAACGGTAGTTCTGACCTGAGCTCTCATGATTCTTCATAATTTATAATCCCTTACAGATATCATCTGTGGTATACTCACCTGTAAGACTGAATATTGGGATCTGGATACGGGAGTATATTCAAGAGGTGGGACACATGAATGGGTTTAAGTCCTTAAAACATCTAACTCATATCCTGAATTAGTTGAAATTTGTGTGAGAATTTAAGTGGATCAGTGTATCGGCAATCTAAGTGAATTATTTAATTCTTAATGTGTAACTAAGCTCAACGGTACTTGTGATTTGTCAAAAACTGATATGATCCTCTTTCACAAAACTCACAAAAATATTGTCTGTAAATATTCCTTTATTGCATTTCATTTCATTAAAAAATCCAAAAAGATTTTCGGTGTGTTTTAGCATAAATTTTTGGAAAAGTCAAAAAGATTTTCGACAACTGGTGTTGGAGAGCTGATTTTCAAAATTCCAAGTGCTAGACTTGATTACATTTCTTGTGATAAGAAGTATGTGTTTAAAAAATCAAATGTGTTTTGATCAAATTTTAAAGTGGTTCATCAAGTATATTGAGTTATTTTTGAAGGAGAGTTAGTGTTAGTGCATACATTGAATTGTTAAATGTGTGAAATTTATTTTGAGGTAGAGATTGTGCAGGTTTAAGTTTGAGCTAAATGAGAATACCTGAGTTGGATAAAAGCCAGGTTTCGATCTTGGAACAACTTCCGGAAGAGTCAGGCCATTCGATTTTGAAGAAACTTGTGTTTAAAGAGCCAGGTTCAGATACCTGAGGATGCTGTAGATAGAGATTGAGCCAGGCAAAGATTTTGAATTTGAGAAAGTCAGATTACGATCCTGAAGCAGATGATGCTGAAGAACTAAAGGAATGCCAACATGTTGTTAGGGGGAGTCTGTTGAAGATGTTAGAGACAGTGAAGCCCAGAGACTGATCAAGACTGAAGATGCGAAGACATGACACTGTCAAAGACTCGACACGTGAGACTCGTCAACATCTGAGGGGGAGTCTGTTAGTACATGCATCTGTCAACGCCGTCTTGTATCGAGTCTTAGACTAGATTGTATAGGTCAGGGCACGTTATTCGAGAAAGTAGAATGTTTAGGGTGTTGTAAAGTCTGATTTCGCTCATGATGTTAATTCCGCTCCAAAATGTCATTTTGTCTTTTCAAGCGGAATCACAAGATACAGATTCCGCTCCAAATGACTCTTGTATGTTTCGGGCGGAATCAGAGGCCTATATATAGGCCCTTATGAGCGAAATCAGATAACTGTTTCTTGTATTCCATACCGAAGTGCCGCCGGTGTGAGGTTTGATTGTAAACAACGTTAAATCAATACAATCAGTGTTTAAAGTGAAGTTTCAGCTGTTTCTACCTTTGTTTCTTAGTTTCCGCCTCTGAAACGAAGTAACACTCCTCTGAACGACTCGTTCGGGTCGTACACGATCCTACAAGTTAATATTAGGTTTTGGACCTTTATAGGTCACTTGGGCCAAGCTTTAGGCCATGTGGGCCAAGCAGGCCCACGGGGAGCCTATGTAGGGAAGTGGGATTGCCTAGGTATATAAACAAGTTTTCAACTTGTTTTAGGGTTTGAACCTCCTTCTTACAAAATTCTAGAGTTAGAGAGAGAGGTGATTTGATTGTGATGAACACATGTACTAAACGGTTTAGCTTGTTCAAGTAATAAAATCGTGTGCAAGTGTTGAAAGGTGATTCATTGTGTTCTTCGTATTTCTTGCTTTTAGTTTTTCTTGAAACTCACCAAGTTTGGATTCTGCACAAACTTGGTGATTGTTTGATATTAATGAAAGATCCAGTTTTCGGGACTTACATTTTCCCACCAACTTTGTAATTCTAGACATGGAAGAAGACACCGAAATTCCGCTCATACTTAGATGACATTTCCTTGCTACCGTATGAGCTATCGTAGATATAAGCGAAGGACAATTAGCATTGAAGGTTTGTGAAAAAGAGATCAAGTTTGAAGTTGGTCAACGAGCGGAGGATGATCCGGTCAAATACCTCAAGGTGAATGACTAAAGCTTAAACGATGCAATAGAACGCTACAACTCGGGATGTGAGTTATCCCGCGTGTGACAACCCGAACTTCCAAGGTTAGTCTCGTAATTCTGACCTTCATTATTCTTTGTTTATATTCGTGATCATGTTAAACTTGTTACGTAAATGTAATCACGTATGATTGAGCGTGTAGATAGATTCTAAGTGTGTGGCTGTTGTGTTTTGTCGCGCTTACGATTGGGCCACATACTCTTCTTAGTTATAAAACATGGTTTCTAAATCCCTTCGGCCCATACACACACATGTTATCCTAGGCCGAACTACACAAGTCCAATCAAGGTTTAAAGATTGGGCCGACTACTGTGAGTCCATTTACACACACACCCGAAGCCAAACTGAGCACTTATATGCACCTAGTTCCACCGGACTTATGTCCTAGTAGAGCCCAGGTGGATCTTAGCATTGGGGCCGGTTATTAATTTTAGCATACATACACACCCATGAAGTTCACGTAACATATATTACAAACATATTCAAACCCTAGCTCTAATCTTTTCTCTCTAGTCGACGGCGACCCACTCTTTTGAAGGTTTCCTTGCCTCGTTAGATCATCCTAGTTGCCTTAGAATTCGTATGTTTACTCATCATTCTTGAATCGGTTACATGGATTATGTTGTTGATATATGTGCAAAGTATGATTGTTTATGCATAGTTAGAATTGTTTGCTAGGATATTGAATATAAACGAATTAGGAAGGGCCACGATCTAGATTATTTTTATGCTAGGGTTATAACAATAATTATTTGAGATAGTTTCATTCAAGTGGTTGATGTTGTTGTTTGAATAAAATATGGCGGCCCATGTGTGGTAGTATTGATCTAATCAAACAAAGTGGAAATCCCAATAATGTTGTCAGTAACTTAGAAAAGTTAGTATGCATGATGGTCATATTAATTTGATGGTTCATAATTTTGATATGCTAGAATCTGAGGTGTGTGCGATTAAATGATGTTTGCATGTGAACATATGTAAGTCTTGCATGACATGGGTAGGTGATAGATCTGACATGGTAATTAATTATGGTGTGGACTTGTGATAAACAAATGAGTTGGGAACTAGAGTCCATGAAAGCTAGGGTAGTAGACTACTTTGGTCTGTTTTGGAATATTATTAATCATGAGGGATGTTACAAAATTGGGTTATACTTGAGTAGGCTGCACATGGTTGTTTCGGCCCCACACCCATTTAAGGGCCGAATGAAACACTTGTATTGGGCCGTACATATTTTGGTTAACATTGGGCCACACTAGTCAAAGGGGGGATCAATAAATTGACTGTTATACATGTTCGAGTATCGAAGAATTAATTCTTATGTGATTTGTATATATATGAACTCATGAGGTGAATTGGCTTATGAACTGATTACATGCTAAAAGACTACTCGATGATGTTAGGTTGGTATGTTAGTTGCTATGACTTGAACTATATGGGTGTTACTTATATATTAGAATTGTGTGGTATGTGATTGAGTAATATGTGAATTAATCGTACGTGAGATACGTAGTAGGTATGCACATGAAACTGATTGTTATCTATACCCATGTTAGGACGTGCTTAATCACTGTTAAATAGAGTAACTTGTCACACCCCGACCACGTATAACATACAAAACGTGGCGGAAAACGTCGGGGAGTGTTGTAACAGAATTAATTGTTTCATAACCATGGCATACAAAGTTGTATTTTATTTATCAACATAAGAGTTACATTGTTTTAAACAGGAATCAAAGAGTTTATAACATAATTAAACTATGTCTATCTTCATTTTAAGTCTCTAAGGCACATGCCCGCCCTAGTGTCACGATCATCGTCCTACGCAAAAGCTCCTGAAAACACATGTGAAAATAGGTACGTCAGAATAAAAATGCCTGTGAGATACATAGGTTTTGTGAAAATAGGATTCATGACTTAAGTTTAAGAAAAAGTTGTTTAGCAAAAGTCAGTCATGATCCTTGTAAATTGTTTTGTTTTGTAAATCATTTAAAAAGCGATAAGATCAAATGATATGTATAAATAAAAGAATAATGTATGGTTAAATGTATAACCAAGTAAAATGAGTTGTATAAAGTAAATTGTTTGTAAACCAAAGTCTTGTGAAAATCGTGTTACTTGTGTAAAATGTATAAGTCCAAATTGAATGATTTAAATAACGCTATGATATGTAATATAATACAAACACTTATATATGGGAAGTACCAGCGGCGTATCCACCATGCTTGTATCATATTACTCACATCTCGTTACTTAAGTCACTTAAACAAACCTCCAATGTAATAAGTCTATGTTTAAACCAATTGTCAAAAGTCCTTGTATAAATCATATCAAATGTTATTAGTCCCCAAAGTAGTCAAGTAATGTGTAACAAATGTTATGTATTGTAAGTAAAGTATTGTCACATAATCCAAATGTAGAAATGTACAAAACAAAGTATTTTGAATATATCAAAAAGTTATGTTTTGCAAAGTAATGCATGTTACATTGATACAAACATTTATGTGGTAAGTTAACACATACATTCAAGCCTTGAGACTGTCGGATAACCCTAAGTCAAGGTTATCAAAAGAAATGTTTTCGGATTCAGTCATTCCTTACATCCAAACAAACCCGGGATGTCAGGAATGGGATTTGTCAAGTCCTATGGTACCAGTACTTACTACCGAGCGGCGTAGCTAATGTTAATGAACATATATAAGTCTCGTTTGTACAAACCCAATGTCATAGCAAATGTGAACATTTATATGAAAACAATCTACTAAGTATGCTAAGTTAACATACGAAGCAGAAAAGTCATGTAAATCAATGTGCTAGCATGCTATCAGTCAACATACATAGCAGAAATGTAAAGCAAAACGATGTACTAAGTATGCACACAATGGACATACATAGCATAAAATGTAATGAAATCATGTACTATAATGTACTAATGAACATAACAAGCATATGATATGAAAGCATGAAAGACACGAAAGTAACAAGTAGGCACATGTGTTTCACCCCAAAACAGTTTGGAAAACAGTAAAAGAGGGGTCTATGTACTCACCTGAGATTGCTTAGAAGTCCTAAGACAACCACCAAGCAATGCTAGAGATCACGGAATCAAACAGCACCTAATATAGGTAACTATGTTAATAAACCGGACCTATATCGGAGGATCGGATGGAAAAAGGGCTCGTAAACCAAATGAGTATGGGAACTCATGTAGTATGGTTTAACAAGGCCTACATACTAAATGAAACCTAGCCTAAGTACTTACGACCCATTACGGCCCGCTTAGGTAGCTTACGCTACTTTAACGCGTCGTTCACGTAAAACGCGTTCGGAACGCCTAACTAGTCCTATGACAAGTAAAATATGCCTTAACATATCTAATATTGTTACTAAATCAGTTTAGATACCAAAAGTTATGTTACATATGCTTAAAATGAATTTTGGCGTAAAAAGGGCATTTTGGTAATTTACCTAAGGCATATAAACTACCTATCATACAACTACTTAAACGAAGCGACCATAAGGTATAACCTCGGAAGGTTATTCCCTATATACTATGGTCACCTAATGTGTTTGGTCGGATCCTAATGATCGACCAAATGGGTCGGGTTCGAAAGTATAAGCGATTTATTAGATCGCTTACCCTTACGACCCTAGACAACGTGGTAATCAGTAGGAATAGTCACAAGGGACTATAACCATCGTGATTACGCTCACGTTACGAAGTTCAAACGAACTTCGCATTGACCATAAACTGGTCAATGCAGAAAGTCAAACAAAGTTTGACTTTCGGACTCGAAAAGCAATAAAAGAACGAAGGAATACTTACAAAGGGTCCCCGAATGCTAATCTTGATTCAAGTAGCTCAGGTATGAAACAATGGTTTCAACTTAGAGCTTCTCAAATCAGATTCTTGTGGGTTTTGCAATGGGGATGGATGGGTATTTATAGATTTCGGTTCACCGTTAGGATCGTTTCTTGGATAACGTGCCTTGATCTCGCCCGTACACTTGTCGGAATGTTGTGGTAACTCATTTTGCCCCCACCACAAGAGTTTGACACATGGAATTGGCCTTTGGGGTGTTTGAAAGCCATTAATCAGCAGCCAAAACAATTTTCTGCATCTGACCCCTACTTGCGCACCCTGAAGCTCCAAACTTGCTATTTGATGCACTTTTGACACGTTTAAGCCCCGTTAACCCCATTTCAAAGCTCTAAAATGAAGTTAAAGTAAGGGAACTTAAAATGTGCTCAAAAATATCTCGGATGTCGGTTCGTTTGGCCGTACGATTGCGTTGTTCGGTTAATTACGACGGAATGCGCATAAGCGCGAAAAACAATCCAAATGGCGTGACGAATGGATTTTTCTCATGCCAAACACTAAAATAAAATATTTTTGGTGCTTACATAAATTTTTGGATGTCCGGATGTATTCAGAACGTAAGTTATGCGCGAAAGTGCAAACTTATGCACTTTTTGACACTTTTACTCCCTGAATGACCCAAAAGTTTATTTTAGCACACCGAACCCTTCAAAGCCTGTTTCTAAGCTATATAAAGGATATTTAAGGTGTGTTTAACTTATGGTCATGTTCCAGAATGTTCGTTACAGTTCAAATTGGCATACTTTCGCAGTTTGTCAAGTTTAATCCATGTAAGCGAATTAACTTGTTTTTGCCATACCAAAGCCTTCAAAACTTATTTCTAAGTTATGTAAAGGTTATTTAAGGTATGTTAAGTATATGTTGATGTTCCGGAGTATTTTTCGCATTAAACTGATTACGTTTACGCACCAGTTTGCGTATAACTCTCTAGAAAGTGATATATAGTTTGAAATTGGGATCAAATAACATTGTTTTATTGATAATTGAACTGTTCACAATGATTACAAGCATAGATGTTACAGTCACCCCTAATTGTGGAAATTTCGTCCCGAAATTTATTTAGAGGAAACTCGTGGAAAAAGATGCGGATATTTCGCCTTCATTTGATCTTCGCGTTCCCAAGTAAACTCGGGTCCACGTTTAGCTTCCCAGCGAACTTTGACCAAAGGAATGCGCTTGCGTTTAAGCCACTTGACTTCACGTTCCATGATTTCCACAGGTTTCTTGACAAATTTCAGTGTTTTATCAACACGAATTTCGTCAAGTGGTATGTGGAGGTTCTCATCAGCTAAACACCTCTTGAGATTGGACACGTGAAAGGTTGGATGAACATTTCAAAGTTCAGGAGGTAACTCAAGTCTGTAGGCTACCTTACCGATTCTTTCGACGATCTTGAATGGTCCAACGTATCTAGGTGCAAGTTTTCCTTTCTTTCCAAATCTGATCACACCTTTCCAAGGTGAGACCTTAAGTAATACTCGATCACCGACTTCAAATTCCAAGGGATTGCGTTTTGGGTCCGCGTAACTCTTTTGACGGCTTCTAGCTGTCTGAAGGTTATCACGAACTTTCTGAATCTTGTCAGTTTTCTCTAAAATGAGGGCAGGTCCAGTAAGCTGAGCCTCGCCGATCTCATTCCAGCAGACTGGTGAACGACATTTTCGACCATAGAGAGCCTCGAAAGGAGCCATGTTGATGCTGGAGTGATAACTGTTGTTGTAGGAGAATTCAATCAACGGAAGCTGTGAATCCCAACTACCACCAAAATCGATCACACAAGCTCTAAGCATATCCTCCAGAGTCTGGATTGTTCTTTCAGATTGACCATCCGTTTGCGGATGATAAGCTGTGCTCAGATTAAGTTGGGTCCCCATAGCAGATTGCATGGTTCTCCAAAAATGAGAAGTGAAACGAGCATCTCTTTCAGAAATGATGTTCAAAGGAACACCATGTCGAGCTACAATTTCATCCACATAGATTTTAGCAAGTTTGTCGGCAGAAAAATCCTCACGGATTGGCAAGAAATGCGCTGACTTAGTAAGACGATCAACAACTACCCAGATGGCATCATGACCTTTCTTTGTGCGTGGAAGTTTGGTAACAAGATCCATAGTAATGTTTTCCCATTTCCAAACTGGGATCTCTGGTTGCACCAATAAACCAGAAGGACGTTGATGTTCAGCCTTAACCTTAAGACAAGTAAGGCATTTTGATACATATAAGGCAATGTCTTTCTTCATACCAGGCCACCAATACTGAATACGAAGATCCTTATACATCTTATCTGAGCCAGGATGAACAGAATAACGCGACTTATGGGCTTCATCCATAAGCAAGGTGCGAAGGTTATCTTGGCTTGGGACCCACAAACGGTCCATGAAGTAATACGATCCATTGTCCTTCTGTTCGAGATCAGGTGTTATGTGATAGGGAAATTCCTTATCCATCAAATCTTGTGAAACACAAGATTGTTGAGCCTGAGAAATGCGTGCTTGGATATCAGATCGAGCTTGAATAACCGATTGAACACGAACACAATGAAGCTTAGTACGTTCCTTACGACTCAATGCATCGGCTACGACATTCGCCTTACCAGGATGGTAGCGAATTTCGCAGTCATAGTCGTTGAGAAGCTCAACCCAACGTCGTTGCCTCATGTTGAGTTCTTTATGATTGAAGATATGCTGAAGACTTTTGTGGTCTGTGAAAACCACACATTTTGTACCGTACAAAATGTGTCTCCAGATCTTAAGAGCGAAGACAACTGCACCTAACTCAAGATCATGAGTGGTGTAGTTTTTCTCATGTATCTTCAACTATCTTGATGCGTAGGCTATGACTTTGTTCCTTTGCATCAGAACACAGCCAAGACCCAATTTAGATGCATCACAATAAACGACGAAATCATCATTGCCCTCAGGCAAAGTCAGAACAGGCGTGTCGCAAAGTTTCTATTTCAAGTTTTGAAAAGCTTCCTCTTGTTTGAATCCCCAATCAAAGGGTTTGTTCTTCTGAGTTAGAGCAGTTAGAGGAACTGCAATCTTTGAGAAGTTCTCAATGAAGCGGCGATAATAACCCGCTAGACCAAGAAAGGAACGAACTTCAGTAGGAGTAGAAGGTGTATCCCAATCCTTAATCACACTGATCTTGGAGGGATCTACATGAATACCTTGTTCGTTGACAATATGTCCTAAGAATTGAACTTCTTTAAGCCAGAATTCACACTTGGAGAATTTGGCGAAAAGTTACTCTTTCTTTAGGAGTTCCAAAGTAAGACGAAGATGTTTCTCGTGATCAGCTCGCGTCTTAGAATAAATCAAGATGTCGTCAATAAAAACAATGACGAACTGATCCAAATAAGGTTTGCAGACCCTATTCATTAAGTCCATGAAAACAGCAGGAGCATTAGTCAAACCGAATGGCATGACTGTGAACTCGTAATGCCCATAACGAGTGCAGAATGCTGTCTTGGGAATATCTTCTTCATGCACACGAAGTTGATGATATCCAGATCGCAGATCAATCTTTGAAAAATAAGAAGCGCCCTGTAGCTGATCAAAGAGATCATCGATGCGAGGTAGGGGATATCGATTCTTGATGGTAAGCTTGTTAAGCTCACGATAATCGATACATATCCTAAAAGAACCATCCTTCTTCTTGACAAAAAGAACGGGAGCACCCCAAGGTGAAAAGCTAGGACGGATAAAACCTTTGTCAGGGAGTTCCTGAAGCTGCTTAGCCAACTCTTCCATCTCAGGCGGTGCAAGACAATATGGAGCTCTGGCAATGGGATTTTCACCAGGTACGAGATCAATACGGAACTCGACTTGGCGTGCTGGGGGTAGACCAGGTAACTCTTCAGGGAATACTTCAGAATAATCCCGAAAAACGGGAATATCTTGGATAGACTTACCTTTGCCTTTATCTGCTGTGACATGTGCCAAGAAGGCCACATAGTTCTTTCGCAGATACTTCCGAGCTTTATAACAAGACATGAGTTTGAGACCACCGGCAGGTTTCTCACCACGAACCTGTAGGATCTCGCCTGTCGAAAGCGGCACACGAACAATCTTCTCAAAACAAACTACCTTTGTGCGATGCTTGGCTAACCAATCCATACCCACAATAACGTCGACGCTTCCAAGTTGCATAGGCGTGAGGTTAATAGGAAAAAGATGGTCGTTAAGGTTCAACTGGCAGTTGCGAAGAATAGAATCAAGAACAATGGGTTCACCACTAGCAACTTCTACTATCAAAGGTTTACTTAGTTTCGTTCTAGACACGTGAAGTAATGGCTCAAAAGATAATGACACGAAACTCTTATTGGCACCCGAATCAAAAAGAACAGATGCAGGCTGATTATTAATAAAGAACGTACCATTCACCACTTCATTGTCTGCTTGTGCCTCTTGTGCATTCATGTTGAAGACTCGGCCTCGAGCCTGAGCCTGATTCTGATTTGGATTATGATTCTGGTTGGCTAGCCTTGGGCACCGGTTCCTGTAGTGGGTCAGATCCCCACAATTGTAGCATGAACCAGGAGGAAAATGAGGTCGTGCAGCTTGACCTTGTTGCTGAGCAAGAGGCTGAGCAACTTGTTGGGCATGGTTCTGAACTCCCTGATTCTGGTTAACAGGAATGCGACAAGTAGCGGCAAGATGACCAATTCTCCCACAGTTAGTGCAATGACGACATTGGAGATGTGGTAGGTGATGGCCGTTACACCTGTTGCACAAAGGTGCATTTCCAAGATAAGGCTTCTTGGCAAGTGGTTGCGCAGGCTGATTTGGTGCAGCTTGAGCCTGTGCAGTAACGACATAGTTTTGGGAAGCCTTTCGCTTCCTAGAACCCTTTGAGGAACCAGAATTCTTTCCATTCTTGTTTTGACCTTTCTTGCTATCTTCTTTGTCAGACGACTGCTTCTTACCTTTGTCACCCTTTTTGTGTAGCTTTCCCTTTCGAACCTGCGACTCAGTCAATGCCGCTGCTAACTCGATTGCCTGACGGAGTGTGGTAGGGTTACTACCAGTAATGATGTCTTGTACTGAGTCAGGTAGAGTATCGATGTACCTTTCGATAGCCTTGTCGAGTGGGGTAACCATTGTTGGACAAAGCAGACTTAACTCCTCAAACCTATCAGTATACGCCCTGTGCTCGCCACTGTCTTGTTTCAAGTCATCAAACTCTTTCTCCAAAGCTCGTTGTTCATGACGAGGACATAACTCCCTCATCATAAGGGACCTGAGTTCAGCCCATGTCTGTGCTAGAGCAACTTCTGCACCACGGTCTCTCATAACCCCGTTCCACCATGTGAGAGCCCTCTTCTGAAACACACTCGAAGAAAACTCGATCTTACGATTGTCAGGACACTGGACGTGGCGGAAAGTATTCTCAATGCTCTCGAACCATTGAAGAAGCCCAGTCGCTCCCTCAGAACCACTAAACTTGAGTGGTTTAGCCGAGTTAAAATCCTTGAATTTGCATGGAGCATTGTTGTTGTTGTTGGCTTGGTTCCATTGAGCAAAGAGGTTTGGGAATTGAGCAGCCATTTGCTGCGTAATAATTTCTGCCAGTTCGGCAGTCGCTATCTGGTTTTCATGTCGAGGAGGCATTCTAAAAGAGGAAACATGAAAGGAAACGAGTGAGAAGATTGGATGAAGAGAATGAGATGAAACAAAATCAACAAAAGCAAAGATGGTGGTCATTTGTCCGCATCACAAAGCAAACAAACGACACAAAGTGACTAATCAAAGTAAATGGGTCAAAAATAATGTATCGCGAAGACATGCTCGCCTATAAGTGAACACTCACCCCAAGAGTTCCCAGGTAAGAGTGACTGGTCCGATTATGTGGATTTGTACGAACACTCTAGCCTTAGACAGAAAAGGGTACAGACATTCACTCTTCCAGTTTGCACGTGTTCACACTATTTAGAACCCAAAACTTTGACGAGATTTTGAAAATTTTGAAAGGCACAAGGCCAAAAATCAAACTGGAAGGGTTCAAAACCTTACAACAGAGGGTTCAAAACCTAGTAATCAATCATCCAAAAACAGATGATTAATTTTCAAAGCGGATTCGAACTTGATGTTCCCGTTGTGGTTATCACCTAAGGATAGGTGAAGTGCATGTTTTAAAATCTAAACACAAGATAACTTGTGTTGGGGTCCTAGAAAGGTTATAGTCTAAGTCAAAGCATTACTAATAACCAAATTCCCTATAACCATTGGCTCTGATACCAACTCTTCTGTCACACCCTGACCATGTATAACATACAAAACGTGGCGGAAAACGTCGGGGAGTGTTGTAACAGAATTACTTGTTTCAAAACCATGGCATACAAAGTTGCATTTTATTTATCAACATAAGAGTTACATTGTTTTAAACAGGAATCAAAGAGTTTATAACATAATTAAACTATGTCTATCTTCATTTTAAGTCTCTAAGGCACAGGTCCACCCTAGTGTCACGATCATCGTCCTACGCAAAAGCTCCTGAAAACACATGTGAAAATAGGTACGTCAGCATAAAAATGCATGTGAGATACATAGGTTTTGTGAAAATAGGATTCATGACTTAAGTTTAAGAAAAAGTTGTTTAACAAAAGTCAGTCATGAACCTTGTAAATTGTTTTGTTTTGTAAATCATTTAAAAAGCGATAAGATCAAATGATATGTATAAATAAAAGAATAATGTATGGTTAAATGTATAACCAAGTAAAATGAGTTGTATAAAGTAAATTGTTTGTAAACCAAAGTCTTGTGAAAATCGTGTTACTTGTGTAAAATGTATAAGTACAAATTTAATGATTTAAATAACGCTATGATATGTAATATAACACAAACACTTATATATGGGAAGTACCAGCGGCGTATCCACCATGCTTGTATCATATTACTCACATCTCGTTACTTAAGTCACTTAAACAAACCACCAATGTAATAAGTCTATGTTTAAACCAATTGTCAAAAGTCCTTGTATAAATCATATCAAATGTTAATAGTCCCAAAAGTAGTCAAGTAATGTGTAACAAATGTTATGTATTGTAAGTAAAGTATTGTCACATAATCCAAATGTAGAAATGTACAAAACAAAGTATTTTGAATATATCAAAAAGTTATGTTTTGCAAAGTAATGCATGTTACATTGATACAAACATTTATGTGGTAAGTTAACGCATACATTCAAGCCTTGAGACAGTCGGATAACCCTAAGTCAAGGTTATCAAAAGAAATGTTTTCGGATTCAGTCATTCCTTACATCCAAACAAACCCGGGATGTCAGGAATGGGATTTGAAAGTCCTATGGTACCAATACTTACTACCGAGCGGCGTAGCTAATGTTAATGAACGTATATAAGTCTCGTTTGTACAAACCAAATGTCATAGCAAATGTGAACATGTTATATGAAAACAATGTACTAAGTATGCTAAGTTAACATACGAAGCAGAAAAGTCATGTAAATCAATGTGCTAGCATGCTATCAGTCAACATACATAGCAGAAATGTAAAGAAAAACGATGTACTAAGTATGCACACAATGGACATACATAGCATAAAATGTAATGAAATCATGTACTATAATGTACTAATGAACATAACAAGCATATGATATGAAAGCATGAAAGACACGAAAGTAACAAGTAGGCACATGTGTTTCACCCCAAAATAGTTTGGAAAACAGTAAAAGAGGGGTCTATGTACTCACCTGAGATTGCTTAGAAGTCGTAAGATAACCACCAAGCAATGCTAGAGATCACGGAATCAAACGGCACCTAATATAGGTAACTATGTTAATAAAACGGACCTATATCGAAGGATCGGATAGAACGAGGGCTCGTAAACAAAATGAGTATGGGAACTCATGTAGTATGGTTTAACAAGGCCTACATACTAAATGAAACCTAGCCTAAGTGCTTACGACCCATTACGGCCCGCTTAGGTAGCTTACGCTACTTTAACGCGTCGTTCGCGTAAAACGCGTTCGGAACGCCTAACTAGTCCTATGACAAGTAAAATATGCCTTAACATATCTAATATTGTTACCAAATCAGTTTAGATACCAAAAGTTATGTTACATATGCTTAAAATGAATTTTGGCGTAAAAAGGGCATTTTGGTAATTTACCTAAGGCATATAAACTACCTATCATACAACTACTTAAACAAAGCGACCATAAGCTATAACCTCGGAAGGTTATTCCCTATATACTATGGTCACCTAATGTGTTTGGTCGGATCCTAATGATCGACCAAATGGGTCGGGTTCGAAGGTATAAGCGATTTATTAGATCGCTTACCCTTACGACCCTAGACAACGTGGTAATCAGTAGGCATAGTCACAAGGGAGTATAACCATCGTGATTACGCTCCCGTTGTGAAGTTCAAACGAACTTCGCATTGACCATAAACTGGTCAATGAAGAAATTCAAACAAAGTTTGACTTTCGGACTCGAAAAGCAATAAAAGAACGAAGGAATACTTACAAAGGGTCCCCGAATGCTAATCTTGATTCAAGTAGCTCAGGTATGAAACAATGGTTTCAACTTAGAGCTTCTCAAATCAGATTATTGTGGGTTTTGCAATGGGGATGGATGGGTATTTATAGATTTCGGTTCATCGTTAGGATCGTTTCTTGGATAACGTGCCTTGATCTCGCCCGTACACTTGTCGGAATGTTGTGGTAACTCATTTTACCCCCACCACAAGACTTTGACACATGGCATTGGCCTTTGAGGTGTTTGAAAGCCATTAATCAGCAGCCAAAACAATTTTCTGCATCTGACCCCTGCTTGCGCACCGTAAGGTTTTAAGTGTTGAGGTGCGCAAGCATTTGCAGACCAGAAAGTTTGAAAAATGGCAGAACAGGCCCCTGAAGCTCCAAACTTGCTATTTGATGCACTTTTGACACGTTTAAGCCCCGTTAACCCCATTTCAAAGCTCTAAAATGAAGTTAAAGTATATGGAACTTAAAATGTGCTAAAAAATATCTCGGATGTCGGTTCGTTTGGCCGTAAGATTGTGTTGTTCGGTTAATTACGACGGAATGCGCATAAGCGCGAAAAACGATCCAAATGGCGTGACGAATGGATTTTTCTCATGCCAAACACTAAAATAAAATATTTTAGTGCTTACATAAATTTTTGGATGTCCGGATGTATTCAGAACGTAAGTTATGCGCGAAAGTGCAAACTTATGCGCTTTTTGACACTTTTAGTCCCTGAATGACCCAAAAGTTTATTTTATGACACCAAACCCTTCAAACCCTGTTTCTAAGCTATATAAAGGATATTTAAGGTGTGTTTAACTTATGGTCATGTTCTGGAATGTTCGTTACAGTTCAAATTGGCATACTTTCGCAGTTTGTCAAGTTTAGTCCCTGTAAGGGAATTAACTTGTTTTTGCCATACCAAAGCCTTCAAAACTCATTTCTAAGTTATGTAAAGGTTATTTAAGGTATGTTAAGTATATGTTGAAGTTCCGGAGTATTTGTCTTATTAAACTGATTACGTTTACGCACCAGTTTGCGTATAACTCTCTAGAAAGTGATATAGAGTTTGAAATTGAATAAAAGTCAAAACATGAAAAATGTAAAACACAACCAAACAAACATTGGGATCAAATAACATTGTTTTATTGATAACTGAACTGTTCACAATGATTACAAGCATAGATGTTACATAACTAATCTTACCGAGCAAACCAAAGGTGAGTTCATTCCTCTTGAGCATGCGTCCCGGTGGTTGGGATAGTCAGTGGGTATCCCTGAGAGGGATAGGTTTTGGGTAAATCATGGGTATTCCTGCGAGGAATGCGTCTTGTGGGTAAAATCGGGAATGTTGGATAACATACTCCTCCTATCACCATTAAAGTCCATCTTTGTTTGTCAGACCCCGATTTGCAGCGGAAGAAAAACGTGGGATGAAACAGACACCTCTGGTACAAGCACATTGTTTATAAAGACACTACATTTTATTAATTACAAAATGTTGATTACATACTACATGTATGTTACAACTGCGTGTTCCCATGAACCACATAAATCTTCTAAGCTGCATGCGTCTATATCAGTATTCGCCTACAAACACGTCTTGCACCAAATACACGGATCACACCAGTCTCTAGTTACCTGAAATGCATGTTAGTTTTAAAAAGGGTCAGCTAACAGAGCCGGTGAGTTCCACTGGTTTGGTTGTTTTGTTTCAAAATGTATCAACATGTTTAATTGCACATATTACGGTTCATAGATGGAATTACACGAGTGTCACAAGTGAAACGTAGACTATTTTAATCGTACTGTGTCACACAGACACTTAATCGCACCACCTTTATCACATGCAGTTTAATGCCCTCGGGTAGTTATATCTAACAACATAACCTAGTTAGGACACGTGCAGTTGCCTGGCTGCCGGCCGCACCTGTCCGGCGGGCAACTGGGTTTCTCAGACCAATAGTACTATCCACTGCCCACGGCTTATGTTAATCATTTGTATCGGGGCTAATATCGTGTGTTAGATAATTCACATCATAGCAAGTTGGTGTAATTAACACAGTTTGTAACATGCAAATCACCCCAGAAAACAGTAAAACAGATTAAAAGTGGGGGAGTGAAACTCACAGGATAGTAGCATCACAGGTAGCAATAGGAGTATATGTAAGCTTGTTCGACTTTAATAGCAATCATGCAAGTAATTACTAATATCAGTGGCTAAGTCGCTAACGTCGATAACTTGGGCCCAAGTGGGTATTTTCAGTCCATATTGTATATATAGTATCCTGGTATGGTGTTGGAGGTTAGGGTATGATTAGTTTCACGTTTGGCTCCCGGGCACCGGATCGCTTGCCAGCCAAAGTCGGTTGTTTAACACGTTCAGAAAATGGTACGGGAATACCCAGAGTGACAACCAGTTGTGATTTAATAAAGATTAACTTTTCATTAAGGGAGCTTGGGTATTTGGGGAGTCTAGGTTGCCCAATTTTGAGTTTCCATTCTCGCCCTCGGGGATCCTCCCGAACGGTGGTGGAACACACCCAGAGTGTCCCGCTTACCCTGGAACCTCCCAACACACTCCCGGTGTTCCAATTATAGCCAAGATAGGTTTTGGTCCATTCCCAGTTTCGGCAGGTTCGTTGTCCGGTAAACTGCCGAAATTAGTTAAAAGAAGCGTTTTAAAATCCGAAAAATCCCATTTAATCCACATATTTCATAAAATTCTGAGAATTTTTGTAGAAAATAGTAAAAATATATAGATTATGAAAAAAATAATTTGGGAATTTATTTCACTATTTTAACTTCTTAAATAAATCATATGTAAACAATATTTAACCGAATAATTCACTTTGCTTATCATCCGATGTCTAAATATTCCAAAAAATTTCTAGGAACTCCTTTACATATCCAGAAACTCCCCGTAAAAATTTTGAATTTTTCTGATTTAGTTTCAGTCCGTTTCCGGCTACCGAAAACACATAAAAACACGGATTTTTAATCCGAATCAAAACCCCACCAATAGACTCCGAAATTTCCCCGAACCTTACCCATATATTCCTTAGTGTTCATGAAAATTTTGGTGATTTATTAACTTCGTTTGGTATTTTTTTTATGGATTTGTTTTGATAAAACAGTAAAAAATTCACCAAAACTCGTAGAAAATACCAAAAATTCTAAAATATTCTTCCTATGCTAGTTTCAATTTTCGGGTGATATACCTAGCGATTCCTTCGAGTTTGAGTGTTTCTCTAGAGTCCAGAAGTGGGTGTGAGCCATAATCAGTACCTATATACCAAGAGCAATCAAAACATGCCATAACCCATGTCAATCAAGCCTTATTTCCAAGTTTTTCGGTTAAATAACTTTGTTAATCAATGTTTGGTCGATTAAGGGTTGATTAGGATATCAAAACCTGAAGTTTTGTGGTCTTGGCTACCATATAACACCAGGGAATTCCTGAGGTGTTCTTATTCAGCCAAGAACCACACTTAAATCATCCATGATCATGGATTAAAAGGAGTTTTCTTTATCTAGTTCATGTTTATACAAGAAATCTTCATTAAAACCATATAAAATTTGCAAAATACCTTTGATTTGGCTGAAATTGATTGAAGATCAGCTGTGTTCTTGGTGTTTATGAGCATAATTTTGATGGAAGTGAAGAAGAAATGAAAGAAATAACGGAAAAAACTAAAAAGGAAATTATATAATAAGGGGGGTACCCCTACCCTACCCCCGCTTTGTCGTGCTTCATTTTATGTGTTAAAAGATGATGTGTATCTTCAGATTTGCGTTTAGGTTCGTTTTCGGGTCCCACACGTGTTCTCGATTTACGAAACGGATTCCGTTTTTCGTGTTCTTAGTGTCAAAATACTCGGTTTTAAAAATCATGCATAACCGTCTCAAAATCCGAACCCAGTTACGTTTTAATCATAAAAGCCTCGTATTAGGGTAGTTTAAGTGTTTTTAAGCTTGATTGGCCATTCCTTGCATGTTTGGTTGCTTTTTGTTATGCCCGGAACGAAGGCGTTTCCCTAACTGGGAAGTTGCTTCGTTTTGCGTGCCCGATCTCTGGTTGGCTTCAAACCTTATGTCACAGTCTATGGCACAAAAATAAGATGTTCCTGGAACTCGGAATCTTAAATGATGCTACCGATAACCTAATAATCAATGTCAAAGGTTTAGCTCGCTGTTAAAAGGAAAGCTCATGTTTAACACGTGTTTCAAGGCTAAGGACACCAACTTCGCACCGTTGGCCCTTATTAGTGTCATGTCAGTCATAACGTGTTCTCGGATTCCTCCGAGACATGACAGATATCGCTTAATCAAACACACAGGTCACACAATATTTTAGGGTTTTCGAGCAATTAAAGTATTAAGTGTGCTTTACAGTTTTGGACCGTTTAGGGTGTACCTGGTTTCGTCATGGGTGTCACAGTCTCCCCCGGTTAAAAGAATTTCGTCCTCAAAATTCCGTTTAGTAATCCGTTGGAAAGTTTAGTATTTATATTCGTGCTAGTCATCTGACAGATAAGTATGTTTTCGCTTTTCGTTTAGTATCATCATCGTACGGAGATGATAGGTGTGCTACATAGTAGCTGTGTAATGTGTCCATCCACAATCCCTACTTATTGTTAAGAGTAACGTTTGTCATCACTTCCAATCTGGAAGTGAGAGTGTTGTTGGACTCACAGTAGAATAGGAGTCTCGTATTCATCTTGCAGATAACTGCAATTATTATGTTTTTCTTCACATTCATCTTTTTCACCATTCAAACACTAACGATTTCATTGACGATTTAGGAGGAGTATGGTTACCCTTCCAGGGTTCGTCGCGAACGTCGTAATAGTGAGCACCATTCTCTGCATGTTTGTGTAAAGGGAATAAATCTGGTTTCCCTGAGGTGTGAGCGACAGTCTTCCCTTGTTATCGTGTACGTGAGAGTCTTTGGTTAATATTAACCGATCACGAGAGTCTCTACTCTATGGTAGAGAATAGAAAGAGAAAGGCTTTTGAGAGCCTAAGGTTGCCATAAGATGAGCATGTACACAACTAACAACGAATCTGCACACTTACATCAGTGGTGTGTTCACACTACTCACCAATCGTCGGATTACGTCGCAAGGATATGAAATTTTAATAATAATAATCCAAGTTTTTGTTAGGTTTCGGGAGCTTGGCTCCAGCTGTTGTACACTGTTTATGTCTTCTCCAGAAAGAAATAACTTAGTAACTTTGATAACATCGATATAATTCTCCAGGAGATAATCGTATAGAAATTCCCATATTACCGGGACTGATAGAGTGTGTACCCAATGCGGCTTTAATTCAAGTAACACCGCCTCTAGAAAGCTATTGTATCACGTAGAAATAATTGAGGCGCGATGAGTGTCTAATGATCACATGTATCCCCATGATGCTCCTACACATAGGACCAGAATTGATCGTAGACGTACAGGTAATTTTGTAAACAATGATTAAGTAAGGAGTCATCAAATCAAGTTTCCCCATCACGGAGTACCCTTCGCAGGGTAGGAACATAGCCACGCTCGACTAACGTTTCACAAGGATATCGTTAATGGAAGCAACGAGAAGTAATCATTTCCCATCATGTTCTCAAAATATTATCTAAGGCATCTCCGCCTTCTAAATCCTCGATTAAACATAAGGGTTCTGTCGAGTTCGTTCACATAAAACCATCTCGGTTTAGATTTGGAAAATCGTGTGGTGTTATGAACCCATGGGCTAAAGCCCAAATCCATAGTCATCCTGTTCCGATAGGGACAGTTGACCATTGAATTTGATTCTTCCCAATAGTCTCATATTCGTAATACCATAAACAAGAAAAGACGACCCAGCCCCCAAGTTGGTGAAGGCTAGGGTCGTGGAGTTTGTCGACTCTTTGGCTTAGGATTAGTCAGTTCTATGTCTTAATAGGGCAGGGAAGGAATACCTGCTGCTAGGAAATGTAATAACATAGATCCATAATCGCTCGACAACCTCTTGAAATAACAAGATCAACTTTAAGAAAAGCTGAATGAAAACCGTACTCAATCGAGGTAAGTGATGTGTGCAAAATGCAACATATAAATTACATCAAATGAGGCATAAAACTAACCCTTTTTTAGTACTAATGTTGGAAAAAGTGTGTTTTTATCTTCCTTTTGTATTTTCAGGATTAAATGAGCTCAAATGAACAAAAGAAGCAAAAAGGCAGCTAAATCTAACAAAAATACAAGAAAAGGGATAAACGTGGCATGCCAGACCCCCCGATAGCATCTTCCCAAGCAAAACAAGAAAACAGAAGGCTGAACACGCCCCGTGCTCAGTGAGCACGGGGGTGTGCCCAAGTATCTGCAGAAAAGACAAAGTTGTAGAAGCTTCTATTACCCACCACGGGGCCGTGCCCAGCGGACACGGGGCCATGGTCATCTCTAAGATTCGCAGAATCTGAGGAAATCTTGATAGTACAGATACGCTTCTGCACACGGGGTCGTGCCCAGCGGACACGTGGGAGTGGTCAACTAATGCAGACAAACTGCAATTAATGAAGAAAGAGAAGGAGGATGGACACGGGGCAGTGCCCAATGGACACGGGGCCATGCCCGAGCTGCTGTTCAGGCTATAAATAGGGGTGCTTGGCTCATTTGCAAACCATCCCTTGGCACACCACCTCTCTCACACTTCACCCACATTCCACCATCACCACAACACCATCATCCACCACCATCATCCATCATCCATCATAGAGTGTGTGAGTCATTTCGGGATCCAAGATTGATCATAAGAGTTCTTGAAAATCAAAGGCCATGTTTTCCTAAGTCTCTTACATCACTTGGTGAAGACAAGTGTCTAGTGTAATACTTTTTATTTTTAATCTTTTCGCACTTTTTATTTTGTTATGTATTAATGACTTTAATAACTAGTTTCTTATGTTGAAGGTGATTCTTCCTTATCGTTTGTCCGTGGTGTCTTAGCATTATTTTACTGTCTATATAAAATAAAAGATTTTCACCATTCATATCTCCACGGTCTATATGGAGGTATGTTGGCTACCTGGTCGGGGGTTAAGGGAACGGTTTGGTAAGAGTCTTGCCTTGTTCAGTGTATATATCCTGCAAGGACCTGGGTCAAATTTAGTAGGATCTCCTTCAATACCCACTGGTATTGGATGGCGGGGGTCCAAACTCTTTGATCCCCTCATATGTAAGCTACGATTAATACTTTAACCCGGCTACTTAGGACTGTATCCCTACTGACTCAGACTACTTAGCCGAGGGTAACGTCACCTTCAAAATAGGGGCCTACCACATTATGCATTAATAACTTAATTAATTATCTTTCAATAATCCGACCCTTTAGGATTGTATCCTTGCTGACTCAAACTACTGGGTTGAGGGTAACGTCGTCACCTTCAAAAGAGGGGCCTACTACAATAACTAAGATAATCTCTTAAAAAGTGCAAAAGTGCGGAAATAATCAAAGGTTACACTACACACGATTCGGAGCCAAGTGATTCATCTTGTCTATCTGTTTTTATTTTATTTTTCAGCATTTTAGTTAGTTTTATTTTTCTAGTTTAAAAATCTTTTTCTAACTTTTGATTTGATTAGACGTTGAGGATAAACCGGTACTAAAAGCTCTTGTGTCCTTGGACGACCTCGGTATCTTACCAACACTATACTACGCTCACGATGGGTGCACTTGCCCATATGTGTGTTTAGTGTTAGTAAATATCATGTTTTATAAATTTAAAACTTCGCTAAAAAGTGTAAAATGGCTTAAAATATACATTAAAAACCTATCACACTCGACACGCATCAGTAAGCCTAGCACTCTGACGGCTAGGATACGAATAGAGGTTATGAACGCCATTTTGCAGCTTGTTGGTGCATCCAACCAAGCACCGATTTCCACTTGGGTCGTTTGGTTTGACTTGGTATCGTACATCGAGGTATTTACAATTCGTAGCGTATGTTAAGTAACTCTGCAGGTTTGAAGAGAATTAGTTGTAGCGTTGAAATCTTATTCTTATTTTGAAGTATACAATACGTGCTTATCACAGGAAATCCTCCCTCTGGATGAGTACGATATCCGAGGGACGTATTCGGAAGATTCACTAGTCCCTTCATCTAGAATGATCGGGACTATTAGATTTACGGTTTAGCTTTCCCCAGGTGGGTTCAGCACACAAAGACACCAATTACGTTATTCGGATGACTCATAACTACTCCTTTTTAATGAGAGTTTGGTTTTGACCGCGTTACTTCATGAGGGGTAGTTCCAAATTTTTAGAATTGGGTGGTACGAATACACATCATACTTAAAATTTCTCCCGTTCTTCTTTCTTTAGGTAGCACAAGAGTTTTCGTAACTTGAAAGTAACGAAGAATCAGGTTTCTCTGTAACATCGTATTTCGCGAATACTCAATCAAATCGATTACATGAAACTAAATTGAAAGTACCAACTAGTCGAAGGAAGACAAGGGGTGTTTTAACAATATTCCCTCGATCTAGAGAATTTCCTCCTCATATACTGACGAGGACAAGCAACACCGTTTAACATATAGCTCTTGATTACTCACAAAAGTAGGGTATCATTCACTTTGTATCCAATCGACGGATGAAAGTTAGTGTATCTCATGCAGCATCCGCTTACATGTTTAGGAGATCGTTCCCAAATAACACCTTTACAATGGTCCGAAGGGAATTTCAATCATTCCCTATGAATCATGAATAACATCGCGTATAAATATTTGGACTCCTGAGATGTTTCGAGGAAGAAGAGGAGACATATGGTGTTCTCCAGATATTATTATTATCGTAGAGTTGAGAAGTCAATATGGTTTATAGACGTATAAATATCTGAGTTGTTCCCTACTCAGGACCACTCGCACGGTCGTCGTAAGTGTCGTGACGTGAAAAGCCTTAACCGAAAGGGATCAAAGAACCATGTATCCCCTTATGCGATTTCTAGACTTAGTATCTCAGGGGGACAGTAAATGAAAGAATTTAGGCCAGGACTCCATGTAAACAGGGCTTGGGCGTCATTCCCTTTCGTCCGAGTTCCACGATGCCATTCCTTCCCATGGTTGTTTCGCCGCCCTGCTTAGGAATGGTAATCCTCTGCTGACTACCCTTACGACCATCATCGAGATAAATAATTAGTATGGTCGTCACAAAAATATTACCGAAAAAAGGACCAAATGAACCGGTGGTCTAGAGTCTACAGGGTTAGATAAGATGTAGGATCGTTGTGACGTCCAAACGAGTCGTTCAGAAGAGATCTCGTCTAATACGAAAGGCGGAAACAACGTATTGGAGTTATTTCAGCTTGTAATGCACTAGAATCACTTTAACTATCTCTTGTAATGATTTGATGACGATTACAGACCTGGAGACACCTCGGCAGAGCTTCGCTACAGGAATTGCAAAAGTTACAAATGAATGACAAAGCTCAGCTATATATAGGGGAGACCATTTCGCATGGAATGGACATGTCCACTTCGTGTGAAATGGTCACTTGGCCATTTCGTACGAATTGGCTCTGCTAGTTCATGTGAACTGGTCTAACTCCTCTAAAACCCTAATTTCTAGTCTACCGAGCTTCATTCTATCCAATCTAGATACAAGACTCGTTACAAGACGAAGTCGACAGACATATGCACCAACAGACTCCCCCTTGTATGTTGACGAAGTCTTTCGTGTCGAATCTTCAGTATGACCAGTCTTCAGTCTTGAACAGTCTTCATGCTCTCTCCAAAGTATCTGACACTGTAAGCATCCTTCAATCTCTTTCTTTCTCTTTTTCTTGTACTTTCCCAGAATCTCAATCTGGCTCTATACACCTCTTGATCAGGTCTCTTGTGTAGGATCGTGTTGTGACCCAAACGAGTCGTTCAAAGGAGTTTTAATCTGTTTCAGAGGCGGAAACTAAGAAACAAACTTCGAAACAACTTGAAAATCACTTTAAACAGCTTTCTGATTGATATAACACTGATTACATTCAGAAAACAAACCGGCAGCACCTCGGTATCAAATTCCACAACTTTTACAACTGATTCGCTTGAACTGCTATTTATAGACTTCGAGATTCCGCTTGAAATTGACAACTTGCATTTCAAGCGGAATGTGCTTTTGATGATTTCGCTTGAAAGTGACAAGTGTCATTTCAAGCGGAATCTGCTCATTCAAGAGAAATCACACTAAATAACACATAAAACTCCTATTTTCTCGAACAACGTGCCCTGATCTAACATATCTAGGTACAAGACTCGATACAAGACGAAGTCGACAGACGCATGCACCAACAGACCCCCCCCCCCTCGAATGTTGACGAGTCTTTAGTGTCGAGTCTTCAACGTCTTCAGTCTTTATCAGTCTTCAGGCTTTACTCTTTCTATCAGCACCAACATGCTTACTTCTAACTAATCCTTTTCTCGAATGTCTTCAGACTTCCCCTATCGATGAACTGGGATCGTAATCTGGCTTTCATAAGATCATAATTGTGTCTTGGCTCTATACTCAGACTTCAGAATCCAGGCTATCCTGCACATCCTCTACCTCACAATAAATTTCACAAATTTAACATTTAACAAAATTTATATACAAACTCCCTCTCAAATTAATCCAAAATGATTTATCAATGATAATTTTAGATGAACCACTTGTATATTCAATTCTTCAAAAAAAATTCATTTAAACACACACTCCCCCTCACCATATGCTCATCATGTTTAGCACTTGGAACTTTGAAAATCAGCTCTCCAACATCAATTATCAAAAATCTTTTTGAATTTTTCAAAATTTATGCTAAAACATACTAAAAGTCTTTTTGAATTTTTTTTTAAAGACAAGAAATACAGTAAAGAAATATTTACAGACAATATTTTTTCGAGTTTGTGTAAGAGGATCATATCAGTTTTTGACAAGTCACAAGTACCGTTGAGCTTAGTTACACATTAAGAATTAAACAATTCACTTAGATTGTCGATATATTGATCCGCTTAAATTTTCACACAAATTTCAACAAATTCAGGATATGAGTTAGGTATATTAAGAACTTAAACTTATTCATGTGTCCTACCTCTTGAATATACTCTCGTATCCAGATCCCAATATTCAGTCTTACAGGTGAGTATACCACAGATGATATCTGTAAGGGGTTAAAATTGCGAGACCGTGAGAGCTCAGGTCAGAACTTCCGTTCAGCAGAGAGATGACGGCTCGACTTTTGGTGGGTCCCCTTTAGAGGATCTTTTTACAACAGCAATGATTATCAATTTTATTGTTTCATCATTTTTGCTGAGGGCGGCGCTATATTTAAAGCAAACAGAAAGTATTCTCCGGGGACTAGGCCATTGCTTCCGCATTATCAGAAGTCACGGGATAATACCCCAGATATCACTGAGCATAAAGACCTAGTATCTCAGAAAGAGGGGTCCTTCAAATGAAATTTCAGGGGTTACCTATATATCCAAGTAGTGTTCCCCATGAAATAACCAAGTTTGAATTTAATTTTATATCCCGAAAAAGCTTACTAAATGTGTAAAAACCTATCGGCATATTATCAGTGAGACCGTTTAACTCTATTTAAACATTACATTTCTTTAGCATACTGTAACTGTCTACTGATGTACTATCATTTCCTCTTCTTTGACACCAAAACTCATTTTGAATTTTATCATGTTTTTGCCTTTTTCAAATTTTCAAATGTTTTTGGATTTTCTGAAAATTTTTACTCCCCCTAAAATGCAAACACAGTAAAGAAAATTTGAAAACAAACTATACAAGTAAATTGACAACCGATATCGAATCGCTTCAAATCGCCATCCACTTGGCATAAACACTCAGAACTTCCCCTTTCAACAAACTATTTTCTCATAATGATTTCAAAACACTTAAGTTTGTTTTAACCATAATGATTTTTCCGGAAAATAAGTTTTGTTGGGGTTACCACTTGTAAAGTGATGGTTCATCACATTGTTTCTCACTCATGTGTAGAAAATCAGATACAACTTAATATCCCTGATTTACCACTTGTAAGTCAAAACCCTTTTCAACCACTAGTAAGTTCAAAATATAACAATATAATGATATCACCTGTAGATTTACCAACCAAACCTTTCAAGAATAATGCCGATTCCTGCTCTACGCTTACCAACCTGGGAGCTCCGGCAAGTTATACTTCTCACATATGAAAAACATACATCCAAGCTTCACCAAACTTGGATGTTTCCTCCTCACCAACACTTGGGTAAAATTGTAACACCTGTGCCTCCACGGCCATCAAACAAATACCGAACCAATGAAATATTATATTTCATATTTGGGATTTGTACAAATATGTGTATCAATTACACATATCAATTTTTGTTCAATTCTAAACTCTAAATCGCTTTCTGGAAGGTTATACGTGCACCAATGCATAAATATAACCAGTTTAATGCAACAAACACTCCGGAATAGTGACATAGGCTTAAAATACCTTAAATAACCTTTACATAACTTAGAAATAAGTTTTGAAGGCTTTGGTATGGCAAAATCGAGTTAAATCGCTTACAAGGACTAAATTTGATAAACTGCGAAAGTATGCCAATTTGAACTGTAACAGACATTCCAGAACATGACCATAAGTTAAACATACCATAAATATCCTTTACATAGCTTAGAAATAGGCTTTGAGGGGTTCGGTGTGCTAAAATAAACTTTTGGGTCATTCAGGGACTAAAAGTGTCAAAAAGTGCACAAGTTTGCACTTTCGCGTATAACTTACGTTCTGAATACATCCGGACATCCAAAAATTTATGTAAGCACTAAAACATTTTATTTTAGTGTTCAGCATAAGAAAAATCCATTCGTCGTGCATTTTGGATCGTTTTTCACACTTGTGCGCATTTCGTCGTAATTAAGCGAACATCGCGATCGTACGACCAAACGAACCATCATCCGACATATTTTTGAGCATGTTTTGAGTTCCCTATACTTTAACTTCATTTTAGAGCCTTGAAATGAGGTTAACGGGGTTCAAACGCATCGAAAAAGGCCTTAAACACGTGCAGGGACCATTTCTGCCACTTTTGAAACATTTCTGAAACAGGGGGGTGCTAGCGTAGCGCGACTGCCTAATGCCTTAGCAGTAGCGCTACGCGACTGCCTAACCAGACCAGATTAAGTGTATTTAACATCAGATTGCAGTTGTTTAATCCTCAACCACACACTCACACTTGTCTAGTCAGCTGATAAGAACCCATTTTTAGTCACCACAACTTTGCAACACATGTACGGGTAGGATTCGAGCACAGTTTCCTTGAAACGATCATAATGGTTACCCGGAAACTATAAATGCCCCACCCCCCATTGCTTCAAAACCACTAGAATTTTGATTTGAGAAACTCTAAGTTGAAACCATTGTTTCATACCTGAGATTCTTGAATCGAGATTAGCATTCGGGGACCCTTCGTAAGTATTCTTTCGTTCTTTTATTGCTTTTCGAGTCTTTTCGAGTCTGAAAGTCAAACTTTGTTTGACTTTATGCGTTGACCAGTTTATGGTCAATGCGAAGTTCGTTTGAACTTCGCAACGTGAGTGTAATCACGTTGGTTATAGTCCCTTGGGACTATGCCTACTGATTACGACGTTGTCTAGGGTCGTAGGGTAAGCGATCTAATAAATCACTTATACCTTCGAACTCGACCCATTTGGTCGATCATTAGGATCCGACCAAATACATTAGGTGACCATAGTATATAGGGAATAACCTTCCGAGGTTATACCTTATGGTCGCTTCGTTTAAGTAGTTGTATGATAGGTAGTTTATATGCCCTAGGTAAATTACCAGAATACCCTTTTCATGTATAATTGGTAATTAAGCATATGTAACCAAAACTTTTTTGACATAACTGATTATGTAACATGTTTAGGCATATAACACTTGTCATAGGACTAGTTAGGCGGTCCGAACGCGTTTCACGGAACGACGCGTTAAAGTAGCATAAGCTACCTAAACGGGTCGTAATGGGTCGAAAGCACTTATGTTAGGTTTCATTTAGTATGTAGGCTTTGTTAAACCATATGACACGAGTCTCTATACTCGTTTGGTTTACAAACCCTCATACTACCCGATCTTCCGATTTAGGTCCGGTTTATTAACATAGTTACCTATATTAGGTGCCGTTTGATATCCGCGATCTCTAGCATTATTTGGTTGTTACTCAAGGACTACTAAACAATCTCAAGTGAGTATATAGACCCCTCTTTTACTGTTTTCCAAACTTTTTTGGGGTGAAACACATGTGCCTACTTGTTACTTTCATGCTTTCCTGTTTTCACATCATATACTTCCTACGTTCATTAGTACATTATAGTACATGATTTCATTACATTTTATGCTATGTATGTCCATTGTGTGCATACTTAGTACATGGTTCTACATTACATTTCTGCTATGTATGTTAACTAATAGCATGCTAGCACATTGATTTACATGCCTTTTCTGCTTTGTATACTTATTACATTTCTTATTCATCATATGCTTACATTTTGGTATGACATTTGGGTTGTTTAAACTATACTATACATTCATTAACACCGATCATGCCGCTCGGTAGTAGGTAGTGGTACCATAGGACTTGACAAATCCCATTCCTAAAATCTCGGGTTTGTTTGGACGTAAGGAATGACCGAATCTGAATACATATTCTTTTGATAACTCATTTTTACATAGTTATCCGACTGTCGCAAGGCTTGGATGTATGAATTTTCACAATACCGCATAAATGTTCATATTCAGTATAGCATGCATATATTTTACAAAACATAACTTTTTGATATATTCAAAATACTTTGTTTTGTACATTTTTACTTATGGTTTAAGTAGTCTTATTTTACTTACCATACATAACATTTGTTACACATTACTTGACTACTTTTGGACTGTAAACATTTGACATGGTTTATACAAGGACTTTTGACTATTGGTTTAAACATAGACATCTTACATTGGTGGTTTGTTTGAGTAAGTGATTAAGTAACGAGGCGTGTGTAATATGATACAAGCATGGTGGATACGCCGCTGGTACTTCCTATATATAAGTGTTTGTATGGTATTACATATTGTATCGTTATCTGAATCATTTCAATTTGAGACATATAACATTTTATACAAATAACATACTTTTCACAGGACATTAATTTACAAACAACTTATATTATACAAACTCATTTTACATGGTTATTCATTTAACCATACATTATTCTCTTATTTATACATATCATCTGACCTTATCGTTTTTCAAATGATTTACAAGACATAGCAAATTACAAGGTTCATGACTAAACATTTTCTCAAACATAAGTCATGAATCCTATTTTCACAAACCTATGTATCTCATAGGCATTTTTATGCTGACGTACCTATTTTCACATGTGTTTTCAGGAGATGATGCATAGGACTTATCAAGACATACTTAGGCGGACTTGGGCCTTAGCGACAATAAAAGATGCAAGACTAGTTAATTATGTTGTATTTCCTTGTTTGTTAAGACATTGTAACCCTTTTAATCAATAAAATGAAACTTCAATTGCCATGGATTTGAAACAATTAATTCTGTTACAACACTCCCCGACATTTCCGCCACGTGTTGTATGTTCTACGTGGTCGGGGTGTGACAGAAAAGTTGGTATCAGAGCCAATGGTTATAGGGAATTAGGTTATTAGTAATGCTTTGACCTAGTCTATAACCTTCTTAGGACCTTAACGCGAGTTTACTTGCGTTTAGTCATAAAACAATACCGTCACCTATCCTTAGGCGACGACCACGACAAGAACATAAATTTCAAAACCGCTTTGAGAACTAATCATCTGTTCTAGGATGATTGATTACTAGGTTTTGAACCCTCTATTGTAAGGTTTTGAACCCTTTGTTATATGGTTTTGAACCCCTTTGAGTTTTCAAAATCTCATCAAGGTTTTGGGTTTTAAATAATGTGAACACGTGCAAACTGGAAGGGTGAATGCCTGTATTCTGGGTTTTCTGTCTAGGCAAGCACTTCGTATACATCTCATCAGACGCGAGACCAGTTGTGCTTACCTGGGAATTCTTGGGATGAGTGTTCACTTATAGGCGAGCATGTCTTCGCGATACATTATTTTTGACCCAATTACTTTAAATTGTCACCATCTCATTTGTTTGCCTTAGGTAACAAACAAATGATCACAATTTTCATTCGTTACCATTCTGTATTGATTATCTAATAACCTTTCACTTGTTTCTTCCTATGTCTTTCATTTTCTTCTAGAATGTCTATTCCTCTCAGCACTGGTCAAATGTCCGAGCAAACAGCCAAATTTTCCCAGCAAATAGGCGAAGTGATTCAGAAGACTGTGGATTTAGGCATTCCCATGGCTCGTCTCAACAATAAAGCCTCTCGTCTCGACAATGAAGGCACTCAAGAGCCACCAAAGGAAGCAGAAGTCAAGCCAGCACCAAAATCAAGGAAGCGTAAGGCTTCAAGGAAACCCGCAGCGGTTACACCTAGGAAGCCATACATAGGAACTGCCCCTTTGTGCAACCAATGTAGCCTTCATCATCAGGCTAGTGTGAAGTGCCGCAAATGCCATATTTGTGGACTTATAGGTCATACGGCAAGGGTTTGCCCAACTACAGCAGTACCAAATCAAGCAGGACCCATCCGGGTGGTAGCACAACCTGCTAAGAAGCAATACAAGGGAACGGCGCCATTTTGCGACAAATGTAATGGGCATCACCAAGCTCACTTACAGTGTCATCTGTGTGCATCATGTGGGCGACTCGGTCACCTGGCAAATGTTTGTCGTTGTAACCCGAACCAAGGTGGTCCAAACCTATCACAAGCCAACTCTGCTCAAGCTCGTTTCTCACCAGGGTCTTGCTACAACTGTGGCGAGATGGGCCATTTCCTAAGGGATTGCCCAAAGCTTGCTAATGCAAATCCAACCCACGGATGAGCAGTTGGCTGACTAGAAGATGTTGCTGTCTTATGCTTTTGTTCTTTTGTTTTCTTGTAATGTGAAACAATCTGTTTGATTATAAATAAATTGTTGTTCACAGTTCTGATTTACGAGTGTAGTTACATGTGTGTATGACTTTTCCTATGATACCTACATCAAGAAACTATGTACCTTACAAACTACTCTTGTGATTTCTCTCTTTCAAATGATCGCTCATGATTCCCTCGAAAATTTTAAGTACTCGTTTCGATCTAAGAAACAAAGTACAGAAAAATAATGTAACACCCCAACCCGGAAGGGCAGACGTGTCACAATAACAGTATCATAAACAAAAGTCATAATTCCATTTATTTATTTTATAAGGATACAACGACATAACAATTTAACTTAAGGTTAATTTACAAGTGGAGACATTCGACTTGATTAACTAACATCTTCAGATTTAATCCTAGGCTTTATTCTTCTCTCTTTTCCCCGCCCAAAGTAACATGCAGACCTGTAAATACAAAATTTATACAGAATGAGCCGAATGCTCAGTACGGAATTATAGGCTCAAAGAACAAATAACGCTTTATATGAAATGTTATTCGGAGGAAACTCATTTCAAAAATGATACGATGCAAGAACATGATTTCATAATTATATCTTACGGATGTACCCATGAGCAAACTGAAAACGTGACAATACACAGGTAGCTACTCCTGCATACTTATCACACGAAATGGCGAGTTGGCATACCCTCTATCCACCTCATTAACTGAAATCCTAGAATCGATCCATACGCCTCCTAATAGCCTTATGTACCACACTTGTACTTAAGAGACGCCGTGAACTGATCTCTCCGTCACGGATGGAGCACATGATGTTGATGCCGCAACAACATGCTCGTGGGACACTCCACGAGAAGCGATACTCAGGGTAACAGAGTACAAATGGACTTATTCACATAACTTATAAAACTTATTTTCATAACAAAACGGAACATATATTGGAACATGCGATAATGAGTATAACTAACAGAATGCTATCGCATGACATGAAAGTTAAATCAAATGATTAGAATAAAAATCGAAAGGACTGTCAAATGAATCGATAATCAAAGACGTGAAGAGTTTTAAAAGATATCTGAATTTAATGGGTTTATAACAATTTGAATATGAAGCAATAAGGAGTGGGGTAGGATCCGTACCTTAAAAATTCCAAAGTGAAGCTACTCTGTGGTAATATTTCAGATTTATACGGGCAGAGTTTAGACTACTGATTAGTCTTTTAACCTAATTTAAATAACATGCACACAACTAGGTTAGTAACTTAATACAGCCTTTACGATAACTCACGAGATCAAATTCTCACAACGAACGACAAAGTGCGATACTTAAACTCATCCATCGAATTTTAACCTAATTTAAATAACATGCACACAACTAGGTTAGTAACTTAATACAGCCTTTACGATAACTCACGAGATCAAATTCTCACAACGAACGACAAAGTGCGATACTTAAACTCATCCATCGAATTAACGACGAACGACAAAGTACGATACTTAAACTCATCCATCGAATTAACGACGAACGACAAAGTATAACCCTAATGTGGGCAGCACTTAAACATCCATTGGATATATTGATCGATCGGACAATGAATCGTAATAGCGATCGAGTTATTACCCTGTTCTGCAGCACCCCGCTATACTTAATTAGTGTTTCGTGTGTGTTTGGAAAGTAACTGGACGATATCTCAGAGTGAATTTGAAGTTTGAACGTCGTTTTTGTGCCCAGAATCAAGTGCCAATGTCTGCTATTTATACACGAAATTGGACTAGCTTACGGACCGTAAGCTTCCCAATGTTACGGTCCGTAAGGGTTCTTACGGATCGTAAGCTTGATAGTGTTGCGGTCCGTAAGGTTCAATAATAGGCTATAGGGTAGCCACGTTTGGGACTAGCTCAGCTGACTTGACATAATCGAAATTTTACATTATGACAACGAGAATTTGAAGATAATCATCAACTAGGTTTTATCCCCCCTGAGTTTTAGGGGCCCTGATCCTGATTCTGAAAATTCTGAAAATTTTAGGGTTTGTGCAGAATCATTTGGGTGTCTCAATTAAGGTTTCCTATGGATTAATTTAATAAAATAATTAGGTCTTTTAATATTATTAGTTTATTATTCTTTTATTTCTAAAATAATGATTTTAAATTTTCGGTTATTACAACTATTACCCCCTTAAAAGAAATTTCGTCCTCGAAATTTTTCAAACATATCGCATAAGTAACGGAAACATAACTTTCATAGCAAAGTTACTAACTTATATAACAAAATCTTCTAAACAAACAGGTGTATCTGAAATTCATAATTACCTTACCACCATGTCCTAATGGTTCTTCCTCTACGTATCTTAATAACATATTTAATCATGTAGAAAATTAAAATAAACTTACAGATAACAAGAGTGATTATTGGTACTGATATCTCCTACATAATTATGCTTAATCATAACTAAGATATATTCACATAAGGCAAAGCATGAATGACCATAAACAGAAACAAATGAACATAGATTAACGAGCAAGGTTTACCGTTACCTTGACTAAAATTCTATTGCGAGAACAGATTAGGGTATAGAGAACGAATTGATTCTTCAGATTCCCATGTTGCTTCGCGTTCAGAGTGATTTTTCCAGAGGATTTTAACAAACGGAATTACTTTCTTACGCAAAACCCTTTCTTGTCGATCTAAGATGGCTTCTGGTTCCTCTTCGTAGGACAAATCTTTGTGAATTGTAAGTAACGGATAACTAATGACATGGAGTGGATGATAATTATATCCTCTTAACGAGGAGACATGAAAAACGTTATGAACGTGAGAGATATGAGGCGGTAGAGCTAGTCGATATGATACTTCTCCAATCCTTTCAAGGATTTCAAACGGGCCGATGAAACGGGGACTAAGCTTCCCTTTAATTCCAAATCTACGAACGCCACACCAAGGTGATACCTTTAAAAATACGTGGTCACCAATTTTAAATTCGAGTGTTCGTCTATCTTGATCTGCATTGCTCTTTTGTCTGCTCTGAGCTTCTTTCAGTTTTTCTCGTGCCAGAGTGACTTCTTCATTTGTAATCTGAACTAGTTCTGGCCCTTCAATAATCTTTTCTCCAACTTCATCCCAGCAGATCGGTGCGCGACATTTCCGACCGTATAAAAGCTCAAAAGGTGCCATGCCAATACTTGCTTGCCAACTATTGTTGTAAGCGAACTCAACAAGGCATAGATATTCATCCCAGTTTCCAGACCATTCAAGTGCACATGCTCGGAGCATGTCTTCCAAGGTTTGAATCGTACGTTCTGACTGTCACACCCCGACCGCGTAAAACAACAAATCGCGGCGGAAACATCGGGGCGTGTTGCAACAGAATTAATGTTTCATAACCATGGATATCAAAAGTGTTTCGTTTTATTAAACATTGAATAATTACATCGTCTTGAAATCTAAATACACTATTTAAACATAGTCTATCATTGTTATTGAGTCACTAAGGCCTTGTCCAGTCCTATGTGAGCATGCATCTTATCAATCGATATCATCCAACAATACCTGAAACATATGTGAAAACGAGGTCAGCAAAGAAATGCTGGCGAGATACATAGGTTTTGTGAAAATAAGATTCATGACTTCTGTTTTAAGAAAATGTTTAGTCATGAACCTTGTAATTTGCTTTGTCTTTGTAAATCATTTGAAAAATAATATGTTCAGATGATAAGTATAAATAAATGTAGGGTTAAATGAATAACCAAGTAAAATATGTTTGCATAAGATAAGATGTTTATAAATCAATGTCTTGTGAAAAGTATGTTATTTGTATAAAATGTTCTATGTCTCAAACTGAAATGATTCAAATAACGCTATGATATGTAATACCATACAAACACTTATATATAGGAAGTACCAGCGGCGTATCCACCATGTTTGTATCATATTACACACGCATCGTTACTTAATCACTTAACCAAACCAAACCAAACAATGTAAAATGTCTATGTTTAAATCAATTGTCAAATGTATTCAATAATATGTCAAAGTATTCATGTCAAGATGTAAATCATGTCAAAATGTCTATGTCAAATATCCATGTCAAATGTCTATGTCAAATATCCATGTCAAATGTCTATGTCAAATATCCATGTATGGCAAGTGAAATGTCTCAACTAAACCATATGCACAAAAACAAAGTATTGAAGTAAAACTTGGTTTAAATCAAAGTTATGTTTTGTGGGAAATACATGATCAAATGTCAATCATGTACAAATGTTTACCCAATCGTTAAACCATCTTGTTTTAATCGTTCAAATCGTTCTTGTTTTAACAAACCCTTACCAAAGGGTAAGTTAATATTTTAATTGTGAAACTACTTTATGGTCGATTCTCTAATAACATTCAAACCTTCTTGACGCGTTCCTCGTTCCAACTCGCTCTCGTTCTCGTTCTTAACAAACCCTTACCAAAGGATAAGTTAATAATTACAGATTCAGTCGCTACCCACAACCCCCACACATAACAATGGGTGCAGTAAATAACGGGATTTGTCAGATCCTATGGTACCATAACCTAATACTGGTCGGCTTGATCATTGCTAATGAATGTCATCGGTCATGTAAACTACAACCAACAAGTTTGTTCACTTTTTGAAATTGTTATTAGTTTTTGAAATCATTGTATTCGTTCTTGAAATCATTGTTAGCGTTCTTGAAATAATTGTAATTGTTCTTGAAACCACATTGTAATTGTTCTTGAAACCATTGATAAAACATTTAGCACATATGAGTCACCCCAAAACAGTTGAAAACAGTAAAAGAGGGGAATAATGTACTCGCCTGAGAATGCTTAGAGGTCTTGAATAACAACCAAACAAAGCTTGAGGGAGCACGGAATCAGTCGGCAAATCTAAACTATATAAATAAACCGGACTTAAATCGGAAGACTGGGTAGCAGGAGGGTTTGTAAACCAAATGAGTGTAGGAACTCATATGATATGGTTTAACAAAGCCTACATACTAAATGAAACTTAACCTAAGTGCTTTCGACCCATCGCGACCCATTAAGGTAACATACGTTACTTTAACGCGTCGTGCGCGTGAAACGCGTTCGGACCGTCTAACTAGTCCTATGACAAGTGTTATATGCCTAAACATGATACATAATCAGTTATGTGACAAAAGTTTCGGTTACATATGCTTAATTACCAATTATACATGAAAAGGGTATTCTGGTAATTTACCTAAGGCATATAAACTACGTATCATACAACTACTTAAACGATGTGACCATAGGGTATAACCTCGGAAGGTTATGCCATATACTATGGTCACCTAAAGTATTTGGTCGGATCCTAATGATCGACCAAACTGGGTCGGGTTCGAAGGTATAGGCGATTTATTAGATCGCCTACCCTACGACCCTAAACAACGTGGTAATCAGTGGGCATAGTCCCAAGGGACTATGACCAACGTGATTACACTCACGTTGCGAAGTTCAAACGAACTTCGCATTGACCATTACTGGTCAACGCTGAAAGTCAAACAAAGTTTGACTTTCTGACTCGAAAAGCAGTAAAATAAGGAAAAGAACGAAAGAATACTTACGAAGGGTCCCCGAATGCTAACCTCGATTCAAAAATCTCAGGTATGAAACAATAGTTTCAACTTAGAGTTTCTCAAATCAAAGTTCTAGTGATTTTAGCAATGGGGGTGGATGGGTATTTATAGGAATACCCGAACCGTTAAGATCGTTTCATGGAAAACGTGCCTTAATCCCATCCGTACATGTGTTGAAATGTCATGGTGTTTAGGTGTTTAAATTCCATCCATACATGTGTTGAAATGTCATGGTGTTTAGGTGTTTAAATTCCATCCATACATGTGTTGAAATGTCATGGTACCAAAATTCCATCCTTATCCGCTGACTAAGCAAGTTTAGAATGTGTGGTTGTGAATTAAACAACGGCTAATACATCGAATCTGGTCCCGAATGCGAAAAACAAACCAAATGACGCGACGAATGGATTTTTCTTATGGAGAACACTAAAATAAAATATTTTAGTGCTTACATAAATTTTTGGATGTCCGGATGTATTCAGAACGTAAGTTATGCGCGAAAATGCAAACTTGTGCACTTTTTGACACTTTTAGTCCCTGAATGACCCAAAAGTTTATTTTAGCACACCGAACCCCTCAAAGCCTATTTCTAAGCTATGTAAAGGATATTTAAGGTGTTTTTAACTTATGGTTATGTTCCGGAATGTCTATTACAGTTCAAACTGGCATACTTTCGCAGTTTGTCAAGTTTAGTCCCTGTAAGCGAATTAGCTTGTTTTTGCCATACCAAAGCCTTCAAAACTTATTTCTAAGTTATGTAAAGGTTATTTAAGGTATTTTAAGCCTATGTCACTATTCCGGAGTGTTTGTTGCATTAAACGGGTTATATTTACGCATCGGTGCGCGTATAACCTTCCAGAAAGCGATTTAGAGTTTGAAATTGACCAAGAATTGATATGTGCAAATGATACACATATTTTTACAAATCCCAAGTATGAAATATAATATTTCATTGGTTCGGTATTTGTTTGATGGCCGTGAAGGCACAGGTGTTACAGTCTCCCCTACTTTAGGAAATTTCGTCCCGAAATTTATTTAGAGGAAACTTGTGAGAGCTTGGAAATATGAAGTTGAAAAGATCGAACAACATTGGTTAGGGTTCTTGAACTTCTAGTAACCTTAATAACATTATGTTTGCAATGTAAGAGGGACACTTATATACAAGTATATGAAGTGTCATTGGTGCGTCCACCGTACCTCCATTACATCGTTCTCATTTCGTTATTTTTGTCACTATCGGTTCTTACACATAATAAATCTTACTGTGATTACCGTGCACTGAATCTCACAATTATGTACGCGTCCATAATTAGACAATTCCTTGCACAGTTCACACAGTCTATTTTATAATATGTAGGGTAAAACCAAATGAACAATCCTGTGATGAGTGTGACTAGACCGCCATAGAGTCCTTTTGACTAAATCAATAAATGATCTAAATAGACTATCAAGGAGTCTATCCAGCTACATCACTAGATGTCGTCTTTTAACCAAATTGTGAATCAATCTTTTTCTAGACCACTCAAAGGTCTCTTATCGAATCATGGAATGGTACTTATATAACCCAATGGTCTTAACTACTACGTAGAAGCCCATAAGGGTTTAAGGTAGTACCTTTTGAATATCCTACTACGAATCCCTCATATGAAGATATAAAAGATTCTACGAGGATTTGGATAACGAATTATCCAGAGTATAAAAACACAAAAACATAGAGGAGAATACATAACACATAAACACATAATCGCATAGTTGTATACTCGTTCAATCGCATAATCGTTCAATTTGACCTTTAATTTGTTATCTTTGGACACGGGTATTTAAAGCATACCAGAAACCCAATCCGTGGATTTCCTTTGGCACTTTAAATATTTTCAAGAATCTAACTATGAAGATAGGAAGATCTTAAAAGGAATTCGGTTTGTCCTAATTGAGTTGTTTTGTACATTTTAAAGTGTACAAGGAATTCAATCAGGGCTCCGATGTCAACGAAGGTGTTGATCGTGATCGGCTCAGGACATGAATAGATCAAGATGTCATCAATAATAACAATGACGATCTGATCCAAATAAGGCTTGCAGACTCTATTTATTAAGTCCTTGAAGATGGCTGGAGTATTTGTCAACCTAAAAGGCATGACTGTAAACTCATAATGGCCATACTTCATGCAGAAAACCGTTTTGGGAATATCTTCTTCGAGAATACAAAGTTGATGATACCCAAAACGCAAATCGATCTTGGAAAAGCATGAAACGCTATGCAGTTGATCGGAGAAATCGTTGATTTAAGGTAGGGGATATCGATTCTTGATGGTAAGCTTACTAGGATTACGTTAATCGATATTCATTCGAAAAGATCCATTTTTCTTTTCACAAGGAGAACAGGAATTTCTCCAAGGTGCAAAGTTCGGACGGATGAATCCTTTATCAGACAACTCTTGAAGCTGTTTTGATAATTCTTGCATCTCGAACGGTGCAAGACGATAAGATGCTTTAGATTTATAAGAAACAAGTGTTTGAGGTTCTTAGGGAGATCACAAGTGATCGTAAAAATGACAGAACCACACGAGTAGTTTTGTCTTTGTGTTGACATCATACGGTTGGATCAAACATTCATACAATTGCATTAGTTAAAAATAAAACCACAAATTTTATTTATATAACAACTGCATTGTCTTTAAATGTTACAAGATAACAACCAGAGGAAATACAAAATGCTAATCGTTCATCGCTGCATCGTTGATAGCCTCATTGATGTTAAACACTCAACCATGTGTTGGATTCACATTGACGTTGGCGTTCGCATTTGGGTTTGCATTAGCATTTGCATTCACCAGTCTTGGGCAGTTGTGGCGGAAGTGACCAATCTCTCCGCAGTTGAAACATGAACCCAGTGGGAATCTCACAGCATTCCCCTGAACCGGAGCTTGAACCTGAGCAGCCTGATTTTGTCCCAAACGACAAACCTTGGCCAAATGCCCAAGTTTACCACACGTCGTGCATTGCCAGCAAGCTTGTTGTACTGCGTGATGACCGTTGCAGCGTGCACAATAAGGTGCGGTACCGGCATATGCTTTCTTTGCAGGAGGCTAAGCTGGTTGGTTCCGCGGGTTCTGAGCAGTCTGTGCTGTAACAGCAAAATTTTGGGCACCCTTTCGCTTCTTTGATTTCTTTGACGTCTCACCTTCCTTACCCTTCTTGTTTTGGCCTTTCTTGCAATCCTCCTTGTCAGCTGACTGTTTCTTGCCCTTGTCACCCTTCCTGTGTAACTTGTTCTTCCGAATCTGCGACTCAGTCAATGTCGCAGATAACTCGATCGCCTGACGGAGTGTGGCAGGGTTACTACCAGTAAGGATGTCTTGTACCGAGTCAGGTAGGCCGTCGATGTACCTTTCGATAGCTATGTCAAGTGGGGTAACCATTGTCGGGCAAAGCAGACTCAGCTCCTCAAACCTATCAGTATACGCCCTGTGCTCACCACTATCTTGCTTCAACTCATCAAATTCCTTCTCCAAAGCTCGCTGCTCATGACGAGGACAGAATTCCCTCATCATCAGAGCCCTAAGTTCAGCCCATGTCTGTGCGAGAGCAACTTCCGCACCTTGGTCTCTCATTACCCCATTCCACCATGTAAGAGCCCTCTTCTGAAACACGCTCGAGGAGAACTCGACCTTGCGATTATCCGGGCACTGCACGTGGCGAAAAGTATTCTCAATGCTTTCGAACCACTAAAGAAGCCCAGTTGCTCCTTCAGAACCACTAAACTTGAGTGGTTTAGCCTGGTTGAAATCCTTGTATTTGCATAGCACATTGTTGTTGTTGTTGGCTTGGTTCCATTGAGCAAAGAGGTTTGGGAATTGAGCAGCCATTTGCTGCGCAATGATTTCTGCCAGCTCGGCAGTCTCTATCTGGCTTTCGCGTCGAGGAGGCATTGTCTAAAAGAGGAAACATGAAAGGAAACGAGTGAGAGAATTTAGACGAAAAGAATGAGATGAAACAAATCTGATGAAAGCAAGGATAGTGGTCATTTGTTTGTTACTAGAAAGCAACAAACGACCTTGGTGATTAGTCAAAGTAAATAGGTTAAAAATAATGTATCGCGAAGACATGCTCGCCTATAAGTGAACACTCATCCCAAGAATTCCCAGGTAAGCACAACTGGTCTCGCGTCTGATGAGATGTATACGAAGTGCTTGCCTAGACAGAAAACCCAGAATACAGTCATTCACCCTTCCAGTTTGCACGTGTTCACATTATTTAAAACCCAAAACCTTGACGAGATTTTGAAAATTCAAAGGGGTTCAAAACCATATAACAGAGGGTTCAAAACCTAGAAATTAATCATCCTAGAACAGATGATTAGTTTTCAAAGCGGTTTTGAAATTTATGTTCTTGTTGTGGTCGTCACCTAAGGATAGGTGACGGTATTGTTTTATGACTAAACGCAAGTAAACTCGCGTTAGGGTCCTAAGAAGGTTATAGACTAGGTCAAAGCATTACTAATTACTAATAACCTAATTCCCTATAACCATTGGCTCTGATACCATCTTTTCTGTCACACCCCGACCGCGTAAAACAACAAATCGCGGCGGAAACATCGGGGCGTGTTGCAACAGAATTAATGTTTCATAACCATGGATATCAAAAGTGTTTCGTTTTATTAAACATTGAATAATTACATCGTCTTGAAATCTAAATACACTATTTAAACATAGTCTATCATTGTTATTGAGTCACTAAGGCCTTGTCCAGTCCTATGTGAGCATGCATCTTATCAATCGATATCATCCAACAATACCTGAAACATATATGAAAACGAGGTCAGCAAAGAAATGCTGGCGAGATACATAGGTTTTGTGAAAATAAGATTCATGACTTCTGTTTTAAGAAAATGTTTAGTCATGAACCTTGTAATTTGCTTTGTCTTTGTAAATCATTTGAAAAATAATATGTTCAGATGATAAGTATAAATAAATGTAGGGTTAAATGAATAACCAAGTAAAATATGTTTGCATAAGATAAGATGTTTATAAATCAATGTCTTGTGAAAAGTATGTTATTTGTATAAAATGTTCTATGTCTCAAACTGAAATGATTCAAATAACGCTATGATATGTAATACCATACAAACACTTATATATAGGAAGTACCAGCGGCGTATCCACCATGTTTGTATCATATTACACACGCATCGTTACTTAATCACTTAACCAAACCAAACCAAACAATGTAAAATGTCTATGTTTAAATCAATTGTCAAATGTATTGAATAATATGTCAAAGTATTCATGTCAAGATGTAAATCATGTCAAAATGTCTATGTCAAATATCCATGTCAAATGTCTATGTCAAATATCCATGTCAAATGTTTATGTCAAATATCCATGTATGGCAAGTGAAATGTCTCAACTAAACCATATGCACAAAAACAAAGTATTGAAGTAAAACTTGGTTTAAATCAAAGTTATGTTTTGTGGGAAATACATGATCAAATGTCAATCATGTACAAATGTTTACCCAATCGTTAAACCATCTTGTTTTAATCGTTCAAATCGTTCTTGTTTTAACAAACCCTTACCAAAGGGTAAGTTAATATTTTAATTGTGAAACTACTTTATGGTCGATTCTCTAATAACATTCAAACCTTCTTGACGCGTTCCTCGTTCCAACTCGCTCTCGTTCTCGTTCTTAACAAACCCTTACCAAAGGATAAGTTAATAATTACAGATTCAGTCGCTACCCACAACCCCCACACATAACAATGGGTGCAGTAAATAACGGGATTTGTCAGATCCTATGGTACCATAACCTAATACTGGTCGGCTTGATCATTGCTAATGAATGTCATCGGTCATGTAAACTACAACCAACAAGTTTGTTCACTTTTTGAAATTGTTATTAGTTTTTGAAATCATTGTATTCGTTCTTGAAATCATTGTTAGCGTTCTTGAAATAATTGTAATTGTTCTTGAAACCACATTGTAATTGTTCTTGAAACCATTGATAAAACATTTAGCACATATGAGTCACCCCAAAACAGTTGAAAACAGTAAAAGAGGGGAATAATGTACTCGCCTGAGAATGCTTAGAGGTCTTGAACAACAACCAAACAAAGCTTGAGGGAGCACGGAATCAGTCGGCAAATCTAAACTATATAAATAAACCGGACTTAAATCGGAAGACTGGGTAGCAGGAGGGTTTGTAAACCAAATGAGTGTAGGAACTCATATGATATGGTTTAACAAAGCCTACATACTAAATGAAACTTAACCTAAGTGCTTTCGACCCATCGCGACCCATTAAGGTAACATACGTTACTTTAACGCGTCGTGCGCGTGAAACGCGTTCGGACCGTCTAACTAGTCCTATGACAAGTGTTATATGCCTAAACATGATACATAATCAGTTATGTGACAAAAGTTTCGGTTACATATGCTTAATTACCAATTATACATGAAAAGGGTATTCTGGTAATTTACCTAAGGCATATAAACTACCTATCATACAACTACTTAAACGATGTGACCATAGGGTATAACCTCGGAAGGTTATGCCCTATACTATGGTCACCTAAAGTATTTGGTCGGATCCTAATGATCGACCAAACTGGGTCGGGTTCGAAGGTATAGGCGATTTATTAGATCGCCTACCCTACGACCCTAAACAACGTGGTAATCAGTGGGCATAGTCCCAAGGGACTATGACCAACGTGATTACACTCACGTTGCGAAGTTCAAACGAACTTCGCATTGACCATTACTGGTCAACGCTGAAAGTCAACCAAAGTTTGACTTTCTGACTCGAAAAGCAGTAAAATAAGGAAAAGAACGAAAGAATACTTACGAAGGGTCCCCGAATGCTAACCTCGATTCAAAAATCTCAGGTATGAAACAATAGTTTCAACTTAGAGTTTCTCAAATCAAAGTTCTAGTGATTTTAGCAATGGGGGTGGATGGGTATTTATAGGAATACCCAAACCGTTAAGATCGTTTCATGGAAAACGTGCCTTAATCCCATCCGTACATGTGTTGAAATGTCATGGTGTTTAGGTGTTTAAATTCCATCCATACATGTGTTGAAATGTCATGGTACCAAAATTCCATCCTTATCCGCTGACTAAGCAAGTTTAGAATGTGTGGTTGTGAATTAAACAACGGCTAATACATCGAATCTGGTCCCGAATGCGAAAAACGAACCAAATGACGCGACGAATGGATTTTTCTTATGGCGAACACTAAAATAAAATATTTTAGTGCTTACATAAATTTTTGGATGTCCGGATGTATTCAGAACGTAAGTTATGCGCGAAAATGCAAACTTGTGCACTTTTTGACACTTTTAGTCCCTGAATGACCCAAAAGTTTATTTTAGCACACCGAACCCCTCAAAGCCTATTTCTAAGCTATGTAAAGGATATTTAAGGTGTGTTTAACTTATGGTTATGTTCCGGAATGTCTATTACAGTTCAAACTGGCATACTTTCGCAGTTTGTCAAGTTTAGTCCCTGTAAGCGAATTAGCTTGTTTTTGCCATACCAAAGCCTTCAAAACTTATTTCTAAGTTATGTAAAGGTTATTTAAGGTATGTTAAGCCTATGTCACTATTCCGGAGTGTTTGTTGCATTAAACGGGTTATATTTACGCATCGGTGCGCGTATAACCTTCCAGAAAGCGATTTAGAGTTTGAAATTGACCAAGAATTGATATGTGCAAATGATACACATATTTTTACAAATCCCAAGTATGAAATATAATATTTCATTGGTTCGGTATTTGTTTGATGGCCGTGAAGGCACAGGTGTTACACTGACTGCCCATCTGTTTGTGGATGGAAAGTCGTACTAAACTTTAGGCGTGTACCCCAAGCTGCCTGAAAACCTTTCCAAAATCGTGAGGTGAAACGTGGGTCTCTATCGGAAACAATGGAAGATGGTGTGCCATGGAGTCGAATAATTTCTTGAAGAAATATTTCGGATAACTTATTAATCGAAAATCCTTGTTGAATTGGTAAAAAATGTGCTGACTTTGACAATCTATCGACAACAACCCATACAACATCATTCTTCTTGAATGTCTTAGGCAAACCGGTAACAAAATCCATTGTGATCTCATCCCACTTCCATATGGGAATATCCAATGGCTGCAACAGACCGCTTGCTCGTTTGTGTTCAATTTTCACTTGTTGGCAAGTGAGGCATTTACTTACGTATCGAGCAACGTCTTCCTTCATACCATTCCACCAGAAGTTCTGTCTTAAGTCTCGATACATTTTGGTAGATCCTGGGTGAATTGAAAATGGTGAGCTATGAGCTTCGGCTAACAATGACTCACGAAGGGTGGAGTCATCGGGTACACAAAGTCTTTTGCCACACCAAATCACCCCATGATGGTCTATACGAAATTCAGATTGCTTACCCACCTCAAGATTTTGCACAATTGCCCAAAGTTCTCCATCTTGCTTTTGTGCATCTTTGATTCGTGATATGAGGTCGGGTTCAATCTGCATTCTCGCTAGATATCCATCAGTTTTACTAATCTGAAGCCAAATGTTCATCCTTTCAAGATCCTTCCTAATACGAGGCTGAATTTGTAAGCAAGATATAGTCCCGGAATTCTTTCGGCTCAATGCGTCAGCTACAACATTGGCTTTGCCTGGATGGTATTGAATATTTGCGTCGTAATCTTTTAAAAGTTCTAACCACCTTCTTTGCCTCATATTTAGCTCCTTCTGCGTAAATATGTACTTGAGGCTCTTGTGGTCAGTAAAGATGTCACAACTCTCACCATACAGATAGTGTCGCCAAATCTTAAGTGCAAAGACGACTGCGGCTAGTTCTAAATCATGTGTAGGGTAGTTAACTTCATAAGGTTTCAACTGACGGGAGGCATAAGCGATAACCTTCCCATGTTGCATTAGCACACAACCTAATCCTTTCTTTGAGGCATCACTATAGACTTGGTAACCTCCTGATCCAGAAGGGAGAGCGAGTATCGGAGAGGATACGAGTCGTTTCTTCAATTCTTCAAAGCTTTTCTCTTGTTCCTCATTCCATGAGTACTTCACCCCTTTCCTTAGGAGTTTTGTGAGTGGTAAAGCAATTACCGAGAATCTATCAACAAATCTTCGGTAATAGCCAGCAAGACCCAAGAAACTTCGTATTTCGGTTACAGAAGTGGGTCTTGGCCATTTTGTAATAGCTTCAACCTTTGTTGGGTCTACCATAATTCCCTCTGCTGATACGACATGACCTAGAAATGCCACTTGGCTAAGCCAAAAGTCACATTTGGAAAACTTCGCGTACAACATCTCACGCCGCAAGTTTTCAAGTACTGCATGTAGATGTGCTTCATGACTCTTAGAATACACCAGAATGTCATCGATAAAAACAATAACGAATTTGTCTAGGAATTTGTGAAATACGGGATTCATCAAATCCATGAAGACTGCTGGTGCGTTAGTTAGCCTAAAGGGCATAACCAAAAATTCGTAATGACCATATCGAGTACGAAAGGCGGTCTTGGGAACATCATCATTTTTTATTTTTAGCTGATGATACCCGGACCTCAGGTCAATTTTTGAGAAGAACTGAGCCCCCTGAAGTTGATCAAAGAGATCATCAATGCGAGGCAGAGGATACTGATTACGAATAGTAATCTTGTTCAGCTCTCGGTAGTCAATACATAAACGCATACTACCGTCTTTCTTCTTCACAAATAAGACCGGAGCACCCCAAGGTGAAACACTAGGTCTTATGAATCCCAGGTCTAACAATTCTTGCAATTGTTCCTTCAACTCCTTCAGTTCCATCGGGGCCATACGGTATGGAGCTTTTGAAATAGGTTCGGCACCAGGGATCAAGTCGATGGTGAATTCTACCTGTCGGTCGGGTGGTAATCCCGGAAGTTCATCCGAGAATATATCAGGATATTCACGGACAACAGGATGGCTATCGATACTATTTACACTAGCAGAAGTATCCTTAATCGATGCTAGGAATCCAGCACAGCCGTTTGATAAGAATTTTCGAGCCTTGAATGCGGAGATAATTTTAAGAGATTTATGAGCTTGAGTTCCCTGATATATAATATCAGGATGATGAAGATCACCGAAAATAACACGACGGGAATGACAATCTATAGTTACGCGATGTCGAGATAACCAATCTATCCCTAGAATAACATCAAAATCACACATATGTATTGGAAATAGGTCTGCCTTACACACAATAGATTCAATACGGATCGGACAATCTTTATATACGGAAGTGATTACGGATGAATTTTCCATGGGAGTGGAAATGGTTAAGGTATGATTTAAGAGAGTTGGTCTTATCGGAAGGTACTTAGTAAACGAGTGGGATACTAAAGAATAAGTCGCTCCTGTATCGAACAACACATAGATACTACGTTTACCAAGCTGAAGGGTTCCAGATACAGTACCTGGAGCATTAGCAGCGTCAGTAGCAGAAAGTGCGAAAACTCTTCCTCCAACATTGGGTTGGTTATTCTTCCTAGTGTCTTTCTTAGTACACTCCTTAATCATGTGTCCAGTTTGGCCACATCTAAAGCATGCTCCTGTACTTCGGTGACATATGCCCTGATGTCTCTTACCACAAATATTACATAGAGGATATGTAATTTGATTTGGGTTTCCAGGTTGATTCAGTGGTTGAGCTCTAATAGGTTCTGCATACAACTGAATCTGGTTTTGAGCAGGCCTCTGGTTTTGTGGTCTAGGTTGCCATGGACGTGCCTGATTTCCATGGTTTTGATTTCCTTGCACTTTGCGGTCTTGATGATGTGGCGTAGTGGATGATTGGCCGATTTCCTGCTTAAATTGTCCTTCTCTGTTTCTCTTCTTATTATCCTCAGTTCGAGATAAAAATTCTTTTCTCTCGAACTCAAAAGTTATGATTGCATCGGCAACTTCGGTGATATCCTTAAATTTCATGTACATGATCGATTTCCGAATTCGATCATTGACTGCCCACTTGCATTTCTCTACCTGGGCTTCTGCCGATCCTGCAACGTCTCCTACAATACTAGCCAACCTTGCAAATCTAGTAATGAACTCAGAGGCTGTTTCATCACTCCCCTGTCGAATCACTGCATACTCCCTGATATAAGCTTCTTTATCAGCGGTCGAAAAATATTTGTCGTAAAAGATATTACGAAAGTCGACCCATGAAAGATTAGCGTCAAAATCATCCCCTCCTTTGACTTGCTTATATCTTTCCCACCAAGTTTGTGCGTCATCTTCAAGTTTGTAGGTAACCAATCTAACTTTGTATTGCTCCGGAACTCCAAGAACTCCAAAGATCTTTTCAACATGAGCTATCCAGTTTCTTGCTTCGACTGGATTAGTAGCGTGACTAAAGGATTTCGGCTTTTGTTTTTGGAATTTAGCGATCCATATATCTATACTATAGTTAGTATGGTTCGTGGTATTATCATGAATTTCTTCACCAGAGATTGGATTCGTGTTATTACGTTCTGGCTGACGAGTTTGTTGAATAACGGCCTCAGCTGTTTGAGCAACCAGGTTTGGAAGCAACCCGGCAACAGCCTGGTTGATAGCATTAATTACGTTTGGATCAACTGGAGTCTCATTCGAAGAAGTGTTGTTACGTACAGGGTTAGTACGAGTACTCCTACGTAGCGGACGACGAGGAGGCATCTATAAAAAAAGATGTAATAGTTTAGAAAAGAAAACATATAAGATCAAGTTGAATCCTATCATAGATATCTACCCATTCCTCACAGGTTTTAATTACTATTTTCAAGTTTTCTACAGGAAAGAGCCTTTGCTCTGATACCATAGCTGTAACACCCCAACCCGGAAGGGCTGACGTGTCATAATAACAGTATCATAAACAAAAGTCATAATTCCATTTATTTATTTTATAAGGATACAACGACATAACAATTTAACTTAAGGTTAATTTACAAGTGGAGACATTCGACTTGATTAACTAACATCTTCAGATTTAATCCTAGGCTTTATTCTTCTCTCTTTTCCCCGCCCAAAGTAACATGCAGACCTGTAAATACAAAATTTATACAGAATGAGCCGAATGCTCAGTACGGAATTATAGGCTCAAAGAAAAAATAACGCTTTATATGAAATGTTATTCGGAGGAAACTCATTTAATAAATGATACGATGCAAGAACATGATTTCATAATTATATCTTACGGATGTACCCATGAGCAAACTGAAAACGTGACAATACACAGGTAGCTACTCCTGCATACTTATCACACGAAATGGCGAGTTGGCATACCCTCTATCCACCTCATTAACTGAAATCCTAGAATCGATCCATACGCCTCCTAATAGCCTTATGTACCACACTTGTACTTAAGAGACGCCGTGAACTGATCTCTCCGTCACGGATGGAGCACATGATGTTGATGCCGCAACAACATGCTCGTGGGACACTCCACGAGAAGCGATACTCAGGGTAACAGAGTACAAATGGACTTATTCACATAACTTATAAAACTTATTTTCATAACAAAACGGAACATATATTGGAACATGCGATAATGAGTATAACTAACAGAATGCTATCGCATGACATGAAAATTAAATCAAATGATTAGAATAAAAATCGAAAGGACTGTCAAATGAATCGATAATCAAAGACGTGAAGAGTTTTAAAAGATATCTGAATTTAATGGGTTTATAACAATTTGAATATGAAGCAATAAGGAGTGGGGTAGGATCCGTACCTTAAAAATTCCAAAGTGAAGCTACTCTGTGGTAATATTTCAGATTTATACGGGCAGAGTTTAGACTACTGATTAGTCTTTTAACCTAATTTAAATAACATGCACACAACTAGGTTAGTAACTTAATACAGCCTTTACGATAACTCACGAGATCAAATTCTCACAACGAACGACAAAGTGCGATACTTAAACTCATCCATCGAATTAACGACGAACGACAAAGTACGATACTTAAACTCATCCATCGAATTAACGACGAACGACAAAGTATAACCCTAATGTGGGCAGCACTTAAACATCCATTGGATATATTGATCGATCGGACAATGAATCGTAATAGCGATCGAGTTATTACCCTGTTCTGCAGCACCCCGCTATACTTAATTAGTGTTTCGTGTGTGTTTGGAAAGTAATTGGACGATATCTCAGAGTGAATTTGAAGTTTGAACGTCGTTTTTGTGCCCAGAATCAAGTGCCAATGTCTGCTATTTATACACGAAATTGGACTAGCTTACGGACCATAAGCTTCCCAATGTTACGGTCCGTAAGGGTTCTTACGGACCGTAAGCTTGATAGTGTTGCGGTCCGTAAGGTTCAATAATAGGCTATAGGGTAGCCACGTTTGGGACTAGCTCAGCTGACTTGACATAATCGAAATTTTACATTATGACAACGAGAATTTGAAGATAATCATCAACTAGGTTTTATCCCCCCTGAGTTTTTGGGGCCCTGATCCTGATTCTGAAAATTCTGAAAATTTTAGGGTTTGTGCAGAATCATTTGGGTGTCTCAATTAGGGTTTCCTATGGATTAATTTAATAAAATAATAGGTCTTTTAATATTATTAGTTTATTATTCTTTTATTTCTAAAATAATGATTTTAAATTTTCGGTTATTACAAATAAAGTGACATTGTGAGTAATCATTCTTCTGCACATCTGTGCCTTCGAATCTTTGGTTAGATAACTAAGAGTATTTTCAAATTTCATACCCATTACGTTTTGTTTTTTTCAACATACACAGTACAAGTATTTCAAAAACAATCTTCATGATCTCAAAACATTTCATATAGTTTGAAAACAATTTTTTTTTCAAACGCATTGTCTATGTTATTTCAAAAACATTGGTTATGTTTTCAAAAACAACTTTCATAATTTCATAATATTTCATATAGTCTTAAAACAATATTAACACATTACATTTTCTTATCAAGTGCATGATTTCGAAAAGCATCATTCATGTCTTTCAAAAACCTTATACATAATTTCAAAATTCATCTCGCATGATTTTAAAACATTTTTATAAATGTACTTACCTAGTACACCTACTTATGATTTCAAAAGTATTATATATAAGGTTTCAAAAACATTGAACACATTTTTTTAGAACCCCATGCATAGTTTTCCAAAAATATTTTCCACATACATTGACTTAACTTTCAAATTTCGCTTCATATATCGCCTTGACATATCTAGCATCTCAACTTCATTAGCATTTTACTTCATATTTTGACCTAAGCACATCAAGTGCAAGGTTTCAAAACATCTTCAACTTCTAAAATCCATAAGGGATCTTTTTGTCTTCATATTTAGACCCTTGTGGATAATTATCATTCAAATCAGAGTCCTTGATTGGATTCCTTATGTACCTAAATTCGAACATTTCGGTTCCTTATAATCGAAATCGAATTTTTCTTTTAAAAATCTTTCTATCTTTATAGTTAGATTCTTGATAACGTTTAAAGTACCAAATAAAATCCACGGAATGGATTCCTAGTGTGCTTTAAATGCATGTACGCAATTAACAAGACAAATTAACAAACAATTTTGTGGTTATGTGACTATGTGTTTATTCATCTTATGTTTTCTTTTATACGTTTTGTGTTTTTTTTATACTCTGGATATTTGTTATCCAAATCCTCGCAGGATCTTTCATATCTCCATATGAGGGATTCGTAGCAGGATAGTCAAAAGGTACTACTTTAAATCCTCAATGGGCTTCTATGTAATAGTTAAGACCCTTGGATTATATAGTACCACTCCATGATTCATAAGAGACCCTTTAGTGGTCTAGTCAAAAAGATTGATTCACAATTTGGTTAAAGAACAACATCTAGTGATGTAGCTGGACAGACTCCTTGACAGTCTATTTAGATCATTTATTGATTTAATTAAACGGACTCTATGGCGGTCTAGTCACACTCATCACAGGATTGTTCATTTGGTTTTACCCTACATATTATAAAATAGACTGTGTGAACTGTGCAAGGAATTGTCTAATTATGGACGTGTACATAATTATGAGATTCAGTGCACGGTAACCACAGTAAGATTTGTTATGTGTAAGAACCGATAGCGACAACAATAACAAAATGTGAACGATGTAATGGAGGTATGGTGGACGCACCAAAGGCGCTTCATATACTTGTATATAAGTGTCCCTCTTACATTGCAAGCATAATGTTATTAAGGTTACTAGAAGTTCAGAACCCTAACCAATGTTGTTCGATCTTTTCAACTTAATGTTTTCAAGCTCTCACAAGTTTCCTCTGATTAAATTTCCGGACGAAATTTCCTAAAGTAGGGGAGACTGTAACACCTGTACCTCCATGGCCATCAAACAAATACCGAACCAATGAAATATTATATTTCATATTTGGGATTTGTACAAATATGTGTATCAATTACACATATCAATTTTTGTTCAATTCCAAACTCTAATTTGCTTTCTGGAAGGTTATACACGCACCAATGCATAAATATAACCAATTTAATGCAACAAACACTCCGGAATAGTGACATAGGCTTAACATACCTTAAATAACCTTTACATAACTTAGAAATAAGTTTTGAAGGCTTTGGTATGGCAAAATCGAGTTAAATCGCTCACAGGGACTAAATTTGACAAACTGCGAAAGTATGCCAATTTGAACTGTAACAGACATTCCGGAACATGACCATAAGTTAAACATACCATAAATATCCTTTACATAGCTTAGAAATAGGCTTTGAGGGGTTCGGTGTGCTAAAATAAACTTTTGGGTCATTCAGGGACTAAAAGTGTCAAAAAGTGCACAAGTATGCACTTTCGCGCATAACTTACGTTCTAAATACATCCGGACATCCAAAAATTTATGTAAGCACTAAAACATTTTATTTTAGTGTTCAGCATAAGAAAAATCCATTCGTCGTGCATTTTGGATCGTTTTTCACACTTGTGCGCATTCCGTCGTAATTAAGCGAACATCGCGATCGTACGACCAAACGAACCATCATCCGACATATTTTTGAGCATGTTTTGATTTCCCTATACTTTAACTTCATTTTAGAGCCTTGAAAAGAGGTTAACGGGGTTCAAACGCATCGAAAAAGGCCTTAAACACGTGCAGGGACCATTTCTGCCACTTTTGAAACATTTCTGAAACAGGGGGTGCTAGCGTAGCGCGACTGCCTAATGCCTTAGCAGTAGCGCTACGCGACTGCCTAACCAGACCAGATTAAGTGTATTTAACATCAGATTGCAGCTGTTTAATCCTCAACCACACACTCACACTTGTCTAGTCAGCTAATAAGAACCCATTTTTAGTCACCACAACTTTGCAACACATGTACGGGTAGGATTCGAGCATGGTTTCCTTGAAACGATCTTAACGGTTACGCGGAAACTATAAATACCCCACCCCCCATTGCTTCAAGACCACTAGAATTTTGATTTGAGAAACTCTAAGTTGAAACCATTGTTTCATACCTGAGATTCTTGAATCGAGATTAGCATTCGGGGACCCTTCGTAAGTATTCTTTCGTTCTTTTATTGCTTTTCGAGTCTGAAAGTCAAACTTTGTTTGACATTCTACGTTGACCAGTTTATGGTCAATGTGAAGTTCGTTTGAACTTCGCAACGTGAGTGTAATCACGTTGGTTATAGTCCCTTGGGACTATGCCTACTGATTACCACGTTGTCTAGGGTCGTAGGGTAAGCGATCTAATAAATCGCTTATACCTTCAAACCCGACCCATTTGGTCGATCATTAGGATCCGACCAAATACATTAGGTGACCATAGTATATAGGGAATAACCTTCCGAGGTTATACCTTATGGTCGCTTCGTTTAAGTAGTTGTATGATAGGTAGTTTATATGCCCTAGGTAAATTACCAGAATACCCTTTTCATGTATAATTGGTAATTAAGCATATGTAACCAAAACTTTTGTCACATAACTGATTATGTAACATGTTTAGGCATATAACACTTGTCATAGGACTAGTTAGGCGGTCCGAACGCGTTTCACGCGAACGACGCGTTAAAGTAGCATAAGCTACCTAAACGGGTCGTAATGGGTCGAAAGCACTTATGTTAGGTTTCATTTAGTATGTAGGCTTTGTTAAACCATATGACACGAGTCTCTATACTCGTTTGGTTTACAAACCCTCATACTACCCGATCGTCCGATTTAGGTCCGGTTTATTAACATAGTTACCTATATTAGGTGCCGTTTGATATCCGCGATCTCTAGCATTATTTGGTTGTTACTCAAGGACTACTAAGCAATCTCAAGTGAGTACATAGACCCCTCTTTTACTGTATTCCAAACTGTTTTGGGGTGAAACACATGTGCCTACTTGTTACTTTCATGCTTTCCTGTTTTCACATCATATACTTCCTACGTTCATTAGTACATTATAGTACATGATTTCATTACATTTTATGCTATGTATGTCCATTGTGTGCATACTTAGTACATGGTTCTACATTACATTTCTGCTATGTATGTTAACTAATAGCATGCTAGCACATTGATTTACATGCCTTTTCTGCTTTGTATACTTATTACATTTCTTATTCATCATATGCTTACATTTTGGTATGACATTTGGGTTGTTTAAACTATACTATACATTCATTAACACCGATCATGCCGCTCGGTAGTAGGTAGTGGTACCATAGGACTTGACAAATCCCATTCCTAAAATCTCGGGTTTGTTTGGACGTAAGGAATGACCGAATCTGAATACATATTCTTTTGATAACTCATTTTTACATAGTTATCCGACTGTCGCAAGGCTTGGATGTATGAATTTTCACAATACCGCATAAATGTTCATATTCAGTATAGCATGCATATATTTTACAAAACATAACTTTTTGATATATTCAAAATACTTTGTTTTGTACATTTTTACTTATGGTTTAAGTAGTCTTATTTTACTTACCATACATAACATTTGTTACACATTACTTGACTACTTTTGGACTGTAAACATTTGACATGGTTTATACAAGGACTTTTGACTATTGGTTTAAACATAGACATCTTACATTGGTGGTTTGTTTGAGTAAGTGATTAAGTAACGAGGCGTGTGTAATATGATACAAGCATGGTGGATACGCCGCTGGTACTTCCTATATATAAGTGTTTGTATGGTATTACATATTGTATCGTTATCTGAATCATTTCAATTTGAGACACATAACATTTTATACAAATAACATACTTTTCACAGGACATTAATTTACAAACAACTTATATTATACAAACTCATTTTTACATGGTTATTCATTTAACCATACATTATTCTCTTATTTATACATATCATCTGACCTTATCGTTTTTCAAATGATTTACAAGACATAGCAAATTACAAGGTTCATGACTAAACATTTTCTCAAACATAAGTCATGAATCCTATTTTCACAAACCTATGTATCTCACAGGCATTTTTATGCTGACGTACCTATTTTCACATGTGTTTTCAGGAGATGATGCATTGGACTTATCAAGACATACTTAGGCGGACTTGGGCCTTAGCGACAATAAAAGATGCAAGACTAGTTAATTATGTTGTATTTTCTTGTTTGTTAAGACATTGTAACACTTTTAATCAATAAAACGAAACTTCAATTGCCATGGATTTGAAACAATTAATTTTGTTACAACACTCCCCGACATTTCCGCCACGTGTTGTATGTTCTACGTGGTCGGGGTGTGACAAAAATGTTGCTTTTTTTATTGTTTTATAAAAATCCTTTACCCCTTTCACTTTTCCCTCAATCATTTTCCCAAAAATCTTTTTAATGTTTCCATTAAAAGCTTTCTCAACATTAAATTCCTTCTTTTCAGAATAAAACTAATTCGAGATCTCAAATTTCCCAACTTTTGATTTAAAATTCTCAGCCCTCAATGGTGGAAAGTGAACATCATCCATTGGATGTACTGAGTTTTCAACATTTAACTTAACTTGTGGCTCGTCTGACTTTGTGGAATCAGATTCATCGCCAAGTTTCTCATAAAACTTCTTAACAACCCACACTTGGTTGTCATGTTTAGCTCTCTTTTGATAAAAATGAGTCTTTGAACATTCACCAACTTCATATGTTGAATTTTCAAAAATTTTGAATTTTTCAGATGGTGGCTCATTTTTCTCAATAACCTTTTCTCTGAGTTTTTGAGAGACTTCCTGTTTTGTCTTTGTTGCTTGAGAACAGTTCCATGCAATGTGACCAACTTCATTGCACTTGTAACAGGTTCTTGTCTCTTTTCTATGAAAAACTCCAATCCCCATTCTCTTCTTCTCAGCAAGAAACTCTTGGTTTGATTGTCTCTAGAAAGGTTTCTTCTGGTCTTCTTCAGCACTTCCTCCTGAAACAAATTTCATTTTTGATTTAAAATCTCTAACATATTTTTCATTTTTATAATTTTCAGGTGGAATATAACCAAGACCTTTCTTTTTGAAATTACCATTATGGTTTGGTTTCTTTTGAAAACCAGAACCAGAACCGTAACCTTTTTTCTTGTTTAACCGTTGTTGAACTCTTGGAGTGTATTTTTTAGGTTTTTTAGTAAGATTTACATCTTTATTTCAGAAATATTGATTTCTGTTAGTTTGAAAACCTTTTTGATCTTTTCAAAATTAACACTTCTTATTGGAAATTCCTCATCAGAATATAATTTGTCTGAATCAATCAAAGTATATGCCACTTTGATTGCTTCGTCATTCAAATTAGATTTTGATAACAAGAATTCTTTATTATACACTCTTTTAACCGACAATTTTTGATTCTTCACCAACGAACTCGAACTTTTGACTGACGAACTTGAACATCCAAACTCGGATTTTGACTCAGACTTTAACTCCGACTCCTCATCTGTATCCAACACCTGATCGACCACCTTGTAGGATCGGTTTTTAAACCGTTCGATTGCGTAACGGACGTTTGACGTGCGGAATCCGTAAACGTACGTGATCTAAACACACAATAACGTACTAGAAACGTGATTTACTAGAAAGATCTACGTGAACGGTACAAGAAATCACTTAGAGAGAACTTTCTCTCTCTAGTTTCTCTCTCTAGAAACACACACACAAAGTCTTCTCCACAAATCTCTAATGTCCTCCCCTAAAATCATGACATAACCTCCTATTTATATGGTCAAGGCAACTTAATGAAAGTTCTCATTAATTACAAGTTTGCCACCTTGCCATTTCTAACTAAATAAATAAAACATTATGCGCTTGATTTCTTCCGGCTTTTCACTACGACTCAGATTGACGAAGGCGATAGACAAAATATGCATCAACAATCTCCCCCTTGGATATTGCCGCAGTCAATCTTTAGTCAAACTTGTAGTGACTTGTCTTTCTCTCTCTCATGATTCTTGCTCGAATAGAATCCCGGTGGATCTGTTTTCAGCTTTTACTTCCCCTTTTGGTAGTCTCTTCAGGCTCCCCCTTTCGTCAAGCTTCCGTGCTTTTGGGATCGACACCTGGCTTTCCGTATTTTCTGGCTCCCCCTTTCGTCAAGCTTCCGTGCTTTTGGGATCGACGCCTTGCTTTCCGTAGCCAAAGAATCAAAACACCTACACGTCTCAACCTCTCGTAAGACAACATAATTTTGATTCTAAAAGAATTCACTCAAAATTCTCAAACATATAACACACAATTTTATGATTCAAATTAATGAATCATCTAAACATTTGAGGATTATCTTCCAACTTCTCATCATCTTAACCAAACCAATTGTTCATCTTGTTTAGCCTTTGAGATTTTGAATATCATCTTTTCAACATCAGTTATCGAAAATCTTTTTGAATTTTTTCAAAAAACAGGCTAAAACACACTAAAATCTTTTTGGATTTTGTAATAAGAGAAATGTAATGCAGAAATGAAATATGTACAAACATATTTTTGTGAGTTTGTGTAAGAGGATCATATCAGTTTTTGAGACACATCACAAGCACCGTTAAGCTTTTAATCGTTTTAAGTTCTAAACGATTCACCTTGATTGACGATATATTTGTCCTTTTAAGCTCAATCTAAAAACTTTCGAAATGCTTACCAATACGTTAAGGTATATTAATTTTGCACTAAGTTCTTATGGATCCCACGATCTCAGCATATCCCCTCATCATGCAATACACTAACTCAAGTAATGCCTTTAAACTTTCATCAACTGTGATTTGTGCGAAAACAAAGCAGAATGTTTAAACATTAACAATCAGGTCGATACTTCCGTATACGCAGAGAAAGTCCAATGTTTAAACAAAATAAGAAAATAAAACAAGTTGAAGTTGTTTAGGCTTTAACCACCAGGTCGATACTTCCGTATACGCAGAGGAGGTCCAAAGCTTAAACGAAACACCAAAGAAAATAAAGCAGAACATTTAGGCAACAACATCCAGGTCGATACTCACGTATACGCAGAGGATGTCCGATGCTTAAACAAAATAAAGAAATCAAACAAGTTTAAATCTTTGCAAAATAAAATGCACAATCACAGCGACTTTTCAGCAAAGTTGTGAAAGTTCACAAACTTAACCAGTTTTATGTCTTACGACAATCAGCGATTACCGAGTAGGCACACAATCAAGAAGGACAAAACTAAGTACTATGCTTTTGACCATGTTTCCCACTAGAACTAGGCTTTTTCATTTAGGTTTGTATCGTTATCGCAAATCTACTAGTCTAGATGAGCCTATCGTCACATCTTTAGTGAGACCGTTTATCACATTTTAACTTTCCATTTCCTTAGCATGCTGTGATAGTCCACTGATTTACTGTCATTTCCTCTTGTTCTCAACAAAACTCATTTTGAATTTTTTAATGTTTTTGACTTTTCAAATTTTCTAATTTTTTTAAAATTTTTACTCCCCCTAAAATCAAAATATGTTTCAATTTTGATTTTCCGGAAAATTTGAAAAAACAAGCTGTACAAGAAACGTGACAACATGATGAGAATTGCTTCAATTCGCCATCCACTTGGCATAAACAATCAGAACTCCCCCTAACAACAAACTATTTTCCCATTATGATTTCAAAACACTTAAGTTTGTTTTAATCAAAATGGTTTTTCCGGAAAATTAGTTTTGTGTGCCGTTTCACAAACTTGGGGTTAATCATCATATTGATTTCAACTTCTTGTAGGTTTATCACAAACACAGTTACCACTTGTAAGATAGTTAAATCAAGTACAACTCAATGTCCTTAATTAACCACTTGTAAGGCGAAAAATCACAAGAGTGAAATTTCTCAAGAAATGTGCCGATTCCTACTCCCCAATTACCAACCTGGGAGTTCCGGCAAGTCAGGTTTTTCTATTTAAACAGATTCACCCAAGCCTGACGGTCCTTGGGTGATTTAGAATTCTTGTTCAACAATGGTGGATAGTTTACATCATCCATTGTTAAACCTGAATTCTCCATTTTTACCTCAACACATGGCTCTTCTGGTTTTACCATACCAGAATCATTGCCTGAATGTGGCTTGTCTGACTTTGAAGAGCCAGATTCATCGCCGACATGTGGCTCCTTTGTTTCCAAAGAAACAAATTCATCGCCACAAACTTTTTTCTCCTCTTTTCCCTCTTTCGTCCTCAGATTTGTATCTGATGAATGCGTTTTGCTTGATTTACCATTCTTTAGCGAGCAAGACGATTTACCAGAACTTTTATCTGTTTTACTAGTTGTATCCGAGGACAAAATCTTCTCGAGATACTCTTTCGCTTTCTTCCTCTTCTTTCTTAGTCGGTCTTTTTGCCCTTGTGAAAGCTTCACTTTCTGTTCTTTGGACTTTTCTTCGACCTTGACTGATTTCTTCTTCACTACTTTCTGAGATTCAGCCCTCGATCTTCCCATTGATCTCATTGGGCAATCTCTTGCAATGTGTCCTTTGATTTGGCAGTTATAGCATCTCTTCGTCTCAAACCACTGATTCTGGCAGTTAACAGCAATGTGTCCTTGAATACCACAAGAGTAACACACTCTGTTATCATACCATTCACCACTTTCACACCAAACACTCAGGTCATAGCATTGTCTGGCTTTGTGGTAATCGTCACTCCTCCTAAAAGCTGGATTTGGTTTTGAAGTACTTTGGTCAAACCTGCACCACATATCACCAACTTTTTGTGAGTTTAAATTTTCAACTTTTTGTGGTTTTTTATAACGATTGGATGACTGAACTGATGAATTTTTAAACTGGTTTTGAACATTTTCTGATTTTTTAACTTTTTGTTTCTGTTCCACTTTCTTCTTCAAAGGTTTTTGCATAGAGCATTCACCCTTTTCAGTCGATTGCAGAACAGTTCCTTGAAATTTTTTCTCAGTTTTTTCATTTTCATCATCAGTTTTCTCATCACAATCTGAATTTATCGGTTCTGGACACACATAAGGTGCAGAAGTCACAAAACCTTTCAACTTACTTTCTAACTCAGCAATTTTAATCCGATCACTTTTAGCTTCTTTTTCAAGCTGAATGATTTTAGCAAGATGAGAATTGATTTCAATTTGTTTTTCAAGATTATCTTTACCAAAAATATCTCTCTCATCTTCCAAAATCTTGATTTGTCTTTGAAAATCTTTTTCAATTTTCAATTTTTCATTTTCAAAATCTTTTTCCTTTTCTTTCAAAACTTTGTTTTCCAATGTCAAACTGTTCATGTCATTTAACAGTTTGTCATTTTCAACTTTCAGCTTTTCACAATTCAATCGCAACTCCAGAATCTGTTTTACATCAGTTTGCTTCTCATCTTTCAACTTCTTGACTTCCGATTTCAAACTTTCCGCATCCTTCAAAAGTTTGTCATTGTCAGTCTTAAAGTTGTCACATTTAGAGCACACTGATTCTGAACTTGAAGATCCAAGCTTCACAGATTCTTCATTCTTTTGAACTTGTTCTGTCTCCATCTTGTATGTTCCTGCACAAAAGAGTTTAACGAAATCAAAAGGATTCATATTTTCATCAATATAATATTTCCTTTTAATATCATATTTCAAAATACTCTTTGTTGCAAGACACACACGAATTCTTCTATCTATTTCAGCAATTACATCCAATTCCAATTTTTGTAAATTCTTTTCCATTTCATTCACCAATTCCTTCTTTTTCTTATATTCCATACAAAACTCTGCATTAACCTCATTAAAAAATTGTTTTGGATAAAGTTCTTTGAAAAAATCCTTACTTTTTAGTTCAATTAAGAATTTATCATATTTAGCAGGTAATGCACGTTCCAATTTCGATATCTGTTCTTCATTAGAAATTTTAATATCATTTTTACTCAAATTGCTTCTTAAAATTTCAAAACGTCTCTCCAACTCTTCCAACGTTTCATCCTTTTGACACATGAAATGCTCAAAACTTTTAACCCAAATGTCCGCACTTACATTTCTATAACCGCTATCCATAGATCTTATATACCAATTGTTTAAATTTTCAAGAAAATCATTTTCTTTCTCATCAAATATCATTGTCATTTTTCTAAAACAATCTACGACAAATTTTACTCAAAACACACTTTATGTTCACATGCACACTGATTGGATCAAATATTTTGATCAGACAACAACTTCTCAAGTTATACCAAATCTCGAAACAATTACAAATTTACTAGAATCGCATGCCATCTGACACACTCATGTGATTTTTTACCAATCTACTTTAGTCCACATCTTTTTTAATTCATTCAAGAACAATTAATTTCCACTAACAGACAATTTCTATCACATGCAATGCTTTGTAATCCTTGAATGATGTGCCTAGACAATCACGTGAAATGCATACAGTTTCACAATACTCAATGTACAACATCAATTTAGAAGCTGACACTTTTGTATAATGTTTCACACAATTCAAAGTCAATTTCAAGCTGACAATCGTTTCAAGTACATCACGTGTTTCAATCGAAATCAATATAATACGGTTTTCAAGCAAAATGACAGATTTCGCTTCAAATAATCACAATTTTCAAGCGGAATCTATATGATTTTCAAGCGGAATCAACGAGACTGTTATCTTTCAAGCGGAATCAACAATTTCGCTTCAAACAGTCAATGTTTTCAAGCGAAATCAGTGATTCAAGCGGAATCCTAGCAGAATTTCAAGCGAAATCTCGTTGTTACCAATGAAATCGATCACAAAAACTCGAATTACTCCTAAACGGCTTGGAGTTTTGATTTGAAACTTGGTAGGGTTTTAAAACATGTAGTTTCGCACACTATACTAAAAAATCATCCGATTCGGACCAGTAAAACCCGTTTAATTTGACAAAAAACCGTCAAAAACGTGAAAAAATGAAAAATTTGAAGAAATCGATGAAATTCGGATCTGAATTCGCTGAAATCAGGTACGAATCAATGTATTTGATCAAGCAATCGAGCTCCTAGCTCTGATACCACTTGTAGGATCGATTTGACCGATCAAATGAGTCAATTTGAATGTGTTTACACTATTTAGATGGCGGAAACATCTAAACAGCTTAGAATCAGACAGAAGAGAGTAGAAAACAGAAAAGATTCACTTTTAACACTTGTTCTCTGTTATATATTGACTTGGAAAATTGGCAGCACTTCGTTACAACTTCTCGGAATGCGTACCAACTGAGAACTACACAAGCCTATTTATAGGCAACTAGATTTCGCTTAAACATGCCTCAAGCGAAATCTCATCACTTGATTTCGCTTGAGGTTTACATCATGACCCCTGAAGCGAAACCCTAATAAACTAAGTTAAACTTTACATTCAGACCCCTACACTTAACAAACTTGACATATATAGACCCTAGACTTATGACTTAGGCTTTAGACATCGTGTATCAACACACCTTTTTAATTAACTCGGACTCATGATCGGTGTCAGATGATGTAAAAAGCACATCAATGTTTTCTGGTAATTCATCGGTTATATCGGACTTTAACTTTATATTGACCGCTTTTTCGACTTGCTCCTCATTCGGTTTTCTAGGTGAATACCCTTCCCAAATCGGAGGCGGACACTTGTTATAACTAGCACTCTGTTTCTTACTAGTATCCTTCTTGTCAGTCTTCTTATCATCTTTAAAAGCTTCAAAACCTGCAATAGTTAGGTAAATTCGATCAATGAGATAATCAGAACTAGAATAACTCTATAATAAACGTCTAATTCTCTCATTCTCAATTTTTTCATTCTCCAACTCCCGATGCAGCTTTGCACATTCTTCAATGTAATGATTAATTGCCTTCTGCTTTGTCATCATCACAGAATTCATCATGGTCAATGCATCTTCTCTTTCTGAATTAGTCTTTTGTAGACTAGTTACCATTCTATTCAATACATCGTAAGATTCTTTCACGTAGTTGAGATTGAATAATAAGTGTTCTTTCATCTTGTCTTGCTCGCTCAGTTTCTCATCTTTTTCTACACATTGCTTACAAGGTTCTGAACACTTTGAGCAAGGCTTGATGACTTCCACAATCTTTTCAACTTTGATGACTTTCTCAACCTCAATCACCGGTTCAGTTTCAATCACCTTTTCAACTTTAACTTCTTCTTTTTGAACAGTATCTTCTTCTTGATCAACACTTTCATTCTTCATTTTCTTTTGTTCTTTTGCTGCACGTCTCTCCTTCAGTTTCTCCAAGCGATCTGCAAATAGAATTGAAAACTTTCAGGAGATAGATGATTTTTAGCGATATTAATATGTCTTTCTTCCTCATCATCACCACTATCATCAGTTGGTGATTGATCAAAATCTATCGCCTTTTCAGAACTATCATCTGAAGAACAAGAATCAGATGGTGTTTGATCAAACTCTAATGCTCTTTCAGAACTTTCATCTGAAGAACCAGAATCAGCTGATGTTTGATCAACAATAGTTGCTTCTTCTGAGCTTTCATCAGATGAAATAGATTTTTCTTCTTGATTCTTCTCATGAACACCAATTGCTTTCATCCACTCTGTAAACAAATCCGGTTCTTGAACTATCTTTGCAATGAAATCTTTAAAATTCCCATGTTCATCCGCAAACTGATCCCAGCTAAACCCTTCAGGTTACTTTTCATCATCTTGGTTTATTAAACATGCTTTACTATCAGCTGATATGTATTTGTTCCAATTGAAACCTGGAGCCATTTTCTCATCATTTTGATCAATGATACCAGAATAAGCTCTCTTGTTAGAATCTTCTATCATTTTTCCATGAGCAGATTGTTTTTCCTTTTGTTGATATGGTTGATGAGCAACTTGTTGATATATGGCTTTCCGATAGTGGTCATCTTTTCCAAAAGGATTCTTTGCTCCACTAGCCTCTTGATTTTTGCATTCTCTCTTGAAATGACCTTTCTCCCTGCATCGAAAACAAGTAACTTTAGATTTATCAAAACCTAAAGTAGACACATGTGCATCCAGAAAATCATTTCTCCCTGTGATCATTTTAAACTTTTCTGCTCTCCTTAATACACTAGCTAGACCCCATTTGATGTCCATGAGTTCCATCTCTTCAGCGTCTATCTGATCGTAATCCTCTTTTGTCAGCATAGGATTTCCGATCCTTCCTGCAACCAAACCTTCATAGGATTGTAACACAGTTGCAAGTAACGCCATATGATCTTTAGCAATTTCTTTAGAAAAACTTTGACCATCTGGAAGATTTAATGCAATGTTGCACTGTATCACACAACCATTTCAACTTTTTGAACTTTGAGAATGAAAACTTGATGTTGAACTCTTCGGATTAACACTTGGATATGAAGATAATCCACTGCTACTGTTTGGACTTTGTTCAACAGTTTCACATGAATTTCCAGCACTAAAAGCAGTTTGAATTTTCGGACTCTTTTCAGCCTCTTGAACACTGCCTTTGTAATAAATTTTTACATCTTGTTGACCACTCGGATTACTCATCCTCGCAATCTTTTGTTGTTCAAGATCTTGTCCTTCAATCTTCTCGATGAACTGAGAAATCGTCAAACCATCATAAACTCCGGTGTTCTTTAAGATCATCAAGAATGTACCCCATTCCTTTTAAGGTAATGCATCAGCTAGTTTGTCGACCCATTCCTCTCGATCTTTGGTTATGCTTAACAACGACATGGAACGCACTAAGTGACAGTATCGTTCAATCAACTTCTTTGTATCTTCTCCTGGCAGACTTGTGAATAGATCAAATTCTTTCTTAAGTAGTGATTTTTTACTCTTGATCATATTTTCACTTCCCTCAAACTTGATTTTAAGTGCATCCCAGATTGATTTTGAAGTTTTATCATGTTGCAGCAACACAAAGATGTCTTCTTTAATGGCTTGCTGAAGTAGACTAATCATCATCTTTTCAGCCCTGTACATGTCTCATTCTTTGTCATTTAATTCAGAGATTTCTTTTTCAACTTGCAGATCAGTACGTGGTAGAACATACTTCTTCAAAATACACTCCCAAGATCTCAAATGGTTTGCTTGAACCCAGTTCTCAATCCGATCTTTCCATCCGTAATACTCCTCAATGCTCATTAGCTTCGGGGGTTTTTGAGTAGTTTCGGTCTCATTTTCTAAGTTCATGTTTTGAGCAATGGTAGCCGGAGTAGTCGGGGATGTTGCAAATGCGTTGTAAAACTCTTCACTCATGATTCGGTAACCTTTTTCACAAACACAGTCACTTTCAAGCAAAATACGATCTCAAGCGAAAATACCCTTCAAGCGGAATAACCTGAACACAACTTCAAGCGAAATCAATAATCAAACAGTTTCAAGGGAAATATCTCTTTCAAGCGAAATAACAGGTTTCGTTTGAAATTTCAAGAATCTTGAAGCGGAATCAGGCAATGTTGAAGCGGAAACACAGATTTCGCTTGAAAATCTCAAGCTGAATAATGTCATTGAAGCGGAATAAGGATGTGTTCGTTCAAGCGGAACCACAACTTAGGTCCATTTTAGTCATTTTTAAGCCGAATTTTGTTCTGAAACTCTCAAGGGTTTGTTAAAATGCAGTTTTACACAATGTGTGAGAAAATTAGCCGATTTTAACCGTGAAAACTTGTTGATTTTGAAAAGAAGGTGTAGAAAACAGAAATTTCGAGCTGAATTGGAAAGAACTCCTCTTCCTAAGCTCTGATACCACTTGTAGGATCGTGTTGTGACCCAAACGAGTCGTTCAGAGGAGTTTTAATCTGTTTCAGAGGCAGAAACTAAGAAACAAACTTCGAAACAGCTTGCAAATCACTTTAAACAGCTTTCTGATTGATATAACACGGATTACATTCAGAAAACAAACCGGCAACACCTCGGTATCAAATTCCACAACTTTTACAACTGATTCGCTTGAACTACTATTTATAGACTTCGAGATTCCGCTTGAAATTGACAACTTGCATTTCAAGCGGAATCTGCTCATTCAAGAGAAATCACACTAAATAACACATAAACCTCCTATTTTCTCGAACAACGGGCCTTGATCTAACATATCTAGGTACAAGACTCGATACAAGACGAAGTCGACAGACGCATGCACCAACATCTTGATTCCTTAAGCTCATCAGCAACTTCTTTCTCAAGCTTTCTTCCAGGATCTGAATCTGGTTCTTACGTCCTCAGACTCCCCCTTTCGATAAGCTGGGATCATAGTCTGGAATTCTCTATCTACAGGCTTTGGATCGGAAACCTGGCTCTTATAACTTTCACATGTTCTAAGATCGGAACCTGGCTCTCCGTAACAATCAGAATCAGGAACCTGGCTCTAACCTGCATAAACTCTACCTCAAAATAAATTTCACAAATTTAAAATTTGACAAATTTATAAATCACTTGTAGATATTGCATCAACATGATTTTTAATTTATGATCTCTGCTTAACCACTTGTATTTACAACATTCAAATTTGACATTTCATTAATTTGAAACCATTTTATCTTTTCAAAAACATTTCTCTTTTCAAACAAACTCTCCCAACCCTTTTGTCCATCATGTATAGCACTCGGAATTTTGAAAATCATCTTTTCAACATCAGTTGTCGAAAATAAGATGAAATAAAATCTTTTTGAATTTTCAAAAAATTATGCTAAAACACACTCTTTTTGGATTTTTTCTTTAATGAAAAATAGTAGAGAAATATTTACAGACAATATTTTTGTGAGTTTGTGTAAGAGGATCATATCAGTTTTTGAGACCAATCACTAGCACCGTTGAGCTATAAATACTTTAAGTTCTAAACGATTCATTTAGATTGTCAGTATACCGATCCACTTAAATTTTCACACAAAGTTAAATTCTTTCGAGATACGAGATTAGTGTTTTAATGAACTTAAACTTATTCGTGTGTCCCACCTTAGAATATACTCCCGTATCCAGACTCCTATATTCAGTGTTACAGGTGAATGTACACTAATGATATCTGTAAGGGGTAAATGCGAGACCATGAGAGCTCAGGCTATTGCTTCCGCAAAATCAGAGAGATGATGGTTCGAATTTAGGTGTGTCCCCCTTGGGGATCTTCTTTTCAACAGCACATGATTAGCATTTTTCAATGTTTCATCATTTTTTATGCTGAGGGTGGGCTTTATGAATAAAGCAATGCAAAGTATTATACGAAGACTAGGCTATTGTTCCCTCAAAATCAGAAGTCCTTGTATAATACCCCAGATATCACCACGCACAAAGACCTAGTATGTCAGAAATAGAAAGCCCTTCAAACGAGATTTCGGGGGTTACCCATATATCCGAGAGATGTTTCCCACGAGATAAGTAAGCGTGTGATATTTAGGTTTATATCTCGAAGACAATCTACTAAGCGTGTAAAAACTTATTGGCATATCATCAGTGAGACCGTTTATCACATTTTAACTTTCCATTTCTTTAGCGTACTGTGATCGTCTACTGATGTACTATAATTTCATCTTTTTCACAACAAAAACTCATTTTGATTTTTTCGATGTTTTTGGATTTTTCAAATTTTCTAATGTTTTTGGATTTTCTGAAAATTCATACTGCCCCTAAAATTCATAACCATTTAAAGAAAAATTTGACAAACCGATGTGAATTGTTTCAATTCTCCACTCACTTGGCATAAACAATCAGAACTCCCCCTGACAACAAACTATTTTCCCATTATGATTTCAAAACACTTAAGTTTGTTTTAATCAAATGGTTTTTTCCGAAAAATTAGTTTTGTTGATTTCACTTGTAAGATCGGGGATTTGTTCATCACTTTGTCCTCCAAAAACCACTTGTATGAAAGTTAAATCAAGTTCAACTTAATGACCTTGATTAACCACTTGTAGGTTCACTTTCAGGAACTTATCAACAATACTATCTGTAAATCGAAATATAACAATTTTCAGCTTTGAGAAAGATGCCGATTCATGCTCCACGATTACCAACTTGGGAGCTCCGGCAAGTTTGGATTTTTATTCATAGAGATTCTCCCAAGCCTGATGGTTCTTGGGAGTTTCCGAGACATCCTCACTCGGTTTCTTACCTTTCCTTTTATTTTCATAAAATTCCTTTACCCCTTTGACCTTCCCGTCAACCATTTTTCCAAAAATATTTTGAAATTTTGGGGTTAAAGGCTTTTTCAATATCAAATTCTTATAAGAACAAGTTCATACCTTCATCTTCACCACAACACAACTCTCACTCTCTCCCTCATAAGCTCTCGGTCGAACACCCTACACACACCATCACCATTTTCAATTATCATTCATCCAATCCAAGGTTATTTCAAGGTATTACAAGGTGTCTAAGGAAGTGTGGAACACTCGGATCATCAAGGACCTCCTCCGTTTGCTTTTATCCACTCCACATTCTTCATTGTTTCTTCCCTAGCTTGAAGCTAGTAGTAAGATTCTTTTAACTCTTGGTGCTTCATATTTTTAGTGGATAAAAGATATATTATGTTGAAAGAACAAGAAAACTAAAATACTTGAACTTGAATCTTGAAACATAGGATGAAATATGATGAAATCTTGTTGAAATGATGTTGTTTACAACAGGAATAATGTTTGTTTGTTGATTTCTTGAGATGATGATGTTAATCATCACATTAAGCTTGCTAGATGGTGTTTAAACACTTAATCTAGCAAGTGGAAGGATGATCATGTAACCACATATGATGATCATCTTTTAGTGAACACATGAACTTGATAAATAAAAATGATTTCTTGTAAAACAATGATCAAAGTGACCTAGTAAACTTGTGAATCTAAGACTTGTGAATGATTTTCCAAGAAAACCAAGTTTAAAAAGATGATTTTTGAAAGATCATGTGTGACAACCCGAGTTTTCAAGGTCTTTCCTCGCAACTGCGTTTTCTTAATTCGTTGCGTTCTTATTATGCGCACCTTGTTATTTGATTGTAAGTTGATATTAGTGTTAATTGGTTAAATGTTAATCATGGACCTTGTGAAATATGTGATGTGTTGTTACATGTATACATAACGAAATCTAAGAAGGGATTTCGCCATAAGTCTGCTCGATGAAATCCAGGGGATTTCGCCATATCTCACTCGACAAAATCTGGGGATTTCGCCGGCCCCGATTTTGCCAAAGCCCATTTAGGGCCCAGCACTTTATAACTTTTGTATAAAAGGATGTGGGTTACGTAAACTGCTTTTAGCGAAACCCTAGAGTCTCTCCCTATCCCTTGTACGAAGGCAGCCTTGAACACTCGAAGCCTCTTACATCGATCGATTCATTGTTCCTCCTGTTTGGGTTAGTGATCAACCATTGATTATTATTTGATTGAAATCATTATGGACTATTTGTTTGGTATCATGTATTAACTGTTATTGTGAAATGCTTATGATCATATGATTGGATGATGATTGATGAATAAGTAATTAGATCACCGTGATTGTATCAAGTTGTGGATGGTTCTGGTTAATGTGGAATATGATGTTACATGCTGACCGTGTAGTTTATGACTATGATGGAATTAATCTTTGTGGTTATGTGATCATATATAGTCTGTTGAGAATGATAGATTGATCGTATTGTCATGGTGGTAGTCGTAACCTGTGTTAGAGATGGGATGAAACTGTTACTTGAATGGATTCCAATGATGTTGGTCGTATGATAGAAATGATGATATAATCATGTAACTGTTAGAATGTAATTAGGGTTTCTGTGTTACGAAACTGTTGATGATGAAAACCCTGTTCCGACGAAATCACTACCCCGACGAAGACACTGTCCTGACAAAAACCCAGAGCCAACGAAAATTCAATCACGACGAAAACCCTTTGGGATTTCGTCGCCCAGGGGATTTCGTCACCTGGGGGTTTTTTCCGAATGTCTTGTCAAGTTGGGAAACAGACACAATAACTCAATTAAGTCTGTTAGGTCTGTTAATGGATATCTATGTTAGAATAAACTGAGAAATCAACTATGTGAATCATGAATTGTATGAACTTGATTAACTGTTTATGTGTTACATGATAATAATTACCCAAGCACACCTTATTGTGTTAGATTGCATGAGAATCATTACAAACATAAACTGATTGTGTATAGGTGCATACTATAGGCTTTACTGAATTGTTTATGCACAAGTAGTTTAGCATACCGAGCAAACCGAGGTGAGTTCACACTCTTTAAAAGGCATGGGATTCCCAGTGGTTGGGAATGAGGTTAAAGAACTAAAACGGAACCTACATATCCTCCTTGGGTAGGATATATATCGCCATCCTCCATGGGTAGGATGCCAATATTAATCCTGCGTATTCTCCTTGGGTGGAATACGTACGTTCGTCCTCCTTGGGTAGGACAACAACCTTAAACTTACTAGACAAAACTCTATCATGAAGTCCCTCATTTTTATATCGACTAAATCATTGGGCCAATGGCGAGCGGGTCATTAGTAATAGCGCTATTAGGGTGGACAAGCCTTACACCGTGCTGGTAGGACGGGCGTGTACTAATGGATCTGGGCACTCAGTCAATGATGATAGACATTGGCTTAGGGCACAACTTACTTTCGTCAACTGTCGATATGGTAATGGTCTAGTGGTTCACATGGGGAAGCCCCCACTGATTATGGATATGGGTTGGGAAGCAAAGATACTGGTTAACTCGTGGTTCACAAAACAACTTATGGTTTTCGAAACAAACCTTTAAAACTAAACAACCAACTGTGAACTCGCTCAACTTTGTTGTTGACTCGTTGTTACATGCCTTGCACGTCGTTAGGTGATTATGGAGCTTGCACAGGGAGGAGTGGTCGTTGTGGGACATGGACTGTTGAGTTCCATGTTAAACATTTAAACTTTATGAACTTATTACTTATCTTTGGGTTTTACAGTTTATGCTTCCGCTGTTAACTTAAAGTAGGTTACTTTCTTTTGGACACCAATTATATTGTGTTTGGTTTTATTTACTTAATTACGTTGTTCAATATGATTGGTGGCATGATCCTGGTCAGTCACGCCTCCATGCGGTGATACTCCGCTTGTGGATTTTGGGGGTGTGACAGATTGGTATCAGAGCCATTGGTTATAGTGAACTTGGTTTTAAAAAGGGAAAAGCGTTTTGACAAGACTAGACTATAACCTGTACAGTGCTCAACGATCCACAACGACGTTTCGCTCCACGTGCAAGACTCAACATTCTAGGTGATATGGGTTATGTTTATATTAGCTACCTGTTAGTTACATAGTACATGCTCATGGTATGCTTAGATAAATGTAGCAACTATTGTTTAAAACACATGTGTACTTACTCTCTTCTGTCATCGCACTTTCGTAACACTTTTCTCACTCATGCTCTCTTTATTGTGAAGATCATGAGTGGACGTATCAACCTAACTCAAGCCCAGCTGACGGCTTTGATCAATGAACAAGTTGCTACAGCACTCGCAGCCGCTCAGGTAGGAGGTATCACCTGCCATTTCAACTTACTCTAGGGTCTTTAGATCCTACTCTCGTGAACCAACACTTGTGCTTAACTTTTTCTCTTCTTACTCGCATGATAGGTCAACATGCTCAGCCTCTTATGTGTACTTTCAAAACTTTTATGGACTACCGACCTACTACTTTCAACGGCACTAAAGGAGCTGTAGGTCTCCTCTACTGGTTCGAGAAGCTCGAATCTGTTTTCGAGATGTGTGAATGCCCTGAGGCTCGTAGGGTGAAGTATGCTACTGGTACTCTCGAAGGTGTAGCACTCACATGGTGGAACGCTCAGGTCCAAATGCTAGGGTTGGTTGCTGCTAATGCCACCCCATGGAATGACTTCAAAGATTTGATCAAGGAAGAGTACTGCAATCGTGATGACATCCACAAGCTGGAAGTGGAGTTCTACAACTTAAAGATGACGGGGTCTGAAATAGAGACGTATACGAAGAGATCAAATGAGCTGGCTATCTTGTGTCCTACTATGGTAGATCCTCCTATCAAGCGTATCGAGTTGTACCTCAAAGGTTTAGTGCCAGAGATCTAGAGTCATGTGACTGCAGCGAACCTCGCCACAATTCAGCAAGTTATTCATTTGGCTCATCGTCTCACTGATCAGGCAGTCGAGCATAACAGGCTGCCCAAGCGTATTGGTACTACTACTACTTCTGATGCCCCCAACGATAACAAGCGTAAATGGGATGGAGTCTCAAGCAAGGGTTCAACATCAGCTCAGTCTCAACAGCGAAAGACTGATGACTACAAGAGCCCTGGTCAGCAATCCTCGGGTAGTCAGGGGCAGGGTGGATACAGAGGAAATCACCCCAAGTGCAACCGATGCAACATGAATCATAGTGGGTCGGGCAATAAGGGTCGTTGTCAGAGGTGTAACAAGCTTGGTCATGAAGCTAAGGATTACAGGGGCACACGACCGGCAAATCAGAATCATCAACAACAGCCACCAGCTCCACAGAATCAGCAGCAGCAACAGCAGGGTAACAGGGGATGCTATCAGTGTGGTGCCGAAGGTCACTTCAAGAGAAACAGCCCCCAGTTGAACCAGAATCAAAACAACAACAATAATCAGGGGAACGGGAACAATAACGGGGGTAACAATGATGGCAATGGTGCCAGGGGACGTGCTTTCGTGCTGGGCCAGGGTGACGCGAGGAACGATCCCAACGTTGTGATGGGTAAGTTTCTTTTGGATGACTTCTTTGTTACTATTTTATTCGATTCGGGTGCCGATACTAGTTATGTGTCCTTAAAAGTTAATCAAATGCTTAAGCGCACTCCAACACTTTTGAACACCAAACACATGGTAAAGCTAGCAAACGGTAAAAGTCTCGAGGCCACACACATAGTTAAGGGTTGTAATCTCGTCTTAGCTGGTCAGACCTTCTCTATCGATCTTATTCCTATCATTCTTGGTAGTTTCAACGTCGTTATTGGGATGGGTTGGCTATCTCAACATCAAGCGGAGATTATTTGCAAGGAGAAAATCGTTCGTATCCCTTGTTCTGGTGAAGAACCTCTCATGATTCATGGCGACAAGAGTGGTGCTGTTGTGGGCATCATCTCTTTCCTTAAGGCCCAGAAGTGTTTGGGAAAGGGCCACACTGCTATTCTAGCCCTCGTTTCTTATGCATCCTTGAAGGAAAAGAAGATAGAAGACATTCCTATTGTGCGCGACTTCCCCGAGGTATTTCCTGAGGAATTACCTGGTCTTCCGCCTCATCGACAAGTCGAGTTTCAAATCGAGCTAGCTCCTGGAGCAGCACCAATAGCTCGTGCACCTTATCGTCTAGCTCCATCTGAACTAGAAGAACTATCCACACAGTTACAAGAACTCCTGGAAAAGGGTTTCATACGTCCTAGCTCTTCGCCCTGGGGAGCTCAAGTATTATTTGTGAAGAAGAAAGACGGTACCTTCAGAATGTGTATTGACTACCGCAAACTCAACATGGTGATTGTAAAGAATTGCTATCCTCTTCCACGCATTGATGACTTATTCGACCAGTTGCAAGGGTCGAGTTTCTACTCAAAGATTGACCTGAGGTCAGGCTACCATCAACTGAGAGTCCGAGACGAGGATATCTCTAACACAGCATTCAGAACTCGTTATGGGCATTACGAGTTTCTAGTTATGCCTTTCGGATTGAAGAATAAACCTGCGGTCTTCATGGATCTTATGAACAGAGTGTACAAGCCTTATCTGGATAAGTTCGCTATTGTATTCATTGACGACATCCTGATCAACTCTAAGAGTCAGGAGGAACACGAACATCACTTGCGGCTTATTCTGGAACTCCTTCGAACAGAGCAGTTGTATGCCAAATTTTTGAAATGTGACTTCTGGCTTCGCGAAGTCCATTTTCTAGGCCACGTGGTAAACAAGGATGGGATTCATGTTGATCCATCCAAGGTAGGCTCGATCAAGAACTGGCCTGCACCCCGTACACCAACAGAAATCCGCCAATTCTTGGGTTTGGCGGGCTACTAGAGAAGGTTCATCAAGGATTTCTCCAAGATTGCGCAACCTCTCACCTCACTAACTCAGAAGGGTGTCACCTATCGTTGGGGCAATGCACATGAATCTGTGTTTCAGCACTTAAAAGATAGACTTTGTAGCGCACCTATTCTCTTACTGCCTGAAGGCACAGACGATTTTGTGGTTTATTGCGACGCGTCCATCCAAGGACTTGGTTGCGTGTTGATGCAACATGACAAGGTCATTGCTTACGCGTCACGCCAACTTAAAGTTCACGAAAGGAACTACACTACGCAAGACTTGGAGTTGGGAGCAGTGGTTTCTGCTCTTAAGATATGGAGACATTACCTTTACGGTACCAAGTGCACCATTTACACCGATCACAGGAGTCTCGAGCATATCTTCAAGAAAAAGGAGTTAAACATGCGACAACGTCGATGGGTCGAGCTCTTGAATGATTACGAATGCGCAATCAAATACCATCCGGCCAAAGCCAATGTTGTGACCAACGCCCTCAGTCGAAAGGATACTACACCTAAGCGAGTGCGTGCATTACAACTTACCATCCAATCTAGTCTTCCTACTCAGATACGAGATGCTCAGGTTGAAGCATTGAAAGCAGAGAATATCAGGGTTGAGTCCCTACGAGGATTTAAGGAAACTGTTAGAACAAAAGGAAGACGAGGCTAAATACGTAACAGGGCGCATCTGGGTCCCACTTTACGGAAACTTACGCGAGCTTGTGATGGACGAAGCGCACAAGTCTCGTTACTCAGTACATCCTGGTTCAGATAAGATGTACTGATGTGTGTAAAATGCAACATATAAATTACATCAAATAAGGCATAAAACTAACCCTTTTTTAGTACTAATGTTGGAAAAAGTATGTTTTTGTCTTCCTTTTGAATTTACAGGGTCAAATGAGCTTAAACGAACAAAAGGAACAAAAATACAGCCAAAACCAACATAAATACAAAGAAAAGGAAGAAACGTGGCATGCCCGACCCCTCGACAACAACTCCCAAAGCAAAAACAAGAAGAAAAGCTGAGCATGGGGTTGTGCCCAGCTGAGCATGGGGCTGTGCCCAGCCCGACACGGGGCGTGCCCAGCCCGACACAGGGCGTGTCCAGCTCAACACGGGGTCGTGCTCAGCGAACACGGGGCCGTGTCCAGAATGGTCAGCCCTGGCACAAAAGACAAACCTGTAGAAGCTTCTATTGCCCACCACGGGGCCGTGCCCAGTGGACACGGGGGCGTGGCGAAAGTACAGCAGGCGCATTAATTGTAATTGCGAATTACAATTAATGAAGAGAGAGAGTGTCAGACGGACACGGGGCCGTGCCCAGCGGACACGGGGGCGTGTGGAGCTAATAAAGAGAAACTGTATTAATGAAGAAAGAGAAAAGGGTGGACACGGGGCCGTGTCCAGGCTTCTGTACAGGCTATAAATAGGAGTGCTTGGCTCAAGCTCAAACTATCCCTTGGCACACCACCTCTCTCACACTTCATCCACCACCCACCACCATCACAACACCATCATCCACCACCATCATCCATTGTCCATCATAGAGTGTGTGAGTCGTCTCGGGATCCAAGATTGATCGTAAGAGTTCTTGACAATCAAGGCCATGTTTGCCTAAGTCTCTTACATCACTTGGTGAAGACAAAGTGTCTAGTATAATACTTTTTATTTCTAATTATTTGCACTTTTTATTTGGTTTTGTATTAATGACTTTAATAACTAGTTACTTATGTTGAAGGTGATCTTTCCTTATCGTTTGTCCGTGGTGTCTTGGCATTATTTTACTGTCTATATAAAATAAAGGATTTTCACCATTCATATCTCCACGGTCTATATGGAGGTATGTTGGCTACCTGGTAGGGAGTTAAGGGAACGGTTTGGTAAAGGTCTTGCAATTGTTCAGCGTTTAGAGGTCCTGCAATGGACCTGGGTCAAATTTAGTAGGACCTCCTTCAATACTTCACGGTATTGGATGGCGGGGGTCCAAACTCTTTGATCCCCTCATAAGTTAACTACTATTAATACTATAACCCGGCTATTTAGGACTGTATCCCTGCTGACTCAGACTACTTAGCCGAGGGTAACGTCACCGCCAAAAGCGGGGCCTACCACAATACTGCATTAATAACTTAATTCATTATCTTCCAATAATCCACCCCTTTAGGATTGTATCCCTGCTGACTCAAACTACTGGGGTGAGGGTAACGTCACCTTCAAAAGAGGGGCCTACTACAATAACTAAGATAATCTCTTAATTATGTGCAAAAGTGCGGAAATAATCAAAGGTTATACTAGATACGAGTCGGAACCAAGTGATTCATCTTGTCTATCTGTATTTATTTTTATTTTTATTTTCAGCATTTTAGTTAGTTTTATTTTTCTTAGTTTAAAACATTTTTCTAAAATTTTGTTTTGGTTAGACGTTGAGGATAAACCGGTACTAAAAGCTCTTGTGTCCTTGGACGACCTCGGTATCTTACCAACGCTATACTACACTCAACGATGGGTGCACTTGCCCATATGTGTGTTTAGTGTTAGTGAAATATCGTGTTTTATAAATTTAAAACTTGGCTAAAATAAGTGTTAAAAAGGGCTTAAAATATACACCTAAAATATACGACACTTTATCGCACATCAAGTTTATGGCGCCGTTGCCGGGGACACAAGGATTTTAGGAAAGCTTAAAACGACGGCCTAATCTGTTTTTCAAAACCTTTTCAAAACGGGCCCACATTTTTCTGCATTGTAGTTTAGTTTTGCATTTACAGTAGGTTGAACACGGGCCGTGCTCGCTGAACACGGGGCCGTGCTGCATATTTTTCATAAAACACCCAGTAACAGAAGCTTGAACACGGGCCGTGCTCACTGAACACGCCCCGTGCTCAACGAAATCAGTAAATTTAATTAAAACGCCCAGATACAGATCCTGAACACGGGGCCGTGCTCACTGAACACGGGGCCGTGTCCAGCCTCTGTTTCCGTTTTTATTTTTGTTTTCTGATCTCGAGACTCGGTTGTGATCTGCTGAGTGATTCTTATGGATCAATACTCAGGAGGTTACAACTACACCTATGAGGAGGATGATTATAGGGGTAATTATTGCACTAATTGTCGTAACGCACGATCGGTTCAAAATAATCGCTCATATCAACCATCCAATTCATACACCTACTATGAGGAGCCCAGGTACGAGCCATCAACTTCATACACATCCTATGAAGACCAAAGGTATGAACCTCCTCCCTCATACTCATATTTTGATGAACCAAGGTATGAGCCTTCATACTCATACTTTGAGGAACCAAGATATGAGCCACCACCTTCGTATGCTTATTATGAGGAACCATGGCGTGAACAACCCACCTCATATGAGTATTATGAAGAACAAAATTACGACCCTTATCCATCATATACTTACAATGAAGAACAATGGTGCGAACCATCTACTTCATATGGGTATTATGAGGAACAAGGGATCGAACAACCGGATTCAAGCTTAGAAAATACCGATTCTTTTTCTATAACCGAAGTGACCGATAGGATATTAGAACACATTAGAGTTATCGATCGATGTATAAAAGAAGCTCGCGCAAGGGAAGAGGAGTCCCGCGCAAGAGAAGAATTAAAAAGGGAAGAGATAACTGAAAGTGTTAAAATGGAAGAACAAATAAGTGAAAAACCGACACATGAGTTAAACAACGAAAAAGGTGAGTCCGACAACGTTAAAATTCAAGAAGAGTCTAATTTTGAAGAAATTAATCTCTTGTCACCTTCTTTTGAAAATCATTGTTTAGTACCCACTCATGCTAAGTTTTTAAAAGAGTTAAACACTAACACTAAAATTGACGAAACGGTAAGTGTTAAGTTAACTAACGATCAAACGTCACTAATAAAAGAAGACCCATTTGAAATTAACATTACACCGGTTCCATGTTTCTTTCAAAATTCGTTTATTAGTAATGTCACAATCGATAAAGATCTTTGTGTTAACATAATGCCTAACTACATTTTCGAAAAATTAAGTATTAGTGATTTTTCTCCACTTCAAATACCCATTTTTCTATCCAATCGGAAAGTAATAAAATCTATCGGTATAGTTGAGGATGTATTGGTTCAAACAAATCAAATGGTAATCCCGACCGATTTTGTCATCCTCGATGACGCTCCTCTAGTGTTGGGGCGACCATTTGTAAAAACTCACGAAGCTTTGAAAAACCGGAAGTTCAACAATCTACCTCTTCAATTAGGGGCATTTAAAAAGAGTGTCGATCTTGAGCGATCAATGAAATATCCATTCGGCAATGACGACCCCCTAATTGAAGATGAGCCAGAACCACCTGATAAAGTGGGTCTAGCCAAGGACCCTTATAAACGTGGCGCACCACGGAGGCATTCCACAGAACTATCCGTAGTTTTAGTTTAGATTAACTTTTACGTTTTCTAGTTTAGTTTTTTTTTTTATTTTCAGGAATAAAACACACTCGGGATGGTGAAGGATTATAAGGGAAGCTTGAACCAACACCCCATACACAAAAACAGAGCCTCCCGATGATTTTTCTTCATTACAGCAAGTTCAGCACGGGGCCGTGCTCACCCCAACACGCCCCGTGCCCAAGGTTCTATAGAAAATGCCCAGTTCAGGTACCTGGACACGGGGCCGTGCTCACTGGACACGCCCCCGTGCCCAGCCTTCTGTTTACTTTTGGTACTGGCAGTCTGGACACTGGGCCGTGCTCAGCCAACACCACCCCGTGTTCAGCTACCCAGTACCATAAAATCTTGTTTTTAACCCATTTTTACACATTTAATCAGCCTAAAAACTTATTTTTGGGACACATTGAGGACAATGTGTAATTTAAGTGTGGGGGGGATGCTAAAACCTTGAATCTTGCAAGTCCTAAATACAAGCCTTACACAAAACTCTATTGGAATCGCTAATCACCCCAAAAATTTTCAAAAATTTTACTTGTCTAGGTTTAATTTGGGAATTTCAAAATTCTAAAAAGGTTATATTTTTACAAATTTACAACCGATAACGTCGTGATAAAAAGAACCAACATAAGAAATTTATGAAAAGGCATGACAAGCTTAGTTAAAATTTAATTATATATACTTGATCACATAAAAACCCATTCCCACAAAAGTGAGTTTTGAGCCTTTATTGAGCATACAAATATATACCTTTAAATTAAATGCTCATCTTTCGTTTCTTGTGTGAATAGCCGCTTGGTTCTTACGACTCTAGAACTTGCCATGATGATACATTCCCGGTCCTTACCAACTTAAACCCGAGTAAGTAAATGATGGAGGCATTAGGACTAACCCTTTTTATTTCTACACCATTATTTTTCTTTTTTTTCTTACCACCTACCCAAAATCCCCCTAGTTAACCCCTTTGAGCCTAAACCTTTTCATTTCATAACCCAAAACAAAATCCCTTTCACCCACCAAAACCTTTTTATTTCTAACCCTTTGTTTTAGTAACAAGCTCGGTTTTTCTTATGAGTTTCAAAAAAAAAGATGATGATGATGATGATGAAGCAAAAGAGAAATAAACAAACAAGTTTATCAAAAATAATTTTGTTTGAATAGTGGCTTCATCAAAATAAAAAAATAAAAATAAAAAAAAGAGGTCTTACGAAAACCGATGCTTTTTACGCCTTTCGCCCTTTTACTAACCACTAACCCAACCACCTACCTTTAAACCAAGCCTAACCCTTAACCCACAAAGTCCTCTTGATATTTACAAAGGTATATAAGTTAAAAAGGAGGAGGATTGATTGCTTGGCAAGCCTATGGTAGGAGTAAGTTCCATGCCGCTCTCGAGTGTTTCACAAAAATACATCTTCGGCCGAGTGTTGAGTGATTCCCCGTGAGGTATGTGAACTTGTATATAAATAAAATTTTAAAGAGGCATGTTATGCCCAAATAAGTAATCTCTCTTATGAAAAGTTCAAAATAAATCATAACGAATAGGATTGTAAATAACATAAAAATAAAGCCTAATAAAGAATCTTGGATTCCCGGCACTCTATGACAAGCCCAAAAACCTTCTCTTCTACCAATTCCATTTGGGAGTGTAAAGCCACATTATAAAGAGTTTTGCTTGAGGACAAGCAAAGATTCAAGTGTGGGGGTATTTGATGTGTGTAAAATGCAACATATAAATTACATCAAATAAGGCATAAAACTAACCCTTTTTTAGTACTAATGTTGGAAAAAGTATGTTTTTGTCTTCCTTTTGAATTTACAGGGTCAAATGAGCTTAAACGAACAAAAGGAACAAAAATACAGCCACAACCAACATAAATACAAAGAAAAGGAAGAAACGTGGCATGCCCGACCCCTCGACAACAACTCCCAAAGCAAAAACAAGAAGAAAAGCTGAGCATGGGGTTGTGCCCAGCTGAGCATGGGGCTGTGCCCAGCCCGACACGGGGCGTGTCCAGCTCAACACGGGGTCGTGCTCAGCGAACACGGGGCCGTGTCCAGAAGGGTCAGCCCTGGCACAAAAGACAAACCTGTAGAAGCTTCTATTGCCCACCACGGGGCCGTGCCCAGCGGACACGGGGGCGTGGCGAAAGTACAGCAGGCGCATTAATTGTAATTGCGAATTACAATTAATGAAGAGAGAGAGTGTCAGACGGACACGGGGCCGTGCCCAGCGGACACGGGGGCGTGTGGAGCTAATAAAGACAAACTGTATTAATGAAGAAAGAGAAAAGGGTGGACACGGGGCCGTGTCCAGCGGACACGGGGCCGTGTCCAGGCTTCTGTACAGGCTATAAATAGGAGTGCTTGGCTCAAGCTCAAACTATCCCTTGGCACACCACCTCTCTCACACTTCATCCACCACCCACCACCATCACAACACCATCATCCACCACCATCATCCATTGTCCATCATAGAGTGTGTGAGTCGTCTCGGGATCCAAGATTGATCGTAAGAGTTCTTGACAATCAAGGCCATGTTTGCCTAAGTCTCTTACATCACTTGGTGAAGACAAAGTGTCTAGTATAATACTTTTTATTTCTAATCTTTTGCACTTTTTATTTGGTTTTGTATTAATGACTTTAATAACTAGTTACTTATGTTGAAGGTGATCTTTCCTTATCGTTTGTCCGTGGTGTCTTGGCATTATTTTACTGTCTATATAAAATAAAGGATTTTCACCATTCATATCTCCACGGTCTATATGGAGGTATGTTGGCTACCTGGTAGGGGGTTAAGGGAACGGTTTGGTAAAGGTCTTGCCATTGTTCAGCGTTTAGAGGTCCTGCAATGGACCTGGGTCAAATTTAGTAGGACCTCCTTCAATACTTCACGGTATTGGATGGCGGGGGTCCAAACTCTTTGATCCCCTCATAAGTTAACTACTATTAATACTATAACCCGGCTATTTAGGACTGTATCCCTGCTGACTCAGACTACTTAGCCGAGGGTAACGTCACCGCCAAAAGCGGGGCCTATCACAATACTGCATTAATAACTTAATTCATTATCTTCCAATAATCCACCCCTTTAGGATTGTATCCTTGCTGACTCAAACTACTGGGGTGAGGGTAACGTCGCCTTCAAAAGAGGGGCCTACTACAATAACTAAGATAATCTCTTAATTATGTGCAAAAGTGCGGAAATAATCAAAGGTTATACTAGATACGAGTCGGAACCAAGTGATTCATCTTGTCTATCTGTTTTTATTTTTATTTTTATTTTCAGCATTTTAGTTAGTTTTATTTTTCTTAGTTTAAAACATTTTTCTAAAATTTATTTTGGTTAGACGTTGAGGATAAACCGGTACTAAAAGCTCTTGTGTCCTTGGACGACCTCAGTATCTTACCAACGCTATACTACACTCAACGATGGGTGCACTTGCCCATATGTGTGTTTAGTGTTAGTGAAATATCGTGTTTTATAAATTTAAAACTTGGCTAAAATAAGTGTTAAAAAGGGCTTAAAATATACACCTAAAATATACGACACTTTATCGCACATCATGTACCACGACTTAAAGACTACATACTGGTGGCCTAGCATGAAAGCCAACATAGCAACCTACGTCAGTAAATGTTTGACTTGTGCGAGAGTCAAGATCGAATATCAGAAACCGTCAAGCCTACTCCAACAACCAGAGATCCCGACATGGAAATGGGAGCAAATTTCCATGGATTTCGTTACTGGCCTGCCTAGATCACAACGCAGAAATGACACTATTTGGGTGATAGTGGATCGATTGACTAAGTCTGCACACTTCTTGGCTATCAAGGAAACGGATAAGTTTTCTACTTTAGCAGACGTTTACATGAAGGAAGTGGTTTCGAGGCACGGGGTGCCAACCTCCATTATTTCTGATCGTGATGCACGTTTTACTTCTGAGTTGTGGCAAGCGATGCACAAGTCTTTTAGCTCTCGATTAGACATGAGCACAGCATATTACCCGCAAACGGATGGGCAGTCTGAATGCACCATCCAAACCCTTGAAGACATGCTTAGAGCATGTGTGATCGATTTTGGTAACGGCTGGGAATGACATCTCCCTTTAGTGGAATTTTCGTATAATAACAGCTACCACACCAGTATCCAAGCCGCTCCATTTAAGACATTGTACGGACGTAAATGCCGATCACCTCTTTGCTGGGCAGAAGTTGGTGACAGCCAAATCACTGGCCCAGAACTTGTGGTAGACACAACTGAGAAGATAGCTCAGATACGACAACAAATGGAGGCAGCTCGTGACCGTCAGAAAAGCTACGCTCATAAGCGCAGGAAACCACTCGAGTTCCAGGTTGGGGATCGAGTGCTACTCAAAGTCTCACCTTGGAAAGGTGTAGTTCGTTTTGGCAAACGAGGCAAACTCAATCCGCGTTATGTCGGACCGTTCGAAATCATTGAGAAAATTGGCAAAGTCGCTTACAGATTGAACCTACTCGAAGAACTCAGTGGAGTTCACAACGTATTTCACGTGTCAAATCTGAATAAGTTTCTGCCAGACGAGACCCTCATAGCTCCTTTGAAGGAGCTCACAATCGACGATCAGCTGCGATTCGTCGAGGAACCAGTAGAAATCACAGACCGAGATGTTAAGGTTCTCAAGCGCACCAGAATACCTCTTGTTCGAGTTTGTTGGAACTCCCGTCATGGCCCAGAGTTCACCTGGGAACGAGAAGATCAAATGAAACACAAGTATCCCCAGTTGTTCGAGAACAGTGCAACCACTACTGAGGCTGAAGCTACTGCAGAATTTCGGGACGAAATTCCAAACCAACGGGGGGATGATGTGACACCCCCAAGAAAACCAGGAAACAACGCAACACAACTAGCTTCCTCAGTAACCACGTGCTAAATTTCAGGACGAAATTTCTTTCAAGTTGGGGATGATGTGACAACCCAAGTTTTCAAGGTCTTTCCTCGCAACTGCGTTTTCTTAATTTGTTGCGTTCTTATTATGTGCACCTTGTTATTTGATTGTAAGTTGATGTTGGTGTTAATTGGTTAAATGTTAATCATGGACCTCGTGAAATATGTGATGTGTTATTACATGTATACATGACGAAATCTAAGAAGGGATTTCGCCACAAGTTTGCTCGACGAAATCCAGGGGATTTCGCCATATCTCACTCGACGAAATCTGGGGATTTCGCCGACCCCGATTTCACCAAAGCCCATTTAGGGCCCAGCACTTTATAACTTTTGTATAAAAGTATGTGGGTTACGTAAACTGCTATTAGCGAAACCCTAGAGTCTCTCCATATCCCTTGTACGACGGCAGCCTTGAACACTCGGAGCCTCTTACATCGATCCATTCATTGTTCCTCCTATTTGGGTTAGTGATCAACCATTGATTATTATTTGATTGAAATCATTATGGACTATTTGTTTGGTATCATGTATTAATTGTTATTGTGAAATGCTTATGATCATATGATTGGATGATGATTGATGAATAAGTAATTAGATCTTCGTGATTGTATCAAGTTATGGATGGTTCTGGTTAATGTGGAATATGATGTTACATGCTGACCGTGTAGTTTATGACTATGATGGAATTAATCTTTGTGGTTATGTGATCATATATAGTCTGTTGAGAATGATAAATTGATCGTATTATATTGGTTGTAGTCGTAACCTGTGTTAGAGGTGGGATGAAACTGTTACTTGAATGGATTCCAATGATGCTGATCGTATGATAGAAATGATGATATAATCATGTAACTGTTAGAATGTAATTAGGGTTTCTGTGTTACGAAACTGTTGATGATGAAAACCCTGTTCCGACGAAATCACTACCCCGACAAAGACACTGTCCGGACGAAAACCCAGAGCCGACAAAAATTCAATCATGACGAAAACCCTTTGGGATTTCGTCGCCCTGGGGATTTCATCGCCTGGGGGTTTTCGCCGAATGTCTTGTCAAGTTGGGAAACAGACACAGTAACTCAGTTAAGTCTGTTAGGTCTGTTAATGGATAGCTATGTTAGAATAAACTGAGAAATCAACTATGTGAATCATGAATTGTATGAACTTGATTAACTATTTATGTGTTACATGATAATAATTACCCAAGCACACCTTATTATGTTAGATTGCATGAGAATCATTATGAACATAAACTGATTATGTATACCTGCATATTATAGGCTTTGACTGAATTGTTTGTGCATAAGTAGTTGAGCATACCGAGAAAACCGAGGTGAGTTCACTCTCTTTAAAAGGCATAGGATTCCCGGTGGTTGGGAATGGGGTTAAAGAACTAAAACGGAACCTACATATCCTCCTTGGGTAGGATATGTACCGCCATCCTCCATGGGTAGGATGCCAATATTAATCATGTTTATTCTCCTTGGGTGGAATACGTACGTTCGTCCTCCTTGGGTAGAACAACAACCTTAAACTTACTAGACAAAACTCTATCTTGAAGTCCCTCATTTTTATATCGACTTAATCGCCGGGCCAATGGCGAGCGGGTCATTAGTAATAGCGCTATTAGGGTTGACAAGCCTCACACCGTGCCATTAGGATGGGCGTGTACTAATGGATCTGGGCACTCAGTCAATGATGATAGACATTGGCTTAGGGCACAACTTACTTTCGTCAGTTGTCGATATGGTAACGGTCTGGTGGTTCACATGGGGAAGCCCCCACTGATTATGGATATGGGTTGGGAAGCAAAGATACTGGTTAACTCGTGGTTCACGAAACAACTTATGGTTTTCGAAACAAACCTTTAAAACTAAACAACCAACTGTGAACTCGCTCAAATTTGTTGTTGACTCGTTGTTACATGCCTTGCAGGTCGTTAGGTGCTTATGGAGCTTGCACAGGGAGGAGTGGTCGTTGTGGGACATGGACTGTTGAGTTCCATGTTAAACATTTAAACTTTATGAACTTATTAATTATGTTTGGGTTTTACAGTTTATGCTTCCGCTGTTAACTTAAAGTATGTTACTTTCTTTTGGACACCAATTGTATTGTGTTTGGTTTTATTTACTTAATTACGTTGTTCAATATGATTGGTGGCTTGATCCTGGTCAGTCACGCCTCCATGCGGTGATACTCCGCTTGTGGATTTTGGGGTGTGACATCATGGTTTTTACTAAACTTATACCATTTTTAGTGGAAAAACAAGTGTATAAACACTAGGGGAACAAGAAGGTTTAATAAAGAAACATTTTTGTAAAATATGTTTACAAGTTGTAAACATCTAAAATCCTCAAGAATGAAGTTTAACAAGTAATAAATATATTTTGGAGGGTAACTAAACCCACTAAACACTTTACCAAGTTACTACGCGTTTTTGTGAAAGATCAAGTTCATGTTATTATGTAAAGTGTATTGTTTTTACACTTGATAAGTATAATATTGTTAAGGTTGATTGATTGAATATTGCGTGTTGATTTTTGAAAAGAAAATGATATGCTATATAGCATGGACACCTCCATTTACAAAGGAAACTATGGCAAAATTTTCTAAAAATCCAAACACTTAGAAAATACTTTCTAGACAAGTGTTTACAAGTATGTTTTAAACCATGTTTTTCAATATAAGCTTTGCCATGAATATTGATACAAAAATACAAGTATTGGAGGTTGGTTTTTGTAAATAAAAATGGATAAATATATATTTAGAATATATATTTTATATTAAGACACTTGTGTGAATATTTGTTTACTTGTGGAATAGTTATATTATTTTAGGGTAAAATAATATAACTTAACAAATACCATGGAAATAACAACTCCAAAATAATACCAAAAATCACAAGAAATAAATATTTAAGTTACACACATAATATTGTGAAACCGAACACAAAAACGTAACTTATGGGATATTCCGGAAAATACCGTTACAGTATATTTTTGTTATATATTATTTTGGAAACAGAAGGAATGAAAATATGATTTTTATACATATTACCAAGTATATCATATTTTCGACAAAGGAGAAAATATATTATTTTTGGAAAGATAAAAATATATATTTTCCTAGTATATTTATAAGATATATAATTTTTGGGAAAAATATATATTTTTGGACAATTCATTATTTTGGTCAAAATAAGGTTATATATATTTTCTAAAGTGAGAATTGAAAATATATTATTTCGAAAATACGAAAGTACATGTATAAAATACCCCCATCCTTGGGAAGGAAAATACTCGAGAAGTATTTATACAAAAACATTGATTAAACAATTATTCCAAAACAAAATATAATTTAAAGTTAAAATAAATATTATTTTAACAAATAATTATAACTTGGAATAACATAAGAAACGTAACTCAAAAACGTTAAACTCTAAGCCAAGGCACGACCCGTTCATCTAATAGACGTTAGTACACTGTAGGTAGTCGTGTTAGCTGCTGTGGAGATTTGAGTTGACAATACTGAAGACGCACTACAGTGAGTTCATGTCCCCCTTTCTTTTAACTGTTTTCAGCTTTATAACTTCGGGGGTGAAATACATGTTACAATTATACAGACATTTTTATACATGGTATGGTTAGCTTAAGGAGGGTTACTACTTAGATCATGTGAAAGGTGGGTACAACACTTAAGGCCATTAATCCTCCTCGTAGGACCGAGGGACATGAGTGATAGATCTATTTGGGTGTAGCGAGCCCACACCCATGCGGACCAGGGTGGCCCATGTGGTGACTATGTCTTATTCCCGGAGACAAGTTTGCTAGGTTTGAGTTTTCCTGCACCATTTCACACATACCATTGGCCTTGCAAACCATTGGTGATCTTTTTTTCCTTATTGCTACATACCAGGGACTTTCACACATACAGACATATGTCAAAGGTTTATTCATACACACATACACATGAACTCGCTCAACTTTTGTTGATGTTTTTCAAATTACATGTATTTCAGGGAACTAGTGGATCTGGCAGGGTATGCATGTGTCTTCAAGCTGCATTTGAATAAAAGATGTTATCCATGGTTGTTGAGTTTAGGGGGTGTATCCTATTCTTGGACGGGATACATGTTCCTAAACTCAGGTTTATTTCAAGTCTTATGTGGAGTCTTTATGAACTCAGTTGAACATGTCATGGTTTGTAACTTAATTTAGTGTCGATGTTTTCAGACAATGGTATTGTGGTATTTTCTAAACTTTATTAATGGATGAACATCTCATGTTTTTATCATTTATCATTGTTATGATTGAATGCTATGGTATTAAGAAGTCACACCAATTATCCCACGCTTCCACAAAAGTCAGGGTGTGACAAAGAGTTCCCAGGTAAGAGTGACTGGTCCGATTATGTGGATTTGTATGAACACTCTAGCCTTAGACAGAAAACTCAGAGTACAGGCATCCACCCTTTCAGATTGCACGTGTTCACATTATAAGACCCAAACTTTGACGGGATTTTGAAAACTTTGAAGGTTCAAAACCTTATAATAAATCATCCTAGCACAGATGATTGGTTTTCAAAGCGGATTCAAAATTTGTGTTCTTGCTGTGGTTGTCACCTAAGGATAAGTGACGGTATTGTTTTAAGATCTAAACACAAGAATCTTATGTTAGGGTCCTAGGAAGGTTATAGACTAGGTCAAAGCATTACTAATAACCTAATTCCCTATAACCATGGGCTCTGATACCAACTTTTCTGTCACACCCCGACCACGTAAAACAACAAATCGTGGCGGAAACGTCGGGGAGTGTCGTAACAGAATCATTGTTTCACAACCATGGATTAAATAATTTTGTTTTATTGAATTATTGAACTCGTTGTTTTATTACAAATCAGATAAATACAAATATTGTCTTTCAAATTTTAAAGTCGCTAAGGCACAAGTCCGTCCTATGTGTAGCATACATCAACATTCATCACATAGCAGCACCTGAAACATATGTAAAATAATTGGTTTGTAGCATGCTCTGATACCAGCTTTGAAACATTTAAACTTGATTTACTTATTGCTTCCGCTGAACTTATTGAATTTTCATTAAACTTATCGTTGGTACATTTCAAAATAATTGGCAATTTCATTTGAAAACTCGCTATGGGTTCAACTTGATTAGTGGCTCGCTATTGGTACGTCACACGCCTAACGGGGTTTTCGTGGGTGGTATTTTGGGGGTGTGACACCGCGTGGGTAACATTTGACCGACTTTGGGTCTAGCCAAGGACCCTTATAAACGTGGCACACCATGGAGGCATTCCATGGACTATCCATTAGTTTATTAGTTTAATGTTAGTTTAAATTTAGTTTAATGTCTAGTTTTACATTTTATTTTGAGTATTTAGCTATGTAGGAGTAAAGACACACTCAACAGAGGAAAATAGATGACGAAATGGAACCCATGCACATAAAACAGAAGCCTCCCTACTCATTTTCTACAAAATAGTGGCTGCAGCACGAGGCCGTGCTCACCCAGCATGCCCCCGTGCCCGTCTTGCTGTTGTCAAAAACTTCTTGTCCAGAAGGTGGCACGGGCCATACTCACCCAGCACGCCTTCGTGGCCACCCCACTGTAAGTCTTCTGATTTCAATTGTTACTGGCACTTTGGACACGGAGTCGTGTCCCCATAGCACTGGCCCGTGCTGCAAGTGCTAGTAACCAAAATGTTTTGTTATTTTCATACTTTTTACACATTTTTCCAAAATCATTTTTGGGACACATTGAGGACAATGTGTAATTTAAGTGTGGGGGGGATAATAAAAATCATTGAATCGTTTGTCCTAAAACAAGCCTTACACAAAAATCACATTGGAACCGCTAAACACCTCGAACTTTTTCAAAAAAATTTCATTTCTTTCTCTCTTGTTCAAAGTTTAGTTCGGTAAACAAGTCTAAAAATTACGTTTTTACAAATTTACAACCGATAGCGTCGTGATAAAAAGAACCAATTTAGAAAAATAACGAAAACGGACATGATAGATCTTTGTAAAATTTGATTATATATACATTTTTACACTATGACCCTTTTCCCACAAAAGTGAGTTTTGAGCCATTACCGAGCATAAAAATATATACATCTTTACTAATTGCTCAATTTTCATTTCTTGTGTGAATAGCCCGTTTGGTTCTTACGAATCTAGAACTTGACAACCCGATACGTTCCAAATCCATACCGGCAAAAATCCAAGTAAGTAAATGATAGAGACATTAGGACAAATCCAGTTTTCAAACAAAACCTTTATTTTCTTTTCTTTTTACAAAAAAAAAAAACACCCCCTAGTTAAACCCTTTGAGCCTTAAAAACCTTTTTCATTTCAAACCCACCAAAACTACCCTTTTCATTTTTCATGTTTCATTTTTGTAAACTTATCAGTTATGAAGTTACGATTTCGGCTCAGTTTCAACTTTGGCATCAAATAAAAATTGAAAAATATGCCAAATTGCCAAAAAGCAATAGAAGGACCAATAGTTTATGTTTTTGCCCATTTTCCAAGTAAAACTTACCAAACCCGAACCACCACCTACCCTTCAAATTCCTCTTGTTATTTATAAGGATTTAACATCAAAAGGAGGAGGTTTGATCGATTGTCAAGCATATGGTAGGAGTAAGTTCCAAATCAGGCACGAACGTTTCACTTAATATTCGCTGAGTGTTGAGTGAATACTTGTGAGGTGTGTAAAATTGTATATAACTAAATGGAATTTTATAAAGGCATAATATTATGCCCAAAGTAAATAATTTTTCATAAAGTGAGTTTTAAATAATCATAACGAATAGGATTGTAAATAAAATAAAAACAAAATATATTTAAAACGTGGATACCCGACACTCTTAAGATAGGATCCAAAAACCTTCTCTTCTACCTATTTCGTTTGGGTGTGTAAGCCATGTAATAGAGTTTTGCTTGAGTACAAGCAAAGATTCAAGTGTGGGGGTATTTGATGTGATCAAAATACAACATATAAATTATGTCAAATACGGCGTAAAAGCAACCTTTTTTTAGTACTAATGTTGGAAAAAGCTCGTGATTTCGTTCCTTTTATATTTTCAGGGATAAAAGAGCTTGAATTTGCAAACGAAGCAAAAAGACAGCAAATTCAACATAAATGTAAATAAGAAGGAATTGCTGCAGATCCCCAAGCCCTAACTCACATCCAAACCTCAAAATAACAAGAACAGAAGGCCGACAAGGGGCCGTGTCCACCTGACACGGGCCGTGTCCACCTGACACGGGCCGTGTCCAAAGATGGATACTGGGCAAGAGAAAAAGACAACTAAAGACAAAAATGACAGCCAACATGGGGCCGTGCTGAGCCAACACGAGGCGTGGTCAACTCAAAGATTTGTAGAATTTGCGATAGTACAGCAAGTACTTTGCCCACGGGCCGTGCCGTTGACACACGGGGTTGTGTTAGTACAATATCTGACAAGCAGTTAATGAGGATGTGAGAGAGAGAGAGAGAGAGAGAAATGGGCACGGGGTCGTGCCAAGCGGGCAAGGGTTATGCTGAAGCTTCTGTTTACAACTATAAATAAGAGTGCTTGGTTCCACTTCAACTCATCCCTTGGAAAACCACTTCTCTCTTAGTTGTCACTACTCCACCACCACTACAACACCATCATCCATTTTCCATTTTTAGAGTATGTGTGTAGTCTCAGGATCCAAGATTGATTGTAAGAATCTTTGTCAAATAAAGGCGATGCTTGGCTAAATTCTTACATCAATTTGTGAAGACTTTTCTTTTATGTATTTCTTTTATGATTTCCAATCTTTGGCTCCTTTATAATTGGGTATGTATTAATGACGTTAATAAATAGTTTTTTTTATATTGAAGGCGAATTTTCTCAATCATTCTTTATATGTTCGTTGATTCAAAATATTCATGTCTTTACGGTCTATATAAAGCATGTTAATTGACTGGAAGTGGGTTAGAAGGGTGGTTTGGGTAATTATATGTCTCGTTTAGTGTATAAATCCTGCGAGAACTTGGTTCAAGCCAAGTAACACCTCAGGAGTCGAAGCGGGCATTACCCACCACGGGAGATGTGCAAAAAGCTTGAACCCCTTATTCTTAAACTTTTATTAAAACACTAAACCAACCCCGCGAGGACTGTATCCCTGCTGACTCAGACAAACGGGTTGAGGGTGATCGCCGCCTAGGAAGGAGGGTCCACCACATTTTGCATTAATAACTTACTTAATTATCTTTCAATAATCCAACCTAGTGGGATTATTTCCTTGCTGACTTAAACCACTAGGTTGAGGGTAACATCGCCTTGGAAGAGGGGCCTACTATTATAACTAAGATAATCACTTAAAATGCCCAAAGTGCGGAAATCATCAAAAGGGTACATGAAAGATAAGTTGGATCCAAGTGATTATTTCTTGTCTATCATTTTTATTTTATTTTTATTTTCTATTTTTATCTTTTTATTAGCTTAAAAAAATTTTGTCAAAAGTTGGTTCGATTAGACGTTAACGATAAGCCGGTACTAAAAGCTCTTGTGTCCTTGGAAGACCTCGGTATCTTGCAATCACTATACTACGTCCGCGATGGGTATACCTGCCCTAAGCGTGTGTGTAGAGTGATAGTAGAATATCATGTTTTATAAATTTAAAACTTGAAATCAGCGAGTAAAAAGAGCTAAAAATAACTAAAAAATATATACTCACCCACGCACGTAACGTGCTCAGAGGGTTCATTTTAGGGGGGAACACCACGGGTTCACCGTCAAAAACCATCTGCACCGCCTTGAGCGGTGGCGTCGCCTGCCGGATTTGTCGCTGGAGACCGCCGGCCGTCGTGGTCGTCGCTAGCTCGGCCGGCCGGAGCTCGGCCGGAGTCGTGCCGAGGTAGAGAGATCAGGTGAGTGTGTGTGTGATTGGATAAGGATAATGAGAGGATAAGGCGTGGATTCTTTTAAATACCTAGGGTTTTCAAGTGGGTTTGGGCCCAAGGCCCACAAGCCCACTTCTCGTGTTTTGAACGGCCCACATGTTCCTACGAGACCCGTTTTCAAACACGAACTCCATGGAACATCATAAAACATTATTTTAAGGTCAAAAATGTGAAAAAATAGTGTTGGTATTCGACGTTTGACACGTTCGTTCGTCGGTTGCGTTAAAATCGCGTAAAATGCCTTGATCATCATTTCTAACCCGTTTTTCGATTTGATTTCGACTACGTATATTAAAATTTGATTATGAAGCTAAACTTATCATAATATTTCAGTTTTGAAGGAAATACATGAGTCCGATGCTTCCGTTTCGTTTCCGGTGCGTTCTTATAGTCGCGTTTTTCGTTCACGTATGCGTGTTGTGACATTCGAAAGCGTGATAATTCCGCAAAATCAAATTCATATGTTTAAATTATACGTATAAAATTTGTATTTGTCAGCGTTGTTAGTATTTTGTCTGGTTTCAGTTCGTTACCACTTATCGTTCAGTAGTCTTCCCGCAAATCAACATTCGCGTACTGTAAAGCCAGATAGACGTTCTTAGGCATTTCAAAAGGCCTAATTAAGTTAATTTATGTCTTAAACACTATTTATTATCATCCTAATATTTTTTATTCACGTAATTATAACCTGGTAATGACCAGTTGTCACATTCTCCCCCTGTTACAGAAATTTTGTCCTCGAAATTTAAACTATGTTATCTCCTCATAGTTGTGTGGTGCGTAGGTAGGTACGAATAATACCAAAGTGAATAACCATGAAATTGAATCAAGGCTTGTTTCAATTATGTGAATGCAAGGACATACCACGACAATAAGAATCCCAGTGGTTCAACTGAATGTGTTTCAGAAATTTATGGCAAGTGAACGAGGTGCAATGACACAATCACCAATCTGACTAAGTTTACGGGGGTCCAACAAAAGAGGAAATTTTGACCAATAGAATTCCAAGTGAATGTTCACAATATGCAAATGAATTTTAGAAACAAGAAATATACTGTCAACGGAACCTTGCGTTAGTTGTTATATAATTGAAACTCTGAATCAACAAGCTCAAACAAAGTAGAACATGAAAATGATTTGTCAACTATCAAACCATTAAATGATTAAAAATATGTGCGTTGACATTATTGAATTACAAGGATACACCGAAATACAACCGAACCTGGTGTATCATTATTTTAATACATAGTTGCATTAAGACTGTTTAAATAATGTGTGAAACGAAAAGCATACATAGATTTGCATGAAACGATCGATCATGATTCGCACAAGCTACAAGTTTATACCAATGCCACATGGTGTTGTAGTGATTGAAATAATTCAATAATAGCGGTGATCGAATAAGTTTATCGTGTTTGAAATCAAATGAGGCTCAACGAAGTAAATCTAAATGTTTGTTTCAAACATATCTCATAGGATTTTCAATTAAAAATGAAACAACAAATAAATAATGTTTTCGATTGAAGAAGAAGGAGCAATGGATATCGCAAAATCTTCGATCGATGATGAAAGAACCGTCATGAGGTACACCATAATATAACATTAATTTGTGTATCATTATCTTAACACACAATTGTATTAAGACTGCTTTAATATGATAAACCAACAAATTAGATTTAACACAAATAAAAAAATAAATAAATCCGTACATGGGGTGTGTAAACAAGATTAGCGCAAGCTTTAGATTTGTGAAAATGCCACTACAAAGTGTCGTAACCAAAAAATGATTTAACGGAGTTGTAACACCCCAATCGCGTAATACAACAACACGCGGCTGAAATATCGGGGAGTCACGTTACAAATTGCTCACAACCACTGGTACTAAACTGTTTCATTATGGTTAACATTGTTTTACAATACAAAGAATACATGAAACTGTCTTTTGTTTAAAGAAGTCCAAGGCCCGGATGCGTTCCTATGTGTAGCATGCTTGAATAATCAAAACCTGAAACATATGTGAAAATGAGATTCAGCATAAAAGCTGGCGAGTGCATAGGTTTTGTTAGCCAAATAAATGGCAAAAGTTTGTTATTGCAATACTTTGACAACTACGAGAGTTATCCATTGAAAATGGACTCTTTGAAGCCAAGGAATGGCAAAAAGGTTTAGCATTGCAATACATTATATTGATTGTAAAATTTGTGAAAAAAGAGTTTTGTGTATGGCAATATGATTATTACTAGGTATTTTTTTATGCCACTGAAAATTGTACTTTGATCTGTGTTACCACATTGAAATCGGTCATAAAACTTGTGGGAGTATTATTAGAAATCCAATCAAGGATTAATAATAGTACTTTCGATATCCTTCTAAGAATCTAACATATAAAAATATGGTAGATTGATGTGTGTAAAATGCAACATATAAATTACATCAAATAAGGCATAAAACTAACCCTTTTTAGTACTAATGTTGGAAAAAGTGTGTTTTTCTCTTCCTTTTGAATTTACAGGATCAAATGAGCTTAAACGAACAAAAGAACAAATATACAGCCAAAACCAACATAAATACAAAGAAAAGGAAGAAACGTGGCATGCCCGACCCCTCGACAGCATCTCCTAAAGCAAAAAACAATAAGAAAGCTGAGCATGGGGTTGTGCCCAGCTGAGCATGGGGCTGTGCCCAGCTGAGCATGGGGCTGTGCCTAGCTCACCACGGGGCGTGCCCAGCTCAACACGGGGCGTGCCCAGCTCAACACAAGGATTGCCCAGCTTAACACGGGGCGTGCCCAGCGGACATGGTGGCGTGGCCAATTGTCTGCAGAAAAGACAAAGCTATAGAAGCTTCTATTACCGACACGGGGACGTACCCAGCTCAACACGGGGCCGTGGTCAACATTAAGATTCGCAGAATCTTTCAAATCTTGATAGTACAGATACGCTTCTGCACACGGGGCCGTGTCCAGCGGACACGAGAACGTGTGGAGCTAATGCAGACAAATTGTAATTAAGGAAGAAAGAGAAAAATGGTGGACACGGGGCCGTATCCAGCGGACACGGGGCCGTCTCCAGGCTTCTGTGTAGGCTATAAATAGGGGTGCTTGGTTCACTTTAAAGGCATCCCTTGGCAAACAACCTCTCTCCCACTTCACCCACACTCCACCACCATCACAACACCCACATCCACCACCATCATCCATCATAGAGTGTGTGTAGTAGTCTCGGGATCCAAGATTTATAGTAAGAGTTCTTGACAATCAAAGGCCATGTTTGCCTAAGTCTCTTACATCATTTGGTGAAGACAAGCATTTAGTGTAATACTTTTGATTTTTAATCTTTTCGCACTTTTTATTTGGTTTTGTATTAATGACTTTAATAACTAGTCTCTTATGTTGAAGGCGAAACTTCCTTATCATTTGTCTGTGGTGTCTTGGCGTTATTTTAATGTCTATATAAAATAAAAGATTTACACCATTCATATCTCTACGGTCTGTATAGAGATATGTTGGCTACCTGGTCGGGGGTTAAGCGAATGGTTTGGTAAGGTTCTTACCTTGTTTAGTGTTTAGATCCTGCAAGTACCTGGGTCAAGCTTACTAGGACCTTCTTCGATACCCATTGGTATTGGATGGCGGGGGTGCAAATGGCCTGATCCCCTCATATGTAAACTACTATTAATACATTAACCCGGCTACTTGGGATTGTATCCCTGCTGACTCAAACCACTTAGCTGAGGGTAACGTCACCTTCAAAAGAGGGGCCTACCACATTACGCATTAATAACTTAATTAATTATCTTTCAATATTCCAACCCTTTAGGATTGTATCCTTGCTGACTAAAACTACTGGATTGAGGGTAATGTCACCTTCAAAAGAGGGGCCAACTACTATAACTAAGATAATCTCTTAAAAAGTGCAAAAGTGAGGAAATCATCAAAGGTTACACTAAAGGCGAGTCGGATCCAAGTGATTCCTCTTGTCTATCTATTTTATTTTTATTTTTCAGCATTTTTAGTTTTTATTTTCATGTTTAAAACTTTTTCTAAAATTTTGATTTGATTAGACGTTGAGGATAAACCGGTACTAAAAGCTCTTGTGTCCTTGGACGACCTCGGTATCTTACCAACGCTATACTATGCTCACGATGGGTGCACTTGCCCATATGTGTGTTTAGTGTTAGTAAAATATCGTGTTTTATAAATTTAAAACTTGACCAAAGTGTTAAAAAGGGCTTAAAATATAGATAAAAACATATCACACCTAACGCACATCAAGTATTTGGCACCGTTGTCGGGGACACAAGGATTTTAAGAAAGCTTAAAATCAACGGCCTAATCAGTTTTTCAAAACTTTTTTTAAACCGCACGCATTTTTCTGCATTTTAGTTAGTTTTTGGATTTACAGTAGACTAAACACGGGGCCGTGTTCATTGAACACGGGGCCGTGCTGCATATTTCTTTTCAAAAAACACAGATACTGAGTCTGAACACGGGGTCGTGCTCACTGAACATACCCCCGTGCTGAACAAAACCAGTCACTTTTATTAAAACGCCTAGATACAGAACCTGAACAAGGGCCGTGCTCATTGAACACGGGGTCGTGTCCAGCCTCTGTTTCCGTTTTTATTTTTGTTTTCTGGTCCCGAGACTCTGTTGTGATCTGCTGAGTGATTCTTATGTATCAATACTCAGGAGGTTACAACTACCACTATGAGGAGGATGATTTTTGGGAAGAGTATTGTACTATTTGTGGCAACCCTCATTCGATGCAATATTGTGACTTATTTCAACCATCCCCTTCCTACAACCACTATGAGGAGCCCAGTTATGAGCCATCAACTTCATACACACCCTATGAAGAACCAAGGTATAAACCTTCTCCCTCATACTCATATTTTGATGAACCAAGGTATGAGCCTTCATACTCACACTTTGAGGAACCAAGATATGAGCCTCCACCTTCATATACTTACTATGAGGAACCATGACGTGAACAACCCACCTCATATGAGTATTATGAAGAACCAAGTTACCACCCTTATCCATCGTATACTTACCATGAGGAACAATGGTGTGAACCATCTACCTCATATGAGTACTATGAGGAACCAAGGATCGAACTTCCAAATTCAAGCTTTGATGATAATTATTCAACTCACTTTGACGAACCACCCACTATCTCACCCGTAGCCGAAAAGATAATAGAACACCTTAAAACTATCGAGCGTTGTATAAAAGAAGCCCACGCAAGGGAAGAGGAATCCCACGCAAGGGAAGAATTAACATGTAATAAAGAAGAGATAGTTGAAAAGGTAAAAATGTAAGAACAAGTAAGTAAAAAGCCGACACATGAGTTAAACAACGAAAGAGGTGAGTCCGACAACGTTAAAATTCAAAAAGAGTCTAATTTTAAAGAAATTAATCCCTTGTCACCTTCTTTCGAAAATCATTGTTTAGTACCCACTCATGCTAAGTTTTTAAAAGAGTTAAACACTAGCACTAAAATTGACGAAACGGTAAGCATTAAGTTAACAAATGATCAAACTACGCTAATAAAAGAAGATTCCTTTGAAATTAACATTACACCGGTTCCATGTTTCTTTCAAAATTCCTTTATTAGTAATATTACAATTGATAAAGATCTTTATGTTAATATAATGCCAAACTACATATTCGAAAAATTAAGTATTGGTGATTTTTCTCCACTTCAAATACCCATTTTTCTATCTAATCGGAAAACGGTAAAATCAATAGGGATAGTTGAAGATGTGTTAGTCCAAAACAAATCAAACGGTGGTTCCAACCGACTTTGTAATCTTTGATAACGCTCCACTTGTGTTGGGACAACCTTTTGTGAAAACCCACAAAGCTTTAATTAATCGGAAGAAAAACAACTTACCCATTCAATTAGGGGCCTTCAAAAGATGTGTCGATCTTGAACGATCAATGAAATATCCAATCGGCAATGACGACCCCCTAATTGAAGATGATCCAGAACCACCCGATAAGGTGGGTCTAGCCAAGGAACCTTATAAACGTGGCGCACCACGGAGGCATTCCGCGGAACTATCCTTAGTTTTAGTTTAGATTAACTTATATATTTTCTAGTTTAGTTTTACTTTTCAGGAATAAAACAAACTCTAAATGGTGGAGGTTACTAAGGGAAACTTTAAAACCACACCCCATGCACAAAAACAGGGCCTCTCGACAATTTTCCTTCATTACAGCAAGTTTAGCACGGGGCCGTGCCCAGCCCAACACGCCCCCGTGCCCGAGGTTATGCAGAAAATGCCCAGTTCAGGTAACTGGACACGGGGCCGTGCTCACTGAACACGCACCCGTGCCCAGCCTTCTGTTTAAATTTGACACTGGCAGTCTGACCACGGGGCCATGCTCAGCCCACCACACCCCGTGTTCAGCTACCCAGTAACATAAAATCTGGTTTTTAACCCACTTTTACACATTTTAATCAACCGAAAAACTTATTTTTTGGGACACATTGAGGACAATGTGTAATTTAAGTGTAGGGGGGATGCTAAAACCTTGAATTTTGCAAGTCCTAATAACAAGCCTTACACAAAACTCAATTGGAACCGCTAATCACCCCAATTTTTTTCAAAAACTTTTCATTTTTTTTACTTGTCTTGGTTTAATTTTGGAATAACAAGTTCTAAAAAGGTTATATTTTTACAAATTTACAACCGATAGCGTCGTGATAAAAAGAACCAACATAAGAAAATTATGAAACGGCATGACAAATCTAGTTAAAATTTGATTATATATACTTGATCACATTATAAACCCTTTCCTACAAAAAGTGAGTTTTGAGCCTTTATTGAGCACACAAATATACATCTTTAAATAAAATGCTCATTTTTCGTTTCTTGTGTGAATAGCCGCTTGGTTCTTACGACTCTAGAACTTGCCATGACGATACATTCCCGGTCCTTACCAACTTAAACCCAAGTAAGTAAATGATGGAGGCATTAGGACTAACCCATTTTCCTTTCAACGCCATTTTTTTTCATTTTCTTTATCACCTACCCAAAATCCCCCTACTTAACCCCTTTTAGCCTAAACCTTTTCGTTTCAAAACCCACAAAACAAACACCCTTTACCCACCAAACCCTTTTTCTTTTCAAACCCCTTTTGTTTTAGTAAAAAGCTCGGTTATCTTGTGCCAAAAAAAAGAGAGAGAATTTTGCAATAACCAAACAAGTTCCTCTAAAATCTTGTTTGAATATGCTTAGTTTGAATAAATGTTAAAAAAAAGGGGATTCACGACAACCAACGCTTTTTACGCTTTTAGCCCTTTTTACTAACCACTAACCCAAAACCAGCTACCTTTAACCCAAGCCTAAGCCTTCCCCAAGTCCTCTTGATATTTACAAAGGTTTATAATTAAAAAAGAGGAGGATTGATTGCTTGGCAAGCATATGGTAGAAGTAAGTTTCATGCCGGTCTCGAGTGTTTCACAAAAATACATCTTCGGCCGAGTGTTAAGTGATCTCCCGTGAGGTATGTGAACTTGTATATAAATGGAATTTTAAAAAGGCATGTTATGCCCAAATAAGTAATTTCTCTTATGAAGCGTTCTAAATAAATCATAACGAATAGGATTGTAAATAATATAAAATAAAACCCAATAAAGATCTTGGATTCCCGACACTCAAGACAAGCCCAAAAGTTCTCTTCTACCAATTCCATTTGGGTGTGTAAGCCACATAATAAAGAGATTTGCTTGAGGACAAGCAAAGATTCAAGTGTGGGGGTATTTGATGTGTGTAAAATGCAACATATAAATTACATCAAATAAGGCATAAAACTAACCCTTTTTTTAGTACTAATGTTAGAAAAAGTGTGTTTTGTCTTCCTTTTGAATTTACAGGATCAAATGAGCTTAAACGAACAAAAGGAACAAATATACAGCCAAAACCAACATAAATACAAAGAAAAGGAAGAAACGTGGCATGCCCGACCCCTCAACAGCATCTCCCAAAGCAAAAAACAAGGAGAAATCTGAGCATGGGGCTATGCCCAGCTGAGCATGGGGTTGGGCCCAGCTCACCACGGGGCGTGCCCAGCTCAACACGGGGCATGCCCAGTGGGCACGGGGGCGTGGCCAGTTGTCTGCAGAAAAGACAAAGCTATAGAAGCTTCTATTCACGACACGGGGGCGTGCCCAGCTCAACACGGGGCCGTGGTCAACGCTAAGATTCGCAAAATCTTGCAAATCTTGATAGTACAGATACGCTTCTGCACACAGGGCCGTGCCCAGCGGGCACGGGGGCGTGTGGAGCTAATGCAGACAAATTGTAATTAATGAAGAAAGAGAAAAAGGGTGGGTGCAGGCTATAAATAGGGGTGCTTGTTTCACTTTAAAGGCATCCCTTGGCAAACCACCTCTCTCCCACTTCACCAACACTCCACCACCATCACAACACCCACATCCACCACCACCACCATCATCCATCATAGAGTGTGTGTAGTAGTCTCGAGATCCAAGAATGATAGTAAGAGTTCTTGACAATCAAAGGCCATGTTTGCCTAAGTCTCTTACATCACTTGGTGAAGACAAGCATTTAGTGTAATACTTTTTATTTTTAATCTTTTCTCGCTTTTTATTTGGTTTTGTATTAATGACTTTAATAACCAGTCTCTTATGTTGAAGGTGAAACTTCCTTATCATTTGCCCGTGGTGTCTTGGCGTTATTTTATTGTCAATATAAAATAAAAGATTTACACCATTCATATCTCTACGGTATATATAGAGATATGTTGGCTACCTGGTCGGGGGTTAAGGGAATGGTTTGGTAAGGTTCTTGCCTTGTTCAGTGTATAGATCATGCAAGGACCTGGGTCAAGCATACTGGGACCTCCTTCAATACGCACTGGTATTGTATGGCGGGGGTGCGAATGGCTTGATCCCCTCATATGTAAACTACTATTAGTACATTAATCCGGCTACTTGGGATTGTATCCCTGCTGACTCAAACCACTTAGCCGAGGGTAACGTCACCTTCAAAAGAGGGGCCTACCACATTACGCATTAATAACTTAATTTATTATCTTTCAATATTCCGATCCTTTAGGATTGTATCCTTGCTGACTCAAACTACTGGGTTGAGGGTAACGTCACCTTCAAAAGAGTGCAAAAGTGCGGAAATCATCAAAGGTTACACTAAAGACGAGTCGGATCCAAGTGATTCATCTTGTCTATCGGTTTTATTTTTGTTTTTATTTTTCAGCGTTTTTAGTTTTTATTTTCATGTTTAAAACTTTTTTCTAAAATTTTGATATGATTAGACGTTGAGGATAAACCGGTACTAAAAGCTCTTGTGTCCTTGGACGACCTCGGTATCTTACCAACGCTACACTACGCTCACGATGGGTGCACTTGCCCATATGTGTGTTTAGTGTTAGTAAAATATTGTGTTTTATAAATTTAAATATTCACTAAAGTGTTAAAAAGGGCTTAAAATGTAGATAAAAACATATCACACCTAATGCACATCAAAGATTCTACAAGGATTTGGATAGTGAACATTTGAATCAACTAAACACAATAATCCTAAAGTGATTCGGATAACGCTACAAGGGTAATACAATAAGAACACTTATATATAGAAAGTACCAGCGGCGTATCCACCATGTTCATATGGTATTACACTCGTTTCGTTATTTAAATCACTACTAATCACATAAACACATAACCACTAAGTTGGTCATTAACTTGTAAACACGCATTAAAGTACACAAAGAATCCAATCAAGGACTTCATTTTAGTACTTTAAACATCCCACAAGAATCTAACTATGAAGATAGATAGATACCATAAGGATCTGGTTTGGTCACATTGAATCATAACATATGCATTAAAGTACATAAAGAATCCAAACAAGGACTTCAATTTAGCACTTTATACGTCCCACAAGAATCTAACTATGAAGATAGATAGATGCTATAAGGATTTGGTTCGGTGGCATTGAATTATAACATACGCATTAAAGTACAAAAAGAATCCAATCAAGAACTTCAATTTGGTACTTTAAACATACCACAAGAATCAATGTATGAAGATAGATAGATGCTATAAGGATTTGGTCTGGTCACATTGAATCATTGAATCACAAATCCTAAATCCTAATGGTGATTCGGATAACGCCACAAAGGGTAATACAATAAGCACACTTATATATATGAAGTACCAGCTGCGTATCCACCATGTCCTTATTGTATTACTCTAGTTTCGTTATCTAAATCACCAACAATCTCTACACATAAATAATAACAATCGGTGTGTAAAGAACTACTTAGAAATCTCACTATGAACATAGAAAGATTTAAGACTGTACGTCAAATATCCTACAAGAATCTAACTATGAAGATATATAGAGCCTATAAGGAATTGGTTCGCGTTCTCAATCGTCGTGTCTTGCGTAATAGGAAAAGAACTTAGTAAACACATATATGTCATACATTTGAGAAAAATCGATTACACATATGAATCACCCCAAAACATTTGAAAACCGTAAAAGAGGGGAACTATGTACTCACTTGGGATTGCGTATATGTTTTGTTCAAATGATTAAACAAAGCTCAAAGGATCAAGAGTTCAAGTGTTTAAGTGGTTCCTAGTGTATCGGATAACTACATGTTAGTATGTGGAAACTTGAAAACAGGAGATCAGATAAAATGAAGTCTTATAAACCAAGAGAGTATTGGAACTCATATGATATGGTCTAATAAACTCAACATTCTGATTTGAAAAGGATCCTAAGTGCTTTTGACCCGTCATGAATCGTTAAGGCAGTTTATGTTATTTTAACGGGTCATTTGCGTAAATATATGATAGGATGGTTATAGATGTCCTATGATAACTCTTACATGTCAAAACATGTTTGATAATGTTGTAACATTAAATTATATGTCAAAACTGTGGTTATATATGCTTAAAATTGATTTATGCGCAAAAAGGGCCTTTTATTCATTTTTAAGAACATAGAAGCGACTTATCATATAACTAACCAAACGACATGACCATAAGTTATAACCTCATAAGGTTATTCCCTATACAACTATGGTCACAAATATGTGTTTGATCGGATCCTAAGATCGACCAAATGGGTCGGATTCAAAAGTCAAAGCGGTGGACAAGACTGCTCGACTTACGACCCTAACAAAACACTAAACTTGAAATGACGAGTTAGACATGTTAAAACATGTCTAAGTAAGTTATAAAACTGATTTAGTATCAAAACTTGGTGTTTTGATACCCGAAAATAGTTTCGTTGTAAAATGCACATAATGCGCATCTTTGACCGATACTTTGACTCGTCACTTCAACTAGTAAACGTGGTAATCAGAAGGTGAAATCGCAAGGAATTATAACCTTCGTGATTACGATCACATTGCAAAGTTCAATTGAACTTTGACTTGACTAATTAAGGTCAGAACCGAAAGTAAAACTGTTTGACATTTAGATCAAAATAGCTAAAATAAATGAAATAGACTAAGATGAGAACTTACTTGTGTTGAGAAACACTTAAGAACTCAGTAGGATGTCTCCAAAAAGATGGAAACAACGCTAAGAGAATGGGAGAACAAAACTATGAATGAGCAAGGAATTTTTGGTGAAATGGCTTGCTTATAGTTGTTTGGGTGTAACAAGATCATTACAAGTGTCCCTAGAGGTGGCATGATCATGAGGGAGGTCCTAACACTTGTCATTTGCAGGAAACAAGCTTGGGCTCAAAGCAAAGGAAAAACCATGGCTTCCATAATTATATTTGTTGGGCACCCCTTACGGACGGCAAGGGGTGTAGGCATACGGTTCCTATGGCTTGGCTAGGGGCAAAGTTTCCTTATTTGGCAGGTGTGGCCCCTTGACTTGTTTCGTCGCGTTTTGTCACTTTTAAACCCCATTAACTTAATATTTAGGTTATATAAAGGTGTTTAAGAAAATTTAACTTGGTTTTTGTCCGAAAATGTTATGGATGTCGGTTCGTTCGGTTGTACGGTTACGCGTTTCGTAAAAACTAAAAATAAAACGCTTTAGCGAATATGAAAATGATTGAAATTGCGTAACGATTGATATTTTTGCATTCTCATCAATAAAATATAAGATTTTATTGATTACAAAAATATTTGGATTTGTATATGTGGTCCGTATTAAAAAATACGAGAATTTTCGTAGTTTATCAGAAATAGTCCCTGATCTTGTATAAACGTGTTTTTGTCATTCCTAACCCTTCAAAACTTATATCTAAGTTATGTAAAGAGTATTTAGGGTATTTGTAGCTTATGTCCTTTTCATGTGTGTACGTTACGTTAAACGAATTTCGTTTAAGTATCGGGTAACGAATTGCTTCCAAAAGAAAAATTTTTGAAAGCCCGAAATTTTGCAGAAGGGTTACAGTCTCCCCTACATTAGGAAATTTCGTCCCAAAATTTTATTCAAATGAGACCGTAGAGTATATTTGAAATGATTAAAAGATAATCAAAGCTCGAGATTCCAAAGATGCGGAGCATCATTTGGTGTTGGGAATTTTGGGGGATTCAAAGTGTGAGTAGGGATATTCAAAGTATCTCAAGGTATTTAAACCTTTAGAACTCGTGAATCTTTAAAAGTGTTATCAAGTGTATAAAAAATGTTTTGTATGGCGCTATGTTATACTAAGCTCTTAGTGTAAATCCTAAGCAAACAAAGGGGTGCACATTCAAGCCTGGCCATACGTACACGGTTTTTAACATCCAACAAGGTACATACCATGTACCATGAGCATCTTATGCATAGGAAACGGGTCAACATACCTATGGCTCAAGGTCTTCACCTTTAACACCGTATTATACTCCCGTTCGGCTCGATTAGAGTTAATGAATGTACTCGGCTTGGACAGTGCATTCAATAAACACATAATAACAAAATATTACATAATCACATAGAGGTCCAAAATAACATAAAATATTCAAGTGATCCGAGTAACATTCTGATGAATAACACAATAAGAACACTTATATATAGGAAATACCAGCAGCGTATCCACCATATTCTTATTGCGTCATACCCGTCCCGTTACCTAATCACTCTAGATTTTATGCCACCATACTTAACAAGGCTTACTATGATTCTCATGCGTCAAACCTCATAATTATGTGTGCACCCATAATTATTTGTTTCGTCGCATAGTCCACATAGCTCACCTTGGTAACTGAGGGAAACAAACAAAAAGGTCGAAGTAACATCTAAATCAAATAGCACAACATCTATTGAACCAAAACGTGTTTCATACTAGCAATGATAGCACTACGTGTTCCGCATTCAACAAAATCAGTAGCAGCTATTTCATTCTAGTACAAATATTTATATATATTTCACACTAACCAAACTGGTAGTATGCATCATATACTAAGCATGGATTGCCATAAACGATGTAAGCATGTCGTGAAAATGTTTTAAAACCATGTGCTAGGTATGCTAGGTCAACATACGAAGCAAAATGTCTTTGAAAATCGTGTACTAGGTATGCTAGGTCAACATATGAAGAAAAATGTATTTGAAATCATGTACACGTACTAGATAAATAAATCATGTATGTAATGTCATGAAAAAAAGAAAGTAGTTATCGGCACATAGTATTTGTAGAGATCGTGTTGCAGAGATTGTGTGAACGCACTAGTGTCCGACCACAATATGCTAAACTATGAGATTTAATTCGTAATAAATAAGAACAGAATCCTCAGAGTCGGTATGCAGTTGTATATTACACATGGTGTACACATTGGAATTTGTAAATGGAATACGAATAACAAGAATGAAGAAAACTTCTTGAAATTTTTATTGTCATTACAAATATAGTTGAAATATGTTCATAGTTTTTGAATGATAAATAGGAAGTGTAGAGGTTCAAATGATCATAAGTGCTTGATCATCAGCTTGAGCCTCATTGACATTGTTCATTCGTCCAGTAACATTAGCAAGCTTAGGGCAATTTCGCTTGAAATGAGTTAAATCACCACAATTGAAACATGCTCCAGCTGGGTAGCGAGGACGTGTTTGGGTAGGGGCAGTTTGGTTTTGGATGCGACAAGTCGCAGCTAGACGGCCAAAAAGACCACAGATTGTACATTGGCGGCATGGGGCATTAGCTTGGTGATGATAGTTGCAATGATTGCACCGAGGTTGTTTCCCATGATAAAATCCCCTGACAGGTACTGAGTTAAGTGGGATTGGTGAACAATTGTATAATTCGTTGAAGCTTTACGCTTCTTAAAATTTTTGGAGGGTTCAGCCTTTGTTTCCTTGGGATTCGCCTTAGTAGTTTCAGTGGTTTGTCTCTTGTCACCCTTTCGAAAAAGTTTCCCTTTTCTAACTTGGGAGTCGGTTAGGGTAGCGGCTAGTTCAATAGCCTCCCTAACTATTGCGGATTTGCTGCAAGTGACAATATCCTGGACTGGATCAGGTAGGCCATCAATATATTTATCAATGGCATGATCCATAGGTGTGACCATAGTGGGGCAGAGTAGGCTCAACTCTTCAAACCGGTCAGTGTAGGCACGGTTTACCCCACTATCTTGTTTAAGGTAATAAAATTCGGTTTCGAGTGCCCTCATTTCGCTTCATGGGCAGAATTCTTTCTTTATAAGATTTTTGAATTCTTCCCACATTTGTGTTATCGCTATGTCTGCACCTCTGTCTTTCATGACTCCGTTCCACCAAGTGAGTGCTCTCTTTTGGAAAACACTCGAGACGAACTCTACCCTGCACTCACTAGGACACTGAACATGGTAGAATATGCTTTCTATACTCTCAAACCATTGTAGGAGCCCAGTTGCTCCTTCATACCCATTAAACTTGAGTGGTTTAGCTGAGTTGAATTTTTTGTAGTTTCAAGGCGTAAGAACATTGTTGTTGTTATTGTAGGCTTGATTAACTTAGGTCACAATGTCTGGGAGTATAACAGCTATATGCTGAGCAATCCTTGCCGCCATTTCTGCGTCCTGAGTGGCGTCACGACGAGTAGGCATCTTAAAGAAATAGCTATTGTGACATCAAATAAGTGAGATCATAGAAATTTTATAAGTTTAAAACACCATAGTGAAGTGAAAATCTTGACTTGGTATTTGTTCAAAAGTCTTATTCTCGTATTTAGGAAAAATAGCGTAGTGAATTTGGTTTTGAAATAAGAAATGCTTAAAAACAAACTTTTATTATATTTTTGGATGAGAAAATACAAAGCAAGTTAATGGTTTGTGTTATAAATTCTTTACCTTTTTTAAAATTTATTATTTTTAAGATAAAAATAAATTTTTAATTGAATTTTTTCAAAATAAAGAAACTTTGTGTATAAAAATTTAAAAATTCTCATCCAAATCAGAAAAATTTTGAAATTATGAAAGACAAAAGATAGTATTTGAAAATGAAAGAGGATTACAAAGTGACGTGAAGTGAAATGAAATGTAATTTGTTTTAAATGTTTTGAATATAAACATATCACCGAAGGTAATATGATGGAGTAGTGTCGCAAAGGGAAATTGGTTTCGATTGTTGTGAATAAAAACATATTACCGAAGGTAATTTGATGGAGTAGTGTCACAAAGGTTGTAGTGTTTAGAAATTGTTTGACTGGTCAAGGTGGATAGGTTTTCATAATATTTCAAGAAGACATGCTTTAGCCTATAAGTGGATGCTTTAGCCTATAAGTGGACACTCACCCCAAGAGTTCCCAGGTAAGAGTGACTAGTCCAAAAATGCGGATTTGTACGAACACTCAAGCCTTAGACAGAAAACGCGGGGTACATGCATCCACCCTTCGAGATTGCATGTGTTCACATTATTAAAACCCATGATTTCTATGAAAATGTTTGAGAAAAACATTTTTGAGAAACCTTTCGATGAAAATGTTTGAGAAAAACATTTTGAGAAACATTTCGATGAAAATGTTTGAGAAAAACATTTTGAGAAGCACCTTAAGGCATAAAGCCTAAGGGTTTAGGATAAATCATCTAAGGTTAGATGATTTGTAAATCATAGAGTAGTTATGGCAAGAATAGGGATGAGGATGAGGATAGAGATCTTAATTCTACTCATGTTTGGGTCCCTAGAAAGGTTATATACTAGATTAAAGGCATTCTAATAACCTAATTCTCTATGACCAGTGCTCGGATACCAATCTATAACACCCCAATCGCGTAATACAACAACACGCGGCGGAAATATAGGGGAGTCACGTTACACATTGCTCACAACCACTGGTACTAATTTTTTTCATTATGGTTAACATTGTTTTACAATACAAAGAATACATGAAATTGTCTTTTGTTTAAAGAAGTCTAAGGCCCAGATGCGTTCCCATGTGTAGCGTGCTTGAATAATGAAAACCTAAAACATATTTGAAAATGAGAGTCAGCATAAAAGCTGGTGAGTACATAGGTTTTGTTAGCCAAATAAATGGCAAAAGTTTGGTATTGCAATACTTTGACAACTACGAGAGTTATCAATTGTAAAGGGACTCTTTGAAGCCAAAGAATGGTTACAACATTTAGAATTGCAATACATTATCTTGATTGTAAAACTTGTGACAAAAGAGTTTTGTATATATCAATATGATTATTACTAGGTAATTTTTTATTCCATTGAAAATTGTACTTTGATCTTTGTTACCACTTTGAAATCGGTCATAAAACTTGTGAGAGTATTAATAGAAATCCAATCAAGGATTAATAATTGTACTTTGGATATCCTTCTAAGAATCTAACATATGAAAATATGGAAGATTCTACAAGGATTTGGATAAAGAACATTTAAATCAACTAAACACAATAATCTTAAAGTGATTCGGATAACGCTACAAGGGTAACATAATAAGAACACTTATATATAGGATACCAGCGGCGTATCCACCATGTTCTTATGGTATTACACTCGTTTTGTTATCTAAATCACTACTAATCACATAAACACATAATCATCAACTTGGTCATCAACTTATAAACACACATTAAAGTTCACAAAGAATCCAATCAAGGACTTCAATTTAGTACTTTAAACACCCACAAGAATCTAACTATGAATATAGATAGATACTATAAGGATCTAGTTTGGTCACAGTGAATCATAACATACGCATTAAAGTACATAAAGAATCCAAACAAGGACTTCAATTTAGCACTTTAAACATCCCACAAGAATCTAACTATGAAGATAGATAGATGCTATAAGGATTTGGTTTGGTCTCATTAAACCATAACATACGTATTAAAGTACACAAAGAATCCAATTAGGGAATTCAATTTAGCACTTTAAACATCCCACAAGAATCTAACTATGAAGATAGATAGATGCTATAAGGATTTGGTTTGGTCTCATTAAACCATAACATACGTATTAAAGTACACAAAGAATCCAATTAGGGAATTCAATTTAGCACTTTAAACATCCCACAAGAATCAATCTATGATGATAGATAGATGCTATAAGGATTTGGTCTGGTCACATTAAATCATTGAATCACAAAATTCTAAATCCTAATGGTGATTCGGATAATGCCACGAAAGGTAATACAATAAGCACACTTATATATAGGAAGTACCAACGGCGTATCCACCATGTCCTTACTGTATTACTCTAGTTTCGTTATCTAAATCACAAACAATCTCTACACATAAACAATAACCATCGGCGTGTAAAGAACTTCTTAGAAATCTCACTATGAAGATAGAAAGATTTAAGACTGTACTTCAAATATCCTACAAGAATCTAACTATAAATATAGATAGATCCTATATGGATTTGGTTCGTGTTCTCAATCGTCGTGTCTGGCATAATAGGAAAAGCACTTAGTAAACACATATATGCCATACATTTGAGAAAAATTGATTACACATAGGAATCACCCCAAAACATTTGAAAAATGTAAAAAAGGGGAACTATGTACTCATTTGGGATAGCGTATATGTTTTGTTCAAATGATTAAACAAAGCTCAAAGGATCAAGAGTTGAAGTGTTGAAGTGGTTCCTAGTGTATCGGATAACTACATGTTAGTATGTGGAAACTTTAAAATGAGAGATCAGATAGAATGAAGTCTTATAAACCAAAGTTAGAACTCAAATGATAAGGTTTAATAAACTCAACATTCTGATTTGAAAAGGATCCTAAGTGCTTTTGACCCGTTATGACATGTTAAGGCAGTTTATGCTATTTTAACGGTCATTTGCGTAAATATATGATCGGATGGTTATAGATGTCCTATGATAAGTCTTACATGTCAAAACATGTTTGATAATGTTGTAACATTAGTTTATATGTCAAAACTTTGGTTTTTTTTTTTTGGGTAAAGGGTTACCCCGATGAATTTTATAAATGGAACCAATAATACAAGGGTGTGTCAGTGTGACACACCAACTAGACTTGACATACCAAGCCTAGGAAAAACAAATAACAGCCAAAGAAAAACAACCAAACTAAACGACACACAACTCAAACAACCAAATCACTAGACAAACAAAGACATTATCCTCTAGCCCGGATCCGCTCCATTATCTTCAATCTTCCAGCACTTGAAAATCCTTCGCTTAGGCGAATCGGTCCGAAATCTGAACCCCATGAGCCGCAAACGCACCGAGCATTTAATCACCTCAGCCACTTGATTAACCGTTCTCTTCTGATTCTTGAAGAGCCTGTTGTTCCTTTCTTGCCATATATAATAAGAAGAAGCAGCAATCAACAACTTACACACAATATGATCCGCATTCTTGGATTTAGCATGCTGCTCCACCCAAGATAAAACCGAAGACCATGAATCATCAACATTACCCAAACTAACCAACTTCTTGACTTCATTCCAAACTTGAGTCGCAAAAGCACATCGAAAAAATAGATGATCCCGACTATCCCGATCAAAATTACACAACGGACAACACATCAGGTTCCAGTTGGTTTGACTACCTGCTTCCCACACAGCCAATCTATCCTGCGTTTTAAGTTTGTTTCTAAATGCGAGCCATAGATGAAACGAATGCCGCGGTATACATTAAGAATACCAAACCATATCAGCCCATAACACCTGATGTTCCCGATTCCGAATAGTATTCCACACAAGAGCCGATTTAAAGTCACAAGTTTTTCCCTCCAAGTCTTTCCACACCAGCCTATCAACGCTATTTGGAACAATACGAGGAGCCGCTATAGTGATTAGCACAGGAAAAAGATCTAGCCAAGCTTGTGGCCATCGCCAGTTACCGTTCTGATCAACCATATCCGCAACCGTTGACTTAAGAGAAAACCCAGCATTAGCAACAGTTCTCGGAGTGATAAACGAGCTAAGCGGACTTATCGAGCACCACATGTCACTCCATATATTAGTTTGAGCCCCGCTTTTAATAGACGACCATATGTGAGGACGAATGATGTGACGGATAGACAAAATCTTACGCCACCCCCAACTCATATTCCCTCGGCACGGCACTTCCCAGAAATTTCGATCTCTAAGCTTGTAATCGTGAATCCAACGCACCCAAATAGAATCCCGTTTGGTAATAATACTCCAAATATGAGTAGCCATCAGCGATTTGTTAACGTCAGAGATACTTCTAATACCCAAACCCCCTTCCTTTTTAGGCAAGCAAACATGTTTCCATGCTACTTTCGCACGAATCCTACCATCCAAGCCTGCATTCCATAGAAACCTCCGAATCTTCTTTTCAAGGTCACTTATAACACGAGCAGGAATAAATTGATTTATGCGCAAAAAGGGCCTTTTAGTCATTTTTAAGAACATAGAAGCGACTTATCATATAAACTAACCAAACGACATGACTATAAGGTATAACCTCATAAGGTTATTCCCTATACAACTATGGTCACAAATATGTGTTTAATCGGATCCTAAGATCGACCAAATGGGTCAGATTCGAAAGTCAAAGCGGTGGTCAAGACCGCTCGACTTACGACCCAAACAAAGCACTAAACTTGAAGTGACGAGTTAGACATGTTAAAACATGTCTAAGTAAGTTATAAAACTGATTTGTGTAACATCCCGAAAAATTTCAAATTATTTAATTAAATATAAAGTTGATAAATAAACTAGTCAACTAACTAGGATTTTATCTAACCCAATTAGGTGAAAGCCATGTAGTAACCTACAAGTGGGTTAAAATGCTACATTTGAACCAAAGGAAAGTCTAGGGACCATTGGTGTTCAAAATGAAACTAGAATTTATATAATCAAAAAAATAAAACACAAACATTGTCTGTGTTCTTGGTGGAGATCGACCAGGAGCGACCCCAAGTCCATTCAAACCCTAGTCAGCATAAAAACTCTAAATTGAAGGATCAAACTCAGTCCAAATCAAAATCCGAACATAGATTATTGATCCTCATCACAAGAGGATCACAAGGTATGTAAAATTTTGATAAATCTCTCAACTTGAAATTCTTATGAATTGGGAAAAATCTTAAAATTTGGTTTGCATGTGTATGTTATGATGATTAAGGAACAACTATAGTGTCTAGGGACAAACCCTAGAGCAATAGAAGTTGAAATCATAAGAAATTTTGATGAATCCATGAACACCATTGTAGGTGATTAGTGGGTTAAGTGTAATTTGATGAACACTAGGAAATAGATTGTTAATCTAGTGTAATTTGGCAATTTTGAAGTGATTCCAGAAAATTTGAAGTTATCAATCATGTAAAAAGGTTGAATGATGTGAAATTATGGCTAAATAATAGATTAGATATTTGATGTTTAATCTTGTAAAAATCCGCCCATGAAGTGTTTGTTGAAATGCCTCTATGAAGGCTTAAAAACTGAAATTTCCAAGTTAAACGCAGAATCATGATGTTTTGGTGTATTATGCGAATTACGATTTAAAGAGTTCTAAACGTATCATATATGAACTCTATAGGAACGGGCGCGGGAGCGTCAAGCGGACAAGCGGGTGGCGAACCACGTTTGAAAGGTCTACTTTGAAGGTACGTAACTTGATTGGTTACATTAAGTGAGTCGTTAATAAGTTTTATAAATCTGCGTTGAATTTATATTGATTATGGTTGTATGTGAATTAATAGACTTAGTATAGTAAACGAGGCAATTGGTAGTCATCATAAGTGGATGATTCCACAAGATGAGCCAACGGGTCTATTAGTTGTGAAAATTGTAGTTTTAAACGTTCTAGTAGACGATAATGGCGATATTAGTCACAAAGGCATTAAACCATGAAATTGGTAAGAAATGCGGGTGATAGCAAGCCTCGGATGTTGGGCATAAGACGCCATAGGTTTATTAGCTAAATGGTAGTAAAATGTGTAAGGTTAGAATGGGTCGAATAATTACATAATGACATATGGTCTTTCGGTCCGTAAAGTAGATTTTGGGTATCAAATTTATAATAGTTATGTCGGTAATGAATTTACAGACATATAGGAAGAAAAATCACTTAAAACGGACTTACAAGTCAAAAGATATGGCCAAACGAAGCTAAAAACTGGAAATTCCGGAGCTGGCAGCAAATGCAGCTCACAAATCCGGAGCTGCTGGAAAACATGACCCCCCGCGCCATGCGGAAGGTCACTTGGAATGCTCCGCGACACGCGGGAGGTCCTCGCGGCCCGCGTAAAACCTCTCACGGGGCGCGAGCGACCTGGATCCGGATTTTTCATTTGTTTTCAATTGTTTTGATCCTAGATTTCAATTATACGTGTTATATTATTGTCAAAACTAACCTTTGATGTGGTTTTGACATTAGGTAATGTTGGGGAACTTACGGATGGCGATCAAGCATATGATGAAGAACCGAACACTACATTTTGAAGCTTCCGCAACGTTTTAAATCTATAGTACTTTTGTGTATGGGTTGTAGACTGTAACACCCCAGTCCGGAACGGGCTGACGTGTCACTATTACGGAGTCAGATCAAAAACATAATTCCATTTATACTTAAATGTATTACAAGGCTTTACAACTTAATGAAGGATATCTAATCCAGTACAATTTTTCTACGGTCTTTTTCAAACCCTCGAGCACTCTTCTGTATCCCGTCCCAGATTTTCTTGATAACCTGACGTAAAGAAGAAAACACAAAAACGTACGTCTGAGCAAAATTTGAAAGTTTTGCCCAGTGCGCGGATAGAGGAAAACAAAAGCTTATTTTAAGTAACGTAATATCATAATCATATCATACGGATGTACCCATGAGCCAAACTTAAAACGTGACAATACACAGGTAGCTACTCCTGCATACTTATCACACGAAATGGCGAGTTGGCATACCCGTTATCCATCTCCTTATAACTTAAATCCTAGGATCGATCCATACGCCTCCTAATATCTTATATGTACCACACTTGTACTTAAGAGACGCCGTGAACTGATCTCTCCGTCACGGATGGAGCACATGATGTTGATGCCACAACAACATGCTCGTGGGACACTCCACGAGAAGCGACACTCAGGGTATCAGAGTACAAAGAGTCTTATAACTTATCAAAATATTTTCATAACAAAACGTAACATATATTGGAACATGCGATAATGAGTACAACTTAACAGAAAACTATCGCATGACATGAAAGCGAAATCAAATGTTATAATTAGAATAGGAATCGAACAGACTGTCAAATGAATCGATAATCAAAGACGTGAGGATTTTTAAAAAGACATAGTAATTTAAAACAATTTGACTTGAGTAACATAATACTTGTATATAATATTAAACTTGTAATTTATTTACTTATAACTTGTAAGCCTTAAGATATTTAACTTGTGACTTGTAAACAATAATTTGATTGAAAATACGAATCTTTGGCGAGATTGTAAATCTAAGAGTGGAACCAGTCACCAAGGTGTGGATATCAATCCTATCTTGACAATTTCGTCCCCAAAATGTGGTTTATTGAACGAAACAAGATGAAACCTTGACTCGTTAATAAGGAACCACTAGAGTATGAAATGAAACTCGTATACATGTAAGTTCGTTGATTTGTAATTTCATAAACAAATAACTTGCAAACATGTATACTTGTAAATACGAAAATAATATTTTTCATAAACCATTTTCTAAATAACTGATGTAAAACAAAACCTTTTTTTTCAAAACGTTTGTAACTTCCAACACATATTTCATAACTTAATCTTAATACGGAATTTAAAATCAGGAATGATATACTTGTATCCAAACAACATAATTCGAAAGAAAGGATTCTATCCGTACGGAATTTATAACTTATTTCATAACTTAATCTTAATACGGAATTTAAAATCAGGAATGATATACTTGTATCCAAACAACATAAATCGAAAGAAAGGATTCTATCCGTACGGAATTTATAACTTATTTCATAACTTAATCTTAATACGGAATTTAAAATCAGGAATGATATACTTATATCCAAACGACGTAAATCGAAAGAAATGAGTCTATCCGTACCTAACTGACATAAATCGAAAGAAAGGATTCTATACGTACGGAATTTATAACTTATTTCATAACTTAATCTTAATATGGAATTTAAAATCAGGGATGATATACTTATATCCAAACGACGTAAATCGAAATAAAGGAGTCTATCCGTACCTTAAAATTTCCCAAGTGATGCTACCTTGTTTTCAATTGTAGATTTATACGGGCAGAGTTTAGCCTACTGATTATCCTCTTAACCTAATTTGCACACAAACTAGGTAATTAACTTAATACAGCATTTACGATAACTCACGAGATCAACCCTCACAACAAATGTCAAAGTGCGATACTTAAACATCCAGCGGATTCACAACGAATGACAGAGTATAGTCCGATTTCGAACAGCACTCAAACATTCAAGTCGAAATCACGATGAATGACAAAGTATAAACCCAATTTGAGCAGCACTTAAACATCTATTGACTACATTGATCGATCGGACAATGAATCGTAATAGCGATCGAGTTAATACCCTGTTTTGTAGCACCCCGCTATACTAATTAGTGTTTCATGTGTGTTAATTGAAGTAAACAGAGTATAAATCGATGCCTGGAACGAATTTCTTCGTCGAATGAACACTAGAAGTCGAGTGCCAATGTTCTGTATTTATAGCTGAATTTTGCCCTTGCTTACGGACCGTAACAAATAATACTTACGGTCCGTAAGGGTCATGAACTCCGTATAGGGTGGCCACGTGTGGGACTAGCCTAGCTGAGTCGACAGATTTTAAAATTTTAACTTCGACAGCAAGTTATTAGGATAATTATCAAGTAGGAAATACCCCCCCCCCCCCTGAGTTTTAGGGGCCCTGATCCTGATTCTGAAATTTATGAAAATTCTAGGGTTTGATGCAGAATTACTTGGGTGTCTTAATTAGGGTTTCCTATTGGACTATAAATCATAAGAAATAATAATTTTTAATGAGGGTTGTTATATTTTTGTTTTAAAATTTTCGGGTGTTACAAATCAACCCCTCTTAAAAAAAATTCGTCCTCGAAATTATTACATACATATATATATATATATATATATATATATATATATATATATATATATAATCATACTTGAACGCGGCCCACTATGATCAATATTCATACTTGAAATAAAGCTAGAGTAAAAACAATGAAGATGACGAAATACTTATGTTCGAGACTATCATGAAGTGAAAAGAAAAGTTACTAACCGATGTATTGACTGATTGGACATCGAAATCCTAACCCAATGTCTACCCATTACCTCACAGGTCTTAACTTATGTTTAAGTTTTCTACAGGAAAGAGCCTTTGCTCTGATACCATACCTGTAACACCCCAGCCCGGAACGGGCTGACGTGTCACTATTACGGAGTCAGATCAAAAACATAATTCCATTTATACTTAAATGTATTACAAGGCTTTACAACTTAATGAAGGATATCTAATCCAGTACAATTTTTCTACGGTCTTTTTCAAACCCTCGAGCACTCTTCTGTATCCCGTCCCAGATTTTCTTGATAACCTGACGTAAAGAAGAAAACACAAAAACGTACGTCTGAGCAAAATTTGAAAGTTTTGCCCAGTGCGCGGATAGAGGAAAACAAAAGCTTATTTTAAGTAACGTAATATCATAATCATATCATACGGATGTACCCATGAGCCAAACTTAAAACGTGACAATACACAGGTAGCTACTCCTGCATACTTATCACACGAAATGGCGAGTTGGCATACCCGTTATCCATCTCCTTATAACTTAAATCCTAGGATCGATCCATACGCCTCCTAATATCTTATATGTACCACACTTGTACTTAAGAGACGCCGTGAACTGATCTCTCCGTCACGGATGGAGCACATGATGTTGATGCCACAACAACATGCTCGTGGGACACTCCACGAGAAGCGACACTCAGGGTATCAGAGTACAAAGAGTCTTATAACTTATCAAAATATTTTCATAACAAAACGTAACATATATTGGAACATGCGATAATGAGTACAACTTAACAGAAAACTATCGCATGACATGAAAGCGAAATCAAATGTTATAATTAGAATAGGAATCGAACGGACTGTCAAATGAATCGATAATCAAAGACGTGAGGAGTTTTAAAAAGACATAATAATTTAAAACAATTTGACTTGAGTAACATAATACTTGTATATAATATTAAACTTGTAATTTATTTACTTATAACTTGTAAGCCTTAAGATATTTAACTTGTAACTTGTAAACAATAATTTGATTGAAAATACGAATCTTTGGCGAGATTGTAAATCTAAGAGTGGAACCAGTCACCAAGGTGTGGATATCAATCCTATCTTGACAATTTCGTCCCCAAAATATGGTTTATTGAACGAAACAAGATGAAACCTTGACTCGTTAATAAGGAACCACTAGAGTATGAAATGAAACTCGTATACATGTAAGTTCGTTGATTTGTAATTTCATAAACAAATAACTTGCAAACATGTATACTTGTAAATACGAAAAGAATATTTTTCATAAACCATTTTCTAAATAACTGATGTAAAACAAAACCTTTTTTTTCAAAACGTTTGTAACTTCCAACACATATTTCATAACTTAATCTTAATACGGAATTTAAAATCAGGAATGATATACTTGTATCCAAACAACATAAATCGAAAGAAAGGATTCTATCCGTACGGAATTTATAACTTATTTCATAACTTAATCTTAATACGGAATTTAAAATCAGGAATGATATACTTGTATCCAAACAACATAAATCGAAAGAAAGGATTCTATCCGTACGGAATTTATAACTTATTTCATAACTTAATCTTAATACGGAATTTAAAATCAGGAATGATATACTTATATCCAAACGACGTAAATCGAAAGAAAGGAGTCTATCCGTACCTAACTGACATAAATCGAAAGAAAGGATTCTATACGTACGGAATTTATAACTTATTTCATAACTTAATCTTAATATGGAATTTAAAATCAGGGATGATATACTTATATCCAAACGACGTAAATCGAAATAAAGGAGTCTATCCGTACCTTAAAATTTCCCAAGTGATGCTACCTTGTTTTCAATTGTAGATTTATACGGGCAGAGTTTAGCCTACTGATTATCCTCTTAACCTAATTTGCACACAAACTAGGTAATTAACTTAATACAGCATTTACGATAACTCACGAGATCAACCCTCACAACAAATGTCAAAGTGCGATACTTAAACATCCAGCGGATTCACAACGAATGACAGAGTATAGTCCGATTTCGAACAGCACTCAAACATTCAAGTCGAAATCACGATGAATGACAAAGTATAAACCCAATTTGAGCAGCACTTAAACATCTATTGAGTACATTGATCGATCGGACAATGAATCGGAATAGCGATCGAGTTAATACCCTGTTCTGCAGCACCCCGCTATACTAATTAGTGTTTCGTGTGTGTTAATTGAAGTAAACAGAGTATAAATCGATGCCTGGAACGAATTTCTTCGTCGAATGAACACCAGAAGTCGAGTGCCAATGTTCTGTATTTATAGCTGAATTTTGCCCTTGTTTACGGACCGTAACAAATAATACTTACGGTCCGTAAGGGTCATGAACTCCGTATAGGGTGGCCACGTGTGGGACTAGCCTAGCTGAGTCGACAGATTTTAAAATTTTAACTTCGACAGCAAGTTATTAGGATAATTATCAAGTAGGAAATACCCCCCCTGAGTTTTAGGGGCCCTGATCCTGATTCTGAAATTTATGAAAATTCTAGGGTTTGATGTAGAATTACTTGGGTGTCTTATTTAGGGTTTCCTATTGGACTATAAATTATAAGAAATAATAATTTTTAATGAGGGTTGTTATATTTTTGTTTTAAAATTTTCGGGTGTTACATAGACACTTGTTTAAACAACTTTTAAAATGTTTTATCTTAGTCATTAGTTGACTAAGTTTAATGTTACTTATGAACTTTGTTATGAAAGTCATGTTACTTAAACAATACTTTATTTTTAATGGTATAACCTATTACTAAAATCAAGTAAAATTAGACGGGTGTTACAATTTGGTATCTAAACTTGGTGTTTTGATACCCGAAAATAGTTTCGTTGTAAAATGCACAAAATGCGCATCTTTGACCGATACTTTGACTCGTCACTTCAACTAGTAAACGTGGTAATCAGAAGGTGAAATTGAAAGGGATTATAACCTTCGTGACTACGACCACGTTGCAATGTTCAATTGAACTTTGACTTGGCCAATTAAGGTCAAAACCGAAAGTCAAAATGTTTGACATTTAGCTCAAAATAGCAAAAATAAATGAAATAGACTAAGATTAGAACTTACTTGTGTTGAGAAACACTTAAGAACTCAGTAGGAGGTCTCCAAAAAGATGGAAACAACTCTAAGAGAATGGGAGAACAAAAGTGTCAATGAGCAAGGAATTTGTGGTGAAATGGCTTGCTATTTATAGTTGTTTGTGTGTAACAAGATCATTACAAGTGTCCCTAGAGGTGGCATAATCATGAGGGAGGTCCTAACACTTGTCATTTGCAGGAAACAAGCTTGGGCTCAAAGCAAAGGAAAAACCATGGCTGCCATAATTCTATTTGTTGGCACCCCTTACGGACGGTAAGGGGTGTAGGCATACGGTTCGTATGGCTTGGTCAGGGGCAAAGTTTCTTTATTTGGCAGGTTTGGCCCCTGGACTTGTTTCGTCGCGTTTTGTCACTTTTAACCCCCTTTAACTTAATATTTAGGTTTTATAAAGGTGTTAAAGCATATGTAACTTGGTTTTTGTCCAAAAATTTCATGGATGTCGGTTCGTTCGGTTGTATGGTTACGTGTTTCGCAAAAATACAAAAAACACTTTAACGAAAATGAAAATGATTGAAATTGCGCAACAATTGATATTTTTGCATTCTCATCAATAAAATACAAGATTTTATTGATTAAAAATATATTTGGATTTGTATATGTGGTCCGTATTAAAAAATACGAGAATTGGCAGCCTTTTGTAGTTTGTCAGAAATAGTCCCTGGACTTGTATAAACGTGTTTTTATCATTCCTAACCCTTCAAAACTTATATCTAAGTTATGTAAAGGGTATTTAGGGTATGTGTAGATTATGTCCTTTTGTAGAGTGTACTTTACGTTAAACGGATTTCGTTTAAGTATCGGGTAACGAATTGCTTCCAAAAGAAAAAGCTTTTGAAAGCCCGAAATTTTGCACAAGGGTTACAGTCTCCCTTACTTTTGGAAATTTCGTCCCGAAATTTTATTCGAAGGAGACCGTAGAGTGTATTTGAAATGATTGAAAGATAATCAAAGCTCGAGATTCCAAAGATGCGGAGCATCATTTGGTGTTGGGAATTTTGGGGGATTCAGCCTGTGAGTAGGGATATTCAAAGTATCTCAAGGTATTTAAACCTTTAGAACTTGTGAATCTTTAAAAATGTTATCAAGTGTATAAAAACTGTTTTGTATGGCACTATGTTATACTAAGCTCTTAGTGTAAATCCTAAGCAAACAAAGGGGTGTACATTCAAGCCTCGCAAAAAAGGCTTAAGAGGAATTTGCAACTCCTTGCATTGAAGCCTAGTAGTCTGCTTATGTATTTATTTTGTTATTTTCGATCTGCATGTGGATCTTAGAATACTTCCGTCTGTATAATTATTTTTCAACATTCGGACACTTTAATTTGTAATAGTATTTTTATTCCCAAGACTTCCGCTGTGCTATTTGTGTATTTGATATCAATCGTCACGTACCCCAAGTCAGGGCCCACTGGGAAATACAGGGTTTGACAATTTTATATGTTAGTTAAAAAAGAGAAGACAAATACAAAATAAATAAGGAACACCATTTGATAAAAAGTTTTCAAGGAACACTAGTTTAAAAAAAAATACACCCTCTTATAATCATAGATTGTTCACTTTCGAGTTATTTAGGTATTCTTAGGTCTCCTTGTTATGGATGGTCTAACATGTAGATAACTTTTCCCATATTTTTTAAACTTGTGAATATTTCCATCAATGAATACTCAACTTCTGAATATTATCAACCTTAAAAGCACATATTCGTCACCATCATGACTCGTGAATCAAACCTAGATATGAATAAAAAACGAGAATTACTCTTTGAGTACCTATGTTTTAGGGGTTTTAACTACTTGAAATCCAAAATCAAAATATTTAACGCCCTGAGTCCTCAAACGTTTTTTATAACCCTTTGAGTCCAAATTTTTAACTCTGTTTAAATTTCTCAGTTACCTTTTGTTAAATGACCAAAATACTCTTTTACATTTTATTACTATATTATTCTCTATTATATATCTCTCTTCCTCTCTTTCTCTCTCTAAAAAATATGAACTCTCTCATCCCTCTTTCTGTCTAAACCACCTGCATTCCCCACCACCACAACTCCACCATCAACACCACACCACCACCACCACCACCACACCTCCATGGTCACCACCACACCATCCATCACTGCTACACCTCCACCCTACCTTGAACCACACATTATCACCACCATCTTAACCACCAATAGTCGCCGCCATTGTCACCCCAACCACCACAATCACTGTATCAACCACCACCATACAACACCACCCCACAATTATAACTACCTCCACCACCCCACTCCACTCCACCCCAACCCCACCACCATTCCCTACCGTCGTCCAAATGGGTTCGCATCGAAAACCTAGCCATCCCACCACAACCACCACTTCAAACCCAAACCAAACCCCAACCTGCAAATAACATAACCACCAACCCACTGTCACCACACACTTCGCAGACGAACTCCGAGCCACCTGCGAGTACCTACTAGTCCGTCCCGTGAAGCAGCCTATCGCCACCTAAACCGCTCTGTCGCCGAACGCATGATCGTCTTCATCCGCCAAGACAAATCAGCGGCCATTAAAGTCTTTTGTGCCAATCAGGGAACAAACCGAGATCTCTCTCACCACCTGCATCTCTTGCCACCAAGATCCATCTTAGTGTTTTAAAACCCTAATCCCCAATATTAGATTCACAATTATTGGTTTATGCGTTCAATTCAAGAGAACATAAAGAAATTCCTACAAGCCCTGTATCGAAGGTCAGAATGTTACAGATCTTGTTATAACGATTTAGAGAGAGAATTTAAGGAAGAGAGAAAGAGAAATGATGGCTAATGGTGGTGGTGGTGCTGACTAGGTGGAGGTGGAGAAAGAAACAGAGGAGAGTGACAAAAGAAAGAGATAGAAGGGACGGGAAGGTGGGGGTGGGGTGTTTATATATATTGATATTATATAGGGTAAATTACACTTTTCATGCTTTATGTTTACATCAGATTGTAATGGATAGCCTTTAACTTCAATAATTACAGTCACAATCCTTTATTTGCAAAACTTATTACACTCTACATCCTTTAACCTTAACCCATTTAAATTTAAACATTAAGTAAAGTCATGTGCAAGACACATGAGGGCAGTTTAGTCTTTTTTCATACTTTTTAATAAAATATACATATAATAAAGATAAATAAACCACCCATGTCTCTCATCTCTTTCTTTCTCACAACTCTCTCTCTCTCTCTCATTTCTCTCTCTCTCTCTTTCTCTCTCTCTCTAAGTTCTAGTTCCCACCACCTCCATAGCACCACTATTGCCACAAACCACCCTCTATTTCTCACCCATTTTTCACTACCTATTCACAATCGCCTGTTCCCATCACCAAATCCGGTGACACCATCAGTATCCTCTTTGTTATTTTCTGAAACCCTAACCCCCAAAATTTCAACAAAGCCTAGCCCCCAAATCGATTGAGGGTTTTGACCTAGATGCTTGGTGAAAGCGAAACAAACAAAAGTATGTTCTTGGTTCGAAAATTTTCAGAAGTTCACGCCTGGTTCACACAGTATGAGCTCAGATTTTTTTATCTCTCACACACACTCTCAGTGTGTGTTCTTGAAGAACAAGTTGAAAAGATGAGAGAGCAAAACTAAACGATTTATGCAAAGCAGAAAATTGTTAACCAAAACTTCAAATCAATTATGGATCAAAAATGAGCTCACCGGTTAAAATTGATCTTAAATTCATTTTCTTTGATATCAATCTCTGTATTGATTTTGACTATTTTCGGACCTTTGAGCACTTGAATTTGTAATCTGATTTTTTTTAAAGAAAAATTTCATTAAAACCGGCCGGCCTGACAAAAAACAAAGGACCGCACCACTAACCACTTACAACATATAAAAGGGATCTCTACACTAATCTGATTATTATTGTAAATTGATAATAAGCACCGATTTAATCCAAATTAATGTTATTGAATCATTTATCTAGTAATTTGACTTTAATAATCTTGAGATTTTCATACTTAGCTGTAAATCCAATGAACCTTGATACAGAGCATCGTTTTTCTAGTAGACAAATTGAACAAAAGATCATTGACTATGAATCAAAATTTACTCAAAGATTTGAACAAAAAGCTACGAAGCGGTTACCCAATTCTATATGTTATATTTTTGGTTTTATTTTTTGAGAGAAAAACGTGAAATGACTAGAATACCGTTAAGTGAATAGACTTAACTGAAAATTTTAACAAGGTTAGTGCCAAAGGACCTACGGTGTAATGGGTTTTGCAAATAAATGATTGTGACTGTAATTATTGAAGTTAAAGGCTATTCATTGCAATCTGATGCAAACATATAGGACGAAAAATATAATTTATCCTATTATATATTTATTAATTATACTTTGTGCAATAAAAATTTGTAACTTATACTTTTATCCATTAAAGATTTGTACCATATTCATGCTTGAGTAAAATACTCTTACGCTCTGTTCCCGAGTTAACTTAACGAGGGATAAGAAAAGAAAGCAAAAGTGAGAAAGGAAAGGACGAGAAAGGAAAAAAAAAAAAAAGATGACTTTCCCACCGTTTCCTCCCAAATCGGAAGGAAAGTAAAATTAAAGAATTTAACTTAATTTTCCTGTCATTTCCTTTATTTTCCTGTCATTTCCTTTATTTTCCTTACTTAAATGAAACTCGGGAACACGACATGTTTTATTTTCCTTTCTTTTCCTTTCTTAAATGAAACTCTGGAACACAAAATATTTTTACTTTCTTTCTGTTTTCTTTCCTTCCGTTAGTAAACTCTAGAACACAGTGTTAGAGTTAATAGACTTGGTGGATGGAGTTAAAAAATTGGACTCAAAGGGTTATAAAAAAAGCGTTTGAGAACTCAGGACGTTAAACGTTTTGATTTTGGACTCAATAGTTAAAACTCTAAAACACAGGGCTCAAAAAGTAATTTTCTAAAGAAAAGGAAAACCTATAAATGCGATTCTATTGCATCAGCATGTTATAAATCTATCTAGCTTTTAGACAGTGTGTAGTGGGCGGTATGCAGCCCCATAGCGCAGGAAAGCGCCGCTGCACTCCGCCACGAAGGGCGCTATGGCCCAAAAAATTTGAGAGGCGCGATTATTATAGCGGCGGTATTAGGGTTGGTTTTCAAACTTTAACCAATCAAATTTAAGCAAGGTTTTTTATAATTAATTAATAAAATTGAAAATTAATAATTAGGTAATGATGGGTAGGGGCTTTATGACTACGGACTCTAATGATATAACGCCCCATAAAGCCCCCGTGTGACGTGACACGACACGTGTCGCATAACGCCCCACAAGGGGCTTTATGACTACGGATGGCCTTAAGTTGGTCACAAAAAAATAAAACCCACATCTCTATCGGCTCTCCCTTGCTCTCTTCTTAGCCCTTTCAGTCAGATTAAAAGCCCTGTCAATGCCACAACGGGGTGCAAAAACAAGTAAATCTGCGTCTATGACAACCAAGGTTTCAAGATGTCATCTGACACGTACCCAGTGTGTGGTTGCGAGTGTAGGAAAGAGAATAAAAATAAAGATGTGTATTACTTAATTGAATAAAGATAGACATGAAGAAATGGATGTGATGGGTTGTCAGAAGACCGTTGAAGATGAGATTAATTAAATTATGTAAAAAAGATAAAGATAATGAATCGGATGTAAATGCTCAGATGTTAGGATAGCAAGGCTTATGATGATTTGCAATGATGGAAGATGTGCACATGCTTGATTCGCAAGGGGCAGATGAAAATGAAATGTTGGATGGATATTGATACCAACCGAATCGCTAATCAAATGGTCCAAGAAAATAGGAAGAAAACCAGATAGAAAAATAGATAGAAACCAGATTTTTAGTAATTCATTTCTTCATTGATTCTAAAACTCAAACTCACAAAGCCATTTATAGGCAAACAAACAGAAAGGAAAATAACTACTTGAGCTAAATTAGGAGGTCACTTCTACCACTACAACCAAGACTTACGAATTAACTGCATAATTAAAATAACTAAATAAAAAGAAAATGCTAAAACTAAAGGGGTGTTGCATGGCTACGTGGGTTGGAAGTTGGATGAGAAATCGGCACATATCAGATATATGCGACGTAATATTTCAATAATCTGTTAAAAGAACCGTAAGAATTTAGATGTGACGTTGAAGGCAAGCCGTAAAAAAATGAGGAAGGTGTTTTTGAGTAGAAGGTATGTTTTTTAGATGGATCATGTAACTTTGGCCATATTGGTTGGAACTTGGAAAATGGAAAATCCCCATAACCAAGTCAAAAGTAGTGGGTAATCTGATAAATTGGCATATTCAAATTTTATTTGAAGACAAAAGATTAAATGACAAAGTGAACACATTAATTAGCATGTTCAGTGAACAAAGATGATATAATAGCCATGAATTTGCCTAACGTTCAAGTTAGTTACTATGCCTGCCTAAGGATTGGCATAGTCCATGGGACCATATGGTTGAAAGAGATCAGCCCAAAACCCATTTTTCCTCCTCGGGTTCCAGCCCATGTCTTTGCAGAGTTGATCGTTGTACCATATATCCAAACCGGTTAAGCATGACCGCTGATGGTATGAACCAGATGATCTCTTCATGTAGTCATCCCAATTTGCGATATCCTTCTCCATCTCTTTGATGCTCGGTACTTTAACTTTGCCATCAAGAAGCTCTACTACCCATCTGCACCTTATTTCTGACGTAAACAGGTTTGAAAAACTCTCAGAGAATCCAATTATTGCTAGCTGTGTTATTCTTGGGTGAATGCATTCTCTGACACAAAACAGTTAATTAGCATGTTATTTGTATTTAAGAATGTTTTTAGAAAATGGTGTTTTTCAAGCTTATGATGGGCTAGTCGCTTTTCAAGCTAGTGAAGAGTGGAAGCAGGGGCGGATCCATCCCACATTTGTGGGTTCCCAGGAACCCAGTGCGTTTGGAAAAAACGGAAAAAATTACTGAGAACTTTGTATAATTTAGAAAAAATTTGTGAAAATTAAAGGGAAATTACCAAAAGGAACTAATTAAAATAAAATCCACGTATCATTTGATAGAATTATAACTCACCTGTACAAAGGAACTCTTGAATCTGGTGAAGCTGCAATGAGTTCACCGATATCTTTTGATGTGAAAATGCTTTTAAGCTTCTGAACCCCTCTGTATCCAGTTGCTAATATGACTATATCTGCCTGTACGGGCTTATTCTCTCCGTCTATCATGATGCCATCGTTGTAAAAGGTGAAACTAGGAGATTTCTTTGGTAAAATACTTCCGCTTTCAACTCGGTTGAAGAAGTCCTCGGGCAATGCTGCTAGTAAACATGAACGCAAATCTTTTGCGAAGCTTCGCTCTGGCACCATGTTAAATTTAGCAAGCGGAAGCTTAGTTTTGATGTGTGTTTCGACGAGTTTTGAAATCCCCCATCTCTGTTACAAAAATATAATGTAGGCTGAATAAAAGGTAAGATTAGAAGTACACAATGACCCTTGGAAATGAATGCGGTCTGCTAATGCATATCCTTGTCAAAAGAAAAAAAATATATATTTGAGCTATATTTATGTTCTAATAATTGCCAAATAAATTAACGGAAAATATGTTAACTGGATCAAAAAAGTCATCCAACATGTAGTCAAAACCCTTCTTATTTTGTAAAACTATTCTAGGTTCGCAAGTCATATAAATTTTGAAATCTCAATTCGCATATAAAAGACTTAGAGGGTGTTTGGGATTACATTTTGAAGTGATTATTTGATTATTGCGTTTGTAAAACATAAATAATCTAAAAAAGTGTTTGGATGAAAAAGTGATTATCTGCCTTCAAAACGCTATTTTGGAGAAGCATGTACCTACATGCTTTTTCAAAACGTAGACACAAAATCTATTTTGAAAACGCATAATCTATTTTGAAAACGCAACACCAAAAACCCCCCTTAGTTTTGCTATTTAAAAAGGGGTAGCGACGCAGCTTATTGCTTGTTTACCAACTATCTCGATGTAAATTCCAATAATTTGCATATTTACGATCGAAGTGAAACCGAGTGAACAGATCATATGTTTCTTTTCATGGTTTGTGAATTCGTTTAAAAATCATTCAGCAGTAAATTAATGATTGATGTAAGTAACAAAACCAAATATCTACATGATCCTACAAACTAAATTCTCCTTGAGCAAGTTAATTGTGTGAGGTGTACTCTCTTAGACATGCTCCTACAAACTAAATTCTCCTTGAGCAAGTTAATTGTGTGAGGTGTACTCTCTTAGACATGTCAATTCATACGTAGATGTTACATAGTCATAGAAATTATGAAATAATTAAACTTAAGATAAGATAGATGTTACTGGGCCCGGCAAACCCGTGCCGACGCCCGAGGCCCAAAATTTCAAAGTGCCCAAAAAGTCTTTATAAGCTTGTATATATTTATTAAATTATATATTTAGTACATTCATCCATTTATTATGCAAAAAAATATTAGTGGTGTAGTGGTAAAAACCATCTTAAAATAATGTAAAGGTCTCAAGTTGGAGTCTTTGCTTAAACACTAACATTTTATTTTTGTAATTCATTTACCCTTGACCACAATTTTGGGCACAATCCTTTTCGTCGCCCGATGCCTAAATTTTTTCGAGAGTTTTCAGAGACGGCTCTGCTTTCAGCCAACTCATGATCCAATTGGCACCTGTAGATAAGATAGATGTTACTTACCAAAGGTGATAGAATTGTGGCCAGCAGAGATAGTAGAAAACCTTCGCCAGGCTTATGAACCATAAGCTCGGAGAAGCGATTGAGGTACAAATATTGTAGCGGAATTCCCCATGGACTGAAATCGGGTAATTTCCATCGATCATTCCGGTATACAACCGTACATGGATACTCCGTCCCTGATATGATATATTCAATGAAACCAGATATATATAGTTTGTAAGTAAATAACAGCAGCAGCTCATAACTAACCATTTACAGATGAACACTCCATTGCAATATCAAGTCCTTGCTTCTGGAACCCGACAACGACGACTCTCTTCCCCTTAACAAGTTCTTCCGCCTTATCATGATCCATGGCAGAATATTCCATGGAATGAATCACTTTGCCCCGGAACACTTCTGGTCCGGTTCCTGGAGCAAACTCCGGTGTGTTTGGAACATCTTTGAATCTTCCAACACACAAAATAACAAAATCTGCTTCATGCACCTGTTTTACTTTAATTAATTTGTCAGCACATTCCTTTTCACTACAAACCAGTCCTATCTATCGGTCCCTCTAGGGATGTCAATTTGTCACAAGTCACCGGTTTGAGTTTAGTCAAGGACCGTACATTTAACCAATTAGATTTTTTATATAATAATAAAAAAATTAAAAGATAAAAGAAATTAATAGTTTAAACGTAATTGTTTTATGTTAAAAATGTGTAACTTTAGACTATAGATACGGAAAAACATACGAATACCCCTCGTTTGTTTGACACTATTTTCATATTGTGTTCGACCTGCCAGCCAGCCAGCCATTTAACGCCCCAAGGTCCATGCGCGTTGGAATTCACAGACACGGACATTAGATAGTAAGTAAGAATTGACGACATATATACCTTTGTTGATGGTTGACTATCTTCAACTGTGACTTTCCATTTCCCTAGAGGAATGGTTCCACAGATTCCATTCCAGTTGGACCAGGATGATGGCCCATGATACTCAATTCCCTTTACATGGCAACCAAACCGAATGTGTTTAAACAAGTCAAAATGAGTGGCGTAGGATCGAAGATAGTTTAGGACTTGGTGTTGGGTAGGGAAGTCGTGGGCCACGGTAGAAGGCCACGGGAAGTCTGCAAACTCATACATCCCTCTGAATGTTTGCAGCCTAGTGGTTCTTATGGTTTTAGCCCATACACCACCGATATCCGCCTGTGACTCGAAAACGATAGGATTCAGGCCTTTGGATATACAGTATTTACATGCTACAAGACCACTAATTCCAGCTCCAATGATCACCACTTGTTTCTGATCCATGAGATTATTAATTTTTTTTTTTTTTTTGGGCTTCTGATGTTTAATACTTGATGTGGATGAAGAAATTCAGTGCCTTTTGGTGGACCGGCCTCTGGAATCTACAAAGAATGGGGGTGATTACAGCTGGGACAAAACAAACCCATATCTATATACTGTTCCACAAGATTTCAATTAAGTTATAAATATAAAATTATAATATAATATAATATAATATAATTATAATACAATATAATATAATTATAATATATTTATAACTAGTAGATGCCTCGCCCGCGTTGCGGGGCGATGTCCGAATAATTCTCAACCAATTAAAAAAAGACTACTATAATTTTGCTAGGAAAAAAAATACACAAAAACGATGATAAGACCGTAATTTTGGGCTTGGGGCAAAACTGTCATTTTTCAGGACTAATGAGCCAGTGTTAGGCGGCTCCTTGACACGAAAAAAAAATTAAATCGAGTAAACCAATTAAAACAAAAAACCTTTATAGTTTTGGTAAAAAAAACTAAAATGATGGGGAAAACGTAATTTTTAACTGAGGGTCAAACCAATTAAAACAAAAAACCTTTATATTTTTGGCAAAAAAACTTAAATGATGGGGAAAACGTAATTTTTAACTGAGGGCCAAATCATAATTTTAATTCGGGGATAAATCGTAAACTAAATGGACCAACGGGGGAGTACCAGGAAGCTGCCGGCACGACTGTAATTTTACACTGGGGGCAAACTTGTAATGTCACCAGGAAAACAAAGAAAAACGATGGGGAAAATGCAAATTTAAGTTGAGGGCAAAATCGTAACCTGGCTTTGAGAAAAAAAAAACTAATGGCAAAATTATAAATTTATATGGGGCAAAATCGTAATTTTGAACTGAGGGCAAAATTGAAATTTTTAGCTGGGAGCAAAAGCGTAAATTTATTTTTAAGTGAGGGTAAAAACATAATTTTCAACTGATGGGAAAATCGTATTTTTAAGGGAAAAAAACCAATGGTAAAACTGTAAAATTGAAACGGGGTAAAATCGTAATTTTTAACCGGGGGCAAAATTGAAATATTTAGCTGGGAGTAAAAACGTAAATTTATTTTTAAGCGAGGAAAAAAAACATAATTTTTAACTGATGGCAAAATCGTAATTTTAAAGTGGGATAAAATCTTAAATTTGTTGGGTCAATAGGGAGTGACAGGCAGCTGCCTAGCACTATTGAAGTGGCCGCCCATTTTGCCCAATGAAAGGCCAGAGCTATTGCCCTGTCGATGCCGACCTTGTGTTTTGTAGTAGTTGAAAATGTTTAGTTTGTCCTTTACCAATTATTGAAAACTTTTCTTTGTTTTTAGAGTAAAATGATAAAATATTTCCAGTGGTTTGTTCAGCCACTATAGTACAAAGGTTTTTATTCCTTGTTGGTTTAAGAAGATTTTACTATTGCTATTTGGTCCAACTGAGTTAACTCCGTCCATGTTCCTTAGTTAGACATGGGCTTTTTTGTGAATTCGTATTTTCATTTAGTTAACCTTTAGAGTTAAATGCAATTTTAGTTCCTGTGGTTTGGGCCATTTTATCAGTTCAGTACAAAGGTTTCATTTTTTGCCTCTAGGTCCAAACCGTTGTCATTTTAGTCAAGTGGGTTAACTTCATCCATTTTTTAACACGAATGGCATTTCAGTCATTTTATATGTAATTCTGTGAACTAGAAGGGCAATTCGGCCATATAAAATGATCAAATTGTCTTTCTCGTTAATAGAAATAATGGATGAATTTAACCAGTGAACTAAAATGGCAATGGTGAAACCTGACCCACAGGAGAAAAATGAAACATTTAGAATATATTGGCAAAATTAGGGCTGTAAACGAACCGAACGTTCAGCGAACAATTCGTGAACCGTTCGGCGGGAAGTTCGTTTATATTCGTTTGTTTAATAAACGAACATGAACAAAAAATTCTGTTCGATTAGTTAAATGAACGAACATGAACAAAGGTCTCGTTCGTGAACGTTCGGTAAGGTGTTCGTGAACATTCGTTCATTTGCGTTCGTTTATGTTCGTATGTTCGTGTTTTAATTAAAGATTTTTATACTTTCATATATTTTATCTATACCTTTTATACTATTAAACTTTTATTTATATCATTACTCTAACAATTAAACTAGGAAACTCTCTTTCACCTTGTTTATGCACAATTTTCCTTTCTTTTCTCATTATTTACATCGACGAATATGATCTACCTCCGTTCCACAATAAGTGATTCAAGTTCTAGTGCTACTCTCTGGGCCATCCACCTTTATCCGTCATCGCGTTCGCCAAATTTATTTGTGTTCGCTTGTGTTCGTGAACCGTTCGTGAACACGCTCATTTCCTTAATGAACGAACACGAACATAAAATCTCGTTCGGTAAGTGATCGTGAACCGTTCGTGAACACATTTATTTCCTTAACGAACACGAACAAGGCCTCGTTCGTGTTCGTTCGGTTCGTTTACAGCCCTAGGCAAAGTGGCTCAAACCATAGGGACAAAAATAACATTTAACTCTAACCTTTATATTATACTAAGTTTGAAAGTATTATTATACACCATTCGAAAATACAAGGGCTTTTGTGAAAATATATAATCAACTCATCCCCCATCTCTCTCATAAACACTGTCACCCCCAAAAACCTCCGACCAAAATCGCCGAAAATCGGTACCTGAAAAACCTTGGTCATAATCGACAACAAATTAGAGCACCCCCAAAACCTTCGGCCAAGATCGATTAGTCATGTTCAAAGGGAACTCTGAAAAACGCCACACCACCGCTTCATATCTAGGAGAGAGGGGGGATCTAAAATTTACGAACATAAATTGTAACCATGTGTTCCTCAGTCAGGTCCAGAGCACTGACGAACATAAATTGTAATCGTGAGCACTGACAGATGGTAATCGTGCTCCTCTGTAGTGGCGTACGTTTTGCTAAACTTGGTTTTGAAAGGAATGAAGCGGTGTTCGAAGGTTACTATATGTGAAGTGGTGGTTCGTCCGGTCGAGATGACTTGCCGAATTAATGGGTCGGTGAAATCATCGTCGACGACGGCGATGGTGTCGGAGACGAGGACGATTATAGAGATGAGCGAGGATTGTTTCATGGTGGGTATGAGATACTTTGGTGTGAAATATCGGGATTACTGTCGTTCCGATTATGTAAATGAATTGTTTCATGGTGGCGATGATAACAATATTTTTCCACTTTGTTCCATGTTAGGCAATTTATAACTAGTTTAATACCTGTCCGGTGGACGGGTACTTTAATGTTATAATGACCCCAAATATTTTTTTTTTTGCATTCTAAAAATCACAAGTTTAAACCGTTAACTAAAAATGATAAGTTGACCCATTTACTTAAAATGATAACCTTCACCCTCTTACTAAAAATGGTTACATTGACTCTTGGCTTGTTTTCAAAGTACAACATTGCATATAATGTCATGCGAAACACCTCTTGCACACATAGGCGCCAAATAAACAAATAAAAAAAAAGTTATTGTAAACGTATAAAGTAATTACAGAGAAAAGAATATTAAGATAAAACCAAAATGAAAATATTAAAATGTGAAGAAAGAACATTGACATACTTGCAAAAAAAAAATCAAAAACTTATTCACCAAGAACTTCCAATAGTAATGGACAAAGACAACTTTTTTTACAAATAAAAATCTAAAAAAAAAATGCTCCCCTCAAGAGATGTATAGAGGTGTATTTATGGTGGTCACATGGTATGATCAGTGACCCTTTCGTGAAGGTTAACTCATCATCTTCACTCCTCTGAACATGATTACCACGGTAAACCCTATAACTTTGAGCTGGAGCTTGCTACATTTATCATTCTTTTCATCAACAATCAACCACAAAGTTACTTTTTAATTCAGAAGAGCCCTTTTATATGATATTGGCAAACAATTCATTAGTGAAGCTTCAAACAAAACTAATAATTAAAAAAAAACCTTGTTGTAGTAAAGGGCGTGCCCGGTGCTTGACAAAACTAATAATTAAAAAAACCTTGTTGTGGTAAAGGTTGTACCCGGTGCTTGACTTAACTTCCGCAATTGCACAGGTCCAGGGAGTGTGGTCAAATCGCTTCGCGATATGATGTACGCAACCTTACCCTATACTTTATGCAGGAGGTTGTTTCCCGCAGCTTGAACCCATGACCTCGAGATCATAAAGCTCAAAATTATATAAGTAAGCTCAAGATATAAATGCTGGCATTAAACAAAACATACCTTTGGAGCTAAAGTAGCTTTTACGCCATCCTATGCTTTAGTTTTAGTCCCTGCAGACCCATCAAAGATAGAGGAAAGATCTTGAAACAGAAGTTTAAAACCGTGTGCAAATAGCAGATCAAGCAATTCTAGAACCTCCACAATATTAATATCATTCGCTTAGACTAAAGGGAGTGGGGCGTCTCCCCTACCCAAGCCGCCCAAAGCCGCCCCACACACCGCCCCCCATCGGCGTTCCCAAGGGCGTCCCCCTCCTTGGCGTCTCCCACAGAACGCCCAAAATTTTTCTTTTCCCCTCCTTGCTTTTCAGGTAATATTCTTTTCATTTTTTGTATCAAATAAAACAATGCCACGTGTCGCAAGACGCCCTGGCCAGCCAAGTTGCTCCACTCCCCTTTTTTTGCCCAAAATCCTCTAATCTGACGTGGCGCCACGTGTCGGAAGACGCCCTCTTAAAAGAATGCCCCACTCCCTTTAGTCTTAGGCACTTAACTGTATAATGAGTTATGGTTTAGTGTAAGATAGTCAAATGCATACCTTCATATCGTAATCTATTTACATTTCTTCAAGTAAAAAATGTTTGTTGTTTTAAATGTTGTAGCTACAGGTGTTGGTTTATTTTATAAAATGTTATATAATATTTATTAAAAAAATGTTTCATTTTTAACACCAATCTTGTCCTAATATTAGTAATACATCCTATTAAGTCGAACTTTACTACAAATTTTCTTTATAAACATATAAAATTCATTAGAATTTTGTAACTGATAAGTAAAAGGATTGACATCTAAAAGTCAAACTGTATACTTTAGCTAGCTACACAGTGTGCAGATGATGAAATCAATAAAAAAAAACATGCCTTTTAATGGATCCTTAACAATAATTGAGAGCTTTTGATCACCCAGTGTTCGTTCAATAAAAAATGCCTATAATCAGATCACCTAGTTTTCCCCAAATCACTACTTGCAGTTTTCATGGAATCCTCAACAAAGTTTCTCCATGTATACACCAGAAAAACCCATTTGCCTATAAAACATTTTTCCTAAATAAAAAAAGTATATACCCTTTTAAAATCGTTTGGTCTATTTTGATTTCGACAATAACTTGGGGTTGATTTTTCCCTACAAAAAAGTTATCAATATCTTTAAAAAATGCACATTGTGAAGTCCTATAAATCAAGAAAGAAGAAAAGTAAAAACTAAAGGATTCCTTGTAGAAATGATAAAATCTATTGTTTTTCATTGTAGCTTTCTCCATAAATATGCAAAGAACATCATAAAACCAAGTACCAGAACCAAAAAATGCCTAACAAATGAGCAAAAGTTTATAGCTTTATACCTTAAAATCTTTGTTATGCAGCTCTTCAATGGCCTTTTAAGCAAGATTTTTACTTCTAAACGCCATTAATGCAAAACCCTTACCTTCATTGGTCTCCCTGTATCTCACCAACCTTACCTGAACAATCACACATTCACACAGAAAAATATATATTTCAAAAATAACAATAAAACACAATTTTCTCAGTAAATAATTACCATTAGAGCTGACCTCAACAATATCCCCAAAAGGTTCACAAACTTCACGATTTTTCATCATCATCGTCATCATCATCATCATCATCATCATCATCATCAACTTTTCATCCATCTCCTCCTAGTTGCCAACCTCTGAATCCATCCGGTCATCAATGTCATTGCAATCTACCATAGTGTTTGCTCTGTTCTACAAGCAATTTTTTTGACACAAAATGAAATTTTAGCTCTTAAAATAACCAATATGTATACATATCACGGACAATTACACGACCAGGAACCAAACTGGGTAGATTGGAAGAAGAATTTTTTGCAAATTAGAAAGGTGAAATTGGGGGAAATTATGTTTATATAGTTCGTTTGTGAGATAGACAGACATTAAGTTACCTTGGCTTAATCGGTGCCAGAGATTGCAAATTGATAAAAAAAACTCAACACTATAAAGGCTTAACCCTAAAGAGTACACAAAAATTGAACTTCAAAAGGTAAGAAAGAGTGAACCTGCTTGGCTAAATTGATACAAAACTGATGCATTTGTAGAAACCCTCATGTGGAGGAGGCAGCGACGATCAAGTTCCATTGATCTTCCTTCTGTACCTGTACCTAGAGTGCAGCCGAAAGTAGAGAAGGATGGGGGATATTCTCCAATTTCACAATTTATGTGTTTAAATAAGGGTTACAGGAGGTGGTTGTGGATTGCATACGTGGGTACGGTGGTTTTAATAATGCAAAAACTGTCCTTAATATAAGGTAACCGTAAGATTCTATGAGAGAGAGCATAACCTCTGACTGAAACCGCCGTGAACATGGGCACGGAGAGGTAGAGGTAACCACCAGTTGATAAAACCACCACAAGAAACTGCTCTGAACTGCCACCACAGCAGTTATTTTTATGAGTTTAAGTGGCTGAGATTTAATCTCAGCCAAATCCAATGGTGGATATTGATTTATAAGTTAGTTACACTTAATGGGTTCCATATATATATATAATTTATGTTTTTAAACGCCAATTCCTTCTTTAAAAATAATTTATGTTTTTAAACACTAATTCCTTCTTTAAAACAATAGAGAAATGACAAAAAAGCCACTGTGAGGCATAGACGGGTTTAACTTTAGACTATACTAGTAAAATTGCCCAAATCAGAAGGACCATTTTGGTATTTTACTCTTGTTTTTAAATAAACCTTATTATGGTATAAAGTATCACAATAAATTATATTAATAGGAAAAATGACACTATAATTTATATTGTTATTTATTTGACTTGTTGAAAACTAGGGCTGAGCATTATACGGTTCAGAACCGCCAGAATCGGGGAACCGAACTAGAACCGCTAGATCCAAACCGTATTTTTGTATATAGGGTCTGGTTCCGGTTCTTAAATTTGGGTAAAAACGGTTTCCGGCTCGGTTCTGGTTAAAACCACGGTTCTGGTTAAAGAACCGCTAGAACCAATTGGGATTATAAATATTTAAAGCCCTATTTTATTAATGAGCTTTTCAACATCATACAACCATTCTAATTCGTATTCCCTCCTCTTATATTCATTCCACGATCTCATCTTTCATCTTCTAATGATTCTCCATCTCTCAACCCTAACCCTAATTGCTATCATACAAGTTCATCTCCATCAACACCCTGCAAATACAGGTACGCTATTCTACATGAGCTTTTTTTTTTATTGCATATATTTTCTTTCTAGATGTTTGCTTTATGATACATATAGTTTTCTGTATGTGAAATTAAAAATTGAACAAAAATAATCAAATCAATGTTGATCAAATTGTAAATGTGTATATAAATAGTGTATTGCTTGGTAAATACCTGATCAATCTATTCACGTGAACCAAATATAGTAGATGCATTATTCGTTTATTTTTTTAATTGTTAACACTTGGTTTCATTTAGATGTTTATGAGAAGATTGAGAGGATGAAGATCGAATGAAGATGTTTGTTTTAATTGTTAACACGATGGTTGTAATAGTTTTATTTAGAGTTTCTTTTATTGCTTGAAATTTTTTATTGTTGCTTTGCTACTTTTATTTTGGTTGTTTTGAACTTTGAATGTTGCAACTCTTGGTTAATTTTTAAATAGTTTGATTCGTTTTTATTGAATTGTTAATTTTACGATTTAATTGTCAACCAGTTCCCGCGAGAACCGTTTACACAAGAACCTTCTAACCAGTTCGGAACCGAACCAGAACCGTTATAATACGGTTCGGTTCTGGTTCTTAAATTTAGCAATTAACGGTTCTGGTTCGGTTCCGGTTGGGTCCGGTTCTAAACCATTGCACAGCCCTATTGAAAACACCAGGAATCAACAAAACTAGTTTAATACCCGTCCGGTGGACGGGTTACGTTGAACAACATAAGAAACAAAGCTAACCTATATTAAGTGTACACAAATTTAAACAATGTTATAAACAAAAGCACGATTCTTTAATTTATAAGAGGAAAACGAACGTCAACAGTTTACAACCACAAAGCGATAGAAAATAAAACTGATAGAGTACTAAAACATGAAATTGTGTCATTTTAATGGAAAAGTAAACGGTAGGCAAAACATATGCATAACCTTTTTAGAGAAAACATACCGTCGAACAATCGTTTAGGGGACTTTTAGCTCGTTTGACTAAAATCGACTGCAATAATAAAAATTTATAGTATAATAAAGTAATTAACCAAAAAAACACTTTGTATTTAAAACTCTCCACAAAAGCCTTCCTTGATTAGCCATTTAGGAGGTTGTATACATTAAGTGTAAACGTTTGGGGGAATTTTAGCTCGTTTGACCCATTCAACCCATTTGACTTGTGCCCCTTATAGTTTTTTTATTATTATTATTTTGACCATGCATATCCAAAATAACTATTATCACTAATCCATGAGACATGTACATCAAGTGCTAAACACTGACAAAATTAAAGTAATACCAGTAGGGAACAATCAAGTACTGATAAAATAATGCAATAAACTCATTCAGCTTATGTACCAATCCATGATACATGCGCATTAAACATGTGTATAATAAAATTCTGAATTTATTTAACACACCAATCTCAATATAATAAGTCCTTTTATGTGGTTAAAAAAATGAGCAGAAACAATCCTGTACTGTTACTTGTTATCAAGCATGCAAATATAAAAGAAATAGGCAGTGAAGCTTGACTGTATAGATAAACAGCAGTGTCCGAGTAGAACTGTCAAAAGGAATAATAAACTAATAATACTTTTACTAACCTTTGTTAGGTAATCAAGTTTGTTTACAGGTCAGCGGGTCGAATAAGAACCTGGTCAGCATGTTAATGGGTCAAACGGGTTTGAGAGATTGCTGGTTATTGAAGATTTAGTCTAGGATTGACCGAGTAATGGGATTAAATGATGGTATCCAAAGTTAGAATTTGCTGTCGATTAAAATATAAAAGGATACGTGGACCAACTTAAATTAGCATGTGGGTTTTATTTTCTATTCAATAAAGTAGTATAAATATCCAAGGAGTAGATTTAGTTAAGCACCTAATTATCTTATTTTGTGAACGTTCAAATATAAATCAAAGGTCGAACCAGTTTGGGTTCTAGTCTGTGTTGGCAGCCCAAGTTTCAACAACCAACAATCTCTCAAACCCGATTGACCCATTAACCTGCTGACCCGTAAACAAACTTGATTACCCAACAACCTTTGCCACATGAAATTGTTGTATGAAGAACATTGAACCACTCATTGCTGTGTTTAAAAGAATAACAATAACTCGATGATTATAAGAACACAAATCATATTGTGAGATCATATTGAGCAAAAAACTGTTATGTCGTGTTAGGAAGAAGAAAGATAAAAAGAAAAAAATAATAACCTTGAATTCAAATTTGGTTGAGTCTTATGGTATGAAGCTTTGCAATTGTATAATATAATGTTATATAGTGATTACAGATTATTTTAGGTCAAAATAATTTGAATAGGCAATTGTATGCGATAAGATAAAAAAAAGGCACTTACATTTGCAACTGTAGTTTTCAATTTGACTGTTAATTGGCATCTCTCTATGGCATTTGATCAGACAATATCCACAGTATTCATCACCTTCCATGATTCTAGATCTCTTTAGGGCATTTGTGGAGCATCTGACATGCAAGATTGAACCTGTTCTAAACAAAGTATCCAGATATCTTTGTATAATATGGAAGTGACTCACTCAAATACAAGAGCAACTCAACCAAATAAAAACCGTCAACAACCACCCTATAAATTCAACAATTCAAATATACAATCGTATCAAGAGACAAATAATTTAGAATAAGAAACAGAACCTGATAATCATTTTTTTGGTAAAAGAGGACGACACCTCTGGTAAATTTTATTAATAACGAAAAATATATACACGCCTACGGGGGTTTAGATTCCCGGGACATACTGCCCAAGGTACTCACACCCCCATGGACAAAGAGCCTAACAAAATGGACTTAAAAGCCCGACCCCCGCCCAGTCTATACAAAAACCATGATATTAACCTATTATACAAGTCGAACATTCTTGAGAGCAGCAACAACCAAACTAAACTTCTTCCAAAGCACTTTACCAATCTACACAAACCAACAACCAAAAACAAATTCATAATTTCAGATGTAACATCCTTTATTCATAACTTCTTAACATTCCTTGTATGAGATACTTCCTCATTCAAATAGTGCTACAGGAAGTGCATAATTTCAAATGCGACACACTTTTATCCAATTACAGATTTCACTTAATGTGATCCCCAGTAGATTTATAGAAAAGAGATCAATGTGAAGTAGATAAAATGTGCATAATCTGAGAGAGGGAGAGAGTACGCACTCTGTGAAATATAAGATCGAGAAGAGAAGAATTGTAAACAGATTTGATGTCTTTTCGTTTCCAGTTGCTTCTCTGACCTTCTTGAATCGTTCGCACCGCTACTATTGCCGCCGCTGATGACGAATAGGACAGTGAGCGCGATTGCAGATCCAACATCCACGAAAATACCCGTTTATTTGGATGGATCGACTTGAGAGCTGTATGTTTTCTTTGGCTTGAAAGTGGCTCCATCTTTGTAGGAACCTTTGTGAAACTAATCATGCATTTGTGTATCTATAATATCAAAATGGACACATCAATTTCAAAAGTAACCTATGAATTAATACAAAATCAAAGTGTTTCAGGTCATACTACACAAAGAAATCATATAAAACCTAAAAACATAACTTAAAACCCTAAATTTAGGCTGAAATCCATCTTACCAGTGCATAAGGTATCTTCTGCTTCGGTCTTCCTATGGTGATGGTGACCATGACCCCATGAATTTACTCGTCCTGACCTTTCTTCAGCATACCTAAGTCCTGACAACCTTTTCCACAAGAAGAAAAACAACAATTGCAATAGATGAACAAAAAAAACATTAGTTAATCAAATGCCTTTCAATTCCAACTGCAATAAATGAACAAATTTTGTAACGATCAAACCTAGAACTTCTTCCAGGATTCGATTCCAATGTAAACCCTAAGCATTTCTCCATCCTTCAAGACAAAACTTCATGTTTAGAAAAGACAAATCGTAAATAAAAAATCCGTATTGTGTACCTGTGGGTGGAAATTAATGGATTCCGGGATGGAGGAGATCAGAATGTGGCCAAGGAAGAGCTAGATAGCAGTGTTGGAATCAACCGGTGATGTTGTCGGATTGGAGACACTGGCGTCAAATTGGATTTCCTGTTGAAACCTTTGATTGGAATGCGTCTTGTTTTGCACTTGCTCATTGGATGGATTTTTCAATCTCACTCGCAGTATTATATGGATTTTGAATCAGCTATAGGAATTTTGGGAGAATAATAACTACAAACAATGGTAAACAACCAATCGCGTCTCAAACCTCTGCCTCCAGTTAATTGCCAGACCATGTATTTCATTGAGGATAAAACTGAAGGAATTTGATAGTGATGGCCGATGGGAGAATGAAAATATAGGGGAGGAAAGAAGGCTTTAAAGTCTAGACAGTTGAGTTAGAGTAAGATAAAAGTGGAGAGAAATGTGGAGAGTGGGTTAAAACTGTATACAGTAGAAACTACTATACTTAAAAACTAACTTCCCATTATTCTGGTTAGGATTAAATCCCAGCAATAACTGCATGATTTAAATGGTCCAGATCAAAGCGAAAATAGATTAAAGTCTCAAAATTGACAGTTATTGCACTATGAACAATAGTATAATAATGAACAGGAAAATTAGGAGCCAACTACCTAAGTTGTGGAGATAATGGGCAGGAAATGGTGGAGGTAACCACTTGCTGGGAAAACCGTAAACAACCGCTCCGAACCGCCATGGGAGCGGTTTTTTTTGTGAGTTTAAGCGGCTGAGATTTAATCTCAGCAAGATCCGACGGTAGAGATGGATTTCAAAGGTAACTTCCACTTAATGGGTTCCATATATATATATATATAATTATTTTTGTAAATATATTTAGTTGAGTTCTTTTGAGAACCATCCCAAATTTGAAAACCGTTTAACCCTTGAGAACCACTTTTCAGTTGCACGATCCGATTTTGATTGATAGTTGTGGGTGCTTCTTTCATTTTTACGTGAAACTGTGGGGTATGGGGCGGGGTTGGGGCGTGGGTTGGCTGAAAACGCCCAAGCCACCACCCCGGGTGGGCTTGGGTTTGGGCGTGGTCCAAAGGGCGGGAGTTTAAAGCCGGGCGTGTGGCGGGATAGCGATCCTATGTGACCGGCTCCTATTCGCTTGTTGGCTAGGTCATAGCGGGGCATTTAAATTTCAAAATCTAACTGTTTGGCCAAGCCAAGCGGTTCACCCAACCCAACAGTCAACCACCCGGCTATATATATAACCCAAACCCCACCGGCTACCCCAACCCAAACAAACTTGTTGGCTGTCCACCGCTACCCCAACCCACTTGATCGAACCCGCTACCCAAACACACTTGATCGATGGCCTCTTGGACACACGAAGAAGAGCTAGCTCTCGTCACAAGCGTCGTTGATGCAATGAAGGGCCGACAACCCGGTGAAACGCGTTATTGGCCGGAAGCTTTTGCTAGCTACCGACATAACGTCGGAAACGACCGGCACAACTTAAACGCGTGCCAACATAAATGGCGCAAGCTACGGCCGAAGCTTGATCATTTCAAAGCCTACTATGAAGCCGTTCCGAGCGGTGAGTTAAGCCACGAGGACCGGGTGGCGGTGGTGAACATTGAGTTTCGGGGCAAGGAGCGAAAGCTGTTTGACAAGCTTGCTTTTTTTGAAATTTACCTAACGCTCTAGGTATTTTTTTTTGTAATCCTTTTTAGGTTTTTTTTTTTTGTAATTTTTATGAATTTTGTATTTTGTAAAAATTTAATAAAATTTTAGGGCTTTTTTTTAATGTAGTGTGTATTTTTTTAATTTTTTGTATTTTTTTTAATAAACTGCCAAGCCACGGGGTTCACCCACGCCCCGCCATACCCCACGTACACATCACTCACCGGTGGAGGGCTCGAACTCCACGTGTTAACTCATGCCCCCAACCCCTGCCCCACCGTACCCCATGGTCTGAAGGGTAAAATCTTTCAGCAATTTTCTTATCTACCTCATGCGTGTAACTGATAACCTAGATATGAAACCACCTTTCCTCGAAAACAAATTAAAAGAGATCGAAAAACTGAATCAAATGAAATGAACACGAAGAAAACTCACTAAAACAAATAAGGTCGGAGGGTGTGGGGGCGCCACCCTCGCCCTGTCAGCAACTATAGCGCCGTGGGCGCCATACACCCACACCGCCTGAATTAAGTTGGGGCGCTATAGGTGGCTCGCGAACATGGTAACGAGCAGAAATCACACAGATCGAGGCTCCTTTTGATTTTTTGACCGTTGAACGCTCTTGTTTAAAAAAAAATTGTTTTTCAAAGTTTATAAATACTCTTCTATTCCTCCATTTTTTCCATCTCATTTCACCCATTTTCTCTCAAATTTTTATAGAGTTGGCTAATTTTTTTAAACCCCTCTCTACAATGTTTCCCAACAACCTAAACCCATGGGACCCGAACAATCCGTACTGGCAAAACAACGAGCAAGAGGACCGGTATCGCCGAGACTCGCGTACTGGTGAGGTTGGATATTACCCAATGCCACCAACAACCCCAACTTCTCCTCATCCCATCACTCAACCGATGACTAGTTTTTTTGGGTATTATCCTCAACCCCAGTTTTTCCCTCAAACATACCCCAACACATTCCTCAAAACATACCCGAAACCCAATCCATACCCGAAACCCAAACCACAACCCAATCCGTTCCCGAAACCCAAGTCGAACCCTCTTCTAGAAAAAAAAGAAACCATAAAAAGAAGGATGAGTCCGAGAAACGTGCTACCAAAAAGGTCGAATATTGGACGCCTACGGAAGAGTTCGAGTTGGAAAAAGCATGGCTCGACGTATCGGAGGACGAGATTGTTGGTAAAATTTACACACCTTTACAAAAATATAGTTTTTTAAATCAAACATATACCTTTGTAAATATATTTTTTTTATAGGTGACGATCAAGACATAAAGGTTTTTTGGAACCGTATTCGTGACAAGTTTTTCACCGCCATGGGTCGCGGCGTATATCGACGGCCCGACTCTCTTTCGGGAAAATGGGGCGCAATGAGGACGAAGATTAGCAACTTTAACAACATACATACTAATCTCGTCAACAACAAGAGAAGGAAAAGCGGTTCGAGCGATGTGGACGTAATGACCCAAGCCCACTCCGATTATAGGTTGTACCATGGTCATCACTTTACGCATGTAAATGCGTGGGAGCTTCTTCGCAAATCTCCCAAGTGGCATCTTGTGCCACCGTTCGACCCAACCCGCCCTCGGTCAAAACGGTCCAAATCAACATCCACAACGGAACCATCCGGGTCCGATGCTCGTACGACAATTAATCTTAACGACGATGATGAGGAGTTCAAACAACCAGAGGAGCTGCCTCGACCAAGGGGTCGGGATAAAAGTAAGGCAGCGGCACGAGGAAAGGGTACTTCAACGTCATCGAATGAGCCGTCAAAGTTGGGCGAGTTCCATACAAGTCTCAACAAAATGATCTCGATCAGGGAAAAGGACCAAGAAATGAAGATGGAGAAACTAATTCAGAAAGACTTGGATTTTCTAGCGAAAGATTTCTCACATCTAACGGAGACGGATCAACGCATTATGGAGGCTCGCAAGAATCAAATCACGGCGAAATATATGTAAATTTTTTTTCTAGTACCTTCTTATTTTTTTTAATGACTTTGTGATGTTTTTTATTTTTTTTAGGATGAAATTATGTTTTTTTTTTTTTTTCTAGTTATATAAAATGGCCATTTAATTTAAAAAAGTAAAATGTAAAAATAAAAAATAATTAGGTAATGATGACGGGGCTCCATCCCACACCCTGCAAATTAAAAGAGAGGTTATAAAGCCCCCTGGCTGACGTGGCGTCTAGATGGCGCTGAGGTGTCCTTTATAACCCCCAAGGGGCTCCATCCCACACCCTCCAGCCTAAGATCATCAAAAACATATAAAAGCATCAAACGTTGTTACCAACAAAAAGAAATCGAACAAAAAGATCAAAAGAGAACAGATTGAAACAACAAACTCAATGAAGACAAACCGAATGCGAACAAAAAACATGACATGCAAATCAATAGTAATTAAAATATACCACAAAAATACAAAGGGTCATGCTAGCTGCACACGCCCAAAATTATTTTCACACCCCAAAGCGCCGCGCTATGGCCAAAGCACGGCGCTTCGATCGACAAAACGTGCTTCGATTGACGTTTGAAACATTCGATACTGTTTGACAGACATAAAGCTAATCATGATGTTTTGTCGTTAACCCTAAGCGCCGCGCTTTGGCCATAGCGCGGCGCTTCGACCCCAAATTTCACCCTTTTCCCCCTTTTAAAAGCAACCTCTGATCAGACATTTCGATCACACACATTTTGTTCGATATACATTTTGCCTTCATTTCAGATCCGTTGTGTTTCTTCTCAAAATAACGCGCGGTTTTGCTGTATTAGTTACATCTCTTGAAACAACGATGTCGTGGTTAAACAACTATATTTTCGGTCAATATTCTGACGAGACAGTTGTTCCTGATTCTTACGAGGGGGCCGCTATTTCTGACTCGTATGAGAAACCGGTCTCGTCCAACTTGAGGGAGGCAGAGGTTGTATCTGGCATTCATTATCGTGATAACACGGTGACGCTGGATTTGAATACCCCTGTGGAGGACCCTTACGCACAACAAGGTTATTCTAATTTCGGTTACGGTGGCGAGTACAGCTTTGTACAGCAGGAGTGTGGTCCAAACGACAGTTACGGTTGTCAACAGAGCTTACAAGGTTATTCGAATTTCGGTTACGGTGGCGAGCACAACTTTGAACATCAAGTATATTCGGACCTCGGTGACGATGGTGAGCCGGGGGATGTGTCTGTTGACGAGGAAGGCTGTTACCCGGTTACGTTTTCGTTTGATACGACGCAGACCTTTTCGTCACGTAAAGAGTTGGTGCGTTGGGTACAAGACACGGCAAAAGACAACGGTTACCTCATTGTGACTAAGAGGTCGAATAAAAGAGGAGAGAATTACAAGATTTGGTTTCAATGTACTTTTGGTGGGGAGCATAAGAGTATAGCTACACAGAGGAAAACGGGTAGCAAGAAAATAGGCTGCCCGTTCGAGATGATCGGGTTTTCGGAATCATCCGGAAGTGTTTGGAGGATAGAGGTGACGAAGGCGAAGCATAACCACACTCCTATTGAAAACTTAGAGGGTCACGCGTATGCGAGAAGGCTTTCTTCGGAGGATACAAAACTGGTTAAGGAGCTGGCAGAGCAAGACATTCCTAACCAAAGTATCTGGCGAACGCTGACAAAAAACAATCCGGCTAGAAAGCTTATTCCGAAAGATATACACAACGCTGTTCAGAAGATCAACGCCGAAAAAAATGTCGGTAAGTCTCCGATGCAAAAACTTGAAAGCATTCTTCTCGAAAAAAATTACACTTATTACATGCGCACGAATGAGATATCAAACGAAGTTGAAGATGTCTTCTTTGTTCACGAAAGATCATTCAATATGTGGTGTGCCTTCCCGCATGTGCTAATTATTGACGCCACCTACAAAACGAACATGTACAACCTGCCATTTGTTCAGGTCGTAGGCATGACGTCGACAAACAAATCGTTTACGGCTGCTTGTGCGGTAATTTCCGCTGAGAAGTCAGAGAACTACCTATGGGTGTTGCAGAGGATCAAGTCTATGCTGGTAGGATGTATGGAACCGCGCGTGATTTTAACAGACAGGGATTTTGCGCTGATGAACGCGTGTGAACAAGTTTTTCCAAAAGCGCATAAGTATCTTTGTCGGTTCCATATTCAACAAAATATTAATAAGAACAGCAAGAAGAAATTCTCTGACAAGGATTGGAAAGAATTCGTACGTAGTTTTTGGTTATTGTGCGAGTCTACGACCGAGGAAATATACAGGTATAACTTGGAAAACTTTGAAGCACAGCTGAAAGAAGATGACCGTGAACGTAGGTATTTCTTACATAATTATGTTCAAATTTTATATAATAACAAAAACTGACTATTTACGTTTTTTTTTAATTTTAGAGGTTTTTGATTATATGAAGAAATCCTGGTTGGATCCGTACCGTGAAAAGTTTGTATCATGCTGGATTAACAAAACTATCAACTTTCAGCAAACTACGACCAACAGGGTTGAGGGCATGCATGCAACACTAAAAAGTCACTTTCCAAGTCATCGCAACACACTGGATAAACTTGTACTGTATGTTGATCATGTTGTTGATAGACAATACACCGAGATTAGTACAAGCTTTGAAACAAGCCTCCGAAAAGTGATGACGCACCACAAGAAGCAGCCCATGCTTGCATATATTCTCAGAAAGGTTTCAATATATGCGATTGAGCTTTTGAGTAGGGAACTAAAACGTAAGGAAGACGGGTTGAGAGCCTACGGTGCAAGCTGTGGTTGCCAACTTTTTACCAGCTGTGGTTTGCCATGTGCCTGTCATTTGGAAAAGTTGGAAAATAAAGGTAATTAATATCTTTGACCTTTCTCGTTATGATTCTGCCACCTAATTTGTTTTCATCCACAGGTCAGCAACTCCGGATCACACACATAGACGTGTTCTGGAAGAAGCTTAACTTCAAGCCTGCAAAGAAAAACATAGAGGATATCGATGTAGACGCGGAATTTGAAAAATTGAAACAAAAGATCGATCCAACACCCCCTCAAGTGAAAAGGAGCTTCTTTGAAAAGTTTCAGCAAATCCTCAATCCAGGGAACAATAACAAAAAACCTCCTGCTGTTCTGAAGAAAACTCGTGGTCGCCCAACATTGAAAACGCAGGAAGAAAGAAAGGTTGAAGCCGCTAGAAAAAGCTCGTACATTCCGTCGGAAGAAACTTGGGTCGAGGCCTCAGATGATCTTCCCCGTCACAGCTCGTACATATCACTCGAAGATTCTAGAAGACAAAAGAATACCAAACCGATCAACCTGCACCCTGATTTCCCGATGATCAAGCTCGGTCCTAAGACGGATATAGCGATCCGCCACTACGCATCTCAGATTCCCGAAGTGATCCATCCATACATCGTTAGAATAAAGGACGTGAAACCAGATGGTCATTGTGCGTTTCGATCGGTGGCTGTTGGGTTAGGAGTGAAACAGAATTCATATTTGATGATCCGGAAACAACTTATAAAGGAGTTACGTAGGAACGAATCGCTTTGGAGGCAGTTTTTCGATCCGGAAAAAATAGGACATTATGATGCGCTGCTTAGACGGATCAATTTCAAGGGGGTGGGACAAGCAGATATCGAAAATTACATGACGATGCCTGAGACGGGGTTTCTTATTGCCCAACGATACGGTGTGATTGTTCACAGCTTCGACATGCGTGGGAGCTGTACAATTTTCCCTCTGCTGGGCGGGCCAAACGAAGCTGAGGAACCTCACCTGGTGGTTGCGGTTGTGTTCGTCGACCATGGGCATTTCATACATGTAGAGCTTAGAGGTTGTTATCCAATGCCTCCCCCAAACCCACTCTGGACAGCACACAGAACAGATCGGGCAGCAGCCTGGCATACATTGTACCGGGATCAGATCAACGCGTACGAAATGCTTATGTATCGTGCCCCTGACCTTAATGTAACCCCATATGTTCACGATGTAGGTTAAATGTGTTTAATAATAATCACGTTTGTGCTTGTTCAATATATGCGTTACATCACACCTCTCACAGGAGTACTTGTGGTTTCAAACCAAAATGATACGATATAACGGAATAAGACATCACACGTAACCGATTTGATCCGGAACTTGCAATATAGTCCATATATAATAAAAAATTATGTATAATGGAAAAAACGTAAAATTTAGACTATTATCGACGCGTTTGTGAATTAAAAACAATTTAAAAAAAATAAAAAAAGGCCCGAAACGCCCCGCTTTGACCTAAGCGACACGCTTTGACCTCAAAGCGCCGCGCTATGGCCATAGCGGGGCGCTTCGACCCCTCGCTATAGCTGAAGCGGAGGGTCCTTCTCCCCCATTTCAAACCAAACACCCAAACACACACAAACAGTGCGATTTACACACACTAGACCGGATCGAACATCATTTCACCCGTTTCACCCGCTAAAAGGTACGATCGAACTTCATTTCATGTTTTGGTTCAAGTTATGTGTGTATTATTGTTTGATTTTTGTTTGATTTGGGCTGGGGATCGATCCGGTCCGCTGTTCTTCATCACGAAGAACCAAAGCGCCGCGCCGAGGCCAAAGCGCGGCGCCTTGGTTCATGTTTTTTTTTTTTTTATTAATAATATTTGTTTATTATTTATAATTAATATTATTTGTTTATTATTTAAATTGTTTAAATAATATAATTTATTTATTATTTATAATTAATATTATTTGTTTATTATTTAAATTGTTTAAATAATATAATTTATTTATTATTTATAATTAATATTATTTGTTTATTATTTAAATTGTTTAAATAATATAATTTATTTATTATTTATATTTAATATTATTTGTTTATTATTTAAATTGTTTAAATAATATAATTTATTTATTATTTATATTTAATATTATTTTTTTATTATTTAAATTGTTTAAATAATATAATTTATTTATTATTTATATTTAATATTATTTTTTTATTATTTAAATTGTTTAAATAATATAATTTATTTATTATTTATATTTAATATTATTTTTTTATTTCAACGTGCAGAGATGGAATCCTCCGATGATGAGATTGAGCATATGGAGGCTGAGGGAGTGGTGGGAGATGAGGGAGAGCAGCCGGCATGTCCGTACCTGCAGTTTCCGGCGGGGTCACAGGTGAGGAGGAGATGCGCGAGGTTGCGCACCATCCCCATTGGGGAGCATGTAGGGATAGATTGGGGCCTGCTGGAGACCGTGGGAGAGGCCGCGCGGGCGCGTGAGATAGTTGGACTAGATACTCCTTGGTCGCGCCTATTTGAGTTAGCGATGGAGGACTCGTACCCTGAGGTTACGTGGGAGTTTCTTTCCACGTTTACATACGCGCCGCATCCGGCGGATTACGTGGAGGACCCGGATTTTCCAGTCCACGAGGTTACATTCCGTCTCGCCGGTCAGGAGTTTCAGATGAGTGTGCGGCAGTTTGTTGTGCATACAGGTTTGTTTAAATAATATTATTTATTATTTTATATTTAATATCATTTGTTTATTTAATGTTATTTGTTTATTTAATATTATTTGTTTATTGTTATTATTTATTTATTTAATGTTATTTGTTTATTTAATGTTATTTGTTTATTTAATATCATTTGTTTATTTAATATTATTTGTTTATACAGGTTTGTACACAGAGGCCGAGCTTGATACTGATTTATATACGCAGGCGGTTACGATGATGGACAGGCAGACGCTTATCAGTTTCTGGAGGTCCATTTCCATTAGACCCTTTGGGAAATCCTGGCAAAAGGCCACCTCCATTAGAGACCCCTTGTTCCGATACTTGCAGCATGTTATCGCGGCAACTATCGTGCCGCGGGGTGCCAGCAGGGAGAAGGTCAACCTCAGTGACCTTTTCTTTCTATACTGCCTACTGCGGGGCCAGCCCTGCAATCTAGCAGCCTGCCTGGCAGAGTACTTTGCCACCGCATACCACCGGCAGCTCCGCGGGTGGGTGCACACTGGCTCATTCATCACCGCCATCGCACGCTCGCTCGGGATCGTGCTCGAGGGAGATCCGCTGCTGTCCGATCCGGTCCCGTCTACCAGGTTGGGCCGCGCGTCAGTTTCTAGCATGCAGATCACCCGTCGCTTTGATGTTGGTCTGAGGTTTAGGGGCATGGACGGGCAGATTTGGCAGCCGGAGCCGGTGCCGGAGGTCATCCCGGTTGTTATTGAGTTGAGGCCTGGAGTGTTGGCCCCTCCTGCTGAGCAGGCGGCCGCTCGGCAGGCTCAGCTACAGGCTCTGGGACTCGATGAGTTCCCGGGCCAGCCTCAGGCTGAGGCTCAGGCTCAGCCTCAGGCTCAGCCTCAGGCTCAGCCTGTATTAGAGGATCCGGCTCAGGAGGAGCATATCGAGGAGATCCCGGTACCACCAGTTCAGCCAGCTCCTGAGCCGCCACAGTACCCGCAGCACGTTTACGCTGACCTGCCTCCGGTAGCGCGTGAGGTGGCTCGGGACTTCGACCGGCGCCTCAGACGCCAGGCCGCACGCCAGGACTGGATCATCGAGACGCTCGTTTCTCTACGAGAGCTCGCTGGGTTGCCTCCACTTCCCCTCCCACCGTCCCCACCGCACGAGGATTAGTATCTTAGTTTGTTTGTATAGTGTTTTGTTATGTATTATGCAGTCAGTTGTACCTTTTTGTTTTGTATGTACAAACTGATATATATATATATATATATATATTGCAGTTAATCTTCTATTTACATCACGTTGGTTTTGGATTGTTTACGTTTAATTCTTATGGTTTTCTATACAATTTATTTAACGTGTTCATTTAATTTAACAAAATAAACTAGGTTAACAGTTTATAAAGACGCACTTATATTATATACGTTCTATAAAAATAATGACGTAAAAAACGTAATTATAAAACAACGTATTATAAAGGCCACCGATTATAAAACTCAAATACAATTTTTTCCTCCAAAAAACACTACCAAACTAACCCACATCTCACCTATTTCAAAAAAAAAATCAACACAAATTACAGCCAACACTTTTTGTCTTTTTGCACACTCGAAGCGCCCCGCTTTGGCCATAGCGGGGCGCTTTGGCCAAAGCGGGGCGCTTCGAGTGTGCAAAAAGACTAATGCCGTGTGCGAATAGACCAGGCCAATACAAATCAAATGAGAACAAATTACACACGTCATATGCATCAATAATTGCAGGCCATATGCATCAATAATTGCACGAAAGTATGGTGTACTGGCACACCAATGTGGCTTTATGTAGTGTTCATCTTTGGTCAAAGCGTGACGTTTTGGTTCGTTCAATCTGACGGTTGTCTGATGGGTCTGTTGATAGGACCAAAATGCCAAGCTTTGACCGCGTTTTGGTCCTGTCAACCATACAAAAGATTGACCGGGTGTCTAGTTGACAGGACCAAAACGCGGCCAAAGCTCGGCGTTTTGGTCCGGTCAACAGACCCGTCAGAAACCCGTCAGTCTTTTTCTGGTTGACCGGACCAAAACGCCGGCTTTGGGCACAGCTCGACACTCCAGAGTATGCATATAGGATAAAAAACACTTTTTGAGATAGCTATCTACACACCAAGTGTGTAGATAGTTTGAGCCTTTAACAATTTCCACACTAAACTATCCTCAATAACATATTTACTATTATCATCTATTCATACATTATTATACTATTAAAGTTTTGCTTGTCATGTTATATATCATAGTTGGGTGAGGTTCGGTTACAAAGTCCAAATTTTTTAAAAAGTGAAAAAAGTCATAAAACACTATAATTTCAGCTATAAAAGACACCTAAAACCCACACACTACTAGAAAAAACACATTTCTTGACATGCATTGCGTGTCATAAAAGGGTCTTTATGACACGCAAATGCGAGTCGTTGATTGAGGAGTCATAAAATTAACATGACATGCATTTGTGTGTCATGTTTTTATGACACACATTTAATGACACGCATTCATGACACACATTCATGACATTCATTTTATGACACTTTTTAATGACACACATTCATGACACTCATTTTATGACACTTTTTAATGACACACGTTCATGACAAGTATTTATGACACATATGTATGACATTCATTTACGCGTGTCATGCTTTTAATTGTATAAATTTTTTTATAAAATTACTAATTTTCCCAGGATACATGTATAATAATAAAAACAATAAATCTTTTTCATAAAACAAATACACATATATATATATACCATAATACCAAAACAATCCATTACATAATCATTTGTCAAGTATGCTACAAATATTTTAACGTTAACAAAAAAAGAATTGTTTATCAATACAATATCAACACCTAAAATACGATTTATAACTTAAAAATAGAGTTAACCACATAAGTCGACCAATCTTCACGAATGCCATCCATATCCGCAGCCGAGTGTTCTTCTACTCCTTTCCCAACCTGAGACAACAATTAAATAAAATAAATCTTAAAAATCAGAATTTAATCCTAATATATGAATTTAAGCATTTGTTTGGATATATAAGTACATGTTTCCCTAATATACAGACTAAAATATGGCTAAACTTACATTATCAGTGTCAAGTATTTCAACTCCTTCGTAAGCTATCTGACTATCTCCTTCACGAACTTCATCACATAGTAGCCGCATTCAGTACCTCCTGGCTGACATGGACACTACCACAATTAAAAATATGAAGAAATGTGAAACCATTGCGATTTAAGTTTAAACTAAAGGGTGTCAATATTTTACAATATCATTACAACCACAATTTACATAAGGGATTAAGTGCTTACCCTAGCGTTAATCCATACGAGTTTAACTCTTATGTTGGCACCACTTTCTGAAGCATACACGGCCATTGCCCTGTAAAAAATCAAAATTATATCAAAGTATATTCCAACTCTTTTATCATCCATTATGATAATTTGTATTACTTACGTATCAATAATTTGCCTCAAGTGCTCATCGACACTTCTAGGCCGTAAGGAATCAAGATAATAGCAAGTACTTGTTTTCAGGTTTAGTACTGCCAACACCCAATGGTTTCTTCAAAATCCAAAATTCAATCAAAATAAATTAAGATAATAGTCCTTTACGAGTACTTATTTAAAAGGAAAATCAAACCCGGGGTTGTAGGGCAATAGGATGATGTCATTGCCCTTTCTTTTATACAATCGATCTGCAACCGTTCTACTTGCATCCTCGATGCGTTTGGGTTTGGGTTTGGGTTTGCGTTGATCAGCCCACGAAATTACAGATGGGTTCATAAAACATATTCCACGATCATGTATTTGCTCTTTCTTAATTTGCTCATACAGAAACCTGCAGTTAGCATACATAAATCGAATCAATAAAATAAATTTTGTTTTATGAACGGTAATTTATACTAGATATAGGCACTTACATTATATAAGAAGTGATGACAGCACCTGTCAGCTCGGTGAATGTAAAAACCGCTTCAAAATCATCACAATTTAAGTACATGTAACTATCATGCCCAAATAGATCGTACTCAGATGCAAGCATGTAGAAATAACTAAACCATCTTTTCTTGGGTACCCCTTCTTAGATCCTAGGTGAAAACCTTTATTCAAAGATTCAATCTCAATGCCCAAAAACTCACTATATACAATAAAACAAGTAATCCTTTTTTCCTCTTCCTTACCCTTTCTTAATAATACCCTTTGATTAAAAGCTGAATTGTGAAACCTAAAAACAATGTGCTAAGATAACCAAAGCATCATTTGCATAAATATACATTATTATAACAATACTTATAAAAATCAAAGTCAAATTCGATATAACATTTTCAAAATCAGCAACTAAAATATATTTGTTGGCTTCAAAACATAAAAAAAAACTCTAGTTATAGAACATGATTTTACAACTTTTGATGCTCAAAAGACAACTCACTTTAGCATACTTATGCGAAATTGGCCATTCACCACTGATTGTATACACCAAGACAAATTTTGTAATGTATATAAAACTTCTCATATTCCAATGGATGATTTTGGAATCTGGAAACCCGCCCATTCGTATTCTCATAGTCGTAGCCGCTGATGGCTTTAAGAAACCCAAAATATATAAAAAAACTCAAAAAAATATTGGAGGCCTTGTTAAACTGGAGGCCCAAAGCCCTATCCTTAGAATACTTGAGCCATGGGCCGGCCCTGGTGAGCAAAATAATAACCATATAATGTCAGAATATCTAAGGACATGTCAAAATTGAAAACCAATACATGTGTATTTCTAAACTATATTTTACTCTATCAAAGAGTTAACCAAAATTCTAAACTCACAACCGAGAGTTGTGAACTAGCAACATAAAGTGATAAAAATTAATTTCATAAAGGTGAACTTAACAAATTAACATGAAATCCTCAGTTAATATGTTTAGGAACATTAGTACATTACCTTTGTTTTAAATGTTGAAGTAACTATAACACTAAAGCTCTTTGAAGCCTTTCATCGAACAGTTGGCAGGCATCTTCAAACCTATTGAAAAAATTATATATAATGAGTATGTTAAAACATAGCTTTAATGATACCAAAGAAAAACAAAGCATCAATGTTGTCCATACAATGCATGCTAAGAAAAAAAGTAGTTCAATACAGTCTCATAAACAAGAAGTATCGGTGGTTGTCCAGGGTGGAGCGTCCGCATGGCTGTCTGGTGGTGCCTGTATCACACCTTCATCTGGAACTACGTGCAAAAGGGGGAAGCCTTTCTTTGAGATCGATTCAGTGTTATCGATGGAATCGATTACGGCCTCCGGAAGAGAAACCGATTTTGATGAATGAGGGGGAGGAGGGAAATAGGTTAAGCAGTTTAATTTGGGGATAATAGATTTGGGGGAAGTAATATTTAGGAGAGAAGTAATATTTGGATATATTTTGAAATATAAGAAGTTACCGCTATATATTAATTATTTTTTATTTTTGAATACACATAAAACATGTTTCATAATAAATAAATTTGTTTATAAGTACGAATAAGAAATTATAATATTATAACTTATTTTTTTTCTATTAAATAGAGGATATATAGAAACTTAAATAATAGTATATATTATGTATATATGTATGTATTGGGTCGTAAACCACTTAGAGATGGCAATGAGGCCGGTTTGGGACGGGTTCAAGTAATTCCAATCCAAACCGGATTAGATAAGCTTATCCTAAACCCATCAGGTTTCTATCGGGTAATTGCCCGTAGGGTATCAGGTATACCTGAAAGTTTCGGATAAACCCATTAATTTATAAAAAATACCCACAGGGTATACCTCACCCAAAACTCTTTGGATATCTATCGGGTAATGATAAATCAGTTACATTTAGCATTATCACTATAAATATATATCAGATAAATACAATGTAAATAAATAAAATACTAAAATGTATATAAAAACTACTCAAATGTATAGATGACAAAATTGTAATTTCTTTTATATTTTTAAATATGTATATATATGGTACATCCATATCTTTTACTACATATAGGTATCTTATTTTGTACACATTGAGTTATTTTATATATTTTTATAGTAATAATACCAAATGTAATTGATTAGCAGGAACTTGATAGATTACCTAATGGATTTTGAGTCGGGTATATGCCTACTAAAATATTTTAAAAGAATGAGTAAAAATAATTGTGATTTAAACGTTATAATACTTGAGAGTTAATTATAATTTAGATTTGTAAATAAATAGCAACATTTATATTACATTTATTGTTTAATTAATAGTACTTGGAAGTTTTGAGAGGGAAAATTAGGAGCGAAAAACTTTAAAGAAGTTGGAGGGAAAGTAAGTATGTAGAAATTTTAAGATAACTAATCGGAAGTAGAGTATTCTATACTTACAAAATACTAGAATTGTATATGTATGACACACAAAAACACACTTTCATAAATTTATTAAATTTTGTACAATCATTACATTTTTTTCTTGACACGCATTTAAACGTCATAAAATAAGTGTGTGTCATTAATCGCGTGTCAAGATGGATCTTGTTTTTTTATGACGTTAAAAAGATGACACATAAAAAAATGTGTCATAAATATATTGAATTTTGTAAAACCATGACATTTTTTTCTTGACAGACACTTACGAATGTCATAAAATGAGTGTGTGTCATTATTTGCGTGTCAAGATAAATCTTGTTTTTTTATGACGCTAAAAACATGACACGCAAAAAAGAATGTCATAGATTTATTAAATTTTGTAAACAATGACATTTTTTTCTTGACATACGCTTTTGTATGTCATAAAACATGTGCGTGTCATTGTTCGCGTGTCAAGAGAAGTGTATTTTCTAGTAGTGACAAATAAAAAAGTGACGACTACTAAAACACCATATTCAAACTATAGTAGTCCATAAAACTTCAAACACACAATGGTAGACCTATGAATATAAAACACAAAACACCAATCAATATAAAAAACAATAATGTTTGTCATTCGATAATCAGAGTCCTATCATCCAAAATTTAAAACAAAAAACACAACTCACATATATGATGTTTTTGTAATCTTTATTTTGTTATTCGTGGGGTTTTGAGTATGTTTTATGTTTAAAATTTTATGTTTTATGACTTTTTATATTTTTTTAGAAAATTTAGACTTTGTAGCCAAAAGAAAACCATTATGTTGTTCTCATCATGTTCTATCTGAAATTTGATCTTACTAAAGCAAAAGATACAACAATTTAAGAGTTTCTCTTATTAGGACCATCCAAGATACGTGTTTAAATCATTAGGTAAGACTTATTGTTTGACAAGTATATTTAACAAATTATTAATTTTTAAAAGTATTTTCAACAGAAAACAATAATTAAAAGACTTAAAAAAAACAAGTTGCGTGTATAAAACCACGTAAATAAATATTAATAAATCAACCTATGACATTATGCCTGCATTAATATAAACTTGGAGATTCAAAAGAAAACGAAAATAAAATGCTACTCTAGCATAGATCTCTACGTCAATAGTACAAGGAAAGTAAAACCGTTTTCTTTTGGGGTAAGGTTAAAAACCACGTGATCGAACAAACCTATGGGGAACACCCGAACAAAAACCGTGAGGGAATACGTTGGTGAATGCATGAAATATATAAAATGTACTAGTAAGGTCCCGCGCGATACGTTGGGTAACATAACACTTAGACAAACATTAGGGGTGTGCACATCGTGGTTTGATTAAGTATTTCAAAAACATTAGGGGTTTTCGGTATTAACCGGAAATTTTACCTGAGCAAATAAAAGTAACATAAGTTGAAAATGTTGACTTGAATTGAAGAACTCGTTATTATTGGTTTAAGATTTTTCTTATATGCCCACTTCTTTTCTAGGCCTTTTATAAGCAAGACTCAGAGTAGGATTGTGTTCAAAAGCTCGCATATGGCTTGAAAATAGGCCGCTCAAAATCATCTTGATTTAAAATAAGCCTAGCCAGCTCGGCTCGCTTTGAAAATGTGCCGAGCCAAAGCTAAGGTCGGCTCAACTCGTAGCTCGGTCATTTGGCTTATCTAACATCACACTTTAAATTAGCATTGTATACCCACACAATATACATACAAGTAGTTCAATGAATAGGAATTGTCTGATAGTTCATTACAACACACATACATTGCAAACTATACTGGAAGAACTTACTTGAAAGAATTGGTATGAACTCTTAAGGTACTAACAAGTATATAGTAAAAAGAATGCAATTCAATAATTTATTGACTACACTTACAAATTAGGACTTAAATAACAAATGTAGTAAAAAATATACAATTACATGCTTATTGTATTTGATGTTTATATATAACTAGGGGGATTTCTCGCGCTTCACGGCGGGAGCTTTATCAGTGTTAGTTTGATCCGTTATTGTTAGTGCAGTAATGTCTATCGCCTCCGTCAATCCAATTCGTAGCAAAGAATAGAAGAAAACGTGATTTTATTGTGTCATAAGTAGGGAAAAAGGCAAGGTGGCAAACTTGTAAATAAGGGGAAATCCCTTATGCCTTGGCCTATAAATAGGAGCTTTAGTGTTTCATTTTAGAACTTTTGGCTATTTGGAAGATTTGGAACTTGGTGCTTAGAGAGAGAAACTAGTGCTCAAGGTGATTCGTGGTGCTTGTAATTGTCGAATATTCAATAGAATCACATTTGTATTATGTTCTTGTGTTCGGTCCACGTACGTGTACGGATTCCGCACTTCACACGTATCGGTTCGCAATCGTTCGGAGTTGAAAACCGGTCCTACAAGTGGTATCAGAGCAGGAGCTCGATTGCACGGATCAAACACTCAAAATCGCACAAGAAAACATCAGATTCAGAGTCAAAATTGCAACAGATTTGTCAAATTTCTCACTCTACTCATTTTCTTCACGTTCTTGACTAAAAATCTCCAAATTGAACGAGTTTTTACGATTAAAAATCGCTGATATTTTGATATGTTGTGCGAAAATAGTAGATCTAAAAGCCTACAAATTTTCAGATCGTAATTCCAAACGGTTTTGAGAAATCTTGATTTTTGTGGTTCGAAAGTGTTCAAGATGTTAACTGTTGCTGCTTTTGTTATTCATGATGGTCACCGATCGGGTGGCAATCCGATCGGGTGACCATCCGATCCAAAGCATCTTATTTGTTTTTGTAATATTTTTGCAGTTGACGAAGCTTATTTGGTCAACGAATTCTTATCAGCGTTGACGAACCCTTTAATTGCTAGGAGACAATTATACTCGACGAACAATCATTCTCGACGAACACTTGCATGGAAATGTTGACTGTTGATGACCACGATCGGATGGCAATCTGATCGGGTGACCATCTGATCCCCTGTTAGGATCGGTTTCGACTCCGTTTCGATTGCGTACCGATCGTGCGACGTGCGGAATCCGTACACGATCGTGATCGAACACACAAGAAAGTAATATAACCGTGATTCTATTAACAGATCTAAAATAGTACAACACCTGAATCACGTACACGAGCTTTCTCTCTCTAGAATCTCTCTCTAGATCTCTAGCTCTCCAAAGCTCCAAATGACAAAAGTAGCAAAAGTCTCTAATCTAAGCCCTAAGACTTCTATTTATAGGCAAAGGATATAAGAAGAGTTCTCCTTATTTAGAATAATGCCACATTGCCCTTTTCTATCTAATATAACACTATAAAGCCTAGATTTAAATTGTTTCAGCTACAGTCTTGAGATGACGGAGGCGATAGACATACTGCACTAACAGACTCCCCCTTGGATATTACCGCAGTCAATCTCAAACATTTAGTCAGACTCGTAGCTTCTTTTCTTTCTCTCTCTCTAGCTCGAACAGAATCCCGGTGGATCTGTCTTCAGCTCCAGCTCCCCCTTTCGGTAAACTCTTCAGGCTCCCCCTTTCGTCAAGCTTCCGTGCTTTGGGATCGACACCTGGCTTTTCGGTTACAAGCTCTTCCGGGAAAGATACCTGGCTCCTTTCACGCTTCCCCTTGCGTTGAGCTCGTCTTCAGACTCCCCCTTAGACTCGGCTATTGGGATCGTAGTCTAGAATCTGCAATCCTCAAACATTTATAAGTAACAATATTTTGATTGACCAATTGTCCAGGAATCGTATCCTGGCTCTATTAAACTTTCTAAATCAAGATCCTGGCACTAAGATATAATAATATGAATATATCCAGGATAACTTGAATCTCTCCCTATCAACAATCTTCATAGATTTGGCAGTTACAACGAACCAGATCGGAAACTGGCTCTTTTACATATTTTAACAGAATAAGCATCCAAATCCCTCACAGTTAATCATCCAAGTCCAAATTAATGACCTTGGAGATATCACAAACTGTTTTTGATTTTTGATTTTAAAACATCAAGTTTCAAATTAATGAACTTGTTTTATTTTCAGAAACACAATCAGCATACTTAGATTTTGAAACTCAGTTCTTAGACATCGGTTGTCGAAAATAAAGTAGAATCAAAAATCTTTTTGTATTTTTCTGAAAATATAAAACAGTAAAGAAATATGTAGAAACATATTTACAGATAAAATTTTTGTTTGAGTTTGCGTCAGAGGATCATATCATTTTCTGACAAGTCACAAGTACCGTTGAGCTTAGTTACACATTAAGAATTAAACAATTCACTTAGATTGTCGATATACTGATCCACTTTAAATTTTCACACAAATTTCAACTGATTCAGGATACGAATTAGGTGTCTTAAGAACTTAAACTCATTCATGTGTCCCACCTCTTGAATATACTCCCGTATCCAGATCCCAATATTCAGTCTTACAGGTGAGTATACCTAGATGATATCTGTAAGGGGAATAAGTTATAGTACGAAACCGTGAGAGCTCAGGTCAGAACTTCCGTTCAGCAGAGAGATGACGGCTCGACGTTTGGTGTGTCCCCTTTAGAGGATCTTTTATTTACAACAGCAATGACTATCAATTTTATTGTTTCATCAATTTGCTGAGGGCGGCGCTATATTTCAAGCAAGCAGTAAAGTATTCTCCAGGGACTAGGCCATTGCTTCCGCAAAATCAGAAGTCCCGGGATAATACCCCAGATATCACCAAGTATAAAGACCTAGTATCCCAGAAAGAGGGGTCCTTCAAACAAGATTTCAGGGGTTACCTATATATCCAAGTAGTGTTCCTCACGAAATAAGCAAGTTTGAATTTAGATTTATATCCCGAAAAAGTTTACTAAATGTATAAAAATCTATCGGCATATCATCAGTGAGACTGTTTAACGCTATTTAAAACATTAAAATTCTTTAGTGTTGGTGCATGTTTGTGACAACAGCTTAGATTTGGTCTTTGGATATCTTGTAATTAGTTAAACGATAAACAGTTAGCGGGTTTAGCTTTGTAATAGTTAGTTGTAATGTTTGGGCTAACTAAACCCATACTTATGGGGATGGGGGGCGAATTGGGCCTGTCCAATTCGCAGTCCATGATGTTTAACCTTGGCCCAAGTAGTAACCTTGTGTTATATAAACAAGGTTAGGCTTTAGGGTTTAGGTTAATCAGTTAATCAGCCAAAACAGTGTGTGAGAGCAATTTCGTGAGAGTGATATAGCTTGGACGAAATTGTTAGTTGGTTAGGGTTTGATTGATTGTAAAACAGATTGTTTAGATAATCAATAAAGATCCAGTTTGAAAGTGATTTGCCGATTTCTGTTTCTGCTCTTGTTTCTGTGATATTCTGATCAAGAGGATTCCGCACTCTTGATTGGAAAGACAATTCTGTGAAAGATCCATATGAAAAGGGGACCTACAATTGGTATCAGAGCATTAGGCTCTTGAAGGCTCGGTTCAGAATTGTTCTTGGCAGAAACAGGGAGTTTTCGAAAATTTTGAAAAATTAGGGTTTTTAAAATTTTCGAATTTCTTTGTTGGTTTGATAAAATTTTCGAATTTGTTGGCAAGGGAGAAGCTGATTATGAAACAAAGGAACTGGAAGAAGTGGTTGGAAAGCTAAGAGCTTATGAGCTCAACATGAAGAAGAAGGACACTGGATATGATCAGGTTCAAGATCCAGGGATCTACAATGGGCTTACATCTTCTTCATCTCATGATGCTTCTAGGGACTCAGCCACTGCTTTTCTCTCGCATGAAAATGAGCAGGTCACAGTAAATGATGATGGTGATGTGTGTTTTGTAGCTGCTTCAGGTGGATCAACAGGAGCTAAGAGAATATCTGGTTCTAAGCAGAGTAGTGGTGTTAAGTCAATGCCAATGAGTGTGAAGTCTGCTGAAGAGCATCTTACTCTACTTGCTTCATTTGTTGCTTCATATGAAAACTACATTCAGGGGAAGATATCTGATCCTGCCACTTTAGATGAAGATTACGATCAGATTGACCCTGATGATCTTGAAGATATGGATTTGCAGTGGCAAATGGCCATGATTACTAGAAGAGTGAAGAGATTTATGAACCGAACAGGAAGGAAGTTTATAGGGAAGACTGTTGGTTTCGACAAGACCAAAGTGAGATGCTTCAACTGTCAAAGTTATGGGCATTTTGCTAGGGAATGTCAAAAACAAAAGCAGGAGACTTCGAGTCAGAGTTCAAACAATAGGAATGCAACAAACAACTCTAACTCAAGAGCGCTGATCTCTACTGCTAGAGAAGGTTCATATGACTGGAGTATTCACTTGGAAAAAGATGACAATGTCACACAGGCATTCATGGCAGAGATAACTCCAGTTGATGATAGTGAAGCTACCGTGGGAGATGCTGAAGCAAAAGTGGATGCTGAGGCTGAGGTGAAGATAGAGAATAAAGCTGAAGAAAAGAAGGTTGATCAGACACCAGTTGCTGAAGAAGATAAGCAAAAGTCTGACCATGAAAAGGAAGCTGAAGAGAAGGAAGCTGAATACAACAGAGTGAAAGCTCAGCTTGCGGCCCTCATGGCCAACCTTGATAAACAAACAGGAGAGGTAAAGTCTAATTCTGTGTGTTTAAAGTGTCGTGAATTACAGGGTGAAGTTGATAGGTCCACACAAAACCAAAGTCTGGTGGGCGAGATGTCTACCATAAAAGAAGCAAACTTTTTTGCTAAAAGAAACGAATCGTCATACTTGAAGAAAATAAAAGGTTATGAAACTAAAATTGAAGCTGTAACCTGTAAACTAAATGAAAAACTTCAAGTCATAAACTTAGCTCATGACATGATGGCTGAGAAAACAAAAGAGATTTCTGATAAATGCAAAGAGTTGTCAGATGCACAACTAAGAATTGTTGAACTTGAAAAGAAATTAGGTCAATTCAGGGACTCTACTTTTGTTATGAAACACATGATGGGTGGCTTGAAGAAAAGTAATGACAAAACCAGTGTGGGATTTCATGGGTTCAATGAAGTTCCACCTCCTGTTAGTCATGACTATTCTTTCTTGCCTAATGAAGATGAGCTCATGGACTTTGGGTCAACATTGCCAAGTAGTTCCACGTCACGTCAAGGAAATGTGTTTGAGAATGCTGATGCTAAGAAGGATAATAACAGCACACCTGTTTTGAAAAAGAATACATCACATCCTAAAAATAACAATCCAACTTTTGTTAAAAAGGTTAATTTTGTTCAAGGAAGTGACATGAAAAACGAAACAGCTGTTATTGAAAATGAATCTAATATAGAGTTTGCTAAAAACAAGAACATAGAAAATTCTGAAATTAAGCAAACTGAACCAAATCCTTCTAAGGCATCATCAGAAGAAAAACCCGAATCTAGTTCTAAGGCTTCAGAAAAGAAGTCTTCGAAAAAGAAATCGTGCTTCAAATGTCACACCAAGGGACATGTAGCTAGCTGCTGTCTAAACAAAAAGAGTGAAGCACAAGTGAGCGAGGAGAAGAGAGAGAAGTCACCAGAGAAGAGTGGTGATAAACAGGAGAAAGTTGCAAATTCTCCAAAGAAATCTGCTGCTAAGCAACCAGAGAATGTTGCTGTTGGTGAAGATAAGGCTGAAAAAGGAACTCCACAAGTTCCTCGTTTTCAAAGAAATCAACCAAGGTTTCAGCCTAGATCTCCACCAGGCAGATTTGAGAGACCTAGAAGCAGTTCACCAAGAATGAACAATTTTAATTCTAATAATTTCAGAAGTCAAGGTCAATATCAAAATCGATACCAAAATAATGGTGGTCGACCTTTTTATAACAATGGCTTTAGAAATTACAACAATAATGCTTCTTGGAATCAAAATTCAAGATACCCAAATCAAAATTTCCAAAGGTCAAATAGTCCAAACACGTATAGGAACCCTCAAGACCAAAGACCTAGTGGAAATCAAAATCAAATTCCATCAACGGGTCTAAGATCCAAGACTCCAGTTAGGAGTAATGGATATTGGATGGATGTTCCGGTAGTTGGTGAATTTGGACGACCCAAGACCATTAAGGCTTGGGTCCCCCAATCTAACTAATTTCTTGGTTGGTGTGTGCAGGAGCTGCTAAGGAGGATTATCAACTTGTGGTATGTTGATAGTGGCTGCTCTAGGCACATGACGGGGGATGCGAGATTGTTGACTGAATTTGAAGATTATGATGGTGGAAAGGTGAATTTTGCGGGTGCTAAAGGTGGTAGAATTATAGGACGAGGAAAAGTGACCAATGGGAAGATCACACTGGACAAAGTGAACTATGTGGAGCAGCTTAAACACAATCTGATGAGCGTGTCACAAGTCTGCGACAAGGGTCACTCGGTCCATTTTACCAAGAATGAAGCATTAGTGTTGAAACCAGGTTTGAAGATTCCGGACGATTGGATAGTGATGCGAGCGCCAAGGAGAAATGACACTTATGTCATGGACATGGGTGTTAAGGATCCAACTGCTGTGGTGGCGTGTTTACTATCAAAAGCATCTGAAGCTGAATCGATGTTGTGGCACAGACGCATGGCCCATATTCACTATCGAAAAATGAATTACCTTGTTAAAAATGAGCTAGTGAAAGGGGTTCCAATGCAGAGGTTTCACGTGGAAGATAAATGTCTTCCATGTCAAAAGGGAAAACAACATAAGAAACCTCATAAGTCTAAAACAGTAAATTCCATAGATGCCCCTTATGAATTACTTCACATGGATTTATTCGGTCCAGTGAACGTGACATAGGTGGAAAGTACTATTGTTTAGTTGTCACTGATGATTACTCACGTTATTCATGGGTTTTCTTTTTAGGTACAAAAGATGAGACGGCGGAGATGCTGATAGATCTTTTTACGAAATTGGAAAACGTCCATGATGCAAAGATCAAGAGGATAAGGAGTGATAATGGCACAGAGTTCAAGAATCGAGTTCTGGATCTCTACTGTCTTCGAAAAGGAATTGAACATCAATATTCTGCTCCTTATACACCTCAACAAAATGGAGTTGCTGAGAGGAAAAACAGGACGTTGATTGAAGCCGCTAGGACGATGCTTTCAGATTCAAAGCTACCAGTTCTTTTCTGGGGAGAAGCTGTGAATACAGCTTGCTACGTCCTAAACAAAGTTTTGACTGTTAAACGTTTTAACAAAACATGTCATGAATTAATGTTTAACAAGAAACCAAACTTAGAAGGCTTTGAACCATTTGGATTACCCTTCACCATTGTGCGTAATAAAGATAAACAAAAATTCGGTGAGGTGGCTGACGAAGGCTACTTTCTAGGTTATGTACCTGGCGCACCTAATAAAAGGGTTTTTAATCTAAAAACTGGTAAAATTGAGGTTGTCTTTAATGTTGAAATTACTTCATACAAACCTCAACAATCAACGAGTGGTCCTGCTATATTATATGATTATGAAAGCACTTTTAAGTCATTTAATATTCCTGATTTTCCAAATGCAGATGATTCTCAGTTGATTCAAACAATGATTGGTGGAGACGATGAAGGCGAGTTCATGCCTAGATCGAATGTTGATATGACAGATGCTGCAGAAACTTCCCATGGTGCTGCTGATCCTGATTCAAGTGATAGTGACTCTAAACCCATTGAGGGGGAGGATTTCATTAATCCATTTGCAGATCAGAACATTCAGGGGAGATTGGATCAAACCTGGGTGATAATCTTGAAGTTGATACCGTTGCTACTACACGAGCAAATAGAGATCATCCAGTTGACATGATACTTGGAGATCCTAATGCAGGTGTTCAGACGAGAAGAAGCATAGCAGCGAATTCTGGTTTATTTGTGTCGATTGAGAAGACTGGGATTGTGAATGAGTGCCTGTATAGCTGTTTTATTTCCCAAGAGGAGCCGAAGAACATTCATATGGCTCTTAAAGACAATTCATGGGTTGAAGCTATGCAAGAGGAATTGGCCCAGTTTGCTAAGTTGAAGGTTTGGGAGTTGGTTGACCTTCCTAAAGGTGAAAGAGAGATAGGCACTAAGTGGGTGTTTAAGTGCAAGAAGGATGACAGAGGGATAGTGACGCGAAACAAGGCTCGATTGGTGGTAAAAGGTTTCAATCAGCAAGAAGGGATTGATTACAATGAAGTGTTTGCACCAGTAGCAAGGTTGGAGGCAATTCGTTTGTTTCTAGCTTTTGCAATATTCAAGGGCTTCAAAGTTTACCAACTAGACGTGAAGAGTGCGTTTCTTTACGGGAAAGTCCAAGAAGTGGTGTATGTCTCACAACCAGATGGGTTCGTTGATCCTGATTATCCAGATCGAGTGTACAAACTTGATAAGGCTTTGTATGGGTTACATCAAGCTCCCAGGGCATGGTACGAGACACTGTCTACACATCTGATCAAGAATGGTTTTGAAAGAGGTCAGATTGACAGTACACTGTTCATCAAGAGGAAGAAGGAAGATTTTCTGCTAGTACAGGTGTATGTGGATGACATCATCTTTGGGTCATCAGATGAGAGCATGTGTAAAGAGTTCGAGCAGGTGATGAAGAGCAAGTTCGAAATGAGTGCTATGGGTGAGCTGTCTTACTTTCTGGGATTACAAGTTGAACAGAAGGAGGATGGGATGTTTATTCATCAAACGAAGTATGTGTATGACATTTTGAGTCGGTTCAAAATGAATGATTGCTCTACTTTCAACACACCCATTTGCGAAAATCACAATCTTGGCTCAGATCACGAAAGTACTGAAAACATTGATCCAACTCAATACAGGGCAATGATTGGTTCTCTGATGTACTTGACTGCTTCAAGACCTGACATTATGTTTGCAGTGTGCTTGTGTGCCAGATATCAGGCAAATCCAAAAGAGTCACACATGAAAGCAGTGAAGCGTATTCTTCGTTACTTGAAGGGGAAACCTAAACTTGGGTTGTGGTATCCAGCTGATAGTGATCTGAATTTTGTCGCTTACACTGACTCAGACTTTGGAGGATGCAAGTCGAACAGAAAGTCTACAACAGGTGGTTGTCAGTTCTTAGGAGGCAGGATCGTGTCTTGGCAATGCAAGAAGCAATCCTGTGTGTCTACATCTACGTGTGAAGCTAAATATATTGCTGCAGGTAGCTGCTGCTCTCAGGTTCTCTGGATTCAACAGCAGATGCGCGATTACGGTTTGGATTTCACTCGTACTCCTATTATGATAGACAATAATGCCACAATTTCAATAACTAATAATCCCGTGAAACACAGTCGCACAAAACATATTGACATACGTCATCATTTTATACGGGATTGTGCTGAAAAACGACTAATTGAATTACATCGAGTCGACACCGAAGATAACCTGGCAGATCTTTATACTAAAGCTTTTGACAGGGCTCGCTTTGAACATTTAGTCGAACTCAACGGGATGAGGAATCCTGAATAACTGGTTTTTCATAAGAACTTTTGTAAATAGTTTACTGCTTTTCTTAAAAATCAAAAATAAAAAAATTTGAAAAATCAAAAACATAAAAAAAAATAGAAAATCAAAAATGAGTTATCACTGTGTGAAATAGAAGAAATGATAGTACATCAGCAAGTTAGACTGTCACACTGAAACTGAAATTAAAATGCTTAAGTGTGATAGCAGCTTCATCATATGATGTACCAGTAGGCAAAAAGCATGAAATAATCAACTTACCAATGTGATATAAACCTAAATGAACTGTGTATGAGTGGGGAACACATTAGTGGTGTATGGTTAATGACCTTAAATCTTGCGTTGATAGATTGCCAAAATCTGAAGTTTTGGGTCTTTATACTGTTATTTCATCTGGGGATATCTTGACTGTCTTTCTGTTCAGAACTAAAATTGTACATGACCCCAGAAAAGAAAGTCACTTGGAATTAGCTCATTTCTATTTGAATGTTTGTATGTTGTCCCGATACACACAATTTTGATCTGATTCTGAAATCTTCTCTGAAAAAAATCGTGTACCTCCTCTGCTGCATCCAGATATATGCTGACCTGGAGGTGCTAGGCAACGACAGCTTCTGCTGCATCCAGATACATGCTGACCTAGCTGTACGTTGTCGCGCTATAGATCTAATACACCCGAAAGAGGCCCTCAAGTGCCCAAATGAAACCCAATAAACCTATATCAAACTGAGAAAACTCATTTGATCTGTATATTATACCATCTCTCCTAAAGATCTATTCTGTTCTCTTCTCAACCTATTCCCAGTTAAGATTTCAGAAATCTGGATTGGACTTGTGAAATATGTGGTAGGGAAGATACTTGCATGATAGAGTGTGTTGTTTATATTTCCAGGATTTGATTAGTATTTATTTGGGTGTTCATTGTTAAGCAATTAAAACATGATAAAACAGATTATATGCAGACCTAGACATTGTCAGGATATCTTAAAGGATGACATCAGTATACTCACCTACTACGATGAATCTTTGTGCATACCTTGATCGCGGGGGTATATCCTGAAGTGGGACACACTAGTATATCAGTAATAAAATTACCTTAATGTATCATACGGTAATGGTACTTGAAATGTTCATGCATTTTGTTTAAGAGGACAAACATACTGGTAATCGTCTTGGACTGCTTTTCACGAAAAAATTAAATAAAAAATTATCTAATAGTGTGAAATAGTTTGATTGTGCCGATATGATCTTCTTACCAGTGATTCTAAAAAAAAATAGAGTGTTTATTGCTTTTGTATTTACTTGCTTTCAGAAAAATATAAAAATCCAAAAATAGTGTTCTTTTTCTGTTTAAAGTTCTTAACGTACGTAAAACTGTTATTCTTGGAGGAATTGTTACTGATAGGGGGAGACGGTGTTAGAAAGTGAGTTCAAAATTTTAAATCATGCGGGTTATAGGGTGTGATTAAAAAGTTTTGCGTGTTGGTGAAAAATTGGAAAATGCTTAATCTGTTATACAGTTTGACAAATCTCTTGAATAATAATAATTTGTTTAACTTATGTTGAAAAATTCGTATGGTTTCTCGAGATGTTTGTTTTATAGTAAACAGATTGAAGCAGTATGTTGCTGAGAAGTTGCTGTGTTGCTGAGAAGTTAAAGTGATGAGTTGCTGTGAAGATGAGAGTTTGATTGGATGCAAGGTAGAACCTCCTTTCTATATTGCAGACAAAGTTGAAGAGTTTGAAGATTGCTATTCAAATGCTGAACTGGAGTTTTACTCAAACGCTAAAGTTTTGAAGATTTGGTGATTGGATGCATCAGCTTAGGGGGAGTCTGTTGCTGACAGAAGCTGTTGAAGCTGAAGCTATCCAAAGACCAAAGACAGTGCAAGACTACATGAAGATTGCAAGATGACTGAAGACAAAGTTATTTTATGAAGCTATTGTCAAGGGGGAGTTTGTTGGTGCATGTTTGTGACAACAGCTTAGATTTGGTCTTTGGATATCTTGTAATTAGTTAAACGATAAACAGTTAGCGGGTTTAGCTTTGTAATAGTTAGTTGTAATGTTTGGGCTAACTAAACCCATACTTATGGGGATGGGGGGCGAATTGGGCCTGTCCAATTCGCAGTCCATGATGTTTAACCTTGGCCCAAGTAGTAACCTTGTGTTATATAAACAAGGTTAGGCTTTAGGGTTTAGGTTAATCAGTTAATCAGCCAAAACAGTGTGTGAGAGCAATTTCGTGAGAGTGATATAGCTTGGACGAAATTGTTAGTTGGTTAGGGTTTGATTGATTGTAAAACAGATTGTTTAGATAATCAATAAAGATCCAGTTTGAAAGTGAATTGCAGTTTCTGTTTCCTACACGTTTTCTGCTTATTCTGATCAAGAGGATTCCGCACTCTTGATTGGAAAGACAATTCTGTGAAAGATCCATACGAATAGAGGGTACCTACATTTAGCATACTGTAACTGTCTACTGATGTACTATCATTTCCTCTTTTTACGCAAAAACTCAATTTTTGAATTTTATCATGTTTTTGGCTTTTACAAATTTTCTAATGTTTTTAGATTTTCTGACAATTTCTTACTCCCCTTAAAATGCAAAACCATTTAAAGAAAATTTGACAAACCGACACTGATAGCTTTGTCTCGCCATCCATTTTCTGCTTCTCATGCACTGATTTGCAGAAAAAAAATAATGTACCCCCATGATTTACAACCCATTGATTTTCGACAGTTTGAAAACCATTTTTCAATCTTGTGAAAGTAATCATGTTTGTTCAGCCGTGAGGGTTTCGGCGTATTCAATCAACACAAAGTTTTGTAAATTTTTGAATTTTTTGACAAAATTTAAAAACAAACATATTTTTGATTTTTCAAATTTTTGACAAAATGAAAACATATTTTTATTATTATTATTTTTATTTTTTTTATTTTTTTTTATTTTTTCAGTTTTTAGGGTTTATGAAATATGGTTTATTTATATACAGAAAACAAACAAACTCCCTGTTTTAACCAACACAGGGTTCAGCAGCCTCTTCTTCTTGTGCCAGGCTGCTCCGATTTCCATTCTCACAGTCTTCAGTTTTCTTGAGCACCTGCACATTTACACTTACTCAATCACTTAAACAATTTAGCCCAGGTCTGTTTAACCTTAGGCATTTCAACACAATATGCATCAGTTAACTTCGAAAAATCTTTGTCATTTTGCACAAAGACTTTTTCAATTTTAACTTCAACTTTTTCATCATTTACCAAAGCCATTTGTTTTTTAACAGACCATGTTTGACCTTTAGGAGTACCTCGTTTGTAAAAATGTGAATCTTTTTGAACATTTTCTTTTTGAACAACAACTTTTGGTTTCCAAAACTGGTTTGGTTTTGTTGTATCAACAGTGTTTTTCCAACTTTGTGTTGTTCTTAATTTTGGTGTCACTTGTTTCCATGTTTGTTGTGAGTCAGCCTTTGACATTTTCGGCTTCCAAGTTTGCTTTGAATCAAACTTTGGTTGACTTCTGATTCACAACATCAGACTTCTGTTTCTTCTCAACATCAACAGGTTTCAGATTTGGACACTTGCGTGCAAGATGTCCTGTTTGATCACATTTGAAACATGTTCTCTTGGACACATCCTTGACCTGTTGTTGTTGCTTTTTCTGAGCACAGAACTCTTCATTAGACTGTCGTATAACTTGGAGTTCTTTCTCTTCTTCTAAACTTATTCCTTGAACAAAATTCATTTTTGCCTGAAAATTTTGCATTTCATTTTTCTTCCAATTTTGTTTCTTCTTATAACCCAACCCAGCCTTCATGTTTTTCTTCTTGTAACCAGGTTTGTTATAAAAAGTTTTGTGACACTTTCCAGCAAACTTTGGAATTTCAGACTTTTCAATCTCTACCATTTTGAAAACTTTATCAACCTTTTCTGAAATCGCATTCTGAATTGGGAATACAACATCTAAGAATAATTTGTCCGATCCAATCATGTTATAAACCAATCCTTTTGAATCTTCATTCGAATTTTTCTCGGATTTTTTCAGATATCCATCATGAAAATTACCTTCATTTTCATCCTGTGATTCAGATTTACCTGTTTCAACTGACTCTTCTTTCAACACACTTTCAACGACCTTACCTACCACCTCTGAATCACTAGAATCATCAGATTTGGAATAGGTTATGTCAATGTTGTCTGGCAATTGATCTACCATGTTGAAAGCTTTTTCGACCTTTTCATCATCATAAAATGCAAATTTTCCCGGTGGTGGAACTTGATGAAACTCTGAGCCAATGCCTTTCTTGTTTTGCTCTGACTTACCATCTCCCGGTTTTATATTGAAAATACGTTCAAGCACATATGACGACACGTGATAACTCTTTAACTTGTTGTTATCCTGTTCTAACTCAGCAATCTGTCGCTTTAGCTTAGCAACATCCTCAATATAGGAATTAACAACACCTTGTTTTATTTCATACATTCGTTTAAGCTCTTTAGTTGTTTCAGAAAGATAATTCATTCTTGATTGAGCAAATTTCATTTCATCCTTCACTTTTTCATATGATTCTTTTGTAATGTGATATGCCAATTTTATTGAATCATATTCTTTCTTTATCTCTTGACAAACAATTTCTTTTTGGTCACATTCTTCTGTCTTTTTCAAAACATTTTCTTTCAGAACTTCATTTTCTTTTTCAACTTTTTACATTTTTCCAAAAGTTTTTCATCATTATCTTTCAAAATCTTTTCGTTTTCCAACATTTCTTTGCATTTATTTTTGAAAACTTCTTCAATTTTAATAAATTGTTTGTCTTTTTCAGTACAAGCACTGCACGTTTCCATTCATTTCTTGCACTGTTCAACGATTTTGATTTTAGTTTCAGAATCAGAATTTACCTCAGTGATTGGCGCTTCGGTGTTTTCAGCTACCTCTGTCTGCTTCTGATCAGCAACATTCTGCTTTTCTTCAACACTAACTTCATCACCAGCATCACCAGCTTCCAAATTCTCATTCTTTACTTCTTCTTCTGCTTTCTTCACATCTTCTCCAACTTGCTGTTTCTCAGTAATAGCTTTCTCAACTTCTGTATTCACCACAACTTCTTCTTTCACTTCCACAGATACCTTCACATCTTCTTCAGCAACTTTCTTCAATTCTTCAACCATACTCTAAACATTCTTCTTCATTCTCTCTTCATCCCTTTTTCTTAGACACGATGTCATGGCATATCTGATCTCCTTTTCATGCCTTTTAGCATATGTGTCATCTTTCATCACATTTCTGTAGTATTCGGCTCTCAAAGGAATTATGAGAAGAACATCATCAAAGACTATGTCTTTCTTTGGAACAAGTGGTTCACCTTCTCTGTTGAAGTAACATTCTCTCTTTTTATCCCATCTTCTGTTGCTCACAGCATTCTCATACTCTTCCTGCATGTCATCCATTCTGTTGTAAACAACGTTTCTTTCTCGATAAGTTTTCTCACTCAAGATCTCTTCTCGAGTTTTCTTTTTAGCCTCAGCAACAACCTTTTCTACTTTGATTTCAGCGACAAAGGCGTAATGATTGTTCTTTAATATAGATTTGCCATGAGCTGTTTTACGAACATCAACTCGATCTTCTTCTGGACAAATCTGGCTCCAATCATATCCTTCATCATCGTGAATCACAGCATAAGCTCTTGACTTCTCTCTGGGTTTATCTTCAATCATCTTTGGCTCTTCTCTGCTACGGTGGTAGATTGCCTTTCGGTAGTAATCATCATTGAACGGATGTTCATTTCCACCAACCGCAGAATTGTTGCATTCTCTTTTGAAATGACCTTTTTGCTTACATTTGAAGCAGGTCACTTTGGACTTATTAAATCCAAGCTTTGTAGATGCACCACCGAGAGATTGTTTCCCAGTAATCTCCATATACCTCTGCGCTCTTCGGATGCAACTTGCTAAGCACCAACGAATGTCAATGAGCTCCATCTCTTCCGGATCAATCTGGTCATAGTCTTCTTTGGTTAACTCAGAGTTTCCAATTTTCCAGCTACAAGACCTTCATACGATTCCAAAATAGATGCAAGGAAACTCATTTGCTGCTTAGCTGCATTTATGCTCATCGAAGGAGAATTCTTCAGTTTGAGAGCAATGTTGCATAGAATCTCCTCAGCTTCATCAGAATTTGTTTTTGAAGATGAATGATATCCAGAATGATGACTTGTTGAAGTTGTTTGAGGTTCTTTCATCTTCTCACAACTGAATGCTGTCTTTGGTGAACCAACACTTTTTTCTGAAGATACACTGCCTTTGTAATACAATTCAACATTCTGTTGATGTGAAGAACCAGTCATTTTGCTTTGCTTTTGTAGCTCCAGATCATGACTCTCTATCTTTTCAAACAATGCATCAAGAGAAATTGTATCATATAAAGCATCATTTTTCAAAATAAACACAAACGTTTGCCACTGATCAGCTCGTGGTAACGCTTCAATCACTTTATCTATAAGTTCCTCTCTTGTTTTCACTATCTCAAATCTCTCAAGTGTAATTTTAAGATGACAAAATCTCTCAATCATTTGTCTCACTGTCTCTCCTTTTAGACTATCAAACATATCAAATTCTTTTTTAAGTAAAGCAATTTTGTTCTTTTTTATCTGTTTACCCCCCTCAGCTTTAACACGTAAAGCTTCCCAAACTGATTTAGATGACCCATCATGATTCAGCAACGCAAAAATATCATTTCTGATTGCATACTTGATCAAAGCAATCATTCTTTGTTCGGCAGCAAACTCAGATTTATCTTCTCTTGATAGCTTCTTGAATGGAAGTTCTTCGCCTTTATCATCTTTTGGTCGTTCGTATCCAAATTCTAAACAGAACCAGCTTTCATGCGCATACGCTTTCGCCCAGTTAAGAAATCGTTCTTTCCACCATGTATAATCCTCAATGCTTTCCAGAGTTGGTGGCTTTGAATGTGTTCCGTAGAAATTATCATGCTTGATATTCTCATTGATCGTTTTTGTTATTGACTTTGGTGTGACAATTGATGTTTCAGACGAGTCAGATGTAAACGCGTTGTAGAACGTGTTGTAAAACTCTTCAGCCATGATGCTTTTTCTTCGAATCACGAACAAACAAAGATCAGTTCTAAAAATTATCAAACAACTTGAATCGAACGGGTATCCGATCGAGTTGGTCAACAAAAGTCAACTGTAAAAATAATCAGTGCTGTCCGATCGGTTGGGAATGCTGTTCGATCGGACGTGAATGCTGTTCGATAGACCCTCTGTTCGATCGGCTGACACTACACGGCAAATCTCTTGGTCGATCGGCTGGGATGCTTGAATCGGTTGGTTGTCCGTTCGACCCTCTGTTCGATCGGCTGACACAAAACGACAAAAATGCTGTTCGATCAACCCTCTATTCGATCGGTTGACACAAAACGACAAATATGCTGTTCGATCGACCCTCTGTTCGATCGGCTGACACAAAACGACAAATATGCTGTTCGATCGACCCTCTGTTCGATCGGCTGGCGTTTTGATGCTGTTCGATCGGCTAGCGTGTTGAATTAATGGCACAAGACGAAAAAAAGCTTGATCGATCGGCTGGCCCTTTGACTTCTTAGACTTCAACAATTATAATGCAAACTGTCAGACTGAATCACGACAATTAGCACATGCAATCACCGCCCTGACAAACTTATACATATTTACATGCAAACTATTGATATTAATGCGGCTGACAACTGTGATGTTAATCTATTACCAATTTGACCCCAAAATCAATTATATGCATCGATATATGAATTCAGTATGTTACGTGATGAGGTTATAAATGAAGACTATATTTGATGACAACAGTAGTGAATATCACATGCTCACCGAATGCATTTAATGACTCACATGAAATACTGATAAAGTTGACTGACAAGCTGAAAATCTTGACTAAGAAATATAACAGTGTAGACTAATGACACGTATTGCCGACCGATCGGTTGGGATGCTAGCCGATCGGCTAGCTGTCCGATCGGTTAGGTCAAATAAAGTCAACGACTTAATGAAATGCAGTGAAACGGACAGGTGTTCGATCGATCAGCAGTCAACAAAGTCAACAACTAAATGAATTTCAGTGATGTCATGTTGTCCGTTCGGCTGGCAAGTCAAAGAAGGTCAACAACTTATAACGTGATGTAATTGGAACGGACAGACGTTCAATCGGACGGCTGTCCGATCGATCAGCAGTCAACAAGTCAACCAATTTTTAATGAAATGTAAATGTGACAAAGGAACGGTTAGCTAGCCGATCGGTTGGCTGTCCGATCGGTTAGCATTCAAGTGAACATGAACAGCAACAATACCCATTTTATCAACTTTTTCGAACAGAAAATCTCAAATTTCTCTCAAACGGCTTGGAATTTAGATCTGAAAATTTGTAGGCTTATAGATCACGTATTTTCGCACAACATATCCAAATTTTAGCAATTTTTATACGTAAAAAGTCGTTTAATTTGGTGATTTTCAGACGAAAACGTGAAGAAACGTAAAGATGAAGAAATTTTGACAAATCTGTATGAATTTGACTCTGAATCAGATGATTTTCTGTGCGAAATCGTGCGTTTGATCCGTGCAATCGAGCTCCTGCTCTGATACCACTTGTTAGGATCGGTTTCGACTCCGTTTCGATTGCGTACCGATCGTGCGACGTGCGGAATCCGTACACGATCATGATCGAACACACAAGAAAGTAATATAACCGTAATTCTATTAACAGATCTAAAATAGTACAGCACCTGAATCACGTACACGAGCTTTCTCTCTCTAGAATCTCTCTCTAGATCTCTAGCTCTCCAAAGCTCCAAATGACAAAAGTAGCAAAAGTCTCTAATCTAAGCCCTAAGACTTCTATTTATAGGCAAATGATATAAGGAGAGTTCTCCTTATTTACAATAATGCCACATTGCCCTTTTCTATCTAATATAACACTATAAAGCCTAGATTTAAACTGTTTCAGCTACAGTCTTGAGATGATGGAGGCGATAGACATACTGCACTAACATCCCCTACCTCTATTGTCAAGTGTCAATTATCGAGTGGTGACTCGATCGGATGACCATCCGATAATTACCATTTTGTGACAATCGTTGGATTGCCACTCGATCGAGCGGTGATCCGATCGATGAACTCTCAAGTCTTGATTGACAAACACTTCTTATGTTGACGAACCTTCATTGTTTGACGAACAATTGATCTAGACGAACCATTGTATTGACGAACCTTCAAATGACGAACACTTATTGTCAGATCCATTATTACTTCACGTGATACTTTAAAAGTTCACTAAATAAACGGTTCAATAGGATTACATTGAGAATCAAAATTGTCGGCCACTCTATATATCACGAGAATTGATTTGACTTAATATTGACGGTCCATGTGTGTTTAATAAATACGAGATCTGCATGTGTTGTTGAAACCCAATACACTTCATCGGTCCAATTGAATTGTGCTTAGTATATTTTGTCGGCCATTTCAAGCATCACGTGAAAAAGTTTTGAATTGTGTATCAAAGCCCAATTAATCAGCCCAATCAATATAAACTTGAATCTGTTCACTATATTGAAGGTCCAATGAAAATCAAATACAGTTAAAGCAAAAGGTGATTGTTTGAATTGAATTGAGTTGTGGTTTGTGTCAGTTGTCATCACGTGAAAGTGAATGTGCATGTGAAGCATATTGATTACACCTACATCTTGAGATCAAAGTTGGAGGCATAATCATCGAGTGGCTACTCGATCGGATCACCATCCGATCCGTTGCATTTTGTTTGTATAAGGTCAAGTGTCGGGTCACTCACTTGATCGGGTCACATCTCACTCGATCGGATTACCTCATCTGTTTGACTTTCGTTGACCTCATTCGATAGGTTACTCATTCGATCCAACTGATTTCTTGTTTGTATATTTGTAGGTGATTCAAGATTTACAAGGTGTGAATATCAAGAAGTAGATTGAAAATGTCAGGAGGTGGTGAAGAATTTTACAACACATTTTATAATGCATTCACTTCAGAATCCTCCGAAAGAAGAACAAAAACAAGAAATTTTTCAAAAGAGATTTCAGACAGTTTGAAGTACGATAATATGTACGGAAACCAACAGAAACCACCGAAATTAATGAGTATTGAAGATTATAATTCGTGGAAGAATCAGTTTGAGGGTTGGGTAAAAGCTTTTGCACATGAAAGTTGGTCAAAATTAAAATACGGATATAATGAACCAACAAAAGAAGGAGGAGTTTTATTAACTGATGAAGAGCTCACATAAAAAGAAATAAAACATATTGTTGCTGAACAAAGAATGATTACATTGTTATATCAATCAGTTAGAGAAGATATTATTTCACTACTTGAACATGAGAAAACGTCAAAAGGTTTGTGCGAGGCATTAGAAAGAAAATGTACTGGTAGTGAGGAGATTATCAAAAACAAACGTTCGTTATTGAAAAAAGAATTTGATTTATTTGCATGTATGAAAGGTGAAACTGTACCATAGATGATTGAAAGTTTCTGTCACCTTAAACTTGAAATGGAGAGAATTGGTGTGTCAAAAGATAATGAAGATATCATTGATAGATTGATAGAAGCTGTTCCGAATGAAGACGACTGGTTACATTATGTCATGATTCTCAAAAACAGCAATGATATGAGCAAGGTGACCCTGGACTGGCTGATTGAGAAGCTTGAGGGGCATGATTTAGAAATCAAGAAACCAAACAAAATAGAAAGCCAACTGTATAAACAAAATGTAGATCTATACTACAGAGGAAACATGATTGATCAAAATTCAAAAACGACATTTAGTGCTGGAAGCTCAAGGGATTCACCTCAGCAAAGTTTTTCAAGAGATTCGGGTTATCATTCAATTGATTTAAATCCATCAAATACGAACATAGTCCAGTGTAATATCTCCATAGATTTGAAAAGGTCTCAAAGTCTGAATGCAAAAGCTGTCAAGTAACAAATGGTGTTTTTAGCATCTGTCCTGGAATCGTACGAAAGTTTGATCGCGGGAAAAGTTGGAAACCCAAGTATGACAAATAAAGATTATGACCAGATCGATCCAGAGGATATGGAGCTGATAGACATAAAATGGTGCATGGCTAGCGCAATGAGGAGAGCACAACGCTTCATGGAGATCACTGGAAGATCGAGTTTGGGATCTGCTAATTCGAAATTAGGATTTGATAAGGCAAAAGTTACCTGTTTCAGGTGCAAACAGAAAGGGCACTTTAAGAGAGAGTGTACCAACAAGAAAACTGATGAAGTTGTGAATCCATTCAAAGATGATTATTATCAGAAAGCAATTTATCATCACAACAGTGGATCATCAAATGCAAATAAAAAACAGATCGGTGAAGGGTCATCAAAGGAAAGATCAAGGGCGATGGTGGTTATTCAAGAAGATGAAGGTTATGACTGGAGTCAAGTTCTTCCAGAAGAAGATTATGTCAGATCTGTATTTGTAGCTGAAGTGGTTCAAGATAAACGATGGTAAAGAGATAGTGCGAGATATGAGATTAGAAAATTGAATGCTTCACTCAAAGAAGCTCAGAAAGCCAAAAGATGGAATGATGAATTGGAATGTTATATGGATCCACAGGGTAATCCTATGGTTGATCCTTCTAAGGTGGATTTTGATGCAGTAACAAATCTTTTTCCAGATCAGGACACTTATTATACAGGAAGGTTATCTGAAAAAGGTTATGAAGCTGATCTGATGAAGAAATTGAAAGAAATTTTTGAAGCAAGTCTACCAAAGGTGGTGGAAATGAAAAAGAGGAAAGAAGTAGAGCTAGAAAAGCTAATAGAGGAGATGAAGAGAACAACAAAGGATGCTGATGAGGAAGAACAGAAGAAAGAAGACGATCAGAATGAGAAAACAGAAGAATCACAGGTGCCGAATGATATTGAGGTAAATGAATCTTCTGAATTATTGAATGTTGAAAATGCTAATAAAAATGAAAACAAGTGCAGGGATTGCATAGAAATGTGCAAAGTTTGTACCGAAAAAGATGAAAAGATAAAAATAAAAGAAATCGAAATAAATAAAATTGAAATTGCTTTTAAAATAAAATGTAAAGATATGATGGAAAATGAAGAAATTTTGAAACAAAAGATTGAAAAGCTGACACTAAAATATCAAGATTTTGAGAAGGAAAATGAAATTTTAAGACAAATGTGTACAGCAAAATGTGAAGGTTGTGTTGAAAAAGATAATAAGTTTCAAGATTTTCAAAAGGCGTATGATAATTTGAAATGCTCAAGTCAGAGTGTACAAGAAGCTTATGATACTTTGAAGAAACAAGTCAAATGTTTTGACAAAAGATTGTCTGAAACTTTAACAACAAAAGAACTTTATGAGAAAAAGTTTGAAGAAAAGCAACTTGAATTAAACAAGTATGTTGATGAAGTTGCTAATCTCAAACAAGTTCTAGTTGAAAAAGAAAAGATTGTTACAAAACTTCAAAGTTATCATAGTTCTTCGTACATTCTCGAACGCATTTTCAACATCACACCAGATGACAAAGATTCTAACAAGAATAAAAAAGGTATTGGTTCAGAATATCATCAGGTACCACCACCATTGAGAGATAATTATACTTTTTATGATGAGGAAAAGGTGGCAAAAGGTCTGAATATCGATGTGACTTACACCAAATCTGATGATGCTGATGATTCAGAGGTGGTAAGTAAGGTTGTTGAAAGCGTTTTGAAAGATGAATCTACCAAAGGTACGTCTGAATCACAGGATGAAAATGAGGGAAATTTTCATGATAGTTATCTTAAACATTCAAAATCTGAAAAAGTTGTGAATGATGATCCAAAAGGATTGGCTTATACCATGATTGGATTGGACAAATTATTCTCGGATAACGAGTTCCCGATTCAGAATGTGATTACGGATAAAATTGACAAAGTGTTTAAACTGGTAGAGATCGAAAAGTCAAAAATTTCAAAATTTGCTGGGAAAAACAAGAAAACTTTTTATAACAAACCAAGCTATAAAAAGAAGAACATGAAGGCTGGGTTGGGTTATAAAAAGAAACAAAATCAAAATAAAAAGTTTGAAAAGAAAAATTTTCAAAAGAAAATGAATTTTTTTTCACGAGAAAAGTTCGGAAGAAGAGAAAGAACTCCAATTTGGACGACAGTCTAATGAAGAGTTCTATGCTCAGAAAAAGAAACAACAACAGGCTAAAGATGTTTCAAGGAAAACTTGTTTTAAATGTGATCAAACTGGACATCTTGCACGAAAGTATCCAAACCCAAATCCTGTTGATGTTGAAAAACAGAAATCTGAGGATGTGAAACAAAAGTCTACAAGATTTGATTCCAAACAAACTTGGAGGTACAACACAAACAAGTTTGCTTCAAATCAAACTTGGAAATCAAACCAGACTAGGTTTGATTCAAGACAAACCTGGAATTGTCACACACCTAGATTCAGAACAACACAAAGTTGGCAAACATCGGTTGATATGAGAAAACCAAACCAGTTTTGGAAACCAATAGCTGTTGATCAAAATAATCAAAATGAGTCACGATTTTACAAAAGAAGTGCTTCAAAAGGACAAAACTGGGTGGTTAAGAAACAAGTGACTTCTGTGAATGACGAAAAAGTTGAAGTCAAAGATGAAAAAGTTTTTGTACAAAATGACAAGGATTTTCCATCATTGAATGAATTTTGTGTTGAAATGCCTAAGGTCAAACAGACCTAGTGTGACACCTATGCCTCTGAAACCATCAAACAGATACCAAATTTATGAAATATTTTGTTTCATACTTGGGATTTGTAAAAAAAATGTGTATCGTTTGCACATATCAATTCTTGTTCGATTTCAAGCTTTAAATCGCTTTCTGGAAGGTTATACGCGCACTGATGCGTAAATATAACCAGTTTAATGCAACGAACACTTCGGAATAGTGAAATAGTCTTAACATACCTTAAATAACCTTTACATAACTTAGAAATAAGTTTTGGAGGGTTTGGTGTGGCGAAATCAAGTTTATTCGCTTACAGGGACTACTTTCGACAAACTGTGAAAGTATGCCGATTTGTACTGTAACGAACATTCCGGAACATTACCATAAGTTAAACATACCCTAAATATCCTTTACATATCTTGGAAATAGGATTTGAGTGGTTCGGTGTGCTAAAATAAACTTTTTGGTCATTCAGGGACTAAAAGCGTCAAAAAGTGCATAAGTTTGCATTTTCGCGCATATCTTACGTTCTGAATGCATCCGGACATCCAAAACTTTATGTAATCATTAAAATATTTTATTTTAGTGATTGGCATGATAAAATTCCATTCGTCGCGTAATTTGGATAGTTTTTCGCATTTGTTCGTGTTTCGTCGTAATTAACCGAACAACGCAACCGTACGACCAAAAGAACCGACATCCGAGATATTTTTGAGCATGTTTCATGTTCCCTATACTTTAACTTCATTTTACAGCCTTGAAATGGGATTAACGGGGCTTAAACGTGTCAAAAATGCATCAAAAACTATGTTTTGCACATTCAGGGACCAAAATTGACAATCTGCCATGTAGGATCGATTTCGACCTAAACGAGTCGTTTGGAAGAGCTCAAATCCGTTTCAGAGGCGGAAACAAAGAAACGGACGTGTACACAGCTAGAATCACACTTTAAATCTCTTGTATATTGATTTTACAGCGTTTACATAGACAAGGAACACCGGCAATACCTCGGTATCAGATCTGAACAACGTTACAAATGAATTGACAATAAGCCTATTTATACTAATTCTGGTCCGCTCGTATGACATGACAAATAAGCGGTCCAGAAGACTTGACACATGAGCGATCCACATAGATGCCGTAAAAGCGAACCTCCAAATAGCCGCATAGGCGAACCACCATGATTCCAAATAAGCAATCCTCCATAATGTCTTTAAACCTCATTGGACCATCCATTCTTTTGTCTTCTTGTGAAAGATAAAGTAAACGGCCATATCTTGTATCATGACATCACTTGTGATGTCACCTTGGTGATGTCACTCGTGATGTCATACCCGATCGGACCCGCAACGAGATCGAGACTCGATATTAAGACGTAGGCGACAGATGACTGCACCAACAGACTCCCCCTTAGATGTTGATGAGTCTTAAGTGTCGAGTCTTCAACGACTTCTGTCTTTCTCACAGTGCAAGCATCCTCAACTCTTACTCTTCTCTTCTCGTCATCACCAACAGACTCACCACTCACAATCTCTACTCGGATGTCTTCAGACTCCCCCTTTCGATATGCTGGGATCGCAGTCTGGCATGTTGTAATCACAAATTCTTCAGGTATCGGAACCTGGTTCTCTATCTCATTGAAACCTGCACAACCTCTACCCAAAAATAAGTTTCATAAAAAATAAGATATAACAAATTTAGAAACTTTGCTAATCCCTTGAAGACACAACCCTGAATAGAAAGATTTATCATGTCAAATTCTGATGAACCACTTGAATATATATCATTTTCATTTCACACATCTTCAAAACACACTTTCCCAAACTTGTTCGTCATGTTTAGCACTCGGAATTTTGAAAATCAGCTTTTCAACATCAGTCGTCTAAAATCATTTTGAATTTTTCAAAAATTATGCTAAAACACACCGAAATTCTTTTTGGATTTTTGATATAACAGAAATGAAAAGCAGAAAAGAAATATTTACATACAATATTTTTGTGAGTTTGCGTAAGAGGATCATATCAGTTTCTGAGACAAATCACCAACACCGTTAAGCTTTAAACATTTTAAGTTCTAAACGATTCACTTAGATTGTCAGTATACTGATCCACTTAAATTTTCACACAAAGTTCAACTGTTTCGAGATACGAGATTAATGTCTTAGAAATTAAACATCTACATGTGTCCCACCTCAGTATATACTCCTGTATCCAGACCCCAGTATTCAGTCTTACAGGTGAGTATACCTAGATGATATCTGTAAGGGGTTAATTGCGAGGGCCGTGAGAGCTCAGGTCGATCTTTCGATACGCAGAGAGATGACGGCTTCGACTTTTGGTGGGTCCCCTTTAGAGGATCTTTTGAATTACAACAGCAATGACTATCAATTTTATTGTTTCATCAATTTGCTGAGGGCTGCGCTATTTTTCAAGCATGCGGAAAGTATTCTCCGGGGACTAGGCCATTGCTTCCGCAAAATCAGAAGTCCCGGGATAATACCCCAGATATCACTAAGCATAAAGACCTAGTATCTCAGAATATGGGACCCTTCAAACAAGATTTCAGGGGTTACCTATATATCCTGGAGGTGTTCCCCACGTAGACGCAAGTAAATTTTATGTTTATATCTCGTCACAATTTACTAAATGTGCAAAAACCTACTGACACATCATCAGTGAGACCGTTTATCACATTTATATCTTCCATTTCTTTAGCATGTTGTGACAGTCCACTGATGTACTATCATTTCCTCTTTTGAACAACAAAACTCATTTTTCATTTTATCATGTTTTTGTCTTTTTCAAATTTTCAAATGTTTTTGGATTTTCTGAAAATTTTTACTCCCCCTAAAATGCAAACACATTTTAGGAAATTTGAAAACAAACTATATAATAAAATGACAACCGATATCAAATCACTTCAAATCGCCATCCACTTGGCATAAACAATCAGAACTCCCCCTTACAACAAACTATTTTCCCATTGTGATTTCAAAACACTTAAGTTTGTTTTAATTAAATGGTTTTTCCTGAAAATTAGTTTTGTTGATTTTACCACTTGTAAAGTTAGGGGTTCATCATGTTGTTTTTCCAAACAATCATTTGTAAATATGATCCAATCAAGTTCAACTAAATAACCTTGATTAACCACTTGTCAGTGAAAACCTTCAACAACTACTAGCTGGTTCACTTTACCAACCATAACCACTTGCACATCAAAATATAACAATTCAAAAATACCACCTGTACTTTACCAATTGTACCAATTGTAGGATCATTTGCAAAGAAAGATGCCGATTCCTGCTCCACTCTTACCAACCTGGGAGCTCCGGCAAGTCCGGTTTTTACTCAAACATTACGTCCACCCAAGCCTCACCAGCCTTGGGTGATTTTGGAACACATCTATCCCACCAACACTTTGATTTGTAAAACTCTTTAGCATCCTTTACCTTCCTGTCTACCATCTTACCAAAAATATGCTTGACTTTACCGTTGAAAGCCTTCTCAACATCAAATTCTCACTCATCAGCGAAGAATTGATTTGAGATCTCTACCTTTCCCACTTTCTTCATCAAATTTTCTTTTGACAATTTAGGAAAATTCTCATCGTTCACTTCTGGAACGGAATTCACAATCTTTTTCTCAACAGATGACTCCTCTGATTTTATGGAATCAGAGTCATTGTCAGAATTACCCTCAGATTTAACCACCCACTTTTGTTTACTCAAATCACCTTTTCTTTTGTAAAACCGTTTTGAACTTTCTCCTTCCTCAGAAGTAGAATTTTCAAACTTTTTAACAATTTTTACAAGTTGTTCTTTCTTATCAACACAAGTCTTTCTCAAAACAGAGTTAGAAGAAACTTCCTGTTTTTGGTAGTTGACCTTGGAGCAATTCCAAGCTATATGTCCAACTTCTTGACATTTAAAACATGTTCTTCTATCAACTTTTTCAGCAAACCTTCTCACATTCTTCTTCACTTCAGCAAGAAACTCCTGGTTTGATTGCTTCCAGAACGGTTTCTTCTGTTCATCCTCTGAACTTCCTCCTGAAACAAATTTTGTTTTTGGTTTATAAGTTTTCTGATTTTTATAATTTTCTGAAGAATAAAAACCAAGACCTTGTTTTTTGAAATTACAGTTGTGGTTTGGTTTCTTTCGATAACCTGAACCATAACTGTAACCCTTTTTCTTGTTCAATCTCTGTTGAACTCTTGAAGTGTACTTTTTAGGTTTTTCAGCAAGATTTAAATCTTTTATTTCAGAAATATTAATTTCTGTTAATTTGAAAACCTGTTTGATCATTTCAGTTTTGACACTTCTTATTGGAAATTCCTCATCAGAATATAATTTGTCTGAATCATTCAATGTATACGCTACTTTGATTGATTCGTCATTCAAATTAGATTTTGATAATAAGAATTCTTTATTGTAAACCCTCTTAACCGGCGAACTCGGACTTTTCTCAGACGAACTCAAACTATCAGACTTAGACTCCGATTTTGACTCTTCATCCATATCCAACACCTGATCGACAACTCTTTTAACTAACTCGGACTCATGATCAGTGTCAGACGCTGTGAATGTAACATCAATATTGTCTGGTAATTCATCAGTGATTTCAGACTTTAATTTGATGTTTAAAGCCTTGTCTACTTGTTCCTCGTTTGGTTTCCTGGGGGAATAACTCTCAAAGATAGGAGGCGGACATCTGTTATACTTGACACTTGATTTCTTACCAGTATCCTCTTCTTTTTCTTTCTTCTTGAATGCTTCAAGACCTGCAACAGTAGGATAAACACGATCAATCAGATAATCACAAGTAGTATAACTCAAAAGTAATCGGTTGATCCTTTCACTCTCTATTTTCTCAAGTTCCAACTCCTTCTTCAAGTTAGCACAATCTTCAATGTAATCATTGATGACACTTTGCTTCGTCATTAACGTTCCACTCATCTTTTCATTTGCTTTCTCAATTTCAGCATTCGTTCTTTTCAACCCATCAACTGTCCTATTCAGTACATCGTATGACTCTTTCACATACTTCACATCAGACAGTAAATCTTCCTTAATCTTCTCTAAATCAGCAATCTTTTTGTCTTTTTCTTCACAAACTTTGCACGCTTCTAAACATTTCTCACAAGGCTTCATGACTTCAACTACCTTTTCAACTATCTTTTCAACTTCGACAGTCTTTTCAACTTCGACAGTGTTTTCAACTTCTACTATCTTTTCAACAATTTTCTCAACTTCAACAAGTTTCTCGACTTCGACAATTTTCTCCACTACTTTCTCTACTTCAACAATCTTCTCTATTGCAATCTCAGCAGTTGCTTCATCTTTTGTTTCTACAGCTTCAGTCTTTGCCTTTTCATCAGCGAGTAGCTTTGCTGCTTCTAGCTCTCTCTGCAATCGAGCAATCTTCTTCTGATTCAGTATCTCAACTTTATCTGCATAGAAAAAATTAAAACTGTCAGGATCAATGCTTTTTCTACATTTGTTAAGATACTCTTCCTCATCACCCGTATCAACATCACTTCCAAGATCTGGAAATATCGGGATTCTTTTCTGATTAGTCTCAACTTCACTCAGAACTCTAGCAACAAGACATGAATCAGATGGAATGTATTTATCCCAACTAAATCCTTCTGCAACTTTTTCATCATCTTGATGAATCAGTAACGCTTTCTTCTTTACATCATCAGTAGCATGAGCATGTGTAATTTGAGGTTGTTGAGTAGTCTGATGGAAGATTGATTTCTGATAATAATTGTTTTTATCTTGATTCCCGGTAGCTTCTTTACTTTTACATTCTCGTTTAAAGTGACCTTTTCCTTTACATCTGAAACAGGTAACTTTTGACTTGTCAAAACCAAGTGGAGAAGTAGCCATTCCTCGGAACTCGTCTCTGCCAGTAATTTGTTGAAATTTTTCAGCTCTCCTGCAGGCACTAGCTAAGCACCACTTCACATCCATCAGCTCAAGCTCTTCTGCATCAATTTGGTCGTAATCTTCTTTTGTAAGCATCGGATTACCAATTCTTCCGGCAACCAGGCTTTCATATGACTCTAACATGGCGACAAGAGATGCCATGTGTTGCTTTGCCACCTCAGGAGAAAGAGCTTGACCATTCTGGATGTTCAGTGTCACATTGCACTGCAGATTTGTAGAATTTTGATTTTGAGGGCTAGGTGTATTGTTGTTTGGATCAAAGCTTGAGAATGATGAAGTAGATCCACCACTTTGAGTTGTAGTACTTGCATTTGGACTTGCAGAACCATCAGCACTGAATGCAGTACTAATCTTTGGACTTTGATTAGGAGTGGTCTCAAACTTGTTCCCTCGATAGTACAGACTGACATCTTGTTTTGCATTTGGATTGGTCATGATAGCTGTCTTTTGAATATCCAGCTCCTGCTCTTCGATTTTCTGAATAAACTGAGCCAAATTCATACTCTCAGACTTTCTCATAAGTTTCACAAACATCAAATATGTTCCCCACTTGTGCTGTGGTAACGCCTCAGCTAGTTTGTCAACCCACTCATCGTCCTCTTTCTTGATATCTAACCTACCCATTTCCAAAACTAAATGACAGTATCTATCTATAGTCTGTTTGGTTGTTTCATGATCAAATGCAGTAAACATGTCAAATGATTTCTTCAATAATGTCTTCTTGTTTTTTATCATATCAGCACTCCCTCTGAATTTCTGAATCAAAGCTTCCCAGATGGATCTAGCAGTTCCGTTATGTTGAAGTAAGACAAAGATGTCTTCTTTAACAGCTTGCTGAAGGATGCTGATCATCATCTTCTCACTAGTGTACTTCAACTTATCAGCTTCTGTAAAATCATTGAAACCCTTTTCCAAACCACGTTCATTCTTTGGCTTCTCGTAATCTTTCAGTAAAGAACACCATGCTTCGAATCTGTAAGCTTGAACCCAGTTCTCGAATCGGTTCTTCCAACCCTGAAAATCTTCAATATACATGAGTTTCGGCGGTTTTTGATGAGTGCCTGTCTCATTCTCATTATACAACGCTTCAGCAGGAGTTACAGGGGCAACGGGTGTAGCGAACGCATTGTAGAACTCTTCAGCCATGTCTCAATACGCAGATGATACTTCGGGAAATACCTGTCGAAAACCTGTCAATCACCAAACAACACACAATCAGTTTAAACGTTTATCAATAAACCGAAAGAAATTTGGTACTCGAACTGATGATTTTCAGTGTGGACTGAATGTTGACCAACGGACTGAATGATCTAGATCGAATTCAATTGATGACTCTTTTACAAACACACTGACAAACTTTCAAACGACTTGATGAACTTTTGATACGCGACTTGACTGACAAAATAACTGATCGAACCGTGTGAAACGACAAAACTCCAAACCTTGTGACCTGTAGACTAAATTCAAACTGAACAATTTTCCAAAGACAAATGGGCCGTCAATGATGATGTAACAATGAAACTTGGGCTTGCAACAAACTAATGACTTACATGTATGTTTCTTTTAACCAATTTTTTATAACAAGCCAACAACACACTTATATCAATATATGGGCCTACAATCATCTAATATATCAAACAAACAATATGTCTGACAAGAATCAGTTTTAATATGACTTTTAACAAAATCACATGTGCAAACAAATCAAAGATAACCAACAAATCGACAAATTCACTTACACATATTAATGACTGACATATCCTTTAATATTTTTTGATATCGTATTCACATGCAACTTTAATCGACAAAATAGATGCAATTTGATTGGACCTTTACACAATAGTGGGGCGGTGGTCAAGTGATCAAGTGGGCTAACATAGTTTGCTGTGATTGGGCCGACGACTTGGGCCAACGAAATTCAAGGGGGCGGTGCTCGGTATCCGAATAGACGACAACTTCTGATCACATACAATAACCCGACAAAATTTAATACCAAGTTTAACTTCACGTGACCTGAATCTGTTTCATATTACACGATGTATTTTCAATCGGTTCACATAACCCAATATATTCACATGCAAACTGACACACAAAACATGATTTCTTTTCTAATTACTAACAACAAATCACGTGATATCCAACAATTTCAAATCACATAAAACTTTGATTGGGCCGCAATAATCCACTAAATCGAATTCTATTTGGCCGCCCAAACTTCAACCTATATCCAAACTGAATTTCTCATAATCTGGTACTGACACAAATCACATGATACCATGATTATTTCTTGCCGACACCACCTATTAAAGCTTCACATGCCAAACTGATTAACATACATGCAAAATGACAATTTAGATTTATGTATCACACAATTCAAAGCGCTTTTAAACAGTTCACACTACTCAATGTTCAAATACATGAATTAAACGGTGCACCAGATCACATGATTACACTATTCTATGACCTTAGTTGTCACAAAGTCGAAATCACTCCTGGTCATAAAAACGGAACCCAAAGTGTCACTAAGAGCGGACCTCAACTGTCACTAAGAGCGGACCTCAACTGTTACTAAGAGCGGACCAGATAATGTCCGGATAAGCGGACCAGATAATGTCCTAATAAGAGGAGCAGACACGACCAGAAAAGTGAACCAGACCGTGATCTAAGAGCGGATCTCGATGATGTCAGCAAAACCTGAACCGAATGCAAGCGAAAACTCAATTTGAACCAATTTTAGGCCGATTTAAGTTCTGAAAATTTCCAGGTTTTGTTAATTCATGATAACGCACACACTGTGTGAATTTTAAGCGATTTTAACCGTAAAAAGTTCTGTTTTTTTTCAAAAAAGAAAGGTGTAGAAACAGAAAAAATGATGAAAACGAGCTGTATATGCGAGATCTCCTCCTCCTTGGCTCTGATACCAATTGTAGGATCGATTTCGACCTAAACGAGTCGTTCAGAAGAGCTCAAATCCGTTTCAGAGGCGGAAACAAAAAAAAAGGACGTGTACACAGCTAGAATCACACTTTAAATCTCTTGTATATTGATTTTACAGCGTTTACATAGACAAGGAACACCGGCAATACCTCAGTATCAGATCTGAACAACGTTACAAATGAATTGACAATAAGCCTATTTATACTAATTCTGGTCTGCTCGTATGACATGACAAAGAAGCGGTCCAGAAGACTTGACACATGAGCGATCCACATAGATGCCGTAAAAGCGAACCTCCAAATAGCCGCATAAGCGAACCACCATGATTCCAAATAAGCAATCCTCCATAATGTCTTTAAACCTCATTGGACCATCCATTCTTTTGTCTTCTTGTGAAAGATAAAGTAAACGGCCATATCTTGTATCATGACATCACTTGTGATGTCACCTTGGTGATGTCACTCGTGATGTCATACCCGATCGGACCTGCAACGAGATCGAGACTCGATATTAAGACGTAGGCGACAGATGACTGCACCAACATGCCATAGTTATCTTAGGAAGGGACCAAAATGAAAAATCTAAATTCCAGCTTGTTCCAGATGTTCCCCTCATTTGAACATGGTTTTAATGAAACTAGGGGCTCCCATGGTTTCACAAAACCATGGGCACATGTGTACGGATGAGATCGAAGCTCGTTTTACGATGAACGATCTTAACGGTTGTGCAAAAACTATAAATACCCCATCCATCTCATTGTTGCAACTCACACTTGATCTGATATTTCTATAAGTTGAGGTGCTTTCACTTCATACCTGAGAATAATCGGGTCAAACTTCCGTTCTTGGACCTTTTGTAAGTCCTCTTTCGTTCTTTTTCGCGTAAAAGTCAAACTGTGTTTGACTTTCTGCTTTGACCAGTTTATGGTCAACATGAAGTTCGTTTGAACTTCATAACACGAGCGTAATCACGATGGTTTTAGTCTCTTGTGACTATACCTACTGATTACCATGTTATCTAGACATAGTGGCGAGTCGTAGTTTCGGCCAAAATGTGTATTCTTGCGTATTCTGTAACCAAACTACTTTTAGGTATCAAAACCGTTTGTTTTGATACCAAACCTGTTTTCAAACCTCGTTAAGCATGTTTTAACATGTTTAGCTCGTCACTTTAGGTTTAGTGCTTATGTAGGGTCGTAAGGTAAGCGGTCTAAACAACCGCTTATACTTTCGAACCCGACCCGTTTGGTCGATCATTAGGATCCGACCAAACACATTAGGTGACCATAGTTGTATAGGGAATAACCTTCCGAGGTTATACCTTATGGTCACTTCGTTTAAGTAGTTGTATGATAGGTAGTTTATATGCATTAGGTAAATGACCAAAATGCCCTTTTTACGCATAAATTCATTTTAAGCATATGTAAACTAAATTTTGACATATAAACTGATTAGGTAACATTATTAGACATATTAAGGCATATAATACTTGTCATAGGACTAGTTAGGCATTCCGAACACGTTTTACGCGAACGACGCGTTAAAGTGGCGTAAGCTACCTTAACGAGTCGTAATGGGTCGTAAGCACTTAGGTTAGGTTTTGTTTTAGAATGTAGGCTTTGTTAAACCATATTACATGATTCCCTACACTCATTTGGTTTACAAAACCTCATTTTATCCGATCCTCCGATTTAGGTCCGTTTATTTACATAGTTATCTATATTAGGTGCCGTTTGAATCCGTGATCCCTCTAGCTTTGCTTGGTTGTTGTACAAATCTTCTAAGAACCCTCAAGTGAGTACATAGTCCCCTCTTTTACTGTTTTTCAAACGTTTTGGGGTGAAACACATGTGCCTACTTGTTACGTTCATGCTTTCCATGTTTTCATATCATATAGTTGCTATGTTCATTAGTACGCTATTAGTACATGATTTCATTATGTTTTTGCTATGTATGTACTTTTAGTGCATACTTAGTACATCGTTTTACATTACATTTCATGCTATGTATGTTCATTCGTTGCATATACTTATCCAGTACATGGACACATTGTTTTATATCTTTTTAAACCATTTGAAGCTGATTGATTTATGTGAACCATTTGTAACCTGTTGATTTATGTGAACCATTTGTAACCTGTTGATTTATGTGAACCATTTGTAACCTATTGATTTATGTGAACCATTTTTAACCTTTGATTTATGTGAACCATTTGTAACTGTTTGAACCATTGGGATTAGGGAAGTGATTAGGTAACGGGGCGGGTGTAATGTGTTAAAAGCATGGTGGATACGCCACTGGTACTTCCTATATATAAGTGCTTTTAACACATTATATATCGTTGTGTTATCTAGATCACTTGGGCAAGGTTATCAAAACAAAGTTATATTACAAGGTTTTTCTAACAATATAAACCATACGAGTTTTATTTAACGAGTTTTTACGAGATGTTTTACAAATTTTGGTTTTTCTTAAACAAACGTTTTGGGTTAAGAATCATGGCTATGAGATTTTATGAAGTATAACCAACTTGATTTGAGTTGGTTAGTTATGATGCAATACTATACTTTTCAAAACAAGTTTTTTTAATAAGTATTGCAACATGTAAAACGAGCTATGAATCTGACACTCCTATAAAACCTATGTACTCGCCGGCATTTTTATGCTGACGTATTTTCACATGTGTTTCAGGTACCATAGTTGATGATATTGATGCATGCTCACATAGGAACGGACGAGGCCTTAGCGACTTAATAACAATAAAAGTCTATTTGTTCATGTTTTGTTTCTAATTCCAATGTAATGTAATACATTTAATTAAATAAAACAAAATTATTTAATCCATGGTTGTGAAACAATGATTCTGTTACAACACTCGCCGACGTTTCCGCCACGTTTTGTTGTTTTACGTGGTCGGGGTGTGACAGAAAAGTTGGTATCAGAGCCAATGGTTATAGGAAATTAGGTTATTAGTAATGCTTTGACCTAGACTATAACCTTCCTAGGACCCTAACGCGAGTTTACTTGCGTTCAGTCATAAAACAATACCGTTGCCTATCTTTAGGCAGCAACCACAATAAGAACACAAAATTCGAATCTGCTTTGAAAACTAATCATCTGTTCTAGGATGATTTATTGTAAGGTTTTGAACCTTCAAAGTTTTCAAAATTCTCGTCAAAGTTTAGGGCTACATAATGTGAACACGTGCAAACTGGAAGGGTGGGTGCCTGTACCCTGAGCTTTCTGTCTAAGGCTATAGTGTTCGTAAAAATCCGCAATATCGGACCAGTCACTCTTACCTGGGAACTCTTGCGGTGAGTGTCCACTTATAGGCGAGCATGTCTCCGCGATACATTATGAGGACCTATTTGCTTTGATTCAGCCTTTGCGTGTCGTTTGTTTGCTTCATGGTTCAAATAAATGACCATCACCCATGATTTTGGTTGGTAATTGTAACATCCTATTCTTACCCAATGCCATTTCATTTGTTTTCTCTCTTGTTTCTCCTTTTTAGAATGCCTCCACGATGCGAAAATCAGGTACCTATTGAAGAGCTGGCAGCTGTCATTACGCAGTAAATGACTGCTGCAATCCCGAACATCGTTGCTCAATGTAACCAAGCTCTCAACAACAATAATGCCCCCTGCAACTTCAAGACGTTCAACTCGGCTAAGCTATCAAAGTTTTCTGGGTCTCAAGGAGCGACTGCACTTCTGCAATGGTTCGAGAGTCTAGAGAGCACCTTCAGGCATGTTGAATGCCCAAATGAGCGAAAGGTAGAATTCGCATCTAGTGTCTTTGAGAAACGAGCTTTGACATGGTGGAATGGTGTGATGAGAGATAGGGGTGCCGATATGGCACTGGCTCAAACGTGGGAAGAGCTTCGAGCTCTGATGATGAAGGAATTATGTCCTCGTCACGAGACCAGGGCCTTGGAAAGGGAATTCGACGATCTTAAGCAAGATAGCGGTGAGCATCGAGCCTACACGGATCGTTATGAGGAGTTAAGTCTGTTATGCCCGAATATGGTTACGCCTTTGGATAAGGCAATCGAAAAGTACATTGATGGCCTCCCTGACCCAGTACAAGACATTGTGACTAGTAGTAACTCCACTACAGTTAGGTAGGCCATTGAGCTATCTGCTACCTTGACTGAATCTCAAATCAGGAAAGGTAAACTTTTCCGAAAAGGTGATAAGAAACCAGTCGAGGAATCGAAACCCAAAGATGAACAGACTGAATCCTCCAAGAAGTCAAAGAAGCGAAAAGATTCCCAGAACTTCGCCGTGGTTGCTCACAATGATCAAGCTACCCCCAACCAACCAGCTCAACCCCCTGTAAGGAAGCCATACAACGAAACTGCACCCTTGTGCAACCAATGTAACCTTCATCATCATGCTAGTGTAAAGTGCCGCAAATGACAAATTTGTGGACTTATAGGTCATACAGCAATAGTTTGCCGAGCTGCAGTTGCACCAAATCAAGCTGACAACAATCCTGCTCAAGCTCGTTTTCCACCAGGTTCTTGCTACAACTGTGGTGAGATGGGTCATTTCCGAAGAAATTGCCCAAAGCTTGCTAATGCAAATCCAGCACAGCGATGAGCATCAGACCGACTAGAGGACAACACCATTTAGAAATAATCACGTCTTATGTATTATTTTCTTTTGTTGTCAAGGTCCATGAAACAGTTGTTATCGTTGTTTGTAAATAAATCTTTTATTTACATTGCAATATATTTATGTAGTTGCATGTATAAACAACATATCCCCTGCAATACCGACAATCAGGGAATCATATTCCTTGAAGAACAGACTACCTCCAAAATTCTTCCATTTTATGGTCTCTTGCGTTTTCCACGAAAATCCTAAGTACCCGTTTCTTCCAAAGAAACGAAGTACAAGGCGCAAGTTACAACTCTGGACGAATACCCAAAGTACCACTATAAATCCTTAATAGGGTACCTAAGGGTATTTTAGTAAATCCTGAAATTGTTGTGTACCTTAATTCGAATATTATGTTTCTTTGAAAACAAAATCGGATTTTGGAAGATCATCCTATCTTCATAGATAGATTCTTGAAAATGATTAAAGTGCCAAATGAAATCCACGGATTGGATTCCTGGTGTGCTTTAAGTATCCGCATCCAAAGATAACAAATTAAAGGTCAAATTAAACAATTATGTGATTATGTGCTTATGTGTTCCCTTTTATGTTTTTGAATGATCCAAATTTTTGTTACCAAAATCCTCGTAGAATTCTTCTATATCTTCGTATAAGGGATTCATAGTAGGATATCCAAAGGTACTACCTTAAATCCTTAATGGGCTTCTACGTAATAGTAAAGACCCTTGGATTATATTGTACTATTCCATAATTAGACCCCTTGAGTGGTCTAGTTAAACAAATTGATCCAAAAATATGGTTAGGAATATCATGTGATGATATAGCTGAAAAGACTCCTTGGTGGTCTAATTAAAGAGATCATTTGTCGATCTAATTAAAAGGGACCCTATGATAGTCTAGTAACACTCATCGCAGGTTTGATTTTCTTCCCCTTCACATTACAAAACAAACTGTGCGGACTGTGCAAGGAATTACGTAATTATGGATGCATACATAATTATGGAACTCAGTGCACAGAAATCACAGCAAGTTTTGCTGTGTGTCTAGAGTTGACCTAGTTCATTTCCATTTCCGAAGAATACCCATTGAGGAAAATGACTATTTCCGTGCATTTTCGTTTCTGAAGAATATCCATTGAGGGAAATGAATATCCTTGATTCTTCCTTCATTTCCTTTTCTGAAGAATACCCATTGAGGAAAATGACTCATTCCATGCATTTTCGTTTCTGAAGAATATCCATCAAGGGAAATGAATATCCTTGATTCTTCCTTCATTTCCATTTCTGAAGAATAGCCATTGAGGAAAATGACTCATTCCGTGCGTTTTCATTTCTGAAGAATATCCATCGAGGGAAATGAATATCCTTGATTCTTCCTTCATTTCCATTTCTGAAGAATACCCATTGAGGAAAATGACTCATTCCATGCATTTTCGTTTATGAAGAATATCCATCGAGGGAAATGAATATCCTTGATACTTCCTTCATTTCCATTTCTGAAGAATACCAATTGAGGAAAAAGACTCATTCCGTGCATTTTCATTTCTGAAGAATATCCATCGAGGGAAATGAATATCCTTGATTCTTACTTCTTTTCCATTTCTGAAGAATACCCATTGAGGAAAATGACTAATTCCGTTCATTTTCATTTCTAAAAAAATGTCCGTTGAGAGAAATAACAGGATTATGCCATGCATATCTTTGATGGGTTATTCTACGCAAAAAGATAAAAACCCTAGATTCCATGCAAGATAATTATTTAACACAGCGTCACAGACAGACTCATGCGAATAAATTTCGGGACGAATTTTCCTAAAGTAAGGGAGACTGTGACACCTGTGCCTCTGCAACCATCAAATAGATACCAAATTTATGAAATATTGTGTTTCATACTTGGGATTTATAAAAAAAATATGTGTATCGTTTGCACATATAAATTCTTGTTCGATTTCAAGCTTTAAATCGCTTTCTGGAAGGTTATACGCGCACTGATGCGTAAATATAACCAGTTTAATGCAACGAACACTCCGTAATAGTGAAATAGTCTTAACATACCTTAAATAACCTTTACATAACTTAGAAATAAGTTTTGGAGAGTTTGGTGTGGCGAAATCAAGTTTATTCGCTTATAGGGACTAATTTCGACAAACTGTGAAAGTATGCCGATTTGTACTGTAACGAACATTCCGGAACATGACCATAAGTTAAACATACCCTAAATATCCTTTACATAACTTAGAAATAGGCTTTGAGGGGTTCGGTGTGCTAAAATAAACTCTTTGGTCATTCAGGGACTAAAAGCGTCAAAAAGTTTGCATTTTCGCGCATGTCTTACGTTCTGAATACATCCGAACATCCAAAACTTTATGTAACCATTAAAATATTTTATTTTAGTGATTGGCATGATAAAATTCCATTCGTCGTGTAATTTGGATCGTTTTTCGCATTCGTTCGTGTTTCGTCGTAATTAACCGAACAACGCAACCGTACGACCAAACGAACCGACATCCGAGTTACTTTTGAGCATGTTTCATGTTCCCTATACTTTAACTTCATTTTACATCCTTGAAATGGGATTAACGGGGCTTAAACGTGTCAAAAATGCATCAAAAACCGTGCTTTGCATATTCAGGGACCAAAATTGACAATCTGCCATAGTTATCTTAGGAAGGGACCAAAATGAAAAATCTAAATTCCAGCTTGTTCCAGCTGTTCCCCTCATTTGCACATGGTTTTAATGAAACTAGGGACTCCCATGGTTTCACAAAACCATGGGCACATGTGTACGGATGAGATCGAAGCTCGTTTTACGATGAACGATCTTAACGGTTGTGCAAAAACTATAAATACCCCATCCATCTCATGGTTTCAACCCACATTTGATCTGATATTTCTATAAGTTGAGGTGCTTTCACTTCATACCTGAGAATAATCGGGTCAAACTTCCATTCTTGGACCTTTTGTAAGTCCTCTTTCGTTCTTTTTCGCGTAAAAGTCAAACTGTGTTTGACTTTCTGCTTTGACCAGTTTATGGTCAACATGAAGTTCGTTTGAACTTCATAACGTGAGCGTAATCACGATGGTTTTAGTCTCTTGTGACTATACCTACTGATTACCACGGTATCTAGGCATAGTGGTGAGTCGTGGTTTCGGCCAAAATACGTATTCTTGCGTATTTTGTAACCAAACTACTTTTAGGTATCAAAATCGTTTGTTTTGATACTAAACTTGTTTTCAAACCTCGTTAAGCATGTTTTAACATGTTTAGCTCGTCACTTTAGGTTTAGTGCTTATGTAGGGTCGTAAAGTATGCGGTGTAAACAACCGCTTATACTTTCGAACCCGACCCGTTTGGTCGATCATTAGGATCCGACCAAACACATTAGCTGACCATAGTTGTATAGGGAATAACCTTCCGAGGTTATACCTTATGGTGACTTCATTTAAGTAGTTGTATGTTAGGTAGTTTATATGCCTTAGGTAAATGACCAAAATACCCTTATTACGCATAAATTCATTTTAAGCATATGTAACCTAAATTTTTACATATAAATTGATTAGGTAACATTGTTAGACATATTAAGGCATATAATACTTGTCATAGGACTAGTTAGGCGTTCCGAACACGTTTTACGCGAACGACGCGTTAAAGTGGCGTAAGCTACCTTAACGAGTCGTAATGGGTCGTAAGCACTTAGGTTAGGTTTCGTTTTAGAATGTAGGCTTTGTTAAACCATATTACATGAGTCCCTACACTCATTTGGTTTACGAAACCTCATTTTATCCGATCCTCCGATTTAGGTCCGTTTATTTACATAGTTATCTATATTGGGTGTCGTTTGATTCCGTGATCCCTCTAGCTTTGCTTGGTTGTTGTACAAGACTTCTAAGCACCCTCAAGTGAGTACATAGTCCCCTCTTTTACTGTTTTTCAAACGTTTTGGGGTGAAACACATGCGCCTACTTGTTCTTTCATGCTTTCCATGTATTCATATCATATAGTTGCTATGTTCATCAGTACGCTATTAGTACATGATTTCATTATGTTTTTGCTATGTATGTCCTTTTAGTGCATACTTAGTATATCGTTTTACATTACATTTCATGCTATGTATGTTCATTCGTTGCATATACTTATCCAGTATATGGACACATTGTTTTATATCTTTTTAAACCATTTGAAGCTGATTGATTTATGTGAACCATTTGTAACTTGTTGATTTATGTGAACCATTTGAAACCTGTTGATTTATGTGAACCATTTGTAACCTGTTGATTTATGTGAACCATTTGTAACCTTTGATTTATGTGAACCATTTGTAACTGTTTGAACCATTGGGATTAGGGAAGTGATTAGGTAATGGGGCGGGTGTAATGTGTTAAAAGCATGGTGGATACGCCGCTGGTACTTCCTATATATAAGTGCTTTTAACACATTATATATCGTTGCGTTATCTAGATCACTTGGGCAAGGTTATCAAAACAAAGTTAAATTACAAGGTTTTTCTAACAGTATAAACCATACTAGTTTTATTTAATGAGTTTTTACGAGATGTTTCACAAATTTTGGTTTTTCTTAAACAAACGTTTTGGGTTAAGAATCATGGCTATGAGATTTTATAAAGTATAACCAACTTGATTTGAGTTGGTTAGTTATGATGCAATACTATACTTTTCAAAACAAGTTTTTTTAATAAGTATTGCAACATGTAAAACGCGCTATGAATCTGACACTCCTATAAAACCTATGTACTCGCCGGCATTTTTATGCTGACGTATTTTCACATGTGTTTCAGGTTCCATAGTTGATGATATTTGATGATGATATTGATGCATGCTCACATAGGAACGGACGAGGCCTTAGCAACTTAATAATAATAAAAGTCTATTTGTTCATGTTTTATTTCTAATTCCAATGTAATGTAATACATTTAATTAAATAAAACGAAATTGTTTAATCCATGGTTGTGAAACAATGATTCTGTTACAACACTCCCCGACGTTTCCGCCACGTTTTGTTGTTTTACGTGGTCGGGGTGTGACACCTAGGCTGAATTATTCAAGTAATTGAGTTGGGTATATGTGCAGGTGCTCCCGAAGAAAACTGAATGTCAACTAAAGGAGTATCGGAGCAGCCTGGCACGAGAGGAGGAGGCTGCTAGTCCCTTCCACTGAGAAACAGGGAGTTAGTTTGTTTTTGTACATAAATAAACCATATTTCAAAACCCTAAAATTAAAAAAAATAAGAGAAAGAAGAAAAATATATGTTTTTCAATTTGATTTTGATAAGCTGATCGAGTGGCAATCCGATCGGGTGGCAATCCGATCGGACAACCATCCGATCCTCATCAGTTCATGTCATAACTGTCAATCATTATACTTTGTTGTCAAAGATCGAGTGGCAATACGATCGGGTGGCAATCCGATCGGACAGTCATCCGATCCTCATTACTATGTTTTGAAATGTTCTCTAAGCAACCTTGTCAATGATCGAGTGGCAATCCGATCGGGTGGCAATCCGATCTGACAGCCATCTGATCCTCATCACAAAACGACAAAATTTCCAACTATTTCAAGCTTCTCAAGGATCGAGTGATAACTCGATTGGGTGGCAATCCGATCGGGTGGTCATCCGATCCATGGCATTCACTCTCAAAAGTTGACTTGTCAATGGTGCTATCTGGCTTGTCACATGGATCGAGTGGCAATCCGATCGGATGACCTTCCGATCCTGTGCATACACATGAATTCACATGCTTGAAAGTTCATTGCTTGTCTGCTCATGTTTGATTTGTTTTTTATTTAATTTTGTCAAAAATAAAAAATTACAAAAATTTGTTGAGTGAATATGCCGAAACCCTCACGGCGGAACAAACATGATTAATTTCACAAGATTGAAAAACGGTTTTCAAACTGTAAAATATCAATGTGTTGTAAATCATGGGGGTATATTTTCTGCAAAACAGAGCATGTAAAGCAGAAAATGGATGGCGAGACAAAGCTATCAGTATCAGGTTGTCAAATTTTCTTTAAATGTTTTAAATTTTAGGGGGAGTAAGAGCTGTTGTCAGAAAATCCAAAAACATTATAAAATTTGAAAAAGCCAAAAACATGATAAAATTCAAAAATGAGTTTTGTGTAAAAAGAGGAAATGATAGTACATCCGTAGACAATCATAGTACGCTAAAGAAATGGAAAGTTCAAATGTGATAAACGGTCTCACTGATGATATGCCAGTAGGTTTTTACACGCTTAGTAGATTGTTTTCGAGATATAAACCTAAATATCAATACTTACTTATCTCGTGGGGAACATCTCTCGGATATATGGGTAACCCCCGAAATCTTGTTTGAGAGATTGCCTGATTCTGAGATACTAGGTCTTTATATTGTTTGATATATGGGGTATTATACCTGGACTTCTGATATTGCAGAAGCAATGGCCTAGTCCTCGTATAATACTTTACGTGCTTTTAAATCTTACCCTCTGCATAAAAATTGAAAAATATCGAAAGATATGAATCAATTGCAGTTGAAGAAAAGATTCCCTAAAGGAAACACCCCTAAAGTCGAGCCTTCATCTCTTTGACTGAACGGAAGTTCATACCTGATCTCTCAAGGTCTCGTACTAACCCAGAGTACAGATATCAAATTGGTATACTCACCTGTAAGACTGAATCTAGGGAATTTTGATACGGGAGTATATTCTGAGGTGGGACACGCGAATAAGTTTAACTCCTTAAAACACTAATTCCGTATCTCGAATCGACTGAACTTTGTGTGAAAATTTAAGTGGATCAGTATACTGACAATCTAAGTGAATCGTTTAGAACTTAAAGTGTTTAAAGCTCAACGGTGCCTGTGATTTGTCATAAACTGATATGATCCTCCGACGCAAACTCAAACAAAAATATTGTCTGTAAATATGCCTGTAAATATTTCTTTACTGCTTTACGTTTCAGAAAAATACAAAAAGATTTTGATTCCATTTTATTTTTGACAACCGATGTCTGAATACTGAGTTTCAAAATCTAAGTATGCTGATCGTGTTTCTGAGAATAAAACAAGTTCATTAATTTGAAACTTGAAGTTGTTATTCAAAAATAAAAAACAGTTTTTGAAATCTCCAAGGTCATTAATTTGGACTTGGATTATAAATTGTGAAGGTTTTGGATGCTTAAATTGTTAAAAAAAATCTGTTGTAAAGAGCTAAGTTTCGATCTTGGTCGCTTAAATCGTCAAATCTTTAAAGCAATTTGATAGGGGGAGTGAAGTCAAGGTATTCCTGGATATATTTATTTTATTATATTTAGAGCCAGGATCTTGATTTAAAAAGTTTTAAAAGAGCCAGGTTACGATTCCTGGATAACTGAAAATGCTTTCACTGTAAAAATATTTTAGCTTATGTTGAGAGAGCCAGGTCATCAATCCTGGACATTCAAAACATTTTTACTTATAAATGTTTGAGAGTTGCAGATGTTGTACCAGACTACGATCCCGATAGCCGAGTCTAAGGTGGAGTCTGAAGACGAGCTCGACGCAAGGGGGAGCTTGTATTCACAAAGCCAGGTGTCGATCCCAAAAGCACGGAAGCTTGACGAAAGGGGGAGCCTGAAGAGATAGAGTCTAATGAGAGGGGGAGCAACTGAAGCTGAAGATAAATCCACAAGGATTCTGTTCGAGAAAAGGGAGTCTGTGGTTGCTGATGATATCAAACTTTCAAGAAGACTCAGAGAGAGAGAAAGACAAGACGCTACGAGATTGACTGCGGCAATATCCAAGGGGGAGTCTGTTAGTGCAGTAATGTCTATTGCCTCCGTCAATCCAGTTCGTAGCAAAGAATAGAAGAAAACGTGATTTTATTGTGTTATAAGTAGGTAAAAAGGTAAGGTGACAAACTTGTAAATAAGGGGAAATCCCTTATGCCTTTGTCACACCCTGGCTTTTGGGAAGCGTGGTTATTTTGGTGTGACTTCTTAATACCATAGCTTAACCATAACAAAGCTATATGAAATAAAATCATGCAAGATCATCCATTCGATTAAGTTTTAAAAACCAAATACAACAACTTTGTCTTAGCGGAAACACATCCTAACGACATTGTTCAACAAACACAAACATTAACATGACATAAACACAGTTTAAGGACTGTGACTTGTCCAGGAAAGAGCCACATTCCCCAAACCCGGATGACCTCGTAACTAGTGCAGCGGGAAAACGTGTCATACCGCGCCAGCTCCTTTAATTCCCTGAAATACATGTAAGTTGAAAAATCAACAATAATGTTGAGCGAGTTCATGTGAAAGTGAGTAAATAAACCTTTGTAAGTATAAAAATCCTGGTATGTAGCAAATAAGGAAAAAGAGATCACCAATGGTTTGCAAGGCCATTGATATGTGTGAAGTGCAAGTAGGAAGACTCAAACCTAGCGATTTTGCGTTGGGCACAAAGTCACTCCAAGGTCCGTTATGTTGGACCTGGAGTTGGGCTCGCTACACCCAGATAGATCTACCGCTTACGTCCCTCGGTCCTATAATGAGGATTAATGGCCTCCAGTTCCCGCCTACCCACTCACATGATCTAAGTAGTAACCCTCCTTACGCTAACCATACCATGTATAAAGTACTTATAATCATAGTAACATGTATTTCACCCCCGCAGTTTAGAAAACTGAAAAAAGTTAAGAGAAAAAGGGGGACATGAACTCACAGTGGTGCGTCTCTACCAAGTATGCCTCCAAATCAAGCAGCTGTGTAACGACCTACACGTACTAACTCTATTAGACGGACGACCGTGCCTTAGCTTCAAGGTTTAAGTTTTTGGGAAATAGTTAGGCAACTATTTCGTGTTTATATTTTTGTATACTTGGTAGTCGTTTTCCTTCCCAAGGATGGGGGATTTAATACATGTGTGTTCGTAAATCTTTAAAATATATTATTAAGTCTCACTTAAAATATATTTTATTTCTAACTCTAAAATATAAATATTCTTCTCAAAAATATTATATTTTCCATAACACATAATTTTCCCCAAAATAATACTTTAACAAAAATACGCGTTCATGAATATTTCCTTAGATTGCGTAAGTTGCGTTTTAACGATCGAGTGGTAATAATAATTACCGGTGTAACTTATATATTTATCGCGAAGGCGTTGTATTATTTTGGATCCATCAACAATTGATAGTATTATTTTTACCCTAAAAATAATACTAGTATTTTCACAAAATAATCATAAACACATATCAAGTGAAAAATACATACTAAATATATATATATTTATCAAGTTTTATTTTTGTGAAATCCCACCTCCGATATTTTGTAAACAAAGTCGTGGCGAAATTCGTAGTTTGAAAACAAGTCGACAAGTATCTCTAACACTTATGGTGAAAAAAAAATTCTAAGTGTTAGGTTTAGAAAAATTTCGCCAGAGTTTCCTCTGTAACTGGAGGTGGCCACGCTCTCAAGCGTATCATTTTCTTTTATAAATCAAACCAATCATTTTCACAATCAACAATAAACATTATTCAAACCATCGAACTAGTCAATATAGACGTAAATCGCAAAAATACATGAACTTGTAGTTTTTCCAAAGATATGTAGTAAATCTCATTTCTTTTAGTGGATCTTTGTATAAACCAATCCGGTTTCGTAAAAACCTCGTTTTTAGGGAAGTTCCGTTTTTTACAACTTCTCGTCATCTTTTACAAAAATAGTTATTTTTGTCGAAACTTTGTGTTACACAAGTGTTTACACACTTGTGTGTTCTAAAAATCATTCGTGTCAGTGTAAGATCCGTCTTTAGAAAACATGATTTCTTTGTTAGTTGGTTCTTTGAAAATACCGCTTGTAGATACGTAGATCTACTAGTTTTAAACACTATTTCACAAACAAAATCGCTTTTACACAAGTTCATGATTTATGTGTGGTAGAGTTCATCCTTTAACCCTTGTTACTTCCAAAACAACCTTATGTCATGATCCATGATCATGACCAACCCGGGTTAAATGACGATCCGAGCTACCACAACATAGATCGGGTCCAAATAATCACACAAATCAATTACTACAAGATTTACACAACAAACAAGCTTTTAACCATCACTTATAGCATTTTTAGTAGACTTTTAAGCTTCAACTTGTATGTTCATAACTTTTAACCGTTACATATCATTTTAACCATCTTAAAATAGTTCGAGAGGGTGATTCAAGCAACTTACTACTAGCTCGAGGCTAGGGAAGAATCTAGTCGCAAAAAGAGTGGATAAAAGCAATGTAGTGAGGTCCTTCGCCTTCCGATTGCACCAAGGTTCCTTATACGCGATCCTTAACACTTGTATGAGCTTGGAAAGTGATGATCAGAAATCGAAAATGATGGATGGGGGTGGGGTGTGTTCGGCCGAGAGCTCTAGGAGAGGGAGAGAGTGTGTGTGAGTTGTGGTGTTAAGTGTGTGTTATGTTGGATTAAGCTCATTACTTATAGACAATACTCAAGGATATTAACCATAGGATCATGTGCCTAATAGATATTAGACATGGTTGATTAAAATAATCAACATGGTACAAGGGTGTCCCCCAAGGGGACCGAATTCGGTTAGAGGGGGGGGGGGGTCTTGGTCCGATTCCAACTAGTAGTTAGGATATTAGTTAGGTTAATCTAGTTAAGTTAAGTGATTAACCCGGTTACTAGTGTGTTGTGCTTTACAGTGGGTGTTAGGGTATTCAGGGACCCTAACTGGTTCAGAAAAAGGTAAATAATGAAAATGACAATATTTTCATATTCCGGGTATAGTCCGGTTGTTCGGTTGGATAGTAATCCATTAAAGCGTTAAACAAGCTTTAAAGTGTCGTTATTACCCTTTTTAGTGACACAACTCATTTCTGACACTTTGGAAAGTGTCTAGTAATATTTTTCTCATGTTTTGGCACTTTATTAGTTAGCTAAAAGCTGAATTATTATGTAAAGTGCTGAATTTTGTGCTTAGAGCACGTTTTAGGCACATCCAGTCATTGTAACTTATTCCTAGAGACGCAGTTCTACAACCCTTGTATCCCTACACTCACCACTAGTGTAGTAAAATATTTCTGGCTCATACAGGCCTAAGAGGCAGTGTCTGCCTGATGCTGGCTTATCAGCATGTTCAATAGGTTATCCGTTTATAGTGCTACTGTGCTTTTGTGCATCATGTTTGTCACTAAGGTTCAGCATGTAAATAATGTAGTGACAGCAAGTAAAGTATGATGCAGGTATATGCATGTATCAGAAATCAAGTAGCAGTTCATCAGTAATTTCAAACAAGCACAGTAATTAAGCAGTAATTAATTATTAATTAAGTCGTACGGATACCTGGTTTGGTAAGGGTTGTCACATTCTCCCCCCGTTAGAAAAATTTCGTCCCGAAATTTTAGGTTCTGCTTGTAGATGCAGGGTTCTTAGGAAATAGGTGGGGGTATTTCTCTTTCATCCGGTCCTCACGCTCCCAGGTGTATTCAGGACCATGTCTGGCATTCCAACGAACTTTGACGAGCTTGACACTGCTCCAGCGGGTCTTGTTTACTTTCCAATCCGTAACCTCAACCGGTTCTTCAACGAAATGGAGCGTGTCATCAACATGAATCTCGTCGATGGGAATGGCAATGGTATCTTGAGTTGGACTTTTCTTCAGGTTGGATACATGAAATGTATCGTGAACTGAATGGAGTTCAGCAGGTAAGTCCAGCTTGTATGCTACTAGTCTTATTCTTTCCAAAATTCTGAAAGGACCAATGTAGCGCGGATTTAACTTCCCACGCTTTCCGAAGCGTGCCACACCCTTCCAGGGTGAAACCTTCAATAAAACCATTTCTCCCACTTGGAATTCCAAGTGTTTCCGGTTTGGATCTGCATAGGCTTTCTGTCTATGGCGAGCTGCTTCGATCTGTTTTAGAATCTGCGCAATCTTGTCTGTCGTCTCTTGGACGATTTCGGGACCAGCAAGCTGCCTATCACCTGCGTCAGCCCAGCATAGGGGTGATCGGCACTTGCGTCCGTAAAGGGCTTCAAATGGCGCGACACCAATACTGGTGTGGTAGCTGTTGTTGTATGAAAATTCGACCAAAGGCAAATGCTTGTCCCAGCTACCGCCCAAATCCATTATGCATGCTCTCAGCATATCTTCTAACGTCTGTATCGTTCGCTCGCTTTGACCGTCAGTCTGTGGGTGAAATGCGGTGCTCAGATTTAATTGTGAGCCAAAAGCTTCTTGGAAGGATTGCCAAATCCTTGATATGAACCTTCCGTCTCTATCAGAGATGATCGAGAGAGGCACTCCATGACGTGCGACGATCTCTCTCATGTAAATTTCAGCCAACTTGCTCGTATTATCCTTCTCTCTGATAGGTAAGAAGTGTGCTGACTTTGTTAATCGATCCACTATTACCCAAATAGTGTCATGGCCTCTCGGCGTTCTTGGCAACTTTGTAATAAAATCCATTGAGATTTGTTCCCATTTCCACTTGGGAATCTCAAGTTGTTGCAGAAGTCCTGAAGGCTTCTGGTATTCCGCTTTCACCTTAGCACACATTAGGCACTTGCTCACATAAACAGCAACATCGCCTTTCATCCTTGGCCACCAATAATAATCTTTGAGATCCTGGTACATCTTATCCGCTCCAGGGTGGATAGAGTACCGCGACTTGTGAGCTTCATCAAAAACAACTTTCCTTAGACCACCAAACAGAGGAACCCAAATCCTTTTCTCAAAACATAACGTTCCTTCCTCGTTTGGTACCAAAAGCTTCTCCATCCCACGGAGGTATTCTTCTTCAAGGTTTCCTTCCTTGAGAGCTTCTTTCTGCGCGGCACGAATGCGCAAGGGAAGATGGGTTCGAATAATCATTTCTAAAGCCCTAACCCTTATGGGCTTGATCCTCTCCTTTTGACTTAGGGCATCGGCGACCACATTCGCCTTCCCTGGATGATACTTTATCTCGCAGTCGTAATCGTTCAGCAACTCAACCCATCGTCTTTGTCTCATATTCAACTCCTTCTGGTTGAATATGTGTTGTAGGCTCTTGTGATCTGTAAAGATTGTACACTTTGTACCATAAAGGTAGTGTCTCCAGATCTTTAATGCAAATACCACTGCGCCAAGTTCCAAATCATGTGTGGTATAGTTCTTTTCGTGCACTTTCAATTGACGTGATGCGTAAGCAATAACCTTTTGGCGTTGCATCAACACACAACCCAATCCTTGACGTGAGGCATCACAGTATACCATGAAATCATCTGCACCTTCTGGTAGTGCTAAGATTGGCGCATTGCAGAGCTTATCCTTCAATATATGGAACGCTTCTTCTTGTTTGATTCCCCAATCAAACTTCTTATCTTTCTGCGTGAGGAGCGTCAATGGTTGAGCGATTTTTGAGAAATCCTCAATGAATCTTCGATAATAGCCCGCCAAACCCAAGAATTGTCGAATCTCGGTTGGCGTCTTTGGCGTTTCCCAATTCTTAATTGCTTCGATCTTGGTTGGATCCACATGGATTCCATCTCCATTCACCACGTGTCCAAGAAATTGTACTTCACGTAGCCAAAACTCGCACTTAGAGAACTTGGCATACAACTGTTCCTTCTTCAGCAACTCCAAAATAGCTCTTAAATGTTGTTCGTGCTCAGCCTTTGTTCTTGAATAAATCAAGATGTCGTCGATAAACACAATCACGAACTTGTCCAAGTACGGCTTGCAAACTCTATTCATTAAGTCCATAAAGACTGCAGGTGCGTTTGTCAAACCAAACGACATAACAAGGAACTCGTAGTGTCCATAACGAGTTCTGAAGGCTGTCTTCGGGATACTCTCCTCTTGTATCCTTAACTGATGGTATCCAGATCGAAGATCGATCTTTGAATAAAAGCTTGAGCCATGCAGTTGTTCAAACAGGTCATCAATTCTTGGTAGAGGATATCTATTCTTGATCGTCAGCTTGTTCAACTCCCGGTAGTCGATGCACATACGAAAACTACCGTCCTTCTTCTTAACAAACAGGACCGGAGCTCCCCAAGGCGAGAAGCTTGGTCGGATAAATCCCTTGTCTAACAACTCTTGAAGTTGTGTCGACAGTTCTTGCATCTCAGACGGGGCAAGTCTATAAGGTGCCTTAGCCACAGGCGCGGCGCCTGGAACTAAGTCGATGCGGAACTCTACTTGTCTCTGAGGTGGCAGTCCAGGTAAGTCCTCTGGGAAGACTTCTGGATATTCCCTCACGACAGGGATGTCTTCTATTCTTGGCTCAACAGCCTTCTTATCCACAATGTGTGCCAGGAAGGCAACACATCCCTTCTGCAAACACTTTCGCGCTTTCAGGCAGCTGATAATTCTTAACGGCGTATCACGTTTCTCCCTGTGAACCACAATTGTTTCGCCATCTTCGGTTGGGATACGAATGACTTTTTCGTGACAAACTATTTCTGCCTTGTTGCCTGATAACCAATCCATTCCTACCACCACGTCGAAGCTTCCCAACTGGACTGGTAGTAGATCCAGAGCAAACTCACGCTCTCCCAATTCGATCACACAACCTCTGATAACTTCATTGGCTTCTACTAACTTCCCATTGGCCAATTCGATTGAGTACGGAATATCTAACTTATTAGCGGCTAAACCAAGCATATTCTTAAATTCTAACGATACGAAGCTATAATCGACACCAGTATCAAATAAAACGGATGCATAGCGTTGGTTTACAGGGAACGTACCAGTAACGACATTGGGGTCCTGGCGCGCTTCACTTGCTTCGATATGGAACACTCTTCCACAGGCTTGGTTTAACTCTGGGCAGTTCTTTTTAAAATGCCCAATATCACCACAGTTAAAGCATCCAAGTCTTTGCCCGTTTCCACCTCCATTTCCAGCTTGATTCGCATTGTTCCCTCGATTCCCGTTTCCTCCATTGTTCCCCTGTGGGCGATTCCCAATACCACCACGATTATTTCTATTCCCAAATCTTCCTTGGCCTCCCCGGCCGGCACTAGCCCAACAAGAATCCTTCAAGTGGCCAGTCTTTCCACAAGCTTCACATACTTTTGGCCCGCATCGGCCAGAATGATGACGTTGGCAAGAGTTACACTTGGGATGTGCACCCATATATCCTTTTCCTTTCTTCCCACTACCAGCTGTAACCTGAGCTGGTGCGTTTGACTCTCCTTTCTTAACAACCACACTGGCGCCTTGTTTGAAGTTCGAGAACTTCCGTTTGTTACCTCCTGATAACTCGACGTGAGTCTCTTTCTTCTTTTGCTCAACATCAGAAAACTTGTTTAGGCAGATCGCCTCCTCAGTGAGAGCTACGCTTAAATTGATTGCCTCAGAAATTGTCGCAGGCTTGGATGAGGTCACCATGCTTATGATTTGAGGAGCTAATCCCCAAATGAAACGTTCAATCCGCTTGAACTCCGGAGTGACCATGTAAGGTACCACATGCGATAAGTCATGGAACCTTTGAACATATTCTGCGATCTTTGGACCTTCCATTTTCAAATGCCAGAACTCGGTTTCCAATCTTTGGATTTCCGCGCGAGAGCAGTACTTTTTGCGCATAAGTTCCTTCAGTTCGGTCCAGGTTAGCGCGTAGGCAGCAGCTTCACCAAGTGTCTGTACTTGGAAATTCCACCAAGAGAGGGCTCCATCCAAGAATAGCCCTGAGATATAGGTGACTTGCTGATCTAGCGCACATTTGCTCATGCGAAGAACAGATTCGGTTTTCTTAGCCCAACGAACAAAGGCGACAGCACCTCCCGTGCCATCAAAGTTGACCGGTTTGCAGTCTAGAAACTGCTTGTAGGTGCACCAATGAGGTGGATTGTTGTTGCCGTTGTTGTTTGAGCTGCTTCCGCTGGGTCCTCCTTGCGAGGCGGCGTATTGCGCGATGGCAGCAGCGATGACTTGTTGGAGTTCTGCCTCATTGGTAGGCATCGGTGTTGGACGTTTAGGCGGCATCTTCTAAAAGATGGGTTTACGTCGGTCAGGCCATAATAAAGATCCCATGTTATAACACGTAAGCCAGGTCATAATATAGCGTACATATATAATGATAGTAATAGTACATAACATCTCATGTTATAATCATATCAATCACACAACATCCCATGTCATAAACATCAATCACACAACATCCCATGTCATAGAATATAAATAACCAAATAAAGCATCAAATATGATGAGAATACTGCGATTGCCATATATTGAGACCACATAGTAAGCGTACAAGTACATCACGATGTCATACAACATCAGTCGACTAAGGGCTACATCACCCTAGTCCAAAAACTATATCAAATCAGTGTCAATACTTCAAATACATGTCAACAAAAGTCAGAATCAAAATGTAGTCTCCAAAAATGCTGTGCAGTTAAAAGCATTCACCGTCTTCTCACCAGCGTCTACCCATACGGTACTGAAGAGCTCTACACGGATGGCGGTGGAGGAGGGGGGAAGTGAGTGTAAAACAAACGACGCAACTGGAGCCAGTCCTCCTCCATGGCTCTCTGGGTACGTAACCAAGAAGCAACCTGCTGCTCAAGTGCCAAAAGAAGTGCAGCATAGTCTGGTGGTAAAGGTCGAGAGGGCTGCAAAGGAGAGTGGGTCTGACCCTGGCACTGACACGGCGGCGGCTGGGCTCTCTCAAGCTCCTGAATGCGCTGCGTGTGTGCCTCATGCTGGGCGACAAAAGACATCAGAACGTCCTCAATAGTATACCCCATATGGAAAGAATGGTAGGGGTCGGTCGGTGGCATGGCAGAAGGTGACGCCCAAAGAAACGGCTCACTGGTGGGATCAAAAGGTGCTAGATGAAATGGGGAAACAGGGGAAAAAGTAGCAGACGGTGGTATAGCAGGGATAGATACCGGTATATGTCCAAAAGGGTGAGCCGAAGAACCTTCTCCAGGTCGCGCTGGAGGTGTAAACCGAGGAAATGAAAAGGAGGTATCAATGTGACTGGTATCAGTGATCTGAGGGGGAATAGGTGGAACCTCATCATCAGCAGGAATCCACCCATGCTGGGCGTGCTCATCTCGTGGGTCAATCTGTGCCTCAAAAAGTGCCTAATCAAACTGAACTGGCATAGGATCATGGTGAGGTGCAACAAGAGGGTCAACTGGTGCATCAGCAATAAGTGGGGGATCAACATGATCAGCAGCAAAGACATGATCGCCCTCTAACAACGGAGCATCCACTGGGTGCTCATCAATAGGTGGGTCAGCAATGACAGGCTCAATAATAAGTGCGTCAGCATGAACTGGGTCGTGCTCAAACGCAGGGTCTGGAGCAGCCACTGGCTCAAGGGCCATGGCAGGCTCGGGGTCATCAAAGGCCATCTCAAAATCAAACTCGGGATCGATGGGATCAACTGGGTCTACTGGGTTGACTGGATCCTCCATAGGCTGATCCATGGGTATAAACTCTATATCCTCATCTGGGTCGAATCCTGTGGGAAAGACAGGATCGGAATCCTCCACATCCTCGTGGTCGAAAGCAAAACTAGGAATAGGGGCAACAGAGGATGCCTGGTCGGGATCTGATCCGTGAGAAAAGTGCTGCGCACTCTGAGTGTGTGAAGGTGCGGAGGCCACAGACTCGAAAGAGTCTGGGACCGGAGAGTGAGCAGGTGACTCCTCAGCGGGAGCATCTGTGATCAACAAAAGATCTCCAGCAGGAAGAAGGGCCTCGCCCTGAACCTCATCCTCTAAAGGCTCGTCATCAAACAGATCGACGTCGCCACCATCGTCGGCGTCGAGAAGCAAATCGTAAGCAGGATATGAAGCCAAAGGTATGGGGGCAGGGATCTCCACTAACGGTAGGTCCCCGGCCAAAGGGCCATTAGCGAGCTCATCAGCACCATTAGGTAAAGCAAAGGGCTGAAAGTCGTCCTCGTCCGTGCTAGTAACGTCGGATGTGTGGACCTCGCGCTCCGAAGACTCTAGGTCGTCTGATACTATAGGTCTAGGTCCTGTGGTGTCTGAGTCACCTGTGCCAGAGGTGTCCATGGTGTCTGTAACATAAACACGAATATGCACAAACAGTCAATCATACAATAAAATAGTCACATAAGTCACCAAGTAAGCATTCAAATAGTTCTCCTAGTCCCACTAGCCTCCCAACCTCCCAGACTGCTCTTCCTAGTCCCACTAGCCAATTCTCCTAGTCCCACTAGCCAATTCTCCCAGTCTCTCAGACTGCTCTTCCTAGTCCCACTAGCCAATTCTCCCAGCCTCTCAGACTGACTCCCTAGTCCCACTAGACAACTACCTCGGCCTCTCAGACCGAGCCTCAGCCTCCCAGACTGAGCTTATAAATAATAAATAAAATGTGCTCAACATTTGTTTATAAAAAGTTTTGGATCTGGACTTAAGTGGTATGTAGTGTAAAAATGTTTTTGTGAGAGCCCTAGTGATCATAGTCTAGACTCGAGAAAGAATCCTAGTTCGCTATGATCAGAGCTCTGATACTAAGCTGTCACACCCTGGCTTTGCGGAAGCGGGGTTATTTTGGTGTGACTTCTTAATACCATAGCTTAACCATAACAAAGCTATATGAAATAAAATCATGCAAGATCATCCATTCGATTAAGTTTTAAAAACCAAATACAACAACTTTGTCTTAACGAAACACATCCTAACGACATTGTTCAACAAACACAAACATTAACATGACATAAACACAGTTTAAGGACTGTGACTTGTCCAGGAAAGAGCCACATTCCCCAAACCCGGATGACCTCGTAACTAGTGCAGCGGGAAAACGTGTCATACCGCGCCAGATCCTTTAATTCCCTGAAATACATGTAAGTTGAAAAATCAACAATAATGTTGAGCGAGTTCATGTGAAAGTGAGTAAATAAACCTTTGTAAGTATAAAAATCCTGGTATGTAGCAAATAAGGAAAAAGAGATCACCAATGGTTTGCAAGGCCATTGATATGTGTGAAGTGCAAGTAGGAAGACTCAAACCTAGCGATTTTGCGTTGGGCACAAAGTCACTCCAAGGTCCGTTATGCTGGACCTGGAGTTGGGCTCGCTACACCCAGATAGATCTACCGCTTACGTCCCTCGGTCCTATAATGAGGATTAATGGCCTCCAGTTCCCGCCTACCCACTCACATGATCTAAGTAGTAACCCTCCTTACGCTAACCATACCATGTATAAAGTACTTGTAATCATAGTAACATGTATTTCACCCCCGCAGTTTAGAAAACTGAAAACAATTAAGAGAAAAAAGGGGGACATGAACTCACAGTGGTGCGTCTCTACCAAGTATGCCTCCAAATCAAGCAGCTGTGTAACGACCTACACGTACTAACTCTATTAGACGGACGGCCGTGCCTTAGCTTCAAGGTTTAAGTTTTTGGGAAATAGTTAGGCAACTATTTCGTGTTTATATTTTTGTATACTTGGTAGTCGTTTTCCTTCCCAAGGATGGGGGATTTAATACATGTGTGTTCGTAAATCTTTGAAATATATTATTAAGTCTCACTTAAAATATATTTTATTTCTAACTCTAAAATATAAATATTCTTCTCAAAAATATTATATTTTCCATAACACATAATTTTCCCCAAAATAATACTTTAACAAAAATACGCGTTCATGAATATTTCCTTAGATTGCGTAACTTACGTTTTAACGATCGAGTGGTAATAATAATTACCGGTGTAACTTATATATTTATCGCGAAGGCGTTCGTATTATTTTGGATCCATCAACAATTGATAGTATTATTTTTACCCTAAAAATAATACTAGTATTTTCACAAAATAATCATAAACACATATCAAGTGAAAAATACATACTAAATATATATATATTTATCAAGTTTTATTTTTGTGAAATCCCACCTCCAATATTTTGTAAACAAAGTCGTGGCGAAATTCGTAGTTTGAAAACAAGTCGACAAGTATCTCTAACACTTATGGTGAAAAACAAATTCTAAGTGTTAGGTTTAGAAAAATTTCGCCAGAGTTTCATCTGTAACTGGAGGTGGCCACGCTTTCAAGCGTATCATTTTCTTTTATAAATCAAACCAATCATTTTCTCAATCAACAATAAACATTATTCAAACCATCGAACTAGTCAATATAGATGTAAATCGCAAAAATACATGAACTTGTAGTTTTTCCAAAGATATGTAGTAAATCTCATTTCTTTTAGTGGATCTTTGTATAAACCAATCCGGTTTCATAAAAACCTCGTTTTTAGGGAAGTTCCGTTTTTTACAACTTCTCGTCATCTTTTACAAAAATAGTTATTTTTGTCGAAACTTTGTGTTACACAAGTGTTTACACACTTGTGTGTTCTAAAAATCATTCGTGTCAGTGTAAGATCCGTCTTTAGAAAACATGATTTCTTTGTTACTTGGTTCTTTGAAAATACCGCTTGTAGATACGTAGATCTACTAGTTTTAAACACTATTTCACAAACAAAATCGCTTTTACACAAGTTCATGATTTATGTGTGGTAGAGTTCATCCTTTAACCCTTGTTACTTCCAAAACAACCTTATGTCATGATCCATGATCATGACCAACCCGGGTTAAATGACGATCCGAGCTACCACAACATAGATCGGGTCCAAATAATCACACAAATCAATTACTACAAGATTTACACAACAAACAAGCTTTTAACCATCACTTATAGCATTTTTAGTAGACTTTTAAGCTTCAACTTGTATGTTCATAACTTTTAACCGTTACATATCATTTTAACCATCTTAAAATAGTTCGAGAGGGTGATTCAAGCAACTTACTACTAGCTCGAGGCTAGGGAAGAATCTAGTCGCAAAAAGAGTGGATAAAAGCAATGTAGTGAGGTCCTTCGCCTTCCGATTGCACCAAGGTTCCTTATACGCGATCCTTAACACTTGTATGAGCTTGGAAAGTGATGATCAAAAATCGAAAATGATGGATGGGGGTGGGGTGTGTTCGGCCGAGAGCTCTAGGAGAGGGAGAGAGTGTATGTGAGTTGTGGTGTTAAGTGTGTGTTATGTTGGATTAAGCTCATTACTTATAGACAATACTCAAGGATATTAACCATAGGATCATGTGCCTAATAGATATTAGACATGGTTGATTAAAATAATCAACATGGTACAAGGGTGTCCCCCAAGGGGACCGAATTCGGTTAGAGGGGGGGGGGTCTTGGTCCGATTCCAATTAGTAGTTAGGATATTAGTTAGGTTAATCTAGTTAAGTTAAGTGATTAACCCGGTTACTAGTGTGTTGTGCTTTACAGTGGGTGTTAGGGTATTCAGGGACCCTAACTGGTTCAGAAAAAGGTAAATAATGAAAATGACAATATTTTCATGTTTCGGTTGTTCGGTTGGATAGTAATCCGTTAAAGCGTTAAACAAGCTTTAAAGTGTCGTTATTACCCTTTTTAGTGACACAACTCATTTCTGACACTTTGGAAAGTGTCTAGTAATATTTTTCTCATGTTTTGGCACTTTATTAGTTAGCTAAAAGCTGAATTATTATGTAAAGTGCTGAATTTTGTGCTTAGAGCACGTTTTAGGCACATCCAGTCATTGTAACTTATTCCTAGAGACGCAGTTCTACAACCCTTGTATCCCTACACTCACCACTAGTGTAGTAAAATATTTCTGGCTCATACAGGCCTAAGAGGCAGTGTCTGCCTGATGCTGGCTTATCAGCATGTTCAATAGGTTATCCGTTTATAGTGCTACTGTGCTTTTGTGCATCATGTTTGTCACTAAGGTTCAGCATGTAAATAATGTAGTGACAGCAAGTAAAGTATGATGCAGGTATATGCATGTATCAGAATCAAGTAGCAGTTCATCAGTAATTTCAAACAAGCACAGTAATTAAGCAGTAATTAATTATTAATTAAGTCGTACGGATACTTGGTTTGGTGAGGGTTGTCACAGCCTTGGCCTATAAATAGGAGCTTTAGTGTTTCATTTTAGAACTTTTGGCCATTTGGAAGATTTGGAGCTTGGTGCTTAGAGAGAGAAACTAGTGCTCAAGGTGATTCGTGGTGCTTGTAATTGTCGAATATTCAATAGAATCACGTTTGTATTACGTTCTTGTGTTCGGTCCATGTACGTGTACGGATTCCGCACGTCACATGTATCGGTTCGCAATCGTTCGGAGTCAAAAATCGTTCATATAGTTATGATACCAACACTCAGGGGCGGACCTACCCACGATGGTGGGTGGGCTGCCGTATCCCTTGAAAAAGAGGATTTTAGTGCTAATTTTCGTCGAAAATCCTAACCGCACCCCTTGAATTTTTTCAACCGCAACCCTTGAAAATTTTCAACCGCCCTCCTTAGAAAAAATATTATGAATTTATAAAAGAAATTAAACACTGAGTATTATGAATTTATATAAGTATATAACACAATTTCTATAATTATTCTTTAACTACTTATTCACTTTAGTTAACCCAATCTACAATCTAATTCACTATAGATATACTAGTGGGGAACCCGCACGTTGCAGCGGAGATTTGTTGAGCACATAGTCAACAAAAACGACAGTTTTCATTTGCACCAGTTTACACTCAAAATTTGAACAAAGACTAATTAATATACGATGCCAAATGGCTACCCTAGATACAAACATTTCTACTCTAAAGAAGCCAACTATGTGAATCAGAAAAGAGAACTCCAATAACAAATCAAAGAGGAGGTGCCATAGCCAATTGTTATAGATCTAGAAGAAGGGCCGACTTTCCTGATGTTACAAAGCCGATGCACCCAAGGAGTTGCGGCAAACCGCCATCAGAAGCCAGGAAGGAATCTAGACCCCTCAATTAATGCAAGTTGAGCTCCAGCCTTGAACATCCTTAATTAAGCTGGATAAATTTTTTTTTTAAAATTGAGCCAAACCAAGCCGAGCCAAGCCAGCTCGGTTTAAAACCAAGTCGAGCCCGAGCTTTAGATTTTCAGCTCGGTTTCAAATTCGAGCCCAACCAAGCCAGCTGGGTTTATAATCGAGCCAAACCCAAGCTTGGTTGGGCTCATGAACAACCCTACACCAGAGATGCTCGGGTTTGGCTCGATTATAAACCCAGAGATGCAGTCAACTCACCCGCTACGAAAGGAAACACAAAATGAAGCAGAGTTATACGGTCGATAAATCAATGATCATCAAGTGAGAACCAATTATGGTGAGCCTAAACTACCCCAATATGAAACACACACCAAACTCACACAAATGCCCCACTTGACTGAATAACTTCTCCCAAGACGAAGAAGTAAATTGTAATTTCTGTGAATACTTCCGCATACAGAGCTCTCTCTTGAGTTAAAATGTAAATTAACTTACTTCACATGCTTTATCCAGGAGCCATATTCAACCTCCTAAATTTGTCTAAAAATTATATTATGATTGGAAAACTATCTTTTGGTTATCACTTATCATATTTGGCACATCAACTATTTAAAAAAAATAAAGTTTAGACAAAATTTGTTTCGGATCAACCCTACCCATGTGGATCAGTACCAAAAAATCTCATTCTGACTCATTATATAACCTACCCATCATATGCATCCATATACATAATCCTACGATTGAATTAAATGACACGCTAGGATCTAATATATATTAATTACAACTGCAAATTACCTGTCTGATTGGCAGCCCCAAAAAATCAGTCTTCTCTCTACCATGACTAAACCCGCAGGTGACAAATAATACTTCAGCAAACACCTAACAATATAGTGAACGTCTTAGTTATAATTATGAAAAACAATATAGTTACAATAACAACTAAAAAATTTAAATAACATGATTTAGAGGTTGTAAGCACTATAAAGATACTAAACCATCACGACACATGTCGATTAATGAATACGACTCTTAACCTCTCACCTTATCAAACTTTTTTGCCTCAGATGTTTTCAAACCTTCACTCTTAAACTCCAACAACAAATCCCTCTCTACAACCGCCAACTTCTCTAACGCCTCAGCGGCCGCTTTCCTCACACTCCAACCCTCACTCTTCACCACAAACCCAACCAAAACACTCACCAAACTCTTCACAATAACCGAACTCGAAAGAACACCACTGACACCAATCACACTACCTAAAACCGTCAACAAAGCAGCTTTCGGCTTAAAACCGTCAACCTTCAACAACTTCTCAATCCTCACCACCATCCTCCTCAAATAAACCGGCTCGGGATCCGGCGCGCCATCGAAGCCGCAGCTAAACACAGAGCCGTGCCGATCTGAGAGTTCAAATCATGTTCGGTCACCAACACATCAATGAAATATACATAATGTATCAAGATAGTAATGATAAATATACATAATAGTAATTTTAAATGTATATAAATAAATTAATAAAATGATCAATATATAAAAAAATAGCCAAACTCGAGCTTAGGCGACCTCGGGCTCGGTTCAGCTCGTTTACAGTGGATCAGTACCAAAAAATCTCATTCTGACTCATTATCTAACCTACCCATTATATGCATCCATTATACATAATCCTACGATTGAATTAAATGACACGCTAGGATCTGATATATATTAATTACAACTGCAAATTACCTGTCTGATTGGCAGCCCCAAAAAATCAGTCATCTCTCTACCATGACTGAACCCGCAGGTGACAAATAATACTGCAATAAACACCTAATAATATAGTGAACGTCTTAGTTATGATTATGAAAAACAATATAGTTACAATCAAAACCATTTACTTGCATAGTTATGATTATGAAAAACAATATAGTTACAATCAAAACCATTTACTTGCAGTATGCACGTACCCTGTCAGTAGGCATATAATTTCAATCTAGACTCCTGTGTTGCTGTAAGCATATAACATTTTAAACAAAGTTACAAAGATAATACAATCAAGAACATTACCAGCAAAATGTAAGATAATAATTAGCAATAAGGCTTACATTCACTCTTTCAACCCTCCACATTTCATCTTCAAGCAAAGGTAGTTGTGTAGCAGAAGTCCAACGGATGCAATCAACATGACTGAAAAGTCTAATCGTATAATCAAAGCATCTTAATATACCAGGATTATTGTACATTCAGTAAGCACACACATACCAACTATCAATAGCTTGTAAATCTAAATTCGAATTCAATTCGAAGAAATATAATGGAAATCAAGAGCACAAACAACGCTTACCTAATATCGTGTGAACTTACATGGAGGCATCTTCCATCTGAATCGCCTACTCCAAACCCTAATTGTCATCAAACAGAGTAGATGTTCAATCCAGGTTGCTTGCGAGCAGAATAGAAGATCACCAAAACCCAAAATAAAAAAAGTGAATTGTTGTCGTTAGAAGCCCTAGGTTGCTTCACCGCCGTTGCTGGACACATCGGCTCCGCCTCCCTTCCCTTCTGTGGAACTACATATAAAGCATCTCTTTTCATTGTAACGCTTTTCTTACCAGGGGTCGGATGAAAACGATCGGCTGCAACATTCAATAGGAGGTTTAAGGAATTGAGTGTTCATGAAAGAGAAGAAGGAATTGTCTAAATTACCCCATCTAGCATCTTAAAATATGGAGATTCTCTCAATTTGCCTGCTTTATCTTTGTTGTACATATTGCTTTAAAATTGATACGCGTGGCAAAATTACCATCTTTGCTTTAAAATTGATACGCGTGGCAAAATTACCATCTTGTACATCACTTCTCCTTTTTAATATATTATAGATTATTTATTATGTTGATGAGTAAATTTTCATTTTACTCTCTGAGTTTTGACCAAAATTGCCACTTTAGTACAAATAGTTTTTTTCTTGCCAATTTAGTCCAAATAGTTTATTTTCCACAATTTTAGTCCCTGACTTTTGTCATTTTTTTGTCATTTTCATCGACCACCACCACCTCCCACCACCCACCCCATCACAACCTTCTATCATCGCCACCACCTGACTACACCGTCACCATCCACCCACCCCACCACCATCACCACCCACCCCACCACCCACGTCATCAACCAACACCACCGCCATCATCGTAAAACCAACAACCACTACCATCATCTTCATTGTAAACTGGCACAACACCATTCCAATACCATCGCACCTGCAAAAAAAGAAAGAAAAATGTGTTTTAACTAAAATTCAACTAAGTTAACTAAATTTTTCGAATGTAGTTAGTGGGTTGGATGAAAAAGGCAAAAAGTGACAAAAGTCAGGGACTAAAATGATAGAAAACAAAACAATTTAGACTAAAATGGCAAGAAAAAAACTATTTGAGCTACAGTGACAATTTTAATCAAACCTCAGAAACTAAAATGGCAATTTACTCTATGTTGATAATAAAACGTAACAAGTGATATAATATGTAATAAAAAACTAGTTGCATATTTATAATTTAGTCTCCAAATTTCGTTGCATAAATTAAGACATGAATTAATTATAGACAGAAGTATGGCACTATGCCGGTCAGTGCACCAGGCAAGTCAAACTTTCAATTATCAAGTCTACATTAAATTATACGTTCACCACTGAAATGTGAAGATACATGTGGACCGATACACACCATATAGTCAGAAACAGTTGTAACCTAAGGGGGCTTAAACAACAGTAGTAATAAGATGGGGATGCTTTTTCTAAAGGGGTATAAAAACAAATAAAGGTGTCTCACAATTAAAGATTAGGGATTTTAGTGTATGCAAAGCTCAAGTCCTTCCTAATATATCGGATAATCATATTGTTAGTGTATAACGTGGCTTAAGTGAAGATCAGATAGAGTGTGATTTATAATCAAGCGAGCGAAGGATCTCGTGTGTGACATATGTGCTTGTAATCATTGTAAACCGTTCAGTTATCAATGAAATAAAGTTATTTGATTCCAATATTTGTTTGTTTATGTTTGATGTTTTTCATGTTTTGATTTCTATTCAATTTCAAACTCTATATCGCTTTCTGGAGAATTACACGCAAACTGGTGCGTAAACGTAATCATTTTAACGCGAAAAATACTCCGGAACATCAACATATGCTTAACATACCTTAAATAACCTTTACATAACTTAGAAATAAGTTTTGAAGGCTTTGGTATGGCAAAATCAAGTCTATTCGCTTACAGGGACTAAATTCGACAAACTGCGAAAGTATGCCGATTTGAACTGTAACGAAAATTCCGGAAAATTATCATAAGTTAAAAACACCCTAAATACCCTTTACATAGCTTAGAAATAGGCTTTGAGGTGTTCGGTGTGCTAAAATAAACTTTATGCTCATTCAGGGACTAAAAGCGTCAAAAAGTGCATAAGTTTGCATTTTCGCGCATAACTTACGTTCTGAATACATCCGGAGATCCAAAAATTTATGTAAACATTAAAATATTTTATTTTAGTGTTTGGCATAAGATAAATCCATTCGTCGCGTAATTTGGATCGTTTATGCGTTCATTACAACTTCCGTCTTAATTAACCGAACAACGCAATCGTATGGCCAAACGAACCGACATCCGAGATATTTTTGAGCATGTTTTAATTTCCCTATACTTTAAATTCATATTTGAGCCTTAAAATGAGGTTAACGGGGCTTAAACGTGTCAAAATGCATCAAAAATCAAGTTCGGAGACTTAGGGGCCTGTTCTGCCATTTTACAAAGTTTGCTGACCTTCTCCTTGCGGTCCGTAAGCAGGTCCCAGACCAGCAAAAGTGTTTTCCAGATTTCTCTAGCTGTTACACACCTTTGCACCTGGTTTGTTTGATTCTATGTGCTTGTTTTAGATGCCCATGGGGTCACAAATCAGTGGGTATGAAATGTAGGGCCAAGATCATTCCCTCTTCTCCAAGAAATGATCCTAACGGTGGTACGAAAACTATAAATACCCCTCATATTTTCACTACAAACCACACCTGGATTTGATTATTTCCCTAAGTTGGATTTGCAACACTTCATACCTGGGAATTTTCAGATCAAACTTCCATTCTTGGACATTTTGTAAGTCCTCTTTCATGCTTTTTATGTATTTCAAGCATGAAAGTCAAAAGTGTTTGACATTCTGCATTGACCAGTTTATGGTCAACACAAAGTTCCTTTGAGCTTTGCAACATGAGCGTAATCACGATGGTTATAGTCCCTTATGACTATACCTACTGATTACCACGTTGACTAGGCGTAGTGACGAGTCGTAGTTTCGGCCAAAATGCGTATTCTCGCGTATTTTGTAACCAAACTACTCTAGTGTATCAAAACTGTTTGTTTTGATATCAAAACCTGTTTTCTAACTTAACTAAACATGTTCTAGCATGTTCAGCTCGTCACTTTTAGATTTGTGCTTGTCTAGGGTCGTAAAGGTAAGCGATCTAATCAATCGCTTATACTTTCGAACTCGACCCATTTGGTCGATCATTAGGATCCGACCAAACACATTAGGTGACCATAGTTGTATAGGGAATAACCTTCCGAGGTTATACCTTATGGTCACATTGTTTGAGTAGTTGTATGATAGGTAGTATATATGCCTTAGGAAAATTACCAAAATGCCCTTTATACGCCAAATTTCATTTTAAGCCTATGTAATATAATTTTTGACATCTAAACTGATTTGGAAACAATATTAAATATGTTAAGGCATATTCTACTTGTCATAGGACTAGTTAGGCGGTCCAAACGCGTTTTAAGCGAATGACACGTTTAAGTAGCATAAGCTACCTAAACGGGTCGTAACGGGTCAAAAGCACTTAGGATAAGTTTCGTTTTAGTATGTAGGCTTTGTTAAACCATATTACATGAGTTCCTACACTCATTTGGTTTACGAACCCTCATGCTACCCGATCCTCCGAATAGGTCCGTTTATTAATGTAGTTACCTATATTAGGTGCCGTTTGATTCCGTGACCTTCTAGCTTTGTTTGGTGGATATCTAAAGTCTATTGAGCAATCTCAAGTGAGTACATAGACCCCTCTTTTACTGTTTTTCAAATATTTTGGGGTGAAACACATGTGCCTACCTGTTATTTTCATGTTTTCCAAGTTTTCATATCATATACTTGCTATGTTCATTAGTACACTATTAGTACATAATTTCATTTTCTTTTGCTATGTATGTTTACTTAGCATACTTAGCACGTTGATTTACAATACATCTTTTTCTGCTTTGTATGTTCACAAACATATTTAGCACATTGATTTACATGACTTTTCTGCTTTGTATGTTAACTTAGCATACTTAGTACATTACTTTGATTACATGTTTACAATTTGATATGACATTTGGTCTGTTCAACGGGTCTAAATTACATTCATTAACATTAGCTACGCCGCTCGGTAGTAAGTAATGGTACCATAGGACTTGACAAATCCCATTCCTGACCTCCTAGGTTTGTTTGGGTGTAAGGAATGATTGAATCCGAAAACATTTTACTTTGATAATCTTTACTCTAAGGTTATCCTGCTATCTCAAGGCTTGAATGTATGCGTTAACTTACCGCATAAGTGTTTGTATCAATAAAGCATGTATTTATTTAATTATTTTACAAAACATAACTTTTGATTTATTCAAAATACTTTGTTTTGTACATTTTTACTTGTGGTTTAAGTAGTCTCATTTTACTTACCATACATAACTTTGGCTTACACATTACATGGTTTATATTCAACGTGGATTATACTATGAAATTTGACTATTGGATTAAACATGGATATTTTACAATGATGGTTGGTTTGAGTGACTTAAATAACGAGGCGTGTGTAATATAGTACAAGCATGGTGGATACGCCGCTGGTACTTCCTATATATAAGTGCTTGTATTATATTACATAACGTAGCGTCATTTAAACCACTTCAGTTTAGACATATTACATTTACAACACCTTATCACTTAAACATTGTTTTACAAATAACTTGGTTTATACAAACTCTTTTTACTTGGTTATTCTTTTAACCATACAATATTCTTTTATATATATACATATAATCTGATTTTTGCTAAACGTTTTTCAAATGATTTATAAAACAAAACAATTAACAAGGTTCATGACTTATTTTTATTAAATAACTTTTTTTTTCTAAACTTATAAGTCATGAATCCTATTTTCATAAAACCTATGTATCTCACAGGCATTTTTATGCTGACGTACCTATTTTCACATGTGTTTTCAGGAGCTGTTGCTTAGGATGTTCGTGACACACTAGGGCGGACCTGTGCCTTAGAGACTTAAAATGAAGATAGAACTAGTTTAATTATGTGAAGTACTCTTTGTTTCAGTTATTTTAAGACAATATAACTCTTTGTTTGATGAATAAAACATAACTTTTAAATGCCATGATTGTGAAACAATAATTCTGTTGCAACACTCCCCGACGTTTCCGCCACGATTTGATGTTTTACGTGGTCGGGGTGTGACAGAAGAGTTGGTATCAGAGCCAATGGTTATAGAGAATTAGGTTATTAGTAATGCTTTGACCTAGACTATAACCTTTCTAAGACCCCAACACAAGTTGTCTTGTGTTTTGATTTTAAAACATGCACTTCACCTATCCTTAGGTGATCACCAAAACAAGAACCCAATTGTCCAAAACGATTTTTGAAAATCAATCATCTGTTTTTAAATGATTTATTATATGGTTTTGAACTCTTTGATTTTTCATAATGATTTTGAAAATTTACCATCCATTTTAGAATGATTCTTTTGGCCTTGTGCCTTCCAAGTTTTCAAAATCTCGTCAAAGTTTTGGGTTCTAAATAGTGTGAACAAGTGCAAACTGGAAGAGTGAATTCCTGTACCCTGGGTTTTCTGTCTAAGGCTAGAGTGTTCGTACAAATCCACATAATCGGACCAGTCACTCTTACCTGAGAATTCTTGGGGTGAGTGTTCACTTATAGGCAATCATGTCTTCGTGAAGCATTATTTTTGACCCATTTACTTTGATTAGTCACTGTGTGTCGTTTGTTTGCTTTATGATACGGACGAATGACCACCATCTTTGCTTTTGTCGATTTTTGTTTCATCTCATTCTTTTCATCTAATCATCTCACTCGTTCCTTTCATGTTCCCTATTTTAGAATGCCTCCTCGACGCGAAAATCCGCTACCAAATGCCGAACTGGCAGAAATCATCGCGCAGCAAATGGCTGCTGCATTCCCAAATCTTATTGCTCAATGGAACCAAGCCAACAATAACAATAATGCTCCATGCAACTTCAAGAGTTTTAACTAGGCTAAACCACTCAAGTTTAGTGGTTCTTAGGGAGCAACTGGGCTCCTACAATGGTTTGAGAGCATTGAGAATACGTTTCATCACGTTCAGTGTCCTGATAATCGCAAAGTCGAGTTTGCTTCCAGTGTGTTTCAGAAGAGGGCGCTTACATGGTGGAACGGGGTTATGAGAGACCGTGGTGCTGAGGTTGCTTTAGCACAAACATGGGCTGAACTTAGGACTCTTATGATGAGGGAGTTTTGTCCTCGTCATGAGCTGCGAGCTCTAGAAAGGGAATTTGATAACCTGAAGCAGGATAGTGGCGAGCACCGGGCGTATACTGATAGGTATGAGGAACTGAGTTTGTTATGCCCAACAATGGTTACCCCACTCGAGAAGGCTATCGAGAGGTATATCGATGGCCTACCTGACCCCATACAAGAAATCGTCACTGGTAGTAACCCTACCACAGTTCGTCAGGCAATCGAGCTATCTACGACATTGACTGAGTCGCATGTTCAGAAGGGTACGCTACATAGAAAGGGTGACAAGGGTAAGAAGCAGGCGTCTGACAAAGAGGATAGCAAGAAAGGTAAAAACAAGAAGGGTAAGGATTCTGTTTCCTCGAAGAGTTCAAGGAAGCGCAAGGCTTCCCAAAACTACGCCGTTACTGCACAGGAAAATCAAGCTGCACCAAATCAGCCTGCGCAACCACTCGCCAAGAAACCTTATCTTGGCAATGCACCTTTGTGCAACAGATGTAACGGTCATCATCAACCACACCTCCAGTGTCATCAGTATACCAACTGCGGAAGATCTGTTCATCTTGCTGACACCTGCCGCATTCCTGCAAATCAGAATCGAGCAGTTCAGAACCCGGCTCAACAAGTTACTCAGCCTCTTGCTCAGCAACAAGGTCAAGCTACACGACCTCACTACCCGCCAGGTTCTTGTTATAACTGTGGGGATCTGACCCACTACCGTAATCAATGTCCAAGATTGGTGAATGCGAATCCAGCTCAGGCTCAGGCTCGAGGTCGAGTCTTCAACATGAATGCACAAGAGGCGCAAGCAGACAATGAAGTGGTTAACGGTACGTTCTTTGTTAATAATCAACCCGCATCTGTTCTTTTTGATTCTGGTGCCGATAAGAGTTTTGTGTCGTTATCTTTTGAGCCATTTCTTCGCGTGTCTAGAACAAAACTAGGTAAGCCTTTGACAGTAGAAGTTGGGAGTGGTGATCCTGTTGTTCTTGATTCTGTTCTTCGCAATTGCCAATTGAACCTTAGCGACCATCTTTTTCCCATTGACCTCACGCCAATGCAACTTGGGAGTTTCGACATTATTGTGGGTATGGATTGGTTAGCCAAGCATCATGCAGAGGTAGTTTGTTTTGAGAAGATTGTTCGTGTTCCACTCTCGTCAGGTGAGATCCTATAGGTTCGTGGTGTGAAGCCTGCTAGTAGTCTCAAGCTCATGTCTTGTTTTCAAGCTCGGAAGTATCTGCAAAAGAACTATGTGGCCTTCTTGGCACATGTTGTAGTAGATAAAGGCAAAGGTAAGTCTATTCAAGATTTCCCTGTCATTCGGGATTTATCCAGAGCTATTTCCTGAGGAGTTACCTGGATTACCCCCAGCACGCCAAGTCGAGTTCCGTATTGATCTTGTACCTGGTGCAAATCCTATTGCCAGATCTCCTTATCGTCTTGCACCGTCTGAGATGCAAGAATTGTCTAAGCAGCTTCAGGAGCTTTCAGATAAAGGTTTTATTCGTCCTAGTTTTTCACCTTGGGGTGCTCCCGTTCTTTTTGTCAAGAAGAAGGATGGATCTTTCAGAATGTGCATCGATTACCGTGAGCTTTACAAGCTTACCATCAAGAATCGATATCCCCTACCTCGCATTGATGATCTCTTTGATCAGTTACAGGGCGCTTCTTACTTTTCAAAGATTGATCTACGTTCTGGGTATCATCAACTTCGTGTGCACAAAGAAGATATTCCTAATACAGCGTTCCGCACTCGTTATGGGCATTATGAGTTCACAGTTATGCCATTCGGGTTGACTAATGCTCCTGCTGTTTTCATGAACTTGATGAATAGGGTATGCAAGCCTTATTTAGATAAGTTCATCATCGTTTTTATTGATGAAATTTTGATATATTCTAAGACGCAAGCTGATCATGAGCAACATCTTCGTCTTACTCTGGAACTCCTAAAGAAAGAGCAACTTTTCGCCAAATTCTCCAAGTGCGAATTTTGGCTCAAAGAAGTTCAATTTTTGGGTCATATCGTCAACGGACAAGGTATTCATGTAGATCCCTCCAAGATCAGTGCGATTAAGGATTGGGATACGCCTACTACTCCAACTGAGGTTCGTTCTTTTCTTGGTCTCGCGGGTTATTACCGTCGCTTCATCGAAAATTTCTCAAAGATTGCAGTTCCTCTAACTGCTCTAACTCAGACGAAAAAGCCCTTTGAATGGGGTTCTAAACAAGAAGAAGCATTTCAGACCTTGAAACAGAAGCTATGTGATGTGCCTATCCTATCTTTGCCCGAAGGTAATGATGATTTTGTCGTGTACTGCGATGGATCAAATTTGGGACTTGGCTGTGTTCTGATGCAAAGGAACAAAGTCATAGCATATGCATCAAGACAGTTGAAGGTGCATGAGAAAAACTACACCACTCATGATCTTGAGTTGGGTGCAGTTGTGTTCGCTCTTAAGATCTGGAGACACTATTTGTATGGTACAAAATGTGTGGTTTTCACTGACCACAAAAGTCTTCAGCATATCTTCAATCAGAAAGAATTCAACATGAGGCAAAGACATTGGGTTGAACTTCTAAACGACTATGACTGCGAAATTCGCTACCATCCTGGTAAGGCGAATGTCGTGGCTGACGCTTTGAGTCGTAAGGAACATGTCAAGCTTCATTGTGTTCGTGTTCAATCTGATATTCAAGCTCGATCTGATATTCAAGCCTGCATCTCTCAGGCTCAACATGCTTGTGTTTCACAAGACTTGATGGGTAAGGAGTTACCCTATCACATTAAGCCTGATCTTGAACTGAAGGACGATGGATCATATTATTTCATGGACCGTTTGTGGGTCCCAAGCCTAGATGATCTCCGCACTTTGCTTATGGATGAAGCTCATAAGTCTCGTTATTCTATTCATCCTGGCTCAGATAAAATGTATAAGGATCTTCGTACTCAGTATTGGTGGCCTGGTATGAAGAAAGACATAGCCTTATATGTTTCAAAATGCCTTACTTGTCTTAAAGTCAAGGCTGAACACCAACATCCTTCTGGTCTTTTGGAGCAACCAGAGATTCCAGTTTGGAAATGGGAAAACATTGCTATGGATCTCATTACTAAACTTCCGCGCACTAAGAAAGGTCATGATGCCATCTGGGTAGTTGTTGATCGTCTTACTAAATCAGCGCATTTCTTGCCGATCCGTGAGGATCTATCTGCTGATAAGTTGGCTAAAATCTATGTGGATGAAATAGTATCTCGACATGGTGTTCCCCTGAACATTATTTCAAACAGAGATGCTCTCTTCTCTTCTCGTTTTTGGAGAACCATGCAATCTGCTATGGGGACCCAACTTAATCTAAGCACTGCTTATCATCCGCAATCTGATGGTCAATCTGAAAGAACAATCCAGACTTTGGAGGATATGCTTAGAGCTTGCGTGATCGATTTTGGTGGTAGTTGGGATTCACATCTTCCATTGATTTAATTCTCCTACAACAACAGTTATCACTCTAGAATCAACATGGCTCCTTTCGAGGCTCTCTATGGTCGAAAATGTCGTTCACCAGTCTGCTGGAATGAGATAGGTGAGGCTCAACTTACTGGACCTGACCTCATTCTAGAGACAACTGATAAGGTTAAGAAAGTTCGTGATAACCTCCAGACAGCTCGAAGCCGTCAAAAGAGTTACGCGGACCAACGACGCAAGCCCTTGGAATTTCAAGTCGGCGATCGTGTATTACTTAAGGTCTCACCTTGGAAAGGTGTGATCAGATTTGGAAAGAAAGGAAAACTTGCACCTAGATATGTTGGACCATTCAAGATCGTCGAAAGAATCGGTAAGGTAGCCTACAGACTTGAGTTACCTCCTGAACTTGGAAATGTTCATCCAACCTTCCACGTGTCCAATCTCAAGAAGTGTTTAGCTGATGAGAACCTCCACATACCACTTGACGAAATTCGTGTTGATAAAACACTACATTTTGTTGAGAAACCTATGGAAATCATGGACCAAATAGTCAAATGGCTTAAACGCAAGCGCATTCCTTTGGTTAAAGTTCGCTGGGAATCTAAGCGTGGACCTGAGTTTACTTGGGAACATGAAGATCAAATGAAGGCGAAGTATCCGCATCTTTTCTCACGAGTTTCCTCTAAATAAATTTCGGGACGAAATTTCCACAAGTAGGGGAGACTGTGACATCTATGCTTGGAATCATTGTAAACAGTTCAATAATCAATGAAATAAAGTTATTTGATCCCAATATTATTTTGTTTATGTTTGATGTTTTTCATGTTTTGATTTCTATTCAATTTCAAACTCTATATCGCTTTCTGGAGAACCACACGCAAACTGGTGCGTAAACGTAATCAGTTTAACGCGAAAATACTCCGGAACATCAATATATGCTTAACATACCTTAAATAACCTTTACATAACTTAGAAATAAGTTTTGAAGGCTTTGGTATGGCAAAATCAAGTCTATTCGCTTACAGGGACTAAATTCGACAAACTACGAAAGTATACCGATTTGAACTGTAACGAACATTCCGAAACATGATCATAAGTTAAACACACCCTAAATACCCTTTACATAGCTTAGAAATAGGCTTTGAGGTGTTCGGTGTGCTAAAATAAACTTTATGCTCATTCAGGGACTAAAAGCGTCAAAAAGTGCATAAGTTTGCATTTTCGTGCATAACTTACATTCTGAATACATCCGGACATCCAAAAATTTATGTAAACATTAAAATATTTTATTTTAGTGTTTGGCATAAGAGAAATCCATTCGTCGCGCAATTTGGATCGTTTATGCGTTCGTTACAACTTCCGTCGTAATTAACCGAACAACGCAATCGTACGGCCAAAGGAACCGACATCCGGGATATTTTTGAGCATGTTTTAAGTTCCCTATACTTTAACTTCGTATTTGAGCCTTAAAATGAGGTTAACGGGGCTTAAACGTGTCAAAACGCATCAAAAATCAAGTTCGGAGACTCAGGGGCCTGTTTTGCCATTTTACAAAGTTTGCTGACCTGCAGGGTCCTTACGGACCGTATGCCCTTCTCCTTGCGGTCCATAAGCAGGTCCCAGACAAGCAGAAGTGTTTTCCAGCTTGCTCTAGTTGTTACACACCTTTGCACCTGGTTTCTTTGATTCTATGTGTTTGTTTTGGATGCCTATGGGGTCACAAATCAGTGGGTATGAAGTGTAGGGCCAAGATCATTCCCTCTTCTCCAAGAAATGATCCTAACGGTGGTACAAAAACTATAAATACCCCTCATGTTTTCACTTCAAACGACACCTTAATCTGATTATTTCCCTAAGTTGGAGTTGCAACACTTCATACCTGGGAATTTTCAGATCAAACTTCCATTCTTGGACCTTTTGTAAGTCCTCTTTCATGCTTTTTATGTATTTCAAGCATGAAAGTCAAACAGTGTTTGACTTTCTGCATTGACCAGTTTATGGTCAACACAAAGTTCCTTTGAACTTTGCAACGTGAGCGTAATCACGATGGTTATTGTCCCTTATGACTATACCTACTGATTGCCACGTTGACTAGGCGTAGTGACGAGTCGTAGTTTCGGCCAAAAAGCGTATTCTCGCGTATTTTGTAACCAAACTACTCTAGGGTATCAAAACCATTTGTTTTGATATCAAAACCTGTTTTCTAACTTAACTAAACATGTTCTAGCATGTTTAGCTCGTCATTTTTAGATTTGTGCTTGTCTAGGGTCGTAAAGGTAAGCGATCTAATCAATCGCTTATACTTTCGAACCCGACCCATTTGGTCGATCATTAGGATCCGACCAAATACATTAGGTGACCATAGTTGTATAGGGAATAACCTTCCGAGGTTATACCTTATGGTCACATCGTTTGAGTATTTGTATGATAGGTAGTATATATGCCTTAGGAAAATTACCAAAATGCCCTTTATACGCCAAATTTCATTTTAAGCCTATGTAACATAATTTTTGACATCTAAACTGATTTGGTAACAATATTAAATATGTTAAGGCATATTCTACTTGTCATAGGACTAGTTAGGCGGTCCAAACGCGTTTTACGCGAACGACGCGTTGAAGTAGCATAAGCTACCTAAACGGGTCGTAACGGGTCAAAAGCACTTAGGATAAGTTTCGTTTTAGTATGTAGGCTTTGTTAAACCATATTACATGAGTTCCTACACTCATTTGGTTTACGAACCCTCATGCTACCCGATCCTCCGAATATGTCCGTTTATTAATGTAGTTACCTATATTAGGTGCCGTTTGATTCCGTGACGTTCTAGCTTTGCTTGGTGGATATCTAAAGTCTATTGGGCAATCTCAAGTGAGTACATAGACCCCTCTTTTACTGTTTTTCAAATATTTTGGGGTGAAACATATGTGCCTACTTGTTATTTTCATGCTTTCCATGTTTTCATATCATATACTTGCTATGTTCATTAGTACACTATTAGTACATAATTTCATTTTCTTTTGCTATGTATGTTTACTTAGCATACTTAGCACGTTGATTTACAATACATCTTTTTCTGCTTTGTATGTTAACTAAGCATATTTAGCACATTGATTTACATGACTTTTCTGCTTTGTATGTTAACTTAGCATACTTAGTACATTACTTTCATTACATGTTTACAATTTGATATGACATTTGGTCTGTTCAACGGGTCTAAGTTACATTCATTAACATCAGCTACGCCGCTCGGTAGTAAGTAATGGTACCATAGGACTTGACAAATCCCGTTCCTGACATCCTAGGTTTGTTTGGGTGTAAGGAATGACTGAATCCGAAAACATTTTACTTTGATAATCTTTACTCTAAGGTTATCCTGCTGTCTCAAGGCTTGAATGTATGCGTTAACTTACTGCATAAGTGTTTGTATCAATAAAGCATGTATTTATTTAATTATTTTACAAAACATAACTTTTGATTTATTCAAAATACTTTGTTTTGTACATTTTTACTTGTGGTTTAAGTAGTCTCATTTTACTTACCATACATAACTTTGGCTTACACATTACATGGTTTATATTTAACGTGGATTATACTATGACATTTGACTATTGGATTAAACATGGATATTTTACATTGTTGGTTGGTTTGAGTGACTTAAATAATGAGGCGTGTGTAATATAGTACAAGCATGGTGGATACGCCGCTGGTACTTCCTATATATAAGTGCTTGTATGATATTACATAACGTAGCATCATTTAAACCACTTCAGTTTAGACATATTACATTTACAACACCTTATCACTTAAACATTGTTTTACAAATAACTTGGTTTATACAAACTCTTTTTACTTGGTTATTCTTTTAACCATACAATATTCTTTTATATATATATACATATCATCTGATTTTTGTTAAACGTTTTTCAAATGATTTATAAAACAAAACAATTAACAAGGTTCATGACTTATTTTTATTAAACAACGTTTTTTCTAAACTTATAAGTCATGAATCCTATTTTCATAAAACCTATGTATCTCACAGGCATTTTTATGCTGACGTACCTATTTTCACATGTGTTTTTAGGAGCTGTTGCTTAGGATGTTCGTGACACACTAGGGCGTACCTGTGCCTTAGAGACTTAAAATGAAGATAGAACTAGTTTAATTATGTGAAGTACTCTTTGTTTCAGTTATTTTAAGACAATATAACTCTTTGTTTGATGAATAAAACATAACTTTTAAATGCCATGATTGTGAAACAATAATTCTGTTGTAACACTCCCCGACGTTTCCGCCACGATTTGATGTTTTACGTGGTCGGGGTGTGACATCGTGTAATAGGATTTATAAGCCTTACATTTTGATTGGAAAGTGTCTAGAAGTGTTTCGACCCATTACGACTTGATAAAATGGTTACGCCATCTTAACGGGTCGTATGCGTAAATACGGGTCCGGATAGTCGAATGAGTCCTATGACGAGTTTGGTATGTCAAAACAAGTTTATTTATGTTATATAATCAGTTCTTATAGCTAGAACATGGACCAGATAGTTTTAAAAACATTTTATGCCAAAAGTGCATTTTGACATTTTAAAAGCATACTAGTTGACTCGTCATTTGACCCACTAAACGGAATGACCATAAGGTATAACCTCTGAGGGTTATTCCATGTAACGCTATCTATGGTCATATAATCGGGCTTGATTGGATCCTAAAGTTGACCAAATGGGTCAGATTCGAAAGTCAAAACAGAAGTCAAACCCCTTTACTTTCAACTAGAAAATGAGCGTTAAACTTGAAATGACAAGTTAGACATGCTAAAACATGTCTAATAATGTTATAAAACTAATTTGGTGTCAAAACTTTAGGTTTTAATATTTAAAAGTTCATTCGTCGTTAAATGCAATTTTATGCGTTTTTGGCTTGTATTTCGTAAATGTTTGACTCGTCATTTCGCCTACTAAACTTGATGATCAAAGGGTCTAATCGTGAGGGATTAACACCTTCATTATTACAATCACGTACCAAAGTTCATTTTGAACTTCAACTTGACCGAAAAGGAAGGAACTGAAAGTCAAAGCAAAGTCAATTTTGCTTGACTTTTGGCTCATAATTAGCTAAATAAATGAAATAGACTAGGAGAAACACTTACTTGTGTTTGGAAGAAGGATTAGAACTAATGAATGAAAGTCTCAATGCAGAAGCAAGCTACAATAATGTTTAAGTGAGAAAGAAAGAATGGTGTGAAGAAAATGGAAGAACATGGAGCCTATTTATAGTGTTTTGGGATCAAGGAGGTGCTGTCAAGTGTGTTATGATGTTGGTTTGTGTCCTAACATGTGTCATAACCAGATTAGATGTGGAAACATTTGTGTTTGGAGTCAAGAATTGAAGATAGGTGGCCAAAGTTGATGATCAAGGCAAAATTCTGCATCTGGGCACCCCCTACAGACCGTATGGGTAGCCTTACGGTCCATAAGGCCCTCTGATGCAAAACGTTTTGCTTTTTTGACAGTTTTGACCCTAGACTTGTATTATCACTTGTTTGCCATTTTTAACCTTTCTAACACATTGTGTAGGTCGTGTAAAGGGTATTAAGGCATATGTAACTCTGATTTTGTTTCGGAAATGTCGTAAATATCATCTTGCTCGATCGTACAATAATGTATTACGTAAATAAAATATATTTTTTATGAAACACGGAAACGATCGAAAGTGTACAACCTTTGAAATGTTGCTAAGGTTACAGTCTCCCAAACTTCGGGGAATTTTGTTGGTGCACACATCTGTCGTCTTCGTCTTGTATCGAGTCTCGGGATCGGTTCGGATCTAATCAAGTATGACATCACTAGTGACATCACTAGTGACATCATACTACATATTCACGTGAGAATGAAAGTTATGCATGGATTTCACAAGAAGACAAAATAGCATGAGGATTTCGCTTCAACATGTTAGGTTCGCTTGAAGGGTTTCGCTTGAAGCCTTCAAGCGAAATCATGTAGCTTATAAATAGGGCTAGTGTATTGTCATTTGTATGAGTTAGAACAGTTTTTGCCAAGTGATACCGAGGTGCTGCCGGTTTCTCTTTCGATTGTAAAGGTTGTCAATATCAATATATAAGAGGGTTAAAGTGTATATCAAGCTGTTTACACGTTCGTTTCTTAGTTTCCGCCTCTGAAACGGACTAGAACTCTTCCGAACGTCTCGTTAAGGTCGCAATCCGATCCTACAATTGGTATCAGAGCACAGGAAGAAGAGTTTAGCTTGATATCATCTATTTTCTGATTTCTACACCTTCTTTTTCAATCTGGACGAGATTTAACGGTCAAATTGGTCTGAGTTTTTCACCGATTGTATAAAACAGTAGTCTAACAAAGCCTTGAAAGTTTGAGACCGAAATTCAAAGTAAAAATGACAAAAACTGGACAAAAACTTGATTTCGCTTGAAAGAGTTCGTAACATTCAGCAGAGTTTCGCTTGAAAACATTGAGTGTTTGAAGCGAAATAGTTAATTTCGCTTGAAATAGAACCTGATATCAGATTTCGCTTCAACAAACAGTTGATTTCGCTTCAAGACTTAACATCTGTTTTCGCTTCAAGACAGAATAGTTGATTTCGCTTCAGAACTGTATTACTCGGGATTTCGCTTGAAAGTACTTGCAAGGTGTTTTCCGAAGTTTTTGCTAATTACTGAAGCATGGAAGAAGATTTCTACAACGCGTTTGCCACACCAGTCGCTCCGGTTACTGCTGCTGAAAATTTATATAGTGAAAATGAAACGGGAACGCATCAAAAGCCACCAAAGCTTATGTACATTGAAGAATTTAAAGGATGGCAGAATCGATTTGAGAACTGGGTACAAGCTTACAAGTTTGATGCATGGTGTTCATTGTTGAAAGACTATGAGAAACCAAAGAATGATCGTGGGATGGATAAAGCAATTGAGGACTACTCAGAGATTGACAAATTAAAATTCACAAGTGAGAAAATGATGATCAGTATTCTTCAGCAAGCAATAAAAGAAGATATATTTGTTTTGCTCCAACATAATGGTACAGCTAAATCAATTTGGGAAGCATTGATTCAGAAATTCCAAGGAAGCGCAGATATGATCAAGAACAGAAAGGCTTTACTGAAAAAATCATTTGATATGTTTTCAGCCTTTGATCATGACACTACAAAGCATACCATTGATAGATATTGTCATCTAGTCTTAGAAATGAAAAGATTTAACATTGAGAAAGAGGATGATGAGTGGGTTGATAAACTTGCTGAAGCATTACCACAACAGAAATGGGGAACGTATTTGCTGATCTTAAAACATACAAGAAAGTCTGAAAATATGAATTTGGCTCAGTTTATTCAGAGGATTAAAGAGCATGAGTTAGATATTCAGAAAACGGCTATCATGACAAATCCAAATGCCAAACAAGATGTCAGTTTGTATTACCGAGGGAACAAGTTTGAGACTACTCCCAGCCAGAGCCCAAAGATCCAAACTGGTTTCAGTGCTGACAGTTCATCTGGAACAAAGAGTAGTAGTGTGACACAAAGTGGTGGATCTTCACCTTCGTTCTCAAGTTTTGATCCAAACAGCACAACATCAAGTTATCAACGACAAAACTCAACAAATCTTCAGTGTAATGTTACTTTAAACATTCAAAATGGTCAGAATTTGTCTCCGGAAGTTGCCAAACAACATATGGCATCATTGGTTACTATGTTAGAATCTTACGAAAGTTTGATCGGAGGAAAGATTGGGAATCCGATGCTTACCAAAGAAGATTACGACCAAATTGATGCTGAAGAACTTGAAGTGATGGATATCAAATGGTGCTTAGCAAGTGCTTGGAGGAGAGCTGAGAAGTTTCAAGAGATTACTGGTAGGGATAAATTTCGAGGAATGGCTACCTCTCCATTGGGATTTGATAAATCAAAGGTTACCTGTTTCCGTTGTAAAGGAAAAGGTCATTTTAAACGAGAGTGCAAAAGTAAAGAAACTACCGGGAATCAAGATAGAAACAATTATTATCAGAAATCAATCTTCCATCAGACTACTCAACAACCTCAAATTGTACATGCTCATGCTACTGATGATGGAAAGAAGAAAGCTTTAATTATCCATCAAGATGACGAAAAAGTTGCCGAGGGATTTAGTTGGGATAAGTACATTCCATCAGAATCAGGCTTTGTTGCTCGAATTCTAGGTGAAGATGAGGTTAATCAGAAAAGAATCCCGATTTTTCCAGATCTTGGAAGCGATGTAGATACCGATGATGAGGAAGAATATCTTAACAAATGTAGAAAAAGCATTGAGCCTGATAGTTTTAATTTTTTCTATGCAGATAAAGTTGATATACTGAATCAGAAGAAGATTGCCCGCTTAAAGAGGGAACTGGAAGCAGCTAAGTTACTTGCTAATGAAAAGGCGAAGACAGAAGCTGGAGAAGCGAATGTTGAACCAGCAACTGAGAAAGTTGTTGAAGTGGAGAAAGTGGTGGAGAAACTCGTTGAAATTGAAAAAATAGTCGAAGTTGAAAAACTTGATGAAGTTGAAAAATTTGTTGAAGTAGAGAAAATTGTCGAAGTAGAGAAGATCATCGAGGTTGAAAAGCTAATTGAAAAAGTGGTTGAAGTAGAAAAACCATGTTTGAAGTGTTCAGAATCTTGCAAAGCTTGTGAAGAGAAAGATAAGAAGATTGCTGAGTTGGAGAAGATTAAAGAAAACTTACTGTCTGATGTGAAGTACATTAAGGAGTCGTACGATGTGCTCAACAACACAGTTGATCGTCTGAAAAAGACGAATACTGAAACCGAAAAAGCAATGGATAAAATGAGTGCAACATTAATGACAAAGCAAAAAGTCATTAATGAGTATATTGAAGATTGTGCACAGTTAAAGAAAGAAGTGGAACTTGAAAAGATTGAGAGTGAAAGGATTAAACGATTACTGTTGAGTTATACTACTTGTGATTACTTGATTGATCGTGTTTATCCTACTGTTGCAGGTCTAGAAGCGTTCATGGACAAAAAGACTGAAGATACTGATACTGGTAAGAAACCAAGTGTCAAGTATAACAGATGTCCGCCCCCGATCCATGAAACTTATTCTCCCAGGAATCCAAATGAAGAGCGTCTAAAAAAGGCAGTCAACATCAAGTTAAAGTCTGAAATCATTGATGAATTACCAGACAATATTGATGTTACATTCACAGCGTCTGACACTGATCATGAGTCTGAGTTAGTAAAGAAAGTTGTCGATCAGGTGTTGGATACGGATGAGGAGTCAAAACCGGAGTCTAAGTCTGAAAGTCCGAGTTCGTTAGAAAAGAGTCCGAGTTCACCGGTTAATAGGGTTTACAATAGAGAATTTATGTTATCAAAATCTAATTTGAATGACGGATCAATCAAAGTGGCTTATACTTTGAATGATTCAGACAAATTATATTCTGATGAGGAATTTCCAATCAGAAGTGTAAAAACTGAAATGATTAAACAGGTTTTCAAATTAACAGAAATTAATCTTTCTGATATAAAAGATTTAAATCTTGATGAAAAACCTAAAAAATACACTTCAAGAGTTCAACAAAGATTGAACAAGAAAAAGGGTTATAGTTCTGGTTATGGTTATCGAAAGAAACCAAACTACAACGGTAATCTCAAAAAGAAAGGTTTAGGATTTATTCCTCCTGAAAATTATCAAAATCAGAAAACTTATAAACCAAATACAAAATTTGTTGCAGGTGGAAGTTGTGAAGATGAGCAGAAGAAACCATTCTGGAAACAATCCAATCAAGAGTTTCTTGCTGAAGTGAAGAAGAATGTGAGAAAGTTTGCTCAAAGAGTTGATCGAAGAACTTGTTTTAAATGCCAGAAAATTGGACATATTGCTTGGAATTGCCAACAGTTCAACAATACAAAACAGGAAGTTTCTTCTAACTCTGAAATGAAAAAGTAAAATGTTGATAAATCGACTTTGGAAGTTGGTGAAACTTCAAAACGGTTTTACAAAAGAAGTGTCGATTTAAGCAAACAAAAATGGGTTGTTAAAAGTTCCCAGAGTAGTTCTGACAATGAATCTGATTCCATAAAATCAGAGGAGTCATTTGTTGAGAAAAAGATTGTGAATTCCGTTCCTGAGGTGAACGATGAAAATTTTCCTTCATTGTCTAAGGAAAATTGGAAGTCAAAAGTTGGGAAGGTAGAGATCTCAAATCAATTCTTCGCTGATAGGGGAGAATTTGATGTTGAGAAGGCTTTCAACGGGAAAGTCAAACATAATTTCGGTAAGATGGTTGATAGGAAGGTAAAAAGTGTTCAAGAATTTTATAAATCAAAATGTTGGTGGGACAGATGTTTGCCACCAAAGTCACCCAAGGCTGGTGAGGCTTGGGTGGACGTTATGTTTGAGTAAAAACCGGACTTGCCGGAGCTCCCAGGTTGGTTTAAGCGGAGCAGGAATCGGCACATTTCTTGAGAAATTCACGAAAGTGATTTCGACTTACAAGTGGTAAATCAGGGACATTAAGTTGTACTTGATTTTCTACAAGTTGTTTTTTGAAGAACAATGTGATGAGCTACATCCCTAACCTACAAATGGTTTCTTAAAATCAACAAAACTTATTTTCCGGAAAAATCATTTTGGTTAAAACAAACTTAAGTGTTTTGAAATCATTATGAGAAAATAGTTTTGTGTAAGGGGAGTTCTGATTGTTTATGCCTAGTGGATGGCGAATTGATGCGATTCGATATCGGTTGTCATTTTATTGTACAGTTTATTTTCAAATTTCCTAAAATGTGTTTGAATTTTAGGGGGAGTAAAAATTTTAGAAAATCCAAAAACATTTGAAAATTTGAAAAAGCCAAAAACATGATAAAATCAAAAATGAGTTTTGTTGTACAAAAGAGGAAATGATAGTACATCAGTGGACGATCACGACATGCTAAAGAAATGGAAGGTATAAATAGTGATAAACAATCTCACTGTGGATATGTCAGTAGGTTTTTACACATTTAGTAAATTGTGACGAGATATAAACATAAAATTTACTTGCGTCTACGTGGGGAACACCTCCAGGATATATAGGTAACCCCTGAAATCTTGTTTGAAGGGTCCCTTATTCTGAGATACTAGGTCTTTATACTCAGTGATATCTGGGGTATTATCCCGGGACTTCTGATTTTGCGGAAGCAATGGCCTAGTCCCCGGAGAATACTTTCTGCTTGCTTGAAATATAGCACCACCCTCAGCTAAAAAATGATGAAACATTGAAAAATGCTAATCATGGCTGTTGTAATACAAAAGATCCTCTAAAGGGGACACACCTAAAAGTCAACTAGGCTCTCTGCTGAACGGAAGTTCTGACCTGAGCTATCACGGTTGCATAATTTATTCCCCTTACAGATATCATCTGTGGTATACTCACCTGTAAGACTGAATATTGGGGTCTGGATACGGGAGTATATACTGAGGTGGGACACATGTAGATGTTTAAGTCCTAAAACACTAATTCATATCTCGAAGCAGTTGAACTTTGTGTGAAAATTTAAGTGGACAAGTATACTGACAATCTAAGTGAATCGTTTAGAACTTAAAATGAAATGAAGCTTAACGGTGTTGGTGATTGGTCTCAAAAACTGATATGATCCTCTTACACAAACTCACAAAAATATTGTATGTAAATAGTTCATTTCTGCATTTTATTTCTGTTATTTCAAAATCCAAAAAGATTTTAGACAACTGATGTTGAAGAGCTGAATTTCAAAATTCCGAGTGCTGAACATGACGAACAGGTTTGGAGAATTTGATTGAAAAGTTTTTCAGAGATAAAAATGCGTTAAAAGATCATTATTAATGATTGATTGTATATTGATTAGAGAAGAGTCAGTGTTGGTGCATGATATTTGAAAAATTGTTAAATATTTTATTTTTTGTGAATCTTATTTTTGGGTAGAGGATGTGCAGGATAGCAGATAGAGTGCCAGGTTCCGATACCTGAGGATTCTGAAATATTGTAAAAGCAAGACTACGATCCCAGCATGTTTTGAGGGGGAGTCTGTTAGAGGGAGAGAGAATTGGAGATAGGATAGAGCCAGATAGAGATCCTGAAGAAAGTTCAAAGACTGATAAAGACTGAAGATTGTGAAGACTCGACACTTAAGACTCGTCAACATCTGAGGGGGAGTCTGTTGGTGCACACATCTGTCGTCTTCGTCTTGTATCGAGTCTCGGGATCGGTTCGGATCTAATCAAGTATGACATCACTAGTGACATCACTAGTGACATCATACTACATATTCACGTGAGAATGAAAGTTATGCATGGATTTCACAAGAAGACAAAATAGCATGAGGATTTCGCTTCAACATGTTAGGTTCGCTTGAAGGGTTTCGCTTGAAGCCTTCAAGCGAAATCATGTAGCTTATAAATAGGGCTAGTGTATTGTCATTTGTATGAGTTAGAACAGTTTTTGCCAAGTGATACCGAGGTGCTGCCGGTTTCTCTTTCGATTGTAAAGGTTGTCAATATCAATATATAAGAGGGTTAAAGTGTATATCAAGCTGTTTACACGTTCGTTTCTTAGTTTCCGCCTTTGAAACGGACTAGAACTCTTCCGAACGTCTCGTTAAGGTCGCAATCCGATCCTACAAATTTCATCCCAAAATTGTATCAGATGAAACTTTGGAGAAAAGATGTGGTTATGTTGGAACCTGAAGGTTTATACATAAAGGATTGCTAATAGTTAAGGGTTGTTCTTGTAATTAAGTTTGTTTATGTTATGAGTCGAAACAAGTGTTTGGGTCATGTATGGTTTCGGCTAGGTTGGTTAAGGGCTTTAGGCCCATAGGCCTAGTATATAATCAATCCTCATAAGTTGTTTTGAGGTTGATCAGTTTGTGAGTTTCCTAGAGCCAGCCGAAACAAGTTTCGAGTCTTGTATCAGTCATCCTTCTACGGTGAATGCAAGATAAGCTTTGATTGTTCATTGTTTTGGTTATTATTTCTTGGATCGTCTTGTGTTAGGATTCCGCACTAACATAAGATTATTGTTTGATATCATTGAAATATCCTTACGGGACTTACAATTGGTATCAGAGCTAAGAACCATATTCTTGGTTCGGTCGATATCATTCTGATTCAAGGAAGGCTGTGTTTTTGCTATTGATCTGTTTTTTTTCTACGGATTTTGACGGTTTCGAGTTCTGATATTGCTGTATTGGAGATTCTGAGTTGCTGTGTTCTTGAAGTGTTCATCAAAATTCATTCAATTGGTGCTGTTTTGGTTTCGATCAATCCTTAGATTTGTTTGCTGATTTCACTGGGAGTTTGTTGCAAATCATTCAAAAGATTTCGATAAATCTTTTGAGTTTGGAAAGTTTTAATTCTTCAGGATTGCGAGTCAAACATTATCTAACCATTTGTTTTGCAGGTCCCGACTCGTGTTGTCTCTTCAAAGGTTTCGACTCGAAATCAAACTGTGGTTTCAAGTTTCATCTTTAAAGGTTCCAACTCGCAATCAATTGTGATCTCGAGTTGTAACTTCAAGACTCGAAATCAAGGTCTCCACTCTGGTCTCGACTCATCATTCTGACTTGCTGATCTCGACTGGAGGTTTTGACTGATATTTGTGACTCACAATCTGTGGTTCCGACTCTAGGATTTCATTACTCAAAATCGATGGCCTTGACTCACGGTTTCAAATCGTAACGACATAGATTGACACTAATTTGATAGTTTAACTTTAATAATAAAAAAATGACTTCCACAAATCAAACAGTTAACTTGGCCGCTGTGAACAAACATCAGGAATTAGATTCCATCATAGGAACTACCACTAGGGTTCCTAGATTGTTGAGTGGTGATGATTTTCCTGAATGGAAATGGAGATTCGAACAACATGTGAAAGTTAAGGATGCTAAAATATGGAGGAGTATTAGGTCCTAGGGAGATATTGTTTGAACGAGAAGGCGCTCCAGGTATTAAAGTGAAGAAACCTGTTGAACAATACACTGATGAGGACTTTGCTATAGTCGATGAAGATGACAAAGCACTTTCATACCTAACAATGGCTTTGGGTCCAGACATTGCTATTGGTTTTTGAACTTGCAAATCTGCCAAGGATTTACGGGCATCTTTGATAGATGTATTTGAGGGTAAATGTGACAACTCGAAATTTAGAACCTTTCTTGTATCCCGATTTAACATGCTTAAACGTGTGACTAGCTAACTTGTGTGATTAATGATAAGTGAACCTCGTATGTGACTATGTGTTACGTGTTGTGTTTAATTGTGTTATGTTTATATGTATGACTTGTGTGTATAGTATGCGTATATGTTTAAGAAAACCGAGAACCGAGAACCCGACTCGAGACCATGTGGTCTCGAGTGAACAGTAACGGCTGGGTCGGATTGGGCCTTGCACCTCCTAAGCCCACTAGTATATAACCGTGTGGTTAGCCACACTTGTCATTTTGGGCACACAACACACATACTCCTCTACACACACACTCTCCATTCTCTCACTAAAACCCTAGACACCAAGCATCACACTCCTTCTCCTTCTTCTTGATCGAACCGGTGGCACTAGGACTCTCGGATCGAGCTCGGAATCATCATTCGGAAGTTCATTCATCACTCTTCTTACCCTCACACTTAGAGAACCCAATCGGTTAGTGTTCTACTATGTATTAAGTATTAATTGTGCTTGATGAATGAATACTTGTCTTCGTGTATGAATAAGTGGAAAAACGTATGATTTTGACTTCATCATATTCTCGGTTGTGTATGTTGGTGATAATCGGTTAAACATGTCTTGATTTCGGATATATTGTATGATGTTTTGATGGTATACATTGATGTTGAGTTAGTGTTCAAGAAATCGATGCATAAATGTTCTATGTTATGTGTTTACATTCGGTTGATGATGATTATATGTTAGTGTGTTGATATAAGTTGAAATGAATGATGAATAGAAACCGAATACATGTAATCGGCTGTGGTATGTGCACGATTAGGACGATTCATTGTGTAGATATCATAGGGTGCATGTTAGATGTTGATAAGTTGTTGTTCAGGATTTCGTTGATGATGTACTTGAATAATTGATGAACATGATGAACATATGAAGAACAACTTGAATATCATATGAACATGTCTTAAATATTTAAAAAAAACTGTTATGTTTGATCCATTTTAGCAAACTATTAGACAAGGAAACATGTTTAAGTGGGTAGTACAAACTGTTTCATGAAACCAAATTTCCATTGGATAGTACACTGTGCAGAATCAGCTCATGTCCAGTCGAGACCTTCGGTTGCGACTCGAAACCACTACGTGACAACTCGAGATCCCCGATTGCGACACAGGTTGCGAGTCGCAAACACCTGGTTGCGACTCGAGACCAAAACAACATGAACCGAAACCATGGTTGCGAGTCCAGTTGCGACTCGAGATCAGAACCATGATAACCCGAGACCGTGTTTGCGAGTCCGGTTGCGACTCGAGACCAAAACAACATAAACCGAGACCATGATTGCGACTCAGGTTGCGAGTCGTAAACGCTTAGTTGCGACTCGAGACTATACACAGATACGCACTGTTTGGACTTGCACCCCATTACGGGCTTAATTGATTGGGCCGGACTCTTGGGCCTAACGCACAGACCTTATATGTTACTTGAACGTGAATATTGTTGATCTGCCATGATTAAACGTGTATGCCATGAACGATACTTGAATGCACTGTGCTAGAAACATCCGTGTGCTACTTGGTTACGAACCTGACTTGTATAATACAACTATGATAGGACGTGAGTAGCCTCAACGTTGCTTGTTTGACTTTTCTGTGTATCTACCGAGCAAACCAAGGTGAGTTCACACCCTTTACAAAGCATGGGATTCCCAGGGGTCGGGAATTGGGGTTAAGGAACTTGGGTTCCTCGTCCTCCTTGGGTAGGACAGCAATGGTTCAGGAATGTAATTCCTCGTCCTTATGGACAGATAACTCGTACTAGACCAAAACTCTATCACGAAGTCCCTCATTTTTATATCGACTTAATCGCCGGGCCAATGGCGAGCGGGTCATTAGTTAGATAGCGCTATTTAGGTCTGACAAACCTCACACCGTGCCGCAGAGGACGGGCGTGAACTAATGGATCTGGGGCACGTCAATGATGATAGACATTGACAGTTTCAGGGCACATAAACATGACTACAGTCAGCAGTCGATATGGTAACGAGTCTAGTGTATACATGGGGTAGCCCCCACGGCCGAAATGCCAGATAACTAACACGGGGTAGCCCCCACGGCTGGATAGCCAGAGTAACCGGGAATGAACAAGTCACGTTTTTAACTATGGGGTAACCCCCACGGCAGGATGCCAGCTAAAGGAAACCGTTTTCGAAACAACTTAAAACGAACACCCAACCGTGAACTCACTCAACTTGTTGTTGACTCGTTACTACATGCTTTGCAGGTCCTTAGGTTTCTTAGCTGGAGCTTGCATGGAGGAGGATCGTTGTGGGACATGGACGGCTGTGTGCCATGTTAAACCTTGAAACAATTAAACTTATGTTTTGAATTAAGACTTATGCTTCCGCTTGCAACTTAACTATGTTTTGTTTGAACACCAATTGTATTGGTTGGATTTTTATAACTACTTATATGCTTGTTCAATATGATTGGTGGCTGGATCCTGGTCAGTCACGCCTCCAAGCGGTGGTACTCCGCAGGTGGATTTTGGGGGTGTGACAGATTGGTATCAGAGCCATTGGTTATAGAGAACTTGGTTTTAATAAAGGGGGAAAACGTTTTTGTTAAAACCAGACTATAACCTGTACAGTGCTCAACGGTCCACAACGACGCTTCACTCCACATGCAAGGCTCGACATTCTAGGTGATATGGTCTGTGTACATTGCCTACTTGTTAGTTACATAATACATTGCTTATGGTATGCTTGGTTAGTATAACTACTGTTGCTTGAACACGTGCGTGCTTACTCTATCTTATCGTCATACTTTCGCGAACCTCTCTCATGTACGTTCTTCTTGATGTGAAGATCATGTCTGGACGCGTTAACCTGACACAAGCCCAGTTGACGGCTCTGATCAACGAACGAGTTGCCGCAGCACTTGCAGCTGCACACGCAGGAGGTATATCCTGCAGTCCGAACTCATTCTAGGATCTTTAGGATCCTACTCTCGTGAACCAACCTTTGTGTTAAACTCTGTCTTTTCTTTCACCCACGATAGGTCATCATGTTCAGCCACCCGTGTGCACTTTTAAGACTTTCATGGACTGCCGACCAACTACTTTTAGCGGCACTGAAGGAGCAGTAGGTCTCCTACACTGGTTTGAGAAACTAGAATCTGTCTTCGAGATGTGCGAATGCCCTGAGGCGCGCAGGGTGAAGTATGCTACTGGTACTCTCGAGGGTTTAGCCCTCACATGGTGGAACGCTCAGGTTCAGATGCTAGGGTTGGTTGCTGCCAACGCCACCCCATGGGAAACTTTCAAGGAGATGATCATAGAAGAATACTGCAGTCGTGATGAGATTCACAAACTGGAAGTGGAGTTCTTCAACCTCAAGATGACAGGGTCGGAAATTGAAGCTTATGTGAAAAGGTCGAACGAACTGGCAATTTTGTGCCCTACTATGGTGGATCCTCCCATCAAACGCATCGAACTGTTTCTTCAGGGCTTAGTGCCGGAAATCTAAAGTCATGTGACTTCAGCGAACCTCGCCACCTACCAGCAGACTGTTCAGTTGGCTCACCGTCTCACGGATCAGGCGGTGGAGCAGAACAAGTTACCAAAACGCATAGGTGCTGCAACTACTTCTGGTACCTCTGGTGACAACAAACGGAAATGGGATGGAACTTCAAGTAAGGGTTCGACTTCTGTTCAGACCCAGTCTCAGCAGAGAAAGACTGAGGACTACAAGAGCCCTAATCAGCAATCGTCTGGTGGTCAAAGTCATGGTGGGTACAAAGGAAATCACCCCAAATGCAATCGCTGCAGCCTGCACCACAGCGGGCCATGCACCAGGGGCAACTGTCATCGGTGCAACAAGCCTGGTCACGCTGCAAAGGATTGCAGGAGCTTATACCCCGCCAATCAGAATCGTCAGCAAGCTCAACAGAACCAGCGCCAGCAGCAGCAGCAGGGCGATAACAAAGGGTGCTTTCAGTGTGGAGCTGAAGGCCATTTCAAGAGAGACTGTCCTCAACTGAACAGGAACCAGAACAACAACAACAATAACAACAATCAGGGGAGTGGTAACAATGGGAACAACAACAACAATGGCGCCAGGGGGCGGGTGTTTGTGATTGGCCAAGGTGAAGCAAGGAATGACCCCAATGTTGTGGCGGGTAAGTTCCTTCTCGATGACTTTTATGTTTCAGTTTTATTTGATTCGGGTGCCGATACTAGCTACATGTCACTAGAAGTTAGTCGAATGCTTAAGCGTATTCCAACACCTTTGAACAACAAGCACACAGTAGAGCTAGCAAACGGTAAGAGTTTAGAAGCCACACACATAGTCAAGGGTTGTAAACTCATTCTCGCTGACCGGACCTTCTCTATCGACCTCATTCCTATTATCTTGGGTAGTTTCGACGTTGTCATTGGGATGGATTGGTTATCCCAACACCGAGCAGAGATTCTTTGCAACGAGAAGGTTGTCCGTATTCCAGGTCCCGGTGGTGAACCTCTCATGATTCATGGCGACAAGAGGAGTGCTGTTGAGAACGTCATTTCTCTCCTTAAGGCCCAAAAGTGCTTGCGAAAGGGCCACACTGCCATTTTGGCTCTCGTTACTGACACCTCAGAAAAAGAGAAGAAGCTAGAAGACTTTCCAGTTGTACGCGATTATCCAGAGGTATTTCCTGAGGAATTACCTGGTCTTCCGCCTCATCGCCAAGTTGAGTTTCAGATCGAATTAGCTCCTGGAGCTGCGCCTATAGCTCGTGCACCTTATCGTTTAGCCCCATCAGAGTTGAAAGAACTCTCCACGCAACTACAAGAACTCTTGGATAAGGGTTTTATTCGTCCTAGCTCATCGCCCTGGGGAGCTCCAGTATTATTTGTAAAGAAAAAAGGACGGTACTTTCAGAATGTGCATCGACTACCGAGAACTCAACAAGGTGACGGTGAAGAATCGCTATCCTCTACCGCGTATCGACGACTTGTTCGACCAGCTGCAAGGGTCGAGCTACTATTCAAAGATCGATTTGAGATCGGGTTATCACCAGCTGAGAGTCCGGGAAGAGGACGTCTCCAAAACAGCTTTCAGAACTCGATACGGGCACTATGAGTTTTTGGTCATGCCTTTTGGGATGACAAACGCACCTGCGGTTTTCATGGACTTGATGAACCGAGTGTGCAAGCCTTACCTGGACAAGTTCGTTATAGTTTTCATCGATGACATCCTGATCTATTCTAAGAGTCGGGAGGAACACGAGCAGCATCTGCGACTTATTCTGGAACTCCTTCGAACAGAACAACTTTATGCAAAGTTCTCGAAATGCGACTTCTGGCTTCGGGAAGTCCATTTCCTAGGCCACGTGGTGAACAAGGATGGGATTCATGTTGATCCATCCAAGATAGACTCGATTAAGAACTGGCCTGCACCTCGTACACCAAAGGAAATTCGTCAATTCTTGGGTTTGGCGGGATACTACCGGAGATTCATAAAGGATTTTTCTAAGATTGCACAGCCTCTCACCTCACTAACGCAGAAGGGCGTTGTTTATCGCTGGGGAAACGCACAGGAGATGGCATTTCAGCACCTAAAGGATAGACTTTGTAGCGCACCTATCCTTTCCTTGCCGGAAGGCACAGACGACTTTGTGGTCTACTGCGACGCATCAATTCAAGGTCTTGGTTGCGTGTTGATGCAACGAGACAAAGTTATAGCCTACGCCTCACGCCAACTTAAGGTTCATGAGAAGAACTACACTACACACGATTTAGAGCTGGGAGCTGTTGTTTTTGCACTTAAATTGTGGCGGCATTACCTGTATGGTACCAAGTGCGCCATCTACACCGACCACAGGAGCCTCGAGCATATCTTCAAGCAGAAAGAACTGAATATGCGACAACGACGATGGGTCGAGCTACTGAATGACTACGAGTGCTCAATCAGGTATCACCCGGGCAAAGCCAATGTTCTGGCTGACGCCCTCAGTCGGAAGGACACTGCGCCTAAGCGCGTGCGAGCTCTACAACTCACGATCCATTCTAGTCTTCCCTCCCAAATACGAGCTGCTCAGATAGAAGCACTAAAACCAGAAAACGTCAGGGCTGAGGCCCTACGCGGATCAAGGCAACGCTTAGAGCAGAAGGAAGACGGCGCTTACTACGTAACGGGACGCGTTTGGGTCCCACACTATGGCAACCTACGAGAGCTTGTGATGGATGAAGCACACAAGTCTCGCTATTCAGTACACCCTGGATCAGATAAGATGTATCACGACATCAAAACTACGTACTGGTGGCCTAGCATGAAGGCCCACATAGCAACCTACGTTAGCAAGTGTTTGACTTATGCGAGAGTCAAGTCGGAATACCAGAAACCATCAGGCCTACTCCAACAACCCGAGATACCTCAATGGAAATGGGAGCAAATTTCCATGGATTTTGTTACTGGCCTACCTAGATCCCAGCGCGGGAACGATACTATTTGGGTGATCGTGGATCGACTCACAAAATCTGCACACTTCTTGGCTATCAAGGAGACGGATAAGTTCTCCACTCTCGCAGAAATATACCTCAAGGAAGTTGTTTCGAGGCACGGGGTGCCCACCTCCATCATCTCGGATCGAGATGCACGTTTTACTTCAGAGCTGTGGCAAGCAATGCACAAATCCTTCGGCTCACGATTAGACATGAGCACAGTGTATCACCCTCAGACGGACGGGCAGTCCGAGCACACTATTCAAACCTTAGAAGACATGCTTCGTGCATGTGTGATCGACTTTGGCAACCGCTGGGAGAAGCATCTGCCACTTGTGGAATTCTCGTACAATAACAGCTACCACACCAGCATTAAAGCTGCTCCGTTTGAGGCATTGTACGGACGTAAATGCCGGTCTCCTCTTTGCTGGGCAGAGGTGGGAGATAGTCAGATCACTGGTCCAGAGTATGTGGTAGACACGACCGAACAGATCGCTCAGATACAAAAACGCATGGCGGCCGCTCGCGAACGTCAGAAAGTTTACGCCGACATGGGCAGGAAACCACTTGAGCTCCAGGTTGGGGAGCGGGTACTACTCAAAGTTTCACCCTGGAAGGGTGTGGTTCGTTTTGGTAAACGCGGTAAACTTAACCCACGATACGTTGGACCTTTCGAGGTCATTGAGAAAATAGGCAGGGTGGCCTACAGACTCAACTTACTAGCGGAACTCGGTGCAGTTCACAACGTTTTTCACGTGTCGAATCTGAAGAAGTGTCCGTCAGATGAGACCCACGTAGTTCCTCTGAAGGAACTCACTATCGACGAACAGCTACGATTCGTTGAGGAACCAGTCGAGATCACGGACCGGGATGTTAAGGTCCTCAAGAGCACTAGAATACCTCTCGTTCGAGTTCGTTGGAACTCACGTCGCGACCCAGAGTTCACCTGGGAACGCGAAGACCAGATGAAACAAAAGTATCCCCAACTGTTCGTAAACAGTACACCCACTACTGAGGCCGAAGCTACGGAATTTCGGGACGAAATTCCAGATCAACGGGGGGTGGATGTGACACCCCAGGAAAACCGGGAAAACCATACAACTTAACTAGCTTCCTCAGTGAGTGCCTACCAAATTTCGGGACGAAATTTCTTTCAACTTGGGGATGATGTGACAACTCGAAATTTAGAACCTTTCTTGTATCCCGATTTAACATGCTTAAACGTGTGACTAGCTAACTTGTGTGATTAATGATAAGTGAACCTCGTATGTGACTATGTGTTACGTGTTGTGTTTAATTGTGTTATGTTTATATGTATGACTTGTGTGTATAGTATGCGTATATGTTTAAGAAAACCGAGAACCGAGAACCCGACTCGAGACCATGTGGTCTCGAGTGAACAGTAACGGCTGGGTCGGATTGGGCCTTGCACCTCCTAAGCCCACTAGTATATAACCGTGTGGTTAGCCACACTTGTCATTTTGGGCACACAACACACATACTCCTCTACACACACACTCTCCATTCTCTCACTAAAACCCTAGACACCAAGCATCACACTCCTTCTCCTTCTTCTTGATCGAACCGGTGGCACTAGGACTCTCGGATCGAGCTCGGAATCATCATTCGGAAGTTCATTCATCACTCTTCTTACCCTCACACTTAGAGAACCCAATCGGTTAGTGTTCTACTATGTATTAAGTATTAATTGTGCTTGATGAATGAATACTTGTCTTCGTGTATGAATAAGTGGAAAAACGTATGATTTTGACTTCATCATATTCTCGGTTGTGTATGTTGGTGATAATCGGTTAAACATGTCTTGATTTCGGATATATTGTATGATGTTTTGATGGTATACATTGATGTTGAGTTAGTGTTCAAGAAATCGATGCATAAATGTTCTATGTTATGTGTTTACATTCGGTTGATGATGATTATATGTTAGTGTGTTGATATAAGTTGAAATGAATGATGAATAGAAACCGAATACATGTAATCGGCTGTGGTATGTGCACGATTAGGACGATTCATTGTGTAGATATCATAGGGTGCATGTTAGATGTTGATAAGTTGTTGTTCAGGATTTCGTTGATGATGTACTTGAATAATTGATGAACATGATGAACATATGAAGAACAACTTGAATATCATATGAACATGTCTTAAATATTTAAAAAAAACTGTTATGTTTGATCCATTTTAGCAAACTATTAGACAAGGAAACATGTTTAAGTGGGTAGTACAAACTGTTTCATGAAACCAAATTTCCATTGGATAGTACACTGTGCAGAATCAGCTCATGTCCAGTCGAGACCTTCGGTTGCGACTCGAAACCACTACGTGACAACTCGAGATCCCCGATTGCGACACAGGTTGCGAGTCGCAAACACCTGGTTGCGACTCGAGACCAAAACAACATGAACCGAAACCATGGTTGCGAGTCCAGTTGCGACTCGAGATCAGAACCATGATAACCCGAGACCGTGTTTGCGAGTCCGGTTGCGACTCGAGACCAAAACAACATAAACCGAGACCATGATTGCGACTCAGGTTGCGAGTCGTAAACGCTTAGTTGCGACTCGAGACTATACACAGATACGCACTGTTTGGACTTGCACCCCATTACGGGCTTAATTGATTGGGCCGGACTCTTGGGCCTAACGCACAGACCTTATATGTTACTTGAACGTGAATATTGTTGATCTGCCATGATTAAACGTGTATGCCATGAACGATACTTGAATGCACTGTGCTAGAAACATCCGTGTGCTACTTGGTTACGAACCTGACTTGTATGATACAACTATGATAGGACGTGAGTAGCCTCAACGTTGCTTGTTTGACTTTTCTGTGTATCTACCGAGCAAACCAAGGTGAGTTCACACCCTTTACAAAGCATGGGATTCCCAGGGGTCGGGAATTGGGGTTAAGGAACTTGGGTTCCTCGTCCTCCTTGGGTAGGACAGCAATGGTTCAGGAATGTAATTCCTCGTCCTTATGGACAGATAACTCGTACTAGACCAAAACTCTATCACGAAGTCCCTCATTTTTATATCGACTTAATCGCCGGGCCAATGGCGAGCGGGTCATTAGTTAGATAGCGCTATTTAGGTCTGACAAACCTCACACCGTGCCGCAGAGGACGGGCGTGAACTAATGGATCTGGGGCACGTCAATGATGATAGACATTGACAGTTTCAGGGCACATAAACATGACTACAGTCAGCAGTCGATATGGTAACGAGTCTAGTGTATACATGGGGTAGCCCCCACGGCCGAAATGCCAGATAACTAACACGGGGTAGCCCCCACGGCTGGATAGCCAGAGTAACCGGGAATGAACAAGTCACGTTTTTAACTATGGGGTAACCCCCACGGCAGGATGCCAGCTAAAGGAAACCGTTTTCGAAACAACTTAAAACGAACACCCAACCGTGAACTCACTCAACTTGTTGTTGACTCGTTACTACATGCTTTGCAGGTCCTTAGGTTTCTTAGCTGGAGCTTGCATGGAGGAGGATCGTTGTGGGACATGGACGGCTGTGTGCCATGTTAAACCTTGAAACAATTAAACTTATGTTTTGAATTAAGACTTATGCTTCCGCTTGCAACTTAACTATGTTTTGTTTGAACACCAATTGTATTGGTTGGATTTTTATAACTACTTATATGCTTGTTCAATATGATTGGTGGCTGGATCCTGGTCAGTCACGCCTCCAAGCGGTGGTACTCCGCAGGTGGATTTTGGGGGTGTGACAGTAAAGAAGATATGAAAGAGAGTAGAAGGAACTTGCTAAGTTAAAATTTCAACAATTTTAACCATATCTATGGAGAGACAGTTGAAAATCAGATTCAGAGATTTGTTAAGCTTGTCACTCAAATTACCATGGAAGATCTGCACCTGACAAATGACACAACAAACAGACAACTTCTGAATGCTTTACCAAAAATTTGGGATCATCATGTAGCTATGATCAAGAAGACTAAAGATCTTGTTCGATGCAGCTTGTCGGAAATGATTTCTCATATCAAGGCTTGTGAACTAGACAACAAACAGAGGGAAAAAAATCACAAAAATAGTTTGCTAGCTGCTGGATTCACCTCAAGACACTCTGCTTCAAACAACAATGTTGCTCTCATGTCACAAGCTAGGTTTCAAATGTTCATCAGTTTGGCATCTGCTAAAGCTACTCCTGAGCCCGCACCTGCAAATGTTTTCTACTCTGGCACTCCAGCGCCGTTTGTCACATCATCTATTGCCGCTGCCGTGTCAACCAATCCTGCTGCCAAGAACGAGATGATTGCTTTCTTCTCTCAACAATCCAAGGAGAATATTAACATCGTTTCATCTGTTATAAATTGTCTAAATACTTTTGTTGCAGGTCAAAAAGCTCCTCCAAATTTCTATATAGATGACTTAGATCAAATGCATCCAGAGGTTGCGGAAGAGATGGATATCACATGGCAAACGGCGATGGTAGCGTTTAGGGCAAAACATTTTGTGAGGAGAACTGGAAGAAACAAATGGAGAAATCTTAGTTTCACTAGACCTACCAAGCTGGGAATTGACAAATCTAAGATTTGCTGCTACAATTGTCATGAACCAGGACACATGTCACGAAACTGCACCAATCCTTCAGTCAACAGAAATCAGACTCTAGCTCAACCTGCTCCACCTGCCTCAAGGAACACTTAGAGGGTTATTACTACAATAAACACTACAGCTACTGCTAGTGGAAATGATAACAACTCAACCATGGTGGTTCAACCTGATGGATCATTTGATTGGAACACAGAGATCCAACAGCTAAGACTTTCAGCTCATGAGAATCAGACTCCCTCAGACAACATCGCATTCATGACTTCAGCACCTGAGGAACATATATCTTCAGACAACTTCGCTTTCGTGACTCAGATTCTGTCTGCTCCCTTTCATAAACTCACTGCAGAATAGGTAAATTCTTGTTTCTATACTCCTGAATGTAGAGGTAGAGTTGAGGCATATCATTTACATAACTCAGAACTGATCCAAGATTACAATGATATAAAAAGACATAATTCTTATTTAACAAAAAACAAAAGGTTTTTTAAATAAAAAATCGAAGCTCAAAGAAATGATATTAAAAAGCTTTAAGAGGATCTAAGTGTGAAGAGTTGTAGTTACGAGTATGTGATGTGTGCAAAGCATGATATATTTTTATTGATATTTTGAGCCCATTTTACGCATTAGTTAAGTTAATTTATAAAACATGATATTCTACTAACACTAAACACACACTTGGGCAAGTGCACCCATCGTGAGCGTAGTATAGCGTTGGTAAGATACCGAGGTCGTCCAAGGACACAAGAGCTTTTAGTACCGGGTTATCCTCAACGTCTAATCAATCTAAATTTTTGAGAAAAGTTTTGAAACATAAAAGTAAAAACTAAAAATGCAAAGAAAAATAAAATAAAAACAGATAGACAAGATAGAATCACTTGGGTCCAACTCGTCTTTTATGTATCCTTTGATGATTTTCGCACTTTCTAACTTTTTAAGAGATTATCTTAGTTATAGTAGTAGGCCCCTCTTTTGAAGGTGACGTTACCCTCAACCCAATGGTTTGAGTCAGCAGGGATACAATCCCAAAGGGTCGGAATATTGAAAGATAATTAAGTAAGTTATTAATGCGAAAAGTGGTAGGCCCCTCTTTTGAAGGTGACGTTACCCTCAACTAAGTGGTTTGAGTCAGCAAGGATACAATCCCAAGAAGCCGGTTTAATGTATTAATAGTAGTTTACATATGAGGGGTTCAAGCTATTCGCACCCCCTCCATCCAATACCAGTGGGTATTGAAGGAGGTCCTAGTAAGCTTGAACCAGGTCCTCGCAGGATCTATACACTGAACGAAGCAAGAACTTTACCAAACCATTCCCCTAACCCCCGACCAGGTAGTCAACGTGCCTTTATATAGACTGTAAAGACACGAATGATGCAATCTTTTACTTTATATAGACAGTAAAGTAACCTCAAGACACCATGGAAAAATGATAAAGAAAATTCACCTTCAACATAAGAAACTAATTATTAAAGTTATTATTACAAACCCAAATAAAAAGTGCCGAAAGATTAAAAATCAAAAGTAATAAAATAAAGACTTGTCTTCACCAAGTGATGTAAGAGGCTTAACTAAACGTGGCCTTTGATTGGCAAGAACCCTTACAATCAATCTTGGATCCCGAGACTACTACAGACTCTAAAGATGGATGATGGTGGTGGGTGTTGGTGTTGTAGTGGTGGTGGAGTGATGGCAAAGTGGGAGAGTAGTGGTTTGCCAATAGATGCTTTTCAAGTGAACCAAGCACCCCTATTTATAGCCTGCACAAAGCTCTGGCCACGGCCCTGTGTCCGGAGGGCACACCCCATGGCCAGCATCTTCTCTTCCTTCATTAATTGCAAGTGTCAGCAGAGGGCCCCACACGACCTTGTTTGTTTATCACAAAACTCTCATTTTTTTGTCACAAGATAACCGAGCTTTTTATTAAAACAAATGGGTTTGAAAACAAAAAAAGTTTTGGTGGGTAAAGGGTGTTTGTTTTGTGGGTTTTTGAAATGAAAAGGTTTAGGGTCAAAGGGGTGAACTAGGGGGGGTTTTTGGGTAGGTAATAAAAAAGATGAAAAATAATGGTGTTGAAAGGAAAATGGGTTAGTCCTAATGCCTCCATCATTTACTTACTTCGGTTCAGGTTGGTAAGGACCGGGAATAAATCGACTTGGTAAGTTCTAGAGTCATAAGAACCAAGTGGCTATTCACATAAGAAACGAAAAATGAGCATTTAGTTTAAAGATATATGCATGTATGCTCAATAAAGGCTCAAGACTCACTTATTGTGGGAATGGAGGTATAATGTGATCAAGTATATATAAGCAAATTTTAATTAGATTTGTCATGCCTTTTCGTAATTTTCTTATTGGTTCTTTTTATCACGACGCTATCGGTTGTAAATTTGTAAAAATATAACCTTTTCAGAACTTGTTATTCCTAAATGGAAAAATTACAACTTTTGTCCTTTATCTTTATAGTACTTTACAGGCGGTGTCCTTTTTTTCAAATGTTGACAGGCGGTGTCCTTTATAGGGAATTTTGTTGCAAGTTTTGTCCTTTGAGCCTAACCTAGTTAGATTTTTTTGTTAAATCTGATTACCCAAGGGTATTTTAGTCTTTTTACCTCTTTATTATTATTGTTATTAATATTATTGTTATTATTATTATTGTTATTATTATTATTAGATTATATATCAAACTCCCTTCCTCTCTCTCTCTATAGAACTCTCTGCCTCTCTCTCTACAACTCTCTGCCCCTCTCTCTACCACACTCTCTCACCGCCTTAATGCCGCCACCATCCATCCAGTGGTTCGCCACCATCCATCCACCGGTTCACCACCATCTTCACCGCCTTACGCCGCAAAATAACCACCCACTACCCTTCCGTTTTGTGTTTCCACCACCGTACAACCACCACTAACTGCAACCACTACCAAACAGAGGGGTGATACGAGACATAGGGGTTTGGGTTGATTTGTTGATTCACCATGAACGGCTAGGGTTTTGTGTTGATTTCACCTGTTGGAGAGAGAGTTGATACGAGTAGAGGGGTTTAGGTGGGGCGGGGGGTTTCCGCTGGGAAGTTGTGTTAGGGGTTTCACAATCATCTTGGTTGATTTGTGTGAAGAGAACAAGCTTACAGAAGAGATCCAGGTCTATTCGCATCATCTTCTTCTCTTTTTTCTCAAGTCTGCTACTAAAAAGCTCACAATCAGCCCCCAATCAAGCTTACAGAAGAGATCCAGGTCATCCTCAACGGAGATTTGTGTGAATTATCGAGATGAATAATTTGATGTGTATTGGTTAACTTTTTTTGGTTCTGGTTAGTTGCTATTACAGTATGAGTTTTGTGGATTAGTTAGATCGGATTATTATCATCTAGCGGTTGATATATTATTATAGGTTTTATGTTTTGTTGTTGAATTTAGTTGATTTTATGAAAGTATATTGTTGATTCGGTGTTAAGTAGAATGAATTTGGATACAATTTCAGTAGATTAACTAGGTTATAGTGTTGAATTATAGGTGATTTAGGTAGAGCTGTATAGTTGATTTGCTTGATTTCAGATTTTAGATCTGATTATTAGGGTAATTTGATTTCAGATATATAATTTTTTTTGAAATATTTTTTAAAGAATAAATTACAAGTTTTGTCCTTTAAATAAGTAAAAAGACTAAAATACCCTTGGGTAATCAGATTTAACAAAAAAATCTAACTAGGTTAGGCTCAAAGGACAAAACTTGCAACAAAATTCCCTATAAAGGACACCGCCTGTCAACATTTGAAAAAAAGGACACCGTCTGTAAAGTACTATAAAGATAAAGGACAAAACTTGTAATTTTTCCTTCCTAAATTAAACCAAGACAAGTAAAAAATTGAAATTTTTAGCGGTTCCAATAGAGTTTTGTGTAAGGCTTGTTATTAGGACTTGCAAGATTCAAGGTTTTAGCATCCCCCCACACTTAAATTACACATTGTCCTCAATGTGTCCCAAAAATAAGTTTTTAGCTTGATTCGAATGTGTAAAAGGTGTTGAAAAACAAGTTTTTATGTTACTGGGTGTCTGGTCGTGACCCCGTGTGGTCCGGGCATGGCCCCGTGGTCAGATCACCAGTATCAAAATGTAACAGAAGGCTGGCCACGGGGCGTGTTCAGTGAGCACGGCCCGTGGCCAGTTACCTGAACTGGACAATTTTCTTCAGAGCCTGGGCACGGGGCGTGTTGGGTTGAGCATGGCCTAGTGCTGCACTTGCTGTAATGCTGGAAAAGTTGACAGAAGACTCTGTTTTCGTGCATGGGGTGTGGTTTTAATGTTCCCTTAGCAACCTCCATATTTTCGAGTGTGATTTACTCCTGAAAAGTAAGACTAAACTAGAAAACATAAAAGTTAAACTAAATTAATATGAAACTAAAACTAAGGATAGTTCCGCGGAATGCCTCCGTGGTGCGCCACGTTTATAAGGGTCCTTGGCTAGACCCAAAGTCAGTCATATGTTACCCAAGCAGGATGTCTCGCATCCCGTGTTGCACCTTCGGAGAGCGTCATCCAAGCTTGAGTCTATGACATCCATGTAGTTGACCAAGTCGTCCTCTACTCTTTTCCTAACCCCGAATTTCATCTACTTGTCTCCAACCCTCAATGTTAACTTCCCATCACTCATATCCACCATTGCACGAGCGGTGGCAAGGAATGGTCTTCCTAGAATGAGTGGAACTTCGGTGTCTTCCTCCATGTTGAGTATGACAAAATCGGCTGGGAAGACAAAGTCTCTGACTTTTACCAATAAATTCTCGACGACACCTTGTGGGTGTTTGATTGACCTATCGGCGAGTTGTATGCTCATCTTTGTGGGGCTCGTCTTACCTAGTCCGAGTCGGTCAAACATTGATGCAGGCATGAGATTGATGCTAGCCCTAAGGTTGGCTTGTGCATTTTGTACAGGTGATCCCCCAATGGAACAAGGGATGGTGAAGCTTCCGGGGTCAATTTTCTGTTGTGGAAGTTTGTTGAGTAGTACGGCGGAGCATTCTTCACTTAGATTGACCAACTGCAATGTTTCAGTCTTCCTTTTGTGGGTGAGGAAGTCTCTCATGAATTTTGAGTACTTTGGCATTTGAGTGAGGACTTCCACAAATGGAATATTGATATGCGATTGTTTTAGTAAGTTTATAGCTTTTGTGAGTTGGTCGTCGGTCTTTTGGCGAAGTAACCGACCGGGGTAGGGTACCGAGGGGTTTTTGGTAGGTTCGGAATTTGGTGGAGGAGTTGTTTCCTTGTGGGTTGGGGGCGAAGTCGTGGTTTGGATGGGTGGATTATTGTTGGTTGAGGGTAGTGGGCTTCCTCGGGACCTACGGTCCGGTTTCTTAGTGTTATGAGGTTGCGCCTTTGGGTTGGTTTAGGTATTGCTAGGTAATGCGCCTTGTGGTCTCTCAGAGAAATTTTGGGCTAGTTTTTTCAGTTGTTTTTTCAATGTTTTGAATACTAGCTTGTTGATTTCTAAAGTTGGATTCCGCTTGTAGGAATCGATCCAAGTACCTTTTTCAGTTTCGGAGATGAGGCGTGTAACGAGGTCTTCAAGCCTCTCCCGACCCCTTTGTTGTTGTTAAGTGAAATTTTGTGACTCATTTCTTAGTTGTTGTTGAAAGTTTGTTCGTTGATTTTGATTTTGTTGGTTACTACTATTTCCAGGCTCCCTCCAACCAAGGTTAGGGTGGTTACGCCATCCTTGGTTGTAGGTACCCGTTGGGGGACCCGACGACCTAGGTCTATTATCAATGTAGTTTACCATTTCTGTTTGATTATCCATTTCTTTCATACAACTCCAATTTTCATGTGGCCCACCACACCCTTCACAAGCCATAACCGAGGCTATTTTTGCCATTTCTAACCTTTGATTTTTGAAGATAGGACCTCGATTTGGGCTTGTAAAGAGGTGCTCTCATCTACTTTATGGGTGCCCGGGGCAATAGATTTTGTGCCTCGGGGGTGTGCCATTGAAAATTGTTTTGAGCAATTTCCTCAATTTGATTATAAATTTCATTTGGGCGACGATTACCTAGGAGTCCCCGGAGCTTGAGTCGAGTGTTTGTCTTGTGTGTGGCAACAACCCATTATAGAAAGTGGATACTTGTTGCCACACTACGAGATCATGATGAGGACATTTCCTCAATCACTCCTTGAATCTTTCCCAAGTTTCATATAAGGATTCCCCGTCCTCTTGTGAATCTGTATTGATTTCAGTCATTAATTTAGCGGTTTTAGAGGGCGGGAAATACTTATATAGAAATATTTGGGCAAGTTCATCCCAAGTGTTTACCGAACCACTTGGGAGGGTGTTTAGCCTAGCCTTAGCTTGGTCTCTTAGTGAAAATGGGAACATTCGGAGGCGGATGGCGTCGTTTGAAGCTCTGTTGATCCGGAAAGTGTCACATATTTCCAAAAAGTTGGTAATATGTAAATGGGGATCTTCATCAGCTAGGCCATGGAAGGTTGCGGAATTTTGAAGCATTTGAATCAAATGCGGCCGAAGTTCGAAGTTGTTGGCATCGACATTCGGTGCATGGATGGCGGCTCCGAGATTACCGATTGTGGGCCGTAGGTAATCCATTAGAGTACGCTGATCCGCCATTGGGAGTTGGTCCCCGAAGCCTTCTCTTGATTTTTGTCTTTTAGTCTTTTTCTTAGAAAGCGTTCGGGTTCGTGTAGAGGTTCTTTTATGTCTTTATTGGAACTGGAGCTCATGCAGTGCGTAGAGACTTCAGGCCCTGCAATTGAGTTCCATGTTCTGTGATAAAAACAAAAAGAATGTCGGTCAGATCTCTTACCACGGCCCGTGGTCATGGTTATAGTATCTGTTTTCTGGATCCTAGTTACTGGGAGTTCAGCACGGCCCCGTGGTGCACCACCATGGCCCCGTGGTCACTCTTCTGTAACTCAGAAAACAAAAACAGCCAGTAAGAATGATGGGCACGGCCCCGTGTCCGACCCACCATGGGTCGTGCTGAAGTTTGCAGAAACTGAAGAATTAAGAAAAAAATCCTAAAAAATAGAAAAATAAATAAAAATAATTAGGCTGTTGATTTTAAACTTTCTTAAAATCCTTGTGTCCCCGGCAACGGCGCCAAAAACTTGGTGTGTGAGAAGCGTGATATATTTTTATTGATATTTTGAGCCCATTTTACGCATTAGTCAAGTTTTAAATTTATAAAACACGATATTCTACTGACACTAAGCACACACTTGGGAAAGTGCACCCATCGTGAGCGTAGTATAGTGTTGGTAAGATACCGAGTGTCACACCCCGAAATATCAGAGCATTGGCGTGACTGAACTGGTATCTTCATTGCACAGCGGAAGCAAATAAGCTAAGACTTTTAGAAAATGAACGCCCACTAAGTTCTCGAGTCTCCAATGGTTCTCCTATTCCAACCGTTCAACTGTTTGAAAAGTAACCTGAGAAAGAAACATGCGAAAAAGTCAACATAAAGTTGAGCGAGTTCATAGTTCGTTTGTAAAAGATTTGAAATAAATCTTTTGAATAACCGGTTTGTGAAATAATATTGAGAAAATGAATTTAGAAATCATTTTCTTGCCAAGTTATATGGAAACTTTGTATTTGTAATGCATTATGTTCGTAAAACCATGTATTTGTAAACTCTCGTATTTGTAATGTTCGTGTAACCGTCAATGCCCACCCTGACTTTGACTCCATGCCCGCATAATCCTATGCTTTGAATTTGTATAAAACCTTTGTAAACAATGTATGTATGTATGTAAATCCCGGTATGAAAGCAAATAAGGAAAAGATCACCAATGGTTTGCAAGGCCACTGATATGTGTGACGGTGTAGGAAGACTCAAACCTAGCAGACTTTGTACCGGGCTTCCGGCTGGAAGACATAGTCACCACATGGCACATTCTGCGGACTCATGGATGGGGCTCGCTACACCCAAATAGATCTATCACTCATGCCCCTCGGTCCTGATACGAGGATTAATGGTCCCAAGTATCCGCCTACCCTATCACATGATCTATGGTTCTTTCCTAGGCTAATCATACCAATAGTATTGTAAGTATTCCTATGTAACATGTATTTTACCCCAGTCTCTTAGACTGAACCTCCCCAGCCTCTAAGACTGAACCTCCCCAGCCTCTAAGGCCAACTCCCCAATCTCTATATATTATCACCAGACGATCCATCCCTAGTCATGAAAATCATTCACATTTCGATAATACGCATTTGTTTTGTAAAAACCGGTATATTTAGTATAATCCATTCGTAAACCATTTGAGTTCCTCGAATCCATTCGTAATATGATTTAGAAATATGAGTTTTCGTTCGTTCAAAAGCTTTGTATGTTCTTGCACAACGTGCTTTGTCTAAAAATATGCAGTCTTTGTTCATCGAGAACTTTGTGTGTTTTCTGCAAAACATGCATGTCTTTCCACCCCGAAAACATTTATAAAAATGTAAAACCGTAAAAAGGTGGGGTTATGAACTCACCTGAGTTGCCTTGTGCAAAGCTAGCTAATTATGACTTCGTGATGTCGTTTCTAAGATGAGACTCGCTAGCGTGCATTCTACAATATTCCTAACACGGAATATCTTATAAGTTTCTAAATAAGCGCAGTAACTAAACTACGTGTCATCGAGCTCTACCGAATCGTTAACTGAACGGTTCAATGGTAAGTTGTGAAGTAAATGGAAACGATTAGGTCATATTTGATAAGTTTCGTTTATCGTCGATAATAACTAACAAGTCTTGAAAAGACTTGATTCTCGAGATATTAGAAATAAATAAATATTTATATCAAAACATATAAATATATTGTTAAGGTCGCTTGTCGTCTCGAGAAATCGTTTGTATATAAAAAGAATGTTTTTATAAAACTAACATATAACAAATTCGTGTCATATATTGCGTCTTGCATATATTCGTCAAAGTATATGTAGATGCCGTTTAGGCGTTTTGAAATTAATATAAAAAGTTATATTTACTTTACAAGAGTATGATCGTGTTGTTGAACGTTTGTAAGGAAAAGATAAACTATATCTATTTTACAAAAGAGCTCATGATGTACGATGTTTAAAATAAATATATAAGCTATATTTATTTTTATAAAACGAATTTGTGTCGTTTAATATTTCAAATAAATATATACACTATATTTATTTTAGTAAACAATTGTCGTGTCGTTTGTTTGTTGAAATAAATATACAATATATTTATTTTTATGAAAAGAAGTTGTATTAGTCGACATTTGAGACGATATAAATCATTACATTGATTTCATAAAGACTTGTCGAACTTTCAAGTTTAAAGTAATATAATAACTATATTAATTTCTATAAAAGAATCCAAAACGTGTTGATGTCCGATGTAGACTACATTCACCTTTATAAAAGAATCGTCGAGATTTCAAAGTTTAGAATAAATATAAATACTATATTTATTGTTGTAAATACTTTCCGAATCATCATTTTCGTGAATTGTGAAGTGTTGTCGAAAGTAATTATATACTTGTATCTGTCTTTCTAAAATATCATTTGAATCCGAAAGTTGTTTTATAATAACATGCGTATTATTTTACTGATTTTCTCGAAAATGGGCAGAGTCTCCTCTGTTTTTGGACGGCCCGACAACACAAGTTGTCGTTATTTTTCAAGATTCAACTCAATTATCAATATTAATTTAACAAGTAATCAAATTATATAACTTTCGCCAAATATGTCAAAATTTAACTATATTCTAGTCGATCGGTTTGAGCTCGTTTTTCACGTGAAAATAAATAGAAGTATAAGAATAACGAAATGAATTGCGCCGTAAAATCTTTACCATCTTCTCGTGTCGAAACGCTAGCTGAGTTGACCTAGTCAACTGAGTTGACCGGTTGATTTGACTGAGTCAACTCACTGTGTTGACCAGGGTTGACCGAGTCGACTCGGTTTGACCGAGTCAACCCGAATCACGAAATTGAACCTGCTGACCAAAGTCGACTGAATTTGACCGGATTTTACTGTTGACCCGAACCCAAGCCGAGTCTCGAATCCCGAGCTTAAAACTGACCCGAGCCCCAAGTCTGACTTTAACCATAATACCCGACAATAGACACTGCCGCCACACTGTCATCGATCATCATCGGAAAAGAACACCACTGCCGTCGTGCACTGTCGTTGGGGTCGTTGGAGAGACGGTAAACCTCCGTCACCTTCATCTTTATTAGCAACAACAACAACACCCTCATTATCATCAACAGTAACCTTTCATCTTCATCATCAACTTTGATAATCCATAGATCATTGACATCTTCAACATCAGTAATTTATCATCAATATTCAGACAAGAATAAAAATAAAAAGGGAACAAGGAGTCTTTTACCATGAAATCGTCAGAGAACACCACCTCCACCGCCGCGGCTCCACAGCCGACGGCGGATTCGTCGCCGGAAAACGGTACTTCACCGTCGATCTCCTTCTTTCTCTGTCCTCTCTCTCCTTCTGCCCTGTCCCTCTCTTCCTCTTTCTCTCAGATTGGTGAAGTGGGTGTGTCGTCTAGCTGGTTCAAAGACGAGGGGGTGAGGGTGGTTGACTCGCCGAAACAGAAAAAGGTTGAGGGGGGGGGGGGGGTGGTGCTTGTGTGCGTCGACTGACCAGAGAGGTGTCGGCCGGAGTTCCGATCTCCGGTGATCGGGTTATAGGAGAGTGAGAGACAGGGACTTGGTGTGCGGATGGACTCAAGAGATGGGTGTGCGTTGTTTAGAGGAGATGAGACTTATCTCTGTGTTTGTTATGTGTGTGTATAAAAATCGAGAGAGAGAGAGAGAGAGAGGTCTTATAGAGATATTGAGATTGTGAGGATCTTGAGAGATTTTGATAAATCTTGTTGAGATTTGTAAATCTTTAATAAGATTTTATTAGATTTTGCAAGATCTTGATAGGATTCTATATATATTATGTGCAGGTTTAGGCTTGTGGGTTTTGGGCTTGGGCCCAGGGCCCACAAGCCCATCTCATGTGTAAGTGGCTCGTAATTCCTACGAGACCCGATACCGCAACCCAAACTCCATAAGTGTTGAAAGCATAAAATTTTAAAATTAAAAGGCGTATAATTGTGGCGTTCGTCGTGTGACGCGTTCGTTTGTCGATCACGGTAATAATCGCGAAAAATTATATCATTGTCGTCTTTAATCCGTTTTTCGAGCCAGTTTCAACTACGATTGCTAAAATTTAGTTACGAAGCTAAAATATATCGTAAAAATTTAATATTTGTCGGTGTTGTCAGTATTTTATACGACATCAGTTCGTTGTCGCTTAATATTCACCGGATCTTTCCGTAAATCACCATTCGCGCACTGTAAAGTCGTATAGACGTTCCTAGGCACTCCAAAGGCCTAATTAAGTTAATTTGCATCTCAAACACTATTTATTATCACGTTAATCACCTGTTAATCGCGTAATTAGGTGTCGTAAATCACCGGTTATCACATTCTCCCCCTGTTACAGAAATTTCGTCAACGAAATTTAGACTATGTTATCTCCTCAGAATTGTGTTATTCGCAGGTAAGTCCGAATAATAACAAAGCGAATGACCGCGTAATTGAAACAAGACTTATTCGAATCATGTGAATTTAATGACATTCCTCAACAATAAGAACCCAATGGTTTACAATAAATGTGTTTCAGCAAATCGATGTCAAAGGAAACAAGTCGTATAGATACAGTCACTAGTGTGACTAAGTCAACAGGGACCCAACAATGAACAGGAACTTCGACCTATCGAATTCCATATGAACGTTTACAACATGTAAATGAGTTCTAAAAGCAATAACATCCACTGGATGAACTTTGAATCAACAATCTCAAATGTACTAGTTTGCATGAAATGCTCGATCGTGATCAGCACAAGCTGCAAGTTATACCGACGCCACAAGGTGTCGCAATGAATGAAACAATTCAATAATAGGGGTGATCGAACAAGTATCACCTGTGTTTTGCATTCTATTGAAAGCGCAATGAAGTAAATATGAAAATTTTTTCTAACAACATCAAAAGATTTTCTATTGAAAATGGAACATCAAAGAAATAATGTTTTCGATCGAAGATGAAGAAGCAATGAATATCGCAAAACATTCGTTCGATGTTGAAAGAATCGTTAGGAGGTACACTGGAATATAAAATGAGTTTTGTGTACCCTTGTCTTATCACACGATTGTGTTAAGACTGTTGTAATGTGATAAATCAAAGCGGATTTAATTTAAATCAATAAATAAATAATTAAATCCGTACATAAGATATGTAAACGAGTTTAGCGCAAACTTCAAATAAATTAAAATACCACCACAAGGTGTCAAAATCAACAAACAATTTAATGGAGTCGAATGCCAAACAAGTTTACTTCGACTTAGAACAAATGAAACACTTGTTAAAACGAATTTTGAACATGATGCTCCCAATACATCATATGATGCTCTGAAGTGAATATCTGTAATGGACAAGTTCAAACAATTGAACTTGGTTTCGGTGCAAGGCGACAATAAATACATGTATCGACAAGAAAACTTTCGGCATGGTCACAACGAAAAACCATGTATGTAACTTGAAAATACAATATATTTCAAGGAAATGTGTTGACTTGATACCAAAGAAGCCAACAATTACAATAATGCAGGTCATTCGAATCACAATTCATTAATTAGGTTTAGCAAAGTAATATTTGAACTTTGATGAAACACTTATTCGAAACAAAACCACATGCGTAACAAACCGATGCATGTGTAACATATGAATTTTTCAAGAAATGAAGCAAATGAATATTCGCTATACTGAAAGAAATGATCGTGACACAATGACCATTAAGAGGAGTAGAGATGTGAAAATCTACTCGCTAGATGCAAAAGTCGAAATTTCAATAAAAGAAATTTAAGGACTTTACCTGGGGTTTCATGTGACGTCCGTTTGTTAGGTGACATTACCATGGAATGTCGAACATAGCGTATTCGTCGTTAACTGAAATAGGGGGATGCGGAGACATACGTCTTCTCCTTGGAGTGATTCGTGTCGTTGCAGGACCGCGTGCCAAACCGCCGCTTCCTGATCGATAGTTCTCCTGCTGACAGGAATCTAGCGTCGTCGTTGAATTGCGTCATTGTTTCTTCTCAAAGGCCTTGCCTTGATAGTCGTATGTGATGTGCTTCAACCTCCATTGACGTACATATTGAGTTTCGCGTATACCTGTGCACTAGCGTTTCGTTCCGCGTAGGATGTGATGTACCCCGACATCCGTTGACGTAAAATTTAAGTTCCATGTGCACTAGCGTTTCATTATGTGTAGGCTGCCTGCTCGGGTAGTTAAAATATCATAGACAATATGGATAATAGTGTGTGCCCGAGTTAATAATCGTGGTTCCTACGTGATGACCTTGAATGAATTTCAACATAAGTTTCCGAAGGTCTTAAATGCATGTTTCCTAAACTCTCAGAGTTTTGTGTACTGTATGCAACCGTTTTGTGTACCGTGTGTAAAACACAACTTTAGCGTATGTTTAAAAATCAAAATTCTGATCTTTTTGTTTTCGGCAACGGTTGGAGACCATATTCGAGTCTTAGGCGTTCCGTATGTATCCAATGTCTTAATAGTCTAAGTCCCAAAGAAAGCTGAGGTTAGAGCCTAGGTATTCCTACAGAACCTAATTCGCTGAAACCTATAGCTCTGATATCAATCTGTCACACCCCGAAATATCAGAGCATTGGCGTGACTGGACTGGTATCTTCATTGCACAGCGTAAGCAAATAAGCTAAGACTTTTAGAAAATGAACGCCCACTAAGTACTCGAGTCTCCAATGGTTCTCCTATTCCAACTGTTCCATTGTTTGAAAAGTAACCAGAGAAAGAAACATGCGAAAAAGTCAACATAAAGTTGAGCGAGTTCATAGTTTGTTTGTAACAGATTTGAAATAAATCTTTTGAATAACCGGTTTGTGAAATAATATTGAGAAAATGAATTTAGAAATCATTTTCTTGCCAAGTTATATGGAAACTTTGTATTTGTAATGCATTATGTTCGTAAACCATGTATTTGTAAACTCTCGTATTTGTAATGTTTGTATAACCGTCAATGCCCACCCTGACTTTGACTCCATGCCCGCATAATCCTACGCTTTGAATTTGTATAAAACCTTTGTAAACAATGTATGCATGTATGTATGTATGTATGTATGTATGTATGTATGTATGTATGTATGTATGTATGTATGTATGTAAATCCCGGTATGAAAGCAAACAAGGAAAAGATCACCAATGGTTTGCAAGGCCACTGATATGTGTGACGGTGTAGGAAGACTCAAACCTAGCAGACTTTGTTCCTCGAATCCATTCGTAATATGATTTAGAAATATGAGTTTTCGTTCGTTCAAAAGCTTTGTATGTTCTTGCACAACGTGCTTTGTCTAAAAATATGCAGTCTTTGTTCATCGAGAACTTTGTGTGTTTTCTGCAAAACATGCATGTCTTTCCACCCCGAAAACATTTATAAAAATGTAAAACCGTAAAAAGGTGGGGTTATGAACTCACCTGAATTGCCTTGTGCAAAGCTAGCTAATTATGACTTCGTGATGTCGTTTCTAAGATGAGACTCGCTAGCGTGCATTCTACAATATTCCTAACACGAAATATCTTATAAGTTTCTAAATAAGCGCAGTAACTAAACTACGTGTCATCGAGCTCTACCGAATCGTAAACCGAACGGTTCAATGGTAAGTTGTGAAGTAAATGGAAACGATTAGGTCATATTTGATAAGTTTCGTTTATCGTCGATAATAACTAACAAGTCTTGAAAAGACTTGATTCTCGAGATATTAGAAATAAATAAATATTTATATCAAAACATATAAATATATTGTTAAGGTCGCTTGTCATCTCGAGAAATCGTTTGTATATAAAAAGAATTTTTATATAAAAATAACATATAACAAATTCGCGTCATATATTGCGTCTTTCATATATTCGTCAAAGTATATGTAGATGCCGTTTAGGCGTTTTGAAATAAATATAAAAAGTTATATTTACTTTACAAGAGTATGATCGAGTTGTTGAACGTTTGTAAGGAATAGATAAACTATATCTATTTTACAAAAGAGCTTGTGATGTACGATGTTTAAAATAAATATATAAGCTATATTTATTTTTATAAAACGAATTCGTGTCGTTTAATATTTCAAATAAATATATTCTCTATATTTATTTTAGTAAACAATTGTCGTGTCGTTTGTTTGTTGAAATAAATATACAATATATTTATTTTTATGAAAAGAAGTCGTATTAGTCGACATTTGAGACGATATAAATCATTACATTGATTTCATAGAGACTTGTCGAACTTTCAAGTTTAAAGTAATATAATAGCTATATTAATTTTTATAAAAGAATCCGAAACGTGTTGATGTCCGATGTAGACTACATTCACCTTTATAAAAGAATCGTCGAGATTTCAAAGTTTAGAATAAATATAAATACTATATTTATTGTTGTAAATACTTTCCGAATCATCATTTTCGTGAATTGTGAAGTGTTGTCGAAAGTAATTATATACTTGTATTTGTCTTTCTAAAATATCATTTGAATCCGAAAGTTGTTTTATAATAACATGCGTCTTATTTTACGGATTTTCTCGAAAAACGGACAGAGTTTCCTGTAGGTCCGGCTAGGGGAGGATCTAGTCGCCTAATCCTTGTATACGAACCACTCCGGTTGTGCGGAATCCAACCGAAATAGCAAACCGAGATAGAACACGCAATAACACGACACGCAAAGTTCAACGATTAACACCACTTGTATTAAACGTATGAAAGGTCCGTTACAAGCACAAGGTTTACAAATCAGTTCTGCAAACTCTCTCTAGTGTGTGTGTGTGTTTCTGCTCTCTAAGTGTCCAACTACTGTCTCACTTCTGAAATGAACACAACACACGGGTATTTATACCCAAACCAGCAGGTCTGGTCGAAGGATCATGCATACCGGTCGAAAGATCATCTTTCGACCAGGAACAGCTCGAACGATCAACATGTACCACGAAGGATGTGATCTTTCGTGGTCCATCTCTCGAAGGTCCATCTTTCGAGCTCATTATCATCGAAGGATATAAGTGATCCTTCGATGACCATCCTTCGAACCAAACACATTACAAACATAATGTTGACTGTTTGGCCAAGTCAAACCAGGAGGATGGTTGACTTGGTCAAACTTACAAGACTAACAAGACATCGTTTTACATTGTGACCGAATACAGACAAAGTGCAGACATAAGTGCACCAACAAACTCCCCCTTGGCTGTAGCTTTGTCTGGCTTATCAACAAACAGCTGTTGCTTTGTCTCGATCTTCAGTCTTATAAGTTCTCGTGTCTTTAAGTCTTTGACTTCTATTCAAGTCTTCAATGTCGGAGGATCTTTAAAGTCTTCACGTCTTGAAAGCAGAAAGTGTATGAACAAACTCCCCGTATCACGTAGGAAGTGTGTTGACAAACTCCCCCTTAACATAAGCTCCCCCTTGAGTTATGCTCGTGAAAGTCTTTATCTTTATGAAGTGAGATCCTTGTGGTGTTGATGATGGTCAGCGGCAACTCGATCATCTTCATCATTTGAGTGCCTTCACGTCGTGTCTTCATTCCGAAGCTTGTCATCGACCATGTTCTCCTAGCCTTTAGAATCTGCACATGCAAGAAATCTAAACGCGTAATGAGAACAACCGCCTGGAATATCATAAGCAAACGACACACATGTGACCATTGTTTTAAACAAACACCGTCCGACAGTTTGAAAGTTTAACAAATTTTATCCATTTCAATTTTAACTTTCAAAACTTGCAAATTTCGACCGTTTATGAAGATTTAGTCGTTTTCGGTTTTCGTTCAGGTTTCAGGTAACGAAGACTCGAGTTCCAACATCGTACGATCGAAAATAAAATAGAAATAAAATCTTTTTGGCTTTTATAAAGTTTATATTAAAACACGCCTAAAATCTTTTTGGTATTTTTGAATATTTCAAATGTAAAGACTGAAAGCAGTAAATAAATATATATACAAACATTCTTTTTGCGAGTTTCGAGGGTAAGAGAATCATATCAGTGTACGGTCATGCCAAAACACTCTCTTTGTTCAATTAGATAACATTAAGATAAGCATCCTATAACAATTATCGGTATTGTTGTCCACATAAGCTCAACTTATCAGATGTAATCATGGCGAGGGGATACGTTAAGGTATGATTTATACTTACCGACCGGGTATCATCCACATCACGACACATTCCCGTATCAAGGTATGCACGAGGGTTCATCTTACCGGTGAGTATACCGATTATCATCTGTTTGACCGTATATGATGTGAGAAACTCACTTATTTTGATTTGAAAACAAGCCCTATGTGATATAATCACTTATTGATGAGGAACTTGATTTTCGATGCATGAGGGCACAGGAGCAAGTCCGTGAACAGGTCAGTACTTTCGTACAGCAGAGAGACGAACTTGACTCCCGGAAAGAATTTGTGATATATTATCACTTATTTGTAGGGACATGTGATTGTTGATCACTTATTGAGGTCGTATGCAATATGTACACGTATGTATGGTATCATGGAAGATCTAGACTTGCGTCCCCGTTATTTTTCGGTAAAAGATACAACCATGATACCCAGATGATAAGCAGCATAAAGACCGAATATCTCAGAACCTCGGCAATCTCTCAAACGAAATTTCGGTACTAAGACCATATGCCAATGAATGGTTCCCACCCAGTCTTCAGTCGATTTAAGTTTATATCACCCTGCACACTTTAAAATGATTGTGAGCCTACCGATACATCTTATATAGAGCTGCTTATCGTTTTTCAGTTTAAGGTTTAAAGAGGTTTAGACAGACCACTGATGTACTATCATTTTCTCTTTTGCTCGCCAGGAAACTCATTTTTGTTTTTCTATTGTTTTTGTGTTTTTAGATTTTTCAATGTTTTTGGATTTTCAAATTTTGGATTTACTCCCCCTAAAATCAATAAACTAAGACAAATTTAAAACACAAAGATATTTACAAAAATGATTTTCCGATGTTGGTTTTACTCTTGCTTGACCTTAATGCCGTTTACCAATAAAAGATAGTCAAATCTTGATTTGTCAAATGCTTTGGTAAAAAGGCGGCTCGTTGGTCATCGGTGTGGACCATGACAACATCGATGAGTTTCATATTGAAACAATCACGTGTGAAGTGATATTCGAGATCAATGTGTCAGGTCAAAGAGTGCTATACGAGATAATAATTCACAAAGCAGCTTAAATATCGACAAGTATAGGAGAGATTAGAAATTCAAAACCGTATCCTGCAACTGCTTCGTGCATTGCAAGGAATCTGAGCGCTCTCCCAAACTGGATATCCACCCGTTGTGGACTTCAAAGTCGATTTAGTAGCTACTTCAATCCCTTCACAGCAACAAGATCATAGACCTCTGGGTCCGGCTGGTCTTCCACATTGTACCAGCAAAGGTCTTTGTCTTTCTCTTTGAGAAGTAGTGTGCGGTTGTTCAATCCATGCCAAGGCATCCGCACACCCGGTTGGTTCGTTCAACAAACACATTTTCTTCATTCACACCGTGGAGAAAAGTATCCTACACGTTCATCTTGTGGACTTTGAACTTCTTGTGGAAGAAAAATCCATGAATCTTCGAAAAGCTTCAGACGTGCTACAGGCGCGTACTTTTCATTTGAATCTTTCCTGAGGACCCGATCAAAAACCATAACAACCAAATTTTGGCACATTTTTCAACTGGTCGAATTTTTCAACTTCATTCAACAACATTCTTTCATCAGACAATTTTGTCTTCTTTTCTCCTCTCTCCATCAATGGCAACAATTTCTTCTGTCGCCTATCTTATGTAAGGACGCTCCACTATCAACAATCTTACGACTATCGAAAGTTCCTCCTGGAACATCCTACACACTCACTCAGAGATTAGTTGGAGAGGGGGACCCAAGCCTTCACAGACTTGGGTCGTCCGTCATCATCGAGGATTGTGACATTCATTTCCCGATGATTCGGAATTGATGTGGCTCCCCCTGAAACAATTTCAAATTTTGGTTTCCAAATCTGTTTTTGGTTTTCAAGTTTAACATTTGATTCAACAGATTGTGTTTGGACAACGTTCGGTTTTAAAACCTTTTCAACATTTTTCCGTTGTTTCTTTCTCTGTTTCACTTCTTGTTGTTTAACAAGACGAGGGTCCTGTTTTGGTGAAACAAATCTTTTATGGTAACTGTTACCATGGGGGGCATCAACTTTGGCTTTTTGTTTATGAAGATATGGACAATTTCGAATGATATGTCCAATTGTGCCACATTCAAAACATGATCTTCGTTCAACAAACCCCGAAGTATCATGTGATCGTCTTGCCGATGATGATGAACTTTGTGATCTCGAGGTACTAGGTTTTGAACTATTTGGTTCATTCCTTTTCATCACTGTTACTTTCTGGACAAAATTTAAGTTAGATTGATTTGCAAACTTTTCAATTTTGTCCGTTCCCTTCGATTTCACAAAGTTCACATTCTTCTTCTTCTTCTTCTGATTCGGCTTCTTTTGACTCTGAGTCGGTGTCTTACCTTTCAATTTGGTATGATTTTGCTGGGTTTTCACTGTTGGTAATTTCTTATTTCCAAATTGTTTTCTAACTTCAGCCTTTGGGATAGGAGGACACTGTGTGACTGTAACAGGTGGTCCTGTCTTTCCCAAAAATTTACTTGTAGAATTTTCAAAGATTTTACTGATTAAAGATTGATTTACATTCTTAATAGGAAAATCTTTGTCTGAGTAAATTTTATCATCACCAACAAGAGTGTACAGCAACTCCACACTCTCCGACTCTTTCTCAGACGAGGACTCAATTGCAACAGTCTTAGCGGGTTTTGCAGGAGGATCACACAGAATGTGATTCTCAAGAGGTATGTCCTCTTCTTTGATTACCGCATCAGACTTTGCTGAATCAGTATCATCAGATTCATCATCAGAAGAATCAGTATCCTCAATCACAACTGGAGGATCCTGATTCTGTTCAGCAGAAGACACACATGTATCTGCTGACACATCCGAATCTGACGATACTTCCTTTTTGTAACCGAGTCCTGTAGCAAATTCCTCAACGTCTAAAGGAACAGATGGTTCAAAGTGAGTTCTATACTCCTCATCAGGCAAAGCATCAAAATTGTTTCTCACTGGTGGTGGACATTTCTTGTAACCTATGCATGTGACATCCTTTTTCTCTTTCTGAACGTCAATGATGTGATCCAACACATAGCTAGAACTCAAATAACTGTCTAACTTGAGTCGGATCGCCTCACTTTCTGTTTTAACACAAGCCATCTCTTTTTGCATTATCTCAAGACGAGTTATATACAAATTGATGTCAGTTTGTTTTCTTGAAACCATTTTTGTTAACTCAGTTTTATCTTTCCTTAAAGTTTCAATCATCGTTTTAAATTCCTTTTCATGGTTTTCATAAAACATGTTGGCTTCTGTGCACTTAGAAAGATCCACAGTTAATTTCTGATTGTGGATGAATGTCACATCATATTTCTCTTGCAAAGCCTCGAGTTTGCTCTGCAACTCACACCACTTATCATTCAATGAAACATGTTTGTCTTGCAAGTCAAACAAACTAGCTTGTAAAGCATCATGTTTGGCTTGCAACTCAGACATGTTTGCCTCTAAATCAGCACATTTAACACGCAAACTATCACAGTTACCACAACTAACAGCAGTGAGTTCATCGACACATACCTGACTGGAATCACTCTTAGATGTTGACCTTTCTGCATCAGAATCAACAACCTCCCTTGATGATTCATATTCAGATCCATCCTCGCTTGAACTTGAAGTTGTATCATCCTCAACTGAAGTTGAAACATCTTCATCTGAACTACTGTCATGTTTAGAACTGTCATTATTTCCCGAGGATTCACCATTGTCGGCATCTTTGACAATTTCAGCATACAACGCCGTTTTTGTCTGACTACAGTTCCTTGTATCAAGAGATGATGGTGCTACCGTAGAAGGATGGCACTGTGAGGCAACTGTTGGAGGAACTGGTTCAAGCGGATTTCCATACATGTCTGTTGTTCTGATAAGTCGTTGGCTTTGCTGTTGTGGTACTTGTTGAGGGACTGGATTAAGCGGATTTCCATACATGTCTGTTGTTGGAGGAGGAGTGCCATACAAGCTATGAAACGGATTTCCGTACAGATCTGTTGGTCCGGTAGATCGAACAGGTAATGGATTTCCGAACATATCAGTTGCTCTGATAGATTGTTTCGGTGCGGGAGACGGAGTACCAAAATACATGTCTGTATTTACCGGAGTATTCCATCTTGGATTCATATTTAATCAGCCGAAGGATACCTGTTCGAAAGATACTTGAAAAACACAAACTGTTAAGCACAAACAGACTGATGATCGAAAGATCCACACCTGTTCGAAGGATCAACAGGGTTCGAAAGATCTCTGTTGAATTTCGAACAAAGTTTTTCGAAAGATTCTCCAACCGAAGGATCCTTATCCTTCGAAAAATTACTGTAGACCGAAAGATGAAATCGAAAGAAGACTTCGAAAGACTCCCCAATCGAAGGATCCTAGTCTTTCGAAAATGAGCAGTGGACCGAAAGATATATGTTTCGAAAGTATTCCTTGGAACGAAAGATAAGTCTCACACTTCGAAGGATGCTCGAAGGATAACTATCTGTCGAACCTCCTTTGGTCGAAAGATGATCTTTCGACTTCGAAGGATATCTTTCGAACTAGCTCTGACACAGTTGACAAATCGGACAGTTTGGTGAAAAGTTGATGGGTTGGTGAGAAAGTATGTTCAGACCATATCTTTCAGGTCTGAAACATGCAGGTTTTCACCAACCGGGTAATGATCTCAATAGTTTAATCAAAACACTCTTTTCAATGCACAAACACCTTGAAGTTCAAAATTTTTAATATCAAAAGTGTGAACTATCAAGAACACAATGAAGAACAAACCCAGAAATATGAATATTTCTGCAAACCGACAACAAACCGAAACCCGATTTTAACAAGTTTTTTTTTTTTTTTTTTCAGAAAATATAAACTTTTAAAACCCGAAAAAAAAAACACCCGAAAACACTCGGTTTTAACAAGGAGAAGAGCCAAGGCTCTGATACCACTTGTAGGTCCGGCTAGGGGAGGATCTAGTCGCCTAATCCTTGTATACGAACCACTCCGGTTGTGCGGAATCCAACCGAAATAGCAAACCGAGATAGAACACGCAATAACACGACACGCAAAGTTCAACGATTAACACCACTTGTATTAAACGTATGAAAGGTCCGTTACAAGCACAAGGTTTACAAATCAGTTCTGCAAACTCTCTCTAGTGTGTGTGTGTGTTTCTGCTCTCTAAGTGTCCAACTACTGTCTCACTTCTGAATTGAACACAACACACGGGTATTTATACCCAAACCAGCAGGTCTGGTCGAAGGATCATGCATACCGGTCGAAAGATCATCTTTCGACCAGGAACAGCTCGAACGATCAACATGTACCACGAAGGATGTGATCTTTCGTGGTCCATCTCTCGAAGGTCCATCTTTCGAGCTCATTATCATCGAAGGATATAAGTGATCCTTCGATGACCATCCTTCGAACCAAACACATTACAAACATAATGTTGACTGTTTGGCCAAGTCAAACCAGGAGGATGGTTGACTTGGTCAAACTTACAAGACTAACAAGACATCGTTTTACATTGTGACCGAATACAGACAAAGTGCAGACATAAGTGCACCAACATTTCCTCTGTTTTTGGACGGCACGACAACACAAGTTGTCGTTATTTTTCAAGATTCAACTCAATTATCAATATTAATTTAACAATTAATCAAATTATATAACTTTCGCCAAATATGTCAAAATTTAACTATATTCTAGTCGATCGGTTCGAGCTCGTTTTTCACAGGAAAATAAATAAAAGTATAAGAATAACGAAATGAATTGCGCCGTAAAATCTTTACCATCTTCTTGTGTCAAAACGCTAGCTGAGTTGACCGAGTCAACTGAGTTGACCGGTTGATTTGACTGAGTCAACTCACTGTGTTGACCAGGGTTGACCGATGTAGGATCGGTTTGCGACCCGAACGAGTCGTTCAGAAGAGATTTACTCCGTTTCAGAGGCGAAAACTAAGAAACGGGTGTCGAAACAGCTTGCGTATCACTTTAACACTCTTATATATTGATATTGACAACCTTTACAATCGAAAGAGAAACCGGCAGCACCTCGGTATCACTTGGCAAAAACTGTTCTAACTGTTACAAATGAAATAACAATAAGCCTATTTATAGCCTCTATGATTTCGCTTGGAAGTACTTCAAGCGAAACCTTTAATAAATGTCTTCAAGCGAAATCCCATGTAACTTTTTGTCTTTAAGCGAAATCTAACATTCTGAATTCATGAATCTTCATGCATTTTGTCCTTTTGTGATGTGATGTCATCGATGATGTCATCTAGATGATGTCATCATGACATCATGTCTTGATTAGCTCCGCACCGAACCGAGACTCGATACAAGACGAAGACGACAGATGTGTGCACCAACAGACTCCCCCTCAGATGTTGACGAGTCTTAAGTGTCGAGTCTTCTCAATCTTCAGTCTTTATCAGTCTTTGAGCTTTCTTCAGAATCTCTACCTGACTCTATTCTATCTCCAATTCTCTCTCTCTCTAACAGACTCCCCCTCAAAACATGCCGGGATCGTAGTCTGGCTTTTACAGTATTTCAGAATCCTCAGGTATCGGAACCTGGCACTCTATCTGCTATCCTGCACATCCTCTACCCAAAAATAAGATTCACAAGAATAAAATATTTAACAATTTGTCAAATATCAAACACCAACACTGATCCTTCTCCAATCAATATACAATCAAATATTAACAATGATCATTTTAAAAATTTTCATCTCTGAAAAAAAACTTTTCAATCAAATTTCCCAAACCTGTTCGTCATGTTTAGCACTTGGAACTTTGAAAATCAGCTTTCAAACATCAGTTGTCGAAAATCTTTTTGGATTTTGAAATAACAGAAATGAAATGCAGTAAAAAAATATTTACAAACAATATTTTTGTGAGTTTGTGTAAGAGGATCATATCAGTTTTTGAGACCAATCACCAACACCGTTAAGCTTTAAACATTTTAAGTTCTAAACAATTCACCTAGATTGTCAGTATACTTGTCCACTTAAATTTTCACACAAAGTTCAACTGCTTCGAGATATGAATTAGTGTTTTAGGACTTAAACATCTACATGTGTCCCACCTCAGTATATACTCCCGTATCCAGACCCCAGTATTCGGTCTTACAGGTGAGTATACCACAGATGATATCTGTAAGGGGAATAAATTATGCAACCGTGATAGCTCAGGTCAGAACTTCCGTTCAGCAGAGAGCCTAGTTGACTTTTAGGTGTGTCCCCTTTAGAGGATCTTTTGTATTACAACAGCCATGATTAGCATTTTTCAATGTTTCATCATTTTTTAGCTGAGGGTGGTGCTATATTTCAAGCAAGCAGAAAGTATTCTCCGGGGACTAGGCCATTGCTTCCGCAAAATCAGAAGTCCCGGGATAATACCCCAGATATCACTGAGTATAAAGACCTAGTATCTCAGAATAAGGGACCCTTCAAACAAGATTTCAGGGGTTACCTATATATCCTGGAGGTGTTCCCCACGTAGACGCAAGTAAATTTTATGTTTATATCTCGTCACAATTTACTAAATGTGCAAAAACCTACTGGCACATCATCAGTGAGACCGTTTATCACTATTTAACTTTCCATTTCTTTAGCATGCCATGATCGTCCACTGATGTACTATCATTTCCTCTTTTATACAACAAAACTCATTTTTGATTTTATCATGTTTTTGGCTTTTTTTCAAATTTTCAAATGTTTTTGGATTTTCTGAAAATTTTTACTACCCCTAAAATGCAAACACATTTTAGGAAATTTGAAAACAAACTGTACAATAAAATGACAACTGATATCGAATCACTTCAGATCGCCATCCACTTGGCATAAACAATCAGAACTCCCCCTCACAACAAACTATTTTCCCATTGTGATTTCAAAACACTTAAGTTTGTTTTAATCAAATGGTTTTTCCGGAAAATAAGTTTAGTTGATTTTACCACTTGTAGGTTAGGGGTGTAGCTCATCATTTTGTTCTCATATCAAAAACCACTTATAGAAAATCAAGTACAACTTAATGTCCCTGATTTACCACTTGTAAGTCGAAATCACTTTCGTGAATTTCTCAAGAAATGTGCCGATTCCTGCTCCACTTAAACCAACCTGGGAGCTCCGGCAAGTCCGGTTTTTACTCAAACATAACGTCCACCCAAGCCTCACCAGCCTTGGGTGACTTTGGTGGCAAACATCTATCCCACCAACATTTTGATTTATAAAATTCTTGAGCACCCTTTACCTTTCTGTCAACCATCTTACCGAAAATATGTTTGACTTTCCCATTGAAAGCCTTCTCAACATCAAATTCTCCCTTATCAGCGAAGAATTGATTTGAGATCTCTACCTTTCCCACTTTCGACTTCCAATTTTCCTTTGACAATGAAGGAAAATTTTCATCGTTCACCTCAGGAACGGAATTCACAATCTTTTTCTCAACAAATGACTCCTCTGATTTTATGGAATCAGATTAATTGTCAGAACTTCTTTCAGATTTTACAATCCATTTTTGTTTGGTTAAATCACCTCTTCTTTTGTAAAATCGTTTTGAACTTTCACCTTTTTCAAAACTAGAATTATCAAACACTTTCGATTTTTCAGTTGATTGTTTCTTCTCAAAGACAAGTTTTTCTTTCAGTTTTGAGTTAGAAGTAACTTCCTGTTTTGTATTATTGAACTGTTGGCAATTCCAAGCAATATGTCCAACTTTTTGGCACTTAAAGCAAGTTCTTCTTTCAACTCTTTCAGCAAACTGCTTCACATTCCTCTTTACCTCAGCAAGAAACTCTTGATTCGACTGCTTCCAGAATGGTTTCTTCTGCTCATCTTCACAACTTCCACCTGCAACAAATTTTGTATTTGGTTTATAAGTTTTCTGTTTTTGATAATTTTCAGGAGGAATAAATCCTAAACCTTTCTTTTTGAGATTACCGTTGTAGTTTGGTTTCTTTCGATAACCATAACCAGAACTATAACCCTTTTTCTTGTTCAATCTCTGTTGAACTCTTGAAGTGTATTTTTTAGGCTTTTCATCAAGATTTAAATCTTTTATATCAGAAAGATTAATTTCTGTTAATTTGAAAACCTGTTTGATCATTTCAGTTTTTACACTTCTGATTGGAAATTCCTCATCAGAATATAATTTGTCTGAATCATTCAAAGTATAAGCCACTTTGATTGATCCGTCATTCAAATTAGATTTTGATAACAGGAATTCTCTATTGTAAACCCTATTAACCGGTGAACTCGGACTCTTTTCTGACGAACTCGGACTTTCAGACTTAGACTCCGGTTTTAACTCCTCATCCGTATCCAACACCTGATCGACAACTTTCTTTACTAACTCAGACTCATGATCAGTGTCAGACACTGTGAATGTAACATCAATATTGTCTGGTAATTCATCAATGATTTCAGACTTTAACTTGATGTTGACTGCCTTTTTTAGACACTCTTCATTTGGATTCCTGGGAGAATAAGTTTCATGGATCGGAGGCGGACATCTGTTATACTTGACACTTGATTTCTTACCAGTATCAGTATCTTCAGTCTTTTTGTCCATGAACGCTTCCAGACCTGCAACAGTAGGATAAACACGATCAATCAAATAATCACATGTAGTGTAACTCAACAGTAATCGTTTAATGCTTTCACTCTCAATTTTCTCAAGTTCCACTTCTTTCTTTAACTATGCACAATCTTCAATATACTCATTAATGACTTTCTGCTTTGTCATTAATGTTGCACTCATTTTATCCATTGCTTTTTCGATTTCTGTATTCGTCTTTTTCAGACGATCAACTGTGTTATTGAGCACATCGTACGACTCCTTAATGTACTTCACATCAGACAGTAAATCTTCTTTAATCTTCTCTAATTCAGCAATCTTCTTATCTTTCTCTTCACAAACTTGACAAGATTCTAAACACTTCGAACACGGTTTTTCAACTTCAACCATTTTTTCAACTATCTTTTCAACCTCGACAGTCTTTTCAACTTCAACTAGTTTCTCTATTTCAACAATTTTTTCTACTTCCACAATTTTCTCTACTTCGACAAATTTTTCAACTTCAACAAGTTTTTCAACTTCGACTATTTTTTCAATTTCAACGAGTTTCTCCACCACTTTCTCCACTTCAACAACTTTCTCAGTTGCTGGTTCAACATTCGCTTCTCCAGCTTCTGTCTTTGCCTTTTCATTAGCAAGTAACTTTGCTGCTTCCAATTCTCTCTTTAAGCGGGCAATCTTCTTCTGATTCAGCATATCGACTTTATCTGCATAGAAAAAATTAAAACTATCAGGCTCAATACTTTTTCTACATTTGTTAAGATATTCTTCCTCATCATCGGTATCTACATCGCTTCCAAGATCTGGAAAAATTGGGATTCTTTTCTGATTAACCTCATCTTCACCTAGAATTCGAGCAACAAAGCCTGATTCTGATGGAATGTATTTATCCCAACTAAATCCCTCGGCAACTTTTTCGTCATCTTGATTGATAAGTAAAGCTTTCTTCTTTCCATCATCAGTAGCATGAGCATGTACAATTTGAGGTTGTTGAGTAGTCTGATGGAAGATTGATTTCTGATAATAATTGTTTCTATCTTGATTCCCGGTAGTTTCTTTACTTTTGCACTCTCGTTTAAAATGACCTTTTCCTTTACAACGGAAACAGGTAACCTTTGATTTATCAAATCCCAATGGAGAGGTAGCCATTCCTCGAAATTCATCCCTACCAGTAATCTCTTGAAACTTCTCAGCTCTCCTCCAAGCACTTGCTAAGCACCATTTGATATCCATCACTTCAAGTTCTTCAGCATCAATTTGGTCGTAATCTTCTTTGGTAAGCATCGGATTCCCAATCTTCCCTCCGATCAAACTTTCGTAAGATTCTAACATAGTAACCAATGATGCCATATGTTGTTTGGCAACTTCCGGAGACAAATTCTGACCATTTTGAATGTTTAAAGTAACATTGCACTGAAGATTTGTTGAGTTTTGTCGTTGATAACTTGATGTTGTGCTGTTTGGATCAAAACTTGAGAACGAAGGTGAAGATCCACCACTTTGTGTCACACTACTACTCTTTGTTCCAGATGAACTGTCAGCACTGAAACCAGTTTGGATCTTTGGGCTCTGGCTGGGAGTAGTCTCAAACTTGTTCCCTCGGTAATACAAACGGACATCTTGTTTGGCATTTCGATTTGTCATGATAGCCGTTTTCTGAATATCTAACTCATGCTCTTCAATCCTCTGAATAAACTGAGCCAAATTCATATTTTCAGACTTTCTTGTATGTTTTAAGATCAGCAAATACGTTCCCCATTTCTGTTGTGGTAATGCTTCAGCAAGTTTATCAACCCACTCATCATCCTCTTTCTCAATGTTAAATCTTTTCATTTCTAAGACTAGATGACAATATCTATCAATGGTATGCTTTGTAGTTTCATGATCGAAGGCTGAAAACATATCAAATGATTTTTTCAGTAAAGCCTTTCTGTTCTTGATCATATCTGCGCTTCCTTGGAATTTCTGAATCAATGCTTCCCAAATTGATTTAGCTGTACCATTATGTTGGAGCAAAACAAATATATCTTCTTTTATTGCTTGCTGAAGAATACTGATCATCATTTTCTCACTTGTGAATTTTAATTTGTCAATCTCTGAGTAGTCCTCAATTGCTTTATCCATCCCACGGTCATTCTTTGGTTTCTCATAGTCTTTCAACAATGAACACCATGCATCAAACTTGTAAGCTTGTACCCAGTTCTCAAATCGATTATGCCATCCTTTAAATTCTTCAATGTACATAAGCTTTGGTGGCTTTTGATGCGTTCCTGTTTCATTTTCACTATATAAATTTTCAGCAGCAGTAACCGGAGCGACTGGTGTGGCAAACGCGTTGTAGAAATCTTCTTCCATGCTTCAGTAATTAGCAAAAACTTCGGAAAACACCTTGCAAGTACTTTCAAGCGAAATCCCGAGTAATACAGTTCTGAAGCGAAATCAACTATTCTGTCTTGAAGTGAAAACAGATGTTAAGTCTTGAAGCGAAATCAACTGTTTGTTGAAGCGAAATCTGATATCAGGTTCTATTTCAAGCGAAATTAACTATTTCGCTTCAAACACTCAATGTTTTCAAGCGAAACTCTGCTGAATGTTACGAACTCTTTCAAGCGAAATCAAGTTTTTGTCCAGTTTTTGTCATTTTTACTTTGAATTTCTGTCTCAAACTTTCAAGGCTTTGTTAGACTACTGTTTTATACAATCGGTGAAAAACTCAGATCAATTTGACCGTTAAATCTCGTCCAGATTGAAAAAGAAGGTGTAGAAATCAGAAAATAGATGATATCAAGCTAAACTCTTCTTCCTGTGCTCTGATACCAATTGTAGGATCGGTTTGCGACCCGAACGAGTCGTTCAGAAGAGATTTACTCCGTTTCAGAGGCGGAAACTAAGAAACGGGTGTCGAAACAGCTTGCGTATCACTTTAACACTCTTATATATTGATATTGACAACCTTTACAATCGAAAGAGAAACCGGCAGCACCTCGGTATCACTTGGCAAAAACTGTTCTAACTGTTACAAATGAAATGACAAAAAGCCTATTTATAGCCTCTATGATTTCGCTTGGAAGTACTTCAAGCGAAACCTTTAATAAATGTCTTCAAGCGAAATCCCATGTAACTTTTTGTCTTGAAGCGAAATCTAACATTCTGAATTCATGAATCTTCATGCATTTTGTCCTTTTGTGATGTGATGTCATCGATGATGTCATCTAGATGATGTCATCATGACATCATGTCTTGATTAGCTCCGCACCGAACCGAGACTCGATACAAGACGAAGACGACAGATGTGTGCACCAACAACCGAGTCGACTCGGTTTGACCGAGTCAACCCGAATCACGAAATTGAACCTGCTGACCAAAGTCGACTGAATTTGACCGGCTTTTACTGTTGACCCGAACACAAGCCTAGTCTCGAATCCCGAGCTTAAAACTAACCCGAGCCCCAAGTCTGACTTTAACCATAATACCTGACAATAGACACTGCCGCCACACCGTCATCGATCATCATCGGAAAAGAACACCACCGCCGTCGTGCACTGTCGTCGGGGTCGTTGGAGAGACGGTAAACCTCCGTCACCTTCATCTTTATTAGCAACAGCAACAACACCCTCATTATCATCAACAGCAACCTATCATCTTCATCATCAACTTTGATAGTCCACAGATCATCGACATCTTCAACATCAGTAATTTATCATCAATCTTCAGACAAGAATAAAAATAAAAAGGGAACATGGAGTATTTTACCGTGAAATCGTCGGAGAACACCACCTCCGTCGTCGCGGCTCCATCGCCGACGGCGGATTCGTCTCCGGAAAACGACACTTCGCCATCGATCTCCTTCTTTCTATGCCCTCTCTCTCCTTCTGTCGTGTCCCTCTCATCCTCTTTCTCTCAGATTGGTGAAGTGGGTGTGTCGTCTAGCTGGTTCAGAGACGAGGGGGTGAGGGTGGTTGTCTCACCGAAACAGAAACAGGTTGAGGGGGGTGCTTGTGTGCGTCGACTGACGAGAGAGGTGTCGGCCGGAGTTCCGATCTCCGGTGATCGGGTTATAGGAGAGTGAGAGACAAGGACTTGGTGTGCGGATGGACTCAAGAGATAGGTGTGCCTTGTTTAGAGGAGATGAGACTTATCTCTGTGTTTGTTATGTGTGTGTATAAAAATCGAGAGAGAGTGGGGTCTTATAGAGATATTGAGATTGTGAGGATATTGGGAGATTTTGATAAATCTTGTTGAGATTTGTAAATATTTAATAAGATTTTATAAGATTTTGCAAGATCTTGATAGGATTATATATATATTATGTGCAGGTTTAGGCTTGTGGGTTTTGGGCTTGAGGCCCAGGGCCCACAAGCCCATCTCATGTGTAAGTGGCCCGTAATTCCTACGAGACCCGATACCGCAACCCAAACTCTATAAGTGTCGAAAGAATAAAATTTTAAAATTAAAAGGCGTATAATTGTGGCGTTCGTCGTGTGACGCGTTCGTTTGTCGATCACGGTAATAATCTCGAAAAATTATATCGTTGCCGTCTTTAATCCGTTTTTCGAGCCGGTTTCAACTACGATTGCTAAAATTTAGTTACGAAGCTAGAATATATCGTAAAAATTTAATATTTTTTGGTGTTGTCAGTATTTTATACGGCATCAGTTCGTTGTCGCTTAATATTCACCGGATCTTTCCGTAAATCACCATTCGCGCACTGTAAAGTCGTATAGACGTTCCTAGGCATTCCAAAGGTCTAATTAAGTTAAGTTGCGTCTCAAACACTATTTATTATCACGTTAATCACCTGTGAATCATGTAATTAGCTGCCGTAAATCACCGGTTGTCACACCGAGGTCGTCCAAGGACACAAGAGCTTTTAGTACCGGTTTATCCTCAACGTCTAATCAATCTAAATTTTTGAGAAAAGTTTTGAAACAAAAAAGTAAAAACTAAAAATGCAAAGATAAACAAAATAAAAAAAGATAGTCAAGATAGAATCACTTGGATCAAACTCGTCTTTAATGTATCCTTTGATGATTTTCGCCCTTTTGAAGGTGACGTTACCCTCAACCCAGTGGTTTGAGTCAGGAGGGATACAATCCCAAAGGGTCGTAATATTGAAAGACAATTAAGTAAGTTATTAAAGCGAAAAGTGGTAGCCCCTCTTTTGAAGGTGAGGTTACCCTCGGCTAAGTGGTTTGAGTCAGCAAGGATACAATCCCAAGAAGCTGGTTTAATGTATTAATAGTAGTTTACATTTGAGGGGTTCAAGCTATTCGCACCCCCTCCATCCAATACCAGTGGTTATTGAAGGAGGTCCTAGTAAGCTTGAACCAGGTCCTCGGAGGATCTATACACTGAACGAAGAAAGAACTTTACGAAACCATTCCCCTAACCCCCGACCAGGTAGTCAACGTGCCTTTATATAGACCGTAAACACACGAATGATGCAATCTTTGACTTTATATAGACAATAAAGTAACCTCAAGACACCACGGAAAAATGATAAAGAAAATTCACCTTCAACATAAGAAACTAGTTATTAAAGTCATTATTACAAACTCAAATAAAAAGTGCCGAAATACTAAAAATCAAAAGTAATACAATAAAGACTTGTCTTCAACAAGTGATGTAAGAGGCTTTACCAAACATGGCCTTTGATTGGCAAGAACCCTTACAATCAATCTTGGATCCCGAGACTACTACAGACTCAAAAGATGGATGATGGATGATGGTGGTGGGTGTTGGTGTTGTAGTGGTGGTGGAGTGTCACACCCTGATATTTCCACATATTACCGGTGGGCTCGGTGGGGAGTATCGTGACGTAGTTGATATCATCATGGTCAAACATAAACAGAATAGCACAGCGGAAGTCTTGGAATATAAAATATTATTATAAACCCAAGTGTCTGAAAATATCAAAGTATTTATTATAGACGAGTCTGTAATATCAAATCCACAGGTGGATCTCTACAGAATATATAAAATGAAGTTTAGCAGACTTTAAGGCATCTTTATGGATTTGCAATATCCTCTTTTTAGACACCGAGCAATCTCCCAGCCTATTATGAGTAGTACCTGCCACTTAGTCTTTGGAAAATACGTCAGTTTTCACTGGTAAATACAATTAACTGACTCTTTTGAAAAGAGTTTACGAAAATTGATTTAAGTGCACAAGGCACAAACCATTTATAACTTGGGATAATCTTTAATAAAATCTTGAATGCCGTTTTCCATGTTTGTCGTACATATGGGGCCGGTTTGGAAGCCGGTCATGATTAACCGACTCACCACTTACAAAACCCACGAAGGAGTTATCCCCAAGATGTGGGTTATTTATATTTTAGCATTTGCATCTGTCGGGTGTATGCCTACACCCCGTGCATAGGTCGTGGCCATTTTTAACTTTAATGAGCCGAGGATATCCAGGACATGGTCGTTAACCCCCAATGTTTATGTTATCAAACAATACAAATTAAAACGGGTTATGCAGATTTTTAAAATCACAATCCGACTAAATAATCTCATACCCGACTAAGTGGTATTATTATAATACCGTATCCCAAGCCCGTATAACGGAAAATAAGTTAAAACTATTTACCTGAGCTAATACTTGATTCACAGCAAAATAACTCAGTCGTATCCAATCTATCTAAATGCAGGTAGCTTTTACCGGGTGGCTCTAGTCTAGAGTGATGGTAATATATAACCAATTCAAAAATGCTAACAGTCTTATTTAAGTCGTAGACCGGCTAGCTTAAAGTATCTAAAGCAGTACGATACGCTAGATTAAGCGATGACCGGAATAGAATGTTATTTAGACCCAACAAGTAAGAAGACTTGTATAATATGGGTAAATTAAATACATTCTGGATTTTGAAGTATAAATGATAAGGTTAAACCCGTTTCGGCAAACTTACGTAAACTAGTTACATAAACCGATCCGAACGCGTAAATACGTAACGGGCAACCAAATGAACCATATACAAGTCCCATATGTTATTATGCTTAAACAATGTTAATACATCAGTAGGATGTTAACATATATGCCCAAAAAGTATTTAAAACCAAATTAAGTCTCGTAGGGGCATTTTGGTCATTTTAATGATTATAAAAGAGATTTTATAACAAACTGAGGTTCTGGTCTTTGGTAATCAGTAAAAATTTTTATTTTATCACATTACATTAGTAAGATATTATACATATGTGAGGTTTACCATTTATGGCCAAACTATGCCCCGAAAGGGCATTTTGATCATTTCACATATGCTTTTAAGGACATTTTTGGAAGCCTGAGTTCATGACTTATACTTACTGTAATTATATTAAAATTTACTTAAAAGTTCAGTAGGTAACAAGTCTTAGGTGTTAAATATGGTTTAAAACCATACTATGCACCTAATTAGCGTAAAATCGCTAATTGACGATAATTAAAGTGTTTTATGGAAATCTGAGATCTTGATCAGTTTTAAATGCTCAAAATAATTTATTTAATGTATAAAATCAGTAGGAAAATGTTTGGCATTCAAATCATTTGTTAATCTCATTTTATGCATAAAAGGGTGTCACACCCCGACCGCGTAAAACAACAAATCGCGGCGGAAACATCGGGGCGTGTTGCAACAGAATTAATGTTTCATAACCATGGATATCAAAAGTGTTTCGTTTTATTATACATAGAGCAATTTCATTGTCTGGAAATCTAAATACACTATTTAAACATAGTCTATCATTGTTATTGAGTCACTAAGGCCTTGTCCAGTCCTATGTGAGCATGCATCTTATCAATCGATATCATCCAACAATACCTGAAACATATGTGAAAACGAGGTCAGCAAAGAAATGCTGGCGAGTACATAGGTTTTGTAGGAGTGTCGAAATCATGGCTAGTTTAGACGTTGCAATACTTTATTTAAAAAAAACCTTGTTTTTGAAAAGAGTATAATATTGCAACTTAATTAACCAACTCAAATCAAGCGGGTTATAATTTGTAAAACCTCGTAGCCATGACTCTTAACCCAAAAACATTTGTTTTAGTAAATTATTTGAAAAACAATGATAAGTTCAGGTGATATGTATAAATAAGAAAATAATGCATGATTAAATGAATAACCATGAAAAATGAGTTTGTATAAGATAAGTTGTTTGTAAATAAATGTCTTGTGAAAAGAATGTTACTTGTATAAAATGTTCTATGTCTCAAACTGAAATGATTCAAATAACGCTACAATATGTAATACCATACAAACACTTATATATAGGAAGTACCAGTGGCGTATCCACCATGCTTGTATCATATTCCACACGCATCGTTACTTAATCACTTAATCCAAACCAAACCACCAAAGTAATGTTCATGCCCAAATGTAAATCATGCAATATGTATAACCAAAATAATATCGTATATCGCTTTGAAGCCAATCGTTTACCCAATCGTTAAAACATCGTGTGAAAACCAATCGTAAATCGTTTAATTCGTTTTAGGTCGTGAAACCACTTATAAGGTCGTCTCGCTAATAACATTCAAACCTTCGTGACTCATCACTCGTCGCTTCTCGTTTTCGTATTAACAAACCTCCATAGGGTAAGTTAACAATTACAGATTCAGTCGCTACCTACCATACCCACACATAACCACGGGTGTAGTAAATAACGGGATTAGTCAGATCCTATGGTACCATAACCTAATACTGGTCGGCTTGATCATTGCTAATGAATGTCATTTGTTATGTAAACACAACTAACAAGTTTGTTCACTTTATGAAATCGTTATTAGTTTTGTATAAATCGCCTTAATTGTTTTTGAAACCATCGTTATAACATCGAAAACATTTAGCACATATGAGTCACCCCAAAACAATTGAAAACAGTAAAATAGGGGAATAATGTACTCGCCTGGGAGTGCTTAGGAGTCTTGAACAACTACTAAGAAAGCTTAGAGGAGTCCCGGAAATCAAACGGTACCTAATATAGGTAATTACATAAATAACCCGGACCTAAATCGGAAGACTGGGTAGCAGGAGGGTTTGTAAACCACATGAGTGTAGGAACTCATATGATATGGTTTAACAAAGCCTACATACTAAATGAAACTTAACCTAAGTATTATCGACCCATCGCGACCCATTAAGGTAACTTATGCTACTTTAACGCGTCGTGTGAGTGAAACGCGTTCGGACCGTCTAACTAGTCCTATGACAAGTGTTATATGCCTAGACATGTTACATAGTCAGTTATGTGACAAAAGTTTAGGTTACATATGCTTAATTACCAATTATACATGAAAAGGGTATTCTGGTAATTTACCTAAGGCATATAAACTACCTATCATACAACTACTTAAACGATGTGACCATAGGGTATAACCTCGGAAGGTTATTCCCTACCTACTATGGTCACCTAATGTATTTGGTCGGATCCTAATGATCGACCAAATGGGTCGAGTTCGAAGGTATAGGCGATTTATCAGATCGCCTACCCTACGACTCTAGACAACGTGGTAATCAGTGGCATAGTCCCAAGGGACTATGACCAACGTGATTACACTCACGTTGCGAAGTTCAAACGAACTTCGCATTGACCATTACTGGTCAATGCTGAAAGTCAAACAAAGTTTGACTTTCTGACTCGAAAAGCAATAAAATAAGGAAAAGAACGAAAGAATACTTACGAAGGGTCCCCGAATGCTAACCCAGATCAAAATAGCTCAGGTATGAAACGAAGGTTCCAACTTAGAGCCCAAATGATCAGATTTGTGAGAAATGAAGTAAAGGGGGGTGGGGTATTTATAGATTTCGGGTAACCGTTAAGATCGTTTCTTGAATAACGTGCCTTAATCGGAACCGTACACTTGTCAGGACCTTATGGTGGCTAAAAATCCATCCTTATCATCTGACTAGACTCATGGGAATGTGTGGTTGAGAATCGAACAGCTGGGACCCGCTGTTAAAAACATGGAATCTGGTCCAGAAGGGGGCTCGCGTGACGCTAAGGCCCGTCGCGTCACGCTAGGCCCCTGTTTTGGCAGATTTTGCAGAAATGGTCCCTGCACCTTGTTTAAGCGATTTTTGATGCGTTTGAACCCCGTTAACCTCATTTCAAGGCTCTAAAATGAAGTTAAAGTATAGGGAACTCAAAACATGCTCAAAAATATCTCCGATGTCGGTTCGTTTGGCCGTACGATCGCGATGTTCGCTTAATTACGACGGAATGCGCATAAGCGCGAAAAACGATCCAAATGACGAAACGAATGGATTTTTCTTAAGGCGAACACTAAAATATAATGTAGTCATGCTTACATAAATTTTTGGATGTCCAGATGTATTCAGAACGTAAGTTATGCGCGAAAATGCAAACTTGTGCACTTTTTGACACTTTTAGTCCCTGAATGACACAAAAGTTTATTTTAGCATACCGAACACCTCGAAGCCTATTTCTAAGCTATGTGAAGGATATTTATGGTATGTTTAACTTATGGTTATGTTCCGGAATGTCTGTTACAGTTCAAATTGGCATACTTTCGCAGTTTGTCAAATTTAGTCTCTGTAAGCGAATTAGCTTGTTTTTGCCATACCAAAGCCTTCAAACTTATTTCTAAGTTATGTAAAGGTTATTTAAGGTATGTTAAGCCTATTTCACTATTCCGGAGTGTTCGTTGGATTAAACTGGTTATATTTACGCATCAGAGCGCGTATAACCCTCCAGAAAGCGATTTAAAGCTTAAAATCAAACAAGAGTTGATGTGTGTAAAAGATACACATATTTTTACAAATCCCAAGTATGAAATATAATATTTCATTGGTTTGGTATTTGTTTGATGGCCGTGGAGGCACAGGTGTTACAGTCTCCCCTACTTTAGGAAATTTCGTCCCGAAATTTATTTAGAGGAAACTTGTGAGAGCTTGGAAATATGAAGTTGAAAAGATCAAACAACATTGGTTAGGGTTCTTGAACTTCTAGTAACCTTAATAACATTATGTTTTCAATGTAAGAGGGACACTTATATACAAGTATATGAAGCGTCATTGGTGCGTCCACCATACCTTCATTACATCGTTCTCATTTCGTTATTGTTGTCACTATCGGTTCTTACACATAATAAATCTTACTGGGTTTCTGTGCACTAAATTTCATAATTATGTACGCGTCCATAATCAGAAAATTCTTTGCACAATTCACACAGTCTATTTTATAGTGTGTAGGGGAAAACCAAATGAACAAACCGGTGATGAGTGTGACTAGACCGCCTTAGAGTCCTTTAAATTAAATCAACAAATGATCTAAATAGACTATCAAGGAGTCTGTCCAGCTACATCACTAGATGTCGTTCTTTAACCAAATTGTGAATCAATCTTTTAGACTAGACTACTAAGAGGGTCTCTTATCGAATCATGGAATGGTACTATATAACCCAAGGGTCTTAACTACCAGGTAGAAGCCCATAAGGATTTAAGGTAGTACCTTTTGAATATCCTACTATGAATCTCTCATATGAAGATATGAAAGATTCTATGAGGATTTGGAAAATCGTAACACACAAAAACATAGAGGAGAACACATAACACATAAATACATAATCGCATAATCGTATAATCGTTTAATCGCAAAATCGTTTATTCGTATAATCGTTTAATTTGTTATCTTTGGACATGGGTATTTAAAGCATACTAGGAATCCATTCCGTGGATTTCATTTGGTACTTTAAACATTACCAAGAATCAAACCATAAAGATAGAAAGATTCAAAAAGAAAATTCGATTTCGATTATTAGGAACCGAAGTGTTCGAATTAAGGTACATAAGGAATCCAATTAAGGACTCTGATTTGAATGATAACCATCCACAAGGATCTAATTGTAAAGATAAAAAGATCCCATATGAATTTTAGAAGTTGAAGATGTTTTGAGACCTTGCACGGGATGTGCTTAGGTCAAAACATGATGTAAAATGCTTATGAAGTTGAGATGCTTGATATGTCAAGGCGACATATGAAGCAGAATTTTGAAGGTTAAGTCAATGTATGAGGAAAATATTTTTGAAAACTATGCATGGGGTTCTTTTAAGAAAAGTGTGTTTAACGTTTTTGAAACCTTATATATAATACTTTTGAAATAAAGTAGGTGTATTAGGTAGATATATTTACAAAAAATGTTTTTAAAATCATGCGGGATGAATTTTGAAATTATGTATAAGGTTTTTGAAAGACATGAATGATGCTTTTCGAAATCATGCACTTGATCAGAAAATGTATTGTGTTAATATTGTCTTCAGACTATATGAAATATTTTGAAATTAGAAAGGTTGGTTTTGATAACATGGCCAATGTTTTCGAAATAACATAGACAATGCATCTAGAAAAATTGTTTTCAAACTATATGAAATATTTTGAGATCATGAAGATTGTTTTGAAATACTTGTACTGTGAATGTTGAAAAAAATCAAAACGTAATGGGTATGAGATTTGAAAATATCCTTAGTTATCCAACCAAGGATTCAAAAATACAGATGTGCAAAAAGCACGATTACTCATAATTTCACTTTATTTCATGTACTTCGTTTCTTAGAATGAAACGAGTACTTAGAACTTTCGAGGAAATTATGAGCGATCACTTGAAAGAGAGAATCACAAGAGTAGTTTGTAAGGAACATAGTTCCTTAGTGCAGGTATTATAGGAAAAGTCATACACACATGTAATTATACTCGTATATCAGGATTTGTGAACAATAATTTATTTATAAACAAATCAGATTGTTTCACATTACAAGAAAACGAAAGAAACAAAAGCATGAGATAGCAACATCTTCTACTCAGCCAACTGCTCACCCGTGGGTTGGATTCGCATTAGAAATCTTTGGGCAATTTCTTCGAAAATGGCCCATCTCGCCACAGTTGTAGCAAGTACCACATGGAAAACGAGCTTGAGTTAGGTTGACTTGAACAGCAGTAGAATCTGCAACAGTTTTATTCCTGATCGCAAAATGGCATGTTCTGACCAAATGTCCCCATCGTCCACAGTGGGCACATTTGAAACATGGCGTTTGGACTGGGTGATGGCCATTGCATTGATTGCACAAGGGAGCAGTTCCCAAGTACGGCTTCTTGGCTGGTGGCGCTGCCACCTTGCTAGGTTTTGATTGATTTGGTGCAACGGTTACCGGATCCTTTGGAGCCTTACGCTTCCTTGACCTTTTCGAAGGCTTGGCTTTTACTTCTTTCGATGCTTCTCGAGTGGCTTCATTGTTGAGACGAGACATGGCAATGCCTAAATCCACAGTCCTCTGAATCACTTCGCCAATTTGCTGGACAAATTTGGCTGTTCGCTCGGGCATTTGACCAGTGCCAAGAGGAATAGACATTCTAGAAGAAAATGAAAGACAGAGGAAGAAACGAGTGAAAGGTTATTGATTAATCAATACAGAATGGTAACGAATGAAAATTGTGATCATTTGTTTGTTACCTAAGGCAAACAAATGAGATGGTGACAAATCAAAGTAAATGGGTCAAAATAATGTATCGCGAAGACATGCTCGCCTATAAGTGAACACTCATCCCAAGAATTCCCAGGTAAGCACAACTGGTCTCGCGTCTGATGAGATGTATACGAAGTGCTTGCCTAGACAGAAAACTCAGAATACAGGCATTCACTCTTCCAGTTTGCACGTGTTCACATTATTTAAAACCTAAAACCTTGACGAGATTTTGAAAACTCAAAGAGGTTCATAACCATATAATAGAGAGTTCAAAACCTTACAATAGAGGGTTCAAAACCTAGTAATCAATCATCCTAGAACAGATGATTAATTTTCAAAGCGGTTTTGAAATATATGTTCTTGTTGTGGTCGTCGCCTAAGGATAGGTGACGGTATTGTTTTATGACTAAACGCAAGTAAACTCGCGTTAGGGTCCTAAGAAAGTTATAGACTAGGTCAAAGCATTACTAATAACCTAATTCCCTATAACCATTGGCTCTGATACCATCTTTTCTGTCACACCCCGACCGCGTAAAACAACAAATCGCGGCGGAAACATCGGGGCGTGTTGCAACAGAATTAATGTTTCATAACCATGGATATCAAAAGTGTTTCGTTTTATTATACATAGAGCAATTTCATTGTCTGGAAATCTAAATACACTATTTAAACATAGTCTATCATTGTTATTGAGTCACTAAGGCCTTGTCCAGTCCTATGTGAGCATGCATCTTATCAATCGATATCATCCAACAATACCTGAAACATATGTGAAAACGAGGTCAGCAAAGAAATGCTGGCGAGTACATAGGTTTTGTAGGAGTGTCGAAATCATGGCTAGTTTAGACGTTGCAATACTTTATTTAAAAAAAACCTTGTTTTTGAAAAGAGTATAATATTGCAACTTAATTAACCAACTCAAATCAAGCGGGTTATAATTTGTAAAACCTCGTAGCCATGACTCTTAACCCAAAAACATTTGTTTTAGTAAATTATTTGAAAAACAATGATAAGTTCAGGTGATATGTATAAATAAGAAAATAATGCATGATTAAATGAATAACCATGAAAAATGAGTTTGTATAAGATAAGTTGTTTGTAAATAAATGTCTTGTGAAAAGTATGTTACTTGTATAAAATGTTCTATGTCTCATACTGAAATGATTCAAATAACGCTACAATATGTAATACCATACAAACACTTATATATAGGAAGTACCAGTGGCGTATCCACCATGCTTGTATCATATTCCACACGCATCGTTACTTAATCACTTAATCCAAACCAAACCACCAAAGTAATGTTCATGCCCAAATGTAAATCATGCAATATGTATAACCAAAATAATATCGTATATCGCTTTGAAGCCAATCGTTTACCCAATCGTTAAAACATCGTGTGAAAACCAATCGTAAATCGTTTAATTCGTTTTAGGTCGTGAAACCACTTATAAGGTCGTCTCGCTAATAACATTCAAACCTTCGTGACTCATCACTCGTCGCTTCTCGTTTTCGTATTAACAAACCTCCATAGGGTAAGTTAACAATTACAGATTCAGTCGCTACCTACCATACCCACACATAACCACGGGTGTAGTAAATAACGGGATTAGTCAGATCCTATGGTACCATAACCTAATACTGGTCGGCTTGATCATTGCTAATGAATGTCATTTGTTATGTAAACACAACTAACAAGTTTGTTCACTTTATGAAATCGTTATTAGTTTTGTATAAATCGCCTTAATTGTTTTTGAAACCATCGTTATAACATCGAAAACATTTAGCACATATGAGTCACCCCAAAACAATTGAAAACAGTAAAATAGGGGAATAATGTACTCGCCTGGGAGTGCTTAGGAGTCTTGAACAACTACTAAGAAAGCTTAGAGGAGTCCCGGAAATCAAACGGTACCTAATATAGGTAATTACATAAATAACCCGGACCTAAATCGGAAGACTGGGTAGCAGGAGGGTTTGTAAACCACATGAGTGTAGGAACTCATATGATATGGTTTAACAAAGCCTACATACTAAATGAAACTTAACCTAAGTATTATCGACCCATCGCGACCCATTAAGGTAACTTATGCTACTTTAACGCGTCGTGTGCGTGAAACGCGTTCGGACCGTCTAACTAGTCCTATGACAAGTGTTATATGCCTAGACATGTTACATAATCAGTTATGTGACAAAAGTTTAGGTTACATATGCTTAATTACCAATTATACATGAAAAGGGTATTCTGGTAATTTACCTAAGGCATATAAACTACCTATCATACAACTACTTAAACGATGTGACCATAGGGTATAACCTCGGAAGGTTATTCCCTACCTACTATGGTCACCTAATGTATTTGGTCGGATCCTAATGATCGACCAAATGGGTCGAGTTCGAAGGTATAGGCGATTTATCAGATCGCCTACCCTACGACTCTAGACAACGTGGTAATCAGTGGCATAGTCCCAAGGGACTATGACCAACGTGATTACACTCACGTTGCGAAGTTCAAACGAACTTCGCATTGACCATTACTGGTCAATGCTGAAAGTCAAACAAAGTTTGACTTTCTGACTCGAAAAGCAATAAAATAAGGAAAAGAACGAAAGAATACTTACGAAGGGTCCCCGAATGCTAACCCAGATCAAAATAGCTCAGGTATGAAACGAAGGTTCCAACTTAGAGCCCAAATGATCAGATTTGTGAGAAATGAAGTAAAGGGGGGTGGGGTATTTATAGATTTCGGGTAACCGTTAAGATCGTTTCTTGAATAACGTGCCTTAATCGGAACCGTACACTTGTCGGGACCTTATGGTGGCTAAAAATCCATCCTTATCATCTGACTAGACTCATGGGAATGTGTGGTTGAGAATCGAACAGCTGGGACCCGCTGTTAAAAACATGGAATCTGGTCCAGAAGGGGGCTCGCGTGACGCTAAGGCCCGTCGCGTCACGCTAGGCCCCTGTTTTGGCAGATTTTGCAGAAATGGTCCCTGCACCTTGTTTAAGCGATTTTTGATGCGTTTGAACCCCGTTAACCTCATTTCAAGGCTCTAAAATGAAGTTAAAGTATAGGGAACTCAAAACATGCTCAAAAATATCTCCGATGTCGGTTCATTTGGCCGTACGATCGCGATGTTCGCTTAATTACGACGGAATGCGCATAAGCGCGAAAAACGATCCAAATGACGAAACAAATGGATTTTTCTTAAGGCGAACACTAAAATATAATGTAGTCATGCTTACATAAATTTTTGGATGTCCAGATGTATTCAGAACGTAAGTTATGCGCGAAAATGCAAACTTGTGCACTTTTTGACACTTTTAGTCCCTGAATGACACAAAAGTTTATTTTAGCATACCGAACACCTCGAAGCCTATTTCTAAGCTATGTGAAGGATATTTATGGTATGTTTAACTTATGGTTATGTTTCGGAATGTCTGTTACAGTTCAAATTGGCATACTTTCGCATTTTGTCAAATTTAGTCCCTGTAAGCGAATTAGCTTGTTTTTGCCATACCAAAGCCTTCAAACTTATTTCTAAGTTATGTAAAGGTTATTTAAGGTATGTTAAGCCTATTTCACTATTCCGGAGTGTTCGTTGGATTAAACTGGTTATATTTACGCATCAGAGCGCGTATAACCCTCCAGAAAGCGATTTAAAGCTTAAAATCAAACAAGAGTTGATGTGTGTAAAAGATACACATATTTTTACAAATCCCAAGTATGAAATATAATATTTCATTGGTTTGGTATTTGTTTGATGGCCGTGGAGGCACAGGTGTTACAAAGGGTATTATCGTTATTTACCGAATTATACAAGAACTCCATGATATGATCAGATTATAATATGATCAAAAATTCCAAAAATCCCTAAAAACAATATCTTAACAGTAGGTAATGAATTTTGGGTCAAAAACTATGCTTAAACATGACTTATGCAAGATATCGCAATTTAATTAATAAAAAGATTCAATTTACAATATCGAGCATAACTCCTGTTTGAGACCAAGAACTGATGTCAAATTTTTAGGACAAGCTTATATATCAGTAACAAAGCTTTTTGTCCTCTCATATTCCTAAAAATATCGTTTATATGTCCAAAGGGCAAAATGGGCATTTATAAGCATAAGGGTAAAATGCACGGATAGTCCCTGTGGTTTGGTGAAATTTCACCTTTAGTCCCCAACTTTTCAAAATTACACTTTAAGTCCCTGTGGTTTGACAAGTTGTTACTCGGATAGTCCCCAAAGCGGAATGAGGTTAGTTTTTCTGGTTAAGTGGGTGTGAAATGACAAGGACTATCCGAGTAACAACTTGTCAAACCATAGGGACTATCCGAGTAACAACTTGAAACCACAGGGACAATCCGAGTAACCTTCATCCGCTTTAGGGACTATCCGAGTAACAACTTGTCAAACCACAGGGACTAAGAGTGTAATTCTGAAAAGTTGGGGACTAAAGGTGAAATTTCACCAAACCACAGGGACTATCCGTGCATTTTGCTCTAAGCATAATAACGAAACTTAGCATATAATTCGGAATACTAAGGACCAGGCAATATAACTCCAGGAGGTTATACTACAACATAATGTGGTCCTAATGGAAGCTTAAAACATGGGAGAAATAAGTTCAATCGGGTCAGAATTGAACGTCAAAACAAAAGTCAAGCTTTTACGACTTTCGGGTGTGAACCGACCCTAAACTGATAATTGTTGGGTTGAACATGCTTATACATGGTCTAATACTAATTACCAAGTTATTAGAGTGATAAAATATGATTTATAACCTCTGAATTGTTAGTTATAATTATTATTTAAAATTCTGGTCAGATTGACTTTTTAACTTAATAGTTTGACCCGACAATTAACTAGGCAAACGAAATAATTAGGAGGTGCCCTTTTAAGGGTTAATCACCTACCTAATTATGGTTACATAACCACTTTTAATTCGGACAGTGGCTGGACCATTAGTGATTAAATCGAAAGTCAAAGTCAAAGTCAAATTACGATAACTTTGACTTTTCAATTTTTAAACTAAAAACTGAACTAAAGGAAGGGCTAAGACACTTACAAAGGGTCCTAGCTATCTTTTCTACAAGAACAAGCTCCCTTTTTGATCAGGAACAACCAGATTTGAGAGAAGAGATGATAGAATGAAATGGTGCAAATGAAATGGATGGATTCATGTCCTATATATAGTTTTTGAGAATGGATTGGATCATGTTATGTGTGTTGTGTAGCCTCCAAGGAATTATCTTGGCCTTACAAGTGTTTGGTTGTGGTTAGAAGCCTTGCAAAGGTGTTAACTTGGTGCCCACAACCAAGAAAATTGCATAAAAGCCCTCCAAAATCAAGCTTGACATATTTAGCCCCTGCACCTTTTTAAGCTTCATATCTTTCTTTTTAGGCACAGTAGACCCTTGTAGTTAGTTTGTAGATGATCTAGGGAGTATAACCAAACACCGTTTTGTCCGGTTTCGTTGAACGATCTCCGGAAACATAAGTTTTTTCTCGTTGACGCTTTAAACTCTAATTCTTGGGAATTTGCGTAAACAACACATAATGATCTCGAAACCTTGTGAAATTTATATCACTTATTCTTGAGAGTATATTTGAATATTACAAAGCCTCAGGTTTGTTAAAAGGTCACTCAGAGGTAAGAATTAACATGTTGACACGTTTAACCCCTATAGTTTATAATCTTTCGATTATTCTCATAAACGGCTTCTTATATCCAATTAATCACTCGATTAATAATATATTTTTCATGGGTGGTCATTCAGAGGCACAAGTTTGGCATGATGACACTTTTAGTCCCTTTGGTTTCATATTTTGATCGTTTTACAACTTTAGTCCTTAAAACCCAATCTTTCACATGATTAGGGTTTTGGACACATGTCTTCACATAATTGGACACGTTTTTATGTGGTGTTACATCCTCACCCCCTTAAAAGAAATCTCGACCCCGAGATTTACTGGAACGAGTGAGGGTACTACTATCGCATAGTGGACTCAACTTCCCACGTATATTAAGGGCCTCTACGAGCATCCCATTTAACCTTTACTATAGGCACGTGCTTCCTTCGGAGCTTTTTAACCTGTCGATCCTCAATCGATATAAGTCTTTCAACAAACCTCAGGCTTTCATCAATTTGTACGTCTTTATGAGACATTGCTAGCGATTCATCAGCTAGACATTTCTTTAGATTACAGATGTGGATCACATTGTGAATTCCACTTAGCTCCTCATGCAAGTTTAGCTTATAAGCTACACTGCCGTCACATTCGATGATCTCGAATGGTCCAATATACCTTGGGCTTAACTTGCCCTTTCTTACCAAAACGCATCACTCCTTTCCAGGGTGATACTTTTAGTAAGACTTTATCGCCTACTTCAAATTTTAGAGGTTTTTGCCTCTTATTAGCATAACTTTTCTGCCTATCCCTGGCAGCTTTCAGGAGATCATGAATTTGGACAATCTTGTCCGTTCTTTCAAGGACTATATCAGGTCCTGATAACTGAGTTTCTCCTACTTCTGCCCTACAAACAGGCGTTCTGCGTTTCCTTCCATACAATGCCTCAAAAGGCTCAGCTTGAATGCTAGTATGGTAGCTATTATTATAGGAGAACTTGATCAATGGTAGGTGGTCATCCCAGCTACCACCCAATTCAAAACACATGCACGAAGCATGTCTTCCAAGGTTTGAATTGTACGCTCACTTTGTCCATCTGTTTGGGGATGGTAAGCAGTACTAAAATTTAAATGAGTGCCTAATGATTGTTGGAAGCTTTTCCAAAAATGAGAGATGTATCTAGTTGTAACACCCGTCTAAATTTTATAGGAATTTAATGTAATATATATGAATTTACATAAAATGGTATCTTACTTCAAAAGATGTACAAAATTCAAGTTTAAGAGTGATTACATTCTAGACAATTACTTAACTAATTACGTCATTCAAACATGATTAACAAATTGTTTACATTATAAACATTGTCTAAAAAAAAGTTAATCTAGTGCGGAAGCTTCAAAAGATTGTGTTCGGTTCGAGAGCATTGTCTTGACCATCATCCACGTACTTGCAATACCTAAAAAAAACTGGAGATTTTGACAAATATTAGTATTAGTGTTCTTAGATAATTTGCATAATCGAACTATGCTCATAAACGGATAAAAATTTCTGGACTCTACCGTAACTTACGGTATCTACCGTAAGTTACGGTAGACACTGTGAGATTCTTGTCTGCCGTAAAACAATAGTGGACCACCGTAATGCTTTTGTTCTCTACCGTAAGTTACGGTAGCTACCGTAACTTACGGTAGTCACTGCAATTTTATGTTTTGACTGATTTGTTTATTTCACCCAAAACCCAAATCTCGGATTCCTCATTTTTAACGCCCACGCTCCCATCACCGGTTTGCGTGTTTAGTATTTCGCTACCCGTCACTCGGGCTCAAAATCTACAAGTGAGGTACTACCGTTATTCGATTCATACCTTCTCTTAATGACCCGTTTAGTTTACCCTTATGGACTTTATCATTCTAACAAACCAACACGCTAAATTCTCGTATTCTAATATGTCATTTATTAACAATAACAAAAGACCAATTAACTATATTACGAAGCATTAGCCACGCATTATTTGATTATTCGACCCGTTTGGCTCATCTACGGAATCCTCCATTATGATGACTACCAACGAGATCTAACCAATTCTTGACCTATTATTCAATATAGCGAACATTATCGCTTTAAATCAACACAACTTTTATTCTACCATTCAACTACACATAAGCTAATTATCAAAATTTACCAAATGTAACGAATCAAGTTACATACCTTTAATGCACGCTCTTCAAACGTAAGTCGCCACCGGCTTGTCCACTCGACGCTCTGGTATCTTTTCCTATAGAGTTCAATCATGATACGTTTAGAACTCCCTTTTTAATCATATATCGCATAATTAGCCTAAACATCACAATTATGCGTTTTTAACTTAAATTTTCAGTTTCAAGCCTTCTTTGAGGCATTTATACGAATGCATAAAGGGCAGAATTTATATCTTTTATATTCTAATCCTTGGCTTGTCACTTAGCCTCGATTAACATTAATTGAGCTATCACATATATAATTAAACATCATATTTTTCAGAAATCAGTTTCTATGAATCAATTTACACTAGAATAGCCTTCTAAACCCTAGTGTTCATCATTTTCTCACAAAACCCATAAACCACCTTCAATGTGTTCATGAAATTTCCTGAATTTAGACATGATTTCACATGTTGTTTTCTAGGTTTTACCCTTAGACACTATATCATCACTATTCTATCCAAATAACAAACACACACCATAAAAATTCGGATTTTCCAAATTCATGAAAATCTCAAGTAGAGAATTTTCATCAAATTTTACATACCTTATGATCTCCTTGCAAAGGGGATTACTAATCCATGCTCTAAATTCGTTTTGGGACTGATCTTGACCTTCAATTTGTGAGATTTAAGGGAGTCTAGGGTTTGAAGAGGAGCTTGGGGTCGCCCCTGTCTTCTGATCGATCTCAGCAACACCAAACCAGTGTGTTGTGAGTTAAATTTTGTTTTATTATTATTAGTTTTCATTTAAACACCTTTGGTCCCTCAACTTTCGTTTTTATTTTATTTTGACTCTTTAACTACTTATAAGTCATCATCTAACTAGGTTAATGTCATTCCCAGTTAGTTTGTTTCACTTATTTATTTACAACATATATGTAATATAAGAATTTGTATTTTCGGGCTGTTACAAGTCCACCCCCCTTAAAAGGGTTTCGTCCTCGAAAACAGAGTACATACCGAATAATGTAGGGTAGCACGGCCCCAGCCCCGGTTTGACCCGGTCAGGAGCCGCGGGACAGGAACCCATGGTATTAATTGATGCGACAGCGGAAGTTTTAATAGGATCTTATAAAACTTGAAATGACCGATTATTTTATTTCATAATTCGGGATAAAACTCCGTAATTTACAATAGAGGAATTTCACTAGGGAATTCCCAGATTTATAAAAACATGTTTATTTATTTTAACAGAGCCACCTCTTCAAGCTTGTTAGTGCTCCGTAGCACGTTTTCCTTGATTTACAGCAGGTCGCCTAAAACATGTTTTAAAAATATTTTATCAGCGGGGAAATACTGGCGAGTCATTCGAGTATGTAAAACGACACATTAGTTATCAATTACAGCATAAGAGCGATTACAATGGCTTCTATCTTATTTTTATCTGGCGCCTTGTCACCTGGTGACGATGGTCATACCACTATTGGGTCCTTCCCCAAGTAGTGATGATTATCACTGTTAGGATTTATTAGCCTAACCGTGAGAAATTAGTAATGTGCACAATACCCCAATTAGCCAGTGATTCAAGATAACTATGACTTAATCCCTGTAATTATAACTTTTGAGAATGCTTGGAGTATTGTAAAATACTGTTTGATAAAAAGAGAATGACTCACATTGCAGATTTATACGGGCAGAGTTTAGCCTACTGATTAGCCTTGTAACCTAATTTAAATAACAATGCACACGCACTAGGTTAGTAACTAATACAACATTTACGATAACTCACGAGATAAAAACCCTCACAACAAATGACAAAGTGCTATACTTAAACATCCGTCAAATTCACGACTAATGACAAAGTATGGCCCTAATGTGGGCAGCACTTAAACATCCATTGGATAGTTTTCAATCGATCGGACATTGAATCGTAGCAGCGATCGAGTTAATATCCTGTATCGTAGCAGTGCCTCGCTATATTAATTGTAATTTCGTCTTTTGAGCAGTGAGAATTCGTTTTTGAAAGTTGGTTTCGACACAGAATGAAAGCTCTTGATCCAAGCTATTTATAGCTGAAATATGGTTCTCACGCGGCCCGCGAGAGGGTCTAGTTGTAGACTAGGGCTAGCGTGTCATCAGTAGTGCTGCCACGTGTGTGACACGTGGACCGGGAACGCTTATCCGGTCAACTGAAGGTTGACGCGGCCCGCGTAAGGGTCTAATCATCCTTTACGCGACCCGCCTGAAGACCAAGAATCTTGATTTCTTGATTTTTGATATGAATTAGGGTTTCAGGGGTCCGGGTTCTCACTTATGGCTCATTTTAGGACATTTTTGGAGGTCCTTACATCCTCCCCACCTTATTTAAAATCTCGTCCTCGAGATTTACTGAAATAAGTGAGGATACTTTCGGTTCATTTCCGATTCCAGTTCCCAAGTATATTTAGATCCTCTCTTTGAATCCCACTTGACTTTAACTAGTACTAGTCTTTTGTGCTTGAGAAACTTAATCTTTCTGTCTTCTATCTAAAGTGGTTTCTCCACAAATTTTAACTTTTCGTTTATCTCTACATCTTGAAGAAGTACTACTAGTGATTCATCCGATAGACATTTCTTGAGATTGGAGACATGAAATACGTCATGTACTCCAGCTAGCTCTTCTGGTAGTTCTAAGCGATAGGTAACTGGTCCTATACGTTGGACTACTGGGAATGGTCCTACGTACCTTGGACTTAACTTTCCTTTCTTACTGAATCGAACTACTCCTTTCCAAGGAGAAAGTTTCAAGAGAACCTTGTCTCCAACTTGAGATTCCAACGGCTTACGCCTATTGTCTGCATAGCTCTTCTGGCGAACTCGAGCCGTCTTTAGTCTTTCCTTGATTTGAGTGATCTTGTCAGTAGTTTCTTGCACTATTTCAGGACCTGATAGTTGACTTTCTCCTATTTCTGCCCAACAAACTGGAGTTCTACACTTACGTCCGTACAGTGCTTCGAACGGGGCAGTTTCAATGCTTGAATGATAACTATTATTATAGGAGAATTCGATTAAAGGTAGGTGGTCATCCCAGTTTCCACCAAAATCTATTACACATGCCCTAAGCATGTCTTCTAAGGTTTGGATCGTCCTTTCACTTTGTCCGTCTGTCTGAGGATGATATGTAGTACTTAGATTTAGGCGAGTTCCCATTGCTTCTTGGAAACTTGTCTAGAAATGGGAAGTGAAACGACTATTCCTATCCGATACAATGGGGAGTGGAACTCCATGTAAGGATACTACCTCATCTACGTACAACTTGGCTAACCTTTCCATGTTAAAGGTTTCTTTCATGGGTAGAAAATGAGCTGATTTGGTTAATCGATCCACAATTACCCAAATCGCGTCATTACCTCTTCTGTTCTTGGGTAACTTAGTAACAAACTCCATTGTTATGAGCTCCCATTTCCATAGAGGCATTTCTAATTGTTGCAGTAGACCTGAAGGTTTCTGGTGTTCTGTCTTAAGTTGTGAACAAGTAAGACATTTAGAAACATATCTAGCTATGTCCTTTTTCATTCCTATCCACCAGAAGTTATTTCTTAAATCTTGGTACATCTTATTGTTACCAGGGTGCATGGTATACCTAGATTTATGGGCTTCTTCTAAAATCTTATTCCTTAACTCTCCTTGCTTAGGTACCCAAATTCGTTTCTTATGGAATCTCCAAATTTCATCACTTCCTTGTTCTAATTCTTTTATTCTTCCTTTCATTCCTTCAGCATCATCCTTGATTGCTGTTCCTTGAATGTTTTTCAATTGTTCCATTAAATCTAACTGTAGATTTAATCTAAGAGCACAAACTCGTCGTTGTTTCTCATGATACTTACGACTTAAGGCATCAGCAACTACGTTTGCTTTTCCTTCGTGATATTGAATATCACAGTCGTAATCACTTAGGATTTCCATCCATCTTCTTTGCCTCATGTGTAATTCTTTTTGCCCAAATATGTATCTTAAGCTTTTATGGTCTGTATAGACAGTAAACTTACTTCCATACAAATAGTGTCTCCAAATCTTAAGGGCAAACATTATAGCTCCGAATTCTTAGTCATGTGTCGTATAGTTTTCCTCGTATTTTTTTTTTCAATTGCCTGGATGCATACGCAATTACCTTCTTGTGTTGCATTAATACACATCCTAATCCTAGCTTAGAAGCATCACAGTAGACTTCAAAATCTTCTGTCCCTTCTGGTAAGGCTAGAATTGGAGCGTTTGTTAATTTCTACTTTAAAATCTTAAAAGCTTCCTCTTGCCTAGGTCCCCATTCAAACTTAACAACTTTACATGTTAGCTTAGTTAATGGTACGACTATCTTGGAAAAATCTGTCACACCCCCAAAAATCCACACGCAAAGTATCACCGCTTGGAGGCGTGACATGACCAGGATCAAGCCACCAATCATATTGAACATAACAAGTAATAAGTAAAATTCAACCACACAATATGAAAGGTGTTTCAAATAAAAAACGTAGTTAAGTGTTTAGAGGAAGCATAATTGTAAAACCCAATGTAAGTATTAAGTACGAAATAAAGGAATGTTTTTGGCATGGCACACACTGCCATGTACCACAACGACCGCGCCTCCCTGTGCAAGCTCCATGAGTACCTAACGACCTGCAAGGCATGTAACAACGAGTCAACAACAAAGTTGAGCGAGTTCACAGTTGGTTGTTTAGTTATAGCATTCGTTTCGTAAATCATATGTTCGTTTTATAAACCATGTATCGTATTAATTCGTATCACGGTCTCCCAGACATGTTTGCGAAGATTAGTGGGGACTTCCCATGTGTTACTAGACCGTGCGTATCGACTACTACAATAATGTAAGTGGTGCCCTAAGTCAATGTCTATCAGCATTGAACCTTTGCCCATAGTCCATTAGTACACGCCCGTCCGAGTGGCACGGTGTGAGGTTTGTTAAACCTCATAGCGCTATTAACTAATGACCCGCTCGCCATAGGCCTCGGCGATTAAGTCGATATATATGAGGGACTTCATGATAGAGGTTTGGTCCAGTGTGAAATCTTGGCATCCTACCTACGGAGGATGGCCGTACGTATCCTACCCAAGGAGAATACGTGAGGATGTAGTTACCATTTAATTCATTAACCCATTCCCAACCCTTGGGAATCCCATGCCTAGGAGAAAGTGTGAACTCACCTTGGTTTGCTCGGTATGCTAAACTATGTGCTCACAAGTAATCAGTCAAGTCCTAAAGTATGTACATATATTTAATCAGTTCCAGTTCGTAATGATTCATATGCCATTTATGTCACATAGTGTGTTTATGCAATCATCATCAAGTAGCACATAACAGTTAGTTCATGTTCATACAATCATACTCCATATAATTGAGTTCTTAGTAAATTCTAACTTGGTAAATCAATTAACATGCTTGATGGGGTTAACAGACTTAACAAGGATAATATATTTAGCAAAGATAACAAGCTTCACAGAATTAACACGCATAACAGGAATAATAAACTAACAATGTTAATTAATTAACAGAGTTAACAAACTAGTAGAGTTACCTACTTAACGGGGTTAATAAAGTTAACTGAGTTACTAACTTAACTCAGTTAAGAGACTAAACAGAGTTACACAGTTAATTAAGTTAACGGAGTTAATAAACTAACAGAGTTAATATTCATAACACTCGACGAAATCAATGTGGCGAAAACCCTTTGGGCGACGAAATCCAAAGGGTTTTCATCGAATATCTAGTATGGCGAAAACACTCCTTGTGTTTTCGTCTGGCCCTTGTGTCTTCGTCGACTTCAACAGCAACAATAATAACAATTACATCATTACAGTAACCCTAATCATCACTTACATTTACTCAATCTTATCAACCAATCACTCAATTTTTAGAACAACCAGAATCATCGTTCCAATCATCATGCAGCAGAATCATCATTCAATTCACCATTTAGACATATTTACATATTCATATCATCCATTCGAACATGAGCAGTAATACAAACAATCGAGTCTAGTCCGAACGATTTACAAAAGAAACATTAAACCCTAATTACTTTCTAACAATTTCATGATCAAACAACAACAAAACATTCCATCAGCACATCAACATCATAATGCAATACATAAGTAACATATCAAAAACAACCATCATCTAGATCAGTTAACGAATCATTCAAACAGGTTTAGCAACATTACATGATCCTATTCTAACAATCAGAGATATATGTACACATACGCAAACATGTAGTGATCCACCCCAAAAGTCATACACATAAAAACAACGGTACGAACTAACCGAGATGTAATAAGGATTCGATCAATAGGCTAGAACGTTTCGGGAATGATAATGATGACACAGGTTGCCGTCGTACAGAGGATTAGGGAGAGAGGCCTTAGGGTTTATCTAAAAGTGTTCAACCTAACGATCTCACCACTTATAACGTAATCATAACTGGGCCGAAGCCCATCCTGTTTCCGCCGGACACTATTTGGACGAAAACATTGTTTTCGCCGACCACAATCTTGACGAGAACACTCTAGTGTTTTCGGCTAGGGGTGATTTCGTGAGGAGAGGATTTCGGCCAAGGTTCCATGTTTTTAAATATATACTTCATATTTATGCAAGATATGAATAACTGATACACACATAAAATACACATCATAAATAACACTCACAATGCACCTTGAATAAATAAAACACACTTTGCAAATTAAGTACAAGGTTAAGTCAAACAGAGAGCATGAAAACTCGAGTTGTCACAAAATCCTTAATAAAACGTCTATAGTATCCAGCTAACCCTATAAAACTTCTAATTTCCATAGCTGACTGCGGGACCTTCCATTTGGTGATTGCTTCTATCTTAGCAGGATCTACGTGAATACCTTCGTGATTCACCAAGTGACCTAAAAATTGTACTTCTTGTAGCCAAAATTCACACTTCGAGAATTTGGCATAAAGTTTTTCCTTTCTTAACAATGTTAAGAGTGCATGTAGGTGCTCACAATGCTCCTCCTGACTTTTGGAATAAATAAGTATATTGTCGATGAAGACAATTACAAATTTATCCAAGTACGGTTTACAGATTCTATTCATCATGTCCATAAATGTTGCTGGAGCATTTATTAACCCAAAGGGCATGACTGTAAACTCGTAATGACCATACCTAGTTCTGAAAGCAGTTTTAGGTATGTCTTCTTCTTGTACCTTCAATTGATGATAACCGGAGCGTAAATCTATCTTAGAAAAGTATCTAGCTCCTTGCAATTGATCAAAAAGATCATCAATCCTAGGTAATGGGTATCAATTCTTAATTGTAACTTTATTCAATTCTCTATAATCGATACACATTCGCATCGAACCATCTTTCTTCTTTACAAACAACACTGGTGCTCCCCACGGGGATGAACTAGGTTGTATAAATCCTTTGCTCAGTAATTCATCTAATTGCTTTTTCAATTCTAGCATTTCTGTGGGTGCTAACCGATAAGGTGCTCTGGCTATCGGTGTAGTTCCAGAAATTAGATTAATTCTAAATTCTGCTTCCCTATCAGGTGGTAATCCAGGTAGTTCTTCTGGGAATACCTCTGTGTATTCTGATACTACTAGAATTTTCTTAAGTTCCATACTCTTAGTGTTATTGATTACTGAAATCATATACATCATTTCTTGTTTTCTTGAATAACTGGCCAATTTCATTATTGAAATGAATTTAATTGGCTTTCGTGGCTTATCTCCTGTAATCACCACTAATTTTCCTGAAGGTGTATGAATTTCTATGGAATTCTTATCACAAAGAATTCGAGCATGATTGGCTACTAAACAATCCATTCCTAATACCACATCGAATTCGGCTAACTTCATAGGTAACAGTTTTGCAGAAAATTTATGGCCTAAGAGTTCGATCTTTTCTTCTCGCAAAACCTTATCTATGTTAACATAATTCCCATCTGCCGTTTCTACCGTAAAAATTTGCCTAAGATTGGTTAAAGGTAGATTAAGAGCTTGGCAGAATGAAGTATTTATAAAACTTTAGTTTGCACCAGAGTCAAATAATACTTTAGCATAAGCGTCGTGAACTAGGAACGTACCAGCTATTACGTCAGGAATTAGTTCTGCTTCCTGAGTAGTCAACTGGAAGGCTCTTACATTCTTCTTGGTAGCTCCTTCTGCAGGTTTGGTTTTGTTGTCAGCTGGTTTGGCCAATTTAGGGCAGTCTGGCCTAAAATGTCCAGCTTCTCCGCAGTTGTAGCAGATTGTTGCTTTCTTCTTCCTGCAATCTTCTTCTTGGTGCCCCGGGATTTTGCAGAAATTGCAATATCCTTTGCATCTTCCAAAATGCTTCCTTTTGCAGGCATTGCAAAATGGAACAGTGGAAGATTGGCCGGTTCCCTTTCTCTTGAAATTACTACGATTACCCACACGGAATCCCTGGGTAATCTTTTGGGCCACTTCTTTTTTCCGGTTTTCTTCTCTTGTGCGTACCAGCCCATCAGTTAGGGTATTAGCTAATTCCACTGCATCGTCAATAGTGCGGGGTCTCGCAGCTTTAACGATATCACGGATTTCGCCAATCAATCCCCAAATATAACGGGAAATAAGTACCAGTTCTGGCGAAGCCAGGGTTGGTACCACTCTCGCATACTCGAAGAATGTCGAAGTATACCCTCGACAGTCTACATCCACCATCCGGTGGTTCAGGAACTTATTCGCCATTTGTTCTTTTTCGTATTCAGGGCAGAATTTTCTTTCCACTAGCTGCTGGAATTCTTCCCAACTCATGGCATAGGCCATATTTCTTCCTTTGGCTTGAAGCACCGTATTCCACCATTCTAGCGCCCCTTCTTTAAAAAGATGCGACGTGTACATGACGTTATCTTCCTCGACACATTTACTTATCATAATTACTGCTTCAGTTTTCTCCAACCAACGCAGCGCCGCAGTCGTCCCTTCATTGCCTGCAAATTCAGCTGGTTTACAGGCAAGAAATTCCTTATAAGTGCAACCAGGTGTTGTAGCTTTCATTATTTTGAGTGTTGGGGCTTGCAGTACATTATCATTATTGTTATTGTTGTTGTTGCCGCCTCCGTTTATACTATTACTGAAATTGTCTTCATGAGTACGTTTGCTAGGAATAATTTGAGGTTCAATTGGATTTCGAGCCGCAACAAGAATTGCTGGAATAGCATTGGCTATTCCCTGAGCAACGATATTCTCTATATCTTGCCTATTCAGAAATTGATCCTCATGATTTTGCTCAGATTGGTTACCCTCGTTAACTTGTTCATTACCAGCGTTTGCCATCTGGTAATTAATTTATATAAGTGATTAGCATAAAATAATTAATAACCAAACATAATTTAAAATAATTGCACATAATCGCGTTAACAAATATAGCCACAATTATTGATTTTTCAACTTTCGACATTTTTTTATATATATTAGGCATCCGTACAAACTGGTTATCTTACAAAGTTATATTTTTAGTTATTTCATATAATTATATTTTATTATTATTATATTATTATACACCTATTCCTACAACCACACAACCATTTTGAGGTTCAATTGGATTTCGAGCCGCAACAAGAATTGCTGGAATAGCATTGGCTATTCCCTGAGCAACGATATTCTCTATATCTTGCCTATTCAGAAATTGATCCTCATGATTTTGCTCAGATTGGTTACCCTCGTTAACTTGTTCATTACCAGCGTTTGCCATCTGGTAATTAATTTATATAAGTGATTAGCATAAAATAATTAATAACCAAACATAATTTAAAATAATTGCACATAATCGCGTTAACAAATATAGCCACAATTATTGATTTTTCAACTTTCGACATTTTTTTATATATATTAGGCATCCGTACAAACTGGTTATCTTACAAAGTTATATTTTTAGTTATTTCATATAATTATATTTTATTATTATTATATTATTATACACCTATTCCTACAACCACACAACCATACAACCATACAACCACAATCACACCATCCTCGTCAGCTGGCATCTCAGAAACGACGTTCCCTCTCGTCGTATTTCCAGGAGATCCTCTCTCCTACCTCTCGGATTCTGTTCCCTGCATCCACTAGCTCCTTGCTAAAATGGTGGAGTTCAGCCAGATTTTCCATGCTCATAGGTGGGTGTAGTGGAGGTTCTGGGTCAAACTGAGGGAAAAAGGTATTAAGATTATTTAGGAGATTCTGGAACTGCCAGTCGGTGGTCCACCATTCTTCTAACTCTGGAGGTAGAGGTTGGGTGTGAATAATAGGATCTGGGATTTCAGGCTCTAGGTCAACTGGAAGTTGTGCTTCCACTGGGTAATTAAAAAGATTTTCACCGACATGTCCGATGAGGTCACTAAGTGCTAGTTTATGATCCAACTCTTCCCAGGGTGACATTTCCTGGTGCTGCTTGGAACTCCCCCCAATCTCTATGGCCTTGCCTTTACCTTTGGGATCCTCCGTCTTTACAACTTTCTGTGTCGCTGGTTTCCTCCTGCGCACACGCCTCCAGCCCACAATTCTTCTTCTCTTCTTGGGTTTGGGTTTCTCCGGAGGTTGGGTTTGAAATTCCATAGGTTCCTCTATGTCAGCACAATACCCGGTAAAATCTTTGGAAACTTCCACATTCACAGGATAGAGATTAAGATTCTGAAGGGCTTCAGATAATTCATTCATGTTGTTTAGCAGTTAGGAAGAAACACACAAAATTTTAGGTTAAAATTTTGTAACTTGAATTTTCACATAATTACATAATGGCAATTAGAAAATTTAAATATTAATTATAATTATTTAATTTATACAAACCATTTATTGAAACAACACATATTTATTACAACTAAAATTTTAAATATACTAGTGGTTATTTAATAGATTAAAGTTTCTGGTTTGTAGGTAGCATAGGTGATGGTATTGCTTTGGTGATTTAACTATAAGTTAGCATTTACTGATGTAGTAGCTAACATATAGAGATTTGCCCATTTTTTATCTAACTCATCTTCCCATGGTGGTTTAGTGTCTATTTTCTGAGTTTCCTTATTGATCATCACTTCTTTTGGTTGTGACTTCCTCATTTTCTCTTGGCTTTTCCTAATAATCAAACTTCTTTTATTAGGGGTAAGTGGTTTCTCATACTGTGCCTTACGAACAAATATTCCCTCCTCAGTGTCTGCTGAGTATCTTGAGGAATTTGATTGGGATGAAGTTCCCTTTTCTTTCGATAAACTATCTAATTTAAGATAGATATCCAAAATTCTTTGCTTACCCATACTATAACTAACAAATAGTCAGTTTAAAACATATAATCACAAGACGATAATCAGGAAAAATTAAGTATTTTAAATACTTAATAGGCTTAAATCAGTGGCTCTAATACCACCTTTTCCTGTCACGACCCCAGCCCCGGTTTGACCCGGTCAGGAGACGCGGGACAGGAACCCGTGGTATTAATTGATGCCACAGCGGAAGATTTAACAGGATCTTTTAAAACTTAAAATGCCCGATTATTTTCTTTCATAATTCGGGATAAAACCCTGTAATTTACAATAGAGGAATTTCACTAGGGAATTCCCTGATTTATAAAAATATGTTTATTTATTTTAACTGGGCCACCTCTTCAAGCTGGTTAGTGCTCCGTAGCACGTTTTCCTTGATTTACAGCAGGTCGCCTGAAACATGTTTTAAAAATATTTTATCAGCGGGGAAATACTGGCGAGTCATTCGAGTATGTAAAACGACACATTAGTTATCAATTACAGCATAAGAGCGATTACAATGGCTTCTATCTTATTTTTATCTGGCGCCTTGTCACCTGGTGACGATGGTCATACCACTATTGGGTCCTTCCCCAAGTACTGATGATTATCACTGTTAGGATTTATTACCCTAACCGTGAGAAATTAGTAATGTGCACAATACCCCAATTAGCCAGTGATTCAAGATAACCATGACTTAATCCCTATAATTATAACTTTTGAAAATGCTTGGAGTATTGTAAAATACTGTTTGATAAAAAGAGAATGACTCACATTGCAGACTTATACGGGTAGAGTTTAGCCTACTGATTAGCCTTGTAACCTAATTTAAATAACAATGCACACGAACTAGGTTAGTAACTAATACAACATTTACGATAACTCATGAGATAAAAACCCTCACAACGAATGACAAAGTGCTATACTTAAACATCCGTCGAATTCACGACTAATGACAAAGTGTGGCCCTAATGTGGGCATCACTTAAACATCCATTGGATAGTTTTCAATCGATCGGACATTGAATCGTAGCAGCGATCGAGTTAATACCCTGTATTGTAGCAGCGCCTCGCTATATTAATTGTAATTTCGTCTTTTGAGTAGTGAGAATTCGTTTTTGAAAGTTGGTTTCGACACAGAATGAAAGCTCCTGATCCAAGCTATTTATAGCTGAAATATGGTTCTCATGCGGCCCGCGTGAACCATAAGCCAATCCTTACGCGGCCAGCGAGAGGGTCTAGTCGTAGACTAGGGCTAGCGTGTCATCAGTAGTGATGCCGCGTGTGTGACATGTGGATCGGGAACGCTTATCCGGTCAACTAAAGGTTGACGCGGCCCACGTAAGGGTCTAATCATCCTTTACGTGGCCCGCCTGAAGACCAAGAATCTTGATTTCTTGATTTTTGATATGAATTAGGGTTTCAGGGGTCCGGGTTCTCACTTATGGCTCATTTTAGGACATTTTTGGAGGTCCTTACATCCTCCCCACCTTATTTAAAATCTCGTCCTCGAGATTTACTGAAATAAGTGAGGATACTTTCGGTTCATTTTCGATTCCAGTTCCCAAGTATATTTAGATCCTCTCTTTGAATCCCACTTGACTTTGACTAGTACTAGTCTTTTGTGCTTGAGAAACTTAATCTTTCTGTCTTCTATCTGAAGTGGTTTCTCCACAAATTTTAACTTTTCGTTTATCTCTACATCTTGAAGAGGTACTACCAGTGATTCATCCGATAGACATTTCTTGAGATTGGAGACATGAAACACGTCATGTACTCCTGCTAGCTCTTCTGGTAGTTGTAAGCGATAGGCAACTGGTCCTATACGTTGGACTACTGGGAATGGTCCTACGTACCTTGGACTTAACTTTCCTTTCTTACTGAATCGAACTACTCCTTTCCAAGGAGAAACTTTCAAGAGAGCCTTGTCTCCAACTTGAAATTCCAACGGCTTACGCCTATTGTCTGCATAGCTCTTCTGGCGATCTCGAGCCGTCTTTAGTCTTTCCTTGATTTGAGTGATCTTTTCGGTAGTTTCTTGCACTATTTCAGGACCTGATAGTTGACTTTCTCCTATTTCTGCCCAACAAACTGGAGTTCTACACTTACGTCCGTACAGTGCTTCGAACGGGGCAGTTTCAATGCTTGAATGATAGCTATTATTATAGGAGAATTCGATTAAAGGTAGGTGGTCATCCCAGTTTCCACCAAAATCTATTACACATGCCCTAAGCATGTCTTCTAGGGTTTAGATCGTCCTTTCACTTTGTCCGTCTGTCTGAGGATGATATGCAGTACTTAGATTTAGGCGAGTTCCCATTGCTTCTTGGAAACTTGTGCAGAAATGGGAAGTGAAACGACTATCCCTATCCGATACAATGGAGAGTGGAACTCCATGTAAGGATACTACCTCGTCTACGTACAACTTTGCTAACCTTTCCATGTTAAAGGTTTCTCTCATGGGTAGAAAATGAACTGATTTGGTTAATCGATCCACAATTACCCAAATCGCGTCATTACCTCTTCTGGTGTTGGGTAACTTAGTAACAAAGTCCATTGTTATGAGCTCCCATTTCCATACAGGCATTTCTAATTGTTGGAGTAGACCTAAAGGTTTCTGGTGTTCTGTCTTAACTTGTGAACAAGTAAGACATTTAGAAACATATCTAGCTATGTCCTTTTTCATTCCTGTCCACCATAAGTTATTTCTTAAATCTTGGTACATCTTATTGTTACCATGGTGCATGGTATACCTAGATTTATGGGCTTCTTCTAAAATCTTATTCCTTAACTCTCCTTGCTTAGGTACCCAAATTCGTTTCTTATGGAATCTCCATATTCCATCACTTCCTTGTTCTAATGCTTTTATTCTTCCTTTCATTCCTTCAGCATCATCCTTGATTGTTGTTCCTTGAATGTTTTCAATTGTTCCATTAAATCTAACTGTAGATTTAATCTAAGAGCACAAACTCGTCGTTGTTTCTCATGATACTTATGACTTAAGGCATCAGCTACTACGTTTTCTTTTCCTTCGTGATATTGAATATCACAGTCGTAATCGCTTAGGATTTCCATCCATCTTCTTTGCCTCATGTTTAATTCTTTTTGCCCAAATATGTATCTTAAGCTTTTATGGTCTGTATAGACAGTAAACTTACTTCCATACAAATAGTGTCTCCAAATCTTAAGGGCAAAAATTATAGCTCCTAATTCTAAGTCATGAGTCGTATAATTTTCCTCGTGTTTTTTTCAATTGCCTGGATGCAAACGCAATTACCTTCTTGTGTTGCATTAATACACATCCTAATCCTAGCTTAGAAGCATCACAGTAGACTTTAAAATCTTCTGTCCCTTCTAGTAAGGCTAGAATTGGAGCGTTTGTTAATTTCTGCTTTAAAATCTTAAAAGCTTCCTCTTACCTAGGTCCCCATTCAAACTTAACTGCTTTACATGTTAGCTTAGTTAATGGTACGGCTATCTTGGAAAAATCCTTAATAAAACGTCTATAGTATCCAGCTAACCCTATAAAATTTCTAATTTCCATAGCTGACTACCGGACCTTCCATTTGGTGATTGCTTCTATCTTAGCAGGATCTACGTGAATACCTTCGTGATTCACCAAGTGACCTAAAAATTGTACTTCTTATAGCCAAAATTCACACTTCGATAATTTGGCATAAAGTTTTTCCTTTCTTAACAATGTTAAGAGTGCATGTAGGTGCTCACAATGCTCCTCCTGACTTTTGGAATAAATAAGTATATCGTCGATGAAGACAATTACAAATTTATCCAAGTATGGTTTACAGATTCTATTCATCATGTCCATAAATGCTGCTTGAGCATTTGTTAACCCAAAGGGCATGACTGTAAACTCGTAATGACCATACCTAGTTCTGAAAGCAGTTTTAGGTATGTCTTCTTCTTGTACCTTCAATTGATGATAACCGGAGAGTAAATCTATCTTAGAAAAGTATCTAGCTCCTTGCAATTGATCAAAAAGATCATCAATCCTAGGCAATGGGTATCGATTCTTAATTGTAACTTTATTCAATTCTCTATAATCGATACACATTCGCATCGAACCATCTTTCTTCTTTACAAACAACACCGGCGCTCCCCACGGGGATGAACTAGGTTGTATAAATCCTTTGCTCAGTAATTCATCTAATTGCTTTTTCAATTCTAGCATTTCTGTGGGTCCTAACCGATAAGGTGCTTTGGCTATCGGTGTAGTTCCAGGAATTAGATGAACACCCCAAATGAACTTCTCCTCCTTCCGGGTTAACTTTGTTAGTGGCGACGCAATCTTGAAGAAATCTTGAATGAATCTCCTATAGTATCCCGCAAGCCCTAAGAAGCTTCTAATTTCCGAAGGGTTCTTCGGGGGATTCCATTTCGACACGGGCTCGATATTTGACGGATCTACCAATACTCCATCGGCACTTATAATGTGGCCGAGAAATTGCACCTCTCGTAACAAAAAGGCACACTTAGTGAACTTCGCATACAACCTTTCTCGTCTAAGTGTCTCTAACACCTCTTGTAAGTGGTGTGCACGCTCAGCTTCACTTTTCGAATACACCAAAATATCATCGATGAACACGATGACCGATTTATCCAGCATTGGCTTGCAAACCTGGTTCATGAGGTCCATGAAAGCCGCGGGTGCATTTGTTAGCCCAAATGACATCACGAGGAACTCGTGATGTCCGTATCGCGTGCGGAAAGCCGTCTTCGGCACATCTTCCTCCTTGACCTTTAGTTGGTGATACCCCGATCTAAGGTCAATCTTTGAAAACCAGTTCGCACCTTGTAATTGGTTGAATAAATCATCTATCCTTGGAAGCGGGTATCGGTTCTTTACCGTGAGTTTGTTTAACTCCCGGTAATCGATACACATGCGCATGCTTCCGTCTTTCTTTTTCACGAACAGTACCGGTGCGCCCCAAGGAGACACACTCGGCCTTATGAATCCTTTGTCAAGCAGGTCTTGAATCTGGGACATCAACTCTTGTAATTCCGACGGCGCGAGTCGGTACGGTGCTCTAGCTACGGGTTTTGCGCCCGGAATCAATTCGATTCCGAACTCTATTTCCCGTTCGGGCGGTATCCCCGGTAAATCCTCCGGAAACACATCTTCATAGTCCCGTACTACCGGTACATCTTCAATCTTCAGTGATTCTTTCTCGGGCTCATTTGCGTATATCATAAATGCCTTGCATCCTTGCTTCATAAGCTTGTGAGCTTTCAACATTGAGCATATTATGGGGTTACCTCCTTTTTCACCATAGATAGTAACGTGTTTCCCGCTCGGAGATGTTAGCTTTATCTCCTTACGAAAACACACGACCTTTGCGTGGTGCTGAGATAGCCAATCCATCCCAACGACTACTTGAAATTCCCCCATTGACATCGGGATTAGGTGTATCAGGTATTCTTCATCATCGATGCTTAATTTGCAGCCTCGACAAATATCACAAACTATAAAACTTTTATTGTCCCCTATTTCAACTTCTAAGGGCACAAATAATTTCGTCAATGCAAATGAAGGATGTAGAATAAATCCATGCGAAATGAAGGATTTATTCGCACCCGTATCAAACAATACACGTGCAGGAATTGAGTTAATTGTGAATATACCTGACACCACATCGGGTTCTATCTTTGCTTCGGCCGCGGTAAGTTGGAAGGACCTAGCCTTCGCCTTAGGGGCTTCTGCTGGAGATTCTTTAACGTCTCTCCTTCCAACTAAGTCTGGGCATCGCATTCTGCGTTTCCTTCCATACAATGCCTCAAAAGGCTCAGCTTGAATGCTAGTATGGTAGCTATTATTATAGGAGAACTCGATCAATGGTAGGTGGTCATCCCAGCTACCACCCAATTCAAAACACATGCACGAAGCATGCCTTCCAAGGTTTGAATTGTACGCTCACTTTTTCCATCTGTTTGGGGATGGTAAGCAGTACTAAAATTTAAATGAGTGCCTAATGATTGTTGGAAGCTTTTCCAAAAATGAGAGGTGTATCTAGTTGTAACACCCGTCTAAATTTTATAGGAATTTAATGTAATACGTATGAATTTACTTAAAATGGTATCTTACTTCAAAAGATGTACAAAATTCAAGTTTAAGAGTGATTACATTCTAGACAATTACTTAACTAATTACGTCATTCAAACATGATTAACAAATTGTTTACATTATAAACATTGTCTAAAACAAAGTTAATCTAGTGCGGAAGCTTCAAAAGATTGTGTTCGGTTCGAGAGCATTGTCTTGACCATCATCCACGTACTTGCAATACCTAAAAAAAACTGGAGATTTTGACAAATATTAGTATTAGTGTTCTTAGATCATTTGCATAATCGAACTATGCTCAGAAATGGATAAAAATTTCTGGACTCTACCGTAACTTAAGGTATCTACCGTAAATTACGGTAGACGCTGTGAGATTCTTGTGTGCCGTAAAACAGTAGTGGACCACCGTAATGCTTTTGTTTTCTTCCGTAAGTTACGTTAGCTACCGTAACTTACGGTAGTCACTACAATTTTATGTTTTGACTGATTTGTTTATTTCACCCAAAACCCAAATCTCGGATTTCTCATTTTTAACGCCCACGCTCCCATCACCGGTTTGCGTGTTTAGTATTTCTCTACCCGTCACTCGGGCTCAAAATCTACAAGTGAGGTACTACCGTTATTCGATTCATACATTCTCTTAATGACCCGTTTAGTTTACCCTTATGGACTTTATCATTCTAACAAACCAACACGCTAAATTCTCGTATTCTAATATGTCATTTATTAACAATAACAAAAGACCAATTAACTATATTAAGAAGCATTAGCCACACATTATTTGATTATTTGACCCATTTGGCTCATCTACGGAATCCTCCATTATGATGACTACCAACGAGATCTAACCAATTCTTGACCTATTATTCAATATAGCGAACATTATCGCTTTAAATCAACACCACTTTTATTCTACCATTCAACTACACATAAGCTAATTATCAAAATTTACCAAATGTAATGAATCAAGTTACATACCTTCAATGCACGCCCTTCAAACGCAAGTCGCCACCGGCTTGTCCACTCGACGCTCAGGTATCTTTTCCTATAGAGTTCAATCATGATACGTTTAGAACTCCCTTTTTAATCATACATCGCATAATTTGCCTAAACATCACAATTATACGTTTTTAACTTAAATTTTCAGTTTCAAGCCTTCTTTGAGGCATTTCTACGAACAACTAAAGGGCATAATTTATATCGTTTATATTCTAATCCTTGGTTTGTCACTTAGCCTCGATTAACATTAATTGAGCTATCACACATATAATTAAACATCATATTTTTCAGAAATCAGTTTCTATGAATCAATTTACACTAGAATAGCCTTCTAAACCCTAGTGTTCATCATTTTCTCACAAAACCCATAAACCACCTTCAATGTGTTCATGAAATTTCCTGAATTTAGACATGATTTCACATGTTGTTGTCTAGGTTTTACCCTTAGACACTATATCATCACTATTCTATCCAAATAACAAACATGCATCATAAAAATTCGGATTTCCCAAATTCATGAAAATCTCAAGTATAGAATTTTCATCAAATTTTACATACCTTATGATCTCCTTGCAAAGGGGATTACTAATCCATGCTCTAAATTCGTTTTGGGACTGATCTTGACCTTCAATTTGTGAGATTTAAGAGAGTCTAGGGTTTGAAGAGGAGCTTGGGGTCGCCCCTGTCTTCTGATCGATCTCAGCAACACCAAACCAATGTGTTAATTTTGTTTTATTATTATTAGTTTTCATTTAAACACCTTTGGTCCCTCAACTTTCGTTTTTATTTTATTTTGACTCTTTAACTACTTATAAGTCATCATCTAACTAGGTTAATGTCATTCCCAGTTAGTTTGTTTCACTTATATATTTACAACATATATGTAATATAAGAATTTGTATTTTCGGGGTGTTACACTAGTATTTCTATCGGATATAATAGATATTGGCACTCCGTGGAGAGGTACAATCTTATCCATGTACAACTGAGTTAACTTGTTGGAGCTATAGGTCTCCTTGATGGGTAAAAAAAATGTGTTGACTTATTCAGTCTGTCAACTATGACTCATATAGTATCATTTCCATGCCTTGTTTTAGGTAACTTGGTTATAAAATCCATGGTTACCATCTCCCACTTCCATGTGGAAAGTTCAGGCTGTTGTAGCAAACCTGACGGCTTTTGATGTTCAGCTTTAATCTGAGCACAAGTCAAACATTTTGCTACATGTGTGGCTATAGATTTCTTCAAACCTATCCACCAATAATTAGCTTTCAAATCATGATACATTTTGTCACATCCAAGGTGAACTGAGTATTTGGAATTGTGAGCTTCCTGGAGGATTATATCTCTAAGTCCTCCATGGATAGGAACCCAGATTCTTTTATTCATTCTAAGGATTCCATCCTTACCAAGTGCTAACTGTTTAGCTGTAACACCTAACTTTTCACTTGGAAAGTTAGCTTCCAATATAGCTTCCTTTTGAGCGGCCAACAGCCTTTCATTCAAGCTATTCTTAAATTCAATGCTCTCGGCATTAATCCTTATAGGTTTGACTCTTTCCTTTCGGCTTAGAGCATCAACGACTACATTCGCTTTGCCAGGATGGTAGCGAATTTCGCAATCATAATCATTTAGAGTTTCCATCCAACGACGCTATCTCATATTGAGATCCTTTTGGTTGAACAAGTGTTGAAGACTTTTGTGATGCTAATAGATCACACATTTGGTTCCATATAAATAATGTCTCCATAACTTAAGTGTAAATACAACGATACCCAACTCCAAATCGTGGGTGGTGTGATTCTTTTCATGCACCTATAGTTGTCGTGATGTATAGACAATCACCTTGCCTTTTTGCATAAGTACACAACCCATACGGTGTGTGAAGCATCACAGTACACGACAAACTCTTCTATTCCTTCGAGCAATGTTAACACCGGCGCATTGCTCAATTTCTGCTCAAAAGTTTCAAAAGATTCTTGTTATTTTGGACCCCAATCAAACTTAACATTCTTGCAGGTCAAAGAAATTAACAGTGCAACTATGAGACCTTTTCAATGAATCTTCTATAATAGCCAGCTATTCCCAGAAAGCTGCAAATCTCCGTAGGTGTTTTTAGGTGTCTCTCAGTTCATGAAGGCTTCTATTTTAGTGGGATCTACTTGGATACCACGCTTGCTCACAACATGTCCAAGGAATTGGACTTCATGAAGCCAGAACTCGCACTTGGAAAACTTAGCATATAGCTTCTCCTGTCGTAGAAATTCTAAAATACGCCAAAGGTGTTTTTCGTGCTCATCTTGACTACGAGAATAGATAAGTATGTCGTCTATAAAAATAATGACAAACTTATCTAAGTATGGCTTGTAGACTCGATTCATGAGGTCCATGAATGCTGTAGGTGCATTAGTGAGCCCAGAAGGCATCACTAAGAACTTATAATGTTCATACCTTGTCCTGAACACTGTTTTAGGTACATCTTCAGTCCTAACCTTGAGTTGATGATACCCAGATCTTAAATCGATCTACGAGAAGAAGCTTGCCCCTTGGAGTTGGTCGAATAAGTCGTCGATCCTGGGTAAAGGATAACGATTCTTGGTCGTTACCTTGTTTAATTCACGATAATCTATACTACTTTATAAAGCATATAGGAAGGATAGAATGGTCATTTGCCACTTTACAAGTCTTTGAAGCCCATTGTACAAACCTGTTAAGCACAAAGTGTTGAAAACTCTTTTCAACACACGCAGCAGGCGGGACATTTTGTTCTTTTGAATTTTGAAATTCGATTATGGGGCTCCATACTTTTGTTGTTTTGTCACATCCTGCTCGCATTTCTCTCTCTCTCCTCCGAGTTCTCTTTCATTTGTTCAAGAAAAAACCCTAAAATCACAAAATGGTGGTTTTCATTTCTTCAGTCGCTCCTCCTTTCTCTCTCTGGTGATTTTCAACTTAGGGTTTCTTGCCTCCTGTGGTATGAGAAGATCTCACCAGATCCAACAACGGCGTGGTCTGTAATAGTGGTCGAGGCAAGTTCCAACAACCCGAGGTAAGTCCGACAACCTCCTTTGATTTTTTTAGATCATGCCCTTTAGTTTTTGAATCCGATGTTTGTATCTGCTTTAAACTAGCAGATCTAGGGTTTTACTTTCGAATTCATGTCTGAGGTAAGCTCTACTTTGAATCAACACAGATCTAGGGTTTTATATTTCACGTCTGAGGGTTTATTTGACAGATCTCATGATTCCACTTGGCCGAGGTACCTTCTCTGGCGGCGGTAGTGAATGTGACAACGGTGTACGGGAGCTGCGTGTGTGGAGACTCGATGAAAATGGGTGGCTCCGGCATCAACAGCAGGCAGTGGCTAGGGTTCTGACCATGACCACCTGGTAAGTTCAGTTCATCCAAAAATCTTTACCGGTGAACAAGTAAACATGTTTTATCATCTTTTTGTTTAAATTTGTTTTTAAAAAGCTGTTAAATTTGTGAAGATCCGCTGTATAAGGAGCTATGGAAGACAACACGAAGTCCAGCAGGTAAATTACCTTGTTTTAGTGCTTTACCAGTACTTTGTAGTAGCGGTGGTTCTGCTGGTTCCACTTCAGAACTACTTGATTGTTTCTCTCTCCTAGGGTTTGTTCCCGAAGAATCTTTTTGTTTATCTGTTGTTGCAGATCACAGGCTTATATTTTGCTTAATGACTCCAGGAAACGTTAAATTTCCGTTGAACTTCAGTTTCTCGCAGTATTTCTGTGAAACGCTAACATATAGTGGCTTCACTTTTCGTGTGATGTGTCCACTTAATCGGACTATCGGGTTTTAAATGTTGGTATGGTACTCTATTTGATTTATCTCAGTTTTTTCTTTGGGCTGTTAAGAAATTTGTTTGTGTTTTTTATGGCTTTAATAGATTTGATGCAATCTGCAAGATGTATGACAAATATGACGTCAAAAAGCAGTGAGAACTCAACATCTCTGGTGACGATGCCTTTTAAGCTGATTTGAAAAAAAAAATTCAATCTGTTTTTCTGATTAATCACACAAAATGTAATAATAATTAATAAGTGAAGGTTGTTGAGGCTCTTTTATCACTCCCAACTTCTAATTTTTAACCTGAAATATAATTTTATTCTATAATGAATTGTTTCTACAATATATTGTCTGAAAACCCGATTCCTATATACTTAAGTTGGTTGTTTAGTTATCCAACATTTCAGGGATAATAACAGTACAAAGTTTTTTTGTGAGTCATCAGATGAAATAATAAATTTCAGGAAGGAATCAGTTAGGTTATATTTTCAGAAATAGAAATCTCAATTATAATGCTTCTAATTTTTTATGATATATGCAACAATTCTGGATGCGTGATCACATTCGTTATTATAAAGCGTACATGTCAACTGCAAGATCTACTTAACAATTTTTTGTTGTACTATTTCGTGCAGATCTTCTATTTGGAATTCAAAGAGAGGTAGAAGCTGGAAGACTACCAAAATCTATTGCTCAAGCAATGGCAGAGCTGTATCAGAACTACAAAACTACAGTAATTACTTTTGTCATCTGAATGAATAAGAGATTGATTTACTATCTTCACTGTATTGATTATTTAAAGTTGCGATGTTTCATTTTTTTAGGTTTTACAAAGTGGAAACCCTCATGCAGAAGATATCGTATTGATCTTTTGACATTCTTGAAAACATATTGTAGGATGATACAAACGGTAAAACGCAAGATGTTATCACCAGTGAAGATAGTGAGTCAGATGATGACGATGATCATTTCGATTCCGTTTGTGCGATATGTGATAATGGTGGCAAGCCTACATGGTACTACTTTTTTACTTCGCGTCTTCATTTCCTTAAGAAAAAAATTAAATGATTTTTAACTGATGGTTTTTTGACGACTTTGTCGTCTATTACAGTTGTGAAGGGAGATGTTTTAGGTCGTTTCACGTAATCCCAGATTCTGAAGTGGCACAAGAGTCCAATTGTGAATCCCTTTGTTTATCTCTTGAAGAACTGGAGGTTAGTTAATCGTATAGGAGTTTGGATGATATCATATGTATTGTTTTGTTTAATTTTTCTTTTAAATATTTATTCTTTGCAGAGTCAAAACGAATATAAGTGTGAAAATTGCCAGTATAGTCCGCACCAGTACTTTGTCTGTGGTGAACTAGGGTCTTCTAATAAATCTTCAAATACAGAGGTATGTAATACTCCGACAGCACAACGATAGAAAGAGACAGAGAGAAAGAGCCTCTACATATGCTTGTCTAAGGCTTGGCGTGTGTTCTGCCTCTTCTATCAAAAGATATTCACGAGCCTTCTAAAGGTACAATATTTAATTATATTTTCGAGTTTCGGTAATAAAATATTGATATATTTGCAATGTGAAGACCATTCATATGTGCTTCTTGCAAATTTAAGTATTTGTGAGTTTAACTCTAGGTATTTCGATTTTTGAATTCGCGAATAAGTTTAGACTTCTTGTGGTTATTGATTTTGAGTTTAACTTTTGCAGGGGTATAATGATCTGAACAATCAGGACTTAGTGTTACTTTTAAGCAGGTTAATGGGTCTGGTGGCTACGAAGCAGGCTTTGCAGGTGTTGCAGGATAATTATCCTGAGTTTGTAGCAAAGCAGGTGAGTTTATGTGTTTTTGGATGTTAGTTAGATGTTCATAAGAATTTGGGCTTTTAGTTGGTTATTGATATATGGTATGCTTGTTTAAAAAAAACTCAAATCTTGAAGCATAGAGAATGCAATGCTCTAGGTTTTAAAAAGCGTGCCTCAGGCATGAGGTAATCGGGAAAACGCCTCAGGGCCTTGAGGCAGCGGTTCATGTACATGTGGGTCATGACCAGTCAAATTTAGGTACTGGAGGAGGGTGATATGTAGAATTGACTAAATGAAGAGATAATGAATGGTTTAATTGTTGTAAAGGGTGATATGTAAAAGAGATAAGGGTAATGCAACTTTTGGTTGTACATAGAGCAACGCCTTGCGTACATGAAGCTTTCGCCTACAGTGGCGAAGCTTGAGATTTCCGACCGGGGGTCGAAAACGTATATACCTAATAAAATTATAAAACCGGGGGGTCGAAAACGTATATACCTAAAAATTCTATACGAAAACTACATACCGGACACTACTGAGCGAAAAGTTCGGGGGATCGGGCGCCCCCCCTCCCCCCACAAAGCTGCGCCCCAGTTCGCTAGCGATCAGCTTTCGGGATCTAAACACCTCACGCCTTTTGAAACCATAAGGTTGCGCCCCTGTTCGCCTAGCGATCAGCTTTCGGGATCTAAACACCTCACGCCTTTTGAAACTTACGTAAACTGGTTACATAAACCGATCCGAACGCGTAAATGCGTAACGGGCAAACAAATGAACCATATACAAGTCCCATATGTTATTATGCTTAAAATATGTTAATACATCAGTAGGATGTTAACATATATGCCCAAAAAGTATTTAAAACCAAATTAAGTCCCGTAGGGGCATTTTGGTCATTTTAATGATTATAAAAGAGATTTTATAATAAACTGAGGTTCTGGTCTTTGGTAATCAGTAAAAATATTTATTTTATCACATTACATTAGTAAGATATTATACATATGTGAGGTTTACCATTTATGGCCAAACTATGTCCCGAAAGGGCATTTTGGTCATTTAACATATGCTTTTAAGGACATTTATGGAAGCCTGGGTTCATGACTTATACTTACTGTAATTATATTAAAATTTACTTAAAATTTCAGTAGGTAACAAGTCTTAGGTGTTAAATATGGTTTAAAAGCATACTATGCACCTAATTAGCGTAAAATCGCTAATTGACGATAATTAAAGTGTTTTATGAAAATCTGAGATCTTTATCAGTTTTAAATGCTTAAAATAATTTATTTAATGTATGAAATCAGTAGGAAAAGGTTTGGCATTCAAATCATTTGTTAATCTCATTTTATGCATAAAAGGGTTTTATCGTCATTTACCGAATTATACAAGAACTCCATGATATGATCAGATTATAATATGATCAAAAATTCCAAAAATCCCTAAAAACAATATCTTAACAGTAGGTAATGAGTTTTGGGTCAAAAACTATGCTTAAACATGACTTATGCAAGATATCTCAATTTAATTAATAAAAAGCTTCAATTTACGATATCGAGCATAACTCCTGTTTGAGACCAACAACTGATGTCAAATTTTCAAGACAAGCTTATATATAAGTAACAAAGGTTTTTGTCCTCTCACATTCCTAAAAATCTCGTTTATATGTCAAAAGGGCAAAATGGGCATTTATAAGCATAATAACGAAACTTAGCATATAATTCGGAATACTAAGGACCAGGCAATATAACTCCAAGAGGTTATATGATGTGTTCAAAATGCAACATATAAATTTCATCAAATGAGGCATAACACTAACCCTTTTTTAGTACTAATGTTGGAAAAAGTGTGCTTTTGTCTTCCTTTTGTATTTTCAGGATTAAATGAGCTCAAATTAACAAAAGAAGCAAAAAGACATCAAAATCTAACATAAATACAAGAAAAGGAACAAGACGTGACATGCCCGACCCCACGACAGCATCTTCCCAAGCAAAACAAGAGATCAGAAGCCTGAACACGCCCCGTGCTCAGCCAGCACGGGGGCGTGCCCAAGTGTCAGCAGAAAAGACAAAGTGGTAGAAGCTTCTATTGCCCACCACGGGGCCGTGCTCAGCGGACACGGGGCCGTGGTCAACTATAAGATTCACACAATCCAGCAAATCTGCATAGTACAAAGATTCTTCTGCACCACGGGGTCGTGCTCAGCGGACACGGGGGCGTGGTCAACTAAAAAGACAAAACTGCATTAAATGAAGAAAGAGAAGGATGTGGACACGGGGCCGTGCCCACTGGACACGGGGCCGTGCTCGAGCTTCTGTTCAGCCTATAAATAGAAGTGCTTGGCTCAAGCTCAAACTCTCCCTTGGCACACCACCTCTCTCACACTTCACCCACCACCCACCACCACCATAACACCATCATCCACCACCATCATCCATTGTCCATCGTAGAGTGTGTGAGTCGTCTCGGGATCCATGATTGATCGTAAGAGTTCTTGACAATCAAGGCCATGTTTGCCTAAGTCTCTTACATCACTTGGTGAAGACAAAGTGTCTAGTGTAATACTTTTTATTTCTAATCTTTTGCACTTTTTACTTGGTTTTGTATTAATGACTTTAATAACTAGTTGCTTATGTTGAAGGTGATCTTTCCTTATCGTTTGTCCGTGGTGTCTTGGCATTATTTTACTGTCTATATATAATAAAAGATTTTCACCATTCATATCTCCACGGTCTATATGGAGGTATGTTGGCTACCTGGTCGGGGGGTTAAGGGAACGGTTTGGTAAAGGTCTTGCCATTGTTCAGCGTTTAGAGGTCCTGCAATGGACCTGGGTCAAATTTAGAAGGACCTCCTTCAATACTTAACGGTATTGGATGGCGGGGGTCCAAACTCTTTGATCCCCTCATAAGTTAACTACTATTAATACTATAACCCGGCTATTTAGGACTGTATCCCTGCTGACTCAGACTACTTAGTCGAGGGTAACGTCACCTCCAAAAGAGGGGCCTACCATAATTTGCATTAATAACTTAATTAATTATCTTCCAATAATCCACCCTTTTAGGATTGTATCCTTGCTGACTCAAACTACTGGGGTGAGGGTAACGTCACCTTCAAAAGAGGGGCCTACTACAATAACTAAGATAATATCTTAAAATAGTGCAAAAGTGCGGAAATAATCAAAGGTTACACTAGATACAAGTTGGAACCAAGTGATTCATCTTGTCTATCTGTTTTTTTTTTCTTTTTATTTTATTTTTCAGCATTTTTAGTTAGTTTTTATTTTTCTTAGTTTAAAACATTTTTCTAAACTTTTATTTTGATTAGACGTTGAGGATAAACCGGTACTAAAAGCTCTTGTGTACTTGGACGACCTCGGTATCTTACCAACACTATACTACGCTCACGATGGGTGCACTTGCCCATATGTGTGTTTAGTGTTAGTGAAATATCGTGTTTTATAAATTTAAAACTTGGCTAAAAATAAGTGTTAAAGGGGCTTAAAATATACACCTAATATATATAACACTTCACACGCATCAAGTTTTTGGCGCCGCTGCCGGGGACACAAGGATTTTAAGAAAGCTTAAAATCGACGGTGTCACACCCCCAAAATCCACACGCGGATTACTACCGCTTGGAGGCGTGACATGACCAGAATCAAGCCACCAATCATATTGAACATAAGTATATAGTAAAAGTCATTTATCAATATGATAGGTGTTTCCAAAACAAATATAAACAAGTTTTGTAGCGGAAGCATTAAAGTAAAACCCAACATAAGTTTAAGTACAAAATGTTATAATGTTTAACAACACGTTCACGATCCATGTCCACAACGACTGTGCCTCCCGTGCAAGCTCCAAAAGTACCTATGGTCCTGCAAGGCATGTAACAGAGAGTCAACAACTAGTTGAGCGAGTTCACAGTTGGTTATTCAGTTATAGTTTTCGTATTGTAAATCGTAAGTTCGTTTAGTAGTCATGTATCGTATGTAATATCATCGCGGCCCTCTAGGCATGTTTGCGAAGTTTAGTGGGGGTTTCCCATGTTTACTAGACTAGGTATATTTGTATCGCGGCCCTCCAGGCATGTTTGCGAAGATTAAAGTATAGTTCGCGGCCATTCTAGGCATGTTTGCGAAGATTGTTCTAGTATCGCGGCCGATCACGGCATGTGTGCGAAGAGAAGTATATGTATCCCTTAGTCTAGTAGTATCTACCATTGACCTTCCTTTCCCGAGGCCTATGGTATGTAATTTTGATAACTCTTAAGCGTAAACAATCAATCAACCCATTCCCATCCCCGGGAATCCCATGCCTTTATAGAAGTGTGAACTCACCTTGTTTGCTCGGTATGCTAAATTGTGTGCTCACAATTAATCAGTCAAATCCTATATTTATGCACGTATGTTTGATCAGTACAGGTTTGTAAGGTTTTTCATGTAATCAATATCACAGAGTGTGCCTAGCAGTTAACATCTTATATCATGAAAACAGTTAATTCATTTTCATGCGTCTCATGCTTCACACAAAGGCTTTCACAGTCCATTTTGACAAGGTTATCCATTAATAGACTTAACAGAAGTAATAGACTTAACAGAGTTACCAACTTAACAGGTTAACTAGTTCATTAAGGTTAGCATACCTAACCAGGTTAATAAACTAAACAGCCTTAAAATACATAGCCTGGTTAATATAACATATTTAACAGTATCAACAGGTTAAATAGAATTTACATTAACAGAGTTACTTCAACAATTAAAGTTAACAACTTAACGACTTAACAGAGGTTTACATATTTCAATAAAGTTAATCTAGTTAACTTACTTAACAACTAAATTAAATAAATAATTTGAATTAATAAACTATCATTTATATAACCACCAAGAGCTGAAAACACTAGATACATAAATCGAAATCCCTTAAGTGCCGAAAACACTTATGGGCCGAAATCACCCTAATGTATCCGAAATCTCTATGGTTCTCATTAAATATTACTGGGCTTAACATCTTATAATAACTAGAATCATCTATGGGCTGAATTACATCATTTGGGCCGATCATGTTTGGGCCGAAATCACCCATGTGATTTCGTCCAGTATATATGTGTGGGTGTTTTCGTTAATATATTATCATCATCTTCAACAACAGCAGCTACGAGTAAACCTCATCCATTTAAATCCATTAATTCATCATAGGTAAGTGATTATGATTATCATTAATTCAACACATGATGCACATAGAACCTTAATCTGTTAATCATCTACCAGATTAATCAATAACAATTCGAGCCTGAGCACAACCAAACTTACATCAGATTAAGGATACCTATCATACTCATCTATTCAATCGCAACCAAGTAATATAACAGTTACTAAAACAATCATCAAATACATTCTGGAACATCCTCCAAACATCATGTAAACAGAGTCATCATTATTAATATTCAATTCAGCATTTGAACAATCATATAACAACAGATCTATTCTACAAGATTCATGACACAACCATCAATTGATCACATTTATCATTTATCATGCTGAACCGAAAATAATTTAAATATGAAAGCACTAACCAAGAATTAAGCAGAGGTTTGGTTTCTAATGAGGAGCTCTTTGTGGGTTTCAGATGTAGAGAGAGAAGTAATGAGATAAGATCAGTTTTGATAAGTGTGAAACTTCTATGAGAAGTTTCATGTAATAAATATCTAATATACCCCACTGGGCCAAAGCCCAGTCTCTGTTTTCGTGGATCACCAGTGAACGAAAACACTTGAAGTGTTTTCACCACTTGGGTGTTTTCATGAGTAATAGTTTTCAGTAGAAATTCCATCTTTATTTTAACATGTTCATTAAAATAAACCTTAATAACACACACTCACATATAATAAATATTATGGATTTCCAAGTACAAAATATTAGTCGAAGTACGATATAACGTATTACAAAGGTAAGCGTTGTGAAACAACGAGTCGTATTAACAGACAACTAAATAAAAAAAAAATTAACGCGCACTAAATGCGAAGATAGAATCTTGGAAACTCGAGTTGTCACATTATCCCCAACTTGAAAGAAATTTCGTCCCGAAATTTAGCATGCGGTTACTGAGGAAGCTAGGTAAGTTATCGTTTACTGGTTTTCCTGGGGTGGCACATCGTCCCCCCGTTGATTTGGAATTTCTTCCCGAAATTCTGTAGTAGCTTCAGCCTCAGTAGTAGTTGCATTGTTTTCGAACAACTGGGGATATTTGAGCTCCATTTGGTCTTCGCGTTCCCAGGTGAACTCTGGGCCACGACGGGAGTTCCAACGAACTCGAACAAGAGGTATTCTGGTGTTCTTGAGGACCTTAACATCCCGGTCCGTGATTTCAACTGGTTCCTCGACGAAATGCAATTGTTCGTCGATAGTGAGCTCCTTCAGAGGAACTATGTGAGTCTCATCTGACTGAAACTTCTTCAGATTTGACACGTGAAAAACGTTGTGAACTGCACTGAGTTCAGCTGGTAAGTTCAGTCTGTAGGCCACTTTGCCTATCTTTTCTATGACTTCAAATGGTCCAACATATCGTGGATTGAGTTTGCCTCGTTTGCCAAAACGAACAACACCCTTCCAGGGTGAAACTTTGAGTAGTGCTCGATCCCCAACTTGGAATTCGAGTATTTTCCTGTCTTTATCAGCGTATACTTTCTGACGGTCACGCGCTGCCGCCATGCGTTGTCGTATTTGAGCAATCTTTTCAGTAGTATCAACTACCATTTCTGGACCTGTGATCTGACTGTCACCCACCTCTGCCCAACAAAGAGGTGATCGGCATTTACGCCCGTACAATGCCTCAAATGGAGCAGCTTTAATGCTGGTGTGGTAACTGTTGTTGTATGAAAATTCCACAAGTGGCAAATGTTTTTCCCAGCCTTTGCCAAAGTCAATTACGCACGCCCGAAGCATGTCTTCTAGAGTTTGAATAGTGCGCTCAGACTGCCCGTCTGTCTGAGGATGATAAGCTGTGCTCATGTCTAAACGAGAGCCAAAAGATTTGTGCATTGCTTGCCACAGTTCTGAAGTAAAACGTGCATCACGATCAGAGATAATAGATGTGGGCACTCCGTGCCTCGAGACAACTTCTTTAAGGTATACGTCTGCTAGAGTGGAGAACTTATCCGTTTCCTTGATAGCCAAGAAGTGAGCAGACTTTGTGAGTCGATCCACGATCACCCAAATAGTATCATTCCCACGTTGAGATCTAGGTAGGCCAGTAACAAAATCCATGGAAATTTGCTCCCATTTCCATTGTGGTATCTCAGGTTGTTGGAGTGGGCCTGATGGTTTCTGATATTCCGCTTTGACTCTCGCACAAGTCAAACACTTGCTAACGTAAGTTGCTATGTGGGCCCTCATGCTAGGCCACCAATATGTAGTTCTGAGGTCGTGGTACATCTTATCCGAACCAGGATGTACTGAGTAGCGAGACTTATGAGCTTCATTCATTACAAGCTCGCGTAAATTACCATAGAGTGGGACCCAGATGCGTCCTGTTACATAGTAGGCGCCGTCTGCCCTTTGCTCTAACCGTTGCCTTGAGCCGCGTAGGGCTTCAGCCCTGACGTTTTCCTGTTTCAGTGCTTCTACCTGAGCATCACGTATCTGTGAAGGAAGACTAGACTGAATAGTGAGTTGTAACGCTCGTACACGCCTAGGTGTAGTATCCTTTCGACTGAGGGCGTCGGCCACCACATTGGCTTTGCCCGGATGATACTTTATAGCACATTCGTAATCGTTCAGTAACTCGACCCATCGACGTTGTCGCATGTTCAATTCTTTCTGCTTGAAGATATGCTCAAGACTCCTGTGATCGGTGTAGATGGTGCACTTGGTGCCATACAAATAATGTCGCCATATCTTGAGTGCAAAAACAACAGCTCCAAGCTCTAAATCGTGCGTAGTGTAATTCCGTTCGTGAATCTTAAGTTGGCGCGAAGCATAAGCAATAACTTTATCCCGTTGCATCAACACACATCCAAGACCTTGGATAGATGCATCGCAGTAGACTACAAAATCGTCCGTGCCTTCAGGCAATGAGAGGATAGGTGCGCTACAAAGTCTATCCTTTAAGTGCTGAAACGCTGTTTCCTGTCTATCACTCCAACGGTAAGCAATACCTTTCTGTGTCAGTAATGTAAGCGGCTGTGCAATCTTTGAGAAGTCTTTAATGAACCGTCTGTAATAACCCGCCAAACCCAAGAATTGGCGTATTTCTGTCGGTGTGCTAGGTACAGGCCAGTTTTTGATCGAATCTACCTTGGATGAATCAACATGAATCCCATCCTTGGTTACCACATGGCCTAGAAAGTGGACTTCACGAAGCCAGAAGTCGCATTTTGAAAACTTAGCGTACAGCTGTTCCGTTCGAAGGAGTTCCAGAATAAGTCGTAAATGCTGCTCATGTTCCTCCCGATTCTTCGAATAGATCAGGATGTCGTCAATAAAAACAATAACAAACTTGTCAAGATAAGGTTTGCACACCCTGTTCATAAGATCCATGAAAACCGCAGGCGCGTTCGTTAGCCCGAATGGCATGACCAAAAACTCGTAATGGCCGTAGCGAGTTCTGAATGCTGTTTTGGAGACGTCCTCATCCCGGACTCTCAGTTGATGGTAACCTGACCTCAGGTCAATCTTTGAGTAATAGCTCGACCCTTGCAACTGGTCGAATAAGTCGTCGATGCGTGGAAGTGGATAGCGATTCTTCACGGTCACCTTGTTCAGTTCGCGGTAATCTATGCACATACGAAAGGTACCGTCTTTCTTCTTCACAAATAATACTGGAGCTCCCCAGGGCGAAGAGCTAGGACGTATAAAACCCTTTTCCAATAGTTCTTGCAATTGCTTAGACAGTTCTTCCAGTTCAGTTGGAGCTAAGCGATAAGGCGCTCGAGCTATAGGTGCTGCTCCTGGAGCTAGCTCGATCTGAAATTCGACCTGGCGATGAGGCGGTAACCCAGGTAACTCTTCAGGAAACACTTGAGGAAAATTGCGTACTACAGGAATATCCCCAATCTTTTTCTCTGTCGTCGATGTATCAGTAACGAGTGCTAAAATAGCTATGTGGCCCTTTCGCAGACACTTCTGAGCCTTCAAGAAGGAGATGATGCCACTAACGACACCACTCTTGTCACCTTGAACTTTAAGATGTTCTTTGCCAGAACGAGGAATACGAATGATCTTCTCCTTGCATAGGATCTCTGCTTGCTGTTGGGATAACCAATCCATACCGATGACAATGTCGAAACTACTCAGAGTTATAGGAATGAGATCGATAGAGAAAGTCTGACCAGCGAGGATAAGATTACAACCCTGAACTATGTGTGTGGCCTCTAGACTTTTACCGTTAGCTAACTCTACGACATGTTTGGTGTTCAAAAGTGTTGGTGCGCGTTTAAGCATTTGACTAACGTTCAGAGACATATAACTGGTATCCGCACCCGAATCAAATAATACGGTAACATAAAAGTCGTCGAGAAGAAACTTACCCGTAACCACATTAGGATCGTTCCTTGCGTCACTCTGACCAATCACAAACATACGACCCTTCGCACCATTGTTGTTGTTGTTTCCCCCATTGTTGTTCCCACTGCCCTGATTATTGTTGTTATTCTGATTCTGGTTTAACTGGGGGCAGTTCCGCTTGAAATGACCTTCAGCCCCACACTGAAAGCATGTCTTATTTCCTTGCTGTTGTTGCTGTGACTGGTTTCGTGGAACTGGTGGCTGTTGTTGCTGGTTCTGATTCGCAGGCCTTGAGCTCCTGCAATCTTTAGCCTCATGACCTACTCTTAGACATCTTTGACAGCGGCCTTTACGACACTGACCACTGTGGTGTTTGTTGCACTTGTTACATAATGGATGAGTTCCCCGATATCCACTCTGCCCCTGACCACCAGACGATTGCTGACTCGAACTCTGGTAATCACTAGTCTTGCGCTGTTGCTGTGCTTGAGACTGTACAATAGCTGAACCCCTGCTAGAATCCCCTTCCCATTTCCGCTTGTTGTCACTGGGAATAGCAGGAGTAACTGGAGTGGTAACGGTAGTAGCGCTGATACGTTTAGGCAGCCTGTTCTGTTCCACCGCCTGATCGGTGAGGCGATGAGCTAGTTTGACGATCTGTTGAATGGTGCCAAGATTCGCTGAGGTTACGTGACTTTGAATTTCCGGCACCAGACCATTGAGATACAGTTCGATACGCTTAATGGGAGGGTCCACCATAGTAGGACACAGAATAGCCAACTCGTTCGATCTTCTGGTGTACGCTTCAATTTCTGACCCAGTCATTTTCAAGTGATAAAACTCTACCTCCAGCTTATGAATATCATCACGGCTACAATATTCCTCTTTAATCAATTCCTTGAAACCGTTCCAAGGTGTGGCATTAGCAACAGCCAACCCTAACATCTGTACTTGCGCATTCCACCAAGTCAGCGCAATGCCTTCTAGAGTACCAGTGGCGTACTTCACCCTGCGAGCCTCAGGGCATTCGCACATTTCAAATACTGACTCGAGCTTTTCAAACCAATGGAGGAGTCCAACCGCTCCTTCCGTGCCACTAAAAGTAGTAGGACGACAGTCCATGAAAGTTTTGAAGGTGCAAACAGGTGGCTGAGCGTGCTGACCTCCTGCTTGTGCGGCTGCAACTGCCGCAGCAACTTGTTCGTTAATGAGAGCCGTCAACTGGGCTTGTGTCATGTTGATACGTCCAGACATGATCTTCATAGCAAATATGACATAAGTGAGAGAGGTTCGCGAGTAGTGCGATGACAGAAGTGAGTAAGCACACAAGTGTTCTCATGCAATAGTGTTACATTAATCTAAGCATACCCTGAGCAAAGTTCTATGCAATTCTAGCAAGTAGGCAATAAAACGTATACCATATTACCTAGAGTGATGAGTCTTGCACGTGGAGCGAGGCGTCGTTGTGGATCGTTGAGCAGTGTTTCGGTTATAGTCTGGTTTTAATAAAAACGTTTTCCCCTTATTAAACCGAGTTCTCTATAACCAATGGCTCTGATACCAATCTGTCACACCCCCAAAATCCACACGCGGATTACTACCGCTTGGAGGCGTGACATGACCAGAATCAAGCCACCAATCATATTGAACATAAGTATATAGTAAAAGTCATTTATCAATATGATAGGTGTTTCCAAAACAAATATAAACAAGTTTTGTAGCGGAAGCATTAAAGTAAAACCCAACATAAGTTTAAGTACAAAATGTTATAATGTTTAACAACACGTTCACGATCCATGTCCACAACGACTGTGCCTCCCGTGCAAGCTCCAAAAGTACCTATGGTCCTGCAAGGCATGTAACAGAGAGTCAACAACTAGTTGAGCGAGTTCACAGTTGGTTATTCAGTTATAGTTTTCGTATTGTAAATCGTAAGTTCGTTTAGTAGTCATGTATCGTATGTAATATCATCGCGGCCCTCTAGGCATGTTTGCGAAGTTTAGTGGGGGTTTCCCATGTTTACTAGACTAGGTATATTTGTATCGCGGCCCTCCAGGCATGTTTGCGAAGATTAAAGTATAGTTCGCGGCCATTCTAGGCATGTTTGCGAAGATTGTTCTAGTATCGCGGCCGATCACGGCATGTGTGCGAAGAGAAGTATATGTATCCCTTAGTCTAGTAGTATCTACCATTGACCTTCCTTTCCCGAGGCCTATGGTATGTAATTTCGATAACTCTTAAGCGTAAACAATCAATCAACCCATTCCCATCCCCGGGAATCCCATGCCTTTATAGAAGTGTGAACTCACCTTGTTTGCTCGGTATGCTAAATTGTGTGCTCACAATTAATCAGTCAAATCCTATATTTATGCACGTATGTTTGATCAGTACAGGTTTGTAAGGTTTTTCATGTAATCAATATCACAGAGTGTGCCTAGCAGTTAACATCTTATATCATGAAAACAGTTAATTCATTTTCATGCGTCTCATGCTTCACACAAAGGCTTTCACAGTCCATTTTGACAAGGTTATCCATTAATAGACTTAACAGAAGTAATAGACTTAACAGAGTTACCAACTTAACAGGTTAACTAGTTCATTAAGGTTAGCATACCTAACCAGGTTAATAAACTAAACAGCCTTAAAATACATAGCCTGGTTAATATAACATATTTAACAGTATCAACAGGTTAAATAGAATTTACATTAACAGAGTTACTTCAACAATTAAAGTTAACAACTTAACGACTTAACAGAGGTTTACATATTTCAATAAAGTTAATCTAGTTAACTTACTTAACAACTAAATTAAATAAATAATTTGAATTAATAAACTATCATTTATATAACCACCAAGAGCTGAAAACACTAGATACATAAATCGAAATCCCTTAAGTGCCGAAAACACTTATGGGCCGAAATCACCCTAATGTATCCGAAATCTCTATGGTTCTCATTAAATATTACTGGGCTTAACATCTTATAATAACTAGAATCATCTATGGGCTGAATTACATCATTTGGGCCGATCATGTTTGGGCCGAAATCACCCATGTGATTTCGTCCAGTATATATGTGTGGGTGTTTTCGTTAATATATTATCATCATCTTCAACAACAGCAGCTACGAGTAAACCTCATCCATTTAAATCCATTAATTCATCATAGGTAAGTGATTATGATTATCATTAATTCAACACATGATGCACATAGAACCTTAATCTGTTAATCATCTACCAGATTAATCAATAACAATTCGAGCCTGAGCACAACCAAACTTACATCAGATTAAGGATACCTATCATACTCATCTATTCAATCGCAACCAAGTAATATAACAGTTACTAAAACAATCATCAAATACATTCTGGAACATCCTCCAAACATCATGTAAACAGAGTCATCATTATTAATATTCAATTCAGCATTTGAACAATCATATAACAACAGATCTATTCTACAAGATTCATGACACAACCATCAATTGATCACATTTATCATTTATCATGCTGAACCGAAAATAATTTAAATATGAAAGCACTAACCAAGAATTAAGCAGAGGTTTGGTTTCTAATGAGGAGCTCTTTGTGGGTTTCAGATGTAGAGAGAGAAGTAATGAGATAAGATCAGTTTTGATAAGTGTGAAACTTCTATGAGAAGTTTCATGTAATAAATATCTAATATACCCCACTGGGCCAAAGCCCAGTCTCTGTTTTCGTGGATCACCAGTGAACGAAAACACTTGAAGTGTTTTCACCACTTGGGTGTTTTCATGAGTAATAGTTTTCAGTAGAAATTCCATCTTTATTTTAACATGTTCATTAAAATAAACCTTAATAACACACACTCACATATAATAAATATTATGGATTTCCAAGTACAAAATATTAGTCGAAGTACGATATAACGTATTACAAAGGTAAGCGTTGTGAAACAACGAGTCGTATTAACAGACAACTAAATAAAAAAAAAATTAACGCGCACTAAATGCGAAGATAGAATCTTGGAAACTCGAGTTGTCACAGACGGCCTAATCAGTTTTTCAAAACCTTTTTAAAACGCGCGCACATTTTTCTGCATTTTAGTTTAGATTTGCATTTACAGTAACCTGTACACAGGGCCCTGTTCACTGAACACGGGGCCGTGCTGCACATTTTCATAAAAACAACCAGTAACAGTAACTTGAACACGGGCCGTGTTCACTGAACACGCCCCGTGCTCAACTAGATCAGTAAATTCAATTAAAACGCCCAGATACAGATCCTGAACACGGGGCCGTGCTCACTGAACACGGGGCCGTGTCCAGCCTCTGTTTCCGTTTTTATTTTTGTTTTCTGATCTCGAGACTTGGTTGTGGTCTGCTGAGTGATTCTTATGGATCAATACTCAGGAGGTTACAACTACACCTATGAGGAGGATGATTATAGGGGTAATTATTGCACTAATTGTCGTAACTCACGCTCGGTTCAAAATAATCACTCATATCAACCATCCAATTCATACACCTACTATGAGGAGCCCAGGTACGAGCCATCAACTTCATACACATCCTATGAAGACCAAAGGTATGAACCTCCTCCCTCATACTCATATTTTGATGAACCAAGGTATGAGCCTTCATACTCATACTTTGAGGAACCAAGATATGAGCCACCACCTTCGTATGCTTATTATGAGGAACCATGGCGTGACCAACCCACGTCATATGAGTATTATGAAGAACAAAATTACGACCCTTATCCATCATATACTTACAATGAAGAACAATGGTGTGAACCATCTACGTCATATGGGTATTATGAGGAACAAAGGATCGAACAACCGGATTCAAGCTTAGAAAATCCTGATTCTTTTTCTATAACCGAAGTGACTGATAGGATATGAGAACACATTCGAGTTATCGATAGTTGTATAAAAGAATCTCGCGCAAGGAAAAAGGAATCCCGCGCAAGAGAAGAATTAAATAAAGAAGAGATAACTGAAAGTGTAAAAATGGAAGAACAAATAAGCGAAGAACCAACACATGAGTTAAACAACGAAAAAGGTGAGTCCGACAACGTTAAAATTCAAGAAGAGTCTAATTTTGAAGAAATTAATCTCTTGTCACCTTCTTTTGAAAATCATTGTTTAGTACCCACTCATGCCAAGTTTTTAAAAGAGTTAAACACTAACACTAAAATTGATGAAACGGTAAGTGTTAAGTTAACTAATGATCAAACCTCACTAATAAAAGAAGACCCATTTGAAATTAACATTACACCGGTTCCATGTTTCTTTCAAAATTCGTTTATTAGTAATGTCACAATCGATAAAGATCTTTGTGTTAACATAATGCCTAACTACATTTTCGAAAAATTAAGTATTAGTGATTTTTCTCCACTTCAAATACCCATTTTTCTATCCAATCGGAAAGTAATAAAATCAACCGGTATAGTTGAGGATGTATTGGTTCAAACAAATCAAATGGTAATCCCGACCGACTTGACGCTCCTCTAATGTTGGGACGACCATTTGTAAAAACTCATGAAGCTTTGAAAAACCGGAAGTTCAACAATCTACCTCTTCAATTAGGGGCATTTAAAAAGAGTGTCGACCTTGAGCGATCAATGAAATCTCCATTCGGCAATGACGACCCCCTAATTGAAGATGAGCCAGAACCACCTGATAAGGAGGGTCTAGTCAATGACCCTTATAAACGTGGCGCACCACGGAGGCATTCCGCGGAACTATCCTTAGTTTAATTTAGATTAGTTTTTATGTTTTCTAGTTTAGTTTTAATTTTCAGGAATAAAACACACTCAAGATGGAAAAGGATACAAGGGAAAGCTTGAACCAACAACCCATGCACAAAAACAGAGCCTCCCGACAATTTTTCTTCATTACAGCAAGTTCAGCATGGGGCCGTGCTCACCCCAACACGCCCCGTGCCCGAGGTTCTGTAGAAAATGCCCAGTTCAGGTACCTGGACACGGGGCCGTGCTCACTGGACACGCCCCCGTGCCCAGCCTTCTGTTTACTTTTGGTACTGGCAATCTGGACACTGGGCCGTGCTCAGCCAATACCACCCCGTGTTCAGCTACCCAATACCATAAAATCTTGTTTTTAACCCATTTTTACACATATAATCAGCCTAAAAACTTATTTTTGGGACACATTGAGGACAATGTGTAATTTAAGTGTGGGGGGGGGGGGGGATGCTAAAACCTTGAATCTTGCAAGTCCTAATAACAAGCCTTACACAAAACTCTATTGGAACCGCTAATCACCCCAAATTTTTTTCAAAAATTTTCAATTTTTTTTACTTGTCTAGGTTTAATTTGGGAATTTCAAAATTCTAAAAAGGTTATATTTTTACAAATTTACAACCGATAGCGTCGTGATAAAAAGAACTAACATAAGAAAATTATGAAAAAGCATGACAAGCTTAGTTAAAATTTAATTATATATACTTGATCACATAAAAACTCATTCCCACAAAAGTGAGTTTTGAGACTTTATTGAGCATACAAATATATACCTTTAAATTAAATGCTCATTTTTCGTTTCTTGTGTGAATAGCCGCTTGGTTCTTACGACTCTAGAACTTGCCATGACGATACATTCCCGGTCCTTACCAACTTAAACCCGAGTAAGTAAATGATAGAGGCATTAGGACTAACCTTTTTATTTCTACACCATTATTTTTTTTTTACCACCTACCCAAAATCCCCCTAGTTAGCCCCTTTGAGCCTAAACCTTTTCATTTCATAACCCAAACCAAAACACCCTTTTTACCAACCAAAACCTTTTTCATTTTTACCCCTTTGTTTTAGTAACAAGTTCGATCTTTCGTATGACTTTTCAAAAAAAAAAAATATTTGTGTTGATGATGAAGCAAAAGAAAATAAACAAACAAGTTCATCAAAAATAACTTTGTTTGAATAATAGCTTCATCAAAATAAAAGTTACAAAAATAGAAAGTCTTACGAAAACCGAAACTTGTTACGTTTTTCGCCTTTTTCTACTAACCACTAACCACTCACCCAACCACCTACCTTTAACCCAAGCCTAACCCTTCACCCAAAAAGTCCTCTTGATAGTTACAAAGGTATATAAGTAAAAAGGAGGAGGATTGATTGCTTGGCAAGCCTATGGTAGGAGTAAGTTCCATGCCGCTCTCGAGTGATCCACAAAAATACATTTTCGGCCGAGTGTTGAGTGATCCCCGTGAGGTATGTGAACTTTTATATAAATAGAATTTTAAAGAGGCATGTTATGCCCTAATAAGTAATTTATCTTATGAAAAGTTTTAAATAAATCATGATGAATAGGATTGTAAATAAATAAAAATAAAACTAAATAAAGAATCTTGGAAATCCCGACACTCTACGACAAGCCCAAAAACCTTGTTTTCTACCCATTCCATTTGGGAGTGTAATAGCCACATATTAAAGAGTTTTGCTTGAGGACAAGCAAAGATTCAAGTGTGGGGGTATTTGATGTGTTCAAAATGAAACATATAAATTTCATCAAATGAGGCATAAAACTAACCCTTTTTAGTACTAATGTTGGAAAAAGTGTGCTTTTGTCTTCCTTTTGTATTTTCAGGATTAAATGAGCTCAAATTAACAAAAGAAGCAAAAAGACATCAAAATCTAACATAAATACAAGAAAAGGAACAAGACGTGACATGCCGACCCCACGACAACATCTTCCCAAGCAAAACAAGAGATCAGAAGTCTGAACATGCCCCGTGCTCAGCCAGCACGGGGGCTTGCCCAAGTGTCAGCAGAAAAGACAAAGTGGTAGAAGCTTCTATTGCCCACCACGGGGCCGTGCTCAGCGGACACGGGGCCGTGGTCAACTATAAGATTCACACAATCCAGCAAATCTGCATAGTACAAAGATTCTTCTGCACCACGGGGTCGTGCTCAGCGGACACGGGGGCGTGGTCAACTAAAAAGACAAAACTGCATTAAATGAAGAAAGAGAAGGATGTGGACACGGGGCCGTGCCCGAGCTTCTGTTCACCCTATAAATAGAAGTGCTTGGCTCAAGCTCAAACCATCCCTTGGCACACCACCTCTCTCACACTTCACCCACCACCACCATAACACCATCATCCACCACCATCATCCATTGTCCATCGTAGAGTGTGTGAGTCGTCTCGGGATCCAAGATTGATCGTAAGAGTTCTTGACAATCAAGGCCATGTTTGCCTAAGTCTCTTACATCACTTGGTGAAGACAAAGTGTCTAGTGTAATACTTTTTATTTCTAATCTTTTGCACTTTTTACTTGGTTTTGTATTAATGACTTTAATAACTAGTTGTTTATGTTGAAGGTGATCTTTCCTTATCGTTTGTCCGTGGTGTCTTGGCATTATTTTACTGTCTATATAAAATAAAAGATTTTCACCATTCATATCTCCACGGTCTATATGGAGGTATGTTGGCTACCTGGTCGGGGGTTAAGGGAACGGTTTGGTAAAGGTCTTGCCATTGTTTAGCGTTTAGAGGTCCTGCAATAGACCTGGGTCAAATTTAGTAGGACCTCCTTCAATACTTAACGGTATTGGATGGCGGGGGTCCAAACTCTTTGATCCCCTCATAAGTTAACTACTATTAATACTATAACCCGACTATTTAGGATTGTATCCCTGCTGACTCAGACTACTTAGTCGAGGGTAACGTCACCTCCAAAAGAGGGGCCTACCATAATTTGCATTAATAACTTAATTAATTATCTTCCAATAATCCACCCTTTTAGGATTGTATCCTTGCTGACTCAAACTACTAGGGTGAGGGTAACGTCACCTTCAAAAGAGGGGCCTACTACAATAACTAAGATAATCTCTTAAAATAGTGCAAAAGTGCGGAAATAATCAAAGGTTACACTAGATACGAGTCGGAACCAAGTGATTCATCTTGTCTATCTGTTTTTTTCTTTTTATTTTATTTTTCAGCATTTTTAGTTAGTTTTTATTTTTCTTAGTTTAAAACATTTTTCTAAACTTTTATTTTGATTAGACGTTGAGGATAAACCGGTACTAAAAGCTCTTGTTGTCACACCCCGACCACGTAGAACATACAAAACGTGGCGGAAACGTCGGGGAGTGTTGTAACAGAATTATTGTTTCACAACCATGGCATACAAAGTTATATTTTATTTATTAAACAAGAGTGTCATATTGTCTTAAACAGGAAACAAAAAGTTCATAACATAATTAAACTAGTCTATCTTCATTTTATGTCTCTAAGGCACAGGTCCGCCCTAGTGTCCTGATCAACATCCTATGCAAAAGCTCCTGAAAACACATGTGAAAATAGGTACGTCAGCATAAAAATGCCTGTGAGATACATAGGTTTTGTAAAAATAGGATTCATGACTTGTGTTTAAGAAAATGTTTAGTCATGAACCTTGTAATTTGTTTTGTCTTGTAAATAATTTGAAAAACGATAAGATCAGTTGATATGTATAAATAAATGTAAGGTTAAATGAATAACCTTGTAAAATGAGTGGTATAAAATAGACTGTTTTGTAAAACAATGTCTTGTGAAAAGTATGTTATTTGTATAAAATGTAATATGTCTATACTGAAATGATTTAAATAACGTTACGATATGTAATATTATACAAACACTTATATATAGGAAGTACCAGCGGCGTATCCACCATGTTTGTATCATATTACACACGCCTCGTTACTCAAATCTGTTAGTGCACAGAATGTCTGTTGACTTCGTTTTCTTCAAGTCTTAGGTCAATATGGGTCAACATAGGGTTTAGAATGTCAAAATCATGAAAAATGTTAGGTCTGGTTCGCTTATATGACCATGTAGGTCTGGTTCGCTTATAGGTACATAGGCTGGTTCGCTTATATGTCAAGTGGGCTGGTTCGCTTTTATGGCAGTCCATATAAGCGAACCACACACTCTATAAATAGCCTGATGTTGTATTCATTTGTAACATTGGGAGCGAACCTGAATTATTGCTTGTGGAACGATACGCTGTCAAATTATATTCAGAAAGCAATAAAGAGATAGAAATTAGAAAGGAATAGCTGTTGTTACTTTGCGTGCATTGATTCCGCCTTTACAAGTGAAGATGAACTACTCGGATTGATCGTTTAGGATCACGAACCGGTCCAACAAGTGGTATCAGAGCTCAGGACGAGGAGTTCATACTACTACAGCTTAGATCTACAAAAATCTCTGATTTCTACTCTTTTTCTTGCATACTTTTTCGATTTTCAGTGGTTCCTACGGACAGAATGATCTGAAGTTCAAGTATATTGAGCGAATTTGTCTTTTAATCAATCTATAACAATATCAGACCTTAAAACATAGTAAAACTCAATCAATTTTAACAAAAATTCGATCAGTTTTCGTACAGAAACTTCATCTTCAGATCTGGAACGAATTAGCGGTCGAAATTGAACAATAAACATATCATTGTGTTCGGAATTAAGAGTAGATCATTCCTTGAAAGTATCAGATTGTAATTCGGACTAAAAATCGGTTAAAAACTGTGGTCCGCTTTTACGGTCATCGCGAGTTTCAGATCTGGAATAAGTTTCTGGTTCGCTTTTTAGTACATCTTTGTCTGGTCCGCTGTTACGTACTATCTGGTCCGCTCGAAGGATCATATTCTGAATCGCTCGAACGGATATTACGTGGTCCGCTCGAACAATCATTATCTGGATCGCTCATACAAATTGTGCTGGTTCGCTCGAACGAACATCAGCTGGTTCGCTCGAACGAACATCTGCTGGTTCGCCCGAACAAACATCAGCTGGTCCGCTCGAACAGACAACATCTGATTCGCTCGAACAGACTTTCTGGTCCGCTCGAACAGACCTTCTGGTTCGCTCATTTGTACACTGTTTGATTCGTTTATCTGTCACGTGCACAGATTGGTCCGCTTTTGTGGTTCTATTTTTCAAAAATCTCGAAAAATTTGTCTAAGTGTCATCGGAAATTCACTGTTACGTATTCAGTCCGTTTGAACTGTTTGTTTGTTTGTTTATTTGCAGGCGATCTGAGGTGATTTACAAGGTGCAAATACCGAGAAGTTGAAACATTGTGGACTTTGAACTAACAAAATTTTTTGAATCATGTCATTTAACGAAGAAAGTGTGGTTAAAATGTTTGACGAAAAGGAAAATGATAATCTTGAAAGATTGAATGATTGGTATAGTAGATTTTGGTTTAACGTGAGAGAAAATGGGAATAAGCATGTTTGGGTTAATAGACTTGAAAATTTTTGTTGCAAGAAACATGAACCGTTGAATGAGTTGGTAACCCGGTATAATCAATTACTTGCAAATTTAAAAGCGAATGAGATAAGAATGTCAGATGCTGAACAGATATCAAAATTTGCAGATGTATTACCGGCTGAATGAAATGAATTCTTGACTAATCTGAAAAAGGATTATAGATTTTCAAATTTGAGTCTAAGAGAATTCATTGATAAAATTAAAACACACAATTATGAAAATGAAAAGAAAAAGAAGAAGTTGATAGATGAAATAAACGAGGATTTAGGAAAGATAGATTTGGATGTGATCATTGAAATGAGAAAACGAATCACTGTGTGTCTTGCAACAAAAAATGTTATGAGATACGATATTAAGAGGGGTTGCTATATTGATGAAAATATGAATCCTCTTGATTTTGTTAAAATTTTCTGTGCAGGAACATACAAGATGGAAACAAAGAAAGAAGCTGATAATGGAGAGATGAATGGAAAATGTTCGAATTGTGAAAAATCAGAAACAGACAGTGTGAAACTCTTGAAGGATGTGGAGAGTTTGACATTGGAAAACAATACTCTGAAGATCGAGAAGAAGGCTGATGAAGAACAGATTTTGAGTTTGCGTCTGAACTGCGAAAAATTGAGATCTGATAATGACAAACTTTTAAAGATTGTTGAGAGTTTGTCATTAGAAAACAAAATTTTGAAAGAAAATGAAAAAGATTTTGAAAGTAAAAGACAATCCTCAGAAAATGAAGATTTTTGGATAAAATTGGAAAATGAAGCGTTAAAAGAAAAAGAAAAAGATTTTCAAAATCAAATCAAGATTTTAGAAGATGAGAGAGATATTTTTGGTAAAGATAATCTTGAAAAACAAATTGACATCAATTCTCATCTTGCTAAAATCATTCAGCTTGAAAAAGAAGCTGAAAAGGCTCGGATTAAAATCAATGAACTTGAGAATAAATTGAAAGGTTTTGTGAATTCTACTTCACATGTTTGTCCAAAACCGATCAATTCTGTTCCAATAAGTGACAATGTCACAAATTTTGACAAAGTCAAAGTCAAAATTGAAGATTGTGATGAAATATCTGATGATGAAAAAGAAAAGAAAAGAAAAATATTTTTAGATTTACAAGAAAAATTTAAAAATACTGTTTTGCAATCTACTGAAACAGGTGAATGTTCTAAACAAAAACCTGTTAAGAAGAGTGTAGAACAGAAACAAAAAGTTAAAAATTTGAAAAATTTTAAAAAATGAAAATAAAAGCTCATCAGATAAGTCATCCAATCATTTTGAAAAATCACAAAAATCTAAAAATGAAAACTCACAAAATGTTGGTAATAAGTGGTGCAGGTTTGACCACAGTGCTTCAAAGCCAAATCCAGTTTTCAGGAGGAGTGATAATCACCACAAAGCTAGACAATGCTATGATTTAAGTGTTTGGTGTAATAGTGGTGAATGGTACGATAACAGAGTGTGTTACTCTTGTGGTATTCGAGGACACATTGCTGTTAACTGCCAGAATTGGAGTTATGAGACAAGAAGATGCTATAATTGTCAAATCAGAGGTCATATTGCCAGAGATTGCCCAAGGAGATCAAATGAAAGATTGAGGGTTAATTCTCAGAGAATGGTAAAGAAACCAGTCAACGTCAAGCCCCATGAACAGAAGGTTCTAAAACCTAAAGTTCAGGATCAGACAATTCAAGAAAAGAAAGTTAAACTTTCACAGGGGCAGAAAGACAGACTGCGAAAGAAAAGGAAAAAGGCGAGAGAGTATCTCGAGAAAATTTTGTCTTCGGGTTCAAAGGACAGATTGAATAAGAGTTCTGATGAATCGATTCACTCGACTGCAAAGCCAAGCAAGACGAATTCTTCAGATGCAAATCTGAGGACTAAAGAAGAAAAGAAGAAGAAGAAAATGGTTGGCGATGAATCTGATGTGTCAAAGTCAGACAAGCCACCATCAGGCGATGAATCTGGCTCATCAAAGTCAGACAAGCCACATTCAGGCAATGATTCTGGTATGGTAAAGCCAGAAGAGCCATATGTTGAGGTAAAAACTGTCAAACCCAAGGCTGGTCAGGCTTGGGTAAATCTTTTCAAATAGAAAAACCTGACTTGCCGGAGTTCCCAGGTTGGTAAGCGTGGAACATGAATCGGCATATTTCTTGAGAAATTCACAGGTTGGTAACTGTGATATTTCGATTTACAAGTGGTAAATCAGGGACATTAAGTTGTACTTGATTTTCTACTAGTGTTTGTTATTGACAAGGGTCTTAATTGTTAAATCTTTCAAAATGGTTGAAATAGAACAATGTGATGAAACCCCGAGTTTGTGAAAAGACAAACAAAACTAATTTTCCAGAAAAAAACCATTTGATTAAAACAAACTTAAGTGTTTTGAAATCTAAATGGGAAAATTGTTTGTTGTTAGGGGGAGTTCTGATTGTTAAGCCAGGTGAATGGCGAATTGAAGCGTTTGATATCAGTTTGTCACGTTTCTTGTATAGTTTGTTTTCAAATTTTCTTAGAAAATCAAAATTGAAACATATTTTGATTTTAGGGGGAGAAAAATTTAAAAAAAATTAGAAAATTAGAAAATTTCAAAAACATTGAAAAAGCAAAAATGAGTTTTGTTGTGAATAAGAGGAAATGATAGTAAATCAGTGAACTATCACAGCATGCTAAAGATATGTAATGTCAAATGTGATAAACGGTCTCACTGATGATGTGTCGATAGGTTTTCATACATTTAGTAGATTTATTCGGGATATAAACCTAAAATTCAAACTTGTGAATTCGTGGGGAACACTACTTGGATATATAGGTAACCCCTGAAATCTCGTTTGAAAGGTCTCTTAATCTGATATACTAGGTCTTTATACTCAATGATGTCTGGGGTATTATTCCGGGACTTCTGCTGAACGGTGGTTCTGACCTAGTCCCTGGCTAATACTTACTGCAATGCTTGAAACACAGCATTAAACCCTCAGCATGCTGAAACAATAAAATTGATATATGCTGCTGTTGTAAGCAAAAAGATCCTCTAAAGGGGACACACTGAAAAGTCGAAGCTGATATCTCTTTGCGTATACGGAAGTATCGACCTGAGATCCCTCGGCTCTCGCATACCTAAATTATATACAGATATCATTGTAGTATTCTCACCTGTAAGACTGATTATTGAGATTCTGGATACGGGAGTATATTCAAGATGTGGGACACATGAATGATCTAAGTTTTTAATTCATCTAAATCGTATCCTGAATAAGTTGAAATTTGTGTGAGAATTTAAGATGGATCAGTATATCGACAATCGAGGTGAATCGTTTAGAACTTAAAATGATTAAAGCTTAACGGTGCTTGTGATTTGTATCATAAACTGATATGATCCTCTTACACAAACTCACAAAAATATTGTTTGTATATATTTCTTTACTGCATTTCAGTCAAGATCAAAAATCCAAAAAGATTTTTGGAGTGTTTTAGCATAAAGTTTTTGAAAAATACAAAACGATTTTCGACAACTGATGTTGAAGGACTGATATTCAAAATTCCAAGTGCTAAACATGATGAATTGGATTGGGAGATTATATTGAAAACTTTGAATGTTATATAAAATGTTTTGAAAGATTGTGTATTTAGTTAATCAAGGTCATTCATTTGAACTTGATGTAACTAGTATGTTTGTTGAATAAATGATTTCTACCAGTAAGTTTATTAAATTCAATTGTTATAAATTTGTGAAACTTATGTTGAGGTAGAGGATGTGCAGGTTAACAGGTTGTAAACTTGATTATTCCCAATGGAAGCTAAATGTCAAAGCTTGAACCAGATTTCTCAGATTCTAGCATATCGAGAGGGGGAGTCTGTGAAAGGGGGAGTCTGGATCAACATTCAAAGGGAAGAAAGAAGTTAGAGCCAGGAGAACAAGATCCTGAAACTTGTAAAGATAGAGTGCTTAAGATGAGAAGATAAAGAGTTGAAGAAAAGACCAAGACCGAAGACTCAGGTGCTAAAGATTGCTGAAGACTACGTCAACATCCAAGGGGGAGTCTGTTAGTGCACGGAATGTCTGTTGACTTCGTTTTCTTCAAGTCTTAGGTCAATATGGGTCAACATAGGGTTTAGAATGTCAAAATCATGAAAAATGTTAGGTCTGGTTCGCTTATATGACCATGTAGGTCTGGTTCGCTTATAGGTACATAGGCTGGTTCGCTTATATGTCAAGTGGGCTGGTTCGCTTTTATGGCAGTCCATATAAGCGAACCACACACTCTATAAATAGCCTGATGTTGTATTCATTTGTAACATTGGGAGCGAACCTGAATTATTGCTTGTGGAAATTATATTCAGAAAGCAATAAAGAGATAGAAATTAGAAAGGAATAGCTGTTGTTACTTTGCGTGCATTGATTCCGCCTTTACACGTGAAGATGAACTACTCGGATTGATCGTTTAGGATCACGAACCGGTCCAACAAAATCACTTACCCAAACAACCACCAATGTAACTTGTTCATGTACAAATCATTTGTCAAGTGCTATTGTGTAAACCATATCAAAATGTCCATGTCTAATGTAAATCACCAAATTTGTAATCAATGTCAACATGTTTATGTTTGATGTAAATCATATAATGTATATCCCAAAAATGTCATGTATGGCATGTGAAATATATCAACCAAACCATAGGTAATATGCACAAAAACAGGGTATTGAATTAAACATAGTTTAAGTCAAAGTTATGTTTTGTGGAACAAATGCATGCTTTACTGATATAAACATCTATGCGGTATTGTGAAAATGCATACATCCAAGCCTTGAGACTGTGGCGATAAACCTTTAAACAAATTAAAGGTTTATCTAAGTTATGTATATCGAATTCAGTCATTCCTTCCAATCCAAACAACCCCAGGATTTCAGGAACGGGAGTTTTCAATTCCTATGGTACCACTACCTACTAACGAACGACGTAGCTAATGTTAATGAATGTATTATTCCATTGTAAACAACCCAAATGTCATACAAAAATGTAAGCATGTGATGAAAACAACTGTACTAAGTATGCACACAATGGACATACATAGCATGAAATGTAATGTAAAACAATGTACTAAGTATGCACACAATGGACATACATAGCATGAAATGTAATGTAAAACGATGTACTAAGTACGCACACAATGGGCATACATAGCATGTAATGTAAAACGATGTACTAAGTACGCACACAATGGGCATACATAGCATGAAATGTAAAACGATGTACTAAGTACGCACACAATGGGCATACATAGCATGTAATGTAAAACGATGTACTAAGTACGCACACAATGGGCATACATAGCATGAAATGTAAAACGATGTACTAAGTACGTACACAATGGGCATACATAGCATGAAATGTAAAACGATGTACTAAGTACGCACACAATGGGCATACATAGCATGAAATGTAAAACGATGTACTAAGTACGCACACAATGGGCATACATAGCATGTAATGTAAAACGATGTACTAAGGACGCACACAATGGGCATACATAGCATGAAATGTAATGAAATCGTGTACTATAATGTACTAACGAACATAGCAGGTATATGATGTGAAAGCATGGAAAGCATGAAAGTAACAAGTAGGCATATGTGTTTCACCCCAAAACAGTTTGGAAAACAGTAAAAGAGGGGTCTATGTACTCACTTGAGATTGCTCAGTAGTTCTTGAGTGACAACCAAACAATGCTAGAGATCACGGATATCAAACGGCACCTAATATAGGTAACTATGTTAATACACCGGACCTAAATTGGAGGATTTAGATAGAATGAGGGTTCGTAAACCAAACGAGTGTAGAGACTCGTGTCATTTGGTTTAACAAAGCCTACATACTAAATGAAACCTAAACTAAGTGCTCACGACCCATTACGACCCGTTTAGGTAGCTTATGCTACTTTAACGCGTCGTGCGCGCAAAAGCGCACTTGAGACGTCTAACCATCCCTATGACAAGTGTTATATGCCTAAACATGTTACATAATCAGTTATGTGACAAAAGTTTAGATTACATTTGCTTACTTACCAATTATACATGAAAAGGGTATTTTGGTAATTTACCTAAGGCATATAAACTACCTATCATACAACTACTTAACGAAGCGACCATAAGGTACAACCTCGGAAGGTTATTCCCTATATACTATGGTCACCTAATGTATTTGGTCGGATCCTAATGATCGACCAAATGGGTCGGGTTCGAAGGTATAAGCGATTTATTAGATCGCTTACCCTTACGACCCTAGACAACGTGGTAATCAGTAGGCATAGTCACAAATGACTATAACCATCGTGATTACAATCACGTTGCGAAGTTCAAACGAACTTCGCATTGACCATAAACTGGTCAACGCAGAAAGTCAAACAAAGTTTGACTTTCGGACTCGAAAAGCAATAAAAGAACGAAGGAATACTTACGAAGGGTCCCCGAATGCTAATCTCGATCCAAGTAACTCAGGTATGAAACAATGGTTTCAACTTAGAGTTTCTCAAATCAAAATTCTAGTGGGTTTTGCAATTGAAGGTATGGGGTATTTATAGGATTTCCCGAACCGTTAGGATCGTTTCTTGGAAAACGTGCTTCAATCTTGGCCATACACTTGCACCCATGGTATTGTAATACCATGTGCACATCAAAACCAGCCCATAGATTCCCCAAAACCATGTGCAACAAGTGGAACGGACCAGATTCGATGTTTCTGCACATTCTGTTGTCTGGGACCCTGACGCGGGCCGCGTAAGGATACACCAGGATTTGACGGGGGCCGCCTGGCCATCTATTACAGAATTGCAGTTTTAGTCCCTAAACTTGAGAAACATGCATTTTGAGGTGTTTTTGACAAGTTTAAGCCCCGTTAACCTCATTTAAAGGCTCTAAAATGATGTTAAAGTATAGAGAACTTAAAATGTGCTCAAAAATATCTCAGATGTCGGTTCGTTTGGCCGTACGATCGCGATGTTCGCTTAATTACGACGGAATGCGCACAAGCGCGAAAAACGATCCAAATGACGCGACGAATGGATTTTTCTTATGCCAAACACTAAATTAAAATATCTTAGTGCTTACATAAATTTTTGGATATCCGGATGTATTCAGAACGTGAGTTATGCGCGAAGATGCAAACTTGTTCACTTGTAGTCCCTGAATGACCCAAAAGTTTATTTTAGCACACCGAACCCCTCAAAGCCTATTTCTAAGCTATATAAAGGATATTTAAGGTGTGTTTAACTTATGGTCATGTTCCAGAATGTTCATTACAGTTCAAATTGGCATACTTTCGCAGTTTGTCAAGTTTAGTCCCTGTAAGCGAATTAACTTGTTTTTGTAATACCAAAGCCTTCAAAACTTATTTCTAAGTTATGTAAAGGTTATTTACGGTATGTTAATTATATGTTGATGTTCCGGAGTATTTATCGGATTAAACTGATTACGTTTACGCACCAGTTTGCGTATAACTCTCCAGAAAGCGATATAGAGTTTGAAATTGAATAAAAGTCAAAACATGAAAAATGTAAAACACAACCAAACAAACATTGGGATCAAATAACATTGTTTTATTGATAACCGAACTGTTCACAATGATTACAAGCATAGATGTTACAGTCTCCCCTACTTGTGGAAATTTCGTCCCGAAATTTATTTAGAGGAAACTCATGGGAAAAGATGCGGATATTTCGCCTTCATTTGATCTTCGCATTCCCAAGTAAACGCGGGTCCATGTTTAGCTTCCCAGCGAACTTTGACCAAAGGAATGCGCTTGCGTTTAAGCCACTTGACTTCACGTTCCATGATTTCCACTGGCTTCTCAACAAATTTCAGTGTTTTGTCAACACGAATTTCGTCAAGCGGTATGTGGAGGTTCTCATCAGCTAAACACCTCTTGAGATTGGCCACGTGAAAAGTTGGATGAACATTTCCAAGTTCAGGAGGTAACTCAAGTCTGTAGGCTACCTTTCCGATTCTTTCGACGATCTTGAATGGTCCAACGTATCTAGGTGCAAGTTTTCCTTTCTTTCCAAATCTGATCACACCTTTCCAAGGTGAGACCTTAAGTAATACTCGATCACCGACTTGAAATTCCAAGGGTTTGCGTTTTGGATCCGCGTAACTCTTTTGACGGCTTCTAGCTGTCTGAAGGTTATCACGAACTTTCTTGACCTTGTCAGTTGTCTCTAAAATGAGGGCAGGTCCAGTAAGTTGAGCCTCGCCAATCTCATTCTAGCAGACTGGTGAACGACATTTTCGACCATAGAGAGCCTCGAAAGATGGGAATCCCAACTACCACCAAAGTCGATCACATAAGCTCTAAGCATATCCTCCAGAGTCTGGATTGTTCTTTCAGATTGACCATCCGTTTGCGGATGATAAGTTGTGCTCAGATTAAGTTGGGTCCCCATAGCAGACTGCATGGTTCTCCAAAAATGAGAAGTGAAACGAGCATCTCTGTCAGAAATGATGTTCAAAGGAACACCATGTCGAGCTACAATTTCATCCACATAGATTTTAGCAAGTCTGTCAGCAGGAAAATCCTCACGGATTGGCAAGAAATGCGCTGACTTAGTAAGACGATCAACGACTACCCAGATGGCATCATGACCTTTCTTTGTGCATGGAAGTTTGGTAACGAGATCCATAGTAATGTTTTCCCATTTCCAAACTGGTATCTCTGGTTGCACCAATAAACCAGAAGGACGCTGATGTTCAGCCTTAACCTTAAGACAAGTAAGGCATTTTGATACATATAAGGCAATGTCTTTCTTCATACCAGGCCACCAATACTGAATACGAAGATCCTTATACATTTTATCTGAGCCCGGATGAATAGAATAACGAGACTTATGGGCTTCATCCATAAGCAAGGTACGAAGATCATCCTGGCTTGGGACCCACAAACGGTCCATGAAGTAATATGATCCATTGTCCTTCAGTTCCAGATCAGGTGTTATGTGATAAGGAAATTCCTTATCCATTAAACCTTGTGAAACACAAGATTGTTGAGCCTGAGAAATGCGGGCTTGGATATCAGATCGAGCTTGAATAACAGATTGAACACGTACACAATGAAGCTTAGTACGTTCGTTACGACTCAATGCATCGGCTACGACATTCGCCTTACCAGGATGGTAGCGAATTTCGCAGTCATAGTCGTTTATAAGCTCGACCCAACGTCGTTGCCTCATGTTGAGTTCTTTCTGGTTGAAGATATGCTGAAGACTTCTGTGGTCAGTGAAAACCACACATTTTGTACCGTGCAAATAGTGTCTCCAGATCTTTAGAGCGAAAACAACTGCACCCAACTCAAGATCATGAGTGGTGTAGTTTTTCTCATGTATCTTCAACTTCCTCGATGCATATGCTATGACTTTTTTCCTTTGCATTAGAACACAGCCAAGGCCCAATTTCGATGCATCACAATACACGACAAAATCATCATCACCCTCAGGCAATGATAGAACAGGCGCATCGCAAAGCTTCTGCTTCAAGTTTTGAAAAGCTTCCTCTTGTTTGAATCCCCAATCAAAGGGTTTGTTCTTCTGAGTTAGAGCAGTTAGAGGAACTGCAATCTTCGAGAAGTTTTCTATGAAGCGGCGATAATAACCCGCTAGACCAAGAAAAGAATTAACCTCAGTAGGAGTAGTAGGCGTATCCCAATCCTTAATCGCACTGATCTTGGAGGCATCTACATGAATACCTCGTTCGTTGATAATATGTCCTAAAAATTGAACTTCTTTAAGCCAGAATTCACACTTGGAGAATTTGGCGAAAAGTTGCTCTTTCTTTAGGAGTTCCAGAGTAAGACGAAGATGTTGCTCGTGATCAGCTCGCGTCTTAGAATAAATCAAGATGTCGTCAATAAAAACAATGACGAACTGATCCAAATAAGGCTTGCAGACCCTATTCATTAATTCCATGAAAACAGCAGGAGCATTAGTCAAACCGAATGTGACAACCTGGGTCACTGTGACCATCAAACAAATACCGAGCCAATGAAATATTGTATTTCATACTTGGGATTTGTAAAAAAATATGTGTATCGTTTGCACATATAAATTCTTGTTCGATTTCAAGCTCTAAATCGCTTTCTGGAAGGTTATACGCGCACTGATGCGTAAATATAACCAGTTTAATGCAACGAACACTCCGGAATAGTGAAATAGGCTTAACATACCTTAAATAACCTATACATAACTTAGATATAAGTTTTGGAAGGTTTGGTGTGGTGAAATCAAAGTTAAATCGCTTACAGGGACTAAAGTTGACAAACTACGAAAGTATGCCAATTTGAACTGTAACAGACATTCCGGAACATGACCATAAGTTAAACATACCATAAATATCCTTTACATAGCTTAGAAATAGGCTTTGAGGGGTTCGGTATGCTAAGATAAACTTTTGGGTCATTCAGGGACTAAAAGTGTCAAAAAGTGCACAAGTTTGCATTTTCGCGCATAACTTACGTTCTGAATACATCCGGACATCCAAAAATTTATGTGAGCATGACTATATTATATTTTAGTGTTCGCCATAAGAAAAATCCATTCGTCGCGTCATTTGGTTCGTTTTTCGCGCTTATGCGCATTCCGTCGTAATTAAGCGAACATCGCGATCGTACGGCCAAACGAACCGACATCCTAGATATTTTTGAGCATATTTTGAGTTCCCTATACTTTAACTTCATGTTAGATCCTTGAAATGAGGTTAACGGAGTTCAAACGCATCGAAAATCGCTTAAACAAGGTGCAGGGACCATTTCTGTAAAATCTGCCAAAACAGGGGCCTAGCGTGACGCGAGGGGCCTTAGCGTCACGCGAGCCCCCTTCTGGACCAGATTCCATGTTTTTAACAGCGGGTCCCAGCTTTTTGATTCTCAACCACACATTCTCAATCGTCTAGTCAGCGGATAAGAACCTAATTTCAGCCACCATAAGGTTCCGACAAGTGTACGCCTTGGATCGTGGCACGTTTTCCATGAAACGATCTTAACGGTTCTCCTAATACTATAAATAACCCATCACCCCAACCTCATTTCTTACAAGAATTCTGATTTGAGAGCTCTAAGTTGAAACCTTTGTTTCATACCTGAGTTCTTGGATCGGGATTAGCATTCGGGGACCCTTCGTAAGTATTCTTTCGTTCTTTTCCTTATTTTATTGCTTTTCGAGTCAGAAAGTCAAACTTTGTTTGACTTTCAGCGTTGACCAGTAATGGTCAATGCGAAGTTCGTTAGAACTTCGCAACGTGATTGTAATCACGATGGTTATAGTCCCTTGGGACTATGCCTACTGATTACCACGTTGTCTAGGGTCGTAGGGTAAGCGATCTGATAAATCGCTTATACCTCAAACCCGACCCAGTTTGGTCGATCATTAGGATCCAACCAAATGCATTAGGTGACCATAGTGAAGGGAATAACCTTCCGAGGTTATACCTTATGGTCACATCGTTTAAGTAGTTGTATGATAGGTAGTTCATATGCCTTAGGTAAATTACCAGAATACCCTTTTCATGTATAATTGGTAATTAAGCATATATAACCTAAAATTTTGTCACATAACTGATTATGTAACATGTTTAGGCATATAACACTTGTCATAGGACTAGTTAGACGGTCCGAACGCGTTTCACGCGAACGGCGCGTTAAAGTAGCATAAGCTACCTAAACGGGTCGTAATGGGTCGTAAGCTTTTATGTTAGGTTTCATTTAGTATGTAGGCTTTGTTAAACCATATTACACGAGTCTCCATACCCGCTTGGTTTACAAACCCTCATGCTACCCGATCTTCCGATATAGGTCCGGTTTATTAACATAGTTACCTATATTAGGTGCCGTTTGATTTCCTTGATCTCTAGCATTGTTTGGTTGTTACTCAAGGACTACTAAGCAATCTCAAGTGAGTACATAGACCCCTCTTTTACTGTTTTCTAAACTATTTTGGGGTGAAACACATGTGCCTACTTGTTACATTCATGCTTTCCCGTTTTTCACATCATATACCTGCTATGTTCGTTAGTACATTATAGTACATGATTTCATTACATTTTATGCTATGTATGTCCATTGTGTGCATACTTAGTACATTGTTTTTCATTACATTTTGTTGCATATGCTCATCCAGTATATGAACACATTATATTACATTTTGAACCGTTTATAACTATTTGACTATGTGAACCGTTGTAATCATTTATATCTTTGAACCGTTTGTATCAGTGAACCGTTTGTATCTGTGAACCGTTTGTATCTGTGAACCGTTTGTATCTGCGAACCGTGTGAACCGTATTTGACCATACATAAACACTTCTACTATTGTTAAACATTACTTTGGTGGTTTGGTTTGATTAAATGATTAAGTAACGATGCGTGTGTAATATGATACAAGCATGGTGGATACGCCGCTGGTGCTTCCTATATATAAGTGTTGTATGGTATTACATATTGTAGTGTTATTTGAATCATTTCAGTTTGAGACATAGAACATTTTATATAAATAACATACTTTTCACAAGACATTGTTTTACAAACAACTAACTCATCTTACATGGTTATTTATTTAACCATACATTATTTACTTATTTATACATATCATCTGAACTCATTGTTTTTCAAATGAATTACAAAACAAAGCAAATTACAAGGTTTATGACTAAACATTTTCTCAAACATAAGTCATGAAACCTATTTTCACAAAACCTATGTATCTCACAGGCATTTTTATGCTGACGTACCTATTTTCACATGTGTTTTTCAGGAGCTGTTGCATAAGATGATCAAGATACCCATAGGCAGACTTGGGCTTTAGTGACAATAAAAGATGCAAGACTAGTTAATTATGTTGTATTTCTTTGTTTGTTAAGACATTGTAACACCTTTAATCAATAAAACGAAACTTCAATTGCCATGGATTTGAAACAATTAATTCTGTTACAACACTCCCCGATGTTTCCGCCACGTTTTGTATGTTCTACGTGGTCGGGGTGTGACAGAAAAGATGGTATCAGAGCCAATGGTTATAGGGAATTATGTTATTAGTAATGCTTTGACCTAGTCTATAACCTTCTTTGGACCCTAACGCGAGTTTACTTGCGTTTAGTCATAAAACAATACCGTCACCTATCCTTAGGCGACTACCATAACAAGAACATAAATTTCAAAACCGCTTTGAAAACTAATCATCTGTTCTAGGATGATTGATTACAAGGTTTTGAACCCTCTGTTATATGGTTTTGAACCCCTTTGAATTTTCAAAATCTCGTCAAGGTTTTGGGTTTTAAATAATGTGAACACGTGCAAACTGGAAGGGTGAATGCCTGTATTCTGGGTTTTCTGTCTAGGCAAGCACTTCGTATACATCTCATCAGACGCGAGACCAGTTGTGCTTACCTGGGAATTCTTGGGATGAGTGTTCACCTATAGGCGAGCATGTCTTCGCGATACATTATTTTTGACCTATTTACTTTGATTGGTCACTGTGTGTTGTTTGTTGCTTTGTAGTAATAAACAAATGACCACTATCCTTGCTTTCTTCAGATTTGTTTCATCTCATTCTTTTCGTCTAATTCTCTCACTCGTTTCCTTTCATGTTTCCTCTTTTAGAATGCCTCCTCGACGCGAAAGCCAGATAGCGACTGCCGAATTGGTAGAAATCATTGCGCAGCAAATGGCTGCTCAATTCCTAAACCTCTTTGCTCAATGGAATCAAGCCAACAACAACAACAATGGTCCATGCAATTTCAAGAGTTTTAACTCGGCGAAACCACTCAAGTTTAGTGGTTCTGAGGGAGCGACTGGGCTTCTTCAATGGTTCGAGAGCATTGAGAATACTTTCCGCCACGTGCAGTGTCCTGACAATCGCAAGGTCGAGTTTGCTTCGAGTGTGTTCCAGAAGAGAGCCCTTACGTGGTGGAACGGAGTTATGAGAGACCGTGGTGCTGAGGTTGCTCTAGCACAGACATGGGCTGAACTTAGGGCCCTTATGATGAAGGAATTCTGTCCTCGTCACGAGATCAGGGCCTTGGAAAGGGAATTCGACAATCTTGAGCAAGACAGCGGTGAGCATCGAGCCTACACGGACCATTATGAGGAGTTGAGTCTGTTGTGCCCAAACATGGTCACGCCTTTGGATAAGGCAATAGAAAAGTACATTGATGGCCTCCCTGACTCAATACAAGACATTGTGACTGGCAGCAACCCTACTACAGTTAGACAGGCCATTGAGCTATCTGCAACCTTGACTGAATCAAAGATCAGGAAAGGTAAACTTTTCCGAAAAGGTGACAAGAAACCGGTCGAGGTATCGAACCCAATCGAGGAATCAAAGACCATGGATGAACAGACTGGATCCCCTAAAAAGTCAAAGAAGCGAAAGGCTTCTCAGAACTTCACCATGGTTACTCACAATGATCAAGCCGTCCCCAACCAACCAGCTCAACCCCCTGCCAGGAAACCCTACAACGGAACTGCACCCTTGTGCAACCAATGTGGCCTACATCATCATGCTGCTGTGAAGTGCCGCAAATGCCAAACTTGCGGACTTATAGGCCATACAGCAAGAGTCTGCCCAGCTGCAGCTGCACCAAACCAAGCTGGCCACAACCCCGCTCACGGTCGTTTTCTACCAGGTTCTTGTTTCAACTGTGGCGAGATGGGTCATTTCCAAAGAAATTGCCCAAAGCTTGCTAATGCAAATCCGGCACAAGGATGAGCATCTGACCAACCATAAGACAACATCGTTTAGAAATAATCACGTCTTATGTATTATTTACTTTTGTTGTAATGGTCCATGAAACAGTTGTTATCATTGTTTATAAATAAATCTTTTATTTACATTGCAATGTATTTATGAGGTTGTATGCATAAACAACATATCCCCTGCAATACCGATAATCAAGGAACCGCATTCCTTGAAGAACAGACTACCCCCAAATTTCTTCCATTGTATGATCTCTTGCGTTTCCACGAAATTCCTAAGTACCCGTTTATTCTAAGGAAAACGAAGTACAAGACGCAAGTTACAACACTGGACGAATACCCAAAGTACCACTATAAATCCTTAATAGGGTACCTAAGGGTATTTCCGTGAATCCTAAAATTTGTTGTGTTCCTTAATTCGACCATTACGTTTCTTTGTAAACAAAATCGAATTTTTGTAGATCTTCCTATCTATTCAGATAGATCCCAGAGGACATTGAAGTTCATCGACTGGTTTCCATATCCGTTCTCAATCGATAACAAATTAATAACAAATTAATAACCAAGTTAAACAACTATGTGATTATGTGCTTATGAACATTACAAGACAAACTGTGCGGACTATGCAAGGAATTACGTAATTATGGATGCATACATAATTATGGAATTTAGTGCACAGAAACCACAGTAAGCTTTGTAATGTGCCTAGAAGTTAACTCCATTCATTTCCGTTTCTGAGGAAGCAACCGTAGAAAATGACTCCGTTTGTTCATTTTCGTTTCTGAAGATTTTCCGCTAAGGAAATGAATATCCGTTTGTCTATCCTTTTCATTTCCGTTTCTGAGGAAGCAACCGTAGAAAATGACTCCGTTTGTTCATTTTCATTTCTGAAGATTTTCCGCTAAGGAAATGAATATCCGTTTGTCTATCCTTTTCATTTCCGTTTCTGAGGAAGCAACCGTAGAAAATGACTTCGTTTGTTCATTTTCGTTTCTGAAGATTTTCCGCTAAGGAAATGAATATCCATTTGTCTATCCTTTTCATTTCCGTTTCTGAGGAAGCAACCGTAGAAAATGACTCCGTTTGTTCATTTTCGTTTCTGAAGATTTTCCGCTAAGGAAATGAATATCCGTTTGTCTATCCTTTTCATTTCCGTTTCTGAGGAAGCAACCGTAGAAAATGACTCCGTTTGTTCATTTTCGTTTCTGAAGATTCTCCGCTAAGGAAATGAATATCCGTTTGTCTATCCTTTTCATTTCCATTTCTGAGGAAGCAACCGTAGAAAATGACTCCGTTTGTTCATTTTCGTTTCTGAAGATTTTCCGCTAAGGAAATGAATATCCGTTTGTCTATCCTTTTCATTTCCATTCCTGAGGAAGCAACCGTAGAAAATGACTCCGTAAGTTCATTTTCGTTTCTGAAGATTTTCCGTTAAGGAAATGAATATCCGTTTGTCTATCCTTTTCATTTCCGTTTCTGAGAAAGCAACCGTAGAAAATGACTCCGTTTGTTCATTTTCGTTTCTGAAGATTTTCCGCTAAGGAAATGAATATCCGTTTGTCTATCCTTTTCATTTCCGTTTTTGAGGAAGCAACCGTAGAAAATGACTCCGTTTGTTCATTTTCGTTTCTGAAGATTTTCCGCTAAGGAAATTAATATCCGTTTGTCTATCCTTTTCATTTCCGTTTCTGAGGAAGCAACCGTAGAAAATGACTCCGTTTGTTCATTTTCGTTTCTGAAGATTTTCCGCTAAGGAAATGAATATCCGTTTGTCTATCCTTTTCATTTCCATTCCTGAGGAAGCAACCGTAGAAAATGACTCCGTAAGTTCATTTTCGTTTCTGAAGATTTTCCGTTAAGGAAATGAATATCCGTTTGTCTATCCTTTTCATTTCCATTCCTGAGGAAGCAACCGTAGAAAATGACTCCGTTTGTTCATTTTCGTTTCTGAAGATTTTCCGCTAAGGAAATTAATATCCGTTTGTCTATCCTTTTCATTTCCGTTTCTGAGGAAGCAACCGTAGAAAATGACTCCGTTTGTTCATTTTCGTTTCTGAAGATTTTCCGCTAAGGAAATGAATATCCGTTTGTCTATCCTTTTCATTTCCATTCCTGAGGAAGCAACCGTAGAAAATGACTCCGTAAGTTCATTTTCGTTTCTGAAGATTTTCCGTTAAGGAAATGAATATCCGTTTGTCTATCCTTTTCATTTCCATTCCTGAGGAAGCAACCGTAGAAAATGACTCCGTAAGTTCATTTTACGTTTCTGAAGATTTCCTGTTGAGGAAATGAATCCCCGTTTGTTTATTCCTTCACTTCCGCTTCTGAAGAATACTCGTTGAGGAAAATGACTCCGTCTGTTCATTTTCGTTCTGAAGAATGTCCGTTAAGGAAATGACAGGATTATGCCTTACATATCTCTGGTGGTTGTTTTGACACAAAGTCATAAATGGACTCCTATGAATAAATTTCGGGACGAAATTTCCTAAAGTAGGGGAGACTGTGACAACCTGGGTCACTGTGACCATCAAACAAATACCGAGCCAATGAAATATTGTATTTCATACTTGGGATTTGTAAAAAAATATGTGTATCGTTTGCACATATAAATTCTTGTTCGATTTCAAGCTCTAAATCGCTTTCTGGAAGGTTATACGCGAACTGATGCGTAAATATAACTAGTTTAATGCAACGAACACTCCGGAATAGTGAAATAGGCTTAACATACCTTAAATAACCTATACATAACTTAGATATAAGTTTTGGAAGGTTTGGTGTGGTGAAATCAAAGTTAAATCGCTTACAGGGACTAAAGTTGACAAACTACGAAAGTATGCCAATTTGAACTGTAACAGACATTCCGGAACATGACCATAAGTTAAACATACCATAAATATCCTTTACATAGCTTAGAAATAGGCTTTGAGGGGTTCGGTATGCTAAAATAAACTTTTGGGTCATTCAGGGACTAAAAGTGTCAAAAAGTGCACAAGTTTGCATTTTCGCGCATAACTTACGTTCTGAATACATCCGGACATCCAAAAATTTATGTGAGCATGACTATATTATATTTTAGTGTTCGCCATAAGAAAAATCCATTCGTCGCGTCATTTGGTTCGTTTTTCGCGCTTATGCGCATTCCGTCGTAATTAAGCGAACATCGCGATCGTACGGCCAAACGAACCGACATCCTAGATATTTTTGAGCATATTTTGAGTTCCCTATACTTTAACTTCATTTTAGATCCTTGAAATGAGGTTAACGGAGTTCAAACGCATCGAAAATCGCTTAAACAAGGTGCAGGGACCATTTCTGTAAAATCTGCCAAAACAGGGGCCTAGCGTGACGCGAGGGGCCTTAGCGTCACGCGAGCCCCCTTCTGGACCAGATTCCATGTTTTTAACAGCGGGTCCCAGCTGTTTGATTCTCAACCACACATTCTCAATCGTCTAGTCAGCGGATAAGAACCTAATTTCAGCCACCATAAGGTTCCGACAAGTGTACGCCTTGGATCGTGGCACGTTTTCCATGAAACGATCTTAACGGTTCTCCTAATACTATAAATAACCCATCACCCCAACCTCATTTCTTACAAGAATTCTGATTTGAGAGCTCTAAGTTGAAACCTTTGTTTCATACCTGAGTTCTTGGATCGGGATTAGCATTCGGGGACCCTTCGTAAGTATTCTTTCGTTCTTTTCCTTATTTTATTGCTTTTCGAGTCAGAAAGTCAAACTTTGTTTGACTTTCAGCATTGACCAGTAATGGTCAATGCGAAGTTCGTTAGAACTTCGCAACGTGATTGTAATCACGATGGTTATAGTCCCTTGGGACTATGCCTACTGATTACCACGTTGTCTAGGGTCGTAGGGTAAGCGATCTGATAAATCGCTTATACCTCGAACCCGACCCAGTTTGGTCGATCATTAGGATCCGACCAAATGCATTAGGTGACCATAGTGAAGGGAATAACCTTCCGAGGTTATACCTTATGGTCACATCGTTTAAGTAGTTGTATGATAGGTAGTTCATATGCCTTAGGTAAATTACCAGAATACCCTTTTCATGTATAATTGGTAATTAAGCATAAATAACCTAAACTTTTGTCACATAACTGATTATGTAACATGTTTAGGCATATAACACTTGTCATAGGACTAGTTAGACGGTCCGAACGCGTTTCACGCGAACGGCACGTTAAAGTAGCATAAGCTACCTAAACGGGTCGTAATGGGTCGTAAGCTTTTATGTTAGGTTTCATTTAGTATGTAGGCTTTGTTAAACCATATTACACGAGTCTCCATACTCGCTTGGTTTACAAACCCTCATGCTACCCGATCTTCCGATATAGGTCCGGTTTATTAACATAGTTACCTATATTAGGTGCCGTTTGATTTCCTTGATCTCTAGCATTGTTTGGTTGTTACTCAAGGACTACTAAGCAATCTCAAGTGAGTACATAGACCCCTCTTTTACTGTTTTCTAAACTGTTTTGGGGTGAAACACATGTGCCTACTTGTTACATTCATGCTTTCCCGTTTTTCACATCATATACCTGCTATGTTCGTTAGTACATTATAGTACATGATTTCATTACATTTTATGCTATGTATGTCCATTGTGTGCATACTTAGTACATTGTTTTACATTACATTTTGTTGCATATGCTCATCCAGTATATGAACACATTATATTACATTTTGAACCGTTTATAACTATTTGACTATGTGAACCGTTGTAATCATTTATATCTGTGAACCGTTTGTATCAGTGAACCGTTTGTATCTGTGAACCGTTTGTATCTGTGAACCGTTTGTATCTGCGAACCGTGTGAACCGTATTTGACCATACATAAACACTTCTACTATTGTTAAACATTACTTTGGTGGTTTGGTTTGATTAAATGATTAAGTAACGATGCGTGTGTAATATGATACAAGCATGGTGGATACGCCGCTGGTGCTTCCTATATATAAGTGTTGTATGGTATTACATATTGTAGCGTTATTTGAATCATTTCAGTTTGAGACATAGAACATTTTATACAAATAACATACTTTTCACAAGACATTGTTTTACAAACAACTTATCTTATACAAACTCATCTTACATGGTTATTTATTTAACCATACATTATTTACTTATTTATACATATCATCTGAACTCATTGTTTTTCAAATGAATTACAAAACAAAGCAAATTACAAGGTTTATGACTAAACATTTTCTCAAACATAAGTCATGAAACCTATTTTCACAAAACCTATGTATCTCACAGGCATTTTTATGCTGACGTACCTATTTTCACATGTGTTTTTCAGGAGCTGTTGCATAAGATGATCAAGATACCCATAGGCAGACTTGGGCTTTAGTGACAATAAAAGATGCAAGACTAGTTAATTATGTTGTATTTCTTTGTTTGTTAAGACATTGTAACACCTTTAATCAATAAAACGAAACTTCAATTGCCATGGATTTGAAACAATTAATTCTGTTACAACACTCCCCGATGTTTCCGCCACTTTTTGTATGTTCTACGTGGTCGGGGTGTGACACCGAATGGCATGACTGTGAATTCATAATGCCCATAACGAGTACGGAACGCTGTCTTGGGAATATCTTCTTCATGCACCCGAAGTTGATGATATCCAGATCGCAGATCAATCTTTGAAAAACAAGAAGCGCCCTGTAACTGATCAAAGAGTTCATCGATGCGCGGTAGGGGATACCGATTCTTGATGGTAAGCTTGTTAAGCTCACGATAATTGATACACATCCTAAAGGATCCATCCTTCTTCTTGACAAAAAGAACGGGAGCACCCTAGGGTGAAAAGCTAGGACGGATAAAACCTTTGTCAGAGAGTTCCTGAAGCTGCTTAGACAACTCTTGCATCTCAGACGGTACAAGACGGTATGGAGCTCTGGAAATGGGATTTGCACCAGGTACGAGATCAACGCGGAACCCGACTTGGCGTGCTGGGGGTAGACCAGGTAACTCTTCAGAAAAAACTTCAGAATAATCCCGAACGACAGGGATATCTGAAATAGACTTACCCTTGCCTTTATCTGCTGTAACATGTGCTAAGAAAGCCACATAGTTCTTCTGCAGATACTTCCGAGCTTTAAAACAAGACATGAGCTTGAGACCACCAGACGGTTTCTCACCTTGAACCTGTAGGATCTCGCCTGTCGAAAGCGGCACACGAACGATCTTCTCAAAACAAACTACTTCTGCGTGATGCTGGGATAACCAATCCATACCCACAATAACATCGAAGCTTCCAAGTTGCATAGGCGTGAGGTTAATAGGAAAAAGATGGTCGTTAAGGTTCAACTGGCAGTTGCATAGAATAGAATTAAGAACAATGGGTTCACCACTAGCAACTTCTACTGTCAAAGGTTTTCCTAGTTTCGTTCTAGAAACGTGAAGCATTGGCTCAAAAGACAATGACACAAAAATCTTGTCGACACCAGAATCGAAAAGAACAGATGCAGGCTGATTATTAATAAAGAACGTACCGTTCACCACATTATCGTCCGCCTGCGCCTCTTGGGGATTCATGTTGAAGACTCGACCCCGAGCCTGAGCTTGATTCTGGTTTGCATTCACCAATCTTGGACATTGATTTCGGTAGTGGGTCAGATCCCCACAGTTATAACAAGCACCTGGTGGGTAGTGTGGTCGTGCAGCTTGACCCTGCTGCTGAGCAGGAGGCTGAGCAACTTGTTGAGCCGGGTTCTGAACTGCCTGATTCTGAGCAAATCGACAAACATTGGCAAGATGACCTGGCTTCCCACAGTTATTACAGAAACGGCACTGATGTTGCGGCTGATGGTGACTGTTGCACCTATTGCACAAAGGTGCATTCCCTGAATAGGGTTTCTTCGCTGGAGGTTGTGCGGGTTGGTTGGGAGCTGCCTGGTTAGCTTGGGCAGTGACAGCAAAATTTTGGGAAGCCTTACACTTCCTTGACCCCCTTGAAGAACCAGAATTCTTTCCATTCTTGTTTTGACCTTTCTTGCTATCCACCTTGTCAGAAGCCTGCTTCTTTCCCTTGTCACCCTTTTTATGCAGCTTTCCCTTTCGAACCTGCGACTCAGTCAATGTCGCTAATAACTCGATCGCCTGAAGGAGTGTGGCAGGGTTACTACCAGTAATGATGTCTTGCACCGTGTCAGGTAGGCCGTCGATATACCTTTCGATAGCCTTGTCGAGTGGGGTAACCATAGTTGGGCAAAGCAGACTCAACTCCTCAAACCTATCAGTATACACCCGATGCTCACCACTATCTTGCTTCAAATCATCAAAATCTTTCTCCAAAGCTCGCTGTTCATGACGAGGACAGAACTCCCTCATCATAAGAGCCCTAAGTTCAGCCCAAGTTTGTGCTATAGCAACTTCTGCACCCCGGTCTCTCATAACCCCGTTCCACCATGTGAGAGCCCTCTTCTGAAACACACTCGAAGAAAACTCGACCTTGCGATTGTCAGGACACTGCACGTGGCGGAAAGTATTCTCAATGCTCTCGAACCACTGAAGAAGCCCAGTCGCTCCCTCAGAACCACTAAACTTGAGTGGTTTATGTGACAACTTGTATTTCCGAACCTATCTTTGTACTTTGAAGTAACGTGTGTATACGATATGTGATTTTATGAAAGTGAATGATTATATGAACATTATGTTGATACGTGCTTTGTGTAATGTATGTATGTAAATATAAACGGCCCAAGCGCACAACACTCACTCGACCGCACAAGCCATTCGGGCCACAACTTCTATTTGGATCAAGGGCAGCCCAAGTAAGGGTCGGCCCACTCCTTTTATTCGCTCACACACACCATTAGGGAGTTGTTTTCTCATTTGTTGCTAATCACACAACACACGTAAAACCCTAGTGCCCTCTTCTTTCTCTATTGAAGCCGACGACAACACATTCCTATTCATCGAAGCTTCTTGTTCAGATTTCCTTTTCATTCTACTCAAACTGGTTAGTGTTCTACTATAGTTTGCTCCCTTACAATGTGTATCGATTTCCAGGATTTCATGTTAAGCAATATTGTGATTGTTATGATTTCATGTAATAGTTAGGGTTCTTGTTAATGAAATAAATTATGTTAGATCTTCTTAAGGATTAGTACAAACGATTCACTAGAACATTAATCTAATTATTTTTGAAACATGATGTGTTGATATGTTAATCGGCTCACATAAGTATTTTAAACTGAACATGTGTCAATCGGGTGTGATGTGCCTATATGTGAATGATTGTTGTGTAGATAAACGTGGCATGTAATCAAAGGAATTGGATGTTTGTTGGCTGATGTATGCATGTGACTTTAATCGGTGGTGATATAACAGTTGTTGGCCATTTGTGGTGTGCATTGATAATGGTAACATGATGATAGTAAACATTTATCCAATTACATAATTACTATATAAAAATCGGTCCAATATTATCAAGAGGTGTTGTTAGATTGTCGGCCATTGTTGATTAATTTAATGATGATGATGATCTTGATATGTTGATGAACACACAAGATAGGGTTCATAAAAATGGATGTTAAAACATTGTTTGATCGATTAAGGGTTGGATAGAATCCTTGAGTGTGTTAATCGATAAATTGTAATTTTGGAAACTGTGAATGATTGTAACTGAATAGCTTAATATTCGGATATTGAAACTAACCGCACAAGTTTCCTTGATCACACAAGTGCCAGACGCACAAGATCAGTCGCACAAGGCATCCCAGTCACACAAGACTGATTAGATCGCACAAGATGTTGTTTGTTTAATAGTTGGGCCGGTTGGGTATAGTGGGCTGGGCTAGTTCGGATCGCACAAGGGATATTGAATCGCACAAGAGGTTCATGTTTAAACTATTTGGGCTGATTAATTATTGAACCACTTATGTTATTTGGGCTTCTTGATATGTTGGGCCGGGTATATTATTGAATCGCACAACATGATGTGGGTCGCACAAGGCTGTGCCGACCGCACAACATGTTGGGCCGACTGTTATGGGGCTTTACCTGTTGGAACGTACAAGTTAGGCATGTTGTGTACTTGACTGTTATTGTTAAGGTGCTAACATGTAATAATGTGTTGCCATGATCAATACGTGTTAGTGATCTGTTAACTTATGTGTAAACATACGTGCTTTACTTGAACCTAAACCTGACGTGTATGGTAACCAAGTTAGGACGTGGTTGACCACTAGCTGCTAGACTTGACCTTTCTGTGTAATCTGCCGAGCAAACCAAGGTGAGTTCACACTCTACAAAGCATGGGATTCCCAGGGGTTGGGAATGGGGTTAAGGAATATGGATTCCTCGTCCTTTCTTGGGTAGGACAGTAATGGTTCAGGAATGTAATTCCTCGTCCTCACGGACAGATAACTATACTAGACCAAAACTCTATCACGAAGTCCCTCATTTTTATATCGACTTAATCGCCGGGCCAATGGCGAGCGGGTCATTAGTTAGATAGCGCTATTTAGGTCTGACAAGCCTCACACCGTGCCGCAGAGGACGGGCGTGAACTAATGGATCTGGGGCACGTCAATGCTGATAGACATTGACAGTTTCAGGGCACTTAAACATGACTTCAGTCAGTAGTCGATATGGTAACGAGTCTAGTGGATACATGGGGTAGCCCCCACGGCCGAAATGCCAGATAACTATCATGGGGTAGCCCCCACGGCAGGATTGCCAGAGTAAATGGGTAAAACAAATGGTTAAACAAATCACGTTTTCAACTATGGGGTAACCCCCACGGCAGGATGCCAGTTAAAGGAAACTGTTTTTTGGAACAACTTAAAACGAACACCCAACCGTGAACTCACTCAACTTGTTGTTGACTTGTTACTACATGCTTTGCAGGTCTATAGGTACTTAGCTGGAGCTTGCACAAGGGAGAGTCGTTGTGGGACATGGACAGCTGTGTGCCATGTTAAACCTTGGATATCTAAACCTACGATTTGGGTTTTTAAACATTTATGCTTCCGCTCATAACTTAACTATGTTTGTTTTGGACACTAAACGTATTGGTTGGACTTTTACATTTAATTATTTGCTTGTTCACTATGATTAGTGGTTTGATCCTGGTCAGTCACGCCTCCAAGCGGTGATACTCCGCGTGTGGATTTTGGGGGTGTGACAGATTGGTATCAGAGCCATTGGTTATAGAGAACTTGGTTTTAATAAGGGAAAATGTTTCGTTAAAACCAGACTATAACCTGTACAGTGCTCTACGATCCACAACGACGCTTCACTCCAAGTGCAAGGCTCGACATTCTAGGTGATATGGTTTACGTTTTTTTTTATTGCCTACTTGCTAGATTGCATAGAACTTTGCTCATGGTTTGCTTAGGTTAACGTAGCAGCTATAGTTTGAAAACACAATTGTGCTTGCTCCCTACTGTCACTACACACTTACGCACATTCGCGACACTTTTCCTATTTGTGTTTCCTTCGATGTGAGATCATGAGGGAACGTGTGAACCTAACTCAAGCCAGCTGACGGCTCTTATCAACGAACAAGTTACGGCAGCACTCGCAGCCGCCCAGGCAGGAGATATAACCTGCTATTCCGAACCTAACCTAGGATGTTAGATCCTACTCTCATGATCCAACTTTCGCACTTAACCCTGTTTCTCCTTCTTCGCGCAACAAGGTCAGAACGCTCAGCTGCCTGTATGCACATTCAATACGTTCATGGACTGTCGTCCTAGTACTTTCGGTGGCACGAAAGGAGCTGTTGGACTCCTCCATTGGTTTGAAAAGCTCGAGTCTGTCCTAGAGATATGTGAATGCCCCGAGGCTCGTGGGGTGAAATTTGCCACTGGTACTCTCGAAGGCACTACGCTAACTTGGTGGAACGCGCAAGTTCAGATGCTGGGGCTGGCGGCTGCTAATGCCACCCCATGGAATGATTTTTTAGGAACTGATCAAACGTGAATACTGTAACTGTGATGACATCCACAAGATGGAGGTGGAATTCTTTAACCTGAAGATGACGGGGTCAGAGATAGAAGCGTACATGAAACGATCCAACAAACTGACGGTATTATGTCCAATAATGGTGGAACCTCCCATCAAGCGCATTGAGCTGTATCTCAAAGGCTTAGTACCAGAGATTCAAAGTCATGTGACATCGGCCAACCTTTACAACCATCCAGGATATTACTCATCTTGCTCAACGTCTCTCAGATCAGGCGGTAGGACAGAATAAACTGCCGAAACGTATTAATGCTGCTACAACTACTTCGGATGCTCCCAGTGACAACAAACACAAGTGGGATGGAAATTTTAGCAAGGGTTTCACTTCGGTTCAATCTTAGTCGAGTACAGGAGCCCCAGTCAGCAGTCTCTTGGTAATCGAAGTCAGGGTGGATACGAGGGAAACCACCCTAAGTGCAATCGATGTAATTTGCACCACAGCGGGCAGTGCAACAAAGATCGTTGTCAGAGATGCAACAAGCTTGGTCATGGAGCCAAAGATTGTAGAAGCTCGTGTCCTGCAAACAAGAACCGACAACAGCAGCCACAAGCTCCACAGAATCAGCAGCAACAGCAGGGAAACAAGGGATGTTATCAGTGTGGTGCTGAAGGTCACTTCAAGAGACATTGTCCATAGTTGAACAAGAACCAGAATCAGAATCACAACCAAGGAAACGGGAACAATAATGGAGGCAACAGCGGGGTTAATAATGCCGGCAATGGTGCCAGGGGTCGAGTGTTCGTGATTGGTCAGGGTGATGCTAGGAGTGACCCCAACGTATGATGGTTTTGACATTGTTATTGGTATGGATTGGTTATCCCAACACCGAGCAGAGATGTGTTGCAACGAGAAGATTGTCCGTATTCCTCGTTCAGATGATGAACCCCTTATGATTCGTGGCGACAAGAGTGGTGCTGTTGTGAGCATCATCTCTTTCCTTAAGGCCCAAAAGTGTTTGTGTAAGGGCCACACTGCCATTCTGGCTCTCGTTACCGACACCTCGAAGAAAGAAAGGAAGATAGAAGATTTTCCAATTGTACGCGACTATCCTGAGGTATTTCCTGAGGAACTACCTTGCCTCCCGCCTCATCGCCAGGTCGAGTTTCAAATCGAGTTAGCCCCTGGAGCGGCACCCATAGCTTGTGCACCGTACCGTTTAGCTCCATCAGAGTTGAAAGAGCTATCTACGCAACTACAAGAACTCCTAGATAAGGGTTTTATTCGTCCTAGCTCTTCGCCCTGGGGAGCTCCAGTGCTGTTTGTAAAGAAGAAAGACGGTACGTTCAGAATGTGCATCGACTACCGTGAACTGAACAAGTTGACTGTGAAGAATCGCTACCTTCTTCCACGCATTGACGACCTGTTCGACCAGCTGCAAGGGTCGAGCTACTATTCAAAGATCGATTTGAGATCGGGGTATCACCAGCTGAGAGTCCGAGAAGTGGACGTCTCCAAAACAGCCTTTAGAACCCGTTATGGACACTATGAGTTTTTTGTTATGCCTTTTGGTCTAACAAATGCACCTGCGGTCTTCATGGACTTGATGAATCGAGTGTGCAAGCCTTACTTAGACAAATTCGTTATTGTCTTCATCGATGACATCCTGATCTATTCGAAGAGTCAGGAGGAACACGAGCAACATTTACGACTTATTTTGGAACTCCTTCGAAAAGAACAGCTGTACGCAAAGTTTTCAAAATGTGACTTCTGGCTTCGTGAAGTCCATTTCTTAGGCCATGTGGTGAAAAAGGATGGGATTCACGTTGATCCATCCAAGGTAGAGTCAATCAAGAGCTGGCCTGCACCTCGTACGCTAACAGAAATTCGCCAATTCTTGGGATTGGCAGGTTACTACAGAAGGTTTATTAAGGATTTTTCTAAGATTGCTCAGCCTCTTACTTCACTAACGCAGAAGGGCGTTGTTTATCGTTGGGGAAACGCACAGGGTTTCAGCACTTAAAGGATAGACTTTGTAGTGCACCTATCCTTTCATTGTCAGAGGGCACAGACGACTTCGTGGTTTACTGTGACGCATCCATTCAGGGTTTTGGTTGCGTATTGATACAGCGGGATAAAGTTATAGCCTACGCCTCATGCCAACTCAAGGTTCATGAAAAGAACTACACTACACACGATCTGGAGCTGGGAGCGGTTGTTTTTGCACTTAAGATATGGAGACACTACCTATATGGTACCAAATGCGCTATCTACACTGATCACAGGAGCCTCGAGCATATCTTTAAACAGAAGGAACTCAATATGCGACAGCGACGATGGGTCGAACTGTTGAATGACTACGAATGCTCGATCAGGTATCACTCAGGCAAAGCCAATGTTGTGGCTGACGCCCTCAGTCGAAAGGACACGGCGCCCAAGCGCGTACGAGCTTTACAACTTACTATACACTCTAGTCTTCCTTCTCAAATATTAGATGCGCAGGTAGAAGCACTGAAACCAGAAAACGTCAGGGCTGAAGCCCTACGCGGCTCAAGGCAACGCTTAGAACAGAAGGATGGCGGCGCTTACTACGTAACAGGACGCATTTGGGTCCCACTTTATGGCAACCTACGAGAACTTGTGATGGGTGAAGCACACAAGTCTCGCTACTCGGTATATCCTGGTTCGGATAAAATGTACCACGATATCAAAACCACATATTGGTGGCCTAGCATGAAGGCCCACATAGCAACATACATTAGCAAGTGCTTTACTTGTGCGAGAGTCAAGGCGGAATACCAGAAACCTTCAGGCCCCCTTCAACAACCAGAGATACCACAATGGAAATGGGAACAGATTTCCATGGATTTTGTTACGGGCCTGCCTAGATCTCAACGTGGTAACGATACTATTTGGGTGATCGTGGATCGACTCACAAAGTCCGCTCACTTCTTGGCTATCAAAGAAACGGATAAGTTCTCCACCCTAGCAGAAGTATATCTCAAGGAAGTTGTATCGAGGCACGGGGTGCCCCTCTCTATTATCTCGGATCGAGATGCACGTTTTACATCAGAACTGTGGCAAGCAATGCACAAGTCCTTTGGCTCAAGGCTAGATATGAGCACAGCTTATCACCCGCAAACGGATGGGCAGTCAGAACGTACCATCCAGACTCTCGAAGACATGCTTAGGGCATGTGTAATTGATTTTGGCAATGGCTGGGAAAAGCATCTGCCACTTGTGGAATTTTCATACAATAACAGCTACCACACCAGCATTAAAGCTGCTCCGTTTGAGGCATTGTACGGGCGTAAATGCCGGTCACCTCTTTGTTGGGCAGAGGTGGGGGATAGTCAGATTACTGGTCCAGAACATGTGGTGGACACAACAGAGAAAATTGCTCAAATACGACAACGAATGGCGGCGGCTCGTGACCGTCAGAAAGTCTACGCCGATAAGGGCAGAAAACCACTAGAGCTCCAGGTTGGGGAGCGTGTACTACTCAAGGTTTCACCCTGGAAGGGTGTGGTTCGTTTTGGTAAACGGGGCAAACTTAACCCACGATACGTTGGACCCTTCGAAGTCATTGAGAAGATAGGCAAGGTGGCCTACAGATTGAACTTACCAGCGGAACTCAGTGCAGTTCACGATGTTTTCCACGTGTCGAATCTGAAGAAATGTCTGTCAGATGAGACCCACGTAGTTCCTTTGAAGGAGCTCACGATCGACGAGCAGTTACGATTCGTCGAGGAACCTGTTGAAATCACGGACCGGGATGTTAACGTCCTCAAGCGTACTAGGATACCCCTCGTTCGAGTTCGTTGGAACTCACGTCGCGGCCCAGAGTTCACCTGGGAACGCGAAGATCAGATGAAACAAAAATATCCCCAACTGTTCGCAAACGGTACAACCACTACTGAGACTGAAGCTACGGAATTTCGGGACGAAATTCCAGATCAACGGGGGGAGGATGTGACACCCCAGGAAAAACCGGGAAAAACCATGCAACTTAACTAGCTTCCTCAGTGAGTACGTGCTAAATTTCGGGACGAAATTTCTTTCAACTTGGGGATAATGTGACAACTTGTATTTCCGAACCTATCTTTGTACTTTGAAGTAACGTGTGTATACGATATGTGATTTTATGAAAGTGAATGATTATATGAACGTTATGTTGATACGTGCTTTGTGTAATGTATGTATGTAAATATAAACGGCCCAAGCGCACAACACTCACCCGACCGCACAAGCCATTCGGGCCACAACTTGTATTCGGATCAAGGGCAGCCCAAGTAAGGGTCGGCCCACTCCTTTTATTCGCTCACACACACCATTAGGGAGTTGTTTTCTCATTTGTTGCTAATCACACAACACACGTAAAACCCTAGTGCCCTCTTCTTTCTCTATTGAAGCCGACGACAACACATTCCTATTCATCGAAGCTTCTTGTTCAGATTTCCTTTTCATTCTACTCAAACTGGTTAGTGTTCTACTATAGTTTGCTCCCTTACAATGTGTATCGATTTCCAGGATTTCATGTTAAGCAATATTGTGATTGTTATGATTTCATGTAATAGTTAGGGTTCTTGTTAATGAAATAAATTATGTTAGATCTTCTTAAGGATTAGTACAAACGATTCACTAGAACATTAATCTAATTATTTTTGAAAGATGATGTGTTGATATGTTAATCGGCTCACATAAGTATTTTAAACTGAACATGTGTCAATCGGGTGTGATGTGCCTATATGTGAATGATTGTTGTGTAGATAAACGTGGCATGTAATCAAAGGAATTGGATGTTTGTTGGCTGATGTATGCATGTGACTTTAATCGGTGGTGATATAACAGTTGTTGGCCATTTGTGGTGTGCATTGATAATGGTAACATGATGATAGTAAACATTTATCCAATTACATAATTACTATATAAAAATCGGTCCAATATTATCAAGAGGTGTTGTTAGATTGTCGGCCATTGTTGATTAATTTAATGATGATGATGATCTTGATATGTTGATGAACACACAAGATAGGGTTCATAAAAATGGATGTTAAAACATTGTTTGATCGATTAAGGGTTGGATAGAATCCTTGAGTGTGTTAATCGATAAATTGTAATTTTGGAAACTGTGAATGATTGTAACTGAATAGCTTAATATTCGGATATTGAAACTAACCGCACAAGTTTCCTTGATCACACAAGTGCCAGACGCACAAGATCAGTCGCACAAGGCATCCCAGTCACACAAGACTGATTAGATCGCACAAGATGTTGTTTGTTTAATAGTTGGGCCGGTTGGGTATAGTGGGCTGGGCTAGTTCGGATCGCACAAGGGATATTGAATCGCACAAGAGGTTCATGTTTAAACTATTTGGGTTGATTAATTATTGAACCACTTATGTTATTTGGGCTTCTTGATATGTTGGGCCGGGTATATTATTGAATCGCACAACATGATGTGGGTCGCACAAGGCTGTGCCGACCGCACAACATGTTGGGCCGACTGTTATGGGGCTTTACCTGTTGGAACGTACAAGTTAGGCATGTTGTGTACTTGACTGTTATTGTTAAGGTGCTAACATGTAATAATGTGTTGCCATGATCAATACGTGTTAGTGATCTGTTAACTTATGTGTAAACATACGTGCTTTACTTGAACCTAAACCTGACGTGTATGGTAACCAAGTTAGGACGTGGTTGACCACTAGCTGCTAGACTTGACCTTTCTGTGTAATCTGCCGAGCAAACCAAGGTGAGTTCACACTCTACAAAGCATGGGATTCCCAGGGGTTGGGAATGGGGTTAAGGAATATGGATTCCTCGTCCTTTCTTGGGTAGGACAGTAATGGTTCAGGAATGTAATTCCTCGTCCTCACAGATAGATAACTATACTAGACCAAAACTCTATCACGAAGTCCCTCATTTTTATATCGACTTAATCGTCGGGCCAATGGCGAGCGGGTCATTACTTAGATAACGCTATTTAGGTCTGACAAGCCTCACACCGTGCCGCAGAGGACGGGCGTGAACTAATGGATCTGGGGCACGTCAATGCTGATAGACATTGACAGTTTCAGGGCACTTAAACATGACTTCAGTCAGTAGTCGATATGGTAACGAGTCTAGTGGATACATGGGGTTGCCCCCACGGCCGAAATGCCAGATAACTATCATGGGGTAGCCCCCACGGCAGGATTGCCAGAGTAAATGGGTAAAACAAATGGTTAAATAAATCACGTTTTCAACTATGGGGTAACCCCCACGGCAGGATGCCAGTTAAAGGAAACTGTTTTTTGGAACAACTTAAAACGAACACCCAACCGTGAACTCACTCAACTTGTTGTTGACTTGTTACTACATGCTTTGCAGGTCTATAGGTACTTAGCTGGAGCTTGCACAAGGGAGAGTCGTTGTGGGACATGGACAGCTGTGTGCCATGTTAAACCTTGGATATCTAAACTTACGATTTGGGTTTTTAAACATTTATGCTTCCGCTCATAACTTAACTATGTTTGTTTTGGACACTAAACGTATTGTTTGGACTTTTACATTTAATTATTTGCTTGTTCACTATGATTAGTGGTTTGATCCTGGTCAGTCACGCCTCCAAGCGGTGATACTCCGCGTGTGGATTTTGGGGGTGTGACAGTTTAGCCGAGTTAAAATCTTTGTATTTGCATGGAGCATGGTTGTTGTTGTTGGCTTGGTTCCATTGAGCAAAGAGGTTTGGGAATTGAGCAGCCATCTGCTGCGCAATGATTTCTGCCAGTTCGGCAGTCGCTATCTGGTTTTCGCGTCGAGGAGGCATTCTAAAAGTGGAAAACATGAAAGGAAACGAGTGAGATGATTGGATGAAGAGAATGAGATGAAACAAAATCAACAAAAGGAAAGATGGTGGTCATTCGTCCGCATTACCAAGCAAACAAACGACACACAGTGACTAATCAAAGTAAATGGATCAAAAATAATGTATCACGAAGACATGCTCGCCTATAAGTGAACACTCATCCCAAGAATTCCCAGGTAAGCACAACTGGTCTCGCGTCTGATGAGATATATACGAAGTGCTTGCCTAGACAGAAAACCCAGAATACAGGCATTCACCCTTCCAGTTTGCACGTGTTCACATTATTTAAAACCCAAAACCTTGACGAGATTTTGAAAACTCAAAAGGGTTCAAAACCATATAACAGAGGGTTCAAAACCTTACAATAGAGGGTTCAAAACCTTGTAATAAATCATCCAAAAACAGATGATTGTGTTTCAAAAATCGTTTCGGAAAATTTGGTTTTTGTTTTGATAATCACCTAAGGATAGGTGATGTGCATGTTTTAAGAGCTAAACACAAGACAACTTGTGTTAGGGTCCTAGAAAGGTTATAGTCCAGGTCAAAGAATTACTAATAACCTAATTCCCTATAACCATTGGCTCTGATACCAACTCTTCTGTCACACCCCGACCACGTAGAACATACAAAACGTGGCGGAAACGTCGGGGAGTGTTGTAACAGAATTATTGTTTCACAACCATGGCATACAAAGTTATATTTTATTTATTAAACAAGAGTGTCATATTGTCTTAAACAGGAAACAAAAAGTTCATAACATAATTAAACTAGTCTATCTTCATGTTATGTCTCTAAGGCACAGGTCCGCCCTAGTGTCCTGATCAACATCCTATGCAAAAGCTCCTGAAAACACATGTGAAAATAGGTACGTCAGCATAAAAATGCCTGTGAGATACATAGGTTTTGTAAAAATAGGATTCATGACTTGTGTTTAAGAAAATGTTTAGTCATGAACCTTGTAATTTGCTTTGTCTTGTAAATCATTTGAAAAACGATAAGATCAGTTGATATGTATAAATAAATGTAAGGTTAAATGAATAACCTTGTAAAATTAGTGGTATAAAATAGACTGTTTTGTAAAACAATGTCTTGTGAAAAGTATGTTATTTGTATAAAATGTAATATGTCTATACTGAAATGATTTAAATAACGTTACGATATGTAATATTATACAAACACTTATATATAGGAAGTACCAGCGGCGTATCCACCATGTTTGTATCATATTACACACGCCTCGTTACTCAAATCACTTACCCAAACAACCACCAATGTAACTTGTTCATGTACAAATCAATTGTCAAGTGTTATTGTGTAAACCATATCAAAATGTCCATGTCTAATGTAAATCACCAAATTTGTAATCAATGTCAACATGTTTATGTTTGATGTAAATCATATAATGTATATCCCAAAAATGTCATGTATGGCATGTGAAATATATCAACCAAACCATAGGTAATATGCACAAAAACAGGGTATTGAATTAAACATAGTTTAAGTCAAAGTTATGTTTTGTGGAACAAATGCATGCTTTACTGATATAAACATCTATGCGGTATTGTGAAAATGCATACATCCAAGCCTTGAGACTGTGGCGATAAACCTTTAAACAAATTAAAGGTTTATCTAAGTTATGTATATCGAATTCGGTCATTCTTTCCAATCCAAACAAACCCAGGATTTCAGGAACGAGAGTTGTCAATTCCTATGGTACCACTACCTACTAACGAACGGCGTAGCTAATGTTAATGAATGTATTGTTCCATTGTAAACAACCCAAATGTCATACCAAAATGTAAGCATGTGATGAAAACAATTGTACTAAGTATGCACACAATGGACATACATAGCATGAAATGTAATGTAAAACAAGGTACTAAGTATGCACACAATGGACATACATAGCATGAAATGTAATGTAAAACGATGTACTAAGTACGCACACAATGGGCATACATAGCATGTAATGTAAAACGATGTACTAAGTACGCACACAATGGGCATACATAGCATGTAATGTAAAACGATGTACTAAGTACGCACACAATGGGCATACATAGCATGTAATGTAAAACGATGTACTAAGTACGCACACAATGGGCATACATAGCATGAAATGTAAAACGATGTACTAAGTACGCACACAATGGGCATACATAGCATGAAATGTAAAACGATGTACTAAGTACGCACACAATGGGCATACATAGCATGAAATGTAAAACGATGTACTAAGTACGCACACAATGGGCATACATAGCATGTAATGTAAAACGATGTACTAAGTACGCACACAATGGGCATACATAGAATGAAATGTAATGAAATCGTGTACTATAATGTACTAACGAACATAGCAGGTATATGATGTGAAAGCATGGAAAGCATGAAAGTAACAAGTAGGCACATGTGTTTCACCCCAAAACAGTTTGGAAAACAGTAAAAGAGGGGTCTATGTACTCACTTGAGATTGCTCAGTAGTTCTTGAGTGACAACCAAACAATGCTAGAGATCACGGATATCAAACGGCACCAAATATAGGTAACTATGTTAATACACCGGACCTAAATTGGAGGATTTAGATAGAATGAGGGTTCGTAAACCAAACGAGTGTAGAGACTCGTGTCATTTGGTTTAACAAAGCCTACATACTAAATGAAACCTAAACTAAGTGCTTACGACCCATTACGACCCGTTTAGGTAGCTTATGCTACTTTAACGCGTCGTGTGCGCAAAAGCGCACTTGAGACGTCTAACCAGCCCTATGACAAGTGTTATATGCCTAAACATGTTACATAATCAGTTATGTGACAAAAGTTTAGATTACATATGCTTACTTACCAATTATACATGAAAAGGGTATTCTGGTAATTTACCTAAGGTATATAAACTACCTATCATACAACTACTTAACGAAGCGACCATAAGGTATAACCTCGGAAGGTTATTCCCTATATACTATGGTCACCTAATGTATTTGGTCGGATCCTAATGATCGACCAAATGGGTCGGGTTCGAAGGTATAAGCGATTTATTAGCTCGCTTACCCTTACGACCCTAGACAACGTGGTAATCAGTAGGCATAGTCACAAGGGACTATAACCATCGTGATTACAATCACGTTGCGAAGTTCAAACGAAATTCGCATTGACCATAAACTGGTCAACGCAGAAAGTCAAACAAAGTTTGACTTTCCGACTCGAAAAGCAATAAAAGAACGAAGGAATACTTACGAAGGGTCCCCGAATGCTAATCTCGATCCAAGTAACTCAGGTATGAAACAATGGTTTCAACTTAGAGTTTCTCAAATCAAAATTCTAGTGGGTTTTGCAATTGAAGGCATGGGGTATTTATAGGATTTACCGAACCATTAGGATCGTTTCTTGGAAAACGTGCTTCAATCTTGGCCATACACTTGCACCCATGGTATTGTAATACCATGTGCACATCAAAACCAGCCCATAGATTCCCCAAAACCATGTGCAACAAGTGGAATGGACCAGATTCGATGTTTCTGCACATTTTGCTGTCTGTGACCCTGATGCGGGCCGCGTAAGGATACACCAGGATTTGACGCGGGCCGCCTGGCCATCTATTACAGAATTGCAGTTTTGGTCCCTGAACTTGAGAAACATGCATTTTGAGGTGTTTTTGATACGTTTAAGCCCCGTTAACCTCATTTAAAGGCTCTAAAATGATGTTAAAGTATAGAGAACTTAAAATGTGCTTAAAAATATCTCAGATGTCGGTTCGTTTGGCCGTACGATCGCGATGTTCGCTTAATTACGACGGAATGCGCACAAGCGCGAAAAACGATCCAAATGACGCGACGAATGGATTTTTCTTATGCCAAACACTAAAATAAAATATCTTAGTGCTTACATAAATTTTTGGATATCCAGATGTATTCAGAACGTGAGTTATGCGCGAAGATGCAAACTTGTGCACTTTCTGACACTTTTAGTCCCTGAATGACCCAAAAGTTTATTTTAGCACACCGAACCCCTCAAAGCCTATTTCTAAGCTATATAAAGGATATTTAAGGTGTGTTTAACTTATGGTCATGTTCCAGAATGTTCGTTACAGTTCAAATTGGCATACTTTCGCAGTTTGTCAAGTTTAGTCCCTGTAAGCGAATTAACTTGTTTTTGTTATACCAAAGCCTTCAGAACTTATTTCTAAGTTATGTAAAGGTTATTTAAGGTATGTTAAGTATATGTTGATGTTCCGGAGTATTTGTCGCATTAAACTGATTACGTTTACGCACCAGTTTGCGTATAACTCTCCAGAAAGCGATATAGAGTTTGAAATTGAATAAAAGTCAAAACATGAAAAATGTAAAACACAACCAAACAAACATTGGGATAAAATAACATTGTTTTATTGATAACCGAACTGTTCACAATGATTACAAGCATAGATGTTACACTTGTGTCCTTCGATGACCTCGGTATCTTACCAACACTATACTACGCTCACGATGGGTGCACTTGCCCATATGTGTGTTTAGTGTTAGTGAAATATCGTGTTTTATAAATTTAAAACTTGGCTAAAAATAAGTTTTAAAGGGGCTTAAAATATACACCTAATATATATAACACTTCACACGCATCATTATACTACAACATAATGTGGTCTTAATGGAAGCTTAAAACATGGGAGAAGTAAGCTCAATCGGGTCAGAACTGAAAGTCAAAGCAAAATTCAAGCTTTTGCGACTTTTGGGTGTGAACCGACCCTAAACTGATAATTTTCGGGTTGAACATGCTTATACATGTTCTAATACTAATTACCAAGTTATTAGAGTGATAAAATATGATTTATAACCTTTGAATTGTTAGTTATAATTATTATTTAAAATTCTGGTCAGTTTGACTTTTTAACTTAATAGTTTGACCCGACAATTAACTAGGCAAACGAAATAATTAGGAGGTGCCCTTTTAAGGGTTAATCACCTACCTAATTATAGTTACATAACCACTTTTAATTCGGACAGTGGTTGGACCATTAGTGATTAAACCGAAAGTCAAAGTCAAATTACGATAACTTTGACTTTTCGGTTTTTAAACTAAAAACTGAACTAAAGGAAGGGCTAAGACACTTACAAAGGGTCCTAGCTTTCTTTTCTAAAAGAACAAGCTCCCTTTTTGATCAGGAACAACCAGATTTGAGAGAAGAGATGAAAGAATGATATGGTGCAAATGAAATGGATGGATTCATGTCCTATATATAGTTTTTGAGAATGGATTGGATCATGCCATGTGTGTTGTGTAGCCTCTAAGGAATTATCTTGGCCTTCAAAGTGTTTGGCTGTGGTTAGAAGCCTTGTAAAGGTGTTAACTTGATGCCCACAACAAAGAAAATTGCCTAAAAGCCCTCCAAAATCAAGCTGCAGCTCGAAAATGAGCTTGCTGTCAAAACAGAGTCGTCGCGTCACGCGACGGCATGATAGGAGTTTGGTCGCGCAGCGCGACGCTATGAAGGTCATCCAAACTTGTTTAAAACTTGACATATTTAGCCCCTGCACCTTTTTAAGCTTCATATCTTTCTTTTTAGGCACAGTAGGCCCTTGTAGTTAGTTTGTAGATGATCTAGGGAGTATAACCAAACACCGTTATGTCCGGTTTCGTTGAACGATCTCCGGAAACATAAGTTTCACCTCGTTGACGCTTTAAACTCTAATTCTTGGGAATTTGCATAAACAACGCATAACGATCTCGAAACCTCGTGAAATTTATATCACTTATTCTTGAGAGTATATTTGAATATTACGAAGCCTCGGGTTTGTTAAAAGGTCACTCAGAGGTAAGAATTAACATGTTGACATGTTTAACCCCTATAGTTTATAATCTTTCGATTATTCTCATAAACGGCTTCTTATGAACGATACTAATGCTTCTTCTTCCCTTGCAGATGGAGTAAAAGTTGAAGATGTACTTGGAAATGAACAAAGATCAAAGTCTGATTTTTCTGAAAATTCAATAAATGAAACTAATTCTGAACATGTTTTCAGACAAAACTTTGTTAATTCATTTTTTTGGTTATGTGTCGTCTTTTGGGCCTGCTGTTTTGGGCAAAACTGTGGATGCTTGTGATGAACATTTAGATACTACGCGTGATGATGGTTGTTTTTCAGTTGTTAATGATTGTGATGCTTCTAATTTTACCGCTACTGATAGTGTGATAGGGGAGGTCCCTCATGATGCATTCAGTGAGACCACTGAAACTCCTTCTCAAGAAAATCAATAATGTTATGATTTGTCTTCTGAATCTGTCTCAGTAGAAGTCCCTAATGTTGAATCTAGTAGGACCACTTTGAAATCCGAAGTTGCAAGTGAACCACTCTTGAACACACATGACTCATGTGTTGATGAAACTTCTACATCTTTTCAAACTAAAACTGAACAAATTTTTGAAAAACAAGAGGTGGTCACATTAGATGTTAAATCACAAGAGAATTTTCTTGAAAAGGAAATTAAAATTGAACTGTCTTCTAAAAATAAACTTAATAGAGATTTAAAAAAAGAATATCATCATCAGTCTAAATCTCATACATGTGCTAGTTCTGATCAACAGGTACCTAAACGCTCAGAAACGGCACAAGTAAAACAACCAAAGAAAACTAAACAAGCTCATTCATCAAAACCCAACAGATCAGCTTCTGCTACAAAGTATCAGAATTTCCACACATTGAAACGACAAACATGTTTCAACTATGGAATTGTTGGACACATTGCCAGAAACTGTGTTCGTTTCCCAAGTGTGCAACAGAAGAGCAAAAGTGCACAAAATCAGAAGGTCAAGCAGAACCGACAACATTGTTCAGAGTCTGTGACGACTGCAAAGTCTGAGACAGTGAAGAATAACTCTCACAAAGCTAAAACTCTTGATCAAGATTGGAATGCAGCCAAACAAAGAAAGCAAAATCGACAAAATGGTTTTCAAAGTAATCAAAATAAGGTTTTTGGTAAACATGATTATAAATGGTCACACAAACATTAGAAACCCCAAGCTGAGGTTGTCCAATCTTATACATCTCAACCGAAATCTGCCAATAACAAATCTTCAAAGTTTTTAAATAAAGACAACCTAGTTTGGTAGAAAGTGACGTATATCGATGCTCAAGGAAAACCTAGATCCACTATGGGCTGGGTTCCTAAATTTAACTAATCCCGCTAATCGTACAGGAACAGTTGTGGAGGACTATCGTGCGACTTTGGTACATGGATAGTGGCTCTTCCAGGCACATGACATGAGACTTATCCCAACTCGTCAATGTTAAAGAATTTGATGGAGGATATGTCTCATTTGCGGGAGGAGAATCTGGCAGAATCACTTTGAAAGGAACAGTGCAAAACGGCATACTAAGCTTCAAAAATGTGAACTACATCCCTGAACTGAAACACAATCTGTTGAGCATTTCGGAGATTTGTGATAAAGGAAATTCGGTCCATTTTACAAAGAAGGGATGTTATGTATTGAAACCAGGGATCGTGATACCTAATGATTGGTTTTTTATGACCGCTGAGCGAAGAGGAAATGCAAATGTCATCGACATGAACAAGAAACCTTGCGAAGAAATCACTTGCCTTTTCTCAAAGATTTTAGAACATGACGGTCTTTTGTTGCGTCGTCGCCTTGGGCATGTGAACATGAAGAATTTGAATTGACTTGCCAAAGGTCAAATGGTCCGCGATCTACCAATTAAGGATTTCATGTTGGTAGAGAAATGTGTTGCTTGTGAGAAAGGGAAGTGTAACACCCCGACCGCGTAATACAACAAACCGTGGCGGAAACGTCGGGGAGTCAAGTCACAAAATCATTATTTCACAACACATGGTAATTTAAGTCACTAAAGCCCGCGTCCATCCTATGTGGAGCAAACAATCAACAATCATCACATCATAGAACTTGAAACATATGTGAAAAACAGTCAGCATAAAAATGCCAGCAAGTACATAGGTTTTGTATGTCAAATTCATGGCTTTGAATCCATATTCCAATACCTCATCCAACTACGAGAGTTGTCGAGTATGTACCATGAAATCAAAAAGTGTTTGATATTGCAATATGTCTTATCAACTTTACAAGTTGATATATGTAAAACCGAAACCATTGTAGCCATGAATCCTGACTGAAAACATTTGTCTTTGTAAAATCAAGTAGTAAATCTTCTTTGAAAGTAAACATTGTATGGTTTATATATTTAAGTAAACATCGTGGCATGACATCGTTTGAAAACATTCGTCCAAGTGATCTAGATAACGCTACGACATGTAATGTTATTAAAGCACTTATATATAGGAAGTACCAGCGGCGTATCCATGATGCTTTCATCACATTACACACGCCTCGTTACCCAATCACTTACCATTAACCAATCGTCCAAAATCGTCCTTGTTACAAATCATTTGTGTTATAAAACCAATCTTCCCAATCGTTCAAATTGTTCAAATCGTTCAAATCGTTCAAATCATCCATGTTATAAACCATCATTTAATCGTCCGTGTTTTAATTATGAAATACAACTATTGGTCGTTCTTTAATGAATACATTCAAACCTGTGTGACTCAACTATACCACCAAAGGGTATCTTTAACTCGACTAACAAACCACCAAATAACAGATTCTGTCATTACCCACCTATGGGATAGTCTGATAACGGGATTTGTCAGATCCTATGGTACCAAAACATACTACTGGTCGGGTTGATCAAATCTAATGAATGACATTCCTCTTTCGACTAACGCCCCAACAAGTTCGTTTACATTATTGAAATCATCGTGTTTTAGATAAACCATAGCATTTGTTTATGAAAACTTGAAAAGCATTTAGCACATATGAGTCACCCCAAAAAAATTGAAGGCATAAAAGAGGGGAGCTATGTACTCACTTGAGATTGCAAGTATCCTTGATCTAGTGTACTAACAAAGCTCGAGGAGTAAAGGAATCAAGTGGCAGCTAGTATCGGATCACTATGTTAATAATCGGGACCTAAATCGGGAGATCCGGTAGAATGAGGTCTTGTAAACCAAATGAGTGTTGGAACTCATATGATATGGTCTAACAAAGGCTACATTCCGATTTGAAATCAATCCTAAGTGCTTTTGACCCGTTATGACCCGTTAAGGTAGTTTACACTACTTTAACGCGACATTTGCGCAATTGCGCGTTCGGATGGTCTAACTGTGACATCTGTGCCTCCACGGCCATCAAACAAATACCAAATCAATGAAATATTGTGTTTTATACTTGGGATTTGTATAAATATGTGTATCATTTGCACATATCAATTCTCGTTCGATTTCGAGCTCTAAATCACTTTCTGGAAAGTTATACACGAACTGATGCGTAAACGTAATCAGCTTAACGTGAAAAACACTCCGGGATAGTGACATAGGCTTATCATACCTTAAATAATCTTTACATAACTTATAAATAAGTTTTAGATGGTTTGGTGTGACGAAATCAAGTTTATTCGCTTACAGGGGCTAATTTCGACAAACTGCGAAAGTATGCCGATTCGTACTGTAACGAACATTCCGGAATATGATCATATGTTAAACATGCCCTTAATATCCTTTACATAGCTTAGAAATAGGCTTTGAGGTGTTTGGTGCTTAAAAATAAACTGATTTTATCAACAGGGACTAAAAGCGTCAGAAAGTGCATAAGTTTGCATTTTCGCGCATATCTTACGTTCTGAATATATCCGGACATCCAAAAATTTATGTAATCATTAAAATACTCTATTTTAGTGATTGGCATGATAAAATTCCATTCGTCGCTTAATTTGGATCATTTTTGCGTTCGTTACGACTTCCGTCGTAATTAATCGAACAACGCAACCGTATGGCCAAACGAACCGACATCCGAGATGTTTTTGAGAATGTTTCATGTTCCCTATACTTTAACTTCATTTTAGAGCCTTGAAATGAGGTTAACGGGGCTTAAACGTGTCAAAAATGCATCAAATACCAAGTTTTAGGCCTACAGGGACTAAAATTGTAATTCTCCCAAACTTCTTAGGCCTGGGGCGTAAGCCTAAGCCTATTCTTACGCGGCCTGCGAGAGCTGCCATGATCAGAAACATTGAATTTGGACTTCCAGCCTGTTTTTGATGGTTTTAACCCAAGGTTTTACATACTTTGGGCCAGATTTCATGGTTTTTAGTATGCCCCTTGTATTACAATACCATGTGCCCACATGGAGGGTCAAGATCGAAGCACGTTTTGCGAGGAACAATCCTAACAGTTGTGGCTTTTCTATAAATACTCATCACCTTCATCCTCATTCCTCACAAATCTGATTGAATTACTCTAAGTTGGAGTTCAAGAACTTCATACCTGAGTAATTTGATCAAGATCTTCCTAGCTTGGACCCTTTGTAAGTATTCGTTCGTGCTTTTATGTGTTTTTAAGCACGAAAGTCAAACTGTGTTTGACTTTCTGCTTTGACCAGTTTTTGGTCAACACGAAGTTCGTTTGAACTTCGCAACTTGAGCGTAATCACGATGGTTATAGTCCCTTGTGACTATACCTATTGATTACCATGTTGATTAGGTGTAGTGACAAGTCATAGTTTTGGTCAAAATGCGTATTCATGCGTCTTTTGCAACCAAACTATTCTTGGGTATCAAAACCGTTTGTTTTAATATCAAACTTGTTTTCTAACTTCGTTAAACATGTTTTAACATGTTTAACTCGTCACTTTTAGTTTAGTGCTTATGTAGGGTCGTAAGATAAGCGGTCTAAACAACCTCTTAGACTTTCGAACCCGACCCGTTTGGTCGATCATTAGGATCCGATCAAACATATTTTGTGACCATAGTTGTATAGGGAATAACCTTTCGAGGTTATACCTTATGGTCACTTCATTTAGTTAGTTGTATGATAGGTAGTTATATGCCTTAGGAAAATGATCAAAATGCCCTTTTTACACATAATTTCATTTTAAGCATATGTAACCTAAATTTTTATATCTAAACTGATTAGGTAACATTATTACACATGTTAAGGCATATAATACTTGTCATAGGACTAGTTAGGAGGTCCGAACGCGTTTCACGCGAACGACGCATTAAAGTAGCGTAAGCTACCTAAAACGAGTCGTAATGGGTCGTAAGCACTTAGGTTAGGTTTCGATTTACTATGTAGGCTTTGTTAAACCATGTCATATGAGTTCCAATACTCATTTGGTTTACAAAACCTCATCCTATTTGATCTTCCGATATAGGTCCAGTTTATTAATACAGTTACCTATATCAGGTGCCGTTTGATTTCCGTGATTCCTCTAGTTTTGCTTGGTTGTTATTCAAGACTTCTAAGCATTCTCATGTGAGTACATAGTTCCCCTATTTTACTGTTTTCGATTGTTTTGGGGTGATTCATATGTGTTAAATGATTTCGATGTTTTTAACGATGGTTTCGAAAATGACTAAAATGGTTTATATTAAATTAATAACGATTTCGATAATGTGAACAAACATGTTGGTTGTAATTACATAACAAATAATATTCATTAATTTTGGCCGATCCGACCAGTATTGAGTTATGGTACCATAGGATCTGACAAATCCCGTTATCAGACTGCACCCATGGTTATGTGTGGGTAACGACTGAATCTGTGATTGTTAATTTACCCTTTAGTGGTTTATTAATGAGAGTTTCGAGATAGTCGAGGTGCGAAGGTTTGGATGTTATTAGCGAGGCGACCAAAAGTAGATTTCACAATTAAAACGAGAATGATTTAAACGACTGAAGCGATTCTAACGAGTTAAACGATTTGGGTAAACGATTGGTTTTTGGTTAGTGTTTAGATAACGGGACGGGTGTAATGTGATGAAAACATGGTAGATACGCCGCTGGTACTTCTTATATATAAGTGTTTTCATCATATTACATACCGTGGCGTTATTTCGTTTACTTGGGTAAACGATTTTGAAACGATGTCACACAACGATGTTTTCTAAATAATATAAACCATACGAGTTTTATTAACGACTTTTTTACGAGATGTTTTACAATTTGATTTAGTTAAACAAATGTTTTGGGGTTAAGAATCATGGCTTCGAGATTTTATAAATTATAACCAACTTGATTTGAGTTGGTTAATTAGGTTACAATACTATACTTTTCAAAACAAGGTTTTTAATTAGGTATTGCAACATGTAAACTAGCCATGAATCCGACACTCTCATAAAACCTATGTGCTCACCAGCATTTCTTTGCTGACTTTGTTTTTACATATGTTTCAGGTGTTGTTGAATGATGTTGATTGCTAGGATGCATGCTCACATAGGACTGGACGAGGCCTTAGTGACTTAATAACAATGATAGACTATGTATAACTTGTTTGTTTGAATTTCAAGATAATGTAAATGGTTAATCTTTGAATAAAACGAAACTTCAAATTTCCGTGTGTTATGAAACAATGATTCCGTTACAACACTCCCCGAAGATTCCGCCGTGATTTTTTGTTTTACGCGGTCGGGGTGTGACAAAAGAGTTGGTATCAGAGCTCATGGTTATAGGGAATTAGGTTATTAGTAATGCTTTGACCTAGTCTATAACCTTCCTAGGACCCTAACACAAGATTCTTGTGTTTAGATCTTAAAACAATACCGTCACTTATCCTTAGGTGACAACCATAACAAGAACACAAATTTCAAATCCGCTTTGAAAACTAATCATTTGTTCTAGGATGATTTATTATAAGGTTTTGAACATTCAAAGTTTTCAAAATCCCGTCAAAGTTGGGTCTTATAATGTGAACATGTGCAATCTGGAAGAGTGGATGTTGTACTCTGAGTTTTCTGTCTAAGGCTAGAGTGTTTGTACAAATCCACATAATCAGACCAGTCACTCTTACCTGGGAACTCTTGGGGTGAGTGTCCACTTATAGGCTAAAGCATGTCTTCACGATACATTAATATGACCCGCTTACTTTGATTAGTCACCGTCTTATTTGTTTGCCTTAGGTAACAAACAAATGATCGCAATTTCTATGTGTTGTCATTCTGTTTCAATTAGCCGATAACATTTCACTTGTTTCTTCCTATGACTTTCATTTCCTCCGGAATGTCTCTTCATTGCAGCGACACTCAAATGTCCTAGCAGACTACCAAATTTGCCCAGCGAATAGGCGAAGTAATCTTGAAGACTGTTGGATTAGCCGTCGCCATGTCTCGTCTCAATGATGAAGCCACCCAAGAAACATCCAAGGAAGCAGAAGCCGAGCCTTCGAAAAAGTCAAAGAAGCGTAAAGCTCCAAAGGATCCCGTAGCCGTTACACCGAATCAAGCAGAACCTAGCCAGGTGGCAGCACCACCAGCCAAGAAGCCGTACTTGGGAACTGCTCCTTCGTGCAATCAGTGTAACCTCCATCACCATGCCAGTGTCAAGTTCCGCAAATGCCTAATTTGTGGAGTTATAGGTCATACAGCTAGGGTTTGTCGAGCTGCTCCATGGTGCAATCGATGCAACCGTCATCATCGGAATCATATACCCTGCTTCAAATGTACCCACTATGGACGATGGGGACATCTGGTTAATGTGTGCCATTTTGCTATCCAAAGCAAAACTGTTGCAGATCCTACTGTTGCACAAGCAGATCTAGCACGAGCTCATTTTCCTCCTGGTACTTGCTACACCTATGGCGAGACGGGTTATGTTAGGGACAAATACCCAAAGATTGTCAATGCAAATCTGACCCACGGATAAGAATTTGGCTGATTAGAAGAAGCTGCTGCTTTGAATAATCTGAATCTTATGCTTATGTTTCTTGTGTTTTTCTTTTGAACTCTGAAACAATCGGTTTTGTTTATAAATAAATCGTTGTTCATAATTCTGATGTACAAATATAGTTGCATATGTGTATGGCATAACCCTACGATACCTACACCAAAGAACCATATTTGTAGCTCTCTCGTTCATATGATCACTCATGATTTCCTCGAAAATTCTAAGTACTCATTTCATTCTAAGAAACAAAGTACAGAAAATAAGTGACATTTTGAGTAATCACTTTAAATCCTTGGTTAGATAACTAAGGATACCTTTCTTCAATCTCATATCATTTCATTTTGGTTTTCATAACAACATACATAGTATAGGTTTTCAAAACAACCTTCATGATTTCAAAATATTTCATATAGTTTGAAAACGATTTTAACATAGTATATTTACTTAATGTATCAAGTGCATGATTTCAAACGCATTATCCATATTTTCAAAATCCTTATACATAATTTCAAAATTTATCTCGAATGATTTTAAAACCTTTTTATAAATATACTTACCTAATACACCTACTTTATGATTTCAAAGTATTATGTAGGATTTCAAAAACATTAAACATATTTCTAAAGAACCCCATGCATAGCTTTCGAAAAGCATTCGACTCATATTACCCAACCTTCAAATTCTGCTTCATATGTCGCCTTGGCATATCTAGCACCTCAACTTCATGAGCATTCTACCACGTGTATCGACTTAAGCACGTATAGTGCAAGGTTTCGAAGCATCTCCCGCTCTTCGAATTCCAAAATCCATATAGGATCTTCTTATCTTCACAATTAGATCCTTGAGGATGATTATCGCACAAATCGGAGCCCTTGATTGGATTCTTTGTACGTTTTAATATGTACATTGCGATCCAATAAGGACAAAGCCGAATTCCTATTAAGATATTCCTATCTTCATAGTTAGATTCTTGATATGTTTAAAGTGCCAAATGAAATCCACCGATTGGATTCCTGGTGTGCTTTAAATACCCGTGTCCAAAGATAACAAATTATAGGTCAAGTTAAACAATTATGTGATTATGTGTTTTCTTTTATGTTTTTGTGTGATCCGATTTTTCATTATCCAAATCCTCGTAAAATCTTCCATATCTTCGTATGAGGGATTCATAGTAGGATATCCAAAGGTACTACCTCAAATCCTTAATGGGCTTCTACGTAATAGTTAAGACCCTTGGATTATATAGTACCATTCCATGATTCGAAAGAGACCCTTTGAGTGGTCTAGTTAAAAAGATTGATTCAGAATCTGGTCAAGAAAGACCCGTGATGATATAACTGAAAAGACTCCTTTGTGGTCTATTTAAAGAGATCAATTATTGATTTAATTGAAAAGGACCCTAGGATGGTCTAGTCACACTCATCGCAGGTTTGTTCATTTGGTTTTCCTCTACACATTATAAAATGCACTGTGCGGACTATGCAAGGAATTACGTAACTATGGATGTGTACATAATTATGAAATTTAGTGCACAGGAACCCCAGTAAGATTTATCATGTGTAAGAACCTATAGTGGCAACAATAACGAAACGTGAACAATGTAATGGAGGTATGGTGGACACACCAATGGCGTTTCATATACTTGTATATAAGTGTGCCTCTTACATTGCAAGCATGATGTTATTTAAAGTTACTAGAAGTTCAGAACCCTAACCAGTATTATTTTATCTTTTCGACTTCATGTTTCGAGCTCTCACAAGTTTCCTCTAAATAAATTTCGGGACGAAATTTCCAGAAGTAGGGTAGACTGTGACATCTGTGCCTCCACGGCCATCAAACAAATACCAAATCAATGAAATTTTGTGTTTCATACTTGGGATTTGTATAAATATGTGTATCATTTGCAAATATCATTTCCCGTTCGATTTCGAGCTCTAAGTCACTTTCTGGAAAGTTATACACGAACTGATGCGTAAACGTAATTAGTTTAACGCGACAAACACTCTGGGACATTGACATAGGCTTAACATACCTTAAATAACCTTTACATAACTTAGAAATAAGTTTTAGATGGTTTGGTGTGTCGAAATCAAGTTTATTCGCTTACAGGGACTAATTTCGACAAACTGTGAAAGTATGTTGATTCGTACTGTAACGAACATTCCGGAATATGATCATATGTTAAACATGCCCTAAATATCCTTTACATAGCTCAGAAATAGGCTTTGAGGTGTTTGGTGCGCAAAAATAAACTTATTTGATCAACAGGGACTAAAAGCGTCAGAAAGTGCATAAGTTTGCATTTTTGCGCATATCTTACGTTGTGAATATATCCGGACATCCAAAAATTTATGTAATAATTAAAATACTTTTTTTTTGTGATTGGCATGATAAAATTCTATTCGTCGCTTAATTTGGATTGTTTTTGCGTTCGTTACGACTTCCGTCGTAATTAACCGAACAACGCAACCGTACGGCCAAAAGAACTGACATCCGAGATGTTTTTGAGCATGTTTCATGTTCCCTATAGTTTAACTTCATTTTAGAGCCTTGGAATGAGGTTAACGGGGCTTAAACGTGTCAAAAATGCATCAAATACCAAGTTTTAGGCCTGCAGGGACTAAAATTGTAATTTTGCCAAACTTCTTAGGCCTAAGGCGTAAGCCTAAGCCTATTCTTACGTGGCCCACGAGAGCTGGCCAGATCAGAAACATTGAATTTGGACTTCCAGCCTGTTTTTGATGGTTTTAACCCATGGTTTTGCATACTTTGGGCTAGATTTGATGGTTTTTAGTATGCCCCTTGTATTACAATACCATGTGCCCACATGTAGGGTCAAGATCGAAGCACGTTTTGCCAGGAACGATCCTAATGGTTGTGGATTTTCTATAAATACCCATCACCTTCATCCTCATTCCTCACAAATCTGATTGAATTACTCTAAGTTGGAGTTCAAGAATGTAGGATAGTGTTCGGACCCGAAATGAGTCGTTCAGAGATGTTCCACACAATATGAAAGGCGGAAACAGACATATTGTGTGTGATTCAGCAAGATATACACTTATAACTGTCTTTAGATTGATTTCTGAACATTTACAGATCTGTAGACACTTCGACAGAGCTTCGCCGTCAGAAACACTCTTATCTAATTCCGCTCCAAATGAAACAAACTAACATCTATATATAGACTTCTGATTTCGCTTGAACATGACTCAAGCGAAATCACATTACAAGCGATATTACAAGTTCAAGCGAGATTAAGCATTCAAGCGGAATCACATTTATAATTCCAAGCGGAATTACTATATGACATCTTCAAGCGAAATCACCCATTTGACTTGATTTCTCGATCTTCGTGCCCTGAAAATGCAAGACTCGAAATAAGACGAAGTCGACATACGTATGCACCAATAGACTCCCCCTCGGATGTTGACGAGACTTATGTGTTGAGTCTTCAATCTTCAGCCTTATCGTTCTCTTTGAATTGTAAGCATCCTCAAACTTTATCTCTTTCTCCTCTTCAGCATTAAATAGACTCCCCTCGAACAATCTTATCTACTCGGATGTCTTCAGACTCCCCCTTTCGATTTGCTGGGATTGCAGTCTGGCTTTTTGAAATCACATAGACCTCAGGTATCGGAACCTGGCTCTCTATCACTCAGATATCCTGCACATTCTCTACCTCAAAATAAATTTCACAAATTTAACAATTTGACAAATTTATATACCACATGCAGACATCATTTAATCATCAACAACTTACTTTTGGGTAGATTTATTTATCACAATTTTAATTTCACAGACAACTCTCCCAACCTACTTATATTCATCATGTTTAGCACTCGAAATTTTGAAAATCAGTTTTCCAACATCAGTTGTCGAAAATCTTTTTTTATTTTTCAAAAGTTTATGCTAAAACACACTGAAAATCTTTTTGGATTTTTAAGTGAAATGCAGAAAAAAATATTTACATACAAACACTATTTTTGTGAGTTTGTGTAAGAGGATCATATCAGTTTTTGACAAGTCACAAGTACCGTTGAGCTTAGTTACACATTAAGAATTAAACAATTCACTTAGATTGCCGATATACTGATCCACTTACATTTTCACACAAACTTCAACAGATTCAGGATATGAATTAGGTGTATTAAGGACTTAAACTCATTCATATGTCCCACCTCTTGAATATACTCCCGTATCCAGATCCCAATATTCAGTCTTACAGGTGAGAATACCACAGATGATATCTGTAAGGGGTTAAATTGCGAAGAATCATGAGAGCTCAGGTCAGAACTTCCGTTCAGCAGAGAGATGATGGCTTCGACTTTTGGTGGGTCCCCTTTAGAGGATCTTTTGTTTCAACAGCACATGATTTACATATTTTTTCAATGTTTCATCATTTTATGATGAGGGTGGCACTATATTTCAAGCAAGCAGAAAGTATTCTTCGGGGACTAGGCCATTGCTTCCGCAAAATCCGAAGTCCCGGGATAATACCCCAGATATCACTGAGCATAAAGACCTAGTATCTCAGAAAGAGGGGCCTTTCAAACGAAATTTCAGGGGTTACATATATATCCAAGTAGTGTTCCCCACGAAATAAGCAAGTTTGAATTTAAGTTTATATCCCGAAAAAGCTTACTAAATGTGTAAAAACCTATCGGCATATCATCAGTGAGACCGTTTAATGCTATTTAATCATTACATATCTTTAGCATACTGTAACTGTCTACTGATGTACTATCATTTCCTCTTTTTGACAACAAAACTCATTTTTTATTTTATCATGTTTTTGACTTTTTCAAATTTTCAAATGTTTTTGGATTTTCTAACATTCTTACTCCCCCTAAAATGCAAACACATTAAAGAAAAAATTTGAAAACAAACTGTACAAGTAAATTGGCAACTGATATCGAATCACTTCAATTCGCCATCCACTTGGCATAAACAATCAGAACTCCCCCTTACAACAAACTATTTTCTCATTATGATTTCAAAACACTTAAGTTTGTTTTAATCAAAATGATTTTTCCGGAAAATAAATTTCGTTGATTTTACCACTTGTAAAATTGGAGTTCATCACATTGTTTCTCAAATATACGTAGGAAAAACAAGTGCAGTTTAATGTCCTTGATTTACCACATGTAAGTATAAAATAAAAAACCACTTTGTAAGATGAAATCACTTTCATGAATTTCTCATGAAAGATGCCGATATCTGCTTCACACTTACCAACCTGGAAGCTCCGGCAATTCATACCTGTTCAAAAACATTTTTTCAAGAATGATGCCGATTCATGCTCCGCGATTACCTACTTGGGAGCTCCGGCAAGTCAGTTTTTTCAAGTAAAGAAAGTATCCACCCAAGCCTGACCAGCCTTGGGTGATCTTAACTCATGTTCAGTAGGGTTATAAGTTGCCTTCTTTGTTGCATAGAAATCTTTAACCCCTTGAACCTTACCTTCAACCATCTTTCCAAAAATCTTTTTCACGTTTCCATTAAATGCTTTCTCAACATCAAATTCTTTCTTTTCAGAATAGAATTGATTTGAGATTTCAAATTTACCAACCTTTGATATAAAATTTTCAGCCCTCAATGGTGGAAAATGAACATCATCCATTGGAGGTACTGAGTTTTCATCTTTTAACTCAACTTGTGGCTCGTCTAACTTTGTGGAGTTAGATTCATCACCATTTTTCAAATCAAACTTTTTAACATCCTCATGAATCTTCTTAACAACCCACACTTGGTTGTCATTCTTGGCTCTCTTTTTGTAAAAATGTGTCTTTGAACACTCACCAACTTCATATATTGAGTTTTCAAAAATTTTGAATTTTTCAATTGGTAGTTTAATTTCTTCAACAACTTTTTCCTTGAGTTTTTTAGAGACTTCATATTTTGTTTTTGTTGCTTGAGAACAGTTCCATGCAATGTGACCAGCTTCATTGCATTTGTAACAGGTTCTTGTCTCCCTTTTTTTATTAGCTCCATTCTTCACATTCTCTTGCTTTTTGGCAAGGAATTATCTGTTTGATTGTTTCCAGAATGAACTTTTTTATTCCTCTTCACAGCTTGTCCCTGAAACAAATTTCATTTTTAATTTAAAATCTCGAACATATTTTTCATTTTTATAATTTTCTGGTGGAATAAAACCTAATCCTTTCTTTTTGAAATTACCGTTATGGTTTGATTTCTTTTGAAAACCAGAACCAGAACCGTAACCTTTTTTCTTGTTTAAACATTGTTGAACTCTCGAAGTGTATTTCTTAGGTTTTTCAGTAAGATTTACATCGTTTATTTCAGAAATATTGATTTCTGTTAGTTTGAAAACCTTTTTGATCTTTTCAAAATTAACACTTCTTATTGGAAATTCCGCATCAGAATATAATTTGTCTGAATTAATCAATGTATATGCCACTTTGATTGCTTCGTCATTCAAATTAGATTTTGATAATAGGAATTCTTTATTGTAAACCCGTTTAACCAACGACTTTGAATTGTTGACCGATGAACTCGAACTTTTGACGGACGAACTTAAACACCCAGACTCGGACTTTGACTTAGACTTTAACTCCGACTCTTCATCTGTATCCAACACCTGATCGACCACCTTTTTTATTAACTCGGACTCATGATCAGTGTCAGACAATGTAAAAATGACGTCAATGTTTTCTAGTAATTCATTGGTTATATCGGACTTTAACTTTATATTGACTGCTTTTTCAACTTGCTCCTCATTCGGTTTTCTAGGAGAATACCCTTCCCAAATCGAAGGCGGACACTTGTTATAACTAGCACTCTGTTTCTTACCAGTACCCTTCTTCTTTGGCTTCTTATCATCTTGAAATGCTTCAAAACCTGCAACAGTTGGATAGATTCGATCAATGAGATAATCAGAACTAGAATAACTCTGTAATAAACGTCTAATTCTCTCATTTTCTATCTTTTCATTTTCCAACTCCCGCTGCAACTTTGCACATTCTTCAATGTAATGATTAATTGCCTTCTGCTTTGTCATCATCACAGCATTCATCATAGTCAGTGCATCTTCTCTTTCAGAATTTGTCTTTTGAAGACCAGTTACTGTTCTGTTTAGCACATCATACGACTCTTTTACATAATTGAGATTGAACAAAAATTTTTCTTTCATCTTTTCAAGCTCAACCAATTTTTCATCTTTTTCTGCACATTGCTTGCAAGATTCCAAACACTTTGAGCAAGGCTTGATGACTTCCACAATCTTTTCAACTTCGATGGCCTTCTCAACCTCAATCACTGGTTCAGTTTCAATCACCTTCTTAGCTTTAACTTCTTCATTTTGAATAGTTTCTTCGTTTTTATCAACACTTTCAAACTTCATTTTCTTTTGTTCTTTTGCTGCTCGTTTTTCCTTCAGCTTCTCCAAGCGATCTGCAAAATAAAATTGAAAGCTTTCAGGAGATAGATGAGTTTTTGCAACATTAATATGTCTTTCTTCCTCATCATCACCACTGTCATCAGTTGGTGTTAGATCAAAATCAATTGTTTTTTCAGAACTATCATTTGAATAACCAGAATCAGATGATGTTTGTTAGTCCCGAAAAACCCGTGACATCACTCGACGGTTCAATCGAACGCGGAATATAAGATCAAACCGACAAGAACAAAAAGAAATATTTCATTGAATAATTTAGTGCCGATGCTTAGATCGCACACAGTCTCAAGGACTGTCTGGTACGATCTTCGAGAACCTTGCACACAATCCCTAGGATTGTCGGGTACAAGGTTCTCCTTTGGGGATTACATGGTGACACTATGGGAGAGCTCTACTACAATAATCTAATTATGACTATATATATAGGAGCCTCTACCCTATTGGCCCACATGGCCTAGCCCAAGCCCAAGACTTAATCTAAACCCAATAAACATGAATAAACGTAATAAAGATAAGCTTAAAACTTTGGACCTAACAATCTCCCCCTAGTTTTATGCTCTCTTTATTACGGATTAGATAGTCTCCAATCTTGGGTCTTCTCCTTTAGTGGCCCGGCAGTGAACGAGCCCATTCGCTTGATGTCGGACAAAATGACGGAGGACTTCGGATGCGTCTCGGATGAAATTCAATGTATCACGGATGAAGAGAAGTGATCTTGAATGAAAATGTGTGATCTCGGATGATATTTTAAATCTGATTCGCTAACAAGAACACACGGATTCAAAAAGATCCGTCTGGTATTCAAGTCGTGCAAAAACAAAAGTTTGCACCGGAACCAATAGAAACTCCATACAAACTTAACCCATACCTCATTGATCTTCTGGGCCATGACACAAATGCAATTAGGCTAACTCCTTTTTGTATCCGGGTACAAGCCCAACTTAGCTTCAATCTCTTTTAAATTGGGTCAGCCGTTGTTGATTTATTGAGTGGCCCATAATATTGTAGTGGGGCCCAGCAGCACATGCAAACATGTGACATCAAACCTTAGCAGACACTAAACGCTACCATACCTGTGCAATTCCAGCCGTCCCTCTCTATCATGGGCCCACATGAGCTCATCAACTTTTAGAAGCTTCGACCTCCATGTCATATCTCGCATACTGTGCACAAAATACCCTTTTTATTTTTGACCATTGATCATACATTCCCATCTAACGGCTCACACTTGTTAGGGTTTTTTAATTCCTGATGTGACAACTTGTGCAGCCGCCGTCAATCATTGCCCCAACATTCACATTTTTGACCTGCTGATGTCATCAATTTCGTCCGGAATCATTTGATAATTCATCGGAAAATATTAATGTTATCCGAGATTATCATCAACAGCAGCCGACAACACATCTGACATCATCAGTCTTCATCAACAGTGAATTATCATAGTTGTCAATCATCATCTTATCATCAGCACATTATCCTTTGAATTATCATCATCGTCTGAGATAAAATATTAATGAAGATGAAATGTAGGATGATTGATATTCAAAAGCTCCAAGAATCTTGCATACAATGATTGTCTAATACAAGATTTGCCAAAAATCACCAACCATGCACCTATTACATCATTTACTATTTATAGAAAGGGATTAGGGAGTGTGCTCCCTAAACCCTAGGCCCATAACTACACTCCTAGGCCTAAAACCCATAATTAACCCACAATACCTACTATTTCACTTATAAGCTTATCCATAAACCTTAAAGGGCCTAACAATCTCCCCCTAGGTTTATTGGATAAGTAGATGCATCAGACTGCTGGAGCGCGAGGACCTGTTGGAGGATCAACAAAGAGAGAAATTCTTCAAGATGTTTGCAGCAGCGCTTGTCCATGATTTTCCACATTCTTCATATTTCTCATTGGTTCTGATTTGATGCTGCGTGAGAACCGTAATGTCTTCTTCATGAAAGCTCATTAGGTCGTAAGAGTTTGGAAGCCTGATCGACTGTTCTTCAGTAACAATGACTGCCTCTGCCATAACAGGATCATAGGCCCAAAACCTGAAATTCTTGAGTATCCCCTTTTCAAACTTTCTCGTGAGTGGAATGATCTTCGCTTTCTCAGTGGGAGGCCAGACGATTGCTTTTACAGTCCTCTTGGTAAAGGAGTCACGAACACCAGGATGTCTTCTTACTATCGGTTCAGCAGTCTTCATGGTCTTGAAGTTTGTTCTAACCTCCCTTTCAAGACGTGAGTGGAATGCCCAACCTGGACCTCTCTTGTTCAGATCTGGATCATAATAAGGAGCTCGTAACAGGGACTTCAGATCAATTTGAGTCCAGGATTGGAATTGGCTTTCATCGTCATAATACTCCCTGTGCCCACTCTTTCGGGTAATCAACCACATCCTTTTCTCTGGCTCATATCTCCAACATGCCACATCTGATTTGTTTCCCACTTCATCGTAAAAGGTAGATCCAAGTTCCATCACAAGTCTGTCGGGCCTTGTTGTGGGATCTTTTAGTTGAAAGTTTTCATCTAAAGGATTCATGTCTTGATTTTTCATAATCAGCAGCTGCTTCTTTCTTTGCTTCTCCTGCTCTTTCTCTAATTGTCTCTGTTTGGATTTTCTTCTCGATTTCCTTGGTTTTGCTGCCAGATAGGCTTCTAAGGCAGCTGCCCGTTCAGCTTCAGCTGCTGCGTGAGCCGCTGCTCTTTGTTCTTGTGTCTGTTCAGGTCTTCCAACATGGAACTGCTCATCCTCCTTATCAGCAAATTCATTTCCGAACTTCTTTTCAAGCTTCGCTTTAAGATCATAAACAGTTGACATCAGCATCCCTACATCCCCTTGTAATAGATCGATAGTAAAATCTCTGCTAGTGAGCTGAGATTGTAGTGAGGAGATTTGGGCTTCTTTTAATACGACGTCTTGTTATAGAGAAACAATCTGAGCACTTTTCAGTTCTCCGTCTTGCTCCAATATCACTACACGCCTTTTCAATCTTTTAACATACTCTTCTTCATCACTGTCGCTTTCATAGACTTGTCTCTTCTCGCTTGCATATCGGAATGCAGCTTCATCATGCTCAGTTAAGTGAGCCCCGCTTGAGCTTCCTGCTTCAAACTGAACACCACCACTTGAACTGCCTGGCTGAGAGGGGGTGGATTCGAAGGTGAGGCTGTACAAGTCTGCGTCCTCCAGGTCTGATTTCTTTGATGCATCAGTAGGTTGTGGATCAGGTTGAGGGTTAACTGTAGGAGTGGGCTCAGAGGTAGTCGCAGGCCCAGAAAGAGTGTTGTCAGGTGCATTGTCGATCTTCTGCTTCTTTTGAGTTGGTTCATCAGTCACATCAGCTGTCTCTTGAGTAACAGGAGTGGGAATGGATGGAGAGTCTCCATCACCACCCTGTAAACTACGAATCAAAGCTGCAAGATTATCAGCGGTCATTGGCACAGGCTTACGAACAGTATCCTCTTCTTTGTCAGATGTCACTATCTCAGCTTCGCCTTCAAAGTCTGTCTCTTCACTAGAGTCGGTGTCAGATTCAGTATCAACCATCAGAACCTCTTCTTCATCATCACCTGCATGTTGTGCTTGTTGCAACAGTTGCACATCATGCTCTTCCACTATTTGTGCATTTACTGGAGGCGGAGCTGGAGCAGCAGGAATGACAGGAGGAGCTGGTGCAACATGAGCTCCTTGAACATTATCAGCGAACCTCCCATGTTTCTCAAGAGCATATAGTCCTTCAAAATTTTGGTATTTGGTTCGTTTGTTTCTGCATGCATTCTCAAAGCATCCTTGCCCCATTGGCTTTAAGTTGATGAAGTTTGGTCCCTTGACCAATGCTGGGTATTTCTCATCAAGAATCAACTGTATGAACCTTGGGTATAGCATGAATATCTTCTTCTTTGGATCTTCCAGCATCTTTTTCATGTTATCAAAGATGAATGCTGAGAAGTTGTAGTCCCATCCATTCACAAGAGCAACAACTGCTGAAGTTTGCGTTTTGTTCAATTGATCCCATCCACCCTTGTTTTCAGCAATACACTGGAGGAAAAAGTGAACTAACAGTCTCCAGTAGGATGGAAATAGCTTCTTTAGCACAGTTGGATATCTTCCTTCATAGCCCATTCTTCTTAAAGCATTTTGAACTCGGGTTTGATCGTACGACGTAGGATGATCCGGCTGATCTCCTAGTCTTAATACTTCTCGAATTATGGCTTCTGAAATAATAATCTTTGTCTCCTGAACATTGGCTTCGATGAAACTTGCACCTTTCCTGTCGTTCTTTGCGGTATTCCAGAAAGTGTTGATGCAGTTGTTGCAGATCACTGGATTTGCTCTCAAAGCGTGTGCAAGAGGGCAGCTGTTTAGTCCCCTGATTAGTGATCCAAACAACTCTGCTTGATCTGCTGGAGGGTTAGATAGATACCCTGCTTGATTGTGAAATTCGTTCACCTCCAATTGCCGTTGATTTCCGTCTTTCAACATTGCACCTGCCATTTTCTGCACTTCACAAAAAGCCGTTAGATAATGTCAAAGGTATCACATATATTTGAGTTGACGACGAGTTGACAAAGTCAATTTGTTGAAAAATTCAAACATATGGAGCCCTTTTAAGAGAAACAGTCCAAAACAGGCCAATAGGTTCAGATAGACAGATCAAAAAGTCAAAAGGTCACAAATTTTGGGTTCATATCAAATGAGCTTCTTCACCCGGAATGAGTCCGTAATGAAGTCGTCCGTAATGAACCCTTTCAGTCCGGAATGATCCGGAATCATCCGTAATGTCAAGAAATGATCCGGAATGCTGTACCTATCGTCCGTAATCAATCCGTAATGAGTCCGTAATGAGTCCGTAATGAAGATCCTTGAGAGAGAAATCAGTTGAATCCGTAATGGTCCGCAATGAGAATGCGGACTCTTGTCCTTTTTCAACTTTAAGTACTTCCGGAATGGTTCTGGGCCAGGCCCATTCCGGATTGTCCGTAATGAAGGGCCCATTTCGACCCATGGGCCATCCAGACAAAAAAAACTTTGAAAATTGTTCAACCTTTTCAAAAAGTGACAAAATACCCCCTTTTAAATTCAACCCAACACCCCACTGAGCAATTAAATTACCAAAAATAAAATAAAATAAAAATAAAAATAAAATAAAAATTAGCTATAAAAATATGTACAAGTTACCAACTTTAGGATAATATTGGGAAGACTGTCACGGGATCAAATCGTTCTTGAACTGATTAAGGAACACTTTTCAGCTCTTCGTTTACTTAGGCTGGTCCACGCAATTGTTGATATGTTTGTCCACTTAAATCCACCGCTCAAACTTCAACTTTTGCTTTGTGATACGCTTTTAGATAGATTGATACTGAGGCATCTGTGTGTCCCATTCCAAGGTATACCCCCGCGATCAAGGTAAGCGCAACTGCTCATCGTAGCAGGTGAGTATACTGAGATCATCCTATTATTTTAATTTATTATTCAACGCCAGACTTCCTGGTGAACAGGTCAGTACTTTCGTACAGCAGAGAGACCAAGGAAGATCTGACGATGCCCCCCCCCCTTTTTTTTTAATGTCAGACTTCCTGGTGAACAGGTCAGTACTTCCGTACAGCAGAGAGACCAAGGAAGATCTGACAAGGGCTCTTTTTAGCAGGATATCCTGACTGTGTCCAGGTCAGTACTTCCGTACAGCAGAGGGACAACCCTGATATCCCGGATGAATCATCAGCATAAAGACCCGAAACTTCAGATGTTGGCTATCAATCAACGCAGGATTTAAGACCATGAAATCATACACCGTTGGTCTGTTACCCACGAGATGTCCAGTCCATTATGTTTGTATCACTTTTGCTTCTTTTTGCTTTTCGAGCGGCAGACCTATCAACACATCGCGGTGGAGCCGAACCTGTTTAACATTGAAACCTTACGTGTGTTAATCAAGTTCTTTAACACGAAAATTCATTTCATTTCCCAGCAACTTTTCTCCCCCTAAATTTGTGCAAAAGTAATGTACCTTATGCCCAAATTTACCAGATGGAAACACATAAAAACCCTTATTAATATTTACAGGGTTTTTTTTTTTTTTTTTTTTGGCTCAGTCGGTGAAGCGAATCATTTTCAGGAGGTCTACAAGCACATTGAACCTAGAGATGCTGACAGGTTTGGTAAAAAGATCCGCTGTGTTAGCATCAGTATGGATCTGTTCAAGTTTAATAAGTCCTCTGTCAAAACAATCTCTTATGAAATGAATTTTAATGTCAATGTGCTTGGTTTTGGAGTGAAAAACAGGGTTTTTAGTGATCTGGATGGCGGCATCGTTATCACAATAAATGGTTGTGTCAAGATAAGTCAAACCGTAGTCTTCCAATTGATGCTGCATCCAGAGAACTTGGGAGCAGCATGCAGATGCTGCAACGTATTCTGCTTCCGCTGTGGAAAGAGATACTGTCTGCTGCTTCTTGCATTGCCAAGATATGAGCCTTTCTCCCAAGAACTGACATCCAGCTGATGTGGACCTCCTATCCCTGTCAGTTCCTCCAAAATTGCTATCTGAAAAGGCAAACAGATCAAAGTTCGAATCTCTGGGATACCAGAGTCCGAGTTTAGGAGCTCCCTTCAAATATCTGAAAATTCTTTTAACAGCAGTTAAATGAGTGAGTTTAGGGTTAGCCTGATAATGAGCACACTGACACACGGCGTACAGAATGTCTGGCCGACTGGCAGTCAGATACATTAGTGACCCGATCATTGAGCGGTACAGTGTCTGGTTGACAGGACTTCCTTCTGGATCCTCTGTTAGCAATGGCCTTTCTGCAATTGGGGAGTCACTCGGCTTTGAGTCTGTCATGCTGAACTTAGCAAGGATGTCAGTTACATATTTACTTTGATGAATCAGTATTCCTTGATTGTTTTGACGGACTTGCAGACCCAAAAACATCGTCATTTCTCCTAAGGAGCTCATTTCAAATTTTTTCTTCATGACTTCTTCAAATTCCTTGCAAAGATCATCATTGGTTGACCCGAAGATGATGTCGTCAACGTATATTTGCACAAGAATGATATCCTTGTCAACACGCTTGATGAATAATGTCTGATCGATCATTCCTCGGGTGTATCCATGAGCGAGCAAATGTTCCGTTAGAGTTGCATACCATGCACGAGGTGCTTGATGCAAGCCATACAAAGCTTTGTCCAACTTGTAAGCATACCCTTCTTTTTCTTTATCAACGAACCCCGATGGTTGAGCAACATAGATTTCTTCCTTGACCTTTCCATAAAGAAAGGTTGTCTTAACATCCATTTGATAGACAGTAAATCCCATAAAAGATGCGTATGCTAAGAAGATGCGAATGGCTTCTAGACGAGCGACTGGGGCATACACTTCATCATAATCTAGGCCTTCTACTTGACTGAATCCTTGGACAACTAATCTGGCCTTATTTCTCACGATCACACCCGAATCATCTTGCTTGTTACGAAATACCCATCGTGTGCCAAGGGCCCTTTTTCCTTGGGGCAGCTTCTCCAGTTTCCATACTCCAAGCCGTTCGAACTGGTTGAGTTCTTCATGCATTGCATCGACCCATCCAGGTTCCTGCAAGGAAACATTAATATTTTTAGGCTCGATCTGTGATATGAAACAAGAATACAAGCACGTGTTGATGTCTCCAGATTTGCTACGGGTTTGAACACCAGCAGATACTGGGCCGATGATGTTTGTGATTGGGTGACTTCTCTGAACACGCTGTGGATTTGCTGTTGCAGGAACTTGTAGATTAGTTTGCAAATTTGAAAAACTTCTGGAAGCTATTCCAGATGGCTCCCCCTCACTTGGTGCTGTGGTGCTGATCACATGTGTTTCTACAGTGCAGTCAGACGGAATTGGGTCTTGAAATAGAGGAGCTCCCTGAACATTTGACGGACCGGTAAAGCCTTCCGTGTTGTTGGTTTCACTGTTTCTATTCTCCGTTGGGGGTTCAGGATGTGAAGCCTGAGTGGATGATGAACTTGAGTTTTCTTTGTCAAATCCTGATGGATTCACAGTAAGATTTTTGATTAGATTTTGCAAAGGCACATTCTCATCTTCATCTTCAACAGGAGTGGGAATTTCTTCTATTAAATTCTCTGCAACAACAGTTTCGTTAGACAAAATAGGAAACGATTTAAACAAGGAGGAATAGTCATATAGCCAGTCAGGGCCAATGCGAGCGTCTTTTGGATTTTCTTCAAGCCAGTCAACATGATACGCTTCCACAACTTGCTTTTTGATCTTGTTGTACACACGATAGGAGGTATTCTTAGCATAACCAATGAAGTAGCATGGATCTCCTCGAGCTTCAAATTTTCCTTTGGAGTCCATGAGAAGAAGAACACATGGGCAGCCGAAAGTGCGGAAATGTTGCACGGAGGGTTTTTGACCTTCAACTATTTCATATGGAGTTTTCATGTGACGCTTGTTAATCAAAGCATGATTCTGAATGTAGCAAGCCGTATTTACTGCCTCAGCCCAGAATATAAGTGGAAGACCTGAATCTATCAGCATTGTGCGAGCAGCTTCGATGAGAGTACGGTTGCGTCTTTCTGCAACTCCATTTTGTTGAGGCGATCTTGCTGTGCTAAATTGACGATCGATTCCTTTGAGGGCACAAAATTCGTTCAGCTCAGCATTCTTGAATTTTGTTCCATTGTCACAGCGAATAATCTTCACACGTTCATTTGATTGATTCTCCATGAGTATTACGAATTTCTTTATTAAACCAGTTCTCACTTTTCTGCTCCAAGAAGAATACCCAAGTAAAGCGTGAAAAATCATCTGTGATGACCAGACAGTAAGCCTTTCCTCCGATGCTGAGGACATTGACTGGGCCAAATAAGTCCATATGCAATAGTTCCAAGACTTTCGAAGTGGTGTGAACAGGTTTGGACTTATGAGGTCTGCGATGTTGCTTCCCTCGAGCACATGCTTCACATTTCTCTATTTGCATGAAATCCTTAATTGGCAAGTTCCTGACAAGACCTCCTTTTGCCAACCGATTCAAATTTTTTGTGTTTAGGTGACCCAACCAACGGTGCCAGCAATTTCTGAAAACAAACAAGTAACTTGATCAGTAGGGGCTTTGTTCATATCGATAACGTAAGCATTTCCTCTTCGTTCAGCTTCAATCAGAAACCAGTCTTCAGGTATGAGGATTCCTGGTTTCAGGATGACACACCCACTCTTAGTGAACAGAACTTCCATTCCTTTGTCACACATCTGTGATACACTTAGCAGACTATGCTTAAGCTCAGGGACATAGTTAACATCTGAAAAAGTGAGGACGCCATTCTTGACAGTGCCTTTCATAGTGATTCTTCCAGATTCTCCTCCTGCGAAATTGACACATCCACCGTCGAATATCTTGATATCATTCAACTGGGATATGTCTCCCGTCATGTGTCTAGAACAACCACTATCGATAAACCAAAGTCTAAAGATAGCTCTCCATAGTCGTTCCTGCACATAAAACGGAATCAGTTAGAGACCAGAACCCAGGCCATAGAGGACCTGAGTTTACCATCGCTATCTGTGTAGGTGACTTCGCGAAAGATCATACAATTTTTATCATTGTTTGTGACTTTTGGTGGCGTGGTAGAAGTTGATGGTTGTGAACACGGAGACTGGGATCTAACAGGATCTTTTGGTGTCCAATATTTAGCATCTGATACATTTCTGTTTGAGTAAAATGATTTTGTCTTGTCTTGAAAACTGTTTGTTTTAAAAAACTTTTGCTTTTCCTGTTTGGGCAGATTCCAGTCTCTGTCAGAAGGCCTTGCCGTGGGATGTTTGATAAAACAAGAGTGCATGGCCTTCCGATGGTACGTGTTCCTAGAGTAGTAGGGACGATGAACACAGTTTCTTGCGATGTGTCCTGGAATTCCGCAGTTGAAACATGTCTGCCTTTTTGAGAAAAAGACATTTAGTTCGGCTTGCGTTATTCTCAAGAACTGATCACGTCTTTTCAATTCATCTATCGCTGAGTGCCTTGGAGTATGCCTTTTCTTGGAGGAACCCGCTTTACAACTTTCAGCAAAAGAGTTAGTCTCCTCAACTTTACCCTTGAGCTTGGGTTCTGTTTGCTTGAGATTTAAGGTTTCCCTTTTCGCATTCTTCCTTTTTGGCCTTCTGTTTCTACGTGGTCGTTTTCTTTTAGGGGGAACAGATTCAGTCGACTCGGTTCTGCTGAGGTTACTGTTGGGATCAATAGGTGTGTTGTCTGGAAAGGTTACTTTCACATCTTCCTTTTCTGTAGAGATCATGTCTTCAGGGGAAGCTTGAGAGAAGGTTTCCATATTAATTTCTTCCACAGTTTCATCATTTGATTCAATTGTGGAATTGATTTCAATGAATTCCCTCTCCATAGTTTCCACATCTTCATGAGTTTCTACAGAACAAGACTCTATGGATGTCTCCTCTTCAGTCAAGTCACCTTCTGAGTTCTCAACTTTTGAAGATTCTGGCAACTCAGATGATGAGCAGTCAGTGTCGAAGACAACTTGACTTTCTTCTTTAGTTATGCTGGAAGAGTCTGATTGATTGTCACAATCAGAAACACTCGAAGATTTAGGCTCATTATCTGAGATCCCTGAATCCTCTGGTTGATAGCCAAGATTGTCAGATGATCCCTGTTCAACAGTAAATTCTTCATTATCACTTTTAGTTATTTCAAAATCATCATTGCCACAGGGAGCGTCTGATGTGTCATTTAATGTTTCTGACGTACAAGTGTGGTACTCCAAATTATCCGAATGGTTTTCTGAGTTGATTGAAACAGATGTTTCGAATTCCTCAGACGACACATCAGGCTCTCCTGTCACATCATTCTCAAAATTAACAACATTTTCAACATAGTCATTCTTATCACAAGCATAATCTAAAATAATAGCACCAAATTCATCAGTCTTAGTGGGAACACCCCAAGTCTCAGCAAACCAAGAAAAAACAGTGTTCCAAGCATAAATGCCATTTTTATCAGAAACAACATTATTAGCAGCACTTTGTCGTGATTCATCATCCTTCTTAGACTCTTCCTCAGTTCTTACTGACTCTGCACATGAACTAGAAAAGTTAGTATTTTCGACAGAATCAGAATTCGATGAACTTTCCTTCATCTCCTCTGCGAGGTTGTTAATCGGTTCCGTTTCTGTTTCAGTTTTGGTTTCAGCATTTACCATGGTTTCATTTTTCTGATCAGACTCATTACTTGCTGGTTTATTTTGAACAGTTTCATTTTTCACAAAACACATTGGTTTCTTGAAATCGGTATATTGACTTCTTTTAGACTTCGATGGATCATAATCAACATAATCACTAGGTTTGCCATACATCATAGTATCATAATTTTCCATTTCTTGCTCAGTGACCGACAGTCTGGAATAATTATGATTGTATGGTGGCGCAACCTTTTTATATCCCAGACCCTTTCCCTTGTTTTCTTGATATGCAAGTTGCACATTACACAGATTCTGGACTGTGGCACTGGAGGTATCAAACTTCTTGATGTTAAACTCGTTCTGTTTGTACTTTCCAGTGAGGAGCTCTAGCTCACCTTTCACAGAGTCACATTCAAGAGTTTTGACTGTGAGTCTATGTTTATAATCATGAACCCAACATTGCTGCTGGTTCACGTCTCTGTGAAGTTGAGCTATGTCCTTTTTAAGTGCTTCAATCTTCTCATAGAGAATTTTGTTATTCTCTCGAAGACTGATGTACTTTCCCATCACAGTATTATAATCGGTAATTAAAGATGAATTTTGAGATCTCAGCAAAGCAACTTTTTTTCTACAGTGTTCAGTACATAAAAGGGAGTTTACCGTCTCAGCGAGTGACTTTGGTTCCTCGGTCATGGCCATGAAGCATTGATGAACCTTGTCCACAGCAGCAGATTCAGACAGCTTCATAGATTCCACTTGAGCAACAGCATCAGCCCAGCTAAAACCATTCTGCTCTTGAGCAATCAAAGCTTTTCCAGCTCCAGAGTTTCCTTGTCCACTTGAGGAGCCAGTTTCTGCAGGTGTGACTAGAACCATAGACCTCTCTTTGTTCCTTGCTGCAGCTGCTTGAGTAGCTTCATATCCTGTCACAACCTTCTTGCAATCCCTTGCAAAATGCCCTGGTTCATAGCACCTGTAGCACCTCAGCCTATTTTTCAGAAAATTTGGACTAGCATGCATAGGACGACGCCCATATCTTTTTGCAAACTTATCAGCTTTGAAGGCTGACATAGCCATGTTCCAAGCCACATCCAGCTCATCCAAGTCCTCTTCTACGACTTGATTCACTTCTGGTGTCAGTTCTGTTGAAGGTATGAGTTCCCCTGCCAAGAAGGCGTTGAAACTGTTGATCATAGAGGCTGCAAGTGCAAGTTTTTCTTCATTCTGTTTGGTTAGGAAAGCCATGTGATTCACTGATGGGGTGTTCTGAGGGGCAGACTGAGTGTTTGAGCTGAAAGCAGCATTTGTATGTTGTGGCTGAGTCTGGGGTTGAGATTGTGGAGCAGGGATATTTGCGGTATTGACAGCAGGTGCCTGAGAGGAAGGAGCAGCCATTCCATACACATAATTTGGCTTTGGGGCAGCAATGGGACTGAAAACAATGTTTGGATTGTGATTCACCACTCCATGAACAGGACTGAAAACCAGATTTGGATGAGCCTGAGACATCAGTGCAGCATTGGTTGGACTAGTTACTCCAGCAGCCATTAGAGAGTTCTTGTGATTGATTTCTCTTTGCTGGTTATCAATCTCACACGACTTAATAGTGGCAATCAACTCAGTCAGTGTCATTTCATTCAGATCTTTGGTACGTTTGATCATAGATACCTCAGCATCCCATCCTTTAGGTAGAGAGTTAAGCAATTGACGATTCATTGCACTGTTTGAGACATCGATTCCAGCACTTACCATTTGAGACACAAGCTTAACGAATCTTCTGATTTGATTTTCAACCGTTTCTCCGTAGATATGATTGAAGGAGCTGAATTGCTGGTTCATCATGTTAACACGACTGGCTTTCATATCGGCATTGCCTTCAAACAGATGTACTAGTGTGTCCCAGATTTCTTTGGCGCTTTTGCAGTTTCTGACTCCAATCGAGATGTCTGGTCCGAGAGCCATTGATAGAGTACCATAAGCAGCTTCATCTTCTGCAACAATCTTTCTGTCATCATCAGTGAAAACGTTTTCAGGCTTCGGAATTTGAGTTTGAGGGTCATCCTCAGTGGCATACATTATCACACGTGGCCCGTTTTTGATACTTCTCCAAACGTGAGGCTCTTTTGCCTTGCAGTATTGTTCAAATCAAAATTTCCATTCGTAGTAGTCATCCCCGTACAAGAAACGTGGAACTTTTGTGGATGTGCCGATAACTTGGTCAAGTTCTTGATGAAATGCCAAAGACTGAGTCTGAATTGCAGCCAGTGTGGCATTAGCAAGATCAGCTGCGGTAACAACACCGTTCATGACACCGGATTGGTTCAACATGATTTGAGATTACCATCGAAATGGGTCTGAAATCTGAGGTCCGAAATGAAGTTTGAGGTCCGAAATGAGGTCTGAGGTCCGAAATGAGGTCTGTGGTCCGAAATGGTTCGAAATGGTCCGAAATGGTTCGAAATGGTTCGAAATGACAGACTTAATTCAAAATCTGATGATCTTGTCCGAAATCTGATGATTCGATCCGTAATCTGATGATTGTGATCCGTAATCTGATGATTGTAGTCCGTAATCTGATGATGGTGATCCGTAATCTGATGATGGTGATCCGTAATCTGATGATGGTGATCCGTAATCTAATGATTGTGATCCGTAATCTGATGATACGATCCGAAATCTGATGATACGATCCGAAATCAGATGAAGACGATCCGTAATCGAGCAAACTTCAAGTCCGTGATGATCAACAACAGTCCGTAATGATCCGAAATCACTTGAAGGCAGTCCGGAATCAGCAGAAATCCAGAAAAACGGAACAGTAGCCAATACTGAACAGTAACAGCGAACAAAAACAACGCGATATCAGATCCAAGCCTGGAAATCAGGTTCAACAGGCTCTGATACCACTTGTTAGTCCCGAAAAACCCGTGACATCACTCGACGGTTCAATCGAACGTGGAATATAAGATCAAACCGACAAGAACAAAAAGAAATATTTCATTGAATAATTTAGTGCCGATGCTTAGATCGCACATAGTCTCAAGGACTGTCTGGTACGATCTTCGAGAACCTTGCACACAATCCCTAGGATTGTCGGGTACAAGGTTCTCCTTTGGGGATTACATGGTGACACTATGGGAGAGCTCTACTACAATAATCTAATTATGACTATATATATAGGAGCCTCTACCCTATTGGCCCACATGGCCTAGCCCAAGCCCAAGACCTAATCTAAACCCAATAAACATGAATAAACGTAATAAAGATAAGCTTAAAACTTTGGACCTAACAATGTTTGATAAAAAACAGTTGCTTCTTCTGAACTTTCATCGGATGAAACAGATTTTTCTTCTTGATTCTTCTCATGAACACCAATCGCTTTCATCCATTCTGTAAACAAATCAGGCTCTTGAATTATTTTAGCAATGAAAGCTTTAAACTCCCCATTCTCATCAACAAACTTATCCCAACTAAATCCTGGAGCCATTTTCTCATCATCCTGATCAATGATTAGGCATGCTTTATTGTCGGCTGAAATATATTTGTCCCAGCTGAAATTTTCTTGATTCACCAAACAGGCTCTCTTAGGCATGCCATGAGCAGTTTGTGGTTGTTGTTGATATGGTTGATGAGCAACCTGTTGATATATGGCTTTTCGATAGTAATCATCTTTTCCAAAAGGGTTCTTTGCTCCATTCGCTTCCTGATTTTTGCATTCTCTTTTGAAATGACCTTTCTCCCTGCATCGAAAACAAGTAACTTTAGATTTATCAAAACCCAAAGTAGAAACATGTGCATCCAAAAAATCATTTCTTCCTGTAATCATTTTAAAATTTTCAGCTCTTCTTAAGACACTAGCTAAGCACCATTTGATGTCCATGAGCTCCATCTCTTCAGAGTCTATTTGATCGTAATCTTCTTTTGTCAGCATAGGATTGTAGTACAGTTGAAGTAATGCCATGTGATCTTTGCAATTTCTTCAGAAAAACTTTGACCATCTGGAAGATTCAATGCAATGTTGCACTGTATCACACAACCATTTCCACTTTTTGAACTTTGAGAATGAAAACTTGAAGTTGAACTCTTTGGATTAACACTCGGATATGAAGAAAATCCACTGCTACTGTTTGAACTTTGATCTACATTTCCAGATGAGTTCCCAGCACTAAAAGCAGTTTGAATTTTCGGACTCCTTTCAACCTCTTGAACACTGCCTTTGTAATACATTTTCACATCTTGTTGACCACTTGGATTATTCATCCTTGCAATCTTTTGTCGTTCAAGATCTTGACCTTCAATCTTCTCGATGAACTGAGAAATTGTCAAACCATCATATTCTCCGGTGTTCTTTAAGATCATCAAAAATGTATCCCATTCTTTCTGAGGTAAAGCATCAGCTAATTTGTCGACCCATTCCTCTCGTTCTTTGGTTATGCTTAACAAAGACATAGAACGCACTAAGTGGCAGTATCTTTCAATCAACTTCTTTGTATCTTCCCCTGGTAGACTTATGAATAGATCAAATTCTTTCTTAAGCAACGCCTTTTTACTTTTGATCATCTTATCACTACCCTCAAACTTGATTTTAAGAGCATCCCAAATTGATTTTGAAGTTTTGTCATGTTGAAGCAATACAAAGATATCTTCTTTAATAGCTTGCTGAAGTAGACTAATCATCATCTTTTCAGCTCTGTACATGTCTCGTTCTTTATCAGTGAATTCAGAGATTTCTTTCTCAACCTGCAGATCAGTACGTGGTAGTACATATTTTTTTCAAAATACACTCCCAAGATCTCAAATGATTTGCTTGAACCCAGTTTTCAAACCGATCTTTCCAACCGTAATACTCCTCAATGCTCATTAGCTTCGGGGGTTTTTGCATAGTTCCAGTCTCATTTTCCAAGTTCATGTTTTGAGCAATGGTAGCCGAAGTAGTTTGAGATGTGGCAAATGTGTTATAAAATTCTTCACTCATGATTCGGTAAAAATTTTCACAAAACAATCACTTTCAAGCGAGATTAACCTGCACACAAACTTCTTAAGCGAAATTAAGGTTTCAAGCGAAATTAAGGTTTCAAGTTGAATCAGCACTTTCAAGCGAAATCTAGTGATTTTCAAGCGAAAACACCTTCTCAAGCGAAATCAGTTGTATTTCAAGCGGAATCACTTATTTCGCTTGAAACTACTTCAACTTTTCAAGTGGAATCAGATGTTATGTTCAAGCGGAACAAGGTTTTTAGTCCATTTTTATCAGATTTAGTCCGAATTTTGATCTGATTTTCTCAAGGGTTTATTAAAACACAATTTCGCTTATGATGTGAAAAATTTAGGCCATTTTGACCGTGAAAAGTTGTCCAATTGATAAAAGAAGGTGTAGAAGTAAGAAAATGAAATGAAATCAGGCTGAAAACTGCAGAACTCCTCCTCCTGTGCTCTGATACCACATGTAGGATCATGTTCGGACCCGAAATGAGTCGTTCAGAGGTGTTCAACACAATATGAAAGGCGGAAACAGACATATTGTGTGTGATTCAGCAAGATATACACTTATAACTGTCTTTAGATTGATTTCTAAACAATTACAGATCTATAGACACTTCGACAGAGCTTCGCTTCTCTAATTCCACTCCAAATGAAACAGACTAACATCTATATATAGACTTCTTATTTCGCTTGAACATGACTCAAGCGAAATCACATTACAAGCGATATTACAAGTTCAAGCGAAATTAAGCATTCAAGCGGAATCACATTTATAATTCCAAGCGGAATTACTATATGACATCTTCAAGCGAAATCACCCATTTGACTTGATTTCTTGATCTTCGTGCCCTGAAAATGCAAGACTCGATATAAGACGAAGTAGACAGATGTATGCACCAATAAAGAACTTCATACCTGAGTAATTTGATCAAGATCTTCCTAGCTTGGACCCTTTGTAAGTATTCTTTCGTGCTTTTATGCTTTTTAAGCACGAAAGTCAAACTGTGTTTGACTTTCTGCTTTGACCAGTCTTTGGTCAACACGAAGTTCGTTTGAACTTCGCAACGTGAGCGTAATCACGATGGTTATAGTCCCTTGTGACTATACCTACTGATTACCATGTTGATTTGGTGTAGTGACGAGTCATAGTTTCGGTCAAAATGTGTATTCATGCGTATTTTGCAACCAAACTATTCTTGGGTATCAAAACCTTTTGTTTTGATATCAAACTTGTTTTCTAACTTCATTAAACATGTTTTAATATGTTTAACTCATCACTTTTAGTTTAGTGCTTATATAGGGTCGTAAGATAAGCGGTCTAAACAACCGCTTAGACTTTCGAAACAGACCCGTTTGGTCGATCATTAGGATCCGATCAAACATATTTTGTGACCATAGTTGTATAGGGAATAACCTTCCGAGGTTATACCTTATGGTCACTTTGTTTAGTTAGTTGTATGATAGGTAGTTATATGCCTTAGGAAAATGACCAAAATGCCATTTTTACGTATAATTTCATTTTAAGCATATGTAACCTAAATTTTTATATCTAAACTGATTAGGTAACATTATTAGACATGTTAAGGCATATAATACTTGTCATAGGACTAGTTAGGCAGTCCGAATGCGTTTCACACGAACGACGCGTTAAAGTAGCGTAAGCTACCTAAAACGAGTCGTAATGGGTTGTAAGCACTTAGGTTAGGTTTCAATTTAGTATGTAGGCTTTGTTAAACCATGTCATATGAGTTCCAATACTCATTTGGTTTACGAAACCTCATCCTATCCGATCTTCCGATATAGGTCCGGTTTATTAATATAGTTACCTATATCAGGTGCCGTTTGATTTCCGTGATTCCTCTAGCTTTGCTTGGTTGTTATTCAAGACTTCTAAGCATTCTCATGTGAGTACATAGTTCCCCTATTTTACTGTTTTCGATTGTTTTGGGGTGATTCATATGTGTTAAATGATTTCGATGTTTTTAACGATGGTTTCGAAAATGATTAAAATGGTTTATATTAAATTAATAACGATTTCGATAACGTGAACAAACTTGTTGGTTGTAATTACATAACAAATAACATTCATTAATTTTGGCCAAACCGAACAGTATTAGGTTATGGTACCATAGGATCTGACAAATCCCGTTATCAGACTGCACCCATGGTTATGTGTGGGGGTTGTGGGTAACGACTGAATCTGTGATTGTTAATTTACCCTTTGGTGGTTTATTAATGAGAGTTTCGAGATAGTCGAGTTGCGAAGGTTTGGATGTTATTAGCGAGGTGACCAAAAGTAGATTTCACAATTAAAACGAGAATGATTTAAACGACTGAAGCGATTTTAATGAGTTAAATGATTTGGGTAAATGATTGGTTTTTGGTTAGTGTTTAGATAATGGGAAGGGTGTAATGTGATGAAAACATGGTAGATACACTGCTGGTACTTCTTATATATAAGTGTTTTCATCATATTACATACCGTGGCGTTATTTAGTTCACTTGGGTAAACGATTTTGAAACGATGTCACACAACGATGTTTTCTAAATAACATAAACCATACGAGTTTTATTAACGAGTTTTTTACAAGATGTTTTACAATTTGATTTAATTAAACAAATGTTTTGGGGTTAAGAATCATGGCTACGAGATTTTATAAATGATAACCAACTTGATTTGAGTTGGTTAATTAGGTTGCAATACTATATTTTCAAAACAAGGTTTTTAATTAGGTATTGCAACATGTAAACTAGGCATGAATCCAACACTCTCATAAAACCTATGTGCTCGCCAGCATTTCTTTGCTGACTTTGTTTTTACATATGTTTCAGGTGTTGTTGAAAGATGTTGATTGCTAGGATGCATGCTCACATAGGACTGGACGAGGCCTTAGTGACTTAATAACAATGATAGACTATGTATAACTTGTTTGTTTGAATTTCAAGACAATGTAAATGGTTAATCTTTGAATAAAACGAAACTTCAAATTTCCGTGTGTTATGAAACAATGATTATGTTACAACACTCCCCGATGATTCCGCCGTGATTTGTTGTTTTACGGGGTCGGGGTGTGACACTAACTAGTCCTATGATAAGTCTAATATGCCCTAACATGTTTAATAATGTTGCATAATCAGTTCAAGTGTAAAAATTTGGGTTACATATGCTTAAATTGAAATTATGCACAAAAAGGGCATTTTGGTCATTTTCCTAAGGCATATAAACTACCTATCATATAACTAATCAAACGAAGTGACCATAAGGTATAACCTCGGAAGGTTATTCCCTATACAACTATGGTCACAATATATGTTTTTGTCGGATCCTAATGATCGACCAAACGGGTCGGGTTCGAAAGTCTAAGTGGTTGTCGAGACCGCTTGACTTATGACCCTAAACAAGCATTAAACTAAAAGTGACGAGTTAAACATGTTTTGATACCCGAAAATAGTTCCGACGCAAAATGCACATAATCGTGCATTTTGACCGAAACTTTGACTCGTCACTTTTACTAGTCAACGTGGTAATCAGTAGGTATAGTCGCAAGGGACTATATCCATCGTGATTACGCTCACGTTGCAAAGTTCAATTGAACTTTGACTTTACTAATTCATGGTCAAAGCTGAAAGTTAAACACTGTTTGACTTTTAGCTTGAAATAAATTAACAAGTCAAGGAAGAACACTTACAAGTGCTCTAGGATGGAAAATAAGACTAAGAATGCTCAGGTATGAGGCCTCCAACAAGTGTGGTAGCCTCAACTTAGAGCTTAGAGAGAAGAGAATGAGAAATGAGCAAGTTGGAATGAAGTTGGTGCTTGCTATTTATAGGAATCATGAACTCATAAGATCATTACATGTTGATTATGTGCTCTCCAATGAATGATCTACACCCGACAAGCGTTAGAGACTGATTAGAGAGCTTTACTTGGTCCCCAAAAAAGAAAACAAGCAACCAAAACCAACCAATTCAGCTGTTTTGGAGTTAAACGGGTTGCTGCCTATCATGTGTCACACCCCCAAAATACCACATGCGGTGACCCTGCTAGGTGTGTGACGCACCAGGATCCAGCCACCAATCACCTTGAACTAACCTCAAGTTATAAAACAAAGGTTCCATTTATAATGATAAAACATTCTTAAACATAATCCAAGTTTAACATGCTCAGCGGAAGCAAATAGTAAATCACTGTTCAATCGTTTCAAAAACCAATGTATGTGGAATCAGTAAACAAGTCTTGCAATTCCAAACAGTACGACCCATGACCACTCCAGCCATCCAGATAGCAAGTTCCTTGTCCATAGTACCTAACGACCTGCGAGCATGCAACAAGTGTATCAGACAACACTGGTGAGTTCATAGTTTTACGAAAACGTTGGTTACCAAGTGTTTAGTTCAGTTCATTGATTATAATGTTAATAATAACTCGATACCGTACAAGATGGCTCCAGACTATTTTGCCCTTTCCCCATTGCCCCTATCAAAGCATTGGGCATAACTGGGTCATTAGTTCACACCCGTCCTCTTAGGTACGGGGTGAGGGTGCCAAACTTAGATAGCGCTACTAATACCCCGTTACCTCTCAGGTAATAAACAAGATGGGACTTAATTGTGATAGGAGTGAGTGTATTATCCAACATCCCAGTTTTACCCAAATGACTTATTCCTCTCAGGAATACCCAATGATTGTCCCACCCACCGGGACGCATGCTCAAGAGGAATGAACTCACCTTTGATTTGTTCGGTATGTTAAGTTACCTGTCCAAGTTGGTCAACACAAACCCTACCGTGGTTACCAATCAAATCAGTTTCACAATCAAATAAGACACGTATTTAACACAGATTGCATCCATCACAAGATCACTGTATAACATGTATCAAGTACCCCAATTCACATACAAGTACATATCACACGTGGATATCACAAGTCAACACAGCTGGATGTTCTAACCACACAAGACAAGTCTGATCTCTTATTCTTAATCAGTATTATCATCATGCAATATCTAGTATTTGTAAACACAAGCATTCATCAGCATATGCTTCACAATTGTCTACTGTCCCACCCAATGTCTCCTCGGCGAAGTATCAAAGCGACGAGGTACCTATCCTTCGTCGAAACCACATACGACGAAGTTCTTAACCTTCATCGAGACTACATGTGACGAAGTTCTTATCCTTCGTCGAGGTTATATGTGACGAAGTTCTTAACCTTCGTCGGGACTGGGGGTGACGAAGTATCACATTGGTTCACCAAAAGTCATCTAACAACAGTTAACGCTTTCTTAGCATGATAAATGGATCGAATGACAGTTATTTTGCAATTTCAACAACCCTAATTTATGATCAATCATTGACTACTCAAAGCATAATAGTTTTCATTAACGAGCAATTCAAATCAAACACTAATCATTGAAACACACATGGTTCTTCAACACATTCATCGTACCAACCCTAATTCACATGACTAACGTTCAAGCGGCCGATCATCAACGAAACATTATATACACAAGATTTTACACATTTATACAAAATCATCACAACACGAATTCACATATCATGAATTAATCCATCAAACGAGAACAAGACACTAACCGTAATATCAGATTGATTAGATAAATCGGAATGGAAAGGCTTCGAGATTCCCTACTGCCGTCGTACAGAGGAAAGGGAAGAGAGGGCTTAGGGTTTGTGTTTTACGTCTACTAATTTCAAGGGATTACTCATATAACATAACAGTTGGGCCGCAACCCTCCCTGGGCCGAGGCCCTTTATGACGAAGGTCCTCCTGACGAAGGTCCATACTTCGCCGAAGGGTGTTTGGACGAAGAATATACTTCGTCGAAGGATGTCTCGACGAAGAATCCTAGTCTTCATCGACTAAAGCTTCATCGACATAGGCTTCTTCGACATTGTTTTTCATGAATCAGGTGTGCCATACAAAGTGTCACATCCCGACCGCGTTAAAACAACAAACCGCGGCGGAAACGTCGGGGAGTGTCGTAACAGAATCATTGTTTCTCAACACATGGTTTAAAGTTTTGTTTTATTGAATTAAGTTTATTAAATTGTATTTTAGAAAGAAAACATGAACAAATTGACTTTCATTTTTATTGAGTCACTAAGGCCTCGTCCATTCCTATATGAGCATGCACCAATATCATCATCAAACATCATCAACTATGGTACCTGAAACATATGTGAAAATACGTCAGCATAAAAATGTCGGCGAGTACATAGGTTTTATGTGAGTGTCAGATTCATGGCTCATTTATATGTTGAAATAGTTTGAACAACTTTGTTAATTGATATTAGAAAACCTAGTTTTGTAAAATGTTTGTATTGTAAAGTGAAATAGCCAAGTCAAAACAGATTAGTTATAGTTTATAAAACCTCGATGCCATGAATCTTAACTCAAAACATTTGTTTAAGTAAACCCAGATCGTAAATCGTTTTTGTAATAAAACTCGAATGGTTTATATTGTCAGAAAAACCTTGTAATGTAACTTCGTTTTGATAACATTTACCCAAGTGATCTAGATAACGCAACGATATATAATGTGTTAAAAGCACTTATATATAGGAAGTACCAGCGGCGTATCCACCATGCTTTTATCACAATACACCCGCCCCGTTACCTAATCACTTCCCAAACCCAATGGTTCAAACAATTCAAATAGTACACATAGATCAAATAGTTCCAACGGTTCAAATAGTTCAAATAGTACACATAGATCAAATAGTTCCAACGGTTCAAACAGTTCAAATAGTACACATAGATCAAAGAGTTCCAACGGTTCAAACAGTTCAAATAGTTCAGATAAATCAACAGCTCCAAATGGTTCAAATAGTTCCAATAAATCAGATAGTTTAATATAAACCATAGTATTTGTTTAGAAGACTCGAAATTGTTTAGCACATATGAATCACCCCAAAACAGTTTAAAACGGTAAAAGAGGGGAACTATGTACTCACATGAGAATGCTTAGAAGTCTTGAATAACAACCAAGCAATGCTAGAGGGATCACGGAATCAATCGGCACCTAATATGGGTGACTATGTTAATAAACCGGACCTAAATCGGAAGATCGGATAGGATGAGGTTTCGTAAACCAAATGAGTATTGGAACTCATATGATATGGTTTAAAAAAGCCTACATATTAAATCGAAACTTATCCTAAGTGCTTACGACCCGTTTAGGTAGCTTACGCTACTTTAACGCGTCGTTCGCGTAAAACGCATTCGGATCGCCTAACTAGTCCTATGACAAGTATTATATGCATCAACAAGTCTAATAACATTGCCTAATCAATTTAAATGTCAAAATTTAGGTTACATATGCTTTAAATGGATTTATGTGCAAAAAGGGCATTTTGGCCATTTTCCTAAGGCATATAAATTACCTATCATACAACTAACTAAACGAAGTAACCATAAGGTATAATGTGACACCTGGGTTACTGCGACCATCAAACAAATGCCAAGCCAATGAAGTATTGTATTTCATACTTGGGATCTGTATAAATATGTGTATCTTTTGCACATATCAATTCTTGTTCAATTTCAAGCTCTAAATCGCTTTCTGGAAGGTTATACGCGCACTGATGCGTAAATATAACCAGTTTAATGCAACGAACACTCCGTAATAGTTGAATCGCTTACAGGGACTAAAGTTGACAAACTGCTTACAGGGACTAAAGTTGACAAACTTATAAATAACCTTTACATAACTTAGAAATAAGTTTTGAAGGCTTTGGTATGGCAAAATCAAGTTAAATCGCTTACAGGGACTAAAGTTGACAAACTGCGAAAGTATGCCAATTTGAACTGTAACAGACATTTCGGAACATGGCCATAATTTAAACATACCATAAATATCCTTTACATAGCTTAGAAATAGGCTTTGAGGGGTTCGGTGTGCTAAAATAAACTTTTGGGTCATTCAGGGACTAAAAGCGTCAAAAAGTGCCCAATTTTCCATTTTCGCGCATAACTTACGTTCTGAATACATCCGGACATCCAAAAATTTATGTAAGCACTAAGATATCTTATTTTAGTGTTTGGCATAAGAAAAATCCATTCGTCGCGCAATTTGGATCGTTTTTCGCGCTTATGCGCATTCCGTCGTAATTAACTGAACAACACAATCGTACGGCCAAACGAACCGACACCCGGCATATTTTTTAGCATGTTTCATGTCCACAATGTTTAGGCATCATTCTAGGGCCTTAAAGTTGGCTTGACGGGCCTTAGAAGTGCCAGAAATGGCCTTAAAACACAACAGGGACCAAAACTGTCATTTTTGAAACTTGGTTTCTGATCAGAAGGCCCAGGCGGCCCGCGTAAACCCAAGGTGTATCTTTAAGCGGCCCGCGTCAGGCTCCCAGAACAGATTCAATGTATTAACAGCCTGTTAACAGCCCTTCAAACACCCCAAAGGCCAATGCCACATGTCAAACTCTTGTGGTGGGGGCAAAATGAGCTACCACAACTTTCCGACAAGTGTACGGGTGAGATCAAGGCACGATATTCAAGAAACGATCATAACGTTGAACCGAAATCTATAAATACCCATCCATCCCCATTGCAAAACCCACAAGAATCTGATTTGAGAAGCTCTAAGTTGAAACCATTGTTTCATACCTGAGCTACTTGAATCAAGATTAGCATTCGGGGACCCTTCGTAAGTATTCCTTCGTTCTTTTATTGCTTTTCGAGTTCGAAAGTCAAACCTTGTTTGACTTTCTGCATTGACCAGTTTATGGTCAATGCGAAGTTCGTTTGAACTTCGCAACATGAGCGTAATCACGATGGTTATAGTCCCTTGTGACTATGCCTACTGATTACCACGTTGTCTAAGGTCGTAAGGGTAAGCGATCTGATAAATCGCTTATATCTTCGAACCTGACCCATTTGGTCGATCATTAGGATCCGACCAAACACATTAGGTGACCATAGTATATAGGGAATAACCTTCCAAGGTTATACCTTATGGTCGCTTCGTTTAAGTAGTTGTATGATAGGTAGTTTATATGCCTTAGATAAATTACCAAAATGCCCTTTTTACGCCAAAATTCATTTTAAGCATATGTAACATAACTTTTGGTATCTAAACTGATTTGGTAACAATATTAGATATGTTAAGGCATATTTTACTTGTCATAGGACTAGTTAGGCGTTCCGAACGCGTTTCACGCGGACGACGCGTTAAAGTAGCATAAGCTACCTAAACGGGTCGTAATGGGTCGTAAGCACTTAGGTTAGGTTTCATTTAGTATGTAGGCTTTGTTAAACCATATGACACGAGTCTCTATAGTCGTTTGGTTTATGAACCCTCATTCTATCTAAATCCTCCGATATAGGTCCGGTTTATTAACATAGTTACCTATATTAGGTGCCATATGATTCCGTGATCTCTAGCATTGCTTGGTGGTTATCTTAGGACTTCTGAGCAATCTCAAGTGAGTACATAGACCCCTCTTTTACTGTTTTCCAAACTGTTTTTGGGTGAAACACATGTGCCTATTTGTTACTTTCATGCTTTCCTGTTTTCACATCATATACTTGCTATGTTTATTAGTACATTTATAGTACATGATTTCAATACATTTTATGCTATGTATGCCCATTGTGTGCATACTTAGTACATCACTTTACAATACATTTTATGCTATGTATGCCCATTGTGTGCATACTTAGTACATCACTTTACAATACATTTTATGCTATGTATGCCCATTGTGTGCATACTTAGTACATCACTTTACAATACATTTCATGCTATGTACGCCCATTGTGTGCATACTTAGTACATTGTTTTACATTACACTTATGCTAGGTATGTCCATTACATGCATACTTAGTACATTGTTTTACATTGCATTTCTGTTGCATATGCTCATCCAGCATATGAACACATTATACTACATTTTGAACCAATGTAACCATTTGACTATGTGAACCGTCGTAACCTTTTGATTATATGAACCGTTTGTAACTATTGAACCGTGTGAACCAGTAGTATCTGTTGACATGATTTACATTTGACAATGGACATTTGACTATACATAAACATTTCTACAATTTTTAAACATTTCATCTTGATGGTTTGGTTTGAGTAAGTGATTTAAGTAACGAGGCGTATGTAATATGATACAAGCACGGTGGATACGCCGCTGGTACTTCCTATATATAAGTGTTTGTATGGTATCACATATTGTAGCGTTATTTGAATCATTTCAATTTGAGACATATAACATTTTATACAAATAACATACTTTTCACAAGGCATTGATTTACAAACAACTTATCTTATACAAACTCATTTTACATGGTTATTCATTAAACCTTACATTTATTTATACATATCATCCGATCTTATCGCTTTTCAAATGATTTACAAAACAAATCAATTTACAAGGTCCATGACTTTTGTTAAAAACAACTTTTTCTAAACTTATAAGTCATGAATCCTGTTTTCACAAAACCTATGTATCTCACAGGCATTTTTATGCTGACGTACCTATTTTCACATGTGTTTTCAGGAGTTGATGCATAGGTCTTATCAAGACATACTTAGGCGGACCTGTGCCTTAGTGACTTAAAACGAGACAAGAACAAGTTAATTTATGTTATGTACCCTTTGTTTCTTGTTTAAAACAATGTAATCTCTCATGTTTGATTAATAAAATGAAACTTCAATTGCCATGGATCTGAAACAATTAATTCTGTTACAACACTCCCCGATGTTTCCGCCACGTTTTGTTGTATTACGTGGTCGGGGTGTGACAGAAAAGTTGGTATCAAAGCCAATGGTTATAGGGAATTAGGTTATTAGAAATGCTTTGACCTAGTCTATAACCTTCTTAGGACCCTAACGCGAGTTTACTTGCGTTTAGTCATAAAACAATACCGTCACCTATCCTTAGGCGACGACCACAACAAGAACATAAATTTCCAAACCGCTTTGAAAACTAATCATCTGTTCTAGGATGATTGATTACTAGGTTTAGAACCCTCTATTGTTAGGTTTTGAACCCTCTGTTATAAGGTTTTGAACCCCTTTGAATTTTCAAAACTCTCGTCAAAGTTTTGGGTCCTAAATAGTGTGAACACGTGCAAACTGGAAGAGTGAATGCCTGTACCCTGGGTTTTCTGTCTAAGGCTAGAGTGTTCGTACAAATCCACATATTCGGACCAGTCACTCTTACCTGGGAACTCTTGGGGTGAGTGTCCACTTATAGGCGAGCATGTCTTCGCGATACACTATGAGGATCTATTTGCTTTGATTCAGCCTTTGTGTTGTTTGTTTGCTTCGTGGTTCAAACAAATGACCATCAACCATGATTATGGTCGGTAATTGTAACATCCTATTCTTACCCAATGCCATTTCATTTGTTTTTCTTTCTTGTTTCTCTTTTAGAATGCCTCATCGATGCGAAAACCAGATAGCGACTGCCGAACTGGCAGAAATCATTGCACAGCAAATGGCTGCTCAATTCCCAAACCTCTTTGCTCAATGGAACCAAGCCAACAACAACAACAATGGTCCATGCAATTTCAAGAGTTTTAACTCGGCTAAACCACTCAAGTTTAGTGGTTCTGAGGGAGCGACTGGGCTTCTTCAATGGTTCGAGAGCATTGAGAATACTTTCCGCCACGTGCAGTGTCCTGACAATCGCAAGGTCCAGTTTTCTTCGAGTGTGTTCTAGAAGAGGGCCCTTACGTGGTGGAACGGGGTTATGAGAGATCGTGGTGCAGAAGTTGCTCTAGCACAGACATGGGCTGAACTTAGGGCCCTTATGATGAGGGAATTATGTCCTCGTCACGAGATCAGGGCCTTGGAAAGGGAATTTGACGATCTTACGCAAGATAGCGGTGAGCATCGAGCCTACACGGACCGTTATGAGGAGTTAAGTCTGTTATGCCCAAACATGGTCACGCCTTTGGATAAGGCAATCGGAAAGTACATTGATGGCCTCCCTGACTCAATACAAGACATTGTGACTGGTAGCAACCCTACTACAGTTAGACAGGCCATTGAGCTATCTGCAACCTTGACTGAATCAAAGATCAGGAAAGGTAAACTTTTCCGAAAAGGTGACAAGAAACCGGTCGAGGAATCAAACCCAATCAAGGAATCAAAGACCATGGATGAACAGACTGGATCCCCTAAGAAGTCAAAGAAGCGAAAGGCTTCTCAGAACTTCGCCATGGTTACTCACGATGATCAAGCCGTCCCCAACCAACCAGCTCAACCCCCTGCTAGGAAGCCATACAATGGAACTGCACCCTTGTGCAACCAATGTAGCCTCCATCATCATGCCAATGTAAAGTGCCGCAAATGCCAAACTTGTGGATTTATAGGCCATACAGCAAGAGTCTGTCCAGCTGCAGCTGCACCAAACCAAGCTGGCAACAATCCCGCTCAAGGTCGTTTTCTACCAGGTTCTTGTTTCAACTGTGGCGAGATGGGTTATTTCCGAAGAAATTGCCCAAAGCTTGCTAATGCAAATCCAGCACAGGGATGAGCATCTGACCGACAACATCGTTTAGAAATAATCACGTCTTATGTATTATTTTCTTTTGTTGTCATGGTCCACGAAACAGTTGTTATCATTATTTATAAATAAATCTTTTATTTACATTGCAATGTATTTATGTGGTTGTATGTATAAACAACAGATCCCTTACAATACCGACAATCAAGGAATCGTATTCCTTGAAAAACAAACTACCCCCCAAATTTTTCCATCTTATGATCTCTTGCGTTTTCACGAAATTCCTAAGTACCCGTTTATTCTAAGGAAATGAAGTACAAGGCGCAAGTTACAACACGAGACGAATACCCAAAGTACCACTATAAATCCTTAATAAGGGTACCTAAGGATATTTCCGTAAATCCTAAAATTGTTGTGTTCCTTAATTCGAATATTTCGTTTCTTTGAAAACAAAATCGAATTTTGGGAGATTATCCTATCTTTTCAGATAGATCCCAGAGAACATTGAAGTCCAGCGACTGGTTTCCTAGTGTACTTTCCATATCTATATTCAATCACTAACAAGTTAATAACAAATTAATAACTGAGTTAAGCAACTATGTGATTATGTGCTTATGTGTTCCCTTTTATGTTTTTGGTGTAATCCAAGTTTTTGTTATCTAAAATCCTTAATGGACTTCTACGTTGTAGTTAAGTCCCTTGGGTTATAAAGTACTACTCCATAATTAGACCCCTTGAGTGGTCTAGTTAAACAGATTGATCCAAAAATCTGGTTAGGAACATCATGTGATGATATAGCTGAAAGGACTCCTTGGTGGCCTAATTAAAAAGATCATTTGTCGATCTAATTAAAAGGACCCTATGGTAGTCTAGTCACCCTCATCACAGGTTTGATTTTCTTCCCCTAAACATTACAAGATAAACTGTGCGGACTGTGCAAGGAATTACGTAATTATGGATGCATACATAATTATGGAATTTAGTGCATAGAAACCACAGCGAGTTTTGTCATGTGTCTAGAATTAGCTCTATTCATTTCCATTTCTGAGGAAGCAACCGTTGAAAATGACTCCGTCAGATCATTTTTCATTTCTGAAGATTGTCCGTTGAGGAAATGAATATCCGTTTGTCTATCATTTTCATTTCCGTTTCTGAGGAAGCACCCGTTGAAAATGACTCCGTTTGTTCATTTTCGTTTCTGAAGATTGTCCGTTGAGGAAATGAATATCCGTTTGATTATCCTTTTCATTTCCATTTCTGATGAAGCACCCGTTGAAAATGACTCCGTTTGTTCATTTTCGTTTCTGAAGATTGTCCGTTGAGGAAATGAATATCCGTTTGATTATCCTTTTCATTTCCATTTCTGATGAAGCACCCGTTGAAAATGACTCCGTTTGTTCATTTTCGTTTCTGAAGATTGTCCGTTGAGGAAATGAATATCCGTTTGATTATCCTTTTCATTTCCATTTCTGATGAAGCACCCGTTGAAAATGACTCCGTAAGTTCATTTTACGTTTCTGAAGATTGTTCGTTGAGGAAATGAATCCCCGTTAGTTTATTCCTTCATTTCCGCTTCTGAAGAATACTCGTTGAGGAAAATGACTCCGTTTGTTCATTTTCATTTCTGAAGAATGTCCGTTAAGGAAATGACAGGATTATGCCTTGTATATCTCTGGTGGTTATTTGACACAAAGTCACAAATAGACTCCTACGAATAAATTTCGGGACGAAATTTCCTAAAGTAGGGGAGACTGTGACACCTGGGTCACTGCGACCATCAAACAAATGCCAAGCCAATGAAGTATTGTATTTCATACTTGGGATCTGTATAAATATGTGTATCTTTTGCACATATCAATTCTTGTTCAATTTCAAGCTCTAAATCGCTTTCTGGAAGGTTATACGCGCACTGATGCGTAAATATAACCAGTTTAATGCAACGAACACTCCGGAATAGTGAAATAGGCTTAACATACCTTAAATAACCTTTACATAACATAGAAATAAGTTTTGAAGGCTTTGGTATGGCAAAATCAAGTTAAATCGCTTACAGGGACTAAAGTTGACAAACTGCGAAAGTATGCCAATTTGAACTGTAACAGACATTCCGGAACATGGACATAAGTTACCATAAATGTCCTTTACATAGCTTAGAAATAGGCTTTGAGGGGTTCGGTGTGCTAAAATAAACTTTTGGGTCATTCAGGGACTAAAAGCGTCAAAAAGTGCCCAAGTTTCCATTTTCGCGCATAACTTACGTTCTGAATACATCCGGACATCCAAAAATTTATGTAAGCACTAAAATATTTTATTTTAGTGTTTGGCATAAGAAAAATCCATTCGTCGCGCAATTTGGATCGTTTTTCGTGCTTATGCGCATTCCGTCGTAATTAACCGAACAACGCAATAGTACGGCCAAACGAACCAACACTTGGCATATTTTTGAGCATGTTTCAGGTCCACAATGTTTAGGCATCATTTTAGGGCCTTAAAGTTGGCTTGACGGGCCTTAGAAGTGCCAGAAATGGCCTTAAAACACAACAGGGACCAAAACTATCATTTTTGAAACTTGGTTTCTGATCAGAAGGCCCAGGCGGCCTGCGTAAACCCAAGGTGTATCTTTACGCGGCCCGCGTCAGGCTCCCAGACCAGATTCAATGTATTAACTGCCTGTTAACAGCCCTTCAAACACCCCAAAGGCCAATGCCACATGTCAAACTCTTGTGGTGGGGGCAAAATGAGTTACCACAACTTTCCGACAAGTGTACGGGTGAGATCAAGGCACGATATTCAAGAAACGATCCTAATGGTGAACCGAAATCTATAAATACCCATCCATCCCTATTGCAAAACCCACAAGAATCTGATTTGAGAAGCTCTAAGTTGAAACCATTGTTTCATACCTGAGCTACTTGAATCAAGATTAGCATTCGGGGACCTTTCGTAAGTATTCCTTCGTTCTTTTATTGCTTTTCGAGTCCGAAAGTCACACCTTGTTTGACTTTCTGCATTGACCAGTTTATGGTCAATGCGAAGTTCGTTTGAACTTCGCAACGTGAGCGTAATCACGATGGTTATAGTCCCTTGTGACTATGCCTACTGATTACCACGTTGTCTAGGGTCGTAAGGGTAAGCGATCTGATAAATCGCTTATACCTTCGAACCCGACCCATTTGGTCGATCATTAGGATCCAACCAAGCACATTAGGTGACCATAGTATATAGGGAATAACCTTCCGAGGTTATACCTTATGGTCGCTTCGTTTAAGTAGTTGTATGATAGGTAGTTTATATGCCTTAGATAAATTACCAAAATGCCCTTTTTACGCCAAAATTCATTTTAAGCATATGTAACATAACTTTTGGTATCTAAACTGATTTGGTAACAATATTAGATATGTTAAGGCATATTTTACTTGTCATAGGACTAGTTAGGCATTCCGAACGCGTTTCACGCGGACGACGCGTTAAAGTAGAATAAGCTACCTAAACGGGTCGTAATGGGTCGTAAGCACTTAGGTTAGGTTTCATTTAGTATGTAGGCTTTGTTAAACCATATGACACGAGTCTCTATAGTCGTTTGGTTTATGAACCCTCATTCTATCTAAATCCTCCGATATAGGTCCGGTTTATTAACATAGTTACCTATAATAGGTGCCATTTGATTCCGTGATCTCTAGCATTGCTTGGTGGTTATCTTAGGACTTCTGAGCAATCTCAAGTGAGTACATAGACCCCTCTTTTACTGTTTTCCAAACTGTTTTGGGGTGAAACACATGTGCCTATTTGTTACTTTCATGCTTTCCTGTTTTCACATCATATACTTGCTATGTTTATTAGTACATTTATAGTACATGATTTCAATACATTTTATGCTATGTATGCCCATTGTGTGCATACTTAGTACATCACTTTACAATACATTTTATGCTATGTATGCCCATTGTGTGCATACTTAGTACATCACTTTACAATACATTTTATGCTATGTATGCCCATTGTGTGCATACTTAGTACATCACTTTACAATACATTTCATGCTATGTACGCCCATTGTGTGCATACTTAGTACATTGTTTTACATTACACTTATGCTAGGTATGTCCATTACATGCATACTTAGTACATTGTTTTACATTGGATTTCTATTGCATATGCTCATCCAGCATATGAACACATTATACTACATTTTGAACCATTGTAACCATTTGACTATGTGAACCGTCGTAACCTTTTGATTATATGAACCGTTTGTAACTATTGAACCGTGTGAACTAGTAGTATCTGTTGACATGATTTACATTTGACAATGGACATTTGACTATACATAAACATTTCTACAATTGTTAAACATTTCATCTTGATGGTTTGGTTTGAGTAAGTGATTTAAGTAACGAGGCGTATGTAATATGATACAAGCACGGTGGATACGCCGCTGGTACTTCCTATATATAAGTGTTTGTATGGTATCACATATTGTAGCGTTATTTGAATCATTTCAATTTGAGACATATAACATTTTATACAAATAACATACTTTTCACAAGGCATTGATTTACAAACAACTTATCTTATACAAACTCATTTTACATGGTTATTCATTAAACCTTACATTTATTTATACATATCATCCGATCTTATCGCTTTTCAAATGATTTACAAAACAAATCAATTTACAAGGTCCATGACTTTTGTTAAAAACAACTTTTTCTAAACTTATAAGTCATGAATCCTGTTTTCACAAAACCTATGTATCTCACAGGCATTTTTATGCTGACGTACCTATTTTCACATGTGTTTTCAGGAGTTGATGCATAGGACTTATCAAGACATACTTAGGCGGACCTGTGCCTTAGTGACTTAAAACGAGACAAGAACAAGTTAATTTATGTTATGTACCCTTTTTTTCTTGTTTAAAACAATGTAATCTCTCATGTTTGATTAATAAAACGAAACTTCAATTGCCATGGATCTGAAACAATTAATTCTGTTACAACACTCCCCGATGTTTCCGCCACGTTTTGTTGTATTACGTGGTCGGGGTGTAACATATAACCTTGGAAGGTTATTCCCTATACAACTATGGTCACAATATATGTTTGGTCGGATCCTAATGATCGACCAAACGGGTCGGGTTCGAAAGTCTAAGCGGTTGTTTAGACCGCTTATCTTACGACCCTATATAAGCACTAAACTAAATGTGACGAGTTAAACATGTTTAACGAAGTTAGAAAACAAGTTTGATATCAAAACAAAGGGTTTTGATACCCAAGAATAGTTCGGTTGCAAAATACGCATAAACGCGTATTTTGACCGAAACTATGACTCGACATTATACCTAAATAACGTGGTAATCATTAGGTATAGTCACAAGGGACTATAACCATCGTGATTACGCTCACGTTGCGAAGTTCAAACGAACTTCGTGTTGACCATTGACTGGTTAAAGCAGAAAGTCAAACACTGTTTGACCTTTACGCTTAAAAACGCATAAAAGCATGAAAGAAACTTACAAAAGGTCCAAGCAATGGAGATTTGATCTAAAAATTCTCAGGTATGAAGTTTTGAACTTCAACTTAGAGAAAATTCAGATCAAGTGTGAGTTGAAATGAAATTGGGGTTGGGTATTCATAGATTTCCCAAAACTGTTTAGATTGTTCCTCGATAAATGAGCTTCAATCTAGACCGTACAAGTATCACACACTGTTTTGGTAATCTATGGGTGCCCAAAACAAGCTCATGGTAATAGAAAAACCTTGTGCAAACCCAGAAACCAGCTGCAGAATGCAGAAAACTGGTTTTTTTACAGATCTGATGGGCTCTCACGCCCTGCATAGGAAGAGCCTACATCTTACGCGGCCCGCCACCCAACTCCAGATCAGCTGAAGTTTGACAAAGTTACAAAAACAGTCCCTGCACATGCTAAATGGCATTTTTGACATGCTTAAGCCCCGTTAACCCCATTTCAAGGCTCTATAATGAAGTAAAAGTGTAGGGAACTTAAAATATGCTTGAAAACATCTCGGATGTCGGTTCGTTTGGTCGTACGGTTGCGTTGTTCGGTTAATTACGACGAAACTCGAACGGACGCGAAAAACGATCCAAATTACGCGACGAATGGAGTTTTATCATGCCAATCACTAAAATAAAATATTTTAATGATTACATAAATTTTTGGATGTCCGGATATGATCAGAACATAAGATATGCGCGAAAATGCAAACTTGTGCACTTTTTGACGCTTTTAGTCCCTGTTTGACCAAAAAGTTTATTTCTTGCATACCAAATCCCTCAAAGCCTATTCCTAAACTATGTAAAGGATTTTTATGGTATGTTTAACTTATGGTCATGTTCCGTAATGTTCGTTACTATTCTATTTGGTATACTTTTGCAGTTTGAAGCAAATAGTCCCTGCGATCGAATAAACTTGATTTCGGCACACCAAACCCTCCAAAACTTATATCTAAGTTATGTAAAGGTAATTTAAGGTATGTTAAGCCTATGTCACTGTTCCGGAGTGTTTTTCGCATTAAACTGATTACATTTACACATCAGTTCGCGTATAATCTTCCAGAAAGCATTTAAAGCTCGAAATCGATCAAGAATTGATATGTGCAAATGATAAACATATTTATACAAATCCCAAGTATGAAACACAATATTTCATTGATTTGGTATTTGTTTGATGGTTGAAGTGACACAGATGTCACAGTCTCCCCTACTTTAGAAAATTTCGTCCCGAAATTTATTTGTAGGAATCTGTCTGTGACGTTGTGTGGAATAATTGTCTTGCATGGAATCTAGGCTGTCATCTATTTGCGTAGAGTAACCCATCAAAGATATGCAAGGCATAATCTTGTCATTTCCCAGTTGATATACTTTAAAGCAAAAAATGAATGGATGATTCATTTTTCCTTAACAGGTACTTCGTCAGAAGTGGAAATGACGGAATTATTGAAAGGATATTCATTTCCCTCGATAAATATTCTTCAGAAGCGAAAATGAATGGATGATCATTTTCCTCAACGGGTTCTTCGTCAGAAATGGAAATGAAGGAATAATCGAAAAGATATTCATTTCCCTCGACGGATATTCTTCAGAAGCGAAAATGAATGGATGATTCATTTTCCTCAACGGGTTCTTCGTTAGAAATGGAATGAAGGAATAAATCAAAAGGATATTCGTTTCCCTCGACGGATATTCTTCAGAAGCGAAAATGAATGGATGATTCATTTTCCTCAACGGGTTATTAGTTAGAAATGGAAATGAAGGAATAATCAAAAGGATATTCATTTCCCTCGAAGGATATTCTTCAGAAGCGAAAATGAATGGATGATTCATTTTCCTCAACGGGTTCTTCGTCAGAAATGGAAATGAATGGAGTTAACTTTAAATTCATGATAAAACTTGCTGTGATTTCTGTGCACTAAATTCCATAATTATGTATGCATCCATAATTACGTAATTCCTTGGAGAGTTCTCACAGTTTGTTTTATAATGTGAAGGGGATAGAATTTAATGAATAAGCTTAAGATAATTTTGATTAGGTCAACACATAAGCACATAATTGTTCACTTGGTTATTAATTTGTTATTAACTTGTTATTAATTGTTATTAACTTGTTGTCGATTTGTACATGGGTATTCAAGGTATACCAGGAACCCAGTCGATGGACTTCAACGTCCTCAAGAAACTATCCGTAAAGATAGGATGATCTTATAAGAATTTGATTTCGATTACAAGGAATCGTAACATTCGAATTAAGGTACAAAAGGAATCCAATTAAGGACTTTGATTCTGCGATTTGAACATCCACGAGGATCTAATTATGAAAATGAAGGACCTCTAAGGATTTGGAATTCGTATAGCGCAAAGAGTTTAGGAACTTTGATACTAAGTATGCTAAGACCACACACGAAGTATATTGTTTATGAGATCAAGGTGCTAGATATGCAAATATAACATATGAAGCAAACGGATTCTTGAAGTCATTATGCCAAGCATGCAAAGCTAGCATACAATGCAGGGTGTTCTTGAAAATCGAGTGCTATGTATTGTCACACCCCCAAAATACCCCATGCGGTAATCCCGCTAGGCGTGTGACGTACCAGGATCTAGCCACGAATCATATTGAACTATCCATAAGATATTTAACAAAGTTTCCATTCATTATGCAAAACATTCATAAAACCAAATCCAATTTAAATAGTGTCAGCGGAAGCAAATAGTAATTCATATTTTAAACGTTTCAAAATCCAATGTATATGAAATCAGTAACATGACATGCATATCTAAGCAACGCGACCCATGACCACTCCAGCCATCCAGACAGCAAGTTCCTTTCCCATAGCACCTAACGACCTGCGAGCATGCAACAAGTGTATCAGACAACGCTGGTGAGTTCATAGTTTTATGATAACGTTCATTACCAAGTGTTTAGTTTAATTCATTGATTTCAATGTTGATAATACCCCGAATACAAGACGGCTCCAGATTATTTTGCCCGTTCCCCAATGATCCTATCAAAGCATTGGGCATGACTGAGTCATTAGTTCACACCCGTCCTCTCAGGTACGGGGTGAGGGTGTGACAACCATGACGAAACCAGGTACACCCTAAACTGTCCAAAACGGTAAAGCACACTTAACACTTTAATTGCGCAAAAACCCTACCAACATGCATGACTTATATGCTTGATTAAATGATATATGTTATGTCTCAGAGGAATCCGAGAACACGTTATAAGTGACATGACACTAATAAGGGCCCATGGTGTGAAGTCGGTGTCCTTAGACTTTAAACACGTGTTAAACCGAAGCTTTCCGATTAACAGCGCTTTAAACCTTTGACGTTGATTATTAGGTTATCCGTAGCATTATTTAAGATTCCGAGTTCCAGGAACATCTTAAATATGTGCCATAGACTGTGACATAAGGTTTGAGGCCAGTCAGAGATCGGGCACGCAAATCGAAGCAGCTGCCCGGTTAGGGAAACGCCTTCGTTTTAGGCATAACATAATGCAATCAAACGTGCAAGGAACGATCGATCAAGCTTAAAAACACTTAAACCACCCTAATACGAGTCTTTTATGATTAAAACGTAAATGGGTTCGGATTTGAAGACGGTTATGCATGATTTTTAAAACCGAGTCTTTTGACACTAATTACGCGCGAAACGGAGTCCGTCACACAAATCGACAACGTGTGCGGGACCCGTAAACGAACCTAACACTCAACGGAAGATAAAAATCATCTTTTAGCACACGAAACAGAGCACGAGGTGTCCCTTATGGGACCTACACCCAAACCGCCACCCCCTTAATATATATATATAGGGTAAGGTTCATGCGAGAACCACCCTTATTGCGAGAACCGCGAGAACCAATGTGAACACAAAATAAAATCTAAAAAAAATCAAAAAAGCACTCAAAAATTTTTTTTATTTTTTTTTAATATTTTTTTAATAAAAATCGCTATATTTCGTTACCATAAAAAAAAAAACTTTTTTTTTTCGAGTAACAGTTATCCATGCACATGTGCATATGTATCATTACTTCAACAAATTCAGTAATACGTTATCATGAATAGACAATTGCACTTTAATTTACAATATCATTAGTAATACACTACTTTTTACATTACCAATATTCAAAATGCACATGTGCATAATTAGGTATAACCATGATATAACGTGTTTTGTTACAAAAAGTTTGTGATTTTGAATGGAGAAGTAGGCTCATATACATGTTTTTTGGTTAGTTATATCTAGTGGTTGATGGTTTGGTTATAGTTGTCAATTTTTTATGTAATATGTTGATTGGATGGTATAAATGGTGTTTACATACATGTATTAAAGTGAAAATATTGTTAATGGTATTGTATCATGGATGGTAGGAGATAATGGTATTGTATTATGGATGGTAGGAGGTAATGGTAGTGTGTTATGGATGGTATGATAGATGAAAAAGGAAAGTGTATTCAAAGTGGTGTACCAAAATACATATAAATGCACATGTGCATTTCTAATATTGGTAATGTAAAAAGTAGTGTATTACATATGGTAGTGTAAATAAAGTGCAATTGTCTAATATGTGTAATGAATTACGGAATTTGTCAAAGAAATGACAAAAATGCACATGTGCATGCTTGTGTATTATGGATGGAACGATAGATGAAAGAGAAAGTAGTGTACCAAAACACCTTATTTCCTGTTAATACATATAAATGCACATGTGCATTTCTAACATTGTTAACGTAAAAAGTAGTGTATTACACGTGGTAGTGTAAATGAAAGTGCAATTGACTATTATTTGTAATGAATTACGGAATTTGACAAAGAAACGATACATATGCACATGTGCATGTGCATGGATAACTGTTACTCGAATTTTTTTTTTTTTTTTTTTTGAAATTTTTTTTTTATTTTTTTTATTAACAAAATATTGCGATTTTTTTAAAAAAAATAGTAAAAAAATAAAAAAAAAATTTTGGGTGTTTTTTAGATTTTTTTTAGGAATTACTGTTTGTGTTCACACTGGTTCTCGCGGTTCTCGTGGTTCTCGCAATAAGGGGTGGTTCCTAACGGATCTTTGTCCTATATATATATATATATATATTCATTTTTCCTTTTAGATTTCACACAAAATCTTTTATAAATTCTGGTATCTCTCAAGAACAATCAGCTGATTTCACCATATACTTCAACAAATCAAAGGTATTAACTCAAATCTTTAAGTGTTTAGGCTTGATTTCTTGATTAAACTTGATTTAGGTCATGAAAACCATTTTAATCCATGAAATTTGGAGTTTTAAACAAGTTTATGGGCTGAATATGAACACCACATGAATACCCTGGTGTTATAGGGCAGCCATGGTTATAATTCTTTGGGTTTTGATACCCTAATCAACACCTATTCGACAAAAATCGCCTAACTATTCGATTAACCGAAAAACAATGAATCAAAGCTTGATTGATCTAAGTTCTACCATATTTGGATTGTACTTGATGTGTAGGTACTAAATATAGCCCACACATACTTTTGGACTCACAAGGAACGCTCGGAATCGAAGGAATCGCTAGGTATATGACCTGAAACTTGTATCTAGACTAGGCAGAATATTGTTTGGACTATAACTTCGTCCGTGATACTTGGATTGAGTTGAAATTTGGTGTGATGTTGAAGAGTAGCGTGTGGAAGGTACAAGTAAAATTTTAGAATTTTTGGAATTTTCTACGATTTTTGGTGAAATTTTGACATTTTTACAAAAAGAATTATGGAAAAAATACGAAACAGATTCAATAAATCACCAAATTTACGGAGACACTAGGGAACATATGAGGAATGTTTTGGTAAAATTCGGAGTCCATTGGTTGAGTTTTGATTTTGGATAAAAATCCACGTTTTTGCGAATTTTTGGTAGCCGGAAACGCACCGAAACGAAATTGGAAAAATCTTAAAATTTTTGAAGATGTTTATGGAAACATATGGGATGTCCAGCAAATTTTTGGGAATTTTTGGATCAATGATGGTAATTAATATTAATTATGTGGTTAAAATGGTTTATAAATAATTTATTTAGACAAGTAAAATGACAAAATAAATTCCCATAAATTTTTCCCATATTCTAAAGATTTTTACTACGTTATATAAAAAGTTTCAGAATTTTATGCAAATTACAGATAAAATGGGAATTTTTGGGATTAAAATGGGTTATTTTAAATTAATTTCGGCAGTTTACCGTGTAACGAACCTGCCGGAACTGGGAACTGTCCCACCCCGAAAAATACTATAATTGAAACACGGGTAGTATTCCGGGAGATTCCAGGGCAGATTGGACACTCGGGGTGTGTCTAATACCAGTTCGGGAAATCCCCGACAGTGGAAACGGAAACTCAAAATTGGGTAACCTGGACTCCCCAAACACCCAAACTCCCTTAATGAAAAATTAATCATTCTTAAATAACAATGTGTTGGCACTATTGGTGTTCCTGTACCATTATCCGAACACGTTAAACTACTGACATTGACTGGCACGCGAATCGGTGCCAGGAAGCCAAACTGAAAACTAATACTACCCTGACCTCCATCACCATACCCGTGTCCTATAGACTCAATCCGGGGTGAAAACTCCTGACCAAATCCAAGTTATAACCATTACCGACTTAGATACTGATTTGAGTCCTTACTTGCATGTGTGCTATTAAAGCTGATTTCGTTGATTAAACACTTTTTAGCCGAGACTACTATTTGCACTGTGAGTTTGACTTCCCCCACCTTTAAACTGTTTTCCTGTTTTCTAGGGTGAATTGCATGTTACAAACTGTGTTAATTGCTCAAACTATATGATGTGAATTATCTAACACACGATATTAGCCCCGATACAAGTGATTAACGTAAGCCGTGGGCAGTGGATAGTACTATTGGTCTGACAAACCCAGTTTTCGTCGGACATGTGGGGCCGGCAGCCAGGCAACTGCACGCGTCCGTAACCAGGTTATGTTGTTAGACATAACTACCCCAGGGCATTGAACTTCATGAGATACAGGTGGTGCGAGTACGTGTCTGTGTGACACGGTACGATTAAAACAGTCTAGGTTTCACTTGTGACACTCGTGTAATTCCATCTACGAACCGTAATATGTGCAATTAAACATGTTGATACATTTTGAAACGAAACAACCAAACCAGTGGAACTCACCAGCAGCGTTTAGCTGACCCTTTTTAAAACTAACATGCATTTCAGGTAACTTGAGACTGATGTGATCCTTGTATGTTGTTCAAGACGTGTTTATTGGAAAATATTGAGATAGACGCATGCGACTTAGAAGACTTATGTGGTTCAGGGGAACACGCAGTTGTAACATACATGTAGTATGTAATCAACATTTTGTAATTAATGAAATGTAGTGTCTTTATAAACAATGTGCATGTACCAGAGGTGTCTGTTGCATCCCACGTTTTTTCTTCCGCTGCAAATCGGGGTGTGACAGAAGATGGTATCAGAGCCATTGGTTATAGAGAATTAGGTGTCTTTAAGGAAACCTAGACTATAACTCCAGGTTCGAACCTTAGTGGTGATGCGTGTGAAGTGTCGTATATTTTAGGTGTATATTTTAAGCCCTTTTTAACACTTAGTTTAGCCAAGTTTTAAATTTATAAAACACGATATTTCACTAACACTAAACACACATATGGGCAAGTGCACCCATCGTTGAGTGTAGTATAGCGTTGGTAACATACCGAGGTCGTCCAAGGACACAAGAGCTTTTAGTACCGGTTTATCCTCAACGTCTAACCAAAATAAAAGTTTAGAAAAATGTTTTTTAAACTAAAAAATAAAAACTAACTAAAATGCTGAAAATAAAAATAAAAATAAAAACAGATAGACAAGATGAATCACTTGGTTCCGACTCGTATCTAGTATAACCTTTGATTATTTCCGCACTTTTGCACATAATTAAGAGATTATCTTAGTTATTGTAGTAGGCCCCTCTTTTGAAGGTGACGTTACCCTCACCCCAGTAGTTTGAGTCAGCAGGGATACAATCCTAAAGGGGTGGATTATTGGAAGATAATGAATTAAGTTATTAATGCAGTATTGTGGTAGGCCCCGCTTTTGGCGGTGACGTTACCCTCGACTAAGTAGTCTGAGTCAGCAGGGATACAGTCCTAAATAGCCGGGTTATAGTATTAATAGTAGTTAACTTATGAGGGGATCAAAGAGTTTGGACCCCCGCCATCCAATACCGTGAAGTATTGAAGGAGGTCCTACTAAATTTGACCCAGGTCCATTGCAGGACCTCTAAACGCTGAACAATGGCAAGACCTTTACCAAACCGTTCCCTTAACCCCCTACCAGGTAGCCAACATACCTCCATATAGACCGTGGAGATATGAATGGTGAAAATCCTTTATTTTATATAGACAGTAAAATAATGCCAAGACACCACGGACAAACGATAAGGAAAGATCACCTTCAACATAAGTAACTAGTTATTAAAGTCATTAATACAAAACCAAATAAAAAGTGCAAAAGATTAGAAATAAAAAGTATTATACTAGACACTTTGTCTTCACCAAGTGATGTAAGAGACTTAGGCAAACATGGCCTTGATTGTCAAGAACTCTTACGATCAATCTTGGATCCCGAGACGACTCACACACTCTATGATGGACAATGGATGATGGTGGTGGATGATGGTGTTGTGATGGTGGTGGGTGGTGGATGAAGTGTGAGAGAGGTGGTGTGCCAAGGGATAGTTTGAGCTTGAGCCAAGCACTCCTATTTATAGCCTGTACAGAAGCCTGGACACGGCCCCGTGTCCGCTGGACACGGCCCCGTGTCCACCCTTTTCTCTTTCTTCATTAATACAGTTTGTCTTTATTAGCTCCACACGCCCCCGTGTCCGCTGGGCACGGCCCCGTGTCCGTCTTACACTCTCTCTCTTCATTAATTGTAATTCGCAATTACAATTAATGCGCCTGCTGTACTTTCGCCACGCCTCCGTGTCCGCTGGGCACGGCCCCGTGGTGGGCAATAGAAGCTTCTACAGGTTTGTCTTTTGTGCCAGGGCTGACCATTCTGGACACGGCCCCGTGTTCGCTGAGCACGACCCCGTGTTGAGCTGGACACGCCCCGTGTCGGGCTGGGCACGCCCCGTGTCGGGCTGGGCACAGCCCCATGCTCAGCTGGGCACAGCCCCATGCTCAGCTTTTCTTCTTGTTTTTGCTTTGGGAGTTGTTGTCGAGGGGTCGGGCATGCCACGTTTCTTCCTTTTCTTTGTATTTATGTTGGTTTTGGCTGTATTTTTGTTGCTTTTGTTCGTTTAAGCTCATTTGACCCTGTAAATTCAAAAGGAAGACAAAAACATACTTTTTCCAACATTAGTACTAAAAAAGGGTTAGTTTTATGCCTTATTTGATGTAATTTATATGTTGCATTTTACACACATCAGTGGACATCACTGGAAAATTAACCACTACTAAAAGTAGTTAATGAACACTGTAAAGTATCCTATTGGCGAGTACCATGCCTTTTCTATTGATTCCTATGGATTGGATCCAAAATAATTCTTGAATGGGGTATTCAACTATGGCCTTGTGGGCCAAGTGGGTTATTATGGTCCGAAACGTAATAACAGACTTGCTCATATGAGGCGGTGTTGGGAAAGTCATGGTAATAAACACGCTTAAATATGTGGAGTGATACATGCGTGTACCAAGGTGATTGTGTGTGGATGTTTGTGTGTTGATTGATACATGAATTGGGACTGGTGGATTATACGTTACTGCATGTGCCTTAGTGATAGGCAGAAAACTGGTATTACAGTCCATTCCACATTCCTACTAATCACATATTTAATATACACTAGAGTTTGATTCCTATCACTCACACAGTTGTTACTTATACTTTATGATGTGAGAACTCAAGACTTTATTATGATATGATCTCACCAACTCTACTCTTATAGCTACTATAACGATGGTTATATACTAGAGTGATACTTCAAAAAGAACATAGATACCCAAAGAACGCTCAGGTCATTCTGATAGACTGGAAGGACGTGTACGGATCCTTACTCCACTTCTCATTGCTTCACATTCGATTGTTATACAGTTGTAGAGTTTAAACACCTTACGAAACTTTTTTTCGTCCGTGAATCCACGATCCATTTGATTGTCCGCTGGATTCCTCTTCTGTTTACAATATTGGCTTTAGCGTTCACGTCGTGTGATATTAGAATGTTTCGTGGTATTCCTTAGTACATGTTTCGATATATGTTATATCTGAATATGACGATCTCCGGGTTATGGAGATGGCATGGAGCGCGTGAATAAGTTACCCTTCCCGTTGTCATTCGGTCCCATTGGGTATAAATTTTGTGATGATACAAATTCCTTGGAACGCTTTGCGTTGTGAAACCTCGTTTCGTGTGACCGTCGGTTACATAGTGTTTTTTTTTCTTTCTCGATTAATGAGTGTTTCGGATTTCAGTTGGTTATTCACGGAAAGTAATATTAGGCCTGAATATTTTGGTGAACGGAACATTGATCATGTATATGGGTGTGGTGGATATGCTGCGGTACTTCCTATATATAAACACCCGGCTACATTATCAAGGTACCGTTACTCAGGGCAGACGGGCTTCATGTTGCGATCCGTTCGGTTATGTTTTGGGCAATGCAGTGTTGAGACTTCGACCCTGGTGGATGCGAAAGATGAGGCCACAGTTGTTGTAACCACGATATCTATACACGTTTGCGGTAATTCTAAATGAAAGGTAGTTGGGTCGACATATAACGACCTTTGGGTTAATCCTGGGGTTATGTCCATGTCGAGGTAGTAATGCAGTCGTAGTACTTCCGTATTTTCGTAGTTTGTGCTGCCGTGGTATGATGCACGTACGCCACTTTGTTGACCAGTTTTGATAACCCATTTAGGCACTAGACCCTTATGGGTTAAGTCTATGTGCAAAATTTGAAAGATAATTTTGGATATACGTGTTGTGAACCTATGTGTACGATGAAATTATGTGATGTGCGATGGAATTGTGTGGTATGTTATAACTAAAAATGTGATAAGTGATGATTAACTATGTGACATTGATACATACATATCTATTATTTATAATGGAATGGCCCCAAAACGTGTACCTCGAATGACAGAGGCAAAAATTGCCCAACTGATAGCACAACAACTCCAAACGGTTATTCCAACAATCGTGGCACAGGTTAGCGCCGGTATTAACGCTAACCCCCAACCAAACCCACAGCCGGGACTGTTAGGTCAAAACAATAACCAAAACAATGTTAGGCCAGTTTGCACATATAAACACTTTATCGAGTGCAAACCAATGGAGTTAAATGGAACTGAGGAACCGAACGGGTTTGTGAAATGGATCGAGAAGTCGGAATCGGTCCTTAACATAAGAAATTGTCCGGGTGACTGTGCGGTAAAGTATACAACTTGTACTTTTACCGACCACGCTTTAAACTGGTGGAATGCTATTGTGCAAATCTCGCGGGCAAGAGGCGATTAATCCTATGACTTGGGATGATCTGAAGATACTAATGAGAGAAAGGTTCGGCCCACTCCACGAAATTCAGAAGCTAGAGCATGAGTTTTGGAACCTGCAGATGCAAGGTGCGGATCATGTAGGTTACACAAATCGTTTCAATGAACTGGCACGCATCTTGCCAGATATGGTTCGACCGGAGTCCAAGAGGATCGGGAGGTATATCTGGGGACTGGCCCCGGAAGTAAGGGGTATCATTAATTCAGTGGAGCACCTGACCATGAACGGAGTGGTAGCTAGGTCAGGCACGGTTACGTACGACATGGTTAGACGCAAGATTTTGACAATGCCGGGAGAGCCGGTAGGAAATAAGCGAGAGGCCTCGGAAAGTAGCCGAGCGGGGGCAGCCATACCGAAGAAGGGGAGAGCCACTCGTCAAAGCTATGCCATGACTACACCAACGGGAAACTCTGGTGGCTATAAAGGAACAGCCCCAAAATGCAACAAGTGCACTTTGTTCCACTATGGTGCATGTCGAGCAAAGACCTGCTCGAGGTGCCATAAAAGTGGACATTATACCCGAAACTGTAAGACACTATTAGATCCCAACCGTTTCCAAACCCCAAGGCCTCAGCCTCTTCAGCAACGACCCTAACCACCAACGCAGCAGACTACCTACCCCCGTACTTGCTACGGATGTGGCAGTATGGAGCACTTCCGAAGAAGCTGCCCAAAGTTTGCTCAACAGCCAGCAGGAAGGGATACGCAGGGCCAAGCTTCTACCTCAAATGCAGCTCGAGGTCGTGCCTTTATACTTGGGTCTGGTGACGCACGGCAGGATCCAAATGTGGTCTCAAGTACGTTCCTCGTTTCCGATCAGTATGCTTCAGTATTATTTGATACGGGCACAGATAGGAGCTACGTTTCCATTAATTTCTTACCCCTATTAAATATGCCGGCTATTGAATTAACAAGTCCCTATTCCATAGAACTTGCTAACGGTAAACCTATAACTAGTCACCAAATCATTCGTGATTGGCCTTTAATTCTTAACGACCACCAATTCCTTATTGACCTACTACCGGTAGAGCTCGGAAGTTTCGATATAGTAGTGGGAATGGACTGGTTTTCCAAGTACAAGGCGGAGATTATATGTGAGCCAAAGATTGTTAGGATCCCTTTTCCTAATGATGAAGTTATTATGGTACAGGGAGAGAAGTCTGGTACCATATTAAACCTTATGTCCCACCTTAAAGTATTAAAATGTATACGTCAAGGATGTGATGTGTTCTTAGCAAGTGTAATGGCGACCGAACCAGAAGAACAACGTATTAAGGATATCAAAATAGTGTGTGATTACCCAGACGTGTTTCCCGATGAATTGCCCGGATTGCCACCAAATCGGCAAGTCGAGTTCCGTATCGACTTAATACCGGGAGCAGCTCCAAGTGCAAAAAGCACCTTACCGTTTAGCATCTTCAGAGATGCAAGACCTATCATCTCAGTTACAAGAACTGCTAGACCGAGGTTTTATCCGTCCCAGTTATTCACCTTGGGGAGCACCAGTGTTAGTTATGAAGAAAAAGGATGGAAGCTTTCCGATGTGTATTTACTACCGGGAGCTGAGCAAGGTTACCATAAAGAATCGATCCCCTCTTCCGCGAATCGATGATTTATTTGATCAGTTGCAAGGAGCCTGTTACTTTTCCAAAATCGATCTTAGATCCGGTTATCATCAATTGAAAGTTCAAGAGGAAGATATCCCTAAAACAACTTTTCGAACTCGGTACGGTTACTATGAGTTCCTGGTTATGCCCTTTAGGTTAACCAACGCAGCCGCGGTATTTATGGACCTCATGAACCGAGTTTCTAAACCATATCTAGATAAATTCGTCATAGTCTTTATTGACGATATTTTGATCTATTCCAAGAGTAAAAAGGAACACGAGCACCATCTACGAGCCATACTAGAGATATTGAGGAAAGAGAAGTTGTACGCCAAGCTTTCAAAGTGTGACTTCTGGTTGCAAGCGGTGCAATTTTTAGGACATGTGGTAGATCAACAAGGGATTCATGTTGACCCAAGTAAGATCGAAGCTATTAAGAATTGGCAAGCGCCTAAATTTCCGAAAGAGATACGCCAATTTTTGGGATTGGCTGGATATTATTGTCGCTTTATTGAAAAATTTTCTTGCATTGCTCAATCCTTAACTGCCTTGACAGAGAAAGAGTGAAAGTACGAATGGGGCGAAGAACAAGAAACAGCTTTTCAGCTGTTAAAACAAAAGTTATGTGAAGCTCCAATCCTGTCGTTACCCGAAGGCAACGATGATTTCGTCGTATATTGTGACGCATCTCGGCAAGGGCTCGAATGTGTCCTAATGCAAAAACACAAGGTCATTGCTTACGCGTCTAGATAGCTAAAAGTACATGAAAAGAATCACACGACGCATGATTTAGAGTTGGGCGCAGTGATTTTTGCACTTAAGATCTGGAGGCATTACTTCTACGGTACGAAGTGTACAATTTATACAGATCACAAGAGCCTCCAACATATATTCGATCAAAAGGAGCTTAATATGAGACAACATAGATGGGTGGAGCTATTGAACGATTATGATTGTGAAATAAAATACCATCCAGGTAAGGCTAACGTAATAGCCGATGCCTTGAGTAGAAAAGACCGAGTAAAGCCACTCAGAGTGCGAGCTCTTGGGATGATTGTTCAAACCAGTGTTAAAGAGCAGATTCGTAATGCTCAAATGGAAGCTTTGGAGGAAGGCCAACTAAATAGCGAAAACTTACACGGAAATGAAGATGAAATGTTGTATTTCAAAAATAGGGTATGGATTCCTACTCTCCATGACCTACGTCAACTGGTTATTGAAGAAACACTAGATAATTGATCGGAATCGAATTATCTAGGGGGTTTGGATCCGCATGAAAGGTGGGTTTTCTCTCGTTCGATCAGGTGGAACAGTTCTTCTTCTCCGGTGAACTCTGCAAAACAAGACACCGTTAGCCTCGTCAAGGGGAGAAAGGAGTTCTCTCCTTAACCTGACTCCAGCGTGAGAATAAGTAGGTGTTTACGAAGAAGAAGAAGTATTGACGAAGTGTGTGTAACTTGAAGTTCATACCTGAATTATCCCCATATTTATAACCGAGAGTTTGGGCGGGAAGACCCGTTGGTGAAATGTTGACGGAAGATGCTAACCCCGTAAGCGGTTACATTTCCTTCCGTTAAGCCTCTCGATCCGACGTGAGTGCACACGGATCGCTGTTTAGATCTATGGCTGGGGGTTTTGCCACGTGGAAAGTGATCAAGTGGAGGTTTCTCTCCAATTACATGCTATCGTTGTGATTTCAGGGATGCCTGAGGAGATGACACATGTGCAGACGGTTATAACCGTCCTAGTGGTGCACGGTCGAATTCTTTCTAGAAGATTACTGTTGTAATCTGGTGTGACTTTTTATCATGTGGTATCAGTTAAGAAAATAATATCCAAGTCTGGATATTATTAAGCGGAAGTGCTTGACTTAGGATTTTCATCCTTTATTTATGGAGAGAAGCGTAAGGATTTAGGATTTCCTTTTGGCGCGCAAGTGTTGTCTGCTATCTGTCTCTTAACCCTTCCTTTTGTATGACCAATGTGCGGCCGCGCAAGGTAAAAAGGGCTGAAAAGAAGAGGTTGTGGTATGGTCCCAAGTACTTATTACGAGGTTTTCTGGACCTTACCCCTTCAAGTCCCCCTAGTCTAGTGTTGCTCTTATGCAAGTAAGTGGAGCACTGGACTTATAAGAGGGAAATGCTTTTTAGCGCGAAAATAGGGAATCTTTTAAGAGAATATTTACTTTGCTTAATAAAAGCTTTTAAGGGAAAATGTGATTTTTCTTTTTGTTGATTTGACCTTTCGTCATCATGACCTGACATTTTGATGCCGTCATTTGTAATAAAGAATTATTATTTGCGATAGTTTTTTCCCTCTTGTCTTGGAACATGCACCGCCGTTTGTCAGACTTCATTTATGGGACATGACGCTTAATCATGTAGCGCTGTTCAGAAAGGACACTTGATAGTTAATCATGATGACTATCTTTTCCCTCTCCCGAGTTATCCTTTATATATGTATTTGAAGGTTCTTTTCCATTTGTATGATCTGAAAAAAGATGAAGTCCACACGTTCTTTCCGTACCCGTCGTCTTTTGGATATTCTGAATATGTATGAGGCTGCTGAGAGTCTCTTACTCCTTGCTAGTTCGCCGCCTTTAGGGGCTACCGGAGACGAAAAAACAGTGTCTTCCGTTCATCCCACGGTGGTGGATTCTGGTTCTGAAGCTTGCCAGCTAGAGGTTGTTGAAGAAAAGGCTGGTGTTTTGTCTGTTGACGCCTTGATGGCACTTTTTCCGATGATTCAGCCTGGTGGATGTGAAGTGGTGTATTTTCGTGGGAAGAATCGCCGTGTTGATCATGTGCCGGTTGTTGCTTATTAGGTTAGGTTTGGGAAACTGTGTTTTTCCCTTTTTTGACGTTTTATGTTGGTCTTGTTACTAAAGTTTTTTGAAGATCACTGCCGTGATTGTTGTGAATGGTTGCTTATGCTTTGATGATGAATATATATTTTTTAATGCACTATCGTGCATGTATGTTTTTGGTTGTGTTTTGAGTTACAATATGTTGCATATGTTTAATTGCTTTGAATAGGTAGAGCGAATGAGAATGGTATTGTATTCATGTGTGAACGTTTATCTAAGATGCGCAAGGTTGTGCTCTTTTTAGACTGTTCATGAAGCGTACAATGTTTACCATATTGTTTTCGCGTATACCCAAAGAATTATATGCAATTTTTAACAAACAGTAACATGAGTAAAGATGATGTTTGTATTAATAAGGGCGTAAAGCCAATAATACAAAGGATAATAGAGTAATACATTGCCTGTATACTTCATTTTGCGGATTGGTTTGGCTTACATGTAACACCTGCGCAGTTGTTGTGCGTTCCAGGTGCGGGGAACTAGTGTCCCATCAAGTCTTTTCAGGGTGTAAGCGCCTTTGCCCAAGACCTCATTAATGATGTATGGTCCTTCCCATTTTGGCGCTAATTTGCCTGGTTTTTCTGCGTTGGAAGCTTCATTGTCGCGTAAGACAAAGTCACCAGGAACAAAGGTACATACGCGTACGCGCGCGTTATAGTATTTTTCGAGTTTGGATTTGTACCTTGCCTCTGTGATGGCGGCGTTTTCGCGCCTTTCTTCGAGAAGGTCTAAATTAAGTCTTCGTTCTTGCTCGTTGTTTTGTCTTTCCATGGCTAGCCTGCGCGGTGATGGGAGACCAATTTCTGCTGGTATTACCGCTTCTGATCCATAAACCAGGCTAAACGGGGTTTCCCCAGTGTTGGTTTTTGGCATGGTGCGGTGTGCCCATAAGATGTTGGGGAGTTCATCAACCCAGCCTCTGCGCGCTGTTACGAGGCGCGCTTTAATGCCGTCAACAATCTGTTTGTTGACACTCTCAACTTGGCCGTTTGCTTATGGGTGCGCCACTGAGGCAAAGTTATGTTCAATCTTCATTTCTTTAAACCATTTCTGAAGATCATCTGAGGCGAAGTTAGTGCCGTTGTCGGAGATGATGCGCAATGGTAATCTGAATCTGCAAATAATGTGTTCCCATATAAATTTGCGGATTACCATTGCTGTGGTTGAGGCCAAGGCTTTAACTTCAACCCACTTGGTGAAGTAGTCGACTGCTACAATGATGAATTTTACTGCGCCTGGCTCGTCTGGGAAGGGACCAACAAGATCAATGCCCCATTGCTGAAAGGGCCAGGCGGACGTAACTGGAACAAGTGGATTCTTTGGGCGAATCGTTTTTGGCGCATGGCACTGGCAAGCTGTGCATTTTCGTAGTAATTCGACCGCATCTATATGCATTCCCGGCCAGCAGTAGCCTGCGTTCATTATTTTAGCAACTACCATGCGCGGTCCGGCGTGAATCCCGCACAATCCTTCATGGATTTCTCTAACTAAGTACTGTGCGTCTGTTTTATCGACGCAGCGCAGGAGTGGCCCCATGAATGATTTTCGGTATAGGATCCCCTCCGCCATTTCGTAGTTTACTGCCTTATTCTGGATTTTCCAGGCCTCTGCCTTTCCTTCTGGAAGTTTCCCATGTTGTAAGTACAGAATGATCGGAGACATCCAGGATGGATTGCCGATTTCTATGACGTTTACTTGTTTGAGGGGAACAGAAGGGTTGGACAATACCTCGATACGCACTTCTTTTGCCAAGTGTTTGAAGCTGGTGGCGGCCAGTTTGCTTAATGCATCTGCATGCTTATTTCCGCTTCTGTTTATGTGGTTGACCTTGAACATTTGGAATTGGCTGATCAATATACGCGCTTGCTCAAGGTATAACGCCATAGCTTCTCCTTTTGCATCATAGTGCCCATTAACTTGTTCAGCCACGAGTTTCGAATCGACGTTAGCTTCAAGGTTTCTTGCCCCCATTTTGAGCGCTAAGCTGAGACCTGCTAAGAACGCTTCATACTCTGCTTCGTTGTTTGTACTTCGGAAATCCAGGCGTATGGCGTAGGTAAGTTCGTGATCATCTGGGCTGACCAGTCGAAGACCTGCACCTGCTCCGTCATCATTAGAAGCGCCATCTGTGTGCAGAGTCCAGACCCTATCGTCGAAAACAGGAACAGGGTTCTGGATCGCCTCGCACTCTTGGATTTTGTCGATAGGAACTTCTGTGGCGAAATCTGCTAGGACCTGTCCCTTGATTGCCGGCCGTGGTTTATATAGGATATTGTATCCTCCGAGCTCAATAGCCCATTTAGCCAACCTTCCCGCGACGTCGGGTTTGGATAAGATCTGACCTAGATGGTAATTAGTGAGAACTGTGATGACATGCCCCGAGAAATATCGACGTAAACGTCGTGATGCATGTACTAGCGCTAAGACTAGTTTTTCTATCATTGAGTAACGTGTCTCTGGGCCAGTCAACATCTTGCTTATATAGTAGATTGGAGTCTGGATGTTTTCGCGTTCTACCATTAATACTTTATTCAGGTCTTTGAAGTCGACGCACATTCTCCATCCGCCACTATGTTTCTGGACCATTACTGGGTTGGCGACCCATGTATGGTATTGAACCTCACGCAAGATTCCGGCATTAAGTAGCTCTGTCACTTGCTCATCCATGGCTTTTGCTTTCTCATTGCTGAAGTTGCGCCTCCCCTGCGCAACAGGTTCTGCTGAGGGTCGGATGTTCAGACAATGTTGTGCTATATCGCGCGGAACCCCAGTCATGTCTGCTGGGCACCAGGCGAATATGTCTTTGTTGTTAGAAAACAATTCTTTTAATTGTATCCGTGTTGCTGGGGAAATGGTACGCCCCGCTTGCGGTATGCTCATATAATGTATATATGCGTGGGCGTTCGGGGGGCAAAAGTGAAAGTGCACTAATTTTAACGTTATTTTACTAATTTCGTGAAAATAACGTTAAAAGAGGGGGATGGTTAATCATGCATCATGTGGTGGCGTTGATAGCCAAAAGACAAGGGGGTACATGCACTAATCGGCGTTTGTCTCAATTGCTGAGTGTTATGTGCCTTATGTCCAAGGCTTGATGCAAAACCACAATCGAGCCGGGGGTCTCATTGGAAGCAGCCTCTCTATTCCTACGGGGTAGAGGTAAGGCTGTCTACATCTCACCCTCCTCAGACCCTACCTTAGCTTTGCTATTGGTGGGATATACTGAGTATGATGATGATGATGATGATGATGATTGCTGGGGAAATGGAGTGTCCTAGCAGGATGGTCTGTTCTGGATATTCGTGTGACAACTCGAAATTTAGAACCTTTCGTTGTATGCTTAAACGTGTGACCAGTTAAACTTATGTGATTAATGAAAAATGAACCTCTATGTGATTATGTGTTATGTGTGTATGCTTAGTATGCGTATAGGTTTATGTGAGCCGAGAACCGAGAACCCGACTCAAGACCATGTGGTCTCGAGTGAACGATGCAACATGTGGGCCGGTTGGGCCACACACCCCTTTAGCCCATTCGAGAACCCATTAGGGTGCATTACTTGGAGCGGATATATATACTTGATAGATGGCCATGTTGCCATTTTCTTGGACAACACACACACTCCCCAACTCTCTCTCTAGAAACCATTAAACCCTAAGTCTCAACATCACCTCTCCTCCTTCATTTTCGGATCAAATCGGTGACACTAGGACTCGCGGATTGGCTCACACACACACACACCCGGAAGCTTCATACTCACCCTTGAAACTCATCAACTGGTTAGTGTTCATGATACTTGTTGGTTAATGTTTATGATGTTTGATGTTATGAATGATATGATTTAACTAGTGTAGTGGTATGATTGATGATGTTTTGTGAATCGGTTGTGTGTGATGATTGATAATCGGCTAACATGCTTTAATTTCGGCTATGTGGCATGATGAACTCATGATGTCTTGTGTCTAAATGTGATTTGAACCATGGTTGTTGATGTTCATATAACTCGGATTGTATACTCTTGTGCTAAGAACCGAAAGCTTACTATTAGGGTGATTTATTGTGTTGATATCATAGATGTTGATAAGTTGTTCATGATTTTCGTTAGATTTAGGTTCATATGAATGATGATGAACTACTTGAATATTTGAAGAACATGAAGAATATGATATGAATGTGTTATGGATATTTGAAATTGCCATGTTTGATCCATTTTGGTTAATGGTTAGACAAGTAGACATGTTTGTGGAACCTCATTGGATAGTACACAAAATCACAACAGTGAAATCTGATTGGCCAAGTACATTATTGAATTCAGCAAATGTTCCCAGCCGAAACCTTCGGTTGCGACTCGAAACCACCATATGCCAACTCGAGATCCCCGATTGCGACACAGGTTGCGAGTCGCAAACGCCTGGTTGCGACTCGAGACCAAAACAGCACAACTCGAAATCTCAGTTACGAGTCCGGTTGCGACTCGAGACCAAAACAGCATGAACCGAGACCGTGTTTGCGAGTCCAGTTGCGACTCGAAACCAAAACAGCATGAACCGAGACCGTGTTTGCGAGTCCGGTTGCGACTCGAGACCAGAACCTGCATCAGTTGCGACTCGAGACCAAGTGCATGTGCACACTGTTTGGGCTTGCACCCCATTACGGGCTTAATTGATTGGGCCGGACTCTTGGGCCTAATGCACAGACCTTATATGTTACTGTTGAACGTGAATGTTGATGAACTGCCATAGATGATACTTGAATGCAATGTGCTAGAAACATCCGTGTGCTACTTGGTCACGAACCTGACTTGTATGATACAACTATGATAGGACGCGAGTGACCACAATATTGCTTGTTTGACTTTTCTGTGTATCTGCCGAGCAAACCAAGGCGAGTTCACACCCTCTACAAAGCATGGGATTCCCAGGGGTCGGGAATTGGGGTTAAGGAACATGGGTTCCTCGCCCTCCTTGGGTAGGACAGCAAAGGTTCAGGAATATAATTCCTCGTCCTCACGGACAGATAACTCGTACTAGACCAAAACTCTATCACGAAGTCCCTCCTTTTTATATCGACTTAATCGCCGGGCCAATGGCGAGCGGGTCATTAGTTAGATAGCGCTATTTAGGTCTGACAAACCTCACACCGTGCCGCAGAGGACGGGCGTGAACTAATGGATCTGGGGCACGTCAATGATGATAGACATTGACAGTTTCAGGGCACATAAACATGACTACAGTCAGCAGTCGATATGGTAACGAGTCTAGTGTATACATGGGGTAGCCCCCACGGCCGAAATGCCAGATAACTACACGGGGTAGCCCCCACGGCTGGATTGCCAGAATAACCGGGAAAAAACAAGTCACACTTTTAACTATGGGGTAACCCCCACGGCAGGATGCCAGCTAAAGGAAACTGTTTTCGAAACAACTTAAAACGAACACCCAACCGTGAACTCACTCAACTTGTTGTTGACTCGTTACTACATGCTTTGCAGGTCCCTAGGTTCTTAACTGGAGCTTGCATGAAGGAGGATCGTTGTGGGACATGGACGGCTGTGTGCCATGTTAAACTTTGAAACAATTAAACTTATGTTTTGATTTAAGACTTATGCTTCCGCTTGCAACTTGAACTATGTTTTGTTTGAACACCAATTGTATTGGTTGAACTTTTATAACCACTTATATGCTTGTTCAATATGATTGGTGGCTGGATCCTGGTCAGTCACGCCTCCAATCGGTAGTACTCCGCAGGTGGATTTTGGGGGTGTGACAGATTGGTATCAGAGCCATTGGTTATAGAGAACTTGGTTTTAATAAAGGGGAAAAACGTTTTTGTTAAAACCAGACTATAACCTGTACAGTGCTCAACGGTCCACAACGACGCTTCACTCCACATGCAAGGCTCGACACTCTAGGTGATATGGTCTGTGTATATTGCCTACTTGTTAGTTACATAGTACATTGCTTATGGTATGCTTGGTTAGTATAACTACTGTTGCTTGAACACGTGCGTGCTTGCTCTGTTTTATCGTCGTACCTTCGCGAACCCCTCTCACTCACGTTCTTCTTGATATGAAGATCATGTCTGGACGCGTTAACCTGACATAAGCCCAGTTGACGGCTCTGATCAACGAACGAGTTGCCGCAGCACTTGCAGCTGCACACGCAGGAGGTATATCCTGCAGTCCGAACTCATTCTAGGATCTTTAGAATCCTACTCTCGTGAACCAACCTTTGTGTTAAACTCTGTCTTTTCTTTCACCCACGATAGGTCATCATGTTCAGCCACCCGTGTGCACTTTTAAGACTTTCATGGACTGCCGACCAACTACTTTTAGCGGCACTGAAGGAGCAGTAGGTCTCCTACACTGGTTTGAGAAACTAGAATCGGTCTTCGAAATGTGTGAATGCCCTGAGGCGCGCAGGGTGAAGTATGCTACTGGTACCCTCGAGGGTTTAGCCCTCACATGGTGGAACGCTCAGGTTCAAATGCTGGGATTGGTTGCTGCCAACGCCACCCCATGGGAGAATTTTAAGGAAATGATCAAGGAGGAATACTGCAGTCGTGATGAGATTCACAAACTGGAGGTAGAATTCTTCAACCTCAAGATGACGGGGTCGGAAATTGAAGCTTATGTGAAAAGGTCGAACGAACTGGCCATTCTGTGCCCTACTATGGTGGATCCTCCCATCAAACGCATCGAACTATTTCTTCAGGGCTTAGTGCCGGAAATCCAAAGTCATGTGACTTCAGCGAACCTCGCCACTTACCAGCAAGCTGTTCAGTTGGCTCACCGTCTCACGGATCAGGCGGTGGAGCAGAACAAGTTACCAAAACGCATAGGCGCTGCAACTACTTCTGGTACCTCTAGTGACAACAAACGGAAATGGGATGGAACTTCAAGTAAGGGTTCGACTTCTGTTCAGTCCCAGTCTCAGCAGAGAAAGACTGAGGACTACAAGAGCCCTAATCAGCAATCATCTGGTGGTCAAGGTCATGGTGGGTACAAAGGAAATCACCCCAAATGCAATCGCTGCAGCCTGCACCACAGCGGGCCATGCACCAGGGGCAACTGTCATCGGTGCAACAAGCCTGGTCACGCTGCAAAGGATTGCAGGAGCTTATACCCCGCCAATCAGAATCGTCATCAAGCTCAACAGAATCAACGCCAGCAGCCACAGCAAGGTGATAACAAAGGATGCTTTCAGTGTGGAGCTGAGGGCCACTTCAAGAGAGACTGTCCCCAACTGAACAGGAACCGGAACAACAACAACAACAATAACAACAATCAGGGGAATGGTAACAATGGGAACAACAACAACAATGGCGCCAGGGGGCGGGTGTTTGTGATTGGCCAAGGTGAAGCAAGGAATGACCCCAATGTTGTGGCGGGTAAGTTCCTTCTCGATGACTTTTATGTTTCAGTTTTATTTGATTCGGGTGCCGATACTAGCTACATGTCACTAGAAGTTAGTCGAATGCTTAAGCGTATTCCAACACCTTTGAACAACAAGCACACCGTAGAGCTAGCAAATGGTAAGAGTTTAGAAGCCACACACATAGTCAAGGGTTGTAAACTCATTCTCGCTGACCAGACCTTCTCCATCGACCTCATTCCTATTGTCTTGGGTAGTTTCGACGTTGTCATTGGGATGGATTGGTTATCCCAACACCGAGCAGAGATTCTTTGCAACGAGAAGGTTGTCCGTATTCCAGGTCCCGGTGGTGAACCTCTCATGATTCATGGCGACAAGAGGAGTGCTGTTGAGAACGTCATTTCTCTCCTTAAGGCCCAAAAGTGCTTGCGAAAGGGCCACACTGCCATTTTGGCTCTCATTACTGACACCACGGAGAAGGAGAAGAAGATAGAAGATTTCCCAGTTGTACGCGATTATCAAGAGGTATTTCCTGAGGAATTACCTGGTCTTCCGCCTCATCGCCAAGTCGAGTTTCAGATCGAACTAGCTCCTGGAGCTGCGCCTATAGCCCGTGCACCTTATCGTTTAGCCCCATCAGAGTTGAAAGAACTCTCCACGCAACTACAAGAGCTCCTGGATAAGGGTTTTATTCGTCCAAGCTCATCGCCCTGGGGAGCTCCAGTATTATTTGTAAAGAAGAAGGACGGTACTTTCAGAATGTGCATCGATTACCGGGAACTCAACAAGGTGACGGTGAAGAATCGTTATCCTCTACCGCGTATCGACGACTTGTTCGACCAGCTGCAAGGATCGAGCTACTATTCGAAGATCGATTTGAGATCGGGTTATCACCAGCTGAGAGTCCGGGAAGAGGACGTCTCCAAGACAGCTTTTAGAACACGTTACGGACACTATGAGTTTTTGGTCATGCCTTTTGGGATGACAAACGCACCTGCGGTTTTCATGGACTTGATGAACCGAGTGTGTAAGCCTTACCTGGACAAGTTCGTTATAGTCTTCATCGACGACATCCTGATCTATTCTAAGAGTCAGGAGGAACACGAGCAGCATCTGCGACTTATTCTGGAACTCCTTCGAACAGAACAGCTTTATGCAAAGTTCTCGAAATGCGACTTCTGGCTTCGAGAAGTCCATTTCCTAGGCCACGTGGTAAACCAGGATGGGATTCATGTTGATCCATCCAAGATAGACTCGATTAAGAACTGGCCTGCACCTCGTACACCAAAGGAAATTCGCCAATTCTTGGGTTTGGCGGGATACTACCGGAGATTCATAAAGGATTTTTCTAAGATTGCACAGCCTCTTACCTCACTAACGCAGAAGGGCGTTGTTTATCGCTGGGGAAACGCACAGGAGTTGGCATTTCAGCACTTAAAGGATAGACTTTGTAGCGCACCTATCCTTTCCTTGCCAGAGGGCACCGACGATTTTGTGGTTTACTGCGACGCATCAATTCAAGGTCTTGGTTGCGTGTTGATGCAACGAGACAAAGTTATAGCCTACGCCTCACGCCAACTTAAGGTTCATGAAAAGAACTACACTACGCATGATTTAGAGCTGGGAGCTGTTGTTTTTGCACTTAAGTTATGGCGGCATTACCTGTATGGTACCAAGTGCGCGATCTACACCGACCACAGGAGTCTCGAGCATATCTTCAAGCAGAAGGAACTAAATATGCGACAACGACGATGGGTCGAACTACTGAATGACTACGAGTGCTCAATCAGGTATCACCCGGGCAAGGCCAATGTTGTGGCTGACGCCCTCAGTCGGAAGGACACTGCACCTAAGCGCGTGCGAGCTTTACAACTCACGATCCACTCTAGTCTCCCTTCCCAGATACGAGCAGCTCAGATAGAAGCACTGAAACCAGAGAACGTCAGGGCTGAAGCCCTACGTGGATCAAGGCAACGATTAGAACAAAAGGAAGACGGTGCTTACTACGTAGCGGGACGCATTTGGGTCCCACTCTATGGCAACCTACGAGAGCTTGTGATGGACGAAGCACACAAGTCTCGCTACTCGATGCATCCTGGTTCGGATAAAATGTACCACGATATCAAAACTACGTACTGGTGGCCTAGCATGAAGGCCCACATAGCAACTTACGTCAGCAAGTGTTTGACTTGTGCAAGAGTCAAGTCTGAATACCAGAAACCCTCAGGCCTACTCCAACAACCAGAGATACCTCAATGGAAATGGGAGCAAATTTCCATGGATTTTGTCACTGGCCTGCCTAGATCCCAGCGCGGGAACGATACTATTTGGGTGATCGTGGATCGACTCACAAAGTCTGCACACTTCCTGGCTATCAAGGAAACGGATAAATTCTCCACTCTTGCAGAAATATACCTTAAGGAAGTCGTTTCGAGGCACGGGGTGCCCACCTCCATTATCTCGGATCGAGATGCACGTTTTACTTCAGAGCTGTGGCAAGCGATGCACAAATCCTTCGGCTCACGATTAGACATGAGCACAGCATACCACCCTCAGACGGACGGGCAGTCCGAGCGCACTATTCAAACCTTAGAAGACATGCTTCGTACATGTGTAATCGACTTTGGCAACCGCTGGGAAAAGCATCTGCCACTTGTGGAATTCTCGTACAATAACAGCTACCACACCAGCATTAAAGCTGCTCCATTTGAGGCATTGTACGGACGTAAATGCCGGTCACCTCTTTGCTGGGCAGAGGTGGGAGATAGTCAGATCACTGGTCCAGAATATGTGGTAGACACGACCGAACAAATTGCTCAAATACGAAAACGCATGACGGCAGCTCGCGAACGTCAGAAAGTTTACGCCGACATGGGCAGGAAACCACTTGAGCTCCAGGTTGGGGAGCGGGTACTACTCAAGGTTTCACCCTGGAAGGGTGTGGTTCGTTTTGGTAAACGCGGCAAACTCAACCCACGATACGTTGGACCTTTCGAAGTCATTGAGAAAATAGGCTGGGTGGCCTACAGACTCAACTTACCAGCGGAACTCGGTGCAGTTCACAACGTTTTTCACGTGTCGAATCTGAAGAATTGTCCGTCAGATGAGACCCACGTAGTTCCTCTGAAGGAACTCACTATCGACGAACAGTTACGATTCGTCGAGGAACCAGTCGAAATCACGGACCGGGATGTTAAGGTCCTCAAGAGCACTAGAATACCTCTTGTTCGAGTTCGTTGGAACTCACGTCGTGGCCCAGAGTTCACCTGGGAGCGCGAAGATCAGATGAAACAAAAGTATCCCCAACTGTTCGCAAACAGTACACCCACTACTGAGGCCGAAGCTACGGAATTTCGGGACGAAATTCCAGATCAACGGGGGGTGGATGTGACACCCCAGGAAAACCAGGAAAACCATACAACTTAACTAGCTTCCTCAGTGAGTGCCTACCAAATTTCGGGACGAAATTTCTTTCAACTTGGGGATGATGTGACAACTCGAAATTTAGAACCTTTCGTTGTATGCTTAAACGTGTGACCAGTTAAACTTATGTGATTAATGACAAATGAACCTCTATGTGATTATGTGTTATGTGTGTATGCTTAGTATGCGTATAGGTTTATGTGAACCGAGAACCCGACTCAAGACCATGTGGTCTCGAGTGAACGATGCAACATGTGGGCCGGTTGGGCCACACACCCCTTTAGCCCATTCGAGAACCCATTAGGGTGCATTACTTGGAGCGGATATATATACTTGATAGATGGCCATGTTGCCATTTTCTTGGACAACATACACACTCCCCCACGCTCTCTCTAGAAACCATTAAACCCTAAGTCTCAACATCACCTCTCCTCCTTCATTTTCGGATCAAATCGGTGACACTAGGACTCGCGGATCGGCTCACACACACACACACCCGGAAGCTTCATACTCACCCTTGAAACTCATCAACCGGTTAGTGTTCATGATACTTGTTGGTTAATGTTTATGATGTTTGATGTTATGAATGATATGATTTAACTAGTGTAGTGGTATGATTGATGATGTTTTGTGAATCGGTTGTGTGTGATGATTGATAATCGGCTAACATGCTTTAATTTCGGCTATGTGGCATGATGAACTCATGATGTCTTGTGTCTAAATGTGATTTGAACCATGGTTGTTGATGTTCATATAACTCGGATTGTATACTCTTGTGCTAAGAACCGAAAGCTTACTATTAGGGTGATTTATTGTGTTGATATCATAGATGTTGATAAGTTGTTCATGATTTTCGTTAGATTTAGGTTCATATGAATGATGATGAACTACTTGAATATTTGAAGAACATGAAGAATATGATATGAATGTGTTATGGATATTTGAAATTGACATGTTTGATCCATTTTGGTTAATGGTTAGACAAGTAGACATGTTTGTAGAACCTCATTGGATAGTACACAAAATCACAACAGTGAAATCTGATTGGCCAAGTACATTATTGAATTCAGCAAATGTTCCCAGCCGAAACCTTCGGTTGCGACTCGAAACCACCATATGCCAACTCGAGATCCCCGATTGCGACACAGGTTGCGAGTCGCAAACGCCTGGTTGCGACTCGAGACCAAAACAGCACAACTCGAAATCTCAGTTACGAGTCCGGTTGCGACTCAAGACCAAAACAGCATGAACCGAGACCGTGTTTGCGAGTCCAGTTGCGACTCGAAACCAAAACAGCATGAACCGAGACCGTGTTTGCGAGTCCGGTTGCGACTCGAGACCAGAACCTGCATCAGTTGCGACTCGAGACCAAGTGCATGTGCACACTGTTTGGGCTTGCACCCCATTACGGGCTTAATTGATTGGGCCGGACTCTTGGGCCTAATGCACAGACCTTATATGTTACTGTTGAACGTGAATGTTGATGAACTGCCATAGATGATACTTGAATGCAATGTGCTAGAAACATCCGTGTGCTACTTGGTCACGAACCTGACTTGTATGATACAACTATGATAGGACGCGAGTGACCACAATATTGCTTGTTTGACTTTTCTGTGTATCTGCCGAGCAAACCAAGGTGAGTTCACACCATCTACAAAGCATGGGATTCCCAGGGGTCGGGAATTGGGGTTAAGGAACATGGGTTCCTCGTCCTCCTTGGGTAGGACAGCAAAGGTTCAGGAATATAATTCCTCGTCCTCACGGACAGATAACTCGTACTAGACCAAAACTCTATCACGAAGTCCCTCCTTTTTATATCGACTTAATCGCCGGGCCAATGGCGAGCGGGTCATTAGTTAGATAGCGCTATTTAGGTCTGACAAACCTCACACCGTGCCGCAGAGGACGGGCGTGAACTAATGGATCTGGGGCACGTCAATGATGATAGACATTGACAGTTTCAGGGCACATAAACATGACTACAGTCAGCAGTCGATATGGTAACGAGTCTAGTGTATACATGGGGTAGCCCCCACGGCCGAAATGCCAGATAACTACACGGGGTAGCCCCCACGGCTGGATTGCCAGAATAACCGGGAATAAACAAGTCACACTTTTAACTATGGGGTAACGCCCACGGCAGGATGCCAGCTAAAGGAAACTGTTTTCGAAACAACTTAAAACGAACACCCAACCGTGAACTCACTCAACTTGTTGTTGACTCGTTACTACATGCTTTGCAGGTCCCTAGGTTCTTAACTGGAGCTTGCATGAAGGAGGATCGTTGTGGGACATGGACGGCTGTGTGCCATGTTAAACTTTGAAACAATTAAACTTATGTTTTGATTTAAGACTTATGCTTCCGCTTGCAACTTGAACTATGTTTTGTTTGAACACCAATTGTATTGGTTGAAATTTTATAACCACTTATATGCTTGTTCAATATGATTGGTGGCTGGATCCTGGTCAGTCACGCCTCCAAGCGGTAGTACTCCGCAGGTGGATTTTGGGGGTGTGACAATTCGTTTGTCATAACCCATTTCTCCGGCTCATTTGATGCTGAGGGTTTGGCCACTTTTGCTAGTGGCTCATCGTCCACGTACATGACCTCCTTACTTGAATATAGAATTGCAACTCCGGTTTCTGTTGGAAATCCACATGCAGCATGTGGAATAGAAGTGATCATGCTGAATTCTCTTTGTGACCTTCTTCCGAGCAATACATCATGGCGTGATGTTGCCGGCATGACCATGAAATTTACTGTGACTATGCGTGAATGTTCGCCATCAGATAGAGACACAGGAAATGCTATTTGACCTAACGGGAATACAGCTGCATTACAAAATCCAGTAAGAGGAAAGTCGACCGGCTCTAGACGTGCTTTGTCTTCTAGATCGAGTTGTTTGAAGCACTGCTCGTATATGATATCCATCGAGCTCCCTGGATCTATAAACATATAGTCCGTTCGATAATGGTCGAAGATGATAGTAATAATTACTGGTCGCTCTTCCTGGGGGCCTCCCGGAACAACAGGAAACACGACTTGCTGTTCTCTCCAATGCTGATCATGGTGTCGTTTGTTTGGCCTTCGTGAAGGGCCTCCTTGCACCATGTTTATGTGTTTTGGTTTAGCTTTCTGATGGTTGATATCTCTGGATTGTTGACGTATCTCAACATAACTGTTAGATTGGACGTCCCACTGACAGGGTGTCTATGCATCCAATACTACAGTGTCAATTTCCCCACTAGATCTGATGTTTGGGGATTCAGATCTGGCAATTTATGTGAAAATTGTGTTTAAAGTAATCTGGCATCTGTTAAACCAGTATTCTGGAGATCTCTCTATGAGTTGATCTGATGAATCCTCTTCGTCTGAATGACTGTTACTTTTGTTAATTCCCATGATTCCGTCGATCTGGGTATTTTGGGTTGTAGAACCCTTGAACTCAGATCAAGGACCTGATGGGTGAGATGATGAATTCTCTGCCATGTGAAAACAGATAATGAGGAAACTAAATCGAATGAGACAAAACTGATAAAACAGAGAAATTGGTGGGCGCCAATGAAGAAACACTAGATAATTGATCGGAATCGAATTATCTAGGGACTTTGGATCCGTATGAAAGGTGGGTTTTCTCTCGTTCGATCGGGTGGAACAGTTCTTCTTTTCCGGTGAACTCTGCAAAACAAGACACTGTTAGCCTCGTCAAAGGGAGAAAGGAGTTCTCTCCTTGACCCGACTCCGGCGTGAGAATAAGTAGGTGTTTACGAAGAAGAAGAAGTATTGACGAAGTGTGTGTAACTTGAAGTTCATACCTGAATTATCCTCAAATTTATAATCGAGAGTTTGGGCGGGAAGACCCGTTGGTGAAATGTTGACGGAAGATGCTAACCCCGTAAGCGGTTACATTTCCTTCCGTTAAGCCTCTCGATCCGACGTGAGTGCACACGGATCGCTGTTTTGATCTATGGCTGGGGGTTTTGCCACGTGGAAAGTGATCAAGTGGAGGTTTCTCTCCAATTACATGCTATCGTTGTGATTTCAGGGATGCCTGAGGCGATGACACGTGTCCAGACGGTTATAACCGTCCTAGTGGTGCACGATCGAATTCTTTCTAGAAGATTACTGCTGTAATCTGGTGTGACTTTTTATCATGTGATATCAGTTAAGAAAATAATATCCAAGTCTGGATATTATTAAGCGGAATTGCTTGACTTAGGATTTTCATCCTTTATTTATGGAGGGAAGCGCAAGGATTTAGGATTTCCTTTTGGCACGCGAGTGTTGTCTGCTATCTGTCTCTTAAGCCTTCCTTTTGTATGACCAGTGCGCGACTGCGCAAGGTAAAAAGGGCTGAAAAGACGAGGTTGTGGTATGGTCCCAAGTATTTATTACGAGGTTTTCGGGACCTTACCCCTTCAGTTATGGATGAGGCTCATAAATCTAAGTACTCTATTCACCCGGTACAGACAAGATGGACCACGACCTTAAGGAATTTTATTGGTGGCCATGTATGAAAAAGGACGTAGCAGAGTACGTGAGCAAATGCTTGACTTGTGCCCGGGTTAAGGCAGAATACCAGAAACCCTCGGGAATGTTACAGCAACCCAAAATACCTCAATGGAAATGGGAGTAAATCACGATGGATTTCGTGACCCACCTTCCAAAAACACCCCGAGGTCATGATGCGATTTGGGTAGTAGTAGTAGTAGTAGATAGACTAACCAAATCGGCGCACTTTATTCCGATTCGTACTACCTACAACACCGAGAAATTGGCCGAGATCTACACAAAGGAAAGTGTAGCTAGACACGGGTTACCAGTTGCAATCAGTTCAGACTGTGATAGTCATTTCACTTCACACTATCGGCAACAGTTACAAGAAGCTTTGGGGTCTAGAATAGACCTGAGTACGGCTTACCATCCCCAAACCGACAGCCAATCAGAACGAACTATCCAGACATTAGAGGATCTGCTTCGTGCTTGCACCCCCGACTTTGGAGGAAGTTGGGATAAGCACCTTCCCCTCATTGAATTCTCTTACAATAACAGCTATCATAGTAGCATACAAGCTGCACCGTACGAAGCACTATATGGCCGGAAGTGCAGATCGCCACTTTGTTGGGCTGAAGTGAGCGATACTCAACTCACGGGGTCTGAACTAATTCAAGAGACGACATACAAGGTGCATAAGATCCAAAGTAGATTGAAAGCGGCCCGAGATCGGCAGAAAAGTTACGCCGATGTTCGCAGGAAACCATTGTCGTTTGAAGTAAGTGACAAAGTACTGTTAAAAGTGTCACCGTAGAAAGGAGTGATCAGGTTTGGCAAGACAGGAAAGTTGGCTCCTAGATACATTGGGCCGTGTGAAATTATTGCTAAGGTTGGATCTGTAGCGTACCGACTGAAATTACCATATGAACTGAGCACAATTCACGATGTCTTCCACGTATCCAACTTAAAGAAATGTCTCACGGATGAAGTAGCTATTATACCGTTAGAAGATGTGCACATTGATGACAAACTCCACTTTGTGGAGGAACCGGTAGAAATAGTAGACGGGAAGACCAAACAACTACGTTATAACAAAATCTTGCTGGTGAAAGTCCGGTGGAACTCGAAGCAAGGACCTGAGTATACCGGGGAACGGAAGGATGAGTTCCGTAGAAAATACCCACAGCTCTTCCCTAATTAGACGAATTGAATTTCGGGGATGAAATTTCTAAACCAGGGGAGACTGTGACAACCATGACGAAACCAGGTACACCCTAAACGGTCCAAAACGGTAAAGCACACTTAACACTTTAATTGCGCAAAAACCCTACCAACATGCATGACTTATATGCTTGATTAAATGATATCTGTTATGTCTCGGAGGAATCCGAGAACACGTTATAAGTGACATGACACTAATAAGGGCCCATGGTGTGAAGTCGGTGTCCTTAGACTTTAAACACGTGTTAAACCGGAGCTTTCCGTTTAACAGCGCTTTAAACATTTGACGTTGATTATTAGGTTATCCATAGCATTATTTAAGATTCCGAGTTCCAGGAACATCTTAATTATATGCCATAGACTGTGACATAAGGTTTGAGGCCAGTCAGAGATCGGGCACGCAAATCGAACCAGCTGCCAGGTTAGGGAAACGCCTTCGTTTTAGACATAACATAATGCAATCAAACGTGCAAGGAACGATCGATCATGCTTAAAAACACTTAAACCACCCTAATACGAGTCTTTTATGATTAAAACGTAACTGGGTTCGGATTTCAAGACGGTTATGCATGATTTTTAAAACCGAGTCTTTTGACACTAATTACGCGCGAAACGGAGTCTGTCACACAAATCGAGAACACACACAGGACCCGTAAACGAACCTAACACTCAACGGAAGATAAACATCATCTTTTAGCGCACGAAACGGAGCACGAGGTGTCCCTTGTGAGACCTACACCCAAACCGCCACCCCCCTTAATATATATATATATATATATATATATATATATATATATATATATATATATATACTAGTTGGAAACCCGCGCGTTGCGGCGGTGGCGACAGTTTATAACCCGATGCTTGTTTTATGTTAGTTTATCAATCATCTCGTGATATATTGCATGACTTTTCGTTTTTTTCCTACGATGTGGTCTATCTGTTACACGAGCCGTTCTGATCTCAATTATATAAGTGAAAATCAAAGAACTATCACATGTTTCGGTAGTAAATAAAAATGTGAAATGTACTTGTAATTTTTTTATTTGTAGGCTATGGTCATAATAAAAATTATATTAAGATCATGAGTTTTATTAGAGGTAGGTGGTTTGGACCATTCTAGAGTGCTAGTAGGAAAGTCGAGCGATGCAGCGACGTTAACAATTTACAACACGATACTTGTTTTCTATTAGTTTATGTATCCTCTTATTAGTAGGAAAGTCTATTAGTTTCTTTATTAGTAGCATCGATATGGTATATCTATCACATCGGTTCACATGAGATATGTTTATGTTTGTGTGGTGAAGTGATTTTTTTAACTATTGAACATCTATACTTTCAAATTCGTACGTGCTATTTCTAGTGAACAACAGTTTACGAACAAACTAATATAGAAAACTGAATAATAATAATAATAATAATAATAATAATAATAATAATAATAATAATAATAATAATAAGGGTTATTGGATTTTATCACCCTTAACTATTGGTGATTGGCCGCTGCCACCCCCAACTATCACTTTGACGCCCGCCACCCCCAACTTAACACTTAGTGTGTTCTGTCACCAAATCACTAACTTTTGATCCTATTAATATACTTTTGGGGGTGTCCTAAGATCCCTAAAACCTTCCCAAGATCCTTATGACACCCCAAAGAGTGTCGTAACATGAACAAAAGTTAGTGATCATTTAACGACATGGTGACAAAACACACTAAGTGTTAAGTTGGGGGTGACGGACGTCAAAGTAATAGTTGAGGGTGGCAGTGGCCAATAGCCAATAGTTGTGGGTGATAAAATCCAATAACCCTAATAATAATAATAAAGATATTAAAGTTACATTTACCAAGGGAAAAATAAAAATTCATAAAAAAGTGTGGTAGAGTATTTAGCAAAAATAAAAACTCCCAGATTTGACGTAATAATTTAGTACTTTTTATTTATCCGATTGTGGACCTTGTAGGCTCATGGGTGAGGAGATGAGTCAATATATAACACTTACTCTTGGGTGGAATATTTAGATTCATAACATCTCTTCTTAGTACAAATGAAAAATGAAGTGGTATCAACTAAAATTATAATATTTTACATATGAAATGAAAATAAAAAATAGAGATTAGTATATGTTCTCAACTGTAGTCACATTTGTTTTAATAGAATTAGGAATGATAAAAAAATTAAAATGATGTTTAGTTAATGGACAAAATGGTAACAACACTAATATAATAATATGATCTTTAAATGTAATAATGTTTTTGTTATACCTTTTTTTACACTCATAGTTTGCTAATATCTAGTTTACTACTGTAGTTTTATATAAAACAACAAAAAGTAGTTAACATAACATAAGTTAAAATATTGTTTGTCAAAATAATTGTTTCGCTCTCCTTTTGGTAAAACAATATTAAGAGTAAAGTTTATATATAAATGAAATCAAAATAGAGAATATTATATTATAGTAATTACCAAAATACAAACCCAAACTAAAAAATGAAAGGTATAGACAATGTTATGAAGTTGATGGACCTAAGCCAACAGGCCCAATCAAAAAGCCTAGTCCAAGAGGCCCATCAAGGTGAAGGAACCTTTGCGGGTTATAAAGGATGTTAGAATGAAAGAATAGGGTATATTGAGATTATTAACAAGTGTGTGTTCTTCTTCCTATCTCCCTATCTGTATGCTCTAATCTTCCCATCCCTTTCTATTGTTATCTTTGTCAATTTCAATTTCTTGTTTGTAATCACTCAAAATCAATAGACACCTATCAGATTACATTCATATTCGTATTGTTGTGAATATCAAATCACAACAGACAACTTTATCAAAAGTACAAAATCATGTTTTAAAACTATATTCTCATCAAAATTACAAACCACTTTTTATCACATTTATTTTGTATTTTTCTATTTGGCCAGACAATCCCCACATATAGACCAAAAGCATGAAAAGAACTAAATTAAATAGAACCCTATGAATTCAAGCCATTAACCACTTTGTTCGAGGTTTTTCGGTGCCTTTTTGACTACTTTTCGTTTATTTTTTTTAAATTAAAAGTAATTGAATCCACTACAAACTGTCGATCACATACCCTCCTGCATCTTCTTTCTCTAATATCTCAAAAGTTGCACTCACAAGAACACTCAATTCTTTTCCCTCTCTCTTTCGATTTCACACACAAATAAACCAGACATCTTATCCTCTCTACCCTCTCCCTCTCGATTTCAACCTGCAAACACACACAGACTCACACACATGAAATCGGGACCTTAACCATCTCTCTCACTTCTCCCTCTCCATGACCGGCGACCGGAGAATCGGTGGAGCCGCTCGGTCTGTTCCTCCGACAACACCCCCCCTTTGATCGACAAGACGAACCACCACCGCTGTCGGGTGGTGGCGAGCGACGGTTAGGTCAAGAATTAGTGAACAGAGGAGAGAGAGAGAGCAACCGGGAAGAGAGAGAGACGGCGACAGGTTACGTCGCCGACGCCGCGGCGGTGGTGGCGGTGGATCTTCACGGCGGCTGTGGAATCTGGTGGTGATAGCGGTTATTGTCAGCAGATTGGGTCACGGTTCATCGGGTTTGGGTGACGATGTGGTAGACTTCGGCTCGGGTCGGATCAGTTTGGTTCGGAACGCAAAGGTTCACGCTTAGATATTATGCGCCTTCTTCACGTCATCTGAGCCAACTTCTGAGCAACCTTGGTGGCAAGTTGCTTGCCCGGACCATTTCCTCCGGTGGGTTGTTTGGTACAGGAAATTTGGGAGTAATCGAACTTGAGGAACAAAAATTTACAAAACAATTCTTCGTTTAAAATCAAAATAAATCACTAATTCAGAAGCTTCTTCACGGCTTTAGGTTTCTTCTTCGCTGTCGGTTTATTATACGCCGTTGGTTTCTTCTGGATTTCCTTTGGTGCCTTTTTGTTGAGTAAGAAAATATGTGTCGAATGTGTGTGATGAAAAGGTGAGGAGAGATGTGTGAAGTCGGAACACATGTGAGTTTGTTTATGTAGGTTGTTCAAGGGTCTGCTGATTGGTTGTTGGTGAGTGACCCGGATCATGAAGTTTAGTCGTTGATTTGGGGGGGTGGGATTTGGATGGTGTAGATTGCATGGAGGTGTCTGGAAAGTGATAAGGGACAAACCATTTTTAAGGGAAGTGTCAAATGACCCGCCCAAAATTTCTGAAATTTGAAATTTGAGTGACCCGCCCAAAGACTTCAGGATGTTTTCAACACCTTCATGCTTGTACATTATGCTTATTAACTTGTAAAACTCTTAAGTTTTCAACATCTCAACATTCTCTCTCTTATATCCTTTATATATAGTAATAGATATATATATATATATATATATATATATATATATATATATATATATTTCATTTTTCCTTTTAGATTTCACCCAAAATCTTTTATAAATTCTGGTTTCTCTCAAGAACAATCAGCATATTTCACCATATACTTCAACAAATCAAAGGTATTAACTCAAATCTTTAAGTGTTTAGGCTTGATTTCTTCATTAAACTTGATTTAAGTCATGAAAAACCATTTTAATCCATGAAATTTGGAGTATTAAACAAGTTTATGGGTTGAATATGAACACCACATGAATACCCTGGTGTTATAGGGCAGCCATGGTTATAAATCTTTGGGTTTTGATACCCTAATCAACACCTATTCGACAAAAATCGCCTAACTATTCGATTAACCGAAAAACAATGAATCAAAGCTTGATTGATCTAAGTTCTAGCATATTTGGATTGTACTTGATGTGTAGGTACTAAATATAGCCCACACATACTTCTGGACTCACAAGGAACGCACGGAATCGAAGGAATCGCTAGGTATATGACCCGAAACTTGTATCTATACTAGGCAGAATATTGTTCGGACTATAACTTGGTTCGTCATACTTGGATTGAGCTTAAATTTGGTGTGGTAATGAAGGGTAGTGTCAGAAACGACCACGTAAAATTTTAGAACTTTTGGAATTTTCTACGATTTTTTATGAAATTTTGACTGTTTAAAAAAAAGAATTCCGGAAAAAATACTAAACGGATTCAATAAATCACCAAATTTTACGAAGACACTAAGGAACATTGAGGAATGTTATGGAAAATTTTGGAGTCCATTTGTTGAGTTTTAATTTTGGTTAAAAATCCGCGTTTTTGCGAATTTTCGGTAGCCGGAAACGCACCGAAACCAAATCATAAAAATCTTAAAATTTTTTGAAATGTTTGTGGAAATATAAGTGATGTTCAGGAAATTTTTTAGAATTTTTGGATCACTTATGGTAATTAATATTAATTATGTGTTTAAAATGGTTTTACAAATAATCTATTTAGACAAGTAAAATGCCAAAATAAATTCCCAGAAATTTTTCCCATATTCTAAAGATTTTTACTAAGTTATATAAAAATTTTCAGAAGTTTATCCAAATTACAGATAAAATGGGAATTTTTGGGATTAAAAATGAGTTATTTTAAATTAATTTCGGCAGTTTACCGTGTAACGAACCTGCCGGAACTGGGAACTGACCCAACCCGACAAATACTATAATTGAAACATGGGTAGTATTCCGGGATATTCCAGGGCGGATTTGACACTCGGGGTGTGTCCAATACCAGTTCGGGAAATCCTCGACGGTGGAAACGGAAACTCAAAATTGGGCAACCTGGACTCCCCAAACTCCCTTAATGAAAAATTAATCATTTTTAAATAACAACGTGTTGGTACTATTGGTATTCCCGTACCATTATCCGAACACGGTAAACTACTGACATTGACTGGCACGCGAATCGGTTCCCGGAAGCCAAACTGAAAACTAATACTACCCTGACCTCCATCACCATACCCGTGTCCTATAGACTCAATCTGGGGTGAAAAATCCTGACCAAATCCAAGTTGTAACCATTACCGACTTAGACACTGATTTGAGTCCTTACTTGCATGTGTGCTATTAAAGCTGATTTCGTTGATTAAACACTTTTTAGCCGAGACTACTATTTGCACTGTGAGTTTCGCTTCCCCCACCTTTAAACTGTTTTCCTGTTTTCTGGGGTGAATTGCATGTTACAAACTGTGTTAATTGATCAAACTATATGATGTGAATTATCTAACACACGATATTAGCCCTGATACAAGTGATTAATGTAAGCCGTGGGCAGTGGATAGTACTATTGGTCTGACAAACCCAGTTGCCGCCGGACATGTGGGGCCGGCAGCCAGGCAACTGCACGCGTCCGTAACCAGGTTATGTTGTTAGACATAACTACCCGAGGGCATTGAACTTCATGAGATACAGGTGGTGCGAGTACGTGTCTGTGTGACAAGGTACGATTAAAACAGTTTAGGTTTCACTTGTGACACTCGTGTAATTCCATCTACGAACCGTAATATGTGCAATTAAACATGTTGATACATTTTGAAACGAAACAACCAAACCAGTGGAACTCACCAGCAACGTTTAGCTGACCCTTTTTAAAACTAACATGCATTTCAAGTAACTTGAGACTGATGTGATCCGTGTATGTTGTTCAAGACGTCTTTATTGGCAAATATTGAGATAGATGCATGCGACTTAGAAGACTTATGTGGTTCAGGGGAACACGCAGTTGTAACATGCATGTAGTATGTAATCAACATTTTGTAATTAATGAAATGTAGTGTCTTTATAAACAATGTGCATGTACCAGAGGTGTCTGTTGCATCCCAAGTTTTTTCTTCCGCTGCAAATCGGGGTGTGACAGAGGATGCCAAACCTAGATAGCGCTACCAACTAATACTCCGTTACCTCTCAGATAACAAACAAGATGGGACTTAAGGGTGATAGGATGAGTGTATTATCCAACATTCCCGATTTTTCCCACAAGACGTATTGATGTGTGCAAAATGCAACATATAAATTACATCAAATGTGGCATAAAACTAACCCTTTTTAAGTACTAATGTTGGAAAAAGTGTGTTTTTGTCTTCCTTTTGTATTTTCAGGATTAAATGAGCTCAAATGAACAAAAGAAGCATAAAGACAGCTAAATCTAACATAAATACAAGAAAAGGAATAAACGTAGCATGCCCGACCCCCCGACAGCATCTTCCCAAGCAAAACAAGAGAACAGAAGGCTGAACACGCCCCGTGCTCAATGAGCACGGGGGCGTACCCAAGTGTGTGCAGAAAAGACAAAGCTGTAGAAGCTTCTATCACCCACCACGGGGGTGTGCCCAGCGGACACGGGGTCGTGGTCAACTCTAAGATTCGCAGAATCTAGGGAAATCTTGATAGTACAGATACGCTTCTTCACATGGGGTCATGCCCAGCGGACACGGGGGCGTGGTCAACTAATGCAGACAAACTGCAATTAATGAAGAAAGAGAAGATGGGTGGACACGGGGCCGTGCCCAATGGATAAGGGGCCGTGTCCGGGCTTCTGCGCAGGCTATAAATAGGGATGCTTGGCTCATTTGCAAACCATCCCTTGGCAAACCACCTTTCTCACACTTCACCCACACTCCACCACCACCACACACCATCATCCACCACCATCATCCACCACTATCATCCATCATCCATTATAGAGTTTGTGTAGTAGTCTCGGGATCCAAGATTGATAAGAGTTCTTGACAATCAAAGGCCATTTTTGCCTAAGTCTTTTACATCACTTGGTGAAGACAAGTGTCTAGTATAATACTTTTTATTTTTAATCTTTTCTCACTTTTTATTTGGTTATGTATTAATGACTTTAATAACTAGTTTCTTATGTTGAAGGTGAGTCTTCCTTATCGTTTGTCCGTGGTGTCTTGGCATTATTTTACTGTCTATATAAAAAAAATTACCATTCATATCTCCACGGTCTGTATGGAGGTATGTTGGCTACCTGGTCGGGGGTTAAGGGAACGGTTTGGTAAGAGTCTTGCCTTGTTCAGTGTATAGATACTGCAAGGAACTGGGTCAACTTTAGTAGGACCTCTTTCAATACCCACTGGTATTGGATGGCGGGGGTCCGAACTCCTTGACCCCCTCATATGTAAACTACTATTAAAACTTTAACCCGGCTACTTTGGACTGTATCCCTGTTGACTCAGACTACTTAGCCGAGGGTAACGTCACCTCCAGAAGAGGGGCCTACCACAATATGCATTAATAACTTAATTAATTATCTTTCAATAATCCAACCCTTTAGGATTGTATCCTTGCTGACTCAAACTACTGGGTTGAGGGTAATGTCACCTTCAGAAGAGGGGCCTACTACAATAACTAAGATAATCTCTTAAAAAGTGCAAAAGTGCGGAAATAATCAAAGGTTACACTAAACACGAGTCGGATCCAAGTGATTCATCTTGTGTATCTGTTTTTATTTTATTTTATTTTTCAGCATTTTAGTTAGTTTTTATTTTTCTAGTTTAAAACCTTTTTGTAAACTTTTGATTTGATTAGATGTTGAGGATAAACCGGTATTAAAAGCTCTTGTGTCCTTGGACGACCTCGGTATCTTACCAGCACTATACTACGCTCACGATGGGTGCACTTGCCCATATGTGTGTTTAGTGTTAGTAAATACCGTGTTTTATAAATTTAAAACTTGGCTAAAAAGTGTTAAAGGGCTTAAAATATACATTAAAAATCTATAACACCACACGCACATCAAGTTTTTGGCGCCGTTGCCGGGGACACAAGGATTTTAAGAAAGTTAGGAATCAACGGCCTAATCATTTTTTCTTATTTTTCTATTTTTTTAGAATTTTTCTTAGATTTCCAGCTTCTACAGAACTCAGCACGGGGCGTGCCCGCTGAACACGCCCCCGTGCCCAATCTTTGGTACTGGCAATCTGTTGGTGCACTACATCTGTCGACTTCGTCTTGGATCGAGTCTTAGTTTTAGATTGTTAGATCAGGGCACGTTTTACGAGAAAATAGGATAGCGTATAGGTCTAAACTGATAGGTCCGCTTATATGGACATAGGAGGTCCGCTTATGTGTCAGGTCCGCTTATGTGTACATGTCCGTATATGGGAACCTACCTGGTCCGCTTATATGTACATGTCCGTATGTGGGAACCTACCAACACTATAAATACCACATAAGCGAACTCATTTGTAACTTTGTCAAATTCCACACCGAGATGCTATCGGTGTGAAGATCGAGCTGTAAACATTGTCAAATCAATAAAATCAGTAGATTAAGTGAATTACAAGCTGTCTCTACCTTCGTTTCTTGTTATTACGCACCTGAAACGTAGTTGAACGCCTCTGAACGACTCTTTCGGGTCGAAACACGATCCTACAATTGGTATCAGAGCTTCAGGAGGAGGAGTTCTATAGAGATTTGCTGGATTTCATCTAAAATATTCACTTCTACACCTTCTTTCTTCATCAGAACGAGATTTAACGGTCGGAATTCGCTCAAAATTTCACAGGTTGTAGGAAATTGATCATAGTTAAACCCTTGAAAATTTGACACTGAAATTCAAAGTAAAAATGGACAAAATTAAACTTGAACTAGGTTCCGCTTATTCGGTCAGTTGGTAGATCCGCTCATTTGACAGGTTCAAGGTCCGCTTATACGGACATAGGAGGTCCGCTTATGTGTACATGTCCGTATATGGGAACCTACCTGGTCCGCTTATATGTACATGTCCGTATGTGGGAACCTACCAACACTATAAATACCACATAAGCGAACTCATTTGTAACTTTGTCAAATTCCATACCGAGATGTTGTCGGTGTGAAGATCGAGCTGTAAACATTGTCAAATCAATAAAATCAGTAGATTAAGTGAATTGCAAGCTGTCTCTACCTTCGTTTCTTGTTATTCCGCACATGAAACGTAGTTGAACGACTCTTTCGGGTCGAAACACGATCCTAAAATTGTTATTCGGACATATTTTGATTAAGGTCCGCTCCAAATAACAATCAAGTCCGCTCCAAAGATGTAGGTCCGCTCATCTGGTCAATCTGGTCCGCTTTTAGTGACAAATTTCAATAGATCCGCTTTTCTGACAATTTCAAGTCCGCTCATTAGGTCAAAACAAGTTCCACTCATTAGGTCCGCTCGTATGGTCCAATAGGATTATAAAGCGAATAACCATTGTTGGCCACATAGTAAAGGGTTAAACGGACAAATCATCAAATAATGTTGTCAGCCCATGCAATTGTTGTCGTCCACTAAGTGATGTGTGTGGCCCAATCAACTTTTGTATTGTTAGTGTAGTGGACTCTAAGGCCCAATCAAAGCATCAGCAGCCAAGTCGTTAGTCCAGTTAGCTTGGTCCAATCAAGAAAATTAGGTGTCGGCTTGATTGAAATCTGCAAATATAAATGTGTCGGATATAAGGTGACAACTCTTATACGGGAGGTCCAATCAAAAATGTTTTAAGTGCTGAATAGTTGCGGCCCAATCAAAGATTTTTAAAAGATAATCTTGTCGAGCATTTGTTATACTTAGTGTATCAAGATCCAAGCAGAATTGGTTCAATATTAAGTTTAATCGGATTCTTCCAGATCCTTTTGGCAAGATCATTCAGTCATTGATATCATTTCAACAACATTGAAACAAGTCCACAAATCTTCGACACGAGTCCTAAATCGATTCAATCGTCACACACTTTTACGTATTCTGTCCGTTTACACTAATCGTTTGTTTGTGTGTTGTCAGGTGATCCAGGTGATTCGAGGTGATTTGTGTACCAGCTCGTTTAAAGAACTGTTTGTGATTTCTTGAAAAGAAACATGGATACCGAGTTCTACAACGCATTTGCAACACCGTCTAGTCCAGCTGCAGTTGTTCATGCTATGAATTTAGAAAATGAGACGGGAACCACCTAGAAACCCCCGAAATTGATGAGTATCGAAGAATAGTACGGGTGGAAAGATCGATTCGAGAAACGGGTTCAGGCAAACCATCTTAGGTCATGGGAATGCATACTGAAGAAATACGTGTTGCCTCGAACCGATTTGCAGGTTCTTAAAGAGTTATCTGAGTTCACGGATCAGGAACGGGTTATGTACAAAGCGGAAAAAATGATGATCAGTCTGTTGCAACAAGCGATCAAAGAATATATATTCATTTTGCTACAGCACGACAAAACTGCAAAGTCAATTTGGGATGCTCTTAAAGTAAAATTTGAGGGAAGCGAGAATATGATTAAAAGCAAGAAAGAACTGCTTAAGAAAGAGTTTGATCTGTTCAGCAGTCTACCAGGTGAAGACACAAAGAAGCTGATTGAGAGATACTGTCACCTTGTGCGATCAATGTCAATGTTGAGTATTACAAAAGATCGTGAAGAGTGGGTGGACAAGCTAGCCGATGCGTTACCACAGAAAGAGTGGGGAACGTATCTGATGATTCTGAAAAACACGGGTGTTTATGATGGGTTAACGATTTCTCAGTTTATCGAAAAGATCGAGAGTCAGGATTTGGAACAGCAAAAGATCGCCAGGATGAACAGTCCGAGTGGTCAACAGGATGTGAAGATGTACTATAAGGGTAACATTCCAGTTCCAGAATCTGAGAGAATTCCGAAAATTCAAACTGCATTCAGTGCTGGGGATTCATCAGAAAAAGCTGATCAGGGTTCAGGCAAAAGCAGCAGCGGATTCTCATCATTTCCGAGTGTTAATCCTAAAGAGTCAAATACAAGTTTTCAGTCTCAGGGCACAAAGACAGGAAATGGTTATATAATTCAGTGGAACATCACTCTAAATCTTCCAGAAGGTCAAAGTTTTTCTAAGGATACTGCTAAAGACCACATGGCTCTACTTGGTTCTGTATTGTTATCTTATAAGGGTCTAGTAGCTGGTTGGATCGGAAATCCTATGCTCACCAAAGAGGATTACGATCAAATAGACGCCGAAGAGATGGAACTGGTGGATATCAAATGGTGTCTAGCGAGTGTTCTTAGACGTGCTGAAAAGTTCAAAATGATTACCGGAAGAAATGACTTTCTTGATGCTCATGTATCTAATTTAGGTTTTGATAAATCTAAAGTTACTTGTTTTCATTGCAGAGAGAAAGGCCATTTCAAGCGGGAGTGCAAGAACAGAGAAGCTAGTGGCGCTCAGAATCCGTTTGGAAAAGACGACTACTACCGGAAAGCCATTTATCAGCAAGTTGGTCAATCACAAGATTCACAGACGGCTCATGGTAGAAAGATTGAGGATTCCAAGAGAGGATGTTTGGTAGATTTCAACTGGAACAACTACATATCTCCTGATAGCAAAGCATGTTTAGTTTATCAAGATGATGAACAACTACCTGAAGGTTTCAGCTGGAATATGTTTCTTGATGAGAAGGGCGATTTCAAAGCTTTCATCGCTAAGATTGTCAGAGAACCAGACATGTTTGCCACATGGATGAAATCTATTGGTGAGACAGTGAAAAGTGTTAAGGAACAGTCTGTTACATCTGATGAAAGCTCAGAAAGTGCTGATGAAGATTCATTATGTTCAGATGAGAGTGTTAAAAATGATGTTACTTCAGAAAAAGAAGTTGTATTTAATCAAACACCGTCTGATTCTGGATTGTCAGATACTAGTTCTGAAAAGTCTGCACAGTTTGATCAGTCACCTTCAGATGATAGTAGCAGTGATGATGAGGAAGAGAAACATATCAATATTGCTAAATATCATCTTTCGCCTGAAAGTTTTCATTTCTATTTTGCAGATCGCATGGAGAAACTGAAGGAGAAACGAGCTGCTAAAGAACAACAACTAAAGAAATCTGAAGATGTGGTTCAGAATGAGAATGTTGAAAGTGTTGCTGAGAAGACTACTGAAGCTAAGAAGGTGAAAGAGGAAGAAAAAGCGATATAAGTGGTGAAAACAATCGAAGTTGAAAAGATTGTTGAAGTTGTCAAGCCTTGCGAAAAATGTTTGGAAGCTTGCAAGGAATGTGCTGCAAAAGACGACATCATTGCTGAATATGAGAAGAAGAAAGAGCAGTTACTGTTCAACCTCAATTATGTAAAAGAATCTTATGATGTCTTGAACAAAACAGTAACTGGTCTCCAAAAGACAAACTCAGAGAGAGAACAACCACTTACGATGATGAATGCTGTGATGATGACAAAGCAGAAAGCAATCAACTTTTACATCGAAGAAAGTGCTAAATGGAAGCAAGAGTTTGAGACAGAAAAGATCGAGAATGAGAGAATTAGACGTTTATTACAAAGTTATTCTAGTTCTGATTATCTCATTGATCGTATTTACCCAACTGTTGCAGGTATGGAAGCTTTTCAAGATGAGAAGCCAAAGAAAAAAGATAGTGGTAAGAAACCGACTGTTAGATATAACAAGTGTCCGCCTCCAATTTGGGAAGGGTATTCTCCTAGAAAACCAAACGAGGAGCAACTTGAAAAAGCCGTCAATATAAAGCTAAAAACCGACACAACTGACGTTTTACCAGATAACATTGATGTCACGTTTACCTCGTCTGATACTGATCATGAGTCCGAGTTAATCAAAAAGGTGGTCGATCAGGTGTTGGATACTGAGGAGGAGTCTGAGTCAAAGTCTGAGTCTGGAAGGTCAAATTCGTCAGTCAACAGTCCAAAGTCATCGGTTAAACGGTCTTATAGTAAAGAATTTTTGTTATCAAAAGCAAATTTGGATGAAGAAACATTTGAAGTTGCATATACTTTAAATGATTCGGACAAATTATACTCTGACAAAGAGTTTCCAATAAGAATTGTTCGTTTTGACATGATCAAAAAGGTTTTCAAAATGACAGAAATTAATATTTCTGAAATAAAAGATTTAAATCTTACTGGAAAACCTAAAAAGTACACTTCAAGAGTTCAACAACGGTTAAACAAGAAAAAGGGCTGTAATTCTGGTTCTGGTTTTCAAAAGAAATCTAACCAAAATCGTAGCTACAAAAAGAAAGGTTTTGGATTTATTCCACCAGAAAATCATAAAAATTTGAAAAATTCTAAAACAAAAACAGAATTTGTGTCAGGTGGAAGTGCAGAAGAGGAACAGAAGAAACCATTCTGGAGACAGTCAAATCAAGAGTTTCTTGCTGAAAAGAAGAAGAATGGAACTGAAATGTTTTATTCAAAAGAAACTAGAACCTGTTACAAATGCAATGAAGCTGGTCACATTGCATGGAACTGCCAGAAAAATGCCAAGTCAAAACAGGGAGTTTCTAACAAGTTGAAAGGAAAAGTTGTTGATAGTGAACCACCAACCGAAAAATTTAAAATTTTTGAAAACTCAACTTATGAGGTTGGTGAGTGTTCTAAAAAGAATTTTTATAAAAAGAAAGAGAATGACAACCAAGTGTGGATTGTTAAGAAAGTTGATGTGAATGTCGGCGATGAATCTGGTTCCACAAAGCCAGAAGAGCCACAGGTTGAGGTAAAAATTTCAGTGACTGATGATGAGTTTCCATCACTGAAATTTGAAGAAGTTAAACAGAAAGTTGGCAAGGTTGATATCTCAAATCAGTTTTACAACGAGAAAACTAAGTTTGATGTTGAGAAAACATTTAATGGAAGTGTTAAGAAAATTTTTGGGAAAATGTTTAATGGGAAAGCTAAGGGGGTTAAAGATTTTTATGCAACTAAAAAGGCAACTTACAACCCTACTACACAAGAACTGAAAGCCATCAAGTCTGAGAAGACTTGGATGGAAGTTTGTTTCCCTTGAAGTCTTAGGATTATGCCGAAGATCCCAAGTTTGTTTCGTGGATCAGGAATCGGCATCTTTCTAGTGTTTGAAAGTTTTTGTTTGAAAAGATTTGAAAAATGTTTGAATTGTACAGGTGAAAGGACTACGCCGGAGCTTCCAGGTTGGTAAGTGCGAAGCAGGAATCGGCATCCTGTTTGGTAAAATGATGCATGTAGACGTAACATTCCTACAGTTGGTATTGGTTAGTCATACCTACAAGTGGTTTTGTTTGTGATCCTACAAGTGGTTTAGAGGTTGCTTGATTGCAAACAGTGAATCAGGGACATTAAATTGTACTTGATTTACTACATCTGATAAAAACTGACAAGATGATGAACCATATCCCCATACTTTACAAGTGGTAAAAACAAACTCATTTTCCAGAAAAATCATTTTGATTAAAACAAACTTAAGTGTTTTGAGATCTAAATGAGAAAATGGTTTGTGATAGGGGGAGTTCAGATTGTTTATGCCAAGTGGATGGCGAATTGAAGTGATTCGATGTCAGTTGTCAAGTTTTTGTACAGTTCATGTTATGTTTCAAGTGGGTCAAGAGTCTAGTTTGTTTTCAAATTTTCTAAAATGTGTTTGCATTTTAGGGGGAGTAGAAAATTTTAGAAAATCCAAAAACATTTGAAAATTTGAAAAACGAAAAAACATGATATAATAAAAAATGAGTTTTTGTGTCAAAGAAGAGGAAATGATAGTACATCAGTAGACTGTCACGGTATGCTAAAGAATTGTATTGTTTAAATAGCGTTAAACGGTCTCACTGATGATATGCCGATAGGTTTTCATACATTTAGTAAACTTTTTCGGGATATAAACTAAAATTCAAACTTGCTTGTTTCGTGGGGAACACTACTTGGATATATAGGTAACCCCTGAAATCTCGTTTGAAAGATCCCTCTTTTTGAGATACTAGGTCTTTATGCTCAGTGATATCTGGGGTATTATCCCAGGACTTCTGATTTTGCGGAAGCAATGGCCTAGTCCCCGGAGAATACTTTCCGCATGCTTGAAATATAGCGCCGCCCTCAGCAAATTGATGAAACAATAAAATTGATAGTCATTGCTGTTGTAATCAAAAGATCCTCTAAAGGGGACCCATCAAAAGTCGAAGCCGTCATCTCTCTGCGTATCGAAAGATCGACCTGAGCTCTCACGGCCCTCGCAATTTAACCCCTTACAGATATCATCTGTGGTATACTCACCTGTAAGACTGAATATTGGGATCTGGATACGGGAGTATATTCAAGAGGTGGGACACATGAATGAGTTTAAGTTCTTAAAATATCTAACTCATATCCTGAATCAGTTGAAATTTGTTTGAAAATTTAAGTGGATCAGTATATCGGCAATCTAAGTGAATTGTTTAATTCTTAATGTGTAACTAAGCTCAGCGGTACTTGTGACTTGTCAAAAACTAATATGATCCTCTTACACAAAACTCACAAAAATATTGTCTGCAAATATTTATTTACTGCATTTCTTTACTTTCAAAAATACAAAAAGATTTTCGGTGTATTTTAGCATAAAGTTTTGAAAAAGTCAAAAAGATTTTCGACAACTGATATTGGAAAGCTGATTGTCAAAATTCCGAGTGCTAAACATGATGACATTGTTGTGAGGGGGAGTGTGTCTTAAAATGTCAAAATGTGTTTTTGGAAATCAACAAGTGGTTCATCAGATGAGTATGATCTGAGAGAGAGTGATTGTTGATGCTTATGTTTATGAGAGGGAGTCATCTGATTATATCAGAATGTTGATGCATTCAAATTGTTAAATTTAGAAATTCATTTCTGGGTTAAGAATGTGCAGGAATAGCCAAGTTTCGATTCTGGAAATTGAAGATTCTATAGAGTGCCAGGTTTAAGATTCTGAAGACAAAGAAAGCCAGACAAAGATCCTGAAGTAGATGTTGCTGAAGAACAAAGAAATGCCAGCAAATCGTTAGGGGGAGTCTGAAGATTTTCAAGTTAAAGAGAGTCTGTTGAAGAAAATAGAGAGAGAAAAGCCCAGAGACTGATCAAGACTGAAGATGTGAAGACACAGCATTGTTGTGACTCGATAGTCGACTCGTCAACATCTGAGGGGGAGTCTGTTGGTGCACTACATCTGTCGACTTCGTCTTGGATCGAGTCTTAGTTTTAGATTGTTAGATCAGGGCACGTTTTACGAGAAAATAGGATAGCGTATAGGTCTAAACTGATAGGTCCGCTTATGTGTCAGGTCCGCTTATGTGTACATGTCCGTATATGGGAACCTACCTGGTCCGCTTATATGTACATGTCCGTATGTGGGAACCTACCAACACTATAAATACCACATAAGCGAACTCATTTGTAACTTTGTCAAATTCCATACCGAGATGCGGTCGGTGTGAAGATCGAGCTGTAAACATTGTCAAATCAATAAAATCAGTAGATTAAGTGAATTGCAAGCTGTCTCTACCTTCGTTTCTTGTTATTCCGCACCTGAAACGTAGTTGAACGCCTCTGAACGACTCTTTCGGGTCGAAACACGATCCTACACAATCTTATTTTAAGTCAGACAGTAAGCTGAACACGGGGTCGTGCCCACTCAACACGCCCCGTGCCCAAGTTTCAGTTATTGAAAACAGAACCCTAAGATCCCGACGGTTGGTAATTTCTGACACAAACATGAGTGATATTGATATTTTTTACTTTCGGCACTCTTATGGTACATGGTGTCAAATTTGTGGTGGCCCTCATAAAGATTTAGAATGTTATTTTCTAAATTATAAGCCCCATTATATAGACCCATTGTTTTCCTGTAGCCTTAAGAGGGGCGAAAGTAAAAATAATCTCTATCACTCCCTCGAATGCTCCCAATCGAATCTTCTAGGAGAAATGCTTCTTGGCGAATTATTTCAAAGGGAAGATTTAATTCTTAATTGGGTAAAGGAAATTGAAATGGATTCCATTAATTCACCTCAAGAAGATACCCAAAAAGAATTATTGGGATCGCATTCAAATAAAAACAACTTCGTTGTTCCCGAAATCACCTCTAACTCTAGCGAGGACTTGAGCGATAGTCGTCCCTGTGTCGATTGTGCTGTGAAGGACTCCCCATCGACTTCGTTCGGTGCATACATAGACCTGAGCAATTCAGCATACACCTTCTTTAACGAGACCCCGGGAAAGGGTTGGACTTGTCCACCTACATTAAGCATAGGAATTACCCTCACCGACATCTCAGGCACTTTGGGGTTGTTCCATCCAGTAAGGAACCACCTGATCCAGATGAATTCCATAGGAATAGATGAAACGTCATAAACTGCCTCTAGACACGGGGCCGTGTCCAGGTCAGCACGCCCCCGTGTCCACCCAAAGATTCTCGTCTGATTTCATGTCAGAATACGGACAAAATGTGTCAGGATCTTGCCTGCACACGGGGCCGTGTGCAATGTGCTGTCGTTTTCTATAAATGCAGCAAGATTCTTGCACATTTAGACCACTCCAAAGACAAAGATCTGGTGGATCTTCACACATACCATCCTAGGTATATTCTAAAGAAGGTTCCCAACCACCATCTTGTCTTTTCCACTTTTATCCATTACCTTCTTCTTCAATTTTTCCTTAATACCTCCATTAGATCTTGAAATTTCCATAATTCCAAGCTTTATTGAGATGTTTGTTAGATTTTTATTCAAGGAATCTTGTTAAAAATAAGTTCTACAACAATGTTTTAAGTTGTTTCTGCTTAAAAATGTTTTAAAAATCATGAAAATAAATTAAAACTCCAAGATTCCTGATGTAGGGTAAAATACACATATTTGTCCCGTGTAAATTGTATAAGTTTTTGTATAGTTTTTATTTATTATTTTTAGTTTTTTGTAGTATATTATATTATTTTGTGTTGGGTCAGGTGCTGGTGTAAATGGAGCAAAAACGAGTAATATGGAAATGACTAGCGAGTTGGGTAGAGTGGGGTGCCAGAGACTGAATTAAATTTGCAGCTATTTTCTGTGATGGGGCCTATGCCACTATCTCTATTTTATAAGTTAGAGGGCTCCCACATCATTATATAGTTTTATACTTTGAATCCATTGACGTTGGGCCGCATGAAGTTTGGGCTGCTAAAATACACATTAGAGACGGCCGCCAAAAGCAGTCAAGCCAGTAGAATATGATTTTGGGCTTTTATCAAATTGCTTGGAGCTGGACGTGAAGCAATATTTGGAGGAAAATCATAAAGAATTAGAGGTGCATATCATAAATATATGGGGGATGCCATTTTTTTTGCTGGACGTGGATTTTAGGGGACAATCTAATGTGCCGCCAAGCATCTTGAGCCCAACAGCAAACTTTACGTGAACATGAGGGATTTGGAAATTCTTTTAGGTGGCAAAAGAAGGGAATATATACAACAACATCAGCCGATATATTTTTTTTATTCTACGAACTTAAGGGATATAATATATCAGACGGCGGGAAGACAGACACATCAGACGTGAACGAAGAACAGAAGGAACGATTTGGAGGTTCATACGGTTCAAGTTTCAAGTTTCAAGGCCACGATTCAAGATTCGATTACGGGTTTGCAAATATTTAATCTATTGGTTCGATATACTTTTTGTTTATTGAATTCATGACTATGATTTATTATTTTAAGACTTGTATTGCATTCTTGGTTATGGTTCTTGGCTAAAACTTCATAAACTACCTAGGTAATGACAATAGTTAAATAAAGTTTGGTTCTTTATTCGATTTTTGGCGTGGTTGTGGATTTTTCTTGTATTGTAAAAGCTTCGGGAATTTAACTTGGTGCATATGCGTGCTTGACGATTATTTTATCACTGTTTATTGCTTCGTATAATCCTTGGTGACGGTCTTTATCACATAATAGGGTTATGCTAGGGTTCTTGATTTAGGTGACGGTCTTTATCACGTAATAGATCATTAATCCTTTAGGGTGAAAATCTAGTAAGTAACCTTAGAAGTAATATTCGGTAATTTAATAAAATCAAGTGTTCTGCTAAACTTGTCGCTGTGAGGCTCGAGGTTATTAATAGGTCTCGGTTTGGTTATAAGTCCTTAACATTCCATTTTCTATTAAACCAAGATTAAAACCCGTAGTTGCTTTAGACGTTCGCGTTGTGAGATAGAGCGTCTTATATAGGCACTTTCAAGAAACTAGAGGACTGAGAGGAAATCTAGAAAACCGGTGAGCGTAACAGCCTAGGTAGTGCCATAAGAATCGCCTTGAGAGTGTTTGAGGGGCTTAGTGGTGTCTTAATAGGTTTAGTATCCAAAGATCCCGGTTCCACACCACAAAATCATCGAATAGAGATCCATTCTGAGTTTAGCTTGCGTCTAGCCTAGGTAGTCTTCATCATCTCTGGTCAAAGTCTTCGTTCGAGTTCGTGTTAGTTATTTAGCTAATCTAGTTATTCGTTATTTGCATTTTTAGGATTTTTAGAAAACCCCCCCATCAATAAACAATTAGTTAAGTCTGTGTCAGTCTAAGTCTAGATAGAGTCTTTAGCGTAATTTAGTAGAGTCTCTTGGGTTCGATACTCGGACTTCCTTAGGCTATATTGCATCGAACGGTACACTTGCCGGTCGTGTGGTTTAGGTTTAAGAGAGTCTTAGTTTTATAAATTTAAAACTTAGAGAGTCTAGTTTAGGGTTTAATTTAGTTAATTTAGTTAAACCACTTTTGTGCACATCAATTCCTTGTTCCAAAAAACCTGCAGACATCTGAACACGGGGCCGTGTTCATTGAGCACGGGGCCGTGTCCGAGGTACTGTTTCCATGAAATTGAACTCTTTTCGGTATGTTTTCTCAGAATGGCGAGCAGAACTAGCGGAGCATCTTCATCGCACTCCAGAAACAACCGACAAGGGAGAAGGTCATTAACGGTGGAAGATTCTCTTGTAAACTACGTTTACGCTTTAAGAGAAGCTATTGATGAAATGATGGGAGTGGAAGAAGCATTGGTTGACCGTATCAATAATTTGACGGTGGGACTAGAGGGATGTCTTCGAGAGGTCAACCTTTTGCACCAAAGGTTGAACATTCTCGCTTCTCCTCCTTTGGTGCCAATTATCACCCAAAGGGCATGGAATGTGGTACCGGAAGTCATCATACCGGCCGAATGGTACACCATACACCCGGATCCCCCTCGAGACATACTACAAGGGGTTCCGGTTGGTGTCACTCCCCCTCCGCAAGGTGTTGAAGAAAACGAGCCCGCCTTCTTCCTCCCGAGAGAAATAGAAGAATGGCTTTAATAACATCTAGGGAATACCCCTCGGTCCGAAGTTATACAAAACTTTTAAATACCGGAAAGCTATTTCCGAAAATTTTGAAAAAAATAGAACTCCTTATGATGATTTTATGTATCACTTGACCTACCTATCTTAGGACCCTTAGTTTTATTTTTCTGCTTTAAATTTTCTAGGACCTAATGTAATATGCCAGTTTTAATGAATGATGGTTTTTCAAATTATTTTGTGTTTGGATGATGATATAAAGGAATAAAACATACTTGGGATGGTGAAGGATACCAAGGGAAACTTGCACCAGCACCCCATGCACAAAAACAGGGCCACCCGACAATTTTTCTTCATTACAGCAAGTTCAGCACAGGGTCGTGCTCAGCCAACATGCCCCGTGCCCAACCATCTGCAGGAAGTTGCCCAGTTCAGGTACCTGGACACGGGGCGAGCTCACTGAACACGCCCCCGTGTCCAGCGTTCTATTACTTTACTTTCTTTTCTGTTACTGGCAATCTGAACACGGGGCCGTGCCCGGACACCACGGGGTCGTGTCCAGAAGCCCAGTAACATAAATTTTTGCTTTTTCACAACTTTTTACACATTCAATCAACCTAAAAACTTATTTTTGGGACACATTGAGGACAATGTGTAATTTAAGTGTGGGGGGATGCTAAAACCTTAAATTTTGCAAGTCCTAATTACAATCCTTACACAAAACTCTATTGAAACCACTAAACACCCCAATTTCATTTTTTTTTACTTGTCTAGGTTTAATTTGGGAATTTAGAATTCTAAAAAAGTTATATTTTTACAAATTTACAACTGATAGCGTCGTGATAAAAAGAACCAACATAAGAAAATTATGAAACGGCATGATAAATCTAGTTAAAATTTGATTATATATACTTGATCACATAAAAACCCATTCCCACAAAAAGTGAGTTTTGAGCCTTTATTGAGCATACAAATACACATCTTTAAACTAAATGCTCATTTTTCGTTTCTTGTGTGAATAGCCGCTTGGTTTCTTACGACTCTAGAACTTGCCACGATGATACATTCCCGGTCCTTACCAACTTAAACCCGAGTAAGTAAATGATGGAGGCATTAGGACTAACCTTTTTTTATTTCAACACCATTATTTTTTTAACCACCTACCCAAAATCCCCCTAGTTAACCCCTTTGAGCCTAAACCTTTTCATTTCTTAACCCAAAACTAACACCCTTTTACCCACCAAAACCCTTTTTTTTCATTTTAACCCTTTATTTTTGTAACAAAGCTCGGTTTTCGTGTGACTTCCTTATCGTTGAAAAGAAATGAAGTTAGCAATAAACAAACAAAGCTCATCAAAAGAAGGTTTGTTTGAATAAAGCTTCATTGGAATAAAAAGTCACAAAAATGTTTTGCGAAAACCGACGCTTTTTACGCCTTTCGCCCTTTTCTACTAACCACTAACCCAACCACCTACCTTTAACCCAAGCCTAACTCTTCCCCCAAAGTCCTCTTGATATTTACAAAGGTGTATAGTTAAAAAGGATGAGGATTGATTGCTTGGCAAGCTTATGGTAGAAGTAAGTTCCATGCCGCTCTCGAGAGTTTTCACAAAAATACACCTTCGGCCGAGTGTTGAGGGATCCCCCGTGAGGTATGTGAACTTGTATATAAATGGAATTTTAAAGAGGCATGTTATGCCCTAATAAGTAATTTATCTTATGTAATGTTTTAAATAAATCATGACGAATAAGATTGTTAATAAATAAAAATAAAACTTAATAAAAAATCTTGGAAATCCCGACACTCTATGACAAGCCCAAAACCTTCTGTTCTACCCATTCCATTTGGGACTGTAAAGCCACATTATAAGGAGTTTTGCTTGAGGACAAGCAAAGATTCAAGTGTGGGGGTATTTGATGTGTGCAAAATGCAACATATAAATTACATCAAATGTGGCATAAAACTAACCCTTTTTAAGTACTAATGTTGGAAAAAGTGTGTGACAACCCGAACTTTCAAGGTTAGGGACGTTTAACCATGTGATCTTAATTTCTCGTTAACCCTCTCTGATGTGTTAGATATGATGTACGGGTATACCTTGGTCAAGCTTAAACTTAAACGTACGATAATTCTGTTAAATTTTGCACACTTATGTGATTGGGCCGCACCTATCACAATACTATTGGGCCGCCACCACACTTAAATTAACTCGGCCCAATCCCTCAATTACTTCCTGATACCTCTCGGCCCAAATCCTTTAAGTTATTTAGTGGCCCAACCGGCCACACTTAATTGACTTGACCCAACTCTCATATTTTCCTTCTTATATTTGCGTAAGTTATGTATTTGGTATTTTATATCACCACTAGTTGCAAACCCTAAACAACTATTATCACCTCCATATTTATGTACGGCAGAAGAGGGCCCCACCCCCCCCCCAAACATAATTTTGTTCCATCAAATTACTGGTTAGTAAATCTTCATAGTTAAAGTTATTATTAATTATTAGTGATGACGATGTTCATGTATAATCTTAATTATTAAAGTTATTGCTAAGTGTTATAAGCATCTGGCAGTTTCATGAATTCTGGTTGAGTAATGATGTGTGAGCCGATCGGCTATTGATTGTTAATGTTAGATTTTATTAATGTTAATAATATTGGTTAATGATGTGTGGAACATTATGACATGAACCTGATGAATTGTTATTCGATGATTTGAACATGAGTAATAATGATTAGTCGCTAAATAAAGACATGGTTCGGTTTAGTTGGAATGAGAATCTTGAATGATTGATACTTGACCTGTGCCCTAACGAAGCGATTAATTGATGATGGTTTGGCTAATGTATGTTGGTGTAATGTGTGAGTTGAATGATTTAGAGTAGCTACATATGAAACTGGTAACATAGGTGAATTGGTAATTTTGTATTGCATAACCATGTTGATTGAATAAAATTGCTAAATATATGTTGGGCCTTAACTGTTAATCAGGCCAAACTCAAACCGCAGGCCCACCCAATGACGTATGGGCCGCACGGTTGTAATATGGGGCAGCCGTGTAATTCAATTGGGCCACGCTGATGCCGTAGCTTCTGTTGGGCCTGGGGTTGGTGTTTGGTAATGGGTCGAACACTAGGGGAGCAGATCATAAGTTAGGTTGAGGATTGGGCTTGACACATGTAGTTTAGATCAGCAAGTTTATTGGGCTGCATTGTTTAAGTTAAACATTGAGTGTTGGTGAATAGGCCACGTAGGAACTGATTGAATATTGGGTCGAATACTGGTTGAGCCCGAACGGTTGGGTTGAATAGGTGGGTGTGTGACCGAACGAAATTAAAAGGGGTGTTATTTGCTATGTGTCGGGTGTGGCGTGAACTTGTAATGTGAGTGTACACGTGAATCAACTATCGACTATGTGTATGTGTATGGACTGGCATGTTAAATGAATTAACCGTCATGAATGGAATTGCATGTGTACGTTGCATGTACATTAAATGTGCTTTATGTGAACAATGAATACGTGAATTAATTGTATGTGAAAGATGTGGTACATGTGCACGTAGAACTGACTGTTATCGGTAACCCTTTTAGGACGTGTTTGATCAACCGGTAAACAAGTAACTAATCTTACCAAGCAAACCAAGGTGAGTTTACACTTTCTATAAGGCATGGGATTCCCGGTGGTTTAGGAATGGGTTAAGAAGCGAAAACGAAACCTATATATTCACCTCTAACAGAATATGTACCATCGTCCTCGGTTGGGAAGGACGACTACGCTTAACCTACGTATTCTCGGTTGGGTAGAGTACGTACCTTCGTTCTCGGTTGGGAAGGACGACTACATTTAACCTGCGTATTCTCGGTTGGGTAGAGTACGTACCTCCGTCCTCGGTTGGGAAGGATGACAACCTATAAGTGGTTTACAACATGGAGTAGCCCCCACTGGTTATGGTTTGGGAAATAAGGAACTGATTAACTATTGGTTTTCAAATGAACTTATGGTTTTTGAAACAACTTTAAACTGGACAACCAACTGTGAACTCGCTCAACTTTGTTGTTGATTCGTTGTTACATGCCTTGCAGGCTTTTAGGTGCATATTGTTGGAACTTGCTGTCTGGGAAGCTGGAGTGGTCATGGGTCGAGATACATGGAAATCACAACACAAGGCTAATGGCTTTTACATGTGGTTTATAAACACATAACGAATGAATTATGCTTCCGCTGTATACTGTGAATTATTTGTAACGTTCTAACACTTAATGTTAATAAATGAAAGCTTTATTTAAATATAACTATGAGTTCAATGTGATTGGTGGCTAGATCCTGGTACGTCACACACCTTGCGGGAGATTCCGCGTGTGGTATTTTGGGGGTGTGACAGATTGGTATCGGAGCCACTGGTTATAGTGAACTTGGTTTTAAAATGTTTTTATAAAACCAGACTATAACTGAACAGAGCCGAAATCGACCATGACACTCAACTCCAGATTGTAAGGTTCGTCTATTACACCTGCTTCATACATTGCATAACTAGTACACGTTTGTTTATGATGCAACATGCGAACACACACCCGTCACTATAGCATGATAGCAAGGGTTGCTTGCTTACATTATGATACGTTGATAGCACATCATAGTCCTTAGATTTTTGTGATCTATCTTTTTTATAACCTCTGTTTGGCATTCGAATTAGGGAACCATTTGACATGAGTTAGGAGGAACTGAGATGAGCATGCAAATCGCAATATTATTGTGGGTGCACACGTAATAATAATGTGGGGTGCATGTGAGTCCCAGTGAGCCTTAACAAGTGGAAAAGGGGTTCCGTTCCGTTATTTGATCGATGTGAAACATAACAAACCTATTGGGGTCATAGCAGTGATTGTCCCCTACTCGAACGTGAAGTTTTCATTCATCTCTAGGTCCCTTCGAATCTTGATGCTATCGAGTATTACCTGAACACCCATCTGAACACCTAGCGAACCATGTAGAATGTTAGGTGCTTATACGAACGACCCTGAGTTGGATGTCGCAGTGTCGAATTATTGATTGATACATTTTTTACTCCTCTTCGTTTGCTGGAACTCATGTATTGACATCTTAGATCCCAAAGTTTGATCACTTCTGCGATACCCTCGTAACAGACCGAGTATTACTCAAGCAACTTGCAACATCGATGGACAGGAGGATGAGCGTAGTACTTTACCGACCTCAGTACTTAACGACCCTGATTACCGGCAACGAGCACCAGCGAATTGGCTTCAATTGAATCCTTAACCCTTGTTAGCGACTCATGGGAGTCAACTCTTACGAATCAATCAGGACATAAGCAATGACAATCGACTATAACGCGGAATGTGTAACTGCCAGCACAGTGAGAAGTACTTTAGGATGTGGCTCAGAATGTGGAAAGATGGACCTTGATGGTGAAGGATCGTAGGGCTTCGTTTCGAGCAACGACATAGGGAGCAGCAGTCACAGCGACAACAAGGTATATTCGTAACCCTAGCCTACAGTATGTAAATAAAGGTGCCTACAACATGGATTGGCCGTGGTTAAGTTAAAAACTCAACGACCAAAGGAACAACGCCAGCACTTGAAATCCTTGTAATGAAAACAGCAACACTGGAAATAATGCTCATGGAAGGGCATTTAGGGTTGACGTGGGCGACGCCAGGTTGGTGGCAACTTAGAAGCCTGAACGGGTAGCTAATCGCTTCGTCTCTGTCCTGTTTAACCCTGATGCTTCTCGAAAGGCTGATGGCAAGTCAATTGAGGCATCATATGCATGTAGGGATGCAAATTCAACCGTGTGGGACACGTTTTCGACATCGATCTTCCTTCTACTACCCACGATGGTGTTAATGCAGTAGTCAGTATGGGTTGGTTAACAAGACATCGCGCAGTTATACCCTGTGAGGGGAAGGTTTTAGCCTGTTATAAAGTATCCGAGTGGAGCAGAGGTTAGCATCAATTCAGCAGTGAAGGCCAGAAGTGTCTAAGGAAGGATTACCCTGCCATGGTAGCACTCGTTACTGATGTCAAGGCTAAGGAAAAGAGGATCGAGGATCCACCGATTGTTCGTGATTTCTCCTTAAGTGCTACCAGAAGAACTATCAGGTTTGCCTTCACATCGTCAGATGGAATATCAGATCGGTATCATGACAGAAACAGCCCTTCTTACTAGTATTCCTTATTGTCTTGCACCAGGAAGGTTGCAAGAACTGTCTAATCAACTTCAAGAACTGTTGGACAGGAGTTTGTCAGACCTAATTCTTTTTCACTTTGGGGAGCCCCAGTTATACTAGTAAAGATAAGACTTTTCTTATGTGTATCGATTATCGAGAAAGTAACAATGTGACAGTTAGGAACCGCTTGTCTCGACCATGCGTTGGCCACCTATCGACCAGTTACAAGGAATACGCTTCCATTCGGGGATTAGCTAGCAAACCAACTATCATCAGATGGAAGTCCAAGAGAAGAATGCTCTTAGAACAGCATGTCGAACGCAATGCAGCCATTTCAACTTTATACACCATGATTATTGAGTTGATCACCACACCAGCAGCTTCAGGGATCACATGAATCAACCGTATTTGTTGACGTCGTTCCGAATCATGACCAGGAGAAAGGAACACCCTGGGTGGCATATGTATCCTATCTGTGGGAGGAGCCATTACGTGTGAAGTCTTGTTAAATGCCACATCTAGATTCGAGAGATGCATTTTGATCACGTAACCAACAGAGTGGGAATACACGTGGACCTCGCGGAGATAGAAACTGATCGACACCAAAGATTCCTTCGGGGATGCAGCAATTACTCGTTTTCGCTAGATACCATCGCAGCTTACCCGCAGGGTATTCGAAGATCGCGCAGCTTAACTCCCTTAAGCACAGCAGGGTGCTGTGTTCGTGGGAGACCAAAACAGAAGGACGTCTTTTACGCTTTCAAATCCCAACACTGCAATGCACCGAGCATCGTCTTTACCCGAGGGTGTGGGTGACTTAGTGGTATACCATGATGGTCCGAATCAGAGTCCCAATTACACACCGATGCAACACGAGAGAGTGATGACTTACGTGATGGAGTTACAAAGAGGAACTGTACCGTGGTCTTGGGATTTTAGATGGAGGAATCACTTGGACGGTACCCGATGCGTTATTTAGACTGATCACAAGGGCCTCCCGTGTACCTTAACTTCGATAGAGCTAAATCTGTTAATGGCATCGCTGGAGGAAACTTTAGGATGATTACAACTATGAAACTTGAACGTGCACGAGCTTTGCAGCTCACTATCGACTCTAACTTACCTGATCAGACTCGCTCTGTTCAAACTGGAGAACTGAAGGAAGAGGATTTTCAAGTTGAACCCATGTGGGGCATGGAGAAGCAACCTTTGACAGGTCGGACGATACTCGTTACCTCATGGAACGAATGTGGGTCTCACTATACGGCAACTATAGGGAACTCTGGCTGAGCAAAGCACACCAGCTTCGATATTCTAGTCGTCTGGGTTTTGATGAGAGGCATTAGGATTTATAAACCTTGTTCTGGTAATCGGGCATGAAGGCCCACCTAGCTAGGTATGGGAATGATGTTTGACTTATCGAAAAGTCAAAGTGAAGTGTTAGCGACTAGAAACACCTATATCGAAAGCGAAAACAGACTGCCATGGATTTGGTCGCTAGCCTACTTACAAATCGAAATGGAAACAATATCACCTGGATGATCGTTGATTGTCTCACGTAACCAGCACACTTTCTAGCCGTCAAGGAAACGGGTAAGTTTTCTACACTAGCAGTCATCTACCTGAAAGAAGTGGTTGCTAAGCACGGGGTGCCAACCTCCATTATCTCTGATCGCGACCCACGATTTGCATTTGATCTGTGGCAAGCGATGCACAAATCCTTTGGCTCACGTCTAGACATGAGCATGGCATATCATCCCCAGGCGGAGGGGCAGACTGAACGCACCATCCAAACTCTTGAAGACATGCTTCGAGCATGTGTAATCGACTTTGGCAACGGCTGGGAAAGACATCTTCCCTTTAGTGGAGTTTTCGTATAACAACAGTTACCACACCAGCATCCAAGCTGCTCCATATGAGGCATTGTACGGAAAGAAATGCCGATCACCCCTTTGTTGGGCAGATGTTGGAAACAGCCAAATCACTGGCCCAGAACTCGTCGTAGACACAATAGAGAAGATTGCTCAGATACGACAATGAATGGCGGCAGCTCGTGACTGTCAGAAAAGCTACGCTGATAAGCGCAGGAAACCACTCGAGTTCCAGGTTGGGGATCGAGTACTACTTAAAGTCCCACCTTGGGAAGGTGTAGTTCGTTTTGGTATACGATACAAACTCAACCCGTGATATGTTGGACCTTTTGAAATCACGAAGAGAATTGGCACGATGGCCTACAGATTGAATCTACCCGGAGAACTCAGTGGAGTTCACAACGTATTCCGTGTGTCGAATCTGAAGAAGTTTCTGTCAGATGAAACCCTCATAGTTCCTTTCAAGGAGCTCACCATCAACGATCAGTTGCGATTTGTCGAGGAACCAGTGGAAATCTTGGACCGGGAGGTCAAGATTCTCAAACGCACCAGGATACCTAGTGTTCGAGTTCGTTGGAACTCCCGTCCTGGCCCAGAGTTTGCCTGGGAACGAGAAGACCAAATGAAACAAATATCCCCAGTTGTTCGAGAACAATGAAATCACTACTGAGGCTGAAGCTACTGTGGAATTTCAGGACGAAATTCCAAACCAACGGGGGAATGATGTGACACCCCAAAAAAACCAGGAAACCACGAAACCTAACTAGCTTCCTCAGTAACTACGTGCTAAATTTCGAGACGAAATTCCATTTCAAGTTGGGGATGATGTGGCACCCGGGGAAAACTTGCAACAATCTTGATTTCTCACTTCACTCCTTTGTGCTTACTCGTCAAATTTCGGGACAAAAATTCTTTCAAGTTGGGGATGATGTGACAACCCGAACTTTCAAGGTTAATGACGTTTAACCCTGTGATCTTAATTTCTCGTTAACCCTCTCTGATGTGTTAGATATGATGTACCGGTATACCTTGGTCAAGCTTAAACTTAAACGTACGATAACTCTGTTAAATTTTGCACACTTATGTGAGTGGGCCGCACCTATCACAAAACTATTGGGCCGCCACCACACTTAAATTAACTCGGCCCAATCCCTCAATTACTTCCTGATACCTCTCGGCCCAAATCCTTTAAGTTATTTAGTGGCCCAACCGGCCACACTTAGTTGACTTGACCCAACTCTCCTATTTTCCTTCTTATATTTGCATAAGTTATGTATTTGGTATTTTATATCACCACTAGTTGCAAACCCTAAACAACTATTATCACCTCCATATTTATGTACGGCAGAAGAGCCCCCCCCCCCCCCCCCGAAACATAATTTTGTTCCATCAAGTTACTGGTTAGTAAATCTTAATTGTTAAAGTTATTGTTAATTATTAGTGATAACGATGTTCATGTATAATCTTAATTGTTAAAGTTATTGCTACGTGTTATAAGCATCTGGCAGTTTCATGAATTCTGGTTGAGTAATGATGTGTGAGCCGATCGGCTATTGATTGTTAATGTTAGATTTTATTAATGTTAATAATATTGGTTAATGATGTGTGGAACATTATGACATGAACCGGTTGAATTGTTATTCGATGATTTGAACATGTGTAATAATGATTAGTCGCTAAATAAAGACATGGTTCGGTTTAGTTGGAATGAGAATCTTGAATGATTGATACTTGACCCGTGCCCTAACGAAGCGATTAATTGATGATGGTTTGGCTAATGTATGTTGGTGTAATGTGTGAGTTGAATGATTTAGAGTAGCTACATATGAAACTGGTAACATAGGTGAATTGGTAATTTTGTATTGCATAACCATGTTGATTGAATAAAATTGTTAAATATATGTTGGGCCTTAACTGTTAATCGAGCCAAACTCAAACCGCAGGCCCACCCAATGACGTCTGGGCCGCACGGTTGTAATATGGGGCAGCCGTGTAATTCAATTGGGCCACGCTAATGTCGTAGCTTCTGTTGGGCCTGGGGTTGGTGTTTGGCAGTGGGTCGAACACTAGGGGAGCAGATCATAAGTTGGGTTGAGGATTGGGCTTGACACGTGTAGTTTAGATCAGCAAGTTTATTGGGCTGCATTGTTTGAGTTAAACATTGAGTGTTGGTGAATGGGCCGCGTAGGAACTGATTGAATATTGGGTCGAATACTGGTTGAGCCCGAACGGTTGGGTTGAATAGTTGGGTGTGTGACCGAACGAAATTAAAAGGGGTGTTATTTGCTCTGTGTCGGGTGTGGCGTGAACTTGTAATGTGAGTGTACACGTGAATCAACTATCGACTATGTGTATGTGTATGGACTGGCATGTTGAATGAATTAACCGTCATGACTGGAATTGCATGTTTGCGTTGCATGTACATTAAATGTGCTTTATGTGAACAATGAATACATGAATTAATTGTATGTGAAATATGTGGTACATGTGCACGTAGAACTGACTGTTATCGGTAACCCTTTTAGGACATGTTTGATCAACCGTTAAACAAGTAACTAATCTTACCGAGCAAACCAAGGTGAGTTCACACTTTCTATAAGGCATGGGATTCCCGGTGGATTGGGAATGGGTTAAGAAGCTAAAACGAAACCTACATATTCACCTCTAACAGAATATGTACCATCTTCCTCGGTTGGGAAGGACGACTACGCTTAACCTACGTATTCTCAGTTGGGTAGAGTACGTACCATCATTCTCGATTGGGAAGGACGACTTATGTATCTTCGTTCTCGGTTGGGAAGGACGACTACATTTAACATGCGTATTCTCGGTTGGGTAGAGTATGTACCTCCAACCTCGGTTGGGAAGGATGACAACCTATAAGTGGTTTACAACATGGGGTAGCCCCCACTGGTTATGGTTTGGGGAATAAGGAACTAATTAACTACTGGTTTTCAAATGAACTTATGGTTTTTGAAACAACTTTAAACTGGACAACCAACTGTGAACTCGCTCAACTTTGTTGTTGATTTGTTGTTACATGCTTTGCAGGCTTTTAGGTTCATATTGTTGGAACTTGCTGTCTGGGAAGCTGGAGTGGTTGTGGGTCGAGATACATGGAAATCACAACACAAGGCTAATGGCTTTTACATGTGGTTTATAAACACTTAACGAATGAATTATGCTTCCGCTGTATACTGTGAATTATTTGTAACGTTCTAACACTTAATGTTAATAAATGAAAGCTTTATTTAAATATAACTATGAGTTCAATGTGATTGGTGGCTAGATCCTGGTACGTCACACGCCTCGTGGGAGATTCCGCGTGTGGTATTTTGGGGGTGTGACAGATTGGTATCAGAGCCATTGGTTATAGTGGACTTGGTTTTAAAACGTTTTTTATAAAACCAAACTATAACTGAACAGACCCGAAATCGACCATGACACTCAGCTCCAGATTGCAAGGTTCGTCTTTTACACCTGTTTCATACATTGCATAACTAGTACACGTTTGTTTATGATGCTACATGCGAACACACACTCGTCACTATAGCATGATAGCATGGGTTGCTTGCTTACATTATGATACATTGATAGCATGTCATAGTCCTTAGATTTTTGTGATCTATCATTTTGATAACCTGTGTTTGGCATTCGAATTGGGGAACCATTTGACATGAGTTAGGAGGAACTAAGATGAGCATGCAAATCGCAATATTATTATGGGTGCACACATAATAATAATGTGGGGTGCATGTGAGTCCCAGTGAGCCTTAACAAGTGGAAAAGGGGTTCCGTTCCATTATTTGATCGATGTGAAACATAACAAACCTACAGGGGTCATAGCAGTGATTGTCCCCTACTCGAACGTGAACTTTTCATTCATCTCTAGGTCCCTTCGAATCTCGATGCTATCGAGTATTACCTGAACACCCATCTGAACACCTAGCGAACCGTGTAGAATGTTAGGTGCTTATACGAACGACCCTGAGTTGGATGTCGCAGCATCAAATGATTGATCGATACCTTTCTTACTCCTCTTCATTTGCTGGAACTCATGTATTGACATCTTAGATCCCGAAGTGTGATCACTTCTGCGATACCCTTGTAACAGACCGAGTATTACTCAAGCAACTTGCAACATCGATGGACAGGAGGATGAGCGTAGTACTTTACTGACCTCAGTACTTAACGACCCTGATTACCGGCAACGAGCACCAGCGAATTGGCTTCAATCAAATCCTTAACCCTTGTCAGCGACTCATGGGAGTCAACTCTTACGAATCAATCAGGACATAAGCAATGACAATCGACTATAACGCGGAATGTGTAACTGCCAGCACAGTGAGAAGTACTTTAGGACGTGGCTCAGAATGTGGAAAGATGGACCTGGATGGTGAAGGATTGTAGGGCTTCGTTTCGAGAAACGATATTGGGAGCAGCAGTCACAGCGACAGCAAGGTATTCGTAACCCTAGCCTATAGTATGGAAATAAAGGTGCCTACAACATGGATTGGACGTGGTTAAGTTAAAAAGTCAACGACCAAAGGAACAACGACAGCACTTGAAATCCTTGTAATGAAAACAGCAACACTGGAAATAATGCTCATGGAAGGGCATTTAGGGTTGACGTGGGCGACACCAGGTTGGTGGCAACTTGGAAGCCTGAACGGGTAGCTAATCGCTTCGTCTCTGTCCTGTTTAACCCTGATGCTTCTCGAAAGGCTGATGGCAAGTCAATTGAGGCATTATATGCATGTAGGGATGCAAATTCAACCGTGTGGGACAATTTTTCGACATCGATCTTCCTTCTACTACCCACGATGATGTTAATGCAGTAGTCAGTATGGGTTGGTTAACCAGACATCGCGCAGTTATACCCTGTGAGGGGAAGGTTGTCGCCTGTCATAAAGTAACCAAGTGGAGCAGAGGTTAGCATCAATTCAGCAGTGAAGGCTAGAAGTGTCTACGGAAGGATTACCCCGCCATGGTAGCACTCATTACTGATGTCAAGGCTAAGGAAAAGAGGATCGAGGATCCACCGATTGTTCGTGATTTCTCCCTATGTGCTACCAGAAGAACTATCAGGTTTGCCTTCACATCGTCAGATGGAATATCAGATCGGTATCATGACAGAAGCAGCCCTTGTTACTAGTATTCCTTATTGTCTTGCACCAGGAAGGTTTCCAGAACTGTCTATATGGAGGTATGTTGGCTACCTGGTCGGGGGTTAAGGGAAGGGTTTGGTAAGAGTCTTGCCTTGTTCAGTGTATAGATCCTGCAAGGACCTGGGTCAACTTTAGTAGGACCTCCTTCAATACCCACTGGTATTGGATGGCGGGGGTTCGAACTCCTTGACCCCCTCATGTGTAAACTACTATTAAAACTTTAACCCGGCTACTTAGGACTGTATCCCTGCTGACTCAAACTACTTAGCTGAGGGTAACGTCACCTCCAGAAGAGGGGCCTACCACAATATGCATTAATAACTTAATTAATAATATTTCAATAATCCAACCCTTTAGGATTGTATCCTTGCTGACTCAAACTACTGGGTTGAGGGTAACGTCACCTACAGAAGAGGGGCCTACTACAATAACTAAGATAATCTCTTAAAAAGTGCAAAAGTGCAGAAATAATCAAAGGTTACACTAAACACGATTCGGATCCAAGTGATTCATCTTGTGTATTTGTTTTTATTTTATTTTATTTTTCAGCATTTTAGTTAGTTTTTATTTTTCTAGTTTAAAGCATTTTTCTAAACTTTTGATTTGATTAGACGTTGAGGATAAACCGGTATTAAAAGCTCTTGTGTCCTTGGACGACCTCGGTATCTTACCAACACTATACTACGCTCACGATGGGTGCACTTGCCCATATGTGTGTTTAGTGTTAGTAAATATCGTGTTTTATAAATTTAAAACTTGGCTAAAAAGTGTTAAAGGGCTTAAAATATACATTAAAAATCTATAACACCACACGCACATCACGTATTCCTCTCAGGATTACCCAATTGATTTACCCAAAAACCTATCCCTCTCAGGGATACCCAATGATTGTCCCAACCACCGGGACGCATGATCAAGAGGAATGAACTCGCCTTTGCTTTGCTCGGTATGTTAAATTACCCGTCCAAGTTGGTCAACACAAACCCTACCGTGGTTACCAAACGTTATCAGTTACATCGTCAAACAGATCGCGTAATACACATAACAGGTAGGTTTGCTATTCACACAATAATCATTCTTAACATGCAGCATATACCCATTTCTCAAGCAAGTCCACATCTCATGTGCTTGTCACTAACATAATAATAATAATAATAATAAGGGACTGTTCTGTTTACACGAGTCAAGTTCCTTTCTCAATTAATATGTTTATCATGTAACATTAGTATCCCATGAATATAAGTATACATTAATCACGTATATTTCAACGTGTTACTGTTACAGTTCTAGTGCACGACGAAGGACCCCTACGGCGAAAGACTATCCGACGAATAACCCTATGTTTCGTCGAGAACAGTCCAACAAAAGACCACTATGTTTCGTCGAGGTCAACTATGGCGAAAAACTCCCTTTTTCGTTGGGTTACTCATGACGAATACCATCGAGGTCAGTTAACAGTTCCTTACCCACATAACATCAGTTACACATATTCATCAACAACAGATCAAACGATAGTTACATTACGATGTTCATAGCAACCTTAAACACTGTTCATCATTACAATTAATAAACCCTAATATTAACATTGATATGCGTTAACATGGATTCAAACATGAGACGTTGATCAAGACCCATTACTGATTCATAATCACAAGTTTCTATTGCTATCCCTAAGCCATCATGTATATCATATACAATCACGTTTTTGATGTAATCCTTCTCCTGTAATTTAGATTATCATTCTTATTATAATCGGCACTGTCATCAAGAATATTCATACAAAATTTCTGGATTTACAATATCAATCACAAACCCTAATCACACAAAATCATACAAAACAGCCTGAACATCATAACACACCATTAATGAGAGGACACTAACCGTGATTAGCTTAATCGAGATAGAAAGTTTCGTGATCTAATGATTGTCGTCGCACAAGGAATATGGAGAAGGAACTTTAGGGTTTGTTCTTACGGCAACAGTTTACAAGAAGTTATAATATAAAAAGGGTTTGGGCCGCAATCCTCTTTGGGCCGAAGTCCCTTGTTGGCGAAAGACCTTCTCGACGAAAGTCCCATCTTTCATCGAGATGTGGTTGGCGAAAGACGCTATCTTTTATCGAGATGTGGTTGGCAAAAGACCCTATCTTTCGTCGAGATGTGGTTGTGACGAAGAACATTATTAAATCTTAATTAAACTATACTTAATGATATTTAGCACCACACCAATAACAATCACCAATGCACATAAAACATTAATTATCTAATTACCTACACACGACACCACGTACAACAAATCGTAAAAACAGGAATATGACGTCAGTGATGTGTAAAGGAAAGACCTTGAAATCTCGGGTTGTCACATCATCCCCAACTTGAAAGAAATTTCGTCCCGAAATTTGACAGGTAATCCAAAACAGCAAGATGTTAACTCAGGATGACTGTGGATTCTCCGCGGGTACCACATCATCCCCAACTTGAAAGGGAATTTCGTCCCGAAATTCACCAGTTACACCAGATTTAGATTTGTCAGTTGGAAATAAGTGAGGGTACTTGAGCTTCATCTGATCCTCGCGCTTTCACGTGAACTCCGGTCCACGTCTTGAGTTCCAATGAACTCTCACAATTGGAATTCGACTATGCTTACGAACTTTGACTTCCCGATCCATAATTTCAATGGGTTCTTCGAAAAACTGCAACTTGTCGTCAATTTTTAATTCTTGAAATGGTACCACAAGTGTTTCATCAGACAAACACTTCTTCAGTTGTGAAACATGGAATACATCATGAACGTTACCCAACTCAGGAGGTAACTCTAGCTTGTAGGCCACTTTACCGATTCACTTCAGGATTTTGAATGGCCCAACATAGCGTGGATTAAGCTTGCCAAGCTTCCCAAAGCGCACCACACCCTTCCAGGGTGAAACTTTTAGCATAACACAATTGCCTACAGTGAATTCCAAAGGTTTCCTATGCTTGTCAGCGTAGCTTTTCTGACGGTCGCGTGCCGCCGCCATACGATTTGTGATCTGGACAATCTTTTCCGAAGTTTCAAGAACAAGTTCCGGTCCTGTGATCTGGCTGTCACCCACTTCAGCCCAACAAAGAGGAGAATGACATTTCCGGCCATACAACGCTTCAAACGGAGCTGCCTGGATACTATTGTGATAACTGTTGTTGTAGGAGAATTCGATCAACGGCAAGTGCTTATCCCAGCCTTTACCAAAATCGATCACACATGCTCGCAACATGTCTTCCAGGGTTTGGTTCGGTTTGTTCGCAACATGTCAAGGTGTGAGCCAAACGATTTATGCATTGACTACCACAAATCAGATATAAAACGCGGATCACGATCAGAGATAATAGAGGTTGGCACCCCGTGTCTAGAAACCACTTCCTTCAAATAAACAGCAGCAAGGTGTGAGAACTTATCCGTCTCCTTGATTGCTAGAAAATGCACTGACTTCGTGAGACGATCAACGATCACCCAGATGGTATCGTTTCCGTTATGAGTTCTTGGCAAACCAGTGACGAAATCCATAGCAATCTGCTCCCATTTCCACATGGGTATTTCTGGTTGTTGAAGCAGACCTGAGGGTTTCTGATACTCCACTTTGACTTTGGCACAAGTCAAACACTTACTCACATACGTCGCGATGCTAGCTTTCATCTTCGGCCACCAATACAATACTTTGAGGTCCTAATACATCTTATCTGATCCTGGGTGAACAGAGTATCGAGACTTGTGCGCTTCATCCATCACAAGCTCCCTAAGATCTCCAAACAATGGAACCCATATCCGTTTGTTGGGATTGAACCCTATCAGAGGAACAGATAATTAAAGCCAAAACTGGATCAGAGCAGTGAATCCAGAATAAGCAGACGATTATAGTTGGTTCATACAAATCTCTCCCCTTGAAAGTGGTTTCATATCTGCTGACCTCTTATCTGCTGATCCTACTAAGTGCTGACCTACAACTGCTGCCTTGCATCTACTGCCAATGTCAAAGACTGATGGAAGACCAAAGCCCTGCTGATTCAATCTACTGCCTTGAATCAAGTGCTGTTGATCCGGACAAGCATTGCTGGGTTCACAGCAGTGGAAGGAAGCAGCAGCTGTTTAAGTGTCTTTTATTTAAAGAAATGTAATAGCAGTAGTTAGTACATCAGTGTTTCTATAGATCAGAGGTTAGAGTTTGTTAGGAGGTTAGATGTCACTTTCATGGTGACGTCAGCTAAGATGCTCAGTGGTTTGCAAGTGCCTATAAATAGTTCAGTACTTTGTACTGTTCTATTATTCTTTTCACGAACAAACTACTGAGCTCTGGCTGAGGGGGAGTTTGCATTCATTCATCAATCATTGTAATCGTTGTTGAAACAAATTCAATCTTTTGATTCATTGTGTAAAGATGTTTGATTAAAGTATTACTCTCGTTTGATTGTATGCAAAGTTTGTTTTCATCTTAATTCCGCTGCACAACTCTTTCATTTCCATTTTAACTTCAAACGAAAATACAATCAAAAACAAACTCAGATCCAACAATTGGTATCAGAGCCTGGACAGTCAAATTTGATTTAACAATCATTTTGACGTAAATAGTTCAGCTCATAACAGTTGATACTAATCGTTTGTTCGTCCGTTGAAAAACAGAGCAAGGATTAATCACCATTAAAGTTGATTTCTCAGTGTCTGTAAAACAACAAGAATGACGTCACAATCTCAGGATGATAAAAACAACATCGGCTTACTTTTTAAACCACCTATGCTAAAAAGAAATGAGTACAACATCTGGCAGAGAAGGATGGGTCACATCCTTGCTCAACAAAGCACAGGTTGTTGGAGGTCTGTCATTTATGGTCCTCATGTTCCTTCAGTGCCAAGCGCTGAAGATGCTAAAAAGTTCGTTCCAAAACCAGTTGAAAATTATACCGAAACCGACTTTCAAAAGATCGAACTAGATGCTAAAGCTTTTAGCATCATAGCATCAGCGCTGCCCAATGAGATATATGCTGGACTGTTACACTGTAACAGTGCCAAAGAATTATGGGACGCACTTAAGGAACAGTTTGGGGGGACTGAAGAAGTCATAGAAAACAACAGGGAAATCCTGAACCAACAGTATGAAACATTTTGCTACGTTAAAGGTGAATCACTAACGCAACAATTTGAGCGTTTCAGCTGTCTCATCAGTGAACTGAGGCTTGTTAACACCACTTTTACAAACTCAACTCAAAATAGCAGGTTCCTCAGGTCACTGCCAGAAAAATGGGACACCATAGCTTTTGTCACCCGAAACTCACCTGAATTCAAGGATCTGACCTTGACCCAACTCCACGGTCGACTCCTGACCTACGAAAGGGAGTTGAACCAGAAAAGGAGGTTACAAGAGTCAGGAAAAGTTACCGATGATTACACTTTCGGTAATACTGCTCTTCTGGGTCAAGAAGAATCTGGGAGCAGTGGTAAGGACCAGGGTTATGATCACTTCATTGACATAACTGCTGGTGCAAATTTCAACAACCCTGATCCTCACTCTGCTAGTTATGCATTCACTGCAACTGAAAACCAGATGTCAGATAATCTAAGCTTTGAACTCAATGATTTACAACATTTCGATCCCACTGACTTAGAGGAAATGGACATCCTGCACCAACTGGCTTTGCTAAGTGTTTGAACTAGCAAATTTTACAAGAGAACAGGGCGAAAATTCCCAGGTTTGCATGGGAATTTAAGGGTTGGGTTGGATAAATCGAAAATCAAGTGCTACAAGTGTAATAGGTTGGGACATTTCGCTAGGGAATGTAGGAGTCAAACTACTGGTCCCATAATTACTCATCCTAGCTCAAATCCTAGACCTCAAAACCAAAGCACTGTGCACTATGCCCAGTATACCCCAGCAGCTCAAGTGAACACTGCTCACTATGCTGCTGCCCCTGTGCCAGTACACTATGTCCAAACTACTGTTCCACAAATCCAATATGTTCAAACCCCTGCTCCACAGGTACAAGTGCAACCTGTTGCACCTCAAACCACTGCTCCAGCAGCAGCACAACCAGATCAACAAAGTTTTTTCACTCAAGGGTTTGTTGACTGGAGCAGTATGCCTGAAGATCTTAGTGATGAAAATTTTGCACTCTATGCTTCTAATGATTCTTCTCATGAGGAGTTTTGTTTAATGGCATTAGAGACAATACAGGAGTGGGTTGAAACTGAGGAGGAACAGCAGAGCTTTGAAATAGTGGAAGAGGTGACTGAAGCAGTGGTTACTGCTGTGGCTGGTGAAATACTGTTGGGAGAAAGTTCAGGGACCCTGATTGAACCAATGACAGATCCATGGTCCGTAGAGGACAAAGAAGAAGAGAAAGAAGAAAAGGCTGGTGAAAAGAAGGTAAAAGCTGATGATGAAGAAGATCATCAATGTGATTGTGCAATGATGGCAGCTGCCAAGGTATCTCCTCAAGTTCTTGAAAAACTGTGTTCTGACAATTGCATAATTGCTTTTGCTAACATCAAAGAGGTGAATGAAAACCTTCGGGATAAAATCTTGACTGATGAGGTCAAATTTGAAAAGTCTTTAAAAGAACTTAAAAACAAATTGACTGAAAAGGAAAAAGAAATCAGCTGTCTAAAAGAAGAGCAAAGCATCACCAAAACCCAACTTCAAACTATGGTAGAAAAATACCAAAGTTGCAAAAAGGAGTTGGAACCCACCCAGATTACTTGTGAAAGATGGGTGGAATCCTGCAGAGGATATGAGGTGATGCTTGCTAAACAGATTGAAAGCAATGTGAAATTTGGGGTTGGTTATAGAAAATATGATGATGAACATATTGCTTTTGAAAAATCTGTCCAAACCACTGATGAAGCTACTGAGCTCATCCCCACAAACAAGAATGGCCAAGAAGTGAAAATCACTGACAAACTTGGTAACAAAATCACACTTACCAGACCAATGGGATCCTCCATTTTCAAAGAGCTTGAAGATCATCAGTTTAAACCAAAATGGTCTGATGAGTGTGATATTCTTGAAAATTTCAAGCCAATGGACTTTACATCAACTGATGGTGCTAAGGCTCCAAAAGCTAAAGTCATACCTCTCAAGGACATCCCAGCAGAGGTTAAAACCTCTGCTGCAAAGGAGTCTGAAAAGAGAAAGAAGAAAGAAAAAATTGATAACTTGTTTTGTGAATTCTGTGAGAAAAGGAATCGTCTAACAAAAGATTGTTTCCACTTAAAAGCTTATGATTTAAACAAAACAAGTGTCATTGTTTCAGCTGAAAGTTGCATTGTTTGTGGTAAAACAAACCACAAAACTCAAGCATGTGTGTATCTCAAAAACTTTGATGTGAAAAAGAATGAGTACATTGCTAAAACATCCTTGAGTCCATCATCATCATCAACATCTGTCAAATTCACCAAGAAACAACCACTGTTTGTGCCAGTTCAAACAGCTGTTACAAAACAGCTGAACCAAACATCTGTCAAAAGAGATGTTCAGGTTACTGATGCACCCCCTGCCAATCAGTTCAGAAAAGGCAAGGAAAAACAGTCTTACCAAAGGATTCCACACGTTTATGAAGCCTACAAAAGGCCCTCTAAACCCAAAGTGAACAGGCATCCTTTTGGTTACCAGCAGATGATTGGTCAGGACCCACAACAGTGGTTAGAGAAACACTGTCCTAAAACAGTTCAAACCCCTGACCTAACCACTGTCCACCATTCTGCATCCATCCCAGACACTGTTGAGACCCCATCCAAAGCCCTGCTGGCTTTGGAGACCTTAATGAACTAATCCTTTACTTCATGTGCAGGGAGCTTCTGCATGCTTTGATAGTCTTTGGTATGTAGATAGTGGAGGCTCCAGGCACATGACAGGATGTAAAGCCCTCCTCAAAGACTTTAAAATCCATGGAGGGGGTGATATATCCTTTGGGAATAATAGTAAAGGGAAAGTTCTGGGGTCTGGTACAGTGCAATCTGGGAATGTAAAATTTGAAAATGTCAATCTAATAGATAATCTAAAATTCAACCTTCTGAGTGTGTCCCAAATTAGTGACAAGGGATTTGGGTCATTCTTCACAAAAGACTGTTGTAGGATTGTTGGACCAGAAATGGTCAAAAAGATTGAAGCAATAATCAAAACTGGTCAAACTAAACTTGTTGCTCAAAGAAGTGGCAATGTTTATGTTGTTGACATGTCAAAAGAGTGTCCTAGAGCTGATGCTTGTCTGTTCTCAGCTGCCTCTAACAAAGAGACAGAACTTTGGCACAGAAGGCTGGGGCACACAAATCTTAAGACAATCACAGAAATTTCAAAAAATGGTTTGGTGAGAGGCCTACCACAAAAATTGTTTTCATGCCCTGAACACTGCATTTCCTGTTTAAAAGGAAAACAGCACAAAAGTTCTTTCAAGTCCATTGAAGAGTCCAAAACAACCCAGTGTTTTCAAATGCTACACATGGATTTGTTTGGCCCAGTTCAAGTCATGAGCCTCAAAAAGAAAAGATACTGTTTGGTTATTGTTGATGACTTTTCTAGGTTTACATGGACTTTCTTTTTACACTCAAAAGATGAGACTGCAGGCATTTTGCAAGACTTTGTAACACAGGTTGAAAAGCAATTTGACCTTCCAGTGAAAAGCTTCAGGAGTGACAATGGCACAGAATTCAAAAATAGGGAGTTGGAAGCCTTCTGTGTGAAGAAAGGGATTGTAAGGCAGTACAACATCCCAGAACACCAGAGCAAAATGGGGTAGTGGAAAGGAAGAACAGAACTCTGATTGAGGCTGCCAGAACCATGCTTGCAGATTCAGGTTTGCCTTTAACTTTCTGGGCAGAGGCAGTAAACACTGCTTGTTATGTCCAGAACAGAGTTTTAATAAACCCCAGGCACAAAAAGACTGCCTATGAAATTCTGTATAAAATTAAACCACTGATTTCATACTTCAAGGTGTTTGGCTGCCCATGCTTTATTTTGAACTTAAAAGATTCCATTTCAAAATTTGCAGCCAAAATTGATTGTGGTTATCATCTGGGATACTCAACCACTGCCAAGGCCTACAAAGAGTTCAATACACGGACCAAGGCAGTGGAGGAGACTTTGAATGTTAAGTTCAATGAACTTTCATCAATGAAAATCCCAGCAAACCCTGCAGATCTGTTTGATCTTGAAAATTTTACTTTTGAAAATACTGCTGTCAAGACTAACAGTGCAGGTCCATGAGAGGATACAACACCAGACTATGGTTATGAAATCATAATCCCTCAAAGGTCTGCCACAAAGGGAAAAGCACCAGCTGTTCAAAACAGTTGTCAAAGCTCAACCACTGCTACTTCAACAGTTGTTGACCAAAGTAGCCCATCAACCACTGCTTCCACATCCTCAAACACTGCTGACAAAAGTCCTCAAACAGTGGATAAAAGTCAGCAGTTGTCCACTTCATTGCCTCCTATTCCACCAGCTTTTGAAGCCACTGTTGGATCATCAAAGTCCCCAGCAGTGGTTAGCTCAGATGATACACATTTGCAGCCTTCACCAACCAATGCCATCATACCATACCAAGGAGATTTAATCTTCTTGAGATCTCATCCACCTGATCAAATCATTGGCAACATAAATGAAGGGGTGCTCACAAGAAGCCAAACCCAAAACATTTGTCTTTTTGCTGGTTTTCTATCACTCCATCAGCCAGTCAAGTACCAAGAGGCACTGAAAGACAACAGCTGGGTAGAAGCCATGCAAGAGGAGCTCCAACAGTTTAAAATACAACAAGTATGGGAGCTTGTACCACTGCCAGAAGAGGTTAGTCCCATTGGCACAAAGTGGGTCTTCAAGAACAAAACTGATGAAAGGGGTATTGTTGTCAAGAATAAAGCCAGGCTTGTGGTTCAAGGTTACAGACAGGAAGAGGGGATTGATTATGATGAAACATTTGCCCCTGTTGCAAGATTAGAAGCAATTAGACTGTTCATGGCCTTTGTTGTAAACCACAAGATGAAGGTGTTTCAAATGGATATCAAAAGTGTTTTCCTCTATGGTACAATTCAAGAAGAGGTATATGTGTGTCAACCTCCAGGTTTTGAGGATCCATTTTATCCAGATCATGTCTACAGGCTAAACAAAGCCTTGTATGGCTTGAAACAAGCACCAAGGGCCTGGTATGAAACTCTTTCCAACTTCCTACTCTCAAATGGTTTCAAAAGAGGTACCATTGATAAAACATTGTTTTTAAAATGGAGAGGGAAGGATTTAATGATTGTCCAGATTTATGTGGATGACATTATTTTTGGAAGCACATGTAACTCAATGTGTGAAGAGTTTAGAGAACTCATGACAGCAGAGTTTGAAATGAGTGCAATGGGTGAGCTGCAATGCTTTCTTGGTCTCCAAGTACAGCAATTGCAAAATGGAACTTTCATTCATCAAAGCAAATATGCTAAAGAACTTTTAACCAAATTTGATATGAATGATTGTAAACCATGCAGCACACCCATGGCAACAAATAAGCTGGCCATGTCTGATGAAAAGGATGAGCTGATTGACCAAACACTTTATAGAAGCATGATTGGGTCTTTATTGTACCTAACTGCATCTAGACCAGACATCATGTTTGCAACATGTGTCTGTGCAAGAAGTCAATCAGCTCCCAGAAAATCAAATCTCATTGCTGTAAAAAGGATCTTCAGATACATAAAAGGTGCTCCCACACTTGGTATCTGGTATCCAGCTAATGGGAACATCAAGCTTTCAGGTTTCTCAGACAGTGACTTTGCTGGATGTCACACCACAAGGAAGTCCACATCAGGAGGGCGCCAGTTGCTAGGTGATTGCTTAGTTTCATGGCAAAGTAAAAAAAGCAAGCAGTTGTTTCAACATCCACTGCTGAAGCTGAATACATTGCTGCTACAAGCTGTACAGCCCAACTCCTGTGGCTTCAAAATCAGTTACTGGATTTTGGTATCACTGCCTTAAAGACACCACTCATGTTGGATAGCCAGGCAGCAGAAAATATCATCAAAAATCCAGTTTCCCATTCAACCACTAAACACATTGACATCAGACATCACTTTGTGAGGGATTGCTATGAAAAAGGTTTGATTTCTCTGCATCATGTCCCAACTAAAGATCAGCTGGCAGATGTGCTCACAAAAGCACTTGATACAGCCACTTTTGAAAGCTTGGTCTCTAGGATTGGGATGCTGAACATGGAATAGCAAGCAACATCTTGCTTTTCTATGAATAAAAGCAACAAAATGTTTTCAGAAAATCAAAATTCCATCCTTAAAAATAGCTAAAATTGAAATTTTTCATTAAAATCCTTAAAAGTCTGCCATTAACCACTGATTGTTCAAAAGTCTGCTCTACTTCAAAAGTCTGTCCACTACTGAAAGTCAACCCCTGTTCTCTCATTCCTTTGATAAACTCTGTTGTTCAAAAGCAGTGTCTTATCCACTGATATGCTATCCACTGATAGTGAAAATCATCCACTGCTTTCATACCACTGCCTTCATCAGTCACTTTCACAAAAGTACTGTCCTTCACTTTCACCAGGGGTTGTCACATGGGCAGTACATAGTGGTCAGACCTTTTGTAACGGCTGCCACCTCAGCATTCACTTTCTTCTCTATAAAATCCCCCACTCACCACCAAAACAGGGTTTTACTGTCGAATAGAATTCTTAAAAATTATCTTCTCAAAGCAGTTTTTCATCTCATTTTCTCACAAATTTCTTCGATCAATCATCTTCAAAATGACAAAATCGAAGTCATCTTCAAAACCCTCCTCCAAATCATCATCGAAAACTGCCTCTCAAAAGGAAATCTCCACTGAAATTCCACATAAACCATCTCACAATCTCCTGGGTCTTCTCACAAAACCAGGAACCACAAAGGTTTTCGATTCCATCATTGATATCATGGCAAAATCAAAGTATAAAACTTTGTTCACCGCCGATGCACCAATCTATTTGGCGACCCAAAGGGAGTTCTGGAAGAATGCAACCCTTGAAAAACAAGGAGACACTGCAACCACCATAAACTCTTCTATAAAGGGTAAAGCTGTCCAAATCACGTCACAATCCATCTCAGAGGTCTTTCAACTCGATGATCATGAAGGTAAAATTTCTTTCACTAAAAACGAGTTGCAAACTGACTTCATTGAGAGAGGGTATGAAGCCACAATGATGAAGAAAATTACCTTAGAAAAAGGTTATTTTCCTTCTGCAACCAGATTTTTATTTCATACCCTCCTACTATGTGTTTCAAACAAAACCACTTCTTTCAATGAAATCCCTTTAAAGATTCAAAATCTGGGATATGCTATTCTACAAGGAGAAAATTTTAACTATTCTCGGGAAATTTTAAAGATTTGGTTAATAATGTTGAAACAAAATCATTCTTACTGTTTCCAAGGTTTTTAAGTTACTATTTTTCAAAGAAATTCAGTAAGGATGATTTAGCTGTAATAAACCAAGGTGATTCTACTCAAATAAACAGTTTAACAACTGAAACTTTTTCAAGAATGTTAGCACCTTGCAAAACACAAGCAGAGGTGCCTGAGCAGATTTTAGCAGTTACAACTGCTCCTCAGGTATCTGCTGCTGAGCCCACTGCTCAAGGTGATCAAAGCAGCAGCACAACTGTTTTGAAACCCACACCTAAAATCTCCAAAAAGCCAAAAAGAAAAACTCAAAAACCCACAAAACCCTTCAAAAAGGCATCTCTGGAGGATGAGATACCAGAGCTTCTGCCAGTAACAACACAAAAGTCACAAGAAACCACTGCTGCTTCTTCCTCACAGCAGTTGGTACAAATATCTCAACCCATAACCACAACTCCTCCTGCTTCTTCACAAAAAGAACAGGTTGTACAAATAGGGTCTCCACATCATGATGCTCTGGAAACACTCGTTTCTATCATCCACAGCTCAATACCCGGGGCAAATCCACTTTCTACACCACCTTTCACATCCACAATTCCCCCACCAACTAAACTGCTGTTGGATGCAATTGATTTGAACCATGCATTAACCAGTCCTTCTCAATCACCTATCAATGAGAATATACATCAACCACTGACTGGGTCTGCTGTATCAATCTTTGCTAACCCACCAACACAACCTGAGGAGGTTACACCCCTTGAGTTACAAGTAACTCTTGGTGGTAATCCAAGTGAAGCAGCCACTACAATTGTTACACCCACTGGGTTACATTTGGACAGTGGTTACATTAATAAGACTTCCTTGGAGGCAATTCCTTATATAGCACCTCTGCCAACCACCAGTGGATTTATTTATCCTACTGGCAACATCAAAAGGTTGTCAAGTGTTGAAGGAAGAAGACCCCAGTACCAAGACAAAGGGGCATCAGTGGTGTTAATGTCTGGAGTATATTTCCTACATCAACTACTGATAAAACCACTGCTAGTGGGAAATCAGATGATCCCATTAACTTGGGTAATGATTTAAAGTACCAGAAATTGACGGATCGAATTGAAAAACTTGATACCTCCGTTGCAGAACTCAAAGATATGCTACAACAGGTGTTACAAGTAAAATAGGTACAATCAACTGTTGTTCCATCTCAAGCACCTGCTCCACAAAGGGCATCTGCTACATATGAGCTCTGGAATTTGTTTCAACCTTTTATCCATCAACAAGCACAATTAGCAGATCAGCAACATGAGAAACATGTCCAACAGCTGAGAAATGCAATGGAGTCAAGGTTCAAAAACACTCAGGCTGATTTAAAGGCTCTCAAAACTCAGATCCTGCAAACCACTTGCACTGCTCCTCCAACAGTACTTTTCATTGATCAACTCCCAGACGATAATGCCAAAAAGGGGGAGAAAATTCAGGAGTGGAAGTAGAAAGGAATAGATGATGGTCTCTACATTGAACCTGAAAAGGATGCTATGACCAGAAAAATTCCTGTGCCAGATGGTAGTAAGAAGGTTGATGCTACTCAAGAAGCACTTGATGAAGGAGTAGCAAGTGTAAAAAGAGATAGAATGGCAAAGGATATTTCAAGGTGGAATGAGGAGAAAAGAGCTTTCATGGAGCTGTATGAGTAGGGTTGTTCTGGTTATAAAGATTCTAAAAATCTGAAGACAAAAAGAAAACCTAAGTCCATCCCATCCAGATTTCCAAAACCACCATCCAAAAGCCATCAGCATAAAACCTCCATTCAAACAGCTGTTGTAACTCCTACTGTATCAACTACTGCTGGTACTTCAGTGTCACACCCCCAAAATCCACCTGCGGAGTACCACCGCTTGGAGGCGTGACTGACCAGGATCCAGCCACCAATCATATTGAACAAGCATATAAGTAGTTATCAGAATCCAACCAATACAATTGGTGTTCAAACAAAACATAGTTAAGTTGCAAGCGGAAGCATAAGTCTTAAATCGTAAGTTTAATTGTTTCAAAGTTTAACATGGCAGTCCCACAACGATCCTCCTCCATGCAAGCTCCAGCTAAGAACCTAAGGACCTGCAAAGCATGTAGTAACGAGTCAACAACAAGTTGAGTGAGTTCACGGTTGGGTGTTCGTTTTAAGTTGTTTCGAAAACGGTTTCCTTTAGCTGGCATCCGGCCGTGGGGGTTACCCCATAGTTAAAAACGTGACTTGTTCATTCCCGGTTACTCTGGCTATCCAGCCGTGGGGGCTACCCCGTGTTAGTTATCTGGCATTTCGGCCGTGGGGGCTACCCCATGTATACACTAGACTCGTTACCATATCGACTGCTGACTGTAGTCATGTTTATGTGCCCTGAAACTGTCAATGTCTATCATCATTGACGTGCCCCAGATCCATTAGTTCACGCCCGTCCTCTGTGGCACGGTGTGAGGTTTGTCAGACCTAAATAGCGCTATCTAACTAATGACCCGCTCGCCATTGGCCCGGCGATTAAGTCGATATAAAAATGAGGGACTTCGTGATAGAGTTTTGGTCTAGTACGAGTTATCTGTCCATAAGGACGAGGAATTACATTCCTGAACCATTGCTGTCCTACCCAAGGAGGACGAGGAACCCAAGTTCCTTAACCCCAATTCCCGACCCCTGGGAATCCCATGCTTTGTAAAGGGTGTGAACTCACCTTGGTTTGCTCGGTAGATACACAGAAAAGTCAAACAAGCAACGTTGAGGCTACTCACGTCCTATCATAGTTGTATCATACAAGTCAGGTTCGTAACCAAGTAGCACACGGATGTTTCTAGCACAGTGCATTCAATTATCGTTCATGGCATACACGTTTAATCATGGCAGATCAACAATATTCACATTCAAGTAACATATAAGGTCTGTGCGTTAGGCCCAAGAGTCCGGCCCAATCAATTAAGCCCGTAATGGGGTGCAAGTCCAAACAGTGCGTATCTGTGTATAGTCTCGAGTCGCAACTAAGCGTTTACGACTCGCAACTTGAGTCGCAATCATGGTCTCGGTTTATGTTGTTTTGGTCTCGAGTCGCAACCGGACTCGCAAACACGGTCTCGGGTTATCATGGTTCTGATCTCGAGTCGCACCTGGACTCGCAACCATGGTTTCGGTTCATGTTGTTTTGGTCTCGAGTCGCAACCAGGTGTTTGCGACTCGCAACCTGTGTCGCAATCGGGGATCTCGAGTTGTCACGTAGTGGTTTCGAGTCGCAACCGAAGGTCTCGACTGGACATGAGTTGATTCTGCACAGTGTACTATCCAATGGAAATTTGGTTTCATGAAACAGTTTGTACTACCCACTTAAACATGTTTCCTTGTCTAATAGTTTGCTAAAATGGATCAAACATAACAATTTTTAAATATTTAAGACATGTTCATATGATATTCAAGTTGTTCTTCATATGTTCATCATGTTCATCAATTTATTCAAGTACATCATCAACGAAATCCTGAACAACAACTTATCAACATCTAACATGCACCCTATGATATCTACACAATGAATCGTCCTAATCGTGCACATACCACAGCCGATTACATGTATTCGGTTTCTATTCATCATTCATTTCAACTTATATCAACACACTAACATATAATCATCATCAACCGAATGTAAACACATAACATAGAACATTTATGCATCGATTTCTTGAACACTAACTCAACATCAATGTATACCATCAAAACATCATACAATATATCCGAAATCAAGACATGTTTAACCGATTATCACCAACATACACAACCGAGAATATGATGAAGTCAAAATCATACGTTTTTCCACTTATTCATACACGAAGACAAGTATTCATTCATCAAGCACAATTAATACTTAATACATAGTAGAACACTAACCGATTGGGTTCTCTAAGTGTGAGGGTAAGAAGAGTGATGAATGAACTTCCGAATGATGATTCCGAGCTCGATCCGAGAGTCCTAGTGCCACCGGTTCGATCAAGAAGAAGGAGAAGGAGTGTGATGCTTGGTGTCTAGGGTTTTAGTGAGAGAATGGAGAGTGTGTGTGTAGAGGAGTATGTGTGTTGTGTGCCCAAAATGACAAGTGTGGCTAACCACACGGTTATATACTAGTGGGCTTAGGAGGTGCAAGGCCCAATCCGACCCAGCCGTTACTGTTCACTCGAGACCACATGGTCTCGAGTCGGGTTCTCGGTTCTCGGTTTTCTTAAACATATACGCATACTATACACACAAGTCATACATATAAACATAACACAATTAAACACAACACGTAACACATAGTCACATACGAGGTTCACTTATCATTAATCACACAAGTTAGCTAGTCACACGTTTAAGCATGTTAAATCGGGATACAAGAAAGGTTCTAAATTTCGAGTTGTCACATCATCCCCAAGTTGAAAGAAATTTCGTCCCGAAATTTGGTAGGCACTCACTGAGGAAGCTAGTTAAGTTGTATGGTTTTCCCGGTTTTCCTGGGGTGTCACATCCACCCCCCGTTGATCTGGAATTTCGTCCCGAAATTCCGTAGCTTCGGCCTCAGTAGTGGGTGTACTGTTTACGAACAATTGGGGATACTTTTGTTTCATCTGATCTTCGCGCTCCCAGGTGAACTCTGGGCCGCGACGTGAGTTCCAACGAACTCGAACGAGAGGTATTCTAGTGCTCTTGAGGACCTTAACATCCCGGTCCGTGATCTCGACTGGTTCCTCAACGAATCGTAGCTGTTCGTCGATAGTGAGTTCCTTCAGAGGAACTACGTGGGTCTCATCTGACGGACACTTCTTCAGATTCGACACGTGAAAAACGTTGTGAACTGCACCGAGTTCCGCTGGTAAGTTGAGTCTGTAGGCCACCCTGCCTATTTTCTCAATGACCTCGAAAGGTCCAACGTATCGTGGGTTAAGTTTACCGCGTTTACCAAAACGAACCACACCCTTCCAGGGTGAAACTTTGAGTAGTACCCGCTCCCCAACCTGGAGCTCAAGTGGTTTCCTGCCCATGTCGGCGTAAACTTTCTGACGTTCGCGAGCGGCCGCCATGCGTTTTCGTATCTGAGCGATCTGTTCGGTCGTGTCTACCACATACTCTGGACCAGTGATCTGACTATCTCCCACCTCTGCCCAGCAAAGAGGAGACCGGCATTTACGTCCGTACAATGCCTCAAACGGAGCAGCTTTAATGCTGGTGTGGTAGCTGTTATTGTACGAGAATTCCACAAGTGGCAGATGCTTCTCCCAGCGGTTGCCAAAGTCGATCACACATGCACGAAGCATGTCTTCTAAGGTTTGAATAGTGCGCTCGGACTGCCCGTCCGTCTGTCTGAGGGTGATACGCTGTGCTCATGTCTAATCGTGAGCCGAAGGATTTGTGCATTGCTTGCCACAGCTCTGAAGTAAAACGTGCATCTCGATCCGAGATGATGGAGGTGGGCACCCCGTGCCTCGAAAAAACTTCCTTGAGGTATATTTCTGCGAGAGTGGAGAACTTATCCGTCTCCTTGATAGCCAAGAAGTGTGCAGATTTTGTGAGTCGATCCACGATCACCCAAATAGTATCGTTCCCGCGCTGGGATCTAGGTAGGCCAGTAACAAAATCCATGGAAATTTGCTCCCATTTCCATTGAGGTATCTCGGGTTGTTGGAGTAGGCCTGATGGTTTCTGGTATTCCGACTTGACTCTCGCACAAGTCAAACACTTGCTAACGTAGGTTGCTATGTGGGCCTTCATGCTAGGCCACCAGTACGTAGTTTTGATGTCGTGATACATCTTATCTGATCCAGGGTGTACTGAATAGCGAGACTTGTGTGCTTCATCCATCACAAGCTCTCGTAGGTTGCCAGAGTGTGGGACCCAAACGCGTCCCGTTACGTAGTAAGCGCCGTCTTCCTTCTGCTCTAAGCGTTGCCTTGATCCGCGTAGGGCCTCAGCCCTGACGTTTTCTGGTTTCAGTGCTTCTATCTGAGCAGCTCGTATTTGGTAGGGAAGACTAGAATGGATCGTGAGTTGTAGAGCTCGCACGCGCTTAGGCGCAGTGTCCTTCCGACTGAGGGCGTCAGCCACAACATTGGCTTTGCCCAGGTGATACCTGATTGAGCACTCGTAGTCATTCAGTAGCTCGACCCATCGTCGTTGTCGCATATTCAGTTCTTTCTGCTTGAAGATATGCTCGAGGCTCCTGTGGTCGGTGTAGATGGCGCACTTGGTACCATACAGGTAATGCCGCCACAATTTAAGTGCAAAAACAACAGCTCCCAGCTCTAAATCGTGTGTAGTGTAGTTCTTCTCATGAACCTTAAGTTGGCGTGAGGCGTAGGCTATAACTTTGTCTCGTTGCATCAACACGCAACCAAGACCTTGAATTGATGCGTCGCAGTAGACCACAAAGTCGTCTGTGCCTTCCGGCAAGGAAAGGATAGGTGTGCTACAAAGTCTATCCTTTAGGTGCTGAAATGCCATCTCCTGTGCGTTTCCCCAGCGATAAACAACGCCCTTCTGCGTTAGTGAGGTGAGAGGCTGTGCAATCTTAGAAAAATCCTTTATGAATCTCCGGTAGTATCCCGCCAAACCCAAGAATTGACGAATTTCCTTTGGTGTACGAGGTGCAGGCCAGTTCTTAATTGAGTCTATCTTGGATGGATCAACATGAATCCCATCCTTGTTCACCACGTGGCCTAGGAAATGGACTTCCCGAAGCCAGAAGTCGCATTTCGAGAACTTTGCATAAAGCTGTTCTGTTCGAAGGAGTTCCAGAATAAGTCACAGATGCTGCTCGTGTTCCTCCCGACTCTTAGAATAGATCAGGATGTCATCGATGAAAACTATAACGAACTTGTCCAGGTAAGGCTTGCACACTCGGTTCATCAAGTCCATGAAAACCGCAGGTGCGTTTGTCATCCCAAAAGGCATGACCAAAAACTCATAGTGCCCGTATCGAGTTCTGAAAGCTGTTTTGGAGACGTCCTCTTCCCGGACTCTCAGCTGGTGATAACCCGATCTCAAATCGATCTTTGAATAGTAGCTCGACCCTTGCAGCTGGTCGAACAAGTCGTCGATACGCGGTAGAGGATAGCGATTCTTCACCGTCACCTTGTTGAGTTCTCGGTAGTCGATGCACATTCTGAAAGTACCGTCCTTTTTCTTTACAAATAATACTGGAGCTCCCCAGGGCGATGAGCTAGGACGAATAAAACCCTTATCCAAGAGTTCTTGTAGTTGCGTGGAGAGTTCTTTCAACTCTGATGGGGCTAAACGATAAGGTGCACGAGCTATAGGCGCAGCTCCAGGAGCTAATTCGATCTGAAACTCAACTTGGCGATGAGGCGGAAGACCAGGTAATTCCTCAGGAAATACCTCTGGATAATCGCGTACAACTGGAAAGTCTTCTAGCTTCTTCTCTTTTTCTGAGGTGTCAGTAACGAGAGCCAAAATGGCAGTGTGGCCCTTTCGCAAGCACTTTTGGGCCTTAAGGAGAGAAATGACGTTCTCAACAGCACTCCTCTTGTCGCCATGAATCATGAGAGGTTCACCACCGGGACCTGGAATACGGACAGCCTTCTCGTTGCAAAGAATCTCTGCTCGGTGTTGGGATAACCAATCCATCCCAATGACAACGTCGAAACTACCCAAGACAATAGGAATGAGGTCGATAGAGAAGGTCCGGTCAGCGAGAATGAGTTTACAACCCTTGACTATGTGTGTGGCTTCTAAACTCTTACCGTTTGCTAGCTCTACTGTGTGCTTGTTGTCCAAAGGTGTTGGAATACGCTTAAGCATTCGACTAACTTCTAGTGACATGTAGCTAGTATCGGCACCCGAATCAAATAAAACTGAAACATAAAAGTCATCGAGAAGGAACTTACCCGCCACAACATTGGGGTCATTCCTTGCTTCACCTTGGCCAATCACAAACACCCGCCCCCTGGCGCCATTGTTGTTGTTGTTCCCATTGTTACCACTCCCCTGATTGTTGTTATTGTTGTTGTTGTTCTGGTTCCTGTTCAGTTGAGGACAGTCTCTCTTGAAATGGCCTTCAGCTCCACACTGAAAGCACCCTTTGTTATCGCCCTGCTGCTGCTGCTGGCGCTGGTTCTGTTGAGCTTGCTGATGATTCTGATTGGCGGGGTATAAGCTCCTGCAATCCTTTGCAGCGTGACCAGGCTTGTTGCACCGATGACAGTTGCCCCTGGTGCATGGCCCGCTGTGGTGCAGGCTGCAGCGATTGCATTTGGGGTGATTTCCTTTGTACCCACCATGACTTTGACCACCAGACGATTGCTGATTAGGGCTCTTGTAGTCCTCAGTCTTTCTCTGCTGAGACTGGGTCTGAACAGAAGTCAAACCCTTACTTGAAGTTCCATCCCATTTCCGTTTGTTGTCACCAGAGGTACCAGAAGTAGTTGCAGCACCTATGCGTTTTGGTAACTTGTTCTGCTCCACCGCCTGATCCGTGAGACGGTGAGCCAACTGAACAGTCTGCTGGTAGGTGGCGAGGTTCGCTGAAGTCACATGACTTTGGATTTCCGGCACTAAGCCCTGAAGAAATAGTTCGATGCGTTTGATGGGAGGATCCACCATAGTAGGGCACAAAATTGCCAGTTCGTTCGACCTTTTCACATAAGCTTCAATTTCCGACCCTGTCATCTTGAGGTTGAAGAACTCCACTTCCAGTTTGTGAATCTCATCACGACTGCAGTATTCTTCTTTGATCATCTCCTTGAAAGTTTCCCATGGGGTGGCGTTGGCAGCAACCAACCCTAGCATCTGAACCTGAGCGTTCCACCATGTGAGGGCTAAACCCTCGAGAGTACCAGTAGCATACTTCACCCTGCGCGCCTCAGGGCATTCGCACATCTCGAAGACAGATTCTAGTTTCTCAAACCAGTGTAGGAGACCTACTGCTCCTTCAGTGCCGCTAAAAGTAGTTGGTCGGCAGTCCATGAAAGTCTTAAAAGTGCACACGGGTGGCTGAACATGATGACCTATCGTGGGTGAAAGAAAAGACAGAGTTTAACACAAAGGTTGGTTCACGAGAGTAGGATCCTAAAGATCCTAGAATGAGTTCGGACTGCAGGATATACCTCCTACGTGTGCAGCTGCAAGTGCTGCTGCAACTCGTTCGTTAATCAGAGCCGTCAACTGGGCTTGTGTCAGGTTAACGCGTCCAGACATGATCTTCACATCAAGAAGAACGTACGTGAGAGAGGTTCGCGAAAGTATGACGATAAGATAGAGTAAGCACGCACGTGTTCAAGCAACAGTAGTTATACTAACCAAGCATACCATAAGCAATGTATTATGTAACTAACAAGTAGGCAATGTACACAGACCATATCACCTAGAATGTCGAGCCTTGCATGTGGAGTGAAGCGTCGTTGTGGACCGTTGAGCACTGTACAGGTTATAGTCTGGTTTTAACAAAAACGTTTTCCCCCTTTATTAAAACCAAGTTCTCTATAACCAATGGCTCTGATACCAATCTGTCACACCCCCAAAATCCACCTGCGGAGTACCACCGCTTGGAGGCGTGACTGACCAGGATCCAGCCACCAATCATATTGAACAAGCATATAAGTAGTTATCAGAATCCAACCAATACAATTGGTGTTCAAACAAAACATAGTTAAGTTGCAAGCGGAAGCATAAGTCTTAAATCGTAAGTTTAATTGTTTCAAAGTTTAACATGGCACACAGCCGTCCATGTCCCACAACGATCCTCCTCCATTCAAGCTCCAGCTAAGAACCTAAGGACCTGCAAAGCATGTAGTAACAAGTCAACAACAAGTTGAGTGAGTTCACGGTTGGGTGTTCGTTTTAAGTTGTTTCGAAAACGGTTTCCTTTAGCTGGCATCCGGCCGTGGGGGTTACCCCATAGTTAAAAACGTGACTTGTTCATTCCCGGTTACTCTGGCTATCCAGCCGTGGGGGCTACCCCGTGTTAGTTATCTGGCATTTCGGCCGTGGGGGCTACCCCATGTATACACTAGACTCGTTACCATATCGACTGCTGACTGTAGTCATGTTTATGTGCCCTGAAACTGTCAATGTCTATCATCATTGACGTGCCCCAGATCCATTAGTTCACGCCCGTCCTCTGCGGCACGGTGTGAGGTTTGTCAGACCTAAATAGCGCTATCTAACTAATGACCCACTCGCCATTGGCCCGGCGATTAAGTCGATATAAAAATGAGGGACTTCGTGATAGAGTTTTGGTCTAGTACGAGTTATCTGTCCATAAGGACGAGGAATTACATTCCTGAACCATTGCTGTCCTACCCAAGGAGGACGAGGAACCCAAGTTCCTTAACCCCAATTCCCGACCCCTGGGAATCCCATGCTTTGTAAAGGGTGTGAACTCACCTTGGTTTGCTCGGTAGATACACAGAAAAGTCAAACAAGCAACGTTGAGGCTACTCACGTCCTATCATAGTTGTATCATACAAGTCAGGTTCGTAACCAAGTAGCACACGGATGTTTCTAGCACAGTGCATTCAAGTATCGTTCATGGCATACACGTTTAATCATGGCAGATCAACAATATTCACGTTCAAGTAACATATAAGGTCTGTGCGTTAGGCCCAAGAGTCCGGCCCAATCAATTAAGCCCGTAATGGGGTGCAAGTCCAAACAGTGCGTATCTGTGTATAGTCTCGAGTCGCAACTAAGCATTTACGACTCGCAACCTGAGTCGCAATCATGGTCTCGGTTTATGTTGTTTTGGTCTCGAGTCGCAACCGGACTCGCAAACACGGTCTCGGGTTATCATGGTTCTGATCTCGAGTCGCAACTGGACTCGCAACCATGGTTTCGGTTCATGTTGTTTTGGTCTCGAGTCGCAACCAGGTGTTTGCGACTCGCAACCTGTGTCACAATCGGGGATCTCGAGTTGTCACGTAGTGGTTTCGAGTCGCAACCGAAGGTCTCGACTGGACATGAGCTGATTCTGCACAGTGTACTATCCAATGGAAATTTGGTTTCATGAAACAGTTTGTACTACCCACTTAAACATGTTTCCTTGTCTAATAGTTTGCTAAAATGGATCAAACATAACAGTTTTTAAATATTTAAGACATGTTCATATGATATTCAAGTTGTTCTTCATATGTTCATCATGTTCATCAATTTATTCAAGTACATCATCAACGAAATCCTGAACAACAACTTATCAACATCTAACATGCACCCTATGATATCTACACAATGAATCGTCCTAATCGTGCACATACCACAGCCGATTACATGTATTCGGTTTCTATTCATCATTCATTTCAACTTATATCAACACACTAACATATAATCATCATCAACCGAATGTAAACACATAACATAGAACATTTATGCATCGATTTCTTGAACACTAACTCAACATCAATGTATACCATCAAAACATCATACAATATATCCGAAATCAAGACATGTTTAACCGATTATCACCAACATACACAACCGAGAATATGATGAAGTCAAAATCATACGTTTTTCCACTTATTCATACACGAAGACAAGTATTCATTCATCAAGCACAATTAATACTTAATACATAGTAGAACACTAACCGATTGGGTTCTCTAAGTGTGAGGGTAAGAAGAGTGATGAATGAACTTCCGAATGATGATTCCGAGCTCGATCCGAGAGTCCTAGTGCCACCGGTTCGATCAAGAAGAAGGAGAAGGAGTGTGATGCTTGGTGTCTAGGGTTTTAGTGAGAGAATGGAGAGTGTGTGTGTAGAGGAGTATGTGTGTTGTGTGCCCAAAATGACAAGTGTGGCTAACCACACGGTTATATACTAGTGGGCTTAGGAGGTGCAAGGCCCAATCCGACCCAGCCGTTACTGTTCACTCGAGACCACATGGTCTCGAGTCGGGTTCTCGGTTCTCGGTTTTCTTAAACATATACGCATACTATACACACAAGTCATACATATAAACATAACACAATTAAACACAACACGTAACACATAGTCACATACGAGGTTCACTTATCATTAATTACACAAGTTAGCTAGTCACACGTTTAAGCATGTTAAATCGGGATACAAGAAAGGTTCTAAATTTCGAGTTGTCACATTCAGTGGTTTCAACATCTGTTCCCACTTCAACACACACTACTTCAACACACACCAAAATTACTACATTACCATCACCACTGTCACCACCAAAAACAATCTCACCATCACTTCCACCTGCTGACAAAAAGCAGAAGACAACAATGTTATAACATCTGTTGTAATGACAACAGTGGTTGAAGCACCAGTTGTTTCAACAACTGTTAGTCAGACACAAACCACTGCCACTCAATCTACTACCACTGTTCCATCTCAAACATCATCAGTCTCTCCTAAACCAAAAAGGAGAAGGCTAATTTTAAAAGATGATGACACATCTCCATCACCAACATCTTCAAAATCCCTGTCACTTGTCACTATTCCAAAACCCATACCTCTCTCTTCAACTCAAATTATACAATCACTACCTCCTGCTGGTGTCTCATTTCCTCTGGAACTCATTGCAGTCAGAGAAGAAATCAAATCTTTTTATTATGAAGATGACCCAGCCAAAAGGAGTTTGCCATCAATTGCAGGATATCCCAGGCCTAACAATATTGAAGAATACTTGAAACTTAAGGCCAAACAAGCAGAGGATATTGCAATTAAAAACAGAAGAGGGAAATCTGATAGAGAATTTCAACAAAACTATCAGTTTTTACTCTCACAGGTCAATGCTATGGAGCGATTTGCTAAAAATGTATGTCAGCAAATTTCAGAAAGGGCAGATGAGTCCTTGAGAAAAGACTACATTGAAAACATCATGACCTACAAGAAATACAAGGGGGAGAAACACATGTACAAGAACTGGACCATTCCTGAGCTTAAAAAAGAAGCAGTCAGGATTCAAGACATGATCAAAAATAAGGTCAAGCAGACTCCTCCTGAAAAATTCAAACAATTTGAAGCTGAGAAGATGTTAGAGTTGAGGAGAATGAAAGAGGAGCTGATTGCAGCTGATTATGGGTCAAAGAACTCTGTGACAAAGTGGGGAGAAGATAGAGTCAAGGCCACCTACAAAAGGTTGGAGGAACTAAGAAAGAAAAACCCAAATGTTCCACAAAAGCCTGACTACTCCAAAGCAGAGGTCTCAAAAAGACCACCAAAGCTGCAAGCCAAAAGAACCACTGCTCCAGCTGGTGCTGCTATCTACAAAAGAAGGAGCAAAAACCAGTTTAGCATGGAAACAATTCAAGATCTATTAGCTGGAGATGCCATTGTAAAAGCAGGCACGGAAGTAATGATAAAAGAAGATCTTGAATTGGAACAATCTGCAAGTGCTGCTCAGCCAGCTATGAACAGGCCAGCCTCACCAAATACTTTTGCAAATAAACATCACCCAAGAAACCCACCAGGCTCAAAAATACAAAAGTGGGAAACTGACAAACAGGCCTGCGTATTGACTTTGCTCAGGTCTGGTGGAGAAGTGAAGAAAATATCAAGGGAACAAGCTCTTGGCCTGAGTCTTGAAGATTTGCAGGATCTCCTTGATCTTCCACTTAGCAGGGATGATGAAGATACAGATGCCCTAGACTTCGAATTACAATTTAAAGGTCAGATAAGGGAACTGTTGATGAGGCAATAAAGACTTCCACAAATAATGAAGAGTTTTGGCATTATCTGTTCCAGGGGGAGATTGTTGGGATTGAACCCTATCAGAGGAACAGATAATTAAAGCCAAAACTGGATCAGAGCAGTGGATCCAGAATAAGCAGACGATTATAGTTGGTTCATACAAATCTCTCCCCTTGAAAGTGGTTTCATATCTGCTGACCTCTTATCTGCTGATCCTACTAAGTGCTGACCTACAACTGCTGCCTTGCATCTACTGCCAATGTCAAAGACTGATGGAAGACCAAAGCCCTGCTGATTCAATCTACTGTATTGAATCAAGTACTGCTGATCCGGACAAGCACTGCTGGGTTCACAGCAGTGGAAGGAAGCAGCAGCTGTTTAAGTGTCTTTTATTTAAAGAAATGTAATAGCAGTAGTTAGTACATCAGTGTTTGTATAGATCAGAGGTTAGAGTTTGTTAGGAGGTTAGATGTCACTTTCATGGTGACGTCAGCTAAGATGCTCAGTGGTTTGCAAGTGCCTATAAATAGTTCAGTACTTTGTATTGTTCTATTAGCTCTTTCACAACATCGTCTTCTTTGCACGAACAAACTACTGAGCTCTGGCTGAGGGGGAGTTTGCATTCATTCATCAATCATTGTAATCGTTGTTGAAACAAATTCAATCTTTCGATTCATTGTGTAAAGATGTTTGATTAAAGTATTACTCTCGTTTGATTGTATGCAAAGTTTGTTTTCATCTTAATTCCGCTGCACAACTCTTTCATTTCCATTTTAACTTCAAACGAAAATACAATAAAAAACAAACTCAGATCCAACACCGTTCCATGCAATAATACATTCCGTAAGACCTTTCCACAAGACGTTTCTCCATACCCCGTAAGTACTCAGCTTTAATTTTTTCCTCCTTCAACGCTTCAGCCTGAGCCGAACGAATCTGTTCAGGAAGATTATAGTGAATAGTAAGCTGTAAGGCTCGCACACGTTTGGGTTTCATCTCCTTTTGACTAAGGGCATCAGCTACAATGTTAGCCTTTCCTGGGTGATACTTGATTGCACAATCGTAGTCATTTAAGAGTTCCACCCAGCGATGCTGTCGCATATTCAATTCCTTCTGGTTGAAAATATGTCGGAGGCTCCTGTGATAGGTGTAGATGGTGTGTGACAACTGTGCTCTGTGATCGATGTACAATGTGAAACAATGTCAGTTATCAATAAAACAATAGGCTTTGGTGTTATTGTATGTGTTTTGGTGTTGTTATGTGTGCAATTGTGTTTAAAGATTTTACAATTTGATTCGATTCCGATTTCAAGCTTTAAATCACTTTCTTGAAGGTTATACGCAAACGGGTGCTTAAACGCAATCAGTTTAATGCGACATACACTCTGGAACTGTGACATAAGCCAAACATACCCTAAATATCCTTTACAAAACTTAGAAATAATTTTCGAAGGATTCGGTATGGCGAAAACATGTTTATTTGAACGAAGAACTAATTACGACAAAACTGCGAAACGAACGTTCGTGACCGCCCGGATAATATTTAAATCCCACAAATATTCTGTTATGATTAAAATCTTATTTTAATCAGGTTCGTGTTGAAAAATAAATTAAAACGCTTAAAAACGTTATTTTTCAAAGCGCGTACCGTGTGTTTCTGCTGAAAATGTGCATCCTGTTTTCTGTCATAACTTGTATTCTGTGTGGAGTCTGATCACAAAATTTATACCATAGTTGACCACTGATGTATTTGTAATTCTCCCACTGGAATTTCATAAATCGGACTCACGATGAATTTTTACTGAATTATTTCGTAAACTGCAATCAGAAAATAATAAATCTGATTTCAGTCCGGAAAATGAATTTTTATAAAATATTGGTAATAAACTGGACCCCGATATTTTTACACAATAATATTTGATTCGTTTAAGATGTCCTGTAAAAATTTGGGAATTTTTGGAATAAGTTAATTATTTTATTTAAATGTCCGAAAACAGCCCAGTTTCATATATATTAAACCAGAAATGACATAAGTAGTATTTTGCATGTCAAAGTGTGGTTTTTTATTGTTAAAATCATTCTTATTTAATTTAGGGCGGATAAACAATTTGAGGGATTGTGTTAACATTTAAAAACGCACCCGAAGGTGAGTACATAGTCCCCTATTTTACTATTTTCAATTGTTTTGGGGTGATTCATATGTATCTAAACGATTTCGATGTTTTAACGATGGTTTCAAAACGAGTAAGATGGTTTATACAAAACTAATAACAATTTCGATAATGTGAACAAGCTTGTGGTTGTAGTTACATAACGAATGACATTCATTAATTTCGGCCAAACCGACCAGTATTAGGTTATGGTACCATAGGATCCGACAAATCCCGTTATCAGACCGGACCCATGGTTATGTGTGGGTTAGGTGGGTAACGACCGAATCTGATGATTGTTAACTTAACCTTTGGAGGTTTGTTAATGCGAAAATGAGTTGAACAATATACGAGTCACACAGGTTTGAATGTTATTAGCGAGACGACCAAAAGTAGTTTCACGATCTAAAACGAGAATGATTGAAACGACTAAAGCGATTGTTAACGAATTAGACGATTTGGGTAAACAATTGGAAGCGATGTCACACAAACGAGGTTCTCGAAACGATATAAACCATACGAGTTTTACTACAAAAACGATTTATGATTTGGTTTACATAAACAAATGTTTTGGGTTAAGATTCATGGCATCGAGGTTTATAAATTATGACCAATCTACTTTGACTTGGTTATTCATTTGCAATACAAATATTTTACCAAACAAGGTTTTTCTAATATCAATTAACAAAGTTGTACAAGTTGTTTCAACATTTAATCGAGCCATGAATCTGATACTCACACAAAAACTATGTACTCGCCAGCATTTCTTTGCTGACTTTGTTTTTACATATGTTTCAGGTGAAGTTGCTTAGTGTTGATTGCAAGTAGGATGCATGCTTACTTAGGACCGGACAAGGCCTTAGTGATTTAATAACGATAATAGGCTGTGTTTGACTTGTTTGTTTAACTTAAGACAATGTTTAATATGTAATAAAACGAAACTCTTCGCATCCATGGTTTGAAACAATAATTCTGTTACAACACTCCCCGACGTTTCCGCCACGGTTTGTTGTTTTACGTGGTCGGGGTGTGACATGGTGCATTTGGTACCGTACAGATAATGCCTCCAGATTTTCAACGCAAAAACCACAGCTCCCAGCTCCAAATCGTGAGTTGTGTAATTCTTCTCGTGCACCTTTAGTTGTCGAGAAGCATAGGCTATCACCTTCTCGCGTTGCATCAACACGCAACCGAGACCCTGAATAGAGGCATCGCAATATACCACAAAATCCTCAGTACCCTCAGGTAAGGACAAGATTGGAGCACTGCAAAGTTTCTGTTTTAAGAGTTGGAAAGCTTCCTCCTGCTTGTTTCCCCAAGAATATACAATGCCTTTATGTGTCAACGAGGTAAGAGGTTGAGCGATCTTCGAGAAGTCTTTAATAAATCTTCGATAGTACCTAGCAAGACCAAGAAATTGCCGCACCTCCGAAGGATTCTTCGGTGCCGCCCAATTTCTGATCGCTTCAATCTTAGTAGGATCCACGTGTATTCCCGATTCATTCACAATGTGGCCAAGGAAGTGTACCTCCTGAATCCAGAAGTCACACTTAGAGAATTTCGCGTAGAGCTGCCCTTCCTCAGAAGCTCCAAGATAAGGCGCAGGTGCCGCTCGTGATCCTCCTTGCTCTTAGAGTAGATCAGAATGTCGTCGATGAACACGACAACGAAGTCATCAAGGTACGGCTTGCACACACGATTCATGAGATCCACGAAAACCGCCGGTGCGTTTGTCAACCCGAATGGCATGACCAGAAACTCATAATGTCCATATCGCGGCCGAAAAGTTGTTTTTGGAACATCCTCTTCTCGGACTCTCATCTGATGATAGCCTGATCTTAAATCGATTTTTGAGTAAAAACTTGACCCTTGCAGCTGGTCAAACAGGTCGTCGATACGCGGTAACGGATAGCGGTTCTTGACTGTCACCCTGTTGAGTTCCCGATAATCTATACACATTGTTAGTGCACTACGTCTATTGACTTCGTCTTGTATCATGTAATAGGATAGAATAGGATAGGATATTCTGTGCACGAGGTTTGAGAAACTGAGAAATGTGGTTTTAGTGATGATTTCGCTTCAAGTGAACTTGTTACAAGTTCAAGCGAAATCACATTCAACAGATTTCGCTTCAACCTGTTCAGGTTGTCTTCAAGCGAAATCATACACAACAGATTTCGCTTCAGATGATTTAGGTCACCTTCAAGCGAAATCTTCACCACTATATATAGGGCACTTGTCATTTCATTAGGTACGCGACTTCCGAAGGTGTAACGAAGTGCTGCCAATTTCTGTTCAGGTTGTAAACATTGTTATTATCAATACAAGCAACAGATTAAAGAGTACAAGCTGTTTACGTGTCCGGTTTACTGATTCCGCCTTTAAACTGGATGTAAAACTCTTCTGAACGACTCAATCGGGTCAAACAACGATCCAACAAGTGGTATCAGAGCTCAGGACGAGGAGTTCATACTACTACAGCTTGATTCTACCGGATTTTCTTATTTCTACTCATTTCTTTTTACATTTTTCAGATCTGAACAAGTTCCAACGGTCGAAATGGTCTGATTTTTGAGTATAACGTGTAAAACTGAGTTTTAACAAAGCCTACATAGTTTCGGACTAAAATTCAGACTAAAACATGTTAAAATTGACCTAAAACCAGATTTCGCTTGAAGTTGTTCGTAGTTAACAGGTTGTTTTCGCTTCAAGACAGACATTTTGGACTATTTCGCTTGAAACTTGAAGCGAAATAGTGGTTTCGCTTGAACAGTTGAAGCGAAACTGTTCTGTCAGATTTCGCTTGAAGGGTCTGATAAGTTGAAGCGAAACAGTTGGTCTCGCTTGAAACTGATTGGTTTGAATCTTGTATTGTTGAAGCGAAATCAGATCTGAACTTGGTTTTCGCTTGAGATCAGTTGAAGCGAAATAGTGGATTTCGCTTGAACTGAATTATTTTGAGCTGTTTTCGCTTGAGGCTGTATATACTTCAAGTATTTCACTTGAAGTTGCTGAAGTTTCAAAACTTTGAAAATTTCTAAGTGTTTGTTTGATTTTCTGTTCAGGTACGTTCAAGATGGATGATAATTTCATAAACCCGTTTAGCGATATGTACGCGTTCACTTCCGAATCGTCAGATAGAAGATCTGAGATGAAAGAATATTCAAAAGAGATTTCGGAGAATTTGAAGTTTGAGAACATGTACGGGAGCCAACAAAAGCCACCAAAGCTAATGAAAGTGGAAGATTATCTTTGGTGGAAAAATAGATTTGAGGGTTGGGTAAAAGCTTTTGCTACTGAAAGCTGGTTAAAACTGACAGATGAATATGTTGCACCAGTAAAAGAAGGAGGAGAGTTAATAGATGCAAAAGATTTTTCAGAAAAAGATATAAAAAATGTTGTGGCTGAACATAGAATGATAACATTGATCAAACAGTCGGTGAGAGAGGATATTATTTCATTGCTCGAACAAGAAAAGACTTCAAAGAATTTGTGGGAAGCGTTAGAAAGAAAATGTGTAGGAAGTAATGAAATTGTTAAAAAACAAAAAGAAATTGTTGCGTAAAGAGTTTGATTTATTCAATTGCATGAAAAATGAATCTGTTTGTAAAATGATTGAGAGATTCGGACATCTGAAAGTGGAGCTGATCAGACATCAAATCTTACCTTCTGAAGAGGAGCTGGTGGATAAACTGTTTGATTCATTGCCAGATGATCATGAGTGGAAATACTTTGCTCTAATGTTGAAAAATACAATCAAGCCTGAAGAGTTGAAATTGGATATGCTGATTGAAAAGCTTGAAAGTCATGAGCTGGAGATAAAGAGATCTAAAGTCAACAATCCAGCTTATCAGCAGAATGTAGAGCTTTACTACAGAGTACCGCAGGCTTGGTCACCAAGAACAGCATTTTCTGCAGAAAGTTCAAGCTCAGTGAACAATGAAATTTTTCACAGTGGTTTTCACAGTGGATCTTCTTCAACAACTTCTGATCAATCTGCTTCCAAGAATTTGTTTCAGTGTAATATCGCAGTGGATCTGAAGAATGGGCAGAATTTCAGCGAAGAGTCGGCAAAACAGCAGATGGTTTTCTTGGCATCTGTACTTGAATCATATGAAAGTCTCGTTGCAGGGAATATTGGCAATACCAATTTGACGAAAGAAGATTACGATCAATTAGACCCCGAGGAGATGGAACTAATGGATATCAGATGGTGCATGGCCAGTGCGGTTCGTCGAGCACAGCGGTTTATGGAGATCACGGGGAGAAAGTCAATTGGTGGTGCATCTACTAAGTTGGGGTTCGATAAATCGAAGGTGACTTGTTTCAAATGTAAGCAGAAGGGTCACTTCAAACGAGAATGCCGAAATGCTTATGCTGATGAGTCGGAGAACCCTTTCAGAGATGATTATTACAAAAAGGCAATCTACCATCAGAATAAATCTGAGCCGCCTAGATTGAAGCAGTCTGAAGATAACAGAGATAAATCAAGGGCTCTTGCAGTTATATATGATGATGAAGGGTATGACTGGAGTCAAGAGGTTCTACCTGAAGAAGATGCAGTTGGTTATGCATTTGTTGCGAATGATGATCATGATAGATGGTGGAGAAGAGACAGTGCAAGATGGGAAATTGGCAAATTGAATGAACCATTCAAAGAAGCCCAGAGAGCTAAAAGATGGAATGAAGAGTTAGAGTGTTACATGGATCCACAGGGTAATCCAGTAGTTGATCCATCAAAAGTGGATTTTGATGCTGTAACCAATGTGTTTCCAAGTGAAGGCACGTTCAACACAAGAAGGCTTTCTGATAAAAGCTATTTGCCAAATTTGATGATCAAGTTAAGAGAAGTTTTCGAAGCAAGTTTACCGAAGGTAGTAGAGATGAAAAAGAGAAAAGAAGAAGAACTGAAAAAGATGATTGAAGAAGTGAACACTGTTGCAAAGCTTGCTGGAGAGGAACAAAGAGCTGGAGAAGTGCAGAAGAATGAAGAAGTGCAGAAGAATGAAGAAGCTCAGAAAGAGGAGATCAAAGAGCAAGATCAGAAAGTTGAATCAGAAGAACCGGTGCTGAATGAGACTGAGGTTAGAAAATCTTCTGATCTATCTAATGCTGAAATGGTTGATGAAAAAGAAAACAAGTGCAGGAATTGCATAGAAATGTGCAAAGCCTGTACTGAAAAAGATGATATAATCAAAACAAAAGATATTGAAACAAGCAAACTTGAAAATATTTTCAAAATGAAATGTAAAGAAATGATTGAGAAAGAAGAAATTTTGAAACTAAAAGTTGAAAATTTGACACAGAAATGTCAAGGTCTTGAAAACGATAATGATGTTTATAGACAACTGTGTTCTACAAAATGTATCGATTGTGTTGAAAAAGAATCTAAGTTTCAAGATTTACAAAAACAGTATGATTCTTTAAAGTGGTCAAGTCAGAGAGTACAAGAAGCTTATGATACTTTGAAGAGCCAAGTCAAAAGTTTTGATCAAAGATTGTCTGAAACTTTAACAACTAAAGAAATGTATGAAAGACAGTTTAAAGGAAAACAAATTGAATTAAACAAATGTGTTGATGAAATTGCAAATCTTAAACAAGTCTTGGCTGAAAAAGAAAAGGTTGTTACAAAACTTCAAAGTTATCATAACTCTTCGTACATTCTCGAACGCATTTTCAACATCACACCAGATGACAAAGATACTGAAAATTGCAAAAAGGGTATTGGTTCAGAATTTCATCAGGTACCACCACCATTGAGAAACAGTTATACTTTTTATGATGAGGAAAAGGTGGCAAAAGGTTTGAACATAGCTGATCAGTTACCTGAAAGTATCGATGTGACTTACTCCAAATCTGATGATGCTAATGATTCAGAGGTGGTAAGTAAGGTTGTTGAAAGTGTTTTGAAAGATGAGTCTACAAAAGGTAAGTCTGAATCACAGGATGAAGATGAAGGAAATTTTTATGATGGTTATTCGAAAGACACAAAATCCGAGAAAAGTTTGAATGATGATTCAAAAGGATTGGTTTATACCATGATTGGATCGGACAAATTATTCTTAGATGTTGTATTCCCGATTCAGAATGTGATTTCAGAGAAGGTCGATAAAGTTTTCAAAATGGTTGAGATTGAGAAGTCTGAGATTCCAAAGTTTGCTGGTAAAGGTCATAGATCTTTTTATAACAAACCTGGTTTGAAGAAGAAAAACATGAAGGCTGGTTTGGGTTATAAAAAGAAACAAAATTTGAATCAAAGTAAAAAACCAAATTTGGAACAAAAGATGAATTTTGTTCAAGGAAAAAGCTTGAAAGAAGAGGAAAAATTCAAATTTGGACGACAGTCTAATGAGGAGTTTGATGTGATGAAAAAGAAACAACAACAGGCCAAGGATGTTTCAAAGAAAGTGTGTTTTAATTGTGATCAAATTGGACATGTTGCACGAAAGTGTCCAAATCCAAAGCCTGTTGATGTTGAAAAACAGAAATCTGAGGATGTGAAATCGAGGTCAACCAGATTTGATTCGAAACAAACTTGGAGGTATAATACAAACAAGTTTGCTTCAAATCAAAATTGGAAATCAAACCCGAACAGGTTCGATTCAAGACAGACCTGGAATTCTCACACACCCAGATTCAGAACTACACAGAGTTGGAGAACATCTGTTGATATGACAAAACCTAAAGAGTTTTGGAAACCAAAAAATGTTGTTCAAAATCAAAAGGTTCAAAAAGAGACAAATTTTTACAAAAGAGGTACTCCGAAAGGTCAAGTGTGGAGTGCTAAGAAACAAGAGATGTTGGTAAAAGATGAGAAAGTTGAAGTCAAAGTTGAAGACGTTTTAAGTGACAAAGAGTTTCCAAAATTGAATGAACATTATTGTATTGAAATGCCTAAGGTCCAACAGACCTGGGCTAAATTGTTCAAATGATTGATAAAGTTTGAATGTGCATGTACTCAACGAAGCTGAAGACTGTGAGAATGATAGTTGGAGCAACCTGGCACAGGAAGAGGTTGCAGGACCCTGGTTTGGTTGAACAGGGAGTTTAGTTTGAGTGTTTTATGTATATAAATAAACAATATTTTCAAAATCCTAAAAATTAAAAAAAAATTAAAAACCAAAAATATGTTTTTAGTTTGTTAAAATTTGAAACCCTCACGGCTGAACAAACATGATTACTTTTATCAGATTGAAAAACGGTTTTCAAACTGTTAAGATCAATGGGTTGTAAATCATGGGGGTACGTTATATTTTCTGCAATTCAATGCACATTAGCAAAAAATGGATGGCGAGACAAAGCTATCAGTATTAGTTGTCAAATTTTTATTAATGGTTTTGCATTTTAGGGGGAGAAAAATTGTCATTAGAAAATACAAAAACATTTGAAAAATTTGAAAAAGTCAAAAACATGATAAAATTCAAAAATTTGAGTGTTTGCGTAAACAGAGGAAATGATAGTACATCAGTAGACAGTTACTGTACGCTAAAAAAATGGAAAGTATAAAAGAGTTAAACAATCTTACTGATGATGTGTCGATAGGTTTTTGCACATTTAGTAGATTTATTCGGGATATAAACCTAAATTCAAACTTGTGAATTCGTGGGGAACACTACTTGGATATATAGGTAACCCCTGAAATCTCGTTTGAAAGGTCTCTTAATCTGATATACTAGGTCTTTATACTCTATGATATCTGGGGTATTATTCCGGGACTTCTGCTGAACGGTGGTTCTGACCTAGTCCCTGGCTAATACTTTCTGCAAATGCTTGAAACACAGCATTACACCCTCAGCATGCTGAAACAATTAAATTGATATATGCTGCTGTTGTAAGCAAAAAGATCCTCTAAAGGGGACATACCGTAAAGTCGAAGCTGATATCTCTCTGCGTATACGGAAGTATCGATCTGAGATCCCTCGGCCCTCGCATACCTAAATTATATACAGATATTATTGTAGTATTCTCACCTGTAAGACTGATTATTGAGATTCTGGATACGGGAGTATATTCAAGAGGTGGGACACATGAATGATCTAAGTTCTTAATTCATCTTAATCGTATCCTGAGTAAGTTGAAATTTGTGTGAGAATTTAAGATGGATCAGTATATCGACAATCGAAGTAAATTGTTTAAGTCTGAGTATGAAATGTAGCTTAACGGTACTTGTGACTTGTCAATAACTGATATGATTCTCTGACGCATTTTCAAAACAAAAATATTGTTTGTAAATATGTTTGTATATATTTCTTTATTGCTTTATATTTTCAGAAAATACAAAAAGATTTTGATTTCTGCTTTATTTTCGACAACTGATGTCTGAGTGCTGAGTTTCAAAATCTAAGTAAGCTGATTGTGTTTCTGAAAATAAAACAAGTTCATTAATTTGAAACTTGATTTAAATTCAAAAATTTCAAAAACAGTTTGTGATATCTCCAAGGTCATTAGTTTGAACTTGGATGATTAACTGTGAGGGAGTTGGATTCTTTAATACTGCTAAATCTATGAAGTTTGTTGATAGGGGGAGTGGATTAGAGAATTTGTTTGAGAATTCAAAATGCTGTTACTTATAAATGTTTGAGAAATTGCAGATGATAGTCCAGACTACGATCCCGAGAGCAAAGTCTAAGGGGGAGTCTGAAGACAAGCTTGAAACATGAAAGAGCTTGTTAATGGAAAGTTAGGTGTCGATCCCAAAAGCACGGAAGCTTAACGAAAGGGGGAGCCTGAAGCTGATAGAAGAAGAGAAAGATTATTAGATGCTTACAATGTTACAACTTAAATGAGAAGGCAGAATGATCAAGACTGAAGAAGGTGTCATAACAGAGATTAGTCACTGAAGACTGCGTCAATATCCGAGGGGGAGTCTGTTAGTGCACTACGTCTATTGACTTCGTCTTGTATCATGTAATAGGATAGAATAGGATAGGATATTCTGTGCACGAGGTTTGAGAAACTGAGAAATGTGGTTTTAGTGATGATTTCGCTTCAAGTGAACTTGTTACAAGTTCAAGCGAAATCACATTCAACAGATTTCGCTTCAACCTGTTCAGGTTGTCTTCAAGCGAAATCATACACAACAGATTTCGCTTCAGATGATTTAGGTCACCTTCAAGCGAAATCTTCACCACTATATATAGGGCACTTGTCATTTCATTAGGTACGCGACTTCCGAAGGTGTAACGAAGTGCTGCTAATTTCTGTTCAGGTTGTAAACATTGTTATTATCAATACAAACAACAGATTAAAGAGTACAAGCTGTTTACGTGTCCGGTTTACTGATTCCGCCTTTAAACTGGATGTAAAACTCTTCTGAACGACTCAATCGGGTCAAACAACGATCCAACACACATGCGAAAGGACCCGCCCTTCTTCTTCACAAACAAAATTGGGGCTCCCCAAGGCGAAGAACTGGGTCGGATAAAACCTCTATCTAACAGTTCTTGAAGTTGATTTCACAGTTCTTGCAACTCTCCTGGTGCAAGACGATAAGGAGCACAGGTAATCGGAGTTGCTCCTGGCACAAGATCAATCTGAAATTCCACCTGACGGTGGGGAGGTAAACCAGGAAGTTCCTCAGGAAATACGTCAGGAAATTCACGAACAATTGGCAGGTCTTCGATCCTCCTCTCTTCAGGCTGAGGATCAGATACAAGTGCTAAAATAGCAGGATACCCCTTTCGTAGACACTTCTGAGCTTGCATAGCTGAGATGATGCCGACCATGGCACCACTACGATGAACTTGAACCGACACTGATTCCCCGCTGAGGAGAGGGATACGCACGATTTTCTCTTAACAAAGAATTTCTGCTTGATGCTTAGACAACCAATCCATGCCAACGACCACATCAAAACTTCCAAGAGTAACAGGGAGTAGGTCAATATCAAACACTTGGCCCATAAGATCAAGTTTACAACCAAAAAGAATATGTGACGCTTCAATCGATTTACCATAAGCTAATTCTACTACATGCTTATTTACAAGAGGTGTGGAAGTCAACCCTAACTGAAGACTGAACCCCAAAGACACATAACTCCAATTGGCACCAGAGTCGAATAAAACAGAAGCAAAGAGATCATTCATAGAAAACGTACCGGTCACAACGTTGCCATCATTGCGAGCTTCCCCAGCACCAATAGTAAACACTCTCCCACGCGCACCGTTCCTACCATTGTTCCCGTTGTTGTTCCCGGTGTTGTTACTACCAGCATTCTGATTGAGTTGAGGGCAATCCCGTCTGAAATGACCCTCGTTACCACACTGAAAGCACCCCTTATGATTCCCCTAATTTTGTTGAGGCTGCTGCCTGTCCTGTTGCTGATACTGATGCTGTTGATGTGGGGGTTGTTGCTGCTGCTTTGGGAGTGAGACCCTGCAGTCCTAGCCATGTGGCCCACCTTGTTGCACCTGTGACAGACTCGGGTGCACGGCCCGCGATGGTGGAAGTTGTACTTGTTACACTTGGACTGTTTTCCCACATAACAGCCCTGATTCGAATTGCTGCTCTGATTTTGATTCACAGAAGATGACTGGCTAAAACTACGGTTGTTACTGTTGTCTGGTTTCTTCTGTGAATGATTCGAGTTGGACGCCTTGTCCACATCATTCCACTTCCGTTTGCTGTCGGTAGCAGGTATAGCAGTTGTAGCTATAGTGGCAGTAGTAGAAATACGCGGTGGAAGCGAGCCACGCTCCACCTCCTGATCTGTAATCTTGTGAGCTAGGCAGATGATCTGAGCTAAGTTGTTAAGGTTCGCTGCAGTAACAAAGCCCTTCACTGGTGGGGCTAATCCTTTGATATATAGTTCAATTCTCCGGTGTGGAGGTCATGACAAGTTCGGGCACATATTAGCCAACTCATGAGACCATTTTGTGCATGCCTCAATCTCAGACACCGCCATTTTTAGATCATAATATTTGTTCTTGAGTTTCTGAATCTCGTCACGAGGGCAGTATTCTTGACGCATCAACTCCTTAAAATCGTCCTAAGTAGTGGCATTTGCCATCTCAATGCCCAGCATCTGAACTTGGGCATTCCACCGCGTCAAGGCACCATCCTTGAGTGTGCCTGTAGCATACTTCACTCTGTCCCCAGCAGGACAGTTACACATCGCAAACCCTAACTTCGCCTTCTCGAACCAATGCAGTAGCCCCACAGCTCCTTCAGTCCCACTGAACGTATGTGGCCTACAATCCATGAACGTCTTAAACGTGCAAGTAGGCGGATTGTTTTGATTCGGATTAGCTTGCTGACCTAAAGCCGAAAAGAAATACAGTACACGGGTAAGAGTTGTGTACAGGACACCAGAATAAAGGGTAATTGGTGCATATCGTACCAGCTTGATAGGCTACCAAAGCCTCCGCCACACGTGTGTTAATTAAGTTTGTCAGCTCAGCCTGAGTCATCGCAATGTGACCACGCCCGTGACCTCGTCCACTCATGATTCTATATAAGAAAAGGGGAAAAGGTCAAGAGTCGAAATAAGGTAGGAATCAAACTCACAACGACTTCTAAAGCTTACAAAGTACATCAGACAACAAAGCGGAACCCCTTTCACACTCGTTAGATCTCACTGGGACTCGCATGCACCCCACATTATTATTCTGTGTGCACGCATAATAATGATGCGATTTGCATGTTTATCTCAGCTCCTCCCAACTAATGCTAAAAGGTTCCTCAAGTTCTCGCACACGGCAAGTCACCACAACCATAAACCACAAAAAGCTAACGGGATATCACACTGTGACTCTATCTATCACATAACTCAGGTAAATACACATGAATTCAGTCTGAAGTGTTATGTGTGTGCAATCGCATGCAACATGGTTCATAAGTGTATACTAGATATACTATGCAATAAGTAAACGAGAGACGAACCTTGCAATCTGGAGTTGAGTGTCATGGTCGCTTTCTGAACTGTTCGGCTATAGTCTGGTTTTATAAAAACGTTTTAAAACCCAGTTCGCTATAACCAGTGGCTCTGATACCAAACTGTCACACCCCCAAAATACCCCCTGCAGTGATCCCGCTACATGTGTGACGTACCAGGATCTAGCCACTAATCACATTGAACTATCCATAAGATATTTGTTGATGCATAATGTATATCACCTGTGTCGTCAGTCTATGTCGTGTCAGTTGTATGTAATAGATTGAAATGTTAAAGTTATGTGTTTTGGACCAGGTCGCATGACCTGATAAGGTCAGGTCGTACGAAGTGGACTTGTCCAGTTCGTGCGGTCTGGGAGTGTTATTTGGTGTGATCTGGTCAGCCTATAAATAGGCTAATGGTGTTCTTCATTTGGAACTTTCTGGAGAATTGTGTACCGAAGTGATGTCGGATTCTCTCTGTACTAAAACGTTTTATATCAATGAAGAACATGTTTAAAGTGACTTTCTACTCTTCTACTCCTCTTCTAACACTGATTGACGGTTTCTAGTCTGATTCCGCCTTTCTAGAAACTAGATCTGACTTTGATTGACTCGTTTTAGACGATTCATCGATGCTACAAGTGGTATCAGAGCTCAGGATGAGTCAAATCTATTGATATCAGTGTTTTGAACGGTTTAGAACCATAAACTTCGACTCTTTCTTGGATTTTCAGATGAATTCATTGACAAAATGGACTGAATTTTGGATATTATGTGTAAAACATCATTTTGAACAATTGTACAAAGTTGCAGACCATAAATCGAACTAAAACTGATCCAAAAATGTCAAAAACTTCAAATCGTATGAAAATGATGTCCAAACCGTGTGAAATTGACCAGATCGTTTGATTTTTGTTCAGATCGTTTGAAATTCTGGTCTAGATCGCACGGATTGGACCAGATCGTTTGAAAATTTTAAAATTGTGTGACCAGATCGCACGAAGTGGTCAGATCGCACGGAGTGGTCATCTCACACGATTTGGCAATCCAGGTCACACGGTGTGGACAGTCCAGGTCGTTTGAAACTGTCCAGGTCGTTTGAAACAATCCAGGTCGTTTGAAAAGTCCAGATCGTCTGAAAGTCCAGATCATTTGAAAGTACAGGTCGCTTGAAAGAGAAATTTTTCTAAACTTAAAAATTTTTCGAAACATTTTTCAAAGTATAAAATGGATAATCAAGAGTTTTACAATGCGTTTTTCGGAGGAGGTATGACTGTTCAAACTCCAGCAAGTATAGCCCAGAATGTGAATATGGAGAACGAGCTAGGAACCATGCAAAAACCACCGAAACTGCTCAACATTGAAGATTATTCGTGATGGCAGGATAGATTTCGCACGTGGGTTCAGGCGAATCACCTCGAATGCTGGTTGAAAGTTGAAACGAAATATGTAGTTCCTATGAATGATGCTGGTCTTCCGAAAACACTTATCACGTTAACTCCGGCTGAACAAGAAAACTTTAAAGCCGAGAAGAAGATGGTCAGTATATTGCAACAGGCAATTAAGGAATACATTTTGGTACTATTACATCATCAGGGTGACGCGCAATCTATTTGGAACTCTCTTAAAATCAAATTTCTTGGGAGTGCTGCAATGATCAAAAGCAAAAAGGCGCTACTGAAAAAAGAATTCGACATATTTACTGCTATCAGTGGAGAATCAACGAAAGAGTGGATTGAGAGGTATTGTCACTTGGTAGTGGAGATGAAATGTTTGAATATAGATAAATCAGACGAAGAGTGGGTTGATAAGTTGGCTGACACACTACCACAAGAAGAGTGGGGTACGTTCTTATTGGTTTTGAAAAACAATTTGGAATACGTGGGTTTCAGTTTGAGTACGTTTATCGAGAGAATTGAAGCTCAAGAGCTTGAACTTCGGAAGATGAGGAAAATGAAATCTGCAAACGTACAGCAAGATGTTCAGCTTTATTACAAAGGAAACTCATCTGCCACATCTGCTCCGAGTCCAAAGATTCAGACGGCATTCAGTGCAGATTCTTCATCGGGAGTAACTCAAAGCATGCCTAACAACAACTTTTCACCGTTTTCAAATTACGAACCGAATTCTAAGGTTCAGAGTTCTCAAGAACAGGTTTCTTCTCAAAGTTCTTCAGGGTCGAACAATCAGAGTTATAGTCATGGGATACAGTGCAATATCGCAGTTAATATCAAAATCGGTCAAGGTTTTACCGAGACAGCCGCAAGGCAACATATAGCACTTCTAGCTTCTATACTTGAGTCTTACGAGAGTCTAGTAGCCGGATGAATTGGTAACCCAGACATGACTAAAGAAGATTACAATCAAATTGATCCCGAGGAACTAGAACTCATCGACATAAAATGGGGTATGGCGAGCATTGTGAGAAGAGCTCAGAGGTTCATCGAAATTACCGGAAGAAGTAGTCTCGCAGGTCCTAATTCTAAACTTGGATTCGAAAAATCGAAGGTGACTTGCTTCAAGTGTAAAGAGAAGGGACACTTCAAGTGCGAATATCCGAACAGAGAAGTTAATAATCACCAGAATCCATTCGCCAACGATTATTACCAACGGGCCATCTATCATAAAAACAGTCAACAACCATTCGTTCCACGACCTCAAATCGAAAACAGTCAATCCAAACAAACAGAAAAAGCTCTTTTGGTGAATCAAGATGACGAAAAGATTCTAGAAGGCTTCAGTTAGGATAAGTTCGTTCCAGGAGGTGGTCTTGCAATGATGGCTGAAATTACTGAAGAGCCGGAACCGGAAATCAAGGAAAGTGTTCCTGAAGTTGAAGAAGTCAGTGAAGTGGTGAATGAAGAAATTTTTACAGATCTAGAAGAGGTGGCAGCAGCGGTCTACTATTATCAGTCTAAACAGGAGGTTATTACTAATTCATTTAAATCTATAATGCCAGCTAATGTGTTTGATTCTTTTGCAGGCTTTTTTAGTGAACCGACTACGGGTTTTTGCCCACAGTACGAAGTTGAACAAACTCCGGTTCAATAGATCATTGATGTCTCAAAGGAAATGAATGAAGAGACTTTGAAAGAAATAGCAGACAAAGCTCTTATGGTCAACCTGCAAGAGGTAGAACAAACTAAAACTCCTTCTGATAACAATGAGACCAAAGATGCAACTCAAGAGTCAGTGTCTATTGAAAAGGAGTCAATTATCGAGACTTGTGATACATATTAGTCAGGAGAGAAGTCCGAGTCCGATGACAAATCAGAAAATGTGAAGTCCGAATCCGAAGAGAAATCTGAGTCTGGGTCCGGAGAGTTTGGTAAATCGGAAAGTAAAAATGATAAACAAGAAAATGTTTTTGAAAAAGTTGATCCAATTATTGAAAAGCCATGCGAAAACTGTTTGAAACCATGCATGGATTGTCTTGAAAAAGAAAAACAGTTTCAAGAGTTGAAAAAGTTTAACGACAAATTAAAATTTGATTTTAATGATGTTAAAGAAGCTTATGACACTCTGTCACGATCAATTAAAATGATTCACATTGAGAGTAAAGAAAATGATAAAATTGTTAATTTGCTTAAAGCTACGGTAATGGACAAGCAAATGTCGATTAACATGCATCTGGACACAATCGCATCTCTAAAGAAGGAACTTGAACTGATGCGCATTGAGACAGAAAGAGTCGACAAAAAGTTGATCAGTTATCTTTCATCTTCATATGTGATTGATCAGATCGTTCCTCAACAAACTGATTTCAAAAATGTTCCACACCCAATGTGGAATCATTATACTCAGAAATATCCAGACGGGGTAGAGGAGGCATTGAATCTCAAACTGAGAACAGAAGAGAATGAGTTACCGGAAAACATAGATGTTACATTCTCTCCGTCTGACACCGACAACGAGTCACAACTGGTTAAAACAGTTGTAGACCAAGTGTTGGATGAAGATAGTGATAACACTGATTTCAAAACGGTTAAAACTCATTTTGAGAATTCCAGTTCCGATTCTGAAGATGATGGAAACTTTCTTGATAAGTTTATCCCAAAGTCAGATAAAGTTTTGCATGACGATTCGATCATTGTGGTTTACACGATGACCGGAACTGACAAACTGTATACTGATTTTAAGTATCCGATTTAGAATGCGAACCTGGAAAAGGTTGAAAAAGTTTTTAAACTCGTGGAAATTGATATCTCAGAAGTTAACAACAATTCGTTTCTATCAAAACCGAAAAAATCTTTTGTTAAACAACAACCGACAAACAACCCGGGAAAGAAAAATGAATGGGTGGGTAACAATGGTAATAACAAGAGACATGGTAATAATTACAAAAAGAAAGGTGTTGGTTTTGAGTCAAAATGGCTAAGAAAGATGTTAAGCCAAAAGAAAAATTGAGTGAAGTGTTTGTGGCTGGTAATAATACAGAAGTCGAAAAGGATTATATCTTTAGTAAGCAAGCAATTGACGATTTTATTGCGGCCAAAAAGATAAGAGACGAGGCCAACAGATCTACTTTTGTTGAATATGACAAAAGAATCTGTAATAGATGCAATGAAATCGATCACATGGCCAAACAATGTGTCAAAAAGATAATAAAACCAGTTTTCCATAAACCAAAACCAAAAATCTCAAAAGATGTTAAGGGAAAATCACCTATGGTATTCCCCGTGCGTATTCTTAAACGCGGTGAATGATTGAAGTCAGAGGACAAACCAAAATCAACTTTTGAAATTGATGAATCTTCAAAATCACAAAAGACTTCAAAGGTTTATTCTAAAACAAAGACTTCCCAAAGTCAATCATGGGTGGAGAAACCTAAATATTATTTTGAGGAAAAGAAAATGGAAAAAGTTTTAAAATCTGAACCGAAAATCTTTGTAACCATTGATGAGAAAATTGAGTTTGAGTTAGATAAGTTGATTGAAGAATTCCCACCTATCAAGGAAGGAGCTCTAAAATCAAAACCAGAATCTGATGTTCCAAATGTTGTTTTTAACATTCCAAAAGTTGACATAGTAGCTCAGGATATTGTCTTTAGTAGTGTACCAAATGTTGAAAAATCTTGGGTATCATTGTTTAAGTAAATGTCTTTTGATGTGTGTAGGGGCTTCCATGGTCTATCATTTCTAAATGGATAATGGATAGCGGCGCCTCACGGCACATGACAGGGATGTTAGCACTGCTATACGACGTAAAATCAATCAATGGAGGTTATGTTGGGTTTGCTGGAACTCAAGGTGGAAGAATTGTTGGAGAAGGAATACTTACTAACGGGGTCATAACATTCGAAAAAGTGAACTACATTGCTGAGTTAGAAAACAATCTATTGAGCATCTCTCAAATTTGTGATAAGTCATTTACTATTCATTTTACAAAAGATGAATGTATGATTCTTAAACCAGGGTTTAAGATACCCGAAGAAATGGTTTTGATACGCGCTCCTCATGAAAACGATCTCTATATACTAGACATGAGCATTGCAACAATGACAGATAAAAAGGCACAATGCTTTGTGAGTTAGACGAAGGCGACGGAAAAAGAATCCATCATGTGGCATCGTAAATGGGTCATATTCACTTGAGGAATATGAACTTTTTAGTTCATAATGATCTTGTAGAAGGTGTTAATTTGAAAAGCTTCCATCTTAACGATGACTGTATTGAATGTAAGAAAGGAAAGCAGACGAAGAAATCACACCCGAAAAAGCTCTTGAACTCCATCAGATTACCGCTTGAAAGACTCCATATGGATCTTTTCGGACCGGTAAATGTGAAAAGCATAAGTGGAGATCTATATTGTTTAGTCGTTACTGACGACTTTACAAGATTTTCCTGGGCGATGTTTTTGGAGAGAAAAGATGAAACATTTGATTCTTTGATGAGGCTATTCAAAAAGATGGAGAATGTTTACAAACTGCCGATTAGACGTATTTGAAGCGACAATGGCACGGAATTCAAGAACAACTGTATGCTCGAATTCTGCAACGATAAGGGCATTCTTCATGAGTTTAGCACACCATATACTCCTCAACAAAACGGTGTCGCAGAATGAAAAAATCGTACGTTGATCGAAACGGCTCGTACCATGTTAGCAGATTCGAAATTACCGGTATATTTTTGGAGTGAAGCGGTTGCCACGGCATGTTACACACTCAATCGGGTTCTTACGGTGAAGAAGTACAAGAAAACTTGCTTTGAATTACTTCATCTTTACAACCCGAATCTGAAATTTTTAGAACCATTCGGATCACCATGCACATTTATTGATCCAGACGGTAAATTTGGTGCAAAAGCTAATGAAGGTTTTTTTGTAGGATATGCTAGTCCGTTGAAGAGAGTTTTTGTTCCAATTTTGGGGAAGATCATACAAGTTCAACATGTTGATTGTCAATGGTTTACTGCTCAAAATCAATTTCCCGGAAACAGGTTGCTATTTGATTACAACAATCTCTGGGAGTCATTCCATTTACCAACAGAGCCGAATGAGGAGGAACTGGCATTCTTATACCAACAACAGCAGTCTCTTTCACAAGAACAAGTGCCGAGACCGTTGGTAGTTTCTTCACCCACCGAGGGTTCAAATGATCATGAGGCTGGTCCTAGTGGAACTGCACATGTACCCCCAGAAGAAACAGCTCCAATATTTGACCATTCTGACAACTCAGAATCGGAAACCGATCCGATTTATGACGAGGAACCAAATATTGCGACTTCAAATGCTATTGATCACACGGGTGATCGGAATATAACAAATTTGCAATCGGTAGTGAGCGTACCGGATACAGTCATGCCAAGAACGTTATCTTACCATCCGTCAGAGCAAATCATTGGTGACCTTCAAAGCGGGGTGAAAAGCCGCGAACAAATAAACAAAGGGCTTACATGTTTTTACTCCTCTGTAGCACCTTTGCAAGTAGACTTCTCATTAAAATGTTTTATCTCGCAGGTAGAGCCAAAAACGTATAAAGAAGCATTGACCGAAGAGAGTTGGGTAAATGCAATGCAAGAGGAGTTACAACAGTTGGAAAAGCTTGGAGTGTGGAGGTTGGTTAATCTCCCGGAAGATCAGAAGTTGATCAAGACCAAGTGGGTCTTCAAATGTAAGAGAGATGATAGAGGGGTTATAGTAAGGAACAAAGCACGGTTGGTAGTCCGAGGATTTAGTCAGCAAGAAGGGATTGACTTTACTGAAGTATATGCTCCCGTTGCTCGGCTTGAGGCAATCAAAATCTTCTTGGCGTTCGCGTCATGGAAGGGGTTCAAGGTCTACCAACTGGATGTCAAATCTGCATTCCTCTACGGCAAGATTAAAGAGGAGGTGTACGTCAGTCAACCACTGGGTTTTACCATTCTTGTACACAAGGACAAGGTGTATCTACTCGACAAGGTGTTATACGGATTACACTAGGCCCCGAGAGCCTGGTACGAGACGCTTTCCCAGCATCTGCTGACCAACGGGTTCACCAGAGGGACTGTCGATAGTACCTTGTTCACTAAAGAGGTTGCAGGACATCTACTTATCGTGCAAATATATGTTGATGATATAATTTTCGGATCAACGAACGATGAGTTGTGTAAAGAGTTTGAGAAGGTCATGAAGCAGAAGTTTGAAATGAGTTCAATGGGGGAGATGAAGTTCTTTCTCGAGCTTCAAGTTGTGCAACTGCTCGATGGAATCTTCATACACCAGACCAAGTATGTGAATGATGTGTTGGACAAATTCAATATGTCCGAATCATCTCCCATATGAACCCCCTGGGCTACGAATCATGGCATATGTCCAGATGAAAGTGGTGAGAAAGTGGATGAAACACTTTATCGGTCAATCATAGGATCGATAATGTATCTGACAGCATCACGACCGGACATCATGTATCCAACCTACCACTGCGCCCGGTATCAGTCAAGTCCCAGATCATCACACATGATGATAGTGAAGAGGATCTTACGGTATCTCAAAGGTTGCCCAAGCACCGACTTGTGGTATCCCCGATCCGGTGACTTCTCTCTAACTGGATATTCTGACTCTAACTCCGGGTGCTGTAAGTTAAACGCTAAGTCCACAACTGTTGGTTGCCAGTTCTTCGGAACTCGGCTAATCACTTGGCAGTGCAAGAAACAGACCACATTTGCTCTCTCGACTTGTGAGGCTGAATACATTTCAGCTTCCAGTTGTTGTTCCCAGATTCTCTGGATTCAACAGCAAATGAGGGACTATGGTTTGCAATTCTTAGACACGCCAATTTTTGTGGACAACGAGGCAGCAATTAATATCACTAAAAATCCGGTTCAACACTCTAAAACAAAACATATTGAGATTCGACATCATTTTATTCATGATTGCTACGAGAAAAAATTGATTCGAATTGATTATATTCACACCGATGATCAGAGAGCTGATTTTTACACTAAACCCTTTGATAAAACAAGATTTAATTATCTTTTGAAATTGAACGGGTTAAAGAATTTGTTTTCTGGGAGGGTGGTAGAGTGTGTGGCCGAGGAGGACGGCGATCAGAAGTGATCTGCGTCTAGTTGTCATGTTTTTTGTACAGTTTCTTTACTGCTTTTGATAAAACCAAAAACACAAAAATATGTTTTTGATTTTAGGGGGAGAAAGTTTATAGAAAATACAAAAACATGATAAAATTCCATAAATATAAAAACATTGAAAAAGACAAAAAGAGGTTTGTGTAAAAAGAGGAAATGATAGTACATCAGTGGACTATCACAACATGCTAAAGAAATGGAAAGTCAAAATGTTTTTTAAACGAGTCTCACTGATGATGTGCCAGTAGACTTCACACGATTAGTAGATTGAGTTCGAGATATAAACCTAAATTTAAATACTTGCTTATCTCGTGGGGAACATCTCTCAGATATATGGGTAACCCCCGAAATCTTGTTTGAAGGGCTTTCTATTTCTGACATACTAGGTCTTTGTACGTAATGATATCTGGGGTATTATACCAGGACTTCTGATTTTGCGGGAGCAATAGCCTTGTCTGTCACACCCCGACCACGTAGAACAACCAAACGTGGCGGAAAACGTCGGGGAGTGTTGTAACAGAATCATTGTTCCATAACACACGGAAATTGGAATATTGTTTTATTGATTAAAGTAGTTACAATGTCTTGACAATCAAAGAAACATAACATAAATAACTAGTCTTGCATCTTTTATTGTCACTAAGGCCCAAGTCCGCCTAAGTGTATCTTGATAAATCCTATGCATCATATCCTGAAACACATGTGAAAATAGGTACGTCAGCATAAAAATGCCTGTGAGATACATAGGTTTATGAAAATAGGATTCATGACTTATTGTTTAAGAAAATGTTTAGTCATGAACCTTGTAATTTGATTTGTCTTGTAAATCTTTTGAAAAACGATAAGATCAGATGATATGTATAAATAAGAGAATAAGGTATGGTTAAATGAATAACCATATAAAAATGAGTTTGTATAATTTAAGTTGTTTGTAAAACAATGTATTGTGAAAAGTATGTTATTTGTATAAAATGTTATATGTCCAAATTGAAATGATTCAAATAATGCTACGATATGTAATACCATACAATCACTTATATATAGGAAGTACCAGCGGCGTATCCACCATGCTTGTATCATATTACACACGCCTCTTTACTCAAATCACTTACCCAAACAAACCACCAATGTAAGATGTCTATGTTTAAAACAATTGCCAAACGTATTCAATAATATGTCAAAATGTTTATGTCAATATGTAAATCATGTAATGTATATCCAATGTCAATAATGTTTATGTGTCAAATGTAAATCATGTAATGTGTAACCAATGCCAATAATGTTTATGTGTCAGATGTAAATCATGTAATGTGTAACCAATGTCAATAATATTTATGTGTCAAATGTAAATCATGTAATGTGTAATCAAAATGATATGTATGGCTAGTGAAATATATCAACTAAACCATATGCACAAAAACAAAGTATTGAAGTAAAACACGGTTTAAATCAAAACTATGTTTTGTGGAAATGCATGCTATACTGATACAAATATCTATGCGGTATTGTGAGAATGCATACATCCAAGCCTTGAGACTGTGGCGATAAACCCTTAAACAAATTAAAGGTCTATCTTGTTGTAAATGTATATCGAATTCGGTCATTCCTTTCATCCCCACCTACCCAGGATGTCCGGAACGGGAGTTGTCAATTCCTATGGTACCACTACCTACTAACGAACGGCGTGATCGGTGTTAATGAATGTATATTGATCCATCAAAACAATCCAAATATCATATCAAAATGTAAACATGTGATGAAAACAACTGTACTAAGTATGCAACAAATGAACAGACATAGCATGTGAGGTGATGTGAAACGATGTACTAAGCATGAACTAAATGGACATACATAGCATAAAATGTAATGTAAGACAATGAAATCATGTACTATAAATGTACTAATGAACATAGCAAGTATATGATGTCAAAACAGGAAAGCATGAAAGTAACAAGTAGGCACATGTGTTTCACCCCAAAACAGTTTGAAAACAGTAAAAGTGGGGTTCTATGTACTCACTTGAAATTGCTTAGAAGTCCTAAGATAACCACCAAGCAATGCTATAGATCACGGAATCAAACGGCACCTAATATAGGTAACTATGTTAATAAACCGGACCTAATATCGGAGGATCGGATAGAATGAGGGTTCGTAAACCAAACGAGTATGGAGACTCGTGTAATATGGTTTAACAAAGCCCATATACTAAAACGAAACTTAACCTAAGCACTTACGACCCATTACGACCCGTTTAGGTAGCTTATGCTACTTTAACGCGCCGTTCGCGTGAAACGCGTTTGGACCGCCTAACTAGTCCTATGACAAGTAAAATATGCCTTAACATGTTTAATATGGTTGTCAAATCAGTTTAGATGTCAAAAGTTATGTTACATATGTTTAAAACGAATTTTGGCATCAAAGGGGTATTTTGGTAATTTACCTAAGGCATATAAACTACCTATCATACAACTACTTAAACGAAGCGACCTTAAGGTATAACGTCGGAAGGTTATTCCCTATATACTATGGTCACCTAATGTGTTTGGTCGGATCCTAATGATCGACCAAATGGTTCGGGTTCGAAGGTATAAGCGATTTATTAGATCGCTTACCCTTACGACCCTAGACAACGTGGTAATCATTAGGCATAGTCACAAGGGACTATAACCATCGTGATTACAATCACGTTGAGAAGTTCAAACGAACTTCGCATTGACCATAAACTGGTCAATGCAGAAAGTCAAACAAAGTTTGACTTTCGGACTCGAAAAGCAATAAAAGAACGAAGGAACACTTACGAAGGGTCCCCGAATGCTAATCTAGATCAAAATAGCTCAGGTATGAAACAAAGGTTTCAAATTAGAGCACATAAGATCAGATTCTTGTGAGGAAAAGTGAAGGGTGGAGGTGGGTATTTATAGTTTTTGGTTCACCGTTAGGATCATTTCTTGGAAAAGGGGGCACGATCTAAGCCGTACACTTGTTGGAAAGTTGTGGTAACTCATTTGCCATCCACCATAAGAGTTTGACACTTGGCACTTGGCCTTTGGAGAGTGTTAAGGGCTGTTAAAAGCTGAAAAAAAACGTTTTGCTGCATCTGGCCCCTACTTAAGGACCTAGTTTGGCAGATTTACAGTTTCAGTCCTTGTAACCTCAAAACTTGGTTTTCGATGTGTTTTTTTGACACGTTTAAGCCCCGTTAACCCCATTTCAAAGCTCTAAAATGAAGTTAAAATATAGGGAACTTAAAATGTGTTCAAAAATATCTCGGGTGTCGGTTCGTTTAGCCGTACGGTTACGTTGTTCGGTTAATTACGACGGAATGCGCATAAGCGCGAAAAATGATCCAAATGGCGTGACGAATGGATTTTTCTTATGCCAAACACTAAAATATAATATTATAGTGCTTACATAAATTTTTGGATGTCTGGATGTATTCAGAACGTAAGTTATGCGCGAAAATGCAAACTTGTGCACTTTCTGACACTTTTAGTCCCTGAATGACCCAAAAGTTTATTTTAGCACACCGAACCCCTTAAAGCCTATTTCTAAGCTATGTAAAGGATATTTAAGGTGTGTTTAACTTATGGTCATGTTCCGGAATGTTCGTTACAGTTCAAATTGGCATACTTTCGTAGTTTGTCAAGTTAAGTCCCTGTAAGCGATTTAACTTGATTTTGCCATACCAAAGCCTTCGAAACTTATTTATAAGTTATGTAAAGGTTATTTAAGGTATGTTAAGCCTATTTCACTATTCCGGAGTGTTCGTTGCATTAAACTGGTTATATTTACGCATCGGTGCGCGTATAACCTTCCAGAAAGAGATTTAGAGTTTGGAATCGAACAAGAATTGATATGTGCAATTGATACACATATTTATACAAATCCCAAGTATGAAATACAATATTTCATTGGTTCGGTATTTGTTTGATGGCTGTGGAGGCACAGGTGTTACAGTCTCCCCTACTTTAGGAAATTTCGTCCGGAAATTTTATTTACAGGAAACTTGTGAGAGTTTAAAACATGAAGTTGAAAAGATCGAACAACATTGGTTAGGGTTCTGAACTTCTAGTAACTTTAATAACATCATGCTTGCAATGTAAGAGGGATACTTATATACAAGTATATGAAGCGTCATTGGTGCGTCCCCCGTACCTCCATTACATCGTTCTCATTTTGTTATTGTTGTCACTATCGGTTCTTACACATAATAAATCTTACTGTGGTTACCGTGCACTGAATCTCATAATTATGTACGCGTCCATAATTAGACAATTCCTTGCATAGTTCACACAGTCTATTTTATAATGTGTAGGGGAAAACCAATGAACAAACCTGTGATGAGCGTGACTAGACCACCATAGGGTCCCTTTTATTAAATCAATAAATGATTTTAATAGACAACCAAGGAGCCTTTTCAGCTTATATCATCACATGTCATTCTTAACCAGATTTTTGAATCAATCTTTTTTACTAGACCACTAAAAGGGCCTCTTATGAATCATGGAGTGGTACTATATAATCCAAGGGTCTTAACTATTACATAGAAGCCCATTAAGGAATTAAGGTAGTACCTTTTTGAATATCCTACTACGAATCCCTCATATGAAGATATGAAAAATTCTACGAGGATTTGGATAACGAATATCCAGAGTATACAAAAACCCAAAATGCATAAAAGAAAACACAAGATGCATAAACACATAGTCATATAACCACAAAGATTGTTTATCTAGATCTTTAATTTGTTAATTTGTTTTGCTAACAGAGCGCATGTATTTAAAGCACACTAGGAATCCATCTCGTGGATTTCATTTGGTACTTTAAACATTATCAAGAATCTAACTATAAAGATAGAAAGATTTTTAAAAGAAAAATTCGATTTCGATTATAAGGAACCGAAATGTTCGAATTTAGGTACATAAGGAATCCAATCAAGGACTCTGATTTGAATGATAATCATCCACAAGGGTCTAAATGTGAAGATAAAAAGATCCCATATGGATTTTAAAAGTTGAAGATGTTTTGAAACCTGTTTTGAAACCTTGCATTGGACGTGCTTAAATCATAACATGAAGTAAAATGCTTATGAAGTTGAGATGCTAGCTATGTCAAGGCGACATATGAAGCGGAATTTGAAGGCTAAGTCAATGTATGAGGAAAATATTTTTGAAAACTATGCATGGGGTTCTTAAAAAAAATGTGTTCAATGTTTTTAAAACCTTATATATAATACATTTGAAATCATAAAGTAGGTGTACTAGGTAAGTATATTTATAAAAGTGTTTTAAAATTATGCGACATGAATTCTGAAATTATGTATAAGGTCTTTGGGAAACATGAATGATGCTTTTGAAATCATGCACTTAATAAGAAAATATATTGTATTAATATTGTTCTCAGGCTATATGAGACATTTTGAAATTATGAAGGTTGTTTTTGAAAACATAGCCAATGTTTTTGAAATAACATAGACAATGTATTTTAAAAAAAAATTGTTTTCAAACTATATGAAATGTTTTGAGATCATGAAGATTGTTTTTGAAATACATGTACTGTGTATGTTGAAAAATCAAAACGTAATGGGTATGAGTTTTGAAAATACCCTTAGTTATCTAACCAAGGATTAAAAGGTACTGATATGCAGAAACATGATTACTCATAATGTCACTTTATTTTCTGTACTTTGTTTCTTAGAGTGAAACGAGTACTTAAAATTTTCGAGGGAATCATGAGCGTTCATTTGAAAGAGAGATTCACAAGAGTAGTTTGTAAGGAACATAGTTCCTTAATACAGGTATTATAGGGAAATGCCATAAACACATGTGATTATACTTGTATATCAGAATTGCGAACAACAACTTTTATTTATGAACGAGACATATTGTTTCAAAATACACGAAAACAAAAGAAACCAAGGCATAAGACAGCAACATCCTTTGTTCAGCCGAATGCTCATCCAAGGGTTGGATTTGCATAAGCAAGCTTTGGGCATTTGTTCCTGAAATGGCTTGTCTCGCCACAGTTGTAGCACGATCCAGGCGGAAAGCGAGCTTGAGCAGGATTGGCTTGTGGTTGGTTTGGACCACTTTGGTTTGGGGTAAATCGACAAGCATTTGCCAGGTGACCGAGTCGCCCACATGATGCACACAAACGACACTGTAGGTGAGCTAAGTGGTGTGCATTACATTTGTCGCATATTGGTGCTGTTCCCTTGTATTTTTTCTTACCAGGTGGTGTTGCCACCCGGACGGGTCTTGTTTGATTTGGTACTGCTGTAGTTGGGCAAACCCTTGCCGTATGACCTATAAGTCCACAAATTTGGCATTTGCGGCACTTCACGCTAGCCTGATGATGAAGGCTACATTGGTTGCACAAGGGTGCAGTTACATTGTATGGCTTCCTAGCAGGGGGTTGAGTTGGTTGCTTGGGGACGGCTATACCATTGTGAGCGACCATGGCAAAGTTCTGAGAACCTTTCACTTCTTTGACTTCTTAGGGGATCGTTCATCCATGGTCTTTGATTCCTTGATTGGTTTCTTGGCTGGTGGTGCCGTCACTTGGCTAGGTCTTGCCTGTTTTGGTGCAACCGCTGCGGGATTCTTTGAAGCTTTACGTTTCTTTGGTTTTGGTGAAGGCTTGGCTTCCGTCTCCTTTGGTGATTCTTGAGTGGCTTCATTCTGGAGACGATACATGGCAGTAGCTAATTCGACAGTCTTCTGGACTACTTCGCCTATTCGCTGGGCAAATTTGGCAGTCTGCTCGGATATCTGGGCGTCATCGTAATGGAGAGACATTCTAGAAGAAAATGAAAGACATAGGAAGAAACAAGTGAAACGTTATCGGATAAACAATACAGAATGGCAATGCATAAGAATTTGCGATCATTTGTTTGTTACCTATGGCAAACAAATGAGATGGTGACTAATCAAAGTGAACGGATCATGTTAATGTATCACTGAAGACATGCTCGCCTATAAGTGAACACTCACCCCAAGAGTTCCCAGGTAAGAGTGACTGGTCCGATACTGCGGATTTGTACGAACACTCTAGCCTTCGACAGAAAACTCAGGGTACAGGCATTCACTCTTCCAGTTTGCACGTGTTCACATTATACGACCCAAACTTTGACGAGATTTGAAAACTTAGAGGGTTCAAAACCTTATAACAGAGGGTTCAAAACCTTACAATAGAGGGTTCAAAACCTAGTAATCAATCATCCTAGAACAGATTATTAGTTTTCAAAGCGGTTTTGAAATTTATGTTCTTGTTGTGGTTGTCGCCTAAGGATAGGTGACAGTATTGTTTTATGACTAAACGCAAGTAAACTCGCGTTAGGGTCCTAGGAAGGTTATAGACTAGGTCAAAGTATTACTAATAACCTAATTCCCTATAACCATGAGCTCTGATACCAACTTTTCTGTCACACCCCGACCACGTAGAACAACCAAACGTGGCGGAAAACGTCGGGGAGTGTTGTAACAGAATCATTGTTCCATAACACACGGAAATTGGAATATTGTTTTATTGATTAAAGTAGTTACAATGTCTTGACAATCAAAGAAACATAACATAAATAACTAGTCTTGCATCTTTTATTGTCGCTAAGGCCCAAGTCCGCCTAAGTGTATCTTGATAAATCCTATGCATCATATCCTGAAACACATGTGAAAATAGGTACGTCAGCATAAAAATGCCTGTGAGATACATAGGTTTATGAAAATAGGATTCATGACTTATTGTTTAAGAAAATGTTTAGTTATGAACCTTGTAATTTGATTTGTCTTGTAAATCTTTTGAAAAACGATAAGATCAGATGATATGTATAAATAAGAGAATAAGGTATGGTTAAATGAATAACCATATAAAAATGAGTTTGTATAATTTAAGTTGTTTGTAAAACAATGTATTGTGAAAAGTATGTTATTTGTATAAAATGTTATATGTCCAAATTGAAATGATTCAAATAATGCTACGATATGTAATACCATACAATCACTTATATATAGGAAGTACCAGCGGCGTATCCACCATGCTTGTATCATATTACACACGCCTCGTTACTCAAATCACTTACCCAAACAAACCACCAATGTAAGATGTCTATGTTTAAATCAATTGCCAAACGTATTGAATAATATGTCAAAATGTTTATGTCAATATGTAAATCATGTAATGTATATCCAATGTCAATAATGTTTATGTGTCAAATGTAAATCATGTAATGTGTAACCAATGCCAATAATGTTTATGTGTCAGATGTAAATCATGTAATGTGTAACCAATGTCAATAATATTTATGTGTCAAATGTAAATCATGTAATGTGTAATCAAAATGATATGTATGGCTAGTGAAATATATCAACTAAACCATATGCACAAAAACAAAGTATTGAAGTAAAACACGGTTTAAATCAAAACTATGTTTTGTGGAAATGCATGCTATACTGATACAAATATCTATGCGGTATTGTGAGAATGCATACATCCAAGCCTTGAGACTGTGGCGATAAACCCTTAAACAAATTAAAGGTCTATCTTGTTGTAAATGTATATCGAATTCGGTCATTCCTTTCATCCCCACCTACCCAGGATGTCCGGAACGGGAGTTGTCAATTCCTATGGTACCACTACCTACTAACGAACGGCGTGATCGGTGTTAATGAATGTATATTGATCCATCAAAACAATCCAAATATCATATCAAAATGTAAACATGTGATGAAAACAACTGTACTAAGTATGCAACAAATGAACAGACATAGCATGTGATGTGATGTGAAACGATGTACTAAGTATGAACTAAATGGACATACATAGCATAAAATGTAATGTAAGACAATGAAATCATATACTATAAATGTACTAATGAACATAGCAAGTATATGATGTCAAAACAGGAAAGCATGAAAGTAACAAGTAGGCACATGTGTTTCACCCCAAAACAGTTTGAAAACAGTAAAAGTGGGGTTCTATGTACTCACTTGAGATTGCTCAGAAGTCCTAAGATAACCACCAAGCAATGCTAGAGATCACGGAATCAAACGGCACCTAATATAGGTAACTATGTTAATAAACCGGACCTAATATCGGAGGATCGGATAGAATGAGGGTTCGTAAACCAAACGAGTAAGGAGACTCGTGTAATATGGTTTAACAAAGCCCATATACTAAAACGAAACTTAACCTAAGCACTTACGACCCATTACGACCCGTTTAGGTAGCTTATGCTACTTTAACGCGTCGTTCGCGTGAAACGCGTTTGGACCGCCTAACTAGTCCTATGACAAGTAAAATATGCCTTAACATGTTTAATATGGTTGTCAAATCAGTTTAGATGTCAAAAGTTATGTTACATATGTTTAAAACGAATTTTGGCATCAAAGGGGTATTTTGGTAATTTACCTAAGGCATATAAACTACCTATCATACAACTACTTAAACGAAGCGACCTTAAGGTATAACGTCGGAAGTTTATTCCCTATATACTATGGTCACCTAATGTGTTTGGTCGGATCCTAATGATCGACCAAATGGTTCGGGTTCGAAGGTATAACCGATTTATTAGATCGCTTACCCTTACGACCCTAGACAACGTGGTAATCATTAGGCATAGTCACAAGGGACTATAACCATCGTGATTACAATCACGTTGCGAAGTTCAAACGAACTTCGCATTGACCATAAACTGGTCAATGCAGAAAGTCAAACAAAGTTTGACTTTCGGACTCGAAAAGCAATAAAAGAACGAAGGAACACTTACGAAGGGTCCCCGAATGCTAATCTAGATCAAAATAGCTCAGGTATGAAACAAAGGTTTCAAATTAGAGCACATAAGATCAGATTCTTGTGAGGAAAAGTGAAGGGTGGAGGTGGGTATTTATAGTTTTTGGTTCACCGTTAGGATCATTTCTTGGAAAAGGGGGCACGATCTAAGCCGTACACTTGTTGGAAAGTTGTGGTAACTCATTTGCCATCGACCATAAGAGTTTGACACTTGGCACTTCGCCTTTGGAGAGTGTTAAGGGCTGTTAAAAGCTGAAAAAAAACGTTTTGCTGCATCTGGCCCCTACTTAAGGACCTAGTTTGGCAGATTTACAGTTTCAGTCCCTGTAACCTCAAAACTTGGTTTCGATGTGTTTTTTTTTTTGACACGTTTAAGCCCCGTTAACCCCATTTCAAAGCTCTAAAATGAAGTTAAAGTATAGGTAACTTAAAATGTGTTCAAAAATATCTCGGGTGTCGGTTCGTTTAGCCGTACGGTTACGTTGTTCGGTTAATTACGACGGAATGCGCATAAGCGCGAAAAATGATCCAAATGGCGTGATGAATGGATTTTTCTTATGCCAAACACTAAAATATAATATTATAGTGCTTACATAAATTTTTGGATGTCCGGATGTATTCAGAACGTAAGTTATGCGCGAAAATGCAAACTTGTGCACTTTCTGACACTTTTAGTCCCTGAATGACCCAAAAGTTTATTTTAGCACACCGAACCCCTTAAAGCCTATTTCTAAGCTATGTAAAGGATATTTAAGGTGTGTTTAACTTATGGTCATGTTCCGGAATGTTCGTTACAGTTCAAACTGGCATACTTTCGTAGTTTGTCAAGTTAAGTCCCTGTAAGCGATTTAACTTGATTTTGCCATACCAAAGCCTTTGAAACTTATTTCTAAGTTATGTAAAGGTTATTTAAGGTATGTTAAGCCTATTTCACTATTCCAGAGTGTTCGTTGCATTAAACTGGTTATATTTACGCATCAGTGCGCGTATAACCTTCCAGAAAGAGATTTAGAGTTTGGAATCGAACAAGAATTGATATGTGCAATTGATACACATATTTATACAAATCCCAAGTATGAAATACAATATTTCATTGGTTCGGTATTTGTTTGATGGCTGTGGAGGCACAGGTGTTACATTGTCCTCGTATAATACTCTACACTACTTTATTCTTAAAGCTCACCCTTAGCATAAAAAATGATAAAACATTGAAAATGTTAATCATGTGCTGTTGAAAAGAAGATCCCCAAGGGGGACCCACCTAAATTCGAGCCATCATATCTCTGATTGAACGGAAGTTCTTGCCTGAGCTCTCATGGCCTCGCATTTACCCCTTACAGATATCATTAGTGTGCACTCACCTGTAAGACTGAATATAGAAGTCTGGATACGGGAGTATATTCTGAGGTGGGACACGCGAATAAGTTCAGTCCTTAAAACACTAATTCGTATCTTGAATCAATTGAAACTTGTGTAGAAGTTTAAGTGGACAACAGTACTGACAATCAGAAGTGAATTTGTTTAAGACTGAAAGTTAAATCAAGATCAACGGTGTTGGTGATAAGTCTCAAAAACTGATATGATCCTCTTACACAATCTCACAAAAAAATGTCTGTAAATATGTTTGTACAGTTTCCAGTTTCTTCAAATTCAAAAGTTGTTCTGTTTGTTTAGCCAAAATGTTGAAAAATTCAAAAAGATTTGATATTTCATCTTATTTTCGACAACAGACATGGGGGATCTGATGATCAAAGTCCCACAGTGCTAAACATGTTGGATCATTTGGGTTGAATAAGAAAAGTTTGAGAAAAGTGTTGGTAATTGCTCAAAATGTTTAAAAGCTCATTAATTTGAACTTAAAATGTTTCAAAATTGTCAGTGAGATCATAATTTGGTCGGCCAAAGTCATTAATTTGGATTTGGCAGGCTAAACAGTTGACCAGGGTCATTAACTTGGACTTGGTTAACTGAGTGTGTTGGTAAAAAGTTAAAAAGTTAAAAATTTTGAAATTTGAAAGGGAAGAGTTTCTGAAAGTAGAGAAGGAATGTGAAGAGCGTGAAGAGAAAGACAGAATCGCTCGAGCTACATGTTTGCAAAGGCTAGCTGAGGAAGAAAAGAAAGTTGCCAAAGAGAAGGAACAGCTCAGGAAAGCGTTATTGAAAAATCCGAAGCAAAGAGAAGAATTTTTCAAGTCTTTATGAAGGAACGTTTTGAAGACAGGCTGACTGAAGACTGCGGCAATATCCAAGGGGGAGTTTGTTGATGCATAATGTCTATCGCCTATGTCATCAGTCTATGTCGTGTCAGTTGTATGTAATAGATTGAAATGTTAAAGTTATGTGTTTTGGACCAGGTCGCACGACCTGATAAGGTCAGGTCATATGAAGTGGACTTGTCCAGTTCGTGCGGTCTGGGAGTGTTATTTGGTGCGATCTGGTCAGCCTATAAATAGGCTAGTGGTGTTCTTCATTTGGAACTTTCTGGAGAATTGTGTACCGAAGTGCTGTCGTATTCTCTCTGTTCCAAAACGTTTTATATCAATGAAGAACATGTTTAAAGTGACTTTCTACTCTTCTACTCCTATTCTAACACTGATTGACGGTTTCTAGTCTGATTCCGCCTTTCTAGAAACTAGATCTGACTCTGATTGACTCGTTTTGGACGATTCATCGATCCTACAATATTTAACAAAGTTTCCATTCATTACGCAAAACATTCATAAAACCAAATTCAATTTAAATAGTGTCAGCGGAAGCAAATAGTAATTCATAGTTTAAACGTTTCAAAATCCAATGTATATGAAATCAGTAACAAGACATGCATATCCAAGCAACGCGACCCATGACCACTCCAGCCATCCAGACAGCAAGTTTCTTTCCCATAGCACCTAACGACCTGCGAGCATGCAACAAGTGTATCAGACAACGCTGGTGAGTTCATAGTTTTACGAAAACATTCATAACCAAGTGTTTAGTTTAATTCATTGATTTCAATGTTGATAATACCCCGAATACATGACGGCTCCAGATTATTTTACCCGTTCCCCAATGCTCCTATCAAAGCATTGGGCATGACCGAGTCATTAGTTCACACTCGTCCTCTCAGGTACGGGGTGAGGTTGCCAAACCTAGATAGCGCTACCAACTAATACTTTGTTACCTCTCAAGTAACAAACAAGATGGGACTTAAGGGTGATAGGATGAGTGTATTATCCAACATTCCCGATTTTTCCCACAAGACGTATTCCTCTTAGGAATACCCAATTGATTTAGCCAAAAACCTATCCCTCTCAGGGATACCCAATGACTGTCCCAACCACCGGGACGCATGCTCAAGAGGAATGAACTCACCTTTACTTTGCTCGGTATGTTAAATTACCCTTCCAAGTTGGTCAACCCAAACCCTACCGTGGTTACCAAACGTTATCAGTTTACATAATCAAACAGATCGCGTAATACACATAACAGGCAGGTTTGCTATTCACACAATAATCATTCTTAACATGCAGCATATACCCATTTCTCAAGTAAGTCCACATCTCATGTGCTTGTCACTAACATAATAATAATAATAATAATAAGGGAGTGTTTTGTTTACACGAGTCAAGGTCCTTTCTCAATTAATATGTTCATCATGTAACATCAGTATCCCATGAATATAAGTATACATAAATCACGTACAATTCAACATGTTACTGTTACAGTTCTAGTGCACGACGAAGGACCCCTACGGCGAAAGACTATCCGACGAAGAACCCTATGTTTCGTCGAGAACAGTCTGATGAAAGACCACTATGTTTCGTCAAGGTCAACTATGGCGAAAAACTCCCTTTTTCGTCGGGTTACTCATGACGAATACCATCGAGGTCAGTTAACAGATCCTTACCCACATAACATCAGTTACACATATTCATCAACAACAGATCAAACGATAGTTACATTACGATGTTCATAGCAACCTTAAACACTGTTCATCATTACAATTAATAAACCCTAATATTAACATTGATATGCATTAACATGGATTCAAACATGAGACGTTGATCAAGACCCATTACCGATTCATAATCACAAGTTTCTATTCCTAACCCTAAGCCATCATGTATATCATATACAATCACGTTTTCGATGTAATCCTTCTCCTGTAATTCAGATTATCATTCTTATTATAATCGGCACTGTCATCAAGAATATTCATACAAAATTTCTGGATTTACGATATCAATCACAAACCCTAATCACACAAAATCATACAAAACAGCCTGAACATCATAACACACCATTAATGAGAGGACACTAACCGTGATTAGCTTAATCGAGATAGAAAGTTTCGTGATCTAATGATTGCCGTCGCACAAGGAATATGGAGAAGGAACTTTAGGGTTTGTTCTTACGGCAACAGTTTAAAAGAAGTTATAATATAAAAAGGGGTTGGGCCGCAATCCTCTCTAGGCCGAGGCCCCTTGTTGGCGAAAGACCTTCTCGACGAAAGTCCCATCTTTCGTCAAGATGTGGTTGGCTAAAGACCCTATCTTTCGTCGAGATGTGGTTGGTGAAAGACCCTATCTTTCGTCGAGATGTGGTTGTGACGAAGAACCTTATTAAATCTTAATTAAACTATACTTAATGATATTTAGCACCACACCAATAACAATCACCAATGCACATAAAACATTAATTATCTAATTACCTACACACGACACCACGTACAACAAATCGTAAAAACTAGAATATAACGTCAGTGATGTGTAAAGGAAAGACCTTGAAATCTCGGGCTGTCACACGTATGTTAAGGCAACATACGAGAAAAGTTGTTTTTGAAAGCTATGCTAAGAATTGTTAAAAATATGATTTTGAAAACCTTTTTTGTAATGCTTTTAAAATTGCGTACTAAGTATATTAGGTAAACATTTTTATGAAATGTTTTAAAAACATGCGAGATGATTTTGAAAGTATGTATGAGGTTTTTGAAAACATGCATAATCTTTTGAAATCATATGATGTGTAAAATATCGTGTAGTCGGGAAGATATGATACGTAAGACCAATCAAGGGCTTACGGAAATACCCTTAGGTACCCTATTAAGGATTTATAGTGGTACTTTGGGTATTCGTCCAGAGTTGTAACTTGCGCCTTGTACTTCGTTTCCTTGGAAGAAATGGGTACTTAGGATTTTCATGGAAATCGCAAGAAATTATAAGATGGAAGAATTTTGAGAGTAGGTTGTTTTACAAGGAATGCGGTTCCTTGATTGTCGGTATCGTAGGGGATATGTTGTTCATACAGTAACCACATTTGTACACTGCGATGTAAATAAAAGATTTATTTATAAACAAAAACAACTGTTTCATAGACCATGATAACAAAAGAAAATAATACATACGGCTCGATTAATTCTAAACAGCGTCGTCTTCTAGTCGGTCAAATGCTCATCCTTGCGCTGGATTCGCATTAGCAAGCTTTGGGCAATTTCTTCAGAAATGACCCATCTCGCCACAGTTGTAGCAAGAACCTGGTGGAAAACGAGCTTGAGCAGGATTGTTGTCAGCTTGATTTGGTGCAGCTGCAGCTTGGCAAACTCTAGCTGTATGACCTATAAGTCCACAAATTAGGCATTTGCGGCACTTCACACTAGCATGATGATGAAGGTTACATTGGTTGCACAAGGGTGCAGTTCCGTTGTATAGCTTCCTAGCAGGGGGTTGAGCTGGTTGGTTGGGGACAGCTTGATCATTGTGAGCAACCACGGCGAAGTTCTGAGAAGCCTTTCGCTTCTTTGACTTCTTGGAGGATTCAATCTGCTCATCCTTTGGTTTCGATTCATCGGTCGGTTTCTTATCACCCTTTCGGAAAAGTTTACCTTTCCTGATCTGAGATTCAGTCAAAGTAGCGGATAGCTCAATGGCCTGTCTAACTGTAGTGGTGTTGCTACCAATAACAATGTCTTGTACTGAGTCAGGGAGGCCATCAATGTACTTTTCTATTGCCTTATCTAAAGGCGTAACCATGCTCGGGCATAACAGACTTAACTCCTAATAACGGTCCGTGTAAGCTCGATGCTCACCACTAACTTGCTTAAGATCGTCGAATTCCCTTTCCAATGCCCAAATCTCATGACAAGGACATAATTCCCTCATCATTAGAACTCGAAGCTCTTCCCAGGTTTGAGCCAGTGCCACATCGGCACCCCTATCTCTCATCACACAATTCCACCATGTTAAAGTTCGTTTCTCAATGACACTAGATGCGAATTCAACCTTTCGCTCGTTTGGACACTGAACATGTCTGAAGGTGCTCTCTAGCCTCTCGAACCATTGTAGAAGTGCAGTTGCTCCTTGAGACCCAGAAAATTTTGATGGCTTAGCTGAGTTGAACGTTTTGAAGTTACATGGGGCATTATTGTTGTTATTGTAGGCTTAGTTAACTTGAGCAATGAGGTTTGGGAGTACAGCAGCCATTTGCTGCGTAATGATAGCTTCCAGTTCGTCATTAGGTATCTGATTGTCACGTCGAGAGGCATTCTAAAAGAGGAAACATGAGAGAAAACGAGTGAAATGACATTGGGTAAGAATAGAACGTTACAATTACCGACTAAAAAAAGCATGGATGATGGTCATTTGTTCGTACCACGAAGCAAACAAATGACACACAAAAGCTGAACAAAGTAAATAGGTCCTCATAATGTATCGCGAAGACATGCTTTAGCCTATAAGTGGACACTCACCCTAAGAGTTCCCAGGTAAGAGTGACTGGTTCGATTATGTGGATTTGTACGAACACTCTAGCCTTAGACAGAAAACTCGGGATACAGGCATCCACTCTTCCAGATTGCACGTGTTCACACTATAAGACCCAAACTTTGACGAGATTTTGAAAACTTTGAAGGTTCAAAACCTTATAATAAATCATCCTAGAACAGATGATTGGTTTTCAAAGCGGATTTGAAATTTGTGTTCTTGTTGTGGTTGTTACCTAAAGATAAGCAACGGTATTGTTTTAATAAGACTAAAAGCAAGTAAACTCGTGTTAGGGTCCTAGGAAGGTTATAGGCTAGGTCAAAGCATTACTAATAACCTAATTCCCTATAACCATGGGCACTAATACCAACTTTTCTGTCACACCCCGACTGCGTTAAAACAACAAACCGCGGCGGAAACATCGAGGAGTGTCGTAACAGGATCATTGTTTCTCAACACATGGTTTAAAGTTTTGTTTTATTGAATTAAGTTTATTACATTGTATTGAAATTAGAACAAAACATGAACAAATTGAGTTTCATTTTTATTGAGTCACTACGGCCTCGTCCATTCCTATATGAGCATGCACCAATATCATCATCAAACATCATCAACTATGGTACCTGAAACATATGTGAAAATACGTCAGCATAAAAATGCCGACGAGTACATAGGTTTTATGTGAGTGTCAGATTCATGGCTCGTTTATATGTTGAAATAGTTTGAACAACTTTGTTAATTGATATTAGAAAACCTAGTTTTGTAAAATTTTTGTATTGTAAATTGAAATAGCTAAGTCAAAACAGATTAGTTATAGTTTATAAAACCTCGATGCCATGAATCTTAACTCAAAACATTTGTTTAAGTAAACCCAGATCGTAAATCGTTTTTGTAATAAAACTCGAATGGTTTATATTGTCAGAAAAACCTTGTAATGTAACTTCGTTTTGATAACATTTACCCAAGTGATCTAGATAATGCAACGATATATAACGTGTTAAAAGCACTTATATAAAGGAAGTACCAGCGGCATATCCACCATGCTTTTATCACATTACACCCGCCCGGTTACCTAATCACTTCCCTAACCCAATGGTTCAAACCGTTCAAATAGTACACATATATCAAATAGTTCCAACGGTTCAAACAGTTCAAATAGTACACATAGATCAAATAGTTCCAACGGTTCAAACAGTTCAAATAGTACACATAGATTAAATAGTTCCAACAGTTCAAACAGTTCAAATAGTTCAGATAAATCAACAGCTCCAAATGGTTCAAATAGTTCTAATAAATTAGATAGTTTAATATAAACCATAGTATTTGTTTAGAAGACTCGAAATTGTTTAGCACATATGAATCACCTCAAAACAATTTAAAACGGTAAAAGAGGGGAACTATGTACTCACATGAGAATGCTTAGAATTCTTGAATAACAACCGAGCAATGCTAGAGGGATCACGGAATCAATCGGCACCTAATATGGGTAACTATGTTAATAAACCGGACCTAAATCGGAAGATCGGATAGGATGAGGTTTCATAAACCAAATGAGTATTAGAACTCATATGATATGGTTTAACAAAGCCTACATACTAAATTGGAACCTATCCTAAGTGCTTACGACCCATTACGGCCTGTTTAGGTAGCTTACGCTACTTTAACGTGTCGTTCGCGTAAAACGCGTTCGAATCGCCTAACTAGTCCTACGACAAGTATTATATGCCTCAACAAGTCTAATAACATTGCCTAATCAGTTTAAATGTCAAAATTTAGGTTACATATGCTTTAAATGAATTTATGTGCAAAAAGGGCATTTTGGTCATTTTCCTAAGGCATATAAATTACATATCATACAACTAACTAAACGAAGTAACCATAAGGTATAACCTCGGAAGGTTATTCCCTATACAACTATGGTCACAATATATGTTTGGTCGGATCCTAATGATCGACCAAACGGGTCGGGTTCGAAAGTCTAAGCGATTGTTTAGACCGCTTATCTTACGACCCTATATAAGCACTAAACTAAAAGTGACGAGTTAAACATGCTAAAACATGTTTAACGAAGTTAGAAAACAAGTTTGATATCAAAATAAAGTGTTTTGATACCCAAGAATAATTCGGTTGCAAAATACGCATAAACGCGTATTTTGACCGAAACTATGACTCGGCACTATACCTAAATAACGTGGTAATCAGTAGGTATAGTCACAGGGGACTATAACCATCGTGATTACGCTCACGTTGCGAAGTTCAATCGAACTTCGTGTTGACCATTGACTGCTCAAAGCAGAAAGTCAAACACTGTATGACTTTTACGCTTAAAAACGCATAAAAGCATGAAAGAAACTTACAAAAGGTCCAAGCAATGGAGATTTGATCTAAAAATTCTCAGGTTTGAAGTTTTGAACTTCAACTTAGAAAAAATTCAAATCAAGTGTGAGTTGAAATGAAATTGGGGTTGGGTATTTATAGATTTCTCAAAACCGTTAAGATCATTCCTTGATAAACGAGCTTCAATCTGGACCGTACAAGTGTCACCCACTGTTTTGGTAAACTATGGGTAAGCTCATGGTAATAGAAAAACCTTGTGCAAACCCAGAAACCAGCTGCAGAATGCAGAAAACTGGTTTTTTGCAGATCTGATGGGCTCTCGCGCCCTGCGTAGGCAGAGCCTACATCTTACGCGGCCCGCCACCCAGCTCCAGATCAGCTGAAGTTTGACAAAGTTACAGAAACAGTCCCCGCACATGCTAAATGCAATTTTTGACATGCTTACGCCGCGTTAACCCCATTTCAAGGCTCTATAATGAAGTTAAAGTTTAGGGAACTTAAAATATGCTTGAAAACATCTCGGATGTCGGTTCGTTTGGTAGTACGGTTGCGTTGTTCCGTTAATTACGACGAAACTCGAACGGACGCGAAAAACGATCCAAATTACGCGACGAATGGAGTTTTATCATGCCAATCACTAAAATAAAATATTTTAATGATTACATAAATTTTTGGATGTCCGGATATGATCAGAACGTAAGATATGCGCGAAAATGCAAACTTTTGCACTTTTTGACGCTTTTAGTCCCTGTTTGACCAAAAAGTTTATTTCTTGCACACCGAGTCCCTCAAAGCCTATTCCTAAGCTATGTAAAGGATTTTTATGGTATGTTTAACTTATGGTCATGTTCCGGAATGTTCGTTACTATTCGATTCGGTATACTTTTGCAGTTTGACGCAAATAGTCCCTGCGATCGAATAAACTTGATTTCGACACACCAAACCCTCCAAAACTTATTTCTAAGTTATGTAAAGGTAATTTAAGGTATGTTAAGTCTATGTCACTGTTCTGGAGTGTTTGTCGCATTAAACTGATTACGTTTACGCATCAGTTCGCGTATAACCTTCCAGAAAGCGATTTAAAGCTCGAAATCGAACAAGAATTGATATGTGCAAATGATACACATATTTGTACAAATCCCAAGTATGAAACACAATATTTCATTGATTTGGTATTTGTTTGATGGTGAAGTGACACTGATGTCACACAAAGTCTTTTACATCACACAATCAATAGCATCTAGATTTACATGCAACAACCAGAACCATAATTTAATCATTCAATTATCATGCACATAACACAACTTAAAATAAACTGCAAAAACAAGTTTGCGAACAAATGCTGCAGAGAAAAGACCTTGAGATCTCGGGTTGTCACATCATCCCCAACTTGAAAGGGAATTTCGTCCCGAAATTCACCAGTCGCATCAGATTTAGATTGGTCAGTTGGGAATAAGTGAGGGTACTTGAGCTTCATCTGATCCTCGCGTTCCCACGTGAACTCCGGTCCACGTCTTGAGTTCCAACGGACTCTCACAATCGGAATTCGACAATGCTTACGAACCTTAACTTCCCGATCCATAATTTCTATTGGTTCTTCGACAAACTGCAATTTCTCGTCGATCTTTAGTTCTTGAAACGGTACCACAAGTGTTTCATCAGACAAACACTTCTTCAGTTGCGAAACATGGAATACATCATGAACGTTACCCAACTCAACAGCTAACTCGAGCATGTACGCCACTTTACCAATTCGTTCCAAAATTTTGAATGGCCCAACATAGCGTGGATTAAGCTTGCCGCGCTTCCCAAAGCGCACCACACCCTTCTGGGGTGAGACTTTCAGCATAACACGATCGCCTACAGCGAACTCCAAGGGTTTTCTACGCTTGTCAGCGTAACTTTTCTGACGGTCGCGCACCGCCGCCATACGATTTCTGATCTGGAGAAACTTCTCCGAAGTTTCAAAAACAAGTTCCGGACCTGTGATCTGGCTGTCACCCACCTCAGCCCAACAAAGAGGAGAACGACATTTCAGGTCGTACAACGCTTCAAACGGAGCTGCATAGAAGCTACTGTGGTAATTGTTGTTGTAGGAGAACTCGATCAGCGGCAAGTGTTTCTCCCATCCCTTACCAAAATCGATCACACATGCTCGCAGCATGTCTTGAAGCATCTGGATGGTTCATTCACTTTGACCATCCGTCTGTGGTTGATAAGTAGTGCTCATGTCGAGACGTGAGCTGAATGATTTATGCATTGATTGCCACAAATTAGATATGAAACGCGGATCACGATCAGAGACAATAGAGGTTGGCACCCCATGCCTAGAAACCACTTCCTTCAGATAAACAGCAGCAAGTTGATAGAACTTGTCAATTTCCTTGATTGCAAGAAAGTGCGCCGATTTCGTGAGGCGGTCAACGATCACCCAGATGGTATCGTTTCCGTTTTGAGTTCTTGGCAGCCCAGTGACGAAATCCATAGCAATTTGCTCCCATTTTCACATGGGCATTTCTGGTTGTTGAAGCAGGCCTGAGGGTTTCTGATACTCTACCTTGACTTTCACATAAGTCAGACACTTACTCACATACGTCGCAATGTGAGCTTTCATCTTCGGCCACCAATACAAAACTTTGAGGTCCTGATACATCTTATCCGAACCTGGGTGAACAGAGTATCGAGACTTGTGCGCTTCGTCCATCACAAGCTCCCTAAGATTTCCAAACAAAGGGACCCATATCCGTTCCATGAAATAGTAAATGTCGTCAGATCTTTCCACAAGTCGCTTTTCCATGCCCCGTAAATACTCCGCTTTAATGTTCTATTCCCTCAATGCTCCAGCCTGAGCTGAACGAATCTGATCTGGAAGATTTGAGTGAATAGTGAGCTGTAAGGCTTCGACATGCTTGGGTTTCGTTTCCTTTCGACTAAGAGCGTCAGCTACAACGTTAGCTTTACCTGGGTGATACTTGATGGCACAATCGTAGTCGTTTAAGAGTTCCACCCAGCGACGCTGTCGCATATTCAATTCCTTCTGGTTAAAAATATGATGGAGGCTCCTGTGATCGGTGTAGATAGTGCATTTGGTACCGTACAGATAATACCTCCAGATTTTTAATGCGAAAACCACGGCCCCTAACTCCAAGTCGTGAGTCCTGTAATTCTTCTCATGGACCTTCAGCTGCCGAGAAGCGTAAGCTATCACCTTCTCGCGTTGCATCAGCACGCAACCGAGACCCTGAATAGAAGCATCACAGTATACCACGAAATCTTAGGTACCTTCAGGTAGGGACAGGATTGGAGCACTGCAGAGTTTATGTTTCAAAAGTTGGAAAGCATCTTCATGCTTCGTCCCCCAAGAGTATACCACGCCTTTCTGTATCAACGAGGCAAGAGGTTGTGCAATCTTTGAGAAATCCTTAATAAATCTGCGATAGTAGCCAGCGAGACCCAGAAATTGTCGCACCTCCGAAGGATTCTTCGGTGGCGCCCAATTTCTGACTGCATCAATCTTAGTAGGTGTCACGACCCCTGACCCCACCCTGGACGGAATCGGGAGCCGCGAGCAGCCAAGTGGTACCGGTGGTTATTTTGAAAAGTAGTGCAGCGGAAATTTCACCAGGACCATGAGTTAGGAAAAATATCAGAGTTTTAGAAAACACCAGATTTTATTAAATAAATGGGATAAACCCATGTTTTACAAAGGTATCTTTAATAAGGGATAACCCAATTACCTAAAACAATATTTCTTAATTTGATTTAATTAATAAAATAAGCCACTTCTTGAAGCCCTTCAGTACCGTATCCAACTCTTACTCCAATCTACTGTAATTACCTGAAACGCGTTTTAAAAAGGTTTTGTCAGCAGGAAATACTGGTGAGTTCATTCAGGTTTTATAAAATGACCATTAGTTATAAATTACAGCATAAGAGAGATTACAATGGCTTCTATCTTAGTTTTATCTGACGCCGTGTCACATTCCGTGAAGATGGTTATACCACTATTGGGTCCCACCCCAAGTAGTGACGTTTATCACTGTTAGGGCTTATTAGCCTAACCCATGAGAAATTAGTAATGTTCACAATACCCCACTAGCCAATGATTATGATAACCACGACTTACTCCCTGTAATTATAACATTCGAAAATAATTTGAGGTATTGTAAAACAGTTGATAAAAAGAGAATGACTCACATTATAAGCATGCAGATTTATACGGGCAGAGTTTAGCCTACTGGTTAGCCTTGTAACCTAGTGCACACGAACTCGGTAAGTAACTAATACAACATTTACGATAACTCACGAGATTAAAACCCTCACAACAAATGACAAAGTGCAATACTTAAACATCCATCGAATTAACGACGAATGACAAAGCATACCCCAAGTTTGAGCAGCACTTAAACATTCATTGGATAGTTTAAATCGATCGGACATTGAATCGTAGAAGCGATTGAGTTATTACCCTGTTATTGCGGCAGCGTTTCGTGTTTGTGTGTGTTTTGTAGTAAACTGTGAATATCTGGATGTGCGAAATGAATTTGAACGTCGAACGAATGCCAGAAATCAAGTCCCACACCCCTCTATTTATATCTGGAAAATGGCGCGGTCGCGCCACGCGACACCCTGTCGCGCTACGCGACGGGGACCCTTTTAGCATAGGGTAGCCACATCCCTAACTAGCTTAGCTGAGTCGACGGTTTGTCAAAATTCGATTTTGACAGCAACTTATAAGGATAATCGTCAATAGGGAATCCCCCCCCCCCCCCCCGAGTTTTAGGGGCCCTGATCCTGATTCCGATTGTTCTGAAAATTTTAGGATTTGTGCAGAATTACTTGGGGGTCTCAATTAGGGTTTCCTATTGGGCAAATAAAATAATGGATAGGACTTTTGATGAGAGTTGTTACAGAATAAAACGGTGAGAAAAGAGAGTGGACCCACTTTGTAACTTTAGGGTTCAATTAGAAAATCTCCTGGTAGAATTTTGGGTATAACTTCTGGACTATTTTAAATATATATATATATATATATTTGCACTAGTGTTAAGTATAGTACCCCAAATTCAACCTTATCCCTATGTCACGAGACAGAACCCCAACGAACTTAGTCAGGCAGAGCCTTGACATATGTTATGGGGCTCAGATCAATCGGGGGTAGCGGTGATCGGGAGTTAAAATACTTAAAACGGGACAGAGCCTTATTATTATTATAGGGAAAAATTAAAAGTAGAATTCTAGAGAGAGAGGAGGTTTGGCGATCTCCAAAGAGAGAGAACACAGGAGGTTTTTAGCAAAGTTCATTGAAGGATATGAATCCTATTTATAGGAAAATTCTTTCAATATGTTTGGAGTGTAAGTTACACGTACACCTTCAATTTCAAAGACACCTAACCTTGTAGAATTTGATGATTCTTTTATCCTTTCCTTTGAAAGCCACGTATTACATTGCATGCATACTCATGCAAATGCAAATTTTTCATATTTTAGTTTTAAATTTTATATTATTATTTCATTCTTATCTTTTCATATACAGAGACATGTTTCATCTCAAACACATGAAGATACTTTATATATGCAATTAGATTTCTAATTTATTTTATTATTCTATTTCATATTATTTTATTTATTTTATTTCTTACGTAAGTTTTTAATTATTATTATTATATTTTATTAATTTATATATTATAATTAATTCAACTGCTTTACTTATTTGGCGTTTATAACTTCTAAAATATGACGTTTTATAAAATAATAAATATGTCATTAGAACTAGAATATTTTTGTCTACATTTGGAACCAAGTTTTATTAAAAATAGAGTAAGTCCAAATACAATATATTTTTACAATTTAAATGGTTCATGGGTCCGTCTAAATACTTCATATTTCTAATCTTCAACTTACCCGTAATCTACCTGTCTAATAATATAAGTTTTATATACTTTTATTTTATTTAGAAAGGTCACCCATATACAGGCCAATTAATTCAATAAAATAGTTTTTAAAACTATTTGGGTCGAATAGTTATATTAAAAAATAAACTAGTTACTAGTGGTTTTAAACAAACCTAAAATTCTTATATGATAAAAATGGGAATGTTACAGTAGGATCCACGTGTATCCCCGATTTATTAACAATGTGGCCAAGGAAGTGCACTTCTCGTATCCAGAAATCACACTTAGAAAACTTCGCGTAGAGTTGCTCCTTCCTCAGGAGCTCCAGGATAAGACGTAAGTGTCGCTCGTGGTCCTCCTTGCTCTTAGAGTAAATCAAGATGTCATCGATAAACACAATGACGAAATCGTCTAGATACGGTTTGCACACACGGTTCATGAGGTCCATGAAAACCGCCGGTGCGTTTGTCAACCCGAATGGCATAACCAGAAACTCATAATGGCCATACTGTGTTCGAAAAGCTGTTTTAGGGACATCTTCCTCTCGGACTCTCATCTGATGATAGCCCGATCTTAAATCAATCTTCGAGTAAAAACTTGACCCTTGCAACTGGTCAAACAAGTCGTCGATACGCGGTAAAGGATAGCGGTTTTTGACGGTCACCTTGTTAAGTTCCCGATAATCAATACACATACGAAAGGACCCTTATTTCTTTTTCACAAACAAAATTGGGGCTCTCCAAGGCGAAGAACTGGGTCGGATAAAACCTCTGTCCAACAGTTCTTGCAGTTGACTTGACAGCTCTTGCAACTCTCCTGGTGCAAGACAATAAGGAGCACGGGCAATCGGGGCTGCTCCTAGTGTGAGGATAATCTGAAATTCCACCTGACGGTGTGGAGGTAAACCAGGAAGCTCTTCAGGAAACACATCAAGAAACTCGCGAACAACTGGAAGGTCTTCAATCTTCCTTTCTTCAGGTTGAGTATCAGCAACAAGAGCTAAAATAGCAGGGTAACCCTTTCGTAGCCACTTCTGGGCTTTCATGGCTGAGATGATTCCAACCATTGCTCCACTACGATGACCTTGAACCGACAAAGATTCTCCATCGGGGAGAGGGATACGCACGATTTTCTCTTTACAGAGAATTTTCTCTTGATGCTTAGACAACCAATCCATGCCAACGACCACATCAAAACTTCCAAGAGTAACGGGAGTAAGTCAATGTCGAACACTTGACCCATAAGATCAAGTTTACAGCTAAAAAGAACATGCGAGGCTTCAATCGTTTTGCCGTCGGCTAACTCTACAACGTGTTTGTTTACAAGGGGTGCAGGACTCAATCCTAACTGACGACTGAACTCCAATGACACATAACTCTAATCGGCACCAGATTCGAATAAAACAGAAGCAAATAGATTGTTCACAGAAAACGTATCGGTCACAACTTTGCCATCATTGCGAGCTTCCCCAGCGCCAATGGTAAACATTCTCCCACGCGCACCATTCCCACCATTATTCCCATTGTTGTTATTCCCAATGTTGTTGTTGTTACCAGCATTCTGATTGAGTTGAGGGCAATCCCGCCTGAAATGACACTCGTCACCACACTAAAAACACCCCTTACGATTTGCCTAATTCTGTTGAGGTTGTTGTCTCTCTTGTTGCTGTGGCTGCTGTTGTTGTTGGGGTTGCTGCTGCTGCTGCCTTGGGAGTGAGACCCTACAGCCTCTAGCCATATGGCCCACCTTGTTGCACCTATGACATACACGGGTGCACATCCCGCGATGGTGTAAATTGCACTTGTTACACTTAGGCTGTTTCCCTGCGTATGAACCCTGATTTGAATTGTTGCTTTGATTCTGATTCACAGAAGATGACTGGCAAAAGCTGTGGTTGATACTGTTGTCTGGTTTCTTTTGTGACTGATTCGAGTTGGACACCTTGTCCACGTCATTCCATTTGCGTTTGCTGTCAGTAGCAGGAGTAGTAGCTATAGTAGTAGTAGCAGAAACACGTGGTGGTAGCGAGCCACGCTCCACCTCCTGATCGGTAATCTTGTGAGCTAGACGTATGATTCGAGGCAAGTCGTCAAGATTTGCAGCAGTGACCAAGCTCTTGACTGACGGTGCTAAACCTTTGATATACAGTTCGATTCTTCGGGATGGGGGTCGTGATAAGTTAGGACACATATTCGCGAGCTCCTGTGACCTTTTTGTGTACGCTTCAATTTCGGACCCTTCCATCTTCAAATTATAGTACTCGTTCTCAAGCTTCTGAATTTCGTCACGAGGACAGTATTCCTCTCGCATTAACTCCTTGAAATCATCCCAAGTAGTTTCATTAGCCATTTCAATGCCCAACATTTGCACCTGGGCATTCCACCATGTCAAGGCACCATCCTCCAATGTGCCGGTAGCATACTTCACTCTGTCCCCAGCAGGAAAGTTACACATCGTGAACACCGATTCTGCCTTCTCAAACCAACGCAGTAACCCCACAGCTCCTTCAGTTCCACTGAACGTCTGTGGCCTACAATCCATGAACGTCTTAAACGTACAAGCAGGCGGATTGTTTTGATTCTGATTCGCTTGTTGACCTAGGAACGAAAGAAAATATAGCACGCGAGTAAGAGTTGAGTACGCGACACAAGAATAAAGAGTATTTGGCACATATCGTACCAGCTTGATAGGCTTCCAAAGCCTCAGCCACACGTGTGTTGATCAAGTTTGTCAATTCGGCCTGGGTCATCGCAATGTGACCACGCCCATGGCCTCGTCCGCTCATGATTCTATATAAGAAAAGGGAAAAGGTTAAGAGTCGAGATAAGGTAGGAGTCAAACCTCACGATGAATTCTACAGACTACCAAGTTTACATCAGACAACAGAGCGGAACCCCTTTCACACTCGTTAGGCCTCGCTGGGACTCATATGCACCCCACATTACTATTATGTGTGCACCTATAATAGGAATGCGATTTGCATGTTTATCTCAGCTCCTCCCAACTCATGCTAAAAGGTTCCTCAAATTCTCGCAACAAGACAAATCACCACAAAACATAAACCACGAAAATCTAATGGGATATCGCACTGTGACTCTATCAATCACATAACTCAGGTAATTACACATGAACTCGGTCTGTAATGCTAAGTGTGCAATCGCATGCAACATTATACATAAGTGTATACTAGATATACTATGCAATAAGTAAAGGAGAGACGAACCTTGCAATCTGGAGCTGAGTGTCATGGCCAATTTCAAAGTTGTTCTCTTATAGTCTAGTTTTATAAAAATGTTTTTAAAACCTAGTTTGCTATAACCAGTGGCTCTGATACCAAACTGTCACACCCCCAAAATACCACATGCGGTGACCCCGCTAGGTGTGTGACGCACCAGGATCCAGCCACCAATCACATTGAACTAACCTCAAGTTATAAAACAAAGTTTCCATTTATAATGATAAAACATTCTTAAACATAATCCAAGTTTAACATGTTCAGCGGAAGCAAATAGTAAATCACTGTTCAATCGTTTCAAAAACCAATGTATGTGGAATCAGTAAACAAGTCTTGCAATTCCAAACAGTACGACCCATGACCACTCCAGCCATCCAGATAGCAAGTTCCTTGTCCATAGTACCTAACAACCTGCGAGCATGCAACAAGTGTATCAGACAACGCTGGTGAGTTCATAGTTTTACGAAAACGTTGGTTACCAAGTGTTTAGTTCAGTTCATTGATTATAATGTTGATAATAACTCGATACCGTACAAGATGGCTCCAGACTATTTTGCCCTTTCCCCAATGCCCCTATCAAAGCATTGGGAATGATTGGGTCATTAGTTCACACCCGTCCTCTCAGGTACGGGGTGAGGGTGCCAAACCTAGATAGCGCTACCAACTAATACCCTGTTACCTCTCAGGTAACAAACAAGATGGGACTTAACGGTGATAGTAGTGAGTGTATTATCCAACATCCCAGTTTTACCCAAATGACTTATTCCTCTCAGAAATACCCAATGATTGTCCCACCCACCGGAACGCATGCTCAAGAGGAATGAACTCACCTTTGATTAGCTCGGTATGTTAAGTTACCCGTCCAAGTTGGTCAACCCAAACCCTACCATGGTTACCAATCAAATCAGTTTCACAATCAAATAAGACACGTATTTAACACAGATTGCATCCATCACAAGATCACTGTATAACATGTATCAAGTACCCAATTCACATACAAGTACACATCCCACGTGGATATCACAAGTCAACACAGCTGGATGTTCTAACCACACAAGACAAGTCTGATCTCTTATTCTTAATTAGTATTATCATCATGCAACATCTAGTATTTGTAAACACAAGCATTCATCAGCATATGCTTCACAATTGTCTACTGTCCCACCCAATGTCTCCTCGGCGAAGTATCAAAGCGACGAAGTACCTATCCTTCGTCGAAACCACATACGACGAAGTTCTTAACCTTCGTCGAGACTACATGTGACGAAGTTCTTATCCTTCGTCGAGGTTATATGTGACGAAGTTCTTAACCTTCGTCGGGACTAGGGGTGATGAAGTATCACAGTGGTTCACCAAAAGTCATCTAACAACAGTTAACGCATTCTTAGCATGATAAATGGATCGAATGACAGTTATTTTGCAATTTCAACAACCCTAATTTATGATCAATCATTGACTACTCAAAGCATAACAGTTTTCGTTAACGAGCAATTCAAATGAAACACTAATCATTGAAACACACACGGTTCTTCAACACATTCATCGTACCAACCCTAATTTACGTGACTAACGTTCAAGCGGCCGATCATCAATGGAACATTATATACACAAGATTTTACACATTTATACAAAATCATCACAACACGAATTCACATATCATGAATTAATCCATCGAACGAGAACAAGACACTAACCGTAATACCGGATTGATTAGATAAATCAGAATGGAAACAGAGGAAAGGGAAGAGAGGGCTTAGGGTTTGTGTTTTACGTCTACTAATTTCAAGGGATTACTTATATAACATAACAGTTGGGCCGCAAACCTCCCTGGGCCGAGGCCCTTTATGACGAAGGTCCTCCTGACGAAGGTCCATACTTCGCCGAAGGGTGTTTGGACGAAGAATATACTTCGTCAAAGGATGTCTCGACGAAGAATCCTAGTCTTCGTCGACTAAAGCTTCGTCGACACAGGCTTCGTCGACATGGTTTTTCAAGAATCAGGCGTGCCATACAAAGTCTAAACATCACACAATCAACAACATCTACATTTACATGCAACAACCAGAACCATAATTTAATCATTCAATTATCATGCACATAACACAACTTAAAATAAACTGCGAAAACAAGTTTGCGAACAAATGCTGCAGAGAAAAGACCTTGAGATCTCGGGTTGTCACAGCATGGTTTGTCGCGGCCCACGACCCAGACAAACAATTCTGTCGCGGCCCGCCAGCTAGGGTTCAGATCAGACTTTTCAAACTTGTCAAAACAGGCCCATGCAGCTCCGAAACTTGTTTTTCGACGTGTTTAACCCCCGTTAACCCAATTTCAAGGCTCTAAAAGGATGTTAAAGCATAGGGGACTTGAAAAATGCTTGGAAACATCACGGATGTCGGTTAGTTTGGTCGTACGATCGCGTTTTTTTGGTTAATTACGACGAAACTCGAACGGACGCGAAAACGATCCAAATTATGCGACGAATGGTATTTTTGCATTCACATCACTAAAATACAATATTTTAGTGATTACAAAAAATTTTGGATGTCCGGATATGGTCAGAACGCAAGATATGCACGCATTTGCATACTTTCGTAGTTTTGACGCTTTTAGTCCCTGTGATCAAATAAGCGTATTTTTGCATTCCGAAACCCTCAAAACTTATTTCTAAGCTATGTTAAGGGTATTTAGGGTATGTTTAGATTATGATCTTGTTCCTGGGTGTACGTTGCTACGCGAATCGGCAGACTTTTACGGTTTGTCGCAAATAGTCCCTCTGATCGAATAAACTCGTTTTTGCCATACCAAACCTTTCAAAACTTATTTCTAAGTTATGTAAAGGTTATTTAGGGTATGTTTAGCTTATGTCACTATTTCGGAGTGTATGTCGCGTTAAACTGATTACGTTTACGTAACAGTTTGCATATAACATCCCATAAAGTGTTTAAAAGCTTGAGATCAAACAAGAATTGATATGTTTAAATGTCACATGTAATTGTACAAATCACGAGAATGAAATACAAGATTTCATTGGATTCGTATTTGTATGAGGGTCGTAGAGGCACAAATTTCACAGTCTCCCCTACTTAAGGAAATTTTGTCTCGTAAAACGTGCTTGGGATGGTATGTCACACCCCGAAATTATCAGAGCTGGCGTGACTGGACTGGTATCTTCATTGCACAGCAGAAGCAAATAAGCAAAGACTTTCTAAAAAAATGAACGCCCACTAAGTACTCGACTCCACATGGTTCTCCTATTCCAACCGTGCCATAACTTTGAAAAGCAACCTGAGAAAGAAACATGTGAAAAGTCAACATAAAGTTGAGCGAGTTCATAGTTTGTTTGTAAAAGATTTGAAATAAATCTTTTGAATAACCGGTTTGTGAGATAATATTGAGAAAACGAATTTAGAAATCATTTTCTTGTCAAGTTATATGGAAACTTTGTATTCGTATAACTTCGTATTTGTAACGCAGTATGTTCGTAGAACCATGTATTTGTAAACTCTTGTATTTGTAAAATTTGTATAACCATTAATGCCCACCCTGACTATGACTTCATGCCCGCATAATCCCTATGCTTTGAATTTGTATAAAACCTTTTGTAAATGATGTATGTATAACCCTTGCACGATGTATGAAAGTCCCTAGTATGTAGCAATAAGGAAAAAAAGAGATCACCAATGGTTTGCAAGGCCATTGATATGTGTGAAGTGATGCAGGAAGACCCAAACCTAGCGGAGTTGCACCGGGCTTCCGGCTGTAAGACACAGTCACCACTATGGGCCGCCCTGGCCTCATGGGTGTGGGCTCTCTACACCCAAATAGATCTATCACTCATGTCCCTCGGTCCTACGACGAGGATTAATGACCTTTAGTAGCCGCCTACCCACTCACATGATCTAACGATGTATGAAAAGTCCCTCCTTAAGCTAACCATACCATGTATAAAAATGTCTGTATAATTGTAACATGTATTTTACCCCAGCCTCTAAGGCTGAACCTCCCCAGCCTCTAAGGCTAACTCTCCAGTCTCTCTATATTATCACCAGACGATCCATCCCTAGTCATGAAAATCATTCACATTTCGATAATACGCATTTGTTTTGTAAAAACCGGTATATTTAGTATAATCGTTCGTAAACCATTTGAGTTTCCTCGAAATCCATTCGTAACATGATTTAGAAATATGAGTTTTCATTTGTTCAAAAACTTTGTACGTTCTTGCAAAACGTGCATGTCTTTCCATCCCGAAAACATTTACAAGAATTTAAAACCGTAAAAAGTGGGGTTATGAACTCACCTGAATTGCCTTGTGCAAAGCTAGCTAATTACGACTTCGTGATGTCGTTTCCAAGACAAGTCTCGCTAGCGTGCATTCTACAATATTCCTAACACGGAATATCTTATAAGTTTCTAAATAACGCAGTAACTAAACTACGTGTCACCGAGCTCTACCGAATCGTAAATCGAACGATTCAATGGTAAGTAGTTAACTTATCGGAAATGGTTAAGTCATATTTGATAAGTATCGTTTTATTGTCGATAATAACCAAATAGTCTCGAAAAGACTTGATTCTCGAGAGATTTGAAAGTAAATAAATATTTATATCAAAATATATAAATATATCGTTAAGATCGCTAGTCATCTCGAGAAGTCGTACGTGTATAAAAGAATATTTATACGAAAATAATACATGACAAACTCGTATTATATATCGCGTTTCATGTGATCTTTGTCAAAATATCCGTATATGCCGTTTAGGCTTATAAAATAAATATGAAAAGTTATATTTATTTTATAAAAGAATCGTCGTTGGAAGTTTGAAATAAATATATAAACTATATTTTATTTTATAAACGAATACAAGTCGTTTGATGTTTGCAATAAATATAAAAGCTATATTTATTTTGCAAAAGAATCGTCGTGATACAAATACATAAACTGTATTTATTTTTATAACAGCATTTGTTTTGTTTAATACTTGAAATAAATATACAAACTATATTTATTTTGTAAAAACGAATTCATGTTGTTCGCAATTTGAAATAAATATATAAAACTATATTTATTTTATAAAGCGAAGGCGTGTTCGGCGTTTGAACCAATGTAAATAATTATATTTATTTTATAAAAGACTTGTCGGATTTTTGGAGTTTAAAATAAATATAATAACTATATTTATTTGTCGTAAATAATTTTCGAATCGTTGTTTTCATGCGTTGTAAAGTGTCGTAGAAGTAACTATGTATTTTTAGGAAAGATAAGTATCATTCCGATTTGTTTTGTGTTATAATAAAACGTAACTATTTTACGGATTTTCTCGAAAAACGGGCAGAGTTTCCTCTGTTTTTGGACGCCCCCGACAACTAAAGTGTCGTTATATTGTCAAAATTCAATCAAGATTCAAACAATATATATCAAGTTCGTCAAATTTTTCATAAGACGCCGACTATAAACCCATTGGTTCGAGCTCGTTATCACGTAACATTGAAGTTATAATTAAGAACTAATTTATGTAAAAAGAATAATCGCGTCCTAACACTTTACCATCTTCTCTTCGTTATGTTAACTGAGTTGATCGGCTGACCGAGTCAACCCATGAACCGCAAGATCCGATGTGACTAAGCTGCTGACCCATTGACCGAACCGAAACCCGTTGACCCGAGCCGCTGACTTGTTGACTGCCTTGACTGTTTGACCTGGCTCGAACCGAGTTAACTCGGTTTAACCGAGTTGACTCGAACATCAAACTGATCTCTACATCTGAACCGTCTCCCAAACTGGAACCGTTAACCCATTGTTCAACTGTTGACCTGAACTGGAATCAACCCGCTGACCCGAACAGTGAGTTGACTATGTCCGACCCCGAGCCTGCTGACCAGTTTACCACACCCGAGATCTGACCCACATCACCATTTAACCCGAACACGTACCAGAACAGAGCCCTAATATGCGGCTGTCTTTATCGAGCTCCGGCGGCCGGAGCTGGTCTCCGCCATCAAGATCGTGAAACTCGTCGACACCCACCCTCATCGCCGCCGTTCTTCTCTACTGCCGCCGCCGTGAGCGGCGGCGCTGCCCATTTCCCTCGCTCACCACCACAACTGGCTCTCTCTCTCTCTCCCATCTCGTCTCTCTCTCTTCTGTCGTTTGACCGCCGCTCACCGTAGGGGGGCCTGTTGTCAGAACTGAAACAGAGGAAGGAAGTAGGGGTTTCGGTTGGTGTGGTCGCCGGTTAACCGGTCGGACCCGTCACCGACCACCGGTAGTCACCAAAGTCGCCACCCATAGTGGTGGCCGGCGGTTCTTCATCGAGGGAGAGAGGGGTTCGAGTGAGGTGAAAGAGAGATGAAGATGGAGGGTCTGCATTTATTTGTTGGGTTGATTTGTGTGTGTAATGTATAGATCGAGGGAGATGGAGATGAAGGAGTGAAAGTCAGTGTTTGATATTTTTAGAAATGTTATGTGTTGTGAGATTTGAGAGACAGGGATCTTATATAGAGATTTGGTGTAGATCTTATGTACAAAAAAATCCCTTGTAAAGATTTTATAGAGATTGTAGGATTTAGTAGGATTATTGTAAATCTTTTAGAGATTTGATGAGATTTTGAAAATCTTTTGTAGAGATTTGGCTATATTTTGTAGATCTTATTAGATCTAATATATCATGTGCAGGTTTAGACTTGTGGGTTTTGGGCTTAGGCCCAGGGCACACAAGCCCATCTCGTGTGTAAATGGCCCGTAATTCCTACGAGACCCGTTGTCAAAACCCGAACTCCGTTTAACGTCAAAAGATAAGATTTTAGTATTAGAATACATAAAATACGGTCGGTAGTCGTTGTTTGCTCGCCCGTTCGTCGATTACGGTAATAATCGCGAAAAATTGTATCGTTGCCGTCTTTAATTCGTTTTCCGATCCGGTTTCAACTACGATTGCTGAAATTTAATTACGAAGCTAGAATATGTCGTAAAAATTTAATATTTGACGGCGTTGTCAGTATTTTATTCGGTTTCAGTTCGTTGTCGCGTGATATTCAGCAGGTTTCTCTGTAAACCACCGTTCGCGCATCGTATAGACGTTCCTAGGCACTCCAAAGGCCTAATTAAGTTAATTTGTGCTGTAAACACTATTTATTATCGCGTTAATCACGTAATTAAGAGCCGTAAATCATCGGTTGTCACATGGTAAGGGTTATTTAAGATAACAAAATGATTTTTTAAAGTGAACCTGAAAATCAATTGAAAAAATGATATTTGAAATCATGAAAATGGACTCGTCAAATGGTTCCGACTCGAGATCATGGTCTCGACCCAATTGTCTCTGGCCCGGCCCATGAGCTTGTGATATAAAAGGTTGGTTTCTAGTCGGAACATCATTCCCACTCGAAATCATCACTGTTGGTTTAAAAATGAATTATAACTTTGTATTGTTTTGTATATTTGTCGTACTAAGAATTTATACCCGAGTTACCACACTTTTGGGTTCTAGGAAGGTTATAGTCTAGGTCCAAAACGTTTCTAATAACCTAATTCCCTATAACCATGGCTCTGATACCAATCTGTAACACCTCAACCGCGTATAACAACCCGTGGTGCAATCGTCGGGGAGTCACGTTACAAATTGTTCACAACACATGGTACTAAAGTCCATCGTACGTGTAGTATACTTGCATAATCATCACACATTTGTACCAAAAAGATATACGAAAATAATGTCAACAATAAAGTTGGTGTGTAACATAGGTTTTGTGTCAAATTCATGGCTACAAATTCATATTGAAATATGTTTAACCAACTACAAGAGTTGATATTTTAAATAAATCTTTTGTAGTAATGAATCTTGATAAAATTGTTCCTTATGAAAAATCGTGTGAATAACCAGTGGGTTAAAATAATATTTGTAAAATACATGTTTGAAAACCATTTGTGACTTTGTATAAACCAAGTGTCTTGTTTTTTTTAATAAACCAAATGTCTTGTCTTTTATAAACCAAATGTCGTCTTGTGTTGTGTAAACCAAATGCCTTGTCTTGTTTAAACCAAACATCGTGTTTTGTATAAACCAAATGTCTTATTTTTTTAAAAACCATGGCATTTTGTATAAACGAGAGTGGTTGTTGGCGAGTACATTCAAGCCTTTGTTCATTGCCGGATAATCCCTAAAAAGGGTTTATCAATTTGGGTTTCACAATTTATGTCATTCCCAGAGGAAACTTCCAAATAGACCTAGGAAGCGCGAATAGGATTGTCAATCCTATAGCGCTATAATTTACTACCGGTCGGCTTGGCCAAAGTTAATGAATGTATCATTGTCATGTTCAACTCCCATCATGTTTAATACAATGTAATATGTATATGAAAACTAAATGTAATAAATTTTATAGGCACATATGAATCAACCTAAAACAATTTGAAAAATGAAAAGTGGAGACTATGTACTCGATTGATGATGACTTGCTTAATAGTGTATGCAAAGTTCAAGTGCTTCCTAATGTATCGGATGATTATATTGTTGGTGTATAAGTGGCTTAAGCGGAACATCGGATAGAATGTGGTTTATAATCATACGAGCAAAGGATCTCGTGTAATATGATTTATTAAACCTTACATTTTGATTGGAAAGTGTCTAGAAGTGTTTTGACCCATTACGACTTGATAAAATGGTTTACGCCATCTTAACAGGTCGTATGCATAAATACGGGTCCGGATAGTCGAATGAGTCCTATGACGAGTTCGGTATGTCAAAACAAGTTTATTTGTGTTATATGATTAGTTCTTATAGCTAGAACATAGACCATATAGTTTTAAAAGCATTTTATGCCAAAAGTGCATTTTTGACATTTTAAAAGCAAACTAGTTGACTCGTCATTTAACCCACCAAATGGAATGACCGTAAGTTATAACCTCAGAGGGTTATTCCTGTAATACTATCTATGGTCATATAATTGGGCTTGATTAGATCTTAAAGTTGACTAAATGGGTCAGATTTGAAAGTCAAAGAAGTAGTCAAACTGCTTGACTTCGACTAGAAAATGAGCGCTAAACTAGAATTGACGAGTTAGACATGCTAAGAAATGTCTAATAATGTTATAAAACTGATTTGGTATCAACACTTTAGGTTTTAATACTTAAAAGTTCATTCGTCGTAAAATGCAATTTTGTGTCTTTGGCTTGTATGTCGTAAAGTTTTGACTCGTCATTTCGCCTACTAAATGTGATGATCAAAGGGTGTAAACGCGAGGGATTAACACCTTCATTATTACGATAACGTAGTAAAGTTCATTTTGAACTTCGACTTGACCGAAAAGGTCGGAACCGAAAGTCAAAGTAAAAGTCAATTATGCTTGACTTTTGACTTATAACTAGCAAAATAAATGAAATAGAATAAGAGAAACACTTACTAGTGTAATGGAAGAATAATTAGAATTAAGGAATGAAAGTCTCAATGCAGAAGCAAGCTCCAAAAATGTTTAAATGAGAAAGAAAGAATAGAATTTTTTTAATACAAGTTGCTAATCTTAAAACACATCGGAAGCCTAAATTGATGTAGAGAGGTTGATGTAGCACGTGATACGGAAACGAAGATCGAACACGTTGATTCTAAGAATACCCGTGTAGTTCTTCCCCAACCCCTAAGAATCCTCCCAAAAGGCACGAAATTTGAAGTGAAAATTTAGTAGTTTCAAAATTCAATTCTGATTGTTCAAATTACTAGAGGGACATATAAATAAGAACAGAAATTCGAAATGGGCCTAAAAAAGATAACGAGCCAAACACACGGCCTAAAAAAATGCCCAAAATAGTTCAAAAAACATAAAAATGCAAATAAGTAATAGAAATAAGCGTTTTTTGGCCCGGACGATGACCCAAACCGTTGTAGGCATTTGCAGCAAGATGGAGCTTGTTCTCACGTTCGTTTCGCCTGGTCGTACGCCCAAAACGGACCCCCGTAGCCCAAGTTAGAGCCATTTTAGTGAAGCCCCTTTTGTTACACGATCTTGGGCCTCCAAATACAAAATAGTCCGCTCCTCCACACTTGGGCCTGCATCATTCCCCCCTGGATAGACAAAATTCGCCCTCGAATTACCAACAGGTTCATCATCAGAAGAATCTCCATAATAAGGCAACAGATGCTTCACATTAAACACCTCAGAACAACGAATGTGACTAGGTAGCTTCAGACGATATGGATTCGGATTGATCTTCTCCACGATTTCAATTGGGCCAATCTTCTTTGCTGATAACTTGTTGTATTCCCCAACTGTAAAACGATCTCTAGTCAAAACAGCCCAAACAAAATCACCTTCCTCGAACTCAACATGCCTACGCTTCTGATCAGCAGCTTGCTTATACTTCTGATTAGCTCGGGTCAAATGATCATACACAACATTATGAACTTCATGTAAGCCCTCCACAAAATCTTGAACTTTCTTAGGAACAGATCCAGAAAGAGGGAGAGACATCAAATCAAGTGGTCCCCGAGGCTGAGATGAATACACTATCTGAAATGGGCTATATCCGGTGCTCCGATTAACAGCATGATTATGAGCAAACTCAGCTTGGCATAACTTTTGATCCCATGCCTTCACATGATCACCAACCAAACATCTCAGCAAATTCCCAAGTGACCGATTAACAACTTCAGTTTGCCCATCAGTTTGTGGGTGATAAGCACTATTGAAGTTGAGTTGAGTATTCACCATCTTCCACAAGCTACGCCAAAAATGACTCAGAAATCGGGTATCCCGATCAGACACAATAGAAGAAGGTAGCCCATGCAAACGGTACACGTCACGAAAAAAGAGTTGGGCAACGTTAACAGCATCAGTCATCCTCTTGCAGGGAATAAAATGGACCATCTTAGAAAACCGATCCACAACAACAAAGATAGAATCATTGCCTCTTTGAGTACGTGGTAACCCCCACACGAAATCCATACTAATATCAACCCGTGGCTGTGAGGGAATTGGCAAAGGCATATAGAGAGGCATTGGTAGCCATGCCCTTTGACACCTGACAGATACGGCACCTCTTCACATAACGATCCACCTCCTTCCTCATAGAAGGCCAATAATAAGAAGCTTGCACCAGCTGTAAAGTACGGTCACGACCAACATGCCCTTCACCATGTAACTCCTTAATAATCTGTAAACAAAGACTAGAATCAGGAATACATAGCTGATTTCCCTTGAACAAAAAACCATCATGCAAAAGAAAATCTGACTTTTTCCCAATTTCCACATCCTGCAAAATAACTGAGAAATAAGGGTCAATGGCTAACTGCTCACGAATGACCTCCAGACCCGGCACATCAACCCTCATAGATACAAGCAGATTACTCCTCCTGCTTAAGGCATCAGCAACCCTATTTGAAACACCAGTCTTGTGTTTGACCACAAAAGTAACTTCTCAAGAAAGGCCAACCATCGCCCATGCTTATGAGATACCTTGTCTTGAGTACGAATGTGCCTTAGGGAATCATGATCAGTGAATAAAACAAACTCCTTTTGAAACAAGTAATGACGCCAATGCTTTACAGCTTGGACCACTGCATAAAACTCTAGATCATAAGTACTGTACCTCAACTTAGGCCCAGTTAACTTCTCACTAAAATAAGCAACAGGTCGACCACCCTGACTAAGAACCCCACCAATTCCAACCTTTGAGGCATCAGTATGAAGTTCAAAAACTTGAGAAAAATCAGGAAATACCAGAATTGGTGCTGTAGTGAGCTTCTCTTTCACAACTTGAAAAGCCAACTCGGCCGCCTCTGTCCATACAAACGTCTTCCCCTTCATACAATTTGTCACTGGGGCCATAATAGAACTGAAGTGTGGAATAAATTGTCTATAAAAAGAAGCAAGCCCATGGAAACTACGAACTTCAGTAATGGTAGTAGGAGTTGGCCAATTTTGAACAGCCGCCACCTTGGATTCATCCACCTGTATCCCATCTCCAGAAATAACATACCCCAAGAACAACACTTTAGGGGTCATGAACACACACTTCTTGGTGGCTGCAAAAAAACGGTCCCTGCGAAGTAAGGCCAAAACCTGCCTCACATGCACAACATGGTCGCTGAAAGAAGCACTATAAATAAGAATGTCATCAAAATACACAACGACGAACTTCCCAATAAAAGGTCTAAGCAACTGATTCATCACACGCATGAAAGTACTAGGTGCGTTTGATAAACCAAATGGCATCACCAACCATTCATACAACCCTTCACGAGTCTTGAAGGCAATCTTCCACTTGTCACCCGGCCTAAGACGAATCTGGTAATACCCACTCTTCAAATCTAACTTCATAAAAATAGTAGCACCACTAATCTGATCAAGTAAATCATCAAGTCGAGGAATAGGAAACCTGTACCTCACAGTAATCTTGTTGATCGCCCGACTGTCAACACACATAAGCCAAGTGCCATCTTTCTTTGGAGTCAGTAAAGCCGGAACAGCACAAGGGCTCATACTTTCACGAACATGGCCCTTAGAAATCAATTCCTCAACCTGCCTTTGCAACTCTTCATGCTCACCAGGGCTCATCCTGTAATGTGGTCTATTGGGTAAATGTGACCCAGGCTCCAAATCAATATGATGTTGGATGTCACGCAAATGTGGCAATCCATCGGGCAATTCATCAGGGAAAACATCAGAAAATTCTTCCAGCAAAGGGACCATAGCATCAGGAATTTCGACTTCCTCGGGCACTGTCTTCCCTATCAAAATAAAAACATTGTATGTCTCCTCCAACTCTTCTTGAAACTGACTGATGGTCAACAAAGTACCCGACTGTTTTGTGGCCAACTGCTTAGGCTTGCTAGGAACAAGGGTTATCTTCACACCACCAAACAGAAAGCTATAAGTATTGGACCGTCCATTATGTTCAATATTACGCTCATACTCCCAAGGTCTACCCAACAATAAGTGACACGCGTCCATAGGGACCACATCACACACAACATCATCTTTATAAGTGGACCCAATAGAAATAGAAACAAGGGCTCTTTTAGATACCGTTACTTCACCTCCCTTTTTAAGCCATTGAAGCTTATAAGGTTTGGGGTGACTCTCCGTCTTCAGAGCCAACTTCTGGACCGCCTCTTCAGATATCAGGTTATCACAACTCCCTGAATCAATAACAAACGTGCAAACCTTTCCCAGAATGGTACAGGTTGAGTGGAAGATGTTATGCCTAAGCCAGTCATCTCCATCTGCCTTTGGCGAATAACAAGAGCGTCTGACTACCAAGTTCACTCCAACATCACAGGTCACAACCTTTTCTTCGTACTCAGTTTCTTCATCGTACACTGGGTTATTTTCATATTCTTCATACTAATCATCCTCAGACTCAGCAAACAAGTGTCTTTTACCAGCCTTCTTGCACTCAGCTTGATGATGGCCCGTCTCACCACAATTGAAACATCTCAGACCACTACTACTAGCCCCCTTAGAAGTAGACCCGGTATTGTTAACCCCTGGCCTTTGCTGACTAGGCCCGCCACGAGGTGCCCCACTGCCCGACCCAACGTTTCCCCCAGCAGGGGTAAATGAACCGCCCACCCGACGGTTTTGCTTCTCAAAGGCCAACGCCCGTTGGTGTGCCTCTGGAATGGTTAACGGATCAAAAAGATTCACGGACTCCATGATTTGAACCCTTAGACCCCCAATATACCGAGAAACAAGTTGCTCCTCCGGTTCTTGAATATCATTCCTCGCAATCAATTGTGTAACACCTCTAAAAATCACGTCCAATGAAGTATTGACGCGTGTAATAAACCCTAATGAAGTTAAACGTTGAATTTAAGGGACTAATTTTTCGAAAAATCGAAAACTTTGATTATGAAAGAACTGGAAGTATTATCATACCTAAAATAAGTTTCTAAATAACCTTTTATGGTTTTATATTCACAAATGAGCCACCTGTTAATCAAGTGTAGCCGTTTATGTAATTAATTGAAAGTTTGCGCAGAAAAAGGGTTAAAAGCGTCAACATGTTAATCCTTACCTCTGAGTGACCTCTTAACAAACCTAGAGCCTCATGATATTTGATTATACTCTCGGGAATGCCAATCATTGGCCATCCAAGGCTTTTATGCCTAAAAGTGAAGTTACGCGCAACTTTGCAAGTATAAGGGACTAGAAGTGTCAATATGTTTAATTATACCTCTGAATGACCTTTTATCGAGCCCGAAGCATTATGATGTTTAATAATACTTTCAAGAATGCCTAATATGGATTAGGTAAGGCTTCAATACTATTAAATGATGATTTACGCAAGTTTGCGCATTAGAGGGACCTAAAGCGTCAAACTGCTAAAGTATACCGATTCGTATGTTATCGGACCTTCCGGAATATGAACATGAGTTAAACATACCCTATTTACCCTTTATATAGCTTAGATATAGGCTTAGAGGTGTTTGGTGCGCAAAAATAAACTTTTAAGTCATGCAGGGACTAAAAGTGTCAAAAAGTGCACAAGTTTGTACTTTCGCGCATATCTCACAATCTGAATATATCCGGACACCCAAAAATTTATGTAAGCACTAAAATATTTTATTTTAGTGTTTGGCTTGATAAAATTCCATTTGTCGCGTCGTCTGGATTGATTTTCACGTCCGTCCGTGTTTCGTCGTAATTAGCCGAACAACGGGACCGTATGACTAAACGAACCGACATCCGACATATTTTTGAGCATGTTTCATGTTCACAATGTTTAGGCATCATTCTAGGGCCTTAAAGTTGACTTAACGAGCCTTAAACATGTCGGAAATGGCCTTAATACACAACGGGGACTGAAATGGAAGCTTTGGAAACTGTTTGCTGATAAGGACCTTAGCGTGACACCTAGCCCCCTTGGCGTCACGCGAGGCCCCTTCAGACCAGCAAAAGTTGTTTAATCAATTGTGGATAGCTTCTAAACACTCCAAAGGCCAATGCCACATGTTAATCCCTGATGTTGGGGGGGCCAAACTTGGGTACCAAGGTGTTGCAACAAGTGTAGGGGCAAGATCAAAGCACGGTATTCGAGGAATGATCTTAACGGTCACCCGAAATCTATAAATATCCACCTCATTTTCCTTCAAACTCACCCATTGATCTGAATTGTTCTAAGTTGGAGCCTTTGTGCTTCATACCTGAACATCCTAGATCAATTCCAACCTTGCTTGGACCCTTTGTAAGTGTCCTTTCGTGCTTAGTTTAAATTTCTAGCGTTATAGCCGAAAGGTCAAGCGTTTTGATGAACGCTTTGACTTTTAAGCGGTTGAGCCATTGTTCGTAATGAACATGGCTACGTGACCGTAATTAGTAGGTGTTAAACCCTCAAAAAGGGCACCTCCTAATTACCACGTTTACTTAGTTCAATTGTCGGGTCAAATAAAAGTCAAATGGGTTTGTTTTAAATAAAATTCATAACTATTTATATAGAAGTCATAAAAATCAGCTTTCTCACTTTAATAGGTAATTATTAGTTGAACATGTCTAAGCATGTTCAACCCGACAATTCTAAGTATAGGCTCGGTTTGGAACCGAAAGTCGCAAAAGTTGACTTTTGCTTTGACTTTCAGCTCTGACCCGATTTAGCATAGTTTAGATATGCCTTAGGATTCCTTTAGGACCAGGTTATAGGTTAGTGTAACCCTCTGAGGTTATACAACTTGGATCCTTAGTTATCTTGTTCATTGCATGTTCCCGTTATATGCTTAATTGTTGACCATTATGCCCTTTTGACCCCAAAACCTTTTGCAACTGATTTTAGATGATAAGTAAAATATTTTAAGCTTTCTGGGATGATAAAGATACCAGCTTTTCTTTAAAAACCCGAAAATCGCTTAAAATCGTCTTTTCACGCGTTTTAAGCGCATAGTATGTATAGAAACTATTTTAAATATATAATACTTGATACCTACTGATATTTTTAGTAAATCTATATACTTTAACAGTAAGAAAAAGTTTTAAACTCAGGTTTCCAAATTTGACCTTTAAACCTTATGTGAAATTACCAAAATGCCCCTTCGGTGCATAGTTTGGTTATAAATGATAAAATTCACATATGTGTAATACCCTACTGATATAACTTATTAAATTAAGTATTTTTACTGATTAAATCAGATCTGAAACTCAGATTCATATTAAACCTCTTTTATAATATTTTAAATGACCAAAATACCCCTACGGGGCATAAATCGGTTTTAAATTCGTTTTGGGGCATAACGGAAGGTATCTTACTGATATCACAACATGTTTAAGGCATATTAACTTAGGAAACATGTATATGACTCTTATGGTTGCCCGTTACGCATATTTCGCGTTCGGATCGGTTTATGTAACTAGTTTGCGTAAATTAACCGAAACGGGTCAAACCTTATCATTTTCTTGTCAAAATCCAGAATATGTTTAGTTTACCCATATTATACAAGTCTCCAAACTTGTCGGGTCTAAATCACATTCTATTCCGGTCCTCGCTTAATCATGCGTTTTGAACCGTAAACCTTCGTTAAAACTAATCGGTCTAAGTTACGACTTAAATAAGACCCGTTAGGAATCTAATAGGTTAATAAGACCTTCGTTCCAGATTGAGAGCCCCAGTAGAAGTACTTGTGTTTGCTGATTAAAATATACGGCTGAGTATAAATTGCATTTGCTAGCTCAAGTAAATACTTTTAACTTATTTTCCCTTATACGGGCTTGGGATACGGTATTATAAAAATACCGCTTGGTCGGGTGTAGAAACCTTTTAATCGGAGATGATTAAATTGCATAATCCCGTCTTAATCTGTATTGATTGATAACAAATAACTTTAGGGGTTAATGACCGTGTCCTGGATATCCTTGGCTCATTTAAAAAGTGAATGGTCATAACTTAAGCACAAGGTGTAGGCATAACACCTCCTGTTGCGTATGTAAAAGATATACTCACTCGTAAGATGTCTTCTTGTGAGTTATATTTATGGTGTGTCGATTAATCTTGACCGGCTTGTATTGTATAATCACCGGCCCTAAATGTTGGACAACCATGTAAATCGGATACAAGATTTTTATTAATAAAATTGTCCCAGGTTATAAAAGATATTTTGTGCCACGTGCATTCAAATCAATTTTCAAACTCTTTTTCCAAAATGAGTCAGTTAATTGTATTTACCAGTGTAAACTGACGTATTTTCCAAAAAGGTTAAGTGACATGTACTGAACATAATTGGCTGGAAGTTCAGGGCGTTAATAAGGAATCTTGCAAGTTCTAGATGCCTGAAGTCTGTTGAACAGTTTTTCTTTTATTTGATCCGCATGTGGATCCTTTACTTTCCGTTGTAATACTTTGATATTACTTTATATTCGGATTGTAATATATTTATCTTTTGCTTCCGCTGTGCATTTATATATTGTGTTGTATGACTTTGATGATATCAACTACGTCATGATACTCCCCACGATAAAGCCACATTTTACCAATTGTAGTCTTCATGATTAAATTCTCTTTTCTAAACTTTTGGTATTGAATGCTTGCTCATGAGGGGTTTGAGTTCTAATATTTGGAAGTGTGTTATAAAAATTGCAAGAGCACCCACATTAAGTGTGCATACTTGGGGCATATTATGTGGATCAGGTACCTACTGTATTTGGCATGCAATGCAAATGTTGATTGCGCTCTGAGTGAACTTTTCCCTTTACATGTATACATGTTGGCAAAAGTTCTATTGACTGTAAGCCATCGAATTAGAATTGAGTTGTTACAATTTACTTTACAATACACCATGAAAAGATTTTTCATCGTGTACCATAAATGAACCAGCCATAACGCTGACGTACATTTAGCATGTAATTTCAAGAAATCAATAGCTAAAGACTTGTGAAATTATCTTGAGGTAGGTAGAGGCTGTAGATCTGAAAGAAATCTATTTTGGGAACCCAATATTTGGAAGGAAACATGTAGGACTATTTTGGTGTACTGTTCAGACTTGGGATTTCTATTTTCATATGTTTATACTTAACGAGCTTATTAATAAAAAAAATTATTCTGCTACATAAATTCCAATATCGATCGGTCACATTAGGTCCCACTGAATATAGAGTGCAAGACAAAGCCAATATATGTGTTTTATTAAACAAATATACATTTAAACAATATATTCAACCGATAAGAAGTTCTAATTATCCAACATATCATTATAAGGCTATAGGGTGTGGTTATGACCCTCATGATCACCATGACCCTCCACGTCAGTGCCATGTCACCCACCTCTAATCCACAATCCAAAACCACTACCCTAAGAGTGTGGTCATGACCAAATCACTATCCCCTTATTTATTTTAATTTATCTGTCTAAAGAAAAAAGAAATGATTACTTGAAAAATGAAAAGAAGGACCATGGGAATGGTTTAATCCATGCAAATCATGGTGGATTAGGGAAGGGGGTGGTATAACCTTCCATACATGTTCCTACGTGGCGAATCATGTCCCAACCATGACCCCCACACCCTTTAGCCTAACTATGAGAAAATACAACCAAGTAAAACGCATATTCAGAACATAACAGACAGAAAAGATGCAAGTAAAACGCATATTCAGAACATAACAGACAGAAAAGATGTATATAACGGTACCCATTCCCAGAATCAAGTCTCTTATACTAGAAACCGTATCAACCATAAACCAAAGCGGTTCTAAGAGAACAAGAAGAGAAACACTTATTAGCACCTAACAGAATCAAATTTAAAAACTGCAAACCTTTCGTTGCAACATACTACAGAAACCATATCAGAATGATTGGGTTCGTCCTGATAACAAATTTACATACAGGTTCCTCCTTCATTTAATTAGATGTATGCTTAAAAACAACTCTACCTCTGTTTACCATAGAATAACTAATAATGGAAACGCGAAGCAATTGTTCACCTCAACATTGGCCCTTCGTCTGCATACAGCTTCAAAACCGTGCCTCAAAACACCTTCCCCCTCCTTTTTCACCTAATAATCGATATAAAACGAGTAAGAAAATTTTGTTCCTTTTTTCAGTCAAGCTTTTAAATTTGAACCGTAATGAGATTAAAAAGGACACCCAAATCCTTTTTTCAGTCTGAACTCACCTTTAAAAATCAGTATCTTCTCCAAACCTACCACCACCAGACCGACCTGAACGCTGACTGCCAGATCCACCCGAACGGCCTCCTTGGCCAAAACCACTGGAACGGTCTGAACCAAAATCCCCAAATCCACTTCGACGGCTAGACCGACTTGAATCTTCACCAAAACCACTAGAACGGGCTGAACCAAAATCTCCAAATCCACCTCTACGGCTAGACCGACTCGAATCTTCACCAAAGCCGCTAGAACGTCCAAACCCACCACCACCTGATCCCCCATAACTAGGTCTACCAAAACCACCGCCGCCACCGCGAGATGAAGCAAACCCACCATTTCGACCACCAAATCCTGAATCACCAAATCTACCTCCAAAACCAGACCCACCGCCCAGTTCAATTCTGGATCCAGCATCAACAGCGATTGGAGAGAGCTTTAATAAATCAAAGAAAACTAGTCAGCAACTAATAATCCAACGCTTCATGTACTTCATTCAGCAAAAAAAAAATAACTACATGATCATTTCCTCACTGATAAAATATAATTCAATAAATATAACATGGACCAAGTGGTACACATTCATTTTCATTAATTTTAACATTTACAGATTTTGGACTTAACTACTTGCTTCCCGAGAAGTGAAACAACTGAACACGGCTATATACATACAGTAAAACTTCTACAAACTAATAACTTGCTGCAAAGGGAGTTAACTGCATTTAAATACAGTTATACATCTATAAGAAAAATAATTTATTAACATACTGTCGTTTTGGGGTTTTAAGCACATAAGGTCATTGTTCATTGTATTATTTTTAGGTACATTTAATTCTGTTAATAATAATTTATTACATATCATTTTTCAACCATGTTGATGTAATACTCCTATGAACATATCTTAAATAACTGGGTTATTAAGCTATTATTATTAAATTATGCATTTAATGGAATATAAAACTTAAAAAAATCTATAAGTTATACTGTTAGCAGAACATTATATTAGCAAGGTATCATGAAGTCAGAAATGTTAAAATTGTTAATATCACAAAGTTATCAATTAAACGAGCATAAATGTATCAAGATTTAACTGTATATGTATAAGCTACAATAAAATAGAGGCATATTACCTCTGAAAATTTGCATCCCACTTCACGCTCGTATGCTTTGACATCTCTCCATTGCTGAGAAGAATACATTAATATTGCACTTCCTTTCTTGCCGGCACGACCGGTACGCCCAGACCGATGAACAAATATTTCTGATGAGTTAGGTAGCTCATAATGTATCACCTGACCACCATTTGAAAACAAATTATCATAATCGTAAAATATATAATGTTGTTTCATGTAGTTTGACCACACTTCAATTTATCCTTGAGCTCTTCATGTAATGGGTACATTTGATAATTATGATTTTTAGTTGGGTATATAATAATATTATATTATTGGAAGGAATCTATGAAATTATCTTCAACAAAATAAGCAAAAAGACTCACCAGATCAACATTAGGAACATCAAGCCCACGAGCAGCAACATCAGTGGCTACTAAAACATTAAAGCGCCCATCTCTAAATCCTGAAAGAGTTCTCTCCCTTTGATTTTGTGAAATGTCTCCATGCAAAGCTTCACATCTAAAGCTCCTTTGCAATGCATATGCCAACCGATCAGCATCACGCTTCGTTTGGGTGAAAACGATACATTTCCCACCATTTGCATGCTCCTGAGAGAAAACAAATAATATGTAAATGCCAAAAACATTAAATTACTAAAAATTAACAGTGTTGATGCATACTGTTATTAGTGGTCCAATTATTGACGGTCTCTCACGCATTTCTGATGCAATAGAATACAGTGTAATCCCATCAGCTAATTTTTGGTCTGAATCACCAACCTACAATAAAAAATTTGCATCAGTATGTACTATGTACTCATCATAACAAAGGATTGTACAGATATCATACATGCAACCAATCTCAGAAAAAAGTACTCACAAGATCAATAGTTACAGGTGTCTTCAAGTACTTGTGAGTAAGTTTAACAATCCAACTTGGCATAGTTGCTGAAAACATCATGGTTTGACGCTGTTTTGGCAAATATTCTAATATCGTTTCAACATCTTCAGCGAAACCGACATTAAGCATTTGATCAGCTTCATCTAAAACTGCAAACTTAACTTCTGACAGATTCAATGCACCCCTTTTGAGCAGATCAATAACACGTCCAGGGGTGCCGACAATCACATCAACACCACGATCAAGGGTACTCATCTGGCGCTGAATGGGCGAACCACCATACACACAGAGAGTATCCAAATTAGGTGCAGACTCATAGAACTCCTTTTCAACTTGGCGAGCAAGCTCTCTGGTAGGGGCCATAACAATGGCTAATGGATTCCTCCCTCTTCTGTTAAAGTTTGACCAGATACGTAAGTAAGTTTGATAACTAAGGTTAGAATAACTTTACAAACAATTGAAGTACTATCTACCCATATTTCTCATTGTATTGAATGATCTTATCCATGATGGGAATGCCAAAAGCAAGAGTCTTCCCTGTTCCTGTCCTAGCACGACCAATCATGTCGCGCCCCTGCATTGCTGGCTCTAGCACAGCTCTCTGAAAACAATACGGAAATCATATGTCAAAATATCTTTAGTAGTAACCTGTAACCGCTTAGTTGATCTAAGGAGGCAGCGTCCTGCGACTCCACGCTTGATATTTTGCAGAAAAGAAAATATGTGTGTTTATCATACTCCGATTTTTTTAAAACTTCAAAAACTATTCCCAACTTAACTTACAGATTTATCTAATAATTTCTATTATCCGTAGTTCACTACTACTACTACTATTAGTACTTTGTTTTGTAATCTGTTCATTCTTAACCTATATTTATCTCCTGAGATAACAAAAACGCTAGTCTTTGGTCTTTGCCTTTACCATCACCAGACCCTACTTTATTAGTGAAACATTACTTGATACAGATTATTTATTTGCATTATCTGACCACGATATTTTACTCAAAATAACAACTTTATAAAAACAAAAATTATTACACCAGCTATGTGTAGTTCACAATCATTCTAAATTCACATTTCTGACTAATGAAAATAGAGCTTAACATTAGAAACCAAATGTTCTTCTTTTGCGGTAACCTATATCCATACAATTAATCATATAATCCCCAATCCCAAACACAGTTAAATAACTAAAACACAGATTGAAAATTGAGATACCTGAATTGGAAACAGCTTCGTTATCCCCTTCTTGGCTAAAGCATCAACAATCTCTTGATTAATCCCAAGCTTCGAGATCTCAAGACCATCAGAAACCGAAGCCCTGTCATCATACGACGAATCGGTAGCAACCGCATATCCTGCAGCCTGTGTTGACAGACCGGAAGGCCTAATGTCAGCAGATGGAGAGCCATGAAAACTCCTCAAAAACCTAACATTTTGGTTGAAAGTTTGAGGTTTAAGTGAAAAGTGTTGGTGAATTGCAGGTGGTGGAGGTGTAGATGATGGAACGAGAAGGTGGTTGAGTGAGTTGCAGGTTGTGATGGAAGCGAGATTGGTGAGTCTTCTTGAAGAAGCTCTCAAGAAGAGAAGACTGTTCATATTTCTGAAAAGTGATTGCAGATCGTGTTTGTGGACGAAGAGGGTGGATTGTAATGTAAAACCCTAATTTTGTGAAGTGAGGGTTTACCAAATGGGAGTGCGAAACGGGGGGTGGTTATTGCCAAGGGCGGTGCTTAGCCGCAAAATTACAACTCTACCCTTTATATTTATGTTATGAATAGAGTTAAATGCCCGAATAGTCTCTGTGTCTTGCCCTTTTTTCATTTTTATTTTCTAACTTTCTAAAACTGCAACTATAGTTCCACCATCACCACACCATAATACTTCCACAAAAATCCAAACCACAACCACGATAACACCACCCTGCCCCGTCGCCGGAAAAACGCACGAGCATAACATCTCAAACCCGCCGCCACCCAACCCACCCCTATCCTTTCCTCTGCCGATAAACCCATGACCACAAAACGGTTCGCTTGGTTCTCCGGTGGCTGCCGCTGCCACAAAATCAAGATTTGTTCTAAGAGAGTCTTGAGGTATTTGTAATTCATATATGTTTCTCGCCATTCTGATGCAGGAGCATCCATTGACCCCGCCCGAATCCAAGCGCGGAACCCGACCCGGAACCCATTATTTGGACCTACCAGAGGCGTGGAAGAGTTGCAAAGGAAAGGGATTAAAGTGGCCAATCATATTGGAGTTATTTTTAATTTAAATTATGGCTTATCTTGTTTTTTAAAGAGATTCTAGTTTTTTGCATTTTCCTATTTTGGGTGGATTATTTCTTTTTATTCTCTGTTGAATAAGATGTCAAGAATCATTTTTTGGTTTTATACTAAAATTACTTTTCTCTGCCTTCTCTGGGAGAATTCTTTGGTTACTTGTATTCTGGCCATTTGATTGCACTACGATTGCATCACATTCTGGCACTATTTGTAAAGCAAATTCTTTTATAATGGTCTAGTTTTACATACATTTCAAATTTGGAAGAAACTAACCAGCTTTTGGATTCATGCCCCCTATGTTCTGGCCTTCTGGCTTATGAAAGAAACTAACCAACTACTCATCCACTGCCGCAGTTTGTGATGGTGAGGTCCCTAATTGGTCTGAGTAATTGGGTTACAGGGTGATGTTGGCAGTGGATGAGGTTGAAGATGATGGTGGCAGTGGATAGTTGCAGGGGTGTTGGGATAAAGAAGAGGTGGGTGGTAACTAGGTGGGGCCCACATTTATTATTTATTATTTATTCTTTGATTTTATGTTTTATTCGTTAATTTTTAATAGTAAGGGCATTATAGTCATTTCACACCAACTTAACGGAGAAAACTAACCTTCATCCGTGCTAAGGACTATCCGGGAACGAAATTGCAAACGTTGGGGACTATAGCTGTAATTTTAGAAAGTTAGGGACTAAAGGTGAAAAAAGGGCAAACCACAGGGACTATCCGGGCATTTAACTGTTATGAATATTACTAGTTTATAGCCCCGCGTCGTACACGGGTTAAATGATAAGATTGGTTGTATTCAAAGAATAGAATAATTACAAAATTTAAATTATTCTTGATATTGCACATATTAAAAATAAGTTTTGATATAAACACATATTGCCCTAACATGAACTATCATACCACGTTAAAGACAATATAACATTACTCACTATAAATGACGTGTTTATCAAATACTTTATATTTATTTGTTACTTTAGTAATAATAATTAGATATACATAAAATATATATATTTATATAACAATTAAATTTCTATATTATGTTATGATATGATACGTAAAGAATGTGAAGAAAATTCTTAAATCTCAACCTTATCTTAGTGAATGAGATGAAGTAGAAAAGATCCGATGAACACATAAAGGTTTCTTTAAAATTCTGGGATGATAATGAGAAGGCTCTTAAATCTTAATTGAAATAAAGTTGATGGCTGAATATGGTGGTGATTGAGATGGATTGTGATGGGTAATGGTATATCTAATTCTAATAAAAAATTTAAGTTAATGTCATATAATATTCTCTCTTTCAATTCATTAATAATATTATTAATTAATTAATTTTTGTTTGAATTAATAGATAAATTCATCACAAAATATTTAGTTGTAATAATCATTTCACTACATTATTTCTAATATATAAACTCAAATCCGAATGTTATTATTTTACATATTATTGTGGTGTTGATATGAAATATTAATGCATATAATTAAAAAATAACATAATTAATAACCTAACACTATAAAAATAACATTTTAATAGCGTAATACCATGTTTCTTAGATAATATCAATTATTTTTTTTCTCAAACTTGATTTAGGCAAAACAGATAACATAAACTAAATCATATATGCTTATCCATTTTAAGAAATAATAAAATCATAGATTTTAGAATTATAGATAATTTATATATTTTTATTCATAAATTAGAATAAGATATTAATTAATAATATTATTAATATTAATAAATTGATGGAGAAAATTTTATGTGGGATTATGCTTATTCATTTTAAGAAGTAATAAAATCAAAGGTTTTAAAATTATAGATAATTTATATATTTTTTAATTATAATTTAGAATTAGATATTAATTAATTACTAATATCATTAATATTAATGAATTGATGAGAAAATGTCATGTGGCATTATTGAGAGTCTTTTAATAGAATTAGATTAGATTATTAGATTATATATATAACACTAGGTTAGCTACCCGTGTGAAACACGGGTTAAGAAATGCAATTTTGATCGGTAATAATAAATTTATAAAAAATAACAAAGAATGAAACAACATTTTCATTCAACAATCAAAAACCAAAAAACATAAATTACAAATAAAAGAAATATAAAGTAATCACAAGTCTCTGAAAATTTCCTTGTAAACAACATTTGTCGTTTGATTTGTAACATTCCCTTCTTTGTCTAAAATTAGTAGTTTTACTCCGGCTCTACTCTTTACTCTCAAAAGTGCAATATACAATTGTCCATAGGTGAATATAGGTTGCTTTAATTACAAACCAACTCGAGATAGTGATTGTCCTTGGCTTTTGTTTATAGTCATTGCAAAGCATACACATAGTGGAAATTGCCTTCTCTGAAACTTGAAGGGAATTTTTTTTTGTTTGAAGGTATCATATTAATTCTAGGAATGTATGTTCGAATACCGATACTACCTCCAGATATTATTTCAGCTTCTATTACACATTTACCAAGTGTTAGGGTCTATAATATGGTACCATTGCACAAACCATTTTGTTTGTCAATATTTCTTAGAAGCATAACACGAACACCAACCTTTAACACCAACCTATGATTTGGCAATCCAGATATTTTAAGTCCATTAAGAACATCAGGAGAGTATATACATTCTTGTGCTGGATCATTAAACTGTTCTGACGGACAAATACTATCCGAGCTAAGGTATTCCTGTTCTTCTCTAGGAAAAAAATGATAGCAGACGATCGTTAATCTCTTGAACAACTTCATTTTTAGGTGCCAGTATTGCTCCTTCACGGAAGAATTCTGGATTTTTGAAATTTTGGAGAATCGATGGGTAAACAAAGTCAATTAAATTTTGAACAGGATCAGATGAGTGATTTATTAGAATATCATCAGGAATGTCTATAGTTGTTTCGCCATCATTGTTACCTCCGACCTTTCCCTCACCAATGTCCAACAACCATTTTGCAAAATTTATTGTGTCTTGCATATCAGATGTATTTGCTCCAATCGGAAGAACTTAAAGAGGCATTCACAATTTGTTGTCTACTGCCATTCGGAACAATAGGAAGGATTTGTCTAAAATCACCGCCAAATACAATAACTTTACCTCCAAACGGTGTTTCAATTTTTTTTGAAGTATCACAATTGAAAATGTCTTTTAGTGTTCTATTAAGAGCTTCAAAGGCATGTTTATGTACCATTGGTGCTTCATCCCATATAATCAATTTGTTTCCTTTAGTAAATGAGCAACATGACTGTTTGGTTTGATGTGGCAGATTGAATCTTCGTTAAGATTGATAGGAATATGAAATCTAGAATGTGTTGTCCGGCCTCCTGACAATAGCAATGACGCAATACCACTCGATGCAACATTTATTACAATCTCACCTTTAGATCATAATGTAACTGATAATGTCTTCCATAAAAATGTTTTACCCGTTCCACCGTATCCATAGACAAAGAAAACACCTCCTTTGTTACCATTGAAAGCTTTGATAATTTCATCAAAACACATCTTTGTTCATCTGTCAATGAATTAAAGAGAGGCTGAAATTCATTACCTGGACTGGTCCTGTCATTAGATAGCTCCTAATTGATCAAACGATGATTTGCTGAAGCTATAGAGTCGTCATTCGGATAAGGCATACATGTAGATCTCTCTAGGGTAGAGTTATTGCGTAGTAAGTATTTCTCAATCTCACACAATGTTAAATTTTTAATTTGGTCCTCGATAAGTGATAAACCTATAAAATGTACAAAATAAAATACTAAAAATATTTCATATAGAAAAAAATTAATTAGGCAAAAAGAATAATTTAAGTTTAAAAATAGTGATAAAAAAACTCGAGAAAGAAAAAAAAATTAGTTTTTTTAATTGTAAATATAAATACTTTAACATGTTAGTAATATAAGTTAATATTGAAACTCAAAATTGTTTACCTGGCATATGTTCCTTTTTTTTGTCGTGCATGAAGAATTCTATCAGATAAAAACTCCCATGTTTTTTTCCCAAACGAAATCTGGTCTAGATAGAGTATTAGACAACAACATTGTTCCAAATAAAGCACGAAGATAATAACCACAACCTGTAATACTTGCTTCTTTAATTGCTTCGATATATTACATATCATCGTCTAGAAGCCCAAGCTCATAACATGTATCTCTAAATATAGGAAGTGTTTGCCCATTTACCATTCTAATATCTTCAAAACATTTTGGTCCTTTCACTTTGTTGAGAAGAATCCTCAAATAAGCCTCACCAAGAGCTGGGAAACTGAATGAATTCGACCAATTGAATGACCTATTTTCGTGGTTCCCAATAACGATCCTTTAGTTTCCAAACATATTTAGTAGGGAATTCAACATAACTAAGTTTTCGTGCTTTTTCATCATTTTGATTACGACTCCAGGCTAAAAACTTAGACAAAGAAACAAATTGTTTGTTGAGAACATTATCAATATCATCATCTGTGCCATATACGACGTTATGTTGACCTGGTAAATGAAAAGGAAGTCTAATAACCACAGTATAATGAACCTCATATGCAAAAATTCTCCATGACGCTTCACATGCGGTACTGTATCTTCAATCATAATATTCTTTTATTTCGTCCCTTGCTAAATCTTGTTCATCTTGTTTGCCAGCTTCTTCAAAAGCCACTAATGCTCTATCAGGACCTTTGTTAATATACTTGAATAAATATTTAATTGATCCAGCCTGGTTGCACCATTCTACATTATATGTGTTGGCTCAAGTGATCCTTCCTGAAAAACAGATGATACAAAGCCAAAACCTATCTGCAACAGTTGATCCTGAATAGCGGTGCTTTGAACTCTATTTCCCTCAAATGGCAGTGGTATCCAACATCTGATGATTTCTAAAGTTTGCTGATAATCAAAGTCTGTTACATACAAAGAACTGCTAAAGTCTAAAGTCTGTTGAAGACCTATCATCTGTTGAAGTCAAAGAACAACTGGAAGTCAAAGGCATGATCAACCTTTATGGCAAGCACTGCTCAGTCTTCATCAGTGGTTGAAGCCCATCAGCGGATATCATTCATCAGTAGTTTGGTTGATCAGTGTTTTATTATAACAGTGTCTGTAATCATCAGTGTTTAGAGGTTGTTAAGATTGTTAGCTGTCACTGTCTAGGTGATGTCAGCAAAGATGCTACAGTGCTTAGGGTTGTACTATAAATAAACAGTGCATGTACTGTTCTATTAGATCTTTCACACACTTTGCATCTTGTACGAACTTACACTTGTGAGCCCAGGCTGAGGGGGAGAAAGTGTTCATGCATACGTTGAATATTTTATAATGAAATCATTCGATACAAAGTATATATGATGAAAGCTTTTCTTTCTTTGTTTGTGTTATAAAGTTTTTTTCATTCATTCCGCTGCAAATTATTCCTCTGTTTATCTTCTTTCATTGTTCATCTTATAAAAACAACACAAACAAGTAAACTCAGATCCTAACAATATGTGCTTGATATCGCTTCAATAGTATTTTATTATACGACATAACACTTTTATTATCTAACTTAACACCCAACTTTTCAACATAGTTACCCGAATCTGCTCTTTTGTATACAGGGAAACCATTTGAATCAATACAGGTATGATGTGCAAATTTCTTGGGAAAGTTTTTAGAATACTTCCCATCTACCATACATGGACAATTCGGTTTAGCACTGCCACATGGACCATGAATCATGTATTGACTGTAACAGTGCTAAAGAGCTATGGGATGCACTCAAAGAGCAATTTGGTGGGCCAGAAGAGGTTATTGAAAACAACAAAGAGGTTTTAAACCAACAATACGAAACATTATGTCATGTTACGTGAGAGTCATTGACCCAGCAGTTTGAAAGGTTTAGTTTTCTGATTAGAGAGCTAAAACTGGTTAATGTTGAATATGCTAAATCCACTTTAAATAGTAAGTTTCTTAGATCATTACCATAAAAGTGGGACACTATAGCCTTTGTGACCAGAAATTCTATGGGGTTGAAGGATTTAAGTCTGACCCAACTTCATGGTAGGCTTCTCACATATGAAAGAGAGCTTAACTAGAAAAAGAAGTTGCGGGAATCTGGAAAAGTTGCTGATGATTACACTTTTGGTAGCACAACACTTTTGGGTCAAGAAGAGTCATCTGGTGGTAGTAAGGACCAGAGTTATGATCATTATATTGACAAAACTACAGGTGAAGCTTTCAAATCTGAGCCTTACTCACCCAATCATGCTTTCACAGCTAATGGGGAAAACCAGATCTCTGACAACTTATCCTTTGAATCGAATGACCTTCAACACTTTGACCCCACAGATCTGGAAGAGATAGACATTTTGCATCAACTTGACTTGTTGAGTATTAGAACAAGCAAGTTTTACAAAAGAACTGGTAGGAAGTTTCCAGGATTGCATGGGAATTTGAAGGTGGGGTTGGATAAGTCAAAAATCAAGTGCTATGAGTGTAATAGGCTTGGCCACTTTGCTAGGGAATGTAGGTTTCAAAACAGTGGACCAATCATAAAATAACTTTATAAAAACAAAAATTATTACACCAGCTATGTTTAGTTCACAATCATTCTAAATTCACATTTCTAACTAATTAAAATACAGAGATAACCAGCTTAACATTAGAAAGCAAATGCTCTTCTTTTACGGTAACCTATATCCATACAATTAATCATATAATTCCCAATCCCAAACACAGCTAAATAACTAAAACACAGATTGAAAATTGAGATACCTGAATTGGAAACAGCTTCGTTATCCCCTTCTTGGCTAGAGCATCAACAATCTCTTGATTAATCCGAAGCTTCGAGATCTCAAGACCATTAGAAACTGAAGCCCTGTCATCAAACGACGAATAGGTAGCAACCACATATCCTGCAGCCTGTGTTGACAGACCGAAAGGCCTAATGTTAGCAGATGGAGAGCCATGAAAACTCCTCAAAAACCTAACATTTTGGTTGAAAGTTTGAGGTTTAAGTGAAAAGTGTTGGTGAATTGCAGGTGGTGGAGGTGGAGGTGTAGATGATGGAACGAGAAGGTGGTTGAGTGAGTTGCAGGTGGTGATGGAAGCGAGATTGGTGAGTCTTCTTGAAGAAGCTCTCAAGAAGAGAAGATTGTTCATATTTCTGAAAAGTGATTGAAGATCGTGTCTGTGGACGAAGAGGGTGGATTGTAATGTAAAACCCTAATTTTGTGAAGTGAGGGTTTACCAAATGGGAGTGCGAAACAGGGGTGGTTAACTTAATGGTTATTGCCAAGGGCGGTGCTTAGCCGCAAAATTACAATTCTACCCTTTATATTTATGTTATGAATATTATATATACAACATTTACAAAATATCAAATACAAATTCCGTTATCATACAAAACGTACGAACAATGTGGATAAGTAAAAAAACACGGTGACATTTTCGTACTTATTCCATTAGTAGAGTAATTATGATACATTTGTAGAGTTTGGATGGGATGGTATGCGTTTGCCTATGTAATACTTGTGAATTAGTTATTTGAAATACAATAACTCGTGTGTTCCAGATGTTGATAAATTCTAATTCTCATGGCTTTTACAATATGTATGATGATAGTATTCGTTTTTCTGTTGACTTTGTTGACGATTACAATATTTGCAAATTAAACGCACTCATTTCAGGTTGACTGTTAACATTTATTCATTTATTGAAGGTTGATGGTCAAGTCCAAGGTTCTTAATTTACAGTATATAGTATCTATAGTTCGTCCGTTGGGACGTTTTGTGCAAATAGTTTGTATTTTGTATTGACCAGATTCTAGTGTATGGGTAACACAGCGCTACTGAGTTTGGAAGCTATAGGCCAGTTGGTGAATATACGAGATGAACTTCATATGTTGGTTAGTATTGGAATGTGTAATGTAAATCTTCAATTGTGGCATCTGCAAAATGAAACTTGGTCGAAAGTGGTGTTTTTTGTACCCCGTGTGTTTATGCCATTGATGATAGGGTCATCTGTGCACTATATTGATGGGAATAACAAGTTAATTATAGTACACGAATGGAGTGAGGTGGCTGAGATAAACATAAGGACAAAAAAGATGCATGGTTTTTTTTCCTATCATCTTTATGCAAGGCATCATAGGTGCAACCTATATCGAAACTATAGTTTCACCACGTGTTTAGTTATCATTTTGTATTTAGTTGTTTTATTGTTAACTTTGTGTTATATACATACTATTATGTTTGTGGTTGTTTTTTGTGCTTGCTGTATTTTTGTATATGGAGATTCAATGTTTAGCAATTAATGTGGTACTTTAACTGGTCTACTATGTTTACAATATTTCTTTTAGTTAGTGTTGATTGTATTAACTTAGTAGAGTAAAAAAATATTTTTTTTTATAATTTATTCAATTTATGAAATGTTGTGTAATAATAAAGTAAACAAAATAATTTTTATGATTTATTCAATTTATAAAATGTTGTGTAAATTTTTTACGGCAATAAATATAATCTATGTTTGATTGTCATTGATAGTTTTTATTATTTTTAATACTTTCGTAAACATGTAATATGGGTAGATATCATTATCTTCATTTAATGGTGTTAGCAATTCCTAAATTAATCAAGTTACATATATTTAATTAAATATTTTAAATTGTGCGAATTAGATATGAGATTTTAAGTTAGTATGTATGACAATTCAAGAACACTTGTAGTTACTAATCGCAATCAAATCAAAAGTCATCATCATCTTAAATATAGACATAGTTATTGATGTTCTTAATCTTATAAACCCGTCCAAGCGGACGGGTAAACTGCTAGTTGGTTATTGCCAAGGCCGGTGGTTAGCCGCAAAATTACAATTCTACCCTTTATATTAAGTTATGAATATTATATATATAACATTGACAAAAGATCAAATCTAAATACTCTTATTATACAAAATGTACGAATGACGTGTATAACTAAAAAAACGCGGTGACATTTTTGTACTTATTCCAATAGTAGAGTAATTATCAAATGTAGAGTAATTATGATACATTTGTAGAATAAATATGAATGATTAATTCTTTGATGGACTTGTAGAATAATTTTGAAATTTATGTTGTTTGATGCACTTTAGAGTAATTTTGAATGATATCTTGTAGCAGTGTATTAATGATGAACCGGTAGAGTAATTATGATGGACTTGTAGAGTAATTTAAATTGTATGTTGTTTGATGAACTTATATAGTAATTGTGTCTATTATGTTATATTGATGAACTAGTAGAGTAATTATGATACACTTATAGAGTAATTTTGATTTTTATGTGTTTGATGCGCTTGTAGAGTAATTTTGAATTTTATGTTGTTTGATGAACTTGTAGAATAAATGTGTCTGTTATAGTTTTTTATGAACTGGTAGAGTAATTATGATGCACTTGTAGAGTAATTTTAAATTGTATGTTGTTTGATGAACTTTGTAGAGTAATTGTGTATGTTATTTTGATGAACTAGTAGAGTAATTATGATACACTTGTAGAGTAATTTTGAATGACTGGTTGTTTGATGCACTTGTAGAGTAATTTTGAATGATATCTTGTAGGAGTGTATTAATGATGAACTAGCAGAGTAATTATGATACACTTGTACAGTAATTTGAATTTTATGTTGTTTGATGCACTTGTAGAGTAATTTTGATAATTACTCTACTAATAAAATAATTACGAAAATGCCACCACGTTTTTTTTACTTTTCCCTTCTATTCGTACGTTTTGTACGTTAAGCGTATTTGTACGCGAACTTTACTCATGTCACATTTACCGTGAAAATCAAGATTTACCTCCAGATCTAAAAAGCGAGTGGACGAACCCGTTGTTAAACTTATACATAATGTACCATACTACTTGTCTATCATTTACCTCTAGATCAACAAGCAAATGGATTAACCCTTTGTCAAACTTATACATAACGTATCATACTACTTGTCCATCAAATTGTTAAACTTGTCTACCAAATATTTAATCTTTTTTAAGTATAAATACTAACTCAAAGTAGAAGAGAAAATGCACCTCATGTATACACTTTCATAAGTTATACATTTCTCTACTTCTTACTCTTACAATCTTTCAAAAGCTCTTAAAGTTTAGCACTAACTCGTGTTAGTTCTTGTTATATTATAACACGTTATCAACACGAGTCGCTTATATCCTAATCAAGAAAGGCTTCAAGCATAAATATATCCATCATAAGAAATGTAAGCACTTCATTAACTTTATAATTTATTTTGAAAAAAAATAAGTACAAAAGAACATTTTTATACATATTTAATAACTACAGGTCTACTAACAATCTAGCTTTTATTTACACATCTAACATTTGATTATGCGTCTAACTTTTACTTTTATTGCAACCAACTTTTATTATTACACACATGCTCACATTTCAGTTAGAGTTTAGGCTTATTTATGTATAATAAATTTTTGTTCTTATTATTATTCATCCTTATTTTATATCTTATTTACACACACACACACACACACATATATATATATATAGTGGAAAGTTCAAATGAGAAGAAATTCTTTATAAGAAGAAAAAATAAGAAATTTCAACCAATAGAAATGCTTCATTAGAATTCATTTAATATCTGTACTTAATGTAACTATAAGGGTATATTGGTAAACTTACATACATCATTAATTTGTAGTTTCATCTTTAATAACTAATTATATTAAATTTGTAACTTATTTTTAAGATATATATTTTTCTCAAAAAATAAAAATAAAAATTCATTTATAGTGTAGGATAAATACGAGGCGTGTAGGATAAATTACGAGTTATGTAGGATAAATTTCAATATGTGTAGGATAAATTTCGAAATGTGTAGGATAACTTTTGATGTGTGTAGGCAAAATTTTTTAGTGTGGAGGATGATAGTCTTAATGACTAATTAATTAGTCAAACATAATAATAAATGAGATGAGAAAAAACTATTTAGTGTTTTACCATTGTACCCTTTTGTTCTTTTTATTCTTAATAAAATTTTCTTTTCAAATGAACCTTCCCCTATATATATATATATATGTATATATATATATATATATATAGAGTAGGGTTCGCACGGAAAGTGTGTTTTTCCTAGAAAGTCTAGGAAGCGATCTGGTCCATCAGATTGGTGTGTTTAAGGGTTGAGATTAAATCAATGGCAATCTTGTAATATTTGAGTTATATAATTATAGACTTTTAATATAGTGAGGGTATTTTGGTAATTGGAAGTGTTTTAAATAAGTCAACAAACTGCCATATCAATAACCAATCCCTAAATTCATGCAATTTCCCCTCTTTCTCTCTCTCCCTCTCTAAACCAGGCGACGCAAAACAAGACCCCAAGAGCATTCAGATTTCAGTTCCAAGGCTTGTTCATACCCCTTTTCTTCACTAGGTATTCATATCTTGTGTTGTGATTAAAGTTCTTGAAGTGCATATACGTTTTCGGTCTTAATCTGCTAGTAACTTGGCTGCGTTTTTTCTGTTTTAATTGATGATTGTAGAGAGGATTGTACCGCTGTTTCTGAGTCGTTCTTGATAAATGGAAGGATTACCAGCATGGATGGTAAAACACGGCGTCAAGAAATCTGCTTGCAGTTAAAACACAGCGTCAAGAATCTGCTTGCTGTTAAAACACAATGGCAAGAATCCTCCATCAATCTGCTTGCTGTTAAAACACATCGTCAATAAAATCTGCTTGCTGTTAAAACACAATGTCCAGATTCCTCCAGCAATCTGCTTGCTGTTAAAACACAGCGTCAAGAATCTGCTTGCTGTTAAAACACAGCGTCAAGAAATCTGCTTGCTGTTAAAACACAGCGTCAAGAATCTGCTTGCTGTTAAAACACACTGGCCTGCTTGCTGTTAAAACACAGCGTCAAGAAATCTGTTTGCTGTTAAAACACAGCGTCAAGAATCTGCTTGCTGTTAAAACACACTGGCCTGTTTGCTGTTAAAACACACTGACTTCAGATTTGAATTTAGTTAATGAAAAATAAATTCGATTTGAATTTGACTCCATATAAACACATTGACCTCCAGATTTGAATTTGAATTCGAAAACAACAAAAATTCCGAAAATCATGGAATGTTAGTTAATGAAAAATAAATTCCAAAAATAAAATTAAAATGTGAAATTACCTAGTTGCCCTTTTAGTTAAAATAACTCAATGCCACATGTCCAATTCTCATTGCTTCCTAGACTTTCTAGGAAAAATAGACTTTCCACCCAACTCCTACTCTATATATATATATATATATATATATATATATTGGGAGAGGATCATGAGAAAACTACATATAAATGAGAAAACTAGAAAACTAAGTAAAAAAACCTAAAAAAAAAGCTAAAAAACATACTAAATTTTTTTTTTACAATTTTTTATAAAAAAATCGCTAGTTTTTATATATATAAAAAATTTTCAAATTTTTTTTTTGTTGTACTGCACATGTGCATTATTCGTAATAGTGCACATGTGCAATACAACAAAAAACTTTTTTTTATTTTTTATTTTTTGAAATTTTTTTTCCATGTATAAAAAGCTGCGATTTTTTTATAAAAATAAAAAAAATTGGTATGTTTTTAGGCTTTTTTAGTTAGTTTTTTTGGTTCTCATTTAAACTAGTTCTTCTCATTATCCATCCCCTATATATATAGGGTAAGGTTCATGCGAGAACCACCCTTATTGCGAGAACCGCAAGAACCAATGTGAACACAAAAATAAATCTAAAAAAAATCAAAAAAAGCACTCAATTTTTTTTTAAAATATTTAAAAAAAATCGCTATATTTTGTTACCATAATTTTTTTTTCGAGTAACAGTTATCCATGCACATGTGCCTATGTATCATTACGTCGACAATTTCGGTAATACGTTATCAGGAATAAACAATTGCACTTTAATTTACAATACCATTCGAAATACAATACTTTTTACATTACCAATATTCAAAATGCACATGTGCATCGTTAGGTATAACCATAATATAACATGTTTTGGTACAAAAAGTTTGTGATTTTGAATGGAGAAGTAGGCCTATATACATGTTTTTTGGTTAGTTATATCTAGTTGTTGATGGTTTGGTTATAGTTGTCAATTTATGATGTAATATGTTGATTGGATGGTATAAATGGTATAACAACCGTCCTGAATATTTTTTCTGACACCTTAATATATTTTAAAATACCCCTATATGTCCAAAATATACCCCGTATGTGAAAACCGAGCCCAAATTATGAAATATCATTAAAAATAAATAAAAAACATAAGAAAATTGGGGTTCTGGCACGCCGCGTAAGCCACCCCTTAAGTTTACGCGGGCCGCGACAGCTCTAGGGTCAGGCGAGCCCCGGTGTTGACACGTGTCACCTGCGTGTTTGTCACACCCTGGCTTTGCGGAAGCGTGGTTAGTTTTGGTGTGACTTCTTAATACCATAGCTTAATCATAACAAAGCTATATGAATTTAAAAACCATGCAAGTCATCATTAAGTTAAAAATCAACAAACATTACCATTGTTTAACGCGGACATACTCTAGTATCCATAACCTTGTTCAATAACATTACAACTTAAAATAAAACATAAACGTGATTTAGGGATTATGCCTTGTCCAGGAAAGAGGCACAACCCTAAACCTAGATGACTTCATGAAAGGTTGCAGCGGAAAACGTTCATACCGTGCCAGAATCCGTTAATTTCCTGAAATACATGTGAGTTGAAAAATCAACAATAATGTTGAGCGAGTTCATGTGCAAGTGAGTAAGTAAAACACTTGTAAGTATAAAAAGTTTCCTGGTATGTAGCAGTGTAAGAGGACTTGTGATCACCAATGGTTTGCAAGGCCATTAGCATGTCGTGAAATGCAAGTAAGTAAGATACAACCCTAGCTGATTTTGCGTTGGGTACCAAGTCACTCCGGATCCGTTCTGTTAGTCCTCTGAGAGGCCTGTTCTGTTGGACCGGGAGCTGGGCTCGCTACACCCAAATAGATCTACCGCTCGAGTCCCTCGGGGTTCTAACTACCCATTCACATGATCTAAACCTCCTTACGTTATACCGTGTATAAAGTACTTGTAAACAAAGTAACATGTATTTCACCCCCGCAGTTAAGAAAACTGAAAACAGTTAGAGAAAAGGGGGACATGAACTCACAGTGGATGCGTAAACTCTATCAAGCGTCTCTGAAGCAGTAATCTGTGCAACGACCTACAAGTGCTAATTCTATTAGACGGACGGCCGTGCTTTAGCTTTACAGTTTATGTTTGCGGGAAATAGTTAGACAACTATTTCGTGTTACATTTAGTATATGCTTGATAGTTATACGTCTTCCCAAGGATGGGGGATACAATACATGTGCGTAAGTTACGTTTTATCAATCTTGTGGTAATGTAATTACCGGTGTAACTTATATGTTTATGGAAGCGTTCGCAAAGTTTTGGAATCATTAACGCTTGTAAATATTATTTTTACCCTAAAATAATATTTATGTATTTCACAAAATAATCGTAAACAGTGTTGTGACAAATATATTTATCACGTTAATCTTTGTGAAAATCCCACCTCCGAATGTTTAGTAAAATATAGTACTGGCGAAATTTATGTTTCAAAAGTATGTCCAAAAATAGTTGTAACACTTGTTGTGTAAAAAGTCTAAGTGTTAGGTTTTTAGAAAATTTCGCCAGAGTTTCCTCTGTAACTGGAGGTGGCCACGCTTTCAAGCGTATCATTTTCTTTTAACAAATCAACTCAATCAACTTCTTTATTTCAATCAAACAATTTCCGACACATCAAACTAGTCAACAAGTATGTAAATTTGCATAATCGCATGAACTTGCAGTTTTTCCGCATTAATAATGTAAATCATCCTTATATATGTAGATTTCTATATAGGGTAACTTTAATCTCGTAAAAACCTCGTGTTTAGAGAAAACCGTCTTTACAACTTCTAGTAACAAGTGACAAATACAATACTTTGTCGGATTTCTTTATTTTACAAGTGTCTATACACTTGTGGTTTATAAAATCATATTTATTAGTGCAAGATCAATCTTTAGAAAAACATGATTTCTTTAAAGTGTGGTCTTTCAAAAATACCACTTGCGGATACGTAGATCCGCTAGTTTTAAACACCATTTTACCGGTTAAAATACTTTTACACAAGTAAAATATTTCTCTACAAGTTCATGTCTCTAAAATGTGGTAGTGTTTCACTTTTAACCCTTGTATCTATCAAAAACAAGCTTATGTGATGATACGTGATTTTTCAAAGTCGGGTTAAACGAAGTTTTGAGCTACCACATTATAGATCGGGTCACAATAAGCACAAATTTCAAGTCCTACGACTTTTACACAAGTTATACGCTATTAACCACCATTTTTATGATTTTACTAGACTTTAAAGTTCCATCTTTCAATATAACGAGATTCAACCGACAAATATCCTTTTAACCACTTTAGATGAGTGTAAAAAAACGAGTTTTAAAGGTTATACCTCTAGCTCAAGGCTAGGGAAGATCTTTGACGAAAATCGCGTGGATAAAAGCCAACGAGAGTGGTCCTTCGCGTTCCGCTTGCACCAAAGCTCCTTATACGTGTCTTGTGATGTTTGAATGGTCTTGGAATGATGGAACAAGAACCGAAAAGTGTGATGGTGTGTGGGTTGGGGTTCGGCCGAGAGCCACAAGAAGAGAGGAGAGAGTGATTTTGTTTGTGAAGTTAAGTGGTAATCTCATGTGTTAGTGGTGTGTATTTATAGAAGGATTAGGGTGCTATTGTCCATTGGTCTCTATGTAGTGATGATATTAGACAACCTAGGATTTAACAAGATCTAGCAAGATTGCAAGTACCTTTTGTGCTCCCTAGGTAACCGATCGGTTGGGGGGGGGGGGGTCCTCTTGTTCGATTTTAAGTAGAAGGTTAGGGGTTTAGTTATGTTAAATAAGTTAGTTTAGGTTTAAACTCCGTTAGTTATGTGTAACATGTTATGGCGGGTGTTAGGGTAATCAGGGACCCTAACTGGCTCAGAAAAAGAGTGATAATAAAAATAGTAAAGTTTTCATGTGCCGGGTAAAGTCCGGGTGTTCGGTTGGATAGTAATCCGTTAAAGTGTTACAAAAGACTTTAAAGTGTCGTTATTACATTTTTAGTGACACATTTTGTTTCCCCGACACTTTAGAAAGTGTCTAGTGATATTTTCTCATTTTTGGCACTTTACTAGTCAGCTAGAAGCTGGTTAAATTATTTAAAGTGCTGTGTTTGGTACTTAAAGTACGTTTTTGGCACATCCGAATCAGTGTATCTTATCCCCTAGAGACGCGGTAACACAACCCTTATGTCCTACACTCACTACCAGTGTAGCCAAAATATATGAGGCTCTTAACAGGCCTTGAGGCAGTATTTGCCTGATGCTGGTTATATCAGCATGTTTACTGTGTATCCGTTTGGTGCTACTGTGCTTTTTGTGCATCATGTTTGTCACTAGGGTTCAGCACGTAAATAATGTAGTGACAGCAAATAAGGTATGATGCAAGTAAGTGCATGTATCAGTATGCAGGTAGCAGTTTATCAGCTAGTTTCAATCAAGCACAGTAATCAAGTAATAATTAATCATTAATTAAGTTGTACGGATACCTGGTTTTGTGCGGGTTGTCACATTCTTCCCCCGTTAAATAAATTTCGTCCCGAAATTTAAGTTCTGCTTGTAGATGCAGTGTTCTTGGGAAATAGGTGGGGGTATTTCTCTTTCATTCGGTCCTCACGTTCCCATGTGAATTCAGGACCATGTCTGGCATTCCAACGTACCTTGACGAGTTTGACACTGCTCCGGCGGGTCTTGCTAACTTTCCAATCCGTGACCTCGACAGGTTCTTCAACGAAGTGGAGCGTGTCGTCAATATGAATCTCGTCGATAGGAATGGCAACGTCAACTTGAGTTGGACTTTTCTTTAAATTGGATACATGAAATGTATCGTGAACACCATTCAGTTCAGCGGGCAGGTCCAACTTGTACGCTACTGTCCCAATTCTTTCTAGAATTCTAAAGGGACCAATGTAGCGTGGATTCAACTTTCCTCGCTTTCCAAAGCGCGCTACCCCTTTCCAGGGTGAAACCTTCAATAATACCATCTCTCCGACTTGGAAGTCCACATGCTTCCGGTTTGGATCCGCGTAGGCCTTTTGCCTGTGGCGAGCGGCTTCGATGCGTTTGAGTATTTGCGCGATCTTATCTGTCGTCTCTTGGACGATCTCGGGACCAGCAAGTTGCCTATCACCTGCGTCAGACCAACATAGTGGGGATCGGCACTTGCGTCCGTATAGGGCTTCAAAAGGCGCAACACCAATACTGGTGTGGTAGCTGTTGTTGTACGAAAATTCGACCAAGGGTAAGTGTTTATCCCAGCTACCTCCTAAATCCATGACACATGCCCTCAGCATGTCTTCCAACGTTTGTATTGTTCGCTCGCTCTGGCCATCGGTTTGCGGATGGAATGCAGTGCTCAGATTCAATTGTGAGCCAAAAGATTCTTGGAAAGATTGCCATATTCTTGACACAAATCTTCCGTCTCTATCAGAGATGATCGAGAGTGGTACTCCATGTCGTGCTACGATCTCTCTCATGTAAATTTCCGCAAGTTTACTAGTACTGTCTTTCTCCCTGATTGGCAGAAAATGTGCGGACTTTGTTAGGCGGTCTACAATCACCCAAATCATATCATGGCCTCTTGGCGTTCTTGGCAGTTTTGTAACAAAATCCATTGAGATTTGTTCCCACTTCCATTTGGGAATCTCAGGTTGTTGCAGAAGTCCCGAAGGCTTCTGGTATTCTGCCTTGACCTTAGCGCACGTTAAACATTTGCTCACATAGACGGCAACGTCGCCTTTCATCCTAGGCCACCAATAGTAATCTTTAAGATCCTGGTACATCTTATCCGATCCAGGGTGGATAGAGTACCGTGACTTGTGCGCTTCGTCGAAAATAACTTCCCTTAATCCACCAAACAGAGGAACCCAAATCCTTTTCTCAAAATGTAGCGTCCCTTCCTCGTTTGGTACCAAAAGCTTCTCCATTCCCCGGAGATATTCTTCCTCAAGGTTTCCCTTCTTGAGAGCTTCCTTTTGTGCAGCACGAATGCGCGAGGGAAGGTCGGTTCGTACAATCATTTCCAAAGCTCTAACCCTTATGGGTTTGATTCTTTCTTTACGACTTAGGGCATCGGCTACTACGTTCGCCTTTCCCGGGTGATACTTGATCTCGCAGTCGTAATCGTTCAGCAATTCAACCCATCGTCTCTGTCTCATATTCAGCTCTTTCTGGTTAAATATATGTTGCAGGCTCTTGTGATCTGTGAAAATTGTGCATTTCGTACCATACAGGTAGTGTCTCCAGATCTTTAAAGCGAAAACCACTGCGCCAAGCTCTAAATCGTGGGTGGTATAATTCTTCTCGTGCACTTTCAGTTGGCGTGATGCGTAAGCAATGACCTTTTGGCGTTGCATCAACACACATCCCAATCCCTGACGCGATGCGTCGCAGTATACCACAAAATCGTCGGTACCTTCCGGTAGAGCTAAGATTGGCGCGTTGCAGAGCTTATCTTTCAATATCCGAAACGCTTCGTCCTGTTTGATTCCCCAATCAAACGTTTTATCCTTCTGGGTCAGGAGCGTCAACGGTTGAGCGATTTTTGAAAAATCCTCGATGAACCTTCGATAGTAGCCAGCCAAACCCAAGAATTGTCGAATCTCGGTTGGCGTTGTAGGCGTTTCCCAATTCCTGATTGCCTCGATCTTTGTGGGATCAACATGAATTCCATCCCCATTAACCACATGTCCAAGAAACTGGACTTCGCGTAGCCAAAACTCGCACTTGGAGAATTTGGCGTACAGTTGCTCCTTCTTTAGCAGCTCCAAAATGGTTCTAAGATGTTGTTCGTGTTCAGCCTTCGTCTTTGAGTAAATCAGGATGTCGTCGATGAATACAATCACGAACTTGTCTAAGTATGGCTTGCAAACTCTATTCATCAAGTCCATAAACACTGCAGGCGCATTGGTTAAACCAAATGGCATCACGAGGAACTCGTAGTGTCCATAACGAGTTCGGAAGGCTGTTTTCGGAATACTTTCCTCCTGTATCCTTAATTGATGGTATCCAGATCGAAGATCGATCTTAGAGTAACAGCTTGAACCTTGAAGTTGATCGAACAGATCGTCGATCCTTGGCAGTGGATACCTGTTCTTTATCGTCAGCTTGTTCAATTCTCTGTAATCAATACACATACGGAAACTTCCGTCCTTCTTCTTGACAAACAAGACCGGAGCTCCCCAAGGCGAGAAGCTTGGTCGGATAAAACCTTTATCTAACAGCTCCTGGAGCTGTGTTGACAATTCCTGCATCTCTGATGGAGCAAGTCTGTATGGTGCCTTAGCCACAGGCGCGGCGCCTGGAACTAAGTCAATGTGAAACTCCACTTGCCTCTGAGGTGGCAGTCCAGGTAAGTCTTCTGGGAAGACTTCTGGGTACTCCCTTACGACAGGGATGTCTTCGATTGTTGGCTCGGCAGCCTTCTTGTCTACGATGTGTGCCAGAAAAGCAACACATCCTTTCCGTAAACACTTCCTTGCCTTCAAGCAGCTGATGAATCTTAGCGGTGTGTCACGCTTCTCTCCGTGAACCACAATTGTCTCACCATCGTCAGTTGGGATACGAACAACTTTCTTGTGACATACTATCTCCGCCTTGTTTCCGGATAACCAATCCATTCCTACTACTACGTCGAAGCTTCCCAATGGGACCGGTAGTAGATCCAGAGTAAACTCGCGTTCTCCCAATTCTATCACACAACCTCTGATTACTTCGTCGGCTCCAACTAACTTTCCATTAGCTAATTCGATCGAGTAGGGTATGTCTAACTTATTAGCAGCTAACCCAAGCATATTCTTAAATTCTAGCGACACGAAGCTATAATCGGCACCAGTATCAAATAAAACGGATGCATAGCGTTGATTGATAGGGAACGTACCGGTAACAACATTTGGATCTTGACGTGCTTCTCTAGCTTCAAGTTGAAACACTCTACCACGGGCTTGATTCAGTGTTGGGCAATTCTTCTTAAAATGCCCGATTTCCCCGCAATTGTAGCATCCGAGCCTTTGCCCATTACCATCCCCATTTCCAGCTGGGGTGTTGTTCTGGTTGGCATTTCCAGCCTGGGTTGCATTGTTGCTCCGGTTTCTGTTTCCTCCAAAATTTCCTTGCTGGCGATTCCCATTTCCACCCCGGTTATCATTCCTATTTCCATATCCTCCCTGGCCTCCACGGCCGGCAGAGACCCAACAAGTATCCTTAGAGTGACCACGTTTCCCACATGCTTCACACACTTTTAGCCCACAATGACCAGAATGGTGACGCTGGCAGGCATTACACCTGGGATGGGTGCCCATATATCCCTTTCCTCTCCTTCCACTGCCAGCTGCACCCTGAGCTGGCGTGCTTGGTGCTCCTCTCTTACCATCACCGCTAACACTTAGCTTGAAGTTCGAAAACTTTCTTTTGTTACTTCCGGACGACTCAACATGCGTCTCTTTCTCCTTTGCCTTTACATCACCAAACTTGTTTAAACGAATCCCTTCCTCGGTGAGAGCCACGCTCAAATCGATGGCCTCAGTGATAGTCGCTGGTTTGGAGGAAGTTACCATGCTTATTATTTGGGGAGCCAAACCCCAAATGAAACGCTCGATTCGTTTGTATTCAGGCGTAACCATGTAAGGAACCACTTGAGATAGGTCATGAAACCTCTGAACGTACTCTGCTACTTTCGGACCATCCATCTTTAAGTGCCAAAATTCAGTCTCCAACCTCTGAATTTCTGCGCGTGAACAGTACTTTCGGCGCATCAGTTCTTTCAATTCGGCCCAAGTCAGGGCGTAGGCGGCAGCTTCGCCTAAGGTTTGAACTTGTAAGTTCCACCAAGATAGGGCTCCGTCGAGAAATAGCCCTGAAATGTACGTAACTTGTTGGTCCTCAGCACACTTGCTCATGCGTATGACAGAGTCGGTCTTCTCAGCCCAGCGGGTAAAGGCAACTGCACCTCCCATGCCATCGAAGTTAACTGGTTTGCAGTCTAAGAACTGCTTGTAGGTGCATCCTGCACGTATGTTAAAACATGTGTTTGGCATTAGCATCACCGCTAAAATCTCCAACTAGTTCATGGTAGGTTCGTATGGCGTAGTATTACCGTGAGGTGGATTGTTATTGCCTTGATTAACACTTCCGCTCCCTCCTGGCTGAGAGGCTGCGTACTGCGCTATGGCAGCAGCAATGACTTGTTGTAGCTCTTCTTGAGTGGTAGGCATAGGCTGCTGTTGTCGTCTTGGCGGCATCTTTCTAAAAGATGGTTTAAGTTGATTAGGCCATAGAAGGCTCCGATGTATAATACGTAAATCAGTTCGTAATATAGCGTACGTATATAACGGTAGTAATAGTATAATCACACAGCATCTCATGTTATCACATATCACAAATATCAATCACACAACATCCCATACCATAACAATGCAAATAAGTAATCAAGCGAATCCAAAATATGGTGAGAAAACTGCGATTGCCATAATAATGAGACCACATCGTAAGTGTATACATACAATCATGAATCACTGGGGCTACATCACCCCTGTCAAAAGCTACATCAGTATCAGTACAACATCAAGTACATTACAAAAGTCAAATCATAACGTAGTCTCCTCAAAAATGCTGTGCAAGTAAAAGCAATCGCCGCCTTCTCACTCGCCTACCCATGTGGCATCGATGAGCTCAAGCAGATGGTGGTGGTGGAGGAAAACGGGTATAAAACAAACGGCGCATCTCTAACCAATCTGCCTCCATCGCCTGCTGCGTGCGAATAACGGAGGCAATCTGCTGCTCCAAAGTAGCAAGACGAGCAGCATAGTCAGGGGGTAATGATCGAAACGGCTGTAACGGAGAGGGTACCCGGCCATGGCACTGACATGGCTGCAGGCGGGCTCTCTCCAACTCCTGTAGTCGCTGCTCATGCGACTCATGCTGGTGTACAAATGACATCAATACATCCTCGATAGTGTGTCCCACGTGGAACCTGTGGTATGGATCAGTGGGTGGCATAGGGGAAAATGGTGACCACAGCAGTGGCTCACGTGTGGGGTCAAAGGGTGCCATCCCAAAAGGAGCAGTAATAGGTGGAACAAAAGGCATCTGTGGTAAGAAAGGCATGGGCATCGGTACATGCCCTGATGGGTGGGCTGAAGAGCCCTCTCCAGGCCCTGCTGGAGGTATAAACATGGGAACCTGAAACGAAAAGTCAGTGTGTCTAGCGTCTGGAATCTGTGGGGGTAACGGTGGGACGTCCTCATCAGCCGGGATCCACCCGTGCTGTGCGGCCTCGTCCGGTGGATCCATCTGTGCCGCGAACGGTGCATGTCCGGGCTCTATGGGAACGGGATCAAATAAAGGGGCTACAACAGGGTCGACAGGTGCCAAGTGCTCAAATGGTGGGTCAACAGGTACAGCAACAAGGGGTAGAGGATCAATGGGATCAACAGCAATGGGCTCAAGGGGTATATCGGCATGCATAGGGTCATGCTCCGGTAACACATCAAGAGCAGCTGCCTGCTCAGGGGCAAGGGCAGGCTCCAAGTCATCGAATGCCATATCAAAGTCAAAATCAGGATCAATCGGGTCGAAAGGATCAATAGGATCAGCAGGATCCTCCATCATCTCGTCCATAGGGACAAACTCCAGATCACGATCTGGGTCGAACCCTGGGGGAAACATAGGGTCGGAATCCGCCACGTCCTCGTGGTCAAAAGTGGGACTGGGGATGGGGGCGACAGAAGATGCATGATCAGAATCTGACTCGTGAGAGTAGTGCTGCGCACTAAGGGTATGTGTCGGTGCAGAAGCCACAGACTCAGAGGAGTCCTGGGCTGGGGAAAGTGCAGGTGCCTCCGCAGCCGGAGCATCTGCAATCAGTAGAGGGGCAACAGCGGGTAGGGCCTCGCCCTGAACGTCCTCCATAGGCTCCTCCTCGAACAAGTCGACGTCGTCCTCGTCGCCGTCGAATGGTAACTCCTGAACAGGGTAAGCAGCGAGGGGTATGGGGGCAGGGATCACCGCTAGTGGCAAATCCCCGGCCGGAATATCAATAGGGAGCTCATCGTCGCCATCAGGTAGGGCGAATGGCTGGAAGTCGTCATCGTCGGTACTGGTAAAGTCTGACGTGTACACCTCGTGCTCCGAGGACTCTAAATCATCTGACACAACACGCCTGGGGTTGGTGATGTCTGAACCACCTGAATCAGCCGGATCCATGTATCTGTAACATAAACACAAGTATGCACAAACAGTCAATCACATAATCAGATAATCACATAAGTCACCAAGTAGGGCATCACATAATTTCTCCTAGTCTTACTAGCCAAAACCATCTAGTCTACAAGACTGTTCTATCCTTCACTTAAACCAAACCTCGATCCTCCAGATCGAACCTTATAACAATTCAACGTGCTCAACTACTTTATTCACCTCGATCCTCCAGATCGAACCTTATAACAAATCAACGTGCTCAACTACCTTATTCACCTCGATCCTCCAGATCGATCCTATAACAAACCAACGTGCTCAACTACCTTAACCATCTCGATCCTCCAGATCGATCCTCAGCCCTCCAAGCTGACTTATAATTAATAAAATGTGCTCAACATTTGTTTGTAAAAGTGTGGATCTGGACTTAAGTGGTATGCAGAAAAATGTTTTCGTGAGAGCCCTAGTGATCATAGTCTAGACTCGAGACAGAATCCTAGTTCGCTATGATCAGAGCTCTGATACCAAGCTGTCACACCCTGGCTTTGCGGAAGCGTGGTTAGTTTTGGTGTGACTTCTTAATACCATAGCTTAATCATAACAAAGCTATATGAATTTAAAAACCATGCAAGTCATCATTAAGTTAAAAATCAACAAACATTACCATTGTTTAACGCGGACATACTCTAGTATCCATAACCTTGTTCAATAACATTACAACTTAAAATAAAACATAAACGTGATTTAGGGATTATGCCTTGTCCAGGAAAGAGGCACAACCCTAAACCTAGATGACTTCATGAAAGGTTGCAGCGGAAAACGTTCATACCGTGCCAGAATCCGTTAATTTCCTGAAATACATGTGAGTTGAAAAATCAACAATAATGTTGAGCGAGTTCATGTGCAAGTGAGTAAGTAAAACACTTGTAAGTATAAAAAGTTTCCTGGTATGTAGCAGTGTAAGAGGACTTGTGATCACCAATGGTTTGCAAGGCCATTAGCATGTCGTGAAATGCAAGTAAGTAAGATACAACCCTAGCTGATTTTGCGTTGGGTACCAAGTCACTCCGGATCCGTTCTGTTAGTCCTCTGAGAGGCCTGTTCTGTTGGACCGGGAGCTGGGCTCGCTACACCCAAATAGATCTACCGCTCGAGTCCCTCGGGGTTCTAACTACCCATTCACATGATCTAAACCTCCTTACGTTATACCGTGTATAAAGTACTTGTAAACAAAGTAACATGTATTTCACCCCCGCAGTTAAGAAAACTGAAAACAGTTAGAGAAAAGGGGGACATGAACTCACAGTGGATGCGTAAACTCTATCAAGCGTCTCTGAAGCAGTAATCTGTGCAACGACCTACAAGTGCTAATTCTATTAGACGGACGGCCGTGCTTTAGCTTTACAGTTTATGTTTGCGGGAAATAGTTAGACAACTATTTCGTGTTACATTTAGTATATGCTTGATAGTTATACGTCTTCCCAAGGATGGGGGATACAATACATGTGCGTAAGTTACGTTTTATCAATCTTGTGGTAATGTAATTACCGGTGTAACTTATATGTTTATGGAAGCGTTCGCAAAGTTTTGGAATCATTAACGCTTGTAAATATTATTTTTACCCTAAAATAATATTTATGTATTCACAAAATAATCGTAAACAGTGTTGTGACAAATATATTTATCACGTTAATCTTTGTGAAAATCCCACCTCCGAATGTTTAGTAAAATATAGTACTGGCGAAATTTATGTTTCAAAAGTATGTCCAAAAATAGTTGTAACACTTGTTGTGTAAAAAGTCTAAGTGTTAGGTTTTTAGAAAATTTCGCCAGAGTTTCCTCTGTAACTGGAGGTGGCCACGCTTTCAAGCGTATCATTTTCTTTTAACAAATCAACTCAATCAACTTCTTTATTTCAATCAAACAATTTCCGACACATCAAACTAGTCAACAAGTATGTAAATTTGCATAATCGCATGAACTTGCAGTTTTTCCGCATTAATAATGTAAATCATCCTTATATATGTAGATTTCTATATAGGGTAACTTTAATCTCGTAAAAACCTCGTGTTTAGAGAAAACCGTCTTTACAACTTCTAGTAACAAGTGACAAATACAATACTTTGTCGGATTTCTTTATTTTACAAGTGTCTATACACTTGTGGTTTATAAAATCATATTTATTAGTGCAAGATCAATCTTTAGAAAAACATGATTTCTTTAAAGTGTGGTCTTTCAAAAATACCACTTGCGGATACGTAGATCCGCTAGTTTTAAACACCATTTTACCGGTTAAAATACTTTTACACAAGTAAAATATTTCTCTACAAGTTCATGTCTCTAAAATGTGGTAGTGTTTCACTTTTAACCCTTGTATCTATCAAAAACAAGCTTATGTGATGATACGTGATTTTTCAAAGTCGGGTTAAACGAAGTTTTGAGCTACCACATTATAGATCGGGTCACAATAAGCACAAATTTCAAGTCCTACGACTTTTACACAAGTTATACGCTATTAACCACCATTTTTATGATTTTACTAGACTTTAAAGTTCCATCTTTCAATATAACGAGATTCAACCGACAAATATCCTTTTAACCACTTTAGATGAGTGTAAAAAAACGAGTTTTAAAGGTTATACCTCTAGCTCAAGGCTAGGGAAGATCTTTGACGAAAATCGCGTGGATAAAAGCCAACGAGAGTGGTCCTTCGCGTTCCGCTTGCACCAAAGCTCCTTATACGTGTCTTGTGATGTTTGAATGGTCTTGGAATGATGGAACAAGAACCGAAAAGTGTGATGGTGTGTGGGTTGGGGTTCGGCCGAGAGCCACAAGAAGAGAGGAGAGAGTGATTTTGTTTGTGAAGTTAAGTGGTAATCTCATGTGTTAGTGGTGTGTATTTATAGAAGGATTAGGGTGCTATTGTCCATTGGTCTCTATGTAGTGATGATATTAGACAACCTAGGATTTAACAAGATCTAGCAAGATTGCAAGTACCTTTTGTGCTCCCTAGGTAACCGATCGGTTGGGGGGGGGGGGGGTCCTCTTGTTCGATTTTAAGTAGAAGGTTAGGGGTTTAGTTATGTTAAATAAGTTAGTTTAGGTTTAAACTCCGTTAGTTATGTGTAACATGTTATGGCGGGTGTTAGGGTAATCAGGGACCCTAACTGGCTCAGAAAAAGAGTGATAATAAAAATAGTAAAGTTTTCATGTGCCGGGTAAAGTCCGGGTGTTCGGTTGGATAGTAATCCGTTAAAGTGTTACAAAAGACTTTAAAGTGTCGTTATTACATTTTTAGTGACACATTTTGTTTCCCCGACACTTTAGAAAGTGTCTAGTGATATTTTCTCATTTTTGGCACTTTACTAGTCAGCTAGAAGCTGGTTAAATTATTTAAAGTGCTGTGTTTGGTACTTAAAGTACGTTTTTGGCACATCCGAATCAGTGTATCTTATCCCCTAGAGACGCGGTAACACAACCCTTATGTCCTACACTCACTACCAGTGTAGCCAAAATATATGAGGCTCTTAACAGGCCTTGAGGCAGTATTTGCCTGATGCTGGTTATATCAGCATGTTTACTGTGTATCCGTTTGGTGCTACTGTGCTTTTTGTGCATCATGTTTGTCACTAGGGTTCAGCACGTAAATAATGTAGTGACAGCAAATAAGGTATGATGCAAGTAAGTGCATGTATCAGTATGCAGGTAGCAGTTTATCAGCTAGTTTCAATCAAGCACAGTAATCAAGTAATAATTAATCATTAATTAAGTTGTACGGATACCTGGTTTTGTGCGGGTTGTCACAGTGTTGAACCTAGTCATGACCCGGATCAGCTACAGCCTAACCCCCCTAGTACGCGGGCCGCGTAGGCCTAAGCCTAACTTTACGCGGGCCGCGAGAAACTCAATTTTCAGCCCTATAAGTAGCAGGCATCGGATCTTCAGAAAACTCGCTCAATTCTTTTTTTTTTCTAAACGAATTTCTGAGAGTAGGCATAATATACGGGTATTACTGCCAGTGTGTTCAGGGGTTAAAGGTATCTTCCTGACCACTATCCAAAGGATTCAGGCCTCTAAGACAGTCCCATCATTCTTGTATTATATCCCCCTAATTAACGAAGTTCTGCCCCAATGTAAGTATTATAACCCCGGTTACGTATTAGATACGCTGCCCGATCGATCTAGGGTTCCGTAACGGCTGTCAGGGTTCTGCCCGACGTAGTCGTTGGAATGTAGTCTCGGGCAGGGTATTACTAATGTAAATAAAAGGGTTATTTTACTAACGCGTGTACATTGTGTAAATTATAGATTCTCACCAGGAAACCCTTACAGAAAACCTAAGTCAGCAATGTGAGTAATCTCCTTTTTGTAAATTGTTTTTACAAAACCTTAAATGTTTTACAATGCTGTTAAGCAGTGATTGAGTCGTAGTTCTTCAGTTACTGCCAGTATGTTGGGGGTTTGTATACAAAATGTGGAACACGTTACCAATGGACAACGAGTTAGCCAATGTGTAATATGACCCACCAGTCAGGATTGACAATACTGAATGAGTAATTGTGTAGAAATAAACAATGTGATTGCTCTCAATACTGTTAAAGATAAGATGTTTCTTGATTAAACTGGGATTCACTCACAAGTATTTCCCACTGACAAATGTTTTTAAAACGCGTTTCAGGTAACAAAATGTAAAAGCCAATTAGAAGAAAGCCAGCTGGAGAGCACTGACGGCTTGGAAAAATGTGGCTATAAAAGTTACCTAAAAGACGATGTTTTAAATTCAATAAAATAGGGTTTATCCCTATAAACATGGTGTAATAAGAAACTTGGGTTTTACCCATGTGTATATTAAATATGGTGGTTTTACTCTGATAAATATTTCCTAACTACGGCCTTGATGAAATTTCCGCTACCAAATAAAATAATGATAAACAAAAAAATTGATACCACCACAACTGGTCTCGCGGCCACCCGTTCCCGGGACAGATAGGGGGCGGGGTTTGCGACAAATGGTGTTTACATACATGTAATAAAGTGAAAATATTGGTAATGGTATTGTATTATGAATGGTAGGAGGTAGTGGTATTGTATTATGGATGGTAGGAGATAATGGTAGTGTATTATGGATGGTATGATAGATGAAAGGGAAAGTGTATTCAAAGTAGTGTACCAAAACACCTTATTTCATGTTGATACATATAGATGCACATGTGCATTTCTAATATTGGTAATGGTAGTGTATTACACATGGTAGTGTAAATGAAAGTGCAATTGTCTAATAGTTGTAATGAATTACGGAATTTGTCAAAGAAATGACAAAAATGCACATGTGCATGTTTGTGTATTATGGATGGAATGATAGATGAAAGAGAAAGTAGTGTACCAACACACCTTATTTCATGTTGATACATATAGATGAACATGTGTATTTCTAATATTGTTAACGTAAAAAGTAGTGTATTACACGTAGTAGTGTAAATAAAAGTGCAATTGTCTAATATTTGTAATGAATTAGGGAATTTGTCAAAGAAATGATACAAATGCACATGTGCATGGATAACTGTGACTCGAATTTTTTTTTTTGAAATTTTTTTATTGTAAACGAAATATAGCGATTTTTACAAAAAAAATAGTAAAAAAAATTTGGGTGTTTTTTAGATTTTTTTAGGTATTACTGTTTGTGTTCACACTGGTTCTCGCGGTTCTCGCAATAAAGGGTGGTTCCTAACGGATCCTTCTCCTATATATATACACACACACACATACATATATATGTATATATATATATATGTATAGGTACGGGATCAGGAGAAAACACCCTAAAATATGATAACGATGAGAACGCATCCTGATGGAACACGTGGCACGGATGTAATTAGGGTCTGAGGGGTTTTTTTTTGTCTTTTCAATATTCTTTTTTTCCCGAGTTTGTGCGTCACATGCTGCTTCAGTTTTGGTGTCTAAGATAATTTTGGTGTTAACTAGCTTCATTAATTACTTGGCGTTTTACTGTTTTTTGATCTGTCTCGTTGAATTAATTCTTGTTGTTTCACATAGTTAATTTTTTTGGCGTTATGGCGTTTTCCAGGTCACTTTTTTGGCGTTCGTGGCATTTGTTAATAACTGATTACCATTGATTAATATTTTATAAGATTACAATAATACAAAAAAAACTAATAGTCTTCTTTGGATGGGATTACATCAGAGTTGTACCCATCGCTTTGTTCCTCACTTTCTTCAGATTCATCATCATCAAGTTTTAGATTGGCGTATAACGCCATCAATTCGTCTCTTCTTTGCCGCAGCCTATACTTGAATATCATTGCAACCCTAGACTTTGTACGTTCGAATGTGCTAAATCACATATTTATTCAAGCAGATGTAGCCTCTCTGTCTTCAACATTTCCTCCATCGACAATGAATATTTCACCCCGTGTTGATAAATCACTTCAACCGTTCCTGCTTCTTCATGCACCACCCAACTGCTAACTGTTGGTAGAGGACTATCGTCAATATTATCATCATCATCTTCTGCCTAAAATTTTCTCTTCAATCTTCTTATTACTATTCGAGTTCTTTCACAATCGTTGGCCCTTGGAATCCCAAGGGCCAGAATATCCCTCTAAACCCCTTCAGACATACCAAGTATAGCTTTGATTGTCCTTACCTTCACCCTTCTCCTATCAGAGAACTTTAGGATGAATCGTCTCTCCGACCTATCAAACCTCCATGTAATAACCTTAGCCATTTTTTTAAGTTTTTGGCGTTTTGAACAATATGTGGCATTTTAGACAATGTTTTTGGCGTGTTTGAGTTGTGTTCTCATGGTCTACTTTTATATTGACTTTTTTTCCCGCGCAGTGACAGGTAATTATGACGTTTTGAAAAAGATAAATAAATTCAATTTCCCATGTATTTGGCTTTCAATATAATAAATGTTAGTAATTATGCTTCCGTCATTTCATTTTACTGTTTGCAGTTATTGTGTTTTGTTTTCAGATTCATCTGTTTTATGGTGTAACACGTCCCATCTTGACGGCTGTAATTATGGCATTTTGTTTTCCAATGGCGTTTAGATAAAGATGGTAGCTTTTGTTTTATTCTCTTTGCACATTGTTTTAACCTTTTTTAGATTAATTATTATAATAGTACTTGTTCAAAGTAATTTTATTATAGTTTGGTAGTTTTTGGGGCGTTTTATGGCATGATGGCGTTTCACAAGCATTTTCCTATTTGGCGTTTTATTATATTTTTCATTACAGAATTAATGTATTGTTGTTCTTAGCTGAAAATTACATAAGAAACAACAGAAAAAGAAAATTAAAAAGAACAAATAAAAGCAATTTATGATCTAAATCTTCAGTGTCATCGGTGTCTTTCTTCTTTTGAAACTACAAGAACTGTCACAAATAAATGGCGTTTTGGGTTTGGCGTGGTTTTTTTTTTCTTGTTCGTGTATTGATGTGGCTTTGTGGATGTTGGAGACATAGATCGACTCCGTGTGGATGGATGCTATATGCCCGTCATCTTCATTATAATCATCGAGGCCAAAGTAGCATTTACACTGGGATGGGTCTCTTCTCCTCATCCAAACCTTCTTCAGGAACAAAGTAGACAAAATGACATATGGGTGTCATCAGTCCCTCTTTCTTGAAATTTGTCCATCTCATGTAGCAAAATCTTACTCCTCTCACCTAACAAACCATTCAGCGAAACTTCATGCAGAACATTACTGAGTATCAAAAGAAAAGATGTTTGCCATCGTTGATTTCTCTCAACTTTTGGCGTTTTACAGTGAGTTGTATTTTTGGATCCATTGTCTTTTTTGTATGTTTTTTTTGGTGTGATAAACAGAAGGTGGTGAGACGTTTCTATTTATAGGATTTTTTTGGCGCGTAGTTTAGGCTGGATATTATTTTATAACAATAAATGCAATTAACATTTATCCGGATGTAAGGCTTGGCATTTATATATTATGGCGTTTTACATTTTATGACGTTTTTGTAGCCTAGGATTTTAAATAAAAACACAGAAAAAACTACGCAGTGATAAAATTGGTGTTTTGTATTTGGCGTTTTATATTTCAACGGTGTTTTATGTAAGAAAGGATGTTTTACCTTTTTACCCTTAATGAAGCGCGTCCATGTAATAAAATTTATGTTATTTATGAAAACGCCACCGCACCAATCTAATCCATAGATTGTTTTGATCGGACGATCTATAACCGTTCTCACAGTTCTCACACTTTTCACCGTTTTCTCTAAATCCTGACCTTATATATATATATATATTCAATGGCTGTAAAACGGAAACATAACCGTTATAAAACGGTTATAATTTACCACTATAAATTACCAATTACCATTCTTATTTTTCCATAAGAAACCTCCTTCTTCTCAAGGCTTTTTTAAGAAAAATTTCGACGATGATTCAATAGTTTTAATATTGGTCAGTGTAATACTGATGTTGTTGCCAAGCTTAGTGTTAGGACTGTATCCAGTGTTTAGTGTTTAGACAGAAGTTTGGATAGAGATAATACTAACTCGGTAGAAATTTCGGCAACATAACGTTTAAGTCAGCCTGATTTTATTAGCTTCCAAATCCTACCAAAAGAGCATACATCATTAAACACTGGGAGATGAACACGCGGTTCATCTCTTCTCAACTCCTGAAAATCCAAAACTTATGAAGGCAAGCGCATGACACTACTATTTGTAGGACATATTCCTACGCTCACTACGTGCGTATGAGTCATGCTCGCGTAGGACTCCTGCGCAAGTTCATGTCATGCACTCCTTTTCAACTATTTCACACATACGACTAAACAATATTCAACACACACTCTATCTAGCTCAATCGCATAGTAACGAACACACCAAATGCACTAACAGATTCCCCTTGTACGTTGCTGTCAAATATTGAGCTTGAAATATGAGAGCTGTGTTTGAATATTCTGCAACTTCAATCAATTTTGTTGATGTCGTAGAATACGCATCAACAAATTCCCACTTGATTAATGCTTCAGGTTTTCATTTGATTCAGTGAATTCCCCCTGAATTTATGCTTCAAGTCTTTATCTGCACAGTTCCTGATGCAATCCTCTGATTTGCTAAAATACAATCTTCATGAACATTAACGAATTTGAAACTAAGCAATGCAGCTTCTTGTAACACCTCGGAAATTTCGTTGAATAATACAATGATACGTGTCCACTCTCAAATATGCCTAATAATTTGGACGAGAGGGACTAATATTGTAAAGATGTGAAAGTATGAATATGGAGGGACTAAATATGAGAAATATCAAAATTTTGAAGTTCTGGGTAACGTATATGGACCGCAAGGCCTTTATCCTTACGGTCCGTAAGGAAATGAGATTTTGTGTGCGCTGAGTAGGCTTACGGACCATAAGCTTAAAAGCTCATACGGTCCGTAAGGACTGTATCTGGGCAGAATTTTGTTTGGAGGCCAAGAAACTCTGCCATGTTGCCACGTTTCACGATTTTGCCACCCCTTTGCAGTTTATGACATGTCCATGGACACTTGGGATGATCTTACAGCAGCTCTAAACACCTGGAAGATCAAATGAATCATCTCCAACTATAAATACCCTTGCATTTGCAACTTGGAACTTGCTCATTTCTCACATTTCATTCTATCATTCTACTCTGGAGTTTCTGATCACAAAGGAAGCTCCCTCTAAGTTCTAAATGTTTTCTTGGACCACTTGTAAGTGTTCCATCTTTGTTCTTTTCATTTTATAGGCTTTTATTACCCGAAAGTCAAGCAAATTGACTTTTGCTTTGACTTTCAGTTTAGACCATTATGGTCCAGCCATTGTTTGAATGGAATATGGCTACGTGATTGTAATAAGGTAGGTGTTAATCCCTCAAAAGGGCACCTCATGGGTATCACGTTAAGTTGGTCAAATGACAGGTCAAAGTTAAGTCTAATAAAAAGTCAAACGACAGATTTTCGGATAACTTATAAAATGAACTTGTAATCATTTAAACCCGTGTTTTTAACATCATATCAGTTGGTAACTAATATTAGAACATGTATAAACATGTTCAGCCCGTAATTTCCAGTTTATGTGTCGGTTCACAACCGAAAGTCAAGCAGTTTGACTTTTGCTTTGACTTTCGATTCTGACCCGATTTAGCAACTTTAGCTATGGATTCTAAGTTGCATTATGATCATATTATTGTGTAGAATAACCCTATGTGGTTATACTACATGATCATAATCAGTACTTGAGTTTTTACACAAGTTCATGAATTATGCCATATTATGACTAAAATGCCCTTATGGTGCATAAATTGGTTTTAAACTATAATGATCATATTAAATGGATTACCTACTGATGTGGTAAAATAATTAAAATGTTTTGGCGTATTGAACTTGTTTATAGCTCATCCGATCACCTGATACCGCCTATGCGCATACGGTTAGTTTCTGTAACTAGTTTACGTAACTTTACTGAAACGGGTCAAATATTTTCAATTTATTTCAAATTCCAGAATGTATATTGTATACCCATATTATACAAGTCTTAGTACTTGTGAGGGTTGAACTACATTCTATCCGGTCATCACTTAATCTAGCGTGTCGTACCGATTTCGTTAATTTAAGTTAACCGGTCAAAGTCTATGACTTAAATAAGACTCGTTAACATTCTAATTGGTTATTATACCATTCATTCCAGTAGATTGCAACCAATCTTAGTTAATTGATATATCAGTTGTGATTATTATTATCTTGGTCCACAACGATCTGGTGGAAGGCGTCAATCTGAAGAATTTCCACTTGGGCGATGAGTGTATCAGTTGTAAAAAAGGAAAACAAACCAAGAAATCACACCCGAGGAAGCTTCAGAATTCAATTACGAAACCACTAGAAAGGCTACACATGGATCTCTTCGGACTAGTTAATGTGAAGTGCGTTTCCAGAGACCTGTATTGCCTCGTTGTGACAGACGACTATTTGAGATTCTCGTGGGTATCTTTTCTGCAGTCCAAAGACGAAGTATTTCAGAGTTTGTTAATGTTGTTTCGAAAGATATAAAATCTGTATCAGCTGCCTATTCGACGAATTCGTAGCGATAGTGGCATAGAATTTAAGAACAACAGAATGTTCAAATTCTGTAACGAAAAAGGTATTTTGCAAGAGTTCAGTGCTCCGTATACGCCGCAACAAAACGGGGTGGCAGAGAGAAAGTGTCGGACACTGATAGAAGTTGCACTCACAATATTAGCCGACTCAAAACTCCCTGTGAGTTTTTGGAGTGAAGCTTTAGCCTCAGCTTGCTATACCTTGAACAGAGTGTTGACAGTGAAGCCACATAACAAGACATGTTTTAAGTTGCTGAACAATCGAAAGCCGAACCTACTGTATCTTGAACCGTTTGGTTCTCCCTGCATGGTGATAGATCCTAATGGCAAATTCGGTGCTAGATCGTTGGAAGGATTCTTTGTTGGATATGCTAGTCCACTCAGACGAGTATATCTACCAAGTCTCAATCGAGTAATTCAGGCTCAGCATGTAGATTTCCAGGGGTACTCAATGCCAACGCAAAAACCTGGTGATTTGTGGTTGTTTAATTACGAGAAGTTGTGGGAATCGTTTAAGCTTCCAGAAGAACCATCATTTGAAGAGACGATGACTTTATTTCAGCAATATCAGTCTGCTCAGCATGAAGAAGTTCCGACTAAAGTTACTGAAAGACAACATGGTTCTAATGATGATGAAGTTGGTCCCAGTCACACTCCAACATAAGAACAACAAACTCCGACTGCAGAACAAGAAGAACCCATTGAGAATACTCCAGCCACGGTGTACGATGAATCAGAAGGTTCTGACTCTGACAGTCCTACATCTGATAGAGGAGACTCTGAATCTAAGGGGGAGCAAATCCAAACTGGAGATCAGACAGACGAAGTCAATCAGAGTGTGGAGCAAAATGTTACAAATTTGGAAGAAGAGGTGATAGTTCCTAGTGAGGTGATGCCGAGGACCCTTTCATATCACGTCGAGGAGTTTATAATTGGAGAGCTTCAAACCGAAGTCTGAACGAGACACCAAATTGATCAGGGCTTTTCATGTTTTTATTCTAAATTTGCTCCATTGCAAAATGATTTTTCTCTAAGGTGCTTTATTTCGCAGGTAGAACTTAAGACGTGTAAAGAAGCACTGACTGAGGAGTCATGGGTCAATGCGATGCAAGAAGAACCAAGTCAATTTGAGAAGCTAGGGATTTGGAAGCTGGTTGATTTACCCTACGGTCATCGAAAGATAAATACTAAGTGGGTATTTAAATGCAAGAGAGATGATAGAGGAGTGGTTGTGAGAAACAAAGCTCGCCTAGTCGTTCAAGGTTTTAGCCAGCAAGAGGGTATTGATTTCACCGAAGTATATGCCCTTGTTGCTCGGCTAGAGGCGATCCGAATATACCTCGCTTTTGCATCCTGGAAGGGTTTTAAGGTGTGTGACAACTCATATTTCAGAACCTATCTTTGTGTTTGATGTAACTTGTTTGAACGATATGTGATTATGTGATACGTGATTTTAATGGAATGTTATGTGGATGTGTGTAATGTATCTATATATGTAATGTGGTCGCACAACACAAACCCAACCGCAAAACTTGAGTCGGATCACACGAAAGGTTTGGGCCGCACATTATGTTTCTCTTCACTGACTTCTCTCAGCCCACTATACTTGAAATCGAGACCAAGGGGCAGCCCATGCAAGGGTTCGGCCCACTTCCCTATCTAAACCAACACATAACCCTTATGAGGTTTTGTTTCCTCATTATTTGCAAAAACACTCAAACACACCAAACCCTAAATCTCTCTCCCTCCCTCTCTCGAACCCGACGACCACCTCCCTTCTCATGTGAAGATCTTCTTGTTCTAGATAACCTTTGTTATACTTTCCAACCGGTTAGTATTTTACTATTGTTTGTATGTTATGATTCTGGATAATGATTTAGGGATGATATATGATTGATTATAATGCAAATTGATGAGATTAGTGTTCATGTAATCGGCTCACATATGTAGTACGTTTAGATCAACATAGGGAATCGAGGATAATATGATTTTAATCAAGAACCGAACACATATTAATCGATTATTATGGGATTGCATTCGAATGGTTAATTGATTTAGCATGATAGGTTGTATGTTAACATGTGGGTATGTTAGTCTGATAATCTGATTGATTAATGACTGTTATGATCATGTGTTCATAAGAATTAGTTATTGAATGTTTGATTGACCAATGATTTGCATGATTGGAAACTGTTCGGCTATTTTGATAGAGTAAATGGAAAATGGGAAACTGTTAGGATAATTGTAACTGATTGCATGATTTTAGGAGATTAGACAACTGATTGCACAAGCTTGTTTGACCGCACAAGGGCAATCGCACAAGCCCTCGGTCACACAAGTCAGTCGCACAAGCTCGGTACAACTGAGTAAAGCACAAAGTATAATTATGTTATGCACGATCGCACAAGGTATTGTGGATCACACAAGACCGGTTAGGTTTCGATTTAGATTGTAGGCTTTATTAAACCATATTACATGAGTTCCAATACTCATTTGGTTTACAAAACCTCATTCTATTCGATCCTCCGATTTAGGTCCGGTTTATTAACATAGTTACCTATATTAGGTGCCGATTGATTCCGTGATCCTTCTAGCGTTGCTTGGTTGTTATTCAAGACTTCTAAGCATTCTCAAGTGAGTACAAGTCCCCTCTTTTACGTTTTCAAATGTTTTGGGGTGATACACATGTGCCTACTTGTTACTTTCATGTTTTTCATGCTTTTATAACATATACTTGCTATGTTCATTAGTACACATATAGTACATGATTTCCATTATGTTTTGCTATGTATGTTCACTTAGTATGCTATCACATTGATTTTCATATATTACACTTATGTTGCATATGTTCACTCAGCATATGGACACATTGTTTTACATTTCTACTTTATATGTTCATTTGGCATATTTAGTACATTATTTTCTCATAACATGCTTACATTTGGTATAACATTTGGTTTGTTTAACGGCAAAAAAATACGTTCATTAACACCGATCATGCCGCTCAGTAGTGTGATAACCCTCACCAAACCAGGTATCCGTACGAATTAACTAGTATTTAATTACTGCTCAATTACTGTGCTTGCTTGCAATGGTAAATAAACTTCTACGTAATTTCTGAAATATGCATACCCATGCCTCATACTCTATTTGTTGTTACTCTATTATTTACATACAGAACTTCAGTGACAACCTTGATGCACAAAGGCACAGTAGCACAATGAACGAATAACCCATTTAACACGCTGATATAGCCAGCACCAGGCAGACACTGCCTCTAAGGCCTGTATGAGCCAGAGATAGTTTACTACACTAATAGAAAGTGTAGGGAAGTGAGGATTGTAGAACTGCGTCACTAGGAATGAGATTACAGTGACCGGATGTGCCTAAAACGTACTTTAAGTACAAAATTCAGCACTTTAAATAATAATTCAGCATTAAGCTACCTGATAAAGTGCCAAAGCATGGGAAAAATATTACTAGACACTTTCCAAAGTGTCGGGAATAAGTTGTCACTAAAAAATAGTAATAACGACACTTTAAAGCTTTGTTAAGCACTTAAACGGATCACTATCCAACCAAACAACCGGACTTTACCCGGAACATAAAAATATTGCCATCAACACTGTTTTTCTTTTCTGAGCCAGTTAGGGTCCCCGAATACCCTAACACCCGCTACAATACATAACATACTAGTAAATAGTTTAATCTCCTAAATATATAATTAATACTTACCATTTAGTTGAAATGGAACCGAATACCCCCCCCCCCCCCAACTGAACTCGGTCACCATATGGTGCACATTGTACTTTGTTGATTATTTAAATCTCATATGTTTAATATCTAGCAAGCATTAGGACCAATGGTTAATCTTGAAGGATTTTGTCTATAAGTAACCACCTTAACCCACCATTCATTTCACCACTTAAATAACCAACATATAACTCTCTCTCCTTCTCCTTAAGCTTACGGCCGAACACCACCCACCATCAATCCATCATTTTCGATTTTAATCAAGCCATTTCAAGTGCATACAAGTGTTAAGGATCACTTACGAGGAAGCTTGATGCATTCAGAACGTGAAGGACCTCACCCTGTTGCTTTTATCCACTCATTCTTCGACTAGATTCTTCCCTAGCCTCGAGCTAGTAGTAAGTTGCTTGAAACACACTCTCGATCTATTTTAAAGTGGTTAAAATAAGATATGACGGTTAAAACTCGTGAACTTGCAAGATGAAGTGTTAAAAGTCTACTAAAAAGTTAAAAATGATGGTTAAAAGCTATGATGTTGTGTAAATCTAGCAAGACTTGTTTTGTGTAACTATTTAGTGCCGATCTATGATGTGGTAACTCGGATCATCGTCTAACCCGGATTGGTCATGATCATGGATCATGACATAGAGTTTGTTTAAGCGTACAAAGGGTTAAATGATGAAACTCTACCACACACTAAACATGAACTTGTGTAAAATCGATTTTTCTTACGAAATAGTGTTTTAAACTAGTAGATCTACGGATCTACAAACGGTGTTTTCAAAGGACCAAGTGTCAAAGAAATCATATTTTCTAAAACCGGATCTTACACGAACAAAAATGATTTTTAAACACACAAGTGTGTAGACACTTGTGTAACACTAAATTTCGACAAGGAACTAGTTTTGTCAAATTTTACTAGAAGTTGTAAAGATGGAATTTCGTTAAAAACAAGACTTTTACGAAACCGGATTGATTTATACAAAAGATCCACTAAAAGTAATGAGATTTACTTCATATTTTAGATAAACCACAAGTTCATGCATTTTTGCGATTTACATCTACTTTGACTAGTTTGATGGTTTGAATATTGTTCATTGTTGATTGCGAAAATTGTTGATTTGAATTTTAAAAGAAAATGATACGCTTGAAAGCGTGGCCACCTCCAGTTACAGGGGAAACTCTGGCGAAATTTTTCTAAAAACCTAACACTTGGGAATATTTTCACTACAAAGTGTTGTAAATCTATTTTTGACTTGTTTTCAAAACGTAAGTTTCGCCACGACTTTATTTACGAAACATCGGAGGTGGGATTTTCACAAAATAAAACTTGATAAATATATATTTAATATATATATATATATATATATATTTTTCATAACAACACTTGTGAGATTTTTATGATTATTTTGTGAACTATACAAATATTATTTTTAGGGTAAAAATAATATTACCGAATGTTAACGATTCCAAAATAATACGAACGCCTTCACAATAAATAATGAGTTACAACGGTAAAATTATTACCACCCGATCTTTATCCGTAACTGACGCGATTCAGAAAATACCAATGAACGCGTATTTGTCAAGAATATTATTTTGGAAAATTGTATGAAATAAAATATAATATTTTTGGGAAAAATGATTATATTTTGAAGTAAGAAATAAAATATATTAAGTGAGACTTAATAATGTATTTCGAATGTTACGAACACGCATGTATTAAATCCCCCATCCTTGGGAAGGAGAATAATTACCAAGTATTTACAAAAATATAAACACGAAATAGTTGTCTAACTATTTCCCAAAAACTTAAACCTTAAGCTAAGGCATGACCGTCCGTCTAATAGATTTAGTACGTGTAGGTCGTCACACAGCTGCTTGGTCAGGAGATATACTTGGTAGAGACTGTAACAACTGTGCTTGTAATCATTATGAACAGTTCTATTATCAATAAAACAAAGTTGTTTGATCCCAATGTTTGTTTGGTTGTGTTTTACATTTTTCATGTTTTGACTTTTGTTCAATTCCAAACTCTACATCACTTTCTGGAGAGTTATACGCAAACTAGTGCGTAAACGTACTCAGTTTAATGCGAGAAATACTCCGGAACATCAACATATACTCAACATACCTTAAATAACCTTTACATAACTTAGAAATAAGTTTTGAAGGCTTTGGTATGGCAAAAACAAGTTAATTCGCTTACAGGGACTAAATATGACAAACTGCGAAAGTATGTCAATTTGAACTGTAACGAACATTCCGGAACATGACCATAAGTTAAACACACCTTAAATATCCTTTACATAGCTTAGAAATAGGCTTTGAGGGGTTCGGTGTGCTAAAATAAACTTTTGGGTCATTCAGGGACTAAAAGTGTCAAAAAGTGCACAAGTTTGCATTTTCGCGCATAACTTACGTTCTGAATACATCCGGACATCCAAAAATTTATGAAAGCATGACTACATTATATTTTATTGTTCGCCTTAAGAAAAATCCATTCGTCGCGTCATTTGGATCGTTTATCGCGCTTATGCGTATTCCGTCGTAATAAAGCGAACATTGCGATCGTACGGCCAAACGAACCGACATCTGAGATATTTTTGAGCATGTTTTGAGTTCCCTATACTTTAACTTCATTTTAGAGCCTTAAAATGAGGTTAACGGGGTTCAAACGCATCGAAAAAGGCCTTAAACACGTGCAGGGACCATTTCTGCCAAGTTTGAAACAATTCTGGAACTGGGAGGCAGTAGCGTAGCGCGAGCCCTAAGGCTCTAGCCGTCGCGCTACGCGAGTGCATGATCTGACCAGATTCAATGTTTTAACATCAGTTTGCAGCTGTTTGATCCTCCTCCACATGTTCTAAGTTGCTTAGTCATTAGATAAGGATCATATTTAGCTTCCATAACCTTTCCACAAGTGTACGGATGTGATCGAATCACGGTTTCCATGAAACGATCTCAACGGTGGACTAAAAACTATAAATACCCCAACACCCCATTGCTAAAATCACAAGAAATTTGATTTGAGAAACTCTAAGTTGAAACATTTGTTTCATACCTGAGATTTTTGAATCGAGTTTAGCATTCGGGGACCCTTCGTAAGTATTCTTTCGTTCTTTTCCTTATTTTACTGCTTTTCGAGTCAGAAAGTCAAACTTTGTTTGACTTTCAGCGTTGACCAGTAATGGTCAATGCGAAGTTCGTTTGAACTTCGCAACGTGAGTGTAATCACGTTGGTCATAGTCCCTTGAGACTATGCCCACTGATTACCACGTTGTCTAGGGTCGTAGGGTAGGCGATCTAATAAATCGCCTATACCTTCGAACCCGACCCAGTTTGGTCGATCATTAGGATCCGACCAAACACTTTAGGTGACCATAGTAGGTAGGGAATAACCTTCCGAGGTTATACCCTATGGTCACATCGTTTAAGTAGTTGTATGATAGGTAGTTTATATGCCTTAGGTAAATTACCAGAATACCCTTTTCATGTATAATTGGTAATTAAGCATATGTAACCTAAAATTTTGTCACGTAACTGATTATGTAACATGTTTAGGCATATAACACTTGTCATAGGACTAGTTAGGCGGTCCGAACGCGTTTCACGCGCACGATGCGTTAAAGTAGCGTAAGCTACCTAAACGGATCATAATGGGTCAATAAGACTTAGGTTAAGTTTCATTTAGCATGTAGGCTTTGTTAAACCATATCACGTGAGTTCCTACACTCATTTGGTTTACAAACCCTAATGCTACCCAGTCTTCCGAGATAGGTTAGGTTTATTAACATAGTTACCTATACTAGGTGCCGTTTGATTCCAAGATCTCTAGCATTACTTGGTGATTATCTTTAGACATCTGAGCAATCACAAGTGAGTACATAGACCCCTCTTTTACTGTTTTCCAAACTGTTTTGGGGTGGAACACATGTGCCTACTTGTTACTTTCATGCTTTCCTGTTTTAACATCATATACTGCTATGTTCGTTAGTACATTATAGTACATGATTTCATCACATTTCCTGCTAGGTGTGCCCATTATGTGCATTACTTAGTACATTGTTTTACATGACATTTCCTGCTAGGTGTGCCCATTATGTGCATTACTTAGTACATCGTTTTACATGACATTTCACGCTATGTATGTTCATTTGATTACATACTTAGTGCATTGTTTTCACATGCTTACATTTTTGTATGACATTTGGTTTGTTTACATGGGACAATACATTCATTAACATTAGCTACGCCGTTCGTTAGTAGGTAGTGGTACCATAGGAATTGACAACTCCCGTTCCGGACATCCCAGGGAAAGGGGATGAAAGGAATGACCGAATTCGATGATATAAGACAGATAGACCTTTAATTTGTTTAAAGGGTTTATCACCACAGTCACAAGGCTTGGATGTATGCATTTTCACAATACCGCATAAATGTTCATATTAAATATTTGCATGCATTTTTCCACAAAGACATAAGATTGATTTAAACCATGTTTTACTTCAATATTTTGTTTTTGTGCATATGGTTTAGCTGAGACATTTCACTTGCCATACATGACATTTTGACATAGACATTTGACATGGATATTTGACAAAGACATTTGACATGGATATTTGACATTGACATTTGACATGGTTTACATTTGACACATAACATGTTTGACAATTGTTTCACACTACATGATTTACATCTTGACATGAACACTTTGACATATTATTCAATACATTTGACAATTGGTTTAAACATAGGCTTCTTACATTGGTTGGTATGGTTTGATTAAGTAACGATGCGTGTGTAATATGATACAAGCATGGTGGATACGCCGCTGGTACTTCCTATATATAAGTGTTTGTATGGTATTACATGTCGTAACGTTATTTGAATCATTTCAATATTGAGACATAGAACATTTTATACAAATAACATACTTTTCACAAGACATTGATTTACAAACAACTTATCTTATACAAACACATTTTTACATGGTTATTTATTTAACCTGACATTTACTTATACATATCATCTGATCTTATTGTTTTCAAATGATTTACATGACAAAGCAAATTACAAGGTTCATGACTAAACATTTTTCTTAAACATAAGTCATGAATCCTATTTTCACAAAACCTATGTATCTCACAGGCATTTTTATGCTGACGTACCTATTTTCACATGTGTTTTCAGGTGCTTTTCCATAGGATGTTGATCATGATACTAGGGCGGACCTGTGCCTTAGAGACTTTAAAAGAAGATAGATTATGTTTAATTATGTTATAAACTCTTTTGTTTACTGTTCAAGACAATGTAACACCCTTGTTTAATAAATAAAATACAACTTTGTATGCCATGGTTATGAAACAATTTATTCTGTTACGACACGCCCCGATGTTTCCGCCGCGATTTGTTGTTTTACGCGGTCGGGGTGTGACAGAAGAGTTGGTATCAGAGCCAATGGTTATAGGGAATTAGGTTATTAGTAATGCTTTGACCTAGACTATAACTTTTCTAGGACCCTAACACAAGTTATCTTGTGTTTAGATCTTAAAACATGTACATCACCTATCCTTAGGTGATTATCAAAACAAGAACCAAATTTTCCAAATCGATTTTTGAAAAAACAATCATCTGTTTTTGAATGTTTTATTACAAGGTTTTGAACCCTCAATTGTAAGGTTTTGAACCCTCTGTTATATGGTTTTAAACCCTTTTCAGTATTGGTTTTGGCCTTATGCCTTCAAATTTTCAAAATCCCGTCAAACGTTTTGGGTTTAAATAATGTGAACATGTGCAAACTGGAAGGGTGAATGCCTGTATTCTGGGTTTTCTGTCTAGGCAAGCACTTCGTATACATCTCATCAGACGCGAGACCAGTTGTGCTTACCTGGGAATTCTTGGGATGAGTGTTCACTTATAGGCGAGCATGTCTTCATTATACATTATTTTTGACCCATTTACTTTGATTAGTCACTGTGATTCGTTTGTTTGCTTGGTAATGCGGACGAATGATCACCATCCTTGCTTTTGTTGATTTTGTTTCATCTCATTCTCTTCATCCAATCATCTCACTCACTTCTTTTCATGTTTCCTCTTTTAGAATGCCTCCTCGACGCGAGAACCAGATAGCAACTGCCGAACTGGCAGAAATTATTGCGCAGCAGATGGCTGCTCAGTTTCCAAATCTCTTTGCTCAATGGAATCAAGCCAACAACAACAACAATGTTCCATGCAAATACAAGGATTTTAACCATGCTAAACCACTCAAGTTTAGTGGTTCTGAGGGAGCGAGTGGGCTTCTTCAGTGGTTCGAGAGTATAGAGAATACTTTTCGCCATGTGCAGTGTCCGGATAATCGCAAGGTCGAGTTCTCCTCAAGCGTATTTCAGAAGAGGGCTTTAACATGGTGGAACGGGGTTATGAGAGACCGGGGTGCAGAAGTTGCTCTCGCATAGACATGGGCTGAACTTAGAGCCCTTATGATGAGGGAATTCTGTCCTCGTCATGAGCAGCGAGCATTGGAGAAGGAATTTGATGGGTTGAAGCAAGATAGTGGTGAGCATAGGGCTTATACTGATCGGTTTGAAGAGTTGAGTCTGCTTTTCCCAACGATGGTCACCCCACTTGACAAGGCTATCGAGAGATACATCGACGACCTACCTGACTCGGTACAAGACATTCTTACTGGTAGTGAACCTGCCACACTCCGTCAGGCGATCGAGTTATCTGCGATATTGACTGAGTCGCAAATTCGAAAGGGAAAGTTACACCGGAAGGGTGACAAGGGCAAGAAACAGTCGGCTGACAAGGGTGATAGCAAGAAAGGTCAAAACTTGAGTGGAAAGAACTATGGTTCTTCAAAGAGGGCAAAGAAGCGTAAGGCTTCCCAAAATTTTGCTATCACTGCCCAAGCTAATCAGGCAGCTCCCAACCAACCCGCACAGCCGCCAGCAAAGAAACCCTATTCAGGGAATGTACCTTTGTGCAATAGATGCAACAGTCACCACCAGCCGCAACTTCCATGCCGTTTCTGTACTAACTGTGGGAAGACAGGCCATCTTGCCAATGTTTGTCGGTCTGCTCAGAATCCCGCGGTTCAGAACCCGGCTCAACAAGTTGCTCAGCAACAGGGTCAAGCTGCAAGACCACAATACCCACCAGGTGCTTGTTACAATTGTGGGGATCTGACCCACTACAGGAATCGGTGCCCAAGACTGGCGAACCAGAACCAGAACCAGAACCAGAACCAGAATCAGGCTCCGGCTCCAGCTCGAGGCCGAGTCTTTAACATGAATGCCCAAGAGGCACAGGCTGACGATAATGTGGTGAACGGTACGTTCTTTATTAATAATCAGCCTGCATCTGTTCTTTTCGATTCTGGTGCCGATAAGAGTTTCGTGTCATTGTCTTTTGAGCAAATGCTTCGCGTGTCTAGAACGAAACTAGGAAAACCTTTGACAGTAGAAGTTGCTAGCGGTGAACCAATTATTCTTGATTCTGTCCTTCGCAACTGCCAGTTGAATCTTAACGACCATCTTTTTCCTATTGACCTCGCGCCTATGCAACTTGGAAGCTTCGACGTTATTGTGGGAATGGATTGGTTATCCAAGCATCACGCAGAGATAGTTTGTTCTGAGAAGATAGTTCGTGTGCCGTTTTCGACAGGCGAGATCCTGCAGGTTCAAGGTGAGAAGCCTATCGGTGGTCTCAAACTCATGTCTTGTTTTAAAGCTCAGAAGTATCTGCGGAAGAACTATGTGGCTTTCTTAGCACATGTTACAGAAGATAAAGGCAAGGGTAAGTCTATTTCAGATATTCCTGTCGTTCGGGATTATTCTGAAGTGTTCCCTGAAGATTTACCTGGTCTACCTCCAGCACGCCAAGTCGAGTTCCGCATTGATCTCGTACCTGGTGCAAATCCCATTGCCAGAGCTCCATATCGTCTTGCACCATCTGAGATGCAAGAGTTGTCTAAACAGCTTCAGGAGCTCTCTGACAAAGGTTTTATACGTCCTAGTTTTTCACCTTGGGGTGCTCCCGTTCTTTTTGTCAAGAAGAAGGATGGATCCTTTAGGATGTGTATCGATTATCGTGAGCTTAACAAGCTTACCATCAAGAATCGATATCCCTTACCTCGCATAGACGACCTCTTTGATCAGCTACAGGGTGCTTCTTATTTTTCGAAGATTGATCTGCGATCTGGATATCATCAACTTCGGGTGCAAGAAGAAGATATTCCGAAGACAGCGTTCCGTACTCGTTATGGGCATTATGAGTTCACAGTCATGCCATTCGGTTTGACTAATGCTCCTGCTGTTTTCATGGACTTAATGAATAGGGTCTGCAAACCTTATTTGGATCAGTTCGTCATTGTTTTTATTGATGACATCTTGATATACTCTAAGACGCAAGCTGACCACGAGCAACATCTTCGTCTTACCCTAGAACTCCTAAAGAAAGAGCAACTTTTCGCCAAATTTTCCAAATGGGAATTTTGGCTTAAAGAAGTTCAATTTTTGGGGCATGTTATCAACGAACGAGGTATTCATGTAGATCCCTCCAAGATCAGTGCGATTAAGGATTGGGATACGCCTACTACTCCTACTGAAGTTCGTTCTTTTCTTGGTCTAGCGGGTTATTATCGCCGCTTCATAGAAAACTTCTCGAAGGTTGCAGTTCCTCTAACTGCTCTAACTCAGAAGAAAATGCCCTTTTATTGGGGATACAAACAAGAGGAAGCTTTTCAACACTTGAAGCAGAAGCTTTGCGATGCGCCTGTTCTATCATTGCCTGAGGGTGATAATGATTTTGTTGTGTATTGTGATGCATCAAAATTGGGTCTTGGTTGTGTTCTGATGCAAAGGAACAAAGTCATAGCATATGCATCAAGGCAGTTGAAGATACATGAGAAGAACTACACCATTCATGATCTTGAGTTGGGTGCAGTTGTTTTCGCTCTCAAGATCTGGAGACACTATTTGTACGGTACAAAATGTGTGGTTTTCACTGACCACAAAAGTCTTCAACATATCTTCAACCAGAAAGAACTCAACATGAGACAGCGACGTTGGGTTGAGCTTTTAAACGACTATGATTGCGAAATTCGCTACCATCCTGGTAAGGCGAATGTCGTAGCTGATGCATTGAGTCGTAAGGAACGTACTAAGCTTCATTGTGTATGTGTTCAATCTGTTATTCAAGCTCGATCCGATATTCAAGCACGCATTTCTCAAGCTCAACAATCTTGTGTTTCACAAGGATTGATGGATAAGGAATTTCCCTATCACATAACACCTGCTCTGGAACTGAAGGACAATGGATCGTATTACTTCATGGACCATTTGTGGGTCCCAAGCCTAGATGATCTTCGTACCTTGCTTATGGATGAAGCCCATAAGTCTCGTTATTCTATTCATCCGGGCTCAGATAAAATGTATAAGGATCTTCATATTCACTATTGGTGGCCTGGTATGAAGAAAGACATTGCCTTATACGTATCCAAATGCCTTACTTGTCTTAAGGTTAAGGCTGAACATCAGCGTCCTTCTGGTTTATTGGAGCAACCAGAGATCCCAGTTTGGAAATGGGAAAACATTACTATGGATCTTGTTACCAAACTCCCGCGCACAAAGAAAGGTCATGATGCCATCTGGGTAGTCGTTGATCGTCTTACAAAGTCAGCACATTTCTTGCCAATCCGTGAGGATTTTCCTGCTGACAGACTTGCACAAATCTATGTGGATGAAATTGTAGCTCGACATGGTGTTCCGTTGAACATCATTTCTGACAGAGATGCTCGTTTCACTTCTCATTTTTGGAGAACCATGCAATCTGCCATGGGGACCCAACTTAATCTGAGCACAGCTTATCATCCGCAAACGGATGGTCAATCTGAGAGAACAATCCAGACTCTGGAGGATATGCTAAGAGCTTGTGTGATCGATTTTGGTGGTAGCTGGGATTCACATCTTAAATTGATTGAATTCTCCTACAACAACAGTTATCACACTAGCATCAAAATGGCTCCTTTCGAGGCTCTCTATGGTCGAAAATGTCGTTCACCAGTCTGCTGGAATGAGATTGGCAAGGCTCAACTTACTGGACCTGCCCTCATTTTAGAGACAACTGACAAGGTCAAGAAAGTTCGTGATAACCTTCAGGCAGCTAGAAGCCGTCAGAAGATTTACGCGGACCCAAAACGCAAAGCTTTTGAATTTCAAGTCGGTGATCGAGTATTACTTAAGGTCTCACCTTGGAAAGGTGTGATCAGATTTGGAAAGAAAGGAAAACTTGCACCTAGATACGTTGGACCATTCAAGATCGTCGAAAGAATCGGGAAGGTAGCCTACAGACTTGAGTTACCTCCTGAACTTGGAAATGTTCATCCAACTTTTCACGTGTCCAATCTCAAGAAGTGTTCAGCTGATGAGAACTTCTCCATACCGCTTGACGAAATTCGTGTTGGCAAAACACTGAAATTTGTTGAGAAACCAGTGGAAATCATGGAACGTGAAGTCAAGTGGCTTAAACGCAAGCGCATTCCTTTGGTCAAAGTTCGCTGGGAAGCTAAGCGTGGACCTGAGTTTACTTGGGAACGCGAAGATCAAATGAAGGCGAAATATCCACATCTTTTTCCACGAGTTTCCTCTAAATAAATTTCGGGACGAAATTTCCACAAGTAGGGGAGACTGTAACAACTGTGCTTGTAATCATTATGAACAGTTCTATTATCAATAAAACAAAGTTGTTTGATCCCAATGTTTGTTTGGTTGTGTTTTACATTTTTCATGTTTTGACTTTTGTTCAATTCCAAACTCTACATCACTTTCTGGAGAGTTATACGCAAACTAGTGCGTAAACGTACTCAGTTTAATGCGAGAAATACTCCGGAACATCAACATATACTCAACATACCTTAAATAACCTTTACATAACTTAGAAATAAGTTTTGAAGGCTTTGGTATGGCAAAAACAAGTTAATTCGCTTACAGGGACTAAATATGACAAACTGCGAAAGTATGTCAATTTGAACTGTAACGAACATTCCGGAACATGACCATAAGTTAAACACACCTTAAATATCCTTTACATAGCTTAGAAATAGGCTTTGAGGGGTTCGGTGTGCTAAAATAAACTTTTGGGTCATTCAGGGACTAAAAGTGTCAAAAAGTGCACAAGTTTGCATTTTCGCGCATAACTTACGTTCTGAATACATCCGGACATCCAAAAATTTATGAAAGCATGACTACATTATATTTTATTGTTCGCCTTAAGAAAAATCCATTCGTCGCGTCATTTGGATCGTTTATCGCGCTTATGCGTATTCCGTCGTAATAAAGCGAACATTGCGATCGTACGGCCAAACGAACCGACATCTGAGATATTTTTGAGCATGTTTTGAGTTCCCTATACTTTAACTTCATTTTAGAGCCTTAAAATGAGGTTAACGGGGTTCAAACGCATCGAAAAAGGCCTTAAACACGTGCAGGGACCATTTCTGCCAAGTTTGAAACAATTCTGGAACTGGGAGGCAGTAGCGTAGCGCGAGCCCTAAGGCTCTAGCCGTCGCGCTACACGAGTGCATGATCTGACCAGATTCAATGTTTTAACATCAGTTTGCAGCTGTTTGATCCTCCTCTACATGTTCTAAGTTGCTTAGTCATTAGATAAGGATCATATTTAGCTTCCATAACCTTTCCACAAGTGTACGGATGTGATCGAATCATGGTTTCCATGAAACGATCTCAACGGTGGACTAAAAACTATAAATACCCCAACACCTCATTGCTAAAATCACAAGAAATTTGATTTGAGAAACTCTAAGTTGAAACATTTGTTTCATACCTGAGATTTTTGAATCGAGTTTAGCATTCGGGGACCCTTCGTAAGTATTCTTTCGTTCTTTTCCTTATTTTACTGCTTTTCGAGTGAGAAAGAAGTTTGACTTTCAGCGTTGACCAGTAATGGTCAATGCGAAGTTCGTTTGAACTTCGCAACGTGAGTGTAATCACGTTGGTCATAGTCCCTTGAGACTATGCCCACTGATTACCACGTTGTCTAGGGTCGTAGGGTAGGCGATCTAATAAATCGCCTATACCTTCGAACCCGACCCAGTTTGGTCGATCATTAGGATCCGACCAAACACTTTAGGTGACCATAGTAGGTAGGGAATAACCTTCCGAGGTTATACCCTATGGTCACATCGTTTAAGTAGTTGTATGATAGGTAGTTTATATGCCTTAGGTAAATTACCAGAATACCCTTTTCATGTATAATTGGTAATTAAGCATATGTAACCTAAACTTTTGTCACGTAACTGATTATGTAACATGTTTAGGCATATAACACTTGTCATAGGACTAGTTAGGCGGTCCGAACGCGTTTCACGCGCACGATGCGTTAAAGTAGCGTAAGCTACCTAAACGGATCATAATGGGTCAATAAGACTTAGGTTAAGTTTCATTTAGCATGTAGGCTTTGTTAAACCGTATCACGTGAGTTCCTACACTCATTTGGTTTACAAACCCTAATGCTACCCAGTCTTCCGAGATAGGTCAGGTTTATTAACATAGTTACCTATACTAGGTGCCGTTTGATTCCAAGATCTCTAGCATTACTTGGTGATTATCTTTAGACATCTGAGCAATCACAAGTGAGTACATAGACCCCTCTTTTACTGTTTTCCAAACTGTTTTGGGGTGGAACACATGTGCCTACTTGTTACTTTCATGCTTTCCTGTTTTAACATCATATACTGCTATGTTCGTTAGTACATTATAGTACATGATTTCATCACATTTCCTGCTAGGTGTGCCCATTATGTGCATTACTTAGTACATTGTTTTACATGACATTTCCTGCTAGGTGTGCCCATTATGTGCATTACTTAGTACATCGTTTTACATGACATTTCACGCTATGTATGTTCATTTGATTACATACTTAGTGCATTGTTTTCACATGCTTACATTTTTGTATGACATTTGGTTTGTTTACATGGGACAATACATTCATTAACATTAGCTACGCCGTTCGTTAGTAGGTAGTGGTACCATAGGAATTGACAACTCCCGTTCCGGACATCCCAGGGAAAGGGGATGAAAGGAATGACCGAATTCGATGATATAAGACAGATAGACCTTTAATTTGTTTAAAGGGTTTATCACCACAGTCACAAGGCTTGGATGTATGCATTTTCACAATACCGCATAAATGTTCATATTAAATATTTGCATGCATTTTTCCACAAAGACATAAGATTGATTTAAACCATGTTTTACTTCAATATTTTGTTTTTGTGCATATGGTTTAGCTGAGACATTTCACTTGCCATACATGACATTTTGACATAGACATTTGACATGGATATTTGACATAGACATTTGACATGGATATTTGACATTGACATTTGACATGGTTTACATTTGACACATAACATGTTTGACAATTGTTTCACACTACATGATTTACATCTTGACATGAACACTTTGACATATTATTCAATACATTTGACAATTGGTTTAAACATAGGCTTCTTACATTGGTTGGTATGGTTTGATTAAGTAACGATGCGTGTGTAATATGATACAAGCATGGTGGATACGCCGCTGGTACTTCCTATATATAAGTGTTTGTATGGTATTACATGTCGTAACGTTATTTGAATCATTTCAATATTGAGACATAGAACATTTTATACAAATAACATACTTTTCACAAGACATTGATTTACAAACAACTTATCTTATACAAACACATTTTTACATGGTTATTTATTTAACCTGACATTTACTTATACATATCATCTGATCTTATTGTTTTCAAATGATTTACATGACAAAGCAAATTACAAGGTTCATGACTAAACATTTTTCTTAAACATAAGTCATGAATCCTATTTTCACAAAACCTATGTATCTCACAGGCATTTTTATGCTGACGTACCTATTTTCACATGTGTTTTCAGGTGCTTTTCCATAGGATGTTGATCATGATACTAGGGCGGACCTGTGCCTTAGAGACTTTAAAAGAAGATAGATTATGTTTAATTATGTTATAAACTCTTTTGTTTACCGTTCAAGACAATGTAACACCCTTGTTTAATAAATAAAATACAACTTTGTATGCCATGGTTATGAAACAATTTATTCTGTTACGACACGCCCCGATGTTTCCGCCGCGATTTGTTGTTTTACGCGGTCGGGGTGTGACAGAGACGCACCACTGTGAGTTCATGTCCCCCTTTTCTCTTAACTGTTTTCAGTTTTCTAAACTACGGGGGTGAAATACATGTTATTATGATTACGAGTACTTTTACATGGTATGGTTAGCGTAAGGAGGGTTATTATTCAGATCATGTGAGTGGGTAGGCAGAAACTTGAGGCCATTAATCCTCAGGGTAGGACCGAGGGGCAGGAGCGGTAGATCTATCTGGGTGTAGCGAGCCCAGCCCCAGGCCCAACAGTACGGACCTCGGGGTGACTTTGTACCCAACGCATAAATCTGCTAGGTTTGAGTCTTCCTACTTGCACTTCACACATATCAGTGGCCTTGCAAACCATTGGTGATCTCTTTTTCCTTATTTGCTACATACCAGGATTTTATACTTACAAAGGTTTTACTTACTCACTACACATGAACTTGCTCAACAATTTTTGTTGATTTTTCCAACTTACATGTATTTCAGGTAATTAAGGATCTGGCATGGTATGCTACGTTTCTCACGCTGCATAAGAGAAATAAGGTCATCCAAGTTTAGGGGTCGTGGCTCTTGCCTGGACGAGCCACAGTTCTTAAACTACGCCTGCTTTATGTTTGTGGTTATAAATTCTGAAAAATGTTTTTATGTTGTTAGGTTGTAATCTCCGTCGCACGTGTCAGTACTTTAAAACAATGTTGTGGTACTTTTATTTTAAATCAATGGATGATCTGCATGGTTTTATTTTCATATAGCTTTGTTATGATTAAGCTACGGTATTAAGAAGTCACACCAAATTAACCACGCTTCCGCAAAGCCAGGGTGTGACAAGTAGTAGGTAGTGGTACCATAGGAATTGACAACTCCCATTCCTGAAATCCTAGGTTTGTTTGGGTGGAAGGAATGACTGAATCCGAATTCATTTTTGGTAGACTTCTGACTTGTTCTAGGGTTTATCCTCCAGTCTCAAGGCTTGGATGTATACGTTTAACATTACCGCGTAGATGTTTGTATCAATAAAGCATTAATTTTTACAAAACATAACTTTTGATTTAAATTATGATTTATCAAATACATTGTTTTTTACATTTCTTTCTTATAGGGTTGAGTAAATGCTTTTATTCACTATACATAACATTTGATTATACATGAACATTTTTACATTGGTGGTTTGTTTGGGTAAGTGATTTAAATAACGAGGTGTGTGTAATATGATGAAAGCATGGTGGATACGCCACTGGTACTTCCTATATATAAGTGCTTTTATGATATTACATATCGTAGCGTTATTTAAACCATTTCAATTTAGACATATTACATTTTATACAAATAACATATCTTTACAAAACATTGTTTTACAAACAACATATTTTATACAAACTCATTTTTACTTGGTTATTTATTTAACCATGCAATATTCTTTTATATCATCTGTTTTCTTATCGATTTTCGTATGATTTCTAAAAGAAAATATTTTAAAGTTCATGACTACTTTTGTTAAACATTTTCTTTAGACTTACAAGTCATGAATCCTATTTTAATAAAACCTATGTATCTCATAGGCATTTTTATGCTGACTTACCTATTTTCACATGTGTTTTCAGGAGCTGATGCATAGGATTGATCAAGATACACTTAGGCAGACTTGGGCCTTAGTGACAATAAAAGATGCAAGACTAGTTAATTATGTTATGTCTCTTTGTTTTTAAGACATTGTAACCTCTTTTAAATTCAATAAAACAAAACTTCAATTACCATGTGTTATGAAACAATGACTCTGTTACTCCACTCCCTGACTTTTCCGTTGCGGTTTGTTGTTTTACGCGGTCGGGGTGTGACAGAAGAGTTGGTATTAGAGCTCATGGTTATAGGGAATTAGGTTATTAGTAATGCTTTGACCTAGTCTATAACCTTCCTAGGACCCTAACACAAGATTATTGTGTTTAGATCTTAAAACAATACCGTCACTTATCCTTAGGTGACAACCACAACAAGAACACAAATTTTAAATCCGCTTTGAAAACCAATCATCTATTCTAGGATGATTTATTATAAGGTTTTGAACCTTCAAAGTTTCCAAAACGATTTTCAAAATAATCACCCACCCTTTCGGATGATTCGTTTTTGGCTTAATGCCTTCCGAATTTTCAAAATCTCGTCAAAGTTTGGATCTTATAGTGTGAACACGTGCAATCTGGAAGAGTGGATGCCTGTACTCTGAGTTTTCTGTCTAAGGCTAGAGTGTTCGTACAAATCCACATAATCGGACCAGTCACTCTTACCTGGGAACTCTTGGGGTGAGTGTCCACTTATATGCTAAAGCATGTCTTCGCGATACATTAATATGACCCGCTTACTTTGATTAGTCACCGTCTCATTTGTTTGCCTTAGGTAACAAACAAATGATCACAATTTTTATGCGTTGTCAATCTGTTTTGATTATCCGATAATATTTCACTTGTTTCCTCCTATGTCTTCCATTTCCTTTAGGATGTCTCTTCATCGCAGCGACACTCAAATGTCCGAGCAGGCTACCAAAATTTCCCAACGAATAGGCGTAGTATTCCTGAAGACTGCTGAATTGGCTATCGCCATGTCTCGTCTCAAGGATGAAACCACCCAAGAATCACCAAAGGAAACAAAATCCAAGCCTTCACCAAAATCAAGGAAGCGTAAAGCTTCAAAGAATCATCCAGCCGTTGCACTAAATCAAGCGGGACCTAGCCAAGTGGCAACACCACCAGCCAAGAAGCCGTACAAGGGAACAACCCCTTTGTGCAATCAGTGTAACCTCCATCACCATGCCAGTGTCAAATGCCGAAAATGTTTCAACTGTGGACTTATTGGCCATACGGCAAGAGTCTGTCATTCAATCACTATGGTAAACCAAGCTATTCAGAACCCTGTTCAATTTCAAGCAGATCCAACACAAACTCGTTTTCTTCCTGGTACTTGCTACATCTATGGCGAGACGGGTCATTTCAGGAACAAATGACCAAAGATTGTCAATGCAAATCTGACCCACGGATGAGCATTTGGCTGATTAGAAGATGCTGTTGCTTTGAATAATTTGAATCTTATGCTTTTGTTTCTTTTGTTTTTCTTGAACTCTGAAACAATTTGTTTGGTTTATAAATAAATTGTTATTCGCAATTCTGATGTACAAATGTAGTTACATGTGTGTATGGCATACCCCTATGATACCTACACCAAAGGATTATGTTCTTTACAAAACAAACTACTTTTGTAGTTCTCCCATTCATGTGATCGCTCATGATTTCCTCGAAAATTCAAGTACTCGTTTCATTCTAAGAAACGAAGTAAAGAATATAAGTGACAATTTTAGACGATTACTCAAAATGTCACTTTAAATCCTTGGTTAGATAACTAAGGGTATTCTTCGATCTCATACCCATATCATTACACTCTAGTTTTCATAACGACATACATAGTATATGTTTTTCAAAAACAACCTTCATGATTTCAAAACATTTCATATAGTTTGAAAACATTTTAACATAGTATATTTATTTAATATATCAAGTGCATGATTTCAAAAGCATCATCCATGTTTTCAAAACCTTATACATGATTACAAAATTCATCTCACATAATTTTAAAACAATTTATAAACATATTTACCAAATACATCTACCATATGATTTCAAAAGTATTACGTAAGGGTTCAAAAACATTAAACATATTTCTAAAGAACCACATGCATAGTTTTCAAAAAACATTATGCTCGTATGATTGACTTAACATACGTAGTACTCAACCTCCAAATTCTGCTTCATATGTCGCCTTGGCATATCTAGCGCCTCAACTTCATGGACATTCTACCTCGTGTATCGACTTAAGCACGTCTAGTGCAAGGTTTCGAAGCGTCTCCCACTATTCAAATTCCAAAATCTATATAGGATCTTCTTATCTTCACAATTAGATCCTTGTGGATGATTATCGCTCAAATCGGAGTCCATAATTGAATTTTTTCTATGCTTTAATTCTTACATTACGATTCAATAAGGACAAAGCCGAATTCCTATTAAGATCTTCCTATCTTCATAGTTAGATTCTTGAAAAGGTTTAAAGTGCCAAATGAAATCCACGGATTGGATTCCTGGTGTGCTTTAAATACTCGTGTACAAATTAACAAGCAAATTAACAAAATGACAACAAATTTGAAACCAAGATAAACAATTATGTGATTGCGTGATTATGTTTTATGTGTTGTATTTTTGTGTAATCTGAATTTTCGTTATCCAAATCCTCGTAGAATCTTCCATATCTTCATATGAGGGATTCATAGTAGGATATCCAAAGGTACCACCTTAAATCCTAAATGGGCTTCTACGTAATAGTTAAGACCCTTGGATTATATAGTACTATTCCATGATTCAAAAGACACCCCTTGAGTGGTCTAGTTAAAAAGATTGATTCAAAATCTGGTTAGGAATGGCATGTGATGATATAGCTGAAAAGACTCATTGGTGGTCTATTTAAGAGATCATTTATTGGTTTAATTAAAAGGACCCTATGGTGGTCTAGTCACAATCATCACAGGTTTCTTCATTTGGTTTTCTTCCCCTACACATTATAAAATGCACTGTGCGGACTATGCAAGGAATTTCGTAATTATGGATGCATACATAATTATGGAATTCAGTGCACAGAAACCACAGTAAGATTTATCATGTGTAAGAACCTATAGTGGCAAAAATAACGAAACGTGAACAATGTAATGGAGGTACGGTGGACGCACCAATGGCGCTTCATATACTTGTATATAAGTGTCCCTCTTACATTGCAAGCATGATGTTATTTAAAGTTACTAGAAGTTCAGAACCCTAACCAATATTGTTTTATCTTTTCAACTTCAAGTTTCGAGCTCTCACGAGTTTCCTCTAAATAAATTTCAGGACGAAATTTTCTGAAGTAGGGGAGACTGTGACATCTGTGCCTCCACGGCCATCATACAAGTACGAATCCAATGAGAATTTGTGTTTCATACTTGGGATTTGTATAAATATGTGTATCACTTGCACATATCAATTCTTATTCGATTTCGAGCTTTAAATCGCTTTCTGGAAGGTTATACGCGAACTGATGCGTAAACGTAATCAGTTTAATGCGACAAACACTCCGGAATAGTGACATAGGCTTAACATACCTTAAATAACCTTTACAAAACTTATAAATAAGTTTTGGAGGGTTTGGTGTGTCGAAATCAAGTTTATTCGATCGTAGGGACTATTTGTGTCAAACTGCAAAAGTCTGCTGATTCGTATGGTATCGAACCTTCCGGAATATGGTCATAAGTTAAACATACCCTAAATATCCTTTACATAGCTTAGAAATAGGCTTTAAGGGGTTCGGTGTGCAAAAATAAACTTTTGGTCAAACAGGGACTAAAAGCGTCAAAAAGTGCATAAGTTTGCATTTTCGCGCATATCTTACATTCTGAATATATCCGGACATCCAAAAATTTTTGTAATCATTAAAATATTTTATTTTAGTGATTGGCATGCTAAAATCCCATTCGTCGCGTAATTTGGATCGTTTTCGCATCTGTTCGTGTTTCATCGTAATTAACCGAACAACGCAACCGTACAACCAAACGAAATGACATCCAGGATGTTTTTAAGCATATTTCATGTTCCCTATGCTTTAACTTCATTGTAGAGCCTTGAAAATGTCTTAACGGGCCTTAAAAAAGTCAAATATGGCCATATACACTTACAGGGACCAAAGATGTAAACATTGAAACTTGTTTCTGATCTACCCTCGGTCGCGGGCCGCGTAGGCCAGCTCTCTCTCGTACGCGGGGCACGAGAGCTGCCCAGATCAGCAAAAATCAGTTTTTCAAAACAGCAGCTGGTTTTCAGGCTTTTGCACTTGGTTTTTCAACTCTATGAGCTTGTTTTGGGCACCCATAGTATTGTATTTCAGTGGGTAACACTTGGATGGTTGAGATCAAAGCTCGTAATCCAAGAAACGATCCTAACGGTTGTCCAAATCCTATATATACCCACCTTGATTCAGTTCAATCCTCACATTTGATTTGAGTTTATACTCTAAGTTGAAGCCTTTGCTTCATACCTGAGTATCTTAGATCAAGTTCTTCATCGCTTGGACCTTTTGAAAGTTTCTTTCATGCTTTTATGCGTTTTTAAGTGTGAAAGGCAAATGATGTTTGTCTTTCTGCTTTGACCAGTCAATGGTTAACACGAAGTTCGTTTGAACTTCGCAACGTGAGCGTAATCACGATGGTCATAGTCCTTTGTGACTATACCTACTGATTACCACGTTATTTAGGCATAGTGATGAGTCATAGTTTCGGTCAAAATATGCGTTTATGCGTATTTTGCAACCAAACTATTCTTGGATATCAAAACCCTTTGTTTTGATATCAAACTTGTTTTCTAACTTTGTTAAACATGTTTAACTCGTCACTTTTAGTTTAGTGCTTATACAGGGTCGTAAGATAAGCGGTCTAAACAACCGCTTAGACTTTCGAACCCGACCCGTTTGGTCGATCATTAGGATCCGACCAAACATATTTTTGTGACCATAGTTATATAGGGAATAACCTTCCGAGGTTATACCTTATGGTCACTTCGTTTACTTAGTTGTATGATAGGTAATTTATATGCCTTAGGAAAATGACCAAAATGCCCTTTTTACGCATAATTTCATTTTAAGCATATTTAAACTAAATTTTGACATCTAAACTAATTAGGAAACATTATTAGACATGTTAAGGCATATAATACTAGTCATAGGATTAGTTAGGCGGTCCGAACGCGTTTTATGCGAACGACGCGTTAAAGTAGCGTATGCTACCTAAACGGGTCGTAATGGGTCATAATCACTTAGGTTAGGTTTCGATTTAGAATGCAGGCTTTGTTAAACCATATTACATGAGTTCTAATACTCATTTGGTTTATGAAACCTCATTCTATCCGATCCTCCGATTTAGGTCCAGTTTATTAACATAGTTACCTATATTAGGTGCCGATTGATTCTGTGATCCTTCTAGCGTTGCTTGGTTGTTATTCAAGACTTCTAAGCATTCTCAAGTGAGTACATAGTCCTCTCTTTTACGTTTTCAAATGTTTTGGGGTGATACACATGTGCCTACTTGTTACTTTCATGTTTTTCATGCTTTTATAACATATACTTGCTATGTTCATTAGTACACATATAGTACATGATTTCCATTATGTTTTGCTATGTATGTTCACTTAGTATGCTAGCACATTTATTTTCATATATTACACTTTTGTTGCATATGTTCACTCAGCATATGGACACATTGATTTACATTGTATTTTTGTTGAATATGTTCACTCAGCATATGGACACATTGTTTTACATTTCTACTTTATATGTTCATTTAGCATATTTAGTAAATTATTTTCTCTTAACATGCTTACATTTGGTAAACATTTGTTTTGTTTAACGGCTCAAAAATACGTTCATTAACACCGATCATGCCGCTCGGTAGTAGGTAGTGGTACCATACGAATTGACAACTCCCATTCCTGAAATCCTAGGTTTGTTTGGGTGGAAGGAATGATCGAATCCGAATTCATTTTTGATAGACCTCTGACTTGTTCTAGGGTTTATACTTCAGTCTCAAGGCTTGGATGTATATGTTGAACATTACCACGTAGATGTTTGTATCAATAAAGCATTAATTTTTACAAAACATAACTTTTGATTTAAATTCTGATTTATCAAATACATTGTTTTATACATTTCTTTCTTATAGGGTTGAGTAAATGCTTTTATTCACTATACATTACATTTGATTATACATGAACATTTTTACATTGGTGGTTTGTTTGAGTCAGTGATTTAAATAATGAGGCGTGTGTAATATGATGAAATCATGGTGGATACGTCGCCGGTACTTCCTATATATAAGTGCTTTTATGATATTACATATCGTAGCGTTATTTAAACCATTTCAATTTAGACATATTACATTTTACACAAAATAACATATCTTTACAAAACATTGTTTTACAAACAACATATTTTATACAAACTCATTTTTACTTGGTTATTTATGTAACCATGCATTATTCTTTTATATCATATGTTTTCTTATCGATTTTCGTATGATTTCTAAAAGAAAATATTTTAAGGTTCATGACTACTTTTGTTAAACATTTTCTTTAAACTTACAAGTCATGAATCCTATTTTAATAAAACCTATGTATCTCACAGGCATTTTTATGCTGACGTACCTATTTTCACATGTGTTTTCAGGAGCTGATGCATAGGATTGATCAAGATACACTTAGGCGGACTTGGGCCTTAGTGACAATAAAAGATGCAAGACTAGTTAATTATGTTATGTCTCTTTTTTTTAAGACATTGTAACCTCTTTTAAATTCAATAAAACAAAACTTCAATTACCATGTGTTATGAAACAATGATTCTGTTACTCCACTCCCCGACTTTTCCGTCGCGGTTTGTTGTTTTACGCGGTCGGGGTGTGACAAATCATGTAATGGGTATTTAAAAATCACGTAGTCATGTGTTGGGTATGCAAAATCACGTAGTCATATGTTGGGTATGCAAAATCACGTAATGGACTAATGGGTATTCGAAATCCGGCAATTTATTTTAAGAAATCTATAACAAAATGCTGCTTGAATTAAAGAGAATGAAATGCTCGTTAATACAGTGTAACTTTTTTTTTTGAAAAATATTAACTTGTGAAAAAGTTATAGCCGTTTAAAAATCAAGGGGGGGGGGGGGGTTATTCAAGTGAGAAAATACTAAATTACCCTTCCTTCCAATAACACTTGTCACTCCTCTCCTTCTCACGTATACTCTGTACTTAAATTATGTCTTATAAATGATCTCTACACTGTAAAATAACTATTATATGAATAAATTATGGGTTGAGTTATAGTACAAAGAGTAAGAAGCCACTATAGAGTGACAAGTATCCAAGGAGAAATCATTCACATGCAAGTCACATGTTATCCCCCTTTTTTTCAAAATGGCGATAACTTTTTTATATGTTATTTGTTTTTTTAATTATACCATACAATCGAGCGTCGTTTTATTTTTAATATGAGTATCGTATTGTTATGCTTTAAAAAAATCGAAAATCCAGTTGCGTATTATACAATGGACATAACATAAAACACAATGAGCATCAAACTAAAAACACAATGGAAAGTTGACCAAAAACACAGTCGATGACAACGATAAAAGACACAATAGACAACAGACAAAAACATAATGGACATAAAGTAAAATACAATATGTAACACCTGTGCCTCCACGGCCATCAAACAAATGCCAAACCAATGAAATATTGTATTTCATACTTGGGATTTGTAAAAATATGTGTATCATGTACACATATCAACTCTTGTTCGATTTCAAACTCTAAATCGCTTTCTGGAAGGTTATATGCGCACCGATGCGTAAATATAACCAGTTTAATGCAACGAACACTCCGGAATAGTGAAATAGGCTAAACATACCTTAAATAACCTTTACATAACTTAGAAATAAGATTTGGAAGGTTTGGTATGCCAAAAGCAAGTTAATTCGTCTACAGGGACTAAATATGACAAACTGCGAAAGTATGCCAATTTGAACTGTAACAGACATTCCGGAACATGACCATAAGTTAAACATACCCTAAATATCCTTTACATATCTTAGAAATAGGATTTTAGGGGTTCGGTGTGCTAAAATAAACTTTTGTGTCATTCAGGGACTAAAAGCGTCAAAAAGTGCACAAGTTTGCATTTTCGCGCATATCTTACGTTCTGAATACATCCGGACATCCAAAAATTTATGTAAGCACAAAAATATTTTATTTTAGTGTTTGGAAAAAGAAAAATCCATTCGTTTCGTCATTTGGATCGTTTTTCGCGCTTATGCGCATTCCGTCGTAATTAAGCGAACATCGCGTTCGTACGACCAAACGAACCAACATCCGACATATTTTTGAGCATGTTTCATGTTCACAATGTTTAGGCATCATTTTAGGGCCTTAAAGTTGGCTTTACGGGCCTTAGAAGTGTCGGAAATGGCCTTAAACACGTGCAGGGACTGAAACTGTAAATTCTGAAACATGTTGCTGATCAGACAAGCCCAGGCGGCCCGCCTGAGACTTGTGTAATCCTGAAGCGGGCCGCATGGCCCCTTCTGACCAGATTAATCGAATCTAACAGCAGATTGCAGCTGTTACATTCACAACCACACACTCACACTTGCTTAGTCTGCTAATAAGAACCCATTTTTAGCTACCATGAGTTTCCGACAAGTGTACGCCTTGGATTCAAGCACGGTTTCCATGAAACGATCTTAACGGTTACCTGAAAACTATAAATACCCCACCCCACAACTTCAAAACCCACTAGAATTCTGATTTGAGAAGCTCTAAGTTGAAACCTTTGTTTCATACCTGAGCTACTTGGATCGGGATTAGCATTCGGGGACCCTTCGTAAGTATTCTTTCGTTCTTTTATTGCTTTTCGAGTCTTTTCGAGTCTGAAAGTCAAACTTTGTTTGACTTTTTGCGTTGACCAGTTTATGGTCAATGCGAAGTTCGTTTGAACTTCGCAACGTGAGTGTAATCACGTTGGTTATAGTCCCTTGGGGACTATGCCTACTGATTACCACGTTGTCTAGGGTCGTAGGGTAAGCGATCTAATAAATCGCTTATACCTTCGAACCCGACCCATTTGGTCGATCATTAGGATCCGACCAAATACATTAGGTGACCATAGTAGGTAGGGAATAACCTTCCGAGGTTATACCTTATGGTCGCTTCGATTAAGTAGTTGTATGATAGGTAGTTTATATGCCTTAGGTAAATTACCAGAATACCCTTTTCATGTATAATTGGTAATTAAGCATATGTAACCTAAACTTTTGTCACATAACTGATTATATAACATGTTTAGGCATATAACACTTGTCATAGGGCTAGTTAGGCGGTTCGAACGCGTTTCACGCGAACGACGCGTTAAAGTAACATAAGCTACCTAAACGGGTCGTAATGGGTCGTAAACACTTAGATTAAGGTTTCATTTAGTATGTAGGCTTTGTTAAACCATATGACACGAGTCTCTATACTCGTTTGGTTTACGAACCCTCATTCTATCTAAATCTTCCGATTTAGGTCCGGTCTATTAACATAGTTACCTATATTAGGTGCCGTTTGATATCCGCGATCTCTAGCATTGTTTGGTTGTCACTCAAGTATTACTGAGCATTCTCAAGTGAGTACATAGACCCCTCTTTTACTGTTTTCCAAACGTTTTGGGGTGGAACACATGTGTCTACTTGTTACTTTCAAGCTTTCCTGTTTTCACATCATATACTTGCTATGTTTATTAGTACATTTATAGTACATGATTTCATTGTGTTTTATGCTACGTACGCCCATTGTGTGCATACTTAGTACATTGTTTTACATCACATCACATCACATGCTATGTATGTCCATTTAGTACATGCTTAGTACATTATTTTACATTGCATCTCTGTTGCATATGTTCCAGTAACATATGGACACATTGTTTTACAGCTCTACCTTGTATGTTTACTCTAGCATACTAGGTACATTATCTTCATAAAACATGCTTACATTTTGGTATGACATTTGGTTTGTTTAACGGGTCTTTATTACATTCATTAACACCGATCATGCCGCTCGGTAGTAGGTAGTGGTACCATAGGACTTGACAAATCCCATTCCTGAAATCTCGGGTTTGTTTGGACGTAAGGAATGACCGAATCCGAATACATATTCTTTTGATAACTCATTTTTACATAGTTATCCGGCTGTCTCAAGGCTTGAATGTATGCGTTTAACATACCGCATACGTGTTTGTATCAGTAAAGCATGCATTATTCTACAAAGCATAACTTTTGATTTATTCAATACTTTGTTTTGTACATTTTACTTATGGTTTAAGTAGTCTTATTTTACTTACCATACATATCATTTTGGTTACACATTACATGGTTTACATTTTTACATAAACATTTTAACATATTATTTCAATACATTTGGAAGTTGGTTTAAACATAGACATCTTACATTGTTGGTTTGGTTTGAGTAAGTGATTAAGTAACGATGCGTGTGTAATATGATACAAGCATGGTGGATACGCCGCTGGTACTTCCTATATATAAGTGTTTGTATGGTATTACATATCGTAGCGTTATTTGAATCATTTCAGTTTGAGACATAGAACATTTTATACAAATAACATATTTTTCACAATACATTGTTTTACAAACAACTTAACTTATACAAACACATTTTACATGGTTAATCATTTAATCATGCGTTATTCTCTTATTTATACGTATCATCTGAACTTATTGTTTTTCAAATGATTTACAAAGACAAAGCAAATTACAAGGTTCATGACTAAACATTTTCTTAAAACAGAAGTCATGAATATTATTTTCACAAAACCTATGTACTCGCCGGCATTTTTATGCTGACGTACCTATTTTCACATGTGTTTCAGGAAATGAAGCATAGGATTGATCAAGATACATTTAGGCGGACTTGGGCCTTAGCGACAATAAAAGATGCAAGACTAGTTATTTATGTTATGTTTCTTTGATTGTCAAGACATTGTAACTACTTTAATCAATAAAACAATATTTCAATTTCCATGTGTTATGAAACAATGATTCTGTTACAACACTCCCCGATGTTTCCGCCATGCTTTGTTGTTTTACGTGGTCGGGGTGTGACAGAAAAGTTGGTATCAGAGCTCATGGTTATAGGGAATTAGGTTATTAGTAATACTTTGACCTAGTCTATAACCTTCTTAGGACCTTAACGCGAGTTTACTTGCGTTTAGTCATAAAACAATACTGTCACCTATCCTTAGGCGACAACCACAACAAGAACATAAATTTCAAAACCGCTTTGAAAACTAATCATCTGTTCTAGGATGATTGATTGCTAGGTTTTGAACTCTCTATTATATGGTTTTGAACCCCTTTGAGTTTTCAAAATCTCGTCAAGGTTTTGGGTTTTAAATAATGTGAACACGTGCAAACTGGAAGGGTGAATGCCTGTATTCTGGGTTTTCTGTCTAGGCAAGCACTTCGTATACATCTCATCAGACGCGAGACCAGTTGTGCTTACCTGGGAATTCTTGGGATGAGTGTTCACTTATAGGCGAGCATGTCTTCGCGATACATTATTTTTGACCCATTTACTTTGATTTGTCACCATCTCATTTGTTTGCCTTAGGTAACAAACAAATGATCACAATTTTCATTCGTTACCATTCTGTATTGATTTTCCAATAACCTTTCACTTGTTTCTTCCTTTGACTTTCATTTCCTTCTAGAATGTCTATTCCTCTCAGCACTGGTCAAATGCCCGAGCGAACAGCCAAATTTGTCCAGCAAATTGGCGAAGTGATTTAGAGGACGGTAGATTTAGGCATTTCCATGGCTCGTCTCAACAATGAAGCCTCTCGTCTCGACAATGAAGCCACTCAAGAGTCACCAAAGGAAGCAGAAGTCAAGCCAGCACCAACATCAAGGAAGCGTAAGGCTTCAAGGAAACCCGCAGCAGTTACACCTAATCAAGCGGGACCTAGCCAGGTAGCGATGCCACTAGCTAGGAAGCCGTACTTGGGAGCTGCCCCAAGATGCAAACGATGCAACGGTCATCATTCAAACCTCATACCCTGCTTCAAATGTACCTACTGTGGACGGCGGGGACATTTGGTCAACACATGCCGCTTTGCTATCCAAAACAAAGCTGTTGCAAATCTTGCTGCTACTGATGCGTGTGAAGTGTCGTATATTTTAGGTGTATATTTTAAGCCCTTTTTAACACTTATTCTAGCCAAGTTTTAAATTTATAAAACACGATATTTCACTAACACTAAACACACATATGGGCAAGTGCACCCATCGTTGAGTGTAGTATAGCGTTGGTAAGATACCGAGGTCGTCCAAGGACACAAGAGCTTTTAGTACCGGTTTATCCTCAACGTCTAACCAAAATAAAAGTTTAGAAAAATGTTTTAAACTAAGAAAAATAAAAACTAACTAAAATGCTGAAAATAAAAATAAAATAAAAACAGATAGACAAGATGAATCACTTGGTTCCGACTCGTATCTAGTATAACCTTTGATTATTTCCGCACTTTTGCACATAATTAAGAGATTATCTTAGTTATTGTAGTAGGCCCCTCTTTTGAAGGTGACGTTACCCTCACCCCAGTAGTTTGAGTCAGCAGGGATACAATCCTAAAGGGGTGGATTATTGGAAGATAATGAATTAAGTTATTAATGCAGTATTGTGGTAGGCCCCGCTTTTGGCGGTGACGTTACCCTCGACTAAGTAGTCTGAGTCAGCAGGGATACAGTCCTAAATAGCCGGGTTATAGTATTAATAGTAGTTAACTTATGAGGGGATCAAAGAGTTTGGACCCCCGCCATCCAATACCATGAAGTATTGAAGGAGGTCCTACTAAATTTGACCCAGGTCCATTGCAGGACCTCTAAACGCTGAACAATGGCAAGACCTTTACCAAACCGTTCCCTTAACCCCCTACCAGGTAGCCAACATACCTCCATATAGACCGTGGAGATATGAATGGTGAAAATCCTTTATTTTATATGGACAGTAAAATAATGCCAAGACACCACGGACAAACGATAAGGAAAGATCACCTTCAACATAAGTAACTAGTTATTAAAGTCATTAATACAAAACCAAATAAAAAGTGCAAAAGATTAGAAATAAAAAGTATTATACTAGACACTTTGTCTTCACCAAGTGATGTAAGAGACTTAGGCAAACATGGCCTTGATTGTCAAGAACTCTTACGATCAATCTTGGATCCCGAGACGACTCACACACACTCTATGATGGACAATGGATGATGGTGGTGGATGATGGTGTGTTGTGATGGTGGTGGATGGTGGATGAAGTGTGAGAGAGGTGGAGTGCCAAGGAATGAGTTGCAATGAAACCAAACACTCCTATTTATAGGCTGAACAGAGGCCTGGGCACGGCCCCGTGTTCGCTGGGCACGGCCCCGTGCCTGTCTGACATTCTCTCTCTTCATTAATTGTAATTCGCAATTACAATTAATGCGCCTGCAGTACTTTCGGCACGCCCCCGTGTCCGCTGAGCACGGCCCGTGGTGGGCAATAGAAGCTTCTATAGGTTTGTCTTTTCTGCTGCTTCTTGGGCACGACCCCGTGCTGGCTGAGCACGGGGCGTGTTCAGCCTTCTGTTTTCTCTATTTTGCTTTGGAAGGTGCCGTTGAGGGTTCGGGCAATCCACTAATGTTCCTTTTCTTGTATTTATGTTGGATTTAGCTGTCTTTTTGCTTCTTTTGCGTTTTTGAGCTCATTTAATCCTGAAAATACAAAAGGAAGACAAAAACACTCTTTTTCCAATATTAGTACTAAAAAGGGTTAGTTTTATGCCTCATTTGATGTAATTTATATGTTGCATTTTACACACATCAAATACCCCCACACTTGAACTTTTGCTTGTCCTCAAGCAAAACTCTTTAATATTTGGCTTACACTCCCAAATGGAATAGGTAGAAGAGAAGGTTTTGGGCTTGTCCTAGAGTGTCGGGATTTCCAAGATCTTTTTGGGGTTTTATTTTTATTTATTTACACTCCTATTCGTAATGATTTATTTAGAACTGTTCATAAAAGAAATTACTTATTTGGGCATAACATGCCTTTTTTTAAAATTCTATTTATATACAAGTTCACATACCTCGCGGGGAAATCACTCACACTCGGCCGAAGGTGTATTTTTAGTGAATCACTCGAGAGCGGCATGGAACTTATTCCTACCATAGGCTTGCCAAGAAATTAATCCTCCTCCTTTTTAACTTTTATACCTTTGTAGATATCAAGAGGACTTTGTGGGTTAAGGGTTGGCTAGGGTTAAAGGTAGGTGGTTGGGTTAGTGGTTAGTAGAAAAAGGGCTAAAAAGCGTAACAAGAGTCGGTTTTCGAATTTTTGCAATTTTTTTTTTATTTTTTTATTTATTTTTGATGAAGCTTTTATTCAAACAAAGTTATTTTTGATTACTTTGTTTGTTTATTTTCTTTTTGCTTCATTTTTTTTTTCGAAGAACCGAACTTGTTACTAAAATAAAGGGTTAAAAATGAAAAAGGTTTTGGTGGGTGAAAGGGTTTTTGTTTTGGGTGATGAAACGAAAAGGTTTAGGCTCAAAGGGGCTAACTAGGGGATTTTTTGGGTAGGTGGTAAAAGAAAAAGAAAAATAATGGTGTAGAAATGAAAAAGGTTAGTCCTAATGCCTCCATCATGTACTTACTCGGGTTTAAGTTGATAAGGACCGGGAATGTATTGTCATGGCAAGTTCTAGAGTCGTAAGAACCAAGCGGCTATTCACACAAGAAACGAAAAATGAGCATTTAATCAAATGATATGAAATTGAGTGCTCAATAAAGGCTCAAAACTCACTTTTGTGGGAATGGGTTTTTATGTGATCGAGTATATATAATCAAATTTTAAATAAGTTTGTCATGCCTTTTCATAATTTTCTTATGTTGGTTCTTTTTATCACTACGCTATCGGTTGTAAATTTGTAAAAATATAACCTTTTTGAGAGCTTGAATTTCCCGAGTTAAACCTAGACAAGTAAAAAAATGAAATTTTTGAAAAAATTTGGGGTGATTAGCGGTTCCAATAGAGTTTTGTGTAAGGCTTGTATTTAGGACTTGCAAAATTCAATGTTTTAGCATCCCCCCCACACTTAAATTACACATTGTCCTCAATGTGTCCCAAAAATAAATTTTTAGGTTGATTAGATGTGTAAAATAGTGTTTAAAAAGCAAAAATTTGTGTTACTGGGCACTGAACACGGCCCCGTGTTATCCGGGCACGGCCCCGTGTTCAAGTGCCAGTAACAAAATTGAAATCAGAGAAACAGAAGTCTGGACACGGGGGCGTGTTGGGTGAACACGGCCCGTGTCCAGTTACCTGTACTGGGCGTTTTCTGCAGGTGGTCCGACACGGGGCCGTGTTGGTTGGGCACGGCCCGTGTTGAACCTTCTGAAAGGGAGAAAATTGTCGGGTTGCCTCGTTCTTGTGCATGGGATCATTTTTCTCGTTCCCCTTTTCATCCTTTACCACCATGAGTGTGTTTTATTCCTGAAAATTAAACTAACTAGAAAACGTAAAAATTAATCTAAATTAAACTAAGGATAGTTCCGTGGAATGCCTCCATGGTGCGCCACGTTTATAAGGGTCCTTGGCTAGACCCAAAGTCTGGTCATATGCTACCCAAGTGGTATGTGTTGCATCCCATGTTACACCGTCGGAGAGCGTCATCCAAACTTGAGTCTATGACCTTCATGTAGTTGACCGGATCTTCTTCCTCTACTCGCTTTCCACATTCAAATTTCACTTCCTCATTCCCAAACTTCAATGTTAGAGTTCCGTCATTCATATCCACCACTGCTTGGGCGGTGGCTAGGAATGGCCTCCCGAGGATGAGGGGGACCTCGGTGTCTTCTTCCATGTCTAGGATGACAAAGTCGGTTGGAAAGACGAATTTGTCAACCTTGACTAGCAGATTTTCGGCGACACCATGTGGGAACTTGACGGACCTGTCGGCGAGTTGTATGCTCATCTTTGTGGGGCTTGTTGTTCCTAGGCCGAGTCGCTTGAACATTGATGTGGGCATGAGGTTGATGCTAGCTCCAAGATCGGCTAAAGCATTTCGGACGGGGGACTTCCCAATCGAACAAGGGATTGTGAAGCTCCCGGGATCGATTTTCTTTTGTGGAAGTTTGTTGAGTACTAGAGCTGAGCATTCTTCGCCTAAGTTAACTAATTGCAATGATTCAATTTTCTTTTTGTGAGTGAGGAAATCCCTCATGAATTTTGCATATTTAGGCATTTGGGTTAGGACCTCAATAAAAGGAATATTGACATGCAATTGTTTTAGTAAGCTTTCGAACTTTGCGAATTGCTCATCGGTCTTTTGACGATTTAACCTACCGGGGTACGGGATTGGAGGAGTCTTGGTGGGCTCTTGATTTGGTGTAGAAGCTTTTTCTGGCGCAGGAGGAGTTACAGGCTGACTAGAATGGCTTCTTTCATTTGGCGACAATGGAGCATCCTCGGGACCCACGGTTCGATTTCTTAATGTGATGAGATGTACTTGTGCTTTTGGGTTCGTTTCGGTATTACTGGGTAATGCGCCTTGCGGTCTCTCGGAGAAATTTTGAGCTAGCTGATTTAATTGTTTTTCAACGTTTTGAATGCTAGCTTGTTGATTTCTGAAATTTGATTCCAATTGTTGAAATCGATCCGAGTTTTTCTTTTCAGTGTCAGAGATGAGGCGAGATACAGTATCTTCAAGCCTTTCTCTTCCACCTTGTTGTTGAGGAAAATTTTGCGGTTGTTGAAAATTAGTTCGTTGATTTTGTTGGTTACTACTATTGCCGGGATCTCTCCAACCAAGATTTGGGTGGTTACGCCATCCTTGGTTGTAGGTACCCGTTGGAGGACCCGACGGCCTAGGTCTATTATCCATGTAGTTTACCGTTTCAGTTTGTTCATCTAATTCTTTCATACAACTCCAATTTTCATGTGACCCACCACACCCTTCACAAGCCATAACCGAGGCCGTTTTTGTCATTTCTAGCCTTTTGATTTTTGAAGAGAGGGCCTCGATTTGGGCTTGTAAAGAGGTGCTTTCATCAACCTTATGGGCGCCCGGGGCAATAGATTTATTACCTCGGGGAGTGTGCCATTGAAAATTGGTTTGAGCAATTTCCTCAATTTGGTTATATATTTCATTTGGGCGATGATTACCTAAGAGTCCCCCGGAGCTTGAATCAAGTGTTTGTCTTGTGTGTGGCAACAATCCATTGTAGAAAGTGGATACTTGTTGCCATACCGCTAGACCATGGTGAGGACACTTTCTTAGAAGCTCCTTGAACCTTTCCCAAGTTTCATATAAAGATTCCCCATCCTCTTGTGAGTAAGTATTAATTTCAGTCATTAATTTAGCCGTTTTAGCAGGAGGGAAATACTTATACAGAAACTTTTGGGCGAGTTCATCCCAGGTGTTTACCGATCCAACTGGGAGGGTGTTAAGCCAAGCCTTGGCTCGGTCTTTTAATGAGAAAGGAAACATTCGAAGGCGGATGGCGTCATTTGATGCTCCATTGATCCGAAAGGTATCACATATTTCTAAAAAGTTAGTAATATGTAGATGGGGATCCTCGTCCGCAAGCCCGTGGAAGGTTGCGGAGTTTTGGAGCATTTGTATCAAATGCGGTCGAAGTTCGAAGTTGTTGGCTTCGACATTCGGTGCATTGATAGCGGCGCCAAGATTGCCTATGGTAGGCCGTAGGTAATCCATGAGGGTACGTTGGTCCGCCATTGGAAGTGGGTCCCCCGAAGCCTTCTCTTGATTTTTAGCTTTTAGTCTTTTTCTGAGAAAGCGCTCGGGTTCTTCTAGGGGTTCTTTTATGTCTCTACTAGAACTGGAGCTCATGCACTACGTAGGAGGTTCAATTGTGGCGCCTGGGTTCCGAGTCCTGCAACAAAAACAGAAAAGAACGTTGGTCAGAATGTTTACCACGGCCCCGTGCTCAGTGAGCACGGCCCGTGTTGAGAGATACAGTAATTGTTTTCTGGATTCCCAGTTACTGGGAGTTGGACACGACCCCGTGTTGCACCGACACGGCCCCGTGTTCAGCTCTCTGTAACTCAGAAAATAAAAACTGCCAGTGATGATGCTGGGCACGGCCCGTGTCTGACCGGGCACGGCCCGTGCTGAGCTCTGCAGAAGCTGAAAAACTAAGAAAATCCTAAAAAAATAAAAAGAAAAATAAAAGATGATTAGGCCGTTGATTCCTAACTTTCTTAAAATCCTTGTGTCCCCGGCAACGGCGCCAAAAACTTGATGCGTGTGAAGTGTCGTATATTTTAGGTGTATATTTTAAGCCCTTTTTAACACTTATTCTAGCCAAGTTTTAAATTTATAAAACACGATATTTCACTAACACTAAACACACATATGGGCAAGTGCACCCATCGTTGAGTGTAGTATAGCGTTGGTAAGATACCGAGGTCGTCCAAGGACACAAGAGCTTTTAGTACCGGTTTATCCTCAACGTCTAACCAAAATAAAAGTTTAGAAAAATGTTTTAAACTAAGAAAAATAAAAACTAACTAAAATGCTGAAAATAAAAATAAAATAAAAACAGATAGACAAGATGAATCACTTGGTTCCGACTCGTATCTAGTATAACCTTTGATTATTTCCGCACTTTTGCACATAATTAAGAGATTATCTTAGTTATTGTAGTAGGCCCCTCTTTTGAAGGTGACGTTACCCTCACCCCAGTAGTTTGAGTCAGCAGGGATACAATCCTAAAGGGGTGGATTATTGGAAGATAATGAATTAAGTTATTAATGCAGTATTGTGGTAGGCCCCGCTTTTGGCGGTGACGTTACCCTCGACTAAGTAGTCTGAGTCAGCAGGGATACAGTCCTAAATAGCCGGGTTATAGTATTAATAGTAGTTAACTTATGAGGGGATCAAAGAGTTTGGACCCCCGCCATCCAATACCATGAAGTATTGAAGGAGGTCCTACTAAATTTGACCCAGGTCCATTGCAGGACCTCTAAACGCTGAACAATGGCAAGACCTTTACCAAACCGTTCCCTTAACCCCCTACCAGGTAGCCAACATACCTCCATATAGACCGTGGAGATATGAATGGTGAAAATCCTTTATTTTATATAGACAGTAAAATAATGCCAAGACACCACGGACAAACGATAAGGAAAGATCACCTTCAACATAAGTAACTAGTTATTAAAGTCATTAATACAAAACCAAATAAAAAGTGCAAAAGATTAGAAATAAAAAGTATTATACTAGACACTTTGTCTTCACCAAGTGATGTAAGAGACTTAGGCAAACATGGCCTTGATTGTCAAGAACTCTTACGATCAATCTTGGATCCCGAGACGACTCACACACACTCTATGATGGACAATGGATGATGGTGGTGGATGATGGTGTGTTGTGATGGTGGTGGATGGTGGATGAAGTGTGAGAGAGGTGGAGTGCCAAGGAATGAGTTGCAATGAAACCAAGCACTCCTATTTATAGGCTGAACAGAGGCCTGGGCACGGCCCCGTGTTCGCTGGGCACGGCCCCGTGCCTGTCTGACATTCTCTCTCTTCATTAATTGTAATTCGCAATTACAATTAATGCGCCTGCAGTACTTTCGGCACGCCCCCGTGTCCGCTGAGCACGGCCCGTGGTGGGCAATAGAAGCTTCTATAGGTTTGTCTTTTCTGCTGCTTCTTGGGCACGACCCCGTGCTGGCTGAGCACGGGGCGTGTTCAGCCTTCTGTTTTCTCTATTTTGCTTTGGAAGGTGCCGTTGAGGGTTCGGGCAATCCACTAATGTTCCTTTTCTTGTATTTATGTTGGATTTAGCTGTCTTTTTGCTTCTTTTGCGTTTTTGAGCTCATTTAATCCTGAAAATACAAAAGGAAGACAAAAACACTCTTTTTCCAATATTAGTACTAAAAAAGGGTTAGTTTTATGCCTCATTTGATGTAATTTATATGTTGCATTTTACACACATCAGCTACCCAACTCCAAGTCAACCCTACTCAAGCTCGTTTTCCGCCTGGTACTTGCTACAACTGTGGCGAGATGAGCCATTTCAGGAACAACTGCCCGAAGATAGTCAGTGCAAATCCAACCCTTGGATGAGCATTCGGCTGAACAAAGGATGTTGCTGTCTTATGCCTTTGTTTCTTTTGTTTTCGTGTATTGTGAAACAATATGTCTTGTTCATAAATAAAAGTTGTTGATCACAATTCTGATATACAAGTATAATAACAAGTGTTTATGGCATTTCCCTATAATACCTGCATTAAGGAACTATGTTCCTTACAAACTACTCTTGTGATTCTCTCTTTCAAATGATCGCTCATGAGTCCCTCAAAAATTTTAAGTACTCGTTTCATTCTAAGATACGAAGTACAGAAAATAAAGTGACATTATGAGTAATCATGCTTCTGCACATCTGTGCCTTTGAATCCTTGGTTAAATAACTAAGGGTATTTCCAAATCTCATACCCATTACGTTTTGATTTTTTTCAACATATACAGTACAAGTATTTCAAAAACAATCTTCATGATCTCAAAACATTTCATATAGTTTGAAAACAATTTTTCTAAATGCATTGTTTATGTTATTTCAAAAACATTGGCCATGTTATCAAAACCAACCTTCATAATTTCAAAATGTTTCATATAGTCTGAAAACAATATTAACACAATACATTTTCTTATCAAGTGCATGATTTCGAAAAGCATCATTCATATTTTCAAAAACCTTATACATAATTTCAAAAAAATTCATCTCGCATGATTTTAAAACATTTTTTTATAAATATACCTACCTAATACAACTACTTTATGATTTCAAAAGTATTATATATAAGGTTTCAAAAACGTTAAACACATTTTTCTTAAAAGAACCCCATGCATAGTTTTCAAAAATATTTTCTTCATACATTGACTTAACTTTCAAATTTCGCTTCATATGTCGCCTTGGCATATCAGGCATCTCAACTTCATAAGCATTCTTACTTCATGTTTTGACATAAGCACATCCAGTGCAAGGTTTCAAAACATCTTCAACTTCTAAAATCCATATGGGATCTTTTTATCTACACATTTAGACCCTTGTGGATGATCATCATTCAAATCAAAGTCCTTAATTGGATTCCTTATGCACCTGAATTCGAACATTTCGGTTCCTTATAATCGAAATCGAATTTTTCTTTTAAAAATCTTTCTATCTTTATAGTTAGATTCTTGATAACGTTTAAAGTACCAAATGAAATCCACAGAATGGATTCTTAGTGTGCTTTAAATGCATGTACGCAATTAACAAGACAAATTAATAAACAATCTTTGTGGTTATACGACTATGTGTTTATTCATCTTATGTTTTCTTTTATGCATTTTTTTTTGTGTTTTTTGTATACTCTGGATATTCGTTATCCAAATCCTCGTAGAATCTTTCATATCTTCATATGATGGATTCATAGCAGGATATTCAAAAGGCGCTACCTTAAATCCTTAATGGGCTTCTATGTAATAGTTAAGACCCTTGGATTATATAGTACCACTCCATGATTCATACGAGACCCTTTAGAGGTCTAGTCAAAAAGATTGATTCACAATTTGGTTAAAGAACGACATCTAGTGATATAGCTGAACAGACTCCTTGATAGTCTATTTAGATCATTTATTGATTTAATTAAAAGGACTCTATGGCGGTCTAGTCACACTCATCACAGGTTTGTTCGTTTGGTTTTACACTACACATTATAAAATAGACTGTGTGAACTGTGCAAGGAATTGTCAAATTATGGACGCGTACATAATTATGAAATTTAGTGCACAGAAACCCAGTAAGATTTATTATGTGTAAGAACCGATAGTGACAACAATAACGAAATGAAGACGATGTAATGGAGGTATGGTGGACGCACCAATGACGCTTCATATACTTGTATATAAGTGTCCTTCTTACATTGCAAGCATAATGTTATTAAGGTTACTAGAAGTTCGGAACCCTAACCAATGTTGTTCGATCTTTTCAACTTCATGTTTTAAACTCTCACAAGTTTCCTCTAAATAAATTTCGGGACGAAATTTCCTAAAGTAGGGGAGACTGTAACACCTGTGACTCCACGGCCATCAAACAAATGCCAAACCAATGAAATATTGTATTTCATACTTGGGATTTGTAAAAATATGTGTATCATTTACACATATCAACTCTTGTTCGATTTCAAACTCTAAATCGCTTTCTGGAAGGTTATATGCGCACCGATGCGTAAATATAACCAGTTTAATGCAACGAACACTCCGGAATAGTGAAATAGGCTAAACATACCTTAAATAACCTTTACATAACTTAGAAATAAGATTTGGAAGGTTTGGTATGCAAAAAGCAAGTTAATTCGTCTACAGGGACTAAATATGACAAACTGCGAAAGTATGCCAATTTGAACTGTAACAGACATTCCGGAACATGACCATAAGTTAAACATACCGTAAATATCCTTTACATAGCTTAGAAATAGGCTTTTAGGGGTTCGGTGTGCTAAAATAAACTTTTGTGTCATTCAGGGACTAAAAGCGTCAAAAAGTGCACAAGTTTGCATTTTCGCGCATATCTTACGTTCTGAATACATCCGGACATCCAAAAATTTATGTAAGCACAAAAATATTTTATTTTAGTGTTTGGCATAAGAAAAATCCATTCGTTTCGTCATTTGGATCGTTTTTCGCGCTTATGCGCATTCCGTCGTAATTAAGCGAACATCGCGTTCGTACGACCAAACGAACCAACATCCGACATATTTTTGAGCATGTTTCATGTTCACAATGTTTAGGCATCATTTTAGGGCCTTAAAGTTGGCTTTACGGGCCTTAGAAGTGTCGGAAATGGCCTTAAACACGTGCAGGGACTGAAACTGTAAATTCTGAAACATGTTGCTGATCAGACAAGCCCAGGCGGCCCGCCTGAGACTTGTGTAATCCTGAAGCGGGCCGCATGGCCCCTTCTGACCAGATTAATCGAATCTAACAGCAGATTGCAGCTGTTACATTCACAACCACACACTCACACTTGCTTAGTCAGCTGATAAGAACCCATTTTTAGCTCCCATGAGTTTCCGACAAGTGTACGCCTTGGATTCAAGCACGGTTTCCATGAAACGATCTTAACGGTTACCCGAAAACTATAAATACCCCACCCCACAACTTCAAAACCCACTAGAATTCTGATTTGAGAAGCTCTAAGTTGAAACCTTTGTTTTATACCTGAGCTACTTGGATCGGGATTAGCATTCGGGGACCCTTCGTAAGTATTCTTTCGTTCTTTTATTGCTTTTCGAGTCTTTTCGAGTCTAAAAGTCAAACTTTGTTTGACTTTCTGTGTTGACCAGTTTATGGTCAATGCGAAGTTTGTTTGAACTTCGCAACGTGAGTGTAATCACGTTGGTTATAGTCCCTTGGGGACTATGCCTACTGATTACCACGTTGTCTAGGGTCGTAGGGTAAGCGATCTAATAAATCGCTTATACCTTCGAACCCGACCCATTTGGTCGATCATTAGGATCCGACCAAATACATTAGGTTACCATAGTAGGTAGGGAATAACCTTCCGAGGTTATACCTTATGGTCGCTTCGTTTAAGTAGTTGTATGATAGGTAGTTTATATGCCTTAGGTAAATTACCAGAATACCCTTTTCATGTATAATTGGTAATTAAGCATATGTAACCTAAACTTTTGTCACATAACTGATTATATCACATGTTTAGGCATATAACACTTGTCATAGGGCTAGTTAGGCGGTTCGAACGCGTTTCACGCGAACGACGCGTTAAAGTAACATAAGCTACCTAAACGGGTCGTAATGGGTCGTAAACACTTAGATTAAGGTTTCATTTAGTATGTAGGCTTTGTTAAACCATATGACACGAGTCTCTATACTCGTTTGGTTTACGAACCCTCATTCTATCTAAATCTTCCGATTTAGGTCCGGTCTATTAACATAGTTACCTATATTAGGTGCCGTTTGATATCCGCGATCTCTAGCATTGTTTGGTTGTCACTCAAGGATTACTGAGCATTCTCAAGTGAGTACATAGACCCCTCTTTTACTGTTTTCCAAACGTTTTGGGGTGGAACACATGTGTCTACTTGTTACTTTCAAGCTTTCCTGTTTTCACATCATATACTTGCTATGTTTATTAGTACATTTATAGTACATGATTTCATTGTGTTTTATGCTACGTACGCCCATTGTGTGCATACTTAGTACATTGTTTTACATCACATCACATCACATGCTATGTATGTCCATTTAGTACATGCTTAGTACATTATTTTACATTGCATCTCTGTTGCATATGTTCCAGTAACATATGGACACATTGTTTTACAGCTCTACCTTGTATGTTTACTCTAGCATACTAGGTACATTATCTTCATAAAACATGCTTACATTTTGGTATGACATTTGGTTTGTTTAACGGGTCTTTATTACATTCATTAACACCGATCATGCCGCTCGGTAGTAGGTAGTGGTACCATAGGACTTGACAAATCCCATTCCTGAAATCTCGGGTTTGTTTGGACGTAAGGAATGACCGAATCCGAATACATATTCTTTTGATAACTCATTTTTACATAGTTATCCGGCTGTCTCAAGGCTTGAATGTATGCGTTTAACATACCGCATAAGTGTTTGTATCAGTAAAGCATGCATTATTCTACAAAGCATAACTTTTGATTTATTCAAATACTTTGTTTTGTACATTTTACTTATGGTTTAAGTAGTCTTATTTTACTTACCATACATATCATTTTGGTTACACATTACATGGTTTACATTTTTACATAAACATTTTAACATATTATTTCAATACATTTGGAAGTTGGTTTAAACATAGACATCTTACATTGTTGGTTTGGTTTGAGTAAGTGATTAAGTAACGATGCGTGTGTAATATGATACAAGCATGGTGGATACGCCGCTGGTACTTCCTATATGTAAGTGTTTGTATGGTATTACATATCGTAGCGTTATTTGAATCATTTCAGTTTGAGACATAGAACATTTTATACAAATAACATACTTTTCACAATACATTGTTTTACAAACAACTTAACTTATACAAACACATTTTACATGGTTAATCATTTAACCATGCGTTATTCTCTTATTTATACGTATCATCTGAACTTATTGTTTTTCAAATGATTTACAAAGACAAAGCAAATTACAAGGTTCATGACTAAACATTTTCTTAAAACAGAAGTCATGAATCTTATTTTCACAAAACCTATGTACTCGCCGGCATTTTTATGCTGACGTACCTATTTTCACATGTGTTTCAGGAAATGAAGCATAGGATTGATCAAGATACATTTAGGCGGACTTGGGCCTTAGCGACAATAAAAGATGCAAGACTAGTTATTTATGTTATGTTTCTTTGATTGTCAAGACATTGTAACTACTTTAATCAATAAAACCATATTTCAATTTCCATGTGTTATGAAACAATGATTCTGTTACAACACTCCCCGATGTTTCCGCCACGCTTTGTTGTTTTACGTGGTCGGGGTGTGACACAATAAGTATCAAACTAAAAACGCAATGGAAAGTAGACTAAAAACACAACTGATGACAACAGATAAAAGAGATAATTGATGACAACAGATAATAGACACAACGGATAGCAGACTAACACATAATGGACAACAGGCTAAAAAACAACAGACAACAGACTAACAACACAATGAACAACACTAAAACACAATGAATAACAGATTAAAACACAATGGACAACAAAACAAAAACGCAACTACCAACATATTAAAACACAATGGATAAAAGACTAATTACAATGACCAGAATCTAAAACACAATGTATAAAAAATCCACCTTGCTAAAAAACACATTAGAACTAATAACATAATGCATACAAAACCCAAATACAAGACCATCTTCATTGTGTCATACATTGTGTTATAGGTTCTGATAAAAACGCATTGGACAGAACCCAAATTAACATTGTGTTATAAGTTTCGATAATAACACAATGTGTATAAACCCTAGTAAAAATATAGAGTTAATTGTCAAAATCGTCCCTAAGGTTTGGGCATGTTTGCCATTTTCGTCCAAAATGACTTTTTTTGTACCATATTGCCCCCCACATTTGTAACTTTTTGGCATTTTCATTCGAATGCCTAACCAGGTTACTTTGTGCCATCTGTTGGGGTATTTATTGAAATTTATAAATTATAAGGGAGGTAATTTTTGGATACCGGTTTTGAACACCCCTAGTGGTGGTGTGTGGCGGTGGTTGTGTGTAGCGGAGGGGATATCCTAAAATTTCGGATACCTGATTACACTATCCAAATCCGTATCCGAATTTCCAGATATCCAAAATTCGGATATCCGATCGGATAGTGAATCGGATATCCGAATCCATTAGTTATTTAATTTTTATTTTTTTATTATTTTTTTAATATTTTGAACCGGATATTCCGGATACTTTTGGATATCCAAATATAAATTTTCGGATAGTTTCGGATATTTCGGATGTTTTTCGGATATTTCGTATAGTTTCGGATATTTCGGATATCCGAAATATTCGAAAATTTTCAAAATCACTACCCGAATCCAAAAATTCGGATATCCGAATTTCAGATATCTGAAATTGTCACACCCTGAATTTTGCGGAAGCGTGATTATGTGTGACTTGCTTAATATCATTGCATTCAACCATAACAAACAACTAAATGATAAACCCAAAGATGTTCATCAATAGATTAAGTTTAAAACATCACAACAACATTGTCTAAAAATCCAAACACGGACTTCAAACCCAAATTACAAACCATTCAAATTGTTTTAGAGTTCCATAAGGACTCGGCAAAAGATACTACTAAAAACAAGGCTTTGAACTATGTATCTTATCTAGGATAAGATTCACAATCCAATCCTTTTGACACCTAATGACATCTTTTATTTTAAACATCACTTGAAAACTTCCAATGCCCGCCAGATCCACATTTAGTTTCCTGAAATACATGTGGTTTGAAAACATCAACAAAAGTTGAGTGAGTTCATGTGTTTTGTATGTGTGCACGAATAAACCTTTGAAATCATTGTATGTATGTATGTTTTGTAAACCCGGTATGAAAGAAAATAAGGAAACAGATCAATTAATGGTTTGCAAGGCCATTAACATGTGTTCAACGGCGTAGGAAGGCTCAAACCTAGCAGATTTTGTACCGGGCCTCCGCTGTAAGACATAGTCACCTCATGGGCCAAACCCTGGTCCTCATGGGTGTGGGCTCGCTACACCCAAATAGATCTATCACTCATGTCCATCGGTCCATATACGAGGATTAATGGTCTTAAGTGTGCGCCTACCCATTCACATGATCTAACAGTTCATTCCTTAGCTAACCATACCATATGTAAACATTTGTAAACATTTTGTAACATGTACTTCACCCCCGAAGTTATAAAACAAAACAGTTAAAAGAAAAGGGGGACATGAACTCACAACCTTGCGTTCTTCGTATCCAACGTAACCCAAAGCTGCTACTCGTGTGCACGACTGCCTACAACGTGCTACGGTTTATTAGACGAGCGGGTCGTGCCTTGACTTAGTATTAATTAGTGTCTTTGAGTTACGTTTCATTGTGTCTTTAATATTATTCCAAGTTATATAATTATTTGTTAAAATAATAAATTTTTAACTTAAGTTATAATTATTAAATTTTAGAATAATTGTTAAAATAATATATTTTAACTTATCACACTCATGTATTTGTACATGAATAACTTCCCCAAGGATGGGTGTATTTATACTCATATTCTTAAAACTTGCATATTTTTTCCAAGTGTCGGTGGCGTATTCCGGTGTATTTATACGTACAAGAATACGTATTTTTATTGTGCTTATTAAGTATTCTTATACTTAATTTTTGTATTAATTTTTTTGAAATAATATTTCTAATAAAAATTCACCAATATATAGGGTCAAGTTATTCTACAAAGGCTTTTAATTGTAAGAAGTGTAAGAAGGATTTATAGAGTGACAGGTGTCCAATAACCTAAAACTAAACCCACTACATCACCACTAAAAACCTAAACACCCACCCACCCCCACCCCCCCGGAAAAAAAAACAAAAAAAACTATACCTCACCAAAAAAACCCCCAAAAAACCTACCCCCCCACGGGGCAATAAAAAAAAACTATACCTCACCAAAAAAAACCCCAAAAAACCTAACCCCCCCACCCCCCCCAAAAACCTAAAAAAAATCTAAAAAAAAAACTAAACACCCACCCCCACCACCACCACCCAAAAACCTAAACCCCCACCCCCCACCCCCTCGGCAAAAAAAAAATGGGTGGGTGATGTGGGGGGGGGGGGGTGTATTCTCATATAAGTCTAAAAAATAATTGTATTCTCATATAAGTCTAAAGAATAATATATTTTCAAGTTTAACTTAGAAAATATATACAAATCTATTTTTCACCCAAAAATAATGCATTTCATGTTTATTTATGAAAATATATACTTTCTCTAAAAATAATATACCTTCTAATAGTTTCAAGAAAATATGTATTTTTATTTACCCAAAAATAATATATTTTTCCTCTTGTCAAAAATATGATATATCTTTGTAATAATTGTAAAAATTATATTTTTGTTCTCTTGTGTCCAAAATACTAATCACCAAAATATACTTATGAATTTATTTCCGGAATATTTATGTGAGTTATATTCCTTCCTTGTTCAGTTTGTCAAATATTTAGGGTATAATTTATATATTTATTTCTTGGAATTTTTGATAATATTTTGGATTGTAATTTCTTGGTATTTTGGTGAGTTATATTATTTCAAGTCCTAGAATAATATAACTAATACACATAATATACAAATAATCACACACATGGTGATATCTAAATACATATTTTCCTAAATACATATTTAGTCACTTTTATCATCAAAAACCAACCTCCAATATTAAAATTTTTGTATCAAAATTTATGGCAAATTTTATATGAAAATCCATGGTTTAAAATATACTTGTAAATATTTGTTTAAAAATATTTTTCTAAGTGTTAAATTTCTAGAAAATTTTTGCCATAGTTTCCCTCTAAAAATGGAGGTTTTCATGCTTTCAAAGCATATCATTTTCTTTTATAAATCAACACAATCAACAACAAATCAACCAATACTTACCAATTTGCCAAAATCAAGCATAAATTACTACTTCATGAACTTGAAAGTTTATAAAAATGTGTAGTAACTTACTAGTGTGTTTAGTAAGCCTAGTTACCCTTTAAAGTGTGATTGTTTATTTAAAAACATCATTATTGAAGAAATTAGTTCTTTACAACTTGTAAATAAATTTTCTAAAAATGTTTCTTCTTGAGTTTTTCTTGTTAAATATGTATTTCTACACTTGATTAACCACTAAAAATATGGTTAACCTCTTTAAGAACCAAGCTTATGTAAATCTTGTATTTTTAACTTGGTTTCTTGGAAAATCATTCTTGAAATCATAGGTTTACAAGATTTTATGTTTACTTTGATCATCATTTTGCAAGAAAAACAATTTTCACTTCAAGTTCATGATTTACATATGGATGATTACTTTGATGTTAACATAATCATCCTCTCATCTTGCTAGATTATGTCTTTAATCACTATCTAGCAAGATCATATGATGTTCAACATCACAAACACAATCAATTAACAATCAAATAGCATAACAACACTTAAACAATATGTATTCTCATGATTTTAGTCTTATGTTTAAGTTTCATGTTCAAGATTCATAGTGTTCTTCATGATTATCAACTTGTATCATCTTTTAACCAACTTAAGAAGATGTAAAATAGAGTGTAGATGATCTTACTACTAGCTCAAGGCTAGGGATGACCACAAGATGAAGAAGAGGTGGATAAAAGCTTGTATGAGTGGTCCTTCAACTTCCAATAGTTCCTAGCTTCCCTGTATGGCTCCTTACACCTTTGAGTAGCAATGAAATGGATGAAACTTGATTGATGAAGGTGATGGTGTGGGTGGTTGTGTTCGGCCGAGACCAAAGAGGGAGAGGGAGAGAGTTTTGAGTGAAGTATTGAAATGAAAATGATGAGCTTAGTCTTTATGGTTAAACTTATAATTCACCAACACTAGATTATCTAATGGTTTATATGTTTTAAAAGATGAAACATAATCTAATACAATAAGCAAATAAAATCACATGTGGGGCCACTATGTTGGCCGAGAATAGGTGGGGGGGGGGGGGGGGGGTTAGACAAGGTTGTAATGGTAAGTTAGTTTATATGGTTAAAATCTAAGTGTTTAGTTAGGTTATTTAGTTATTAGGTGTTTATATAGTGTGTTATGATGTTCGGGGACCATAACTAGCTTGGTAATGTCACAACAATGCTTTTGATGAAAATTTGGTGTTTCGGGTAGTGTCTGGTTGTTCGGTTGGCTACCGGTTCGTTAAGGTGCTAAACTATGCAGTTTAGTGTGCTTTATGTTACCTTTTGTGACAGTTTTAATTCCCGACACTTAGGAAAGCATTCTGGATCATTTAACCATATTTCTACATGATATTAGAGTGTTTAAATGCTGAATTTTGCTGATTTCAGCAATTTAAGTGAGTTTCAGGCACTTTCCGGCACTTAAACTATCTCTAGGAAGGCAGTTTTGTGATCCTTACTTTCCTACACACTATACTAGTGTAACTCTTGGTTTCTGGCTCATTCCGTGTCTCAATACCATGTCTGTCTATGCACTGAATTCCGTCAGCATTTTTTCTGATTTATCTGATAACTGTGCAAACTTTGTTTCGTGCATCATTTGAATCAATAAGTGTTGCATGCAATAATGATATGACATTATGCAATATATGATGCACATGAATGTATATGGCAATAATCAAAAAGCAATTCAAATCATTAATTATAATTCTGCACAGTCATTAAGCACTAATCATTGTTTAATAGTTGTATGGATACCTGGAATTTTGTCAGTTGTCACAGAAATTTCGGATATCAGAATTTTCGAATATTTCGGATTCGGATATCGGATAGTTCGGATTGGATTTTCGGATACAGATATTTTTGAATACCCCTAACCACCACCATCCCCGTCAAACAACCACCACACCCACCCCTACCCCCATCCTTACCATTTTCCCCTTTTTCTGTGAACAACGACAACCACCACCCAACATCATTCAACGTTCAATTGCCACCATTATCTAAACAACATTCAACCTATAATCGACGGCCAATCACAAACCTGCAAATATCTCTGGAAACATTTTGCAAATTCTCGGCAACCTGCAAATATCTCCGGCCACAGTTACGAGTGGAGATTAGAAGCTTAGATTGCTAGTACCGAGATGGAGACTAAATGCTTAGATCTGTTAGGGTTTGTGGGTTTCTTTCTCAATCTATATGTTCTCAAGTTGAAAGCTTCCATTTTCTAACAATGTCTTAGAAATGGTGATGTGGTTCCCTTGTCATCGAACCCCACTGGTAATCACCGACACTCTTGCGTTTGATTTATTAAATCTCGTAAATTTATTCTAACCGGAGAAGGTGACCGGAAAAACTTGGGGTTGCCAAGAAGATGACGAGAAAACATGGGGACGCCAGAGAAGATGACCGGAAAAATGGGGTGGGGAAAGAAGTTTTGAAACTTTGTGAAGTGGGACCCATCTTTAATGGGTTTTGGTTCATTGGAGGTTCAGCTGTGATGATACCTGCATTATTCATGTTTAGAAGAGATAATTACAAATTACCTCCTTTATAATTTATAATTTTCAAAAAATACCCAAATAGATGACATAAAGTGGCCCGGTTAGGCATTTGGATGAAAATGACAAAAAGTTACAAACGTGACGGGCAATATGGTACAAAAAAGTCATTTTGGACGAAAATGACTAACATACCCAACCTCAGGGACAATTTTGGCAATTAACTCAAAAATATAATAACCAAAACCCAGTTGAAAAATACAATGACCAGAACCTCTAACCCAATGTAAAGAAAACCCAGTAAAAATAATTTGTTTAGTATATTTTTACATAACAATATCATACTCATATTAAAAATAAAAAAACTCGTTATTATACTTATTTTTTTTAAATGTCGTATGAAAAAGTTATGGACATTTTAATTTGATGGGAGAATTGACATGTGAAGAGAGAAATCTAATCTGATACTAATAAAGGAATGTAAATAATGCCACATGGCATCTAATATTAAGAAAGAATTATAAATAATGCCACATGGCATTTGCTCCTTTAATCTTACAACATTTTTTAATTTAATTTATGAATATCACTTTACTTATTGTTAGGTCCCTCGAAGGATGAGGTCAAACCTTATCCTTGTTATGTTTAACACACTAGCAAGTACGGAATCCAAGCTAGCATGCAAACCGATAGTTTATACGAGAGCACAAGCAACAAAGAGAAAGGTAGACACACGAGATATCAAAGTTTTCTCTTGTATTTCAGTGGACACGGTTACAGCCCTTGACAAACTGAAAATGCTCTCTACAAGACTGAGTTCACTCCTATCTCACACACACTCCTCTGTTCTATTTCTGTCTTCTAAATGAAGTGAACACATTACATGGATATATATATCCATCACAGCACGTCTGGTCGAAGGATCATCTTGACTGATCGAAGGATCATCTATCGATCAGAAGCCTATCGAAGGATCCACATATACCTCGAAGGATGATATCCTTCGAGGTCCATCTATATCCTTCGAAGGTTTATCCTTCGAGCTCATCGAAGGATATAACCAATCCTTCGATTACTCATCCTTCGACACAACATCTTACAAACAATGTGCTAACTGTTTGGCTAAGTCAAACCAGGAGGATGGTTGACTTGGTCAAACTTACATCGAACACACATATTAACAAACCTAAGACGTAACTCAGACTAACACAAGACATCATTTTGTATCATGACAAAATACAGACAAAGTACAGACACAAGTGCACCAACAAACTCCCCCTTGGCTGTAGCTTTGTCTCGATCTTCGTGTCTTCAAGTCTTTGACGTCCTTTCAAGTCTTCAATGTCGGAGGATCTTTAAAGTCTTCACGTCTTGAAAGCAGAAAGTGTACCAACAAACTCCCCGTTTCATGTAGGAAGTGTGTTGACTAACTCCCCCTTAACATAAGCTCCCCCTTGAGTTATGCTCGTGAATGCTTGTTCTTTATGAATTGAGATCCTTGTGGTGTTGATGATGGTCAGCGGCAACTCGATCATCTTCATCATTTGAGTGCCTTCACGTCGTGTCTTCATTCCAAAGCTTGTCATCGACCATGTTCTCCTTGCCTTTAGAATCTGCACATGCAAGAAATCTAAACGCGTAATGAGAACAACTGCTTGGAATATAGTAACATAAACAAATGACACACACATGACCATTTTTCAATCAAACACCGTCCGACAGTTTGGAAGTTTAACAAATTTATCAATTTCAGGTTTTTAACTTTCAAAACTTGCAAATTTTTACCGTTTATGAAGATTTAGTCGATTTTGGTTTTCAATCAGGTTTCAGGTAACGAAGACTCGAGCTCCAACATCGTACGATCGAAAATAAAATAGAAATAAAATCTTTTTGGCTTTTAGAAAGTTTATATTAAAACACACCTAAAATCTTTTTGGTATTTTTGAATATTTCAAATGTAAAGACTGAAAGCAGTAAATAAATATATACAAAGATGCAGAAACTGAAAGCATTAAATAAATATATACAGACATTCTTTTTGTGAGTTTCGAGGGTAAGAGAATCATATCAGTGTACGGTCATGTCAAAACGCTCTTGTTGTTCTTTTAGTTAACATTAAGATAAGCATCCTATAACGATTATCGGTATTGTTGTCCACATAAGCTCAAACTTATCAGATGTAATCATGTTTAGGGGATACGTTAAGGTATGATTTATACTTACCGACCGGTGTTCATCCACATCACGACACATTCCCGTATCAAGGTATGCACGAGGGTTCATCTTACCGGTGAGTATACCGATTATCATCTGTTTGACCGTATATGATGTGAGATTCTCACTTATTTTGATTTGAAAACAAGCCCTATGTGATAGAATCACTTATTGATGAGGAACTTGATTTTCGATGCATGAGGGCACAGGAGCAAGTCCGTGAACAGGTCAGTACTTTCGTACAGCAGAGAGACGAACTTGACTCCCGGATGAATGTGATATATTATCACTTATTTGTTTGGACATGTGATTGTTTATCACTTATTGAGGTCGAATGCAGTATGTACACGTATGTATAGTATCATGGAAGATCTAGACTTGCGTCCCCGTTATTTTTCGGTAAAAGATACAACCATGATACCCAGATGATAAGCAACATAAAGACCGGATATCTCAGAACCTCGGCAATCTCTCAAACGAAATTTCGGTACTAAGACCATATGCCAATGAATGGTTCCCACCTGGTCTTCAGTCGATTTAAGGTTATATCACCCTGCACACTTTAAAATGATTGTGAGCCTACCGATACATCTTATATAGAGCTGCTTATCGTTTTTCATTTAAGGTTTAAAGAGGTTTAGACAGACCACTGATGTACTATCATTTTCTCTTTTGCTCGCTAGGAAACTCATTTTTGTTTTTCTATTGTTTTTGTGTTTTTAAAAATTTTCAATGTTTTTGGATTTTTCAAATTTTACTCCCCCTAAAATTAATAAACTAAGATAAATTTAAAACACAAAGGTATTTACAAAAATGATTTTCCGATGTTGGTTTTACTCTTGCTTGACCTTAATGCCATTTACCAATAATAAATAGTCAAATCTTGATTTGTCAAATGCTTTGGTAAAAAGGTCGGCACGTTGGTCATCAGTGTGGACGTAAGCAACATCGATTAGCCTTTTCTCAAAGCAATCACGTATGAAGTGATACTTAATTTCGATGTGCTTAGTCTTTGAATGCTGCACAGGATTTCTAGTGATCTGTAAGGCAGCAGAATTATCAACATAAATAGGAGTAGTTAGGAATTCAAAACCGTAGTCCCGCATCTGTTGTTGGATCCATAGAACCTGGGAGCAGCAACTAGACGCAACAATGTATTCCGCTTCACATGTAGACGTAGCCACACATGTCTGCTTCTTGCACTGCCAAGTGACTAGGCGATTGCCTAAGAACTGACATCCTGCTGTAGTTGATTTGCCATCTTTCTTGCAGCCGCCGAAATCAGAATCACTGTAAGCCTTGAGATCGAAGTTATCATCCTTAGGGTACCATAACCCGGTGTCAGGGCAACCCTTCAGATAACGAAAAATCCTTTTGACAGCAGCATAGTGAGAGACCTTCGGATTCGCTTGGTATCTGGCGAGAAGGCACGTTGGATACATAATGTCGGGTCTTGATGCGGTGAGATACATTAAAGATCCAATCATAGCACGATAAAGTGAAGAATCCACAGCTTCCCCTTTTTCATCCGGAGTAATCCCGTGATTCTGCGGAAGAGGAGTATAAATTGGCTTTGAATCGGACATCTGGAACCGGCTCAAAATGTCTCCGACGTACTTGGTTTGATGGATAAAAATTCCAGATTCGGACTGATTAGCTTGCAAACCCAAGAAGAACGTCATTTCACCCATCGCACTCATCTCGAATCGATCTTGCATCACCTTCTCAAATTCCTTGCATAACTTATCATCGGTAGAACCAAAGATAATGTCATCGACGTATACCTGTACCAACAGAAGATCTTCACCTTTTTCTTTGATGAAGAGGGTACAATCGATCAAACCCCGTCTAAACCCGTTGTTCAGCAGGTAGGTAGACAGAGTCTCATACCAGGCTCGAGGTGCTTGATGAAGACCATATAACGCTTTGTTAAGTAGTAAAACTCTGTCAGGATGTAATGGATCTTCAAACCCCGGTGGTTGCTTGACATATACTTCCTCTTCGACTACTCCGTGAAGAAATGCACTTTTAACATCCATCTGGTACACCTTGAATTTCTTGAAGGATGCGTAGGCTAGAAAGATTCTAATAGCCTCCCGACGTGCAACAGGTGCATACACTTCATTGTAGTCAATACCTTCTATCTGACTGAAACCTTGAACAACTAACCTTGCTTTGTTTCGGACAACAATCCCACGGTCGTCCTTCTTGCACTTAAACACCCAACGAGTTCCGATCTTCTTGTAGTGTTCGGGCCTATCAACCAATTTCCATACGCCCAACTTCTCGAACTGCTGAAGTTCTTCTTGCATGGCTTCCACCCAGGAATCATCTTTCAATGCCTCCTTCCAAGATCTAGGCTCTTCTTGGCTAACATAGCTGGCGAAATACCAATCATTTTGTTGTCCCGATTCTCGTATCTCAGCATACAAGCCAGCATTTTCGTTGTTTCTGATTTGATTCCTTGTCCTTACACCACTGAGAACATCACCTATAATATTCTGCTGAGGATGAATGTTATGAATTCGGGTTTCAGGAACTAGAGGAATGTCAACATTGGTCCTTAAGTTATTGATATTTAAATTCCCGATATCATTCTGAAGCTGTTGAGTTGTAGAAGATGATGCATTTTCTTCTTGGACAATTGGCGCAGACACTGGATCCGTTGCTTCTGAAGTACCTTGAACCGGACCCCGTGCTTCACCATCATTTGCATCAACATACTCCTCATCTTCCGATGACAAATTGTAGTCGACAGCATCATTAAACACCTCATTTGAAACGAGATTGTTGACAGAAGAAGATGCTTGTGAGTCAACAATGATTGGACGAACTAACTGAGAGCCAGTCACATTCTCGCTTTCAGACAACATTTGAGCAATTGCGTTGTCATCATCAAATGTCGGCAGATTGAATGAGTCGAAAAGACCATCATAATCGAACATCCATGGATCTCCAGAAGGCTTCGGTGGATTAGAATATCTTTGAACTTTTACTTCACCCCACTCTTCAATCTTCTTGGTAGTCAGGTTCCATACTCGCAGATTAGGAGTAGCATACCCAAGGAAGTAACCTTCGATAGCTTTGGCACCAAACTTCCCGTCAGGCTCAATCATGGTACATGGTGCACCAAAAGGTTCTAGATATTCCAAGTCAGGAGTCTTCTTGTGTAGGAGTTCGAAGCACGTTTTGCCATGTCTTTTCACTGTGAGAACCCTGTTTAACGTGTAGCAAGCTGAGGCAACAACTTCAGTCCAGAATCGAACTGGAAGCTGAGACTCAACCAACATGGTTCTTGCAGTCTCAATTAAGGTTCTGTTCTTTCTTTCAGCGACTCCGTTTTTTTGTGGCGTGTACCGAGAGCTGTATTCATGAAGGATTCCTTTTGCAGTGCAAAATTCATCCATAACCCTGTTTTTGAACTCGGTTCCATTGTCGCTTCGAATTCGCCTCACCTTTAGATTATAAAGATTTTCCAACAAGGTGATCAAATTCTTTAGAATTTCTGGAGTCTCACTCTTGTGGACCATGAAAGCAACCCATGAAAATCTTGAATAGTCATCAGTGACTACCAAGCAGAAAACTTCCCCGTGCACACTCTTGTGTTTGACTGGGCCGAAAAGGTCCATATGCAGACGTTCGAGTGGTATGTTTACAGTGTTAACCTTTTTCAATGGATGTGATTTCTTGATCTGCTTCCCTTTCTGACACGGCACACAGACATCTTGAAGTTGGAAACTCTTCACATTGACACCTCTCACCAGATTGTTTTTGACAAGGTGATTCATTTTTCTGAGGTGAATATGACCCATCCGTCTGTGCCAAGAGATCGTCTCCTTTTCAGTGGCTTTTGAAATAAAGCAAGTAACTTGTTTGGACTTGGTTATTGCTTGGCTCATATCGAGGACATACAAATCATTAACTCTTGGTGCTGATAAGAGAATCCATTCTTCGGGAATCTTGAATCCTGGCTTCAGCACATAACAACCGGCATTATCAAAATGCACGGTGAACTTCTTGTCGCAGATCTGAGAAACACTCAGGAGATTGTGATCCAACTGTTGCACATAATTGATTTTGTCGAAACTCACAACTCCATTTGAGATCATTCCCTCGCCGGTGATATACCCTCCTTTGTCTCCAGCAAACGCAACATATCCTCCTCTTATACTTCGCACATCGAAAAGAAGACGATAGTCGCCCGTCATGTGCCTGGAAGCCCCACTATCAACAATCCAATGACTATTAATAGTTCCTCCTGGAGCCGCCTGCACATGAAATTAACTTATCAGTTTGAGAGGGGGACCCAAGCCTTTGTGGACTTGGGTCGTCCTTGATCATCAAGGAAAGTGATTTCAATCACTTGATGATTAGGAAAAAGAACCTGTGGTGCTCCCCCTGATTGAATTACCTGCTTTTGCTTCCAAGCTGTTTGTCCTTTACCAGTATTTGAATTTATTGTTTTAGCATTTACTGGTTTTACAGTTTCAGATTTTGCTTGTACAGGTTTTTCTTCTTTGACCTCTGATTTTAAGGCCTTTTCAATTACCTTTTGATTCTTTTGCCTTAACTTCTTTTCCCTTTCTTTCAAGACACGTGGGTCTTGTTTCGGGGAAACTGATCGTTTTCGGTAATTGATTTCTTGGGGAGCACTCGTTTTTTACTTCAGCTTTTGCACGTGTGGGCAATATCTTACAATATGCCCAACTGTCCCACATTCAAAACATGTTCTCCGCTCTACAAACTTCGGAGAAACATGTTGATGACCAGACGGAGAACCAGACAATGAACTTTGTGATCTAGATGTGCTTGGACCTAAATCACATCCGTTGGTGTGTTGGGTGTAATTATTCTGATCATTTCGTTTTAAAATTCTAACTTGTTTTATAAACTCAATGTTAGATTTATCCTGAAATGTTTCAAGTTTGTCTGAACCCGTGGATCCAACAAAGTTCATTTTCAGTTCTCGTTTCTTAACAAGAGCTCTTTTGTTTTGCACCTTTTGTTGTTGAACCTTAGGTTGCTCAACCTTTAATTGTTGAATTTTAGGTTGTGCAGCCTTAGGTTGAGTAGCCTTAGACTGTTCAACTTTAGGTTGTTGAACCTTTGGTTGTTCAGTCTTAGGCTGCTGAACTTTAGGTGCTTGAACATTCTTGTTCTGAGCCTTCTTTCCCTGTACCTTACCCTTTCCGGAGTTGACTTGTTGTTTTTGGTTTCCGTATTGTTTTCTAATTTGTTCACACGGAATTGGATCACATTGAGTGACGGTAACTTTGCCACTTTTGTTCCCCAAAAACTTATCAGTGCATCCTTCAAAAATTTGCTCAATTAAATCTTGATTTACATTTTTAATTGGAAAATCTTTGTTAGAATAGATTTTGCTATCTCCTTTGAGCGTGTACAACAAGTTATTCTCTTCACGGCTAGATACAAGGGACTCCATTGCTTTTGACATTTCAGTCTTACTCGGTTTCACTGGTGGATCACACAGGATGTGATTCTCGATTGGAATATCTGTTGTAACCGAGTTAGACTGTTGTTTCACAATTTCTTCAGATTCATCATCCGAAGAATCAGCATACTCAACAATGGGAGGACTCTGTTCCTTAACACACGATGAATCTGTCACATTCTCAGATTCTGATTGACCCGAGGATGATGCACCAGTTGTGAACCCGAGGCCTGCTGCAAAGTCATCTAGACCGAGTGGCACAGTAGGTTCAAAACGGGGCATATCCTCGTCATCAGGCAATTTGGAGTAATTGTGATTCATTGGGGGAGGACATGATTTGAATCCAATACATTTTGCATCCCCCTTTTTCTTTTTCTTTTGAACGTCAATGATGTGATCCAATACATAGCGGGAATTGGAATAGCTTTCCAGTTTCTGCTTAATTGTCTCACATTCACATCGAGCTGTTGCCAACTCTACCATTTGCTTTTCAATTGTGTCAATAAGATTATTGTTAGCATGTTGTTTTCGCAAAACAGCCTTTTGTAATTCTGAAACATCATGTCTTAATGACGCAATTGTTGCTTTAAATTCCTTTTCATTTCTGGTTAAAAACAAGTTAGCTTCAGTTGCTTTAGAAAGATCTACAATCAATTCTTGATTGTGTTTGTATGTGATTTCAAACTGACTTTCCTTTTCAGCATATTTTAAAGACTTTTCACATTCAATAGGAACAGAAATAGAGTCAGAATTAGTATCACATACCTGAGAAGTTTGACCTTCTACGTGAGCCATAAAGGCTGTATGAAAAGAAAAAGATCCATCTTCAGAGAAGAACTGAGCAAGCTTCTCGGAAGTTCCAGCAGATTTCTGGCAAAGAATAGATCTCCTCTTGCATAATGCTTCAGCTTCAGCCAAAAGCTCATCAACTTCCAAATCTAAAGCATCACTTGATAAATCACCAGAATCAAGTGATTCCCCATCCATGCTCCCACTATAACCCGAACTATCTTCATCTTCTGAAGATTCACCAGCAGACACGGGTTCTACTACCTTCTCCTTCTCAATCACTTTAGCATAACATGCTGTTCCACCATTTCCTCCTTCTCCAAGCTGAAGGTTCCAATTGCAGATTTCATCAGCTTGAACAACCAATCCTCTGTGGGGATTAGTGTTTGTGGATCCAGATGCATTTCCTCCAACGGGAACTATTGATCTGTCAGAATTGTTGTTCTGTTGCTGTTGTGGCTGTCCTTGATTCCTGAAGGGATTCTGATTTCCTTGCTTAGGTGGCTTCTGACACTCCCGCTTGAAGTGACCCTTTTCACCACAATTGAAGCAAGTGACATCATTCTTATCAAAACCATACTTGGTGTTGTTGTTGCTATTCAAGTTGGTTCTCCCCGTCCTTTCCATAAACTCCTTTGCTCTTCGAATTGCACTAGCAAGAGCCCATTTGATATCCATCATCTCAAACTCTTCTCTATCCACTTGCTGATAATCTTCATTGGTTAGATTGATATTCCCAATCTGACCTGCGACCAATCCACAATAAGCACTAACCAAGGTGTTCAACATCTCCATGTGCTCCTTGGCTATTTCGACACTGACTTTGGAAAAGTTGGAAGTGTCTAATATGACTGTGTTCGGATTGGAAGTGGCTTGAAAGTTTGAAGAGCTTCCATAAAACCCTTGCTGTTGCGGTTGTTGCTGCTGAGCTATCGGTTGCACATCCTGTTGTAGAGAAGAAGAAACTGGTCTTGAATACATCGTGTATGCTGAAGGATCAAACTGATCTGTTGTGGAAGGTCCGGTGTTTGAGATGAAGGCTGTTTGAAGCTTCGCATGTTGAGAGGCTGGTTTTTCTCCACTGATACCTCCTGCAATCCCATAGTACATCTCTGGATTTTGAGGAGTTAGTGTTCTTTTTGCCTTAAGCTTTTCTTCTACATCCTTGTTCTCCAATTTTTGAATTAACTCATAAACGGTGATTGTGTCTAGAACACCATTTTCTTTGAGAATTTCAAGATAACCGCTCCACTTTGCTGGTAAGCCATCAGCGAATCTCTTCACCATTTCTTGTGGAGTGGCAGTGACTCTAAAAGCAAACATCTCGCTCAACAAGTGATGAAACCTTGTAGATAACTCTGCCAAAGTCTCATTCTCCATACACGTGAATCCTTCAAACTCTTTCTTCAGTAATTCTTGCTTGATCTTTCTAGATTGAGCATTTCCTTCACATCGTAACGTGAGCATATCCCACAAGCTTTTAGTAGTCGTGCAGTAAACAAACTGGTGGTAAATGTCTCTGTGAAGAGCTTGTGTGAGAATCATGAATGCTTTCTTTTCTAACTCAAATTTCTTCTTATCATCATCAGACATAGTGCTGTAAGTTTCTGGATTAGATCCTGCAACTTCCAAATCATTGTCAAATGCGGTGAAGAAGCACATCCATAGATCTTGACCTTGCCCCTGAACATAAGTTCTCAGCCTTTCTTTCCACCATCCCCAATCATTGATGTGATTTAGCTTTGGCGGTTTTGTGCTTGTACCAGTTTCACTGTCGTTCTGCATCATAGCTTGAATGCTGCTGCTTTGATTTGTGACCAATGCCCATTGATTTGCAGTTATCATTGCAGCTTGAGGTGGGGCAATAGCCTGCATCCATGCAGTTTTGTTGAAATCTGACGCAGATTGCATAGCTGATGATTGCGTAGCTGATGATTTTGGAGTCAAAGTTGTTTGAGTCCACGCGGTTGGATCCCACTGACCGTTTGTTCCCATTTTATAAAAATTAATATATTAAGTGAAAATTTTAATTTTCACAAACTATGTTAATATCTCGAATGATAACAACCAGCCGAAGGATCCTTGATCGAAAGACCTGAAAAACACAAACTTATTAAACTTAAACAGACTAGAATCGAAGGAACAGAACTTGTTCGAAGGATCAACAGTGTTCGAAAGATCACTGTTGAGCTTCGAACAATGATTTCGAAAGATTCTCCAAACGTAGGATCCTTATCTTTCGAATAAGAGCTGCGGACCGAAAAAAGTATCCTTCGAAAAGATTCCTTGGATCGAAGGATAAGATACAGACTTCGAAGGATGATTATCTATCGAACTTCCTTTGATCGAAAGATGATCTTTCGACTTCGAAGGATATCCTTCGACCAGCACTGACACAGTTGACAAAAGTGAAAGGTTGGTGAAAAGGTGATGGGTTGGTGGAAATCTTTCGGCAGAAAGGTATGGTCAGACCATACTTTTACCAAAACCAAGATTTGAACAATAAAATATTACCCAAAAAGGACAGATCTTATCCAGAAACCGGTCACCGGAGTAAGCCGGAATTTTGGCCGGAAATTACCAAATTTCTCAAAAACAAGTTTTTAAGTTACCCAACCCGTCCTTTAACACACCCGGTTAGTTTAGAACACGTTTTTATGACAAGAAAAGCGAGAAAAACACTAAAAACGGTTGCTAAAACAGTGAGTTTTGTCCAAAACACTCCAAAGTCTTGTATAAACTCGGTTTTTAACAAGGAAAAGAGCCACGGCTCTGATACCACTTGTTAGGTCCCTCGAAGGATGAGGTCAAACCTTATCCTTGTTATGTTTAACACACTAGCAAGTGCGGAATCCAAGCTAGCATGCAAACCGATAGTTTATACGAGAGCACAAGCAACAAAGAGAAAGGTAGACACACGAGATATCAAAGTTTTCTCTTGTATTTCAGTGGACACGGTTAAAGCCCTTGACAAACTGAAAATGCTCTCTACAAGACTGAGTTCACTCCTATCTCACACACACTCCTCTGTTCTATTTCTGTCTTCTAAATGAAGTGAACACATTACATGGATATATATATCCATCACAGCACGTCTGGTCGAAGGATCATCTTGACTGATCGAAGGATCATCTATCGATCAGAAGCCTATCGAAGGATCCACATATACCTCGAAGGATGATATCCTTCGAGGTCCATCTATATCCTTCGAAGGTTTATCCTTCGAGCTCATCGAAGGATATAACCAATCCTTCGATTACTCATCCTTCGACACAACATCTTACAAACAATGTGCTAACTGTTTGGCTAAGTCAAACCAGGAGGATGGTTGACTTGGTCAAACTTACATCGAACACACATATTAACAAACCTAAGACGTAACTCAGACTAACACAAGACATCGTTTTGTATCATGACAAAATACAGACAAAGTACAGACACAAGTGCACCAACACTTATCTTAATCCCTATTATATTATAATAAATGTTTTATAAAATGTTATCAAATCTCTTCTCCTTTTAATCCCTATTATATTATAATAAATGTTTTATAAAATATTATCAAATCTCATCTCCTAACATTCATATTATATATAAATTTCTTCATTATGATATATACTATGAACGCATATATTTTTGATTTGTTTTATTTTATTCGAATACTCAGATTATTTTAGATTTTTGCAATAATTGAATAATAAAATATTCCGAATTAGTATTAGTGATAAAAAAAATCAATATAAATTATATTATTGCAATTTCTCCGCGATAATTCATATGTTACTTTTATTTTAAAATATTGATGTTATTTTATTTTCATAAATATTGTTATTTATATATTTGCAACAATTTCCATAAATAAGCTTCACATAACTAATGCATAAGGGTAATATAATTTTTTGAGTTAATTACAAAGTTAGTCCCTGTGGTTTGCACAAAATAACATACTTAGGTACTAATAGTTTAAAATCACCTTCTAGGGTATTAATTTTTCATTTTGTAACTTTTGGGGGTATTAACTTCTAAGGTATTAACATAGTTAGTCCATGTGGTTTGCACAAAATAACATGCTTAGGTATTAATAGAATGTGATTTTAAACCTACAAATAACGTTAATACCTCCAAACGTTACAAAATGAAAAGTTAATACCCTAGAACGTGATTTTAAACTATTAGTACCTAAGTATGTTACTTTGTGCAAACCACAGGGACTAACTATGTAATTAACTCACAAACTCTAATTTTTTAGAATTTTGTAACCAAAAGTTTTTTTATCTATGTAACAACTTTCAATTTCGATAAGATTACATATTTATGAGCTTCTCATGGATTAATCACAATCTCAATTCACTTTTTTTCTTAATTCAGAACCTTTAAGATTTTTAGTTTATTTACCTATATAAATATATAATCTTATTTATCATATATATATATAATATGGAAGTATCTATAGAAAACCCTTATAATTGAGAAAACTTGGGAAACTCTAACCTCCCGAATTTTTTAAAATTTTTTTTACACATGTTATATACATGTTTTTAAGGGTTTTGGGCCAAAAAAATAAAAAAAGCACAGAGTTGATATTTAAAAAAAAAAACAAATTTCTAGGGTAACATATGTCACACGAATGTAACATATGTTGCACCAAAACTTGTTTATTTTTTTTAAATATGTACTTGGCGCTTTTTTGATTTTTTTTGCCCAAAACCCTTAAAAACATGTATATAACATGTGTAATTTTTTTCAAAAAAAAAATCGGGAGCTTTGAGTTTGTCGGGTTTTCTAACCACAAGTGAGTTTTCTATACATCCTTCCCCTATATATATATATATTGGTTAGGTTAACATACAATATCCCTTATCTACAATATGTATGCGCTCATCTCAGCCGTCAGATCTTCATCCCACATTGAAATCGCATGTTGGTTTTTTGTAACAATTTCGCATGTTGGTTTTTTAACATGCGATTTCATCAAAATTACCACATGCGAAATTGTTACAAAAAAACAACATGCGATTTCATCAAAATTATCACATGCGAAATTGTTACAAAAATCAACATGCGATTTCATCAAAATTATCACATGTGATTTCATCCATGTTATTTTATAACATGCGATTTCACATCACGTACGTAGCGTACGTTAAGAGGTATTGTACAGTACACTTTCTATATATATATATATATAGTGAAAGTGTAAAATACAATATTCCTTAACGTACAATACGTACGATATAGTGAAATCGCATGTTATAAAATAGAATGGATGAAATCGCATATGATAATTTTGATGAATTCGCATGTTGGTTTTTTGTAACAATTTCGCATGTGATAATTTTGATGAAATCGCATGTTGCTTTTTTGTAACAATTTCGCATGTGTTAATTTTGATGAAATCGCATGTTGGTTTTTTGTAAAAATTTCACATGTGGTAATTTTGATGAAATCGCATGTTAAAAAACCAACATGTGAAATTGTTACAAAAAACCAACATGCGATTTCAATGTGGGATGAAGATCTGACGGCTGAGATGATCGCGTACGTAATGTACGATAAGGGCATTTGTACGTTAACCTAACCCTATATATATATATATATATATATATATATATATAGGACAAGGATCCGTTAGGAACCACGCTTTATTGCGAGAACCGCGAGAACCAATGTGAACACAACCAAAAACATTATGCATATTTCTAAAGAACCACATGCATAGTTTTCAAAAAAACATTATGCTCGTATGATTGACTTAACATACGTAGTACTCAACCTCCAAATTCTGCTTCATATGTCGCCTTGGCATATCTAGCGCCTCAACTTCATGGACATTCTACCTCGTGTATCGACTTAAGCACGTCTAGTGCAAGGTTTCGAAGCGTCTCCCACTATTCAAATTCCAAAATCTATATAGGATCTTCTTATCTTCACAATTAGATCCTTGTGGATGATTATCGCTCAAATCGGAGTCCGTAATTGAATTTTTTCTATGCTTTAATTCTTACATTACGATTCAATAAGGACAAAGCCGAATTCCTATTAAGATCTTCCTATCTTCATAGTTAGATTCTTGAAAATGTTTAAAGTGCCAAATGAAATCCACGGATTGGATTCCTGGTGTGCTTTAAATACCCGTGTACAAATTAACAAGCAAATTAACAAAATGACAACAAATTTGAAACCAAGATAAACAATTATGTGATTGCGTGATTATGTTTTATGTGTTGTATTTTTGTGTAATCTGATTTTTCGTTATCCAAATCCTAGTAGAATCTTCCATATCTTCATATGAGGGATTCATAGTAGGATATCCAAAGGTACTACCTTAAATCCTAAATGGGCTTCTACGTAATAGTTAAGACCCTTGGATTATATAGTACTATTCCATGATTCAAAAGACACCCCTTGAGTGGTCTAGTTAAAAAGATTGATTCAAAATCTGGTTAGGAATGGCATGTGATGATATAGCTGAAAAGACTCATTGGTGGTCTATTTAAGAGATCATTTATTGGTTTAATTAAAAGGACCCTATGGTGGTCTAGTCACAATCATCACAGGTTTCTTCATTTGGTTTTCTTCCCCTACACATTATAAAATGCACTGTGCGGACTATGCAAGGAATTTCGTAATTATGGATGCATACATAATTATGGAATTCAGTGCACAGAAACCACAGTAAGATTTATCATGTGTAAGAACCTATAGTGGCAAAAATAACGAAACGTGAACAATGTAATGGAGGTACGGTGGACGCACCAATGGCGCTTCATATACTTGTATATAAGTGTCCCTCTTACATTGCAAGCATGATGTTATTTAAAGTTACTAGAAGTTCAGAACCCTAACCAATATTGTTTTATCTTTTCAACTTCAAGTTTCGAGCTCTCACGAGTTTCCTCTAAATAAATTTCAGGACGAAATTTTCTAAAGTAGGGGAGACTGTGACATCTGTGCCTCCACGGCCATCATACAAGTACGAATCCAATGAGAATTTGTGTTTCATACTTGGGATTTGTATAAATATGTGTATCACTTGCACATATCAATTCTTATTCGATTTCGAGCTTCAAATCGCTTTCTGAAAGGTTATACGCGAAATGATGCGTAAACGTAATCAGTTTAATGCGACAAACACTCTGGAATAGTGACATAGGCTTAACATACCTTAAATAACCTTTACAAAACTTAGAAATAAGTTTTGGAGGGTTTGGTGTGTCGAAATCAAGTTTATTCGATCGTAGGGACTATTTGTGTCAAACTGCAAAAGTCTGCTGATTCGTATGGTATCGAACCTTCCGGAATATGTTCATAAGTTAAACATACCCTAAATATCCTTTACATAGCTTAGAAATAGGCTTTAAGGGGTTCGGTGTGCAAAAATAAACTTTTGGTCAAACAGGGACTAAAAGCGTCAAAAAGTGCATAAGTTTGCATTTTCGCGCATATCTTACATTCTGAATATATCCGGACATCCAAAAATTTCTGTAATCATTAAAATATTTTATTTTAGTGATTGGCATGCTAAAATCCCATTCGTCGCGTAATTTGGATCGTTTTCGCATCCGTTCGTGTTTCATCGTAATTAACCGAACAACGCAACCGTACAACCAAACGAAATGGCATCCAGGATGTTTTTAAGCATATTTCATGTTCCCTATGCTTTAACTTCATTGTAGAGCCTTGAAAATGTCTTAACGGGCCTTAAAAAAGTCAAATATGGCCATATACACTTACAGGGACCAAAGATGTAAACATTGAAACTTGTTTCTGATCTACCCTCGGTCGCGGGCCGCGTAGGCCAGCTCTCTCTCGTACGCGGGGCACGAGAGCTGCCCAGATCAACAAAAATTAGTTTTTCAAAACAGCAGCTGGTTTTCAGGCTTTTGCACTTGGTTTTTCAACTCTATGAGCTTGTTTTGGGCACCCATAGTATTGTATTTCAGTGGGTAACACTTGGATGGTTGAGATCAAAGCTCGTAATCCAAGAAACGATCCTAACGGTTGTCCAAATCCTATATATACCCACCTTGATTCAATTCAATCCTCACATTTGATTTGAGTTTATACTCTAAGTTGAAGCCTTTGCTTCATACCTGAGTATCTTAGATCAAGTTCTTCATCGCTTGGACCTTTTGAAAGTTTCTTTCATGCTTTTATGTGTTTTTAAGTGTGAAAGGCAAACGATGTTTGACTTTCTGCTTTGACCAGTCAATGGTTAACACGAAGTTCGTTTGAACTTCGCAACGTGAGCGTAATCACGATGGTCATAGTCCTTTGTGACTATACCTACTGATTACCACGTTATTTAGGCATAGTGACGAGTCTTAGTTTCGGTCAAAATATGCGTTTATGCGTATTTTGCAACCAAACTATTCTTGGATATCAAAACCCTTTGTTTTGATATCAAACTTGTTTTCTAACTTTGTTAAACATGTTTAACTCGTCACTTTTAGTTTAGTGCTTATATAGGGTCGTAAGATAAGCGGTCTAAACAACCGCTTAGACTTTCGAACCCGACCCGTTTGGTCGATCATTAGGATCCGACCAAACATATTTTTGTGACCATAGTTATATAGGGAATAACCTTCCGAGGTTATACCTTATGGTCACTTCGTTTACTTAGTTGTATGATAGGTAATTTATATGCCTTAGGAAAATGACCAAAATGCCCTTTTTACGCATAATTTCATTTTAAGCATATTTAAACTAAATTTTGACATCTAAACTGATTAGGAAACATTATTAGACATGTTAAGGCATATAATACTTGTCATAGGATTAGTTAGGCGGTCCGAACGCGTTTTATGCGAACGACGCGTTAAAGTGGCGTATGCTACCTAAACGGGTCGTAATGAGTCATAATCACTTAGGTTAGGTTTCGATTTAGAATGCAGGCTTTGTTAAACCATATTACATGAGTTCTAATACTCATTTGGTTTATGAAACCTCATTCTATCCGATCCTCCGATTTAGGTCCAGTTTATTAACATAGTTACCTATATTAGGTGCCGATTGATTCTGTGATCCTTCTAGCGTTGCTTGGTTGTTATTCAAGACTTCTAAGCATTCTCAAGTGAGTACATAGTCCTCTCTTTTACGTTTTCAAATGTTTTGGGGTGATACACATGTGCCTACTTGTTACTTTCATGTTTTTCATGCTTTTATAACAAATACTTGCTATGTTCATTAGTACACATATAGTACATGATTTCCATTATGTTTTGCTATGTATGTTCACTTAGTATGCTAGCACATTGATTTTCATATATTACACTTTTGTTGCATATGTTCACTCAGCATATGGACACATTGATTTACATTGTATTTTTGTTGCATATGTTCACTCAGCATATGGACACATTGTTTTACATTTCTACTTTATATGTTCATTTAGCATATTTAGTACATTATTTTCTCTTAACATGCTTACATTTGGTAAACATTTGTTTTGTTTAACGGCTCAAAAATACGTTCATTAACACCGATCATGCCGCTCGGTAGAAGGTAGTGGTACCATAGGAATTGACAAATCCCATTCCTGAAATCCTAGGTTTGTTTGGGTGGAAGGAATGATCGAATCCGAATTCATTTTTGGTAGACCTCTGACTTGTTCTAGGGTTTATACTTCAGTCTCAAGGCTTGGATGTATATGTTGAACATTACCACGTAGATGTTTGTATCAATAAAGCATTAATTTTTACAAAACATAACTTTTGATTTAAATTATGATTTATCAAATACATTGTTTTATACATTTCTTTCTTATAGGGTTGAGTAAATGCTTTTATTCACTATACATTACATTTGATTATACATGAACATTTTTACATTGGTGGTTTGTTTGAGTCAGTGATTTAAATAATGAGGCGTGTGTAATATGATGAAAGCATGGTGGATACGTCGCCGGTACTTCCTATATATAAGTGCTTTTATGATATTACATATCGTAGCGTTATTTAAACCATTTCAATTTAGACATATTACATTTTACACAAAATAACATATCTTTACAAAACATTGTTTTACAAACAACATATTTTATACAAACTCATTTTTACTTGGTTATTTATGTAACCATGCATTATTCTTTTATATTATATGTTTTCTTATCGATTTTCGTATGATTTCTAAAAGAAAATATTTTAAGGTTCATGACTACTTTTGTTAAACATTTTCTTTAAACTTACAAGTCATGAATCCTATTTTAATAAAACCTATGTATCTCACAGGCATTTTTATGCTGACGTACCTATTTTCACATGTGTTTTCAGGAGCTGATGCATAGGATTGATCAAGATACACTTAGGCGGACTTGGGCCTTAGTGACAATAAAAGATGCAAGACTAGTTAATTATGTTATGTCTCTTTTTTTAAGACATTGTAACCTCTTTTAAATTCAATAAAACAAAACTTCAATTACCATGTGTTATGAAACAATGATTCTGTTACTCCACTCCCCGACTTTTCCGCCGCGGTTTGTTGTTTTACGCGGTCGGGGTGTGACAAATCACGTAATGGGTATTTAAAAATCACGTAGTCATGTGTTGGGTATGCAAAATCACGTAGTCATATGTTGGGTATGCAAAATCACGTAATGGACTAATGGGTATTCGAAATCCGGCAATTTATTTTAAGAAATCTATAACAAAATGCTGCTTGAATTAAAGAGAATGAAATGCTCGTTAATACAGTGTAACTTTTTTTTTTTGAAAAATATTAACTTGTGAAAAAGTTATAGCCGTTTAAAAATCAAGGGGGGGGGGGGTTATTCAAGTGAGAAAATACTAAATTACCCTTCCTGCCAATAACACTTGTCATTCCTCTCCTTCTCACGTATACTCTGTACTTAAATTATGTCTTATAAATGATCTCTACACTGTAAAATAACTATTATATGAATAAATTATGGGTTGAGTTATAGTACAAAGAGTAAGAAGCCACTATAGAGTGACAAGTATCCAAGGAGAAATCATTCACATGCAAGTCACATGTTATCCCCCTTTTTTTTCAAAATGGCGATAACTTTTTTATATGTTATTTGTTTTTTTAATTATACCATACAATCGAGCGTCGTTTTATTTTTAATATGAGTATCCTATTGTTATACTTTAAAAAAATCGAAAATCCAGTTGCGTATTACACAATGGACATAACATAAAACACAATGAGCATCAAACTAAAAACACAATGGAAAGTTGACCAAAAACACAGTCGATGACAACGATAAAAGACACAATAGACAACAGACTAAAACATAATGGACATAAAGTAAAATACAATAAGTATCAAACTAAAAACGCAATGGAAAGTAGACTAAAAACACAACTGATGACAACAGATAAAAGAGACAATTGATGATAACAGATAATAGACACAATGGATAGCAGACTAACACATAATGGACAACAGGCTAAAAAACAACAGACAACAGACTAACAACACAATGAACAACACTAAAACACAATGAATAACAGATTAAAACACAATGCATAACAAAACAAAAACGCAACTGACAACATATTAAAACACAATGGATAAAAGACTAATTACAATGACCAGAATCTAAAACACAATGTATAAAAAATCCACCTAGCTGAAAAACACATTAGAACTAATAACATAATGCATACAAAACCCAAATACAAGACCATCTTCATTGTGTCATACATTGTGTTATAGGTTCTGATAAAAACGCATTGGACAGAACCCAAATTAACATTGTGTTATAAGTTTCGATAATAACACAATGTGTATAAACCCTAGTAAAAATATAGAGTTAATTGTCAAAATCGTCCCTAAGGTTTGGGCATGTTTGCCATTTTCGTCCAAAATGATTTTTTTTGTACCATATTGCCCCCCACATTTGTAACTTTTTGCCATTTTCATTCGAATGCCTAACCAGGTTACTTTGTGCCATCTGTTGGGGTATTTATTGAAATTTATAAATTATAAGGGAGGTAATTTTTGGATACCGGTTTTGAACACCCCTAGTGGTGGTGTGTGGCGGTGGTTGTGTGTAGCGGAGGGGATATCCTAAAATTTCGGATACCTGATTACACTATCCAAATCCGTATCCGAATTTCCAGATATCCAAAATTCGGATATCCGATCGGATAGTGAATCGGATATCCGAATCCATTAGTTATTTAATTTTTATTTTTTTATTATTTTTTTAATATTTTGAACTGGATATTCCGGATAGTTTTGGATATCCAAATATAAATTTTCGGATAGTTTCGGATATTTCGGATGTTTTTCGGATATTTCGGATGTTTTTCGGATATTTCGGATGTTTTTCGGATATTTCGTATAGTTTCGGATATTTCGGATATCCGAAATATCCGAAAATTTTCAAAATCACTACCCGAATCCAAAAATTCGGATATCCGAATTTCAGATATCTGAAATTGTCACACCCTGAATTTTGCGGAAGCGTGATTATGTGTGACTTGCTTAATATCATTGCATTCAACCATAACAAACAACTAAATGATAAACCCAAAGATGTCCATCAATAGATTAAGTTTAAAACATCACAACAACATTGTCTAAAAATTCAAACACGGACTTCAAACCCAAATTACAAACCATTCAAATTGTTTTAGAGTTCCATAAGGACTCGACAAAAGATACTACTAAAAACAAGGCTTTGAACTATGTATCTTATCCAGGATAAGATTCACAATCCAATCCTTTTGACACCTAATGACATCTTTTATTTTAAACATCACTTGAAAACTTCCAACGCCCGCCAGATCCACATTTAGTTTCCTGAAATACATGTGGTTTGAAAACATCAACAAAAGTTGAGCGAGTTCATGTGTTTTGTATGTGTGCACGAATAAACCTTTGAAATCATTGTATGTATGTATGTTTTGTAAACCCGGTATGAAAGAAAATAAGGAAACATATCAATTAATGGTTTGCAAGGCCATTAACATGTGTTCAACGACGTAGGAAGGCTCAAACCTAGCAGATTTTGTACCGGGCCTCCGCTGTAAGACATAGTCACCTCATGGGCCAAACCCTGGTCCTCATGGGTGTGGGCTCGCTACACCCAAATAGATCTATCACTCATGTCCATCGGTCCATATACGAGGATTAATGGTCTTAAGTGTGCGCCTACCCATTCACATGATCTAACAGTTCATTCCTTAGCTAACCATACCATATGTAAACGTTTGTAAACATTTTGTAACATGTACTTCACCCCCGAAGTTGTAAAACAAAACAGTTAAAAGAAAAGGGGGACATGAACTCACAACCTTGCGTTCTTCGTATCCAACGTAACCCAAAGCTGCTACTCGTGTGCACGACTGCCTACAACGTGCTACGGTTTATTAGACGAGCGGGTCGTGCCTTGACTTAGTATTAATTAGTGTCTTTGAGTTACGCTTCATTGTGTCTTTAATATTATTCCAAGTTATATAATTATTTGTTAAAATAATAAATTTTTAACTTAAGTTATAATTATTAAATTTTAGAATAATTGTTAAAATTATATATTTTAACTTGTCACACTCATGTATTTGTACATGAATAACTTCCCCAAGGATGGGTGTATTTATACTCATATTCTTAAAACTTGCATATTTTTTCCAAGTGTCGGTGGCGTATTCCGGTGTATTTATACGTACAAGAATACGTATTTTTATTGTGCTTATTAAGTATTCTTATACTTAATTTTTGTATTAATTTTTCTGAAATAATATTTCTAATAAAAATTCACCAATATATAGGGTCAAGTTATTCTACAAAGGCTTTTAATTGTAAGAAGTGTAAGAAGGATTTATAGAGTGACAGGTGTCCAATAACCTAAAACTAAACCCACTACATCACCACCAAAAACCTAAACACCCACCCCACCCCACCACCACCCAAAAACCTAAACCACCCCCCCCCCCTGAAAAAAAAAACTATAACTCACCAAAAAAAACCCCAAAAAACCTACCCCCCCCCCACACGGGTCAATAAAAAAAAACTATACCTCACCAAAAAAAACCCCCAAAAAACCTAACCCCCCCCCCCCCACCCCCCAAAAACCTAAAAAAACTCTAAAAAAAAAACTAAACACCCACCCCCACCACCACCCAAAAACCTAAACCCCCATCCCCTCCGCAAAAAAAAAAAAATGGGTGGGTGATGTGGGGGGGGGGGGGGGTGTATTCTCATATAAGTCTAGAAAATAATTGTATTCTCATATAAGTCTAAAAAATAATATATTTTCAAGTTTAACTTAGAAAATATATACAAATCTATTTTTCACCCAAAAATAATGCATTTCATGTTTATTTATGAAAATATACACTTTCTCTAAAAATAGTATACCTTCTAATAGTTTCAAGAAAATATGTATTTTTATTTACCCAAAAATAATATATTTTTCCTCTTGTAAAAAATATGATATATCTTTGTAATAATTATAAAAATCATATTTTTGTTCTCTTGTGTCCAAAATACTAATCACCAAAATATACTTATGAATTTATTTCCGGAATATTTATGTGAGTTATATTCCTTCCTTGTTGAGTTTGTCCAATATTTAGGGTATAATTTATATATTTATTTCTTGGAATTTTTGATAATATTTTGGATTGTAATTTCTTGGTATTTTGGTGAGTTATATTATTTCAAGTCCTAGAATAATATAACTAATACACATAATATACAAATAATCACACACATGGTGATATCTAAATACATATTTTCCTAAATACATATTTAGTCACTTTTATTATCAAAAACCAACCTCCAATATTATAATTTTTGTATCAAAATTTATGGCAAATTTTATATGAAAATCCATGGTTTAAAATATACTTGTAAATATTTGTTTAAAAATATTTTTCTAAGTGTTAAATTTCTAGAAAATTTTTGCCATAGTTTCCCCTAAAAATGGAGGTTTTCATGCTTTCAAAGCATATCATTTTCTTTTATAAATCAACACAATCAACAACAAATCAACCAATACTTACCAATTTGCCAAAATCAAGCATAAATTACTACTTCATGAACTTGAAAGTTTATAAAAATGTGTAGTAACTTACTAGTGTGTTTAGTAAGCCTAGTTACCCTTTAAAGTGTGATTGTTTATTTAAAAACATCATTATTGAAGAAATTAGTTCTTTACAACTTGTAAATAAATTTTCTAAAAATGTTTCTTCTTGAGTTTTTCTTGTTAAATATGTATTTCTACACTTGATTAACCACTAAAAATATGGTTAACCTCTTTAAGAACCAAGCTTATGTAAATCTTGTATTTTTAACTTGGTTTCTTGGAAAATCATTCTTGAAATCATAGGTTTACAAGATTTTATGTTTACTTTGATCATCATTTTGCAAGAAAAACAATTTTCACTTCAAGTTCATGATTTACATATGGATGATTACTTTGATGTTAACATAATCATCCTCTCATCTTGCTAGATTATGTCTTTAATCACTATCTAGCAAGATCATATGATGTTCAACATCACAAACACAATCAATCAACAATCAAATAGCATAACAATACTTAAACAATATGTATTCTCATGATTTTAGTCTTATGTTTAAGTTTCATGTTCAAGATTCATAGTGTTCTTCATGATTATCAACTTGTATCATCTTTTAACCAACTTAAGAAGATGTAAAATAGAGTGTAGATGATCTTACTACTAGCTCAAGGCTAGGGATGACCACAAGATGAAGAAGAGGTGGATAAAAGCTTGTATGAGTGGTCCTTCAACTTCCAATAGTTCCTAGCTTCCCTGTATGGCTCCTTACACCTTTGAGTAGCAATGAAATGGATGAAACTTGATTGATGAAGGTGATGGTGTGGGTGGTTGTGTTCGGCCGAGACCAAAGAGGGAGAGGGAGAGAGTTTTGAGTGAAGTATTGAAATGAGAATGATGAGCTTAGTCTTTATGGTTAAACTTATAATTCACCAACACTAGATTATCTAATGGTTTATATGTTTTAAAAGATGAAACATAATCTAATACAATAAGCAAATAAAATCACATGTGGGGCCACTATGTTGGCCGAGAATAGGTGGGGGGGGGGGTTTAGACATGGTTGTAATGGTAAGTTAGTTTATATGGTTAAAATCTAAGTGTTTAGTTAGGTTATTTAGTTATTAGGTGTTTATATAGTGTGTTATGATGTTCGGGGACCATAACTAGCTTGGTAATGTCACAACAATGCTTTTGATGAAAATTTGGTGTTTCGGGTAGTGTCTGGTTGTTCGGTTGGCCACCGGTTCGTTAAGGTGCTAAACTATGCAGTTTAGTGTGCTTTATGTTACCTTTTTGACAGTTTTAATTCCCGACACTTAGGAAAGCATTCTAGATCATTTAACCATATTTCTACATGATATTAGAGTGTTTAAATGCTGAATTTTGCTGATTTCAGCAATTTAAGTGAGTTTCAGGCACTTTCCGGCACTTAAACTATCTCTAGGAAGGCAGTTTTGTGATCCTTACTTTCCTACACACTATACTAGTGTAACTCTTGGTTTCTGGCTCATTCCGTGTCTCAATACCATGTCTGTCTATGCACTGAATTCCGTCAGCATTTTTTCTGATTTATCTGATAACTGTGCAAACTTTGTTTCGTGCATCATTTGAATCAATAAGTGTTGCATGCAATAATGATATGACATTAAGCAATATATGATGCACATGAATGTATATGGCAATAATCAAAAAGCAATTCAAATCATTAATTATAATTCTGCACAGTCATTAAGCACTAATCATTGTTTAATAGTTGTATGGATACCTGGAATTTTGTCAGTTGTCACAGAAATTTCGGATATCAGAATTTTCGAATATTTCGGATTCGGATATCGGATAGTTCGGATTGGATTTTCGGATACAGATATTTTTGAATACCCCTAACCACCACAATAGATGACATAAAGTGGCCCGGTTAGGCATTTGGATGAAAATGACACAAAGTTACAAACGTGACGGGCAATATGGTACAAAAAAGTCATTTTGGACGAAAATGACAAACATACCCAACCTCAGGGACAATTTTGGCAATTAACTCAAAAATATAATAACCAAAACCCAGTTGAAAAATACAATGACCAGAACCTCTAACCCAATGTAAAGAAAACCCAGTAAAAATAATTTGTTTAGTATATTTTTACATAACAATATCATACTCATATTAAAAATAAAAAAACTCGTTATTATACTGATTTTTTTTAAATGTCGTATGAAAAAGTTATGGACATTTTAATTTGATGGGAGAATTGACATGTGAAGAGAGAAATCTAATCTGATACTAATAAAGGAATGTAAATAATGCCACATGGCATCTAATATTAAGAAAGAATTATAAATAATGCCACATGGCATTTGCTCCTTTAATCTTACAACATTTTTTAATTTAATTTATGAATATCACTTTACTTATCTTAATCCCTATTATATTATAATAAATGTTTTATAAAATATTATCAAATCTCTTCTCCTCTTAATCCCTATTATATTATAATAAATGTTTTATAAAATATTATCAAATCTCTTCTCCTAACATTCATATTATATATAAATTTCTTCATTATGATATATACTATGAACGCATATATTTTTGATTTGTTTTATTTTATTCGAATACTCAGATTATTTTAGATTTTTGCAATAAATGAATAATAAAATATTCCGAATTAGTATTAGTGATAAAAAATCAATATAAATTATATTATTGCAATTTCTCCGCGATAATTCATATGTTACTTTTATTTTAAAATATTGATGTTATTTTATTTTCATAAATATTGTTATTTATATATTTGCAACAATTTCCATAAATAAGCTTCACATAACTAATGCATAAGGGTAATATAATTTTTTGAGTTAATTACAAAGTTAGTCCCTGTGGTTTGCACAAAATAACATACTTAGGTACTAATAGTTTAAAATCACCTTCTAGGGTATTAATTTTTCATTTTGTAACGTTTGGGGGTATTAACTTCTAAGGTATTAACATAGTTAGTCCATGTGGTTTGCACAAAATAACATGCTTAGGTATTAATAGAATGTGATTTTAAACCTACAAATAACGTTAATACCTCCAAACGTTACAAAATGAAAAGTTAATACCCTAGAACGTGATTTTAAACTATTAGTACCTAAGTATGTTACTTTGTGCAAACCACAGGGACTAACTATGTAATTAACTCACAAACTCTAATTTTTTTTAGAATTTTGTAACCAAAAGTTTTTTTTATCTATGTAACAACTTTCAATTTCGATAAGATTACATATGAGCTTCTCATGGATTAATCACAATCTCAATTCACTTTTTTTCTTAATTCAGAACCTTTAAGATTTTTAGTTTATTTACCTATATAAATATATAATCTTATTTACCATATATATATAATATGGAAGTATCTATAGAAAACCCTTATAATTGAGAAAACTTGGGAAACTCTAACCTCCCGAATTTTTTTTTTTAAATTTACACATGTTATATACATGTTTTTAAGGGTTTTGGGCCAAAAAAATAAAAAAAGCACAGAGTTGATATTTAAAAAAAAATAAACAAATTTCTGGGGTAACATATGTCACACGAATGTAACATATGTTGCACCAAAACTTGTTTATTTTTTTTTAAATATGTACTTCACACTTTTTTGATTTTTTTTGCCCAAAACCCTTAAAAACATGTATATAACATGTGTAATTTTTTTCAAAAAAAAAAAATCGGGATCTTTGAGTTTCCCTGGTTTTCTAACCACAAGTGAGTTTTCTATACATCCTTCCCCTATATATATATTGGTTAGGTTAACATACAATATCCCTTATCTACAATATGTATGCGCTCATCTCAGCCGTCAGATCTTCATCCCACATTGAAATCGCATGTTGGTTTTTTGTAACAATTTCGCATGTTGGTTTTTTAACATGCGATTTCATCAAAATTACCACATGCGAAATTGTTACAAAAAAACAACATGCGATTTCATGCGAAATTGTTACAAAAATCAACATGCGATTTCATCAAAATTATCACATGCGATTTCATCCATGTTATTTTATAACATGCGATTTCACATCACGTACGTAGCGTACGTTAAGGGATATTGTACAGTACACTTTCTATATATATAGTGAAAGTGTAAAATACAATATTCCTTAACGTACAATACGTACGATATAGTGAAATCGCATGTTATAAAATAGAATGGATGAAATCGCATATGATAATTTTGATGAATTCGCATGTTGGTTTTTTGTAACAATTTCGCATGTGATAATTTTGATGAAATCGCATGTTGCTTTTTTGTAACAATTTCGCATGTGTTAATTTTGATGAAATCGCATGTTGGTTTTTTGTAAAAATTTCACATGTGGTAATTTTGATGAAATCGCATGTTAAAAAACCAACATGTGAAATTGTTACAAAAAACCAACATGCAATTTCAATGTGGGATGAAGATCTGACGGCTGAGATGATCGCGTACGTAATGTACGATAAGGGCATTTGTACGTTAACCTAACCCTATATATATATATATATATATATATATATATATATAGGACAAGGATCCGTTAGGAACCACGCTTTATTGCGAGAACCGCGAGAACCAATGTGAACACAACCAAAAATACCTAAAAATAGCTAAAAACACATAATTTTTTTCTAATTTTTTATAAAAAAATCGCTACTTTTAGTAGCAATTTTTTTTTAATTTTTTCTTGCCTACTAAAAGTAGCGATTTTAACTTAAAAAATATTAAAAAAATTGTGTTTTTTATTTTTTTAGGTTTTTTAAGGGTTTAGTTTTTAGCATTTTAGCTTGGGGGGGGGGGTGGGTAAGGTTTTTGGGGTATGGGGGGAGGGGGGTTTTGGTTTTTTTTTTTTTTTTGGGGGGGGGGGGGTGGGGGGTTTAGGTTTGGGGTGGGGGTGGGGGGTTAGGTTTTTTTAGCCATTTTAGGTTGTGTTCACATTGGTTCTCGCGGTTCTCGCAATAAATGTGGATCTCGCATGAACCTTACCCTATATATATATATATATGTAAAGGATCATGTAAAAAAAACCAAAAGTGTGAGAAGGGTAAGAAAGAATATCAACCATTAGATCTTTCCCTATCCATTTTATTAGATCAAGGATATAATGGTAATTGTACTAATAATTCTAATTAAGGATTAAATTAATGTAACCAAATTTAGGTACTGATGTGTGTAAAATGCAACATATAAATTACATCAAATGAGGCATAAAACTAACCATTTTTAAGTACTAATATTGGAAAAAGAGTGTTTTTTGTCTTCCTTTTGTATTTTCAGGATTAAATGAGCTCAAAAACGCAAAAGAAGCAAAAAGACAGCTAAATCCAACATAAATACAAGAAAAGGAATATTAGTGGACTGCCCGACCCCTCAACGGCACCTTCCAAAGCAAAAAGGAGAAGACAGAAGGCTGAACACGCCCCGTGCTCAGCCAGCACGGGGCCGTGCCCAAGAAGCAGCAGAAAAGACAAATCCATAGAAGCTTCTATTGCCCATCACGGGGCCGTGCTCAGCGGACACGGGGGCGTGTCGAAAGTACAGCAGGCGCATTTATTGTAATTGCGAATTACAATTAATGAGGAGAGAGATTGTCAGACAGACACGGGGCCGTGTCCAGCACTCTGTTCAGCCTATAAATAGGAGTGCTTGGATTCATTTCATCTCATCCCTTGGCACACCACCTCTCTCACACTTCATCCACCACCCACCACCATCACAACACCATCATCCATTGTCCATCGTAGAGTGTGTGAGTCGTCTCGGGATCCAAGATTGATCGTAAGAGTTCTTGACAATCAAGGCCATGTTTGCCTAAGTCTCTTACATCACTTGGTGAAGACAAAGTGTCTAGTATAATACTTTTTATTTCTAATCTTTTGAACTTTTTATTTGGTTTTGTATTAATGACTTTAATAACTAGTTACTTATGTTGAAGGTGATCTTTCCTTGTCGTTTGTCCGTGGTGTCTTGGCATTATTTTACTGTCTATATAAAATAAAGGATTTTCATCATTCATATCTCCACGGTCTATATGGAGGTATGTTGGCTACCTGGTAGGGGGTTAAGGGAACGGTTTGGTAAAGGTCTTGCCATTGTTCAGCGTTTAGAGGTCCTGCAATGGACCTGGGTCAAATTTAGTAGGACCTCCTTCAATACTTCACGGTATTGGATGGCGGGGGTCCAAACTCTTTGATCCCCTCATAAGTTAACTACTATTAATACTATAACCCGGCTATTTAGGACTGTATCCCTGCTGACTCAGACTACTTAGCCGAGGGTAACGTCACCGCCAAAAGCGGGGCCTACCATAATACTGCATTAATAACTTAATTCATTATCTTCCAATAATCCACCCCTTTAGGATTGTATCCCTGCTGACTCAAACTACTGGGGTGAGGGTAACGTCACCTTCAAAAGAGGGGCCTACTACAATAACTAAGATAATCTCTTAATTATGTGCAAAAGTGCGGAAATAATCAAAGGTTATACTAGATACGAGTCGGAACCAAGTGATTCATCTTGTCTATCTGTTATTTTTTTATTTTTATTTTCAGCATTTTAGTTAGCTTTTAATTTTCTTAGTTTAAAACATTTTTTCTAAACTTTTATTTTGGTTAGACGTTGAGGATAAACCGGTACTAAAAGCTCTTGTGTCCTTGGACGACCTCGGTATCTTACCAACACTATACTACACTCAACGATGGGTGCACTTGCCCATATGTGTGTTTAGTGTCAGTGAAATATCGTGTTTTATAAATTTAAAACTTGGCTTAAATAAGTGTTAAAAAGGGCTTAAAATATACACCTAAAATATACGACACTTACCGCACATCAAGTTTTTGGCGCCGTTGCCGGGGACACAAGGATTTTAAGAAAGCTTAAAATCGACGGCCTAATCAGTTTTTCAAAACCTTTTCAAAACGCGCGCACATTTTTCTGCATTTTAGTTTAGTTTGCATTTACAGTAGCCTGAACACGGGGTCGTGCTCACTGAACACGCCCCCGTGCTGCATATTTTTAGTTAGATACCCAGATACAGAGTCTGAACACGGGGCCGTGCTCACTGAACACGCCCCCGTGCTCAACGTGTGACAACCGGTAATTTACGGCTCTAAATAACGTGATTAACAGGTGATTACGCGTTAATAAATAGTGTTTACGACGCTAATTAACTTAACCAGGCCCTTGGAGTGCCCAAGAATGTTTATTCAGCTATACAGTGCGCGTGTGGTGATTTACAGAGAATCTGCTAACTAATACGCGACAACGGACTGATACCGTATGAAATACTGACGACGCCGAAAAATATGGATGTTACGCGAATATTTTATGCTCGTGGAATGTGGGTCACGATATCGGGTCTTGTATGAATTACGGGCTGCATACACTTGAGATGGGCTTGTGGGCCCTGGACCCAAGCCCAAAACCCACAAGCCCAAACCTGCACCTAATACAATTAGATCTTAAAATCTTATCAGGATCTTATCAAATTTTACAAAATCTCTTCAAGAGATTGTGTTGCAGAAGTTGAAAACATAAGAATCTCTACCAAAGATCTTAGCACCATGGTTAAAACAATATACCTGAATGCCATTTGATTACTCAAAAGGCAATAAATTCACTAAGCTCTATTTAAAGGGTGTTGCACCCAAGTTATTTTCATTCACAACAATATACACACACAGACTTTAAGTCTGCCACTCTCCTCTCTCTCGATTTCATATACAGAGCACACACACAAATTAGAACACATGAAACTCATATTCACAAACACACATAACATGAACATCAGACAACACACCCCCCACTCGGTCTCCACTCTCCTCCTGGTTCCTCAAGTCCGGTGGACCACACGGAGGAGCCGGCGGCGGCCGGCGAGCCTCTCCGACGACCTCTCCGGTCGATGTGCTCCGACAGCCCCCCCTTTCCTTCTTCGGTGGATGAAACGAACCACACCACCATCTTCGGATGGTGGTGGTGTGCGGCGGCTACAACAGAAAGAGAGAGAGAGACGAGACGGAGAGAGAGGAGCGATGAGAGAGAGAGCTGAGAAGGGTACGAGAACCGGCGGTCGGTGCCATTGACCGCCGGATATTGGCTTTATCCGGCGAACTCACCAGCTTCGGGTCTGATTCGGTTCATTTACTCGGTGGTCGGCATTATTACCCGGTGGGTTTCGAACTCCGGTCAGATTCAAACGTTCAGATTCGCTTTGGGTGGTTCAGTTTCGCGGTGGATCAGAGTGATATTCCGGCAACACCGCCGGAGAAGATGAAGTTGGGGACGGATGATGATGGTGGCGGCAGTCCTTGTTTCCTGCCGACAGGCTCACCATTAGCCTCGGTTCGAGTCCGGCTCAAGGTGATGATTCAGTTAGTATGAGAGTTTGGCTTAGTTTCAAAATGGACACGACCCGGTTCAGCTTGAAGGTGCGGGTCAACTCAGTCATGTACGGGTTAAACCCAGTTGACTCGGTCAACACCCGAGTCAACTCGGGTCAACAGCAGGTCCACATGGACAACTCAGTCAACTCAGTCAACGAAGCGAGTCAACTCAGTTGACTCGGTCAACTCAGTCAGCTCACTCGGCGTAAAGACTTGGTAAAAATTAACGGCGTATTTATTTCGTTACGTTATCTCTATAATTCATTACACGTGAACGAGCTCGAACCATCGCTTATTTAGTGATTATATACATTTAATATTTGGCGCTTTTTGACGAAAATTTCATACATACTTATTGTTTGATTATATTGATGAATCTTGATAAAATTACGACAACTTGGTTGTCCGGGGCGTCCAAAAACAGAGGAAACTCTGCCCGTTTTTCGAGAAATCCGTAAAATAAAACGAGTTTTATTATAAAACAAAACGTTCTTTTGAGCGACTTTTATAAAAACGAGATACGAATATAAAGTTCTTTCGACAACAAGTTACAACTTACGAAAACGACGAGTCGAAAATTACTTACAACAAATAAATATAGTTATTATATATTTTTTTTTAGACTTCGAAAATTCGACTAATTCTTTTATGAAAGTAAATGTAATTTACTTCAAACGGCAAACAAAAACAACAATTCTTTTATAAAATAGATATAACTTATCTATTTATTTCAAACATCATACAACATGAATTCGTTTTTACAAATGAATATAGTTGTATATTTATATCAAACAACACGATCTTGTTTTATAAAATAAATATAGATATATATTTATTTCAAACACGAGAATTCTTTTACAAAATAGATACAGTCTATCTATTCAACGCTCGATGAAGTTCCGATAAAATAAATATAACTTTTTTTATTTATTATAAACGCCGAAACGGCATATACGTATATTTTTGGCAAATATACACAAGACGAAATATATATAATACGAATTTATTATATATTACATTCATACGGATATTCCTTTACACCAACATACGACTTCTTAAAACGAGCTAACAAGTACAACTTCTTCGCTTCTTTTAAGTTGACAATTTACCGTCATATCGTTCGATTAACGATTCGGTAGAGCTCGATTACACGTAGTTAGTTACTGCGTTATTCAGAAACTTATTAGATATTCCGTGTTAGGAATATTGTAGAATGCACGATAGCGAGTCACGTCTTGGAAACGACATCGCAAGGTCGTAATTAGCTAGCTTTGCACAGGAATATTCAGGTGAGTTCATAACCCCAACCTTTTTACGGTTTTACATTTTTCTAAATGTTTTCGGGGTGGAAAGACATGCACTTTTTGCAAAGCATACAAGAATTACATATTTATAAACCATTGATCTAGACAAGATTTATCTGACACAAATGGTTTACGAAAAGCTTATGTTTTTACCGGTTTTCAAACAAGCTTTTACACACGAATTTTAGTTTTCCAAACTACGGGAAAATACAAATACAAGAGTTTACAAAATACAAATGTTAAAACGTATACAAATGGTATGATAAAAACACGAGAAGCACACTGGGTGAGAACGAGAACCAAGTGTGACGAGATATAAGGATATGAGAAGCGCACTTGGTGAGAACAAGAACCAAGTATGAGGCGCTATGAGAAATGATAACAAGAAACGCGCTTGGTGAGGACGAGAACTGTAAAACCCGTTTGGATCTTTCAATGATATCAACCTTTAACTTGTGAAGGTGCGGAAAACAATCATAAGTCGATTCAAGAACATACAATAGTAATTAAAACAAGAATAATAATCAAACACAAACCGAAATCTTGCATTCAAAGACAAAGCAGAGACTGATACAAGACTTCAATGATTTCGACTCCTAGCTAGATTTCGCCACTAATGCCTTTGTTACTCGTGATCAACCTCAACCAATAGGTTGAGGTTTGTTTATATACTAGACACATGGGCTTTAGTTTAAACCCACACCACATCTAACTAGATAGCCCAACCCATACATAATCGGCCCAAAACATGTAAAATAAACAAAACATAGAAACAACCCTTCAACTTTGCTAACCTACATGAATAAACCTTCAGGTTCCAACAATCTCCCCCTAGGTTTATGCATGCAGGTTCTTGACACTTTAACTTTCACGATCACCTTGCAACCGATCCTTAAGACCACCGAAACCCTTTTTACGAATATGAATAGATGATGTAACTGCTTTAGTCCAAGCTTTTGCAATTTCTTCATATTTTTCAGTAGCTCTAATTTGATGACGAGCTAACACTTCCAAATCTTCAAGAGCAACATTCAATAAATCAATCTGATCCACCAAGCGAAAACACACATCATCATCACAAACAATCACTGCCTGCCCTAAGCGCTCATCATAAGACCAAAAATGTAAGGACTTCAGAGCACCCTGTGGTATCTTTTTCACCAATGGAATCATCTTCTCTTTATCAGTTACAGGCCAACGCACAATCTTCATTCGCTTGTTTGTATATGGATCTCTAATGCCTTTAGCTGGTTTAATAATGGACTCTGCAGTACGCATTGAAGGAAAGCCCTTATGAACCTCCCTCTTCAACCTCTCGAAAAACATATATCCAACTCCTCCAGGCTTATCATCTACATAAGGTGCATTAGACAAGTTTGTCAAGTCCACTTTAGTAAACGACTGAAACTGGCCTTGATATTTGTACCACTCAACAGGTCCAACTTTTCTTTTTATCCACCATCTTTTGCGATCATGATCATAACCCCAGCTAACTACACCAGAACGATTTCCAACCTTATCATAGAGAGTTTCACCAACATCCATTAAATGATGAGTTGCATGAGCATCATCATCGTCTGGATTTAGATTCCGATTCTTCATAACTACAAACTCTCTTTTCTTCTTGATTCTTTCAGCCTTCTCTTTGTCTGCAACAGGATCAATAACTCTTTTAAAGTATTGTTCCATAGCAGCACCTCTTTCAGCATCATCCTTTTCAAAAGCCCTTTTCCTGTTTTCAACATCGGTTGGATCTGAGAACTCCTGTCCAAATTTCTTCTCCAACTTTCCACGTAAGTCATACACCATGTTAAACAACAAACTAACATCTCCTTGAAGCTGCTCAATCTGTTGATCTTTCTTCACAACCGTATCTTCAAGTTGAATAATCTTTGCATCTTTATGAATTGAATCTTGCTCAAGAACAATCATTCTTTTCTTCATATCTCTCATGCTAATAAATTCATCTTCATCACTCGAATCATCATCAAATGGCATTCTAAATGGCTCTTCAGGTCTTTTACCACTTGTTAGTGCATGGAATGTCTGTTGACTTCGTATGCATTAAGTCTTGTGTCTAGATTGATTGAAAGAACACATAACTGGGTTTAATTAGGGTTTGTAGTAGTTAATCTTGAAGATTTCGCTTGAAACATCTTCAAGCGAAATCAACATATGAGATTTCGCTTGAAGCATGCTCAAGCGAAATCATCAAGCCTATATATAGCTTGTGTGTTCATTTGGTAGATAGATTTGAGTTGTCATTGTACGTGTGACGAAGTGCTGACGGATTTGTATCAGAAAACCTTGTACAAGCACTCATATTAATCAGAAAAGAAAGATTAAAAGGATTAGAGCTGTTATGACTTAGTTTACTTTGATTCCGCCTCTGTAAACTGAGATGAATTGCCTTGACTGACGTTTAAGGGTCATAGAACGGTCCAACAAGTGGTATCAGAGCTCAGGACGAGGAGTTCATACCATAGCAGCTTGATTCTACCGGATTTTCTTATTTCTACTCACTTTTTCTCTTACTTTTCTGATTTGAACTAGTTCCAATGGTCGAAATGGTCTGATTTCAGAATATAACGTGTAAAACTGAGTTTTAACAAAGCCTACAAAGTTTCGAATTAAAATTCAGACTAAAACATGTTAAATTTGACCTAAAATAGGGTCTCGCTTGAAAAGGTTTCGAGTTTATAGATAGATTTCGCTTGAAATCAGACATTTTGGATTGTATTTGGAATATTTCGCTTGAGGAGTTCAAGCGAAATTGAGTTGTTCAGGTTTTCGCTTGAAATCTGCTGAAGCGAAATAGACTTTCTTGGTTTTCGCTTGAACAGTTGAAGCGAAATAGTAGATTTCGCTTGAATCAGAACTGTTGTTGGGTTTCGCTTGAAGCTGAAGCGAAATAGTTGTTTTCGCTTGAAAACACTTAATATCTGATTTCACTTGAAGCTGATTATATTTCAAGGATTTCGCTTGAATTGCTGTTTTCTAACATTTTGAAAATTTTTCTAAGTGTTTTGTTTTGTTTGCAGGTGATATCAAAATGTTTGACGAAAAGGAAAATGAGAATCTTGAAAATCTGAATAACTGGAAAAAGGAAGCTTGGAATGAGAGATTAGGTGATAAGGATGTTTATATTAAAAGATGGGAAAATTTTTTATGTAAGAAGAATGAATCAGTGGAGGAGTTAAAAGAAAGGTTTTATGATCTAATCATCAAGTTAGAAAGACATAAGATATATCATTCAAAAGATGAAAGAATCTCAAAATTTGTTGATGCTTTATCTTTGGAATGGGATAAATTCGTGAATGAACTGAGACGGAATTCTAGTTTATCACGCTTTGATTTAAGAGATTTCATCAATACAATAACAAATCATAGGAGTGATGAAGATTCAAGAAAGAGGAAATTATTGGATGAAATAAAAGAAGAATCAAGAAAGATAGATTTGGAGGTGTTCATTGAAATGAGAAAACGAATCACTGTGTGTCTTGCAGCAAAAAATGTTATGAGATACGATATTAAGAGGGGTTGTTATATTGATGAAAATATGAATCCTCTTGATTTTATTAAAATTTTCTGTGCAGGAACATACATGAAGGAAACAAAGAAAGAAGCTGATAATGGAGAGATGAATGGAAAATGCTTGAAATGTGAAAAATCAGAAATAGACAGTGTGAAACTCTTGAAGGATATGGAGAGTTTGACATTGGAAAACAATACTCTGAAGGATGAGAAAGAATCTGATGATAAACAGATTCTTGAAATGAGAGAAAATGGTGAAAAACTGAAGATTGAAAATGACAAACTGTTGAGTGGTTTGGACAGTTTAACATTGGATATTAACAATTTAAAAGAAAAAGAAAAAGATTTTCAAAATCAAATCAAGATTTTAGCAGATGAAAGAGATATTTTTGGTAAAGATAATCTTGAAAAACAAATTGAAATCAATTCTCATCTTGCTAAAATCATTCAGCTTGAAAAAGAAGCTGAAAAAGATCGGATGAAAATCAAAGAGCTTGAAGAGAAATTGAAAGGTTTTGAGACTTTGTCATCAACACCAGATTATCCATGTCCAAAACCGATCAATTCTGTTCCAATAGATTTACAAGAAAAATTTAAAAATACTGTTTTGCAATCTACTGAAACAGGTGAATGTTCTAAACAAAAACCTGTTAAGAAGAATGCAGAACAGAAACAAAAAGATAAAAATTTTGAAAAATTACAAAAATTTAAAAATCAAAACTCAAAAATAGTTGGTAATTCGTGGTGCAGGTTTGACCACAGTGCTAAAATGCCAAATCAAAGATACAAGAGGAGAAATGACTACCACAAGGCAAATCAATGCATCGATCTAAGTGTGTGGTATGAAGACGGTGTGTGCTATGAAAGTAGTGAGAGGTACGATAACAGAATGTGTTACAGATGCGGTTATCAAGGACACATTGCTGTTAATTGCCAAAGTCAGAGATTCGAAACGAGAAGATGCTATGAATGCCACATCAGAGGACACATTGCTAGAGATTGCCCAAGGAGATCGATGGGAAGATCGAGGGCTGATTCTCAAAGAATGGCAACGAAACCAGTCAACGTCAAGCCCCATGAACAGAAGGTTCTAAAACCTAAAGTTCAGGATCAGAAAATTCAAGAAAAGAAAGTTAAACTTTCACAGGGGCAAAAAGACAGACAGCGAAAGAAAAGGAAGAAGGCGAGAGAGTATCTCGAGAAAATTTTGTCCTCGGATACAACTGGTAATCCGAGAAAAAGTTCTGATGAATTGCTTTCCTCAACTAAAAAGGCAAGTAAAACGAATTCATCAGATGCAAATCTGAGGATAGAAGAGAGAGTGAAGAAAGAGAAAGTTGGTGGTGATGAATTTGTTTCTTTGGAAACAAAGGAGCCACATGTCGGCAATGAATCTGGCTCATCAAAGTCAGACAAGCCACAATCAGGTAATGATTCTCGTTCGTCAAAACCAGAAGAGCCATCTGTTGAGGTAAAAGTTGTAAAACCCAAGGCTGGTCAGGCTTGGGTAGATCTTTTCAAATAAAAAACCTGACTTGCCGGAGTTCCCAGGTTGGTAAGCGTGGAACAGGTATCGGTACATTTCTTGAGAAATTCACAGGATGGTAACTGTGATATTTCGATTTACAAGTGATAAATCAGGGACATTAAGTTGTACTTGATTTTCTACTAGTGTTTATTGTTGACAAGGAGATGAAACCCCAAGTTTGTGAAAAGACAAACAAAACTAATTTTCCGGAAAAACCATTTGATTAAAATAAACTTAAGTGTTTTGAAATCTAAATGGGAAAATAGTTTGTTGTCAGGGGGAGTTCTGATTGTTTATGCCAAGTGAATGGCGACTTGAAGCGATTTGATATCAGTTTGTCACGTTTCTTGTATAGTTTGTTTTCAAATTTTCTCAGAAAATCAAAATTGAAACACATTTTGATTTTAGGGGGAGAAAAATTTAAAAAAAAAATTAGAAAATTTGAAAATTTTAAAAACATTGAAAAAGCAAAAATGAGTTTTAATGAGAAAAAAGAGGAAATGATAGTAAATCAGTGAACTATCACAGCATGCTAAGGATATGAAATGTCAAATGTGATAAGCGGTCTCACTAAAGATGTGACGATAGGCTCAGCTAGACTAGTAGATTTGCAATAACGATACAAACCTAAATGAAAAAGCCTAGTTCTAGTGGAAAACACGGTTGAAAGCATAGTACTTAGTTTTGTCCTTCTTGACTGTGTGCCTACTCAGTAATCGCTGATTGTCGAAAGACATAAAACTGGTTAAGTTTGTGAACTTTCACAACTTTGCTAAAAAGTCGCTGTGATTGTGCATTTCATTTTGCAAAGATTTAAACTTGTTTTATTTCTTTATTTTGTTTAAGCATCGGACATCCTCTGCGTATACGTGAGTATCGACCTGGATGTTGTTGCCTAAACGTTCTGCTTTATTTTCTTTGGTGTTTCGTTTAAGCTTTGGATCACCTCTGCGTATACGGGAGTATCGACCTGGTGGTTAAAGCCTAAACAACTTCAACTTATTTTTATTTTCTTATTTTGTTTAAACATTGGACTTTCTCTGCGTATACGGAAGTATCGACCTGATTGTTAATGTTTAAACATTCTGCTTTATTTTCGCACAAATCACAGTTGATAAAAGTTTAAAGGCATTACTTGAGTCAGTGTATTACATGATGAGGGGATATGTTAAGATCGTGGGGTCCATAAGAATTTTAGTGCTATCTTAATATACCTTAACGTATCGGTAAGCAGATTGAAAGTTTTTAGATTGAGTTTAAGTGGACAATTATATCGTCAATCTAAGTGAATCGTTTAGAGCTTAAAATGTCAAAAGCTTAACGGTGCTAGTGATTTGTTTCATGAACTGATATGATCTTCTTACACAAACTCACAAAAATATTGTTTGTATATATTTGTTTACTGCATTTCTTTAAACTCAAAATTCAAAAAGATTTTCGACAACTGATGATTGAAGAGCTGATTTTCAAAATTCTAAGTGCTAAACTTGATGAACTAGAGGATTGGGAGAATATGTTGAAAACTTTGATTGTCATATACAAATGTTTTTGAAAGATTGAGTGGTTAGTTAATCAAGGTCATTCGTTTGAACTTGATGTAACTAGTATGTTTGATGAATGAATGATTTCTACCAGTAAGTTTTTAAATTCAACGGTTATAAATTTGTGAAACTTATGTTGTGGTAGAGATTATGCAGGTTTGAACTTCATTATTCCCAACGGAAGCTAATTATCAAAGCTTGAACCAGACATCTCAGATTCTAGCATATCGAGAGGGGGAGTCAATGAAAAAGGGGAGTCTGGATCAACAGTCAAAGGGGAGTTTGAAGATAGAGTCATGTTGTGATTCTAAACCTGTGAAGATAGAGTGTTTTTGTTGAAAAGACAGAGAGTTGGAGAAAAGACCAAGACTGAAGACTCAGGAGCTGAAGACTTCGTCAACATCCAAGGGGGAGTCTGTTAGTGCATGGAATGTCTGTTGACTTCGTATGCATTAAGTCTTGTGTCTAGATTGATTGAAAGAACACATAACTGGGTTTAATTAGGGTTTGTAGTAGTTAATCTTGAAGATTTCGCTTGAAACATCTTCAAGCGAAATCAACATATGAGATTTCGCTTGAAGCATGCTCAAGCGAAATCATCAAGCCTATATATAGCTTGTGTGTTCATTTGGTAGATAGATTTGAGTTGTCATTGTACGTGTGACGAAGTGCTGACGGATTTGTATCAGAAAACCTTGTACAAGCACTCATATTAATCAGAAAAGAAAGATTAAAAGGATTAGAGCTGTTATGACTTAGTTTACTTTGATTCCGCCTCTGTAAACTGAGATGAATTTCCTTGACTGACGTTTAAGGGTCATAGAACGGTCCTACACCACTTGAACTACTAGGCATATCAAGATCAACTCTAGAAGAACCTGCAACTTCAGTAGCACTAGGTAACGTTGTCTCAACAGTGGTATCAACATCAACACTAGTAACCTGAACATCATCAGTAGTGATAATCATATCAGTTCTTTCAGTATCAGCATCAAAATCAAAGATGTCTGCAGTAGCGGTGGTGGTATCGGTGACATTCTTCTCAAACTCAAAGTCATAAAGACCTTCATCATCTTCATCAGTAATTACGGGTTGATCTTTGTTATGCTCAACATACATTCCGAGCCGAGGATCCCTCCTTTTCCGCTTCAATGGCATGGAATCAGAATCCTTTGGGTCTTCACTAGGCTTTTCACTTGACACTAAAAGATCAGAAGGAGGATTTCCCATCTTATCAGTTACAGATTTTAATAACAAAGCCAAACTTTCAGCAGTAATCACGGGTGAAACAGCAGAAACAGCAGTATCAACTTCAGCTTCAGGAGGAAGCTCTTCATCTTCCCCAGAATCACACATAATTTCAATGCCTTCATCGTCTGAGTCAATTATCAAAAACTCAGTCTCAGGCTCAACACCTCTCTGAATATCATGTTCTTCAGCAACTATAGCACTTACAGGCACACTTTGTACTGGAACAGGTTGCACAAGAACTGGAGTTACACTAACATCTTCTGTCTCTGCAAACTGACCAAACTTCTCTAACGGAATCAACCCTTCGAACTTCTTCTCAGTACCCTTCTTTGTAGTAAGTGCACTAAAACATGATGGACCCATTGGTTTCAATTCCAACGTATTACCAGATCTCTTCAATTCTGGATAGCGATCATTCAAAATCATCTGCAAGAATCTCGGATACATCAGAAACTTATCCTTTCGAAGTCCAATTGCATTTCTCTTCATAGCTTCCAAAATATATCTTGAATAATTGAACGACTCATTGGTAATTACACAAATCACAGCAGCAGACTGAGTAGTATTCAACTGATCAATTCGCCCTCTATTTTCTGTCATGCACAAAAGGAACATATGCAGCAACAGACGCCAGTATGGATGTACAAACTTCTTTACCAAGGGAGGAAACTTTCCTTCGTAGCTTAAACAAGGCAAAATTGCTTCTACTGTTCCAGCTGGAAGTTCTATAGGATCTGTTTCCTGATCATTAAATCTTAACGCTTCTCTAATCATCTGCTCAGTCACTATAACTTTCTTTTCTTGAATTTCAGCAACTATAGCTCCCTTTCCCTCAACAACTTCGACTTTAGCACTCTTCCAAAAATCTTGAATAAGCTCTTCATAAACAATCGGATTCTCACGAAGAGCATGAACAATCCGACAGTTATTTAAGCCTTTTATCAATGACGTGTATAGCTGCTTATGTTTCTCTGGTGGAGGTGCCAAGTATCCGACTTTATTGTGTGAAGATATAAATTTCAAGTCCATTTTTCCTGCACAAACCATAAGTTAATTAAAAAATTTAACCTTAGAATTTACACAGTTACTGTTAATATTTTTCTGCACAAAACGATTAATTTTTAACACAGTTACTGTTTATCGAGAAGGACTCGAGTCGCAACCATGAGTCGCAACTAGCAACCATGAGTCGCAACTAGCAAATCTTGAGTCGAAACCATATGGTGTTGAGTCGCAGTCATGAGTCGCAACTGACAAACTTCGAGTCGCAATCATGAGTCGCAACCACGACTCGTAACCACTGGTCTCGAGTCCTTGTGCTTGTTGAGTCGCAACCACACAATCATATGAACTTCATCGGAATCTTCAAATCTTCATCGGAGAAACTTGATTGCAAGCCGGAATCTTCAAATCTTCATCGGAGCAACTTCAAACATTCATAAATTCCTGCAAAACTTGAATAATGACATCATCATACCTTGTTTTTTCAATGAGTCGCAACCGGAGATTACGAGTCGTAACCGGAGATGAAACGGAATCTTCAACAGATCATCGGAGCTTTTGAGAGAGAATAAGGCTTGGTTGCGAGTGAGAAATGAGGTCTCGACTCGCAACCACCCTTTTATACCACAAGTCTGATCATGGGCCATCATGGGCTTTTAACTCTTGGGTCACAACTTTAACAAATTGGGCTTGACAGATTTGGGCCCTTGACTTAACAGCTTTATCAATTTCACCTTAATATAAACCCATTAATTTGAATTTTTTTTTTTTTAAAATAACCGCTAAACCTTTTGAGCAATGTTTGCAAAATAAAACCTAAAAACAAAAATAAATAATAAAATATTATTTACAAAATAAAATTAGGAAATTTGCATAGATACTCAGGGATCAAATCACAAGGTTTCGGGCTTGACTTCACTTATCAACACTGATCTACTACTGGATGATCTAGACAATTGTCAGTATATTTGTCCCCTTAAACTCATCTCCCTAGACCTTTTCCATATAACTGCCTGTAACTCAATTTATCATGTTTTGATATCTTAACAATGAACACTCAAAACAAATACTAATCAAATCCCGGAATTATAACAGCACACTCTATCATGCAAGTAGCTTCCCTACCACATGTTTCACAAGTCCAATCCAGATCTCTGAAATCTTAACTGGGAATAGATTGAGAAAAGAACAGAATAGATCTTAAGCAGAGATGGTATAATATACAGATCAAATGAGTTTTTCTCAATTTGATATAGGTTTCACGGGTTTCTTTTGGGCACTAGAGGGCCTCTTTCGGGTGTATAATTGATCTACAGAACGACAACGTACAGCTAGGTCAGCATATATCTGGATGCAGCAGAAGCTGACGTTGCCTAGCACCTCCAGGTCAGCATATATCTGGATGCAGCAGAGGAGATACACGACTTTTTCAGAGAAGATTTCAGAGTCAGACCAAAATTGTGTGTATCGGGACAACATACAGACATTCAAAAAGAAATAAGCTAATTCCAAGTGACTTTCTTTCCTGATGTCATGTACAATTTTAGTTCTGAACAGAAACAGCCAATGTTTCCAGTCTTAAGGATAGAGCCTACCAACACATCATACTAGAGTCAAACTATTTCGATACTGGTCTTACATGAGTCAGCCCTCGACCATAATGTGAAAATTCATTTCATTTCCCAGTCCTGCCACACCTCTTTTTGTATTTTTCAATTTTTTAATGTTTTTGTATTTTTTATTTTTAATGTTTTTGTATTTTTCAAAATTTCTCCCCCTAAATTTGAGCATAAATAAAAACTACCTAAGAATAGAAAACTTTATGAACAAATTTACCAAAAAAAAACAAAAACATGCTCAGTCAGTAAAGCGGATCGTTTTCAGAAAATCCACAAGCACTTTGAATTTTGAGCTGCTGACAGGTTTGGTGAACAAATCGGCAGCATTTGCATCTGTGTCGATTTGTTCAAGTGTAATAAGACCTCTGTCAAAGCAATCTCGTATAAAATGAACTTTTATGTCTATGTGCTTGGTTTTGGAGTGAAAAACAGGATTTCTAACAATTTGTATTGCAGCATCATTATCGCAGTAAATAGTAGTGTTGAGATAAGTCAAACCGTAATCCTGCAATTGATGTTGCATCCACACCACTTGAGAGCAAGATGCAGAAGCAGCAACATACTCAGCTTCAGCTGTAGAAATCGCCACCGTTTGTTGTTTCTTGCATTGCCAAGAAATGAGCCTATCACCCAGAAACTGGCATCCAGCTGATGTAGATTTCCTGTCACTATCAGTACCTCCAAAATTGCTGTCAGAAAATGCAAACAGATCAAAATTAGAATCCCTCGGATACCACAGACCAAACCGTGGTCGGCCTTTAAGGTACCGAAAGATTCTCTTAACAGCAATAAGATGAGAAGTTTTAGGATTAGCCTGATATCGTGCACAATTGCAGACAGCAAACATAATATCCGGACGACTAGCTGTCAGATACATCAACGACCCGATCATAGACCTATACTGACGTTGATCCACAGAAGTTCCTTCTTCATCTTCAGTCAATAGCGGTCTCTCTGCCATTGGTGTTTCAGCAGGCTTTGCGTCCGAAAACTTAAATTTTGCTAGCACGTCATCCACATACTTCCCTTGATGAATAAGAATCCCTTGAGAATTCTGCTTGACTTGTAAACCCAAAAACAGTGTCATTTCTCCAAGAGCACTCATTTCAAATTTCTTTTTCATAACTCTCTCAAATTCCTTGCAAAGCTCCTCACTTGTAGATCCGAAAATGATGTCATCGACATAAATTTGAACTAATATCTGATCCTTGCCCACTTTCTTGATAAACAGAGTCTGGTCTATAGTGCCACGTGTGTACCCATGAGCCAGTAGATGTTCAGTTAATGTAGCATACCAAGCTCTTGGTGCTTGGTGCAATCCATACAATGCCTTGTCTAGCTTATAGGCATATTCTGGATGATCTGGATGTACGAACCCTGGTGGCTGCTCAACAAAGATTTCTTCCTTCACCTTTCCATATAAAAACGCTGTCTTGACATCCATCTGATATACAGTGAAACCCATATATGACGCGTAAGCTAAGAAAATCCGAATGGCCTCAAGTCTAGCAACCGGAGCATAAACTTCATCATAATCCAGACCTTCTATTTGTCGAAATCCCTGAACCACCAACCTTGCTTTATTTCGAACAATAACCCCTGCGGAATCTTGCTTGTTTCGAAAAACCCATCGAGTTCCAAGTTTACGCTTTCCTTGAGGCAACTTGACAAGTTTCCATACTCCAAGCTTCTCAAACTGGTTCAGCTCTTCATGCATAGCATCTACCCAGCCTGGTTCCTGCAAAGCTATATCAACAGTTTTAGGTTCGATTTGAGAAATATAGCAAGAATATAAGCAAGTATTGATGATTCCTGATTGGCTCCTGGTTAAAACTCCTGCATTTACAGGACCAATCACATTCTCTATAGGATGATTCCGTTGAACACTTGTTGGTATTGCTAGGTCAGGTACAGTGTCGTCTTCAGTGGTTGTGTTGCTGGACTCCCCCTCATTAGATGCCGCAGTATTATGAACGAATGGAGTGGTAATAATGCAATCTTCAGGAATTGGTTCAGGAAATAGTGCAGTTCCGGAACCATTAGATGCCGAACCACTATTTGTAGCACCTTCAGGGGATCGATGGGACGTTTGTGGACTTGTAGTATGTTGCGTAAACACCATTCCTGGCGGATCAATGGTATGATGTCTGACGCTTCCTTCTGTCTGTTCTTCATCTTCAGTATCCATAAAAGACAGAGGTTGCTTTGGAATAGACACACCTGCATCTGATAAATCACTTGACAAAATATTAAATGACTTAAACAATTCAGCATAATCATATAACCAGTCTGGTCCAACTCTAGCGTCCGTAGCATTTTCCTCAAGCCATTCAATGTTGCACGACTCGACGACCTTCTTAGTTACCTTGTTGTATACTCTATAGGCTGACCCTTTAGCATATCCAACAAAGTAACATTCGTCCCCTTTGACCTCAAACTTTCCATTAGAGTCCATAAGTAGTAATACACATGGACACCCAAAGATGCGAAAGTGTGACACCGAAGGTTTATGTCCTTCCAGAATCTCATATGGAGTTTTCATATGTCGTTTGTTTACTAAAGCATGATTCTGGACATAACAAGCCGTGCTAACAGCTTCGGCCCAAAAGAAACTAGGAAGCTTCGAGTCAGCCAACATAGTTCGTGCAGCCTCGATAAGAGTACGATTTCTTCTTTCAGCTACTCCATTCTGTTGAGGAGTTCGTGGTGCACTATACTGACGATCAATTCCCTTGTCAGTGCAAAATGTATCCAACGTAGCGTTCTTGAATTCTGTCCCATTATCAGATCGAATAACCTTCACCTTAGTACTCGCTTGATTTTCAGCCAGAGTGATAAATTGTTTCACCAGAACTGCAGTTTCATTCTTGTGACTGAGAAAATATACCCAGGTGTAGCGAGAATAATCATCAACAATTACAAGACAATAAGCTTTCTTGCCAATACTCAACACATTCACTGGACCAAAAAGATCCATGTGAAGTAGTTCAAGCACAGCCTTAGTCGATGGTGCTGGTTTTGTCTTATGAGGTTTTCGATGAGCTTTTCCTTTTGCACAAGCAACACACCTTTCAACCAACATGAAATCTTTTATTGGAAGATCGCGTACCAATTGACCTTTTGCTAGTCGATTCAAATTCTTCATGTTCACATGCCCAAGGCGACGATGCCACAGTAAACCATCATGTTCTGAAATCTTCGAAAATAGGCAAGTAATTTCTTCACATGGTTTCTTGTTCATATCAATCACATAAGCGTTTCCTCGTCTCTCTGCCGACATTAAGAACCAGTCTTCTGGAATGACAATTCCAGGTTTAAGAACATGACATCCTTTCTTTGTAAAGTGAACTGAATTTCCTCGATCACAAATCTGAGAAATACTTAACAGATTGTGTTTCAGTTCTGGAACATAGTTAACATTTTCGAAGCTTAAAACGCCGTTTCGTACAGTTCCTTTCAACGTGATTCTGCCTGAATCTCCTCCCGCAAATGAGACATATCCGCCATTAAATTCTTTGACATTTTCTAGTTGGGATAAGTCTCCTGTCATGTGCCTGGAACAACCACTATCCATGTACCAGAGGCGCACGGTAGTCCTCCACAGCTGTTCCTGCACGATTAGCGGGATTAGTTAGATTTAGGAACCCAGCCCATAGTGGATCTGGGTTTTCCTTGTGCATCAATATAAGTCACTCTCTGCCACACTAGGTTTTCTTTATTTAAAAACTTTGAAGTATTTTGAAAGACAGAGTTTCGATGCCATGTATAAGACGAATTGGATTGCTTGGCCTTAGCTTTAGGTTTCCAATGCTTATTTGACCAGTTAGAATTGTAACCACCAAAAGCATTATGATGAGATTTTCGAAAATCATTTTGTTGTTTTTGATTTTTGCGTTTGGCTGCATTCCAATCCTGATCAGAGGGTTTAGTCTTGCGATAGTTGTTTTTCATTGTCTTGGTCTTTTCAGTCGTCATTGACTCTGAACAACGATATCGGTTAAACATGACCTTCTGATCTTGCACAGACTTTTTCTTGTACGATGTCCTTGGGAGTTGACCACAATTTCTGGCAATGTGACCAGCAATGCCACAGTTAAAACAGGTTTGTCGCTTCAATTTGTGTGTATTTTGAAAGCTTTTGCACGATTTGCTTGTTTTTGAATGATTTGACGTCTTGTTTTTCTGAACATGTTGTGCTTGTGGTTGTTCTGAGCATTTTGAAGGTTTTTCTTCTAATGACTTCTCACTTATATCAACATCCTTTTCTTTGTTACTTAATTTTGGTTCAATATTTGAACAAGGAGAAGTTTCATCAATATGCGTTTTATCAATGCATTTGTCATGTGAAACTAATTCAGGTTCATTTTCTGAACTAGTAGAAGTCTCATCAATATGCATTTCCTCAACGCATTTATCATGTGAAGACAATTCGGGTTTAATTTCTACTACAGTTTCCAATGGGGTCCCATTAGATTCAACATTAGGGACACCCACTGAGACAGGTTCAGAAGAAGAATCAGGATACTCTTGATTTTCTTGAGAAGTCGTTTCAGTGGTTTCACTGAATGCATCCTGAGGGACCTCACCTGTAACATTTTCATTAACTGAGACGTTAGAAGCATTAGAATCACACACATTAACTGAAAAACAATCATCACCACACTTATTGTTCAAATCATCAACACAAACATCATCAGTTTTGCCCAAAACAACAGGCTCACAAGACGAAACATAAGCAGAAAACGACGCAAACAAAGAACGACTAAAAGCCATGTCAGATTCAGTTGGCTCAGAATAAGGTTCAAAATAAGGTTCAGAAAAATTTGAAACAATGACTGGTTCACTCCCATGAACATCTCCACACTTTATTTCAGAAATATCATCTGCACATGAAGATGAAACGTTAGGATCAATCGAGCCTTTTGAAATAAAATTTAAAGAAGTAGACTTCTGTTTTTCAACTTGTCTGTCATTTGAAGACGACTTGTTGGTTTTAGAACCAAAAGTCATGCTACTCTCATTCATCATCTCCTCCTCAGTCATTGGCAGATAAGTGTAATTATTATTATATGGAGGAGGAGTCTGATTATAACCCAAACCTTGCCCTTTCTTCTCTTTGTAAGCAAGCTGTTGATCGCACAGGTTTTTAACTAGTTTGCTGGAAGAATCAAATTTTTTAATGTTAAGCTCATTAATTTGATATTTGTCTCTAATATCTTCCAGCTCCTTAGTTACTATGCACAGTTTTTCCTGAACGTATAAGAGTTGAGATGATTTAACACTTACATCATCCTTGAGTTTGATGATGTCTTTTCGCTGAGCTTCGATCTTTTCTTTGAAAAGTTTTTCGTTTTTTGATAAAGTAAAGTTTTTATTTTTTATATCTTGATAATCTTGAATTAGCTCAGCATTGTGCATTCTATAAACTTCAACTCTTTCTCTACATTCAGGAGTACAGAAAGTAGAAAGTACCTCTTCTTTAGTTAGACCTTTAACAGGAGCTGAGAGAATCTGAGTCATGAAAGCAAAGTTCTCAGCTGCAGTCTCCTTCTCTTGTGCAGATACTTGATCATTTGAGGTCATAAAAGCAATATTGTTACTTGAAGCAGCTTGATTTTCTGGAGCAGAAATGTTCAGACGCTCAATCTCTGAATTCCAATCAAAGTTGATGTTGGGCTGAACCACCAGGGCTTGAGCTAATCCTTGCGGTTGAGGGCTTCCAGCAGCAGCAGCATCTGATATACTAGCAGTGGTCACAAGAGCTCTTTCTCTATTAGGTGTCACGGGCTGTGTTGGAGTTTGTTCTCTATTCATCGGTGGTTTTGGGCAATTTCGAGCATAGTGTCCTTCCTCATGACAGTTATAGCAACGCAAGTTAAAAGGCACTTTGGCAGCACCATTCCAAGCAGTTCCCCATCGATTTTTACCTGTTCTTTTAATAAACTTTTGTGCCCTAAAAGCAGCCATTGCCATCTGCCAAGTGATGTCCATTTCTTCAACATCATCAGGATGAATCTGATATAGGTCTTCGCTACACCATTTTGGAGGATCAATTTTTCCTGCAACGAAAGCATTTAAGCAGTTTATAACAGAAGCTGCGATATCCAAACTCTCCTTTGACTGTTTAGTAAAGAAAGCTATCATCTCATTGTTCGCAGTGGAAGCGGAAGCTGCGGTAGTAGTATTCACAGCAGAAGCGGGAGTAGCATTAGAAGCAGCATTAGGAAAAGATGGAGCAACTTGAGCAACTTGAGCAGAAGACCCAGAGTAGTAGATGTTTGTTGGACTAGGAGCCGCTTTAACAGATGCAGCATTGCTAAACATCTGAAAACCTCCTTGAGACAAAAGGGCTGCATTGTTGTTTGATGAAGATGGTGCAATAGTGAATCCAGCAGCTAACAAACTGTTTTTATGATTGGTCTCTCTTTGCTTATCATCCAATTCACATGCTTTGATATGAGAAATCATCTCAGATAAACTGCATCTAGCAAGGTCTTTTGTTTTCTTAATCATAGCCACATGATGATCCCAGCTTTTAGGTAATGCATTTAAAAGTTGCCTATTTGTTGATGCATTTGAAGTAGGAATCTCTTCCATCTGCATTTGTGTGACTAACTTGACGAACCTCTGAATCTGATTGTCTACAGTCTCCCCATAGATGTGATTGAAGTTATTGAAGTTCTGTCTTAGCAAGTTCCTTCGGCTTTCCTTCATGTCTTCATTCCCTTCGTAAACATCAATCAACGATTCCCAAAGTTCCTTAGCAGATTTGCAAGTGCGAAAGCCAATAACGATATCAGGACCCAATCCCATGGTTAAATAGGACAGTGCTCTATCATCTTCCTCAATTATACTGAAATATTCTTCAGTATACTCACTCTTTGCTTTCTTCACTTTTAGACCAGGTTCGGTAGGACTGTCAGTCATAATCTCCCTTGGACCTCTTAAGATGCTTCTCCATATCTTTGAGTCCTTGACTTTCACATGCTGTTCAAAACGCCATTTCCATTCTGGAAAGTCATTTGCATCGGTTAACCTAGGAATGCGTGTAGTAGTTCCAACCTTTGAGTCAAGTTCTTGTTGTTTGTTAAGTGCGGCCAGATCAGCATTATTTGTTGACATTTTAATTAATCAGTTAATTAATTAATTAAATTCTAAGTCCAATTAGTCAACAGGTCAATAGGTCATAAGTCCGTGATCAGTGTCGTTGCGAGTGGAGACTGAGTGATGGTTGCGAGTCAAAACTGGTACTGGTTGCGAGTCGTAACCTTAGACAATTGCGAGTCGAAACCAAAACAATACGAGCCGAGACTGATGTTGGTTGCGATTCGAAACCAAAACAGGATGAGTCGAGACTAGTGATGGTTGCGAGTCGTAACCAAAGCAGGATGAGCCGAGACCGGACGTTTGCGAGTCGTAACTAAACCAGGATGAGCCGAAACTGGACGGTTGCGAGTCGTAACCAAAGCAGGATGAGCCGAGACTGGATGGTTGCGAGTCGTAACCTGCAAAACAAATAAGAGATAAGATCTGTTGACTCGCAATCCCTATTTTTCAGCACTTTCAAAAATTCAAAGATATTGTAATCTTTGAATCTGTTGACCACCAACTTTCCGAAAATTCAGCAAACAGCTTTTCTGAAATCAACAAACCAAAATCAGCAATATTTTCAACAATTCGATGAAGAACAGTTTGATTATTTCAGCAATTTTTAACTGCAAAAACAAGCAATAAACCGGATCAGTAGCAAAATAAGTTCTTGAATCTGAATGATATCAAAACCGAGCCTTGAAAGACTTCAATGGCTCTGATACCAATTGTAAAACCCGTTTGGATCTTTCAATGATATCAACCTTTAACTTGTGAAGGTGCGGAAAACAATCACAAGTCGATTCAAGAACATACAATAGTAATTAAAACAAGAATAATAATCAAACACAAACCGAAATCTTGCATTCAAAGACAAAGCAGAGACTGATACAAGACTTCAATGATTTCGACTCCTAGCTAGATTTCGCCCCTAATGCCTTTGTTACTCGTGATCAACCTCAACCAATAGGTTGAGGTTTGTTTATATACTAGACACATGGGCTTTAGTTTAAACCCACACCACATCTAACTAGATAGCCCAACCCATATATAATCGGCCCAAAACATGTAAAATAAACAAAACATAGAAACAACCCTTCAACTTTGCTAACCTACATGAATAAACCTTCAGGTTCCAACAAGAACCAAGTAGGATGCGTTATGAGCAATAGTGTCACGAATAGGGTACAGAAGCACCATTAATCGTGTACATACTTAGACCGCAGAACAAAAGGTTAGATCTAACGGGTGCCTGGCAGCCTCACACTCGGTCGGGGCGAGAATCGAGTGGTGCTTTTGTGTCTCAGAATATACCAATTAAATGCCTTAGGTTTGGTGACTTCCTATGTCGTGTCACATGTTAATGGCTTTGCAACCCATTAACAATCCTGATATTTACAGGAATATTTTAATTACATGAAATTCATACCATACTAAAAATTAATGAGTACTTGAGTACGTGGGGTACTCAAGAAGAGATTGAATTATACTTAAAGTACGTGGGGTACTCAAGAAAAACTTGAATTATACATGAGTACGCGGGGTACACATGAAAACGTGATTTATATATGAAAATGATTTTAAATTCATTTTCTCAACAATACTTCAAAAACCGGTTATTCAAAAAGATTTATTTCAAATCTTTTACAAACAAACTATGAACTCACTCAACTTTATGTTGATTTTTCGCATGTTTCTTTCTCATGTTACAGTTCTAAGACAAGGCACGGTTGGAATAGGAGAACCATGAAGAGTCGAGTACTTAGTGGCGTCCATTTTCTAAAAGACTTAGCTTATTTGCTTCCGCTGTGCAATGAAGATACCAGTCCAGTCACGCCAATGCTCTGATATTTCGGGGTGTGACAGATTGGTATCAGAGCTATAGGTTACAGCGAAATAGGTTTCTGTAGACACGCCTAGGCTCTAACCTCAATTTCCTCTGGGAACGTAAAACGTCGAATACATACAGAACGCATAGTACTCGAATATGGTCTCCAACCGTTGCCGAAAAACAAACAGTCGAAATTTTTATTTCAAACATATGCTATAGTGGTGTTTATACACGGTACACAAAACAGTCGCATACAATGCACAAAACACTGAGAGCTTAGGAAACATGCATTTAAGACCTTTGGAAACTTATGTTAAAGTTCATTAAAGGTCATCACGTAGGAACTGCAAATATTAACTCGGGCACACACAATTATACAAATTGTCTATGATGTTTTAACTTCCCGAGCAGGCAGCCTACGCATAATGAAACGCTAGTGCGCGAGAAAGCATAGAACTCAAATTTTACGTCAACAGATGTCGGAGTGCATCACATTCTACACAAAACGAAACGCTAGCGCACATGCATACGTGAGACTTAAGCTATACATCAACGGAGGTTGAAGTACGTCACATGCGACTATCGATCAGGAAGCGGCAGTTGGCACGCGGTCCTGCAAACGACACAAGTCATGCTAAGGATGAGACGCAAGTCACCGTATTCCCCATATTTCAGCTAACGACGAGTACGCTATATTCGACATTCTATGGTAATGTCACCTAACAACTGGCCGTCACATGCAACCCCAGGTAAAGTCCTTAAATTTCTTTTATTGAAATTTCGACTTTCACATTTACTGAGTAGATTTTCGTATCTCTACTCCTCTTAATGGTCATTGCATCACGATAATTTCATTCGTTATAGCGAACACTCATTGCTTCGTTTCTTGAAAATTCATATGTTACGCATGCATCGTTTGTTACGCATGTGGTTTCGTTTCGGATAAAGCGTTTCATCAAAGTTCAAATATTATTTCGCTTGTGATTCGAATGACTCGCATTATTGAAATTGTTGGCTTCTTTGTAGACAAGTCAACACATTTTCTTGAAATCCCTTTCTTTTCAAGTTACATACATGGGTTTTTCGTTGTGACCATGCCGAAAGTTTTCTTGTTGATGCATGTATTTGTTGTCGGCTTGCGCCAAAATCAAATTCAATTGTTTGAACTTGTTCATTACACATATTCAATTCAAAACACCATATGATGTATTGGAAACATCATATTCAAATTCATTTTAACAAGCGTTTCATTGTTCCGAGTCGTGGTAGATTTGTTTGGTCTACGACTCCATTAAGTCGTTTGTTGATTTCGACACCTTGTGGTGTCAGTACAAACTTGTAGCTTGGGCTAATTTATGCAAAACACAGGTGATACTTGTTCGATCACCGCTAAATTTGAATTGTTTCATTCAGTAAGACACCTTGTGGCGTCGGTTGAACTTGCAGCTTGGGCTGATCATGATCGAGCGCTTCATGCAAACTAGTACATTTGAGCTTGTTGAAATCGGAATTCATTTATTGGATGCAATCATTTCTAGAATTCATTTGCATATTGTGATACGTCCTTGAATTCACATCATTCGAATAAGTCCTGATTCGACTTCATGATCATTCACTTTGGTACTATTCGTATTTTCTACACATAACATAACTCTAAGGAGTTAACGTAGTCTAAATTTCGAGGACGAAATTTTATTAACAGGGGGAGACTGTGACAACCGGTAATTTACGGCTCTAAATAACATGATTAACAGGTGATTACGCGTTAATAAATAGTGTTTACGACGCTAATTAACTTAACCAGGCCCTTGGAGTGCCCAAGAATGTTTATTCAGCTATACAGTGCGCGTGTGGTGATTTACAGAGAATCTGCTAACTAATACGCGACAACGGACTGATACCGTATGAAATACTGACGACGCCGAAAAATATGGATGTTACGCGAATATTTTATGCTCGTGGAATGTGGGTCACGATATCGGGTCTCGTATGAATTACGGGCTGCATACACTTGAGATGGGCTTGTGGGACCTGGACCCAAGCCCAAAACCCACAAGCCCAAACCTGCACCTAATACAATTAGATCTTAAAATCTTATCAGGATCTTATCAAATTTTACAAAATCTCTTCAAGAGATTGTGTTGCAGAAGTTGAAAACATAAGAATCTCTACCAAAGATCTTAGCACCATGGTTAAAACAATATACCTGAATGCCATTTGATTACTCAAAAGGCAATAAATTCACTAAGCTCTATTTAAAGGGTGTTGCACCCAAGTTATTTTCATTCACAACAATATACACACACAGACTTTAAGTCTGCCACTCTCCTCTCTCTCTCGATTTCATATACAGAGCACACACACAAATTAGAACACATGAAACTCATATTCACAAACACACATAACATGAACATCAGACAACACACCCCCCACTCGGTCTCCACTCTCCTCCTGGTTCCTCAAGTCCGGTGGACCACAGGGAGGAGCCGGCGGCGGCCGGCGAGCCTCTCCGACGACCTCTCCGGTCGATGTGCTCCGACAGCCCCCCCCTTTCCTTCTTCGGTGGATGAAACGAACCACACCACCATCTTCGGATGGTGGTGGTGTGCGGCGGCTACAACAGAAAGAGAGAGAGAGACGAGACGGAGAGAGAGGAGCGATGAGAGAGAGAGCTGAGAAGGGTACGAGAACCGGCGGTCGGTGCCATTGACCGCCGGATATTGGCTTTATCCGGCGAACTCACCAGCTTCGGGTCTGATTCGGTTCATTTACTCGGTGGTCGGCATTATTACCCGGTGGGTTTCGAACTCCGGTCAGATTCAAACGTTCAGATTCGCTTTGGGTGGTTCAGTTTCGCGGTGGATCAGAGTGATATTCCGGCAACACCGCCGGAGAAGATGAAGTTGGGGACGGATGATGATGGTGGCGGCAGTCCTTGTTTCCTGCCGACAGGCTCACCATTAGCCTCGGTTCGAGTCCGGCTCAAGGTGATGATTCAGTTAGTATGAGAGTTTGGCTTAGTTTCAAAACGGACACGACCCGGTTCAGCTTGAAGGTGCGGGTCAACTCAGTCATGTACGGGTTAAACCCAGTTGACTCGGTCAACACCCGAGTCAACTCGGGTCAACAGCAGGTCCACATGGACAACTCAGTCAACTCAGTCAACGAAGCGAGTCAACTCAGTTGACTCGGTCAACTCAGTCAGCTCACTCGGCGTAAAGACTTGGTAAAAATTAACGGCGTATTTATTTCGTTACGTTATCTCTATAATTCATTACACGTGAACGAGCTCGAACCATCGCTTATTTAGTGATTATATACATTTAATATTTGGCGCTTTTTGACGAAAATTTCATACATACTTATTGTTTGATTATATTGATGAATCTTGATAAAATTACGACAACTTGGTTGTCCGGGGCGTCCAAAAACAGAGGAAACTCTGCCCGTTTTTCGAGAAATCCGTAAAATAAAACGAGTTTTATTATAAAACAAAACGTTCTTTTGAGCGACTTTTATAAAAACGAGATACGAATATAAAGTTCTTTCGACAACAAGTTACAACTTACGAAAACGACGAGTCGAAAATTACTTACAACAAATAAATATAGTTATTATATTTATTTTTTTTAGACTTCGAAAATTCGACTAATTCTTTTATGAAAGTAAATGTAATTTACTTCAAACGGCAAACAAAAACAACAATTCTTTTATAAAATAGATATAACTTATCTATTTATTTCAAACATCATACAACATGAATTCGTTTTTACAAATGAATATAGTTGTATATTTATATCAAACAACACGATCTTGTTTTATAAAATAAATATAGATATATATTTATTTCAAACACGCGAATTCTTTTACAAAATAGATACAGTCTATCTATTCAACGACTCGATGAAGTTCCGATAAAATAAATATAACTTTTTTTATTTATTATAAACGCCGAAACGGCATATACGTATATTTTTGGCAAATATACACAAGACGAAATATATATAATACGAATTTATTATATATTACATTCATACGAATATTCCTTTACACCAACATACGACTTCTTAAAACGAGCTAACAAGTACAACTTCTTCGCTTCTTTTAAGTTGACAATTTACCGTCATATCGTTCGATTAACGATTCGGTAGAGCTCGATTACACGTAGTTAGTTACTGCGTTATTCAGAAACTTATTAGATATTCCGTGTTAGGAATATTGTAGAATGCACGATAGCGAGTCACGTCTTGGAAACGACATCGCAAGGTCGTAATTAGCTAGCTTTGCACAAGAATATTCAGGTGAGTTCATAACCCCAACCTTTTTACGGTTTTACATTTTTCTAAATGTTTTCGGGGTGGAAAGACATGCACTTTTTGCAAAGCATACAAGAATTACATATTTATAAACCATTGATCTAGACAAGATTTATCTGACACAAATGGTTTATGAAAAGCTTATGTTTTTACCGGTTTTCAAACAAGCTTTTACACACGAATTTTAGTTTTCCAAACTACGGGAAAATACAAATACAAGAGTTTACAAAATACAAATGTTAAAACGTATACAAATGGTATGATAAAAACACGAGAAGCACACTGGGTGAGAACAAGAACCAAGTGTGACGAGATATAAGGATATGAGAAGCGCACTTGGTGAGAACAAGAACCAAGTATGAGGCGCTATGAGAAATGATAACAAGAAACGCGCTTGGTGAGCACGAGAACCAAGTAGGATGCGTTATGAGCAATAGTGTCACGAATAGGGTACAGAAGCACCATTAATCGTGTACATACTTAGACCGCAGAACAAAAGGTTAGATCTAACGGGTGCCTGGCAGCCTCACACTCGGTCGGGGCGAGAATCGAGTGGTGCTTTTGTGTCTCAGAATATACCAATTAAATGCCTTAGGTTTGGTGACTTCCTATGTCGTGTCACATGTTAATGGCTTTGCAACCCATTAACAATCCTGATATTTACAGGAATATTTTAATTACATGAAATTCATACCATACTAAAAATTAATGAGTACTTGAGTACGTGGGGTACTCAAGAAGAGATTGAATTATACTTAAAGTACGTGGGGTACTCAAGAAAAACTTGAATTATACATGAGTACGCGGGGTACACATGAAAACGTGATTTATATATGAAAATGATTTTAAATTCGTTTTCTCAACAATACTTCAAAAACCGGTTATTCAAAAAGATTTATTTCAAATCTTTTACAAACAAACTATGAACTCGCTCAACTTTATGTTGATTTTTCGCATGTTTCTTTCTCAGGTTACAGTTCTAAGACAAGGCACAGTTGGAATAGGAGAACCATGAAGAGTCGAGTACCTAGTGGCGTCCATTTTCTAAAAGACTTAGCTTATTTGCTTCTGCTGTGCAATGAAGATACCAGTCCAGTCACGCCAATGCTCTGATATTTCGGGGTGTGACACAACGTGACCAGTAACTTTAATTAAAACGCCCAGATACAGAGTCTGAACACGGGGCCGTGTTCACCAGACACGGGGCCGTGTCCAGCCTTCTGTTTCAGTCTTTGTTTTCGTTTTCTGGTCCCGAGACTCAGTTGTGGTCTGCTGAGTGATTCTTATGGATCAATACTCAGGAGGTTACAACTACACCTATGATGAGGATGATTATAGGGGTAATTATTGCACTAATTGTCGTAATACACGTTCGATTCAAGATAATCACTCATATCAACCATCCAATTCATACGCTTACTATGAGGAGCCCAGGTACGAGCCATCAACTTCATACACATCCTATGAAGACCAAAGGTATGAACCTCCCCCCTCATACTCATATTTTGATGAACCAAGGTATGAGCCCTCTTACTCATACTTTGAGGAACCAAGGTATGAGCCACCACCTTCATATGCTTATTATGAGGAACCTTGGCGTGAACAACCCACCTCATATGAGTATTATGAAGAACAAAATTACGAACCTTATCCATCATATGCTTACAATGAAGAACAATGGTGTGAACCATCAACTTCATATGGGTATTATGAGGAACAAAGGGTCGAACAACCGGATTCAAGCTTAGAAAATAATGATTCTTTTTCTATTACCGAAGTGACCGATAGGATATTAGAACACATTAGATTTATCGATCGATGTATAAAAGAAGCTCACGCAAGGGAAGAGGAGTCCCGCGCAAGAGAAGAATTAAAAAAGGAAGAGATAACTGAAAATGTAAAAATGGAAGAACAAATTAGTGAAAAACCGACACATGAGTTAAACAACGAAAAAGGTGAGTCCAATAACGTTAAAATCCAAGAAGAGTCTAATTTCGAGGAAATTAATCTCTTGACACCTTCTTTCAAAAATCATTGTTTAGTACCCACTCATGCTAAGTTTTTAAAAGAGTTAAACACTAACACTAAAATTGACGAAACGGTAAGTGTTAAGTTAACTAATGATCAAACTTCGCTAATAAAAGAAGACCCATTTGAAATTAACATCACACCGGTTCCATGTTTCTTTCAAAATTCGTTTATTAGTAATGTCACAATCGATAAAGATCTTTGTGTTAACATAATGCCTAACTACAATTTCGAAAAATTAAGTATTAGTGATTTTTCTCCACTTCAAATACCCATTTTTCTATCCAATCGGAAAGTAATAAAATCAATCGGTATAGTTGAAGATGTTTTGGTTCAAACAAATCAAATGGTAATCCCAACCGACTTTATCATCCTCGATGACGCTCCTCTAGTGTTGGGACGACCATTTGTAAAAACTCACGAAGCTTTGAAAAACCGGAAGTTCAACAATCTACCTCTTCAATTAGGGGCATTTAAAAGAAGTGTCGATCTCGAACGATCAATGAAATATCCATTCGGCAATAATGACCCCCTAATTGAAGATGAAGATGAACCACCCGATACAAGTGAAGAGATTGACCACTTTGTTGAAGAAGAGGTCGCCATAGAACAAACTTTTAAAGTTCTTGATCAAAACGAGCAACCAAATTAGGAGTCTCCTAAAGACCCACCACTTGAGCTCAAAGAACTTCCAAAAGGTTTGGAATATGCTTTTCTAGACAAAGATGGTAAGTTACCTGTAATTATTTCGTCTAAATTAGATAACTTAGAAAAAGAAAAACTAATTAATCTTTTGAAAAAACACAAAAATGCAATAGCTTGGAAACTTGTTGACATAAAAGGAATTAGTCCTTCTATGTGCACACACAAAATTTTGATGAATGATGACTACAAATCGGTCATACAACCACAACGTAGAGTAAATCCAAATGTTCAAGAAGTGGTTAAAAACGAAGTCATCAAATTACTTGACGCCGGACTTATCTATCCTATTTCCGATAGTCCTTGGGTAAGTCCCGTCCAAGTAGTTCCAAAGAAAGGAGGTATGACGGTAATTACTAACGAAAGGAATGAACTAATACCAACAAGAACCGTCACAGGATGGAGAGTATGTATAGATTATAGACGATTAAATGAAGCAACAAGAAAGGATCATTTTCCTTTACCCTTCATTGATCAAATGTTAGAAAGATTATCCGGTCATAAATTTTACTGTTTCTTGGATGGTTTTTCAGGTTACTTTCAAATCCCGATAGCACCCGAAGACCAAGAAAAGACAACTTTCACATGTCCCTATGGAACTTTTGCTTATCGACGCATGCCGTTTGGTCTATGTAATGCCCCCGCAACATTCCAACGTTGCATGGTAGCCATTTCCATGACATGATAGAAAAGACAATGGAAGTCTTCATGGACGACTTTTCTATCTTTGGGGATTCATACGACCAATGCCTCGATAACCTTGAACGAATGCTATCCCGATGTGAGGAAACTAACCTCGCCCTTAATTGGGAAAAATGCCATTTCATGGTAACGGAGGGAATAGTACTCGGTCACAAAATCTCAAGCGAAGGAATGGAGGTGGATCGAGCCAAAATAGATACCATTTCTAGATTACCACCTCCATCCTCCGTAAAAGCTATTAGAAGTTTCCTAGGACATGCCGGATTTTATAGGCGGTTTATCAAAGACTTTTCAAAGATCTCAAGGCCTCTAACAAAATTACTTGAAAAAGATGCTCCTTTCATCTTTGACAAGGATTGCAATCAAGCATTTCTAACCCTAAAGGAAATGCTAGTCAATGCACCTATCATGATAGCACCTGATTGGAAATTTCCTTTCGAAATCATGTGTGATGCTAGTGACTTTGCAGTTGGAGCTGTCTTGGGACAAAGAAAAGAAAAGCATTTCCACCCAATCTATTATGCTAGTAAAACACTTAACGATGCACAAGAAAATTACACAACAACTGAAAAAGAATTACTAGCTGTGGTATTTGCTTTTGATAAATTTCGTTCTTATCTTGTTCTTTCTAAAACTATAGTCTATACAGACCATGCAGCCATTCGATATCTCTTTAAGAAGCAAGACGCAAAACCACGTTTGATTAGGTGGATTCTACTCCTCCAAGAATTTGACATTGAAATCAAGGACAAAAGAGGAGCAGAAAATACCGCAGCAAATCATCTTTCACGCTTAGAAGACCCAGCTTTGGAGGCAACCAGGGACGAGCAAATCAACGAAAAATTTCCAACTGAGTCTCTGGAAATGGTGGAATATAAGGAAGAACCATGGTACGCCGACTTTGCTAACTACCTAGCTAGCGGTATAGTCGCAAAAGGATGGCCACATCATCAAAGAAAAAAATTCTTTGCCAATGTGAAACACTACTTTTGGGAAGATCCATATCTTTTCAAAATGTGTGCCGACCAACTCGTCAGACGATGCGTACATGGTAGTGAAGCACGAAGAATTCTCCGCCATTGTCATGAAGGTCCATACGGAGGACATCATGGTGCTGCCAGTACCGCACGAAAGGTATTCGATTCAGGATTTTATTGGCCAACCATTTACAAAGATGCTCAAAATCTTGTAAAGACATGTGATGCTTGCCAAAGAACAGGTAATATTTCTTCCAAAAACGAAATGCCACAAAATGGCATTCTTGTTTGTGAAATTTTTGATGTATGGGGACTCGACTTTATGGGACCTTTCTCGGCATCAAAAGGAAACAAATATATACTTGTGGCAGTAGATTACTTGTCTAAATGGCCCGAGGCCGAGGCACTTCCAACAAATGATGGAAGAGTAGTGGTAAGATTTCTGAAAAAATTATTCTCTCGTTTTGGCACACCTAAAGCGTTAATAAGTGATAGGGGTACCCATTTTTGCAACCATCAACTTGAAATTTTTTTAACAAGATATGGGGTCTATCACCGGGTTTCGACAGCATATCACCCTCAAACAAACGGACAAGCCGAAGTGACTAATAGAGGGTTAAAACGAATACTCGAAAAAACCGTAGGATTAAATAGAAAGGAATGGGCTGATAAATTAGATGATGCTTTATGGGCTTTTCGAACTGCTTATAAAACAACAATAGGTACAACCCCCTATAAGCTAGTCTATGGAAAAAGTTGTCATTTGCCAGTAGAAATTGCACACAAAGCCTACTGGGCAATCAAAAATGTAAACTTAGATCTAGAATTCGCTGGTAAAAATCGATTTTGTCAAATAAATGAATTAGACAAGCTTAGGAATTATGCATACTCAAACTCCGAGATTTATAAGGAAAGAATGAAAAATTTGCATGGCAAACATATTAAACCTAATGAATTTCGGGTAGGAGATTTAGTCCTTTTGTTTAATTCACGACTTCGATTGTTTCCTGGTAAATTAAAGTCTAGGTGGTCAGGACCTTTTTCCGTCACCCATGTTTTTCCACACGGTGCAGTAGAAATTAAACCTCGAAATGGGCCACCATTTAAAGTCAATGGCCAACGGCTGAAACTCTATCAAGGATTTATTGAGGATGAGGAAGAAGAGATCTCGCTTCAAACCATGGAAGAATAAAAACATCATGCCTGGTAAGTTACGAACGATTGAGACGACAAAATAAAGCGGTAAGTTTTCTAAACCATAGCTTATGGGAAAAAGGGGCACTCACACGCGCACACACAAAAAAAAAAAAAAAAACTGCTCGGCACGAGGCCGTGTCCGCTGGACACGGGGCCGTGTTCACGCTGCAGACGGGATAAAACCCCTTTTTCAAAACAGTTTCTTCTTTCCACACGCCCCGTTTCCCCACAAACGCTCTGGTTCCAAGCGATTTTTCATGAAATTTCGACGTCTCTTACCGATCTAACAATGTCAAGGTATGATTCTATCACTCTTAGTAGTTAGATTAGTTACTTGCATGTAGTTAAAACACCACAAATTTGGGGGAAAATCTAGGGTTCTTGATGTTCATCCGGATCGAACCTAAAATTTTTGCCTGAATCTGTTTACATTTAGTTAGATTAGTGTTAAGGGAAGTAAATACACTTAGATTGTTCATAGATTCACCCAATTTCTTACAAAAACCCCAAACCCTTGTTCTTGAGCCGAAAAAGATAAAATTGATAAGGTAAACGGGATATTTTGGGAAAAACGGTGTTTAGGGTTTCATTTTCGGGGGAAACCGCACCTATTGGACTAAAAATTTTCAAGTTTTCGAAACCGGGTCGAAAAATGAAGTTTTTGAGTAACAGACGTCTGGACACGGGGCCGTGTCCGCTGGACACGGGGACGTGTTCAGCCAACTGTTTGCAGTTTTGTCCGAAAACATTCCTGTTTCGTGCTAATTTTTGGTGTATTCTTTCAGATGGCAAAATTCACAAGGTTCAATGCAAGTGAGCTTGATGCAAGGGCAAGGTATGAGGTTCTTCAAACAAGACCCGAAGAGCACCCCAGGAGAGCTTGCACGGATCTGTTAACCTTGGTAAACCAGCTGAACCGATTCAACAACATCGTTACGGGACCACTAGCTGTTGCATTAAACACTAGGCTTCGGTCGGTGCATCAATGCACCATGGAGTTCTACAGTACCTTCAACTTCAATTCAAGGTGTGACCCATTCGACAATGAAGGGGTTGAATTTCGGTGTGGAGGGACAATGTACTCAATCTCCATGGCACAGTTTGGAGCCGTGATAGGACTATACCAAGAGGAGGAATCGGGAAACGAAGAAAATACCGGAGGATTACGAGACTTGGAGGGAAATGAAAGACAAGCCGCATGGGCTCAAATCGGTGAAGGAATCTACGACCCTCGTAGCACCAAGAGTACAAAGCTAAGGGATCCGCTCTATCGCTACATTCACAGGATCCTCACCTACTCTCTAAACCAACGTCACGACAGTAGCGGTGTTGTAGGGTTGAAAGATTTGGTTGTCCTCCACTGTATCCACAACCAAAAGCCTCTCGATGTTCCATATCTCCTGTTAAGAAACATGCATCTCAACCGCCTTGCTCGAGCTCCAACGCCTATCTTCTACGGAGGATGGGTGCACCGTCTTTTTAAGCATTACACACAAATTCCAAGAGCCTTTGAAAGAAGCCCATGGTCGGGACGAGTTGATTACCACATTTGCCGAGCCATGAACTTGCTTTATGAGGCGGAAGACGGAACAGTGAGTTTCCAAAGAACGCAAGGCTATGCATGGAACCCACAGGAGGCCCTAGTTCTTCACGCACCACCTCCACACCACCAGTACCCACCCCATGGTGATCCGGGTCAATCCTCCTCACAAGGAGGCGGTTTTCCTAATTTTCAAAGCTTACATGATCTTATGCAGGAAAACCTCATGTGTACCAGGAACGCCTACAACCTCGCCAACAACACATACAACCGGGTCGGAGCTATTGAACGCAACATCAACGATATACAAGACGATATCAGCAGCATCCGGGAGTACATGGCGGGGCATGGGGATGGAGGTGATGGTAGCGATGAAGATATGGAGTAGAGGGTTTGGAGGAGCAGGAGCGGGTTGATGGCGAGCCCACAGGTTTAAGTCCCTTTATCTATCGAACAATTGGTGGCCTGCGTGCCAGAAGTTGAACAATTTACTTTCCCTTAAACACTTTTATTTTCCGTTTTATTTTTCTTTTCTTTATGCTTGGAACAATTAACTGTGGTAATGTAGGATGTTTGTGTTGCTTGGTGTGGTATTAAGTGATGAAACAGGTACAAACCAAGGCTTGGGGTGCTAAGCCTCAGCACTTATAGGGCCAGGATGGAAAAACCGAAGGAAGAAACCTGTTTTTCAGGCTTTCAGACTGTCCACACGGGGACGTGTCCAGCCAACACGCCCCCGTGCTCACCTCCCAGACCTGCTGTTTGGCTTCTGTTCTGCAGAATTTTGTCCGGCACGTGGGCGTGTCCAGTAGACACGGGGCCGTGTCCACCTTCTGTAAGTTCTTGTTACTGGCACCTGAACACGGGGTCGTGCCCACTCAACATGGGGCCGTGTTCAGTGCCCAGTAACACAATTTTTTGCTTTTTAAACACTATTTTACACATCTAATCAACCTAAAAAAATTATTTTTGGGACACATTGAGGACAATGTGTAATTTAAGTGTGGGGGGGATGCTAAAACCTTGAACTTTGCAAGTCCTAAATACAAGCCTTACACAAAACTCTATTGGAACCGCTAATCACCCCAAATTTTTTTCAAAAAAAATTTCATTTTTTTTACTTGTCTAGGTTTAACTCGGGAAATTCAAGTTCTCAAAAAGGTTATATTTTCACAAATTTACAACCGATAGCGTAGTGATAAAAAGAACCAACATAAGAAAATTATGAAAAGGCATGACAAACTTATTTAAAATTTGATTTTATATACTTGATCACATAAAAACCCATTCCCACAAAAGTGAGTTTTGAGCCTTTATTGAGCACACAATTACATATCAATTGACTAAATGCTCATTTTCCGTTTCTTGTGTGAATAGCCGCTTGGTTCTTACGACTCTAGAACTTGCCATGACAATACATTCCCGGTCCTTATCAACTTAAACCCGAGTAAGTAAATGATGGAGGCATTAGGACTAACCCTTTTTAATTCTACACCATTATTTTTCTTTTTCTTTTACCACCTACCCAAAAAAAAATCCCCCTAGTTAGCCCCTTTGAGCCTAAACCTTTTCGTTTCATCACCCAAACAAAAAAACCCTTTTACCCACCAAAACCTTTTTCATTTTTTAACCCTTTATTTTAGTAACAAGTTCGGTTGTTCGTGAAAAAAAAATGATGAAGCAAAAAGAAAATAAACAAACAAGTTAATCAAAAATAACTTAGTTTGAATAAAAGCTTCATCAAAATAAAAAAATAAAAAAATTGCAAAAAATACGAAAACCGACACTTGTTACGCTTTTAGCCCTTTTTCTACTAACCACTAACCCAACCACCTACCTTTAACCCTAGCCTAACCCTTAACCCACAAAGTCCTCGTATAAAAGTTAAAAAGGAGGAGGATTGATTTCATGGCAAGCCTATGGTAGGAATAAGTTCCATGCCGCTCTCGAGTGATTCACTAAAAATACACCTTCGGCCGAGTGTGAGTGATTTCCCCGTGAGGTATGTGAACTTGTATATAAATAGAATTTTAAAAAAGGCATGTTATGCCCAAATAAGTAATTTCTTTTATGAAAAGTTCTAAATAAATCATTACGAATAGGAGTGTAAATAAATAAAAATAAAACCCAAAAAGATCTTGGAAATCCCGACACTCTACGACAAGCCCAAAACCTTCTCTTCTACCTATTCCATTTGGGAGTGTAAGCCACATATTAAAGAGTTTTGCTTGAGGACAAGCAAAAGTTCAAGTGTGGGGGTATTTGATGTGTGTAAAATGCAACATATAAATTACATCAAATGAGGCATAAAACTAACCCTTTTTAAGTACTAATATTGGAAAAAGAGTGTTTTTGTCTTCCTTTTGTATTTTCAGGATTAAATGAGCTCAAAAACGCAAAAGAAGCAAAAAGACAGCTAAATCCAACATAAATACAAGAAAAGGAATATTAGTGGACTGCCCGACCCCTCAACGGCACCTTCCAAAGCAAAAAGGAGAAGACAGAAGGCTGAACACGCCCCGTGCTCAGCCAGCACGGGGCCGTGCCCAAGAAGCAGCAAAAAAGACAAATCCATAGAAGCTTCTATTGCCCATCACGGGGCCGTGCTCAGCGGACACGGGGGCGTGTCGAAAGTACAGCAGGCGCATTTATTGTAATTGCAAATTAGAATTAATGAGGAGAGAGATTGTCAGACAGACACGGGGCCGTGTCCAGCGGACACGGGGCCGTGTCCAGCACTCTGTTCAGCCTATAAATAGGAGTGCTTGGATTCATTTCATCTCATCCCTTGGCACACCACCTCTCTCACACTTCATCCACCACCCACCACCATCACAACACCATCATCCACCACCATCATCCATTGTCCATCGTAGAGTGTGTGAGTCGTCTCGGGATCCGAGATTGATCGTAAGAGTTCTTGACAATCAAGGCCATGTTTGCCTAAGTCTCTTACATCACTTGGTGAAGACAAAGTGTCTAGTATAATACTTTTTATTTCTAATCTTTTGCACTTTTTATTTGGTTTTGTATTAATGACTTTAATAACTAGTTACTTATGTTGAAGGTGATCTTTCCTTGTCGTTTGTCGGTGGTGTCTTGGCATTATTTTACTGTCTATATAAAATAAAGGATTTTCACCATTCATATCTCCACGGTCTATATGGAGGTATGTTGGCTACCTGGTAGGGGGTTAAGGGAACGGTTTGGTAAAGGTCTTGCCATTGTTCAGCGTTTAGAGGTTCTGCAATGGACCTGGGTCAAATTTAGTAGGACCTCCTTCAATACTTCACGGTATTGGATGGCGGGGGTCCAAACTCTTTGATCCCCTCATAAGTTAACTACTATTAATACTATAACCCGGCTATTTAGGACTGTATCCCTGCTGACTCAAACTACTTAGCCGAGGGTAACGTCACCGCCAAAAGTGGGGTCTACCACAATACTGCATTAATAACTTAATTCATTATCTTCCAATAATCCACCCCTTTAGGATTGTATCCCTGCTGACTCAAACTACTGGGGTGAGGGTAACGTCACCTTCAAAAGAGGGGCCTACTACAATAACTAAGATAATCTCTTAATTATGTGCAAAAGTGCGGAAATAATCAAAGGTTATACTAGATACGAGTCGGAACCAAGTGATTCATCTTGTCTATCTGTTATTTTTTTTATTTTTATTTTCAGCATTTTAGTTAGCTTTTAATTTTCTTAGTTTAAAACATTTTTTCTAAACTTTTATTTTGGTTAGACGTTGAGGATAAACCGGTACTAAAAGCTCTTGTGTCCTTGGACGACCTCGGTATCTTACCAACACTATACTACACTCAACGATGGGTGCACTTGCCCATATGTGTGTTTAGTGTCAGTGAAATATCGTGTTTTATAAATTTAAAACTTGGCTTAAATAAGTGTTAAAAAGGGCTTAAAATATACACCTAAAATATACGACACTTACCGCACATCAGGTACTTATTTTAGGATTAAATAAATGTAATCGAATTTAGGTAGTTATTTTAGAAATTCGAATTTTGAATTTCTATTTGATTAGTTTTCTGATTAATATGGTTTTTGCCCCTTTGATGTTACAGTGTATGGTGTTTTTTGCATGGGTGATTTTCGTTTAGTATACGAGTTTATTTAATGACACCATGTGTAATCCTTCCATGGTGTTTTTTGCATGGGTGATTTTCGTTTAGTATACGAGTTTATTTAATGACACCATGTGTAATCCTTCCATGGTGTTTTTATATGTACATGGTGTTTTGATATATAATATTGAAGTTGAAGGGTGTTTTTATACCAGTTATTTCTTTTCTACAGTTTGATTAGTTGCGTATGGTGTTATGTTGTAGATATTATGTTGCAGTGCCTTTTTTTTGCATATGGTGTTATGTTGTAGATATTATGTTGCAGTTTTGAATTGTGTTTTCTGCATTAGTTGTATATTTCCATATGGTGTTTTACTGTAAAACACAACGCCTTGAATCACAATGCAATGAAAACACCATTGTATGAACATAGAAAAAACACCATGGACTAAAACATCCAATCGAAACATATTTTTTTTCTCTACATAAGTATAACAATATGGTACTCATATTAAAGATAAAAAAACACTCGTTATTATGGTGTAATTTAAAAAAAAGAGTTACGTATAAAAAGTTATTGACGTTTAAAAAAGAAGGGGGGAACTTGCACGTGGATTACATGCGACTTTCTAAATTTAAAAATGTTAATTTTACCTTTATACCTTTAATCTAGAAAATTAATTATTTTAATTGTTACACTATTTACAAGATTGCTATCAAGATTGTCACACCCCGACCACGTAAAACAACTAGACGTGGCGGAAATGTCGGGGAGTGTTGTAACAGAATCATTGTTTCATGACCATGGAATAAATAAATTTTGTTTTATTGAATAAATGAATTCATTGTTTTAATACAATCAAATAAGTACAACTATGAACTTCCAAGTTTTAAAGTTGTTAAGGCACGAGTCCATCCTAAGTGTAGTGTATATCAACAATCATCACAAAACAGCACCTGAAACATGTGTAAAAATAGGTACGTCAGCATAAAAATGCCTGTGAGATACATAGGTTTTATGAAAGTAGGATTCATGACTCATAAGTTTAACGAAAAAGAATGTTTTAAGAAAAGTAGTCATGATCCTTGTAAATTGTTTTGTTTTGTAAATCATTTGAAAAGTGATAAACAAAACAATGATATATATATTTATAAAAGAATAATGTATGGTTAAGTGAATAACCATGTAAAATGAGTTTGTATTGAATGTATTGTTCGAAAAACAATATTTTGATAAAAAGGCTTATAGTATATGTGAAAATATACTTTGGATTTTAAGAGAATCGAATGAGTGATGTATTAAAATATATTTCGATTCCAATATCGTTGACCCAAGTGTACTAAATAACGCCACGGTATGTAATGCAATGAAAACACTTATATATAAGAAGTACCAGCGGCGTATCTACCATGTTTTCATCACATTACACCCGCCCCGTTATCTAAACACTAACCAAAACCCAATCGTTAGATAGATAGTACATTAAATATACTTTAGTTGTTTAAAATAATAATTTGCAGTAGTATATTACAAGTATACTTCGTATTTATAAATAACATATTAAACTATGTTTTGGTTTCATGAATAACATATCAAAATATGCTTTGGATGTGAATAATAACATATTAAACTATGTTTTGGTTAAATAAACAACATATTTAAGATATGTTTTGGTAGTTAATAACATATCAAAATATGCTTTGGATTTGATAAATAACATATCAAAATATGTTTTGGTTTGTTAACAAAATATATATGTTGGTTTTGTACAATACCACACATGAGAGTATATCAAACTATACTTTTGGGAGTATATCAAAATATACCATAAAAGTGTGATTTAAGAATTCATTCAGACCTAGTGCATCAAAATACACCTTTGAGACTATAGGGATACCACAAAGGCAATCCCTATTTGGATGGAGAAACAAATTGGTTTCAGACATTCCATGACAACAGGAATGGGGTGTCTAATCCTATAGCGCTATATCATACTACCAATCGGTCTGGTGAACATGAAATAAGTACAATTCAACATTTTTATTTTATGTTCTTTGAGAAATCAGTGTTTAAACCATAGATAGTCATTTAGTTTGTCAAATGATAAGTAATAACATGTATAATCAATTATACTTTGAAATCATGAAAATAACACATAGGTACACATGCTTCACCCCAAAACAGTTTGGAAAACAGTAAAATAGGAGAACTATGTACTCACTTGAGATTGCTTAGTAGTCCTTGAGTAACAACCAAACAATGCTAGAGATCACGGAAATCAACGGCACCTAATATAGGTACTATGTTAATAAACCGGACCTAAATCGGAGGATCGGATAGAATGAGGGTTCGTAAACCAAATGAGTATAAGAACTCATGTAGTATGGTTCAACAAAGCCTACATTCTAAAATGAAACCTAACCTAAGTGCTTACGACCCATTACGACTCGTTTAGGTAGCTTATGCTACTTTAACGCGTCGTTTGCGTGAAACACGTTCGGACCGCCTAACTAGTCCTATGACAAGTAGAATATGCCTTAACATGTCTAATATTGTTGCCAAATCAGTTTAGATGTCAAAAGTTATGTTACATATGTTTAAAATGAATTTTGGCGTCAAAGGGGTATTTTGGTAATTTACCTAAGGCATATAAACTACCTATCATACAACTAACTAAACGTCGTGACCATAAGGTATAACCTCGGAAGGTTATCCCCTATATACTATGGTCACCTAATGTGTTTGGTCGGATCCTAATGATCGACCAAACGGGTCGGGTTCGAAAGTATAAGCGATTGTTTAGATCGCTTACCTTACGACCCTATATAAGCACTAAACTAAAAGTGACGAGCTAAGCATGTTAAAACATGATTAACTAAGTTTAGAAAATAGGTTTGGTATCAAAACAAATGGTTTTGATACCTAAGAGTAGTTTGGTTACAAAATACGCAAGAATGCGCATTTTGGCCGAAACTACGACTCGTCACTTAGCCTAGATAACGTGGTAATCAGTAGGTATAGTCACTAGGGACTATAACCATCGTGATCACGCTCACGTTATAAAGTTCAAACGAACTTCGCATTGACCATAAACTGGTCAATGCAGAAAGTCAAACAAAGTTTGACTTTAACGCTAAAAGAATAAAAGAACGAAGGAACACTTACAAAGGGTCCAAGAACGGAAGGTTTGAATCCGAATACTCTCAGGTATGTAGTGTTAAACACAACAACTTAGAGAGCAAATTCAGATTTCAAAGGTGTGGGTTTTTGGGGTTGAAAGGGTTGGGTATTTATAGGATTTGGACCACCGTTAGGATCGTTCCTTGAATACCGTGCTTTGATCTTGTCCCTACACTTGTTGGTAACCCCATGTGCATCATATTGGCCCCCCATGATCAGGAACAAGCAAGTGGAATTGAGTTTGGAGGGCATAACATCTGTTAACAGCTGTTAAAACAGCTTTTTCTGATCTGAAAGGGCCTCGCGTGACGCCTAGGGGGCCTCGCGTCACGCCTAGCCTCCTTTCTGCAGATTACAAGCAGAAATGGCAGAATAGGTCCCTGCACATGTTTTAGTCCATTTTCCACACGTTTGAAGCTCGTTAAATCATTTTCAAGGCTCCACAAGGATACATAAACATTTTGGACATGAAACATGCTCAAAAATATGCCGGATGTTGGTTCGTTTGGTCGTATGATCGCGATGTTCGCTTAATTACGACGGAATGCGCATAAGCGCGAAAAACGATCCAAATTGCGTGACGAATGGGTTTTTCTCATGCCAAACACTAAAATAAAATACTTTAGTGATTACATAAATTTTTGGATGTCCGGATGTATTCAGAACATAAGTTATGCGCGAAAATGCAAACTTATGCACTTTTGACGCTTTTAGTCCCTGAATGACCCAAAAGTTTATTTTAGCACACCGAACCCCTCAAAGCCTATTTCTAAGCTATGTAACGGATATTTATGGTATGTTTAACTTATGGTCATGTTCCAGAATGTCTGTTCTAGTACAAATCATCATACTTTCGCAGTTTGTTGAATTAAGTCCCTGTAAGCGATTAAACTTGATTTTAGCATACCAAAGCCTTCAAAACTTATTTCTAAGTTATGTAAAGGTTACTTAAGGTATTTTAAACCTATTTCACTATTCCGGAGTGTTCGTTGCATTAAACTGGTTATATTTACGCATCGGTGCGCGTATAACCTTCCAGAAAGCGATTTAGAGCCCGAAATCGAACAAGAATTGATATGTGCAAATGATACATATATTTACACAAATCCCAAGTATGAAATATAATATTTTATTGGTTTGGTCTTTGTTTGATGGTTGAAGTTACACAGGTGTCACAAAGATCTCAACCATTAGATTAAAGATTTAATGGTTTAGATTATTTCTTACCCTTCTCACAAAAAACACCCTTTTTACAATAACCTCACCCTATATATATATATATATATAGGGTATGGTTATTGTAAAAAAGGTAGTTTTTATGAGAAAGGTAGGAAAGAATATAAACCATTAGATCAAAGATCTAATGGTTAATATTACAATGGCAATATTGTAATTAAAATAGTGTTTTTTAAATACTAATTTGATTTCATAGGGGTAAAATAGGGCATTCATATACTCTCAAATCAATAACCGTATCTATTGTACCTGATTTCTCTCTCCATTGAAATTGTTACGCTCGAAAAAACAGGGTGTTCTTTTCCCACCAAAGATTATAACCTTAATCAGATACAATGAGCCTTAAAATTGAAGTCGTATACAAACGAAAGAGGCGAAGGTCGTCATCTGAGACAATGGAACGAAGGACGAAGAAGAAGAAGAAGAAGAAGATGGATCATTCAAGTGGAAAAGACACTACAATAGGTCGGCTTAGTCTTCCAAAAATCAAGAAAACATCTGATTTTAAAAAAGGTTCGTCCGTCTTCTTTGATAGTTTTGAATTTTAATGGTGTTTTTTATACTGTAAGGAAGTATATGTTAACCAAGACCTAAAAGGGACTGATCGATTGTCGAATGGTGTTAAAATTAGGGTTTCATTAAATAAGGGTGTTATAATGGTGATATCTAGTTCATGTTTTGTTTAGTTTGATTTGGTGTTGTATCAGTTTAAGGTGTTTTTAGTTTGGTTTGTTTTGACAATTGTTCAGGGTTTTTTTTAGATGGTGTTATAAACCTCTTGTTTAGTTCTATTTGGTGTTTTATGGTGTTTTTATACATAATTTGGTAGTTTATGGTGTTTTTTAAGTGGTGTTATAAACCTCTTGATATGTATGGTGTTATTTATCATGGACTTATGTGAATGGTGTTATTTATCTTGAAGTTACATTTAGGGTGTTATTTATCATATTGATTTATATGAAGGGTGTTATAATGGTGATATGTAGTTCATTTTTAGTTTGATTTGGTGTTGTATCAGTTTAAGGTGTTTTTAGTTTGGTTTGATTTGGTATTCGTTCAGGGTGTTCTATTTGGTGTCTTATGGTGTTTTTATACATAATATGGTAGCTTATGGTGTTATAATGGTGATATGTAGTTCATGTTTAGTTTGATTTGGTGTTGTATCAGTTTAAGGTGTTTTTAGTTTGGTTTCATTTGGTATTCGTTCAGGGTGTTCTATTTGGTGTCTTATGGTGTTTTTATACATAATATGGTAGCTTATGGTGTTATAATGGTGGTATGTAGTTCATGTTTAGTTTGATTTGGTGTTGTATTAGTTTAAGGTGTTTTTAGTTTGGTTTCATTTGGTATTCGTTCAGGGTGTTCTATTTGGTGTCTTATGGTGTTTTTATACATAATATGGTAGCTTATGGTGTTATAATGGTGTTATGTAGTTCCTGTTTAGTTTGATTTGGTGTTTATAATGGTGTTATATTAGTTTAAGATGTTTAGTTTGGTTTGTTTTGGCAATTGTTCAGGGTTTTTTTAAATGGTGTTATAAACCTGTTGTTTAGTTCTATTTGGTGTTTTATGGTGTTTTTATACATAATATGGTAGTTTATGGTGTTTTTTAAGTGGTGTTATAAACATCTTGATATGTATGGTGTTATTTATCATGGACTTAGGTGAAATGGTGTTATTTATCTTGAAGTTACATGTACGGTGTTATTTATCATATTGATTTATATGAAGGGTGTTATTTATTCTGGTCATTGCAACTATGGTGTTATATAGGGTGTTATTTATCCTGGACTTATATGAAAGGTGTAATTTAGCCTGGACTTATATGATATGTGTTATTTATCATGCTGATCTATAAGAAGAGTGTTATTATGGTCACTGCAACAATGGTGTTATGTATTTTCATATCAAGCTGATTTCGGATAAGATGTATTAGATGAAGTAGGTGATGAAGTATTTTAAATATAGTTTTTAATTTCTTCTACAGTCAGGTCAAGCCATCGGCTTAGGGGAAAAATGTACAAATCACGTTTCAAAAACACAATTGACAGACCATTGGTATCTAGTGACTCAGAAACGTCAAATAACGACGAGAAAGGTATTCCAAATGTAGTTTAAAGTATAAAGAAACTTCAAAACAATAAAGTATGATTAGTAGCCATATGTGTTTATGTTTGTTGATGAGTGTTGATTTTGACGATGTTTTCTTTGTATTAAACAGATGGTGATGATGGCATGAATGATGCGGGTAATGCAAAAACAAGAGAAGATGTTATTCTGCAGTCGATAAAAAACACACAAGGTACGTTTTGAAAAAAAAATGATTTTGTGATTATAATTTGTTAGCATATAAGAAATGATAAAAATTTATTTTTTTAACACAACAGATATCGTTGAATTAGCAGACCAGGATGTTAATGATAGTCAACTAGTCGTACACCCCTCCACCCATATAACATCAAAAAAAGGTATTATGTTGAAGTGTTTATATTTTATATTTTGAAGTACTTGTTTACTAAAACAAATATTAAAAACTGTTGTAGATCGGTTGCGAGACCCGGATGACGATTTTGTCGACACCCCACCACCGGGTAAGCGTCGGAAATCGGCTGCCAGAAGAGGACCGTCTCGTGGAATGCATCAACCAGTGACACAGCCATATAAGCCATTCACGGGTGCACGGATCAGACCAAAAGTAGGTATCGACAATCTGATAACACTAGCATCCGGCCTAAATGAGGAACAACGTAAGAAAGTGCATGAAATCGGGTTTGGGTCGATATTTGGTTATAATGTGACAGGTGTGCCTACTGCTTTGGCAAACTGGTTGGTTACAAATTACGACCCAGACAATGGTGTTTTAAACGTGGGCGGCGGGCGCACTGTAAACATAACGTCGGAGCTTGTTAAAAGTGTTTCCGGGCTGCCTATGGGTCCAACAGATCTTGCTGAGAAGAAGAAAGCGAGCAAAAGGAAGGATGTTGTTGTCCAAGCGTTCAGAGATCAGTTTAAGCATATGGATATCACCCGCTTGTCGCCGGTTCAGCGGATGAATTATATATTGGATTGGCAAGCTGATGACGGAAGACTGTTTGTAATGAACTTCTTGATTCTTTACTTCTCACTCCTAGGAGAAACCACGACGAACAATTCCGTCAACGTGCGATTCATTTCAAATATTCAGCCGGACGTGGATATCAAAAGCTTCAATTGGTGTGCGTACATGGTCTCGTGTCTAAAAAGAACGAAAACGGCGTGGCATGGTGGCGATGATGCTTTTCGAGGGCCTATGTTGTTACTTGCGGTAAGTATTTAACTTCTAGTAATAAATAACACCATGACTAGCTGAGTAACACCATAAGTGACAGAATGAATCTTTATATATCTAATTGACATCACATATTGTTTAATAACACTATATAACTACATAACACCATGTTTTACTTAATAACACTATTGTTTATTAACACTTTGTATATGTAAATGACACCACATATGGTTTAATAACACTATATACCTGCATAACACCCTATTTTACTTAATAACACTATATAACTGAATAAGATCACTATTGTTGTCTTGTTTACAATTGTTTTGACACTTATGCTGGTAATGAAACTTAATGCAAAGTATTATCGCATATTGCTTACGGAATTGTGATGAAGAAGATACCTTCATCACACAGTTCGAATATTATTGAACTTGTAGATGATGATCTTCTGAACAATCTCGAATGTGATATGGAAAGGATGCATGCTGAACAAAATAAGAAGACAAAGAAGAGGGAAGATAAAAAACCAAAACGAGCAGAAGGGGTTAAGTGTGGTGGAAAACAAATCAAGAAGCAAAACCAAAGGCAGAAAAAGGGAATGGAAAAGGAGAATTTGATTGATGAAGGAAATGAAGAGATCGAGATCGAATCCGATGATGCGCACTTGGGTATATACAGACACTGTGCAGATTACTTTCTGTCACAAACTGACACCCAAACATGTGCATTATTTGTAGGTCCGGATGGCGAAGTCTGCATTCCGATGGTCTCGCAGTACGGTGACACACCATCACCCTCAAGAACATCTGACGCCGATTTTGAGCTGGTAAACATCTTATGATTCGTACTAGACTAGAAAGTATATGTTATTTCTGATGATATGTTATTAAACCGGGGTTTCGTACAGGTTCGGTCGAATTTGTTGGATAACTTGTTTAGTGAATTTGAGATATGCGTGAACAATATCAAAAACACCATAACAGAATAGGGTCTGATGTTCCCCGAGAGTGAGCTGCTTAAACAGAAAGCATTGGAGTGGAAGGAGATAATGAAAAAGCACCTTGTTGTTGATGATGAGAAAAAAAAGGATGGAGATGAAGTGGAAAAGGGAGATCAAAACGATGACGCTGAGAAGGATGATGCTGTTGAGGCAGCTGAACCAGTTGATCTTCAAAAAGGTAGTGTATCATTAGAGGGATATAACACTCCTACGAACGAGCAAAATAAAGATCTTATAACACAACACAATTCTCCCTTTTCACCAATGACGTCTTCGTTTGTCGCAGAAGTGGATAAAGTTGTTGAAAAGGTTCAAAGTGAAATGACACCACAGACAAAATTCAACGTTTCAGGAATTGAAGTGGTGAACCTGTCAACAAGACTGGCCGACGCATCAACGGATGAAAAACGTAAGGAAGTACCGCAGCCTGTTCAACGTCAGGGATTGGCGGATCGCCAAGGCCGAAACGAACAATCAAGCTTCCGGAAGCACTGCGGTCCCCGTACGTCGAGCGGGCTGTCATGTTGAGAACCGTTCGTGATAAAGCTGAAGACACATTGGCTCGATGTATATTTTGTGCAGTAGGAAACGTATGGTAAGAATCTGATTTGGACCTAAAAAATGTGTTTATGTAGTGTATTATACATAAGTTTTTTGAACATATATTGAACTATACATTCACGTCGATGGTGTTTCGGTTTGTAGGGATATTTTGTTCAGCGACAACGGTAACGTGTCGGTGATGAGGGGGCCTTTTGAGTCGATGATGCCTGGTGTAACTGTACACGTGAATGTCATCAGTGCCTGGGCCACATTGTTGAACTATGAAGAAAAAAAGAGGAGGATGGGGACATCCCCAAGATTATTCTGTAATGCAGGAATGTTGGTAAGTTTAATTTCTGGATATTACTAAGTGAAAACATGAGCATAGTGAATAACACCATGTATTATTTATGTCTTCCTAAATAACACCATAGTTTGTTAAAAGTTTACGAATTTTTGATTACTGAAAACCATCACAACTTGTTTTTTGTTTACCTGAAAAACACCACAGCTAGAAAAAGCATACCGTATCATGTGAGCATAGTTTATAACACCATGTATTATTTATGACTGCTTAAATAACACCATAGGTCTGGAAATAATAACACAATTGTTTATTTGTGTATACTTAGATAACACCATGCTATGCTTCTGAATTCTTAAATAACACCATAATTTTATTTTAAGTTTACAATTTTTTTATTGCTGAAAAACATCATACATTGTTTTTTTGTTTACCTGAAAAAACCACAGCTCGAAAAAAATTTCGCGTTGTCTGAATATGACCGATTAGCATAATTTACGACAAACATGAATGATGTGCTGGCTTCAACAAAACCAAAAGTATTTAAAGGCAACTTCGAGATGGTGTTTATACCTATGTTGACAGGGCAACATTACTATCTGCTGTTTTTCAACTTGAGAACAAGAGATGTTTTTATTATTGACAACGTAGAAGGTGATGCGGGCTTAGAAAGATACCACGGAAATGTGGAGAAGATGGTAAGTTTGCGAATGTTTATATTTATGCGGCTGCTGTAACAAAAAAAATATTATTTCTTAACATCAATAATGTGTAACTGCAGATAAGTACATTTTGTCGGTATCTAAGACCGATGCATCCAAAAATCGCCTCACAACTAAGGAATACACAACCACTTCGACTAGAGTTGCCATGGAAAACACTTTACAATGGCATCGACTGTGGTATTTTCCTGATGCGGCATATGGAAACTTACACTGGTAATCTCGTATAAATTTCTGTTTACTAAAAAAATAATTAAAAAACATGTACACGAAAATATGAACAATTCTGATGGTTTGGTATTGAATATGAACACACGTGGGACATTGGATGTGTGGTTTATTGAATGAGAGGGACGTTTCTGGCGAGGTGTTGCCTCATCAAGCAAAATAAATCGAGGATTTGCGTAAGAAGTACCTCTCAAAAATGATCCTAAGAGACGTGAACACGGAACGGGGCCAAGTGGAACAAGAAGTACAAGCATACGCACTTTTGGACGAGGATGAAAGGGTGAAAATGGAAGACAATGCGCTCGATCGGATTGCTGAAAGGTTGGGAGCTGCCGTGTAGGTGGACAGGAGAATAAGTTAAACTTTTTATTAATAGACAAACATTTTGGGAAATATAGATTATATGATGTGTTAGCGTTTTTTAAAAGTTGTGATTATGGTATAATTTGACTATGTAAAGCCTGATTACAAATCGTAATCTGTTTCTGTTTTACACATATTTATTCTGGTGTTTTAATGATGTTCTAATGGTTTTTTACCATTAATAACACCCAGAACAAAAATAACACCACAAGTTAACAAAAAAAATTATGTACAGACAAATAACACCAATAACCTTGCAACGTACAACATAATACATAATATAACACCCTGAAAAAAAATTAACACCACGGGTTAACAATAAATTTCTGAGGGAGGACAAATAACACTATTCAACTTGCAACATACATAATAAAACACCCTGAACAACAAATAACACCATTGGTTCACAGAACAAACATATTTAACAGAAACAATATATAAAACATTGTCACCGGTAATATGACATATGAACAACATTAATAACACCCAGAACAAACAAAAACACCACAGGTTAACAAAATACAAAAAAAATTTATGTACAGACAAATAACACCAATAACCTTGCAGCATACAACATAATACATAATATAACACCCTGAACAAAAATTAACATCACTGGTTAACAACAAATTTATGAGGGAGGACAAATAACACAATTCAACTTGCAACATACATAAAAAAAACACACTGAACAACAAATAACACCATTGGTTCACAAAACAAACATATTTAACAGAAGCAATATATAAAACATTGTCACCGATAATATGAAATTCGAACAAAAGCAAACAAAATAAAACCATGAGTTTATGTGAATCCGAAAAACGATAAAAAACCTAATAATGTACGAAACAAGAAGAAATTACGGTAAAAATAACGAAATGTTTAGACATCTCTAAATAACTTACTACTCCTCTTCTCCATCCTCCTCGTCTAATGCATCCTCATCTTGTTCATTCATATCTTCTTCAACTTCCTCCCATTCATCTTCCTCCTCGTCAACTGCATCAGCTTCTTCACCGTCCCCCTCGGCCATAGCTTGTTCTTTAGTCCGGGTAGGGTTTTTGCAAGTACGTCTGTTATGGCTGTATCTAAAACAGTTTTGACACTGACGGCTCTTTCTACCCAACTGACTTCTAGCAATTTCACGTTTGGGCTTCATCCGTTTAGGCTTACCCATACCTTTGAATCTTGTTCCAATGGGAACACGAACGGTTGCATCTGATGGTTTTGTGTTACCAGTAATTTCAGCAAACCTTGCACGACGGCTCTTAGGTGGAGCATTGACGACCGACTCATCCGCAGTTTTGAAATAGTTAACAACATGATCCCTGAACGAGCATAGCGCATCAAAGTTGGTGACAAGCTTGTTAATAACCGACTCCGTAGAATATGTGATCTCATGTACAACACGGTTAACTTCATTATAGCGATCCTCAGACTCATTGATACCTAAAATAGCACTAGGGGCACTATTTGGAACAGCCTCCCGAGTCCAACGTCGTAATATATAGCGTTGTGGAAACTCCCTAATATCAAGCATCCTTAGCACACAAAATATGTGTGAGCACAACAACCCAAACTGTTCGAATCTTTTGCATGTACAATACACAGTCATGTCGTCCGCCCGCATCATAACCTATAAAACACCATTAGAAATTTAAAAATTTTCATAAATAACACTACAAAACACCATATGCAACTGGTAATCGGCAAGAGCTATATAATTTTCATAAATAACACTACAAAACATCATGTGAATACCTCGAAGAAAGTAGTGCATGGTTGTTCCCAGTCCTTCACAAAAAAGTTAACGAAGTCACCCATGTTTTCCCACTTTCCGATAGCACATCTGTATAAACCGTTTTGAATCTCCAACTGCTGGTCAAAAAATATAGAGCGTGTGTATATCCTGGACCCTTGATCCTCCAAAACAAAGTCTTCAACCCATATTTCAGCGTTGGTATTTCTGGTGTCATGGTCATTCTTCCTGTGCTCATGTCTCTGAGCTTCAATAGCAGAATCAAAATGCTTGAGAAATTCGACAAGTGTGCAACCCGGGTTACAGAACTGTCCAAAGAAATAGTTCTCACTCTCTGAACGAGAAGAGGTACGCATAAGCCCGGACACCTCCTCATGATAATAAGTCGGTATCTAAGTATCCCTGATTTGATAAAGTGACTACAGCCACTCATGATCAACCAAGTTAAAATCGTTCATTATGGTAGCCCACTCACTTTCAAACTTAACAGGTAGAATTGAATCGGTCCACACAATGTCACACAACCTCTTTTTGAAATCTGTATTATTGCAGATTGTAGCACCAACCTAAAACACCATTCAATAACATATAACACCATTCAAGTATGTAAAAAGTAGAACGAAAGGTTAAAAGGACGAACAACTAAACACCTTAGCAGTAAGCTTGTCCATGATGTGCCACATAGCCCGGACATGACCTCCTCACGATAATAAGCCGGTATCTAAGTATCCCTGATTTGATAAAGTGACTGCAGCCACTCATGATCAACCAAGTTAAAATCGTTCATTATGGTAGCCCACTCACTTTCAAACTTAACAGGTAGAATTGAATCGGTCCACATAATGTCACACATCCTCTTTTTGAAATCTGTATTATTGCAGATTGTAGCACCAACCTAAAACACCATTCAATAACATATAACACCATTCAAGTATGTAAAAAGTAGAACGAAAGGTTAAAAGGAAGAACAACTAAACACCTTAGCAGTAAGCTTGTCCATGATGTGCCACATGCATAGCCTATGTCTACTCTCGGGCCATGTATCTTCAATAGCCTTTTTCATGGCTGGGTCTTGGTCGGTTACAATCACCGGAGGGGCACGGCCAAATGCTTCACGAAACACCTTTAGTAACCAACTGTAAGTTTCAGCCGTTTCGTTCCCTATTATAGTGGCACCAAAAGTAACGTTGCGATTGTGGTTGTCGATACCGGTAAATGGAACAAACATCATGTTGTACCTGATAAACAAATACGAAATAAAAACACCAAAAAACTTAATGACATATACTTAAGAAAATAAGCTGAAAAACTCAAAATAAAGATAATAATTACCAAACTTACTTGTTACGACGATATGTGGCATCAAATGAAACAACGTCCCCAAACACCGAAAAATTCCTTTTGGCATCTTCATCTGCCCAAAACAACCCCCTTAACACCCCATCTTCCGCTGTTATATACTCCATTGAAAGTTTGGCATGTACTCTTTCTTCCTCATAAGCCGTTTGATCATCATATCAGCGTCAAACTCAGATATATACCTGTTCACGTCTCGCTTGAAATTTTTAAAATCGTTTTTGGTTGCCCCAACCTTGTCAAACCCACCATACAATGTCCTCATGATATTAAAAGCTTTGACAGGTCCAATGTTCAACGCGCTCAAAGCGTTAACGGCTTGCTCTTGCATATAGTTCATACCTCGGTTAGCGGGAAGTAAATGCCTATCTTCCTCAGCAACAAAAAAGTGATTATGTGCCTCCTTGAAAGAATATACCTCGTATATATTCGAAGGCATTAACTTTACACACATACGTGCTTCGCACCCCGTCCTTATAGAAGGAACACGTCGAACAGATTTCCTCTTTGACCCATTATTTGAGGTGTCAATCTCTTTAGATGTATCGATCTCCTTAAGAGGTTTAGTCCCCTCCTTTGAGCAAACGAACCATTTAGATTTTATAACACCATGATGCGTGTATTGAGAAAACTTCCTGGCAGTGAAGCCTGAAGCCATTGCATACTTCTGATAAAAGAGGAATGCATGGTCCACCGTATCAAATGTCATCTTATCCTTCGGCTTAAGCGATTCATCTACCTCCGGTAAATAAGTCCTCTTACCGGAGTTTGGAGACAGATGTAGTTTCCCAAGCGGCTGGTAGGTTTGAAAGCCTGAGAAAATAATTAAATTGAATGATTCTACAGTAAAAAAACAATACAACATAATACGAATAAAATAACACCACAAAACAACTGTTATAAAAAAACCCTATATTTAGATGAAAAAACACCATGTACGTATAAAAACCCTGTAATGAACATCACATGAAAAAAAACACCATGACTCATTATCAACTGATATAAAAAACACATACCAACTTCAACTTCACTAACATACATAAAAACACCATGCACATATAAAAACACCCTGAAAGGATTACACGTGGTGTCATCACAAAAAATTACGTATATTAAAGTAACATACATGGAAAAACACAATACAGTGTACCAGAGTAAAAAAAAAACACCACAACTAATACGCAAAAACACCCATACAAAAAAAACACCATACACGGTTACGAACTGGTGTTCATGAAAATTCAAATGAAAAAACCAGATGATTGAAAAATTGACAATTACAATTAAACGAACAATGTTCTTGAATATTGATTACAATTACATAATAAACTGCGGGTCAAACAAACATAAATACCTTGATCGTCATTCTCCATGAAGAAAGAAAGTATGAATCAGATTAACGATTGTATGCGTATGCAATCTGTATGCGTGATCAACAAAGAAATTGAAGGTGATTTTATAATGATTTAGAGATCGAGATATTTTAAAGATTTAGATGAATCAGATAAAAAATTCAAAAATCGAATTCCCTAAAAAAAACTCAGAAAAATCGGTTACAAAGATTTGATCCTTAATAAGGTTTATTGGTGTAATTACTAATATAACCTTGATCTGATGAAATTAATATGGAATGATCTAATGGCTGAGATTCTTTCTCACCTTTCTCACACTTTATGCCTTTTTTACAGGATTCTTTACCTATATATATATATATATATATATATATATATATATATATATATATATATATATAACAATTACGCATCATCACCACTAATAATCTTTCAAAACTTAAGATATAGAAAAGAAATCACCTAAATAAATAAATAATCTTATTTATCATCATAACTAAATGTATATCTTATGAATTTTAATTTTCGTAAGATTATACAATCTTGTAACAATATTAATAAAAAATAATATTTATTTAGAGGTCTAAAGCACTTAGATAAGAATTTTATTTTAACTATTATGTTTATGATTAATCATTTTGGAATTATTAACGGTCTAGAATTTTATGGAATAAGCATGAGAATATATTTATAGATTTAAATATGTAATTTAAATCACTATAGTTTGAAGTATATCATAAAATAATTTAGTTATGTAAATTTGTGTACACCTTATTACAAAATACATAATTCTATCTTTGAATCCGTGTATTCCATGGGGTCTAATGTCGCATGGCATCTAATTCTAATAAAAGACTCTCAATAATGTCACATGACATTTTCTCCATCAATTCATTAATATTAATGATATTATTAGTTAATTAATATCTAATTCTAATTTATAATTAAATATCTAAATTATCTATAATTTTAAAGCCTTTGATTTTATTATATCTTAAAATGGATAAGCATAATCCCACATTTTCTCCATCAATTCATTAATATTAATGATATTATTAATTAATATCTAATTCTAATTTATGATTAAAAATATATAAATTATCTATAATTTTAAAACCTATGTTAATTATTTCTTAAAATGTATAAGCATATGGTTTAGTTTACGTTATCTGTTTTGCGTAAATCAAGTTTGAGAAAAATAATTGCTATTATCTAAAAACATGGTGTTACGCTATTAAAATGTTATTTCTTTATAGTGTTACGTTATTAAAAATGTTATTTTTTAATTATATGCATCAATATTTCATATCAACACCACAAAAAAATATGTAAAATAATAACACTCGAATTTGAGTTTATATATTAGAAATAATGTAGTGAAGTGATTATTTCAACTAAATATTTTGTGATGAATCCATCTATTAATTCAAAGCAAAATTAATTAATTAATAATATTATTAATGAATTGAAAGAGAGAATATTATATGACATTAACTGAAATTTTTTATTAGAATTAGATATACCATTACCCATCACAATCCATCTCTATCACCACCATTTTCAGCCACCAACTCTATCTCAATTAACATTTAAGAGCTTTCTCATTATCATCCCAAAATTTTAAAGAAACCTTTATGTGTTCATCGGGTTTTTTTCTACTCCGTCTCATTCCTCAAGATAATGATGAGATTTAAGAATTTTCTTCACATTGTTTATGTATTGTATCATAACATAATATAGAAATTATAAATATATATTTTATGTATATCTAATTATTATTACTAAAGTAACAAATAAATATAAAGTCTTTGCTTAAACGCGTCATTTATAGTGAGTAATGTTATATTGTCATTTAACTTGGTATGTATAGTTCATGTTAGAGTAACATGTGTTTATATCAAAACTTATTTTTAACATGTGCAATATCAAGAATAATTCAAATTTTGTAATTATCCTGTTCCTTCGAAAACAACCAATCTTATCATTCAACCCGTGTAAGACACGGGACTATAAACTAGTTCATTAATGTAGGATCAATTCCACTATGTTGTTTTCCTAAAACTAATCTCAACCCTCCAATTTAATATATATGGACTAGAATTTGATCCTAATCCAATAAATTATAATATAGTTTTTGCAATATTCGAGACAAGTAAAATAAAGGCTTGTAAGTACAATTGACTTGGAAAAAAATGAACTTTCAACAATAGCATTCTTGTTTAAAAAGGAAGGGAATAAATTACTGTCAAATTAAATAAGTAAAGAGTACAATGCGAACAGTAACATTTGAAGCAAAGATGATTTGAGATACTGTCAAATGTAAGTTCCTAAGCTTTTGAGTTGATGGTGAAGTCATTGCATGTCTGACACGAGCAGTCTGAAAACCGACAGGTGGCACAACCGAAACAAACACAGGACGTGCAGCCTTTGCAGGTCGGAGAACGCACACACCCTCTGTACACCCTTCGGCTCGCTCTTTCCTCGTCATCGTCACATGTTATCCTGAAACAGATAATGTAAATGTTAATGGTCATGCAAATGTTCATGGTTATGGTCATCATAGCAGGTAATTAATAAGAGACCCTAAACGCGTCGTGTTGGCAAGTTGGTGGGGCTCAATCAGCCACAACCCTGAACTTGACATGAGCCCAAAAATAGCGTCAAACACATGAGCTCAATATTCGCGGGTTGAAACGACGAAAACACACCGTTCGACCCGATTTGTATTATCTTTTAATGACCTAAACACGAACCGTTAGCTAAATGTATCCGCAGGTCCAACCCATAATTGACGCATACCCGAACTCGTGATTTTGTGTTAGGTTATCCAAGGCTCAAAAGGTAATTTCTTAGTTGGTTCTTATTTGAACCTCACTCCATTATGAGGGCGACTAAGGATGTCCGTAGCATTGGAGATAGTCTAACTGTGTAAGGTAACTAGGGTCATGAAAAACAAACAGGGTTACAGGAAAAAAGTTATAAATGGAGGTGAAAATTTCAAACAACTGACATAAAAAATGGACCAATACACGTTTGTATTTTATTTCTAACAAGTCAAATGTGTAAACTCGGAAAAAAGGGTACAAAATGTAATGGATCAAAAGGGTCAAACGTGATCTGAAGTGTATTAAAATGACAACCCCTTAAATCACTTTCATCTACAAACCAAGATTACTACTTTAGTAAAATAGCTTTTGTAATCATATTTAATCTTAATACTTTCATAAGATAGAAAACAAAAAATGACAAAAGTATGTGTTTTGGCACAAATCGTTGCTTCGTCCAGATATAATGAATTTATAAAAAAAAAAAATCACAAGAGAAATGAGAAATAGGAAGAGGTATACTTGTCATAAGGCATCTCAGAACAGCTCCAATTAGCATCTATAAAAGCATCATGATAAGATCGACATTCCTCTTTTGTGCGAAGGCGGAACCTTCTATGCTTATTACATTTTGTGCACCTAAGAAATTCATCCCTATGACAAACCCGACCCGCTTGTGACCTGTTTGACCCGCTGCTCAAAGCTTTATTGTAATACTTGAGAAGTGCGGTTTTGAACAATGCGACTTTCTCTCCATCAACAATCACCCAAATATTATTCTTCCATTTTCTTGATGTTTCTCTTCCAGAATGCTTCTCAAATGCAGCTGGGCTTAACTTATCTGGAAATTAATAAAAAAGAATTACTAAATAAAGGATAAAAACGTAACAGTTATGAATCTTGATTAATAAAGACGGAGATAATTGCAATGTTTAACTGCTCTAACAGCAAGATTCATTAATGACAGCAAATAGATCAACCCAATATCAAGTAATAACTATCTTTACATCAATAAAGACAAACAAAGCTAAATTATGTTTGTTTATACCGCTATCCTAGATTCTTAACTGTTTCAGTGGACCAACCCACGATCAAATCTTCGTTCTTTTCCTATTTGTGAAAATAGAAATGCTACACGTCCAAAATGGATACAAACCTTGGTATTTGCATGACATAACATCAAATTTATCCCAGACGATAAGTAGCTGATTGGCTTTTCGAGCATGTAATCCAACTAAATTGCTACTGAGTTGTTTAATCATAAACTACTGAGTTAGAGTTCTGCCTTTATATCCCTAGGAAACATGTCATCCATGGCTTCCAATCATAGCAGATTACTAAACTTGAACGACCGGCTGCCATAATAGACAACCTTATGGCAACTTCTCATCCAAACACAAAAGATAGCAAATGTGTATGCTGATAACACGAAAATCAACAGTAAAAAAACCTTGCATAAAATAGCTATGTATTCAGCTTAGCATCAGTCACAACAACAGTGGCATAAACATCAAACAATCATTCCAATGAAACATAGATCACATGCTTTAATAGGCATAGGCAAAATACCAATATGAAACATGTACATCATTATCCATTTTCAAACCTCCTGAATCACAAATACTCTGAATATTTCAACAACATTACATATCTAAAGCCAACAACTGCAACTGCAACATCTATACCTTTCCATACATAAACCAAAAACTTTCTTATGATCATGTAACAAACACAACATCATGACAACAAAGATCAAACAGACACCAACACATCAGTATGAGTGTAAACACAAACAGCAAAAAGAAACATAAGGTTCTAATCCCTACATACATACAAACACCAACAACCAAACACAACTAAATGAGTGTAAACATAAACCAACATAACATGATGAAAAAACTAACAAACAAACACCCAGATTTCATTGAGACATATCATCATACACTTACCCATAAAAACACAAAACAAAAACTAACAATCCTTCACTCAGTGAAGTCAAAATTCGCGACGACAGAGTAACATTACGCATCAACCCCAACAAAATCACATGAACATGCAAGTGGGTATCTACTAAAAAACCAACAAAATCACAACAAACCACCTTCATCACAACCAGGGGTACATTCACAGCTGATTTCAAGATCACCGCTGACAAAAACCCTAAGGGTCCCAACAGCATCGCCGTAACGATGGCTCGTGCACCCGCACGTGACCTCCACGTGATCCTCGCCGCCACACTTGAACCCACTTATATCCTTCACTTCTTCATCTGTAAACATTGCCGAAACATTTTTCACACCATTCGCCATATCTCTGTTATCTCACACACAAAAAAAAAGGTGTAATCTTTATGATGAGAATGGAAACGAACGAAATCAAAGAATGAAGGATACTCAAATGGGTATTGAAAGAAAGAGAGATCTGATGAAGAAAACGTTGAATAAGGGCTCAAAGAGAGAGAAACCGAGAGGGCTTTGATGCGTTTATTTAGTGTGTGTGTATACGTATATGTGTGTGTGAGAGAGATGGGTGTAGTGAGAGAAATTGGTTGGTTTTGGGGTTGGGAGTTGTATTATAATTGAATTGAATGGGATGAGCTTGCTGATGTAAAGAATTGTGTCTTTTTGGAATAAAGGAAAGTTGAGGAGGTAAAGTGCAAATTTAAGATTTGAAATGTTGAGAACTGGCTGCGTTTGCATGACATGACCTGCACAGGGTAGGATTTAAGGGTTAGCGGGGCACCCTCGGTGACCCCGTGCGGGGACCAACTTTGCCGAGCGGGGCGGTGCCGCCATCCAGGCGGGGAGCCAAATCGGGGAGGGGGCACCGAAGAAGGAAGGAGAGAGAAGGTGGGCCACCCTTTATTTCAACCAATGAAAACTTTTTTTTTTTTAATAAAAAAACAATTCCCCTAAGAGTGGAGTGCCGCCATCAAATTGGGGTGCGAGGGGAGTTTAAGAGGGAAGTTGACGTGGCATAACCTGATTAGGGGAGTGCCCCTCTCACCCTAAGGAAATTTGAGGGTGTTTTTGAGAAAAGAGAGGCGGAGAGATGATAGGGATTTTTTTAAAGATATAGTGTCCAATGAGTATGTGAGTGAAGTATTTCATTGTGTTTTTAGAGTAGATAGTGAATGAGAGATGTTACACAGAGCCTGATTTTAAGGGTGTTCTTAGGCTATGGTTAGATCATCAATTGTCATGTAGGACCACTAATGAATTGTTACACCACCCTTTTGTCTCATCCATCGTTATTCTTATGGATTAAACCAAGGTAACTATAGACCTCCTTTCCTTATTCAATATTTCATTTCCTTTTCACAAAAATAAATTAAAATAAGATAATAATGGTTTGAGTCATGACCACACCCTTAGGATAGTGGTTTTGGATGATGGATTAGAAGTAAGTGACATGACGCTGATGTGGAGGGTCATGGTGATCATGAGAAACATGACCACACCCTATAGCCTTATTGTGGATGCTTTAATGATAAAAATGGAATCAAGTACATTGTTTCGAAGAGTATTGTTATTTGGCGTGAAATACTATCAACGCCTTTTAAAGTTCGATTTTACACAAGAGGATAAATTGTAAGGTTAAACATGCTTGAATTAGAAAAAAATCCATGGCGAGTGGCTCATAAAAATTCTTCACCCCAAATATATTATGCTCAGAAACATCCTGCTACATATAGACAAAGTGAACAAACTTGCGGGCTTTAAAAACAAAAGGTTCTCATGAAGATCAATCTTGTTATTGCTATTGTTGAGATAGGCAGGCGTTTTTGAGCAAAGAAACTTTGGTCTCTAAGCTCGAGATCATTATAGAGTTAGTAGGTGTAATATTATGTAGTATGGGAACAACCAATAATAGTAGCAGCAACAACAACCGAGAAGATGGTCAAATTTTAAGAACAACAAGAGTACTTTACATCTCCTTTTATTTTTATTTTTATGGTTATTATTATATAACCGGAAAGATTTATCTAAAAAAGTGAAAGCTTTTTATAAATCAAACAGTAATGTTTTAGCGCTTTACCATTAAAACTAAGATCATATTTAAAGGTCTTCTAGGCCCATATATGATCTTTGAAAACAATGCATTTTGGGAAGTCATCAAGTTTTTACATATGTTTTTTTACTGTTTATTAGCCAGCCAGAACATTGTAGTTTTGTACTTTGGTGGGACTTCACCAATCAGTGTGTTTCTGTTGTAAAGGACAAAACTAGAATTGATACCCTTGGAGATTGTCCAACAAACTTTTGAGCAATAGGTATGAATTTTAATAATATTTTACTTTAAAATTTTATTATTATTTTTTTTCATTCTTTTAATTGCTTGATATTCGCTTTTGTTAATATAATATAATATATAGACTGCTTAGCTTTTTGTGATAATATTATACTATTTTTGTGATAATATTTTTATTTTGTGATAATATTATACTATTTTTATATATGTTATCGGCTTGACATACATGCTTTTAACTCTATATTTTTTTTTTTGTGATGATATTATACTATATTTTATATGTTATCATATTATACAATATTTTATATGTTATCGGCTTGACATACATGCTTTTAACCCTATATTTTTTTTTAAATGAAATTGAGATTTAAACCCTATAATTTTTAAATGATATTGATATTTAAATTTTCAAATATCATAATAATAATAATATCCTTATTACTTCTATGTTATTATCATTAACTAGTGGGATTTCCTGCGTGTTGCGGCGGACATTTGGTTGGTATCGGTCGGTTCTTTACAGTACTTGTACGATACTGACAGGTGGTATAAAAAACGAAACAGATATTGCCAACATTATATTGACACGTGTTTTACATTGACCGAAAACCATAAAACGAATACGGAATACCAATGCCGGTTCCACTATTATTCGGTCGGAATTAGGTTGAATACCGGTAGGAACGTCGAAAAAATCATAAAAATGAATACATGTATTGGTACCGGTGTTGTTCAAACAATATAAGTTTGATTTAGAATAAAACCTTTTTAATGGTAAACGACACACTTTGTAAAATACAAACCTTGAGGTGGCTTTAATGACATATTTGTTTTGTGCTTCAATTGCTTGAAAATCATTATTCACAACTTTATTTTAAGTAAAATTTATATCAGGACGTAGATCAAACGAAGCATGCCGCAATGGTATATTTAGAATTATATTGTGTTTGTAACTTTTTTACAGTATCAGGACACATACATACATAGCACACGTTTGATGTTTGAATATTTTGAAGCTTAAAAAATCCCAAATATTTTTTTTTAAAATGCAAAATCACTTTATAATATGTAAACAAAGTAAAGATATTTCTTCGAACCATCTTTCGGTTCAATCATCCAAAAATTTAAGTTTAGATGGTGCCCGTACCATAGCACAAGTTTATGTTAAATTAAATGAAGGGTAAATTACACTTTTCGTCCTTTATGTTTGTATCGGATTGCAATGGATGCCCTTTAACTTCAATAATTACAGTCACAGTCCTTTATTTGTAAAACACATTACGCCCTACGTCCTTTAGCACTAACTATGTTAAAATTTTCAGTTAAGTATGGCATATTCCTTGTACATAAGGGTATATTAGTAATTTTACTAGTTACATCTATAAACCCTAACCTGCGTAGATCATCTTCTCCATATAACTGTTAATGAGACAACAACGATGGAACTGTCTACAATTCACATAGCCAAAAACCCACATCATCAACCAATGAAGAAGTTTCATTCAGATCTTTAACATGCTCATTTCCCCCAATTCAACAATACCCACAAAAGTTTCAACAATAGTTAGCAAAAATTGGATCTTTTTTATGAGTATTCAACAAAACCCACAAACATTTCACTCAATTCAAACAAACCCACAAATATTTCACCCAATTTGTACAGCGACGGTGTTGTACATCTATATAAATTCACACACCGGCAACAGTGTTGTACAGCGACGGTGGTTACAGTTCACTGTCACTAGACACCGTCGTTCAGTACAACACCTTCCTCGACTAATCGTCGGTAGCCCAACTCCGACATACCTGTCAGCCATCTAGACGCCACCATTATCGCTGACTTTAAATCCCATCGGGAAGAACCACCGTCGCTGTTTTTTAACCACCATCGTCACATTTCAGATCTGTGAAAAACCACCATAGGGAATCAATAGTTGGTATAATACTGTGAGGGGTTTTGTGTCTTATTCTAGGGTTTCAATTACCCTAGGTTTTGCAAGGTTGTGAGGGATTTTCTTCCAGATTTCACGAAGTCCGACCACAATATCGCAATCGGAGGTGGCCGGAAGTTAGAGAGATAGAGAGATCTCAGTGGTCTGCAGCTTAGGAACACATGACAAAATAGGTAATCTTTTGTTTAGGGTTTGATTTGATCTCAAAATGTGTTGTAACAACTGATTTTGTGTGAAAGAGGTAGGTGTTGGTGTGCCTGGGTGATGGCAGGTGGTTGGGATAATGTGGGTTTTGCAGGTGTTGGTGTGTTGGTGCAGGTGGTTTGTGTAAAAATATGGGGTGATTATATATATTCAGTTATATGTATTTTTCTTTTACTTATGAAAATTATTTTTAAAGTTAAAAGACTAAATTACCCTTATGTGACCAAAGTTAACTGAAAATTTTAACCTGGTTAGTGTTAAAGGACCTAAAGTGTAATGAGTTTTCCAAATAAAGGATTGTGACTGTAATTATTGAAGTTAAAGGCTATCCGTTGCAATCCGGTACAAACATAAAGGACGAAAAGTGTAATTTACCCTTAAATGAAACAATAATGTAAATGGAGTTTAGATGGACCAATTGGTTGAGATAGTTCTTCACCCTCTTCTTAAATGTATGGTATAAGGGGTAGGGGTGGTCATCACTCATCACCCATCACTCACTCATTACTTTCAATCAAGTTTCGCCATATCATCAACCATTATTCCATCACTAGTGATGAATTTTAGTGGAAATACTCATCACTCACCACACCCAACAATTTCCCTCACAACCCAACAATTTCCCTCAACTTCCTCACTTTATTCACGCGTGATATATTCAATGCGTTGTAAAATCGACGCGTTATAGTTGTGAGTGGTGGTGGTGTTTTGTTAAACATCATGCGTTATATGTGTTCATCACTGGCAAAAAGTAGACCGCTCCGGGTGGCCTAATAATTTGTTCAAAAATAAATTTTCTTTTTAACTACCGAATAAAACTATTTATCGTACAAAACACATACATGTAGTTTTATACCCATCCTTATTTTTCTATTCTATGTAGTAAATAAGTTAAGAGTGAATTTCAAGTTTTGTCCTTTATCTATATATACTCTTTTTCAGGCGGTGTCCTTTGTCTTTAAAATTGACGAGTTTTGTACTTATTGTTTCAAAATCTTGCACGTTATGTCCTTTGACACTAACCCAGTTAGATTTGAACGTTAAATCAGGCCACATGCCTTGCACATGAAGGCGTATTAGTCATTTCATTCTGTAGGGACTATTTTGTAAATAATATATATCCAGGGAGCATTTTGTAAAAAACAAAGTATATATACAAGCAGAAAAATACTTTACACACACTCTCTCTCTCTTTAAACTCTCTTTTTCTAAAACACAGAGCAACTCCTTCTTCATCCCTACTCATAAATCAACACCAGATCACAAATCACATTCACACCATTATAGCACTAGTCTGACCAGTAGCAAAATCCACAGTACAAACTGAATTTCTATTAGTAGAACCCATTTAATGAGATGAAACGATGGAGCTTTGCCTGCGACAGGACCCACAAAATCGAAGTACTGTTAATGGTGGTGGTTGAGAAATGAACCACCACCGTCAGATGTTCGTTTCAACCCCGCCATCTTGCCTCTCCTCCTCAGATCTGGGCGGTGGCCATTTCAACCCCACCATCGTTCTCTTACAAATCCCTCAACTTTTTCTTCCAAATTTGCCCATAATTTCTACTATACAACATTCTGAGGTTAATAATCAATGTCTATCGCAAACCCGTTTAGACCTTGCGGCTCCAAAATCTGTCTTCAAATACGGATGAAGTCATGAATCTGAGGCCGTATGGGGGGGGGGGGATTCGACATGTTGCTGAAGCAATTAGATCTAGGGAGGTGGGTGGTGGCCGCCACCGCCTTTCTTCTCCTCAGATCTAGGGCGGAGGGCGGTGGTTGGGAGTGGTGCAGTGGTGGGCGGTGGAGAACAGTGGTAATGGTTGGTGGCGGTTGTTGGTTTGGTGGTGGTGGACCGAGGTAAAGAGAGTTGGAGAAGTAGAGTGAGAATGACTGGGGTTTGTATATAACATCTACATATATTATCTACATATATCTATTATACATACTTTGTTTTTTACAAAATGCTCCCTGGATATATATATATATTATTTACAAAATAGTCCCTATAGAATGAAATGACTAATACGCCCTCATGTGCAAGGCATGTGACCTGATTTGACGTTAAAATCTAACTGGGTTAGTGTCAAAGGACATAACGTGCAAAATTTTGAAACAATAAGTGCAAAACTCGTCAATTTTAAAGACAAAGGACAACGCCTGAAAAAGGGTATATAGATAAAGGACAAAACTTGAAATTCACTCATAAGTTAATGTGGTGTCACGTTGCACAATTATAGGACTCGACTTTTTTCCTGCTTTTCATTAACCTGGCCTGATTAGCGACCTGCTTCTTTTGAAATTCTTCAATCATTTTCTTATTTTCCTCTGCAATTAAATCTCCGTTTATTTATTTATCTCTCCAATTAAATCGTCCTTTCGTTATTAATTATTTAATTCATAAAATTTCATTACTAACTATTTATATTTCATTGATTCAATCTAATCTTTGTCTCTATCTTTATCTCTGTCTTTATCTTTTTCCTACTTCTAATAAACGATTTCAAATAATGTCATGTGTCACACTATCTTTCAACCTTACAAATATTTTACTGATTATTTTGAATACATAATACATAACTATCAGTTATTATCTATATTACTTATAAATCATTTTATTTGTACAAAATAGTAAATTTCTATCAAATTTTAAGATGACATATGAAGGGTCAAGTTAAAATGCTTAACTTTTTGCCATTTTCTGTAATTCATGTCCCTCTTCCCTTGATCAATAACATTTATGTTTAATAAATCTATACTATATATTTGATTACTTACAAATAATAAAAAATAAGCTTAAGGATAATAAACTCATCACATTCATCAAGAACATATATTCAAAAATATCTTCTATTGTATTTGTGTATTTGGACTAAAGGACTAATCAGTAAACCAAAATTAATCAAACTTAACATAAAATGTGTTTTATAATTTTAGAGAAGTTAGTTAAAGATTTAGATGTAAATTGTCGACTCTGCTGCAACACCCGGGTTTCCCACTAGATAGAAAAGTGTTGTAGTATACTATATAATGCTTATCATAAGGGTTTTCCTGTTAATCATAAGGGTTTCCTGTGCGTTGCAGCCACGAAGCGCGAGTGCTTTTATAAACAGGCACAACGTATATACGATTTTTTAACGTTTTTAGGTTTGAATTATGTTCTCAGCCCATATTGTCGACTCCGCTGCAACAGGCGAGTTCCCCACTAATATATGTATATGTAGAAATAAATTTGTTCTAATAACTTTATTCTAATTTATAGTAGTGAATACCAAAATTGTTGGTAAGTCAAATGTAACACCCCGACCGATTATAAAAACAACCCGCGGTGGAAACGTCGGGGTCATGTTACAAATTGTTTCAAACACATGGTATTTAAAGTTTTGTTTTATTGAATTAATAATTTTACATTGCCTTTGAGAAATCGAAACAAAACACAACAACTATTTTATTCTAAGCAAGCTAAGGCCTGAGTGCATCCTACGTGTAGCATGCTTTTCATAATCACACATTTGCACCTGAAACATATGTGAAAAGATGGTCAACAATGAATGCTGGTGAGTAACATAGGTTTTGCGGTCAAGATCACGGCTTTGAATTTGTATTGCAATACCTTGTCTGACTACGAGAGTCGATAAGTGAAAACTTTGAAATCAAACTTGTATTAAATGTGTTTGGTATTGCAATATGTTTAATCAACTATAAAAGTTGGTATAAGTATGAAAACCTTGTAGCCATGAATCTTTGACAAAAGTGTTTCCTTTGTAAAACCATGTAAGAAATCGATTTAAAAGAAAACTTTGTATGGTTTATATATCTTTAATTGAAAACCATTTGTGACTTGTATAAACAATCGTTCGTATTATGTATAAACCAATCATCTGTATTATGTATAAACCAATCGTCCTTGTTTTGTATAAACCAATTGTCCTTGTTTTAATCATCTTTGAGTAAACAAGTGTGGTCGTGTAGTGAATATATTCAAGCATGTGTTGTCACACCCTCAAATTTCCACATGCGGAGTATTACCGCGAGGCGTGTGACTGACCAGGATAATGCCACCAATCATATTGAAGAACTAATTAAAATAAATAAACCCATCACCATCAATACGATTAGTGACTAAGTGTTCAAAGGTTCAAAAAAAAGTCTAAGTTAACAGCGGAAGCATTATGTTTGAAACCCAAATAATAGTTTAAAGTTCATAAGTGTCTAATAAAAATCTAACAAAATTTCTCCGCCTCAACGACACTCCCCATGTGCAAGCTCCTACAATGTATCTAACGACCTGCAAAACATGTAGTAGTGGGTCAACATAAAGTTGGTGAGTTCACAGTTTATCAGTGTTGGTTAAAAAAAACGTAGGTTGTTAAGTTACTCACTTTTATAAAACATGTCATGGGGAGCTACCCCATCTTTAAGCTACTAAACTGTGCCATACCGAAACTAACTGTAATGTTATTGGTGCCCCAAGTCAATGTCTATCATCATTGACCAGTTGCCCAGGAATAAAAGTTCACTCCCGTCCTTTGTGGCACGGTGTGAGGTTGGTCAAACCTAATAGCGCTACTAACTAATATCCCGTTTGCCAGCCCCAATGATTAATCAGTATAAATGTGCGGGGACTTTCAGATAGAGTTTCATTTAGTCTGCTAAAGACATGCAATATAAATAGTAAATTAACAGTATTCCATCCCCAAGAATACTAGGCAATCCCAAACCAAGGAAAGTGTTGTTCGTTTCCAACCACCAGGAAACGCAACTCTATCACACTGCAATCTCATCGCGAACTAGAAACGCAAGTTTATTTATGTTGTTCTATGTTAGTTATGTTATTTGTGTAACTATTATATAAACCTATCGCATCGCTGAATCGACACTCGCTTAAACGCATCGCAACGCTCAACACACGAAACGAAAGATCGAAAAACCAACTCATCGCGCCATCCGATCGAATGACCGTTCGATCTAATGGTCATCCGACCAGATGACCATCCGATCGGATGGCCATCTGATTGGATTGCCCTCCGATCGCACCTACACATCGCCTCTCTCACCCTTTCACCTATAAATAGCACCTGTCACATCACTGTTCATGTGATGTGACAGCTCTTGTTCGACCAGCAAGCTTTTGGCCTATTTTCTCTCGATTCCTCGCGATTCTTGTAAGTTTCTACCTCAAATCTTGTACTTTCTCAATCAGCACACTCTTTCTCATCATTTAAACCATCAAATCTTAACTTTTCACCATGAAATCTATCGATTTGGGCTGTTCTAGGATGATGTAATCATGGGTTCTCATGAACTTCAAAGTGTGACCTCATTCCACCAAGAACAACTCAGATTTAAGAGATTTCAACATGTTTAAACACTGATTTCGTCATAATCTAAATATTTTCCAACTGATTTCCACTTTTCTTCAAAGTTCTTAACTTTTCTACTTAAAATCGATAGAATTGGAGCTCATTCAGGCCTTCTACTCATTCTCTAGTGAAGCGCCAGTTCGAGAACTGATTTCTATCAAAGAGACAACCGATTCACGGGTTGAACATGAACAATCGTCAAGAACAGCTAACTGAACGGACTGGGGTGATTCCCATCCGATCGGATGACTTGGACTTGATGAAGGTTCCGTTGTTTAACACGTTGTCCTACCATCTCAGTCAAAATGTAAACTTTCTAAACTTAACAAAATGTTGCAAATTTCAAATGATCAGGTCACTGACGGATTGTCGTACGATCGGATTGCCATCTGATCTAACGACAATCCAATCAGATGACTTGTGGCCCCCAATACTTAAACATTTTACAAATTTCAATAAATGTCAGCATCCAAACGAATGGTCATCCGATCGGACGACCATTCGATCGAATGACCATCCTACTGTGAACCTGAATCTTTGAATTGTCTCGCTCGAATGGATCGCCATCCGAGTGAACGGCCATCCGACCGGACGACCGTTTGACCGGATGACCTGAAAGGTAGAGATACTTCTCTGTTTTCAAAATGCTACAACAAAAACTTCAAAGTCACATCATACACAAACACATCCATCTCAAACGAATGATAGTCCAACCGAATGGCCATCCGACCGGATGACCATCCGTCCAAATTGTCATCCGATTGAATGAACCTTCGTCACTCACTCCCCACTCGTCACCGTTTTACGCACTGTTCATCGCTTACACTATCGTTCTGTAATCATGCTAACTTTCCAGCGCTCCCTTCAATCCAAGACTGTGTTTACTTGATAAACACGATCTGTGAGTATACTCAAACCCTTTTGCTTTACGCACTTTTGGATGTTACATACGTTACTTATTTCAAATCACGATCGACACACAACGCAAACACTTTTATACGTTGACCGTTATTGCATGTTATACGTGTTACTCGATGAATGCTTGTATATTATGTTTACACAGTGATTGTTGCCTGACACCTTAGCAACGATAGTACTATAGTTTGGACTCAACACCTGTCATGGACGGGGGTTGTTAAGGGTTTTACTTCACGTGTCACAGTGGTGATATGTGTTGCGCATTCTACAACTCACAGTCACGTCTGTGCATATTTCATTGTCGATAACCTACTAGCTTCACTTTGCTACATGTTACACGTTGGTTATGCGTAAACCGATTTTCGCTATCTATTATACTATTAAACTTGTATGCTCACCTTTACACTATGTGTATTGACATCTATTTTAATGTATGTGGTAGGTGTTTAAGATGCTAGGATGCTTGCTATGTGGAATCGAGCTTAGGAGAGTCTAGAAACAAACATTTAATATTTGAGTTGTCGAAACTATGATTTGTCTTTGGGATATCTATGTCTGTAATAACTGCGTTATTTGATATGTTATGGTATGGGACATAATGTTAATTATCCGGTAATTTAATTGTTATGGATTTCTCTTGGACAATCTGTTTCGCTCAGTACCTCACCCCGATGTTTCCGCCATCGGTTGGGGTGTGACAGATTGGTATTAGAGCCACAACTATGGGGAATTAGGCATCACTCGACCTAGTCCGGGTCGATGTCTTAGAAACGACCTATTCTATAGACTAAGTACCAACAGACCGCCTTGTGCAAGCCCAGTAGGGGTTCCGTGCGAGCCTATTTCTGTTACTCGAGCGACTCGTGAACATACTACACCCCATCGACCTTTCCTAAGGTCGAGCACTATCACACTACCTTTCCTAAGGCAGGCACACCACACACTATTTTCGAAAATAAACAAGTGATTAGATCGAGACTAGGTGTGAAAACTACATACTCACGATTGGATCGCTTGTTCGACGCGCCTTTTTACTACAAACACGAGAATTTGAGTTGAATCAGGAATGAAATCCATACTTCAACGCAGTTCCCCTCTCTATCTCGTGATTCTATCACACAAACAGGAACGTAGTCGCTATGTTAGGGGTGAAACCCGAACCTTGATGACTTGTTCCACTCTCTATTTTGGTTTTACAAAAACTCTCACCAAAGTCTCGATGGATTCCAATGACTCGAGTTGCATGAATAGCCGAAAGGATGCGTGCCATTCACCGTGTGCCAGTGATAGAGCACAGTCCATTAGGCCAAAACGTGTACTCGAAGTCCTTGAGAATAGTCGAATCACTTTGGATAGTCGACGTCAATCAGCCAGACAATCTATTTTCGATTTCAAAACCCGCAATCGCTGATTTTATATGTTTCGATTCTGAGCCCGCATTCGCTGACTCTGTCATTTATCGCTTTTATGTGGAAATTTTATGTGGTTTTACATGCTTATGTGTTTTGATTATGGTGAGTTATAAGCTTTTCGCTTTTCGCTTTGATCAACACACACAACTCACACTACACATCTATCTCAATACGCTAACAAATCGCATGCTACGATTACTCGCTTATGCTATACTACTCACTATGCTACTCGCCGTGTTATTCGCTAATCACAATCGCTACTCTCGAACGCGCGAGCCTTGAATGATAGGTGAATACGTGCAATATATGTGGGTGAATACGTCCAAAATATAGTGTTCAACATGATTTCTGTGAGCTATGTGTGTTTACGTGCTTATGTGTTTACGTGCCTATGTGCTTTTGTGCCTTTGTGATTACGTACCTAAGTGAACGTGTTCCTGAGCTTTATTTAGTAGTAGTGCGTGTGAGGTGAGATTTGATTATATAGTGTTTGAGTCCTATGGAGATGTCTGTTACAGACAATGTCGTCATTTGGATCGCATCACTCTCGCGCTGCGAGCTGCATTCATGCTGACAAACACATCGCTGCTCTAGTTGCAAAGCAGATGGCTAAGGTCATTCCGCAAATTGTCAGTGAGCTTATTGAGAACGCCAGCAAGTCCTCTGAGGAATCAAGGACTGACTTGCCTAAGGGTACTTTCAGCTTTAAGCAGTTTAAGGCCTGTGGCCCAAAAGACTTCACGGGCGAAGACGGACCAAGTGCAATGTTTCAATGGTTCGACTCAATTGAAGTCACGCTACGCCAGAGCGGATGTCCCGACCACCTACGAACTGTCAACGCAACTGGCGTCTTCCAATCCAGGGTTCTGGATTGGTGGACTGCCGAAAGGAACAAACGTGGGAACCACGCAGCCTATGGGCTCACTTGGGATGAGTTGAAAGAACTCATGATGAAGGAACTCTGCCCACCCCACGAGCTCCAGAAGCTGGAGAACGAGTTCTGGAACATCAAGCAGGATGGTGGCGATAATGCCGGTCTGACAGCTCTCTTTAAACAGCTAAGTATCATTTGTCCAAGCCAGGTGGCAACACCTGACATGACGATCAAGAAGTATATCTGTGCTTTACCGGATTGTGTTATTGACTTCGTGCAAGCCGCGAAGACAACAACAATCGAAGAGACCTACCTACTCACTGCCGAGATTAATGACAAGTGAGTTCTAGCTGGGTACTTTAAGAACACTCCGAAGAGCCTTCATCAAGCAACCGCCGCTCCCACCGCTGAAACCGCCGCTCCGCAAGCTTCCAAGTCTTCATGTCGCAAGAGAAAGAACAATAACAGCAAGAATTGCGCTGTCATAGCCGCCGCTCCACTCCAAGCTGTCCCTGCTCAACCACAACCTTTGAACCGCCAAGTAGCGGCACCGGTGACCAATGCACCGCCGGCCAAGCGTGCATATATGGGTCCACACCCGCTCTGCCCTACCTGTACCTACCATCATCCTATAGGGATTGCTTGCAGATTTTGTGTTCACTGCAACCTGTACGGCCACTTTATTGCTAATTGCCGTATTGGTTCTCGCCAAGCCCTAGCTCAAGCTCAAGGCCAAGCTCCTGCACCACCAGCTCTCCTTCCTGCTCCCCAGGGCCAACAAGCAGCTCCTGCCCCCGCAGCTCATGTAAGAGCCTGCTTTGCATGTGGTGATCCCAACCACTCTGCAAACATGTGCCCCAACAGAGTGGTGAAGCAAGAGCCACAACAACAACCGCAATAACATCAACAACAGCATCCTCAGCAGCAGCAGCAGCCAGCAGCCCGCAGACATGGCTTCAATATCAACGCCCGCCAGGCTCAAGCAGACAAAAAACGTGGTTAATGGTACGTTTCTTGTGAACGGTATATATGCTTCGTGTTTATTTGATACTGGAGCGGATAACTGTTTTGTGTCGCTAGAATTCGAAAAGCTCCTTAATCGTAAGCGCGCCCATCTCCCTACGATGTTCGACGTTGAAGTTTCCACTGGAAAAACCGTCACCGTTCGTTCTGTCCTACGTGATTGTACTCTTGAACTCAACAATCACGTCTTCCCTATCGGCCTTAACTCGATGCAGCTCTGTAGTTTTGATATCATAGTAGGCATGGATTTTCTACGTGAAAATCGTGCTGAAATCGTTTGCTTTGATAAGATGATTCGTTTCTCACTCGCTAATGGTGATCAACTTTGTGTTTATGGTGAAGTCGCATCGAAGAATCTCAAACTCATGTCGTGTATCCAAGCGAGCAAGTATCTCCGCAAGGAATACAAAGCTTTCTTGGCGCACATCGTAGTAGTGGAGGAAAAGGAAAAGAAGGCAATTGATAAGGTTCCTGTGGTTCGTGATTTTCCTAAAGTCTTTCCTGATGATTTACCTGGTTTACCCCCGAGTTGTGATATTGATTTTCGTATTGACCTCATTCCTAGAGCTAATCCTGTTGCTAAATCTCCGTATCGCCTCGCTCCGTCCGAAATGCGCGAACTCTCGAGTCAACTCCAGGAACTACTTGACAAAGGCTTCATTCGCCCTAGCACTTCTCCTTGGGGCGCACCAGTTCTTTTCGTAAAAAAGAAGGACGGGTCGTTCTGGATGTGCATCGACTATAGGGAGTTGAATAAGCTGACTATCAAGAATCGCTACCCCCTGCCCCGAATCGATGATTTGTTTGACCAGTTACAAGGTGATACATGTTTCTCGAAGATCGTTTTACGCTCAGGCTATCACCAGTTACGAATCCAGGAGGAAGATATACCGAAAACTGCTTTCCGAACCCGATACGACCATTATGAATTCGTCGTAATGCCCTTTGGTTTAACCAACACACCCGCGGTTTTCATGGATTTGATGAATCGCGTGTGCAAACCATTTCTTGACCGCTTCGTCAACGTGTTCATCGATGATATCCTTATCTATTCGAAATCAAAAACCGAACACACGCAATATCTACGTTTGGTTCTCGAACTATTCCAAGGGAATCGACTCTACGCCATGTTCTCCAAGTATGAATTCTGGCTTGAGGAGGTTCAATTCCTCTGTCACATCGTCAATAGCCAAAGTATACACGTCGAACCCACGAAGATTGAAGCTGTTAAGAGTTAGGTTACTCCAAAATCACCATCCGATGTTCGTTCATTCCTCGGATTGGCGGGCTATTACCGTCGATTCATCGCTGACTTTTCGAAAATCGCCGTTCCGCTTACGTCTCTACGCATAAAGACAAGTCTTTTGTTTGGGGAACCGAACAAGAGCACGCCTTTCAGACTCTCAAGCATATGCTCTGCAATGCTACTGTTCTCGCTTTACCCGACAGAAACGATGACTTCGTAGTCTATTGTGATGCCTCGAACCTTGGTCTCGGTTGTGTTCTCATGCAACGGGACAAGGTTATCGCCTACGCATCTCGTCAGCTCAAGATCCATGAGAAGAACTATACAACCCACAATCTCGAGCTTGGTGCAGTTGTTTTTGCGTTGAAGATTTGGCGACACTACCTTTACGGTACTAAGTGTACAGTCTTCACATAAGAGCCTACAACACATCCTAAACCAAAAGGAACTGAATATGCGCCAACGCCGATGGGTTGAACTTTTTAATGATTACGACTGTGAGATTCGTTACCACCCTTGCAAAGCAAATGTCGTGGCCGATGCTCTAAGTAGACGAAGCTATTTGCATAGCATTCGTAATACTCACGCCCAGCACGCCCTTGAAGCCTTGATTCGTGACGCTCAGCATGCCTGCTTTATTGAAGATACCATGCGAGAGGAAATGAAAAAGTGTGGTGCCGAATCGCATTTTGTCACTAAATCAAACGGTATCTACTACTATCTAGATCGCATCTGGATTCCAAGTCACAATAACCTTCGAGATATACTGTTGACTGAAGCGCACAAGTCTCGATATTCCATTCATCTTGGTGCCGACAAGATGTACCATGACCTTCGTCTACGGTATTGGTGGCTTGGAATGAAGAAGGATATCGCAATCTATGTTTCGAAGTGCCTGACTTGTTCAAAGGTCAAGGCCGAGCAACAAAGACCCTCTGGTTTACTTGTGCAACCCGAGATCCCGATGTGGAAATGGGAGAGTATAGCCATGGACTTTATAATGAAACTTCCGCGTACACCCTTGGGACACGATAGCATCTGGGTTATCGTTGACTGCTTGACAAAATCTGCTCATTTCCTGCCGATACGAGAGGACTACAAGGTAGAACGATGAGCACGAATCTACACCGACGAAATTATCTGTCGACCCGGGACACCTCGTGATATCATCTCTGACCATGATGGTTGGTTTACCTCGTGTCTTTAGGAAACGTTTCAATCTGCTCTCAGTACTAGTGTCAATCTAAGTATCGCTTTCCATCCTCAAACCGACGGTCAGATTGAAAGAACAATTCGTACCCTTGAAGACATGCTTCGCTCGTGTGTCATAGATTTTGGTGGTAATTGGGACGCGCACTTACCTTTGGTCGAATTCTCGTACAATAACAGTTATCATTCTAGCATACAAATGGCACCATTTGAGGCATTATATGTAACACCCCAAAAATGGGTTTAGTAATTTAAACCCGGTTAATATAGAGGAACGGATAAAAATACCGTTAGGGGTAAAAGCGAACCCGTAAATAATTATTAACTAGGAATAATTAACCTAGTTGAATATTAGTATCGTTGGTATTAAACGAAGGGTTGTAGCCTTATTTAATTAAAACGAAACATGAGGGGACCAAAGTGAACAACTTGAAAGTTGTTTTATTAAAAAGAAAACAACACACACACATACACACACATCGTGTGTATGTTCATCCACGAGCAGGGAAGGCTCCCATGGAGCCAAAACCCTAAACTTCACAAATTCTCCAAATTGAAAGGCTAAACGAAGTCCAAATTCACAACCGAACATGAATTAACGATCACCTTCACAAGGGGATCGTAAGGTATGTCTTCAAACTTAGATTTGATGATCTTGTTTGAAGTGGGTTATGATCAATACATGAATTTGTATGCAATTAAGCTTGTAGAGGTGTTAGAAACACCAAATAGAACTTGTGTTATGAATAATTTCAAGTAATTGGGTGATTTAGAATGAAAACCCATTGCATGAGTATGAAGATGATGATCATGATGAACTTGTAGATGTATTAGTGTGATCTTGTGAGGTATAAGGTGTTATATGATAGACTTAGATAGATAAACTTGATGTGGAATTTATGATTATGAGATTTTGCTTGAATGTGATGGTTCATAAGATGAATTAGGGAAGAACATGCTTAAAGCACTTGTACATTATGCTTAAAAAGTGATACGCACACCAAGTGTTTGATGAAATGTCTAAATGACAATAATATGTGAAATTGTATGCAATTAATGGGTAAACATGTATAGAAAGTGGTATTAATGAAATTGATAGTAAACTAACATGAGGAATGTATTTTAGATATAGTTCATGTGAAGATTATGTTAGGTTGATGTTGAGTATGCTTTATGCTTGTTTGAATGGATTAATGAAAGTCATACGTGAGATATGAAATTGATATGATCGTTCAAACGCACAATCATATATGCTAACAAGAATGTGAATGTAATGACATGTACGGTTAGGAGTCATGTCAACGCGGACACAAGCATGGAAGGGCAACAGGCCAAGGATAAACACGGAAGCTATGCTCGAACTCGGACGCACGAGGTAAGTGAACTCCGAACTTACTCTTTTGTTTGGTAATGTGATTATGATATATGGTAATTATTGAATGTAATATAAGAAAATATGAATTGTTGTTGTTACTAAGTTAAGTTTTAGTGGAAATGAGTCGGAAGTGGTTAAGAAAGAGATTCGATTAAGTTTGGGTAAGAAACGGAACTTACACAATGAATTATGCATAAAGATGAATTAAGGAGTTATATATGCAGGATGTAAATTGTAGGTACGGGTGTGAATAGAAAATGAATACATGCTTGAGAGAGGTATTTAATTATATGCTTGAATGAATAAGACGAGTTATGCATATTTGAGAACACGCCCATATGAAAGGAAGTTAATGATACTAACCGTTTTTCTATTGAGAATTAATGTGAAACATAGGCAGGTTAACAATGGAAGTAAAGGTTGACTCTGCAATTCGATGCGAGTGATGGAATGGATGGATGAAGGAGCTAGTATAAGAGAAAGCATGATATGTGGACGCTTTATTATGCATGTGTTAATATTTTGTATTATATTACCGGTTACTAATGATGAGATTGAATGTGGTGACTGCAGGTTGTTCAGGATTTTGGATGTTTCACCAAGAATTGTACGCGGTCGAAGATCGAGTCAAGACATGGATTGTACGTGGGTGTGTATGTGGTCACTTAATCCGATATATGTATGATAGTTGTCAATCAAATTTTAGAAAGGGATTAATGTATTTAAGTGAAAGAAAGAATATCATTAAAGAAATTTTAATTACGTGCTTTCCGCTGCAAATTTTGGGTTTAAACATGTTAGGGCGTTACACTATACAGAAGAAAATGTCGATCGCCGATTGTGTGGCATGATATCGGAGATCCGCAAATAACCGGTCCCGAGATGCTGCAAGAAACGACTGACAGAATCCTCCAAATTCGAGACAACCTGCTAAAAGCTTGGAGTTGTTAGAAAAGTTACGTCGATAGACGCCACAAGCCCCTTGAATTTGACGTTGGCGATCACGTACTCCTAAAGGTTTCACCTTAGAAGGGGGTGATCAAATTCGGCAAGACAGGAAAGCTCGCACCTCGATACGTTGGACCCTTTAAAATTCTGGAAAGGATTGGAAAAGTGGCCTACAGACTCGAACTACCGGAGGAACTTAGCAACGTCCACCCGACTTTCCATGTATCGAACCTTAAAAAGTGCCTAGCCGAGCAGAATTTACAAGTACCACTTGAGGATCTACAAGTGGACGAAACATTACACTTTGTGGAAAAGCGTGTTTAGATCATGGATCGAGAGACCAAGAAGCTCAGACGCTCGCGCATTCCCATAGTGAAAGTTCGTTGGGAAGGAAAAAGCGGCACAGAGTTCACCTGGGAACTCGAAAGTGACATGAAGGCGAAGTATCCACAGTTATTTGTTACGCCTGCGGCCTAATTTCGGGACAAAATTCCCTAAAGTAGGGGAGACTGTAACAACCAGCGTTTTGAAGTCAAAGTACAAGTCAAAGTCATAGTCAAAGGAAGAAAAGATTACTAAATGCGATCTGTCACTCCTTACTTAATTATTGATTGTACTTCTTGACTTGTTAATCGATTACTTTAATTTGTGTACTTTAGTTGTATCATGTGGAGTATCTATAATAATCGTAGTTTAATCGCTAATCTATTTATCGCTAACCGCATCGCAACTTGAATCGCATGTTCTGAATACTGTTTTACGTGTGTGTGCCATTTATGTGTTACTTGTGCATGTTTATTTTTATGTTGTGGTGATTCATCGAAAACGCAATCGCAACTCTATCACACCGCAATCTCATCGCGAACTGAAACGCAAGTTTATTTATGTTGTTGTATGTTAGTTATGTTTTTTGTGTAACTATTATATAAACCTATCACATCGCTTAATCGACACTCGCTTAAACGCATCGCAACGCTCAACACACGAAACGAAACATCAAAAAACCAACTCATCGCGCCATCCGATCGAATGATCGTTCGATCGAATGGTCATCCGACCGGATGGCCATCCGATCAGATTGCCCTCCGATTGCACCCGCACACCGCCTCTCTCACCCTTTCACCTATAAATAGCACCTGTCACATCATTGTTCATGTGATGTGACAACTCTCGTTCGACCAGGAAGCTTTTAGCCTATTTTCTTTCGATTCTTCGCGATTCTTGTAAGTTTCTACCTCAAATCTTGTACTTTCTCAATCAACACACACTTTCTCATCATTTTCACCATCAAATCTTTACTTTTCACCATGAAATCTATCGATTTGGGCTGTTCTAGGATGATGTAATCATGGGTTCTCATGAACTTCAAATTGTGACCTCATTCCACTAAGAACAACTCAGATCTAAGAGACTTGAACATGTTTAAACACTGATTTCATCATAATCTAAACATTTTCCAACTGATTTCCACTTTTCTTCAAAGTTCTTAACTTTTCTACTTAAAATCGATAGAATCGGAGCTCATTCAGGCCTTCTACTCATTCTCTAGTGAAGTGCCGGTTCGAGAACTGATTTCTATCAAAGAGACAACCGATTCACGGGTTGAACATGAACAACTGTCAAGAACAGTTAACTGAACGGACTGGGGTGATTCCCATCTGATCAGATGACTTGGACTTGATGAAGGTTCAACTGTTTAACACGTTGTCCTACCGTCTCAGTCAAAACGTAAACTTTCTAAACTTAATAAAATATTGCAAATTTCAAACGATCAGGTCACTGACGGATTGCCGTCCAATCGGATTTCCATCTGATCGAACGACAATCTGTGCAGATGAATTGTGGCCCCCACTACTTAAACATTTTACAAATTTCAATAAATCTCAGTATCCAAATGAATCGTCATCCGATCGAATGACCATCCTACTATGAACTTGAATCTTTGAATTGTCTCGCTCGAACGGGTCGCCATCCGAGCGAACGGCCATCCAACCGGATGACCGTTCGATCGGACGACCTGAAAGGTAGAGATACTTCTTTGTTTTCAAAATTCTACAACAAAAACTTCAAAGTCACATCATACACAAACATATCCATCTCAAACGAATGACAGTCTGACCGAATGGCCATCCGACCGGATGACCATCCATGTGACAACTCGAGTTTTCAAGGTCTCTCCTCGACACGTTACTTGTTTCGCACAGTCTTTTCATAATTGTTTGTGTTGTAACTTGTGCATATATGGGAAATAAGTGAACCGTTATGATGTAGGGTTGTTTAGTGCATAATTTAAGATTTACTTATGTGTGGTAACCTCTCAAATAAGGTTCTTCGTCGACTATTCTTCGTCAATAATAGTTCATGACGAACTATATTCTTCATCATCAATGGTTCACGACGAACTATATTCTTCGTCGAAGAATACTCTTCGCAAAGAAGGCCTTCGGCCCATTCCATATACGGCCCAGTAGGGTCTCAATATTATTATACGTGTAACCGTCCATTGTTTACAAAAACTTTTAACTGCAAACCCTAAACTCTCTCTCACCTCTCCTCTCCTCCTATGAAGCCGACGGAAAACCCTCTCCTCGACTCAAGTTTTCCTTCGAATCCATCTTGACCAAGGTTAGCATCTTGTTTCCGTTCATCGGCTTAATGATCAATACGTGATTCTGTGTGGTGGTGATTTTGTATGATTATCTAGGGTTGCAATAAACTGTATAATTAGTTTGGAAGTATGAATGATGTTAATCGATGATCCATAACTGTTAAACATTAATTGGTGATTAGAGATCAAGATAACTAGGGTTTATATGATGTTGCATGTTCTTGGTGAAGCATGATGGTTTGACTCGATTAGGGTGTGCATTATGAAACTGTTAAATGGTGGTTAAGGATTAATGTAAATCGTAGATTTAGCAAATGGTTTGTTCTTGATGAATGATGGTTGCTACAGAATGTTATACGTGTATGTACTGAAACATGCTTTTGATCTGTAACTGATTGACATGAGAGTATTGAGAAGTCGAAGGATGTGATCTATGAAAACAGTCTGTTTGGCAACAGAAGGGTCCTCGACGAAGTATATCGGTTCTTCGTCACATGTAACTCGACAAAACATAGAGGTTCTTTGATGTGTGCAAAATGCAACATATAAATTACATCAAGTGTGGCATAAAACTAACCCTTTTTTTAGTACTAATGTTGAAAAAGTGTGTTTTTGTCTCCTTTTGTATTTTCAGGATTAAATGAGCTCAAATGAACAAAAGAAGCAAAAATGCAGCCAAATCTAAGAAGAATACAAGAAAAGGAATAAACGTGGCGTGCCCGACCCCCCTGACAACATCTTCCCAAGCAAAAACAAGAGAACAGAAGGCTGAACACGCCCCGTGCTCACTGAGCACGGGGGCGTGCCCAAGTGTCTGCAGAAAAGACAAAGTTATAGAAGCTTCTATCACCCACCACGGGGGCGTGCCCAGCAGACACGGGGCCGTGGTCAACGCTAAGATTCACAGAATCTAGGCAAATCTTGATAGTACAGATACGCTTCTACACACGGCGTCGTGCCCAGCGGACACGGGGGCGTGGTCAACTAATGCAGACAAACTGCATTTAATGAAGAAAGAGAAGATTAGTGGACACAGGGCCGTGTCCGGGCTTCAGTGCAGACTATCAATAGGGGTGCTTGGCTCATTTTCAACTCATCCCTTGGCAAACCACCTCTCTCACACTTCACCCACCCACCACCAGCATCACAACCCACATCCACCACCATCATCCATCATCCATCATAGAGTGTGTGAGTTGTCTCAGGATCCAAGATTGATCGTACAAGTTCTTGACAATTAAAGGCCATGTTTGCCTAAGTCTCTTACATCACTTGGTGAAGACAAGTGTTTAGTGTAATACTTTTTTATTTTTAATCTTTTCGCACTTTTTATTTGGTTATGTATTAATGACTTTAATAACTAGTTTCTTATGTTGAAGGTGAATCTTCCTTATCATTTGTCTGTGGTGTCTTGGCGTTATTTTACTGTCTATATAAAATAAAAGATTTACACCATTCATATCTCCACGGTGTATATGGAGATATGTTGGCTACCGGGTCGGGGTTAAGGGAATGGTTTGGTAAGAGTCTTGCCTTGTTCAGTGTATAGATCCTGCAAGGACCTAGGTCAAGTTTAGCAGGACCTCCTTCAATACCCACTGGTATTGGATGGCGGGGGTCCGAACTCCTTGACTCCCTCATATGTGAACTACTATTAAAACTTTAACCCGACTATTTAGGATTGTATCCCCGCTGACTCAAACTACTTAGCCGAGGGTAACGTCACCTTCAAAAGAGGGGCCTACCACATTATGCATTAATAACTTAATTAATTATCTTTCAATAATCCAACCCTTTAGGATTGTATCCTTGCTGACTCAAACTACTGGATTGAGGGTAACGTCACCTTCAAAAGAGGGGCCTACTACTATAACTAAGATAATCTCTTAAAAAGTGCAAAAGTGCGAAAATAATCAAAGGTTACACTAAAGGCGAGTCGGATCCAAGTGATTCATCTTGTCTATCTGTTTTTACTTTTATTTTTATTTTTCAGCATTTTTAGTTTTTATTTTCTAGTTTAAAATATTTTTCTAAATTTTTGATTTGATTAGACGTTGAGGATAAACCGGTACTAAAAGCTCTTGTGTCCTTGGACGACCTCGGTATCTTACAAACACTATACTACGCTCACGATCGGTGCACTTGCCCATATGTGTGTTTGGTGTTAGTAAAATATCGTGTTTTATAAATTCAAAACTTGACTAAAGTGTCAAAAGGGGTAAAAATATACATAAAATATATAACCACCACAAATGCATCAAGTTTTTGGCGCCGTTGCCGGGGACACAAGGATTTTAAGAAAGTTAGGAATCAACGGCCTAATCGTTTTTTCTTATTTTTCTGTTTTTTTAGGATTTTTCTTTGATTTTCAGCTTCTGCAGAACTCAGGACGGGCCGTGCCCGCTGAACACGCCCCGTACCCAATCTTTGGTACTGGCAATCCTGTTTTAAGTCAGACTGTAGCTGAACACCGGGCCGTGCCCACTCAACACGCCCTGTGCCCATGTATCAGTTACTGAAAACAGAACCGTAAGATCCCGACGGTTGGTAATTTCTGACACAAACGTGAGTGATACTGATTTTTTTTACTATCTGCCCTCTTATGGTATGTGGTGTCAAATATGTGGTGGCAATCATAAAGATCTAGAATGTTATTTTTTAAATTATAAGCCCCACTAAATAGACCCATTGTTTTCCTGTAGCCTTAAGAGGGGCGAAAGTAAAAATAATCCTTATCTCTCCCTCGAATGCTCTCAATCGACTCTTCTAGGAGAAATGCTTCTTGATGAATTATTTCAAATGGAAGATCTAATTCTTAGTTGGGTAAAAGAACTTGAGATGGATATCATTAATTCATCTCAAGACGATACCCAAGAAGAATTGTTGAGGTCGCATTCGAATAAAAACAACTTCGTTGTTCCCGATATCACCTCTAACTCTGGCGAAGACTTGAGCGATAGTCGTCCCTATGTCGATTGTGCCGTGAAGGACTCCCCATCGACTCCGTTCGATGCATACATAGACCTGAGCGATTCGACATATACCTTCTTTAACGAGAGCCCGGGAAAGGGTTGGACTTGTCCACTTACATTTAGCATAGGAATCACCCTCACCGACAACCTCTTGCGTTCTCGTCTAAATCTAGAGCAATTAAGGTATCTCAGGCACTTCGGGGTTGTTCAGTCCAGTAAGGAACCACCCGATCCAGATAAATTCCTTAGAAATAGATGAAACTTCATAAACAGCCTCTATACACGGGGCCGTGTCCAGGTCAGCACGCCCCCGTGTCCACCAAAAGATTCCCGTCTGACTTTTTGTTAGAATACGGACAAAATGTGTCAGGATCTTGCCTGCACACGGGGTCGTGTCCAGCCGACACGGGGCCGTGTGCAGCATGCTGTCGTTTTCTATAAATACAGCCAAGATTCCTACATATTTGGACCACTCCAAAAGACAGAGATTTTGTGGATCTTCACACATACCATCCTAGGTATAATCTAAAGAAAGTTCCCAACAACCATCTTGTCTTTTCTACTTTTGTCTATTACCTTCTTCCTCACTTTCACCTCAAAACACCTCCATTAAAGCTTGCAATCAACATGGTTCCAAGCTTTAGTGTAATGTTTGTTAGGTTTTTATTTAAGGAATCTTGTTAAAAATAAATTCTACAGCATTGTTTTAAGTTATTTCTGCTTAAAAATGCTTTAACAACCAGAAAAATAATTTGAAACTCTAAGATTCCTTATTTCAAAAATCTGCAGACAGGTGAACACGGGGCTGTGCTCATTGAGCACGGGGCCGTGTCCGAGGTTACTGTTTCATTAAAATGAACTCTTTTCAGTTTATTTTCGTAGAATGTCGAGCCAAAACAGTGGAACTTCGTCAGCACATTCTAGAAACAATCGAAGAGAATGGAGGTCTTCAATCGAAGCAACTCTCGTACGCTACATGATGGCATTACGTGAAGCTCTTGATGAGATGACATCGGTAGAGGAGGTCCTCATAGACTGTATAAATTATCTTACAGTGGGGTTGGAAACAATTTTCAAGAAATCAACCTCTTGCACCAGAGGTTGAACATTCTTGTGACACCTCCCATGGAACCAATCCTCCCTCAAGAGGATTGGAACCTAGCACTTGGAGTCAATAATCCCACCGGGTGGGATGACATCCCCGCATAACCTCCTCTTGACAATTTGCAAGAAGTCCCGGTGGAGGTTACACCCCCTCAAAACGATGCCAATGAGCCCGCCTTTCTTCTCCCTAGGGAGATAGAAGAATGGCTCACCGGCGTATGAGGGATCCCTATCCAGAGGAAGAAGTTTTCCGAGCCACATCTAACCGAAAGAATTATTTTTTCATAAATTTTGCTATTAGAATAAACTATAGGCTAGAACTTCTTTTTGGGTTTAGACTTCTTGTGTTTTCTGACCTATTTATCTAGAATTTTAATCTATTAGGAATATTATGTAACTTTCTCTATCAAATGAATGATGGTTTTATAAATTATTTGGTGTTTGGATGATGTTGAATGAGTAAAACACACTCGGAATGGTGAAGGATACCAAGGGAAACATGAACCAATGCCCCATGCACAAAAACAGAGCCTCCCACAAACTTTCTTCATTACAGCAAGTTCGGCACGGGCCGTGTCCAGCCAACACGACCTCGTGCTGAACCATCTGCAGAGGATCGCCCAGTTCAGGTAACTGGACACGGGGCGTGTTCTATGAACATCCCCCCGTGCTCAGGCTTCTGTTACTTTTTACTAATTTTTGTTACTGGCAACCTGAACACGGGGCCGTGTCCAGATGCCTAGTAACATAAAAAATTGTTTTTAAACACACTTTTACACATTCAATCAACCTAAAAACTTATTTTTGGGACACATTGAGGACAATGTGTAATTTAAGTGGGGGGGGGGGGGATGCTAAAACCTTGAATTTTGCAAGTCCTAATTACAAGCCTTACACAAAACTCTATTGGAACCGCTAAACACCCCAATTTTTTTTCAAAAACTTTTCATTTTTTACTTGTCTTGGTTTAATTTGGGAATTACAAGTTCTAAAAAGATTATATTTTTACAAATCTACAACCGATAGCGTCGTGATAAAAAGAACCAACATAAGAAAATTATGAAACGACATGACAAATCTATTTTAATTTGATTATATATACTTGATCACATAAAAACCCATTCCCACAAAAAGTGAGTTTTGAGCCTTTATTGAGTATATAAATATACATCTTTAACTAAATGCTCATTTTTCGTTTCTTGTGTGAATAGCCGCTTGGTTCTTACGACTCTAGAACTTGCCACGACGATACATTCCCGGTCCTTACCAACTTAAACCCAAGTAATTAAATGATGGAGGCATTAGGACTAACCCTTTTTTTATTTCAAAACCATTATTTTCTTTTTTTTACCACCTACCAAAAATCCCCCTAGTTAACCCCTTTGAGTCTAAACCTTTTCATTTCTTAACCCAAAACCAACACCCTTTTACCCACCAAAACCCTTTTTTTATTTTAAACCTTTTATTTTAGTAAAAAGCTCGGTTTTTCATATGACAATCCTTGAAGTTGAAAAAAAAATTTGAAGAATAATGAAGCCAAGAAATAAAACAAACAAGTTCATCAAAAAGAACTTTGTTTGAAGAAATGCTTCATTAAAATAAAAAGTTATAAAAATAAAAGGTCTTACAAAAACCGACGCTTTTTACGCCTTTCGCCCTTTTCTACTAACCACTAACCCAACCACCTTCCTTTAACCCAAGCCTAACCCTTCCCCCAAAAGTCCTCTTGATATTTATAAAGGTTTATAGTTAAAAAGGAGGAGGATTGATTGCTTTGCAACTTATGGTAGGAGTAAGTTCTATGCCGCTCTCGAGTGCTTCACAAAAATACACCTTCGGCCGAGTATTGAGTGATCCCCCGTGAGGTATGTGAACTTGTATATAAATGGAATTTTAAAAAGGCATGTTATACCTTAATAAGTAATTTATCTTATGTAATGTTTTAAATAAATCATGACGAATAGGATTGTAAATAAAATAAAAATAAAACCTAATAAAGAATCTTGGAATCCCGACACTCTATGACAACCCCAAAAACCTTTTCTTCTACCCGTTCCATTTGGGAGTGTAAGCCACATTATAAAGAGTTTTGCTTGAGGAAAAGCAAAGATTCAAGTGAGGGGGTATATGATGTGTGCAAAATGCAACATCTAAATTACATCAAGTGTGGCATAAAACTAACCATTTTTTAGTACTAATGTTGGAAAAAGTGTGTTCTTTTCTCCTTTTGTATTTTCAGGATTAAATGAGCTCAAATGAACAAAAGAAGAAAAAATGCAGCCAAATCTAAGAAGAATACAAGAAAAGGAATAAACGTGGCATGCCTGACCCCCCCGACAGCATCTTCCCAAGAAAAAACAAGAGAATAGAAGGCTGAACACGCCCCGTGCTCACTGAGCACGGGGGCGTGCCCAAGTGTTTGCAGAAAAGACAAAGTTGTAGAAGCTTCTATCACCCACCACGGGGGCGTGCCCAGCGGACACGGGGCCGTGGTCAACGCTAAGATTCGCAGAATCTAGGCAAATCTTGATAGTACAGATACGCTTCTACACACGAGGTTGTGCCCAGCGGACACGGGGGCGTGGTCAACTAATGAAGACAAACTGCATTTAATGAAGAAAGAGAAGATGGGTGGACACGTGGCCGTGCCCAATGGACATGGGGCCGTGTCCGGGCTTCCGTGCAGACTATAAATAGGGGTGCTTAGCTCATTTGCAACTCATCCCTTGGCAAACCACCTCTCTCAAACTTCACCCACCCACCACCACCATCACAACCCACATCCACCACCATCATCCATCATAGAGTGTGTTAGTAGTCTCGGGATCCAAGATTGATCGTAAGAGTTCTTGGCAATCAAAGTCCATGTTTACCTAAGTCTCTTACATCACTTGGTGAAGACAAGTGTTTAGTGTAATACTTTTTATTTTTAATCTTTTCGCACTTTTTATTTGGTTATGTATTAATGACTTTAATAACTAGTTTCTTATGTTGAAGGTGAATCTTCCTTATCATTTGTCCGTGGTGTCTTGGCGTTATTTTACTATCTATATAAAATAAAAGATTTACACCATTCATATCTCCACGGTCTATATGGAGATATGTTGGCTACCTGGTTGGGGGTTAAGGGAATGGTTTGGTAAGAGACTTGCCTTGTTCAGTGTATAGATCCGGCAAGGACCTGGTTCAAGTTTAGTAGGACCTCCTTCAATACCCACTGGTATTGGATGGCAGGGGTCCAAACTCCTTGACCCCCTCATATGTGAACTACTATTAATCCTTTAACCCGACTATTTAGGATTGTATCCCTGCTGACTCAAACTACTGGGTTGAGGGTAACGTCACCTTCAAAAGAGGGGCCTACCACATTATGCATTAATAACTTAATTAATTATCTTTCAATAATCCAACCCTTTAGGATTGTATCCTTGCTGACTCAAACTACTGGGTTGAGGGTAACGCCACATTCAAAAGAGGGGCCTACTACTATAACTAAGACAATCTCCTAAAAAGTGCAAAAGTGCGAAAATAATCAAAGGTTACACTAAAGGTGAGTCGGATCCAAGTGATTCATCTTGTCTATCTGTTTTTACTTTTATTTTTATTTTTCAGCATTTTTAGTTTTTATTTTCTAGTTTAAAATCTTTTTCTAACTTTTTGATTTGATTAGACGTTGAGGATAAACCGGTACTAAAAGCTCTTGTGTCCTTGGACGACCTCGGTATCTTACCAACACTATACTACGCTCACGATGGGTGCACTTGCCCATATGTGTGTTTGGTGTTAGGAAAATATCGTGTTTTATAAATTTAAAACTTGACTAAAGTGTAAAAAGGGCTAAAAATATACATAAAATATATAGCCACCACACACGCATCATTCTTCGTCATATGTAACCCCGACAAAGAATGAGGTCTTCGTCACACCTTACCCCGACGAAGAATTGATCCTTCGTCACAAGGGATATTTTGCCGTGAAAGTAAATAGGAGGAACAGTAGATTGATATGATACATTTGATGATGAATATTGGTGTTACAAGATAGTATTGTTACACGATAATAATAACTAACAATGAGAATCCGGATTTAACTTGTGTGATTAAAACACCCATCTGTTGTAGGTTGTTATGTGATATTCACATGAGATGTGAACATGTGTAGAACAAGGTATTTGTTATATATAATATACGATGATTTTGTGATAGATACAAACTGTGTGAAATACGTGACTTACTGTGTACCAATACGTGACTTGTTTGATGATGTAACTGATGTTGATTGGTAACCTTGGTAGGGTTTGGGTTGACCAACTTGGACGGGTAATTTAACATACCGAGCAAATCAAAGGTGAGTTCATTCCTCTTGAGCATGCATCCCGGTGGGTGGGACAGTCATTGGGTATCCCTGAGAGGGATAGGTTTTTGGGTAAATCAAATGGGTATTCCTGAGAGGAATACGTCTTGTGGGTAAAATCTAGAATGTTGGATAATACACTCATCCTATCACCTTTAAGTCCCATCTTGTTTGTTACCTGAGAGGTAACGGGGTATTAGTTGGTAGCGCTATCTAGGTTTGGCACCCTCACCCCATACCTGAGAGGACGGGTGTGAACTAATGACCCAATCATGCCCAATGCTTTGATAGGAGCATTGGGGAACAAGCAAAATAAATCTGGAGCCGTCTTGTATTCGAGGTATTATCAACATTATAATCAATGAATGGAACTAAACACTTGGTAACTAACGTTTTCGTAAAACTATGAACTCACCAGCGTTGTCTGATACACGTGTGTGCATGCTCGTAGGTTATTGATTCATGTGGATGTGGAACTTGCTGGCTGGGATGCTGGAGTGGTCATGGGTCGAGGAACATGGAAACTTGAAACGAGACTAGCTGATATCATACACTTGGGTTTAGTTAAACTTGTATTATGCTTCCGCTAAACACAACGAGTTATAAATATGTTTTGTAACACTTTATCGTATTGAATGAAAGTTTTATTAGAAATCTTGTTATGAGTTCAATGTGATTAGTGGCTAGATCCTGGTACGTCACACGTCCCGCGGTATTCCAGCATGTGGTATTTTGGGGGTGTGATAGTTTGGTATCAGAGCCACCGGTTATAGTGACCTTGGTTTTAAAAATGTTTTTATAAAACCAGACTATAACCGAACAGTTCTGAATACGTGAATACGACTATGAAACTCAGCTCCAGATTGCAAGGTTCGTCTTTTTCATCTGCTGCATACCTTATATAACTAGTACACATTTGCTTATGATGTAGCATACGAACACACACTCGTCACTATAGCATGATTACATGATTTTTTTGCTTACATTATGATGTGTTGTTGGCATGTCATAGTCTTTGGATTTCTGTGATCTTATCTTTTGATAACCTCCGGTTGACATATGAGTTTGAAGAACCATTTGACATGAGTTAGGAGGAACTGAGATGAGCATGAAAATCACAATATTATTGTGGGTGCAAACATAATAATAATGTGGGGTGCATGTGAGTCCTAGTGAGGCTTAACAAGTGAAAAAGGGGTTCTGTTCCGTTATTCAATCAGTGAGAAGCACAACAAATCTATAGGAGTCATAGCAGTGATTGTCTCCTACTCGAAAACATGATCTTTTCACTCCCCCCTGAATCCTTATGAATCTCGATGCTATCGAGTATCACTTGAACACTCATCTGAACACCTAGCGAACTGTGTAGAATGTTAGGTGCTTGTACGAACGTCCCTGAGTTGGATGTCGCAGCGTCAAATGATTGGTCTATACCTTTCTCACTCCTGTTCGTTTGCTGGAACTCAATGTATTGACACCTTAGATCCCGAAGTGTGATCACTTCTGCAACACTCTAGAAACATACCATGTAATACTCGATCAACTTGCAAGAACGATGGACAAGAGGAAGAGCGTAGTGCCTTACCGACCTCAGTATTAGAACGACCTTGATTAACGGCAACGAACACCAGCAAATTGACTCCAATAGAATCCTTAACCCTCGTCAGCGACTTATGGGAGTTAACCCTTACGAATTAATCGGGACATAAACGATGAAAATTGACTATGGTGTGGAATGTGTAACTGCCAGCACAATGAATAACGCCTTAGGACGTGACATGAAATGTGAAAAGATGGACCTTGTCGGTGAAAGATCATAGGGCTCCGTTTCAAGCAATGACATTAGAGGTAACAGTCACGGCAACATCATGATACTCGTAATTGTAGCCAACAGTATGGAAATGGAGGTGCCAACGACATGGATTGGCCGTTGTTAAATCAAGACGATAACAACCAAGGGAACGAAGTCAGTACTGGAAATCCTCATAACGATAACAACAACACTGGAAATGATGCTCATGGAAGGGCATTTAGGATTGGGGTAAGTGACACCAGACAAAATAGCACCATGGTAGCTTGTATGGGTAGCTAATCGCTTCATGTCTGTTTTGTTTAACCCTGATGCTTCTTGAAACCGAACCTGTTGTGGAGTCGGCTGATGGCAAGTCAACTGAAACCTCATATGTTCGCTGGGATGCAAACTCGACCTTGTGGGACAAGTGTTCGACATCGACCTTCCTTCTGCTATTCTTGATAGTTTCGATGCGGTAGTTAATGTGGATTGGTTATCCAAAGGAGAAAATTTTGCGTATCCCTCTCCTTAGTGGAGGATCGTTATCTGTTCTAAAGCGTCAGAGTGGCGCAAAGGTTAGCATCATTTCAGCTATGAAAGTACAGAAGTGTCTACGGAGGGATTACCCCGCTATGTTAGCACTCGTCACTGATAATAAGGCAAAGGAAAAGAGGATCGAAGATTCATCAATTGTTTGTGATTTCTTCCGATGAGCTACTCGAAGAACTTTCAGGATTACTTCCACAACTGTTAGACAGAATCTCAGTTTGATCTCGTGCCAGAGGCAGATTACCTGTACTCCTTACCGTCTTGCACCAGGAGGGTTGCAAGAACTGTCTAATCTACTACAGGAATTGCGGGATAGGAGTTTTTCCGAACGCAGTTTCTTCACTTTGGGGAGTCCCAGTTATATCCGTGAAGATAAGCCTCTTCGTATGTGTACTGACTAATGAGAACTCAGCAAGGTGACAGTCAAGAACCGTTTACCTCGACCATGTATTTCCAGCCTATCGACCAGTAGCGAGGGTCAAGCTCCCATTCGAGGATTGACTAACAAACGAACTTCCATCAGATAGAAGTCCAAGAGGAGCATGTTCCTAAAACGGCATATCGAACACAATATGTCCATTACGACGTTGTATTCCATGACCTTTGGGCTAATCATCACACCAGCAGCTTTATGGATCACATGAATCGACTATGCTTATTGATGATGTGTTGAATCATTTCCAGGAGAAAGGAACATCATGGACGGCATTTGTATCTTATTTTAGAGCTCTTGAGGGAGGAGCCACTTCGCCTGAAGTCTTGTTAAATGTAACATCTGGATTCGAGAGGTACATTTTGATTATATACTCAACGAAGTGGGAATACACGTAGATCTTGCTAAGATACATTTTATTAGAAACTGATTGACCCCAAAGATTCCTTCGGGGATACAACAATTCCTTGGTTTCACTAGATACTATCGCAGATTCATTATGGGATTTTAGAAGAGTGCGCAGCCTTAACTTCTTTAGCACAACGGGGTGCTATGAATTCAAGGGAGATAAAACAGGAGAATATCTTTTCAGCTCTTGAAACCCAACCCTGCAATGCACTGATCATCGCTTCTATCTGGGGATACTGATGATCTAGCGGTATACCATGATGATTCGAATTGGAGACCCAGTTACAAGCCGACGCAACACGAGAAAATGATGACGCACGTAGTGGAATTTTGAAGGAGGATTGCATGAGTCACAATCTGCGGTGGAAGCCATGGTCTGTGGATTTAAGTTGGAGGCATTACTTGGACGGTACCAAATGCACTACTTAGATCGATCACAAGGGCCTCCCGTGTACCCTTGTTTCGAAAGAGCTAAACATGTGATGGCATCACTGGATGGAACTCTCGAGCGGTTACGACTATGGAACCTAAACACGTATGAGCATGTAGCTCACCATCGACTCTAGCCTACCCGACCAGATTCGCCCTGTTCAAACCGAAGCACTAAAGGAAGAGAATTTTCAAGTTGGGTCCATGCGGGGTATGTAGGAGCAACTTTTGGGCAAGTTGGACGATATTCGCTACTTCATGGAACGCATATGATCTCCATTATACTGCAACCGTAGGGAACTTGAGTGGAGCAAAGCACACCGACCTCGATGTTCTAGTCATCTGGGAACTTGAGTGGAGCAAAGCACATCGACCTCGATGTTCCCTGCAACGAAAACAAGTAACTTTAGATTTATCAAATCCTAAAATAGAAACATTTGCATCACGGAAATCATCTCTTCCCGTAATCTGTTTAAACTTTTCAGCTCTTCTCAGCACACTAGCCAAACACCACTTTATATCCATAAGTTCCATCTCCTCAGCATCAACCTGATCGTAATCCTCTTTTGTCAACATCGGATTTCCGATCCTTCCTGCAACTAAACTCCCATAAGACTCTAACACAGTCAACAACAAAGACATATGACTTTTGGCTACTTCTTCAGAGTAATTTTGATCATTTTCAAGATTTAATGCAATGTTGCATTGTAGAACTTTGCCACTCTTGGTTGCTGAAAAATTTGGATCGAATGATGGATATGAAGAAAATCCCGTTTTGCTACTTGATCCTTGAGATGAACCTCCAGAAGAACTTTTTGCATTGAAAGCAGTTTCAGTTTTTGGTGCAATGTTGGTCCTATCACTAGTACCACCTTTGTAATATAGACCAATGTCTTGTTCACCATCAAAGTCCTTCATTCTCGCTATCTTTCATTGTTCCATCTCTTGAGCTTCGAGTTGTTCAATAAACAAACTTAGCGTTAGATTGTCAAACATATTGTGGCAACGCATCGGCCAATGTTTCAACCAGTTCATCATTATCTTTCTTGATGTTCAATCGTTTCATGTTCATGGTCAAATTGCAATATCTTTCTTTAATCTGCTTGGTGTTTTCAGTTTTTAATCCACGAAATAAATCAAATTCTTTCTTCAAAAGTGACATTTTGTTCTTGATCATCTCTTTACTTCCAACAAACTTTGATTTTAGTTCTTTCCATATCGAATGTGCACTTCCGTTGTGTTGTAGTAAAATCAAGATTTCTTCCTTAATAGCTTGCTGCAAGAGACTAACCATCATCTTTTCATTTTTGTACTTCTTTTTCTCATCAACATCTAGATTTTTAATATCAACCTTCTCTCTGTTGTCCTTAACCGGTCTAACATATCGATATTCAGTACATTCCCATGCATCTAAGTAATATGCTTTTACCCAATTTTCAAAACGTTCTGCCCATCCACTATACTCCTCAATACTAATAAGCTTAGGCGGTTTTTGTGTGGTGCCCGTTTCATTTTCTAACATCGTATTCCGAGTCACAGTGATCGGGGTTGCAAAGGCGTTGTAGAACTCGTTCTCCATGATTTGGTTATCAAAAATTCACAAACACTATCTTTCAAACGAAATGAGAATCTCACACGAATTGGATTTGAAGCGAAATGCCTTTTGGTGCGAAATGGACAATTACAAGCGAAGTGGAGGTCCAATACGTGCGAAATGAGATTAACTATGTTCAATTCGTGCGAAATGAGCCAAAAGTCTTCAATTCGGGCGAAATAAAGATCAAATTCAAACGGAATGACACTTTAATGCGAAATGAGTCCACTTCATGCGAAGTGGAAGCAAATTCAAACGATTTGATGACCAATTCATGCGAATTGGTGCTGGCGTCACATTTTCGGACAGTTTTTGACAAATTGATCAAGTTTTAAGCCATTTTAAAGTCTAATTCTTTCAAGGATTTGTTAAAACAATGTTTCGAATGTTATATGTGAAAATCAAGCCATTTTACCCGTAAAATCTTGTTTAATCTTGAAAAATGTGAAGAAAGTGAGTAGAAATCAGAAATTTTCAGCTGAAATGGTAAGAACTCTTCCTCCGGAGCTCTGATACCACATGTAGGATCGTTTGCACGACCAAACAAGTCATTCAGAATAGATCTTGTCCAATACGAAAGGCGGAAACAGACGTATCAGAGTTATTTCAGCTGATTTGCACTTGTATTCACTTAAACTATCTCTTATATTGATATCAGATCATTTTACAATGCTGGAGACACTTCGGCAGCACCTCGGTACAGGAATCAGAACATTACCAATGAAATGACCAAGACACGTATTTATAGGCAGCCCATTCCGCACGAGATGGATCACACGAAATGAACAGTCCCATTTCGTACGAAATGGCATTTCCATTTCGTGCGAAATGGCTTTTTCCATTTCATGCGAAAGGGCTCAAACCTATGTATTTCTCGTTTTTCTCGTAAATCGTGCCCTGATCTGCCTAATCTATTACAAGACTCGATACAAGACGAAGTCGACAGACATATGCACCAACAACAAAAATATTGTCTGTAAATATTTCTTTGCTGCTTTTCATTATAGAAAAATTACAAAAATATTTTCGGAGTGTTTTAGCATAAACTTTGTAAAATACAAAAAGATTTTATTTCTCGTTATGTTTCGACAACCGATGATGGAAAGCTGAATTTCAAAATCAGATGCTGAACATAAACAAGTTCATTAATTTGAAACTTGAATTTCAAAATGAAAAATTTAAAAATCGATAAGTTGGATAATCAAGGTCATTAATTTGAACTTGATCATCTGTGAGGGTTACTGAATTTGATCATACTAAAAAGTCAAATATGATAATAGACATTTATATGTTTAGAAAACTCTCACCAGTTATATCTAAACGTTTGAATAATGATAAGATGTGATATGAAGCTAAATGAAAGGGGGAGAAAGATTAATTGTCAAATCTAAGATTCAGAGCATTATTCAAGGGGGAGTTTACAGTTTTACTTTGTTTGCTTGAATATGCAATCCGAGGCAGATCAAGACTAAACTTCACAGATTTCTAAGCTATGTCCAAGGGGGAGTATGTGAGTGCATTTTGTATGTCCATAGTTAGAAATCTGTCAGTATTTGTAACGTTTAATGTCTTGAGTCTGTATCATACCGGACAGAGGTTTCGCCAGGTGTTAATAGGTAATGAGTGACCAGGTCTCGACACGATACGGCGCGATACGAGATCAGATATCACCAGATATTGATGTCATCATTACTAAATGATGACATCATAACTAATGCTTGCATGGAATTCAAAATGTTCGAATACGACAATTGTAATTTTCATAAATTCTGCATGCATGGAATAGTCATTAAGCACAGATAAAGACAAAAGTCATTTCGGACAATATGGAAAGTTAATTCATCCATCCGATCGGATCAGAAGTCAACTGCCATTGGATCGGATGAGTTTGACCACGTCCAATCGGATTGGATATCAACGGAAGCCATTCGATCGGATCAGAAGTCAATGGCAATTGGATCGGATGAGTTTGACCACATCCGATCGGATCACATCTCCTCACAATATAAATAGCCATCCGATCCATTGAAGTATATAGAACACATCAGAGAACAATATCAGAGCTCATCCGTTCAAGTTGAAACTGTTCTTCAAGATCTCATCAAACAACAACATCACAATCAAGTTCAAAACACTCTCGATTAACATCACGTCCTTTAGATTACGAGTGTTTTGTATAGATCGAGTCGAAACTCTGTCCGGTTGTCGTTGATACGTAATAAAACATTGTTTAACTACGTTTTCGCGCACAACTACTGTTCGATTTAACGGATTCCGCACATTAAATCAAATTCATCACATATATAATGATCGTTTATGATCTGATCCTGAACTCACAGGTTGTAATCTCGCACTAGCTGGTCAGACCTTCTCAATCGATCTCATCCCAATCGTTCTTGGTAGTTTCGACGTTGTTATTGGGATGGACTAGTTATCCCAACATCGAGCGGAAATACTCTGCAAGGAGAAGATGGTCCGCATCCCTCGTTCTAGCGATGAACCTCTTGTTATTCGTGGTGACAAGAGTGGTGCTGTTGTGGGCATCATCTCTTTCCTTAAGGCCCAGAAGTGTTTGCGAAAGGGCCACACTGCTATCCTAGCTCTCGTTACTAACACCTCAACGAAAGAGAAGAAGATTGAAGACATTCCTATCGTACGCGACTTTCCTGAGATATTCCCTAAGGAATTACTTGGTCTTTCACCTCATCGTCAGGTCGAGTTTCAAATCGAGTTAGCTCCTGGAGCTGCGCCAATAGCTCCTGCACCTTACCGCTTAGCCCCATCTGAACTAGAAGAGTTGTCCACACAACTGCATGAACTCTTGGACAAGGGTTTCATTCGTCCCTGATCTTCCCTGGGGAGCTCCGGTTTTATTTGTTAAGAAGGACGATACCTTTCGAATGTGCATAGATTACCGTGAACTCAACAAGGTGACCGTGAAGAATCGTTATCCTCGTCCTCGTATCGATGACCTGTTCGACCAGTTGCAATGGGTCGAGCTTCTAATCAAAGATTGATCTGAGATCGGGCTATCATCATCTGAGAATCCGAGACGAGGACATCTCCAAGACAACATTCAGGACTCGTTACGGACACTACGAGTTTCTGGTTATGCCTTTCGGGTTGACAAACGCACCTACGGTTTTCATGGATCTCATGAACCGAGTGTGCAAACCATACTTGGATAAGTTCGTTACTGTTTTCATTGACGACATCCTGATCTATTCCAAGAGTCAGGAGGAACACGAGCGTCATCTGCGACTCATTCTGGAACTTCTTCGAACGGAACAACTTTATGCTAAGTTTTCGAAATATGACTTTTGGCTACGTAAAGTCCATTTCCTGGGTCATGTGGTTAATGAGGATGGGATTCACGTTGATCCATCCAAGGTTAACTCGATCAATAATTAGCCTGCACCTCGAACCCCAACTGAAATCTATCAATTCTTGGGTCTGGCGGGTTACTACCGAATGTTTATCAAGGATTTCTCAAAGATTGCGCAACCTCTTACTATTCTAACTCAGAAGGGTGTCACCTACCATTGGGGTGATGCTCAGGAATCCGCGTTTCAGCAGCTGAAGACGAAGCTTTGTAGCGCACCTATTCCCTCGTTACCTGAAGGCATAAACGATTTCGTGGTTTATTGTGACGCGTCAATCCAAGGACTTGGTTGTGTGTTGATGCAACGTGAGAGAGTTATTGCTTATGCATCACACCAACTTAAGGTTCACGAAAAGAACTACACTACTCATGACTTGGAATTGGGAGCAGTGGTGTTTGCGCTCAAGATATGGAGACATTACTTGTACGGTACCAAGTGCACCATTTACACCGATCACAAGAGTCTCCATTATATCTTCGATTAGAAGGAGTTGAACATGCGACAACGTCGATGGGTCGAACTCCTTAACGACTACGAATACGCAATCAAGTATCATCCATGCAAAGCCAATGTTGTGGCCGACGCCCTCAGTCGTAAGGAAACCAAACCTAAGCGTGTACGTGCATTACAGCTTACTATTCACTCCAGTCTTCCCGCTCAAATTCGTGATGCTCAGGTCGAAGCATTGAAGGAAGAGAACCTCAAAGCAGAGTCCCTGCAGGGTATGGAAAAGAAACTCGAATGCAAAGAAGACGACACTTACTACTTCATGGAACGTGTCTGGGTACCATTCTTTGGAAATCTACGAGAGCTTGTGATGGACGAAGCACATAAGTCTCGCTACTCGATGCATCCTGGTTCTGACAAGATGTGCCAAGACCTCAAAACTCTCTACTGGTGGCCTCACATGTTAGTAAATGTTTGACCTGTGCGAGAGTCAAGGTTTAATACCAGAAGCCATCAGGCCTACTTCAACAACCAGAGATCCCAACATGGAAATGGGAGCAAATTTCCATGGACTTTGTTACTGGCCTACCTAGATCTCAACGAGGAAACGATACCATTTGGGTGATAGTGGATCGACTGACAAAGTCTACACACTTCCTAGCTATTAAAGAAAGGGATAAGTTCTCTACACTAGCAGATATCTACCTGAAGGAAGTAGTCGCGAGGCACGGGGTGCCAACTTCCATCATTTCTGATCGTGACCCGTGTTTTGCATCTAATTTGTGGCAGGCGATACATAAATCTTTTGGCTCACAACTAGACATGAGCATAACTTATCACCCACAGACGGATGGGCAGACTGAACGCACCATCCTGACTCTTGAAGACATGCTTCTAGCATGTGTAATCGACTTTGGTAACGGCTGGGAAAGGCACCTACCTTTGGTGGAGTTTTCATATAACAACAGTTACAACACCAGCATCAAGGCTGCTCCGTTCGAGGCTTTGTACAGACGGAAATTCCGATCACCCTTATGCTGGGCATAAGTTGGCAACAGCCAAATCACTGGCCCAGAGCTCGTTCTTGACACAACGGAAAAGATTGCCCAAATACGACAATGAATGGCGGCAGCTCGTGACCACCAGAAAAGCTACCCTGATTAGTGTAGGAAACTGCTTGAGTTCCAGGTTGGGGATCGAGTGCTACTTAAAGTTTCACTTTGGAAAGGTATGGTTCGCTTTGGCAAACGGGGCAAGCTTAATCTGCGTTATGTCAGACCTTTCGAAATCACTGAGAAAATCAGCAAGGTGGCATACAGACTGAATTTTCCCGAGGAGCTCAGTGGTGCTCACAACGTGTTCCATGTGTCGAATCTGAAGAAATGCCTGTCGGATGAGACCCTCATCGTTCCTTTCAAGGAACTCACTATCGACGACCAGTTGCGTTTCGTCGAGGAACCGGTGGAAATTATGGATCGGGAGATCAAGACCCTTAAACGTACCAAGATACCTATTGTTCGAGTTCATTGGAACTCCCATCGTGGCCCAGAGTTCACCTGGGAACGAGAAGAACAAATGAAACTCAAGTATCCCTAGTTGTTTAAGAAAGACTACTGAAGCTACTGTGGAATTTCGGGACGAAATTCCAAACCAACGGGGGGATGATGTGATACCCCAGGAAAACCAGGAAACCATGAAACCCAACTAGCTTCCTCAGTGACTACGTGCTAAATTTTGGGATGAAATGTCTTTCAACTTGGGGATGATGTGACAACTCGTATTTTAGAACCTTTCTTTATACTTCGATGTAACATGTATGAACATTACGTGACTAATTGATGTGTAAATTTTAATGGAATGTTATCAATTTTAATGTTATGTGCTATGTGAATGTATGGTGAGTATGTGTATACAACTAAGTTTGGTCGCACAACATATATCCGATTGCACAAGCATATGGGCCGCACACCTTGTCCATAACCCCTCACCCTTCTTTGCTAAATCTTGTTTGATTCAAACCCACAGCCAAGGGCAGCCCAAAGCTGGGATTGGCCCATTCCTCTTATACGCATACAAACACCCATTAGTGGGGCCTGTTTCTCATAATTGGCAACACAAGTAAACACACACAAAACCCTAAGGCTCTCTCTTTTCCTCTCCTCCTTGTGCGATGGCAGCTCCCATTCGAGGTTCCTTCCATCGATCCAACCAACCTACTCGAACATCACGGTTAGTGTTCTCTTCTGGTTAGTTTGTTATGATACACGGTGTTGTGATTGCTAGGAATTGGAAGTATGTTTTGATTTCAATATAGTTATATGATGGAACTGTTTTGTTGATGGATTATATGATGATCTTTGTTGATCTAGGACCGAATACATGTTGATGGGTTGTTGATCTTGATTGAATGTTTAGTTGATTAGTTTGATTTGGCATGAGGAATTGTATGATGATTTAGGTTGCATGTTAGTATTCAGAATCATTAATCTGATAATGTGATTGAATGTTATGATAGGCTGTTGTTTATGATTAGATGTTAATTAGGGTTCATGAGAATTAAATGGTAATTTATTGATTTGATCGATTGAATGCAAAGATGGAAACTATTTGAATGAATTAACTGATATCCTTAATTCACGGCAATGCATAATTGATCACACAAGTCCTGAATCGCACACCTAGTCATCGCACAAGCTTCTGATCGCACATGTTCAATCGCACACCTAGGATTGCATATAGTACCACTGTTGAAGCACACTGTACAGCCTTTTTATGCATGACTGCACACCATAGTGTGGATCGCACACCTTGGTGCTGATCGCACACCATGGTGGGCCGCACAAATGTTTGGACTATTTGACGTTTATTGAGCCACACATTTTATTTGGGCTGGGTTAATGATTGGATCGCACAACTCGGATCGCACAATCAAGGTTGGATCGCACCCTTGATTGTGGGTCGGGCAAACATTGGACTCGCACACCCATACCGGCCCAACCATTCAGATCGCACACTTGGGCCTTATATGTGTACATGAATGTTACTGTTAAACATGCTATGTGTTGTTTAATCAGTTGCCATGATACTATGTGTATGCCATAATACTTCTGTGTACGTGAACTGTTAGTTTATGTGTGAAACATACGTGTGTTACTTGAACCTAGACCTGACTTGTATGGTAACCATGTTAGGACGTGGTTGACCACAGATAGCTCAAGTGACCTTCTATTTATCTGCCGAGCTAATCTAAGGTGAGTTGACACTTTCTACAAGGCATGGGATTCCCGATGGTTTGGGAATGGGTTAAGGAACGGTATTGAAACCTGTGTATCCTCCTTGGGTAGGATACGTACCTCCATGCTCCATGGGAAGGATGCCAACATTAAATCCCGCGTAATCTCCTTGGATAGAATACGTACCTCCATCCTCCTTGGGAAGGATGATAACATAGAACTTACTAGACAAAACTCTATCATGAAGTCCCTCATTTTTAGATCGACTTAATCGCCAGGTCATTGGCGAACAGGTCATTAGTTAAATAGCGCTATTAGGTCTGACAAGCCTCACACCGTGCCGCAAAGGACGGGAGTGGACTAATTTACTTGGGCACTTAGTCAATGATGATAGAAATTGACGCAGCGTACATAAACATGACTAAAGTCAGTAGTCAATATGGTAACGGGTCTAGTGGTTTACAACATGGGGTAGCCCCCACGATTTATGGTTTGGGAAAAAGGAACTGGTTAACTCATGGTTTTCGAAATAACTTATGGCTTTTGGAACAACATTAAAATGGACTACCGATTGTGAACTCGCTCAACATTGTTGTTGATTCGTTGTTACTTGACTTGCAGGTCATTAGGTACTTAGCAGGAGCTTGAATGGGAGGATTCATTGTGGAACATGGACCATTGCATGTTCATGATAAACTTATGAATTTTAAAACTTATCTTTTGGTTTTGAACTTGTCGCTTCTGCTGATGACTTAAACTTTGTTAAATTGTTTTGACACCAATTATATTGTTTGGTTTAGATTTTATTTTCTTATTTAAATTGTTCAATATGATTGGTGGCTGGATCCTGGTCATGTCACGCTCCCTGCAGGGGTACTCCGCTTGTGGATTTTGGGGGTGTGACATATGTAACCTAAATTTTGACACTTAAACTGATTATGCAACATTATTAAACATGTTTAGGCATATAAGACTTATCATAGGACTAGTTAGACCACCCGAACGCGCATTTGCGCAAATGACGCGTTAAAGTAGCGTAAACTACCTTAACGGGTCATAACTGGTCAAAAGCACTTAGGACAGGTTTCATATCAGAATGTAGGCTTTGTTAAACCATATCATTTGAGTTACAACACTCATTTGGTTTACAAGACCTCATTCTACCCGATCTCCCGACTTAGGTCCCGATTATGAACATAGTGATCCGATAGTAGGTGCCACTTGATTCCTTGATTTCCCGAGCTTTGTTAGTTCACTTAATCGAGGATACCTAGCAATCTCAAGTGAGTACATAATTCCCCTATTTTATGCTTTCAATTGTTTTGGGGTGATTCATATGTGCTAAACGATTTCAAGTTTTCAAAAACAAATACTATGGTTTAATTAAACACAATGATTTCAATAATGTGGACGAACTTGTTGGTGCATTGATACATAAAACGAATGACATTCATTAGATTTGGCCAAGCCGACCAGTAGTATGTTATGGTACCATTGGATCTGACAAATCCCATTATCGGACTATCCAATGGTTATGGGGGTAATGTGGGTAACGACATAATCTGTTATTTTAACAAACCCTATGGTGGTTTGTTAGTCGAGTAAAGATACCCTTTGGTGGTATAGACGAGTCACACAGGTATGAATGTGTTTAACTAGAATGACCTAAAGTTAGTTTTCACCATTAAAACATGGACGATTGAACGATGGTTTATAACACGGACGATTGAACGATGGTTTATTACACGAACGATTGAACGATGGTTTATAATATGAACGAATTGAACGCTTTGAACGATTGGTTTTGATGACACGAACGATTGATAACACAAATGAATTGAACGATTTTGAATGAGTTTGGATGAATGTTTTCAAATGATGTCACGCAATGATGTTTACTAAATGATATAAACCATACAAGTTTTATTCGAGACGATTTACAATTTGGTTACAAAAACAAATGTTTTAGGTCAAGATTCATGGTAACGAGGTTTTCACAAATATATAACCAACTTGTTTTAGTTGGTTAATCATATTGCAATACCAAACACTTTCCAATACAAGGTTTTCAATTATTGACTCTAGTAGTCGTACGAGGTATTGCAATATGTACACAAGCCATGAATTTGACACACTTACAAAACCTATGTACTTGTTGGCATTTTTATGCTGACTTTATTTTCACATATGTTTCAGGTGCTGTTGTTTGATGATGGTTATGCATTCTCACATAGGAACAGACGAGGGCCTTAGTGACATAATAACAATGAAAGACAATATGTTTATTTTTTGCTTTTAATTCTAAGACAATGTAACATATTAAAATTCAATAAAACGAAACTTCAAATCCATGTGTTGTGAAACAATGATTCTGTTACTCCACTCCCCGACGTTTCCGCCGCGATTTTGTTGTTTTAACGCGGTCGGGGTGTGACAGAAGAGTTGGTATCAGAGCTGATGGTTATAGAGAATTAGGTTATTAGTAATGCTTTGACCTAGACTATAACCTTTCTAGGACCCTAACACAAGTTATCTTGTGTTTAGATCTTAAAACAAAACCGTCACCTATCTTTAGGTGACTACCACAACAAGAACACAAATTTCAAATCCGTTTTTAAAATCAATCATCTATTCTTCGATGATTTATTTTAGGCGTTTAGCCTTCAAAGTTTTCAAAATCTCGTTAAATTTTGGGTCTTATAATGTGAACATGTGCAATCTGGAAGGGTGGTTGCCTGTAACTCGAGTTTTATGTCTAAGGCTAGAGTGTTCATACAAATCCGCAGTATCGGACCAGTCACTCTTACCTGGGAACTCTTGGGGTGAGTGTCCACTTATAGGCTAAAGGATGTCTTCGCGATAGATTATTATGACCCATTTACTTTGATTAGTTACTGTGTGTCGTTTGTTTGTTCGAGGTAACTAACAAATGATCACCCTCCTTAAGTTTCGTCGATATTTTCAATACCTCTTTGTTTCTCCAAATGTCAATCTCACTCGTTTCTCATGTTTCCTTGTTCTTTTTAGAAAATTCCACCTAGACGCGATCAAACTCAGGATGCTGCACTCGTAGTCCTAGTTGCTCAGCAAATTGCTGCTGTGATTCCGAACCTTATTACTCAGATCAATCAGGCAAATAACCGTAACAACGATAACAATTCCCAGTGTAGTTTTAAGATATTCAATTCGGCTAAACCAATGATATTTTCTGGGTCTCAAGGAGCTACTACGCTCCTACAATGGTTCGAGAGTCTGGAAAGCACATTTCGACATGTTCAATGTCCGAATTAGCGAAAAGTTGAGTTCGCATTTAGTGTTTTTGAGAAACAAGCTTTAACATGGTGGAATGGTGTGATGAGAGATAGGGGTGCCGATGTGGCGATGGCACAGACTTGGGTAGAGCTTCGGCCTCTCATGATGAAAGAGTTCTGCCCCGACACGAACTAAGGGCATTGGAGAGGGAATTTGATGATCTTAAACAGGATGGGGGAGAACACCGTGCTTACACAGATCGTTATGAGGAGTTGAGTTTTCTTTGTCCCACCATGGTTACCCCATTGGATAAGGCTATTGAGAGGTATATTGATGGTTTGCTTGACCCTGTGCAAGACATAGTTACTGGTAGCAACCCTACTACTGTTCGTCAGGCCATCGAGTTGGCTGGAACCCTGACTGAGTCTCAGGTCAGGAAGGGTAAACTGTCTCGGAAAGATGATAAGAAATAGTCAACCACTCAAGACAAAGGAAAACACAAGAAGAAAGCCGAGTCATCGAAGAAGTCAAGGAAGCGTAAGGCTTCCCAGAACTTTGTTGTTACCGCAAAACCTAACCAGAACAAACAGAACCAACCGGCACAGCCTCCTGTAAGGAAGCCATATGCTGGTACTGCACCTTACTTTAATCGGTGCAATGGTCATCATTCGGCACAACTAGTTTGTCGACAGTGTACATCCTGTGGTAGACATGGCCACACGACCATTATTTATTGATTCATTCTCAATCAAGCTGCACAGAACCCGACACAAGCTCAAGGAAATGCTGCTAGATCTCCATTCCCACCTGGTTCATGTTATAATTGCGGAGAAATGGGTCACTTCAGGAATAACTGTCTGAAGCCTGTGAACGTGAACGCAAATGCCAATCCCGCTCATGGACAAGCATAAAACCTGAATGCTAATGAGGCCCGTGCTGATAACGAAGTCGTTAACGGTATGTTCCTTGTTAACCATCAACCTGCATCTGTTCTTTTTGATTTTGGTGCCGATAGAAGTTTTGTATCATTAGCCTTTGAACCTTTACTTGCGATGACTAGAACTAAACTAGGAAAGCCCTTATCTGATGAGATTGCTACTGGTGAACCTCTTGTACTCGATTCTGTAATTCAAGATTGCCAATTGAACCTTGATAACCACTTTTTTCCTATTGACCTCACACTGATGCAACTTGGAAGTTTCGATATCATCATAGGAATGGATTGGTTAACCAAACATCATGCTGAGGCGGTTTGTTTCGACAAGATTGTTCGTATCCCTCTTTCGTCTGGTGAAATTTTAGAGGTTCGTGGCGAGAAACCTTCGAATGGTTTGAAAATCATGTCGTGTACTAAAGCCCAAAAAACCTACGAAAAGGTTATGTGGCCTTTCTTGCACATGTCGTACAGGAGAAAGGCAAAAGCAAGTGTATTCAAGATATTCCTATTGTTCGAGATTATCCAGAGGTGTTTCCTGATGAACTGCCTGGTTTACCTCCAGTTCGTCAAGTCGAGTTTCATATTGATCTTGTACCTAATGCTAACCTGATTGCTAAAGCACCTTACCGACTTGCACCTTCTGAGATGCAAGAGTTGTCGAAGAAGCTTCAAGAGTTATCTGACAAAGGATTCATCCTTCCGAGTTATTCACCTTGGGGCACTCCAATCCTATTTATGAAAAAGAAAGATGAATATTTCCGTATGTGTATCGATTATCGTGAGCTCAATTAACTCACAATCAAGAATTGATATCCCCTACCACGAATTGATGATCTCTTTGATCAGCTGCAAGGTGCTACATGTTTTTCCAAGATGGATTTACGTTCTGGGTATCATCAACTTCGTGTACTCGAAGAAGATATTCCCAAAACTGCTTTCCGCACAAGATATGGTCACTACGAGTTCACTATCATGCCTTTTGGTTTGACGAACGCTCCAGCTGTCTTCATGGACTTAATGAATAGGGTTTGTAAACCGTATATAGAGAAGTTCATCATTGTATTCATTGACGACCTTCTTATTTATTATAAGTCACGAGCCGATCACGGACAACACCTTCATCTGATAATGGAACTCCTGAAGAAGAAACGACTTTTTGCCAAGTTCTCCATGTGTGAATTTTGGCTTAAGAAAGTTCAATTTTTAGGCCATATTGTCAACAAGCAAGGTATTCATGTGGATCCTTCCAAAATCGCTGCGACTAAAGATTGGAACACACCTACTACACCTACAGAAGTTCGCTCATTTCTTGGTCTTGCTGGTTATTATCGACGATTTATTGCGAACTTCTCAAAGATCGCGGTTCCTCTCACTGTCTTGATGTAGAAGAATAACCCTTTTGAGTGGGACCCAAACAAGAGGAAGCTTTTCAAACATTGAAACAAAAACTCTGGATGCTCCTGTCTTTTCTTTACCTGATTGCATTGATGATTTCGTTGTCTATTGTGACGCATCGAATCTAGGCCTTGGTTGTGTTCTCATGCAATGAGGTAAGGTTATAGCTTATGCGCCAAGACAATTGAAAATCCACGAGAAGAACTACACAACTCATGATCTTGAGTTAGGTGCTGTAGTTTTTGCTTTGAAAATCTGGAGACACTATCTCTTTGGCATGAAATTTGTGGTTTTCATAGACCACTAAAGTCTCCAACACATTTTCAATCAGAAGGAGCTAAGCATAAGACAAAGACGCTGGGTTGAACTCTTGAATGATTACGACTGCGAGATTCGCTACCATCCTGGTAAGGCTAATGTCGTAGCCGATGCCCTAAGTCAAAAGGAACATGTCAAACTTCATTGTGGTCGAATTCAATCTGATATTCAAACTCGCATCTCTCAAGCTCAATGTACTTGTGTTACACAAGACTTGATGGGTAAGGAATTACCACATCAACTAGAGCTTAAACTCGAAACGAAAGACAATGGGTTACTTTATTTCAAGAACCTATTATGGATTCCGAAACAAGACAATCTTCGCACTTTAGTGATGGACTAATCTCATAAGTCTCGTTATTCTATCCATCCTGGTGCTGATAAAATGTACAAGGATCTTCATAGCCAGTACTGGTGGCCTGGCATGAAGAAGGATGTTTCCTTGTATGTGTCTAAATTTCTAACTTGTCTTAAAGTCAAGGTTGAACATCAACGACCATCTGGTTTGCTTGTACAACCAGGGATACCGGCATGGAGGTGGGAGAACATTGCGATGGATCTCATCACTAAGTTACTAGGCACTTCTAGAGGTCATGATGCCATTTGGGTAGTCATTGATCGTCTTACAAAATTAGCACACTTTCTGCCGATTCGCGAGGATCTATCCACTGATAAACTCACCAAGATTTATGTCGATGAGATAGTATCCCGACATGGTGTTCCTTTGGACATCATATCTGACCGTGATGCTCGATTCTCATCTCACTTTTGGAAGACCATGCAATCTGCTATGGGAACCCAACTAAATCTGAGCACTGCTCATCATCCCCAAACGGATGGACAATCCGAGAAGACAATACAAATATTGGAGGATATGCTTAGAGCATGTGTGATAGACTTTGGTGGTAATTAGGATTCGCATCTACCGTTGATCGAGTTCTCTTACAAGAATAGTTATCATGCTAGCATCAACATGGCGCCTTTTGAAGCTTTATACGGTTGAAAATGTCATTCACCTGTCTGTTGGAATGAGGTTGATGAAGCTCAGCTTACTAGACCTGAACTCATTCTGGAAACAACGGACAAAGTGAAGAAAATTCGCGATAATCTTCTGACACCTAGAAGCCGTCAAAAGAGTTACGCGGACATGAGACGCAAGCCCTTGGAATTTCAAGTCGGAGACCATGTCCTACTCAAGGTATCCCCTTGGAAGGGAGTGGTGAGATTTGCAAAGAAAGGAAAACTTGCACCACGATACATTTGGACCATTTAAGATTGTTGAAAGAATCGAAAAGGTTGCCTATCGACTTGAGCTACCTCCTGAACTTGGGAATATTCACCCAACATTCCACGTGTCCAATTTAAGAAAGTGTTTAGCCGATAATGATCTTCACATTCCCCTCGATGAAATTCAAGTTGATGACACAATGCACTTTGTCGAGAAACCTGTGGAGATAATGGACCGTGAAGTCAAGAGACTAAAGAACAAACAAATACCAATAGTCAAAGTTTGCTGGGAGTCCAAGCGTGGACCATAGTTTACTTGGGAATGTGAGGACCAAATGAAGGCGAAATATCCACATTTGTTTTCACAAGTTTCCTCTAGTTAAAATTTCGGAACAAAATTTCCTAAAGTATGGAGACTGTGACATGTTTGCTCTGTAAACACTGTACGATGTAAAACAATATTAGATATCAATGAAACAATGTGTTTTGATCCTAATGTTTTTTTATTTGTGCATGACAATTTCACGTTTCAATTCTAGTTCGATTTCAATCACTTTCTGGAAAGTTATACGCAAAGTGTTACGTAAATGTGATCAGTTTAATGTGACATACACTCCGGAATAGTGAAATAATATTAACATACCTTAAATAACCTTTACATAACTTAGAAATAAGTTTTGAGGGGTTTGGTATGGAAAAAACAAGTTTATTCGATCTAGGGACAATTTGAGACAAACTGCAAAATTCTGCCAATTCGCATAGCAACGTACACTCCGGAACAAGTTCATAAGCTAAACATACCCTAAATACCCTTAACATAGCTTATAAATACGTTTTGAAGGGTTCGGTATGCGGAAATGCGCTTATTTGATCATAGGGACTAAAAGCGTCAAAACTGCGAAAGTATGCATATGCGTGCATATCTTGCGTTCTGACCATATCTAGACATCCAAAAATTTTTGTAATCACTAAAATATTATATTTTAGTGACAGGAATGCAAAAATACCATTCGTCGCGTAATTTGAATCGTTTCGCGTCCGTTAGAGTTTCGCGTAATTAACCGAAAAACGCGATCGTACGATCAAACGAACCGACATCCGTAATATTTCCAAGCATATTTCAAGTCCCCTATGCTTTAACATCCTTGTAGAGCCTTGAAAATGAGTTAACGGGGGTTAAACGTGTCGAAAAACAAGTTTCGGAGCTGTAGGGACCTATTTTGACAAAGTTTGAAACTTCTGTACTGCGCTAGGTCGCGGGCCGCGAAGATTGAGACCTTATTGGTTGCGGGCTGCAAGAGAGCATGCTGGGAAGGTTCTTGATTTCATCAAAACAGCCTGCTGTCCTTGGTTTCAATCCGAGTTTTTGGTTATTGTGGGTTGGTTTATGTGATCAACAAGGCTTGAATCCCTGGCCTAACAAGTGTATGGTGTAGATCATTCCTTGATCAACACATAAAACACTTGGCATGATCATATTCATCTTTGATTCCTATAAATACCCAAGAACTTCAAAACTTCAACTTGCTCATCTTCTTTCTCTTTCACTCTAGCTCTGAATTGAGGCTACCACACTTGTTGGAGGGCTCATACCTGAGCATTCTTAGTCTTATTTTCCAGACTATAGCACTTGCTATTCATGTCTCGTTTATTTGTTTCAAGCTAAAAAGTCAAATAGTGTTTGACTTTCTGCTTTAACCATGATTTGGTCAAGACAAAGTTCGTTTGAACTTTGCAACGTGAGCGTAATCACGATGGTTATAGTCCCTTTCGACTATACCTACTGATTACCACGTTGACTAGTCAAAGTGACGAGTCAGAGTTTTGGTCAAAATGCACGATTATGTGCATTTTGCGATGAAACTATTTTCGGGTATCAAAACGCATTGTTTTGATATCAAATCAGTTTAGGGACGTAAGTCAAGCGGTCTTGACAACCGCTTAGACATTGGAACCCGACCCATTTGGTCGATCATTAGGATCCGACAAAACGTATTTTGTTGCCATAGTTGTATAGGGAATAACCTTCCGAGGTTATACCTTATGGTCACTTTGTTTGATTAGTTGTATGATAGGTAGTTTTTATACCTTAGGAAAATGACCAAAATGCCCTTTTTATGCATAATTTCATTTTAAGCATATGTAACCAAAATTTTAACACTTAAACTGATTACGCAACATTATTAAACTTGTTAGGGCATATAAGACTTATCATAGGACTAGTTAGACCATCCGAACGCGCATTTGCGCAAATAACGCGTTAATGTAGCGTAAACTACCTTTACGGGTCATAACGTTTCAAAAGCACTTAGGATAGGTGTCAAATCAGAATGTAGGCTTTGTTAAACCATATCATATGAGTTCCAACACTCATTTGGTTTACAAGACCTCATTCTACCCGATCTCCCGATTTAGGTCTCGATTAATTAACATAGTGATCCGATACTAGGTTCCACTTGATTCCTTGATTACCCGAGCTTTGTTAGTTTACTTAATCGAGGATAGCTTGCAATCTCAAGTGAGTACATAGACCCCCCCCCTTTACATGTTTTAAGGTAACTATGTGAGCACATAGTTCCTCTATTTTACTGCTTTCAATTGTTTTGGGGTGATTCATATATGCTAAACGATTTTGAGTTTTCAAAACAAATGCTATGGTTTATATTAAACACAGCGATTTCAATAATGTGGACGAACTTGTTGGTGCGTCGATACATAACACGAATGACATTCATTAGCTTTGGCCGAGCCGACCAGTAGTATGTTATGGTACCATAGGATCTGACAAATCCCGTTATCGGATTATCACCATGTTTATAGGGGTAATGTGTGTAACGATAAAACTTGTTATTTTAACAAACCCTATGGTGGTTTGTTAGTCGATTAAAGATACCCTTTGGTGGTATAGACAAGTCAAACAGGTTTGAATGTGTTCAACGGGAATGACCAAAAGTTAGTTTTCACATATAAAACACGAACGATTGAATGGTGGTTTATAACACGAACGACTGAACGATGGTTTATAACACGAATGATTGATAACACGGACGAATTGAACGATTTTGAAAGAATTGAAAACACGGACGAATGATTTCAAATGATGTCACGCAACGATGTTTAGTAAATGATATAAACCACACAAGTTTTCTTACAAGAACGATTTACTACTTGGTTTACAAAAGCAAATGTTTTTAGTCAAGATTCATGGCAACGAGGTTTTCTTAAACATATAACCAACTGACTTTGATAGGTTAATCATATTGCAATGCCAAACACTTTTCAATACAAGGTTTTCAATTATCGACTCTAGTAGTCGTATGAGGTAGTGCAATTATGTACACAAGCCATGAATTTGACACACTCACAAAACCTATGTACTCACCGGCATATTTATGCTGACTTTCTTTTCACATATGTTTCAGGTGTTGTTGTTTGATGATTATGATGCATGCTCACATAGGAATGGATGCGGCCTTAGTGACATAAAACAAGAAAGAGAATATGTTTTAACTCGTTTGTTTTACTTTAAGACAATGTTAAACAATTATTAATTCAATAAAACATAACTTCAAATCCATGTTTTGTGAAACAATGATTCTGTTACAACACTCCCTGACGTTTCCACCGCGGTTTTGTTGTTTTAACGCGGTCGTGGTGTGACAGAAGAGTTGGTATCAGAGCTAATGGTTATAGGGAATTAGGTTATTAGTAATGCTTTGACCTAGACTATAACCTTTCTAGGGCCCTAACACAAGTTATCGTGTGTTTAGATCTTAAAACAATACTGTCACCTATCTTTAGGTGACTACCACAACAAGAACACAAATTTCAAATCCGTTTTGAAAATCAATCATCTATTCTTAGATGATTTTTTTAGGCTATATGCCTTCAAAGTTTTCAAAATCTCATCAAAGTTTGGGTCTTATAATGTGAACACGTGCAATCTGGAAGGGTGGGTGCCTGTACCTCGAGTTTTCTGTCTAAGGCTAGAGTGTTCGTACAAATCCGCAGTATCGGACCAATCACTCTTACCTGGGAACTCTTGGGGTGAGTGTCCACTTATAGGCTAAAGCATGTCTTCGCGATACATTATTATGACCCATTTACTTTGATAAGTCACCGTGTGTCGTTTGTTTGTTCAAGGTAATGAACAAATGATCACCTTCCTTATGTTTCGTCGATATTTTCAATACCTCTTTTGTTTATCCAAATGTCAATCTCACTTGTTTCACATGTTTCCTTGTTCTTTTTAGAAAATGCCTCCTAGACGCGATTAAACTCAGGATGCTGCACTCGCAGCCCTAGTAGCTCAGCAAATTTATGCTGTGATTCCGAACCTAATTACTCAGATCAATCAAGCAAATAACAATAACAACAATAACAATGCTCAGTGCAGTTACAAAACGTTCAATTCGGCTAAACCACTGAAATTTTCTGGGTCTCAAGGAGCAACTGCGCTCCTACAATGGTTCGAGAGTCTGGAAAGCACATTTTGACATGTTCAATGTCCGAATGAGTGAAAAGTTGAGTTCACATGTAGTGTTTTTGAATAACGAGCTTTAACATTGTGGAATGCTGTGATGAGAGATAGGGGTACCTATGTGGCGATGGCACATACTTGGGAAGAGCTTCGGGGCTCTCATGATGAAAGAGTTATGCCCCTGACACGAACTAAGGGCACTGGAAAGGGAATTTGATGATTTAAAACTAGATGGGGGAGAACACCGCGCTTACACGGATCATTATGAGGAGTTGAGTTTGCTTCGTCCTACTATGGTTACCCCGTTGGATAAGGCTATTGAGAGGTACATCGATGGTTTACCTGACTCTGTGCAAGACATAGTTACTGGTAGCAACCCTACCACTGTTCGTCAGTCCATCGAGTTGGCTACAACTCTGACTGAGTCTCAGGTCAGGAAGGGTAAGCTGTTTCGGAAGGGTGATAAGCAACAGGCAGCCAAAAACACTCAAGAGAAAGGGAAAGACAAGAAGAAAGCCGAGTCGTCAAAGAGGTCGAGGAAGCGTAAGGCTTCCTAGAACTTTGCTGTTACCGTAAAACCCAACCAGAACACATAGAACCAACCGACACAGCCTCCTGCGAGGAATCCATATGCTAGTACTGCACCTTACTGTAATCGGTGCAATGGTCATCATTCGGCACAGCTAGTTTATCGACAGTGTACATCTTGTGGTAGACTTGCTCAGAACCCAGCACAAGCTCAGGGAAACGCTGCTAGGCCTCCATTCCCACCTGGTTCATGTTATAATTTTGGTGAAATGGGTCACTTCAGGAACAATTGTCCGAAGCTTGTGAACGCAAATGCTAATCCCGCTCGTGGATGAGCATAAAACTTGAACGCCAACGAGGCCACTGCTGATAACAAGGTTGCTAACGGTACGTTCCTTGTTAACCATCAATCTGTATCTGTTCTTTTCGATTCTGGTACCGATAGAAGCTTTGTATCGTTAGCCTTTGAGCCTTTACTTGCGATGCCTACAACTAAACTAGGAAAGCCCTTATTTGTCGAGATTGCTACTGGTGAACCTCTTGTACTCGATTCCGTAATTCGTGATTGCCAATTGAACCTTGAGAACCACCTTTTTCCTATTGACCTCACACCAATGCAACTTGGAAGTTTCGATATTATCATAGGAATGAATTGGTTAACCAAACACCATGCTGAGGTGGTTTGTTTCGACAAGATAGTTCGTATACCTCTTTCGTCTGGTGAAATCTTAGAGGTTCGTGGCGAGAAGCCTTCAAATGGTTTGAAACTCATGTCATGTACTAAAGCCCAAAAATACTTACGAAAAGGATATGTGGCCTTTCTGGCATATGTCGTAGAGGAGAAAGGAAAAGGCAAAAATATTCAAGATATTCCTATTGTTTGAGATTATCTAGAGGTGTTTCCTGATGAACTGCCTGGTTTACCTCCAGTTCTTCAAGTCGAGTTTCATATCGATCTTGTACCTAATGCCAACCCGATTGCTAAAGCACCTTACCGCCTGAGATGCAAGAATTGTCAAAGCAGCTTCAAGAGTTATCTGATAAAGGATTCATCCGTCCGAGTTTTCACCTTAGGGCGCTCTTGTCCTATTTGTGAAAAAGAAAGATGGATCTTTTCGTATGTTTATCGATTATCGTGAGCTCAATAAACTCACAATAAAAAATCGATATCCCCTACCACGAATTGATGATCTATTTGATCAGCTGCAAGGTGCTACATGTTTCTCCAAGATCGATTTATGTTATGGGTATCATCAGCTTCTTGTACTCGAAGAAGATATTCCCAAAACTGCTTTCTGCATGAGATATGGTCGATACGAGTTCACTGTCATGCCTTTTGTTTTGACGAATGCTCCAGTTGTTTTCATGAACTTAATGAATAGGGTTTGTAAACCTTATTTAGCCAAGTTCATCACCGTTTTCATTGACGATATTCTTATTTATTCGATATCACGAGCCGATCACGAACAACACCTTTGTCTGACAATGGAACTCCTAGAGTAGGAACAACTCTTCGCCAAATTCTCCAAGTGTGAATTTTGGCTTAAGGAAGTTCAGTTTTTGGGTCATAATGTCAATCAGCAAGGTAGTCATGTGGATCCTTCCAAAATCATTGTGATTAAGGATTGGACACACCTACTACTCCTACAGAAGTTCGCTCTTTTCTTGGTCTTGCTGGTTACTATCGTCGATTCATTGCGAACTTCTCGAAGATTGCGGTGTCTCTCACTGCTTTGACGCAGAAGAATAAGCCTTTTGAGTGGGGACCCAAACAAGAGGAAGCTTTCCAAACACTGAGACGAAAACTTTGTGATGCTCCTGTCTTATCCTTGCCTGATGGAAACGATGATTTCGTTGTCTATTGTGATGCATCGAATCTAGGCCTTGGTTGCGTTCTCATACAGCGAGGTAAAGTTATAGCCTATGTGTCGAGACAATTGAAAATACACGAGAAGAACTACATAACTCATGATCTTGAGTTAGGTGCTGTAGTTTTTACCTTGAAAATTTGGAGACACTATCTTTATGGCACGAAGTGTGTGGTTTTCACATATCATAAAATTTTCCAACACATTTTCAATCAAAAGGAGCTAAACATGAGACAACGACGCTGGGTTAAACTCTTGAACGATTACGATTGTGAGATTCGCTACCATCCTGGTAACGTGAATGTTGTAGCCGATGCACTAAGTCGAAAGGAACGAGTCAAGCTTCACTGTGTTAGAAGTCAATCTGATATTCAAACCCGCATCTCTCAAGCTCAACGTACTTGTGTTACACAAGACTTGATGGGTAAGGAATTACCACGTCAACTAGAGCTTAATCTCGAAACAAACGACAATGGGTTACTTTATTTCAAGGACTGTTTATGGATTCCGAAACAAGACAATCTTCGCACTTTAGTGATGGACGAATCTCATAAGTCTCGTTATTCTATCCATCCTGGTGCTGACAAAATGTACAAGGATCTTCGTACTCAGTATTGGTGGCCGGGTATGAAGAAGGATGTTGCCTTGTATGTGTCTAAATGCCTAACTTGTCTCAAAGTCAAGGCTGAACATCAACGTCCATCTAGTTTGCTTGTACAACTAGAAATATCGGTTTGGAAGTGGGAGAACATTGTGATGGATCTCGTCACTAAGTTACCGCGCACATCTAGAGGTCATGATGCCATTTGGGTAGTCATTGATCGTCTAACAAAATCAGCACACTTTTTGCCGATTCGCGAGGATCTATCTGCTGATAAACTTGCCAATATTTATGTTGATGAGATTGTATCTCGACATGGTGTTCCTTTGGACATCATATCTGATTGTGATGCTCGATTCTCATCTCACTTTTTGAAGACCATGCAATCTGCTATGTGAACCCAACTAAATCTGAGCACTGCTTATCATCCCCAAACGGATGGACAATCTGAGAGGACGATACAAACATTGGAGGATATGCTTAGAGCATGTGTGATAGACTTTGGTGGTAATTAGGATTCGCATCTACCGTTGATCGAGTTCTCTTACAACATTAGTTATCATGCTAGCATCAATATGGCGCCTTTTGATGCTTTATACGGTCGAAAATGTCGTCACCTGTCTGTTGGAATAAGTTCGGTGAAGCTCAGCTTACTGGACTTGAACTCATTCTGGAAACGACAGACAAAGTCAAGAAAATTCGCGATAATCTTCTGACAGCTAGAAGCCGTCAAAAGAGTTATTCACCCAACATTCCATGTGTGGAACCCGAGGAGAATCCACAATCATTTTGAACTACCATTACTTTCCCTTGTCACCGCTTGTCAAATTTCGGGACAAAATTTCTTTCAAGTTGGGGACGATGTAACAACCCGTAATTTCAAGAGTCTTTCCTTGTACTGTCTCAAACCTTTGTGTTGTGTTTTGGTTTAACCAGTGTGTACGCTATTTAAATAATGAATGCATTTGATTTTAAATGAAAAGTTATGAGTTTATGTGTTATGCGAAGTGTGTATGTCTGTATAAATCCCGTTGCATGAAACTCTTGTGCTGCACATCCTTGTTCCGTGCACTCTCGGCCCACATGAAACCCAAGCTTGGGCCCGGCCCTTTATATCAGCGCATACACCCTAGAGTTGGTGTATGGCTTCCATTATCTCCTAAACAAAACATCATTAGCCAACCAAACCCTACTCTCCTCTCCCTCAAGATCCAACGGCAGCTCTCCTATACAATCAAAGCCTTCCTTGGCCCTGAAACCTCCCACAACATCTTGCAATCTAGTTTGTGTTAATACTCATATTGTTTTTGATAATCATTCTCAGCCATGGGTGATTTTATTGTGTATTGAATGATGTCCATAGTGTTTACGTGTTAGCATGGTTGATGAAAGTAATTAGCACAGAGTAACAGTAAGGATAGATTTGTTCGATGATATATGGGTTGATGATGATAATTAAAATACACCATGCTTAAATGTTTTATTGACAAACTAGGGTTCTTGTGTGTTGAGCATGAAAATCTAGCATGATCAAGTTTGGTGATAGTAAAACATTGATATTAGATAAACTGATTTATGTTCTAAGATTTCTGTGTTATTTGATCCGAATGGAATGAGGATTTGGTGGTGATGATTGTTTGTGAAATACAGGGAAACAAATGATAAAAGGAATAACTGATAGACTTTAATTTAGGGAAAGGATAACTGAAATTATGGTAACAAGGGATCGCACATGTCAGTGCGGATCGCACAAGTTTAGCCGGGTTGTTGGGCCTTGCCTGTTTATAAACATCAGGCTAAGTCTGTTGGGCTGTGCATGAGTCGCACAAGTTGTGCGATTGGGAAGGGGTCCGCATAATCTGTTGATGGGCCAGTCCTCTTGGGCCGGACCACACATGAGTCGCACAAGAGGACCTGGATCGCCCAAGGGGTCCTGGATTGCACAAGCCCAAGCTGATCGCACAAGCACGAGCTGATCGCACAAGACAAGGTAAATCGCACAAGTCCTTTGGGCCTTTTGTCTCACGGGCCTGTTGTACCAAGTGGGCCGCATGATGTTGGGTTGGGTTTATGCTATCTGTTGGTTTATATGTGTATGGAATGTGAACCATGTATGCTTAGTGTAAAGTGTTAGATTATGTGCATGAATAAGTAAATCGCATACAAACTGACTGAATATGTGTAAACGTTATAGGCTTTGATTGATTAACTTGAACGTGTAATTTGTCTTACCGAGCAAATCTAAGGTGAGTTCACTGCTCTTTTTCAAGCATGCGTCCCAGGGAGGGACATCTAGTAAATATTCCGGGGAGGAATATGGGGTAAATGGGTTTAGCTGGAACATTAAACTCGGGATGTTGGTTAATATACTCATATCTATCACTTAAGTCCTATCATATACCGAATTAGTTGCCGGGGAGGCAACGGGGTTATTAATTAATAGCGCTATTAGGTTTGGCACCCTCACACCGTACCGGGGAGGACGGGCGTGAACTAATTACCTTAACCACTCGACCAATGTTTGATAGAGCATTGGGGAAGGGCAAATAATTTGGAGCCATCTTGAGGTAATCGAGTTATTAACAACAATGTATTTTGAAATGCTTTAATCTGATATTGGGTAACTAAACGTTTTAACAAACTTTGAACTCGCCAGCGTTATGCTGATACACTTATCTGCATGCTTGCAGGACGATAGGTACCTGGACTTGGAACTTGCTATCTGGGAGTGCTGGAGTGGTCATGGGTCGAGTCTCTTGGTTACACATGACATGTTTTTTTGTTCCGTACATTGGTCTTGAAATAATTGTTTAACTATTTACTTTATGCTTCCGCTGAAATTACCGGTTTATGTTATGTTTTGGAAATGCTTTAAGTAATAAACGGAAACTTTTATTTAATATTTGTTATAGTTCAATGTGATTAGTGGCTGGATCCTGGTACGTCACACTTCCAGCGGGGTTTCCACATGTGGTATTTTGGGGATGTGACACCACGTGTCCAATTTAAGAAATTGTTTAGCCGACACTGATCTTCACATACCCCTCAACGAAATTCAAGTTGATGACACAATGCACTTTGTCAAGAAACCTGTGGAGATAATGGACCGTGAAGTTAAGAGACTAAAGCACAAACGAATACCAATAGTCAAGGTTCGCTGGGAGTCTAAACGTGCCCCAGATTTTACTTAGGAACGTGAGGACCAATTGAAGGCGAAATATCCACATTTATTTTCACAAGTTTCCTCTAGTTAAAAACGAAATTTCCTAAAGTAGGGGAGACTGTGACATTTGTGCTCTGTAAACACTGTACGATGTAAAACAATATTAGATATCAATGAAACAATGTGTTTTGATCCCAATGTTTGTTTATTTGTGCATGATAATTTCACGTATCAATTCAAGTTCGATTTCAAGCTCTAAATCACTTTCTGGAAAGTTATACGCAAACTGTTATGTAAACGTGATCAGTTTAACGCGACATACACTCTGGAACAGTGACATAAGCTTAACATACCTTAAATACCCTTTACATAACTTAGAAATAAGTTTTGAAGGGTTTGGTATGGCAAAAACAAGTTTATTCGATCACAAGGACTATTTGCGACAAACTGCAAAAGTCTGCCAATTCGTATAGCAACGTACACTCCGGAAAAAGTTCATAAGCTAAACATACCCTAAATACCCTTAACATAGCTTAGAAATAAGTTTTGAGGGGTTCGGTATGCGAAAATGCCCTTATTTGATCATAGGGACTAAAAGTGTCAAAACTGCGAAAGTATGCATATGCGTGCATATCTTGCATTCTGACCATATCCGGACATCCAAAAATTTTTGTAATCACTAAAGTATTATATATTAGTTATGGTAATGCAAAAATACCATTCGTTGCGTAATTTGGATCTTTTTCGCGTCCGTTCGAGTTTCGTCCTAATTAACCGAAAAACGCGATCGTACGATCAAACGAACCGACATCCCTGATATTTCCAAGCATATTTCAAGTCCCTTATGCTATAACATCCTTTTAGAGCCTTGAAAATGGGTTAACGGGGGTTGAACACGTCGAAAAACAAGTTTCGGAGCTGCACGGACCTGTTTTGACAAAGTTTGAAACTTCTGAACTGCGCTAGGTCGCGGGCCGCGAAGACTGAGACCTTATTGGTCGCGGGCCGCGAGAGAGCATGCTGGGCAGATTCCTAATTTCTTCAAAATAGCCTGTTGTCCTTGGTTTTAATCCTAGTTTTTGGTTATTGTGAGCTGGTTTATGTGATCAACAAGGCTAGAATCCCTAGCCTAACAAGTGTATGGTGTAGATCATTCCTTGATCAACACACAAAACACTTGGCAAGATCATATTCATCCTTGACTCCTATAAATACCCAAGAACTTCAACACTTCAACTTGCTCATCTTCTTTCTCTTTAACTCTAGCTCTGAATTGAGGCTACCACACTTGTTGGAGGCCTCAAACCGAAGCATTCTTAGTCTTATTTTCCAGCCTAGAGCACTTGTAAGTGTTCTTTCATGTCTTGTTTATTTATTTCAAGCTAAAAAGTCAAACAGTGTTTGACTTTCAGCTTTGACCATGATTTGGTCAAGACAAAGTTCGTTTGAACTTTGCAACGTGAGTGTAATCACGATGGTTATAGTCCCTTGCGACTATACCTACTGATTACCACGTTGACTAGTCAAAGTGACGAGTCAAAATTTCGGTCAAAATGCACGAATATGTGCATTTTGCGACGAAACTATTTTCGGGTATCAAAACACTTTGTTTTGATATCAAATCAGTTTTCTAACTTAGTTAAACATGTTTTAACATGTTTAACTCGTCACTTTTAGTTTAGTGCTTGTTTAGGGTCGTAAGTTAAGCGGTCTCGATAACCGCTTAGACTTTCGAACCCGACCCATTTGGTCGATCATTAGGATCCGACCAAACATATTTTGTGACCATAGTTGTATAGGGAATAACCTTCCGTGGTTATACCTTATGGTCACTTTGTTTGATTAGTTATATGATAGGTAGTTTGTATGCCTTAGGAAAATGACTAAATGCCCTTTTTATGCATAATTTCATTTTAAGCATATGTAACCAAAATTTTGACACCTAAACTTATTATGCAACATTATTAAGCATGTTAGGGCATATAAGACTTATCATAGGACTAGTTAGACCATCCGAATGCGCATTTGCGCAAATGACGCGTTAAAGTTGTGTAAACAATGTTAACGGGTCATAACAGGTTAAAAGCACTTAGGATAGGTATCAAATCAGAATGTAGGCTTTGTTAAACCGTATCATATGAGTTCCAACACTCATTTGGTTAACATAGTGATCCGATGCTAGGTGCCACCTGATTCCTTGATTGCCCGAGATTTGTTAGTTTACTTAATCGAGGATACCTTGCAATCTCAAGTGAGTACATAGACCCCTCCCCCTGTTACATGTTTTAACGTAACTATGTGAGTACATAGTTCCCCTATTTTACTGCTTTCAATTATTTTGGGGTGATTCATATGTGCTAAACGATTTCGAGTTTTCAAAACAAATGCTATGGTTTATATTAAACACAACGATTTCAATAATGTGGACGAACTTGTTGGTGCGTTGATACATAACATGAATGACATTCATTAGCTTTGGTGAGCCGACCAGTAGTTTGTTATGGTAACATAGGATTTGACAAATCCCGTTATCGGACTATCACCATGGTTATGGGGGTAATGTGGGTAACGACAGAACCTGTTATTTTAACAAACCCTATGGTGGTTTGTTAGTCGATTAAAGATACCATTTGGTGGTATAGACGAGTCACACAGAACGACCAAAAGTTAGTTTTCACAAATAAGACACGAACGATTGAACAATGGTTTATAACACGAATGATTAAACGAGGGTTTATAAAATGAACGAGTTGAACAACTGATTTTGATAACACGAACGATTGATAACACAGATGAATTGAACGATTTTGAACGACTGAAAAACGGATGAATGATTTTAAATGCTGTCACGCAACGATGTTTACTAAATGATATAAACCATACAAGTTTTCTTACAAGAACGATTTACTACTTGGTTTACAAAAGCAAATGTTTTTAGTCAAGATTCATGGCAATGAGGTTTTCTTAAACATATAACCAACTTGCTTTGATTGGTTAATCATATTGCAATACCAAACACTTTTCAATACAAGGTTTTCAATTATCGACTCTAGTAGTCGTACGAGGTATTGCAATTATGTACACAAGCCATGAATCTGACACACTCATAAAACCTATGTACTCGCCGACATTTTATGCTGACTTTCTTTTCACATATGTTTCAGGTGCTGTTGTTTGATGACTATGATGCATGCTCACATAGGAATGGACGAGGCCTTAGAGACATAAAACAAGAAAGGCAATATGTTTTAACTCGTTTGTTTTACTTTAAGACAATGTTAAACAATTATTAATTCAATAAAACATAACTTCAAATCCTTGTGTTGTGAAACAATGATTCTGTTACGACACTCCCCGACGTTTCCGCCAATGTTGTTTTAATGCGGTCGGGGTGAGACTGCTGTTGTTTGATGATGATTATGCATGCTCACATAGGAACGGATGAGGGCCTTAGTGACATAATAACAATGAAAGACAATTTGTTTATGTTTTGCTTTTAATTCTAAGACAATGTAACATATTAAAATTCAGTAAAATGAAACTTCAAATCCATGTGTTGTGAAACAATGATTCTGTTACTCCATTTCCCGACGTTTCCACCGCGATTTTGTTGTTTTAACGCGGTCGGGTTGTGACACCATAGTGCATGTATTTTTCCCAAAGTTTTAAAAACAAGAAAATGTTTAAGAGTGGGGACATGAACTCACAGTTTTGCGTCTTCAGCGTCTAAACTCCATTGGTGTTTGTCTTGTATGCGACTTGACCTATAAATGTAATACGTATGTTAATCACCTAAACTTGTAACTCACTAAGTACACATTACCATCTTGAGTTATGTATTTGTTTTGTTTTAATAGTATATGTTCGTCACATGTGTGGGTCGTTCCCATTCGTTCCCATGATGGTCGGGTCTTGCCCGTTCATCGCATTACTGTTAATCTAAATTGTATTTTCACTTGTGATTAGATATATTTTATTCCCAAAAAATATATATTTGTATATGTAGTATTTGTATTGATATATGTGAAAAATAATATATATTTTTAACTTATCCAAATATATTATACTTAGATTATTGTTCAAAATAAATATAACTAATTTGTTAAATAATATTTCCAATATTATTTTATGTTAGGTTTCCTTAGGAAAGTATACTTGTATTTAGGTGTAAATACTTGTGTATTTTACATTATTTGCCAAAAATCAATTATTTTGATTTTTAATACTTTTAGGAATTATATTTCTTAAAATAATATATTTTTAAGGTTTGTTTGCAATATATATATTTTGTCATACTTGTTATATATATATATATATATATATATATATATATATATATATATATATTGTTGTAATTTGTCCAATTTTGTATAATTTCCATTAAATGGTAATAATTATATATATTTGTCCAAATATATATCTATATAAATGTGTGTATATATATATATATATTATTACCATTTAATGGAAATTATACAAAATTGGACAAATTACAACAATATATATATATATATATATATATATATACTAGTAGAAAACCCGCGCGATGCGGCGGGGGCGACAATTTATAATGCAATACTTGTTTTTGTTAGTTTATCAATCCTCAAATGGGTTCATTCGCACTTTTCGAAGGCAGACCGATTTTTATCAAAATTAAGTTATAAACTTAAACATAAGGTACCTACAACTAGTATATAAAAAGGTACTTAGACTTAAAATATTATAGTGGGATTCCTTGCTCTGCATTGCGGAAATTAGGTCACTATCTAATTGGTTCGTTGCGGTACTGGCAAATCAAAAGAAAAATGTTCAATTTTTCTAACTATTCCCAAAATTGATCCTTTGAGAATAACAGTATACACCATTCCAAAGGCAATAAATGAATACTCCAATTACTATACCGGATCTCAAAAATCAAAATACACATTTATATAGTATAGAGTATACACCATCTCAGTTCCTCTATTTCAAATAAGTAAAGTTTTAATTCAGACAAACTTCCAAATTTCATTAGTGGACAGGATAAGTGCATTATAACACAAACAAAATATGTGCAGTTTTTTAGATGCTTTTAACCCACAAAAGACAACTACAATGCAATGTAGAAAGTTGTCTAGTAGCTAGAACCACTACGCTAGAACCGTAGCTGGGAGGTGTCGTGCTTGATTTTTTCCCATCTGTTTCCTACATGGAACGACAAAAAACATATATAAACAGTTTTGGCATTCTAGTTTCATTACTGAATTCGGCTATAATGCAAGTTGCCAGCAAGTGTTTTCCAACCATGTAAAAAGAACCACTTATATATAGAAGCACAAGTTTAGCCTAGTTTTTTAAGCTTTGTTTTATTATTTTTATTTTTGATATAAAATGGAGCTGTGATGTGCCAAGCCGAGCTGCCTTGAGTTTAAGTCGAGCCCGAGCTCACGTTAACTCAAAAAAGAATTCTAGTCAAGCTGAGCCATTTTGTTTAAAAATCGAGGCAACTTGTACACTCAAGATTGTAGATGATTAAATAACTGTATAACATCATCTCCTACTTATCAACACCCAGATTAGTAAAACAAAAGGCTAAATCAATAGATCCAAATAGTACAATACCTGAAGGCTACCTTCTCTTAATCAATCACATATCGAGTTGTGGGTCTACAAAATTTGTATAGCATTTTCAACAATATCCTCAGCCGTGTTATACAACTCAAAGATTTGTATACAACTTTCCACGTCAGCTTTATAATTCATGAATATTAACAAATCTTCATATCATTTTGCACCATTCTCCATAACAAATCTCAGAACACCATAGCAGGCCCTAATAATAATTAAGTAGATAACCAATTTATTTGTACCATTATGTTGAAATATTAGAAGTTGAATAGAAAAAAAAAATCTTTACAAACCTCCTAAAAGAACAGTAATAGTGTAATGCTAGGATGAACTTGAAGTTATCATGGTTCCTTCCTATTTAACCTTCTGATATGATAAGATGGATCATCCAAAGTTGTGCATTGTTCGATTAACACGGGCAATAATACTACTAAAGTAGTATTGTCAATACTATCTCCCACACACAGACTTCCGCCCAAGATTTTTTTTCATCAAGTATGAACCTAACAAGCTTCTTTCATATAACCAAATCAACTTTAGTTACCATCTACTCTTGTGAGTTTGTTTAGACCTTCCACCAAACAAGTGTAACTTCTAATAAGTTGATCTAAAACGATAATGTTTATACCTCGGGTAGATGGACAACCATCATTTTGTTATCCCGTATAATTCACTCCACTACTGATTTCTAGTAAATGCAACCCTCCAAGCTAATCTTAAATAATGTTAATAAGTTAGTAAACAAAGAAATGAAAAATAAATAAAAGAAATCACGTGTAACAGAAGGGACTAAACTGGTCAGAATTTGCCATGATTGAGTAAGCCGTGAACATGCAGTTTCGATCTGATTTTTGCGGCAGCTGCCAAAGCCATTGCAGCTTCATCTTGAATCGTTAGAGCTCCGTAACCACAACCAAGCCTCAGTCTTCCTAATCTAAAACCACTAATTTACTCCTGTAAGAACCCTAAACCGCCATTACTCACCACTGAAAAGCATTCAGTAATGTTGCAGCTGATAACACAATTTGGTAACAACTTTCAACTATCAACTCTACCTCCAAATTCGCCAAATATCATACAAGTAGAGATAAATCAACAGTTTTCACAAATAATCTCGTTGGAATGACATATAAAATAGTTGAATTTTTCGTGAGCCAGCCGTAAATAAGCACATACACCCGACACCATTGCAGATCTGGTTGGTAATGACCCATGTTGCGCCTATCGGTCATGGTCTTGGCCAGAGCCTTAGTATACAACATATGCTTTCCAACGTCGCCGCCAGAACCTTAATCGCATGTAGCGGCCGATCTAAGCATTTTTGGTTGCTATTGTTACTCGAGCTTAAAACCACCGCTAATCACCAGCCTTAGGGCATCAAGAAAGCCCTACAACTTCTTTAACACCTCCACCACGAGATTCGACAAGTTTCAAACCAAATCCTGCCCCATATACAATGAAAAAAGCATGTAAAAACCTGTACTGGCATTGCCAAATCCAACTGGTAAAAGAATATCAAAATATCTTCAGTGGCACTCTCACTACGCTCTGAACTCGCATCTGAACTGGAGTCACCCCTTCCTCTAAAAAACCAGCTCGCTTCAGCCTGTGTACTTCATCGTCCAAATATTTATGCAAACAAAACTAAAAGTACAGATCTAATTTTAAACAAATTCAAGTAAACACCTGACCAATGATGATAGGTTTTAGCTGGCCATATGGGATATAACTATATAAAGAAAAAACTTCCAACCATGTTTCCTCCACCAACAGTACTTCCAGTTTCAGAATCTAACCACTTACCTAAAAATACAAAAAAAAAGTAAGTCAAATGGGTTGAAAATCAAACTGACTTCTAGTGGGTTCTCTGTGTGCCCTTGTAAGAAATCTGAAATTCAGGATATAAATCCATGTTCATCTTTATGGTTTAAAAAAACCTAAGCCCAAAATTCACAAAATAGGGATTGAATGTAAAGAAGGTAAGGAAAAGAGAACTCACTTATGTGACTGTGAAATCTACACCTTCGGTGAGTGCCGAGAACTCACCACTAAGACCGTGAAGTCTACACCTCTGTGAGTGCCTCTGAAAGAAGAAGATAAAATGGTTAAAAAGAAGAGAGCAGGGGAAGGGGTGTTGGTATGAAGATGCTTCCTAAACGCTCTAATTATGAGAAAAAGAGGAAATCACATAAAGTTTTCAAGAGAACAAGATAAATGAAACACGATTAGGTTTTAGCTTTCTTACCGAATAACTTGCTTGATCGATCTAATATCAGATTTGAAGCTTCATGCTTCTAATCATCTCTAATAGAGAGAACCAGATGAGTTTGTGTGTAGAGAGAAAACCAGATGAGTTGAGTTGGCGTGAACTGTGAAGAGTGAGATATGAGAAAGTCAATGGATTGCTTTGCTTGGTGGAATTCAAAAGCTAAACATTTGGATAAATGGATAGGTGAAATTCAAAATTTGAATGCTCAAAGCGATGGGCACTCCCCCTCTTAAGGGAGTCCTCTCTCTTACGCACACCCAATCAGGTTATGCCACGTCAACTCCCCTCTTAAACTCCCCTCGCACCCCAATTTGATGGCGGCACTCCCCTCTTAGGGGAATTGTTTTTTTATTTAAAAAAAAAAAGTTTTCATTGGTTGAAAATGAGGGTGGCCCCACCTTCTCTCTCCTCCCTCTTCGGTGACTTCACCCCGACCCACCTCCCCGATTGCCCTCCATCCGCCTTCGGCGGCACCCTCCCCGCTCGGTAAAACCGGTCCCCGCATGGGGTCACCGAGGGTGCCCCGGACACCCTTAGAACCAGAGAAAGACTAATAGTACATTTTAGGCAATCTCACCCAAATCAAGGAATGCTCAACCGATGTTTTCTTTGGTGTATGGCTTAATTCTTCTTTAGAACCAGATAGAGACTAATTGTACATTTTGGGCAATCTCACTCAAATCAGTACTACAAATCAATTGCTACATCAATGGTTGTAGCATATGCATTAAAAGTTATACAAGTCTTAAATTTTCAACATCCAAATTTCTCTCTCTTATATACATTATATATAGTAATAGATATATATATATCTGTCCAATATTGTCCAAATGTTTTCCAAGTCCATGGATTTGTAAGCAATATATTTATGTAAACATATATTTTGGTATTTGTCCATATACCCATTTATGAGTAATTTTTGTATATATATTTATAAATATTTCCTTGTGTATTTTTATTTGTATTTTCGTGTTTATACTCCTTTGGAGCATTTAGTGTATTTTCAAGTTCTTAATCATACACTAATATATATATTACACATAATATACACTTAGCACATAATTTTGTGACCACTAAATATATATATTTTCCTAAAAATATACACACTTATAATTGTTTTTAACTTGTTATAAAAATTAGGGAAACCCTTGTTAAATATTTTTGAACAGTTTTTGTAGAAAAAGTTTCATCAAAACTTATATTTTTATAAGTGTCAAAATCTTATAAAAAATTTGACCTAGTTTCCCCTAAAAATGGAGGCTTCCCATATTTTTAAAACATGCGTTTCTTTTCTTTAAATCATCAATATTCAAGATTCAACAAATTTAACAAGTAAAGTCTACTAAAATCATGTTTATTCATGTGATGAACTTGAATATTTATTAAAATGTGTAGTCTTTTAAATCCCTTCTTTAAACACTTAGATCTTCCCAAATCAAGCTTCTTGTTACACTTTTATGTAACTTTATTTCACAAAACAAATCATCCATATGTTTTAGTGGTTTCAAGATCATGAAAAACCTATTTTAAAACCATTTTCAAGCTTACTTTGAATATCTTCTAGTTCATCATCAAGTTTCTTCATGGATCTTTCAAGATCCATGCTTAAACTTGTTAGATCTAAGCTTCAAACAAGCTTACACATGATGGATCTAACTAAAAACACAAGATCAACATCAACAAATTCATAGCATACATCAAACAACACTAAATTTACTTGTTTTTCTTTTGATTCATGTCTTTATCTTTTAAAGTTTAGATTCTTAGATGGTGTAACTTGTACATATCACTAACATGAAGTAAAAATGAGTTTATGAAACTTACCACTAGCTCTTGTGGCTAGGGATGTGGCAAGAACAAGATGAAGAAGAAGATTGATGAAGAAGTGTTGGTTAAAAGCTCTAAATGCTGGTCCTTCAACTTTTAATGCTTAACACCTTCTGATGTGCTTAAAATACAACATATAAATTATATCAAATACAGCGTAAAATCAACCCTTTTTAGTACTAATTTTGGAAAAAGCTTGTTTTTACGTTCCTTTTTAATTTACAGGGTCAAAAGAACTTAAATGTGCAAAAGGAGCAAAAAGACAGCAAAAACCAACATAAATACAAAGAAGGAGGAATTGATGCAACTCGCCAAGCCCCAATTCACATCAAAACCACAAGAATAGCAAGATCAGGAGACTTGACACGGGGCCGTGTCCATAGACACGGGTCGTGTGCAAGGGTTGATGTTGTTCAGAAGAAAAGACAACAACAAAGGACAAAACTAGCAGCCAACACGGGGCGTGGTCAACTCAAAGATTTTCAGAATCTATGATAGTACAGTAAGTACATTGGCCACGGGCCGTGCCACTAACACACGGGGCCCTGTTAGTACAAGACTTAAGAAGGTGTTAATGAGGAAGAGAGAGAGAGAGAGATGACCACGGGGCCGTGCCAGGCGGGCACGGGCCGTGGTGAAGCTTCTGATTTCAGCTATAAATAGATGTGCTTGGTTTCATTCTAAACCATCACTTGGCGAACCACTTCTCTCTCACTTGCCATCACTCCACCACCACTACAACACCATCATCCACTACCATCATCCATTCTCCATCTTTTAGAGTGTGTGTAGTAGTCTCAGGATCCAAGATTCATAGTAAGAGCCTTTGTCAAACAAAGGCCATTCTTGGATAAACTCTTACATCACTTGGTGAAGACATATCTTTTATGTATTTTCCTTTAATATTCCTATCTTTGGTAACTTTTTAATTGGGTATGTATTAATGACTTTAATAACTAGTTTTTTATATTGAAGGCAAATTTATCTAATCATTCTTCATATGTCGTTGATTCACATATTCGTGTCTTTACGGTCTATATAAAGCACGTTAATTGTCTGGAAGGGGGTTAAAAGGGTGGTTGGGTAAATTTTATGTCTCGTTCAGTGTATAGATCCGGCGAGAACCTGGTTCAAGCTTTGTAACACCTCATGAGTTGGAGCGGGCATTACCCACCATAGGAGAGGTTCAAAACGCTTGAATCCCTTATCAATAAACTACTATTAAAACTTTAACCAACCCCGTGAGGATTGTATCCCTACAGACTCAGACCAACAGGTTGAGGTTGATCGCTGCCTGGAAAGGGGCCCACCACTTTTTGCATTAATAACTTATTTAATTATCTTTCAATAATCCGACCTTGTGGGATTGCACCCTTGTTGACTCAGACCACTAGGTTGAGGGTAACATCGCCTTCACAAGAGGGGCCTACTACTATAACTTGGATAATCTCTTAAAATGCCTAAAGTGCGGAAATAATCAAAAGGATACATGAAAGATAAGTCGGAACCAAGCGATTCTTTCTTGTCTATCTGTTTTTATTTTTATTTTCTGTTTTTAGTTTATCATTTTATAGTTTAAAAAAAATATTTTCTTCAAAGTTTGGTTCCATTAGATGTTGACAATAAGCCGGTATTAAAAGCTCTTGTGTCCTTGGACGACCTCGGTATCATGCCATCACTATACTACATCTATGATGGGAGCACTTGCCCTAACATGTGTGTAGAGTGATAGCAGAATATCGTGTTTTATAAATTTAAAACTTGAATTGGCAAGTAAAAAGAGCTAAAAATATACTAAAAAATATATACACACCCGCACACGTCACCTTCTTAGATCATCTTCAAGCACCTTTGGATAACCTTGGATTGCCTTGAATGTGGAAGAAAAATGGTGATGTATGTATGTGTGGTTATGGCCGAGAGCACAAGGGAGGGAGGAGGAAGAAAGAGTTTGAAAAATTTGATGAAAGTGATTATGTTCATCTCCCTATGGTTACTTCTTATAACTTTCAACATAACATTAACCAAAGATCTCTATGTTTTGGCATCTTTGACTAACCAAGAGGTTAGTCAAATGGTGGTGTTTATGGGCCACTTTGGGGTCGACCTAAACCAAGGGGGGGGGGGGGGGGTAAAGTGCAAGTTCTGGAAGGTGAGGGCTTAAAGAGGTAAACTAGAAGGTTTAATGTGAAGTTAAGTGTGTTCAAGTGTTTTTATGGTTTTTAATATGTTCTACAACCATAACTAGTTTTAAAAGACTAAAACTATGTTTCTAGTCAATTTTTGGTGTTTTGGGTAGTGTCCGGTTAATCGTTCGGTTGTCGATTCGTTAAAGTGCTAAGTAGTGAAATTTACAAGGTATGAAGTACCTTTTGTGACATGTTTTCATTCCCGACACTTTACAAGTTATTCTGGGTGTTTTATACTACTTTCTGCATGTTATTTTAGTGTTTAAGTGCTGAATTTTGCTGAAAATGCAGAATTCTGCATTTGCATTTCGGACATTTTTAGTGCTTATTTTAGCTTCCGGAAAGTGTTAATGTAAACCCTTGTTCACCCACTTGGATTTTAATATATTTTTGATGTTAGACCTACATCTAAGTTCTAAATCTATCGTTTAACTGAATGCTAAAGCTGTGCTAACACAGCTTGTCTAACTGGTGGGTTTACGAATCGTTTCGACGCAATGCTTAATGTGTTGCACAATGCGATAAATGAAGTATGTAACACACATGATTTCAAATGTATAACATGCAAGCATATAATGTTGACGTTTAAACACTTAAATGCAGGAAATAAATAATTATTAAAATAGTACGGAAATTACCGGTTTCGTGCCAGTTGTCATAGTCTCCCCCCGTTAAAAGAATTTCATCCCGAAATTCAAGCGGAGTTATCCATCGCAAGAGTTTCCCCGAGCAGGTAGGGGTACTTAGCTTTAAATTGATCCTCAGGTTCCCAATTATACTCGGGCCCGTGCCGAGAGTTCCAACGTACTTTGACCAGTTTTATGCGACTTCTCCTCGTTTTTTGGACCTTCCAGTCCATCACTTCCACAGGTTCTTCTGTGAATCAGAGTTTTTCGTCAATGTGTACCTCATCCGCAGGGATGATAACTGTTTCCTGTGTTGGACTCTTCTTGAGGTTTGACACGTGGAACGTATCATGCACGCCATTCAGTTCCTTCGGTAACTCTAACTTGTATGCAACAGTACCAATCTTCTCTAAGATCTTAAACGGTCCAATATACCATGGATTCAACTATCCACGTTTCCCGAACCTTGCTACACCTTTCCAGGGTGAGACTTTCAGCAAAACTTTGTCTCCTACCTAAAAAGTTAACGGTTTCCATCTTCGGTCGGCGTAGCTCTTTTGTTGATCACGAGCCGCCTTGATACGGTATCGGATCTGAAAGATTTTATCAGTCGTTTCCTAGACTAGTTCGGGACCAATCATTTATCTGTCTCCAGCTTCCGCCCAACATAGCGTAGAGCAACACTTGGGACTGTAAAGAGCTTCGAACGAGGCAACTTTTATGCTTGTGTGATAGTTGTTATTATAGGAAAACTCGACCAAAGGTAGGTGAGTATCCCAGCTATAGCCTAAATCCATTACACATGCATGAAGTATTTCTTTGAGAGTTTGTATGGTCCGTTCGCTCTGGCCGTCGGTTTGTGGATAGAAGGCCATGCTTAGATCTAGGTGAGATCCAAAGGCCGCTTGAAAAGATTGCCAGATCCTTGATACAAAGGATCCGTCCATGTCTGAAAGTATTGAAATAGGCACTCCATGACGTGCCACGATTTCTTTGAGATACAGTTTGGCAAGCTTTCTAGTGCTATCCTTTTCCCGTATTGGTAGGAAGTGCACAGACTTTGCCAATCGATCGACTATCACCCATATCATATCGTATCCTCTAGGAGTCCTGGATAATTTTGTTATAAAACCCATCAATATTTTCTGCCACTTCGAAACGGGTATCTCGGGTTGTTGCAACAAACCTGATGGCTTTTGATACTCCACCTTAACCTTTGCGCAGGCTAGGCACTTTCCGACGTAAGCAGCAACGTCGTTCTTAAGATTTGGCAACCAATAATATTCTTTCAAGTCTTGATACATCTTGTCCGATCCTGGATGGATTGAGTATCTCGAATTGTGGGCTCCATCAAAGATAATCTCCCGAATACCGCCAAAGAGTGGAACCCAAATGCGTCCCATGAAGTATAATGTTCCTTTTTCATTTGGCACCAACTGTTTCTCCATAACTCGGAGAAGTCCATCTTTGATGTTCTCTTCCTTGAGTGCTTCTTGTTGTGGGTCGTGAATACGCGTAGTAAGGTTTTTCTGAATCGTCATTTCCAAAGATCGAACCCTTAATGTTTTAACTCGTTCCTTTCGACTCAAGGCATCCGCTACCACGTTCGCCTTTCCTGGGTGGTACTTAATCTCACAAACATAATCATTCAACAACTCAACCCATCATCGTTGATGCATATTTAATTCCTTCTGATTAAATATGTGCTGAAGGCTTTAGTGATCCGTGAAGATAGTACACCGAGTACCATAAAGATAACGTCGCCAAATCTTCAAAGCAAATATCACTGCGCCTAATTCTAGGTCGTGGGTGGTATAATTTGTGACAACTGGCACAAAACCGGTAATTTCCGTACAATTTAATTATTATTTAATATCTGCAATTATGTGCTTAAATGTCAACATTGTCTGATTTCATGCTATACCTGTGAATTCATGCACGTTTTATACTTCAAATATTGCTTTATGCATTACTGTTAGCGTTGCGTCAGAAAGACTAGTAAACTCACCGGTAACACACACTGTGTCAGCAACTCTACAGAAAGCAGTCAGATAATGGAATTAGGGCCTAGGAGTAGGTCCAACGTCTAAAATACATTAAAACCCAAGTATGGATACAAGGGTTAACATATAAACTTTCCGGAAGCTAATCTATGCAATAAAAAGCACCCGAAACACACTTTAAATACTGAATTTTACATATTTCAGTAATAATTCAGCTCTGATCAGCATTTTAACACTGAAATATCATGCAAAATTTATGTTTTATTGTTCAAATTAACTTAAAAAGTGTGACAACTCTCAAAAATTTCATGTATCCGTACGATTAATTAAATGATTATTTAAAGTGCTTGATGGTTGTGCTAAATTATTTAACTGCTCTCGGATTACTGTGTTATACTTACATGTGCGTGTTAACATACTAGAAGTATACAGAAAAGTTACTGAATAGTCCGGTATATTTTCCTGAGTGTTAGGAATTAACCGTGTTACGAAAATATATATATAAGACGCCTTACGGAACAATTAAACAATTTAACGGAACAGTATCCGACCGTACAACCGGACATTACCCGGGACACCAAATATTTGTCAAACACATTATTTAATTAATCTGAGCTAGTCGTGATCCCCGTACACCATAACACCCACTAAAAACCCAATCACTAACACCTATCATCACATTACTTACAAACTAACTATCATTTACCAATTAGTTGCAAAATGTTACATAAAGCCCCCCCCCCCCCATCCGATTTTAGTCCCAAGTAGGACCCACAAATCATCCTCCATACTTCCAATATTTGATTAGATTTAACTCATTATTTTATTTGATCTTTTTCTTGCAAACTTGAACATGATATGTAAGAAATCTTATAAGGAGCATGGTCTTGAGATATTCATCATTCCACCAAGATTCACACTCAACCCTCATCACTCTACTCTCTCTCTTTTGGTTCATCCCATAACCGAAACCACATCCCACCATTTCATCATCTACCTCCTCCATTAACAAGTTCATTCCAAGCTTGAAGTGAGCCATGGAAGGTGCATCTTGAAGGAGCTTGTTTCAAGACTTTTCACCATCTTTTCTTACCAACTTTACACTAGATTCATCCCTAGCTATAAGCTAGTAGTAAGTCCTTTGTTACACTCTTGTTAATCTTGTTTAATCTCGTTTCTATGATCAAAGGGTGTAGTATGTTTAAAATCACTAAAATGTCAAGAACAAATAGATAAATATAAAGGTTTACTTATGATTGATACATAAAGATGAAAACTTGTTGGTTTAAGGGTGGTTAATGTATATATGATGTTTGATCGTCAAACTTTGATAAACCCGTTGTTCGGATACTTGTTAATACGTTTTAGTAACATTTAAACCACAAAACAGCAAGCTGAGTAATGATTTCAGCCGACTTCATCAGGCTGTAAACGGGCCATAACTTAACAAAAAAATGTATTTTCTGAAGCATAGATTTATGTGTTATAAAATACGGTTCTAATGGCACCAGAATCGTAATTTTTGGACTTCGTTTACTATTTTTAAAGAACCGATTCGTAACAGCAGCTTAGGCTGAGTTTTTACAGTAATAAATGAGTGTTGTATTTTCTGTTGTAACCAGAGTTTTGTGATGAATCAGACCATGAAATTTCTACAGTAGATGGAAACCGATGCATTTGTAATTACCCCACTGGAATTTCGTAAATCGAACACTCGATGAATTTTTAATAAATTGTTCCGTGGACTGTGGTCAGAAATACATAAATCTGAGTTCAGTCCGGAATATGAATTTTTATAAAATATTGCTAGTGAACCGGACCCCGATATTTTTACACAATAAAATATGGAACGTTTAAGACATCCTATAAAAATTTGGGAATTTTCGGAATAATTTAACTATTTTATTAAAATGTCCGAAAACAGCCGGTTTTGAATATAAATACTGAATTGAGATAAGTTGTGACTTGCGTGTCTAAATGTCGAGTATGCTATCCGTGAATGATCTAACATGTTATATATGTTATGTGAATCATCATATGTTTGTTTATGAGTGGGGAATGGATGAGAAGTATATATGGGCATAAACCGTTAAAGTGATGCATGTTATGTGATAGATACGTGTAGGAACTTTGTGTTCTATTTGAAGTCACTAATAAACTAAGTGGTAATCGTACTAGGACGTGATTGACCGACCTTGACTGTTAGCTACTTTTGAGAGTCAAACCGAGCAGCCGAGGTGAGTTCACTCTCCTAAGGCATGGGATTCCCGGTGGGTTGGGAATGGGATTGAATAACTACTCGTACTGTCATTACTATTAAACTACTTTTCACCGTCCTCGGATTGAAGGGCACGTACGTAAAACCTACGTACACTCACACTCGCTACGGTCCTTGGATCAAGAAGGGCACGTACAAACACGACTAGTCGACACATGGGAAGCCCCCACTAATCTTCGCACACATGTTTGGGAAACCGCGATACGGCCACTAATCATCGCACACATGTTTTGGAAACCGCGATCCGGCCACTAATCATCACAAACATGTTTGGGAAACCGCGATACAGATAACTAAGATACTTGGTTTACGAAATGAACAAATGATTCACGAACACTATAACTAAATAACCAACTGTGAATTCACTCAACTTTGTTGTTGACTCGTTGTTACATGCCTTGCAGGTCTTAATGTATCTATGGAGCTTGCATCGGAGTGGGAAGAGTCGTTGTGGGACATGGATAACTGTGTACCATGCTAAACATTTGAAACGTTTAAACTTATGATTTGGTTTTAAACTTTATGCTTCCGCTTGTAACTTAAACTATGTTTTGTTTAAACACCAATTGTATTATGTTGGAATTTACAAACTACTTACATACTTGTTCAATATGATTGGTGGCTTGATCCTGGTCACGTCACGCCTCCAAGCGGTGGTACTCCGCATGGTGGATTTTGGGGGTGTGACAAAAAGTGTCGGGAATCGAAAGTGTCACAAAAGGGTACATAAAGAACACTAAACGGTATAGTTTGACACTTTAACGAACCGGTATCTAACCAAACAACCGGACACTACCCGAAACGTCAAAATTACTCTAGAAGCATTGTTTTAATATTTCTGAGCTAGTTATGATCCCCGAACACCCTAACACACTATATGACACCATATATGCATAAACATTAAACATTACACTTAAGTTCTAACTAGATTACTTAACTTATCATCAAACCACAACCAAGACCCCCCCTTCCAATTGACGGTCACAAGTGGGTCCCCCACTTGTGATTTCTTTTGATCTCATAAGATTGTGATCTTGGATTTGCTTTGTACTTAGAAGACATATTATACAATGGACAAAAGATCAATATGGTTATAAGAGGAAACCTTGGGTTCATAATCTCATTCTCACACCTACACTTCACACACACAACTCTCTCCCTCTCCTTCTCCACTCACGACCGTAGCCAACCACCCAAACCACCATCATCATTCATTCAAGCTCATCCATTCTCAAGGCATCTCAAGGTGTAAGAAGGTCTACAAGAAAGCTTGGTGGCATTGGAGATTGAAGGACCTCCTTCATTTGTTTTTATCCATCACATTTGTCACCTTCATCTTCTAGTGTTCTTCCCTGGCCCTTGTGCTAGTAGTAAGGTCCTTATAATCTCTTTTTACTTCATATTTAGTTGGTTAAAAGATGATGAACATTGTTAATCTTGAAGAACACTAAAGAACATAATCATGAAACTTTAATATAAGCTTAATAACATAAGAATACATGTTGATTAGTGTTGATTTGCTTTTTGATGATTGATGATTTGTGTTAGTGTTGTTAAACATCATATAAAACCTACTAGATTGTGATTTAACACATGATCTAGCAAGTTAAGGTGATGATCTTGTGAAAGACCAAGATGATCATACTTTGTATACATGAACTTGAAGGATGAAATTTGTTTTCATATTTAAAGATGATTTAAACAAAATACAAGTCTTGTAAGTGGATGATTTCCAAAATAGTTTTCCAAAGAAACTAAGTTAAATAACAAGATTTACATAGACTTGGTTCTTACTTAAACATACACTATTTTTGGTGATAAAACAAGTGTAGAAACACTTGTGAAGCAAGAAGATTTCATAAAGAAATGTTTTTGTAAAACATGTTTACTAGTTGTAAACACCTAAATCTTTCAAGAATGAAACTTTTAAAGAAGTAAACACACTTTAAAGGGTAACTAAACCTACTAAACACACTACCAAATTTCTACAAGTTTTTATGAAAGTTGAAGTTCATGTTATTAGGTAAATTACATAATTTTGGCACTTGGTAAGTGTTGATTTCATTGTTGATTGTTGTTGCAAATTTGTTTTGATGATTGAAAAGAAAATAAACACATGTTTTGAAAACATGGGAAACCTCCATTTTTAGGGGAAACCATGTCAAAATTTTTATAATATTTTGACACTTAGAAAAATATAAGTTTTGGTGAAACTTATTCCCTAAAAATTCACCTAAAAATATTTACCAAGGTTTCGCTAATTTTTGTGTAAATTTCAAGTTAAGGAATGATGATTTCTTCAAGATAAAATTGATATTAAGTATGTATATTTTTGAGGAAAATATATATATTTGTTGGTCACCAAATTTTGTGCTAAGTGTATGTAATATGTATTATATGTAATAGTGTATTAGGACTTGAAGATACACTAAATACTCCTAAGGAGTAAAAATACAAAAATACACATACAACATGCATAGACAAATACAAGAAAATATATTTATGAAAATATATTTCTTAATAGATTATGTAACTTGGACAAGTTATGAACTTAAAATGTATTGTTGGACGAAAATATATAACTCGGGGGAAAAATACAAGATACTTATATTTATTTTTGGGAAAATAATATAAGTAAGATACATAGTTAAAAATATAAATTATTTTTAACAACAAAGAACACATACATAAAAGATGGTGACTTGTACTTGTGCGATACAAGTCTAGTGACTAACGTTAATAAAACACGTATAGGTCACGCCGCTATAAAACCAACCGGTGAAGTTTACGGCGCAAGATACGCAAAGTTGTGAGTTCATGTCCCCACTTTTAAACTTTTACTTGTTTTCTAAACTTGGGGAAAATGCATGTTTTATGGTATGTTGAATACAAAAACTAAGGAATGATACTTTAGATCATGTCACGAATAGGGTGCCATAAGCACCATTAATCAGTTACATACCAAGACCGTGGAACAAAATGTTAGATCTAATGGGTTTCAGGCAGCCACCCTCTTGGCCACTCTTTTACCAAGTAGTGCTTTTGTGTCTCTAGTCGTGAATCGACAGTCGTGGATTCGACAACTAATGCCCTCGATCTTGATTTCCTTATATTTACAGAAATACTTATTTCATACAAATTACATACCATGTTTCATTCAAGTATACAAACATTCAATTCAAAAACTGTATGAATTCACACCAACATTATGTTGACAATTTTCCAAAAACTCACATGTATTTCAGGTAACTAAAGTGGATGTGCGCGCGGCCTTACTCTTGCTCTTGGATGTTGTTTATGTTTTTTGCTATCTTGTGTCAAGACTCCGATGCCTGTTTTGTGGGAATTGGTTATTATATTTCATCCTATGTGGGATATAAGAACCAAGTTCTCGATGTTCGTCTTTTAAATAAAGTCGTAAACTTTTCAGACAATATGCTATCTTGTGATATAAACACTTAAGCTATGTTATGGTTTAATTATGCAATGATGATGGCATTTGGAGTTATTTTTTGAGCATGTAGTAAGTTTACCTTTCGTATGCAATGAGAACCTTTCAAGATGACGCCTCGTGCTTCCGCCGTAGAAAGGGGTGTGACATAATTCTTCTCATGAACTTTCAACTGACGCGATGCATATGCGATGAACTTTTGTCGTTGCATAAGCACGCAACCCAAACCTTGACGCGAAGCGTCGCAATACACCACAAAATCATCGGTAACTTCAGGCAGTGATAAGTGTTGGTGCATATTTTGTACGTCTGCCACTGTGCGAATAGTTAGATAGAGCGTGTGTTGAATATTGTATAGAATAAGAGAAAGTTGGACACGATTTAGTAAATGTCAAGGTCCATCCGGACGGATGACCATCCGGTCGGATGACAATCCGGACGGATGGACACATAGGTAGTTGTCTATAAATAGGGAAGTGGGGTTCCCATTTGGACAAGCTTTTGGTCCCTGAGGGGAGATGCTGTCCAATTGGTCTCGTGGTGCTGTAACTTGTTCAATAATCAATAGAGACTAGATTATAAGTGACTTCTCGGTGTCGTATCTATCTTCTACTCCTTTCTTAGTCGTAATAAGCGCACCGAACACGTCGGATCGAGACCGAAGATCCGTTAAACTCGCCGGTTCCCGGATTAGCAATAAGATCGGTGCATCGCATAGCTTATCCTTGAGAAGTTGGAATCCTTCCTCTTGTTTTTCACCCCAGTCAAACTTCTTATCTTTCTGCGTAAGGGAAGTTAGCGATTGAGCAACTTTGGAAAAATTCTTAATAAATCTCCAGTAGTAGCCTGCTATTCCCAGAAACTGCCGTACTTTGGTCGGAGTTTTGGGAACTTCCCAATTCGAGATCGCTTCAATCTTTGACTGGCCTACATGAATACCATTCTCGTTCACAACATGCCGAAGGAACTGTACTTCGCGAATCCAGAATTCGCACTTAGAGAACTTCGCATAAAGCTTCTCTTTCTTTAGCAGTTCTAAAATGGTTCTCAGATGTTGCTTATACTCCTCCTTCGTTCGCGAATATATCAAGATATCATCGATAAATACTATCATAAATTTATCGAGATATGGTTTGCATACGTGATTCATCAAATCCATAAAAACCGTTGGTGCATTCGTCAATCCAAATGGCATAACGAGGAATTCGTAGTGCCCATAACGAGTCCTGAACGTTGTCTTGGGTATGCTTTCCTCTTGAATCCTCAACTGGTGATAGCCAGACCGGAGGTCTATCTTGGAGTAATAACTTGATCCTTGTAATTGGTCAAATAAATATTCAATCCCCTGTAGTGGATACCGATTCTTGACCGTGAGTTTATTCAACTCTCTATAGTCAATACACATCTGGAACATTCCATCCTTTTTCTTCACGAACAATACTGGGGCTCCCCAAGGAGAGAATCTTGGTCTGATGAATCCTTTATCCAGCAACTCCTGGAGTTGCGTAGTTAATTCTTGCATCTCGGATGGCGCAAGTAGATAAAGTGCCTTGGCCATGGGCGCGGCTCCCGGAACCAAGTCAATGTGGAATTCAACTTGTCTTTGTGGAGGTAATCCCAGCAAGTCTTCGGGGAAGACCCCCAGGAAATCCTTCACCACAGGAATGTCTTCAAGCTTCGGTTCCTTGACCTTCTTGTCTACCACATGCGCCAAAAATGCAACACATCCTTTTCGCAAACATTTCTGGGCCTTCATGCAGTTGATGATTCGCAGGGGCGTGTCGCGCTTCTCCCTGTGTACTATGAGTGTTTCATCATTTGCGAGTGGGATGTGAATGATCTTCTCATGGAAAACAACTTTAGCTCTATTCTTGGATAGCCAATCCATGTCAACCATAACATCGAAGCTACCCAATTGGATGGGTAAAAGATCAATGCTAAATCTCTGTTCTCCAAGTTCCAAAAAACACCCTTTAACGACTTCTCCCGATTCGACGAGTTTACCATCGGCTAATTCTATCGAATAAGGAATGTCTAATCTAATAGACTCAACTCCAAGCATATGTTTAAATTCCACAGACATGAAAAAAAATTGGCACTAGTGTCAAATAGTATGGATGCAAAGTGATTGTTAACGAGAAACGTACTGCTGACCACATTAGGGTCTTCGTGGGCGTTCCTTGCTCCTATGACAAATGCTCGACCTTGAGCGTTGTTCTCCTTCGGGCAGTCTTTCTTGAAGTGTTCCTTACTACCACAACCATAACACCCTTGATTACATCCGTATCCATTCCCATTCCGATTACCAGCACCATTGCCACTACCATTAATGTTCCCATTACCAGCACCATTTCCATTTCTGTTTCCATTACCATTAGCATTACCATTACCACCTCTATTTCCTTTCCCCCAATAGTCTTCGGTACGGTGACCCAATTTCCCGCATTTATCACACCTCGCAATGCGACAAGCTCCCACATGATGATACCTGCACTTGTCGCATTTGGGCAGAGTGCCATGGTATCTTTTAACTCCAGTATCATTTGTAGTCGCAAATATTTTCTCCTCCTTAGGCAGGTTAGTGTCACGTTTCTTGTTGTTGTTGGAGTTATTGTTGTTGTTGCGAGTTGCTGACTTCAATTTTGAATGTTTTCTTTTCTTATCACCGGATGACTCAACATGTGTTTCAACTTTCTCGGTGATCTTTAATGCCAACTTCTTCATACGAACCACATCTTCAGTGAGGCTGGCAACTAGAGTTACAGCCTGTGTAATTGTAGCAGGGTTCGCTGAAGTCACTAAGTGAAGAAACACTGGTTCGAATGACCGGAATCAATCAGACCAGGGTTTAGTTCTGCATAAAAAGGTGAGTCCTCTCGTTTGATTTGAGGTTTGGCTAAGCTTCTTCTCCAAACGATATCTGCAAAATGAACAGCCGTTAGACTCGCCACGGGGAGAATGGGGGTTTTCTCCGTGACCACCCTCCGACGTGAGAATAAGTACAGATCTCAATGAAGAAGAAGAAGAAGGAGTAGTGAAAGTGAAGTGAGAGTAACTTGAGATATTGTACCTGAATTGTCCTATTTATAACCGGATTTGGGTGAGAAAGTTTGTTGACGGGAGAGATAACAGAAAGCATTTTCCATAAGCGGTTACTCCTTCTGCCGTTAATCTTCATCTTGACGTTCATGCACAAGGATCGTGAGTGAGATCAACGGCTAGGGAGGTGCCACGTGGAAAGTGAATGTGGGTGGATCCTTCTCCAAGTTAGTGCCATCATCATGACCTTGATGAGCATTCAGGATGATGCCACGTCATCATTCGGTTATAACTGAATGGTTGTACACGATGGGGCCTTCTAGAAGGTTTACAACTGTAATCATCTATGCCTCTGCCTCATGCTGATTCTATTGTAATAGAAAGGTCTTTTCTGTTTAAGTCTGGGTTGTAATTGCACGGAGGTATTTTGTTTCCATCCTAACTGTTCTGTTGCATGAGTCTGCGCAAGGACATGTTATTGGTTTTCTCGGCGCGCGGATGTTGAAGACTACTTTCTTTTGAGTTCCCTTCTTTAGAACCGGTGTGCAGCTGCGCAGGGTTTTCTTTAAAGAGGGTTTATTGTGGTGAAGTTGTGGTATGGTCCAATGTTCATGTGCAAGGTTTTTGGGACAATATCCCTTCAAGTCCCCCCAGTCCAGTGTTTCTCTTATGCAAGTAAGTGGAGTACTAGAACTATATAAGAGAAGTGGGATTTGTGCTTTATGAAGTTTTGGCGCGAAATGTGGGGAACCTTCTTGGAGAAGATACTCTACTTTTAAGTTGAAAAGATCATTATGCTATAGTGAACGTTTTCTAGCGTGTGCTGACTTTGATGTGACGTGGACCATGTGTCAGAGGCTAGAAGGTGAATAGGCGTTTGACCGATCGCCTCCCAATTGAAACTGTAGCTTGTGGGAATGTGTGCAGGCGTTTGATGTTGTCAAAAGTTAATAATGAAATCGATGATTACTGCAACGCCGCCGTTCAGAAGGTGGCGATTTGACATTAATCATTACGATTTCTTACACTTCCCTTAATTGTGCTTACGTCAGCCCATTTCAGATATATATATATATAGATTATTGCTTTTTACCAGATTTGATAAAAACAACATGAGTCAGAAGTTCCGTCTACGAAGGGTTTCTGAAATTTTAAAGACTCTTGATGCTGCTGATGCTATGGTCCGTCTTGGAGATCAGACCCCGAAATAAGTTGTAAGAAGTGGAGGATGTCTTTTTTCCATACCATGCCCTGTTAAAGGTAAAGATGATGTCTCCTTCCTCACTGGGGTTAGAAATGATGTAGGTGCTATGCTTTTGTCGGCCGATGCTTTGACGAAGGTTTTCCCATCCGATCGGAGAAGTCGGTGTACGGTGGTGTATAAACGGCGTCGAAGTGGTCGACTTTCGGCAACTCCGGCTGAAGCCCAAATGATGACGTCTACTGTGGGTGATGAGGAGAATGGTAATGAATGGATCGTTGACCCTCACCCTCTCAAGTGGTATGGTGAAGCACTACATACTCATGCAGAGGTGTTGGCCATGTTCCCAGATGTCTAGTTTATTGTAACTTATTTTGTATGTTTTTTGTAAATATTGTTTGATGCACTGCTGTGCTCGTATATTTTGTCAATGTGCTTGCTTCACGAGTAACTTTTTGATGCACTGTTGTGCATGTATATTTTTGTTAATGTGTATGGTGCCCAAGTAACTGTCTCGAATATAAGATATGTTTGGATTACAATGTCTTGCATGTGTATAATTACTTTGTTTAGGTAAAGCAAATAAAGATGGTATAAACCTCATGTGTGAACGTAGGTCTGGATTGTATACGGGACTTGTATACGTGGACCGTTCATGAGAGTTGTAATGTTTTACCATAGTATTTTCACGCTTACCAAAAGAAATTACATGCATTTTGTAATAAACAATAGATCATAACAGGAGTAATACTTTGTATTGATTAAATAAGGCACGGGGGCCAGTAGATACAAAGTAAATAAATAAAATAATTATGTTGCTTGCGCAAGCATTGGCTGTTGTGCGGGATGGATAGGTTGGCTACATGTAGCATCTGCGCAACTGTTGCACATTCCAAGTGCGTGGCACGTCTGTCCCATCAAGACTTTTTCAGGGTATACGCGCCTTTACCTAGGACTTCGTGAATGACGTATGGTCCTTCCCATTTGGGTGCGAGTTTTCCTGGTTTCTCAGCATTGGAGGCCTCATTGTCTCGTAGAACAAAATCTCCTAGAACAAAAGTTCATACGCGCACCCGAGCATTATCATATTTCACTAGCTTTGATTTGTACCTGGTTTCGTTGATGGCTGCGTTTTCGCGCCTTTCTTCAAGGAGGTCCAGGTCAATTCTGCGCTTTCGCTCATTGTCTTGCTTTTCCATGGCGATCATTCGTGGTGATGGGAGGCCAACTTCTGCTGGAATTACCGCTTATGAGCCATAAACGAGACTGAATGGAGTTTCGCCTGTACTGGTTTTTGGCATAGTGCGGTGACCCCATAAAATGCTTGGGAGTTCGTCTACCCACCCCCTGCGCGCGGTTCCCAGCCTTGCTTTTATGACATCCACTATCTGCGTGTTTACACTCTCGACTTGCCCATTCGCCTGCAGGTGTGCTACAGAGGCAAAGTTGTGTTCGATGTTCATCTCTTTGAACCATTTTTGTAGATCTTCGGATGCGAAGTTTGTACCATTGTCAGAAATGATGCGCAACGGTAATCAGAATCGGCAGATAATGTGTTCCCAGATGAATTTTCGGATCACCATTGTAGTAGTCGATGCGAGAGCCTTTGCTTCTACCCACTTAGTAAAGTAGTCTACTGCTACTACTATAAACTTTACTGCGTTGGGCGCATCGGGGAAAGGACCGACTAGGTCAATGCCCCATTGTTGGAAGGGCCAAGCTGAAGTGACTAGGACCAGAGGGTTCTTTGGGCGGAGCGTCTTTGGGCATGGCATTGACATGACGTGCATTTGCGCAACAGTTCTACTTCATCTACATGCATACCAGGCCAGTAGTAGCCTGCATTCATGATTTTTGCAACTACCATGCGTGGGCCAGCATGGATTCCACATAGTCCTTCATGAATTTCGCGGACTAAGTACTGCGCGTCGGTCATATCTACGCATCGTAAAAGAGGACCCATGTATGATTTGCAGTACAAGATACCGTCTGCCATTTCGTAGTTTAGCGCCTTGTGCTGAATTTTTCTGGCTTTTGCCTTCCCTTCTGGAAGGATTCCATGTTGCAAGTATGTAATGATTGGGGACATCCAATATGGATTCCTGACTTCTATGATGTTTACTTGTCTTAAGGGAACAGATGGATTAGATAATACCTCGATGCGGACTTCTTTCGTGAGGTGTTTGAAGCTTGTAGCAGCTAGTTTGCTTAATCCATCTGCATGTTTGTTTTCTCTTCTGTTGATGTGAACTATCTTGAAGGTCTGAAAATGGTTGATAAGGATTCTTGCCTATTCCAAATATAGAGCCATGGCTTCGCCTTTAGCGTCATAATGCCCGTTGACTTGTTCTGCTACTAATTTGGAGTAGACATGCGCTTCAAGATTTTTTGCTCCCATTTTGAGTGCCAGGCGGAGGCCTGCGAGGAACACTTCATACTCTGCTTCGTTATTAGTTCTTTTGATGTCTAGACGAATTGCGTATGTGAGTTCATGGTTATCAGAGCTAACTAGGCGAAGGCCTGCTCCTGCACCGTCGTCATTTGAGGCACCATCTGTATGTAACGTCCAAACTCTATCATCGAAGACTGGCGTAGGATTTTGTATGGCTTCACATTCCTGGATTTTGTCGACGGGAACTTCGGTGACAAAGTCTGCTAGGACCTGCCCTTTAATAGCTGGTTGAGGTTTGCATAAGATGTTGTATCCTCCTAACTCGATAGCCCATTTGGCTAACCTTCCATCGACATCTGGCTTGGATAGGATTTTCCCTAGATGATAGTTGGTAAGGACGGTGATAACGTGGCCAGAAAAATATCGTCGCAGCCTGCGTGACGCTTGAACTAATGCAAGGACAAGCTTCTCCATGATAGAATAGTGTGTCTCTGGACCAATTAACATTTTGCTGATGTAGTATATCGGAGTTTGAACTCTGTCCCTTTCGACCATTAGCACTATGTCGCTTGCTACTTCTGCTGTGGATAGATATAGGATTAATGGTTCATCTTTCCGCGGTGCTGTTAAGGTTTGTAGTTGAATTAGACATTCTTTCATCTGTTGAAAAGCTTTTTCTGCTTCTGGAGTCCATTGGAATTGGCTCTTTTTAACACAATTGCATAACGTGCTGATGAATGGGTATGACTTAGCAGCGTGATTTGCCAGAAATCTATTGAGTGCTGCTAACCGACCGGCGAGACGTTGCATCTCTTTAATCGATGCTGGTGACGACATCATTTGAATGGCTTCCACTTTTTCTAGGTTAACCCTGAAACCTTCTTCCATTCCGAATGAACATTTTATTGGGTTCAACTTTAGGTTAACTCTGCGCAGGGAGTCAAAGGTGCGTTGAATGTTTGTAAGCATAGATTCTTCCTCTCGGCTCATGATAACGAGATCGTCCATGTAAACTTCTACTGTTACGCCAATATCGTCTCCGAAGACTCTATCCATCAGACGTTGATAGGTGGCTCCCGCGTTGCGGAGGCCGAAAGGCATTTTTGTGTAGCAAAAAATACCTTTGTCTGTGCAGAAGGCCGTTTTATCTTCATCTTCCTCTTTCATTTACACTTGATGGTATCCTTTATAGCAATCTTGGAAACATTTCCAGCGGAAGGATGCTAATGAATCGACCTTTTTATCTATTTCTGGAAGGGCGTAATAGTCTTTTGGGCAGGCTTTGTTAAGATCTTTGAAGTCAACACACATGCGCCACCCGCCGTTATGGTTTTGTACAATTACTGGGTTGGCTACCCAGGTTTAATATTATACTTCGCGCAGGATCCTAGCTTGAAGTAATTCGGCTACTTGTTCGTTCACTGCGTTTGCTTTTTCTGTACTTAGACTGCGCTTCCCTTGCGCGACTGGTTTCGCGGAAGGTCGAATATTTAAGCAGTGCCGTGTTATCTCTCTTGGTACTCCAGTCATGTCCGCCGGGGACCATGCAAAGATATCCATGTTGTTAGATAGGAGTTCCTTTAATTTTGCGCGGATTGCTGGTGAGATGGCGTGTCCTAACAAAATGGTTTCTTCAGGGTATTCCTCGTTGAGGACCCACTTTTCTGGTTCATTTGACGGTGATGGTATGGAGGTAATCATACTGAATTCTCTCTGCGATCGTCTTCCCAGCAGTACCTCGTGGCGTGATGTTGCTGGCATAACCATAAAATTGACTGTGACAGTGCTCGAGTGTTCGCCATCTGAGAGTGTTACATGGAAGGAAATTTGACCTAACGGAAAGACGGCTTCATTGTAGAAACCAGTGAGAGGAAATTCTACTGGTTTCAAGTGCGCCTTGTCCTCTAGGTCTAATTGTTTAAAGAATTGCTCGTAAATTATATCCATGGAACTGCCCGGATCTATAAACATGTAATCAGTGCGATAATTACCGAAGATACTAGTTATGATTACCGGGCGTTATTCTTGAGGACCTCCTGGAACGACGGGAAAGACTACTTCTTGTTCTCGCAAGTGCTGACTGTGGCTCCGTTTGTGCGGTCTTCGTGAAGGTCCTCCTTGTACCATGTATGTCTGTTGCGTATTGGTTTCCTGGTGGTTGTTATCCTCCGTATTTTGTTTTATATATCTGAATGGCTCCAGATATCCTTTGTTACTAAGTTGGGTGTCCCACTGTTGTGTTGATTGTGGGTCCAACATTGTAGTACCGGTTTTTCCCTTAAGCACATACCCTTCCTGGGACCTCTGATCATTAGATCTGTTATGGAAAGACTCAGATATGGAATTTGGTGCAAAAATTTCGTTTATGGTGTTCTGGAATTTGATGAACCAATACTCTGGTGTTTCCTCCGAAAGTAGATCTTGATGATTTCGAGTTCCAGATTGCATTTCTGAGGCGACAGAGCTTTTTGCCTCATGACAATTTTTGCTGCTAGCTGTTTTTCCCATGATTCCGTCGATCCGAGTAACCTGGGTTGGATTACCCTTGTTTTTGGATCAATAAATTGATTGGCTATTTGACAAATTCTCTGCCATGGAAAACAGAGATTGAAGAGAATTGAATCACAAAGAAAAGATGAGAATAAAAATTGAAAAATCGGTTGGTGCCAATGAAGAAACACTGGTTCGAATGACCGGAATCAGTCGGACCGGGGGTTTAGTTCTGCATTAAAGGGTGAGTCCTCTCGTTTGATTCGGGGTTTGGCTAAGCTTCTTCTCCGAACGATATCTGCAAAATGAATAGCTGTTAGACTCGCCACAGGGAGAATGGGGGTTCTCTCCATGACCACCCTCCTGCATGAGAACAAGTACAGATCTCAATGAAGAAGAAGAAGGAGTAGTGAAAGTGAAGTGAGAGTAACTTGAGAGATTGTACCTGAATTGTCCTATTTATAACCGGATTTGGGCGGGAAAGTTTGTTGACATGAGAGATAACGGAAAGCATTTTCCGTAAGCGGTTACTCCTTCTGCCGTTAATCTTCATCTTGACGTTCATTCACACGGATCGTGAGTGAGATCAACGGCTAAGGATGTGCCACGTGGAAAGTGAATGTGGGTGAATCCTTCTCCAAGTTAGTGCCATCATCGTGACCTTGATGAGCGTTCAGGTGTTGGACTCTGTATGCCCAAGACACATATGAAATTGATGTGGCTAGTACGTTATGATCCAAGTCGAGTCATAACCAATAACAAGCTAGACAAACACTTACAATATTTATTTATGATATGATCAAACAAATAAATATTAACACTTAGAATATTTAGAAATTGGTTTTCTAAATAATTGCACTTGACAAACTAATAAATTATATGGATTATTTGTTTTGAGAGAGTATTTTATTTTGTTATTTAATTGGTTAAATAACATAATAAAAATAGCATAAGTCTTATAACATATGATGTTATATTTTATAAAAGTTATAAAATATATATATATATATGTTAGACTTATATTATTTAAAAGAAAAATTGGATTTTTTTTAAATAAAAGTCTAGGCCGCCACCCCCCCCCCCATGGGGTCTTCCCAAAAATTGTTGGTCGAATGAGATTTCATGCATTTGCATGTGTGTTGATTGGGTGGTCTTCCCTAAATGTTTTGGCCAATCACATTGCATGCAATTGCATGTATTAGATGGCTCTTGATTGGTCAAAATGGGTGGCAATATTCTCTCATTTTACTATAACCATTTTGTATGACAAAATGGAGTAGAAGACTTGTATGAACTTGATAAAGATTAGAGAAAGCACTCTCAAAAAAATCGGCCATATGATGTTTGATCATGAGGTTTTCAAGTTTGTAATTCAAGTGCTTAGAACTCTCATATTCCCTAGTGTAATTTTTGGCCAAGGGTTGGCTCCAAGAAGGAAATTCTAGTGAGTTCACAAGTGCTCAAATCCTAGCTAAAACTAAGGTGTTTGTTGGAAGGCTTGGGGTATACAAGCTTGAGGTCTTCTACACTTGAAGGCAACCGTTCAAGAAGCATCATCTTCTTCATATCCTTTACTCCTTGGAAGGTAGTATTCTAAACACTCTATGGTTGTGTTTTTATTTTGATAGCATGCATGTTCATATATGGATCCGGGATTGGGTTTTACACATAAAATGAGTTTTATATCTTGTAAGTAACATGTTTTAAATAATAATTTCCGCTGCGTTTTTATTTTATATGGATAAAATACTTTGATAAACATGTGAAAAACCCAACAGTGGTATCAGAGCCGCTTATATGAATGCATGCTTCACTAGACTTAAAATTCTCGGGTTTCGGGTTTGGTGAAAACCCTATGGCCGAAATTTTTAGCATGGTTCTCCCTTTGTTTTTCAAGAATATTTTCTTACATGCATAAAAGTATCTTGAAAAAATTATGTTATTTGGATGATTGTTTTGTTTGGACAAAAAAACCCACTTTTTCGGTTTTTCATTCTTGGCCGAAAATGGGTAATAAAAGGGAACCATTTTTGCTTCTTGAATTTTATATATATGTGGATATATATATTTTTGGTGTTCATAACCTAGCCATGACCTTGTATGAATATGTAGAATGTTTGTGTTTGTGATTTATATTTAATTATATCAAAGGGTTGTAATAATTATTAATTTTGTTCTTCCATTTGTAAAGTTATGTAATTTATTTATTTTCATTTGGCATGTAAATAAATAGATTAGGTGCATTTTGTTTTTACTAGAAAAAATGTATTAGGATAATTTTTTTTTGTAAAAGAAGATGCACACAAAAATGCGTTTTTGGTTTTGGCTATTTTCGGGCCTAAGGGACTTCACGGTTCTTAACGGGATTTTAGCCCGATAACCAAAACACATTTTTGAAGTCCAAAGGAGTTTGGAGCTGAATATAAAAGACATTTGGAAGACCAAAGAATGTGAAGAAATCACAACACAAGAAGAAGACTTGAAGCATTCGGATGCGGGATCAAGTGGGAGTTCAACGACACATTATTTGTGTCAATATTCACCCTTTAGGAAGGACCTTTTGGCACACTTGTTTTGTCACACCCCGACCACGTAGAACAACAAATCGTGGCGCAAACGTCGGGGTGTGTTGTAACAGAATTAATTGTTTCACAACCATGGAAAATAAAGTTACGTTTTATTTAACAAACAAGAAAGTTACATTGTCTTAAACAAGAAACAAAGAGTACATAACATAAATTAACTAGTTCTTGCTTCGTTTTAAGTCACTAAGGCACAGGTCCGCCTAAGTGTGTCTCGATCATCCTATGCAAAAGCTCCTGAAAACACATGCGAAAATAGGTACGTCAGCATAAAAATGCCTGTGAGATACATAGGTTTTGTGAAAATAGGATTCATGACTTAAGTTTAAGAAAAATGTTTAATAAAATTTAGTCATGAACCTTGTAAATTGTTTTGTTTTGTAAATTATTTAAAAAGCAATAAGATCAGATGATATGTATAAATAAAAGAATAATGTAAGGTTAAATGAATAACCAAGTAAAATGAATTGTATAAAGTAAACTGTTTTGTAAACCAAAGTCTTGTGAAAAGCGTGTTACTTGTGTAAAATGTATAAGTCCAAAATGAATGATTTAAATAACGCTATGATATGTAATATAATACAAGCATTTATATATAGTAAGTACCAGTGGCGTATCCACCATATCATACTACTCACATCTCGTTACTTAAGTCACTTAAACAAACCACCAATGTATAAAGTCTACGTTTAAACCAATTGTCAAAAGTCCTTGTATAAACCATATCAAATGTTAAAAGTCCAAATGTAGTCAAGTAATGTGTAACAAATGTTATGTATGGTAAGTAATGTGTTGTTACATAAACCAAATGTAAAAATGTACAAAACAAAGTATTTTGAATATATCAAAAAGTTATGTTTTGCAAAGTAAATGCATGTTTTATTGATACAAACACTTATGTGGTAAGTTAACGCATACATTCAAGCCTTGAGACAGACGGATAACCCTAAGTCAAGGTTATCAAAAGAAATGTTTTCGGATTCAGTCATTCCTTACACCCAAACAAACCTAGGATGTCAGGAACGGGATTTGTCAAGTCCTATGGTACCACTACTTACTACCGAGCGGCGTAGCTAATGTTAATGAACGTATATAAGTCCCGTTTGTACAAACCAAATGTCATACCGGTTGTAAACATGTTAAATGAAAACAATGTGCTAAGTATGTTAAGTTAACATACAAAGCAGAAAAGTCATGTAAATCAATGTGCTAGCATGCTCAGTCAACATACATAGCAGAAATGTAAAGTAAAACAATGTACTAAGTATGCTAAGTAAACATACATAGCCAAAACAATGTAATGTAAATCATGTACTATAAATGTACTAACGAACATAGCAAGTATATGATGTGAAAACATGGAAAGCATGAAAGTAACAAGTAGGCACATGTGTTACACCCCAAAACAGTTTGGAAAACAGTAAAGAGGGGTCTATGTACTCACATGAGATTGCCTAGAAGTCCCTGAGTAACAACCAAGCAATGCTATAGATCACGGAAATCAAACGGCACCTAAGATAGGTAACTATGTTAATAAACGGACCTAAATCGGAGGATCAGATAGAATGAGGGTTCGTAAACCAAACGAGTATGGGAACTCGTGTAATATGGTTTAACAAAGCCTACATACTAAAATGAAACCTAACCTAAGTGCTTACGACCCATTACGACCCCTTTAGGTAGCTTATGCTACTTTAACGCGTCGTTCGCGTAAAACGCGTTCAGAATGCCTAACTAGCCCTATGATAAGTAAAATATGCCTTAACATGTCTAATATTGTTGCTAAATCTGTTTAGATATCAAAAATTATGTTACATAGGCTTAAAATGAATTTTGGCGTAAAAAGGGCATTTTGGTAATTTACCTAAGGCATATAAACTACCTATCATGCGACTAATCAAACCTAAGTGACCATAAGGTATAACCTCAGAAGGTTATTCCCTACGCTACTATGGTCACTTAACATGTTTGGTCGGATCCTAATGATCGACCAAACGGGTCGTGTTCGAAAGTCTAAGCGGGTGTTTAGTCCGCTTGACTTTCGGCTCCACACAAGCACTAATCTAAAAAAGTGACGAGCTAAACATGCTAGAACATGTTTAGTTAAGTTAGAAAACAGGTTTTGATATCAAAACAAATGGTTTTGATATCCTTGAGTAGTTTGGTTACAAAATACGCGAGAAAACGCATTTTGGCCGAAACTACGACTCGTCACTAAGCCTAGATAACGTGGTAATCAGTAGGTATAGTCACTAGGGACTATAACCATCGTGATTACGCTCATGTTATGAAGTTCAAACGAACTTCGCGTTGACCATAAACTGTTCAAAGCAGAAAGTCAAACGCAGTTTGACTTTAACGACAAAAACGAATGAAAAGAACGAAAGAATACTTACAGAAGGTCCCCACAAGCTCTTGATCCGATTTACTCTCAGGTATGAAGCATAAACTTCAACTTAGAGAGCCAAAATCAGATTCAAGTGTGCTTTGGGAGGAAGTGAGGGTGGGTATTTATAGGAATTCAAGAACCGTTAAGATCGTTAAACGAAAACTGAGCTTTGATTTGGACCTTACATGTGTGCCCATGGTTTTCTAAAACCATGGGAGCCCCTAATAATGGACTAGGTTCATTGAATACCAGCCCATGGTTTTGCAAAACCATGGGTTAAAACTATCAACACTTCAAAATGGACTAGGTTCATTGAATCTAGTCAGAAATTTCAAAATTGGTCCCTGTACTTGTAAAACTTGATTTTTGCACTTTTAAGCCCCGTTAACCCCATTTCAAGGCTCTAAAATAAAGTTAAAGTATAGGGAACTCAAAACATGCTCTAAAATATCCCGGATGTCGGTTCGTTTGGCCGTACGATTGCGTTGTTCGGTTAACTACGACGGAAGTCGTAACAGACGCAAAAACGATCCAAATTGCGTGATGAATGGATTTTTAACAAGACAATCACTAAAACATAATATTTTAATGATTACATAAATTTTTGGATGTCCGGATGTATTCAGAATGTAAGTTATGCGCAAAAATGCAAACTTATGCGCTTTTTGACGCTTTTAGTCCCTGAATGAGCATAAAGTTTATTTTAGCACACCGAACACCTCAAAGCCTATTTCTAAGCTATGTAAAGGGTATTTAGGGTGTGTTTAACTTATGGTCATGTTCCAGAATGTCTGTTCCAGTACGAAACGTCATACTTTCGCAGTTTGTCAAATTTAGTCCTTGTAAGCGAATTAACTTGATTTTGCCATACCAAAGCCTGTAGGTCCCTATCCCGTGTGGATCGTAACAAAAATGACAATCTACCAAGGGTGCGGAATCCCCTTGATAAACCAAATAAACAGAAACAAGAACACCAGACAATTTACCAACCGATCTTCTATGATTATCCAACGAAAACGTTTACAATCACTCAAGATCCTCACGAACTCACAGCCAATAATCTGTGTATTCGAACTCTCTCTCAATCGCCTAAAAGTCTCCAAAAGTCTCTCAAAAGTCTCTCAAAAGTCTAACCCTAAAACTCTAGGTAAAGGTTGTTTATATACACACAACCATACAATTCGAACTGGGCCAAGCCCATACGAATTCTGTTTACAATTCGGGCTAAACTAAATAGACTTAAACTTGATACAAACTTGGACTAGATTGGGCTTCAACAACCTCGAATTCCATTCAGTCTTCATAAGTCTTCGCGGCCCAAACTCGTTTAATATCCAAAGACCAATCCAACGCTGTTGTCACATAACATGCACCAACAAACTCCCCCTTGACAATAGCTTGCAAAGGAAACTTTAGTCTTCAGAATCTCACAGTCTTTTGGTCTTTGGATAGCGTCAGCTTCAACATGAATTCTGTCAGCAACAGACTCCCCCTAAGCTGATGTATCCAATCACCAAATCTTCCAAGTTGTATTCAGCATTCGCAATAAGTCTTCACAGCATCCATTCTGCATTGTAGAAGGAGGATTCTACCAAGCAGCAACAAACTCCTCATCTCTTCAAAGCAACTTCTCATCAACAAACTGCTTCAATCTGTATACTATAAAACAAACATCTCGAGAAACCATAAGAATTTTTCAACATAGTTAAGGAATTATTATTATTCAAGAGATAGTTAAACTGTATAACAGATTAAGCATTTTCAAATTAAGCACCAACACGCACAAATTTTTTTAAACAAACACCTTATAACCTGCATCATTTCAAAATTTTGAACCCACTTACTAACACCGTCTCCCCCTATCAGTAACAACTCCTCCACGAATAACAGTTTTCCGTACATTAAGAATTTTAAACAGAAAAAGACACTATTTTTGTATTTTTGTATTTTCTGAAAGCAAATAAATACGAAAAGCAATAAACACTCTGTTTTTGTGAGAATCACCGGTAAGAAGATCATATCAGCACAATCAAACTGTTTCACACTATTAGATAATTCTTTATTTAATTTTTCGTGAAAAGCAGTTCAAGACGATTACCAGTATGTTTGTCCATCTAAACAAAATGCATGAACATTTCAAGTACCATTACCGTATGATACGTTAAGGTAATTTTATTTTGATATATTTAGTGTGTCCCACTTCAGGATATACCCCCGCGATCAAGGTATGCACAAAGATTCATCGTAGTAGGTGAGTATACTGATTTCATCCTTTAAGATATCATAACAATGTCTAGGTCTGCATATAATCTATTTTATCATGTTTTGATTGCTTAACAATGAACACCCAAACAAATACTAATCAAATCCTGGAAATATCAACAACACACTCTATCATGCAAGTATCTTCCCTACCACATATTTCACAAGTCCAATCCAGATTTCTGAAATCTTAACTGGGAATAGGTTGAGAAGAGAACAGAATAGATCTTTAGGAGAGATGGTATAATATACAGATCAAATGAGTTTTCTCAGTTTGATATAGGTTTATTGGGTTTCATTTGGGCACTTGAGGGCCTCTTTCGGGTGTATTAGATCTATAGTGCGACAACGTACAGCTAGGTCAGCATGTATCTGGATGCAGCAGAAGCTGTCGTTGCCTAGCACCTCCAGGTCAGCATATATCTGGATGCAGCAGAGGAGATACACGACTTTTTTCAGAGAAGATTTCAGAATCAGATCAAAATTGTGTGTATCGGGACAACATACAGACATTCAAATAGAAATGAGCTAATTCCAAGTGACTTTCTTTCCTGGGGTCATGTACAGTTTTAGTTGTAAACAGAAAGACAGCCAAGATATCCCCAGATGAAATAACAGTATAAAGACCCAAAACTTCAGATTTTGGCAATCTATCAACGCAAGATTTAAGGTCATTAAACCATACACCACTGATGTGTTCCCCACTCATACTCAGTGCTTTAATGTTTATATCACTTTGGTAAGTTGATTATTTCATGCTTTTGCCTACTGGTACATCATATGATGAAGCTGCTATCACACTTAAGCATTTTAATTTCAGTTTCAGTGTGACAGTCTAACTTGCTGATGTACTATCATTTCTTCTTTTTTCACACAGTGATAACTCATTTTTAATTTTCTATTTTTTATATTTTTGATTTTTCAATGTTTTTGTATTTTTGATTTTTGAAAAAGCAGTAAACTATTTACAAAATTCTTATGAAAAACCAGTTATTCAGGATTCCTCATCCCGTTGAGTTCGACTAAGTGTTCAAAGCGAGCCCAGTCAAAAGCTTTAGTATAAAGATCTACCAGGTTATCTAGTGTGTCGACTCAGCACTTTGAACTTCAATTTAAATCAAACAATATAAATATATCAACAATCTCACATCCCCCTTCTTCATATGCCTAGAGCAGCCATTATCAACATAAGTTGATAATCCTCCTTAGCAGCTCCTGCACACACCAACTAAGAAATTAGTTAGATTGGGGGACCCAAGCCTTAATGGTCTTGGGTCGTCCAAATTCACCAACTACTGGAACATCCATCCAATATCCATTACTCCTAACTGGAGTCTTGGATCTCAGACCTGTTGATGGAATTTGATTTTGATTTCCATAAGGTCTTTGGTCCTGAGGGTTCCTATATACATTTGGACTATATGACCTTTGAAAATTTTGATTCTGATATCTCAAATTTTGATTCCAAGAAGCTTGATTGTTATAATTTCTAAAGCCATTGTTATAAAAATTTCGACAACCATTATTTTGATATCGATTTTGATATTGACCTTGACTTCTGAAATTATTTAAATTTCCATTAAAATTGCTTCTAGGTCTCTCGTATCTGCCTGGTGGAGATCTAGGCCGAAATCTTTGTTGATTTCTTTGAAAATGTGGAACTTGTGGAGTTCCTGTTCCAGCCTTATCTACACCAACAGCAACATTTACTGGTTGCTTAGGAGCAGATTTCTTTTGAGAATTTGAGCCTTTCTCCTCACTATCACCTTCCTTCACTGGTAATTTCCCTCTCTGTTTTTCACTAAGTTGTGCTTCACTCTTTTTGTTAGGACAGCAGCTTGCTACATGTCCCTTGACGTGACATTTGAAGCACGATCTCTTTCTAGAAGACTTCTTAGCTGGATTCTCAGAGGTAGATCCCTTATCAGATGGTGATGATCCCTTAGATGAACCTTGTTCAGTTTGCTTAATTTTAGATTTTTCTATGCTCTTATTTTTTGCAAACTCTACATTCGATTCATTTTCAATAACAACAGTTTCATTTTTCATATCACTACCTTGAACAAAATTAATCTTTTTGACAAAAGCTTGATTTTTATTCTTAGGCGGTGAAATTTTCTTTTTCAAATCATCACTCTCAGATCCATCACCTTGACTTGATGTGGATGCGAAACTACTAGGTGTAGATGCCATAAAGTCTGCTAGCTCATTTTCACTAGGCAGGAATGAATAGTCATGACTAAGAGGAGGAGGGACTTCATTAAAGCCCTGGAAGCCCACACTTGTCTTGTCATTACTCTTCTTTAACCCACCCATCATGTGTTTCATTACAAAAGATGAATCTCTGAATTGACTCAATTTCTTTTCAAGTTCAACAATTTTGAGTTGTGCATCTGACAACTCTTTGCATTTTTCAGAAATCTCTTTTGTTTTCTCAGCCATCATGTCATGAGCTAAGTCTATGACTTGAAGTTTTTCATTTAATTTGCAAGTTAAAGCTTCAATTTCAGCTTCACAACCTTTTATTTTCTTCAAGTATGACGATTCACTTCTTTTAACAAAAAAATTTGCTTCTTTTATGTTAGACATCTCACTTACCAGACTTTGGTTTTGTGTTGTCAACCTGGCAACCTCACCCTGTAGTTCACGACATCTCAAACACACAGAAATAGATTGTACCTCTTTCTCATGAACTTCTGAGTTTTCATCAGCAATAACCTGTTCAGCTTCACTCTCCTTCTCTACTTCAGCATCCACTTTTGCTTCAGCATTCTTCACTTCAGATTCAGCATCACTCACACTAGTTTCAGCCTCATCAACTTGAACTATCTCTGCCATGAATGCCTGAGTGGCACTCTCATTCCCCTGATATCGCTTTTGTAATGCATCCCACATATCCTTTGAATTAGTGTACTTTGTGAAGGTATGCTTGATGCTATCAGGTAAGGACATCTTTATCGCAGCCAATGCTCTCTTTTCAGCGTCATACATCTTTTTATCATCCTCTATCATGTTCACATAGTCTGTTCTACGTGGTCTGCCCTCAAAATCGTGTGTTGGGTTTATGTACCCATCTTCAATGCAGATCCACATGCGTGCATCCTGAGATTCAATGAAAGATTTGAAGTTGTCCTTCCATGTAAGATAATTCTCCACCTTCATCATCTTAGGTGCATTCAATTTTGTCATGTTTGACATTTTAACGTAAGCAGACTGGTTAAACCGTACAATTTTAGTCCGAAACCTGTTTTTACTAAATTATACCGTTAGATTCGTCTCGAGATAACGATTCCAATGATATATAATGTCTAAAACCTATTTCGGAATTTTCCAGAGTCCAACGGTGCAAGCGGTTTGTCCAGATGAGTTACGGATGATAATCTAAACACGAAACTGTGAAAGTTTTCCTACGATTTCCTAGAAAAATTCCACCACTTTCAAAACACTTGTTGCGAGTCGAAACCTTTGTTTCGAGTCAAGACCATAGTTGCGAGTCAAATCAGCACACCTCGAAACCACTGTTGCGAGTCGCAACCACTGTTGCGAGTCAAATCAACACAAACCGAGACCACCAGTTACGAGTCGTAACCACCGTTGCGAGTCGAAACCACTGTTGCGAGTCAAATCAACACAAACCGAGACCACCAGTTACGAGTCGTAACCACCGTTGCGAGTCGAAACCACTGTTGCGAGTCAAATCAGCACAAGCCGAGACCACGGTTGCGAGTCGCGACCACTGTTGCGAGTCAAATCAGCACAAGTCGAGACTACAGTTGCGAGTCGCGACCACTGTTGCGAGTGAGCAATACCCTGTCGAGACCAGCAATCTTCCAGTAATAAATCCCGAAAAATCAGCACCTTTTAAACCACAGAATCTTCTTATCGAAATCCTTCCAAAGTAAACTCCTAAAAATCAGCAAACACTTTCCAATAACTCCAAAACAGATCAAAATCGTGAAAATTTTGATTGTTCTTCGATGTTCTTCGTGAATTCAAACAGCAACCCGAAAACTTGTTTCTTTCCGATCAGTTTTGAACCGTACACAAGAGCAAACGCTCTGATACCAATTGTAGGTCCCTATCCCGTGTGGATCGTAACAAAACTGACAATCTACCAAGGGTGCGGAATCCCCTTGATAAACCAAATAAACAGAAACAAGAACACCAGACAATTTACCAACCGATCTTCTATGATTATCCAACGAAAACGTTTACAATCACTCAAGATCCTCACGAACTCACAACCAATAATCTGTGTATTCGAACTCTCTCTCAATCGCCTAAAAGTCTCCAAAGTCTCTCAAAAGTCTCTCAAAAGTCTAACCCTAAAACTCTAGGTAAAGGTTGTTTATATACACACAACCATACAATTCAAACTGGGCCAAGCCCATACGAATTCTGTTTACAATTCGGGCTAAACTAAATAGACTTAAACTTGATACAAACTTGGACTAGATTGGGCTTCAACAACCTCGAATTCCATTCAGTCTTCATAAGTCTTCGCGGCCCAAACTCGTTTAATATCCAAAGACCGATCCAACGCTGTTGTCACATAACATGCACCAACAAAGCCTTCAAAACTTATTCCTAAGTTATGTAAAGGTTATTTAAGGTATTTTAAGCATATGTTCATGTTCTGGAGTGTTTGTCGCATTAAACTCATTACGTTTACGCACCAGTTTGCGTATAACTCTCCAGAAAGCGATGTAAAGTTTGAAATTGGACAAAAGTCAAAACATGAAAAATGTCAAACATAAATGAACAAACATTGGGATTAAATAACTTTGTTTTATTGATAATTGAACTGTTTACAATGATTACAAACACAGGTGTCACATGTTTCGGCTAACAAGTGTGGTCAAAATAGTTGGCTATGGTTATGCACCTAATGATATGTGTGTTGTGCTTGTGTGGTTGTTTATTTTGTTGTTTGATGATATTTGGATATGCATGCTTAACTAACTAATAATCAACAACAAGCTTAAAATTGGTTCTTTAAGGATCATTAAAATTGGTTAATAAAAGGTTATTAAAAATTAATGATTTTTATAATAAAATGGGTTTTATTAAAAAGAACCTTGAAAATTGATTTTCACTAAAGTGCCAAGGATTTGAATGCATGCAAATGTATGGTACATAAAGTTTTCTAAACTAGAATTTTTGAAAACTCAAAATCCCTTTTATAAAACAAGTCAAACACCATCCTTTTATACAATACTCGAATCACTTGGGAACTCTTTTGTGGGATAAAGGTCACCTAACCACATTTGAGGGAACTCGTATATTCGAGGTGGGTTTACCATGTTTGTGGGATAAAGGTCACCTAACCACTTATGTGTATAAACTCACACGTGTGTGTAAGTTGGACGACTTGATTTGGAAACCATGAACTTAGGGTCGCCGAAGCATGGCGAACAAAAGGTGTTGATGGGATTAAACATGCCAACTAAACATAAAGATGTTTAACCGATCCCATATGGCTAGAAGTTGCAAAGAGTTGCAATTGTCAAACGTTCACTACCTTGTTAATTTAAATAAAGGGATAAAGGTCACCTAACCGATATTTAAATGTAACGTTGGATTCTAGATTTTAATTATTAATTATCTATGAGACATTAAAGGGTATTAATGATTAAAATATAATAATATCGAAAATACTAAAATTGAACCTTGTTAAATTTTGTAGATGGCCACTAACAATACTACCCAAACCGTCCGTAACCTATCACTAAAAACAATCCTTGAAAAGGATCGTCTCAATCATAAAACTTTATGGATTTATATCGAAACTTAAGAATCGTTCTCAAGTAAGAAAAGATATCCTATGTGTTGAACGATCCTAATCCCAATGAACATCTTATGGAAGATAAGGATGCCTATAACGATTGGATTAAGTATATCAAGGATACTATGCAAACCTCTTGTCTCATGTTAGGAATTGTGATTCCCGAGATTCAAAAGGATTTTGAACATCATGAGCATACGACATGATTAACCAATTATAGGAAATGTTCCTAAGGGTAGAACGCTTCGAAACGGTTCGAACGCTTCATGCATGTCGAATGGAGGAAACCCAATCGGACTCATCTTATGTCTTTAAGATGAAAAGCCACATTGATCACCTCGAAAGGCTCAACATGGGTAAAAAGGGCTTTACCCATTCTAACGATCAATAAGGATGGCAACAAGAAAGGGCATCACCCCGACACCAAAGCAAATGTTGCAAATGGAAACGGGAAATTCAAAGGGAAAAAGGTTAGAAAGATTAGAGCAAAACCACCGAAACCAAAAGAGAAGAAGGCAAAGGTTGCCACGAACGATCCATGCTTTGAGTATGGTGGGATAGGGTATTTGAAAATGAATTGTCCAACCTATCTCAAAGAGTTGAAAATAAGAGGGATGCAGGGCAAACATCAGGTACATTCTTAATGATACATATTGACCTTAATGATATTTCTTCAAACACATGGGTATTAGATACCGGATGTGGAACTTATATTTGCAATTCATTGCAAGAATTCAAAAGAAATAAGCATTACAAGAAAGGAGACTATGTTTTGAAACTTCCAAATGGGTTGGAAATTGTTTTAAAATGTTTTGAATGCTCCTAGTTTGACTAGAAACATTATTTAAGTTTCCCTTTTGAGACAATATGTTTTGATTTAAAGTTTGTAAACAATGACATTTATATTTCGATGAATGACATGTTTTACTTTAAAACTATGCCTTCAAATGGTAGTTATGAATTGGTTCATAATAATACATCATTTGATAGTTCAATGTACCAAGCAATCACCAACAAACTCAAAATGGATTTGAGTGAGACCTATCTTTGGCATTATCGCCTTGATCATATAAACAGATGTCGCATGTAAAAACTTCAAAAGAATGGTCTTTTGGAAACAAAACAAATTGGTTCATTTGATACATGTGAATCCTGTTTACAAGGTAAAATGACTAAGAAACCCTTTAGTGGGAAAGGGCAATAGATTTCTTAGGTATCATACATTCAGATGTATGTGATCCTTTTAAGCCAATGACTAGGTATGGTGAAAGATACTTCATTAATTTTACAAACAACCGTAATAGTTATAGTTATGTGTACTTGTTGAGACACAAAGTTGAAGTTTTGAAATGTTCAAAGCCTTCAAAAGGTGAAGTACAATATCAACTCAATTAAAGTTCTTCGTTCCGAGAGAGGAGGAATCGAACTCTATTTGGATATGGTTCGATCTATGATGGCTAGGAGCGCATTATCTCTATCATTTTGGGGTTACGCTTTGCTCTTCGTGGCTCGTATATTAAATATGGCCCAAACCAAGAAAGTGCATATGACACCTTTTGAATATGGCATGGAAGGGTTCCATTATTATCATATTTAAAGGTAAGGGGTTGTAAAGCTTATGTTAAGCTATAGACCTCAAATAAATTGAAAGTCCGATCCACTAAGTGTATCTTCATAGGATATCCTAAAGATGGTATAGGATATTAATTCTACGATCCAACAGAGCAAAATGTATTTATTGCTCGAAAGGCTAAGTTCTTGGAAGCTAAGTTCCTTATGGAAGGAGCTAGTAGAACAGTGGAACTTGATGAGGATCAAGAACCACAAGCCGATACACGTTTGGTTGATACTAGCACTCAACAAGAGGTTGTTGAAAACGATCAAGAGATTGATCATTACACACAAAACGTTCGCAAATCTGGTAGAATAAGTAGTCCACCTGAAAGATATGGATTTTTCATGGATGGATGCTACGTGGTAGATTCGGGTGAACCTACCACATACCATGATGCAATGTCAAAATCCGATTGCGACAAATGGCTTGAGGCTATGAACGTAGAGATGCAATCCATGTATGGCAACCAAGTTTGGGAATTGGTTATGCCACCTCTTAACTCCAAAGTAGTTGGAAGTAAGTGGGTTTTCAGGAAGAAAACAGATATGCATGGTAACTTGGATACTTATAAAGCGAGACTTATAGCAAAAGGTTTCACTCAAACTCAAGGGGTTGATTATGATGAGACTTCTCGCCTATGGCGATGCTAAAGTCACTTAGGATATTATTTGCCATACCTGCATAATATGATTATGAGATTTGGAAAATGGATGTCAAAACGGCTATCCTTAATAGATATCTTGAGGAAGATGCCTATATGGTTCAGCCTGAAAGTTTTGTCGATCCAAAACATCCTAACAAAGTATGCAAGTTAAAGATATTAATCTATGGATTGAAACAAGCATCTAGAAGTTGGAATCATCGTTTTGATGAAGAGATTAGGGAATATGGATTCATCAAGAACGTCGATAAAACTTGTGTGTATAAAGGCTAGTGGGAGCATTTTACTTTCTTAGTATTGCATGTCGATGACATTCTACTATTTGGAAATGACATTCCAGCCATGGAAGGTGTAAAACCTGGCTTGGAAGTTGTTTTTCCAATAAGGATCTTGGAGAAGTCTCCTATATTTTGGGAATAAAGATCTATAGGGATAGATCAAGGCGCTTGATAGGTTTAAACCAAAGTGCATACATTGACAAAGTCTTTAAAAGGTTCAAGATAGAGAACTCTATGAAAGGTTTGGTACCTATTCAAGAGGGGACAATATTGAGTGCGTCTCAATGTCCAAGCTCAAAGAATGAGTAAGAAAGAATGAAAGGAATCCCATATGCATCTACTATAGGATTCATTATGAAATGATATGCACTAGATCGGACATGTCATGCGCATTAAGCATGACGAGAAGATACCAGCAAGTAACGGTCATTGGGCGACTATTAAAAATATATTGAAATACCTTAGAAGGACTAAGGATATATTTCTAATATATGGATCTGGTGGAAAAGAACTCGTTGTAAAAGGTTACAGGGATGCGAGTTTCGGAATTCGTTGTAAAGGGTTACATGGATATGAGTTTCCAAACTAATCGAGATGGTTCTCGATCACAATCAGGGTAGCATTGTCCACTACATAATCAGAATACATCGCCGCTTCATTGATTGAGATAATTCATATGGATCTGCCACTTGAATTATTGCCGATCTAGGGGTAGTCCCTACCATTCAAGACCCTAGAAATCTTTGTGATAACGATGGTGTGATTGCTTAAATCAAGGAACCTCGTGTACATCGAAAGACTAGGCACATTGAGTGGAGTTTCAACTACATAAGGGACGAAGTTGAAAAAGGGAAAGATATGTATTCGCAAAGTTCACACTGATCAAAATATTGCGGATCCACTCACGAAGCTCCTTGAAAGGGCAAAGCATGAAAGGGTCATACTTGTGCCTTAGGACTTCGATATTCTAGTGATTGGATTTGATCTATTTTGTATTTGGATATTGGAACAACTGTTATTATAACTCTTTATGGTATTTTGAGTTATGTTCCAATTTTATCATGTTTAAATCCGTGAATAAGTTTCTTATTCTAAATGTCCGTAGTCGATCATACTTGTGGGAACAAATATGAATGTAAGACTATTATGAACTTGGATTGGTGGATATTCATTAGGTATGAATATAGAGCAAAGTGTTGCTACCAAAGTTCATAGATATTTGTGGGATACAAATATTGGATTGACTCACTCTCAAATCTTACTGCATGGAATCATTTGTGATTGATCATAAGTAAATTTGAGTAAAGGAGAATATCATAGTATCCTCAGACCTGAGATACATATTGGGTCTTAATATTCACCAAATATTGTACCTTGACTTATTTTTCTTCGCTATTAGTAATATGACAGTACATAAGGCTAAGCTCAGGTGTGGTACAAGGTGATTGTGAGAGACGTATGTAGTCAAGATGGGATTTGTTCCTCTTATTCATTGAGAGTAAGATGTCTAAGGCCTGCTAAAGTTAAATCAACAGAGAGTGATCACTCTGTGTCTCTGGATTTAACATGACACTTGTAACGAAAGGATAAATGATAGATTCACCTAAATCATTTTCAAGTAAGGAGCTTGAAGGGGATGATATAATTGAATGGGACATATAGTCATACGTATTAGGGGTAGTAAACCGTAGTTAGGCCTCATTTACTACTTACATCAATCTTCTATGTATCTTGTGCAAGTGGGAGATTGTTGGACTCTGTATCCTAAGACACATATTAAATTGATGTGGCTAGTACGTTATGATCCAAGTCGAGTCATACCCAATAACAAGCTAGACAAACACTTATAATATTTATTTATGATATGATCAAACAAATAAATATTAACACTTAGAATATTTAGAACTTGGTTTTCTAAATAATTGCACTTGACAAACTAATAAATTATATGGATAATTTGTTTTGAGGGAGTATTTTATTTTGTTATTTAATTGGTTAAATAACATAATAAAAATAGCATAAGTCTTATAACATATGATGTTATATTTTATAAAAGTTATAAAATATATATATGTAAGACTTATATTATTTAAAAGAAAAATTGGATTTTTTTTAAATAAAAGTCTAGGCCGCCACCCCCCCCCCATGGGGTCTTCCCAAAAATTGTTGGTCCAATGAGATTTCATGCATTTGCATGTGTGTTGATTGGGTGGCCTTCCCTAAATGTTTTGGCCAATCACATTGCATGTGTTAGATGGCTCTTGATTGGTCAAAATGGGTGGCAATATTCTCTCATTTTATTATAACCATTTTGTATGACAAAATGGAGTAGAAGACTTGTATGAACTTGAGAAAGATTAGAGAAAACACTCTCAAAAAATCGGCCATATGATGTTTGATCATGATGTTTTCAAGTTTGTAATTCAAGTGCTTAGAACTCTCATATTCCCTAGTGTAATTTCCGGCCAAGGGTTAGCTCCAAGAAGGAAATTCTAGTGAGTTCACAAGTGTTCAAATCCTAGCTAAAACTAAGGTGTTTGTTGGAAGGCTTGGGGTATACAAGCTTGAGGTCTTCTACACTTGAAGGCAACCGTTCAAGAAGCATCATCTTCTTCATATCCTTTACTCCTTGGAAGGTAGTATTCTAAACACTCTATGGTTGTGTTTTTATTTTGATAGCATGCATGTTCATATATGGATCCGGGATTGGGTTTTACACATAAAATGACTTTTATATCTTGTAAGTAACATGTTTTAAATAATAATTTCCGTTGCGTTTTTATTTTATATGGATAAAATACTTTGATAAACATGTGAAAAACCCAACATCAGGATGATGCCACATCATCATTCGGTTATAACTGAATGGTTGTGTACGATGCGGCCTTCTAGAAGGTTTACAGCTGTAATCCTCTATGTCTCTGCCTCATGATGATTCTGTTGTAACAGAAAGGTCTTTTCTGTTTAAGTCTGGGTTGCAATTGCGCAGAGGTATTTTGTTTCCATCCTAACTGTTCTGTTGCATGAGTCTGTGCAAGGACATGTTATTGGTTTTCTTGGCGTGCGGATATGAAGACTGCTTTTTTTGAGTTCCCTTCTTTAGAACCGGTGTGCAACCGCGCAGGGTTTTCTTTAAAGAGGGTTTATTGTGGTGAAGTTGTGGTATGGTCCAATGTTCCTGCGCAAGGTTTTTCGAACCATACCCCTTCACTAAGCTTCGAATCTCTGACACGAATCCCCAAATATAGTTCTCGATGCGCTTGAATTCAGGAGTTACGAGATAGGGGATTACTCGTGAAAGATCATGAAACCTTTGAGTGTACCCTACGATGTCCGCACCAACCATGGACAAGTTCCAGAACTTGGTTTCTAGCTTCTGAAGTTCGGCTCGTGAGCAGTGACATACCATATGCCGCGTCGTCGCCTAAAGTCTGGACCTGTAAGTTCCACCAAGTAAGGGCCTCATCAACAAACAGCCCAGTAACGAAGGTAACTTGTTGATCCATAGTACACTTGCTCATTCGGATTTTGGAATCAGTCTTTTCCATCCAGCGCATGAAAGCCACTGCCCCTCCAGTTCCATCATAGTTCAGTGGCTTGCAGTCTCGGAACTGCTTATAGGTGCACCCTCGAATTCATACAACCGATTCATGAATGAGTAAACAATGAAACAGTGATTTATTCATAAGTTTCATTAAGTCGTAACATTTCAACTCAACATTACCTTGGTTAACGTTTCCACCAAATGAATCTCCATGGGCGTGCCTGCCAGAACCTCCTGTGTCGCTGCTATGCTCAGCATGGTTCGCCTCATACTGGGCGATGGCTTCAAAAATTCTTTCTTCAAGAAGAGATTTCAACTCTTCAGCAGTCCTCGGTATTGGCGGGGGTGGGTTTCCCACTCGTGTGCGAATCATCCTTTTTTCTGGTGCCAAGTTCTTCTAAATAATCATACGACGATGATTAGGTTGGATTGAGGGGGTATGAGGTGTGAGTGGGTGTAGGGGTAGGAGTAGGTGCGGGTGTAGTTGGGACCATAGAGGAGGCATCATCAGCAGGATATGCCTCTAGGCCAACAGTCCGAAGTGCAGTTGAAGTAACTGAGTCCCTATTCATGCCATCCCATTTGCTCCCCAGTGATGGTCTACATGAAACATCGGGATCTCGTCATCATCGACGTCTAAGTCGATAACAAACAGCCAATCCTCAGCGGGGATCGCGACAAGTGGGATGGCATGAATAGGTATGTGCTCAACAATATGCTCACCATTGGGGTATCCAACGATGAGCTGATCATGGATGGGTAGGGGTAAAGGAAGAACATCATCCTCTAGGGGAATGTCGTCATCACCGAAGTCGGGTAGAGCAAATGGCTGAAAGTCATCCAAATCCTCGCCGTCAAACATGAGATCGGGATCAGGATCGGAGTCAGAATTAGTGGTGAAGATCTCTTGGACATGGGCAATCTCATCATCGAAGATGATCGCCATGGGATGATGCTTATCTGATAGACCACTTCTCTCGGAGGATGACATGTGTACCTATAACATAAAAGTCAAGACATATGTATATATATTAATTATTATTACTTAATATATATAATTACACACAATGTTGCAAGTAGTACGTATATTTATTATAAGTGTTGGTGCATCCGTCTGTCGTCTACGTCTTCAGTCGGTTCTCAGTTCGTTGCGAAGATTGGTCAAACATGATGTCATGATGACATCATCAGAATGACATCATTCATGACATCATCACATAAGACAAAAGTATATATGTGAGTTAGATGATAAATTTGGTCAAAGTGTTTCATTGTGATAGGACCGTTCATGTGTTAGATCAGATTCGCTTTTATGTCATGGTTTAGGTCAGGTTCGCTCATAAGGTCCTTTTCTGGTTCGCTTATAGTGTATTTGTCTGATTCGCTTTTGTGTCATGTCATATAAGCGAACCAGCCATGTATATATATAGGTGTTAAGAGCGATCCTCACACATAGTTCTAGGTGTTTGTCTTCCGGTGAGCCACGAAGTGCTGCCGAAGTGTCGACAGGTTGTACACGTCTTCAAGATCAATAAAATCGACAGTTATAAGTGTATACGTGCTGAATTACATCGTTACATTTGTTTCCGCCACTTGTTTCGGTGAAAAACTCTTCTACACGACTCGTTCAGGTCGAAACTCGATCCTACAATTGGTATCAGAGCCAGTGAAGAAGAGTTTTCTACAATTCAGCAGCGATTTCTGTTTCTACACCTTTCTTTTCCGAAAAACTAAACTTTTTACGGTCAAAATCGGCCAAATTTCACATATATTGTGCGTAAACATATTTTTATCAATCCTTGAAAGTTTCAAAGTTTGAATCGACCTAAAACATCAAATTTTTGAGGTATCGCTTTTACGAACTCGTGAAAAGATGACATCATCATCTGGTCCGCTCATTTGATCATCATCTGGTTCGCTCATTTGAACAAATTTGTGGTTCGCTTTTAGTGACAGTTGTGGTTCGCTTTAAGTGACAGTTCTGGACCGCTTATCCGGACATCAGCTGGTTCGCCCATCTGGTCCGCTTATCCGGACATCATCTGATCCGCTCTTGTGGTTCGCTTATTCGAACATTCTGGTCCGCTATTAGTGACACTAGTGATTTAGTCTTTGTGACATGTTTGATTCAGCTTCAAAAATGGATTGAAAGTTAATCGAATTGTGTGATACTTTATCGAGGTTGTCAGTTGTTGAGAAAAGAGCTCATGTGATCACATTTAATGTTGTCAGCATAGTGATATTTGAACTTGACATTTCATGAGATTGCATGTGATATGTGATTTACTAGACATTGAAAATTGTTTCAAGATAAAGTTGTCAGCTCATTACGTGAATCCATACACTTGATCGGTCCAATGAGATAATAATTCACCGACCCATCATTTGGTTTGTAGTTGGCCCATGTGCATTATTAATGGTATAGATATACATTGAATTGTTTGTCGATGTAGTGGATTTTGAGGTCCAATTAGATCCAAGTAAAAGTGTGGTCAAATAAAAAAGGTCTTGATCAGATTTTGTTGGTAGTTGATGTCAGCCCAGTATACCGAGCCCATGTGAATTTTAAAAAAAAATTGAGACCCAATCAAGTAATTGAATCAAGTAATTGGGGTGCAATATAGTCAAAGTATAATTCAAAGTTGTCAGGCCTATACAATTTGAAGTTTTTGGATTGGACGGTCGATTTTGGATCCACATTTTGATAAATGGGCTGCTAATTGTAGACAAATAGTATATTGAGCAAATATTATTCAAGTTTAATAGTGGGTTTGTGAAATTTGGTATTTTTTAAACTGAGTGGTTTAAACCGAGTTTTGGATCAAGTTGTTATCAAGTTTCAAGACTTTGTGATTGGACTTGTAAGTGAGCCTCGTGGAAGTTGAAAGTTTGTGGACTTTGAATTAAAAATTTTTGAACCAAGTCGTTTGAAGTTCACTAGACCGCACGAAATTTAACTCGTTTGAAGTATCAAACACTCGGATTGTTTGCTTTTGTCAGACTGTTTGAGATTTCCAGCTTGTTTCAAAACCCCAGCTCGTTTGGAATTCTGATTTGGTGAATTTTTTTTTTAAAACGAAACATGGATTTTGAAGAGGAAATAGCGTATTATTATTACGAATCTCAGCAATTCATTCCGAAAAAGAACGAAGAAGAATCAGTTTCAAAAGAAAAGGTTTCTCCAATCTTTGATCACTCATCAGATGAAACGTGTGATGATGATAGTGAAGAAATTCGAAAACTTGAAAATTATGAAAGAAAATTTTCAACTGATAGTGATGATGATGATTCATTTTTCCCAGGTAAAACGGAGAGAATCAAAGAAAAACAAGATGCGAAAAAGAAGGTTACAAAACAAGATGATAGTGATGATGATACTGAATATTGGAAGAGAAAATTTGAAGCTGATATGAAACTGATTACTGAAAGTGACAGTGAAGATGAAAAGATTAAAAAGAAGAAGAAAAAGGTCAAGACTCCAGTGAGCAGTGATGACGAAGAAATTCCAGTGATCAAAAGGAAAGTAAAGATTGAAGTTGCGAAGTTCAAAGTTGATGAAGAAGTTGATGCAAAGAAGATTCCAGTGAAATATGAAAACTGTGAAGCTGTGAAGAAGCAGAACAGTACACTGATCTATAATTTGAATAGTTTGAAGGAATCTTACGATGTACTGAACAAAGCGATGAATCAGTATAATCAGACAAGTGAAGAACAAGCTACAGCAATGAAGACACTTCAGGGTGCTTTTATGACGAAACAAAAAGTGGTGAACAACTACATTGAGAAGTGTGCTGTGCTTGAGCAGAAACTTGAAACTCAAAGAATTGAAACTGAAAGAGTTAATCGATTGTTGAAAAGTTACTCATGTACTTCTTATGTCATTGACAGGATTTATCCAACTGTTGAAGGCATGAAGGCATTTGAAGAGGATGAAGTAACCGAAGAAAAGAATGCTGAAAAAGTGAATGACGAAAAGACTCCAGAAAAGAAGAACAAGAAGAAGAATGAATCAAAGAAAAAGACTGAAAAGAAGGATTCTGGTAAGAAACAAGATATAGGTTACAACAAGTGTCCACCCCCGTTAGAAAATGGATATTTGCCCAGGAATCCAAATCAGGAAAGAGTCGAAAAAGCAACAAATTTACAGTGGGAGTCGGAGTCGTCAGTCAATTTGCCAGAAAATATTGATGTCGTGTTTACATCATCTGACACTGATCATGAGTCCGAGTTAATAAAGAAAGTCGTCGATCAGGTGTTGGATAAAGATGAAACTGAGGAGTCAAAGTTGGAGTCAAAATCAGAGTCAGAGTCAAAGTCTGGTTCTGAAAGTTCGAGTTCAACAGTCAACAGTCAAAAGTCTTCAGTTAAAAGGGTTTATAATAAAGAATTCCTGTTATCAAAATCTAATTTGAGTGACGAGACATTCAAAGTTGCATATACATTGAATGATTCTGACAAATTATATTTTGATGAGGAATTTCCAATAAGAGGTGTCAAAACTGAATTGATCAAAAAGGTTTTCAAATTAACAGAAATTAATATTTCTGAAATAAAAGATTTAAATCTTAATGGTAAACCTAAACTTTACACCTCAAGAGTACAACAAAGATTGAACAAGAAAAAAGGTTACAGTTCTGGTTCTGGTTTTCAAAAGAAATCAAACCAAAACCGTAATTTCAAAAAGAAAGGTCTTGGATTTATTCCAACAGAAAAACAGAAAAATGAAAAATATGTTCGTGATTTTAAATCAAAGATGACATTTGTTACAGGTACATCAAGAGATGAGGAAGAAAAGAAAAAATTCTGGAGGCAGTCAAACATTGAGTTCCTTGCAAAGAAGCAAGAAGAGAGAAAAGATACAAGAACCTGTTTCCAATGTAACAATGTTGGACATATTGCCAAAGATTGTTCAAAGGCAATACAGTCAAAACAGGGAGTTTCTCGTAACTTGAAAGAACAAAGGGTTGAGTTTGAACCACTAATTGACCGAACCAAATTATTAAAAAATTCTACATTTGAAATTGGTGAATGTTCAAACAGATTTTACAAGAAGAAAGCAAATCTTGACACTCAGAAATGGGTTGTTAAGAAATCGGTTGATAGTTCTAGCGATGATTCTGATAGGTCAAAATCAGAGGAGCTATCTTCTGGCGATGAATCTGATTCCACAAAATCAGAGGAGCCACAGGTTGAGGTAAAAGGAGAAAACTCAGTACCGATTGTTGATGATGTGAATTTTCCATCACTTCGGGCTGAAAATTATAAAAAGAAAATTGGTAAAGTTGAGATATCAAATCAATTTTATGATGACAAAAAGGATTTCGATGTTGAGAAAGTCTTTAACTCTAAAGTTCATCATATTTTTGGTAAAATGATTGACAGGAAGGTCAAAGGAACGAAGGAGTTTTATGAGAAGAAGACACAGAAGGAGAAAACTGAACCATCCCTAGTTCGTGACTGGGATGGGTCATACTATGAACAGTGAGTCTGTGGACTTGCCGGAGATCCCAAGTTGGTAATCGTGGATCAGGAATCGGCATTATTCTTTGTATTTGATTGTGTTTTTTTGTACAAGTGGTAAATCAGGGACATTAATTTGTACTTGATTTTCTACAAATAGTTGAAGACAAAATGATGAACCATATCCCCAACTTTACAAGTGGTAAAATCAAACTTATTTTCCGGAAAAACCATTTGATTAAAACAAACTTAAGTGTTTTGAAATCTAAATGGGAAAATAGTTTGAGGGGGAGTTCTGATTGTTTATGCCAAGTGAATGGCGAATTGAGGTGATTCGATATTAGTTGTCAACTTTATTGTACAGTTTGTTTTCAAATTTCCTAAAATGTGTTTGCATTTTAGGGGGAGTAAGAATTTTTAGAAAATCCAAAAACATTTGAAAATTTGAAAAAGACAAAAACAGTAAAAAATGAAAATGAGTTTTGTTGTCAAGAAGAGGAAATGATAGTACATCAGTGGACTATCACCGCATGCTAAAGAATTGGAAAGTTAAAAAGTGATAAACGGTCTTACTGATGATGTGCCAGTAGATTTTTGCACATTTAGTAGATTGTGACGAGATATAAACCTAAATTTCAAACTTGCTTGTTCTGTGGGTTAACACAAACTTGGATATATAGGTAACCCCTGAAATCTTGTTTGAAAGGTCCCTTATTCTGAGATACTAGGTCTTTATGCTCAGTGATATCTGGGGTATTATCCCAGGACTTCTGCTGAAAGAAATTTCTGACCTAGTCCCCGGATAATGCTTTCTGCAAATGCTTGAAACATAGCATCGCCCTCAGGAAGCTAATGAAACAATAAAATTGATAGTCGCTGCTGTTGTAATGCAAAAGATCCTCTAAAGGGGACACACCAAAAGTCGAAGCCGTCATCTCTCTGCGTATCGAAAGATCGACCTGAGCTCTCACGGCCCTCGTACTATAATTTATTCCCCTGACAGATATCATCTGTGGTATACTCACCTGTAAGACTGAATATTGGGATCTGGATACGGGAGTATATTCAAGTAGTGGGAGACACGGACAAGTTCAAGTGCTTAAAACATTAATGTCGTATCTCGGATCAATTGAACATTGTGTGAAAATTTAAGTGGATCAATATACTGACAATCTAAGTGAATCGTTTAGAACTTAAAATGTAATGAAGCTTAACGGTGTTGGTGATTTGTCTCAGAAACTGATATGATCCTCTTACACAAACTCACAAAAATATAGTCTGTAAATATTTCTTTACTGCATTTCATTCTATTAAAAAAAAAAGATTTTCAGTGTGTTTTAGCTTAAATTTTGAAAAAGTCAAAAAGATTTTCGACAACTGGTGTTGGAGAGCTAATTTTCAAAATTCCAAGTGCTAAACATGATGAACAGATGGTTTGGGAGAGTGTGTTGTTTTTGAACATGAAAATAATATTTCTTCAAATGATTCATCAGAGATTATAAATGTTAGATCATTTTTGTAATATTTTCAAATAATGTCTGATTGTGTTCAAGTTATCATCAGAAAATTTATTTTTGGGTAGAGTTGTGCAGGTTAGCCAGGTTCCGAAACCTGAGTTTGTTAGAATGCCAGGTTACGATCTAAGGACCTGTGGAAAGTGAATGTCAGGCTAAGATTCCATCTGATTGAGAGGGGGAGTCTGAAGATTGTTCGTGAAGAGTTTGCTAGTGATGAAAAGAGAAGAGAAGATAGAGATTGAGGATACTTACAATGTCAGACACTTCAAAGAGTTCGAGAAGACTGATAAAGACTAAAGATGCAAAGACTCGACACTGAAGACTCCGTCAACATCCGAGGGGGAGTTTGTTGGTGCATCCGTCTGTCGTCTACGTCTTCAGTCGGTTCTCAGTTCGTTGCGAAGATTGGTCAAACATGATGTCATGATGACATCATCAGAATGACATCATTCATGACATCATCACATAAGACAAAAGTATATATGTGAGTTAGATGATAAATTTGGTCAAAGTGTTTCATTGTGATAGGACCGTTCATGTGTTAGATCAGATTCGCTTTTATGTCATGGTTTAGGTCAGGTTCGCTCATAAGGTCCTTTTCTGGTTCGCTTATAGTGTATTTGTCTAATTCGCTTTTGTGTCATGTCATATAAGCGAACCAGCCATGTATATATATAGGTGTTAAGAGCGATCCTCACACATAGTTCTAGGTGTTTGTCTTCCGGTGAGCCACGAAGTGCTGCCGAAGTGTCGACAGGTTGTACACGTCTTCAAGATCAATAAAATCGACAGTTATAAGTGTATACGTGCTGAATTACATCGTTACATTTGTTTCCGCCACTTGTTTCGGTGAAAAACTCTTCTACACGACTCGTTCAGGTCGAAACTCGATCCTACAATAAGTTATCCTATTTGTGTCGTGTGGACTAACTAAAATTCCTATGTCTACTCTTGTGTGGTCTAAGTCACGTAATCGTCCTTGCTTTGTTTCTCAAAAATGAGTTTATGTAGTGGACTTTGCGGGATGTTTTATGCAATGAAAATTTCTTGTTTTTATAAAAATTGTTTTATGAGAGGATCCTAAGGATTGTAGACTAAACTCGAGAAAGAATCTTGGTTCACTATATAACAACCCTCAAAACGCCCTAAAACACCTCGTAATCGCAAAACCGAACCCGTATAACCTTATTTTAATTAAAAATGAATCAAATGAATTTTTAATACCGTGGCGGCCCGCGACGGATGAGACCTATGTGTGTCGTGGGGCGCGATGGCTTGTTTCTTGTCGGACACTGCTTGTGACACATGTCACAACGTGTCAAGTCTATAACTCATAAACCGGCAACCTTAACCCTAGCTATAAGGGGGTGGCAGCCAGCGACGGGCAACCCCTAGGTCCGTCGCGGGGCGTGACGGGGTCCCAAAACTTGTATAAATTGAGCAGTTGAGGCACAGTTCACAGCCGCTCACAACTTTCTTTCTTTTTCTCTATATTGAACGAAAATATTAGTTGAAATACCCCTAAAATCGCAAAACTCAGCACCGTTGTAAGTGTTTTAACCCCTGATCGCTGATTTGATACCCTGTCCAATTGATCTGGAACCCAGCAACTGATGCCAAAGCGCTGCCAGATAAAGGCTATGCTTTGTAAACTAAGTTGGGGTTCTGTCTCGTGACGTATTGATAAAGTTGAATTGGGTTATTATACAAACACGCGTGCATTGTATATTTTTAATCAGAAAATATCACCAGGAAGCCTGTAGAAAAACCCAAGTTTACAATGTGAGTCATTCTTCTATTCATCAAATTTCTTTACAAAAATTTAAATGTTTTTCAAAGTTATACTTACAGGGATTAAGTTTTTGTATTCTACAATTGCTGCCAGTATTATGGGGTTTGTATACGGTACTTGATAATCTTCACAATTGGACAATGGATTAGCCAATGTGTGATATGACCATAGTCACAGACCCGTCGAGTGACAAATACTTGTAGTTTTGTTAGATAAAAACATTGCAATTACCCTTAATACTGTAATGTGATAACAATATGTCTTTTTTATAAAATGGAATGTACTCGCAAGTATTTCTTGCTGATAAAATATTTTTAAAACGTGTTTCAGGTAACTTGATGTGAAGCTATTAGAAGCCAGCTATGGAGCACTAAAGGCTTAAATAAAGCGGCTATAAGTTACCTAAATAATTTTTTTTTGTTTTCAGCAAGTTAGGGTTTATCCATATAAAGATATTATAAATGAAATATGGGTTTTTATCCCATTTGTTTAAATATAAAAAGTTTGGTGTTTTGCAAACTCTGAATTTATTTCCTAACTACGATCTTAATATTTAATTCCGCTACAAATTTAATAAACACTGATACCACCGGCTCGTACTCGCGGCGCCCGCTTCCAGGGTAGGGTCAGGGGTTGCGACAGAAGGTGGTATCAGAGCCACTGGTTTAAGCCATTTAGTTATTCTTTTTAAATACCTAAGTTTTTACCATCTTGTTAGGAAATTAAATATAACTTTTGTGTTATTCTGTGTAAATAAATCATAATATGTATATTATGATTTTATGTTATTTTGACAATTTTTGAGTTCACATTATGAGTGATCAAAGTACATCCGACGCTTATCGTCACATGTCCCACTCTCCAATGGATGAAGGACCATCTGATCCAGCATCTGCTTAACACCTTCTTAGATCATCTTCTAGCACCTTTGGATAACCTTGGATTGCCTTGAATGTGGAAGAAAAATGGTGATGTATGTGTGTGTGGTTATGGCCGAGAGCATAAGGGAGGGAGGAGGAAGAAAGAGTTTGAAAAATTTGGTGAAAGTGATTATGTCATCTCCCTATGGTTACTTCTTATAACATCCAACACAACATTAACCAAAGGTCTCTATGTTTTGGCATCTTTGACTAACCAAGAGGTTAGTCATATGGTGGTGTTTGTGGGCCACTTTGGGGCACTGAAAGACAATAGTTGGGTAGAAGCTATGCAAGAAGAGCTCCAACAGTTCAAAAGGCAACAAGCATGGGAACTTGTACCACTGCCAGAGGATGTAAGTCCAATTGGCTCAAAGTGGATCTTCAAGAACAAAACCGATGAAAGGGGCATTGTTGTCAAAAAAAAAAGCCAGGCTTATGGTTCAAGGTTATAGACAAGAAGAGGGCATAGACTATGATGAGACATTTGCTCCTGTAGCAAGACTTGAAGCCATCAGATTGTTCTTAGCCTTTTTTGTTGACCACAACATCAAGGTGTATCAAATGGATATCAAGTGTGCTTTCCTTTATGGCAAAATTCAGGAAGGGGTATATGTCTACCAACCTCCTGGTTTTGAAGATCCTTCTTATCCTGATCATGTCTACAAGCTAAATAAAACTTTGTATGGCTTGAAATAAGCACCAAGGGCCTGGTATGAAACTCTTTCCACCTTTCTAATCTCCATAGGCTTTACAAGAGGTAAAATTGATAAAACACTGTTTTTAAAATGGAGAGGAAAAGATTTGATGATTTTCCAGATTTATGTTGATGACATCATCTTTGGAAGTACATGTAATTCCATGTGTGAAGAGTTTAGACAACTCATGACAGCAGAGTTTGAAATGAGTGCCATAGGTGAGCTTCAATGCTTTCTTGGTCTACAAGTTAAGCAATTGCAAAATGGTACTTTCATTCATCAAAGCAAATATGTAAAAGATCTTTTAAACAAATTTGACATGAATGATTGTAAACCATGTAGTACACCCATGGAAACCACAAAGCTTGTCATGTCTAATGAAAAAGATGACTTGGTTAATCAAACTTTATATAGAAACATGATTGGGTCTTTATTGTACTTAGCTGCATCAAGGCCAGACATCATGTTTGCAACATGTGTTTGTGCTAGATCCTAGTCAGCACCTAGGAAGTCTAATCTCATTGCAGTGAAAAGGATATTCAGATACATAAAAGGTGCTCCCACACTTGGTATCTTGTATCCTGCTAATGGGAATGTCAAGCTTTCAGGTTACTCAGACAGTGATTTTTTTGGATGCAACACAACCAGGAAGTCTACATTAGGAGGGTGTCAATTCCTAGGCAATTTCTTAGTGTCTTGACCATGCAAAAAGCAAGCAGTTGTTTCCACATCCACTGCTGAAGCTGAATAGATTGCTGCCGCAAGCTGTACAGCCCAACTGTTGTGGTTTCAAAACCAGTTACTGGATTTTGGTATAACTGCTCTAAAGACTCCTATCATGTTAGACAGTCAAGCAGCTGAAAATATCATCAAAAATCCAGTATCCCATTCAACCACCAAACACATTGACACCAGACATCACTTTGTGAGGTATTGCTATGAAAAAGGTTTGATTTCTCTGCATCATGTTCCAACAAAAGATCAACTGGCAGATGTGCTAACAAAAGCATTAGACACATCTACCTTTGAAAGTCTGATCTCAAGAATTGGCATGCTTAACTTGGATTAGAAGGTAAAACCTTCCTTTCCTTGAATAAAAAGCGCTAAAATGTTTTTAGAAAATCAAAAATTCATCCTTAAAAATAGCTTAAAATGAAAACTTTTCATAAATCCTTTAAAGTCTGTCCATATCCCTGATGTTTTAAAACCTCTGATTGGTTGAAAATTCACCAACTGTTGAAAGACAACCTCTGTTCTCATTTCCTTTGTTGACCACTGGTTGACCAAACAACTGTGGTTTCAACCTCTGATGTCTATCCACTGATAGATAAAAATCTGTCACTGTTCCACATTCAATGTTCCCAACCATTGTTGTTGCCCAACAATGGTTTCCAAACAACTGTCATCCACTTTTTCATCAGAGGTTGCCACATGGGAAGATGTTAACCATCCGATCTTTGAAACCGCTGCCACATCAGCATTCACTTTTTCCCTTTTAAAAAACCCAGATTAAATCCCAAACAGGGCTTTATTCGCCGTATCGAATTCAAAATTCTCCAAAATGGTTTCCATCTTCTTCATCATTTCTTCTTCAACCATTCACAATTTCTCACTCCGACCATGGATCTAATCATCAAACACCCTCATAATTACCTTTGCCTTTCGAGAAAACCGACAAAAATACAGAATTTCACTTAATAATTGACATCATGTCAACCTCCAAATACAAAACACTTCTTACCGCCGATGCACCAATCTACCAAGACACACTTCGCGACTTCTAGGAAAATGCCAACATTGAGGAACAAGGCAATGAGCCATTTGGTATAACTTATACAGTCGGAGGTGTATTGGTTGCCATAACCCCCACTACCATATTTGAAACATTCCAGATGAATGACTTGGTAGGTAAAATGTCTTTCCTAAAAAATGAATTTCAACTAGACTTGATTGAAAGGGGTTATGATGGACAGTTGAATAAAGCTACCATGTTTAAACCAAATTTTCCACCTCCCATGAAATTCCTTTTCCATACCCTTTTAACATGTCTTTAAAAAAAAACCACTGCTTTTAATAAAATACCTCTGAAAATTCAGTACCTGGGGTATGCAATTTTGATAAAAAAATATGATTTTAACTACTCCCAAGCACTGTTTACTGACATGGTTAATAATTTGAAAAACATTAAAAATGGGAAGACTGCTGCTTTTCTCATGTTTCCAAGATTTTTAATCTATTACCTGCAAAAGAAGCTTCCACAAAAAGCCTTTGAAAAAGCCAAAAAGGTACATCTTTTAAAATGAACAGTTTGTCATCAGAAACTTTTACTCGCCTAACGGCCAAAGAGTCAAATGTTTCCAAAACAAAAGCAAAGAGGTGTGAGCAAATTTTAGATGAGTCCACATCTACTCCTCAAATCTCTGTTGCTAAGCCTAGTTCTCATGGTGATCACAGCACCACAACCACTACTGTGAAACCCCCACCATCAAAACCCAAAAAGACCAAATCCAAATCCAAAAAGACCACCAAACCCACAAATAAGGGTCCTCTGGAAGATGAGAAATGTGACAACTGCCACTTTCTGGTAATTTACGTACATTTAAAGCAATGATTTACATTATACAAGTATGTGTTTTGAATATTCGAACTGCATGATTACATAATATACATCTTAGAACACTCATGGAATATTCATTTATGATGCACATTATTCATTTTGATTGGTTACATTTGAAATAGTGTAAACAATGCATCGTAACAACTAGAGTAGTACATAGTAAACTAGTGTGCTGACGAAAACTCAGGATCCGCATAAACCATCTAAATTACATCTTTAGGACTCCGACGAAAGTCCAACATCAAATATACATTAAACCCTATATGGGAAAACAAGGGTTTGTTTTAATATATTCCCAATGTCCGGTAGCACTAAAAACTGTCCGAAAAGTGCTAAAAGTGACCATTTCATTATTTTTCCGCAAAAATTCAGCATTTGTATTTTAATTACAAGATGCAAAAGTGTTGTTTAAGCACGAATTTCAAATAAAAATACATAGGGAATATCATATAAATACATAACCGAATATTTCCCTATAACTTATATATGTTAACCTTTCGACAATCTACCGGCGGAACGAGCACTAAACAACTATCCGAACTATAATTTGACATATTTAACAAACTAGTGAATATTATTTTTGGTCTTTTAAGGCCTAATTATGGTCATTCAATGTGATGAAACATCTTGAAACAATAAATCCCTAAAACACCTAAACATTTAAACATTTCCTTACATTTATGAAGCATTTAATTTTACCAACACATTTTAACAATTCAAGACCCCCCCCCCATGTATGACCGTGAATAAGAGGGCCCACATCCTCTTAATTCTTTGCTAATAATATCTAGATATTTATTTTAGTTGCAAGTGGATTATGTTGGTGAAATTATTACAACACTTAATCACTAAGTAACTAGCACTTTACCCATTTCAAAATTCTCTCATCATCTTCATCCATTTTTACCAAGAACACCAAAAACCCACTTCACCTTTGTCACACCCTGTCTTTTGCGGAAGCGTATGATGTGTGACTAGATTGTTATCATTGCATTCAATCGTAATAAACAACTACATGATCAAAACGATGTTCATCCATTCATGAAAATTTGAGTATTACAAACACTTGTTATTTAAGCTTTCAAAACACGACCTTTGACAAGGTTTCGATTTAACAAAAGTGGATGACATCTAGACTTGTAGTCTACTTCTAGTTATGACACTTGCGCCCAAGATCCATCCTGTCACCTGAAATACATGTAATTTTGGAAAACATCAACATAAAGTTGAGCGAGTTCATGCGTCTTGTATATCTTGTATGAAAACATAGTTTGTAACCTTTACAAATCAAGTATTTATTGTATACATCACGTTTTCTTGTGTACACCACGTACTAAATGAGTGTATGAGCAAGGACATTAAGGCATGTGAGGACATAGGGAGCTTTAGTATTTTCTCCCTTCACTGTGTCGATTTTCCCTCGACTGTGTCGATTAACCTTGACTACGTCAATTTCCCTTGACTGTGTCGATTTCCCTCGACTGTGTCGATTTCCCTCGACTGTGTCGATTTCCCTCGACTGGGACACCGAAGCACTCAAGAGGTCACATAAGGACCATGAGTGGGGCTCGGCCGTACCCGTTAGATCTAACCCTCGTCCCTAATTAATGATTGTTTTTAATGGCTTGGTACTATTATTCACCAAGACTTTATGGCATCTTTTGTATTAGTCTATGCTCACATGATCTAGTACTTTTCTAGGCTTTTCTTAAAGCTCATCATATTGCACTCCCCACGAGTGCTTCTTGTATTCTCAAATCATATTGCACTCGGTTCTCGTTCTCACCAAGAGTGCTTCTTGTATTTTTACCCTTTGTAAAAATTATAATATCTGTAACATGTATTTCACCCCCGAGAGTTATAAAACCAAAAACAGTTAAAGAAAAGGGGGAGCATGAACTCACAACTTTGCGTTCCTGTGCGTCGTAAACTTCACCGGATTTGCTTAATTAACGTCGTAACCTATACGCGTTTTCTTAACGTTAGTCACTAGACTTGCGTCGCACAAGTACAGTCACTATCTCTTGTATACGTATTCTTGTGTTAAAAATATTCTATATTTTTAACTACGTATCTTACTTATATTATTTCTCTAAAATTAATATAAGTACCTCGTGTTTTGCACTTTGCACCCGAATTATGTATCTTGTATGTTGTATGTGTATTTTTATGTTTATACTTCTCATGAGTATTTAGTGTATTTTTAAGTCTTAATACACTAGCACGTATAACACATACTATACACACTTAGCACAAAAGTTGGTGACAAAATAATATATATTTTTCTCTCAAAAATATACATATTTATATCTATTTTCATTCTTGAAGAAATCCTCATTTCTTATCACCAAAAATTAGGGAAACCTTGGTAATACTTTTAAATACCTTTTTTTAGGGAATAAGTTTCTCAAAAACTTATATTTTTCTAAGTGTCAAAATTTATGAAAATTTTGACAGAGTTTCCCCTAAAAATGGAGGTTTCCCATGTTTTCAAAACATGTGTTTATTTTCTTTTAAATCGTCAACAATCTCCTCATTCAACAATAAACAATATGCAACTAGTTAAAATAGATATAGTCGCAGAAATACATGAACTTGTGGTTTTTCCAAAATAGGTAGTATTCTTCCATTATTTTTTTTTGTGGATCTTTGTATAGATCAACTTTGTTTCTTGAAAGTTTCGCTTTTAAAGAAGTTATATCTTCCGGTAAACATTTACAAAAATAGTTATTTTGTCGAAACTTTACGTTACACAAGTGTTTACATACTCGTGTGTTTGCTAAAATCATTCTTTTTCATGTAAGATCCGTCTTTAGAAAATATGATTTCTTGGACACTTGGTCCTTTGAAGATACCACTTGCGGATACGTAGATCCGCTAGTTTTAAACACTACCGTACAAGTTAAATCACTTTTACACAAATAAAATGCCTTTAAACAAGTCCATGTCTCGTGTGTGGTAGAGTTTCACCTTTTAACCCTTGTGTTAACTAAAAACGAGCTTATGTGAAGATCCATGATCTTACAAAGTCGGGTTAAACGATGATCCGAGCTACCACATCATAGATCGGGTCTCAAAAATCACAAATTCCAAATACTACAACTTTTACACATGTTACAAGCTATTAACCACCATCTTTATAGTTTTTACTAGACTTTAACGCTTCAAAATGTATGTTTACGATATTTAACCGACAAAATTCCTTTTAACCACTTTAGACAAGTGTAAAAACGAGTTTTAAGTGTTATACCTCTAGCTCGGGGCTAGGGAAGAATCTATGCGAAAAACGCGTGGATAAAAGCAAAGTAGAGAGGTCCTTCGAACTCCGAGTGCACCAAGCCTCCTAATACGTGATCCTTGAAGCTTGTATGATGTTGGAATGGCTTGAACTAAACTCGAAAATGGTGGTGTGATCAAGGGGGTGTTCGGCCGTAGCTCTTAGAGAGAGAGAAAGGAGTGTGTGAAGTTGAGAAATGTGGTGAATGATTATAATGTGTAATACTTGGATCTTATAGACAAATTACAAGTGTATTATCCAAGAGTCCATATGCTATCTAGATATTAAACATACTAGATTTTTATAATCAAAAGGACACAAGGATGTCCCCTCTAGTTTGGGGCCGGTTAGCAAAGGGGGGGGGGGGGTCTTGGTCCATTTCCAACCAATAGTTAGATAATTAGTTAGGTTAAGCAAGTTAGTTAAGTGCTAACTTGGTTAGTTATGTTTAGTGCTTTAAAGCGGGTGTTAGGGTATACGGGGACCCTAACTGGCTCAGAAAAATATAAATAGTGAAAATAATAATATTTTCATGTTCCGGGTAAAGTCCGGTTGTTTGGTTGGATAGTAATCCGTTAAAGTGCTAAATTACACCTTTTAGTGTCTAATAAGCACCTTTTTGTATCCTTTCGATTCCCAACACTTGGGGAAGTGTTCTGGATACTAAAACATAATTTCTGCATAATATTTATAAGTCTAAAAGCTGATTAGAGCTGAATTCATTAAAATTCTGCACTTAAAGTGCGTTTCGGGTGCTTTTTAGTGCATATTTTTGCTTTCGCAATGTCTATAAATTAAACCCTTGCATGTACTCTTGGGTTTTAATGTACTTTTGTCGTCGGACCTACACCTAGGCCTCAATTCTAATGTCTGACTGCTTTCTGCAGTTCTGTTGACACGATGTGTCTTACCGGTGAGTTTACTAATATTTTTGACGCAACGCTATCATAACGAAATTCTTGTAGCATATATCATGCATGAATTCACTTGTATGGAATTCAGAAATTTATTTGTCTGGTAAACCAGATCATGTACAGTCATTAAAGCACAAATTACTGTTCATCTAGTGTACGGAATGTACGGAAAAGTGACGGTTGTCACAGTCTCCCCCCGTTAAAAGAATTTCGTCCCGAAATTCAAGCGATGCCATCGGTCGCAGGGGAGTTGTGAAACCAATATGGTCACTTAGATTCATGATTTGTCTTCATGTTCCCATGAAATCTCTGGGTCATGTCATGAATTCTATCATACTCAAATAAGTCGATCATGACTTTTCTGTATCTTGTGGACTCTTGGTCCATAACCTCAACAGGTTTCTATAGTATCATGGACTCTTGGTCCAAAACCTCAACAGGTTTCTATAGTATCACGGACTCTTGGTCCAAAACCTCAACAGGTTTCTATAGTATCACGGACTCTTGGTCCAAAACCTTAACAGGTTTCTATAGTAATTCTTGTCGTTTGTCATTGACGTGAATCTTATTTGTGGGAACTACGACTGTTCCTTAAGTCAGACTCCTCTACAGACTAGTCACATGATTGTGTCGCGATCATTACTGATCTTTTTCTGGGAGCTTCATCTTGTGAGCAATGGTTCTGGTCCCTATACCGGGGATTCAACCTTTTCGTTTTCCAAAATACACTACGCCTTCTCTAGGCGAGGCTCTCATTTTAGTCATACTTCTTGTCTCAAATTCATATGATTTCTGCCGCTCATCAGCGTAATCTTTCTGTATTCTGCGGGCTGTCCTGATATGATCACATATCTGAACGATCTGGCCTCTAGTTTTCCTGGGCCATCTCGGGCCAGTTGATTGTTTATTTCTGGTCTCCGTTCAACATGACGGAAATTTACTCATTATGTTCCGTCTAAAGCTTTACACGAAGCGGTTTAGACGGCGGTGTGATAGATACCGTTGTAGGAAAACTCCACTAAGGGCAAGTGAGTGTTCCGACTTTTCATCAAAGTTTATCACACAAGCACGTATTGTGTTTATACAGTCTGCATCGTTCAGCAGCTCAGTTCATATTCGAGTTCTTACGATCATCGGTGTGTTGCAACCCTTGTGATCAATAAAGATCGTGCAACGTTTTCTTTCAGGTAATGACGTCCAGTTGCGGCGCGCAATCACTGTATCTATCTCAAGATCTCTTCTCGTGATTCCTTAATCAATGTGTCGCGTGTGCAATGTCGTGGTCTCGTTGCATCGACGTACAATCGAGACTTGTCGAGAGACGTCACATAATTGCAACTCTAGCTCTTTAGCTATTGGTTGCAGGGTTGGCGTGAATGTCGTTCTTATGCACCATGCATCTTAAAGTTCTCACATCGCGAACTCGACATCCGCTTTTTGTCATCATCGCACATAACTGTGCTTTCTCTAAGAGTTGCAAGGTAAATTGCAGCTGTTGCTCACGACCTTCCTTGGTCGTTGGCCAAATAAGAATGTAGTCAATAAATACATTCATGAGCTATTCAGGTGTGGCTTACACGTTTGTTTCATGAGGTCCATGAATACTGTCGATGCATGTGTTAAGCCAGATGGTACGACAAGGATCTCGTAATGCTCGAAGCAAGTCCTATAGGCCGTTTTAGGGATAGTTCCACTTGTATTCACGGTGGAGGACCTCTTGTCCTCAAGTTGATCTTTGAGTGGTAACTGGAACCTTACGATTGGCTCATTTGTGTCACCAGCCCCTGGCAACGGATTCTGATTCTCAATTTTCTGAAGTTTATGTAAAATGGAGACTACCAACTTTCTCCTTGTCTCCTTAACTAAGGATGTTATGTCTTTAATTTCCCCTGTCTGGCAGCTCTTGCCGTTATATCAGAGGTTCATGCTTCGCTGGTGAAGCTAGTCGGTATGGCGTCATTCATCACTGGTGCTGCTCCTGGCACGCGATTTATCCTGAACTCCTCTCGTCGCTACAGAGAGGCGTTCCTAGCAAGTCTTCTGAAAAGGCTACTGGGACTTCTTCCATCACGGGGATGTTTTTAGGCTCCGTAGCCTACTCGGAGGCGCTTCTATGCCCCTTCGACCAATGAGGGATGTCGTAGATCTGCCGCCTTGTGGGGTCTAGCATCCTTGCACCTATTGCAGGATAGTTAGGTTTCATCATCCGCAGAGGGATGCGTCTGATTTTCTCATATCGAACGACTTCAGCTCTATACTTGGATTTCTGGTCCATGCTGATTATCATATTATGACTTCACGAGTCAATGGTAACAGAAGGTTCCGGCCCTCTGAGTGCCTAATTACGATCCTTAATTGCTTCGACGGTTTAAACTATCCTTCTATATGCCCATTTTTAAAGAATACGGGACGTCTATCTTACTTGAGACTAGGCCAAGCAGTTTCTTAAGTTCTAAGCATGCAAGGTTGAAGTTGATGCCAGTATTAAAAATAGATGCATAAGGTTGGTTATTAGGGAACGTACCCGTAACCGCATCTGGATCCTGGCGTGCCTCACGAATTTCGATCGTGAAAACCCTTCCTTGCTTGTTTCTTCCTAGGGCAATCTTTCCTAAAGTGCCCTGCTTCACCACATTTGTAGCAGCCTGGTATTCTCTTATTTCTCCCATCTGGGTCCTTCGCCCAACAGGCATCCTTGTTGTGCCCTTCTTTTCCACACTTTCCGCACTTAGGCTTCATACATCGACCTTCATGGTGAAAATTGCATTCTCCGCACTTCGGCTTAGTCCCCGGGTATATTCTACCACCGGCCTTATTAGTGGCTCCAACAGTTTTCCTGCCAAGTGGCGGATTTACTTTCTCTCTTTTGTTTGCTTTAGAGCTTCCATAGCCGACTTGTGTGCCCACCTTTAGGTTCGAAGACTTCCTCTTCTTATTGCCTGATGACTCCACATGAGTCTCTTTCTTGTCATCCTCAGATTCCGAAAATTTTCCCGCACGTAGGGCTTCTTCAGTAAGAGTGACACTCATATCGATAGCCTCTGCAATGGTTGAGGGCTTTGAGGTAGTAACCATGCTCCTGATCTGAGGTGCAAGTCCCCAAATGAATCGTTCAACCCTTTTGAATTCTGGTTTGACTAAGTAGGGGACGACCCTAGACAAGTCGTGAAATCGTTGGACGTATTCAGAAATCTTCGGTCCGTCCATTTTTAAGTTCCAGAACTCTACCTCAATCTTCTGGATTTCAGCCCTAGAACAGTATTTCTTTTCCATCATTTCCTTGAGCTCGTCCCAACTTAGTGCATAAGCAGCATCTGCTCCAAGGGTTTGAACCTGAAGGTTCCACCAGGAGAGTGCGCCATCTACGAATAACCCTGAGATATAAGTAACACTCTGTCGGGGCGAACAGTTACTCATTCTTAGAATGGAGTCAGTCTTTTCTGCCCAACGAACAAATGCAACGGCACCTCCTGTGCCATCAAAATTTAATGGCTTGCAGTCCAGGAACTGTTTATAGGTGCAACCAGTTGGAGGGTTATTTCCAGTAGTGCCATTGCTGTGCTCAGAGCGGAGGGCTTCATGTCGTGCAATTGTCTGCGAGATGCGTTCTTGCAGCTCGGCTTCTGTTCTTGGCAACGTACTGGTGTTTGTGTCTCGCCTGGGCGGCATTCTCTTCTGCCAAAATGGTATGAAGTAGGTTAGACAACATTCCAATTGTCTATGAGATACATAGCACCATAAGCCATTATGTAATTACCCAATTTCACACGTATATATAACCAGTGTATAAGCGAGGAAACAGTTATTGAGCCTTCACATAGGCTTGCCAACTTGGCATATTGTTTGAAATGATCCCGAGGCTACATCGCCTTGGTCATTCAAGTTTCAGTTATTTCCTGCTACATTGGTTTTCTTAGGTCTTTAGCTTTACTGGTGCGTATATTTCCCCTTTGATGGGGTTGTTTGTGTAGCGGTGATAGGGAGTGTATCGTCACTGATTCTTCCTAAATGTCATTCCACCTCTCTTGCTTAAATATCGCTTTCTCAAACGTCTTGTATGCAGGTAGAAGTGTCAGTCACGAAGTAGGCTAAGACAGGCTTCCTACTTTCTATCGTGCTAAAGTACTGATCTATGTGTTGTCCTACCAGATGAAGGTGAGGACACCTATAGATAGATTTTGTATGGTTTTCATTAGCTCGACCCGCAGAGTCCACCAGGATTTCTGTGCACTACAAGTCGTTATTACGTGGGCCCCCGTAATAATAAATTGTCTTGCACAGTTACCCCAATTTTCTCTCGTCCAAGCAGATGATCAGTCAAGGAGGGGACATTATTGTCCTTATACCTCTTGTCATGGAAAGGACCATTGCAGTGGTCCACGCGCTAACACTCGTTATCGTTACGCGCGTATAGGCACGATGATTAGATGGAATAGGAATAGAGAGAATTCCTAGTAGTTGGAGGGGCACCTTCGAGATGAATACTTCATCTCCCTTTTTCTGGTTAAGCATATCGTCAATCTTGCTTCACATAAGCGGCAGGGATCTCGTCCCGTTGATTGAGGATTCATTCAAGGTTGCCGCCTCTGCCTCGTCATCATCACCGTAGTTAGGCACCTTCACGATCGAGAGGGAAGAGCAGCCATCTCCTATGGAAGCAAGCTCAGCATCTTGTTTGGTAATCACTCCCAGCCATGAGCTTTGCAAAGGACGCGAGGTCGGTAGCTTCATCGTGCGAATCATGTACAGTAATAGGAGTCAGAGTCGAAAGTATCTTATTCACGTCAATAATCATTCCGTACACTTGTTTGTATGTATATCAATAACATATATGCTACTTAGCATAATCAAGCAATTATATCACGTATAACTCTCATTTTTGGGGGTCATTTTGTTTTTGGCTAGTCTAACTCGTGTAGACTATGCTTTGGTTGGCACCTTATTCTAAAGGTATTCCTCACTAATGTCCTTGCCTTGTATTTTCTTTGTAAAGTGTCTGACTCGTGGATCTTGGCGCTTTTGTGAATGCAATGAAAACCTTTTTGAAAAATGTTTTCGTGAGAGAACTCTAGTGATTGTAGTCTAGACTCGAGAAAGAATCCTAGTTCACTACAATCGAAGCTCTGATACCAAACTGTCACACCCTGTCTTTTGCGGAAGCGTATGATGTGTGACTAGCTTGTTATCATTGCATTCAATCGTAATAAACAACTACATGATCAAAACGATGTTCATCCATTCATGAAAATTTGAGTATTACAAACACTTGTTATTTAAGCTTTCAAAACACGACCTTTGACAAGGTTTCGATTTAACAAAAGTGGATGACATCTAGACTTGTAGTCTACTTCTAGTTATGACACTTGTGCCCAAGATCCATCCTGTCACCTGAAATACATGTAATTTTGGAAAACATCAACATAAAGTTGAGCGAGTTCATGCGTCTTGTATATCTTGTATGAAAACATAGTTTGTAACCTTTACAAATCAAGTATTTATTGTATACATCACGTTTTCTTGTGTACACCACGTACTAAATGAGTGTATGAGCAAGGACATTAAGGCATGTGAGGACATAGGGAGCTTTAGTATTTTCTCCCTTCACTGTGTCGATTTTCCCTCAACTGTGTCGATTAACCTTGACTACGTCAATTTCCCTTGACTGTGTCGATTTCCCTCGACTGTGTCGATTTCCCTCGACTGTGTCGATTTCCCTCGACTGGGACACCGAAGCACTCAAGAGGTCACATAAGGACCATGAGTGGGGCTCGGCCGTACCCGTTAGATCTAACCCTCGTCCCTAATTAATGATTGTTTTTAATGGCTTGGTACTATTATTCACCAAGACTTTATGGCATCTTTTGTATTAGTCTATGCTCACATGATCTAGTACTTTCTAGGCTTTTCTTAAAGCTCATCATATTGCACTCCCCACGAGTGCTTCTTGTATTCTCAAATCATATTGCACTCGGTTCTCGTTCTCACCAAGAGTGCTTCTTGTATTTTTACCCTTTGTAAAAATTATAATATCTGTAACATGTATTTCACCCCCGAGAGTTATAAAACCAAAAACAGTTAAAGAAAAGGGGGAGCATGAACTCACAACTTTGCGTTCCTGTGCGTCGTAAACTTCACCGGATTTGCTTAATTAACGTCGTAACCTATACGCGTTTTCTTAACGTTAGTCACTAGACTTGCGTCGCACAAGTACAGTCACTATCTCTTGTATACGTATTCTTGTGTTAAAAATATTCTATATTTTTAACTACGTATCTTACTTATATTATTTCTCTAAAATTAATATAAGTACCTCGTGTTTTGCACTTTGCACCCGAATTATGTATCTTGTATGTTGTATGTGTATTTTTATGTTTATACTTCTCATGAGTATTTAGTGTATTTTTAAGTCTTAATACACTAGCACGTATAACACATACTATACACACTTAGCACAAAAGTTGGTGACAAAATAATATATATTTTTCTCTCAAAAATATACATATTTATATCTATTTTCATTCTTGAAGAAATCCTCATTTCTTATCACAAAAAATTAGGGAAACCTTGGTAATACTTTTAAATACCTTTTTTTAGGGAATAAGTTTCTCAAAAACTTATATTTTTCTAAGTGTCAAAATTTATGAAAATTTTGACAGAGTTTCCCCTAAAAATGGAGGTTTCCCATGTTTTCAAAACATGTGTTTATTTTCTTTTAAATCGTCAACAATCTCCTCATTCAACAATAAACAATATGCAACTAGTTAAAATAGATATAGTCGCAGAAATACATGAACTTGTGGTTTTTCCAAAATAGGTAGTATTCTTCCATTATTTTTTTTTGTGGATCTTTGTATAGATCAACTTTGTTTCTTGAAAGTTTCGCTTTTAAAGAAGTTATATCTTCCGGTAAACATTTACAAAAATAGTTATTTTGTCGAAACTTTACGTTACACAAGTGTTTACATACTCGTGTGTTTGCTAAAATCATTCTTTTTCATGTAAGATCCGTCTTTAGAAAATATGATTTCTTGGACACTTGGTCCTTTGAAGATACCACTTGCGGATACGTAGATCCGCTAGTTTTAAACACTACCGTACAAGTTAAATCACTTTTACACAAATAAAATGCCTTTAAACAAGTCCATGTCTCGTGTGTGGTAGAGTTTCACCTTTTAACCCTTGTGTTAACTAAAAACGAGCTTATGTGAAGATCCATGATCTTACAAAGTCGGGTTAAACGATGATCCGAGCTACCACATCATAGATCGGGTCTCAAAAATCACAAATTCCAAATACTACAACTTTTACACATGTTACAAGCTATTAACCACCATCTTTATAGTTTTTACTAGACTTTAACGCTTCAAAATGTATGTTTACGATATTTAACCGACAAAATTCCTTTTAACCACTTTAGACAAGTGTAAAAACGAGTTTTAAGTGTTATACCTCTAGCTCGGGGCTAGGGAAGAATCTATGCGAAAAACGCGTGGATAAAAGCAAAGTAGAGAGGTCCTTCGAACTCCGAGTGCACCAAGCCTCCTAATACGTGATCCTTGAAGCTTGTATGATGTTGGAATGGCTTGAACTAAACTCGAAAATGGTGGTGTGATCAAGGGGGTGTTCAGCCGTAGCTCTTAGAGAGAGAGAAAGGAGTGTGTGAAGTTGAGAAATGTGGTGAATGATTATAATGTGTAATACTTGGATCTTATAGACAAATTACAAGTGTATTATCCAAGAGTCCATATGCTATCTAGATATTAAACATACTAGATTTTTATAATCAAAAGGACACAAGGATGTCCCCTCTAGTTTGGGGCCGGTTAGCAAAGGGGGGGGGGGGGGGTCTTGGTCCATTTCCAACCAATAGTTAGATAATTAGTTAGGTTAAGCAAGTTAGTTAAGTGCTAACTTGGTTAGTTATGTTTAGTGCTTTAAAGCGGGTGTTAGGGTATACGGGGACCCTAACTGGCTCAGAAAAATATAAATAGTGAAAATAATAATATTTTCATGTTCCGGGTAAAGTCCGGTTGTTTGGTTGGATAGTAATCCGTTAAAGTGCTAAATTACACCTTTTAGTGTCTAATAAGCACCTTTTTGTATCCTTTCGATTCCCAACACTTGGGGAAGTGTTCTGGATACTAAAACATAATTTCTGCATAATATTTATAAGTCTAAAAGCTGATTAGAGCTGAATTCATTAAAATTCTGCACTTAAAGTGCGTTTCGGGTGCTTTTTAGTGCATATTTTTGCTTTCGCAATGTCTATAAATTAAACCCTTGCATGTACTCTTGGGTTTTAATGTACTTTTGTCGTCGGACCTACACCTAGGCCTCAATTCTAATGTCTGACTGCTTTCTGCAGTTCTGTTGACACGATGTGTCTTACCGGTGAGTTTACTAATATTTTTGACGCAACGCTATCATAACGAAATTCTTGTAGCATATATCATGCATGAATTCACTTGTATGGAATTCAGAAATTTATTTGTCTGGTAAACCAGATCATGTACAGTCATTAAAGCACAAATTACTGTTCATCTAGTGTACGAAATGTACGGAAAAGTGACGGTTGTCACAACCTTAATCTTTTACTAATTGATCAAGATGGATTTCCAAGTAACATAAGAAGGTCTAAAGCACTTACAAGTTAAAGCAAGGGTTTTCATCCATTCAAAAGCATTCTACCATCAAGATCTTCATCTTCTTAACTCTTATTCATTCTCTAAAGATCATCCCTAGCCTAGTGCTAGAAGTAAGCTTCTAGATCTAATTTTTTTCATACTTATATTATGTTTATGATTGTTATTATAACTAATAATAACTAAGTAATCATACATAATAAAAATGAAAAATACAAAGAAGCAAAGATAATAATCATGATATATTTATGTTTGTTTATATTGTGATCTAAGACTTGTTATATGCATATTTGATCTTGTTATGAGGATTATGATATAAATAAATTGTTAGATGATGTTTTAAAAAAAAATATGATCTAACAATTATACATGTTTATGTTAAAGGGTTTTTGTTAAACTTAAAGGATGAATGGATGATCATAAATTATGGTGTTGTTAATTTACTTAATGTTTTTATTTAAAAACAAGACTTTTACAAGATTATAAAAAGTAACATACAACATGAGATTTTTATAAAAGTTATTAAAACTAGAAGTAAACTAGGTTTTTGAACTAGTTAACATATATTATGATCATGTTTAAAACCCTACATGATTTGGAGATCATTTTGATAAGCTTATGTTATAAAAATCTCATATGTTTTAGTTAAGATGTTATGAGTAAATTGATGGTGATTTTGAAAAGAAAATGATATGTTTGATTAAACATGGTAAAGTTAAAAATACAAAGGTTATATGGCCAAATTTTCTAATAATTTATATGTTAACTAAACCATCATTTTTGGCTAAACCTTTACAAGATTAAAAAGATTTAGAGAATTCTTTTTATAAAAACAAAGTTAGTTATAAATATATATTTTGAGAAAATATATATTTGATTAATTTAACAACTTAAGTGCTATGTGGTATTTGATGTATTAGTTATATATATCAAAGATAGGTACTTGATTACAATGGTTATTATTAACACATGATACATAATAATCAAAGTCTTACAAGACTTCATATAATTACGCCTTAAAAGCGAGTTACGGACGATCCGAGTAATCAAATACAAATTATGGTCAAATCGGACGACGGACGAACCTATGAACATATCACCAATCCGAGGACTTACTACGACGTTTGGGCGATCTTTCGACGCGGACACCAAAGTACGTTACCATTAACAAAATTCGGACATTTTTAAACTTATAAAAACTATTATGTTTTTATTTACTAAAAAGTATACTTAGTGAATTTTTATAAAAATGTTTTATAGAAATGAAAGACTTATACTTTCTTAATGGGCTATTTTATAAAAATGGGCTTACATTTCTTAATGGGCTATTTTATACAAATGGGCTTACATTTCTTAATGGGCTACTTTATACAAATAGGCTTACATTTTATGATGGGCTTAACATAAATACATGGGCTAAGCCCAATATCAAAAACACATGGGCTAAGCCCAATACCAAACACATGGGCCAAGGCCCAACACTATTTAAGCCCAACACTATTGAGGCCCAACACTATTTCAGACCAACACTATTGAGGCCCAACACTATTTAGGCCCAACACTATTGAGGCCCAATACTATTGAGGCCCAACACTATTTAGGCCCAACACTATTTGGGCCCAATAACAAAAATTCTTGGGCTAAGCCCAATGACATATAATTGGTAAAAATTAAAATTATACAATTTACTTATACAAAGACACGAAACCAAGAAGACAAGACCCGATGATACAACTCACAAGATACAAGATGACATATATATATTCGGTGAAATATATATATATAACAGTTTAACAATTCATTCATCTAATACACAGTTCAACGAACAATAAAGACATACAAGTCTTACACATATTTAAGACACAAGACTTATACTCAAGTCATTTACAAAGACCGAAGTGTCTGACAAATATAAGAATATTTGTAGGTCGCAACATTGTTCAAGACGACCACGCGTAAGATCACAAACACTTATCATTCACGGACGCAATACTGTGAGTTCATGTCCCCTATTCATTTAAATGTTTTACAACTTTACAACTATCGGGGAAAATACATGTTCAACGTATGTTAAAGTTAGGGAATGAAACACCTTAGATCATGTGCGAATTAGGGTTATACATCTAAGCACCATTAATCCAGTTTGGACCTAGGTACAAGTGGTTAGATCTAATGGGTATTGGCGAGCCCCACTCTTGGTCGTGGACCCATACAGAAGAGTGCGTTTGTGTCCCAGTCGATAGTAGTCGACATGAAATCGTCTAGGTTTGGATTGCTTCCTAATTCGTCACACATATTAATGTCCTCGCGAAACATTAATGATCAACGATTTCATTGACGCTTTACATACTACATCATTACATACAGATACATTTTATACAACTCACATTTTATGGATACATTTTATACAACTCACATTTTACGGATACATTTTATACAACTCACATTTTACAGATACATCTCATACAACTAAACTGCATGAACTCGCCAACTTTTGTTGATATTTTTCAAACTTAACATGTATTTCAGGACATTAGTGGACCATGCAGACATTTCAATCAAGGAAAGCAAGTATCAAGACTCCATGCCACCATTTGAAGGGTTTGCCCGTTATATACCGCCTCTTTGCGGTGATATAGTGGTCAAAGCCTTGATATTTTAAGACTTACATTTTGATGTATAAAACGATAACAACTTATGTTCATTTGATGGTTTGTAACCAATACATTTAACTTATGTTGCGTTCTTTTGAAACAATTATGACAATGGCATTGGAGCTTGTTTTTATTCATTTAGGATGTTCACTTATATTGTTATGCAATGAGAACCGATCAGATCACACCTCGCGCTTCCGCTACGAGCGGGTGTGACAGATTGGTATCAGAGCTTCGATTGTAGTGAACCAGGATTCTTTCTCGAGTCTAGTCTACAATCACTAGGGAACCTCTCACGAAAACAATTTACACAAGAACAAGAGTTTTCATTGCATAAACATTTTTCAAGGTCCACTACAAACAAAATTCATTTCATATAAACCAAGCAAGGACATTACCATGAGTGAAGTCTATGAGAAATAGATACATTACATTAACAGACTATGTGCCTACAATACATTACATTATCAGATTACTCATTATAAACGGTTTACAAGTTCAGCTTATGCAAGATAGAAATCCTTGTTAGATAGGATTTTATGTGATTATATATAAATGATTTATATATGTGTTCTAAGGAATATTTTGCCAAGAACAAAATACCTTCGACTTCAAACTCTATTATTATTCTTTACTCACGCGATGAAAATATCGACCTCAAGTCTACTGTGGAGCTTATGGCGAACATGATTCCTAAGTGAAATCTTAAACTTAATTCCATAAAATATGGTTGCTTCTCGCGAATGCTGAGATGCCTGACCATGATAAATGACGACGAGGCGGAGGTGGTAACCTTGGACAACAACTGCATTAGTGGGACGAGATCCCTATGACTCATACTAATCAAGGTTGATATACTCTTGTCCCTACAAGGAAGATGAAGTACTCATCTTGAAGGTGCCCCTTCAGTTGTTATTGTTACAGATTCTTTCCATTTCTATTCCATCTAACGTTGTGCTGTTTTGTGAGTAATGAAAACGGACGTTGACACGTGATCTATCACGAAGGTCCCTCCTATGTTGAAGGTATACAGACAATAGTGTCCCCCCTCTGACTGATCGGCTGTTTTGTACGAGAGAACGCTAGGGTGACCATGCAAGGCAATTTATTATTACGGAGGCCTACGTAATAACAACTTGTAGTGCATGGGAATTCTGGTGGACTCTGCGGGCCAAGCTAATGATCACTATTCGTTCAAAATTCTTAAGTTATTACTTGAGATTCAATTTTTCTTATCTATTAGAACACGAACTGAGGTGGTTAGCATAACACCATACAATACAATACAATACAATACAATATAGGAAGACGACACGTATTTGTTCACACCTAACATTCGATCTATATCACGATTCAGTTGAGACTAGTCATTTAAACAAACAAAACTTGTTATCCACTCATGGAGGATTTTCCTCAACATTCTCGAAATTATTGAACATGGGTTGGTTTCATGGTGTCTATGACACTTTACCCTACTTTACCTTACCTTACGTTATCATATTCCACCTTATCATATTTATTGGAAATGATTCAATAAATTCCGTCGCTTGACATTTGTCTTTTCCCAATGAATGGTATGGCATGAGCCATGCTGCAACTCCCTCATTGCATTCTATTCGACATTTTTGGAGATTCTAAAAATCTTGCTAGAACTCGTGAAACTCAAGCACTATTACCATAATTGTCACATGGACAAGTAAGACAAAGGATTTTCTCTACTTAGGACGATCGAGGTCCATAGAGTAGGGAATACATATTATAATGACGAAGACCACTGGTTGGTTTCCCCTCCTCAACGAATTATTTTTTTTTCTTTTTTTCCATTTAGACATATGACCAATAGACACAAGAGGTATTACACCTTTTGGTTTTGGTTATCCACATTATCATTTATTCAAACATGTATGAACAATGCGGTCTTGAGGTTTCCATGACCGATTGATTGCATTCTTCATTCTTGGGCACCTGATAGACTTTATTTATCCAAATACAAGTCTAGATTCTTTTAATAGTGTGTATTAAAAAGATCATGGCGCCAAAAGAATCAAATGTTTAAGTCAAAAGTTATGTGTTGAAAATCATTGCTTTTACACAAGACATGGTTTATACAGGACATTGTTACGCAAGACATTGTTATACATGGCATTTGACGTTGGCATACACAAGACATTTTTGGTGGTTATTTGTAAGTGATGAGACGTGTGTAATATGATAAAAGCATGGTGGATACGCCGCTGGTACTTCCTATATATAAGTGCTTATATTATATTGCATATCGTGGTGTTATTCAAACCTCTTTGACAAAGACAAGACATTACATTTTTGCACAAGACGCAACATCCTCTACATAAGACATAATATTCTATTTCAAGACATGATATATTTATACACTACATTTCTATTGGTTATTTATTTAACCATACATCATTCTTTTATATCATCTGATTTTCATATCTATTTTCATATGATTTTATAAAAGAACTCGATCATAAATGGAGCCAATGTTGATGGTTACACTTGATGCTTCCACGGTCTCTCAAGGGTTGTTCCATACTGGGTAACACCCGAATTCAAACACACTGAGTGTTACATTTCGGGTTTAGCCTTGGAGATCCGAAGCATGACCGCATCATCCCTCCCTACCTCGATTACTGAAACAATAACTCTCGCCATGAGAGAAATGAAGGCAATTGCTGCCATAAATGATTTTGGCACCAGGATGTATGGTGGTAACTTGCCAAAATCCTAAATGCGACAAGTGAGACGTTCATCATGAGGGAAATTGCAAAAGCGCCAAGAGTAGTAGTGTGCTGAGACCGGGCGCAAAACAAAGACTAGTAAGACGATAATACTTAAGAAGGGATCAAGCTAGTGAATAAGTGTGTGTGTGGTTAGAACTATGAATACTCAACAAAATCCCAATGAAGTCATGAGTACGTACACTCTACGATCATCATGTATTAATTCTTTTAATACCAACACCGAGCTTAGCTAGTATCTTTAAATGTTAAGCATATACTCGAATTAGAGTCATGTTGGACACACATTACAATATCAAGTTAGCTAATGGGGAATTAGCTGAGACATGTCAAATCATTAAGGGTCACCGGTACGTATCCTATCAATCAACATTTCACATCCATATTATTTGATACCATTGCCGATTTTTAGCTTTATCTCAACATCTCAGATGCATAGTTTCATGGCTAGTGACGGGATTGTCCTAGCTACAATTAGGGATTGGGTTATCCTACATCTAAACATAGGGATTGGGTTGTCCTCTACATCTGTACAGGGAAGTCCTTACTACATAGAATTCAAAATGTACTTGGCCAAGAGTCAAGTAAGCTAGACGTCTCCTCATTCTATAGAATTGGCAAACGGTAAACTAGTCGAGTTAGGAGCAGAAATTTCATATCGATCTCTTACCCATTGAGTTGGGTATTTTCGACGTAGTGGTTGGCATGGATTGGCTATCCAATAATCGAGCCGAAGTCTTCTGTCATGAGAAGATCATTCACTTACCACTACCGAACGAAGATACACTTGTTATCCATGGAGAGAAGCGCAACACATCATTGCGGACCATAAATTGCATGAAGCCACAAAAGTGCTTACGGAAAGGTTGTATTGCCTTTCTAGCACTTGTTGTCGACAAGAAGGCTGATGGGCCTCAGATGACAGATATTCCTGTGGTAAAAGAATTCCATAAAGTCTTTCCTGAAGACTTGCCAGGACTACCACCATATCGACAAGTCGAGTTTCACATCGACTTGGTAACGGGAGCCACACCAATAGCCAGATCTTCATATCGGTTAGCACCTTCTGAACCTTGTAGTTGACCGAATAAGGATGCTGTGAGTTCATAACCCCCACTCTTTACCATTATACGTCTTTATAAAGGTTTTGGGGGTGGAAAGACATGTAAGTTTTGCAAAAGTGCACAACATTTCGATGAATGAAAATTCATATTTCTAAACCATGTTACAAATGAATTTCCAACTAACTCAAATGGTTTATGAAAGGTTCTAGCTTCTACTCTAAGATAGACTTACGATCAGAGTATCATCAGTTACGAATTCAAGAGGAAAGCATACCGAAAACGGCTTTTAAAACTCGTTATAGCTATTACGAGTTTCTCGTTATGCCTTTTTGGTTTAACGAATGCACTAGCGGTCTTCATGGATTTAATGAATCGTGTGTGCAAGCCGTATCTCGACAAATTCGTCATAGTGTTTATTGACGACATTTTGATATACTCTCGATCGACTGATGAACATGAACAACATCTTAGAACCAATTTGGAGTTGTTAAAAACGGAGAAACTATACGTGAAATTTTTCCAAGTGTGAATTTTGGATTCGCAAGGTACAATTTCTCGGGCATGTAGTGAACGAGAAAGACATTCAAGTAGACCCAGCTAAGATTGAGGCAAATGAGAATTGGGAAGTGCCCAAGACTCCAACTGGAGTCCGACAATTTTTTTTTTGGGATCAGCGGGATATCATCGGAGATCTATGGATATATTTTTTTAAATTACTCAATTGCTAACCTCCCTCACCCATAAAGACAATAAATGTGCCCCAATCGAAAAACAAGAAATAGCATTACAACTTATTCTTAAGATTGGTGCATAGCATTTTACAATCATATCATTATCCGACGATACCGATGACTTTGTTGTAAACTATGATGCTTCGCATCAAGGATTGGGTTGCGTACTCGTGCAACGTGAAAAAGTTATCGTGTACACGTCGCGCCAATTAAAAAGTTAATGATAAGAACTATACCACTCTCGACCTTGAGTTAGGCGTGGTGGTATTCGCTTTAAAAATTAAGGCGACATTATTTATATGGTACTCAATGCATTATTTTCACGGATCATAAAAGTCTTCAACACATATTCAACCAAAAAGAATTAAATATGCGTCAACGATGTTGGGTTGAATTGTTGAACGACTATGATTGTGAAATAAAGTACCATCCAGGCAGGGCGAACATTGTAGCTGACGCCTTGAGCCGCAAGGACCGAGTAAGAACACTGATAGTTCAATCATAGAGAAGATGATTCACAAGCGCTCAGGGAAGAGCATATTCAAGCAGAAACACTTCGAGGCATGAAGGAACAATTAGTGCCGAAAGAAGATGGAACTTTATACCTTATGGGTCGAAATCAAGTTCCATTCTTTGGCGGCCTTCGAGATGATATTTTGAGGAAACACATAGGCCTAAGTATTAAAAGAATCTATTGGTGGCCTAACCTCAAAAGTGATATCGCGACTTATGTTGGAGAATGCTTGACTTGCGCGAAAGTCAAAGCCGATTATCAGAAACCCTCGGGTTTACAACAACAACCCGAGATTCCCTCTTGGAAATGGGAACAAATATCGATGGACTTCATTACGAAGTTACCCAGGACCTCAAGAGGCCATGACATGATATGGGTAATCGTCGATAGATTGACAAAGTCCGCACACTTCTTACCGATTCGGGAGAAGGATAGTACCGAGAAACTAGCGGAAATCTATCTCAAAGAAATAGTGGCTCGTCATGGAGTGCCTATTTCAATCATTTCGGACCGAGACGGTCGTTATGTTTCAAGAATTAGGAAATCATTTCAACAGGCCTTTGGATCTCATTTGAATCTAAGTACGGCCTTTCATCCACAAACTGACGGCCAGAGCGAACGGACGATCCAAACACTTGAAGATATGCTTCGTGTATGTGTTATCGATTTAGGCGGCAATTGGGATACTCATCTACCTTTAGTTGAGTTTTCCTACAATAACAGCTACCATACTAGTATACAAGCTGCACCGTTTGAAGCTCTTTATGGTCGAAAGTGTCGCTCTCCGCTATGTTGGGCGGAAACAGGTGATAGTCAGTTAATTGGTCCGGAGCTAGTCCAAGAGACTACGGATAAAATTTTCCAGATCCGAGACCGTATCAAGGCGGCTCGCGATCGAGAAAGGAGCTACGCAAACAAAAAGCGAAAACAATTATATTTCGAGGTCGGAGACAAAGTCTTGTTAAAAGTCTCGCCCTGGAAAGGAGTAGCGAGGTTCGGTAAACGTGGAAAGCTTAACCCACGTTACATTGGACCATTTGAAATCTTAGAAAAGATTGGCACTGTTGCCTACAAGTTGAAGTTACCAGCTGAACTTAAAATGTCTTTCCTAAAAAATGAATATCAACTAGACTTGATTGAAAGGGGTTATGATGGACAGTTGAATAAAGCTACCATGTTTAAACCAAATTTTCCACCTCCCATGAAATTCCTGTTCCATACCCTTTTAACATGTCTTTCAAACAAAACCACTGCTTTTAATAAAATACCTCTGAAAATTCAGTACCTGGGGTATGCAATTTTGATAAAAAAATATGATTTTAACTACTCCCAAGCACTGTTTACTGATATGGTTAATAATTTGAAAAACATTAAAAATGGGAAGACTGCTGCTTTTCTCATGTTTCCAAGATTTTTAATCTATTACCTGCAAAAGAAGCTTCCACAAAAAGCCTTTGAAAAAGCCAAAAGGTACATCTTTTAAAATGAACAGTTTGTCATCAGAAACTTTTACTCGCCTAACGGCCAAAGAGTCAAATGTTTCCAAAACAAAAGCAAAGAGGTGTGAGCAAATTTTAGATGAGTCCACATCTACTCCTCAAACCTCTGTTGCTAAGCCTAGTTCTCATGGTGATCACAGCACCACAACCACTACTGTGAAACCCCCACCATCAAAACCCAAAAAGACCAAATCCAAATCCAAAAAGACCACCAAACCCACAAATAAGGGTCCTCTGGAAGATTAGAAATGTGACAACTGCCACTTTCTGGTAATTTACGTACATTTAAAGCAATGATTTACATTATACAAGTATGTGTTTTGAATATTCAAACTGCATGATTACATAATATACATCTTAGAACACTCATGGAATATTCATTTATGATGCACATTATTCATTTTGATTGGTTACATTTGAAATAGTGTAAACAATGCATCGTAACAACTAGAGTAGTACATAGTAAACTAGTGTGCTGACGAAAACTCAGGATCCGCATAAACCATCTAAATTACATCTTTAGGACTCCGACGAAAGTCCAACATCAAATATACATTAAACCCTATATGGGAAAACAAGGGTTTGTTTTAATATATTCCCAATGTCCGGTAGCACTAAAAACTGTCCGAAAAGTGCTAAAAGTGACCATTTCATTATTTTTCCGCAAAAATTCAGCATTTGTATTTTAATTACAAGATGCAAAAGTGTTGTTTAAGCACGAATTTCATATAAAAATTGATGTGTGTAAAATGCAACATATAAATTACATCAAATGAGGCATAAAACTAACCCTTTTTTAGTACTAATATTGGAAAAAGAGTGTTTTTGTCTTCCTTTTGTATTTTCAGGATTAAATGAGCTCAAAAACGCAAAAGAAGCAAAAAGACAGCTAAATCCAACATAAATACAAGAAAAGGAACATTAGTGGACTGCCCGAACCCTCAACGGCACCTTCCATAGCAAAATAGAGAAAACAGAAGGCTGAACACGCCCCGTGCTCAGCCAGCACGGGGCCGTGCCCATGAAGCAGCAGAAAAGACAAATCTATAGAAGCTTCTATTGCCCACCACGGGCCGTGCTCAGCGGACACGGGGGCGTGCCGAAAGTACTGCAGGCGCATTAATTGTAATTGCGAATTACAATTAATGAAGAGAGAGAGTGTCAGACGGGCACGGGGCCGTGCCCAGCGAACACGGGGCCGTGCCCAGGCTTCTGTTCAGCCTATAAATAGGAGTGCTTGGTTTCATTGCAACTCATCCCTTGGCACACCACCTCTCTCACACTTCATCCACCACCCACCAGCATCACAACACCATCATCCACCACCATCATCCATTTTCCATCATAGAGTGTGTGAGTCGTCTCGGGATCCAAGATTGATCGTAAGAAGTCTTGACAATCAAGGCCATGTTTGCCTAAGTCTCTTACATCACTTGGTGAAGACAAAGTGTCTAGTATAATACTTTTTATTTCTAATCTTTTGCACTTTTTATTTGGTTTTGTATTAATGACTTTAATAACTAGTTACTTATGTTGAAGGTGATCTTTCCTTATCGTTTGTCCGTGGTGTCTTGGCATTATTTTACTGTCTATATAAAATAAAGGATTTTCACCATTCATATCTCCACGGTCTATATGGAGGTATGTTGGCTACCTGGTAGGGGGTTAAGGGAACGGTTTGGTAAAGGTCTTGCCATTGTTCAGCGTTTAGAGGTCCTGCAATGGACCTGGGTCAAATTTAGTAGGACCTCCTTCAATACTTCACGGTATTGGATGGCGGGGGTCCAAACTCTTTGATCCCCTCATAAGTTAACTACTATTAATACTATAACCCGGCTATTTAGGACTGTATCCCTGCTGACTCAGACTACTTAGCCGAGGGTAACGTCACCGCCAAAAGCGGGGCCTACCACAATACTGCATTAATAACTTAATTCATTATCTTCCAATAATCCACCCCTTTAGGATTGTATCCCCGCTGACTCAAACTACTGGGGTGAGGGTAACGTCACCTTCAAAAGAGGGGCCTACTACAATAACTAAGATATTCTCTTAATTATGTGCAAAAGTGCGGAAATAATCAAAGGTTATACTAGATACGAGTCGGAACCAAGTGATTCATCTTGTCTATCTGTTTTTCTTTTATTTTTATTTTCAGCATTTTAGTTAGTTTTATTTTTCTTAGTTTAAAACATTTTTCTAAACTTTTGTTTTGGTTAGACGTTGAGGATAAACCGGTACTAAAAGCTCTTGTGTCCTTGGACGACCTCGGTATCTTACCAACGCTATACTACACTCAACGATGGGTGCACTTGCCCATATGTGTGTTTAGTGTTCGTGAAATATCGTGTTTTATAAATTTAAAACTTGGCTAAAATAAGTGTTAAAAAGGGCTTAAAATATACACCTAATATATACGACACCTAAACGCGCATCAAGTTTTTGGCGCCGTTGCCGGGGACACAAGGATTTTAGGAAAGCTTAAAATCGACGGCCTAATCAGTTTTTCAAAACCTTTTCAAAACGGGCCCACATTTTTCTGCATTTTAGTTTAGTTTTGCATTTACAGTAGGTTGAACACGGGCCGTGCTCACTGAACACGCCCCGTGCTCAACTAGATCAGTAAATTTAATTAAAACGCCCAGATACAGATCCTGAACACGGGGCCGTGTCCACTGAACACGGGGCCGTGTCCAGCCTCTGTTTCCGTTTTTATTTTTTGTTTTCTGATCTCGAGACTCAGTTGTGGTCTGCTGAGTGATTCCTATGGATCAATACTCAGGAGGTTACAACTACACCTATGAGGAGGATGATTATAGGGGTAATTATTGCACTAATTGTCGTAACGCACGATCGGTTCAAAATAATCACTCTTATCAACCATCCAATTCATACACCTACTATGAGGAGCCCAGGTACGAGCCATCAACTTCATACACATCCTATGAAGACCAAAGGTATGAACCTCCTCCCTCATACTCATATTTTGATGAACCAAGGTATGAGCCTTCATACTCATACTTTGAGGAACCAAGATATGAGCCACCACCTTCGTATACTTACTATGAGGAACCATGGCGTGAACAACCCACCTCATATGAGTATTATGAAGAACAAAACTACGAACCTTATCCATCATATGCTTACAATGAAGAACAATGGTGCGAACCATCTACTTCATATGGGTATTATGAGGAACAAAGGGTCGAACAACCGGATTCAAGCTTAGAAAATAATGATTCTTTTTCTATAACCGAAGTGACCGATAGGATATTAGAACACATTAGAGTTATCGATCGATGTATAAAAGAAGCTCGCGCAAGGGAAGAGGAGTCCCGCGCAAGAGAAGAATTAAAAAAAGAAGAGATAACTGAAAATGTAAAAATGGAAGAACAAATAAGTGAAAAACCGACACATGAGTTAAACAACGAAAAAGGTGAGTCCGACAACGTTAAAATTCAAGAAGAGTCTAATTTTGAAGAAATTAATCTCTTGTCACCTTCTTTTGAAAATCATTGTTTAGTACCCACTCATGCTAAGTTTTTAAAAGAGTTAAACACTAACACTAAAATTGACGAAACGGTAAGTGTTAAGTTAACTGATGATCAAACCTCACTAATAAAAGAAGACCCATTTGAAATTAACATTACACCGGTTCCATGTTTCTTTCAAAATTCGTTTATTAGTAATGTCACAATCGATAAAGATCTTTGTGTTAACATAATGCCTAACTACATTTTCGAAAAATTAAGTATTAGTGATTTTTCTCCACTTCAAATACCCATTTTTCTATCTAATCGGAAAGTAATAAAATCAATCGGTATAGTTGAAGATGTCTTGGTTCAAACAAATCAAATGGTAATCCCGACCGATTTTGTCATCCTCGATGACGCTCCTCTAGTGTTGGGACGACCATTTGTAAAAACTCACGAAGCTTTGAAAAACCGGAAGTTCAACAATCTACCTCTTCAATTAGGGGCATTTAAAAGAAGTGTCGATCTTGAGCGATCAATGAAATATCCATTCGGAAATGACGACCCCCTAATTGAAGATGAGCCAGAACCACCCGATAAGGTGGGTCTAGCCAAGGACCCTTATAAACGTGGCGCACCATGGAGGCATTCCACGGAACTATCCTTAGTTTAATTTAGATTAGTTTTTATGTTTTCTAGTTAGTTTAATTTTCAGGAATAAAACACACTCATGGTGGTAAAGGATGAAAAGGGGAACGAGAAAAATGATCCCATGCACAAGAACGAGGCAACCCGACAATTTTCTCCAATTCAGTAGGTTCAACACGGGCCGTGCCCAACCAACACGGCCCCGTGTCGAACCAGCTGCAGAAAACGCCCAGTATAGGTAACTGGACACGGGCCGTGTTCACCCAACACGCCCCCGTGTCCAGACTTCTGTTTCTCTTATTTCAATTTTGTTACTGGCACTTGAACACGGGGCCGTGCCCGGATAACACGGGGCCGTGTTCAGTGCCCAGTAACACAAATTTTTGCTTTTTAAACACTATTTTACACATCTAATCAACCTAAAAATTTATTTTTGGGACACATTGAGGACAATGTGTAATTTAAGTGTGGGGGGGATGCTAAAACCTTGAATTTTGCAAGTCCTAAATACAAGCCTTACACAAAACTCTATTGGAACCGCTAATCACCCCAAATTTTTTCAAAAAATTTTCATTTTTTTTTACTTGTCTAGGTTTAATTTGGGAAATTCAAGTTCTCAAAAAGGTTATATTTTTATAAATTTACAACTGATAGCGTGGTGATAAAAAGAACCAACATAAGAAAATTATGAAAAGGCATGACAAACTTATTTAAAATTTGATTATATATACTTGATCACATAAAAACCCATTCCCACAAAAGTGAGTTTTGAGCCTTTATTGAGCACACAATTCCATATCATTTGACTAAATGCTCATTTTTCGTTTCTTGTGTGAATAGCCGCTTGGTTCTTACGACTCTAGAACTTGCCATGACAATACATTCCCGGTCCTTATCAACTTAAACCCGAGTAAGTAAATGATGGAGGCATTAGGACTAACATTTTTCATTTCTACACCATTATTTTTTCTTTTTCTTTTACCACCTACCCAAAAATCCCCCTAGTTAGCCCCTTTGAGCCTAAACCTTTTCGTTTCATCACCCAAAACAAAAACCCTTTCACCCACCAAAACCTTTTTTCATTTTTAACCCTTTATTTTAGTAACAAGTTCGGTTTTTCCTTAAAAAAAAAAAAAAAATTTCGATGATGATGAAGCAAAAAGAAAATAAACAAACAAAGTAATCAAAAATAACTTTGTTTGAATAAAAGCTTCATCAAAAATAAAAAAAGTTGTAAAAATGCGAAAACCGACACTTGTTACGCTTTTAGCCCTTTTTCTACTAACCACTAACCCAACCACCTACCTTTAACCCTAGCCAACCATTAACCCACAAAGTCCTCTTGATATCTACAAAGGTATAAAAGTTAAAAAGGAGGAGGATTGATTTCTTGGCAAGCCTATGGTAGGAATAAGTTCCATGACCGCTCTCGAGTGATTCACTAAAAATACACCTTCGGCCGAGTGTGAGTGATTTCCCCGCGAGGTATGTGAACTTGTATATAAATAGAATTTTAAAAAGGCATGTTATGCCCAAATAAGTAATTTCTTTTATGAACAGTTCTAAATAAATCATTACGAATAGGAGTGTAAATAAATAAAAATAAAACCCAAAAAGATCTTGGAAATCCCGACACTCTATGACAAGCCCAAAACCTTCTCTTCTACCTATTCCATTTGGGAGTGTAAGCCACATATTAAAGAGTTTTGCTTGAGGACAAGCAAAAGTTCAAGTGTGGGGGTATTTTATGTGTGTAAAATGCAACATATAAATTACATCAAATGAGGCATAAAACTAACCCTTTTTAGTACTAATATTGGAAAAAGAGTGTTTTTGTCTTCCTTTTGTATTTTCAGGATTAAATGAGCTCAAAAACGCAAAAAAAGCAAAAAGACAGCTAAATCCAACATAAATACAAGAAAAGGAACATTAGTGGACTGCCCGAACCCTCAACGGCACCTTCCAAAGCAAAATAGAGAAAACAGAAGGCTGAACACGCCCTGTGCTCAGCCAGCACGGGGCCGTGCCCATGAAGCAGCAGAAAAGACAAATCTATAGAAGCTTCTATTGCCCACCACGGGCCGTGCTCAGCGGACACGGGGGCGTGCCGAAAGTACTGCAGGCGCATTAATTGTAATTGCGAATTACAATTAATGAAGAGAGAGAGTGTCAGACGGGCACGGGGCCGTGCCCAGCGAACACGGGGCCGTGCCCAGGCTTCTGTTCAGCCTATAAATAGGAGTGCTTGGTTTCATTGCAACTCATCCCTTGGCACACCACCTCTCTCACACTTCATCCACCACCCACCACCATCACAACACCATCATCCACCACCATCATCCATTGTCCATCATAGAGTGTGTGAGTCGTCTCGGGATCCAAGATTGATCGTAAGAGTTCTTGACAATCAAGGCCATGTTTGCCTAAGTCCCTTACATCACTTGGTGAAGACAAAGTGTCTAGTATAATACTTTTTATTTCTAATCTTTTGCACTTTTTATTTGGTTTTGTATTAATGACTTTAATAACTAGTTACTTATGTTGAAGGTGATCTTTCCTTATCGTTTGTCCGTGGTGTCTTGGCATTATTTTACTGTCTATATAAAATAAAGGATTTTCACCATTCATATCTCCACGGTCTATATGGAGGTATGTTGGCTACCTGGTAGGGGGTTAAGGGAACGGTTTGGTAAAGGTCTTGCCATTGTTCAGCGTTTAGAGGTCCTGCAATGGACCTGGGTCAAATTTAGTAGGACCTCCTTCAATACTTCACGGTATTGGATGGCGGGGGTCCAAACTCTTTGATCCCCTCATAAGTTAACTACTATTAATACTATAACCCGGCTATTTAGGACTGTATCCCTGCTGACTCAGACTACTTAGCCGAGGGTAACGTCACCGCCAAAAGCGGGGCCTACCACAATACTGCATTAATAACTTAATTCATTATCTTCCAATAATCCACCCCTTTAGGATTGTATCCCTGCTGACTCAAACTACTGGGGTGAGGGTAACGTCACCTTCAAAAGAGGGGGCCTACTACAATAACTAAGATAATCTCTTAATTATGTGCAAAAGTGCGAAAATAATCAAAGGTTATACTAGATACAAGTCGAAACCAAGTGATTCATCTTGTCTATCTGTTTTTCTTTTATTTTTATTTTCAGCATTTTAGTTAGTTTTATTTTTCTTAGTTTAAAACATTTTTCTAAACTTTTGTTTTGGTTAGACGTTGAGGATAAACCGGTACTAAAAGCTCTTGTGTCTTTGGACGACCTCGGTATCTTACCAACGCTATACTACACTCAACGATGGGTGCACTTGCCCATATGTGTGTTTAGTGTTCGTGAAATATCGTGTTTTATAAATTTAAAACTTGGCTAAAATAAGTGTTAAAAAGGGCTTAAAATATACACCTAATATATACGACACTTAAACGCGCATCAAAAATACATAGGGAATATCATATAAATACATAACCGAATATTTCCCTATAACTTATATATGTTAACCTTTCGACAATCTACTGGCAGAACGAGCACTAAACAACTATCTGAACTATAATTTGACATATTTAACAAACTAGTGAATATTATTTTTGGTCTTTTAAGGCCTAATTATGGTCATTCAATGTGATGAAACATCTTGAAACAATAAATCCCTAAAACACCTAAACATTTAAACATTTCCTTACATTTATGAAGCATTGAATTTTACCAACACATTTTAACAATTCAAGACCCCCCCCCCCCATGTATGACCGTGAATAAGAGGGCCCACATCCTCTTAATTCTTTGCTAATAATATCTAGATATTTATTTTAGTTGCAAGTGGATTATGTTGGTGAAATTATTACAACACTTAATCACTAAGTAACTAGCACTTTACCCATTTCAAAATTCTCTCATCATCTTCATCCAATTTTACCAAGAACACCAAAAACCCACTTCACCTTAATCTTTTACTAATTGATCAAGATGGATTTCCAAGTAACATAAGAAGGTCTAAAGCACTTACAAGTTAAACATTCAAAAGCATTCTACCATCAAGATCTTCATCTTCTTAACTCTTATTCATTCTCTAAAGATCATCCCTAGCCTAGTGCTAGAAGTAAGCTTCTAGATCTAATTTTTTTCATACTTATATTATGTTTATGATTGTTATTATAACTAATAATAACTAAGTAATCATACATAATAAAAATGAAAAATACAAAGAAGCAAAGATAATAATCATGATATATTTATGTTTGTTTATATTGTGATCTAAGACTTGTTATATGCATATTTGATCTTGTTATGAGGATTATGATATAAATAAATTGTTAGATGATGTTTTAAAAAAAAATATGATCTAACAATTATACATGTTTATGTTAAAGGGTTTTTGTTAAACTTAAAGGATGAATGGATGATCATAAATTATGGTGTTGTTAATTTACTTAATGTTTTTATTTAAAAACAAGACTTTTACAAGATTATAAAAAGTAACATACAACATGAGATTTTTATAAAAGTTATTAAAACTAGAAGTAAACTAGGTTTTTGAACTAGTTAACATATATTATGATCATGTTTAAAACCCTACATGATTTGGAGATCATTTTGATAAGCTTATGTTATAAAAATCTCATATGTTTTAGTTAAGATGTTATGAGTAAATTGATGGTGATTTTGAAAAGAAAATGATATGTTTGATTAAACATGGTAAAGTTAAAAATACAAAGGTTATATGGCCAAATTTTCTAATAATTTATATGTTAACTAAACCATCATTTTTGGCTAAACCTTTACAAGATTAAAAAGATTTAGAGAATTCTTTTTATAAAAACAAAGTTAGTTATAAATATATATTTTGAGAAAATATATATTTGATTAATTTAACAACTTAAGTGTTATGTGGTATTTGATGTATTAGTTATATATATCAAAGATAGGTACTTGATTACAATGGTTATTATTAACACATGATACATAATAATCAAAGTCTTACAAGACTTCATATAATTACGCCTTAAAAGCGAGTTACGGACGATCCGAGTAATCGAATACAAATTATGGTCAAATCGGACGACGGACGAACCTATGAACATATCACCAATCCGAGGACTTACTACGACGTTTGGGCGATCTTTCGACGCGGACACCAAAGTACGTTACCATTAACAAAATTCGGACATTTTTAAACTTATAAAAACTATTATGTTTTTATTTACTAAAAAGTATACTTAGTGAATTTTTATAAAAATGTTTTATAGAAATGAAAGACTTATACTTTCTTAATGGGCTATTTTATACAAATGGGCTTACATTTCTTAATGGGCTATTTTATACAAATGGGCTTACATTTCTTAATGGGCTACTTTATACAAATAGGCTTACATTTTATGATGGGCTTAACATAAATACATGGGCTAAGCCCAATATCAAAAACACATGGGCTAAGCCCAATACCAAACACATGGGCCAAGGCCCAACACTATTTAAGCCCAACACTATTGAGGCCCAACACTATTTCAGACCAACACTATTGAGGCCCAACACTATTTAGGCCCAACACTATTGAGGCCCAATACTATTGAGGCCCAACACTATTTAGGCCCAACACTATTTGGGCCCAATAACAAAAATTCTTGGGCTAAGCCCAATGACATATAATTGGTAAAAATTACAATTATACAATTTACTTATACAAAGACACGAAACCAAGAAGACAAGACCCGATGATACAACTCACAAGATACAAGATGACATATATATATTCGGTGAAATATATATATATAACAGTTTAACAATTCATTCATCTAATACACAGTTCAACGAACAATAAAGACATACAAGTCTTACACATATTTAAGACACAAGACTTATATTCAAGTCATTTACAAAGACCGAAGTGTCTGACAAATATAAGAATATTTGTAGGTCGCAACATTGTTCAAGACGACCACGCGTAAGATCACAAACACTTATCATTCACGGACGCAATACTGTGAGTTCATGTCCCCTATTCATTTAAATGTTTTACAACTTTACAACTATCGGGGAAAATACATGTTCAACGTATGTTAAAGTTAGGGAATGAAACACCTTAGATCATGTGCGAATTAGGGTTATACATCTAAGCACCATTAATCCAGTTTGGACCTAGGTACAAGTGGTTAGATCTAATGGGTATTGGCGAGCCCCACTCTTGGTCGTGGACCCATACAGAAGAGTGCGTTTGTGTCCCAGTCGATAGTAGTCGACATGAAATCGTCTAGGTTTGGATTGCTTCCTAATTCGTCACACATATTAATGTCCTCGCGAAACATTAATGATCAACGATTTCATTGACGCTTTACATACTACATCATTACATACAGATACATTTTATACAACTCACATTTTATGGATACATTTTATACAACTCACATTTTACGGATACATTTTATACAACTCACATTTTACAGATACATCTCATACAACTAAACTGCATGAACTCGCCAACTTTTGTTGATGTTTTTCAAACTTAACATGTATTTCAGGACATTAGTGGACCATGCAGACATTTCAATCAAGGAAAGAAAGTATCAAGACTCCATGCCACCATTTGAAGGGTTTGCCCGTTATATACCGCCTCTTTGCGGTGATATAGTGGTCAAAGCCTTGATATTTTAAGACTTACATTTTGATGTATAAAACGATAACAACTTATGTTCATTTGATGGTTTGTAACCAATGCATTTAACTTATGTTGCGTTCTTTTGAAACAATTTTGACAATGGCATTGGAGCTTGTTTTTATTCATTTAGTATGTTCACTTATATTGTTATGCAATGAGAACCGATCAGATCACACCTCGCGCTTCCGCTACGAGCGGGTGTGACAGATGAGATCCCAGAGATTAATACTGTGACAACACAAATGTCACTAGAAACCATTGTTGCTACTTCCTCACAACAAGTGGAGAGATCTCAACCTGAAAACCAAACTCCCCATGATTCCTCACAAAAGGAACATGTTGTATTCACAAGGACCCCACAATATGATGTCATACCCTCATTTGAGAGTATGATCAAAAACCATTCTCCCGGAATTCTTGTTGGTAGTTCAAGTGGAGCAGTTACTAAAAGTGTCAAATCCACTTATTTACATTTGGACAGTAGTTTCATTTCTAAGACTCCCTTGAAGGCAACCACTGCTGTGAGTACTAAGGTAACCACTGATGCAGAGGGAAGTCTTCAGTACCAAGATAAAGGGGCATCTGCTAATGATGATTTGAAGTCTACTCCTATCACAAAAGCAGATACAACCACCTCTGGTGGGAATTCAGGTGATCCTGTTAAGTTAGGTGATGAATTAAAATACAAGGATTTGACGAAGAGAATGTCATCTATTGAAACCACTGTTGGTGAAATGAAAGATCTGAGGAAACAGTTGGTGGATGCTTCCAAAAGTCAGCCTAGTCATCAGCAACTCTCCCATGAGCTTTGGAATTCAGTACAACCAATAATTGCTGCTCAAAGAGAATTGGCTGAAGTCCAACATATCACACACATGGAACTGGTCAGAGTTATGGTAGAAGCAAGATACAAAGACACTCAGGCAGATATCAAGGGCATCAAAGAATCCCTTGCAAAACTAACTGGTACTTCCCCTGCACCTATCTTTGAAAAAGAAGATCAAGATGATGCCAAAAAGGGGGAGAAATATTCCTTGAGAAAACTTTACATTGACCCGAAATCAAAACCAAAGGGTTAGCTGTAACCCTTGTGCAAAATTTCGGGCTTTCAAAAACTTTTTTCTTTTGGAAGCGTTTCATTAATCGATACTTAAACTTAATCCATTTAACGTAACGTACACTCCGGAACGAGGACAAAAGCTACACATACCCTAAATGCCCTTTACATAACTTAGAAATAAGTTTCGAAGGGTTAAGGACAACAAAAACAAGCTTATTCAAGTGCAAGGACTATTTCCGACAAACTATGAAAGTCTGCTGATTCTTGTATTTCTAAATACGGATCTCATATACGAATCGGAATATTTTTGTACTCAATAAAATCTTGTATATTATTGGTAAGAATGTAAAGATATCACTCATTGCGTAATTTCGTCCGTTTTCGTGTTCGTTTGGGCGTTTGGCGTAATTTAACGAAAAACGCGACCGTACAACCGAACGAACCGACATCCATGACACTTTCGGACAAAAACCACACGCTTATTCAAGTGCAAGGACTATTTCTGACAAACTATGAAAGTCTGCCGATTCTTGTATTTCTAAATACGGACCTCATATACGAATCCGAATATTTTTGTACTCAATAAAATCTTGTATTTTACTGAAAAGAATGCAAAGATATCACTCGTTGCGTAATTTCATCAAAAGACGCTTATTCAAGTGCAAGGACTATTTCCGACAAACTACGAAAGTCTGCCGATTCTTGTATTTCTAAATACGGACCTCATATACAAATCCGAATATTTGTGTACTTAATAATATCTTGTATTTTATTGAAAAGAATGAAAAGATATCACTCGTTGCGTAATTTCGTCAAAAGACGCTTATTCAAGTGTAAGGACTATTTCCGACAAACTACGAAAGTCTGCCGATTCTTGTATTTCTAAATACGGACCTCATATACGAATCTGAATATTTTTGTACTCAATAAAATCTTGCATTTTATTGAAAAGAATGCAAAGATATCACTCGTTGCGTAATTTCGTCACAACACGCTTATTCAAGTGCAAGGACTATTTCCGACAAACTACGAAAGTCTGCCGATTCTTGTATTTCTAAATATGGACCTCATATACGAATCTGAATATTTGTGTACTCAATAAAATCTTGTATTTTATTGAAAGAATGCAAAGATATCACTCGTTGCGTAATTTTGTCCGTTTTCGTATTCGTTTGGGCGTTTAGCGTAATTTAACGAAAAACACGACCGTACAACCGAACGAACCGACATCCATGACACTTTCAGAGAAAAACCAAGCTACATATGCTTTAACGTCCTTATATAACCTAAATATTAGGTTAAAGGGGTTAAAAATGGCAAACAAGTGAAAATACAAGTCCAAAGGCCAAAAATGTCAAAAAAATAATAAAGATTTTGCTTCTTCACCAAGTTTTGATTATTTTAATGATCTTGGGGACCAAGTTATGTGTTCTCCAAGCACTAAATCTGATCCTAACACTTGTTGCAATCTTGTTAATCCTTGGAGAACACTCTAGCCATATGTCACAATCCTATGACTTTAAGACTAGCATAAATAACCAGCTTCATTCACTTCAAAACTTGCTCATTTCACTTCTTTCTTCTCCCTACTTCTTGGAGTTTGCTTCCATCATTTGGAGGCCTCCCACTTGAAATCTTAAGTGTTTCCAAACACAAGTAAGTTCTCATCCTAGTCTATTTCATTTATTTTAGCTATTTTAAGCTAAAAGTCAAACAGTTTGACTTACTGTTTGACTTTCGGTTTTGACCATAATTGGTCAAGTCAAAGTTCAATCGAACTTTGCAACATGATCGGAATCACGATGATTATAATCCCTTGCTATTATACCTATTGATTACCACGTTTACTAGTCGAAGTGACGAGTCAAAGTTTCCGTCAAAAATGCACATTTTGTGCATTTTTACGACGAAACTACTTTTGGGTATCAAAACACTAAGTTTTGATACCAAATCAGTTTTGCAACTTAGTTAAACATGTTTTGACATGTTTAACTCGTCACTTCCAGTTTAATGCTTATTTAGGGTCGTAAGTCAAGCGGTCTTGACCACCGCTTTGACTTTCGAATCCGACCCGTTTGGTCGATCTTAGGATCTGACCAAACAAATATTTGTGACCATAGTTGTATAGGGAGTAACCTACTGAGGTTATACCTTATGGTCACTTTGTTTTGTTAGTTATATGATAAGTCGCTTTTATATGCCTAAAAAAGACCAAAATGCCCTTTTTACGCATAAATCCATTTTAAGAATATGTAACCAACTTTTTGACATCTAAACTGATATTACATTTTTATTAAACTTTTTTTAGCATATAAGACTTATCATAGGACTAGTCTGACCATCCGAACGTGTTTTTACGCAAATGACACGTTAAAGTAGCGTAAACTACCTTAACGGGTCATAACGGGTCAAAAGCACTTAGGTTTCATTCCAAATCAGAAGGTTAGATTTAGTAAATCATTTCATATGAGTTCCAACACTCATTTGGTTTATAAAACCTCATTCTATCCTATTCCTCTATTTATGTCCCGTTACACTAACATAGTATCCGATACACTATGAGCCACTACAACACTTGAACTCTTGATCCTTTGAGCTTTGGTATATCATTTGAGCAAGACCTAAACGCAACCCCAAGTGAGTACATAGCTTCCCCTCTTTTATGCTTTTCAAATGTTTTGGGGTGATGCATATGTGTAACCAATTTATTTTCAAATGTATGGCATATATGTGTTTACTAAGTGTTTTTATGTCTATTATTCTGATTATGCAAACACGACGATTGAGAACATGAACCAAATCCTTAAAAGATCTAACTATCTTCATAGTTAGATTCTTGTAGGATATTTGAAGTACAATTTTAGATCTTTCTATCTTCATAGTGAGATTTTTAAGATGTGCTTTACACGACGATGGTTATTTGTTTATGTGTAGAGATTGTTGGTGATTTAGATAACAAAACTAGAGTAATACAATAAGAACATGGTGGATACGCCCCTGGTACTACATATATATAAGTGTGCTTACTGTATTACCCTTCGTGGTGTTATCTTGAATCACCATTAGGATTTAGGATGTTTTGGTTCAATGATTCAATGTGACCAAAAATAAAGTATAGTTTGATATACTACCAAATCACAAACCTAAATATATTTTGATATACTACCAAAGCATAGTTTAATATGTTATCAATATGATATTGTTTACCAAAGTATATTTTGATATACTAGCGATTGTTAACCAAATCCTTATAGCATCTATCTATCTTCATAGTTAGATTCTTGTAGGATGTTTAAGTGCTAATTTGAAGTCCTTGATTAGATTTAATTGCGTATGCGACTAGACGATGTGACGAAACCGGATCCTTATAGTATCTATCTATCTTCATAGTTAGATTCTTGTGGGATGTTTAAAGTACAATTAAAGTCCTTGATTGGATTCATTGTGTACTTTAATGTTTGTTTTCGAGTTGATGACAAGTTGATGATTATGTGTTTATGTGGTTAGTAGTGATTTAGATAACGAAACGAGTGTAATACCATAAGAACACAGTGGATACGCCGCTGTTACTTCCTATATATAAGTGTTCTTATTGTATTACTCTTGTAGCGTTATCTGAATCACTTTAGGATTTATGTGTTTAGTTGATTCAGTGTATGATTATCCAAATCCTTATAGAATCTTCCATATTTTCATATGATAGATTCTTAGAAGGATATCCAAAGTATTATTATAAATCATTGACTTGATTTCTAATAATACTCACACAAGTTATGACTGATTTCAATATTTATTATTATTAATCCTTGATTGGATTTCTAATAACACACTCACAAGTTTTATGACCGATTTCAATGTGATTACAAAGATCAAAGTACAATTTTTCAATGGCATAAAAATTACCTAGTAATAATCATATTGCCATATACAAAGCTATTTTGTCACAAGTTTCACAATCAAGATCAAGTATTGCAATACTAATCCTTTTTGCCATTCCTTGGCTTCAAAGATTCCATTTTCAATAGACGACACTCGTAGTTGTCAAAGTATTGCAATACTAAACTTTTTGACATTTATTTGGTTAAACGAAACCTAGGACAACCAGACAGAGTAACAAACCATTCTGACACACGAAGACATGCTGCGAGCATGTGCGTGATTGACTTTGGTAAATTTTTGGAAGGACACTTATTTTTGGGTGAGTTCTACTGCAGCTGTTACCGTTTTAGTACGCATACAACTCTGTTTGAGGCATTGCTTGGACAACAATGCCAACCTCCTCGTTGGATTGAGGTGGAGGACAACCTAATCACGGGTCCAGGACATGTACTCGAAACTCTTGGGAAGATTGTTAGATCGGAAATCATGTGTTGATAGCGCGTGACCGCCAGGAAAAAAAACCCGATAAACTTAGGAGGCACTGGGAGTTTTTTGCAGTCGAGCGCGTCATAATTGAAAGTCTCACCCTGGGAGGGTGTGGTGTGGTTTGGGAAACGCGGTAAGCTTGATCCGCGCCTATGTTGGACCATTCAAAATTCTAGAACGTATTGGCAAAGTGGCGTACGAGCTCGAGTTACCTATCGAGTTAGGTAACGTTCGTGATGTTTCCATGTTTCACAACTAAAGGAGCGTTTGTCCGATGAGACACTTGTTGTACCACTCCAAGAACTGAAAATTAATGACGAGTTGCAGTTGTCAAGGAATCTATCGAAAACATGGACCAGGAAGTCAGGGTTCGTTGACTTAGTTGAATCTCAAATTGTGAGAGTTCGTTGGAACTCAAGTCGTGGACTGGAGTTCATGTGGGAACGCAAAGATCAGTTGAAGCTCAAAAATCCTCAACTTTTTCCTACTGATTAAGCTAATTCGGGGATCACTGGTGAATTTCGGGATGAAATTCCATTTCAAGTTGGGGATGATATGGCACCTGAGGAAGAACTGCAGCAATCTTGATTTATTACTTCACTCCTCTGGGATTGCTTATTAAATTTCGGGACGAAATTTCTTTCAAGTTGGGGATGATGTGGCAACCCGTGTTTTCAATATTTCCTTAGTTCTTCTTTTGTTCTTTCGATGCTTAGCGAGTATGTACTGAAGGAATGAACCGTTTAAATAATTACTTGAATTTAATCGCGTACGATATATGGTTGATGGGAAGCATGATTATGTTTGGATGTGATGAAAGCCTAAGAATCGTAAATGTTACATGGTTATGATTAATGTTAAGGGGCCACACCTCAAACTCGGGTCACACTTCATGCTTGGGCCGAATCCCTCTCCCTTTTTATTACCTTTGGCTCAAATCTTTAGAGCCCGAACCCAGCCCAACAAAACTATATACACATCCCCCCTTGTTGCATGCGATTACTTTCATTGTTGTTTAAACACACGAGACACAAACCCTAATATCTTCTAGTTGGACGACAGCCTACTTCTCCTCCTTGTCTTCGACTTGCAAACCCTCGGTTTGTGTATTCATAATTATCCTTAACCCTTGACTGATTACATGATTACAATTCTTGTTTATAGCTTGTGTGATATCGTAACACATGTTGAACTTATGATTTTGGTTTCTTGATGTATTGTTCTTAATCATTGGAAGATTGTTATGATTGATTAGGATAATCTTGGATGTGATATGATTCAGAATTTTCGTGTGTAGTAATGAATCAAATTATGTGATAAGGTAGGTACTTGGTGCTAACTTGATTGGATCATGGGCATGTATGTTAGTGTAGGGTATATGGATTCGTGTTAAGAAAATTGTTATGGTATAAACCAATAATCAAACTATTAAAGTAAATTGTGTGATCTTAGTCAACAGAAAGTGTATACATATGCCCTATAAATAGCATGATGATTGTAAATAATGATTGTGATCTAAGGCTACACTATTATTTCATAAATTCTAGAGGGGTTTGACTGATTGTGGGATAGGCATGTGGTTAAGGTATCATGGGTGGTGATGATTAACTGTGGGAATAATCATGTTGGTCGGTTCACTGTGAACGAGTATTATGATTATAAAACTGATAATGAAACGAGGATTCACTGAAGTTAGGTTGTATGAATAGAGTTCATGGCTACTAAATCTTTAATGCATGTGATGACAAACATTTGAATTGGATGGATCAATGGAAATGGCCGACAACTATAAGTTATGTAAATTCAAATTGGATAGTTCACATGCAATCTATATCACTAACTATGAAACAATCCAAAATCACATGGGTTGAGATGATATCACATTCAATGCTTTGAATATGATGGGCCGCACTAATTTCCTGATGTAACTTATTAATTGGCCTGACACAATGAATTATCACATATGACTAAGATTTGTGTATGATTAAATCATGTGAATCAGGGAGTTGTAGTGGTTATAATAATATTGAAGAGTGGCAGCGATTAGGGTTGTAGAATGCACCATAACTATCTGATGTGATTCACGACGAAACTTGATGATTCGCCACACACTCCTTCACGACGAAAGTTGATGTTTCGTCGACATGCCCTGACGAAAAAGGGTGGTGTTTCATCGCATATGGTCTCGACGAAAGTTGGTGTTTCGTCGCTTGGGTATTTCGCCGTGGGAGTAATCAGACGGGCCCAGTAGACGGTTTAAGTTATGTGATTCGATCCTATTGAAATGGTTGCTGTAAATAGGATTTATTTGTGTGAAGTTTCATAGTCATAATACAAGATCAATCGTTGATAATTATTTGCTGAAATTAACTAATTGTATGAGAACCGAATATCTGTTATGTGATCTTGCGATAACAATTGGTGGACATGTTGCATGATAAACTGGTATGACTTGTATGGTGTGTGTGTTTATGTGTACGCTACTTGTATGTTATGTGCAAAGAGTATGAGATCTATGTGCTACGAAACTGACCGTTATCGATAACCATATTAGGATTTGGTTGACCAACTGTAAACAAGTAACTAATCTTACCGAGCAAACCAAGGTGAATTCACTGCTCTTTTTCCAAGCATGCATCCCGGGGAGGGGTATCGGGTAACGTTCTGGGAGGAATGCTAGTTTATTGGGATGTTTGTTATTATTACTCAGTTTCTATCATATAAGACCCCTTACATTTACCGACAGTTTCCGGGGAGGCAACAAGGTTATTAGTTGATAGCGCTATTAGGTTTGGCACCCTCACACCGTACCGGGGAGGACGGGCGTGAACTAATTACCTTAAAGCATGACCAATGTTTTGATAGAGACGTTGGGGTTGGGCAAATTCATCTTGTAGCCATCTGTGACAATCGAGTTAATAACAACATCAGATCAAATCATCGAAACTATGAAACGTTTTAATCTGGTAACTGGTAACTAAACACGTTAACAAAACTTTGAACTCACCAGCGTCGTCTGACACACTTGTCTGCATGCTTGCAGGTCTGTAGGGTTATATCATGGAACTTGCTGTCTGGGAGGCTGGAGTGGTCATGGGTCGAGATACATGGAATTGCAATACAAGTTCAATGGTTTAATTACACGTGGTTTATGAAACATCTAATAAATGAGTTATGCTTCCGCTGTGTACAATAAATTACCTGAAACGTTTTGTATCACTTTACGATAATGAATGAAAGCTTTATTTAATTATATTTATGAGTTCAATGTAATTGGTGGCTAAGATCCTGGTACGTCACACGCCCCGCGGTGTTTCCGCAGGTGCTATTTTGGGGGTGTGACAGTTTCGTATCAGAGCCACTGGTTATAGTGAACTTGGTTTTAAAACGTTTTTATAAAACCAGACTATAACCGAACAGTTCTGAAAATGTGAATACGACCATGACACTCAGCTCCAGATTGCAAGGTTCGTCTCTCGTATACTCATTGTACTGCGTAACTAGTGAACACTAACATATGATATGGCATGTGATTGCACATTTAGCACAACAGTATGAATTCATGTATTACTTGCATGTGTTATATGACTGATAGGGTGGTATTTCCCTAAACATTTGTAACCCACGTTTCATGATGCTTTTTGTTTGCTACTCGAGTTTGAGGAACCATTTGAGATGAGTTAGGAGGAGCTGGGATGAGCATGCAAATCACAATATTATTGTGGGTGCACACATAATAATAATGTGGGGTGCATGCGAGTCCCAGTGAGGCTTAACAAGTGAAAAAGGGGTTCCATTCCATTATTTGATCGATGTGAGAAACACAACAGTCTATAAGAGTCATAACAGTAATTGTCTCTTACTCGAACATGATCTTTTCACTTCTCTCTGAATCCTTTCGAATCTCGATGGTATCGAGTATTACCTGAACACCCATCTGAACGCCTAACGAACGGTGTAGAACGTTATGCGCCTGTATGAACGTCCCTGAGTTGGATGCCACAGCATTGAATGATTTGTATATACCTTTCTCACTTACCTTCGTTTACTGGAACTCAATGTATTGGCGCCTTAGATTCCGAAGTGCGATCATTTCCACAACACTTTAGCTACATACCGTGTATTATTCAATCATCTTGCAAGAACGATGGACAAGAGGATGAGCATAGTACCTCACCGATCTCAGTATTAGGACGACCCTGATTACCGGCAACGAACACCAGCAAATTGGCTTTACTCGAATTCTTAACCCGAGTCAGCGGCTCATGGGAGCCAACTCATACGAACCAATTGGGGCATACTCGATGACAACTGACTGTAGAGTGAAATGTGTAACTTCCCGCACAGTGAGTAGTGCCTTAGTATGTGACATGGAATGTGAAAAGATGGACCCTGTTGGTGAAAGGTCACAGGACCCTGTTACAAGTAGCGACATTAGGGGCAACAGTCACGACGACATCGAGGCGCTCGTAATCGTAGTCTATAGTATGAAAACGAAGGTGACTCCTACATGGATTGACTGTTGTTAAGTCAAAATGTTAACAACCAAGGGAACAATGATAGTAATTGGGAATCCATATGATCGTAACAACAACACTAGAAATGATGCTCGTAGAATTGGCGTGGACGACGCCAGGAATTTAGCAACATGGAGGCCTACACATTCTTGGTAACTAATCGCTTCGTCTTTGTTCTGTTTAACCCTAATGTTTCTGGAAACCGAACCTGATTGTGGAATCGGCTGATGGCAAGTCAACTGAAGCCTCGTATGACCGTGGGATGCAAACTCGATCTTGTGGGACAAGTGGTCGAGATCGAACTTCCTTCTACTATTCCTGATAGTCTCGATGCAGTAGTTAGTGTGGATTGGGTATCTAGATATCGCGCAGATATACCCTGTGAGAAGAAAATTTTGCGTCGCTTTATGCTCTAAAGTGTCAGAGTGGGGTAAAGGATAGCATCATGTCAGCAATGAAAGCCCCGAAGTGTCTACCAAAGGATTACCCCACTATGTTAGCACTTATTACTGATGTTAAGGTTAAAGAAAAGAAGGATCGAGGATCCACCAATTGTTCGTGATTCCTTCGGTGTGCTACTTGAAGAACTTCGAGGATTACTTCCACAACTGTTAGGCAGAAACTCAGTTTGATCTCACGCCAGGTGAAGCTCCGAATATTCGTACTCTTACCGTCTTGCACCAGGAGGGTTGCAAGAGCCGTCTAATCAATTACATAAATTGTTGAACAAGAGTTTTGGCGGACCTAGCTTTTCGCTTTGGGGAGCCCCAGTTACACCCATGAAGACAAGCCTTACCGTACGTGTACTGGTTATCAAGAACTTAACAAGGTGACAGTCAAGAACCGTTTGCCTCGACCATATAGTGACAACCTGTCGACTAGTTCTGAGGGACAAGCTTTCATTCGAGGATTGATTTACGAACGGACTATTATCAGATGGAAGTCCAAGGGGAGAATGTTCCTAAAGCGGCATATCAAACACAGTATGGCCATACGACCTTGTGCACCATGACCGTTGAATTAATCAACACATGAGCAACTTTATGGATCACGTGAATCGACCGTGTTATTTGACGACGTTTTGAAACCCTACCAGGGGAAAGGAATACCATGAATGACACTTGTTGATGCAACAAATAAGAGACCGAGGGTGGTAGCTAGGCTGGTAAGGCAAAAGGGTTGAAGGGTTCAACTTTGCCTAACCCAGGTCGTGGGGTCCCCCCACGTTTGCAAGACGTGGAAGGAGGTTCACTAGTTTATTTTTGTTATTTGCTATGGATCCTCCTCTGAATTATGTTCAGGTTCGGATGAAGGAGCAAATAGAATGTGTGTGTTGGATGTGAAAGGGAGTGACTTGTGTGAAGCAAGTACTCAATATGAATGACCAGAGATTAGAGAATCAGAGCTGGCCAGGAGATGTTTTCTGGAGTGAATGAAGTGTCAATTTATAGGAGAAGACATTTCCCGAAGTAGAATTCGTTTGACTAGTGATCCTGCTTGCAGTGAGGGGCTTGCCCTTTCGGGTGTTAAAGCCTTTTGACCCCTGGATAATAGCGTGTGCTTTGCAGACCTACGTTGCTTTTGCGGCTGGTGAGTTGGTGGAGCTGTTCGGAGATGTGACTTGTTTACTGTTCTCGTATTGCTTTACTCCATCTCCTCAGCTTTTCAACCATTGAACCTTTTAACCCTTTGGGCGTTCATATATTTAGTCATTCTATTTAGTCTTGGGTTACCCCCGTCGTCAGCCCCCCAAGTCTGAGGTGTTTGAGGAAGGAGCTCAAAGACTTCTGACTTTTATATGTGTTTTTTATTGCCCAAAGGCTTTGAAGGTTCAAGGGTCGGAAGGTTGGGACGGTTTTTGAATTTCGGAATTTGACAAGACAGTTGACAAGACTTGTGGCAGTTTGTCAGGCGGCGGTTTTAAATTTTTTGCCTCTTCATAATTATCCCTAATCTCATTTATTTTCCCATTTTCTTTTTGAAGAACATTACTTGCTCTTTTATTTCTCTCAAGTTTCCCCTTTTCATTCAAAATCAGGTCAGTTCCATTTCTCTTATTTTCTCTTTAATTGTTCATAGTCATGGGTGCTCGGAAGCATATGGCAAGATCCTTCTCTTGACTGACCCAAGAGGAAGTCGATTTATTCTGTATGGAATGGGGTATAGGGACAAAGTATAAACCGGTTGCACCGGCTTGCGATAAATATGTCAATGCCTGCCCCTCTGGTATGGTCGCCCTGTATTGTCGTCATTTTGAGTTTTCCAATCTTCGTTATCCGTTTTCAAACTTTGTGTTGAATGTTTTGGAATATTACCGAGTGTCTTTTGGTCAGATTCACCCTTTAGGTATGGCTAGGGTTTTGCATTTTGAGATTCTGTGTCGGGCTTGTGGGTATGATCCTACTCTTTTAGCATTCCGTCGCTTTTTCCGGCTTGCTAAGAATGGTGATTGGTTCACCTTTGAAACCAGTCAAGTTGATACTTGTTTAATTTCGTCCATGGTTTCTACACTTGGGGTTTGGAAAGATCGGTTTTTCTGGGTGTCGGAGGAAATTGTTCCTTTCAAACTTGTTTGGAGACACCCGGATGCTGTTCTGAACGAGCCGGAGCCCTCTGATTTCGAGATAAACACCCGTTTTTTAGAAATTCTTAGGGAGTGCCCTTCGAGGCTTCGTCCCTTCCCTGAGCATCTGTTGGTGTTATTGGGTGTAAGTAAAGTGTGGGAAAATGCTAACCGGGATCCGGTGCTTATTAGAGATGGGAAGGGTATGCCTTTATTCCTTTCTTGCTTTTTTATTCCTTTTTCTTTGTCTGTTTATATGTTTTTATATTTTGTATTGCAGTTATGTCTGCCTTGGATTTTATTAAGAGCGATGATACTTTTGACGTTGTTTTTGATGATGCTGCTGCTACCCCTGGTGAGAATGCGGTTGTTAAGGGTGCCGATTATAGGTTTGAGGGTTCTGGTTATGTCAATGTTCCGAATGTCAAAGGCTTCACCAAGGTTACTGTGTGCAAAGGTTCTACTCGTCGTTCTCAACGCCATCTGAAGGTTGTTGATCAGCCCTCTGGCTCAGAGCCTATTGACGTTAGTGATGATATTGAGGCATCAAAGGATCAAGCTGTGGATGTTGGTAAAGGCAAGGAAAGGGAGTTGATTGTTTCGAGCAAGAAGAAGAAATTGGTTAAGAAGGGTACCATTTCTGCTATTCAAGGTTCGTTGGCCAAAAGTGTTGAAAGCTTCAAGGGTTCAGAGGACATTTACGTGCCTAATTGGGGGGTTAAGGTTGGTGACAATTTTAAGGATCCTGCTGTGTGTGCTGAAGCCTTGGCTCATTTTGCTCCTCTCGGTGTTCGAGATGCCATATCTGAGATGGAGAGTGATCATCTTATCTCTAGGATGATGCTCAGTTCGTGCAACCTTTCTGCCTTTTTGGCTGAAGGTGTCACTCGCTTTGCTAAAGGGATACGGGAATATGAGGAGGCCTCCAAGAAGAAGGAGAAAATGAAGGCTTTGATTGCTGCCATGAAGAAAGAAATCGAGAGCTTTTCTGAGAAGGAGTTGTCTTGGAACAAGAAGATTGAGGAGTTAACTAAGAGGCACGATATTGAGATGGGTGATCTTAGGAAGAGGTTTGAAGCTAACTTATTGAAACTGAAAGCTGACCGGGAGGCCTTGGCTATGCAACAGAAGGATTTTGCTAAAGAGAAGGATGGTTTGAAGACTTTGGTTGCACATGCTACTACAGATAACCAATGGCTCATTGAGCAGGGTTTTCACCAAGTGGTTACTTATCTGCTGCATTCCAAAGAGTTTAACTCTGCTCTTGGTGATGTTTATACTAAACTACTCAATCTGGGAAAACACCAAGGTCTTATTGCAGGTTATAAGCTTCACGAGTCTGGCAACCCTTTGGAGAAATCTCCCCTGTACCGTCCCGAGGCTTCTGACGTCTTTAAGAGTTCCGTGGAGCAAATGGAGAGGTTATCATACCCGTATGTAAGTCTAGTTGCTTCTTGTTATGGTAAGCCTCTCTCTGCTTTACAGGAACTGAAGCCGGATGGTTTGAATGAAAAGTTATGCGCTGAACTGCTTGGCTCCTTTTCGAGGAAACATTCCTATTCGGGAGATAGTGAAGATACTTTTCCTGGGGAAGCCGATGCTCCGAAGGATACCAGTTTGGAAGTTTCAGCTGCTGATGATCAAGGTCCGAAGGCTAAGAAGGTTAAGAAGACTAAGAAGGCCAAAGGTAGCAGTTCTGGGGCTACTAAGCCTTCTGTTGATGTCTAAAATTCGTAGCTTTCTTAGCACTCTGTTAAAACAATTCGTGGTTTGTAACCTTTAAACAATATTAGGTTTTCAGGGACCCTTAAGGTTCCTGTTGGTTATGTTGAAGTCCTGTATAGCCGTTTGAACAATGGTTAGACTTGCAAGTTACTAGGACTTGCCTTAACTTATGTTTGGAAGTCTTTTAGGACTTTCTTTGACATGGTATGATGTTTTAACTTTCTTCTTTATGTTATGTTTTTAGACTTGTGCCTGTTTTTGTTAAGGCAGTATGTTAGGCTTTAACCTTCCAAGCCTTTTGGCTGTCTGTTAGTAGGTTGAAGCCTTTAGGGTTTCGAGTTGTTACTCGGCTGGCTTGAAGCCTTAAAGGCTTCTGACTCGGTTTGTATCTTTGTGATTTTTGTCCAAGTGATTTTGTTCTTTTAGATTTTCTTTGTCTTTTTGTAACTTTGTCTTTGTCGAGTTTGTGTTGCCCTTATGTTTTTTATACCTTTAAGGTTTCAGTGCTGCACTCACTTAGCCTAGGTATTTTCATCAAAAGGACATCACACCTATCCTTTTATCATCCCTTTGTTTTTCTTTGATTTCGTAAGCCTGTTTTATTGATCTATATTTTTGAAGGCTTAAGAAACGCTTGGTGTAGGTTGTTCAGGCCCGTCTATGAGACAATTTTTGTTTTACCTTAACCAGTCTCATGGAGTTGTATTGATTTAGGAACTCACCCCTTATATAGGTTCATTTAACCCTTGAACCTATTGAGCGATGTGGCCTGGGAGCTCATCCCCTTACATGGCCCTTGCCATGGAGTTTTTTGCTAGGTTCTCAACCTGATCTTAGGATAGAAAGACAAGTTTGATAAACAACTTAATTCATTCAAGCAATACTTGCTTTTTACAAAAGGTATTCATAGCGTTGTTTTTCAGATACACTTTGATACAAACTAATCTTTTTGTTTCTAAACGTGGAACCTTTTTAGGGTTTTGCAGTTCCAATGCCTCGGAAGCCTTTTGCCTTCTGAATCTGCCAACTTGTAGGATCCACCCTTGTGTGCTTCAAGGATGGTGTATGGACCCTCCCATTTTGGGCCAAGCTTTCCATGATTTTCTTTCTTGCTGGCTTCGTTGTTTCTGAGGACCAGGTCCCCTGGCTTGAAACGTTCGTTCTTGACTTTTTTGTTGTAGTAAGTTTCCATCTGTTGCTTGTATTTGGCCTCTTGAATTGCGGCTTGATCTCTTGCTTCCTCTAGGAGTTGTAAATTCAACATGGTCTCTTTTTGGTTTGTTTCGGGATCCATGTTGACAATTCTTTGTGTTACAACTCCTATCTCAGCGGGGATCACAGCTTCGGATCCAAATACCAAGCTATAAGGTGTTTTCTTATGGCTTGTTTTTTCGGTTGTTCTAATTGCCCATTGGACGCTAGGCAATTCTTCAAGCTAGTTGCTTTCGTATCTTCCCAATCTTGTCTTGATGCCTTCTACTATGCTTCTATTTGTTTTTTCAACCTGACCGTTTGATTGCGGATAAGCCACTGAGCTAAAAACCTGATCGATTTTGTATTCCTTGCACCAAACGCTGAAAGGCTTCTCAGCAAATTGCCTTCCGTTATCAGTGGCAAGTACTCCCGGCAATCCATAACGGCAATTGATGTTTTCCCAAACAAAGTCAATGACCTGTTTTCCCGTGATCTTAGAAAGTGGTTTGACCTCGGGCCACTTGGTGAAATAATCTACTGCCACCAGTAAGAATTTTACTCCCCCTTTGCTTGGGGGAAATGGACCAACAATGTCCATCCCCCATTTATGGAATGGCCATGCCGAGGTTATCGGGACTAAGTCATGCTTGGGACTTTTTGGAATTGGTGCATGAATTTGACAAGCATCACATTTCTTCAATTCTTCGGTTGTATCGCGGTGCATTGAGGGCCAGAAATATCCGAGGTTCATGAGCTTTGCAACCACCGACCTAGCTCCAAAGTGTGCTCCACATACACCTTCATGAATTTCTTTGATCAAATATCTACTTTGCTCGGGACCGACACATCTTAGCAAGGGAGCAAGGTAACCCTTTTTGTAAAGGGTTTCTCCTTGTAGTATGTATTGCCTTGCTTTGATTTCAACCCTTTTAGCTTCTACTTGTTCATTGGGTAATTCACCATTTTTAAGGAACTTTTTGATGGGAGTCATCCAGTTTGGATCTTCCTCGGTAACTATATCTTGAACCTCCAATTCATTAATGGATGGGGCCTTCAACACTTCTACCAGTACCTTCTTGGTAAGGTGGGCGAAAGTGAGAGATGCAAGCTTACTTAGGGCATCAGCCTTTTTGTTTTGAGATCTGGGGATCTGTTTGATGTTGCATGCTTGGAAGGCACTCATCAGTTCCTTAGATTTTTCTCTGTATTTCTTCATGTTGGCTTCTTTAGCTATGTGGCTATCATTCACTTGGCTTGAGACCAGCAACGAATCTGTGAACACTTCAAGCTTTTCAACCTTCATTTCTTTAGCCAGCCTTAGGCCGGCTATTAGTGCTTCGTATTCAGCCTCGTTATTGGTGGTCTGAAAATCAAAACTGAGAGCATATGTGAATTCCAACCCTTCTGAATTGATCAAAATTAGCCCAGCCTCTGACCCTTCAACGCTTGAAGCCCCGTCGGTAAAGAGCTTCTAGGCTTCAGGGTTGGAAGGTTCAGTGGTGGTAGCGTTTACTTCAGTGGTCGTTTGGTTTGGGACTTCCACAATGAAATCAGGCAAGACTTGGGCTTTGATAGCTTTTCTTGGGACATAGGTGATGTTATGTTCACCCAGTTCTATGGCCCATTTAGCTAATCGCCCCTAGTTTTCAGGTTTTTCAAGCACACTCTTAATAGGTTGGTCGGTGACCACTTGTATGGGGTGTGCTTGGAAATACCTTCGAAGCCTTCTAGCTGTCTGAACTAGGGCTAGGGCAAGTTTTTCAAGGGGAGGATATTTTGTTTCAGCTAATTTTAAAGTCTTGCTAAAAAAATAAACGGGTACCTGGGCCTTGTCTCGTTCAATGGTGAGGACTGCACTGATGGCCTCGTCAGCGATTGAGAGGTACACCGATATTAACTCCCCAGTTTTTGGTGCCGCAATATCTCGTAGGGAAGCTAGATGTTGCTTCATCTGGTTGAAAGCTTCTTCAGCTTCTTCAGTCCATTTGAAATCCTTCTTGTCTGAGCAGTTCTTGAGCGTTTTGTAGAAGGGCAGAGATCTTTCGGCCAACTTTGAGGTAAAACGCTTCAAGGCTGCAAGCTTCCCGTTTAAGCTTTCAACCTCCTTCTTGGTTTTTGGTGGTTTGGTTTCGAGGACGGCTTTCACTTTGTTTGGGTTGGCTTTGATGCTTTGTTTTCCAACAATGTGACCCAAGAATTTTCCCTCCTCGAATCCAAATGAGCATTTTCCGGATTAAGCTTCATGTTAACCTTTCTTAGGTTCTTGAAAGTTTCTTGAATATCGTCGAGCATTTGATATTCCTTCTTTGTGACAACCCGCACTAAACCAGGTATCCGTACAACTTAATTAATGATTAATTACTGCTTAATTACTGTGCTTGTTTGAACTAGCTGATGAGCTGCTACTTGAATACTGATACATGAACTTACTTGCATCATACTTGCTTGCTGTCACTACATTATTTACATGCTGAACCCTAGTGACAAACATGATGCACAAAAAGCACAGTAGCACTAAACGGATACACAGTGAACATGCTGATATAACCAGCATCAGGCAGATACTGCCTCTAAGGCCTGTTAAGAGCCTCAAATATTTTGGCTACACTGGTAGTGAGTGTAAGGATATAAGGGTTGTGGTACCGCGTCTCTAGGAATAAGATACACTGATTCGGATGTGCCAAAAACGTACTTTAAGTACCAAACACAGCACTTTAATAATTAATCCAGCTTCTAGCTGACTAGTAAAGTGCCAGAAAATGAGAAAATAACACTAGACACTTTCTAAAGTGTCAGGAATGAGTTGTGTCACTAAAAATAATTGTAACGACACTTTAAAGCTTGTTAAGCGCTTTAACGGATTACTATCCAAACGAACAACCGGACTTTACCCGAAACATGAAAATATTACTATTTTCACCATTTATAATTTTCTGAACTAGTTAGGGTCCCTGATTACCCTAACACCCGCCATAACGTGTAACATACAACTAACTAAGTTAAATACTTAGTTAACCTATTTAACTAACTAAACTACCTAACTACCTACTTGAAATCGAACCAAGGGACCCCCCCCAACCAAATTCGGTCCCCTAGGGAACAAGGGTGGTACTTACAAGATTTACTAAATCTTGCTTTGTTGAATATCTAACCTACACAATGTCCATTGGTTAAACCCTTGGTGATTATCTATAAGATACCAACTTAACCCACATGATCATTCATTCTACACAACACCAAACCAAATCCTCTCTTCCTCTCTATGTAAATTACGGCCAAACACCCCCTTGTACTAGTGATTTGGCTAATCCTAGTTGCTAAGCATTTTGGAGACACATTATCCTTGGGATAAAACTCTTACCTTTTGTCTATAAATAACACTTAACACATGAAGCCTTTTATCACATAAACACCAATTTCACAACTCAACTCTCTCTCTTCTCTCTAACTAGCTACGGCCAAGCATCCCTATCCATCCATAAATTTTTTGGTTCTTGTTCAAGCAATTCTAAGTTCATACAAGTGTCGAGGGTCACGTATTAGGAGCCTCGGAGCAAGCGGAACATGAAGGACCTCCACCGTTAGCTTTTATCCACGCGTTTTCCATCAAAGATCTTCCCTAGCCTTGAGCTAGAGGTATATCACTTAAAACTTGTTTTTACACATATCTAAAGTGGTTAAAAGAGCTTTCGTCGGTTAAACATCGTAAACATTCGTTTTGAAACTTTAAAGTCTACTAAAATCACAAAAATGGAGGTTAATAGCATATAACTTGTGTAAAAGTCGTAGGACTTGAAATATGTGAGTATTGAGACCCGATCTATGATGTGGTAGCTCGAATCTTCGTTTAACCCGACTTTGTAAAATCATGTGTCTTCACATAAGCTTGTTTTTGACTAAATACAAGGGTTAAAGGTGAAACACTACCACACAAGATACATGAACTTGTGTAGAAATATTTTACTTGTGTAAAAGTGATTTAACCGGTAAAATGGTGTTTAAAACTAGCGGATCTACGTATCCGCAAGTGGTATTTTTGAAAGACCACACTTTAAAGAAATCATGTTTTTCTAAAGATGGATCTTACACTAATAAATATGGTTTTATAAACCACAAGTGTGTAAACACTTGTGAAACAAAGAGATCCGACAAAGAAGTAAGTTTGTCACTTGTTATTAGAAGTTGTAAAGACAGATTTCTCTAAACACGAGGTTTTTATGAGATTAAAGTTACTTTATATAAAGATCTACACATATAAAGGTGATTTACATTAAAGATGTGGAAAAACTACAAGTTCATGCGATTTTGCAAACCTACATACTTGTCGACTAGTTTGTTGTGTCGGAAATTGTTTGATTGAATAAAGAAGATTGTTGATTGATTTGTTAAAAGAAAATGATACGCTTGAAAGCGTGGCCACCTCCAGTTACAGAGGAAACTCTGGCGAAATTTTCTAAAAACCTAACACTTAGGTTTATTTACACAACAAGCGTTAGAACTATTTTTGAACATACTTTCGAAACATAAAGTTCGCCAGCACTATATTTTACTAAATATTCGGAGGTGGGATTTTCACAAAGATTAACGTGACAAGTATATTTGTCACCACACTGTTTATGATTATTTTGTGAAAATACTTAAATATTATTTTAGAGTAAAAATAATATTTACAAGCGTTAATGATTCCAAAACTTTACGAACGCTTCCACAAACATATAAGTTACACCGGTAATTACATTACCACAAGATTGATAAAACGTAACTTACGCACATGTATTGTATCTCCCATCCTTGGGAAGAAGAATAACTACCAAGTGTATACGGAACATAAACACGAAATAGTTGTCTAACTATTTCCCAAAGACATAAACTATAAAGCTAAGGCACGGCCGTCCGTCTAATAGAATTAGCACTTGTAGGTCGTCGCACATCTTACTGTATTGGAGACACTTGGTAGAGACGCGCATTCACTGTGAGTTCATGTCCCCCTTTTCTCTTAACTGTTTTCAGTTTTCTAAACTGCGGGGGTGAAATACATGTTACTATGTTTATGAATATTTCTTACATGGTATGGTCAGCTCAGGAAGGAACTGTTAGGTTATGTGATTGGGTAGGTGAAACCTTAAGAACATTAGTCCTCGTAGTGCGATCGAGGGATACGAGTGGTAGGCCTATTTGAGCATGACAAACACCACCCATGCGCCCTAAGGTTGGACCATGTGGTGACCTTGTCATACACCACCCATGCGCCCTAAGGTTGGACCATGTGGTGACCTTGCCATAACACCACCCATGCGCCCTAAGGTTGGACCATGCGGTGACCTTGTCGTAACACCACCCATGCGCCCTAAGGTTGGACCATGAGGTGACCTTGTCCTATCCCCACCCATGCGCCCTAAGGTTGGACCATGTGGTTACACATCAACTAATATGTTTCCTTATTTGCTTCATACCAGAGTTTACAAAGCATTCAATGATTATAAAGGTTTATTCGCGCGCACATGCTAAACACATGAACTCGCTCAACATTATTGTTGATTTTCAACTTACATGTATTTCAGGAAATTAACGGATCTGGCACGGTATGGAACGTTTTCCGCTGCACTAGTCATGAGGTCATCTGGGTTTGGGGAGTTGTGACTCTTTCCTGGACAAGTCACAATCCTTAAACTGTGTTTTGTCATGTCAAAGTTTGTCGAATAATGTCGTTAGAACATGTTTCAGTTAAGACAATGTTATTGTATTTTGTTTTAAAACTTAATCGAATGGATGACTTGCATGGTTTTATTTCATATAGCTTTGTTATGGTTAAGCTATGGTATTAAGAAGTCACACCAAAATTAACCACGCTTCCGCAAAGCCAGGGTGTGACAGCTTGGTATCAGAGCTCTGATCATAGCGAACTAGGATTCTGTCTCGAGTCTAGACTATGATCACTAGGGCTCTCACGAAAACATTTTTCTGCATACCACTTAAGTCCAGATCCACACTTTTTACAAACAAATGTTGAGCACATTTTACTAATTATGAGTTCAGCTTGGAGGGCTGAGGATCGATCTGGAGGATCGAGATGGTCAAGGTAGTTGAGCACGTTGGTTTGTTATAGGATCGATCTGGAGGATCGAGATCATCAAGGTAGTTGAGCACGTTGGTTTGTTATAGGATCGATCTGGAGGATCGAGGTTTGGTTTAAGTGAAGGATAGAGCAGTCTTGTAGACTGAATGAAATTGACTAGTAAGACTAGGAGAAGTATGTGATACCCTACTTGGTGACTTATGTGATTAACTGATTATATGATTGATTATTATACGTATATGTGTTTGTGTTACAAACGTTATACTTTCATCAAGTACTAGAAAGATGGGCACTACGAACCCCATGACCATAGTATCAGACGACATAGTTCAACGAAGCACGAGGTGTACATTTCTGATACTACCGGCACAGACAATGACGACTTTCAGCCCTTTGTGCACTGCCTGAAGTCGTAGCGGAGCCTACTGATGGCCATCTTATTGGGAATTTGCCACTGGCGGTGATCCCTGCTCCTGTGCCCCTTGCCACTTATCTCGTTGTTGATATGCCCCCGACATTGCCTCTAAAGACGATGTCGAACTATTAAGAGGAGGACCCATTCGAGGGCAGGGCCTTATTACTGCTAGTATTAGACTACTACATGCGGACGCTCCTGTAGGGGGAAACTCATGACCATTCCCCTATCCCAGACTCATTTGAGTTTCTGACACCCGCATCTTCGCACATACAGGGAATGCAGCACTACTTACACGACGCCGACCCTGATATGGCATCATCAGCTGCACCGGATCCCACACACAGCTTTGAGTTTGATCGCGATTATGAGGACAATTCTGTTTTCCGCCTGGTGTTGATCCAGACCATGACATTGAGTTCATGCACTTAGACCAGCCCTTGGGGGATCCTGTAGCCCCTGTCGACCCCTGTGTTTGTTGATCCAGCTGATTTTGAGATAGAGTTTTTGATTCGGAGCTAGCCGTGGCCCCTGAGCCAGGCGTTGCTCCTGACCCCGCATTGGAGCATGACCCTGTTCATGCCGATGCACCTGCTGTTGCTCCTTGATTGATCATCTGCGTGGACGAGAGAAAATTTGGGGTAACTGTGCAAGACAATTTATTATTACGGGGGCCCACGTAATAACGACTTGTAGTGCACAGGAATCCTGGTGGACTCTGCGGGTCGAGCTAATGATAACCCATGCAGCAGGAAATAACCTAAACACGAATGACCAAGGCGATGTAGCCTCGAGTTCATTCTATTACAAGCAACAAGCCAAATTGGCCAGCCTATGTGAAGGCTCGGGAATTTACTTCCCCACTCATACAGTGAGTATATTTACGTGTAAAACTGGGCGATTTCATGATGGCTTATGGTGCTATGTATCTCATAAGACAATTGACACGTTGTCTAGCCCGCATTATTCCGACAAGACGGAACGTCACCCGGACGTGACACGAACACCAGTACGTTGTCAAGGACAGAAACCGAGCTGCAAGAACGCATCTCACAGGCAAATGCACGACCTGAAGCCCTCCGCTCTAAGCACAACGATGGTATTACTGGAAATAACCCTCCAACTGGCTGCACCTATAAACAGTTCCTGAACTGCAAGCTTTTGGACTTTGATGGAGCAGGAGGCACCGTTGCATTTGTTCGTTGGTCCGAAAAGACCGACTCCATTCTAAGAATAAGTAACTGTTCGCCACAACCGAGTGTTACCTACATCTCAGGGATATTTCTAGATGGCACACTCTCTTAATGGAACCTCTAGGTTCAAACCCTTGGCACAGACGCTGCTTATACACTGAGCTGGGACGAGCTCAAGGAAACGATTAAGAAGAAATGTTGTTTTAGGACTGAAATTCAGAAACTTGACGTGGAGTCCTGGAACTTGAGAATGGACGAACCAGAGACTCCTGAACATGTCTAGAGATCGCACGACTTGTCTAGGGTCGTCCCCTACTAAGTCATTGATGTTGTATGATATAGTGGTGTACTTGTAAGCTTTACATTGTGGTCTCGAATTGTGGCAATGCAATCGCTGTATTCTCATCACTTGTGATGATTCAATCTATTGTTTATGTCCTATAACATAAGATGTTATGTGATTGATCTGTTGATAGCATGAGATGTTATGTGTTGGTATTATTGAATGCATACGTACACTTCACTTGCTATAACCTAACCTATGTGAAACATCTTTTAGAAGATGCCGCCAAGACGCGAAATGCGCATGCCCACCTCTGAGGCAGAACTCCAAGAGATAATTGCTGCAGCTATAGCACAGCACGAGGCCCTACGCTCCGAACCTATCAGAGGTACCTCAGAAAATAACGGTTGTTCCTACTGGCACTTCCTCAAATACAAGCCTCCGAAGTTCGACGGCACTGGAGGTGCCATAGCTTTCGTGAAATGGATTGGAAGTATAGATTCCATCTTTCAAGTGAGCGGTTGTGCGCCGGAACAACAAGTCCTATACGTTTCTGAGCTGTTTCTAGATGAAGCCCGATTATGGTGGAATCTTCAGACCCATATGAAGGGTGCTACTGCAGCATATGCCCTAACCTGGGGTGAACTGAAAAGAATGATGCATAAGAAGTATTGCCCCCAAACGGAAACCCAGAAGTGGGAAGATGAATTTCGGAGCCTAATGATGGAAGGTCCGGAGGTGTTGGAGTACGTGCAACGACTTCATGATCTATCACGAATTGTTCCGTACCTGGTAAAACCAGAACTGAAGAAATTGGAACAATTCATTTGGGAACTGGCGCCTCAAGTCTTGAGCTTGATGACAACATCAACGCCACCAACAACTGATGCTGCAAGTAAGATGGGTTTGGCACTCGCTACGGAGGCAATTAGACTAGAAAAACTTGCAGACCCTGACAAGGAGACTCAGGTAGAATCATCCGGAAAGAACAAAAGGAAGCTCACTGAAGGTACCCGAACGAAAAATGAGAACAAAGGAAAGGGTTATATGGGCACTCTGCCCAAGTGTAACACATGCCAGCGTCATCATTCTGGCCAATGTGGACTGAAAACATGTGAAGCTTGTGGGAAGAAAGGTCATTCGAAGGATACTTGTTGGGTTAGTAATGGCCGGGGTGGCAAAGGAGGTTATGGTAATGGGAACAACAATCGAGGAGGTAACGGAAACCGTGGAAATGTGGCAAATCAAGTTGGGAATGGGAATGGCCGAGGGCCAGGATGCTGTAGTTGTGGGGAAATTGGGCACTTCAAGAGGGAAGGCCCGAAATTGGAACAAGACCGTGAAAGAAGATCCAACATCGGAGCTTGTGAGGCATGCCAGGATCCAGGTGTGATTTCTGGTACGTTCTCTAACAACCAAAACTTTTGCACCTATTTTGTTTTATGCTGGTGCCGGTTATGGCTTCGTGTCATTAGAATTTAAGAATATACTTGGTTTAACCGCTAGTAAGTTAGATATCCCCTACTCGATCGATTTAGCTAATGGAAAGTTAGTTGAAGCCAACGAAGTAATCAGAGGCTGTGTGATAGAACTGGGAGAACGTGAGTTTACTTTGGATCTACTACCAGTCAAATTGGGAAGCTTCGACGTGGTGGTAGGAATGGATTGGTTATCCGGAAACAAGGCTGAGATAGTATGTCACGAGAAAGCTGTTCGTATTCCAACTGATGATGGTGAGACAATTGTGGTTCACGGAGAGAAGCGTGACACACCGCTAGGATTTATCAGCTGCTTGAAAGCAAGGAAGTGTTTACAGAAAAGATGTGTTGCTTTTCTAGCACACACCGTGGATAAAAAGGCTGCTGAGCCAAGAATCGAGGACATCCCTGTCGTAAGGGAGTATCCAGAAGTCTTCCCAGAAGACTTCCCTGGATTACCGCCTCTGAGGCAAATAGAGTTTCACGTCGATTTAATTCCAGGCACGGCACCCGTAGTCGATGCATCATAGCGACTTACATCTTTGGGATGCAAGGATTGACAGAAAAGTGTTGGCAACGGATGGAGAAGGAAGATAACAGACCAAAAATTCCTTTTTTTGGGTAATCCCATTTTTACCCATCAAAAAGAAGGATGATGATTTTCAAATAAACATCAACTACAGAGAACTGAACGAGCTAACGATCAAGAACAGGTATCCTCTGCCAAGAATCGATGATCTGTTCGACCAACTTCAAGGTTCAAGCTGTTACTCTAAGATCGATCTTCGATCTGGATACCATCAACTAAGGATACAAGAGGAAAGTATCCCGAAAACAGCCTTCCGAACTCGTTATGGACACTACGAGTTCCTCGTTATGCCATTTGGTTTGACAAACGCACCTGCGGTATTCATGGATCTAATGAATAGAGTTTGCAAGCCATACTTGGACAAGTTCGTGATTGTATTCATTGATGACATCTTGATTTATTCAAGGACAAAGGCTGAGCACGAACAGCATCTAAGAGCTATTTTGGAGCTGCTAAAGAAGGAACAGTCGTATGCCAAGCTCTCTAAGTGCGAGTTTTGGCTACGCGAAGTCCAGTTTCTTGGACATGTGGTTAATGGAAATGGAATCCATGTTGATCCCACAAAGATCGAGGCGATCAAAAATTGGGAAATGCCTACAACGCCAACCGAGATTCGACAATTCTTGGGTTTGGCTGGCTACTATCGAAGGTTCATCGAGGATTTTTCGAAAATCGCTCAACCTTTGACGCTCCTCACGCAGAAGGACAAGACGTTTGATTGGGGAATCAAACAGGATGAAGCATTTCAGATATTAAAGGATAAGCTTTGTAACGCGCCAATCTTAGCTCTACCAGAAGGTACCGACAATTTTGTGGTATACTGCGACGCATCGCGTCAAGGATTGGATTGCGTGTTGATGCAACGCCAAAAGGTTATTGCCTACGCATCGAGCCAACTAAAGGTACACGAAAAGAACTATACCACCCACGATTTGGAGCTTGGCGCAGTGGTTTTTGCACTAAAAATCTGGAGACACTACCTGTATGGTACAAAGTGCACAGTCTTCACAGATCACAAGAGCCTACAACATATATTCAACCAGAAAGAGTTGAATATGAGGCAAAGACGATGGGTTGAGTTGCTGAACGATTTCGACTGCGAGATAAAATATCATCCCGGGAAGACGAATGTAGTCGCCGATGCCCTAAGTCGTAAAGAAAGAATCAAGCCCATAAGGGTTAGGGCCCTAGAAATGATTATACGAACCGATCTTTCCTTGCGCATTCGTGCTGCACAAAAAGAAGCTCTCAAGGAAAGGAATCTTGAAGAAGAATATCTCCGTGGGATGGAGAAGCTTTTGGTACCGAACGAGGAAGGAACGTTATGTTTTGAGAAAAGGATTTGGGTTCCTCTGTTTGGTGGATTAAGGGAAGTTATTTTCAATGAAGCGCACAAGTCACGGTACTCTATCCACCCTGGATCGGATAAGATATACCAGGATCTCAAAAATTATTATTGGTGGCCTAGGATGAAAGGCGACGTTGCTGTTTACATGAGCAAATGTTTAACGTGCGCTAAGGTCAAGGCGGAATACCAGAAGCCTTCGGGACTTCTGCAACAACCTGAGATTCCCAAGTGGAAATGGGAACAAATCTCAATGGATTTTGTTACAAAACTGCCGAGAACGCCAAGAGGCCATGATATGATTTGGATGATTGTTGACCGCCTAACAAAATCCGCACACTTTCTGCCAACCAAGGAGAAAGACAGCACTGGTAAACTTGCGGAAATTTACTTGAGAGAGGTTGTGACATGACATGGAGTACCTCTCTCGATCATCTCTGATAGAGACGGAAGATTTGTGTCAAGAATATGGCAATCCTTCCAAGAATCTTTTGGCTCACAATTAAATCTGAGCACTGCGTTCCATCCGCAAACTGATGGCCAGAGCGAGCGATACAAACTTTGGAAGACATGCTGAGGGCATGTGTTATGGATTTAGGAGGTAGCTGGGATAAACACTTACCTTTGGTCGAATTTTCATACAACAACAGCTACCACACCAGTATTGGTGTCGCGCCATTTGAGGCCCTATACGGACGCAAGTGCCGATCACCACTCTGTGGATCTGACGCCGGTGATAGGCAGCTTGCTGGTCCCGAAATCGTCCAAGGGACGACAGACAAGATTGCGCAAATACTTAAACGCATCGAAGCCGCTCGCCACAGACAAAAGGCCTACGCGGATCCAAATCGGAAGCATGTGGACTTCCAAGTCGGAGAAATGGTGTTATTGAAAGTTTCACCCTGGAAGGGGGTGGCACGCTTTGGTAAGCATGAAAAGTTAAATCCGCGCTACATTGGTCCCTTCAGAATTCTGGAAAGAATTGGGACAGTAGCATACAAGTTGGACCTACCTGCTGAACTGAATGGTGTTCACGATACATTTCATGTATCCAATTTAAAGAAAAGTCCAACTCAAGTTGACGTTGCCATTCCTATCGACGAGATTCATATTGACGACACGCTCCACTTCGTTGAAGAACCTGTTGAGGTCACGGATTGGAAAGTTAACAAGACCCGCCGGAGCAGTGTCAAACTCGTCAAAGTTCGTTGGAATGCCAGACATGGTCCTGAATTTACCTGGGAACGTGAGGACCGGATGAAAGAGAAATACCCCCACTTATTTCCTAAGAACTCTGCATCTACAAGCAAAACTTAAATTTCGGGACGAAATTTATTTAACGGGGGGAGAATGTGACAACCCGCACTAAACCAGGTATCCGTACAACTTAATTAATGATTAATTACTGCTTAATTACTGTGCTTGTTTGAACTAGCTGATGAGCTGCTACTTGAATACTGATACATGAACTTACTTGCATCATACTTGCTTGCTGTCACTACATTATTTACATGCTGAACCCTAGTGACAAACATGATGCACAAAAAGCACAGTAGCACTAAACGGATACACAGTGAACATGCTGATATAACCAGCATCAGGCAGATACTGCCTCTAAGGCCTGTTAAGAGCCTCAAATATTTTGGCTACACTGGTAGTGAGTGTAAGGATATAAGGGTTGTGGTACCGCGTCTCTAGGAATAAGATACACTGATTCGGATGTGCCAAAAACGTACTTTAAGTACCAAACACAACACTTTAATAATTAATCCAGCTTCTAGCTGACTAGTAAAGTGCCAGAAAATGAGAAAATAACACTAGACACTTTCTAAAGTGTCAGGAATGAGTTGTGTCACTAAAAATAATTGTAACGACACTTTAAAGCTTGTTAAGCGCTTTAACGGATTACTATCCAAACGAACAACCGGACTTTACCCGAAACATGAAAATATTACTATTTTCACCATTTATAATTTTCTGAACTAGTTAGGGTCCCTGATTACCCTAACACCCGCCATAACGTGTAACATACAACTAACTAAGTTAAATACTTAGTTAACCTATTTAACTAACTAAACTACCTAACTACCTACTTGAAATCGAACCAAGGGACCCCCCCCCCCAACCAAATTCGGTCCCCTAGGGAACAAGGGTGGTACTTACAAGATTTACTAAATCTTGCTTTGTTGAATATCTAACCTACACAATGTCCATTGGTTAAACCCTTGGTGATTATCTATAAGATACCAACTTAACCCACATGATCATTCATTCTACACAACACCAAACCAAATCCTCTCTTCCTCTCTATGTAAATTACAGCCAAACACCCCCTTGTACTAGTGATTTGGCTAATCCTAGTTGCTAAGCATTTTGGAGACACATTATCCTTGGGATAAAACTCTTACCTTTTGTCTATAAATAGCACTTAACACATGAAGCCTTTTATCACATAAACACCAATTTCACAACTCAACTCTCTCTCTTCTCTCTAACTAGCTACGGCCAAGCATCCCTATCCATCCATAAATTTTTTGGTTCTTGTTCAAGCAATTCTAAGTTCATACAAGTGTCGAGGGTCACGTATTAGGAGCCTCGGAGCAAGTGGAACATGAAGGACCTCCACCGTTAGCTTTTATCCACGCGTTTTCCATCAAAGATCTTCCCTAGCCTTGAGCTAGAGGTATATTACTTAAAACTTGTTTTTACACATATCTAAAGTGGTTAAAAGAGCTTTCGTCGGTTAAACATCGTAAACATGCGTTTTGAAACTTTAAAGTCTACTAAAATCACAAAAATGGAGGTTAATAGCATATAACTTGTGTAAAAGTCGTAGGACTTGAAATATGTGAGTATTGAGACCCGATCTATGATGTGGTAGCTCGAATCTTCGTTTAACCCGACTTTGTAAAATCATGTGTCTTCACATAAGCTTGTTTTTGACTAAATACAAGGGTTAAAGGTGAAACACTACCACACAAGATACATGAACTTGTGTAGAAATATTTTACTTGTGTAAAAGTGATTTAACCGGTAAAATGGTGTTTAAAACTAGCGGATCTACGTATCCGCAAGTGGTATTTTTGAAAGACCACACTTTAAAGAAATCATGTTTTTCTAAAGATGGATCTTACACTAATAAATATGGTTTTATAAACCACAAGTGTGTAAACACTTGTGAAACAAAGAGATCCGACAAAGAAGTAAGTTTGTCACTTGTTATTAGAAGTTGTAAAGACAGATTTCTCTAAACACGAGGTTTTTATGAGATTAAAGTTACTTTATATAAAGATCTACACATATAAAGGTGATTTACATTAAAGATGCGGAAAAACTACAAGTTCATGCGATTTTGCAAACCTACATACTTGTCGACTAGTTTGTTGTGTCGGAAATTGTTTGATTGAATAAAGAAGATTGTTGATTGATTTGTTAAAAGAAAATGATACGCTTGAAAGCGTGGCCACCTCCAGTTACAGAGGAAACTCTGGCGAAATTTTCTAAAAACCTAACACTTAGGTTTATTTACACAACAAGCGTTAGAACTATTTTTGAACATACTTTCGAAACATAAAGTTCGCCAGCACTATATTTTACTAAATATTCGGAGGTGGGATTTTCACAAAGATTAACGTGACAAGTATATTTGTCACCACACTGTTTATGATTATTTTGTGAAAATACTTAAATATTATTTTAGAGTAAAAATAATATTTACAAGCGTTAATGATTCCAAAACTTTACGAACGCTTCCACAAACATATAAGTTACACCGGTAATTACATTACCACAAGATTGATAAAACGTAACTTACGCACATGTATTGTATCTCCCATCCTTGGGAAGAAGAATAACTACCAAGTGTATACGGAACATAAACACGAAATAGTTGTCTAACTATTTCCCAAAGACATAAACTATAAAGCTAAGGCACGGCCGTCCGTCTAATAGAATTAGCACTTGTAGGTCGTCGCACAGCTTACTGTATTGGAGACACTTGGTAGAGACGCGCATTCACTGTGAGTTCATGTCCCCCTTTTCTCTTAACTGTTTTCAGTTTTCTAAACTGCGGGGGTGAAATACATGTTACTATGTTTATGAATATTTCTTACATGGTATGGTCAGCTCAGGAAGGAACTGTTAGGTTATGTGATTGGGTAGGTGAAACCTTAAGAACATTAGTCCTCGTAGTGCGATCGAGGGATACGAGTGGTAGGCCTATTTGAGCATGACAAACACCACCCATGCGCCCTAAGGTTGGACCATGTGGTGACCTTGTCATACACCACCCATGCGCCCTAAGGTTGGACCATGTGGTGACCTTGCCATAACACCACCCATGCGCCCTAAGGTTGGACCATGCGGTGACCTTGTCGTAACACCACCCATGCGCCCTAAGGTTGGACCATGAGGTGACCTTGTCCTATCCCCACCCATGCGCCCTAAGGTTGGACCATGTGGTTACACATCAACTAATATGTTTCCTTATTTGCTTCATACCAGAGTTTACAAAGCATTCAATGATTATAAAGGTTTATTCGCGCGCACATGCTAAACACATGAACTCGCTCAACATTATTGTTGATTTTCAACTTACATGTATTTCAGGAAATTAACGGATCTGGCACGGTATGGAACGTTTTCCGCTGCACTAGTCATGAGGTCATCTGGGTTTGGGGAGTTGTGACTCTTTCCTGGACAAGTCACAATCCTTAAACTGTGTTTTGTCATGTCAAAGTTTGTCGAATAATGTCGTTAGAACATGTTTCAGTTAAGACAATGTTATTGTATTTTGTTTTAAAACTTAATCGAATGGATGACTTGCATGGTTTTATTTCATATAGCTTTGTTATGGTTAAGCTATGGTATTAAGAAGTCACACCAAAATTAACCACGCTTCCGCAAAGCCAGGGTGTGACATTCTTGATTTTAATCACCAAGTCTTCGACATATGCCTCCATGTTTTTGCCAATTTGGTTTTCGAAGGCTTTGTCAACGAGCCGTTGGTAGGTTGCTCCAGCATTTTTTAGGCCGAAAGGCATCTTTTGATAACAAAAGATCCCTTTGTCCGTGTGAAAGGCTGTTTTTTCCTCATCATCTTCCTTCATGAGGATTTGGTGATAACCTTTGTATGCATCAAGAAAGCATTTGAACGAGTAACCTGTGAGCGAGTCAACTTTGAGATCAATTTCCGGTAGTGGATAGCAATCCTTAGGACAAGCCTTGTTAAGATCCTTGAAATCTATGCACATCCTCCAAGAGTTGTCGGGTTTTTTGACCATAACCGGGTTTGCAACCCATGATTGGTACTTGACTTCTCGGAGAATGCCGGCTGATACGAGCTTTTCAACCTCTTGGCAGGCTGCCAGACTCCTCTCGGGTTCCAGGCTTCTTTTCTTTTGGACCACAGGCTTGACATCCGGTGGTATCCTTAACTCGTGTTCGGCAATGTTCCGAGGGATCCCTGTCATATCTTCTGGACACCAAGCAAAAACATCGATGTAATGTGTTAGCAGTTTTTCGAGATACGAGAGGGTTTCTGGAGAAAGGTTTGGATTGACCATTACTCTCTGTTCAGGGTACTTGGGGTTTATGACCAACCTTTGCCTTTCTTCTTCACTGTTTGAGCTTTCACCCTCAACCATGTAAGCTTCTTGAGAAGGTTGAAGGGTTGCTATGCCCCTTTCGGTAGGAAATTTGACTGTGCCATGGCCAACAGACACGGCCATGTAGAATGCACACTGCCCTGGTCTTCCAATGATCACGTCATAGCTTGAGGGGACGTTGATAACTACAAAGGTGAGCGGCTGGGTTCTTTCTTTTAAACCTTCGCTGAAACGGACATTAAGTGTTAGTTGCCCTAAAGGCTTGAGGGGTATATCGGCGATACCTTTTATGGAGGTTCCAGAGGGTTGAAGCCTTGAACGTTCTTCATTACTCAAACGGTTGAAGAATTTCTCGAACATGATTTCAGTGGCTGCCCCGGTGTCTATGTATGCCCTGCATGTTTGCATTGTTCCCACGGTAGCTTCGACCACAAGAGGGCTAGAGAGAGGGTCTTTTTCCGTTGGGGGGAAACAGACACACTAAAGCTCCCAAGCTTCCAACCGCTGTCTTTTATGAGGAACCCTTCCATCAAAATCCACCATATTGACTTCCTTGCCTTTTCCTTCAGCCATTTTGTCCCGGACTCCCTTTACCAAATGAGCGAGTTCTCCGGACTTAACAGCTTCTTCAATTCTTTTCTTGAGTTGGAAGCAATCATTGGTGTGGTGACCTTTTTCTTCATGAAACTCACAGTATTGTGTGGAGCTCTCATTTTTCCTGCTTTTGGGGAGTGGCCTAGGAGGCCGAAAGTTTTGTTTAACTTCTTCTGTTGCAAGGATTTCTTGAGGGGTCTTTGTGAGGGGTGTGAAACTTATGCCTTTTTCCCTGCTTGAAGGGTTCCGGCCTTCGGACCTTCGAGGGTCTGAACCCTTTGACCGCCTGTCATTGGAGTTGAAGTTCCCCCATTTTCTAGCTGGACTATTGCTTCGCCAGCCGGATCCTCTTTTTCTTTGTTCTTTAATGTCTACTGCCTCCTCTCCCCGGATGTGGGCTTCAGCCCTTTTGAGAGCTTCTTCCAAGGTCTTGGGCAGGGATTTGTTGAAATCTCTTGTGAGATATTTAGAGGTGATGGCATTCATGAAACCAGCCACTCTCATTTTCTCGTCTGCCCCTACATAAGTCAGACCTTCCTTCTTGTATCGTTCAATGAACGCACGAAGACTTTCATCATCACGTTGTTTTATCTGGAAGATCACTGTTGCGTCTTTAACATATCGCCTTTGTTGGGAGAAATTGGCCAGAAAACCCTTGCTAAGGTCGTCAAAGCTTCGAACGCTTTGAGCAGGTAAGTCGTTGAACCAGATTCTGGCGGATCCAACAAGAGTTTGCATGAACATTAGGCAACATTCAGCGTTTGACCATTTCTCTATCCTTGCTGCACCGATGAAGATCTGAAGATGGTCCTCAGGATCTTCAGTCCCATCATACGTCCTGTCGGCTATCTGCTTTGAAAAGCATGAAAGGTTACTTGGCTTGTATGGTTTAGCCAAGTCTTTTTCAGTCCTTGTATCCACATTATTGCCATTGCCGTTATTTCCCTGAGTGGCTAGCACCTGATTAATAAAGTGTTGCCAAGGGAAGTTGGCCATCATCTGGGTCATCATGTTGGGCATGAGGTTGAAGCCTTGGAGGCTTCCTGGAGCAACTGAGCAGTTTATTCCAAGGGGAGTGTTCATAACAGCACTCTGTGCCAAAGGGAGCACGGACAGGGCTTGCTCCCACGTGGTTGTTGTAGATGCTGGAAAGCTTGTTGCTGGGGACTGTAGGAGCTGGTCAAGGGTCAGCTCATGTCCTAGAAGAGCACCACTAGTAATTGGTTGGGAAGAGAAGATGGGGTGCACTGTAGGATGTGTCATTGTGGACAGATATGGGTGAGGGTTTAAAGGATTACTGGGACCAGCCTCATTTCTAGTTGTAAAAGGAAGGGGAGGTGGCCCAGGAGACAACGTTGGTTCTGGTTCGTCGTAATCTAGGCGGATTCTCACCCCCTTTTCTCTCTCTCTATTCACATGTTGGTTGAGGAGAGACCTCAATTCTAGGAAATTATTGGCAACCCCCTCGGGGGTAAGTTCAACACGTGCCGGGGTATCAGAGACACCGACATTGGGGAAGGAACTCTGGATCTGGACGGAGTTGGTGTGTTGAAGGTGAGGAACTTGGGTGTGCTCCCCGGAGTTGAAAAAGAAGTTGGTATAGCCACATGAGCTTGGCTAATGCCCGGGGTAGAAGTGTTTGGAATCTGATTTACTTCACCCGGGGATCCACTTTCAGACATGGTGATTTTAAGTGAAGAGAGCTACACTACTAGGTCTTTTTGAGGAGAAATAGCGGCGTAGCCCCACGGTGGGCGCCAACTTGTTGATGCAAATAATAAGAGACCGAGGGTGGTAGCTAGGCTGGTAAGGCAAAAGGGTTGAAGGGTTCAACTTTGCCTAACGCAGGTCGTGGGGTCCCCCCACGTTTGCAAGACGTGGAAGGAGGTTCACTAGTTTATTTTTGTTATTTGCTATGGATCCTCCTTTGAATTATGTTCAGGTTCGGATGAAGGAGCAAATAGAATGTGTGTGTTGGATGTGAAAGGGAGTGACTTGTGTGAATCAAGTACTCAATATGAATGACCAGATATTAGAGAATCAGAGCTGGCCAGGAGATGTTTTCTGGAGTGAATGAAGTGTCAATTTATAGGAGAAGACATTTCCCGAAGTAGAATTCGTTTGACTAGTGATCCTGCTTGCAGTGAGGGGCTTGCCCTTTCGGGGGTTAAAGCCTTTTGACCCCTGGATAATAGCGTGTACTTTGCAGACCTGCGTTGCTTTTGCGGCTGGTAAGTTGGTGGAGCTGTTCGGAGATGTGACTTGTTTACTGTTCTCGTATTGCTTTACTCCATCTCCTCAGCTTTTCAACCATTGAACCTTTTAACCCTTTGGGAGTTCATATATTTAGTCATTCTATTTAGTCTTGGACTACCCACGTCGTCAACACTTGTATTTTATCCTAGTGCTCCTAGGGGAGGAGCAACTTCACGCGAAGTCTACCAAAGTGTGACATCAGGATTTGGGAGGTACACTTTCTTGGTCACATATTCAGCAAAGTGGGGACACATGCAGATCTAGCTAGAGATCCATTTAAATAGATATTAATCGGCACCAAATAGTCCATCAGGGATACAGTGATTTCTTGGTTTAGCTGGACCCTATCGCAGATCCATCACAAGATTTTCAAAGATCGCGTATCTTTAACCTCTTTAGCACAGCAAGGTGCGGTGAATTCGGGGGAGACAAAATAGGTGGACGTCTTTTCAGCTTTTGAAACTCAACTCTACAATGCACTGAGTATTGTCTTTACCTGAGGGTATGGGTGATCTAGTGGTATACCATGATGATTCGAATCAGAGTCACAGTTACACGCCGATACAACACGAGAAAGTGATGGCTTACGTAGTAGAATTACAAGAAGAGTTGCACGAATCGCAACCTGCGATTACTTGGACGGTACCGGATGCATTACTTAGACCGATCACAAGGGCCTCCTGTGTACCTTTGTTTTGAAAGAGCTAAACGTGTAGTAGCATCGCTGAATGGAACTTTTGAATGATTACGACTGTGAAACCTGAACATGCACGAGCTTTGCAGCTCACTATCAACTCTAACTTACTTGATCAGACTCGCTCTGTTCACACTGGAGAACTGAAGGAACAGAATTCGCAAGTTAAACCCATGTGAGGCATGGAGAAGCAACCGTTGGCAGGTCGGGCGATATCCGCTACCTCATGGAACGAATGTGGGTCTCATTATACGGCAACTGTAGGGAACTTGTGTTGAACAAAGCACACCGGCTTTGATATTCTAGTCGTCTGGGTTTTGATGAGAGATACTAGGATCTATAAGAATCCTGCACTTGTGATCGGGTATGAAGGCCCACCTAGCTATATATGTGAATGATGTTTGACTTGTGGGAAAGTCAAGCAGAAGAATCAGCAACTAGAAACACCCATATGGAATGAGAACAGACTGCCATAGATTATGACACTAGTCTACTTACAACATCGAAATGGAAATAATATCACCTGGGTGATCGTTGATTATCTCACGTAACTAGCACACTTTCTCGCGACCAAGGAAATTGACGAGTCTTTACAGCTTGTGAATATTCCTCTGAGAGAGGCGGTTGCTAGGCACAAGGTACCAACTCCTGATACATTTGATTTTGATATATACCTGATGTATGTTAGACAATACACAACACCCTTGGCTCACGTCTAGACATGAGCATTATTTATCACTGTAGGATAACCAGACATAGTAACAAACCATTCTGACACACGAAGACATGCTGCGAGCATGTGCGTGATTGACTTTGGTAAATTTTTGGAAGGAAACTTATTTTTGGGTGAGTTCTACTGCAGCCGTTACCATTTTAGTATGCATATAACTCTGTTTGAGGCATTGCTTGGACAACAATGCCAACCTCCTCGTTGGATTGAGGTGGAAGACAACCTAATCACCGGTCCAGGACATGTACTCGAAACTCATGGGAAGATTGTTAGATCGTAATCGCGTGTCGATAGCGCGTGACCGCCAGGAAAAAAAACCCGATAAACTTAGGAGGCGCTGGGAGTTCGCTGCACTCGAACGCGTCATAATTGAAAGTCTCACCCTAGGAGGGTGTGGTGTTGTGACATCTGTGCTTGTAATCATTGTAAACAATTCAGTTATCAATGAAATAAAGTTATTTTGATCCCAATGTTTGTTTGTTTATGTTTGATGTTTTTCATGTTTTGACTTTTATCCAATTTCAAACTCTATATCGCTTTCTGGAAGAATTATACGCAAACTGGTGCATAAACGTAATCAGTTTAACGCAACAAATACTCCGGAATATCAACATATGCTTAACATACCTTAAATAACCTTAAAATAACTTAGAAATAAGTTATGAAGGCTTTGGTATGGCAAAATCAAGTCTATTCGCTTACAGGGACTAAATTTGACAAACTGCGAAAGTATGCCAATTTGAGCTGTAACGGACATTCCGGAACATGGCCATAAGTTAAACACACCTTAAATATCCTTTACATAGCTTAGAAATATGCTTTGAGAAGTTCGGTGTGCTAAAATAAACTTTATGCTCATCAGGAACTAAAAGCGTCAAAAAGTGCATAAGTTTGCATTTTCGCGCATAACTTACGTTCTGAATACATCCAGACATCCAAAAATTTATGTAAGCATTAAAATATTTTATTTTAGTGTTTGGAATAATAAAAATCCATTCGTCGCACAATGTGGATCGTTTTTCGCGCTTATGCGCATTCCGTCGTAATTAACCAAACATCGCGATCGTACGACCAAACGAACCAACATCCGACCTATTTTTGTGCATGTTTCATGTTCCCTATACTTTAACATCCTTATGGAGCTTAAAAATGGGTTTGACGGGTGTTAGAAGTGCCAAAACACGACCATACGCGCATAGGGACCAAAACTGACAACTTTGAAAGTTGCTGGTCTGCAGACCAGCTTACGGTCCGTAAGGCTGAGGACCAAACGGTCCGTAACGCATCCCCAGATCAGCAGAATATTGATTCCAGCTTGATCCAGCTGCTCCACACTTGTCCACATGGTTTTGAGCATTTCTAGGGGCTCCCCTGGTTTTCTAAAACAGTGGGCTCGATGTGTACGGCTAGGATTAAACCTCGGTTTTCAAGAAACGATCCTAACGGTTGTGCGAAAACTATATATACCCCTCCATTCTCATTTTCAAAACCCACAATTTGAATCTGATTCATGCTCTCTAAGTGGAAGTATATGCTTCCTACCTAAGAGAGAATCGGATCAAATACTTGCGGGGACCCTTTGTAAGTGTTCCTTCGTTCTTTTTATGCGTTTTTAGCTTGAAAGTCAAACTACGTTTGACTTTCTGCATTGACCAGTTTATGGTCAATGCGAAGTTCTTTTGAACTTCATAACGTGAGTGTAATCACGATGGTCATAGTCCCTAGTGACTATACCTACTGATTACCACGTTATCTAGGCTCAGTGACGAGTCGTAGTTTCGGGAAAAATGCGTGTTCTCACGTATTTTGTAACCAAACTACTCTAGGATTCAAAACCATTTATTTTGATATCAAAACCTGTTTTCTAACTTGACTAAACATCTTCTAGCATGTTTAGCTCGTCACTTTTAGATTTATGCTTCTCTAGGGTCGTAAGGGTAGGCGATCTAATCAATTGCTTATGCTTTCGAACCCGACCCATTTGGTCGATCATTAGGATCCGACCAAACATTTTAGGTGACCATAGTTGTATAGGGAATAACCTTCCGAGGTTATACCTTATGGTCACATCGTTTGAGTAGTTGTATGATAAGTAGTTCTTATGCCTTAGGTAAATTACCAAAATACCCTTTTTGCGCCAAAATTCATTTTTAGCCTATGTAACCCAAATTTTGACATCTAAACTGATTTAGCAACAATATTAGACATGTTAAGGCATATATTACTTGTCATAGGACTAGTTAGGCGTTCCGAACGCGTTTTACGCGAACGACGCGTTAAAGTAGCATAAGCTACCAAAACGGGTCGTGACGGGTCAACAACACTTAGGATAAGTTTTGATTTAGTATGTAGGCTTTGTTAAACCATATTACATGAGTTCCTACATTCATTTGGTTTACGAACCCTAATGCTACCCGATCCTCCGAATAGGTCCGTTTATTAATGTAGTTTACCTATATTAGGTGCCGTTTGATTCCGTAATCTCTAGCTTTGCTTGGTGGATATCTAAAGTCTATTGAGCAATCTCAAGTGAGTACATAGACCCCTCTTTTACTGTTTTTCAAACATTTTGGGGTGAAACACATGTGCCTACTTGTTATTTTCATGCTTTCCATGCTTTCATATCATATACTTGCTATGTTCATTAGTACACTTATAGTACATAATTTCATTGTGTTTTTGCTATGTATGTCCTTTGTAGCATACGTAGTACATTGTTTTACATTACCTTTTCATGCTATGTATGTTCACCATACTTAGTGCATTTGTTTTTCATCACATGCTATGTATGTCCGTTTTGCCGCATACTTAGTACATTTTCATCACATGCTTACATTTTGGGATATGACATTTGGTTTGTTAAGTGGGACCATATACATTCATTAACTTTGATCACGCCGCTCGTTAGTAGGCAATGGTACCATAGGAATTGACAACTCCCGTTCCTGACATCCTAGGTATGTTTGGATGAAAGGAATGACCGAATCCGATAAAACATAATACATATAGACGTTTAATTTGTTTAAGGGCATATCACCACAGTCACAAGGCTTGGATGTATGCATTTTTTACAATACCGCATAAAATTTTGTATTCAGTATAGCATGCATTTCCACAAGACATAACGTTGATTTAAACCACGTTTTACTTCAATACATTGTTTTGTGCATTTTTACCTGTGGCTCAGTAGATATATATATATATATATATATGTATGTATGTATGTATATGTTTCCCTTGCCATACATGACATTTTGTTTACACATTACATATTTGATATTTGACATAGACATTTTGATATTGATATACATATTTCATGGACTACATTTTGACATAAACATATTAACATGATTCACACAAAGACATTTGACAAATGGTTTAGACATGGGCAATTTACATTGGTGGTTTGGTTGGGTAAAATGATTTGAGTAACGAGGCGTGTGTAATATGATTCAAGCATGGTGGATACGCCGCTGGTACTTCCTATATATAAGTGCTTGTATGGTATTACAAATAACGTATTTTTCACGACATTGTTTTACAAACAACTTATTTTAATCAAAACTCATTTTGCTTGGTTATTCATTTAACCTCACATTACTCTTTTACATATCATCTACTTTATCATCGCTTTTCAAAAGATTTATAAAACAAAACAGCTAACAAGGTTCATGTCTGACTTTTGTTAAACAACTTTTTCTTAAACTTAAGTCATGAATCTTATTTTCACAAAACATATGTATCTCACAGGCATTTTTATGCTGACGTGCCTATTTTCACATGTGTTTCAGGAGCTGTTGCTTAGGATGATGATCGTGACTCTAGGGCGGACCTGTGCCTTAGAGACTTAAAATAAAGATAGACTTAGTTTAATTATGTTGTGTACTCTTTGGTTCTTGTTTTAAAACAATGTATTCCACCTTTGGTTGTTGAATAAAATGAAATTTTAATTACCATGGTTGTGGAACAATAATTCTGTTACAACACTCCCCGACATTTCCGCCACGATTTGATGTTTTACGTGGTCGGGGTGTGACAGAAGAGTTGGTATCAGAGCCAATGGTTATAGGGAATTAGGTTATTAGTAATGCTTTGACCTAGACTATAACCTTTCTAGGACCCCAACACAAGTTGTCTTGTGTTTAGATTATAAAACATGCATTTCACCTATCCTTAGGTGATCACCAAAACAAGAACCCAATTTTCCGAAACGATTTTTGAAAATCAAACATCTGTTTTTAAATAATTTATTGTAAGGTTTTGAACCCTTCAATTTTTCTGAATGATTTTGAAAATTTATCATCCATTTTTGAATGATTCTTTTGGCCTTGTGCCCTCCAAGTTTTCAAAATCTCGTCAAGGTTTTGGGTTCTAAATAGTGTGAACACGTGCAAACTGGAAGATTGAATTCCTGTACCCTGGGTTTTCTGTCTAAGGCTAGAGTGTTCGTACAAATCCACATAATCCGACCAGTCATTCTTACTTGGGAACTCTTGGGGTGAGTGTTCTCTTATAGGCGAGCATGTCTTCGCGGAGCATTATTTTTGACCCATTTACTTTGATCAGTCACTGTGTATCGTTTGTTTGCTTTGTGGTACAGACAAATGACCACCATCTTTGCTTTCGTCGATTTTTGTTTCACCTCATTCTTTTCACCTAATCATCTCACTCGTTCCTTTCATGTTTCCTCTTTTAGAATGCCTCCTCGATGCGAAAATCCGCTACCAAATGCCGAACTGGCAGAAATCATCGCGCAACAAATGGCTGCTGCATTCCCAAATCTTATTGCTCAATGGAACCAAGCCAACAACAATAACAATGCTCCATGCAATTTCAAGAGTTTTAACTCGGCTAAACCACTCAAGTTTACTGGTACTGAGGGAGCAACTGGGCTTCTTCAATGGTTCGAGAGCATTGAGAATACTTTCTGTCACGTTCAGTGTCCTGATAATCGCAAAGTCGAGTTTGCTTCAAGCGTGCTTCAGAAGAGGGCTCTCACATGGTGGAACGGGGTTATGAGAGACCGTGGTGCTGAGGTTGCTTTTGCACAAACATGGGCTGAACTTAGGACTCTTATGTCATAGAACTAGTTAGGCGTTCCGAACGTGTTTTACGCGAACGACGCGTTAAAGTAGCATAAGCTACCAAAACGGGTCGTGACAGGTCAAAAGCACTTAGGATAAGTTTTGATTTAGTATGTAGGCTTTTTTAAACCATATTACATGAGTTCCTACACTCATTTGGTTTACGAACCCTAATGCTACCCGATCCTCCGAATAGGTCCGTTTATTAATGTAGTTACCTATATTAGGTGCCGTTTGATTCCGTAATCTCTAGCTTTGCTTGGTGGATATCTAAAGTCTATTGAGCAATGTCAAGTGAGTACATAGACCCCTCTTTTACTGTTTTTCAAACATTTTGGGGTGAAACACATGTGCCTACTTGTTATTTTCATGCTTTCCATGCTTTCATATCATATACTTGCTATGTTCATTAGTACACTTATAGTACATAATTTCATTGTGTTTTTGCTATGTATGTCCTTTGTAGCATACTTAGTACATTGTTTTACATTACCTTTTCATGCTATGTATGTTCACCATACTTAGTGCATTTGTTTTTCATCACATGCTATGTATGTCCGTTTTGCCGCATACTTAGTACATTTTCATCACATGCTTACATTTTGGGATATGACATTTGGTTTGTTAAGTGGGACCATATACATTCATTAACTTTGACCACGCCGCTCTTTAGTAGGTAATGGTACCATACGAATTGACAACTCCCGTTCCTGACATCCTAGGTATGTTTGGATGAAAGGAATGACCGAATCCGATAAAACATAATACAGATAGACCTTTAATTTGTTTAAGGGCTTATCACCACAGTCACAAGGCTTGGATGTATGCATTTTTTACAATACCGCATAAATGTTTGTATTCAGTATATCATGCATTTCCACAAGACATAACGTTGATTTAAACCACGTTTTACTTCAATACATTGTTTTGTGCATTTTTACCTGTGGCTAAGTAGATATATATATATATATATATATATATGTATATGTTTCCCTTGCCATACATGACATTTTGTTTACACATTACATATTTGACATTTGACATAGACATTTTGATATTGATATACATATTTCATGGACTACATTTTGACATAAACATATTGACATGATTCACACAAATACATTTGACAAATGGTTTAGACATGGGCAATTTACATTGGTGGTTTGGTTGGGTAAAATGATTTGAGTAACGAGGCGTGTGTAATATGATACAAGCATGGTGGATACGCCGCTGGTACTTCCTATATATAAGTGCTTGTATGGTATTACATATCGTAGCGTTATTTGAAGCATTTCAATTTAGACATATAACATTTTATACAAATAACGTATTTTTCAAGACATTGTTTTACAAACAACTTATTTTAATCAAAACTCATTTTACTTGGTTATTCATTTAACCTCACATTACTCTTTTACATATCATCTACTTTATCATCGCTTTACAAAAGATTTATAAAACAAAACAACTAACAAGGTTCATGACTGACTTTTGTTAAACAACTTTTTCTTAAACTTAAGTCATGAATCCTATTTTCACAAAACCTATGTATCTCACAGGCATTTTTATGCTGACGTACCTATTTTCACATGTGTTTCAGGAGCTGTTGCTTAGGATGATGATTGTGACACTAGGGCGGACCTGTGCCTTAGAGACTTAAAATAAAGATAGACTTAGTTTAATTATGTTGTGTACTCTTTGGTTCTTTTTTTGAAACAATGTATTCCACCATTGGTTGTTGAATAAAATGAAATTTTAATTACCATGGTTGTGGAACAATAATTCTGTTACAACACTCCCCGACGTTTCCGCCACGATTTGATGTTTTACGTGGTCGGGGTGTGACAGGTGTGGTTTGGGAAACGCGGTAAGCTTGATCCGCGCCTATGTTGGGCCATTCAAAATTCTAGAACGTATTGGCAAAGTGGCGTACGAGCTTGAGTTACATGTCGAGTTAGGTAACGTTCGTGATGTTTCCATGTTTCACAACTAAAGGAGCGTTTGTCCGATGAGACACTTGTTGTACCACTCCAAGAACTGAAAATTAACGAAGAGTTGCAGTTGTCGAGGAATCTATTGAAAACATGGACCAGGAAGTCAGGGTTCGTTGACTTAGTTGAATCTCAAATTGTGAGAGTTCGTAGGAACTCAAGTCGTGGACTGGAGTTCACGTGGGAACGCAAAGATCAGTTGAAGCTCAAATATCCTCAACTTTTTCCTACTGATTAAGCTAATTCGGGGATCACTGGTGAATTTCGGGACGAAATTTCGTTTCAAGTTGGGGATGATGTGGCACCTGAGGAAGATCAGCAGTAATCTTGATTTATCACTTCACTCCTCTGGGATTGTTTATTAAATTTCAGGACGAAATTTCTTTCAAGTTGGGGATAATGTGGCAACCCGTGTTTTCAGTATTTCCTTAGTTCTTCTTTCGTTCTTTCGATGCTTAGCGAGTATGTACTGAAGGAATGAACCGTTTAAATAATTACTTGACTTTAATCGCGTACGATATATGATTGATGGGAAGCATGATTATGTTTGGTTGTTATGAAAGCCTAAGAATCATAAATGTTACATGGTTATGATTAACATTAAGGGGCCACACCTCAAAATTGGGTCACACTTCATGCTTGGGCCGAATCCCTCTCCCTTTTTATTACCTTCGGCTCAAATCTTTAGAGCCCGAGCCCAGCTCAACAAAACTATATACACGCCCCCCTTGTTGCATGCGATTACTTTCATTGTTGTTTAAACACACGAGACACAAACCCTAATATCTTCTAGTTGGACGACAACCTACTTCTTCTCCTTGTCTTCGACTTGCAAACCCTCGGTTAGTGTATTCATAATTATCCTTAACCCTTGATTGATTACATGATTACAATTCTTCTTTATAGCTTGTGTGATATCGTAACATATGTTGAACTTATGATTTTGGTTTCTTGATTTATTGTTCTTAATCACTGGAAGATTGTTATGATTGATTAGGATAATCTTGGATGTGATATGATTCAGAATTTTCGTGTGTAGTAATGAATCAAATTATGTGATAAGGTAGGTACTTTGTGCTAACTTGATTGGATCATGGGCATGTATGTTAGTGTAGGGTATATGGATTCGTGTTAAGAAAATTGTTATGGTATAAACCAATAATCAGACTATTAAAGTAAATTTTGTGATCTTAGTCAACAGAAAATGTATACGTATGCTCTATAAAAAGCATGATAATTGTAAATAATGATTGTGATCTAAGGCTACACTATTATTTCATAAATTCTAGAGGGGTTTGACTGATTGTAGGATAGGCACGTGGTTAAGGTATCATGGGTGGTGATGATTAACTGTGGGAATAATCATGTTGGTCGGTTCACTGTGAACGAGTATTATGATTATAAAACTGATAATGAAACGAGGATTCACTGAAGTTAGGTTGTAGGAATAGAGTTCATGGCTACTAAATCTTTAATACATGTGATGACAAACATTTGAATGGATCAATGGAAATGGCCGACAACTATAAGTTATGTAAATTCTAATTGGATAGTTCACATGCAATCTATATCACTAACTATGAAACAATCCAAAATCACATGGGCTGAGATGATATCACATGCAATGCTTTGAATATGATGGGCCGCACTAATTTCCTGAGGTAACTTATTAATTGTCATGACACAATGAATTATCACATATGACTAAGATTTGTGTATGATTAAATCATGTGAATCAGTGAGTTGTAGTGGTTATAATAATGTTGAAGAGTGGCAGCGATTAGGGTTGTAGAATGCACCATAACTATCTGATGTGATTCACGATGAAACTTGATAATTCGTCACACACTCCTTCACGACGAAAGTTGATGTTTCGTCGACATGCCCTGACGAAAAAGGGTGGTGTTTCGTCGCATATGGTCTCGACGAAAGTTGATGTTTCGTCGCTTGGGTATTTCGCCGTGGGGGTAACCAGACGGGCCCAGTAGAGGGTTTAAGTTATGTGATTCGATCCTATTCAAATGGTTGCTGTTAAATAGGATTTATTTGTGTGAAGTTTCATAGTCATAATACAAGATCAATCGTTGATAATTATGTGCTGAAATTAACTAATTGTATGAGAACCGAATATCTGTTATGTGATCTTGCGATAACAATTGGTGGACATCTTGCATGATAAACTGGTATGACTTGTATGGTGTGTGTGTTTATGTGTACGCTACTTGTATGTTATGTGCAAAGAGTATGAGATCTATGTGCTACGAAACTGACCGTTATCGATAACCATATTAGGATTTGGTTGACCAACTGTAAACAAGTAATTAATCTTACCGAGCAAACCAAGGTGAGTTCACTGCTTTTTTCCAAGCATACATCCCGGGGAGGGGTATCGGGTAACGTTCCAGGGAGGAACGCTAGTTTATTGGGATGTTTGTTATTATTACTCAGTTTCTATCATATAAGACCCCTTACATCTACCGACAATTGCCGGGGAGGCAACGAGGTTATTAGTTGATAGCGCTATTAGGTTTGGCACCCTCACACCGTACCAGGGAGGACAGGCGTAAACTAATTACCTTAAAGCATTACCAATGTTTTGATAGAGACATTGGAGTTGGGCAAATTCATCTTGTAGCCATCTGCGGTAATCGAGTTAATAACAACATCAGATCAAATCATCGAAACTGTGAAACGTTTTAATCTGGTAAGTGGTATCAAAACATGTTAACAAAACTTTGAACTCACCAGCGTCGTCTAACACACTTGTCTGCATGCTTGCAGGTTTGTAGGGTTATATCATGGAACTTGATGTCTGGGAGGCTGGAGTGGTCATGGGTCGAGATACATGGAATTGCAATACAAGTTCAATGGTTTAATTACACGTGGTTTATGAAACATCTAATAAACGAGTTATGCTTCCGCTGTGTACAATAAACTACCTGAAACGTTGTATCACTTTACGATAATGAATTAAAGCTTTATTTAATTATATTTATGAGTTCAATGTGATTAGTGGCTAAGATCCTGGTACGTCACACGCCCCACGGTGTTTCCGTGGGTGCTATTTTGGGGGTGTGACAACCACAAAAGCCACCTCAAAAGAAGAAGAAAACGGCTTCATCACCACCACCATCCTCAACAACACCAATAGATGTTGATGCATCAAAAGCATCAACAGATGTTAAGGCAACAGCTGTTAAGACACCAGTGGTTTCAACAGTTGTTAGTCAATCCACTGCTCCCATTCATTTTGATCCTCCACCATCAACACAGCCACCAACACCTCAAAGATTCCCTTCACAATCATCCTTTTCACCTAAACCACCTTCTCCATCAAAAACTCCTCCTCTAAAATTTGCTAATGCTAGAAAAAGGAAATTTGTTGTGTTAGAAGAAGAAAAAGAAATTCCATCACCAATGCCTTTTTCATCTGCTCCTACACAAACTATTTCACCCTCATCATCTCCACAAACAAACCCACTCAATTATCCACCCATTGGATACATGCCACGGAACATCCCATTGGCAACTCAATATCCTCTGGAATTGCTTACAGTCCAAGATGAAATTATACAATTTTACAAGATAGAGCCATCTAAAAGAACCTTCCCATCTCTATATGGCTTCAGAACACCTCAGAATATAGATGAATATTTGAAGTTAAAAGCCAAACAAGCAGAGCTTATAGCAAAAAAAAAAGAGTAAAGGGTTAGGAGACAGGAGATACCATGGTATGTATCAACATGAGCTTAGCAAAGTCAGGAAACTTGAAGACTTTTCTAGAGACCTGAGTAAATCCATGTCAGAGTTACCACCAAATGCTGGTCTTCAAAAGGAATTAAGGGTGGATTACTTAGACATCATCATCATGAAAACAAAGCCCTACAAAGCCAACAAGTATCAATTCAAAGATTAGCCTCTTGATGCTCTCAAAGAAGAAATTAACAGAATTGAAATGATGAAGAAAGACCCTTAAATGAAGAAATCTGCACCCAACTGGAATAAATTTAAGAAGGTTGATATAGATGATGCATTAAGGTACAAAAGAAAGAAAGCAGAGATTGTTGCTGCTGGATATGGGCCTGCTAGATCAATTGCCAGATGGTCTAAGCAGAATGTTGATGAGACCTATAGAAGGTTTGAAGAGCTCAGAAAGACAGATCCTAATGTTCCTCAGAAACCAGTGTATACTAAAACCACTGCTGATAGGCCTCAACAGACCCATGCCCTTAAAAAGCTATTTTCATCATATGCTTTACCCATCAGTGCCTTGAATCAACTAAAAAGGCAAAAGCAGATTGGTGAGGAAGATGAAGAGAAGTATGCTGAACACAGAAAAGAGGCCATCAGAAATCAACTTCAATTTGGATTGGATGATGCTTCTCAACAACTTGCTGCTCAAATATCTGAAACAATAAAAAAGTTGGCAAGCAGATCTCAATCCCCAAACTCACCTCAAATAAGTCTCATTCCTAGAAAGCCATCAGATCCAAATTACTGAAGTGGAAGTTTGACAAAGATACCCACATATTGACTTTCATCAGATCTGATGGTAGTGCTGAAAAGCTGTCAAGGAAGGCTGCATACGGTCTGAATGCAGGTGACCTTCAAGATTTATTGAACCTTCAACTGCAAAGGGATGAAGAAGACACAGATTCCTTGGATTTTGAACTCCAATTCAAAGGGCAAATCCGGGAACTGTTGATGAGAGAATAAAGATCAGAATAATGAAGAGTTTTGGCATCATCTGTTCTAGGGGGATTGTTGGCTCATGTGATCCTTCCTGAAGAACAGATGATACAAAGCCAAAACTGGTTCTGCAATAACTGATCCTAATAACAGTGCTTTGAACTCTCTTTCCCTCTAATGGCAGTGGCATCCAACATCTGATGATCTCTAAAGTCTGCTGGTATCTAAAGTCTGTTACATGCAAAGGTCTGTTGATATATAAAGTCTGTTGAAGACCAATCCTCTACTGAAGTCAAAAACTGCTAGAAATCAGAGGCATGATCAACCTTTATGGAAAGCATTGCTCAGTCTTCATCAGTGGTTGAGCCCATCAGAGGATAACATTCATCAGTAGTTTGATAATCAATGTTTAATATAACAGTGTCTGTAATCATCAGTGTTTAGAGATTGTTAAGATTGTTAGTTGTCACTGTCTAGATGATGTCAGCAAAGATGCTACAGCGTTTATGATTATACTATAAATAGACAGTGCTTGTACTGTTCTATTAGCTCTTTCACACACTTGCATTTTATACGAACTAACACTAGTGAGCATAGGCTGAGGGGGATAAAGTGTTCATGCATACGTTGAATCTTTTGTAATCAAATCATTCAACACAAAGTATTTATGATGAAAGCTTTTCTTTCCTTGTTTGTGTTTCAACAATAATCTAATTCCTTTTTAAGACGATTCGAATCTTTTTTGCATTAAAAATAAGAATATCACAAAATAGCCATGGCCCATGCAACACCTTGGTCGTGTAGCTTCTAGATACTTTTATTGGTGTATTCAAATTAGTAATGTTGTTAAAGAAGCAGCCCCAGGGCTGAAAAATTATGATTGAATAGGTGCTCCAATTTAACACTAGACAAGTAATTAAATGGGTTTAAAACAAAACATAAACCGGTGATTCAAGGAGGTGCTGACTGCTATTCTACTAAATACTGAACATGTGATTATACTAATATGATTAACATATAAAGAGGCCCAAAACAAAAAAATAAGAGGTGTTAATACTAATCCAAGAGGTGATTAACAAAAACATACATATTGGAGAGGTGATTATTAATCCACAACCTATCTAGGCTAATTTCAGTATTTATAAAGATAAAGGAACAAGAAACGAAGTTCAAGTGTCAAGAGAATACCGAGTAAGATGAAAAATGAACAACCAAATCACCAATTAGAAAACGTAAAGCAGGACCATTGGCTGAACTGGATCAACTATAAATCTTGAAGGCTGAACTTTATTTATAAAACTCAAGGGTTCAGTTCAAATATGTTTTTGAATAGAAACACCTAATATGGATATATTTTATAATTTCAATAAATCTACTGCATTCCAAGTTTTTTTATGCCAATGACATACGTCTGCAAAAATGAAAATTGCAGGAAAGTAGTTAAACATTCTTCTAGATAAAAATTAATCTTTAAAAAGTATTTTAACAACTTTTAAAAAGGGTGAAAATTAATATATGTTAACATTACGATTTTTGTAGTAGATTTGATCATAATATGAAACAAGTATCGCCAAATTCGGTATTTGAATGATTTCACTATTTACAACTGACCAAACTCAAAAGGGCAAGGAAAAGTGTCTAACTCTCTTTTATATCATATCAAAGAGTGAGCCGGCTTTGGTGGCAATGTTCTGAACAGTACCTAAAAAACGACAGTAACAAGAAGAAGAAGAAGAAGAAGAAGAAGAAGAAGAAGAAGAAGAAGAAGAAGAAGATTCAACAGATTATTAATTAAATATATATCCATTACAAGCAAAAAAACATAAATTTATCTCTTTATAGTTGAATTCCACCTAATCAGAGAAATATATGTAACCGCCTGTGGTAAACTTGAGCCCGTGGATAACCTTATCCTACTTCAAGATCAGTTCAAATTAACATAGTAAGAAATTAAAGTTTACCTCCAATTTATGCGCATGTATTTGCTCGATCTTGGGGCCGTGAACCATGAATGCTGACATTGGGAAACAATAGTGTTTTGCGATGACCTAGTCAAGTCAATAGCAATTTAGGTAGTCTCACTGATAATTAAAAACTTAATTTAGTTGCTACCCTAATGGAACTAAATGTATCAGATTAACACATAGTACCTGTTATGGAATCAGTCAAAAGAAATGACAGTAGCAAATACAAATGGTATGCACTAAATTGTACATCAATTTTCTTGAAAAAAAAACAATAATTATCTACATACACTAATACATGCATGTCTCTATACTCGTGCATAACATCATCCCACAATTACCACTATATCAACCGTACATTACTAATAATAATGAACTCAAGATAACTCATAACATAATATCCTGACAAGAAAGCTAACCATATAGATTAAAAAGGGGACAATTGTGAGAAATAATCACACGCAAAGAAAACCAGTTTAACTAATATTCTTTTGGAGTTATATGTCAATTTAGCAAAATTATGTTAATTATTTAAAAAAAAAACAACATAAACCCAAATCAAAACAATTGCTTTTCTTGAACCCTAAATCAAAGATTTTTTTATTCTCTCAACAAGATTCAAAACGACAAATCAAAACAGGTATCTAATTAGAAAAAGGTCAAAACTCCATACGGCATCCAAAGAGTTAAGCTGAACAATTATAGAATCACGGTTACCTACTTGTCGAACAGAACCGAATTTGAAGGAACCGATTGCATCCCTGAAACACAAGATAGCGGAGAGCCGTAACTGTTCATCGTTTGATGGAGTGGCAATACGTGTTGAGTGTGAACCACTATAAATCTTTGTGTTCTTAATTGTGTGTGTGTGAGAGTTCTGTGTTGTGTGTGTTCGTGTTTGAGTCCTGTCGATCCCCAACAACTGGTATCAGAGCACAGGCTCTTGTTGTTGAACACGAACATAGAGGTGTAGAAGGAGGAATAAGATACTGACCTGTGAAATCAAAACTAGGGTTCTGATCAGAGACGCTCGTCAGCCTCCGCCGCTCATCAGCCGCTGCCGCTCGTCAGCCGCCACCGCTGCCACTCTCTTCATCACGAAGCTAGGGTTTCCGATTGAAGACCAGAAACAACACACCAGCCGCCGCTGCCAGAACCATCGCCGCTCAGGTGAATCACCGTCGTGATTCTGAAGTCGCCTCCGACAGAACCACCGTCGCCCTCGCGACTGTCTAAGGTTCCGACGAACCTGTCGCCTGTTCGTTCTCTTGGGAGATCGCAGGAAGAAGAAGAAGAACCAGAGGTTTTTTTTCTTGTTCTGTGAAGAGAAGAGAGGAAGAACCATAGTTTTTGTTATGGTGAAATTGGGGAAGAAGAATCACATACGTGCTTTTAATTCTGTTGTAGAAATTGAAGTTCTCAATTTATCAGAAAGGCCCCTCATCTTTATTTCTGATGAAAATTGAATTTCTCAATTTTATCAGAAAGGTCCCATTGTGACACCTGTGTCACTTCAACCATCACACAAATTCCAAACCAATGAAATATTGTATTTCATATTTGGGATTTGTAAAAATATGTGTATCGTTTGCACATATCAACTCTTGTTCGATTTTAAGCTTTAAATCACTTTCTGGAGGGTTACACGCGATCTGATGCGTAAATATAACCAGTTTAATCCAACGAACACTCTGGAAAAGTGAAATAGGCTTAACATACCTTAAATAACCTTTACATAACTTAGAAATAAGTTTTGAAGGCTTTGGTATGGCAAAAACAAGTTAATTCGCTTACAGGGACTAAACTTGACAAACTCCGAAAGTATGCCAATTTGAACTGTAACAAACATTCCGGAACATAACTATAAGTTAAACATACCATAAATATCCTTCACATAGCTTAGAAATAGGCTTTGAGGGGTTCGGTGTGCTAAAATAAACTTTTGGGTCATTTAGGGACTAAAAGTGTCAAAAAGTGCACAAGTTTGCATTTTCGCGCATAACTTACGTTCTGAATAGATCCGGACATCCAAAAATTTATGTAAGCATGACTATATTATGCTTTAGTGTTTGGCTTGCCAAAAATCCATTCGTCGCGTCATTTGGTTCGTTTTTCGCGCTTATGCACATTCCGTCGTAATTAACCGAACATCGCTATCATACGGCCAAACGAACCGATATCCGAGATATTTTTGAGCATGTTTTGAGTTCCCTATACTTTAACTTCATTTTAGAGCCTTGAAATGAGGTTAACGGGGTTCAAACGCATCGAAAATAGCTTAAACGGGCTGCAGGGACCAAATCTGACATTCTGCCAAACTAGGTCCTTGCGCACCGCAACAAATATTTGTTACGGTGCGCAAGGGGTCTGCAGACCAGATGCAGTGTATTAAACAGCCAGTTTGCAGCTGTTTTAACCACACCCACACATTCTCAATTGCCTAGTCAGCTGATAAGGATCATTTTTTTAGCTACCATAAGGTTCCGACACTTGTACGGATGCGATTAAGGCACGATATTCGACAAACGATCTTAACGGTTACCCGAAAACTATAAATACCCATCCACCCCATTGCAAAACTTACGAGAATTTTGATTTGAGAAACTCTAAGTTGAAACCTTTGTTTCATACCTGAGATTCTTGGATCGAGATTAGCATTCGGGGACCCTTCGTAAGTATTCTTTCGTTCTTTTCATTCTTTTATTGCTTTTCGAGTCCGAAAGTCAAACTTTGTTTGACTTTCAGCGTTGACCAGCTTATGGTCAATGCGAAGTTCGTTTGAACTTCGCAACGTGAGTGTAATCACGTTGGTTATAGTCCCTTGGGACTATGCCTACTGATTACCACGTTGTCTAGGGTCGTAGGGTAAGCGATCTAATAAATCGCTTATACCTTCGAACCCGACCCATTTGGTTGATCATTAGGATCCGACCAAATACATTAGGTGACCATAGTATATAGGGAATAACCTTCCGAGGTTATACCTTATGGTCGCTTCGTTTAAGTAGTTGTATGATAGGTAGTTTATATGCCCTAAGTAAATTACCAGAATACCCTTTTCATGTATAATTGGCAATTAAGCATATGTAACCTAAACTTTTGTCACATAACTGATTATGTAACATGTTTAGGCATATAACACTTGTCATAGGACTAGTTAGGCGGTCCGAACGCGTTTCACGCGAACGACGCGTTAAAGTAGCATAAGCTACCTAAACGGGTCGTAATGGGTCGAAAGCACTTAGGTTAGGTTCCGATTTAGTATGTAGGCTTTGTTAAACCATATTACACGAGTTTCCATACTCGTTTGGTTTACGAAACCTCATTCTATCCGATCTTCCGATTTAGGTCCGGTTTATTAACATAGTTACCTATATTAGGTGCCGTTTGATTCCGTGATCTCTAGCATTGCTTGGTGGTTATCTTAGGACTTCTGAGCAATCTCAAGTGAGTACATAGACCCCTCTTTTACTGTTTTCCAAACTGTTTTGGGGTGAAGCATGTGTACCTATCTGTTATTTTCATGATTTCAAAGTATAATTGATTATACATGTCATTACTTATCATTTGACAAACTAAATGACTATCTATGGTTTAAACATTGATTTCTCAAAGAACATAAAATAAAATGTTGAATTGTACTTATTTTATATTCACCAGACCGATTGTTAGTATGATATAGCGCTATAGGATTAGACACCCCATTCCTGTTGTCATGGAATGTCTGAAACCAATTTGTTTCTCCATCCAAATAGGGATTGCCTTTGTGGTATTCCTATAGTCTCAAAGGTGTATTTTGATGCACTAGGTCTGAATGAATTCTTAAATCACACTTTTAAAGTATAGTTTGATATACTCTAATGTGTGGTATTGTACAAAACCAACATATATTTTGTTAATCATCCAAAGCATATTTTGATATGTTATTTACAAAACCAAAACATAGTTTAATATGTTATTTATCACATCCAAAGCATATTTTGATATGTTATTTATGAAACCAAAACATAGTTAAATATGTTATTTACAAAAACCAAAGTATACTTTTAATATGCTACCATAAGGTTATTTGTTAAACCTTACATTTATTTATACATATCATTTTGAATACACATTACATGACTTACATTAGACATGAACATTTTACAATGGTAGTTGGGTTTGATTAAGTGATTAAGTAACGAGGCATGTGTAATATGATACAAGTATGGTGGATACGCCGCTGGTACTTCCTATATATAAATGCTTGTATGGTATTACATATCGTAGCGTTATTTGAATCATTTCAATTTGAGACATATAACATTTTATACAAGTAACATACTTTTCACAAGACATTAATTTACAAACAACTTATCTTATACAAACTCATTTTACATGGTTATTCATTTAACCATACATTATTCTCTTATTTATACATATCATCTGATCTTATCATTTTTAAATTGATTTAAAAGACAAAGCAAAGTACAAGGTTCATGACTAAACATTTTCTTAAACATAAGTCATGAATTTTGTTTTCACAAAACCTATGTATCTCACAGGCATTTTTATGCTGACGTACCTATTTTTACACATGTTTCAGGTACTGCTTTGCAATGATTGTCGATACATGCTACATTTAGGATGGACTCGTGCCTTAGAAACCTTAAAACTTGGAAGATCATAGTTGTACTTATTTGATTGTATTAAAACAATGAGTTCATTTATTCAATAAAACAGAATTTATTTATGCCATGGTTATGAAACAATAATTCTGTTACAACACTCCCCGACGTTTCCGCCACGTCTAGTCGCTTTACGTGGTCGGGGTGTGACAGAAAAGTTGGTATCAGAGCCAATGGTTATAAGGAATTAGGTTATTAGTAACACTTTGACCTAGTCTATACCCTTCTTAGGACCCTAACGCGAGTTTACTTGCGTTTAGTCATAAAACAATACCGTCATCTATCCTTAGGCGACGACCACAACAAGAACACAAAGTTCAAAACCGCTTTAAAAACTAATCATCTGTTCTAGGATGATTGATTACTAGGTTTTGAACCCTCTATTGTAAGGTTTTGAACCCTCTGTTATATGGTTTTGAACCCCTTTGAGTTTTAAAAATCTCTTCAAGGTTTTGGGTTTTAAATAATGTGAACACGTGCAAACTGGAAGGGTGAATGCCTGTATTCTGGGTTTTCTGTCTAGGCAAGCACTTCGTATATATCTCATCAGACGCGAGACCAGTTGTGCTTACCTGGGAATTCTTGGGATGAGTGTTCACTTATAGGCGAGCATGTCTTCGCGATACATTATTTTTGACCTATTTACTTTGATTAAATCACCGGGGTCGTTTGTTACTTTGTAGTAACAAACAAATGACCACTATCCTTGCTTTCATCAGATTTGTTCATCTCATTCTTTTCGTCTAATTCTCTCACTCGTTTCCTTTCATGTTTCCTCTTTTAGAATGCCTCCTCGACGCGACAATCAGATGGCAAATGCCGAACTGGCGGAAATCATCGCGCAGCAAATGGCTGTTGCCTTCCCAAATCTTTATGCTCAAATGATGCAAGCCATCAACAACAACAATGCTCCATGCAATTTCAAAAATTTTAACTCGGCTAAACCGCTCAAGTTTAGTGGTTCTGAGGGAGCCACTGGGCTTCTTCAATGGTTTGAGAGCATTGAGAATACTTTCCGTCACGTTTAGTGTCCTGAAAATCGCAAGGTCGAGTTTTCTTCAAGTGTGTTTCAGAAGAGGGCTCTCACATGGTGGAACGGGGTTATGAGAGACCGCGGTGCTGATGTTGCATTAGCACAGACTTGGCCTGAGCTTAGGGCTCTTATGATGAAGGAATTATGTCCTCTTCATGAGTTAAGGGCTTTAGAAAGGGAATTTGATTATTTGAAGCAAGACAGTGGGGAACATCGAGCCTATACTGACCGCTATGAGGAATTGAGCTTGTTATGCCCTACTATGGTTACGCCTCTGGATAAGGCGATTGAGAAATACATTGATGGTCTTCCTGACGTAGTTCAGGATATCGTTACTGGCAGCAACCCTACTACTGTCAGGCAAGCCATTGAATTGTCTGCCACTCTGACTGAATCCCATATCAGGAAGCGCAAGCTATTTCGGAAGGGCGACCCAAGACCATCCGACAAGACTGCTCCAGCTGAGCCAAAGGAAAAACAGGATGAGGTATCCAAGAAGAAGAAGCGCAAGGCCTCTCAAAACTGCGCGATAACTGCTCAAGACAAACAGGTTGCACCAAACCAGCCAGTACAACCTCGCAAAAGACAAAACTATGTTGGTACTGCACCTTTGTGCAACAAGTGCAACCGTCATCATCTGGAGCAAGAGCAGTGTCACAAATGTACCCACTGTGGGCGGTTGGGACATTTGATCAATGTTTGTCGTTATGCAAATCAAGCTGCTGCAAACCCTGCTGTTGTTCAAGCACGGTTCCCTCCGGGGTCATGTTATAACTGTGGTGACCTTACCCACTACAGGAACAATTGCCCAAGACTTGTTAACATACCTCCAGCGCGTGGACGAGTGTTTAACATCAATGAGGCAAACATGAACAATGATGCGGCAGTGAACAACTAGTGTTTTGTTATTTCCCTTGGTTGTTATCTTTGACGTTTAAAGACAAGTCAGTTGTTATATAAATAAAAATTCGTCGTTTTTATTTTTGCAAAACTGATACGATTGTGTGAATGTTCGATACAACCTTATGATGTCAACCCAAAGATAAACTACTCGTATGGTTCTGTCATTTTTATGATCACTTGTGATCTCCCCAAGAACCTTAAACACTTGTTTCTTTTAAGAGACAAAGCCAAACTCTTATTGAGAATCCTTCTATCTTTATAGATAGATCCTTGAAAATCATTAAAGTGCCAAATGAAATCCATGGATTGGATTCTTAGCGTGCTTTAAATGTCCATACCTAAAGTTAATGAATTAAAGAATCAAGTTAACTAATTTTGTGCTTATGTGTTTTCTTACATGCTTTGTGATTGTATGTGATCCATCCAAATCCTCATAGAATCTTCCATATCTCATACGAGAGATTCATAATAGGATATCCAAAGTTACTATCTTAAATCCTTAATGGACTTCTACGTAGTAGTCAAGTCCCTTGGATTTTAAAGTATCATTCTATAATTGGACCCCTTGGGTGGTCTAGTTAAACAGATTGATTAGAAATATCATGTGATGATATAATTTTAAAGATCCCTTAAGTGGTCTATTTAAGGAGATCGTACGACGGTCTAGTTAAGAAGATCATGTGTTGATCTAGTTAAAAAGATCGTCATTGATTTAGTTAAAAAGATCCTTTGGTGATCTAGTCGAGTCGTTTCATGTTTATTCAATTGATTTTTCCTCTACGCATTATGAAATGAACTGTGCGGACTGTGCAAGGAATTACGTAATTATGGAGGCCTACATAATTATGGAATTCAGTGCACAGAAACCACAAGAAGTTTTGTCATGTGTTAAGACCTATAGTGACAAGAATAATGTCATTTATTTTCACACTCCCCAATTCTGATTTCAAGCACTCACAAGTTTCAGGTACTGCTTTGCAATGATTGTCGATACATGCTACATTTAGGATGGACTCGTGCCTTAGAAACTTTAAAACTTGGAAGATCATAGTTGTACTTATTTGATTGTATTAAAACAATGAGTTCATTTATTCAATAAAACAGAATTTATTTATGCCATGGTTATGAAACAATAATTCTGTTACAACACTCCCCGACGTTTCCGCCACGTCTAGTCGCTTTACGTGGTCGGGGTGTGACACCCATAACTTTGAACAAGATCTCATTATCCATCAATACTTGTCCCTTTCCATTAAAGCTTAAAACAGATAAGTCATTTGTTTCTGATTATTGCTTTCGCTCATATAAAATACCACTTAGCAGTACAAACCCGTTTGGTTAGTAGTAATTTGGTAATTTTTTTTTAATGGCAGAAGATAGTAAAATCAAGATTGATAAGTTCGATGGAAGTGATTAAGGATTTTGGAAAATGCGAATTGAAGATTTATTGTATCAGAAAAGTTTGCATTTGCCTATGTCGGGTGAACAACCAGATGACATGCATGATGAAGAATGGAAGTTGTTGGATAGACAAGCTTTGGGTGTGGTTAGGCTTTCTTTGGCAAACAGTGTTGCTTACAACATTGTCAATGAAACAACCACATATGGTGTATTGAAAGCTTTGTCCAACATGTATGAAAAACCATCCTCTTCAAACAAAGTATTCCTCATCCGACAATTGGTTAACACCAAGATGAAGGAAGGCATGTCGGTTACCGCTCACATAAAAGAGTTTAACTCGATTATCTCTCGTTTAGACTCAGTTGAAATAAAGTTTGAAGATGAAGTACAAGCGCTACTCCTTTTGTCATCGTTGCCCGACAGTTGGTCAGGCACAGTCACAGCTGTTAGTAGTGCATCCGACACTACCAAACTCACTTTCGATAGTATTCATGACTTGATAATAAATGAAGATATCAGATCGAGAAGCAATGGTGAGACTTCTAATTCTAGTTCTTTATTGCATACATAAAGTAGACGAAGAAGAAACGAAAGAGGACATAGTCGAGGCAGGTCCAAGTCCAGAAAGAGGGGACAGTCAAAGAATAGAAAAGATGTTGAATGTTTGAATTGCAAAGAAAAAGGTCACTATAGAAGCCAATGTACAAAACCCGCCTCAAAGAAAGAAGTAAACAGTGTATCCTGGGAAGAATTTGGTGATGTTCTCATCTGTTCTGTTGAAGATTCAGTTGAATCTTGGATTGTGGATTCGGGTACTTCTTTCCATGCTATCTCATGCCTAGATATGGTCAAGAATCTATGAACAGGTAACTTTGGTAAAGTTCGTTTAGCAGATGATCAAATGCTTGATCACAGGTATTGGAAATGTAGAATTGAAGACCTCATTAGGAACTATATGGACACTGAAAAATATCAGGGTTATTCCTAACCTGAGGAGAAAGTTGATTTCGGTTGGTAAACTGGATGATGAAGGGTTTAATGTTCACTTTGGGGGTGGACAATGGAAAGTTATCAAAGGCAATTTAGTGATTGGAAAAGTAAAGAAGCAAGGTACTCTATACATGGCAGAAGTTTCTGCTGAAGGTGTTCATGCAATGACCACCGGTCCGAGTCCATCAAATTTATGGCACAACCGACTCGGACACATGAGCGAAAAGGGATTAAAGATGTTGGCTCAAAAAGGTAAGTTTCCAGACTTGAAGAAAGTGGAAACTGAATTCTGTGAACCTTGTGTTCTTGGAAAACAAAAGAGGGTTACTTTTGTGAAGACAGGGAGGACACCGAAAGCTTAGAAGTTAGAGCTTGTCACTCGGATGTATATGGACAAACCTTAGTTTTATCTCTAGGAGGCTCGAGATATTATGTTACTTTCATCGATGATTCAACACGCAAGATATGGGTATATTTTCTTAAGCATAAATCTGTCGTATTTGATGCTTTTAAGATATGGAAATCTGCTGTTGAAAATGAAACTAACTTAAAGGTAAAGTGATTAAAGTCTGATAATGGTGGTGAATACATAAGCAAGCAGTTCACTGACTATTGCGCCAAGGAAGGGATAAAGATGATCAGGACAGTTCCCGGAACTCCTCAGCAGAATGGTGTAGCTGAGAGAATGAATAGAACTCTAAATGAGAGGGCTAGAAGCATGAGGCTAAATGCCGGGATGCCCAAGACATTCTGGGCCGATGCAGTTAACACTACAGCCTGCTTGATCAACCGTTCACCAACCGGTCCCTTAGATTTCAAGTTTCCTGAAGAAATGTGACAAGGAAAGGAGGTAAGTCTCAAACACTTACGAGTCTTTGGTTGTAGCGCTTACGATTTATTAGAAGCTGGTGACAGGGATAAGTTAGACTCAAAATCCAAGAAGTGCACATTCATTGGTTATGGGTCAGAACAAATGGGTTACAGGCTTTGGGATAATGAAGGCAGAAAAGTTATCAGAAGCAAGAATGTTGTCTTTAATGAAAACGAATTGTATAAAAACAGAAACACCAAAGGACCAGAAGTTCAGAAAGACTATGTTGAATTTGAAAGTGGTGAAACAAGAAAAGAAGCTTCAGTCGACATTCCAGAAAATGGGAATGAGTCAATCGACAGTGGGAGCTCAGGGGATGATTCTAGTAATGATTCTATAGAAGAAGAAGAAGAAGAGGTCGCTCCTCAAATTCCAGAATCCCCAGAAACTCCTCAGTTTCAACCAGGAAGATCCTCCAGAGTCATTAGACCACCAGACATATATTCACCATCAGTCACTTACATACTTTTGATAGAAAATGGTGAACCCCAGTGTTACTCAGAAGCCATGGGGTTGAAAGATTAATTGCAGTGGGAGTTAGCAATGAAAGATGAGATAAAGTCGCTTGAGAAGAACAAGACCTGGCACTTAACAAAGCTTCCAGCTGGGAAGAAGGCTCTTCAGAACAAGTGGGTTTTCTGGGTCAAATATGAACATGATGGTACCAAACGGTAAAAAGCAAGATTATTGGTCAAGGGATTTTAGTAGAAAGAGGGAATTGATTTCAATGAAATATTTTCTCCAGTGGTGAAAATGACTACCATCAGACTTGTTCTCAGTATTGTAGTAGCAGAAGGCTTGCATCTAGAGCAGCTAGATGTCAAGACAGCTTTTCTACATGGTGACCTAGAAGAAGATATCTACATGACACAACCAGAAGGTTTTCAGGTTAAAGGCAAAGAAAACTTGGTGTGTAAGTTGAAGAAGAGTTTGTATGGTCTGAAAAAAGCGCCCAGACAATGGTATTTGAAGTTTGATAACTTCATGGGAAGAGTCGGATACAAGAGATGTGACAATGACCGTTGTTGTTACATCAAGAGGTTTAAGGGTTCTTATATCATTCTACTACTATATGTGGATGATATGTTGATTGGAGGTTCAGACATGACAAAAATCAAGAAGCTAAAGAAGCAGATGTCTAAAGAGTTTGAGATGAAAGACTTGGGAGCTGCGAACCAAATACTCGGGATGAGTATTTTCAGAAACAAAGAAGAGGGTTCCTTGACACTCTCTCAAGAGAAGTACATTGAGAAAGTGTTAGAAAGATCCAGCCTTAAAGATGCCAAGATTCGAAGCACACCTTTGGGAAGTCAATTTAAGCTTTCTAAAGTTCAGTCACCCAGATCAGATGATGACAAAGCAGAAATGGCTAAAGTTCCGTATGCATCGGCAGTTGGTAGCCTCATGTATGCCATGGTATGCACGAGACCAGATATAGCTCATGCAGTGGGAGTAGTTAGTCGGTTTATGTCCAATCCAGGGAGAGAACATTGGGAAGCAGTTAAATGGTTGCTAAGATATTTGAAGGGGACTTCAAAAGTGGCATTACAGTTTAAGGGGAAAGATGTTATTCTGAAGGGTTTTGCGGATGCTGACCTTGGTGGTTGTAAATAATCTTACAAAAGCACCACCGGATATGTCTTTACAGTGGGAGGCACTGCAGTAAGCTGGATGTCCAGACTGCAGAAAAGTGTTGCCATTTCAACCACAGAAGCAGAGTATATGGCAGTTGCTGAAGCAAGTAAAGAGCTTATATGGTTGAAGAATTTTCTCAAAGAGCTCGGCAAGGAACAAGTTCATTGTGCACTGTTTTGTGACAATCAAAGTGCAATTCATCTTGCAAAGAATCATGTCTTCCATTCGAAGACAAAGCACATACTGCTGAGATATCACTTCATCAGAGAGCAAGTTAGGGGCTGTTTGTTTTTACTTATTTTGTCTGCATAGACACTATGTCTGCAGGCGGGCAGACATAGTGCCTTGAAGCTTGTTTGTTTTTTTTTAAAACAGATCTTCATATGGCTTCTTTCATTTAAAAAAAAAAGCTATAGAACTTTGCTTCATACATCTTCACAAAACCCTTCTTCTTCTTCCCTTTTCTTCCCTGCCACCCTTCTTAACATGACTCACCACCACCACCAACCACCACCACTGCACCACCACCAACCATCGCCGCACCACCACCACCACCAAGCACCGCCGCACCACCACCACCAACCACCGCCGCACCACCACCACAACCAACACCACCAACCACCGCTGCACCACCACCACCACTGCACCACCACCACCACCAACCACCGCTGCACCACCACCACCACCACCACTACACCGCACCACCACCACAACCAACACCACCAACCACCGCTGCACCACCACCACTGCACCACCACCAAAACTGCACCACCACCACCAACCATCGCTGCACCACCACCACTGCACCACCACCACCACTGCACCACCACCACCACTGCACCACCACCACCACCAACCACCGCTGCACCACCAACCACCGCCGCACCACCACCACAACCACCGCCGGCAACACACCGAACAACCACCTCCACCACCGAATCCATCACACAACTTCATTCTTATATTTGCATAAAGAAAGTTTGTGCAGACATTATCAATTTATAAAAACAAACAGGCTTATATTTTCAGCTTGCAGATCTTCAGACCACATCTTCAGTTGCAGACATGAAAACAGATGAAATCAGCTTGCAGACAGTTTATGTCTGCAAAAACAAACAGCACCTTAGTGAAGGCACTCTGAAGTTGAAGAAGATCAAAGGAAGTGAAAATCCATCTGATATGTTGACTAAGGTTGTCACCTTAGAGAAGTGAAGCTTTGCATAGCTTCAACTGGCCTTCAGGATAATTGAAGAGAAGGTCGGGTAACTAGGAATGTGTTAAGATCAAAGTTTTTACAGAGATACTAATGCACAGGTGAAGATTATTCTGTGGCTTCAAGTAGGAGATTATTGAGTGTGAAGCCACTTGACAAGTTGATGTCAGAAAAGGCTTTCTTATCAAAAGGATAAGAAGATAAGGAGACATGGATATCTAATCTTCCCTGTGATCCAGATTTCACGGATCCTGTTTTTTATCTTTCCTCTATCATTCAGTCTTATATATAAGATTGTATTGTATCTGTTAGTTCTTGTACCAAGCTTAATAAGAAATACTCCTAGTTACTGAGAGTGGATGTAGGTCAGAATCAGACAGAACCACTATAAATCTTTGTGTTCTTAATTTTGTGTGTGTGTGTGTGTGTGAGTTCTGTGTTGTGTGTGTTCGTGTTTGACCCGTGTCGATCCCCAACAATACGGGGCTACTGCGACTAAATAGAAGAGGGTAGAAAGAATGAGATTTGAGCAGCTAGAGGGATGATGGTCAGATGTGCGATCAAAAGATCAGGGTTAGGAGAGAGAGGTTTCAAAGAGGGAAAGACAAAATAATTTGGAAGAAGCGTTTCTGTTTTGTAGTGGCATACACAAATTGCAGTTAAAAATCTATATTAGTGGCATAAAAGATAAATGTCTCTAAAAGTGTGTCTTAACCAAATATAGTTTACATAAAGTGACATTAAAAATCTAAATTATTGGCACAAAAACAAAATGTCACTAAAAGTGTGTGCCACTAAATGGATTTTTTTTTGTAGTGTATGCTATATGATTCTAAAACACACAAAAATATAATGACGTCATTGATAACTTGTATTAGCATCAGCCTGATTTCCTTTATTATTGATTAGTGTTCGATTCGAATTAGGTGTATAACATCTTTAAAAGCACCCATTTTGATTCTTGAGAAAGCATATGATTTTTAAGAAATTTAGTAGTTCTTGAGGTTTTCATATGTTAAGTTGTTATTGACTTTAGGTTGTGGAATCTACACTGTAACGTTTTTATTAATATGTTTACAAGTAAATCCAATAACTAATGCTTACATCAAAAGGATAACTACCTTGTGTGATTTTTTTTATTTTTGAGGTTAAATGGCATGAGGGGATTCAAGCGAAAGGAAGCTTGATCAAACACCCACATAGGTTGTTGTTGGTGTTTGTGTAGTTATCATCATAGTCTCCATAACTTTAGAGAAAGTTCTTCGTAAAGCCAATAAGTCATAAGCTCCAAAATTATGTTTGGCAATGAGGGTGTATTTGAAGGGAAAAAGCCTATAAGTCAATAAGTCACTCTATATGACTTTTCCAAAAAGCCAATAAGTTGTTTCAAAAAGCTTAGCCAAACATGCCCAAACTTGGAAAGGTAATTTCTTTAATTAAAATATTATATATAAATTTTTGAATATGTTATATTTTTTATAAAGATATAATATTTATTATGACTGTTTTTTATTTTAATGAAAAGAGTTATATTTTGATAAGGATTCAATTTTATATTACTTTTTATCTTTCAAGAACTCCTCAATTTTGCGATTTTAATCTTTAGCATATCTTGAGGTTACTGATGTAAAGAAATTTACTATATTTTATAAAAGATTCAGCCTTTTTTGTATTTTTTTTTCTTCAAGAACTCCTAAATTGTGTGCTTCAATCTTTAGCTTATTTTAAGTTTATATTTCAATATTCACCGTCCAAACCAAAATTACTAGGCAAATACAAAGATTGGTGTCATATGTCTAATGTGGTTGATTTATTCTATGTTAATCAATCCTAAAGAAATGTTTTTCTACCTCAAATTTGTAGCGTTACTGCACTTTTCTACCTCAACTTTTATCCATAATTTCCTATATGTCTTAGGTGGTATTTGTTTTTTCAGATGTAAAAGTTATGCAGTCTGTGGACCACATCTGCACGAGAAGAGGTGGATCAAATGTCTGCGGAGTGTAATAAAAAGAGTGTTTGGTTATCTTGTTGCTATTGATCAAACTGGACCACTTTCAGGAACAAGGTCCTTTTGAAATTGTGCTTCATAAGGTAAATCAAGACTGTTCTTTTGTTTTCCAGCTGGCGCTTTGTGGTATGCCAAAGAGTTTTTGTTCAAACATTGGTAAGTTGTTGAGGTTGGTCTTTGTAGAAACTTACGCAACCTCTTTTTTACATACTTATACTTTTGTCATAAGTTTATAATTTTAGAACATTACTATGCTAAATAATGAAACTACATTTCTTTTCTCGGATTAAACCGGCTATGTTCTTATCTATCAGCAAATACGTCAAATAAGTTTAGGTCGGGGTGGTTTCTTAAATGGGTCGTGGCTTGATACAGGCAAACTGACCGTCGACTAAAACAAATTTTTATTAGCCTTTCTAACATGTTTTTGTGCATAATTCCAAATTGACTAGGATTTGATTAGTTCTATTACTGGATACCAAGAATCTATGTCGTGGTAGAATAAACAAAAGATTAATAGAAATTGAACTAGATAAATTTAACATGATGCAGCACTACAGGTACATGTGGTGGTGGCTTGTGGAGCCGATGGTCAGGTTCATGTGGTTGACATTACAAGCTCTGGTTCCAGCAAGAGAAGAAGATTTAATGTTCTTTCAGCTAAATCCGGTAGTTGTAATCATGTTTAGTCATCTCCATTGTTTACGATTAGATCTGAAGGTAAACTCAAAATTCTCTAAATATGCTTAGTTTGTATGGATTGATATATTGTTGTTAGAGTAAACTACCATTTTGGTCCTTGAGGTTTGGTCACTTTTGCCAATTTAGTCCAAATTTGAAACCTTTTGCATCTGGGTCCCTGTGGTTTCACTTTTATAGCCATTTTGGTCCAAAAATGAAATCAGATCATATTTCTCAAATTAAATCCTACTATTTTGTCTTTTTCCACAGAGACAATGATCATTTCTTTTTTATTTTATTTAAAACTTTTATTAAAACAATAATCTTTTGTGGGGTCACCACACCCAGACTTTTTCTTCTACGTCCTTTCTCTCTTATCTCTCCTTCATAACAACCAATGTGTACTCTAATTTGCCACCTGATGTTGAAGAAGGGATTTGCCAAGTTCTTGCTCATATGTGGTTAGACTCAGAGATCATGGTTGGAGCTAGCGGTACCGCTGTTGCTTCGTCATCTTCAACTGCACCTGCACCTTCACCCGCATCATCAAAAAAAGGGCAAAAGGTCTCAGTTCAAGAAGCAACTCGGTGAGTTCTTTAAACACCAGATCGAGTCAGATACATCTGCAGCTTACGGAGACGGTTTCAGAGAAGGCAACAAAGTTGTTCTTAAATACGGTCTCTGGAGCACTCTAGATCATATTCGACTCACTGGACGATTCCGTTGCTATTTAGCTCACCACCAATGAGTTTTGGTAATTAATAAAAAGAGCAAAATATTAATTAAATAATCAACAATTTACCAGTTTGTGTTTTCTATAAATGTCGATATATACGGAAAAGAACAAAATATGATATAGAAAAACATTTGTTGAAATGATCTTTTCATTCTCTAGCATATCCAGATATCACCATCAAGATTCCTTTTCAAAGTTCTTTTAAAATGTATTCTTATTCCAAATTTTCTTTTCTGGTTAACCTCTACAAATAAGTTAGATCTAAATTGAGTAGTGGTGGAGGTGGAGATAGATGGTGGCGGTGGTGGAGGTTGATGGTGGTGGATAGGGCTGTAAACGAACCGAACGAACACGAACAAGACCTTGTTCGTGTTTGTTTGTTAAAAAATATATGTGTTCGCGAACCGTTCACGAACACTTATCAAACGGGATTTTATGTTTGTGTTCGTTTGTTAAGGAAATGAACTTGTCGTGTTCGTTTGTGTTTGTTTGTTAATTTTAGGCAACGAACGTTGACTAACACAAACTAATGTTCATGAAAACAAATGGAAACAAACGAACACAAACAATCGTTCATGAAGAGAACATATAATACACTAACACTTATTAGATATTTAATTTGTCAGAATTTTGATATATTTAAATAAATATAAAAACTAAAAACACTAATGAACTATCGAACAAAAACGAATACGTTACCGAACATTCACGAACATAAACGAACGAACGCGACCTCTGTTCATGTTTGTTCATTTAACTAAACGAACAAAATTTCTTGTTCGTGTTCGTTTGTTTAATAAACGAACGAACACAAACAAACTTCCCGCCGAACGTTTCACGAACTGTTCGCCAAACGTTTGGTTTGTTTACAGCCCTAGTGGTGGAGGTGGTGATGGATGGTGGTTCTATGGCAGGAGAGAGACAGAGAGAAAGTAGGTAGAAGAAGAAGTGCGGGTGTGGTAGGACCCACAAAAAGATTATTGTCTTAATAAAAGCTTTAAATAAAATAAAAATGAAATGACCATTTTAACCCTGAGGAAAAGGACAAAATAGCAGGGTTTAATTTGAGAAATATGATCTGATTTCATTTTTGGACCAAAATAGAAATAAAAGTGAAACCACATGGACCCAGATGTAAAAGGTTTCAAATTTGGACTAACATGACAAAAGTGACCACACCTGAGGGACCAAAATGGCAGTTTACTCTTGTTGTTATAGAAACTAGAGAGAGAGATGAATTATTGTTTATAGTTTTGAATTTAGTTTGTTACAGTAAATTAATCGTGTCAATGTTTATCTGTCTATTATTAATGAGTTAAATTGACTGAGCCCTAATCGATCCACTGCTCGCCATCATGTCCACATAAATCAGTATCGCTCCAAGGTACCCATCTTTCAACTTTAGGGTTGTTTGATAAAAGTGATTGTGTGATATTGAATGATAATGACCAGTGAAGAAACACTAAGTTAATCCGTAGATTAGTTTGAGGTTTGTGTCTCGTCCAAATAAGGTTAATCTCCTTTTGTTCTTGACAAACAGCTGTGATGATCCTGCAAAACAATCAACACACCGTGAAGCTCGTTACAAGGAGGAGAATAGGGGGCTCTCCTTGTAACCACCCTCCAGCGTGAGAATAAAAACTTGCTTTGAGGATAAAAGTGTGTGTATTAAGTGATGGAGCAAGAGAACGATCCTTAAACATGTAACCAAAGTTCTCTGTTTATAGACGAAGTGAGTTGTGAATGAGATGGGCTGATGGGCCTTGGGCTTGAGACCGACAACAAGGAATATCCGTTTTGTCTCCCCTGTCACGCCCGTTACTGTTTACAGGCGAGGGCATAGTTGGCGCACGTTGAATGGATCCACGTGTCCTGACGATTGTCCTTATTGTGTGCAGTTAAGTGGAGATCATGAATAAGTGTTCGGTGCACGCTGATTGGTGCCATGTGAGTGTCCTTGTGTACTTCATGTCCCCTGCACGATTGCTCATCGTGCAGCAGTCATGCTCTCATTGGTCTACTGCTTTGTCGATCATACTTTCTGTATTGTCCAACAGTGTCTTGCTGACGCATGTGTCTCTGCGCTTCTTGGCCTTGCGCCAATTCGTTTGTAGAAAGAACTAAGTGTTGGATTTGATCTATTCTGGGTATGGCCTCGTGTGCGACCTGAAGTTGATTCGTGTAGTCGGCGTGAGATTAGGAATGCCAATTCTTTTGTAGAAAGAACTAAGTGTTAGATTTGATCTATTTAGAGCATGGCCTCACGCGCGACGGGAGGTTGACTCATGTAGTCGGCGCGAGATTCAGTTATTGTAAAGGGATACTGGCCTCGAATAATCCCTACTAGACGTCATCGGTCATTGGTAGTCCCACCTTTTTTATTCCCTCTGCCAGTCCCATCTTTCAACTATTTTTCCTCCATCGGTTCCCAGTTAAAAAAACTTAATGGAGTTAAGTTTTTCTTTTTCGGAATTACAAACTGACATTTTAGGGCTTTTGATCAGAACAAGGATACGAGTCTATTGATGTAAAACTTAGCTCGAAACGGTGCTCCAAAGAGAATTTCTTACGTTTTAACACATTTACTTCTGTTTTAATACAAAGAGAATTTCTTACGTTTTAACACAAATCATATATATATATATATATATATATATATATATATATAGGTAAAGAGTACTGTACAAATGCCCTTATCGTACATTACGTACGCGCCAATCTCAGCCGTCAGATCATCTTCCCGCAATGAAAATCGCATGTTGTTTTTTTTTTTTGTAATAATTTCGCATGTGATAATTTCGATGAAATAGCAGGTTTTTTTTTAACAATTTCGCATGTGGTAATTCAATTTCGCATGTGATAATTTTGATGAAATAGAAGGTTGTTTTTTTGTAACATTTTCGCATGTGGTAATTCAATTTCGCATGTGATAATTTTGATGAAATAGCAGGTTGTTTTTTTTTTTGTAACAATTTCGCATGTGGTAATTCAATTTCGCATGTGATAATGTTGGTAACAATTTCGCATGTGGTAATTCAATTTCACATGCGATTTTCAATGCGGGAAGATGATCTGACGGCTGAGATTGTAGCGTACGTAATGTACGATAAGCGCATTTGTACGTTAACCGGCCTCTATATATATATAGGGAAAAAATCATGCGAGAACCACCTCTTATTGCGAGAACCGCAAGAACCAATGTGAACACAACCAAAAATGCCTAAAAATAGCTAAAAATCACACAAATTTTTTTTTTTTTATATTTTTTATAAAAAATCGCTACTTTTCGAAGGCAAAAAAAAAAATTAAATTTTTTTTTTTAAAAAAGAATTTTTTTTTGCCACTAAAAGTAGCGATTTGAGCATAAAAAATATTAAAAAAAAATTTAGATTTTTTTTTTATTTTTTTTAGATTTTTTTAGGTTTTTTGGGGGTTTAGTTTTTAGCATTTTAGCTTGGGGGGGGGGGGAGTTTAGGTTTTTTTTTTGAGGGGGGGGGGGGGGTTAGGTTTTTTTCAGGTTTTTTGGGGGTTTTAGTTTTTAGCATTTAGCTTGGGGGGGGGGGGGGGTTGGGGTTAGGTTTTTTAGCTATTTTAGGTTGTGTTGACATTGGTTCTCGCAATAAGGGTGGTTATCGCATGAACTCCTCCCTATATATATATATATATATATATATATATATATATATACTATATTATAATACATGAGGGAATGATTCCCAAAAGTTAAGAACTTCTTCCCCCATTATTTATAAATAAACCCCCAGAATGAGGGTAAAGTGGTCTTTTAAACCATAATTATTTTTTAGTCCCTCAATCTATTACATTTAAATCCTTGACATTTAACATAATTATGAGTAATTATTTACACTGCCCCCCTCTTTAATTCTTTAATGTATTCCTGCGATATCTTACAACCCGTAATGTTTTAAAAAATCCGAAGGTACCATGACGATCGGCACATTTTTTTAAACGTTTCGATAGTTGTCTTTTTTAGTTTCGCCGTGCGTTCATAAAGTACAAATAGCCGATGCGTAAATGTACAATTGATTAAAGCCAACATTTGTTTTTTACCCAAGCCATTTTTAACCATTACCTAGCTACCGTGCATTAACATTTGTTTTTTACCCAAGTTTTTTGTTTTGAACGGCATTAATAAACTAAAATATTCCCTAATTTTACTTGTACAGAGTCAGTTTGTTGTGGTATGTTTAATATAGTATAGATAAAACTCACAACAAACTTCCTATTAAACATGTCACAACAAACTAAACAGGATATGTGCATCTTATTTTAAAAACTTAAAACTCACAACAAACTTCCTAAATAAATGGATGACCAATTTAAAACTAAACCCTAATGGACTACTATAAATACATAGCAAACACTCACAATTCTACATTTCTATTGCTAAACAAATTTAAAATATGGAGCCAGTTCTGAATTCACTTGATGCAAAAAACAAGCATACGATATTGAAAAATCTAAGGTCGGTTCTATGATAAGTTTTGTTATATCGCAATAATGAATAATTGTTTTCTTTTATTTACTTTTATGAATACTAACTTATTTGATTTTTCAGATTCAACACACCAATTTAAACACCCCAGTTGTCGAACAAGCTTTTGTTAGTTTTTAAGTAATATTTTCGCTTATAATCTTTCATATTAACAAGTTCGTTATGTTATTATTTGGTATTTTATTGTAGGATGATGGTGATAATAGTGTTGAAATTATTTCTTATGGTGCAATGTTCAGTCCATACAAGTCTAATCTTCAACGTCAATTTAGTAAAGAGGTAATTTTAAAATTTATTTAATCTTTTTTAAATTTTTTTATTCAATATTTGTTTTTTATAAAATTTATTTAATCATTTTTTAACTTTTTTATTAAATTTTTGTTTTTTAAGGATCAGAAGTATGAGAATCAAAAGAAAAGATCTAAGAGACTCTCTGAATGGAAATGGGTCGAGGTTATAAATTTAGATGATTCTGAGGACGATGAGAAAGAAGATGAATTAGATGATACTGCTGATTCGAGCACAAACAAGAAAAACGGATCAAAAAGAAGAGAAATTAGATGAAATATATCAAGTGTTTTTATGTTTTTTTTTTCATTTTCAGTTGTTTTTGTTTGATCTAGACTATCCCATGAATAATAAAGTTTATTTTATATTTGAAGTTTATGTTTTGTGTTATTTTATTGCACTTATAATTTACATCTCGATTGAACTAATATACTTTTGTCATTTGTTTAGTATTTTTTATTAACAAACAAATCTTTACATGTTTAAAACCGTTTTTCTATACTTTATTTATTATTAATTTTTATAACAAAACAAAACTTTGATATTTAGTAGATAGAAGATAAACTATGTTCCAAAATTTTAGGAATTATTTAATACTAATTTACGATATTAGTAGATAGATAGTAAACTATATCCCAAAATTTTAGGAATTATTTAATACTAATTTACGATATTTATTTAATACTAATTTACGATATTAGTAGATAGATAGTAAACTATATCCCAAAATTTTAGGAATTATTTAATACTAATTTTCGATATTTAGTAGATAAATAGTAAACTATGTCCCAAAATTTTAGGAATTATAAGTCAACTAATTAAGTCCTCCAAGTTAATTATATGGGATGAGGCATCGATGGCGAAACGTCAGGCGATAGTGGCAGATGATCGAACATTGCAAGACATTATAGGTGTTAGGCTCCCATGTGTAACACTTATGACATATATCCACCACAATAATGTTATCATATACAAATAAGAAAACTACCAGCAATGAGTGCCGCAATCCAAAGTGTCACCCCCGCCGCATCGCGCGGGCACTCTACTAGTATATATATATACTATATATAAAAGAATATCCGAAGGGCAGAAATGGTCATTTGCCACTTTACAAGCGTCCAAAGCTTATTGTACAACTCTTCAAAGCACACCAACTTTTCAACATGCAGCATGGAGGTTGAACCGGATAATTTTGACCCATTTTTTCCATTCCGGATCCAATATAATCTTTCTTTCTCGAAACCCTACTCATTCATTCAGCCGCTCCCCATTCCCATCTCCCTGCTTTCTTTCTCAAACGAGATCTAGGGTTTTTACTATTCAAGATCTGGCCGTTCGAAACATCACTTCCAGATCCATTCAAATCAATTCTGATTTTCTAGGTTCTTTCTAAACTTGCAGATCTGCGCTGAATGTTGTTCTCGATCCGTGATTAATGCAATGGTGAGTTGATTCGTAACTTTTGTTGGTCTGTGAATTGATTGATAATTCCAGACCCGTAACAAATTAGCTCAGAAATCTTAGATCAATGACAACAGTAGATCCGCAGATATTCACTGCTTTCTCTCTCAAACGAGATCTAGGGTTTCTACATGCGATACAAGATATGGCTTTCACAGTTCGGTTCGACACTTCCATGGAACCAAAAAATCCGAGCCGAGCGTTGCAGATCTACAAGTTGGAGGCGGTTTTGGTAGTTGGTAGGCTTCATTCTCTCTCTCAAATTCCCTTGTCTCAGATCTACATGAATTTTGATTATTTGTCTTAGATCTACATGGATTTTGGTGTGTTATGGTGTATATTATTTTACATCAGGTTCTTGATTTTTTTCTCAACAATTTAGGTACTAAAGATGTTCCGGTGGTTAAACACTTCTCAATCACCAGGTTGGAAACACCAGAATCATCAAGGAAGGGTTAGTTTAATTTTGTGTTTGGATATCAATGTCTGATAGTATAGCTATTAGGGTCTGGATGTTATTCAGACTTATGTTAATTGATAATTAAACATTCTTTAACTGCAATTAATACTTTTATATTTTTATTCAGCCTCTTTCTTTGAAGTGACTTACTGAAGGACTGAAGCGCACAAGAAGTTCAGAGGACAATGAGATTTAGAAAATATTCACTAATGTTATGTGTCTACATCCTCCCAAGGTACACATATACATATATATTGGAATCTTGATAATTTTTTATTTAGTTATTAGACATGCTTATTAGATATGTAGTTAACTTTCAAAAATCTTTTAGTCTTTTTATTCAGGAGGAAGATCCTCTTAGAGTATTTAATAAACAAATCGACGAAGACAGACGGATTGTTATATCACGAAGTAATATAAATGAATTGCAAAAGGTATATATATATATATATATATATATATATTTAATATGGTGGATGATAGTCAGTTAAAAGTTAAAACATGTTTTAGGTGGTTGGACAAAACTGTAATTTTTTTGTAACGCGATAATTTTATCAATGCATTACTCATTTTCTATTATATTTTTCAGGTTCTTGAGGAAAATGAGCTAACTTGTGTGGACCTTTTGCATGTAAATACTGACGGAGTGATACTGACAACAAAGAGTAAGATCAATTATTCATTCATGCTTTATCATCTCTATAACTAAATACATATAAGTGGTCAAAGGCTTAATGTTTACGATAAAAGCTGTTTTGATTTTGCAGAAACGGAGAATGTCATTGGGTGGGCTAAAAATCATTACTTATCAACGTGTGAGCTTCCTTCCGTCAAGTCAGATAGATTGAATTTGCCCCGTGAAAGGTACTAATAACTTTGATTAACCAACACTCACTTTGATAAGCGGTTCCGTTTCATCTATTTTCACTATCTGATACAACCCTTTGAAGTTATAATTTCATGTATGACTAATGTTGACCAGTATGACTAGAACCCATGGTTTTCAACTGTTCTACAGGGGTGTTTGGCATTGCACTTTGAAAGTGAGTATATGATTATTGTGTTTTCAAGTTGCATATAATCATTTTGTAGTGTTTGGGACTTTGGGTATTGTTAAAATGATTCTAAGGCTATGGGGTATGGGGCTTGGGTTGGGGCGTGGGTTGGCTGAAAACGCCCAAGCCACCACCCCGGGGGCTTGGGTTTGGGCGTCACCCTTGGGGCTTGGGTTTGAAGCCGGGCGTGGTGCGGGCTAGTAAGGTGACATGGCGGGCTCTCAATGGCCAAACCAAACTCATGCCCCCAACCCAAGCCCTACCATACCCCATGGGCATGGGTTTGGATTTGTTTTCCACGTGTCAATTCATGCCCCCAACCCACGCCCATCATACCCCATGGTCTAACTGACTATTTTTTGGTTGTTAATTAGGTTTTGATAATTTGTTTAGAAATAACTGAAACAAATGATTCTGATTATTTGATTATTTAGGCGTCATTTTACATATAAATCAGTCAAAACAACTAATTCTTTAATTATCACATATGATCTACAATTTCCTTTTTTACCCTTTGTCTTGGCCACCAATAGGGAAGCAAAGAGTTGAGGAGCTTGGAAGATGGGTAAGAAAGGAATTTCGCGTGCGTGGAAACTGGTGGGATCCGAGTTGTGTTAACATTGCAGCCGCTGGTCTCGGTTGGTTTGCGATTGGACTAAAAGGAGAGGCTTTGCTTGGTAAAAACATGCATAGATGATTTTTTTCTTTCTTTTCTTAATAAACATCAAGTATTAGATAGAAAGATTGAATTTTGCGTCTTTATCAGATAGAAAGATCTTAAATTTTGCAGTCGATTGACCATTAATTTTGTAGGCAGCGTGAGTGAAGTTGAGGCTTTATATGAGCTTTTCAAGAAGTTGAGTAGCTCCATCATCAATGATGGTCTCATTCACAAGGTTATCTTAAATGATATATTTATATCTGGTGTTTGGATATATATATATATATATATATATTGGAACTAAATTTTGGATTATCAGTTTCATACCACATTTTTAAGACATTATAACAGATTACGATGCTATCATATCCAGGAAGAATTCCAGCTTGCGCTTTTCAGAAACAGAAACAGGCGAAATATATTTTCAGACATGGTGTGTTAATGTCATGAATGACAACTATATGCATAGCATGTAAATCTCCTATAAATTTTCCTTTTTTTTTGCAAAAAAAAAAAAGAATTTATGTTCTGTTTTGTAGATATTCGATCTGTTTGATCCGAAATGTAACGGAGTTATTGATTTTGGCGAGTTTGTTCGATCATTAGGCGTTTTTCATCCTAATGCTCCAGTAGAAGATAAAATAAAATGTGAGTTTCCTTGGACTATATGATCTCATTTTTCTTAGTGAATTTATTAGTTACTCTTTAGTGTTTAATATTAAACACTTCTTAGCAGTTGCTCTCAGGCTATATGATCTAAGACGTACCGGTTTTATCGAAAGAGAGGAGGTTGGCATTGTTTAGATCTAATTCTTGCTTATGAATCCAAAAATGATCGAAAAGGGTATATTTATATGCTAAGTTAATTTAGTAATCTTGTTTTTTTTGCAGTAGTTAAAAGAGATGGTGGTAGCACTCTTACACGAGTCAGATTTGGTCCGATAAATGGGGAGACACATCTAATCACACAGGTAATGGGCACATATGGCTATGCAGTTCCAGAGTATGTGGCAACAGGTGAGTTAATACCTTGTAAATAGTGAAATACGATGATGTTCGATTTTAATGTGATTTTTTACACCTATAACATATGGCATTTACAGGTTATTTTAATGGAAAGAATTACATATATGCTTTTGGAGTGGTGGTACTGGAAACACTTACGGGAAGGCCTCAAAGGCTCCGTCGTCATCTCCCTCTTGCAGGCTCGGCTAAAAATGGCTTACGAAGCCAAAGCCCTGGGCTTTGAATGCCCTTCTTGGAATGTCGACGCCTTGGAGACCAAGCTAAAAACTCTTGGAGGTAATCCCGTGGAACATCCCGTCAAATCCGTGGCTGCAGGGTCTTCAAAGGCCATGGAGAAACTAGCGGGTCCTGGCGACGAGGCTGAGAAAGAGGTTCAAGCTAATCCTGAAGCGGATGCTGGTGAAGACGCGATGATCGAAGAAGGCGTTGCCCCCTAAAACTCATTTCTTTTAAATTTGATAGTTATGTTTGTTTGAACAGTTTTATTTCTTGTCCTTTGAACAAATTATTTTCCTGCATTAAAACGATTTGATAACCAAAGGTGGATGGGTCCTAGGTTTTAGGATGAAACCTTTGGTTATCAACTAGTATATCTCATATTTTAGATTATACCACCTTCTTTTAACTTATTTGTTGTCGTTTTTTAATTTTTGTCATGCATTACTTAGTTTAAATTTCAGTTTTCCAAAATCAGTGTAATTATTTCCTGACGCAAACAGGGTTTTTATAACTCAAAACAATTCATATAAAGTTTTCAAAGGAAAAATGTAGTTTACTTAGAATTTATAAACCTTGTTTCGATAATAGATGTTTGTCACAAACACAATTTTGATTTTATATCCAGGTATTATATCCTGAATATTCCAACCAAATATCCTGAAACATATTCCGAAAGCCCATTTCGAGAATATATCCTTAATCAGGATATTTAAACCTTTTCCAAACATAGTTTTCACAAGTTCACATGACCTAAGTAAGGTTCACAAAGGAAAGATCATACCAGGAATATAGTGTAACCCCAATATCAAACTTCAATCCTTTTGCAACTTCTTCCACTAAGATGTCCTCAGTCCAAGATACTTAGTACAATAGACCCAACTTTGATCTTTTGAGCTCTACACAATCGCCTCAGAAGGATTGTCCCCTATGCATGAAGTCTTTGAATACTTAGAAATTTTTTGAATTTAAGTTCCGACTGTTTGGACAGTTCTTGTGTTACAGGGAGTAAAACCCAAAAATATATTGGAGATAAATCTTTAGTTTCTTGGGGAAAATCCCATAAGTATCCTGGGGATAAACCCATATTTTCGCGCGCTACAGGCGGGAGTGTATAAACTCCAAGACTTAGAAAGGTGATAACCTTTAAACCTTAGAGAGTTTGAAAATTCCCTTTCGTGAGAGAGGGTGTTCAATCCTCATATACCTTTAGGATCCAGGATATAGCCAACAATAATGAAATTGTCAGCCACTTTTACATGAACTGGTCCCACTATCTTGAACTATTCCTTGATAACTTGCGCTCCAGGCGGGGTGTTTAAACCCAATTCGAGGGAAAGGTGAATACCTTTAAACCTGTGAAGGGATCAGGATCCCTTAAACGTGAGAGAGGGGGCCAATCCTCTAATCTTTCGATGTATCCTTAATATGTATCCCGGAGCTATATCCCGAAGCATATACTGCAAAACAATTGTTAAGCTAAGGTGGGTGTTAGCCTGGCTAACACCCCTCCGATGCTTAAGTCAGTAATGGGTTTATAACAATAAATAATATTAAAACATATTAAAAGAGGTAGAATCCATACCATCCTGAGTTAGAATTTAAATTCCAAACTCACTTGAAATAGAGCTTTAGATGTATAGCATTCCAGGATCTTGGTAGCATATCCCCCTTCATATTCTTGAGTTGGTACGCTCCTTTTCTTGATTCTGATTCAATCTCATAGGGTCCTTCCCATTTCGGAGCCAACTTTCCATCAGCAGGATTAGTAGTATTCTGAAAAGCCTTTCTCAATACCCAATCTCCAACCTGGAACCTTCTAGTCCTTATATTCTTGTTATATGCTTTAGATATCCTCTATTGATATGCTGCCATCCTCAGCCTTGCTGCATTCCTTGTCTCATCAACCGTATCCAATTCCTGACAAAGGACTCCAGGATTCTGCTCAGGATCCCGGAGGTTGGATCTTGCTGTTGGTATCACCATTTCCGTTGGGATTACCGCTTCTGCTCCAAATACTAGGGAAAATGGGGTTTGACCAGTTGCACTTTTCACCGTCGTTCTATCAGCCCATAAAACAAAGGATAGTTCTTCTGCCCATCTTCCTTTTTAGCTCCTAGTCTCTTTTTCAGGTTATTGATAATTATCTTGTTTGAGGATTCTGCTTGTCCATTTGCTTGAGGATGTACCGGTGTGGATGTAATCATTTTGATTCCCCAACTCTTGCAAAAGTCAGTAGTCCTCTTACTTATAAACTGAGATCCATTGTCACAACTTATCTCAGCTGGTACTCCAAACCTAGTCAGGATATTCCTTTTTATGAAGGATACCACTTCTTGATCTCTAACTTGAAAAAATGCTTCAGCTTCGACCCACTTAGAGAAATAATCAGTCATTGCCAACATGAAGACCTTTCCTCCTGGAGCCTTTGGCAATTTTCCTACTATATCCATTCCCCATTTCATGAATGGCCAAGAGGAAGCTATAGGATAAAGTGGCTCAGCCGGTTGATGTAATATATTACTGTGTCTTTGACAAGCATCACATCTTCGAGCATATTCTGCAGCATCTTTTCTCATCGTCAGCCAATAATATCCTGTTCTTAACACCTTTGAGAATAACGACCTGCCCCCAGTATGGTTACCACAATCCCCTTCGTGTATATCTTGAAGCACTTCTTTGGTTTCGGGATCCTCCAAGCACCTCAGATATGGTCCTGCAAGAGATTTCTTATACAAAACATTATTTATAATAGTGAATCGTGATACCTTCATTCTAAAGACCTTAGGATTTTCATCCTTTGGGATGTGTCCTTCTTTAAGATATCTTATGATTGGAGCCATCCAAGACATAGGATTCTTCTCAGGATATTCATCACCAGGATCCTGAACACTTACTACTCCCTTATCCTGAGGATCCGTCGCAGGATATAGGATATGTACTATCGGTATTCGGGTTCCTTCCGGTATCCTGACTGATGATCCTAGATTTGCCAAGGCATCAGCTTCAGCATTATCCTCTCTTGGTACCTGTTCAAGTGTAAAAATATCGAAATATCCTGCTAATTTTTTGAGAATTTCGAGATACTCGATTAACTTCTCCCCTTTAACTGCATAGGTTCCAATAAAATGGTTAGTGATTAACAAGGAATCAACAAATACTTGTAAACTCTTGATATTCATGCTTTTAGCCAATTCTAATCCTGCAATTAAAGCTTCATATTCTGCTTCATTATTAGTGGCAGGAAACTCAGACCTAATAGCCTGGGGTAATATGTCCCCCTGTGGCGATTTTAGTAGTATACCCAAACCTACACATCTTACATTAGATGCACCATCAGTATATAACATCCATGATTCTAAGCTTTCTCCTAGCTGTTGGACTTCTAGGTCTACTTCACTTTGAATATCACTACTGAAATCAGCCACAAAGTCAGCTAAAGCCTGAGACTTTATGGCATTTCTAGGTTCATACACTAGATCATATGCACTTAATTTCACTAACCACTTAGCCATCCTACCTGACATCTCTGGTTTCCTAAGCACGTTTTTAGAGGATAGTTGGTTTTAACATGAATCCTATGTGTTTCAAAATAATGTCTAAGTTTCGTTGACGACATAACTAGGGCTAATATTAATTTCTCTAAATGAGAGTACCTAGTTTCAGCATCTAATAAACTTTTACTAACATAATAAACAGGATACTGCTGACCTTCATGATCCTTTACAAGGACAACACTTACTGTATTCCCCGATACTGCAAGATACAAGGATAATGGTTCACCATCCTCAGGCTTCATCGGTAGAGGTGCGGTTGAAAGATACGGCTTCAAATCCTGCAAGGCTACTTCATGCTTTACTCCCCATTCAAACTTCTTGTTCTTCTTCTTCAGGATATCATAAAATTCCTTGCATTTTTCTGAGGATCTTGAAATAAATCTATTCAATGCTGCCACTCGTCCTGTCAGTCTTTGAACATCTTTCATGTTAGAAGGTGATTTTGTTGGTGCATTCATCTGTTGTCTACGTCTTATATCGAGTCTCATTTTACAAGTTTGAAATGGAAAGTTTGAATGTAAAGTTTGAAATAGGGTTCCATTTGAAGGGTTCCGTTTGAAAGGGTTCCGTTTGAAAATGTTGTGTTATTTTCAAACGGAAGGGTCACTTTCAAACGGAAGGGTCTAGCCTATATATACCCTTCAAACGAGTTCATTTGTAAGATTCTAGTTTCCGACGCCGAGGTGCTGTCGAAGTGTCTCTGTACTGTAAACTGTTAAAGATCAATAAACAAGACATTTAATAGTGAATCCAAGCTGAACGAAGACTGAATCAATGAATTCCGCCTCTGATTCGGTCTGAGCACTCTTCTGATCGACTCGTTAGGTCGTTTCTCGATCCTACAAGTGGTATCAGAGCTCAGGAGGAAGAGTTCTTACCGTTTAGCTCGTTTTCGCTAGCAAATTCTGATTTTCTACACTTTCTTTCATAAAATTGATACTTTTTACGGATAAAATCGGCTCAAATCTTCACACTATGTTCGGAATTGACAATTAACATATCCTTGAAAGTTTGAAGTTAAAATTCGACCTAAAACAGATCTAAATCGTTCGTACCGTTTGAAACATTTCGCGAATTGCTGACGTCACCTGTTCTATCGTTTGAAATCAGACCCTCCCGTTTGAAATCTGGTCTGTCGTTTGAAAATACAGGTCCATCGTTTGAAAATGATGTAATTTCAAACGTGACAGGTGTGTTACGTTTGAACTTATCGTTTGAAACATTATCACCGTTTGAAAGGTGCATCGATCGGGTCATGTAAAGTTCATTGAGTTGTGTGAAAAGGATGACAGGTCATTGGTATTAGGATCTCGTAAATTGAAGTTCAAATTGCTTGGTTTGATAAAACTTGTCGGTAATTGCATTGTGAAGAGTAATTGTTGTCTGTTAAATATTGTTTTGAAAATATAAGTTCACGTGATTTGTCAGGATACATGTGATGGATTTCTAAAATTGCATGTGAACATAAAAAAACAAAGGTGTCAGTTCACTAAGTTTTGTCGGCACATTGCTCTTAAAAGTCTCGTAGATTAATAAACAAAATAGAAAACGGTTTGGCATGTGATGTGTTAATAGTTGTTGTCAGCCCATGTCTTAAGATTAGTGTTGCATGTGAGGTTTTAATTTCGATACATTCAAACTGAATTGATTCTAGTTGTTGTCGGTTAGTGGATTAATAGGTCCAATCGTTGAGGGGTGTTGTCTGATTGTTTGCATGTGATAAGTGTTTGTCGAGAAAAAAAAAATTAAGTACCCAATCAGATTTAATGCAAACTTGAAGTTGTCAGTCATTGTTTGCAACTCATGTGTTGTGTGCGCCCCATGTGAAAACAATTATTTGTCAAACCCATTTATATGCGGCCCAATCATAATATTTGATCAAGACTTAAAGTGGTCGGCCATATTCGTTTTGAGGTTCAATCATTTGACATTTCATCATTAGTGTTGTCAACTTTACATGTGCTTTAAAAAGAATCTTTTCAAGTTGACGGCTGTTTTGGATTTGTGATAATAGTGTGTACATGTGATTTCGATTATTAGCGGTCCAATCAGAAGTATCTTAGCATTAGTTGTTGAACAAATTCTCGACCCAATCTTTGTGTAGTACAGTCCACTTTATATTCGGAACAAGTGAAAGTGTGTTTTGAGTGAAATTTTTCGGGATTATTCGAAACATGGAAACTGAAGAAGATATTGCATTGTATTACTATGGATCTCAACAAGAGAGTTATAATGTGATTAAAGAAGAACCAGTTTTTGAAGAATTAATTTCAAAAGAATCAGTTTCAGTAAAAATGGATTCAGAAACTGATCTAGATAAGGTTGAAAATAATTTGGAAGTTGTTTCGGAGAAAGTACCAGTGTTTGATAACTCATCAGATGAAGAGAGTGATGATGACAGTAAAGAAATTAGTCAACTTGAATTTTATAGAATTTTGATGGCACCTGATTTGTTTAATATGCTTGTTGCAGCAAAAATGGAGTTACTCAAAACAAAACGAGCTGCAAAAATGAAGGATCCAAATGTAGAAAATGTGGAAGAAAATGTTCAAGTGATGAAAGAACAGATTGAAGAGATTCCAACTCTCAAGACTGAGAAGAAAGCTGAAGTTGAAAAGATGCCTGGGAAATGCTCAGAATGTGATCAATCTAGAGCAGAAAATGTCAAACTCTTAAAACAAGCAGAGAGTTTGACATTGGAAAACAAGATTTTGAAAGAAAAAGAAAAAGAATTTGAAAGCAAAAAGAAATTTTCAGAAGATGAAGATTTCTGGATAAAGCTTGAAAACAAGAATTTGAAAGCAAATGAAACAAAATTTCAAGAACAGTTAAAAGTTTTGGAAAATGAAAAATCTGTTCTTGAAGGCATAAAAATTGAAAATGAAAAGACAATCAAGTCTCATCTTGAAAGAATATCTCAGCTTGAAAACGAAGCTGAGAATTCAAGAAACAAGATTGATGAACTTGAAAGGAAATTGAAAGGTTTTGTGACTTCATCAGATAGTTTGAATTTTCCCTGTCCAAAACCGATCAATTCCGTTCCAATAAGTGACGATGTCACAAACTTTGACAAAGTCAAAGTTGAAGATTGTGATGAGAAATCTGATGATGAAAATAAAAAATTCGAAAAACAAAAATTGTTTTTGAAATTAAAAGAAAAATTTCAAGAAATTGTTCAACAATCAACTGAAAAGGGAGAATGCTCTAAGCAAAAACCTTTGAAGAAGAAAGTGGAACAGAAACAAAAAATTAAAAATGAGAAAAATGTTCAAAAAGATAATAAAAGCTCATCAGATCGATCATCCAATCGTAATGAAAAATTACAAAAAGTAAAAATTGAAAACTCAAAAAATGTTGGTAATAAGTGGTGCAGGTTGAACCACAGTGCTCAAAAGTCAAATCCAGCATACAAGAGGAGAGATGGATATCACCAAGCCAAACAGTGCTATGATTTGAATGTTTGGACTGAAAATGGTGATTGGTACGATAACAGAGTGTGTTACCGATGTGGTTATCAAGGACACATTGCTGTTAACTGCCAAGGTTGGAGTTATGAGACGAGGAGATGCTTTAATTGCAACATCAGAGGTCACATAGCCAGAGATTGCCCAAGGAGATCAAATGAAAGATTGAGGGTTAATTCTCAGAAAATGGCAAAGAAATCAGTCAATGTCAAGCCCAAAGAACAGAAGGTTCAAGAACCTAAAGTTCAAGAAACGAAAGTGAAGCTTTCTCAAGGGCAAAAAGACAGACTGAGGAAGAAGAGGAAAAAGGCCAGAGAGTATCTGGAAAAGATTTTGTTCTCGGGTTCACCGGATAGATCGAATAAGAGTTCTGATAAATCGTCTTGCTCTCCAAAGAATGACAAATCAAGCAAAACGCATTCATCAGATACAAATCTGAGGACGAAAGAAGAGAAGAAGAAGAAGAAGAAGAAGAAGAAAATGGTCGGCGATGAATCTGATGTGTTAAAGTCAGACAAGTCACCATCAGGCAATGAATCTGACAGGTCAAAGTCAGACAAGCCACATTTAGGCAATGATTCTGGTTCGTCAAAGCCAGAGGAGCCTGTTGTTGAGGTAAAATCTGAGAATTCAGGTTTAACAATGGATGATGAAAATTTTCCACCATTGTTGAACAAGAATTCAAAATCACCCAAGGACCGTCAGGCTTGGGTGAAACTCTTTAAATGAAAAACCTGACTTGCCGGAGTTCCCAGGTTGGTAAGCGTGGAACATGAATCGGCACATTTCTTGAGAAATTCACGAAAGTGATTTCGACTTACAAGTGGTAAATCAGGGACATTAAATTGTACTTGATTTTCTACAAGTGATATTTGTGGATTGATCTTGGAAATGTTAAATCTTTACAAGTGGTTAAAAGAACAAAGTGACGGATGAAGCCCCGAATTTGTGAAAAGACACACAAAACTTATTTTCCGGAAAAACCATTTTGATTAAAACAAACTTAAGTGTTTTGAAATCACAATGGGAAAATAGTTTGTTGTGGGGGGGAGTTCTGATTGTTCAAGCCAAGTGAATGGAGAATTGAAGTGATTCTCATCATGTTGTCACATTTCTTGTACAGTTTTTTTTTCAAATTTTCCCAGAAAATCAAAATTGAGACATATTTTGATTTTAGGGGGAGTAAAAATTTTAAAAAAATTAGAAAATTTGAAAAAGCAAAAAACATGATAAAATGAAAAATGAGTTTTGCTGAAACAAGAGGAAATGATAGAAAATCAGTGGACTATCACAGCATGCTAAAGAAATGAAGAGATAAAATGTGATAAGCGATCTCACTAAAGATGTGACGGTAGGCTCAGCTAGACTAGTAGATTTGCGATAACGATACAAACCTAAATGAAAAAGCCTAATTCTAGTGGGAAACATGGTCGAAAGCATAGTACTTGGTTTTGTCCTTCTTGACTGTGTGCCTACTCGGTAATCGCTGATTGTCGAAAGACATAAAACTGGTTAAGTTTGTGAACTTTCACAACTTTGCTGAAAAGTCGCTGTGATTGTGCATTTTATTTTGCAAAGATTTAAACTTGTCTTATTTCTTTATTTTGTTTAAGCATCGGACATCCTCTGCGTATACGTGAGTATCGACCTGGATGTTGTTGCCTAAACGTTCTGCTTTATTTTCTTTGGTGTTTCGTTTAAGCTTTGGATCACCTCTGCGTATACGGGAGTATCGACCTGGTGGTTAAAGCCTAAACAACTTCAAGTTATTTTTATTTTCTTATTTTGTTTAAACATTGGACTTTCTCTGCGTATACGGAAGTATCGACCTGATTGTTAATGTTTAAACATTCTGCTTTGTTTTTGCACAAATCACAGTCGATAAAAGTTTAAAGGCATTACTTGAGTTAGTGTATTGCATGATGAGGGGATATGCTGAGATCGTGGGGTCCATAAGAACTTAGTGCTATCTTAATATACCTTAAAGTATCGGTAAGCAGATTGAAAGTTTTTAGATTGAGTTTAAGTGGACAACAATATCGTCAATCAACGTGAATCGTTTAGAACTTAAAATTTTTAAAAAATTTTTAAAAATTTTTAAAAAATTAGAAAATTTGAAAAAGCCAAAAACATGATAAAATGAAAAATGAGTTTTGCTGAAACAAGAGGAAATGATAGATGTGACACCCGTGTCACTGCGACCATCAAACAAATGCCAAACCAATGAAATATTGTATTTCATACTTGGGATTTGTAAAAATATGTGTATCGATTGCACATATCAACTCTTGTCCGATTTCAAGCTCTAAATCGCTTTCTGGAAGGTTATACGCGCACTTACGCGTAAATATAACCAGTTTAATCCAAAGAACACTCCGGAATAGTGAAATAGGCTTAACATACCTTAAATAACCTTTACATAACTTAGATATAAGTTTTGGAAGGTTTGGTGTGGTGAAATCAAGTTAAATCGCTTACAGGGAGTAAAGTTGACAAACTGCGAAAGTATGCCAATTTGAACTGTAACAGACATTCCGGAACATGACCATAAGTTAAACACACCATAAATATCCTTTACATAGCTTAGAAATAGGCTTTAATGGGTTCGGTGTGCTAAAATAAACTTTTGGGTCATTCAGGGACTAAAAGTGTCAAAAATTGCACAAGTTTGCATTTTCGCGCATAACTTACGTTCTGAATACATCCGGACATCCAAAAATTTATGTAAGCACTAAAATATTTTATTTTAGTGTTCGCCATAAGAAAACATGCAGAAACTCAGTTTTTCGCATTCGGGACCAGATTCGATGTATTAGCCGTTGTTTAATTCACAACCACACATTCTAAACATGCTTAGTCAGCGGATAAGGATGGAATCTAAGCACCATGACTTTGCAACACATGTATGGATGGAATTTAAGCACCTAAACACCATAACTTTGCAACACATGTATGGATGGAATTTAAACACCTAAACACCATAACTTTTCAACACATGTACGGATGGGATTAAGGCACGTTTTCCATGAAACGATCTTAACGGTTCGGGTATTCCTATAAATACCCCATACCCCCCATTGCTAAAATCACTAGAAACTTGATTTGAGAAACTCTAAGTTGAAACAATTGTTTCATACCTGAGATTTTTTAATCGAGTTTAGCATTCGGGGACCCTTCGTAAGTATTCTTTCGTTCTTTTCCTTAGTTTACTGCTTTTCGAGTCAGAAAGTCAAACTTTGTTTGACTTTCAGCGTTGACCAGTAATGGTCAATGCGAAGTTCGTTTGAACTTCGCAACGTGAGTGTAATCACGTTGGTCATAGTCCCTTGGGACTATGCCCACTGATTACCACGTTGTCTAGGGTCGTAGGGTAAGCGATCTGATAAATCGCTTATACCTCGAACCCGACCCATTTGGTCGATCATTAGGATCCGACCAAACACATTAGGTGACCATAGTAGGTAGGGAATAACCTTCCGAGGTTATACCCTATGGTCACGTCGTTTGAGTAGTTGTATGATAGGTAGTTTATATGCCTTAGGTAAATTACCAGAATACCCTTTTCATGTATAATTGGTAATTAAGCATATGTAACCTAAACCTTTGTCACATAACTGATTATGTAACATGTTTAGGCATATAACACTTGTCATAGGGCTAGTTAGGCGGTCCGAACGCGTTTCACGCGAACGACGCGTTAAAGTAGCATAAGCTACCTAAACGGGTCGTAATGGGTCGTAGACACTTAGGTTAAGTTTCATTTAGTATGTAGGCTTTGATTAACCATATCACATGAGTTCCTACACTCATTTGGTTTACAAACCCTCATGCTACCCAGTCTTCCGATTTAGGTCCGGTTTATTAATGTAGTTACCTATATTAGGTGCCGTTTGATATTCCGCGATCTCTAGCATTGCTTGGTGGTTATCCTAGGACTTCTGAGCAATCTCAAGTGAGTACATAGACCCCTCTTTTACTGTTTTCCAAACTGTTTTGGGGTGGAACACATGTGCCTACTTGTTACTTTCATGCTTTCCTGTTTTAACATCATATACTGCTATGTTCGTTAGTACATTATAGTACATGATTTTATGACATTTCATGCTAGGTGTGCCCAATTGTGTGCATTACTTAGTACATCGTTTTACATGACATTTTGACATAGACATTTCGGCATAGACATTTTAACATGATTGACATTTGATCATGCATTTCCCACAAAACATAACTTTGATTTAAACCAAGATTTACTTCAATACTTTGTTTTTGTGCATATGGTTTAGTTGAGACATTTCACTTGCCATACATGACATCTTGACATAGACGTTTGACATGGATATTTGACATAGACAGTTGACATGGATATTTGACATAGACATTTTGATATGATTTACATCTTGACATGAACACTTTGACATATTACCCAATACATTTGACAATTGATTTAAACATAGACTTCTTACATTGGTTGGTTTGGTTTGATTAAGTGATTAAGTAACGATGCGTGTGTAATATGATACAAGCATGGTGGATACGCCGCTAGTACTTCCTATATATAAGTGTTTGTATGGTATTACATATCATAGCGTTATTTGAATCATTTCAGTTTGAGACATAGAACATTTTATACAAATAATATACTTTTCACAAGACATTGATTTATAAACATCTTATCTTATGCAAACATATTTTACTTGGTTATTCATTTAACCTTACATTTATTTATACTTATCATCTGATCTTATCGATTTTCAAATGATTTACAAAGCAAAGCAAATAACAAGGTTCATGACTAAACATTTTCTCAAACATAAGTCATGAAACCTATTTTCACAAAACCTATGTATCTCACAGGCATTTTTATGCTGACGTACCTATTTTCACATGTGTTTTTCAGGAACTGTTGCATAAGATGATCAAGATACACATAGGCAGACTTGGGCTTTAGTGACAATAAAAGATGCAAGACAAGTTAATTATGTTGTATTTCTTGTTTGTTAAGACATTGTAACACTTTTAATCAATAAAACGAAACTTCAATTGCCATGGATTTGAAACAATTAATTCTGTTACAACACTCCCCGACATTTCCGCCACGTTTTGTATGTTCCACGTGGTCGGGGTGTGACAGAAAAGATGGTATCAGAGCCAATGGTTATAGGGAATTAGGTTATTAGTAATGCTTTGACCTAGTCTATAACTTTCTTAGGACCCTAACGCGAGTTTACTTGCGTTTAGTCATAAAACAATACCGTCGCCTATCCTTAGGCGACTACCACAACAAGAACATAAATTTCAAAACCGCTTTGAAAACTAATCATCTGTTCTAGGATGATTGATTACAAGGTTTTGAACCCTCTATTATATGGTTTTGAACCCCTTTGAGTTTTCAAAAATCTCGTCAAGGTTTTGGGTTTTAAATAATGTGAACACGTGCAAACTGGAAGGGTGAATGCCTGTATTCTGGGTTTTCTGTCTAGGCAAGCACTTCGTATACATCTCATCAGACGCGAGACCAGTTGTGCTTACCTGGGAATTCTCGGGATGAGCGTTCACTTATAGGCGAGCATGTCTTCGCGATACATTATATTGACCCATTTATTTTGATTAATCACTGTCTCATTTGTTTGCCTTTGGTAACAAACAAATGGTCACAATCTTCATGCGTTGTCATTTTCTCTCGACTATCTTTCCCTTGTTTCCTCCCATGTCTTCTATTTTCTTCATGGTGCCTCTTCATCGCAACAACAATGTCCGAACCAGGTGCTACAATTGCCCAACAAATAGGCGTCGTACTCCAGAAGACCGTTGATTTAGCTGTCACCAGGAGTCAGCTCAGGAATGAAGCCGTGCAAGGGAACCACTCCTTGGAGAAATCAATGTAACCGTCATCATCCAAATCAAATACCATGTTACAAATGTACCCACGGTGGACGATGGAGACATTTGGTTAACATGTGTCGCTTTGCTGTTCAAAGCAAAGCAGTTGCAAACCCTGTTGCTACTTAACCTTCAAGTTCTGCTTCATATGTCGCCTTGGCATATCTAGCACCTCAACCTCATGAACTTTCTACCTTGTGTATCGAATTAAGCACGCCTAGTGCAAGGTGTCGGAATACCTCTCGTTACACCAATTCCAAAATCCATGTAGGATCTTTCTATCCTCATAATTAGATCCTTGTGGATGGGTATCATTCATCGGAATCCTTAATTGAATTCCTTGTATGATTCAATACGTACATCACAATTCAATAAGGACAAAGCCGAATTCCTATTAAGATTTTCCTATCTTCATAGATAGATTCTTGAAATGATTAAAGTGCCAAATGAAATCCACGAATTGGATTCCTGGTGTGCTTTAAGTATCCGCGTCCAAAGATAACAAATTAATAACCAGGTTAAACAATTATGTGATTATGTGCTTATGTGTTCCCTTTTATGTTTTTGTGTGATCCAAGTTTTGTTATCCAAATCCTCGTAGAATCTTCCATATCTTTGTATAAGGAAATTCAAAGTAGGATATCCAAAGGTACTATACTAAATCCTCAACGGGCTTGTACGTAATAGTAAAGACCCTTGGATTATATTGTACCATTCCATAATTAGACCCCTGAGTGGTCTAGGTAAACAGATTGATCCAAAAATCTGGTTAGGAATATCATGTGATGATATAGCTGAAAGGACTCCTTGGTGGTCTAATTAAAAGGATCCTTTGTTGATCTAATTAAAAGGACCCTATGGTAGTTTAGTCACACTCATCATCAGGTTTGATTTTTCCTCCCCTTCACATTTCAGACAAATTGTGCGGACTATGCAAGGAATTGCGTAATTATGGATGCATACATAATTATGGAATTCAGTGCACAGAAACCACAGCGAATTTTGTCATGTGTCTAGAGTCTATTCCGTTCATTTTTGTTTCTGAAGATGTAAAATGACTATTCCGTTCATTTTTGTTTCTGAAGATGTAAAATGACTATTCCGTTCATTTTTGTTTCTGAAGATGTAAAATGACTATTCCGTTCATTTTTGTTTCTGAAGATGTAAAATGACTATTCTGTTCATTTTTGTTCCTGAAGATGTAAAATGACTATTTCGTTCATTTTTGTTTCTGAAGATGTAAAATGACTATTCTGTTTTGTTTCTGAAGATGTAAAATGACTATTCTGTTCATTTTTGTTTCTAAAGATGTTGTGGAAAATGACTATTCTGTTCATTTTTGTTTCTGAATAATGCCTGTTGAAAATAACTCCGTTCATTTTTCATTTCTGAAAAATGTTCGTTAAAGAGAAATTACAGGATTACGTCTTGTTCATCTTTGATGGTTATTTAACACAAAGTCACAAATAGACTCCTACGAATTAATTTCGGGACGAAATTTCCTAAAGTAGGGGAGACTGTGACACCCGTGTCACTGCGACCATCAAACAAATGCCAAACCAATGAAATATTGTATTTCATACTTGGGATTTGTAAAAATATGTGTATCGATTGCACATATCAACTCTTGTCCGATTTCAAGCTCTAAATCGCTTTCTGGAAGGTTATACGCGCACTTACGCGTAAATATAACCAGTTTAATCCAAAGAACACTCCGGAATAGTGAAATAGGCTTAACATACCTTAAATAACCTTTACATAACTTAGATATAAGTTTTGGAAGGTTTGGTGTGGTGAAATCAAGTTAAATCGCTTACAGGGAGTAAAGTTGACAAACTGCGAAAGTATGCCAATTTGAACTGTAACAGACATTCCGGAACATGACCATAAGTTAAACACACCATAAATATCCTTTACATAGCTTAGAAATAGGCTTTAATGGGTTCGGTGTGCTAAAATAAACTTTTGGGTCATTCAGGGACTAAAAGTGTCAAAAATTGCACAAGTTTGCATTTTCGCGCATAACTTACGTTCTGAATACATCCGGACATCCAAAAATTTATGTAAGCACTAAAATATTTTATTTTAGTGTTCGCCATAAGAAAACATGCAGAAACTCAGTTTTTCGCATTCGGGACCAGATTCGATGTATTAGCCGTTGTTTAATTCACAACCACACATTCTAAACATGCTTAGTCAGCGGATAAGGATGGAATCTAAGCACCATGACTTTGCAACACATGTATGGATGGAATTTAAGCACCTAAACACCATAACTTTGCAACACATGTATGGATGGAATTTAAACACCTAAACACCATAACTTTTCAACACATGTACAGATGGGATTAAGGCACGTTTTCCATGAAACGATCTTAACGGTTCGGGTATTCCTATAAATACCCCATACCCCCCATTGCTAAAATCACTAGAAACTTGATTTGAGAAACTCTAAGTTGAAACAATTGTTTCATACCTGAGATTTTTGAATCGAGTTTAGCATTCGGGGACCCTTCGTAAGTATTCTTTCGTTCTTTTCCTTAGTTTACTGCTTTTCGAGTCAGAAAGTCAAACTTTGTTTGACTTTCAGCGTTGACCAGTAATGGTCAATGCGAAGTTCGTTTGAACTTCGCAACGTGAGTGTAATCACGTTGGTCATAGTCCCTTGGGACTATGCCCACTGATTACCACGTTGTCTAGGGTCGTAGGGTAAGCGATCTGATAAATCGCTTATACCTCGAACCCGACCCATTTGGTCGATCATTAGGATCCGACCAAACACATTAGGTGACCATAGTAGGTAGGGAATAACCTTCCGAGGTTATACCCTATGGTCACGTCGTTTGAGTAGTTGTATGATAGGTAGTTTATATGCCTTAGGTAAATTACCAGAATACCCTTTTCATGTATAATTGGTAATTAAGCATATGTAACCTAAACCTTTGTCACATAACTGATTATGTAACATGTTTAGGCATATAACACTTGTCATAGGGCTAGTTAGGCGGTCCGAACGCGTTTCACGCGAACGACGCGTTAAAGTAGCATAAGCTACCTAAACGGGTCGTAATGGGTCGTAGACACTTAGGTTAAGTTTCATTTAGTATGTAGGCTTTGATTAACCATATCACATGAGTTCCTACACTCATTTGGTTTACAAACCCTCATGCTACCCAGTCTTCCGATTTAGGTCCGGTTTATTAATGTAGTTACCTATATTAGGTGCCGTTTGATATTCCGCGATCTCTAGCATTGCTTGGTGGTTATCCTAGGACTTCTGAGCAATCTCAAGTGAGTACATAGACCCCTCTTTTACTGTTTTCCAAACTGTTTTGGGGTGGAACACATGTGCCTACTTGTTACTTTCATGCTTTCCTGTTTTAACATCATATACTGCTATGTTCGTTAGTACATTATAGTACATGATTTTATGACATTTCATGCTAGGTGTGCCCAATTGTGTGCATTACTTAGTACATCGTTTTACATGACATTTTGACATAGACATTTCGGCATAGACATTTTAACATGATTGACATTTGATCATGCATTTCCCACAAAACATAACTTTGATTTAAACCAAGATTTACTTCAATACTTTGTTTTTGTGCATATGGTTTAGTTGAGACATTTCACTTGCCATACATGACATCTTGACATAGACGTTTGACATGGATATTTGACATAGACAGTTGACATGGATATTTGACATAGACATTTTGATATGATTTACATCTTGACATGAACACTTTGACATATTACCCAATACATTTGACAATTGATTTAAACATAGACTTCTTACATTGGTTGGTTTGGTTTGATTAAGTGATTAAGTAACGATGCGTGTGTAATATGATACAAGCATGGTGGATACGCCGCTAGTACTTCCTATATATAAGTGTTTGTATGGTATTACATATCATAGCGTTATTTGAATCATTTCAGTTTGAGACATAGAACATTTTATACAAATAATATACTTTTCACAAGACATTGATTTATAAACATCTTATCTTATGTAAACATATTTTACTTGGTTATTCATTTAACCTTACATTTATTTATACTTATCATCTGATCTTATCGATTTTCAAATGATTTACAAAGCAAAGCAAATAACAAGGTTCATGACTAAACATTTTCTCAAACATAAGTCATGAAACCTATTTTCACAAAACCTATGTATCTCACAGGCATTTTTATGCTGACGTACCTATTTTCACATGTGTTTTTCAGGAACTGTTGCATAAGATGATCAAGATACACATAGGCAGACTTGGGCTTTAGTGACAATAAAAGATGCAAGACAAGTTAATTATGTTGTATTTCTTGTTTGTTAAGACATTGTAACACTTTTAATCAATAAAACGAAACTTCAATTGCCATGGATTTGAAACAATTAATTCTGTTACAACACTCCCCGACATTTCCGCCACGTTTTGTATGTTCCACGTGGTCGGGGTGTGACAATAGAAAATCAGTGGACTATCACAGCATGCTAAAGAAATGAAGAGATAAAATGTGATAAGCGATCTCACTAAAGATGTGACGGTAGGCTCAGCTAGACTAGTAGATTTGCGATAACGATACAAACCTAAATGAAAAAGCCTAATTCTAGTGGGAAACATGGTCGAAAGCATAGTACTTGGTTTTGTCCTTCTTGACTGTGTGCCTACTCGGTAATCGCTGATTGTCGAAAGACATAAAACTGGTTGAGTTTGTGAACTTTCACAACTTTGCTGAAAAGTCGCTGTGATTGTGCATTTTATTTTGCAAAGATTTAAACTTGTCTTATTTCTTTATTTTGTTTAAGCATCGGACATCCTCTGCGTATACGTGAGTATCGACCTGGATGTTGTTGCCTAAACGTTCTGCTTTATTTTCTTTGGTGTTTCGTTTAAGCTTTGGATCACCTCTGCGTATACGGGAGTATCGACCTGGTGGTTAAAGCCTAAACAACTTCAACTTATTTTTATTTTCTTATTTTGTTTAAACATTGGACTTTCTCTGCGTATACGGAAGTATCGACCTGATTGTTAATGTTTAAACATTCTGCTTTGTTTTTGCACAAATCACAGTCGATAAAAGTTTAAAGGCATTACTTGAGTTAGTGTATTGCATGATGAGGGGATATGCTGAGATCGTGGGGTCCATAAGAACTTAGTGCTATCTTAATATACCTTAAAGTATCGGTAAGCAGATTGAAAGTTTTTAGATTGAGTTTAAGTGGACAACAATATCGTCAATCAACGTGAATCGTTTAGAACTTAAAATGTTTAAAGCTTAACGGTGCTGGTGATTTGTCTCAGAAACTGATATGATCCTCTTGCACAAACTCACAAAAATATTGTCTGTAAATATTACTTTTCTGCATTTCATTACATTCAAAAATACAAAAAGATTTTTAGTGTGTTTTAGCATAATTTTTTGAAAAATCCAAAAAGATTTTCGACAACTGATGTTGGAGAGCTGATTTTCGAAATTTCAAGTGCTGAATATGATGAACTGGTTTGGGAGTGTGTGTTTAAAAGAAGAAATTTGTTTTGTAAAAAGAAAAGTTTGATTAGTTAATCGAGATCATTAATTTGAACTTGATGTAACTATTTCCAGTAAGTTTTTCTTATTGTTTTAAGTAAAAACTTATGTTTTGGGTGAGAAAATGTGTGCAGAAGTGTCACACCCCTTTCTAGGCGGAAGCACGAGGTGTGATCATGAAAGGTTCTCATTGCATACGAAGAGTAAACATGCTACATGCTCGTAAAAATAACATTCAAATACCATAGTTTGAAAACATTCGTTAGCGTTTACATCGCTAGACAGCATAAAGACATTGTCTCAAAAGTTTACAACTTTATTTAAAGTTAAACACAAGCGACATCCACGAGCATAAGCAAAACCGCGCGCACATCCATCCTAGTTACCTGAAATACATGTGAGTTTTTGGAAAAACGTCAACATAAAGTTGGTGTGAATTCATGCAGTTTTGTGTTGAACACGTTTGTATACTTTGTATGAAAACATAACAAGTATCTTGTGAAAATAAAGTATTCTTGTAGTGTAAACCGAATAAAGTATTCTTGTGGTATAAACCAAATAATGTATTCTTGTGTAAATAAAGTATTCTTGTGGTATAAACCAAATAATGTATTCTTGTGTAAATAAAGTATTCTTGTGGTATAAACCAAATAATGTATTCTTGTGTAAATAAAGTATTCTTGTGGTGTAAACCAAATAAAGTATTCTTGTTTAGTTAATGGGTTGCAAGGCCATTAACGTGTGGCACGACATAGGAAGTCACCAAACCATAGGCATTTTTCTAGTTGTCGATTCACGACGGAGACACAAAAACACTCCTCGGTACTAGTGGTCACCAAGAGTGGGGCTGCCCGAGTACCCGTTAGATCTAACCTTTTGTTCTGCGGTCTAAGTATGTACACGATTAATGGTGCTTATGGTACCCTATTCGTGACACTATTTCTCGTTTATGATACCAAGTACCAATTCTCGTTTATTACACCAAGTATCAATTCTCGTTTATTATATCAAGTATCAATTCTCGTTTATTATACCCAGTATCAATTCTTGTTTATTATACCACGTAACATGTATTTCACCCCCGAAGTTATAAAACTGAAAACAGTTAAGAGAAAAGGGGGAGCATGAACTCACAACTTTGCGTTCCTAGCGTCGTAAACTCCATCGGATTTGCTTACTTAACGTCGTAACCTATACGCGTTTTCTTATCGTTAGTCACTAGACTTGCGTCGCACAAGTACAGTCACTCTCTTTTGTGTATATTTTCTTGTGTTAAAAATATTCTATATTTTTAACTACGTATCTTACTTATATTATTTTCTCCAAAAATAAATATAAGTCTTTTGTGTTTTGCACTTTGCACCCGAATCATGTATCTTGTGTTTTGTATGTGTATTTCTATATTTCTACTCCTCATGAGTATTTAGTGTATTTTTAAGTCTTAATACACTAGCACGTATAACACATACTATATACACTTAGCACAAAATTTGGTGATAAAATAATATATATTTTTCTCCCAAAAATATATATACATAATATCCATTTTTATCCTTCAAGAAATCACCATTTCTTATCATCAAAAGTTAGGGAAACCTTGTTAATGCTTTTAAACACATTTTTAGGGAATAAGTTTCTCAAAAACTTATATTTTTTTTCTAAGTGTCAAAATTTATAAAATTTTTGACAGAGTTTCCCCTAAAAATGGAGGTTTCCCACGTTTTCAAAACGTGTGTTTATTTTCTTTTAAATCATCATCAATCATCAATAATCAGCAACAACAATTTTTCATCAATAATCACTACTTTTCCCCAGTTCATGAACTTGGATATTTACCAAGATTGTGTAGTATCTTACTAGCACATTTAGTAAGTCTTGTTATCTTTAAAAATAAGTTTAATTTCTTAAAAACTTTATTTTTAAAGAGTATGAAGTTTTACAACTTCTAGTCGGTTTTTACGAAAATTATTTCTTTGTTAAAACCCTTGTTACACAAGTGTCCATACACTTGTTTGTTCACAAAACCACTTTTGTTTGTGTAAGATCCGGTTTCAAAACATGATTTCTTTAATGCTTGGTCCTTTGAAAATACCACTTGTAGATACATAGATCTACTAGTTCTAAACACTTTTGTACAAGTTAAACATTTTTACACAAGTTCATGGTTTATGTGTGGTAGGGTTTCACCTTTTAACCCTTGTTACTTCTAAAATAGCTTTATGTTAAGATCCAAGATCATGACTAAACCGGGTTAAATGATGATCCGAGCTACCACAACATAGATCGGGTCCAAATATTCACACAAATCAATTACTACAACTTTTACACAACACAAGAGCTATTAACCACCATTTTTCATACTTTTAGTAGACTTTAATGCTTCAACTTGTAAGATTCCGAGTTTTAACCGACAAAAATTCTTTTAACCACTTTAGATAAGTTCAAGAATGAGTTTTAAACAATATACCTCTAGCTCAAGGCTAGGGAAGATTCTTGAGTATAAAAGTGGTGGATAAAAGCAAATGGAGAAGGTCCTTCAAGATCCGCTTGCACCGAGCTCCGTTAGTGACCTTCTTACACCTCAAGATAACCTTGGAATGCTTGAATGATGGTCGAAAATGGTGATGGTGTGGTGGTGGCTTATAGCCGTGAGCAAGGGGAGGAGAGTGAGGGAGTTTTGGTGTTGAGATGTAGGTGAAGGTTATGGTGAAGTCTAGTGGTTTATATAAGCTTATATCCAACAAATCTTTACCCATTAGGTTTCATGTCTTCTAAGTACAAGACACAATCTAATAAACAATCTAAATAAAATCATGGTGGGTCTTTCATGTTGGTAACCATAAGTGGGGGGGGGGGGGGTGTGTCTAGTTCCATCTCAAGTAGATAGTTAGGTTAATAGTTATGTTAAATAGGTTAGTTAAGTACCTAACCCGGTTACTTGTATGTTACACGTTATGGCGGGTGTTAGGGTAATCAGGGACCCTAACTGGCTCAGAAAAATATAGATAGTGAAAATAATAATATTTTCATGTTCCGGGTATAGTCCGGTTGTTCGGTTACATACCGATTCGTTAAAGTGCTAAATCACACTTTTTAGTGTCTTTTAAGTACCTTTCATGTACTCTTTCAATTCCCAACACTTAGGGAAATTTTCTGGATAATAAAACGACATTTCTGCATAATATTTATATGCTTAAATGCTGATTAGAGCTGAATTATACAAAATTTGGCACTTAAAGTGCGTTTCGGGTGCTTTTTAGTGCTTATTTTTGCTTTCGCAATGTATATAAATTAAACCCTTGTATGTACTCTTGGGTTTTAATGCATTCTTGTCGTCGGACCTACACCTAGGCCTCAATTCTAATGTCTGACTGCTTTCTGCAGTTCTGTTGACACATTGTGTCTTACCGGTGAGTTTACTATTATTCTGACGCAACGCTCTTGTTTATGCATAAAGCAATATTTTGTAGTATACAACATGCATGAATTCACTTGTTTAATCATGTGTTCAGACATCGCTGACAATTAAACTCATAATTGCAGTCATTAAGCAATAATTATAGTGTACGGAAATTACCGGTTTGTGCCAGTTGTCACAGTTTCCCCCCGTTAAAAGAATTTCGTCCCGAAATTCAGACTGAACTAACTCTCGCTGGAGTCTTCTTGAATAGGTGGGGATACTTTTTCTTGAACTGGTCTTCACGTTCCCATGTGTACTCGGGTCCGTGCTTAGAGCTCCAACGTACTTTGACAAGTTTCACACTGCTCCTCCTGGTCTTGTTGACTTTCCAGTCAGTAACCTCAACGGGTTGTTCTGTAAATCGGAGGGCTTCATCAATATGCACTTCATCCAACGGGATGGTCACGTTTTCTTGCGTTGGACTCTTCTTCAGGTTGGATACATGAAACGTATCATGTACTCCATTAAGTTCTGCCGGTAACTCCAACTTGTATGCCACGGTACCAATTCTTCTCAATATTCTGAATGGTCCGATGTATCGTGGACTCAACTTTCCACGCCTTCCAAATCTGACTACGCCCTTCCATGGTGAGACTTTTAACAACACTTTGTCTCCCACCTTGAAATCTACCGATTTTCTATTTGGATCCGCGTAGCTCTTTTGTCGCTCTCGAGCCGCCCTAATGCGCTCTCGGATCTGCGCAATCTTATCGGTTGTCTCTTGTACAAGTTCAGGACCAACCATACGTTTATCTCCAGCGTCTGCCCAACATAAGGGCGACCGGCATTTGCGGCCATACAGAGCCTCGAACGGCGCGGCTTTTATGCTCGTATGATAACTGTTATTGTAGGAAAACTCAACTAAAGGTAGATGAGTATCCCAGCTGCCGCCTAGGTCCATGACACATGCGCGAAGCATATCTTCTAACGTTTGTATAGTCCGTTCGCTCTGGCCGTCTGTTTGCGGGTGGAATGCCGTGCTCAGATCTAACTGAGATCCAAAGGCTTCCTGAAATGATTGCCAGATTCTTGAGACAAAGCGTCCATCTCTGTCTGAAATGATTGAGATTGGCACTCCATGTCGTGCCACAATTTCTCTTAAGTATATCTCTGCAAGCTTTCCAGTGCTATCCTTCTCTCGGATTGGTAGGAAATGCGCAGACTTCGTTAATCGATCAACTATTACCCATATCATATCGTGCCCTCTCGGGGTCCTGGGTAATTTCGTTATGAAGTCCATCGAGATTTGTTCCCACTTCCATACGGGAATTTCTGGTTGTTGTAATAGGCCGGACGGTTTCTGATATTCGGCCTTAACCTTCGCACAGGTTAGGCATTTTCCAACATAAACAGCAACGTCGCTTTTGAGTCTCGGCCACCAATAGTACTCTTTCAAGTCTTGGTACATCTTGTCCGATCCTGGATGGATCGAATATCTCGATTTGTGGGCTTCATTAAGGATGACTTCTCGTATGCCACCATAGAGTGGAACCCAAATACGCTTTTTAAAGTATAAGGCTCCCTCTTCGTTTGGCACCATGTATTTCAATGCACCCCGGAGGTATTCAGCTTTACGATTCTCTTCTTTAAGAGCTTCTTGTTGTGCATCTCGAATGCGTGCAGTGAGGTTCGTTCGAATGGTCATTTCCAATGCTCGAACCCTTAGGGTCTTAACCCTTTCTTTTCGGCTCAATGCGTCTGCTACAACGTTCGCCTTTCCAGGATGGTACTTAATCTCACAGTCATAATCATTCAGCAGCTCGACCCAACGTCGCTGGCGCATATTTAATTCCTTCTGATCAAATATGTGTTGTAAGCTTTTGTGATCTGTGAAGATTGTACATCGAGTACCATATAGATAATGTCGCCAAATCTTCAAGGCGAATACCACTGCGCCCAACTCTAGGTCGTGAGTGGTATAATTTCTTTCATGAACCTTCAGTTGTCTTGAAGCGTAAGCGATGACTTTTTGGCGTTGCATGAGCACGCAACCCAAGCCTTGTCGTGAGGCGTCGCAGTATACCACGAAGTCTTCAGTGCCTTCGGGTAATGATAGTATCGGTGCATCGCAGAGCTTGTTCTTAAGTAGTTGAAAGGCTTCTTCTTGTTTGTGACCCCAGTCGTACTTCTTGTCCTTCTGTGTCAGGGTCGTTAGCGGCTGAGCTATCTTCGAGAAATTCTCAATGAATCGCCGATAATAGCCCGCTAAGCCCAAAAATTGTCGAACTTCAGTTGGGGTCTTGGGAGCTTCCCAATTCTTTATTGCTTCTATCTTGGACGGGTCTACATGAATGCCTTTCTCATTCACCACGTGACCAAGAAATTGTACTTCGCGAATCCAGAATTCGCATTTCGAGAACTTTGCATAAAGTTTCTCTTTCTTCAGTAGCTCCAAGATGGTTCTGAGATGTTGCTCGTGCTCTTCTTTCGTTCGCGAGTAAATCAGGATATCATCGATAAATACAATCACGAATTTATCGAGATATGGTTTGCACACGCGGTTCATTAGATCCATAAAGACCGCTGGTGCATTCGTCAGTCCAAATGGCATCACAAGAAATTCGTAGTGCCCATAGCGCGTTCTGAATGCAGTCTTTGGCACGCTTTCATCTTGGATTCTCAGCTGATGGTATCCAGATCGAAGGTCGATCTTGGAATAGTAGCTCGATCCTTGCAGTTGATCAAATAAATCATCAATCCTTGGTAGCGGATACCGATTCTTGATTGTGAGCTTGTTCAGTTCCCTGTAATCGATACACATCCGCTGTGTTCCATCCTTCTTCTTCACGAATAATACTGGAGCTCCCCAGGGTGAGAAGCTTGGCCTTATGAATCCTTTATTCAACAACTCCTGGAGCTGTGTAGATAATTCTTGCATTTCGGATGGTGCAAGTCGATAGGGTGCCTTGGCTACAGGAGCAGCTCCTGGGACCAAGTCTATACGGAATTCGACTTGTCGTTGCGGAGGTAATCCTGGCAGATCTTCAGGGAACACATCAGGAAATTCCTTCACCACAGGAATGTCTTTGAGTTTTGGCTCCACAGCCTTCTTGTCTATAACGTGTGCTAGGAAAGCGACACATCCTTTCCTTAAGCACTTCTGTGCCTTCATACAGCTGATGATTCGAAGAGGCGCGTCTCGTTTTTCTCCATGCACGATGAGAGTTTCATCATTCGCTAGAGGGATGCGAATGATTTTCTCATGACAGATAACTTCAGCTCTGTTTTTGGACAACCAGTCCATTCCGACCACTACATCGAAGCTACCCAATTGAATAGGCAAGAGGTCGATGCTAAATTTTTGTTCGCCAAGTTCCAGTGTGCAGCCTCTAACAACTTCGCCCGACTCAACAAGTTTACCATTGGCTAGTTCTATGGAATAAGGAATTTCTAATCTACTAGATTCTATTCCGAGTATGCGTTTAAATTCCACAGACATGAAGCTATAATCGGCGCCAGTGTCGAATAATATGGATGCAAAGTGATTGTTAATGAGAAACGTACCGGTGACCACGTTTGGGTCCTCGCGTGCGTTCTTTGCTCCAATCACAAATGCTCGAGCCTGAGCAGTGTTTCCTTTTGGACAATCTTTCATGAAATGTTCGTTGCTTCCACAACTGAAGCATCCTTGATTTCGCCCAGCTCCATTCCCAGTTCGGTTACCATTGCCATTCCCATTTCCACCATTGTTTCTATTACCAGTATCGTTGCGGTTTCCATTCCCATTCCTTCCTTTACTCCAACAATCCCCAGCATAGTGACCCAACTTTCCACACTTATCGCATTTTGGAACGCGACAAACCCCTTCGTGGTGACGCTTGCAATTGTTGCAAAGGGGCCGAGTGCCCAGGTACCTCTTGGCAGGAGCGTCATTCATGGCTGCAAGAGATTTCGCCCCCTGCGGCGGGTTAGTGTCACGCTTCTTGTTGGAACCCCTGTTGTTACGAGTTGCTTGACTCAGGTTTGCATGTTTTCTTTTCTTGTCACCGGATGACTCAGCATGTGTCTCGGTATTTTCTGTTGGGTTCAGTGAGAGCTTCTTCATACGAACACAATCTTCAGTCAGGCTGACAGCCAGAGTTACAGCCTCGGTGATTGTTTGTGGTTTGGCCGCCGTTACCATGCCACGAAATTCTGAGGCCAGTCCCCAAATGTAGCGTTCCACACGCTTAAATTCAGGAGTCACCATGTAGGGAAGCACTCTAGACAGATCGTGGAACCTTCGAGTATAACCATTTATGTCAGCACCTTCCATGGTCAGGTGCCAGAACTCTGTCTCCAGCCTTTGGAGTTCGGCACGAGAGCAGTACTTCTCTCTCATCCTTTCCTTCAGTTCCTCCCAAGTGAGGCCATAAGCGGCATCATCACCCAAGGTTTGGGCTTGTAGGTTCCACCAAGTCAGAGCTTCATCGACGAATAACCCAGTAGCAAAAGTGACTTGTTGATCCGCGGTACACTTGCTCATGCGGAAAGTAGCTTCAGTCTTCTCCGTCCAGCGCACAAATGCTACTGCACCTCCTGTGCCGTCATAGTTTATCGGCTTGCAGTCGAGGAACTGCTTGAAAGTGCAGCCTGGAATTGATTCAACCAATTCACATGTGAGCAATCGAAGAAATAATGAAACAAAGACCGTTCATAAATTTCTTCATGCTTAGTACAGTGTCTCAAGATTACCTTGAGCTGCATTGCCTCCAGACGAATCTCCATTCCCATTACGCCTAGCGTTGCTTGGTCCTCCACTGTCTTGAGTTCGGTTCGCCTCGTACTGGGCGATAGCAGCGGAGATCCTTTCCTCCAGTAGAGCATCCAGCTCTTCAGCAGTTCTTGGCAGTGGGGGAGGAGGAGGTAGATCATCATTGCGAGCATTCACAGCTTTCCTGGGTGCCATGTTCTGACAGAACATAACACAGCAGGGTTAGGCATTTGTTTGATATCGTCACACTAGACTGTAGTATCATATATATTCACAGGTGTATATACCACATAAGTGACATCAAACAATTATTACTCTAGCAGAGTACTTAGTAGGCTTGCACTGAGGGAATCTATACGTGACAAGACTTGCTGTGATTTCTGTGCACTGAATTCCATAATTATGTATGCATCCATAATTACGTAACTCCTTGCACAGTCCGCACAGTTCGTTTCATCCTCGTATTTCTCCCTTCAGATGGGCCATCGCTTTCAGGTAAAGTCACGTATACTTGTGACATTCTACCTCTAGTATGCTAATTATCACACATAATTGCAAGTAGTTTCTAGTCAACGACAAGTGCTACTCAAGTGCACTCTAAGTCTCGTAGTGTCCTTTCTAGACTCATGTAGACAGTTTCAGGTAGTGGATGTCGCGGGACGTTTTATGCAATGAAAACTCTTTGAAAATTGTTTTCGTGAATGGATCCTAGAGATTGTAGACTAGACTCGAGAATGAATCCTGGTTCACTACAATCGCAGCTCTGATACCAATCTGTCACACCCCTTTCTAGGCGGAAGCACGAGGTGTGATCATGAAAGGTTCTCATTGCATACGAAGAGTAAACATGCTACATGCTCGTAAAAATAACATTCAAATACCATAGTTTGAAAACATTCGTTAGCGTTTACATCGCTAGACAGCATAAAGACATTGTCTCAAAAGTTTACAACTTTATTTAAAGTTAAACACAAGCGACATCCACGAGCATAAGCAAAACCGCGCGCACATCCATCCTAGTTACCTGAAATACATGTGAGTTTTTGGAAAAACGTCAACATAAAGTTGGTGTGAATTCATGCAGTTTTGTGTTGAACACGTTTGTATACTTTGTATGAAAACATAACAAGTATCTTGTGAAAATAAAGTATTCTTGTAGTGTAAACCGAATAAAGTATTCTTGTGGTATAAACCAAATAATGTATTCTTGTGTAAATAAAGTATTCTTGTGGTATAAACCAAATAATGTATTCTTGTGTAAATAAAGTATTCTTGTGGTATAAACCAAATAATGTATTCTTGTGTAAATAAAGTATTCTTGTGGTATAAACCAAATAATGTATTCTTGTGTAAATAAAGTATTCTTGTGGTGTAAACCAAATAAAGTATTCTTGTTTAGTTAATGGGTTGCAAGGCCATTAACGTGTGGCACGACATAGGAAGTCACCAAACCATAGGCATTTTTCTAGTTGTCGATTCACGACGGAGACACAAAAACACTCCTCGGTACTAGTGGTCACCAAGAGTGGGGCTGCCCGAGTACCCGTTAGATCTAACCTTTTGTTCTGCGGTCTAAGTATGTACACGATTAATGGTGCTTATGGTACCCTATTCGTGACACTATTTCTCGTTTATGATACCAAGTACCAATTCTCGTTTATTACACCAAGTATCAATTCTCGTTTATTATATCAAGTATCAATTCTCGTTTATTATACCCAGTATCAATTCTTGTTTATTATACCACGTAACATGTATTTCACCCCCGAAGTTATAAAACTGAAAACAGTTAAGAGAAAAGGGGGAGCATGAACTCACAACTTTGCGTTCCTAGCGTCGTAAACTCCACCGGATTTGCTTACTTAACGTCGTAACCTATACGCGTTTTCTTATCGTTAGTCACTAGACTTGCGTCGCACAAGTACAGTCACTCTCTTTTGTGTATATTTTCTTGTGTTAAAAATATTCTATATTTTTAACTACGTATCTTACTTATATTATTTTCTCCAAAAATAAATATAAGTCTTTTGTGTTTTGCACTTTGCACCCGAATCATGTATCTTGTGTTTTGTATGTGTATTTCTATATTTCTACTCCTCATGAGTATTTAGTGTATTTTTAAGTCTTAATACACTAGCACGTATAACACATACTATATACACTTAGCACAAAATTTGGTGATAAAATAATATATATTTTTCTCCCAAAAATATATATACATAATATCCATTTTTATCCTTCAAGAAATCACCATTTCTTATCATCAAAAGTTAGGGAAACCTTGTTAATGCTTTTAAACACATTTTTAGGGAATAAGTTTCTCAAAAACTTATAGTTTTTTTTCTAAGTGTCAAAATTTATAAAAATTTTGACAGAGTTTCCCCTAAAAATGGAGGTTTCCCACGTTTTCAAAACGTGTGTTTATTTTCTTTTAAATCATCATCAATCATCAATAATCAGCAACAACAATTTTTCATCAATAATCACTACTTTTCCCCACTTCATGAACTTGGATATTTACCAAGATTGTGTAGTATCTTACTAGCACATTTAGTAAGTCTTGTTATCTTTAAAAATAAGTTTAATTTCTTAAAAACTTTATTTTTAAAGAGTATGAAGTTTTACAACTTCTAGTCGGTTTTTACGAAAATTATTTCTTTGTTAAACTCATAATTGCAGTCATTAAGCAATAATTATAGTGTACGGAAATTACCGGTTTGTGCCAGTTGTCACAAGAAGATGAGCTGATCAGAGATAAAGCCAGGGATTGATCTCAAGGTGATAGCTAATTCCAGACAGCGATCCCATCATGATGAGAGGGGGAGTCTGACGAGGTTAGAGCCAAAGAGAAGATCCTGGTATATGCGAAGAAAGTGAACAGACTGATAAAGATTGAAGATGCAGAGATTCGACACTGAAGACTCCGTCAACATCTGAGGGGGAGTCTGTTGGTGCATTCATCTGTTGTCTACGTCTTATATCGAGTCTCAGTTTACAAGTTTGAAATGGAAAGTTTGAATGTAAAGTTTGAAATAGGGTTCCGTTTGAAAGGGTTCCGTTTGAAAGGGTTCCGTTTGAAAGGGTTCCGTTTGAAAATGTTGTGTTATTTTCAAACGGAAGGGTCACTTTCAAACGGAAGGGTCTAGCCTATATATACCCTTCAAACGAGTTCATTTGTAAGATTCTAGTTTCCGACGCCGAGGTGCTGTCGAAGTGTCTCTGTACTGTAAACTGTTAAAGATCAATAAACAAGACATTTAATAGTGAATCCAAGCTGAACGAAGACCGAATCAATGAATTCCGCCTCTGATTCGGTCTGAGCACTCTTCTGATCGACTCGTTAGGTCGTTTCTCGATCCTACAGATTTGATATCCAAGTTGGCTTTGATCTATTCTGGGCTTGCTTCTATCCCTCTTTTAGTCACCATATATCCTAGAAACTTTCATGCCCCCACTCCGAAATGGCACTTAGCAGGATTTAGCTTCATGTTATACTGATCCAGGATATCAAATGCTCCCTTAATATCCTAGAGGTGATCCTCAGCCTTTTTAGATTTTACTACCATGTCATCGATGTACACCTCCATAGTGTCCCCCAGCTTGTCTTTGAACATCATGTTCACCAATCTTTGATACGTTGCACTTGCATTTTTCAAACCAAAGGGCATAGTAGTGTAGCAATAAATACATGTTGGTGTCATGAAGGCAGTATCCTCCTGGTCTGAAGGTTCCCTTTGGATCTGCTAGAATCCTGAGGATGCATCCATGAAGGTTAACATCTCATGGCCGGCAGTAGCATCCACCATTGAGTCAATATGAGGAAGAGGAAATGGGTCTTTGGGACAAGCTTTGTTCAAGTCTATGTAATCTACACAAACTCTCCATTTCCCATTCTTCTTCTGCACCACCACTACATTTGTTAGCCATCTTGGAAACTTGACTTCTCTGATCATTTTGGACTTCAATAACCTCTCTACTTCTTCCTGAATAATCACATTTCACTTCGGAGCAAACTTCCTTCTCTTTTGTTGACATGCTTGAATGACCTGTCAATATAGAGCTTATGTGTTATAATATCCTTGGAAATACCTGTCATATCCTCGTGCTTCCACGCGAATGTTGACATCCTGCATTTCAAAAAATTAGTCAATCAATCTTCAATATCCTGAGGGATATTGGTTCCCACGAGCACCAAGATATCTGGATTATCCTAATCCAAGATAATTTTCTTTACATCCTGTTCTAAAGCCTCTATGATATCCTGGCCTCGCATCTTTAATTGCTATGCTGCACTAGATTTTGTTGAGGATTTCATTGAAGAAGAATAACACTCCTTTGCTTCCTGTTGATCACTTTCCACCTTGACAACTCCCCAAGGAGTAGGGATCTTGATACATTGATGGTAGGTTGACGGAACAACTTTCATATCATGGATCCAAGGCCTACCTAATATAATATTATAGCAGGATAGGGAGTCCATGACACAAAAGCGCTGCATTGAGTTGACCCCTTGAATATACACGGGCAACTTTATCTCTCCTACGATATTCCAAGCTTCTCCACTGAAACCAACGAGTTCAGTGGACTTCGAGGTAATATCCATCGAGGATACATTCATCCTCTTCAATGTTTCCAGCTGAATTATGTTGACTGAGCTGCCATTATCCACTAATATCATGCGTACAAAATGGTTAGCAACATATAACGTTATTACTAAAGCATCATGATGGGGATCCTGGACAGTATCCTTGTCATCGTTATCGAACGTGATAACTTTGTCAGTCGTGAGGGTTGACATCCTTATCGGCTTATCTCCCCTCTCTGCTTTGGCTTCCTTCGCGTGTCTTTTTGCCATAGAATATGATGTGCCACAGATGTCGGATCCTCCCGAAATAAAGTTAATTATTTTTGCATCCGCAGGGGGTGATGCTGCATGTTCAGGATCCTTCTCAGGATCCTGACCCTTATTCTTCTTTCTTCCCAAGAGGTCCTTCAGATATCCCTTACTCAAGAGATAGCTTATTTCTTTTCTCAAAGTGATGCAATCCTCAGTAACATGTCCGAAATCCTCATGGAAAGCACACCATTTGGACTTGTCCTTCCAATCAGCCTTTTGTTGATTCTTTCGGGGCCTTCTTGCTTTGTCTCCTAAACCCTGCATAGCATACATCAGTTCAGGTATGTTAACAGAAAAGCAATATTCAGACAACTCAGGATACTCCTTAGGATCCTCATTTTCAACAGCATTCACTTTTTTGCCATCATTTCTGCCATACGGTTTAGAGCGATATGGTTTATACGGGGATTCTGATTTCCTGTTGGTTGACTCATAGGTTGTGGACGAATTCATCCTTTCTTACATCTTTTTGTCATCCTCCAGGCGAATGTACCTCAAAGCCCTGTTACGAGTTTCGTCCGGATTCCTGCAGGGATTCATTACAAGATCCTGATAAAACTGAGAATCTTTTTTGTAATCCCATCTTAAAAGCCTGCACAGCTGTTGTAACATCAAGATGTGGGATATCCAAGGATTCCCGACTAAACTTGTTCACGTAATCCCTCAAGGATTCCTGAGGTCCTTGAGTTATCCTGTAAAGATCGCTGGTTAGTTTCTCAAAACTCCGGCTGCAAGTAAATTGACTATTAAATAAATTAACTAAATGAGCAAAGGAAGTAATTGAGTGAGGAGGAACGTTCAAGAGCCATTTTAAGGCTGATCCTGTTAAGGTAGAACCAAAACCCTTTCACATGCATGCTTCTTTGAGATCTGGAGGGATAGGGTTGATTTCCATCCTTTCCCTATACTGGGCAATATGCTCCTCAGGATCTGTAGTTCCATCATAGAGTTTCATGTTGGGGGTTTGAAATCTTTTTGGGATTTCAGCATCACAAATAGGGTATGCAAACCGTGATATCCTGTGGCTGTCCTGGGACACTTCTGGAATTGGCTGGACCACCCCAGGCACACTGGATATCATGTCTTTCAGTTTTTAGAGCTCCCTGGAAAATGCTGATGTCATACCTGCATCAGTTGATAATCTTACTGAAGAGGGTATCTCGGGAGTATGACTCTGGGAATGGCTAGGTACGATATTCCCCCGGTTATCCTCAATATAAACTGCAGAACTGAAGTTCAAAGCCCTGGGTTGCAAGGGAGTGACAGTATCTTCAGCAGGCCTACTTGGGCCGGATTTCAAGAGTTGTATCTCTCTCATCAGCATCTGATTAGTTTCCTGCTGCTGCCTCATCTGTTCCTGTACACTACCAAACAAATTTAGAATTTCTTCGTTAGAAGACAAAACAGGACCAGATCCCTGGATATTGCGAGCGGGGATAACATCCCGAGCCACATGACCTTCAGTTCCCTGTGAAGAGGCTTGCATTCTCGGAGGAGGTGGTGGAAGCACCGAACCAATTGTTGCAGAGGTTGTGGTAGACACGGTGGCAGAGCTCATGTTTGATCTCGAGGCCATTGAAAATAGTGTGGCAAAGAGTTTTGAAAATAGAAAACCAAGTAATGATTTTGCAAAAGTTTTTAGTAGGAATAGCACCACTGGCCTCACGGTGGGCGCCAAATTGTTTTGGTCAAAAATTACCGAAGCAATTAAGTGATCAAATTAGTTAAGTGAGGTAGTGTGCTAGAAATGTGTGTTGAGAATATGCTAGTTAAGTTATTTGCAAAAAAAAAAAAAACAGTTTCTGGATACGGCTCAGGATATAGAGCTGTATCTTTGATCAAACAATGAGCGAAAATTTAAAGGGTGACACAGGATGTACGAGGAAAGCCCTTGATCAATCTAGATTGCCGACACAAAACCTCGGGAGCTGACAATCGCAGCTGTCTTTTTCTTCTATTACTTCAAATATCAGGATACAGTGCAGGATATGATGCGGATCAACTAGGTGTTACAATGTAATTCGAGTACAAGTGTTTGTGTGTTGTGATTGTTTGCTGCCAGAGAGAAAAAGTGTGTGTAAGAGTGTGTGCCTTAATCTGATCCGATCAATCTATTTATAGTAAAAGGAAACTAACTAAATATCCTATTATTCCGGGATTCAGCAGATATTCCCCATATGAACGTTGCAGTCCTAGTCTTCCGGGTCCAACGTCTATAAGCCAACTGATTTGCCCGAGTCTTGAGGGGAAGAAGTCCACTTGAACGTTGGAGACTTGCACCTTCTAATCTGCACGTGGTTAAATCAGTTACTACCAGGATGTTACCAATATCATGATCCGATATCCTGATCACAAATAAACAATCAAAGCCAGAATATTAGTCAGGATATATGTTCAGAAAATCACCCATAACACTACCCACATATGACCATCAAAAGATATCAAGACAACAAATTGCATACCCACAAACTACCTACATAACATTCGCATTAGTTCATAACCTCACACCTTCTGATCTTCTTTCCATTTAATAACCATCTTCCAACACTCCTGTTCCAATGCCTCTTCGTCTATCATTTTCCCTGATATTTTCATCCGTCAAACTATTAATCAAATACGTCCTTGTTGTCAATCCATGAGCAGTTTTGAATAATTTTTTTATGCATACATTACATATATTACATCAATTATTTCATGTATGCACATGTGCAATAAACATATTACATACAATATGTACAATGTTTATGTTTTAAGGTAATAATGCACGTGTACATATGCCGTATTACATTCATATTAACTTAATCTGACAAAATATGCATATGTTCATAACTATGCACATGTGCATTAACATGATTGACCTTATCAATAGGTTTGTTTCAATAAAAAAAACATACCAAATCAAATTTCGTATTACCATCAATCATATTTAACATCAATTAGTAACAAAACTATTATGACAAACTATGCACATGTACATAACTTTTTTTTTTAAATGCAAATGTTATTCACAGAAGCCAACCTCCAAAATAGAGGTGGCCGAACCAACCACTACAGCAAAACGAAAAACAACAACTCAACACAAGAACCTAAAGACCGAAAACTAGCAGCTACTTTATATCGAAACTACACCATTTTTCCCAACTCACGGGCCTATTTTTGGACCGATTCTTATACCATAAAAAACTGACGGACTTAATATTACGGATAATCTCTCTGGGGTTAGCTTGAGTCTCTGGGAACCTTTTATTGTTCATGGCTAACCATATACACCAACTTGTCACGAACATAATGCCATGTAAAGCTTCTTTCACTTCTCTATACAGATTGCAAAACTCAGAGGCAATTACGATATCTTTAGCCGAAAATAGAATAAAAGGACTCACCTTGCACCGCTGACTGATGTGATACCAGACAGTCGACAGACAGTCGACGCTACCCTGCACGAACAAAGAAGGTGTTCAGCTGTTTCATCGTCATCTTCACACAGACAACATTTCACGTCTCCGCCCCAACAGTTCCGATCCCTGAGTGCAGTCAGCATGGGAATACGATCTAAAACCGCCCTCCAAACAAAAATAATGCATTTTTTGGGACCCATTTTGACCATTTCACAACGTGCCTGCTACTGAAATCGAAGCTGCTATACAGGAAGTTCTTGACAACATTGACTGAAAAATCAGAGTCATTACCTCCCAACCTTTCCCAACCATCTTTGCTATCGGACAAAGTGACATTATCGAGGAGCCCAATCAACTCGTGCCATTCCAGTAATTCTTTGGCAGAGCTTGGGCTTCTCGACAAATTCCAAACCCCCATAAAGTTTATATTATCATGATTGTACTGGTCCGCCACCAGTCATTGTTTCTCTTGTTCCATTCTAAATATATTTGGGAAACGGGTTTTGTGCATAATTATGCACATGTGCATTAACATGACTAGACTTGTTAGCATATTATGGCAAACTATGCACATGTACATCAACATGAATGACCTTATTAACCTATTCTATCAAATTATGCACATGTGCATAATTGTATATCACACAATGCTATCTTATTATCATATTCAACCATGAGTTACAGGTCCATATAACTGCATAATATAATTGATTACATATTAATATAACTGCATAACTGTATGTCATAACAAAAAAACAACACCAAAATAACAATACATACAAATTATATATCATTTATGAATAAATAATTGAGATTAGTATTCAAATTAATGTGCATATTAACCAACTATGACAATTTATGCACACGTGCATAACTATATAAAAACACAAAATCGCCTTATTATATTGATTTATTAAGTGAATCCTATTCAAATTTATGTACATGTTACCATACTATTACCTTTTATGCACATGTGCATAACTATGTATCACACACCTCATTGTCTTATTCAGTGTAATCATAATTTGTCAAATTTTGCACATGTGCATAAATGTATAGAGCACAAAATTAGTTTATTATCCCGTTCCGTATAAACCTATTCTGTATAAGCCTATTATGCCGTGTTAATGCACATGTGCATTAACTGTATATATCATAAAATTATCTTATTATCATGTTCCGTATAAGCCTATTCTGCCTATTTTATATAAGCCTATTATGTCGTGTTAATGCACATGTGCATTAACACCACATAACTTGTCGACAGTTATAATTCAGTAGTAAAAACCCTATCATTTACCAAATCAACTTCCGCGTTGCCAATCATATCCAACATCGTGCACATAACATCATTCCTTAATAAAAAAAATACATAAAACAACACATCAGTACCACATTACACATAGTTCATCACAACATTAGCCCTTCTATTCACTCAAAAATCATATATATACCACAATTTTTAATAATTCATTTATGAAACAACTGTTTAAATGTAATAACCACATATAACATGTCTGAATCGACGGTTGATAGTTGTTTTATCATATACGACTACAAAACAAGGTGTATGAACTTACAAATTCACGGAACGGTGCAACAAAGGATCGATAATCCGTTAGACAGACGATTGTGTTCTTCCGATTATCTCTATATGTGCATTACGATCGTTTTGCCCTAATTTAGATTGGAATACGAATGTGCAATGGGTGATTATGTTGTTAATTCACTGATATCGACTAATTTTGATGACGAATAGATGATGACTTATAAGATCAAGATGATGAATTTTGGGGGATTTGGAGTGTGACATGAACTTAGATGACGAATTGTGTAGAGATTGGATCTGGATGTGAATTGAATATAAATGATGGTTTAGTCTGATGTTTGAAGTCCAGGAGGAGGAGGAGAAGGCAGTTGATTTAATTTTTATTATGTATTTACAGTAATGCCATGTGTTCACATTGGTTCCCGCGGTTCTCGCAATAAAGATGGTTCTCGCATGAACCCTACCCTATATATATATATATATATAAGTCAGTTAACGTACAGTAGGGCTTATCGTACGATACGTGCGCGATCATCCCAGGCGTACGATCTGGTGCGAATTCAACCTTCCACATGCGATTTTGTCCATCTACACAGCCCATGCCATTTTTCACATTACCCCATGCTAGCCATTTTTTCACATGCGATATTCAATCTTCCACGTGCGATTTTGTCCATCTACACACCCCATGTCATTTTTCATATTACCCCATGCTAGCCATTTTTTCACATGCGATTTCATGCAAGCCATTGATTTTGTCCATGTACACACCCCATGCCATTTTTCACATTCCCCCATGCTAGTCATTTTTTCACATGCGAATTTCATTTGCATGGGATTTCAAAACATGCGATTTCATTGCATGTTCAAGCCATGCGATTTCATTTGCCTTTTTATAACATGCGAAGATTGAATTCGCACCAGATGGTACGGCTGGGATGATCACGTACGTATCGTACGATAAGCCCTATTGTACGTTACACTTTTTCTATATATATATATTCTAAAAACAGTTAAGAATAAAAGAACAATGTATAATTTTGAATTCATACTACTTTTTTCAGGTCTGTTTCTCTATTAGTTTAAGTATTGTCTTTAGGTGTGAATATCATTTCTTTTCCTCTTTAATTATTCGTTTATTTATGTATTAGTTTAATCAACAAAAACGATAAAAGATGCTAACAGGTGTTTTAATAATATATTTCCGACTTACAGGTTCTACCCCTGGGTGGGGGCATTCGGATGGATAATTCTGCTATTGTTAAGGTAAGTTACTTGAGGCATATATATGCATTGAATTCGATCATCATCATCATATAGAATATTTGACTTTTGATAATAAAAAGGGCGGCTAGATCGGATGGCAAACAGAGTGGGTGTTTATGCGGCAAGATTATTTCTAACATCACAAGACTTTCCTGGTGCTTCTTTCCTGATTGCAAATTATGGTAATGCCAGTGATGAACATGTGTCAATGACTTAAAATGTTGGCTGCAAGCAATCTAGTTATGTTTTTTTTGTGTGTTTCTATGTAATTCCGAGCATACAAATTTAAAGATAACTGTAAGGGTGTTTTTAGTTTTATGCCTTTTTCTGGTTTATGTATGCCTTCTAATGTATGTATGTACAAAGTAGTGTTTGTTTTTTATAAGTTATTTATGTATTGTGTTAAATACTCAATTGTATTTATGTTTTGGTTTCGAAAATTAAAACGCTTAAATATGTTTGTTATTCACTTAGGTGTTGCTAAATGCACCACCTCTTTTACTTGTTATACCTCCTTTCCTTTTTGAAATCACATTAAACGTTTTCATACTTCACCCTAGAAATTTCAATTCAAACCTTTTTAGTTATTCTTTTTCGTATTGTTAGCTTTAATATTTTTAAGACGTTTTTTGTCTTTATTTTTTAAAGAACGTTTTGTAATTTTTTTAAATTTTTAAATAACTTTTTTCAACGTTTTTATAATACTTTTAAGTAACGTTTTTATCAAACTTCTTTTTTTTTCTAAAATTTTTTTTAAGGCTCTGTAGAAAATGACACTGTTTGTTTAGCCACCATATTCTCTTGATAACTTATCAAACAAAATTTACAAAAGAATATAACTGTAAATAAATTTGATGGTTTGAGAACTAATAGAAACCAACTTATCGAATATAAATGTATGTATCTATACGAGTTTCTTAAATCAAAACTAATGATTTTGAATTGCCATGATCATTATCTTAGTTTTATATATTGGCTGAGGATCAAATAGAAAGTTTATTTTGGCTAGGAAGGATAGGAAGCAATAGGATTATAACATGTGGCAAAATTTAAAATAAAGAGCAAGGGTATTTTAGTCAATTTTACCCAATATTTTCCCTTCTTCTTCTTCTTCTTCTTCTTCTCTCTGTAATTTCAAAACCCACCATCTTCAACCTTTTATTCATTGTCTATCTCAATAATCACTTCATTATAGTGCGATTTTTGTCACCAACAATGATTCAAGCACCCAATCAGCATGTTCTTCAACTTTTTTTTTAAGAAACCCAGTTTAATTTCATACAATATCTCATTTTTTTCCTGTGATTTTGAAGCGAATCACTCGATTCGTTCGATTCGATCGCTGATAAGTGTTTCTAACATTCAAATTTCGTCAATCGGTGAAGAAAATCTGAAGAAATCGGCTTCGATCTATGTAAGAAATTTTTTAATTGCATTTTTACGATGTGGGTTTTTGAATTGAGTCATTGTGTTTTATGTAACAACTGTGCTTGTAATCACTATGAACAGTTCTGTTATCAATAAAACAATGTTATTTGATCCCAATGTTTGTTTTGTTATGTTATACATTTTTCATGTTTTGACTTTTGTTCAATTCCAAACTCTACATCACTTTCTGGAGAGTTATACGCAAACTAGTGCGTAAACGTACTCAGTTTAATGCGAGAAATACTCCGGAACATCAACATATACTCAACGTACCTTAAATAACCTTTACATAACTTAGAAATAAGTTTTGAAGGCTTTGGTATGGCAAAAACAAGTTAATTCGCTTACAGGGACTAAACTTGACAAACTGCGAAAGTATGTCAATTTGAACTGTAACGAACATTCCGGAACATGACCATAAGTTAAACACACCTTAAATATCCTTTACATAGCTTAGAAATAGGCTTTGAGGGGTTTGGTGTGCTAAAATAAACTTTTGGGATATTCAGGGACTAAAAGTGTCAAAAAGTGCACAAGTTTGCATTTTCGCGCATAACTTACGTTCTGAATACATCTGGACATCCAAAAATTTATGTAAGCATGACTACATTATATTTTAGTGTTCGCCTTAAGAAAAATCCATTCGTTTCGTCATTTGGATCGTTTTTCGCGCTTATGCGCATTCCGTCGTAATTAAGCGAACATCGCGTTCGTACGACTAAACGAACCATCATCTGAGATATTTTTGAACATGTTTTGAGTTCCCTATACTTTAACTTCATTTTAGAGCCTTAAAATGAGGTTAACGGGGTTCAAACGAATCGAAAAAGGGCTTAAACACGTGCAGGGACCATTTCTGCCAAGTTTGAAACAATTCTGGAACTGGGAGGCAGTCGCGTAGCGCGAGCCCTAAGGCTCTACCCGTCGCGCTACGCGAGTGAGTGATCTGGACCAGATTCAATGTCTTTTTAGCAAGTTGCAGCTGATTGATTCGTGTCCACACATTCTAAACGGGTCTAGTCAGCGGATAAGAACAAGTTTCTAGCGACCACAACTTTGTGACAAGTGTACGGCTCGGATCGTGGCACGATATTCAAGAAACGATCCTAGCGGCTCTACTTTTTCTATAAATACCCACCCCCCTTTGGCTTAAAAACCCACAAATCTGATCATTTGGGCTCTAAGTTGGAACCTTCGTTTCATACCTGAGCTATTTTGATCTGGGTTAGCATTCGGGGACCCTTCGTAAGTATTCTTTCGTTCTTTTCCTTATTTTTACTGCTTTTCGAGTCAGAAAGTCAAACTTTGTTTGACTTTCAGCATTGACCAGTAATGGTCAATGCGAAGTTCGTTAGAACTTCGCAACGTGATTGTAATCACGATGGTCATAGTCCCTTGGGACTATGCCTACTGATTACCACGTTGTCTAGGGTCGTAGGGTAAGCGATCTAATAAATCGCTTATACCTCGAACCCGACCCAGTTTGGTCGATCATTAGGATCCGACCAAATACTTTAGGTGACCATAGTAGGTAGGGAATAACCTTTCGAGGTTATACCCTATGGTCACATCGTTTAAGTAGTTGTATGATAGGTAGTTTATATGCCTTAGGTAAATTACCAGAATACCCTTTTCATACATAATTGGTAATTTAGCATATGTAACCTAAACTTTTGTCACGTAACTGATTATGTAACATGTTTAGGCATATAATACTTGTCATAGGACTAGTTAGGCGGTCCGAACGCGTTTCACGCGCACGATGCGTTAAAGTAGCGTAAGCTACCTAAACGGATCATAATGGGTCAATAAGACTTAGGTTAAGTTTCATTTAGCATGTAGGCTTTGTTAAACCATATCACGTGAGTTCCGACACTCATTTGGTTTACAAACCCTAATGCTACCCAGTCTTCCGAGATAGGTCCGGTTTATTAACATAGTTACCTATATTAGGTGTCGTTTGATTCCGAGATCTATAGCATTACTTGGTGGTTATCTTTTGACAACTGAGCAATCTCAAGTGAGTACATAGACCCCTCTTTTACTGTTTTCCAAACTGTTTTGGGGTGGAACACATGTGCCTACTTGTTACTTTCCTGCTTTCCTGTTTTCACATCATATACCTGCTATGTTCGTTAGTACATTATAGTACATGATTTCATTACATCTTATGCTAGGTGTGCCCATTGTGTGCATTACTTAGTACATTGTTTTACATGACATTTCATGCTAGGTGTGCCCATTGTGTGCATTACTTAGTACATTGTTTTACATGACATTTTCTGCTAGGTGTGCCCATTGTGTGCATTACTTAGTACATTGTTTTACATGACATTTCCTGCTAGGTATGCCCATTGTGTGCATTACTTAGTACATTGTTTTACATGACATTTCCTGCTAGGTGTGCCCATTGTGTGCATTACTTAGTACATCGTTTTACATGACATTTCACGCTATGTATGTTCATTTGATTACATACTTAGTGCATTGTTTTCACATGTTTACATTTTGGTATGACATTTGGTTTGTTTACATGGGACAATACATTCATTAACATTAGCTACGCCGTTCGTTAGTAGGTAGTGGTACCATAGGAATTGACAACTCCCGTTCCGGACATCCCAGGGAAAGGGGACAGAAAGGAATGACCGAATTCGATGATATAAGACAGATAGACCTTTAATTTGTTTAAAGGGTTTATCACCACAGTCACAAGGCTTGGATGTATGCATTTTCACAATACCGCATAAATGTTCATATTAAATAGTTGCATGCATTTACACAAAACATTGCTTTGATTTAAACCAAGTTTTACTTCAATACTTTGTTTTTGTGCATATGGTTTAGTTGAGACATTTCACTTGCCATACATGACATTTTGACATAGACATTTGACATGGATATTTGACATAGACATTTGACATGGATATTTGACATAGACATTTGACATGGATATTTGACATAGACATTTGACATGGATATTTGACATAGACATTTGACATGGATATTTGACATAGACATTTTGACATGATTTACATTTGACACAAACACTTTTGACATTGGTTTTACATACTACATGATTTACATTTTGACATGAACACTTTGACATATTATTTAATACATTTGACAATTGAATTAAACATAGACTTCTTACATTGGTTGGTTTGGTTTGATTAAGTGATTAAGTAACGATACGTGTGTAATATGATACAAGCATGGTGGATACGCCGCTGGTACTTCCTATATATAAGTGTTTGTATGGTATTATATGTCGTAACGTTATTTGAATCATTTCAGTTTGAGACATAGAACATTTTATACAAATAACATATTTTTCACAAGACATTGATTTACAAACAACTCATCTTATACAAACACATTTTTACATGGTCATTTATTTAACCTGACATTTACTTATACATATCATCTGATCTTATTATTTTCAAATGATTTACAAGACAAAGCAAATTACAAGGTTCATGACTAAACATTTTCTTAAACATAAGTCATGAATCCTATTTTTTTCACAAAACCTATGTATCTCACAGGCATTTTTATGCTGACGTACCTATTTTCACATGTGTTTTCAGGTGCTTTTCCATAGGATGTTGTTCATGATACTAGGGCGGACCTGTGCCTTAGAGACTTTAAAAGAAGATAGACTATGTTTAATTATGTTCTGAACTCTTAATTTACTGTTTCGAGTCAATGTAACACCCTTGTTTAATAAATAAAATACACTTTGTGTGCCATGGTTATGAGACAATTAATTCTGTCGCAACACGCCCCGATGTTTCCGCCGCGATTTGTTGTTTTACGCGGTCGGGGTGTGACAGAAGAGTTGGTATCAGAGCCAATGGTTATAGGGAATTAGGTTATTAGTAATGCTTTGACCTAGACTATAACTTTTCTAGGACCCTAACACAAGTTATCTTGTGTTTAGATCTTAAAACATGTACATCACCTATCCTTAGGTGATTATCAAAACAAGAACCAAATTTTCCGAATCAATTTTTGAAAAACAATCATCTGTTTTTGAATGTTTTATTACAAGGTTTTGAACCCTCAATTGTAAGGTTTTAAACCCTCTGTTATATGGTTTTGAACCCTTTTCAGTATTGGTTTTTGGCCTTGTGCCTTCAAATTTTCAAAATCCCGTCAAACGTTTTGGGTTTTAAATAATGTGAACATGTGCAAACTGGAAGGGTGAATGCCTGTATTCTGGGTTTTCTGTCTAGGCAAGCACTTCGTATACATCTCATCAGACGCGAGACCAGTTGTGCTTACCTGGGAATTCTTGGAGTGAGTGTTCACTTATAGGCGAGCATGTCTTCGCTAATACATTATTTTTGACCCATTTACTTTGATTAGTCACTGTGTGTCGTTTGTTTGCTTTGTGATACGAACGAATGACCACCATCTTTACTCTTGTTGATTTTGTTTCATCTCATTCTCTTCATCCAATCATCTCACTCGTTTCCTTTCATGTTTCCTCTTTTAGAATGCCTCCTCGACGCGAGAACCAGATAGCTACTGCCGAGCTGGCAGAAATTATTGCGGAACAGATGGCTGCTCAGTTCCCAAATCTCTTTGCTCAATGGCACGCAGCCAACAATAACAACAATGTCCCATGCAAATACAAGGATTTTAACCAGGCTAAACCACTCAAGTTTAGTGGTTCTGAGGGAGCGACTGGGCTTCTTCAGTGGTTCGAGAGCATAGAGAATACTTTTCGCCATGTGCAGTGTCCGGATAATCGCAAGGTCGAGTTCTCCTCGAGCGTATTTCAGAAGAGGGCTTTGACATGGTGGAACGGGGTTATGAGAGACCGGGGTGCAGAAGTTGCTCTCGCACAGACATGGGCTGAACTTAGAGCCCTTATGATGAGGGAATTCTGTCCTCGCCATGAACAGCGAGCGTTGGAGAAAGAGTTTGATGTTTTGAAGCAAGATAGTGGTGAGCACAGGGCTTATACTGATCGGTTTGAAGAATTGAGTCTGCTTTGCCCGACAATGGTCACCCCACTCGACAAGGCTATCGAGAGATACATCGATGGCCTACCTGACTCGGTACAAGACATTCTTACTGGTAGTAACCCTGCCACACTTCGTCAGGCGATCGAGTTATCTGCGACATTGACTGAGTCGCAGATCCGGAAGAACAAGTTACACCGGAAGGGTGACAAGGGCAAGAAACAGTCGGCAGATAAGGTGGATAACAAGAAAGGTCAAAACGGGAGTGAAAAGAACTCTGGTTCTTCAAAGAGGGCAAAGAAGCGTAAGGCTTCCCAAAATTTTGCTATCACTGCTCAAGCTAACCAGGTAGCTCACAACCAACCTGCACAGCATCCAGCAAAGAAACCCTATTCAGGGAATGCACCTTTGTGCAATAGATGCAATAGTTACCACCAGCCACAACTTCCATGCCGTTTCTGTACTAACTGTGGGAAATCAGGCCATCTCGCCAATGTTTGTCGATCTGCTCAGAATCCCGCGGTTCAGAACCCGGCTCAACAAGTTGCTCAGCCTCCTGCTCCACAACAGGGTCAAGCTGCACGACCACAATACCCACCAGGTGCGTGTTACAATTGTGGGGATCTGACCCACTATAGAAATCGGTGCCCAAGACTGGCGAACCAGAATCAGAACCAGAATCCGGCTCCGGCTCGAGGCCGAGTCTTTAACATGAATGCCCAAGAGGCACAGGCTGACGATAATGTGGTGAACGGTACGTTCTTTATTAATAATCAGCCTGCATCTGTTCTTTTCGATTCCGGTGCCGATAAGAGTTTCGTGTCTTTGTCCTTTGAGCAAATGCTTCGCGTGTCTAGAACGAAACTAGGCAAATCTTTGACAGTAGAGGTTGCTAGTGGTGAACCCATTGTTATTAATTCTGTTCTTCGCAACTGCCAGTTGAATCTTAACGACCATATTTTACCTATTGACCTCGCGCCTATGCAACTTGGAAGCTTCGACGTTATTGTGGGAATGGATTGGTTATCCAAGCATCACGCAGAGATAGTTTGTTCTAAGAAGATTGTTCGTGTGCCGCTTTCGACAGGCGAGATCCTGCAGGTTCAAGGTGAGAAGCCCATCGGTGGTCTCAAACTCATGTCTTGTTTTAAAGCTCGGAAGTATCTGCAGAAGAACTATGTGGCTTTCTTAGCACATGTTACAGAAGATAAAGGCAAGGGTAAGTCTATTTCAGATATTCCTGTCGTTCGGGATTATTCTGAAGTGTTCCCTGAAGATTTACCTGGTCTACCTCCAGCACGCCAAGTCGAGTTCCGCATTGATCTCGTACCTGGTGCAAATCCCATTGCCAGAGCTCCATATCGTCTTGCACCGTCTGAGATGCAAGAGTTGTCTAAACAGCTTCAGGAGCTCTCTGACAAAGGTTTTATCCGTCCCAGCTTTTCACCTTGGGGTGCTCCCGTTCTCTTTGTCAAGAAGAAGGATGGATCCTTTAGAATGTGTATTGATTATCGTGAGCTTAACAAGCTTACCATCAAGAATCGATATCCTCTACCTCGCATAGACGACCTCTTTGATCAGTTACAAGGCGCTTCTTATTTTTCGAAGATCGATCTGCGATCTGGATATCATCAACTTCGGGTGCAAGAAGGAGACATTCCGAAGACAGCATTCCGTACTCGTTATGGACATTACGAGTTCACAGTCATGCCATTCGGTTTGACTAATGCTCCTGCTGTTTTCATGGACTTAATGAATAGGGTCTGCAAACCTTATTTGGATCAGTTCGTCATTGTTTTTATTGACGACATCTTGATTTACTCTAAGACGCGAGCTGATCACGAGCAGCATCTTCGTCTTACTCTGGAACTCCTGAAGAAAGAGCAACTTTTCGCCAAATTCTCCAAGTGCGAATTTTGGCTTAAAGAAGTTCAATTTTTGGGACACATTATCAACGAACGAGGTATTCATGTAGATCCCTCCAAGATCAGTGCGATTAAGGATTGGGATACACCTTCTACTCCTACTGAAGTTCGTTCTTTTCTTGGTCTAGCGGGTTATTATCGCCGTTTCATTGAAAACTTCTCTAAGATTGCAGTTCCTCTAACTGCTCTAACTCAGAAGAAAATGCCCTTTTACTGGGGATTCAAACAAGAGGAAGCTTTTCAACACCTGAAGCAAAAGCTTTGCGATGCGCCTGTTCTATCATTGCCTGAGGGTGATGATGATTTTTTTGTGTATTGTGATGCATCGAAATTGGGTCTTGGCTGTGTTCTTATGCAAAGGAACAAAGTCATAGCCTATGCATCAAGACAATTGAAGATACATGAGAAGAACTACACCACTCATGATCTTGAGTTAGGTGCAGTTGTCTTTGCTCTCAAGATCTGGAGACACTATTTGTACGGCACAAAATGTGTGGTTTTCACTGACCACAAAAGTCTTCAGCATATCTTCAACCAGAAAGAACTCAACATGAGGCAACGACGTTGGGTTGAGCTTTTAAACGACTATGATTGCGAAATTCGCTACCATCCTGGTAAGGCGAATGTCGTAGCTGATGCATTGAGTCGTAAGGAACGTACTAAGCTTCATTGTGTACGTGTTCAATCTGTTATTCAAGCTCGATCTGATATTCAAGCACGCATTTCTCAGTCTCAACAATCTTGTGTTTCACAAGGTTTGATGGATAAGGAATTTCCTTATCACATAACACCTGCTCTGGAACTGAAGGACAATGGATCATATTACTTCATGGACCGTTTGTGGGTCCCAAGCCAGGATGATCTTCGTACCTTGCTTATGGATGAAGCCCATAAGTCTCGCTATTCTATTCATCCGGGCTCAGATAAAATGTATAAGGATCTTCGTATTCACTATTGGTGGCCTGGTATGAAGAAAGACATTGCCTTATACGTATCCAAATGCCTTACTTGTCTTAAGGTTAAGGCTGAACATCAACATCCTTCTGGTTTATTGGAGCAACCAGAGATCCCAGTTTGGAAATGGGAAAACATTACTATGGATCTTGTTACCAAACTCCCACGCACAAAGAAAGGTCATGATGCCATCTGGGTAGTCGTTGATCGTCTTACAAAGTCAGCGCATTTCATGCCAATCCGCGAGGATTTTCCTACTGACAGACTTGCTCAAATCTATGTAGATGAAATTGTGGCTCGACATGGTGTTCCTTTGAACATCATTTCTGACAGAGATGCTCGTTTCACTTCTCATTTTTGGAGAACCATGCAATCTGCTATGGGAACCCAACTTAATCTGAGCACAGCTTATCATCCGCAAACGGATGGTCAATCTGAGAGAACAATCCAGACTCTGGAGGATATGCTTAGAGCTTGTGTGATCGATTTTGGTGGTAGCTGGGATTCACATCTGAAATTGATTGAATTCTCCTACAACAACAGTTATCACACTAGCATCAAAATGGCTCCTTTCGAAGCTCTCTATGGTCGAAAATGTCGTTCACCAGTCTGCTGGAATGAGATTGGCGAGGCTCAACTTACTGGACCTGCCCTCATTTTAGAGACAACTGACAAGGTCAAGAAAGTTCGTGATAACCTTCAGGCAGCTAGAAGTCGTCAGAAGATTTACGCGGACCCAAAACGCAAAGCCTTGGAATTTCAAGTCGGTGATCGAGTATTACTTAAGGTCTCACCTTGGAAAGGTGTGATCAGATTTGGAAAGAAAGGAAAACTTGCACCTAGATACGTTGGACCATTCAAGATCGTCGAAAGAATCGGAAAGGTAGCCTACAGACTTGAGTTACCTCCTGAACTTGGAAATGTTCATCCAACTTTTCACATATCAAATCTCAAGAAGTGTACAGCTGATGAGAACTACTCCATACCGCTTGACGAAATTCGTGTTGGCAAAACACTGAAATTTGTTGAGAAACCAGTGGAAATCATGGAACGTGAAGTCAAGTGGCTTAAACGCAAGCGCATTCCTTTGGTCAAAGTTCGCTGGGAAGCTAAGCGTGGACCTGAGTTTACTTGGGAACGCGAAGATCAAATGAAGGCGAAATATCCACATCTTTTCTCACGAGTTTCCTCTAAAAAAATTTCGGGACGAAATTTCCACAAGTAGGGGAGACTGTAACAACTGTGCTTGTAATCACTATGAACAGTTCTGTTATCAATAAAACAATGTTATTTGATCCCAATGTTTGTTTTGTTATGTTATACATTTTTCATGTTTTGACTTTTGTTCAATTCCAAACTCTACATCACTTTCTGGAGAGTTATACGCAAACTAGTGCGTAAACGTACTCAGTTTAATGCGAGAAATACTCCGGAGCATCAACATATACTCAACGTACCTTAAATAACCTTTACATAACTTAGAAATAAGTTTTGAAGGCTTTGGTATGGCAAAAACAAGTTAATTCGCTTACAGGGACTAAACTTGACAAACTGCGAAAGTATGTCAATTTGAACTGTAACGAACATTCCGGAACATGACCATAAGTTAAACACACCTTAAATATCCTTTACATAGCTTAGAAATAGGCTTTGAGGGGTTTGGTGTGCTAAAATAAACTTTTGGGATATTCAGGGACTAAAAGTGTCAAAAAGTGCACAAGTTTGCATTTTCGCGCATAACTTACGTTCTGAATACATCTGGACATCCAAAAATTTATGTAAGCATGACTACATTATATTTTAGTGTTCTCCTTAAGAAAAATCCATTCGTTTCGTCATTTGGATCGTTTTTCGCGCTTATGCGCATTCCGTCGTAATTAAGCGAACATCGCGTTCGTACGACTAAACGAACCATCATCTGAGATATTTTTGAACATGTTTTGAGTTCCCTATACTTAACTTCATTTTAGAGCCTTAAAATGAGGTTAACGGGGTTCAAACGCATCGAAAAAGGGCTTAAACACGTGCAGGGACCATTTCTGCCAAGTTTGAAACAATTCTGGAACTGGGAGGCAGTCGCGTAGCGCGAGCCCTAAGGCTCTACCCGTCGCGCTACGCGAGTGAGTGATCTGGACCAGATTCAATGTCTTTTTAGCAAGTTGCAGCTGATTGATTCGTGTCCACACATTCTAAACGGGTCTAGTCAGCGGATAAGAACAAGTTTCTAGCGACCACAACTTTGTGACAAGTGTACGGCTCGGATCGTGGCACGATATTCAAGAAACGATCCTAGCGGCTCTACTTTTTCTATAAATACCCACCCCCCTTTGGCTTAAAAACCCACAAATCTGATCATTTGGGCTCTAAGTTGGAACCTTCGTTTCATACCTGAGCTATTTTGATCTGGGTTAGCATTCGGGGACCCTTCGTAAGTATTCTTTCGTTCTTTTCCTTATTTTTACTGCTTTTCGAGTCAGAAAGTCAAACTTTGTTTGACTTTCAGCATTGACCAGTAATGGTCAATGCGAAGTTCGTTAGAACTTCGCAACGTGATTGTAATCACGATGGTCATAGTCCCTTGGGACTATGCCTACTGATTACCACGTTGTCTAGGGTCGTAGGGTAAGCGATCTAATAAATCGCTTATACCTCGAACCCGACCCAGTTTGGTCGATCATTAGGATCCGACCAAATACTTTAGGTGACCATAGTAGGTAGGGAATAACCTTTCGAGGTTATACCCTATGGTCACATCGTTTAAGTAGTTGTATGATAGGTAGTTTATATGCCTTAGGTAAATTACCAGAATACCCTTTTCATACATAATTGGTAATTTAGCATATGTAACCTAAACTTTTGTCACGTAACTGATTATGTAACATGTTTAGGCATATAATACTTGTCATAGGACTAGTTAGGCGGTCCGAACGCGTTTCACGCGCACGATGCGTTAAAGTAGCGTAAGCTACCTAAACGGATCATAATGGGTCAATAAGACTTAGGTTAAGTTTCATTTAGCATGTAGGCTTTGTTAAACCATATCACGTGAGTTCCGACACTCATTTGGTTTACAAACCCTAATGCTACCCAGTCTTCCGAGATAGGTCCGGTTTATTAACATAGTTACCTATATTAGGTGCCGTTTGATTCCGAGATCTATAGCATTACTTGGTGGTTATCTTTTGACAACTGAGCAATCTCAAGTGAGTACATAGACCCCTCTTTTACTGTTTTCCAAACTGTTTTGGGGTGGAACACATGTGCCTACTTGTTACTTTCCTGCTTTCCTGTTTTCACATCATATACCTGCTATGTTCGTTAGTACATTATAGTACATGATTTCATTACATCTTATGCTAGGTGTGCCCATTGTGTGCATTACTTAGTACATTGTTTTACATGACATTTCATGCTAGGTGTGCCCATTGTGTGCATTACTTAGTACATTGTTTTACATGACATTTTCTGCTAGGTGTGCCCATTGTGTGCATTACTTAGTACATTGTTTTACATGACATTTCCTGCTAGGTGTGCCCATTGTGTGCATTACTTAGTACATTGTTTTACATGACATTTCCTGCTAGGTGTGCCCATTGTGTGCATTACTTAGTACATTGTTTTACATGACATTTCCTGCTAGGTGTGCCCATTGTGTGCATTACTTAGTACATTGTTTTACATGACATTTCCTGCTAGGTGTGCCCATTGTGTGCATTACTTAGTACATCGTTTTACATGACATTTCACGCTATGTATGTTCATTTGATTACATACTTAGTGCATTGTTTTCACATGTTTACATTTTGGTATGACATTTGGTTTGTTTACATGGGACAATACATTCATTAACATTAGCTACGCCGTTCGTTAGTAGGTAGTGGTACCATAGGAATTGACAACTCCCGTTCCGGACATCCCAGGGAAAGGGGACAGAAAGGAATGACCGAATTCGATGATATAAGACAGATAGACCTTTAATTTGTTTAAAGGGTTTATCACCACAGTCACAAGGCTTGGATGTATGCATTTTCACAATACCGCATAAATGTTCATATTAAATAGTTGCATGCATTTACACATAACATAGCTTTGATTTAAACCAAGTTTTACTTCAATACTTTGTTTTTGTGCATATGGTTTAGTTGAGACATTTCACTTGCCATACATGACATTTTGACATAGACATTTGACATTGATATTTGACATAGACATTTGACATGGATATTTGACATAGACATTTGACATGGATATTTGACATAGACATTTGACATGGATATTTGACATAGACATTTGACATGGATATTTGACATAGACATTTTGACATGATTTACATTTGACACAAACACTTTTGACATTGGTTTTACATACTACATGATTTACATTTTGACATGAACACTTTGACATATTATTTAATACATTTGACAATTGAATTAAACATAGAATTCTTACATTGGTTGGTTTGGTTTGATTAAGTGATTAAGTAACGATACGTGTGTAATATGATACAAGCATGGTGGATACGCCGCTGGTACTTCCTATATATAAGTGTTTGTATGGTATTATATGTCGTAACGTTATTTGAATCATTTCAGTTTGAGACATAGAACATTTTATACAAATAACATATTTTTTACAAGACATTGATTTACAAACAACTCATCTTATACAAACACATTTTTACATGGTCATTTATTTAACCTGACATTTACTTATACATATCATCTGATCTTATTATTTTCAAATGATTTACAAGACAAAGCAAATTACAAGGTTCATGACTAAACATTTTCTTAAACATAAGTCATGAATCCTATTTTTTTCACAAAACCTATGTATCTCACAGGCATTTTTATGCTGACGTACCTATTTTCACATGTGTTTTCAGGTGCTTTTCCATAGGATGTTGTTCATGATACTAGGGCGGACCTGTGCCTTAGAGACTTTAAAAGAAGATAGACTATGTTTAATTATGTTCTGAACTCTTAATTTACTGTTTCGAGTCAATGTAACACCCTTGTTTAATAAATAAAATACACTTTGTGTGCCATGGTTATGAGACAATTAATTCTGTCGCAACACGCCCCGATGTTTCCGCCGCGATTTGTTGTTTTACGCGGTCGGGGTGTGACATTTTACGATCTTGGCGGGGGCCCGGGGGCAACGCCCCTGGGAGCAGGGTCCAAGGGGCAGAGCCCCTGGCTGGGGTCGAGCTGACCTGGTGATTGCGTTTTAGAAATAAGACATTTTTATGTGTTTTCTGGCCATTGTGTATTAGAAAACACATTTTTGAAGTGTTTTTAGTCCTTTGTGTTTTAGGTAAAACACATTTTTATATGTTTTCAGTCCATTGCGTTTTAGAAAGAACAATTTCTTTTGTGTTTTTAGGCCATTGCGTTTTAGAAATAAGACATTTTTATGTGTTTTCTGGCCATTACGTTTTAGAAAACACATTTTTAAAGTGTTTTTCGTCCATTACGTTTTAGGTAAAACACATTTTTATGTGTTTTCAGTCCATTGCGTTTTAGAAAGTACACTTTCTTTTGTGTTTTTAAGCAATTACGTGTTAGAAAAAAGACATTTTTAAGTGTTTTCTGGCCATTGCGTTTTGAAAATAAGACATTTCTTTGTGTTTTGGGTGCATTGCGTTTTAGGTAAAACACATTTTTATGTGTTTTAGTCCATTGAGTTTTAGAAAGTACACTTTCTTTTGTGTTTTTAGGCCATTGCGCTTTAGAAGTAAGACATTTTTAAGTGTTTTCTGGTCATTGCGTTTTAGAAATAAGACATTTCTTTGTGTTTTTTGTGCATTGCATTTTAGGTAAAACACATTTTTATGTGTTTTCAGTCCATTGCGTTTTAGAAAATACACTTTCTTTTGTGTTTTTAGGCCATTGCGTTTTAGAAAAAAAAAAATATTTTTAAGTGTTTTCTGACCATTGCGTTTAAAAAAAAATTGATTAAATTGCTTTAATAAAAATGCATCAGAAAATTTAATTTTCTGGAAATTGCCTCATTTCATAGACAAAAATTCGTACACAGTTTTTTATCTCCTACTTCCTGGTTTAGACAATTCACAGACAAAAGATACACTGGTTCAATGCGTTTTAGAGAGAACACTTTCTTTTGTGTTTTTAGGCCATTGCGTTTTAGAAATAAGACATTTTTATGTGTTTTCTAGCCATTTCTTTTTAGAAACACACATTTTTTGAAGTGTTTTTAGTCCATTGCGTTTTAGGTAAAACACATATTTATGTGTTTTCAGTCAATTGCATTTTAGAAAGAACACTTTCTTTCGTGTTTTTAAGCCATTGCGTTTTAGAAAAAAGATATTTTTAAGTGTTTTCTAGCCATTGCATTTTAGAAATAAGACATTTCTTTGTGTTTTTTGTTCATTTCGTTTTAGAAAAAAGTCACTTTTTTTTACATTTTTTCCATTGCGTTTTAAGCAACTGGGTTTTCGAAATTTTTTTCAAAAATATAGAAATAGTATATTCGTTTTAAAGATAAAAAAATGCTCATTTTTGTGCAATTTTTATAAAAAATTAACGTCGTATGAAAAAGTTATTAACGTTTAAAAAATGGGGGGGGGGGATTGGAAGAGAGAGAAACTATTGTCCTGTGACATGTGTGTTTGCGTAATCATTGTACAACTCCGAACAATTCAAACATCAATAAAACAATGTGATTTGTTCACAATATTTGTTATTTATGTTTGACATTTTGCACGTTTTGATTTTTGTTCGATTTTAAACTCTATATCGCTTTCTGGAAAGTTATACGCAACTTGATGCGTAAATGTAATCAGTTTAATGCGACAAACACTTTGGAATAGTAAAATAAGCTTAACATACCTTAAATAACCTTTACATAACTTAGAAATAAGTTTTAAAGGGTTTGGTATGGCAAAAACAAGTTTATTCGCTCATAGAGACTATTTGCGTCAAACTGCAAAAGTCTGCCGTTTCGTATGGCAACGTACATTCCGGAACATGATCATAAGCTAAACATACCATAAATAACCTTCACATAGCTTAGAAATAAGCTTTTAGGGGTTCGGTGTGCGAAAATACGCTTATTTGATCAATAGGGACTAAAAGCGTCAAAAACTGCGTAAGTTTGCATTTACGCGCATATCTTACGTTCTGACCACATCCGGACATCCAAAAATTTTTGTAGTCACTAAAATATTTTATTTTAGTGATAGGAATGCAAAAATCCCATTCGTCGTATAATCTGGATCGTTTTCGCGTCCGTTCGAGTTTCGTCGTAATTAGTCGAATAACGCGATCGTACGACCAAACGAACCGACATCCTTGATATTTCCAAGCATATTTCAAGTCTCCTACACTTTGACGTCCTTGTAGAGCCTTAAAAATGACTTAACGGAGGTTGAATACGTCAAATATGCATGAATGTGTGTGCAGGGACTGAAATTATAATTTTTGAAACTGTTATACAGCGCTCGCGGGCCGCGACCGCCTAAGCGGTATCTGTCGCGGGGCGCGACAGCCCCCTAGTGACAGAAGGTTTGGTTTTCAGCTTCCAGCTTGATTGTCAGGGACTTTTATGCAATTTTCATTGCTTGGGCATTACACAAACACTTGTAATGATCCTACAATCATCCAACAACTATAAATACCCCCTCCTTCACCTCATTCTTTACACATTTAATCTTTTCTACTCTCTTGAACTCTAAGTGGAGGATTTCCATCTTTGGGAGCCACCTACCCGAGTTCTTCTAGTTCAATCTTTCAGCCATAGAGCCTTGTAAGTGTTCTTTCATGGCTTAGTCTCTATTTTCAGCTATTTAAAGCTGAAAGTCAACCAGTTTCACTAACAGTTTGACTTTCGGTTTTGACCATCAATTGGTCAAATCAAAGTTCAATTGAACTTTGCAACGTGATTGTCATCACGATGGTTATAATCCTTAGCGATTATACCTATTGATTACCACGTTGACTAGGCGTAGTGACGAGTCAAAGTTTCAGTCAAAATGCGTACTTATGCGCATTTTACGATGGAACTATTTTCGGGTATCAAAACACTTTGTTTTGATACCAAATCAGTTTGCTAACTTAGTTAAACATATTTTAACATGTTTAACTCACCACTACTAGTTTAGTGCTTGTTTAGGGTCGTAAGTCAAGCGGTCTCGACAACCGCTTAGACTTTCGAACCCGACCTGTTTGGTCGATCATTAGGATCGGACCAAACATATTTAGTGATCATAGTTGTATAGGGAATAACCTACTGAGGTTATACCTTATGATCACTTAGGTTGGTTAGTTTTTCGTTAAGTCGTTTATATGCCCATTAAAAATGACCAAAATGCCCTTTTTGAGCATAAATTCATTTTTAATATATGTAATCAAGTTTTTGACATCTAAACTGATATAATAACATTTTTAAACATGTTTGGGCACGTAAGACTTAACATATGACATAAATAACCATCCGACCTTAGATTTACGCAAACGACACGTTAAAGTAGCTTAAACTACCTTAATGAGTCGAAACGGGTCAAAACCACTTAGGTTAACTTTCTAATCAGAATGTTAGGTTTATTAAATCATACCATATGAGTTCAAATACTCATTTGATTTATGGAACCTCATTCTATCCTATCTCCCGATTTAGGATCCGATTATTAACGTAGCTATATTAGGTGCCATTTGATTTTGTGATCCTTGAAGCTTTATTTGGTCTTTATTCCAAGACTAATAAGCAATCCCAAGTGAGTACATAGTCCCCTCTTTTACCGCTTTCAAATATTTTGGGGTGAAACACTTGTGCTTACATGTTACTTTCATGCTTTCATTGCTTTTTATAACATATACATGCTATGTTCACCTAGTACATGATTTCAATTATGTTTTGCTATGTATGTTGACTGAGCATGCTAGCACATTGATTTCATAGACATTTTATTGCATATGTTTACACAACATATGGACACATTGATTTACATCACATTCCTGCTATATATGTTTACTGAGCATGTTAGCACATTGATTTCATGGACATTTCTACGATGTATGTTTACTTAGTATACGTAGTACATGGTTTTCACATAGCATGCTTACATTGGTTATGACATTTGGTATGTTTAACGGGACAATAATACATTCATTAACATTGATCACGCCGCTCGGTAGTATGTAATGGTACCATAGGACTTGACAAATCCCGTTCCCAACTTCCTAGGTTTGTTTGGAAGTAGGGAATGGCAGAATCCGAAAACATTTTTTATAAACCTTTGATTCGTTTAATGGTTTATCCGACAGTCTCATGGCTTGAATGTATGCGATAAACATTACTGCATAAGTGTTTGTGTCCATAAAGCATTGGTTTTGCAAACCACATCTTTTGATTTAAACTTAGGTTTATTCAAAGACATTGTTTTGTACATTTTACATATGGGATTGAGTAAATACTTTTTATTCACCACACATGACATTTGGTTACACATTGACATTATACATATGGTTTGAGTAAATACTTTTTACTTGCCATACATTACATTTGATTATACATGACATGGTTTACATTGATATTTGGACATCGTTTATACATAAACATTTTGACATTGGCTTTGACAAGACATTTTTTGTGGTTATTTGGTAAGTGATTTAAATAACGAGGCATGTGTAATATGATAAAAGCATGGTGGATACGCCACTGGTACTTCCCATATATAAGTGCTTTTATGATATTACATATCGTAGCGTTATCTAAACCACTTCATCAAATACATGATACATTTTTATACAAATAACATATTTTTACAAGACATTGTTTTACAAATGACATGTTTTACACAAATTCATTTTTACTTGGTTATTCATTTAACCATGCATTATTCTTTTATATCATTGATTTTCGTATTGAATTTCACATGATTTTATAAAAGAAAACATTTTTACAAGGTTCATGACTACTTTTTGTTAAACACTTCTTTTAACTACAAGCCATAAATCCTTCATAAACAAAATCTATGTATCTCACAGGCATTTTTATGCTGACGTACCTATTTTTACATGTGTTTCAGAAGCTAATGCTTGATGTTGATTGTGATACACTTAGGCGGACTCAGGCCTTAGTGACTTAAAAGATAGTTTAATTATGTTATATTTCCGTTAATGCAAATACAATGTAAACACTTTAATTAATAAAACAAAACTTTAATTACCATGGTTGTGAAACGATAATTCTGTCGCTCCACTCCCCGACGTTTCCGCCGCGGTTTGCTGTTTACGCGGTCGGGGTGTGACATAAGAGTTGGTATCAGAGCTCATGTTTATAGGGAATTAGGTTATTAGTAATGCTTTGACCTAGAATATAACCTTTCTAGGACCCTAACACAAGTTATCTTATGTTTAGATCTTAAAACAATACACGTCACCTATCCTTAGGTGATTACCAAAACAAGAACACAACTTTCCAAAACGATTTTGAAATCAATCGTCTATTCTTGGATGATTTCTTTTGGCCTTGTGCCTTCCAAATTTTTAAAATCTCATCAAAGTTTGGGTCTAAATAATGTGAACACGTGCAATCTGGAAGTGTGGGTGCCTGTACCTCGAGTTTTCTGTTTAAGGCTAGAGTGTTTGTACAAATCCGTAGTATCGGATCAGTCATGGGAACTCTTGGGGTGAGTGTCCACTTATAGGCTAAAACATGTCTTCGCGATACATTGTTATGACCCATTTACTTTGATTAGTCACTGTGTGTCGTTTGTTGTGATGAGGTAACGAACAAATGACCACCATCCTTACATTTTGTCGATATTTAGGATATCTCATTTTTTTCACCATATCATCTCACTCGTTTTCTCTTATGTTTTCCTCTTTTAGAATGCCTCCTCGACGAAACGTTCAACAACCCGATGCCGAACTGGCAACTATTATACACAGCAGATGGTTGCTATGCTACCAAATCTCATCACTCAAATTAACCAAGCCAACAATAACAATGTTAATGCACCTGCTCCGTGCAACTTTAAACAATTTATCTCGGCTAAACCGCTCAAGTTTAGTAGTTCTGAAGGAGCAACTGGGCTCCTACAATGATTTTAGAGTCTTGAGAGCACTTGTCGCCATGTTCAGTGTCCAAACAATCGTAAGGTCGAGTTTGCTTCTAGCGTATTCCAAACGAGGGCTCTCACATGGTGGAATGGGTTAATAAGAGATCGAGGGGCTGATGTCGGTTTGGGTCATACTTGGGAGGAACTTAGAGGTCTAATGATGAGAGAGTTCTGCCCTCATCACGAGCAGAGGGCTTTAGAAAATGAGTTCCATGACCTGAAACAAGACAGTGGTGAACACCGAGCTTACACTGATAGATACGAGGAGTTAAGTTTGCTCTGTCCGAAAATGGTCACGCCTTTGGATAAGGCGATTGAGAAATATATAGACGGTTTACCATATCCTATTCAGGATATTGTCACTGCAGTTACCCGACTACAGTCCGACAGGCCATTGAGCTAGCTGCAACCCTAACTGACTCTCAAGTCAAAAAGGGTAAGCTCCACAGGAAGGGTGACAAGAAAAAGAAACAGTCTGATAACACCAAGGAGCAAAAGGGTAAGAAAGATGAGTCTTCAAAGAGATCAAGAAAGTGTAAGGCTTCCAAGAATTTTGTCATTACCTCTCAGACTAACCAGGCAGCACAGAATCAACCTGCACAACCTGCTGTCAAGAGGCAGTATGCTGGCAATGCACCTCTGTGCAACAAGTGTAACAGCCACCACCAACCACATGTGCAATGCCGCATCTGCACAAACTGTGGGAAATCGGGTCATCTTGCCAACACATGCCGCTTAGCTATTAACCAAAATCAGGCAGCACAAAACCCTGCCCAGCAACCTGCACGACCTCACTATCCACCTGGTTCATGTTACAACTATGGGGATCTGACCCACTACATGAACAATTGCCCGAAGTTGGCAAACACAAATCAGGCATAGGCTCGTGGTCGAGCTTTTAATTTGAATGCAAATGAGGCGCGTGCAGATAACGAAGTGGTGAACGGTACATTCTTTGTTAACAACCAACCTGCTTCTATTCTTTTTGATTCGGGTGCTGATAAGAGTTTTGTGTCCTTAGCTTTTGAGCCTTTCTTTCGATAACTAGAACAAAACTAGGAAAGCCCTTGACAGTAGAAGTAGCTAGTGGTGAACCCGTTGTACTCGATTCTATTCTTCGAAATTGCCAGTTGAACTTTAATAACCATCTTTTCCCTATTGACCTCACACCGATGCAACTTGGGAGCTTCGATGTAATAGTAGGAATGGATTGGTTAGCCAAATACCATGCTGAGGTGGTTTGTTTTGAAAAGATTGTTCATATACTGTTTTCGACTGGTGAAACCTTAGAAGTTCGTGGGGAGAAACCCATTAGTAGTCTTAAACTCATGTCCTGTACCCAAGCCCAAAAATACCTACGAAATAAATATGTCGCCTTCTTGGCACATGTCGTAGAGGAGAAAGGCAAGGGTAAGACTATTCAAGATATCCCTGTTGTTCGGGATTATCCTGAGGTATTTCCTGAAGAATTACCTGGTTTACCCCCTGTACGCCAAGTTGAGTTCCGTATTGATCTTGTACCTGGTGCAAATCATGTTGCTAAATCATCTTATCGTCTTGCGCCGTCTGAGATGCAAGAGTTATCTAAACAGCTTCAAGAGCTTTCTGATAAAGGACTCATTCGTCCAAGCTTTTCACCTTGGGGCGCTCCTGTCCTATTTGTGAAAAAGAAAGATGGATCTTTCAGGATGTGTATCGATTATCGTGCTCAACAAGCTTACCATCAAGAATCGATATCCCCTACCTCGCATTGATGATCTCTTTGATCAGCTACGGGGCGCTACTTGCTTTTCAAAGATTGATCTACGTTCTGGGTATCATCAACTTCGAGTGCTTGAAGAAGATATTCCCAAGACAGCTCTTCGCACAAGATATGGGCACTATGAGTTCATTGTTATGCCCTTCGGTTTAACTAATTGTGACAACCCTCACTAAACCAGGTATCCGTACGACTTAATTAATAATTAATTACTGCTTAATTACTGTGCTTGTTTGAAATTACTAATGAACTGCTATTTGATTTCTGATACATGCATATACCTGCATCATACTTTACTTACCGTCACTACATTATTTACATGCTAAACCTTAGTGACAAACATGATGCACCAAAAGCACAGTAGCACAATGAACGGATAACCTATTGAACATGCTGATAAAGCCAGCATCAGGCAGATACTGCCTCTAAGGCCTGTATGAGCCAGAAATATTTTACTACACTAGTGGTGAGTGTAGGGATACAAGGGTTGTAGAACTGCGTCTCTAGGAAAAAGTTACAATGACTGGATGTGCCTAAAACGTGCTCTAAGCACAAGAATTCAGCACTTTACATAATAATTCAGCATTAAGCTACCTAATAAAGTGCCAAAACATGAGGAAAATATTCCCGACACTTTGGAGGAATAAGTTGTGTCACTAAAAATGGTATTAACGACACTTTAAAGCTTGTTTAACGCTTTAACGAATTACTATCCAACCGAACAACCGGACTTTACCCGGAACACAAAAATATTGTCATTAACATTGTTTCTCTTTTTCTGAGCCAGTTAGGGTCCCTGAATACCCTAACACCCACTGTAATGCACAACACACTACTAACCGGGTTAATCCCTAAACTTAACTAGATAAACCTAACTAAATACCTAATGTTTAGTTGGAAACCAACCGGATTACCCCCCCCCCCCCCCCCCCTTTACGAATTCGGTCCCCAAAGGGACACCCCTTGTACCTTGTTGATTATAATATTCTAACATGTCTAATATCTATAAGTCATAGAATCCATTGGTTAATGATCTTGACATTGCCTATAAGTTCCAAACTAAACACACTAACACCTTAACCACACTTAACCAACAAAACTCTCTCTCCCTCTCCTTGCTAAACTCACGGACGAACACCCCCTTGAGCACCCATCCATTTTCGGTTTTGATCTTCTTATTCCAAGTTCATACAAGCGTTAAGGATCACGTATAAGGAGGCTTGGTGCATTCGGAAGGCGAAGGACCTCACCCTATTGCTTTTATCCACCCATTTTGCGCCTAGATTCTTCCCTAGCCTCGAGCTAGTAGTAAGTTGCTATAATCACCCTCTCGAACTATTTTAAAGTGGTTAAAATGTTATGTAACGGCTAAAACTCGTAAACATACAAGTTGATACATAAAAGTTTACTAAAAATGCTTGTAATGATGGTTAAAAGCTCATATGTTGTGTAAATCTTGTAGTAATTGATTTATGTGATTATTTGGACCCGATCTATGTTGTGGTAGCTCGGATCGTCATTTAACCCGGATTGGTCATGACCTTGGATCATGACATAAGGTTGTTTTGGAAGTAACAAGGGTTAAAGGATGAAACTCTACCACACACGAATCATGAACTTGTGTAAAAACGATTTTACTTGCAAAATAGTGTTTAAAACTAGTAGATCTACGGATCTACAAGCGGTATTTTCAAAGGACCGAGTGTCAAGAGAAAACATATTTTAAAGACGGGTCTTTCATAAACAAGAATGATTTTAGTAAACACACAAGTGTGTAAACACTTGTGTAACACAAAGTTTTGACGAAAGAACTATTTTTGTAAATGTTAACAAGAAGTTGTAAAGATAGAATTTCGTTAAAAATGAGGTTTTTACGAAATCGGATTGCTTTATATAAAGATCCACTAAAAGTAATGGAATTTACTTTATATTCTTGGATAAAACGCAAGTTCATGTAATTTATGCGATATACATACTTATTTACTAGTTTGTTGTTTTGGACATTGTTTTGATTGGATGAAAAGAATGTTGGTTTGATTTATGAAAGAAAATGATACGCTTAAAGGCGTGGCCACCTCCAGTTACAGGGGAAACTCTGGCGAAATTTTTCCAAAAACCTAACACTTATAAATATTTTCACTATAAGTGTTAGAAATACTTTTCGACTTGTTTTCAAATTATAGATTTCGCCACGACTTTATTTACAAAACATCGGAGGTGGGATTTCACAAAATAAAACTTGGTAAATATATATTTACTATATATTTTTCATAATGTCACTTGATATGTGTTTATGATTATTTTGTGAAAATACTAGTATTATTTTTAGGGTAAAAATAATACTATCGAATGTTAATGGATCCAAAATAATACGAACGTCTCTACGATAAATATATAAGTTACACCGGTAATTATTATTACCACTCGATCATTAAAACGTAACTTACGCATTTTAAGAAAATATGACTTAACGCGTATTTTTGTCAAGGTATTATTTTGGGAAAATTTATGTAATAGAAAATATAATATTTTTGAGAAGAATATTTATATTTTGGAGTTAGAAATAAAATATATTTTAAGTGAGACTTAATAACATATTTCGAACACACATGTATTAAATCCCCCATCCTTGGGAAGGAAAATGATTACCAAGTATACAGAATGTAAACACGAAATAGTTGTCTAACTATTTCCCGAAAACTTAAACCTTAAAGCTAAGGCACGGCCGTCCATCTAATAGAGTTAGTACGTGTAGGTCGTCACACAGCTGCTTGATTTGGAGGTATACTTGGTAGAGACGCACCACTGTGAGTTCATGTCCCCCTTTTCTCTTAACTGTTTTCAGTTTTTAACTGCGGGGGTGTAGGATCGTATTTGACGACCGAATGAGTCAGTCTGAGTGTGTTTACACTATTTAGATGGCGGAAACATCTAAACAGATTAGAATCAGATAGAAAGGAGTAGAAAACAGAAAAGATTCACTTTTAACACTTGTTCTCTGTTATATATTCACTTGAAAAACTGGCAGCACTTCGTTACAACTTTTCTGAAGCGTACCCTAATGAGAACTACACTAGCCTATATATAGGCACAAGATTTCGCTTCAACATTCCTCAAGCGAAATCTTATCAGTTGATTTCGCTTGAGGCTTACATCATGACCCTGAAGCGAAACCCTAAAAATACTAACTTAAATTTACATTCAGACCCCTACACTTAACATACTTGACATATTTAGACCCTAGACTTATGACATAGGCTTTAGACATCATGTATCAACAAACTCCCCCTTGGATATAGCCGGAGTCTTCAGTCTAGGTCTTCACATGGACTTGAACTTTTCTTCTCTAGGCTTAGGTTTCCTTGACAACATCTTCCTAAGCTTTTCATTATCATCAGCTCTTTTCTTTTCTTCAGCAGCTTGCCTTTGAGCAAATGTCTCCCGAAGATATCTATCTTTTTCTTCACGAGCTTTACGTTCCTTTTCAGCTTTCCTTTTGACTTTCTTCTCCAACGCCCACCAAGATGACTTCCATTTTGTTTCAGAATTGATATTCTTTTGAAAACACACATTCACAACTCTTTGAAACTGCATTGCTTGATCTCTATCTTTTGGCGAATGATGAATCTTGTTGATGAACAAGCATTCAATATCTTTTGCCGAGACATTGGATCAAACACACGAACTTCTCTAAGTTCACCTCCTGCACGATACGTGATCACTGCTTCAGTAGACAGACAACTATACACCCAATGTATAAATCCTTTATAGAATTCTTGTTCCATTGGAGGTACTGGTATAATCTTCATTGTCTTTGGCTTCTTAATATTAAGAATCCTTTCTACAGCACCAGTAACAGGATTAACTCTTGGAATAATCTTTGGGCGATGAGGCTTCCAGAATCTGAATCCCTTAAAAGATTGAAATCTGATAAACCCCCACATTTTAATGTCATTCTTCCTCACAGGATATTCCAAAGCTTTGACCTGTGATAACTCCTCAACATCCCACCATGGGAGTGACATAAGATCAAACAGCTTTTCAAAATACTGAACACCACATTCTCTTCTAACTGCATAAGCATTCACGTGTGGTAGAAAACCCCAACTAATAATATCTCCCAAAGAAATACTTCGATCCTGTTGATAAAACTTCAATGGTCTTTTGAACTTTCTGTCATGATCAACCTTAAACCATTTCTTCTTCTCTTCTTTCTCTAAGTCTTTCTTTGTACCATCAGGATTAAAGTTTTTAATAACTTCAGCAACTTTTCTCCTCAACTCATCTCGATTCTCTTCAGTGTTCATGATTTATTGGATCAGGATCTTGATAATCTGAATTGCTGATGAAACCAAATAATGCAACTTCCTTCTCTGGTTCAGGATGGTTTGTATGATATCTTGCTAATTGAACAATAGAATCATTGTTCATATGAGCCAGAACTAACAAATCATTCTCCATATCTCGAACAATTCCTGGATAAGCATGATCAATCATCATTTGAATGAATCTAGGATATATCCAGCTTTTCCTTTTTGATGTCACTTCTTCAACAAGATAATGAAATACAATATGTGAGAAATTGTATTTCTTGTTCAAAACAAGAGCAACTACCATGTTCATGTGATAATCACGCATTGCATCATAACTACCCTTTTGATGACTTAGAGCAATCAACACTGAATGAATAAAGAATTTGAACGGCTTTGTGAATTTTGATTTCAAAACATTAGCTGCATTCACATCTCCAATGTATCCCATTCTAAGCAAACATCCTTTTACCATTCTTTCGGGAAATGCCGTTGGTGATTTTTCAGAATCAGGAAAATCTAGAATCTCACGAACATATGCTTCTGTTATCAGAATTTGTTTCTTTTCATCAGCAACCTTAACAAGAGAAGTGATTACTTTGTTTTTCTCGTCATATACAGCATGCTTCCAAAAGCGTTTGATGTGTGACTTATACACCATTCTTCTATCTGTTAAAGCTTTTTGAATCGGCAATCTTCTCATGAATTCCAGAATGCTAGAAAACTCAGACAACTTTGAACTCCTTGTCACATCAAGATCACAACAAGAGTTGTGAAGAGCCTTAAACAGAACATTCGAAGGCTGCACATCAAATACCACAAAATTCAAACAAATTAGACAATTTTTATAAACTTTCAAATTTACTTATCATTTCAAGTGAAATACTTCATTACACTTGAAAATCATCTAAGCAAATAAGATCTGTTCAAGCAAAAATAATATTTGAACAAATTCTTTGAAGCTACACTAATAAAAAAACTTTGAAGCGAGACTGTTCAACACCCTGAAGCGACATAGACAACTTCTTGAAGCGACACTGACAACTTCTTGAAGCGACATAAACAACTTCTTGAAGCGACACTGACAACTTCTTGAAGCGACACTGTTCAAAAATCTCAAAAAAAAATTTGCAAACAAATGATCAAATTGATCACCCAATCCTGTTCTACTTACAGTTCCGAGTAACCTAATATCAATTTCATTCATTTTGACCCACACATCTGTTCTAGATCTAAGATTAAAGATCTGTTCATCTGTCAAATTTTTAAACACTCAGATCTGAAACAATCAAACAACAAACAACACTCTACATATGATTCCGACTACACACACATGTTTTGATTTGATTTTTATCAAGTTAAAACCCTAAAACTATGTGTTCTAACCCTAACAGCCGCCGACACATCAAAAATCAACGAAAATCTGTACACAACTCAGAGATTACTTACATTCACCATGTTAATAGTTGTGTATGCCAACTAAAAACACAAGATTTGGGTGAATTTGGGCAGAGTAACGGCAGAAAATGAATATCAGATGAATTCGCTTGAGGTCGCTTTGACAGACCTTGAAGCGAAATAATTGAGAAAATAATGACTGAAGCGACCTCACTTACCTTTTTATACCCCTGAAGATTTCGCTTGAAGTTTAATTAAAAACCTCTTGAAGCGAAAACATTAACCTGAAGGTATCGCTTGAAACAGATTTCAGCACAAATTAATTTCTTGAAGCGAAAACCTTTTGAAAAATGTTTTAACTTTTTAATTTTTCAGATTTTAATGTCACACCCAGTTAACCAAGTCCAAGTTAATGACCTTAGTCAACTGACTAGTCTGCCAAGTCCAACTCAATGACCTTGGCTGACCAAACTATGAAAATGCCGGATTTCTTGAAAAAAAAATAAGTTCAAATTAATGAACTTTTAAAACATTTTAAACTTTCAATCTCAGTGTGATCAACAAATACTCGTACCAATCATTATACTGCATCACAAGCTTACCCAATCCTCATCAATCTCAGACATGATCTGCACAAGACTTTGAACTTTCGATTCCCAATGTCAGTTGTCGAAAATAAAATGAAAACTAAAATCTTTTTGAATTTTAAACTGAATAAACTGAAACTATGTACACACAATCTTTTTGTGAGCGTGTCAAGGGATCATATCAGCTGCCAACAAGATACAAGTACCGTTAAGCTATTATTTCATTTTAAGCATTAAACAATTCACATAGATTGCCGATATACTGATCCTCTTAAATTCTCACAAAATTTTCAATCTGTTCGGGATACAGAATTAATGTTTTAGGACTTAAAACATCTACATGTGTCCCACCTCAGTATATACTCCCGTATCCAGACCCCAGTATTCAGTCTTACAGGTGAGTATACCTAGATGATATCTGTAAAGGGTTAATTGCGAGGGCCGTGAGAGCTCAGGTCGATCTTTCGATACGCAGAGAGATGACGGCTTCGACTTTTGGTGGGTCCCCTTTGGGGATCTTCTTTACAACAGCACATGATTAACAATTTTGCAATGTGTTATCATTTTTTATGCTGAGGGGAGGCTTATATTTCAAAGCAGCGTAAAGTATTCTCCGGGGACTAGGTCAGAAATTCCTTTCAGCAGAAGTCCCGGGATAATACCCCAGATATCACTAAGCATAAAGACCTAGTATCTCAGAATACGGGACCCTTCAAACAGGATTTCAGGGGTTACCTATATATCCTGGAGGTGTTCCCCACGTAAACGCAAGTAAAATTTATGTTTATATCCCAAACTAATCTACTAATTTTGTAAAAACCTATCGGCACATCTTTAGTGAGATTGCTTAATTGCATTTTATACATTCCAATTCTTTAGCGTACTGCATCTGTCTAGCTAATGTACTATCATTTCCCTTTTTATACACAAACTCATTTTTACTTTTTCAAATGTTTTTGGTTTTTATAGATTTTATCATGTTTTTGTATTTTTCTGCAAACTTTCTCCCCCTAAAAATAAAAACATATTTTTGTGTTTTTGTTTTTAACGAAAAGCAGAAAATAAACTGTACAAACAAAAAAATTTACAACATGACAAAAGTTCACGTCAGATCGCCGTCTAAATCGGTATCACATTCAACAACCCTCCCAGATTGCAGATTTTTCATTCCATTCAATTTTAAAAGATAATAAAACCTCTTTTTATCAAATGGTTTGGTATAGAAATCCGCTTTCTGTTCATCGGTGTGCACATATTCAATCCGAATTAATTTTTTCTCATTACAATCTCGAATAAAATGGTGACGGATTTCAATGTGTTTTGTTTTTGAATGGTGAACCGGATTTTTAGTAATATTAATGGCTGCTTCATTGTCCACAAAAATTGGAGTATCTAAGAATTGCAAACCAAAGTCACGCATTTGCTGTTGGATCCAAAGGATCTGCGAACAGCAGCTGGAAGCTGAAACGTATTCAGCTTCACAAGTAGAAAGCGCTACAGTGGTTTGTTTCTTACACTGCCAGGTAACAAGTCGAGTTCCTAAGAACTGACACCCGGCAGTGGTGGACTTTGCGTTCTGTTTGCAGCTACCGAAATCTGAATCAGCGAAACCGGATAAAGTAAAGTCACCTAATCTAGGATACCACAAACCAATGTTTGGGCAGCCTTTCAAATACCGTAGTATTCGTTTGACGATTGTCAGGTGTGACTGTTTCGGATTCGATTGATATCTGGCACATAAGCATGTCGGATACATGATGTCCGGACGAGAAGCTGTGAGATACATCAAGGAACCAATTATTGATCGGTACAATGTTTCATCCATCTTCACTCCATTTTCATCAGGACAAATCCCATGATTTTGTGCAAGGGGAGTGGTTGCTGGACTGCAATTTGCCATATCAAACTTGTCTAGCACATCTTTCACATACTTTGACTGATGAATGAAAATTCCATTGGCCATTTGTTCTACTTGCAGCCCGAGGAAAAACTTCATTTCGCCCATCGAGCTTATTTCAAACTTTTTCTTCATCACTAGCTCAAACTCTTTGCACATATCGTCGTTGGTGGATCCAAAAATGATATCGTCCACGTAAATCTGCACAATCAACAAATGGTTTTCTTTTTCTTTAATAAACAAAGTGCTATCTACTGTACCTCTTGTGAACCCGTTGTCCAACAAGTATGTCGAGAGCGTTTCATACCAGGCTCTCGGGGCCTGGTGAAGTCCGTATAACGCCTTGTCCAGTAGAAACACCTTGTTTTTGTGCTGTGGGTCTGTGAAACCTGGCGGTTGCCCCACATACACTTCCTCTTTGATAGTTCCATAGAGAAAAGCAGATTTTACGTCAAGTTGATATACTTTTAAAGTTCTTCCATGATGCAAAGGCCAGAAAAATCCGAATTGCCTCTAGCCTTGCAACTGGTGCGTAGACTTCATCGTAATCAATTCCTTCTTGTTGACTGAATCCTTGAACTACCAGTCTTGCTTTGTTTCTCACCACGCTTTGTTTCTCACCACGACTCCTCTATCATCTCGTTTACATTTGAAAACCCACTTTGTTTTGATTAACTTCTGATTTGGTGGAAGATCAACAAGCTCCCAGACACCCAGTTTTTGAAACTGTTGTAGCTCCTCCTGCATTGCATTAACCCAGCTCTCCTCGGTCAATGCTTCTTTGTATGTCTTGGGCTCTATCTGCGAGATGAAACATTTTAAAGAAACCTCTTTTTGCATGTCAGCAATAGATGAATAAAAACAAGTAAGAGCTTGATCTATTTGGTGTCGAGTTTTAACACCACTTTGCAAGTCGCCAATGATCTGTTCTGAGGGATGATAGGATAACGTTCGTGGCATTGCACTGTCAGGCACTACAACTTCCGATTCCAGATTAGAAATGTCAAGATCAACAATTTGGTCAACAGTCTCTTCTGTTGTCTCATTTGGTTCCTCGTCAAAGGTAGGAGCGGGTTCCTCCTCTGAGTCGTCAGAAACGTCAAATGACGGAGTTGGTTCCTCTGGTTCCTCTGGTGGTATATGAACAGTTCCACTTGGTCCGGCTTCATCATCATGAGTACTCACAGTGAGCGTAGGAACATCTAGCGGTCTAGATTCTGGCTCTGACAATTGACTTTGTTGATACAAATACATGAGAGCTACTTCCTCCTCACTCGGCTCGGATGGCATATGGAACGATTCCCAGAGTTTATCGTAGTCAAATAGGAATCTTTGTCCGGGAAGTTGTGGTGACGGAGTATGCTTCTGACAATCCACATGAAGCACCTGAATCACCTTGCTCAGACATGGTACGAATACCCTTTTTAGTGGGCTGGCGTAACCTACAAAGAAACCTTCATTTGATTTTGCCCCAAACTTTCCGTCTTCATCAATAAATGTACACGGTGATCCGAAAGGTTCCAAGAACTCAAGATTCGGCTTGTAACGATGCAACAGCTCAAAACATGTCTTTCCATACTTCTTGACAGTAAGGACTCTGTTCAGTGTATAGCACGCTGCAGATACTGCTTCACTCCAGAAGAAAATAGGTAGTTTGGAATCTGCTAACATTGTACGTGATGTCTCGATTAGGGTTCTATTCTTTCTTTCAGCTACGCCGTTTTGCTGTGGAGTATACAGCGCACTGAATTCATGAAGAATTCCCTTTTCATTGCAGAACTCGTACATTCTGTTGTTTTTAAATTCAGTTCCATTGTCGCTTCTAATTCTTCGGATAGGCAGTTTGTATACTGTTTCCATCTTCTTGAAAAGTATCATCAAAGACTCAAATGTTTGATCTTTCCGTTCTAAGCACACAACCCAAGAAAATCTTGAAAAATCATCTGTAACCACCAAGCAGTACAAATCCCGACTAATACTCTTAACATTGACAGGCCCGAAGAGATCCATGTGCAATCTCTCAAGAGGTAACCTGACTGAATTCATGACCTTCAAAGGATGTGACTTCCGAACCTGCTTACCTTTCTTGCATGCAATACAATCATCATTTAAATGAAAAATTTTAAAGTTCACACCTTCAACTAAATCATTATGAACCAAAAAATTCATTTTGCGAACATGAATATGGCCCATCTTACGATGCCACATGATTGAATCCTTTTCTGTTGCTTTGTTTTTAGACACAAAACACTGTTTCTGATGAGACGTTGGCGTTGCTGTGCTCATATCAAGATAATAAAGATCATACTCACGTGGAGCACGCAACAACACCATCTCATCAGGGATTTTAAACCCTGGTTTCAAAACCACACATTCAGTTTTTGTAAAATGTACACTGAAATCTTTATCACAAATCTGTGAAATACTGAGTAGATTGTTAGTCAACTCCACTATGTAGTTTACTTTGTCAAAAGATATTACGCCATTTGTCAAAGTTCCTTGACCAACAATTCTTCCACCTTGACTCCCAGCAAACCCTACATGACCTCCATTGATGGATTTTACATCATAGAGCAAAGCAAGCGTCCCAGTCATGTGCCTTGACGCACCACTATCCATGATCCATTTTGATAGAATTGACTTGGGTAGCCCCTGCACATATCATATCCAATTCATTCAAACAATGAACTCCATGACTTTTTAACTTCTGAAATACTTCCAAACACTACATCACACTTTTTATCAATCTTAGGAAAATCAAATGTGACGTTTGGAACAACAGTTTCTACTTTTGATTTTAACACATTTTCTTTGATAGGAGGAAACTCTGCAAGAAACTTATCAAGCTCATATTCAAATTTATGATTATCATTAACACCCATCTTTGATTCATAAAATTCCTTTACTCCTTTTACTTTTCTGTCAACCATTTTTCCGAAAATCTTTTGAACAGTGGGATTAAAAACTTTTGAATCAAACTTTAACTCATTTTCCATTTTCTTTACCTCAACTGATTGTGATTTGTTTTCACCAACCTTTGTTTCATTTTTTAAAATGTTTTCCATCCTTTTCTCCTCGACAGATGGTTTTGATTTTACAACCCAAAATTGATTCTCAAAAGTTTTCATTTTTGGATAAATCTTTGAAGTCATTTGGGACTTTGAAGATTCGCCAATCTCAAATGTTGATTTCAGCTTATCTTCTGACTTCAATGATTCACCCCTTTTTAAAATTCGAATTGGTGAAACCATCGGTTTTTTGCCCTTTGTATTAACTGGTGACTTAGGTTGAGATTTTTTAACAAATGGTTTAATGACAGGTTTTTCAAAAATTTTCTTGCATTGTTTTGCCATATGTCCGATTTCATTGCAACGATAACAAATTCTTTTGTCATACTCGACAAAAGTTGACTTGAACGACTCTTCTTTCATTTTCTTAGCCATATTGAAATCATCAACTGCTTTTTGACTGAAAATGTATTCCTTCTCATCATCTACACTTGGTCCAACAACAAAAACATCATTCATTTTATCTTTTGGCTTGACAACCTTCTTAGCCATCTTTTTCTCAAAACCAACTCCTTTGTTTTTAAAGTTGTTACCATTTTTCTTGTTACCATTACCATCCCATTCCTTTTTCCCAAAGTTGTTGACATGTGTTGTAACAAATGATTTTTTAGGTTTTGAAAAGAATTCTTTGTTATTGACCTCATCAATATTCATTTCAACCAATTTGAAAACTTTCTCAACATTCTCAATTTTCACATTCTGAAGAGGATACTCGAAATCAGAATAAAGTTTGACTGTTCCAATCATAGTGTATACTACCATAATCGGATCATCATTCGCACTCTTATCCGATTTTGATATGAACCGTTCCAAGAAATTACCCTCATTTTCACATTCAGAACTGGAACTTTCCAAATGTGTTTTCACAGTTTCAAAATCTGAGTTATCACTTTCTTCATCTAACACTTTGTCAACAACAGTCTTTATAACCTGTGACTCATTGTCAGTGTCGGACGGAGAGAATGTAACATCAATGCTCTCAGGTAATTCATTCTCAATTGTTTTCAACTTGAGATTCAATGCAGATTCCACCCCATCTGGATACTTCTGAGTGTAATGATTCCACATTGGGGGTGGAACACTGTTAAAGACCGGATCATCATATAGTTGCTGTGGCACAATCTGTTCAAGGACATATGATGAAGCCACATAACTCATCAATTTTTTATCAATTCGCTCATTTTCGATTTTAGTCAATTCTAATTCCCTTTTTAATGATGCAATTGTGTCAAGATGAAAATTAACTTCCACTTGTTTATCAAAAAGTGTTGCTTTTGCAAGTTTTGTGGCTTTATCATTTTCAACACTTTCATCTTTAATCATTTTGATTGATTTAGTTAGTGTGTCATATGCTTCTTTAACTTGTCCTAAATCAAATTTTAACATGTCAGCATGTTCTTTCAATTCCTGAAACTTAGTGTCCTTTTCAAGACACTCCATGCACAGTTGTAAACACAGTTGGCATGGTGTTTCAGATATTGAATCCACTATCTCATCACATTCTGCTTCATGAACAGTTTCTAATTCTAGTTTACCGACATCTTTTGACTCTGACTCAGACAATTCGACTGATTCGTTTCCCTGAACTCCAGATTCTTCTTGTTTGACAGACTCACTACTGACAGACTTAGACTCCTCGGATTCTGAGTCTACCTCTCTCAGTTTTGCCATGAGAGCCTTGTCAGCAATTTCTTTTAAAGTATCTTTATTCATTTCCTTTGTTACATCAATCATTTCTTCTACAAATTCTTTCTTTTCATCATATCTTGGACACAATCCAGTCCTTGGTTCTTCAAAGAAACCTGCAAAAGATTCAAAAATTTTAGGAGGCATGATAGATTTCAAAGAACTAGCTAATACCTCCTGCTCAGATTGATATTGATGAACTTCAGCAATTATTTCTTCAACATTGTTTGTATTTTCAGCAGAAACTTCTTCAGTAACTACAGAAACATCTTCAGTAACAATTTCCGGTTCAGACACTTTCTCAGAAATTTCCACAACTTCAGCCATCATTGCCTGTCCATCACTACCGGGAATATATTTATCCCAGCTAAAACCTGCAGCTACCTTTTCATCGTCTTGATTCACGATCATTGCCTTTTCTGGTTTATTCTCAATTTGTGGCCTTTGAACAATTTGTTGTTGATTTGGTCGGTGATAAATTGCTTGCTTGTAATAGTCTTTGGTGAATGGATTCTGATGATTGTTCACTTCACGATTCGGACACTCTCTCTTAAAATGACCACGTTCCTTACACTTGAAACACGTAACTTTCGATTTATCAAACCCTAACTTCTGATCAGGACCTGAGAGACTGTTTCTACCAGTAATCTCCATGAACCGTTGTGCTCTTCTAACCAAACTCGCCATGCCCCATTTTATATCAATCAGTTCAAGCTCCTCCGGGTCAATCTGGTCGTAATCCTCTTTGGTCATATCAGGATTACCAATCCTACCCGCCACTAATCCTTCATACGCCTCAAGAACGGAAGCAAGTAATGCAATGTGTTGTTTCGCGGCTGTTTCAGTAATTTCATTTCCATTCTTAATATTTACCGCAATGTTACAATGCACCCCAGAAACATAAGCCTGATTATTTGAACTTGTAGAGCTTTGAGGTGAAGACTGCTCTTGAGCTTTGAAGTTTGGATCATAGTTTGAGAATGGTGAAAAACTGCTGGATTGAGTAGTGTTTGCAGAAACATTTGAGGTATTATCAGCAATGAACCCTGTTTGTATTTTTGGACTTTGATTTGTTGAAACTGAAGGATTTCCTTTGTAGTACAGAGACACATCTTGTTGCACACTCGCTAAGTTCATTTTCTTGATTTTCAACAATTCCAGTTCTTGAGCTTCAATTTTTTCTATGAAAGCACTAAGATTCAAGTTTTCAAAGCCTGCACTGTTTTTCAACATCATCAGATATGTACCCCATTCTTCGTAAGGCAAAGCATCTGCCAATTTGTCGATTAATTCTTCATTTGTCTTTGTAATCTCCAATCTTTTCAACTCCAATACTAAATGACAATACCTATCGATCAAACTTTTTGTTGTTTCACCTTTCATGTAATTGAAAATGTCGAATTCTTTCTTTAACAATGCCTTTTTGTTCTTTATCATGGATTCGCTTCCCTTAAATTTTGCCTTCAATGCCTTCCAAATAGAATAAGCATTATTTTCGTGTTGTAATAACACCAAAATATCTTCCTTGATTGCTTGTTCAAGAATGCTAATCATCTTTTTCTCTGCTTTGAAATCATTCTGTTCTGTTTGTGTTAAACTTCCAATTCCTTTTGGTTGTTCACGAGCATCTTGAGGTCGAACATATGGTGCCTCAACCTTCAACCAACTTTCAAAATGATTAGCCTGAACCCAGTTCTGAAATCTCCCAGACCAGCCTGAAAATTCATCTAAACTCATCAACTTGGGTGGTTTTTGCATTGTTCCCAATTCGTTCTCCATGTTTACGTTTTGTATAACACTGCTCGAAGTTTGTCCAGCTACCATACCACTGCCCGAGAAGAAGTTATAAAACTCTTGGTTTTCCATTTTTAGTAATTTACCGAGTAATTTTTTTACAAACACACTGTTCACAAAATCAGACTATCGAACAAGTTCACGAACACTATGGACTTTTCAGAATCTCAAGCGAAATCAAACAAACACTTCAAGCGAAATCTTATAAAATCAAACAAAGTATGATTTCGCTTCAAACAGCAAAATCTCAAGCGAAATCTATGGTTTCGCTTCAACCCAACTTTTTATCCAAAAACAGAATCTTTCAAGCGAAATCTACAATTTCGCTTCAAGCAATCAAAATGTCTCAAGCGAAAACTATGATTTCGCTTCACAAAACCAACAAACAAACTACTCGCTCAAGCGAAACCTGATTTTCAAGTCATTTTTGTTAGTTTTAGACCGAGTTTTAATCTGAGATTCTCAAGGCTTTGTTAAAACACACTTTTACACACACTGTGAAAAATTTAGTCCATTTTGTCCGTGTTTTCGTCCAGAAATCAGTTTTTGTAAGTAAAAACCTACTGATTCAAGTGAACACACTCATACTTGGCTCTGATACCAATTGTAGGATCGTATTTGACGACCGAATGAGTCAGTCTGAGTGTGTTTACACTATTTAGATGGCGGAAACATCTAAACAGATTAGAATCAGATAGAAAGGAGTAGAAAACAGAAAAGATTCACTTTTAACACTTGTTCTCTGTTATATATTCACTTGAAAAACTGGCAGCACTTCGTTACAACTTTTCTGAAGCGTACCCTAATGAGAACTACACTAGCCTATATATAGGCACAAGATTTCGCTTCAACATTCCTCAAGCGAAATCTTATCAGTTGATTTCGCTTGAGGCTTACATCATGACCCTGAAGCGAAACCCTAAAAATACTAACTTAAATTTACATTCAGACCCCTACACTTAACATACTTGACATATTTAGACCCTAGACTTATGACATAGGCTTTAGACATCATGTATCAACAGGGGGTGAAATACATGTTACTATAATTACGAGTACTTTATACATGGTATGGTTAGCGTAAGGAGGGTTACTACTTAGATCATGTGAGTGGGTAGGCGAGAACTGGAGGCCATTAATCCTCATTGTAGGACCGAGGGACGTAAGCGGTAGATCTATCTGGGTGTAGCGAGCCCAACTCCAGGTCCAACAGTACGGACCTTGGGGTGACTTTGTACCCAACGCAAAATCTGCTAGGTTTGAGTCTTCCTACTTGCACTTCACACATATCAATGGCCTTGCAAACCATTGGTGATCTCTTTTTCCTTATTTGCTACATACCAGGATTTTTATACTTACAAAGGTTTTACTTACTCACTTACACATGAACTCGCTCAACATTATTGTTGATTTTTCAACTTACAAGTATTTCAGGGAATTAAAGGATCTGGTGCGGTATGACACGTTTTCCCGCTGCACTAGTTACGAGGTCATCCGGGTTTGGGGAATGTGACTCTTTCCTGGACAAGTCACAGTCCTTAAACTGTGTTTAGGTCATGTTGATGTTTGTGTTTGTTGAACAATGTCGTTAGGATGTGTTTTCGTTGAGACAATGTTGTTGTATTTGGTTTTTAAAACTTAATTAAATGGATGATCTTGCATGGTTTTATTTCATATAGCTTTATTATGGTTAAGCTATGGTATTAAGAAGTCACACCAAATTAACCACGCTTCCGCAAAGCCAGGGTGTGACACTAATGCTCCTGTTGTTTTCATGGACTTGATGAATAGGGTTTGCAAGCCTTATTTGGATAAGTTCATCATTGTTTTTATTGATGACATTTTGATTTATTCTAAGACACGAGCCGATCATGAACAACATCTCCGTCTTACTTTGGAACTCCTAAAGAAGGAACAGCTTTTCACCAAATTCTCCAAGTGCGAATTCTGGCTTAAGGAAGTTCAGTTCTTGGGACACATTGTCAAAGAACAAGGTATACATGTAGATCCCGCCAAAATCAGTGCTATTAAGGATTGGATACGCCTACTACTCCTACCGAGGTTCGTTCATTTCTTGGTCTCGCGGGTTATTACCGCCGCTTCATTGAAAACTTCTCCAAGATTGAGGTTCCTCTCACTGCTTTAACTCAGAAGAATAAACCTTTTGAGTGGGGATCCAAACAGGAAGAAGCCTTTCAGACTTTGAAACAGAAACTCTCCGATGCACCTATCTTAACTTTACCTGAAGGTAACGACGATTTTGTCGTATATTGTGATGTATCCAACTTGGGTCTTGGCTATGTTCTTATGCAAAGAAACAAAGTCATAGCCTATGCATCAAGAAAGCTAAAGGTACACGAGTAAAACTACACGACTCATGATCTTGAGTTAGGTGCAGTAGTTTTTGCTCTCAAAATCTAGAGACACTACCTTTACGGAACAAAATGTGTAGTGTTTACTGACCACAAAAGTCTCCAGCACATCTTCAATCAGAAAGAACTAAACATGAGGCAACGACATTGGGTTGAACTTCTGAACGACTACGATTGCGAAATTCGCTACCATCCTGGTAAGGCGAATGTCGTGGCTGACGCATTGAGTCGTAAGGAACGTGTCAGGCTTCACTGTGTTCAGGTTCGATCTGATATTCAAACCCGCATTTCTCAGGCTTAACATACTTGTGTTATACAAGACTTGATGGGTAAGGAATTACCATATCATATTAAGCCTCAGCTTGAACTAAAAGACTTTGGACTATATTATTTCATGGGCCGTTTGTGGGTCCCAAGTCAAAACAATCTTCGCACCTTGTTAATGGATGAATCTCATAAGTCTCGTTATTCAATTCATCCTGGTGCAGACAAAATGTATAAGGATCCTCGAACCCAGTACTGGTGGCCGGGTATGAAGAAAGACATTGCCTTATATGTTTCCAAATGCCTTACTTGTCTTAAGGTTAAGGCTGAACATCAACTTCCCTCTGGATTATTGGAGCAACCAGAGATATCGGTTTGGAAATGGGAAAACATTGCTATGGATCTCATTACCAAACTGCCACAAAATAAAAGAGGTCATGATGCCATTTAGGTAGTTGTTGATCGTCTTACAAAGTCAGCACATTTCTTACCGATCCGTGAGGATCTATCTGCTGATAAACTTGCTAAAATCTATGTGGATGAGATCGTATCCCGACATGGTGTTCCTTTGAACATTATATCTGACAGAGATGCTCGATTCTCGTCTCACTTTTGGAGAACCATGCAATCTGCCATGGGAACCCAACTTAATTTGAGCACAGCATATCATCCGTAAACGAATGGTCAATCTGAAAGAACAATCCAGACACTGGAGGATATGCTTAGAGCTTGTGTGATCGATTTTGGTGGTAGTTGGGATTCGCATCTACCGTTGATCGAATTCTCCTACAACAATAGTTATCACTCTAGCATCAACACGACTCCTTTCAAGGCTTTATACGGTTGAAAATGTCGTTTACCGGTCTGCTGGAATGAGATAGGTGAAGCTCCGCTTACTGGACCTGAACTCATTCTAGAGACTACAGATAAGGTCAAAAAGATTCGTGACAACCTACAGACAGCTAGAAGCTGTCAAAAGAGTTACGCTGATCGACGACCCAAGCCCTTAGAATTTCAAGTCGGTGATCACGTCCTACTCAAGGTATCCCCTTTGAAAGGTGTGATTAGATCTGGAAAGAAAGGAAAACTTGCACCACGATATGTTAGACCATTTAAGATTGTTGAAAGAATCGGAAAAGTAGCCTACAGACTAGAGCTACCTCCTGAACTTGGAAATGTTCACCCAACCTTCCACGTGTCCAATCTCAAAAAGTGTTTAGCTGATGAGAACCTCCACATACCACTTGATGAAATTCGTGTTGATGACACGATGCACTTCGTTGAGAAACCTGTGGAAACCATGGACCGTGAAGTTAAAAGGCTCAAACACAAGCGCATACCAATTGTTAAAGTTCACTGGGAATCTAAATGTGGCCCAGAATTTACTTGGGAAAGCGAAGATCAAATGAAAGCAAAATATCCACATCTATTCTCACAAGTTTCCTCTAAATAAATTTTGGGATGAAATTTCCTAAAGTAGGGGAGCCTGTGACATCTGTGCTTGCTTAATCACTGTACAACTCCAACAATTCAAATATATATAAAACAATGTGATTTGATCCCAATATTTTTTATTTATGTTTGACATTTTGCACGTTTTGATTTTTGTTCAATTTTAAACTCTATATCGCTTTCTTCAAAGTTATACACAAACTAATACGTAAACGTAATCAGTTTAACGAGACAAACACTTCTGAACTGTAACATAAGCTTAACATACCTTTAATAAACTTTACATAACTTAGAAATAAGTTTTAAAGGGTTTGGTATGGCAAAAACAAGTTTATTCGCTCACAGGGACTATTTGCATCAAACTGCAAAAGTCTGCCGTTTCGTATGGCACGTACATTCCGGAACATGATTATAAGCTAAACATACCATAAATAACCTTAACATAGCTTAGAAAAAAGATTTGAGGGGTTCGGTGTGCGAAAATACGCTTATTTGATCAACATGGACTAAAAGCCTCAAAAATTGCGTAAGTTTGCATTTACGCGCGTATCTTACGTTCTGACCACATCCGGACATCCAAAAATTTTTGTAGTCACTAAAATATTTTATTTTAGTGATAGGAATGAAAAAACACCATTCGTCGCTTAATTTGGATCGTTTTCGCGTCCGTTCGAGTTTCGTCGTACTTAGCAGAATAACGCGACCGTACGACCAAACAAACCAACATCAATGATATTTCCAAGCATATTTCAAGACCCCTACACTTTGACGTTCTTGTAGAGCCATGAAAATGGAGTAACGGAGGTTAAATACGTCAAATATGCATGAATGTGTGTGCAGGGACTGAAATTGTAATTTATGAAAATGTTATACTGCGTTCGCGGGGCGCGACAGCCCCCTGTCGACAGAAAGTTTGGTTTTCAGCTGCCAGCTTGATTTTCAGGGACTTTTATGCAATTTTCTTTGTTTTGGGCACCAAGTAAACACCTCCCCAAGTATGAAAGCTGTCCTTAACACTTGTAGGGTCAAGATTCATTGCTTGGCCATTACACAAACACTTGTAATGATCCTACAATCATCCAACAACTATAAATATCCCCCCTCCTTCACCTCATTCTTTGCACGTTCAATCTTTTCTACTCTCTTGAACTCTAAGTGGAGGATTTCCATCTTTGGGAGCCACCTACCTGAGTTATTCTAGTTCGATCTTTCAGCCATAGAGCCTTGTAAGTGTTCTTTCATGGCTTAGTCCTTATTTTCAGCTACTTAAAGCTGAAAGTCAAACAGTTTGACTTTCGGTTTTGACCATCAATTGGTCAAATCAAAGTTCAATTGAACTTTGCAACGTGATTCTAATCACGATGGTTATAATCCTTAGTGATTAGACCTACTGATTACCACGTTGACTAGGCGTAGTGATGAGTCAAAGTATCGGTCAAAATGCGTACTTATGCGCATTTTACGATGGAACTATTTTCGGGTATCAAAACACTTTGTTTTTATACCAAATCAGTTTTCTAACTTAGTTAAACATGTTTAACTCGCCACTACTAGTTTAATGCTTGTTTAGGGTCGTAAGTTAAGCGGTTTCGACAACCGCTTAGACTTTCGAACCCAACCCGTTTGGTCGATCATTAGGATCCGACCAAACATAATTAGTGATCATAGTTGTATAGGGAATAACCTACTGAGATTATACCTTATAATCACTTAGGTTGGTTAGTTTTTCGTTAAGTCATTTATATGCCCATTAAAAATGACCAAAATGCCCTTTTTGGGCATAAATTCATTTTTAATATATGTGATCAAATTTTTGACATCTAAACTGATATAATAACATTTTTAAACATGTTTGGGCATGTAAGACTTAAGATATGACATAAATAACCATCCGATCTTAGATTTCCGCAAACGACGCGTTAAAGTAGCTTAAACCTTAACGAGTCGAAACGGGTCAAAAGCACTTAGGTTAACTTTCTAATCAGAATGTTAGGTTTATTAAATCATACCATAAAATACTCATTTGATTTATGGAACCTCATTCTATCCTATCTCCCGATTTAGGATCCGATTATTAACGTAGTTACCTATATTAGGTGCCGTTTGATTCCGTGATCCTGGAAGCTTTATTTGGTCTTTATTCCAAGACTAATAAGCAATCCCAAGTGAGTACATAGTCCCCTCTTTTACCGCTTTCAAATATTTTGGGGTGAAACACTTGTGCTTACATGTTACTTTCATTGCTTTTTATGACATATACATGCTATGTTCACCTAGTACACATATAGTACATGATTTCAATTATGTTTTGCTATGTATGTTAACTGAGCATGCTAGCACATTGATTTCATAGACAGTTTGTTGCATATGTTTACTCAGCAAATGGACACATTGATTTACATCACATTTCTGCTATATATGTTTACTGAGCATGTTAGCACATTGATTTCATGGACATTTCTACTATGTATGTTTACTTAGCATACTTAGTACATGGTTTTCACATAGCATGCTTACATTGGTTATGATATTTGGTATGTTTAACGGGACAATAATACATTCATTAACATTGATCACGTCGCTCTGTAGTATATAATGGTACCATAGGACTTGACAAATCCTGTTCCTGACTTCCTAGGTTTGTTTGGAAGTAGGGAATGACAGAATCCGAAAACATTTTTGATAAACCTTTGATTCGTTTAAGGGTTTATCCGACACTCTCAAGGCTTGAATGTATGTGATAAACAATACTGCATAAGTGTTTGTATCATAAAGCATTGGTTTTGCAAAGCACATCTTTTGATTTAAACTTTCACACCCTGACTTTTGCGGAAGCGTGATTATGTGTGACTTGTTGGATATCATTGCATTCAACCATAACAAACAACTTTATGATAGAAACCATGATGATCATCCATTTAGTAGTTTCAAAATAATACAACCGTCATTGTTTAACATCAAACCAAGACTTCAAGTTTAGAATACATGACAACCAGAATTTAAAGTTCCATACTGGACCTCACAAAAGACACTAGTAAAAACAAGGATTTGAACCATGGATCCTATCAAGGATAAAACACACGATTCAAACCCTTCAGTACTGGATGACATCATTATTTGAAGACACAACTTGATAATCCTTGTACTCCCGCCAGATCCATAATCAGTTTCCTGAAATACATTGAGTTTGAAAACATCAACAAAAGTTGAGCGAGTTCATTTGTTTGTATGTGTGCACGAATAACCTTGTAAAACTTCTGTATGTATGTATGTATGTATCTATTTGTAAACCGGTATGAAAGCAACAAGGAAACAGATCAATTAATGGTTTGCAAGGCCATTAATATGTGTGCGACGGTGCAGGCAGGCTCAATCATTTATGCGTATTTCGTACCGGGCCATCCGGCGGGAACGACATAGTCGCCTCATGGTCTAACCCGCGGGCTCATGGGCGAGGCTCGCAACACCCAACAGATCTATCACTCATGCCCCTCGGTCCTTATACAAGGATTAATGGTCTTAAGTTAATCGCCTACCCATTCACATGATCTAACAGTTCATTCCTTAGCTAACCATACCATTTGTAATCATCGAAACATTTGTAACATGTATTTCACCCCCGAAGTTATAAAACTGAAAACAGTTAAAAGAAAAGAGGGACATGAACTCACAGTCTTGCGTTCTTTGTTCAAGTAACTCAAAGCTCTTACTTGGTCGCACGACTACCTACACACGTGCTATGGTTTATTAGACGGATGGGTCACGCCTTGACTTTAGTCTTATTTAGTATCTTTGAGTTACGTTTCTTGGTGTCATAATATTATTCCAAAGTATATAATTATTTGTTAAAACAATAAATATTTTAACTTAAAGTATATTTATTAATTATTGGAATATTTATTAAAATAATATATTTTAACTTGTTTGTTTTATATTCCATCAAAGAATATTTTCCCCAAGGATGGGTATACTTATACATGGGTTCTTAACCTTGTGTATTTTGCCAAGTATTGGTGGCGTATTCCGGTGTGTATTAATACGTACGAGAATACGTATTTTTATTGTATTTATTAACTATTCATATACTTAATTTTGTATTAAACTTTCCGTAATAATATTTCTAATAAAAATTCACCAATATATATTCTTAAAATATATTTTTTAAGAAAACATACATAGAAAAAATATCTATATTTTTTCCCTTGGCAAAAATAATTGTATTTTCATTTAAACCTCAAAAATAACTTATTTTCAAGATTTAACTCAAAAAATAATTATAAATCCATTTTTCACTCAAATATAATATATTCTAAATTTGTTTGAGAAAATATATATTTTCTTCCAAAAATAATATATCTTCTAATATTTCAAGAAAACATATATACATTTTTCTTTACTCAAAAATAATATATTTTCTTCTTGTCAAACATATGATACATTTTTGTAATACTTGCAGAAATTATATTTTGTCCTCTTGGTTTACAAAATACCGTTTATCAAAATATACTTATGAATTTAAATTTCTGGAATATTATGTAGCTTATATTCCTTGTTCGGTTTGTTCAATATTTTGGGCATAAATTGTATATTTATTTTCTTGGGATTTTGGTAACATTTTGTGTTATAATTATTGGTATTTTGGTGAGTTATATTATTTTAAGTCCTAAAATAATATAGCTAATACACATAATATACAAGTAAGCACACAAATTGTGACTTCTAAATATATATTTTCCTAATACATATTTAGTCACTTTTATTCATGAAAAACCAACCTCCAATATTTGTAATTCTTGTAACAAAATTTATGGCAAATTTTATATGAAAAATCATGGTTAAAATACACTTGTAAACACTTGTTTAAAAGTATTTTTCTAAGTGTTTAATTTCTAGAAATTTTTTTCCATAGTTTCCCCTTAAAAATGGAGGTTTCCATGCTTTCAAAGCATATCATTTTCTTTTATAAATCATCACAATTCATAAACAAAGCAAACAATACTTACCAAGTGCCAAAATCAAGCATTTTACACTACTCCATGAACTTGAAAATTTATAAAAATTTGTAGTAACTTAGTAGAGTGTTTAGTAAGCTTAGTTACCCTCTAAAGTGTGGTTATTCGTTTAAAAACATCATTCTTGAAGATTTTAGATCTTTACAACTTGTATAATGATTTTCTAAAAATATTTCTTTTGGAATTTTTCTTGTTAGTAACATGTTTCTATGCTTGATTAACCACTAAAAATGTTATTAGTTTCTTTAAGAACCATGTTTATGTAAATCTCATAATTTAACTTAGTTTCTTGAGAAAATCTTTTTTGAAATCATGCATTTACAAGATCTATATTATACTTTGATCATCATCCACTACTAGAAAATAGGCCTAAGGCAACCTTTTAGATGCAACTTTTTTCAATTGAGTTGCATTTGACTTTAATGCAACTTTGTTGAATATAAAGGTTGCATTAGAAGATCTAATGCAACATTTTTCATAAAAGGTTGTAGAATTTTATTGGATTTGCAACCCTTTTCCTTTTAAGGTTGCAAATTACATTAAAATTTGCAACTTTTGTTCAAAAGGTTGCAATTATAAAACTTTTAATGCAACTATTATTTTAAAAGGCTGTGTTCTTAAAAGTTAAATGCATTACTTTAAAATGTTGCATCCGCATTATTTACATTCACACACATATATTAGCAAAATAAATATTGTTACAACAAATTTAATATGTTTCTTTAAAGATTTTTACACCAAACTAATCCTCACAAACAACAAATTCACAAAATCTAAGCAATAAGCACACTAATGGTTCTAGCCCTTTTGTTGAACTTGGACTTCTTAATTTCTGTTGTGATTCAATATCAATTTATGTTCTCCAACTTCTAAGTTTAGCTTACTCCCTATTTATTTGAGTTGCTTGTTTCACTTGGACTACAATACTCTGCTTTCTAGTCCCTGCACACATATATAAATTTTAAAGCATAAACATTTATACATCTTACTGACCTCACTACACACAATGAGTTAAAAAAGGGGGCCCTAAAAAGTTTTATAAAAATATATAAAAAAATTATATAAAAACTTAAAATATATATTATTTATCTTTTAATTTCAGGCCACGGTAAGAGCGGGCCCAGAATAGTCACCCACCATGCCCCTCCTTTCAGGGCTAGTCCTGAGAATTCATGTAACATGTTCAAGCTCGAAAAAATGTGCCCTTAGGCCTTAACGAAATTGGGTATTGGGCTCATTAAAGATTTAAACTTAATGACAATGGGCTAATAACTAATCTAAACCATAAAAACAGTTTTGTAAGTGAGCCAATGTTGGTGTTTATAAGAGTATACCATATTAATTTATTTATTTTTACATTTACATATCACATTTTTTTAAAATAACATGCTCTTCGAAGTATCGAGCCTTATCCGGTGGTCCTACTCGCCCACCGTAAGGGCCGGCCATCAGGCCATGTCTCCTTCGATTCGGCGCTGGTTAAACATATTCAATTACTAACCTGTTTGTAACTTAGGTTAACCCATGTGGTTACAAGTTAAAACCCACCACTTGTAAGTTGTAAATTATTTTACCGGTTCCCGCCATACCCACTGTAATCCTGTCCCCAACTTTTCCCCATATTTTCTTTAAAATTTTCAACCCTTAATATGTCTTTTCCCTCCTAAAGTTCATTCTAAACCTAATTGTATCGGTACAGTAACATCTACATCTGAAGCCCGATATGTATTGGACACCATGAAGAAATCTGGAAGAACTTGACCTCCCAATCGAGGAGCAAACCGATCCATCTACATTTTGTAAACTCCCTGCATCTTCATATCGATCCAATTTCAACAAGAAACGGTTATGGTAGAGGATAAGGCGCCGATGAAACCTTCATGAAAATCGACAGACTCGCTAATGATAATCATTCTTTACTTTCCCATATATGTTGTTAAATGTACGATTTGAAGTTTTATTTACCGTATTCCATTATTCGATGAATTGTTGGGTTATTTGTTCTTAACGAATTAACTGTAAAACTTATGATGCAGTGTTTGCAATTGATTTTTACTTGGATATGTAGTGCCGATTCATGTCACACCCCGACCACGTATAACATACAAGACGTGGCGGAAAACGTCGGGGAGTGTTGTAACAGAATTAATTGTTTCAAATCCATGGCAAACAAAGTTGTATTTTATTTATTAAACAAGAGTTAAATTGTCTTAACACAGGAAATACAGAGTTTATAACATAATTAAACAAAGTCTATCATCGTTTTTTAGTCTCTAAGGCACAGGTCCGCCCTAGTGTCCTGATCAACATCCTATGGAAAAGCTCCTGAAAACACATGTGAAAATAGGTACGTCAGCATAAAAATGCCTGTGAGATACATAGGTTTGTGAAAATAAGATTCATGACTTATGTTTGAGAAAATGTTTAGTCATGAACCTTGTAATTTGATTTGTTTTGTAAATCGCTTGAAAAACAATAAGTTCAGTTGATGTGTATAAATAAGAGAATAATGTATGGTCAAATGAATAACCATGTAAAATGAGTTGTATAAAATAAACTGTATTGTAAACCAAAGTCTTATGAAAAGATGTTACTTGTATAAAATGTATAAGCCCAACATGAATGATTTAAATAACGCTATGATATGTAATATAATACAAACATTTATATATAGGAAGTACCAGCGGCGTATCCACCATGCTTGTATCATATTACTCACATATCGTCATTTAAGTCACTTAAACAAACCACCAATGTATAAAGTCTATGTTTAAACCAATAGTCAAAAGTCCTTGTATAAACCATATCAAATGTTTATAAGTCCAAAAGTAGTCAAGTAATGTGTATCAAATGTTATGTATTGTAAGTAAAGTATTGTCACATAGTCCAAATGTAGAATTGTACAAAACAAAGTATTTTGAATATATCAAAAAGTTATGTTTTGCAAAGTAATGCATGTTACATTGATACAAACATTTATGTGGTAAGTTAACGCATACATTCAAGCCTTGAGACAGTCGGATAACCCTTTCAGTCAAGGTTATCAAAAGAATTGTTTTCGGATTCAGTCATTCCTTACATCCAAACAAACCCGGGATGTCAGGAATGGGATTTGTCAAGTCCTATGGTACCACTACTTACTCCCGAGCGGCGTAGCAAATGTTAATGAACGTAATAAAGACCCGTTTGTGCAAACCAAATGTTATAGCAGTTGTAGACATGCCATATGAAAACAATGCACTAAGTATGCTAAGTTAACATACAAAGCAGAAAAGTCATGTAAATCAATGTGCTAGCATGCTGTCAGTCAACATATATAGCAAAAATGTAATGTAAAACAATGTACTAAGTATGCACACAATGGACATACATAGCATGAAATGTAATGAAATCATGTACTATAATGTACTAACAAACATAGCCGGTATATGATGTGAAAACAAGAAAGCATGGAAGTAACAAGTAGGCACATGTGTTTCACCCCAAAACAGTTTGGAAAACAGTAAAAGAGGGGTCTTTGTACTCACTTGAGATTACTCAGTAGTCTTGGAGTGACAACCAAACAATGATAGAGATCTCGAAATCAAACGGCACCTAATATAGGTAACTATGTTAATAAACCGGACCTAAATCGGAAGATCGGATAGAATGAGGGTTTGTAAACCAAACGAGTGTGGAGACTCGTGTAATATGGTTTAACAAAGCCTACATACTAATTGAAACCTAACATAATTGTTTACGACCCATTACGACCCGTTTAGGTAGCTTATGCTACTTTAACGCGTCGTTCGCGTGAAACACGTTCGGACCGCCTAACTAGCCCTATGACAAGTATTATATGCCTAAACATGTTACATAATCAGTTATGTGACAAAAGTTTAGGTTACATATGCTTAATTACCCATTATATATGAAAAGGGTATTCTGGTAATTTACCTAAGGCATATAAACTACCTATCATACAACTACTCAAACGATGTGACCATAGGGTATAACCTCGGAAGGTTATTCCCTACCTAACTATGGTCACCTAATGTATTTGGTCGGATCCTAATGATCGACCAAATGGGTCGGGTTCGAAGGTATAGGCGATTTATCAGATCGCCTACCCTACGACCCTAGACAACGTGGTAATCAGTGGGCATAGTCCCAAGGGACTATAACCAACGTGATTACACTCACGTTGCGAAGTTCAAACGAACTTCGCATTGACCATAAACTGGTCAACGCAGAAAGTCAAACAAAGTTTGACTTTCAGACTTGAAAAGACTCGAAAAGCAATAAAAGAATGAAAGAATACTTACGAAGGGTCCCCGAATGCTAATTTCGATTCAAAAATCTCAGGTATGAAACAATAGTTTCAACTTAGAGTTTCTCAAATCAAAATTCTTGTAAGTTTTGCAATGAAAGGCATGGGGTATATATAGTTTTTGGTCCACCATTAAGATCGTTTCATGGAAACCGTGATTCGATCACATCCGTACACTTGTTGGAAGGTTATGGAAGCTAAAAATGGTCCTTATCATCTGACTAAGCAAGTGAGAACATGTGGTGGAGGATTAAACAGCTGCAATCTGCTGTTTGATTCATTTAATCTGGTCAGAAGGTCAGACGCGGCCCACTTCAGGATGTTCATAAACTTCGGCGGGCCGCCTGAGAGTTGCAGATCAGATATAAGTTTCAGAAATTACAGTTTCAGTCCCTGCATGTGTTTAAGGCCATTCCCGACACTTCTAAGGCCCGTAAAGCCAACTTTAAGGCCCTAAAATGTTTCCTAAACATTGTGGACATGAAACATGCTTAAAAATATGTCGTATGTTGGTTCGTTTGGTCGTACGAACGCGATGTTCGCTAAATTACGACGGAATGCGCATAAGCGTGAAAAACGATCCAAATGACGCGACGAATGGATTTTTTGGCAAGCCAAACATTAAAGCATAATATAGTCATGCTTATATAAATTTTTGGATGTCCGGATGTATTCAGAACGTAAGTTATGCGCGAAAGTGCAAACTTGTGCACTTTTTGACACTTTTAGTCCCTGAATGACCCAAAAGTTTATTTTAGCATACCGAACCCCTCAAAGCCTATTTCTAAGATATGTAAAGGATATTTATGGTATGTTTAACTTATGGTCATGTTCCGGAATGTTCGTTACAGTTCAAATTGGCATACTTTTGCAGTTTGTCAAGTTTAGTCCCTGTAAGCGAATTAACTTATTTTTGCCATACCAAAGCCTTTAAAACTTATTTCTAAGTTATGTAAAGGTTATTTAAGGTATGTTAAGTAGATGTTGATGTTCCGGAGTATTTGTCGCATTAAACTGATTACGTTTACGCATCAGTTTGCGTATAACTCTCCAGAAAGCGATGTAGAGTTGGAAATTACATAAAAGTCAAAACATGAAAAATGTAAAACACAACCAAACAAACATTGGGATCAAATAACATTGTTTTATTGATAATATAACTGTTCATAATGATTACAAGCACGGATGTTACAATTCATATATGTTCTGTTAGGGTTTTTGTATGCTTTGGGGTGTTTGTGTGTGGATGTGGGGTGGTGGGGGGGGGGGGGGGTTGGGGGGTTGTGGTTGGATCTTAATAACTTGTAGACTTGTAAAGGATTTTCCATCTGGGCTACTTGTGTTTGTTAACATTTGTATTGGGTGGTTATGCAGTGTCTAAAAAGTATCATGACGAATCATGGTTATTTTAACCACATATGAATATATATTATTTGGACCAAGGATCAATAGATTTAAGTCAGACAAGGATTATCTTGACAATACTTAGTTGGTTGGTTACTTTTGTGATATCAATTTCACTGGCATATCTTTGGCCTCGTTCGTGTGCAGCGACTTATATTGATAAGGTTGAATTCATAGTCGTCAAGATCGTAAGTGGTAAAGATGAATTACTCACGCTTACCTTTTCAGTGCATTCTTTGATAGGAATATCACAATGTAGATGCACATATTTATCTTTTATTTCATTTTGACCCACGCAACGGTGTTTTTCGCTTTAATACGATGCATACAATAAGGTACAAGACATTATGTAAACAAATAAGGTTTTTGTACTGTCAACAGCTGGTTCATGTTAGGTTTCACTGATCAGATATAACATCATACTCTTGCTGTTTTGGATGAACTAGTCTGTTCATTTGTGAATATTAACATACTATGAAACAGAAGCTATAGTGGTGGTGTTCATGGTTCCGGTGGTGGCTGCGTGAGTTGTTAGGGTTTCCAATCAGAGGGTGCCGATAAGGATGATTAGAGGTCCGATGATGGCTTCCAAAGGCAGCAACAACGGTTTCACCTTTTCCATGCTCAATCTCTCAACTTGAAACAGAAGCATCATAAAACAAGACAAGGTAATTTTCTAATTCTTATAATTCGATTGCTTAATTATGGCTGATTGTTGGTCTTGATGTTTTGATTTCACCTTAAGTTACAAAACAATAGGATCGATGATTACGAAATGCATGTGTTTAGGTGGTGACTCGATCTAGAGTTCCAACGAAGTTTTTGTTAACTGATGGCTGTTCCGTTTACCAGGTCTATGGTTGCATGTGAATTCTGGTGATGTTCCGACCAGATTCCGGTAAGTTGAAATTTCATTGCATGTTTTGTTCACACTTAGATCGGTAATCTATGAATCCTAATCCAGTGACTTTCATGAATCCGATGAGTAGGTGAACTCTGACGACCTTGCAGATGGCTGATTGAGGTTACAATAGTGGATTCTAACCTGAGATCGACGACACCAGGGGACCGATGGCTCAGACATGAGGAGTGGACGGCCACAATAGGTTTTATGGTCTTAGTTTACTCTATTAATTGTAGATTGAACACGTAAGGTGGCACCTAAACCCCAATTTTGTTGAGATTGATGGGTTGAGGCAAATATGTTTGTTTTCCTATGTGTGCTGGTGATAGTGGTGGTCAAGACAACCACTAGCCACTGGCCAGTAGATTACGATTTTTGGTGTTTGCTTAAGTGGTGCATATGGTGTGTTTTAGAAGTTGGACTATCTTAGAAGAAGTTAGATGGTGAACTCGCTAAACATGAATCAACCCGGTCAACTATAGAAACAGTGGGTTCGGGAAGGTACAAACTCACACTTGAATGTAAATTCACATGTGAACAACTTTTTCTAGATCCAATTCCATTAATATGGATTCCATTTTTTTTTTTTTTTTTGACATTTAATGGTTTTGAGTGTGTTGATTTTGTGGCTGAAAATTTTGATATTGTTTGCTTTTTTGCATTTATGTTTTATGCATTTGTTATTAGTTAACTTAGTGGATAGATTGTTTTTTAATGTAGTATTTTTAATGGATCAAAGGAAATGTTCAAAATACCCTGGAGCAGCTCCAAAGACCCGATGACCTTGCCCACTTTCCTTCTTTTTCTTGCATAGACATTTAGTGGTTTACCAGTTAGCTATAAAAAGGAAATGGGTATATTCAACTTCTCTACCTAGTTATTCTGCTTGTATATAATCTTCTCTCTATATATCTATAGTCGGAGATAATAATTCATATTTTACTCTCATTTACCTAACTGATAATAATCTGGATTTGATTTTATTTATTGCATTACTACCATAATCCAATTTGAAACTCTCCATTTCAGATGATTCGAGTTGCATTTCTTTAATGTTAAGAGCAAGGAAGGCAACTTTAAGGATCCAAGCTACTAATACATATCTGATTTTTTTTTTCAGATCTTGTCTTTGCCTGAAAAGAAATGGAGGGGTGTAAAGTGGTGGTGTATGCTCTTCAATTAGTCTGTTCTAACGATATCACCGCTAATGTTGACTTGTGACAAGGTTACATATTACTTCTCTTTATAAGCTCTCTTTTCACTCTACTCAATTCGTTACTTAAAATTTAGGTTTTTTAACGATTGCGCTTATGTCCATTGATTAATACACAATATGTGCTTTATGCATGTGAATTTGAAAATTTAGGTTTTTTTATATGGTATGTTATGAACAATTGTTTTCTCAAAACAAATGCATCCATCTTTTATCTTGCATAGGTAATAAAAGAATTGAACCTTAAAACAAAGATTGGAAGGGGCTTTTGACTAATGAACTCTTCAAAAGAAAAGACGCCATTGCTATTTAGGTAACTCATTTCATACTAGTTTCATTGTCTGTAATGTTATACATAAGTATGTGGTTTTTCTTAGATGTGTATGCCTTTGTAAATCCGAACATAATTGATAATAAAGCTTTTGTTGATTTTGACCATGTCAAAGAAACATTTTTGTCCAATTTTGCATTTAGTTAAGTTGAAGCATGGATTCTGTTTTTATTGTTATATTTGATAGTTAGAAGAAATTTCATAGTGCTGGTTTGTGCGCTACATTACTACATCCATACATTTCTTAACATTCACCCATGGTATGCTTTCAGGTATATATATATTTTTTGCCAATATTTTCTTAATATTGTTGGGAGACTATTGCAAGAACAAATGAAGAAGTACAAGCTTATAGAGGATGGTAAGCCATAGTAGATTCTTTTCTGATTGTAATGAATAAAGCTAACTATCAACTATGGAAAGCGCTGACTTTATGCTAGAGGCGATAAAAATACATGACAAAAAGGTAGATGATGCTTGCACATATATGATTCCGGAGGGGCTGATGGAGTCATTTAAAGAAAATGTTGAAGTAGAGAAAAACTAGCTCTTGGAAATGCGTAAGAAGATTGAAGAGGATGATGAAAGAAAAAGCCGAACTCAGTGCTATGCAAAAAGATACCGACAACCATCGACAAAACTTGGAAGCTATGATGCAAAATGTTATGAAACAACTAGTTGAAGGCCGAGATGAGTAGAATGGTTTCATTTTTCTAAATTACTGTAACTGACACTTTGTGTTGACTATATTATTATTTGAGTTTGGACAAATATGATAAATTACACTATTTGGCTGCCAATGAGATCTTTGTTTTTATTATTTTGTGCAGTTGTGATTGAATGTATATTAATTTATGCCAAATATATTTACGTTACAAAGTTGCATTTGGGTGTAGAAAAGGTTGCAGTTTTGTAACAGAATTATGACAAAAAGGTTGCATTTAAATATTTAAAAAGTTGCATTTTAGTGTAGGAAAGGTTGCATTTGAGCATTAAAAAAGTTGCTTTTAAAAGTAAAAAAGTTGCATTAGCATTTAAAAAGGTTGCATGATAAAAAGGTTGCATCTAAATAGTAATTGCAACCCTTTCAAAAAAGGTTGCATTATCTAACAAAAAGGTTGCCTTATATCTAATGCAACTTCATCTAATACAGCCCTTGATAAAAGGTTGCATTAGACCTAGTGCAACCTTTTCAAAGCCTAATGCAACATTTTATTGGGGTTGCATTAGCTTCATTTTCTTGTAGTGATCATTCAAGAAAACACTTCATACTTCAAGTTCATGCTTACATAAAGTATGATCATCTTGGTTTTTCACAAGACCATCCTCTTATCTTGCTAGATCATGTGTTTAATCACAATCTAGCAAGCTTCATATGATGTTTAACATCATAAACACAAATAATCAACAATCAAGAAACATATAAACACTTAAACAACATAGTTCATGATGGTTTAGAGCTTTATGTTAAAGATTGTGTTCTTGATCTTTAATGTTCTTCATGATTAGTTACTTATATCATCTTTTAACCAACTTAACAAGAAGTAAAATGAGATTAGAAGGGCTTACTACTAGCACAAGGCTAGGGATGAGATTCAAGAGGATAAAGATGATAATTTAGGTGGATAAAAGCACTTGAGAGAGGTCCTTCAATCCCCAAAGGCTCCAAGCTCCTTAAAAAAAGCTTCTTACACCCTATGATCACTAGAGAATGGATGTAAGTGAGGTGAAGATTGTGGTGGTATGGTTGCTTGGTTTCGGCCGTAAGCAAGAGGGTGAGAAGAGAAAGTTGAGTGTTGGTGAGTTGTGATGAGAATGAAATGAATGATCTTGTGGTTAAGTTATAAAACCTTCCAACATTGCTAAGTCCATTGGTTCATGTGTTCTCTAAAGTAGGGCATGATCAAATAAACAAAGCAAGAAAAATCAAGGGTGGGCCACCCTTGTCTAACCGTAACATGAGAGGGGGGTATGGTTAGGTTGTGATGGTTAGTTAAGTTAGTTAGTTGTAATTTAAGGATCTAGTTAGTGTATTTAGTTATTATGTCATTATATGAGGTGGTATGATGTTCGGGGACCATAACTAGCTCGGAAATGATAAAACAATGCTTGTAGTGAAAATTTGGTGCTTCGGATAATGTCTGGTTATTCGGTTGGTTACCGGTTCGTTAAGGTGCTAAACTAAGCAGTTTAGTGTGCTTTATGTCACCTTTTGTGATAGTTTTGATTCCCGACACTTAGGAAAGCATTCTGGACCATTAACCCATAGTTCTGCATAATATTAAGTTGTTTAAATGCTGATTTTTGCTGAATTCTGCATAATTCTGCAGTTTATGTGTGTTTTAGGCACTTTTCGGCACTTAAACTATCACTAGGAAGGCAGTTTCATGATCCTTACTTTCCTACACACTATACTAGTGTAACTCTTGGTTTCTGGCTCATTCTGTGTCCCAATACCATGTCTATCTAAATACTGAACTCCCGTCAGTATTTCTAATTTGTCTGATAACTATGCTATCTTTGTTTCGTGCATCATTTGAATCCATAAAGTGTTGCATGCAATAATGATATGACATCATGCAATATGTGATGCACATGTATGTTTATGACAATAATCAGAAAGCATTCATGTCATTAATTTTAATCAGCACAGTCATTAAGTCAAAAATTACTGTTTAAGTATTGTACGGATATATGAATTTTTGACAGTTGTCACATTCTCCCCCCGTTAAGAAAATTTCGTCCTCGAAATTTAGACTACGTTAACTCCTAAGGGTTACGTTATGCGTAAATGGATACGAATAGTACCAAAGTGAATAACCACGAAGCTGAATCTAGACTTATTCGATCAGGTGAATCCAAGGACATATTACAACATTAAGAACCCAACGGTTAAAAGGTATGTGTTTCAGAATTCGATGTCAAGGAAACGAGACGTACAGACGTACTAACCAGTGTGACTTAGTTAACAGGGGTTCAATAAAAGAGGAGTTTTGACCACTAGAACTCCAAACGATTGTTTCACAACATGCAAATGAGTTCTAAAAACAATAGCATCCACTAGATGAACTTAGAATCAACAAGCTCAAATGTGATAGTAACATGAAAATGATCCGTCAACTTTCAAACAAATAAACGAATAAGATTAGTGTGTTGACATTATTGAATTGCGGGAATACACCGAAATGGAACCGAACTTGGTGTAACATCGTCTTAATTCGTAGTTGCATTAAGAGTGTTTAAACGACGAGTCAAACGAAAAGTATACATAGTTTCGTATGAAACGGTTGATGATGATTAGCATAAGCTACAAGTTTATACTGACGCCACAAGGTGTCGTAGTGAATGAAATAATTCAATAATAGCGGTGAAAGAACAAGTTCACCGTGTTTGAAATCAAATGAAAGCGCAGCGAAGCAAATCTGAAAATTTGATTCAAACGACATCATAGGATTTTCAATTGAATAGGGGACATCAAAGAACTACTGTTTTTGATCGAAGATGAAAAGCAATAAATATCTCAAGGCATTTGATCGATAATGAAATAACCATTAGGAGGTACACTGGAATATAAAATGAATTTATGTACCATTGTCTTAGCACACAATTGTGTTAAGACTGCTTTATCATGATAAATCAGAGCGGATTTAGAGCAAGTCAATACATAAACAATTAAATTCATGTATGAGATGTGTAATGAGATTAGCGCAAGCTTCAATTTAGTGAAAGCACCACCACAAGGTGTCAAAATCAACAAACGACTTAATAGAGTCGTAGACCGAATAAGTATATTATGACTCGGAACAAATGAAACGTTTGTTAAAATGAATTTGAATATGATGCTTTCAATACATCATATGGTGTCTTGAATTGAATATGTGGAATGGACAATTTTAAGCAATTGTACTTGGTTTCGGCGCGATCCAACAATAATTACACTTATCGACAAGGAAATTTCGACAATGTTACAAAGATAAACCATGTATGTAACTCGAAGGAAGAGAAATTTCAAGAAGGTTTTGTTGACTAGATATCAAGGAGTCAACACTTACAATAATGCAAATTATCCGAGTCACAAGGCAATAACTGGATATAGCGGAATAATATTTGTAACTTTGATGAAAACGATCATTCGAAGGGAAGCCACATGCGTAACAAACGATGTATGTGTAACGTATGAAATGATCAAGAACCGAAGCAAATGAGTGTTCGCTCGAATGAAGAAAATTGTCGTGATACAACTACCATTAAGAGGAGTAGAGATGTAAAAATCTACTCGCTAGATGCAAAAATGGGAATTTCAATAAAAGAAATTTAAGTACTTTACCTGTTCGGTTAACTAAGGTAGCATGCATGACAGAATAATGGCGTTTGCTCGAGTTAATAGACGTGGTTTCTATGTGATAACCTTTAATGACCTTCGACATAAGTTCCCGATGGTCCTAAGCGCATGTTTCCTAAATTCTCAAAGTTTTGCATTTTGTGTGTAACTGTTTTGTGTATCGTGTATAAAACACAATGCTAGCGTATGTCTAAAAACAAATTTTTGACTCACTGTTCTTCGGTATACTTTCTTCCTGAATCCGCAGTCGATGATAACCTGATCAAAGATCAATCTTAGAATACTAGTTGGATCCTTGCAGTTAGTCGAATAAATCATTAATCCTCAGCAAGGGATACTGATTCTTGATAGTTAGATTGTTCAGCTCCCGGTATTCGATGCACATTCGAAAGCTACCATCCTTCATTTGACGAACAACACTGGATCTCCCCAAGGCGAGAAGCTTGACCTTATGAATTCTTTGTTTAGTAACTCCTGAAGCTGCGTGGATAACTCTTGCATCTCTGAAGGCGCAAGCCGATAAGGTGCCTTGGCTACAGGCGCGGCGCCTGGAACCAAGTCAATGTAGAATTCGACTTGTCGTTGAGGAGGTAATCCTGGCAAGTCTTCGGGGAAGACCTCAGGATATTCCCTTACCACAGGGATATCTCCAAGCTTTAAAACACAACCCCTTAATCACTTCATTCGTCTCTACTAACCTCCCGTTAGCCAATTCTTTCGAATACTGGATGTCTAACTTACTAGCAACTAAACCAAGCATGTTCTTAAAGTCTAGAGATACTAAGATAAAATCGGCACCAGTATCAAACAGCACAGATGCATAATGTTGATTAAGAGGGGACGTACCGGTAACCACGTTTGGATCCTGGCGTGGTTCCCTAGCTCCGATGTTGAACACTCTTCCACTTGCGTGATTGTTTTTAGGGCAATCCTTCCTGAAATGTCCTATGTCACTGCAGTTAAAACAACCTTGACCTCGTCCTTGATCATTACCATTTCCACCTTGATAGTTGTTGTTGTTGTAGGCTTCTTCAATGAGCGCCACAGTTAAGTCAATAGCATCGGTAATTGTTGGAGGCTTTGATGTTGTAACCATGCTCAGAATCTGAGGTGCCAATCCCCAGATGAATCATTCTATCCTCTTAAACTCTGGTTCCACCAGATATGGAACAACTCATGACAAATCATGAAATCTCTGCCCATATTCCGCCACCTTTGGACCTTCCATTTTCAAGTTCCAGAATTCAGTTTCCAACTTCTGGATTTCTGCCCGAGAACAATACTTTTTATGCATCAGCTCTTTCAGTTCATTCCACGTCAAAGCATACGCAACAGCCCCACCTAACCTCTGGAGTTGAAGATTCCACCACGACAATGCTCCATCTAGAAACAGTCCAGAAATGTACGTAACTTGTTGCTCTGGAGTACATTTACTCATTCGCAAAACAGAATCTGTCATCTCGACCCAGCGTACAAAGGCTACGGCACCCCCAGTGCCGTCGAAATCCAGTGGCTTGCATTCCAAGAACTGCTTATAGGTGCAGCCTGCGACATAAGCAACATCATTCACAGAAAGCATTAGCAAAGCACACTTGGAAATGTCCAAACGTAGTGTAATATGTCTTAGGTGACTTGACATTACCATTGGGTGGGTTATTTCCTAAGGTACCTCCGCTGTGTTCGGAGCGAAGGGCCTCGTGTTGTGCGATGGCCTGTGAGATGCGCTCTTGTAATTCTGCCTCGGTCGTCGGGAGAGGATTGTTGGTATCGGTGTTCCTCCGAGGCGGCATCTTTCTTCTAAGAAGAAGATTGGATAGGTCAGGTCTTATTCGTCAAGTAAATAAATAGTTGTCTAGAGGTCGTATGTACATATACATATAGGCAATCATCATAGCAAGCAATCAAGCAACAACCTAAGCTTAGCACAACATGTAAATCAATAAAGTGTTTAGTGAGAACATGACGATTAAGCTTTTGTTAATTACCGACCACAGTTACATTATTTACAAAGTGTATCACATCAAAAGGGACATAGGGTCACACTACCCTTATCCAATAAGTCTGTCAATATACCAAAAATCACAAGGTCAAAAGTGGTCTTCAAAAGTCTTCACAATCTCGGCTCAATAGTAGTGCTCTCACCAAAAGTAATGCATCTACATAAGACCAAAAACCTACTATACTGATGGCGGGGGAGGAGGAGGGAAGAAAAGTAAACTGCGAACATGTGCGAGCTCCTCCTCGAGCTCATACACATGGCGAAGCAAGAAACTAATCTGCTGCTCGACGGTAAGGAAACGAGCATCAAAACTCTGAAAAGGTGCAAGAGCAGCAGGTGAATGTGCAAAAGGAGATGACGATGAATGTGGAGCAACAAAAGTGGGATGACATGGATAGGGTGGAGGACGTGGAGTCAACTCAAGCTCCAAAACTCTACGACCCAATATCTCAAACTGCAACTACAACGACAAAAGCAACTCATCTCGCGTGTATCCAACAAAATGTGAGGGATGATAGGGGTCTGAGATCAACATAGTGTATGGTGGGAACCATCGGAATGGCTCGTCAAGCGGTGTAGATGTGAAAGGAGTGAATGGTGTCGCCTGCGGAATCGGAGGAAAAGCTGCTGAAGCAAAAGGATCGTAACTCGGGGGCTGGCCCGAAGTACCTTCCCTTGGATGGGGTGCAGGGATGTCCTCTAAGAAAACAATCGGCAAATTAGTGTGGTGGACATCAGACTCTACAGGAGGGTGAGGAGTAACATCAGCGGGTGGTGGTGGAGGAATGAATGGATCAATAGGTGGAAATTCAGGAGGTGCAGGAATTGGGTCAGGAATAAGGGGTGCAATATCTGGTAATCCAAACGGAACATGGTCAGGATCAGGAATCGGCTCAGGATCAATAGGTGCAATATCAGGCTATCCAAAAGGAATAAGGTCCAGCTCAGGACCAGGCTCGGGTTCGTGTGGAGGTGTGGGATCTTGAGTAGGTGATGGTGCAGCAGACATAGCAGTGTCATCGTCGGAGTCAGTGGCAAAAAGCTGCAATCCGGCCGCCCGTAAAGCTGAAGAAGTCACAGACTCAAAGGAGTCTGAAACCGAATGTAAGCTGGAGTCAGAAGACAACTCAATGATAGGAACAACATGAGGAGGGATAACAACAACATCCTCATCAATCTCCCCATCGCCCTGGGCGTCAGCTGGGGGACCATCTACAAACAAATCGATGTCTTCATCAAACAAGTCATCGAATGGCCAATCCTCGGGAGGAATGACCACAAGAGGAACGACATCGAGGATCGGAGCCACGATGTGCTCACCATCGGGATGACCAATGATGAGGTGGTCATGGACTGGAGCAGGAATGTCAAAAGGATCCTCGACAGGGAAACCATCAGCAATAGGTAAATCATTACCAAAATCTGGTAGCGTGGATGGCTGGAAGTCGTCCTCGTCCTCGGATAGCATATCAGGATCACTCTTGGTGTCTGACGTATATATCTCTGGCTCGGGCATAATCTCATCGTCTGAAACGACTGCTATCGGGTCGTGGGCATCAAAACAACCCACTCTCTGAGGATGACATGTATGCCTGTAACATAGTAATCATGACATGTGCACATATATTAACCACTAACACTCAGTATATGCAAACAAAGAAAATTTATCGTGTAATCATGTATTAACATTATTCCTCATGAATCTTTCTCTATCTTTCCTAGTCTACCCCATGCAGACTATACCACCATTGTGACCTTGCATTGTGTTTCTTGTCTTTCCTTTGTAAAATGTTTGTTCCATGGATCTTGGCATTTTGTGTATGCAATGAAAAATATGTTGTAAAAATATTTTCGTGAGAGAGCCCTAATGATTGTAGTCTAGACCCGAGAAAGAATCCTAGTTTGCTACAATCGAAGCTCTGATAACAAACTGTCACACCCTGACTTTTGCGGAAGCTTGATTACGTGTGACTTGCTGGATATCATTGCATTCAACCATAACAAACAACTATATGACAGAAACCATGATGATCATCCATTTAGTAGTTTCAAAATAATACAACCGTCATTGTTTAACATCAAACCAAGACTTCAATTTTAGAATACATGACAACTAGAATTTAAAGTTCCTTACTGTACCTCAGAAAAGACACTAGTAAAAACGAGGCTTTGAACCATGGATCCTATCAAGGATAAAACACACGATTCAAACCCTTCAGTACTGGATGACATCACTTACTTGAAGACACACCTTGATAATCCTTGTACTCCCGCCAGATCCATAATCAGTTTCCAGAAATACACATAGTTTTAAAGCATCAACAAAAGTTGAGCGAGTTCATGTGTTTGTATGTGTGCACGAATAACCTTGTAAAACTTCTGTATGTATGTATGTATTTGTAAACCGGTATGAAATCAACAAGGTAACAGATTAGTTAATGGTTTGCAAGGCCATTAATATGTGTGCAACGGTGTAGGAAGGCTCAATCCTTTATGCGTATTTCATACCGGGTCATCTGGCGGGTGTCACACCCCAAAAACGTCGCAGCGGAATATAAAACGTAGTGGTGACGGAAGTTGGTGCCCATTTGTATCTTGCTGAACGATGCATCGTAATGTTGGACATTTCCACTTAATTAAAACATAGATTTTTAAAACATAATGTCTTAAAGTCCGTCACAATCACACCATAGTTAAATTGTTTTGATCCTTATGGATCTTATTACATTGGTCCCAAATAGCTTTAAAAGTTTTTCCAAAACATTATCAAACCAAACATGCATCAACAACCACAAGATACGCCATAATTCCTGAAGCCGAACTCAAGTACCTGTAGAACACGTTAAAATCAAGTGTCAACACAAAGGATGGTGAGTTCACATATTCGCTTACAAACAATTTTATACCAAGGAAAACTTTCTGTTAAGGTGTTTATTTGAAAATATCCATATAATTTTAGAAAGTCCATTTTACTTCCTTAATAAAATCCATGGGCCTTCCGTCGTGTCACAACCCGACCGCGTTAAAACAACAAAACCGCGGTGGAAACATCGGGGAGTGTCGTGGCAGAATTATCGTTTCATAACCATGGATACAAAAAGTGTTTCGTTTTATTGATAATATTAAACATTAACATTGTCTTAACACAAAACAAACAAGTTACATATCGACTAATATTGTTATTATGTCACTAAGGCCTCGTCCAGATCCTATGTGACTCATGCATCCTAGTAATCATCATCAAGCATCAACACCTGAAACATATGTGAAAACAAAGTCAGCAAAGAAATGTTGGCGAATACATAGGTTTTATATGAGTGTCGGATTCATGGCTAGTTTAAATGTTGCAATACTTTATTAAAAACCTTGTTTTGAAAAGAGTATAATATTGCAACTTAATTAACCAACTCAAATCAAGCGGGCTATAGTTTATAAAACCTCGTAGCCATGATTCTTAACCCAAAACATTTGTTTTAGTAAAGCAATTTGTAAAACATCTCGTATTAAATCGTTAATAAAACTCGTTAATAAACCTCGTTAATAAATCTCGTTAATAAAACTCGTATGGTTTATATTATTTCGAAAACCTCGTTTGTGTGACATCGTTCCAAAATCGTTTACTCAAGTGAACTAAATAACGCTACGGTATGTAATATGTTGAAAACACTTATATATAAGAAGTACCAGCGGCGTATCTATCATGTTTTCACCACATTACCCCCGTCCCATTATCTAAACACTTAACCAAAAACCAATCGTTTATCCAACTCGTTTAATCTTGTATGAATCGTTCCCAAATCGTTATTTTGTTCAAATCGTTTAAATCATCCTCGTTTTAAGTGTGAAAACTATTTATGGTCGCCTCGCTAATAACATTCAAACCTTCGTGACTCGACTATCTCGCTCTCGCATTAATAAACCACCAAAGGGTAAATTAACATTCAGATTCAGTCATTACCCACCTAACCCACACATAACCATGGGTGCAGTACGATAACGGGATTTGTCAGATCCTATGGTACCATAACCTAATACTGGTCGGCTTGATCAATGCTAATTAATGCCATTCGTTATGTAATTACAACCAACTAGTTTATTCACTTTATTGAAATCGTTATTAGTTTAATATAAACCATCTTAATAGTTTTTGAAATCATCGTTATAATATCGAAAATCGTTTTGAAAACCATCGTTAAAACCTTGAAAACATTTAGCACATATGAATCACCCCAAAACAATTGAAAACAGTAAAATAGGGGAACTATGTACTCACTTGGAGTGCAAAGTATCCTCAATCAATAGAACTTCAACAAACTCGAGCAAACCAGAGAAATCAAACAGCACCTAGTAATCGAATCACTAGTCAACAATAGACACCTAAATCAGAAGATCGGATAGAATGAGGTCTTGTAAACCAAATGAGTGTTGGAACTCATGTGATATGGTTTAACAAACCCTACATCCTAAATCGGAACCTAACCTAAGTGCTTTCGACCCGTTGCGACCCATTAAGATAGCTTACGCTACTTTAACGCGTCGTGCGCGCAAAAGCGCATTCGAGACGTCTAACTAGCCCTATGACAAGTGTTATATGCCTAAACATGTTTAAATATGTTGCATAATCAGTTACGTGACAAAATTTTATGTTACATATGCTTAACTACCAATTATGCATGAAAAGGGCATTTTGGTCATTTACCTAAGGCATATAGACTACTTATCATACAACTACATTAAACTAGGTGACCGTAAGGTATAACTTCGGAAGGTTATTCCCTATGAAACTATGGTCACTAACCATGTTTGGTCGGATCCTAATGATCGACCAAATGGGTCGAGTTCGAAAGTCTAAGCGGGTGTTTAGTCCGCTTGACTTACGACTCTACACAAGCACCAAACTAAAAGTGACGAGCTAAACATGATAGAACATGTTTAGTTAAGTTAGAAAACAGGTTTTGATATCAAAACAAATGGTTTTGATACCCTAGAGTAGTTTGGTTACAAAATACGCATAAACACGCATTTTGGCCGAAACCACGACTCGTCACTATGCCTAGTCAACGTGGTAATCAGTAGGTATAGTCACAAGGGACTATAACCATCGTGATTACGCTCACGTTGCAAAGTTCAACGGAACTTTGTGTTGACCATTGACTTGGTCAAAGCTGAAAGTCAAACTTGTTTGACTTTCATGCTTGAAATATAAGAACAAGCAAGAAGAGGACTTACAAAGGGTCCAAGAAGGATGTTTTATCTAAAATAGCTCAGGTATGAAGTGCAAACACCCCAACTTAGAGCTGATTTCAGATTCAAGTGTGAGAAATGAGCAAGAGGGCCTTGCTATTTATAGTAATTTAGGAGTTCTAGGATCAATCCAAGTGTTGTGAAGCTCAAATCTTGGCCATACACTTGTTAATCTAAGGTTGGGCAACTAGCAAAACAGGCAAACAAGTCCATAGATTGCAAAAACCATGTCTAAAACCAGATGCAATAGCTGGAATGGAAGTTTCTGAATTCTGTGGTGCTAGCACAAGCTTACGGACCGTAAGGCTATGGTCCATACGGTCCGTAAGGGACCTGCAGACCAGACACTTTCACTTATTTACAGTTTAGCCCCTGCACCTTCTTTCATTGCGTATCGTCACCTCTAACACCCGTCAAACCCATTTTTAAGCTCCAAAATGATGTTAAAACATAGGGAACATGAAATACGCTTGAAAACATCTCGGGTGTCGGTTCGTTTGGCCGTACGGTTGCGTTGTTCGGTTAATTACGACGGAAGTCGTAACGAACACAAAAATGATCCAAATTAAGCGACGAATGGATTTTTCTTATGCCAAACACTAAAATAAAATATTTTAATGCTTACATAAATTTTTGGATGTCCGGATATATTCAGAACGTAAGATATGCGCAAAAATGCAAACTTGTGCACTTTTTGACGCTTTTAGTCCCTGAATGACCAATAAAGTTTGTTTTAGCATACCGAACCTCTCAAAGCCTATTTCTAAGCTATATAAAGGAAATTTAGGGTATGTTTAACTTATGATAAAGTTCCGGAGTGTTCATTACTATACAAATCGGTATAGTTTTGCAGTTTTGACACAAATAGTCCCTGCGATTGAACAAAGTTGATTTCAACACACCAAACCATTCAAAACTTATTTCTAAGTTATGTGGAGGTTATTTAAGGTATGTTAAGCCTATGTCACTATTCCGGAGTGTTTTTCGCGTTATACTGACTGCGTTTACGCACCAGTTTGCGTATAACCTTCCAGAAAGCGATTTAAAGCTTGAAATTGGAGTCGACTCTAATTGAAAACTCACCAAACACAAATACACACATAATAACATCAAAAAACATATAGTAACATCAAATCACATTGTTTTATTAATAATCATCATTGTTTTACATCGTACATCGATTACAGAGTACAGTTGTCACATGTCGCAGTTCAAGAACCCGACAATATTGTTACCACCCAGGTTTTGTATATTAAATTATTGTGTCAATTTTCGGACTCGTATGTTAGCTAGACGATACGAACTATATATTAACCATGTAGGGATTATCAAAGGTAGACAATAAATAGAATCAAAATTCTTCGCTTGACTTGACACGGGGCGACCGGTCACGACAGGATTGTCAACCCGATAGATCTACCAACAATTCCTCACATACAATACTTATGATTAAACGACATCATGGGCGCAGGGTTCTCTCTTTGAGAACAATATGATGTCTGCCTCACGTACATTATATATATCCTGCTAATATGACAATTTAATACATGTAATCGTACGAATCCCCTGAAATCCCCATCGAAATGTAAGCCTTTGTTGTTACTTACTCTCTTGAGACCAAGCATTATTCGTACCAGCTATACAGTTGTTTGCCCTCAAACATATATTCATCAAAAACATTTTATCTCGAAACGTATAATTTATCAAATCCATATATTTTCAAAGAAAATATATAATTTATATTAAAAGGTAAGTTTTAATCCAAAAACATTATTAAACCTTTTTTTGACGTGTTTTACCCCCAGAACATATACAAAGCAGTAAAAAGAGGGGTATAGTGACACTCACCTTTGGGTGCGTATTTTAAATAGCTCAATCCCAGAGATTGATTTCTACACGTCCTATTATATATAGGAATGATTTTAAATCAATAACACAAAAATCCTAAGTTTCTCTGTTTTCTTAGAATTATCACACAACTTTGAGATTATCTCGAAAAGTTGTTATTTTTGGATTATGTTGGCAAGTTAATATATAGATGAGTCCATATATATATTTTTATGATTTTGCGACTTGAACAATTTTATTGGTGACCATTACCGTGTAAATCCGTTAACTTTCCCGTTTATACACAATATATCTACGATTTGCGCGTCGTAATTTATATATATATAAACGTTCATATAATTTAACACCGAAACACACGAAATATTGCTAACATATCTATTTTATCATTTTTAAAGAAAATATACATAAAATATTGTATATGTATCAAATTTCATGCTCGACAAACAAGTTTCACGCCTAACACAATTTTCACTATTTCTACCGCACAAAACGTACAAGCATACATGCGTAAGCTAGATTTCTAACATCATGTTAAAATCTTAACATATTTTCATATTCTTATGTTTAAACCACATAACACATTTTGCCACATAAAGTTTACCCAAAATTTTACCCACACTAGTGTACATTGAAAAATGTGTATTTTAGCGATTCGGTAACGTTTTCGGGCGTCGGAAGTCACGTATGACCAACCAAACACCAAATAAACTTAAAATTAGTTAAAATACTTATTTTTAAACTAAAAACATCAGTTTACTTACTGATCTAAATCAGTTTTATAAAAATCATTTGAAAAGCCGATTTTTGACCGTTTTAACGCATAGTTTTGCGTTAAACATTACTATAACCATCCCAACTCGAAATGACTTGATATTTTAAAAAAATACATGTTATTTACTGATTAAAATAGTGATCATAATCAGATTAGTGCATTTTTTGTGTAAGTCACATAAATCATGCGATTTCACGTATTTTACAACTTCTATTGCACCAAGTACAACATGCAAGGCTAGTAAACATTATGACAAAGTTATGTATCATTAAACACTTCAAAATAATCTTATTTTAGTGTTTAGAATCTGATCAAATTTTTTTTTTATCAAATCATATCAAATTATCATTTCATGATCACAAATCATCATGCATGTTCAAGTAAATGCATCTAATGCATCCATATAACATCATCATTATTTTATATGAACTAAAATATATATGTAATCATAAATTTAAATCATGTTCAAATATTCAGACATTTTATACTTCACATCATCATCATCATCTACTCATTTATTCATAAAAGCAAGACATATGCTTATATCCTTACACATTTAAGACTTTAGTCATCAAAATTTCACATGCATGCATACCTATACATACATACACAACTCATATACATACACACTTATGATTTCAAAACTTCACTTTATCATGTTCATCTTTGTTAGTGCAGTAATGTCTATCGCCTCCGTCAATCGAGTCCGTAGCAAGAAACTGTTCTCACCATGCTTTATAGTGTTATATTTCGTGAAAAGGCAAGGTGGCATTTATGTAATTAATGAGAAATCTCATTAAAGCCCCTTGGCCTATAAATAGAACCTTTAGGGTTCTCATTTAGGACTTTTGCACATTTGGAACTTGGAGAGCTTTGAATCTAGAGAGAGAAAGTGCAAGAGGTGATTCACGGTACTTGTAGTCTTTTCACATATTCAATCGAATCACAGATTTAGTACGTTCTTGTGTTCGTTCCACGCACGTGTATGGATTCCGCACGTCACACGTGTCGATACACAATCGTTTTGGAGTCGAAAACCGATCCTACAAGTGGTATCAGAGCAGGAGCTCGATTGCGAAGATCAAACTTACAGAATCGTTCAACAGTTGATCAGATTCAGAGCCAAAAACATCCAGATTTGACAAATTTTTCATTGTTTTTCTTGTTCTTCACGTTTTACACCGAATATTGTAAAATTGACAGGGTTTTTACGGTCAAAATTAGCTGATTTTTTGATATGTTGTGCGAAATTAGCTGATCTATAACCCTACAAATTTTCAGGTCAAATTTCCAAGCCGGTTGAGACAAATCTGAGTTTTTATGTCCGAAAACGCTGATATGTTCGTCACTTGATATATTGCAAAGTCCCACTCGATCAAACAACATTAGTGCCACCCGATCGAGCAACATCAGTGCTACCCGAATGAGTTACAACATCAGCGTCAAAGTCACCCGATCGGGCGCTCCCACCCGATCAAGTAGCGTTTAGTTGAATTGTTGTCCGATCGACCCACTTCCCACCCGATCGACCCACGTCCCACCCGTTCAAGTCACTTAGTCAACTTTATCAGCAGTTCAACTAAATCATTAATTGCAATCGGTGTGTCTTTAAAACAATATATATGTGTTTGTTTTGAACGGCCCAATCAATATTAAGATCAAAGTTTTTCGGCCCAATCACAAAGTGATATCAAAAGTGCTGTCAGTTCTATAGTGTGTCGGCCACTTCTTACTGTATGTGAAAGCTTTAATGTTTGCATGTGAAGGATAGTTGTAAGCTCAAAGTTGTCAGTATGCATGTGAAGTATTGAAAATTGTTGGCAGGCACTTTAAATTGTAGATATCACATTATCAATTGCATCAAAGTTGTTGTCAGTTCATTAATTTTTGAGGTCCTTTAGAAATCAAATTGGAATTTAATAATGTTCGTGAATCAATAAAGGTTGTCGTCCATTTGTCTTGATATCATTAAAAGTTTCTGTCATTTTGCATGAGAATTGAAAGTTCATTGTTGTGACTCGATCGAACAGCAGGTCATTCGGATTACCACTCTATCAAATACATTGTGAATCGTTCGAAATACAGTTCGTTCGGACAACAGCTTGAACGGACAGCAGCTCGAACGGACAGCATTGTCACCCGATCGGACATCATCCCCACCCGATCGGACAGCGTTGTCACCCGATTATTGTCATCACTGTTGACTTTTGTTGACTCACTCGATCGGATACTCGTCTGATCAAGTTGTTTGATAAGTGTTTGAACTGATCAGTGTTGTTTGATTGATTCAGGTGATTCGAGGTGATAAACAAGATAAACAAGGTGCGAAAATCAAAGACGTGATTCGAAAATGTCAATCATGAACAGAAGGGTGTTGGATACTGAGAGCCGAGAAGAAAAACAGGCACGAGGTTATCTGAGTGATGTGTATGATGCTTTCAAAGAAGCGAAGTATGCAAATAGATGGTGTAAAGAGAACGAATGTTTTGTTGATCCTCAAGGAAACCCGTGTAGGATCGGATTGCGACCTAAACGAGTCGTTCGGAAGAGTTCTAGTCCATTTCAGAGGCGGAAACTAAGAAACGAACATGTAAACAGCTTGATATTCACTTTAATCTCTTATATATTGATATTGACAACCTTTACAATCAGAAGAGAAACCGGCAGCACTTCGGTATAACTCTGAGAAAACTGTTACAAATGACAAGTCAAGAACCCTATTTATAGAACTCATGATTTCGCTTGAACCTCTTTGAAGCGAGACCTTTGAAGCGAGACCTTTGAAGCTTTATCTTGAAGCGAAATCTTCAATAACGTGCAATCTGATTTCAAATCCATGTATTCACTTTTGTCCTTTTGTGTGGATGATGCAATCAATGATGTCACTAGAGTGATGTCACTAGTGTGATGTCACTAGTGTGATGTCATCATCAAAGATGATGACATCATGCTTGATTATATCCGCACCGAACCCGAGACTCGATACAAGACGAAGACGACAGATGTGTGCACCAACAGACTCCCCATCAGATGTTGACGAGTCTTAAGTGTCGAGTCTTCTTAATCTTCAGTCTTTATCAGCCTTTGAGCTTTCTTCGGGATCTCTACCTTTCTCTATTCTATCTCCAATTCTCTCTCTGTCTAACAGACTCCCCCTCAAAACATGCTGGGATCGTAGTCTGGCTTTTACAGAATTTCAGAATCCTCAGGTATCGGAACCTGGTACTCTATCTGCTATCCTGCACATCCTCTACCCAAAAATAAGATTCAAAAGAATAAAATATTTAACAATTTATCAAATTACATGCACCAACACTGAGCCTTCTCCAATCAATATGCAAACAAACATTAACAATGATCATTTTCATTTCAAAACTTCTTCAAACAAACTTTCCCAAACCTGTTCGTCATGTTTAGCACTCAGACTTTTGAAAATCCGCTTTTCAACATCAGTTGTCTAAAATCTTTTTGAATTTTTTCAAAATTTATGCTAAAACACACCGAAAATCTTTTTGGATTTTTATATAAGAAATGAAATGCAGTAAAGAACTATTTACATACAATATTTTTGTGAGTTTGTGTAAGAGGATCATATCAGTTTATGAGACCAATCACCAACACCGTTAAGCTTCATTTCATTTTAAGCTCTAAACGATTCACTTAGATTGTCAGTATACTGATCCACTTAAATTTTCACACAAAGTTCAACTGCTTCGAGATACGAATTAGTGTTTTAGGACTTAAACATCTACATGTGTCCCACCTCAGTATATACTCCCGTATCCAGACCCCAATATTCAGTCTTACAGGTGAGTATACCACAGATGATATCCGTAAGGGGAATAAATTATGCAACCGTGATAGCTCAGGTCAGAACTTCCGTTCAGCAGAGAGCCTAGTTGACTTTTAGGTGTGTCCCCTTTAGAGGATCTTTTGAATTACAACAGCCATGATTAGCATTTTTCAATGTTTCATCATTTTTTAGCTGAGGGTGGTGCTATATTTCAAGCAAGCAGAAAGTATTCTCCGGGGACTAGGCCATTGCTTCCGCAAAATCAGAAGTCCCGGGATAATACCCTAGATATCACTGAGTATAAAGACCTAGTATCTCAGAATATGGGACCCTTCAAACAAGATTTCAGGGGTTACCTATATATCCTGGAGGTGTTCCCCACGTAGACGCAAGTAAATTTTATGTTTATATCTCGTCACAATTTACTAAATGTGTAAAAACCTACTGACATATCCAAGTGAGATTGTTTATCACATTTTTACTTTACATTTCTTTAGCATGTTGTGATAGTCCACTGATGTACTATCATTTCCTCTTTTGTACAACAAAACTCATTTTTGATTTTATCATGTTTTTGGCTTTTTCAAATTTTCAAATGTTTTTGGATTTTCTGAAATTTTTACTCCCCCTAAAATGCAAACACATTTTAGGAAACTTGAAAATAAAACTGTACAATAAAGTGACAACTGATATCAAATCACTTCAAATCGCCATTCACTTAGCATAAACAATCAGAACTCCCCCTCACAACAAACTATTTTCCCATTGTGATTTCAAAATAAGTTTGTTTTAATCAAATGGTTTTTCCGGAAAATAAGTTTGATTTTACCAATTGTAGGTTAGGGGTTTCATCATATTGTTCTCATATCAAAAACCACTTGTAGAAAATCAAGTACAACTTAATGTCCCTGATTTACCACTTGTAAGTCGAAATCACTTTCGTGAATTTCTCAAGAAATGTGTCGATTCCTGCTCCGCTTAAACCAACCAGGGAGCTCCGGCAAGTCATACTTAACCTGTAAAAATGCTAACAATTTTAAAATTCAATCACACAATCAATCACTAAGAAAGATGCCAATTCCTGATCCGCAATTACAAACTTGGGATCTCCGGCAAGTCCGGTTTTTACTCAAACATTACATCCACCCAAGCCTCACCAGCCTTGGGTGACTTTGGTGGCAAACATCTGTCCCACCAACATTTTGATTTATAAAATTCTTGAGCACCTTTTACCTTCCTATCAACCATTTTACCAAAAATATGTTTGACTTTCCCGTTGAAAGCCTTCTCAACATCAAATTCTCCTTTATCAGCAAAGAATTGATTTGAGATCTCTACCTTTCCAACTTTCGACTTCCAATTTTCCTTTGACAATGAAGGAAAATTTTCATCGTTCACCTCAGGAACGGAATTCACAATCTTTTTCTCAACAAATGACTCCTCTGATTTTATGGAATCAGATTCATTGTCGGAACTACTCTGGGAACTTTTAACAACCCATTTTTGTTTGCTTAAATCGACACTTCTTTTGTAAAATCGTTTTGAAATTTCACCAACTTCCAAAGTTGATTTATCAACATTTTTCTTTTTCAGTTCAGAGTTAGAAGAAACTCCCTGTTCTTTGTAGTTGGTCTTGGGGCAATTCCAAGCTATGTGTCCAACTTCCTGGCATTTAAAACAAGTTCTTCGATCAACTCTTTGAGCAAACTTTGTCACATTCTTCTTCACTTCAGCAAGAAACTCTTGATTGGATTGTTTCCAGAATGGTTTCTTCTGCTCATCTTCACAACTTCCACCTGCAACAAATTTTGTATTTGGTTTATAAGTTTTCTGATTTTGATAATTTTCAGGAGGAATAAATCCTAAACCTTTCTTTTTGAAATTTTTGTTATGGTTTGGTTTCTTTTGAAAACCATAACCAGAACCATAACCCTTTTTCTTGTTCAATCTTTGTTGAACTCTTGAAGTGTACTTTTTAGGTTTTTCATCAAGATTTAAATCTTTTATATCAGAAATATTAATTTCTGTTAATTTGAAAACCTGTTTGATCATTTCAGTTTTTACACTTCTGATTGGAAATTCCTCATCAGAATATAATTTGTCTGAATCACTCAAAGTATAAGCCACTTTGATTGATCCGTCATTCAAATTAGATTTTGATAACATGAATTCTCTATTGTAAACCCTATTAACCGGTGAACTCGGACTCTTTTCTGACGAACTCGGACTTTCAGACTTAGACTCCGGTTTTGACTCCTCATCCGTATCCAACACCTGATCGACAACTTTCTTTACTAACTCAGACTCATGATCAGTGTCAGACGCTGTGAATGTAACATCAATATTGTCTGGTAATTCATCAATGATTTCAGACTTTAACTTGATGTTGACTGCCTTTTTTAGACGCTCTTCATTTGGATTCCTGGGAGAATAAGTTTCATGGATCGGGGGCGGACATCTGTTATACTTGACACTTGGTTTCTTACCAGTATCAGTATCTTCAGTCTTTTTGTCCATGAATGCTTCCAGACCTGTAACAGTAGGATAAACACGATCAATCAAGTAATCACATGTAGTGTAACTCAACAGTAATCGTTTAATCCTTTCACTCTCAATTTTTTCAAGTTCCACATCTTTCTTTAACTTTGCACAATCTTCGATGTACTCATTGATGACTTTCTGCTTTGTCATTAATGTTGCACTCATTTTATCCATTGCTTTTTCGGTTTCTGTATTCGTCTTTTTCAGACGATCAACTGTCCTGTTCAGTACATCGTACGACTCCTTCACATACTTCACATCAGACAGTAAGTCTTCTTTAATCTTCTCTAATTCAGCAATCTTCGTATCTTTCTCTTCACAAGCTTTGAAAGATTCTGAACACTTCACACATGGTTTTTCAACTTCAACCATTTTTTCAACTATCTTTTCAACCTCGACAGTCTTTTCAACTTCTTTCTCCACTTCAACGATTTTCTCAACTACTTTCTCAGTCACTGGTTCAACATTTGCTTCTTCAGCTTCTGTCTTTGTCTTTTCATCAGCTTGCATTTTTGTTGCTTCCAGCTCTTTCCTCAATCTTGCCATCTTTTTCTGATACAGCATCTCCATTTTATCTGCAAAAAACAAATTAAAACTAGTAGGATCAATGCCTTTTCTGGCTCTGTTGAGATGTTCTTCCTCATCATCAGTATCCACATCACTTCCAAGATCTGGAAAAATTGGGATTCTTTTCTGATTAACCTCATCTTCACCTAGAATTCGAGCAACAAAGCCTGATTCTGATGGAATGTATTTATCCCAACTAAATCCCTCGGCAACTTTTTCGTCATCTTGATGAATAAGTAAAGCTTTCTTCTTTACATCACCAGTAGCATGAGCATGTGTAATTTGAGGTTGTTGAGAAGTCTGATGAAAAATTGATTTCTGATAATAGTTGTTCTTTTCTTGATTCTCGGTAGCTTCTTTACTTTTGCACTCTCGTTTAAAATGACCTTTTCCTTTACAACGGAAACAGGTAACTTTCGATTTATCAAAACCCAATGGAGAGGTAGCCATTCCTCGAAATTCATCTCTACCAGTAATCTCTTGAAATTTTTCAGCTCTCCTCCAAGCACTTGCTAAGCACCACTTGATATCCATCACTTCAAGTTCTTCAGCATCAATTTGGTCGTAATCTTCTTTGGTAAGCATCGGATTACCAATCTTCCCACCAATCAAACTTTCGTAAGATTCTAACATAGTAACCAATGATGCCATGTGCTGCTTGGCAACTTCTGGAGACAAATTCTGACCATTTTGAATGTTTAAAGTAACATTGCACTGAAGATTTGTTGAATTTTGTCGTTGAGAACTTGATGTTGTACTGTTTGGATCAAAACTCGAGAATGATGAAGATCCACCACTTTGAGTAACATTACTCTTTGTTCCAGAAGAACTATCCGCACTGAAACCAGTTTGAATCTTTGGGCTAGGGCTGGGGGTAGCCTCAAACTTATTCCCTCGGTAATACAAACTGATATCTTGTTTGGCGTTTGGATTCGTCATGATAGCCGTTTTCTGAATATCCAACTCATGCTCTTCAATCTTTTGAATAAACTTTGCTAGACTCATATTCTCAGATTTTCTCATGTGTTTGAGAATCAACAAATAAGTTCCCCATTTCTGTTGTGGTAATGCCTCAGCAAGTTTATCCACCCATTCCTCATCATCCTTCTTTATATCCAATCTTCCCATTTCCAAGACAAGATGACAATATCTGTCAATTGTCTGTTTCGTTGATTCGTAATCAAAGGCTACAAACATATCGAATGATTTTTTTAGCAACGCCTTTCTGTTTTTAATCATATCCGCGCTTCCTTTGAATTTCTGAATCAATGCTTCCCAAATTGACTTAGCTGTATTGTTGTGTTGAAGCAAAACAAATATATCTTCTTTGATTGGCTGTTGAAGAATACTGATCATCATTTTCTCACTAGTATACTTCAATTTGTCAGCTTCTGTAAAGTCACAGAAATCCTTTACAAGCCCACGTTCGTTTGTCGGTTTTTCATAGTCTTTCTCCAACGAACACCATGCATCGAATCTGTAAGCTTGAACCCAGTTCTCAAATCGATTTTGCCATCCTTTGAAGTCTTCAATGTACATGAGCTTTGGCGGCTTTTGATGAGTTCCTGTCTCATTTTCACTGTATAAATTCTCTGCAGCAGTAACTGGAGCTACTGGTGTGGCAAACGCGTTGTAGAAATCTTCTTCCATACTTCCGTAATTAGCAAAAGCTTCGGAAAACACCTTGCAAGTACCTTTACAAGTCGACAAACACAAACACAATCAGTTTAAAGATTTTTCAATTAACTGAAACAAACTGGTACTCGAACTGATGACTTTCAGTGTGGACTGAATGTTGACCAACTGTGCTGACTGAATGACCCGAATTGAAATCAAACGACTTTGACCCTTTGAATCGAAATCCTTAATGTATATATGGCTTCAAGCGAAATCAGATAACACCACTTAAATCAAGCGAAATCAACTAACAATCTATTTCGCTTCAACTTCAAACGAACCAAACTGATTCAAGCGAAATCAATAACAATCTATTTCGCTTCAGCTTCAAGCGAACCAATCTGATGTATTTCGCTTCAACTGAATACAAGCGAAATCAAGTGAAAACCTCTATTTCGCTTCAACTTACTCAAGCGAAATCGTCCAATATGTCAGATCTGAAGTGAAATCAGTCCATTATCTACAAAAACTTTCAAGCGAAATCTGTTTTAGGTCAATTTTAACAAGTATTAGTCTGAATTTTAATCTGAAACTTTGTAGGCTTTGTTAAAACTCAGTTTTACACGTTATACTCTGAAATCAGACCATTTCGACCGTTGGAACTAGTTCAGATCTGAAAAATGTAAAAAGAAATGAGTAGAAAGAAGATAATCCGGTAGAATCAAGCTGTAGTAGTATGAACTCCTCGTCCTGTGCTCTGATACCAATTGTAGGATCGGATTGCGACCTAAACGAGTCGTTCGGAAGAGTTCTAGTCCATTTCAGAGGCGGAAACTAAGAAACGAACATGTAAACAGCTTGATATTCACTTTAATCTCTTATATATTGATATTGACAACCTTTACAATCAGAAGAGAAACCGGCAGCACTTCGGTATAACTCTGAGAAAACTGTTACAAATGACAAGTCAAGAACCCTATTTATAGAACTCATGATTTCGCTTGAACCTCTTTGAAGCGAGACCTTTGAAGCGAGACCTTTGAAGCTTTATCTTGAAGCGAAATCTTCAATAACGTGCAATCTGATTTCAAATCCATGTATTCACTTTTGTCCTTTTGTGTGGATGATGCAATCAATGATGTCACTAGAGTGATGTCACTAGTGTGATGTCACTAGTGTGATGTCATCATCAAAGATGATGACATCATGCTTGATTATATCCGCACCGAACCCGAGACTCGATACAAGACGAAGACGACAGATGTGTGCACCAACAACCCGACAGTTGATCCTGATAAGGTAGGTTTTGAAGCACTAGTTGCCGCGATACCAACTGTAGGGGTTTGGTGCAAAGGTCTCGAAGAGATTCCGAGATATAGACAAAAGGTAGAGGAAGGAATAAGGAAGGTGATCTATGCGAGTTTAGAGAAGAAGAAGAAAACTGTAGAGGAAATTGTTGATGAAAGCAATAAGTTGGTGAATGAGTTGAAGCAGACGTCAGAAGAAGGTGTGACAACAGAAACAATTCAAACTGAATGTATTAAGTCATCTAACACCAATAAAATTGATAAAAATGAAAATAAATATGATAATAAAGCTGAACAACAATGCAAGAAATGCATGGAAATGTGCAGTGCTTGTACTGAAAAGGATGAAAAGCTTAAAATCAGAGACATTGAATTCACCAAAATAGAAAAAAATTTCAAAAATAAAAGTCATGAAATGATAGAAGGTGAAAAGTTTTTGAAACAAGAAAATGAAAAGCTGAATCAAAGATGTGATGATCTTGAAAAAGAAAATAAAATATTAAAAGAAAAATGTTCAGCTGTTTGCAATGAATGTGTTCCAAAAGATAAAACAATTCAGGAGTTGAAAAAAGAATATGATGGAATGAAATTATCATATCATACTGTAAAAGAAGCGTATGAAACTTTGAAAAGTAAAGTCAAAAGTTTAGATGATAGATTGTGTGCATGTCAGAAAAACACTAAATTTCTTGAAGCCAGATTTGAAGGAAAACAAATGGTTTTAAATCAATATATTGATGATGTCGCTAAGCTTAAACAAGAATTGGCAGATAAAGAAAAGTTGGTCAATAAATTGCAAAGTTACCATGCGTCTTCATACATTCTGGAACGTATTTTCAACATCACACCCGATGGGAAAGAGTCAGAAAAGAACAAAAAGGGAATTGGGTCTGAATACCATCAGGTTCCACCACCGTTGGAGAATAATTATACATTCTATGATGGCGAAACGGTGGAAAAAGCAATAAACATGGTTGGCCAGTTACCCGACAACATCGATGTGACTTACACCAAATCTGATGACATCAGTGATTCAGAGGTGGTAGGTAAGGTTGTTGAAAGTGTTTTAGCAGAGGAGTCTACCAAAACAGATAAGTCTGAATCACAAGATGAAAACGAGGGAAGTTTTCATGATAGTTATCTTAAACTCTCAAAATCTGAAAAGGTTGTGAATGATGATTCAAAAGGATTAGTCTATACCATGATTGGATCAGACAAACTATTTTTATAACAAACCTAGTTACAAAAAGAAAAACATGAAGGCTGGGTTGGGTTATAAAAAGAAACTGTCACACCCCGACCACGTAAAGCAACTAGTCGTGGCGGAAACGTCGGGGAGTGTTGTAACAGAATCATTGTTTCATGACCATAGAATAAATAAATTTTGTTTTATTGAATAAATGAAATCATTGTTTTAATACAATCAAATAAGTACAACTATGATCTTCCAAGTTTTAAAGTTGTTAAGGCACGAGTCCATCCTAAGTGTAGTGTGTATCAACAATCATCACAAAACAGCACCTGAAACATGGGTAAAAATAGGTACGTCAGCATAAAAATGCCTGTGAGATACATAGGTTTTATGAAAGTAGGATTCATGACTTATAAGTTTAAGGAAAAAGAATGTTTTAAGAAAAGTAGTGATGATCCTTGTAAATTGTTTTGTTTTGTAAATCATTTGAAAAGTGATAAACAAAACAATGATATATATATTTATAAAAGAATAATGTATGGTTAAGTGAATAACCATGTAAAATGAGTTTGTATTGAATGTATTGTTCGAAAAACAATATTTTGATAAAAAGGCTTATAGTATATGTGAAAATATACTTTGGATTTTAAGAGAATCGAATGAGTGATGTATTAAAATATATTTCGATTCCAATATCGTTGACCCAAGTGTACTAAATAACGCCACGGTATGTAACGCAATGAAAACACTTATATATAAGAAGTACCAGCGGCGTATCTACCATGTTTTCATCACATTACATCCGTCCCGTTATCTAAACACTAACCAAAACCCAATCGTTAGATAGATAGTACATTAAATATACTTTAGTTGTTTAAAATAATAATTTACAGTAGTATATTACAAGTATACTTCGGATTTATAAATAACATATTAAACTATGTTTTGGTTTCATGGATAACATATAAAAATATGCTTTGGATGTGAATAATAACATATTAAACTATGTTTTGGTTAAATAAACAACATATTTAAGATATGTTTTGGTAGTTAATAACATATCAAAATATGCTTTGGGTTTGATAAATAACATATCAAAATATGCTTTGGTTTGTTAACAAAATATATATATTGGTTTTGTACAATACCACACATGAGAGTATATCAAACTATACTTTTGGGAGTATATCAAAATATACCATAAAAGTGTGATTTAAGAATTCATTCAGACCTAGTGCATCAAAATACACCTTTGAGACTATAGGGATACCACAAAGGCAATCCCTATTTGGATGGAGAAACAAATTGGTTTCAGACATTCCATGACAACAGGAATGGGGTGTCTAATCCTATAGCGCTATATCATACTACCAATCGGTCTGGTGAACATAAAATAAGTACAATTCAGCATTTTTATTTTATGTTCTTTGAGAAATCAGTGTTTAAACCATAGATAGTCATTTAGTTTGTCAAATGATAAGCAATAACATGTATAATCAATTATACTTTGAAATCATGAAAATAACACATAGGTACACATGCTTCACCCCAAAACAGTTTGGAAAACAGTAAAATAGGGGAACTATGTACTCACTTGAGATTTCTTAGTAGTCCTTGAGTAACAACCAAACAATGCTAGAGATCACGAAAATCAACGGCACCTAATATAGGTACTATGTTAATAAACCAGACCTAAATCGGAGGAACGGATAGAATGAGGGTTCGTAAACCAAATGAGTATAAGAACTCATGTAGTATGGTTCAACAAAGCCTACATTCTAAAATGAAACCTAACCTAAGTGCTTACGACCCGTTTAGGTAGCTTATGCTACTTTAACGTGTCGTTTGCGTGAGGTGCGTTCGGACCGCCTAACTAGTCCTATGACAAGTAGAATATGCCTTAACATGTCTAATACTGTTACCAAATCAGTTTAGATGTCAAAAGTTATGTTACATATGTTTAAAATGAATTTTGGCGTCAAAGGGGTATTTTGGTAATTTACCTAAGGCATATAAACTACCTATCATACAACTAACTAAACGTCGTGACCATAAGGTATAACCTCGGAAGGTTATCCCCTATATACTATGGTCACCTAATGTGTTTGGTCGGATCCTAATGATCGACTAAACGGGTCGGGTTCGAAAGTATAAGCGATTGTTTAGATCGCTTACCTTACGGCCCTATAAGCACTAAACTAAAAGTGACGAGCTAAGCATGTTAAAACATGCTTAACTAAGTTTAGAAAACAGGTTTGGTATCAAAACAAATGGTTTTGATACCTAAGAGTAGTTTGGTTACAAAATACGCAGGAATGCGCATTTTGGCCGAAACTACGACTCGTCACTGAGCCTAGATAACGTGGTAATCAGTAGGTATAGTCACTAGGGACTATAACCATCGTGATCACGCTCACGTTATGAAGTTCAAACGAACATCACATTGACCATAAACTGGTCAATGCAGAAAGTCAAACAAAGTTTGACTTTAACGCTAAAAGAATAAAAGAACGAAGGAACACTTACAAAGGGTCCAAGAACGGAAGGTTTGAATCTGAATACTCTCAGGTATGTAGTGTTAAACACAACAACTTAGAGAGCAAATTCAGATTTCGAAGGTGTGGGTTTTTGGGGTTGAAAGGGTTGGGTATTTATAGGATTTGGACCACCGTTAGGATCGTTCCTCGAATACCGTGCTTTGATCTTGTCCCTACACTTGTTGGTAACCCCATGTGCGTCATATTGGCCCCCATGATCAGGAACAAGCAAGTGGAATTGAGTTTGGAGGGCATAACAGCTGTTAAAATAGCTTTTGCTGATCTGAAAGGGCCTCGCGTGACGCCTAGGCGGCCTCGCGTCACGCCTAGCCTCCTTTCTGCAGATTACAAGCAGAAATGGCAGAATAGGTCCCTGCACATGTTTCAGTCCATTTTCCACACGTTTGAAGCTTGTTAAATCATTGTCAAGGATCCACAAGGATGCCTAAACATTGTAGACATGAAACATGCTCAAAAATACGCCGGATGTTGGTTCGTTTGGTCGTATGATCGCGATGTTCGCTTAATTACGACGGAATGCGCATAAGCGCGAAAAACGATCCAAGTTGCATGACGAATGGGTTTTTCTTATGCCAAACACTAAAATAAAATAAAATATTTTAGTGCTTACATAAATTTTTGGATGTCCGGATGTATTCAGAACGTAAGTTATGCGCGGAAATGCAAACTTATGCACTTTTTGACGCTTTTAGTCCCTGAATGACCCAAAAGTTTATTTTTAGCACACCGAATCCCTCAAAGCCTATTTCTAAGCTATGTAAAGGATATTTATGGTATGTTTAACTTATTTTCATGTTCCGGAATGTCTGTTATAGTTCAAATCGGCATACTTTCGCAGTTTGTCGAATTTAGTCCCTGTAAGCGATTAAACTTGATTTTAGCATACCAAAGCCTTCAAAACTTATTTCTAAGTTATTTAAAGATTATTTAAGTTATGTTAAACCTATTTCACTATTCCGGAGTGTTAGTTGCATTAAACTGGTTATATTTACGCATTGGTGCGCGTATAACCTTCCAGAAAGCGATTTAGAGCCCGAAATCGAACAAGAATTGATATGTGCAAATGATACATATATTTACACAAATCCCAAGTATGAAATATAATATTTTATTGGTTTGGTCTTTGTTTGATGGTTGAAGTGACACATGTGTCACAGTCTCCCCTACTTTAGGAAATTTCGTCCCGAAATTTAATTCTAGAGGAAACTTGTGAAGATAGCTGTGACGGTTTCGCCTTCAAATAGATCCATTGAACCCTTAAGTAAACCTCTGGGCCATGTTAGGATTCTTAGCGAATTTGTTAACCCTCAAAGTGAAGTCCTTGTAGTAACAAAACATGTGATTTTGAATTACGGACAAAAGAACATTTCCCCTGAAGACTTATCATAGGAAACTTGTGTGTGCTTGAAATCAGGAGTGGGGAGTGTAAGATAAAATGACATCGGTCAAGGTCCAAGACTTCTCCCGTATCATTATTCTTGTCACTATAGGTCTTAAGACATGACAAAAATTCTTGTGGTTTATGTGCACTGAATTTCCATAATTATGTTGGCCTCCATAATTACGTAATTCCTTGCACAGTCCGCACAGTTCATTTCATAATGCGTAGAGGAAAAATCAATTGGATAAACATGAAGCGACTTAACTAGACCACCAAAGGGTCTTTTCAACTAGATCAACGAACGATCTTTTTAACTAGATCAACACATGATCTTCTTAACTAGACCGTCGTACGATCTCCTTAAATAGACCAATTAAGGGATCTTTTTAATTATATCATCACATGATATTTCTAATCAGATTTTCAAATCAATATGTTTATCTAGACCACTCAAGGGGTCCAATTTTAGAATAGTACTTTAAAACCCAAGGGACTTGACTACAACGTAGAAGTCCATTAAGGATTAAGATAGTAACTTTGGATATCCTTCTATGAATTCCTCATATGAGATATGAAAGATTCTACGAGGATTTGGATGGATCACTTACAACCACAAAACATGTAAGAGAACACATAAGCACAAAATTAGTTAACTTGTTTCTTTAATTTGTTATCTTTGGGCATGGATATTTAAAGCGCACTTAGGAATCCAATCCATGGATTTCATTTGGCACTTTAATCATTTTCAAGGATCCATCTATAAAGATAGAAGGATCTTAAGAGGAATTTGGCTTTGTTTCTTAAAAGAAACGAGTATTTAAGGTTCTTGGGGAAATCACAAGTGATCATAAAATGACGAACCACACGAGTAGTTTATCTTTGGGTTGACATCATAAGGTTGCATCAAACATTCACACAAATGCATAAATTTTACAGAAATAAAAACAACAAATCTTTATTTATGTAATAACCAAATTTTCTTGAAGTGTCAAAAGATAGCAACCAAGGAAATACAAAACACTAATTGTTCACTACTACATCATAGTTCATGTTTGCCTCATTGATGTTAAACACTCGTCCACGCGCTGGAGGTATGTTAACAAGTCTTGGGCAATTGTTCCTGTAGTGGGTAAGGTCACCACAGTTATAACATGACCCCGGAGGGAACCGTGCTTGAACAGCAGCAGGGTTTGCAGCAGCTTGATTTGCATAACGACAAACATTGATCAAATGTCCCAACCACCCATAGTGGGTACATTTGTGACACTTCTCTTGCTCTAGATGATGACGGTTGCATTTGTTGCACAAAGGTGTGGTGCCAACATAGTTTTGCCTTTTGCGAGGTTGTGCTGGCTGGTTTGGTGCAACCTGTTTGTCTTGAGCAGTTACATTGTAATTTTGAGAGGCTTTGCGCTTCTTGTTCTTGGATACCTCAGCCTGTTTTTCCTTTGGTTCAACTTGAGCAGTCTTGTCAGATGGTCTTGGGTCGCCCTTCCGAAACAGCTTACCCTTCCTGATATGGGATTCAGTCAGAGTGGCAGACAATTCAATGGCTTGTCTGACAGTAGTAGGGTTGCTGCCAGTAACGATATCCTGAACTACGTCAGGAAGACCATCAATGTATTTCTCAATCGCCTTATCCAGAGGCGTAACCATAGTAGGGCATAACAGGCTCAATTCCTCATAGCGGTCAGTATAGGCTCGATGTTCTCCACTGTCTTGCTTCAGGTCATCGAATTCCCTTTCTAAAGCTCTCAATTCATGACGAGGACAAAACTGCTTCATCATAAGAGCCCTAAGTTCAGCCCAAGTCTGTGCTAATGCAACCTCAGCACCGCGGTCTCTCATAACCCCGTTCCACCATGTAAGAGTCCTTTTCTGAAACACACTGGAAGCAAACTCGACCTTGCGATTATCAGGACACTGAATGTGACGGAACGTACTCTCAGTGCTCTCGAACCATTGTAGGAGCCCAGTTGCTCCTTCAGAACCACTAAACTTGAGTGGCTTAGCCGAATTGAAACTCTTGAAATTGCATGGAGCATTATGGTTGTTGATGGCTTGATTCACTTGAGCAAAAAGATTTGGGAAGGCAGCAGCCATTTGTTGTGCGATGATTTCCGCCAGTTCGGCATTCGCCATTTGATTGTCGCGTCGAGGAGGCATTCTAAAAGAGGAACATGAAAGAAAACGAGTGAGAGAATTAGACGAAAAGAATGAGATGGAACAAATCTGATGAAAGCAAGGATGGTGGTCATTTGTTTGTTACTACAAAGCAACAAACGACCCTGGTGATTAATCAAAGTAAATAGGTCAAAATAATGTATCGCGAAGACATGCTCACCTATAAGTAGACACACACCCCAAGAGTTCCCAGGTAAGAGTGACTGGTCCGATATTGCGGATTTGTACGAACACTCTAGCCTTAGACAGAAAGCTCAGGGTACAGGCACCCACCCTTCCAGTTTGCACGTGTTCACATTATTTAGACTAACTTTGACGGGATTTTGAAAACTTGAAGGGTTCAAAACCATGTAATAAATCATCCTAGAACAGATGATTAGTTTTCAAAGCAGGATAGAAATTTGTGTTCTTATTGTGGTTGTCACCTAAGAATAAGTGACGGTATTGTTTTAAAACTAAACACAAGAAAACTTGTGTTAGGGTCCTAGGAATGTTATAATCTAGGTCAAAGCGTTACTAATAACCTAATTCCCTATAACCCTTGGCTCTGATACCAACTTTTCTGTCACACCCCGACCACGTAAAACAACTAGACATGGCGGAAACGTCGGGGAGTGTTGTAACAGAATCATTGTTTCATGACCATGGAATAAAGAAATTTTGTTTTATTGAATAAATGAATTCATTGTTTTAATACAATCAAATAAGTACAACTATGATCTTCCAAGTTTTAAAGTTGTTAAGGCACGAGTCCATCCTAAGTGTAGTGTGTATCAACAATCATCACAAAACAGCACCTGAAACATGGGTAAAAATAGGTACGTCAGCATAAAAATGCCTTTGAGACACATAGGTTTTATGAAAGTAGGATTCATGACTTATAAGTTTAAGGAAAAAGAATGTTTTAAGAAAAGTAGTCATGATCCTTGTAAATTGTTTTGTTTTGTAAATCATTTGAAAAGTGATAAACAAAACAATGATATATATTTATAAAAGAATAATATATGGTTAAGTGAATAACCATGTAAAATGAGTTTGTATTGAATGTATTGTTCGAAAAAACAATATTTTGATAAAAAGGCTTATAGTATATGTGAAAATATACTTTGGATTTTAAGAGAATCGAATGAGTGATGTATTAAAATATATTTCGATTCCAATATCGTTGACCCAAGTGTACTAAATAATGCCACGGTATGTAATGCAAGGGAAACACTTATATATAAGAAGTACCAGCGGCGTATCTACCATGTTTTCATCACATTACACCCGTCCCGTTATCTAAACACTAACCAAAACCCAATCGTTAGATAGATAGTACATTAAATACACTTTAGTTGTTTAAAATAATAATTTGCAGTAGTATATTACAAGTATACTTCGGATTTATAAATAACATATTAAACTATGTTTTGGTTTCATGGATAACATATCAAAATATGCTTTGGATGTGAATAATAACATATTAAACTATGTTTTGGTTAAATAAACAACATATTTAAGATATGTTTTGGTAGTTAATAACATATCATAATATGCTTTGGGTTTGATAAATAACATATCAAAATATGCTTTGGTTTGTTAACAAAATATATATATTGGTTTTGTACAATACCACACATGAGAGTATATCAAACTATACTTTTGGGAGTATATCAAAATATACCATAAAAGTGTGATTTAAGAATTCATTCAGACCTAGTGCATCAAAATACACCTTTGAGACTATAGGGATACCACAAAGGCAATCCCTATTTGGATGGAGAAACAAATTGGTTTCAGACATTCCATGACAACACAAATGGGGTGTCTAATCCTATAGCGCTATATCATACTACCAATCGGTCTGGTGAACATAAAATAAGTACAATTCAACATTTTTATTTTATGTTCTTTGAGAAATCAGTGTTTAAACCATAGATAGTCATTTAGTTTGTCAAATGATAAGTAATAACATGTATAATCAATTATACTTTGAAATCATGAAAATAACACATAGGTACACATGCTTCACCCCAAAACAGTTTGGAAAACAGTAAAATAGGGGAACTATGTACTCACTTGAGATTGCTTAGTAGTCCTTGAGTAACAACCAAACAATGCTAGAGATCACGGAAATCAACGGCACCTAATATAGGTACTATGTTAATAAATCGGACCTAAATCGGAGGATCGGATAGAATGAGGGTTCGTAAACCAAATGAGTATAAGAACTCATGTAGTATGGTTCAACAAAGCCTACATTCTAAAATGAAACCTAACCTAAGTGCTTACGACCCGTTTAGGTAGCTTATGCTACTTTAACGCGTCGTTTGCGTGAGGTGCGTTCGGACCGCCTAACTAGTCCTATGACAAGTAGAATATGCCTTAACCTATCTAATATTGTTGCCAAATCAGTTTAGATGTCAAAAGTTATGTTACATATGTTTAAAATGAATTTTGGCGTCAAAGGGGTATTTTGGTAATTTACTTAAGGCATATAAACTACCTATCATACAACTAACTAAACGTCGTGACCATAAGGTATAACCTCGGAAGGTTATCCCCGATATACTATGGTCACTTAATGTGTTTGGTCAGATCCTAATGATCGACCAAACGGGTCGGGTTCGAAAGTATAAGCGATTGTTTAGGTCGCTTACCTTACGGCCCTATAAGCACTAAACTAAAAGTGACGAGCTAAGCATGTTAAAACATGCTTAACTAAGTTTAGAAAACAGGTTTGGTATCAAAACAAACGGTTTTGATACCTAAGAGTAGTTTGGTTACAAAATACGCAAGAATGCGCATTTTGGCCGAAACTACGACTCGTCACTGAGCCTAGAGATAACGTGGTAATCAGTAGGTATAGTCACTAGGGACTATAACCATCGTGATCACGCTCACGTCATGAAGTTCAAATGAACTTCACATTGACCATAAACTGGTCAATGCGGAAAGTCAAACAAAGTTTGACTTTAACGCTAAAAGAATAAAAGAACGAAGGAACACTTACAAAGGGTCCAAGAACGGAAGGTTTGAATCCGAATACTCTCAGGTACGTAGTGTTAAACACAACAACTTAGAGAGAAAATTCAAATTTCAAAGGTGTAGGTTTTTGGGGTTGAAAGGGTTGGGTATTTATAGGATTTGGACCACCGTTAGGACCGTTCCTCGAATACCATGCTTTGATCTTGTCCCTACACTTGTTGGTAACCCCATGTGCATCATATTGGCCCCCCCATGATCAGGAACAAGCAAGTGGAATTGAGTTTGGAGGGCATAACAGCTCTTAAAACAGCTTTTGCTGATCTGAAAGGGCCTCGCGTGATGCCTAGGGGGCCTCGCGTCACGCCTAGCCTCCTTTCTGCAGATTACAAGCAGAAATGGCAGAATAGGTCCCTGCACATGTTTCAGTCCATTTTCCACACGTTTGAAGCTCGTTAAATCATTTTCAAGGCTCCACAAGGATGCCTAAACATTGTGGACATGAAACATGCTCAAAAATATGCCGGATGTTGGTTCGTTTGGTCGTATGATCGCGATGTTCGCTTAATTACGACGGAATGCGCATAAGCGCGAAAAACGATCCAAATTGCGTGACGAATGGGTTTTTCTCATGCCAAACACTAAAATAAAATATTTTAGTGCTTACATAATTTTTTGGATGTCCGGATGTATTCAGAACGTAAGTTATGCGCAAAAATGCAAACTTATGCACTTTTTGACGCTTTTAGTCCCTGAATGACCCAAAAGTTTATTTTAGCACATTGAATCCCTCAAAGCCTATTTCTAAGCTATGTAAAGGATATTTATGGTATGTTTAACTTATGGTCATGTTCCGGAATGTCTGTTACAGTTCAAATCAGCATACTTTCACAGTTTGTCGAATTTAGTCCCTGTAAGCGATTAAACTTGATTTTAGCATACCAAAGCCTTCAAAACTTATTTCTAAGTTATGTAAAGGTTATTTAAGGTATGTTAAACCTATTTCACTATTTTAGAGTGTTCGTTGCATTAAACTGGTTATATTTACGCATCGGTGCGCGTATAACCTTCTAGAAAGCGATTTAGAGCCCAAGTATGAAATATAATATTTTATTTTATTGGTTTGGTCTTTGTTTGATGGTTGAAGTGACACAGGTGTCACAGAAACAAAATTGGAAAAGAAATAAAACACCAAATTATCAGGAAAAAATGAACTTGGTTCACGGAACAAGTTCTTAAGAAGAGAAAGAACTCCAATTTAGACGACAGTCTAATGAAGAGTTCTATGGTCAAAAGAAGAAGCAACAACAACAACAGGTTAAAGATGTGTCTAAGAGAACCTGCTTTAAGTGTGATCAAATTGGACATCTCAGTCGAAATTGTCCAAATCTTAAACCTGTTGGTGTTGAAATGAAAAAGAAGTCTGATGTTGTGAATCAGAAGTCAACCAAGTTTGATTCAAAGCAAACTTGGAAGCCGAAAATGTCAAAGGCTGACTCACAACAAACATGGAAATCGGTAACACCCAGATTAAGAACAACACAAAGTTGGAAAACAACTGTTGATGCAACAAAACCAAACCAGTTTTGGAAACCAAAAGTTGTTATTCAAAATCATAATGTTCAAACAGATTCACATTTTTACAAAAGAGGTGCTCCGAAAGGACAAACTTGGGTTGAAAAGAAACAAACGGTCTCTATGAGTGATAATGGGAATGTAAATTCATTTGTGAAAAATGAGAAAGATTTTCCGAAGTTGAATGAAACGTATTGTGTTGAAATGCCTAAGGTCAAACAGACCTTGGCTAACTTGTTCAAGTAATTGAATAGTTTGAATGTGCAGGTGCTCAAGAATTTTGAAAAATACCAAGATGGAGGTGAGAGCAGCCTGGCACGAGGAGAGGAGGCTGCTGAACCTTGTAACTGCTAATCATGGAGTTTGTTCATTTATGTACATAAATAAACAATATTTCAAAAACACTAAAAATTGAAAATTTAAAAACCAAAAATATGTTTTTATTTTGTCAAAAACTTGAAAAATCAAAAATATGTTTGTTTTTAAATTTTGTCAAAAATTCAAAAATATGTTGAGTGAATATGCTGAAACCCTCACGGCGGAATAAACATGATTACTTTCACAAGATTGAAAAACGGTTTTCAAACTGTTGAAAATCAATGGGTTGTAAATCATGGGGGTACGTTATATTTTCTGCAAAACAGAGCATGAGATGCAGAAAATGGATGGCGAAACAAAGCTATCAGTATCGGTTTGTCAAATTTTCTTTAAATGGTTTTGCATTTTAGGGGGAGTAAGATATTTTCAGAAAATCCAAAAACATTAGAAAATTTGAAAAAGCCAAAAACATGATAAAAATTCAAAAATGAGTTTTTGTGTAAAAAGAGGAAACGATAGTACACCCGTAGACAATCACGGTACGCTAAAGAATTGGAAAGTTAAAATGTGATAAACGGTCTCACTAATGATATGCCCGTAGGTTTTTACACGCTTAGTAGATTGTTTTCGAGATATAAACCTAAATATCAATAATTACTTATCTCGTGGGGAACATCTCTTGGATATATGGGTAACCCCCGAAATCTTGTTTGAAAGGCTTTCTATTTCTGACATACTAGGTCTTTGTACGTGATGATATCTGGGGTATTATACCAGGACTTCTGATTTTGCGGGAGCAATAGCCTAGTCCTCGTATAATACTCTGCACTGCTTTAATCAGAAAGCCCACCCTCAGCATAAAAAATAATGAAACGTTGAAAAATGCTAATCATGTGCTGTTGAAGAAAAGATCCCCAAACGGGACACACCTAAAAGTCGAGCCATCATCTCTTTGTCTGAACGGAAGTTCTAACCTAAGCTCTCATGGCCTCGCATTACCCAGATTACAGATATCAAATTGGTATACTCACCTATAAGACTGAATCTAGGGAATTTTGATACGGGAGTATATTCTGAGGTGGGACACGCGAATAAGTTAAGTCCTTAAAACACTAATCTCGTATCTCGAATCGATTGAACTTTGTGTGAAAATTTTAGTGAATCAGTATACTGACAATCTAAGTGAATCGTTTAGAACTTAAAGTGTTTAAAGCTCAACGGTGCTTGTGATTTGTCATAAACTGATATGATCCTCTGACGCGAACTCAAACAAAAATATTGTCTGTAAATATATCTGTAAATATTTCTTTACTGCTTTATGTTTCAGGAAAATACAAAAAGATTTTGATTCTACTTTATTTTCGACAACCGATGTCTGAATGCTAAGTTTTAAAATCTTAGTATGCTGATCGTGTTTCTGAAAATAAAACAAGTTCATTAATTTGAGACTTGAAGTTTTTAAAATAAAAAACTCAAAAACAGTTTGTGATATCTCCAAGGTCATTAATTTGGACTTGGATGATTAACTGTGAGGGATTTGGATGCTTATATTGTTAAAATCTGTAAAAGAGCCAGTTTCCGATCCTGTTCGCTTAATACTGCCAAATCTAGAAAGATTGTTGATAGAGAGAGAGAATCAAGTATTCCCAGATATATCCATATTATTATATCTTAGAGCTAGGATCTTGATTTAGAAGTTTAACAGAGCCAGGTCACGATTCCTGGACAATCGAAAATGCTTTCATTGTAAAAATATTCTAGCTTATGCTGAGAGACCCAGGATTTTCAATCTTGGATGTTCATAATGTTTTTACTTATAAATGTTTGAGATTTGCAGATGATATTCCAGACTACGATCCCGATAGCCGAGTCTAAGGGGGAGTCTGAAGACGAGCTCAACGCAAGGGGAAGCGTGTATTCAAGGAGCCATGTAACTATCCCATAAGAGCTTGTATAAGGAAAGCAAGGTGTCGATCGCAAAAGCATGGAAACTTGACGAAAGGGGGAGCCTGAAGAAAGAGTCTACCGAAAGGGGGAGCAGCTGAAGCTGAAAACAGATCCACGGGGATTCTGTTCGAGAAAGAGGGAGTCTGTATTTGCTGAAGACGTCAAACCTTCAAGAAGACTCAGAGAGAAAGACAAGATGCTACGAGATTGACTGCGGTAATATCCAAGGGGGAGTCTGTTAGTGCAGTAATGTCTATCGCCTCCATCAATCGAGTCCGTAGCAAGAAACTGATCTAACCATGCTTTATACTGTTATACTTAGTGAAAAGGCAAGGTGGCATTTATGTAATTAATGAGAAATCTCATTAAAGCCCCTTGGCCTATAAATAGAACCTTTAGGGTTCTCATTTAGGACTTTTGCACATTTGGAACTTGGAGAGCTTTGAATCTAGAGAGAGAGTCTAGAGAGAGAAAGTGCAAGAGGTGATTCACGGTACTTGTAATCTTTTCACATATTCAATCGAATCACAGATTTAGTACGTTCTCGTGTTCGGTCCACGCACATGTACGGATTCCGCACGTCACACGTGTCGATACGCAATCTTTTCGGAGTCGAAAACCGATCCTACAATCTTTTAATCATATGAACTTTCATAAATCACCTTTTGATCATGCACGCATTTCATTTTTGAGAATCCAATCAAACAAGAATTAACCAAAATCAAAACTCAACTCAAATACACATGTATACACACACTCACATTTATACATATATATACACATACCTTCATTTTCATTTTCTTTGAAAACCCATTTGTTATTAGTTTCAAGTTTGTGTTTTATTCCAAGAACAAGAGAAACTTTCCATCATCTTTATCATCACTAAAACTCAAGAATGAAATTTTGAAAATAAGTTTATACCTTTCAAGTTTTTAGTGGATTTTAACAAGATTTTTGATGTTTAGAGCTTGTTTCAACTTGAAAACACCTTTGGATCTTCAAACCAACTTGAAACTTGCTTGAAATCAACTTGAATCTTCAAGAAATATGCTTGAATTTTCGAAATTGTAGAGGTGTGAAGGGGTTTTCGGCTGAATTCTTTAGGGAAAGAGAGTTAGAGTGAATTTTTTAATTGTGTCTTGGAAGTATGAAAGATATGATGAGATTTGAGAAACATCATCATTGCCCACCTCTTTTCCATCCAGTAGGTGAAAGAGAGAGGAGAGAGAGAGTTATATGGCTACCATCTTTCATTTATATATACACCTCACACGCACACATATATATATTTCATATATATATATATATATCAAAAACTGGTATTTTACTGGATACCGGGTATTTATCTTGCGTTTTAATCATGTTTTAGTGCGTTTTAGATTATTTTTAACACTCTATAAAAATAAACTGTTGATACATGATGTCTAAAGTCTACGTCATAAGTTTGTTGATACATGATGTCTAAAGTCTACGTCATAAGTCTAGGGTCTAAATATGTCAAGTATGTAAAGTATAGGGGTCTGAATGTAAAGTTTAAGTTAGTATGTTAAGGTTTCGCTTCAGGGTCTTAATGTAAGCCTCAAGCGAAATCAAGTGATGAGATTTCGCTTGAGACATGTTGAAGCGAAATCTAGTTGCCTATAAATAGGCATGTTGTGTTCTCAGTTGGTACGCATTCCGAGAAGTTGTAACGAAGTGCTGCCAGTTTTTCAAGTGAATATATAACAGAGAACAAGTGTTAAAAGTGAATCTATTCTATTTTCTACTCTCTTCTGTCTGATTCTAAGCTGTTTAGATGTTTCCGCCATCTAAATAGTGTAAACACATTCAAATTGACTCATTTGATCGGTCAAATCGATCCTACAATTGGTATCAGAGCCAGTTATGAGTGTGTTTACTTGAATCAGTTGGTTTTTACTCACAAAAACTGATTTCTGGACGAAAACACGGACAAAATGGACTAAGACTTTCACAGTGTGTGTAAAAGTGTGTTTTAACAAAGCCTTGAGAAATTCAGATTAAAACTTGGACTAAAATTGTCAAAAATGACTTGAAAACCAGATTTCGCTTGAGCGGGCAGACTAATTGTTGGTATTTTTGAAGCGAAAACGAGGATTTCGCTTGAAATATTCTGTTTGCTTGAAGCGAAATCGTATATTTCGCTTGAGGAGTCTGTGGTTAGCTGAAAATTTTGATTTGAAGCGAAACCATAGATCTCGCTTGAGATCTTGCTGTTCGAAGCGAAATCATTTTGTGTTTGATTTGTAAGATTTCGCTTGAAATCTTCTGTGATTTCGCTTGAAGTTTGAGTGATTTCGCTTGAGATTTCTGATAGTCCATAGTGTTCGTGAACTTGTTCGACAATCTGATTCTGTGAAAAGTGTGTATAAAAATTTAAAACTACTCGGTAAATTTCTAAAAATGGAAAACCAAGAGTTTTATAACTTCTTCTCGGGAAGTGGTATGGTAGCAGGACAAACTTCGGGTAGTGTTTTACAAAACGTCAACATGGAGAACGAATTGGGAACAATGCAAAAGCCTCCTAAACTCATGAACATCGATGAATATTCGAGTTGGGCAGGAAGATTTAAAACGTGGGTTCAAGCTAATCATTTTGAAAGTTGGTTAAAGATTGTGGATAAATATGTATATCCTGTTAATGCTATGGGTCATCCGAAAGGGATTGGAAGTTTGAATCAAACGGAACAAGCTGACTTTAAGGCTGAAAAGAAAATGATGAGCATCCTTCAACAAGCAATTAAAGAAGACATCTTAGTACTATTACATCATGAAAACAATTCAAAATCTCTTTGGGATAAATTGTTGTTAAAGTTTGAAGGAAGTGGAGAAATGATGAAAAGCAAGAAGGCATTGATAAACAAGCAGTTTGACATTTTCACGGGAATGAAAGGAGAGACCACAAAGCAATTGATTGAACGATACTGTCATTTGGTTTTGGAGATGGGTAGATTGAAGATAACCAAGACAAATGAAGAGTGGATCGACAAATTAGCAGACGCGTTACCTTATGATGAATGGGGAACGTACCTGATGGTGTTGAAGAGCAATACAAATTTTGCTGACATAACTTTGAGTGATTTCATTGAGAAAATTGAGGCACATGAATTGGAACTATCAAAGATCAAACAAATGAATTCAGCAAATGTGCAACAAGACATATCTTTGTATTACAAAGGAAGTATTCCTGTTGCAACAAATCAAAGTCCAAAGATACAGACGGGTTTTAGTGTTGATGTAAATTTGGGTGGTTCTACAAACACTCCACAATCAAACAAGCCTTCACCATTTGTGAACTATGATCCAAATTTCAAAGTTCAAGAGCAGTCTTCACCTCAAAGCTCTACAAGTTCAAGTAATCAGGCTTATGTTTCTGGGGTGCAGTGCAACATCGCGGTGAATATTAAGAATGGAAATGAAATTACTGAAACTGCCGCGAGACAACACATTGCGGTACTTGCTTCCGTTCTAGAAGCTTATGAAGGCTTAGTGGCGGGTAGGATTGGTAATCCTGATATGACCAAAGAGGATTATGACCAGATTGACCCGGAGGAACTTGAACTGATTGATATAAAATGGGGCATGGCAAGTTTGGTTAGAAGAGCACAACGGTTTATGGAGATTACAGGCCGGAACAGTTTATCAGGCCCTGATCAGAAGTTAGGATTCGACAAATCGAAAGTTACGTGCTTCAAGTGTAAAGAACGTGGTCATTTTAAGAGAGAATGTCCGAATCGTGAAGTAAACAATCATCAAAACCCGTTCACCAATGACTACTACAAGCAAGCAATCTATCATCGATCAAATCAACAGCCTACTGTTCAAAGACCACAAATTGAGAATAAACCAGAAAAGGCGATGATTGTAAATAAAGATGATGAGAAGGTAGCTGCAGGTTTCAGCTGGGATAAATATATTCCTAGTAATGATGAACAAGCAATGATGGCTGAAGTTGTTGAAATTTCTGAGACAGTGTCTGAACCGAAAACAGTTACTGAAGATGTTTCTGTAGTTGTTGAAGAGATTTCTGTTGAAAATGTGGACAATTTTGGAGAAATAGCTGATGAAGTTCATTACTCTCAATCTGAGAAGGAGGTATTAGCTAGTTCTTTGAAATCTATCATGCCGCCTAAAATTTTTGAATCTTTTGCAGATTTCTTTGAAGAACCGACAACTGGATTGTGTCCAAGATATGAGGAGAAGAAAGAATTTGTTGAAGAAATGATAGATGTGACAAAGGAAATGACCGTAGACACTTTGAAAGAAATTGCTGACAAAGCTCTCATGGCAAAACTGAGAGAGGTAGACTCAGAATCTGAGGAGTCTAAATCTGTCAGTAGTGAGTCTGTCAAACGAGAGGAATCTGGAGTTCAGGGAAACGAATCAGTCAAACTGTCTGAGTCAGAGTCTGAGAATGTCGGTAAACAAGATGTGAAAAATGTTTGTCATGAACAGGTTGTTGAAAAAGTTGTTTCAATTCCTGAAACACCATGCCAGAAGTGTTTACAACCTTGCACGGAGTGTCTTGAGAAAGACACTAAGAATCAGGAAATGAAACATCATGTAGACATGCTAAAATTTGATCTGAGCGAAGTAAAAGAAGCATATGACAAATTGGCTAAATCTATCAAAATGATTCAAGATGAAAGTCTTGAAAATGACAAAGCCACGAAATTGCTAAAATCAACTGTTTTAGAAAAACAAATGGAAGTCAATTTTCATTTGGACACCATTGCTTCATTAAAAAGGGAATTGGAGTTAACAAAAATTGAAAATGATAGAATTGATAAGAAGTTGATGAGTTATATAGCATCTTCATATGTGATTGAACAGATTGTCCCAAAACAACCTGATGAAACACCAGTCTTTAACAGTGTTCCACCCCCAATGTGGAATCATTACACACAGAAATATCCAGATGGGGTGGAAGCTGCTTTGAATCTCAAATTGAGAACAATTGAGGATGATTTGCCTGAAAGCATCGATGTTACATTCTCTGCATCCGACACCGACAACGAATCACAGATTATTAAAACTGTTGTCGATCAGGTGTTAGATGAAGAGATTGATAACTCTGAGAAGTCACAATCTGACAAAGGTGTTACAGATTCTGAAGATGAAAGTAATTTCTTGGAACGGTTTATACCGAAATCGGACAAGAGTGCGAATGATGATTCGATTATGGTAGTATATACTATGATTGGAACAGACAAACTTTATTCCGATTTCGAGTATCCTCTTCAGAATGTGAAAATTAAGAATGTTGAGAAAGTTTTTAGGTTGGTTGAAATGAACATTGATGAGGTTAATAACAAAGAATTCTTTTCAAAAACTAAAAAATCATTTGTTACAACACATGTCCACAACTTTGAGAAAAAGGAATGGGAAGGTAATGGTTACAAGAAAAATGGTAACAACTTTAAAAACAAAGGAATTGGTTTTGAGAAAAAGTTGGCTAAGAAAGTTGTCAAGCCAAAAGATAAAATGAATGATGTTTTTGTTGTTGGTCCAAGTGTTGATGAAGAAAAGGAATACATTTTTAGTCAAAAAGCAATTGACGATTTCGATACAGCAAAGAAACTGAAAGAAGAGTCGTTCAAATCAACTTTTGTCGAATATGATAAAAGAGTTTGCTATCGCTGTAATGAAATTGGACACATGGCAAAACAATGCAAGAAAGTTTTTGAAAAGCCCGTCATTAAACCATTTGTTAAAAAATCTCAACCTAAGTCACCAGTTAATACAAAGGGCAAAAAGCCAATGGTTTCACCAATTCGAATCTTGAAAAGGGGTGAATCATTGAAGTCGGAAGATAAGCTGAAATCAACATTTGAGATTGGCGAATCTTCAAAATCTCAAATGACTTCAAAGATTTATCCAAAAACGAAAACTTTTGAAAATCAATTTTGGGTTGTAAAATCAAAACCATCGGTCGAGGAGAAAAAGATGGAAAACATTTTGAAAAATGAAACAAAAGTTGGTGAAATCAAATCACAATCAGTTGAGGTAAAGAAAATGGAAAATGAGTTAAAGTTTGATTCAAAAGCTTTTAATCCTACTGTTCAAAATATTTTTGGAAAAATGGTTGACAGAAAAGTCAAAGGGGTAAAGGAATTTTATGCATCAAAAGTGGGTGCTAATGATAAACAAGAATTTGAATTTGAGCTTGATAAGTTTCTTGCAGAGTTTCCTCCTATTAAAGAAAATATGCTAAAATCAAAAGTGGAACCTGTTGCTTCGAATGTCACATTTGACTTTCCTAAGATTGATGAAAAGTGTGACGTAGTGTTTGGAAGTGTTTCAGAAGTTAAAAAGTCATGGAGTTCATTGTTTGAATGAATTTGATATGATATGTGCAGGGGCTGCCCAAGTCAATTCTATCAAAATGGATCATGGATAGTGGTGCATCAAGGCACATGACTGGGACGCTTGCTTTGCTCTATGATGTAAAATCCATCAATGGAGGTCATGTAGGATTTGCTGGGAGTCAAGGTGGAAGAATTGTTGGTCAAGGAACTTTGACAAATGGTGTGATATCTTTTGACAAAGTAAACTACATAGTGGAGTTGACTAACAATCTACTCAGTATTTCACAGATTTGTGATAAAGATTTCAGTGTACATTTTACAAAAACTGAATGTGTGGTTTTGAAACCAGGGTTTAAAATCCCTGATGAGATGGTGTTGTTGCGTGCTCCACGTGAGTATGATCTTTATTATCTTGATATGAGCACAGCAACGCCAACGTCTCATCAGAAACAGTGTTTTGTGTCTAAAAACAAAGCAACAGAAAAGGATTCAATCATGTGGCATCGTAAGATGGGCCACATTCATGTTCGCAAAATGAATTTTTTGGTTCATAATGATTTAGTTGAAGGTGTGAACTTTAAAAATTTTCATTTAAATGATGATTGTATTGCATGCAAGAAAGGTAAGCAGGTTCGGAAGTCACATCCTTTGAAGGTCATGAATTCAGTCAGGTTACCTCTTGAGAGATTGCACATGGATCTCTTCGGGCCTGTCAATGTTAAGAGTATCAGTCGGGATTTGTACTGCTTGGTGGTTACAGATGATTTTTCAAGATTTTCTTGGGTTATGTGCTTAGAACGGAAAGATCAAACATTTGAGTCTTTGATGATACTTTTCAAGAAGATGGAAACAGTATACAAACTGCCTATCCGGAGAATTAGAAGCGACAATGGAACTGAATTTAAAAACAACAGAATGTACGAGTTCTGCAATGAAAAGGGAATTCTTCATGAATTCAGTGCGCCGTATACTCCACAGCAAAACGGCGTAGCTGAAAGAAAGAATAGAACCCTAATCGAGACAGCACGTACAATGTTAGCAGATTCCAAACTACCTATTTTCTTCTGGAGTGAAGCAGTATCTGCAGCGTGCTATACACTGAACAGAGTCCTTACTGTCAAGAAGTATGGAAAGACATGTTTTGAGTTGCTGCATCGTTACAAGCCAAATCTTGAGTTCTTGGAACCTTTCGGATCACCGTGTACGTTCATTGATGAAGACGGAAAGTTTGGAGCAAAATCAAATGAAGGTTTCTTTGTAGGTTACGCCAGCCCACTAAAAAGGGTGTTCGTACCATGTCTGAGCAAGGTGATTCAGGTGCTTCATGTGGATTGTCAGAAGCATACTCAGTCACCACAACTTCCCGGACAAAGATTCCTATTTGACTACGATAAACTCTGGGAATCGTTTCATATGCCATCTGAACCGAGTGAGGAGGAAGTTGCTCTCATGTATTTGTATCAACAAAGTCATTTGTCAGAGCCAGAATCTAGACCGCTAGATGTTCCTACGCCCACCGTGGGTACTCATGATGATGAAGCCGGACCAAGTGGAACTGTTCATATACCACCAGAGGAACCAGAGGAACCAGCTCCATCATTTGACGTTTCTGACGACTCAGAGGAGGAACCCGCTCCTACCTTTGACGAGGAACCAAATGAGACAACAGAAGAGACTGTTGATCAAATCGTTGATCTTGAAATTTCAAATCTGGAATCGGAAGTTGTAGTGCCTGACAGTGCAATGCCACGAACGTTATCCTATCATCCCTCAGAACAGATCATTGGCGACTTGCAAAGTGGTGTTAAAACTCGACATCAAATAGATCAAGCTCTTATTTGTTTTTATTCATCTATTGCTGACATGCAGAAAGAAGTTTCTTTAAAATGTTTTATCTCGCAGATAGAGCCCAAGACATACAAAGAAGCATTGACCGAGGAGAGCTGGGTTAATGCAATGCAGGAGGAGCTACAACAGTTTCAAAAGCTAGGTGTCTGGGAGCTTGTTGATCTTCCACCAAATCAGAAGTTAATCAAAACAAAGTGGGTTTTCAAATGTAAAAGAGATGATCGAGGAGTCGTGGTGAGAAATAAAGCAAGACTGGTAGTTCAAGGATTCAGTCAACAAGAAGGAATTGATTACGATGAAGTTTAGGCACCAGTTGCAAGGCTAGAGGCAATTCGGATTTTTCTGGCCTTTGCATCATGGAAGAAATTTAAAGTATATCAACTTGACGTGAAATCTGCTTTTCTCTATGGAACTATCAAAGAGGAAGTGTATGTGGGGCAACCGCCAGGTTTCACAGACCCACAGCACAAAAACAAGGTGTTTCTACTGGACAAGGCGTTATACGGACTTCACCAGGCCCCGAGAGCCTGGTATGAAACGCTCTCGACATACTTGTTGGACAACGGGTTCACAAGAGGTACAGTAGATAGCACTTTGTTTATTAAAGAAAAAGAAAACCACTTGTTGATTGTGCAGATTTACATGGACGATATCATTTTTGGATCCACCAACGACGATATGTGCAAAGAGTTTGAGCTAGTGATGAAGAAAAAGTTTGAAATGAGCTCAATGGGCGAAATGAAGTTTTTCCTCGGGTTGCAGGTAGAACAAATGCCCGACGGAATCTTCATTCATCAGTCAAAGTATGTGAAAGATGTGCTAGACAAGTTTGATATGGCAAATTGCAGTCCAGCATCCACTCCCCTTGCACAAAATCATGGGATTTGTCCTGATGAAAATGGAGTGAAGATGGATGAAACATTGTACCGATCAAAAATTGGTTCCTTGATGTATCTCACAGCTTCTCGTCCGGACATCATGTATCTGACATGCTTATGTGCCAGATATCAGTCGAATCCGAAGCAGTCACACCTGACAATCGTTAAACGAATACTACGGTATTTGAAAGGCTGCCCAAACATCGGTTTGTGGTATCCTAGATTAGGTGACTTTACTTTATCTGGTTTCGCTGATTCAGATTTTGGAAGCTGCAAACAGAACGCAAAGTCCACCACTCCCGGGTGTCAGTTCTTAGGAACTCGACTTGTTACCTGGCAGTGTAAGAAACAAACCACTGTAGCGCTTTCTACTTGTGAAGCTGAATACGTTTCAGCTTCCAGCTGCTGTTCGCAGATCCTTTGGATCCAACAGCAAATGCGTGACTTTGGTTTGCAATTCTTAGATACTCCAATTTTCGTGGACAATGAAGCAGCCATTAATATTACTAAAAATCCGGTTCACCATTCAAAAACAAAACACATTGAAATTCGTCACCATTTTATTCGAGATTGTAACGAGAAAAAATTAATTCGGATTGAATATGTGCACACCGATGAACAGAAAGCGGATTTCTATACCAAACCATTTGATAAAAAGAGGTTTTATTATCTTTTAAAATTGAATGGAATGAAAAATCTGCAATCTGGGAGGGTTGTTGAATGTGATGCCGAATTGGACGGCGATCTGACGTGAACTTTTGTCGTGTTGTCAATTTTGTTTGTACAGTTTATTTTCTGCTTTTCGTTAAAAACAAAAACACAAAAATATGTTTTTATTTTTAGGGGGAGAAAGTTTGCAGAAAAATACAAAAACATGATAAAATCTATAAAAACCAAAAACATTTGAAAAAGTAAAAATGAGTTTGTGTATAAAAGGGAAATGATAGTACATCAGCTAAACGGGTGCAGTACGCTAAAGAAATGTAAAGTATAAATGTGTTAAGCAGTCTTGTAGATGATGTTCCGATAGGTCTTTACACATTCAGTAAAAATGTTCGGGATATAAACATAAAAATTACTTGCTTTTACGTGGGGAACACCTCCAGGATATATAGGTAACCCCTGAAATCTCGTTTGAAAGGTTTCATATTCTGATATACTAGGATTGTTTACTCAATGATCTCTGGGGTATTATTCCAGGACTTCTGCTGAACGGTGGTTCTGACCTAGTCCTCGAATAATACTTTTCGCAAATGCTTGAAATATAGCATCACCCTCAGCATATATGATAAGACAATAAAATTGCTTAGAAATGCTGTTGTAAAAAAGATCCTCTAAAAGGGGACACACCAAAAGTCGAGTCATGATCTCTCTGCTGAACGGTAGTTCTGACCTGAGCTCTCATGATTCTTCATAAATTATTAACCTCTTACAGATATCATTTGTGTTAAATCTTTCCTGTAAGACTGAATATTGGGATCTGGATACGGGAGTATATTCTGAGGTGGGACACATATAAAAGTTTAAGTCTTAAAACATTAAATTCGTATCCTGAACAGATTGAGAAATGTGTGAAGATTTAAAGTGGATTAGTATATCGGAAATCAATGCAAATTGTTTAATATTGGTAATGTAATTCAGCTTAACGGTACTTGTATCTTGTTGGCAGCTGATATGATCCCTTAACACGCTCACAAAAAGATTGTGTGTATATAGTTTCAGTTTATTCAGTTTAAAATCCAAAAAGATTTTAATTTTTCATTTTATTTTCGACAACTGACATTGGGAATCGAAAGTTCAAAGTCTTGTGCAGATCATGTCTGAGATTGATGAGGATTGGGTAAGCTTGTGATGCAGTATAATGATTGGTACAAGTGTTTATTGATTAAAATGAGATTGAAAGATTAAAATGATTCAAAAGTTCATTAATTTGAACTTATTTTTTTTTTTTCAAGAAATCTGGTATCTACATAGTTTGGTTAGCCAAGGTCATTGAGTTGGACTTGGCAGACTTGTCAGTTGATCAAGGTCATTAGCTTGGACTTGGTTAACTGGGTGTGACATTAAAATCTGAAAAATTTAAAAGGGAAAATCAATTTTCAAAAGATTTCGCTTCAAGTATTGAAAATTGCGCTTAAATCTGTTTCAAGCGAAATCTTCAGGTTAACTAATTCGCTTCAAGATGTTGTAAGTATGCCTGAAGCGAAATCGTCAGTAGTATAAAAGGACAACTTTGCTTCGCTTCAGTCATTAGTTTCAAACATCTCGCTTCAAGGTCTGTCAGAGAGACTTCAAGCGAATTCATCTGTATCATTGTTTTTCTGCCGTTACTCTGCCCAAATTCACACAAATCTTGTGTTTTTAGTTGGCATACACAACTATTAACATGGTGAATGTAAGTAATCTCTGAGTTGTGTACAGATTTTAGTTGATTTTTGTGTGTCGGCAGCAATTAAGGTTAGAACACATAGTTTTAGGGTTTTTAACTGAATAAAATTAAATCAAAACATGTGTGTGTAGTCGGAATCATGTGTAGATGATAGTGTGTTGTTTGATTGATTCAGATCTGAGTCTGTATGATATTGACGTTTGAACAGATTTTTATTCTTAGATCTAGAACAGATGGATGGGTTAAAATGAATGAAATTCACATCATGTTGCTCGGAATTAATAGTAGTACAGGACTGTGTGATCAATTTGATCATTTGTTTGAAAATTTTTGAGATGATTGAACAGTGTCGCTTCAAAGAGTATGAACAGTGTCGCTTCAGGAGATATGTTAGTGTCGCTTCTAGGAAATGTTCACATATTAATTTCGCTTGAACAGTTCTTATTTGCTCAGATGATTTTTTAAGCGAAATCATTGATATCGCTTGAAATGATGAGTAAATTTAAAATTTTATAAAAATTGTCTAATGTGTTTGAATTTTTGTGGTATTTGATGTGCAGCCTTCGAATATTTTATTCAAAGCTCTTCACAACTCTTGTTGTGATCTTGATGTGACAAGGAGTTCAAAGTTGTCTGAGTTCTCTAGCATTCTGGAATTCATGAGAAGATTGCCGATTCAAAAAGCTTTAACAGATAGAAGAATGGTGTATAAGTCACACATCAAACGCTTTTGGAAGCATGCTGTATATGATGAGAAAAATAAAGTAATTACTTCACTTGTTAAGGTTGCTGATGAAAAGAAACAAATTCTGATAACAGAGGCATATGTTCGTGAGATTCTAGATTTTCCTGATTCTGAAAAGTCACCAACGGCATTTCCTGAAAAGATGGTGAAAGGATGTTTGCTTAGAATGGGATACATTGGAGATGTGAATGCTGCTAATGTTTTGAAATCAAAATTCACAAAGTCGTTCAAATTTTTTATTCATTCAGTGCTGATTGCTCTAAGTCATCAAAAGGGTAGTTACGATGCTATGCGTGATTATCACATGAACATGGTAGTTGCTCTTGTTTTGAACAAGAAATACAATTTCTCACATATTGTATTTCATTATCTTGTGGAAGAGGTGACATCAAAAAGGAAAAGCTGGATATATCCTAGATTCATTCAAATGATGATTGATCATGCTTATCCAGGAATTGTTCGAGATATGGAGAATGACTTGTTGGTTCTGGCTCATATGAACAATGATTCTATTGTTCAATTAGCAAGATATCATACAAACCATCCTGAACCAGAGAAGGAAGTTGCATTGTTTGGTTTCATAAGCAATCCAGATTATCAAGATCCTGATCCAGTAAATCATTAACACTGGAGGAATGAAGATGAAAGAACTGAAACTGGTTATGCTGATGAGTTGAAGAAGTTGGAAAAGTTTAAACCTTCAAGAAGTGTGTGGTTTGTAAAAGAACAAAAGAAGAGGAGTCAGAAAGCAACTCCTAAAGTGCAAGCTGAAGAAGGTTCGTCTTCACAACCAAAGAAACGACGTAAGAAGGTTGCTAAAACACTATTGATTGATGAACCTGATGAAGTAGCAGTTGAAGCTGTAGCAGAAACTAATGTTGAAACTGAAGCTGAAATCAACATTGAAGCTGAAACAGAAATTGAAACAAATGTTGAAGGAGATATTCGTTTTTCTTCAAGATCTACAGAGTTTTTGAAAGGACTTTCTGAATCTGTTCCTGAACAAAGTAAAGCTGCTGACAATGTAGTGATTGAAGACGTTGATGAAAGTTCTTCTAGTTCTTCTGATGAAACCATTGATGAAATTGCACGTCAAAGAAGAATTAAAGAAGCAACTGAAAAAGAAAAGTTGTTAAAAAAGAGAAAGAGACTAGAAAAAGATGATGATGTTTATGAACCTTCACCGGAACATGTATCTGAATCTCAAACTCCGGATAGTGGTAAAAAGAAGAGAGGAGCTCGAAAGAAAGTTGCTCAGAAGAAGAGTCAAGTTGTTAGTCCAACAATCAAGATTCCAAAAATTGTCTTGAAGAAGAAAACAGCTAAAGGAACCAGTCAATCTATACCACCATCTGAACCTATTACACCTCATTCACCACCACATCAAACTTCACCACCAAATATCTCACCACCACATGAACCTATTTCTACTCCACAAGTTAATGTCCAAACACCACCTTCTTCACAACCTATCCTTCAAACTACACCTGGTTTTTCTAGCTATAAAACTTTTCCTGGTATTCCTGAGAATGTTTCTCTTGATGATATTGGAAATATTACTTTTGCAACAGATGAACAAATCATACATGTTGAAAAGAGAATTGATGTCATAGCTGATGAAAACAAGAAGTTAGTAGCTGAGTGTAAAAAGTTGGAGAATCGTGAGAAAATTCGTGATTTGAGATTAAAGGCAACTGAAGCTGAAAACAAGTCTTTGCTGAAGAAATTAGAATCTAATGAAGCAGAGATGGATATTATGAAAGTTCAGATTGCAGAATTGTTGGAAGAAAAGAAGAATAGGGATGAACATCTCAAGTACTATGAGTTGAAAAATCAAGAGTTGGAGGAAATGAAAGCACGAAATGAACATGAAAGCAAAATGATGAAGAAAGTGTTGGAAAAGTTGGTGGGTACATCTCTAGAGTTGAAATACAATGAATTTGTTCGTGATGAAGAGAAAGCTAAGAAACAGGCTGAAATTGATAAGCAAATGAAGGATAAGGGAAAGGGTCTTGAAATTGAAGAAAAAGCTATTATTCCAGTTGATGTTTCTGATGATATTCTGAATGTTCGTCCTCTTACAGCAATTTCTGGTATTTTTGATGCTGATGTTGAAATTGATGATCTTCTTACTGAAGAGAATGAAGAGGATGATGACGAAGATGAAGAAGAAGATGCAGATGATGATGTGATCTCTGCAAGTAGTAGTGATGATGATGATGGAGATGATGATCAAGATCAAGGTGCTTCTGGTCTGAAAATTTCTGAGAAAACAACTGAAGAAGCAATTGATGATTTATTACAAGATGATGCAAATGTTGAACATGATAGTGCAACAAGTGAGGGGGAGCGTGGTGATGATCAAAATGTTGATCAAACTGAAAAGTTGATTCTTAGATTGGATACATATCGGGAAGAAGGAGAGCATTTTCATAACTATTCGCTGGAAATCATAAAAGAAATGACTCGAAGAGATCATCCAGAGTTCAAATTTGATTTCGAAGAAGAAATGAATTCTGATTTAGAAAGAGAGCTTAATGAGTTTGATGCTGATCATTATGATGATTATGAATATCGATATGTTGAAGATGCTGATCTGTATGACAGAGTAGAAGTTGAAGACTGGGAAGATGATGAAAGTGTTCATGAAGATACTTCTCAGTTGCCTACACTGATGGAATTTTTCACTGAAGAGAATCGGGACGAGTTGAGGAGAAAAGTTGCTGAAGTTATTAAAAACTTTAATCCTGATGGTACAAAGAAAGACTTAGAGAAAGAAGAGAAGAAGAAATGGTTTAAGGTTGATCATGACAGAAAGTTCAAAAGACCATTGAAGTTTTATCAACGGGATCGAAGTATTTCTTTGGGAGATATTATTAGTTGGGGTTTTCTACCACACGTGAATGCTTATGCAGTCAGAAGAGAATGTGGTGTTCAGTATTTCGAAAAGTTATATGATCTTATGTCACTCCCATGGTGGGATGTTGAGGAGTTATCACAGGTCAAAGCTTTGGAATATCCTGTGAGGAAGAATGACATACAAATGTGGGGGTTTATCAGATTTTAATCATTTAAGGGATTCAGATTCTGGAAGCCTCATCGTCCAAAGATTATTCCAAGAGTTAATCCTGATACTGGTGCTGTAGAAAGGATTCTTAATATTAAGAAGCCAAAGACAATGAAGATTATACCAGTACCTCCAATGGAACAAGAATTCTATAAAGGATTTATACATTGGGTATATAGTTGTCTGTCTACTGAAGCAGTGATCACGTATCGAGCAGGAGGTGAACTTAGAGAAGTTCGTGTGTTTGATCCAATGTGGCTGGTTAATTGCTCGGCAAAAGATATAGAATGCTTGTTCATCAACAAGATTCATCATTCGCCAAAAGATAGAGATCAAGCAATGCAGTTTCAGAGAGTTGTGAATGTGTGTTTTCAAAAGAATATCAATTCTGAAACAAAATGGAAGTCATCTTGGTGGGCGTTGGAGAAGAAAGTCAAAAGGAAAGCTGAAAAGGAACGTAAAGCTCGTGAAGAAAAAGATAGATATCTTCGGGAGACATTTGCTCAAAGGCAAGCTGCTGAAGAAAAGAAAAGAGCTGATGATAATGAAAAGCTTAGGAAGATGTTGTCAAGGAAACCTAAGCCTAGAGAAGAAAAGTTCAAGTCCATGTGAAGACCTAGACTGAAGACTCCGGCTTTATCCAAGGGGGAGTTTGTTGATACATGATGTCTAAAGTCTACGTCATAAGTCTAGGGTCTAAATATGTCAATTATGTAAAGTATAGGGGTCTGAATGTAAAGTTTAAGTTAGTATGTTAAGGTTTCGCTTCAGGGTCTTAATGTAAGCCTCAAGCGAAATCAAGTGATGAGATTTCGCTTGAGACATGTTGAAGCGAAATCTAGTTGCCTATAAATAGGCATGTTGTGTTCTCAGTTGGTACGCATTCCGAGAAGTTGTAACGAAGTGCTGCCAGTTTTTCAAGTGAATATATAACAGAGAACAAGTGTTAAAAGTGAATCTATTCTGTTTTCTACTCTCTTCTGTCTGATTCTAAGCTGTTTAGATGTTTCCGCCATCTAAATAGTGTAAACACATTCAAATTGACTCATTTGATCGGTCAAATCGATCCTACATAAACTCACCAAAATATTATAGAATAATATTTTGTTTGCCTGGACTGACTACGTTGCCAGTATTTGGCAGTATGCGCGCTGTGCTGCGCGGTACGCGCTTAAAATCGCAAAAATAGGGACTTATGCGTTTTTATTTATTTTTATCATTCTAAAGTAATAAAATCGTTAAATTATTACTAAAATTATTATCAGTTGCCTTGACAGGCTGTGTTGACAGTATTTTATCGGTATACGCGCGGCATCGCACGGTACGCGCTCAAACTCGAAAAATAGATTTTCTTAGCGTTTTAATTTATTTTTCCTCATGAATATGATTAAAATTATTATTCTAATCATAATAGACTATTTTTAGGATTTTAACACTGATTGGGTGGTCACCGGCGTTCGTTTTGCATTTTAACCGTTATGCGATAAGCGTTTATCTTATCGTTGCCAACATAATTTTTACCAATGTTTAAATTTTCCAACTCATTAAATTCCACATATAAACATCATAATCAGTCAAATACAGTCTTTTATCTATTCACAACACGTGTTACAATTGTACAGTACGGCCTGAAAAGCCGGGTGTCACAGTCTCCCCCTGTTTAGGAAATTTCGTCCCCGAATTTTTTACTCTTCAGGTTTTGTTTTTGCACTGGGTGGAAACAGCAAAAACAGGTTTAATGAATATAATCTTATAGTTTCTGCGAGAAACTTTGATTCTTACAAAGAATCTTCGTAGACTTATATTACATACACTCTCAATTCCTAATCTCACATCCCCACGCTCTCCACCCTTTCCAAGGTGCAACATTTACAAGCACTTAATCAAGAAGATTAAGTCAAAATTCCACCAATTCGGGTTCTACATACGTATATTTACATATACATTACCCCGTACCTAAGATAGTCTGGGTTTACACTCGATTGATCTAACTCGAGATGGGCTCTCGAAAGAATCAAATCTCATAAACTCGTCTTCCTTCCTTCTTGCATTCATTTCAGATATCCACAAATCGCCAAATCAATAAATCGCATACACGAGTAGAATACTATACTCGCATGTCCGGTTATTAGCATAACTCTTCTAGCTATACGTACTGCTTCTACGGTGCTTCGATAAACTTCCGTTTATCTTCCAAACAAATCTCTATAAAGAACAAAATCAGTGTATTATCTATTATACACTTTCTCAACTGAACCCAAACAATACATCATGTACACTACTCCATCCTTATGGTAGCTTGAGCCTATAAGCGGTTGATCCAACTTAAGATGGGCTCTTGAAAGGACCTAATCATTGTGGCTTAGCTTTTCTTTTCTCTGCTAATCCTAATAGCATCTCCGCAAGATAACTCCTTTAACAGAATCAAATCTTCAATCTGGAATCGCAATAGTTCCTTCAATTGACCATGTAATCCTTCTGTTGATCAAGTGGCGACTTTTAACCTTCCCTCGATCCAGGTAAATCCTGTCGCTAGTTTCCTAGATAAACTAAGGTTTGGTTAATTGTCCTTTGTCATGTTAGCTGAACATAACAGTGATCAACACTTCCATCCATGCAAGGCTTCAAATGGAGCAACCTGAATACTAGCGTGTTAACTATTATTGTAAGATAACTCTGCCAAGGGTATGTGAGTATCTTAACTTCCTTCGAATTCCATCATACACGCTCCCAACTTTTCTTTCAAGGGTCCGAAAAGCTTCCTACTATCTTGCTGTCCAATCAATTTCCCTTTTCCTTTTGGGGTTATTAGTGTCGAAGGCTGCACTAATTTAGAGAAATTCTTAATAAATCTCCGGTAGCACCTAGCTAGTCATATGGATCATCATACTCCCAGCGGGGTCTTCAGCGCTCCTCATCATTCACCAACTCCATAGTGTTAGTGCATATGTTTGTTGACTTCGTCTTGTATCGAGTCACGTAAACTAGATTAGATAGACCAGGACACGTTGTACGAGAGAAATGGGAAACATACCTGAACCGGCTACCTCACACAAAGTGGCTAGGCCACCTCACACTAGGTGACCAAGTTAGTGCTTTCTGGCAAGTTCGTGCTTTCTGACAAGTTCGTGCTTTCTGGACAGTTCGTGCTTTTGGCCAACTCGTTCGGTCTGGCTTGTCTGGTTCATGCTTTCTAGCATTCCTATAAATAGGTGAGTCAAGGTCTTCATTTGAAACTTTGTGATTTCGGAGACGAAGTGCTGCCGAAGTGTCGAACAATCTGTAAACACTATCAAATCAATACAATCGACAGTTAAAGTGATTCTACGTGCAAATCTAGCTGCAATAACATCAATACGTCTAATTCCGCCTTTCGTATTGATCGAGAACTCTTCAGAACGACTCGTTAGGTCGTATCCCGATCCTACAAGTGGTATCAGAGCTCAGGAGGAAGAGTTCTTACCATATCAGCTTGTTTTCACAGATAAAAACTGATTTCTACTCATTTCTACTCATCTTTCTACACTTTCTCATCAAATTTACCGAGATTCCATGGTTAAAATGACCTGATTTTGACAAATAACACGTAAAACACTGTTTTGAACAATCAGTGAAAAAATCAGAACCAAATTCAACCTAAAACTTGATAAAAATTGACAAAATCATGAACTTTTGGACTTAGAATTCTCAAACGAGGTGGATTTTCATCCAAACCGTTTGAATTTTGGCCAAATCGTGTGAAAAATCTTTCAGATCGTTCGAAAGTATCTCAGGTCGCACGGTTTGAGCAAATCAGGTCGTACGAGGTGAGTCAGATCGTGTGAAACTCAGTCTGATCATGTGAAACTCAGTCAGATCGTGTGAAACTCAGTCAGATCGTGTGAAACATCTTCAGGTCGCTTGAAAATTAATTCCAGGTCATGTGAAGTTGAATTCCAGGTCGTTTGGAAGTAGGTCAGGTCGTTTGAAATCAAGTCAGATCGCACGGTTTGAAATTAAGTCAGATCGCACGGTTTGAATATCTCTAGATCGTTTGAATTTTACCAGATCGCACGAGTTAAACCAAGTCGTTTGAAAGTTTTTCACACCGTTTGAAAGTATCTAGTTCGTACGGTTTGAGAATTTCCAGCTCGTGTGACATTTAAGATTGTTTGAAATCAATAGTTTGTGAAATTTTTCGTACCACAACATGGACAACGAATTTTATAACGCTTTTGCTACCGCCCCGGTTGCTCCAGTTACCGTTGCCGAAACTGTCGGTATCAAAAATGAAACAGGAACTTTCCAAAAGCCTCCAAAGCTTATGTACATTGAGGACTTTAAAGGGTGGCAAGATCGTTTTGAAAACTGGGTGCAAGCAAACAAGTTTGATGCATGGGTTTCTTTAGAGAAAGATTATACTTTACCGAAAGATGAACTTGGAAATGAAAAACAATTAAGTCAATTTTTACCGGATGAAAAATTAAGAAACACCAGTGAAAAAATGATGATTAGCATTCTCCAACAAGCGGTAAAAGAAGATATTTTTGTTTTGCTTCAACATGAGGGAACTGCAAGATCAATCTAGAGAGCGTTGATTAAAAAGTTTAAGGGTAGTGCTAATATGATAAAAAATAAACGAGCATTACTAAAGAAATCGTTTGATATGTTTACAGATTTTGAAGGTGAGTAATAGCATATGTATTAGGCAATGATTTTACTATATTAATTTGTAGATACGTGTACCAAAATAGCCGAAGTCGGTTGTAATATTTATAGGGATATTGATCAATGTGAAAGGCAAGGAATCAATTATTTCATGGTATCATCCAAAAGATCCTTCTTTTCTTCTCTCTAACCCTCGTCTGCCCACCTCTTCTTCTTGAACATTGCTTCTGCCGCCACCATGACTGGCACAAACTCATCCCCTCCAACCGCTGGTGATTCTAAAATTCACCCTGCCACAACAGTCTCCAATATCAAAACCTTGATCCCTATAACCCTTGAAATCGAATCCGGACAGTATAATTCTTGGGCCACCCTATTTACACTCCACTACAAAGCCTTTCTAGTGTTTGATCACATCAACAGTAAACCTGAACATACCTCCTCTTACAGCGACACCGCTAAACCATCGGCCGAGTGGGAGCGTCTGGATGCCATTGTTTTGCAATGGATATACAGTACGATCTCAAACGACCTGTTGCACACCATCATTAACAAGACTGCCACTGCGTACGATGCTTGGGTTGCCATTGAAAACCTTTTTCACGACAACAAAAGTGCTCGTGCGATTCACCTTATGCATAAATTCTCTAATACCCGACTTGACGGTTTCCCGAATGTATCCGCATACTGCCAAGCACTCAAAACCTTGGCCGATCAACTCGCAAATGTCAATGCTCCGGTGGCTGATGACCGGCTAGTGCTTCAATTGATTGCCGGCTTGAATGAAGAATACGACGGCATCGCAACTATTTTGCAACAACAGGAACCATTGCCGTCTTTCTATGCAGCCCGTTCCAAGATTATTCAGGTTGAAAGTCGCAAAGCTGAGCAAGCCCTGCATGCCTCCAAAACAGTCGGTTCGGCTTTCACAGCCACTGCCCAGCGCTCGGGTCCCTCTGAACCGAATAGACATGATGACCGAACCGGCGGCAGGGGCCGTGGGCGGTCAGGCAGGCGTGATCGGGGACGTGGATCCTATGGCCGGGGGCGTCCAATGCAAAACTGGTCCAGTCAATTCTACAACCCGTGGATGCCTAACTCCAGCTATGGCCCATATCTACCACCCTACGGCCCTCCTCAACAACCCTACTGGGCCGCACCACCTTGTCCCTACCCGTCTACCAACAGGCCCAATACAAACAACAACACTCCAGGTTCAGGACTTCTGGGCCCCCGCCCCACTCAAGCTCACATCGCATACAGCCCAACAGACATCGAACAGGCCATGTATACCATGTCCCTACAACAACCTGACCCTACTCAGTATATGGAAACAGGAGCAACATCCAATGCATCTCATGAATCAGGTGACTACCATTCTTTTTCTAATTCGTGCGTGTCTCACAATATAATTGTAGGAAATGGCGATACCATTCCGGTACTAGGACAGGGCACCAAATACCTACCCAAACCCTTCCCACCTTTTATACTTAAAAACGTCCTATACTCACCCAAAATTGTCAAAAACCTAATATCCGTTCGCCGATTTACTACGGATAATTCTGTTTCTGTCGAATTTGACCCTTTTGGTTTTCTTGTGAAGGATTACAAGACCAAGAAGCCGCTCCTCAGATGCAACAGTAGCGGTGATCTTTACCCTCTGGTGCTCGGGTCATCTACCTCCCAACCCACTGCTCTTGCTGCTATTTCTGCTCAAGTCTGGCATCAACGTCTAGGCCATCCTGGACGCTCATCTTTACAGTCTTTAAAAACTTCTCGTTCTATTGTTTTTAATAAACTTCATAATAATGTATGCCAGTCTTGCATTTTTGGAAAAAGTATTCGGTTGCCATTTTTTGCTTCTAATAATTCTACTATTCAACCTTTTGACATTATACATAGTGACGTGTGGACATCCCCAATTATTAGCTCATTGGGCCATAAATATTATGTTTTATTTTTGGATGATTATTCAAATTTTTTGTGGACATATCCTATTTCTAACAAATCTAAAGTTTTTCCATCCTTTCAACAGTTTGCTTCCAACATTAAAACCCAATTTGAAAGAATTATCAAAACGTTCCAATGCGACAATGGGCGTGAATACGTTAACACCTCCTTCCAAAAAAATTTTACCACTAACGGCATTCTTTACCGCCTATCGTGCCCTTACACGTCATCTCAAAACGGTAAAGCCGAAAGAAAGATCCGCACGATAAATAATATGATTCGCACCCTTCTCGCACAAGCTTCTTTACCTACCTACTTATGGCACTATGCTCTCGAAACCACGACCTATCTCTTAAATATCTTACCTAATTCTCACTCCCAAATTGCATCACCAACCGAATTACTGTATCGAACCACCCCAACATACGACCACCTTCGCGTGTTTGGGTGTCTTTGTTACCCTCTCGCCCCTTCTACCACCATACACAAACTTCAGTATTGCTCCCAACCGTGTGTGTTTCTAGGATATCCCGCACCCCACCGCGGGTACCGTTGTCTAGACCTCCAAACCAAACAAATATTCATCTCGCGACACGTCGCGTTTGATGAAACCACATTTCCGTTTGCCCAACAAATTGGTTCGGCCCCCTCTTACGATTTCCTATCTGATCCATTCCCCTTTCACTTGTGCCCTCATATCTCGGCCCAGCAAACCCCACCATCCAGCCCACAATCTTCACTTCACTCCTCAGCGTCCACTACACATACCCATGGCCCAAATATTCACCCCATGGCCCCTCCTTCCCAACGTCTCCCAAGCCCACCTACCTCCAGCCCACACCACAGTCCAACCCCCCCCCCAGCCCTATCGTCTCAATACCCCACCACAGCCCACCTACCCAATCAACCCAACCTTTAACTCACCACTTCACACCTCAGCATACTTCTGCTGACTTCGGCCCAACCCCAACCCAGCCATTCACCAGCCCGAGTCATCCCATTCAACCACCCTCTGTTCAGCCAACCCGAACGATGAAAACACGCTCCATGAGCGGCATCTTTAAGCCCAAACACCCACTCAACCTACATATAACCACCAACTCCACCACACTTCAACCTATTCCCAAAAATCCCTCGGATGCCCTTAATATACCGGAATGGTACTCCGCCATGACTACGGAGTACAACGCACTTATTAGAAACGGAACTTGGGAGTTAGTACCTCGTTCAGCGGATATGAATGTTATTCGGTGTATGTGGCTATACAAACATAAATTCAAATCCGACCGGACTTTAGAGAGATACAAAGCACGGTTAGTTTGCGACGGTAGGTCTCAACAGGTTGGTGTGGACTGCGGGGAGACGTTTAGTCCAGTCGTCAAACCAGCGACTATTCGTACAGTCTTGTCCATTGCTCTCTCTAAAAGGTGGTCGGTTCATCAACTAGATGTGACTAACGCGTTTCTTCACGGGAACTTACATGAGACTGTTTATATGTATCAACCTATGGGGTTTCGTAATCAACAGTTTCCTAATCATGTCTGTCTTCTCAAGAAGTCTTTATATGGGCTCAAACAGGCTCCTCGGGCTTAGTACCAAATGTTCACCGATCATGTTCTCACCATGGGGTTTCGACACAGTCGCTGTGATGCTTCTCTCTTTACGTTTCATCAAGGCGGTGACACAGCTTTCTTACTTCTTTATGTTGATGATATCCTATTAGTCACATCCTCTGATGCACTTCGTCAGCGCCTAATGTCTCGGCTCTCTCATGAATTCGCAATGAAAGACTTGGGTCCTCTCAGCTATTTTCTAGGCATCTCCGTTTCCCGCACGGCAAACAACATGTTTCTTTCACAGCAGTCTTATGCTACTGATATTATCGCTAGATCTGGAATGCAATCATGTAACCCGGTAGCCACTCCGGTCGACACTAATTCAAAGCTCAGTGCTACACATAGTGAACTTTTTCACGACCCTACTCTTTATCGCAGCTTGGCAGGTGCTCTCCAATATCTCACATTCACTCGTCCTGACATCACAAATGCGGTTCAGCAGATTTGCATGCACATGCATGCACCCCTGATTGATCACTGGAATGCATTAAAACGAATCATCCGGTATGTCAAAGGTTCGGCATCACTAGGCTTGATGCTCACAGGTTCCTCACATCCATCGTTGGTTTCTTACACGGATGCGGACTGGGCCGGCTGCCCCGACACGCGTCGCTCCACCAGTGGATACTGCATTTATTTTGGCGACAACCTTATCTCCTGGTCCTCCAAACGGCAGTCTACAGTCTCTCGCTCTAGCGCGGAGGCCGAATACCGTGGTGTGGCAAATGTAGTAGCTGAAATTTGCTGGCTACGCAACTTGTTACTTGAACTTCAGTTACCATTATCTCGCGCTACACTCGTTTACTGTGACAATGTCAGTGCAATATACTTGTCATGTAATCCCGTTCGACACCAGAGAACCAAACACATAGAGCTCGATATACATTTTGTTCGCGAACAGGTTCAGCGGGGTCAAGTGCGGGTTCTGCATGTTCCTTCCAGATATCAGATTGCCGACATCTTTACCAAGGGCCTACCACGTATTCTATTCGAAGATTTCAGATCCAGTCTCAGCATCCGATCCCCTCCCGCTTCGACTGCGGGGGTGTAATAGCATATGTATTAGGCAATGATTTTACTATATTAATTTGTAGATACGTGTACCAAAATAGCCGAAGTCGGTTGTAATATTTATAGGGATATTGATCAATGTGAAAGGCAATGAATCAATTATTTCAGTGAGACTACTAGGAAGATTATCGAGAGATATTGTCATCTAGTCATGGAGATGAAAAGATTGGACATCAAGAAAGAAGATGAAGAATGGGTTGATAAGCTTGTCGATGCGTTACCACAGAATGAATTGGGAACATATCTGTTGATTTTAAAGCATAACTGAAAATTTGAAGATATGAATTTAAGTAGGTTTATCCAGAAGTTGGAAGAACATGAGCTATCAATTCGAAAAACTGCTACAATGAGAAGTCTGGGTGCTCAACAGGATGTTAGTCTGTACTACAGAGAAAACAAGATTGAGACTACTCTGAGTCCGAAGATTCAAACTGCGTTCAGTGCTGAAAATTCTTCCGGAACAAATGCAAGCAATACAAATCAGAGCAGTTAATATTCTTCGTCTTATTCAAGCTTTAAACCAAATTTCTCGACACCAAGTTCTCAACAACAAAGTTCAATAAATTTTACAGGTCAAGTATTGAAATGCAATGTTGCATTACATATTCAAAATGGTCAAAAATTTTCTCCAGATATTGTGAAGCAACACATGGCATCTCTTGTCACTGTATTAGAGTCGTATGAAAGCTTAGTTGTAGGACGAATCGGAAATCCGATGCTTACTAAAGAGGATTATGATCAGATTGATTCTGAAGAACTTGAGCTGATGGACATCAAGTGGTGTTTAGCTAGCGTTTTGAGAAGAGCAGAAAAGTTCAAACAGATCACTGGAAGAGATGATCTTCGTGAAGCTGCAACATCTCAGCTAGGTTTTGACAAATCGAAGGTTACTTGTTTTCGTTGCCGAGAAAAAGGACATTTTAAACGAGAGTGTACAAACAGAGAAGCAATCAGAAGACAAGATCCTTTCGGGAACAACGATTATCATAGAAAAGCAATTTATCATCAGGTTGCTCAACAACCATATGTTGGTGCATATTTGTGACAACAGCTTAGATTTGGTCTTTGGATATCTTGTAATTAGTAAAACGATAAACGGTTAGCGGGTTTAGCTTTGTATTAGTGGAATAATAGAGTTTGGGCTAAACAAAACCCAGTTGGGTCAAGGGTGGACGAATTGGGCTTGCCCATGTAGGAAACTCTAGCCCAAGTTGCAAACCTTGTGTTATATAAACAAGGTTAGGCTTTAGGGTTTAGGTTAATCAGCCAAAACGTTTTTGTGAGGAATTTCGTGAGAGCAAATAGGCTTGGACGAAATTGTGGTGTTGGTTAGGGTTTTGATTGATTGTAATTCGTGAGATTGATAATCAATAAAAACCCAGTTTGATTGTGAATTGCTGATTTCTGTTCCTACACGTTTTCTGCTATATTCTGATCAAGAGGATTCCGCACTCTTGATTAGATTGACAATTTTGTGAAAGATCTATACGTCAAGGGGACCTACAATTGGTATCAGAGCTTTTGGCTCTTGAAGGCTCGGTTCAGAATTGTGCTTGGCAGATTTGGGTGAAAAATTTCGAAATTGTTGAAACCTGAAATTAGGGTTTCGAAATTTTGGAGTTCCGATAATTTTTTTGCGATTTTGTTTGTGTTTGATCGGTTTTTTTGTTTGTTTTTGCTGATTTGCAAGTTTTCAGGACATTATTTGGTTGCTTTTGAAGAGTATTTGGCTGGAATTCGAAGACTGTTCTTCGTGTTCATCATATTGTTTTCGAAAACTTACTGATATTTTACCTTGTGATTCTGCAGGAAGGTGTTAGGAGAATCTGGGAAAATTTTTCAAAATTTTGATCAGATTAAGTTTCCAATTATACTGGTTCAGCGAATTTAAGAAGTCAGCGAATTTGCCTGACCTGCAACGGACCAGCGAACTTATCGGCGAAGTTCAAATCCAAAGGCGACTTTGGTAACAGTATAATTTTCCACAACGAAATTATTACGGTTTTTGGCGACTTTACTGGTCGTCGTAATAGCGAAAATAGACAGCGAATTTGACAGGCGAATTTGACCTGCGAAATTGACCTTTCAGCGAGCGAAATTGAAACATATAACAGGCCAGCAAAATTAATCACAATTACAGCGAAATTAACAGCATAATTAAAGAGGTGGAATTTCAGTTGGCAAGCGTCGAAAAAATTTCAGTGTTTTGCAAATAGAAATTGATCCGTAGGTCGTTTCTGTAAACCGTCTGCACCGTTAAATTCCTTGCATTTTTAGGACAAAAAAAATCCCTCTGGAAAATCCCGAATTCGGTTTTCGACATTAGATATCATTGGATTCGTCTTTTCGAGACGATTCTAACTGTGTAATTTGGTAACCACTGTTTTCGGAGAAAATTTGTACGATTTTCTCAGTCTGCAACGTTTAAAATGTCAAACATGTCTACTTTGAATGAGCTATTAAAAATGGAGCATGAGGTTGGCACTACCAACAAACCACCTAAGATGATGAAGGTGGAGAATTATTTGACATGGAAGGATCGTTTTCAGTCCCTCATTGAATATCAGGACACACGAATGTGGATTTGTATTGAAGATGGGTACACAAACCCAACACACGACTTTAAGGGCATACCATGTAGAACTGCCTATGTGAACATGGAAGAGGCTGATAAAAAGATGTATGAGGCTGAAAAGAGAGCCTTGGCTACAATCAAAATGTCCTTACTTGATAGCATCAAGCATACCTTCAAGAAGTACACAAATTCAAATGATATGTGGGATGCATTGGAAAAGAGATATGCGGGAAATGCAGATGTCAAGAAAAACAAAGTTGATCTACTGAAGAAGCAGTTTGCTATTTTCAAGTACATGAAACATGAGTCACTTGAGGACATCATCACTCGCTACTACCATCTGATGTCGGAAATGGAAAATTATGAGATAGAGTGCTACAGTGATGTAGAAAAGAATGACAAGCTGCTCGATGCCTTACCTACTAAATGGGATATCTACACTCTCATGATCAAGGGAGAAGCAGATTATGAGACAAAAGAGCTTGAAGAAGTGGTAGGAAAGCTGAGAGCTTATGAGCTCAGTATGAAGAAGAAAGACACTGGATATGATCAGGTTCAAGATCCAGGGGTTTACAATGGGCTTACATCTTCTTCATCTCACAACGCTTCTAGCGACTCTGCTACTGCATTTCTATCGTGTGAGAATGAGCAGGTAACAGTGAATGAGGATGGTGATGTGTGTTTTGTAGCTGCTTCAGGAGGATCAACAGGAGCCAAGAGAACATCAGCTTCTAAGCAGAGTAGTGGTGTTAAGTCGATGCCTATGAGTGTTAAGTCTGCAGAAGAGCATCTTGCTCTACTTGCTTCATTTGTTGCTTCATATGAAAACTACATTCAGTGGAAGATATTTGATCCTGACACTTTAGATGAAGATTATGATCAGATTGACCCTGATGATCTAGAAGAGATGGATTTACAATGGCAGATGGTCATGATTTCCAGAAGAGTAAAAAGATTCATGAACAGAACAGGAAGGAAGTTTGTAGGGAGGACTGTTGGTTTCGACAAGACCAAAGTGAGGTGCTTTAACTGTCAAAGTTATGGGCATTTCGCCAGGGAATGTCAAAAACAAAGGCAAGAGACTTCGAGTCAGAGTTTAAACAACAGGAATGCATCAAACAATTCTAGCTCAAAGGCTTTGATCTCTACAGCACGAGAAGGTTCTTATGATTGGAGTATTCATCTAGAAGATAATGAGAATGCCACTCAGGCATTCATGGCAGAAATAGTGCCAGTTGATGATAGTGAAGCTACTGTGGGAGATGCTGAAGCAAAAGTGGATGCTGAGGCAGAGGTGACGAAAGAGAGTAAAGCTGAAGAAGAGAAGGCTGATCAGACAACAGATGCTGAAGAAGAAAAGCAAAAGTCTGACCATGAAAAGGAAGCTGAAGAAAAGGAAGCTGAATACAAAAGAAAGCTCAGCTTGCTGCTCTCATAGCAAACCTTGACAAACAAACAGGAGAGGTAAAGTCTAATTTTGTGTGTTTAAAATGTCGTGAACTACAGGGTGAGGTAGACAGGTTGTCAACACAAAACCAAAGTTTGGTGAGCGAGATGTCTAACATTAAAGAATCAAACTTTTTTGCTAAAAGAAATGAATCTCTATACTTGAAGAAAATAAAAGGTTATGAAAGTAAAATTGAAGCTGTAACCTGCAAATTAAATGAAAAACTTCAAGTCATAGACTTAGCTCATGAAATGATAGCTGAGAAAACAAAAGAGATTTCTGAAAAATGCAAAGAGTTGTCAGATGCACAACTCAAAATTGTTGAACTTGAAAAGAAATTAGGTCAATTCAGGGACTCTACTTTTGTAATGAAACATATGATGGGTGGCTTGAAGAAAAGTAATGACAAAACCAGTGTGGGATTCCATGGTTTCAATGAAGTTCCACCTCCTGTTAGTCATGACTATTCTTTCTTGCCTGATGAAGATGAGCTCATGGACTTTGGGTCAACATCACCAAGTAGTTCCACATCAAGTCAAGAAAATGTGTCAGAGAGTGATGATGCTAAGAAGGATAATAACAGCAAACATGTTTTGAAAAAGAAAACATCACATCCTAAGAATAAGAATCCAACCTTTGTTAAAAAGATTAATTTTGTTCAAGGAAGTGACCTGAAAAATGAAACTGTTGTTATTGAAAATGAATCGAATGTAAAGTTTGCTAAAAATAAGAACATTTAAAAAGCTGAAATTAAGCAAACTAAAGAAAATCCTTCCAAGGAATCATCATCACAACCTGAATCTAGTTCAAAGGCTTCTGAGAAGAAGTCTTCGAAAAAGAGATCGTGCTTCAAGTGTCACACAAAGGGACATGTAGCTAGTTGCTGTCCTAACAAAAAGACTGAAGCACAAGTGAGTGAGAGAAAGAGAGAGAAATCACCTGAGAAGAAAGGTGATAATGAGGAGAAAGTTGCAAATTCTCCAAAGAAATCTGCTCCCAAGCAACCAGAGGGTGTTGCTGTTGGTGTAGATAAGGCTGGAAAAGGAACTCCACAAGTTCCTCGTTTTCAAAGAAATCAACCATGATTTTAGCCTAAATCTCCACCAGGCAAATATGATAGACCTAGAAGCAGTTCACCTAGAATGAACAATTATAATTCAAATAATTTCAAAAGTCAAGGTCAATATCAAAATCGATACCAAAATGATGGTGGTCGAACTTTTTATAACAATGGCTTTAGAAATTACAACAATAATGCTTCTTGGAATCAAAATTTAAGGCACCAAAATCAAATTTTCCAAAGGTCAAATAGTCCAAACACATATAGGAACCCTCAGGACCAAAGACCTACTGGAAATCAAAATCAAATTCCATCAACAGGTCTGAGATCCAAGACTCCAGTTAGGAGTAATGGATATTGGATGGATGTTCAAGTGGTTGGTGAATTTGGACGACCCAAGACCATTTAGCCTTGGGTCCCCCAATCTAACTAATTTCTTGGTTGGTGTGTGCAGGAGCTGCTAAGGAGGATTATCAACCTATGGTATGTTGATAGTTGTTGCTCCAGGCACATGACGGGGGATGCGAGATTGTTGACTGGGTTTGAAGATTACGATGGTGGACATGTGAATTTTGCGGGTGCTAAAGGTGGTAGAATTACAGGACGAGGAAAAGTGACCAATGGGAAGATCACACTGGACAAAGTGAACTATGTGGAGCAGCTTAAACACAATTTGATGAGCGTGTCACAAGTCTGCGACAAGGGTCACTCGGTCCATTTTACCAAGAATGAAGCATTAGTGTTGAAACCAAGTTTGGTGATTCCAGAAGATTGGATAGTGGTGAGAGCGCCAAGGAGAAATGACACTTATGTCATGGACATGGGTGCTAAGGATCCAACTGCTGTGGTGGCGTGTTTACTATCAAAAGCATCTGAAGCTGAATCAATGTTGTGGCACAGATGCATGGCCCATATTCACTATCGAAAAATGAATTACCTTGTTAAAAATGAGCTAGTGAAAGGGGTTCGAATGCAGAGGTTTCAAGTGGAAGATAAATGTCTTCCATGTCAAAAGGGAAAACAACACAAAAAACCTCATAAGTCTAAAACAGTAAATTCCATAGATGCCCCTTATGAATTACTTCACATGGATCTATTCGGTCCTGTGAACGTGAGGAGCATAGGTGGAAAGTACTATTGTCTTGTTACTGATGATTACTCACGATATTCATGGGTTTTCTTTTTAGGTACAAAAGATGAGACGGCGGAAATGCTGATAGATCTTTTTACGAAATTGGAAAACGTCCATGATGCTAGGATTAAGAGGATAAGGAGTGATAATGGCACGGAGTTCAAGAATCGAATTTTGGATCTCTACTGTCTTCGAAAGGGAATTGAACATCAATATTCTGCTCCTTATACACCTCAACAAAATGGAGTTGCTGAGAGGAAAAAAACAGGACGTTGATTGAAGCCGCTAGGACTATGCTTTCAGATTCAAAGCTACCAGTTCTTTTCTGGGGAGAAGCTGTGAATACAGCTTGCTACATCCTAAACAAAGTTTTGACTGTTAAACGTTTTAATAAAACTTGTCATGAATTGATGTTTACCAAGAAACCAAACTTAGAAGGCTTTGAACCATTTGGATTACCCTGCACCATTGTGCGAAATAAAGATAAACCAAAAATTGGGTGAGGTGGCTGACGATGGCTACTTTCTAGGTTACGTGCCTGGCACACCGAATAAAAGGGTTTTTAATCTAAAAACTGGTAAAATTGAGGTTATTTACAATGTTGAAATTACTACATACAAACCTCAACAATCAACGAGTGGTCCAGCTATATTATATGATTATGAAAGCACTTTTAAATCATTTAATATTCCTGAGTTTTCTGATGCAGATGAATCTCAGCTGATTCAAACAGTGATAAGTGGAGATGATAAAGGAGAGTTCATGCCTAGATCGAATGTTGATATGACAGATGCTCCGGAAACTTCCCAAGGTGCTGCTAATCCTGATTCAAGCGATAGTGACTCTGAACCCATTCAGGGGGAGGAGTTCATTAATCCGTTTGCAGATCAGAATATTCAAGGGGAGATTGGATCAAACCTGGGTGATAATTTAGAAGTGGATACCGTTGCTACTACACGAGCAAATAGAGATCATCCAGTTGACATGATACTTGGAGATCCTACTGCAGGTGTTCAGACGAGAAGAAGCATAGCAGCGAATTCTGGTTTATTTGTTTCGATTGAGAAGACTGGGATTATGAACGAGTGCTTGTATAGTTGCTTTATTTCCCAAGAGGAGCCGAAGAACATTCATATGGCTCGTAAAGGCAATTCATGGGTTGAAGCTATGCAAGAGGAATTGGCCCAGTTTGCAAAGTTGAAGGTTTGGGAGTTAGTTGACCTTCCTAAAGGTGAAAGAGAGATTGGCACTAAGTGGGTATTTAGGTGCAAGAACGATGAAAGAGGGATCGTGACACGAAACAAGGCTCGATTGGTTATCAAAGGTTTCAATCAGCAAGAAGGGATTGATTACAATGAAGTGTTTGCACCAGTGGCAAGGTTGGAAGCAATTCGTTTGTTCCTAGCTTTTGCTTCATTCAAGGGCTTCAAAGTTTACCAACTAGACATGAAGAGTGCATTTCTTTACGGGAAAGTCCAAGAAGTGGTGTATGTCTCACAACCAGATGGGTTCGTTGATCCTGATTATCTAGATCGGGTGAACAAACTTGATAAGGCTTTGTATGGGTTACATCAAGTGCCCAGGGCGTGGTACGAGACACTGTCTACACATCTGATCAAGAATGGTTTTGAAAGAGGTCAGATTGACAGTACACTGTTCATCAAGAGGAAGAAGGAAGATTTTCTGCTGGTACAGGTGTACGTGGATGACATCATCTTTGGGTCATCGGATGAAAACATGTGTAAAGAGTTCGAGCAGGTGATGAAGAGTAAGTTCGAAATGAGCACTATGGGTGAGTTGTCTTACTTTCTGGGATTACAAGTTAAACAGAAGGAGGATGGGATGTTTATTCATCAAACAAAGTATGTGTATGACATTTTCACTCAATTCAAAATGAATAATTGCTCTACTTTCAACACGCCCATTTGCGAAAATCACAATCTTGGCCCAGATCATGAAAGTACTGAAGATGTTGATCCAACTCAATAAAGGGCAATGATTGGTTCTCTAATGTATTTGACTGCTTCAAGACCCGACATCAGGCTAATCCAAAAGAGTCACATATGAAAGCAGTGAAGCGTATTCTTCGTTACTTGAAGGGGAAACTTAAACTTGGGTTGTGGTATCTAGCTGATAGTGATATGAATTTTGTTGCTTACACTGACTCAGACTTTGGAGGATGCAAGTCAAACAGAAAGTCTACAACAGGTGGTTGTCAGTTCTTAGGAGGCAGGATTGTGTCTTGGCAATGCAAGAAGCAATCTTGTGTGTCTACTTCTACGTGTGAAGCTGAATATATTGCCGCGGGAAGCTGCTGCTCTCAGGTTCTCTGGATACAACAGCAAATGCGCGATTTCGGTTTGGATTTCACTCGTAATCCTATTATGATAGACAATAATGCCACAATTTCTATAACAAATAATCCCGTGAAACACAGTCGCACAAAACATAATGACATACGTCATCATTTTATACGGGATTGTGCTGAAAATAGACTAATTGAATTACATCGAGTCGACACACTAGATAACCTGGCAGATCTTTATACTAAAGCTTTTGACAGGGCTCGCTTTGAACATTTACTCGAACTCAACGGGATGAGGAATCCTGAATAACTGGTTTTTCATAAGAATTTTTGTAAATAGTTTACTGCTTTCTTAAAAATAAAAAATAAAAAAAAATTGAAAAATGAAAAACATAAAAAAATTGAAAAATGAGTTATCACTGTGTGAAAAAGAAGAAATGATACTACATCAGCAAGTTAGACTGTCACACTGAAAATGAATTAAATTGCTTAAGTGTGATAGCAACTTCATCATACGATGTATCAGTAGGCAAAAAGCATGAAATAATCAACTTACCAATGTGATATAAACCTAAACGAACTGAGTATGAGTGGGGAACACATCGGTGGTGTATGGTTTAATGACCTTAAATCTTGCCTTGATAGATTGCCAAAATCTGAGGTTTTGGGTCTTTATACTATTATTTCATCTGGGGATATCAGGGTTGTCCTTCTGCTGCATCCAGATACATGCTGACATAGGCACAACCAGGATATCTTAAAAGAGCTAAAAATGCCAAAACCCTTAAATGAAGAAGCTCTCAAAGAGAGTTATTCAAATGTGCAAAATGCATAATTCGTACCAAAAAATGGTATTTGTCTTAGCCCTCGTTAGATATTTTGGTCTCTTTGCTGTACGGAAGTACTGACCTGATCACCAATTATCTAAACGTTGTAAAACAAAACGGTTGAATTCAGTATACTCACCTACTACGATGAATCTTTGTGCATACCTTGATCGCGGGGGTATATCCTGAAGTGGGACACACTAATATATCAGTAATAATATTACCTTAACGTATCATACGGTAATGGTACTTGAAATGTTCATGCATTTTGTTTAAGTGGACAAACATACTGGTAATCGTCTTGGACTGCTTTTCACTAAAAATTAAATAAAGAATTATCTAATTGTGTGAAACAGTTTGATTGTGCTGATATGATCTTCTTACCAGTGATTCTCACAAAAATAGAGTGTTTATTGCTTTTGTTATTTAATTGCTTTCAGAAATATAAAAATCCAAAAATAGTGTCTTTTTCTGTTTAAAATTCTTAACGTACGGAAAACTGTTATTCTTTGAGGAATTGTTACTGATAGGGGGAGACGGTGTTAGAAAGTGAGTTCAAAATTTTAAATCATGCGGGTTATAGGGTGTGTGATTAAAAAGTGTTGCGTGTTGGTGATGAAATTGAAATTGCTTAATCTGTTATATAATCTCTTGAATAATAATAATTTATTTAACTTTGTTGAAAAATTCTTATGGTTTCTCGAGATGTTTGTTTTATAGTATACAGATTGAAGCAGTGTGTTGCTGAGAAGTTAAAGTGATGAGTTGCTGTGAAGAGATGAGAGTTTGATTGGATGCATGGTAGAACCTCCTTTCTACATTGCAAACAAAGTTGAAGAGTTTGAAGATTGTTGTGCAAATGCTGAACTGGAGTTTACTCAAACGCTAAAGTTTTTGAAGTTTTGGTGATTGGATGCATCAGCTTAGGGGGAGTCTGTTGCTGATAGAAGCTGTTGAAGCTGAAGCTATCCAAAGACCAAAGACAGTGCAAGACTACATGAAGATTGCAAGAAGACAGAAGACAAAGTTATTTTATGAAGCTATTGTCAAGGGGGAGTTTGCTGGTGCATATTTGTGACAACAGCTTAGATTTGGTCTTTGGATATCTTGTAATTAGTAAAACGATAAACAGTTAGCGGGTTTAGCTTTGTATTAGTGGAATAATATAGTTTGGGCTAAACAAAACCCATTTGGGTCAAGGGTGGACGAATTGGGCTTGCCCATGTAGGAAACTCTAGCCCAAGTTGCAAACCATGTGTTATATAAACAAGGTTAGGCTTTAGGGTTTAGGTTAATCAGCCAAAACGTTTTTGTGAGGAATTTCGTGAGAGCAAATAGGCTTGGACGAAATTGTGGTGTTGGTTAGGGTTTTGATTGATTGTAATTCGTGAGATTGATAATCAATAAAAACCCTGTTTGATTGTGAATTGCTGATTTCTGTTCCTACACATTTTCTGCTATATTCTGATCAAGAGGATTCCGCACTCTTGATTAGATTGACAATTATGTGAAAGATCTATACGTCAAGGGGACCTACACCATATCAACAACAATCTTCACACTCACGTACTATTTCGATTGAAGAATCAAAGGGTAAAGCTTGTTTTGGTCTGGTAGACCAAGAAGATGAAAGGATTCCGAAAGAATTCAATTGGGATGATTATGATCCTTCTATACCTTCAGTTTCTAAAGCATTTGTTGCTCGATTCTTTGAAGATTCAACCTCGGAAGAAGAATCAATCAAATCTAAGAACAGTCCTAAAAGACAACCGATTTTTAAATCTTCAGGAAGTGATGAAGACACTAATGATGAGGAAGAGTATATTAATAAAGCTAGAAAACAATTGGATCCTTATAGTTTTGAATTGTTTTTTTGTAGATAAAATTGAGATATTGAAAGAGAAAAGGACTGCTAGACTGAAGAGAGAAATGAAAGCAAGAAGGGTTGCTGAAGAAAAGACTGAAGTCAAGATAGAAGCTGATAAGCCAAAAGTTGAAGAAAAATCGACAGAGAAGGTCGAGGCTGAAGAGAGTGAAGTGAAGATAGAAGTTGAGAAAGAACCGATTGTGATTGAAAAGGTGGTGGAGAAAATAGTTGAAAAAATAGTTGAAGTTGAAAAGATTGTAGAAGTTGAAAAACCTTGTGCAAAGTGTTTAGAACCCTGCAAAGTTTGTGCCGAGAAAGATACAAAGTATGCTGAATTGGAGAAGCTCAAAGAGAACTTATTGCATAATGTGAGAAGCATAAAGGAATCATATGATCTCCTAAGCAGCAAAGTGAACTTGTATAAAGGAGCTAGTTGTCACACCCTGGCTTTGCGGAAGCGTGGTTAATTTGGTGTGACTTCTTAATACCATAGCTTAACCATAACAAAGCTATATGAAATAAAATAATGCAAGATCATCCATTCGATTAAGTTTTAAAACCAAATACAACAACTTTGTCTTAACGGAAACACATCCTAACGACATTGTTCAACAAACACAAACATTAACATGACATAAACACAGTTTAAGGACTGTGACTTGTCCAGGAAAGAGCCACATTCCCCAAACCCGGATGACCTCGTAACTAGTGCAGCGGGAAAACGTGTCATACCGCGCCAGATCCTTAATTTCCTGAAATACATGTAAGTTGAAAAATCAACAATAATGTTGAGCGAGTTCATGTGAAAGTGAGTAAATAAACCTTTGTATATATAAAAATCCTGGTATGTAGCAAATAAGGAAAAGAGATCACCAATGTTTTGCAAGGCCATCAATATGTGTGAAGTGCAAGTAGGAAGACTCAAACCTAGCGATTTTGCGTTGGGCACAAAGTCACTCCAAGGTCCGTTATGCTGGACCTGGAGTTGGGCTCGCTACACCCAGATAGATCTACCGCTTACGTCCCTCGGTCCTACAATGAGGATTAATGGCCTCCAGTTCCCGCCTACCCACTCACATGATCTAAGTAGTAAACCTCCTTACACTAACCATACCATGTATAAAGTACTCGTAATCATAGTAACATGTATTTCACCCCCGCTGTTTAGAAAACTGAAAACAGTTAAGAGAAAAGGGGGACATGAACTCACTGTGGTGCGTCTCTACCAAGTATGCCTCCAAATCAATCAGCTGTATGACGACCTACACGTACTAACTCTATTAGACGGACGGCCGTGCCTTAGCTTTATGGTTTAAGTTTTTGGGAAATAGTTAGGCAACTATTTCGTGTTTACATTCTGTATATACTTGGTAGTCATTTTCCTTCCCAAGGATGGGGGATTTAATACATGTGCGTTCGTATAATTCGGATTACACTATTAAGTCTCACTTAATATATTTTATTTCTAACTCCCAAAATATAAATATTTTTCTCAAAAATATTATATTTTAATACATGTGATTTTCCCAAAATAATACTTAGTAATATTATTTTTACTCTAAAAATAATATTTACGTAGTTCACAAAATAATCATAAACACTTATACAAGTGATGTTGTGAAAAATATATGCTAAATATATTTATGTATCACGTTTTATTTTGTGAAATCCCACCTCCGGTATTTTGTAAATAAGTCGTGGCGAATTCTATATTTTGAAAACAAGTCAAAATGTATTTCTAACACTTATAGTGAAAATATTTCTAAGTGTTAGGCTTTTGGAAAAATTTCGCCAGAGTTTCCTCTGTAACTGGAGGTGGCCACGCTTTCAAGCGTATCATTTTCTTTTATAAATCAAACTAACCATTTTTATCATTCAATCAAAACAATGTTCAAATCACAAACTAGTCAAAATATGTATATAAATCGCATAAATTTCATGAACTTGTGATTTATTCAAACTATGAAGTAAATCCCATTACTTTTAGTGGATCTTTATATAAAACTATCCGACTTTGTAACAACCTCGTTTTTATGGAAGTTCCGTCTTTACAACTTCTCATCATCTTTTTCAAAAATAGTTATTTTGTCGAAACTTTGTGTTACACAAGTGTTTACACACTTGTGCGTTCTAAAAACCATTCGTGTTAGTGTAAGATCCGTCTTTAAAATATGTTTTCTCTTGACACGTGGTCCTTTGAAAATACCGCTTGTAGATACGAAGATCTACTAGTTTTAAACACTTTTGTACAAACAAAATCGCTTTTACACAAGTTCATGATATGTGTGTGGTAGAGTTTCTCCCTTTAACCCTTGTTCGTATGAGATCCTTATCACTTGTAGATGATTGGAATGGCTTGCATGGAATCGAAAATGGATGGATGGGGGGTGGGTGCTCTCGGCCGAAAGTTCAAAGAGAGGGAGAGAGTTGTTGAGTTTGAGTGATGGTTATGTTGTTAAGTGTGTGTAAATCTTGGAACTTATAGACAAATCATAAGATGATTGTCTAATGGATCATGTGTCTAGATGATATTAAGCATGAGAGATTATAATAATCAAGTTTGTACAAAGTGTGTCCCCTCTAGTTGGGGACGGTTAGAAAGGGGGGGTACCTAGTCCAAAACCAACTAAATGTTAAGTATATTAGTTAGGTTAAGTAAGTTAGTTAAGTGCTTAACCCGGTTAGTTGTGTGTCACGCGTTACAATGGGTGTTAGGGTATTCAGGGACCCTAAGTGGCTCAGAAAAAGATGAATAATGAGAATAACAATATTTTCATGTTTCGGGTACAGTCCGGTTGTTCGGTTGGATAGTAATCCGTTAAAGCGCTAAAAAAGCTTTAAAGTGTTGTTAATACCATTTTAGTGACACAACTCGTTTCTGACACTTTGGAAAGTGTCTAGTAATATTTTTCTCATGATTTGGCACTTTATTAGGTAGCTAAAAGCTGAATTATTATGTAAAGTGCTGAATTTTGTACTTAGAGTACGTTTTGGGCACATCCAGTCATTGTAACTTATTCCTAGAGACGCAGTTCTACAACCCTTGTATCCCTACACTCACCACTAGTGTAGTAAAATATTTCTGGCTCATACAGGCCTTAGAGGCAGTGTTTGCCTGATGTTGGCTTTATCAGCATGTTCAATAGGATATCCGTTATAGTGCTACTATGCTTTTTGTGCATCATGTTTGTCACTAAGGTTCAGCATGTAAATAATGTAGTGACAGTAAGTAAAGTATGATGCAGGTATGTGCATGTATCAGAAATCAAGTAGCAGTTCATCAGTAATTTCAAACAAGCACAGTAATTAAGCAGTAATTAATAACTAATTAAGTCGTACGGATACCTGGTTTAGTGAGGGTTGTCACATTCTCCCCCCGTTAGAAAAAATTTGTCCCGAAATTTTAAGTTCTGCTTGTAGATGCAGGGTTCTTAGGAAATAGGTGGGGGTATTTCTCTTTCATCCGGTCCTCACGCTCCCAGGTGTACTCAGGACCGTGTCTGGCATTCCAACAAACTTTGACGAGCTTGACACTGCTCCGGCGGGTCTTGTTTACCTTCCAATCCGTAACCTCAACCGGTTCTTCAACGAAATGGAGCGTGTCGTCAACATGAATCTCGTCGATGGGAATGGCAATGTTCTCTTGAGTTGGACTCTTCTTCAGGTTGGATACATGAAATGTATCGTGAACACCATTCAGTTCAGCAGGTAAATCCAACTTGTATGCTACTAGTCCTATTCTTTCCAAAATTCTGAAAGGACCAATGTAGCGCGGATTTAACTTCCCACGCTTTCCGAAGCGTGCCACACCCTTCCAGGGTAAACTTTCAATAAAACCATTTCTCCAACTTGGAATTCCAAGTGTTTCCGGTTTGGATCTGCATAGGCTTTCTGTCTGTGGCGAGCTGCTTCGATGCGTTTTAGAATCTGCGCAATCTTGTCTGTCGTCTCCTGGACGATTTCGGGACCAGCAAGCTGCCTATCACCTGCGTCAGCCCAACATAGGGGTGATCGGCACTTGCGTCCGTAAAGGGCTTCAAATGGCGCGACACCAATACTGGTGTAGTAGCTGTTGTTGTATGAAATTTCGACCAAAGGCAAATGCTTATCCCAGCTACCGCCCAAATCCATAACACACGCGCTCAGCATGTCTTCCAAAGTCTGTATCGTTCGCTCGCTTTGCCCGTCGGTCTGCGGATGAAATGCAGTGCTCAGATTCAATTGCGATCCAAAAGCTTCTTGGAAGGATTGCCATATCCTTGACACAAACCTTCCGTCTCTATCAGAAATGATTGAGAGAGGCACTCCATGACGTGCAACGATTTCTCTCATGTAAATTTCAGCCAATTTGCTCGTATTATCCTTCTCTCTGATAGGTAAGAAGTGTGCTGACTTTGTTAACCGATCCACTATTACCCAAATAGTGTCATGGCCTCTTGGCGTTCTTGGCAACTTTGTAACAAAATCCATTGAGATTTGTTCCCATTTCCACTTGGGAATCTCAGGTTGTTGCAGAAGTCCTGAAGGCTTCTGGTATTCCGCTTTAACCTTAGCGCATGTTAAACATTTGCTCACATAAACAGCAACATCGCCTTTCATCCTAGGCCACCAATAATAATCTTTGAGATCTTGGTACATCTTATCCGCTCCTGGATGGATAGAGTACCGCGATTTGTGAGCTTCATCGAAAATAACCTTCCTTAAACCTCCAAACCAAGGAACCCAAATCCTTTTCTCAAAACATAACTTTCCTTCCCCGTTTGGTACCAGTAGCTTCTCCATCCCACGGAGATATTCTTCTTCAAGGTTTCCTTCCTTGAGAGCTTCTTTCTGCGCGGCACGAATGCGCAAGGAAAGATCGGTTCGGATAATCATTTCTAAAGCCCTAACCCTTATGGGCTTGATCCTCTCCTTTCGACTTAGGGCATCGGCGACCACATTCGCCTTCCCTGGATGATACTTTATTTCGCAGTCGTAATCGTTCAGCAACTCAACCCAACGTCTTTGCCTCATATTCAGCTCCTTCTGGTTGAATATGTGTTGTAGGCTCTTGTGATCTGTAAAGATTGTACACTTTGTACCATAAAGGTAGTGTCTCCAGATTTTTAATGCAAAAACCACTGCGCCAAGTTCCAAATCATGTGTGGTATAGTTCTTTTCGTGCACTTTCAATTGACGCGATGCGTAAGCAATAACCTTTTGGCGTTGCATCAACACACAACCCAATCCTTGACGTGAGGCGTCACAGTATACCACAAAATCATCTGTACCTTCTGGTAGTGCTAAGATTGGCGCATTGCAGAGCTTACCCTTCAATATCTGGAACGCTTCTTCCTGTTTGATTCCCCAATCAAACTTCTTATCTTTCTGCGTGAGGAGCGTCAACGGTTGAGCGATTTTTGAAAAATCCTCAATGAATCTTCGATAATAGCCAGCCAAACCCAAGAATTGTCGAATCTCGGTTGGCGTCTTTGGCGTTTCCCAATTCTTGATCGCTTCGATCTTGGTTGGATCCACGTGGATTCCATCTCCATTCACCACATGTCCAAGAAATTGGACTTCACGTAGCCAAAACTCGCACTTAGAGAACTTGGCATACAGCTGTTCTTTCTTTAGCAGCTCCAAAATAGCTCTTAGATGCTGCTCGTGCTCAGCCTTTGTCCTTGAATAAATCAAGATGTCGTCGATAAACACAATCACGAACTTGTCCAAGTACGGCTTGCAAACTCTATTCATCAAATCCATAAAGACTGCAGGTGCGTTTGTCAAACCAAACGGCATAACAAGGAACTCGTAGTGTCCATAACGAGTTCTGAAGGCTGTCTTCGGGATACTCTCCTCTTGTATCCTTAATTGATGGTATCCAGATCGCAAGTCGATCTTTGAATAAAAGCTTGAGCCTTGCAGTTGATCAAACAGATCATCAATTCTTGGCAGAGGATATCTATTCTTGATCGTCAGCTTGTTCAGCTCCCGGTAGTCGATGCACATTCGAAAGCTACTGTCCTTCTTCTTGACAAACAAAACTGGAGCTCCCCAAGGCGAGAAGCTCGGTCGGATAAATCCCTTGTCTAACAACTCTTGAAGTTGTGTCGACAGTTCCTGCATCTCAGACGGAGCAAGTCTATAAGGTGCCTTAGCCACAGGCGCGGCGCCTGGAACTAAGTCAATGCGGAACTCTACTTGTCTCTGAGGTGGCAGTCCAGGTAAGTCCTCTGGGAAGACTTCTGGATATTCCCTCACGACAGGGATGTCCTCTATTCTTGGCTCAGCAGCCTTCTTATCCACAATGTGTGCCAGGAAGGCAACACATCCCTTTTGCAAACACTTTCGTGCTTTCAGACAGCTGATAATTCTTAACGGCGTATCACGCTTCTCCCCGTGAACCACAATTGTTTCACCATCTTCGGTGGGGATACGAACGACCTTTTCGTGACAAACTATCTCAGCCTTGTTACCTGATAACCAATCCATTCCTACTACTACGTCAAAGCTCCCCAGCTGGACTAGCAGTAGATCCAAAGCAAACGCACGCTCTCCCAATTCGATCACACAGCCTCTGATAACTTCATTGGCTTCTACTAACTTCCCATTAGCCAATTCGATTGAGTAGGGAATATCTAACTTATTAGCGTCTAAACCAAGCATATTCTTAAACTCTGACGATACGAAGCTATAATCGGCACCAGTATCAAATAAAACGGATGCATAGCGTTGGTTTATAGGGAACGTACCAGTAACGACATTGGGGTCCTGGCGCGCTTCCCTTGCTTCGATATGGAACACTCTTCCACGGGCTTGGTTTAACTCTGGGCAGTTCTTTTTAAAATGCCCAATATCACCACAGTTAAAGCATCCAAGTCTTTGCCCGTTTCCACCTCCATTTCCAGCTTGATTCGCATTGTTTCCTCGATTCCCGTTTCCTCCATTGTTCCCCTGTGGGCGATTCCCAATACCACCACGATTATTTCTATTCCCAAATCCTCCTTGGCCTCCCCGGCCAGCACTAGCCCAACAAGAATCCTTCAAGTGGCCAGTCTTTCCACAATCTTCACATACTTTTGGCCCGCATCGGCCAGAATGATGACGTTGGCAAGAGTTACACTTGGGATGTGCACCCATATATCCCTTTCCTTTCCTCCTACTATCAACTGTAACCTGAGTTGGCGCGTTTGGCTCTCCTTTCTTAACAACCACACTGGCGCCCTGCTTGAAGTTCGAGAACTTCCGTTTGTTACCTCCTGATGACTCGACGTGAGTCTCTTTCTTCTTTTGCTCAACATCAGAAAACTTGTTTAGGCGGATCGCCTCCTCAGTGAGAGCCACGCTCAAATCGATTGCCTCAGTAATGGTCGCAGGCTTGGATGAGGTCACCATGCTTATGATTTGAGGAGCTAATCCCCAAATGAAACGTTCAATCCGCTTGAACTCCGGAGTGACCATGTAGGGTACCACATGCGATAAGTCATGGAACCTTTGAACGTATTCTGCGATCTTTGGACCTTCCATTTTCAAATGCCAGAACTCGGTTTCCAACCTTTGGATTTCCGCGCGAGAGCAGTACTTTTTGCGCATAAGTTCCTTCAGTTCGGTCCAGGTTAGCGCGTAGGCAGCAGCTTCACCAAGTGTCTGTACTTGCAAATTCCACCAAGAGAGGGCTCCATCCAAGAATAGCCCTGAGATATAGGTGACTTGCTGGTCTGGTGCGCATTTGCTCATGCGAAGAACAGATTCAGTTTTCTCGGCCCAACGAACAAAGGCGACAGCACCTCCTGTGCCATCAAAGTTGACCGGTTTGCAGTCTAGAAACTGCTTGTAGGTGCACCCATAAGGTGGATTATTATTGCCATTGTTGTTCGAGCTGCTTCCGCTGGGTCCTCCTTGCGAAGCGGCGTATTGTGCGATGGCAGCAGCGATGACCTGCTGGAGTTCTGCCTCATTGGTAGGCATCGGCGTTGGACGTTTCGGCGGCATCTTCTAAAAGATGTGTTTATGTCACACCCCCAAAATCCACACGCGGAGTACCACCGCTTGGAGGCGTGACTAACCAGGATCAAGCCACCAATCATATTGAACAACGTAAATAGTAAGTGTAAATCAACCAAACAATATGAAAGGTGTTCCAAAAACCAAAGTATAGTATCAATGTTTAGCGGAAGCATAAGTATGTAAACCCAATGTAAATCATAAGTTCAAGTGTTTAAATATTTAACATGGCATTCTCGATCCATGTCCCACAACGACCTGCTCCTTCCATGTGCAAGCTCCATATGTACCTAAGGTCCTGCAAGGCATGCAGCAGAGAGTCAACAACTAGTTGAGCGAGTTCACAGCTAATAGTTCAGTAATTGTAATAGTATAGTAAGCCTTGTGTTCGTTCATTAAGTCATGTATCATATTAGTTCGTATCGCGGCCCTCTAGGCATGTATGCGAAGATTAGGGAAAACTTCCCGAGTATTCTAGACTAGGTATATTTGTATCGCGGCCACCCGGCATGTGTGCGAAGTTTAGTGTATAGTTCGCGGCCTTCCCAGGCATGTGTGCGAAGATCAGTCATATTATCGCGGCCAACCCTGGCATGTGTGCGAAGATCAGTCATATTATCGCGGCCAACCCTGGCATGTGTGCGAAGATCAGTTCTATTAGTATCACTAGTCTAGCCGTATCTTATCAATAATCCTTCCTCACCCGAGGACCATATAACTAAGTTCCATAAGCTAGGTAAGTACAAGTAAATAATCCAAACCCATTCCCACCCTGGGAACCCCATGCCTTGGCTGTGTGAACTCACCTTGGTTTGCTCGGTATGCTAAATTAAGTGCTCACAAGAAATCAGTCAAATCCTATTTTATGCACGTATACCAGATCAGTTTATGTTCGTAAGGATTCACATGTAATCTATGTCATAACATGTACTTTAGCAATTATCACGAATTACGTAAGCAGATAAACAAAGTCGTGTCATTCATGTTTCATGTAAGTGTCATTTACAGTTTATACTAATGTGGTTATTAAATAACACACTTGTGAGTTAACAGTCATAACGAAGTTAGCCACTTAGCAGAGTTTATATGCATAACAGAAAATAATAACTAACACTTGTTAATTGACTAACCGAGTTAACCAAACAAACAGAGTTAACGGCTTAACAACTTAACAGAGGTACACCTGCTTAACAAAGTTACACCTTTAACAACTAACTGAATTAACAAGCTTAACAGGTTCAACTTAACTTAGTTAATAAATTTAACATGATAAATAAACACCTGGGCCGAAAACACATCTGGTGAAAACATATATGGGGTTTTCGTTGGACATAAGACTTGGCGAAAACACCTTGTGTTTTCGTCCGGGTCTTCATCATTAACAGCAGTTACATGATTCCAAAACTCTAACGCATCATCTAGAAATCATTCAATCAGATCAACTATGTAATCATATAATTTACCCAATCACCAATCAATGATTATCACACAATTATTATTCAATCATCCGACATCAGCAGGTTGCTATGATCATTCAGTCATTATCCATAATAGCATGTTGATATATATCTAATTTAAAAACACATGTAACAAGCACATGATCACTGACAATCATAATACCATCATGTTAAGTATTTCAGCCATCAATCAACAATTAATAGCATGTGATACTTGATAAAAGTTAAAGCCTCATTGGACCACCATCGAATCATAAGATCATACTATTGGACCAAGATAATGAATCTGACATTGTTTCTGAATCAATTGTTACAAGAATGATGTCATAGTTGACTCTACCTTTTTTATTGAATCAAGATAAATGTTGACAGTCGACAACTCAATTAAATTGACACACCACAATTTTGATTTCAATATTTAATACTCATGCAAGAAACATATTAACACACATCACCTTTAACACAAACGAGCATCTGCTTCATGTATCGATTAATACTAAATGGAATAAAGTGAAACACTAACCAAGAATGATGATCGAATTTATGGTCGCCAGGGACGAGGAACTTCGAGGTATGGGTAGGAGGCTGACGTTGCAGGGAAGAAGGAAGGCTAGGGTTTTGAGGTTCTTGTGTAATTGTGAATTATAAGAAACCACACTCAAAGGGGTGTGCGTATATGCATAAGGGGACGGGCCGAGCCCAGCTTAGCGTCTAGAAAGGATTGGGCCGAAAGCCCAAAATATCTAAATAGTAGTATACGTTTACAAGTAGAGCGTGCGGTCCAGGGGTTTTTGTGTGATCCGAGACGAAGTGTGCGACTGAGGGTTCCCCACCAAATCATACGTTCACAAACATGCACATGATATCAAACGCGTACACTTAAACAAATACATTCTCCTATAAAATTCCACGTATCACATAAAAGAAATTCATAAGCGTTCAATGTAAAACAACTCATCGCATAGTGTACATATAGGTTACATTAGGGTACGACGAAAGGTTCTAAAATACGAGTTGTCACATTATCCCCAACTTGAAAGAAATTTCATCCCGAAATTTAATACGCGGTTACTGAGGAAGCTAGGTGAGTTGTAATCGTTTACTGGTTTTCCTGGGGTGTCACATCATACCCCCGTTGATTTGGAATTTCGTCCCGAAATTATGTAGTAGCTTCAGCCTCAGTAGTGGTTGCACTGTTTCCGAATAACTGGGGATATGTGAGTTTCATTTGATCTTCGCGTTCCCAGGTGAACTCTGGGCCACGACGGGAGTTCCAACGAACTCGAACAAGAGGTATTCTGGTGTGCTTGAGGACCTTAACATCCCGGTCCGTGATTTCAACTGGTTCTTCGACGAATCGCAACTGTTCGTCGATAGTGAGCTCCTTCAAAGGAACTATGAGGGTCTCATCTGACAGACACTTCTTCAGATTCGACACGTGAAAGACGTTGTGAACTGCACTGAGTTCAGCTGGTAAGTTCAGTCTGTAGGCCACTTTGCCTATTTTCTCAATGATTTCGAATGGTCCGACATATCGCGGATTGAGCTTGCCTCGTTTGCCAAAACGAGCTACACCCTTCCAGGGTGAAACTTTGAGTAGCACTCGATCCCCAACCTGGAACTCGAGTGGTTTCCTGTCTTTATCGGCGTATGCTCTCTGACGGTCACGAGCTGCCGCCATGCGTTGTCGTATCTGAGCAATCTTTTCTGTAGTATCAACTACGAGTTCTGGACCTGTGATTTGACTATCACCCACCTCTGCCCAACAAAGAGGTGACCGGCATTTACGTCCGTACAATGCCTCGAATGGAGCAGCTTTAATGCTGGTGTGGTAGCTGTTATTGTACGAAAATTCCACAAGTGGCAGATGCTTTTCCCAGCCGTTGCCAAAGTCAAGTACACATGCACGAAGCATATCTTCTAGAGTTTGAATAGTGCGCTCAGATTGCCCATCTGTCTCAGGATGATAAGCTGTGCTCATGTCTAAACGAGAGCCAAAAGATTTGTGCATTGCTCGCCACAGTTCTGAAGTAAAACGTGCATCATGATCAGAGATAATGGAGGTTGGCACCCCGTTCCTTGAGACCACTTCTTTTAAGTAGATGTCTGCTGAGGTAGAGAACTTGTCTGTTTCCTTAATACCTAGGAAGTGTGCAGACTTTGTGAGTCGATCCACGATCACCCAGTTAGTATCATTTCCACGCTGAGATCTAGGTAGGCCAGTAACAAAATCCATGGAAATTTGTTCCCATTTCCATTGTGGTATCTCAGGTTGTTGGAGTAGGCCTGATGGTTTCTGATATTCAGTCTTGACTCTCGCACAAGTCAAGCACTTGCTGACGTAAGTTGCTATGTGAGCTTTCATGCTAGGCCACCAATATGTAGTTTTCAAGTCGTTGTACATCTTATCCGAACCAGGATGTACCGAGTAACGTGACTTATGAGCTTCATCCATTACCAGCTCGCGTAAGTTGCCATAAAGTGGGACCCAAATGCGTCCTGTTACATATTAGGCGCCGTCTGCCTTTTGTTCTAACCGTTGCCTTGAGCCGCGTAGGGCTTCAGCCCTGACGTTTTCTGGTTTCAATGCTTCTACCTGAGCATCTCGTATCTGAGAAGGAAGGCTAGACTAAATAGTGAGTTGCAACGCTCGTACGCGTCTAGGCGTAGTATCCTTTCGACTGAGGGCGTCGGCCACCACATTGGCTTTTCCCGGATGGTACTTTATAGCACATTCGTAATCGTTCAACAGTTCAACCCATCGTCGTTGTCGCATGTTCAACTCTTTCTGCTTGAAAATATGTTCGAGACTCCTGTGATCAGTGTATATAGTGCACTTGGTACCGTACAGGTAATGTCGCCATATCTTGAGTGCAAAAACAATAGCTCCCAGCTATAAATCATGTGTAGTGTAATTCCGTTCGTGAATCTTAAGTTGGCGTGAAGCATAAGCAATAACTTTATCCCGTTGCATCAACACACATCCAAGACCTTGGATGGATGCGTCGCAGTAGACTACAAAATCGTCCGTGCCTTCAGGCAATGAGAGGATAGGTGCGCTACAGAGTCTATCCTTTAAGTGCTGAAATGCTGTTTCCTGTGTATTACCCCAACGATAAATAACACCTTTCTGTGTCAGTAATGTGAGCGGCTGTGCAATCTTTGAGAAGTCTTTGATGAACCGTCTGTAATAACCCGCCAAACCCAAGAATTGGCGTATTTCTGTCGGTGTGCGAGGTGCAGGCCAGTTCTTGATCGAATCTACCTTGGATGGATCAACATGAATCCCATCCTTGTTTACCACGTGGCCTAGGAAGTGGACTTCACGAAGCCAGAAGTCACATTCTGAAAACTTGGCGTAAAGTTGTTCTGTTCTAAGGAGTTCCAAAATAAGTCGTAAGTGTTGCTCGTGTTCCTCCCGACTCTTCGAATAGATCAGGATGTCATCGATGAAAACAATAACGAACTTGTCAAGATAAGGTTTGCACACCTTGTTCATAAGATCCATGAAGACAGCAGGTGCGTTTGTTAACCCGAATGGCATGACCAGAAACTCGTAATGGCCGTAGCGTGTTCTGAATGTTGTTTTGGAGACGTCCTCGTCCCAGACTCTCAGTTGATGGTAGCCTGACCTCAGATCTATCTTCGAGTAATAGCTCGACTCTTGCAACTGGTCAAATAAGTCGTCGATGCGTGGAAGATGATAGCGATTCTTCACGGTAACCTTGTTCAGTTCGCGATAATCTATGCACATGCGGAAGGTACCGTCTTTCTTCTTCACAAATAATACTGGAGCTCCCCAGGGCGAAGAACTAGGATGTATGAATCCCTTTTCCAAAAGTTCTTGCAATTGTTTTGATAGTTCTTCCAGTTCAGTTGGAGCTAAACGATAAGGTGCTCGAGCTATGGGTGCTGCTCCTGGAGCTAGCTCGATCTGAAATTCGACTTGGCGATGAGGCGGTAATCCAGGTAACTCTTCAAGAAATACCTGAGGAAAGTCGCGTACTACTGTAATATCCTCAATCTTTTTCTCTTTCTTCGTTGTATCTGTAGCGAGTGCTAATATAGAAGTGTGGCCCTTTCGCAAACACTTCTGAGCCTTCAAGAAGGAGATGATGCCACTCACGACACCACTCTTGTCGCCTTGAACTTCGAGAGGTTCTTTGCCAGAACGGTGGATACGAACAATCTTCTCTGTGCATAGGATCTTTGCTTGCTGTTGGGATAACCAATCCATCCTAATGACGATGTCGAAACTACCCAAGACTATAGGAGTGTGGTTGATGGAGAATGTCTGACCAGCTAAGACGAGGTTACAACCCTTGACTAACAGAAGATTGCTGACCAGTGCTCTGATATTCATAAATCTTTTGCTGCCGTGCCTGAGACTGAACTGAAGTTGAACCCTTGCTGAAGGTCCCATCCCACCTTCTCTTGTTGTCACTGGGAATAGCGGAAGTAGTAACATTAACACCAATGCGTCTAGGCAGCTTATTCTGTTCCACTGCCTGATCTGTGAGACGATGCGCAAGACGAGCAACATCCTGGATAATAGCAAGGTTAGCAGATGTCACATGACTTTGAATCTCTGGTACTAAGCCTTTAAGGTACAGCTCAATGCGCTTGATAGGAGGATCCACCATAGTTGGACATAACACTGCCGGTTCGTTGGATCGTTTCGTGTACGCTTCTATTTCTGACCCCGTCATCTTCAGGTTAAAGAACTCCACTTCCATCTTGTGGATGTCATCACGACTACCGTATTCACGTTTGGTCAGTTCCTTAAAATCATGCCATGGGGTGGCATTAGCAGCCGCCAGCCCCAGCATCTGAACTTGCGCGTTCCACCAAGTTAGTGTAGTGCCTTCGAGAGAACCGGTAGCGTACTTCACCCTGCGAGCCTCAGGGCAATCACACATCTCAAAAACGGACTCGAGCTTTTCAACCCAATGGAGGAGTCCAACGGCCCCCATTCAGTGCCACTGAAAGTACTAGGTAGATAGTCCAAGAAAGTTTGGAATGTGCACACAGGTGGCTGAGCGTGTTGACCTGTCGTGTGCGTAGGAGTAAACATACTTGAGCACGAGTGTTGGTTTACGAGAGTAGGATCTAAAGATCCTAGAGTAAGTGGTGATGGCAGGATACACCTCCTGCCTGGGCAGCTGCGACTGCTGCAGTAACTTGTTCAGTGATCGAAGCCGCCAACTGGGCCTGAGTTAAGTCAACGTGTCCGCTCATGATCTTGCTATCAAAGAGAACATGAGTGAGAGAGGTTCGCGAAAGTGCGATGACAGAAGAGAGTAAGCACACAAGTGTTCTCATGCAATAGTGTTACGTTAATCTAAGCATACCCTGAGCAAAGTTCTATGCAATTCTAGCAAGTAGGCAATAAAACATGTACCATATTACCTAGGATGTTGAGTCTTGCACGTGGAGCGAAGCGTCGTTGTGGATCGTTGAGAGCACTGTTCTGGTTATAGTCTGGTTTTAATAAAAACGTTTTCCCCATATTAAAACCGAGTTCTCTATAACCAATGGCTCTGATACCAATCTGTCACACCCCCAAAATCCACACGCGGAGTACCACCGCTTGGAGGCGTGACTAACCAGGATCAAGCCACCAATCATATTGAACAACGTAAATAGTAAGTGTAAATCAACCAAACAATATGAAAGGTGTTCCAAAAACCAAAGTATAGTATCAATGTTTAGCGGAAGCATAAGTATGTAAACCCAATGTAAATCATAAGTTCAAGTGTTTAAATATTTAACATGGCATTCTCGATCCATGTCCCACAACGACCTGCTCCTTCCCTGTGCAAGCTCCATATGTACCTAAGGTCCTGCAAGGCATGCAGCAGAGAGTCAACAGCTAGTTGAGCGAGTTCACAGCTAATAGTTCAGTAATTGTAATAGTATAGTAAGCCTTGTGTTCGTTCATTAAGTCATGTATCATATTAGTTCGTATCGCGGCCCTCTAGGCATGTATGCGAAGATTAGGGAAAACTTCCCGAGTATTCTAGACTAGGTATATTTGTATCGCGGCCACCCGGCATGTGTGCGAAGTTTAGTGTATAGTTCGCGGCCTTCCCAGGCATGTGTGCGAAGATCAGTCATATTATCGCGGCCAACCCTGGCATGTGTGTGAAGATCAGTTCTATTAGTATCACTAGTCTAGCCGTATCTTATCAATAATCCTTCCTCACCCGAGGACCATATAACTAAGTTCCATAAGCTAGGTAAGTACAAGTAAATAATCCAAACCCATTCCCACCCTGGGAACCCCATGCCTTGGCTGTGTGAACTCACCTTGGTTTGCTCGGTATGCTAAATTAAGTGCTCACAAGAAATCAGTCAAATCCTATTTTATGCACGTATACCAGATCAGTTTATGTTCGTAAGGATTCACATGTAATCTATGTCATAACATGTACTTTAGCAATTATCACGAATTACGTAAGCAGATAAACAAAGTCGTGCCATTCATGTTTCATGTAAGTGTCATTTACAGTTTATACTAATGTGGTTATTAAATAACACACTTGTGAGTTAACAGTCATAACGAAGTTAGCCACTTAGCAGAGTTTATATGCATAACAGAAAATAATAACTAACACTTGTTAATTGACTAACCGAGTTAACCAAACAAACAGAGTTAACGGCTTAACAACTTAACAGAGGTACACCTGCTTAACAAAGTTACACCTTTAACAACTAACTGAATTAACAAGCTTAACAGGTTCAACTTAACTTAGTTAATAAATTTAACATGATAAATAAACACCTGGGCCGAAAACACATCTGGTGAAAACATATATGGGGTTTTCGTTGGACATAAGACTTGGCGAAAACACCTTGTGTTTTCGTCCGGGTCTTCATCATTAACAGCAGTTACATGATTCCAAAACTCTAACGCATCATCTAGAAATCATTCAATCAGATCAACTATGTAATCATATAATTTACCCAATCACCAATCAATGATTATCACACAATTATTATTCAATCATCCGACATCAGCAGGTTGCTATGATCATTCAGTCATTATCCATAATAGCATGTTGATATATATCTAATTTAAAAACACATGTAACAAGCACATGATCACTGACAATCATAATACCATCATGTTAAATATTTCAGCCATCAATCAACAATTAATAGCATGTGATACTTGATAAAAGTTAAAGCCTCATTGGACCACCATCTAATCATAAGATCATACTATTGGACCAAGATAATGAATCTGACATTGTTTCTGAATCAATTGTTACAAGAATGATGTCATAGTTGACTCTACCTTTTTTATTGAATCAAGATAAATGTTGACAGTCGACAACTCAATTAAATTGACACACCACAATTTTGATTTCAATATTTAATACTCATGCAAGAAACATATTAACACACATCACCTTTAACACAAACGAGCATCTGCTTCATGTATCGATTAATACTAAATGGAATAAAGTGAAACACTAACCAAGAATGATGATGGAATTTATGGTCGCCAAGGACGAGGAACTTCGAGGTATGGGTAGGAGGCTGACGTTGCAGGGAAGAAGGAAGGCTAGGGTTTTGAGGTTCTTGTGTAATTGTGAATTATAAGAAACCACACTCAAAGGGGTGTGCGTATATGCATAAGGGGACGGGCCGAGCCCAGCTTAGCGTCTAGAAAGGATTGGGCCGAAAGCCCAAAATATCTAAATAGTAGTATACGTTTACAAGTAGAGCGTGCGGTCCAGGGGTTTTTGTGTGATCCGAGACGAAGTGTGCGACTGAGGGTTCCCCACCAAATCATACGTTCACAAACATGCACATGATATCAAACGCGTACACTTAAACAAATACATTCTCCTATAAAATTCCACGTATCACATAAAAGAAATTCATAAGCGTTCAATGTAAAACAACTCATCGCATAGTGTACATATAGGTTACATTAGGGTACGACGAAAGGTTCTAAAATACGAGTTGTCTCAGTTTACGTTGGTCAGGCCATAGTAAAGATCCAATGTTATAATACGCAAGTCAGGTCATAATATAGCGTACATATATAACGATAGTAATAGTACATAACATCTCATGTTATAATCATATCAATCACACAACATCCCATGTTATAGAATATAGATAACCAAATCGAGCATCAAATATGATGAGAATACTGCGATTGCCATATATTGAGACCACATAATAAGCGTACAAGTACATCACAGTGTCATACAATCATCATCGACTAAGGGCTACATCACCCTAGTCCAAAAACTATATCAAATCAGTGTCAATACATCAAATACATGTCAACAAAAGTCAGAATCATAATGTAGTCCCCAAAAATGTTGTGCAGTCAAAAGTACCCGGCCCGAAAATCACAAAGCCCAAATACATCGATGTACCTATACCCGGCCCAACATATAAGTAAGTAGTCCATCTTGTGCGATCCATGTAACTTGTGCGACCAGTCTAGTTACCCAGCCCATATATATACTTACGACCCAATATACACTTACGGCCCAATTAACAAACAAACAGCAAACATCCTTGTGCGACTGGAGACCCTTTGTGCGATCAGGGCCTCTTGTGCGACCAGTTCTACTTGTGCGACTCGGAGTCTCATGCGAGTGGACCTCTTGTGCGACCAAGAGGTCTTGTGCGATCAGCTTTAAACATCCGACATTCAAGTTAAACAGTTACAATTCATTCAATTGTTTCCTTATTTATCCTTTATCAATTAACACAATTACCAATTCTAACCAACCCCTAATCGATTAAACAAGGGTTTTAATCATTTGATTCACATGAACCCTAAAATCAATACTATAAACAACAACTTAATCAACACACTTAAACTTAATCACCTAGAGGTTTCAAACCATCATGTAACACTTCATACTCGATTCTATAATCAACCTGATTCCCACATCATGCAGCCGATTAGCAAACAATCAAATTCTTAGAACAATGATAAGCAATCCGATTCACGTAAACAATATTTCATACACATATGTAAGCCGATTTCATGAACACTCTAATCAAAACCTTCGGACTCGAATCAAATACATATATGGTCGATTACATTCATCCATGCTTAATCACATATTATTCGAACCAATCATAACAACACATCATCAATCATATCGAGCATATATAGTAAACATCATAATATCATCAACCAATAGTTAATCATACTAACCGAATAGAGAAGGAACGAGAATTGATCCGAACAAGAGAATGATCCGAACCCTATGAACTTCGATGAGGAGGATGTTTGGCTGCCTTCGGTTCGTGAGAGAGAGAGAGAGAGAGAAGAGCTAGGGTTTGTGTTTTGAATGTTTTGCAAACAAGTGAGGAGTATACCCTAACCCCTAATGTTATGCGACCAAGAGAAGAGTGGGCCGAACCCTCAATGGGCTGCCCATGATCCGAATACAAGTGGTGGCCCGAATGGGCTTGTGCGATCGGGTGAGTGTTGTGCAACTACATCATACATATAAACACATAAAATCATAGCATTCATTTAATCAACTTTCATAGAATCACATTGCGTTCACATACGTTACATCAAAGCACAAAAATAGGTTCGGAAATACGAGTTGTCACATTATCCCCAAGTTGAAAGAAATTTCGTCCCGAAATTTAGCACGTACTCACTGAGGAAGCTAGTTAAGTTGCATGGTTTTCCTGGGGTGTCACATCCTCCCCCCGTTGATCTGGAATTTCGTCCCGAAATTCCGTAGCTTCAGTCTCAGTAGTGGTTGTACCGTTTGCGAACAGTTGGGGATACTTTTGTTTCATCTGATCTTCGCATTCCCAGGTGAACTCTGGGCCGCGACGTGAGTTCCATCGAACTCGAACGAGGGGTATTCTAGTACGCTTGAGGACCTTAACATCCCGGTCCGTGATTTCAACAGGTTCCTCGACGAATCGTAACTGCTCGTCGATCGTGAGCTCCTTCAAAGGAACTACGTGGGTCTCATCTGACAGACACTTCTTCAGATTTGACACATGGAAAACGTCGTGAACTGCACTGAGTTCTGCTGGTAAGTTCAGTCTGTAGGCCACCTTGCCTATTTTCTTAATGACTTCGAAAGGTCCAACGTATCGTGGGTTAAGTTTACCCCGTTTTCCAAAACGAACCACACCCTTCCAGGGTGAAACCTTGAGTAGTACACGCTCCCCAACCTGAAGCTCTAGTGGTTTTCTGCCCTTATCGGCGTAGACTTTCTGACGGTCACGAGCTGCCGCCATTCGTTGTCGTATCTGAGCAATTTTCTCCGTTGTGTCCACTACATGTTCTGGACCAGTAATCTGACTATCCCCCACCTCTGCCCAACAAAGAGGTGACCGGCATTTACGCCCGTACAATGCCTCAAATGGAGCAGCTTTAATGCTGGTGTGGTAGCTATTGTTGTACGAAAATTCCACAAGTGGCAGATGCTTTTCCCAGCCGTTGCCAAAGTCAATCACACATGCCCAAAGCATGTCTTCGAGGGTCTGGATGGTACGTTCCGACTGCCCATCCGTTTGCGGGTGATAAGCTGTGCTCATATCTAATCGTGAGCCAAAGGACTTGTGCATTGCTTGCCACAGTTCTGATGTAAAACGTGCGTCTCGATCTGAGATGATAGAGATGGGCACCCCGTGCCTCGAGACAACTTCCTTAAGATATACTTCTGCTAGGGTGGAGAACTTATCTGTTTCCTTGATGGCCAAGAAGTGAGCAGACTTTGTGAGTCGATCCACGATCACCCAAATAGTATCATTACCACGTTGAGATCTAGGCAGGCCAGTAACAAAATCCATGGAAATTTGCTCCCATTTCCATTGTGGTATCTCTAGTTGTTGAAGGGGGCCTGAAGGTTTCTGGTACTCCGCCTTGACTCTCGCACAAGTCAAGCACTTGCTAACGTACGTTGCTATGTGGGCCTTCATGCTAGGCCACCAATATGTGGTTTTGATGTCGTGGTACATTTTGTCCGAACCAGGGTGCACTGAGTAGCGAGACTTGTGTGCCTCATCCATCACAAGCTCTCGTAAGTTGCCATAAAGTGGGACCCAAATGCGTCATGCGACGTAGTAAGCACCATCTTCCTTCTGTTCTAAGCGTTGCCTTGAGCCGCGTAGGGCTTCAGCCCTGACGTTTTCTGGTTTCAATGCTTCTACCTGAGCATTTCGTATTTGGGAAGGAAGACTAGAGTGTATAGTAAGTTGTAAAGCTCGTACGCGTTTAGGCGCAGTGTCCTTTCGACTGAGGGCGTCGGCCACAACATTGGCTTTGCCCGGGTGATACCTGATCGAGCATTCGTAGTCATTCAGCAGTTCGACCCATCGTCGTTGTCGCATATTAAGTTCTTTCTGTTTAAAGATGTGCTCGAGGCTTCTGTGATCAGTGTAGATAGCACACTTGGTGCCATACAAGTAGTGTCGCCATATCTTAAGCGCAAAAATAACCGCTCCCAGCTCTAAGTCGTGTGTAGTGTAGTTCTTTTCATGAACTTTGAGTTGGCGTGAGGCGTAGGCTATAACTTTATCCCGCTGCATCAATACACAACCAAGACCCTGAATAGATGCGTCGCAGTAAACCACGAAGTCGTCTGTGCCCTCTGGCAATGAAAGGATAGGTGCACTGCAAAGTCTATCCTTTAAGTGCTGAAACGCTAACTCCTGTGCGTTTCCCCAACGGTAAACAACGCCCTTCTGTGTTAGTGTAGTAAGAGGCTGAGCGATCTTAGAAAAATCCTTGATAAATCTCCTGTAGTAACCTGCCAATCCCAAGAATTGGCGAATTTCCGTTGGCGTACGAGGTGCTGGCCAGCTCTTGATTGACTCTACATTGGATGGATCAACGTGAATCCCATCCTTGTTCACTACATGGCCTAAGAAATGGACTTCACGAAGCCAGAAGTCACATTTTGAAAACTTGGCGTACAGCTGTTCCTTTCGAAGGAGTTCCAAAATAAGTCGTAAATGTTGCTCATGTTCCTCCTGACTCTTCGAATAGATCAGGATGTCATCGATGAAGACAATAACGAACTTGTCTAAGTAAGGCTTGCACACTCGATTCATCAAGTCCATGAAGACCGCCGGTGCGTTTGTCATCCCAAAAGGCATGACCAAGAACTCATAGTGGCCATATCGAGTTCTAAAGGCTGTTTTGGAGACGTCCTCCTCTCGGACTCTCAGCTGATGGTACCCTGATCTCAAATCAATCTTCGAATAGTAGCTCGACCCTTGCAGCTGGTCGAACAAGTCGTCGATGCGTGGAAGAGGATAGCGATTCTTCACAGTCACCTTGTTCAGCTCACGGTAGTCGATGCACATTCTGAACGTACCGTCTTTCTTCTTCACAAATAAAACTGGGGCTCCCCAGGGCGAAGAACTAGGACGAATAAAACCCTTATCTAAGAGTTCTTGTAATTGCGTAGATAGCTCTTTCAACTCTGATGGAGCTAAACGATACGGTGCACGAGCTATAGGCGCTGCTCCAAGAGCTAGCTCGATTTGAAACTCAACCTGGCGATGAGGCGGGAGGACAGGTAGTTCCTCAGGAAATACCTCAGGATAGTCGCGTACAATTGGAAAGTCTTCTATCTTTTTCTCTTTCTTCGAGGTGTCAGTAACGAGAGCCAGAAAGGCAGTGTGGCCCTTACGCAAACACTTTTGGGCCTTAAGTGAAGAAATGATGCTCACAACAGCACCACTTTTGTCGCCACGGATCATAAGAGGTTCCTCACCTAGGCGAGGAATACGGACAATCTTTTCGTTGCAAAGGATCTCAGCTTGATGTTGGGATAACCAGTCCATCCCAATGACAACGTCGAAACTACCCAGAGTGATAGGAAGGAGGTCGATCGAGAAAGTGTGATCAGCAAGAACGAGATTACAACCTTTGACTACGTGTGTGACCTCTATACTTTTACCATTAGCTAACTCTACAGCATGTTTGGGGTTTAAAGTTGTTGGGGTACGCTTAAGCAGTTGACTAACTTTTTGGGACACGTAACTAGTATCAGCACCCGAATCAAATAAGACAGTAACGTAAAAGTCGTCGAGAAGGAACTTACCCGTCACAACATTGGGATCATTCCTTGCTTCTCCATTGCCAATAACGAACGCACGACCCCTTGCTCCATTGCCATTGTTACCCCCGTTGTTCCCATTCCCCTGATTGTTGTTGTTATTGTTGTTCTGGTTCCTGTTCAGCTGGGGGCAATCCCTCTTGAAGTGGCCTTCAGCTCCACACTGAAAGCACCCTTTGTTGTTACCCTGTTGTTGCTGCTGCTGACGTTGATTTGGTGGGGCTCGCTGTTGCTGATTTTGGTTCGCGGGAAACTGACTCCTACATTCTCTTGCAATATGACCAGGCTTGTTGCACCGATGACAGTTACTTCTGGTGCATGGCCCACTGTGATGTAAGTTACAACGATTACATTTGGGGTGATTTCCTTTGTATCCACCTTGACTTTGGCTACCTGACGATTGCTGACTAGGACTCTTATACTCTTCAGTTCTTCTCTGCTGCGACTGGGATTGAACAGAAGTCGAACCTCTGCTTGAAGCTCCATCCCATTTACGTTTGTTATCACTGGGAGGTTCAGAGGTAGTTGTAGCACTAATACGTTTTGGTAACTTGTTTTGCTCCACCGCCTGATCAGTGAGACGGTGAGCCAATTGAACAACCTGCTGGTAGGTGGCGAGGTTTGCTGATGTCACATGACTTTGGATTGCTGGCACTAGGCCCTTAAGATAAAGTTCGATACGCTTAATTGGAGGGTCCACCATAGTAGGACACAGTAGTGCAAGCTCATTCGATCTCTTAGTATACGCCTCAATTTCTGACCCCGTCATCTTGAGGTTGAAAAATTCGACTTCCAACTTATGAATGTCGTCACGACTGCAGTATTCTTCCTTGATCATTTCTTTAAAATTGTTCCATGGGGTGGCGTTAGCAGCAACCAACCCCAACATCTGGACCTGAGTGTTCCACCATGTGAGGGCTAAACCCTCAAGAGTGCCGGTAGCATATTTCACCCTGCGTGCCTCAGGGCATTCACACATTTCGAACACAGATTCTAGTTTCTCAAACCAGTGGAGGAGACCTACTGCTCCTTCAGTGCCGCTAAAAGTAGTTGGTCGGCAGTCCAGAAAGGTTTTGAAGGTGCACACAGGTGGCTGAGCATGCTGACCTGTTGTGGGTATAAGAAAGGACAAGGTTTAACACAAGGATAGATTCACGAGAGTAGGATCTAAAGATCCTAGAATGAGTTTTAAACTGCAGGGTATACCTCCTGCCTGTGCGGCTGCAAGTGCCGCTGCAACCTGTTCGTTGATCAGAGCCGTCAACTGGGCTTGTGTCATGTTAATGCGTCCAGACATGATCTTCATATTAAAGGAAGCATGAGTGAGAAGGGTTCGCGAAAGTGCGATGACAGAAGAGAGTAAGCACACACGGGTTCAAGCAAGGGTAGCTATACTAGCTAAGCATATCATGAGCAAAGTTCTACGTAATCTAACAGGTAGGCAATAAAACACAAACCATATCACCTAGAATGTCGAGCCTTGCACGTGGAGTGAAGCGTCGTTGTGGATCGTAGAGCACTGTACAGGTTATAGTCTGGTTTTAACAAAAACGTTTTCCTTTATTAAAACCAAGTTCTCTATAACCAATGGCTCTGATACCAATCTGTCACACCCCCAAAAATCCACATGCGGAGTATCACCGCTTGGAGGTGTGACTGACCAGGATCAAACCACTAATCATATTGAACAAGTAAATAATTAAATGTAAAAGTCCAACCAACACGATTAGTGTCCAAAACAACCATAGTTAAGTTATGAGCGGAAGCATAATGTTCAAAACCAAATCAAAAGTTTAATTATCCAAATGTTTAACATGGCACACAGTTGTCCATGTCCCACAACGACTCTTCCTTGTGCAAGCTCCAGCTAAGTACTTATAAACCTGCAAAGCATGTAGTAACGAGTCAACAACAAGTTGAGTGAGTTCACGTTTGGTTGTCCAGTTTATAGTTGTTCCGAAAACACAGTTTGCTCTTTACCAGCTATCCAGCCGTGGGGGTTACCCCATAGTTCGAAAAACGTTTATTAGTTACCCGTTCTTACATTGGCTATTCCAGCCCGGCTCTATGGCCGTGGGGGCTACCCCTTGTTTAATTCACCAGACTCGTTACCATATCGACTACTAACGTTCGTCATGTTTAAGTGCCCTAACGTCTGTGTCTATCATCACTGATGTGCCATAGTCCATTAGTCCACGCCCGTCCTCTGCGGCACGGTGTGAGGTTTGTTAAACCTAATAGCGCTATTTAACTAATGACCCGTTCGCCATTGGCCTCGGCGATTAAGTCGATATAAAAGGAGGGACTTCGTTGATAGAGTTCTAGTCTAGTATAGTTAAATCCGTCTCAACAGGACGAGGAATCCCTATTCCTTAACCCATTCCCAACCCCTGGGAATCCCATGCTTTGTAATGAAGTGTGAACTCACCTTGGTTTGCTCGGCAGATAACACAGAAAGGTCAAGTCTAAAGGCTAGTGGTCAACCACATCCTATCATGGTTACCAATACAAGTCAGGTTTCGGTTTCACAGAGTGCACATAAGTATCACGTAAGATAGCATGTAAGAACACACACGCGGATCATAGCAACACATATTATGCACGTTAACATACTAGCAGGCACCCTCATAACATACTAATCACTTGTACGATTTTATAGAATGGGCTCGCACAAGTCAATAAGCCTTATGCGATCCACTCGTTTAAGCCCATCCATACCCGGCCCGAAAATCACAAAGCCCAAATACATCGATGTACCTATACCCGGCCCAACATATAAGTAAGTAGTCCATCTTGTGCGATCCATGTAACTTGTGCGACCAGTCTAGTTACCCAGCCCATATATATACTTACGGCCCAATATACACTTACGACCCAATTAACAAACAAACAGCAAACATCCTTGTGCGACTGGAGACCCTTTGTGCGATCAGGGCCTCTTGTGCGACCAGTTCTTCTTGTGCGACTCGGAGTCTCATGCGAGTGGACCTCTTGTGCGACCAAGAGGTGTTGTGCGATCAGCTTTAAACATCCGACATTCAAGTTAAACAGTTACAATTCATTCAATTGTTTCCTTATTTATCCTTTATCAATTAACACAATTACCAATTCTAACCAACCCCTAATCGATTAAACAAGGGTTTTAATCATTTGATTCACATGAACCCTAAAATCAATACTATAAACAACAACTTAATCAACACACTTAAACATAATCACCTAGAGGTTTCAAACCATCATGTAACACTTCATACTCGATTCTATAATCAACCCGATTCCCACATCATGCAGCCGATTACCAAACAATCAAATTCTTAGAACAATGATAAGCAATCCGATTCACATAAACAATATTTCATACACATATGTAAGCCGATTTCATGAACACTCTAATCAAAAGCTTCGGACTCGAATCAAATACATATATGGTCGATTACATTCATCCATGCTTAATCACATATTATTCGAACCAATCATAACAACACATCATCAATCATATCGAGCATATATAGTAAACATCATAATATCATCAACCAATAGTTAATCATACTAACCGAATAGAGAAGGAACGAGAATTGATCCGACAAGAGAATGATCCGAACCCTATGAACTTCGATGAACAGGATGTTTGGCTGTCTTCGGTTCATGAGAGAGAGAGAAGAGCTAGGGTTTGTGTTTTGAATGTTTTGCAAACAAGTGAGGAGTATACCCTAACCCCTAATGTTATGCGACCAAGAGAAGAGTGGGCCGAACCCTCAATGGGCTTCCCATGATCCGAATACAAGTGGTGGCCCGAATGGGCTTGTGCGATCGGGTGAGTGTTGTGCAACTACATCATACATACATTCATATAAACACATAAAATCATAGCATTCATTTAATCAATCACTTTCATAGAATCACATTGCGTTCACATACGTTACATCAAAGCACAGAAATAGGTTCGGAAATACGAGTTGTCACATCAAGTGCCAAAAGGCGTGCAGCATAGTCAGGTAACAAAGGTCGAGGGTGCTGCGAAGAAGTAGGGTGGGTCTGACCCTGGCACTGACATGGCGGCGGCTGAGCTCTCTCAAGCTCCTGAATGCGCTGCGTGTGTGCCTCGTGCTGGGCGACAAAAGACATCAAAACGTCCTCAATAGTATACCCCATATGGAAAGAATGGTAGGGGTCAGTCGGTGGCATAGCAGAAGATGGCGACCAGAGAAACGGCTCACTGGTGGGATCAAAAGGTGCCACATGAAATGGAGAAACAGGGGGAAAAGTAGCAGACGGTGGTATAGCAGGGATAGATACCGGTACGTGTCCAAAAGGGTGAGCCGAAGAACCTTCCAGCTCCCGTGACGCGTCGCCGACCTGGAGAAGGTACCGAGCAAAAGAGAAATCAACGTGACGGGTATCGGTGATCTGAGGGGGAATAGGTGGAACCTCATCATCAGCAGGAATCCACCCATGTTGGGCGTGCTCATCTCGTGGGTCAATCTATTCCTCAAAAAGTGCTCGATCAAACTGAACTGGCATATGATCATGGTGAGGTGCAACAAGAGGGTCAACTGGTGCATCAGCAATAAGTGGGGGATCAACATGATCAGCAGCAATGACATGATCGCCCTCCAACAACGGAGCATCTATAGGGTGATCATCAAGAGGTAAGTCAGCAATGACAGGCTCAATAAACATGCCAGCATGAGCAGGGTCATGCTCAAGCACAGGGTCAGGAGCAAGGTCGAGTGGCTGCTCGGGCTCATCAAAGGCCATCTCAAAATCAAAATCATGGTCGATGGGATCAACTGGGTCAACTGGATCCTCCATAGGCTGATCCATGGGTATAAACTCTATATCCTCATCTAGGTCGAATCCTGGGGAAAAGACAGGATCGGAATCCTCCACATCCTCGTGGTCGAAAGCAAAACTAGGAATAGGGGTAACAGAGGATGCCTGGTCGGGATCGGATCCATGTGAGAAGTGCTGCGCACTCTGGGTGTGTGAAGGTGCGGAGGCCACAGACTCGAAAGAGTCTGGGACCGGTGAGTGAGCAGGTGACTCCTCACCGGGAGCATCTGCGATCATCAAAAGATCTCCAGCAGGAAGAAGGGCCTCGCCCTGAACCTCATCCTCTAAGGGCTCGTCATCAAAGAGATCGACGTCGTCGTCGGCGTCGAGGAGTAAATCATAAGCAGGATATGAAGCCAACGGTATGGGAGCAGGGATCTCCACTAACGGTAGGTCCCCGGCTAAAGGGCCATCAGCGAGCTCATCAGCACCATCAGGTAAAGCAAAGGGCTGAAAATCATCCTCGTCTGTGCTAGTAACGTCGGAGGTGTGGACCTCATGCTCTGAAGGCTCTAGGTCATCTGAGACTATAGGTCTAGGTCCTGTGGTGTCTGAGTCACCTGTGCCAGAGGTGTCCATAGTGTCTGTAACATAAACACAAATATATACAATCAATCATATAATCAGATAATCACATAAGTCACCAAGTAAGCATTCAAATAATTCTCCTAGTCCCACTAGCCTCCCAGCCTCTCAGACTGTTTTTCCTAGTCCCACTAGCCAAATTCTCCTAGCCTCTCAGACTGCTCTTCCTAGTCCCACTAGACAAATTCTCCCAGCCTCTCAGACTGCTCTTCCTAGTCCCACTAGCCAACTACCTCGGCCTCTCAGACCGAGCCTCGGCCTCTCAGACCGAGCCTCAGCCTCTCAGACTGAGCCTATAAATAATAAATAAAATGTGCTCAACATTTGTTTGTAAAAACGTTTTGGATCTGGACTTAAGTGGTATGCAGTAAAAATGTTTTCGTGAGAGCCCTAGTGATCATAGTCTAGACTCGAGAAAGAATCCTAGTTCGCTATGATCAGAGCTCTGATACCAAGCTGTCACACCCTGGCTTTGCGGAAGCGTGGTTAATTTGGTGTGACTTCTTAATACCATAGCTTAACCATAACAAAGCTATATGAAATAAAATCATGCAAGATCATCCATTCGATTAAGTTTTAAAACCAAATACAACAACTTTGTCTTAACGGAAACACATCCTAACGACATTGTTCAACAAACACAAACATTAACATGACATAAACACAGTTTAAGGACTGTGACTTGTCCAGGAAAGAGCCACATTCCCCAAACCCGGATGACCTCGTAACTAGTGCAGCGGGAAAACGTGTCATACCGTGCCAGATCCTTAATTTCCTGAAATACATGTAAGTTGAAAAATCAACAATAATTTTGAGCGAGTTCATGTGAAAGTGAGTAAATAAACCTTTGTATATATAAAAATCCTGGTATGTAGCAAATAAGGAAAAGAGATCACCAATGGTTTGCAAGGCCATCGATATGTGTGAAGTGCAAGTAGGAAGACTCAAACCTAGCGATTTTGCGTTGGGCACAAAGTCACTCCAAGGTCCGTTCTGCTGGACCTGGAGTTGGGCTCGCTACACCCAGATAGATCTACCGCTTACGTCCCTCAGTCCTACAATGAGGATTAATGGCCTCCAGTTCCCGCCTACCCACTCACATGATCTAAGTAGTAAACCTCCTTACGCTAACCATACCATGTATAAAGTACTCGTAATCATAGTAACATGTATTTCACCCCCGCTGTTTAGAAAACTGAAAACAGTTAAGAGAAAAGGGGGACATGAACTCACTGTGGTGCGTCTCTACCAAGTATGCCTCCAAATCAATCAGCTGTATGACGACCTACACGTACTAACTCTATTAGACGGACGGCCGTGCCTTAGCTTTATGGTTTACGTTTTTGGGAAATAGTTAGGCAACTATTTCGTGTTTACATTCTGTATATACTTGGTAGTCATTTTCCTTCCCAAGGATGGGGGATTTAATACATGTGCGTTCGTATAATTCGGATTACACTATTAAGTCTCACTTAATATATTTTATTTCTAACTCCCAAAATATAAATATTTTTCTCAAAAATATTATATTTTAATACATGTGATTTTCCCAAAATAATACTTAGTAATATTATTTTTACTCTAAAAATAATATTTACGTAGTTCACAAAATAATCATAAACACTTATACAAGTGATGTTGTGAAAAATATATACTAACTATATTTATGTATCACGTTTTATTTTGTGAAATCCCACCTCCGGTATTTTGTAAATAAGTCGTGGCGAAATCTATATTTTGAAAACAAGTCAAAATGTATTTCTAACACTTATAGTGAAAATATTTCTAAGTGTTAGGCTTTTGGAAAAATTTCGCCAGAGTTTCCTCTGTAACTGGAGGTGGCCACGCTTTCAAGCGTATCATTTTCTTTTATAAATCAAACCAACCATTTTTATCATTCAATCAAACAATGTTCAAATCACAAACTAGTCAAAATATGTATATAAATCGCATAAATTTCATGAACTTGTGATTTATTCAAACTATGAAGTAAATCCCATTACTTTTAGTGGATCTTTATATAAAACTATCCGATTTTGTAACAACCTCGTTTTTATGGAAGTTCCGTCTTTACAACTTCTCGTCATCTTTTTCAAAAATAGTTATTTTGTCGAAACTTTGTGTTACACAAGTGTTTACACACTTGTGCGTTCTAAAAACCATTCGTGTTAGTGTAAGATCCGTCTTTAAAACATGTTTTCTCTTGACACGTGGTCCTTTGAAAATACCACTTGTAGATACGTAGATCTACTAGTTTTAAACACTTTTGTACAAACAAAATCGCTTTTACACAAGTTCATGATATGTGTGTGGTAGAGTTTCGCCCTTTAACCCTTGTTACTTCCAAAGCAACCTTATGTCATGATCCAAGATCGTGACCAACCCGGGTTAAATGACGATCCGAGCTACCACAATATAGATCGGGTCCAAACAATCACACAAATCAAATACTACAAGTTTTACACAACATATGAGCTTTTAACCAACACTTTTAGTGTTTTTAGTAGACTTTTGTGTATCATTTTGTATGATTTCGAGTTTTAACCGTTACACATCGTATTAACCACTTCAAAATAGTTTGAGTAGGTGATTTAAGTAACATACCACTAGCTCGAGGCTAGGGAAGAATCTAAGCGAAAAATGCGTGGATAAAAGCAATGTAAAGAGGTCCTTCGCCTTCCGATTGCACCAACCTTCTTCGTATGAGATCCTTATCACTTGTAGATGATTGGAATGGCTTGCATGGAATCGAAAATGGATGGATGGGGGGTGGGTGCTCTCGGCCGAAAGTTCAAAGAGAGGGAGAGAGTTGTTGAGTTTGAGTGATGGTTATGTTGTTAAGTGTGTGTAAATCTTGGAACTTATAGACAAATCATAAGATGATTGTCCACTGGATCATGTGTCTAGATGATATTAAGCATGAGAGATTATAATAATCAAGTTTGTACAAAGTGTGTCCCCTCTAGTTGGGGACGGTTAGAGAGGGGGGGTACCTAGTCCAAAACCAACTAAATGTTAAGTATATTAGTTAGGTTAAGTAAGTTAGTTAAGTGCTTAACCCGGTTAGTTGTGTGTCACGCATTACAATGGGTGTTAGGGTATTCAGGGACCCTAACTGGCTCAGAAAAAGATGAATAATGAGAATAACAATATTTTCATGTTTCGGGTACAGTCCGGTTGTTCGGTTGGATAGTAATCCGTTAAAGCGCTAACAAAGCTTTAAAGTGTTGTTAATACCATTTTAGTGACACAACTCATTTCTGACACTTTGGAAAGTGTCTAGTAATATTTTTCTCATGATTTGGCACTTTATTAGGTAGCTAAAAGCTGAATTATTATGTAAAGTGCTGAATTTTGTACTTAGAGTACGTTTTGGGCACATCCAGTCATTGTAACTTATTCCTAGAGACGCAGTTCTACAACCCTTGTATCCCTACACTCACCACTAGTGTAGTAAAATATTTCTGGCTCATACAGGCCTTAGAGGCAGTGTTTGCCTGATGCTGGCTTTATCAGCATGTTCAATAGGTTATCCGTTATAGTGCTACTGTGCTTTTTGTGCATCATGTTTGTCACTAAGGTTCATCATGTAAATAATGTAGTGACAGTAAGTAAAGTATGATGCAGGTATGTGCATGTATCAGAAATCAAGTAGCAGTTCATCAGTAATTTCAAACAAGCACAGTAATTAAGCAGTAATTAATAATTAATTAAGTCGTACGGATACCTGGTTTAGTGAGGGTTGTCACACTAGTGACAAGGATATCCAGATGAAGAATCTTCTGAAAGCAACAGTTCTTCAAAAGTAAACTGCAATCAACAAATATATCGAGATTATTGATGAGCTGAAACAAGAATTGGCAGCGATGACGATTGAAACAGAAGGAGTGAATACTTTACTTCGAAGTTATCAAAGTTCAGAGTATGTTATTGATCGCATCTATCCTACCGTTGCAGCTCATAAGTATGCAGAAGATGAAGAAAATTCTGGTAAAAAAACTGGTTTGAATTATAATAGAGTACCAAATCCAATGTGGGATGGCTATACCCCCTGAAACTTTGAAAAGGTGGCTGAAGCACTCAATCTGAATCTGAAATCCGAGTCTATCGATGGATTACCAGATGATATTGATGTCACCTTCACAGCGTCTGACATTGATCATGAGTCCGAGTTAATTAAGAAAGTGGTCAATCAGGTGTTGGAGAAAGATGAAGAGTCAAAGTCAGAGTCTAAATCTGAAAATTTGAATTCATCAGACAGAAATTCGAGTTCACCGGTCAAAAGGGTTTACAATAAAGATTTTCTGATATCAAAAAATAATTTGAATGACGAAACATTCAAAGTAGCATATACTTTGAATGACTCCGACAAATTATATTCTGATGAAGAATTTCCAATAAGAGGTGTTAAAACTGAAATGATTAACAAGGTTTTCAAATTAACAGAAATTAATATTTCTGAAATAAAAGATGTAAATCTTACTGAAAAACCTAAAAAGTACACTTCAAGAGTTCAACAAAGATTGAACAAGAAAAAGGGTTACAGTTCTGGTTTGGGTTATCAAAAGAAACCAAACCATAACAGTAATTTCAAAAAGAAAGGATTAGGTTTTATTCCATCAGAAAATCATAAAAAATATAAAGAAGTTAAACCAAAAACTAAATTTGTTTCAAAAATTCGACTTTCGAAGTTGGTGAAAGTTCGAAACATTTTTACAAAAAAAGAGCCAATTTAAACAAACATAAATGGGCTGTTAAGAAATCAGAGGTTGTTTCTGGCAATGAATCTGATTCGGCAAAGTCAGAGGAGCCACTTGTTGTGCTAAATGATGAGAATTCCGTTCCGAAAATGGATGATGAAAATTTTCCACCATTATCAAACGGAAACTTGAAATCAAAATTTGGTAAGATTGAGATTTCAGATCAATTCTTCTCTGATAAGAAAGAATTTGATGCTGAAAAATCATTTAATGGTAAAGTGCTACATATTTTTGGTAAGATAGCAGATGGGAAGGTGAAAGGAGTGAAAGAATTTTATGAATCAAAAGTTGTTAAACCAAATGAGGATGGTTCACCCATGATTGATCAGGCATGGGTGAGATTCTTTAAAAGGTAAAATCCTGACTTGCCGGAGTTCCCAAGTTGGTAATCGTGGAGCATGAATCGGCATCATTCTTGAAAAAAAATATTTCTGTGAAAAATTTACAAGTGATAGTTTTTACAAGTGGTTGAAAGAACAAAGTGATGAATGAATCCCCATGATGTGTAAAATCAACAAAACTAATTTTCCGGAAAAACCATTTGATTAAAACAAACTTAAGTGTTTTGAAATCATAATAGGAAAATAGTTTGTTGTCAGGGGGAGTTCTGATTGTTTAAGCCAAGAGAATGGAAAATTAAAGCATTTCACATCAGTTTGTCATTTTATTTGTACAGTTTGTCATTTTTTATTTTAGGGGGAGTAAAAAATTTAAAAATTTCAAAAATTTGAAAAATCTAAAAACATGATAAAATCTAAAAACCAAAAACATCAAAAAATCAAAAATGAGTTTTGTTGTGAAAAAGAGGAAATGATAGTACATCAGTAGACAATCACAGTACGCTAAAGAATTGGAAAGTTAAAATGTGATAAACGGTCTCACTGATGATATGTCAGTAGGTTTTTACACGCTTAGTAGATTGTTTTCGAGATATAAACCTAAATATCAAATACTTACTTATCACGTGGGGAACATCTCTCAGATATATAGGTAACCCCTGCAATCTTGTTTAAAGGGCTTTCTATTTCTGACATACTAGGTCTTTGTGCGTGATGATATCTGGGGTATTATACCGGGACTTCTGATTTTGCAGGAGCAATAGCCTAGTCCTCGTATAATACCCTGCACTGCTTTAATCATAAAGCCCACCCTCAGCATAAAAAATGATGAAACATTGAAAAATGCTAATCATGTGCTGTTGAAGAAAAGATCCCCAAACGGGACACACCGAAAGACGAGCCATCATCTCTTTGTCTGAACGGAAGTTCTAACCAGAGCTCTCATGGTCTCGCATTACCCGTTTACAGATATCATTAGTGTACATTCACCAGTAAGACTGAATATAGGAGTCTGGATACGGGAGTATATTCTGAGGTGGGACACGCGAATAAGTTAAGTCAATTAAAACACTATTCTCGTATCTCGAATCAATTGAACTTTGAGTGAAACTTTAAAAGGATCAGTATACTGACAATCTAAGTGAATCGTTTAGAACTTAAAGTGTTTAAAGCTCAACGGTACTAGTGATTTGTCATAAACTGATATGATCCTCTTACACAAACTCACAAAAAGATGTATGTATATAGTTTATTTCCCAAAATCCAAAAAGATTTTCAGTGTGTTTTAGCATAAAAATTTTGAAAAATCAAAAAGATTTTATTTCATCTTATTTTCGACAGCTGATGTTGAAAAGCTGATTTTCAAAATTCCGAGTGCTAAACATGATGAACAAAAGTGGGTTGGGAGAGTGTGTTTGAAATGAAAAATGAAGTTAAAGTTTGAGATAATTTGAGAAATGTTTTAAGATATTCATACATGTGATGTTTTGAGGCTGATTTTACTGTTAGTTAATCAAGGTCATTAATTTGAACTTGATATAACTATTGTTGATGTTGAAAGATATCTACAAGTGGTTTCTAAATTTGTTAATTCTTAACAATTGTGAAATTTACTTTTGGGTAGAGAATTGTGCAGGTTACTAGGCTCCTGATCCTGTTGCTACGGAGAGCCAGGAGATATTCCTGAACATGTGAAAGCCTGTAGATAGAAGATTTCAGACTACGATCCCAGTTGCATTCAAGGGGGAGTCTGAAGCAGTGAGAACCAGTTTACATTTCTGGAACTGATCAAGATGCTGTAGAAGAAGATGATGTTGATGCGGATGAGCTTAAGGAATCCAGAGATCTGTTCAAGAGAATTTGAAGAGTCAGGTTGAGATTCTAGAAGAGTAAGAGAGAGATTAATAAGGATGCTTAAAGAGAAAGATACTTTGGAAAGAGCGAGAAGACCGATCAAGAATGAAGACTCAATACGCTGAAGACTCGTCAACATCCAAGGGGGAGTTTGTTAGTGCATATGTCTGTTGACTTCGTCTTGTATCGAGTCATGTAAACTAGATTAGATAGACCAGGACACGTTGTACGAGAAAAACGGGGAAATAGACCTGAACCGGCTACCTCACACGAAGTGGCTAGGCTACCTCACACTAGGTGACCAAGTTCGTGCTTTCTGACAAGTTCGTGCTTTCTGGACAGTTTGTGCTTTCTGGACAGTTCGTGCTTTCTGGCCAACTCGTGCGGTCTGGCTTGTCTGGTTCATGCTTTCTGGCATTCCTATAAATAGGTGAGTCAAGGTCTTCATTTGAAACTTTGTGATTTCGGAGTCGAAGTGCTGCCGAAGTGTCGAACAATCTGTAAACACTATCAAATCAATACAATCGACAGTTAAAGTGATTCTACATGCAAATCTAGCTGCTATAACATCAATACGTCTGATTCTGCCTTTCGTATTGATCGAGAACTCTTCTGAACGACTCGTTAGGTCGTATCCCAATCCTACACATAGTTAACTTCAAACGTTACTCATGATTCTCCTTGGTTCGCACATAGGCAAGTATGTCATCGATGAGTATATCACGAATTTATCCGATTAGGGTTCCCATACCCTGTTCATGAGATTCATGATTATAAATGGCGCATTAATTTAGTCAAAAGGCATGACTAATAACTCTAAATGACCATATCACGTTTGAAAAGCAGTCCCCGGAACAACTTCGTCAGCAACCTTCAACTGATGATATCCTGATCGTAGGTTGATCCTCGTGTAGCAGCTGGATCCATGTGGCTTGATCGAATAAATCGTCAGTCCTCGGTAAAAGGGTACCGATTCTTGATAGTCAACTTGTTCGGCTTTCTGAAATCATCACATATCCTGAAGGATTCATCCCTCTTTCTCTCAACAAAACAGATGCGCCTCAAAGCGAAAAGCTTGATCGAATGAAACCCTTGTCCAGTAGCTCTTGAAACTAACTCGATATTTCAGTCATTCTCAAACGGTGCTTAACCTATTAGGAGATTGTGCAATTGGGCGCAACACCGGGTGCCAGATCGATTCAAAATTCGATCTGTCTCGCAGGGGGAAATCCAGGTAAGTCTTTTTAGGAAACCTTCTGGATAATGGCGTACAATAGGAATCTCTCCGGTATTCCTACATTCGGCTTTCGTATCCACCACGTTAACAAAGAACGCGGGATAGCCTTTTCAAAACAACTTGAGAATCCTCAAAACACTAACGGCTCTCAACCATCAACACTCAACACTCGATCGGTCTTTGTGAACAACTTCCGCCTCTCCACTATCATCAGGACAAGGTATCCTAGCTAGCTTCTTCAAGCGATAGTCCCCACTTCGCTCTTGGATAGTCAATCTATTCTCACATCCGCGTCAAGGCTCCCGAGCTCCACTGGAAATAAATCGACACTAAAACAATGATCACCTAACTAAATACTACAACCATAAGCGACCTCACTAGTTTCTATCAACTTACCAATTGCTAGTTCAATCGGGCACTTTATACTCAGCTTACTTGTTGGTGAACACAAAAAATGGTTCAGAGTTTTTTGAACAAAACTCAAGTCAGCTTTGGTATTAAAAGTATGAACATAGATTGGTTTTTTATTTGAAACATACCGGTAACAACAGCAAGATCGTCTCGTGCCTTCCCAGCGTTTAGCTCGAACGCTCTACTCCTGGCATTCTGACCCTTCATTTTCAGACAATCTCTCTCGAAATGTCCTTGCTTAACAAACTCGTAGCATCCCTCGTGAGTACCTCCCTCCAATGTACTCTTAGCGTAGCACTTGCTAGTCATATGTCCAGTCTGACCACATCTGGCGCCGCTCATCCTCGTGAGTCTTCTCCTCAAAGCTACTCCTGCCATCCCTGGCATTATCCTTTTCTAGAACGGCTAGAACTGGCTACATACGCCTTCCTCAAACTCTCAAACTTTTGTTTTCGCGAATCCCCAGATCTAGGCTCGGAATGCGGAATTATTTGAATGGTCGATCCGCTGTGACGGCCCGATATCACGCATACCGTTGCCACGTCATTGCATAGGGTACCGGTAAATGATCTTGGGTTACAACCCTGGATTGTTTGTATGTACATCTATGTACTGTTCACAAAGTTAATGAAAAATCATATTTACGCTCCGATTATATCATAACACAGGAACTACTAAAACTTTCCGATCATTATGCTACCTGAAGGGTCTCTGATCGGTGTCCCATCAAAACCATGCCCATGAGTATCACATCCACGTTCCTGGCCATTATTTTGGTTAGCATCGCGCTGTTCCATGGCAGTATTAACGTATTGGGCTATGAGTTGTGCCAACTCTTCCGGGGTAATAGGTAGTCTAGAACCCTGTCTCACTTTTGGCGGCATTTCGTCGTTTCTATTATTACAACATAATATCAACATAAGACGATATCCCAAAAATAATTCAATCATTAAACGTTAGTGGACCAAACATGGAGCATGTATAATATCCACATATTAATGAGAACTATTTTTAAGCCAAAAGGAACTCACTCGATATTTATACCAGAAATTTACAAAACTTATTTTTAGTACTAAGACTAATCAAAATTTGGCGTGTCCACATCAACACCCGCAACAAGTCTATATGAAATTTCTTCCTAAATATCTGAAAATTTTGCATGCAAGCCATAAATAGGGTTCATCAAATGAAACATAAAAAACAAACAACAGAAACAACCAACAACTAACGCTTCAATCTCTGGAAGTCCAACATCTTCCTAACAAGCTCTTCTAGCTCATCATAACAGTCCATCTATCCCTATGTGTCCTTCATCGTCTTCATACCTCCGCGTAACGTGGCGAACTTACGATTGCAGTGAGAGCGATTGACCCAAACCCCTTTCTGCCTCTTCAAAGTGGACGTTGTCACACCCCCAAATACCACAAGCGGAAACCCCCGCGAGGTGAAGGCATGTAACAACGAGTCAACAACAAAGTTGAGCGAGTTCACAGTTGGGTATTCGTTTTAAGTTGTTTCAAAAACATAGTGTTTCTTTAGCTTGCTTACTTGTCATGGGGGTTACTCCATAGTTGAAAATATGATTAACCAATTCCTTCTTTCTGATACCATAACCAGTGGGGGCTTCCCCATGTGAACCACTAGACCGTTACCATATCGACTACTGACTAAAGTAAGTTGGTGCCCTGACGTCAATGTCTATCATCATTGACTAGTGCCCAGATCCATCAGTTCATGCCTGTCCTCTGCGGCACGATGTGAGGCTTGTCAAACCTAAATAGCGCTATCTAACTAATGACCCGCTCGCCATTGGCCCGGCGATTAAGTCGATATAAAAGGAGGGACTTCATGATAGAGATTTTGGTCTAGTATTCGTGTTGTCACCCTTCAATAAAGAGGGTGTGTACGTAATCTCCAAACCAGGAGATTACGCAGGTTCCAATTAAATACTTATCACATGTTGTCACCCTTCAATAAAGAGGGTGTGCACGTGTTCCAAACCAGGAGATCACGCAGTTTCAGTTTCAATCCTTTACCCATTCCCAACCCTTGAGAATCCCATGCCTTGTGGAAAGTGTGAACTCACCTTGGTTTGCTCGGTATGAATAGTTACGTGTTTAACAGTTGATCAAACACGTCCTAAAAGGGTTACCGATAACAGTCAGTTTGCATACATACACAGCACGTAACATTCCACATGTATTCATCAGATAGTGCACAGGAATACAAGTATTGGCATTTCTAAGCATGTTGTATAATAGTTCATCAACCATGTACGGCCCAAAAAAACTTAAGGCCCAGCCAGTGTGCGGTCCGTTACTAGAGTGCAGACCAATTGGCTCGAGGCTCGGCGAAAGGGTACAACCCAGCAGGCCTCGCGGCCCAAGATACTAAATGTGAGTATATGTGGTTCAACTGTAGGAACGGCCTAAGTGAAACACTTAGCCCGGCGGTTTGTGTGATTCACACTAAAGTGTGAGTCCACTATGAACTTGGGCCACCTCAATAGGTTTGTGAAATCCAAAAGTAACCGGCCCAACTAGACAAGACTCGTGTAATTATAACTGGGCTCGGAGTCCGAACAGCAGTCGTGTCCAGCCGAGTTCAAAGAAACCCAACTAGTGCACCATAACCCGATCCACTAACATCTATACATAATTATAAATACTGTTGTTTGAGTCCATATATACCAAGGTTTCGGCCCACTTAACCCCTACTCACTATTTAATTATTATTAGCACATGATCAGAAATTGAATCATATATTCACCATCAAAGTGCCTACTGATCAACCCATCATATTCAAATAAATACTTTTGACATGATGCACATGACCCATCCCTACTTCATAATTAAATCATGAACAAGTTTCAACAACTTTAAAGTTTGGCGGCCCAATTACAAATGAATTTGGTGAATTGATCGGTCCAATAGAAATCAACAGCATTTAACATATTGACCAGATTACAAGTTGTTCACGTGATCCTTTGGATTGTCAGACATTTATTGCTAATTCACATTCAGTCATGAGGTCCAATTATATAACAAAGTCTTGGTTGAATTAAAAGAATTGTAAGATCAACATTATCAGACCATGTGATTATCTCAGTCAATTACAGGCGGCCCATCTGATAACACAATTAATCAATATCTCGGTCCAATGATGATCGGACATATACATCATCTAATTCAGTCATGATTTCAACATGTAAACATTATTATTCTAATCATCCTAAGCAATCGGTTATAACCACTGAATCTTGTATTTATCAATAGTCTATCATCATAGCATAACATCTATTATCATGTAACTTAACATCAAGTATGACCATAATCACCAATTTCAAACATGTATCGACACACTAGACATGCATGACACAAACAACAAGCACATAGTCTCATAAACACAAAAGATATAAAGCACAGGAACTAACTGAGGTCCCAAGTTAAGCGAGATAGAGTCTCGCAGGAGGGGGGTATACCCACTGCCGTCGCACAATTCAAAAGAAAGGGAGTAATGCTTTAGGGTTTTATTATATATATTTTTTTGAGTTATCATCTCAACAAGAATACAATTCGTGTATTATAATTGATAAGAAATTAGGGGGCGGTTACAAGCTAATCCGATGGGCTTAAGCCCATTCACTTAGGCTGTCAAAACAATTTAGTAAATCTTCGGGCTTCACAGGTTTTGGGGATCCCATTTGGGCTTTACTAAGCCCATGCATAAATGTGATCCAATTAGACTAATTTACGTGCGCGTGAATCCGCGGCCCGAATCAGGTTAGTTCCCTAAACGACACCTAGAAACGTTTAACGGTTCCTTGTAGTTAATCAGTCAAACACAGGTACACATACACAAACACGTTATTCATTTAGCAATCACGTTATAGTCACAAGTGTTTACGTTTACTAATTTTATTATCGCAAGGAATATGAAAGAGAAATAACAAGAAACAGGATCACGTGACTAAGAGACACTGACCCTAAAAGTTCGGGTCGTCACAGACGTTGTCTCAACTTTCGAAGTCGATGCGATCTCTCTAATGGGTCGAGTCCTCTTCCTACGACGAGTGTAGACTTTAAAGAGGTGTAGCAAAACACGTGACTCAAATACCAGAACAAACGATTCTGTAACGATGGGCGAAAGAATCTCAAGTGTAGGCTCGACAGTATCACTGAGCAGGACTACTAATGGCTCTATAGGCCGAGACATGACATATCGTAACCGTACAAGGTAAGTGTGTGATCAATATGAATAGTAACACATAAGGCCCAAATAAACAGAAAACCACGTATGCACATAAATACATAAGGGTTTTCATACATGATAAAATTTCCATATTTATTTAAAAATCTTGGCTTCGAGAATTTTGGACTTTACATCTCAAAATTCTTCGGTTGAAGTCTAGTGTTTTCCTCCGAAAACATCTAGTTCGCTAACAACCATTGGCTCTGATACCAACTTCTGTCACACCCCAAAAACGTCGCAGCGGAATATAAAACGTAGTGGTGATGGAAGTTGGTGCCCATTTGTATCTAGCTGAACGATGCATCGTAATGTTGGACATTTCCACTTAATTAAAACATAGATTTTTAAAACATAATGTCTTAAAGTCCGTCACAATCACACCATAGTTAAATTGTTTTGATCCTTATGGATCTTATTACATTGGTCCCAAATAGTTTTAAAAGTTTGTCCAAAACATTATCAAACCATACATGCATCAACAACCACAAGATACGCCATAATTCCCTAAGCCGAACTCAAGTACCTGTAGAACATGTTAAAATCAAGTGTCAACACAAAGGAAGGTGAGTTCACATATTCGCTTACAAACAATTTTATTCCAAGGAAAACTTTCTGTTTAGGTGTTTATTTGAAAACATCCATATAATTTTAGATAGTCCATTTTACTTCCTTAATAAAATCCATGGGCCTTCCGTCGCAGTTCAAGAACCCGACAATATTGTTACTACCCAGGTTTTGTATATTAAATTATTGCGTCAATTTTCAGACTCGTATGTTAGCTAGACGATACGAACTATATATTAACCATGTAGGGATAATCAAAGCTAGCCAATAAATAGAATCAAAATTTGTCGCTTGACTTGACACGGGGCGACCGGTCACGACGGGGTTGTCAACCCGATAGATCTACCAACAATTCCTCGCGTACAATACTTAAATGATTAAACGACATCATGGGCGCAGGGTTCTCTCTTTGAGAACAATATGATGTCTGCCTCACGTACAATATATATATCATACTAATATGACAATTTAATACACGTAATCGTACGAATCCCCTGAAATCCCCACCGAAATGTAAGCCTATGATGTTACTTACTCTCTTGAGACCAAGCAATATTCGTACCAGCTATACAGTTGTTTGCCCCCAAACATATATTCATCAAAAACATTTTATCTCGAAACGTATAATTTATCAACTCCATATATTTTCAACGAAAATATATAATTTATATTAAAAGGTACGTTTTAATCCAAAAACATTATTAAACCTTTTTTTGACGTGTTCTACCCATAAAGCAGTAAAAAGAGGGATTTAGTGACACTCACCTTTGGGTGCGTATTTTAAATAGCGCAATCCCAGAGATTGATTTCTACACATCCTATTATATATAGGAATGATTTTAAATCAATAACACTAAAATCCTAAGTTTCTCTGTTTTCTTAGAATTATCACAGAACTTTGAGATTATCTCGAAAAGTTGTTATTTTAGAATTATGTTGGCAAGTTAATATATACATGAGTCCATATATATATTTTTATGATTTTGCGACTTGAACGATTTTATTGGTGACCATTATCGTATAAATCCGTTAACTTTCCCGTTTATACGCAATATATCTACGATTTGCGCGTCGTAATATATATACATAAACGTTCATATAATTTAACACCGAAACACGCAAAATATTGCTAACTTATCTATTTTTTCATTTTAAAGCAAATATATATAAAATATCGTATATGTATCAAATTTCAAGCTCGACAAACAAGTTTCACGTCTAACACAATTTTCACTATTTCTACCGCACAAAACGTACAAGCATACATGTGTAAGCTAGATTTCTAACATCATGTTAAAATCTTAACATATTTTCATATTATTATGTTTAAACCACATAACACATTTTGCCACATAAAGTTTACCCAAAATTTTACCCACACTAGTGTACATCGAAAAATGCGTATTTTAGCGATTCGGTAACGTTTTCGGGCATCGGAAGTCACGTATGACCAACCAAACACCAAATAAACTTAAAATTAGTTAAAATACTTATTTTTAAACTAAAAACATCAGTTTACTTACTGATCTAAATCAGTTTTATAAAAATCATTTGAAAAGCCGATTTTTGACCGTTTTAACGCATAGTTTTGCGTTAAACGTTACTATAACCATCCCAACTCGAAATGACTTGATATTTTAACACAATACATGTTATTTACTAATTAAAATAGTGATCATAATCAGATTAGTGCAGTTTTTGTGTAAGTCACATAAATCATGCGATTTCATGTATTTTACAACTTCTATTGCACCAAGTACAACATGCAAGGCTAGTAAACATTATGACAAAGTTATGTATCATTAAACACTTCAAAATAATCTTATTTTAGTGTTTAGAATCTGATCAAAAAATTTTATTATCAAATCATATCTAAATTAACATTTCATGATCACAAATCATCATGCATGTTCAAGTAAATGCATCTAATGCATCCATATAACATCATCATCATTTTATATGAACTAAAATATATATCTAATCATAAATTTAAATCATGTTCAAATATTCAGACATTTTATACTTCACATCATCATCATCTACTCATTTATTCATAAAAGCAAGACATGTGCTTATATCCTTACACATTTAAGACTTTAGTCATCAAAATTTCACATGCATGCATACCTATACATACATACACAACTCATATACATACACACTTATGATTTCAAAACTTCACTTTATCATGTTCATCTTTTAATCATATGAACTATCATAAATCACCTTTTGATCATGCACGCATTTCATTTTCGAGAATCAAATCAAACAAGAATTAACCAAAATCAAAACTCAACTCAAATACACATGTATACACACACTCACGGTTATACATATGTATACACATACCTTCATTTTCATTTTCTTTGAAAACCCATTTGTTATTAGTTTCAAGTTTGTGTTTTAATCCAAGAACAAGAGAAAATTTCCATCATCTTTATCATCACTAAAAATCAAGAATGAAATTTTGAAAATAAGTTTATACCTTTCAAGTTTTTAGTGGATTTTAACAAGATTTTTTATGTTTAGAGCTTGTTTCAACTTGAAAACACCTTTGGATCTTCACACCAACTTGAAACTTGCTTGAAATCAACTTGAATCTTCAAGAAATATGCTTGAATTTTCGAAATTGTAGAGGTGTGAAGGGTTTTCGGCTGAATTCTTTAGGGAGAGAGTTAGAGTGAATTTTTGAATTGTGTCTTGGAAGTATGAAAGATATGATGAGATTTGAGAAACATCATCATTGCCCACCTCTTTTCCTTCCAATAGGTGAAAGAGAGAGGAGAGATAGAGAGTTATATGGCTGCCATCTTTCATTTATATATACACCTCACACGCACACACGCACACACACACACACATATATATATATATATATATATCAAAAACCGGTATTTTACTGGATACCGGGTATTTTATCTAGCGTTTTAATCCTGTTTTAGTGCGTTTTAGATTATTTTTAACACTCTATAAAAATAAACTCACCAAATATCATTGAACAATATTTTGTTTGCCTGGACTGACTACGTTGCCAGTATTTGGTAGTATGCGCGCTATGTTGCGCGGTACGCGCTTAAAATCGCAAAAATAGGGATTTATGCATTTTTATTTATTTTTATCATTCTAAAGTAATAAACTCGTTAAATTATTACTAAAATTATTATCAGTTGCCTTGACAGGCTGTGTTGACAGTATTTTGTCGGTATACGCGCTGCATCGCACGGTACGCGCTCAAACTCGAAAAATAGAGTTTCTTAGCGTTTTAATTTATTTTTCCTCACGAATATGATTAAAATTATTATTCTAATTATAACAGACTATTTTTAGGATTTTAACACTGATTGGGTGGTCACCGACGTTCGTTTCGCATTTTAACCGTTATGTGATAAGCGTTTATCTTATCGTTGCCAACATAATTTTTACCAAGATTTAAATTTAGCAACTTATTAAATTCCACATATAAACATCATAATCAGTCAAATACAGCCTATTATCTATTCACAACATGTGTTACAATTGTACGGTACGGTTTGAAAAGCCGGATGTCACAGCGGGAACAACATAGTCGCCTCATGGTCCAACCCGCGGGAGCATGGGCGGGGCTCGCAACACCCAATAGATCTATCACTTATACCCCTCGGTCCTTATACAAGGATTAATGGTCTTAAGTTAATCGCCTACCCATTCACATGATCTAACAGTTCATTCCTTAGGTAACCATACCATTTGTAATAATCGAAACATTTGTAACATGTATTTCACCCCCGAAGTTATAAAACTGAAAACAGTTAAAAGAAAAGGGGGACATGAACTCATAGTCTTGCTTTCTTTGTTCCAGTAACTCAAATCCCTTACTTGGTCGCACAACTACCTACACACGTGCTATGGTTTATTAGACGAATGGGTCATGCCTTGACTTTAGTCTTATTTAGTATCTTTGAGTTACGTTTCTTGGTGTCATAATATTATTCCAAAGTATATAATTATTTGTGTCACACCCCCAAAATCCACCATGCGGAGTATCACCGCTTGGAGGCGTGACGTGACCAGGATCGAGCCACCAATCATATTGAACATCGTAATTAAGTAAATAAGACCAACCACAATACGATTGGTGACCAAAGCTAGTTAACCATGTTTAGTTTAAACAGCGGAAGCATAAAAGTAAATCCAAAAGCATAAGTCCATAGTTTATAAGTTAAAGTTCAAAACGCAAGTTTAATAAGTTCATAAGGATTTAAATAATAAGCACGGAATATAACCGTCCATACACCACAACGACTCCTTCCTCGTGCAAGCTCCAAGCGTTTAGCGACCTGTAAGGCATGTAACAACGAGTCAACAATAAAGTTGAGTGAGTTCACGTTTGGTTGTTTAGTTTTAAGTTGTTTCAGAAAAACGTGGTTTGACTTTCGTTGGCTTAATTGCCGTGGGGGTTACCCCGTAGTTGAAAGTGTGTTTAACCAGTTCCTTTTTCATTACCCAAACCATAACCATAAACAGTGGGGGCTTTCCCCGTGTGAACTACTAGACGGTATGATATCGACTACTACGCAAATAAGTTGTGCCCTATATCAGTGTATATCATCACTGATAGTCTGCCATAGTCCATTAGTACACGCCCGTCCGACCGGCATGGTGTGAGGTTTGTTAAACCTAATAGCGCTATTAACTAATGACCCGCTCGCCATTGGCCTCGGCGATTAAGTCGATATAATGAAGAGGGACTTATTGATAGAGTTTTGTCTAGCTAGTTTTTAAGGTTTTTGTCCTACACCAGGAGGACGAACGTACGTATTCTGCACCAAGAGAATTCGTAGGATTAATAATGGCATCCTACCCATGGAGGATGGCCGTACATATCTTCCCAAGGGGATATGTAGATTTAGTTTTAAATTCTTTAACCCATTCCCAAACCACCGGGAATCCCATGCCTTGTAGAAAGTGTGAACTCACCTCGGTTTTCTCGGTTAGATTCTCAAATATAGCTAACAGTCAAGGTCGGTCAATCACGTCCTAATATGATTACCAGTTAGTCATTTAGTGATTTTTAAATAAAGCACAAAGTTCCTACACGTATCTATCACATAACATGCATCACTTTAACGGTTTATGCCCATATAAGTTTCCCATCCATTCCCCACTCATAACAAGCATATGATGATGCACATAACACATATAACATGTTAGATCATTCACAAATAGCATACTCGGCATTTAGACACGCAAATTACAACTTATGTCGTTTCAGCATTAATATTCAAAACCGGCTGTTTTCGGACATTTTAATAAAATAGTTAACTTATTCTAAAAATTCCCAAATTTTTACAGATTTTCTTAAACGTTCCAAATTTTATTGTGTAAAAATATCGGGGTCAAGTTCATTACTGATATTTTATAAAAATTCGTTTTCCGGACTGAACTCAGATTTATTTTTTTCTGACCACAGTCCACGGAATAATTTATTTAAAATTCATTGAGAGTCCGACTTATGAAATTCCAGTGAGAGAATTACAAATACATCGGTGGTCATCTACAGTACAAGTTTCATGATCTAACTCTACACAGAACTCAAGTTATGACAGAAAACAAAATGCATATTTTCAGCAGAAAAATGCAGCTCTAGCTGCTGTTACAAAATGACACTTTAAAAATAGTAAACAAAGTCCAAAAATTATGATTCTAGTGCCATTAGAACCGTATTTCATAATAACACGTTATAGACTCAAAATATCAGTTTTTCGTTGAGTTATGACCTGTTTACAGCCAACTGAAGTTGGCTGTAAAACTTGGACAGATTCTGTTTTCATTCTTTAACTTTCTAACTTGTGTTCAATTGATTCCGTTAACATGTTTAGTGATCACAACAACATCAACCATCAATATTAACCAGTAAAACATCAGATAATCAACCAAGAATCATAACCACACAAGATCTACATGATTTACACACATAACTTCTCTTTATCCACTCTTTACCCTTTATGTTCAAGACTTAATGTAAGTTCTTTAGAGTTTTTTTAGTTTTAACCATTTAATCAACTATTAACCACCAAATACATGAACAAGATGAAGATTTAAGAAACTTACTACTAGCACAAGGCTAGGGGAGAAACAAGGCGTAAAAGTGGTGGATAAAAGAAAACAAGAACGGTCCTTCAACTTCCGAACACACCGAGCTTCGTTGTATGCCTTCTTACACCCTTGGAAGTATGTAGAATGTATGAAACTTGAATGAAGATGATGGTAGTGTGGAGATGGGTGTTCGGCCGTGAGGTAAGGGGAAGGGAGGAAGAAAGTTTGTGTGGTGTGTTATGATGAAAGTGAGATGTTAGGTTCTAGTGGTTAAGGTATAAATCCTCCATCATGGCTAAAACCAATGGTTCATATGTTTCAAAAGCAAGGGACAAGATCTTATAAAATAAACAATTAAAATCATGAGTGGGCCATGCATGTTGGCTGATTATAGGTTGGGGGGGGGGGGGGGTCTAGACATAGGTTCCAACTAATTAGTTACCTAAATAGTTAGAAAACCAAGTATTAGTTAGGTTTATTGGTTACTAGATATTTTTATGAGGTCTTATGATGTTCAGGGACCATAACTAGCTCAGGAAAATAAAAACAATGTTTCTTGCAATATTTTAGTGTTCCGGGTAATGTCCGGTTGTTCGGTTCGGTGTTGTTCCGTTAAAGTGCTTAATTAATCCGTAACGTGTCTTATGTATATATTTTTGTAACACTTTTAATTTTCAACACTCAGGAAGGCATACCGGACTATTTGGTAACTTTTCTGTATACTACTAGTATGTTAACAAATACATGTAAGCATAACACAGAAATCAGAGAGCAGTTAAATGATTCAGCACAGTCATTAAGTACTTTAATTAGCAATAATAGATTGTACGGTTACATGTAAATTTGAGGGTTGTCACATTCTCCCCCTGTTAAGAGAATTTCGTCCCGAAATTTAGCGCGTGGTTACTGAGGAAGCTAGTTAAGTTGCGTTGTTTTCCTAATTTTCCTGGGGTGTCACATCATCCCCCCGTTGATTTGGAATTTCGTCCCGAAATTCTGCAGTAGCTTCAGCCTCAGTAGTGGTTGTGTTTTTCTTAAACAGTTGGGGATACTTGAGTTTCATTTGGTCTTCTCGTTCCCAGGTATACTCTGGGCCACGACGAGCATTCCAACGAACTCGGACCAGAGGTATGCTGGTACGCTTGAGGATCTTAACATCTCGATCCGTAATCTCTACTGGTTCCTCGACGAATCGCAGCTGGTCGTCGATTGTGAGTTCCTTGAGAGGAACTATGAGGGTCTCATCTGACAGACACTTCTTCAGATTTGACACATGGAAAACATTCTGAACTCCGCTGAGTTCTTCAGGTAGATTCAACCTGTAGGCGACTTTGCCATTTTTTCTCGGTGACTTCGAATGGTCCGACATAACGCGGATTGAGTTTGCCTCGTTTGCCAAAATGAACTACGCCTTTCCAAGGAGAGACTTTGAGTAGCACTCGATCCCCAACCTGGAACTCGAGTGGTTTTCTTCCCTTATCAGCATAGCTTTTCTGACGGTCACGAGCTGCCGCCATTCGCTGTCGTATCTGAGCAATTCTCTCGGTGGTATCTACCACAAGTTCTGGGCCAGTGATTTGGCTGTCACTAACTTCTGCCCAACAGAGAGGTGATCGGCATTTGCGTCCGTACAATGCCTCGAACGGAGCGGCTTGGATGCTGGTGTGGTAGCTGTTATTATATGAAAACTCCACTAACGGGAGGTGTTTTTCCCAGCCATTTCCAAAGTCGATTACGCATGCCCAAAGCATGTCTTCAAGGGTTTGGATGGTGCATTCAGATTGCCCATCCGTCTGTGGGTGATAAGCGGTGCTCATATCTAAACGTGAGCCAAAGGACTTGTGCATTGCTTGCCACAGTTCAGAAGTAAAACGCGCGTCAGTCGATCTACGATCACCCAAATGGTATCATTTCAGAAAAACGTGGCACTCCGTGCCTTGATACCACTTCCTTTAGGTAAATGTCTGCAAGAGTAGAAAACTTATCTATTTCTTTGATAGCCAGAAAAAGTGCAGACTTGGTCAGTCGATCTACGATCACCCAAATGGTATCATTTCCGCGTTGAGATCTAGGCAGACCAGTAACGAAATCCATGGAAATTTGCTCCCATTTCCATTCGGGATCTCCTGTTGTTGAAGTAGGCCTGATGGTTTCTGATATTCAGTCTTGACTCTCGCACAAGTCAAGCACTTACTGACGTAGGTTGCTATGTGGGCTTTCATGCTAGGCCACCAATACGTAGTCTTGAGGTCGTGGTACATTTTATCCGAACCAGGATGTACCGAATAACGAGACTTGTGTGCTTCATCCATCACAAGCTCGCGTAGGTCTCCATAAAGTGGAATCCGGATGCGCCCTGTTACATAGTAAGCGCCGTCTTCCTTTTGCTCTAGTCGCTGCCTCGATCCTCGCAAGGACTCTGTAACACCTGTGCCTCCACGGCCATCAAACAAATACCAAACCAATGAAATATTATATTTCATACTTGGGATTTGTAAAATCATGTGTATCTTTTACACATATCAACTTTTGTTTGATTTTAAGCTTTAAATCGCTTTCTGGAGGGTTATACGCGCTCTGATGCGTAAATATAACCAGTTTAATCCAACGAACACTCCGGAATAGTGAAATAGGCTTAACATACCTTAAATAACCTTTACATAACTTAGATATAAGTTTTGGAAGGTTTGGTGTGGTGAAATCAAAGTTTAATCGCTTACAGGGACTAAAGTTGACAAACTGCGAAAGTATGCCAATTTGAACTGTAACAGACATTCCGGAACATGACCATAAGTTAAACATACCATAAATATCCTTTACATAGCTTAGAAATAGGCTTTGAGGGGTTCGGTATGCTAAAATAAACTTTTGGGTCATTCAGGGACTAAAAGTGTCAAAAAGTGCACAAGTTTGCATTTTCGCGCATAACTTACGTTCTGAATACATCTGGACATCCAAAAATTTATGTAAGCATGACTATATTATGCTTTAGTGTTCGCCATAAGAAAAATCCATTCGTTTCGTCATTTGGATCGTTTTTCGCGCTTATGCGCATTCCGTCGTAATTAAGCGAACATCACGATCGTACGACCAAACGAACCGACATCCGACATATTTTTGAGCATGTTTTGAGTTCCCTATACTTTAACTTCATTTTAGAGCCTTGAAATGAGGTTAACAGGGTTCAAACGCATCGAAAAAGGCCTTAAACACGTGCAGGGACCATTTCTGCCACTTTTGAAACATTTCTGAAACAGGGAGGTGCTAGCGTAGCGCGACTGCAAAGTGCCTTTGCACTAGCGCTACGCGACTGCATGATCTGACCAGATTCATTGTTTTTGTTGCAAGTTGCAACTGGTTGATTCGTGTCCACACATTTCCTATCGTCTAGTCAGCGGATAAGAACAACTTTCTGGACACCACAACTTTACGACAAGTGTACGGTTCCGATTAAGGCACGTTATTCAAGAAACGATCTTAACGGTTACCCGAAATCTATAAATACCCATCCACCCTCAACCCCAAAACCCACAAATCTGATTAAGAAAGCTCTAAGTTGGAACCTTCGTTTCATACCTGAGCTATTTTGATCTGGGTTAGCATTCGGGGACCCTTCGTAAGTATTCTTTCGTTCTTTTCCTTATTTTTACTGCTTTTCGAGTCAGAAAGTCAAACTTTGTTTGACTTTCAGCGTTGACCAGTAATGGTCAATGCGAAGTTCGTTTGAACTTCGCAACGTGAGTGTAATCACGTTGGTTATAGTCCCTTGGGACTATGCCCACTGATTACCACGTTGTCTAGGGTCGTAGGGTAGGCGATCTGATAAATCGCCTATACCTTCGAACCCGACCCAGTTTGGTCGATCATTAGGATCCGACCAAATACATTAGGTGACCCTAGTATAGGGCATAACCTTCCGAGGTTATACCCTATGGTCACATCGTTTAAGTAGTTGTATGATAGGTAGTTTATATGCCTTAGATAAATTACCAGAATACCCTTTTAATGTATAATTGGTAATTAAGCATATGTAACCTAAACTTTTGTCACATAACTGATTATGTAACATGTTTAGGCATATAACACCTGTCATAGGACTAGTTAGACGGTCCGAACGCGTTTCACGCGCACGACGCATTAAAGTAGCATAAGTTACCTTAATGGGTCGCGATGGGTCGATAATACTTAGGTTAAGTTTCATTTAGTATGTAGGCTTTGTTAAACCATATCATATGAGTTCCTACACTCATTTGGTTTACAAACCCTCCTGCTACCCAGTCTTCCGATTTAGGTCCGGGTTAATTATGTAGTTACCTATATTAGGTACCGCTTGATTTCCGGGACTCCTCTAGCTTACTTGGTAGTTGTTCAAGACCTCCAAGCATTCTCAGGCGAGTACATTTTCCCCTATTTTACTGTTTTCAACTGTTTTGGGGTGACTCATATGTGCTAAATGTTTTCGATGTTATAACGATGGTTTCAAAAACGATTAAGACAATTTATACAAAACTAATAACGATTTCATAAAGTGAACAAACTTGTTGGTTGTAGTTACATAACAAATGACATTCATTAGCAATGATCAAGCCGACCAGTATTAGGTTATGGTACCATAGGATCTGACAAATCCCGTTATTTACTACACCCGTGGTTATGTGTGGGTATGGTAGGTAGCGACTGAATCTGTAATTGTTAACTTACCCTATGGAGGTTTGTTAATACGAAAACGAGAAGCGACGAGTGATGAGTCACGAAGGTTTGAATGTTATTAGCGAGACGACCTTATAAGTAGTTTCACGACCTAAAACGAATTAAACGATTTACGATTGGTTTTCACACGATGTTTTAACGATTGGGTAACGATTAGGTTTCACACGATGTTTTAACGATTGGGTTTCATACGATGTTTTAACGATTGGGTAAACGATTGGCTTCAAAGCGATATACGATATTATTTCGGCATAGACATTTTAACATGATTGACATTTGATCGTGCATTTCCCACAAAACATAACTTTGATTTAAACCAAGTTGTACTTCAATACTTTGTTTTTGTGTATATGGTTTAGTTGAGACATTTCACTTGCCATACATGATATTTTGACATAGACATTTGACATGGATATTTGACATAGACATTTTGACATTGGTTTGGTTTGATTAAGTGATTAAGTAACGATGCGTGTGTAATATGATACAAGCATGGTGGATACGCCGCTGGTACTTCCTATATATAAGTGTTTGTATGGTATTACATATTGTAGCGTTATTTGAATCATTTCAGTTTGAGACATAGAACATTTTATACAAGTAACATACTTTTCACAAGACATTTATTTACAAACAACTTATCTTATACAAACTCATTTTACATGGTTATTCATTTAATCATGCATTATTCTCTTATTTATACATATCACCTGAACTTATCCTTGTTTTTCAAATAATTTACTAAAACAAATGTTTTTGGGTTAAGAGTCATGGCTACGAGGTTTTACAAATTATAACCCGCTTGATTTGAGTTGGTTAATTAAGTTGCAATATTATACTCTTTTCAAAACAAGGTTTTTAAATAAAGTATTGCAACGTCTAAACTAGCCATGATTTCGACACTCCTACAAAACCTATGTACTCGCCAGCATTTCTTTGCTGACCTCGTTTTCACATATGTTTCAGGTATTGTTTGATGATATCGATTGATAAGATGCATGCTCACATAGGACTGGACAAGGCCTTAGTGACTCAATAACAATGATAGACTATGTTTAAATAGTGTATTTAGATTTCCAGACGATGTAATTACTCAATGTTTAATAAAACGAAACACTTTTGATATCCAAGGTTATGAAACATTAATTCTGTTGCAACACTCCCCGATGTTTCCGCCGCGAATTGTTGTTTTACGCGGTCGGGGTGTGACAGAAAAGATGGTATCAGAGCCAATGGTTATAGGGAATTAGGTTATTAGTAATTAGTAATGCTTTGACCTAGTCTATAACCTTCTTAGGACCCTAACGCGAGTTTACTTGCGTTTAGTCATAAAACAATACCGTCACCTATCCTTAGGCGACGACCACAACAAGAACATAAATTTCAAAACCGCTTTGAAAACTAATCATCTGTTCTAGGATGATTGATTACTAGGTTTTGAACCCTCTATTGTAAGGTTTTGAACTCTCTATTATATGGTTTTGAACCCCTTTGAGTTTTCAAAATCTCGTCAAGGTTTTGGGTCTTAAATAATGTGAACACGTGCAAACTGGAAGGGTGAATGCCTGTATTCTGGGTTTTCTGTCTAGGCAAGCACTTCGTATACATCTCATCAGACGCGAGACCAGTTGTGCTTACCTGGGAATTCTTGGGATGAGTGTTCACTGATAGGCGAGCATGTCTTCGCGATACATTATTTTTGACCTATTTACTTTGATTAAATCACCGAGGTCGTTTGTTGCTTTGTAGTAACAAACAAATGACCACTATCCTTGCTTTCGTCAGATTTGTTTCATCTCATTCTTTTCGTCTAACTCTCTCACTCGTTTCCTTGTCAGACAATGCCTCCTCGACGCGATACCCGAACCGATACTCGGACTTTTACTATTGAAGAACTCGCAACCCTGATCTCTCAACAGGTGGCTGCTGTAGTTCCCGGTGTTGTAACCCAAGTCCACGAGATGTACAACAACAACAACAATAATGCACCGTGTAATTTCAAGAACTTCAATTCTGCGAAGCCACTTAAGTTTTCTGGGTCTCAAGGAGCAACTGCGCTCCTGCAGTGGTTTGAGAGTATCAAGAGCACATTCAGACATGTGCAGTGTCAGGATGCGCGTAAGGTGGAATTTGCTTCAAGTGTGTTTGAAAAGCGAGCGCTTACTTGGTGGAATGGTGTTATGCGAGATAGGGGTGCCGAAGTGGCGTTGGCACAAACATGGGCAGAGCTTCGGGCTCTCATGATGAAGGAGTTTTGTCCCCGTCACGAGATTCGAGTTTTGGAACGAGAGTTTGACGACTTAAAGCAAGATGGGGTTGAACACCGTGCGTACACGGATCGTTTTGAAGAACTCAGTCTATTGTGTCCCACCATGGTTACCCCTCTGGAAAAAGCGATCGAGAGATACATAGATGGTTTACCCGATTCTATTATGGATATTTTGATCGGTGTTAATCCTACCACCCTTCGTCAAGCAATCGAGTTGTCAGCTACCCTGACTGAGTCTCAAGTCAGAAAGGGTAAACTCACCCGCAAGGGTGATAAAAAGAAGGCAACCGATTCTGGAAAGGACAAGAAGAAAGATAAGGGGAAGGGTAAGGAAGGTGAGACGTCGAAGAAATCGAAGAAGCGGAAGGGTGCCCAAAATTTTGCTGTTACAGCACAGACTGCTCAGAACCTGCAGAATCCACCGGCTCAGCCACATGCAAAGAAGGCATATGCTGGTACCGCACCACATTGTGCCCGTTGCAACGGTCATCACGTTGCACAACAAGATTGCAAGAAATGCACAACGTGTGGTAGACTTGGGCATTTGGCCAATACTTGTCGTCTGAGACAAAATCAGGCTACTCAGGTTCAAGCTCCGGTTCAAGGGAATGCTGCGAGATTTCCACTGGGTTCATGTTTCAACTGCGGAGAGTTTGGTCATTTCCGCCCCAACTGTCCTAGACTAGTGAATGCAAATGCTAACGCAAACCCGAATGCGAACGTTCACGTCAATGTGAACCCAGCACGTGGTCGAGTGTTTAACATCAATGAGGCAATCGATGATGAAGAAGTGAACTTTTAGTATTTTGTATTTCCTCTGGTTGTTATCTTATAACATTTAAAGACAATGCGGTTGCTATATAAATAAAAATTTGTGGTTTTTATTTTTAACTAATGCAATTGTATGAATGTTTGATCCAACCTTATGATGTTAACACGAAGACAAAACTACTCGTGTGGTTCTGTCATTTATACGATCACTTGAGATCTCCCTAAGAACCTCAAACACTTGTTTCTTTTAAATCTAAGAGTATCTTATCGTCTTGTACCGTTCGAGATGCAAGAATTATCAAAACAGCTTCAAGAGTTGTCTGATAAAGGATTCATCCGTCCGAACTTTTCACCTTGGAGAAACTCCTGTTCTCTTTGTGAAAAGAAAAAAAAATGGATCTTTTCAAATGTATATCGATTAACGTAAGCCTAGTAAGCTTACCATCAAGAATCGATATTCCCTACCTTAAATCAATGATCCGATCATCTGCAGGGTACTTCATGCTTTTCCAAGATCGATTTGCGTTCTTGGTATCATCAACTTAGTATTCTCGAAGAAGATGTTCCCAAAACGGTTTTCTGCACGAAGTATGGCCATTACGAGTTTACAGTCATACCTTTTGGTTTGACAAATGCTCCAGCCATCTTCATGGACTTAATAAATAGGGTCTGCAAGCCTTATTTGGATCAGTTCGTCATTGTTTTTATTGATGACATCTTGATCTATTCAAAGTCCCGAGCCGACCACGATCAACACCTTCGTTGATTTCGGAGCCTGATTGGATTCCTTGTACACCTTAATATGTACATTACAACTCAATTAGGACAAGCCGAATTCCTTTTTAGATCTTCCTATTTTCATAGTTAGATTCTTGAAAATATTTAAAGTGTCAAGTGAAATCCACGGATTGGATTCCTAGTATGCTTTAAATACCCATGTCCAAAAATAACAAATAAACGATTATACAATTAAACGATTATACAATTAAACGATTATACGATTAAACGATTTTGCGATTTAACGATTTTGCGATTTAACGATTTTGCGATTAAACGATTATACAATTATGCGATTATGTGTTTATGTGTTATGTGTTCTCCTCTATGTTTTTGTGTGATCCAATTTTTAAATCCTCATAGAATCTTTCGTATCTTTATATGAGGGATTCATAGTAGGATATTCAAAAGGTACTACCTTAAATCCTTATGGGCTTCTACGTGGTAGTTAAGACCCTTGGGTTATCTAGTACCATTCCATGATTCGTTGATAGACCCTTGAGTGGTCTAGTTAAAGATTGATTCAAGACCTGGTTAAGAATAACATGTGATGATACAGCTGAAAGGACCCTATGGAGGTCCAGTCACACTCATCACAGGTTTGTTCATTTGGTTTTACCCTACACACTATAAAATAGACTGTGTGAACTGTGCAAGGAATTGTCTGATTATGGACGCGTACATAATTAGGAAATTTAGTGCACAGAAACCTAGTAAGGTTTATTATGTGTAAGAACCGATAGTGACAACAATAACAGAATGGGAACGATGTAATGGAGGCATGGTGGACGCACCAATGACGCTTCATATACTTGTATATAAGTGTCCCTCTTACATTGCAAGCATAATGTTATTAAGGTTACTAGAAGTTCAGAAACCTAACCAATATTTTTCGATCTTTTCAATTTCATGTTCTCAAAGCTCCCACAAGTTTCCTCTAAATAAATTTCGGGACGAAATTTCCTAAAGTAGGGGAGACTGTAACACCTGTGCCTCCACGGCCATCAAACAAATACCAAACCAATGAAATATTATATTTCATACTTGGGATTTGTAAAATCATGTGTATCTTTTACACATATCAACTTTTGTTTGATTTTAAGCTTTAAATCGCTTTCTGGAGGGTTATACGCGCTCTGATGCGTAAATATAACCAGTTTAATCCAACGAACACTCCGGAATAGTGAAATAGGCTTAACATACCTTAAATAACCTTTACATAACTTAGATATAAGTTTTGGAAGGTTTGGTGTGGTGAAATCAAAGTTTAATCGCTTACAGGGACTAAAGTTGACAAACTGCGAAAGTATGCCAATTTGAACTGTAACAGACATTCCGGAACATGACCATAAGTTAAACATACCATAAATATCCTTTACATAGCTTAGAAATAGGCTTTGAGGGGTTCGGTATGCTAAAATAAACTTTTGGGTCATTCAGGGACTAAAAGTGTCAAAAAGTGCACAAGTTTGCATTTTCGCGCATAACTTACGTTCTGAATACATCTGGACATCCAAAAATTTATGTAAGCATGACTATATTATGCTTTAGTGTTCGCCATAAGAAAAATCCATTCGTTTCGTCATTTGGATCGTTTTTCGCGCTTATGCGCATTCCGTCGTAATTAAGCGAACATCGCGATCGTACGACCAAACGAACCGACATCCGACATATTTTTGAGCATGTTTTGAGTTCCCTATACTTTAACTTCATTTTAGAGCCTTGAAATGAGGTTAACAGGGTTCAAACGCATCGAAAAAGGCCTTAAACACGTGCAGGGACCATTTCTGCCACTTTTGAAACATTTCTGAAACAGGGAGGTGCTAGCGTAGCGCGACTGCAAAGTGCCTTTGCACTAGCGCTACGCGACTGCATGATCTGACCAGATTCATTGTTTTTGTTGCAAGTTGCAACTGGTTGATTCGTGTCCACACATTTCCTATCGTCTAGTCAGCGGATAAGAACAACTTTCTGGACACCACAACTTTACGACAAGTGTACGGTTCCGATTAAGGCACGTTATTCAAGAAACGATCTTAACGGTTACCCGAAATCTATAAATACCCATCCACCCTCAACCCCAAAACCCACAAATCTGATTAAGAAAGCTCTAAGTTGGAACCTTCGTTTCATACCTGAGCTATTTTGATCTGGGTTAGCATTCGGGGACCCTTCGTAAGTATTCTTTCGTTCTTTTCCTTATTTTTACTGCTTTTCGAGTCAGAAAGTCAAACTTTGTTTGACTTTCAGCGTTGACCAGTAATGGTCAATGCGAAGTTCGTTTGAACTTCGCAACGTGAGTGTAATCACGTTGGTTATAGTCCCTTGGGACTATGCCCACTGATTACCACGTTGTCTAGGGTCGTAGGGTAGGCGATCTGATAAATCGCCTATACCTTCGAACCCGACCCAGTTTGGTCGATCATTAGGATCCGACCAAATACATTAGGTGACCCTAGTATAGGGCATAACCTTCCGAGGTTATACCCTATGGTCACATCGTTTAAGTAGTTGTATGATAGGTAGTTTATATGCCTTAGATAAATTACCAGAATACCCTTTTAATGTATAATTGGTAATTAAGCATATGTAACCTAAACTTTTGTCACATAACTGATTATGTAACATGTTTAGGCATATAACACCTGTCATAGGACTAGTTAGACGGTCCGAACGCGTTTCACGCGCACGACGCGTTAAAGTAGCATAAGTTACCTTAATGGGTCGCGATGGGTCGATAATACTTAGGTTAAGTTTCATTTAGTATGTAGGCTTTGTTAAACCATATCATATGAGTTCCTACACTCATTTGGTTTACAAACCCTCCTGCTACCCAGTCTTCCGATTTAGGTCCGGGTTAATTATGTAGTTACCTATATTAGGTACCGCTTGATTTCCGGGACTCCTCTAGCTTACTTGGTAGTTGTTCAAGACCTCCAAGCATTCTCAGGCGAGTACATTTTCCCCTATTTTACTGTTTTCAACTGTTTTGGGGTGACTCATATGTGCTAAATGTTTTCGATGTTATAACGATGGTTTCAAAAACGATTAAGACGATTTATACAAAACTAATAACGATTTCATAAAGTGAACAAACTTGTTGGTTGTAGTTACATAACAAATGACATTCATTAGCAATGATCAAGCCGACCAGTATTAGGTTATGGTACCATAGGATCTGACAAATCCCGTTATTTACTACACCCGTGGTTATGTGTGGGTATGGTAGGTAGCGACTGAATCTGTAATTGTTAACTTACCCTATGGAGGTTTGTTAATACGAAAACGAGAAGCGACGAGTGATGAGTCACGAAGGTTTGAATGTTATTAGCGAGACGACCTTATAAGTAGTTTCACGACCTAAAACGAATTAAACGATTTACGATTGGTTTTCACACGATGTTTTAACGATTGGGTAACGATTAGGTTTCACACGATGTTTTAACGATTGGGTTTCATACGATGTTTTAACGATTGGGTAAACGATTGGCTTCAAAGCGATATACGATATTATTTCGGCATAGACATTTTAACATGATTGACATTTGATCGTGCATTTCCCACAAAACATAACTTTGATTTAAACCAAGTTGTACTTCAATACTTTGTTTTTGTGTATATGGTTTAGTTGAGACATTTCACTTGCCATACATGATATTTTGACATAGACATTTGACATGGATATTTGACATAGACATTTTGACATTGGTTTGGTTTGATTAAGTGATTAAGTAACGATGCGTGTGTAATATGATACAAGCATGGTGGATACGCCGCTGGTACTTCCTATATATAAGTGTTTGTATGGTATTACATATTGTAGCGTTATTTGAATCATTTCAGTTTGAGACATAGAACATTTTATACAAGTAACATACTTTTCACAAGACATTTATTTACAAACAACTTATCTTATACAAACTCATTTTACATGGTTATTCATTTAATCATGCATTATTCTCTTATTTATACATATCACCTGAACTTATCCTTGTTTTTCAAATAATTTACTAAAACAAATGTTTTTGGGTTAAGAGTCATGGCTACGAGGTTTTACAAATTATAACCCGCTTGATTTGAGTTGGTTAATTAAGTTGCAATATTATACTCTTTTCAAAACAAGGTTTTTAAATAAAGTATTGCAACGTCTAAACTAGCCATGATTTCGACACTCCTACAAAACCTATGTACTCGCCAGCATTTCTTTGCTGACCTCGTTTTCACATATGTTTCAGGTATTGTTTGATGATATCGATTGATAAGATGCATGCTCACATAGGACTGGACAAGGCCTTAGTGACTCAATAACAATGATAGACTATGTTTAAATAGTGTATTTAGATTTCCAGACGATGTAATTACTCAATGTTTAATAAAACGAAACACTTTTGATATCCAAGGTTATGAAACATTAATTCTGTTGCAACACTCCTCGATGTTTCCGCCGCGAATTGTTGTTTTACGCGGTCGGGGTGTGACAGACTCGGCCCTGATGTTCTCTGCTTTCAATGCTTCGACCTGAGCATCACGAATTTGAGCGGGAAGGTTAGATTGGATGGTAAGCTGTAAAGCACGTACACGCTTAGGTATAGTATTCTTTCGACTGAGGGCGTCGGCCACAACATTGGCCTTGCCCGGATGATATTTGATAGCGCATTCATAATCGTTCAAGAGCTCAACCCATCGGCGTTGTCGCATATTTAATTCCTTTTGTTTAAAGATATGCTCGAGACTCCTGTGATCGGTGTAAATGGTGCACTTGGTACCGTACAGGTAATGTCTCCATATCTTAAGTGCGAAAACAATTGCTCCCAGCTCCAGATCGTGAGTAGTGTAATTTCTTTCGTGAACTTTGAGTTGGTGTGATGCGTAGGAAATGACCTTGTCACGTTGCATCAACACGCAACCAAGTCCTTGGATGGAAGCATCGCAGTAAACTACAAAATCATATGTGCCTTCGGTCAATGAGAGGATAGGCGCGCTACAAAGTCTATCTTTCAAGTGCTGAAATGCGGACTGCTGTGCATCACCCCAACGATAGGTGACACCCTTCTGAGTCAGTGAAGTGAGAGGTTGCGCAATCTTTGAGAAATCCTTGATAAACCTTCTGTAATATCCTGCCAAACCCAAGAATTGGCGGATTTATGTTGGTGTACGGGGTGCAGGCCAGTTCTTGATCGAGTCTACCTTGGATGGATCAACATGAATCCCATCCTTGTTTACTACGTGGCCTAGAAAGTGAACTTCGCGAAGCCAGAAGTCACATTTCGAAAATTTGGCATACAACTGCTCTGTTCGAAGAAGTTCCAGCATAAGTCATAGATGTTGCTCGTGTTCCTCCTGACTCTTAGAATAGATCAGGATATCGTCGATGAACACAATAACGAACTTATCCTGGTAAGGTTTGCATACTCGGTTCATGAGATCCATGAAGACCGCTGGTGCATTCGTCAGCCCGATTGGCATAACCAGAAACTCGTAATGGCCGTAACGAGTTCTGGATGCTGTTTTGGAGACGTCCTCATCTCGGACCCTCAGCTGATGGTATCCCGATCTCAAATCAATCTTGGAGTAATACCTCAACCCTTGCAACTGGTCGAACAAGTCGTCAATACGTGGGAGAGGATAACGATTCTTCACGGTCACCTTGTTAAGTTCGCGGTAGTCGATACACATTCTGAAAGTACCATCTTTCTTCTTCACAAACAAGACTGGAGCTCCCCAGGGCGAAGAGCTAGGACGTATAAAACCCTTTTCCAAGAGTTCTTGTAATTGCGTGGACAGTTCTTCAAGTTCTGATGGAGCTAGACGATAAGGTGCTCGAGCTATGGGCGCTGCTCCAGGAGCTAGCTCGATTTGAAATTCAACTTGACGATGAGGCGGAAGACCAGGTAATTCCTCAGGAAATACCTCGGAAAAGTCACGTACAATAGGGATGTCATCAATTCTCTTCTCTTCCGTTGATGTGTCAGTAATGAGTGCTAAAATGGCAGTGTGGCCCTTTCGCAAACACTTCTGGGCCTTAAGGAAAGAGATGATGCCTTCGACAGCCCCACTCTTGTCGCCATGAATCACGAGGGGTTCCTCACCAGAACGAGGAATGCGGACGATTTTCTCCTTGCAAACAATCTCCGCTTGATGATGAGATAGCCAATCCATCCCAATAACGACGTCGAAACTACCCAGTGTGATAGGAATAAGATCGGTAGAGAAAGTCTGACTAGTTAAGACGAGGTTACAACCTTTAACTATGTGTGTGGCTTCAAGACTTTTACCGTTTGCTAGTTCTACCGTGTGTTTGGTGTTCAGAAGTGTTGGAGTGCGCTTAAGCATCTGACTAACTTTTAAGGACACAAAACTAGCATCGGCACCCGAATCGAATAAAACAGTAACAAAGAAGTCGTCCAGAAGAAACTTACCCATCACAACGTTGGGATCGTTCCTTGCATCACCTTGACCAATCACGAACACACGACCCCTTGCTCCATTACCATTGTTGTTACCCCCGTTGTTGCCTCCATTGTTGTTCCCGTTTCCTTGATTGTTGTTGTTCTGATTCTGGTTCAGTTGGGGGCAGTTCCTCTTAAAGTGACCTTCAGTGCCACACTGAAAGCATCCTTTATTGCCCTGCTGTTGCTGCTGATGGTGGTTCTGTGGAGCTTGTTGTTGTTGTTGGCGATTCTGATTTGCAGGACGCGGGCTCCTGCAATCCCTAGCTTCATGGCCCAGCTTGTGACATCTCTGACATCGACCTTTGTTGCACTGCCCGCTGTGATGCTTATTGCACCGGTTGCACTTGGGGTGGTTTCCTCGGTATCCACCCTGTCCTTGATTACTGGAAGATTGCTGACCAAGACTCTGGTAGTCATCAGTCTTTCGCTGCTGAGACTGAACCGAAGCAGAACCCTTACTAGAGTTCCCATCCCATTTTCGCTTGTTGTCGGTAGGTGCATCAGAAGTAGCTGTGACACTGATTCGTTTGGGTAGCCTGTTTTGCTCCACCGCCTGGTCAGTGAGTCGATGGTCCAACTTGATGATTTGCTGTATGGTACCCAGGTTGGCTGAAATTACGTGACTTTGAATCTCTGGTACAAGGCCCTTAAGATACAGCTCAATTCGTTTGATGGGAGGGTCCACCATGGTAGGGCATAAGATGGCCAGCTCATTTGACCTCTTAGTATACGCCTCAATCTCAGACCCCGTCATCTTCAGATTGAAAAATTCCACTTCTAGCTTGTGGATGTCATCCCGACTGCAGTACTCCTCTTTGATCAGTTCTTTGAAACCATTCCAGGGGGTGGCATTAGCAACTGCCAGTCCTAGTAGTTAAACATGTGCCTTCCACCAGGTTAACGCAGCTCCTTCAAGTGTTCCGGTAGCATATTTCACCCTACGGTCTTCGGGGCATTCACACATCTCGAAAACTGACTCAAGCTTCTCGAACCAGTGTAGAAGGCCCACCGCTCCTTCTGTGCCACTGAAAGAAGTAGGTCGGCAGTCCATGAAGGTTTTGAATGTGCACACAGGAGGTTGAGCATGTTGACCTGTTGCGCGAGAATAAAAGACAAGATTAAGCATGAGGGTTGGTTTGCGAAGGTAGGATCTAAACATCCTAAGGTGAGTTGATATGGCAGGTTATACCTCCTGCTGGATTTGCTGCGAGTGCCTCAGCAACTCGCTCGTTGATCAAAGTTGTCAACTGGGCTTGAGTGAGGTTGATACGTCCTCCGCGTCCGCTCATGATCTTCATAATGAAGCAACGTAGGTGAGAAAAGTGTCGCGAAAGTGCGTAAGTGTGGGACGACAATAGAGAGTAAGCACATAAGGTTCAAATAGCAATTATCACATTATCTAATGCACAGTGAGAACTATCTAACCGACAATATAACATAAATCATACCACTTATGGTGTCGAGTCTTGCACGTGGAGCGAAGGGTCGTTGTGGATTGTTGAGCACTGTACAGGTTATAGTCTGGTTTTATCAAAAAGCTTTTCCCCTTTTTAAAACCAAGTTCACTATAACCAATGGCTCTGATACCAATCTGTCACACCCCCAAAATCCACCATGCGGAGTATCACCGCTTGGAGGCGTGACGTGACCAGGATCGAGCCACCAATCATATTGAACATCGTAATTAAGTAAATAAGACCAACCACAATACGATTGGTGACCAAAGCTAGTTAACCATGTTTAGTTTAAACAGCGGAAGCATAAAAGTAAATCCAAAAGCATAAGTCCATAGTTTATAAGTTAAAGTTCAAAACGCAAGTTTAATAAGTTCATAAGGATTTAAATAATAAGCACGGAACATAACCGTCCATACACCACAACGACTCCTTCCTTGTGCAAGCTCCAAGCGTTTAGCGACCTGTAAGGCATGTAACAACGAGTCAACAACAAAGTTGAGTGAGTTCACGTATGGTTGTTTAGTTTTAAGTTGTTTCAGAAAAATGTGGTTTGACTTTCGTTGGCTTAATTGCCGTGGGGGTTACCCCGTAGTTGAAAGTATGTTTAACCAGTTCCTTTTTCATTACCCAAACCATAACCATAAACACTGGGGGCTTTCCCCGTGTGAACTACTAGACGGTATGATATCGACTACTACGCAAATAAGTTGTGCCCTATATCAGTGTATATCATCACTGATAGTCTGCCATAGTCCATTAGTACACGCCCGTCCGACCGACACGGTGTGAGGTTTGTTAAACCTAATAGCGCTATTAACTAATGACCCGCTCGCCATTGGCCTCGGTGATTAAGTCGATATAATGAAGAGGGACTTATTGATAGAGTTTTATCTAGCTAGTTTTTAAGGTTGTTGTCCTACACCAGGAGGACGAACGTACGTATTCTGCACCAGGAGAATTCGTAGGATTAATAATGGCATCCTACCCATGGAGGATGGCCGTACATATCTTCCCAAGGGGATATGTAGATTTAGTTTTAAATTCTTTAACCCATTCCCAAACCACCGGGAATCCCATGCCTTGTAGAAAGTGTGAACTCACCTCGGTTTGCTCGGTTAGATTCTCAAATATAGCTAACAGTCAAGGTCGGTCAATCACGTCCTAATATGATTACCAGTTAGTCATTTAGTGATTTTTAAATAAAGCACAAAGTTCCTACACGTATCTATCACATAACATGCATCACTTTAACGGTTTATGCCCATATAAGTTTCCCATCCATTCCCCACTCATAACAAGCATACGATGATGCACATAACACATATAACATGTTAGATCATTCACAGATAGCATACTCGGCATTTAGACACGCAAATTACAACTTATGTCGTTTCAGCATTAATATTCAAAACCGGCTGTTTTCGGACATTTTAATAAAATAGTTAATTTATTCCAAAAATTCCGAAATTTTTACAGAATGTCTTAAACGTTCCAAATTTTATTGTGTAAAAATATTGGGGTCCAGTTCATTACTAATATTTTATAAAAAATCATTTTCCAGACTGAACTCAGATTTATCTTTTTTTGACCACAGTCCACGGAATAATTTATTTAAAATTCATCGAGAGTCCGACTTACAAAATTCCAGTGAGATAATTACAAATACATCAGTGGTCATCTACAGTACAAGTTTCATGATATAACTCTACACAGAACTCAAGTTATGATAGAAAACAAAACGCATATTTTCAGCAGAAAAATGCAGCTCTAGCTGCTGTTACAAAATGACACTTTAAAAATAGTAAACGAAGTCCAAAAATTATGATTCCAGTGCCATTAGAACCGTATTTCATAATAACACGTTATAGACTCAAAATATCAGTTTTTCGTTGAGTTATGACCTGTTTACAGCCAACTGAAGTTGGCTGTAAAACTTGGACAGATTCTGTTTTCATTCTTTAACTTTCTAACTTGTGTTCGATTGATTCCGTTAACATGTTTAGTGATCACAACAACATCAACCATCAATATTAACCAGCAAAACATCAGATAATCAACCAAGAATCATAACCACACAAGATCTACATGATTTACACACATAACTTCTCTTTATCCACTCTTTACCCTTTATGTTCAAGACTTAATGTAAGTTCTTTAGAGTTTCTTAAGTTTTAACCATTTAATAAACTATTAACCACCAAATACATGAACAAGATGAAGATTTAAGAAATTTACTACTAGCACAAGGCTAGGGGAGAAACAAGGCGTAAAAGTGGTGGATAAAAGAAAACAAGAGCGGTCCTTCAACTTCCGAACACACCAAGCTTCGTTGTATGCCTTCTTACACCCTTGGAAGTATGTAGAATGTATTAAACTTGAATGAAGATGATGGTAGTGTGGAGATGGGTGTTCGGCCGTGAGGTAAGGGGAAGGGAGGAAGAAAGTTTGTGTGGTGTGTTATGATGAAAGTGAGATGTTAGGTTCTAGTGGTTAAGGTATAAATCCTCCATCATGGCTAAAACCAATGGTTCATATGTTTCAAAAGCAAGGGACAAGATCTTATAAAATAAACAATTAAAATCATGAGTGGGCCATGCATGTTGGCCGATTATAGGTGGGGGGGGGGGTCTAGACATAGGTTCCAACTAATTAGTTACCTAAATAGTTAGAAAACCAAGTATTAGTTAGGTTTATTGGTTACTAGATATTTTTATGAGGTCTTATGATGTTCAGGGACCATAACTAGCTCAGGAAAATAAAAACAATGTTTCTTGCAATATTTTAGTGTTCCGGGTAATGTCCGGTTGTTCGGCTCGGTGTTGTTCCGTTAAAGTGCTTAATTAATCCGTAACGTGTCCTATGTATATATTTTTGTAACACTTTTAATTTTCAACACTCAGGAAGGCATACCGGACTATTTGGTAACTTTTCTGTATACTACTAGTATGTTAACAAATACATGTAAGCATAACACAAAAATCAGAGAGCAGTTAAATGATTCAGCACAGTCATCAAGTACTTTAATTAGCAATAATAGATTGTACGGTTACATGTAAATTTGAGGGTTGTCACAATTTGTTAAAACAATAAATATTTTAACTTAAAGTATATTTATGAATTATTGGAATATTTGTTAAAATAATATATTTTAACTTGTTTGTTTTATGTTCCATCAAAGAATATTTTCCCCAAGGATGGGTATACTTATACATGTTCTTAACCTTGTGTATTTTGCCAAGTATTGATGGCGTATTCCGGTGTGTATTCATACGTACGAGAATACATATTTTTATTGTATTTATTAAGTATTCATATACTTAATTTTGTATTAAACTTTCCAAAATAATATTTCTAATAAAAATTCACCAATATATATTCTTAAAATATATTTTTTTAAGAAAACTTACATAGAAAAATTATCTATAATTTTTTCCTTGGCAAAAATAATTGTATTTTCATTTAAACCTCAAAAATAACATATTTTCAAGATTAACTCAGAAAATAATTATAAATCCATTTATCACTCAAATATAATATATTCTAAATTTGTTTGAGAAAATATATATATTCTTCCAAAAATAATATATCTTTTAATATTTCAAGAAAACATATATATATTTTTCTTTACTCAAAATTAATATATTTTCTTCTTGTCAAACATATGATATATTTTTGTAATACTTGCAGAAATCATATTTTGTCCTCTTGGTTTCCAAAATACCGTTTATCAAAATATACTTATGAATTTAAATTTCCGGAATATTATGTAGCTTATATTCCTTGTTCGGTTTGTCCAAAATTTTGGGTTTAAATTGTATATTTATTTTCTTGGGATTTTGGTAATATTTTGTGTTATAATTTTTGGTATTTTGGTGAGTTATATTATTTCAAGTCCTAAAATAATATAACTAATACACATAATATACAAGTAAGCACACAAATTGTGACTTCTAAATATATATTTTTCTAATACATATTTAGTCACTTTTATTCATGAAAAACCAACCTCCAATATTTGTAATTCTTGTAACAAAATTTATGGAACATTTTATATGAAAAATCATGGTTAAAATACACTTGTAAACACTTGTTTAAAACTATTTTTCTAAGTGTTTAATTTCTAGAAAAATTTTGCCATAGTTCCCCCTTAAAAATGGAGGTTTCCAGCTTTCAAAGCATATCATTTTCTTTTATAAATCATCACAATTCATCAACAAAGCAAACAATACTTACCAAGTGTCAAAATCAAGCATTTTACACTACTCCTTGAACTTGAAAATTTGTAAAAATTTGTAGTAACTTAGTAGAGTGTTTAGTAAGCTTAGTTACCCTCTAAAGTGTGGTTATTTGTTTAAAAACATCATTCTTGAAGATTTTAGATCTTTACAACTTGTAAAATGATTTTCTAAAAATATTTCTTTTGGAATTTTTCTTGTTAGTAACATGTTTCTATGCTTGATTAACCACTAAAATTGTGATTAGTTTCTTTAAGAACCATGTTTATGTAAATCTCATAATTTAACTTAGTTTCTTGAGAAAATCATTTTTGAAATCATGCATTTACAAGATCTATATTATACTTTGATCATCATCATTCAAGAAAACACTTTATACTTCAAGTTCATGCTTACATAAAGTATGATCATCTTGGTTTTTCACAAGATCATCCTCTTATCTTGCTAGATCATGTGTTTAATCACAATCTAGCAAGCTTCTTATGATGTTTAACATCATAAACACAAATAATCAACAATCAAGAAACATATAAACACTTAAACAACATAGTTCATGATGATTTAGAGCTTTATGTTAAAGATTATGTTCTTGATCTTTAATGTTCTTCATGATTAGTTACTTATATCATCTTTTAACCAACTTAACAAGAAGTAAAATGAGATTAGAAGGGCCTTACTACTAGCACAAGGCTAGGGATGAGATTCAAGAAGATGAAGATGATAATTTAGGTGGAAAAAAGCACTTGAGAGAGGTCCTTCAATCCCCAAAGGCTCCAAGCTCCTTAAATAAGCTTCTTACACCCTAAGATCACTAGAGAATGGATGTAAGTGAGGTGAAGATGGTGGTGGTATGGTTGCTTGGTTTCAGCCGTAAGCAAGAGGGAGAGAAGAGAAAGTTGAGTGTTGGTGAGTTGTGATGAGAATGAAGTGAATGATCTTGTGGTTAAGTTATAAAACCTTCCAACATTGCTAAGTCCATTGGTTCATGTGTTCTCTAAAGTAAGGCAAGATCAAATAAACAAAGCAAGAAAAATCAAGGGTGGGCCACACTTGTCTAACCGTAATATGAGAGGGAGGGGGTATGGTTAGGTTGTGATGGTTAGTTAAGTTAGTTAGTTGTAATTTAAGGGTCTAGTTAGTGTATTTAGTTGTTATGTCATTATATGAGGTGGTATGATGTTCGGGGACCATAACTAGCTCGGAAATGATAATTTAAGGGTCTAGTTAGTGTATTTAGTTGTTATGTCATTATATGAGGTGGTATGATGTTTGGGGACCATAACTAGCTCGGAAATGATAAAACAATGCTTCTAGTGAAAATTTGGTGTTTCGGGTAGTGTCTGGTTGTTCGGTTGATTACCAGTTCATTAAGGTGCTAAACTATGCAGTTTAGTGTGCGTTATGTCACCTTTGTGACAGTTTTGATTCCCGACACTTAGGAAAGCATACTGGACCATTTACCCATAATTCTGCATAATATTAAGTTGTTTAAATGCTGATTTTTGCTGAATTCTGCAGTTTATGTGTGTTTTAGTCACTTTCCTGCACTTAAACTATCACTAGTGTAACACCTGTGCCTTCATGGCCATCAAACAAATACCGAACCAATGAAATATCATATTTCATACTTGGGATTTGTAAAAAATACGTGTATCATTTGCACATATCAATTCTTGTTCGATTTCAAACTCTAAATCGCTTTCTGGATAGTTATACGCGCACCGATGCGTAAATATAACCAGTTTAATGCAACAAACACTCCGGAATAGCGACATAGGCTTAACATACCTTAAATAACCTTTACATAACTTAGAAATAAGTTTTGAAGGCTTTGGTATGGCAAAAGCAAGCTAATTCGCTTACAGGGACTAAACTTGACAAATTGCGAAAGTATGCCAATTTGAACTGTAACAGACATTCCGGAGCATGACCATAAGTTAAACATACCATAAATATCCTTTACATAGCTTAGAAATAGGCTTTGAGGGGTTCGGTGTGCTAAAATAAACTTTTGGGTCATTCAGGGACTAAAAGTGTCAAAAAGTGCACAAGTTTGCACTTTTGCCCATAACTTACGTTCTGAATACATCCGGGCATCCAAAAATTTATGTAAGCATGACTACATTATATTTTAGTGTTCGCCTTAAGAAAAATCCATTCGTCGCGTCATTTGGATCGTTTTTCGCGCTTATGCGCATTCCGTCGTAATTAAGCGAACATCGCGATCGTACGGCCAAACGAACCGACATCCGAGATATTTTTGAGCATGTTTTGAGTTCCCTATACTTTAACTTCATTTTAGAGCCTTGAAATGAGGTTAACGGGGTTCAAACGCATCAAAAATCGCTTAAACGGGCTGCAGGGACTAAACCTGTCATTTTGAAACATTTCTGATACAGGAGGGTCAGTGGCGTAGCGCGACTGCCTAGGCCTTCACCGTCGCGCTACGCGACTGCCTATTCTGGGGCAGAAACATGCAGAAACTTCATTTTTCGCATTTTCGGGACCAGATTCGATGTATCGACAGCTGTTCACAGCTGTTACCCACTCCTAATCACTTTGCCACATGTTGATCTCTTATGGTGAGTGACCAAATGAGCCACCATAAGGTTCCGACAAGTGTACGCATGAGATTAAGGCACGATATTCGACAAACGATCCTAACGGTGGACCGTTTACTATAAATACCCCATCACCCCCAACCTCATTACTTACAAGAATCTGATCTATTTGACTCTAAGTTGGAACCATTGTTTCATACCTGAGTTATTGTGATCACGATTAGCATTCGGGGACCCTTCGTAAGTATTCTTTCGTTCTTTTCCTTATTTTACTGCTTTTCGAGTCAGAAAGTCAAACTTTGTTTGACTTTCAGCGTTGACCAGTAATGGTCAATGCGAAGTTCGTTTGAACTTCGCAACGTGATTGTAATCACGATGGTCATAGTCCCTTGGGACTATGCCTACTGATTACCACGTTGTCTAGGGTCGTAGGGTAAGCGATCTAATAAATCGCTTATACCTCGAACCCGACCCAGTTTGGTCGATCATTAGGATCCGACCAAATACATTAGGTGACCATAGTAGGTAGGGAATAACCTTCCGAGGTTATACCCTATGGTCACATCGTTTAAGTAGTTGTATGATAGGTAGTTTATATGCCTTAGGTAAATTACCAGAATACCCTTTTCATGTATAATTGGTAATTAAGCATATGTAACCTAAACCTTTGTCATATAACTGATTATTAAACATGTTTAGGCATATAATACTTGTCATAGGACTAGTTAGGCGGTCCGAACGCGTTTCACGCGAACGACGCGTTAAAGTAGCATAAGCTACCTAAACGGGTCGTAATGGGTCGTAAACACTTAGGTTAAGTTTCATTTAGTATGTAGGCTTTGTTAAACCAAATGACACGAGTCTCTACACTCGTTTGGTTTACAAACCCTAATGCTACCCGATCTTCCGATTTGGGTCCGGTTTATTAATGTAGTTACCTATAGTAGGTGCCGTTCGATTCCGTGATCTCTAGCTTTGCTTGGTGGTTATCCTAGGACTTCTGAGCAATCTCAAGTGAGTACATAGACCCCTCTTTTACTGTTTTCCAAACTGTTTTGGGGTGGAACACATGTGCCTACTTGTTACTTTCCTGCTTTTCTGTTTTCACATCATATACCGACTATGTTTGTTAGTACATTATAGTACATGATTTCATTACATTTCTGCTAGGTATGTTGACTGATAGCATGCTAGCACATTGATTTACATGACTTTTCTACTTTGTATGTTAACTTAGCATACTTAGTACATCATTTTACATTGCATCTCTGTTGCATATGTTCCAGTAACATATGGACACATTGTTTTACAGCTCTACCTTGTATGTTTACTCTAGCATACTAGGTACATTATCTTCATCTCATGCTTACATTTTGGTATGACATTTGGTTTGTTTAACGGGTCTATATAACATTCATTAACATTTGCTACGCCGCTCGGTAGTAGGTAGTGGTACCATAGGACTTGACAAATCCCGTTCCGGACATCCCAGGGAAAAGGGGATGAAAGGAATGACCGAATCCGAATACATATTCTCTTGATAACTCACTTTTACATAGTTATCCGGCTGTCTCAAGGCTTGAATGTTTGCGTTTAACATACTGCATAAGTGTTTGTATCAGTAAAGCATGCATTATTCTACAAAACATAACTTTGATTTAAACCAAGTTTTACTTCAATACTTTGTTTTGTTCATTTTTACTTATGGTTTAAGTAGTCTAAATTTTACTTACCATACATATCATTTTGGTTATACATTACTTGACTACTTTTGGACTATCAACATTTGACATGGTTTATACAAGGACTTTTGACTATTGGTTTAAACATAGACATTTGACATGGATATTTGACATAGACATTTGACTTGGATATTTGACATAGACATTTTGACATGATTTACATCTTGACATGAACATTTTACATTGTTTGGTTTGGTTTGATTAAGTGATTAAGTAACGATGCGTGTGTAATATGATACAAGCATGGTGGATACGCCGCTGGTACTTCCTATATATAAGTGTTTGTATGGTATTACAAGTCGTAACGTTATTTGAATCATTTCAGTTTGAGACATAGAACATTTCATACAAATAACATACTTTTCACAAGACATTGATTTATAAACAACTTATCTTATACAAACACATTTTACTTGGTTATTCATTTAACCTTACATTTATTTATACTTATCATCTGATCTTATCGTTTTTCAAATGATTTAAAAGACAAAGCAAATAACAAGGTTCATGACTAAACATTTTCTCAAACATAAGTCATGAATCTTATTTTCACAAAACCTATGTATCTCACAGGCATTTTTATGCTGACGTACCTATTTTCACATGTGTTTTTCAGGAGCTGTTGCATAAGATGATCAAGATACACATAGACAGACTTGGGCTTTAGTGACAATAAAAGATGCAAGACTAGTTAATTATGTTGTTTTTCTTTGTTTGTTAAGACATTATAACACTTTTAATCAATAAAACGAAACTTCAATTGCCATGGATTTGAAACAATTAATTCTGTTACAACACTCCCCGATATTTCCGCCACGTTTTGTATGTTCTACGTGGTCGGGGTGTGACAACTAGGAAGGTAGTTTCATGATCCTTACTTTCCTACACAATATTCTTATGTAACTCTTGGTTTCTGGATCATTCTGTGTCCCAATACCATGTCTGTCTAGATACTGAACTCCCGTCAGTATTTCTGATTTGTCTGATAACCGTGCTATCTTTGTTTCGTGCATCATTTGAATCCATAAAGTGTTGCATGCAATAATGATATGATATCATACAATATGTGATGCACATATATGTTTATGACAATAATCGCAAAGCATTCATGTCATTAATTTAAATCAGCACAGTCGTTAAGTCATAAATTATTGTTTAAGTATTGTACGGATACATGAAATTTTGACAGTTGTCACATAAACTTAGGTTTATTCAAAGACATTGTTTTGTACATTTTACATATGGGATTGAGTAAATACTTTTTTTTCACCATACATGACATTTGGTTACACATTGACATCATACATATGGTTTGAGTAAATACTTATTACTTGTCATACATTACATTTGATTATACATGACATGGTTTACATTGATATTTGGACAATGTAACGACTCGTATTAAAAAGTCCTAATAATTATTTTAATTATCCAATAAGAAACCCTAATTGAGACACCCAAGTGATTCTGCATAAACCCTAAAATTTTCAGAATTTTCGGAATCAGGATCAGGGGCCCTAAAACTAAGGGGGGTAAACCCTAGTTACGATTATCTAAATAACTTGTTGTCCGTTTTGAATTTTATGATTTCGTCAACTCAGCAAGCCTAGTTAGGGACGTGGCTACTCTATAAAACTAGGTGACCCTTCGCGTCACGCGAAGCCCAGAAGGGGACCCCTCGCGTTACGCGAGGGGGGTCAATTTTTGTGTATAAATAGCAGGCATTGGGACTTGATTTCTGGCACTGAAACGACGTAAAAATTTCAATTGTACGTTGAGTTATAGCAGAAACATTCCAAAACACACACGGATCACTAATCGTCGCCGCAATACAGGGTAATAACTCGATCGCTTATACGATTTAATGTCCGATCGATTAAACTATCCAATGGATGTTTAAGTGCTGCCCACATTAGGGTTTATGCTTTGTCATTCGTTGTTAATTCAATGGATGTTTAAGTATCGCACTTTGTCATTCGATGTGAGGGTTTGATCTCGTGAGTTATCATAAATGTTGTATTAAGTTACTAACCGAATTGTGTGCCTGTTATTAATTTAGGTTAAAAGGCTAATCAGTAGGCTAGGCTCTGCTCAATTAAATCTGCAATGTGAGTCATTTTCTTTTTATCAAATTACTTTCAAAATCAAGTTTATTTCAAAGTTATAATTACAGGGATTAAGTCTTTGTAATCACCAAACGTACAGCCGGTATGTGGGGTTTTGTATACATTACTTGATAATCGTCACCATTGGGGCAGCCAATGGGGGATATGACCATAGTCACAGATCCGGTCGAGTGACAAATACCGTGGGTAGTTGGTTTGATATCAGAAACATTGTAATCGCTCTTAATACTGTAAATTATAACAAAAGAGTCGTTTTAGTAAAAAGAATGATTCACTCAGTATTTTCCGCTGACAAAACATTTTTCAAACATGTTTCAGGTGATCTGTTGTGATCCAGGAAAAGTGCCGAGAAGCACTACAAGCTTAAGGAAGTGGCTCAATATAAAATAAAGAAACATGTTTTGTAAAATAAAAGATTTCTCCGTGAAATCTTCTGATTGTAAATTACCGAGATTTTATCCCGAGTTGTGAAATAAAATAATTGGGAAATATTTCAGTTTTTAAAAAGATCCTGAAGAAAACTTCCGCTGTTAAATAAATACCACGGGATTTCTGTCCCGCGGCTCCTGAAACGTGTTAAACCGGGTCGGGGGCCGTGACAGAAAAAGGTGGTATTAGAGCCACTGATTTAAGCCTATTAAGTATTTAGAAAATACTTAATTTTTTTTTCTACTTGTCATTCTGTGATTATGTGTTTCCTTATCTGATTATTTGTGTACAGTATGGGTAAGCAAAAGCTTTCAAATATCTATCTTAAATTAGATAGGTCATCCAACGAGAAGGGAAGCTCATCCCAAACCCTCAAATCACACTGAAATTCCTGAAGAAGGAATATTTGTGCGAAAGGCACAATATGAGGAACCACTTTCTCCTAATAAAAGAAGTTTGATATTTAAGAAAAGTCAGGAGAAAATAAAGAAATTCCAAGAAAAGAAGATTAAACAGGAAACCCAGGAATTAACCAGTAAATCACCTTGGGAGGACAAGTTAGATGAGAAATGGGCAGATCTTTATATGCTAGCCACCGTAGCAGTTAATACAAATCTTTAAATATTTTTAACTCAAGTTTTAGCAGTCTTATCAACTATAATCCAGAAACCTTAGTAAATAAATAAGTAAAACCTAGTGTGTTTTAATTTTTCAGTTGTTTTGTAGTTACCCAGTATGAAATAATATTTAAAGGTTTTCTATGAAATTTTGTTATAAAATTTTAATTTAGTAATTGTGTGTATTTTGCATAACAGCATGAGTGACTTGTCAGACGCCCTTCAGAACTTAAATCTCTATCCGGTAAAAATAGAGGTTTCCATAGATTTCAATAGGTATATACCAGATATAGAAGAACCTATTGAATTCAATGCTTCACCACCTCTGGAGAAACCCAAGCCCAAGAAAAGAACGAGATTTGTAGGATGGAGGCGTGTGCGTAGGAGGAAGCCCGTCACTAGAAAGATGCCTAAAATAGAAAATCCTTTAGATAAAGGGAAGGGAATTGAAGTCGGGGAAGAGTCTAGGCAGATGGGATTACAGTTTGATGAATATTCTAAGCAAATAGAAATGGAGATTGGAGGAGGTTCTCAGGTAGAAGTTGGAGAAAGTTCTAAACAAACTCAGGAAATGACATTGCAGGAAGAGCTAGATTTTATATTGGCAAGCTATGATACTATTCAGCCTGTCAATACAAATGTTTTTACTCGTCTTGTTGAAACTCAACTCCCTATAAACTTAGAGCCAGCAATCCCAGAACCTATAATCCACACCCAACCTCTGGGAATGGACGAATGGTGGACGAATGATTGGCAATTCCAAAACTTGCTCAACAGTCCTTATTCCTTTCTTCCTCAATTTGGACCCTGAACCAATACCTAATCCGCCTATGAGTAATGAGAATTTAGATGAACTCTGCCACTTTGGCGAGGAGTTAATGGATGCGGGAAATAGGATCAGGGAAGTAGGAGAACAGATCTCCTGGAAGTATGATGAATTTATGAGACTGTGGTTGTAAATTAGCAATAATAATATAATCATGTGAAATAACCTAAAATAAAACTTGTAAAAAAAATAATCAGTGTGTAATGATGCATAATATATATATGAAAAGGAGAAACCAAGAAATCGATAGTTTTGGCTATATATATATTGTGAAATTAGTATGATTATTTTGTGTATAATTGTTATTTATTCGATACTAATAAATTATATATTAAATTATCAGATGGAAAACGCTAATAATGAACCAGTAAATGAGGTTAATCAATCTGAGCAACAACCGGGGGATCAATATATGACTAGGCAGGATATAGAAAATATCGTTGCTCAATGGATAGCCAACGCTATTCCAGCAATAGTTGATGCTGTTAGAAATCCAATAGAACTGGAACAAATCATTCCTAGTAAACGTATTTCTGAAGATAACTTCAGTAATAGCGTAAATGGAGGTAGTAATCATAATCATGATAATAATCCACGGCAGGCTCCGCTTCCTAAGAAAATGAAAGTTGCAACGCTTGGTTGCACTTATAAAGAATTTCTTGCTTGTAAACCCACTGAGTTTGCAGGCAATGAAGGAGCGACTGCGGCACTGCGTTGGTTAGAGAAAACCGAGGCAGTAATTGCCATAAGTAAATGTGTCAAGGACGATCATGTTATGTACGCGTCAAATCTTTTTAAAGAAGGGGTGCTAGAATGGTGGAACATGGTGTTACAAGAAAAAGGAAGGATGATGGCATATGCTATGAACTGGGAAGAATTTAAGAGTCTTGTAGAAAGAAAATTATGTCCCGAATATGAAAAAGATCAAATGGAAAATAAGTTCTTAAATCATCGAATAATGGGTGTAGATTGTCGCAGTTATACTTCGATATTCTTTGAATATGCTAGAGTGGTACCAACATTGGCTTCGCCAGAACCGGTACTCATTTCTCGCTATATTTGGGGATTGATTGGTGAAATCCGCAATATCGTTAAAGCTGCTAGACCTCGTACGATTGACGATGCTGTGGAATTAGCTAACACCCTAACTGACGAACTGGTACGCACACAAGATGAAAACAGGAAGAAGGAATTGGCTCAGAAAATTACCCAAGGATTTCGTACGGGTAATAATAACAGCTTCAGGAGAAGAGGAACAGGGCAATCTTCAACTCCGTCTGATGCATGTGAAGTGTTATATATATTAGGTGTATATTTTAAGCCCCTTTAACACTTATTTTTAGCCAAGTTTTAAATTTATAAAACACGATATTTTACTAACACTAAACACACATATGGTCAAGTGCACCCATCGTGAGCGTAGTATAGTGTAGGCAAGATACCGAGGTCGTCCAAGGACACAAGAGCTTTTAGTACCAGTTTATCCTCAACGTCTAATCAAAATAAAAAGTTTAGAAAAATGTTTTAAACTAAGAAAAATAAAAACTAACTAAAATGCTGAAAATAAAAATAAAAATAAAAACAGATAGACAAGATGAATCACTTGGTTCCGACTCGTATCTAGTGTAACCTTTGATTATTTCCGCACTTTTGCACATATTTAAGAGATTATCTTAGTTATTGTAGTAGGCTCATCTTTTGAAGGTGACGTTACCCTCACCCCAGTAGTTTGAGTCAGCAAGGATACAATCCTAAAAGGGTGGATTATTGGAAGATAATTAATTAAGTTATTAATGCAATATTATGGTAGGCCCCGCTTTTGGCGGTGACGTTACCCTCGGCTAAGTAGTCTGAGTCAGCAGGGATACAGTCCTAAATAGCCGGGTTATAGTATTAATAGTAGTTAACTTATGAGGGGATCAAAGAGTTTGGACCCCCGCCATCCAATACCGTGAAGCATTGAAAGAGGTCCTACTAAATTTGACCCAGGTCCATTGCAGGACCTCTAAACGCTGAACAATGGAAAGACCTTTACCAAACTGTTCCCTTAACCCCCGACCAGGTAGCCAACATACCTCCATATAGACCGTGGAGATATGAATGGTGAAAATCTTTTATTTTATATAGACAGTAAAATAATGTCAAGACACCGCGGACAAACGATAAGGAAAGATCACCTTCAACATAAGTAACTAGTTATTAAAGTCATTAATACAAAACCAAATAAAAAGTGCAAAAGATTAGAAATAAAAAGTATTACACTAGACACTTTGTCTTCACCAAGTGATGTAAGAGACTTAGGCAAACATGGCCTTGATTGTCAAGAACTCTTACGATCAATCTTGGATCCCGAGACGACTCACACACTCTATGATGGACAATGGATGATGGTGGTGGATGATGGTGTTATGGTGGTGGTGGGTGGTGGGTGAAGTGTGAGAGAGGTGGTGTGCCAAGGGATGAGTTGAAATGAAACCAAGCACTCCTATTTATAGGCTGAACAGAAGGCTGGGCACGGCCCCGTGTCTGCTGGACATGCCCCCGTGCCTGTCTGACACTCTCTCTCTTCATTAATTGTAATTCGCAATTACAATTAATGCACCTGCTGTACTTTCGCCACGCCCCCGTGTTCACTGGACACGGCCCGTGGTGGGCAATAGAAGCTTCTATAGGTTTGTCTTTTCTGCTGCTTCTTGGGCACGGCCCCGTGCTGGCTGAGCACGGGGCGTGTTCAGTCTTCTGCCTTCTCTATTTTGCTTGGGAAGATGCCGTTGAGGGGTCGGGCAGTCCACTTATGTTCCTTTTCTTGTATTTATGTTAGATTTAGCTGTCTTTTTGCTTCTTTTGTGAATTTGAGCTTATTTAATCCTGAAAATACAAAAGGAAGACAAAAACACTCTTTTTCCAACATTAGTACTTAAAAAGGGTTAGTTTTATGCCTCATTTGATGTAATTTATATGTTGCATTTTACACACATCATCGTCATTCTGCAGGAAATGCAAAAAGAAACATTATGGAAGATGCGATATAACCTGCAATTTTTGCAAAGTTGTAGGACATCGTGAAGAAAACTGCAGGAAGAAATCCACAATTTGTTACAATTGTGGAGAAGCAGGACATTTCAAAACAGAATGTCCTAAATTGGTCAAACCAGCAGACAACAAAGCCAAGACAGCCGACAGAGCTACTAAAAAGAATGTCAGAGCATTTCAGTTAACTACTCAGGAAGCCGAGATGATTCCTGATGTGATAGCTGGTACGTTCTTAGTTCACAACATTTACGCAAAAGTATTATTTGACTCTGGTGCGAACCAAAGTTTTATCAATACTTCATTTTGCCAAGCTCTTAATTTACCTTTAACCAAACTTAGGAAGATCTTTACAGTAGAAACAGCAGACGGAAATTCTGTTAGCATAGATAAAGTTTTGCAAAAGGAAAATATAGAACTCTCAGGTCATAAATTCTTTGCAAACCTATTACCTATGAAATTAGCCGAATTTGATGTTGTGTTAGGAATGGATTGGTTAGTAGCCAACCATGCTCGAATTCTTTGTGATCAGAATTCCATAGAAATTCAAGCACCTAATGGAGAAGTAATCATAATTACAGGAGATAAACCACGTAAGGCCATGAAGTTCATATCAGTAATGAAAGTTGCTAGTTATGAACGAAAGCAAGGCATAGTATATATGATTTCAGTAATCATTAGTACTAAGGGAAAAGAACTTAAGGAGATTCTTGTAGTTTCAGAATATCCAGATGTATTCCCAGAAGAGTTACCAGGGTTACCACCAGATAGGGAGGTAGAATTTAGGATTCATCTAATTCCAGGAACTATACCGATAGCCAAGGCACCTTATCGGTTAGCACCCACAGAAATGTTAGAACTGAAAAAGCAATTAGATGAATTACTAAGTAAAGGTTTCATACAACCTAGTTCATCCCCGTGGGGAGCACCAGTGTTGTTTGTTAAGAAAAAGGATGGTTCGATGAGAATGTGTATTGATTATAGAGAGTTGAATAAGGTTACAATTAAGAATCGATACCCATTACCTAGGATTGATGATCTATTCGATCAACTTCAAGGAGCTAGATATTTTTCTAAGATCGACTTACGCTCCGGATATCATCAATTAAAGGTACAAGAGGAAGACATACCTAAAACTGCTTTCAGAACTAGGTATGGTCATTACGAGTTTACAGTCATGCCCTTTGGGTTAACGAATGCACCTGCCGCATTCATGGACATGATGAATAGAATCTGTAAACCGTATCTGGATAAATTTGTAATTGTCTTCATTGACGATATACTTATTTATTCCAAAAGTCAAGACAAACATTGTCAGCACTTGCATGCACTCTTAACTTTGTTAAGAAAATAAAAGTTGTACGCCAAATTCTCAAAGTGTGAATTTTGGTTACAAGAAGTGCAATTCTTAGGTCATATGGTGAATCATGAAGGCATTCATGTAGATCCTGCTAAGATAGAAGCAATTACTAAATGGAAGGTTCCGCAATCCGCAATGGAAATCAGAAGTTTTATAGGTTTAGCTAGATATTATAGACGGTTTATTAAGGATTTTTCCAAGATAGTTGTACCATTAACTAAGCTAACCTGTAAAGCAGTTAAGTTTGAATGGGGATCTAAACAAGAAGAAGCCTTTAGAATCTTGAAACAGAAATTAACCAATGCTCCAATCTTAGCCTTACCAGAAGGAACTGAAGATTTTGAAGTATATTGTGATGCTTCAAAACTAGGATTTGGATGTGTACTGATGCAACGCAAGAAGGTAATTGCGTATGCTTCAAGACAATTGAAAAAGCACGAAGAAAACTATACGACTCATGATCTAGAATTAGGAGCCGTAATTTTTGCTCTAAAGATTTGGAGACATTATCTGTATGGAAGTAAGTTTACTATCTATACAGATCATAAAAGTTTAAGATATATATTTGGACAAAAAGAGTTAAATATGAGGCAAAGGAGATGGATGGAAATCTTAAGTGACTACGACTGTGATATTCAATATCATGAAGGAGAGGCAAATATAGTTGCAGATGCCTTAAGTCGTAAGTACCATGAAAAACAACGACGAGTCCGTGCTCTCAGATTAAATCTACAGTTAGATTTAATGGAACAAATAAAGAATGTTCAGGAAACAGCAATCAAGGATGATGCTGAAGGAATGAAAGGACGAATAAAAGAATTAGAGCAAGGAGCTGATGGAATTTGGAAAGTCCACCAAAGCAGAATTTGGGTACCTAAGCAGGGAGAATTAAGAAATAAGATTTTAGAAGAAGCCCATAAATCTAGGTATACCATACATCCAGGAAATAATAAAATGTACCAAGATTTAAAGAAGAATTTCTGGTGGATAGGCATGAAAAAGGATATAGCTAGATATGTTTCTAAGTGTCTTACTTGTTCACAAGTTAAAGCAGAACACCAGAAACCTTCAGGTCTACTACAACAATTGGAAATGCCTGTATGGAAATGGGAACTCATAACAATGGATTTTGTTACTAAGTTACCCAAAACCAGAAAAGGTAATGACGCGATTTGGGTAATTGTGGATCGATTAACCAAATCTGCTCACTTTCTACCAATGAAAGAAACCTTTAGCTTGGAAAGATTGGCAAAGTTGTATGTAGATGAAGTCGTATCTCTACATGGAGTTCCACTCTCCATTGTATTAGATAGGGATAGTCGTTTCACTTCTCATTTCTGGAAAAGTTTCCAAGAAGCAATGGGAACTCGACTAAACTTGAGTACTGCATATCATCCTCAAACAGATGGACAAAGTGAAAGGACGATCCAAACTCTAGAAGACATGCTTCGAGCATGTGTGATAGATTTTGGTGGAAATTGGGACGAGCATTTACCTCTTATCGAATTCTCCTATAATAATAGTTATCATTCAAGTATTGAAACTGCTCCATTCGAGGCACTGTATGGAAGAAAGTGCAGAACTCCAGTTTGTTGGGCAGAAATCGGAGAAAGCTAATTGTCAGGTCCTGAAATACTGCAAGAGACAACTGACAAGATTACTCAGATCAAGGAAAGACTAAAGACAGCTCGAGATCGTCAAAAGAGTTATGCAGACAATAGATGCAAGCCGTTAGAATTCCAAGTTGGAGACAGAGTTCTGTTGAAAGTTTCCCCTTGGAAAGGAGTTGTTAGATTCGGTAAGAAAGGAAAGCTAAGTCCAAGATACGTAGGACCATTTCCAGTGATCCAACGTATAGGACCAGTTGCTTATCGTTTACAACTACCAGATGAGTTAGCTGGAGTACATGATGTACTTCATGTATACAATCTCAAGAAATGTCTATCAGACGAATCTTTGATAGTACCTCTCCAAGATATAGAGGTAAACGAAAAATTAAAATTTGTTGAGAAACCTCTTCAGATAGAAGACAGAAAAGTAAATTTTCTCAAGCACAAACGACTAGTGCTAGTTAAAGTAAAGTGGGATTCAAAGAGAGGAACTGAATACACTTGGGAGCTGGAATCAGAGATGAAGAGAAAGTATCCTCAATTATTCCGGTAAATCTCAAGGACGAGATTTTTATTAAGGTGGGGAGAATGTAACGACTCGTATTAAAAAGTCCTAATAATTATTTTAATTATCCAATAAGAAACCCTAATTGAGACACCCAAGTGATTCTGCACAAACCCTAAAATTTTCAGAATTTTCGGAATCAGGATCAGGGGCCCTAAAACTAAGGGGGGGGTAAACCCTAGTTACGATTATCTAAATAACTTGTTGTCCGTTTTGAATTTTATGATTTCGTCAACTCAGCAAGTCTAGTTAGGGACGTGGCTACTCTATAAAACTAGGTGACCCTTCACGTCACGCAAAGCCCAGAAGGGGACCCCTCGCGTCACGCGAGGGGGGTCAATTTTTGTGTATAAATAGCAGGCATTGGGACTTGATTTCTGGCACTGAAACGACGTAAAAATTTCAATTGTACGTTGAGTTATAGCAGAAACATTCCAAAACACACACGGATCACTAATCGTCGCCGCAATATAGGGTAATAACTCGATCGCTTATACGATTTAATGTCCGATCGATTAAACTATCCAATGGATGTTTAAGTGCTGCCCACATTAGGGTTTATGCTTTGTCATTCGTTGTTAATTCAATGGATGTTTAAGTATCGCACTTTGTCATTCGATGTGAGGGTTTGATCTCGTGAGTTATCGTAAATGTTGTATTAAGTTACTAACCGAATTGTGTGCCTGTTATTAATTTAGGTTAAAAGGCTAATCAGTAGGCTAGGCTCTGCTCAATTAAATCTGCAATGTGAGTCATTCTCTTTTTATCAAATTACTTTCAAAATCAAGTTTATTTCAAAGTTATAATTACAGGGATTAAGTCTTTGTAATCACCAAACGTACAGCTGGTATGTGGGGTTTTGTATACATTATTTGATAATCGTCACCATTGGGGCAGCCAATGGGGGATATGACCATAGTCACAGATCTGGTCGAGTGACAAATACCGTGGGTAGTTGGTTTGATATCAGAAACATTGTAATCGCTCTTAATACTGTAAATTATAACAAAAGAGTCGTTTTAGTAAAAAGAATGATTCACTCAGTATTTCCCGCTGACAAAACCTTTTTCAAACATGTTTCAGGTGATCTGTTGTGATCCAGGAAAAGTGCCGAGAAGCACTACAAGCTTAAGGAAGTGGCTCAATATAAAATAAAGAAACATGTTTTGTAAAATAAAAGATTTCTCCGTGAAATCTTATGATTGAAATTACCGGGATTTTATCCCGAGTTGTGAAATAAAATAATTGGGAAATATTTCAGTTTTTAAAAAGATCCTGAAGAAAACTTCCGTTGTTAAATAAATACCACGGGATTTCTGTCCAGCGGCTCCTGAAACGTGTTAAACCGGGTCGGGGGCCGTGACAGTTTATAAATAAACATTTTGACATTGGCTTTGACAAGACATTTTTGGTGGTTATTTGGTAAGTGATTTAAATAACGAGGCGTGTGTAATATGATAAAAGCATGGTGGATACGCCGCTGGTACTTCCTATATATAAGTGCTTTTATGATATTACATATCGTAGCGTTATCTAAACCATTTCGTCAAATACATGATACATTTTTATACCAATAACATATTTTTACAAGACGTTGTTTTACAAATGACATGTTTTACACAAATTCATTTTTACTTGGTTATTCATTTAACCATGCATTATATTATATCATTGATTTTCTTATTGAATTTCACATGATTTTATAAAAGAAAACATTTTTTACAAGGTTCATGACTGCTTTTTGTTAAACACTTCTTTTAACTACAAGTCATAAATCCTTCATAAACAAAACCTATGTATCTCACAGGCATTTTTATGCTGACGTACCTATTTTTACATGTGTTTCAGGAGCTAATGCTTGATATTGATTGTGCTACACTTAGGTGGACTCGGGCCTTAGTGACTTAAAAGACAGTTTAATTATGTCATGCTTCCATTAATGCAAAGACAATGTAAACAATTTAATTAATAAAACAAAACTTTAATTACCATGGTTGTGAAACAATAATTCTATCGCTCCACTCTCCGACGTTTCCGCCGCGGTTTGTTGTTTACGCGGTCGGGGTGTGACATGTACTGGATTGACTAGAATGCCCTTACACAAACCCAAGCGCCTCTTTTTTTTCTCTTCAATTTCACTCGTTTAATCTTAGCCCTTGATTAAATCAATTGATGGTCAAGATTACTTTCTAGCCTTCCTAGCAAAAAAAAAACTTCCTATTATATCCTAACCCTTTATATATTAATTAATGTAATTAAATATTATTAAATGCACTTAAAATAAAAAAATTGTTCACTTGTAAATACTTATCTTACATAAAAATAAAGTAAATCACGAATGAAAACAATAATTTAATAGAAAAACCTAAATGTGGTGGAAACGTTCTTTTATAATTTGATAGAAACAATCTTAAATTACAAAACTTCACAGGAAAATTCACTTAAAACACAAATTTGATAGAGAACAAAATAAGAAAAAAAAACACATAAAAGAATTTAACTGATACAGACAAGTACAAAAACTAGTATAGTAGATAATCAGATAATGTCTTCTTAAAACATTTATATTTTCTCTAATAAACAATTTTTTTGTCGAAGTGCGACAGTATTGCTTTTTTTATTTATTTTCTAATAAACCTTTTTAATTTTTTAGACTAAAAGTGTTTTAGACTTCAAAAAAAACAATTTTAAAAATAATGAAATTTTTAGGGGTAATATGGAAACTTTTAATGTGATTTAAAAAAAAGGAAAGAGGGGCATGACAAGCAAAAGAGGGGTGCATTTAGCTTAACCCTATTCATTTACAAGATATTATCTTGCTATGGTCAACCAGCTAGATTATATGTGGGGGATGAGTATATTTGGTCTACTACTGGCGTTCAGCAGGGGGACCCCTTGGGGCCCCTCCTTTTTGCCCTTGTTCTACACCCCCTTGTTCACCAAATAAGGGATCGCTGCAAACTTTTATTTCACGCCTGGTACCTAGATGACGGAACGCTTATTGGAGATGCCACCCAAGTGGCTAATGCTTTAGATATCATCAGAGCTGAGGGTCCTTCCTTAGGGCTTCAACTTAATATAAAGAAAACTGAAGTTTTCTGGCCAACCTGCAATGGTGTAAAGGTTCAGGAGGGCTTATTCCCTCGGGGGATTGGGAGGCCGGTGCTGGGTGTGAAACTCCTGGGGGGTGCCGTTAGTCGTGATGCAGAGTTTATTAGTGGTATGGCTCTTAAAAGAGCGAACTGTGCAGTCGAGCTGATGAGGTGCCTTAAACGCCTACGGGACCCTCAGAGCGAGCTCCTCTTGCTTCGTTCTTGTATGGGTGTTGCTAAATTACTGTTTGGTCTTCAAACGTGTCAACCTTCTTTGGTCGGAGGAGCTGTCTCTGTTTTTGATGAAGGCCTCCGGGGAGCATTAGAGGATATTGTTGTTTGTGGGGGTGCTTTTTTGGGAGATCTACAGTGGAGGTTGGCTTCTCTCCCGACCCGGTTCGGAGGCTTGGGGATTTGTACGGCCGAGGATGCCTCTTCATATGCTTTCGTGGCTTCAAGGGCCCAATCTTGGGGTTTACAAGACCACATACTCCGAGAATGTGTTGGGGATGTTTTAGACTCCGATTACAGGAGTGCGTTGGACCTTTTGCATAGTTCTCTTCCCGACCTTGATATTGGCGGTTTCTACATTAAAGACACCGCCCCTCCTAAATCCCAGAAAATTCTGGCGAATGCCTTATATGGCGAAATTGTCAAGAGGTTTGAAGAGAAGTTTGTTTTATCCCCTCGAAAAAGAGCTGTGTTTGAATGTCTACGTGCCCCACATGCTCAGGATTTTCTGTCTGTCGCACCTATTGAAGGATTGGGGCAACACATGTCGGCTGTGGAATACCGTGCTATCCTTAGATACCGACTGATGATTCCTTTGTTCCCAGTTGACGAGCCATGTCCGGTATGCCGCAAAGCGTGTTTGGATTCTTTCGGCGAGCACGCGATCCACTGTAAAGAGCTACCAGGGTTTAAATATCGGCATGATTGGGTGAGAGATGTGTTATGCGATGTTCTTAAGCGGGCAAGGATCTCTGCCAAAAAGGAGGCTCCAGTAAATTTCCTGACTGACCCCTTAGAGGGGAGGTCCACTTTACGCCCAGCGGACATCCTTGTGTTTGGATGGGAAGGGGGAAACACGCTTGTGTAGATCTAACTGGAGTCTCCCCCCTTGTCGGGCTCAAGGACAAGGGCTTTGTCGTAGGGCAAGCGGTGCTCAAGGCAGAGGCGAGCAAAGTGGCAAAACATGAGAAAGCCTGCCTGGAGAATCAACATGTGTTTGTCCCGTTTGCGTTTGATACCTTTGGTGGTCTCGCTCCTGACGCTGTGCGACTTTTGAATCGGGTTCAAAAAGTCGTTAATAGTAATTCTTCGTCGCTAAAGGTTTCAAACTTTGTGTTTAGTAGAATTGGTTTTTCTATTCAAAAGGGGGTGGCGGCGCAACTTGTTGCCCGACTACCTGCCATTGCTTTGTAATTGCATTTTTTCGTGTGGAATGATATTATAAGTTTATTTAAAAAATAAAAAATAAAAAAAATAAGCTATCACCGTTTAAATTCATGTGAAGCTCGAATTACATATTGATACTCTTGACATTAGGTGCTCCAAGTCAGCCAATGATCTCTAGATCAAGTGGTGGAAGTCTTGCATTTCTCTTGAGAGATGCAGGTTCAACTCCCATTTGGTACAAAGTGAGGCACTGGTGGGCAATGGGAAACCTGGGTTGGATCCTTGAGCCAAACGGGTTTTACCGGTAATTTCACCGTATTGTCTACAGGCGGGTGGGTTACCGGATTTCCTCGGAATTGGTGGTGGACTCGAGTTACTCTCAAAAGCGCACTTGTTTTAATTATTATAGGAGTAAAATGCACGGATAATCCCTGTGGTTTTGCAAAGTTTCAGCTATAGTCCCCAGATTTTGGAAATTACACTCATAGTCCCTGTGGTTTGACAGTTTGTTTCGCTGATAGTCCCTAGAGTGGATGTGGGTTAGTTTTCTCAGTTAAGTCCATGTGAAATTACAAAATTACCCTTGCTTTTATTATATTCATCATCATCATCATCAGTTCTACTCTCTCTTTCTCTCTCACTAAAAACCACCACCACCGTCACCTCCCCTGCCGCCATCACCACTCCCCACCACCGCCATCCCCTTCCACCACCACACCTCCGCCTCCTGATTAATTCACAATTTCAAAAAAATTCAACATCAATTCACAATTTGATTAACCTAATCATACACGATTTCAAAAATATTCAACATCAATTCACAATTTCAAAAAAATTCAACATCAATTCACATATTATTCTCAATAAACCTAATCCACCATCTGATTAACCTAATCATACACGATCAAATCCAATAACACAAATTCAACCGCAATCAAACACAGCCACCAAACAAATAAGCAATATTTTAACAGATCTACAAGGAAACATACATAACAAATCAAGTATTGACCGAATTACCTCAAGAGGGAGGCTCATGAAATCATCAGAAGGGTTGGATTGCATTTCTTTGACCTCCTGTAGAATCCTCTTGACCGATGGATTCTTCATGTTATACTTGTCCCCCATTTTTTAGATTGAAGATCGAACAGATCTGGTGGTTTTTAGTGAGAGAGAGAGAGAGAGAGTAGAAAGATCTGGGTATTAGAGAGAGAGAGAGAGTAGAAAGATCTGAGTATTTGATGAATATAATACATGAAATCTCTGATCATGCTAATACATACACAAATTTGATGAATATAATAAAAGCAAGGGTAATTTTGTAATTTCACATGGACTTAACTGAGAAAACTAACCCCCATCCACTCCAAGGACTATCCGCGTAACAAACTGTCAAACCACAGGGACTATGAGTGTAATTTCCAAAATCTGGGGACTATAGCTGAAACTTTGCAAAACCACAGGGACTATCCGTGCATTTTACTCTTATTATAGCATTGCATTTATGTAATTAGTATAATGTAGCATATCTTCTCAATACACCTTTTACTGTTGCTTCCCTTCCAAGTCACAAACAGCTCAGCTCCATGATGTTGCCCAAACTTCAAAGTCCAAAGTATAAACTCCCTTCATTGACCGTCAAACTAAGTACACGCCAACTTCGAAAATAATAATATGAACTCACCAACGCATTCAACAGCAATGACTACATTTACTCAATACTCGTTAAGCACAATCAAGCACTAAATTCTTAGCAAAACTGGAAAGTTCATATAATCGATCAATTCAGTTGACCACAAAAGTCAACTGTAGTATGACAGATAGATAGTAGATAACCCATCAAAGAAAAACATAGGGTTTCCGAATAAACTGAATTGAGATAAGAAAATTTGAAAACACCAAAACCACATATATAACATAGTATAAATTTTACATCAAAATAACTTGCAGCTAAAGCAGCAGTTACTTCTTTGTATCACAAATAAAACACAGAAAACTAATCCAAAAAATAACAAAACGTTCACGACTCACCCGGATCGCGGTCCATTTCTGCCACCTCTGAAACAACCACCACCCCTTTGAAACGGCTTTCTCCCTCCACAATTTGAAAACCCGTTGCCTTGATTAGGATTTTGAGAACTTTCACCATTTGCAGCAGCAACAAAAGGTCTCACAACACCGTTATTATTTTCCATTTGAAGTTGATTGGGCATTGCAACTCCTTGTGGTAAGCCCGCGAACACCATTGGCGGGCCCATTTGTGATTGGTTGAAGTTATTCTGAGGCATACCTGAAGGCCAAGACGCAAATGCACCAAAATTGGGAGGAACACCTGGAACAAAGTTACCAGAAAACATCTGGCCCGGTGGAGTGTTGAATTGTGGATTCTGAAAGGGTTGCTGAATAAAGTTTTGTTGCATAAATGGTGGTCCATTGGGAGGAAACCTGATATTTTGTAGCTGAATTGGCGAGAACCCGAATGGCCAAACTCCAGAAGGGATGTTAGGTGCCTGTGAAAACGCGTATGGTCCACTGGTAGGTCCGCAAGTAGGCCTATTGTTAGGCCCACTTGTAGGCCCATGATTAGGCCCACTAGCCAAAGGCTGTTGATCATTTTTCCAGTTACCACTGCGGTTTTTGGACTTCTTATCCTTTTTCGTACGCCCATTTTTCTCTCCAGTTGATCCCCTCTTTGCCATTTTGATCATTCTCTTGTACTCCGCCTCCTTCTCATCATCCGAGAACTCTAATTCTTCAGATAACTCTTCATCATTTTCACCAGACGCATCGTAACCTTTTTTATAAAGATTGTTGTTGTTTAGAACATAATCTGCAAATTCAGGAACAAAAGAGATCAAGCTGCCTTGTTCGAGCCCAGTAGGGATCTCGGTTTCAGAGTTGTACCGGACGATATAGTAAGGATTCTTTACGGGTCCAAATATTTCATCCACTACCCCTAGCGGTGATCTGCTTTCTGTGATCCATAGAATCGAGCCCTCACTTAAAGGGTTATGAACCTCCACTCCTTCCACAACCACTTGAGAGCCCATAATCTGTACGAACGAAACCAAATATTAAAAATTCAGTCAAACTAGACCTTTAACCAAACCAAATGTTTAGTAAAGAATTTTGCAAGAAGCTCGTAAACACGAACAATGTTTTTTTCACTTCATCAAGTCCGTTTATGCAAGGTTTAAAAGGCGGAAACGGGCATCGAGGCGTCTTCCCTTAGCCTCATGAGGCGTAAGCCTCGAAACATTATTAAAAAATAGTAGGTATACATATATATCTCATAATTTTATATAAAATAAACATCATGAACATTATAAAACCTAATTTTAGTAATAAAACAAACATCATAATTCATAAAGTTCAACAAGCAAGGTTTAACATAAAACAAACATCATAAAATAGTTTGACAACCAAAATTAGCCCACTATTGGGTTGGCCCACCAATTAAGCCCAATAAACACTAAATGGATCCAAAACTAAAAAAAATTCAATTTTCATAAGGTCTGGTGAGGCTTAAGCCTCAGCGCCTCTTACACCTTGAAAAGCCTTGGCAAGCTGAGGCCTAGGTTTCAATAAACCCCTATGAGGCTAAGCCTTTTATGCGATTTTTCATAGCCTCAGCCGAGGCGTAAGCCTCAAAGCAAGCCTCGGAAAGCCTTCCTTTTTAAATCATGTGTTTATGTTCATCTGTTTATATATTAATTAAATTTTATTTACTATTTATTAGTAGTACTAATTGGCCCATCATGCATCAACCTATAAGCCCAATCAAACTTTAGAAACAAGCCTTGGGTAATCGACTAATGAACAAACACATACATTTTCTTCCTTTTTGTTCATTCATTCCATTCATTTACGTTCCATTCATTTACGTTCTTTTATGCTCATCCATCTACGTTCCTTTAGAAGATTAACAAACAAATATAGACAAAAATACGTACAGAGTCATTTTCATAACCGGCAAACATGAACAAGAAAAAAATTTGAACAAAACTAAGGCAGGTTTTTTCTTTATTTGCAGTGAGCTTACCAATAATACAGCTCCAACTGGAAGTGTCTGATGATGGGGTTGTATGGTTACAGTCACCGGAGGGACTGGAGGGAGATCCTGCAATCAACAAAAAACAAGAGCTACCCATCAGGATGAATGGATGATCAATGAAACATAAAATGTAAAATTAACTATGATGCACAAGGTAGTGTTTGGATCTGCTTTTTCACACATCAAGTTGCAATAAGCGATTCTGATTCTGAATATCAAACATTTGCATAATCAATTTCATATCATATGACTAATCAATTTCACACATCAACATGTATGCAAGGCACTCCAATGTGTTTTGATCCCAAAAGGCGACGCGTGATGTTGCGAAGAGTTTGTTAAAAAAATACTTGCAAACTATTTATAGATGATTATTTTAACTTGTCAACTTTTAAGTACTAAAATGTAAGATATTCTTATCATCCGATTTGTTCAATCAATGGTCTAATTTGTTGGCCATTGCTCAATCAATGGTCAGGTTCAAAAAAAGGAGCCCCATGGTAATGGAAAGTGGCGGAGGTAGGTATAAGACTTCGAGATTAACCGACACCAATCTTATTTGTGTTTTATGTAGGACGCATAGCATGAGATTTTTGGTAGACCCCAATCTTTTTTAGAGTTTGACAGCACAGTATTTATCAAAATGGATGCATGTGGTGTAGTGTTAAAGCGTGTCAAATATCAGGTAAAGGCTGGCAGTTCGAGTCTTGTTAGAGACGGTTTTAAGTTTCAAACTTCTATGTTTTTCAATATAAAAACAAAACCCTTCAGATTCTCATTCAAACCATTCAGCTTCAGATTCTCCCCCATCGTTATCTTTTTCCTCTGATCCCTTTCTCGATTCCTTTATATAGTCTGTTTGGGATGATTTGCTCGATCACCGTAGTATTTGTGTATCTAAAAATCCAAACTTCCGTTCTAATATTGTTGTGTTGATCCAGGAAACTCGGCGCTTCCTCAGCACACCAGGAGACTTAAACTTTATTTCTTTAATTCTTTTGTTAATTATTGTAATAATATTCATTTGTTTGAACTGCTTAAATTACACAAAATCCGCCTTCGGCGAGGCTCGAACCCTTGATATCAAGGGGAGCAACACCTTAACTCCAATGTCTTTGCCAATTGGACCCAACCCCCCACCCTGTAATAATATTCATTTAATTTGTATATATGCTCCATAGTTATTAATGGTGCGAGGCGCACTCAGGGCGATTTGTTGGGCCCGGGGCCTTATTTGCGCCTGGGCGCTCGCTTTAATAACTATGTTGGCATACATGAACTAACCTGAAGATTAAAGGCGCGAGGCGCACTCTTGGTTTTGAAAAGCGAGAGGCGCACAAAAGCGACGAGGTCTAAAATTGAGGCGCAAAGCGCAAAAGCGGTGGGCTTTTCGTACCCGAGGCACAAGATGTTTATATAATTTTTTTATATATCCCATACACCCATAGGTTTTAGCTTCCTTTAACCAAAATATCGCTATAATTAAGGCTTTTATTCCATTTTACTTACATGTACAAGTCAAAAAACCCAAGGTACAACATTTTTCTGCAGTAAAACACCTCAGGTACATGAGGCGCGGGCCTTAGGCCAAAAAGCCCCCAAAAAAACCCTAAAATTTGCGCTGCGCGCTTTTTTAAACCCAGGGCGCACTCAGGGCGATTTGTTGGGCCCGGGGCCTTATTTGCGCCTGGGCGCTCACTTTAATAACTATGATATGCTCTACAATTTTGTGGAATGCCTGAGGATTTTTGTATAAGTTTGTGTTAATTGTTGATTTGCTTTTGATTTTTGTGTTCATCACTTTGACTCGCATGTTGTGCAATCTTAAAACTTTCAAGAAAATCAACCTTTTTTCTATTTGGACTCATATATGCAGGGAACAATCCTATGATCTGTGGAAGTTTCAAGAGTTCCATGCAACGTGAATTCGAAATAACAGATCTAGAAATGATGAAATATTTTCTTGGTGCTTAGGTGAAACAAACATAGGAAGGTATTCGTGTTTGTCAGAAGAAATACATTCAAGAAATCCTTGAAAGATTCAGATTGCAGGACTGCAATGCAGTGGTAAATCCTATAGTTGTTTTGATTAAGGAAGGTGTAGGGGGCTGTGGACGCTATACGATACACGCAATTGATTGGCAGCCTTATGTATGTTACTGTTACACGCAATGTTGTATGTCTATTATCTAGGTTAATGGCCAAACCAAAGATGGATCACTTAAACGCTGCAAAGCAAGTATTAAAATATTTAAAAGGTATAGGCGCATATGGGTATGATAGTGACTATGCAAGGGATGTAGAAGATAGGAAATGTGCATCCGGGTATGTATGTATGTACCTATAGCAATTTGTTGGAGTTCGAGGAAGCAGGAGATCGTCACTTTATCATCTACGGAGGTGGAATATGTTGCAGCAACAAATTGTGCATGTCACTCACTGCCATGGCTGAAAGGTTTACTGGAGGATCTGAGAGAAAAACATGAAGGAGCACTTGAAGTGATGTGTGATAACACTTCAACCATAAAGTTATCAATGAATCCGGTGACGCATAGGCCATAGTTATTAAAGGCGCGAGGCGCACTCAGGGCGATTTGTTGGGCCTGGGGTTTTATTTGCGCCTAGGCGCTCGCTTTAATAGCTATGACATGAACCATAGTTATTAATGGCGTGAGGCGCACTCAGAGTGATTTGTTGGGCCCGGGGCTTTATTTGCACCTAGGCGCGCCTGGGCGCTCGCTTTAATAACTATGGCATAGGCATATAGACGTGAGATATCACTACTTAAGGGACTTGGTAAATCAAGAGGAACTGAAGTTGGCATTCTGCAGTACCGAGGATCAACTGGCTGATTTGATGACCAAGCCCATCAAGCTGGAAAGTTTTTACAGTCTGTGGGAATAGTGGAAAGAAACTGACAGTTAGCACTGTTCAGTTTAGGGGAGGAACTGAAGAATAACAGTCATCATTTGACCAAGTTTGTCGGCTAGTCTTTGGGTTTGATGTAGTAATCCTGTTCCTATTTTTCTGATGTACGTTGCTATTCAGTTGTTGAGTCATGAGTCTTTGTGAGGCTATATAATGCCAAGTAAGTTAATAAATAAAGCACCAACATTTGAGTGGTACTGCTTGTTTACAACAATACGTCCATTAGAAACCTTGTAATCAAGGCTGGACTTGCATGTATATTTCGGTACAATCACCTATAAATTCATCAAAATGTAACTAAAATCACTTTGAAAACCCAAAACATTTCAGTGACTGGCAAAATAAATTTGGTGACCTGACCCAGTAAAAAAAAAACCTTTTCCATAAGCATACAAATTTCCAAAAGAGAAAAATGCTCGGATAGTCCCTGTGGTTTCGTCTTTTTTCACCTATAGTCCCCAACTTTCTAAAACTACCTGAAAAGTCCCCAAGTTTTCAATTTTTGTTCCCGGATAGTCCCTGGCGCGGATGAAGGTTAGTTTTTTGTGTTAAGTTGATGTAAAATGACAAAAATACCCTTACTATTAAAAATAACAATAAAACATTAAAAAAAATCTAATTTAAAAACAAAAGTGGGCCCACCTTTTTACCCCCACCCCCTCTCCCCTTTAAGCTTTCTCTCTTCCTCTTTCTTTGTCCCTGCAAGTTGCAAACACCCAAAAAATAGAGATACCCAGCCTTTGAATCATGATACTCTAATGTGATACTCGATTCGTGATACTCTCATATGAGGATCGTGATATAATGATTAACAGATTATGAACTTGATACAGATTTGAACTCGATGCACGAAACAGATCTGATGCATTCAAGAACAGATCTGAATCACCTTTCGATCGAATCCGTTCAATTCAAAAGTATAATCTTGAACCAAAACTCAATCCGAAATCAATGTAATATGACTGAAATAGAGAGAATAAAGCGATAGAGAGAGAGAAAGAAATACAGGTTGCCGGTGAGGATCGTGGCGGGGGTGGTGATGATGGCGGCGGTGGTGGTTGTGGCGGAAGTGGTGGTTGTGGAATGGGTGCGTACTGCACCTGTTTTTACCCAAGAACTTCAGTCACAGGTCATGAGCTCCATAATTCTTTCTACTGTAAAAGTTTGTGAGAGTTTTGTATGCTTTAACAACAATGGGAGCCCCTTGTTCGTTGATATACTTCTTTGTAGCTAAGGTCATGGTGGTGGTGATTAGCTGGATTTGCAGAAAAGTGGGAAAGAAGGTGAGGGGAGGTGGGTCCCACAAAAAAGCTAAATATTAATTATACTATTTTAATTTTAAGTTATTATGTAACACTGTATTTTTGTCATTTTACATCAACTTCACACAAAAAACTAACCTCCATCCGCGTCAGGGACTATCCGGAAACAAAAATTGAAAACTTAGGGAGTATTCAGGTGAAAAAAGGGTTTACATTTGTTCACACACTAGTACTAGTTAAATGCATAAGGCACCCATCTCATCATGTTATACCTCATGACACTTTACAATTTTAAAACCAAGCAGACTGCATAAATATTGGTACTTGCTAACACGAACCTTTCTTGACCTAAAGCTAAAATAATCATTTTCTAAAGCAGCCTGTTATGACCCAAATCCATTTTTACCCGAACCAAAATAAACGAACTTTTAAGTTTCCCAGCCCAGGTCTACTGATCAGCAATTGTCGAAGAAAACAACATACAGTATGAACACAAACAGTTAAGCATTACCTGAACCTCATTCTTGGACCGAATCGGGCCTTTCACTACATCACCATCTTCATCATCAGCATCACTCCAAGCAATTACTTCATCTTTTATCTCCCCTTCTTCCATTTCACCCTCACCTTTTATACCCTCTTCCTCATCCTCTGAATCATCATCATCATCATCATCACTACTCGAACTACTACTACTATTACTACTCGATTCATCCTCGTCCTCCTCAGAATCCTCCGCATCACCCTCAACAGTTTTCACTTCACCATTATCAACATCACCGTCACTTACATTGTTATTATTCACTTCTTCTTTCAATTCAGCACCAGATGTTAAACAAACCTTACCAATCTATTCCTCAATCAAATCCCCTAAATTTTTAGACCCTTCTGAAGTGTTCATTTGTTCCAAACTAGGGTTTTGTTCGGGGTTCATAACTTCAGCCAGTGATATGTTCGGATGATCTTCAACCCAACCCTCAAAGAGTGTCAAGAAAAGAGTCTTGGACTTCTACGAAAGATTGATCAAGCGGTTGTTGTTGTGGTTTAAGTTTGGTGTTGTTAGTAGGAGGAGGAGGAGGAGGAGCATAACCCATCTGCAATCAAGGAGATTAGGACCATGGTGGTGAGAGTGAATATTAATAGTTTAGGGTTTAAGGTGTTTCAGAAATATGTGGGTTTCTTAAACCCTAGAGTCGGCTGGTTGGCTGGCTTTATGTAGGTTTTTAAAGGAGACCCTCGAAGAAAAGGTTTGATTTTTCGTTTAATATGGTGAAGTTCCTGAAATGCCCTTGCAATTCAAAGAAATTACATAACTCATTTTAGTAGTGTTGCTTGCAAAATAATTACCTTTTATATTTTTTTATTAAAAACTAGACACCAAACCGATTCACACTTCAACATATTCACTTAGGTCTTGGGGTATACTTTAACTCTTTTTAACACCACATAGGTACCACATCACTTACTTTTTTCCATTTTACTTTACCTCACATCAAAGAAATGGTTTAATCTCATTAACTTTATTCTTTTAATGGTTTGAGTGTAAAAACTTTTAACGGTTTCGGTGTAAAAAAGGAAAACAAATTAAGACAATTTCTTAACATATAATCCCTTTAACACCCCTTAACACAAGAAGGGAGTGGTTTGCAATACCGTTTAACATGTCATGTAATCGTTAACACCCTAGATGTTAAGGTACACCCCATGGCCTTACATGATGGAGTAAACAACAAATTCTGTAAATCTTCAAGCTTTTTGTTAATCAGAATCAACGAATTAAAAACCCTAGAAATAGAAACAGATTTGATCTGGAAAAATGTATTTGAGTTGAAAGGAAGCAATGAAAATAGATTTCTATTCAGCAGAGGTGATTTTCTCAGGAAATTTTGTTCATTTTTTTGGCTTGGCAAGTGAAAACTTGACGGGTCAGGCTAAATTAAAATCCATGAGTATTGTTTCATGATTTGGATCTATATTTGGTGTGGCAACCGTGATGTCAATGTGAATTCAATTTCTCGTTATGGTATAATAACATATGGGAAATCTCTTACGGTCGTAACGAGTTTCGACTTCTGAGCCTCAAACGACCTGCCTATCCCATTTGTCACGATCTCATCGCATTTGGTATTTTTTGTAAACATGCGTCGCAACGTCACGTCACATGTATAAAAGTTATTGTATTTTTAACAGTTTATAAATTATGTATTTGTAATGGTTTAATTAAATAGATTTGTACAATAGTTTTTTTTTTAGTTTTACAGGTGCCTGTACCGCCACAAATCACAATGAACTGAATCGAACTCCGGCTAGTCCCAAGCGCAACGCGCCTGGTTGATACCACTAGTTGAAATAATAATCCTAATCAAAGTCACAATTGTCACACCCTGACTTTTGCGGAAGCGTGATTATTGGTGTGACTTCTTAATACCATTGCATACGATCATAACAACACTATATGATAAAACCGGTAGATGTACATCCATTAATTTAAGTTTAAAAGTAGTACAGCATAATTGCCTGAAATGTCGATTCCAAATTCAAGTTACAAACCATGACATGTTTTAAGGAGTTCAAAAAGACTCAACAAAAGATTTTAAAACAAACCCAAGTTTAGGACCACGTATCTCGTCCAGGATTAAGATACGTCTCCTAAGCCCTAATGACTTGGATGACATCTTTATTCACAACGCAGCTTAAAAACTCCAACGCCCGCCAGATCCATTTACTAATCTCCTGAAATACATGTAGTTTGAAAAATCAACATAAAGTTGAGCGAGTTCATGTGTGAGTGAGTATGTATAAACCTTTGAAAATGTTGTAAGTATGTATGTAAGTCCCTGGTATGTAGCAATTAAGGAAAAAGAGATCACCATTGGGTTGCAAAGCCAATGATATGTGTGAAGTGATGCAGGAAGACTCAAACCTAGCAGATTTTTGCGTCGGGCTCAAAGTCACCCCATGGTCCGCGCAGTGGACTCAGGAGTTGGGCTCGCTACACCCAAATAGATCTATCGCTCATGACCCTCGGTCCTACAACGAGGATTAATGGCCCCAAGTACCACCTACCAACTCACATGATCTAAGTAGTATACCCTCCTTAAGCTAACTATACCATGTATAAAAGTATCTGTAATTATCGTAACATGTATTCCACCCCCGAAGTATAAAAACTGAAAAACAGTTAAGAGAAAAGGGGGCATGAACTCACAGTATTGCGTCTTCGTACTTGTAACCCAAATCTCCGCGGCAAACACGACTACCTACAATGGTCTAACGTCTATTAGACGAACGGGTCGTGCCTTGTCTTAGTATTGATTAGGGCCTTACGTTTTAAAGTGTCTTCAATATTTTTGTAATAATATTTCTCAAGTGTTGTTATTCGTATTTCCTTCCCAAGGATGGGAGTATTTCATACTTGTGGATTCATATCCTTGTATTGGTATATCTTGCCCTGAATAACATAACTAGTTCACAAATCAAACAAATATTCACACAAGCGTTTTAGTAATAAATATATATTCTAAATATATATTTATCTGCTTTTGTTTACGAAAATCCACCTCCGACACTTTGTATTTTGTTACAAAAATTATGGCGAGGGTTGTATTTGAAAAGCATAGTCTAAAATACACTTGTAAACCCTTATATAGAAAATATTTTCTAAGTGCTAGGATTTTCAGAAAATTTCGCCATAGTCTCCTTTGTAAATGGGGGTGTCCATGCTAGATAGCATATCATTTTATTTAACATATAACACGTTAGATCGCTTTCAAATAACCAACCCGACATTTAGGCATGCAAAATACTACTTATATCGTTTCAGTTTTAATATACAAAACTGGGCTGTTTTCTGGTATTTTAATAAAATAGTTATCTTATTCCAAAAATTCCCAAATTTTTATATAATGTCTTAAACGATCCAAATATTATTGTGTAAAAATATCGGGGTCCAAATCATCACCAATATTTTATAGAAAATCATTTTCCGGACTGAACTCAGACTTGTCTTTTTCTGACTGCAATCCGCGGAATAATTTATTTAAAATTCATCGTAGGTCCGATTTACGAAATTCCAGTGGGAGAATTACAAATATATCAGTGGTCATCTACAGTACAAATTTCATGACCTAATCCTACACTGATTTCAAGTTATGACGAAAAACATAACACCTATTTTCAGCAGTAAAAATGCAGCTTTAGTTGCTGCTAGAAAACGACCCTTTAAAAATAGCAAACGAAGTCCAAAAATTATGATTTCAGTGCCATTAGAACCGTATTTCATAATAACACGTTATAGACTCAAGAAAATCAGTTTTTCGTTAAATATTGACCTGTTTACAGCCAGTTGAAGTTGGCTGAAAATGCTAATCAGCATGTTTTTTATAGGTAAAATGTTACTAAAACGCACACATACGATCGCCATACTTTCTAATACGATTAACATCAGACCATAAGTCATTTATAGCAGGTCATGGTTTGTTTAATTCAGATTTATCATGATTTCATCATCATTTTAACACTACTTCATCATATGTTAGTTGATGTTCAAGACTTTGTTTAAGGTTCTTTAGAGTTATTATGTTTTTTATCTTTAAACATCATTAACCACTTAAATAACAAGTAAAATACAAGGATCTAAGTGCTTACCACTAGCACAAAGCTAGGGGAGTTCAAGAGTGTAAAAGTGGTGGATAAAAGAAAACGAGAGCGGTCCTTGAGCTTCCGAACACTCCAAGCTTACTTGTATGATCTCTTGCACCTCTAGATGTATGTGGATTGTATGTAAGAGACTTGAGGGTAGTGATGGTGGGTGTGGTGGTCTTCGGCCGAACTAGAAAAGAGAAGGAGAGAATGGTGGTGTTGATGGTGTGAAGATGATAGAATGAATGGTCTTGTGGTTAAATAGAGATTACTTCCAACATCTAAATACATGAAGGATATTGTGTCTCCTATGTACATGGCAAAAATACTAGAAATCTTTACAAGATCATGCAATATAAAAAAGAATCCCCAAATAGGCCATGAGGCCGGTTATAGCATGAGGGGGGGGGGGGGGTCAAATTGTAAATTTTAACCAAATTAGTTATCTTGTAATTAAATTTCAAGTATATAGTTTGTGTAATTAATTACTAGATAACTTAGTGGGTGTTAAGGTGTTCGGTGATCATGACTAGCTCAAAAATAAGAAAACAATGCTTCTAATAATATTTTGGTGTTCCGGGTAATGTGCGATTGTTCGGTTATATACAGTTCCGTTAAAGTGTTAAATTTTATCGTAAGGTATCCTTTATGTAACTTTTTGTGACACTTTCAATTCCTGGCACTTAGGAAAGCATACAGGACCATTTTGCCATATTTTTGCAAGTGACTAGCATGTTTAAATGCTGAATTTTATTTAAAAGTGCAGAATTTTGCAGTTAAAGTATGTTTTAGGCACTTCCCGACACTATAACATGAAATCCACATAACTAGTTCACAAATCAAACAAATATTAACACAGGCGTTTTAGTAATAAATATATATTCTAAATATATATTTATCTGCTTTTGTTTACGAAAATCCACCTCCGACACTTTGTATTTTGTTACAAAAATTATGGCGAGGGTTGTATTTGAAAAGCATAGTCTAAAATACACTTGTAAACCCTTATATAGAAAATATTTTCTAAGTGCTAGGATTTTCAGAAAATTTCGCCATAGTCTCCTTTGTAAATGGGGGTGTCCATGCTAGATAGCATATCATTTTATTTAACATATAACACGTTAGATCGCTTTCAAATAACCAACCCGACATTTAGGCATGCAAAATACTACTTATATCGTTTCAGTTTTAATATACAAAACTGGGCTGTTTTCTGGTATTTTAATAAAATAGTTATCTTATTCCAAAAATTCCCAAATTTTTATATAATGTCTTAAACGATCCAAATATTATTGTGTAAAAATATCGGGGTCCAAATCATCACCAATATTTTATAGAAAATCATTTTCCGGACTGAACTCAGACTTATCTTTTTCTGACTGCAATCCGCAGAATAATTTATTTAAAATTCATCGTAGGTCCGATTTACGAAATTCCAGTGGGAGAATTACAAATATATCAGTGGTCATCTACAGTATAAATTTCATGACCTAATCCTACACTGATTTCAAGTTATGACGAAAAACATAACACCTATTTTCAGCAGTAAAAATGCAGCTTTAGTTGCTGCTAGAAAACGACCCTTTAAAAATAGCAAACGAAGTCCAAAAATTATGATTTCAGTGCCATTAGAACCGTATTTCATAATAACACGTTATAGACTCAAGAAAATCAGTTTTTCGTTAAATATTGACCTGTTTACAGCCAGTTGAAGTTGGCTGAAAATGCTAATCAGCATGTTTTTTATAGGTAAAATGTTACTAAAACGCACACATACGATCGCCATACTTTCTAATACGATTAACATCAGACCATAAGTCATTTATAGCAGGTCATGGTTTGTTTAATTCAGATTTATCATGATTTCATCATCATTTTAACACTACTTCATCATATGTTAGTTGATGTTCAAGACTTTGTTTAAGGTTCTTTAGAGTTATTATGTTTTTTATCTTTAAACATCATTAACCACTTAAATAACAAGTAAAATACAAGGATCTAAGTGCTTACCACTAGCACAAAGCTAGGGGAGTTCAAGAGTGTAAAAGTGGTGGATAAAAGAAAACGAGAGCGGTCCTTGAGCTTCCGAACACTCCAAGCTTACTTGTATGATCTCTTGCACCTCTAGATGTATGTGGATTGTATGTAAGAGACTTGAGGGTAGTGATGGTGGGTGTGGTGGTCTTCGGCCGAACTAGAAAAGAGAAGGAGAGAATGGTGGTGTTGATGGTGTGAAGATGATAGAATGAATGGTCTTGTGGTTAAATAGAGATTACTTCCAACATCTAAATACATGAAGGATATTGTGTCTCCCATGTACATGGCAAAAATACTAGAAATCTTTACAAGATCATGCAATATAAAAAAGAATCCCCAAATAGGCCATGAGGCCGGTTATAGCATGAGGGGGGGGGGGGGTCAAATTGTAAATTTTAACCAAATTAGTTATCTTGTAATTAAATTTCAAGTATATAGTTTGTGTAATTAATTACTAGATACCTTAGTGGGTGTTAAGGTGTTCGGTGATCATGACTAGCTCAAAAATAAGAAAACAATGCTTCTAATAATATTTTGGTGTTCCGGGTAATGTGCGATTGTTCGGTTATATACAGTTCCGTTAAAGTGTTAAATTTTATCGTAAGGTATCCTTTATGTAACTTTTTGTGACACTTTCAATTCCTGGCACTTAGGAAAGCATACAGGACCATTTTGCCATATTTTTGCAAGTGACTAGCATGTTTAAATGCTGAATTTTATTTAAAAGTGCAGAATTTTGCAGTTAAAGTATGTTTTAGGCACTTCCCGACACTATAACTATCACCTAGTGACGCAGTTTTATGGTCCTCACTTCCCTACACTCCCTACTAGTGTAGTGTCCTGTCTCTGGCTCATACTGGCCTCATAAACATTGTCTGTCTTTGTGCTGGCATTGTCATTTGTCAGCATGTTTTCTGGGTTATCCGCTCACTGTGCTAACTGTGCTTTGTGCATCAAGTTTGTCACTAAAGTTTGTGTGTAATAAATGGAGTGACAGTATGAATGTGATGCATATATATATGTATGTAACAGAAAACAGAAAGCAGTTTAATCACAGTTGAAATTAAACACAGTCATTAAGCACAAATTAAATATTAATTAATTGTACGGATACCTGTAAATGTGAGGGTTGTCACAACAATATATATATATATATATATATATATACTAGTCGTTTACCCGCGCGATGCGGCGGGAAACATGTCACTTTGGTTGGTGAGTTTAGGACTATGTACGGGGCGGTTCGATTCGGTTTTGAGCCAAAACCAAATTCGCAATGCAACGGAAAACACAACACTTGTTAGTAATTCTAAGGGTGTGCATGAGAATGTTCAGTTCAGTTGGGTCATAACTAAAATCCAAATTTTCGATTAAGGTACTTCAAACCCGGTCATGGGCAGGCCCAAGCCAAAGTATTTTGAAGCTTGGGCTTTAGGGCTCCAAATCAATAGGGCCTCCAAAAAAAAGAAAAAAAAAAGTATTTCAATTCGAGCCTGTTTTTAACATGTTATCCAACCAGTCTAGCTAGCCTCCTCCAAATGGTTTTGCTAACCTTTTAAATCCAGATAGTATATTAACCTGATTACAAAAAGAGTAAATTACAAAAATCATCCTTTATGTATGTTACTTATTGCAAACTATGTCATTTGTCTTCAATAATTACAGAAAGCGTACTCGATGTTTGCAAACTCTTGCAAGTTATGTCCTTTAGCCCTAATTCAGTTAATTTTTGTGGTTAAATTTGACCAAATGGACCCCACATGAGAGTATTTTTGTGGTTAAATCTGAACAAATGGACCTCACATGAGAGTAAAATGACCAAAATACCCTTATGCAGGGTCCATTTGGTCAGATTTAACCACAAAAAAAAAATTAACTGAGTTAAGGCTAAAGGACATAACTTGCAAGGGTTTGCAAACATCGAGTACGTTTTCTGTAATTATTAAAGACAAAGGATACAGTTTGCAATAAGTGACATACATAAAGGACGAGTTTTGGAATTTACTCTTAGAAAAATCTGAGTGATTTCTCTTGCATAAGCATTTGGCTAGTTTGATATGTGATTTTACATAGGAGATGTTAACCATATCCAACTTTGAATTGGTATATTATAATATATGGTTGATGATATCAACATTATTATAAAAAATATAATAATTTCTTAATAAAAATTATTCGATTTATGGGTCTCTTGACTTCCCTTAGCCAAAGCTAAGTAAAGGAGTGCAGAAACCAAGTTGATATTCGATTATTAAGTTTTAATATCAACCAAAAAATAGAAGTCAATGTCGAAATGTGAAACCCACTTTAAACTGACACCTTTTCTAGTAGGATATATGCACGATGCTTACGGAGGTGACAACTTAAATTGTGATACTCGTTATCATTAGTTTATCAATGCTCACGTTAACTTACATTGCGATACTAGTTATAGAATAGAGTAAGTTACTCTGCTTGAATCTCGTAACCTCAACCCCAAAAACACACGTTGAACTCAATAACCAAATCCAGCTTTTCAGCTCACTGGAGACACCAAAACACAAAACATATAAGATATAATCTGCTTAACAACCAAGAAATGCTCTAAAACCTAACTGAATTTCACATGATCCGGCATAAAAAACATGTTGCCCAAAATATTAGATTATGCAATAAACCCTTTGACAAAAGGCACATAACATCGCATGATTTACTTGAGCTTCGAAGTTTTGTGGGGCTTTTCGGCGTTTATTTCGGTGAAGGTTCATGTGCCGACTTTTCCACCTCAGCATCCTCATATTAACTTGGGTACCCTCCAGCCTCCATTTTCTTTATCAAACCCTTCATTGGCTAGAAGTAGCATGCCATTATCCACAGGTTCTCTCCTATTGACTTCATAATTGAGTAAATTACATACATGAAAAGAATTTAAATTTAATTTAAAATAGACAATATAGCAAAGTAGTTTTAAGTTATATAAAACCCTAAGTCAAAAATGGCAAAAAAGGCTCTGATATACTTTGTTTACTAAAAAGAGTATCAGAGGGGAGGACTGCACCCAAACAATCCAGCAGAGAACTTATGTGAATTACTCACTTTACCAAAAAAAAAAAAACATTATAATTCTATAATTCTAACTCGAAATTGGGAAAAATCAAGCACCACTCATTTACTTTAGGAGCTCATGGTCAGTGCAAATCTCAAGCTTGTCATGTTAATGATTTTCCAGTATCCCACCTTTAAGCTCATTTGTTTAATGTCTATTGCAAAGTTTGTTTTATCATGATTTTATATAAAATTAAAGTCGTCATGCTCATACAAACAAAGGGGGCGCTAGCATTGTTATGATCGGTATGTAAATCTCGAACTCTAGTTTGTTTGATAACTGAATCTAACTCGGGCTCGAGTTCATTTGAATGAATTGAGTTTTTAGCGAGTCAGACACCCATAACTCAAGAGCGTCTTAGCTCATTTACATTATATGTTAGACCAACTTACAAGTATGTAGTAAGAAAATTAATTTACTTATGTTCAAAGGGAATATCTTGTCCAATAAATAACCATTTATGGGACACTAAATTTGCATTAGTTATAAATTCGGATAGGAAAACTTGATAAACTTTCCAAGTAAGAGTAGTGCTATATTATTAAATAAAATATCACCATAGGATTCAAATAGCAAAGTCAAATACAACATATGAGTGGTTGTTCTGAAAGTAATAGTATGTTTGGGGTACTGTTATTATATTAATGCCAGCAAGGAATAAAATTTCTACAAATTCTTCCATGGAAAGGGCATGTTGAATTCATTAGTTATCAAGTAAGTTTATATGTGACTGAATTTTACCTGGTGTTTTGCAGTTTCACCCACATAGGTTGTCGCCATCAAAACTGCTTGACACCAAATTGAATGTTCCCTGTGGCAAAACCATTTCACATTCTGAAATATTAAAAGCAAAGTTTCCTTCTAAGAGGCAAATGATTATATTCCAAGTAATTAAAGTGCACCAATGGTATTTATTTAAAAATTCAAACCTGGAACATCTCGTTTTCAGTTTAAAGTAAACGATCCCTTTCACGGAGTTATCTGACGCAACTTGTGTTGCAATCATTTCACCCTGTTTTCTCTCAATTTCCTATAGCCACCTAGTTATAAAAAAAATATAATAAATAAATAAATAAATAAATAAAAAACATGTGTCTTTTATATCATCATATAATTAGTCTTATCTCAATGTGCATTATAAATTAGACCTGGAGGTGGCATTTTGACCCATTTACTTTATAAATGAGTTGGTTCTAGTTATATTTTAACCTCAAACAGGTCAAAGCGAAACAGTTAGCTATAAGGTTGACTGATCAAATGCGTCTAAAGTAGCCACAATTGTATCTTTAATGCATGAAACTTCCTAGATTATTTCCATCCAATCAACCTGACATGTTTCAACTTTCGACCCGTACAATCAAATTAATGGTTTTGACCTGTTACCCAATCTGGCCAGTTTGACACCGGTAACTGGACACACAAAATGAAAATGTTGACGTAGACAAATTAAAACTCAAGTTACTCAGCTACCTAGTTTACTCTTTTCGTTCACTACTGATTCACCCTGCTGCTTCTTTAACTTCATAACCTCCTTAACCTGCAACAATCAAAAAAATGACAATTGGCATCATGAGAATGATAATAATCAAAATGGAATTATGTAATTTATGAGTTGCAGACTTCCAGTTGTCTTTAGGCTCGACCAAACAACATTATTATTTTGTCCTTTTCAAGTTTTTACAAGCTTGTGTGAAAGAAACAGTAAGACCTTAACTTCAGGTATGTCAGCTATCATGAACAGATTAACTCTACTTCTTCTGTGATGAACAATGTAAAAATATAAATCTTTGTTCCAACAAAAACTAAAATTCATGAAACGAATATGTTTTAGAAAATTACGTAACATTCTTTAGGATGTTGCTGATTTTTGTTAGGCTTCAAGACCTGAGCCCTTGAAACAGCGATTAAACTAACATGGCAGACATAAGTTGCAAAATTGAAAACTCAAACCACCTTGATACGTGCAGGTCCATTTCAGCAAATCTGCTAACGAATTAGGTCCGGGTCAAATTAGCCGTTTTATAAAAAGGTAACAAATAACTAAACTATTTAATACTAATAAATTTGGTCTGAATCTTCTGGTCATAGAACCTCACATCTCGTGGATTGCCACATCAGCGCGCAAACTCTTAAGCAACTCGAGTTTTCGTAAGCTAGATGTGGCTGCTACTTCTGAAGCACCAAACACATGTTTTGCAAGTTGTATTAACAACTTATATCAATGATAACCAGCAAACATATGGTAGTTAACTATATCAGTATCTCTACGTGTGATTTTAAGAGATTAAAATGTCTGAATTACGAATGATCTGACTCCACCAGCAGCATAAACAACTGCAGCAGCTAGTCAACCAACCTCTGCAACAAGAAGCCTTTCATCCCCGTCAAATTCGATTCTTGCAATATCTAGCAATATCCGATTTATAGTTTCGATTTATAATCTTCTCACTTATATATAGTATCGATTTAATCGAAACTATAAGTGAGAAGATATATAAGTTGCAAAATTAGAATCGCTTATAGTTTTGATTAAATCTTCTCACTTATATGGTGCAAAGTCAAATGTAAAGTTCGCCAAATCAGATATATTAGTTGCAAAATTAGCATCACTATACTAGTAACATATGATAGTGTGGTGTACTAAATAAAGATAAACTAAGCTTTTGTATGATACTGAAGCATGTTTTTGTTTCAATACCTCAAAATCAAATGTAGGCCCATTTGCTTAGCTACAAAAGTCCAACAGATTTGCAACATTTTCTTCCATTGTGCTGGCCATGCTTCCCATCTATGTACTTAATGAAGTTCCATCTGGTCACATATATACAAAAAAGATAAACAAAAGAAATTAGTGTCTTAAATCTAATCACTGGATAACAACCCCCATAAAAATTAATTTCTTCATCATACCTCAGCGTCTACCGCCTCTTCAATCAAATCTACAACAGCCGGCTACCACCAGATCTGTAAACGACAACCTCAAAAACCATCAGATCTGCCTTTATTTCTTCCATATTTGTCAATTGTATTTCCTTTAGCATATTGAGGGGCTATTCATTTTACAATACTGCAAATTTAACGCCAACCCATCAAATTAAACCAACAAACGTCCACCGTTAGAATCACTAACTTAGGGTTTCCATTTCATTCATAATGAATTTGAGAAAAAACAAGCAAATAGACAAATATGAAAGACTAAAGATTAAAACCCACATTAGGAATCACTAAACTTCAAACCCGTAATTAATAGACTTCAAATTAAAACCTAAATTAGGGCTCAGAAATCACGGTAAAAATGATGCAAGACTAAAGATTTATACTTTAAATACAGAAACCCATGAAAATATTTCAAAACAACAAAAACACACCAGGTCAATCAAGTAGTCTCCATATCCATGTCAAGCAACAACAGTTCACATCTCCTTCTATCGCAAGATTCTGAAAGGGTAACATCAAAGTCTTTAGATTGTTATGAATAGAAACGATGACAACAATTAGGATTTCGCTAACCTGTGATGATACATCTGGGTTCAGGACTTCTGTGATAAGTCATCGTCGTCAAATCGAGCCCCATCTCCTCCTCGTGTTGTGCTTTTTCAATGGCCCTTTCTTCCCTTCTCTTTTTAACCTTTTCAATTCCGGCCTGCAGTATTATGTGAAGATATGAATAGATCAAAACTAAAGTATTATTATGTGCATATAAAACGAACTGAAAGTTGAAAGTTACGTACCATCCTTTCTTTCTGTCTCTTCTTTTCGGCTTTAATAGAGAACATGTCTAGAGGAGCTCCTTGAGTAACATCTCGCTCGATCTTCTTTCTCCATACAAAGCTAACAGATAATTTGGAAGATTCCTGCAAATCAAACACAATGAGTTTCCTAGATATTAGCCAATACCTCAAGATCACAACCAAAGGAGTCGTAGCATTCGGTAACGGCTGCAAGTCTTTACTTCACCTGAAAAGAAACATGCCTCCATTTGATGCAGGCTTGCTTCATGCTGATGATTTTGCAGCCACCACCATTGCTCACACCATGCCACATCAACTTGTTGTTATGGCACTTCCAGAATTAGGGCTTCAGTCGACCCGGTCCTGATTCTCAGACACCATATAAAGATCCTGTGGTTTAGAAGAAGCGTCGTAATTTCTTCTTCCGTGACAGGTCCGGTAGCAGATGACGCACCTGCACCCGCTGGTTTAGAAGAACCTTTACCAGCCTTTGCAGGCTCCTCCTTTACATGTTTCACGTCCTGAAACCGAAAACAAGTTCAAACCATCTATACTCTTGACTAAAATGCTGAACATGAAAATGAAAATAGTAATGAGACGGCACATTTTCGATTTTGACTTTCTTTGAAGCTGTGGCAGCACCATTTGACGGTTTGTTCTCTTCGGTGCTTTTTCGCTTTCCCTTAGCCGACTGATTTGAAGATGGGGTTCCCCGAGCTGATGTTGTAGCAGCTGCTGGCTTTAAGGGGCTATTGTCGACGGGTTCCTCTTTAAGAGGGTTGTTATTACGCTTTGATGGACCCTCGTTATTATTAGCCTTTGGTGCAAGAACAGGGGAACTTTCGTCTTCAATCTACTCGTAACAAAAAATAAAAATAAAAAAAAATCACATTCCAACAATAAAAATTGCAACTGTTGAACTTTTTTGAATATAAAAAATGATGGACCAAAATCGCGAATGGATAAATCATAAGAAGCTTCTTAAGAAAACCAAACATAGAGTCCAAGAAACCAATTAAACAAGAATCATTTGACAAGGTACTAAACGAATAAGACATAGATTAAGAACCCAAGCAGATAAAATTAGCAATCTGAATTGTGAGAGCGAGTAAAAGCAACAGCATGTACCGTTTGGATATTGTTGACCGCCCACGTTCTCTTTGTTAGCAGCTGGTCCAATTCGCATTGGTCTGGTTGAGCATAACCTTCCATTCATTTCAGTCATAGCACGCAATTGCTCACTCTCGTCTCCAAATTTCACAAAACCATAACCTTTTGTGCGTCTTATTATCCTATCAGTCACAACCTTAGCACCCTTAACAGAAGGATAATGTGCCCTAAACGTCTCCAGCAAGATATACAACAAACCTGCTAAGCACAGTAATCACTAAAACATATTAGCATATTCCAATTATACTAAATAAGCAAAAACCAACTGAAGACCCAAGCAAAATTGGATCAGCACATTACAAGTTTACAACACTTCCCTACTTGTGACATTTATCATGTATACATACCATAAAGTTAGTCAAAAATACAATTCTAATTCTGGTGTCACAGCCAAGTTACACTTAAACATATACGTGAAGTGATCAATGTGTAAAGCACTAAAAGTTTTCCATACCGGAACACAGATCTGGGCTGTTAATATTCCTCTAAAACTCAGATCTGCAAAGTTTTGGTTGTCATATTCCTTGGTCGTGTAACCTCATTGGCTCGTGTCTTCATCTACAACAAAAATCCTCAAAAAATGACGGTGGTACAGTAGATCTGAGAAAACTTTCAGCAAAAAAAAATTACCCGTTCTCATTGCCGAGTCGCAGAACCACCACCACACATTGACGGTAGTACCAGATGTAAGATCCTTCTGAGTAGCAGCCGTATCACCAAGGTTGAAGAGAGAGAGAGCAGCTGCGAGATGAGATTGAGATCTGAATGGAGAATGCATTGAGATTTGTTTATCGATCTGGTGTTAATGAGAAAGGCTAGATCTTGAATAACCGAGGTAAACCCTAGATCCAGATCTTTGGAATCGACAGAGAGAGAGAGAGAGAGGAGCAGGGGAGCGGGTGATTTTGAAAATTTTGTACATCATGCTTAAAAGACTTGTACATCATGCTTTAGGGGTGTTTTAAGGAAATTTCAATGACCTTAAGAAGTCCTTTGGATATGTATATTATATATAGTATATATATATATATAGGGGATGGTTAAAATGAAAACCACTTTTATTGTGAAAACTCGAAAACTAACTAAAAAAAAGCCTAAAAAACACACAAATTTTTTTTTTCAAATTTTTTTTATAAAAATCGCTGCTTTTTATGTATAAAAAAAACTTTTTTTCAAAAAAAAAAAAAATTTTTTTGTGTAGTGATTTACACATGTGCACTACACAAATTTTTTTTTTTTTTTGAAATTTTTTTTATATAATAAAACCTGCGAAAATTGGTTAGCAAAAAAAAAATTTGTATGTTTTTTTGGCTTTTTTAATTAGTTTTCGAGTTTTCACAATAACTAGTGGTTTTCATTTGAACATTCCCCTATATATATATATATATATATATATATATATATATATATATATATATAGGGAGCCGCTAGAATGAGAACCACCACGAGTTATGAGAACCACGAGAACCGCGCCCCGCGGGTGGCCGTCGGCGACGAAATTTTTTTTACACCTAGATCCGTATATTTTAGGACCGGGTGTAAATTTTCGGTTCAAACGGCGCGCCCGAGGGGGTAGTTTTTTACGCCCAAAGTTTGGTAAAAAAAAAAGAAAAATTAAAAAAATTTAAAAAAACACAAACTTTGGGCGTAAAAAACTACCCCCTCGGGCGCGCCGTTTGAACCGAAAATTTACACCCGGTCCTAAAATATACGGATCTAGGTGTAAAAAAAATTTCGTCGCCGACGGCCACCCGCGGGGCGCGGTTCTCGTGGTTCTGATAACTCGTGGTGGTTCTCATTCTAGCGATCCCCTATATATATATATATATAGGGTAAGGTTCATGCGAGAACCACCCTTATTGCGAGAACCAATGTGAACACAAAATAAAATCTAAAAAAAATCAAAAAAGCACTCAAAAATTTTTTTTATTTTTTTTTAATATTTTTTTAATAAAAATCGCTATATTTCGTTACCATAAAAAAAAAAAAAAAAACTTTTTTTTTCGAGTAACAGTTATCTATGCACATGTGCATATGTATCATTACTTCAACAAATTCAGTAATACGTTATCAGGAATAGACAATTGCACTTTAATTTACAATACCATTAGTAATACACTACTTTTTACATTACCAATATTCAAAATGCACATGTGCATAATTATGTATAACCATGATATAACGTGTTTTGTTACAAAAAGTTTGTGATTTTGAATGGAGAAGTAGGCTCATATACATGTTTTTTGGTTAGTTATATCTAGTGGTTGATGGTTTGGTTATAGTTGTCAATTTTTTATGTAATATGTTGATTGGATGGTATAAATGGTGTTTACATACATGTATTAAAGTGAAAATATTGTTAATGGTATTGTATCATGGATGGTAGGAGATAATGGTATTGTATTATGGATGGTAGGAGGTAATGGTAGTGTGTTATGGATGGTATGATAGATGAAAAAGGAAAGTGTATTCAAAGTGGTGTACCAAAACACCTTATTTAATGTTGATACATATAAATGCACATGTGCATTTCTAATATTGGTAATGTAAAAAGTAGTGTATTACATATGGTAGTGTAAATAAAGTGCAATTGTCTAATATGTGTAATGAATTACGGAATTTGTCAAAGAAATGACAAAAATGCACATGTGCATGCTTGTGTATTATGGATGGAACGATAGATGAAAGAGAAAGTAGTGTACCAAAACACCTTATTTCCTGTTAATACATATAAATGCACATGTGCATTTCTAACATTGTTAACGTAAAAAGTAGTGTATTACACGTGGTAGTGTAAATGAAAGTGCAATTGACTATTATTTGTAATGAATTACGGAATTTGACAAAGAAACGATACATATGCACATGTGCATGGATAACTGTTACTCGAAATTTTTTATTTTTTTTTTGAAATTTTTTTTTATTTTTTTTATTAACAAAATATTGCGATTTTTTCAAAAAAAATAGTAAAAAAATAAAAACAAAAATTTTGGGGTGTTTTTTAGATTTTTTTAGGAATTACTGTTTGTGTTCACACTGGTTCTCGCGGTTCTCGCAATAAGGGGTGGTTCCTAACGGATCTTTGTCCTATATATATATATATATAGGGTAAGGTTCATGCGAGAACCACCCTTATTGCGAGAACCGCGAGAACCAATGTGAACACAAAATAAAATCTAAAAAAAATCAAAAAAGCACTCAAAATTTTTTTTTATTTTTTTAATATTTTTTTAATAAAAATCGCTATATTTCGTTACCATAAAAAAAAAAAAAAATTTCGAGTAACAGTTATCCATGCACATGTGCATATGTATCATTACTTCAACAAATTCAGTAATACGTTATCAGGAATAGACAATTGCACTTTAATTTACAATACCATTAGTAATACACTACTTTTTACATTACCAATATTCAAAATGCACATGTGCATCATTAGGTATAACCATGATATAACGTGTTTTGTTACAAAAAGTTTGTGATTTTGAATGAAGAAGTAGGCTCATATACATGTTTTTTGGTTAGTTATATCTAGTGGTTGATGGTTTGGTTATAGTTGTCAATTTTTTATGTAATATATTGATTGGATGGTATAAATGGTGTTTACATACATGTATTAAAGTGAAAATATTGTTAATGGTATTGTATTATGGATGGTAGGAGGTAATGGTATTGTATTATGGATGGTAGAAGGTAATGGTAGTGTATTATGGATGGTATGATAGATGAAAAAGGAAAGTGTATTCAAAGTGGTGTACCAAAACACCTTATTTAATGTTGATACATATAAATGCACATGTGCATTTCTAATATTGGTAATGTAAAAAGTAGTGTATTACATATGGTAGTGTAAATAAATTGCAATTGTCTAATATGTGTAATGAATTACGGGATTTGTCAAAGAAATGACAAAAAATGCACATGTGCATGCTTGTGTATTATGGATGGAATGATAGATGAAAGAGAAAGTAGTGTACCAAAACACCTTATTTCCTGTTAATACATATAAATGCACATGTGCATTTCTAACATTGTTAACGTAAAAAGTAGTGTATTACACGTGGTAGTGTAAATGAAAGTGCAATTGACTATTATTTGTAATGAATTACGGAATTTGACAAAGAAACGATACATATGCACATGTGCATGGATAACTGTTACTCGAAAAAAAAAAATTTTGAAATTTTTTTTTTATTTTTTTTTATTAACAAAATATTGCGATTTTTTCAAAAAAAATAGTAAAAAAATAAAAATAAAAAATTTGGGTGTTTTTTAGATTTTTTTTAGGAATTACTGTTTGTGTTCACACTGGTTCTCGCGGTTCTCGCAATAAGGGGTGGTTCCTAACGGATCTTTGTCCTATATATATATATATATATATATATATATATATATATATATATATATAGGGGACCGCTGAAATGAGAACCACCTCCAGTTGTAAGAACCGTGAGAACTACACCGTACGGGGCGAGGTGGACCAAAATCTTTTTTCATAAACGTAGATGCATGTATTATAAACACATTTGTAAAAAAAAATCAAAAAAAAAATGTCGGGTGTGTAGTTTTGAGCACCCAAAGTTTGCGTTTACGGGACCCGTAAATTTTATTTAAATTTTACGGTACCCGTAAACACAAACTTGTGGTGTTCAAAACTACACACACAACATTTATTTTTTTATTTTTTTTTACAAATGTGTTTATAATACAAGTATTTACGTTTATGAAAAAAAAAATTTGGTCCAACTCGCCCCGGATCAAAAAGTTCTCACGGTTCTTACAACTGGAGGTGGTTCTCATTTTAGCGGTCCCCATATATATATAGGGTAGGGTTCATGCGAGAACCACCTTTATTACGAGCCGCGAGAACCAATGTGAACACAACAAAATAAACCCACTACACTATCAAAAACCTAAAAAAAACTAACCTCCCCCCCCCCTAAAAAAATCTAAACCCCCCAAGCTAAAAGCTAAAAATTAACCCCCAAAAACCTACCCCCAAATGATTAAAAAAAAAACTAAACCATACCTAAAAAACCTAAAAAATTCTTAAAAAATCTAAAAAACACACATATTTTTTTATGTGAGAAGAGGTTTTTTTTTTCAAAGTAATACATAGGTATGCTTGATGAATGTCAGCGACGGAGACATCGTAAATTGGTCAGCGGGCATCGCGAACCTAAAAAAATCTAAAAAAAAATTATGTGAGAAGAGGGTTTTTTTTTTGTTTTCAAAGTAATACATAGGTAATGTACACTGTTTTACCTTTACAATTTTGTTTGGAGGGTGGGATTTAATCTTAGCATTCCTAACACATAGATGTAATTAGGGGTGTTAAACGGGTCGTGTTTACGTGTTGGTGGGTGATCCGAACCCGAAAATTTTAGACGAACCCGACCCATTTAACATGAACTTTATATTTTTTATTTATTTTTTTCAACAAATGAATATATAAAAATTAACATCTACTACAAAAAAACACAAATTTATATAATAAAATTACATTAAAACCATAAAATTTTATGTGAATTTCCCTTTTTAAGTTATTAGTGGGAAAGCTCGCGCGTTGCGGCGGGTATCCCGACTGATATCATATTCATTTATGATATGTATTATAAATGTTGACTTTTAAGCAACATACATACCTGTTGAAAATAAATCAATAAATAAATAAACATATCATAAACATATAATTTGAATTAACTCTTTTTGTTGAATGCAGTGTAACTTAAATAATCCGTTTCATTTTATCAAGTGTCGTAACCGATCTTGATTAAATGGCTATCATTGAGAACCAAATAAATCATTATAACCACTTTGATGAAAGTTTTTTTTATATATAAAAAAGAAACACACTGTCATGTGAATCAATTCAGTTTCAAATGGTTCTAAAATCATCAACGAACCAAACCTGCAAATGTTGCATCTTCCGGCAAAAGTAACCTCCATGACCGGATAGCATCACCATCTTGTTAACTCAACGACGTCTAATGACGACATCTTCTAATTGGAGCATTGCCGCAATTGTGTGAAGTCATCTGAGCTATCACATCAGATCCAACCACAACCACAACCTTAATCTTTGCTCGCTAGTTTAACACAACCGCTAGCACTATCGTTCCCATTTTCGGGATTCAGCGGCCACCGTCTTCCATTCAGTAGTTCAATTGCAGTGGTCCAAGACCAATCAGAAGTGCTCTTATCTCAGTTAAGCCGGAAAAGACAACACGACAACCAAACGCAACCGCCACCTCAAGCCTTTGTCTATCTCGTCTTCTGAATGCCCATCCTTTTTGCAATCACATAAAAGATATTACACAGACCTTTTCGCTTTCCCTTAGCCGACTGATTTGAAGATGGGGTTCCCCGAGCTGATGTTGTAGCAGCTGCTGGCTTTAAGGAGTTAATGTCGACGGGTTCCTCTTTAAGAGGGTTGTTATTACGCTTTGATGGACCCTCGTTATTATTAGCCTTTGGTGCAAGAACAGGGGAACTTTCGTCTTCAATCTACTCGTAACAAAAAAAATAAAAAAAAATCACATTCCAACAATAAAAATTGCAACTGTTGAACTCTTTTGAATATAAAAAATGACGGACCAAAATCGCGAATGGATAAATCATAAGAAGCTTCTTAAGAAAACCAAACATAGAGTCCAAGAAACCAATTAAACAAGAATCATTTCACAAGGTACTAAACGAATAAGACATAGATTAAGAACCCAAGCATATAAAATTAGCAATCTGAATTGTGAGAGCGAGTAAAAGCAACAGCATGTACCGTTTGGATATTGTTGACCGCCCACGTTCTCTTTGTTAGCAGCTGGTCCAATTCGCATTGGTCTGGTTGAGCATAACCTTCCATTCATTTCAGTCATAGCACACAATTGCTCACTCTCGTCTCCAAATTTCACAAAACCATAACCTTTTGTGCGTCTTATTATCCTATCAGTCACAACCTTAGCACCCTTAACAGAAGGATAATGCGCCCTAAACGTCTCCAGCAAGATATACAACAAACCTGCTAAGCACAGTAATCACTAAAACATATTAGCATATTCCAATTATACTAAATAAGCAAAAACCAACTGAAGACCCAAGCAAAATTGGATCAACACATTACAAGTTTACAACACTTCCCTACTTGTGACATTTATCATGTATACATACCACAAAGTTAGTCAAAAATACAATTCTAATTCTAGTGTCACAGCCAAGTTACACTTAAACATATACGTGAAGTGATCAATGTGTAAAGCACTAAAAGTTTTCCATACCGGAACACATATCTGGGCTGATAATATTCCTCTAAAACTCAGATCTGCAAAGTTTTGGTTGTCATATTCCTTGGTCGTGTAACCTCATTGGCTCGTGTCTTTATCTACAACAAAAATCCTCAAAAATGACGGTGGTGGTACAGTAGATCTGAGAAAACTTTCAGCAAAAAAAAATTACCCGTTCTCATTGCCGAGTCGCAGAACCACCACCACACATTGACGGTAGTACCAGATGTAAGATCCTTCTGAGTAGCAGCCGTATCACCAAGGTTGAAGAGAGAGAGAGAGAGAGCAGCTGCGAGATGAGATTGAGATCTGAATGGAGAATGCATTGAGATTTGTTTATCGATCTGGTGTTAATGAGAAAGGCTAGATCTTGAATAACCGAGGTAAACCCTAGATCCAGATCTTTGGAATCGCCAGAGAGAGAGGGGAGCAGGGGAGCGGGTGATTTTGAAAATTTTGAAACCCTAATGTATGTAATGTGTCCCGTGTTTTTTTAGTAGAAGGGTATAAGTGGAAAGTAATGTTTTTTGGTGCTTAAAAGACTTGTACATCATGCTTTAGGGGTGTTTTAAGGAAATTTCAATGACCTTTAGAAGTCCTTTGGATATGTATATTATATATAGTATAGATATAGGTTAGGAATTTATATAACAAATATTGTTTTACACAAAAGCCCCTAAATAAAAGAACTTGAATCCTTAGTCTCGTTTACATCGTTCTGTTTGTTTAGTTATTGTATTTATATATTATAGGGTGATATCATTTGGATTTATTCGTTTTCTCGTGCAGTATTATTTCGTGGACTGATCTTCGTACACAGTGAGTAAATCATTCCCCCTTTTTATTGTTAAACACTGTAGAATGTATCAACATGTCACGCAAATCTCATATTCATTTTATTATCAAGCATGCAAATTCATTGTGTAGATGGTGTACTCTTTGTTTATGTAACACCCTGACCGCGTATATAAACAACCCGCGGCGGAATCGTCGGGGAGTCACGTTACAAATTGCTCACAACACATGGTACTAACAGTTTCATTATATTAACAGTGTTTTACAATACAAAGAATACATGTAATTGTCTTTAGTTTAAAGAAGTCTAAGGCCCGAATGCGTTCCTATGTGTAGCATGCTTGAATTGTCAAAACCTGAAACATATGTGAAAATATCGTCAACAAAGAATGCTGGTGAGTACATAGGTTTTGTTGGCCAAATTAATGGCAAAAGGTTTGGCATTGCAATGCTTTGACAACTACGTAAGTTGTCAACTGAAAATGGAATTCTTGAAAACCAATAAATGCTAAAAAGTTTAGTACTGCAATATATTGTCTTGATAATAAAACTTGTGTCAAAAGTTTATTTGTAAATGGCAATATGATTAATACCAAGTATTTTTTATGTCGTCAAAAAATGTACATTGTCTTTGTTTCTCTTGTACTTGTTTCGTCATAACATTGAATTTGGTCAAGGACTTGTAGGAGTACTTTTAGAAATCCAATCAAGGATTTATAATAGTACTCTAGGTATCCTTCTAAGAATCTAACATATTTAAAATAAGAAGATTCTACAAGGATTTGACAATTGTACATCGTCTCATCAAAACATAAAATCCTAAAGTGATTTGGATAACGCCACGAAGGGTAATACAATAAGAACACTTATATATAGGAAATACCAGCGACGTATCCACCATGTTCTTATTGTATTACACTTGATTCATTATCTAAATCACTCACACTACAAATCACATAAACACACATTCATCGTCTCGTCCATACGTTGAAAAGTACTCTTAGAAATCCAATCAAAGATTTAAAATAATACTTTAAATATCCTTTAAGAATCTAACTATTAAGATAGAAAGATTCTATAAGGATTCGGCTTGTCTCATCGTCTTGTCTCATAAATTATAAAGTACTCATAGAAATCCAATCAAGTACTTGAATTAATACTTTAACTATCCTATAAGAATCTAATTATTAAGATTGAAAGATCCTACAAGGATTCGGCTGGTCTCATTGTCTTGTCTCATAAATTATAAAGTACTCAAAGAAATCCAATCAAGGACTTGAATTAGTACTTTAAATATCCTATAAGAATCTAACTATTAAGATAGAAAGATCCTATAAGGATTCGGCTTATGTCATTGTCTTGTCTTGTCTCATGAAAACCTAAAATCCTAAAGTGATTCAGATAACGCCACGTAGGGTAATACAATAAGAACACTTATATATAGGAAGTACCAGCGGCGTATCCACCGTGTTCTCATTGTATTACACTCGTTTCATTATCTAATTCACCTATACTACTCTACACATAAATACTCGTTCATCGTCTCGTCCATACATTGAAAAATACTCTTAGAAATCCAATCAAGGATTTATAATAGCACTTTAATTATCCTTTAAGAATCTGACTATTAGAATAGAAAGATCCTAAAAGGATTCGGCTCGTCATAGTCTCGTCTTGTTTCATAAGAATTATACACAAAAACACTTAGTAAACACATATGCCATTCATTTGAGAAATCAGTTAACACATATGAATCACCCCAAAACATTTGAAAAACGAAAAGGGGGGAACTATGTACTCACAGGTTTGCGTATATGTCTTTTTCAATCGAATAGCAAAGCTCAAGTGTTCAAGTGGTTCCTAATGTATCAGATAACTAAGGTTAGTGTATAATGTGACTTTGAACGGAAGATTGGATAGAATGAGGTTTATAATCCAAACGAGTGAAGGATCTCGTGTAATATGGTTCATAATACCTTGCATTCTGATTAGAAGGTGTTTAAAATGGTTTTGACCAGTTACGACTCACTAAAGTGGTTTGCACCACTTTAACGGGTCGTATGCTTAACTATGGGTTCAGATGGTCGAAAGGGTCCTATGACGAGTCTAATGTGTCAAAACAAGTTGAATAATGTTGTGTAATCAGTTTGGATGTCAAAACAATGATCTTATATGTTCAAAACTATTTTATGCGCAAAAAGGGTATTTTCGGCATTTTAAAAGAACATATAGTCAACTCGTCATTTAACTAACCAAACCTTATGACCATAAGGTATAACCTCTGAAGGTTATTCCCTATAATACTATGGTCATAATAATGGGCTTGGTAGGATCCTAAAGTTGACCAAACAGGTCAGATTCGAAAGTCAAACCCACTCGACTTTCGACTAAGGAAATAGCACTAAACTAGAAATGATAAGTTAGACATGTTTGAACACGTCTAATAATGTTATAAAACTGATTTGGTGTCAAAACTTTAAGTTTTAATACCCAAAAACACTTTCGTCATAAAATGCATTTTTTACTTTTAATTCGTAAACTTTTGACTCGTCATTTCGTCTACTAACTGTGGTACTGAGAGGGTTAAATCGCAAGGGATTAATACCTTCGTAATTACGATCACATTGCAAAGTTCAATTTGAACTTTGACTTGACCAAAATGGTCAGAACCGAAAGTCAAATAGAAAGTCAAACTATTTGACTTTTGGCTCATAAATAGCCAAAATAATGAAATAGACTAGGGAAGAACACTTACTTGTGTTCTAGGAAGAGTAGGAACTCAGTAGGAGGCTTCCAAATATTGGAAACAAGTTCTAAGAGCAGATTTAGAGAGAAAGAAATGAAATGAGCAAGGAACAATGTGAACTTTGGTGGCTATTTATACTTGAATTGTGATCATAGGATGTTGCCAAGTGTTGAAACATGTTCTATGATGATCATAAGTGTCCTATGAGGTGTTAGAAGCAGAAGGAAGGTGGCAATAACCTTGCTAGGTGTCAAGAGATGGTGATGTTTGGTAGAACTTGGAGATCAAGGCAAAATCTGCAACTGGGTGGTCCTTACGGACCATATGAGTATGGGGCTTACACTCCGTAAGCCCCTCTGACAGGCAAACTTTTGCATTTTGACAAATTTGGCCCATGGACTTTTAATATCGTGTTTTTGTCATTTCTAACCCATCAAAACTTATATTTAAGTTATGTAAAGGGTATTTAGGGTATGTGTAACTTATATCCTTGTCTCGGAATGTACATTACGTTAAATTGATTTTGTTTGAATATTGGTTAACGAAATACTTCCAAAAAAAAAGTTTTTGAAAGTTCGTAATTTTCACGAGGGTTACAGTTTAAGTGTTTATTTGGTTAGTATTTGTGTTATTCAATTCAAGCAAACAAGTAAGCATATTATGGATCCGTTGGCTGACATTTCCCCATGGCTATGAGATGTTGGTGTCGTCTTCATTCAGTCTTGCTCCTCGAGGCTAGAGACAGTCTCGCTCTTCAGGTCTTGAGACTCATGCATTGGTTTATTTTATTTATTGGTTATTGTTCATTATTTGTTACATTCAATTAACACATGAATTGCATGTTTGTTTTTAAAATAAATTATTTTTTTATTAAACTTAGATTTACTCAGCAGCTCTCCTAGTTGACCCAAATATTTTACATGTGATGGAATGAAGTTTGAGGATGCTAGGATTAAAGTCAAATAGGAAATGCCTTAGAAATAAATGAATGTAATTTCTATGTATTTTCATTTTGGATTATGTTTGGATTATATGCAACTTATTATATTTTGATGTGACATTTTAATAAAGTGACTTGAATAATTATGAAATATTAAATAGTGTCATAAGCTTTGGACGATCATCTCGCCCTGACCAATAATCCGCCATAGATTGGGGTGTGACAGATTGGTATTAGAGCCAATGGCTATAGGGATTTAAGTTACTAGACTATAACCCTTAGACCTAGACTAAAGGCCAAGTAAGGGCCTTATTTGCTTAATGTTTTGTCCTATTTTTTGTGATTTCATTCCATATGTTTAAAATTATGCATGTCACACACATATTCATGAGAGCACCACCTATAGTTGTTATACATGTCAATTGTTATATGCCTTACATGCTACTGATATGCACGAAAGACAACATATAAATTATATCAAACAATGTATAAAATCAACCCTTTTATGTACTAATGTTGGAAAAGTGTGTTTTTTTGTATACTTTTGATTTTCAAGACTAAACAAGCTTAAACATACAAAAGGAATATATTAACCACAAAAACCAACACAAATGCAAGAAAAAGGAATTGACACACCATGCCTACCCTACAAGCTACACCCCAAGACCAAAACAACAAACCAGAAGACAAGCACGGGGCCGAGCCACAAAGGCATGGGGTTGTGCCCCACTACAAAATGTGTTCAGAGTCCATGTAGATCAAGACAAACAAAGCAGACAAGAGACACGTGGCCGTGTCCCATGGACATGGGGCCCTGGTCAACTCCCAAATATGCAGAATCTCCCAATGGACCCCACAAAGCTGACCACGGTGTGACAACCTGAACTTCCGAGGTCAGTGTTGTTTAATCCCGCGGTTCTAATTTCTTACTATTCATCCCTCTTAATTGTGTTTGAACGCGTTGTGCTAGTATTATCACTGGTTCTTTCGAAAACTCGTATTCCTTGTGTTTGGGCTAAACATGTTGGGCCACGTTTATTACAATCATGATCGGCCCATACACACAAGCCACCCCAGGTTGCATTACTCGAGCCCAACAACAACTAAAGCCCAAACCGGACACACCTTATACACTAGATATATGATTGGGCTTGGTAGAGCCCAAGTGGGTCTTGAATTAGGGGGGGGGGGGCTTTGGTTTATTTTATTTACACATGATATACGTATTATGATAACACCATCATATCCCCAAACCCTAGACCTCTCTATTCGCTCATGGCTGTGGTAGACCCCCCTCCTGTTCGAGATAGTACCCTGATTCGTCAAGGTTTTGGTTAGTGGTTCTTACTTGTTGACTTTTGTATTTGCATGATATTGTTTATAGGTGCATGTATTGTGTAAATAATAAATGTATATATATGGACGTATGATGATGATGCTGTGTACTTGCTAGGTGCATGTATTGGGTAAATAATAATGATAAAGAACCTGGCGTGCGATTAGGTGATGACTAGCATATGGTACACATGGACATGGAAATAAACTAGTTGTGATAATAACTTGTTAATTAGAGTTCTTGATTAAGTGTTGTTTGTATATGATTCGAACCACGATTACTAGTTTATTTACTGTATGATGATTTCTAAATCTTATTATTGCTATGCATAGGTTAGAAAGAATAGGGTTGTGCATGATGAAATCTTGTGTGTAAAATAATGGTTTTGATAAATATCGATTAGTGTGTTGCCATAAGTGGATAAGTGTTGCACATGATGATAGTGATTGGTTGATGTATTAGAGATTCATGATACCCATGTTAAATGGTTGCTGTTTTGGATAAACTAATAAAAAAGGGGTATGTGTATGATGATTTCGGTGGGTTTTTAAATGGGTAATGGAGTTGGATGTTAATCTTCTTGTTATCAGTAATGCATAATTCATGGAAAAATCGGATTGGTTGATTGCTATGGACATGAGACAAGATTATAACTGATAAAGTCAATGCTTGGAAATATTGTAAATAAGGGAAATTATTATTGGAATGGGTTCCAAGAATGAAACTGGTAAGGGGCTGAGGGTGAGACCCAATAGAACCAGCCCACTTAAATCATATTTTACTTAAACTCGATTAGGTAGTTGGGCCACACCTTGAGTTGAAACACACCAAGCCTGTTCGTATCATCACTCTTGGGCCGATCCAGTATGGGAGGGGGCAATAAGGGTATTACCATGTAGGATGCACATTAGAACTGTTTTCTTATGTGTCCATGAAATGTGTAGATTAATTGTGTATTGTTGATTTAATCATGTATAGCGGGGTGTTTTCTGATACGTTATTGGCGTAGTGTGAACAAAAGATGTGTGATTAGTATGCGAGTACGTGAACCCGAACAGTAATTGTAAATGTGATGTGCAATAAATGTGCTTGATGTGATCAATGAATACGTGGATTAGTTATACGTGAAAGGTGTGGTACATGTGCATGTGGAACTGACTGTAATCGGTAACCCTTTTTAGGACGTGTTTGATCAATTGAATAACAAGTAACAAATCTTACCGAGCAAACCAAGGTGAGTTCACACTTTCCACAAGGCATGGGATTCCCAGGTGTTGGGAATGGGTAAAGGATTTAAACTGAAACTGCGTGATCTCCTGGTTTGGAACACGTACACACCCTCTTTATTGAAGGGTGACAACACGTGATAAGGATATAAGTGGAACCTGCGTAATCTCCTGGTTTGGGGATTACGTACACACCCTCTGTATTGAAGGGTGACAACACGGATACTAGACCAAAATCTCTATCATGAAGTCCCTCACTTTTATATCGACTTAATCGCCGGGCCAATGGCGAGTGGGTCATTAGTTAGATAGCGCTATTTAGGTTTGACAAGCCTCACACCGTGCCGCAGAGGACGGGCGTGAACTAATGGATCTGGGCACGTCAATGATGATAGACATTAACGCTAGGGCACCAACTTACTTTAGTCAGTGGTCGATATGGTAAACAGGTCTAGTGGTTAACATGGGGAAGCCCCCACCAACTATGGATATGTTTGGGAAACAGGGTAAACTGATTAACTTACAACTTACAAATGAATTCCTGGTTTTTGAAACAACTTAACAATGAACACCAACTGTGAACTCGCTCAACTTTGTTGTTGACTCGTTGTTACATGCCTTGCAGGTCGTTAGGTACTTATGGAGCTTGCACGAGGAGGCGTGGTCGTTGTGGGACATGGACAACTGTGTGCCATGTTAAACATTTAAACATTTGAACTTATATTTGGTTTTGGATTTAATCATTATGCTTCCGCTTGCAACTTAAACTATGTTTTGTTTGGACACCAATTGTATTGGTTGGATTTTCTAATTACTTACATGCTTGTTCAATATGATTGGTGGCTGGATCCTGGTCAGTCACGCCTCCAGGCGGTGATACTCCGCGTGTGGATTTTGGGGGTGTGACAGATTGGTATCAGAGCCATTGGTTATAGTGAACTTGGTTTTAAAAAGGGGAAAAGCTTTTTGATAAAACCAGACTATAACCTGTACAGTGCTCAACGATCCACAACGACGCTTCGCTCCACGTGCAAGACTCCACACTATAGGTGATATGATTTATGTTTATATTGCCTACTTGCTAGTTACATAGAACTTTGCTCGTGATATGCTTAGATAAACGTAACAACTATTGTTTGAAAACACTTGTGTGCTTACTCTCTTCTGTCATCGCACTCTCGCGAACCTCTCTCACCCATGTTTCCTTTGATGTGACAGTACACATTGGTTTATGATGAAACACACGAACACACACTCGTCACTATAGCAAGATGGCATGGATTGCTTGCTCGCCTTATGATGCGTTGATAGTATGCCATAGTCCTTAGGTTTTTGTGATCTTATTACATTGACGACCTCCGTTTGACATCTGAGTTTGAGGAATCATTTGACATGAGTTAGGAGGAACTGAGATGAGCATGCAAATCGCAATATTATTGTGGGTGCACACATAATAATAATGTGGGGTGCATGCGAGTCCCAGTGAGGCTTAACAAGTGAAAAAGGGGTTCCATTCCATTATTTGATCGATGTGAAACATAACAAGCCTATAGGGGTCATAGCAGTGATTGTCCCCTACTCAAACATGAACTTTTCATTCCTCTCTGGATCCTTTCGAATCTCGATGCTATCGAGTATTACCTAAACACCCATCTGAACGCCTAGCGAACTGTGTAGAATGTTAGGTGCTTGTACGAACATCCCCGAGTTGGATGTTGCAACGACAATGATTGGTCTATATCGTTCTCACCTTCTTCGTTTGCTGGAGCTTAACGTATTGACGCCTTAGATTTCGAAGTGCGATCACTTCTGCAACAATCTCGTAACCTACCGCGTATCACTCGGTCAACTTGCAAGAGAGATGGACCTCAACATTTGAACGACCCTAGTTACCCGCAACGAACATTAGCGATTGGACTCCAATTGAATCCTTAACCCCAGCCAGCGACTCATGGGAGTCAACTTTCATGAATTCATTGGGACATAAACGATGACAATCACCCATGGTATGGAATGTGAAACTGCCAGCACAAGAGGTAGCGCCTTAGAACGTGGCACGGAACATGAAAAGATGGACCCTGTCGATGAAAGATCATAGAGCTCCGTTTCAAACGACAGTAATGGAGGCAACAGTCACGGCAACATCAAGGTACTTGATATGGCAACCAACAGTATAGAAAGGAAGGTGCCTACGACATGGAGTGGCTGTCGCTAAATCAAAATGATAACAAACAAGGAAACGACGGTCGTACTGGAAATCCTCGCTACGAGTACAACAACACGGGAAATGATGCTCATAGAGGGACATTAGGGATTGGCGTGGGCGACGCCGGGATTATAACAACATGGTAGCCTACGTGTTCTAGGTGACTAATCACTTCGCCACTGTTCTGCTTAACCCTGATGCTTCTTGAAACCCAACCTGTTGTGGAATCGGCTGATGGCGAAAACAATGAAACCACTACTGAGGCTGAAGCTACTGCGGAATTTCGGGACGAAATTCCAAACCAACGGGGGAATGATGTGACACCCCAGGAAACCATGCAACCTAACTAGTTTCCCCAGTAACTACGTGCTAAATTTCGGGACGAAATTTTCTTTCAAGTTGGGGATGATGTGACAACCTGAACTTCCGAGGTCAGTGTTGTTTAATCCCGCGGTTCTAATTTCTTACTATTCATCCCTCTTAATTGTGTTTGAACGCGTTGTGCTAGTATTATTACTGGTTCTTTTGAAAACTCGTATTCCTTGTGTTTGGGCTAAACATGTTGGGCCACGTTTATTACAATCATGATCGGCCCATACACACAAGCCACCCCAGGTTGCATTAATCGAGCCCAACAACAACTAAAGCCCAAACCGGACACACCTTATACACTAGATATATGATTGGGCTTGGTAGAGCCCAAGTGGGTCTTGAATTAGGGGGGGCGGCCTTTGGTTTATTTTATTTACACATGATATACGTATTATGATAACACCGTCATATCCCCAAACCCTAGACCTCTCTATTCGCTCATGGCTGTGGTAGACCCCCCTCCTGTTCGAGATAGTACCCTGATTCGTCAAGGTTTTGGTTAGTGGTTCTTACTTGTTGACTTTTGTATTTGCATGATATTGTTTATAGGTGCATCTATTGTGTAAATAATAAATGTATATATATGGACGTATGATGATGATGCTGTGTACTTGCTAGGTGCATGTATTGGGTAAATAATAATGATAAAGAACCTGGCGTGCGATTAGGTGATGACTAGCATATGGTACACATGGACATGGAAATAAACTAGTTGTGATAATAACTTGTTAATTAGAGTTCTTGATTAAGTGTTGTTTGTATATGATTCGAACCACGATTACTAGTTTATTTACTGTATGATGATTTCTAAATCTTATTATTGCTATGCATAGGTTAGAAAGAATAGGGTTGTGCATGATGAAATCTTGTGTGTAAAATAATGGTTTTGATAAATATCGATTAGTGTGTTGCCATAAGTGGATAAGTGTTGCACATGATGATAGTGATTGGTTGATGTATTAGAGATTCATGATACCCATGTTAAATGGTTGCTGTTTTGGATAAACTAATAAAAAAGGGGTATGTGTATGATGATTTCGGTGGGTTTTTAAATGGGTAATGGAGTTGGATGTTAATCTTCTTGTTATCAGTAATGCATAATTCATGGAAAAATCGGATTGGTTGATTGCTATGGACATGAGACAAGATTATAACTGATAAAGTCAATGCTTGGAAATATTGTAAATAAGGGAAATTATTATTGGAATGGGTTCCAAGAATGAAACTGGTGAGGGGCTGAGGGTGAGACCCAATAGAACCGGCCCACTTAAATCATATTTTAGTTAAACTCGATTAGGTAGTTGGGCCACACCTTGAGTTGAAACACACCAAGCCTGTTCGTATCAGCACTCTTGGGCCGATCCAGTATGGGAGGGGGCACTAAGGGTATTACCATGTAGGATGCACATTAGAACTGTTTTCTTATGTGTCCATGAAATGTGTAGATTAATTGTGTATTGTTGATTTAATCATGTATAACGGGGTGTTTTTTGATACGTTATTGGCGTAGTGTGAACGAAAGATGTGTGATTAGTATGCGAGTACGTGAACCCGAACAGTAATTGTAAATGTGATGTGCAATAAATGTGCTTGATGTGATCAATGAATACGTGGATTAGTTATACGTGAAAGGTGTGGTACATGTGCATGTGGAACTGACTGTAATCGGTAACCCTTTTTAGGACGTGTTTGATCAATTGAATAACAAGTAACAAATCTTACCGAGCAAACCAAGGTGAGTTCACACTTTCCACAAGGCATGGGATTCCCAGGGGTTGGGAATGGGTAAAGGATTTAAACTGAAACTGCGTGATCTCCTGGTTTGGAACACGTACACACCCTCTTTATTGAAGGGTGACAACACGTGATAAGGATATAAGTGGAACCTGCGTAATCTCCTGGTTTGGGGATTACGTACACACCCTCTGTATTGAAGGGTGACAACACGGATACTAGACCAAAATCTCTATCATGAAGTCCCTCACTTTTATATCGACTTAATCTCCGGGCCAATGGCGAGTGGGTCATTAGTTAGATAGCGCTATTTAGGTTTGACAAGCCTCACACCGTGCCGCAGAGGACGGGCGTGAACTAATGGATCTGGGCACGTCAGTGATGATAGACATTGACGCTAGGGCACCAACTTACTTTAGTCAGTGGTCGATATGGTAAACAGGTCTAGTGGTTAACATGGGGAAGCCCCCACCAACTATGGATATGTTTGGGAAACAGGGTAAACTGATTAACTTACAACTTACAAATGAATTCCTGGTTTTTGAAACAACTTAACAATGAACACCAACTGTGAACTCGCTCAACTTTGTTGTTGACTCGTTGTTACATGCCTTGCAGGTTGTTAGGTACTTATGGAGCTTGCACGAGGAGGCGTGGTCGTTGTGGGACATGGACAACTGTGTGCCATGTTAAACATTTAAACATTTGAACTTATATTTGGTTTTGGATTTAATCATTATGCTTCCGCTTGCAACTTAAACTATGTTTTGTTTGGACACCAATTGTATTGGTTGGATTTTCTAATTACTTACATGCTTGTTCAATATGATTGGTGGCTGGATCCTGGTCAGTCACGCCTCCAGGCGGTGATACTCCGCGTGTGGATTTTGGGGGTGTGACACACGGGGCCGTGCGTACTGTCACATGGGCCCGTGTGTGCATACGGATTGACACTGATCATTAAATGAAGACAGGGAAAGAAAAGCATGGGGCCGTGTGAGGAGTCTGATTTCAACTATAAATAGAGAGAGACGCTTGACTCAATTCTAACTCATCCCATGGCAAACTACTTCTCTCCCACTTACCATCATTCCACCATCACTACAACACCATCATCCACCACATTCCTCCATTGTCCACCTTTAGAGTGTGTGTAGTAGTCTCGGGATCCAAGATTGATCGTAAGAGTTCTTGTTAATCAAAGGCCATGTTTGGCTAAACTCTTACATCAGTTGGTGAAGACAAATCTTTTATGTATTACTTTTGATTTCCAAGCTGTGGCTACTTTTTATTTGGGTTTGTGTTAATGACTTTAAGAAATAGTTTTTTATATAGAAAATGAACTTTACTCTATTAGTTCTTCATGTTTTGTTGATTCACTCATTCGTGTCTTTACGGTCTATATAAAGCACGTTAAGTGCCTAGAAGGGGGTTAGAAGGGTGGTTTGGGTAAAGTTCTTGCCTCGTTCACTATATAGATCCTGCGAGGACTTGATTCAAGCTTATTAGGACTTCTCTTAAGGCTGATAACATCAAATCAGGGGAAGTAAGAACGACTTAAATCCCTTATAAAAACTACTATTTAAATTGTAACCGGCCTTGCGGGAGTGTATCCCTGCTGACTCAGACCAATATGGCCGAGGGTAGCGTTGCCTCCAAAAGAGGGACATGCCACACTTTGCATTAATAACTTACTTAATTATATTTCAATAATCCGGCCTTGCGGGACTGTATCCCTGCTGACTCAAACCACTATGGATGAGGGTAGCGTTGCCTCCAAAAGAGGGAGATGCCACAATAACTAAGATAATCTCTTACAAAAGAGGGTGAATTTTAATTAAATCTAGTTGGAAATGTGGTGTTTAAACTTGAGGAATGGTTTGACAAAGTGGAATAACGAAAGATGGCAGCCCCATGCAGGTAATAGGAAGTCTCCCGCCTCAAAACTTCATTTAAAATTGAAAATAACAAGTGCAACACGGGGTCGTATGTGGTAAGCACGCCCCCGTGTGTCGCAACCCTCGATCCCTTATCTGTCCCGGGAATGGGCGGACGCGAGCTAAGAGTTTGGTGGTATCAGGTGATTAATCTCGCAGCGGAATTTACATCAGGACCGTAGTTAGGAAATGTTTATCAGAGTAAAACCACCATATTTGATATTAATAATAACATAGGCAAAACCCAAGTTTCTTATTACAATACATTTATAGGGACAAACCCCATTTTATTGAATTTAAAACATCGTTTATTAGGTAACTTTTATAGCCACATTTTTCCCAAGCCTTCAGTGCTCTCCAGCTGGCTTTTCACTAATTGGCTGTTCACATTGTGTTACCTGTAATGCGTTTTAAAAACATTTGTCAGTCGGAAATACTAGTGAGTGAATCCCAGTTTAATCAAGAAACATTTTATCAATTAAAACAGTATTGAGAGCGATCACATTATTTATTTCTACACAATTACTCATTCAGTATTTGCCACTCGACCGGATCTGTGGCTATGGTCAAATTACCCATTGGCTAACTCGTCGTCCAATGGTAATGTACTGTCATTCCGACTTACTACTACTACTCGTAGTAATATAAATTTTGTATACAAAACCCCATAATACAGGCAGTAATTGAAGAACTACAAAGACTCAATCACCGCTTAATCACATTGTAAAACAATTAAGGTTTTGTAAAATATTCCAAAAAGGTTAACAAAAAGAGGATAAACTCACATTGCTATCTTAGATTTCTTGTAAGGGTTTCCTGGATATAGTCTATAATTGATACAAATGTACATTGGTTAGTATCATAACCCTTTGAAAATATTGATGATACCCTCCCCGAGACGGCATTCCAACAACTACGTCGGGCAGAACCACGACAGTTGTTACGGAATCCTAAATCAATCGGGCAGCGTAACTATTACGAAACTGGGGTTATAAGACTTACAACGGAGCAGAACCTTGCTAATTAGGGGTATAATACCCGACTATTATGCTTATAACTTCAGAAATTCGAGATTGAGAATGAATTGTGAGCGACGGAAAACGAAAACTGATGCGTTCTATTTATAGTGCTGATATACGACTTTCAGGCGGCCCGCGTAAGGTAAGGCAAAGCCTTACGCGGCCCGCGTCAACACCCAGTCAACATATAGCTTAGCTGATTTGATGCGTAGGTCCGCCACGATGTTGACACGTGTAAGCTCAGGATGTCTCCGCGTTGTAGGTCTCTCGCGGCCCGCGTTAACTTAAACGGGGTCTTACGCGGCCCGTATGAACTAAAGAAATCAACAATACCAGGTTTCCACCCTGATACCGCCCGCGTGAATGGTTGGGGTGAGTCTACGCGGCCCGCCTCAACTTACTATTTCTTGTTTTTAATTTATTTTATAAACTATAATATATTTCAGGCTTGGTTTTCACATACGGGGTGTAATATAAGACATATTGGGACATTATAAAATATACTAGATTGTTAGACACATTATGAGGGTGTCGGTTTTACCGAGGGTTGTTACATTCTCCCTACCTTGTTTTAGAGCTCGTCCTCGAGATCTATTGAAACAAATGCAGATATTTCCTTTGCATTTCAGATTCAAGCTCCCATGTGTACTCAGGTCCTCTTTTTGGAGTCCCACTTTACTTTGACCAGAACTAGTCTCTTATGTTTGAGATTCTTGACTTTCCTGTCTTCAATTTGTAGAGGTCTTTCTACAAACTTGAGTTGTTCATTTACCTCTATATCCTTAAGAGGTACTAATAGTGATTCGTCAGCTAAACACTTTTTCTATTAAAGGTAAGTGATCGTCCCAATTACCTCCGAAATCAATTACACAAGCTCTAAGCATATCTTCCATTGTCTGAATTGTCCTTTCGCTTTGTCCGTCCGTTTGAGGATGATAAGTTGTACTTAATTTTAACTTGGTTCCCATTGCCTTTTGGAAACTTGACCAAAAATGAGAGGTAAATTGGCTATCTCTATCAGAAACAATGGATAAAGGAATGCCATGTAAAGTAACAATTTCATTTACATATAGTTTAGCTAATTGTTCCATGACGTGTGCGTATATATACATAATTTTGCAATGAATTTACACACGATTTGGTTTTAAATTTATAAAAGTGATTATTACTTTTACATCAAAACACACACGAAAGAGGCAAGTGTACCCCTTCATATATGTAGTAAAGTATCGGTAAGAACCAAGTATCGATCCAAGGAAATGGGCGGAGAAATAATACTAGACCTTTGTCACTAAACTACCGGTAAAAACATAAGTTTGTGATTTTTAAAATAACTAAAGTAAGCGTAAACAAATACATAATATATAATAGATAAAAGCCTTGCTTAATACACAACCACAGCATGTCAACTAAGTCGGTTTTGGCACTAGAAGCATTCGGTCAATATTCCAATTTAAGACAACTAGTATCCCTTTCGGGAATCCTAACATGACAATCATTCGGAAAGTTAAAACGATAAACGCACTTTAACCACCTAAAATTGTTCTTTAACGTGCAGTTGATAAATGTCTATGAAAATCTCTTAAAAATAAGTTAGTCATCCGTTAGGAGTTTTCTAACCGCACTTAATCAAGGAAAGAGACACCGATAAACACAATGCAACCACTGAGACAAGCATAAACTAGATTAAATCACAACCGAGTTCATTTTACAAATCTTGCACAATAATTCACCAAGATAGCAATTTTGGCCTAAACTACTAACTAAGCTAACAAATCATGGCAAGAATTTATAACGACACCATCTAACCCGTTAAGGTCCTTACGTGACGGCAAGCTCTCTTGATTAACAATAATTACATTTTATTAAATCACTAATCATTTCTAATATCATGATGCATACATTTAAACCAAGCTAATCTATTTAACCAAGTTCAAAGTTTACTAATACAAGATTAATTAAGCTTCATTTTTCAACTATCTTAACTAACCAAGCACCAATCATCCAACATAATTACTTATAATCAAGAAATCAATATCAATAACAAGGTTGCAAACTAATCATCAAAGATTAACATAGAAAATACTTCAAAGTGTCATTACAAACAAAGTTTAACAAACTAATGGTTATAATCTAGCAAGGGATTGTTGTGTTTTTGCCCAAAGGCTACAATAATACATAAACATTAATCTAAGTACTTGAAAGATTAACAAAATCATAGAAAGATTAGAAAACCAAACCATAAACAAGTACTAGACTAAGGATCCGGGTAGTAATGGAGCTAAACGGCACAATGTGGCTTGAATCCAGGTCAAAAGCAAAGCCTCCGGAGCCTGTAAATTCGCCTGTGAAGCTCCCAAAATTCCAGAATGTCGAACAGAATGTTTCTGTTTTTATATTTTTTCGCTGTTGCACGGTCGTTCTTCCTGTGGCACGACCGTGCACTTTAAGCAATTATTGGGGATGGGTCACCATGCTGCATACGTCATCAGATCTTTGACCGGATATGATATCGCACGACCGTTCTTCGGATGGAACGGTCCTTCAGTTCCGGGTTCTTGTTGCACGAGCTGCTGGATTGGGCGTTCATTACCGAGATCAGGCTGATCTTCGGAGTCGCACGGTCGTTCTTCAGATGGCACGTCCGTGCATCACCGGTCTGGCCTTGTTTGCCTTGCACGCCTAGTCGCACTGCTCGTTCATTGCCGGACTAATCAACAACTGTCGGAGATGCACGATCGTGCATCAGGTCGCACGACCGTTCCACAGGCCCAGGTCAGTTTCCTTAACAGAATGTCCGCAGCTTCGTCGTTTTGTCCGGAAAGTCCTTGTTTTCGCTATCATCTTGTCTGGTATGCTGTTTTAGGCCTGTAAACAAAAGTGTAGATAATTAAGTATCCGAATGACGGTTTTACGGCCAAAAACGCATAAAATAGGGGTAAAACGGGGGACTAAAATATGTGTAAATTAGAGTGTATCAAATCTCCCCACACTTGAACCTTGCTTGTCCTCAAGCAAGCTGAACTAAAAAGCAATAAAAGACATAAACAAAGAAGAACGATAATTTACACACTATTTTATTGAAAACTACTATAAACGGTTAGCCGGTTTGTCGAAAGACAACATCAAAAGACTCTAACCCAACAAGCATATGCAATTATAAAGCGACAACCAAAAAGCCGTGACTTCACATTTAATTGACTCACATGTTAATCTTCACACGACTCACAATGTTCACACACACTCGGTTTTATTTGTGAAACATACATAAAATGTGTATGTGCAAACACTCAATGCCTAGTCAATGAAATGTGCAATATCATAAGTTTGTCATAAGATCTCGTCTCCACCAACTAACATGCGAACAAGTGTAAATCAAGAGGTCTTTACGGGTTGTAACGTTAGGCTTGGGCGAAGGGTATGGAAGTGGACATATAAAGTGGCAAAAAATGGTTAAAACTCGGTAGTAGTGTTTAACTAGCAACAAAATATACAACTATACATACAAACGCCTTAAAAAGGCGACTAAAGCGCAATCGAGCTTATCAACGAAATTTTAACATTTAAGCATTCAAAATTGCTCGATTTCTATCAACTTCACCCTATTTTAGGGTGTTTTATTTTCTGTTTTTTTTTTACATACTAAACTATACAATGAAACATAAACAATAATAAGCGCTAGTTAAACGATTATTTTTGACCGAGTTTCAACACTAAAAAGGTTTAAAAACATAAAAAGGCTAAATTTGGCTAAGTGGGCGATAATGTGTGTAAACAAAGGTAAACGGTAAGGCTCGACATGGTTAATCCTAAAGGGTAATATAAGGTGAACGGGAAGCACAACATAAAGAACAAGTACACAACAAAGGGGTAATCTAAGTGCCTCTATAACTTTTACACAAATCCGCACGTTCATGGTCTTAACAAGCATACTAGTGACAATTTCTAAATTACACATAACATCCGGCTCACTCCTATATCCGAAATGAACAAATATATAACAATCAAGGCTCAAATATGCTCACGTAACGGAAGGAATGGGTAAAAGTGTGAAAACTATCATGTAAGTCTTTCTTTGTTTGTCACGCTTTCTGGTTTCCTTTTTCAAAAATATTTTGCTTGTCGAGTTTTTATCAAGTCCGAAGCTTTCTAAAACACAACCAACCGATTTATTTACTAAAATATATACAAAATACAAGTATTTTTTGAATGATTTTTCTGATTTTCTGATTTTTTTTATATAAGAGGAGAAACAAAGTTAACAAAGTTAACCCCCTCCCCACACTTGAACTTCGCATTGTCCCCAATGCGAGACCCGAAATATAGAGAAAGGGATAAAAAAAATACTCCCCTCAAGATGATGTGGATGCCACGAGACTTCCGAAGCTGTATCTGGTACGTGCTCCGGTCCAAGATCCGATAGCTAAAACCTGCCAGTATGTCACATGTGCACCCAAAATATAACAGAAACAGAAAAATCACAAATCAACCATAATATAGATAAATACTAAAATCCAAACAGAACATAAAGTAAAAAGTTTGAAATACATAACCGGGGTGTTTGAAAATAACAGTCAAAATAAACACCCAATAATAAATAAAGTACTGAAAAAGAAACACCACCAACTGCTATCACCACTGCCAACTACTCATCTCCATCATCATCGTGTCTCGTATAGGACGGGCCGGCATCGCCATGACCAGGGGGGTTCCACGGTGGGAACTGTGGAGGGTGCTGAAAATAGTTGGGGTATGCGTGACGCATCTCCCCGAAAAGATAAGAAAACCCCTCACTGACCCCCTGATATAGAGTATCCTGGCGCTGCTGAAGCTGGTCATGTGTGGCCCGAAGCTGAGCCTGACTGGCCCGAATCTCGTCCTGGCTAGATCTGATCTCGTCGAAGTAGGTACCATGCTGTTCCTGCGTCACACGCATATCCTGGAACTGCTGGTAGAACGTGGGCCAGTCCTCATGCTGATGAAATGCATGGTGCTGCGGCGAGTGTGGTGGTGTCGGTGGCTGGTGCTGGTGCTGCTCTCCCATCTCAACGTCCTCATGTTCCTCCTCAGCCGGAGGCAACGGGTCCCAGACCTCGTTATTCAACCCTCTCAACCTATCCCCCCTATCAAGCTCAACAATCACCCCCATGGCCTTCAGTGACCTGATATCGACATGAACCCCCTCAGTAATCAAAGTGAGACCCTGGAGAACCTCCTCAGTCATATAGCCTTCATTGTAGGCTATTTCGGTCACATACGAACCGCCATGTATCTCACTGTTCGCATGTCGCCCCGAGCTCTTGACGAAGTACTCAGCCATTCGAGCGGCCAGGTTGATTGGTGCTTTGTCAACCAACGCATATAAAAAGAGCAAATCAGGTGTTGGACAGTTACCGAGACTGTCCATGCGACCGCATATCGTATGGCTAAAAACATGGTGCATCACTCGCACCAAAGGGTCTCTGAGTCGCGAGGCCTTCGACATCCTTGGGTTGTAGGGACCCCCAATAGCGTTAACAGCCCAAAATGCATCCCGGTCTGCATCAGAAGGGAAGGTGAACTGATCATTGAAGACTTCGGGATCATCCATGTCGTCTCTAGTATAAATCCCAAGTCTTCTACCTAATCGACCAACCGACCATGTGTCACACCCCCAAAATCCACACGCGGAGTACCACCGCTTGGAGGCGTGACTGACCAGGATCAAGCCACCAATCATATTGAACATATAAGTACATAGTAAAAGTCATTCATCAATACAATAGGTGTTTTCAAAACCAAACATAAACAAGTGTGTAGCAGAAGCAATAATGTAAAAACCCAGCATAAGTATTTAGTTGAAGTGTCACAAAAAGTATATCATAACATCCAAAAATCCGTGCCCACAACGACCGCGCCTCCCGTGCAAGCTCCAAGAGTACCTATGGTCCTGCAAGGCATGTAACAGAGAGTCAACAACTAGTTGAGCGAGTTCACAGTTGATTGTTCAGTTATAGTAATTGTATTGTAACCCGTATGTTCGTTAACCAACTCATATATCGTATGTACTTGAATCGCAGTCTCTTAGACATGTGTGCGAAGATTGTGGGGGTTTCCCATGTTTTCTAGACTAGGTATATTTGTATCGCAGCCCACCCGGCATGTGTGCGAAGTTTAAAGTATGGTTCGCAGCCATTCCAGGCATGTGTGCGAAGATTGTTCTATTATCGCAGCCAATCCCGGCGTGCGTGCGAAGAGAAGTATATGTATCACTAGTCTAGCAGTATCTACCAATAACCTTCCTCTCCCGAGGCCTATGGTATGTATTTCCAATAACAACTCAAGCATAAGTAATCATCCAAACCCATTCCCACCCCGGGAATCCCATGCCTTGGTAAGAGTGTGAACTCACCTTAGTTTGCTCGGTATGCTAAGTTAAGAGCTCACAATAAATCAGTCAAGTCCTATAGTGCACGTATACTCAATCAGTTCACGTTCGTAATATTTCGCATGAAATCAATATCACAGAGTGTTTGACAGTTAATATGATGCAACACACAAACAGTTAGTCACATTCATGCAATTTCATCTTCCTCATAATAGCCTTCTCAATTAATTCTAACATAGTTAACCAACCTCACAGTTAATAAAGCTAGTATGCTTAACTGAATTAACACATATAAACAGAGGTATACGGTTAACAGAATTAACATTTAACAGAACTGGTAACTAACTGTGTCACATGTTTTACTTAACTAAGTTACATATTTAACAGAATGTCATCCATGAATCTTACATAGTGAGTAAAGTTAACTGAGTTAATGAACTTAACTCAGTTAGTAGGCTAAACATAGTTACATAACTAACAGAGTTATTATATGTAATTTAATAAGTTAACAACTTAATAAATTTAACCAGTTAACAAGATAACAGTTGGGCCGAAATCACTAGCTAGCCGAAAACCCTTATGTGCCGAAAACCCTATTGCCGAAATCCCTCATTGGGCCGAGATCTTATCTGGGCCGAAATCACCCCTTGATTTCGTTCAGTTGTTTTAAACAGTGGGGTGTTTTCGTTGAGTTATATCATCTTCATCAACACATCAGTTACATAAAACCCAACAATTCTAATCCCATTACTTATCAGATTCAACCCTTTTGTACAAACAATCAATCAAACAAAAGCTAAAACATTTGATTAGATATTTACTCATATGTATTATCAGGATTAACATCCGACAACATCATAATGTTTAACATATGACAAGAGATCTAGTTTATGCATTCATCAACCGACTATCTACGATCCCTTTATCTCGAAAATTTACAATCACAATTAGATCATAAGATCATAATACCTTGCAGTAGCAGTTAATATAAGATACCAACAAACAATTCATGATGATTTCAAACAATTATATATCAATAGTGGATTACTAACCTAAACAGAGAAGACAGTACTTCGATCGGTGTGCAAGGCTCGAGTGCTAGGAACTGCCGTTGGGTTTCAAAAGTGGGCGAGAGAAAATGTGAGAGGTGATTAGGGTTTTCTAATCGTTGCCCCTTTGCGTACAGGTTAAGTAAAACCATTTAAGTAAACATTACTAGGACAAAGGCCCACTCTAGCTCATGTTGGACCCATAGTGGACGAAAACACAAAGTGTTTTCACCACAAGGGTGTTTTCGGGTAGGATTGTTAGGTGAAGTCCCATGTTTTAAAATAAATCAAACAATCCAAATATGTAACATATGTACACATATAATACATATCACAGTTATACATTTATATTGCACCTCAATAATTATTAAACACACTTATGATGCACACCCATAATAAATAAAATCAAAACATTTTGCAAACAAGTACTAGGATTAAGTCGAGTAGGAATCTTGGAAACTCGGGTTGTCACATTATCCCCAACTTGAAAGAAATTTCGTCCCGAAATTTAGCATGCGGTTACTGAGGAAGCTAGTTGTGTTGTGTTGTATCCTGGTTTTCCTGGGGTGTCACATTATCCCCCCGTTGATTTGGAATTTCGTCCCGAAATTCTGTAGTAGCTTCAGCCTCAGTAGTAGTTGCATTATTTTCGAACAACTGGGGATATTTGAGTTCCATGTGGTCTTCTCGTTCCCAGGTATACTATGGGCTACGACGGGAGTTCCAACGAACTCGAACAAGAGGTATTCTAATGTGCTTGAGGACCTTAACATCCCGGTCCGTGATTTCTACTGGTTCCTCGACGAATCGCAACTGTTCATCGATAGTGAGCTCCTTCAAAGGAACTATGAAGGTCTCATCTGACAGGCACTTCTTCAGATTTGACACGTGAAAAACGTTGTGAACTGCACTGAGTTCAGCTGGTAAGTTAAGTCTGTAGGCCACTTTGCCTATTTTCTCAATGACTTCAAATGGTCCAACGTATCGTGGATTGAGTTTGCCCCTTTTGCCAAAACGAACCACACCCTTCCAGGGTGAGACTTTGAGTAGCACTCGATCCCCAACTTGTAACTCGAGTGGTTTCCTACCCTTATCAGCGTAGACTTTCTGACGGTCACGAGCTGCCGCCATGCGTTGTCGTATTTGAGCAATCATTTCTGTTGTGTCTACCATAAATTCTGGGCCAGTGATCTAACTATCACCCACCTCTGCCCAACAAAGAGGTGATCGGAATTTACGCCCGTACAATGCCTCAAATGGAGCGGCCCGAATACTGGCGTGATAACTGTTATTATACGAGAATTCTACTAGTGGCAAATGTTTTTCCCAACCATTGCCAAAGTCAATCACACATGCCCTAAGCATGTCTTCAAGAGTCTGGATGGTACGTTCAGACTGACCATCCGTCTGAGGGTGATAAGCTGTGCTCATGTCTAACCGTGAGCCGAAAGATTTATGCATCGCTTGCCAAAGTTCTGAAGTGAAACATGCATCACGATCAGAAATAAAAGACGTGGGCACTCCGTGCCTCGAAACCACTTCCTTCAAATAAACGTCTGCTAGAGTAGAGAACTTGTCTGTTTCTTTAATAGCCAAGAAGTGTGCAGACTTTGTGAGTCGGTCAACGATCACCCAAATAGTATCGTTACCACGTTGAGATCTAGGTAAACCAGTAACAAAATCCATGGAAATTTGCTCCCATTTCCATTGTGGTATCTCTGGTTGTTGGAGTAGACCTGATGGTTTCTGATATTCTGCTTTGACTCTCGCACAAGTCAAACACTTGCTAACGTAAGTTGCTATATGAGCTTTCATGCTAGGCCACCAATATGTAGTTTTTCAAATCATGGTACATCTTATCCGAACCAGGATGTACTGAGTAACGAGACTTATGAGCTTCATCCATTACAAGCCCACGTAAGTTGCCATAGAGTGGGACCCAGATGCGTCCTGTTACGTAGTAGGCGCCGTCTGTCTTTTGTTCCATCCGTTGTCTGGAACCGCGTAGGGCTTCAGCCCTGACATTTTCTGGTTTCAATGCTTCTACCTGAGCATCTCGTATCTGAGAAGGAAGACTAGACTGAATAGTGAGTTGCAATGCTCGTACACGCCTATGTATAGTATCCTTTCGACTGAGGGCGTCGGCCACCACATTGGCTTTGCCCGGATGGTACTTTATAGCACATTCGTAATCGTTCAGTAGTTCAACCCATCTACGTTGTCGCATGTTCAATTCTTTCTGCTTGAATATATACTCAAGACTCCTGTGATCGGTGTAGATGATGCATTTAGTGCCATACAGGTAATGTCGCCATATCTTGAGCGCAAAAACAACAGCTCCCAGCTCTAAATCATGTGTAGTGTAATTCCGTTCGTGGATCTTAAGTTGGCGCGAAGCATAAGCAATGACTTTATCCCGCTGCATCAACACACATCCAAGACCTTGGATAGATGCGTCGCAGTAGACTACAAAATCGTCCGTGCCTTCAGGTAAGGAGAGGATAGGTGCGCTACAAAGTCTATCCTTTAAGTGCTGAAATGCTGTTTCCTGTGTATTACTCCAACGATAAGCAACGCCTTTCTGTGTCAGTAATGTAAGCGGCTGTGCAATCTTTGAGAAGTCTTTGATGAACCGTCTGTAATAACCTGCCAAACCCAAGAATTGGCGTATTTCAGTTGGTGTGCGAGGTGCAGGCCAGTTCTTGATCAAATCTACCTTGGATGGATCGACATGAATCCCATCCTTGTTCACCACGTGGCCTAGAAAGTGGACTTCACGAAGCCAAAAGTCGCATTTTGAAAACTTGGAGTACAGTTGTTCCGTTCGAAGGAGTTCCAAAATAAGTCGTAAATGCTGCTCGTGTTCTTCCTGACTCTTCGAATAGATCAGGATGTCGTCAATGAAAACAATAACAAACTTGTCAAGATAGGGTTTGCACACCCTGTTCATAAGATCCATGAAAACCGCATGCGCGTTCGTTAGCCCGAATGGCATGACCAAAAACTCGTAATGGCCGTAAGGAGTTCTGGATGCTGTTTTGGTGACGTCCTCATCCCGGACTCTCAGTTGATGATAGCCTGACCTCAGGTCAATCTTCGAGTAATAGCTCGACCCTTGCAACTGGTCGAATAAGTCGTCGATGCGTGGAAGTGGATAGCAATTTTTTTTTTCACGGTCACCTTGTTCAGTTCGCGGTAATCTATGCACATACGAAAGGTACCGTCTTTCTTCTTCACAAATAATACTGGAGCTCCCCAGGGCGAAGAGCTAGGACGTATGAAACCCTTTTCCAAGAGTTCTTGCAATTGCTTAGACAGTTCTTCCAGTTCAGTTGGAGCTAAGCGGTAAGGCGCTCGAGCTATTGGTGCTGCTCCTGGAGCTAGCTCGATCTGGAATTCGACCTGGCGATGAGGCGGTAACCCAGGTAACTCTTCAGGAAACACTTGAGGAAAGTCGCGTACAACAGGAATATCCTCTAACTTCTTCTCTTTCGTCGATGTATCTGTAACGAGTGCTAAAATAGCTGTGTGGCCCTTACGTAAACACTTCTGGGCCTTATGGAAAGAAATGATGCCCACAACAGCACCACCCTTGTCACCATGAATTACCAAAGGTTCTTCACCAGCACGAGGAATGTGGACGATTTTCTCTTTGCAAAGAATCTCTTCTCGATGTTGAGGTAGCCAATCCATACCAATAATGATGTCGAAACCAATAACGATGTCGAAACCATCACAACGTTGGGGTCATTCCTAGCATCACCCTGACCAATAACGAACACACGACCCCTTGCACCATTGCCATTGTTACCCCCGTTGTTTCCATTCCCTTGGTTGTTGTTGTTGTTGTGGTTCCTGTTCGACTGTGGACAGTATCTCTTGAAGTGACCTTCAGCACCACACTGATGGCATCCCTTGTTACCCTGTTGGTGCTGCTGATTTTGTGGAGCTTGTGGCTGCTGTTGTCGGTTCTTGTTTGCAGGACGTGAGCTTCTACAATCTTTGGCTTCATGCCCGAGCTTGTTGCATCTCTGACAACGATCTTTGTTGCACGGCCCGCTGTGGTGCAAATTACATCGATTCCACCCTGCCCTTGACTACTAGAAGATTGCTGACCAGAACTCCGGTAGTCATCGATCTTTCGCTGTTGTGCCTGGGACTGAACCGTAGTTAAACCCTTGCTGGAGGTTCCATCCCACTTTCGTTTGTTGTCACAGGAAGTAGCAGAAGTAGTAGTAGCACCGGCACGTTTAGGCAGCTTGTTCTGTTCCACTTCTTGGTCTGCGAGACAATGAGCAAGACGAGTAACATCCTGGATAGTAGTAAGGTTAGCAGCAGTCACATGACTTTGAATCTCTGGTAGTAAGCCTTTGAGGTACAGCCCAATGCGTTTGATGAGAAGATTCACCATAGTTGGACATAACACTGCCAGTTTGTTGGATCGTTTCGTGTACGCTTCTATCTCTGACCCCGTCATCTTCAGGTTAAAGAACTCCACTTCCAGCTTGTGGATGTCATCACGGTTATAGTATTCACATTTGATCAGTTCCTTAAATTCATTCCATGGGGTGGCATTAGCAGCCGCCAGCCCCAGCATCTGAACTTGCGCGTTCCACCAAGTTAGCGTAGTGCCTTCGAGAGTACCAGTGGCGTACTTCACCCTACGAGCCTCAGGGCATTCACACATTTTGAAGACCGATTCGAGCTTCTTGAACTAGTGGAGGAGTCCAACGGCCCCTTTAGTGCCACTAAAAGTACTAGGACGACAGTCTATGAAAGTTTTGAACGTGCACACAGGTGGCTGAGCGTGTTGACCTGTCGTGTGCGTAAGAGTAAACATACTTAAGCACGAGTGTTGGGTTACGAGAGTAGGATCTAAAGATCCTAGAGTAAGTGGTGATGGCAGGTTACACCTCCTGCCTGGGCAGCGGCGGGTGCTGCAGTAACTTGTTCAGTGATCGAAGCCACCAACTGGGCTTGAGTTAGGTTTACGTGTCCGCTCATGATCTTGATATCAAGGAGAACATGAGTGAGAGAGGTTCGCGAAGGTGCGATGACAGAAGAGAGTAAGCACATAAGTGTTTTAATCAACAGTTGTTACGTTTATCTAAGCATACCATGAGCAAAGTTCTATGTATCTAGCAAGTAGGTAATGTAAACATGAACAGTATTACCTATAGTGTTGAGTCTTGCACGTGGAGCGAAGCGTCGTTGTGGATCGTTGAGCACTGTTCAGGTTATAGTCTGGTTTTTAATAAAAATGTTTTCCCCTTATTAAAACCGAGTTCTCTATAACCAATGGCTCTGATACCAATCTGTCACACCCCCAAAATCCACACGCGGAGTACCACCGCTTGGAGGCGTGACTGACCAGGATCAAGCCACCAATCATATTGAACATATAAGTACATAGTAAAAGTCATTCATCAATACAATAGGTGTTTTCAAAACCAAACATAAACAAGTGTGTAGCGGAAGCAATAATGTAAAAACCCAGCATAAGTATTTAGTTGAAGTGTCACAAAAAGTGTATCATAACATCCAAAAATCCGTGCCCACAACGACCGCGCCTCCCGTGCAAGCTCCAAGAGTACCTATGGTCCTGCAAGGCATGTAACAGAGAGTCAACAACTAGTTGAGCGAGTTCACAGTTGATTGTTCAGTTATAGTAATTGTATTGTAACCCGTATGGTCGTTAACCAACTCATATATCGTATGTACTTGAATCGCAGTCTCTTAGACATGTGTGCGAAGATTGTGGGGGTTTCCCATGTTTTCTAGACTAGGTATATTTGTATCGCAGCCCACCCGGCATGTGTGCGAAGTTTAAAGTATGGTTCGCAGCCATTCCAGGCATGTGTGCGAAGATTGTTCTATTATCGCAGCCAATCCCGGCGTGCGTGCGAAGAGAAGTATATGTATCACTAGTCTAGCAGTATCTACCAATAACCTTCCTCTCCCGAGGCCTATGGTATGTATTTCCAATAACAACTCAAGCATAAGTAATCATCCAAACCCATTCCCACCCCGGGAATCCCATGCCTTGGTAAGAGTGTGAACTCACCTTAGTTTGCTCGGTATGCTAAGTTAAGAGCTCACAATAAATCAGTCAAGTCCTATAGTGCACGTATACTCAATCAGTTCACGTTCGTAATATTTCGCATGAAATCAATATCACAGAGTGTTTGACCGTTAATATGATGCAACACACAAACAGTTAGTCACATTCATGCAATTTCATCTTCCTCATAATAGCCTTCTCAATTAATTCTAACATAGTTAACCAACATCACAGTTAATAAAGCTAGTATGCTTAACTGAATTAACACATATAAACAGGGGTATACGGTTAACAGAATTAACATTTAACAGAACTGGTAACTAACTGTGTCACATGTTTTACTTAACTAAGTTACATATTTAACAGAATGTCATCCATGAATCTTACATAGTGAGTAAAGTTAACTGAGTTAATGAACTTAACTCAGTTAGTAGGCTAAACATAGCTACATAACTAACAGAGTTATTATATGTAATTTAATAAGTTAACAACTTAATAAATTTAACCAGTTAACAAGATAACAGTTGGGCCGAAATCACTAGCTAGCCGAAAACCCTTATGTGCCGAAAACCCTATTGCCGAAATCCCTCATTGGGCCGAGATCTTATCTGGGCCGAAATCACCCCTTGATTTCGTCCAGTTGTTTTAAACAGTGGGGTGTTTTCGTTGAGTTATATCATCTTCATCAACACATCAGTTACATAAAACCCAGCAATTCTAATCCCATTACTTATCAGATTCAACCCTTTTGTACAAACAATCAATCAAACAAAAGCTAAAACATTTGATTAGATATTTACTCATCTGTATTATCAGGATTAACATCCGACAACATCATAGTGTTTAACATATGATAGGAGATCTAGTTTATGCATTCATCAACCGACTATCTACGATCCCTTTATCTCGAAAATTTACAATCACAATCAGATCATAAGATCATAATACCTTGCAGTAGCAGTTAATATAAGATACCAACAAACAATTCATGATGATTTCAAACAATTATATATCAATAGTGGATTACTAACCTAAACAGAGAAGACAATACTTCGATCGGTGTGCAAGGCTCGAGTGCTAGGAACTGCCGTTGGGTTTCAAAAGTGGGCGAGAGAAAATGTGAGAGGTGATTAGGGTTTTCTAATCGTTGCCCCTTTGCGTACAGGTTAAGTAAAACCATTTAAGTAAACATTACTGGGCCAAAGGCCCACTCTAGCTCATGTTGGACCCATAGTGGACGAAAACACAAAGTGTTTTCACCACAAGGGTGTTTTCGGGTAGGATTGTTAGGTGAAGTCCCATGTTTTAAAATAAATCAAACAATCCAAATATGTAACATATGTACACATATAATACATATCACAGTTATACATTTATATTGCACCTCAATAATTATTAAACACACTTATGATGCACACCCATAATAAATAAAATCAAAACATTTTGCAAACAAGTACTAGGATTAAGTCGAGTAGGAATCTTGGAAACTCGGGTTGTCACATTATCCCCAACTTGAAAGAAATTTCGTCCCGAAATTTAGCATGCGGTTACTGAGGAAGCTAGTTGTGTTGTGTTGTATCCTGGTTTTCCTGGGGTGTCACATTATCCCCCCGTTGATTTGGAATTTCGTCCCGAAATTCTGTAGTAGCTTCAGCCTCAGTAGTAGTTGCATTGTTTTCGAACAACTGGGGATATTTGAGTTCCATGTGGTCTTCTCGTTCCCAGGTATACTATGGGCTACGACGGGAGTTCCAACGAACTCGAACAAGAGGTATTCTAATGTGCTTGAGGACCTTAACATCCCGGTCCGTGATTTCTACTGGTTCCTAGACGAATCGCAACTGTTCATCGATAGTGAGCTCCTTCAAAGGAACTATGAAGGTCTCATCTGACAGGCACTTCTTCAGATTTGACACGTGAAAAACGTTGTGAACTGCACTGAGTTCAGCTGGTAAGTTAAGTCTGTAGGCCACTTTGCCTATTTTCTCAATGACTTCAAATGGTCCAACGTATCGTGGATTGAGTTTGCCCCTTTTGCCAAAACGAACCACACCCTTCCAGGGTGAGACTTTGAGTAGCACTCGATCCCCAACTTGTAACTCGAGTGGTTTCCTACCCTTATCAGCGTAGACTTTCTGACGGTCACGAGCTGCCGCCATGCGTTGTCGTATTTGAGCAATCATTTCTGTTGTGTCTACCATAAATTCTGGGCCAGTGATCTGACTATCACCCACCTCTGCCCAACAAAGAGGTGATCGGAATTTACGCCCGTACAATGCCTCAAATGGAGCGGCCCGAATACTGGCGTGATAACTGTTATTATACGAGAATTCTACTAGTGGCAAATGTTTTTCCCAACCATTGCCAAAGTCAATCACACATGCCCTAAGCATGTCTTCAAGAGTCTGGATGGTACGTTCAGACTGACCATCCGTCTGAGGGTGATAAGCTGTGCTCATGTCTAACCGTGAGCCGAAAGATTTATGCATCGCTTGCCAAAGTTCTGAAGTGAAACGTGCATCACGATTAGAAATAATAGACGTTGCAACCGACCAGATTTGCAAGCGGGGCACTCATCATGTCATCTAATTTGTCATATTGATTGAGTTCACGCATGACTTCCCAATCCAACCATCGGGGGACTCCAAACTGCCCCCGTCTCGCCCATAGGGCGTCGCGCTTCGGAATGCAAAGAGCCTCTTTCTCGATGTTGCGGTCAAACTGAAGGAAAGGATGGTCCATCTGTATGGGGAATAACGTTAGAAAGATGGAAACAGGAAAAATTTGAATCACAAACAGGCGAGCAGCCAATTATGAAGAAACTGTCAATCTGATCTGGGCGTATGGCACGGTCGTGCGACGAGACGCACGGTCGTGCGTCACCGACAACTAACAGACCAAGCCCAGACATGTCGGAACTGCACGGCGTGCAACCAACGGCACCACCGTGCAACACCGACCAACAACCAACTATCGTGAAACAACCGGCGAGGCACGACCGTTCCATACGAGGAACGTCCGTGCGACCTCGTTTTCTGCAGATTCTGACCCAGGCTCTAAGTAGCCCGATTTTTCACAAATCAACAAGTTATTACACAAACAGGGGTCAGAAAATGCACCAGAAGTTCACGATACTACGATTCAACAAGGGTTAGGGTTTCGATTTGTTTATGAAGAGAACCCTAAAAATTTCCTTGAAGAATCGGAAGAAATCTACCCTAGAAAGCAAGAAAACAAGAAATCTACAACTAGGAACGTACCGTGCGAAGAAGGGTGTGAGATCGTGCGAAAAACCGTGCGATTTGATGAAGTATCGCTCTGGAACGGCCTGTAGCGACTAGGGATTCGCGAGTTATGAATGGGGGCTGCAGATGAGGGTATTTATAGTGCCAAATGACAAAACTGCCCTCAGCCTGATGCACGGTCGTTCTCCGTGTGGAACGGTCGTGCGTCGCCGACATCGCCCAAACCCTAGGAAATGTTCTTGGAAATGCACCGGGGGTGCGATCCACCGTGCCGGCCCTCGGAAACGCACGGTCGTGCGTCCCGAGGAACGGTCGTGCATTAGGTGCAGATCAGAATTTTTCCGCAGAAGCTATTTCCAGCAACTGTTTCGGCCGTTTTTCGCCGTTTTTTCGACACACCAACTGTTCTAACAATATTGCAATACAGAACCTTCGCTCGGCACGTACGAAAACTAAACAAACTAACGTAGACTACCTAACTAACCTAAATTACGCTAAAACTACAAAAACAAAAAAGAAGTGGACTATTTTACCCTTATAGCGCGAAAGACGCTCCTGCTACATTTTTGTCGGCGAGTCAGTAGCGTAGACTCATGCTAAATTTTTGTCGGCGAGTCGATAGCAAGACTCATGCTAAATTTTTGTCGGCGAGTCGATAGCAAGACTCATGCTAATTTTTTGTCGGCGAGTCGATAGCAAGACTCATGTCCCCACACTTGTTACAAGTGCGGGCCATTACCACGCCCCTTCGGATTCTGCTCGGTATTGCCCGGAAGACCACCTGGAGGTCTCTCCGACATCATTTTCGCCAACTGGCCCACTTGATTCTCGATGGTCTGAATGGAAGCCTTTTGACTCCGCATTTCTCCTTCGTTGACCATGAACCGCTCCTCATGCTGCTGATATCGCTTCTCAGCCATTTGATTAGCATTGTTGGAGTTGTTCAGCAGTTGTGCCATCATTTCCTCTAGCTTTGCGTTGCTTTGAGAGGCGTGAGGCTGAGAATTGCTTCCTGAGCCTTGATTATGATACTGTGGCTGGAAGGACTGACCTTGAGATTGTTGTAGCGCAGGTGCATTTTAAGCATATCCGTGTGCGTTCTGGTTCCCAGAACCATATTTCCACCCAAAGTTTGGGTGATTTCTCCACCCTGGATTGTACGTGTTGCTGTAGGGGTTATTTTGGGGCCTGATTTGATTGCCCATGTAGTTCACCTCCTCGTGACCTGTAAACATAACACCCTGCTCACACATACCTGGCACGTGTGCAACTCCGCACTGATCACAAGATGGCGATTGAATTCGTGAGACATTCTGAGACTGATCGATTCTTGTTGCCAAGGCTCCAATTTGTGCAGTAAGAGCCGTATATGTATCCACAGCATGAACTCCGGAAGTGGATGATGTCTTATTCCGCGCTCCACCGTGGCGAGAACTTGACTTCAACGCAGCTTTCTCTATGATCGCGTAAGCCTCAGTCGGTGTCTTTGTTCCAAGATCGCCTCCTGCATACACGTCTAAACGCTCCTGCGAGTCATAATTGAGTCCCTGATAAAAGGTCAGAACTAGTTGCCTTTTGGACAACCCGTGATGTGGGACATCAATTAAGAGATCTTTAAACCTCTCCCAAGCTGCGTATAGAGATTCCCCGTCGTCTTGCTTGAACGTCATGATACGGTTCCTCAATTTAGTCGTCTTTTCTGGAGGAAAATATTTTTGCACAAAGAGTTCCGCCATCTCGGCCCAAGTGGTGATAGATCCGGCCGGAAGTGACAAAAGCCAAGCACCGGCTTTGTCTCGCAATGAAAACGGAAAGAATCGCAAACGGATCGCGTCCTCAGAAACATCTCTTATCTTGAAAGTCGAGCACACCTCAAGAAACTTTGCGATGTGCCGACCCGGATCATCGTGATCCTTCCCGTCAAACTGCACCGAGTTTTGTATCATATTGATGATGCTAGATTTTATTTCGAAACTCGGTGCTGCTACCGTAGGTCGGGTAATGCTCGGTAGCAAACCTTCTCCGCCGGGTTGGTTCGTTTCATTCAAAGGTCTGTCGTCGTCTGCCATGGTTGCGTTTTCTGCTGCCCATGAGCCCTCGGCTTCAGCGGGTACCACCTGTTCCTGCTCACCAGCTGCGAGTAGCCGCCCAACTGCACGAGATTTCTCACGAAGACGTCTCCTCAGATCACGCTCGGGTTCGTCTGACGGCTCAATAGGATTGGGAGCGGGGGTATAGGACATTAACCTGCAAACGAAAATTTGACACAATGAGTATTTTATTAATATAATAATTCTGCTTTTTTTAGCTGAATAGAAGCAGAATATTATCATAAATGGGCTGAAAATTTTATAAAAATTCGAAAATGGGCCGGAAATTTTATAAAAATCAACACAATAAAAATAAATGAATCGGCTAATACAAAAATGGTTTCCCGAAGCCGAAAAATCAAAGAATAAATAAATAATAAATCCGTATTAAATAAATAAATGGAACAAAAATTTACAAGTGCACCAAAAATGACTTGGAAAACGAATAAATGAAATAAAAATAAGAAATATTAACAAATAAATAAACAAATAAATAAACAAGAAAATATTCACAAATATTAACAAGTATATACGCCGATAACACAATGACTCGGGTCGTTCCTAAAACTCGCCATTTCCCCGGCAACGGCGCCAAAAACTTGAGGTGTGCGTATATATACATAATTTTGCAATGAATTTACACACGATTTGGTTTTAAATTTATAAAAGTGATTATTACTTTTACATCAAAACACACACGAAAGAGGCAAGTGTACCCCGTCATATATGTAGTAAAGTATCGGTAAGAACCAAGTATCGATCCCAGGAAATGGGCGGAGAAATAATACTAGACCTTTGTCACTAAACTACCGGTAAAAACATAAGTTTGTGATTTTTTAAAATAACTAAAGTAAGCGTAAACAAATACATAATAAAAACATAATATATAATAGATAAAAGCCTTGCTTAATACACAACCACAACATGTCAACTAAGTCGGTTTTGGCACTAGAAGCATTCGGTCAATATTCCAATTTAAGACAATTAGTATCCCTTTCGGGAATCCTAACATGACAATCATTCGGAAAGTTAAAACGATAAACACACTTTAACCACCTAAAATTGTTCTTTAACGTGCAATTGATAAATGTCTATGAAAATCTCTTAAAAATAAGTTAGTCATCCGTTAGGAGTTTTCTAACCGCACTTAATCAAGGAAAGAGACACCGATAAACACAATGCAACCACCGAGACAAGCATAAACTAGGTTAAATCACAACCGAGTTCATTTTACAAATCTTGCACAATAATTCACCAAGATAGCAATTTTGGCCTAAACTACTAACTAAGCTAACAAATCATGGCAAGAATTTATAACGACACCATCTAACCCGTTAAGGTCCTTACGTGACGACAAGATCTCTTGATTAACAATAATTACATTTTATTAAATCACTAATCATTTCTAATATCATGATGCATACATTTAAACCAAGCTAATCTAGTTAACCAAGTTCAAAGTTTACTAATACAAGATTAATTAAGCTTCATTTTTCAACTATCGTTCAGTTCCGGGTTCTTGTTGCACGAGCTGCTGGATTGGGCGTTCATTACCGAGATCAGGCTGATCTTCGGAGTCGCACGGTCGTTCTTCAGATGGCACGTCCGTGCATCACCGGTCTGGCCTTGTTTGCCTTGCACGCCTAGTCGCACTGCTCGTTCATTGCCGGACTAATCAACAACTGTCGGAGATGCACGGTCGTGCATCAGGTCGCACGACCGTTCCACAGGCCTAGGTCAGTTTCCTTAACAGAATGTCCGCAGCTTCGTCGTTTTGTCCGGAAAGTCCTCGTTTTCGCTATCATCTTGTCTGGTATGCTGTTTTAGGCCTGTAAACAAAAGTGTAGATAATTAAGTATCCGAATGACGGTTTTACGGCCAAAAACGCATAAAATAGGGGTAAAACGGGGGACTAAAATTGTGACAACCCTCACTAAACCAGGTATCCGTACGACTTAATTAATAATTAATTACTGCTTAATAACTGTGCTTGTTTGAAATTGCTGATGAACTGCTACTTGAATACTGATACATGTACTTACTTGCATCATACTTTACTTACCGTCACTACATTATTTACATGCCGAACCTTAGTGACAAACATGATGCACAAAAAGTACAGTAGCACTATAAACGGATAACCTATTGAACATGCTGATAGAACCAGCATCAGGCAGACACTGCCTCTAAGGCCTGTAAGAGCCTGAGATAGTTTGCTACACTAGTGGTGAGTGTAGGGATACCAGGGTTGTAGAACTGCGTCTCTAGGAATAAGTACAATGACTGGATGTGCCTAAAACGTGCTCTAAGCACAAAATTCAGCACTTTACATAATATTTCAGCTTTTAGCTACCTAATAAAGTGCCAAAACATGAGAAAAATATTACTAGACACGTCCAAAGTGTCAGAAATGAGTTGTGTCACTAAAAAGGGTATTAACGACACTTTAAAGCTTTGTTAAGCACTTTAACGGATTACTATCCAACCGAACAACCGGACTTTACCCGGAACATGAAAATATTGTCATTTTCATTGTTTATCTTTTTCTGAGATAGTTAGGGCCCCTGAATACCCTAACACCCGTTGTAACACACTACTCACAACTAACCGGGTTAAGCACTTAACTAACTTACTTAACCTAACTAATATCCAACTAATTAGTTGAAAATGGACTAGAACCCCCCCCCCCCCACTAACCGTCCCCAACTAGAGGGGACACACTTTGTACAAAATTTGATTATTAAATTCCTTTATGTCTAATATCCTTGTGACACAAAAACCTTTGGACTTTAGCCTTAAGCTTTGTCTATTAATAACTAGAGATAACACATGAGATCATTCATTACATTTCACAACTCAAACACACCCTCCTCTCTCTCTCTCAAGGCTTCGGCCGAACATCCCCTTGTACATCCATCATATTTTCGGCTTCCATCATCACATTCCAAGCTCATATATGTGTCAAGGATCCCGCATAAGGAGTATTGGTGCAAACGGAAGGCGAATGACCTCACTCTCTTGCTTTTATACACCCTATTTGCGTCTAGATTCTTCCCTAGCCTCGAGCTAGTGGTATGTTGCTTAAATCACTCTCTCGAACTATTTTAAGATGGTTAAAATGTTATGTAACGGTTAAAAGTCATGAACATCCAAGTTGAAGCTTAAAAGTCTTCTAAAAGTACTATAAGTGATGGTTAAAAGCTCATATGTTATGTAAAACTTGTAGTATTTGATTTGTGTGATTATTTGGACCCGATCTATGTTGTGGTAGCTCGGATCGTCATTTAACCCGGGTTGGTCACGATCTTGGATCATGACATAAGGTTGTTTTGGAAGTAACAAGGGTTAAAGGGCGAAACTCTACCACACACATATCATGAACTTGTGTAAAAGCGATTTTGTTTGTGAAATAGTGTTTAAAACTAGTAGATCTACGTATCTACAAGCGGTATTTTCAAAGGACCACGTGTCAAGAGAAAACATACTTTTAAAGACGGATCTTACACTAACACGAATGGTTTTTAGAACACACAAGTGTGTAAATGCTTGTGTAACACTAAGTTTCGACAAAATAACTATCTTTGTAAAAATAGATAAGAAGTTGTAAAGATGGACTTTCTTTAAAAACGGGGTTTTTACGAAACCGGATTGATTTATATAAAGATCCACTAAAAGTAATGGGATTTACTTCATAATATTAGAAAACTACAAGTTCATGAGATTCTTGCAAAATTACATGTTTATTAACTAGTTTGATACGTTGAACATTGTCTTGATCGAATAAGAAAATTGTTGATTCGTTTTACAAAAGAAAATGATACGCTTAAAAGCGTGGTCACCTCCAGTTACAGAGGAAACTCTGGCCGAAATTTTCTAAAAACCTAACACTTAGAATTATTTTCACTATAAGTGTTAGAAATACTCTTCGACTTGTTTTCAAACTATAAATTTCGCCACGACTTTATTTACAAAATATCGGAGGTGGGATTTCACAAAATAAAACGTGATACATATATATATTTAGTATATATTTTTCACAACATCACTGGTATAAGTGTTTATGATTATTTTGTGAACTACGTAAATATTATTTTTAGGGTAAAAATAATATTACTAAGTATTATTCCGGGAAAATCACATGTATTAAAATATAAAATTTTTGGGAAGAATATTTATATTTTGAAGTTGGAAATAAAATATATTTTAAGTGAGACTTAATAATATATTATGAAATTATACGAACACACAAGTATTAAATCCCCCATCCTTGGGAAGGAAAGTGACTACCAAGTATATACAGAATGTAAACACGAAATAGTTGCCTAACTATTTCCCAAAAAAACTTAAACCATAAAGCTAAGGCACGACCGTCCGTCTAATAGAGTTAGTACGTGTAGGTCGTCACATAGCTGCTTGATTTGGAGGCATACTTGGTAGAGACGCACCACTGTGAGTTCATGTCCCCCTTTTCTCTTAACTGTTTTCAGTTTTTAACTGCGGGGGTGAAATACATGTTACTTTGATTACAAGTACTTTATACATGGTATGGTTAGCGTAAGGAGGTTTACTACTTAGATCATGTGAGTGGGTAGGAGAATTATGAGGCCATTAGTCCTCATAGCAGGACCAAGGTACAAGAGCGGTAGATCTATCTGGGTGTAGCGAGCCCAGCCCCAGGCCAAACTAGAAACGGACCTCGGGGTGACTTTGTGCCCAACGCGCATAAATCTGCTAGGTTTGAGTCTCCCTACTTGCACTTCACATATATCAGTGGCCTTGCAAACCATTGGTGATCTCAATTCCCTTATTTGCTACATACCAAGACTATTCTCATATTTACAAAGGTTTATTTACTCACTTTCACATGAGCTCGCTCAACATTATTGTTGATTTTTCAACTTACATGTATTTCAGGGAATTAAAGGATCTGGCGCGGTATGACACGTTTTCCCGCTGCACTTGTTACGAGATCATCTGGGTTTAGGAAATGTGACTCTTTCCTAGTCAAGTCACAATCCTTAGACCATCATTATGTTATGTTGTGTTTGTTGAACAATGTTTATGTCGTAGGGATGTGTTTCCGTTAAGACAATGTTGTTATATTTGGTTTTTAAAACTTAATTAAATGGATGATCTTGCATGGTTTTATTTCATATAGCTCTGTTATGGTTAAGATATGGTATTAAGAAGTCACACCAAATTAACCACGCTTCCGCAAAGCCAGGGTGTGACAGCTTGGTATCAGAGCTCTGATCATAGCGAACTAGGATTCTTTCTCGAGTCTAGACTATGATCACTAGGGCTCTCACGAAAACATTTTTACTGCATACCACTTAAGTCCAGATCCAAAACTTTTTATAAACAAATGTTGAGCACATTTTATTTATTATTTATAGGCTCGGTCTGGTAGGCCGAGGCTCGGTCTGAGAGGCCGAGGTAGTTGGCTAGTGGGACTAGGAAGAGCAGTCTGAGAGGCTGTGAAAATTGGCTAGTGGGACTAGGATAATTGGCTAGTGGGACTAGGAAGAGCAGTCTGAGAGGCTGGGAGAATTGGCTAGTGGGACTTGGAGGATTGGCTAGTGGGACTAGGGAAAGCAGTCTGAGAGGCTGGGAGGCTAGTGGGACTAGGAGAACTATTTGAATGCTTACTTGGTGACTTATGTGATTATTTGATTGTATGATTGACTGTTTGTGCATATTTGTGTTTATGTTACAGACACCATGGACACCTCTGGCACAGGTGACTCAGACACCACAGGACCTAGACCTATAGTATCAGACGACCTAGAGTCTTCGGAGCGCGAGGTCCACACATCCGACGTTACTAGCACGGACGAGGACGACTTTCAGCCCTTTGCTTTACCTGATGGTGCTGATGAGCTCGCTGATGGCCCTTTGGCCGGGGACCTACCGTTAGTGGAGATCCCTGCTCCCATACCTTTGGCTTCATATCCTGCTTACGATTTACTCCTCGACGCCGACGCTGACGACGACGTCGATCTGTTTGACGACGAGCCCTTAGAGGATGAGGTTCAGGGCGAGGCCCTTCTTGCTGCTGGAGATCTTTTGTTGATCGCAGATGCTCCCGCTGAGGAGTCACCTGCTCACTCTCCGGTCCCAGACTCTTTCGAGTCTGTGGTCTCCGCACCTTCACACACTCAGAGTGCGCAGCACTTTTCTCACGGATCAGATCCCGACCAGGCATCCTCTGTTGCCCCTATTCCTAGTTTTGCTTTCGACCACGATGATGTGGAGGATTCCGATCCTGTCTTTCCCCCAGGATTCAACCCAGATGAGGATATAGAGTTTATACCCATGGATCAGCCTATGGAGGATCCAGTCGACCCAGTTGACCCAGTTGATCCCATCGACCCTGAGTTTGATTTTGAGATGGCCTTTGATGACCCCGAGCCTGCCATGGCCCTTGAGCCAGTGGCTGCTCCTGACCCAGTGCTTGAGCATGACCCTGCTCATGCTGGCATGCTTATTGAGCCTGTCATTGCTGACCCACCTATTGATGATCACCCAGTGGATGCCCCGTTGTTGGAGGGCGATCATGTCATTGCTGCTGATCATGTTGATACCCCACTTATTGCTGATGCACCAGTTGACCCTCTTGTTGCACCTCACCATGATCCTATGCCAGTTCAGTTTGATCGTACACTTTTTGAGGCACAGATTGACCCACGAGATGAGCACGCCCAGCATGGGTGGATTCCTGCTGATGACGAGGTCCCACCTATTCCCCCTCAAATCACTGATACCCGTCATATTGATACCTCCTTTTTATTTCCTCGGTTTACACCTCCTGCGCGACCTGGAGAAGGTTCTTCGGCTCACCCTTTTGGACATATACCGGTATCTATCCCTGCTATACCACCGTCTGCTACTTTTCCCCCTGTTTATCCATTTCATGTGGCACCTTTTGATCCCACCAGTGAGCCGTTTCTCTGGGCGTCACCTTCTGCTATGCCACCGACCGACCCCTACCATTCCTTCCACATGGGGTATACTATTGAGGACGTTCTGATGTCTTTTGTCGCCCAGCACGAGGCACACACGCAGCGCATTCAGGAGCTTGAGAGAGCCCAGCCGCCGCCGTGTCAGTGCCAGGGTCAGACCCACTCTCCTTTGCAGCCCTCTCGACCTGTACCACCAGACTATGCTGCACGCCTTTTTGCCCTGGAGCAGCAGGTTGCTTCATTCTTGCGTACCCAGAGTGCCATGGAGGAGGACTGGCTCCATTTGCGCCGCTTGTTTTACACTCACTTTCCCCCTCCTCCACCGCCATCCGTGTAGAGCTCTTCAGTACCGTATGGGTAGACGTTGGTGAGAAGACGGCGAATGCTTTTGACTGCACAGCATTTTTGGAGACTACATTATGATTCTGACTTTTGTTGACATGTATTTGATGTATTGACACTGATTTGATATAGTTTTTGGACTAGGGTGATGTAGCCCTTAGTCGACTGATGTTATATGACACTGTGATGTACTTGTACGCTTACTATGTGGTCTCAATATATGGCAATCGCAGTATTCTCATCATACTTGATGCTTGATTTGGTTATTTATATTCTATGACATGGGATGTTGTGTGATTGATGTTTGTGACATGGGATGTTGTGTGATTGATGTTTGTAACATGGGATGTTGTGTGATTGATATGATTATAACATGAGATGTTATGTACTATTACTATCATTATATACGTACGCTACATTATGACCTGACTTACGTATTATAACATGGGATCTTTACTATGGCCTGACCAACGTAAACACATCTTTTAGAAGATGCCGCCGAAACGTCCAACGCCGATGCCTACCAATGAGGCAGAACTCCAGCAAGTCATCGCTGCTGCCATCGCACAATACGCCGCTTCGCAAGGAGGACCCAACAGAAGCAGCTCAAACAACAATGGCAACAATAATCCACCTCATGGTAATACTAAGACATTTAGACATACCATGACCTAATTGGATATCTTTAGCAATGATGCTAATGCCGATCGTATGTTATAACGTATGTGCAGGGTGCACCTACAAGCAGTTTCTAGACTGCAAACCGGTTAACTTTGATGGCACAGGAGGTGCTGTCGCCTTTGTTCGTTGGGTTGAGAAAACTGAATCTGTTCTTCGCATGAGCAAATGCGCACTAGATCAGCAAGTCACCTATATCTCAGGGCTATTCTTGGATGGAGCCCTCTTTTGGTGGAATTTGCAAGTACAGACACTTGGTGAAGCTGCTGCCTACACACTAACATGGGCCGAACTGAAGGAACTAATGCGTAAAAAGTATTGTTCTCGTGCTGAAATCCAAAGGTTGGAAACCGAGTTCTGGCATTTGAAAATGGAAGGTCCAAAGATCGCAGAATACGTTCAAAGGTTCCATGACTTATCGCATGTGGTACCCTACATGGTCACTCCGGAGTTCAAGCGGATTGAACGTTTCATTTGGGGATTAGCTCCTCAAATCATAAGCATGGTGACCTCATCCAAGCCTGCGACAATTACTGAGGCAATCGATTTGAGCGTGGCTCTCACAGAGGAGGCTATTCGCCTGAACAAGTTTGGTGATGCTGAGACTAAGAAGAAAGAGACTCACGTCGAGTCATCAGGAGGTAACAAACGGAAGTTCTCGAACTTCAAGCAGGGCGCCAGTGTGGTAGTTAAGAAAGGAGGATCAAGCACGCCAGCCCAGGTTACAGCTGGTCGTGGAAAGAAAGGAAAGGGATATATGGGCACCCAGCCCAAGTGTAATACCTGCCAACGCCACCATACTGGCTACTGTACTGTGAAAATATGCGAAGCATGTGGAAAGCCGGGCCACTTGAAGGACACTTGTTGGGCCACTGCTGGCCAGGGAGGCCAAGGCGGATTTGGAAACAGAAACAGTAATCGTGGTGGGATTGGGAATCGCCCACAGGGGAACAATGGAGGTAATGGGAATCGAGGCAACAATGCTAACCAAGCGGGCGCCATGAATCATGACCAAAGGAATAATCAAGCTGGTGGAAACGGGCAGAGACCCGGATGCTTCAACTGTGGTGATCTGGGGCATTACAAGAGGAACTGCCCAGAGTTAAACCAAGCCCGTGGAAGAGTGTTTAATATTGAAGCAAGGGAGGCGCGCCAGGATCCCAATGTTGTCACTGGTACGTTCCCTGTAAACCAACGCTATGCATCCGTTTTATTTGATACTGGCGCCGATTATAGCTTCGTGTCGTTAGAGTTTAAGAATATGCTTGGTTTAGCCGCTAATAAGTTAGATATTCCCTACTCAATCGAATTGGCCAATGGGAAGCTAGTAGAAGCAAATGAAGTTATCAGAGGTTGTGTGATCGAATTAGGAGAGCGTGAGTTTGCTTTGGATCTACTACCAGTCCAGTTGGGAAGCTTCGACGTGGTGGTAGGAATGGATTGGTTATCATGCAACAAGGCTGAGATAGTTTGTCACGAAAAGGTCGTTCGTATCCCAACTGAAGATGGCGAAACAATTGTGGTTCACGGGGAGAAGCGTGATACGCCGTTAAGAATTATCAGCTGCCTGAAAGCACGAAAGTGTTTGCAGAAGGGATGTGTTGCCTTCCTGGCACACATTGTGGATAAGAAGGCTGCTGAGCCGAGAATCGAAGACATCCCTGTCGTGAGAGAGTATCCAGAAGCCTTCCCAGAGGACTTACCTGGACTGCCACCTCAGAGACAAGTAGAGTTCCGCATTGACTTAGTTCCAGGCGCCGCGCCTGTGGCTAAGGCACCTTATAGACTTGCTCCGTCTGAGATGCAGGAACTGTCAACACAACTCCAAGAGTTGTTAGACAAGGGATTTATCCGACCAAGCTTCTCGCCTTGGGGAGCTCCAGTTTTGTTTGTCAAGAAGAAGGACAGTAGTTTTCGAATGTGTATTGACTACCGGGAGTTGAACAAGCTAACAATCAAGAATAGATACCCTCTGCCGAGGATTGATGATCTGTTTGACCAACTACAAGGCTCAAGCTTTTATTCAAAGATCGACTTGCGATCTGGATACCATCAGTTAAGGATACAAGAGGAAAGTATCCCGAAGACAGCCTTCAGAACTCGTTATGGACACTACGAGTTCCTAGTTATGCCGTTTGGTTTGACAAACGCACCTGCAGTCTTTATGGACTTGATGAATAGAGTTTGCAAGCCGTACTTGGACAAGTTCGTGATAGTGTTCATCGATGATATCTTGATTTATTCAAAGACAAAGGCTGAGCACGAACAACATCTAAGAGCTATTTTGGAGCTGCTGAAGAAGGAACAGTTGTATGCCAAGTTCTCTAAGTGCGAGTTTTGGCTACGCGAAGTCCAGTTTCTTGGACACGTGGTGAACGGAGATGGAATCCATGTTGATCCCACAAAGATCTAAGCGATCAAGAATTGGGAAACGCCAAAGACGCCAACCGAGATTCGACAATTCTTGGGTTTGGCTGGCTACTATCGAAGGTTCATTGAGGATTTTTCGAAGATCGCTGAACCATTGACGCTCCTCACGCAGAAAGATAAGAAGTTTGATTGGGGAATCAAACAAGAAGAAGCGTTCCAGATATTGAAGGATAAGCTCTGCAACGCGCCAATCTTAGCACTACCGGAAGGTACAGATGATTTTGTGGTATACTGCGACGCTTCGCGTCAAGGATTGGGTTGCGTGTTGATGCAACGACAAAAGGTTATTGCTTACGCATCACGTCAATTGAAAGTGCACGAAAAGAACTATACCACACATGATTTGGAACTTGGCGCAGTGGTTTTTGCATTAAAGATCTGGAGACACTACCTTTATGGTACAAAGTGTACAATTTTTACAGATCACAAGAGCCTACAACACATATTCAACCAGAAAGAGCTGAATATGAGGCAAAGACGATGGGTTGAGTTGCTGAACGATTACGACTGCGAGATAAAGTATCATCCAGGGAAGGCGAATGTGGTCGCCGATGCCCTAAGTCGAAAAGAGAGGATCAAGCCCATAAGGGTTAGGGCTTTGGAGATGATTATCCGAACCGATCTTTCCTTGCGCATTCGTGCCGCGCAAAAAGAAGCTCGTAAGGAAAGAAATCTTGAAGAAGAATATCTCCGTGGGATGGAGAAGCTATTGGTGCCAAACGAGGAAGGAACGTTATGTTTTGAGAAAAGGATTTGGGTTCCTCTGTTTGGTGGTTTAAGGAAGGTTATTTTCGATGAAGCTCACAAGTCGCGGTACTCTATCCACCCTGGAGCGGATAAGATGTACCAGGATCTCAAAGATTATTATTGGTGGCCTAGGATGAAAGGCGATGTTGCTGTTTATGTGAGCAAGTGTCTAACGTGTGCTAAGGTGAAAGCGGAATACCAGAAGCCTTCAGGACTTCTGCAACAACCTGAGATTCCCAAGTGGAAATGGGAACAAATCTCAATGGATTTTATTACAAAGTTGCCAAGAACGCCAAGAGGCCATGACACTATTTGGGTAATAGTGGATCGATTAACGAAGTCAGCACACTTCTTACCTATCAGAGAGAAGGATAACACGAGCAAGCTGGCCGAAATATACATGAGGGAGATCGTTGCACGTCATGGAGTGCCTCTCTCGATCATCTCTGATAGAGACGGAAGGTTTGTGTCAAGGATATGGCAGTCCTTCCAAGAAGCTTATGGCTCACAATTAAATCTGAGCACTGCGTTTCATCCACAAATCGATGGGCAAAGTGAAAGAACGATACAGACTTTGGAGGACATGCTGAGAGCGTGTGTTATGGATTTGGGCGGTAGCTGGGACAAGCATTTGCCTTTGGTCGAATTTTCATACAACAACAGCTACCACACCAGTATTGGTGTCGCGCCATTTGAATCCCTTTACGGACGCAAGTGCCGATCACCCCTATGCTGGGCTGACGCAGGTGATAGGCAGCTTGCTGGTCCCGAAATCGTCCAAGAGACGACATACAAGATTGCGCAAATTCTTAAACGCATCGAAGCAGCTCGCCACAGACAGAAAGCCTATGCAGATCCAAACCGGAAACACTTGGAATTTCAAGTGGGAGAAATGGTTTTATTGAAAGTTTCACCCTGGAAGGGTGTGGCACGCTTCGGAAAGCGTGGAAAGTTAAATCCGTGCTACATTGGTCCTTTCAGAATTTTGGAAAGAATAGGACTAGTAGCATACAAGCTGGACTTACCTGCTGAACTCCATTCAGTTCACGATACATTTCATGTATCCAACCTGAAGAAAAGTCCAACTCAAGATACCATTGCCCTTCCCATCGACGATATTCATGTTGACGACACGCTCCATTTCGTTGAAGAACCGGTTGAGGTTACGGATTGGAAAGTAAACAAGACCCGCCGGAGCAGTGTCAAGCTCGTCAAGGTTCGTTGGAATGCCAGACATGGTCCTGAATACACCTGGGAGCGTGAGGACCGGATGAAAGAGAAATACCCCCACTTATTTCCTAAGAACCCTGCATCTACAAGTAGAACTTAAAATTTCGGGATGAAATTTTTCTAACGGGGGGAGAATGTGACAACCCTCAGTAAACCAGGTATCCGTACGACTTAATTAATAATTAATTACTGCTTAATTACTGTGCTTGTTTGAAATTACTGATGAACTGCTACTTGAATACTGATACATGTACTTACTTGCATCATACTTTACTTACCGTCACTACATTATTTACATGCCGAACCTTAGTGACAAACATGATGCACAAAAAGCACAGTAGCACTATAAACGGATAACCTATTGAACATGCTGATAGAGCCAGCATCAGGCAGACACTGCCTCTAAGGCCTGTAAGAGCCTGAGATAGTTTGCTACACTAGTGGTGAGTGTAGGGATACCAGGGTTGTAGAACTGCGTCTCTAGGAATAAGTACAATGACTGGATGTGCCTAAAACGTGCTCTAAGCACAAAATTCAGCACTTTACATAATATTTCAGCTTTTAGCTACCTAATAAAGTGCCAAAACATGAGAAAAATATTACTAGACACTTCCAAAGTGTCAGAAATGAGTTGTGTCACTAAAAAGGGTATTAACGACACTTTAAAGCTTTGTTAAGCACTTTAACGGATTACTATCCAACCGAACAACCGGACTTTACCCGGAACATGAAAATATTGTCATTTTCATTGTTTATCTTTTTCTGAGCTAGTTAGGGCCCCTGAATACTCTAACACCCGTTGTAACACACTACTCACAACTAACTGGGTTAAGCACTTAACTAACTTACTTAACCTAACTAATATCCAACTAATTAGTTGAAAATGGACTAGAACCCCCCCCCCCCCCTCACTAACCGTCCCCAACTAGAGGGGACACACTTTGTACAAAATTTGATTATTAAATTCCTTTATGTCTAATATCCTTGTGACACAAAAACCTTTGGACTTTAGCCTTAAGCTTTGTCTATTAATAACTAGAGATAACACATGAGATCATTCATTACATTTCACAACTCAAACACACCCTCCTCTCTCTCTCAAGGCTTCGGCCGAACATCCCCTTGTACTGTCACACCCCCAAAATCCACCTGCGGAGTACCACCGCTTGGAGGCGTGGCTGACCAGGATCCAGCCACCAATCATATTGAACAAGCATATAAGTAGTTATAAAAATCCAACCAATATAATTGGTGTTCAAACAAAACACAGTTAAGTTGCAAGCGGAAGCATAAGTCTTAAATCAAAACATCAGTTTAATTGTTTCATAGTTTAACATGGCACACAGACGTCCATGTCCCACAACGATCCTCCTCCATGCAAACTCCAGCTTAAGAACCTACGGACCTGCAAAGCATGTAGTAACGAGTCAACAACAAGTTGAGTGAGTTCACGGTTGGGTGTTCGTTTTAGGTTGTTTCGAAAACAGTTTCCTTTATCTGGCATCCTGCCGTGGGGGTTACCCCATAGTTAAAAACGTGACTTGTTTATTCCCGGTTACTCTGGCAATCCAGCCGTGGGGGCTACCCCGTGTTAGTTATCTGGCATTTCGGCCGTGGGGGCTACCCCATGTATACACTAGACTCGTTACCATATCGACTGCTGACTGTAGTCATGTTTATGTGCCCTGAAACTGTCAATGTCTATCATCATTGACGTGCCCCAGATCCATTAGTTCACGCCCGTCCTCTGCGGCACGGTGTGAGGTTTGTCAGACCTAAATAGCGCTATCTAACTAATGACCCGCTCGCCATTGGCCCGGCGATTAAGTCGATATAAAAATGAGGGACTTCGTGATAGAGTTTTGGTCTAGTACGAGTTATCTGTCCGTGAGGACGAGGAATTACATTCCTGAACCTTTGCGGTCCTACCCAAGGAGGACAAGGAACCCAGTTCCTTAACCCCAATTCCCGACCCCTGGGAATCCCATGCTTTGTAGAGGGTGTGAACTCACCTTGGTTTGCTCGGTAGAAACACAGAAAAGTCAAACAAGCAATGTCGTGGCTACTCACGTCCTATCATAGTCGTATCATACAATCAGGTTCGTATTCAAGTAGTGCACGTATGGGTTACACGTTTAATCATGGCAGTTCATCAACATTCACGTTCAACAGTAACATGTAAGGTCTGTACATTGGGCCCAAGAGTCCGGCCCAAACAATTAAGTCCGAAAGTGAATTGCAAGCCCAAACAGTTATATCTGCGTATTGTCTCGAGTCGCAATTAGGTGTTTGCGACTCGCAACCTGAGTCGCAATCATGGTTTCGGTTCGTGTTGTTTTGATTACGAGTCGCAACTGGACTCGCAACCGTGGTTTCGAGTCACAAGGTTGGTGTGCTGATCATGTGTGGTTTCGAGTCGCAACCAGGTGTTTGCGACTCGCAATCTGTGTCGCAACCGGGGGTCTCGACTCGTCATGCTGTGGTTTCGAGTCGCAACCAGAGGTCTCGAGTGGACAATTGCTGATTCGGAACAGTGTACTACCCACTAACATTCTGATTTCATGTAACAGTTTGTACTAACCAACCAAAATCGTTAAACATGTTCCTTGTCTAGCAAATTACTAAAAATGGATCAAACATATCCGATTTCAAATATTCAACATGTTCATATGATATTCAACAAGTTCTTCATGTGTTCATCATGTTCATCTTGTTCTTTAATATTCAAGTAGTTCATCTTCATTCCTATGAACCTAGGTCTAACAAGAATCATGAATAACTTATCAACAAATCACCCTAATAGCAAGCTTTCGGTTCTTAACATAAAAGTACACAATCCGATTTATATGAACATCAACAACTAGTGTTTTAGACTACATTTAAACACAAAACATCATGAGTTTATTATGCCACATATCCGAAATCAAAGTATGTTGTCAGTCTTTCGTTGCTGAACTTGGGGCTGAACTGAAGCTGATCCCTTGCTGGAGTCCCCCTCCCATTTTCGCTTGCTGTCACTGGGAGTAGCAGGAGTAACTGTAGTAGTAGCTGTAGCTGTAGTGGTAGCGTTGATGCGTTTGGGCAACCGATTTTGCTCCACCGCTTGATCAGTGAGACGGTGAGCCAACTGAACAACCTGCTGGTAAGTGGCATGATTTGCTGAAGTCACATGACTCTGGATCTCTGGCACCAGACCCTTAAGATAAAGTTCAATACGCTTGTCCACCAGAGTAGGACACAGTAATGCAAGCTCATTCGATCTCTTTGTATACGCCTCAATTTCCGACCCTGTCATCTTGAGGTTGAAAAACTCGACCTCCAGCTTATGAATATCATCTCGACTGCAGTATTCCTCCTTGATCATCTCTTTGAAATTGTTCCATGGGGTGGCGTTAGCAGCAACCAACCCCAGTATTTGGACTTGAGCTTTCCACCATGTGAGGGCTAAACCCTCGAGGGTACCGGTAGCATATTTCACCCTGCGTGCCTCAGGGCATTCACACATCTCAAACACAGACTCCATCTTTTCAAACCAGTGCAGGAGACCTACGGCTCCTTCAGTGCCGCTGAAAGTGGATGGACGACAGTCCATGAAAGTCTTGAAAGTGCAAACAGGTGCTTGACCTGTTGTGTAAAAGAATTAGGACAAGTTTAAATACGAGAGTGGATTTAGGAATGTAGGATCTAAGGATCCTAGTGTGAGTTGTAACTGCAGGGTATACCTCCTGCTTGTGCGGCTGCAACGGCCGCAGTAACTCGTTCGTTAATGAGGGCCGTCAACTGGTCCTGGGTCATGTTGATACGTCCAGACATGATCTTCATAGTAAAGATAACGTAAATGAGATAGGTTCGCGAATAGGGCGATGACAGAAGAGAGTGAACACACAAGCGTTCTCATGCAACAACCAATAGTGAGCAATGTAATCTACGCATACCACGAGCAAAGTTTCTATGTAATTCTAGTATGTAGGCAATAAACATAAACCTTATTACCTAGGATGTCGAGTCTTGCACGTGGAGCGAGGCGTCGTTGTGGATCGTTGAGAGCACTGTTCAGGTTATAGTCTGGTTTTAACAAAAACGTTTTCCTTTATTAAAACCAAGTTCTCTATAACCAATGGCTCTGATACCAATCTGTCACACCCCCAAAATCCACACGCGGAATATCACCGCTTGGAGGCGTGACTGACCAGGATCAAGCCACCAATCATATTGAACGTGTAAGTAATTAGGCAAAAGTCATTTATCAATACGAAAGGTGTTTTCAAAAAAAAACCAAACATCAATAAGTGTGTAGCGGAAGCATAAGTATGTAAACCCAAAGTAAATCATAAGTTCAATTGTTTAGATAGTTAACATGGCATCATCGATCCATGTCCCACAACGACCTGCTCCTCCCTGTGCAAGCTCCATAAGTACCTAAGGTCCTGCAAGGCATGTAACAGAGGATCAACAACTAGTTGAGCGAGTTCACAGAAAGTAAATGCGTAACAGTATGTTCGTATGTAACATGTGGCTCTACTGGGCCGTTAGTACGTTCTATGGTGGGGGCTTCCCATGTTATATAATCCCTAGACTATTCGTAATCATACGTATCCTTCCCAATCCGAGGATAGTGGTAAGTATAGGTTTACGCAGGTTTTATGTAAGTGCCCTTCCCAACCGAGGACAGTACGTAGCGAGTACGTAGGTTTAGCGCTGGCGTCCTTCCCAATCCGAGGACGGTAGTACGTAGGTTTAGCACTGGCGTCCTTCCCAATCCGAGGACGGTAGTACGTAGGTTTTACGTAGGTTTAGTGCTGGTGTCCTTCCCAATCCGAGGACAGTACGTAGGCTTTGCGTAGAATTTGGCACAGGCATCCTTCCCAATCCGAGGACCGTGGTAAATAGTCTAGTGTTAATGTAAGTACAGGTAATCATTCAATCCCATTCCCAACCCAACTGGGGAATCCCATGCCTTGGTAAGAGTGTGAACTCACCTTGGTTTGCTCGGCAGATTACACAGAATGGTCAAGTCTATCAGCTAGTGGTCAACCACGTCCTAACATGGTTACCATACAAGTCAGGTTTTGACTCAAGTAATGCACATAAGTTTCACATAGACGGCATATAAGAGAAACACATACTGATCATGGCATCATGCAGCTTCACGTTCAACAATTAAGACATAATGACATTAAGTGATTGGGCTCGCACATGTCTAATGGCCTTGTGCGAGTCATATGTTGAGGCCCAACACTACCCGGCCCAAAAGCATGCAACCGAATAGATCCGTAAACATAACACGGCCTAGACAACTAAACACTAAGCCTTGTGCGATCCATATAAATACCCAGCCCAAGTCTACGGCCCAACAAGTAGCACGACAGCTATAATATATATCGGCCCACTAAACAATGCAAGTCTTGTGCAGTCTGAAGGAATTGTGCGGCTGGAGTTGGGCTTTGAGGCCCAACAGTTAAACTGTGATTCAACATGTACGGTCCAGTAACCTTTGTGCGACTGGTGACTGCTTGTGCGACTGGGCTTGTGTGTGTTCGGTCTTGTGCGACCGGACACCTTGTGCGAGTGGACCTCTTGTGTGATTGAAGTCTCTTGTACGATCAAGAGACTTGTGTGATCAACCATATCTCCTACTTTCATGCAACAGTTTACCAATCCCCATTAAATTCGTTTGACCCATATAACAGTTTCCTTATTTGCATGATTTCAATCAACAAGAATTAACAATCCTACTCAAACCCTATATCGATCAACAAGGCTTTTAACTCAAAAATTCTTATGAACTCTAACATAATTATACATGAACAATAAACATCATACTTGACCATATCCCTCTATGGATTTCCAATCCTCACATAACACCCACTATCGAACCTTTAACAAATCTGATATCATCATACATGTAGTCGATTAACAACATTTAGATTCTTAAAACAAGAGCATGCAATCCGATTCATATGAACAATATCTAATACACATATGTAAACCGATTTCATGAACACTATAAGTGAGTCCTTCGGATTCGAATCAAATACCTATATAGCCGATTACATATATACAACATGTTTCATCATTTGATCTTGAATCATTATGTAAACAAATCCGAAAATAAAACATGGCAGCCGATCATCATACAAGTAAACATCATGTTCATCATACGTTCAATACTTCATCATTTAATCAAATCATGAATCATGACATTATTCACAACACACTAATCATAAAGCACTAACCGATTAAGATGAGATAAGAGTGATCCGAATTACAAGCTTCGAGGAATGGAGAGGTGTTGTTGCCGTCGAGTTCTAGAGAGAAGGAAGAGAGCTAGGGTTTGTGTGTGTGAATGTTTTTGCAACTCAATGAGAATAACTCTCTAAGGGTGTGTGTGTAGGCGTGTGAGGGAGTGGGCCGAACCCAAACCTTGGGCTGCCCTTGGATCCGACTACAAGAGATACGGCCCCAAGTGGGCTTGTGCGATTGTGTGTGTGTGTTGTGCGTTTGGGTTCGTATGCATACATACACATATTACACATAGCACATAACAGCATAACATTCATTAAATAAAAGTCACATAATTACATAACGTTGCACAGAGATAAGTTCGAAATGTCACATATCATACACATACGTTACATCGAAGTACAAAAATAGGTTCGGAAATACGAGTTGTCACATTATCCCCAACTAAAAAGAAATTTCGTCCCGAAATTTGGTACGCACTCACTGAGGAAGCTAGGTAAATTGTATCGTTCACTGGTTTTCCTGGGGTGTCACATCCTCCCCCCGTTGATCTGGAATTTCGTCCCGAAATTCTGCATTGGTAGCTTCAGCCTCAGTAGTAGTTGCATTGGTTCCGAATAACTGGGGTTATTTTAGTTCCATTTGATCTTCACGCTCCCAGGTGAACTCTGGGCCGCGGCGGGAGTTCCAACGAACTCGTACAAGAGGGATTCTCGTGTTCTTGAGGACCTTAACATCCCGGTCCATGATTTCAACAGGTTCCTCGACAAAGTGCAACCGCTCGTCGATAGTGAGTTCCTTCAAAGGAACTATGTGGGTCTCATCGGACGTACACTTCTTCAGATTTGATACGTGAAAGACGTTGTGAACTGCACTGAGTTCTGGTGGTAAGTTCAGTCTGTAGGCCACTTTGCCTATTTTCTCAATAACTTCGAAAGGTCCGACGTATCGTGGATTTAGTTTGCCGCGTTTGCCAAAACGAACCACACCCTTCCAGGGTGAAACTTTAAGTAGCGCTCGATCCCCAACTTGGAATTCGAGTAGTTTCCGGTCTAAATCAGCGTATGCTTTCTGACGGTCGCGAGCTGCCGCCATGCGTTGTCGTATTTGTGCAATCTTCTCTGTAGTATCAACAACCATTTCTGGACCTGTGATTTGACTTTCTCCCACCTCTGCCCAACAGAGAGGTGACCGGCATTTACGCCCGTACAATGCCTCAAACGGAGCAGCTTTAATGCTGGTGTGGTAGCTATTGTTGTACGAAAATTCCACAAGTGGCAGATGCTTTTCCCAGCCGTTGCCAAAGTCAATCACACATGCCCTAAGCATGTCTTCAAGAGTCTGGATGGTACATTCCGATTGCCCATCCGTTTGCGGGTGATAAGCTGTGCTCATATCTAATCGTGAGCCAAAGGACTTGTGCATTGCTTGCCACAGTTCTGAAGTAAAACGAGCGTCGCGATCAGAGATAATAGAGGTGGGCACACCGTGCCTCGAAACAACTTCCCTAAGATATACGTCTGCTAGTGTGGAGAACTTATCAGTTTCTTTGATTGCCAGGAAGTGAGCAGACTTAGTGAGTCGATCCACGATCACCCAAATAGTGTCATTTCCGCGCTGAGATTTAGGTAGGCCAGTAACAAAATCCATGGAAATTTGCTCCCATTTCCATTGTGGTATCTCAGGTTGTTGGAGTGGACCTGACGGTTTCTGATATTCTGCCTTGACTCTCGCACAAGTCAAGCATTTACTAACGTATGTGGCTATGTGGGCCTTCATGCTAGGCCACCAGTATGTAGTCTTAATATCGTGGTACATTTTATCCGAACCAGGGTGTACCGAGTAGCGAGACTTGTGAGCTTCATCCATTACCAGCTCGCGTAAGTTGCCGTACAGTGGGACCCAAATGCGTCCTGTGACGTAGTAAGCGCCGTCTGCCCTTTGTTCTAATCGTTGCCTTGAACCGCGTAGGGCTTCAGCCCTGACGTTTTCTGGTTTCAATGCTTCTATCTGAGCATCTCGTATCTGGGAAGGAAGGCTAGACTGTATGGTGAGTTGTAAGGCTCGCACGCGCTTAGGCGCAGTGTCCTTTCGACTGAGGGCGTCAGCCACAACATTGGCTTTGCCCGGGTGATACCTGATCGAACATTCGTAATCGTTCAGCAGTTCGACCCATCGTCGTTGTCTCATGTTAAGTTCCTTCTGTTTGAAGATGTGCTCGAGGCTTCTGTGATCAGTGTAGATAGCACACTTGGTGCCATACAAGTAGTGTCGCCATATCTTAAGTGCAAAAACAACCGCTCCCAGCTCTAGGTCGTGTGTAGTGTAGTTTTTCTCGTGAACCTTGAGTTGACGTGAAGCGTATGCTATAACTTTATCCCGCTGCATCAAAACACAACCAAGACCCTGAATAGATGCGTCGCAGTAAACCACGAAGTCATCGGTGCCCTCTGGCAATGAAAGGATAGGTGCACTACAAAGTCTATCCTTTAAGTGCTGAAACGCTATCTCCTGTGCGTTTCCCCAACGATAAACAACGCCCTTCTGCGTTAGTGAAGTAAGAGGCTGAGCAATCTTAGAAAAATCCTTAATAAATCTTCTGTAGTATCCTGCCAATCCCAAGAATTGGCGAATTTCCGTTGGTGTACGAGGTGCAGGCCAGCTCTTGATTGACTCTACCTTGGATGGATCAACGTGAATCCCATCCTTGTTCACCACATGACCTAAGAAATGGACTTCACGAAGCCAGAAGTCACATTTTGAAAACTTGGCGTACAGCTGTTCCTTTCGAAGGAGTTCTAAAATAAGCCGTAAGTGTTGTTCATGTTCCTCCTGACTCTTCGAATAAATCAGGATGTCGTCGATGAAGACAATGACAAATTTGTCGAGATAGGGTTTGCACACCCTGTTCATAAGATCCATAAATACGGCAGGCGGGTTCGTTAGCCCGAATGGCATGACCATAAACTCGTAGTGGCCGTAGCGTGTTCTAAACGCTGTCTTGGAGACGTCCTCATCCCGGACTCTCAGCTGGTGATATCCTGACCTTAAGTCTATTTTGGAGTAATAACTCGACCCTTGCAGCTGGTCGAATAAGTCATCTATGCGCGGAAGAGGATAACGGTTCTTGATCGTCACCTTGTTGAGTTCACGGTAGTCTATACACATCCTGAACGTACCGTCTTTCTTCTTTACGAATAACACTGGAGCTCCCCAGGGCGAAGAACTAGGACGAATAAAACCCTTATCTAAGAGTTCTTGTAATTGCGTAGATAGCTCTTTCAACTCTGATGGAGCTAAACGATACGGTGCACGAGCTATAGGCGCTGCTCCAGGAGCTAGCTCGATCTGAGACTCGACCTGGCGATGAGGCGGGAGGCCAGGTAGTTCCTCTGGAAATACCTCAGGATAATTGCGTACAACTGGAAAGTCTTCTATCTTTTTCTCTTTCTTCGAGGTGTCGGTAACGAGAGCCAGAAAGGCAGTGTGGCCCTTACGCAAACACTTTTGAGCCTTAAGGGAAGAAATGATGCTCGTAACAGCACCACTCTTGTCGCCACGAATCATAAGAGGTTCCTCACCTTGGCGCGGAATGCGGACAATCTTTTCGTTGCAAAGAATCTCAGCTTGGTGTTAGGATAACCAGTCCATTCCAATGACAACGTCAAAACTACCCAGAGTGATAGGAAGGAGGTCGATTGAGAAAGTGTGATCAGCAAGAACGAGATTACAACCCTTGACTACGTGTGTGACCTCTAAACTCTTACCATTAGCTAACTCTACCTCGTGTTTGGGATTCAAAGGTGTTGGGGTACGCTTAAGCAGTTGACTAACTTTTTGGGACACATAACTAGTATCAGCACCCGAATCAAATAAGATAGTAACGTAAAAGTCGTCGAGAAGGAACTTACCCGTCACAACATTGGGATCATTCCTTGCTTCTCCATTACCAATAACGAACATACGACCCCTTGCCCCGTTGCCATTGTTGCCCCCATTGTTCCCACCGTTGTTGTTGTTCCCATTGCCCTGGTTGTTGTTGTTTTGGTTTCGGTTTAGCTGAGGGCAGTGTCTTTTGAAGTGACCTTCGGCGCCACACTGAAAACATCCTTTGTTACCCTGTTGCTGATTTTGCCGTGCTTGCTGCTGCGGCTGATTCTGATTTACAGGCTGTGGGCTCCTACAATCCTTGGCCTCATGGCCCGTCCTGAAACACCTTTGACAACGACCCCTGTTACACTGGCCATTGTGGTGCTTGTTGCAGGTGTTGCACTTTGGGAGGTTCCCTCGATAACCACCCTGCTTGTGACCGCCCGAAGAGTGCTGACTAGGGCTCTGGTAGTTGTCAGTCTTTCGTTGCTGAACTTGGGGCTGAACTGAAGCTGATCCCTTGCTGGAGTCCCCCTCCCATTTTCGCTTGCTGTCACTGGGAGTAGCAGGAGTAACTGTAGTAGTAGCTGTAGTGGTAGCGTTGATGCGTTTGGGCAACCGATTTTGCTCCACCGCTTGATCAGTGAGACGGTGAGACAACTGAACAACCTGCTGGTAAGTGGCATGATTTGCTGAAGTCACATGACTCTGGATCTCTGGCACCAGACCCTTAAGATAAAGTTCAATACGCTTGTCCACCAGAGTAGGACACAGTAATGCAAGCTCATTCGATCTCTTTGTATACGCCTCAATTTCCGACCCTGTCATCTTGAGGTTGAAAAACTCGACCTCCAGCTTATGAATATCATCTCGACTGCAGTATTCCTCCTTGATCATCTCTTTGAAATTGTTCCATGGGGTGGCGTTAGCAGCAACCAACCCCAGTATTTGGACTTGAGCTTTCCACCATGTGAGGGCTAAACCCTCGAGGGTACCGGTAGCATATTTCACCCTGCGTGCCTCAGGGCATTCACACATCTCAAACACAGACTCCATCTTTTCAAACCAGTGCAGGAGACCTACGGCTCCTTCAGTGCCGCTGAAAGTGGATGGACGACAGTCCATGAAAGTCTTGAAAGTGCAAACAGGTGCTTGACCTGTTGTGTAAAAGAATTAGGACAAGTTTAAATACGAGAGTGGATTTAGGAATGTAGGATCTAAGGATCCTAGTGTGAGTTGTAACTGCAGGGTATACCTCCTGCTTGTGCGGCTGCAACGGCCGCAGTAACTCGTTCGTTAATGAGGGCCGTCAACTGGTCCTGGGTCATGTTGATACGTCCAGACATGATCTTCATAGTAAAGATAACGTAAATGAGATAGGTTCGCGAATAGGGCGATGACAGAAGAGAGTGAACACACAAGCGTTCTCATGCAACAACCAATAGTGAGCAATGTAATCTACGCATACCACGAGCAAAGTTTCTATGTAATTCTAGTATGTAGGCAATAAACATAAACCTTATTACCTAGGATGTCGAGTCTTGCACGTGGAGCGAGGCGTCGTTGTGGATCGTTGAGAGCACTGTTCAGGTTATAGTCTGGTTTTAACAAAAACGTTTTCCTTTATTAAAACCAAGTTCTCTATAACCAATGGCTCTGATACCAATCTGTCACACCCCCAAAATCCACACGCGGAATATCACCGCTTGGAGGCGTGACTGACCAGGATCAAGCCACCAATCATATTGAACGTGTAAGTAATTAGGCAAAAGTCATTTATCAATACGAAAGGTGTTTTCAAAAAAAAACCAAACATCAATAAGTGTGTAGCGGAAGCATAAGTATGTAAACCCAAAGTAAATCATAAGTTCAATTGTTTAGATAGTTAACATGGCATCATCGATCCATGTCCCACAACGACCTGCTCCTCCCTGTGCAAGCTCCATAAGTACCTAAGGTCCTGCAAGGCATGTAACAGAGGATCAACAACTAGTTGAGCGAGTTCACAGAAAGTAAATGCGTAACAGTATGTTCGTATGTAACATGTGGCTCTACTGGGCCGTTAGTACGTTCTATGGTGGGGGCTTCCCATGTTATATAATCCCTAGACTATTCGTAATCATACGTATCCTTCCCAATCCGAGGATAGTGGTAAGTATAGGTTTACGCAGGTTTTATGTAAGTGCCCTTCCCAACCGAGGACAGTACGTAGCGAGTACGTAGGTTTAGCGCTGGCGTCCTTCCCAATCCGAGGACGGTAGTACGTAGGTTTAGCACTGGCGTCCTTCCCAATCCGAGGACGGTAGTACGTAGGTTTTACGTAGGTTTAGTGCTGGTGTCCTTCCCAATCCGAGGACAGTACGTAGGCTTTGCGTAGAATTTGGCACAGGCATCCTTCCCAATCCGAGGACCGTGGTAAATAGTATAGTGTTAATGTAAGTACAGGTAATCATTCAATCCCATTCCCAACCCAACTGGGGAATCCCATGCCTTGGTAAGAGTGTGAACTCACCTTGGTTTGCTCGGCAGATTACACAGAATGGTCAAGTCTATCAGCTAGTGGTCAACCACGTCCTAACATGGTTACCATACAAGTCAGGTTTTGACTCAAGTAATGCACATAAGTTTCACATAGACGGCATATAAGAGAAACACATACTGATCATGGCATCATGCAGCTTCACGTTCAACAATTAAGACATAATGACATTAAGTGATTGGGCTCGCACATGTCTAATGGCCTTGTGCGAGTCATATGTTGAGGCCCAACACTACCCGGCCCAAAAGCATGCAACCGAATAGATCCGTAAACATAACACGGCCTAGACAACTAAACACTAAGCCTTGTGCGATCCATATAAATACCCAGCCCAAGTCTACGGCCCAACAAGTAGCACGACAGCTATAATATATATCGGCCCACTAAACAATGCAAGTCTTGTGCGGTCTGAAGGAATTGTGCGGCTGGAGTTGGGCTTTGAGGCCCAACAGTTAAACTGTGATTCAACATGTACGGTCCAGTAACCTTTGTGCGACTGGTGACTGCTTGTGCGACTGGGCTTGTGTGTGTTCGGTCTTGTGCGACCGGACACCTTGTGCGAGTGGACCTCTTGTGTGATTGAAGTCTCTTGTACGATCAAGAGACTTGTGTGATCAACCATATCTCCTACTTTCATGCAACAGTTTACCAATCCCCATTAAATTCGTTTGACCCATATAACAGTTTCCTTATTTGCATGATTTCAATCAACAAGAATTAACAATCCTACTCAAACCCTATATCGATCAACAAGGCTTTTAACTCAAAAATTCTTATGAACTCTAACATAATTATACATGAACAATAAACATCATACTTGACCATATCCCTCTATGGATTTCCAATCCTCACATAACACCCACTATCGAACCTTTAACAAATCTGATATCATCATACATGTAGTCGATTAACAACATTTAGATTCTTAAAACAAGAGCATGCAATCCGATTCATATGAACAATATCTAATACACATATGTAAACCGATTTCATGAACACTATAAGTGAGTCCTTCGGATTCGAATCAAATACCTATATAGCCGATTACATATATACAACATGTTTCATCATTTGATCTTGAATCATTATGTAAACAAATCCGAAAATAAAACATGGCAGCCGATCATCATACAAGTAAACATCATGTTCATCATACGTTCAATACTTCATCATTTAATCAAATCATGAATCATGACATTATTCACAACACACTAATCATAAAGCACTAACCGATTAAGATGAGATAAGAGTGATCCGAATTACAAGCTTCGAGGAATGGAGAGGTGTTGTTGCCGTCGAGTTCTAGAGAGAAGGAAGAGAGCTAGGGTTTGTGTGTGTGAATGTTTTTGCAACTCAATGAGAATAACTCTCTAAGGGTGTGTGTGTAGGCGTGTGAGGGAGTGGGCCGAACCCAAACCTTGGGCTGCCCTTGGATCCGACTACAAGAGATACGGCCCCAAGTGGGCTTGTGCGATTGTGTGTGTGTGTTGTGCGTTTGGGTTCGTATGCATACATACACATATTACACATAGCACATAACAGCATAACATTCATTAAATAAAAGTCACATAATTACATAACGTTGCACAGAGATAAGTTCGAAATGTCACATATCATACACATACGTTACATCGAAGTACAAAAATAGGTTCGGAAATACGAGTTGTCACATGTTAGAAGAGTATGTGTGCTATTTGCCCAAAGAAGGTCAAGACTAGCATCACTAAGGGTTTTATACTTGATTCACTTAGTGCACCCTAATGGGTTTCGAAATAGGCTAAGTGTGCATGTGTGGCCCAACCGGCCCATGAGTGGTGTGATGTTTACTCGAGCCGGGTTCGTGTCGTTTCGGTTCATATACATAATCGAATACATACACACAAGCATACACACAACATAACACATAATCACATAAGGGTTCATTTGTCATTATCACATAAGTTAACTAGCCACACGTTTAAGCATACATGAAAGGTTCTAAATTTCGAGTTGTCACATCATCCCCAAGTTGAAAGAAATTTCGTCCCGAAATTTGGTAGGCACTCACTGAGGAAGCTAGTTAAGTTGTATGGTTTTCCCGGTTTTCCTGGGGTGTCACATCCACCCCCCGTTGATCTGGAATTTCGTCCCGAAATTCCGTAGCTTCGGCCTCAGTAGTGGGTGTACTGTTTGCGAACAGTTGGGGATACTTTTGTTTCATCTGATCTTCGCGCTCCCAGGTGAACTCTGGGCCGCGACGTGAGTTCCAACGAACTCGAACGAGAGGTATTCTAGTGCTCTTGAGGACCTTAACATCCCGGTCCGTGATTTCAACTGGTTCCTCGACGAATCGTAACTGCTCGTCGATCGTGAGTTCCTTCAAAGGAACTACGTGGGTCTCATCTGACGGACACTTCTTCAGATTCGACACATGAAAAACGTTGTGAACTGCACCGAGTTCCGCTGGTAAGTTGAGTCTGTAGGCCACCCTGCCTATTTTCTCAATGACCTCGAAAGGTCCAACGTATCGTGGGTTTAGTTTGCCGCGTTTACCAAAACGAACCACACCCCTCCAGGGTGAAACTTTGAGTAGTACCCGCTCCCCAACCTGGAGCTCAAGTGGTTTCCTGCCCATGTCGGCGTAAACTTTCTGACGTTCGCGAGCGGCCGCCATGCGTTTTCGGATCTGAGCGATCTGCTCGGTTGTATCTACCACATATTCTGGACCAGTGATCTGACTATCTCCCACCTCTGCCCAGCAAAGAGGGGACCGGCATTTACGTCCGTACAATGCCTCAAACGGAGCAGCTCCAATGCTGGTGTGGTAGCTGTTATTGTACGAGAATTCCACCAGTGGCAGATGCTTTTCCCAGCGGTTGCCAAAGTCGATTACACATGCACGAAGCATGTCTTCTAAGGTTTGAATAGTGCGCTCGGATTGCCCGTCCGTCTGAGGATGATACGCGGTGCTCATATCTAATCGTGAGCCGAAGGATTTGTGCATCGCTTGCCACAACTCTGAAGTAAAACGTGCATCTCGATCCGAGATAATGGAGGTGGGCACCCCGTGCCTCGAAACGACTTCCTTAAGGTATATTTCTGCAAGAGTGGAGAACTTATCCGTCTCCTTGATAGCCAAGAAGTGTGCAGACTTTGTGAGTCGATCCACGATCACCCAAATAGTATCGTTCCCGCGCTGGGATCTAGGTAGGCCAGTAACAAAATCCATGGAAATTTGCTCCCATTTCCATTGAGGTATCTCTGGTTGTTGGAGCAGGCCTGATGGTTTCTGGTATTCAGACTTGACTCTCGCACAAGTCAAACACTTGCTGACGTAAGTTGCTATGTGGGCCTTCATGCTAGGCCACCAGTACGTAGTTTTGATGTCGTGGTACATTTTATCCGATCCCGGATGTACCGAGTAGCGAGACTTGTGTGCTTCATCCATCACAAGCTCTCGTAGGTTGCCATAGAGTGGGACCCAAACGCGTCCCGTTACGTAGTAAGCACCGTCTTCCTTCTGTTCCAATCGTTGCCTTGATCCGCGTAGGGCTTCAGCCCTGACGTTTTCTGGTTTCAGTGCTTCTATCTGAGCTGCTCGTATCTGGGAAGGCAGACTAGAATGGATCGTGAGTTGTAGAGCTCGTACGCGCTTAGGCGCAGTGTCTTTCCGACTGAGGGCGTCGGCCACAACATTGGCCTTGCCCGGGTGATACCTAATTGAGCACTCGTAGTCATTTAGTAGTTCGATCCATCGTCGTTGCCGCATATTCAATTCTTTCTGCTTGAGGATATGCTCGAGGCTCCTGTGGTCGGTGTAGATCGCGCACTTTGTACCATACAGGTAATGCCGCCATAACTTAAGCGCAAAAACAACAGCTCCCAGCTCTAAATCGTGTGTAGTGTAGTTCTTTTCATGAACCTTGAGTTGGCGTGAGGCGTAGGCTATAACCTTGTCTCGTTGCATCAACACGCAACCAAGACCCTGAATTGATGCGTCGCAGTAAACCACAAAGTCGTCTGTGCCTTCCGGCAAGGAAAGGATAGGTGCGCTACAAAGTCTATCCTTTAGGTGCTGAAATGCCAGCTCCTGTGCGTTTCCCCAGCGATAAACAACGCCCTTCTGCGTTAGTGAGGTGAGAGGCTGCGCAATCTTAGAAAAATCCTTTATGAATCTATGGTAGTATCCCGCCAAACCCAAGAATTGGCGAATTTCCTTTGGTGTACGAGGTGCAGGCCAGTTCTTAATCGAGTCTATCTTGGATGGATCAACGTGAATCCCATCCTTGTTCACCACGTGGCCTAGGAAATGGACCTCTCGAAGCCAGAAGTCGCACTTCGAGAACTTTGCATAAAGCTGTTCTGTTCGAAGGAGTTCCAGGATAAGTCGCAGATGCTGCTCATGTTCCTCCCGACTCTTGGAATAGATCAGGATGTCGTCGATGAAGACTATAACGAACTTGTCCAGGTAAGGCTTGCACACTCGGTTCATCAAGTCCATGAAAACCGCAGGTGCGTTTGTCATCCCAAAAGGCATGACCAAAAACTCATAGTGCCCGTATCGGGTTCTGAAAGCTGTTTTAGAGACGTCCTCTTCCCGGACTCTCAGCTGGTGATAACCCGATCTCAAATCAATCTTAGAATAGTAGCTTGACCCTTGCAACTGGTCGAACAAGTCGTCGATGCGCGGTAGAGGATAACGATTCTTCACCGTCACCTTGTTGAGTTCTCGGTAGTCGATGCACATTCTGAAAGTACCGTCTTTCTTCTTCACAAATAATACTGGAGCTCCCCAGGGCGATAAGCTAGGACGAATAAAACCCTTATCCAGGAGCTCTTGTAGTTGCATGGAGAGTTCTTTCAACTCTGAGGGAGCCAATCGATAAGGTGCACGAGCTATAGGCGCAGCTCCAGGAGCTAGTTCGATCTGAAACTCGACTTGGCGATGAGGCGGAAGACCAGGTAATTCCTCAGGAAATACCTCTGGATAATCGCGTACAACTGGAAAATCTTCTATCTTCTTCTCTTTCTCCGTGGTGTCAGAAATGAGGGCCAAAATGGCAGTGTGGCCCTTTCGCAAGCACTTTTGGGCCTTAAGGAGAGAAATAACGTTCTCAACAGCACTCCTCTTGTCGCCATGAATCATGAGAGGTTCACCATCGGGACCTGGAATACGGACAACTTTCTCGTTGCAAAGAATCTCTGCTCGGTGTTGGGATAACCAATCCATCCCAATGACAACGTCGAAGCTACCCAAGACAATAGGAATGAGGTCGATAGAGAAGGTCTGGTCAGCGAGAATAAGTTTACAACCCTTGACTACGTGTGTGGCCTCTAAACTCTTACCATTTGCTAGCTCTACGGTGTGCTTGTTGTTCAAAAGTGTTGGAATACGCTTAAGCATTCGACTAACTTCTAGTGACATGTAGCTAGTATCGGCACCCGAGTCAAATAAAACTGAAACATAAAACTCGTCGAGAAGGAACTTACCCGCCACAACATTGGGGTCGTTCCTTGCTTCACCTTGGCCGATCACAAACATCCGCCCCCTGGCGCCATTGTTGTTGTTCCCATTGTTACCATTCCCCTGATTGTTGTTATTGTTGTTGTTGTTGTTCTGGTTCCTGTTCAGTTGAGGACAATCTCTCTTGAAGTGGCCCTCAGCTCCACACTGAAAGCACCCTTTGTTATCACCCTGTTGCTGTTGCTGGCGCTGGTTCTGTTGAGCTTGCTGACGATTCTGGTTGGCGGGGTATAAGCTCCTACAATCCTTTGCAGCGTGACCAGGCTTGTTGCACCGATGACAGTTGCCCCTGGTGCATGGTCCGCTGTGGTGCAGGCTGCAGCGATTGCATTTGGGGTGATTTCCTTTGTATCCGCCACCAGACGATTGCTGATTAGGGCTCTTGTAGTCCTCAGTCCTTCTCTGCTGAGACTGGGACTGAACAGAAGCCGAACCCTTACTCGAAGTTCCATCCCACTTCCGTTTGTTGTCACTAGAGGTACCAGAAGTAGTTGCAGCACCTATGCGTTTTGGTAACTTGTTCTGCTCCACCGCCTGATCCGTGAGACGATGAGCCAACTGAACAGTTTGCTGGTAGGTAGCGAGGTTCGCTGAAGTCACATGACTTTGGATTTCTGGCACTAAGCCCTGAAGAAATAGTTCGATGCGTTTGATGGGAGGATCCACCATAGTAGGACACATAATTGCCAGTTCGTTCGACCTTTTCACATAAGCTTCAATTTCCGACCCCGTCATCTTGAGGTTGAAGAACTCCACTTCTAGTTTGTGAATCTCATCACGACTGCAGTATTCCTCTTTGATCATTTCCTTAAAAGTTTCCCATGGGGTGGCGTTGGCAGCAACCAACCCTAGCATCTGAACTTGAGCGTTCCACCACGTGAGGGCTAAACCCTCGAGAGTACCAGTAGCGTACTTCACCCTGCGCGCCTCAGGGCATTCACCCATTTCGAACACAGATTCTAGCTTCTCAAACCAGTGTAGGAGACCTACTGCTCCTTCAGTGCCGCTAAAAGTAGTTGGTCGGCAGTCCATGAAAGTCTTAAAAGTGCACAAGGGTGGCTGAACATGATGACCTATCGTAGGTGAAAGAAAAGACAGAGTTTAACACAAAGGTTGGTTCACGAGAGTAGGATCCTAAAGATCCTAGAATGAGTTCGGACTGCAGGATATACCTCCTGCGTGTGCAGCTGCAAGTGCTGCAGCAACTCGTTCGTTGATCAGAGCCGTCAACTGGGCTTGTGTCATGTTAACGCGTCCAGACATGATCTTCATATCAAGAAGAACGTGAGTGAGAGGGGTTCGCGAAAGTACGACGATAAAATAGAGTAAGCACGCACGTGTTCAAGCAACAGTAGTTATTCTAACCAAGCATACCATAAGCAATGTACCATGTATCTAACAAGTAGGCAATATATACACAGATCATATCACCTAGAGCGTCGAGCCTTGCATGTGGAGTGAAGCATCGTTGTGGACCGTTGAGCACTGTACAGGTTATAGTCTGGTTTTAACAAAAACGTTTTTCCCTTTATTAAAACCAAGTTCTCTATAACCAATGGCTCTGATACCAATCTGTCACACCCCCAAAATCCACCTGCGGAGTACCACCGCTTGGAGGCGTGGCTGACCAGGATCCAGCCACCAATCATATTGAACAAGCATATAAGTAGTTATAAAAATCCAACCAATATAATTGGTTTTCAAACAAAACACAGTTAAGTTGCAAGCGGAAGCATAAGTCTTAAATCAAAACATCAGTTTAATTGTTTCATAGTTTAACATGGCACACAGACGTCCATGTCCCACAACGATCCTCCTCCATGCAAACTCCAGCTTAAGAACCTACGGACCTGCAAAGCATGTAGTAACGAGTCAACAACAAGTTGAGTGAGTTCACGGTTGGGTGTTCGTTTTAGGTTGTTTCGAAAACAGTTTCCTTTATCTGGCATCCTGCCGTGGGGGTTACCCCATAGTTAAAAACGTGACTTGTTTATTCCCGGTTACTCTGGCAATCCAGCCGTGGGGGCTACCCCGTGTTAGTTATCTGGCATTTCGGCCGTGGGGGCTACCCCATGTATACACTAGACTCGTTACCATATCGACTGCTGACTGTAGTCATGTTTATGTGCCCTGAAACTGTCAATGTCTATCATCATTGACGTGCCCCAGATCCATTAGTTCATGCCCGTCCTCTGCGGCACGGTGTGAGGTTTGTCAGACCTAAATAGCGCTATCTAACTAATGACCCGCTCGCCATTGGCCCGGCGATTAAGTCGATATAAAAATGAGGGACTTCGTGATAGAGTTTTGGTCTAGTACGAGTTATCTGTCCGTGAGGACGAGGAATTACATTCCTGAACCTTTGCGGTCCTACCCAAGGAGGACGAGGAACCCAGTTCCTTAACCCCAATTCCCGACCCCTGGGAATCCCATGCTTTGTAGAGGGTGTGAACTCACCTTGGTTTGCTCGGTAGAAACACAGAAAAGTCAAACAAGCAATGTCGTGGCTACTCACGTCCTATCATAGTCGTATCATACAATCAGGTTCGTATTCAAGTAGTGCACGTATGGGTTACACGTTTAATCATGGCAGTTCATCAACATTCACGTTCAACAGTAACATGTAAGGTCTGTACATTGGGCCCAAGAGTCCGGCCCAAACAATTAAGTCCGAAAGTGAATTGCAAGCCCAAACAGTTATATCTGCGTATTGTCTCGAGTCGCAATTAGGCGTTTGCGACTCGCAACCTGAGTCGCAATCATGGTTTCGGTTCGTGTTGTTTTGATTTCGAGTCGCAACTGGACTCGCAACCGTGGTTTCGAGTCACAAGGTTGGTGTGCTGATCATGTGTGGTTTCGAGTCGCAACCAGGTGTTTGCGACTCGCAATCTGTGTCGCAACCGGGGGTCTCGACTCGTCATGCTGTGGTTTCGAGTCGCAACCAGAGGTCTCGAGTGGACAATTGCTGATTCGGAACAGTGTACTACCCACTAACATTCTGATTTCATGTAACAGTTTGTACTAACCAACCAAAATCCTTAAACATGTTCCTTGTCTAGCAAATTACTAAAAATGGATCAAACATATCCGATTTCAAATATTCAACATGTTCATATGATATTCAACAAGTTCTTCATGTGTTCATCATGTTCATCTTGTTCTTTAATATTCAAGTAGTTCATCTTCATTCCTATGAACCTAGGTCTAACAAGAATCATGAATAACTTATCAACAAATCACCCTAATAGCAAGCTTTCGGTTCTTAACATAAAAGTACACAATCCGATTTATATGAACATCAACAACTAGTGTTTTAGACTACATTTAAACACAAAACATCATGAGTTTATTATGCCACATATCCGAAATCAAAGTATGTTAACCAAGCATCATCATATACATCATACACATTCGGTTCACAACCATCATGTATCATACAACTTCACTAGTTAAATCCTACCACTCATGCCATCATTTAACAACAACAAACATCATAAAAATCACTAACCGATTGTGAGGTGGTGCCGAGTTGGTAAAGAAGATGAGTGTCCGAGTGATGATGATGAGCTTAGCCGGGTCTCCTTGTGGTCACCGATTTGATCCGAGAAGAAGGAGAAGGGTGTTGTGGCTTAGGGTTTTAGTGAGAGGATGAAGAGTGTGTGTGTGTTAGAAGAGTATGTGTGCTATTTGCCCAAAGAAGGTCAAGACTAGCATCGCTAAGGGTTTTATACTTGATTCACTTAGTGCACCCTAATGGGTTTCGAAATAGGCTAAGTGTGCATGTGTGGCCCAACCGGCCCATGAGTGGTGTGATGTTTACTCGAGCCGGGTTCGTGTCGTTTCGGTTCATATACATAATCGAATACATACACACAAGCATACACACAACATAACACATAATCACATAAGGGTTCATTTGTCATTATCACATAAGTTAACTAGCCACACGTTTAAGCATACATGAAAGGTTCTAAATTTCGAGTTGTCACATGTACATCCATCATATTTTCGGCTTCCATAATCACATTCCAAGCTCATATAAGTGTCAAGGATCCCGCATAAGGAGTATTGGTGCAAACAGAAGGCGAAGGACCTCACTCTCTTGCTTTTATCCACCCTATTTGCGTCTAGATTCTTCCCTAGCCTCGAGCTAGTGGTATGTTGCTTAAATCACTCTCTCGAACTATTTTAAGATGGTTAAAATGTTATGTAACGGTTAAAAGTCATGAACATCCAAGTTGAAGCTTAAAAGTCTTCTAAAAATACTATAAGTGATGGTTAAAAGCTCATATATTGTGTAAAACTTGTAGTATTTGATTTGTGTGATTATTTGGACCCGATCTATGTTGTGGTAGCTCAGATCGTCATTTAACCCGGGTTGGTCACGATCTTGGATCATGACATAAGGTTGTTTTGGAAGTAACAAGGGTTAAAGGGCGAAACTCTACCACACACATATCATGAACTTGTGTAAAAGCGATTTTGTTTGTGAAATAGTGTTTAAAACTAGTAGATCTACGTATCTACAAGCGGTATTTTCAAAGGACCACGTGTCAAGAGAAAACATACTTTTAAAGACGGATCTTACACTAACACGAATGGTTTTTAGAACACACAAGTGTGTAAATGCTTGTGTAACACTAAGTTTCGACAAAATAACTATCTTTGTAAAAATAGATAAGAAGTTGTAAAGATGGACTTTCTTTAAAAACGGGGTTTTTACGAAACCGGATTGATTTATATAAAGATCCACTAAAAGTAATGGGATTTACTTCATAATATTAGAAAACTACAAGTTCATGAGATTCTTGCAAAATTACATGTTTATTAACTAGTTTGATACGTTGAACATTGTCTTGATCGAATAAGAAAATTGTTGATTCGTTTTACAAAAGAAAATGATACGCTTAAAAGCGTGGTCACCTCCAGTTACAGAGGAAACTCTGGCGAAATTTTCTAAAAACCTAACACTTAGAATTATTTTCGCTATAAGTGTTAGAAATACTCTTCGACTTGTTTTCAAACTATAAATTTCGCCACGACTTTATTTACAAAATATCGGAGGTGGGATTTCACAAAATAAAACGTGATACATATATATATATTTAGTATATATTTTTCGCAACATCACTGGTATAAGTGTTTATGATTATTTTGTGAACTACGTAAATATTATTTTTAGGGTAAAAATAATATTACTAAGTATTATTCCAGGAAAATCACATGTATTAAAATATAATATTTTTGGGAAGAATATTTATATTTTGAAGTTGGAAATAAAATATATTTTAAGTGAGACTTAATAATATATTACGAAATTATACGAACACACAAGTATTAAATCCCCCATCCTTGGGAAGGAAAGTGACTACCAAGTATATACAAAATGTAAACACGAAATAGTTGCCTAACTATTTCCCAAAAAAACTTAAACCATAAAGCTAAGGCACGGCCGTCCGTCTAATAGAGTTAGTACGTGTAGGTCGTCACATAGCTGCTTGATTTGGAGGCATACTTGGTAGAGACGCACCACTGTGAGTTCATGTCCCCCTTTTCTCTTAACTGTTTTTAGTTTTTAACTGCGGGGGTGAAATACATGTTACTTTGATTACAAGTACTTTATACATGGTATGGTTAGCGTAAGGAGGTTTACTACTTAGATCATGTGAGTGGGTAGGAGCATTATGAGGCCATTAGTCCTCATAGCAGGACCAAGGTACAGGAGCGGTAGATTTATCTGGGTGTAGCGAGCCCAGCCCCAGGCCAAACTAGAAACGGACCTCGGGGTGACTTTGTGCCCAACGCGCATAAATCTGCTAGGTTTGAGTCTCCCTACTTGCACTTCACATATATCAGTGGCCTTGCAAACCATTGGTGATCTCAATTCCCTTATTTGCTACATACCAAGACTATTCTCATACTTACAAAGGTTTATTTACTCACTTTCACATGAACTCGCTCAACATTATTGTTGATTTTTCAACTTACAAGTATTTCAGGGAATTAAAGGATCTGGCGCGGTATGACACGTTTTCCCGCTGCACTTGTTACGAGATCATCTGGGTTTAGGAAATGTGACTCTTTCCTGGACAAGTCACAATCCTTAGACTATCATTATGTTATGTTGTGTTTGTTGAACAATGTTTATGTCGTAGGGATGTGTTTCCGTTAAGACAATGTTGTTATATTTGGTTTTTAAAACTTAATTAAATGGATGATCTTGCATGGTTTTATTTCATATAGCTCTGTTATGGTTAAGCTATGGTATTAAGAAGTCACACCAAATTAACCACGCTTCCGCAAAGCCAGGGTGTGACAAAAATATGTGTAAATTAGAGTGTATCATTCCATACTGAAAGTTTCTCTCATTGGTAGGAAATGAGCTGACTTGGTTAGTCTATCTACAATCACCCAGATTGTATCATTACCTTTCTTTGTTTTGGGTAATTTAGTAACAAAATCCATTGTTATCAATTCCCATTTCCACACCGGCATTTCTAATTGTTGTAACAAACCTGAGGGTTTCTGGTGTTCAGCTTTAACTTGTGAACAAGTTAAACATTTAGAAACATAGGTTGCTATGTCCTTTTTCATTCCTATCCACCAGAAATTTTTCCTTACATCCTGGTACATTTTATCACTTCCTGGATGCATCGTATACTTAGACTTATGGGCTTCTTCTAATATACGATGACGTAGATTTCCTAATTTAGGTATCCACATTCTTTTTTTATGGAATCTCCAAATTCCATATATTCCTTATTCCAATTCTTTTAGCATACCTTTTAATTTTTCAGAATCATCCTTGATTACTGATTCTTGTGCTTCTCTTATATGATCATTTAAATCTACTTGCAGATTTAATTTAAGAGAACATACCCTTTTTGGCTTTTCATGATACTTTCGACTTAAAGCATCTGCTACTACATTTGCTTTTCCTTCATGATACTGAATATCACAATCATAGTCACTAAGCATCTCCATCCAGCGTCTTTGTCTCATATTCAATTCCATTTGCTTGAAGATATACCTTAAACTCTTATGATCAGTGAATATGGTAAACTTACTACCATAAAGGTAATGTCTCCAAATCTTAAGAGCAAAGATTATAGCTCCTAATTCTAAATCATGGGTTGAATAATTCTCTTCATGATTCTTAAGTTGTCTAGATGCATAAGCTATAACCTTTTGGCGTTGCATAAACACACATCCATAACCTAATTTAGAAGCATCGCAATCGACTACAAAGTCTTCAGTTCCTTCTGGTAATGCTAGTATGGGTGTATGAGTTAATCTTTGCTTAAGGATTCTAAAGGCTTCTTCTTGTTTTACTCCCCATTCAAACTTAACAGATTTACAGGTTAGCTTAGTTAAGGGAATGGCTATTCTAGAGAAATCTCGAATAAATCTTCTATAATAACCGGCCAATCCTAAGAAACTTCTAACCTTGGTTGGTGACTCAGGGATTTTCCATTTAGTAATTGCCCCGATCTTTGTTGGATCTACATGAATTCCTTCATGGTTAACTAAATGTCCAAGAAATTGTACCTGTTCTAACCAAAATTTGCACTTAGAGAATTTAGCATAAAGCTTTTCCTTTCTTAACAAACTTAAAAGTGCGTGCAAATGCTTTGCATGATCCTCTTTATTCTTAGAATAAATTAGAATATCATCTATGAAGACGATTATGAATTTATCCAAATATGGCTTACATATTCGGTTCATCATGTCCATAAATGCGGGTGGGGCATTGGTTAAACCAAATGGCATGACAGTAAATTCATAATGGCCATACCTTGTTCTAAAAGCGGTTTTAGAAATGTCCTCTTCCTGTACCTTTAATTGATGATATCCTGACCTTAAATCGATTTTAGAGAAAAATCGAGCTCCTTGAAATTGATCAAACAGATCATCGATTCTTGGTAATGGATACCGATTCTTAATCGTGACTTTGTTTAATTCACGGTATTCAATGCACATACGCATTGATCCGTCCTTCTTTTTAACAAACAATATCGGCGCTCCCCATGGCGACGAACTTGGCTGTATGAATCCTTTCTCTAATAATTCGTCTAATTGTTTCTTCAATTCTTGCATTTCTGTAGGTGCCAACCGATAAGGTGCTTTGGCAATCGGTGATGTTCCTGGTATTAAATGGATTCTGAATTCAACTTCTTTGTCTGGAGGTTGCCCTGGCAATTCTTCTGGAAAGACATCTGAAAACTGCGATACTACTGGTATATCTTTTAAATCCTTTCCTTTAGTGTTAGTGATTATAGAAATCAAATACACTATAGAACCTTTTCTTATATAACTTGCAGTTTTCATCACAAAGATGAATTTAGTGGATCTAGAGAGTTTATCTCCTTTAATTGTGATCGTTTTACCTTTTGGTGAATTTACTTGGATTGACTTTTGATCACATAAAATACTGGCTTTATTGGCTATTAACCAATCCATTCCTAAAACAACATCGAATCCTACCAGATTCATGGGATAAAGATTTGCAATAAACTTTTGATTTAAAATTTCTATGCTTGCTCCCTGCAAGATTTCAGAAATTCTAACAGTTTCTCCATTGGTTGTCTCTACTAAGCATTCTAGTGGTAGTTTAGTTAATGACTGATTTAGAATTTTGCAAAATGATGTATTAATAAAACTTTGGTTTGCACCAGAGTCAAATAATACTTTAGCAAAAACATCATTAACTAAAAACGTACCAGCTATGACATCTTGAATCATCTTAGCTTCATCTGCAGTCAGAACAAATGCTCTAACATTTTTAGTATTCTTGTTATCTGGAGCTGGAGCTAATTTTGGACAATTTAGCTTGATATGACCTTGTTCTCCGCAATTGTAACATACCCGGCTATTAGCTTTCTTCCTGCAGTTTTCTTCCTTGTGTCCCGATATTTTGCAAAAGTTACAATATATAGAGCATCTTCCGGAATGCTTTCTTTTGCAATACCTACAGTAGGGTGCAGAGGTAGAACCTATATTTTTCCCACGGTTAGAATTTCCAGAACGAAATTCTTGTGTGAGCTTTTGGGTTAGGTTCCTCCTTTGATCCTCTTCTCGGGTACGGACTAATTCATCTGTCAAGGTATTTGCTAGTTCTACTCCTTCTTCTATAGTTTGAGGTCTAGCTGCCTTGACTACGTGTCTTATCTCTCCAATTAATCCCCAAATATAACGGGAGATTAACACTGGTTCTGGTGAAGCAAGAGTTGGCACTATTCTGGCATATTCAAAGAATATTTTAGTGTATCCCTTACTATCCACACCAGTCATCCTAAAGTTTAGGAATTTGTTCGCTATCTGTTCCTTTTCATTAGGTGGGCAGAATTTCCTTTCTACCTTGTTCTTAAATTCTTCCCATTCCATATTGTAGGTTCAATCACTTCCTCTTGATTGGAGGATAGTGTTCCACCATTCTAGTGCTGAATTCTTAAACAGATTAGAAGCAAACAGTATCTTATCTTCTTCAGCACATTTGCTTATCCTTAAGACTGCCTCAGTCTTTTCTATCCAGCGTAGGGTTGCAATGGCTCCTTCGTTGCCCGAGAATTCCATTGGTTTACAAGACCATAATTCTTTATATGAACAACCGTAAGGCACGGTTCTTCTTTTGGGAATAGGCATTTGAATTAAAGGTCCATTGTTCACGCAGTGTTCTGGTTCAATTGGTCGCTTACTACTATGCTTACTTTTATTATCAGCATCCTTAACAGTTTGAAGAATAAATGGCATTGCATCTATAATTCCTTGTGCTACTATGTGTTGGATAGCACTATTATCCACTTGATTGTTATTGTTATTGTTATTGATGCTTGGATTCTCATTAACCACGTTAATGTTACTCTGATTATCATTATTCAGATTTCCTTGATTTCCTTCGTCGGCCATCTGAATTTTAAACATTTACCCCATATTAATATCACAATATAATATCTAATATAGTTAATCACATGATATGCAGTCTAGCCAAAAGCGTCGATCATTGCGACTTGTACTCTATTCATATACTATTATGCATTTATTACACACTAGTATTGAAATAAAAATTACAATACCAACAGAAATAGAATCACACTAATAGTAATATGCATCCGTACACACATATTTTATTATTACTACTACCGTTCCTCCATTCTCACATTCATGGATATGGATTTATCCAAAAATCCATATTGCGCTCATCGTATTTCCATACGAGACGCTCTCCCACCTGACGCATTCTCTCACTGCTTTCTAAAATTTCCTCCCCGAAAGTCCTAAGTTCTTGCACGTTTTTTTGCACTCATTGGGGGTGCAGGTTCTAGGACTGGGTTTGGAATCTGGGGTGCGGGTTCCTGATATGAGGGTGAAGGTGCCTGAAATCGGTAAGGATCTTCTAAGATCTCCCTAATATATTCATCATGGTAATAGGGATCTAAAGGGTCCATACCTGGGTAGGCTCCTATGTTCTGTATGGGTGTGTCTTCATGGATAGGGTAACGTTGCACAAAGTCCCTATTATCGTCCCACCAGGGGTCGTAATTTGGATCTAGGGGGTTTGGTGCAGGTATCCTAGGGATTTCTTCTGGGTTAAAGTCATGCATCTCCACTTGATTGTCAGGATTTTCTATCTCCATGGGTTGGTCTGGGTTTTTGTGGTTAAAGGGCTACTAGTTGTTCCAGACTCGGGTCAGCAGCAGTTGTAGCTAGGATATGGAAATTGGCTAGGCTTCTATTAAGCATATCCTGTGTATGAGCATCAGTCTTCCGCTTAGCAGCTGCTAAAACTCTTTGCTGTTGCAACTTTCGCATTCTTTTCCTACGAGCAAAGGCTTCCTTACTGAACCATCCTCGTTTCTTATGAGGGAATGACTCTTCTGACTGAGCTCTAAAAGCAAACACTCCTTCTTCCTGATCAGCAGAATACCCAGAAAGGGCAGGCTGTGAAGAAGTACCTTCACTCTTAGGTGAATCAGACAACTGACGACTCATGTCTGAGGGTCCTTGATCACTCATACCGTAAACTAACAAATAGTCAAATAACACATAACAAATAATTACAGTTATGCACTTATTTCTGAAATTTATTTCCTAACACAAAATTTAGAATTTAAGTGTCAGCAGAACACTTCTTTGGCTCAGACCAGTGGCTAGGCTCTGATACCACCTTCTGTCGCAACCCCCGATCCCTTATCTGTCCCGGGAACGGGCGGACGCGAGCTCAGAGTTTGGTGGTATCAGGTGATTAATCTCGCATCGGAATTTACATCAGGACCGTAGTTAGGAAATGTTTATCAGAGTAAAACCACCATATTTGATATTAATAATAACATTGGCAAAACCCAAGTTTCTTATTACAATACATTTATAGGGACAAACCCTATTTTATTGAATTTAAAACATCGTTTATTAGGTAACTTTTATAGCCACATTTTTCCCAAGCCTTCAGTGCTCTCCAGCTGGCTTTTTACTAATTGGCTGTTCACATTGTGTTACCTGTAACGCGTTTTAAAAACATTTATCAGTCGAAAATACTGGTGAGTTAATCCTAGTTTAATCAAGAAACATTTTATCAATTAAAACAGTATCGAGAGCGATCACATTGTTTATTTCTACACAATTACTCATTCAGTATTTGCCACTCGACCGGATCTGTGGCTATGGTCAAATTACCCATTGGCTAACTCGTCGTCCAATGGTAATGTACTGTCATTCCGACTGCTACTGCTACTGCTACTGCTACTGCTACTGCTACTGCTACTGCTACTGCTACTGCTACTGCTACTACTACCATTCCTACTACTACTACTACTACTACTACTACTACTACTACTACTACTACTACTACTACTACTACTACTACTACTACTACTACTACTACTACTACTACTACTACTACTACTACTACTACTACTACTACTCGTAGTAATATAAATTTTGTATACAAAACCCCATAATACCGGCAGTAATTGAAGAACTACAAAGACTCAATCACCGCTTAATCACATTGTAAAACAATTAAGGTTTTGTAAAATATTCCAAAAAGGTTAACAAAAAGAGGATAAACTCACATTGCTATCTTAGATTTCTTGTAAGGGTTTCCTGGATATAGTCTATAATTGATACAAATGTACATTGGTTAGTATCATAACCCTTTGAAAATAATGATGATACCCTCCCCGAGACGACATTCCAACAACTACGTCAGGCAGAACCACGACAGTTGTTACGGAATCCTAAATCAATCGGGCAGCGTAACTATTACGAAACTGGGGTTATAATACTTACAACGGAGCAGAACCTTGCTAATTAGAGGTATAATACCCGACTATTATGCTTATAACTTCAGAAATTCGAGATTAAGAATGAATTGTGAGCGACGGAAAACGAAAACTGATGCGTTCTATTTATAGTGCTGATATACGACTTTCATGCGGCCCGCGTAAGGTAAGGCAAAGCCTTACCCGACCCGCGTCAACACCCGGTCAACATATAGCTTAGCTGATTCGATGTGTAGATCCGCCACGATATAAGGTAAGGTAAGGCAAAGCCTTACCCGACCCGCGTCAACACCCGGTCAACATATAGCTTAGCTGATTCGATGTGTAGATCCGCCACGATGTCGACACATGTCAGTTCAGGATGTCTCCGCATTGTAGGTCTCTCGCGGCCCGCGTTAACTTAAATGGGGTCTTACGTGGCCCGTATGAATTAAAGAAATCAACGATATCAGGTTTCCACCCTGATACCGCCCGCGTGAATGGTTGGGGTGGGTCTACGCGGCCCGCCTCAACTTACTATTTCTTGTTTTTAATTTATTTTATAAACTATAACGTATTTCGGGCTTGGTTTTCACGTACGGGGTGTAATATAAGACATATTGGGACATTCTAAAATATACTAGATTGTTAGACACATTATGAGGGTGTCGGTTTTACCGAGGGTTGTTACACCGTGCCTCTTAATTGCTGAAATAATTTTTCCACTAGACCTTTCACATGGGGCAGTGCCAACCTTCTGTAAGTTTTTAGAGATTCAACGATACTGGCAGGCAGACACAGGGCCGTGCAGTTAGTGTATATTTTGTGTGTCCGTCACTGTGCGAATAGGCTAGATAGAGCGTGTGTTAAATATTGTATAGATGAGAGTTAGAAAAATGGAATCGTAACAAAAAGTTCCCTTCGTGCGAAGGACCTCGTAACGAAAAGTTCCCTTCGTGCGAAGGGGTCCTTAGCACGAAGGGACACCTAGTCCATTCGCACAAATGGGATATACCCATTCGCATGAAGCGCCACTCGCACCGATGTGTCAGCCTATAAATAGGAGATGTGAGTGAGAGCATAGTTGAGGTTTTTGGTTCCCAGAGGGGAAACGCTGGTGAAATTTCTCCAGAATTTCGCCAGCATTGTAATAGATGTAAACTCTTCCGATATGAATGAAGCATTCAACTTATGGCTAACTATTCTGGTTCTACTCCATTCTTATTAATAATATTCTACCAAATTAGTTCTATCCGAGCCAAACTTTCATCTAAACTCATCAGATCCTAGACTCTCAATTGGTATCAGAGCTACGGTACCGATTCAATCGATCTAACAGTTGATTGAATTACCTACGCTCATGAATTATAGGTTTTTATGGGGTTTTATACGTAAAACATAAAACTGAAGGTCAATTCATGAATGGATTTTGAAATTGAAGACATCATTAGATTCAGAATTGATTTTTGACCATATCTATGAAGTATTATCATGAAATTCGCATAAATAAAGATTTTGGATCAAAAAACGTGATCAGCTGCGTTCGAGCGAAGGGAGCCAAAAACCCTTTCGCATGAAGGGATGTTCCCATTCGTGCAAAAGGAATCCCATTCACATGAAGGGGAATTTTCAAGCAAGTGAAATGGGCCAGTCGCACAAAGACACCTTTTCGATCTAAAAATCATCTCATTCGCATGAATGGACCTACTCCATTCACACGAATGAGCCAAATGCCTAATAAAAAAGTGGCATTTTTTGATCGTAATGACGAGACGAGTGTTCAGAAAAAATTTGGTGATTGAAATTTTTTTCTAGATTTTAACGACAAATACGGGTTGTTCGGGGACACCGTCGGGGACATCAGAGAATAGATTTGATGATGCGATCACAGATTGTTGAAACTAGTGGGGTAGTCATGATAACTATGCAGATTGTTTATCATCCAGGTTATCTAACTAATAATGGGCCAAATCGAGAAATCCACAATGATGAAAAACGCACTTTTGTGGACCAAAATGACAAATTCTTCGTGTTGGTGCATATTTTGTATGTCTACCAATGTGCGAATAGGCTAGATAGAGCGTGTATTAAATATTATTTAGATTAGTGTGAAAAACAGGCCAGAACATTTGTATTGAAACCATTTCGTAGAAAGTGCACTTTCGTGTGAAAGGAGCCAATAGCCATTCGTACGAGTGAGCCCTCTCGTACCTGGCAGTTTCGCGTGAGTAGGCATTGCCTATAAATAGATGATGGGGGCTCCTCATTTCACAAGTTTTGGTTTCTAAATGGGAAACGGTGGAGAAATTTCTCCAGGATTTCACCAGCTTGTAAAAGATGTAAACTCTTTCGGTATGAATGAAGCAACAATTCAACCTATGAATATTCTGCTTTTACTCTTTTCTTATCAATAATATTCTACCGAATCGGTTCTATTGGGGCCAAAACTCTGTCTAACCCGTCGGATCCTGGACTCTCAATTGGTATCAGAGCTACGATACAGATTCAATCAATCTAACAGTTGATTGAATCACCTACACTTATGAATTTTCGATTTTTAGGAGGTTTAGACGTAAAACATCAAATTGAAGGTCAATTCACGGATGGATTTTGAAATTGAAGACATCATTAGATTCGTAATTGATTTTCGCACATATCTGTGAAGTTTCATCATGAAATTCGCAGAAATAAAGATTCTGGATCGAAAAATGTGATTATGAATGTTTGTGAGATTGGATCAGTCACTTTCTTACGAAAGTGCTCTCCCATTCGTACGAGAAGGCCTCTCGGACGAGAGAGGATCTCTCATTTGTTCAAAATGCGATTCGTTCCAAAATCAGCTCATTCGCACGAATGGACCTACCCCATTCGCACGAATGAGTAAATGCCTAAAAAAGGCATTTTTTGATCGCAATGACGAGATAAGTCTCCAGGAAAAATTTAGTGGTTGAAATTTTTTTCGAATTTTTAATAACCAAGATGGGTTGTTAGGGGACACCGTTCCGAGCTTTAGAGAACAGATTTGATGATGCGTTCACAGATTGTGGAAAATAGAGGGGTAGTCATGATACTGGTGTAGAATGATTATCATCTGGGTTATCTGACTATTAATTGGCCTTAATGAAAAATCCGCATTGATGAAAAACTGACTTCTAGAGGCCAAAATGACACATTTTCGGTATAGTCAGGTTTTTCGGAGATAAAAGAGGACTGAATTGCTCAATTTGAGGGGGAATTCAGTGATAAGACGTCATAATTTTCAAAAATGAGGGGGAATAAAAATTTCATAGAATATATTGAAATTCCAGCATTTTTGAAATTCGTGACATGCAACAGTATTCGGGGGGTTCCGACTTCAGATTGTCTGGGGATGCATAGGATCTGGATTCGTGATTTCATGATCATAGGAAGTTCAGACTCTACAGATCAGGGTCAGATTGATGTCTTGAGTCCCGGGTCTTCGTCAACCCGGTCAGCAGGATTAGCGTCAGGAGATGCAATTGTATTGTGGATACTTATAAGATATCACAACGTTGTGATAGTCTAAAGTGTCAGAATGGTTAATCTTTGAGCAGATGAATTATTTTTCGGACTAACCGCTGGGGAATGATGATATTTGTTGGTTAAGTTGCTGCCGAAACTAGCGGAGAAGACTATATATCTGTTATCGTGACTGAAGAAGAAGAATGTGAATCTGATCGTGTATGAAAGCTTCTGGGATCTGAATGTGTTACCAGATGACTTGTTATCCGATGAAGATTTGCTAATTGTGGAGATTATCGTTTACACTGATCAATCATTCAGGAGGGTGCTTATAGATGATTACGAAAAACAGGATTTCAAATTTTCGTGGGTATTCATAAACTTGAAGTTTACCAGTGTGGTGTTCGAAGTTTCTATCAATTGCTAGTTGGGTTTTTGAAAATTTGAGTTTCTAGCAAGTGAAATGCGAGATGGAACAGAAATGGTAAGTCAAAAACCGAAAGCGGAGGTGATTAAAGCTGAAATAGAGAAGCTGCATTGATAAGTTTCAAGTTGGTGATTATTCGTGAACATTGCAGTACAACAAATCAGAGGAGGTCGGGAACCATGCAAACAAAGACATGAAGATTAATTTCACAGGGAATTGGTGCATAACGAAGATAATGCAAGCCCAAACCATCAATCAAGGGTGAATCGATCGAAGATTTCAAGATGCCTGATTGAAGTTGCAAAATATTCAAAACACGACTCTAGGTTTTCAAAGATCAAGATTCGATAGTGACGGCCAAGGGGGAATCTGTTGGTGCATATTTTGGATGTCTGCCACTGTGCGAATAGGCTAGATAGAGCGTGTGTTGACTATTGTATAAATTAGTGTGAAAAACGGGCCGGAACATTTGTATTGATGCCCTTTCGCACGAAAGTGCATTTTCGTGCGAAAGGAGCCAATAACCCATTCGTATGAGAGAGCCTCCTCGTACCAGGCAGTTTCGCGTGAGTAGGCATTGCCTATAAATAGAGGATGAGGGCTCCTCACTTCACAAGTTTTGGTTTCTATAGGGGTAACGCTGGCGAAATTTTTCTAAGATTTCGCCAGCTTGTAAAAGATATAAACTCTTTCGGTATGAATGAATCAGCCATTCAACTTATGATTATTCCGCCTCTACTCTTTTCTTATCAATAATATTCTACTGAATCACTTCTATCAGGGCCAAAACTTCGTCTAACCCGCCGGATCCTGGACTCTCAAGTTTGGTTATTGAGAATGAAAGATTAACAAGTTGACAAAAGAACATGAAGCTAGCAGAAGGGTACAAACAAGTATGTTGATTAAGTATCGAAATTGGTTTGAAGTTCTTGAAAAACATATGGGAATGGATTTTGACGAAGATGGAAAAAATGGAATCTGAAGTTTTAGAGGCTGTTGTTGAAAATGTTGATAAAGTGTGCTTGGAATAGTAGTTGCTAATAAAGGAAAGCAAGCCGTTGATGCTATGCCAGATATTGTTCCTGAAGATGTGCACGTTCAATCTTTAGAGAAAGAGGTGGCTGAGAAAGAGAATGTTACTTCTAGAAATGAACCAGAAAAACCCACTGAGACTGAAGTTTTCTTTGGTCCTGAAAACATACCTCAAGAAGAAGAAAATGATGGCAAAGAGTACGAAGAAAAGGTATATTATGATGGTTCAGATCATGGTGATGGAAATGATGATGGTAATGATGATGATAACCAAGGAGGTACATGTATAACTGTTACCGAATCGACTAATGCAGAATCTGAAGCACCGCAAACTGATGCTGAAGCTGAACATATTAATGATGACATTAATCAAGAGGTATCTGGTGGTGTGGGGGAGCAAGATGATGGTGTTAATTTTGGTGAAGATACTTCAGGAATTTTCACAGATGGTGTGCCACTCACATCTGTTCCTGCAAGTCAAAGAATCATTTATCTATGCCATAATGTTAAAAAAGGTGAATTCATTCACAATTACACAAAAGAGGAATTGGCAAAGTTATGTGAAGTTGATGAAGATAAGTTTGAATTTGATTTTGAAGACGAGCTGCTAAACATAGAGATTGATAAACCAGATGAATATGATCACACTTCTATACCAGATGCTAATGATTATGTGATAGTGGAAGATGATTCTGATGATGAACCAGTTCGTCATGCAAGCCAGGATACTGAAGAATTTCCAACATTTACTGAAATGTTTGCAGAAGAAGCTGATGATATTGTCTGGAGAGAGATTAGGAAAGATTAATGTTGGAAATCCACCAAGACTCAATCAAGATGAAATCAAAAGCGCAAGAAAGAAATGGTTCAAGACTATTCCTGTAGAACGTAAGTTTAGAAGACCATTGGCATTCTTTACAAGAAACAAAGACATTTCACCGGGAGACATTATTAGTGGGGTTAGATTCCAGAACTGAAGTTGTTTGCTATTAAATGAGAATATGGAGTTCAATACTTCAAGTACCTGAATGATATCAAAAGTCTGCCATGGTGGGGCGTAAAAGAGTTATGTAGAACAAGGTTGATAAACTACGAGATGAGGTAGTATGATAAAAAAACATGTAGGTTTATTAAATATTAAGCAACACATGAATTTCCAGATTGGAAACCAGAGAAACTGAAAAGAGTCGAATCTAAAATAGAGATTGATGCTGAGACAGGAAAGCCAAAAGTATCATTGATTTATAAACGACTGAAAGCAATGAGAAATATGCCATTGAAGGAAATGTCGCAAGATTCCACGAAGAATTCAGATGGTGGCACTATGATAGGCAGACAGGTGAAGCTGTGATAGTTTTATGTAAGGATGGAAAGTACGAATTTACGATCCGATGTGGATAGTAAATATGTCTCAAAAGGATATAGAGATGATGTTTTACAATGAGATTTATTATGTTGTTGAAGACATAGTACAGGCGATGCAATATTAGAAAGTTATCAAAGTGTGCTTTGCATATGATATACATTTCGGAAGGATGTAGGATTCGAAATGGAGAGATATAGAAAGGAAAGAGTTTTTGAAAGAAGTAAAGAACGAGGAGAGGATTGAAGAGAGAAGAAAGAAAGCTTCTATTCCAATATACAAGTTTATGAAGAGGGCTCCGGTGAAGATCAAACTCCGATTGAAGGATTCGAGCGTAGACGTAAATCTTATCGAAAGAACATGTTTGGGAGTAAAGGTTGAAGATTTGTTGAAGATTTTTGAAGACCGAACAAGACTGCGACAACATCAAAGGGGGAGTCTGTTGGTGCATAATGTCTATTGGCTACATTTTGGTGTCGTGTCGTGATTTATAGAATAGTATGACTTATAATAGGTTGAATATTAGTTTGGATTTTGCATTGTAATATGTCTCATTCGTATGGATGAGCTGATCCGCATGGATGAGGGTCCATCCCAAATCACCTATTCAATGTCTATAAATGGGTGTGAGGGGTTTGAGACTTAGTAGAAGTTATTCACTCTAAAGCGAAGCTCCGTCAAAATTCAACCGTGTAACGTCATACTGTTAGAAGTTAATGAGAATAGAGAAAATTGAAGAATTCTTGTGTTTCTACTTCAGTATCATGGATTCCACCCATTATATTGAAGATTAGATATCACCGGGTGTTTAAAACTTGATCAAACCGATCTTAACAGTTATAGGTGGTGGTGGGTGGTGGCAGAGGCGGCAATGAGTGGCGGTGGCGAGTAGTGGTGACGACGACGACAGGTGGCAACGACGACGACAGGTGGCAACGACGATGACAGGGGTGGTGGTTGGTGGTGGCGGTGGTTGTGGAATCGACGACGGTGGTGGGTGGCGGCGGAAGTGCTTGGTGGTGGCGGTGGGTGGCAACAGTGGCGGGTGGTGGTAGTGGTGGTTGTCGGGGTGGCGGCAGAGGCTTGACGGGTTGCGGGTGGAGGTGGCGATGGAGTCGGTGGTGGGTGGTGGCGAAGGTGGTGGGTTGTGATGTTGTTGATGAATGGTGCAAGAGGGGATTGAATGAAAAAAACATGGGGGGTGGATAGAATGATTTTGAGGATATGGAATGACTTATGGAATGGGTGATTCCATTCGATTGACCAACTAAGCAGTTTTTTCTTCATTCCATCATAATGATCCATTCCATTTCGCCTCTTATTCCTGCATAACAAACACTATCGTAATGTTTCGTTATTGCTATTAGTCAATTGACTTTATGGAAAAAGCACCGCAAGTATAAAGTACCATATTTATCCATTTTGAAATATTAATCTATTCATAAATTTTGATGTTTCATTAATAGCTTTGTTTTTGTTTTATGGAGAACAAGCGGAAATTTATGCATTTAATTTTCGTTGTTGATGGTGATGACATGTGACATTCAATATTGGTAGTCCGTTTTTTTTAAAGGTAAGTTTCATTAACGAAAGGCTGGCCCAAGCCGGGCCGACACAATGACAATAGCCACTAGATTACATATTTACAAAAGAACACCATTCCCCCCAAGCTATCTCTTTGTGTTTCGATCTGTTTACAAACAAAAAAAAAACCAAGGCCTTGACCTCACCAATTACGCTATCTATCATGGCCGGTAAGTTAAAAAATTGAGCTTTATTCCTAGCGCGTCACAGGCTCCAAACAGCGATCAAAATGATACCATGAACCACATCTTTCTTTTTCTCCGAAGCTCTTAGATCTTTGAGGATGAGGAGAAGATCTTTAAGCGAAAAAGCAAATATGTTGGGTATCTTGCACCAAGAGCTGAGACCATTCCAAATTATCGAAGCGGTTTGACAAGCAATGAAAATGTGATCTGAAGTTTCCTGACTCGAGTTACAAAAAGGGCACGATGAATCTTCAACCTGAATACTCCTTCTTTTTAATGATGTCGTCATAGGAAGCCTGTCCATCTCCATTCTCCAGGCATTGATATTGCATTTGGCGGGAACCCATTTACACCAGTCCAAAATGAAGCCGATTTCCTGCGTAACTTCCGAACTAAGAAGACGTTTAACAGCTTTAACTGAGAAGACGCCATCCGGGACCCCGAGCCATTTCCACCGATCGAAACTGTTATGGGTGAAATTCTGAGCCCATATCCTGAGAAATATCTTGGATTATATCTTGATTATGTGATATCTGTTTATATCCGGGATGCTGATTCAGGATATTGGTAACATCCTGGATGGTATCCTCAGGATGACTAACGGATTATGTGCAGGAGTACGAGCCTAGGTGCCCAACGTTCATGAAGACCCTTTCTCCGGGAGACTCGGTCCAAGTCGTTCGGATAAAGACGTTGAAGCCGCTTTACCCGGTCTACAACGTTATTAATGGAATATTCGGGAGCATCCCATTTTATAGGAATTTTAGTTTGCATTTTGTAACTATAAATAGATGGATAAGTCAGATCGAATAGGACATCACAACTACACTCGCTACTCACTCACACTTGTTCTCTCGCAACTTTCACTCTCACAAAAAGCATTGTAACACTTAGTGATCTGATCAATATCCTGCACTGTATCCTGAAGTTTGAAGTAATAAGAAGAACTAGGCAGCTGCGATTGTCAGCTCCTGAGGTTTTATCCAGGTGATCTAGATTGATCAAGGGCTTTCCTCGTACATCTCGTGTCATTTCCTTTACTTTTTGCTCATAGTTTGATCGTAGATACAGCTCAATATCCTGAGCCGTATCCTGAAAACTTTTTTTTCTAAATAACTTAACCAACATATTTTCAACACACTTTTTAGCACACTACCTCACTTAACTAATTTGATCACTAAATTGCTTCGGTAATTTTTGACCAAAACAATTTGGCGCCCACTGTGGGGCAAGTGGAGCTATCTTTACTAAAAATCTTTGTGAAATCGTTAATTGGTTTTCTGTTTTCAAAACTTTTTGCCACATTGTTTACAATGGCCTCAAGATCAAATATGAGCTCCTCCACTGTGTCTGCTACAACTTCTGCTACTATTGGTTCGGTGCTTCCACCACCTCCTCCAAGGATGCCAGCTTCTTCACAACCTCAGGATATTATCCCTACTCGGAGTGTTCAGGGATCCGCTCCCGTTTTGGCCTCTAATGATGAAATTCTAACCTTATTTAGAAGTGTGCAGGAACAAATGAGGCAGCAACAGGAAACAAACCAAATGCTGTTAAGAGAAATACAACTCTTAAAATCTGGCTCGAGCAGATCTGCTGAGGACATTGTCACTCCTTTACAACCCAGAACTTTGAACTTCAGTTCGGCTGTGTATACTGAGGATAATAGGGGGAATATTGTGCCTAGCCATTCCCAGAATCATACTCCTGAAATACCCTCCTCGATCAGGATGTCAACTGTGAAGAGCTCAGGATATGCTTCAGGATATGGCCAGAATCCTCAGACTGGTAACGTGTCAAATAATAATATTCATGCTACTAACAATGGTGGGTCTTTGCAGGATGTAGGTTTGACGTCAACATTTACTAGGGAACTTCAGAAGTTGAAGGACATGATATCCAGTGTACCTGGAGTGGTCCAGCCAATTCCGGAAGTGTCCCAAGACAGTCATAGGATATCACGTTTTGCACATCCTATCTGTGATGCTGAGATCCCGAAGAGATTTCAAACCCCTAACATGAAGCTCTATGATGGGACTACGGATCCTGAAGAGCATATTGCTCAGTATAGGGAAAGAATGGAAATTAATCCTATTCCTCCGGAGCTCAAGGAAGCGTGCCTATGCAAGGGCTTTGGTTCTACCTTAACAGGATCAGCCTTGAAATGGCTCTTAAATGTTCCTCCGCATTCGATTACATCATTTGCTCACTTAGTGAACTTATTTAATAGTCAATTTTCTTGTAGTCGGAGTTTTGAAAAACTAACAAGTGATCTTTACAGGATAACTCAAGGACCTCAAGAATCCCTAAGGGATTATGTGAACAAATTCAGCAGGGAATCCTTGGATATCCCACACCTTGATGTTGCTACAGCGGTCCAAGCATTCAAGATGGGACTACAAAAGGATTCCCAGTTTTATCAAGATCTTGTGATGAATCCTTGCAGGAACTTGGACGAAGCTCGAAACAGGGCCTTGAGATATATCAGGCCGGAAGATGATAAGAAAATGCAAGAGAGGATGAATTCATCCACCACATATGAGTCAACTAATAGGAAGTCAGAATCCTCATTTAAACCATATCGCTCTAAGCCGTATGGTAGAAATGAAAACAAGAAAGTGAATGCTGTCGAAGACGAGGATCCTGAAGAATATCCTGAATTATCCAAATATTGTTTTTCTGTTAACATTCCTGAATTAATGTATGCTATGCAGGGTTTAGGAGACAAAGCTAGGTGGCCTCGAAAGAATCAACAAAAAGCTGATTGGAAGGATAAATCGAAATGTTGTGCCTTCCTTGAATATTTTGGACGTATAACTGAGGATTGCATTGCTCTAAGAAAAGAAATAAGCTATCTTCTTAGCAAGGGATATCTGAAGGATCTCTTAGGATGAAAGAAGAATAAGGGTCAGGATACTGAGAAGGATCCTGAACGAGCAGCATCACCTCCTGCGGATGCCAAGATAATCAACTTCATTTCAGGAGGATCCGACATATGTGGGACTTCGTATTTTGCGGCCAAGAGACATGCAAAGGAGGCTAAGGCCGAAAGGGGAGACAAACCAGCCAGGATGACTACCCTCACAACTGATAAAGTGATCACTTTCGATAGTGATGACAGGGATACTGTTTAGGATCCTCACCATGATGCTCTGATAATAACATTATATGTGGCTAACCATTTTGTACGCAGGATATTGGTGGATAATGGAAGCTCCGTCAACATAATCCAACTAGAAACTTTGAAGAGAATGAATGTATCTCCGATGGATATCACTTCGAAATCCACCGTGCTTGTTGGGTTCAGCGGAGAGGTCAGGAACACAGTGGGAGAGATAAAGTTACCAGTATATGTTGAGGGGGTCAACTCAATACAACGTTTCTGTGTAATGGACTCCCTATCCTGCTATAACATTATACTTGGCAGGCCATGGATCCATGATATGAAGGCCGTACCATCAACTTATCATCAATGCATCAAGATCCCTACCCCTTGGGGGGTTGTCAAGGTTGATAGCGATCAGCAGGAAGCAAAAGAATGTTACTCATCCTCAATGAAATCCTCAACCAAGCCTAGTACAACATAGCAATTAAAGATGCGGGCCCAGGATATCGTGGAGGCTTCAGAGCAGGATATGAAGAAAGTTATCCTGGATCAGGATAATCCTGATATCTCGGTGCTCGTAGGGACCAATATCCCTCAGGATATTGAAGAACAATTAACTAACTTTTTGAAGTGCAGGATGTCAACATTTGCGTGGAAGCATGAGGATATGTGTTGGTGCATGAGAATGTCTGTTGACTTCATCTATATCAAGTCTTAAGTCAAGAAAGTCAAGAAAATCAAGATTAGGGTTTTTAATGTTAATTTCGCTTGTATGTACATAGGATTAGAGGTGATTTCGCTTATATGGTCATGACACATAAGCGAAATCAGTTAACAAGTGATTTCGCTTATATGACATGCCATTGGAGCGAAATCAGCTCAACTATAAATACCTCATGTGTGTGTTCATTGGAGCGAGACCTGATCATTAGCATTGTAACCAAACACTGTCAAAATTGATTCAGAAAGCTAATAAAGTGAAGGAATTGAAAGGAACAGCTGTGTTACTTCATCTACATTGATTCCGCCTTTGTTTTTGAAGATGAACTGCCTTATACTGACTATTTAGGGTCGGAACACGGTCCAACAAGTGGTATCAGAGCTTCAGGACGAGGAGTTCATACTACTACAGCTGAATCTACAAAAATCTCTCATTTCTACTCACTTTCTTTGGTACTTTTTCGATTTGAGATAGTTCCTACGGTTAAAATTGTCTAAAATTCATGTATAACGTGTAAAATCAACTAATAACAAACCCTAGAAAGTTTCAGGTTGAAATACGGATTAAAACTTGGTCAAAAATGGTTAAAAGGTGATTCCGCTTTTACGGACATCATCACTTGATTTCGCTTTAACGGACATAAATAATCTGATTTCGCTTCAACAGACTTAGTTGATTTCGCTCCTAAGGACAGTCTTCTTATTTCGCTCTTGTGGACATAAGTGATTTCGCTCTTACGGACAACATTTGATTTCGCTTATACGAACATAAGAGATTTCGCTCAAGTGAACATTGTGATTTCGCTCGAGTGAACATTGTGATTTCGCTCGAGTGAACATTGTTCTTGATTTCGCTTTTGTGTCACTATTAGTGATTTCGCTTCAGTGTCAGCATTTGTCAAAATTTCAAAATTTGTCTAAGTGTTTGATAATCTTGCAGGTATATTCATGATGGATGATATTTTCATGAACCTGTTCAGTGACATGTACGCGTTTGCTGGAAACTCGGGAAATGTTTCATCTACAAGCAATGAGAATGAGAATCCACCGAAAGAGAAGAAAAAGGAAGCTTGGGAATCTGAAAGCGCATTCGGAACGTTCAATAAACCCCCAAAGCTTATGGCTATTGAGGAGTACAGTAGGTGGTCCAGAAAGTTCGAAGACTGGTTGATGGCATTCGCATTTACTAGCTGGAAAAGTTTGAAAAACGGTTATGAACATGGAAAGAAATATGGTGAAACTTTAAGAGCAGTTGAGGAAATTGACTCGTTTGTAGCTGAACAAAAGTGTGTGGCATTGTTATTCCAGTCAGTCCGGGAAGACATTATTGCTTTGATTGACTATTCAAATGCAAAAGATCTTTGGGAAAAGTTAGAAAAGAAATGTATAGGTAGTCAAGAAATTAAGAAAAACAAAAAGAAACTTCTTAGAAAAGAGTTTGATCTGTTTGGATGTCTAAAGAATGAATCAGTTTGTAAAATGATAGAAAGATTTGGTCATCTGAAGCTGGAATTAGTAAGACATGATATCGACATTCCTGAAGAAGATCTTATCGACAAATTGTTCGATTCGTTGCCTGACGAGATGGATTGGAGATATTATGCGCTGATGCTGAAGAAGACCATCAAAGAACCAGAAAAGTTGACATTAGATTTGCTGATTGAGAAACTCGAAAGTCATGAGTTGGAGTTGAAGAAGACGTACAAAGTCAATCATTCATCTTACCAGTAGAATTTGGATTTGTATTATCCAAAGAGCATGATGCCAAAAGCAACTTCTCCAAAAACTGCATTTTCTGCTGAAAATGTTTCAACAGCCGGAAAAGAAAATCAAAGTGGTCAAAGCAGTGGAAGTCACAGTGGTTATCACAGTGGATCTTCATCTTCTGGATGTCATTCTGATGCAAAGAATCGTTTTCAATGCAACATCGCAATAGACTTGAAGAATGCTCAGAACTTTGATGAGGAATCGGCTAAGCAACAGATGATCTTCCTAGCATAGGTGTTGGAATCGTATGAAGGGTTGGTAGCTGGGAAGATAGGCAACACAAATCTGACGAAAGAAGATTACGATCAGATTGATCTGGAGGAAATGGAACTGATTGATATTCGTTGGGCTATGGCAAGTGCTGTTCGTCGTGCACAAAGATTCATGGAAATTACCGGAAGAAAAACAATTGGTGGTGCATCTACCAAACTGGGATTCGATAAATCGAAGGTGACTTGCTTCAAGTGTAAGCAGAAGGGTCATTTCAAACGAGAATGCAGAAATGCTTATGCTGATGAGTCAGAGAACCCTTTCAGAGATGATTATTACAAGAAGGCAATTTATCACCAGAATAAATACGAGCCGCCTAGATTGAAGCAGGTTGAAGACAACAAAGATAAATCTAGAGCTCTTGCAGTGATTTACGATGATGAGGGTTATGATTGGAGTCAAGAGGTTCTACCAGAAGAAGATGCGGTTGGTTACGCATTCATGGCGAAAAACGATGAACCTATTCCGTGGAAAGACGATCGAACTGAAGAGCAAAAGTACAGATACAGAAAAATGATAGCTGAAAACAAAATCATTAGAATATCTCGTATCTTTCTGGAAGCAAGAAGAGCTAATAGATGGGATCCAGATAGAGAGTGCTATCTTGATGAGTATGGAAATATTGCAATTGATGATAGTACACTTGATATTGAAGCCATAATTCAGCAATACAAAAAAGATGATGAGTATTGGCAACACAAATGGTGGGGAACTCCAACTGAGAAAATGAAAGAGGAAGCGAAGAAAGAAAAAGAAGAAAAAGAGATGAAAGAGAAAGAAGAGATCGAAAAATCAAAGAAGATTGATACTGGAGTTATTGACACAACGCAGGAGTTGACTGCTGAAAATCTTGGAAGAATGGCTGACAAAGTGCTAGCTGCTAAGGCACTTGAGGTAGATTCTAACTCCGTGTCTGAGTCAAAAAGCCAGGTCAGTCCAGATGTGTCAACAAATGTGTCAGGTAAGAAAATAGATGGAAATGCTGATTGCAAAAATTGCAACAAAGAGTGCAAATTTTGTAGCACAGTCACGTATCTCAACGGAAAGAAAGTTGATGATCTGACAGCTAAGGTCAGAAGCGTTGAGAATCAGATTCTTGATCGTGACAAAACAGTTAAAGCTTCAACTGAACGGATAAGAGAATTAACTAAACAAATTGAAAATGATAAAATTGATCATGATAAAATTAAAAATGAAAATGAAAAGTTGATTCTTGAAAACCGTCAGATTTCTGAAAAATTTGAAAAACTCAAAAGCACAATGAAAGATTGTGATGATCGAAATGGTAAAACTTTTAAAGAAAATGAACATTTGAAAGCAGTGCTTAGAGTCAAAGAAGAATCAATCAACCAACAACTGGATGAAATTGCTAAACTAAAACTTAAATTTCAAGAGGCTGAAATTGAAAATGAGCGAATCCAGTTGAAGCTTAATAGTTATAGCTCCGCAAGCTTTGTTTTGCAACATATCATTCCCAAACCCATTGGGAAAGACAAAGCGGGCGAAGATGTGTATTGTGATGGAACTGGAGTGGGATTTCATCAAGTTCCACCACCTGTTCTTGATAATTACACTAAAAAGCAGTCTGGGTTGGTTGAAATTGATGGAGAAAAAGAAGTTAAACTTCCGGAAAACATTGATGTTACTTTTACATCATCTGATGATAGTGTTCAGACAGAGATTATTAAGAGCACAGCCGAAAGTGTTTTGATGTCTGATTCAGCTGAAGATGATGGGTGTTTCTTGGACAAATACATTCAGAAATCAAAGTCCAAAAACAACTTAAGTGATGAACCGGGTCTTGTGATGTACAAGATGGCTGGATCTGATAAGTTGTATTCGGATTCTGAGTTTCCGATTGAGAATGTTAATGAGAAAAAGTTGACAAATGTTTTCAAATTGGTTGAAGTTGAGTTATCGGAAGTGAACAGTTTGAAACAAACAAAAAGGCAAATGAATTTTGAGAAAGATAAAGCTTACTACAAAAAGCCTGTTGTTCCACTAAGGTTTTATAATAACAATCGAAACAACTGGTCGGGTGGTTATCAGGGTGGTAAGAGTTATCAGCAAAGAAGGTTTCAAAACAAAAGGTTTGCTGAAAAGAAGGTGTTTGTGAACAGTTCAAGTTCACTTTCTGATGAGGAAAATGAATTTTTTTCAAAATCAAATAAAGAATTCTTTGAGAAAAGAGCTTCACATTATCAGTCTGAAGGCACAAGTCGAGTTGTTGATACTCGAACATGTTTCAGATGTAATCAAGTTGGTCACATTGCACGAAAGTGTACCAATGTGAAGCCTAAGACTGAAACTGTGAAGACTCAACAGAAGAAAGTTGATGTGAAGGGTAAAGCACCAATCGTTGTTGAGAAAAAGAATGTGAAAAATGACAACATCAAAATGAAAAATGAACCCGTAATGAAAGTGGTAACTAAAAATGACAAATTTTATAAGCGGGTTGCATTATCTCAACAAGTTTGGAAACCAAAAACTGAAATGAAAATTTCAACTTCTGAAGTGAAAAAGGCTGAAGAATCAATTTCGGTTGATTATGATGCAAATTTTCCACCTTTGAAGGCTGAAAATTTCAAAATTCAAATTGCTAGAGTCAAGGTTACACCTAAGGCTGATGAGGCCTGGGTGGACACCATGTTCGAATAAGCAGTTTGAATTGCCGGAGCTTCCTTGTTCGCGAAGCATGATTCGGCATCTTTATTGTAGTTGATTAAATTGAAGTGTGTTTTTGTGCAGGATCTTCCACAACTGGTATCCAGATGGATTATGGATAGTGGTGCATCTCGACATATGACAGGAAAAACCGCTTTGCTGTATGATGTGAGAAACATTAATGGTGGTTATGTGGGATTTGCTGGTCATGAAGGTGGTAGAATTGTTGGTGAAGGAACGTTATCCAATGGGATTGTGACGTTTGAGAGAGTTAACTACATCACTGAGCTGGAGAACAATCTGCTTAGTATCTCGCAGATTTGTGACAACATGTATACTACTCACTTCACTGATAAAGAATGTTTGATTCTGAAACCTGGTTTTGTTATCCCTGAAGAATGGATTATCATGAGGGCACCTAGAGTGAATGATTTATATGTGTTAGATATGTCTGTAGCAACTACAACTACTGGTCAAGCACATTGTTTTGTGTCTAGAGCAACTGAGAAAGAATCTAGATTGTGGCACCGAAAGATGGGGCATATACATTTTAGAAAAATGAATCAATTGGTGCACAATGATTTGGTATTGGGAGTTAATATCAAAGGTTTTCATCTGGAAGGGGAGTGCATTAGCTGCATCAAAGGCAAGCAAAAGAAAAAGTCACACCCTACAAAGCAAGTCAATTAAGTTTCGAGACCGCTGGAAAGACTTCACATGGATTTGTTTGGTCCGGTGAATGTCAAAAGTATTACAGGAGATAAATATTGTTTGGTCGTTACTGATGATTATTCCAGATTTTCGTGGGTTTCTTTCTTAAAGACGAAAGATGAAACATTTGACAGTTTGATGGGGCTGTTCAGGAAGATTGAGAATTTGTACCAAAGGCGTATCAAGAGAATTAGAAGTGATAATGGTACTGAATTCAAGAACAGCAGGATGGAAGAATTTTGTGATGAAAGAGGTATTTTGCATGAATTTAGTGCTCCGTACACTCCGCAGCAGAATGGAGTTGCAGAACGCAAAAACCGGACACTAATCGAGACGGCTAGAACTATGCTCGCAGATTCAAAGTTACTAATTAATTTTTGGGCTGAAGCTGTTTCCGCCGCATGCTATACGCTCAACAGGGTTCTCACTGTCAAGAAGTTCAACAAAACATGCTTTGAGCTAATCAATAACCGTAAACCGAATTTGAAGTATCTAGAACCGTTCGGGTCACCCTGTACAGTTATAGAGCCTTTTGGAAAGTTTGGTCCGAAGTGCATTGAGGGAATATTTGTTGGTTATGCAAATCCATTGCGACGTGTCTTCGTTCCAAGTGAGAAGCGGATTATTGAAGCTGCAAATGTTGAATGTCAAGGTTATACTATGCCGCCGCAGAATCCTGGTGATTCATGGCGTTATCATTATGACAAACTTTGGGATTCGTTTGACATGAGAGAAGAGTCAGAGGATGATGAAGATTTCTTTGATGAGTTGGATATTTTGCGTGAATATGAGTCACAGCTAAGGTTCCCAGCTGAGTATTCGAGGAGACCACGGGAAACTTCAAATGATGATGAAGCAGGTCCAAGTAATGCTGGTGAACATGATGATGTCCAACAGAATGAAGTTGCTCAAGATAATCAGTCGGCTCAGAATGATAATCTAGAAGCTGAAAAAATGCCAGTATTTGATCATGGTGATTCAGATTCAGATTCTGAGGGGGAGCAAATTCAGATTTCAGGTCAAACAAACCAAGTTGGTGAACAAGATGCAGAGCAGAATGTTACTAATCTGGAGGGAAATGTAGATGTTCCGAGTGAAGTGATGCCGCGAACTTTTTCATATCATCCAGAGGAGTTGATCATAGGAGAATTGCAAGCTGGAGTTCGCACTCGAAATCAGATTGATAAAGGGCTTACATGTTTTTATACAAAAGTTGCTCCTTTGCAAACTGAATTCTCATTAAGTTGTTTTATCTCGCAGATTGAACCAAGAACTTACAAAGAGGCGCTTAATGAAGACTCTTGGGTCAATGCAATGCAGGAGGAACTTAGTCAATTTGAGAAATTGGGAGTGTGGAAGTTAGTTGATTTGCCAGATGGTCAAAGAAAGATTAACACTAAGTGGGTGTTCAAGTGCAAGAGGGACGATAGAGGAGTTGTTGTAAGGAATAAAGCTCGACTCATTGTTCAGGGATTTAGTCAACAGGAGGGAATTGATTTTACTGAAGTTTATGCTCCTGTAGCACGACTAGAGGCAATCAGAATTTTCCTAGCATTTGCGTCTTGGAAAAACTTCAAATTTTATCAGTTGGATGTTAAATTGGCGTTTCTTTATGGGAAGGTTAAAGAGGAGGTTTATGTCGGTCAGCCACCGGGCTTTACCGATCCAATCCACAAAAACAAGGTCTACTTATTGGACAAAGCGCTGTATGGTTTACACCAGGCCCCGAGAGCTTGGTACGAGACTTTGTCTCAACACTTACTAGCCAACAAGTTCATTCGTGGAAAAGTGGATGCCACTCTCTTCACTAAAGAGGTCGATGGTCATCTTCTGATAGTTCAGATTTATGTGGACGATATAATCTTTGGGTTGACAAATGAAAATCTATGCAAAGATTTTGAATCAGTGATGAAGCAGAAGTTTGAAATGTCATCAATGGGGGAGATGAAATTCTTTCTGGGTTTACAAGTTGAACAACTTCCTGAGGGAATTTTCATTCATCAGTCAAAGTACGTTCATGATATTCTAGAGAAATTTGGGATGTCAAGTTCTACTCCAGCTGCTACCCCACTTGCAACAAATCATGGGATTCACCCAGATCTCACCGGAGACAGGGCTGATGAAACGTTTTACCGTTCCATGATAGGTTCTTTAATGTACCTAACTGCTTCACGTCCTGATATCATGTACCCAACGTGCCTCGCAGCAAGATTTCAGTCTAACCCGAGAGCATCGCACATGATCATTGTGAAGAGGATATTGCGCTACCTGAAAGGAACTCCTTCATTGGGGTTGTGGTATCCTAGGAAAGGCGACTTTACGCTCGAAAGGTATTCCGATTCGGATTTCGGATGCTGCAAAGTCAATTCAAAATCAACAACTGCAGGATGCCAGTTCTTTGGTCCTAGATTGGTTACCTGGCAGTGTAAGAAACAAACGTCTGTGGCGTTATCTACTTGTGAAGCTGAGTATGTTTCTGCTAGCAGTTGTTGCTCTCAGATCTTGTGGATACAGCAACAGATGCGCGACTACGGTTTTTAGTTTCTTAACACACCTCTTTTTGTTGATAATGAGGCCGCAATAAATATAACTAAAAATCCAGTACATCACGCTAAAACTAAACACATAGAAATTCGTCATCACTTTATTCGTGATTGCTTTGAGAAAAAGTTGATACGAATTGAGAAAATCCACACTGACGAACAGAAAGCTAATTTACATACCAAAGCTTTTGATAAAAATCGGTTTAAATATTTGTTAAAACTGAATGGTATGAAGCTTCTGTTGGTGTCGGATGGCATTATTGGCGTTGATGAGAGTACTGTTGCGGATGAAGACGAGAAACAATCTGCAATGGTTTGTCGAATTTTTACTTGTTTTGGTATTTAGGGGGAGTAGATGTTTGTACATAGTTATATTTTCAGAAAATACAAAAACAGTAAAAAATGATAAAATACAAAAACATAATAAATCTGAAAAAAGAGCTTGTGTATATAGGGAAAATGATAGTACATCAGCTAGACGATTACAGTATGCTAAAGATTTGTAAAGTATAAAAGAGTTAAACAATCTCACTGATGATGTGTCGATAGGTTTTCACACATTTAGTAGATTTATTCGGGATATAAACCTAAATTCAAACTTGTGAATTTGTGGGGAACACTACTTGGATATATAGGTAACCCCTGAAATCTCGTTTGAAAGGTCTCTTAATCTGATATACTAGGTCTTTATACTCAATGATGTCTGGGGTATTATTCCGGGACTTCTGCTGAACGGTGGTTCTGACCTAGTCCTTGGATAATGCTTGCTGCAATGCTTGAAACACAACATTAAACCCTCAGCATGCTGAAACAATAAAATTGATAAATGCTGCTGTTGTAAGCAAAAAGATCCTCTAAAGGGGACACACCGAAAACTCGAAGCTGATATCTCTCTGCGTATACGGAAGTATCGACCTGAGATCCCTCGGCCCTCGCATACCTAAATTATATACAGATATCATTGTAGTATACTCACCTGTAAGACTGATTATTGGGATTCTGGATACGGGAGTATATTCAAGAGGTGGGACACATGAATGATCTAAGTTCTTAAGTCATCTAAATCGTATCCTGAGTAGATTGAAATTTGTATGAGAATTTAAGATGGATCAGTATATCGACAATCGAGGTGAATTGTTTAAGTCTGTGTATGAAATGTAGCTTAACGGTACTTGTGATTTGTCTGAAAAGCTGATATGATTCCCTGATACGCTTACCAAAAATATGTTTGTAAATAGTTTACTTTGTTTACTTTCTGCAATTTAAGTTTTCTGTATTTTATTTCTTAGTTTAGAATACTTTATAAAATCCAAAAAAGATTTTATTTCTGCTTTATTTTCCGACAAACCAAAGTAGAGAGTTGATTGTTGGATTCTCAGTTGTTTGAAGCAGATGCAGGAAATTCTGGACTGAAGAATGAGGAGAGCTTATATTTGATGAAGTTTGAATTGTTTGAAAAATCAAACACAAGTTCATTAATTTGATACTTGTTATTTTCAGAAAATGTTTGAAATTGTTGTTTTAAATCAGTTTGATTCGTCAAATGATCAACCAAGGTCATTAATTTGGACTTGGTAGATTAATCAAGTAATTAGGGTCATTAATTTGAACCTGAATACTTGAGTGGATAGATAAAGCTGATTAAGTTTATGAGTTATGTTTGAAAGATAGATTTGTAATGTTTATTGGTTGAGTAACAGGTTTTGAACTTCATAATTCCCAATGGAAGCTAAATGTCAAAGCTTGAACCAGATATCTCAGATTCTAGCATATTGAGAGGGGGAGTCTGTGAAAGGGGGAGTCTGGATCAACATTCAAAGGGAAGAAAGAAGTTAGAGCCAAGAGGACAAGATCCTGAAACCTGTGAAGATAGAGTGCTTATGATGAGACGACAGAGAGTTAGAGAAAAGACTAAGACTGAAGACTCAGGATCTGAAGACTACGTCAACATCCAAGGGGGAGTCTGTTGGTGCATGAGAATGTCTGTTGACTTCATCTATATCAAGTCTTAACTCAAGAAAGTCAAGAAAATCAAGATTAGGGTTTTTAATGTTAATTTCGCTTGTATGTACATAGGATTAGAGGTGATTTCGCTTATATGGTGACACATAAGCGAAATCAGTTAACAAGTGATTTCGCTTATATGACATGCCATTGGAGCGAAATCAGCTCAACTATAAATACCTCATGTGTGTGTTCATTGGAGCGAGACCTGATCATTAGCATTGTAACCAAACTCTGTCAAAATTGATTCAGAAAGCTAATAAAGTGAAGGAATTGAAAGGAACAGCTGTGTTACTTCATCTACATTGATTCCGCCTTTGTTTTTGAAGACGAACTGCCTTATACTGACTATTTAGGGTCGGAACACGGTCCAACAATATGACAGGTATATCCAAAGACATTATCACTTATAAGCTTGGAATTGACAGGTCGTTCAAGCCAGTTCAGCAAAAAAGAAGGAAGTTTGCTCCTGAACGAAATACAATTATACAAGAGGAAGTTGAAAGATTGTAGAAGTCCAAAATGATCAGAGAAGTCAAGTTTCCAAGATGGCTGGCAAATGTAGTCATGGTACAGAAGAAAAATGGGAAATGGAGAGTCTGTGTAGATTACACAGACTTGAATAAGGCTTGTCCAAAAGACCCATTTCCTCTTCCTCATATTGATGCAATGGTGGATGCTACTGCATGCCATGAGATGTTAACCTTTATGGATGCATCCTCAGGATTTCAGCAGATTCAAATGGAACCTTCGGACCAGGAGGATACTGCCTTCATGACACCAACATGTATTTATTGTTATACTGCTATGCCCTTTGGTTTGAAAAATGCAGGTGCAACATACCAAAGGTTGGTGAACATGATGTTTAAAGACAAGCTGGGGGACACCATGGAGGTATACATCGATGATATGGCGGTGAAATCTAAAAAGGCTGAGGATCACCTCCAGGATATTAAGGGAGCATTTGATATCCTGGATCAGTATAACATGAAGCTGAATCCTGCTAAGTGCCATTTCGGAGTGGGGGCAGGAAAGTTTCTAGGATATATGGTGACCAAAAGAGGAATAGAGGCAAGCCCGGAGCAGATTAAAGCCATCTTGGATATCAAATCACCTTCAAATATGAAGGATGTTCAACGATTGACAGGGCGAGTCGCAGCATTGAATAGATTTATTTCAAAATCCTCCGAAAAATGCAAAGAATTTTATGATATCCTGAAGAAAAACAAGAAGTTCGAATGGGGAGAGAAGCATGAAGCAGCCCTGCAGGATTTGAAGCAGTATCTTTCAACTGCACCTCTATTGATGAAGCCTGATAATGGTGAACCACTGTCCCTATACCTCGCAGTATCAGGGAATGCTGTAAGTGTCGTCCTTATAAAGGATCATGAAGGTCATCAATATCCTGTTTATTATGTTAGTAAAAGTTTATTAGATGCTGAAACTAGATATTCTCATTTAGAAAAGTTGATACTAGCATTAGTTATGGCATCAACGAAGCTTAGACATTACTTTGAGACACATAGAATTCATGTTAAGACCAATTATCCTGTCAAAAATGTGCTTAGGAAACCCGAGATGTTAGGCAGGATGACCAAGTGGTCAGTAAAGTTGAGCGCTTTTGACTTGGTGTACGAACCTAGAAGTGCCATAAAATCGCAGGCACTAGCTGACTTTGTGGCTGATTTCAGTAGTGATATTCAAGATGAGGTAGACCTAGAAGTCCAACAATTAGGAGAATCCTCAGGATCCTGGACATTATATACCGATGTAGCATCTAATGTTAGAGGAGTAGGATTGGGAATACTACTAAAATCGCCACAGGGGGACATATTACCCCAGGCTATTAGGTGTGAATTCTCTGCTACTAATAATGAAGCAGAGTATGAGGCTTTAATTGCAGGATTAGAACTTGCTAAAAATATGAATATCGAGAATTTGCAAGTATATGTTGACTCCTTGTTATCACTAATCATTTTAATGGATCCTATGCAGTTAAGGGTGAGAAATTAATCGAATACCTCGGTATTCTCAAAAAATTAGCAGGATATTTCGATGTTTTTACACTTCAACAGGTACCAAGGGAAGATAATGCTGAAGCAGATGCCTTAGCAAATCTGGGATCATCGGTCAGTATACCAGAAGGGACCCAAATACCAATATTGCATATCTTGTATCCTGCAACGAATCCTCAGGATAAAGAAGTTGTAAGTATCCAGGATCCTGTTGCTGAATATCCTGAGGAGGATCCTAGATCCTGGACGACTCCAATCATAAGATATCTCAAGGAAGGACACATCCCTAGAGACGAAAATCCTAAGGCATTTAGGATGAAGGTATCGCGATTCATCATTATAAATAATATTTTGTATAAGAAATCTCTTGCAGGACCATATTTAAGGTGCTTGGAGGATCCCGAAACTATAGAAGTGCTTCAGGATATACATGAAGGGGATTGTGGTAACCATACTGGGGGCAGGTCATTATTCTCAAAAATATTGAGAACAAGATACTTTTGGCCAACAATGAGGAAAGATGCTGCAGAATATGCTCGAAGGTGTGATGCATGTCAAAGGCACAGTAACATACTACATCAACCAGCTAAACCACTATATCCTATAGCTTCCCCTTGGCCATTCATGAAATGGGGAATGGACATAGTAGGGAAATTACCAAAAGCTCCAGGAGGAAAAATCTTTATGCTGGCAATGACTGATTATTTCTTTAAGTGGGTGGAGGCTGAAGCATTTGTTCAACTCAGAGACCAAGAAGTAGTATCCTTTATAAAGAAGAATATCCTGACCAGGTTTGGAGTACCAGCTGAAATCATTTGTGACAATGGATCCCGGTTTATAAGCAAGAGGACCACTGACTTTTGCAAAAGTTGGGGAATCAAAATGATCACATCTACCCCGGTACATCCTCAAGCAAATGGACAAGCTGAATCCTCAAACAAGATAATTGTCAACAACTTGAAGAAGAGATTAGGAGCCAAGAAAGGAAGATGGGCAGAAGAACTACCCTTTGTTTTATGGGCTGATAGAACAACAGTAAAGAATGCAACAGGCCAGACTCCCTTTTCCTTGGTGTTTGGAGCGAAAGCAGTGATCCCAACAGAGATGGTAATACCTACTGCAAGATCTATCCTCCGGGATCCTGAGCAGAATCCTAAAGCTTTGTGCCAAGATTTGGAAACCGTTGATGAGACGAGAGATGCAGCAAGGTTAAGGATGGCAGCATATCAACAAAGTATATCCAAAGCATACAACAAGAATATAAGGACTAGAAGGTTCAGAGTTGGAGATTGGGTGTTAAGAAAGGCTTTTCAAAATACCACTAATCCTGCCGATGGAAAACTGGCTCCGAAATAGGAAGGACCATATGAGGTTGAATCAGAATCAGGAAAAGGAGCATATCGGCTCAAGAGTATGGAGGGGGATATGCTACCAAGATCCTGGAATGCTATACACTTAAAGCTCTATTTCAAGTAAGAATAGAATTTAATTTCTATCTCAGAATGGTATGTACTCTATCTCTCTTAAATATATTTGAATTCGTTTATTATCTTGAACCCATTACTGACTTAGGCATCGGAAGGGTGTTAGCCAAGCTAACACCCACCTTAGTTTAAGGATGTTCTGCAGAATATGTCTCAGGATATAGCTCCAGGATACACGCTCAGGATATCTCGAAGGATTAGAGGATTGGCCCCCTCTCTCACGGTTAAGGGATCCTGATCCCTTCTAAGGTTTAAAGGTATTCACCTTTCTCTCGAATTGGGTTTGAACACCCCGCCTGGAGCACAAGTCGTCTGGGGATAGTTCAAGGTAACGGGACCAGTTCATGTAAAAGTGGCTGACAATTTGTTACTATTGGCTATATCCTGGATCCTAAAGGTATATGAGGATTGATCACCCTCTCTCACAAAAGGGTATTTTCATACCCTCTAAGGTTTAAAGGTTTTCATCTTTCTAAGACTTGGAGTTTATACACTCTCGCCTGTAGCGTATAGATATCAGGGTTTATCCCCAGGATGTTAAGGGTTTATCCCCAGGATATTAGGGTTTATCCCCAGGATGTCAGGGTTTATCCCCAGGATATCAAAGTTCATTCCAGGATATTAAGGGTTTACCCCAGGATATTTGAGGTTTATGTAGTCAAACTAAAATATGACCATGTTGAACACAGGGGACATACATCATACAATTTGAAAGATGGATTTAAATTTATGCACTGGGGACATTCCTGTGATTGAAGGATGGAATTGACTCTCCGGGAGTATTTGGTATGATCTCTCCTTTTTATAGCTTAAGTTTTGTAAGTTGCGAGGCAGTATCCTGAGTAGGATATCTCTCAGGATATTCTTGCAATATGTTCCCAAGATTGTCCAAATTTAACTATTTTTATAAGTAAAGTTTAAACACTAAAGTAGTAGCAACAGAAATAAAGGCAAAAGGAAGTTATATTATTAACATACCAAAAGATGTGCTCTTAGTTTCACCTCAAACCAAGGTCCATCCACTAAGAGCACTAATAGTTCCTTATTGTATTTACTTAACACTTGAAGGCTTCGTCTCAAACCGAGACCCATCTACCTCTAACTGTTATACTGTTCAAAAGAAAAACATACTAACGGTGATGACCAAGGGCTTCGTCCTGAAACTCAGGATCCCTCCACCTTTGGTCATCATATTGTTCAAGTGCAGAAAAGTAAAATACAGGGAAAGTAAATTGTTTTGGGTTACAAGCCAACGATCAAATTTAAAAAAAGTGGGCTCCGGCCTTGGCACATACATCCATCATCACCCACTTGTATGCTCTCACACAGCAGCATCTTCACCAGCCTTCTCCGCCTTCTCAGCATCTGTTCCGGCATCCTGAGCAGCATCCTCGCCAGCATCCTTCTTATCTCCAGCCTTGTCTGCCACCTCTACCGACTTAGAGGATTCACCAGCTTCAGCAGGAAGGGGCACAGCCTTGCCCCCAAGCTCTTTCAGCTTTGCCACCCAGGATTCGACTGGCCAGGATGAGGGCACTCAAGGCCTGTCTCCTTGGCCTCATAAGCCATCTTAATGCGAGCTTGTAGCAGAGAGACGATGACAGAGGCTTTGATTCCCTCCCGGAAAGAAACCATGGCCTGTTCATGTTCCATTTGGACGGTGGCCAGCTTGATCTCAGCATCCTGGGTTACCTTCTTCAGCTTATCCTCATAATGCCGGGTCTTTACCTCAGCAATGGCCCCTTGGTCAGCAACAGTGGTCTCGAGCTGTTTGATCCTGGCTTCTTGGAACACGTTCATGCTGCAAGTATCAGTGTAAAGCTGGAGCAGATGCTGGAGGCCCTGCACGTCAAGTTTCAGGTATAAGTCAAAATATACTAACCAGGATATCTTGTCAGGATATCCTATCAGGATGTATGTGCAGGATATAGTCACAGGATATTACCTTGTTGAGGAAGGATGTCATCGGCTCCAGGGAGTCAGAAAAGCTGAGTTCTTCGTAAGAGAACCCTTCAGAGCCTGGGGCACTAACTTCAGAACCTTTCCTCTTTTTTGCGGTGGAAGCACGAGTCCTCGGATTGGCCCTAGGAGCCGGGAGCGGCTTGGAGCTGGTGGCAGCAGGGGTCTCTTTCTTGACCATAACTGGAGTAGGATAACTGTCAAGTTCGTCAAGATCAAGGAGAATTGGGACTTTGCTGGAGTCTGCATATAGGGAGTAGAATTCTTTCCTAAATATGCCAAGTAAAAACATGTATGCAGGATATTGTGCAGGATCCTTACCAGACATGTTTGCACTGGAAAGAGGGCTTGGAGATGGTGGAGACGGATTAAAACTTCTTTCAGCCTCTGGAAGGAGTCTGATAGCATCGATTCTCTTCTGTGAATCAGCAAGGGGAGGTGCAAGCTTCCTAAAATCAGCTGTGTACAAAACAATAAAAATAAAGTTGATCAGCTCAGGATATGAAACAGGATTGTAGGATCGTATATATCGACCGAATGAGTCAGTCTGAGTGTGTTTACACTATTCAGATGGCGGAAACATCTAAACAGATTAGAATCAGATAGAAAGAAGTAGAAAACAGAATAGATTCACTTTTAACACTTGTTCTCTGTTATATATTCACTTGAAAAACTGGCAGCACTTCGTTACAACTTCTCGGAATGCATACCAAATGAGAACTACACTAGCCTATATATAGGCAACTGGATTTCGCTTCAACCTGTCTCAAGCGAAATCTTATCATGTGATTTCGCTTGAGGCTTACATCATGACCCTGAAGCGAAACCTTAACATACTAACTTAAACTTTACATTCAGACCCCTATACTTTACATACTTGACATATTTAGATCCTAGACTTATGACGTAGGCTTTAGACATCATGTATCAACAAACTCCCCCTTGGATAAAGCCGGAGTCTTCAGTCTAGGTCTTCACATGGACTTGAACTTTTCTTCTCTAGGCTTAGGTTTCCTTGACAACATCTTCCTAAGCTTTTCATTATCATCAGCTCTTTTCTTTTCTTCAGCCGCTTGCCTTTGAGCAAATGTCTCCTGAAGATATCTATCCTTTTCTTCTCGAGCTTTACGTTCCTTTTCAGCTTTCCTTTTGACTTTCTTCTCCAATGCCCACCAGGATGACTTCCATTTTGTTTCAGAATTGATATTCTTTTGAAAACACACATTCACAACTCTCTGAAACTGCATTGCTTGATCTCTATCCTTTGGCGAATGATGGATCTTGTTGATGAACAAGCATTCTATATCTTTTGCCGAGCAATTAACCAGCCACATTGGATCAAACACACGAACTTCTCTAAGTTCACCTCCTGCTCGATACGTGATCACTGCTTCAGTAGACAGACAACTATATACCCAATGTATAAATCCTTTATAGAATTCTTGTTCCATTGGAGGTACTGGTATAATCTTCATTGTCTTTGGCTTCTTAATATTAAGAATCCTTTCTACAGCACCAGTATCAGGATTAACTCTTGGAATAATCTTTGGGCGATGAGGCTGCCAAAATCTGAATCCCTTAAATGATTGAAATCTGATAAACCCCCACATTTTAATGTCATTCTTCCTCACAGGATATTCCAAAGCTTTAACCTGTGATAACTCCTCAACATCCCACCATGGGAGTGACATAAGATCAAACAGCTTTTCAAAATACTGAACACCACATTCTCTTCTGACTGCATAAGCATTCACATGTGGCAGAAAACCCCAACTAATAATATCTCCTAAAGAAATACTTCGATCCTGTTGATAAAACTTCAATGGTCTTTTGAACTTTCTTTCATGATCAACCTTAAACCATTTCTTTTTCTCTTCTTTCTCTAAGTCTTTCTTTGTACCATCAGGATTAAAGTTTTTAATAACTTCAGCAACTTTTCTCCTCAACTCATCCCGATTCTCTTCAGTGAAAAATTCCATCAGTGTAGGCAACTGAGAAGTATCTTCATGAACACTTTCATCATCTTCCCAGTCTTCAACTTCTACTCTGTCATATAGATCAGCATCTTCAACATATCTATATTCATAATCATCATAATGATCAGCATCAAACTCATTCAACTCTCTTTCTAAATCAGAATTCATTTCATCTTCAAAATCAAACTTGAACTCTGGATGATCTCTTCGAGTCATTTCTTTTATGATTTCCAGCGAATAGTTATGAAAATGCTCTCCTTCTTCCCGATATGTATCCAATCTAAGAATCAACTTTTCAGTTTGATCAACATTTTGATCATCACCACGCTCCCCCTCACTTGTTGCACTATCATGTTCAACATTTGCATCATCTTGTAATAAATCATCAATTTCTTCTTCAGTTGTTTTCTCAGAAATTTTCAGACCAGAAGCACCTTGATCTTGATCATCATCTCTATCATCATCATCACTACTACTTGCAGAGATCACATCATCTTCTGCATCTTCTTCATCTTCATCATCTTCATCCTCCTCTTCATTCTCTCCAATAAGAAGATCATCAATTTCAACATCAGCATCAAAAATACCAGAAATTGCTGTAAGAGGACGAACATTCAGAATATCTTCAGAAACATCAACTGGAATAATAGCTTTTTCTTCAATTTCAGGACCCTTTCCTTTATCCTTCATTTGCTTATCAATTTCAGCCTGTTTCTTAGCTTTCTCTTCATCACGAACAACTTCATTGTATTTCAACTCTAGAGATGTACCCACCAACTTTTCCAACACTTTCCTCATCATTTTGCTTTCATGTTCATTTCGTGCTTTCATTTCTTCCAACTCTTGATTTTTCAACTCATAATACTTAAGATGTTCATCCCTATTCTTCTTTTCTTCCAGCAACTCTGCAATCTGAACTTTCATAATATCCATCTCTGCTTCATTTGATTCCAATTTCTTCAGCAAAGTCTTGTTTTCAGCTTCAGTTGCCTTTAATCTCAAATCACGAATTTTCTCACGATTCTCCAACTTTTTACACTCAGCTACTAACTTCTTGTTTTCATCAGCTAAGACATCAATTCTCTTTTCAACATGTATAATCTGTTCATCTGTTGCAAAAGTAATATTTCCAATATCATCAAGAGAAATATTTTCAGGAATACCAGCAAAAGTTTTATAACTAGAAGAACCGGGTGTAGTTTGAAGGATAGGTTGTGAAGAAAGTGGTGTTTGGATATTAACTTGTGGAGTAGAAATAGTTTCATGTGGTGGTGAGATATTTGGTGGTGAAGTTTGATGTGATGGTAAATGAGGTGTAATAGGTTCAGATGATGATATAGATTGATTGTTTCCTTTGGCTGTTTTCTTCTTCAAGACAATTTTTGGAATCTTGATTGTTGGACTAACAACTTGAGTCTGCTTCTGAGCAACTTTCTTTCGAGCTCCTCTCTTCTTTTTACCACTATCCGGAGTCTGAGATTCAGATACATGTTCCGGTGAAGGTTCATAAGCAGCATCATCCTTCTCTTGTCTCTTTCTCTTTCTTAACAACTTTTCTTGTTCAGCTGCTTCTTTAATTTTTCTTTGACGTGCAATTTCATCAATGATTTCATCAGAAGAACTAGAAGAACTTTCATCAACGTCTTCAATCACTACATTGTCAGCAGCTTTACTTTGTTCAGGAACAGATTTAGAAAGTCCTTTCAAAAACTCTGTAGATCTTGGAGAAAAATGAATATCTTCTTCAACATTTGTTTCAATTTCTGTTTCAGCTTCAATGTTGATTTCAGCTTCAGTTTCAACATTAGTTTCTGCTACAGCTTCAACAGCTACTTCATCTTCAGGTTCATCAACCAATAGCGTTTTAGCAACCTTCTTACGTCGTTTCTTTGGTTGTGAAGACGAACCTTCTTCAGCTTGTATTTTAGGGGTTGCTTTCTGACTCTTTTTCTTTTGTTCTTTTACAAACCATACACTTCTTGAAAGTTTAAACTTTTCCAACTTCTTCAACTCATCAGCATATCCAGTTTCAGTTCTTTCATCTTCATTCCTCCAGTGTTCATGATTTACTGGATCAGGATCTTGATAATCTGGATTGCTTATGAAACCAAACAATGCAACTTCATTCTCTGGTTCAGGATGATTTGTATGATATCTTGCTAATTGAGTAATAGAATCATTGTTCATATGAGCCAGAACTAGTAAGTCATTTTCCATATCACGAACAATTCCTGGATAAGCATGATCAATCATCATTTGAATGAATCTTGGGTATATCCAGCTTCTCCTTTTTGATGTCACCTCTTCCACAAGATAATGAAATACAATATGAGAAAAATTGTATTTCTTGTTCAACACAAGAGCAACTACCATATTCATGTGATAATCCCGCATAGCATCGTAACTACCCTTTTGATGACTTAAAGCAATCAACACTGAATGAATAAAGAATTTGAACGGCTTTGTAAACTTTGATTTCAAAACATTAGCAGCGTTCACATCTCCAATGTATCCCATTCTAAGCAAACATCCTTTTACCATTCTTTCAGGAAATGCTGTTGGTGATTTTTCAGAGTCAGGAAAATCTAGAATCTCACGAACATATGCTTCTGTTATCAGAATTTGTTTCTTTTCATCAGCAACCTTAACAAGAGAAGTGATTACTTTGTTTTTCTCGTCATATACAGCATGCTTCCAAAAGCGTTTGATGTGTGACTTATACACCATTCTTCTATCTGTTAAAGCTTTTTGAATCGGCAATCTTCTCATGAATTCCAGAATGCTAGAAAATTCAGACAACTTTGAACTCCTTGTCACATCAAGATCACAACAAGAGTTGTGAAGAGCCTTAAACAGAACATTCGAAGGCTGCACATCAAATATCACAAAACTCAAACAAATTAGATATCAATTTTTTTTATAAAAATTTCAAATTTACTTATCATTTCAAGTGAAATACTTTATTACACTTTGAAAATCATTTAAGCAAATAAGATCAGTTCAAGCGAAAATGATAATTGAATAAAATTCCTTGAAGCGACATTAATAAAACTCTTGAAGCGACACTGATAAAAAAAAACTTTGAAGCGACACTGTTCAAAACCCTTGAAGCGACACTGTTCAAAACCCTGAAGCGACACTTACAACTTCTTGAAGTGACACAGTTCAATCTCATCAAAAATTTTCAAACAAATGATCAAATTTATTACCCAAACCTGTTCTACTTACAATTCCGAATAACCTAATATCTATTTCATTCAATTTGACCCACACATCTGTTCTAGATCTAAGATTAAAGATCTGTTCATCCGACAAAATTCTTAAACACTCAGATCTGAAACAATCAAACACCAAACAACACTCTACACATGATTCCGACTACACACACATGTTTTGATTTGAATTTTATCAATTTAAAACCCTAAAACTATGTATTCTAACCTAACAGCCGCCGACACATCAAAAATCAACAAAAATCTATACACAACTCAGAGATTACTTACATTCACCATGTTAATAGTTGTGTATGCCAACTAAAAACACAAGATTTGGGTGAATTTGGGCAAAGTTTGCAGAAAAATACAAAAACATGATAAAATCTATAAAAACCAAAAACATTTGAAAAAGTAAAAATGAGTTTGTGTATAAAAGGGAAATGATAGTACATCAGCTAGACAGGTGCAGTATGCTAAAGAATTGGAATGTATAAAATGCAATTAAGCAGTCTCACTAAAGATATGCCGATAGGTTTTTACAAAATTAGTAGATTAGTTTGGGATATAAACATAAATTTTACTTGCATTGTAGGATCGTATATATCGACCGAATGAGTCAGTCTGAGTGTGTTTACACTATTCAGATGGCGGAAACATCTAAACAGATTAGAATCAGATAGAAAGAAGTAGAAAACAGAATAGATTCACTTTTAACACTTGTTCTATGTTATATATTCACTTGAAAAACTGGCAGCACTTCGTTACAACTTCTCGGAATGCATACCAAATGAGAACTACACTAGCCTATATATAGGCAACTGGATTTCGCTTCAACCTGTCTCAAGCGAAATCTTATCATGTGATTTCGCTTGAGGCTTACATCATGACCCTGAAGCGAAACCTTAACATACTAACTTAAACTTTACATTCAGACCCCTATACTTTACATACTTGACATATTTAGATCCTAGACTTATGACGTAGGCTTTAGACATCATGTATCAACAAACTCCCCCTAAAAAGAAAAACATATTTTTGTGTTTTTGTTTTTATCAAAAAACAGAAAAAAAATAAACTGTACAAACAAACTTGACAACATGACAAAAGTTCACGTCAGATCGCCGTCCAATTCGGCATCACATTCAACAACCCTCCCAGATTGCAGATTTTTCATTCCATTCAATTTTAAAAGATAATAAAACCTCTTTTTATCAAATGGTTTGGTATAGAAATCCGCTTTCTGTTCATCGGTGTGCACATATTCAATCCGAATTAATTTTTTCTCATTACAATCTCGAATAAAATGGTGACGGATTTCAATGTGTTTTGTTTTTGAATGGTGAACCGGATTTTTAGTAATATTAATGGCTGCTTCATTGTCCACGAAAATTGGAGTATCTAGGAATTGCAAACCAAAGTCACGCATTTGCTGTTGGATCCAAAGGATCTGTGAACAGCAGCTGGAAGCTGAAACGTATTCAGCTTCACAAGTAGAAAGCGCTACAGTGGTTTGTTTCTTACACTGCCAGGTAACAAGTCGAGTTCCTAAGAACTGACACCCGGCAGTGGTGGACTTTGCGTTCTGTTTGCAGCTTCCGAAATCTGAATCAGCGAAACCGGATAAAGTAAAGTCACCTAATCTAGGATACCACAAACCAATGTTTGGACATCCTTTCAAATACCGTAGTATTCGTTTCACGATTGTCAGGTGTGACTGCTTCGGATTCGACTGATATCGAGCACATAAGCATGTCGGATACATGATGTCCGGACGAGAAGCTGTGAGATACATCAAGGAACCAATTATTGATCGGTACAATGTTTCATCCATCTTCACTCCATTTTCATCAGGACAAATCCCATGATTTTGTGCAAGGGGAGTGGATGCTGGACTACAATCTGTCATATCAAACTTGTCTAGCACATCCTTCACATACTTTGACTGATGAATGAAAATTCCATCAGCCATTTGTTCTACTTGCAGCCCGAGGAAAAACTTCATTTCACCCATCGAGCTCATTTCAAACTTTTTCTTCATCACTAGCTCAAACTCTTTGCACATATCGTCGTTGGTGGATCCAAAAATGATATCGTCCACGTAAATCTGCACAATCAACAAATGGTTTTCTTTTTCTTTAATAAACAAAGTGCTATCTACTGTACCTCTTGTGAACCCGTTGTCCAACAAGTATGTCGAGAGCGTTTCATACCAGGCTCTCGGGGCCTGGTGAAGTCCGTATAACGCCTTGTCCAGTAGAAACACCTTGTTTTTGTGCTGTGGGTCTGTGAAACCTGGCGGTTGTCCCACATACACTTCCTCTTTGATAGTTCCATAGAGAAAAGCAGATTTCACGTCAAGTTGATATACTTTAAAGTTCTTCCATGATGCAAAGGCCAGAAAAATTCGAATTGCCTCTAGCCTAGCAACTGGTGCATAGACTTCATCGTAATCAATTCCTTCTTGTTGACTGAATCCTTGAACTACCAGTCTTGCTTTGTTTCTCACCACGACTCCTCGATCATCTCTTTTACATTTGAAAACCCACTTTGTTTTGATTAGCTTCTGATTTGGTGGAAGATCAACAAGCTCCCAGACACCCATCTTTTGAAATTGTTGTAGCTCTTCCTGCATTGCATTAACCCAGCTCTCCTCGGTCAATGCTTCTTTGTATGTCTTGGGCTCTATCTGCGAAATGAAACATTTTAAAGAAACCTCTTTCTGCATGTCAGCAATAGATGAGTAAAAACACGTAAGAGATTGATCTATTTGGTGTCGAGTTTTAACACCACTTTGCAAGTCGCCAATGATCTGTTCTGAGGGATGATAGGATAATGTTCGTGGCATTGCACTGTCAGGCACTACAACTTCCGATTCCAGATTTGAAATGTCAAGATCAACAATTTGGTCAACAGTCTCTTCTGTTGTCTCATTTGGTTCCTCGTCAAAGGTAGGAGCGGGTTCCTCCTCTGAGTCGTCAGAAACGTCAAATGATGGAGCTGGTTCCTCTGGTTCCACTGGTGGTATATGAACGGTTCCACTTGGTCCGGCTTCATCATCATGAGTACCCACGGTGGGCGTAGAAGCATCTAGTGGGCTAGATTCTGGCTCTGACAATTGACTTTGTTTATACAAGTACATGAGAGCTACTTCCTCCTCACTCGGCTCGGATGGTATATGAAACGATTCCCAGAGTTTATCGTAGTCAAATAGGAATCTTTGTCCGGGAAGTTGTGGTGACGGAGTATGCTTCTGAAAATCCACATGAAGCACCTGAATCACCTTGCTCAGACATGGTACGAACACCCTTTTTAGTGTGCTGGCGTAGCCTACAAAGAAACCTTCATTTGATTTTGCCCCAAATTTTCCGTCTTCATCAATAAACGTACACGGTGATCCGAAAGGTTCCAAGAACTCAAGATTCGGCTTGTAACGATGCAGCAACTCAAAACATGTCTTTCCATATTTCTTGACAGTAAGAACTCTGTTCAGTGTATAGCACGCTGCAGATACTGCTTCACTCCAGAAGAAAATAGGTAGTTTGGAATCTGCTAACATTGTACGTGCTGTCTCGATTAGGGTTCTATTCTTTCTTTCAGCTACGCCATTTTGCTGTGGAGTATACGGCGCACTGAATTCATGAAGAATTCCCTTTTCATTGCAAAACTCGTACATTCTGTTGTTTTTAAATTCAGTTCCATTGTCACTTCTAATTCTTCGGATAGGCAGTTTGTATACTGTTTCCATCTTCTTGAAAAGTATCATCAAAGACTCAAATGTTTGATCTTTCCTTTCTAAGCACACAACCCAAGAAAATCTTGAAAAATCATCTGTAACCACCAAGCAGTACAAATCCCGACTGATACTCTTAACATTGACAGGCCCGAAGAGATCCATGTGCAATCTCTCAAGAGGTAACCTGACTGAATTCATGACCTTCAAAGGATGTGACTTTCGAACCTGCTTACCTTTCTTGCATGCAATACAATCATCATTTAAATGAAAATTTTTAAAGTTCACACCTTCAACTAAATCATTATGAACCAAAAAATTCATTTTGCGAACATGAATGTGGCCCATCTTACGATGCCACATGATTGAATCCTTTTCTGTTGCTTTGTTTTTAGATACAAAACACTGTTTCTGATGAGATGTTGGCGTTGCTGTGCTCATATCAAGATAATAAAGATCATACTCACGTGGAGCACGCAACAACACCATCTCATCAGGGATTTTAAACCCTGGTTTCAAAACCACACATTCAGTTTTTGTAAAATGTACACTGAAATCTTTATCACAAATCTGTGAAATACTGAGTAGATTGTTAGTCAACTCCACTATGTAGTTTACTTTGTCAAAAGATATTACGCCATTTGTCAAAATTCCTTGACCAACAATTCTTCCACCTTGACTCCCAGCAAACCCTACATGACCTCCATTGATGGATTTTACATCATAAAGCAAAGCAAGCGTCCCAGTCATGTGCCTTGACGCACCACTATCCATGATCCATTTTGATAGAATTGACTTGGGCAGCCCCTGCACATATCATATCCAATTCAATCAAACAATGAACTCCAAGACTTTTTAACTTCTGAAACACTTCCAAACACTACATCACACTTTTCATCAGTCTTAGGAAAGTCAAATGTGACGTTTGGAACAACAGTTTCTACTTTTGATTTTAACACATTTTCTTTAATAGGAGGAAACTCTGCAAGAAACTTATCAAGCTCAAATTCAAATTTATGATTATCATTAACACCCATCTTTGATTCATAAAATTCCTTTACTCCTTTTACTTTTCTGTCAACCATTTTTCCGAAAATCTTTTGAACAGTGGGATTAAAAGCTTTTGAATCAAACTTTAACTCATTTTCCATTTTCTTTACCTCAACTGATTGTGATTTTGTTTCACCAACTTTTGTTTCATTCTTCAAAATGTTTTCCATCTTTTTCTCCTCAACAGATGGTTTTGATTTTACAACCCAAAATTGATTCTCAAAAGTTTTCATTTTTTGATAAATCTTTGAAGTCATTTGGGACTTTGAAGATTCGCCAATCTCAAATGTTGATTTCAGCTTATCTTCTGACTTCAATGATTCACCCCTTTTCAAGATTCGAATTGATGAAACCATCGGTTTTTTGTCCTTTGTATTAACTGGTGACTTAGGTTGAGATTTTTTAACAAATGGTTTAATGACAGGTTTTTCAAAAATTTTCTTGCAGTGTTTTGCCATATGTCCGATTTCATTGCAACGATAACAAATTCTTTTGTCATACTCGACAAAAGTTGACTTGAACGACTCTTCTTTCATTTTCTTAGCCATATTGAAATCATCAACTGCTTTTTGACTGAAAATGTATTCCTTCTCATCATCTACACTTGGACCAACAACAAAAGCATCATTCAATTTATCTTTTGGCTTGACAACCTTCTTAGCCATCTTTTTCTCAAAACCAACTCCTTTGTTTTTAAAGTTGTTACCATTTTTCTTGTTACCATTACCATCCCATTCCTTTTTCCCAAATTTGTTGACATGTGTTGTAACAACTGATTTTTTAGGTTTTGAAAAGAATTCTTTGTTATTGACCTCATCAATGTTCATTTCAACCAATTTGAAAACTTTCTCAACATTCTCAATTTTCACATTCTGAAGAGGATACTCGAAATCGGAATAAAGTTTGTCTGTTCCAACCATAGTGTATACTACCATAATCGGATCATCATTCGCACTCTTATTCGATTTTGATATGAATCTTTCCAAGAAATTACCCTCATCTTCACATTTAGAACTGGAACTTTCCAAATGTGTTTTCACAGTTTCAAAATCTGAATTATCACTCTCTTCATCTAACACTTTGTCAACAACAGTCTTTATAACCTGTGACTCATTGTCAGTGTCGGACGGAGAGAATGTAACATCAATGCTCTCAGGCAATTCACTCTCAATTGTTTTCAACTTGAGATTCAATGCAGATTCCACCCCATCTGGATACTTCTGAGTGTAATGATTCCACATTGGGGGTGGAACGCTGTTAAAGACCGGATCATCATATAATTGCTGTGGTACAATCTGTTCAAGAACATATGATGAAGCCACATAACTCATCAATTTTTTATCAATTCGCTCATTTTCAATTTTAGTCAATTCCAATTCTCTTTTTAATGATGCGATTGTGTCAAGATGAAAATTAACTTCCACTTGTTTATCAAAAAGTGTTGCTTTTGCAAGTTTGGTGGCTTTATCATTTTCAACACTTTCTTCTTTAATCATTTTGATTGATCTAGTTAGTGTATCATATGCTTCTTTAAGTTGTCCTAAATCGAATTTTAACATATCAGCATGTTCTTTCAATTCCTGAAACTTAGTGTCCTTTTCAAGACACTCCATGCACGGTTGTAAACACAGTTGGCATGGTGTTTCAGATATTGAATCTACTATCTCATCACATTCTGCTTCATTGTTGGTGCACTGAATGTCTGCTGATTACGTCATTATCAAGTCTTGTGTCTAGGATTGTTTGAATGGTCATGTATTAGGGTTTAAGTTAGGGTTTTTATGTTGTATTCATGGGATTTCGCTTGAAAGGGATTGGATATGCTTGAAGCGAAATCACAACACATGATTTCGCTTCAGATAGTCTCAAGCGAAATCTCACACTCTATATATAGGTGGTTAGTTCCTTGAAGGGAAATCACTAGGTCATTGTATGTGTGACGAAGTGCTGACGGATCTGTATCAGAAAACCTTGTACAAGCACTTAAATCAATCAGAAAAGAAAGATTAAAAGGATTAAAGCTGTTATGACTTAGTTTACTTTGATTCCGCCTCTGTAAACTCAGATGAACTGCCTTGACTGACGTTTTAGGGTCATACAACGGTCCAACAAGTGGTATCAGAGCTCAGGACGAGGAGTTCATACCATAGCAGCGGATTATCTTCTTTCTACTCACTTCTTTTTACATTTTTCAAATCTGAACAAGTTCCAACGGTCAAAATGGTCTAACTTTCGAGTATAACGTGTAAAACTGTGTTTTAACAAAGCCTACAAAGTTTCGGATTAAAATTCAGCTTAAAAGGTGTTAAAATTGACCTAGAACCAGATTTCGCTTGAAAGTATTTCGAAGATAGCAAGTTGATTTCGCTTCAAAGTAGACTGTTTGGACTATATCGCTTGAACAGTTGAAGCGAAACTGTTCTGTCAGATTTCGTTTGAAGAGTCTGATATTCTGAAGCGAAATAGAGTTGTTTGATTTCGCTTGAAGTTTGGTTTTAGTTGAAGCGAAATTGTTGGTTTCGCTTGAAACTGTTTTGTTTGTATCTTGATTCGTTGAAGCGAAATTGAGGATTTCGTTTGAATTAGTTTTGTTGATTGATTTCGCTTGAACAGTTTTATTAAACTGTTTTCGCTTGAACTTGATAAATTTTCAAAACATAAAATTTTTTCTAAGTGTTTAATTGATTTTGCAGGTACGATCAAAATGGATGATATTTTCATGAATCCCTTCAGTGACATGTACGCATTCACGGGTAGTTCAGGAAACAACGAAACGTCTTCAAGTGATGCAAACAAAAGTCCACCGAAAGAAAGAAAGAAGGAAGCTTGGGAGTCCGAAAGCGCATTTGGAACGTTTAACAAACCTCCTAAGCTGATGGCTATAGAAGATTATAGCAGGTGGGCAACAAAATTCGAAGATTGGTTGATGGCATTTGCTTTTCCTAGCTGGAAGAGTATGAAGAATGGTTTTGAACAAGGAAAGAAAAATGGTGAAGCATTAAGATCAACTGAAGAGATTGACAATTTTGTGGCTGAGCAAAAATGTGTGGCATTATTGTTTCAATCAGTGCGTGAAGACATCATTTCACTGATAGAATACTCCAATTCTAAAGACTTATGGGAAAAACTTGAAAAGAAGTGTCTTGGAAGCAAAGAGATTGTAAAAAATAAAAGGAAACTTCTTAGGAAAGAGTTTGATATGTTTGGTTGTCTTAAAAATGAATCGGTGTGTAAAATGATTGAAAGGTTTGGTCATCTGAAGTTGGAATTAGCAAGACATGATATCAAATATTCTGATGAGGAGCAAGTAGACAAGTTGTTCGATGCATTGCCAGACGAGATGGAGTGGAGATATTATGTTCTCATGCTTAAAAACACTATTCCTTCTGATTTGTTGAAACCAGATTTGGTGATTGAGAAACTGGAAAGTCATGAACTGGAATTGAAGAAGACGTACAAAGTTAATCATTTATCTTATCAACAAAATCTGGATCTATACTATCCAAAGAGCATGATGCCAAAAGCTACTTCTCCAAAGACTGCATTTTCTGCTAAAAATGTGTCGACAGTCGGCAAAGAAAGTCAAAGTGGTCAAAGCAGTGGAAGTCATAGTGGTTATCACAGTGGATCTACGTCTTCTGCAAATCATTCTGATGCGAAGTTTTCTTGCAATATCGCTATAGATCTGAAGAACGCACAAAATTTTGATGCAGAGTCGGCCAAGCAACAAATGGTCTTTCTAGCGTCTGTTTTGGAATCCTACGAAGGATTGGTAGCTGGAAAAATCGGGAATACAAATCTGATGAAAGAAGACTACGATCAGATAGACCCTGAAGAAATGGAGCTGATCGATATTCGTTGGGCAATGGCAAGTGCAGTTCGACGTGCACAACGCTTCATGGAGATTACAGGGAGAAAAACGATCGGTGGTCCGTCTACTAAGTTGGGGTTCGATAAATCGAAGGTGACTTGCTTCAAGTGTAAGCAGAAGGGTCATTTTAAGAGAGAATGCCGAAACGCTTATGCTGATGAATCGGAGAATCCTTTTCGAGATGATTATTACAAAAAGGCAATCTACCATCAGAATAAATCCGAGCCGCCTAGATTGAAGCAGTCTGAAGATAACAGAGACAAATCAAGGGCTCTTGCTGTGATTTATGATGATGAAGGGTATGATTGGAGTAAGGAAGTTCTACCGGAAGAAGATGCGGTTGGTTACGCATTCATGGCAAGCAATGATGAACCTAAGCCATGGAAAGATGATCGTACTGAAGAACAGAAATATAAATACCAGAAGATGACTGCTGAAACAAAGATTATTAGACTTTCTGGTATCTTTCTGGAAGCTAGAAGAGCAAACAGATGGGATCCAGATAGAGAGTGCTATCTTGATAGATATGGCAACATTGCAATTGATGACAAAATGATTGATATCGAAGCCATCATCAAGGAGTATCAAGAAGAAGATGAATATTGGCAGCACAAGTGGTGGGGAACACCAACATCAAAGATGATTGAAGAAGCGAAAGAGAAAGAGAGAAAGGAGAAAGAAGAGAAAGAGGAGAAAGAGAAGAAAGAAAAGCAGGTTGATACAGGCATAATTGATACTACGCAAGAGTTGACAGCTGAGAACCTGGGAGTGATGGCTGACAAAGTGCTAGCTGCAAAAGCACTTGAGGTAGATCCTAATTCTGTCACTGAGTCAAAGAGATCGGTCAGTCAAAGTGTGTCAACAAATGCGTCAGGTAACAAGTTTGATGGAAATGCTGACTGCAAAAATTGCACCAAACAATGCAATTTTTGTAGCACTGTCACGTATCTTAACAATGAGAAAATTCAGAATCTGACAACAAAGGTTAGAAATGTTGAAAATCAGATTCTCGATCGTGACAAAAGTGTAAGAGCTTCAACTGAACGGAACAAAGAATTAACGGCTCAAATTGAAAATGATAAAAAGGAACATGAGAAACTAAAATCTGAAAATGAAAAGTTAATTCTTGAAAACCGTCAGATTTCCGAAAAGTTTGAAAAATTGAAAAACATTGTCAAAGATAGTGATGATCGTAATGGAAAAACTTTTAAAGAAAATGAACATCTAAGAGCTGTTTTGAGATTAAAAGAAGAATCGATTAATGAACAACTGGATCAAATTGCTAAATTGAAACTTAAAGTTCAAGAAGCTGAAATAGAGAATGAACGAATCCAGTTGAAGCTTAACAGCTATAAATCGGCAAGCTTTGTTTTGCAGCATATTGTTCCTAAACCTATAGGGAAAAACAAAGATGGCGAGGATGTGTTTTCTGATGGAACGGGTATAGGTTTTCACAAAGTTCCACCGCCAATTTTAGACAACTACACGAAAAGGCAGTCTAGTTTGGTGGAAATTGAGGAAGAAAGTGAAGTTAAACTTCCTGAAAACATTGATGTCACGTTTACATCTTCCAATGAAGAGGGTGTCCAAAATGATGTGGTGAAAAGTGTGGTAGACAAAGTGCTTAAACCGGATTGTGACACTTCTGAGGAGGATGGGTGTTTTTTTGATAAATACATTCCGAAACAAAAGTCCAAGAACAACTTAGATGAAGAATCAAACCTTGTCATGTACAAGATGATGGGTTCGGATAAGTTGTTTTCGGATTCAGAGTTTCCAATAGAGAATGTTAACATGAACAAATTGACAAATGTTTTCAAACTCGTTGAAGTCGAGTTGTCAGCAGTGAATAATCTGAATCGAAAGAAAGACAGGGTTTATAACAAGAAAACTGTTTATTCACCACGTTTTTACAATAACAATCGAAACAATTGGTCGGGTGATTATCGGGGTGGTAATAGTTATCGGAAGAAAAATTTTCAAAACAAGAGGTTTACTGAAAAGAAGGTGTTTGTGAATGGTTCACGGTTACTTTCTGATGAGAAAAATGAAATCTTTTCAAAATCGAATGAAGAGTTTTTTGAGAAAAGAGCTTCACAGGCTCAGTCTGAAGGCACGAGTCGAGTAGCTGATACTCGTACTTGTTTTAGATGTGAACAAGTTGGTCATATTGCACGAAAGTGTACATATGTGAAGCCTAGGACTGAAGCTGTGAAGGTTCAACAAAAGAAGGTTGATGTGAAGGGTAAATCACCAATGTATGTTGAGAAGAAAGTGATTGAGAAGCAAAATGTTAAAAACAACAATGTAAAAGCAAAAAATGAACCTGTAAAGAAATTGGTAATTCAAAATGACAAGTTTTATAAAAGGGTTGCATTAACTGAACAAATTTGGAAACCAAAAGGTGAAATGAAAAGTTCAACTTTTGAAGTGAAAAAGGCTGAAGAATCAATTTCGGTTGATTATGATGCAAGTTTTCCACCTTTGAAGGCTAAAAATTTCAAAATTCAAATTGCTAGAGTCAAGGCTACACCTAAGGCTGATGAGGCCTGGGTGGACACCATGTTTGAATAAGCAGTTTGAATTGCCGGAGCTTCCTGGTTCGTGAAGCATGAATCGGCATCTTTCTTGAAGTTGTTTAAATTGTAGTTTGTTGTGTGCAGGATCTTCCACAACTGATATCCAGATGGATTATGGATAGTGGCGCATCTCGACATATGACAGGGAAGACCGCGTTGCTGTATGATGTGAAGAACATTAATGGTGGTTATGTGGGATTTGCTGGTCATGAAGGTGGTAGAATTGTTGGTGAAGGAACGTTGTCCAATGGGATAGTGACGTTTGAGAGAGTTAACTACATCACTGAGCTGGAGAACAATTTGCTTAGTATCTCACAGATTTGTGACAATCAGTATACTACTCACTTCACTGATAAAGAGTGTTTGATTTTGAAACCTGGTTTTGTTGTTCCTGAAGAATGGATTATCATGAGGGCACCTAGAGTGAATGATTTATATGTGTTAGACATGTCTGTAGCAACTACAACTACTGGTCAAGCACATTGTTTTGTGTCTAGAGCAACTGAGAAAGAATCCAGATTGTGGCACCGCAAGATGGGGCATATTCACCTAAGGAAGATGAATCACTTGGTGCACAATGATTTGGTATTGGGAGTTAATATCAAAGGTTTTCATCTGGAAGGGCAGTGCATTAGCTGTATCAAAGGCAAGCAGAAGAAAAAGTCACACCCTACAAAGCAAGTCAATTCAGTTTCAAGACCTCTGGAAAGACTTCACATGGATTTGTTTGGTCCTGTGAATGTTAAAAGTGTTACAGGAGATTACTATTGTTTGGTCGTTACTGATGATTATTCCAGATTTTCATGGGTTTCTTTCTTGAAGACAAAAGATGAAACATTTGACAGTTTGATGGGGCTGTTCAGAAAGATAGAGAATTTGTACCAAAGGCGTATCAAGAAAATTCGAAGTGATAATGGTACTGAATTCAAGAACAGCAAGATGGAAGAATTTTGTGATGAAAGAGGTATTTTGCATGAGTTTAATGCTCCGTACACTCCGCAGCAGAATGGAGTCGCAGAACGCAAAAACCGGACGCTAATCGAGACGGCTAGAACTATGCTCGCAGATTCAAAGTTACCGATTAATTTTTGGGCTGAAGCTGTTTCTGCCGCATGCTATACGCTCAACAGGGTTCTAACTGTCAAGAAGTTCAACAAAACATGCTTTGAGCTAATCAATAACCGCAAACCGAATTTGAAGTATCTAGAACCGTTCGGGTCACCTTGTACGGTTATAGAGCCTTTTGGAAAGTTTGGTCCGAAGTGCATTGAGGGTATATTTGTTGGTTATTCAAATCCATTGTTACGTGTCTTCGTTCCAAGTGAGAAGCGGATTATTGAAGCTGCAAATGTTGAATGTCAAGGTTATATTATGCCGCCGCAGAATCCTGGTGATTCATGGCGTTATCATTATGACAAACTTTGGGATTCGTTTGACATGAGAGAAGAATCAGAGGATGATGAAGATTTCTTTGATGAGTTGGATATTTTGCGTGAATATGAGTCGCAGCTAAGATTCCCAGCTGAGTATTCGAGAAGACCACGGGAAACTTCAAATGATGATGAAGCAGGTCCAAGTAATGCTGGTGAACATGATGATGTCCAACAGAATGAAGTTGCTCAAGATAATCAGTCGGTTCAGAATGATGATCTAGAAGCTGAAAACATGCCAGTATTTGATCATGGTGATTCAGATTCTGAGGGGGAGCAAATTCAGATTTCAAGTCAAACAAACCAAGTTGGTGAACAAGATGCAGAGCAGAATGTTACTAATCTGGAGGGAAATGTAGATGTTCCAAGCGAAGTGATGCCGCGAACTTTTTTATATCATCCAGAGGAGTTGATCATAGGAGAATTACAAGCTGGAGTTCGCACTCGAAATCAGATTGATAAAGGGCTTACATGTTTTTATACAAAAGTTGCTCCTTTGCAAACTGAATTTTCTTTGAGTTGTTTTATCTCGCAGGTTGAGCCAAGAACTTACAAAGAGGCGCTTACTGAAGACTCTTGGATCAATGCAATGCAGGAGGAACTTAGTCAATTCGAGAAATTGGGAGTGTGGAAGTTAGTTGATTTGCCGGATGGTCAGAGGAAAATTAACACTAAGTGGGTGTTTAAGTGTAAGAGGGACGATAGAGGAGTTGTCGTAAGGAACAAAGCTCGACTCGTTGTTCAGGGCTTTAGTCAACAGGAGGGGATTGATTTTACCGAAGTCTATGCTCCTGTAGCACGACTAGAGGCAATCAGAATTTTTCTTGCATTTGCGTCTTGGAAGAATTTCAAAGTATATCAGTTGGATGTTAAATCGGCGTTTCTTTACGGGAAGGTTAAAGAGGAGGTTTATGTTGGTCAGCCGCCGGGCTTTACTGACCCAATCCACAAAAACAAGGTCTACTTATTGGACAAAGCGTTGTATGGTCTACATCAGGCACCGAGAGCCTGGTACGAGACTTTGTCTCAACACCTACTCGCTAACAAGTTCATACGTGGAACAGTGGATGCCACTCTCTTCACGAAAGTCGTTGATGGTCATTTGCTGATAGTACAAATTTATGTGGACGATATAATCTTTGGGTCGACGAATGAAAATCTATGCAAAGATTTTGAATCAGTGATGAAGCAAAAGTTTGAAATGTCATCAATGGGGGAGATGAAATTCTTTCTGGGATTACAAGTTGAACAACTTCCTGAGGGAATTTTCATTCATCAGTCAAAGTATGTTCATGATATTCTAGAGAAATTTGGGATGTCAAGTTCTACTCCAGCTGCTACCCCACTTGCAACAAATCATGGGATTCACCCAGATCTCACCGGAGACAGGGCTGATGAAACGTTTTATCGATCCATGATAGGTTCTTTAATGTACCTAACTGCTTCACGTCCTGATATTATGTACCCAACGTGCCTCGCAGCAAGATTTCAGTCTAACCCGAGAGCATCACATATGATTATTGTGAAGAGGATATTGCGCTACCTGAAAGGAACTCCTTCATTGGGGTTGTGGTATCCTAGGAAAGGTGATTTTACGCTCGAAGGGTATTCCGATTCGGATTTCGGAAGCTGCAAAGTCAATTCAAAATCAACAACTGCAGGATGCCAGTTCTTTGGTCCTAGATTGGTTACCTGGCAGTGTAAGAAACAAACATCGGTGGCGTTATCTACATGTGAAGCGGAGTATGTTTCTGCTAGCAGTTGCTGCTCTCAGATCCTGTGGATACAGCAACAGATGCGCGACTACGGTTTGCAGTTTCTTAACACACCTCTTTTTGTTGATAATGAGGCCGCAATAAATATAACTAAAAATCCAGTACATCATGCTAAAACGAAACACATAGAAATTCGTCATCACTTTATTCGTGATTGCTTTGAGAAAAAGTTGATACGAATTGAGAAAATCCACACTGACGAACAGAAAGCTGATTTACATACCAAAGCTTTTGATAAAAATCGGTTTAAATATCTGTTAAAACTGAATGGTATGAAGCTTCTGTCGGTGTCGGATGGCATTATTGGCGTTGATGAGAGTACTGTTGCGGATGAAGACGAGAAACAATCTGCAATGGTTTGTCGAATTTTTACTTGTTTTGGTATTTAGGGGGAGTAGATGTTTGTACATAGTTTATTTTCTGAAAATACAAAAACAGTAAAAAATGTAAAAATACAAAAACATGATAAAATCTGAAAAAGAGCTTGTGTATATGGGGAAAATGATAGTACATCGGCTAGACGGTCACGGTATGCTAAAGATTTGGAATGTTTAAAAGAGTTAAACAATATTACTGATGATGTGTCGATAGGTTTTCACACATTTAGTAGATTTATTCGGGATATAAACCTAAATTCAAACTTGTGAATTCGTGGGGAACACTACTTGGATATATAGGTAACCCCTGAAATCTCGTTTGAAAGGTCTCTTAATCTGATATACTAGGTCTTTATACTCTATGATGTCTGGGGTATTATTCCGGGACTTTTGCTGAACGGTGGTTCTGACCTAGTCCCTGGCTAATACTTGCTGCAATGCTTGAAACACAGCATTAAACCCTCAGCATGCTGAAACAATAAAATTGATATATGCTGCTGTTGTAAGCAAAAAGATCCTCTAAAGGGGACACACCTGAAAGTCGAAGCTGATATCTCTCTGCGTATACGGAAGTATCGATCTGAGATCCCTCGGTCCTCGCATACCTAAATTATATACAGATATCATTGTAGTATTCTCATCTGTAAGACTGATTATTGAGATTCTGGATACGGGAGTATTTTCAAGAGGTGGGACACATGAATGATCTAAGTTCTTAATTCATCTATATCGTATCCTGAGTAAGTTGAAATTTGTATGGGAATTTAAGATGGATCAGTATATCGACAATCGAGGTAAATTGTTTAAATCTGAGTATGAAATGTAGCTTAACGGTACTTGTGATTTGTCTGAAAAGCTGATATGATTCCCTGACACGCTCGCAAAAATATGTTTGTAAATAGTTTACTTTGTTTAATTTCTGAAAATTTAAGTTTTCTGTATTTCATTTTTAGTTTAGAACACTTTGATAAAATCCAAAAAGATTTTATTTCTGCTTTATTTTAGACAAACCAAAGTGGAGAGTTGATTGTTGGATTCTCAGATGTTTGAAGCAGATGCAGGAGATTCTGAGCTGAAGAATGAGGAGAGCTTACTTTGAAGAAGTTTGAATTGTTTGAAAGATAAAAACAAGTTCATTAACTTGATACTTGTTATTTTCAGAAAATGTTTGAAAATGTTGTTTTAAAATCAGTTTGTTTCGTCAAAAGATCAACCAAGGTCATTAAATTGAACTTGGTAGATTAGTTGAGTAATCAGGGTCATTAACTTGAACCTGAATACTTGAGTGGATTGCTATAGCTGATTGAGTTTGTGTTTTATTGTTGAAAAGATAGAATGGTTATGTTTGTTGGTTGAGTAACAGGATTGGACTTCATTATTTCCAACGGAAGCTTATTGACAAAGTTTGAACCAGATATCTCAGATTCTAGCATATTGAAAGGGGGAGTCTGTGAAAGGGGGAGTCTGGATCAACAGTCAAAGGGAAGATTGAAGTTTAAAGTTTAAAGATTGATTAGAGTTTTTACAATGTTTGAAGTTTGTGAAAGACAAAGACTTGAAGCCAAAGACTTCATCAACATCCAAGGGGGAGTCTGTTGGTGCACTGAATGTCTGCTGATTACGTCATTATCAAGTCTTGTGTCTAGGATTGTTTGAATGGTCATGTATTAGGGTTTAAGTTAGGGTTTTTATGTTGTATTCATGGGATTTCGCTTGAAAGGGATTGGATATGCTTGAAGCGAAATCACAACACATGATTTCGCTTCAGATAGTCTCAAGCGAAATCTCACACTCTATATATAGGTGGTTAGTTCCTTGAAGGGAAATCACTAGGTCATTGTATGTGTGACGAAGTGCTGACGGATCTGTATCAGAAAACCTTGTACAAGCACTTAAATCAATCAGAAAAGAAAGATTAAAAGGAAAAATCTGTTGGTGCACTGAATGTCTGCTGATTACGTCATTATCAAGTCTTGTGTCTAGGATTGTTTGAATGGTCATGTATTAGGGTTTAAGTTAGGGTTTTTATGTTGTATTCATGGGATTTCGCTTGAAAGGGATTGGATATGCTTGAAGCGAAATCACAACACATGATTTCGCTTCAGATAGTCTCAAGCGAAATCTCACACTCTATATATAGGTGGTTAGTTCCTTGAAGGGAAATCACTAGGTCATTGTATGTGTGACGAAGTGCTGACGGATCTGTATCAGAAAACCTTGTACAAGCACTTAAATCAATCAGAAAAGAAAGATTAAAAGGATTAAAGCTGTTATGACTTAGTTTACTTTGATTTCGCCTCTGTAAACTCAGATGAACTGCCTTGACTGACGTTTTAGGGTCATACAACGGTCCAACATTCATGAACAGTTTCTAATTCTAGTTTACCGACATCTTTTGACTCTGAATTAGACAATTCGACTGATTCGTTTCCCTGAACTCCAGATTCCTCTTGTTTGACAGACTCATTACTGACAGACTTAGACTCCTCAGATTCTGAGTCTACCTCTCTCAGTTTCGCCATGAGAGCCTTGTCAGCAATTTCTTTTAAAGTATCTTCATTCATTTCCTTTGTTACATCAATCATTTCTTCTACAAATTCTTTCTTTTCATCATATCTTGGACACAATCCAGTCCTTGGTTCTTCAAAGAAACCTGCAAAAGATTCACAAATTTTAGGAGGCATGATAGATTTCAAAGAACTAGCTAATACCTCCTGCTCAGATTGAGATTTATGAACTTCAGCAATTATTTCTTCAACATTATTTGTATTTTCAGCAGAAACCTCTTCAGCAACTACAGAAACATCTTCAGTAACAATTTCCGGTTCAGACGCTTTCTCAGAAATTTCCACAACTTCTGCCATCATTGCCTGTCCATCGCTACCGGGAATATATTTATCCCAGCTAAACCCTGCAGCTACCTTTTCATCGTCTTGATTCACGATCATTGCTTTTTCCGGTTTACTCTCAATTTGTGGCCTTTGAACAATTTGTTGGTGATTTGGTCGGTGATAAATTGCTTGCTTGTAATAGTCTTTGGTGAATGGATTCTGATGGTTGTTTACTTCACGATTTGGACATTCTCTCTTGAAATGACCACGTTCCTTACACTTGAAACACGTAACTTTCGATTTATCAAACCCTAACTTCTGATCAGGACCTGAGAGACTGTTTCTACCAGTAATCTCCATAAATCGTTGTGCTCCTCTAACCAAACTCGCCATGCCCCATTTTATATCAATCAGTTCAAGCTCCTCTGGGTCAATTTGGTCGTAATCCTCTTTGGTCATATCAGGATTACCAATTCTACCCGCCACTAATCCTTCATACGCCTCAAGAACGGAAGCAAGTAATGCAATGTGTTGTTTTGCGGCTGTTTCAGTAATTTCATTTCCATTCTTAATATTCACTGCGATATTGCAATGCACCCCAGAAACATAAGCCTGATTATTTGAACTTGTAGAGCTTTGAGGTGAAGACTGCTCTTGAGCTTTGAAATTTGGATCATAGTTCACAAATGGTGAAGAGTTTCCGGATTGTGGAGTGTTTGAAGAAACATCTGAAGTGTTATCAGCAATGAACCCTGTTTGTATTTTTGGACTTTGATTGGTTGAAACTGAAGGGTTGCCTTTGTAATACAACGATACATCTTGCTGCACACTTGCTGCATTCATTTTCTTAATTTTCATCAATTCCAACTCGTGAGCTTCAATCTTTTCTATGAACAAACTAAGATTGTAATTGGCAAAGTCTGAATTGTTCTTTAGCATCATCAGATATGTACCCCACTCGTCATAAGGTAATGCATCAGCCAATTTGTCAATCCATTCTTCATCTGTCTTTTCAATCTTTAATCTATTCATCTCAAGCACCAAATGACAATATCTCTCAATTAGTTGCCTTGTAGTTTCACCCTTCATACTGGTAAAAATATCAAACTCTTTCTTAAACAATGCCTTCTTATTTTTAATCATAGAAGCACTACCTTCAAACTTTGCTTTCAATGCAAACCACATAGATTGAGCATTATCTTCATATTGCAACAATACTAGAATGTCTTCTTTGACAGCCTGCTGGAGAATACTAATCATCTTTTTCTCTGCTTTGAAATCATTATGTTCTGATTCTGTCAGGCTCTGAATATTCTTCTTGTTGTTTAAACCATCAACTGGTGGAACATACTGTTTCTCTATTTTCATCCAACATTCAAAATGATTAGCCTGAACCCAGTTCTTAAATCTGCCTGACCATCCCGCATATTCATCTATGTTCATCAGTTTGGGAGGCTTTTGCATTGTTCCCAATTCATTCTCCATGTTGACGTTTTGCATAACACTACCCGAGGTTTGTCCTGCTACCATACCACTTCCCGAGAAGAAGTTATAAAACTCTTGGTTTTCCATTTTTAGAAATTTACCGAGTATTTTTTTTTAGTTTTAAAATATTCACACACACTTTTCACAAAATCAGACTATCGAACAAATTCACGAACACTATGGACTTTACAGAATCTCAAGCGAAATCAAACAACCACTTCAAGCGAAATCTTAGAAAAACAAACAAAGTATGATTTCGCTTCAATCAGCAAAAACTCAAGCGAAATCTATGGTTTCGCTTCAACCCAACTTTTTTTTCAAAAACAGAATTTTCCAAGCGAAATCTACAATTTCGCTTCAAGCAATCAAAATGTCTCAAGCGAAAACTATGATTTCGCTTCACAAAACCAACAAATAAACTACTCGTTCAAGCGAAATCTGGTTTTCAAGTCATTTTTGTCAGTTTTAGTCCAAGTTTTAATCTGAGATTCTCAAGGCTTTGTTAAAACACACTTTTACACACACTGTGAAAAATTTAGTCCATTTTGTCCGTGTTTTCGTCCAGAAATCAGTTTTTGTGAGTAAAAATCTACTGATTCAAGTGAACACACTCATACTTGGCTCTGATACCAATTGTAGGATCGTATATATCGACCGAATGAGTCAGTCTGAGTGTGTTTACACTATTCAGATGGCGGAAACATCTAAACAGATTAGAATCAGATAGAAAGAAGTAGAAAACAGAATAGATTCACTTTTAACACTTGTTCTCTGTTATATATTCACTTGAAAAACTGGCAGCACTTCGTTACAACTTCTCGGAATGCATACCAAATGAGAACTACACTAGCCTATATATAGGCAACTGGATTTCGCTTCAACCTGTCTCAAGCGAAATCTTATCATGTGATTTCGCTTGAGGCTTACATCATGACCCTGAAGCGAAACCTTAACATACTAACTTAAACTTTACATTCAGACCCCTATACTTTACATACTTGACATATTTAGATCCTAGACTTATGACGTAGGCTTTAGACATCATGTATCAACAAGGATAAAAGGCAGGATCATCCTTAAACCCTAAATCCTACCCTTTCTCAACCACTTCACCGGATATTCCGTTCCACCAGGGATGGAGTCTCTTTTTACAAAGAAGAACTTGGATTTCCATTTCTCCTCGTTCCTGGTGGCACGAAGTATCAGCGGATCGCCGGAGGTGGAATAAAACAAAAATCTACAGGATCCGTGGCATCTAAGCCGATATGCTAAGGGGAGGTCATGAACGGAGAGCTCAGGGATGTGATTCTTCTTGATCTGATCAAGAACAGACAAGACTCGCCAGAGCATCGGCATTGTTTGGCTAAAATAGTTTTTGGTAATTTTGAAAAACTCAGTAATAAAATATGGGAAAGGGAACCGTAATCCTAAGGTGAAAGGAAAGGCCTTGAAACACAACCACTCATCGGAAACCATGTCCGACCGGATTTCCCGGTCGAATGGCCGGAATACCGTTCCTTCCGGGAAGATACCGGAGGATTTGAGAGCCGACAAGTGGGCACTATCAAAGTTACATATTTCCTTCTCCGGTTCTTGGAGAAGATTCTGTTGGATGAATGAAGGGGCGGAGTTGCCGGAGCTTGATCGTGTTTGCCTTGTCATATTCTCACCGGAATGCTGAACAGAATGAGGGATAAAGATGAAGATCAGAGAGAAAGAATTTACCTTTCTCTTTATCACTTATGGTTAAAAAAGGACGAGGATGAGAAGTTATAGGGAGGTGATGAGTAAATATAGGCTGTGCAGTTGCAAAAGGTCACATCATGGGTCTAATCTCTTAAATTGCCTCGATCTTCGTAAAAAAATATAACCGTTAGTGGCAGGATACTAAACGGTAACATTTTTTGGGGACAATTGTTATGGGTGAAATTCTGAGCCCATATCCTGAGAAATATCTTGGATTATATCTTGATTATGTGATATCTTTTTATATCCGGGATGCTGATTTAGGATATTGGTAACATCCTGGATGGTATCCTCAGGATTACTAACGGATTATGTGCAGGAGTACGAGCCTAGGTGCCCAACGTTCATGAAGACCCTTTCTCCGGGAGACTCGGTCCAAGTCGTTCGGATAAAGACGTCGAAGCCGCTTTACCCGGTCTACAACGTTATTAATGGAATATTCGGGAGTATCCCATTTTTATAGGAATTTTAGTTTGCATTTTGTAACTATAAATAGATGGATAAGTCAGATCGAATAGGACATCACAACTACACTCGCTACTCACTCACACTTGTTCTCTCGCAACTTTCACTCTCACAAAAAGCATTGTAACACTTAGTGATCTGATCAATATCCTACACTGTATCCTGAAGTTTGAAGTAATAAGAAGAACTAGGCAGCTGCGATTGTCAGCTCCCGAGGTTTTATGTCGGCGATCTAGATTGATCAAGGGCTTTCCTCGTACATCTCGTGTCATTTCCTTTACTTTTTGCTCATAGTTTGATCGTAGATACAACTCAATATCCTGAGGCGTATCCTGAAAACTGTTTTTCTAAATAACTTAACCAGCATATTTTCAACACACTTTTTAGCACACTACCTCACTTAACTAATTTGATCACTAAATTGCTTCGGTAATTTTTGACCAAAACAGAAACCAGCCGAGATCTGGACCTCGTTAATCAAGGAACAGACCTGGCCGAAACTGTACAACAATTCCGAACTGTTTAAGTCCGATTTCCAGCTCCAAACAACAACCTGCTCATTTCCTTGTTTCATAATTATGTCCGCCACCCTACATTTTTTCTCCGATTCCAATCTGAAAAGGTCCGGGAATCTTTGTTTGAGGAGCTCGGTAATTAACCACGGATCTAACCAAAAAGCCACTTCTTCACCATTACCCACTTCTCCTTTTATAAAATTCCTTAGCGGAAGCCCTCTAATCTTAGTATTTGTGAAAATTCTAGAAATGTTATTCCAAACGCCATTGAGAGATTTTTTAAATGGAATGCATTCCCATCCCACCCTTGTCGAATGAAGAGCATCGATAACTCTTTTCCAAAGATTGTTATTTTCCATTTTATACCGCCATCCCCACTTAGACAGAAGAGATGTGTTAACCTCTTGCAATTTGTTCAAGCCTAAACCTCCTTTCTTCTTGTGACGAGCAACTCTATCCCAAGTGACCCAATGTATTTTTTAACTTCCAATAAACCTCCCCATAGGAACTTTTTAATCATAGATTCCAAGTCGGCAATGACTTTCTTAGGAGCTTTGTAAAGCGAGAAATAGTAAGTCGGTAAACTCTCCATAACTGATTTGATGAGCACCACCCTTCCCCCGATAGACAAAAGGTGAGATTTCCAGTTGGCTCAAAAGAGCCTTGAAGATATCAATCACCGGTTGCCAATTGTTGATCCGATTCATGTTGGCGCCGACTTTAAGACCCAAGTATTTGAAAGGAGGGCAATCCGGTTTATAACCCACCTCCATAGCCAAATCCCCTATATCAGCCGCACCCACTCCAATTCCGTAAAGGTTAGATTTGTCAATGTTGATTTTTGAGACCCGAACATATATGAAAGCAACGAAGAATTCTCACGATGTTCACAACTTCGCATTTGGACCATTCCCCCACCACAATAGCGACATCCGCGCACAAAAGATGGGTAATGGTCGGCTCGTTGTTAGGGGTAACGATACCTGTTATAACCTCCGCTTCCTTAGCACTATCTATCATACGAGACAATGCCTCCATCACCACCAAGAAAAGGAACGGGGAAAGAGGGTCCCCTTGTCTCATACCCTTTTCACACTTGAATGTAAAAGTTGGAGCCCTCTTAACCAAAATGGAAGAGTTGGTCGATTTAAGGATGCCCAGAATCCAATTACACCACTTATTAGGGAAACCCATTTGGTGGAGCATGCTAATCACAAAATTCCAATTCACATTGTCGTAAGCTTTTTCAAAATCAATTTTAAGGATGAAAGCCTTGGACTTCCTCTTATTTATCCACTCGTTGACAATAAGAGACCCGCCCAAGATAAATCTACCTTTCAGAAAAGCCGATTGAGATTCTGAAATGACTTCATCCAAAACCTTCCTCATCTGATTGGCTAAGACTTTGGAGATCACCTTGCTAATAACTCCAACCAAGTTGATGGGCCTATAGTTGCTAAGAGAAACCAGATCACTAACTTTATGGACAAAGGTAATGAACGAAGCCCCGCTACCTAAGTTAATCTCACAGGAGTCGTGGAACCTCACAAAAATTATAGCGAAGTCGTATTTGAAGAACTCCCAAAAGTGTTAGATGAACTTAAGGTTCATCCCGTCCAGGCCCGGAGATTTGTCGTCCCCACAGTCAAACACTGCTTCTTTGATTTCTTGTTCCGAAAAGGCTTCTATCAACAAGTTACTTTCCAATTCCGTAATCCTCTTGATGTTGTTACATAAAACCTCGGGCCTGTTGGGATACACTTCTTTAAACCTATCACGAAAGAATGAGAGCACATGTTTTTTAATAGTGGAAGGTTTCGTACACCATTCTCCATTAATGTTGAGACCATGGATCATGCTAGCAGCCTTCCTATTATTGACCAACGCATGAAAGAATTTTGAATTCTCGTCACCCTCGATAGCCCACCTCGAACGCGATCTTTGCTTAAGGTCCAGATTTTTCCTATAGTCCACCTCTTTGATAATTTTTTTGTTTTCCGCCATAATCCATTGTTCCTCTTCTGAAAGATTCCTCAATTCCGATTCGATCTCCAAAGTCTCCAACTCTGATAAGGCCAATTTTTCTTTCTCGTTTTCTTTCAATAAAAAGTTATCTCTCCATTCCTTTAAACGAGCTCTAATACGAGCAAACTTGGAGGTAAGACTAACATCACGAGGGTCAAATGGAACAAATCCCTCTACTGCTTCTTTTACGGCTTCCTCGAACCCCAGTTTCCCAATCCAAGAGCAATAAACCCGGAAGGGCCTAGGACCATACCTAAGATCAACCAGCTCTAAAATTATCTGGCAGTGGTCCGAATGTCTACTTGGCAACACTCTCACACACGCCAAAGGCCATTTGTTAAAAAAAATCCGAACACACCAAAAATCGATCCAATTTACTGAGTTTCTTATTTTTATCCCTGATGCAAGTGAATTTCCAACCCTGCATAGGATACTCCAGCAGCCCGTTGTCGAAAATAAACTTGTTGAAATTTTCAGCACAGACCGGTTTAAATTTAGACTGCTTCCTTTCTTCTGGGGACTGAACCGCATTGAAATCACCCAAGATGATCCACTTACCCTCGGAGGGATTAATAATTCTGGAAAGATCAGACCATAACTGCTGCTTTGCCAAGGTGTTTTGAGGAGCATAGACGTTGATAAGATTAACAGGATCCCCACTACTAACCAACGAATCCTTAATGATCAAAAAACATCTATTCTGGATGACGGAATCGATTTTCAGAATTTTAGGGTCCCACATCCAGATCAGAACTCCAGACAACCCAACTGAAGCAGCACTAGAAAATTCAAAATCCCTGTTTCCCCAGTAACCGATAAGGTCCGAATTCACTACCGACGCCACCTTAGACTCTTGTAAAGCAATGACACTAACTTTACTCGTCAACCTGATGTCTTTAACCTAGGAAGCTTTGCCCCCCCCCCCCCCCCCAAAAAAAAAAATACCTCTGATATTGATTGATAGAATATTCATTGGAAAACAACATTCTTACCTGCTTCTGTTACGGTTTCTCTGACTAGCTCAGTGTGATTGCCGAGGTTGACTCCCACTATGTTTCCAACATTTATCGAAGCCTCAATTTCATCCAACTCCTGAACCTCGAACGAGTCTTTGACCACCTCATCTGAGTTCTCCAAATGGCGATCACTTCCAATATCCTCTTCGTTGAAACCCGAGGTCGGGTCAGGGTCAACACACCCTCGGTTCGGATCCGGAGCCTCCTTCCTCGAATCAGAGGTAACTTTATCGCTTAAATCTGGATCCTGGTTGTTAACGGTAGTATTGTCACCAAAGTTGTCGACTGCCAAAGCGTTGAGGTCAAACCTAAACTCTCCTTCATCCCTTATCATCTTTCTAGGCTTGTGCATTCAGCTTGGGCTTAAAACCCCAGGTTGGGTTGAGGCTTTGGTTTTAGGCCTGACTTTTAAAGCTCTTTTTTTGGGCCTAATAGTCTGATCTACCGAATTAAAAAAATAAATGCCGTTATTTTGGAGATTGATTGTATCCTCGTTTTCTTGGGTCCCACCCAAGGAACTTTGCGGCTTCCTCCCCATCTTGGAGACGCAACCGTCTCTGACTTCTCCTGTGGCGAGATTACTGTCAGTTTCAAGGTTGGAACCAGCATTAATTACTCTTGACTTTTCGATTCCAACCATCGGATCCTGTCCTGCCACCCGATTGTTGTCCGGACGCTCCTGGGAGTTATCTACGATCGCACCATTGAGATCGTTAGGCAGATGATTCTCCCTGCTACTGTTCACCGGGTCGACACAACTTCTTCCGGGATGTCCACTTTACCGATACTGTCCGGGACCCAATCACTAATCTCTTCTTCTATCCAGACACGGAAATGCTTATTCTTCCAACGTAACGTAATGTGCTCGTGGATCTTGTCTCCTTCCCCGACCAGTAAACCGATCCAACTAACTGATAGATTACCGTCATCTACCTCCACCTGCGACCCATGAACAATCTTCCCGAACTGCTCCGTTATACTGTTAAAAACGATGTTTCCGGCCAGATGAATAGGAACTCCTTGAACCCTAACCCAGGCCAGTCGTTCGAACGGAAAGGACTAGCTGTTCCATGAATCTAAGTTAGAGAACCATGAGTCTCAGGTAACATGGTCCAACAAGAAGTTAACACACGTTCCTTCGTCATCAAATTTGAGCAACATTGATAAACCTCCTAGATAACTTAACGATACTCCCGGGATTCTCTTCTCTCCAATAAGATTGTTAAGATTTCTTAATTTTGTGAGATCCCTACAGCTACCCACAAGGGCTCTTCCCATTACCTCCTTGAATGCGATCGTATACCCTTGGGTTGAATAGATTTCTCACATTGTTAATGGAAACCGTACATATTAAAATGTACGCACAAACCTTGAAAAAACCAAAAAAGATTATGAAATGTTATTTATTCTGAAATGTACACGCAAACCTTGAACAAACTCAAAAAGATTATGAAAATGTTATTTATTTATTAAAATATCATAACTTTATTATCATCATTTAGTATGTAAGTTTATTTTACTTTTATACATTATTATTATTATTATTATTATTATTATTATTATTATTATTATTATTATTATTATTATTATTATTATTATTATTATTATTATTATTATTACATTGATACTTCCAAACACAATAGTATTACACGATGAGGACCCTGCATGATGTTGCCTCATTACTCATGTCTTTTGTAAACACAACAGTGACAAGAAAGGACCTTCTCACCATCCTCCATCTTAGGCTCGAAACTCATCCAATCACCACCGTATCCCGCAGTGTTGAACACATGAATTTCCGACATATATTTCGATGTTTCACCGATCATTCTATATCCAGCGAAAAAGTACAAGCACGTCCCAATCGGAGCTATGGTAAGGTATAGTGGTTCCATCAAAGGCCGCTTTGGTGATGTCACATCGAGCATGGATGTTGGGGACGAAAGTGATGACCCGTCGACCACGTTCCACATGTTGAGGTCGCAGTCGTATTTTTCGATGTACCCTTTCCATTTTTTGTAACAGTCACCGGAGCTGAAAAGCTTTCCTCCAACAACCACAATTTGATTAGGTGGGACGTCTAGTTCCCACATCCGTGGCAAGAACTGCCACGTGTTTGTCAGGGTATCGTACACTTCAGCCGAGCTCCGGGCCATAGAAAATGGTCCTAGGGGTTCGGTAGCCCCTAGGTCAGCAAAGCCACCAACAACGTAAAACTTGTCTTGCCATGTCACGCCAACACACTTGTACCTATTAGATAAAATATATTAGCTAGACATAATTACAAACAAACAAGTAGAACCCACTAATAGTTGGGGTAGAGTTGAGGATGGTAGGATAATTGCAAACATTTTCTTAATTCAAGGATAGAAAACTCTTTCTATCTTAGGGGCAGAGTGGCTACTCTCATTGAAACCTCCGGCCCAATAAACTTTTTTTTATATGTACCGTAAAATAATCCAAATAACTTTTTTATAAACATAACTACAATAAAGCCTAATTAATATGTTATGGCATAAGTAATATATACTCTATCTAATAGTACCTTGACGTCGTCATGTCTGGCAATAACTTCCACTCGTCAAGAGCGGGATCATACACTTCAGCTGACGAAACGGCTCTCACACCACTGGTTGTGCTTTTTCCGCCCGCGACATATATCTTGTCGCCGCTAACCGCGCACGCAAAGTCAAATCGTGGTTGTTTAAGTGGTGAGCATGTGGACCAAGTGTCATCTAGAATACTATAACGTAGAACATGCTGATGGACTTGTAGGCCATCTTTGATCACATGATCATCATAGTCATGTCCTTCACGTACTTGTTTACGGCAACATAACCCACCAATGATGTAAATGAAGTCACCCACAATGACCATTGCATAGCCTTTCAAATCATGATTCTTGGCTAGTGGTATTGAGGTGATTCGATGCCATTTGTTGCTTGCCGGGTTGTAGCATTCGATCCAGTTCAACTCGGTCACATCAGGTGATGGAGTTTTAGTTGAAAACGAGGCGTAAACAAGGTGTAATTGGGGTGAATCTTCATCTTCTTCTATTGGTAGCCTAGAAGATGAAGCAAAGGAGCCCATGGGAATTGAAGTGTACGGGGGGAGAGGCTGTCTGTAGACAAGAAAACGTATCAAGTCGGGGAATTAGACAACTTATCTTGAATTGATTTATATAGCTCTAGAAAATAGATTTAGCGTCAAAATCTATGCATCAAGCTTTTGCCTTCTATTCTTGGTCGTTATTATTGTTGTTTCTAGGACCTCTTTTTTTTTTTTTTTTATATCAATACAATCATATTTTATAAACTTTAGATGTTTTGATCCTAATTCCTAAATAATCTAAGAAAAGTTTAAAAAGAAACATTTTAGCATTCTATCATATATTAATGGATGGTTAAGATCTTCGTTATATTTTTCTCTTCTACTCTATAAATCGTGATCGTTCTTCTTTTTTTTTTTTTTTCGTGTTGCGTAACCAAAGAATTAAATGTTATTTTGTAATTGCCCGACTACCTGCCATTTCTTTGTAATTGCCCTTTTTCATGTGGAATGAAACACAAATCTAGCCTAAAAAAATGTTACTTTTTTAGTTTTTGATTATTTAGTGGCTCTTATTTAAACTCACTTTGCGTTATAGTCTTTGTCAAACATAAGAAACTTTTACATTAACGGACAACCTAGAATATATGGATCAGGTTATGTAGTTGATTTCTATGTAACTTTCTTTGTTATTGGCGTTTGATTCTTCTCTATGTTTCACTATAAAAACCAAGAATGTTGTCATATGTTGCAAGATACTTGGGAAATCCAAGGACGATGTAAAATTGTCAAATCACTATCTTTAGACTTGTGACTTTCCTTCTAGATTTCTTTTTTTTTTCCCTCATCGAAATATTAGGGCTGGCAATAGGTAACCTGTAGGTAACCTGCTAAAACACGATAACAGAAAAGTACACAATGTGATTTTTTACGTTTTTAAAAATAATCAAAATTTGAAAGTTAGGATCCGTTATTTCTCCTTCTACGTGCATAAAATATACATCTGTCTTATAGACATTGGATATAAAGTAGTTAAATGAGTCGTATTCATGTTTAAAATTTTTGTTGTTCGCGTTATCAGATACCTGTTAAACCTGCTAAGACACGATTTGCCAGCCCTACGAAATATATAGTTTATTTATAAACCATCTAACTTACTTGGGTGTCACGAATAGATTACTATAAATTATTATTAATCTGATTCGATTTGTTTTCTTTGAACGTTAATTTTTAGGGGAAAAATAAAACCCAATTGTTTATTATAAACGTGCTTCTATTTCTTTTCAAACACTTTAATCCAACTTTAGGGATACGGAGTGGTGGCAAAGGGGGTTTGTCACTCGGGAACAGCGCCGCCTACCCCCCTTTGCCGCGCGGGTTGAATCTCGATCGGGGACATGTTGTCGCTCGGGAAAGTTGTTTCAAACGGCTATATAGGCGTTACATTAATAAAAAAAAATCAATTTTTAACTTTATAAATTAAAACAAATCCATTTCCATTTTCATCAAACAAACCCAACCTCCATATTCACTACAATTCTCACACAATTTTTCAAATTTTTTTATAGAAATGGAAGGCTCAAACAAAGGTGAAGGCAAGAAAAAAAATGTAGGGTCCGGTTCGAAGGCGATGGCTCAAGATAAACGCGGTGGTTCGGGTAGTTCTAGTGTGCCGTTTCATCCCTAACTTGGCTTTGCTCATCAAACCCAACCTCCGTTTTTTTAACCAACCAATGCATCCAAATTTCGGTTATGATAGCCAACCCCACCAAAATTGGATGCAACACTGTCCGACGATGGTTCGACCCGGTTTTTATGATTACCCCCTAGACGCCCAAAATGTTTTTGACCCCTTTGCTTTCCAAAGCCCAAGCTCACAATCACCGAGAGACATACAAGATGACTCCGATGAAGAGTTCGTGCCGGATACCCAAGAGCAACATTATGACGAGGATGAAGATGTTGCGGTTCAAGAAAATCTCGTGAACCAAAATGAAGCCGCACTGGAAAGAAGAGGAAAAGCGAAACGGAAAAATTGGACGCCTAAACAAGAAGAGGCGTTGGCAAAGGCTTATGTTCATTGCACTTTGAATAAAAAGAAAGGCAATCAACAAAAGGTGGATGGTTTTTGGAAGCAAGTTCTAAACCACTTCAATCAAATGGTTGGAGGAAGTAACCGAACCCACCACCAAGTTCGATCAAAATGGCTCACGATGCAAACAAAATTGAACACATTCAACGGTTTATATCATCAAACGGTAAACTTTATTATTTATATACGGTTTATTTTTTAATGAAGTATTTTGATTAAGTTGTTAATAATTTATTATTGAGTAAATTACAAGTTTTGTCCTTTATGTATGTCCCAAATTGCAGGCGCTGTCCTTTAAACCAAAACTTGACAGGCGGTGTCCTTTGTGTTTTCAAAATCTTGCACGTTTTGTCCTTTAGGCCAAACTTAGTTAGATTTTTTAGTTAAATCTGGTATCAAGGGGCTATTTTGTAAAAAAAAAAATTATTCAGGGACTAAATTGTACATAAACTTGTAATCCTCCCTAAGCCTCTTCTGCCTCTCCGAATACTTCCAATTCACCGGAAAATAACTCAAACACACCTCCCGTCTTTGCGGAACATCATGAATCATCCTAATCACCATCTCAGTGTTGTTATTCAACGACGACGATTTATCCGCATCAAGATAATCAAACCTACAAGCATTCGGAAGACAATCATGGTTAAAAAACAACGCAACCGGATAAATTCCGTACGCTCTAACTGATCTATCGGCATTCTGTTCCGAAAACGGCTCCATTAATCCAAACGCATTTAACTTATCTTTCGCTAGCAAAACCTTAGTAAGCTCAAGAGAAAACCCAAACTGGACCGGCAGTGGAGGACATACAGAACAAATAACCGAATTAATAAAACTAGCATCAGATTCGAAACGACGTCGGATTGAGAAGCAACAGAATTAACAGAATCAATAGATCCTTGGAGAGACAACAATGTCTGAAACTTCGATTGAGAAACAGTCACTAAATTATAAGCAGAAACAACAAATCGTGTCTGGATCTGAACGTCTAGCGGTACACGGTTGCCGGAAAAGTAATCACGGAGGCGAATTAGGGTTTGGCAAACCCAGGGGGTGTGGGAGGTGGTGGAAGCGGCGGATTGGCAGGCTAGGGTGCAGAATTGGGAGGCGCAGGTGGAGCAGGTGACGGTTTGCGGTGGTTGTGAGATGGTGGTGAAGCAGTTGGAGCAGTATGGGTTGTTGTTAAGGTGGTTATCGGAGTGAAATGGTAGTGCGGAGTAGAGGAGGATAAGGGAGTCGCGGAGGATGATTTCGCCGCCTTTGATGGGGCGGAGAGCTACCATGGCTCTTCCTCTTCCAGGTATCTCCGTCATTCCAACCGCCGGTGTCTCCATGATTATTTTGATGGTTGCAGGTCCTAGGGTGTTACAGGGGTTTTACAGGCGTCTCCATGATTATTTTAAGTTATGTACAATTTAGTCCCTGAATAATTTTTTTTTGCAAAATAGCCCCTTGATACCAGATTTAACTAAAAATCTAACTAAGTTTGGCCTAAAGGACAAAACGTGCAAGATTTTGAAAACACAAAGGACACCGCCTGTCAAGTTTTGGTTTAAAGGACAGCGCTTGCAATTTGGGACATACATAAAGGACAAAACTTGTAATTTACTCTTTATTATTTTTGGATCGTTTACGTCCTAGCGGGAGTGACGATGCTTTTGTAATGAAGCAAGCTCTAACGGATTACAAAAACAAAGAAGGATATGACTTTGCTCATATTGCGGCTTGGGAGGTTGTTAGAACAAATCAAAAGTGGTCTCCGGTACCCTTGTTGGGTGAAGAAAGCTCCGGCTCGAGTCAAAAAAGAAAGTTTTCGGATTCGGGAAATTATAGAGCGGATACACCGAATGCCGAAGTCTCGAGCGGTATTCCCGACATAAACGAGGATCCCTCGCCAAGACGACAAAAGCGAAAGGAGAAAAAGGACAAAGGGCCGTTTTCAAGAAACGAAGATCCAAGAGATATAACCAGTAGATTCGAAGAATACAACGCCATGAAGAAATAGTTGATGGATATTAAACGTATACGAGAAGAAAAATACTTGACCTTGGCGGATGAGCAACGAGAGGCGTTGCGACAAACAATGTTCGACAAGGACTTGGAGATGTTTAATCGGCCTCACGACAATGTTCACCCTTCGATGTTGGAAATCACACTCGCTAGAAAACGTGAGATCGCAAAAAAATATGGATGGCCTTGTAATTTTTAGTTTTTTTAAACTTAGATTTTAATGTAATGCTTTTTTTATTTATAAAAGTTTAATGTTTTATTCATTTTATCTTAAATTAAAAAAAAATAAAAAAATACCACTTCAGCAAGTGTCTAACCATTGCCAACACTTTTCAGCATAGTTTAAACACTTTTCACTGAATGACTTGGCACACTCTCATTGGTTGATTTTTAAGTTTAACACTCTCAAGTGATTAACCACTCCTTATACCCTTAGAAACTAATACAACGCTGTGACGTATCCTAAAAATATTACACGTGTAATTATAAAAACAAACACACGTCCCAAACTTGTTGATTTCAAAGAACATAAAGAATGATATGCTGGTGAAACAAAGAATAAAACGAACTTACAACAACAAGCCTTTCAAATAGGATTAAGCCCACCACATCCAAACTGAATAGCCATATCCCTAATGTCAATTGTACTCACGACTACTCAACGACAACTTATCACTAATGCACGAGATCCGCAGGTAATTAGCAAGAGATCTGTTACGAACCAAATCGTAATCAAATGATCCAAAGAAAGAAGATAAGAGCTCGAGAGAATTTAGAAATTTTTAGAAGAGACTCAATTCATCATTTTCTTATCTACTCAAAAATAACTACCCACTAGTACTATTAGAATATGTGTATATTTGGTAAATAGTGTTAGTGTTAACCTATTACAGGAGGGGGAAGGATCCACTAAAAAGTGGATTTTGCCTAAGTAGTCTAAGAAGGATTGTGACGATGACATGTGACATTCCTAATAAGTAGGAATGAATGGCATTTTGGTCCTTATAAATAGGAGTAAAAATGACATGTGGCACTCTTTATTTTAAAAAAAATACAACAAAAAAATCTAGTACAAAAAACTTTAGCACAAAAAATCTAGTACAAAAAAAATATAGCACAAAAAATATAGTACAAAAAAATATAGCACAAAAAAATCTAGTACAAAAAAATATAGCACAAAAAATCTAGTACAAAAAAATATAGTACAAAAAAATTCAGCAAAAAATGTAGTACAAAAAAATTGAGCACAGAAAATTGAGAAAAAAAAAATTTAAGACAAAAAAATTTAGCACAAAAAATTTAACACAAAAATATAGTACAACAATCAAACACAAAAAAATGTTATACAACAAAGAAATACAACACATTTTATTGGTTTTTTTAGTCTTCATATTTTATATAGCAATATAGTACTCAAACTAAAGATAAAAAGACGCTCGATTTTATGGTGAAATTTTTATGAAAAAATAATGTCGTATAACAAAGTTATGAACGTTTAAAAAACATGGGTGGAATATGCATGTGGAGAGAGAAAGTCCATAAATGTGATTTTCCCAAGATACCCTTACACTCATCCCTTCTCCTACATTTTCATCTTAACCATTGATTTGAAAAATGAATGGTTAAGATTCCTTCTCATCCTACTTAGGCAAAATAAACTTTTTATTTGATCTTACCCCATTATAGGAGATCCTTTAGGAGTTATTTACGTAATTAATCATTGCCTTGTATTGTATATAGTTCTCCCTATTGTTATGAAAGATTGAGGGACATGGATTATTGAGAAAACTATAAGTGATTTTATGGTATCAGAGCCAGCTCTGCAATACCTAGTCGCCTCATTTTTTTCTTCCTTCTGTTTCGACAGAAATCATGTCCGACAAAAACGATAAAGCCACCATGTCACCTGAACCCAAAGCTCCATTCCTTCACCCAACATATACAGTCACCAACATCTAAAATAACGCTCGACGACACCAAGGTGACATATTCCTCATGGGTTAAGTTATTCAAACTTCATGCAAAAGTGTACAAAATTTAGGATCATCTTGACGAAACTCCGCCACCAGAAGAGACCAGTGAGAACTACAATTCTTGGTATGAAATTGATTCCCTCATACTTCAATGGATTTATGCCACTTTGTCCGATGACCTTATGGTTCGGGTTCTTGAAACCGATGCCACGACACGAACCACATGGGCCAAACTTGAAAGAATCCTTCTCAACAACAAAGGTTCGGTTGCTATGACTCTTGAATGCCCTCATACTTCAATGGATTTATGCCACTTTGTTCGGTGACCTTATGGTTCGGGTTCTTGAAACCGATGCCATGGCATGAACCACATGGGTCAAACTTGAAACCATCTTTCTCAACAACAATGGTTCACGTGCTACGACTATTGAACATGACTTCACAAACTTAACACTTGGAGCATCTTCTTCTCTGGACAACTATTGTCAGAAACTGAAAGAAATTGCTTATCAACTCGGTGATGTTGTTTTTCCGGTAAGCAAATCGAGACTTGTTGTCACACCCCAAAAACGTCGCAGCGGAATATTTAAACGTAGTGGAGATGGAAGTTGGTGCCCATTTATATCTTGTCGAGCGATGCATTTTATTGTTGGACATATTGGTTTATTTTAAACATAAGTTATTAAGCATTACGTTTTAAGTCGCGACACAACTACATAGTTAAGATGTCTTTGATCCTCGCGGATCTTATTACAAAAGTCCTAGAAAGTTTAAAAGTTGTCCAACATTTTCAAACAAACAACATGCATCATTCAAACACAAGATATGCCATGATTTCCCGAAGCCGATTTCATGTACCTGTAGAACACGTTAAAATCAAGTGTCAACACAAAAGAAGGCGAGTTCACTTATTCGTTTACTAACAAATTTTATTTCAAGGAAAACTTTCTGACTAGGTGTTTATTTGAAAACATCCAAGTAATTTTAGAAAGTCCATTTTACTTCCTTAATAAAATCCATGGGCCTTCCATCGGTTCATTACTCTGACAACAGTAATACTGCCCAGGTTTTGTATATTAAATTATTGCGTCAATTTTCAGACTTGTATGTTAGCTAGACGATACGAACTATATATTAACCATGCAGGGATAATCAATGCTAGACAATAAACAGAATATTAATTCATCGTTTGACATTGACACGGGGCGACCGGTCACGGCGGGGTTGTCAACCCGATAGATCTACCAACAATTCATCGCGTGCAATACTTAACTGATTAAACGACATCATGGGCGCAGGGTTCTCTCTTTGAGAACAATATGATGTCTGCCTCACCTACAATTTATATATCCTACTAATATGAAAATTTAATACACTATGTTGTAAGAATCCCCTGAATCTCCATCATTCGAGACCCAGGCCGGCATCCGTACCCCAACCTTACGGTCTTGTATCACTTAAGAAATACCGTACGTACAATATTCATTCATCAAAAACGTTTTACTTCGAAATGTATAACTTATCAAATCTCATATATTTTTAGCGAAAATATATATTTTATAGTAAAAGGTATGTTTTATTTCGAAAACATTATTAAACCCTTTTAATAACGTGTTCCACCCCCAAAGTATATACAAAACAGTAAAAAGAGGGGTTTAGTGACACTCACCTTTGGGTGCGTATTTTAATACCGTAATCCCAGAGATTGATTTTTATATACGCCCTAATATAGGAACAATTCTAAATCAACATACGTATTTAACACAAAAATCCTAAGTTTCTCCGTTTCTTAGAATTATTACATAACTTTGAGATTTCTCTCGAAAGTTGTCATTTTTGATTATGTTGGCGTGTTAATATATATATGAGTCCATATATATATATATATATATATATATATATATATATATATATATATATATATATATATATATATATATATAAAATTTTGCGATTTGAACGATTTTATTGGTGACCATTATTGTGTAAATCCATTAACTCTCCCGTTTCTATGCAATATATCTACGATTTGCACGTCATAGTATATATACATAAATGTTCACATAATTTAACACCGAAACACGTGAAACATTACTAACTTAACTATTTTGTCATTTTTAAAGCAAATATACATAAAACATCTCATATGTACCAAATTTCATGCTCAACAAACAAGTTACACATTTAACGCAAAATTTACCGTTCCTACCGCACAAAACGTACATGCATACATGCATAGTCTAAATTACTCATTGTCAAATTAACACTTAACATATTATCACATAAGATTCACTCAAATTTCACCAATACTAGTGTTCATTGAAAAATGAGTATTTTAGGGATTCGGTAACGTTTTCGGGCGTCGGAAGTCACATATGACCAACCAAACACCAAGTGAACTTAAAATTAGTTAAAATAATTGTTTTTAAACTAAAAACATCAGTTTATTTACTGATCTAAATCAGTTTTACAAAAATCATTCGAAAAACCGATTTTTGACCGTTTTAACGCATAGTTTTGCGTTAAACGTTACCATAACCATCCCAACTCGAAACGACTTGATATTTCAACACAATACATGTTATTTACTGATTAAAATGGTGGTTATAATCAGATTAGTGCAGTTTTTGTATAAGTCACATAAATCATGCGATTTCACGTATTTTACAATTTTTAATGCACCAAGTACCACATGCAAAGCTAGCAAACATTATGACAAAGTTATATATTATTAAACACTTTAAAATAACTTTATTTTAAAGTTTATAATTGATCAAAATTACTTTTTATCAAATCATGCTGAAATGTTCATTTCATGCTTTCATATTAACATGCATGCCCACATATGTGCATCTAATGCACTCATACAACATTATCAACATTATTTATGTTCCAATCTTATTCTAGAACACCTTAACATTATTTTTTTACAAAATATAACACACATCATTTTAATCATCCAACCATTCAAAATCATTCATGTAATTATCCTTCATATTTAAGATTATATGACAATTTTTATATGCATGCGTATATATATATATATATATATATATATATATATATATATATATATATATATATATATACGAACCATATACATACATATATGTCACACCCCCAAAATCCACCCGCGGAGTACTACCGCTTGGAGGCGTGACTGACCAGGATCCAGCCACCAATCATATTGAACAAGCATATAAGTAGTTATAAAAATCCACCCAATACAATTGGTGTTCACACAAGACATAGTTAAGTTGCAAGTGGAAGCATAAGTCTTAAATCAAAGTATAAGTTTAATTGTTTCATAGTTTAACATGGCACACCGTCGTCCATGTCCCACAACGATCCTCCTCCATGCAAGCTCCAGCTAAGAAACCTAAGGACCTGCAAAGCATGTAGTAACGAGTCAACAACTAGTTGAGTGAGTTCACGGTTGGGTGTTCGTTTTAAGTTGTTTCGAAAACAGTTTCCTTTAGCTGGCATCCTGCCGTGGGGGTTACCCCATAGTTAAAACGTGACTTGTTTATTCCCGGTTACTCTGGCAATCCTGCCGTGGGGGCTACCCCGTGTTAGTTATCTGGCATTTCGGCCGTGGGGGCTACCCCATGTATCTACTAGACTCGTTACCATATCGACTGCTGACTGTAGTCATGTTTAAGTGCCCTGAAACTGTCAATGTCTATCATCATTGACGTGCCCCAGATCCATTAGTTCACGCCCGTCCTCTGCGGCACGGTGTGAGGTTTGTCAGACCTAAATAGCGCTATCTAACTAATGACCCGCTCGCCATTGGCCCGGCGATTAAGTCGATATAAAAATGAGGGACTTCGTGATAGAGTTTTGGTCTAGTACGAGTTATCTGTCCGTGAGGACGAGGAATTACATTCCTGAACCTTTGCTGTCCTACCCAAGGAGGACGAGGAACCCAGTTCCTTAACCCCAATTCCCGACCCCTGGGAATCCCATGCTTTGTAGAGGGTGTGAACTCACCTTGGTTTGCTCGGTAGAAAACACAGAAAGGTCAAACAAGCAACGTTGAGGCTACTCACGTCCTATCATAGTTGTATCATACAATCAGGTTCGTATACAAGTAGTGCACGTATATTCTACACGTATGCTAGCACGTTGCATGCAGTTCATCGACATTCACATTCAACAGTAATGTACAAGGTCTGTGTATTGGGCCCAAGAGTCCGGCCCAAATTAACTAAGTCCGAATTGAGGTGAAAGCCCAAACAGCGTGTATAGTCTCGAGTCGCAACTAGACGTTTGCGACTCGCAACCGGAGTCGCAAATCGTGGTTTCGGTCCGTGCTGGTTTGGTTACGAGTCGCAACCGGACTCGCAACAGTGGTTTCGAGTCACAAGGTTTATGTGCCGATCAGGTGTGGTTCCGAGTCGCAACCAGGTGTTTGCGACTCGCAACTGATGTCGCAACCGGGAGATTTCGACTCGTTGTGCCTGGTTTCGAGTCGCAACTAATGGTTACGAGTGGACAGGAGCTGATTCGGAACAGTGTACTATCCATTGACATTCTGATTTCATGCAGTTTGTACTATCCAACCAAATTCCTTAAACATGTTCCTTGTCTAGCAATTTACTAAAAATGGATCAAACAAATCAGATTTCAAATATTCAACCATGTTCTTATGATATTCCACAAGTTCTTCATGTTCATCAAATATTCAAAACACATTCAACACATATTCGGACATTCATATCTTCATTCAGCACTCGTTCATCTTGTTTCCGGGTTTTTATCCTTAATCACAACATATACTCATGAACAACAATCAAACACTTGAACATATTCAATCCGAGAACATCATAGCATCACATTCAAACATTTTTCTACTTATTCATATGTTAAGTTGTCATGAAACATTAGCAACCACTCTAATCATGACTTTGTCTAGAAATCAAGCATATGCATCCTAGATGAACAACAACAATCTTAACAAGTAAACATGGTATCAAATCATCATCATCAACCGAAAATCATACATCATTATCAACTCAAAACACAATACACATCCGGTTCACAAACATTATCAAACATACACTACACTAGTTAAGTTCTATCATTCATACTATTACTAAACAACAACAAACATCATAATTTCACTAACCAACATCGAAAATACTAACCGGTTGTGAGGTGGTGAAAGGTGAAGCTTCGTTTGGTGTGAACAAGCAAAACCCGAGAATCCCTTTGGTGGTCGGTTGGTTGGATTCGAGATGAAGGAGAGTAGTGTTGTGGTTTAGGGTTTTAGTGTGAGAGAATGGAGAGTGTGTGTGTCCAAGAAAATGGCAAGGTTTGCTAGAAGCATGGTATAAATACTAGTCCTAGTAGGTTTTGGGTGGGTTACATGAGGTGCGGCCCAACCGGCCCATGTGTGGCGTGATGTTTACTCGAGACCACATGGTCTCGGGTCGGGTCCTTGTTGCTTCGGTACATATACACATAATATATACATACAAGCACACACAAATAACACATAATCACATAAAGATTCATTTGTCATTAATCACATAAGTTATCTAGCCACACGTTTAAGCATACAACGAAAGGTTCTAAATTTCGAGTTGTCACAATATAAACTTCCAAAAATTTACTTTTCAACATATCACTTTAGAACATCTTTATATGACAACTAACACTTACTTTAATCATCTTATTTTTCAAGAAATCAAATAATCAAGAAATATTTCCTCTAAAAATTCAAAATGCAATATACACATACACACACATCATTCTCGGCTGTCACACCCCGACCGCGTATAACATGGAACCGCGGCGGAAACGTCGGGGAGTGTTGTAATAGAATTAATTGTTTCATAACCATGGCATTCAAAGTTGTATTTTATTTATAAACATAAGAGTTACATTGTCTTAAACAGGAAATAAAGAGTTCAGAACATAATTAAACTAAGTCTATCTTCATTTTATGTCTCTAAGGCACAGGTCCGCCCTAGTGTCACGATCATCATCCTACGGAAAAGCTCCTGAAAACACATGTGAAAATAGGTACGTCAGCATAAAAATGCCTGTGAGATACATAGGTTTTGTGAAAATAGGATTCATGACTTATAAGTTTAGGAAAAATTGTTTAATAACAGTCAGTCATGAACCTTGTAAGTTGTTTTGTTTTGTAAATCATTAAAAAGCAATGATATGTGTAAGTAAGAGAATAATGTAAGGTTAAATGAATAATCAAGTAAAAATGAGTTTGTATAAGATAAGTTGTTTTGTAAATTAATGTCTTGTGAAAATAAGTTGTTTATGTAAAATGTAATATGTCAAATATTGAAATGATTTAAGTAACGCTACGACATGGAATGTTATACAAACACTTATAGATAGGAAGTACCAGCGGCGTATCCACCATGCTTGTATCATATTACACTCGCCTCGTTACTCAAATCATTTACCCAAACCAACCATCAATGTAAATTGTTCATGTATAAATGAATTGTCATGGGTTAATGTGTAAACCATATTGAAATGTCTATGTCCAATGTAATCCACTAAATGTGTATATCAATGTCAAAATGTTTATGTTTAATGTAGATCATGTAATGTGTACCCAAGAATATCATGTATGGTAAGTGAAATATATCAACTAAACCATATGTAAAATGCACAAAAACATGGTATTGAAGTAAAACATGGTTTAAATCAAAGTTATGTTTTGTGGAACAAATGCATGCTATACTGATACAAACATTTATGTGGTATTGTGAAAATGCATACATCCAAGCCTTGAGACTGTGGCGATAAACCCTTAAACAAATTAAAGGTTTATCTAAGTTATGTATATCGAATTCGGTTTTTCCTTCCAATCCAAACAAACCCAGGATTTCAGGAACGGGAGTTGTCAATTCCTATGGTACCACTACCTACTAACGAACGACGTGATCGATGTTAATGAATGTATTGTTCCATTTTAAACAACCCAAATGTCATACCAAAATGTAAACATGTGATGAAAACAACTGTACTAAGTATGCACACAATGGACATACATAGCATGAAATGTAATGTGAAACAAAGTACTAAGTATGCACACAATGGACATACATAGCATGAAATGTAATGTGAAACAATGTACTAAGTATGCACACAATGGACATACATAGCATGAAATGTAATGTAAAACAATGTACTAAATAAATATGCACACAATGGGCATACATAGCATGAAATGTAATGTAAAACAATGTACTAAATATGCACACAATGGGCATACGTAGCATAAGCACAATGAAATCATGTACTATAAGTGTACTATTGAACATAACAAGCATATGATATGAAAACATGGAAAAGCATGAAAGTAACAAGTAGGCACATGTGTTTCACCCCAAAATGTTTGGAAAACAGTAAAAGAGGGGTCTATGTACTCACTTGAGATTGCTCAGAAGTCCTAAGATAACCACCAAGCAATGCTAGAGATCACGGAATCAAACGACACCTAATATAGGTAACTATGTTAATAAACCAGACCTAATATCGGAGGATCGGATAGAATGAGGGTTCATAAACCAAACGAGTATGGAGACTCGTGTAATATGATTTAACAAAGCCCACATACTAAAACGAAACTTAAACTAAGTGTTTGTGACCCATTACGACCCGTTTAGGTAGATTATGCTACTTTAACGCGTCGTTCGCGTAAAACGCGTTTGGAACGCCTAACTAGTCCTATGAAAAGTAAAATATGCCTTAACATGTCTAATATGGTTGTCAAATCAGTTTAGATGTCAAAAGTTATGTTACATACGTTTAAAATGAATTTTGGCATTAAAGGGGTATTTTGGTAATTTACCTAAGGCATATAAACTGCCTATCATACAACTACTTAAACGAAGCGACCATAAGGTATAACCTCGGAAGGTTATTCCCTATATACTATGGTCACCTAATGTGTTTGGTCGGATCCTAATGATCGACCAAATGGGTCGGGTTCGAAAGTATAAGCGATTGTTTATATCGCTTACCTTACGACCCTATATAAGCACTAAACTAAAAGTGACGAGCTAAGCATGTTAAAACATGCTTAACTAAGTTTAGAAAACAGGTTTGGTATCAAACCAAACGGTTTTGATACCCATAAGTAGTTTGGTTACAAAATACGCAAGAATACGTATTCTGACGGAAACTACGGCTCGTCACTGAGCCTAGATAACGTGGTAATCAGTAGGTATAATCACTAGGGACTATAACCATCGTGATTACGCTCACGTTATGAAGTTCAAACGAACTTTGCATCGACCATAAACTGGTCAATGCAGAAAGTCAAACAAAGTTTGACTTTCAGACTCGAAAAGCAATAAAAGAACGAAGGAACACTTACGAAGGGTCCCCGAATGCTAATCTAGATCAAAATAGCTCAGGTATGAAACAAAGGTTTCAACTTAGAGCACAATTGATCAGATTCTAGTGAGAAATGAAGTTGGGGTATGTGGATATTTATAGTTTTTCCCGAACCGTTAATATCGTTTCTTGAATAACGTGATCGAATCTCGTGCGTACACTTGTTGGAAAGTTGTGGTAACTAAAAATGACCCTTAATGAGCTGAAAGGGCAAGTGTGAGTGTGTGGTTGTGAGTTAATCAGTTGAAATCTGCTGACTAATCAGTCTTATCTGATCTGGTTAGGCAGTCGCGTAGCGCGACTGGTAAGGCCCTTAGGGCTCGCGCTACGCCACCACCCCCTGTTTCAGAAATGTTTCAAAAATGACAGTTTTAGTCCCTGCACGTGTTTAAGGCCTTTTTCGATGCGTTTGAACCCCGTTAACCTCATTTCAAGGCTCTAAAATGAAGTTAAAGTATAGGGAACTCAAAACATGCTCAAAAATATCTCAGATGTCGGTTCGTTTGGTCGTACGATCGCGATGTTCGGTTAATTACGACGGAATGCGCATAAGCGCGAAAAACGATCTAAATTGCGTGACGAATGGATTTTTCTCATGCCAAACACTAAAATAAAATGTTTTAGTGCTTACATAAATTTTTGGATGTCCGGATGTATTCAGAACGTAAGTTATGCGCGAAAGTGCAAACTTGTGCACTTTTTGGCACTTTTAGTCCCTGAATGACCCAAAAGTTTATTTTAGCATACCGAACACCTCAAAGCCTATTTCTAAGCTATGTAGAGGATATTTATGGTATTTTTAACTTATGGTCATGTTCCGAAATGTTCGTTACTGTTCAAATTGGCATACTTTCGTAGTTTGTCAACTTTAGTCCATGTAAGCGATTTAACTTGTTTTTTACATACCAAAGCCTTCAAAACTTATTTCTAAGTTATGTAAAGGTTGTTTAAGGTATGTTAAGCCTATTTCACTATTCTGGAGCGTTCGTTGCATTAAACGGGTTATATTTACGCATCAGTGCGCGTATAACCTTCTAGAAAGCGATTTAGAGTTTGGAATCGAACAAGAATTGATAATGTGCAAAGGATACACATATTTGTACATGTACCAAGTATGGAATACAATATTTCATTGATACAGTATTTGTTTGATGGCCGTGGAGGCACAGGTGTCACAGTCTCCCCTACTTTAGGAAATTTCGTCCCGAAATTTATTTAGAGGAAACTTGTGAGAGCTTGAAAACATGAAGTTGAAAAGATCGAACAACATTGGTTAGGGCTCTGAACTTCTAGTAACTTTAATAACATGATGCTTGCAATGTATGAGGGATACTTATATACAAGTATATGATGCGTCATTGGTGCGTCCACCGTACCTCCATGACATCGTTCTCATTTTGTTATTGTTGTCACTATCGGTTCTTACACATAATAAATCTTACTGTGGTTACCGTGCACTGAATCTCATAATTATGTACGCGTCCATAATTAGACAATTCATTGCATAGTTCACACAGTCTATTTTATAATGTGTAAGGGAAAACCAATGAACAAACCTGTGATGAGTGTGACTAGACCACCATCGGGTCCCTTTTATTAAATCAATAAATGATTTTAATAGACAACCAAGGAGTCTTTTCAGCTTATATCATTACATGTCATTCTTAACCAGATTTTTGAATCAATCTTTTGACTAGACCACTAAAAGGGTCTCTTATGAATCATGGAGTGGTACTATATAATCCAAGGGTCTTAACTATTACATAGAAGCCCATTAAGGAATTAAGGTAGTACCTTTTTGAATATCCTACTACGAATCCCTCATATGAAGATATGAAAAATTCTACGAGGATTTGGATAACGAATATCCAGAGTATACAAAAACCCAAAATGCATAAAAGAAAACACAAGATGCATAAACACATAGTCATATAACCACAAAGATTGTTTATCTAGATCTTTAATTTGTTAATTTGTTTTTGTAACATCCTAAAATTTTATCCTAAATTTTTAACAAAATAAGATTTAAGTACATGGCTTTCATTAACGAAGTTCATGAGTAACAAGACCTTAGTCAACTAATGACTAAATTACATCATTTCAAAATTTGTTTAACGTGTGTTTATAACCCATACACAAAGACTACAAAAGATTTAAAATATTGCGGAAGCTTCAAAATCGAGTGTTCGGTTCTTCACTATATCACTTGATCGCCATCCGTAAGCTTCACTAATTTACCTATGATCAAAACGTTAAACTTATTAGTTTTGATCGTTATTGTATAACATAATCACAATGATAAACATCACATTTGAGATAGTAAACACAAAACAACAATTCTGGGTTCACCGTAAATTACGGTCTCACCGTAATTAACGGTGTGCCCTAAAATTTCCTGGTTACCGTAAACCAGTAGAGATGCACCGTAACATGTCTGACCATTACCATAAATTACGGTAAGACCGTAATTTACGGTAAGAACTGGAAATCTATGTTTTGTTTTGTTGATTCATCTCATTCAAACAATTCTTGTAATTTGCTTTTCTATCAACCTATATCATCCAAATTCTAATATTTCTAATAATGTGATAATTATTAACTAATAACATAACACTATCCATCATATTCCGGAGTATATATAAATCATGTTTCACTTGATTAATTGACCCGTTTGGCTCGTCTAAGGAAATCCTCCTATATGACGACTACCAACGCGAACCAACTGAATTTTAATAAATCAATCAATGTAATGACTTCAATGCTTAATTCGAAACAACTCTTATTCAAGATTAAATTTCATATTTGAATCATCCGAGAAATAAGTGTAACGGGTCAAGTTGCATACGTCAATTTTCTAACAATTGTTTTGACCCGTCTCACTTGACTAAGACGAAGGTCACTTCCGTGATATATTGAACTATATTGTTTACCATGTTTTCGAAACTACAACATAAAACTATTAATTAATTCATAATGTAATGAAATGGTAAATTCGTACCTTTAGAGCACGCCTTTCCCTCGTGAATTCCCTTCGGCTTGTCCGCTTGATGATCCGGACTCTTTGCCTAGAAAATTCAGTTTTACAACTTGTTTAGAACTCTTTCCATGACCATATTCATATCATTGTGAAACATGATCAAATCTGCGTTCTCATCAAATTTAACATCAAAAATCCTCACTTAGGCATTTCTACAAACACCTAACGGGTCAGATTTTCCTACCATCATTTCCAAGTTCATGACTTGCGATTTAAACCTCAAATTTCACTTTAATTAGTAACCTTGGACACATTTTAACATCAATATCACAGGAATTACCTCCTATGATGAAATTTATACTAGAATTATCATTCAAATCCTAGTGTTCATCATCATCTTATAAAACCCATAACCTAGCTTCCATGGATTCATAGAATTCTCTGAATTTGGGCATGATTTCTCCAATAGTTAGTTAGGTTTTACTTCTAAACACCTAATCAACTTTAATCCGACCAAATAACACACATGCAAGCATCTAATTTTAGAATTTCAGAATCATGAGAATTTCAAGTTGATAGATTTCATCAAATTTCACATACCTTAGAATCCTCTTGCAATGAGGATTACGATTCTAGGCTCAATTCTTGATTTCTACTTGGATTAACCCTTCAATTTGCAAGATTATGAGATTTTAGGTTTTTGGGAGAAGTGGGTGTCGCCCCTGAGATGTTCTGGTCGTCCAACACCTCAATTTGGGGTGTTTGGTTTATTCTTTATTAGTTCCACTTAATTTAGTTTTAAGTTTAACACTTTAGGCCCCTCTACTAAGTTCAACATATCCTTTAGTAGCTCTAAACCCTTTTATAGGTTATTTTTAGTAAACTAATTAACTAGGTTAACATTCCTAGTTAGTAAATTCTTGTCTATTTATACTTTATAGTTCCAATATAAAGTTTCATATTTTCGGGGTGTTACAAGTCCACCCCCCTTAAAAAGGGTTTCGTCCCCGAAACCGATTTACGTACCAAATAAAATAGGGTGAAGGCGTCGCATTTCCTCTTCGGACTCCCAAGTAGTGTCCGAACCCTTCCTATGCTCCCATTTGACTTTGACTTGTTCGATTTGTTTATTTCGTAAACGTTTGACCTTTTTGTCTAAAATTTCAACCGGTCTCACCATATAATTTAGACTATTATCCACTTCGATATCATCGTAATGAATATAGGTCGTTTCGTCAGCCAGGCACTTTCTTAATTGAGATACGTGAAACGTGCCATGGATCCCACTTAGCTCCTCCGGTAGTTCAAGACGGTAAGCTACCTTGCCAACTCTCCCGATAATCTTAAATGGCCCGATAAACCTTGGGCTTAATTTCCCCTTCCTTCTAAATCTAATAACGCCTTTCCATGGGGACACTTTTAGCATGACCATGTCACCCACTTGAAATTCAATTGGCCTTTTCCTTTTATCTACATACGCCTTTTGCCTGTCTTGAGCCGCTTTCAAGTGTGCCCGAACTTTATCGATCTTTTCGTTCGTTGCTCTTACTATGTCTTGATGGGCGAGTTCGCGTGGACCCACTTCACCCCAACAAACCGGGGTTCAACACTTCCTACCGTAAAGCAGTTCGTATGGTGCCATTTTAATACTAGATTGGTAACTGTTGTTATACGAAAACTCGACTAACGGTAGGTGAACATCCCAACTGCCTCCAAAGTCGATTATACATGCCCGTAGCATGTCTCCCAATATTTGTATCATTCTCTCACTTTGTCCATCTGTTTGAGGATGGTACGCAGTGCTAATGAACAATTTGGTCCCCATTTGTTCTTGGAAATCACGCCAGAAATTCGAAGTAAACCGGGTATCCCTATCAGACACGATGGACACCGGCACTCCATGACGTGCTATGATTTCATTGGTATAGACTTCTGACATCTTTTCTGACGTATAAGTCTCACGAATCGGAATGAAGTGAGCACTTTTCGTCAATCTATCCACCACTACCCATATGGCATCAAGACCACGATTCGTCTTAGGCAGCTTGGTTAACAGGTCCATTGTAATATGTTCCCATTTCCAAACCGGAATTTCTAACGGTTGGAGTTTACCGTATGGTTTCTGGTGCTCCGCCTTGACTTGTAAACATGTCAAGCATTTTTCCACATATTTCGCCACGTCCCTCTTCATTCCGGGCCACCAATAATTTTGTTTCAAATCATTGTACATCTTGGTTGCACCCGGATGAACTGAATAACGAGATTTATGAGCTTCATCAAGTAGAAGCGCCTTTACTCCACAGGTATGTGGGACCCATATCCTTCCGGATCGAGTCTTTAACACGTGATTCCCATCCGACAAGTCTTTCAACTGACCAATTATTCTTTCCTTCTTCCAATTCTCTTCTTTTACTGCTTCTAATTGTGCTTCTCGAAGACGTTCAAGTATACCCGAGGTTACCACGAGTTGCATCGACCTCACTCGTATTGGGACATAGTCCGCTTTTCTGCTTAGAGCATCCGCTACCACATTTGCCTTTCCGGGGTGATAGTGTATCTCACAATCGTAGTCTTTCACCGTTTCCAGCCATCGCCTTTGCCGCATATTCAACTCCTTCTGATCGAAGAAGTATTTCAAACTTTTGTGATCGGTGAATATGGTGCACTTTACCCCATACAAGTAATGTCTCCATATTTTTAATGCAAACACTACCGCTGCCAATTCGAGATCGTGCGTGGGGTATTTCTTCTCGTGCATCTTCAATTGTCTCGAGGCATAGGCTATTACCTTGCCCCGTTGCATCAACACGCAACCGATCCCCGATAACGAAGCATCCGAATAGACCACCATGTCTTCGACTCCGTCCGGCAATGTCAGTACCGGAGCTTGAGTTAGCCTTTCTTTTAGCATCCGAAACGCTTTTTCTTGATCGACTCCCCAAACAAATTTTTCTTTCTTTTGGGTTAGCTTTGTTAGCGGCGATGCAATCTTGGAGAAATCTTGAATGAATCTCCTATAATATCCAGCAAGCCCCAAAAAGCTTCTAATTTCAGAAGGGTTCTTCGGGGGATTCCATTTTGACACCGCCTCTATCTTTGACGGATCCACCAAAACTCCATCGGCACTTATGACATGACCGAGAAATTGTACCTCTCGTAACCAAAAGGCACATTTAGAAAATTTTGCATAAAGCTTCTCTCGTCTAAGTGTCTCTAACACTTCTTGCAAGTGGCGTGCGTGTTCGGCTTCACTTTTCAAATATACCAAGATATCATAGATAAACACGATGACCGACTTATCCAACATTGGTTTGCAAACCCGGTTCATGAGGTCCATGAATGTCGCGGGCGCATTTGTTAGCCCACATGACATCACGAGAAATTCGTAATGTCCGTATCTTGTGCGAAAAGCCGTCTTCGGCACATCTTCTTCTTTGACCTTTAGTTGGTGATACCCCGACCTAAGGTCAATTTTTGAGAACCAACTTGCGCCTTGTAGTTGGTCAAATAAGTCGTCTATCCTCGGGAGCGGGTATCGGTTCTTTACCGTGAGTTTGTTTAACTCCCGATAATCGATACACATGCGTATACTCCCGTCCTTCTTTCTCACAAACAACACCGGTGCGCCCCAAGGAGACACACTCGGCCTTATGAATCCTTTATCAAGCAAATCTTGAATTTGGGACATCAGCTCTTGTAATTCCGACGGTGCAAGTCGGTACGGGGCTTTTGCCACAGGTTTCGCGCCCGGAATCAATTCGATCCCGAACTCTACTTCCCGTTCAGGCTGTATCCCCGGTAAATCTTCCGGAAAAACATCTTCATAATCCCGTACTATCGGTACATCTCCAATCTTCCGTGATTCTTTCTCGGTCTCATTTGCATAAATTATGAATGCCTTGCATCCTCGCTTCATGAGCTTGTGAGCTTTCAACATCGAACATACTATGGGGTTTCCTCGTTTTTCGCCATAAATGGTGACGTGTTTTCCGCTCGGAGATGTTAGTTTTATCTCTTTGCGAAAACACACGACCTTTGCATGGTATTGAGATAGCCAATCCATCCCCACGACTACTTGGAATTCTCCCATCGACATCGGGATTAGATTTATCAAATATTCTTCATCGTCGATGCTCAGTTTGCAATTTTCACATACATCACAAACAATAAAGCTTTTGTTATTACCTATCTCTACTTCTAAAGGCACAGGTAATTTTGTTAAAATAAATGAAGGATGTCGAATAAACCCATATGAAACAAAGGATTTATTCGCACCCGTATCAAATAACACGTGTGCGGGAATTGAATTTACAGCAAATATACCTGAGACCACATTAGGTTCAATCTTCGCTTCTGCGGCAGTTAGTTGGAAAGATCTTGCCTTTGCTTTCGGGGCTTCACCTTTCGATTCTTGCCCATCTTTCTTTCCAACCAGTTCCGGGCATTCCGACTTTTTGTGACCCGTTCGATAACAATTGTAACAAACCGTCACCTTCTCCGGGCATGACATAGCCATATGTCCCTTTTTCTTGCATATGGGACAAGGCTTATCCTTGTAACGACATTCGCCCTTATGATTCTTCCCACAAATTTTGCAACCTGATGTACTACCTTTAGCATCTGATCTCTTTGCGGATTCATTCGTTCTTGCTTTCTTGGTAGGGCTTGGATTCACATCTAGTGCCCTTCGTTCACCCCGTTCTATACTCTTTTTCAATTCGATCTCCCTTTCCCGAGCAGCATTTACAATCTCGGTAAGGGTCTCGTACTTTGAAGGGGTTATGAACTCTCTATATTCCGCGCTTAACATGTTATGATAATAATAGACCTTTTGCTCTTCATTCGTTATCAATTCATCACAGAACTTCATCTTGTCCATAAACATCCCTGTGATCTTGTCTATGGATTCACCTTTGTGTCTGAGTTGCATGAACTCTTCCTTGATTTTATTCACGACCGCCTTGGGACTATGGTGTTTAAGAAACGGCGTCTTAAACTCCTCCCAAGTCATGGACTTAACCGCTTCACTTCCAATCTCCTTCTTTTTGTTATCCCACCAATCTTTCGCTTGACTCCTTAGTTGACCCGTACCATAAGCTACGTAGTCTTCTTCGTCACAATGGGTTCTCTCGAATACCCCTTCGATGTCACTTAGCCATCGTTGGCACACTATCGGGTCAACCTCCCCATTATATGTTGGTGGTTTACAAGCCATGAATTCCTTGTATGAACAAGGCTTTCGTCCTCCTTGCTTTTCCTTTGCTACATTTGAATCTTCTTCTAGTTTCTTGATTCTATCTTCTACTATTGATAAAACCGTGTTTTGGATTTTATCAATAAAGCCCGACAAACTGTTTTCGATCGCCTTTCCAACCTCTTCGGCAATCACTTCCCTCACTTGTTCGGTGACTCTTGGCACCGCATTATCATTGTCTCCATCAGCCATCTCGATTTCTGAAATGTTTACATAGATTGTTAAACATTCCATTTATAACACCTGCTTTACTTGTTTTGATTTAATCAAGTTCATAACTTGATTTAATCATTCTTGTTTCGATTCAATCAAGTTCGTAACTTGATTTAATAATTCTTGTTTCTATTTAATCAAGTCCGTAACTTGATTTGATCATTCTTGTTTCTATTCAATCAAGTCCGTAACTTGATTTGATCATTCTTGTTTCTATTCAATCAAGTCCGTAACTTGATTTGATCATTCTTGTTTCTATTCAATCAAGTCCGTAACTTGATTTGATCATTCTTGTTTCTATTCAATCAAGTCCGTAACTTGATTTGATCATTCTTGTTTCTATTCAATCAAGTCCGTAACTTGATTTGATCATTCTTGTTTCATGCATTTCTTGTTTTTGAGTGAGCTTACACACTCTTTTCATGCATATTGTTCATTTCTCATTCTATACATAGTACATAATTTATTAACAAAACAAGTTAATTCTTACCGGACGATCGATCAAGCTTGAACCGAACACTTATTAACAACCTTGAGCTCTGATTACCAACTTGTAACATCCTAAAATTTTATCCTAAATTTTTAACAAAATAAGATTTAAGTACATGGCTTTCATTAACGAAGTTTATGCGTAACAAGACCTTAGTCAACTAATGACTAAGTTACATCATTTCAAAATTTGTTTAACGTGTGTTTATAACCCATACACAAAGACTACAAAAGATTTAAAATATTGCGGAAGCTTCAAAATCGAGTGTTCGGTTCTTCACTATATCACTTGATCGCCATCCGTAAGCTTCACTAATTTACCTATGATCAAAACGTTAAACTTATTAGTTTTGATCGTTATTGTAAAACATAATCACAATGAAAAACATCACATTTGAGATAGTAAACACAAAACAACAATTTTGGGTTCACCGTAAATTACGGTCTCACCGTAATTTACGGTGTGCCCTAAAATTTCCTGGTTACCGTAAACCAGTAGAGATGCACCGTAACATGTATGACCATTACCGTAAATTACGGTAAGACCGTAATTTACGGTAAGAACTGGAAATCTATGTTTTGTTTTGTTGATTCATCTCATTCAAACAATTCTTGTAATTTGCTTTTCTATCAACCTATATCATCCAAATTCTAATATTTCTAATAATGTGATAATTATTAACTAATAACATAACACTATCCATCATATTCCGGAGTATATATAAATCATGTTTCACTTGATTAATTGACCCGTTTGGCTCGTCTTAGGAAATCCTCCTATATGACGACTACCAACGCGAACCAACTGAATTTTAATAAATCAATCAATGTAACGACTTCAATGCTTAATTCGAAACAACTCTTATTCAAGATTAAATTTCATATTTGAATCATCCGAGAAATAAGTGTAACGGGTCAAGTTGCATACGTCAATTTTCTAACAATTGTTTTGACCCGTCTCACTTGACTAAGACGAAGGTCACTTCCGTGATATATTGAACTATATTGTTTACCATGTTTTCGAAACTACAACATAAAACTATTAATTAATTCATAATGTAACGAAATGGTAAATTCGTACCTTTAGAGCACGCCTTTCCCTCGTGAATTCCCTTCGGCTTGTCCGCTTGATGATCCGGACTCTTTGCCTAGAAAATTCAGTTTTACAACTTGTTTAGAACTCTTTCCATGACCATATTCATATCATTGTGAAACATGATCAAATCTGCGTTCTCATCAAATTTAACATCAAAAATCCTCACTTAGGCATTTCTACAAACACCTAACGGGTCAGATTTTCCTACCATCATTTCCAAGTTCATGACTTGCGATTTAAACCTCAAATTTCACTTTAATTAGTAACCTTGGACACATTTTAACATCAATATCACAGGAATTACCTCATATGATGAAATTTATACTAGAATTATCATTCAAATCCTAGTGTTCATCATCATCTTATAAAACCCATAACCTAGCTTCCATGGATTCATAGAATTCTCTGAATTTGGGCATGATTTCTCCAATAGTTAGTTAGGTTTTACTTCTAAACACCTAATCAACTTTAATCCGACCAAATAACACACATGCAAGCATCTAATTTCAGAATTTCAGAATCATGAGAATTTCAAGTTGATAGATTTCATCAAATTTCACATACCTTAGAATCCTCTTGCAATGAGGATTACGATTCTAGGCTCAATTCTTGATTTCTACTTGGATTAACCCTTCAATTTGCAAGATTATGAGATTTTAGGTTTTTGGGAGAAGTGGGTGTCGCCCCTGAGATGTTCTGGTCGACCAACACCTCAATTTGGGGTGTTTGGTTTATTCTTTATTAGTTCCACTTAATTTAGTTTTAAGTTTAACACTTTAGGCCCCTCTACTAAGTTCAACATATCCTTTAGTAGCTCTAAACCCTTTTATAGGTTATTTTTAGTAAACTAATTAACTAGGTTAACATTCCTAGTTAGTAAATTCTTGTCTATTTATACTTTATAGTTCCAATATAAAGTTTCATATTTTCGGGGTGTTACAGTTTTGCTAACAGAGCGCATGTATTTAAAGCACACTAGGAATCCATCTCGTGGATTTCATTTGGTACTTTAAACATTATCAAGAATCTAACTATAAAGATAGAAAGATTTTTAAAAGAAAAATTCGATTTCGATTATAAGGAACCGAAATGTTCGAATTTAGGTACATAAGGAATCCAATCAAGGACTCTGATTTGAATGATAATCATCCACAAGGGTCTAAATGTGAAGATAAAAAGATCCCATATGGATTTTTGAAGTTGAAGATGTTTTGAAACCTGTTTTGAAACCTTGCATTGGACGTGCTTAAATCAAAACATGAAGTAAAATTCTTATGAAGTTGAGATGCTAGCTATGTCAAGGCGACATATGAAGCGGAATTTGAAGGCTAAGTCAATGTATGAGGAAAATATTTTTGAAAACTATGCATGGGGTTCTTAAAAAAAATGTGTTCAATGTTTTTGAAACCTTATATATAATACATTTGAAATCATAAAGTAGGTGTACTAGGTAAGTATATTTATAAAAGTGTTTTAAAATTATGCGAGATGAATTCTGAAATTATGTATAAGGTCTTTGGGAAACATGAATGATGCTTTTGAAATCATGCACTTAATAAGAAAATATATTGTATTAATATTGTTCTCAGGCTATATGAGACATTTTGAAATTGTGAAGGTTGTTTTTGAAAACATAGCCAATGTTTTTGAAATAACATAGACAATGTATTTTTAAAAAAAAATGTTTTCAAACTATATGAAATGTTTTGAGATCATGAAGATTGTTTTTGAAATACTTGTACTGTGTATGTTGAAAAATCAAAACGTAATGGGTATGAGTTTTGAAAATACCCTTAGTTATCTAACCAAGGATTCAAAGGTACTGATGTGCAGAAGCATGATTACTCATAATGTCACTTTATTTTCTGTACTTTGTTTCTTAGAGTGAAACGAGTACTTAAAATTTTCGAGGGAATCATGAGTGATCATTTGAAAGAGAGAATCACAAGAGTAGTTTGTAAGGAACATAGTTCCTTAATACAGGTATTATAGGGAAATGCCATAAATACATGTGATTATACTTGTATATCAGAATTGCGAACAACAACTTTTATTTATGAACGAGACATATTGTTTCACAATACACGAAAACAAAAGAAACCAAGGCATAAGACAGCAACATCCTTTGTTCAGCCGAATGCTCATCCAAGGGTTGGATTTGCATTAGCAAGCTTCGAGCATTTGTTCCTGAAATGGCTTGTCTCGCCACAGTTGTAGCACGATCCAGGCGGAAAGCGAGCTTGAGCAGGATTGGCTTGTGGTTGGTTTGGACCACTTTGGTTTGGGGTAAATCGACAAGCATTTGCCAGCTGACCGAGTCGCCCACATGATGCACACAAACGACACTGTAGGTGAGCTAAGTGGTGTGCATTACATTTGTCGCATATTGGTGCTGTTCCCTTGTATTGCTTCTTAACAGGTGGTGTTGCCACCCGGACGGGTCTTGTTTGATTTGGTACTGCTGTAGTTGGGTAAACCCTTTCCGTATGACCTATAAGTCCACAAATTTGGCATTTGCGACACTTCACGCTAGCCCGATGATGAAGGCTACATTGGTTGCACAAGGGTGCAGTTCCGTTGTATGGCTTCCTAGCAGGGGGTTGAGCTAGTTGGTTGGGGACGGCTTTACCATTGTGAGCGACCATGGCGAAGTTCTGAGAAGCCTTTCGCTTTTTTTTTTGACTTCTTAGGGGATCGTTCATCCATGGTCTTTGATTCCTTGATTGGTTTCTTGGCTGGTGGTGCCGTCACTTGGCTAGGTCTTGCCTGTTTTGGTGCAACCGCTATGGGATTCTTTGAAGCTTTACGTTTCTTTGGTTTTGGTGAAGGCTTGGCTTCCGTCTCCTTTGGTGATTCTTGAGTGGCTTCATTCTGGAGATGATACATGGCAGTAGCTAATTCGACAGTCTTCAGGACTACTTCGCCTATTCGCTGGGCAAATTTGGCAGTCTGCTCGGATATCTGGGCGTCATCGAAATGGAGAGACATTCTAGAAGAAAATGAAAGACATAGGAAGAAACAAGTGAAACGTCATCGGATAAACAACACAGAATGGCAATGCATAAGAATTTGCGATCATTTGTTTGTTACCTAAGGCAAACAAATGAGATGGTGACTAATCAAAGTGAACATATCATATTAATGTATCATTGAAGAGATGCTCGCCTATAAGTGAACACTCACCCCAAGAGTTCCCAGGTAAGAGTGACTGGTCCGATACTGCGGATTTGTACGAACACTCTAGCCTTCGACAGAAAACTCAGGGTACAGGCATTCACTCTTCCAGTTTGCACGTGTTCACATTATACGACCCAAACTTTGACGAGATTTTTGAAAATTCAAAGGGGTTCAAAACCATATAACAGAGGGTTCAAAACCTTACAATAGAGGGTTCAAAACCTAGTAATCAATCATCCTAGAACAGATGATTAGTTTTCAAAGCGGTTTTGAAATTTGTGTTCTTGTTGAGGTCGTCGCCTAAGGATAGGTGACGGTATTGTTTTATGACTAAACGCAAGTAAACTCGCGTTAGGGTCCTAGGAAGGTTATAGACTAGGTCAAAGTATTACTAATAACCTAATTCCCTATAACCATGAGCTCTGATACCAACTCTTCTGTCACACCCCGACCGCGTATAACATGCAACCGCGGCGGAAACGTCGGGGAGTGTTGTAACAGAATTAATTGTTTCATAACCATGGCATTCAAAGTTGTATTTTATTTATAAACTTAAGAGTTACATTGTCTTAAACAGGAAATAAAGAGTTCAGAACATAATTAAACTAAGTCTATCTTCATTTTATGTCTCTAAGGCACAGGTCCGCCCTAGTGTCACGATCATCATCCTACGGAAAAGCTCCTGAAAACATATGTGAAAATAGGTACGTCAGCATAAAAATGCCTGTGAGATACATAGGTTTTGTAAAAATAGGATTCATGACTTATAAGTTTAGGAAAAATTGTTTAATAACAGTCAGTCATGAACCTTGTAAGTTGTTTTGTTTTGTAAATCATTAAAAAGCAATGATATGTGTAAGTAAGAGAATAATGTAAGGTTAAATGAATAATCAAGTAAAAATGAGTTTGTATAAGATAAGTTGTTTTGTAAATTAATGTCTTGTGAAAATAAGTTGTTTATGTAAAATGTAATATGTCAAATATTGAAATGATTTAAGTAACGCTACGACATGGAATGTTATACAAACTGTTGTACATTACGTCTGTAGCTTCCGTCAGCATGAAGTCATCTTTTGTATTCTGTGGATTATGTATGTATGTCTGTAGTTAGCATGATAACTCATGAATAGGTTTTGTTTGTAAAAGTATTGTGTTTAACTCGTCCGGACGGCAATACGCACGCATGGCAATACGCACGGATGGCCATACGCACGGGTAAGCCATATGCACGGGTAGCCCACCCGCACGGACAACACTTGTTAGGTTCCTGAGTCTGTCTATAAATAGGTGGTCCGGTGCTACTTTGTTAGAACTTTTGACACGCACGGGTAGTCTGTATGTTCACCGGAACTTTGTGACTTTCAGAACGATTAATAGAACAAACAGACAAGTAGTTAAACGTTGAATTCTGTGTTGCAAAAATCTGTGATTCGTCTTAATGGATTCCGCACACTAAGACGAAATCGATTCATCTTGTTCCTTCGATCAGATCCTGTATCAATGGGACCAACACAAACACTTATATATAGGAAGTACCAGCGGCGTATCCACCATGCTTGTATCATATTACACTCGCCTCGTTACTCAAATCATTTACCCAAACCAACCATCAATGTAAATTGTTCATGTATAAATGAATTGTCATGGGTTAATGTGTAAACCATATTGAAATGTCTATGTCCAATGTAATCCACTAAATGTGTATATCAATGTCAAAATGTTTATGTTTAATGTAGATCATGTAATGTGTACCCAAGAATATCATGTATGGTAAGTGAAATATATCAACTAAACCATATGTAAAATGCACAAAAACAAGGTATTGAAGTAAAACATGGTTTAAATCAAAGTTATGTTTTGTGGAACAAATGCATGCTATACTGATACAAACATTTATGCGGTATTGTGAAAATGCATACATCCAAGCCTTGAGACTGTGGCGATAAACCCTTAAACAAATTAAAGGTTTATCTAAGTTATGTATATCGAATTCGGTCATTCCTTCCAATCCAAACAAACCCAGGATTTCAGGAACGGGAGTTGTCAATTCCTATGGTACCACTACCTACTAACGAACGGCGTGATCGGTGTTAATGAATGTATTGTTCCATTTTAAACAACCCAAATGTCATACCAAAATGTCATACCAAAATGTAAACATGTGATGAAAACAACTGTACTAAGTATGCACACAATGGACATACATAGCATGAAATGTAATGTGAAACAAAGTACTAAGTATGCACACAATGGACATACATAGCATGAAATGTAATGTGAAACAATGTACTAAGTATGCACACAATGGACATACATAGCATGAAATGTAATGTAAAACAATGTACTAAATAAATATGCACACAATGGGCATACATAGCATGAAATGTAATGTAAAACAATGTACTAAATATGCACACAATGGGCATACATAGCATAAGCACGATGAAATCATGTACTATAAGTGTACTATTGAACATAACAAGCATATGATATGAAAACATGGAAAAGCATGAAAGTAACAAGTAGGCACATGTGTTTCACCCCAAAATGTTTGGAAAACAGTAAAAGAGGGGTCTATGTACTCACTTGAGATTGCTTAGAAGTCCTAAGATAACCACCAAGCAATGCTAGAGATCACGGAATCAAACGACACCTAATATAGGTAACTATGTTAATAAACCGGACCTAATATCGGAGGATCGGATAGAATGAGGGTTTGTAAACCAAACGAGTATGGAGACTCGTGTAATATGATTTAACAAAGCCCACATACTAAAACGAAACTTAACCTAAGTGTTTGTGACCCATTACGACCCGTTTAGGTAGATTATGCTACTTTAACGCGTCGTTCGCGTAAAACGCGTTTGGAACGCCTAACTAGTCCTATGAAAAGTAAAATATGCCTTAACATGTCTAATATGTTTGTCAAATCAGTTTAGATGTCAAAAGTTATGTTACATAAGTTTAAAACGAATTTTGGCATTAAAGGGGTATTTTGGTAATTTACCTAAGGCATATAAACTTCCTATCATACAACTACTTAAACGAAGCGACCATAAGGTATAACCTCGGAAGGTTATTCCCTATATACTATGGTCACCTAATGTGTTTGGTCGGATCCTAATGATCGGCCAAATGGGTCGGGTTCGAAAGTATAAGCGATTGTTTAGATCGCTTACCTTACGACCCTATATAAGCACTAAACTAAAAGTGACGAGCTAAGCATGCTAAAACATGCTTAACTAAGTTTAGAAAACAGGTTTGGTATCAAAACAAACGGTTTTGATACCCATAAGTAGTTTGGTTACAAAATACACAAGAATACGTATTCTGACCGAAACTACGGCTCGTCACTGAGCCTAGATAACGTGGTAATCAGTAGGTATAGTCACTAGGGACTATAACCATCGTGATTACGCTCACGTTATGAAGTTCAAACGAACTACGCATCGACCATAAACTGGTCAATGCAGAAAGTCAAACAAAGTTTGACTTTCGGACTCGAAAAGCAATAAAAGAACGAAGGAACACTTACGAAGGGTCCCCGAATGCTAATCTAGATCAAAATAGCTCAGGTATGAAACAAAGGTTTCAACTTAGAGCACACTTGATCAGATTCTAGTGAGAAATGAAGTTGGGGTATGTGGGTATTTATAGCTTTCCTGAACCGTTAAGATCGTTTCTTGAATAACGTGATCGAATCTCGTGCGTACACTTGTTGGAAAGTTGTGGTAACTAAAAATGGCCCTCAATGAGCTGAAAGGGCAAGTGTGAGTGTGTGGTTGTGAGTTAATCAGCTGAAATCTGCTGACTAATCAGTCTTATCTGATCTGGTTAGGCAGTCGCGTAGCGCGACTGGTAAGGCCCTTAGGGCTCCCGCTACGCCACCACCCCCTGTTTCAGAAATGTTTCAAAAATGACAGTTTTAGTCCCTACACGTGTTTAAGGCCTTTTTCGATGCGTTTGAACCCCGTTAACCTCATTTCAAAGCTCTAAAATGAAGTTAAAGTATAGGGAACTCAAAACATGTTCAAAAATATCTCGGATGTCGGTTCGTTTGGTCGTACGATCGCGATGTTCGGTTAATTACGACGGAATGCGCATAAGCGCGAAAAACGATCTAAATTGCGTGACGAATGGATTTTTCTCATGCCAAACACTAAAATAAAATGTTTTAGTGCTTACATAAATTTTTGGATGTCCGGATGTATTCAGAACGTAAGTTATGCGCGAAAGTGCAAACTTGTGCACTTTTTGGCACTTTTAGTCCCTAAATGACCCAAAAGTTAATTTTAGCATACCGAACACCTCAAAGCCTAGTTCTAAGCTATGTAGAGGATATTTATGGTATGTTTAACTTATGGTCATGTTCTGGAATGTTCGTTACTGATCAAATTGGCATACTTTCGTAGTTTGTCAACTTTAGTCCCTGTAAGCGATTTAACTTGTTTTTGACATACCAAAGCCTTCTAAACTTATTTCTAAGTTATGTAAAGGTTGTTTAAGGTATGTTAAGCCTATTTCACTATTCCGGAGCGTTCGTTGCATTAAACGGGTTATATTTACGCATCAGTGCGCGTATAACCTTCTAGAAAGCGATTTAGAGTTTGGAATCGAACAAGAATTGATAATGTGCAAAGGATACACATATTTGTACATGTACCAAGTATGAAATACAATATTTCATTGATACAGTATTTGTTTGATGGCTGTGGAGGCACAGGTGTCACATCGGCCATGTATACATATAATGAACACACTCATTTTTATTTTATTTAAAACTCATTGGTTTGAAATTTTCAAGTTTATGTTTAGATTCAAGAATCAAGAGAAACTTTCATCATCTTCTTTGTTACTATAAATCAAGAACAATATTTAAAGAAACTAATTTATACCTTCAAGATTTTAGTTGGGTTTTTGATAGAAGATGGTGATATGAAACTTGATTTTGCTTGATACTTGCTTGAAATCACTTCCAAACCTTCTTACAAGCTTCAAATTACCAAGTAAAGACCTTGATTATTCATGTTTTGATTTTTAAAATGGTATGGTAGTGTGATATGGGGGTGTTCGGCCCGAGATTATGCAAGAGAAGAGAGAGATTGAATTTGAATTTTGATCTTGGGAATTATAAGTTTATGGAAGGTATATTGAGTATTAATCATCATGCTCCATTCTCTGTGCAAGACACTTATCCCAAATGCAACTTTCAAGAGGGTTTTGGTAGCCTAAAATGCCGCCACCTCCCTCCTCTCTCACATATCAAATATATATATATATATATAAATATTATATGTAAATTAGCTCAAAAACAGGTATTTTACTGATTACCGGGTATTTTATCTAGCGTTTTAAACCCGTTTTAGTGCGTTTTAAATTTTTTTTTAACATTCTATAAAAATAAACTCACCAAAATATTATTGAATAATATTTTGTTTGTCTGAACTGGCCATGTTGTCGGTATTTGGCAGTATGCGCGCTGTGCTGCGCGGTACGCGCTTAAAACCGCAAACATAGGAATTTAAGCGTTTTCATTTATTTTTGTCATTCTATAAGAATAATATTATCAAATTATTATTAAAATTATTTTCAGTTGCCTTGATGGGCTGTGTTGACAGTATTTTGTCGGTACACGCGCTATATCGCGCGGTACGCGCTTAATCTTGAAAAAATAGAGTTTCTTAGCGTTTTAATTTATTTTTCCACACGAATATGATTAAAATTATTATTCTAATAATAACAGATTATTTTTAAGATATTAACACTGATCGGGTGGTCACCGATGTTCATTTCGCATTTTAACCGTTACGCGATAAGCGTTTATCTTACTATTGTCAACATAATTTTTATCGAGGTTTAATTTTACCAACATATTAAATTTCACGTATACACACCATAACCAAACAAATATAACCTCGTTACCTATTCACAATACGTGTTACAATTGTACGGTACGGCCTGAAAAGCCGGGTGTCACACTTGTAATGCAATTGGTTCGGGGGCACCCATCCGAATATGATGTTACGGCTACGATTGTCAACCGAAATTCACTTTCGTGGGATGAAGCATGAAATAATCTGTAACGGGAGCAGCAACGACATGCGGCTTATCAAAACCAAAATCAATCTTTGCTTGCTACTCCTCAAAACGACAATCACTCTACTCAAGAAAACACTCAACCTCCGACTGCATCAAACGACACCACCCTGATAAAACCGCTACCAAAACTACTCATAGAATTCTTATAATCTAAACCGTAACCGTGGCCGTTGACGAGGTTACCAATGCAGACGTGGACGATCTCGTCAATAGCAAAACAATCAATGGTGGCAACATACTCAGAAACCTTCACAGCCTCAACCGACCCAATATGCATCTTGGCATGTGCCGCCCACTCCTTACCAATCCCAAGCATGGGCCCCCACACAACCACCTCCCTCTTATCCACAAGCCCAATTCAACCAGTCCTACATGGCGTATTAGTAGGACCAACTACCTTTCATATCTTCCCAGTCGCAAGCCCAGTTTCAGAAAGCCCAATTTCAGCAGACCTATCCGCAAGCTCAGTTTCTAGATCTAAATGCTCTCAATGCTCTAAGCCCTATAGATTTGGGAACAACTTTGTCAATGATGTAGGTCAACCTTCCAGACCCGACTTTTGTTAGGAAACTTTTTATGTAAGTATTGAAGAAAAACTTATTCAGCCTGATCTAAAGAAGAAGATAAAGTACTGAAGATCAAACAACAAGAAGAAACCAGATAGGACGATTGAAAAGAACAACACATCTTCTTCAAAGAATCAAAAGCTGATCAAGAACAATAGAAGATTATAAGAAAAGAAAATTCTGATGGATCTGATGATATTTCTGATGAAATATCATCAGTTTCTTGCAAATCTGATCATCAGACTTTCTGATAAAACCCCACTTGTCTGAACGAGTTCTACCCTTCCACAATAATCGAAGCAACTTGACATTATTGGATCTCATGATGACCAAAGCAACTTGATAATTGGATTCAATGAATATGTTAAGAAGCTACTTTTTGCAGGACATATACATGAATAAACAAATGTTTATTCATGCCCCTGGGCTCTCTATAAATAGAAAGCTCAACAAGCAAAGGACGATGAGTTAAACCAAGCATTCAATACATACAACAAAAACTCCATCGTCCTTTCACCTCAGAATTACACAAGTATTCGATTGTAATAGATAATAACCTCACAATCACCTTGTAAACCATTTTGTTTCAAAGGGATATAAACTTGAAAATTCTGTAGGTCTTGTTTCTTGAAAGTCTGATTTCTATTTCCACACACTATTTTCATATTTGTTGAAATCATTTGCCATATTACGTGAAAAGAAAGTTTTAAGTCTAATTGGGACTAACAATTGATATCAGAGCACACTGAATAAATCATTTTCAAATGATCAATTGCTCAACTTTTTTTCTCTAAATATGGCAAACTTTCAAACGTGGAATAATGCTTTCAACATTGGTTCAATGTCTAAACCTCCGACCTTAGTCAGAGAGGAATACCCACAATGGAAAATTAGGATGGTCAACTTCCTTAATGGACATGACTGAACTCTGTTTCAATCCATTGTAAGGGGTCCATATGTACCAATGACTGAAATACCAGTTATTCCACCAACTGATCAATCACCAGGCGTTCCTGCCTCCTTGGCTCCCAAAAGTGAAAGTCTTTGAATCCAAGAAGACAAGGACCTGATGACTGCAGATGAAAGGGCCAAATCACTTTTAATAATGGCTCTTCCTAATGACATATTCTCTTAAGTTGATGCATTTTCATCACCTAAAGAGATATGGGATCAGTTAGAAAATCTTTGTAAAGGAGGGGAAAGGATGAAAAGAAACAAAAGAACAAAGTGTGTTTCCTCCTATGAGAGATTCAAAAGTATACCAAATGAAAAACTATATGAAACCTATCATAGATTTGAAAAACTTTTGAATGAGCTAAAGAAAATTGGGATTATAAAATCAAATGATGATAGGATTATATAAAATTTCTGGATGCTTTGCCTAGAGCATGGAGAAGTCTAACCATGACTTTCTCCTCCACCTTAGAACTAGGTAATATGAGTCTTCATGACTTATATAGCATTATGGTCCCCAGAGAAGAAGAGATATATGAAGAATCAAATCAAAGAGGGGGATCTTTAGCTTTAATCTCAAACTCACAAAGAACACCCATCAGTGATCCACAAACCTCAAACTACCAAAATATTGAAAATTCTGATACATCATCAGATTTTTCTACTTTTGCTGAAGCAATTGCATTACTCACAAAAACTTTTGAGCAGAGGTTAAGGGGAGGTGGCCAAAGGTACCAGAAAAGTGATAAAGGGAGGATGGAAGGAAGATCAAAGGATAAGGGAAAAGCAAACGTTGTGTGTTAGAAATGTAAACAAAAGGGTCACTATGCATCAGAGTGCAAAACTAAGAAACTGAAGAATGTTGCATACTATGAGAAGAAGCTGGAAGAAGCAACAAAAAGTCAGTTTGATAGCAGGGACAGATACATGGCTATCAGATGACTCTTTTGATGAAGAAGGATGGCTAATTTCTGTCTCATGGCACTTTCTGGTGAACTACCTGAAACATCAGAACATAAGGTAAATCTAGATAATCTTGACCTTGAACACAAATTAAATAAACTCATGTCAGATTTTCTAAGTCTGCAAGATAAACATAAATCAGAAAGTAAAAAATCTGATGAGTTGCAAAGAACCCTAAATAAAGTTACAATTGAAAACCAGTTACTGATAGAAGAGAGCTTAGATCACAGAGCAAAAATTGAATTTTATGAAAAAGAAAGGAAAGACCTATACCAGAAAATTCATGATAAAGAAATAAATGTAATGGGTTTTCAACAAGCAAAGGAATTGATTAACTTTATTGAAATCACACCAAAGAACAGAGGTGAGGGTTTAGGGTATGTAAAAACAAATGAAATAAAACCCACCACCTTTGTTAAGGCAACACATCAGATTTCTGATAAATTTACATCAGAATCTGATTCTGAATCATACAGATCAATATGTTCTGAGAACTCTTTTGAAATCTCAAAACTCAACTTAAAAGCAAAAAGAAGTGAACTCAAACAAAAAGTTTCGAAAATTCCAGAAGTGGTTCACTCAAAATTTCAAAGTTATCCAAAAATTCCATCACAAGAAGAGAAACCAGAAAATTCTGATAAGGAAACTTGTATGTGTGTTGACATTATGAAGCTGGTACAACACCATCTCCAAACAAAAATTAAAAAACTTGTTCATGGCTCAGCATGCAACAGATATTCTGATGAAAGTTCATCAAAAGAAGAAAATTTGACTAAAACTTCATAAAAAAGTAACCAAGCAAGTCTGGGTACCAAAACCCTCTAACTTTACCATTTCAGGACCATCATGTGCAGCAGATCTGGTACTGCGATTCTGGTAGCTCCAAGCACATGACTAGAGATAGGAGCTTGCTCAGTAACTTTGTTTCAAAACTGGGTAAATTGGTAAACTTTGGAAATGGTGTAAAAGGGAGGATTTTGGGGTATGGATGTATAAAGTATGGAAGTTTGACCATCGAAAAAGTAGCCTATGTAGAAGGCTTAAAGTACAATCTGCTGAGTTGTGGTCAATTTTGTGACAAAGGTTTTCAGGTAACCTTCTTACCAGAAAAATGTTTGCTAATTGGTATGGGTGATAATAAGATATATTTAAGTGGAAAAAGAATAAGACAGTCAATCTACTATTTTGATTTCCAAGAGGAAAATGAACATGCAAAATTATGTTTATTTTCAAAAATTAACAAAGGTAGTAGTTGGCTGTGGTACAAAAGATTAGCCCACTTAAACTTTAAAAATTTAAGCAAATTAGCAAACAAGGGACTGGTAAAAGGATTACCTTTCATATCCTCAAAGAAGGATAAAATTTGTGAAGTTTGTGAAATGGGTAAATCTAAAAGAAGCTCACACAAAACAATTTTTGAATCTTCAGTAACACAAAATTTAGAACTTTTGCATATGGATCTTTGTGGACCCATAAGCACTAAAAGCTTTACTTGTCATTGTAGATGACTTTTCCAAATACACATGGGTAGAGTTTTTAAGAAAGAAAAGTGAGACTCCAGATCTGATCATAAATTTTATCAGAAAAATTGAAAATCTTTTAAAACTAACAGTCAGAATGATCAGAACAGATAATGGAACAAAATTTAAGAACTCAAAAGTTGAGAGCGTCCTTGTAAGAAAAGGAATCTCTAATGATTTTTCTGCTCCAAGATCACCTCAACAGAATAGAGTGGTAGAAAGGAGAAACAGAACCTTAGTGGAAGCAGCCAGAAAAATGCTTGCTCATGCAAAACTGCCCACTCATTTTTGGGCAGAAGCTATAGCAAATGCTTGTTTTACCCAAAACAGGTCCATTATCAACAAAAGGCATAATAAAACACCCTACAACATTATAAATGGAAGAATACCAAGTGTAAAATTTTTGCACACACTTGGTTGTAGATGTTTTGTTTTCAATGAATTTGAAAGTCTTGAAAAGTTTGACAGAAAAGCAAAGAAGGGTATTTTTCTTGGTTATTCAATGTCCTCAAAAGCATATAGAATTTTTATCCTAAACACAAGGACAATCAGAGAAAGTTTATATGTATCTTTTGATGATTCATCAGAAACAGAAGTTTCTGATGAATATATGAAGGATATAAACCTTTCTGATAAACAAGAAAAACTTGAACATCTTTTTGAAATAGTAACAGAAGATTTCCTAGGAGATGATCAAACTCTTACAAATAAATCTATAGAAAATTCATGTGCTAACCCTGCAGAACGAATGGAAAATGTATCAAAAACCTTGAGTCAGAACAATGAAAATACATCTGACAATCAAAATTCTGATACATTCACAAATGAGGCAAATGCTCAGGGGAAACTTCAAATCCATCAGAACCAACAACTTTTCATAACAAGTTGAGATGGATAAAAGGACATGTTCAAACTGACATCATTGGTAATCCAAAAGATGGTGTAAGAACAAGATTTGCCACAGCACATGAGTGTGCTTTTGCTAGGTTCTTAAGCTAGATAGAACCCAAGTCTGTCAAAGAAGCTCTAAATGACTCAGACTGGATTCAAGCAATGCAAGAAGAGCTTGATCAGTTTGAAAAGAGTAAGGTATGGGATCTGGTGCCAAAGCCAAATGACAAGTCTGTCATAGGCTCAAAATGGGTATTTAGAAACAAATATGATGAAAATGGCATGATAACAAGGAATAAGGCAAGGTTAGTGGTTAAAGATTATTGTCAACAAGAAGGTATTGACTATGATGAAACCTTTGCACCAGTGGCCAGATTAGAAGCAGTAAGAATCTTTTTTGCTTATGCTTCATCCAAAGACTTTAAAGTATATCAAATGGATGTAAAATCTGCATTCCTAAATGGTAAGATTGAGGAAGAAGTTTATGTGCATCAACCTGAAGGCTTTGTTGATCCTAATTTTCAAAACCATGTCTACAAATTAAACAAAGCTTTGTATGGTTCGAAGCAAGCTCCTAGAGCAAGGTATGAAACACTTTCAAACTTCTTACTCAACTCTGGCTTCACAAAAGGTACTATTGATACAACTCTTTTTCTTAAAACACACAAGGGTCACACTTTGTTAGTCCAAATTTATGTTGATGATATTATATTTGGATCAACAAATGAAAAGTTTTGCAAAAAGTTTCAAAAATTAATGACCAACCACTTTGAGATGAGCATGATGGGTGAGTTAACTCCCATGGCAACAGGGAACAAACTTGACTCTGATAAAGAAGGAACATGTGTGGATATTAGAACCTATAGGGGGATGATAGGATCATTGTTATACTTAACTACAAGCTGACCATATATTATGTTTGCTACATGTTTTCTGGCAAGATATCAATGCAATCCTAAAGAATCTCACCTAAAAGCAATCAAAAGGGTTTTTAAATATCTAAAGGGCACATCAGAACTTGGTCTTTGGTATCCTAAAGATACAAACCTTGAACTAATTGCATACACAGATGCAGATTATGCAGGATGCAAGATTGACAGAAAGAGCACATCTGGTGTATGTCAAATCTTGGGAGAAAAGTTGGTATGTTGGGCAAGTAAGAAACAAAACTATGTTGCAACATCAACAGCTGAATCAGAATATGTAGCAGCAGCAAGTTGCCGTTCACAAGTGCTGTGGATTCAAACTCAGCTGAAGGATTATGGAGTAAATCTGACAAAGATACCCATTCTGTAGGACTCAAAGAGTGCAATTGCAATTACAGAAAATCCAGTTCATCACTCTAGAACCAAGCACATAGATGTCAGATATCACTTCATAAAGGATCATGTTGAAAAAGGTAACATAGAGATGTACTTTATTCCAACAGAAAACCAAATTGTTGACATTTTTACAAACCTATTGATGAAAAGAGACACAATTTTCTAATTAGCAAACTTGGCATGGTTAACATAAAGGATGAAGATATTTCAGAAAACAATGTGTCACAAAATGAAAATCAAACTGATGAGTCTAAAGGAGATAATCAGGTTGTAAACAAAAATTCTGATGATCAAAGAATGAAACAACAGATTTCTGATAAAGAAAGCCATTAATCTGACGAAATATCAGAAAATCTGTTGATTCATCAGAAAATTTGATGAATCATCAGAAAATATGATAAAACATCAGAAAATCTGATAAAACATCATAAAATATGTTAAAACGTCAGAATCACCTCTGATTATCAGAAAATTTCATGAATCTCACCATCTTTATTCATATCTCATATTTGTATAAACACATAACTGTAGATAATCTGTTTTGAATTTTTTTCTTTGCATAGTTAAAATAAAAAAAAATAGAAAAGGGGGAAAGACCACTTGCATTAGGATAAATTCAAAGCCACCATAGGGAAAATCAACCGTCACAGGTGAAATTTTCTGCAAAAATTCATTTCACTTCTACTTCCAATGCATGCAACGTCATCTTTCATAAGAGTATAGAGAGACACGAGGGCATAAAAATGATTAGGGGCTATAAAAGTAGCCACCTAGTTATTCAATGCTACTCCCAAACGGGGGCTTAAAACCCTGTCATATATCCTCTAAACCAGATATCATATTAAATGAAGAGAAAGAAAAGGAAAAAGAAAATCTTGAGTTGTTAATACCATTTATGGCATAACTATCACTTTCATCTATAAATATTAACAACTCTTGAAGACTTTCTTCATCACAACAACCTCCACTTCAAAACTTTTTCAGAAAATTTCACTTTCAAAAACCTCAAATGGCAAAAGAAATCAGAACCGAGCACTTTCCTCTCATTCTTCACACCACACACAACCTTAGAGTAAGGTTAAAATTGGAAGGTCCTGTGTGGGAGGATTGCCAGATTGTGTACAACATGTTAAAGCAAAGTCCTTTGGGCCATGCTATATCAACACATGTCACAATCTACCTTGCACTCCTTCAAGAGTTTTGGTGGAATGCAGAAACTGTCTACAGAGGCACCAGCATGTGGATACAAAGCAACGTGATGAACAGGATAATCATTCTAAAGGAGGAAACTCTTAGAGATGCCCTCTAGTTGACTGATGACCCAGACACCACCTTCTTCCCAATGGAAATGCTAGAAGAAACCCTGAAGGATATGGGTTATCTCACACCCAATGTTTTGAGGCAGATCCGCAAATCTGGTTTCATTCAACCATTCCGGTATTTGGTAACACAGACCAGTGTCTGCTTCTCAAAGAAAATTGGACACTTCAATGAGCTGTCTTACAGGATGATGGAGGTGGTACATGCAGTAGTACAAGAGAAACCTTACAACTTCTCTAAGTTTCTCATGAGAGATTTGGAAGCAAACATGCACATTCGTCAACCTTTTCTGATCTTTCCTCGTTTTGTGACCAAGGTGATAACAAGCCAGTTGGACTTCGGAGGAGTAAGAAATTGGTACCCAAGGGCCCAGGTTGTCTTACAAGAAAATTTGAATGTCCCCTCCATAGTTCCAACACCTAATCACAGTGGACACGGAACCTACTTATGGTTGTATGTTAGGAGTTTCTATAATGATTAGTTTTTATTTGTACAAATTTTTGTTTGTTTAAATAGTATATATTTGCCTTGTTTCAAAAATATCACAATAGATCTAGGGGGAAGTAAAATGGCATATCTGATAAAATCAAGAAAAATCTGATGAAGTTTAAAGAAATCTGGTAAAAATCAGAAAATCTGATAAAACATCAGAAAAGTTTTAAGATAACCAGAAAGACTGATAAATCAATAGAAAAATGAGAAGAAATATCAGTTAACATTGCTTAAAACCAGATTCAAAAAAACTTTTGACAAAGTAGAAAAAGATTCATAAAAGTTTCTGTCAAGGATTAAAAAATTTTCTGGTTAGTTAATCTTCAAAAGAACAAAACAATAATGTTAAATTGATGTGAAATTTTTCACAACAAACACTCCTCGAAGATCAAGAGCAATGATTTGAAGTTCAGAAATGCTATGTAAGTAATATCTTCAAAACCTTACTTATTCCCTCTCATCTAAAAAAAAAACTTATGATTCAATCTCTAAATTTGAATCCAATGAATTCTGATGAAGTATAGAGAAAATCCAACACTCAAAAGTTTTATTTAAGAATTTTCTGATACACATCATCACAAAGACTTATTGGGAACAAAGTCAGTTTCAAAAAGGATTTTTATTGGACCTTTTTACAACATAAGGGTCCCACAGGGAGAAAAAGGTGCAAGTTGGATGTTAGTGTTTATCTTCTAAAATCTTTAAAATCTCCGATTTTTAATAAAAGATTTATATCAAAATTTTCGGAGATATACCAAGGGTTTTGTAAAACGGCTGTTTCCTTAACGCATTAAAACATCATTAAGGTGTCATAAACCACCTTAAATACAAACAACCCACGATAAACACTCAAAGATCTCTGTCTCAAAACACTATAAATACATCTTTCAAAGGCAGAAATTCCACTTTCAACTTCCTTCCTCAAAAGCAAAAACCCTAAAAACCCATTTTCGAAGCAAAAACTCAATTCACCATGGCTGCAATCAACATCAATATGCCACCAGTTGAACACTCTGTTCAATTCATCAATGAAGCAGAATTCCTACCCCTTGAAAAGCAACAATGAAGCTATGAACACCAACATAGAAGAATACGACATGAAGTGCCAAATTTTGATCGAATTTCTGACAAAGTGTCCTATTGCTCAAACCCTAACAAAGACCAGAGATATACCGGAAAAGCTTATTCAACAAGTAGTAAAGACACTCGAACTCTCAAATCCAAATGAACTTACAGCACATGTGTGGAGAGATATCTTCATTACAATTACACCGGAGAAGATAAGGGAATGTCTGGAGTTACCTATAAGCCAAAATTATGATCAAGCACCAACAAAAGATGATATGTTTGCACAACTTGATGCTGTGATGGGATACAAGGTAAAGATCTCAAAGATTGGCGAATTTAAAAGGAACAAGCTGCCTGCCTTCTGGCAAGTATTAATGGAGATCTTAAACAAATGCCTATCATCAAAAATTGGGGGAACATATCAGATTAATAAGAATGTTCTGACAATCATGTTCAGCCTCATCACAGGGATGAACATTGATTTTGGAGCAGAAATATTTACTCTGATCAGGAGATCAATATTGACCAACACTGGGAGAATAGATTCACATCTACATTTTCCCAGATTTTTGTCAATCATGAGTTCTGATGCATTTTCTAAAAGGAATATGGAAATTCCTGCATCAGAAAATATATGGAGTACTGAGGTGATGAGACCATGGTTTGCTTTGGGCTCCTGGAAATCAGATTTTGATGTGCCTGCTCTATCAGAAAGTGTGATGAATCTGATACCAGAGGATTCAGCCTACAGAGTAGAATATCTAAAGATGTTGAACATAAAACCAGAGAATAAAGCAGTTTTTGACAGTGTATCCCCAATGGAGCATGATGCCCAAGAATCGAGTGCACCACAAACAGAGCAGGAGGCTCAATCAGAACCACATCAAGATGATAAAGATGTACACATGAGTCCCTTGGCAGAAGAGCATCATGCAGAAACCTCACACATGGGAGAAACGGATGTTGTTCAAAATTCTGATAGTGATTCTAATGAATCAATTAATGGAGATTATATCATAGAACATAGAGGTAGTATTTCTGAAAAACAAGTTGTGAGTAAATCCAAAGACCTATTCTCTGAATCAGAAAATGAGGAGGAGAATGAGGTGGCAACAGGTGGAGATCAGTCCACTGATCAAGGAAACCTGGATGAGAAAAACAAGAGTTTCTCAACAACTCATGGAGAACCTGAAAAGGTTCAAGGATATGAGGAAAACCATGATTTGAATAAGTTTCAATATTCTGGTGTGGGTATGAAAGATTGGGATTATTACCAACCTGATAACCTTAAAACGGCAGCAAGTGTGTCTTCTGCTGGTGTTAGAGGTGGAACATCTGTTGTTCCTCCTGTTACCCAACAACAACAAACTATGTCAACAGAACAACTTCACAAGGAGCTTGATGGCATCACAGTTATTTGTACGTGAAGGACAACAACGGAAGAAAAGCTTGATCCGATACTGGAAGAGATCAGAAACCAAGATCTGATATTAAAGCTTTATCAGAAACTGTTGAAACTGCGAAGAAACAAACAGAAGTCAACACTGCAGCTCTCAGCAAACTTCAGCAGTCATCAGAAAGCAGAGAGAAGTCATCAGAATTTGAGAAAGCTCTCAAAGAACTTCAAGAAGTCAAGGCAAAAATGGCAGAAGTTGCAAGTGTAAGGGAAAGCTCAAGTGCTAGGATAATTCTAGAAGAAATTCAAGTCCTAAGAGCTAATAGCAGCAGCATGGCTGAGGCTCTTGAAAAATTGATGGTGGAATGGTCTACATAGAAGAATCAAGACAAACGGGAGTTTCAGAAAATGCAGAAACAAGAAGAAAAAATGCTCAAACTCTTACTAATGTTCAATGGTTAGTAAAGAGGTTGCAGTATAATGTTGCCAAACTGGCAAAGATTGACTTTAATGAACTGAAAGCTCAAATTCCACAAGATGAACCAGCAAGTGGACCAGAAATTTCTCAACAAGAACAGTTCAAACAACCAAAAGTCTCTCAACAAGAACCACCCAAACAACCAGAAACCTCAACAACACTGTCACACCCCCAAATTAGCATACTCGAAAACCCCGCTAGGCGTGTGACGTACCAGGATCCAGCCACCAATCACCTTGAACTATTTACAAGATATTATATAAAAGATCCCATTTATTACATTAAAGTATTCTCAACACATAACTTAAAGTTTAACATGTTCAGCGAAAGCATAATGTAAACCATTGTTCAATGTTCAAAAGTAAATATATGGAAACCAATGGTCTTGTCACATGTTTGCAAGTTTCTCGACCCATGACCACTCCAGCAATTCCAGACAGCAAGTTCCAAATCCAAGAATCTAACGACATGCGAGCATGCAACAAGTGTATCAGCACAAAGCTGACAAGTTCACAGTTTCACCAAAACGTTTAGTTACCAAGTGTTTAGTTCAGTTTAATAACAATGTTGATAATAACTTGAGTACCGAAAGATGGCATCAGATTATTTGCCCATCCCCAATGCCCCTATCAAAACATTGGTCGTGGTTTAAGGTCATTACTTCACGCCCGTCCTCTCAGGTACGGTGTGAGGTTGCCAAGCCTAATAGCGCTATCAACTAATACCCCGTTACCCCTCAGGTAACTAATTCGGTATAAGATGGGACTTAAAGTGATAGGAATGAGTGTATTATCCAACATCCCAGTTTAACCCAGAAAAGGTGTATTCCTCTCAGGAATACCTGTTTGATTGTCCCACCCACCGGGACAAATGCTCAAGAGAAGTGAACTCACCTTAGATTTGCTCGGTAGGTTAAGTAACTTGAACTAATATAGTCAACCACGTCTTACTATGGTTGCCATACAAGTCAGGTTCGGTTCAAGTAATGCACGTATGTGTTCTACACGTATACTACAGGTTACGTACACAGAATGATCATGGCATACACGTAATATCATGGCAGTTAATTAACAGTACATAACATGTTTAACGGTAGCATTTACGTATGCGTACAAAGCCCAAGTGTGCGGCCCAAATACCTGGGCCAGTGCTAGTGTCCGAGTCCATAATAATTGTGCGAATGGGTGGTATCGAGTCAAGAGTGTGTGGTCTCGAGTCAAGACTGTATGGTCTCGGGTTGTAGTCCTAAGGATCTCGAGTTGCAACTAAGGGGATCTCAGTTCATGCATTCATCACTCGAGACTAGGTGGTCTCGAGTCAGGTCTCTAGTCGCAACAAGACCCGCAACCAAGGTCTCGAGTCTTGTTGTTTGTGTGCAAGTGAGGTGTGGTCTCGAGTCGAGATTGTGCGGTCTCGGCTCGCAACCCCTGTCAAGACCAAAGATGTAACAGACTTCCTAAATTGCAGCCCATTATCTCCAGATCATCAGTAACAAGTTTGGCAGTTTCAAATCAGATCAAAACAACAATTAATTCAGAAATCATACCCCCTAATTATCCTCTAATCATGAACAATCATCAACAAATCAACATCCAAGGCATTCATTCAAATTATTGGAACAGTTTTACCACTTAATATCATGCAAACCTAGCCACCATTCAAAACATGGTCAACAATTTCATATGATAATCATGCAAACTCAGATCAATATGATTGTATATTCATCAAACACAAGGCCCTAAACAACTGATTTACTCATCTCACGTGAACAATCTCATATTAATCAAGTGTCTAAACAATCTTGTGATCATCAACCCATCGCATAATCCACACCCCTAAACCCGATTCTAACAGTTTGCTATCATCATAACCAACATATATTCCGGATTTGCAATCACAATTCCATTAATAAATCTACTAGCATGAACCCCAGTTATCACATAAGATCATAGCCATCACAACATCAATTATCATACAATCAAACAGTAATGAAGCACTAATCGGAAGTGTGCGATGTGTATGCTAGACAAGGGAAGATCATGTTGCAAAGAGAAGAGGGCTTCGAATAAGGGGGAAGGGGCTGCCGTCGAACAAGAAGGAGGAGAAAAGAGAGAGCTTAGGGCTTTGTATGTGTTTGTGTTTTGTAAAATATGAGAAACACATCACCCATGATGGATGTGTATGTGCATAGGGGTGAGCCGTGTGACAACTCGTATAAATCCATGTACATTGTAAATTTGTGTTACGCGTGCTTTGTGAATTCATGTATGATATGTGATTTATATACGGTGTGTGATTTGTGTCTTTGATCGATTGTGTGCTTAGTGATGTGTAAAGTGAATTTCGTGAAACCAGAAACCAAAACCGAAGTATTGTGACACGTCAACATTGTCAAACGAGATATTGTAGTAGGTTAATTTTGACACAAACGTCTCATTGGGTTATAATAAGAAACTCGTGAAGAATCCACTTTATAAGTTTCGCGAAACCGACACTTTATAGATTCGCCACTCGTCTTGTGTGTTACCAATCGGCCCAAACCCCCACCCAAAACCCTTTGCGCAGACAACAAGCCCAACCTGCCATCCCTTATCCCCTTTTGAGCAAACCTGGCCCAACCCTCATCACGCACCCAATGGTTTCTTACAGCCCACTCCACCCAAACCGCCCCAAACCCCCACCTATTTGTTAAATACGTATCTAGCATGAGGAATTAAAACCCTCTATCCCCTTGGTGATTACTGTGTGCAACGGCAGGAGAAGGAAACCCCCCCCCCCATTCGAAATCAGCTTCAAGGTGAACACAAGGTTCGTCCGTTCAGCTTCAAGGTAATTAGTAGCGCGTTTCCTTTAGTGTTTTATGTGGTTCAAATGGCTTTACATGGCTGCGATTTTTTGTAGGGTTTACCGTGATGTTTATGTGAATGATTACAAGTTAGGGTTGTTAGAAACTTGGTGTTTTTAGGGTGGTTTTGGTTGTAAAAGCGATTAGTTAACAACTAGGGTGTTTTTTTTACGGATTGGAACTTGTAATGATGATAGTTTTAATGTTTAAATATGATTCATCTGATGTTATCATGGATGAGTTTATGTTTAAAGACAATAATGTTATGTGTTAAGATGACAAGGTGTGTCTAGGGTTCATGAGAATAAAGAATCGTGCATGGGGTTATCAATAATATGTGTAGTCAGGTGTATATGGATTAGGGTTTAGGATCTTGATGCCCGAGCATGTTAAATTTTCTAAGAGTCTGCTGTAAATGACTTATTATCTGATGTTAGTCGTTATTAGAAAGTGTTGTGATCACATGCGTGAGTTTTAGTAGCGTTTAAACGATAAACAACATGCTGATTAACTAAAACAGCCAACTTCAGTTGGCTGTAAACGGACCGTTATAAATCGAAAAATTGATTTTCTAAAGTCTTAACTATATTTTTTCGAAAAACAAATCAAATGGCACTGGAATCATATTTTTTGAGGTAGTTTGCTATTTTTAAAGGTCCGTTTTGTACAGCAGCAAAAGCTGCGTTTTTACTGCAGAAAATGTGTGTTATGTTTTTCATCATAACTTGAAATCTGTGTAGAATTATGTCATGAAATTTGTACAGTAGATGGCCACGGGTGTCAATGTAATTCTTCAACTGGAATTCGGTCAATCGGACTTACGATGAATTTTAAATGAATTTTTCCGTGGACTGCAGTCAGAAAGTGATGAATCTGATTGCAGCCCGGTAAATGATTTTTATAAAATAATTGGTAATGAATTGGATTCCAAGATTTTTTACACAATAATATTTGGATTGTTTTACCATTCTGTAAAAATTTGGGAAGATTTGGAATAAGTTAACTATTTTATTAAAATACCCAAAAACAGCCCAGTTTTTGATGTTAAAGCTGAAACAACATAAGTAGTGATTCGCGTGTCTTGATGTCGGTTAGGTTATCTAATAATGATCTAACTTTTTATATGTTAACGAAAGTGTTATGTGAAGTATGGGGTGCTTGCTCTTGAGTAGTTATAGGTGGAATGTGTTTATGGGTGTGAACTGTCAAAGTGGGTGCATGTTATGTGGTAGATGCGTGTAGGAACTTTGTGCTCTATTTGAAACCACTAATGGACTAAGTGGTAATTATACTAGGACGTGATTAACCAACCTTGATTGTTAGCTATTTTAAGAGTTCAACCGAGCAACCAAAGGTGAGTTCACACTTTCGTCAAAGCATGGGATTCCCGGTGGTTTGGGAATGGGTTAAGTAACAACTATCCCCCTTAGGTGGGATGTAATCGGAATGTGTTAAGTAACAACTGTCCCCCTTAGGTGGGATGTAATATGCGTATTCTCCTTGGGTAGAATACGTACCTCAGTCCTCCTTGGGTAGGACAACAACCTTGAACTTACTAGACAAAACTCTATCATGAAGTCCCTCATTTTTATATCGACTTAATCGCCGTGCCAATGGCGAACGTGTCATTAGTTAAATAGAGCTATTAGGTTTGACAAGCCTCATATCGTGCCGCAGAGGACAGGAGTGGACTAATGTACTTGGGCACTGTCAATGATGATAGACATTGACGTAGGGCGCATAAACATGACTTCAGTCAGTAGACGATATGGTAACGGGTCTAGTGGTTTACAACATAGGGAAGCCCCCACGATATATGGTTATGGGAATATGGAACTGGATAACTTTTGGTTTTCGAAACAACTTAACAACTTATGGTTTTTGGAACAACATTAAAACAGACAACCAACTGTGAACTCGCCAACCTTTTTGTTGACACGTTACCACATGCTTTGCAGGTCGTTAGGTTATTGCTGGAGCTTGCATGGGGAAGGAGTCGTGTGGGACATGAACCGTTGTGTGTTCATGATTAACTTATAAAACGTTTAACTTTTATTTTGGTTTTTGAACTTATGCTTCCACTGACTTTTTAAATTTGGTTTTTGACTTTGGTTTGCTGAACTTTAAAACGTTTAGCTGCATTGGTTTTACTTTACTTTGTTTAATGTTTATTATGATTGGTGGTATGATCCTGGTCAGTCACGCGCCTCAGGGTAATACTCTGCTTGTGGATTTTGAGGGTGTGACAAGCCGGGCTCACTTGTTTGGGCTGTAGGCCAATACACGGGTGGGCTGGGTTTTTGGGCCGAGAACAATTGTGCCCAATATGAAGGTGTGCGATCAAGGGTAGGGTGTACGACCCAACGGTGTTGCGCGACCAAGATTTCATTATACATACTCACAATACTTTCACATAACCCATAACATAAGCAACCCATAACATCCAATTAAAATTTACACAATTAAACATTCAACCCAAATTCATTACAAACAAGTATATAACTTAACACAAAGTAGAAAACAATTAGTACAAGGCTCTGACAGTACAAGTTGTCACATCATCCCCAACTTGAAAGAAATTTCGTCCCGAAATTTGATAAACAGTCAGTCACGAAGACAAAGTGGTAGTTCAGGATGACTGTGAATTTTCTTCGGGTGCCTCATCATCCCCAACTTGAAAGGGAATTTCGTCCCGAAATTCACCAGTTGTGTCAGAATTTGGTTCAGCAGTTTTGAACAGTTGAGGATAATTGAGCTTCATCTGATCCTCGCGTTCCCAGATGAACTCCGGTCCACGCCTTGAGTTCTAACGAACTCTTACAATTTGAATCCGACTACGCTTACGAACCTTAACTTCCCGGTCCATGATTTCTATGGGTTCTTCAACGAACTGCAACCTATCATCAGTTTTCAGTTCTTGAAATGGTACCACAAGTGTTTCATCGGTCAAACACTTCTTTAGATTTGAGACATCAAAGACATCATGAACATTACCCAACTCGTCAGGTAACTCGAGCTTGTAGGCCACTTTACTGATTCGTTCCAGAATTTTGAATGGTCCAACGTAACGTAGATTAAGTTTGCCACGCTTCCCAAAGCGCACTACGCCCTTCCAAGGTGAGACTTTCAGCATGACACGATCGCCTACAGCGAACTCCAAAGGTTTCCTATGCTTATCAGCGTAGTTTTTATGGCGGTCAAGCGCTGCCGCCATACGATTTTTGATATGGACAATGTTCTCTGAGGTTTCAAGTACGAGCTCTGGACCTGTGATCTGGCTGTCACCCACCTCAGCCGAACAAAGAGGAGATTGGCAATTCCATTCGTACAATGCCTCGAACGGAGCTGCCTGGATGTTGGAATGGTAACTGTTGTTGTAGGAAAATTCTACCAAAGGCTAGTGTTTTTCTCAACCTTTACCAAAATCGATCACACATGCTCGCAGCATGTCTTCGAGTGTCTGAATCGTTCGCTCGCTTTGACCATCAGTCTGAGGGTGATACGCAATGCTCATGTCACGGCGTGAGCCGAATGATTTGTGCATCGCCTGCCACAAATCGGATATGAAACGCGGATCAGGATCGGAAATGATAGAGGTTGGCACCCTGTGCCTAGAAACCACCTCTTTCAGATAAATACCAGCAAGTTGTGAGAACTTATCAGTTTCCCTGATCATGAGGAAATGAGCAGATTTCGTCAGGCGGTCTACGAGCACCAAGATTGTATCATTTCGTTTTGAGTTCTTGGTAGCCCGGTGACAAAGTCCATAGCAATCTGTTCCCATTTCCACATGGGTATTTCTGGCTGCTGAAGCAATCCAAATGGTTTCTGGTATTCCACCTTGACCTCTACACAAGTCAAGCATTTACTTACATATGTCGCGATGTGGGCTTTCATCTTCGGCCACCAATATAAGACTTTGAGGTCCTGATACATCTTATCAGAACCCGAATGAACAGAGTGTCACACCCCGAAATATCAGAGCTGGCGTGACTGGATCGGTATCTTCATTGCACAGCGGAAGCAAATAAGCTAAGACTTCTAGAAAATGAACGCTGCTAAGTACTCGAATTCCCATGGGTTCTCCTATTCCAACCGTTCCATAGTTTTGAAAATGCAACCTGAGAAAGAACATGCGAAAAAGTCAACATAAAGTTGAGCGAGTTCATAGTTTTTTTTGAAAATATTTAAAATAAATCTTTTTGATAACCGGTTCAAAAGTTGTTGAGAAAATACAGTAAAATCATTTTCTCGGCATGATATATGAAAACTGTGAGTCTAGCCCATGAGAGAGAATGGGCCGAGCGCAAAAGAGTCTTTGTAAGCAGGACCAACTCGTCCTCTTACTTGTACATAAATTGAAAACGTTACCAAAGTTTGTAAATCCATGTATTTGTGAGTTTCCATCAAATGAATCTTAAAAACATTTGCAAATTTGAGGATCAAAAGCTGGTATGTAAGCGTCTATGAACCTAATGATCATTAATGTGTAGCTAAGACATTAATATGTGTGCCGACATAGGAAGCACTCAACCCGGTAGACGATTTAAGTGTCGATTCACTTCGACAGGGACACAAAAGCACTCTAAGTGGTCGCACAAGGACCGTGAGTGGGGCTCACCCGTACCCGATAGATCTATCCCCCTGTTCCGTGGTCCTTAAAAGGATTAATGGTACCTAAGTTAGTGCCTATTCACACGTGATCCAATAATTCATTCCATAGCTTAATCATACCCTAGTTAATATGTATTTTAAAAGAAAAGGGGGACATAAACCCATTGGGTTGTCTCGTTGTTCGTACGCAGACCAACCTAGTCCCGTTGTAGTAACTAGGACATTCCCATCACTAGTCATGAAAATCATGAACGTTTTGTAGAACCGGTATGTTTAGTATAAATCGTTCGTAAACCATTTGAGTTCCTTGAAATCCATTGGCAACAAGGTTTACAAATATGAGTTTTCGTTCATCGAAAAGTTGCTTACTTTTCCAAAAACTTGCATGTCTTTCCACCCCCGAAAACATTTATAAAAATGTAAAACAGTAAAAAGTGGGGGCTATGAACTCACCTTGACATTCCTGTGCAAAGCTAGCTTAACGTGATTCTGTGATGTCATTCCAAGAATGTGAACTCGCTAGCGTGCAACTAAAACATTCCTAATCAAGGAATAATTATAAGTTTCTAATTAAACGTAGCTAAACTACGTGCCCGAGCTCTACCGAATCGTTAACTAAACGATTCTATAAAGGTGTTATTATTTTGGTTTGAAATAACCAAACTATTGCTAGTTGATCCCGTTTATAATCGGGATAAAACTAAGTCTCGAGATCGACTTAGTTTTCGAGTGATTAAGATATATATTTATATAAATTCAAATATAAATATATAACTGCGATGTCGTGTTGGTTGTCGTGAATTAGAAATACGTAGGTGGATAGTGGTTCGTATCGGCGTAGTTGTCGTAAGATGGACATATATATATATATATACACATATATACACACACATTTTAAGCCGTGACGTTTGAAATGTAAATTTCGAAATGAGTCGTCTGAAATAAATATAGAATTATATTTAGTTCGTAAGAAAGTCTAAAGTCTACGTTTAAAATAAATATAAACCTTATAATTATTTTATAAATGTGGTCGGAAATCTCGACATTTGAAATAAATAGAAACTTCATATTTATTTTATGAAAATACTTAAGTATTTCGGGTTATCGGCGTTTTGAAATAACCTAATTATTCATGTTTATTTTATATAAACGTCGAGTTTCGTTAAGTAGTAAATTAAGTTTGTTGGGATGTTATAACTTTGTTTTGAAATTCGTAATACGTCGCCAAAATAAATTTACTTTCATATTTATTTTATAAGAAAACTCGAACTTCAATATGTGTCATTTATACCATATAAATATATTTGATATTTCGGATTTTTATGGAAAATCGGGCAGAGTTTCCTCTGTTTTTGGACGATCCCGACAATCAAAGTGTCGATATTTTTTTTTTATCAAAATTCAACAATTTTCAACAACAATTCAATCGTATAATCAAACTATATAAAGTTTTTGTCGAGTATAATAAATGTAAACTAATACCAAAACGAAACTGGTCGACCACGGTCGCGTTTAACTATATAAAGTCTAACTAACTGTTAGTACATATGTCTGTAGCTTCCGTCTGCATCGAGTCCTGTATATTTTGTGCCGTGTATGTATTTTTGTATATGTATGAACATGTATGTATGTTTTTGTCAAGACAACTCAGGGAACGGTGTTGATTTGTAAAAGTGAAATCCATCGGACGACGTATGTCATCCGATCAGATGGCCATCCGATCGGATGACTATCCGATCGGGTGACACTTATACCTTCCCTGGTTGCCTATAAATAGCAGGTTAGTGCTAGAACTTAGAGACTTTGGCCTGATCATTGTAAGGAAGCTCTGCTTGTCTGACTTTCTACCAGAACCTCTGTATTTTCACCATTAATCAATAGAAATCAGACGCATTTAACGTTGAACTTGTCGTTGTTGATTCTTTGACATAATCAAGGGATTCCGCACCTTGATTCTGATCGATTCAACCACGTTCTACTCGAATAGATCCTGCGAGACGGCCTAACAAGTGGTATCAGAGCCACAGGAGGTTGAATCGGAGATGACAACAGCAAATTCACCGGATTTTCAGCCGATTTCTGTCAAATTTCATCGGAAATTTTGACAAATTTCTCATCTTCTACCTCATTTCTAGCAGTTTTTACATTTTCACACTTTAAAACCAGAAAAACTCAAAATTAAGCAAGATTTCACAGATAAAATTGGGTAAAACTGATATCATTCGAATCGGAATTGAACATAGATCAATCCTACAAAATTTCATTGAAAAATTCGGACTAAAACTGAATCAAATCAAGCAAAAACTATGTTGAGTTCTTCGTTCTTGCTGACGTCATCCACCCGATCGGATCACCATCCGATCGGATTGGCATAGATATTGTTCCTATATTTTGCTGACGTCATCATCTCACTCGATCGGATCACCATCCGATCGGTGTGGTGTTGTAGTTTGAAGGTTTTATAGTTCAAGTGTCACTCGATCGAACGACCATCCGATCGGATCACCATCTGATCGGATCGCTATCCGACACTTGCTATCCGACACTTGGTAATCCGACGATTGTTACTTGATTGTGTCATCCGATCGAATCACCACTCGAACGGATCACCATTCGACCCAAGTGCATTAGTTTGAAATTTTTGAAAGTTGTGAAAGTTTTTCTAAGTGTTTGAAAATTTTCAGGTGTTTACAAGATGGGAGACGAATTCCTAAACCCGTTCAGTGATGTCTTTACATACAATGTAACACCCCAATTGCGTAATACAACAACACTCGTCGTAAATATCGAGGAGTTACGTTACAAATTGCTCACAACTACTGGTACTAAATTGTTTCAATATCATTAACATCGTTTTACAAACATAGAATACATGAAATTGTTCTTTTGTTTTAGAAGTCTAAGGCCCGAATGCAGTCCTATGCGTTGCATGCTTGAATAGTTGAAAACCTGAAACATATGTGAAAAATAGTCAGCATAAAAATGCCGGCGAATACATAGGTTTTATTAGCCAAGTAAATGGCAAAACATTTGGTATTGCAATACTTTAACAGCTACGAGAACTGTTAATTGAAAATAAATCTTGAAGCCAAAGAATGGAAAAAATTTAGCATTTGCAATACATAATCTTAATTGTGAAAACTCGTGACAAAATAGGTTTGTATATGGAAATATGATTATTACTAAGTCATTTTTATGCATTATATTGTAATCTTGTTTAAATCATCGTAAAAACCTGTTAATATGTTATTAGAAATCCAATCGAGGATTAATAATAACTGTTTTGAAATAAATCAAAACTTTTGAATGTATTATATAAATCAAATTAATGAGGCATGATAATACTTCAAACATCTTTCTAAGAATCCAACATATAGAGATATGGAAGATTCTACAAAGATTTGGATAATTGAACATTGAAACTATCATACACAAAATCCTAAAGTGATCTAGAGAGCGCTACAAGAATAATAAAATAAGAACACTTATATATAGGAAGTACCAGCGGCGTATCCACCATGTTCTTATTTTATTACACCCGTTTCGTTATCTAAATCACAACTACCACATAAACACATAATCATCAACTTGTTCCACCACGTAACCATGTATTAAAGTACACAATGAATCCAAACAGGGGCTCCAATATTAGTACTCTAAACATCCCATATATGTCTAACTATGAAGATAGATAGATACTACAGGGATCAGGTTCTTGTCACATTGTCAAATCTAACATGCATTAAAGTACATAGTGAATCCAAACAAGGGCTTCAATATTAGTACTCTAAACATCCTACAAGAATCGATCTATGAAGATAGATAGATGCTATAAGGATTCTGGGTTCTGTTATATTGAATTATTGAATCAAAACAATCCTAAATCCTAATGGTGATTCGGGATAACGCCACGAAAGGTAATACAATAAGCACACTTATATATATAGGAAGTACCAGCGGCGTATCCACCAAGTGCTTATTGTATTATCTAGTTTCGTTATCAAAATCACCAACAAACTACACAAAAACCAACCATCGAGTTGTAAAGTACTTCTTAAAAATCTTACTATGAAGATAGGAAGATCTAAGACTGTACTTCAAATATCCTGCATGAATCTAACTATGAAGATAGGCAGATCACTTAAGGATAAAAAATTGTATTCGCATAATCGGAATAAAACACATAAAAGCACTTAGTAAACACATATATGCCATACATTTTGAAAACAAATCGATTACACATATGAATCACCCCAAAACATTTGAAAATGGTAAAAGAGGGGAACTATATACTCGCCTGGGATTGCATACAGTTCCAGTTCAAAGGGTATAACAAAGCTCAAAAGACCAAGAGTTCAAATGTTGAAGCGGTTCCTAGGGTAACGGATACTATGTTAGAGAATCGACACCTAAATCGGAAGATAGGGTAGAATGAGGTCTTGTAAACCAAATGAGTATTGGAACTCATGTGATATGGTTTAACAAAGCCTACATTCTAAATCGGAACCTATCCTAAGTGCTTACGACCTATTACGAATCATTAAGGTAGCTTACGCCACTTTAACGCGTCGTTCACGCGAAAGCGTGTTCGAGACGCCTAACTAGTCCTATGACAAGTATTATATGCCTTAACATATCTAACTATGTTATATAATTAGTTTAGATGTCAAAATATGTGTTACGTATGCTTAAAATGAAATTATGCGTAAAAAGGGTATTTTGGTCATTTTCCTAAGGCATATAAACTACCTATCATACAACTAACTAAACGAAGTGACCATAAGGTATAACCCCGGAAGGTTATTCCCTATACAACTATGGTCACAATATATGTTTGGTAAAATCCTAATGATCGACCAAACGGGTCGGGTTCGGAAGTCTAAGCGGTTGTTTAGACCGCTTATCTTACGACCCTATATAAGCACTAAACTAAAAGTGACGAGTTAAACATGTTAAAACATGTTTAACGAAGTTAGAAAGCAAGTTTTATATCAAAACAAACGTTTTTGATACCCAAGAATAGTTTGGTTGCAAAATACGCATAGACGCGTATTTTGACCGAAACTATGACTGGTCACTACCCCTAATTAACATGGTAATCAGTAGGTATAGTCACAAGGGACTATGACCATCGTGATTACGCTCACGTTGCAAAGTTCAAACGAACTTTGTGTTTACCATAGACTGGTCAAAGCAGAAAGTCAAACACTGTTTGACTTTCACGCTTGAAAAACGATAACAAGCATGAAAGAAACTTACAAAGGGTCCAAGCTAGGAAGATTTGAACTCAAAATTTCTCAGGTTTGAAGCTTCACAAGGAGAGCTTCAACTTAGAGAAGAAATTGAGAACAAATGTGCAAGTGAAAGTGATGAAGATGGTGGGTTTATATTGGAATTGGACAACCGTTAGTATCATTCCTCGATAATTGAGCTTCGATTTGGACCTTACAAGTGTGGCACATTGTTTTGGAATACTAGGGGTGTCCCAAAACCATCAAACGGTATTGCAAATGTTACAAAAAGGACCCTAAACTTCAAATCGGTTGCTGAAAATTGCTGAAAGTTGCAGAAAATGAGTTTTCTGCCCAGATGAGGTCGTGGCGTCGCGCCACGGCAAAGACATATAGTGGTGGCGTGACGCCACCATAAGCCAGATCCAGAAACTTTTGAAAATTGTCCGTTTTGGTCCCTGCAACTAATTTAGGCCATTTTTGACTCCTTTAAACCCCGTTAACCCATTTTCAAGGCTCAAAAATGAAGTTTAAGCATAGGGAACATGAAACATGCTCAAAAACATCTTGGACGTCGGTTCGTTTGGTCATACGATTGCGTTGTTCGGTTAATTACGACAAAACACGAACAGACGCGAAAAACGATCCAAATTATGTCACACCCCGACCACGTTAAAACAACAAACCGTGGCGGAAACGTCGGGGAGTGCCGTGGCAGAATTATTGTTTCACAACCATGGATACATAAAGTTTTGTTTTATTAGAATATTTACATTAACATTGTTTTAAAACCAAAACCAACAAGTTACATATCGACTAATATTGTTATTATGTCACTTAGGCCTCGTCCAGATCCTATGTGACTCATGCATCCTAGCAATCAACATCAAGCAACATCACCTAAAACATATGTAAAAACAAAGTCAGCAAAGAAATGCTGGCGAGTACATAGGTTTTATGAGAGTATCGGACTCATGGCTCGTTTACATGCTACAATACTTTATTAGACTACAAGAGTTCAAAATACACACCTTGTTCTGAAAAGTTTATTGCAACATAATTAACCAACTCAAATCAAGTTGGTTATAACTTATAAAATCTCATAGCCATGATTCTTAACCCCAAAACATTTGTTTTAGTAAACCAACTCGTAAAACATTTCATAAAAACTTGTTAATAAAACTCGTATGGTTTATAACTTCTCAAAAACATCGTTATGTGACATCGTTTCAAACTCGTTTCCCGAGTGAACTAAATAATGACACAAAATGTAGTATGATAAGAGCACTTATGTAGTATGATAAATCAAGCAGCACCTAGTAATCGAATCACTAGTAAATAAATTGACACCTCAACCGGAAGATCGGATAGAATGAGGTCTTGTAAACCAAATGAGTGTTGGAACTCATGTGATATGGTTTAACAAAGTCTACATTCTAGATCGGAACCTAACCTAAGTGCTTTTAACCCATTGCGACCCATTAAGGTATCTTATGCTTCTTTAACGCATCGTTCACGCAAATGCGTGTTCGAGACGTCTAACTAGTCCTATGACAAGTATTATATGCCTAAACATGTTGCATAATCAATTAAGTAACAAAAGTTTATGTTACATATGCTTAATTACCAATTATGCATAAAAAGGGTATTTTGGTCATTTACCTAAGGCATATAAACTACTTGTCATACAACTAATTAAACCTAAGTGACCATAAGGTATAACCTCGGAAGGTTATTCCCTATGCAACTATGGTTACTAAACATGTTTGGTCGGATCCTAATGATCGACCAAATGGGTCGAGTTCGAAAGTCTAAGCGGGTGTTTAGACCGCTTGACTTACGACTCTACACAAGCACTAAACTAAAAGTGACGAGCTAAACATGTTAAGACAGGTTTAGTTTAGTTAGAAAACAGGTTATGATATCAAAATAAACAGTTTTGATACCCAAGAGTAGTTTGGTTACAAAATACGCACAAATACGCATTTTGGTCGAAACTACGATTCGTCACCACGCCTAGTCAACATGGTAATCAGTAGGTATAGTCACTAGGTACAATAACCATCGTGATTACGCTCACGTTGCGAAGTTCAAACGAACTTCGTGTTGACCATAAACTGGTCAATGCAGAAAGTCAAACAGAGTTTGACTTTTGTGCAAAAAACACATAGGAGAACGAAAGAGGACTTACAACGGGTCCAAGAACGGAAGCTTTGATCTGAATATTCTCAGGTATGAAGTGATAAACACATCAACTTAGAGAACCAATTCAGATTCAAAGGTGTGAGTTTGAGAGTGAAGTGGGTGTTGCTATTTATAGAAAACCAAGAACCGTTAAGATCGTTCCTAGATAAACGAGGATCAATCTGGACCGTACACATATGGCACATGGTTTTGGGATACTAGGGGTGCCCCAAAACCAGCAAACGGTATTGAAAATGTTACAAAATAGCCCCTAAACTTCAAGTTAAGTGCTGAAAATGGACCTGCTGTTGCAAAAATGGAGTTTCTTCCCAGATGAGGTGCTCGCGTCACGCCATGGCAGGGGTAGATGGTGGTGGCGCAGCGCCACCAGGTGCCACATCTAGAAAAGTTTGAAAAATGGCAGAAATGGTCCCTGCACATGTTTAAGGCCTATTTTGATGCGTTTAAACCCCGTTAACCCCATTTCAAGGCTCTAAAATGATGTTAAAGTATAGGGAACTCAAAACATGCTCAAAAATATCTCGGATGTCGGTTCGTTTGGTCGTATGGTTGTGTTATTCGGTTCAATAGGACGGAAGTCGTAACGAACGCAAAAACAATCCAAATTACTCGACGAATGGAATTTTATAAGCCAATCACTAAAATAAAATATTTTAATGATTACATGAATTTTTGGATGTCCGGATATATTCAGAACGTAAGATGTGCTCGAAAATGCAAACTTGCGCACTTTTTGACGCTTTTAGTCCCTATTGATCAATAAAGTTTATTTTTGCATACCGAACCCCTCAAAGCCTATTTCTAAGCTATGTAAAGGATATTTAGGGTATGTTTAACTTATGATCAAGTTCCAGACTGTTCGATACCATACAAATCGATATAGTTTCACAGTTTGACACAATTAGTCCCTGCGATCGAACAACTTGACTTCAACACACCAAACCATCCAAAACTTATTTCTAAGTTATGTGGAGGTTATTTAAGGTATGTTAAGCCTATGTCACTATTCTGGAGTGTTCGTTGTGTTAAACTGACTGTGTTTACGCACCAGTTTGCGTATAACCTTCCAGAAAGCGATTTAAAGCTTGAAATCGGAATCAAATCAAATTGTAAAATCATCAACCACAATTACACACATAATAACACCAAAACACATATAATAACACCAAAGCACATTGTTTTATTGATAATTAACATTGTTTTACACTGTATATCGATTACAGAACACAGTTGTCACAGTCTCCCTTACTTTAGGAAATTTCGTCCCGAAATTTTATTTAGAGGAAACTTGTGAAAACAAATGCGGATATTTCGTCTTCATCTGGTCCTCACGTTCCCAAGTAAACTCTGGGCCATGTTTGGATTCCCAGCGAACCTTGACCAATCGAATCCATTTGTTCTTCAACTGTTTGAATGCACGGTCCACTATCTCCACAGGGCTCTCGACAAAGTTCATCGTTTCATCAATTCGGATCTCGTCGAGAGGAATGTTAAGATCGGCATCAGCTAAACACTTTCGTAAATTGGACACGTGAAAAGTCGGATGAATATTTCCAAGCTCTGGAGGTAGCTCTAGTCGATAGGCAACCTTTCTAATTCCTTCCACAATCTTAAATGGTCCCACATAACGAGGTGCAAGTTTTCCTTTCTTTCCAAATCTCACCACTCCCTTCCAAGGTGACACCTTGAGTAGGACACAGTCTCCGACTTGAAATTCTAAGGGCTTGCACCGCATAACCGCGTAACTCTTTTGACGGCTTCGAGCTGTCACAAGATTATTGCGAATTTTCTTGATTTTGTCTGTTGTTTCCAGAATGAGCTCAGGTCAAGTAAGCTGAGCTTCACCGATCTCATTCCAACAGACATGTGAACGACATTTTCGACCGTAGAGAGCTTCGAATGGTGCCATATTAATACTAGCATGATGACTATTGTTGTAAGAGAACTCAATCAATGGAAGATGAGAATCCCAATTACCACCAAAGTCTATTACGCATGCTCTAAGCATATCCTCCAAAGTTTGAATCGTTCTCTCAGATTATCCATCTGTTTGGGGATGATAAGCAGTGCTTAGATTTAGTTGCGTCCCCAAAGCAGATTGCATGGTCTTCCAAAAATGAGATGAAAATCGAGCATCACGATCAGAAATGATATCCAAAGGAACACCATGTCGAGATACTATCTCATCAACATAAATATTTGCAAGTTTATCAGCAGATAGATCCTCGTGAATCGGAATAAATTGAGCTGATTTCGTTAAACGATCGATAACAACCCAAATCGCATCGTGACCCTTAGATGTACGCGATAATTTAGTGATGAGATCCATCGCAATGTTCTCCTACTTCCAAACCGGTATCTCTGGTTGTACAATCAAACAAGAAGGTCGTTGATGTTCAGCCTTGACTTTGAGACAAGTTAGGCATTTCGATACATACAAGGCAACATCCTTCTTCATACCAGGCCGCCAATACTGAGTACGAAGATCCTTGTACATTTTATCAGCACCAGGATGTATAGAATATCGAGACTTATGAGATTCGTCCATTACCAAGGTGCGAAGATCGTCTTTTTTCAGAATCCACAAACGATCCTTGAAATAAAGCAAACCACCGTCTTTCCTTTCGAGCTTAAGCTCAAGCTGATGTGGTAATTCCTTACCTATCAAATTTTGTGAAACACAAAATTGTTGAGCTTGATGGACACGAGATTGAATATCAGATAGAGTTCGAACAGAATGAAGTTTGACTCGATCCTTTCGACTTAGCGCATCGGCCACAACATTTGCCTTACCAGGATGGTAGCGAATCTCGTAATCGTAATCGTTCAAGAGCTCAACCCATCGTCGTTGCGTCATATTCAACTCCTTCTGATTGAGAATATGCTGGAGACTTTTGTGGTCTGTGAAAATCACACACTTCGTGCCATAAAGATAGTGTCTCCAGATTTTAAAAGCAAAAACTATAGCACCTAACTCAAGATCATGAGTCATGTAGTTCTTCTCGTGAATTTTTAGATGTCTAGACACATAAGCTATGACTTTACCTCGTTGCATAAGAATGCAACCAAGTCCTAGATTCGACGTGTCACAATAGACAACGAAATTATCATTTCCCTTGGGCAAAGATAGAACAGGAGCATCACAAAACTTTTTTTTTAGCGTTTGAAACGCTTCTTCTTGCTTAGGTCCCCACTCAAAAGGCTTATTCTTCTGAGTCAAAGCAGTGAGTGGAACCGTGATCTTTGAGAAATTAGAAATGAATTGACGATAATAACCAACAAGACCAAGCAAAGATCGAATCTCTGTAGGTGTCGTCGGTGTATTCCAATCCTTAATAGCAGCTATCTTGGATGGATCCACATGAATACCCTGCTCGTTGACTATATGACCCAAGAACTGAACTTCTTTAAGCCAAAATTCACACTTGGAGAATTTACGAAAAAGTTGTTCCTTCTTAAGGAGTTCCAATGTTAAGCGGAGGTGTTGCTCATGCTCGGCTCGAGACTTTGAATAAATGAGAATATCATCGATGAACACAATGATGAACTTGTCTAAATAAGGTTTACAGACCCTATTCATTAAGTCCATGAAGATAGCTGGGGTATTCGTCAAACCAAAAGGCATGACAGTTAACTCGTAATGCCCATATCTTGTGCGGAAAGCAGTTTGGGGAATATCTTCTTCAAGAACATGAAGCTGATGATACCCAGAACGCATATCGATCTTGGAAAAGCATGATGCACCTTGCAGCTGGTCGAAGAGATCATCAATTCAAGGTAGGGGATATCGATTCTTGATGGTAATCTTATTAAGCTCACGATAATCGATACACATTCGAAAAGATCCATCTTTCTTTTTCACAAAGAGGACAGGAGCGCCCCATGGTGAAAAGCTCTGACGGATGAATCCTTTATCAGATAACTCTTGAAGCTGTTTTGATAACTCTTGCATCTCCGACGGTGCAAGACGATAAGGTGCTTTCACTATCGGGTTGGCATTGGGTACAAGGTCAATATGAAACTCTACTTGACGAACTAGAGGCAAACCAGACAGTTCATCGGGAAACACCTCTGGATAATCCCAAACAATCGGAATATCCTGAATACTCTTGCTCTTGCCTTTCTCCTCGGTGACATGTGCCCGAAAAGCAACATATCCTTTTCGCAAATAACTTTGGGCCTTTGTACACGACATAAGCTTCAAACTACCAGATGGCTTCTCGCCATGAACTTCGAGAACATCGCCAGACGGAAGAGGAATACGAACAATCTTATCGAAACAAACCACCTCAGCATGGTGTTTGGTTAACCAATCCATTCCAACGATAATATCGAAGCTCCCAAGTTGCATCGGTGTGAGGTCAATAGGAAAAAGATGGTTATCAAGGTTTAACTGACAATCACGAATAACAGAATCGAGAACAAAAGGTTTACCAGTAGCAACTTCGACAGATAAGGGTTTCCTCAGTTTAGTTCTAGGTATTGCAAGTAAAGGTTCAAAAGATAACGAAACAAAACTTCTATCGGCTCCAGAATAAAAAAGAATAGATGCAGGTCGATTGTTAACAAGAAACGTACCATTGACCACCTCGTTGTCAGCCCTCGCTTCGTTGGCATTCAAGTTGTACGCTCGTCCGCGAGCGGGATTCACATTCGCATTGAAATTTGTGTTTGGATTCGCATTTGCATTCACCAACCTCGGACAGTTGTTGCAGAAGTGACCAAACTCTCCACAATTGAAACATGAACCCGGTGGGAATCTAGCAGCATTCCCCTGAACCTGTGCTGGAACCTGAGCAACCTGATTCTGACCCTGACGACAAATGTTGGCCAGATGCCCAAGTTTACCACACGTTGTGTATTGCTTGCAAGCTTGTTGTGCAACATGATGACCATTGTAGCGAGCACAATGAGGTGCGGTACCAGCATACACTTTCTTCGTAGGTGGTTGAGACGGTGGGTTCTGAGCTGTTACTGCAAAATTCTGAGCACCCTTTCGCTTTCTCGACTTCTTCGACGACTCACCTTTCTTACCCTTACCCTTTTCCTTGACAGAATTGGTTGACTTCTTCTTGTCACCCTTGCGGGTAAGTTTACCCTTCCTGACCTGAGACTCAGTCAAGGTAGCAGACAACTCGATCGCGTGACGAACAGTAGTTGGATTAATGCCAGTCACAATATCTTGTATGGAATCGGGTAAACCATCAATATACCTCTCTATCGCTTTCTCCAACGGGGTAACCATAGTAGGACACAAAAGACCGAGTTCCTCAAAACGATCCGTATATGCACGGTCTTCTCCCCCATCTTGCTTTAGATCATCAAACTCTCATTCCAAAGCTCGAATTTCGTGACGGGGACAAAACTCTTTCATCATGAGAGCTCGAAGCTCTTCCCATGTCTGTGCCAATGCCACTACGGCACCCCTATCACGCATCATTCCGTTCCACCACATAAGAGCACGCTTCTCAAACACACTTGATGCAAATTCAACCTTACTCTCATTCGGTCACTGCACATGTCTGAATGTGCTCTCGATACTCTCGAACCACTGCAGGAGCGCAGTTGCTCCTTGCGACCCAGAAAACTTTAGCGGCTTAGTAGAATTGAAATTCTTGAAATTGCACTGTGCATTGTTATTATTATTGTTGTTGTATAACTTATGGATTTGGGTCACAACGCTTGGAAGCACAGCAGCCATTTGCTGAGAGACAAGGGTTGCAACTTCTTCAGCAGTAAAAGATTGTGCATCACATCGAGGAGGCATTGTCTAAAAGGAAATATGAGAAACGAGTGAGGTTGACAATTAGGAAAACCAAAAGAGGTTTTGAAAATATCGGCAAAACACGAGGAAGGCGATCATTTGTTCGTTACCTCGAACAAACAAACGACACGCATTGACTAATCAAAGTAAATGGGTCAGAATAACGTATCGCGAAGACATGCTCGCCTATACGTGAACACTCACCCCAAGAGTTCCCAGGTAAAAGTGACTGGTCTGTTTATGTGGATTTGTACGAACACTCTATCCTTAGACAGAAAACTCAGGGTACAGGCATTTACTCTTCCAGTTTGCACGTGTTCACATTATTTAGACCCAAACTTTGACGAGATTTTGAAAACTCAAAAGGCACCAAGCCAAATATGAGTCAAACTGAAAGGGTTCAAACCCTAGTAATCAATCATCCAAGAACGGATGATTAATTTTCGAAGCAGATTCGAAATTTGTGTTCTCATTGTGGTTATCACCTAAGAGTAGGTGACGGTTTTGTTTTTAAAAAACTAAACGCAGAAAACTTGTTTTGGGGTCCTAGAAAGTTATAGTCTAGGTCAAAGCATTACTAATAACCTAATTACCTATAACCATTGGCTCTGATACCAACTCTTCTGTCACACCCTGACCACGTTAAAACAACAAACCGTGGCGGAAACGTCAGCGAGTGTCGTGGCAGAATTATTGTTTCACAACCATGGATACATAAAGTTTCGTTTTATTAGAATATTTACATTAACATTGTTTTAAAACCAAAACCAACAAGTTACATATCGACTAATATTGTTATTATGTCACTAAGGCCTCGTCCAGATCCTATGTGACTCATGCATCCTAGCAATCAACATCAAGCAACATCACCTGAAACATATGTAAAAACAAAGTCAGCAAAGAAATGCTGGCGAGTACATAGGTTTTATGAGAGTATCGGACTCATGGCTCATTTACATGTTGCAATACTTTATTAGACTACAAGAGTAAAAAATACACACCTTATTTTGAAAAGTGTATTGCGACATAATTAACCAACTCAAATCAAGTTGGTTATAACTTATAAAATCTTATAGCCATGATTCTTAACACCAAAACATTTGTTTTGGTAAACCAACTCGTAAAACATTTCGTAAAAACTCGTTAATAAAACTCGAATGGTTTATAACTTCTCAAAAACATCGTTATGTGACATCGTTTCAAACTCGTTTCCCCAGTGAACAAAATAATGAGACAAAATGTAGTATGATAAGAGCACTTATATATAAGATGTACAAGCGGCGTATCTACCATGCTTTTATCATGCTACACCCATCCTATTATCTAATCACAACCCAAAACCAATCGTTTAATCAAATCGTTTATCTTGTTTAAGTCGTTTCAAATCGTTTAATTCGCCCCAAAATCATTTAACTAGTTTTAATTGTGAAAACTACTTTTGGTCATCTCGCTAATAACATTCAAACTTTCGTGACTCGACTATCTCGCTTCTCGCATTAACAAACCACCAAAGGGTAATTTAACAATCAGATTCAGTCATTACCCACCTAACCCACACATAACCATGGGTGAAGTACGATAACAGGATTTGTCAGATCCTATGGTACCATAACCTAATACTGGTCGGCATGATCAATGCTAATGAATGTCATTCGTTATGTAACTACAACCAACGAGTTTGTTCACTTTATCGAAATCGTTATTAATTTAGTATAAACCATTTTAATCGCTTTTGAAACCATCGTTTAAACCTCGAAAATCGTTTTACATATGAATCGCCCCAAAGCAATTGAAAACAGTAAAATAGGGGAACTATGTACTCACATGAAGTGCAAAGTATCCTCAATCAATAGAACTTCAACAAACTCAAGTAAACCAGAGAAATCAAACAACACCTAGTAATCGAATCACTAGTAAATAAATTGACACCTCAATCGGAAGATCGGATAGAATGAGGTCTTGTAAACCAAATGAGTGTTGGAACTCATGTGATATGGTTTAAAAAAAGTCTACATTCTAGATCGGAACCTAACCTAAGTGCTTTCGACCCATTATAACCCATTAAGGTAGCTTATGCTTCTTTAACGCATCGTTCGCGCAAATGCGCGTTCGAGACGTCAAACTAGTCCTATGACAAGTATTATATGCCTAAACATGTTGCATAATCAATTAAGTGACAAAAGTTTATGTTACATATGCTTAATTACCAATTATGCATAAAAAGGGTATTTTGGTCATTTACCTAAGGCATATAAACTACTTATCATACAACTAATTAAACCTAAGTGACCATAAGGTGTAACCTCGGAAGGTTATTCCCTATGCAACTATGGTTACTAAACATGTTTGGTCGGATCCTAATGATCGACCAAACGGGTTGAGTTCGAAAGTCTAAGCGGGTGTTTAGTCCGCTTGACTTACGACTCTACACAAGCACTAAACTAAAAGTGACGAGCTAAACATGTTAAGACATGTTTAGTTTAGTTAGAAAACCGGTTTTGATATCAAAACAAACGGTTTTGATACCCAAGAGTAGTTTGGTTACAAAATACGCATTTTGGCCGAAACTACGACTCGTCACCACGCCTAGTCAACGTGGTAATCAGTAGGTATAGTTACTAGGGACAATAACCATTGTGATTACGCTCACGTTGTGAAGTTCAATCGAACTTCGTGTTGACCATAAACTGGTTAATGCAGAAAGTCAAACAAAGTTTGACTTTTGTGCTAAAAACGCATAAGAGAACGAAAGAGGACTTACAACGGGTCCAAGAACGGAAGCTTTGATCTGAATATTCTTAGGTATGAAGTGATAAACACATCAACTTAGAGAACCAATTTAGATTCAAAGGTGTGAGTTTGAGAGTGAAGTGGGTGTTGCTATTTATAGAAAACCAAGAACCGTTAAGATCGTTCCTCGATAAACAAGCATCAATCTGGACCGTACACATATGGCACATGGTTTTGGGATACTAGGGGTGTCCCAAAACCAGCAAACGGTATTGAAAATGTTACAAAATAGCCCCTAAACTTCAAATTTATTGCTGAAAATGGACCTGCTGTTGCAAAAATGGAGTTTCTACCCAGATGAGGTGCTCGCATAGCGCCACGGCAGAGGCAGATGGTGGTGGTGCAGTGCCACCAGGTGCCAGATCTAGAAAGGTTTGAAAAATGGCAGAATTGGTCCCTGCACATGTTTAAGGCCTATTTTGATGCATTTAAACCCCGTTAACCCCATTTCAAGTCTCTAAAATGATGTTAAAGTATAGGGAACTCAAAACATGCTCAAAAATATCTCGGATGTCAGTTCGTTTGGTCATACGGTTGCGTTAGTCGGTTAATTACGACAGAAGTCGTAACGAACGCAAAAACAATCCAAATTACGCGACGAATGGAATTTTATCAAGCCAATCACTAAAATAAAATATTTTAATGATTACATAAATTTTTGGATGTCCGGATATATTCAGAACGTAAGATGTGCGCGGAAATGCAAACTTGTGCACTTTTTGACGCTTTTAGTCCCTATTGATCAATAAAGTTTATTTTAGCATACCGAACCCCTCAAAGCCTATTTCTAAGCTATGTAAAGGATATTTAGGGTATGTTTAACTTATGATCAAGTTCTGGACTGTTCGATACCATACAAATCGATATAGTTTCACAGTTTGACACAATTAGTCCCTGCGATCGAACAAACTTGACTTCAACACACCAAACCATCCAAAACTTATTTCTATGTTATGTGGAGGTTATTTAAGGTATGTTAAGCCTATGTCACTATTCCGGAGTGTTCGTTGTGTTAAACTGACTGCGTTTACGCACCAGTTTGCGTATAACCTTCCAGGAAGCGATTTAAAGCTTGAAATCGGAATTGAAACAAATTGTAAAATCATCAAACACAATTACACACATAATAACACCAAAGCACATTGTTTTATTGATAATTAACATTGTTTTACATTGTATATCGATTACAGAACACAGTTGTCACGGTCTCCCCTACTTTAGGAAATTTCGTCCCAAAATTTTATTTAAAGGAAACTTGTGAAAACAAATGCGGATATTTTGTCTTCATCTGGTCCTCACGTTCCCAAGTAAACTCTGGGCCATGTTTGGATTCCCTGCGAACCTTGACCAATCGAATCTGTTTGTTCTTCAACTATTTGAATGCACGGTCCACTATCTCCACAGGTTTCTCGACAAAGTCCATCGTTTCATCGATTCGGATCTCGTCAAGAGGGATGTGAAGATAAGCATCAGCTAAACACTTTCACAAATTGGACACTCGAAAAGTCGGATGAATACTTCCAAGCTCTGGAGGTAGCTCTAGTCGATAGGCAACCTTTCCAATTCTTTCCACAATCTTAAATGGTCCAACATAACGAGGTGCAAGTTTTCCTTTCTTTCCAAATCTCACCACTCCCTTCCAAGGTGACACCTTGAGTAGGACACGGTCTCCGACTTGAAATTTTAAGGGCTTGCGCCGCATATCCGCGTAACTCTTTTGACGGCTTCGAGCTGTCACAATATTATTGCAAATTTTCTTGATTTTGTGTGTTGTTTCCAGAATGAGCTCAGGTCCAGTAAGCTGAGCTTCACCGATCTCATTCCAACAGACAGGTGAACGGCATTTTCGACCGTAGAGAGCTTCGAATGGTGCCATATTAATACTAGCATGATGACTATTGTTGTAAGAGAACTCGATCAATGGAAGATGAGAATCCCAATTACCACCAAAGTCTATTACGCATGCTCTAAGCATATCCTCCAAAGTTTGAATTGTTCTCTCAGATTGACCATCTGTTTGGGGATGATAAGCAGTGCTTAGATTTAGTTGGATCCCCAAAGCAGATTGCATGGTCTTCCAAAAATGAGATGAAAATCGAGCATCATGATCAGAAATGATATCCAAAGGAACACCATGTCGAGATACTATCTCATCAACATAAATCTTTGCAAGTTTATCAGCAGATAGATCCTTGCGAATCGGAATAAAATGAGCTGATTTCGTTAAACGATCGATAACAACCCAAATCACAGCGTGACCCTTAGATGTACACAGTAATTTAGTGATGAGATCCATCGCAATGTTCTCCCACTTCCAAACCGGTATCTCTGGTTGTACAATCAAACAAGAAGGTCGTTGATGTTCAGCCTTGACTTTGAGACAAGTTAGGCATTTCGATACATACAAGGCAACATCCTTCTTCATACCAGGCCGCCAATACTGAGTACGAAGATCCTTGTACATTTTATCAGCACCAGGATGTATAGAATATCGAGACTTATGAGATTCGTCCATTACCAAGGTGCGAAGATCGTCTTTTTTCAGAATCCACAAACGATCCTTGAAATAAAGCAAACCACCGTCTTTCCTTTCGAGCTTAAGCTCAAGCTGATGTGGTAATTCCTTACCTATCAAATTTTGTGAAACACAAAATTGTTGAGCTTGATGGACACGAGATTGAATATCAGATAGAGTTCGAACAGAATGAAGTTTGACTCGATCCTTTCGACTTAGCGCATCGGCCACAACATTTTCCTTACCAGGATGGTAGCGAATCTCGCAATCGTAATCGTTCAAGAGCTCAACCCATCGTCGTTGCGTCATATTCAACTCCTTCTGATTGAGAATATGCTGGAGACTTTTGTGGTCTGTGAAAATCACACACTTCGTGTGTAACAACTGTGCTTGTAATCACTATGAACAGTTCTATTATCAATAAAACAATGTTATTTGATCCCAATGTTTGTTTGATTGTGTTTTACATTTTTCATGTTTTGACTTTTATGTAATTTCAAACTCTACATCGCTTTCTGGAGAGTTATACGCAAACTAGTGCGTAAACGTACTCAGTTTAATGCGAGAAATACTCCGGAACATCAACATATACTCAACATACCTTAAATAACCTTTTCATAACTTAGAAATAAGTTTTGAAGGCTTTGGTATGGCAAAAACAAGTTAATTCGCTTACAGGGACTAAATATGACAAACTGCGAAAGTATGTCAATTTGAACTGTAACGAACATTCCGGAACATAACCATAAGTTAAACACACCTTAAATATCCTTGACATAGCTTAGAAATAGGCTTTGAGGGGTTCGGTGTGCTAAAATAAACTTTTGGGACATTCAGGGACTAAAAGTGTCAAAAAGTGCACAAGTTTGCATTTTCGCGCATAACTTACGTTCTGAATACATCTGGACATCCAAAAATTTATGTAAGCATGACTACATTATATTTTAGTGTTCGCCTTAAGAAAAATCCATTCGTTTCGTCATTTGGATCGTTTTTCGCGCTTATGCGCATTCCGTCGTAATTAAGCGAACATCGCGTTCGTACGGCCAAACGAACCGACATCCGAGATATTTTTGAACATGTTTTGAGTTCCCTATACTTTAACTTCATTTTAGAGCCTTGAAATGAGGTTAACGGGGTTCAAACGCATCGAAAATCGCTTAAAAGGGCTGCAGGGACTAAACCTGTCACTTTTGAAACAATTCTGAATCAGATAGGCACTAGCGTAGCGCGAGCCCTAAGGCTCTACCCGTAGCGCTACGCGAGTGACTGATCTGACCAGATTCAATGTATTTTTAGCAAGTTGCAGCTGATCGATTCGTGTCCACACATTTTAAACGGGTCTAGTCAGCAGATAAGAACAAGTTTCTAGCCACCACAACTTTGTGACAAGTGTTCGGCTCGGATCGTGGCACGATATTCAAGAAACGATCCTAACGGCTCTACCTTTTCTATAAATACCCACCCCCCATTTGTTCAAAACCCACAAATCTGATTAAGAAAGCTCTAAGTTGGAACCTTCGTTTCATACCTGAGCTATTTTGATCTGGGTTAGCATTCGGGGACCCTTCGTAAGTATTCTTTCGTCCTTTTCCTTATTTTTACTGCTTTTCGAGTCAGAAAGTCAAACTTTGTTTGACTTTTAGCGTTGACCAGTAGTGGTCAATGCGAAGTTCGTTTGAACTTCGCAACGTGATTGTAATCACGATGGTCATAGTCCCTTGGGACTATGCCTACTGATTACCACGTTGTCTAGGGTCGTAGGGTAAGCGATCTAATAAATCGCTTATACCTCGAACCCGACCCGGTTTGGTCGATCATTAGGATCCGACCAAACACAGTAGGTGACCATAGTAGGTAGGGAATAACCTTCCGAGGTTATACCCTATGGTCACATCGTTTAAGTAGTTGTATGATAGGTAGTTTATATGCCTTAGGTAAATTACCAGAATACCCTTTTCATGTATAATTGGTAATTAAGCATATGTAACCTAAACCTTTGTCACGTAACTGATTATGTAACATGTTTAGGCATATAACACTTGTCATAGGGCTAGTTAGGCGGTCCGAACGCGTTTCACGCGAACGACGCGTTAAAGTAGCTTAAGCTTCCTAAACGGGTCGTAATGGGTCGTAATCAATTATGTTAAGTTTCATTTAGCATGTAGGCTTTGTTAAACCATATCACCTGAGTTCCTACACTCATTTGGTTTACAAACCCTAATGCTACCCAATCTTCCGAGATAGGTCCGGTTTATTAACATAGTTACCTATACTAGGTGCCGTTTGATTTTCGAGATCTCTAGCATTACTTGGTGATTATCTTTAGACATCTGAGCAATCACAAGTGAGTACATAGACCCCTCTTTTACTGTTTTCCAAACTGTTTTGGGGTGGAACACATGTGCCTACTTTTTACTTTCCTGCTTTCCAGTTTTCACATCATATACTGCTATGTTCGTTAGTACATTATAGTACATGATTTCATTACATCTTATGCTAGGTGTGCCCATTGTGTGCATTACTTGGTACATTGTTTTACATTACATTTCATGCTAGGTATGCCCATTGTGTGCATTACTTAGTACATCGTTTTACATGACATTTCATGCTAGGTGTGCCCATTGTGTGCATTACTTAGTACATCGTTTTACATGACATTTCATGCTAGGTATGCCCATTGTGTGCATTACTTAGTACATCGTTTTACATGACATTTCACGCTATGTATGTTCATTTGATTACGTACTTAGTGCATTGTTTTCACATGTTTACATTTTGGTATGACATTTGGTTTGTTTACATGGGACAATATATCCATTAACATTAGCTACGCCGTTCGTTAGTAGGTAGTGGTACCATAGGAATTGACAACTCCCGTTCCGGACATCCCAGGGTAAGGGGACAGAAAGGAATGACCGAATTCGTTGACATTAAGACAGATAGACCTTTAATTTGTTTAAAGGGTTTATCACCACAGTCGCCAGGCTTGGATGTATGCATATTCACAATACCACATAAATGTTCATATTAAATAGTTGCATGCATTTACACAAAACATAGCTTTGATTTAAACCAAGTTTTACTTCAATACTTTGTTTTTGTGCATATGGTTTAGTTGAGACATTTCACTTGCCATACATGACATTTTGACATAGACATTTTACACAAAGACATTTGACATGGATATTTGACAAAGACATTTGACATGGATATTTGACATAGACATTTGACATGGATATTTGACATAGACATTTGACATGGATAATTGACATAGACATTTGACATGATTTACACTTGACATATTATTCAATACATTTGACAATTTGTTTAAACATAGACTTCTTACATTGTTTGGTTTTGTTTGATTAAGTGATTAAGTAACGATGCGTGTGTAATATGATACAAGCATGGTGGATACGCCGCTGGTACTTCCTATATATAAGTGTTTGTATGGTATTACATGTCGTAACGTTATTTGAATCATTTCAGTTTGAGACATAGAACATTTTATACAAATAACATACTTTTCACAAGACATTGATTTACAAACAACTTATCTTATACAAACACATTTTTTTTACATGGTTATCTATTTAACCTGACAATTACTTATACATATCATCTGATCTTATTGTTTTCAAATGATTTACAAGACAAAGCAAATAACAAGGTTCATGACTAAACATTTTCTCAAACATAAGTCATGAATCTTATTTTCACAAAACCTATGTATCTCACAGGCATTTTTATGCTGACGTACCTATTTTCACATGTGTTTTCAGGTGCTTTTCCATAGGATGTTGATCACGATACTAGGGCGGACCTGTGCCTTAGAAACTTTAAAAGAAGATAGACTATGTTTATTTATGTTCTGAACTCTTTAATTACCTGTTTGAAACAATGAAACACCCTTGTTTAATAAATAAATAAAACTTTGTATGCCATGGTTATGAGACAATTAATTCTGTCGCAACACGCCCCGATGTTTCCGCCGCGATTTGTTGTTTTACGCGGTCGGGGTGTGACAGAAGAGTTGGTATCAGAGCCAATGGTTATAGGGAATTAGGTTATTAGTAATGCTTTGACCTAGACTATAACTTTTCTAGGAACCTAACACAAGTTATCTTGTGTTTAGATCTTAAAACATGTACATCACCTATCCTTAGGTGATTAACAAAACAAGGAACCAAAATTTTTCCGAAACGATTTTTGAAAAACAATCATCTGTTTTTGAATAAATTTTTACAAGGTTTTGAACCCTCAATTGTAAGGTTTTGAACCCTCTGTTATATGGTTTTGAACCCTTTTCAGTATTGGTTTTTGGCCTTGTGCCTTCAAATTTTCAAAATCCCGTCAAACGTTTTGGGTTTTAAATAATGTGAACATGTGCAAACTGGAAGGGTGAATGCCTGTATTCTGAGTTTTCTGTCTAGGCAAGCACTTCGTATACATCTCAACCAGACGCGAGACCAGTTGTGCTTACCTGGGAATTCTTGGAGTGAGTGTTCACTTATAGGCGAGCATGTCTTCGCTAATACATTATTTTTGACCCATTTACTTTGATTAGTCACTGTGAGTCGTTTGTTTGCTTTGTGATACGGACGAATGACCACCATCTATGCTGTTTGCAATTCTTGTTTTTATCATCTCATTCTTTTCATCCAATCATCTCACTCGTTTCTTTTCATGTTTTCCTCTTTTAGAATGCCTCCTCGACGCGAGAACCAGATAGCTACTGCCGAGCTGGCAGAAATTATTGCACAGCAGATGGCTGCTCAATTCCCAAATCTCTTTGCTCAATGGCAACAAGCCAACAACAACAACAATGGTCCGTGCAAATACAAGGATTTTAATCAGGCTAAACCACTCAAGTTTAGTGGTTCTGAGGGAGCGACTGGGCTTCTTCAGTGGTTCGAGAGCATAGAGAATACTTTTCGCCATGTGCAGTGTCCGGATAATCGCAAGGTCGAGTTCTCCTCGAGCGTATTTCAGAAGAGGGCTCTTACATGGTGGAATGGGGTGATGAGAGACCGAGGTGCAGAAGTTGCTCTCGCACAGACGTGGGCTGAACTTAGAGCCCTTATGATGAGGGAATTCTGTCCTCGCCATGAACAGCGAGCGTTGGAGAAAGAGTTTGATGTTTTGAAGCAAGATAGTGGTGAGCACAGGGCTTATACTGATCGGTTTGAAGAGTTGAGTCTGCTTTGCCCAACAATGGTCACCCCACTCGACAAGGCTATCGAGAGATACATCGATGGTCTACCTGACTCGGTACAAGACATTCTTACTGGTAGTAACCCTGCCACACTTCGTCAGGCGATCGAGTTATCTGCGACATTGACTGAGTCGCAGATCAGGAAGAACAAGTTACACCGGAAGGGTGACAAGGGCAAGAAGCAATCGGCTGACAAGGAAGATAGCAAGAAAGGTCAAAACTTGAATGGAAAGAACTCTGGTTCTTCGAAGAGGTCAAAGAAGCGTAAGGCTTCCCAAAATTTTGCTATCACTGCCCAAGCTAATCAGGCAGCTCTCAACCAACCTGCACAGCCTCCAGCGAAGAGACCCTATTCAGGGAATGCACCTTTGTGCAATAGATGCAACAGTCACCACCAGCCGCAACTTCCATGCCGTTTCTGTACTAACTGTGGGAAATCAGGCCATCTCGCCAATGTTTGTCGATCTGCTCAGAATCCCGCGGTTCAGAACCCGGCTCAACAAGTTGCTCAGCCTCCTGCACCGCAACAGGGTCAAGCTGCAAGACCACAATACCCACCTGGTGCTTGTTACAATTGTGGAGATCTGACCCACTATAGAAACCGGTGCCCAAGGCTAGCCAACCAGAACCAGAACCAGAACCAGAATCAGGCTCAGGCTCCGGCTCGAGGCCGAGTTTTTAACATGAATGCCCAAGAGGCACAGGCTGACGATAATGTGGTGAACGGTACGTTCTTTATTAATAATCAGCCTGCATCTGTTCTTTTCGATTCCGGTGCCGATAAGAGTTTCGTGTCTTTGTCCTTTGAACCAATGCTTCGAGTGTCTAGAACGAAACTAGGCAAATCTTTGACAGTAGAGGTTGCTAGTGGTGAACCCATTATTCTTAATTATGTTCTTCGCAACTGCCAGTTGAATCTTAACGACCATCTTTTTCCTATCGACCTCACGCCTATGCAACTCGGAAGCTTCGACGTTATTGTGGGAATGGATTGGTTATCCAAGCATCACGCAGAGATAGTTTGTTCTGAGAAGATTGTTCGTGTGCCGCTTTCGACAGACGAGATTCTGCAGGTTCAAGGTGAGAAGCCTATCGGTGGTCTCAAACTCATGTCTTGTTTTAAAGCTCGGAAGTATCTGCAGAAGAACTATGTGGCTTTCTTAGCACATGTTACAGAAGATAAAGGCAAGGGTAAATCTATTTCAGATATTCCTGTCGTTCGGGATTATTCTGAAGTATTCCCTGAAGATTTACCTGGTCTACCTCCAGCACGCCAAGTCGAGTTCCGCATTGATCTCGTACCTGGTGCAAATCCCATAGCCAGAGCTCCATATCGTCTTGCACCGTCTGAGATGCAAGAGTTGTCTAAACAGCTTCAGGAGCTCTCTGACAAAGGTTTTATACGTCCTAGTTTTTCACCTTGGGGTGCTCCCGTTCTCTTTGTAAAGAAGAAGGATGGATCCTTTAGGATGTGTATCGATTATCGTGAGCTTAACAAGCTTACCATCAAGAATCGATATCCTCTACCTCGCATTGATGATCTCTTTGATCAGTTACAAGGTGCTTCTTATTTTTCAAAGATTGATCTACGTTCCGGATATCATCAACTTCGGGTGCAAGAAGAAGACATTCCGAAGACAGCATTCCGTACTCGTTATGGACATTATGAATTCACAGTCATGCCATTCGGTTTGACTAATGCTCCTGCTATTTTCATGGACTTAATGAATAGGGTCTGCAAACCTTATTTGGATCAGTTCGTCATTGTTTTTATCGATGACATTTTGATTTACTCTAAGACACGAGCTGATCACGAGCAGCATCTTCGTCTTACTCTGGAACTCCTGAAGAAAGAGCAACTTTTCGCCAAATTCTCCAAGTGCGAATTTTGGCTTAAAGAAGTTCAATTTTTGGGGCACATTATCAACGAACAAGGTATTCATGTAGATCCCTCCAAGATCAGTGCGATTAAGGATTGGGATACACCTACTACTCCTACTGAAGTTCGTTCTTTTCTTGGTCTAGCGGGTTATTATCGCCGCTTCATAGAAAACTTCTCGAAGATTGCAGTTCCTCTAACTGCTCTAACTCAGAAGAAAATGCCCTTTTACTGGGGATTCAAACAAGAGGAAGCTTTTCAACACCTGAAGCAGAAGCTTTGCGATGCGCCTGTTCTATCATTGCCTGAGGGTGATGATGATTTTGTTGTGTATTGTGATGCATCGAAATTGGGTCTTGGCTGTGTTCTTATGCAAAGGAACAAAGTCATAGCTTATGCATCGAGGCAGTTGAAGATACATGAGAAGAACTACACCACTCATGATCTTGAGTTGGGTGCAGTTGTCTTTGCTCTCAAGATCTGGAGACACTATTTGTACGGTACAAAATGTGTGGTTTTCACTGACCACAAAAGTCTTCAGCATATCTTCAACCAAAAAGAACTCAACATGAGACAACGACGTTGGGTTGAGCTTTTAAACGACTATGACTGCGAAATTCGCTACCATCCTGGTAAGGCGAATGTCGTAGCTGATGCATTAAGTCGTAAGGGACGTACTAAGCTTCATTGTGTACGTGTTCAATCTGTTATTCAAGCTCGATCCGATATCCAAGCACGCATTTCTCAGTCTCAACAATCTTGTGTTTCACAAGGATTGATGGATAAGGAATTTCCTTATCACATAACACCTGCACTGGAACTGAAGGACAATGGATCATATTACTTCATGGACCGTTTGTGGGTCCCAAGCCAGGATGATCTTCGTACCTTGCTTATGGATGAAGCCCATAAGTCTCGTTATTCTATTCATCCGGGCTCAGATAAAATGTATAAGGATCTTCGTACTCACTATTGGTGGCCTGGTATGAAGAAAGACATTGCCTTATACGTATCAAAATGCCTTACTTGTCTTAAGGTTAAGGCTGAACATCAACGTCCTTCGGGTTTATTGGAGCAACCAGAGATCCCAGTTTGGAAATGGGAAAACATTACTATGGATCTTGTTACCAAACTCCCGCGCACAAAGAAAGGTCATGATGCCATCTGGGTAGTCGTTGATCGTCTTACAAAGTCAGCACATTTCTTGCCAATCCGCGAGGATTTTCCTACTGACAGACTTGCTCAAATCTATGTAGATGAAATTGTGGCTCGACATGGTGTTCCTTTGAACATCATTTCTGACAGAGATGCTCGTTTCACTTCTCACTTTTGGAGAACCATGCAATCTGCTATGGGGACCCAACTTAATCTGAGCACAGCTTATCATCCGCAAACGGATGGTCAATCTGAGAGAACAATCCAGACACTGGAGGATATGCTAAGAGCTTGTGTGATCGATTTTGGTGGTAGCTGGGATTCACATCTTAAATTGATTGAATTCTCCTACAACAACAGTTATCACACTAGCATCAAAATGGCTCCTTTCGAAGCTCTCTATGGTCGAAAATGTCGTTCACCAGTCTGCTGGAATGAGATTGGCGAGGCTCAACTTACTGGACTTGCCCTCATTTTAGAGACAACTGACAAGGTCAAAAAGGTTCGTGATAACCTTCAGGCAGCTAGAAACCGTCAGAAGATTTACGCGGACCCAAAACGCAAAGCCTTTGAATTTCAAGTCGGTGATCGAGTATTACTTAAGGTCTCACCTTGGAAAGGTGTGATCAGATTTGGAAAGAAAGGAAAACTTGCACCTAGATACGTTGGACCATTCAAGATCGTCGAAAGAATCGGAAAGGTAGCCTACAGACTTGAGTTACCTCCTGAACTTGGAAATGTTCATCCAACTTTTCACATATCAAATCTCAAGAAGTGTACAGCTGATGAGAACTACTCCATACCGCTTGACGAAATTCGTGTTGGCAAAACACTGAAATTTGTTGAGAGACCAGTGGAAATCATGGAACGTGAAGTCAAGTGGCTTAAACGCAAGCGCATTCCTTTGGTCAAAGTTCGCTGGGAAGCTAAACGTGGACCTGAGTTTACTTAGGAACGCGAAGATCAAATGAAGGCGAAATATCCGCATCTTTTTCCACGAGTTTCCTCTAAATAAATTTCGGGACGAAATTTCCACAAGTAGGGGAGACTGTAACAACTGTGCTTGTAATCACTATGAACAGTTCTATTATCAATAAAACAATGTTATTTGATCCCAATGTTTGTTTGATTGTGTTTTACATTTTTCATGTTTTGACTTTTATGTCATTTCAAACTCTACATCGCTTTCTGGAGAGTTATACGCAAACTAGTGCGTAAACGTACTCAGTTTAATGCGAGAAATACTCCGGAACATCAACATATACTCAACATACCTTAAATAACCTTTACATAACTTAGAAATAAGTTTTGAAGGCTTTGGTATGGCAAAAACAAGTTAATTCGCTTACAGGGACTAAATATGACAAACTGCGAAAGTATGTCAATTTGAACTGTAACGAACATTCCGGAACATAACCATAAGTTAAACACACCTTAAATATCCTTGACATAGCTTAGAAATAGGCTTTGAGGGGTTCGGTGTGCTAAAATAAACTTTTGGGACATTCAGGGACTAAAAGTGTCAAAAAGTGCACAAGTTTGCATTTTCGCGCATAACTTACGTTCTGAATACATCTGGACATCCAAAAATTTATGTAAGCATGACTACATTATATTTTAGTGTTCGCCTTAAGAAAAATCCATTCGTTTCGTCATTTGGATCGTTTTTCGCGCTTATGCGCATTCCGTCGTAATTAAGCGAACATCGCGTTCGTACGGCCAAACGAACCGACATCCGAGATATTTTTGAACATGTTTTGAGTTACCTATACTTTAACTTCATTTTAGAGCCTTGAAATGAGGTTAACGGGGTTCAAACGCATCGAAAATCGCTTAAAAGGGCTGCAGGGACTAAACCTGTCACTTTTGAAACAATTCTGAATCAGATAGGCACTAGCGTAGCGCGAGCCCTAAGGCTCTACCCGTAGCGCTACGCGAGTGACTGATCTGACCAGATTCAATGTATTTTTAGCAAGTTGCAGCTGATCGATTCGTGTCCACACATTTTAAACGGGTCTAGTCAGCAGATAAGAACAAGTTTCTAGCCACCACAACTTTGTGACAAGTGTTCGGCTCGGATCGTGGCACGATATTCAAGAAACGATCCTAACGGCTCTACCTTTTCTATAAATACCCACCCCCCATTTGTTCAAAACCCACAAATCTGATTAAGAAAGCTCTAAGTTGGAACCTTCGTTTCATACCTGAGCTATTTTGATCTGGGTTAGCATTCGGGGACCCTTCGTAAGTATTCTTTCGTCCTTTTCCTTATTTTTACTGCTTTTCGAGTCAGAAAGTCAAACTTTGTTTGACTTTCAGCGTTGACCAGTAGTGGTCAATGCGAAGTTCGTTTGAACTTCGCAACGTGATTGTAATCACGATGGTCATAGTCCCTTGGGACTATGCCTACTGATTACCACGTTGTCTAGTGTCGTAGGGTAAGCGATCTAATAAATCGCTTATACCTCGAACCCGACCCAGTTTGGTCGATCATTAGGATCCGACCAAACACAGTAGGTGACCATAGTAGGTAGGGAATAACCTTCCGAGGTTATACCCTATGGTCACATCGTTTAAGTAGTTGTATGATAGGTAGTTTATATGCCTTAGGTAAATTACCAGAATACCCTTTTCATGTATAATTGGTAATTAAGCATATGTAACCTAAACCTTTGTCACGTAACTGATTATGTAACATGTTTAGGCATATAACACTTGTCATAGGGCTAGTTAGGCGGTCCGAACGCGTTTCACGCGAACGACGCGTTAAAGTAGCTTAAGCTTCCTAAACGGGTCGTAATGGGTCGTAATCAATTATGTTAAGTTTCATTTAGCATGTAGGCTTTGTTAAACCATATCACGTGAGTTCCTACACTCATTTGGTTTACAAACCCTAATGCTACCCAATCTTCCGAGATAGGTCCGGTTTATTAACATAGTTACCTATACTAGGTGCCGTTTGATTTCCGAGATCTCTAGCATTACTTGGTGATTATCTTTAGACATCTGAGCAATCACAAGTGAGTACATAGACCCCTCTTTTACTGTTTTCCAAACTGTTTTGGGGTGGAACACATGTGCCTACTTGTTACTTTCCTGCTTTCCAGTTTTCACATCATATACTGCTATGTTCGTTAGTACATTATAGTACATGATTTCATTACATCTTATGCTAGGTGTGCCCATTGTGTGCATTACTTGGTACATTGTTTTACATTACATTTCATGCTAGGTATGCCCATTGTGTGCATTACTTAGTACATCGTTTTACATGACATTTCATGCTAGGTGTGCCCATTGTGTGCATTACTTAGTACATCGTTTTACATGACATTTCATGCTAGGTATGCCCATTGTGTGCATTACTTAGTACATCGTTTTACATGACATTTCACGCTATGTATGTTCATTTGATTACGTACTTAGTGCATTGTTTTCACATGTTTACATTTTGGTATGACATTTGGTTTGTTTACATGGGACAATATATCCATTAACATTAGCTACGCCGTTCGTTAGTAGGTAGTGGTACCATAGGAATTGACAACTCCCGTTCCGGACATCCCAGGGTAAGGGGACAGAAAGGAATGACCGAATTCGTTGACATTAAGACAGATAGACCTTTAATTTGTTTAAAGGGTTTATCACCACAGTCGCCAGGCTTGGATGTATGCATATTCACAATACCACATAAATGTTCATATTAAATAGTTGCATGCATTTACACAAAACATAGCTTTGATTTAAACCAAGTTTTACTTCAATACTTTGTTTTTGTGCATATGGTTTAGTTGAGACATTTCACTTGCCATACATGACATTTTGACATAGACATTTTACACAAAGACATTTGACATGGATATTTGACAAAGACATTTGACATGGATATTTGACATAGACATTTGACATGGATATTTGACATAGACATTTGACATGGATAATTGACATAGACATTTGACATGATTTACACTTGACATATTATTCAATACATTTGACAATTTGTTTAAACATAGACTTCTTACATTGTTTGGTTTTGTTTGATTAAGTGATTAAGTAACGATGCGTGTGTAATATGATACAAGCATGGTGGATACGCCGCTGGTAGTTCCTATATATAAGTGTTTGTATGGTATTACATGTCGTAACGTTATTTGAATCATTTCAGTTTGAGACATAGAACATTTTATACAAATAACATACTTTTCACAAGACATTGATTTACAAACAACTTATCTTATACAAACACATTTTTTTTTACATGGTTATCTATTTAACCTGACAATTACTTATACATATCATCTGATCTTATTGTTTTCAAATGATTTACAAGACAAAGCAAATAACAAGGTTCATGACTAAACATTTTCTCAAACATAAGTCATGAATCTTATTTTCACAAAACCTATGTATCTCACAGGCATTTTTATGCTGACGTACCTATTTTCACATGTGTTTTCAGGTGCTTTTCCATAGGATGTTGATCACGATACTAGGGCGGACCTGTGCCTTAGAAACTTTAAAAGAAGATAGACTATGTTTATTTATGTTCTGAACTCTTTAATTACCTGTTTGAAACAATGAAACACCCTTGTTTAATAAATAAATAAATCTTTGTATGCCATGGTTATGAGACAATTAATTCTGTCGCAACACGCCCCGATGTTTCCGCCGCGATTTGTTGTTTTACGCGGTCGGGGTGTGACATCGTGCCATAAAGATAGTGTCTCCAGATTTTAAAAGCAAAAACTATAGCACCTAACTCAAGATCATGAGTCATGTAGTTCTTCTCGTGAATTTTTAGATGTCTAGACGCATAAGCTATGACTTTACCTCGTTGCATAAGAATGCAACCAAGTCCTAGATTCGACGTGTCATAATAGACAACGAAATCATCATTTCCCTTGGGCAAAGATAGAACAGGAGCATCACAAAACTTTTGTTTTAGCGTTTGAAACGCTTCTTCTTGCTTAGGACCCCACTCAAAAGGCTTATTCTTCTAAGTCAAAGCAGTGAGTGGAACCACGATCTTTGAGAAATTAGAAATGAATCGACGATAATAACCAGCAAGACCAAGAAAAGATCGAATCTCTGTAGGTGTCTTCAGTGTATTCCAATCCTTAATAGCAGCTATCTTGGATGGATCCACATGAATACCCTGCTCGTTGACTATATGACCCAAGAACTGAACTTCTTTAAGCCAAAATTCACACTTGGAGAATTTAGCAAAAAGTTGTTCCTTCTTAAGGAGTTCCAATGTTAAGCGAAGGTGTTGCTCGTGCTTGGCTCGAGACTTTGAATAAATGAGAATATCATCGATGAACACAATGATGAACTTGTCTAAATAAGGTTTACAGACCCTATTCATTAAGTCCATGAAGATAGCTGGGGCATTCATCAAACCAAAAGGCATGACAGTGAACTCGTAATGCCCATATCTTGTGCAGAAAGCAGTTTTGGGAATATCTTCTTCAAGAACATGAAGCTGATGATACCCAGAACGCATATCGATCTTGGAAAAGCATGATGCACCTTGCAGCTGGTCGAAGAGATCATCAATTCGAGGTAGGGGATATCAATTCTTGATGGTAAGCTTATTAAGCTCACGATAATTGATACACATTCGAAAAGATCCATCTCTCTTTTTCACAAAGAGGACATGAGCGCCCCATGGTGAAAAGCTCGGATGGATGAATCCTTTATCAGATAACTCTTGAAGCTGTTTTGATAACTCTTGCATCTCCGACGGTGCAAGACGATAAGGTGCTTTCGCTATCGGGTTGGCATTGGGTACAAGGTCAATATGAAACTCGACTTGACGAACTGGAGGTAAACCAGGCAGTTCATCGGGAAACACCTCTGGATAATCCCGAACAATCGGAATATCCTGAATACTCTTGCTCTTGCCTTTCTCATCGATGACATGTGCCCGAAAAGCAACATATCATTTTCGCAAATAACTTTGGGCCTTTGTACATGACATAAGCTTCAAACCACCAGATGGCTTCTCTCCATGAACTTCCAGAACATCGCCAGACGGAGGAGGAATACTAACAATCTTATCGAAACAAACCACCTCAGCATGGTGTTTGGTTAACCAATCCATTCCAACGATAATATCGAAGCTCCCAAGTTGCATCGGTGTGAGGTCAATAGGAAAAAGATGGTTATCAAGGTTTAACTGACAATCACGAATAACAGAATCGAGAACAAGAGGTTTACCAGTAGCAACTTCGACATATAAGGGTTTCCTTAGTTTAGTTCTAGGTATTGCAAGTAAAGGTTCAAAAGATAACGAAACAAAACTTCTATCGGCTCAAGAATAAAAAAGAATAGATGCAGGTCAATTGTTAACAAGAAACGTACCATTGACCACCTCGTTGTCAGCCCTCGCTTCGTTGGCATTCAAGTTGTACGCTCGTCCGCGAGCGGGATTCACATTCGCATTGACATTTGCGTTTGGATTCACATTTGCATTCACCAACCTCGGATAGTTGTTGCAGAAGTGACCAAACTCTCCACAATTGAAACATGAACCCGGTGGGAATCTAGCAGCATTCCCCTGAACCTGTGCTGGAACCTGAGCAAGACGACAAATGTTGGCCAGATGCCCAAGTTTACCACACGTTGTGCATTGCTTGCAAGCTTTTTGTGCAACATGATGACCGTTGCAGCGAGCACAATGAGGTGCGGTACCAGCATACACTTTCTTCACAGGCGGTTGAGCCGGTGGGTTCTGAGCTGTTACTGCAAAATTCTGAGCACCCTTTCGCTTTCTCGACTTCTTCGACGACTCACCTTTCTTACCCTTACCCTTTTCCTTGACAGAATTGGTCGACTTCTTCTTGTCACCCTTGCGGGTAAGTTTACCCTTCCTGAGCTGAGACTCAGTTAGGGTAGCGGACAACTGGATCGCGTGACGAACAGTAGTTGGATTAATGCCAGTCACAATATCCTGTATGGAATCGGGTAAACCATCGATATACCTCTCTATCGCTTTCTCCGACGGGGTAACCATAGTAGGACACAAAAGACTGAGTTCCTCAAAATGATCCGTATATGCACGGTGTTCTCCCCCATCTCGGATGTCGGTTCGTTTGGTCGTACGGTTGCGTTATTCGGTTAATTACGACGAAAGTCGTAACGAACGCAAAAACGATCCAAATTACGCGACGAGTGGAATTTTATCAAGCCAATCACTAAAATAAAATATTTTAATGATTACATAAATTTTTGGATGTCCGGATATATTCAGAACGTAAGATGTGCGTGAAAATGCAAACTTGTGCAGTTTTTGACGCTTTTAGTCCCTATTGATCAATAAAGTTTATTTTAGCATACCGAACCCCTCAAAGCGTATTTCTAAGCTATGTAAAGGATACTTAGGGTAAGTTTAACTTATGATCAAGTTCCGGACTGTTCGATACCATACAAATCGATATAGTTTCATAGTTTGACACAATTAGTCCCCGCGATCGAACAAACTTGACTTCAACACACCAAACCATCCAAAACTTATTTCTAAGTTATGTGGAGGTTATTTAAGGTATGTTAAGCCTATGTCACTATTCTGAAGTGTTTGTTGCGTTAAACTGACTGCGTTTACGCACCAGGTTGCGTATAACCTTCCAAAAAGCGATTTAAAGCTTGAAATCAGAATCGAATCAAATTGTAAAATCATCAAACACAATTACACACATAATAACACCAAAACACATATAATAACACCAAAGCACATTGTTTTATTGATAATTAACATTGTATATCGATTACAGAACACAGTTGTCACAAATTACGCGACGAATGGAATTTTATCATGTCAATCACTAAAATAAAATATTTTAATAATTACATAAATTTTTTGATGTCCGGATATATTCCAAACGTAAGATATGCGCGAAAATGGAAACTTATGCACTTTTTGACACTTTTAGTCCCTATTGATCAAATAAGTTTACTTTTGCGCACCAAACACCTCAAAGCCTATTTCTAAGCTATGCAAAGGATATTTAGGGCATGTTGTCACACCCCGACCACGTAGAACACACAAAATGTGGCGGAAACGTCGGGGAGTGTTGTAACAGAATTAATTGTTTCAAATCCATGGAAATTGAAGTTTCGTTTAATTAACCAAACATGAAAGTTTACATTGTTTTAAACAAGAACCAAAGAGTACATAACATAAATTAACTAGTTCTTGTCTCGTTTTAAGTCACTAAGGCACAAGTCCGCCTAAGTATGTCTTGATAAGTCCTATGCTTCATCTCCTGAAAACACATTTGAAAATAGGTACGTCTGCATAAAAATGCCTGTGAGATACATAGGTTTTGTGAAAACAGAATTCATGACTTATGTTTGTGAAAATGTTTAGTCATGAACCTTGTAATTTGCTTTGTCTTGTAAATCATTTGAAAAACGATAAGATCAGATGATATGTATAAATAAGAGAATAATGTATGGTTAAATGAATAACCATGTAAGATGAGTTTGTATAAGATAAGTTGTTAGTAAATCAATATCTTGTGAAAAATATGTTATTTGTATAAAATGTTATATGTCTCAAATTGAAATGATTCAAATAACGCTACAATATGTGATACCATACAAACACTTATATATAGGAAGTACCAGCGGCGTATCCACCATGCTTGTATCATATTACATACGTCTCGTTACTTAAATTACTTACTCAAACCAAACCATCAAGATGAAATGTTTATGTTTAATCAATTGTCTATGGTCAAATATAAATCATGTCAATGGATACAAACGGTTCAATAGTTACAAACGGTTCACACGGTTCCACGGTTACAAACGGTTCACATAGTCAGATAGTTACAAACGGTTCAACAGTTACAAACGGTTCACACGGTTCCACGGTTACAAACGGTTCACATAGTCAAATAGTTACAAACGGTTCAACAGTTACAAACGGTTCACACGGTTCAACGGTTACAAACGGTTCAAAATGTAATATAATGTGTTCATATGCTGGATGAGCACATGCAACAAGATGTAATGTAAATCAATGTACTTAGTATGCACACAATGGACATACATAGCATGAAATGTAATGTAAAACAATGTACTAAGTACGCACACAATGGACATACATAGCATGTAATGCAATGTAAAATAATGTACTAAGTACGCACACAATGGGCATACATAGCATGAAATGTAATGTAAAACAATGTACTAAGTATGCACACAATGGGCATACATAGCATAAAAATGTATTGAAATCATGTACTATGAATGTACTAATGAACATAACAAGTATATGATGTGAAAGCATGAAAGTAACAAGTAGGCACATGTGTTCCACCCCAAAACAGTTTGAAAACAGTAAAAGAGGGGTCTATGTACTCACTTGAGACTGCTCAGAAGTCCTAAGATAACCACCAAGCAATGCTAGAGATCTCGGAAATCAAACGGTACCTAATATAGGTAACTATGTTAATAAACCGGACCTAAATCGGAGGATTTAGATAGTATCAGAGTTCGTAAACCAAACGAGTATGGTGACTCGTGTAATATGGTTTAACAAAGCCCACATACTAAAACGAAACCTAACCTAAGTGCTTGTGACCCATTACGACCCGTTTAGGTAACTTATGCTACTTTAACGCGTCGTTCGCATGAAACGCGTTCGGACCGCCTAACTAGTCCTATGACAAGTAGAATATGCCTTAACATGCCTAATATTGTTACCAAATCAGTTTAGATGTCAAAATTTATGACACATATGTTTGTAATGAATTTTGGCATCAAAGGGGTATTTTGGTAATTTACCTAAGGCATATGAACTACCTATCATACAACTACTTAAACGAAGCGACCATAAGGTATAACCTCGGAAGGTTATTCCCTATATACTATGGTCACCTAATGTGTTTGGTCGGATCCTAATGATTGACCAAATGGGTCGGGTTCGAAGGTATAAGCGATTTATTAGATCGCTTACCCTTACGACCCTAGACAACGTGGTAATCAGTAGGCATAGTCATAAGGGACTATAACCATCGTGATTACAATCACGTTGCGAAGTTCAAACGAACTTCGCATTGACCATGAACTGGTCAATGCAGAAAGTCAAACAAAGTTTGACTTTCGGACTCGAAAAACAATAAAAGAACGAAGGAACACTTACAAAGGGTCCCCGAATGCTAATCTAGATCAAAATAGCTCAGGTATGAAACAAAGGTTTCAACTTAGAGCACATTAGATCAGATTCTAGTGGGTTTTGAAGCAAATGGGGGTGGGGTATTTATAGTATTTCCTGAACCGTTAAGATCGTTTCTTGAAAAACGTGATCGAATCTCGTGCGTACACTTGTTGGAAAGTTGTGGTAACTAAAAATGGCTCCTCATGGATTGAAAGGGCAAGTGTGGGTGTGTGGTTGTGAGTTAAACAGTTGTAATCTGCTGACTAATCGATCTTATCTGATCTGGGACACTGACGCGGGCCGCGTAAAGGATAGGCCTGGTTTTACGCGGGCCGCCTGAAGGTCCTGATCAGACAACAACTTTGCAAAATGACAGTTTCAGTCCCTGTTGGTGTTTAAGGTCATTCCCGACACTTCTAAGGCCCGTAAAGCCAACTTTAAGGCCCTAAAATGATTCCTAAACATTTTGGACATGAAACATGCTCAAAAATATGTCGGATGTTGGTTCGTTTGGTCGTACGATCGCGATGTTCGCTTAATTACGACGGAATGCGCATAAGCGCAAATAACGATCCAAATGACGCGACGAATGAATTTTTCTTATGCCAAACACTAAAATAAAATGTTTTAGTGCTTACATAAATTTTTGGATGTCCGGTTGTAGTCAGAACGTCAGTTATGCGCGAAAATGCAAACTTGTGCACTTTTTGACGCTTTTAGTCCCTGAATGGCCCAAAAGTTTATTTTAGCACACCGGACCACTCAAAGCCTATTTCTAAGCTATGTAAAGGATATTTATGGTATGTTTAACTTATGGCTATGTTCGGGAATGTTTGTTACAGTTCAAATTGGCATACTTTCGCAGTTTGTCAAGTTTAGTCCCTGTAAGCGAATTAACTTGTTTTTGCCATACCAAAGCCTTCAAAACTTATTTCTAAGTTATGTAAAGGTTATTTAAGGTATGTTAAGTATATGTCACTATTCCAGAGTGTTTGTTGCATTAAACTGGTTATATTTACGCATCAGCGCGCGTATAACCTTCCAGAAAGCGATTTAGAGCTTGAAATCGAACAGGAGTTGATATGTGCAAAAGATACACATATTTATACAAGTCCAAAGTATGAAATACAATATTTCATTGGCTTGGTATTTGTTTGATGGTCGCAGTGACACAGGTGTCACAGTCTCCCCTACTTAAGGAAATTTCGTCCCGAAATTTATTCGTAGAAGTCTGTCTGTGACTTTGTGTTAAATAGCCATCAAAGATATGTAAAGAATAATTTTGTTATTTTCCTCAACGGATATTTTTCAGAAGCGAAAATGAACGAACGGGGTCATTTTCTTCAACGGTTTCTTCGGAAATGGAAAATAAAGGATTTTTTAACTAAACGGATATACATTTCCCTCAATGGATATTCTTCAGAAGTGAAAACGAATGGATGATTCATTCTTCCTCAACGGGTCCTTCGTCAGAAACGGGAATGAAGGAAAAATCCACGGATATTCATTTCTCTCAATTGATATTCTTCAGAACGAAAATGAACAAACGGGGTCATTTTCCTCAACGGTTATTCTTCAGAATTTGAAATGAAGGAATAATCAACGGATATTCATTTCCTCAACGGATAATCTTCAGAAACGAAAATGAACTAACGGAGTCATTTTCAACGGTTGCTTCTTCAGGTACGGAAATGAAAGATTTAACAACGGATATTCATTTCCTCAACGAATAATCTTCAGAAACGAAAATGAACTAACGGAGTCATTTTCAACGGTTGCTTCCTCAGGTACGGAAATGAAAGATTTAACAACGGATATTCATTTCCTCAACGGATAATCTTCAGAAACGAAAATGAACTAACGGAGTCATTTTCAACGGTTGCTTCCTCAGAGTTGGAAATGAAGGATAAACGGATATTCATTTCCTCAACGGATATTCCTCAGAAGTGAAAAATGAATAGCTAGTTCATTTTTCCTCAACGGATGCTTCATCAGAATAGGAAATGAATTGGGTTAACTTATATACATGATAGAACTTGCTGTGATTTCTGTGCACTAAATTCCATAATTATGTATGCATCCATAATTACGTAATTCCTTGCACAGTCCACACAGTTCGTTTTGTAATGTTGTGGGGAAGGATATCAAACTTGTGATGAGGGTGACTAGACTACCATAGGGTCCTTTTTAATTAGATCGACAGAGGATCTTCTTAATTAGGCCACCAAGGAGTCCTTTCATCTATATCATCACATAATGTTCCTAACCAGATTTTTGGATCGATCAGTTTAACTAGACCACTAAAGGGGTCTAATTATGAAGTAGTACTTTATAATCCAAGGGACTTAACTACAGCGTAGAAGTCCATTAAGGATTTTAGGTAGTACCTTTGGGTATCCTACTATGAATCTCTTGTACAAGGATATGTAAGATTCTACGAGGATTTGGATAACATAATTTGGATCACATTACACATAAAAGGGAACACATAAGCACATAATCACATAATTGTTTAATTGTTATTATCTTGTTATTGATTGCTATCAACTTGGCACCTCGTACTTCGTTTCTCTTGGAAGAAACGGGTACTTAGGATTTTTGTGGAAAACGCAAGAGATCACAAAAATGGAAGAAATTTGGGGGTAGTCTGTTCTTCAAGGAATACGGTTCTTTGATTGTCGGTATTGTAAAGGATATGTTTATACATGCAATCACATAAACATATTAAATTGTAAAAAGATTTATTTATAAACAACAATAATAATTACAACAACTGTTTCATGGATCGTGACAACAAAAGAAAATAATACACAAGGCTTGATTATTTTCTAAACATCGTTGTCTCCTGTCAGTCAGATACTCATCTCTGCGCTGGATTTGCATTAGCAAGCCTTGGGCAATTCCTACAAAAATGGCCCATCTCGCCACAGTTGTAGCAAGACCCCGGTGGAAAAAGAGCTTGAGCAGGATTGTTGCCAGCTTGATTTGGTGCAGCTGTGGTTGGGCAAACCCTCGCTGTATGACCTATAAGTCTGTAAACTTGGCATGTGCAGCACTTCACACCAGCATGATGATGTAGGCCACATTGGTTGCACAAGGGTGCAGTTCCGTTGTAGGGTTTCCTGGCAGGGGGTTGAGCTGGTTGGTTGGGGACGGTTTGATCATTGTGAGTAACCATGGCGAAGTTCTGAGAAGCCTTTCGCTTCTTTGACCTCTTAGGGGATTCAGTCTGTTCATCCATGGTCTTTGATTCCCCGATTGGGTTCGATTCCTCGACCGGTTTCTTGTCACCTTTTCGGAAAAGTTTACCTTTCCTGATCTTTGATTCAGTCAAGGTTGCAGATAGCTCAATGGCCTGTCTAACTGTAGTAGGGTTGCTACCAGTCACAATGTCTTGTATTGAGTCAGGGAGGCCATCAATGTACTTTTCGATTGCCTTATCCAAAGGTGTGACCATGTTTGGGCATAGCAGACTTAACTCCTCATAACAGTCCGTGTAGGCTCGATGCTCACCGCTATCTTGCTCAAGATTGTCGAATTCCCTTTCCAAGGCCCTGATCTCGTGACGAGGACATAATTCCCTCATCATGAGGGCCCTAAGTTCAGCCCATGTTTGTGCTAGAGCAACTTCTGCACCACGATCTCTCATAACCCCGTTCCACCATGTAAGAGCCCTCTTCTGAAACACACTCGAAGAAAACTCGACCTTGCGATTGTCAGGACACTGCACATGGCGGAAAGTATTCTCAATGCTCTCGAACCATTGAAGAAGCCCAGTCGCTCCCTCAGAACCACTAAACTTGAGTGGTTTAGCCGAGTTAAAACTCTTGAAATTGCATGGACCATTGTTGTTGTTGTTGGCTTGGTTCCATTGAGCAAAGAGGTTTGGGAATTGAGCAGCCATTTGCTGCGCAATAATTTCTGCCAGTTCGGCAGTCGCTATCTGGTGTTCGCGTCGAGGAGGCATTCTAAAGGAGGGAAACATGAAAGGAAACGAGTGAGAGAATTAGACGAAAAGAATGAGATGAAACAAATCTGATGAAAGCAATGATAGTGGTCATTTGTTTGTTACTACAAAGCAACAAACGACCCCGGTGATTAATCAAAGTAAATAGGTCAAAAATAATGTATTGCGAAGACATGCTCGCCTATAAGTGGACACTCACCCCAAGAGTTCCCAGGTAAGAGTGACTGGTCTGATTATGTGGATTTGTACGAACACTCTAGCCTTAGACAGAAAACTCAGGGTACAGGCACCCACTCTTCCAGTTTGCACGTGTTCACACTATTTAGGACCCAAAAATTTGACGAGATTTTGAAAACTCAAAGGGGTTCAAAACCTTACAATAGAGGGTTCAAAACGTAGTAATCAATCATCCTAGAACAGATGATTAGTTTTCAAAGCGGTTTTGAAATTTATGTTCTTGTTGTGGTCGTCGCCTAAGGATAGGTGACGGTATTGTTTTATGACTAAACGCAAGTAAACTCGCGTTAGGGTCCTAAGAAGGTTATAGACTAGGTCAAAGTATTACTAATAACCTAATTCCCTATAACCATTGGCTCTGATACCATCTTTTCTGTCACACCCCGACCACGTAGAACATACAAAACGTGGCAGAAACGTCGGGGAGTGTTGTAACAGAATTAATTGTTTCAAATCCATGGAAATTGAAGTTTCGTTTTATTAATCAAACATGAAAGTTTACATTGTTTTAAACAAGAACCAAAGAGTACATAACATAAATTAACTAGTTCTTGTCTCGTTTTAAGTCACTAAGGCACAAGTCCGCCTAAGTATGTCTTGATAAGTCCTATGCTTCATCTCCTGAAAACACATGTGAAAATAGGTACGTCAGCATAAAAATGCCTGTGAGATACATAGGTTTTGTGAAAACAGAATTCATGATTTATGTTTGTGAAAATGTTTAGTCATGAACCTTGTAATTTGCTTTGTCTTGTAAATCATTTGAAAAACGATAAGATCCGATGATATGTATAAATAACAGAATAATGTATGGTTAAATGAATAACCATGTAAGATGAGTTTGTATAAGATAAGTTGTTAGTAAATCAATATCTTGTGAAAAATATGTTATTTGTATAAAATGTTATATGTCTCAAATGGAATTGATTCAAATAACGTTGCAATATGTGATACCATACAAACACTTATATATAGGAAGTACCAGCGGCGTATCCACCATGCTTGTATCATATTACATACGTCTCGTTACTTAAATTACTTACTCAAACCAAACCATCAAGATGAAATGTTTATGTTTAATCAATTGTCTATGGTCAAATATAAATCATGTCAATGGATACAAACGGTTCAACAATTACAAACGGTTCACACGGTTCCACGGTTACAAACGGTTCACATAGTCAGATAGTTACAAACAGTTCAACAGTTACAAACGGTTCACACGGTTCCACGGTTACAAACAGTTCACATAGTCAAATAGTTACAAACGGTTCAACAGTTACAAACGGTTCACACGGTTCAACGGTTACAAACGGTTCAAAATGTAATATAATGTGTTCATATGCTGGATGAGCACATGCAACAAGATGTAATGTAAATCAATGTACTTAGTATGCACACAATGGACATACATAGCATGAAATGTAATGTAAAACAATGTACTAAGTATGCACACAATGGACATACATAGCATGTAATGCAATGTAAAATAATGTACTAAGTACGCACACAATGGGCATACATAGCATGAAATGTAATGTAAAAAAATGTACTAAGTATGCACACAATGGGCATACATAGCATAAAAAGGTATTGAAATCATGTACTATGAATGTACTAATGAACATAACAAGTATATGATGTAAAAGCATGAAAGTAACAAGTAGGCACATGTGTTCCACCCCAAAACAGTTTGAAAACAGTAAAAGAGGGGTCTTTGTACTCACTTGAGATTGCTCAGAAGTCCTAAGATAACCACCAAGCAATGCTAGAGATCTCGGAAATCAAACGACACCTAATATAGGTAACTATGTTAATAAACCGGACCTAAATCGGAGGATTTAGATAGTATGAGGGTTCGTAAACCAAATGAGTATGTTGACTCGTGTAATATGGTTTAACAAAGCCCACATACTAAAACGAAACCTAACCTAAGTGCTTGTGACCCATTACGACCCGTTTAGGTAGCTTATGCTACTTTAACGCGTCGTACGCGTGAAACGCGTTCGGACCGCCTAACCAGTCCTATGACAAGTAGAATATGTCTTAACATGCCTAATATTGTTGCCAAATCAGTTCAGATGTTAAAAGTTATGTCACATATATTTATAATGAATTTTGGCATCAAAGGGGTATTTTGGTAATTTACCTAAGGCATATGAACTACCTATCATACAACTACTTAAACGAAGCGACCATAAGGTATAACCTTGGAAGGTTATTCCCTATATACTATGGTCACCTAATGTGTTTGGTCGGATCCTAATGATCGACCAAATGGGTCGGGTTCGAAGGTATAAGCGATTTATTAGATCGCTTACCCTTACGACCCTAGACAACGTGGTAATCAGTAGGCATAGTCACAAGGGACTATAACCATCGTGATTACAATCGCGTTGCGAAGTTCAAATTAACTTCGCATTGACCATGAACTGGTCAATGCAGAAAGTCAAACAAAGTTTGACTTTCGGACTCGAAAAACAATAAAAGAACGAAGGAACACTTACAAAGGGTTCCCGAATGCTAATCTAGATCAAAATAGCTCAGGTATGAAACAAAGGTTTCAACTTAGAGCACATTAGATCAGATTCTAGTGGGTTTTGAAGCAAATGGGGGTGGGGTATTTATAGTATTTCCCGAACCGTTAAGATTGTTTCTTGGAAAACGTGATCAAATCTCGTGCGTACACTTGTTAGAAAGTTGTGGTAACTAAAAATGGCTCCTCATGGACTGAAAGGGCAAGTGTGGGTGTGTGGTTGTGAGTTAAACAGCTGTAATCTGCTGACTAATCGATCTTATCTGATCTGGGACACTGACGCGGGCCGCGTAAAGGATAGACCTGGTTTTAGGCGGGCCGCCTGAAGGTCCTGATCAGACAACAACTTTGCAAAATGACAGTTTCAGTCCCTGTTGGTGTTTAAGGTCATTCCCGACACTTGTAAGGCCCGTAAAGCCAACTTTAAGGCCCTAAAATGATGCCTAAACATTGTGGACATGAAACATGCTCAAAAATATGTCGGAAGTTGGTTCGTTTGGTCGTACGATCGCGATGTTCGCTTAATTACGAAGGAATGCGCATAAGCGCAAATAACGATCCAAATGACGCGACGAATGAATTTTTCTTATGCCAAACAATAAAATAAAATGTTTTAGTGCTTACATAAATTTTTGGATGTCCGGTTGTATTCAGAACGTAAGTTATGCGCGAAAATGCAAACTTGTGCACTTTTTGACGCTTTTAGTCCCTGAATGGCCCAAAAGTTTATTTTAGCACACCGAACCCCTCAAAGCCTATTTCTAAGCTATGTAAAGGATATTTATGGTATGTTTAACTTATGGCCATGTTCCGGAATGTCTGTTACAGTTCAAATTGGCATACTTTCGCAGTTTGTCAAGTTTAGTCCCTGTAAGCGAATTAACTTGTTTTTGCCATACCAAAGCCTTCAAAACTTATTTCTAAGTTATGTAAAGGTTATTTAAGGTATGCTAAGTATATGTCACTATTCCGGAGTGTTTGTTGCATTAAACTGGTTATATTTACGCATCAGCGCGCGTATAACCTTCCAGAAAGCAATTTAGAGCTTGAAATCGAACAAGAGTTGATATGTGCAAAAGATACACATATTTATACAAGTCCAAAGTATGAAATACAATATTTCATTGGCTTGGTATTTGTTTGATGGTCGCAGTGACACAGGTGTCACACATGTTTAACTTATGATCAAGTTCAGGAATGTTCGATACCATGTGAATCAGCAGAGTTTTGTAGTTTGACGCAAATAGTCCCTGAGTGTGAATAAACTTGTTTTTTACACACCAAAGCTTTTAAAACCTATTTCTAAGTTATATAAAAGTTATTTAAGGTATGTTAAGCCTATGTCACTGTTCCGGAGTGTTTGCCGCATTAAACTGATTACGTTTACGTATCAGTTCGCATATAACTTTCCTGAAAGCGATTTAAAGCTTGAAAATGAACTAGAATCAAAACATGAAATTGTAAAACCAAAATAAACAAATTTTTGAGACCAAAACACATTGTTTCTTTGATAAAAGATAGTGTCCTGCATCGTGTGTGTTTATGGAGAACAAGTGTCACATACAACACCGGAGATGCATCGACAAATACAACCACCAATACCAATCCAAATCCGAAGAAGGCGATCGCATATTCGCTTAGTTTCGACAACGTCTATGGAACGTATAACAAACCGCCGAAGCTAATGGCGATTGAAGACTACAACCGATGGGCAGAAAGATTTGATGGTTGGTTGAAAGCGTTTGCTTACCAAAGTTGGAGGTGTATGAAGAACGGTTATGATATTGGAAGAAAAGATTATGAAAACTTGAATGAAACTGAATAAAAGGACATTTGCTGCTGAACAAAAATGTGTAGCCTTGTTACATCAATCTGTTAGAGATGATATTATTTCTTTGATTAGCTACAAAAATTCGAAAGATTTGTGGGCAAAGTTAGAAAAGAAGTGTATTAGAGGAGAAGAGATTGTGAAGAATAAGAAACGTCTGCTGAAGAAAAAGTTTGACTTATTTACATGCATGAAGAATGAGAATGTGTTAAAGATGATTGAACGGTTCTGCCATTTAAAGATAGAACTTGCTAGACATGGCATCAAAGTTACTGAAGAAGAAATGGTTGAGAAGCTGTTTGAATCGCTACCAGAAGAGAAAGATTGGCAGTATTATGTCCTGGTTCTGAGAAATACCAAGGCATTGTCTGAAATGACTGTTGACTGGTTGATCGAAATATTTGAGAGTCATGAGCTAGAAATCAAGAAAATGAACAAAGTCAACAACACTCCATATCAACAAAATGTTGATCTCTACTACAGGGGTAGCATGATTCCGAAAACCACTTCACCGAAAACCGCATTCTCTGCTGAGAGTTCAAACACGATGAATCATGAAAAGCAAAGCAGCAGTTCATTACCCAACAGTGGTTATCATGGAGGTTCTTCTTCATCAGTTTTAGGGAATCAGCAACATCAAAATATTCCTAAAAATGTGTTTCAATGTAACATCGCAGAGAACTTGAACAATGCTCAAAACTTCAATGAAGAGACAGCAAAACAACAAATGTTGTTTTTAGCTTCGATCTTAGAATCATATGAAAGCTTGGTTGCCGGGAAACTCGGGAATACGAATCTGACAAAAGAAGATTATGATCAGATTGATCCCGAAGAGATGCAATTAATTGACGTACGCTGGTGCATGGCTAGCGTAATCAGGAGAGCGCAAAGGTTAATGGAGATAACGGGAAGAAATTCCATCGGTGGGCCTTCGACAAAGTTTGGATTTGATAAATCCAAAGTAACGTGCTTCAAATGTAAACAAAAGGGGCATTTCAAGCGAGAGTGCAGAAACTCAGCAGCAGATGAAAGAGCTAATCCGTTTCATGACGACTACTATAAGAAAGCTGTTTATCACAGAAATCGCGAAGAGCCACCAAGAATGAAGCAAATCGAGGAGAGTCCGAAGAAGAAGTCGAGAGCTTTAGCAGTGATTCAAGATGACGAAGGTTTCGACTAGAGTGAGTTTTTACCAGAAGATGATGTAGTGGGATTTAGATTCATGGCACAAATTCAACCATATATAGATACACGAACTGAAGAGCAAAAATACACCTATCGAAAGATGATAGCTCAAAGTATTAAGGATAGAAACTATCGAGCTTGGAAAGAAGCCAAAAAGGAAAACAGATGGGATCAGGATCGTGAATGCTATTTGGATAAAAAAAGGCAACATAATTGAGGAACCATCATCACTCATAATCGAAACACTCATAGAATCTTTAAAGCAAAAAGATGAACAGAGAGAGAGATGCTGCAAAGAAAGCCGAGGAGGAAGAGCTAAAGTCAAGAAAGGTCGACAATGGGATCATTGACACCACAAAAGAAATGACGGCTGAAAACCTGACAAAGATGGCAGACAAAGTGCTTATGGCAAAGGAACTAGAGGTAGATTCCAAATTTGTGTCTGAGTCAACAAGCAAGGTCAGCAATAGTGGTTCAAACAATGAATCAGGTAAGACTGATGGGGCTAAAACAGAGAGTGATTGCAAAAATTGCATGAAAGAATGCAAAGTTTGCAGCACACATGCGTATCTCACACTAAAAAAGTCCCAAGACCTGGTTGAAAAAGTCAAAATGGTTGAAAAACAAATCTTAAATCGTGATAAACTGATGAGAGCTTCAAATGAAAGAATAAAAGAATTAACAGAAAGAATTGAAAAAGATAAAACTGATGTTGAACGCTTTAAGAAAGAAAATGAGAAGTTAATTCATGAAAACAGACAAATCTCTGAAATTTATGAAAAGTTGAAAAGAACAGTAAAAGATTCTGATGAGCGAAATGGGAAAATTTCTCAAGAGAATTTTCATTTGTCTGGAGTTCTTCAGGAAAAAGAAAGACAAATCAACCAGCATTTGGACGAGATCGCAAATCTTAAGCTTCAGTTTCAGGAAGCTAAGATTGATAATGAAAGAATCAATCTGAAACTGAACAGTTACAGCTCCGCGAGCTTTGTTCTTTGATATTCGTTATTTTACACATATTTTAGTCCCCCGTTTTACCCCTATTTTATGCGTTTTCGGCCGTAAAACCGTCATTCGGATGCTTAATCATAACACTTTTGTTTACAGGCCTAAAACAGCATACCAGACAAGATGATAGCGAAAACGAGGACTTTCCGGACAAAACGACGAAGCTGCGAACATTCTGTTAAGAAAACTGACCTGGGCGTGTGGAACGGTCGTGCGACCTATTGCACGACCATGCATCTCCGACAAATGCAAGTCAATCCGGCATTGAACGAACGTGCAACTCGGCGTGCAAGGCATTCAAGGCCATCCCGGTGATGCACGGTCGTTCCATATCTTGCACCCCATGCGGATTTGATGATCTAGCCAAACCCCAGAACTGAATGACCAGTGCGACTAGGCGTGCAACAAGAACCCGGAACTGAACGACCGTGCGATATGAAGAACGACCGCGCGTGACCTACGACCAGTCAAGATTTGTGACGTCATGTAGTATGGTGGACCATACTCCAATAATTGCTTAAAGTGAACGGTCGTGCAACTGGACGCACGACCGTGCGAAACCGAATTTATATAAAAAACCTGCAGAAACATTCTGCTCGTAACTCTGGACATTTTGGAAGCGATTCTGGCGATTTTCAGGCTCCGGAGGCTTCTGCTTTCACCCGGATTCAAGCCACATTGTGCCGATTAGCTTCGTTATCTTCCAGATTCTTAATCTTATGCTTGTTTATGGTTTGGTTTTCTAATCTTTCCATAATTTTTGTTAATCTTTCAAGCATTTAGATTAATATTTATGTATTATTGTAGCCTTTGGGCAAAAACACAACAATCCCTTGCTTGATTATAACCATTAGTGTGTTAATCTTTGTTTGTAATGACATTTTGAAGTATTTTCAATGTTAATCTTTGATAATTAGTTTGCAACCTTGTTATTGATATTGATTGCTTGATTATAAGTAATTGTGTTGGATGATTGGTATTTGGTTAGTTAAGATAGTTGAAAAATGAAGCTTAATTAATCTTGTATTAGTAAACTTTAAACTTGGTTAACTAGTTTAGCTTGGTTAAAATGTGTGCATCATGATACTAGAAATGGTTAGTGATTTAATAAAATGTAATTATTATTAATCAAGAAAGCTTGCCGTCACGTAAGGACCTAAACGGGTTAAATGGTGTCGTTATGAATTCTTGCCATGATTTGTTAACTTAATTAGTAGTTTAGGCCAAAATTGCTATCTTGGTGAATTTATGTGTAAGATTTGTAAAATGAACTCGGTTGTGATTTAATCTAGTTTATGCTTGTCTCGGTGGTTGCATTGTGTTTATCGGTGTCGCTTTCCTTGATTAAGTGCGGTTAGAAAACTCCTAACGGATGACTAACTTATTTTTAAAAGATTTTCATAGACATTTATCAATTGCACATTAAAGAACAATTTTAGGTGGTTAAAGTGTGTTTATCGTTTTAACTTTTCGAATGATTGTCATGTTAGGATTCCCGAAAGGGATACTAATTGTCTTGAAAATGGAGAATTGACCGAATGCTTCTAGTGCCAAAACCGACTTAGGTGACATGCTTTGGTTGTGTATTAAGCAAGGCTATTTATCTATTATCTATTATGTTTTATAAGTATTTGTTTATGCTTACTTTATTTTATTAAAAATCACAAAACTTATGTTTTTACCGGTAGTTTAGTGACAAAGGTCTAGTAGTATTTCTCCGCCCATTTCCTTGGATCGATACTTGGTTCTTACCGATACTTTACTACATATATGACGGGGTACACTTGCCTCTTTCGTGTGTGTTTTGATGTTAAAGTAATAATCACTTTTATAAATTTAAAACCGATTCGTGTGTTTATTCATGATAAAAATATGTGTAGTCGCGCACACGTCAAGTTTTTGGCGCCGCTGCCGGGGACATGGCGAGTTTTAGGAACGACCCGAGTCATTATGTTATCGGTGTATATACTTGTTAATATTTGTGTATAATTTCTTGATTATTTATTTGTTTATTTTTTTTGTTAATAATTCTTGCTTTTATTTCGATTTATTCGTTTTCGTGATTCTTTTGTACACTTGTAAATTTTTGTTCCATTTATTTATTCAATCCGGATTTATTTATTCATTTATTCATTGGGTTTTCGGCACCTTAAAATCATTTTTGTATTAGCCGATTCGATTATTTTTATTGTGTTGATTTTTATAAAATTTCGGGCCCATTTTCGAATTTTTTATAAAATTTTCAACCCATTTTAAATAACATTCTGTTTCTTTTCAAAAAAAAAAAAAAGAAACATCATTTATATATTAATAAAATATTCATTGTGTCAATTTTTCGTTTACAGGTTGATGTTTTCAACACCCGCTCCCGATCCTATTGAGCCGTCAGACGAACCCGAGCGTGATCTGAGGAGACGTCTTCGCGCAAGATCTCGTGCGGTTGGGCTACTGCTCGCATCTGGTGAGCAGTAGCAGGTGGTACCCACTGAAGCCGAGGGCTCAGGGGCAGCAGAGAACGCAATCATGGCAGACGACGAGCGACCTTTGAATGAATGTAATCAGCCTGGAGCGACAGGCCTGGAGCCGAGTATCCTACGACCTACTATTGATGCACCTGTTTTTGAAATTAAATCTAGTATTATTAATATGGTGCAGAATTCGGTGCAGTTTGACGGGCGTGAGCATGAGGATCCCGGACGACATATAGCGGCTTTTCTCCGTCCACGTTTAAGATTAGAGATGTTTCAGAGGATGCTGTTAGGTTGAGGTTGTTTCCGTTCTCATTGCGTGAAAAAGCCAGAGCATGGCTTATGTCATTACCAGCCGGGTCCATCAGGACCTGGAATCAGATGGCGGAGCAGTTTATGAAAAAATATTTTCCACCCAAGAAAACAACCAAGCTACGGAACCGAATTGTTTCCTTTCGCCAGGACGTGAGCGAGTCGTTGCATGCAGCTTGGGAGAGATTCAAGGATTTGTTGATTGATGTGCCACATCATGGCTTCTCCAAGAGACAGCTGGTCTTGACGTTCTATCAAGGGCTCAGTTACAACACGCAGGAGCGATTAGACGTAAATGCAGGAGGCGATCTAGGAACTAAGACGCCGACTGAAGCGTATGATATAATTGAAAAGGCTGCATTAAAGTCTAGCTCACGTCGCGAAGGAGATAGAGGCCGGGCAACATCATCATCATCAGCACCTCGAGCAGGAGTTCACGCAGTGGACGATTACACGACCATTACTGCACAAATCTCAGTTCTTGCAACGAAGTTTGATAAATCCCAGATGATCGCACAAGCTGGTTCAGGCTGCGACCAGTGCGGGGTGGCACACGTGCCAGGTACGTGTGAGCAGGGTGTTATGTTTACAGGATACGAGGAGGTGAACTACATGGGCAATCAAATCAGGCCCCAAAATAACCCCTATCGCAACACGTACAAACCAGGGTGGAAGAATCACCCAAACTTTGGGTGGAAATCTGTTTCTGGGAACCAGAACGCACACGGATATGCTCAACATGCTCCCGCGCCACAATAATCTCAAGGTCAATCCTTCCAGCCACAATATCATAATCAAGGCTCAGGAAGCAGTTCCCAGCCACACGCCTCTCAAAGCAACGCAAAGCTAGAGGAAATGATGGCACAACTGCTGAACAACTCCAACAGTGCTAATCAAATTTCTGAGAAAAGATATCAGCAGCATGAGGAGTGGTTCTTGGTCAACGAAGGAGAAATGCGGAGTCAAAAGGCTTCCATTCAGACCATTGAGAATCAAGTGGGCCAGTTGGCAAAAATGATGTCGGAGAGACCCCCAGGTGGTCTTCCGGGCAATACCGAGCAGAATCCGAAAGGGCGTGGTAATGGCCCGCACATGTAACAAGTGTGGGGACATGAGTCTTGCTATCAACTCGCCGACAAAAATTTAGCATGAGTCTTGCTATCGACTCTCCGACAAAAATTTAGCATGAGTCTACGCTACTGACTCGCCGACAAAAATGTAGCAGGAGCGTGTTTGACGCTATAAGGGTAAAATTGTCCTTTTATTTGTTTTTCTAGTTTTAGCGTAATTTAGGTAAGTTAGGTAGTTTCCATTAGTTTGTTTAATTTTCATACGTGTCGGGCGAAGGTTCTGTGCTGCAATATTGTTATAACAGTTGGCGTGTTGAAAAAATGGCGAAAAACGGCCAAAACAGTTGCTGGAAATGCCTTCTGCAGAAAATTCTGATTTGCAGCTGTTGCACGGTCGTTCCACGAGTCGCACGACCGTGCGTTTCCGAGCTGGCTGGCACGGTGAGTCGCACCCCCGGTACGTCTCCGAGAACATGCTGCAGGTTTGAAAAATGTAGGTGACGCACGACCGTGCGAGCTGTCGCACGACCGTGCGAGAGGCAGGGGCAGTTTGGTCTTTTGCACATTATAAAACCCCCCATCTGCTTCCAAACCCTTCATTCGCGAACCCTAGCCATCTGCAGCCGTTCCATAGCGATATTGCTTCAAATCGCACGGTTCTTCACACGATTTCACACCCTACTTCGCACGGTACGTTCCTTCATGTAGATTATCTGTTTTTTTGGCTTTCTAGGGTAGATTCATCCGTTTCTTCAAGGCTTTTTAGGGTTCTCTTCATAAACAAATTGAAACCCTAACCCTTGTAAGAACCATTCGTATCGTGAACATCCGGTTAAGTTTCCGACCCCTGTTTGTACAAAAAAGTTGTTGATTTTGAAAAAATCAGGCTATTCGAAGTTCAGGGGTTTGAAATCTGCAGAACAGGTGTCGCACGGATGTTCCTTGGATGGAACGGTTGTGCCATTCCGGATGATTCACGATATCTGCTTGTTGGTCGGTGTTGCACGGTGGTGCCGTTGGTCGCACGCCGTGCAGTTCCGACGGATTTGGGCAACCGGTGTTTGTTATCGGCGACACACGACCGTGCGTCTCATCGCACGACCGTGCCACAGGCCCAGATCAGAATCACAGTTTTTTCATAATTGGCTGCTCGGCTGTTTTCGATTAAATTTTTTCCTGATTCCATCTTTCTAACGTTATTTCTCATACAGATGGACCATCCTTTTCTGCAATTTGATCCCGAAGTTGAGTGAGAGGCTCTTTGCATCCCGAGACGGGACGCCTTATGGGCAAGGCGGGGGCAATTCGGAGTCCCCTGGTGGCTGGATTGGGAAGTTATGGGGGAGCTAAACCAGAGTGACCGACTTGACAGCATGCTCACTTTCCCACTTGCCCGCTTAATATCTATCAACCGACCCATCTACCTTGAGCTGAAAATAGAGTTATTTTCAACTTATGCCTATGAAAAGCCGGTTGCTCATAGAAGGCCTAAATTCCGCTACAAGGAGCGGATAGCTTTCCGGTTGGGTAGGAAATGGCATAGTTGGACAGTGGGTCGATTAGGAAGGAAGCTCGGGATCTACACAAGAGAAGACATGGATTCCAAAGTCTTCACATATCAGTTCACTTTTCCGACTGATGATGCACGGAACTAGTTTTGGGCTGAAAATGCTATAGGTGACCCTTACGACCCAAGAATGTCTAAGGCTTCACGACTGAGAGATCCTTTGGTGCGAGTGATGCATCATGTGTTTAGCCACACAATTTGCGGGCGCATGGACAGTCTTGAGAACTATCCAACACCAGATTTGATTTTTCTCTATGTGCTGGTTGAGAGAGTCCATATCAACCTAGCCGCAAGGATGGCTGAATACTTCGTGAAGTGCTCGGGGCGGAAGCCCAACAGTCAGATCCATGGCTGTCAGTACGTGACCGAAATTGCTTATAATCTGAATTTGATGACTGACGAGGTACTTCAGGGTCTCACTCTGATAACCGAGGGTGTATATGTTGACATTAGGTCACTGAAGGCGATGGGAGTGATTGTTGAGTTGCCTTACGTGGATAGATTGAAGGGGTTAAACAACGAGGTCTGGGACCCGTTGCCTCCAGCTGTGGAGGAACAAGAGGATGAGGTGATGCATGATCAGGAGCATCAAGAGCAGCATGATGAGCAACACGTACCACATCCACCGACACCACCACATTCACCGCAGCACCATGCATTCCACCAGCATCAGGACTGGCCTGAGTTCTATCAACAGTTCCAGCAGATGCAAGTTAACCAGGATCAAATCAGGGTTAACCAGGAACATCATGGGGTTTATATTGACCAGATCCGGTCTAGACAGGACGAGATTAGGGCCGCTCAGGATCAGATTCGGGCAAACCAGGATAGTTTGTATCAGGGAGTGAGTGTTGGGTTTTCATATCTGTTTGGGGAGATGCATCATGCATATCCCGACTACTTTCAGCATCCCCCACAGTTCCCACCGTGGAACCCACCTGGTTACGGAGATGCGGGTCCGTCCTTCACGAGAGACGATGATGGTGATGACGAGTAGGAGTCGGTGGTATTGATAACTGGTGTTTGTTCTTTCCTGTGGAGGTAGGACTCCACCAGGGGTCTGCGTTGAGCCCTTTTCTTTTTGCGGTTGTCTTGGATGAGTTGTCCAAGTTGATTCAAAAGACAGTTCCGTGGTGCATGCTTTTTGCAGACGATATTGTGTTGATTGAAGAGACTAAACAGTGCCTGAACGCGAGGGTAGAGGAGTGGCGAGTAGCCTTAGAGGGCAAGGGCCTAAGGATTAGTCGATCTAAGACTGAGTATCTACACTGTGATTTCAGTGGTGTAGCCGATGACGATGACACCCAAATCACCATTGAGGATCAATTGGTTCCGCGTGTAACTAGATTTAAGTATCTGGGGTCGTTTGTGCAAAGAGATGGTGACATAGATAGTGATGTAACCCATCGCATACAGGCTGGCTGGTGTAGATGGAGGGCAGCCAGTGGGGTATTGTGCGATAGGAGGTTCCCAACTAAATTAAAGGGGAAATTTTACAGGGTAGCAGTCAGGCCTGCTATGCTATATGGAACAGACTGTTGGGCTATCAAGAAGACACAAGCGCGCAAGATGGAGGTAGCAGAGATGAGGATGCTGAGGTGGATGTGTGGACACACGAGGTTAGATCGGATAAGAAATGAGGTTTTTAGAGAAAGATTAGGAGTGGCTAGTATATCGGAGAAGATTAAGGAGGGGAGATTGAGATGGTTTGGGCATGTGAAGCGGAGGGAAATGACGGCACCAGTTAGAGTGGTGGAAACTCTTACTGTCGAGGGGAGGAGAGGAAGAGGCAGACCCAAACTGACATGGGATGAGCAGATTAGGCATGATTTAGTAGAGTTGCATCTTTCTGAGGACATGGTCCAAGATAGGACTTCGTGGAGGCGTAGGATTAGGGTTAAGGACTTCTAGAAGATTTTGCAGTAAGGTCTTAGGTGTATTGTAAGGAGGTAGGTTTTTCTTACTCTTTAAGGGACTTTCCCGCTGATTGCCTTCTTGTGTTTATGCCCAAATGATGTTGTATGCATGCTATTATACATGATTTACATTATATCGTGTCACTCGGATCAATTTCTTGTTACGAGGGACTTCTTATTTCTATATTCTTTGACATGGTGTGTTGGTTTGTTGTTCGTTTTCGAGCCGAGGATCTCTCTGGAAGCAGCCTCTCTATCCCTATGGATAGAGGCAAGGTCTGCCTACATCCCACCCTCCCCAGACCCTATAAGTAGCTTTGCTATTTGTGGGATTTACTGGGTATGGTTGTTGTTGTTGTTATATTTTGGGTGTTCATTTTGCTTGTTATTTCAACACCCTCGGATTGTATTTTGTTTTCAGACAATTTACTTTATGTCTTGTATTTGTTTGGACGTTAGTCTTATATTTATGTACATTATGGTTTATTTATGTTTATTCTGTTTCTGTTCGGTTTTGGTGTACATGTGACATACTTGCAGATCCGACATATCTTGGACCGGAGCACGTGACAGATACAGCTTCGGAAGTCTCGTTGCATCAACATCATCTTGAGGGGAGTACTATTATCCTTTTCTCTATATTTCGGGTTTCGCATTGGGGACAATGCGAAGTTCAAGTGTGGGGAGGGGGTTAACTTTGTTTACTTTGTTTACTTTGTTAACTTTGTTTGTCCTCTATAAAAAGAAATCAGAAAATTAGAAAAATCATTCAAAAATACCTGTATTTTGTATATATTTTAGTAAATAAACCGGTTGGTTGTGTTTTAGAAAGCTTCGGACTTGATAAAAACTCGACAAGCAAAATATTTTTGAAAAAAGGAAACCGGAAAGCGTGACAAACAAAGAAAGACTTGCATGATAGTTTTCACACTTTTACCCATTCCTTCCATTACATGAGCATATTTGAGCCTTGATATTGTTATATATTTGTTCATTTCGGATATAGGAGTGTGCCGGATGTTATGTGTAATTTAGAACTTGTCACTAGTATGCTTGTTAAGACCATGAACTTGCGGAATTGTGTAGAAGTGATAGAGGCACTTAGATTACCACTTTGTTGTAAACCTTGTTCTTTGTGTTGTGCTTCCCGTAAACCTTATATTACCCTTTAGGATTAACCATGTCGAGCCTTCCCGTTTACCTTTGTTTACCCACATTATCGCCTACTTAGCCAAATTTAGCCTTTTTATGTTTTAAACCTTTTTAGTGTTAAAACTCGGTCAAAATAATCGTTTAACTAGCGTTTGTTGTAGTTTATTGTTTATTATATATCTAGATTTTTTTTGCAAAAAAAAAAAAAAAAAAAAAAACAGAAAAAACACCCTAAAATAGGGTGAAGTTGACAAAAATCGAGCAATTTTGAATGCTTAAATGTTAAAATTTCGTTGATGAGCTCGATTGTGCAATAGTCGCCTTTCTAAGGCATTTGTATGTATAGTTGTATTGTTTGTTGCTAGTTAAACGCTACTACCAAGTTTTAACCATTTTCGCCACTTTAAATATCCATTTCCATACCCTTCGCCCAAGCCTAACGTTACAACCCGTAAAGACCTCTTGATTTACACTTTTTCGCATGTTAGTTGGTGGAGACGAGATCTTATGACAAGCTTATGATATTACACATTTCATTGACGAGACGTTGAGTGTTTGCACGTACACATTTTATGTATGTTTCATAAATAAAACCGAGTGTGTGTGAACATTGTAGTTGTGTGAAGATTAACATGTTGAGTCAATTAAATGTGAAGTCACGGCTTTTTGGTTGTCGCTATATATTTGCATATGCTTGTTGGGTTTGAGTCTATTGATGTTGTCTTTCGAAAAACCGGCTAACCGTTTGTAGTAGTTTCAATAAAATATTGTGTAAATTATCGTTCTTGTTTGATTCTATCTTTTATTACATTTTAGTTTAGCTTGCTTGAGGACAAGCAAGGTTCAAGTGTGGGGAGATTTGATATTCGCAAATTTACACATATTTTAGTCCCCCGTTTTACCCCTATTTTATGCGTTTTCGGCCGTAAAACCGTCATTCGGATGCTTAATCATCACACTTTTGTTTACAGGCCTAAAACAACATACCAGACAAGATGATAGCGAAAACGAGGACTTTCTGGACAAAACGACGAAGCTGCGAACATTCTGTTAAGAAAACTGACCTGGGCGTGTGGAACGCTCATGCGACCTATTGCACGACCGTGCATCTCTGACAAATGCAAGTCAATCCGGCATTGAACGAACGTGCAACTCGGCGTGCAAGGCATTCAAGGCCATCCCGGTGATGCACGGTCGTTCCATATCTTGCACCCCGTGCGGATCCGATGATCTAGCCAAACCCCGAAACTGAATGACCAGTGCGACTAGGCGTGCAACAAGAACCCGGAACTGAACGACCGTTCGATATGAAGAACGACCGTGTGTGACCTACGACCAGTCAAGATCTGTGACGTCATGCAGTATGGTGCACCATCCTCCAATAATTGCTTAAAGTGAACGGTCGTGCAACTGGACGCACGACCGTGCGAAACCGAATTTATATAAAAAACCTGCAGAAACATTCTACTCATAACTCTGGACATTTTGGAAGCGATTCTGGCGATTTTCAGGCTCCAGAGGCTTCTGCTTTCACCCGGATTCAAGCCACATTGTGCCGATTAGCTTCTTTATCTTCCAGATTCTTAATCTTATGCTTGTTTATGGTTTGGTTTTCTAATCTTTCCATAATTTTTGTTAATCTTTCAAGCATTTAGATTAATATTTATGTATTATTGTAGCCTTTGGGCAAAACACAACAATCCCTTGCTTGATTATAACCATTAGTGTGTTAATCTTTGTTTGTAATGACATTTTGAAGTATTTTCTATGTTAATCTTTGATGATTAGTTTGCAACCTTGTTATTGATATTGATTGCTTGATTATAAGTAATTGTGTTGGATGATTGGTATTTGGTTAGTTAAGATAGTTGAAAAATTAAGCTTAATTAATCTTGTATTAGTAAACTTTAAACTTGGTTAACTAGTTTAGCTTGGTTAAAATGTGTGCATCATGATACTAGAAATGGTTAGTGATTTAATAAAATGTAATTATTGTTAATCAAGAAAGCTTGCCGTCACGTAAGGACCTAAACGGGTTAAATGGTGTGGTTATGAATTCTTGCCATGATTTGTTAACTTAGTAGTTTAGGCCAAAATTGCTATCTTGGTGAATTTATGTGTAAGATTTGTAAAATGAACTCCGTTGTGATTTAATCTAGTTTATGCTTGTCTCAGTGGTTGCATTGTGTTTATCGGTGTCGCTTTCCTTGATTAAGTGCGGTTAGAAAACTCCTAACGGATGACTAACTTATTTTTAAGAGATTTTCATAGACATTTATCAATTGCACGTTAAAGAACAATTTTAGGTGGTTAAAGTGTGTTTATCGTTTTAACTTTCCGAATGATTGTCATGTTAGGATTCCCGAAAGGGATACTAATTGTCTTGAAAATGAAGAATTGACCGAATGCTTCTAGTGCCAAAACCGACTTAGGTGACATGCTTTGGTTGTGTATTAAGCAAGGCTATTTATCTATTTTCTATTATGTTTTATAAGTATTTGTTTATGCTTACTTTAGTTTATTAAAAATCACAAAAGTTATGTTTTTACCGGTAGTTTAGTGACAAAGGTCTAGTAGTATTTCTCCGCCCATTTCCTTGGATCGATACTTGGTTCTTACCGATACTTTACTACATATATGATGGGGTACACTTGCCTCTTTCGTGTGTGTTTTGATGTTAAAGTAATAATCACTTTTATAAATTTAAAACCGATTCGTGTGTAATTTCATTGCAAAATTATGTATATATACGCACACATCATTCTTCAACAGATAGTTCCAAAACCAATTGGAAAGAACAAAGCTGGTGAAGATGTATACTCGGATGGAACAGGGGTGGGTTATCATCAAGTTCCACCGCCTGTGTTAAACAATTTTTCAAAGAAACAATCTGGGTTGGATAAAATTTCTGAGACAAATGAGAAATCAGATGTTGAGAAACTCCCAGAAACAATCGATGTCACATTCACTTCATCATCCGATGAAGATAGTATTCAGTCTGAATTCGTAAAAAATGTAGTTAAAAACGTTTTAAAATTTGACAATGATTCGACTGAAGATGAAGAATGTTTTCTCAACAATTATATTCCAAAATCAAAATCCCAAAACAACTCAAATGACGAACCTACTCTTGTGATGTACAAGATGTCTGGTTCTGAAAAATTGTATTCGGATATTGAATTTCCACTTGAGAATGTGAATGTTGACAAGTTGAAGAAAGTTTTCAAATTTGTTGAAAACGATGTTTCTGAAGTTGAAGTGTTAAAGAGTTTCAAAAGGCTTTTGAACTTTGAAAAAGATAAATCTTACTATAAGAAACCAGCAGTACCGCCACGTTTTAACAATAACAACCAAAACAGATGGTCGGGTGGTTATCAGGGTGGTAAGAACAATCAAAATGGGAACTTTCAAAAAAAAAGTTTGTCGAAAAGAAAGTGTTTGTGAAAAGCTCAAGTTCACATTCCGAACAAGAATCGGAAATATTTTCGAAATCACATGAAGATTTTTTTGCAAAGAAGGCCTCACAGCCTCAGACTAAAGGCAGAAGTCAGGAAGTTGAAACCTGCACATGCTTCAAATGCAATGAAGTTGGATACATTGCACGAAAGTGCACCAACTCTAAACCTAAGTCTGTGGTTGTTGAGAATCCAAGAAAGAAGAACGATGTCAAAGGAAAAGCTCCAATGTTTGTTGAGAAAAAGATTTTGAAAAATGAAAACATCAAAGTCAAAACTGAACCTGTAAAAGAATCGGTAAAGAAGACTGATCAATTTTACAAACGGGTCGCTTCTTCACAACAAATGTGGAAGCCAAAATCTGAGACTAAGACATCAAATGTTCAAAAACCAAAGGTTTCTTATTCTGAAAAACAATCATCTTCAACAAATCGGTTAAGATGAATGTACCTTTGGGCTTTTATGAAAAACTTGAGAAACAAAATTCTACTTCACCCAAGAAGAAGTATGTTCCAAAGAAAGACCAACCATCTGGTCAACCTCCTAAAAATGAATTCTTTTTATATAAAGAGGTTGAGGTCAGGTCTGAAGAAAGTCTTAAAATGAATGACAAGAATTTCCCACCATTGTACACCACAATAACTCACCTTAACGTCAAGCTACCCGAGTCGAAGGAGGCTTGGGTTGCTTCAAAATCTAACTGAATGTTTTTGAAATGTGCAGGAGCTCCCGAGATCTATGTCACGGTGGATTATGGATAGTTGAGCTTCCAGGCACATGACAGGGAGAAAAACCCTGTTTTACGATGTTAGAGGGTTCAACGGTGGATACATCGGTTTTGCTGGTAATCAAGGAGGAGGTATTATTGGTGAAGGAACATTATCAAATGGTGTTATCACTTTTGAAAGAGTCAACTACATAGCCGAGCTGGAGAATAATCTTCTTAGCATTTCTCAAATCAGTGATAAAATGTATTCGACACACTTCACTGACAAAGATTGTCTGATCTTGAAGTCGGGGTTTGTCATCCCCGAGGAGTGGATCATCATGAGAGCACCACGAGTTAATGATCTGTACGTGTTAGATATGAGCGTTGCTACGACTACCACGGGTCAAACTCATTGCTTCATGTCAAGAGCCACTGAAAAGGAGTCTGTATTGTGGCACCGAAAGATGGGCCACATTCACCTACACAAGATGAACTACCTGGTGCATAATGATTTGGTGAAAGGTGTTCACTTGAAGAGTTTTCATCTTGAGGGGGAGTGTATCAGTTGTATAAATGGAAAGCCACGGAAGAAATCCCATCCTGGTAAAAAGATGAACTATGTGTCGAAACCGCTGGAAAGACTTCATATGGATCTCTTTGGTCTTGTGAATGTCAAGAGCATAACTGGTGATCTTTATTGCCTAGTAGTCACTGATGACTATTCGAGATTCTCATGGGTGATGTTCTTGAAGTCAAAAGACAAAACATTTGATAGTTTGCTGAGGTTATTCAGGAAGATAGAGAATTTGTACCGAGCAGGAATTCACAGAATAAGAAGTAACAACGGTACGGAATTCAAAAACAACAAAATGGAGAAATTTTGTGATCGACGAGGTATACTGCAAGAATTCAGCGCACCTTATACTCCACAACAGAATGGAGTCGCAGAAAGAAAGAACAGAACGCTGATTCAAACGGTGAGAACGATGCTTGCTGATTCCACGTTACCAATCAATTTTTGGGCAGAAGCAGTTTCAGCCGCTTGCTATACACTCAACAGGGTACTTACTGTGAAGAAGCATAGCAAGACATGTTCCGAGTTGATCAACAATCGCAAGCCTAATCTCGAGTATTTAGATCCGTTCGGGTCTCCCTGCACTGTTCTAGATCCCGATGGCAAATTTGATTCAAAGAGAATTGAAGGTATCTTTGTGGGATATGCTAGTCCACTCAGAAGAGTCTTTGTTCCAAGTCTCAAGAAGATCATCGAAGCATGGCATGTTGAATGTCAAAGCTATACTATGCCTCCACAGAAGCCCGCAGACTCATGGCGATTCAACTACGATGCCTTATGGGATTCATTCGAGTTAGAAGAAGAGCCAGAGTTCTTTGATGATTTGGATATTTTACGAGAATATGAAGCATCTCAGGGAAGGTTTCCAGAAAGGTCTTCTAGACATCAACAACAAACTTCCAATGATGATGAAGCTGATCCCAGTCATACTGGAGAGAATGATGAAGTTCAGCAAATTCCGACTACTTCGGAACGCGAACCTGCTCCTGAAAATCATACGGTGGTCAATGATAATAATTCAGAATCTGATGATATTCCTACTTTTGATCATGGTAATTCAGAGTCTGAGGGAGAGCAAATCCAATCTTCAGATCAGATAATTCTTGACAATGAACAAGTTGCGGATCAGAACGTTACTAATTTGGAAGGCGAGGTGGATGTTCCTGGCGAAGTTATGCCAAGGACTCTTTCATACCATCATGAAGAGTTGATAATATGAGAGCTGCAGTCAGGCGTTCGCACCAGAAGCCAGATTGACCATGGCCTTACTTGCTTTTATACTAAAGTTGCTGCTATACAAACTGAATTTTCACTCAGTTGTTTCATTTCGCAGATTGAGCCGCGAACCTACAAGGAAGCACTGACTCAAGATTCATGGGTCAACGCAATGCAGGAGGAGCTGAGTCAGTTTGAAAAGCTTGGTGTATGGAAGCTTGTGGACCAACCTGATGTTCATAGGAAAATAAACAAAATAAACACGAAGTGGGTGTTTAAGTGTAAAAGAGACGACCGAGGGGTTATTGTTCGTAACAAAGCTCGACTCGTAGTCCAGGGTTTCAGTCAGCAAGAGGGGATAGACTTCACAGAAGTTTACGCTCCGGTTGCTCATCTTGAAGCTATTAGAATTTTCCTAGCTTTTGCTTCATGGAAAGGATTCAAAGTATATCAGCTAGATGTCAAGTCGGCATTCCTCTACGGCAAGGTGAAAGTGGAGGTATACGTTGGTCAGCCACAGGGCTTTACTGACCCAATCCACAAAGACAAGCTCTACTTGCTAGACAAAGCGTTTTATGGTTTGCATCAGGCCCCGAGAGCCTGGTACGAGACGCTCTCTCAACACTTGCTTGCCAACAGCTTTATCCGAGGAAAAGTGGATGCTACCCTCTTCACAAAGGAAGTCGACGGGCACTTACTGATTGTACAGATTTATGTTGATGATATAATCTTTGGGTCAACAAATGATGAACTCTGCAAAGACTTTGAGAAGGTGATGAAGCAGAAGTTCGAAATTTCATTAATGGATGAGATGAAGTTCTTCCTAGGGCTGCAAGTCGACCAAATGCCTGAGGGAACTTTCATTCATCAAACGAAGTACGTTTACGATGTTCTGGAGAAATTCAGGATGTCTGAGACTGCTCCAATGTCCACCCCATTAGCAACGAATCATGGTATCAACCCTGATCTCACCGGAGTGAAGGTCAATGAAACATTATACCGCTCCATGATCGGTTCGCTGATGTACTTGACAGCATCCAGACCCGATATGATGTACCCAACTTGCCCCCGATATCAGTCGAGTCCTAGAGCTTCGCATATGTCTATCGTCAAGAGGATTCTACGCTACCTGAAAGGAACTCCAACACTGGGGTTATGGTATCCCAAAGATGGTGACTTCACGCTCGAAGGATACTCAGATTCTGACTTTGGTTGCTGCAAAGTCAATGCTAAATCAATAGCTGCAGGATGCCAATTTTTCGGACCCCGATTGGTCACGTGGCAATGTAAGAAGTAAACCTCTGTTGCTCTATCAACATGTGAAGTAGAGTACGTATCTGCCAACAGCTGCTGCTCGCAGATCCTGTGGATCCAGCAACAGATGCACGATTACGGTTTGCAATTTCTTACTTCAACTATTTTTGTTGATAATGAGGCAGCAATAAACATAACAAAGAATCCGGTACATCACGCTAAAACCAAACATATAGAAATTCGTCATCACTTCATATGCGATTGTTATGAAAAGAATTTGATACGAATTGAAAAAATCCACACTGACGAACAAAAGGCAGATTTACATACCAAAGCTTTTGATAAAGCTCATTTTCAATATCTTTTAAAATTGAATGGTATGAAATTGTTGTCGGATGTGGAGAAAATAGTTGGCGTTGATGAGAAAACCGAGGCAGATGATGTTGAGAAGCAGACTGCTTTGGTTTGTCGTATTTTTAGTTGTTTTGGTATTTAGGGGGAGATAAATATTTTCAGAAAATACAAAAACAATAAAAATACAAAAATCCAAAAATATGAGATATTTTCAAAATCCAAAAACAGTAAAAAAACCCAAAAAGAGTTTGTGTAAAAAGGGGAAATGATAGTACATCAGCTAGACAATTATGGTATGCTAAAGATATGTAATGTTTAAAAGGCGTTAAGCAGTCTCGCTGATGATATGCCGATAGGTTTTTATACACTTAGTTGACTTTTCGGGATATAAACATAAATTACACAACTTGCTTATTTCGTGGGGAACATATCTCGGATATATAGGTAACCCCTGAAATCTTGTTTGAAAGGCTTTCTATTTCTGATATACTAGGTCTATATACGTGATGATATCTGGGGTATTATATCGGGACTTCTGCTTTTGCGGAAGCAATAGCCTAGTCCTCGTATAATACTCTGCACTGCTTTAATCATAAAGCCTCCCCTCAGCATAAAAAATGATGAAACATTGCAAAATGCTAATCATGTGCTGTTGAAGAAAAGATCCCCAAACGGGACACACCGAAAGTCGAGCCATCATCTCTCTGTCTGAACGAAAGTTCTAACTTGAGCTCTCATGGCCTCGCATTACCCGTTACAGATATCATTATTGTACATTCACCTGTAAGACTGAATATAGAAGTCTGGATACTAGAGTATATTCTGAGGTGGGACACGCATATAAGTTAAGATCTTAAAACACCTAAATAGTATCCTGATTAGTTGAAATTTGTGTGAAAATTTAAAAGGATCAGTATATCGGCAATCTAAGCGAATTGTTTAATACTTAGTGTGTAATCAAGCTCAACGGTACTTGTAACTTGTCGGTAGCTGATATGATCCTCTAACACGCTCACCAAAAATATGTTTGTAAATAGTTTCATTTACTGCATTTCATTTCATTGTTAGTCAAAAACCCAAAAAGATTTGATAGTGTTCTTGTTTAAACTTTCCTGAAATCCCAAAAAGATTTTACTCTTCTACTTTAGTTTTGTGACAAACCGAGGTGGAAAGCGGATCTTCAGATTCTGAGAAGTGAAGTGGAGCAGGAAGTTTCTGAACTGGACAACTGGGTTGGGAGGTAATCTTGAAAAATTCTGAAAATTCAAAGTCAAAACAAGTTCATTAATTTGACACTTGTAAATTTTTCATGAAAATGTGTTTGAAAATTTTGAGCAAAATGTCAGTTTGTTTCGTATCGGGTCAACCAAGGTCATTAACTTGGACTTGGTAGACAAATTAAGTGCCTATGGTCATTAAATTGGATCTAGATACTTAAGTGGATTTCTAAAACTGACCAAATCTGATAAAACGGCAAAAAGTCAAAAGGTCAAAACATCAAAAGTCAATTAAGAGGTGTTTGGATCGGATGACAATCCGATCGGATGGCAATCTGATCGGATGGCCATCCGACACTTGGTCACTCCTATAAATAGAAGTCAATGCTCTTTAGACTCGACCGAACGACCATCCGACACTCTGTCAAACTCTCTCACTGTTCTTGATCTTGTTTCACATTCTTGCTTTCCACATCACATTGGATTGTTGGCACACTCAACCTTCACAATGGGAAAGGTAAGATTACTGATTTTCAATGTTAAATTTGATATTTTTAATGACTGTTCTTGATGTCGGTGACTGTTGGACTTAAGATTTTAGATCTAGGCATTTGTGTTGATTTCTGATAGATTTTGAACATATGGTTTTGTTCACGGGCCATAGATCTATACATTCACCGAAGGAATTGGATTAAAACATCATAGATTTAGAGATTTGATGAGTAGAAGGTGTCGGCTATCGAACCTTACTTTGTCAAATTAAACCCTAACCAAGCCGGGTTAGAGAAAAATGAACATAGGGTTTTGATCATCGGCAAAATCTCTATGTGGATCTGTGTTCAATTTTGTGTTTAACTTAGAATTTTTTTTGATGTTCATAGAATGTTCAAACTGTTCTTCAGTGTTCATTGATCGAGTGGTAACTCGATCAGATGGCAATCCGATCGAATGGCCATCCCATCCGATCCAATGCATATTAAGTGTTTGAATTTTTCTAAGTGTCTGTCTTGATATCTATGCCTTACATGTTAATCAGATGTTTTGGAAAGAATGGCATCTTGATCGGATGGCAATCTGATCGGATGGCCATCCGATCCAAAGCACACATTCATTGATGTACTGCTCTCATAAGCATATGTGATTGTCATCTTGATCGAGTGGCAATCCGATCGGATGGCCATCCGATCCTCATCACATAATATCTTGAATGTTCATATATTTTCAAACTTGTCATGAATCGAATGGCAATCCGATCGGATGTCAATCTGATCGGATGGCCATCTGATCCACGTCACACTATATCATGTCTGATCTTCAACTGTTCAAACTTGTCATGGATCGAGTGATAATCCGATCGAATGACAATCCGATCGGATGGCCATCCGATTCATGCCACTTACTCAAGAGAGTTGACTTGTCAAAGATGCTTTTGTGCTTGTCACATGGATCAAGTGATAATCCGATCGGATGGCAATCCGATCGAATTACCATCTGATCCAAATGCACATGACACTTGTTTCTGTACTTTAATGCTGATGGTTCATCGGATCGGATGGCAATCCGATCAGATGACCATCCGTTCCTCAATACTGTATAGGGTGAGAATTCTAGAGTTAGAAAATTTTTGAATTTTTCAAATTTTTGACTCTTTTCACTTCTTGTCTCGAACTTTGTGCAAATGTTAATGATAATCATTCTTGCAGGCAAGAGCATCAGACTGGGACAAATCTCACAACATTTACTGTTTGTTGGATGAGCATTATACAGACGCAACTCCGTTTAAAGTCATGGCAAAATTTTTGAGGGAGAGTAAGATTAATAAGGCATTAACTGACAGAACGACAGTGTATAAATCACATGTCAAAATGTTTTGGAAGTCAGCAAGGTATGATGAAAAGGAAAAGATGATATATTTTGTTGTACAGAAGAAAGACAAGAATGATAAGGATGTAGACATAGAAGTTAAGTTTAATGTGGGAGACTTAAGACGAGTTTTGGAGTTAGGAGATTCTGATAATGATCCTATCCTTATTCCTGAATGATTATGCAAAGGTTTGTGGTGCAGAATGGGTTTTACAGGACATCTGAACGGGAAATATCTTAAGAGTATGTTTAGTCCACTATATAAGTTTCTAATTCACTGTGTAGTGCATGCTTTGTCACATCGGAAGGGAGCTTATGATGAGACATCAGACTATATCATGAATATCATTACATGCTTGGTGCTGAACAGGCCATACAATGTATCTCAAATGACATTTGACCATATGGTAGACAATATAGGGAGTGGAAAGTACATTATGTATCCCAGGTTTATCCAAATGATGATAGATGATCAAGTTAAAGACCTTCCAAAGGATCCTGCTGATATATTAGGTCTACGAAGCATGACAGCTGATACTTTGAGCATATTATCTTCATATAAAGGTCCAAAGAAAGATGAATCTGAACCAAGGGTAAGGAGAATGATTTGCAAGATAGATAATCCAGGATATGTTGCTCCTGAAAACGATGCTTGGAGACATGAAAATAGCAATTCAGAGAATGAAGATGACAGGTTAAGGGATATGCATGAGAAAAAGCTTAGATATTGGTTTGTGAAAGACGGAAAGAGGAAGAGAACACCAAAGGCCTCTCCAACTGTGATTGCTCCTAAAGTGTCAAGTCCGAAGATAGCTGTTAAGGGTACAGTTGAAAGGGGGAGTCATAAGAAAAGTTAGATCTATAATTGTTATTTTTATCTAATGAATGCTCTAATGCTTGTTTTGCAGGGCCTTTAGTAGAACCACAACCAAGGTTGGTGGATGATCCAGTGTTGAATCCAGCAGATGTTATACAACAAGGTGTTGGTTTGATGAAGGAGTCACTGGAAGGATTCTTAAAGAAGAATGAAGAGGCTGCTGCTACTTCAAAGAGTGTTCAAACTGAAAGTGTCAAAGATAAAGAACCTAAAGGTGTTCCACATACCGATTCTAGTGATGCTGATGATGAATAAACATAAACAGAATCAGAGATTGAAAGAATAGGTGTTGGGAAGGTTACTTTGAAGAAGATGAAAGGATCTGATGATGAGGATTCTACTTACATGCCAACAACTGTAGAGAAAAAGAAATTACGAATAAAGCGCAAAGCTGTTCAAACAGGCATGATTCCGAGGAATGTAAGGGCAAAGAAAGGAGGTGCTACCTTGCTTAAAGGTCAAAGTGGCAAAAGTGAAAAGCACGTGACAACTTTAAAGGGTCCTGAAGCAGTGGAAGATCAACATGTTGAAGTTCCTGAAGTGTCAGAGATTCAAAGTGTTGAAAAGCCTGAAGTTCAGAAGAAAGCAGGTGCTGACGATGATGTGGTTATTACTAATGTGAGGGTTTCTACACCACCACCATCACCAGAAAATCCTGAGGTTGCAGGGTCGTCAAGGCCAAAGAAAATTGTTCTTCCAGATCTATTTGAAGGTTTTCCCAACATTCAAGGTGAATTTAAAGACGATATTCTTTCTGGTGAAGTGTTTGATATGTTTCATAATGAGTCTGTCAAAGATCTGAAGAAGAAAATGTGTCTTCTGGAAAAAGAGAAAGAGAAAGCTGAAGCTGAACGTGACGAGTTGAAAAAGCAGCTTGAAGAGTTGACCAAAGTAAATGAAGAGATAAAAAGTGTCATTATCAAACATGCGAAGAAGATAAAGAATATGGAAGGAGATGTGGATGATAATGCAAAGTTATTTGAGCAACTTTCTATGGAGATTTCTGGTCTGCATTTGAAGAACTAGAAATTGAATGAGATAAATCAGACGCTAAATAAATTGTTAAGTGAACTTCATGAAGCGTCTGCAAATGAACTTAAAGCGATGAAGCTTGAAATGGAAGCACTGAGGGCTGATAAAGCAGTAAAGGATGAGCAACTTAATATGTTATATACTGTGATGGAATAGCATCTGGGTATCAACGTTCAATCTATCTACAACAATTTGGAGATTCAAAGGGTTGAAGAGCGAAGGGCTCAGAGAGAGAAAGAGGTGACTGAGGCTGCAACTCAAAGAAAGAAAGAAGTAATCATAGAAACTCAAGAAGCTGGGGGTTCTTCGAGTCAAGCTGATGTTGAAATGGTAGATGCTAAAGTGGATCCCAAAGGGTTTGTGCTTGTTGGTGATTCTATTCCTTTATCTTATAGTTTTGATGACATCATTTGCCTTATACAAGTTGAACAAAGAAAAAGGAAGGTGAAAGAACTAGAGGTGATGTTATTAAGATGGAAAGAAGAGGAGAAGGTAGTAGAAGATGAAGAGAAAGAAGAAGAAGAGGATCAAGAGATAGATTATTGGTTGAATAAGATTGATAACTATGATCTACTAAATGATAAAGACGATGATGAAGATCAAGGATCAACAGGGTTATTGATTATGAATCCTTCTGTTCAACAAAAGATAGATGATTTTCTAAACGACGAAATCAACGAACAAGAGGAGGATCAACACCAGGAGTCTTCGTCTTCTGGAAAACAACATGCAGTGTGGCACCTGAGCAAAATCTGCAGCAATCTTGATTTCTCCCCTCACTTCTTTGTGTTTGCTTGTCAAATTTCAGGATGAAATTTCTTTCAAGTTGGGGATGATGTGACAACCCGAACTTTCAAGGTTAGTGTCGTTAGCCTTGTGATCCTAATTCCTCATAATCATTTCATGTCACGTTCGTGCTACATTAAACTTTTATTAAACGTTGTGCTTTGATGAATTTGCGGGTGTAATCGGATTTGTGCATGACTGATATTGTGATTGGGTCAATTTTGGGTGTCAAATTAGTTAGAGAAACAACGTATGAAATTTGGGCCGCAATCCAAACTCTCGAGTCCAAAGTAAATCCATATGGGACTAAAAGCCCAAACCGCCACTACTTTCAAAGTAAATCGGCCCAACCTACCCTCCTTTTATGAATACGTAACACATGGTGTGTTACACGACTCTTGATAAATATTGTGAACCCTAACTACCCCTCCTCTAGAAACCCGACGGCAACTCTCTTTCATCCCGATGTCCCTATTAACTCCATCTTGATTTCCGTGCGGTTAATATAATCCTACTAGTTGGTCGAACATGATAAATGATTTTTAATTGTTTGATTATTATTTTATTGCTGATGTTAATGATTATGGTGGTATGGGCATAGGGTTATGTGAATGGAAAATTGTGCTAGTGAAATCTCATATGAATTATTATATTGTTACATGTGGTGGCCAATAGTTCAAAGAATAATTTAGGGTGTGAGTGCATGAATTTGTTTGTGAATATTTGACCAAGTTTGAATGATAATTATTAACTGATTATTGTTATCAAAATATGCGATGGTTAGTATAGTAGGAACTTTAAGGATATTGAGATGAATTTTTATGATTACAATCTGATGTGATTGATCTAGGAATGTGAATGATATTAATTGGTAATTAACATAATAACATAGGGTCGCACAATATAAAGGTTTGATAAATTGTTGTAGTGCAATGCTATATGACACGAATGCAGAAGGATTGACCATTAAAAAGGTTGTGCCATTTAATTGAATAGTGATTTATGATGATTAGCAAGTAGAGAAGGTTTGGGGTTCGCACATGTTATAAGTATAACTGATTGAATTACATTACTAATTTCATAACTAAATTGATCAAATCATGGGCTTTTAATTGGTGGGGGTTACATATTGACCAAATAATTAAGTCAGCCGCACGCTTAGAACTGGGCTGAAAGGAAGTGTTGGGCCATAATCCAAAACCTGATCGCACACACTAACACTAGTCGCAAACTTTCAGTTGAACGGCACACTCTTGGGATGTGAAACCGTCACTAGAATTATAAACTTGTGCTAGGAATATGTATGTGACATGAATGTCATCAATGTGCTATGTGATGATTTCCATTTCACGTAAGTTATGGGGTGCTATGAACTGTTAAGTATTTTATTAAACATGGACTTGCAATGTGAACTTGTATGAGGAATAAATAACCATTATATGTATATGAGGACATTGTAATGATAAGTTACGTGAATAACTGGTATGACTTGTGTGACGGTGTGTTGGCCCAGTAAGCGTTCGGGTGAGAAGGGTTGTGAACCACGGAACTAAATGTAAACAGTAATGGTATGTGATATAATTTCTAAGTGGCCCAAATGTCTTGTGTTATGTGTATGGTATGTGATTAACAAACTAAGTGGTTTGGGTGGTAGTTTGATACATGAATAATGATATGTGAATGCTACTTGCGTAATATGTGTTACAACTTGCGTTAAGTGTTTAAGAAACTGACAGACGATAGTAACCATGTTAGGATTGGTTGATTAACTGGAACGGGTAATGTAACGTAACATACCGAGCAAATCTAAGGTGAGTTTACTGCTCTTTTTCCAAGCATGCATCCCGGGGAGGGATATCGGGTAACGTTCCGAGGAGGAATGTCAGTTTATTGGGATGTTTGTTATTATACTCATTTCTATCATATAAGACCCCTTACATCTACCGATAGTTGCCGGGGAGGCAACGAGGTTATTAGTTGATAGCGCTATTAGGTTTGGCACTCTCACACCGTACCGGGGAGGACGGGCGTGAACTAATTTCCTTAAAGCATGACCAATGTTTTGATAGAGACATTGGGGTTGGGCAAATCCATCTTGTAGCAATTGCGGTAATCGAGTTAATAACAACATCAAATCAAATCATCGAATATGTGAAACGTTTTAATCTGGTAACTGGTATCTAAACACGTAACAAAACTTTGAACTCACCAGCGTCGCCTGACACACTTGTCTGCATGCTTGCAGGTCTGTAGGGTCATATCATGGAACTTGCTGTCTGGAAGGCTGGAGTGGTCATGGGTCGAGATACATGGATTCGCAACACAAGACTAATGGTTTTTTTTACATGTGGTTTATAAACACTTAACAAGTGAATTATGCTTCCGCTGTATACTGTGAATTATTTGTAACTTTGTAATCCTTAATGTTAATAAATGGAAGTTTTATTTAAATATATATCTACGAGTTCAATGTGATTGGTGGCTAGATCCTGGTACGTCACACGCCCCGCGGTGTTTCCGCAAGTGGTATTTTGGGGGTGTGACAGTTTGGTATCAGAGCCACTGGTTATAGTGAACTTGGTTTTAAAACGTTTTTATAAAACCAGACTATAACCAAACAAGTTCTGAATACGACCATGACACTCAGCTCCAGACTGCAAGGTTCGTCTCTCGTTTACCCATTGTATTGCATAACTAGTGAACACTTGCATATGATATTGAATGTGATTGCACGTTTGGCACAACAGTATGAATTCATTACTTGCATGTGTTATGTGATTGGTAGTGTGGTGTTTCCTTAGACATTCATGACTCGCGTTTTGTGATGTTCTTTGCTTGCTACTCAAGTTTGAGGAACCATTTGACATGAGTTGGGAGGAGATGAGATGAGCATGCAAATCACAATATTATTGTGGGTGCACACATAATAATAGTGTGGGGTGCATGTGAGTCCCAGTGAGGCTTAACAAGTGAAAAAGGGGTTCTGCTCTGTTATTTGATCTATGTGAAACGTAACAAGTCTATAGGAGTCATAGCAGTGATTGTCTCCTACTAGAACGTGACCTTTTCACTCCTCTCTGAATCCTTTCGAATCTCGATGCTATCGAGTATTACCTGAACACACATCTGAACGCCTAGCGAACCGTGTAGAATGCTAGGTGCTTGCACGAACGTCCTTGAGTTGGTCTATACCTTTCTCGCTTCCCTTTGTTTGCTGGAACTTGACGTATTGATGCTTAGATCCCGAAGTGCGACCACTTCTGTAACACTCTAACAACATACCGTGTATCACTCCATCAACTTGCAAGATCGATGGACAAAAGGATGAGCGTAGTGCCATACCGACCTCAGTATTGGGACGACCCCGATTACCGATAACGAACATCAGCAATTTGACTCCAATTGAATCTCTAACCCTAGTCAGCGACTCATGGAAGTCAACTCTTACGAATCAATCGGGACACGGAATGTGTAACTTCCCACGCAATGAGTAGCGCCTTAGGACGTGGCACAGAATGTGAAAAGACGGACTTGGTTGGTGAAAGATCGTAGGGCTCCGTTTCAAGCAACGACATTAGAGGCAACAGTCATGGCAACATCAAGGTACTTGTAATAGTAGCCTACAGTATGGAAATGAAGGTGTCTACGGCGTGGACTGGCCATTGATAATTCAAGACGACAACAACCAAGGGGATGACGACAAGTACTGGAATCCCTTGTAACGAAAACAACAACATTGGAAATGATGTTCGTGGAAGGGCATTTAGGATTGGCGTGGGCGATGCCAGGATTATAGCAACATGGTAGTTTATATGGGTAGCTAAACGCTCCGTCTCTATTCTGCTTAACCCTGATGTTTCCTGGAACTGAACCTGTTGTGGAATTGGCTGATGGCAAGTCAATTGAAACTTCATATGTGCGTTGGGACGCAAACTCGACCTGGTGGGACAAGTGTTCGACCTCGACCTTCCTTCTATTATTCGTGATGGTTTTGATAAAGTGGTTAGTGTGGATTGGTTATCCAGATATTGCGCAGATATACCCGGGAGGGGAAAGTTTTGTGTATATCTCTCCCTAGGGGAGAATCATCGTCTGACCTAAAGTGTGAGAGTGGAGTAAAGGTTAGCATCACTTCAGCAATGGAGGTCCAGAAGTGTCTACAAAGAGGTTACCTCACTACGTTAGCAACCGTTACTGCTGTTAAGGCTAAGGAAAAGGGGATCGAGGATCCACCAATTGTTCGTGATTCCTCTCGGTGTGCTACTCGAGGAACTTTTAGGTTTACTTCCACAACTATTAATCGCAATCTCAATTTGATCTCATGCCAGAGGCAGCTCTGATTACTCGTACTCTTACCGTCTTGCACCAGGAGGGTTGCAAGCGATGTCTAATCAACTACAGGAACTGTTGAACAGGAGTTTGTTGGACCTAGTTTTCGCTCTGGGGAGCCCCGATTATATCTGTGAAGATAAGCCTTATCGTTGGACATGTGTACTGACCATCGAGAACTCGGCAAGGCGACAGCCAAGAACCGTTTGTCTCAACCATGTATTGACAACCTGTTGACCAGTTGCGAGGGTCAAACCTCTATTCTAGGACTGGCTAACAAACGAGCTCCCATCAGAAGGAAGTCCAAGAGGAGAATGTTCCTGGATCGGCATATCGAACGCAATATGGCCAACACGACTTTGTACACAATGACCATTGAGTTAATCAACACACCAGCAGCTTTATGGACCACAAGAATCGACTGTGTTTACCGATGACATTTTGGATCATTTCCAGGAGGAAGGAACATCTTGGGCGGCATTTGTATCTTATTTTAGAGCTCCTGGGGGAGGAGCCACTCCACGCGAAGTCTTGTTAAATGTAACTTCTGGATTCGAGAGGTATCTTTTTGGTCATATAAACAACGAAGTGGGAATATACATGGATCTCGCTAAGATCCATTCTGTTCGAAACTGATCGACACTAAAGATCCCTTCGAGGATGCAGCAAATCCATGGCCTCACTAGATACTATCGTAGATTCATCGCAGGATTTCCAAAGATTGCGCAGCTCTAACCTCTTTAACACGGCAGTATGCTGTGTATCTGTGGGAGATAGAACAGCAGAACGTCTCTTCAGCTTTTGAAACCTAACTCTACAATGTACTGAGTATAGTCTTTACCCGTGGGTATGGGTGATTTGGTGGTATACTATGATGGTCCGAATCAGAGTCTCAGTTACACACCGATGCAATACAAGAGAGTGATGGCTTACGTGGTGGATTAACAGGAAGAATTGCACGACTCACAACCTGGGGTGGAAGCCACGATCTCGGGTTTAAGCTGGAGGCATTACTTGGACGGTACCAAATGCACTACTTAGACCGATCACAAGGGCCTCCCATGTACCTTTGTTTCGGAAGCTAAACATGAAATAGCATCGCTGGATGGAACTTTTGAATGATTACGACTGTGAAACCTGAACGAGCACGAGCTTTGCAGCTCACTATTGACTCTAACTTACCTGATCAAATTCGCTCTGTTCAAACCAGAGAACTGAAGGAAGAGAATTTTTAAGTTAAATCCATGCGGGGCATGGAGAAGCAACCATTGGCAGGTCGGACGATATTCGCTACCTCATGGAACGAATGTGGGTCTCATTATACGGCAACTCTAGGGAACTCGTGTTGAGCAAAGTACACTGGCCTTGATATTCTAGTCATGGTGATCGGGCATGAAGGCCCACCTAGCTATGCATAGGAATGATGTTTGACTTGTGGGAAAGTCAAGGTGGAGTATCGGCAACCAGAAACACCCATATGAAAATGAGAACAGACTGCCATAGATTCTGTCACTAGTCTACTTACAACTCGAAACGAAAACAATATCACCTGGATGATCGTTGATGGTCTCACTTTACCAGCACACTTTCTTACAATCAAGGAAACTAACGAGTCTTCAAAGCTGTGAATGTTCCTCTGAGAGAGGCGGCTTTTAGGCACGAGGTGCCAACTCCTGTTACCTCTGGTTTGATCTATACCTGATTTGTGATAGGCAACACTCAACACCCTTGACTCACGCCTAGACATGAGCATTGGACAAATGGTCAAAGAAAACGAACCATCCTGACACCCGAAGACATGCTGCGAGCACGTGTGTGATTGACTTTAGTAAAAATTTAAGGGATATTTACCTTTGGTTGAGTTCTACTGTGGCAGTTACCATTCTGGTATTCAGGCAGCTCTGGCTGAAGCATTGCATGGATGATAACGCTAGTCCCCTTGTTGGATTAAGGTGGGTGACAACCTAAGCACAAGTACAGGACTTGTACACGAAACTCTTGGGAAGATTGCTTGGATCGGAAATCATTTGGCGGCAACACGTGACCACCAGGATGGATGATAAGCTTAGGAAACACTAGGAGTTCGCCGTGGGCGATCGTATCATGTTGAAAGTCTCACCCTGGGAGGGTGTGGTATGCTTGGAAGCGTAGTAAACTTAAAATTCACGATACGTTGGGCCATTCGGAATTCTGAGAGAATCGGTAAATTGGCTTACAAGTTCAAGTTACCTGCTGAGTTGGGTAATGTTTATGATGTCTTTCATGTTTGGCAAGTGAGGAAGTGTTTGTCGGATGAAACACTGGTTGTGCCATTTTAAGAGCTGAAGATTGATGACAAGTTGCAGTTTGTTGAAGAACCTATCGAAATCATGGATCGGGAAGTTAAGGTTCGTAAATACAGCCGAATTCCGATTGTGAGAGTTCATTGGAACTCAAGACGTGGACTGGAGTTCACATGGGAGCGCGAGGATCAGATGAAACTCAAGTATCCTCAACTTTTTCCTGATGACCAATCTAATTCTGGTACTACTGGTGAATTTCGGGACGAAATTCCTCTTCAAGTTGGGGATGATGTGGCACCTGAGCAAAATCCGCAGCAATCTTGATTTCTCACCTCACTTCTTTGTGCTTCCTTGTCAAATTTCGGGACGAAATTACTTTCAAGTTGGGGATGATGTGACAACCCGAACTTTCAAGGTTAGTGTCGTTAGCCTTGTGATCCTAATTCCTCATAATCATTTCATGTCACGTTCTTGCTACATTAAACTTTTATTAAACGTTGTGCTTTGATGAATTTGCGGGTGTAATCGGATTTGTGCATGACTGATATTGTGATTGGGTCAATTTTGGGTGTCAAATTAGTTATAGAAACAATGTATGAAATTTGGGCCGCAATCCAAACTCTCGAGTCTAAAGTAAATCCATATGGGACTAAAAGCCCAAACCACCACTACTTTTAAAGTAAATCGGCCCAACCTACCCTCCTTTTATGAATACCTAACACATGGTGTGTTACACGACTCTTGATAAATATTGCGAACCCTAACTACCCCTCCTCTAGAAACCAGACGACAACTCTCTTTCATCCCGTTGTCCCTATCAACTCCATCTTGATTTTCGTGTGGTTAGTATAATCCTACTAGTTGGTCGAACTTGATAAATGATTTTTAATTGTTTGATTATTATTTTATTGCGGATGTTAATGATTATGGTGGTATGGGCATAGGGTTATGTGAATGGAAAATTGTGCTAGTGAAATCTCATATGAATTATTATATTGTTGCATGTGGTGGCCAATAGTTCAAAGAATAATTTAGGGTGTGAGTGCATGAATTTGTTTGTGAATATTTGACCAAGTTTGAATGATAATTATTAACTGATTATTGTTATCCAAATATGCGATGATTAGTATAGTAGGAACTTTAAGGATTTTGAGATGAATTTTTATGATTACAATCTGATGTGATTGATCTAGGAATGTGAATGATATTAATTGGTAATTAACATAATAACACAGGGTCGCACAATATGAAGGTTTGATAAATTGTTGTAGTGCAATGCTATATGACACGAATGCAGAAGGATTGACCATTAAAAAGGTTGTGCCATTTAATTGAATAGTGATTTATGATGATTAGCAAGTAGAGAAGGTTTGGGGTTCACACATGTTGAATGTATAACTGATTGAATTACATTACTAATTTCATAACTAAATTAATCAAATCATGGGCTTGTAATTGGTGGGGGTTACATATTGACCAAATAATTAAGTCAGCCGCACGCTTAGAACTGGGCTGAAAGGAAGTGTTGGGCCATAATCCAAAACCTGATCGCACACACTAACACTAGTCGCACACTTTCAGTTGAACCGCACACTCTTGGGATGTCGCATAGTCCTGTGGGCTTCGCGTTGTTGGGCCTGCTAAGGCATGGGCCGCACAACCCAGCCGCACACCTACGGTTGGGCCCTTAAACCAATTGGGCCGCACGCCGTATTGAATAATGTGATTAAGTGGTGAAACCGTTACTAGAATTATAAACTTGTGCTCGGAATATATATGTGACATGAATGTCATTAATGTGCTATGTGATGATTTCCATTTCGCGTAAGTTATGGGGTGCTATGAACTGTTACGTATTTTATTAAACATGGACTTGCAATGTGAACTTGTATGAGGAATAAATAACCATTATATGTATATGAGGACATTGTAATGATAAGTTACGTGAATAACTGGTATGACTTGTGTGAAGGTGTGTCGGCCCAGTAAGCGTTCGGGAGAGAAGGGTTATGAACCACGGAACTAAATGTAAACAGTAATGGTATGTGATATAATTTCTAAGTGGCCCAAATGTCTTGTGTTATGTGTACGGTATGTGATTAACAAACTAAGTGGTTTGGGTGGTAGTTTGATATATGAATAATGATATGTGAATGCTACTTGCGTAATATGTGTTACGACTTGCGTTAAGTGTTTAAGAAACTGACAGACGATAGTAACCATGTTAGGATTGGTTGATTAACTGGAAAGGGGAATGTAACGTAACATACCGAGCAAATCTAAGGTGAGTTCACTGCTCTTTTTCCAAGCATGCATCCCGGGGAGGGATATTGGGTAACGTTCTGAGGAGGAATGTTAGGTTATTGGGATGTTTGTTATTACTGTAGGACCGGTTTTGACACCGTTCGATTGCGTAACGACACGTTCGACGTGCGGAATCCGTGAACGTGCGTGACCGAACACACGAAAACGTACTAGAACCTTGATTCTATTGAGAAACGACTTTTACAATCACTTGAGAGAGGTTTCTCTCTCTAGACTTTCTCTCTCTACAATTAGATCTCCAAAATCACAAATGAGCAAAAGTCTCTTAAACATAACACTAACACTTCCTATTTATAGGTCAAGGCAACTTTAATGAAACTTCATTAATTACAAGTTTGCCACCTTGCCTTTTTCACTAAATATTAGACATTTACGACTTGGTTTCTTCAATTCTTCACTACAGTTCAGATTGACGAAGGCGATAGACAAAATATGCATCAACAATCTCCCCCTTGGATATTGCCGAAGTCAATCCTTAGACAAACTTGTAGTGACTTGTCTTTCTCTCTCTCTTGATTCTTCTTTACTTCAGCAAACACAGACTTCCTCTTGCTTAAACAGAATCCCGGTGGATCTGTTTTTAGCTTCAGCTCCCCCTTTCGGTAGTCTCTTCAGGCTCCCCCTTTCGTCAAGCTTCCGTGCTTTTTGGGATCGACGCCTTGCTTTCCGTAGCCAAAGAATCAAAAACCTACACATCTCAACCTCTTGTAAGACAATCATATAACACACAATATTGTGATTCAAGTTAATGAATCATCTAAACATTTGAGGATTATCTTTCAACTACTCATCATCTTAACCAAACCAATTGTTCATCTTGTTTAGCCTTTGAGATTTTGAATATCAACTTTTCAACATCAGTTGTCGAAAATCTTTTTGGATTTTTCAAAAATTAGGCTAAAACACAATAAAATCTTTTTGGATTTTGATAAAAGAGAAATGTAATGCAGAAATGAAATATGTACAAACATATTTTTGTGAGCTTGTGTAAGAGGATCATATCAGTTTTTGAGACACATCACAAGCACCGTTAAGCTTTTAATCGTTTTAAGTTCTAAACGATTCACGTTGATTGACGATATAATTGTCCTCTTAAGCTCAATCTAAAAACTTTCGAAATGCTTACCGATACGTTAAGGTATATTAAGATAGCACTAAGTTCTTATGGACCCCACGATCTCAGCATATCCCCTCATCATGCAATACACTAACTCAAGTAATGCCTTTAAACTTTTATCAACTGTGATATGTGCGAAAATAAAGCAGAATGTTTAAACATTAACAATCAGGTCGATACTTCCGTATACGCAGAGAAAGTCCAATGTTTAAACAAAATAAGAAAAATAAAACAAGTTGAAGTTGTTTAGGCTTTAACCACCAGGTCGATACTCCCGTATACGCAGAGGTGATCCAAAGATTAAACGAAACACCAAAGAAAATAAAGCAGAACGTTTAGGCAACAATATCCAGGTCGATACTCACGTATACGCAGAGGATGTCCGATGCTTAAACAAAATAAAGAAATCAAACAAGTTTAAATCTTTGCAAAATAAAATGCACAATCACAGCGACTTTTCAGCAAAGTTGTGAAAGTTCACAAACTTAACCAGTTTTATGTCTTACGACAATCAGCGATTACCGAGTAGGCACACAATCAAGAAGGACAAAACTAAGTACTATGCTTTTGAACATGTTTCCCACTAGAACTAGGCTTTTTCATTTAGGTTTGTATCGTTATCGCAAATCTACTAGTCTAGATGAGCCTATCGTCACATCTTTAGTGAGACCGTTTATCACATTTTAACTTTCCATTTCCTTAGCATGCTGTGATATTCCACTGATTTACTATCATTTCCTCTTGTTCTCAACAAAACTCATTTTGAATTTTTTCAATGTTTTTGACTTTTCAAATTTTCAAATTTTTTTTTAAATTTTTACTCCCCCTAAAATCAAAATATGTTTCAAATTTGATTTTCCGGAAAATTTGAAAATAAATGCAATAAACTGTACAAAGTAAAGTGACAAACTGATGAGAATTGCCTCAATTCGCCATCCACTTGGCATAAACAATCAGAACTCCCCCTGACAACAAACTATTTTCCCATTATGATTTCAAAACACTTAAGTTTGTTTTAATCAAAATGGTTTTTCCGGAAAATTAGTTTTGTGTGCCGTTTCACAAACTTGGGGTTAATCATCATATTGATTTCAACTTCTTGTAGGTTTATCACAAACACAGTTACCACTTGTAAGATAGTTAAATCAAGTACAACTCAATGTCCTTAATTAACCACTTGTAAGGCGAAAAATCACCAGAGTGAAATTTCTCAAGAAATGTGCCGATTCATGTTCCACGCTTACCAACCTGGGAACTCCGGCAAGTCAGGTTTTTCATTTAAACAGATTCACCCAAGCCTGACGGTCCTTGGGTGATTTAGAATTCTTGTTCAACAATGGTGGATAGTTTACATCATCCATTGTTAAACCTGAATTCTCCATTTTTACCTCAACACATGGCTCTTCTGGTTTTACCATACCAGAATCATTGCCTGAATGTGGCTTGTCTGACTTTGAAGAGCCAGATTCATCGCCGACATGTGGCTCCTTTGTTTCCAAAGAAACAGATTCATCGCCACAAACTTTCTTCTCCTCTTTTCCCTCTTTCGTCCTCAGATTTGTATCTGATGAATGCGTTTTGCTTGATTTACCATTCTTTAGCGAGCAAGACGATTTACCAGAACTTTTATCTGTTTTACCAGTTGTATCCGAGGACAAAATCCTTTCAAGATACTCTTTTGCTTTCTTTCTTTTCTTTCTCAGTCGGTCTTTCTGCCCTTGTGAAAGTTTCACTTTCTGTTCTTTCACTTTCTGTTCTGAAACTTTCAGTTCCTTGGGCTTTTCTTTGACTTTGACTGATTCTATCACCTTTTTCTGAGATGCAGCCCTCGATCTTTCAGTTGATCTCATTGGGCAATCTCTTGCAATATGTCCTTTGATTTGGCAGTTATAGCATTTCCTCGTCTCAAACCACTGATTCTGGCAGTTAACAGCAATGTGTCCTTGACTACCACAAGAGTAACACACTCTGTTATCGTACCATTCACCATCTTCACACCAAACACTCAGATCATAGCATTGTCTGGCTTTGTGGTAATCATCACTCCTCCTGAAAGCTGGATTTGGCTTTGAAGTACTGTGGTCAAACCTGCACCACATATCACCAACTTTTTGTGAGTTTAAATTTTCAACTTTTTGTGGTTTTTTATAACGATTGGATGACTGAACTGATGAGTTTTTAATCTGGTTTTGAACATTTTCTGATTTTTTAACTTTTTGTTTCTGTTCCACTTTCTTCTTCAAAGGTTTTTGCATAGAGCATTCACCTTTTTCAGTCGATTGCAGAACAGTTCCTTGGAATTTTTTCTCAATTTTTTCATTTTCTTCATCAGTTTTCTCATCACAATCTGAATTGATCGGTTCTGGACACACATAAGGTGCAGAAGTCACAAAACCTTTCAACTTACTTTCTAACTCAGCAATTTTATTCCGATCACTTTTAGCTTCATTTTCAAGCCTAATGATTTTCTGAAGATGAGAATTTATTTCAATTTGTTTTTCAAGATTATTTTTAAAGATAACAGATTTCTCATCTTCTAAAATCTTCATTTGACTTTGAAAATCTTTTTCAATTTTCAATTTTTCATTTTCAAAATCTTTTTCCTTTTCTTTCAAAATTTTGTTTTCCAATGTCAAACTGTTTAAACCACTCAACAGTTTGACATTTTCAGATTTCAAATTATCAAAATTTTCTGTCATTTCAATAATCTGTTTATCATCAGATCTTTTCTCATCCTTCACACGATCGATTTCCACTGTTAAACTCTCTACATCCTTCAAGAGTTTGACGTTATCTGCTTCAAATTTTTCGCAATTTGAGCATACAACTTCACATTTTGAAGTTTCATCTTGCTTGGATTCTTCATTCTTTGAAATATCCTGTGTCTCTGTCTTGTATGTGCTTGCACAAAAAATTTTAACAAAATCAAGAGGATTCATATATTCATCAATATAACAACCCCTCTTAATATCATATTTCATAACATCTTTTGCTACACGACACATATGGACTCTTTTGCATATTTCAACAATCACGTCTAAACTTAATTTTTCCAATTCTTTTTCTATTCCATTCATCAACCTTTTCTTTTCCTTTACATTTTCATACTTGAGTGTTTTGAGCTTATTTATAAATTCATTTGGATAAAAATTTGAGAACCTAGAATCCTTTTTCACTTCAATCAAAAATTCATCCCACTCTGAAGGTAACGCGTCCGCAAATTTTGATATTTTTTCAGCATTTGACATTCTTATCTCGTACCTTGTTAAATTTTCAATTAGACACTTAAACCGTTTTTCCAACACATCCACTGTTTCATTTTTCATACACAAAAAACTTTCAAATCTTTTACCCCAAACATTCTTATTCTCATTCTGATATTTACTACCCCAACACCCATCAAACCAATCATTTATCCTTTCAAGGTTATAGTTTTCCTCTTCGTCAAACATTTTAACCACAATTTAAAAACAACTTTTTGATATTTGCGCCTTGTAAATCACCTTGAATCACCTGCAAACAAACAAACAAACACAATTAGTTCAAACAATATTAAACAACTTGAAATAGACTGACACTCGGTTGCCGTGAAATGTTCTCGACACGAAATTTCACTTTTCAAGCGAAATCAATCAATCAACAGCTTTCAAGCGAAATCAATCAGTTCAACAACTTTCAAGCGAAATCAAGTGTTAAACAGTTTGAAGCGAAATCAAATTTTCTGACTTGAAGCGAAATCAAATTTGTTCTGACTTGAAGCGAAATCACATGTTCTGTTGAAGCGAAATCAAGTTTGTTCTGTCTTGAAGCGAAATCACATGTTCTGTTGAAGCGAAATCAAGACCAAAACATCAGATTCAAGCGAAATCTTCCTTTTTCAAGCGAAATAGTGCTGAATGTAATGAAATCCGATCACAAAAACTCAAATTACTCCTAAACGACTTGGACTTTTGATCTGAAACTTGGTAGGGTTGTTAATCAACTATTTTCGCACGATATACTAAAAAATCAGCAGATTTGGACCAGTAAAACCCGTTCAATTTTACGATTTTCAACAAAAACGTGACAAAAATGAAAAATTTGAAGAAATCGGTGAAATTCAGATCTGAATTAGCTTAATTCTGGTACAAATTTATGTATTTGGTCAGCGCAATCGAGCTCCTAGCTCTGATACCACTTGTAGGACCGGTTTTGACACCGTTCGATTGCGTAACGACACGTTCGACGTGCGGAATCCGTGAACGTGCGTGACCGAACACACGAAAACGTACTAGAACCTTGATTCTATTGAGAAACGACTTTTACAATCACTTGAGAGAGGTTTCTCTCTCTAGACTTTCTCTCTCTACAATTAGATCTCCAAAATCACAAATGAGCAAAAGTCTCTTAAACATAACACTAACACTTCCTATTTATAGGTCAAGGCAACTTTAATGAAACTTCATTAATTACAAGTTTGCCACCTTGCCTTTTTCACTAAATATTAGACATTTACGACTTGGTTTCTTCAATTCTTCACTACAGTTCAGATTGACGAAGGCGATAGACAAAATATGCATCAACAATTACACTCATTTCTATCATACAAGACCCCTTACATCTACCGATAGTTGCCGGGGAGGCAACGAGGTTATTAGTTGATAACGCTATTAGGTTTGGCACCCTCACACCGTACCGGGGAGGATGGGCGTGAACTAATTTCCTTAAAGCATGACCAATGTTTTGATAGAGATATTGGGGTTGGACAAATCCATCTTGTAGCCATTGTGGTAATCGAGTTAATAACAACATCAAATCAAATCATCGAATCTGTGAAACGTTTTAATATGGTAACTGGTATCTAAACACGTTAACAAAACTTTGAACTCACCAGCGTCGTCTGACACACTTGTCTGCATGCTTGCAGGTCTGTAGGGTCATATCATGGAACTTGCTGTCTGGAAGGCTGGAGTGGTCATGGGTCGAGATACATGGATTCGCAACACAAGACTAATGGTTTTTTTTTTACATGTGGTTTATAAACACTTAAAAAGTGAATTATGCTTCCGCTGTATACTGTGAATTATTTGTAACTTTGTAACACTTAATGTTAATAAATGGAAGTTTTATTTAAATATATATCTATGAGTTCATTGTGATTGGTGGCTAGATCCTGGTACGTCACACACCCGCGGCGTTTCCGCAAGTGGTATTTTGGGGGTGTGACATGCAGACCAGGTATTCCTCACACAACCAGCTGTTATATATTTAAATGCTCCATTTGAGGGGGAGTTGGAGGTTCCTAGGTCGAGGGCTGAAATGTTAGAGGAATTGGGATTAGAAGATGGGAAATTTAAGTTTGATATTGAAGATGAAATCCCATTATCACCAGAGAAAGATTATGAGTTTAAGTATGCTCATGAAGCTGATAATTACAATGATGTAATAGTTGAAGATGGTTCGGATAGTTCTGAAGACGATACGGTATTTCATTATTCTGGAGTTGATGAAACTTTTCCCACACTTGCCGAAATGTTCAAAGAAAAAAATGAAGATGAGGTTAGAAGGAAGTTGTGGAGAAGATCACCACTGAAGGCATTCCAAGAACAATTCCAAGAGAAACATTGTTTGAAGAAAGAAAGAAATGGTATAAGATGATGCCCAAGGAAAGAAAATATAGAAGACCTCTTCAGTACTTTACGCATAATGCTGATATATCTTTGGGAGATATACTTTCATGGGGTTATCTGGAAGATCTGAAGGTTTATGCTATCAGACGGGAAATGGGGGTTCAATATTTTGAATTTTTGTCAGACATTAAAACCCTCCAGTGGTGGGATGTTGAAGAATTGGTGCAGACAAAGAACATAAAGCAATTCTATAATGGTCTCGATGTGAAGCAACATGATCAACACTTATGGAACTACATCAAGTTGCAGGCAAAAGAGAGATTTCCAGATTGGAAGCCGCAGTTTCCAAAACAAATTGTCACTATTTTGGAATCAGGAGAGAAGGATATTACTCTGAATATAAAGTCACCACGATGTTTGAAAAATATGCCGCTACATGCTATGGAGCAAGACTTCTACGAAGACTTTCAGGATTGGATGTACAACCAAAGCACATCGGAAGCGGTAATCTCTTTATATGATAAGAAATCTGGAGAATCAAGGAGGATCAGTGTGTTGGATCCAATGTGGTTGGTTAATTGCTCCAAGAAGGATATAGATTGCTTATTCTACAACAAGATCGTGTATGAGAAGCCAGACAAAGTCCAAGCTCTGCAATATCAGAAATTAGTGGATTTGTGCTATGCAAAAGATATCAACTCTGGCAGATATTGTAATTTAAAGTGGAGAGACTTGGAGATTGATGAATTTTTGAAGAATACAAGCACAGTCAGTGTCACACCCCGACCACGTAAAATAATAAAACGTGGCGGAAACGTCGGGGAGTGTCGTAACAGAATCCTTGTTTCACAACCATGGATTAAATAATTTTGTTTTATTGAATTATTGAACTCATTGTCTTATTACAAATCAAATAAATACAATTATTGTCTTTCAAGTTTTAAAGCCGCTAAGGCACGAGTCCATCCTATGTATAGCATGTATCAACAAGCATCACATAGCAGCACCTGAAACATGTGTAAAAATAGGTACGTCAGCATAAGAATGTCTGTGAGATACATAGGTTTTATTAATGCATGATTCATGACTTGTAAGTTTAACAGAATGTTTAACAAAAAGTAGTCATGAACTTGAAAATGTTTTCTTTATAAATCAGGTGAAAATTTATAAGAGATTTGATGATATAAAAGAATGATGCATAAATAATTAAATAAGTAAAATAAGTTTGTATAAAATATGTTGTTTGTAAAACAATGTTTTGATAAAAGGTTTGTAGTATATATAGAAATATACTTTGGTTTTAAGAAGGTCGAATAAGTAATATATTAAAATATATTTCTGTCCCAAAATAGTTAAACAGATAGTATATTAAATATATTTTAGTTGTCAACATAATAGTTTTCAGTAGTATATCAAAAGTATACTTTAGTTTGATTAATAACATATTAAATTATGCTTTGGTTTTTATGAAGAACATATTAAACTATGCTTTGGTTTTATAACTAACATATCAAACTATGTTTTAGTAATTAACAAAATATATGTTGTTTTGTACAATATAACATATGAGAGCATATCAAACTATACCTTTGGGAGTATAACAAAATATACAACAAAAATGTGATTTTAGAATTCATTCAGCCCTTAGTGTATCAAAATACACCTTTGAGACTATAGAAATACCACAAAGGCAATCTCTATTTGGATAAAAATCAGTTTATGACATTCCATACAACAGGAATGGGGTGTCTAATCCTATAGCGCTATATCATACTACCAATCGGTCTGGTGAACGTATAAAACAAGTACAATCCAACAATTAATTTTATAATCTTTGAAAAATTAGTGTTTAAACCATAAATAATCATTCAGTTTGTCAAAAGATAAGTATTAGCATGTATAATCATAAAGTTGAAATCATAAAAATAACAAATAGGTACACATGTTTCACCCCAAAACATTTGAAAACAGTAAAAGAGAGGACTATGTACTCACTTGAGAATGCTTAGAAGTCTTGAGTAACAACCAAGCAAAGCTAGAGGGATCACGGAATCAAACGGCACCTAGTATAGGTAACTAAGTAAATAAAACGGACCTAAATCAGAAGATCGGATAGAACGAGGTTTCATAAACCTAATGAGTATAGGAACTCATGTAACATGGCTTAACAAAGCCTACATCCTAAAACGGAACCTATCCTAAGTGCTTACGACCCATTACGACCCGTTTAGGTAGCTTACGCTACTTTAACGCGTCGTTCGCGTAGAACTCATTCGGACCGCCTAACTAGTCCTATGACAAGTATTATATACCTTAACATGTCTAATAATGTTGCCTAATCAGTTTAGATGTAAAAATTTAAGTTACATATGCTTAAAATGAATTTATGCTTAAAAAGGGCATTTTGGTCATTTACCTAAGGCATATAAACTACCTATCATACAACTACTTAAACGAAGTGACCATAAGGTATAACCTCGGAAGGTTATTCCCTATACAACTATGGTCACAAAATATGTTTGGTCGAATACTAATGATTGACAAAACGGGTCGGGTTCGAAAGTCTAAGCGGTTGTTTAGACCTCTTATCTTATGACCCTATATAAGCACTAATCTAAAAGTGACGAGTTAAACATGTTGAAACATGTTTAACGAAGTTTGAAAACAAGTTTGATATCAAGACAAAGGGTCTTGATACCCAAGAATAGTTTTGTTGCAAAATACGCAAGAATATGCATTTTGACGGAAACTATGACTCGTCACTACGCCTAAATAACGTGGTAATCAGTAGGTATAGTCACAAGAGACTATAACCATCGTGATTACGCTCACGTTATGAAGTTCAAATGAACTTCTTGTTGACCATTGACTGGTCAAAGAAGAAAGTCAAACACTGTTTGACTTTCACGCTTAAAAACGCATAAAAGAACGAAAGAAGCTTACAAGAGGTCCAAGCTAGGAAGTTTGATTCAAGTAAGCTCAGGTATGATGTGTTTAAACTTCAACTTAGAGCCAAAATGAATCAGATTGTGAGTTGCAAGAATGAGAGAGCTTGGGTATTTATAGATTTCGAAGAACTGTTAGGATCGTTTCTTGAAATCCGAGCTTCAATCTTGGCCCTCCATGTGTGCCCATGGTTTTAACATACTAGGGGCATCCAAAACCAGTCCATAGAATGGAAGAAACCATGAGCAAAACAATGGGATAGCTGGGTTTTACAAAAATAAAGTTTGTTGTGCTGGAGAAAGCTTACGGACCGTAAGCACACCCATACGATCCGTATGGCTCTTGTGTGCTGGCAGCAACTTTCAGCAATTGGCAGAACAGGCCCCTGCATCTCCAAACTTGATTTTTGATGCATTTTGGCACGTTTAAGCCTCGTTAAACCCATTTTTAAGCTCCATACGGATGTTAAACTATAGAGAACATGAAACATGCTCAAAAATATCTCGGATGTTGGTTCGTTTGGTCGTACGGTTGCTTTGTTCGGTTAATTACGACGAAACACGAACGGACGCGAAAAACAATCCAAATTAAGCGACGAATGGAATTTTATCAGGCCAATCACTAAAATAAAATATTTTAATGATTACATAAATTTTTGGATGTCCGGATATATTCAGAACGTAAGATATGCGCGAAAATGCAAACTTATGCACTTTTTGACGCTTTTAGTCCCTGAATGACCAAAAAGTTTATTTTAGCATACCGAACACCTCAAAGCCTATTTCTAAGCTATGTAAAGGATATTTATGGTATGTTTAACTTATGATCAAGTTCTAGAATGCTCGTTACCACACGAATTGGCATACTTTCGCAGTTTGACACAAATGGTCCCTGCGATCGAATAAACTTGATTTCAACACACCAAACCATCCAAAACTTATTTCTAAGTTATGTAAAGGTTATTTAAGGTATGCTAAGCCTATGTCACTGTTCCAGAGTGTTTGCTTCATTAAAATGGTTATATTTACGCATCAGTTCGTGTATAACCTTTCAAAAAAGCGATTTAAAGCTCGAAATCGAACAAGAATTGATATGTGCAAACGATACACATATTTATACAAATCCCAAGTATGAAATACAATATTTCATTGGTTTAGTATTCGTATGATGGTTGAAGTGACACAGGTGTCACAGTCTCCCCTACTTTAGGAAATTTCGTCCCGAAAATTAATTTTAGAGGAAACTTGTGAAGACAACTGTGATGGTTTCGCTTTGTAATGAATCCCTCAAACCCTAATCTGGGCCATGTTTGGATACTTAGCGAATTTTTTAACTGTCAAAGTGAATTCCTTGTAGTAACAAAACATGGAGTTTCGAACTATGGACAAAAAAACGTTTCTTATGAAGACTATCATAGGAAACTTGTGTGAGCTCGAAATCGGAGTTGGAGAGTGTAAGATAAAATGACATTGGGCAAGGTCCAGGACTTCTAGTAACTAAATAACGCTATGTCTATAATGTAATAAGGAACACTTATATATAGGAAGTACCAGCGGCGTATCCACCATGCCCCTTTCTACATTGTTCCCGTTTCGTTATTCTCATCACTATAGGTCTTACACATGACAAAACTTGTTGTGGTTTCTGTGCACTGAATTCCATAATTATGTATGCATCCATCATTACGTAATTCCTTGCACAGTCCGCACAGTTCATTTCATAATGCGTAGGGGAAAAATCAATTGAATAAACATGAAGTGACTTGACTAGACCACCAAAGGATCTTTTTAACTAGATCAACGAACGATCTTTTTAACTAGATCAACACATGATCTTCTTAACTAGACCGTCGTAAGATCTCCTTAAATAGACCACTTAAGGGATCTTTACAGCTATATCATCACATGATATTCCTAATCAGATTTTTTTTTAATCAATCTTTTAAACTAGACCACTCAAGGGGTCCAATTATAGAATAGTACTTTATAATCCAAGGGTCTTAACTATTACGTAGAAGCCCATTAAGGATTTAAGGTAGTACCTTTTGGGTATCCTACTATGAATCACTCATATTGAACTATGGAGATTCTATGAGGATTTGGATAATGAATATTCGGATTACACAAAAACATAAGACATAAAAGAAATCACATAAGCACATAATCACATAATTGATTAACTTGATCTTCATTTTGTAAATTTTCTTGTTAATTGAGCACACGAGTATTCAAAGCACACCAGGAATCCAATCCGTGAAATCCGTTTGGCACTTTAAACATTTTCAAGAATCTAACTATGAAGATAGGAATATCTTAATAGGAGTTTAGCTTTGTTTCTTAAAAGAAACGAGTATTTAAGATTTTTGGGGAGATCACAAGTGATCATAGAAATGTCAGAACCACACGAGTAGTTTGTCTGTGTGTCGGCATCATAAGGTTGTATTAAACATACACACAATCATATCAGTTTTGTAAAATAAAATTGAAACAACAAATTTTATTTATATAACAACTGAGTCGATTCAATCATCCAAAAGATAACATACAAGGAAATACAAAAGACTAATTGTTCACTGCTGCATTGTTGTCCGCGTTCACCTCATTTATGTTAAACACTCGTCCACGCGCCGGATTTGCGTTAACAAGTCTTGGGCAATTATTTCTGTAGTGAGTAAGGTCACCACAGTTATAACATGACCCGGGTGGAAACCATGCCTGAACAGCAGCAGGATTTGCAGCAGCTTGGTTTTGGTTAGTGTAACGGCAGGTATTGATCAAATGTCCCAATCGGCCACAGTGGGTACATTTGTGACACTACACTTGCTCCAGATGATGACGGCTGCATTTGTTGCATAAAGGTGCGGCACCAACATAATTTTTCCTTGCACGAGGTTGTGCTGGCTGGTTTGGTGCAACCTGATTGTTTTGAGCAGTTATTGCACAGTTTTGAGAAGCCTTGTGCTTCTTCTTCTTGGGTGTCTCGACCTGTTTTTCCTTTGGTTCAGCTTGTGCAGTCTTGTCAAATGGTCTTGGGTCGCCCTTTCGAAAAAGCTTACCCTTCCGGATCTGGGATTCAGTCAGGGTAGCAGACAATTCAATGGCCTGTCTAACGGTAGTAGGGTTGCTGCCAGTAACGATATCCTGAACTAAGTCAGGAAGACCATCAATGTACTTTTCAATCGCCTTCTCCACAGGCATAACCATGGCAGGACACAACAGGCTCAGTTCCTCATAACGGTCAGTATAGGCTCGATGTTCACCATTGTCTTGCTTTAGGTCATCAAATTCCCTTTCCAATGCTCTAAGCTCATGACGAGGACAAAACTCCTTCATCATTAGAGCGCGGAGCTCTTCCCAAGTTTGAGCTAGTGCCACATCAGCACCCCTGTCCCTCATCTCACCATTCCACCACGTTAAAGCTCGTTTCTCAAAAACACTAGATGCAAATTCTAACTTTCGCTCGTTCGGACACTGAACATGTCTGAAGGTGCTCTCTAGACTCTCGAACCATTATAGAAGTGCAGTCGCTCCTTGAGACCCAGAAAACTTTGATGGCTTGGCAGAGTTGAATGTCTTGAAGTTGCATGGGGCATTATTGTTGTGGAGGGCTTGGTTACATTGAGCAATGATGTTTGGGATTGCAGCAACCATTTGCTGCGTAATGATAGCTGCCAATTCTTCATTAGGTACCTAATTGTCGCGTCGTGGAGTCATTCTAAAAGGGGAAACAAGAGAGAAAACAAGTGAAATGGCATTAGGTAAGAATGGGATGTTGCAATTACCGACCAAAAAGCATGGGTGATGGTCATTTGTTCGAACTACGAAGCAAACAAACGTCACACAAAAGATGAATCAAAGTAAATAGGTCCCCATAATGTATCGCGAAGACATGCTCGCCTATAAGTGGACACTCACCCCAAGAGTTCCCAGGTAAGAGTGACTGGTCCGATACTGCGGATTTGTACGAACACTCTAGCCTTAGACAGAAGACTCAGGGTACAGGCACCCACCTTTCCAGTTTGCACGTGTTCACATTATTTAGACCAAACTTTGATGAGATTTTGAAAATTTAGAGAGTCCAAAACCTAGTAATCAATCATCCTAGAACAGATGATTGGTTATCAAAGCGGATTCGAAATTTGTGTTCTTATTGTGGTTGTGACCTAAAGATAGGCGACGGTATTGTTTTAAAACTAAACACAAGATAACTTGTGTTAGGTCCTAGGAAGGTTATAGTCTAGGTCAAAGCATTGCTAATAACCTAATTTCCAATAACCATTGGCTCTGATACCAACTTTTCTGTCACACCCCGACCACGTAAAACAATAAAACATGGCGGAAACGTCGGGGAGTGTCGTAACAAAATCATTGTTTCACAACCATGGATTAAATAATTTTGTTTTATTGAATTATTGAACTCATTGTCTTATTACAAATCAAATAAATACACTTATTGTCTTTCAATTTTTAAAGCCGCTAATGCACGAGTCCATCCTATGTATAGCATGTATCAACAATCATCACATAGCAGCACCTGAAACATGTGTAAAAATAGGTACGTCGGCATAAGAATTCCTGTGAGATACATAGGTTTTATTAATGCATGATTCATGACTTGTAAGTTTAACATAATGTTTAACAAAAAAGTAGTCATGAACTTGAAAATGTTTTCTTTATAAATCATGTGAAAATTTATAAGAGATTTGATGACATAAAAGAATGATGCATAAATAATTAAATAAGTAAAATGAGTTTGTATAAAATATGTTGTTTGTAAAACAATATTTTGATAAAAGGTTTGTAGTATATATAGAAATATACTTTGGTTTTAAGAAGGTCGAATAAGTAATATATTAAAATATATTTCAGTCCCAAATAGTTAAACAGATAGTATATTAAATTTACTTTAGTTGTCAAAATAATAGTTTTCAGTAGTATATCAAAAGTATACTTTGGTTTGATTAATAGCATATTAAATTATGCTTTGGTTTTTATGAATAACATATTAAACTATGCTTTGGTTTTATAACTAACATATCAAACTATGTTTTAGTAATTAACAAAATATTTGTTGTTTTGTACAATATCACATATGAGAGCATATCAAACTATACCTTTGGGAGTATAACAAAATATACAACAAAAATGTGATTTTAGTTTGTCAAAAGATAAGTATTAGCATGTATAATCATAAAGTTGAAATCATGAAAATAACAAATAGGTACACATGTTTCACCCCAAAACATTTGAAAACAGTAAAAGAGGGGACTATGTACTCACTTGAGAATGCTTAGAAGTCTTGAGTAACAACCAAGCAAAGCTAGAGGGATCGCGGAATCAAACGGCACCTAGTATAGGTAACTAAGTAAATAAAACGGACCTAAATCAGAAGAGCGGATAGAACGAGGTTTCGTAAACCTAATGAGTATAGGAACTCATGTAACATGGTTTAACAAAGCCTACATCCTAAAACGAAACCTATCCTAAGTGCTTACGACCCATTACGACCCGTTTAGGTAGCTTACGCTACTTTAACGCATCATTCGCGTTGAACTTGGATAACAGATTGAACACGAACACAATGAAGCTTAGTACGTTCCTTACGACTCAATGCATCGGCTACGACATTCGCCTTACCAGGATGGTAGCGAATTTCGCAGTCATAGTCGTTTAGAAGCTCGACCCAACGTCGTTGCCTCATGTTGAGTTCTTTCTGATTGAAGATATGTTGAAGACTTTTGTGGTCCGTGAAAACCACACATTTTGTTCCGTACAAATAGTGTCTCCAGATCTTAAGAGCGAAGACAACTGCACCCAACTCAAGATCATGAGTGGTGTAGTTCTTCTCATGTATCTTCAATTGCCTTGATGCATATGCTATGACTTTGTTCCTTTGCATCAGAACACAGACAAGACCCAATTTAGATGCATCGCAATAAACGACGAAATCATCATTGTCCTCAGGCAAAGTCAGAACAGGCGCGTCGCAAAGTTTTTGTTTCAAAGTCAGAAACGCTTCCTCTTGCTTAAATCCCCCGTCAAAGGGCTTGTTCTTCTGAGTTAGAGCAGTCAGAGGAACTGCAATCTTTGAGAAGTTCTCAATGAAGCGGCGGTAATAACCCGCAATACCAAGAAAAGAACGAACTTCAGTAGGAGTAGTAGGCGTATCCTAATCCTTAATCGCACTGATCTTTGAGGGATCTACATGAATACCTTGTTCGTTGACAATATGTCCTAAAAATTGAACTTCTTTAAGCCAGAATTCACACTTGGAGAATTTGGCGAAAAGTTGCTCTTTCTTTAGGAGTTCCAGAGTAAGACGAAGATGTTGCTCATGATCAGCTCGCGTCTTAGAATAAATCAAGATGTCGTCAATAAAAATAATGACGAACTGATCCAAATAAGGCTTGCAGACCCTATTCATTAAGTCCATGAAAACAGCAGGAGCATTAGTCAAACCGAATGGCATGACTGTGAACTCATAATGCCCATAACGAGTGCGGAACGCTGTCTTGGGAATGTCTTCCTCATGCACCCGAAGTTGATGATATCCAGATCGCAGATTGATGCGTGTAAAATGCAACATATAAATTACATCAAATGAGGCATAAAACTAACCCTTTTTAAGTACTAATATTGGAAAAAGAGTGTTTTTGTCTTCCTTTTGTATTTTCAGGATTAAATGAGCTCAAAAACACAAAAGAAGCAAAAAGACAGCTAATTCCAACATAAATACAAGGAAAGGAACATTAGTGGACTGCCCGACCCCTCAACGGCATCTTCCCAAGCAAAATAGAGAAGACAGAAGGCTGAACACGGGCCGTGCTCAGCCAGCACGGGGCCGTGCCCAAGAAGCAGCAGAAAAGACAAACCTATAGAAGCTTCTATTGCCCACCACGGGGCCGTGCCCAGCGGACACGGGGGCGTGTCGAAAGTACAGCAGGCGCATTAATTGTAATTGCGAATTACAATTAATGAGGATAGAGAGTGTCAGACGGGCACGGGGCCGTGCCCAGCGGACACGGGGTCGTGCCCAGCTCTCTGTTCAGCCTATAAATAGGAGTGCTTGGATTCATTTCAACTCATCCCTTGGCACACCACCTCTCTCACACTTCATCCACCACCCACCACCATCACAACACCATCATCCACCACCATCATCCATTGTCCATCGTAGAGTGTGTGAGTCGTCTCGGGATCCAAGATTGATCATAAGAGTTCTTGACAATCAAGGCCATGTTTGCCTAAGTCTCTTACATCACTTGGTGAAGCTAAAGTGTCTAGTATAATACTTTTTATTTCTAATCTTTTGCACTTTTTATTTGGTTTTGTATTAATGACTTTAATAACTAGTTACTTATGTTGAAGGTGATCTTTCCTTATCGTTTGTCCGTGGTGTCTTGGCATTATTTTACTGTCTATATAAAATAAAGGATTTCACCATTCATATCTCCACGGTCTATATAGAGGTATGTTGGCTACCTGGTCGGGGGTTAAGGGAACGGTTTGGTAAAGGTCTTGCCATTGTTCAGCGTTTAGAGGTCCTGCAATGGACCTGGGTCAAATTTAGTAGGACCTCCTTCAATACTTCACGGTATTGGATGGCGGGGGTCCAAACTCTTTGACCCCCTCATAAGTTAACTACTATTAATACTATAACCCGGCTATTTAGGACTGTATCCCTGCTGACTCAGACTACTTAGCCGAGGGTAACGTCACCGCCAAAAGCGGGGCCTACCACAAGACTGCATTAATAACTTAATTCATTATCTTCCAATAATCCACCCTTTTAGGATTGTATCCTTGCTGACTCAAACTACTGGGGTGAGGGTAACGTCACCTTCAAAAGAGGGGCCTACTACAATAACTAAGATAATCTCTTAATTATGTGCAAAAGTGCGGAAATAATCAAAGGTTATACTAGATACGAGTCGGAACCAAGTGATTCATCTTGTCTATCTGTTTTTCTTTTATTTTTATTTTTCAGCATTTTAGTTAGTTTTTATTTTTCTTAGCTTAAACATTTTTCTAAACTTTTTATTTTGGTTAGACGTTGAGGATAAACCGGTATTAAAAGCACTTGTGTCCTTGGACGACCTCGGTATCTTACCAACGCTATACTACGCTCAACGATGGGTGCACTTGCCAATATGTGTGTTTAGTGTTAGTAGAATATCGTGTTTTATAAATTTAAAACTTGGCTAAAATAAGTGTTAAAAAGGGCTTAAAATATACACCTAATATATATAACACTTCACACGCATCAAGTTTTTGGCGCCGTTGCCGGGGACACAAGGATTTTAAGAAAGCTTAAAATCGACGGCCTAATCAGTTTTTCAAAACCTTCTTAAAACGCGCGCACTTTTTTCTGCATTTTAGTTTAGATTTGCATTTACAGTAACCTATACACGGGGCCGTGTTCACTGAACACGGGGCCGTGTCCAGCATTTTCAGAAAAACACCCAGTAACAGAAGCTTGAACATGGGCCGTGCTCACTGAACACGCCCCGTGCTCAACGAAATCAGTAAATTTAATTAAAACACCCAGATACATATCCTGAACACGGGGCCGTGTCCAGCCTCTGTTTTCGTTTTTATTTTTGTTTTCTGATCTCGAGACTTGGTTGTGGTCTGCTGAGAGATTCTTATGGATCAATACTCAGGAGGTTACAACTACACCTATGATGAGGATGATTATAAGGGTAATTATTGCACTAATTGTCGTAATGCACGCTCGATTCAAAATAATCACTCATATCAACCATCCAATTCATACACCTACTATGAGGAGCCCAGGTACAAGCCATCAACTTCATACACATCCTATGAAGACCAAAGGTATGAACCTCCTCCCTCATACTCATATTTTGATGAACCAAGGTATGACCCCTCATACTCGTACTTTGAAGAATCAAGATATGAGCCACCACCTTCGTATGCTTATTATAAGGAACCTTGGAGTGAACAACCCACCTCATATGAGTATTATGAAGAACAAAATTACGAACCTTATCCATCATATGCTTACAATGAAGAACAATGGTGTGAACCATCGACTTCATATTAGTACTATGAGGAACAAAGGGTCGAACAACCGGATTCAAGCTTAGAAAATTCCGATTCTTTTTCTATAACCGAAGTGACCGATAGGATATTAGAACACATTAGAGTTATCGATCAATGTATAAAAGAAGCTCGCGCAAGGGAAGAGGAGTCCCGCCCTAGAGAATAATTAAAAAAAAAGAGATAACTGAAAATGTAAAAATGGAAGAACAAATAAGTGAAAAACCGACACATGAGTTAAACAACGAAAAAGGTGAGCCCGACAACGTTAAAATCCAAGAAGAGTCTAATTTTGAAGAAATTATTCTCTTGACACCTTCTTTCGAAAATCATTGTTTAGTACCCACTCATGCTAAGTTTTTAAAAGAGTTAAACACTAACACTAAAATTGACGAAATGGTAAGTGTTAAGTTAACTAATGATCAAACTTCACTAATAAAAGAAGACCCATTTGAAATTAACATCACACCGGTTCCATGTTTCTTTCAAAATTCGTTTATTAGTAATGTCACAATCGATAAAGATCTTTGTGTTAACATAATGCCTAACTACATTTTCGAAAAATTAAGTATTAGTGATTTTTCTCCACTTCAAATACCCATTTTTCTATCCAATCGGAAAGTAATAAAATCAATCGGTATAGTTGAAGATGTCTTGGTTCAAACAAATCAAATGGTAATCCCAACCGACTTTGTCATCCTTGATGACGCTCCTCTAGTGTTGGGACGACCATTTGTAAAAACTCACGAAGCTTTGAAAAACCGGAAGTTCAATAATCTACCGCTTCAATTAGGGGCATTTAAAAGAAGTGTCGATCTCGAACGATCAATGAAATATCCATTCGGCAATAATGACCCCATAATTGAAGATGAAGATGAACCACCCGATACAAGTGAAGAGATTGACCACTTTGTTGAAGAAGAGGTCGCCATAGAACAAACTTTTAAAGTTCTTGATCGAAACGAGCAACCAAATAAGGAGTCTCCTAAAGACCCACCACTTGAGCTCAAAGAACTTCCAAAAGGTTTGGAATATGCTTTTTGTAGGATCGGTTTGAGGATCCGAATGAGTCGGTTCAGAGGAATTCTATCAAATACAGGTGCGGAAAACAAGTATTTGATGTGTAAACAGCTTAATCTTCACTTTAACACTGATTTGTATTGATTAGACAACAGTTACAATCAGTTCTCACACCGGCAGCACTTCGGTATGGAAATCACAACTTCTATCTCTCTCTAATTTCGCTTGACCTAACATCCCTATATATAGACTTGAAGATTTCGCTTGGAACATCCTGAAGCGAAATCTGATATGATGATTTCGCTTGAGGCTTCAAGCGAAATCTCAAACACAAAACATAACTTCAAGCGAAATCTTTCTAACTCTCGTTTTTCGTGCCCTGATCTATTCTAACTAGTGTAAGACTCGATACAAGACGAAGTCGACAGATGTAGTGAACCAACAGACTCCCCCTCAGATGTTGACGAGTCGACTATCGAGTCACACCAATACTGTGTCTTCACATCTTCAGTCTTGATCAGTCTCTGGGCTTTTCTCTCTCTATCTTCTTCTCCAGATTCACTTTGCTCTATCAGACTCCCCCTCACGATTTGCTGGCATTCATTTGTTCTTCAGCAACATCTGCTTTAGGATCAATGTCTGTTGTTTACAAGATCATTGCCTGGCTTTTATCTAATTCTCTTGATCAGATCTCTTGATTCCTTAAGTTCATCAGCATCAGCAGCTATTAAACTTTTAGATTCATGATCAGAGTTTGACTTTCATAGGCTTTGAATGAATTAACCTGGCTCACCTGCAACAATCTTAACCCAGAAATAAATTTTCTAAATTTAACAAGTTAAATGCACCAACAATCTGATATAATCAGATAAATCTCTCTCCTATTATCAATAACTGATGAACCAAAAGTAGGTTTCAAAATACCAACTGTAGGAATTTAACAAACCTTTTTGACATTTTAAGATTCACTCCCTCTCACAACAAAGTCATCATGTTTAGCACTTGAAATTTTGATAATCAACTTTCCAATACCAGTTGTCAAAAATCTTTTTGAATTTTTCAAAATTTATGCTAAAACACACTAAAAATCTTTTTGTAATTTTTGAAAGGAATGAAAAACAAAAATATTTACAAACAATATTTTTGTGAGTTTGTGCAAGAGGATCATATCAGTTTCTGAGACATATCACTAACACCATTAAGCTTCATTTCATTTTAAGTTCTAAACAATTTACCTAGATTGTCAGTATATTTGTCCACTTAAATTTTCACACAAAGTTCAACTGTTTCGAGATACGTTATTAATGTTTTAAGCACTTGAACTTATCTGTGTGTCCCACTACTTGAATATACTCCCGTATCCAGAATCTCAATAATCAGTCTTACAGGTGAGAATACTATAATGATATCTGTATATAATTTAGGTGTGCGAGGGCCGAGGGATCTCAGATCGATACTTCCGTATACGCAGAGAGATATCAGCTTCGACTTTTTGGTGAGTCCCCTTTAGAGGATCTTTTTGCTTACAACAGCAGCATATATCAATTTTGTTGTTTCAGCATGCTGAGGGTTTAATGCTGTGTTTCAAGCATTGCAGCAAGTATTAGCCAGGGACTAGGTCAGAACTACCGTTCAGCAGAAGTCCCGGAATAATACCCCAGATATCATAGAGTATAAAAACCTAGTATATCAGATTAAGAGACGTTTCAAACGAGATTTCAGGGGTTACCTATATATCCAAGCTTGTGTTAACCCACAGAACAAGCAAGTTTGAAATTTAGTTTATATCTCGTCACAATCTACTAAGTGTGCAAAAACCTACTGACATATCCACAGTAAGATTGTTTATCACATTTTTCTTTACATTTCCTTAGCATGTCGTAATAGTCCACTGATGTACTATCATTTCCTCTATATGCAACAAAAACTCATTTTTGAATTTTATCCAATTTTCAAATGTTTTTGGATTTTCTAAAAAAAATTTACTCCCCCTAAAATGCAAACACATTTTAGGAAATTTGAAAATAAATTGTACAATAAAAATGACAACTGATATCGAATCGCATCAAATCGCCATTCACTTGGCATAAACAATCAGAACTCTCTCTATCACAAAACTATTTTCTCATTTAGATTTCAAAACACTTAAGTTTGTTTTAATCAAAATGATTTTTCCGGAAAATAAGTTTTATGATATAATCATTTATAGATTTGGAATGTGGTTCATCACATTGTCTATTCGAAATACCAATTGTAAGTATGGTCCAATCAAGTTCAACTTAATGACCTTGATTAACCTTTTCATGTAAGCCCCTTCTTTCCCAAATATCAAAATTACCACATGTAGGAATGTTACGTCTACAACACCATTTTACCAATCAGAATGCCGATTCCTGCTTCGCACTTACCAACCTGGAAGCTCCGGCGTAGTCATACAACCTGTAAACATTCAAACGCTATCAAAAACTTTCAATCAAAATCTTCAAACATTAAAAAAATGCCGATTCCTGATCCACGATATAAACTTGGGATCTCCGGCAAGTCCTAAGACTTTAAGGAAAGCAAACTTCCACCCAAGTCTTATTTGACTTGGTGGCTTCCAGTTCCTGGGCAGTAGGGTTATATGTTGCCTTTTTAGTTGCATAAAAATCTTTAACCCCCTTTACTTTCCCATCAAGCATTTTCTTGAAAATTTTCTTAACATTACCATTGAATGTTTTTTCAATATCAAAATCTGAGATTTCTATTTTATCAACCATTTGTTGAATCTCTTTTACACTCATAGATTTAATGTCAGCATCATTCAACAAATCATTAATCTCATTTTGTGACTCCTCTGATTTTGTGGAATCAGATTCATTGTCAGAACTATCAACCGATTTCTTAACAACCCATGTTTGGTTGTCTTTTGCCTTCTTTTTGTACAATCTTTTAGAATTTTCACCAACTTCATTCTTTAAATTTTCAACAGTTTTGAAGTTTTTAGTTGGTAAATCATTCTTTTCAACCACTTTTTCTTTAAGTTTTTCAGAGACTCCCTGTTTTTTGTTGATTTTGTTTGGACAATTGTGAGCAATGTGACCAACAACTTGGCATTGAAAACAAGTTCTTGTATCTCTTGGAATGTCTCTTGAATGAAAAACTCCAGTTCCTGTTCTTTTTCTTTCAACAAGAAACTCCTGGTTTGTTTCTTTCCAGAAAGGTTTCTTCTGTTCATCTTCAACACTTCCACCTGAAACAAATTCTGTTTTTGGTTTAGAATTGTTTACCTTTCTGTAACTTTCTTGTTGAATAAAACCTAAACCTTTTCTTTTGTAATTACAATTTTGATTTGTTTTCTTTTGAAAACTAGAATCAGAATTGTAATTTTTTCTTCCTTTTTTCTTGTTTAACCTTTGTTGAACTCTAGAAGTGTATTTTTTAGATTTTTCATTAAGATTTAAATTCTTAGTGTCAGAAACATTAATTTCTGTGATTTTGAAAACCTTTTTGATCTTGTCAAATCTAACACTATCCATCGGAAACTCTTCATCAGAATATAATTTGTCAGAACCATTTAAAGTATATGCAACTTTAAATGTTTCATCATCCAAATTCGTTTTTGATAACAAAAATTCTTTACTATAAAACCGTTTTTCCGATGATTTGGAATTTGTGACCGACGAACTTGAACACCCAGACTCAGACTTTGACTCTGACACCTCCTCAGTATCCAACACCTGATCGACCACCTTTTTGATTAACTCGGACTCATGATCAGTATCAGACGAGGTAAATGTGATATCAATGTTATCTGGTAAAACGTCAGTTGTCTCGGATTTTAACTTTATATTGACTGCTTTTTCGACTTGCTCCTCATTTGGTTTTCTAGGAGAATACCCTTCCCAGATAGGAGGCGGACACTTGTTGTATTTAACAGTCGATTTCTTACCAGTCTCATTCTTTTGCTTCTCATCCTGAAATGCTTCAAAACCTGCAACAGTAGGATAAACTCGATCAATAACATAATCAGAACAAGAATAACTCAGTAATAACCTTCTGATTCTTTCATTCTCAATCTTTTCTTTCTCCAACTCTTGCTTTAGATTAGCATTTTCTTCGATGTAATGATTAATCGCCTTTTGTTTTGCCATTAACGTAGAATTCGTCATTGTTAAAGCCTTTTCTCTTTCAGAATTCGTTGTTTGAAGACCTGTCACAGTTCTGTTCAACACACTGTACGATTCTTTCACATAGCTGATGTCTGATAGTAACTTTTCTATCAGCTTTTCTCTATCAAACAGAATTACATCTTTTTCTTCACAATTTTTGCAAGCTTCCAAACACTTCTTGCAAGGCTTTTCAACTTCAACAATCTTCTCAATCTCAATTGTTTTTACCACTTCAATCACCTTTTCTTCATCAGTTACTTTCTCAGCTTCAGTCACCTTTTCTTCAACAACTACTTTAACTTCCTCATTTGATTGTTGTTCTTTAGCAGCTTGTTTCTCCTTCAGTTTTTCCATGCGATCTGCAAAATAAAAATGAAAACTTTCAGGAGAAAGATGTTTTTTAGCAATATTAATCTGTTTCTCTTCCTCATCATCACTGCTATTCTCCATCGATGTTTGATCAAACTCTACAGATTTTTCAGACTCAGTATCTGAAACACCAGTATCAGATGGTGTTTGATCAAATACAACTTCTTTTTCTGAAGTATCTTCATTTTGCACACTATCGTTTGTACTTAATGACTCATCATCAGCACTTTCTAAACTTTCTTCAGATGTACTCGATTGATCTTTCACTTTTTCACCAATTGATCTCATCCAATTTGCAAACAAGTCTGGTTCTCTAACAATCTTTGCAATGAAAGCTTTGAAGTCACCCTTTTCATCAATAAACATATCCCAATTGAAACCTTCAGGTAATTTCTCATCATCTTGATCAACTGTGTATGCTTTGCTGTCAGAAGATATATAATTGCTCCAGTTGAAATCTACCAAGCATCCTCTCTTTGAATCTTCAATCTTTCTACCATGAGCCGTCTGAAATTCTTGTGTCTGACCAACTTGTTGATAAATGGCTTTCTTGTAGTAGTCATCTTTCCCAAATGGATTCTGAGCACCACTAACTTCTCTATTCTTGCATTCCCGCTTAAAATGACCTTTTTCCCTGCACCTGAAACAAGTAACTTTAGATTTATCAAAACCTAAAGTAGAAACACAAGCATCAAGAAAATCATTTCTCCCGGTAATTGTCTTGAACTTTTCAGCACGTCTCAGAACACTTGCAAGACACCATTTGATATCCATTAGTTCCATCTCTTCAGCATCTATCTGATCATAATCCTCCTTTGTAAGCATAGGATTTCCAATTCGACCAGCAACTAATCCTTCATATGAAATAAGTACGGAACCAAGTAAAGCCATATGATCTTTCGCAATGTCTTCAGAAAAACTTTGACCATCTGGAAGATTTAGAGCTATGTTGCATTGAATCACACAACCATTTCCCATCTTTGTGCTTTGAGACTGAAAATTTTCTGATGAAATCTTTGGATTGACACTTGGATAGAATGAGAATCCACTGCTGCTTTTGTTTGAACTTTGATCAATCTTTTCTGTAGAATCTCCAGCACTAAACGCAGTCTGGATTTTCGGACTTCTTTCAGCTTCTTGAACTGGAACATTACCCTTGTAATACATCTTTACATCTTGATGACCACTTGGACTGTTCATCCTCGCAATCTTCTGCTGTTCCAAATCCTGACTTTCAATCTTTTCAACGAACTGAGAAATCGATAATCTATCATAAACTCCAGTATTCTTCAGTATCATCAAATATGTTCCCCACTCTTTCTGAGGTAATGCATCAGCAAGTTTATCCACCCATTCATCATTTTCTTTTTTAATACCCATCATTGACATTGTTCTCACTAAGTGACAATATCGTTCAATGAGTTTCTTCGTATCTTCTCCGGGCAAACTTGTGAATAAATCAAATTCTTTTTTAAGCAATGCCTTCTTGCTTTTAATCATACTCGTACTGCCTTCAACTTTGATTTTTAGAGCATCCCATATTGATTGTGATGTTTTGTCATGTTGAAGTAGTATGAAGATGTCTTCTTTGACGGCCTGTTGAAGTAAACTGATCATCATCTTTTCAGCTCGATATATTTCCCGTTCTTCCTTACTGAAATCTGAAAGCTGTTTTTCAGTCTGCATTTCGGTTTGTGGTGAAGTATACTTTGTCAGAATACATTCCCATGATCTTAGATGATTTGCTTGCACCCAGTTTTCAAATCTATCTTTCCACCCGTAGTATTCTTCAATTCCCATAAGCTTCGGGGGTTTCTGAGTCGTCCCCGTTTCATTTTCTGAATTCATGTTTTGAGCAATGGAAGATGAACTAGGCGATGTTGCAAAAGCGTTGTGGAAATCGTTATCCATGTTTCAATTACTTTCAAGCCTATCTTTTAAACAGAATCCTTCAAGCGAACTAGACAGACTGAACAACTCTCAAGCGAAAACCTTGAAGCGAAGACCTTGAAGCGAAGACCTTGAAGCGAAGACCTTGAAGCGAAATCGTTCAAGCAACAGTTTCTGAAGCAAAATTGTTGAAGCGACGTCCCTGAAGCGAAATAGAATACTTGTTTGAAGCGAAATCTACAACTGAAATCTGATTCGTTCAAGCGAAATCCATTCGGAGATCAATTTTAATCAATTTTAGCAAATTTGGCTGTGAAACTTTCAAGGATTTGTTATCTTGTACTTTTAAACAATCTGTGAGAATTTGAATTGATTTTGACCGTGAAAATTTTCTGAATTGTTAAAAGAAAGTGTAGAAGTAAAAGATCTTGATGAATTTCGGCTGAAATCTTGTAGAACTCCTCAACTGGCTCTGATACCAATTGTAGGATCGGTTTGAGGATCCGAATGAGTCGGTTCAGAGGAATTCTATCAAATACAGGTGCGGAAAACAAGTATTTGATGTGTAAACAGCTTAATCTTCACTTTAACACTGATTTGTATTGATTAGACAACAGTTACAATCAGTTCTCACACCGGCAGCACTTCGGTATGGAAATCACAACTTCTATCTCTCTCTAATTTCGCTTGACCTAACATCCCTATATATAGACTTGAAGATTTCGCTTGGAACATCCTGAAGCGAAATCTGATATGATGATTTCGCTTGAGGCTTCAAGCGAAATCTCAAACACAAAACATAACTTCAAGCGAAATCTTTCTAACTCTCGTTTTTCGTGCCCTGATCTATTCTAACTAGTGTAAGACTCGATACAAGACGAAGTCGATAGATGTAGTGCTCCAACACTTTTCTAGACAAAGATGGTAAGTTACCTGTAATTATTTCATCTAAATTAGATAACTTAGAAAAAGAAAAATTAATTAATCTTTTGAAAAAACACAAAAATGCAATAGCTTGGAAACTTGTTGACATAAAAGGAATTAGTCCTTCTATGTGCACACACAAAATTTTGATGAATGATGACTACAAATCGGTCATACAACCACAACGTCGAGTAAATCCAAATGTTCAAGAAGTGGTTAAAAACGAAGTCATCAAGTTACTTGACGCCGAACTTATCTATCCTATCTCCGATAGTCCTTGGGTGAGTCCCGTCCAAGTAGTTCCAAAGAAAGGAGGTATGACGGTGATAACTAACGAAAAGAATGAACTAATACCAACGAGAACCGTCACAGGATGGAGAGTATGTATAGATTATAGAAGATTAAATGAAGCAACAAGAAAGGATCATTTTCCTTTACCCTTCATTGATCAAATGTTAGAAAGATTATCCGGTCATAAATTTTACTGTTTCTTGGATGGTTTTTCAGGTTACTTTCAAATCCCGATAGCACCCGAAGACCAAGAGAAGACAACTTTCACATGTCCCTATGGAACTTTTGCTTATCGACGCATGCCGTTTGGTCTATGTAATGCCCCAGCAACATTCCAACGTTGCATGGTAGCTATTTTTCATGACATGATAGAAAAGACAATGGAAGTCTTCATGGACGACTTCTCTATCTTTGGGGATTCATATGACCAATGCCTCGATAACCTTGAACGAATGCTATCCCGATGTGAGGAAACTAGCCTCGCCCTTAATTGGGAAAATGCCATTTCATGGTAACGGAGGGAATAGTACTCGGTCACAAGATCTCAAGCGAAGGAATGGAGGTGGATCGAGCCAAAATAGATACCATCTCTAGATTACCACCTCCATCCTCCGTAAGAGCTATCAGAAGTTTCCTAGGGCATGCCGGATTTTATAGGCGATTTATCAAAGACTTTTCAAAAATCTCAAGGCCTCTAACGAAGTTACTTGAAAAAGATGCTCCTTTCATCTTTGACAAGGATTGCAATCAAGCATTTCTAACCCTAAAGGAAATGCTAGTCAATGCACCTATCATGATAGCGCCTGATTGGAAATTTCGTTTCGAAATCATGTGTGATGCCAGTGACTTTGTAGTTGGAGTTGTCTTGGGACAGAGAAAAGAAAAGCATTTCCACCCAATCTATTATGCTAGTAAAACACTTAATGATGCACAAGAAAATTACACAACAACTGAAAAAGAGTTACTAGTTGTGGTATTTGCTTTTGATAAATTTCGTTCTTATCTTGTTTTTTCTAAAACTATAGTCTATACAGACCATGCAGCCATTCGATATCTCTTCAAGAAGCAAGACGCAAAACCACGTTTGATTAGGTGGATTCTACTCCTCCAAGAATTTGACATTGAAATCAAGGACAAAAGAGGAGCAGAAAATACCGCAGCAGATCATCTTTCACGCTTAGAAGACCCAGCTTTAGAGGCAACCAGGGACGAGCAAATCAACGAAAAATTTCCAACTGAGTCCCTGGAAATGGTGGAATATAAGGAAGAACCATGGTATGCCGACTATGCTAACTACCTAGCTAGCGGCATAGTCGCAAAAGGATGGCCACATCATCAAAGAAAAAAATTATTTGCCAATGTGAAACACTACTTTTGGGAAGATCCATATCTTTTCAAAATGTGTGCTGACCAACTCGTCCGACGATGCGTACATGGTGGTGAAGCACGAAGAATTCTCCGCCATTGTCATGAAGGTCCATACGGAGGACATCATGGTGCTGCCAGTACCGCACGAAAGGTATTCGATTCAGGATTTTATTGGCCAACCATTTACAAAGATGCTCAAAATCTTGTAAAGACATGTGATGCTTTCCAAAGAACAGGTAATATTTCTTCCAAAAATGAAATGCCACAAAATGGCATTCTTGTTTGTGAAATTTTTGATGTGTGGGGACTCGACTTTATGGGACCTTTCCCACCATCGAAAGGAAACAAATATATACTTGTGGCAGTAGATTACTTGTCTAAATGGGCCGAGGCCGAGGCACTTCCAACAAATGATGGAAGAGTCGTGGTAAGATTTCTGAAAAAATTATTCTCTCGTTTCGGCACACCTAAAGCTTTAATAAGTGATAGAGCTACCCATTTTTGCAACCATCAACTCGAAATTTTTTTAACAAGATATGGGGTCTATCACCGGGTTTCAACAGCATATCATCCTCAAACAAACGGGCAAGCCGAAGTGACTAATAGAGGTTTAAAATGAATACTCGAAAAAACCGTAGGGTTAAATAAAAAGGAATGGGCAAATAAATTAGACGATGCTTTATGGGCTTTTCGAACTGCTTATAAAACAACAATAGGTACAACCCCATATAAGCTAGTCTATGGAAAAAGTTGTCATTTGCCAGTAGAAATTGCACACAAAGCCTACTGGGCAATCAAAAATGTAAACTTAGATCTAGAATTTGCTGGTAAAAATCGATTTTGTCAAATAAATGAATTAGACGAGCTTAGGAATTATGCATACTCAAACTCTGAAATTTATAAGGAAAGAATGAAAAATTTGCATGACAAACATATTAAACCTAATGAATTTCGGGTAGGAGATTTAGTTCTTTTGTTTAATTCACGACTTCGATTGTTTCCTGGTAAATTAAAGTCTAGGTGGTCAGGACCTTTTTCCGTCACCCACATTTTTCCACACGGTGCAGTAGAAATTAAATCTCGAAATGGGCCACCATTTAAAGTCAATGGCCAACGGCTGAAACTCTATCAAGGATTTATTGAGGATGAGGAAGAACAGATCTCGCTTCAAGCAGTGGAAGAATAAAAACATCATGCCTGGTAAGTTACGAACGATTGAGACGACAAAATAAAGCGGTAAGTTTTCTAACCATAGCTTATGGGAAAAGGGGGCACTCACAAGCGCACAAAAAAAAATAAAAAATAAATCGCTCGGCACGAGGCCGTGTCCGCTGGACACGGGGCCGTGTTCGCGCTGCAGACGGGATAAAACCCCTTTTTCAAAACAGTTTCTTCATTCCACACGCCCCGTTTCCCCACAAAAGCTCTAGTTCCAGGCGATTTTTCGCGAAATTTAGACGTCTCCTATCGATCTAACAACATCAAGGTATGATTCTATCACTCTTAGTAGTTAGATTAGTTACTTGCATGTAGTTAAAACACCAAAAATTTGGGGAAAAATCTAGGGTTCTTGAAGTTCATCCGGATCAAACCTCAAATTTTTGTTTAGATCTGTTTACATTTAGTTAGATTAGTGTTAAGGAAAGTAAATACACTTAGATTGTTCATAGATTCACCCGATTTCTTACAAAAACCCCAAACCCTTGTTCTTGAACCGAAAAAGATAAAATTGATGGGGTAAACGGGATATTTTGGGAAAAACGGTGTTTAGGGTTTCATTTTCGGGGGAAACCGCACCTATTGGACCAAAAATTTTCAAGTTTTCGAAACCGGGTCGAAAAATGAAGTTTTTGAGTAACAGACCTCTGGACACGGGGCCGTATCCGCTGGACACGCGGTCGTGTCCAGCCCGCTGTTTGCAGTTTTGTCCGAAAACATTTCTGTTTTGTGCTAACCTTTGGTGTATTCTTGCAGATGGCCAGGAAGTTTACAAGATTCAACGCCAATGAGTTAGATGCAAGAGCTCGATACGAGCTTCATCAAACAAGGCCGGAGGAACGCCCGAGGCAGGCGTGCACAGAACTGTTAACCATGGTGAATCAAATTGACCGTTTCAACAACATTGTCACGGGGCCACTCAGAGTCGCACTAACAACCCGACTCCGTTCCGTCCATGAATGCACCTTGGAATTCTACAGCACCTTTGCATTCACTTCAAGGTGCGACCCGTTCGATAATGACGGGGTGTCATTCCGGTGTGGCGGGACGAGGTATTCGATCTCCATGGCACAATTCGGGTCGATTATCGGGTTGTATGCGGAAGAGGATGCGGGAAGCGAAGAAAATACTGGGGGATTGAGAGAGATTGAAGACAACGAGCGCCAAGCCATGTGGGCTCAGATTGGGGAAGGGTTCTACAATCCGAGAAGCACTAAGAGTACCAAGCTGAGGGATTCGCTATACAGATACATTCATAGGCTCCTCGGCTACTCTCTTAGCCAAAGACATAACAGTGGTGGCGTCGTTGGGTTAAGGGATTTGCTTGTCCTCCATTGCATTCACAACCGCAGGCCGCTCGATGTTCCGTTCCTCATGCTCCGAAACATGCATCACAACCGCCTTGCTAGTGCACCAACTCCTATTTTCTTTGAGGGATGGGTGTACCGTCTCTTCAAGCACTTCGCCCACATTCCGAGGTCATTTGAGAGGAGCCCATGGTCGGGAACGGTGGATATTCACATATGCCGCTCAATGAACCTAATTTATGAGGCAGAAGACGGAACGGTAACCTTTCAAAGGACGCAAGGTCATGCATGGAACCCGCAGGAAGCGCTTGTCCTCCCAGCTCCGCAACATCATCAGTACCAGTACCAACCCCACGGTGATCCGGGTCAATCCTCCTCGGGAGGTGGTTTTCCTAACTTTCAAAGTTTGCATGATTTGTTGCAGGAAAACCTTATGTGTACCAGGAACACCTACAACATGGCGAGCAACACCTACCACCGGGTCGGAGCTATCGAGAGAAACCTATCCGAGATCCAAGACGATGTCGGATACATACGAGACCACATTGCACGCCATGGAGGGGATGATGACGATGCTGATGATGACGATGCTATGGAGTAGGCGAGAGGAGAAGAGGAGGAAGCGGTTGGTTGATGACTTCCCAGGTTAACCCTTTTCACTATTGAACAATTGGTGGCCTGCGTGCCAAGTGTTAGACAATTTACTTTTCCTAACTATTTTCTGCATTTTATTTTTCTTTTTCTTTTACTTTATGCTTGGAACAATTAACTATGGTAATTTAGGATGTTTGTGTTGCTTGGTGTGGTATTAAGTGATGAAACAGGTACAAACCAAGGCTTGGGGTGCTAAGCCTCAGCACTTATAGGGCCAGGATGGAAAAACCGGAGGAAGAAACCTGTTTTTCAGGCTCTCAGACTGTCCACACGGGGACGTGTCCAGCCAACACGCCCCCGTGCTCACCTCCCAGACCTGCTGTTTGGCTACTGTCCTGCAGATTTTTGTCAGACACGTGGCCGTGTCCAGTGGACACGGGGCCGTGTTCACCTTCTGTAAGTTCTCGTTACTGGCAGTTCGCCACGGGGTCGTGTCCACTGGACACGGGGCCGTGCCCAGACTACCAGTAACATAAATTTTTGCTTCTTAACACCATTTGTAACACCTGTGTCATTTCAACCATCAAGCAAATGCCAAACCAATGAAATAATGTATTTCATACTTTGTACTTGTATAAATATGTGTATCTTTTGCACATATCAACTCATGTTCGATTTCAAGCTCTAAATCGCTTTCTGGAAGGTTATACACGCACTGATGCGCAAATATAACCAGTTTAATGCAACGAACACTCTGGAATAGTGAAATAGGCTTAACATACCTTAAATAACCTTTACATAACTTAGATATAAGTTTTGGAAGGTTTGGTGTGATGAAATCAAAGTTTAATCGCTTACAGGGACTAAATTTGACAAACTGCGAAAGTATGCCAATTTGAACTGTAACAGACCTTCAGGAACATGACCATAAGTTAAACATACCATAAATATCCTTTACATAGCTTAGAAATAGGCTTTGAGGGGTTCGGTATGCTAAAATAAACTTTTGGGTCATTCAGGGACTAAAAGTGTCAAAAAGTGCACAAGTTTGCATTTTCGCGCATAACTTACGTTCTGAATACATCTGGACATCCAAAAATTTATGTAAGCATGACTACATTATATTTTATTGATCGCCTTAAGAAAAATCCATTCGTCGCGTCATTTGGATCGTTTTTCGCGCTTATGCGCATTCCGTCGTAATTAAGCGAACATCGCGTTCGTACGACCAAACGAACCATCATCCGGCATATTTTTGAGTATGTTTTGAGTTCCCTATACTTTAACTTCATTTTAGAGCCTTGAAATGAGGTCAACGGGGCTCAAACGCATCGAAAAAGGGCTTAAACACGTGCAGGGACTAAACCTGTCATTTATGAAACATTTCTGGAACAGGGAGGGGTGTCGCGTAGCGCGAGCCCTAAAGACTTACCAGTCGCGCTACGCGACTGCCTAAAACTGACCAGATTCAATGTTTTGTTTGCAAGTTGCAGCTGATTGATTCGTGTCCACTCATTTCCTATCGTATAGTCAGCGGATAAGAACAAACTTCCTGGACACCACAACTTTACGACAAGTGTACGGTTCCGATTAAGGCACGTTATTCAAGAAACGATCTTAACGGTTACCCGAAATCTATAAATACCCCACCCCCTTTTCTTCATTTCTCACAAATCTGATCATTTGGGCTCTAAGTTGGAACCTTCGTTTCATACCTGAGCTATTTTGATCTGGGTTAGCATTCGGGGACCCTTCGTAAGTATTCTTTCGTTCTTTTCCTTATTTTATTGCTTTTCGAGTCCGAAAGGCAAACTTTGTTTGACTTTCAGCGTTGACCAGTAATGGTCAATGCGAAGTTCTTTTGAACTTCACAACGTGAGTGTAATCACGTTGGTCATAGTCCCTTGGGACTATGCCCACTGATTACCACGTTGTCTAGGGTCGTAGGGTAAGCGATCTAATGAATCGCTTATACCTCGAACCCGACCCATTTGGTCGATCATTAGGATCCGACCAAACACTTTAGGTGACCATAGTAGGTAGGGAATAACCTTCCGAGGTTATACCCTATGGTCACATCGTTTGAGTAGTTGTATGATAGGTAGTTTATATGCCTTAGGTAAATTACCAGAATACCCTTTTCATGTATAATTGGTAATTAAGCATATGTAACCTAAACTTTTGTCACATAACTGATTATGTAACATGTTTAGGCATATAACACTTGTCATAGGACTAGTTAGGCGGTCCGAACGCGTTTCACGCGAACGACGCGTTAAAGTAGCATAAGCTACCTAAACGGGTCGTAATGGGTCGAAAACACTTAGGTTAAGTTTCATTTAGTATGTAGGATCTGTTAAACCAAATGACACGAGTCTCTACACTCGTTTGGTTTACAAACCCTAATGCTACCCGATCTTCCGATTTAGGTCCGGTTTATTAATGTAGTTACCTATAGTAGTTGCCGTTTGTTTCCGTGATCTCTATCTTTGCTTGGTGGTTATCCTAGGACTTCTGAGCAATCTCAAGTGAGTACATAGACCCCTCTTTTACTGTTTTCCAAACTGTTTTGGGGTGGAACACATGTGCCTACTTGTTACATTCATGCTTTCCAGTTTTCACATCATATACCTGCTATGTTCGTTAGTACATTATAGTACATGATTTCAATACATTTTATGCTATGTATGTCCATTATGTGCATACTTAGTACATTGTTTTACATTGCTTTTCTGTTGCATATGCTTATCCAGCATATGAACACATTATACTACATATTGAACCGTTGTAAACATTTGACTATGTGAACCGTTGTAATCATTTAACTCTGTGATCCGTTGATATCTGTGAACCGTTTGTACCTGTGAACCGTTTATATCTGTGAACCGTTTGTATCTGTGATCCGTTGATATCTGTGAACCGTTTGTATCTGTGAACCGTTTGTATCTGTGAACCGTTTATATCTGTGAACCATTTATATCTGTGAACCGTTTGTATATGTGAACCGTTTATATCTGTGAACCGTTTGTATCTGTGAACCGTTTGTATCTGCGAACCGTGTGAACCGTTTTTGACCATACATAAACATTTCTACTATTGTTAAACATTACTTTGGTGGTTTGGTTTGATTAAATGATTAAGTAACGATGCGTGTGTAATATGATACAAGCATGGTGGATACGCCGCTGGTACTTCCTATATATAAGTGTTTGTATGGTATTACATATTGTAGCGTTATTTGAATCATTTCAGTTTGAGACATAGAACATTTTATACAAATAACATACTTTTCACAAGACATTGTTTTACAAACAACTTATCTTTTACAAACTCATTTTACTTGGTTATTCATTTAACCATGCATTATTCACTTATTTATACATATCATCTGAACTCATTGTTTTTCAAATGATTTACAAAACAAAGCAAATTACAAGGTTCATGACTAAACATTTTCTCAAAAATAAGTCATGGAACCTATTTTCACAAAACCTATGTATCTCACAGGCATTTTTATGCTGACGTACCTATTTTCACATGTGTTTTTCAGGAGCTGTTGCATAAGATGATCAAGATACACATAGGCAGACTTGGGCTTTAGTGATAATAAAAGATGCAAGACTAGTTAATTATGTTGTTTTTCCTTGTTTGTAAGACATAGTAACACTTTTAATCAATAAAACGAAACTTCAATTGCCATGGATTTGAAACAATTAATTCTGTTACAACACTCCCCGATGTTTCCGCCACGTTTTGTATGTTCTACGTGGTCGGGGTGTGACAGAAAAGATGGTATCAGAGCCAATGGTTATAGGGAATTAGGTTATTAGTAATGCTTTGACCTAGTCTATAACCTTCTTAGGACCCTAACGCGAGTTTACTTGCGTTTAGTCATAAAACAATACCGTCACCTATCCTTAGGCGACAATCACAACTAGAACATAAATTTCAAAACCGCTTTGAAAACTAATCATCTGTTCTAGGATGATTTATTACAAGGTTTTGAACCCTCTATTGTAAGGTTTTGAACCCTCTGTTATATGGTTTTGAACCCCTTTGAATTTTCAAAATCTCGTCAAGGTTTTGGGTTTTAAATAATGTGAACACGTGCAAACTGGAAGGGTGAACGCCTGTATTCTGGGTTTTCTGTCTAGGCAAGCACTTCGTATACATCTCAACCAGACGCGAGACCAGTTGTGCTTACCTGGGAATTCTTGGGATGAGTGTTCACTTATAGGCGAGCATGTCTTCGCGATACATTATTTTTGACCTATTTACTTTGATTTTTCACCGAGGTCGTTTGTTGCTTTGTAGTAACAAACAAATGACCACTATCCTTGCTTTCATCAGATTTGTTTCATCTCATTCTTTTCGTCTAAATCTCTCACTCGTTTCTTTTCATGTTTCCTCTTTTAGAATGCCTCCTCGACGCGAGAACCAGATAGCGACTGCCGAGCTGGCAGAAATCATTGCGCAGCAAATGGCTGCTCAATTCCCAAACCTCTTTGCTCAATGGAATCAAGCCAACAACAACAACAATGGTCCATGCAATTTCAAGAGTTTTAACTCGGCGAAACCACTCAAGTTTAGTGGTTCTGAGGGAGCGACTGGGCTTCTTCAATGGTTCGAGAGCATTGAGAATACTTTCCGCCACGTGCAGTGTCCTGACAATCGCAAGGTCGAGTTTGCTTCGAGTGTGTTCCAGAAGAGAGCCCTTACGTGGTGGAACGGTGTTATGAGAGATCGTGGTGCAGAAGTTGCACTAGCACAGACATGGGCTGAACTTAGGGCCCTTATGATGAAGGAATTCTGTCCTCGACACGAGATCAGGGCTTTGGAAAGGGAATTCGACAATCTGGAGCAAGACAGCGGTGAGCATAGAGCCTACACGGACCGTTATGAAGAGTTAAGTCTGTTATGCCCAAACATGGTCACGCCTTTGGATAAGGCAATCGAAAAGTACATTGATGGCCTCCCTGATTCAATACAAGACATTTTGACTGGTAGCAACCCTACTACAGTTAGACAGGCCATTGAGCTATCTGCAACCTAGACTGAATCAAAGATCAGGAAAGGTAAACTTTTCCGAAAAGGTGACAAGAAGCCGGTCGAAGAATCGAAACCAATCGAGGAATCAAAGATCATGGATGAACAGACTGGATCCCCTAAGAGGTCAAAGAAGCGAAAGGCTTCTCAGAACTACGCTGTGGTCGCTCACAATGATCAAGCCGTTCTCAACCAACCAGCTCAACCCCCTGCCAGGAAACCCTACAACGGAACTGCACCCTTGTGCAACCAATGTGGCCTACATCATCATGTTTGGGTGAAGTGCCGCACATGCCAAATTTGCGGACTTATAGGCCATACAGCTAGGGTTTGCCCAACCGCAGTTGCACCAAATCAAGCTGGCAACTATCCTGCTCAAGCTCGTTTTCCACCGGGATCTTGCTACAACTGTGGCGAGATGGGCCATTTTCGTAGGAATTGCCCAAGGCTTGCTAATGCAAATCCAGCGCAGGGATGAGCATATGATCAACCAGAAGACAACATCGTTTAGAAATAATCACGTCTTATGTATTATTTTCTTTTGTTGTCAAGATCCAAGAAACAGTTGTTATCGTTGTTTATAAATAAATCTTTTATTTACATTGAAATGTATTTATGTGATTGTATGTATAAACAACATATCCCCTACAATACCGACAATCAAGGAACCGCATTCCTTGAAGAACAGACTACTTCCAAATTTCTTCCGTTGTATGATCTCCTGCGTTTTTCACGAAAATCCTAAATACCCGTTTCTTCCAAGAGAAACGAAGTACGAGGTGCCAAGTTAATAGCAATCAATAACAAGATAATAACAATTAAACAACTATGTGATTATGTGCTTATGAACATTACAAGACAAACTGTGCGGACTATGCAAGGAATTGCGTAATTATGGATGCATACATAATTATGGAATTTAGTGCACAGAAACCACAGCGAGCTTTGTCATGTACCTAGAAGTTAACCCTATTCATTTCCAATTCTGATGAAGTATCCGTTGAGGAAAAATGAACTAGCTATTCATTTTTCACTTCTGAAGAATATCCGTTGAGGAAATGAATATCCGTTTATCCTTCATTTCCAATTCTGAAGAATACCCGTTGAGGAAAATGACTCCGTTTGTGCATTTTCGTTCTGAAGAATACCCGTCGAGGGAAATGAATATCCGTTTATTTAAATCCTTCATTTCCGAACCTGAGGAAACAACCGTTGAAAATGACTCCGTTAGTTCATTTTCGTTTCTGAAGATTATCTGTTGAGGAAATGAACATCCGTTTGTCTATCATTCTCATTTCCGTTTCTGAGGAAGCAACCGTTGAAAATGACTCCGTTTGTGCATTTTCGTTCTGAAGAGTACCCGTCGAGGGAAATGAATATCCGTTTATTTAAATCCTTCATTTCCGAACCTGAGGAAACAACCGTTGAAAATGACTCCGTTAGTTCATTTTCGTTTCTGAAGATTATCCGTTGAGGAAATGAACATCCGTTTGTCTATCATTCTCATTTCCGTTTCTGAGGAAGCAACCGTTGAAAATGACTCTGTTGTTCATTTTCGTTTCTGAAGATTATCCGTTGAGGAAATGAACATCCGTTTGTCTATCATTCTCATTTCCGTTTCTGAGGAAGCAACCGTTGAAAATGACTCTGTTGTTCATTTTCGTTTCTGAAGATTATCCGTTGAGGAAATGAACATCCGTTTGTCTATCATTTTCATTTCCGTTTCTGAGGAAGCAACCGTTGAAAATGACTCTGTTGTTCATTTTCGTTTCTGAAGAATTGTCCGTTGAGGAAATGAATATCCGTTTGTCTATCATTCTCATTTCCGTTTCTGAGGAAGCAACCATTGAAAATGACTCTGTTGTTCATTTTCGTTTCTGAAGATTATCCGTTGAGGAAATGAACATCCGTTTATCTATCATTCTCATTTCCGTTTCTGAGGAAGCAACCGTTGAAAATGACTCTGTTGTTCATTTTCATTTCTGAAGAATTGTCCGTTGAGGAAATGAACATCCGTTTGTCTATCATTCTCATTTCCGTTTCTGAGGAAGCAGCCGTTGAAAATGACTCTGTTGTTCATTTTCGTTTCTGAAGAATTGTCCGTTGAGGAAATGAATATCCGTTTGTCTATCATTCTCATTTCCGTTTCTGAGGAAGCATCTGTTGAAAATGACTCCGTTTGTTCATTTTCGTTTCTAAAGATTTTCCGTTAAAGAAATGAATCCCCGTTTGTTTATTCCTTCATTTCCGCTTCTGAAGAATACTCGTTGAGGAAAATGACTCCGTTTGTTCATTTTCGTTCTGAAGAATGTCCGTTAAGGAAATGACAGGATTATGCTCTACATATCTCTGTTTGTTATCTGACACAAAGTCACAAATAGACTCCTACGAATTAATTTCGGGACGAAATTTCCTAAAGTAGGGGAGACTGTAACACCTGTGTCATTTCAACCATCAAGCAAATGCCAAACCAATGAAATAATGTATTTCATACTTTGGACTTGTATAAATATGTGTATCTGTTGCACATATCAACTCATGTTCGATTTCAAGCTCTAAATCGCTTTCTGGAAGGTTATACACGCACTGATGCGCAAATATAACCAGTTTAATGCAACGAACACTCCGGAATAGTGAAATAGGCTTAACATACCTTAAATAACCTTTACATAACTTAGATATAAGTTTTGGAAGGTTTGGTGTGATGAAATCAAAGTTTAATCGCTTACAGGGACTAAATTTGACAAACTGCGAAAGTATGCCAATTTGAACTGTAACAGACCTTCCGGAACATGAACATAAGTTAAACATACCATAAATATCCTTTACATAGCTTAGAAATAGGCTTTGAGGGGTTCGGTATGCTAAAATAAACTTTTGGGTCATTCAGGGACTAAAAGTGTCAAAAAGTGCACAAGTTTGCATTTTCGCGCATAACTTACGTTCTGAATACATCTGGACATCCAAAAATTTATGTAAGCATGACTACATTATATTTTATTGATCGCCTTAAGAAAAATCCATTCGTCGCGTCATTTGGATCGTTTTTCGCGCTTATGCGCATTCCGTCGTAATTAAGCGAACATCGCGTTCGTACGACCAAACGAACCATCATCCGGCATATTTTTGAGTATGTTTTGAGTTCCCTATACTTTAACTTCATTTTAGAGCCTTGAAATGAGGTCAACGGGGCTCAAACGCATCGAAAAAGGGCTTAAACACGTGCAGGGACTAAACCTGTCATTTATGAAACATTTCTGGAACAGGGAGGGGTGTCGCGTAGCGCGAGCCCTAAAGACTTACCAGTCGCGCTACGCGACTGCCTAAAACTGACCAGATTCAATGTTTTGTTTGCAAGTTGCAGCTGATTGATTCGTGTCCACTCATTTCCTATCGTCTAGTCAGCGGATAAGAACAAACTTCCTGGACACCACAACTTTACGACAAGTGTACGGTTCCGATTAAGGCACGTTATTCAAGAAACGATCTTAACGGTTACCCGAAATCTATAAATACCCCACCCCCTTTTCTTCATTTCTCAAAAATCTGATCATTTGGGCTCTAAGTTGGAACCTTCGTTTCATACCTGAGCTATTTTGATCTGGGTTAGCATTCGGGGACCCTTCGTAAGTATTCTTTCGTTCTTTTCCTTATTTTATTGCTTTTCGAGTCCGAAAGTCAAACTTTGTTTGACTTTCAGCGTTGACCAGTAATGGTCAATGCGAAGTTCTTTTGAACTTCACAACGTGAGTGTAATCACGTTGGTCATAGTCCCTTGGGACTATGCCCACTGATTACCACGTTGTCTAGGGTCGTAGGGTAAGCGATCTAATGAATCGCTTATACCTCGAACCCGACCCATTTGGTCGATCATTAGGATCCGACCAAACACTTTAGGTGACCATAGTAGGTAGGGAATAACCTTCCGAGGTTATACCCTATGGTCACATCGTTTGAGTAGTTGTATGATAGGTAGTTTATATGCCTTAGGTAAATTACCAGAATACCCTTTTCATGTATAATTGGTAATTAAGCATATGTAACCTAAAATTTTGTCACATAACTGATTATGTAACATGTTTAGGCATATAACACTTGTCATAGGACTAGTTAGGCGGTCCGAACGCGTTTCACGCGAACGACGCGTTAAAGTAGCATAAGCTACCTAAACGGGTCGTAATGGGTCGAAAACACTTAGGTTAAGTTTCATTTAGTATGTAGGATCTGTTAAACCAAATGACACGAGTCTCTACACTCGTTTGGTTTACAAACCCTAATGCTACCCGATCTTCCGATTTAGGTCCGGTTTATTAATGTAGTTACCTATAGTAGGTGCCGTTTGTTTCCGTGATCTCTATCTTTGCTTGGTGGTTATCCTAGGACTTCTGAGCAATCTCAAGTGAGTACATAGACCCCTCTTTTACTGTTTTCCAAACTGTTTTGGGGTGGAACACATGTGCCTACTTGTTACATTCATGCTTTCCCGTTTTCACATCATATACCTGCTATGTTCGTTAGTACATTATAGTACATGATTTCAATACATTTTATGCTATGTTTGTCCATTATGTGCATACTTAGTACATTGTTTTACATTGCTTTTCTGTTGCATATGCTTATCCAGCATATGAACACATTATACTACATATTGAACCGTTGTAAACATTTGACTATGTGAACCGTTGTAATCATTTAACTCTGTGATCCGTTGATATCTGTGAACCGTTTGTACCTGTGAACCGTTTATATCTGTGAACCGTTTGTATCTGTGATCCGTTGATATCTGTGAACCGTTTGTATCTGTGAACCGTTTGTATCTGTGAACCGTTTGTATCTGTGAACCGTTTATATCTGTGAACCGTTTGTATATGTGAACCGTTTATATCTGTGAACCGTTTGTATCTGTGAACCGTTTGTATCTGCGAACCGTGTGAACCGTATTTGACCATACATAAACATTTCTACTATTGTTAAACATTACTTTGGTGGTTTGGTTTGATTAAATGATTAAGTAACGATGCGTGTGTAATATGATACAAGCATGGTGGATACGCCGCTGGTACTTCCTATATATAAGTGTTTGTATGGTATTACATATTGTAGCGTTATTTGAATCATTTCAGTTTGAGACATAGAACATTTTATACAAATAACATACTTTTCACAAGACATTGTTTTACAAACAACTTATCTTTTACAAACTCATTTTACTTGGTTATTCATTTAACCATGCATTATTCACTTATTTATACATATCATCTGAACTCATTGTTTTTCAAATGATTTACAAAACAAAGCAAATTACAAGGTTCATGACTAAACATTTTCTCAAAAATAAGTCATGGAACCTATTTTCACAAAACCTATGTATCTCACAGGCATTTTTATGCTGACGTACCTATTTTCACATGTGTTTTTCAGGAGCTGTTGCATAAGATGATCAAGATACACATAGGCAGACTTGGGCTTTAGTGATAATAAAAGATGCAAGACTAGTTAATTATGTTGTTTTTCCTTGTTTGTAAGACATAGTAACACTTTTAATCAATAAAACGAAACTTCAATTGCCATGGATTTGAAACAATTAATTCTGTTACAACACTCCCCGATGTTTCCGCCACGTTTTGTATGTTCTACGTGGTCGGGGTGTGACACCATTTTACACATCTAATCAACCTAAAAATTTATTTTTGGGACACATTGAGGACAATGTGTAATTTAAGTGTGGGGGGGGGGGGGGGATGCTAAAACCTTGAATTTTGCAAGTCCTAAATACAAGCCTTACACAAAACTCTATTGGAACCGCTAATCACCCCAATTTTTTTTTCAAAAATTTCTTTTTTTTTTACTTGTCTAGGTTTAACTCGGGAAATTCAAGTTCTCAAAAAGGTTATATTTTTACAAATTTACAACCGATAGCGTAGTGATAAAAAGAACCAACATAAGAAAATTATGAAAAGGCATGGCAAACTTAGTTAAAATTTGACTATATATACTTGATCACATAAAAACCCATTCCCACAAAAGTGAGTTTTGAGCCTTTATTGAGCACAATTACATATCATTAAAACTAAATGCTCATTTTTCGTTTCTTGTGTGAATAGCCGCTTGGTTCTTACGACTCTAGAACTTGCCATGACGATACATTCCCGGTCCTTATCAACTTAAACCCGAGTAAGTAAATGATGGAGGCATTAGGACTTACCCCTTTTTATTTCTACACCATTATTTTTCTTTTTCTTTTACCACCTACCCAAAAATCCCCCTAGTTAGCCCCTTTGAGCCTAAACCTTTTCGTTTCATCACCCAAACCAAAAACCCTTTTACCCACCAAAACCTTTTTCATTTTTTACCCTTTGTTTTAGTAACAAGTTCGGTTTTTCGTAAAAAAAAAAAAAATTGTGTGTTGTTGATGAAGCAAAAAAGAAAAAAACAAACAAGTTCATCAAAAATAACTTTGTTTGAATAAAAGCTTCATCAAAATAAAAAGTTGCAAAAATAGAAAATCTTACGAAAACCGACACTTGTTACGCTTTTCGCCCTTTTTCTACTAACCACTATCCCAACCACCTACCTTTAACCCAAGCCTAACCCTTAACCCACAAAGTCCTCTTGATATTTACAAAGGTATAAAAGTTAAAAAGGAGGAGGATTGATTGCTTGGCAAGCTTATGGTAGGAATAAGATCCATGCCGCTCTCGAGTGATTCACTAAAAATACACCTTCGGCCGAGTGTGAGTGATTTCTCCCGTGAGGTATGTGAACTTGTATATAAATGGAATTTTAAAAAGGCATGTTATGCCCAAATAAGTAATTTCTCCTATGAAAAGTTCTAAATAAATCATTACGAATAGGATTGTAAATAAATAAAGATAAAACCCAAAAAGACCTTGGATTCCCGACACTCTATGACAAGCCCAAAACCTTCTCTTCTACCTATTCCATTTGGGAGTGTAAGCCACATATTAAAGAGTTTTGCTTGAGGACAAGCAAAAGTTCAAGTGTGGGGGTATTTGATGTGTGTAAAATGCAACATATAAATTACATCAAATGAGGCATAAAACTAACCCTTTTTAAGTACTAATATTGGAAAAGAGTGTTTTTGTCTTCCTTTTGTATTTTCAGGATTAAATGAGCTCAAAAACACAAAAGAAGCAAAAACACAGGTAATTCCAACATAAATACAAGGAAAGGAACATTAGTGGACTGCCCGACCCCTCAACGGCATCTTCCCAAGCAAAATAGAGAAGGCAGAAGGCTGACCACGGGTCGTGCTCAGCCAGCACGGGGTCGTGCCCAAGAAGCAGCAGAAAAGACAAACCTATAGAAGCTTCTATTGCCCACCACGGGTCCGTGCCCAGCGGACATGGGGGCGTGTCGAAAGTACAGCAGGCGCATTAATTGTAATTGCGAATTACAATTAATGAGGAGAGAGAGTGTCAGACGGGCATGGGGCCGTGCCCAGCTCTCTGTTCAGCCTATAAATAGGAGTGCTTGGATTCATTTCAACTCATCCCTTGGCACACCACCTCTCTCACACTTCATCCACCACCCACCACCATCACAACACCATCATCCACCACCATCATCCATTGTCCATCGTAGAGTGTGTGAGTCGTCTCGGCATCCAAGATTGATCGTAAGAGTTCTTGACAATCAAGGCCATGTTTGCCTAAGTCTCTTACATCACTTGGTGAAGACAAAGTGTCTAGTATAATACTTTTTATTTCTAATATTTTGCACTTTTTATTTGGTTTTCTATTAATGACTTTAATAACTAGTTACTTATGTTGAAGGTGATCTTTCCTTATCGTTTGTCCGTGGTGTCTTGGCATTATTTTACTGTCTATATAAAATAAAGGATTTTCACCATTCATATCTCCACGGTCTATATGGAGGTATGTTGGCTACCTGGTCGGGGGTTAAGGGAACGGTTTGGTAAAGGTCTTGCCATTGTTCAGCGTTTAGAGGTCCTGCAATGGACCTGGGTCAAATTTAGTAGGACCTCCTTCAATACTTCACGGTATTGGATGGCGGGGGTCCAAACTCTTTGACCCCCTCATAAGTTAACTACTATTAATACTATAACCCGGCTATTTAGGACTGTATCCCTGCTGACTCAGACTACTTAGTCGAGGGTAACGTCACCGCCAAAAGCGGGGCCTACCACAATACTGCATTAATAACTTAATTCATTATCTTCCAATAATCCACCCTTTTAGGATTGTATCCTTGCTGACTCAAACTACTGGGGTGAGGGTAACGTCACCTTCAAAAGAAGGGCCTACTACAATAACAAAGATAATCTCTTAATTATGTGCAAAAGTGCGGAAATAATCAAAGGTTATACTAGATACGAGTCGGAACCAAGTGATTCATCTTGTCTATCTGTTTTTCTTTTATTTTTATTTTTCAGCATTTTAGTTAGTTTTTATTTTTCTTAGCTTAAACATTTTTCTAAACTTTTTATTTTGGTTAGACGTTGAGGATAAACCGGTATTAAAAGCTCTTGTGTCCTTGGACGACCTCGGTATCTTACCAACGCTATACTACGCTCAACGATGGGTGCACTTGCCCATATGTGTGTTTAGTGTTAGTAGAATATCGTGTTTTATAAATTTAAAACTTGGCTAAAATAAGTGTTAAAAAGGGCTTAAAATATACACCTAATATATATAACACTTCACACGCATCACAGATCAATCTTCGAAAAATAAGAAGCACCTTGTAACTGATCAAAGAGATCATCGATGCGAGGTAGGGGATATCGATTCTTGATGGTAAGCTTGTTAAGCTCACGATAATCGATACACATCCTAAAAGATCCATCATTCTTCTTGACAAAAAGAACGGGAGCACCCCAAGGTGAAAAGCTAGGACGGATAAAACCTTTGTCAGAGAGCTCCTGAAGCTGCTTAGCCAACTCTTGCATCTCAGACGGTGCAAGACGATATGGAGATCTGGCAATGGGATTTGCACCAGGTATGAGATCAATTCGGAACACGACTTGGCGTGCTGGAGGTAGACCAGGTAACTCTTCAGGGAATACTTCAGAATAATCCCGAACAACGGGAATATCTTGGATAGACTTACCTTTGCCTTTATCTGCTGTGACATGTGCCAAAAAGTCCACATAGTTCTTTCGCAGATACTTCCGAGCTTTAAAACAAGACATGAGTTTAAGACCACCGGTAGGTTTCTCACCATGCACCTGTAGGATCTCTCCTGTTGAAAGTGGCACACGAACAATCTTCTCAAAACAAACTACCTCTGCGCGATGCTTGGCTAACCAATCCATACCCACAATAACGTCGAAGCTTCCAAGTTGCATAGGCGTGAGGTCAATAGGAAAAAGATGGTCGTTAAGGTTCAACTGGCAGTTGCGAAGAACAGAATCAAGAACAATGGGTTCACCACTAGCAACTTCTACTGTCAAAGGTTTACCTAGTTTCGTTCTAGACACGCGAAGCAATGGCTCAAAAGATAATGATACAAAACTCTTAGCGGCACCCGAATCAAAGAGAACAGATGCAGGCTGATTATTAATAAAGAACGTATCGTTCACCACTTCATTGTCTGCTTGTGCCTCCTGTGCATTCATGTTGAAGACTCGACCTCGAGCCTGATTCTGATTTGGATTCTGGTTCTGGTTGGCTAGCCTTGGGCACCGGTTCCTGTAGTGGGTCAGATCCCCACAATTGTAGCACGAACCAGGAGGAAAATGAGGTCGTGCAGCTTGAGCTTGTTGCTGAGCAAGAGGCTGAGCAACTTGTTGGGCTTGGTTCTGAACTGCCTGATTCTGGTTAACAGGAATGCGACAAGTAGTGGCAAGATGGCCAATTCTCCCACATTTAGTGCAATGACGACATTGGAGATGTGGTAGGTGATGGCCGTTACACCTGTTGCACAAAGGCGCAGTGCCAAGATATGGCTTCTTGGCTAGTGGTTGCGCATGCTGATTTGGTGCAGCTTGGGCCTGTGCAGTAACGACATAGTTTTGGGAAGCCTTCCGCTTCTTAGACCCTCCAGAATTCTTTCTCTTCTTGTTTTGACCTTTCTTGCTATCTTCCTTGTCAGACGCCTGCTTCTTACCCTTGTCACCCTTTTTATGCAGCTTCCCCTTTCGAACCTGTGACTCAGTCAATGTCGCTGCTAACTCGACCGCCTGACGGAGTGTGGCAGGGTTACTACCCGTAATGATGTCTTGCACTGAGTCAGGTAGGCCGTCGATCTATCTTTCGATAGCCTTGTCGAGTGGGGTAACCATTGTTGGGCAAAGCAGACTTAACTCCTCAAACCTGTCAGTATACGCCCTGTGCTCGCCACTGTCTTGTTTCAAGTCATCAAACTCTTTCTCCAAAGCTCGCTGTTCATGACGAGGATAGAACTCCCTCATCATAAGGGCCCTAAGTTCAGCCCATGTTTGTGCTAGAGCAACTTCTGCACCACGGTCTCTCATAACCCCGTTCCACCATGTGAGAGCCCTCTTCTAAAACACACTCGAAGAAAACCCGACCTTGCGATTGTCAGGACACTACACGTGGCGGAAAGTATTCTCAATGCTCTCGAACCATTGAAGAAGCCCAGTCGCTCCTTCAGAACCACTAAACTTGAGTGGTTTAGCCGAGTTAAAATCCTTGTATTTGCATGGAGCATTGTTATTGTTGTTGGCTTCGTTCCATTGAGAAAAGAGGTTTGGGAATTGAGCAGCCATCTGCTACGCAATGATTTCTGCCAGTTCGGCAGTTGCTATCTGGTTTTCGCGTCGAGGAGGCATTCTAAAAGAGGAAAACATGAAAGGAAACGAGTGAGATGATTGGATGAAGAGAATGAGATGAAACAAAATCAACAAAAGCAAAGATGGTGGTCATTCGTCTGCATTACCAAGCTAACAAACGACACACAGTGACTAATCAAAGTAAATGGGTCAAAAATAATGTATCGCGAAGACATGCTCGCCTACAAGTGAACACTCACCCCAAGAGTTCCCAGGTAAGAGTGACTGGTCCGATTATGTGGATTTGTACGAACACTCTAGCCTTAGACAGAAAACCCAGGGTACAGGCATTCACTTTTCCAGTTTGCACGTGTTCACACTATTTAGAACCCAAAACTTTGATGAGATTTTGAAAATTTGAAGGCACAAGGCCAAAAACCAAACTGGAAGGGTTCAAAACCATATAACAGAGGGTTCAAAACCTTGTAATAAATCATCCAAAAACAGATGATTGATTTTCAAAAATCATTTCGGAAAATTTGGTTTTTGTTTTGATAATCACCTAAGGATAAGTGATGTGCATGTTTTAAGATCTAAACACAAGATAACTTGTGTTAGGGTCCTAGAAAGGTTATAGTCTAGGTCAAAGAATTACTAATAACCTAATTCCCTATAACCATTGGCTATGATACCAACTCTTCTGTCACACCCCGACCACGTATAACATACAAAACGTGGCGGAAAACGTCGGGGAGTGTGGTAACAAAATTAATTGTTTCAAAACCATGGCATACAAAGTTGTATTTTATTTATCAACATAAGAGTTACATTGTTTTAAACAGGAATCAAAGAGTTTATAACATAATTAAACTAAGTCTATCTTCATTTTAAGTCTCTAAGGCATAGGTCTGCCCTAGTGTCACGATCATCGTCCTACGCAAAAGCTCCTGAAAACACATGTGAAAATAGGTACGCCAGCATAAAAATGCCTGTGAGATACATAGGTTTTGTGAAAATAGGATTCATGACTTAAGTTTAAGAAAAAGTTGTTTAGTAAAAGTCAGTCATGAACCTTGTAAATTATTTTGTTTTGTAAGTTATTTAAAAAGCGATAAGATCGAATGATATGTATAAATAAAAGAATAATGTATGGTTAAATGTATAACCAAGTAAAATGAGTTGTATAAAGTAAACTGTTTGTAAACCAAAGTCTTGTGAAAATCGTGTTACTTGTGTAAAATGTATAAGTCCAAATTGAATGATTTAAATAACGCTATGATATGTAATATAATAGAAACACTTATATATAGGAAGTACCGACGACGTATCCACCATGCTTGTATCATATTACTCACATCTCGTTACTTAAGTCACTTAAACAAACCACCAATGTAATAAGTCTATGTTTAAACCAATTGTCAAAAGTCCTTGTATAAATCATATCAAATGTTAATAGTCCAAAAGTAGTCAAGTAATGTGCAACAAATGTTATGTATTGTAAGTAAAGTATTGTCTCATAATCCAAATGTAGAAATGTACAAAACAAAGTATTTTGAATATATCAAAAAGTTATGTTTTGCAAAGTAATGCATGTTACATTGATACGAACATTTATGTGGTAAGTTAACGCATACATTCAAGCCTTGAGATAGTCGGATAACCCTTTCAGTCAAGGTTATCAAAAGAAATGTTTTCGGATTCAGTCATTCCTTACATCCAAACAAACCCGAGATGTCAGGAATGGGATTTATCAAGTCCTATGGTACCGGTACTTACTACCGAGCGGCGTAGCTAATGTTAATGAACGTATATAAGTCTCGATTGTGCAAACCAAATGTTATAGAAATTGTATACATGTCATATGAAAACAATGTACTAAGTGTGCTAAGTTAACATACAAAGTAGAAAAGTCTTGTAAATCAATGTGCTAGCATGCTATCAGTTAACATACATAGCAGAAATGTAAAGTAAACAATGTACTAAGTATGCACACATTGGACATACATAGCATGAAATGTAATGTAAAGTGATGTACTAAGTACGCACACAATGGGCATACATAGCATGAAGTGTAATTAAATCATGTACTATAATGTACTAACGAACATAGTAGGTATATGATGTGAAAACATGGAAAGCATGAAAGTAACAAGTAGGCACATGTGTTTCACCCCCAAAACAGTTTGAAAACGGTAAAAGAGGGGTCTATGTACTACTTGAGATTGCTCAGAAGTACTAAGATAACCACCAAGCAATGCTAGAGATCACGGAATCAAACGGCACCTAATATAGGTAACTATGTTAATAAACCGGACCTATATCGGAGGATCGGATAGAATGAGGGCTCGTAAACCAAATGAGTATGGAACTCATGTAGTATGGTTTAACAAAGCCTACATACTAAATAAAACCTAACCTAAGTGCTTACGACCCATTACGACCCGTTTAGGTAGCTTATGCTACTTTAACGCGTCGTTCTCGTGAAACGCGTTCGGACCACTTAACTAGTCCTATGACAAGTAACATATGCCTTAACATGTCTAATATTGTTGTCAAATCAGTTTAGATGTCAAAAGTTATGTTACATATGTTTAAAATGAATTTTGGCATCAAAGGGGTATTTTGGTAATTTACCTAAGGCATATAAACTACCTATCATACAACTACTTAAACGAAGCGACCATAAGGTATAACCTCGGAAGGTTATTCCCTATATACTATGGTCACCTAACGTGTTTGGTCGGATCCTAATGATCGACCAAATGGGTCGGGTTCGAAGGTATAAGCGATTTATTAGATCGCTTACCCTTACGACCCTAGACAACGTGGTAATCAGTAGGCATAGTCACAAGGGACTATAACCATCGTGATTACGCTCACGTTGCGAAGTTCAAATGAACTTCGCATTGACCATAAACTGGTCAATGCAGAAAGTCAAACAAAGTTTGACTTTCAGACTCGAAAAGCAATAAAAGAACGAAGGAATACTTACAAAGGGTCCCCGAATGCTAATCTTGATTCAAGTAGCTCAGGTATGAAACAATGGTTTCAACTTAGAGCTTCTCAAATCAGATTCTAGTGGGTTTTGCAATGGGGATGGATGGGTATTTATAGTTTTCGGTTCACCGTTAGGATCGTTTCTTGGAGAAGAGGGAATGATCACATCCCTACACTTGTTGGCAAGCTCATGTACATCATATTGGCCCCCCATAAGCAGGAAACAACACTTGGAATTGGATTGGGAGTGCTAAAAAGCTGTTAACAGCTATTAAAAATGGATTTTGCTGATCAGAAGGGGCCTCGCGTGACGCCAAGGGGGCTAGGTGTCACGCTAAGGTCCCTTTGATCAGCAATCAATTTCCAAAGCTTCCAATTCAGTCCCCGTTGTGTATTAAGGCCATTCCGACATGTTTAAGGCTCGTGAAGCCATTTTCAAGGCCCTAAAATGATGCCTAAACATTGTGGACATGAAACATGCTCAAAAATATCCCGGATGTCGGTTCGTTTGGTCGTACGATCGCGATGTTCGCTTAATTACGACGGAATGCGCATAAGCGCGAAAAACGATCCAAATTGCGCGACGAATGGATTTTTCTCATGCCAAACACTAAAATAAAATATTTTAGTGCTTACATAAATTTTTGGATGTCCGGATGTATTCAGAACGTAAGTTATGCGCGAAAATGCAAACTTGTGCACTTTTTGACGCTTTTAGACCCTGAATGACCCAAAAGTTTATTTTAGCATACCGAACCCCTCCAAGCCTATTTCTAAGCTATGTAAAGGATATTTATGGTATGTTCAACTTATGGTCATGTTCTGGAACGTTCGTTACAGTTCAAATTGGCATACTTTCGCAGTTTGTCAAGTTTAGTCCCTGTAAGCGAATTAACTTGTTTTTGCCATACCAAAGCCTTCAAAACTTATTTCTAAGTTATGTAAAGGTTATTTAAGGTATGTTAAGCATATGTTGATGTTACAGAGTATTTTCCGTGTTAAACTGAGTACGTTTACGTATCAGTTTGTTTATAACTCTCCAGAAAGTGATATAGAGTTTGAAATTACACAAAAGTCAAAACATGAAAAATGTCAAACATAAATAAACAAACATTGGGATCAAATAACTTTGTTTTATTGATAACCAAACTGTTCACAATGATTACAAGCACAGATGTTACACCAGCCAAGGTCCCAGAGGTCTTCGATCTTGAGGAGCTGGATAGTTATTCCGACCACGTCCAAGTCAAAAAGGAACCCAGTCCCAAGACTACGGCTTCATCTAAGCCAAGCAGCTCCAAAGCCATCATCATACCCAAACCTTCGCCAGCCACAAAGCCCCGGGGTTCAAATTATCGCAAGAGGAAAGAGACCGATTCGCCCACCATTTCTGACACATTCCCTTATGAGAATCATGGGTTCGTTGAAGCAAGCGGGTTTATGACCTCCTTTCTTAATCAGGTATAAATTCCCATTCCATATCCTGCACATATATGTCAAACCTATATCCTATTTTCCATTATACCTGTGTTTCTGGATACAGGGCCTTGAGCGTTTAGTTTATTTGTATCAAGAATCCTGTGGGCTCATCAAGACACTTGAGTCCAAGTTGAAGAAAGCTGAGGCTACCATTTCCGATCAAGGCACGATTGCTACGGCCAAAACTCAACATTACGAAGACAAGTTCAAGGCCATGACTCGGGAGCACCAAGCCACTCTCAAAAAAGCCACTCACGAAGCCCAAACCCAACTGGATGTTGTACATGCCCAACACGAGCATGATATGGCTACTTATCGGGAAAGCATCAAAGGTTCTGTCGTCATCTCTCTCCTGCAGGCTCGGCTAAAAATGGCTCACGAGGCCAAAGCCCTGGGCTTCGAATGTCCTTCTTGGAATGTCGATGCATGGGAGACCAAGCTAAAGACTCTTGGAGGCCATCCCATAGAATATCCCGCCAAGTCTGCAGCTGCAGGGTCTCCAAAGGCGATGGAGAAATCACCATGCATCGGCGACAAGACTGAGAAGGATATTCAGGCCGATCCTGAAGCGAATGCTGGTGAAGATGCGATGATTGAAGAAGGCGTGTCCCCTTAAAACTCGTTTCCCTTAAATTTGATGCTTATGTTTGAACAATTTTACTTCTTGTCCTATGAACAGTTTCTATTTCTGCATTAAAACAACTTGATAGCCGAAGGTGGATGGGTCCTAGGTTTTAGGATGAAGCCTTCGGTTATCAACTGGTATTGCTTATTTCAGATATTTTCATCTTTCAATTTGTTTGCTATTGCCCTCTAATTTCTGTCATGCATTTCTTAGTGTAGATTTTAGCTTTGCAAAATTTGTGCAACTATCTTTTGAAAATATCCTGATCAATATACTCAGTGATATATTATGAAGACCTTTATCAAATAGAATTTCTCAAAATCCAATCAATTTTAGACAAAACTCCTAAAGAATAAAAGATAGTCTATTTTCTAAAACCTGTTTTGATAACACTTGTTTGATCAGAGTTTTAATTTTCAATCCAAGTATCATCCCCCAAATATTTCAATCAAATATCCCGAAAGTTATCAAAAAAAAAAAAAAAAAAAACACATTTTGAAGACATATCCTAAAGATATATCCTTATCAGGATATTTTGAGCCTTAATCAGAGTTAAACAATTCATGTAAGGTTCACAAAGGAAAGATCATACCAGGAATTGAGTGTAACCCTAGTATTAAATTCCTTCCCCTTTTGCAACTTCTCCTACTAAGAAGTCCCCAGTCCGAGACACTTAGCCCAATTTTGATCTTTTGAGCTTCACACAATTGCTTTAGAAGGAATGTCCCCTGTGCATGAAGTCTTTAAACACTTAGAAAATTTTTGAATATTAGTTCCAACTGTTTAAACAATTCTTGTGTTACAGGGGTAAAACCCAAAAATATACTGGAGATAAATCCTTAGTATCCTGGGGAAAATCCCAAATTTTCATGCGCTACAGGCGGGAGTGTATAAACTCCAAGACTTAGAAAGGTGAAAACCTTTAAACCTTAGAGAGTATGAAAATACCCTTTCGTGAGAGAGGGTGATCAATCCTCATATACCTTTAGGATTCAGGATATAGCCAATAGTAACGAAATTGTCAGCCACTTTTACATGAACTGGCCCCGCCACCTTGAACTATTCCCGAATAACTTGCACTCCAGGCGGGGTGTCTAAACCCAATTCGGAAGAAAGGTGAATACCTTTAAACCTGTGAAGGGATCATGATCCCTTAAACGTGAGAGAGGGGGCCAATCCTCTAATCTTTTGAAGTATCCTGAGTGTGTATCCTGGTGCTATATCCCGAAGCGTATTCTGCAAAACACTTATAAGCTAAGGTGGGTGTTAGCCTGGCTAACACCCCTCCGATGCTTAAGTCAGTAACGGGTTCAAAACAGTAAATAATATTAAAATTTAATAAAAGAGACAGAATTCATACCATCCTGAGTTAGAATTTAAATTCCATACTCACTTGAAATAGAGTTTTAGATGTATAGCATTCCAGGATCTTGGTAGCATATCCCCCTCCATATTCTTGAGTCGGTATACTCCTTTTCCTGATTCTGATTCAACCTCATAGGGTCCTTCCCATTTTGGAGCCAATTTTTCATCAGCAGGATTAGTAGTATTCTGAAAAGCCTTTCTCAATACCCAATCTCCAACTTGAAATCTCCTAGTCCTTATATTCTTGTTATATGCTTTAGATATCCTCTGTTGATATGCTGTCATCCTTAGCCTTGCTGCGTCTTTTGTCACATCAATAGTATCCAGTTCCTGGCATAGGACTTTAGGATTCTACTCAGGATCCCGGAGGTTGGATCTCGCTGTAGGCTGCTCCAAACACCAAGGTTAACGGGGTTTAGCCAGTTGCACTTTTCACCGTTGTCCTATCAGCCCATAAAACAAAGGGTAATTCTTCTGCCCATCTTCCTTGTCACACCCCGAAATATCAGAGCATTGGCGTGACTGGACTGGTATCTTCATTGCACAGCGGAAGCAAATAAGCTAAGTCTTTTAGAAAATTGAACGCCCACTAAGTACTCGACTCCACATGGTTCTCCAATTCCAACCGTGCCTTGTCTTAGATGTGCAACCTGAGAAAGAAACATGCGAAAAATCAACATAAAGTTGAGCGAGTTCATAGTTTGTTTGTAAAAGATTTGAAATAAATCTTTTTTTCTAATAACCGGTTTTTGAAATGTTGTTGAGAAAATGAATTTAAAATCATTTTCTTGTCGAGTTACTTGAAACTCTGTATGAAAACATAGTTTATGTTATGTAAAAATCAAGTTTTCATATATAATTCAAGTATTCATGTGTACACCAAGTACTTATGTATAATTCTAGTTTTCTTGAGTACCCCACGTACTTCAAGTATAAATCAAGTTTTCTTGAGTACCCCACGTACTTCAAGTATAATTCCCATTTTCTTGAGTACCCCACGTACTCAAGTATAATTCCCGTTTTCTTGAGTACCCCAGGTACTCAAGTATAATTCAAGTTTTCTTGAGCACCCCACGTACTCAAGTATAAATCAAGTTTTAGTATGGTATGAATTTTATGTAAATAAAGTATTCCTGTAAGTATCAGGATTGTTAATGGGTTGCAAGGCCATTAACATGTGACACGACATAGGAAGTCACCAAACCTTAGGCATTTTTCTAGTTGGCATATTCTGAGACACAAAAGCACTACTCGATTCTCGCCCTCACCGAGAGTGTGGCTGCCCGACACCCGTTAGATCTAACCTTTTGTTCTGCGGTCTAGGTATATTGTTGATTAATGGTGCTTATGTACCCTATTCGTGACACGATTTCTCGTATCATTTCTCATAACGCATCATACTTGGTACTCGTCCTCACCAAGTGCGCTTCTTGTATTCTTATATCTCATCACACTTGGTACTCGTCCTCACCAAGTGTGCTTCTTGTTATCATACCATTTATAAACATTGTAAAAATTGTAACATGTATTTCACCCCCGAAGTTATAAAACTAAAAACAGTTAAAAGAAAAGGGGGAGCATGAACTCACTTGTTTTGTAAAACCGGCATCTAATATAAGCTTTTCGTAAACCATTTGTGTTCTTTGTAACATGGTTTAGAAATATATAATTCATGTTTATTGAAAATCTTGTATGCTTTGCAGAAGTGCATGTCTTTCCACCCCGAAAACATTTAGAAAAATGCAAAACCGTAAAAGGTGGGGTTATGAACTCACTTGAATATTCCTGTGCAAAGCTAGCTAATTACGACTTCGTGATGTCGTTTCCAGGACTTGACTTGCTAGCGTGCCTTCTACAATATTCCTAACATGGAATATCTAATAAGTTTCCAATAAACGCAGTAAATAACTACGTGTCATCGAGCTTTACCGAATCGTTAATCGAACGATTTGACGGTAAATTGTCAACTTAAAAGAAGCGAAGAAGTGATACTTGTTAGCTCGTTTTAAGATGTCGTTTGTTGATATAAAGGAATATTCGTATGAAAGTAATATATAATAAACTTGTATTATATATCGCGTCTTGTATGCAAGTTATCAAAATATGTGTATATGTCGTTTAGGCGTTCGAAATAAATATAACATTATATTTATTAGTAAAAGCGTTTGGAAATATCAAGGTTTGAAATATTATAAACTCTAATTCCATTAAGTGTCATTTTTGAAACTATAATACGTGTCGTGTTTACGGATTTTTCTCGAAAAACGGGCAGAATTTCCTCTGTTTTTGGACGCCCCCGACAACGCAAGTTGTCGTTATTTTTCAAAATCAATCAATATTCAAACAATATAATCAATATTCATATAAATCTTTGTCGAATATTTTGAGATGTGAACTACTATATAATCGATTCAAGCTCGTTTTTCACGTAAGGTTAACAAAATACAAAATAAATGTGCCGTTAATTTTACCAAGTCTTCGCGTCGAAATATCGAGCCGCATTGACCGAGTTGACTCGGTTTGACCGAGCCGCGAACCCGAACCATTCTGTTGACTGCTTAACCCGAACCTGTTGACCAGCCGTGACTGTTTGACCCGGACCCGAACCGAGCCATTGACTGAGTTGACTCGGTTTGACTGGGTTGACTCGGTTTGACTGAGTCAAACCGAGTTGAACTAAACCCGTTGACTGTCTTATACCAAGAACCCGAGCCGAGTTAACTCGGTTTAACCGAGTTGACCGAACCGAACCACGAACCGTTCTAAAGCATCATCAACCGAACCCGAATCTTGAACCAATATGAACCTATCGTGAACCTGACCCGCATCTGAACTGTACGTGACCCGGGCTGAACCAAATACCTGAGCCATCTTCAACATCATTGTCAACAGAGAATATCATCATCATCTTCATGTTTCGGGAAAAAAAGAGAAGTAGGAGGTGATTACCGGAATAACTCGTCGGATAAAGATGAAGACCGCTGGTCTGAGGCTTCGACCGCCGGTCCGTGGCTCCGATTTCTCTCTCTGCGTCTCCCTCTCCTTCTTTCTCTCTCGTCCGCCATTTTTCGCCGTTGCACCACCACCGGACGGTGGTGGTGGTCGTCTGCTTTTCGATCGGAAGGGGGTGGAGTGGTGTCTTGCTGGAATAACCACCGCTGCCGCCAGCTCCGCCATGCCTGGCCGGAGTCCGGCCGTTCATCTTCATCAGAGGGGAAACAGGGGTGTCGTCAAAGGGGGGGGGGGGTGGGTGTTGTCGGTCTGAACAGGGAATCGAGAGGGAGGGAGGGGCTGGTTTGTGCTCTAATGTTTGTTTGTGTGAGTGTGATCGAGAAAGGGAGTGTAATAGAGAAGTTTTCTGTGTTTGTTTAGGTAATAGAGAGAGAGAGGGTATGGTTTTATACTAATTCATGTGGGTAATGACTAATGTTATTTCCTAATGTCCTCTGTATATAGATCTTTATATGGATTTTGTGTTTCAAATCCTTAAGACAAAAATCTTTAGAGATTTTACTAGGATTTTGGCAAGATTTGCAAAGATTTTATACAGGTTTTGCAATATCTTGTAGAGATCTTAATAGATCTAATATATTAAGTGTAGGTTTAGGCTTGTGGGTTTTGGGCTTGGGCCCAGGGCCCACAAGCCCATCTCATGTGTAAGTGGCCCGTAATTCCTACGAGACCCGATATCGCGACCCACACTCCACGAGCCTAAAATATTCGTGTAACATCCATATTTTTCGGCGTTGTCAGTATTTCGTATGGTTTCAGTTTATTATCATTTAATTTCCAACAGTACCTACGCAGATCGTCACACGCGCACTGTAGAACCGCATAAGCATTCCTAAGCTTACTAAGGCCTAATTAAGTTAATTTGCGTCGTAAACACTATTTAATGTCGCATGAATTTCTTGTTAATCACGTAATTAAGGGCGTAAATTACCAGTTGTCACATTCTCCCCCTGTTAATAAAATTTCGTCCTCGAAATTTAGACTACGTCAACTCCTTTGAGTTACCTTATGCGTAGAAAATATGAATAGTACCAAAGTGAACGATCATGAAATCGAATCAAGACTTATTCGAATGATGTGAATTCAAGGACGTATCACAAGATACAAATGAATTCTAGAAATGATTGCATCCAATAAATGAATTTAGATTTCAACAAGCTCAAATGTAATAGTTTGCATGAAATGCTCGATCATGATCAGCCCAAGCTGCAAGTTCTACCGACACCACAAGGTGTCGTAGTGAATGAAACAATTCAAATATAGCGGTGATCGAACAAGTATCACCTGTGTTTTGCATAAAACGCTCAATCATGATTAGCCCAAGCTACAAGTCTGTAGTGACACCACAAGGTGTCGAAATCAACAAACGACTTAATGGAGTCGTAGACCAAACAAATCTACTACGACTCAGAACAATGAAACGCTTGTTAAAACGAATTCGAATATGATGTTTCCAATACATCATATGATGTCTTGAATTGAATATGTGTAATGAACAAGTTCAAACAATTGAATTTGATTTCGGCGCAAGCCGACAATAAATACATGTATCGACAAGAAAACTTTCGGTATGGTCACAACGAAAACCATGTATGTAACTTGAAAAGAAAAGAAATTTCAAGAAAGTGTGTTGACTTGATAACAAAGAAGCCAACAATTTCAATAATGCGGGTCATTCAAATCACAAATCAATAATTAGATTTAGCGAAATAATATTTGAACTTTGATGAAACGCTTATTCGAAACGAAACCACATGCGTAACAAATGATGCATGCGTATCATATGAATTTTCAAGAAACGAAGCAAATGAGTATTCGCTATTCTGAAGGAAATGATCGTGATACAATGACCATTAAGAGGAGTAGAGATACGAAAATCTACTCAGTAAATGTGAAAGTCGAAATTTCAATAAAAGAAATTTAAGGACTTTACCTAGGGTTGCATGTAATAACCGATTGTTAGGTGACATTACCATGGAATGTCGAACATGGCGTATTCGTCGTTGATGCGATAGGGGGAAATGTGGAGACATACGTCTTCCTCTTGGCGTGATTCGTGTCATTGCAGGACCGCGTGCCAAACTGCCGCTTCCTGATCGATAGTTTTCGTGCTGACAGGATCTAGCGTCGTCGCTGAATTGCACCATCGTGTCTTTTCAAAGACCGTGCCTCATAAGTTGTATGTAACGTACTTCAACCTCTGTTGATGTATAGTCGCGTTTCGTGTAATTTGCGCGCTCGTACTCCGTTTTGCGTAGGTTACCTGCTTGGTTACTTAAAATAGCATGGACGACATAATAATGGCGTTTGTCCGAGTTAATAAACGTGGTACCTACGTGATGACCTTTAATGAACTTCAACATAAGTTTCCGAAGGTCTTAAGTGCATGCTTCATAAACTCTCAGAGTTTTGTATACTGTATGTAATTGTTTTTGTGTACTATGTGTATAACACCACAATAGCGTATGTTTGAAACAGAATCTTGACTGTTTGTTTTTCGGCCACGGTTGGAGACCATATTCGAGTACTATGCGTTCTGTATGTATTCAAGTTTCAATATTCTAAGTTCCCAGAGAAAAGTGAGGTTAGAGCCTAGGTATCTCTGCAGAAACCTAATTCGCTGTAACCTATAGCTCTGATACCAATCTGTCACACCCCGAAATATCAGAGCATTGGCGTGACTGGACCGGTATCTTCATTGCATAGCGGAAGCGAATAAGCTAAGTCTTTTAGAAAATTGAACGCCCACTAAGTACTCGACTCCACATGGTTCTCCTATTCCAAGCGTGCCTTGTCTTAGAAGTGCAACCTGAGAAAGAAACATGCGAAAAATCAACATAAAGTTGAGCGAGTTCATAGTTTGTTTGTAAAAGATTTGAAATAAATCTTTTTTTTTGAATAACCGATTTTTGAAATGTTGTTGAGAAAGTGAATTTAAAATCATTTTCTTGTCGAGTTACTTGAAACTCTGTATGAAAACATAGTTTGTGTTATGTAAAAATCAAGTTTTCATATATAATTCAAGTATTCATGTGTACACCAAGTACTTATGTATAATTCTAGTTTTCTTGAGTACCCCACGTACTTCAAGTATAAATCAAGTTTTCTTGAGTACCCCACGTACTCAAGTATAATTCCCGTTTTCTTGAGTACCCCAGGTACTCAAGTATAATTCAAGTTTTCTTGAGCACCCCACGTACTCAAGTATAAATCAAGTTTTAGTATGGTATGAATTTTATGTAAATAAAGTATTCCTGTAAGTATCAGGATTGTTAATGGGTTGCAAGGCCATTAACATGTGACACGACATAGGAAGTCACCAAACCTTAGGCATTTTTCTAGTTGGCATATTCTGAGACACAAAAGCACTACTCGATTCTCGCCCTCACCGAGAGTGTGGCTGCCCGACACCCGTTAGATCTAACCTTTTGTTCTGCGGTCTAGGTATATTGTTGATTAATGGTGCTTATGTACCCTATTCGTGACACGATTTCTCGTATCATTTCTCATAACGCATCATACTTGGTACTCGTCCTCACCAAGTGCGCTTCTTGTATTCTTATATCTCATCACACTTGGTACTCGTCCTCACCAAGTGTGCTTCTTGTTATCATACCATTTATAAACATTGTAAAAATTGTAACATGTATTTCACCCCCGAAGTTATAAAACTGAAAACAGTTAAAAGAAAAGGGGGAGCATGAACTCACTTGTTTTGTAAAACCGGCATCTAATATAAGCTTTTCGTAAACCATTTGTGTTCTTTGTAACATGGTTTAGAAATATATAATTCATGTTTATTGAAAATCTTGTATGCTTTGCAGAAGTGCATGTCTTTCCACCCCGAAAACATTTAGAAAAATGCAAAACCGTAAAAGGTGGGGTTATGAACTCACTTGAATATTCCTGTGCAAAGCTAGCTAATTACGACTTCGTGATGTCGTTTCCAGGACTTGACTTGCTAGCGTGCCTTCTACAATATTCCTAACATGGAATATCTAATAAGTTTCCAATAAACGCAGTAAATAACTACGTGTCACCGAGCTTTACCGAATCGTTAATCGAACGATTTGACGGTAAATTGTCAACTTAAAAGAAGCGAAGAAGTGATACTTGTTAGCTCGTTTTAAGATGTCGTTTGTTGATATAAAGGAATATTCGTATGAAAGTAATATATAATAAACTTGTATTATATATCGCGTCTTGTATGAAAGTTATCAAAATATGTGTATATGTCGTTTAGGCGTTCGAAATAAATATAACATTATATTTATTAGTAAAAGCGTTTGGAAATATCAAGGTTTGAAATATTATAAACTCTAATTCCATTAAGTGTCGTTTTTGAAACTATAATACGTGTCGTGTTTACGGATTTTTCTCGAAAAACGGGCAGAATTTCCTCTGTTTTTGGACGCCCCCGACAACGTAAGTTGTCGTTATTTTTCAAAATCAATCAATATTCAAACAATATAATCAATATTCATATAAATCTTTGTCGAATATTTTGAGATGTGAACTACTATATAATCGATTCAAGCTCGTTTTTCACGTAAGGTTAACAAAATACAAAATAAATGTGCCGTTAATTTTACCAAGTCTTCGCGTCGAAATATCGAGCCGCGTTGACCGAGTTGACTCGGTTTGACCGAGCCGCGAACCCGAACCATTCTGTTGACTGCTTAACCCGAACCTGTTGACCAGCCGTGACTGTTTGACCCGGACCCGAACCGAGCCATTGACTGAGTTGACTCGGTTTGACTGGGTTGACTCGGTTTGACTGAGTCAAACCGAGTTGAACTAAACCCGTTGACTGTCTTATACCAAGAACCCGAGCCGAGTTAACTCGGTTTAACCGAGTTGACCGAACCGAACCACGAACCGTTCTAAAGCATCATCAACCGAACCCGAATCTTGAACCAATATGAACCTGTCGTGAACCTGACCCGCATCTGAACTGTACGTGACCCGGGCTGAACCAAATACCTGAGCCGTCTTCAACATCATTGTCAACAGAGAATATCATCATCATCTTCATGTTTCGGGAAAAAAAGAGAAGTAGGAGGTGATTACCGGAATAACTCGTCGGATAAAGACGAAGACCGCTGGTCTGAGGCTTCGACCGCCGGTCCGTGGCTCCGATTTCTCTCTCTGCGTCTCCCTCTCCTTCTTTCTCTCTCGTCCGCCATTTTTCGCCGTTGCACCACCACCGGACGGTGGTGGTGGTCGTCTGCTTTTCGATCGGAAGGGGGTGGAGTGGTGTCTTGCTGGAATAACCACCGCTGCCGCCAGCTCCGCCATGCCTGGCCGGAGTCCGGCCGTTCATCTTCATCAGAGGGGAAACAGGGGTGTCGTCAAAGGGGGGTGGGTGTTGTCGGTCTGAACAGGGAATCGAGAGGGAGGGAGGGGCTGGTTTGTGCTCTAATGTTTGTTTGTGTGAGTGTGATCGAGAAAGGGAGTGTAATAGAGAAGTTTTCTGTGTTTGTTTAGGTAATAGAGAGAGAGAGGGTATGGTTTTATACTAATTCATGTGGGTAATGACTAATGTTATTTCCTAATGTCCTCTGTATATAGATCTTTATATGGATTTTGTGTTTCAAATCCTTAAGACAAAAATCTTTAGAGATTTTACTAGGATTTTGGCAAGATTTGCAAAGATTTTATACAGGTTTTGCAATATCTTGTAGAGATCTTAATAGATCTAATATATTAAGTGTAGGTTTAGGCTTGTGGGTTTTGGGCTTGGGCCCAGGGCCCACAAGCCCATCTCATGTGTAAGTGGCCCGTAATTCCTACGAGACCCGATATCGCGACCCACACTCCACGAGCCTAAAATATTCGTGTAACATCCATATTTTTCGGCGTTGTCAGTATTTCGTATGGTTTCAGTTTATTATCATTTAATTTCCAACAGTACCTACGCAGATCGTCACACGCGCACTGTAGAACCGCATAAGCATTCCTAAGCTTACTAAGGCCTAATTAAGTTAATTTGCGTCGTAAACACTATTTAATGTCGCATGAATTTCTTGTTAATCACGTAATTAAGGGCGTAAATTACCAGTTGTCACATTCTCCCCCTGTTAATAAAATTTCGTCCTCAAAATTTAGACTACGTCAACTCCTTTGAGTTACCTTATGCGTAGAAAATATGAATAGTACCAAAGTGAACGATCATGAAATCGAATCAAGACTTATTCGAATGATATGAATTCAAGGACGTATCACAAGATACAAATGAATTCTAGAAATGATTGCATCCAATAAATGAATTTAGATTTCAACAAGCTCAAATGTAATAGTTTGCATGAAACGCTTGATCATGATCAGCCCAAGCTGCATGTTCTACCGACACCACAAGGTGTCGTAGTGAATGAAACAATTCAAATATAGCGGTGATCGAACAAGTATCACCTGTGTTTTGCATAAAACGCTCAATCATGATTAGCCCAAGCTACAAGTCTGTACTGACACCACAAGGTGTCGAAATCAACAAACGACTTAATGGAGTCGTAGACCAAACAAATCTACTACGACTCAGAACAATGAAACGCTTGTTAAAACGAATTCGAATATGATGTTTCCATTACATCATATGATGTCTTGAATTGAATATGTGTAATGAACAAGTTCAAACAATAGAATTTGATTTCGACGCAAGCCGACAATAAATACATGTATCGACAAGAAAACATTCGGTATGGTCACAACGAAAACCATGTATGTAACTTGAAAAGAAAAGAAATTTCAAGAAAGTGTGTTGACTTGATAACAAAGAAGCCAACAATTTCAATAATGCGGGTCATTCAAATCACAAATCAATAATTAGATTTAGCAAAATAATATTTGAACTTTGATGAAACGCTTATTCGAAACGAAACGATGCATGCGTATCATATGAATTTTCAAGAAACGAAGCAAATGAGTATTCGCTATTCTGAAGGAAATGATCGTGATACAATGACCATTAAGAGGAGTAGAGATACGAAAATCTACTCAGTAAATGTGAAAGTCGAAATTTCAATAAAAGAAATTTAAGGACTTTACCTAGGGTTGCATGTAATAACCGGTTGTTAGGTGACATTACCATGGAATGTCGAACATGGCGTATTCGTCGTTGATGCGATAGGGGGAAATGTGGAGACATACGTCTTCCTCTTGGCGTGATTCGTGTCATTGCAGGACCGCGTGCCAAACTGCCGCTTCCTGATCGATAGTTTTCGTGCTGACAGGATCTAGCGTCGTCGCTGAATTGCACCATCGTGTCTTTTCAAAGACCGTGCCTCATAAGTTGTATGTAACGTACTTCAACCTCTGTTGATGTATAGTCGCGTTTCGTGTAATTTGCGCGCTCGTACTCCGTTTTGCGTAGGTTACCTGCTTGGTTACTTAAAATAGCATGGACGACATAATAATGGCGTTTGTCCGAGTTAATAAACGTGGTACCTACGTGATGACCTTTAATGAACTTCAACATAAGTTTCCGAAGGTCTTAAGTGCATGCTTCATAAACTCTCAGAGTTTTGTATACTGTATGTAATTGTTTTTGTGTACTATGTGTATAACACCACAATAGCGTATGTTTGAAACAGAATCCTGACTGTTTGTTTTTCGGCCACGGTTGGAGACCATATTCGAGTACTATGCGTTCTGTATGTATTCAAGTTTCAATATTCTAAGTTCCCAGAGAAAAGTGAGGTTAGAGCCTAGGTATCTCTGCAGAAACCTAATTCGCTGTAACCTATAGCTCTGATACCAATCTGTCACACCCCGAAATATCAGAGCATTGGCGTGACTGGACCGGTATCTTCATTGCATAGCGGAAGCAAATAAGCTAAGTCTTTTAGAAAATTGAACGCCCACTAAGTACTCGACTCCACATGGTTCTCCTATTCCAAGCGTGCCTTGTCTTAGAAGTGCAACCTGAGAAAGAAACATGCGAAAAATCAACATAAAGTTGAGCGAGTTCATAGTTTGTTTGTAAAAGATTTGAAATAAATCTTTTTTTTTGAATAACCGATTTTTGAAATGTTGTTGAGAAAATGAATTTAAAATCATTTTCTTGTCGAGTTACTTGAAACTCTGTATGAAAACATAGTTTGTGTTATGTAAAAATCAAGTTTTCATATATAATTCAAGTATTCATGTGTACACCAAGTACTTATGTATAATTCTAGTTTTCTTGAGTACCCTACGTACTTCAAGTATAAATCAAGTTTTCTTGAGTACCCCACGTACTCAAGTATAATTCCCGTTTTCTTGAGTACCCCACGTACTCAAGTATAATTCAAGTTTTCTTGAGCACCCCACGTACTCAAGTATAAATCAAGTTTTAGTATGGTATGAATTTTATGTAAATAAAGTATTCCTGTAAGTATCAGGATTGTTAATGGGTTGCAAGGCCATTAACATGTGACACGACATAGGAAGTCACCAAACCTTAGGCATTTTTCTAGTTGGCATATTCTGAGACACAAAAGCACTACTCGATTCTCGCCCTCACCGAGAGTGTGGCTGCCCGGCACCCGTTAGATCTAACCTTTTGTTCTGCGGTCTAGGTATATTGTTGAATAATGGTGCTTATGTACCCTATTCGTGACACGATTTCTCGTATCATTTCTCATAACGCATCATACTTGGTACTCGTCCTCACCAAGTGCGCTTCTTGTATTTTTATATCTCATCACACTTGGTACTCGTCCTCACCAAGTGTGCTTCTTGTTATCATACCATTTATAAACATTGTAAAAATTGTAACATGCATTTCACCCCCGAAGTTATAAAACTGAAAACAGTTAACAGAAAAGGGGGAGCATGAACTCACTTGTTTTGTAAAACCGGTATCTAATATAAGCTTTTCGTAAACCATTTGTGTTCTTTGTAACATGGTTTAGAAATATATAATTCATGTTTATTGAAAATCTTGTATGCTTTGCAGAAGTGCATGTCTTTCCACCCTGAAAATATTTAGAAAAATGTAAAACCGTAAAAGGTGGGGTTATGAACTCACTTGAATATTCCTGTGCAAAGCTAGCTAATTACGACTTCGTGATGTCGTTTCCAAGACTTGACTTGCTAGCGTGCCTTCTACAATATTCCTAACATGGAATATCTAATAAGTTTCCAATAAACGCAGTAATTAACTACGTGTCATCGAGCTTTACCGAATCGTTAATTGAACGATTTGACGGTAAATTGTCAACTTAAAAGAAGCGAAGAAGTTATACTTGTTAGCTCGTTTTAAGAAGTCGTTTGTTGATATAAAGGAATATTCGTATGAAGGTAATATATAATAAACTTGTATTATATGTCGCGTCTTGTATAGAAGTTATTAAAATATGTGTATATGTCGTTTAGGTGTTCGAAATAAATATAACATTATATTTATTTGTAAAAGCGTTTGGAAATATCAAGGTTTGAAATATTATAAACTCGAATTCCATTAAGTGTCGGTTTTGAAACTATAATACGTGTCGTGTTTATGGATTTTTCTCGATAAACGGGCAGAGTTTCCTCTGTTTTTGGACGCCCCCGACAATGCAAGTTGTCGTTATTTTTCAAAATCAATCAATATTCAAACAATATAATCAATATTCATATAAATCTTTGTCGAATATTTTGAGATGTGAACTACTATATAATCGATTCAAGCTCGTTTTTCACGTAAGGTTAACAAAATACAAAATAAATATGCCGTTAATTTTACCAAGTCTTCGCGTCGAAATATCGAGCCACTTTGACCGAGTTGACTCGGTTTGACCGAGTCGCGAACCCGAACCATTCTGTTGACTGCTTAACCCGAACCTGTTGACCAGCCGTGACTGTTTGACCCGGACCCGAACCGAGCCATTGACTGAGTTGACTCGGTTTAACTGAGTCAAACCGAGTTGAACCAAACCCGTTGACTGTCTTGTACCGAGAACCCGAGCCGAGTTAACTCGGTTTAACCGAGTTGACCGAACCGAACCACGAATCGTTCTAAAGCATCATCAACCGAACCCGAATCTTGAACCAATATGAACCTGTCGTGAACCTGACCCGCATCTGAACTATACGCGACCCGGGCTGAACCAAATACCTGAGCCGTCTTCAACATCATTGTCAACAGAGAATATCATCATCATCTTCATGTTTCGGGAAAAAAAGAGAAGTAGGAGGTGATTACCGGAATAACTCGTCGGATAAAGACGAAGACCGCTGGTCCGAGGCTTCGACCGCCGGTCCATGGCTCCGACCGCCGGTCCATGGCTCCGATCTCTCTCTCTGCGTCTCCCTATCCTTCTTTCTCTCTCGTTCGCCATTTTTCGCCGTTGCACCACCAACGGACGGTGGTGGTGGTCGTCTGCTTGTCGATCGGAAGGGGGTGGAGTGGTGTCTTGTTGGAATAACCACCGCCGCCACCGGCTCCGCCATGCCTGGCCTGTCACACCCCCAAAATCCATACGTGGAGTATCACCGTTTGGAGGCGTGACTGACCAGGATCAAGCCACCAATCATATTGAACAAGCATGTAAGTAAACATAATTCAACCAAACAATATGAAAGGTGTTCAAAAACCAAAGCATGGTTTAGTGTTTAGCGGAAGCATAATTATAAAACCCATAGCAAGTATAAAATAGGAAATAAAGTAATGTTTAAAGCATGGCACATACTGCCATGTCCCACAACAACTGCTCCTCACTATGCAAGCTCCATGAGTACCTAATGACCTGCAAGGCATGTAGCAACGAATCAACAACAAAGTTGAGCGAGTTCACAGTTGGTTGTTTGGTTATAGTATTCATTTCATAAATCGTATGTTCGTTTTGTAAACCATGTATCGTATTAATCCGTATCGCGGCCAATCCAGGCATGTGTGCGATGATTAGTGGGGGCTTCCCATGTGTTACAAGACCACGCGTATCGACTGCTACGAAAATGTAAGAGGTGCCCTAAGTCAATGTCTATCAGCATTGACCCTTTGCCCATAGTCCATTAGTACACGCCCGTCCGACTGGCACGGTGTGAGGTTTGTTAAACCTAATAGCGCTATTAACTAATGACCCGCTCGCCCTAGGCCTCGGCAATTAAGTCGATAATTGAGGGACTTCCTTTGATAGAGGTGATGGTCTTAAGATCGTGTACGTAGGCTTTACGTACGTGCCCTTCAATCCGAGGACAGTAGTAAGTATAAATGTACGTAGGTTTTACGTACGTGCCCTTCAACCGAGGACAGTAATAATTCGTTTAATAGTAATAGTTGTACGAGTAGTTATTCAATCCCATTCCCAACCCCTGGGAATCCCATGCCTTGGCTAATGTGAACTCACCTTGGTTTGCTCGGTATGCTAAGTTATGTGCTAGCAAGTAGTCAATCACGTCCTATAGTATGCACGTATATTCAATCAGTTCATGTTCGTAATGATTCGCATGCAACTAACATCACAGTATAACACAGAGTGTACTTAGCAGTTAGCATCTTGTATCATGTAAATAGTAAATCATACTCATGCAACTTCATGTTTCACATAATAGTTTTCTCAGTTAATTCCAACATAGTTATCCATTGTCATACCCAACCGAGTTAACAGGTTTAATAGAGTTGCATAACTTAACAGAATTAATACAATTAACAGAGTTAACAAAGGTTACCCTCTTAACAAAGTGTCGTACATGAGTCTAACAGAGTTAATAAGGTTAACTGAGTTAATAAACTTAACCCAGTTAGTTGGTTAAACATAGTTACATACCTAACAGTGTTATATACGTAACTTAACAAACATAACAGTTGGGCCGAAATCAACTTGGGCGAAAACCCTTGGGCTTTTGTTGAACATAACGTGTGACGAAAACAAAAAGGGTTTTCGTCTGACCCTTGTGTTTTCGTGGATCCCAATCTTCATCAATAGTAAATACAAAACTCAACAACCCTAATGGTTGTCTAATATTATATTGGCTGCAACAACATGTATTCAATAAAATCATCGATTTATATGCCTATTAATAGTATTAGACAATTACCAGTAGGCCACCACCATTGACTATCATCCACACCTCTAGATTAAACTAAATAATTGCCTACTATATTTAACCTAAATGCACAAATAATGGTCACATGTTCACTGACAATCGCATGCAAATCACAAACACAATGGCTGACAATAATTAAGTGATCCTTATCCAATTGTCTTCACTTTCAAACATCTCACATGCAAGGGATCAGAATGATTTTACTAGTAATGATTTCACTTTCAATATGAGCCTATTAATCATGCATCAGGCTTTAATAACTATGCAATAACATAACAAACATACCCTCGTTAATGTGTCAACCATCACCCCAATAACATCAACATCAAACATCAGTTACATAATCAGGCATCGATGAAATCATTTAATCAAATAACCGATGTATAACATACAGATTACCAAATCATTACGATACCAAGATCACCAATCAATTAGCAGTCCATCATTAACAATCACATACGGTCGATCATATCATCAAATATACTGGACAGTTTATAGACAAAACATATATATATATATCGATCATTTAGTCTTACATTCAAAAAACAATCACTGTTAGGATGATAAACAAAACGTTCATGCAATTGATTTAAATCAAACAATCGGTTAAGAGTTAACACTAACCGCGACGGACGAACGAGACAATAACTCGACTGATCTTGAAGATCCGGAGAACACAAGTTTGCCGTCAGATTCAAAGGGTAGAGAAAGAGAGAGTGTGAGAGGGGATCTAGGGTTTACCGAGTTTTCAACTCACGCGCACAGGTTAAACAAATCCTATAGAATCCTTCACTACTGGGCCGAAGCCCATGTGTTGTTTTCGGTTGCCCACTTTATGCCGAAAACACTAAAGTGTTTTCATCCAAGTGGGTTTTCGTGGGGGAGGGTATATGGCAAGGGTTACCCTTTGTTTTCATTAAATAAACAAAACCTATTATAACAAAACATGTATCACGTATACACTTAAAATGCACACCACATATAATCTAAAATCAGTACTTATGAACAAGTATTATGTAAAGTCAAAACCTTGCAACCACGGGTTTTCACATGGCCGGAGTCCGGCCGTTCATCTTCATCAGAGGGGAAACAGGGATGTCGTCAAAGGGGGGTGGGTGTTGTCGGTCTGAACAGGGAATCGAGAGGGAGGGAGGGGCTGGTTTGTGCTCTGATGTTCGTTTGTGTGAGTGTGATCGAGAGAGGGAGTGTAATAGAGAAGTTTTTTTGTGTTTGTTTATGTAATAGAGAGAGAGGGTATGGTTTTATACTAATTCATGTGGGTAATGACTTATGTTATTTCCTAATGTCCTCTGTATATAGATCTTTATATGGATTTTGTGTTTCAAATCCTTAAGACAAAAATCTTTAGAGATTTTACTAGGATTTTGGCAAGATTTGCAAAGATTTTATACAGGTTTTGCAATATCTTGTAGAGATCTTAATAGATCTAATATATTAAGTGTAGGTTTAGGCTTGTGGGTTTTGGGCTTGGGCCCAGGGCCCACAAGCCCATCTCATGTGTAAGTGGCCCGTAATTCCTACGAGACCCGATATCGTGACCCACACTCCACGAGCCTAAAATATTCGTGTAACATCCATATTTGTCGGCGTTGTCAGTATTTCATACGGTTTTAGTTTATTATCGTTTAATTTCCAACAGTACCTCCGCAGATCGTCACACGCGCACTGTAGAACCGCATAAGCATTCCTAAGCTTACTGAGGCCCAATTAAGTTAATTTGCGTCGTAAACACTATTTAATGTCGCGTGAATTTCTTGTTAATCACGTAATTAAGGGCGTAAATTACCGGTTGTCACATTCCTTTCTTAGCCCCTAGTCTCTTTTTCAAGTTGTTGACAATTATCTTGTTCGAGGATTCTGCTTGTCCATTTGCTTGAGGATGTACCGGAGTAGACGTGATCATTTTGTTTCCTCAACTCTTGAAAAAGTCAGTAGTCCTTTTACTTATAAATTGGAGTAAAATGCACGGATAGTCCCTGTGGTTTTGCAAAGTTTCACCTATAGTCCCCAGAGTTTGGAAATTACACTCCTAGTCCCTGTGGTTTATGACTTTGTTTCTCGGATAGTCCCTGGAGTGGATGGAGGTTAGTTTTTTCTGTTAAGTCCATCTGAAATTACTTATTTACCCCTTGTTTTTATTAAAATATAAAAAAATCACACACATATATATAAACAAATACACTCTGCCTCTCTCTATCTCTATCTCTTAGACAATCACCACAACCCACCTGCCGATGCTGACCACCAGCCACCACCGCACCCACCTTAGACAACCAACTCTCTCTGACTCTCTCTCTCACCTACCACCACCATATGCCGCCACCACCACCATCTTCACCAACACCACCGGATGCCGCCACCACCACTGCCACCACCGTCTTCACTTCCTCGCCAAACCAGATATGTCGATCTTCCACCACTAATCACACCATTCATCACCCCACCACATCATTCATCACCTTCGGTCAACCCTCTCATGCTTTCCGCCCAACACACCACTCCGGTGAGCACCAGCAAAACCTTTTTTTTTTTTTGCTCTGTTTTGATTTCCCCCAAAACCCTGAATCAAGTGGGTAACGTGAGGTCGTCCGAAAATCAAGTCAAATCTGAAACCTGCAACATCCGTCGAATCTGAAACCTGCAACAACCTAAAAGTCGAATCCGAACCAAGTGAAGGTCACCGAGTGGTCCGATTTGTCCTGATTTTGCTCTGATTTTGGAGGTGTCAGATTCTTTTTAGCCCGATTTTGCTCCGATCCAGGTTTAATTTAGCCTGATTTTGTTTTCACATTCGCTGAGTATCAACATTGGTTAACGTGATTTAGGTGTTCATGATTTGTTCTTAATTTGGCGGTGCTGTTCAAATGGTGCATGTGTCGTTTTGGTTTGGTTTGGTTGTGAAAAGATTAAATCTTTGTGCGTGATTTGATGATATCCATGGCTCACCTGTAGGTTTGGGTTTTTTTAGGAGGTGGTAGTTGATTTTAGGGTGGTGGTTTCAGTGGTGGTGGCAAGTGGCGGTTTTAGGAGGTGGTGGCAAGTGGCGGTTTAAGGAGGTGGTGGGCGGTGGTGGTTTTAGGAGGTTTGAGGTGGTGGTTTAGGATGACGAAGAAGTGGTAGGTGGATCTCACCTTTTTTTTATATTTTAATAAAAACAAGGGGTAAATAAGTAATTTCAGATGGACTTAACAGAAAAAACTAACATCCATCCACTCCAGGGACTATCCGAGAAACAAAGTCATAAACCACAGGGACTAGGAGTGTAATTTCCAAACTCTGGGGACTATAGGTGAAACTTTGCAAAACCACATGGACTATCCGTGCATTTTACTCTATAAATTGAGATCCATTGTCACAAATTATCTCAGCTGGTACTCCAAACCTAGTCAGGATATTCCTTTTTATGAAGGATACCACTTCTTGATCTCTAACCTGAACAAATGCTTCAGCTTCGACCCACTTAGAGAAATAATCGGTCATTGCTAGCATGAAGACCTTTCCTCCTGGAGCCTTTGGCAATTTTCCTACTATGTCCATTCCCCATTTCATGAATGGCCAAGGGGAAGCTATAGGATAAAGTGGTTCGACCAGCTGATGTAATATGTTACTGTGTCTTTGACATGCATCACATCTTCGAGCATATTCTGCAACATTTTTTCTCATCGTCGGCCAATAATATCCTGTTCTTAATACTTTTGAGAACAATGACCTGCCCCCAGTATGGTTACCACAATCCCCTTCGTGTATATCCTGAAGCACTTCCTTAGTTTTGGGATCCTCTAAGCACCTCAGATATGGTCTTGCAAGAGATTTCTTATACAAGACATTATTTATAATAGTGAATCGTGATACCTTCATTCTAAAGGCCTTAGGATTCTCATCCTTTGGGATATGTCCTTCCTTGAGATATCTTAAAATTGGAACCATCCAGGACTTGGGATCCTTCTCAGGATACTCATCAGGATCCTGAATACTTAGTACTTCCCTATCCTGAGGATTCGTCACAGGATATAAGATATGTAACATTGGTATTCGGGTTCCTTCCAGTATCCTGACTGATGATCCTAGATTCGCCAAGGCATCAGCTTCATCATTATCCTCTCTTGGTACCTGTTCAAGTGTGAAAATATCGAAATATCCTGCTAATTTTTTGAGAATTTCGAGATACTCGATTAACTTCTCACCTTTAACTACATATGATCCATTAAAATGATTAGTTATTTTTAGCCACCTTTAACTTCTCACCTTTAACTACTCGATTAATGTTGGTGCACTTATGTCTGCACTTTGTCTGTATTCGGTCACAATGTAAAACGATGTCTTTGTTAGTCTGTAAGTTTGACCAAGTCAACCATCCTCCTGGTTTGACTTGGCCAAACAGTCAACATTATGTTTGTAATGTGTTTGGTTCGAAGGATGGTCATCGAAGGATCACTTATATCCTTCGATGATGATGAGCTCGAAAGATGGACCTTCGAGAGATGGACCACGAAAGATCACATCCTTCGTGGTACATGTTGATCGTTCGAGCTGTTCCGGGTCGAAAGATGATCTTTCGACCGGTATGCATGATCCTTCGACCAGACCTGCTGTATTTGGGTATAAATACCCGTGTGTTGTGTTCATTTCGGTAGAGAGACATAGTTAGACACTCAGACAGATTAGGAACACACACACACTAGAGAGAGTTTGCAGAACTGATTTGTAAACCTTGTGCTTGTAACGGACCTTTCATACGTTTAATACAAGTGGTGTTAATCGTTGAACCTTGCGTGTCGTGTTATTGCGTGTTCTATCTCGGTTTGCTATTTCGGTTGGATTCCGCACAACCGGAGTGGTTCGTATACAAGGATTAGGCGACTAGATCCTCCCCTAGCCGGACCTACAATTAACATATACTTGCAAATTTTTAATATTCATATTTTTAGCCAACTCTAATCCTGCAATTAAAGCCTCATATTCTGCTTCATTATTAGTAGCAGGAAATTTACATCTAATAGCTTTGGGTAATATGTCCCCCTGTGGAGATTTTAGTAGTATACCTAAACCTACACCTCTTACATTAGATGCACCATCAGTATATAATGTCCAGGATTCTAAGTTTTCTCCTAGCTGTTGTACTTCTAAGTCTACTTCATTTTGAATGTCACTACTGAAATCAGCCTCAAAGTCAGCTAAAGCCTGAGACTTTATGGCATTTCTAGACTCATAAACTAAATCACAGGCACTTAATTTTACTGACCACTTAGCCATCCTACCCGACATCTCGGGTTTCCTAAGCACGTTCTTAACAGGATAATTAGTTATAACATGAATCCTATGTGTCTCAAAATAATGTCTAAGTTTTGTTGATGCCATAACTAGGGCTAATATCAATTTTTCTAGATGAGAATATCTAGTTTCAGCATCTAATAAACTTTTACTAACATAATAGACAGGATATTGCTGACCTTCATGGTCCTTTATAAGAACGGCACTTACAGCGTTCCCTGATACTGCGAGGTATAGGGAAAGTAGTTCACCATTTTCGTGCACCCTGCATGGTCTGACCATATCTTCCGCAGAAAGTTTCTACCAACCCATCACCTTTTTCACCAACCTGTCACTCTTTGTCAACTGTGTCAGAACCATTCGAAAGATATCCTTCGAACTCGAAAGACCATCTTTCGATCAGTGGAGGTTCGATAGATCATCATCCTTCGAACCAAGGAATCATTTCGAAACATTCATCTTTCGGACTACTGTTCATTTTCGAAAGACTAGGATCCTTCGATTGGGGAGTCTTTCGAAGTCATCTTTCGATTTCATCTTTCGGTCTACAGTACTTTTTCGAAGGATAAGGATCCTTCGGTTGGAGAATCTTTCGAAAAACTTTGTTCGAAATTCAACAGAGATCTTTCGAACCCTGTTGATCCTTCGAACAGGTGTGGATCTTTCGATCATCAGTCTGTTTGTGCTTAACAGTTTGTGTGTTTTTTTTTTTTAAGTATCTTTCGAACAGGTATCCTTCGGCTGATTAAATATGAATCCAAGGTGGAATACTTTGGTAAATACAGATATGTATTTTGGTACTCCGTCATCTTCCGCACCGGTATCTTCACAAGCTAATGCTATTTCTACCGGTCAATGGGCATTTGTATCCAATCAAATTCCAAGTGTTCAAAGCATTCTCTTAAGCGAGAGTGAAACGGGAAGTTTGAATCGGCCTCCAAAGTTGATGCACTTGTATGAATATCCAGGATGGATTGATAGATTTCATACATACGTTAAAGGTCAAAATACAGAATTGTGGTTGCGGTTCATTACAGATTTTGATCAAACAATAGAAGTTGCAGCATCATCTGCAGCCACGTTTGCAGATCTTACAGAAGATCAGAAGAAGGTGTATGATTTGGAAAAGAAGGCATATGCCATTCTCACTCAGGCTTTAAGTAAAGACATTTATCATCAATTCGTTAGTTACAAGACAACGAAGAGATTGTGGGACGCGTTAAAGACAAGGGGCGTAGGAAATGAAGCGACACGCCAATTGAGAAAAGAATTGCTAAAGAAAGAGTTTGATGGCTTCACTTGTATGGAGAATGAGTCGTTACATGATTTGACAAGTCGATTTAATCATTTGTTGACTGAATTGGCAAATTTTGAGGTTGTTACAACTGCAGCAGAGATTGTGAAAAAGTTTGCAGATGCGTTGCCACCCCAATGGAATACCTTCTTGGAAATCATGAAGTACAATGGTACTTTAGCTACAACAAGCTTCAACGACTTTGTACAAATTCTAGAAAACAAGAATCAGGAAGAAATTCTCAAGGCAAAAAGAGTTGCAGTGCCACAAAATCCTGATATGTATTATGGAACTTCTAGCACTTCTACAAAACCTTCTTCGCATGCTCCAATTCAAACAGCCTTTGTGACTAGCACAGATATGTATGGCAATACTATCCAAGTGCCGGTTCCTCCAAAGACAGACATGTATGGAAATCTGCTAGAACCAGTTCCTCAACAGCAACAACAAAGCCAACGACCTCTCAGACCAACTGATATGTTCGGAAATCCTTTACCAACAACTGATATGTATGGGAATCCACTTCCTCCTCCTCCTGTTCAATCTGCCGTACCAACAGACATGTACGGGAATCCACTTCCTCCTCAACAGCAAGCATGCTATGGAAGTACATCATCTACTGGTCAGCAATCAAAGCCAAATACAGTACGGCTCGACACCTCAAGCCTTTCTAAAGTTAGTGTGGAAGTAGCAAAGGAACACATGGAGCTGCTAAACACTGTGGTGAGCGCATACTGTGGTTTAGTAGAAGGTCAGATTGGCAACATTAATCTGACTCAAGAAGACTATCAGCAGATAGACAAGGAAGAGATGGAGATGATGGATATTAAGTGGGCCTTTGCCAGTGCTGTTAGGCGAGCAAAGGATTTCATGGAAAGAACGGGCCGAACCAGCTTGGAAGGCAAGAAAGACACCAAGTATGGTTTTGATAAGCAAGCTGTTAAATGCTTCAACTGTGGGGAACGTGGTCATTTCAAGCGTGAATGCACAAGACCATCTCAGCATGGAAACCAGAATCCCTTCAGAGGTCAAGGCAACCAGCAGAACCAGAATAGGAACAATGTTCGTACGCTGGTACCTGTCAACAACCAAAGCCAAGCAGGACCATCAAATGCCAACCAGGCACTTGTGGTTCAAGTAGATGAAGGTTGTGACTGGTCACTACAGTTGGGAAATGATGCTCCGGATGGAACGGCGTGTTTTGCTGAGATTGTCAAGGATCTTAATCACACCAGTGGTGGAGAATCTTCCACCAATGGTGATGTATCTTCTGAGGATGAAGACTCTTCCGGGTACAGTGGAAGTTCAGATGAAGAGTCCTCTGCGTCAGGCAATGATCAGGAAGATGACACATCAACTGCATCAGTTAATGCAGACATTGATGAACTTTTGGAGGAAGCTGCAGCAGGAATTCAAAGAAGATCTATTCTGGTGGATCAAGCTGCTTATTCTTCGTCTTCTCTCCATTCAGCCTTTATGGCGAATGTCGACAGTTCATCAAGTCAGGTATGTGTCGACGAACCCACTTCTGTTAGCTGTGATAATTGTGATAGATTGCTTGCTAGATGTGCTGATTTGGATGCAAACATGTCTGAGTTGCAAGGCAAACACGATGCTTTACAAGCTAGTTTGTTTGAATTGCAAGACAAACATGTTTCTGTGAATGAGAGGTGGTGTGAATTGCAAAGCAAGCATGAGTCTTTGCAAGAGAAGTATGATGTGACATTTATTCATAATCAGAAATTGACAGTTGATATTTCAAAGTGCACTGAAGCCAATATGTTTTATGAAAACCATGAAAAGAATTATAAATCAATGATTGAAACATTGAAGAAAGATAAAACAGAGCTGACTAAAATGGTTTCCAGAAAACAAACTGACATTAATTTGTATATCACTCGTCTTGAGGTGATGCAAAAAGAAATGGCTTGTGTTAAAACAGAAAGTGAGGCGATCCGACTCAAGTTAGACAGTTATTTGAGTTCTAGCTATGTGTTGGATCACATCATTGATGTTCAGAAAGAGAAAAAGGATGTCACATGCATAGGTTACAAGAAATGTCCACCACCCGTGAGAAACAACTTTGATGCTTTGCCTGATGAGGAGTATAGGACTCATTTTGAGCCATCGGTTCCTTTGGATGTTGAGGAATTTGCAGCAGGGCTCGGATACAAGAAAGAAGTATCGTCAGATTCAGATGTGTCAGCAGATACATTTGTAACTGCTGAACAGAATCAGGATCCTCCAGTTGTGATTGAGGATGCTGATTCTTCTGATGATGAGTCTGATGATACTGATTCGGAAAAGTCTAATGCAGTAATCAAAGAAGAGGACATACCTCTTGAGAATCATATCCTATGTGATCCTCCCACAAAACCTGCTAAGACTGTTCCAACCGAGTCCACATCAGCAAAAGAGTCGGAGAGTGTGGATTTGCTGTACACTCTTGTTGGAGATGATAAAATTTACTCAGACAAAGATTTTCCTATTAAGAATGTTAATCAATCTTTAATAAGTAAAGTCTTTGAAAATTCGACAAGTAAGTTTTTGGGAAAGACAGGACCACATGTTACAGTCACACAGTGTCCACCTATCCCAAAGGCTGAAATTAGAAAACAATTTGGGAACAAGAAATTACCAACAGTGCCAAAACAGCAGAACCATACCAAACCAAATGGTAAGGCACCGACTCAAAATCAAAAGAAGCCGAATCAGAAGAAGAAGAAGAATGTGAACTTTGTGAAATCAATGGGAACGGACAAAATTGAAAAGTTTGCAAATCAATCTAACCTAAGTTTTGTCCAAAAGGCAACAGTGATGAAAAGGAATGAACCAAGTAGTTCAAAACCTAGTACCTCGGGTTCACAAAGTTCATCATCGGCAAAACGACCACATGATACTTCGGGGTTTGTTGAACGAAGATCATGTTTTGAATGTGGTACAATTGGGCACATTGTCAGAAATTGCCCGTATCTTCATAAGTTAAAAGGAAAAGATGATGATCCCCGTGGCCCAACTGACCGTAGGCGATCTGTTTCTGTAAAACAAGATCCCCGACTCATAAGAGAAAGGGAAAAGAAACAGAAACGCCAACAGGTCAAGAAAATTGAAAAGGCAATTAAAACCGATGTGGTTCACAAACCATCTGTTTCAGTTAAACCAGATAATTCAAAGTTTTCAAAAACTTCAAACAATCAAACTGGTAAAACTCAACAGACCTGGAAACCGAAAACGGTTACTGAATCAGGGGGACCATCAAAATTTCCGAATCATCAAAAGGTGGAAGTTATTGTTGTTGATAAAAATGGAAGACCCAAGACCACAATGGCTTGGGTCCCCATCTCCAACTAATCATTTGAGTTCATGTGCAGGGTGTTCCAGGAGGAACTATCAGTAGTCATTGGATTGTTGATAGTGGGGCATCCAGGCACATGACAGGCGACATGAAGCTTCTCTACGACGTCAAATCTATTAGAGGAGGTTATATTGCTTTTGCTGGAGATAAGGGCGGATATATAACGGGTGAAGGAATGATTACCAACGGGGTTGTTAGCTTTGACAAGATCAACTTTGTGCAACAACTTGATCACAATCTTCTTAGTGTTTCTCAAATTTGTGACAAGCAGTTCTCAGTACACTTTGATGCTAATGGATGTTATGTGCTGAAACCCGGGTTCAAAATTCCAAAAGAATGGATTCTCTTGTCGGCTCCAAGGATAAATGATCTGTATGTCCTTGATATGAGCCAAGCTATCACAACGTCTGCACAAGCAACATGTTTCGTTTCAAAAGCCACAGAAAAAGACACAATCTCTTGGCACAGACGAATGGGTCACATTCACTTACGCAAAATGAATCATTTGGTGTCAAATGAATTGGTGAATGGTGTTCCTCTTAAAAATTTCCATCTTCAAGACGTCTGTGTCTCGTGCCAAAAAGGAAAACAAACGAAGAAGCGGCACCCTACAAAGAAAGTCAACACGGTGGCTGTTCCTCTTGAACGTTTGCACATGGATTTGTTCGGTCCTGTCAAACACAAAAGCATTAGGAATGATCAGTATTGCCTCGTGATTACTGATGATTATTCAAGATTTTCTTGGGTGGCGTTCATGGCACATAAGAGTGAAACCTTCGGTATTATCAAAAACTTGATCATTCAGATTGAGAATCTTTACAACTTGAAGGTTAGGCGGATACGTAGCGACAATGGTACTGAATTCAAAAATCATGCCATGGCGGAGTTTTGCACTTCAAAAGGTATTCTTCACGAATTTAGTGCAGCTTATACTCCTCAACAAAATGGCGTCGCTGAACGTAAGAACCGCACATTGATCGAGACTGCTAGGACTATGTTGGTAGAGTCGCAGCTACCCATTCCATTCTGGACTGAAGCTGTGTCCTCTGCATGTTATACTTTGAACCGAGTCCTTACAGTCAAAAGGCACAACAAGACCTGCTTTGAGCTTATCAACAAACGGAAACCAGACTTGTCTTATCTTGAACCGTTTGGAGCTCCTTGCACAATTATCGATCCTCATGGAAAGTTTGGGACAAGATCTATCGAGGGATACTTTCTTGGGTATTCCACCCCAAACTTAAGAGTCTGGAATCTAGAGACTAAAAGGGTTGAGGAATGGTCTGAAGTCAGAGTACAAAGGCACACTTTACCGGTTAGAAATCCTGGTCAGCCTTGGATGTTTGAGTACGATGACTTTTTCAATTCGATCAATGTTGAAGCCGTTGAAGAAAGTGATGCGGCAAGGATGTTTTTCGAGAGTGATAATGCAACAGATTCACCGTTGGTTCGTCCCATTATTGTCAATCAAGAACCATCTTCGGTGAACAATAATGCTCTCGACAATGAGGATTTTCAAGATGCTACCGAATTGAACGAATCTTCAGAGGATGATGAATTTCTAGATACAGAACAAGGACCATCAGCAGCAGTACATGGTACTTCAGAAGGTACACCTCCAGTGGATGTCCCTCGAACAGCTGAAACTTCTGCATCATCCTCTTCGTCAATTCCGGGACTTGAATTGATTGCTGATCTCAATCTCAACAATCTGGGTACAAATATTCCAGTTCAAGATAATCCAGAAACAAGGATTCATAATGCCCATCCTCAACAAAACATCATAGGAAATGTACAAAGTGGCGTTCAAACAAGAAACATGTTGCGGAACAACAACAATGCAGGCTTGTATGCAACTATCCGAGAATCTGGTCAACAGAATGATTGGTCTTTCGCGTGTTATGTCTCACAGGAAGAGCCAAGAACTTGGAAAGATGCTTTGAAAGATAGCTCATGGGTTGAAGCGATGCAGGAAGAACTGCAACAATTCCAGAAGCTTGGTGTCTGGAAACTCGTAGAGAAACCTGCTGGATACAAGAAGATTGGTACCCGTTGGGTGTTTAAATGCAAAAAGGATGACCGTGGGATCGTTATCCGGAACAAAGCAAGGCTAGTCGTTCAAGGTTTTCGTCAGATTGAAGGAATCGACTACAACGAAGTATATGCACCTGTTGCACGTCTAGAAGCCATTCGGATCTTTCTGGCTTATGCCTCATTCAAAGGTTTCAAGGTATACCAGATGGACGTGAAGAGTGCTTTCTTACATGGTGTGGTGGAAGAAGAGGTGTACGTCGAGCAGCCTCCAGGTTTTGAAGATCCTATCCATCCCGATCGGGTTTGGTTGCTCAACAAAGCTCTATATTGTCTACATCAAGCACCGCGAGCTTGGTACGCAACCTTATCTAATTATCTGCTGGAGAATGGATTTCGCAGAGGTCTTATCGACTGTACTCTTTTCATCAAAGAACAAGATGGAGATCTTCTACTGGTACAGGTATACGTTGACGATATTATATTTGGTTCTACTAATGATGTTTTGTGTAGGGATTTCGAGCGTGTTATGCAGGATAAATTCGAGATGAGTGCTATGGGGGAAATGACCTTCTTTTTGGGCCTACAAGTACAACAAACCGAGTCTGGGATATTCATCCATCAGACTAAATATGTTGGTGACATCTTGAGCCGGTTCCAGATGTCTGATGCAATGCCCATCGGTACCCCATTGCCACAAAATCACGGAATTACTCCAGACTTGAAGGGTCAAGATGTTAGCCCCTCATTCTATCGCGCGATGATTGGATCTCTTATGTACCTCACAGCATCAAGACCAGATATAATGTACCCAACGTGCCTGCTTGCCAGATATCAAGTGAACCCGAAGGCCTCACATCTTGCAGCTGTAAAAAGGATTTTTCGTTATTTGAAGGGTTGCCCTGACACCGGTCTGTGGTACCCTAGGGATAATAACTTTGACTTGATCGCATTCAGTGATTCTGATTTTGGCGGATGCAAAATCGACGGCAAATCCACAACGGCTGGATGTCAGTTTTTGGGAAATCGCCTAGTCACATGGCAGTGCAAGAAGCAGACGTGCGTCGCTACATCAACATGCGAAGCTGAATACATTGCTGCCTCAAGTTGTTGCTCCCAAGTCCTGTGGATACAACAACAAATGCGTGATTACGGTTTTGAATTCCTAACTACTCCTATTTACGTTGATAATTCTGCTGCATTACAGATCACTAGAAATCCTGTGCAGCATTCAAAGACTAAGCACATCGAAATTAAGTATCACTTCATACGTGATTGCTTTGAGAAAAGGCTAATCGATGTTGCTTACGTCCACACCGATGACCAACGTGCCGACCTTTTTACCAAAGCTTTTGACAAATCAAGATTTGACTATCTTTTATTGGTAAACGGCATTAAGGTTAAGCAAGAGTAAAACCAACATCGGAAAATCCTTTTTGTAAATATCTTTGTGTTTTAAATTTGTCTTAGTTTATTGATTTTAGGGGGAGTAAATCCAAAATTTGAAAATCCAAAAACATTGAAAAATTTCAAAAACACAAAAACAATAGAAAAGCAAAAATGAGTTTCCTGGCGAACGAAAGAGAAAATGATAGTACATCAGTGGTCTGTCTAAACCTCTTTAAACCTTAAATGAAAAACGATAAGCAGCTCTATATAAGATGTATCGGTAGGCTCACAATCATTTTAAAGTGTGTAGGGTGATATAAACTTAATCCGACTGAAGACTGGGTGGGAACCATTCATTGGCATATGGTCTTAGTACCGAAATTTCGTTTGAGAGATTGCCGAGGTTCTGAGATATTCGGTCTTTATGCTGCTTATCATCTGGGTATCATGGTTGTATCTTTTACCGAAAAATAACGGGGACGCAAGTCTAGATCTTCCATGATACTATACATACGTGTACATATTGCATACGACCTCAATAAGTGATCAACAATCACATGTCCCTCAAAATAAGTGATAAATTATCACAAATTCTTTCCGGGTGTCAAGTTCGTCTCTCTGCTGTACGAAAGTACTGACCTGTTCACGGACTTGCTCCTGTGCCTTCATGCATCGAAAATCAAGTTCCTCATCAATAAGTGATTCTATCACATAGGGCTTGTTTTCAATCAAAATAAGTGAGTTTCTCACATCATATACGGTCAAACAGATGATAATCGGTATACTCACCGGTAAGATGAACCCTCGTGCATACCTTGATACGGGAATGTGTCGTGATGTGGATGAACACCGGTCGGTAAGTTTTTAAATCATACCTTAACGTATCCCCTCGCCATGATTACAAATGATAAGTTGAGCTTAAGTGGACAACAATACCGATAATTGTTATAGGATGCTTATCTTAATGTTAACTAATTGAACAAAGAGAGCGTTTTGGCATGACCATACACTGATATGATTCTCTTACCCTCGAAACTCGCAAAAAGAATGTCTGTATATATTTATTTACTGCTTTCAGTCTTTACATTTGAAATATTAAAAAATACCAAAAAGATTTTAAGTGTGTTTTAATATAAACTTTATAAAAGCCAAAAAGATTTTATTTCTATCTTATTTTCGATCGTACGATGTTGGAACTCAAGTCTTCGTTACCTGAAACCTGAACGAAAACCGAAAACGACTAAATCTTCATAAACGGTCGAAATTTGCAAGTGTTGAAAGTTGAAATTGAAATTGATAAAATTTGTTAAACTTTCAAACTGTCGGACGGTGTTTGTTTAAAACAATGGTCACATGTGTGTCGTTTGCTTATGATATTCCAGGCGGTTGTTCTCATTACGCGTTTAGATTTCTTGCATGTGCAGATTCTAAAGGCAAGGAGAACATGGTCGATGACAAGCTCCGGAATGAAGACACAGCGTGAAGGCACTCAAAAGACGAAGATGATCGAGTGGCCGCTGACCATCATCAACACCACAAGGATCTCACTTCATAAAGATAAAGACTTTCACGAGCATAACTCAAGGGGGAGCTTATGTTAAGGGGGAGTTTGTCAACACACTTCCTACGTGATACGGGGAGTTTGTTGATACACTTTCCGCTTTCAAGACGTGAAGACTTTAAAGATCCTCCGACATTGAAGACTTGAATAGAAGTCAAAGACTTGAAGACACGAGAACTTACAAGATTGAAGATCGAGACAAAGCAACAGCTGATTATTGATAAGCCAGACAAAGCTACAGCCAAGGGGGAGTTTGTTGGTGCACTTATGTCTGCACTTTGTCTGTATTCGGTCACAATGTAAAACGATGTCTTTGTTAGTCTGTAAGTTTGACCAAGTCAACCATCCTCCTGGTTTGACTTGGCCAAACAGTCAACATTATGTTTGTAATGTGTTTGGTTCGAAGGATGGTCATCGAAGGATCACTTATATCCTTCGATGATGATGAGCTCGAAAGATGGACCTTCGAGAGATGGACCACGAAAGATCACATCCTTCGTGGTACATGTTGATCGTTCGAGCTGTTCCGGGTCGAAAGATGATCTTTCGACCGGTATGCATGATCCTTCGACCAGACCTGCTGTATTTGGGTATAAATACCCGTGTGTTGTGTTCATTTCGGTAGAGAGACATAGTTAGACACTCAGACAGATTAGGAACACACACACACTAGAGAGAGTTTGCAGAACTGATTTGTAAACCTTGTGCTTGTAACGGACCTTTCATACGTTTAATACAAGTGGTGTTAATCGTTGAACCTTGCGTGTCGTGTTATTGCGTGTTCTATCTCGGTTTGCTATTTCGGTTGGATTCCGCACAACCGGAGTGGTTCGTATACAAGGATTAGGCGACTAGATCCTCCCCTAGCCGGACCTACAATTAACATATACTTGCAAATTTTTAATATTCATATTTTTAGCCAACTCTAATCCTGCAATTAAAGCCTCATATTCTGCTTCATTATTAGTAGCAGGAAATTTACATCTAATAGCTTTGGGTAATATGTCCCCCTGTGGAGATTTTAGTAGTATACCTAAACCTACACCTCTTACATTAGATGCACCATCAGTATATAATGTCCAGGATTCTAAGTTTTCTCCTAGCTGTTGTACTTCTAAGTCTACTTCATTTTGAATGTCACTACTGAAATCAGCCTCAAAGTCAGCTAAAGCCTGAGACTTTATGGCATTTCTAGACTCATAAACTAAATCACAGGCACTTAATTTTACTGACCACTTAGCCATCCTACCCGACATCTCGGGTTTCCTAAGCACGTTCTTAACAGGATAATTAGTTATAACATGAATCCTATGTGTCTCAAAATAATGTCTAAGTTTTGTTGATGCCATAACTAGGGCTAATATCAATTTTTCTAGATGAGAATATCTAGTTTCAGCATCTAATAAACTTTTACTAACATAATAGACAGGATATTGCTGACCTTCATGGTCCTTTATAAGAACGGCACTTACAGCGTTCCCTGATACTGCGAGGTATAGGGAAAGTAGTTCACCATTTTCAGGCTTCATCAATAGAGGTGCACTTGAGAGATACTGCTTCAAATCCTGCAGGGCTGCTTCATGCTTCTCTTTCCATTCGAACTTCTTGTTTTTCTTCAGGATATCATAAAATTCCTTGCATTTCTCAGAGGATCTTGAGATAAATATGTTCAATGCTGCTACTCGCCCTGTTAACCTTTGAACATCCTTCATATTTGAAGGTGATTTGATATCCAAGATAGCTTTAATCTGCTCCGGGCTTGCCTCTATTCCACTTTTAGTCACCATATATCCTAGAAACTTTCCCGCCCCCACTCCAAAATGGCACTTGGCAGGATTTAGTTTCATATTGTATTGGTCCAGGATATCAAATGCTCCTTTAATATCCTGGAGATGATCCTCAGCCTTCTTAGATTTGACTACCATATCGTCAATGTACACCTCCATGGTGTCCCCCAGTTTGTCTTTAAACATCATGTTCACCAATCTCTGGTACGTTGCACCTGCATTTTTCAAACCAAAAGGCATAGAAGTATAACAGTAAATACTTGTTGGTGTCATGAAAGCAGTATCCTCCTGGTCTGAAGGTTCCATTTGGATCTGCTGGAATCCTGAGGATGCATCCATGAAGGTTAACATCTCATAACCGGTAGTGGCATCCACCATCGAGTCTATATGAGGCAGAGGGAGTGGGTCTTTAGGACATGCTTTGTTCAAATCTGTGTAATCTACACAAACTCTCCATTTCCCATTCTTCTTTTAAACCACGCCCACATTTGCTAGCCACTTGGGAAATTTGACTTCCCTGATCATCTTGGACTTCAATAGTCTTTCAACCTCTTCTTGAATAATTATGTTTCATTCTGGAGCAAACTTCCTTCTCTTTTGTTGGATAGGCTTGAAAGACCTGTCAATTCCAAGCTTGTGAGTTATAATATCCTTGGAAATACCTACCATATCCTCGTGTTTCTACGCGAACGTCGACATCCTGCATTTTAGAAAATTAGTCAATTGATTTTCAATATCCTGAGGGATATTGGTTCCTACGAGCACCGAGATATCCGGATTATCCTGATCCAGGATAACTCTCTTTACATCATGCTCCGAAGCCTCCATGATATCCTGGGCCCGCATCTTTAATTGCTATGCTGCATTAGGCTTGGTTGAGGATTTCATTGAGGATGAGTAACATTCCTTTGCCTCCTGCTGATCACTATCAACCTTGACAACCCCCCAAGGGGTAGGGATCTTGATGCACTGATGATAAGTTGATGGCACAGCCTTCATATCATGGATCCATGGCCTGCCTAGTATGATGTTATAGTAGGATAGGGAGTCCATCACACAGAAACGTTGTATCGAGTTGACCCCTTCAACATATACTGGTAACTTTATCTCCCCCACTGTGTTCCTGGCCTCTCCACTGAACCCAACAAGTACGGTGGATTTTGAAGTAATATCCATTGGAGATACATTCATTCTTTTCAAAGTTTCTAGTTGGATTATGTTGACGGAGCTGCCATTATCTACCAATATCCTGCGTACAAAATGGTTAGCCACGTATAATGTTATTACGAGAGCATCATGGTGAGGATCCTGGACAGTATCCCTGTCATCACTGTCGAAAGTGATCAATTTATCAGTTGTGAGGGTAGTCATCCTGGCAGGTTTATCTCCCATCTCGGCCTTAGCTTCCTTTGCATGTCTCTTGGCCGCAGAATATGAAGTCCCACAAATGTCGGATCCTCCTGAAATAAAGTTGATTATCTTGGCATCCGTAGGAGGTGATGTCGCTCGTTCAGGATCCTTCTCAGTATCCTGACCCTTATTCTTCTTTCTTCCTAGGAGATCCTTCAGATATCCCTTGCTTAGAAGATAACTTATTTCCTTTCTTAGAGCAATGCAATTCTCAGCTACATGTCTGAAATCTTCATGGAAGGCACACCATTTGGATTTATCCTTCCAATCAGCTTTTTGTTGATTCTTTCGAGGCCACCTAGCTTTGTCTCCTAAACCCTGCATAGCATACATTAACTCAGGTATGTTAACAGAAAAGCAATATTCAGATAATTCAGGATATTCTGCAGGATCCTCGTCTTCAACAGCATTCACTTTCTTATTGTCATTTCTGCCATATGGCTTAGAGCGATATGGTTTATACGAGGATTCTGATTTCCTGTTAGTTGGTTCATAGGTTGAGGTGGAATTCATCCTCTCTTGCATCTTATTATCATCCTCCAAGCGAATGTATCTCAAGGCCCTGTTACAAGCTTCGTCGAGATTCCTGCAGGGATTCATTACAAGATCCTGATAAAACTGAGAATCTTTTTGTAATCCCATCTTAAAAGCCTGCACAGCTGTTGCAACATCAAGATGTGGGATATCCAAGGATTCCTGGCTAAACTTGTTCACATAATCCCTCAAGGATTCCTGAGGCCCTTGAGTTATCCTGTAAAGATCGCTGGTTAGTTTCTCAAAACTCCGGCTGCAAGAAAACTGACTATTAAATAAATGAACCAAATGAGCAAATGAAGTAATTGAGTGAGAAGGAACATTTAACAACCATTTTAAGGTTGATCCTATCAAGGTAGAACCAAAACCCTTGCAGAGACATGCTTCCTTGAGATCTGGAGGGATAGGGTTGATCTCCATCCTTTCCCTATACTGGGCGATATGCTCTTCAGGATCCGTGGTTCCGTCATAGAGTTTCACGTTGGGGGTTTGAAATCTTTTCGGGATTTCAGCATCAAAGATAGGATGCGCAAACCGGGATATCCTGTGACTGTCTTGGGATACTTCTGGAATCGGCTGGACCACCCCAGGCACATTGGATATCATGTCTTTCAGCTTTTGGAGTTCTCTGGAAAATGCCGATGTCATATCTGCATCCTGCAAAGATCCAACACCATTAGTAGCAAGAGTGTTATTGTTATTAGATACATTACCAATCTGGGGATTCTGGCCATATCCTGAAGCATATCCTGAGCTTCTCACGGTTGATACTCTTATTGAAGAGGGTATCTCAGGAGTATGATTCTAGGAATGGCTTGGCACGATATTCCCCCGGTTATCCTTAGTGTAAACTGCAGAACTGAAGTTCAAAGCCCTGGGTTGCAAAGGAGTGACAGTTTCTTCAGCGGGCCTACTTGGGCATCCGATTAGTTTCCTCCTGCTGCCTCATCTGTTCCTATACACTACCAAACAAATTTAAAATTTCTTCATTAGAAGCTAAAACAGGAGCGGATCCCTGGGTACTGCGAGTAGGGATAATATCCCGAGCCACATGACTTTCAGCTCCTTGTGAAGAGGCTTGCATTCTTGGAGGAGGAGCTGGAAGCACCGAATCAATTGTTGAAGAGGTTGTAGCAGACATGGTGGAAGAGCTCATATTTGATCTCGAGCCATTGAAAACAATGTAGCAAAAAGTTTTGACAATAGAAAACCGAGTAATGATTTTATTAAAGTTTTTAGTAAAAATAGCACCACTTGCCCCACGGTGGGCGCCAAATTGTTTTGGTAAAAAATTACCGAAGCAATTAAGTGATCAAATTAGTTAAGTGATGTAGTCTGCTAGGAATATGTGTTGAAAATATGCTGATTAAGTTGTTTGTAAATACAGTTTCCAGGATACGGCTCAGGATATAGAGCTGTATCTATGATCAAACAATGAGCAAAAAATGTAAAGGGGGACACGAGATATACGAGGAAAGCACTTGATCAATCTAGATCGCTGGCATAAAACCTCGGGAGCTGACAATCGCAGCTGCCTTGTTCTTCTATTGCTTCAAATATCAGGATACAGTGCAGGATGTGATGCGGATCAACTAGGTGTTACAAGGAAATTCGAGTACAAGTGTTTGTGTGTAGTGATTGCTAGTAGCTAGAGAGTAAAGTGTGTGAGTGAAGTGAGTGCCTTAACTTGATCCGATCATACTATTTATAGCTAACCAAAAACAACTAACTTTCCTAATAAACCGAGATGCCCCGAATATTCCTAAGTAACCGTTGTAGTCCTGGTCTTTCGGGATCAACGTCTCTACTCCAACTGATTTGCCCGAGTCTTGGGGGATGAAGTCTTCTTGAACGTTGGAGACTTTTAACTCTTAATCTGCACGTGATCAATTCAGTTAATACCAGGATATCGAACCAGGATGTTACCAATATCCTGATCCGGTATCCTTATCATAATCAAAAGCAGAATATTAGCCAGGATATATACTCGGAAAATGACCCATAACAGGCCTAACACTAACGTATAAAACTCGCTACATTCTAACTTTGTCACCGGTTCTTCGTGTTGACGAGCGTTGACTGTTGTTGACTGCCTTGACTGTTAGACCGAGCCTGAACCTGAACTGAGTTAACCGAGTATTGACTGTTGTTGACCTGGTGTTGACCGGAGTTGACTCGGTTGGCCGAACCAATGACTGAGTTGACTCGATTTGACCGAGTTGAACCAAACTTTGACCCAAACACCCGAACGACATCTGAATCGAATCCGGAGCATTTTTTTTAACCAACCAAAACTGAACCAAGGCTCGAGCAGCCATAACCACTACAACCGCCGTCCACGGGGAACTGTGGCCTGCCGCTGAAACGCCGCCATCAGTCATCATCAACACCAGCCGGAGCGAACCCAAAAACCCGAAACCGCACCTGAATCGAAACAATGAGACCCGAGCCTCGAGCCACCGCCATAATCGTCGTGAAACAGATGCACTGCCGCCTCCGTCACGGCGGCGCTATCATCGCCGCCGCCAGAGTTTCTCCATCTCTCTCTCTCTCTCTCTCTTCACGACTCTCTCTCTGCTTCTCGTCTCTCTATCTCTACTGCATCATCGTGCCACCACCAAATGGTGGTGGTTGCAGTCGGCCGTCGTACAGCTCGAAAAGGAAGGGGTGGGGGTAGAGATGGTGAGTGTTGAGGTGAGGGAAGGGTGAAAGGGGGTGTAGCAGGTGATAACCGTCGGTGATCACACCGGAATTCCGACGGCTGGAGGGTATCGAGAGGGAGAGAAAGGAGGTGTAGGAGGTTTGGTAGATATGTGACTATGTTATGTATGTGTTTAGAAAGAAATAGTTTGGGAACTAGGGTTTTCTCACAAGGAAGATGAAGTGCAGGGCTTTCATTGTGTGCGTGTTTGGTCAGAGTTTTCAAAATAGAATGTTAGGTTATCACAAGTCTTTTATAGGTAGGGTTAGAGTTGATTTAAGTGGGCTTTGGGCTTGAGCCCAAGGCCCACAAGCCCAATCCCCGTATTTAGGTGGCCAGTAATTCCTAGGATCCCGTTTACGAAACCCGAACTTCCGTAACGTCGTAAATCAAATTTTAGGATCAAGTTATGAAAAATAGAGTCGGTAGTAGCGTTCGGCGCGTTTGTTTGTCGTTTACGGTAAAAATCGTGTAAAATCGCGTATTTGCATCGTTAGCCATTTGTAGCCGTTTTTCGATCTGGTTTCGACTACCATTATTAAAATTAAATTATGAATCTAAATATATCGCAAAATTTAAATTTTAAAGGTATTATGCGTGTCCGATGTTTCCGTTTCATTGTCGGTGCGTTCCTGCGATCGCGTTTTCGTTCACGTTTGCGTTTTGTGACGTATGGAAGCACAATATATTCACAAAAATTAAATTCACAAATATAGAATATTTGTATTCGTCGGCGTTGTCAGTATTTTGTACGGCATCAGTTCGTTATCATTTATCGTTACGCAGCTTTCTCCGCATATTATCATTCGCGTACTGTAAAGTCAGATAAGCGTTCCTAGGCATTCTAATAGCCTAATTAAGCTATTTCATGTCTTAAACACTACTTATTATCGCCTTAAACATTTGTTAATCGTGTAACTAGAAGCCGTTAATTACAGGTTGTCACATTCTCCCCCTATTACGGAAATTTCGTCCTTGAAATTTAGACTATGTTATCTCCTCAGAGTTGTGTCGTTCCTAGGTAAGTCCGAATAATACCAAAGTGAATGACCGCGTAATCGAATCAAGAATTATTCAGATTACGTGAATGTAAGGACATTTTGCATCAATAAGAACCCAACGATTCAAATGAGTTTGTTCCAGAAATCGAGGTCAAGTGAACGAAGCGTAGTGATACTATCAACAATGTGAGTAAGTTTACGGGGTTCAATAAGAGAGGAATTTCGACCAATAGAATTACAAATGAACGTTCACAATATACAAATCAGTTTTTTTTTGAAACAATAGAATTTACTACCAACGGAAACTTGCGTTGGTTGTTGTATGATTGAAATTTGAATCAACAAGCTCAAATGGATAGTATCATGAAATGATTTGTCAACTATTGAACCAATAAATGAATAAGATAAAAACAAAATGTTGACATTGTTGAGTTGCAAGGATACACCAAAATGAAATACAACCGAACCTGGTGTATCATCGTCTTAATGCATAGTTGCATTAAGACTACTTAAATGATATGTCAAACGAAAAGCATATACAGTTTCGCATGAGACGGCTTATCGTGATTAGCACAAGCTACAAGTTTATACCGACGCCACAAGGTGTCGTAGTGAATGAAACAATTTAATAATAGCGGTGATCGAACAAGTATCACCCGTGTTTTGCATGACACGCTCGATCATGATTAGCCCAAGCTACAAGTTCATACCGATACCACAAGGTGTCGTAGTGATTGAAACAATTCAATAATAGCGGTGATCGAACAAGTTCACCATGTTTGAAATTAGATGAAAGGTTCAATGAAGTAATCTGAATATTTGTTTCAAACAAATCTCATAGGAATACCAATTGAAAATGAAACAAATAAATAATTTTTCCGATCGAAGATGAAAAAGCAATGAATATCACAAAATGTTCGATCGATGCTGAAAGAACCGTTAGGAGGTACACCGGAATATGACATGAATTTGTGTACCATTATCATAACACACGATTGTGTTAAGATTGCTTTAATATGATAAACCAACAAAGTGGATTTAATATCAATAAACAAATAAATAAATAATTAAATCCGTACATGAGGTGAGCAACGAGATTAGCGCAAGCTTCAAACTTGTGAAAAACGCCACCACAAGGTGATCGTGATCAAAGAAACGATTCAACGAAGTCGAAGACCAGACAAGCATGTTATGGTTCAAAGCAAATGAAGTGCTTGTTGGGATTAATTCAAATATGACGGCGTCAATCCATCATATGGGACCTTGAATCGAATATATATTATGAGCAAGTTCAGCAACTGAACTTTGTTTCGACACATTCCAACAATGAATTCATGTATCAACAAGAAAGTTTTGACATGCTTACAACAAAAAAACCATGCATGCCATTCAAAAAGAGAATTAGTTTTCCAAGAATTTCATTGACTCGATACCAATGAGTCAACTCTTTGCAATAATACGGGTTATCTAGATCACAATGGAAAGATTGAGTATAGCGAAATAATATATGAAATGTTGATAAAACAACCATCCGAAGTGAAAACACATGCGTAACAAACAATGCATGTGTAACATGCGAACTTGTCAAGAAACAAGCAAATGAGTATTCGCTATCATGAAAGAAATCCTCATGATACAATGACTATTAGGAGGAGTAAAACTGTGAGAATCCACTCACTATATGCAAAAAGTCGAAATTTCAACAAAAGAAATTTGGAAACTTTACCTGGAATTCCGAGTGATGACCGGTGGTTAGGTGACATTACCATGGAATGCCGAACATAGCGTATTTTCCATAAATGAAATAGGGGGAATGCGAAGGCATGTGAATTCTTTTGCAGCGCCAACAAGTGTGAGTTTCTTTAGACTAAATACCGACTTTTGTGATATCTTGTCCTAATGTATCTCAGCGAGATTCGTGTCGTTTGCCGGATCACGTGCCAAAGTGCCACATTTCGGTCCGTAGTTCTCCCGCTACCGGGATTAGCATCATTGTTGTCATGTTCAATCATGTTTTCCAAAAGCCTTGCCTCGAAAGTCGTGTGTGATATACTTCGACGTCCACTGACGTATAGTTTAAGTTTCACGTATACTTGTGCACTAGCGTTTCATTCCGTGTAGGTTACCTGCTCGGAAATTAATGGTGTTTGCCCAAGTTGTTAGTCACGGTTTCTAAGTGAGAACCTTTAATGAGTTTAGACATAAGCTTTCCAAAGGTCCTAAATGCATGTTATCCAAAACTCTCAAAGTTTTGCTTAATATATGAATCTGTTTCGTGAACCAACACAACATTTGTGTTTGTTTAAAACCGAAATTGTTGACTCATTGATTTTGGCAACGGTTGGAACCCATATTCAAGTCTTAGGCGTTCTGTATGCGTTCAATTCTTGATATCTAAGTCCCCAGAGGATAGTGAGGTTAAAGCCTAGGTATCTCTATAGAAACCTAATTCGCTGAAACCTATAGCTCTGATACCAATCTGTCACCACCCGAAATATCAGAGCTGGCTTGACTGGACCGGTATCTTCATTGCATAGCGGAAGCAAATATGCTAAGACTTCTAGAAAATGAACGCCGCTAAGTACTCAAATTCCCATGGGTTCTCCTATTCCAACCGTTCCATAGTTTTGAAAATGCAACCTGAGAAAGAACATGCAAAAAAAGGCAACATAAAGTTGAGCGAGTTCATAGTTTGTTTTGAAAAGATTTAAAATAAATCTTTTTGATAACCGGTTTAAAAGTTGTTGAGAAAATATAGTAAAATCATTTTCTCGGCATGATATATGAAAACTGTGAGTCTAGCCCACAAGAGAGAATGGGCCGAGCCCAAAAGAGTCTTTGTAAGCAGGACCAACTCGTCCTCTTACTTGTACATAAATTGAAAACGTTACCAAAGTTTGTAAATCCATGTATTTGTTAGTTTCCATCAAATGAATCTTAAAAACATTTGCAAATTTGAGGATCAAAAGATGGTATGTTAGCATCTATGAACCTAATGATCATTAATGTGTAGCTAAGACATTAATATGTGTGCCGACATAGGAAGCACTCAACCCAGTAGACGATTTAAGTGTCGATTCACTTCGACAGGGACACAAAAGCACTCTAATTGGCCACACAAGGACCGTGAGTGGGGCTCGCTCGTACCCGATAGATCTACCCCATGTTCCGTGGTCCTTAAAGGATTAATGGTGCCTAAGTTAGCGACTCTCTTTCTCTGCTTCTCGTCTCTCTATCTCTGTTGCGTCATCGTGTGACCACCAAACGGTGGTGGTGATGGTCGGCTGTCGTACAGCTCGAAAAGGAAGGGGTGGGGGTAGAGATGGTGAGTGTTGCCTGAGGTGAGGGAAGGGTGAAAAGGGAGGTGTAGCCGGTGATAACCGCCGGTAATCACACCGGAATTCTGGCGGCTGGAGGGTATCAAGAGGGAGAGAAAGGAGGTGTAGGAGTTTTGGTAGATATGTGACTATGTTATGTATGTGTTTAGAAAGAAATAGTTTGGGAACTAGGGTTTTGTCACAAGGAAGATGAAGTGCAGGGCTTTCATTGTGTGCGTGTTTGGTCAGAGTTTTCAAAATAGAATGTTAGGTTATCACAAGTCTTTTATAGGTAGGGTTAGAGTTGATTTAAGTGGGCTTTGGGCTTGGGCTCAAGGCCCAGAAGCACAATCACCGTGTTTAGGTGGCCCGTAATTCCTAGGATCCCTTTTACGAAACCCGAACTTCCGTAACGTCATAAATCAAATTTTAGGATCAAGTTATGAAAAATAGAGTCGGTAGTAGCGTTCGGCGCATTTGTTTGTCGTTTACGGTAAAAATCGCGTAAAATCGTGTAATTTGCGTCGTTGGCCGTTTATAGCCGTTTTTCGATCTGGTTTCGACTACGGTTATTAAAATTAAATTACAAAGCTAAATATATCATAAAATTTAAGTTTTAAAGGTATTAAGTGTGTCTGATGCTTCCGTTTCATTGTCAGTCCGTTCATGCGGTCGCGTTTTCGTTCACGTTTGCATTTTGTGACGTACGGAAGCACAATAAATTCACAAATATAGAATGTTCGTATAAAATTCGTATTCGTCGGTGTTGTCAGTATTTTGTACGACATCAATTCGTTATCGTTTATCGTTACGTAGCTTTCTCCGCATATTATCATTCGCGTACTGTAAAGTCAGATAAGCGTTCCTAGGCATTCCAATAGCCTAATTAAGCTATTTCGTGTCTTAAACACTACTTATTATCGCCTTAAACGTTTGTTAATCGTGTAATTAGAAGCCGTTAATTACAGGTTATCACACAGAGTATCGACACTTGTGTGCTTCGTCCATCACAAGCTCTCTAAGATTTCCATACAAAGGGACCCATATTCGCTCCATGAAATAGCGAATACCATCAAATCTTTCCAATATGAAGGTGTGCGATCAAGGGTAGGGTATGCGACCCAACGGTGTTGTGTGAACAAGATTTCGTTATACATACTCACAATACTTTCACATAACCCATAACATAAGCAACCCATAACATTCAATTAAAATTTACACAATTAAACATTCAATCCAAATTCATTACTAACACGTATATAACTTAACACAAAGTAGAAAAGAACTAGTACATGGCTCTAACAGTACGAGTAGTCACAAACACAAAAGAAAAAAAAACCCATGGGCCCTCCTCCAAATGTACCAAAACTACTCATGGGTCCTCCACTAAGTATACCAAAACCAGACAGATTAAAGGTGCTGACACAAGAAGCAATTCCAGTTGAATCATCTTTCATAGCTCTGACTGATGAAACAGAATTCAGCAGACAATTTAATGCAGCAGAGAAAAGAAAAAAGGAAGATGAAGTGACATCCTCAAAAAGACCAAAAACAGTGATCAGAGAAGGTCCAGATGGAAAGCCAAAAGAATTCACACTCTTGGAACCTAATTTGCATACAATAATGTACCCTGAAGAACACTTGAAGCACTTCTACCGGAATGATAATGAGGATAAACAGGAATGGCAACTCTCTCCAGTAATCTCAAACATCATCAAAATCAGAGGATAAAGAAGTTGGGAACTCATGCACAATCCTATTACAAATCAAGTGGTTAGTATTGATAAAATCAGCACTGTAAGTTATCAAGGTAAAGTCATGGGAACTTATGAGCAGAACAAGTATACATTGCTCAGAAGAGATGGAACTATAACAACTATTAATGATGGAGATCTGGCTGATGATATTCATCCACTAAACCTAATTAAAATGAAACAGATCATTGATAAAGAAAAGGGCAACACAGTACACATCAGAAGAGCCCTTGACAGCATCAAGAAAGCAGGAAAGAAAATATATAAAAGAGCTGCACTGGCAGACTTTGATTTGTGCATCAACTTTGAGTACATCAAGAAAGTACAAACACCTCCTCCTAACAACTCCATTCCAGCTGAAATTCAATCCTCAAAAGCAAGAACTTGAGCTATCTTCGAAAAACCTGAAATGTCAGTAGTTTTCAAAGATGCCAATGATGAGAAAGCTCTGTTCAGAATCAGTGAAATAAATAGGTATTCAAATCAGGCCCTGAACTATATCAAGAACTGCATGAATGAAAAACAAGAGCAGCTCAAGAAGAAAGGAAAGGAGAATGAACAGCTAAGGAAGACAATTGAAGATATTATTGAAAAATGGAAGGAAGCAAGAGGTTGGTACAAGGATCTTTACAAAGAAACTCACAAGAAGATTGATTACAAGAAAACATTGAAGCCAGGAGACACTTACAAAAGTGGGCTAAAGATCAATTGATAACTTCATGAATTTGTAATCTGTTTGAAACTTTATTTTTGTTTTTAAACTTGTTTGGTTTTTTTAAGTTAGTTGTTTGAATTCTGTTTTTAAGTTTGGTTGAAGTTTATTTAGTCTGACATAGATAGTTGTTTTTCTTAAAATACTTAGGGGGAAACTGTTAGGAAACTTTTTATGTAAGTATTGAAGAAAAACTTATTCAGACCGATCTAAAGAAGAAGATAAAGTCCTGAAGAACAAACAACAAGAAGAAACCAGGTAGGACTATTGAAAAGAACAACATATCTTCTTCAAAGAATCAGAAGCTGATCAAGAATAAGAGAAGATTATCAGAAAAGGCAATTCTGATGGATCTGATGATATTTCTGATGAAATATCATCAGTTTCTGGCAAATCTGATCATAAGACTTTCTGATGATTTGTTCACCAGAATTTCTGATGAAGTGGTTATCAGAAATTCTGATAAAACCCCACTTGCCTGAACGAGTTCTACCCTGCCACAATAACCGAAGCAACTTTACATTATTGGATCTCATGAGGACCAAAGCAACTTGATAATTGGATTCAATGAATATGTTAAGAAGCTACTTTTTGCAGGATATATACATGAATAAACAAATTTTTATTCATGCCCCTGGGTTCTCTATGAATAGAAAGCTCAACAAGCAAAGGAAGATGAGTTAAGCCAAGCATTCAATACATACAACAAAAACTCCATTGCCCTTTCACCTCAGAATTACACAAGTATTCATTTGTAATAGATAATAACCTCACAATCACCTTGTAAACCATTTTGTTTCAAAGTGATATAAACTTGAAAATTCTATAGGTCTTGTTTCTTGAAAGTCTGATTTCTATTTCCGCACACTATTTTCATATTTTTTGAAATCACTTGCCATATTACGTGAAAAGAAAGTTTTAAGTCCAACTAGGACCAACAACTTTGAATATGGACACAGGTGCTTCCTCGCACATCACAACTAATCCTGGTAAATTTACTACTCCTTTGTCTTTTTCCTCTAGTACTATTCTTTTTGGCAATGATCAAAAATTGCCAATTTCAGGATCTGGAAATGCCCTACACACCGTGTCCAATAAAACTTACTAGTTAAACAATGTCCTTCACTCACCAACGGTTACCAAAGCCTTAATTTCCGTTCGAAAATTTACATGTGATAACCAAGTTAGTATTGAATTTGATCATTTTGGTTTCTCTTTGAAGGACCTCAAGACGGGCACCCTCCTTTCATGCCATGACAGCACGGGGGAGCTTTACCCATTCACACCACCTTATTATGCTTTTGTTTCAGCTGCTCAACAAACTCCGTGGCACAACCGTCTTGGTCATCCTGGTGCCCCTATTTTAAATTTTCTTTCTAGCAATAAATTTATTCATTGTAATAAGACTACCAGTTCGTTTGTTTGTTCTTCATGTCAAATTGCTAATATTCAACGATTGCCTTTTAACGATTCAAACTCCATTAGTTTTGCACCCTTTGATATTATGCATTGTGATCTATGCACATCCCAAGTTTTAAGTTACTCTGGTTACAAATACTACATAGTCCTCATAGATTATTTCACTCAACATGTTTATTTGGGTTTACTCACTTAAATTTAAATCTGAAACACTTTCCACGTTTGTCAAAATCTACAAATATATACACACTCAATTCCATTGTCTCATTAAAATATTTCAACGTGACTTGGCGAATTTGACAACCAAAACTTTACGAATTTTGCCTCACTGAATGGCATGGTTCTACGTTTCTCTTGTCCCCAAACATCGCCCCAAAATGGCAAAGCTGAAAGGATGATCCGTCATCTAAATAATATAGTTCAGGATCTCCTCATACATGCCCAACTACCTCCCGCATTTTGGGTCGAATCCATACACACCACCGCCTATCTTCATAATATTGTTCCCACCACCAGACTAAAATACCTTTCCCCCGCCTTTGCCCTTGACCAACGTCATCGAGCCTAGGCACACTTACGTGTTTTTGGATGTGCATGTTACCCAAATGCTTTCGCTACTCAACCAAAAAACTCCTCCCTCACTCCACTCGATGAATTTTCCTCGGTTACCCCATAACTTTCGAGGTTATCGGTGCCTAGACCCCACCACAGGCAGAGTACATATCTCTCGTCATGTGATTTTTTACGAAAGTGATTTCCGGTCACACTTTTTGTCTACACCGCTTAATTTTAATTTCCTAGAGGATGAACCTTATTATCTTTCATATAACATACCACCAACCCACCAATAAATCCTAACGGAAAGCCCTACATCCCCAGCGACCCACCTTGCCACTCCTCCAGTCTCGTCCTCACTTCTATTCCCGACTCCTCAGCCCACCTCTTCTGGCCCATCTCAACTTTTGTCCCCACCCCGTCAGCCACCTACCTCTCCTATCCCTCCTACACAGTTGGCCCCCACCTCTCCTTCACATGAACACAACCAACACCAAATGTTTACTCATGCTAAAACTGGTATTATTAAACCCAATCCCAAATTCAACCCATTGTTCCTAACATCTCACCTCTTCCCACGTCCTACCAAAAGCCGTTCTAGATCCTAATTTATAACAAGCTATTATCAATCAGTTTAGTGCTTTGTAGGACAACTAGACATGGGAGTTGGTTCCAAGGGTTAGATCTAGGTAAAAACCCCTTTAAAACTCATTTTTTACACTAAAACGGACCTAAAACGACATGTATTTCATTCACTGGATAGTGGGACGAAGTAGTGTCGAAACCGCCTTGAATAGGACTCAAAAATACATCCGATTCAGGCGAAAACACCGCTCTGAACGTCAAGAACAGCCACAAATGCGAGCTGGACTGTTCTGTGCGAAGCCCGACTTCGTATGAAGGCACTGCCTTCGTACGAAGGCACACATGGCTTCGTACGAAGACACTGCCTTCGTACGAAGGCACTGACTTCGCGCATCACAGCCCGATTCTCATTCGTGACTTAGACAAAGACCTCTCCAACTCTAAGTTTAATCAGTAGCTTAAGGTTAGAGGGATGAACACTTTTGTAAAATCCGATAGGATCGTTCAATGATATCAAACTTTAACTTGTGAGAGTGCGGAAAACAATCACAAGCCGATTCAAGAGTAAAACAAATATAATCCGAAACAATATGAATTAAAACAAATCGAGACTTGCATTCAATGATTAACAAAGACTGATACAAGACTCCTTGATGTTTTCGGCTAGCCTTCAAGTCGCAATCAGCTGATCAACCTCAACCAAATGGTTGAGGTTTGCTTAAATGCTAAACACATGGACTCATAACCTAAGCCCACTTGAAACCGTCCAAACTAGCCCAACCCATACATTTCGACCCAAAATATAAAGTAAACAATTACAAGATCAACCCTTTAACCAATCAATCCTTCATGTATAAACCTTTAGGTTCCAACAATCTCCCCCTAGGTTTATGCATGGAGGTTCTTGAAACTTCAACTTTCACGATCACCACCCAACCGATCCTTAAGACCACCAAAACCTTTTGTACGAATATGAATAGCTGAAACCACAACAGCAGTCCATCCTTTTGCAATCTCTTCATACTTTTCAGTAGATCGAATTTGATATTGAGCTAATACCTCTAAATCTTCAAGAGCAAGATTCAGCACATCAACTTGATCGACCAATCGATAATTCACATCATCATCACAAACAAACACTGCCTGCCCTAGACGCTCATCATAAGCCCAAAAATGTAAAGACTTCAAAGCACCTTTCAGAATCTTTTTCACCAACGGAATCATCTTTTCTTTGTCAGTTACAGGCCAGTGCATAATCTTCATACGCTTGTTTGTGTATGGATCTCTAATTCCTTTAGCTGGTCTAACGAAGGACTATGTCGTGCGCATCGAAGGAAAGTTACGAAGAACTTCCCTCTGCAATCTTTCAAAAAACATATATCCAGCACCTCCAGGCTTATCATCTACATAAGGTGCTTTAGACAAGTTTGTTAAATCAACCTTAGTAAAAGACTGAAACTGGCCTGGATGTTTGTACCACTCGACAGGACCAACTTTTCTCTTTATCCACCATCTTTTGCGATCATGATCATATCCCCAGCTAACCACACCAGAACGATTTCCAACTTTATCATAGAGAGTTTCACCAACATCCATTAAATGGTGAGTTGCATGAACATCTTCATCATCTGGATTTAAATTCTTGTTCTTCAAAATTACAAACTCCCTTTTCTTTTTAATTCTTTCCGCCTTTTCTCTGTCTGCTACTGGATTAGTAACTCTCTTGAAATATTGTTCCATAGCAACACTTCTTTCAGCATCATCCTTAGCGAAAGCTTTTCTTCTGTTTTCAACATCAGTTGGATCAGAGAATTCTTGTCCAAATTTCTTCTCCAACTTCCCACGTAAATCATAAACCATATTGAACAACAAACTAACATCTCCTTGAAGCTGCTCAATCTGTTGATCTTTCTTCACTATAGAATCTTCAAGTTGGATAATCTTCGCATCTTTATGAATTGAATCTTGCTCAAGTACAACCATTCGTTTCTTCATATCTCTCATGCTAACAAACTCATCATCATCACTTGAATCATCATCAAATGGCATTCTCAACTGTTCTACAGGTCTCTTACCACTTGAACTGCTAGGTATATCATGAACAATTCCAGAAGGACCTGCAGATTCAGAAATACCAAGTGGCATAGTATCAACAACAGAATCAGTATCAACAGTTGTAACTTGAACATCGGTAGTGGTGGTATCCACATCATTTCTTTGAGTGTCAGCATCAAACTCAAAGATATTTTCAGTAGTGGTGGTGGTATCAGCAACACTTCTCTCAAAATCGAAATCATATAAACCGTCATCATCTTCAGCAATATTCATGGATTGATCTTTGTTTTGCTCAACATACATTCCGAGTCGAGGATCCCTCCTTTTCCGCTTCAATGGCATGGAATCAGAATCCTTTGGGTTTTCACTAGGCTCTTCACTTGATACTGAAAGATCAGAAGGAGGATTTCCCATCTTATCAGTGACAGATTTTAATAGCAAAGCCAAACTTTCAGCAGTAATCACAGGTGGAACAACAGAAACAGTAGTATCAACTTCAGCTTCAGGAGGAAGCTCTTCATCTTCCCCAGAATCACACATAATCTCAATGCCTTCATCGTCAGAGTCAATCGTTAAAATCTTTATCTCAGGCTCATCTTCAATACCCATTTGAATATCATGTTCTTCAGCAACTATAGCATTTGCAGGCGCATCATTCACTGGAACAGGTTGCACTATGACTGGATTAGCAACAACATCTTCAGTCTCTGCAAATTGACCAAATTTCTCTAACGGAATTAATCCTTCAAATTTCTTTTCAGTACCCTTCTTTGGAGTGAGAGCACCAAAGCAAGCTGGACCCATGGGCTTCAACTCCAATGTATTACCAGATCTGTCCAGCTCTGGATAACGAGCATTAAAAATCATTTGCAAAAACCTTGGATACATGAGAAACTTGTCCTTTCTAACTCCAAACACATTCCTCTTCATCACTTCCAAAATATACTTTGAATAATTGAAAGGCTCATTTGTTATCACACAGACAAGAGCAGCAGACTGAGTAATGTTCAACTGATCTGTGCCTCCTCTGTTCTCTGTCATACACAAAACAAACATGTGCAACAAAAGACACCAATAAGGAGGCACAAACTTCTTAACCAGAGGTGGATACTTCCCTTCATAACTCAATCTAGGCAATATTGCTTCAACTGTGCCAGTGGGAAGTTCGGTGGAATCTGTTTCTTGGTCATTGAACTGTAAGACTTCTCGAATCATCTGCTCTGTCACAGTAACAACCTTCTTTTGAATATCAGCAACAATCACTCCCTTTCCTTCAATAACTTCAATTCTTGCACTTTTCCAAAATTCTTGAATAAGACTTTCGTAGATAATCGGATTTTCTCGTAGTGCATGAACAATACGGTAGCTGTTGAGACCTTTCATCAATGAAGTGTACAACTTTTTGTGTTTCTCCGGAGGAGGTGCTAAGTATCCTGCTTGATTGTGTGTTGAAATAAACTTCAAATCCATATTCTGCATAAAGCACAAGTTTATTAGGGACATGAAAAATTCAACAAACACTTGAATCAAATTCAGAAATCTCAAATTTTAAAATCAACAATTTGAACAGATAAACAACATCATGACTCAGATAACACCAATTTCAATTCAAAACTATCACTGTTGACTCGAGACCATGAGTCGAGACCATGTGTTCTCGAGTCGAGACCATAAGTTATTGAGTCGAGACCATGAGTCAAGACTATGAGGTCTCGAGTCGAGACCATGAGTCGAGATCTTGAGATCTCGAATCGAGACCATGAGATTGCGACTCGTAACCACCAGTCTCGAGTCCTTATGTTATCTGAGTCGAGATCTCAAAAACACTTTATCTTCTCATCTTTTTGGATCAAAAACCCATAACACCCTATGATCCTCCATGAAGACTAAAATATATTAAAACTAGGGTTCTTGGTCATCTTCAAATCTTCATCAGATCATCATCACATCTTCATACCATCTGCAAAACTTCAAACAAATCATCAAAATACCTTTAAGAATCGATGAATCAAGACCGGAAAACAAGTTTATTGAAACAAAAACCGGAGAACACGTCGGAAATTGTAGCAACTTGCCAAAACTTTTGAGAGAGAATATCACTTGGTCTCGAGTGAGAAATGAGGTCTCGACTCGAGACCTGTGTCTTATACCTCAAACCCTAAGTGAAACGGGCCTTTGACTATTGGGTTGAGACCAAACATTTGGGCTGAATATGATATTTAAAGGAGTTGATTAATTCAATTAAATCATTTACAAAAATCATCCTTTAATTTCAGATATAATTTAAATAATCCACCAAACCTTCTGAGCATTATTTACGAAAACAAAACCTAAAACAAAAATAAATAATAGAGATTATTATTTACAAAAATAAAATAGGAAATTAACAAAATTGCTCAGGGATCAAATCACAAGGTTTCGGGCTTGACTTCAGTTATCAACACTGATCTACTACCGAAAGATCTAGACGATTGCCAGTATATTTGTCCATTTAAACTCATCTCCCTAGACCTTTTCCATATAACTGCCTGTAACAAATTTTATCATGTTTTGATTTCTTAACAATGAAAACCCAAATAAATACTAACCAAATCCCGGAATTATAGACAGCACACCCTATCATGCAAGTAGCTTCCCTACCACATATTTCACAAGTCCAATCCAGATCTCTGAAATCTTAACTGGGAATAGATTGAGAAGAAAACAGAATAGATCTTAAGCAGAGATGGTATAATATACAAGATCAAATGAGTTTTTCTCAATTTGATATAGGTTTCTAGGGTTTCTTTTGGGCACTAGAGGGCCTCTTTCGGGTGTTTAATTGATCTACAGAGCGACAACGTACAGCTAGGTCAGCATGTATCTGGATGCAGCAAAAGCTGACGTTGCCTAGCACCTCCAGGTCAGCATATATCTGGATGCAGCAAAGGAGATACACGACTTTTTCAGAGAAGATTTCAGAGTCAGACCAAAATTGTGTGTATCGGGACAACATACAGACATTCAAATAGACATGAGCTAAGTCCAAGTGATTTTCTTTTCTGAGGTCATGTACTATTTTAGTTCTGAACAGAAACAGCCAATGTTTCCAGTCTTAAGGATAGAGCCTACCAACACATCATACTAGAGTCAAACTATTTCGATACTGGTCTTACATGAGTCAGCCCTCGACCATAATGTGAAAATTCATTTCATTTCCCAGTCATGCAACACCTCTTTTTGTATTTTTTAATTTTTTAATGTTTTTGTATTTTTCATTTTTTTAATGTTTTTGAATTTTTCAAAAGTAAAAATTCTCCCCCTAAATTTGAGCATAAATAAAAACTACCTAAGAATAGAAAACTTTATGAACAAATTTACCTACGAAGTAAAACAAAAACATGCTCAGTCAGTAAAACGGATCATTTTCAGAAAATCCACAAGCACTTGAAACTTCGAACTGCTGACAGGTTTGGTGAACAAATCGGCAGCATTTGCATCTGTGTCGATTTGCTCTAGTTTAATAAGACCTCTATCAAAGCAGTCTCATATAAAATGAACTTTAATATCAATGTGCTTGGTTTTTGAGTGGAAAACAGGATTTTTCACAATCTGTATAGCAGCATCGTTATCACAATATATGGTAGTTTTAAGATATGTCAAACCGTAGTCCTGCAATTGATGCTGCATCCACACCACTTGTGAGAAAGATGCCGAAGCTGCAACGTACTCTGCTTCAGCTGTAGAAATAGCTACCGTTTGTTGCTTCTTGCATTGCCAAGAAATGAGTCGATCGCCCAAAAATTGACATCCAGCAGAGGTGGATTTCCTGTCTTTATCAGTGCCTCCAAAATTACCGTCAGAAAACGCAAACAGGTCAAAATTCGAATCCCTCGGATACCACAGACCAAACCTGGGTCGGCCTTTAAGGTATCAAAAGATTCGTTTAACAGAAGTAAGATGAGAAGTTTTAGGATTAGCCTGATATCGTGCGCAATTGCAGACAGCAAACATAATGTCAGGACGACTAGCCGTCAGATACTTCAACGATCCAATCATAGACCTATAAAGTCTTTGATCAACAGAAGATCCTTCAGCATCTTCAGTTAACAACGGTCTTTCTACCATTGGAGTGTCTGCCGGTTTAGCGTCAGTGAACTTGAATTTCTTCAGCGCATCGTCCACATATTTCCCTTGATGAATTAGAATGCCCTGTGAATCTTGTTTAACTTGTAAACCCAAAAACAATGTCATTTCACCAAGTGCACTCATTTCAAACTTCTTTTGCATAACTCTCTCAAAATCTTTGCAAAGCTCCTCACTTGTAGACCCGAAGATAATATCATCAACATATATTTGAACCAATATTTGATCCTTGCCCACTCTTTTGATAAACAGAGTCTGGTCTATTGTGCCTCGTGTGTATCCATGAGCCAGAAGATGTTCTGTCAGAGTAGCATAACAAGCCCTAGGTGCTTGATGCAACCCATATAATGCCTTGTCAAGCTTGTAGGCATATTCTGGATGGTCTGGATGAACAAAACCCGGTGGTTGCTCAACAAAAATTTCTTCCTTCACTTCTCCATACAAAAATGCCGTTTTGACATCCATCTGGTAAACAGTGAATCCCATGAAGGATGCGTATGCTAAGAAAATCCGGATTGCTTCAAGTCGAGTGACAGGGGCATAAACTTCATCATAATCCAGTCCCTCTATCTGTCTGAATCCTTGGACCACTAATCGTGCTTTATTTCGAACAATAACTCCATCAGAATCTTGCTTGTTTATGAAAACACAGCGAGTTCCAAGCTTGCGTTTTCCTTTTGGCAACTCCACAAGTTTCCATACTCCTAGCTTCTCGAACTGGTTTAGCTCTTCGTGCATAGCATCCACCCAGCCTGGTTCCTGCAATGCTACATCAATGGTTTTAGGTTCAATTTGAGAAATGTAGCTAGAATATAAGCACAAATTAATGGTTCCGGATTGGCTTCTGGTCTGAACTCCTGCATTCACGGGACCTATCACGTTCTCAATAGGATGATTTCTTTGAACACTAGTTGGAATAGCGAATTCAGGTATCGTCTCATCTGGAGATGTGTGCGTGTTACTTAACTCCCCCTCATTAGGTGCTACCGGACTGTGACTCACAGAAGTGGTAACAGTATACTCTTCAGGAATAGGGTCAGCAAACAGTTCTGATCCAGCTGTATTGTGTGAAATTCCACTAGATTGAGCACCTTCAGGAGATTGATGAGACAGAGGATGCTGTGTAAAAACCATTCCCGGCGGATCAATGGTATGATGTCTAACACTTCCTTCTGTCTGTTCTTCTTCTTCTTCTTCAGTATCCCCAAAAGACAACGTTTGTTTTGGAATAGAAACACCTGCATCTGAAAAATCACTTGACGAAATATTAAAGGATTTAAACAATTCAGCATAATCATATAACCAATCTGGTCCAACTCTCGCATCCGTAGCGTTTTCTTCAAGCGATTCAATGTTGCACGACTCGATGAACTTTTTAGTTACTTTGTTGTATACCCGATAGGCAGAACCTTTCGCATATCCAACAAAGTAACATTCGTCCCCTTTGACCTCAAACTTTCCATTAGAGTCCATAAGTAATAATACACATGGATATCCAAAGATACGAAAGTGTGAAACCAAAGGTTTACGTCCTTCCAGAATCTCATAAGGAGTTTTCATATGACGTTTATTTACTAAAGCATGATTCTGGACGTAACAAGCCGTGCTAACAGCTTCGGCCCAAAAGAAACTAGGAAGCTTCGAGTCAGCCAGCATAGTTCGTGCAGCCTCGATAAGAGTACGATTTCTTCTTTCAGCTACTCCATTCTGTTGAGGAGTCCGTGGTGCACTATACTGACGATCAATTCCCTTTTCAGTGCAGAATGTGTCCAAAGTAACATTCTTGAATTCTGTCCCATTGTCAGATCGAATAACCTTCACCTTGGTACTCGTTTGATTTTCAGCCAGAGTGATGAATTGTTTCACTAAGGCTGCAGTTTCATTCTTGTGACTTAGAAAATACACCCAGGTGTAACGAGAGTAATCATCAACGATTACAAGACAATAAGATTTCTTGCCAATACTCAACACATTCACTGGACCAAAAAGATCCATGTGAAGTAATTCGAGCACGGCTTTCGTTGAGGGTGCAGATTTAGCCTTGTGAGGTTTTTGATGAGCTTTTCCTTTCGCACAAGCAACACATTTTTCAATCAACATGAAATCTTTTATTGGAAGATCACGTACTAGTTGACCTTTAGCCAGTCGGTTCAGATTCTTCATGTTCACATACCCAAGGCGACGATGCCACAGTAGACCATCATGTTCTGAAATCTTCGAGAACAGGCAAGTAACTTCTTCACACGGTTTCTTGTTCATATCAATCACATAAGCGTTTCCTTGTCTCTCTGCTGACATTAAGAACCAATCTTCTGGAATGACAATTCCAGGTTTAAGTACATGACATCCTTTCTTTGTAAAGTGAACTGAATTTCCTCGATCACAAATCTGAGAAATGCTCAACAGATTGTGTTTCAGTTCTGGAACATAGTTAATATTCTCGAAGCTTAAAACGCCGTTTCTTACTGTTCCTTTCAATGTGATCCTTCCTGATTCTCCTCCCGCAAATGAGACATATCCACCATTAAATTCTTTGACATTCACCAGTTGGGATAAGTCTCCTGTCATGTGCCTGGAACAGCCACTATCCATGTACCAGAGGCGCACGGTAGTCCTCCACAGCTGTTCCTGCACGATTAGCGGGATTAGTTAGATTTAGGAACCCAGCCCATAGTGGATCTAGGTTTTCCTTGTGCATCAATGTAAGTCACTCTCTGCCACACTAAATTGTCCTTTTTTAAAAACTTCGAAGTGTTTCTAATGGTAGAATTTCGATAACATGTATGAGATGGATTGGATTGCGTGGCCTTAGCTTTAGGTTTCCAATGCTTGTTTGACCAGTTAGTATTGTAGTTACCAAAGGCATTATATTGATTTCTTCGAAAATCATTTTGTTGATTTTGATTTTTGTGTTTGGCTGCATTCCAATCTTGATCAGAAGGTTTAGTCTTGCGATAGTTGTTTTTCATTGTCTTAGTCTTTTCAGTCGTCATTGACTCTGAACAACGATATCGGTTAGACTTGACCTTCTGATCTTGCACAAACTTCCTCTTGTACGTTGCCCTTGGGAGTTGAACACAATTTCTGGCAATGTGCCCCGCGATACCACAGTTAAAACATGTTTGACGTTTCATTTTGTGAGTATTTTGAAAATTTTGACAAGATTTGCTTGATTTTGAATGATTTGGCGTTTTAGTTTTCTGAACATGTTTTGCTTGTGGTTGTTCTGAGCATTTTGGTGGCTGTTGTTCTAATGACTCCTCATTTATCTCAATTCCCTTTTCTTCATTTCTAAATTCAGGTTCATTATTTGAACACGTAGAAGTCTCATCAATATGCATTTCCTCAACGCATTTATCATGTGAAACTAATTCAGGTTCATTATTTGAAAATGTAGAAGTCTCATCAATATGCATTTCCTCAACGCATTTATCATGTGAAACTAATTCAGGTTCAATTTCAACTACAGTTTCCAATGGGGTCCCACTAGATTCGACATTAGGGACACCCACTGAGACAGTTTCAGAAGAAGAATCAGGATACTCTTGATTTTCTTGAGAAGTCGTTTCAATGGTTTCACTGAATGCGTCCTGAGGGACCTCACCTGTAACACTTTCATCAACCAAAGGGTTAGAAATATCAGATTCACAATCATTAACTGAAGAAAAACCATCATCAGACATATTGTTCAAAGGTTCAACACAAACATTATCAGTTTTGCCCAAAACATCAGGCTCACAAGACGAAACATAAGCAGAAAATGACGCAAATAAAGACCGACCAAAAGCAATAGCAGATTCGGTTTGTTCAAAATAATTTTTAGAAATATTAGTATGAACAACTGGTTCACTCCCAAGAACTTCTTCATATTTTACTTCAGATACTTTATCAGCACATGAAGACGAAATGTTAGGATCAATTGCGCCTTTAGAAACAAAACTTATTGGATCAGACTTCTGTTTCCCAACTATTTTGCCATTGAATGATGACTTATAGTTTTTGGGACCATAAGTCATTCGACTTTCATTTATCATCTCCTCCTCAGTCATAGGTAAATAAGTATAATTGTCATTATAAGGAGGAGGAGCCTTATTAAAACCCCAACCCACAACCTTTCTTTTCCTTGTATGCGAGCTGTTGATCACACAAGTTTTTGACTAATTTGCTGGAAGAATCAAATTTTTTAATGTTTAGCTCATTTACATGATATCTATCTCTGATATCTTCCAGTTCTTTAGTCAAAATACATACTTTCTCCTAAGCTTCAAGAAAATGGGTTGTTTTTACACTTACATCATCTTTGAGTTTGATGATGTCTTTGCGCTGAGCTTCAATCTTTTCTTTATAAAGTTTTTCATTTTTAGATAATGTGAAGTTTTTATTTTTTATATCTTGATAATCCTGAATTAGCTCAGCATTATGTATTCTGTAAGCTTCAACCCTTTCCCTACACTCAGGAGAACATAAAACAGAAAGTACCTCTTCTTTGGTGAGACCTTTAACTGGAGCTGAAAGAATCTGAGTCATAAGAGCTAGATTTTCAGCAGTAGTCTCCTCCTCAGGTGCTGGAGCCTCATTCTCAGAAACGAAAACTTGATCATTTGAAGTCATGAAAGCAATGTTATTTGAAGCAGCTTGATTTTCTGGAGCTGAAATGTTCAGTCGCTCAATTTCCGAATTCCAATCAAAGTTGATGTTTGGCTGAACCACCAAGGCTTGTGCTAATCCCTGTGGTTGAGGACTTCCAGTAGCAGCACTATCAGTTAAACTTGAAGTGGTCACAAGAGCTCTTTCACGATTAGGTGTTACAGGCTGGGCAGGAGTCTGTTCTCTATTCATTGGAGGCTTTGTGTAGTTTCGAGCATAGTGTCCTTCTTCGTGACAGTTGTAACAACATAGTTTAAAAGGCACTGTAGACGCTCCTGTGAATGAAGCACCCCATCTATTTTTACCAGTTCTTTGCATAAACCTTGTTGCCCTGAATGCAGCCATAGCCATCTACCAAGTGATATCCATTTCTTCAACATCATCAGGATGAATCTGATGTAAGTCATCGCCACACCATTTAGGAGGGTCAATTTTTCCTGCAACAAATGCATTCAAACAGTTGATAACGGAGGCTACGATATCCAAATTTTCTTTAGACTGTTGTGTAAAGAAAGCAATCATCTCATTTTTCGCAGTGGAAGCGGAAGCAGTAGTGGAGGCATTCACAGCAGAAGCAGAAGCAGCTGTTGGATGTGGAGGAGTAACCTGATTAGAGGACCCAGAGTAATAGACATTTGCTGAAGTGGGGGCAGTCTTAGCAGATGCTGCATTGCTAAACATTTGAAAACCTCCTTGAGACAAAAGAGCTGTGTTATTGTCATTTGATGAAGTGGGAGCAACAGAGAATCCTGCGGCTAGCATGCTGTTTTTATAGTTGGTTTCTCTTTGTTTATCATCTAATCCACAGGCTTTAATATGAGAGATCATCTCTGACAAGCTGCACCTAGCAAGATCTTTAGTTTTCTTGATCATAGCAACATGATGATCCCAGCTTTTTGGCAATGCATTTAGAAGCTGTCTATTTGTAGATGCATTTGATGTATGAATTTCTTCCATTTGCATTTGTGTGACTATCTTCACGAACCTCTGAATTTGATTATCAACAGTTTCACCATAAATATGGTTGAAGTTGTTGAAATTTTGTCTCAGCAGATTTCTTCGACTCTCCTTCATATCTTCATTCCCTTCGTAGACGTCGATCAAGGATTCCCACAGTTCCTTGGCGGATTTGCAAGTGCGAAAACCAATAGAAATGTCTGGGCCCAATCCCTTGGTCAAGTAGGACAGTGCTCTTTCATCTTCTTCAATTATAAGTAGAGCATCTTCAGTATATTGCCTTTTGGGTTTCTTTACTTTAACACCTGGTTCAGTGGAACTATCCATCATGATCTCCCTTGGTCCCCTTAAAATGCTTCGCCAAAGTTTATAATCTTTGACCTTCAAGTGTTGTTCAAAACACCATTTCCACTCTGGGAAATCATTTGCATCAGTCAACATTGGAATGCGTGTTATGGTTCCAAGCTTTGAATCCAGTTCTTGTTGTTTGTTAAGGGCAGCCAAATCAACGTTATTTGTAGACATAATTAATTAATCAATTAATAATTTTAAGTACAAAAATTTTTCAACAGTTCAAAGTCCAAGTTCAAATCCCGTTGCAAAGTTACGTTGCGAGCCGAGACCACGGTTGTGAGTCGAGACTAAGAAGCAGACAACTCGAGACCACAGATGGTTGCGAGTCGAGACTAAATGCAGACAGCTCGAGACCGTAGTTGATTGCGAGTCGAGACTGAAACCAGACAAGTCGAGACCTTGGTTGATTGCGAGTCGAGACCAAAACCAGACAAGTCGAGATAGCTGATGGTTGCGAGTCGAGCCCAGAACCAGACAAGTCGAGACCACTGGTTGATTGCGAGTTGAGACCTGCAAAACAAATATGAGATAAATCTGTTGACTCGTAATTGTTGGGATTGAACCCTACCAGAGGAACAGATAATGTAAAGCCAAAACCTGATCACATCAGTGGATTCACAATAAGCAGACGTTTACTCTAAGCTTTCCCCTTGACATTGGTTATCTATCTGCTGATACACTCTAAGTACTGCTCTGAAGAACAACTGATGAACCAAACACTGATGAAACGGCTAAAGACTGCTATAAGGAAAACACTGAGCTCTATCTACTGCTAACTCTTAAGTACTGCTGAAGACCCAGGCACTGCCCATTCAAAGACTGATCACCTTTTGAAGAAAGCACTGATGGTTCAAACAGTCAGTGCTTAGGCTACAACAGTGGAACGTGAACAGTGTTAGACTTGTTTTGTATTTTATTATCAATCAGTTGTTAGACATCAGTAGTTTTGTATAGATCAGTGTTTATTGGTTGTTAGGCTGTTAGATGTCACTATCATGGTGACGTCAGCTGAGGTACATCAGTAGTTTGGTTTGCCTATAAATATGACAGTACTCTGTACTGTTATATTTGATTCGTTTTGAGTGAGTTCTTCTCCTCAATTCAATCCTTTCATCTTGTGCAACCAACTCTGTAGTATCAGGCTGAGGGGGAGTTTAGTCTGTAAGCTTGCATTGTAATCGTTTGCTTTTGATGTAATCTTTCGACTCTATGAAAAGCAATTGTTTATCAAACTCTATTCTCCTTTGATTGTGTTTACAAAGTTTGTTATTCATTTCCGCTGCACTTATAACTATTCATATCCATTTGATTTGTTCAAAACATACAAACAAACACAATCATGAGAGCCTCCGATCCTAACAATTGGTATCAGAGCTCGGACAGTCAAATTCGATCTAACAATCAATTTGACATAACAGTTCAGCTCAAAATTCATTGATACTAAGGTTGGTTGTTTTTTGTTGAAAGACAGAGTATCGAGTAAATCATGTTCAAAATGGTTATTCAAAAACTCTGTAAATCAACCAAGATGTCATATGACACACAAAATTTACACAACAAGTGATTTCATGCACAAGACACTCATGGTTTCTAGATCTGAAAACATATATGTTAAAACTGTGGGATCATTTCATATTTTCAAAATTGATTTCAATTGCTGTTTCGAAAAGTGTGTTGTCAACCTTTTGAATGCTAGAGTATGAACCTCAGATTTACAAAAACCTATGTTCTTAAAACATTGGTGTTTTGCTAACATAAAAAGAGGGAAAGTAAAACTTTAGTCATTCAGATCTTATGTGTTGAAAACAAGTTGAGATCCTCAAAAGGACAAAATCAACTATGTTAAAATACATTAAGAAAATCAGGAGTCAAAAACTGTTCAGATCATAGGTAATGAGAAGGTTGGCATAAGCATGTGCAGAAATGACCAAATTTCTCAAAACATTACTGCAAAATGATTCTGGAACAAGTATTCCTTAAATAAATACCCCTCAGTAAGTATTTCAATACTTATGATTGGGAAGGGTAAAAAGGGAAAAAGAAAATTCACAAAAACTCAGAAGTGTGTTTGTCTCAAAACTTTTGAAGTCAAAAGAAAAGAGTATAAATATAAAACACTTATGAGTTATAGTTAGGGTAATAATGGTTATTTAACAATTGGTTATTAAGCAACTGTGAGCATTCATCTGTTCAGGAAAAAGTTTTGATTCCCATGAATGAACTCCAAAGAGGATGAGACAAATGTTCAAAAATTTATCCATGAGTCCTCATGATTACAATCAACTGACAATAAAATGGTTCCTAACAGTGGTCAAAATGTATTTAAAATTTCAAACCACTGACCATTTTTCAACAACTTGAGAATGATATGATTATGTTTTCTTTTGAAAATACACCAGATCCTTTTTGATACTGTTCTCAGAAAATCCTTTAATCATTTTTTCTTCAAAGGATTTTCTCGAATAATCGGGATATATTGTTCATGTTTTTTGGAATAATATATTTGGAACTTTTGCTTGTTTTTGTTGGCAATAGTTTCAGTTCCTTTCAGGATGTAATACCTTATTTTTGTTGGCATTATTGTCCTCATAAATCGGTCAAAAGGAAATGGTACTTTTGTCAAGATCATGTCATACTCAGGTTTGCTCCTGAATTTTTATCAAATGTTGATTTTAAAATGTGCTTGAATTACTAGGGTACTCATGTTTTAATTGAATATTAAACGAAAATGAGCTGCCTTAGCTAAAAAGTTTTCATCATCTGGGGTACTAAACCACTGTCCTTCAAAATTGACATGTGGTAAAACCTTGAATGAAAATTCTCAAAACTGTTGCTGAATATTTGTCCTTAAGATCTGTACCATTTACCCTAACCATTGTTTTGATCAAACGTCTGATCTCTAAACACTGTCCACTGCTGAAAGTTAACCACTGATCCCTCACTTTCTTGTCAAGCACTGATGTTCAAAATCAGTGTCCTATCCACTGATATGCTATCCACTGATAGTAAAAATCATCCACTGCCCAAAATATTTACCGTTGTAACCACTGATGCTTGATACGTCAGTGGCCCTTAAAACAACTGCTCTCCATTCTTCATCCACTTCATCAGTGTTTGACAAGTGGTCAGTTTTTAGCCCTCAGATTGTAATAATCGCTGCCACATCAGCGATCATTTTTTTTCCCTTAATAAAACCCTGCCCTAAACCCCAAACAGGGTTTTACACTGTCGAATTGAATTCCAAAATTCTCTTCTCAAAGCAGTTTCCAACCCTTCTTCTCCAAAATCTTCAAAAACATTCTTCGTTCTTCTCCGCAAAAATGACAAAATCAAAGTCGAAATCAAAATCAAAACCAAAATCACCACCACCCTCCAAAGAGGTCGATCAAACGGCCGAAGAATCCAACGAAATTCCCATACAAATCACCGCACAACTACGTGGGTCTCCTCACAAAACCCACAAACAACCATACTTTCGATTCCATTCTCGACACCATATCTACATCAAAGTACAAAACTTTGTTGACAGTAGACGCTCCCATATATCTGCAAACCCAGAGAGAGTTCTGGAAAAATGCTGTGCTTGAAAAACAAGATGACAAGACAGTAGCCATTAACTCCTCGATACAGGGAAAAGCAATCAAAATCACACCGCAATCAATCTCAGAAGTCCTCAAACTCGATAATCTGAAAGGTAAAACTTCCTTTGACAAAAACGAGTTAAAAGCTGATTTTCTGAAAAAGGGGATATGCAGAACAATCAAAGGTAGATACCTTACAAAAAGGTTATTTCCCGTCTGCACCCAGATTTTTATTTCACACACTTTTGATGTGTGTTTCAAATAAAACAACATCTTTTAACGAAATACCATTGAAGATTCAATGCCTGGGCTATGCTATTTTAAGCAATAAAGATTACAACTACTCCCAGGAGATCTTCAATGACATGGTAAAGAATGTTGATAGCAAATCATTTCTTCTTTTTCCAAGATTTCTAAGCTATTACTTTAAACAAAAATTTGAAAAAGAGGATGAAAATTTGCCCAAACAAGGTGTCCATTTTCAAATAAAAGGTTTAACAATTGAAACATTTTCAAGAATGATGGCACCAATAAAGTTAAAAGCAAAGGTGCCTGAGCAGACTTTAGAAACTGCCACTGATCCTCAGGCAACTTCTGCTGAGCCCACTGCTCCAGGTGATCAAAGCAGTACAACCACTGCTTTGAAACCCACACCTGATATTACCAAAAAGACCAAAAGAAAAACATCCAGAAAACCCACCAAACCCAAAACAAAGGCAACTCTGGAAGATGAGATCCCAGAGGAAATGCCTGTGACAACACAAAAGTCACCACAAACCACTGCTGCTACTTCCTCACAGCAGTTGGTAGAAAGATCTCCACCTTTGCCTAAAACTCCTCCTGCATCCTCACAAAAGGATCAGGTTGTAAGCACAGGGACACCACACTATGAAGCTCTGAATCCACTCGGATCCATCTTCCTCAGTCCTGATCCCAAGGACATGTCTCTTTCAACCACCATACCCTCACCAATCATAATGCCACAATCCATGCTACCCTTGTTACGTGCAGCTGCTATAGCTCAGACACAAACCAGTTCCTCTTTATCACCTATCACTGAGAGTATACCCCCACAAGTGACTGGGTCTGATGCTACTACTCCTGCTATCCCAGCAACAATTGAGGAGGTTACACCCCCTGAATTACAAGTAACTCTCGGTGGTAGTTCAAGTGGAGCAGCAACTACAACTGGTGGATCAACAGATCTTCAGTTGGACAGTTGTTTCATAAGTAAGACTCCCTTGAAGGCAATTTCTTCCATGGCAACTTCGGTAACCACCAGTGAGTTGGATCTAACCACTGGTACCATCAAAGGTTTATCGAGTGCTGAAGAAAGAAGTCCCTAGTACCAAGAACAAGGGGCATCAATGGGTGATTTTTGGGACTCAGTTCCTAATTCAAACATTGATATAACCACTGCTGGTGGGGATTCAGATGATCCTACTAAAGTAGGCGATGATTCAAAATATCAGGAATTGACGAACAGAGTTGAAAAACTTGAAGATTCAGTTGCAGAAATAAAGAACATGGTGCAAGAGATTTTAAAAGCTCAAAAAGCACAAGCCACTGCTGTTCCTGCTCAAGCACCTGCACAACATGCATTTGCTGCAAATGAGCTTTGGAATATTTTTCAACCCATGCTTGAAAAACAGCAACATATGGCTGATAAAAAGCATACTATTCAAGTACAAATGCTGACCAACATGGTGGAATCAAGGTTTAAAGACACTCAAGCAGATATCAAGGCTATAAAGGCTAGCATTCAAAGCGCTTCTGGCAAAGTTCCTTCTTCCATATCATTTCTTGTTAACCCCCTTCAGATAATGCCAAAAGGGGGAGAATATCAAGCTGTTGGGAAAAATGTATAAAATGTGAATAGAACATGGCCTTTGTATTGAGCATGAAAAAGAAAAAGAAAAGGAAAAACAGGTCTCAAAACCTGTTAGTCAAACAGCTGATACACTAGTAGTTACAAAAACTGCTGACAGTAGCCAAACAGCTGCCGTGTCATCAACACACACACCTTCAACACACACCACTCTACCACACACCACCACAACTACTGCTCTACCACCATCATCTACAATCATACCATCACCACTGCCTCCTGTCATAAAACAGAAGACAACAGATGTTACAACATCTGTTGTAATGACAGCAGCGGTTGAAGCACCAGTTGGTTCAACAGTTGTTTGTCAGACACTCTCCATCATTCAAACCACTGATTCACCCAAAACATCATCTGCCCCTTCTTCATTAAAAAGGAGAAGGAATCTCATATCAGATGATGATTCACCACCACCATCACCACCATCAAAAACTACCTCACCACTTCCATCCCCTGCTCAAAAGCAGAAGACAACTGCTGACATATCAGCAGTTGTAATGACAACAGATGTTGAGACACCAGTTGTTTCAACAGCTGTTAGTCAGTCATCCACCACTGCTCTCACCTTTCCTACATCACAACCAAAGCTCTTCAACAGAAAAAGAAAGCCAATCTCTGCTGATGAGAGTATACATGATCCTAATGCTGCACAACATCCACTGGAACTTGAAGCTATCAAAAATGAGATGAGGCAATTCTATACAGAAGAAGATCATTCAAAAAGAAGATTCTCCTCAATCATAGGTTACATTCCACCAGATGATATGGATGACTACCTCAAAATCAAGGCAAGGCAAGCTAAACTAAGAGCTAAAGTTGAGAGTGAACATGAACGTTTAAGCGAAGATGGCATTGCTAAAAGACTGGAGTTCTACTTCACAAAAGTAAAGCAGATAGAAGAGTTTGCACAAGACCTAATCAAAGAAAAGGCTGATCAAAAGAAAAAGTTAAGAAAACAATATCTAGCCTACATCATGAAAGAGAAGTTCTATCCTGCTAAAGAACAACAGTTCGAAGAATGGCCAATAGTCGCTCTAAAGCATGAGGCAGAAAGGATTGAGAAAATCAAGAATGATCCTACAAAGAAGAAGAATGCTCCAAACTGGAGAAAATACAAAAAGCTCATTGCTGACCTAACTGCTGAGTATAAAAGAAAGAAAAAGGAGTTGGTGGATGCAAAAATGGATACTGCTGAAGCCATATCAAAATGGTCAAAACAGCAGACTGATGAAGCCTATAAAAGGCTAAAGAAAAGAAAGATAACTATTTCAAGTACCTCAAAGAAGCATGAACAAAGAATGAAGCTTGAACAGCAGACAGAAAACCTCAAAACACTGTTCCGGTCTACTTTTGTGACAAACCAAGAAGAAAAAGAACAGTTGACCAGTGAAGAGGTGAAAGAAAAGGAGGTTGAGTACTTCACAGAATCCATCATGAAAATGGGTCTAAAAGAAGAAAGCTCAGAAAAACTTCAAAACCTTTTTAAAAGGATGTTAACCAAACCTGCATCACCAAACACTTCAACAGACATGACAAACATTGAAAGGCAGGAGTTGATTGAAAGAGAAACTGCAAAAGATATAGCTGCAGCAAATGATGTCATTGAAATGGCTTTCAAAAGAATGTCTGAAAGTCTGCAAGTTTTCTCAAGGCCAATATCTCAAAGCTCATCTTCAAATAAATCTCTCCCAAGAAATCCATTGGGTTTAAAAGTACTAAAGTGGCTCTCTGATCAAAAGACCCACGTATTGACTCTGGTCAGATCCAATGGAGAGGTGAAGTACATATCAAGGAAAGAAGCACTAGGCCTTAGTGTTCAAGATTTGCAGGATCTCCTTGAACTTACACTGTGCCGGGATGAAGATGATACAAGTTCCAAAGCATTTGAAGAAGAATTCAAAAGAAAAGCAAGGGAACTTGTGATGAGCAATAAAGATCCAGAATAATGACAGGTTTTGGCATTATCTGTTCCAGGGGGAGATTGTTGGGATTGAACCCTACCAGAGGAACAGATAATGTAAAGCCAAAACCTGATCACATTAGTGGATTCACAATAAGCAGACGTTTACTCTAAGCTTTCCCCTTGACAGTGGTTATCTATCTGCTGATACACTCTAAGTACTGATCTGAAGAACAACTGATGAACCAAACACTGATGAAACGGCTAAAGACTGCTATAAGGCAAACACTGAGCTCTATCTACTGCTGACTCTTAAGTACTGCTGAAGACCCAAGCACTGCCCATTCAAAGACTGATCACCTTTTGAAGAAAGCACTGATGGTTCAAACAGTCAGTGCTTAGGCTACAACAGTGGAACGTGAACAGTGTTAGACTTGTTTTGTATTTTATTATCAATCAGTTGTTAGACATCAGTAGTTTTGTATAGATCAGTGTTTATAGGTTGTTAGGCTGTTAGATGTCACTATCATGGTGACGTCAGCTGAGGTACATCAGTAGTTTGGTTTGCCTATAAATATGACAGTACTCTGTACTATTATATTTGATTCGTTTTGAGTGAGTTCTTCTCCTCAATTCAATCCTTTCATCTTGTGCAACCAACTCTGTAGTATCAGGCTGAGGGGGAGTTTAGTCTGTAAGCTTGCATTGTAATCGTTTGCTTTTGATGTAATCTTTCGACTCTATGAAAATCAATTGTTTATCAAACTATATTCTCCTTTGATTGTGTTTACAAAGTTTGTTATTCATTTCCGCTGCACTTATAACTGTTCATATCCATTTGATTTGTTCAAAACATACAAACAAACACAATCATGAGAGCCTCCGATCCTAACAGTAATCCCTGATTTTCAGCACTTTTCAAAAATTCAAAGATATCATAATCTTTGAATTTTCTTTGATCACCAAAACTCCGAGAAATCAGCTAACAATTTTCTGAAATCACACAAACCAAAATCAGTAATTTCTTTCGATAATTTCTAAGAACAGTTTGAAGATTGAATGTTATCACTGCAAAACAAATACTGAAAAACCAGATCAGTAGCATAAGATGTTCTTGAATCCGAATGATATCAAAATCGAACCAAGATTGGTTTCTTGGCTCTGATACCAATTGTAAAATCCGATAGGATCGTTCAATGATATCAAACTTTAACTTATGAGAGTGCGGAAAACAATCACAAGCTGATTCAAGAGTAAAACAAATATAATCCAAAACAATATGAATTAAAACAAACCGAGACTTGCATTCAATGATTAACAAAGACTGATACAAGACTCCTTGATGTTTTCGGCTAGCCTTCAACTCGCAATCAGCTGATCAACCTCAACCAAATGGTTGAGGTTTGCTTAAATACTAAACACATGGACTCATAACCTAAGCCCACTTCAAACCATCCAAACTAGCCCAACCCATACATTTCGACCCAAAATATAAAGTAAACAATTACAAGATCAACCCTTTAACTAATCAATCCTTCATGTATAAACCTTTAGGTTCCAACAACTTTATTTTCCAAAGATAGACGCGAAGAACACTCGATGTTGGACAACGAAAGCATCACTTGTGCGAAGACCCACCTTCGTACGAAGGCACAGCTTTGTACGAAGCCTCTGTTTCACACCGACACTTCGATTTTCGACCGTTTGAGCACTTTGGAGGAGTTACGCTTCTGTTCCCGTACGCAGGCTGATCTGGGGCTCCCTTCAATCCATTTTCAGATCGTGTTCACTTGCTAGACACGTACTGTGAGTATACTCGAACCCATTTTCGTTTAACGCACTTTTGGGTGTTACATACATTCTCTATCAAAAACACAACACTTAAACGCTTTACAACCGCTAGCCACACTCGCATATTATGTCACACCCCGACCGCGTAAAATAACAAACCACGGCGGAAACATCTGGGAGTGTAGCAACATAATTATTGTTCCATAACCATGGTAATTAAAGTTTTGTTTTATTTATAAATAAGGGGTTACATTGTCTTAAAACAATGGAAACAAAGAGTACATAACATAATTAAAACTAGTCTAGCTTCATTTTATGTCACTAAGGCACAGGTCCGCCTAAGTGTATCTTGCTCATCCTATGCATCAGCTCCTGAAAACATATGTGAAAATAGATACGTCAGCATAAAAATGCCTGTGAGATACATAGGTTTATTGATTTAGGATTCATGACTTGTAAGTTTAAAGAAGTGTTTAACAAAAGTTAGTCATGAATCTTATTAAAAGTGTTTTCTTTTATAAATCATATGAAAATCGATAAGTAATTAGATTATATATATATATATATATATAAGAAAGATGTGTGGTTAAATAAATAACCAAGTAAAATGAATTTGTATAAGTTATGTTATTTGTAAAACAATGTTTATGTGAAAATATGTTCTTTGTATAATATGTAATATGTCTAAAATGAAATGGTTCACATAACTCTACGATATGTACTATCATAAAAGCACTTATATATAGGAAGTACCAGCGGCGTATCCACCATGCTTTTATCATATTACACACGCCTCGTTATATAAATCGCTTCCCCAAACAAAGCACCAACATGTCTTGTTTAAACAAATGTCAAATGTTTATGTATACAATGTCTATTGTCAAATGTAAGTCATGTAATGTGTAATCAAATGTTATGTATGGCAAAGTAAATAAAAATATCTACTCTAACCATATGTAAAATGTACAAAACAATGTATTTGAATAAATCAAAGTTTAAATCAAAAGTTATGTTTTGTAAAACAAATGAATGCTCTACTGATACAAACATCTATGTGGTATTGTTAAAGCTATACATCCAAGCCTTGAGACTGTAAGATAAACCCTAGAACAAATCAAGGGTTATCAAAAATGTTTTCAGATTCAGTCATTCCTTCCACCCAAACAAACCTAGGATTTCAGGAATGGGAGTTGTCAAGTCCTATGGTACCACTACTTACTACCGAGCGGCGTAGCTAATCTTAATGAATGTACTTTAGTTTCGTTAAACAAACCAAATGTCATACTAAATGTAAGCATGTTATGAAAATAATGTACCTAGTATGCTAAGTGAACATACAAGGTAGAAATGTAAAACAATGTGTCCATATGCTGAGTGAACATATGCAACAGAAATGTAATGTAAATCAATGTGTCCATATGCCAGTGAACATATGCAACAAAAGTATTTATGAAAATCAATGTGCTAGCATGTTAAGTGAACATACATAGCAAAACAATATGAAATCATGTACTATATGCGTACTAATGAACATAGCAAGTATATGTTATGAAAGCATGAAAAGCACGAAAGTAACAAGTAGGCACATGTGTTTCACCCCAAAATATTTGAAAACAGTAAAAGAGGGGACTATGTACTCACTTGAGAATGCTTATAAGTCCTTGAATAACAACCAAGCAAAGCTAGAGTGTGACAACTCGTAATTTCAAGTCTTCTCTATGTACCGATTTCTTTACACATTACATGTTATATTGTAACTTACGAATGTGCTGCATATTTAGTTAATGTGTTTAATTGCCTTTATATTGTGACCATGTGAAACTTATTTGGCTACACCCGTGCACCGTTAAATGTTTGTATGTGTGTGATTGGTTAGGTATATCGGAACCGTTAACTGTTAGATGTGTTGACTAGTTATTTTGGGAACTTGTATTAACTTTGATGGGCCGCAAACTTACTTGACACACACACACACACTTTTGGCAACATGGGCCCCTCCCATATTGGCTCACACGTTGGATTGGGCCTGAATCAAAACCCCAACCCATGCGTTATATGTATACATGTGGGGAGGGCATCATGTTACGTTTTTTTTGGAAGCAAGTTGCAAACCCTAGCACCTCATCCTTCTCTCCATTCGATGATAGTAACCTGTTCGGAGTTCATCCCTCTCGGAGCTTGTCCATCATATTCAGCGACAACCCCTTTTGGTCGATCTAGGGTGTTACTAGGAGACTTGATAGATAATACAAACCATGATAAATTGCATGAATACATGATGAAGAAACATGGGTGCACTTGTTGTAACAAAAACAGGTTAGTTATAATGTGCTAGTGTTTTTGTTAATTGATGACTTTGTGTTATAACATGTTTATAGATGTGTTAATACGATGTACGGATCTTGAATTACACGTGGTTTGATTGGTCTGATATATGAGGTTTGCATGATAATAGAGTATGTGTTGGATATTTTATGTTAATCAACTGATAGATCCGAGCTAGATGTAGGGCGACTGATGTTTGATGAACTTGGGTTATCATAAATCATAGGAATTGATTAAGTGTTTGCGTGTTTGCGTTGATTGTCTACCGGCGGCAGTTAGGGTTTGCTGCCCATAAACCATCCGACGAAAATACCAGTCCGACAAAACCTGGAGTTTCACCATGCTTTAGTCCCACGAAACCTGGAGTTTCCTCACACACATTTACACGGCGAAAGTTGGAGTCCGTCGCGTGATAAACTAGCTGTCTTATGATCTTGACTGAATATTATTTAATCATTAATGTAGTGGCCATGTGCTTTGATTAAATGCTATTCTATCGGCCCAATGGAGGTTGCACACCAGTAATCACATGAATCACTTTAAGCTTTATAAAATGATGGCCCATGTGTTAACTAAAAAGAGTAATAAATGAAATATTAGCCCACTAAACCGATTTTATCATATTAAGTATTTTGACAGCCACGTGATTGTACCTTGACTGGCCCGATAAATTGTCAGCCCATTAATTAAAATAATCGGTCCACTAATAGCTTGAATACCCTAACATTTGTCGGCCATTATTGTGTGTTTAGATAATTACATAAAGATAATACGTTAAATTATGATGCATATTTACTTGTCACAATTAGCGGGTGTACTTGAATGCAAACCAAACCACTTGTGATGTAGTGTGATATGAACTTGTGTTGTTTTTAGACCCAACTGCTTGTTATGATCTACGTAATAATATACGTGTTGTTTATTTGTAATTTGTGTAATAAATGCAAAGGACACCTGTTTTATGTTTACATGAAATTGACTGATATTGATAACCATTATTGAGAACATGAACATGTATTATAACGGGTGTGACATTTAACTGCTGGTCATGTGTCCGCTATTTGTGTAATGTGAATATGGAATACATGAATTATGTGCATATAATCTGATTACCGTTCGTAACTATGCTAGGATTTAGTTGACCAACTGTAAACGTAAACAAAGTAACTAGTCATACCGAGCAAACCAAGGTGAGTTCACACTTTCTAAGGCATGGGATTCCTGGTGGTTGGGAATGGGTTAATGAATTAAAACGGAACCTACATATCCTCCTTGGGTAGGATATGTACCGCCATCCTCCATGGGTAGGATGCCAATATTAATCTTGTGTATTCTCCTTGGGTAGAATACGTACGTTAGTCCTCCTTGGGTAGGACAACAACCTTAACTTACTAGACAAAACTCTATCATTAAGTCCCTCATTTTATATTGACTTAATCGCCGAGGCCGATGGCGAGCGGGTCATTATTTAATAGCGCTATTAGGTTTGACAAACCTCACACCGTGCCGGTCAGACGGGCGTGTACTAATGGATCATGGCAAACAGTCAATGATGATAGACATTGACTTAGGGCACAACTTACTTTCGTCAGTAGTCGATATGGTAACGGTCTAGTGGTTCACATGGAGAAGCCCCCACTGGTTATGGTTTGGGAAAGAAGGAATTGGTTAATCATATTTTCAACTATGGGGTAACCCCCATGGCAAGTAAGCCAGGTAAAGAAAAACTATGTTTTTTAAACAGCTTAAAACGAACACCCAACTATGAATTCGCTCAACTTTGTTGTTGATTCGTTGTTACATGCCTTGCAGGACTTTAGGTACATATCAATTGGAACTTGCTGTCTGGGAAGCTGGAGTGGTCATGGGTCGAGATACATGGAATCTCAATACAAGCTCAATGGTTTATGTACTCTTGGTTTACTAAACACTTAACAAATGATTTATGCTTCCGCTGTACACAATGAATGATATGTATCGTTTGTAACACTTTATGTTAATAAATGAAAGTTTTATTTAATTATAATTATGAGTTCAATGTGATTGGTGGCTTGGATCTTGGTCAGTCACGCCTCCTGCGGTGATACTCCGCTTGTGGATTTTGGGGGTGTGACAGATTGGTATTAGAGCCATTGGTTATAGTGAACTTGGTTTTAAAAAGGGGAAAACGTTTTATAAAACCAGACTATAACCGAACGGTTCTGAAAATGTGAATACGACCATGACACTCAGCTCCAGATTGCAAGGTTCGTCTTTCTTACTTATTGCATACATTACGTGACTAGTATACATTTGTTTATGACGAAACATACGAACACACACTCGTCACTATAGCATGATGGCATGGATTGCTTGCTTACCTTATGATGCGTTGATAGTATGCCATAGTCCTTTGATTTTTCGTGATCTTATTACCTTGACGACCTACGTTTGACATCTGAGTTTGAGGAACCATTTGACATGAGTTAGGAGGAACTGAGATGAGCATGCAAATCGCAATATTATTGTGGGTGCACACATAATAATAAGGTGGGGTGCGTGTGAGTCCCAGTGAGGCTTAACAAGTGGAAAAGGGGTTCTGTTCCGTTATTTGATCGATGTGAAACATGACAACCTATAGGGGTCATAACAGTGATTGTCCCCTACTCGAACGTGAACTTTCCATTCATCTCGGGATCCTTTCGAATCCCGATGCTATCGAGTATTAACTGAACACCCATCTGAACACCTAGCGAACTGTGTAAAATATTAGGTGCTTATACGAACATCCCCGAGTTGGATGTTGCAACGACAATGACTGGTTTATATCTCTCTCACCTTTCTTCATTTGATGGAAACTTAACGTATTGACGCCTTGGATCCCGAAGTGCGATCACTTCTGCAACACTCTCGTAACATATCATGTATTACTCAGTCAACTTGCAAGAATGATGGACTTCAGTATTTGAACGACCCTAATTGCCAACAATGAACATCAGCGATTTGACTCCAATCGAATCCTTAACCCCAGCCAGTGACTCATGGGAGTCAACTTTTACGAATTAATCAGGAGATAAGCAATGACAACTGACCGTAGAATGGAATGTGAAACTCCCCGCACAGGGAGTAGTGCCTTAGCACGTACCATGGAATGTGAGGAGGTGGACCTTGTCGGTAAAAGGTCGTAGAGCTCCGTTTCAAACAACAGCATTAGAGGCAACAGTCACGGCAATAACAAGGTATTTGTAATGGTAACCAACAGTATGGAAAGTGAAGGTGCCTACGGCATGGAGTGGCCGATGTTGAATCCAACAACAACAACCAAGGAAACGACGGTCGTACTGGAAACCCTCGCAGCGAGTGCAACCATACGGGATATGATGCTCATGGAGGGGCATTTAGGATTGGCGTGGGTGACGCCAGGGTTATAACAACAGGGTGGCCTACGTGTTCTTGGTGACTAATCACTTCGCCACCTTTTTGCTAAACCCTGATGCATCTTGAAACCGAACCTATTGTGGAATCGGCTGATGGCAAGGCAATGGAAACCTCATATGATCGTTGGGATGCAAACTAGACCTTGTGGGATAAGTGTTTGACATCGACCTTTCTTCGGTTGTTCTTGATAGATCTACCCTGTGAAGAGAAGATTCTACGTATCCCTCTCCTAGTGGAGGATTGTTATCTGTTCTAGCGTGTCAGCGTGGTGCAGAGGTTAGCATCAAATCAGCAGTAAAGGCCAGAAGTGTCCATGGAAGGATTATCCCGCTATGACAGCACTCGTTACTGATGTCAAGGCTAAGGAAAAGAGGATCGAGGATCCACCAATTGTTCGTGATTCCACCCAGTATGCTACGGGCGGAACTATCAGGTTTACTTCCACAACTATTAGACAGACTCTCAGTTTGATCTCACGCTAGAGGCAGCCCTGATTCTTCGTATCTCTTTCCGTCTTGTACCAGGAGGGTTGCGAGAATTGTAAAAATCAACAACAGGGACTGATGGACAGGAGCTTGATCGGACCTAGTTTTTTCTTTGGGGAGCCCCAGTTATATCCAGGAAGATAGATTGTATCATTGGATATGTGTACTGATTATCGAGAACTCAACAAGGTGACAGTCAAGAACCGTTCGCTATGACCATGTTGTAACACCCTGTTAACCAGTTACGAGGAACAAGCTTCCATTCGAGGATTGGCTAGTGAACGAACTATCATCAGATGGAACTACAAGAGGAGCATGCTCTTATAACAGCATGTCGAACGCAATGCAACCATTTCAACTTTGTACATCATGATCATTCAGTAGATCAACTTACCAGCAGCTCCAGGGATCGCATGAATCGACCGTATTTGTGGACAAGGTTCTGAATCATGACCAGGAGAAAGGAACACCACGGGTGGCATATGTATTCTATCCCAACGCTTCTGTGGGAGGAGCCACTGTCACACCCCGACCACGTATAACATACAAAACGTGGCGGAAAACGTCGGGGAGTGTTGTAACAGAATTAATTGTTTCATAACCATGGCATAAAAAGTTGTATTTTATTTATCAACATAAGAGTTACATTGTTTTAAACAGGAATCAAAGAGTTCATAACATAATTAAACTAGTCTATCTTCATTTTAAGTCTCTAAGGCACAGGTCCGCCCTAGTGTCACGATCATCATCCTACGCAAAAGCTCCTGAAAACACATGTGAAAATAGGTACGTCAGCATAAAAATGCCTGTGAGATACATAGGTTTTGTGAAAATAGGATTCATGACTTAAGTTTAAGAAAAAGTTGTTTAGCAAAAGTCAGTCATGAACCTTGTAATTGTTTTGTTTTGTAAATCATTTAAAAAGCGATAAGATCAAATGATATGTATAAATAAAAGAATAATACATGGTTAAATGAATAACCAAGTAAAATGAGTTGTATAAAATAAGTTGTTTGTAAAGCAATGTCGTGTGAAAGATATGTTATTTGTATAAAATGTTATATGTCTAAATTGAAATGATTCAAATAACGCTACGATATGCAATACCATACAAACACTTATATATAGGAAGTACCAGCGGCGTATCCACCATGCTTGTATCATATTACACACGCCTCGTTACTTAAATCACTTAAACAAACTATCAATGTATAAAGTCCAAGTTTAAACCAATTGTCAAAAAGTCCTTGTATAAACCATGTCAAATGTTAAGAAGTCCAAAAGTAGTCAAGTAATGTGTAACAAATGTTATGTATTGTAAGTAAAGTATTGTCACATAATCCAAATGTAGAAATGTACAAAACAAAGTATTTTGAATATATCAAAAAGTTATGTTTTGCAAAGTAATGCATGTTACATTGATACAAACATTTATGTGGGAAGTTAACGCATACATTCAAGCCTTGAGACAGTCGGATAACCCTTTGAGTCAAGGTTATCAAAAGAAATGTATTCGGATTCAGTCATTCCTTACATCCAAACAAACCCGAGATGTCAGGAATGGGATTTGTCAAGTCCTATGGTACCAGTACTTACTACCGAGCGGCGTAGCTAATGTTAATGAACGTATATAAGTCTCGTTTGTGCAAACCAAATGTTATAGCAAATTGTATACATGTCATATGAAAACAATGTACTAAGTATGCTAAGTTAACATACAAAGCAGAAAAGTTATGTAAATCAATGTGCTAGCATGCTATCAGTCAACATACATAGCAGAAATGTAATGTAAAACAATGTACTAAGTATGCACACAATGGGCATATATAGCATGAAATGAAATGTAATCATGTACTATAATGTACTAACAAACATAGCAGGTATATGATGTGAAAACAGGACAGCATGAAAGTAACAAGTAGGCACATGTGTTTCACCCCAAAACAGTTTGAAAACAGTAAAAGAGGGGTCTATGTACTCACTTGAGATTGCTCAGAAGTCCTAAGATAACTACCAAGCAATGCTAGAGATCACGGAATCAACCGACACCTAATATAGGTAACTATGTTAATAAACCGGACCTAAATCGGAAGATTTAGATAGAATGAGGGTTAGTAAACCAAACGAGTATGGAGACACGTGTCATATGGTTTAACAAAGCCTACATACTAAATGAAACCTAACCTAAGTGCTTACGACCCATTACGACCCGTTTAGGTAGCTTATGTTATTTTAATGCGTCGTTCGTGTGAAACGCGTTTGGACTGCCTAACTAGTCCTATGACAAGTAGCATATGCCTTAACATGTCTAATATTGTTGTCAAATCAGTTTAGATGTCAAAAGTTATGTTACATATGTTTAAAATGAATTTTGGCATCAAAGGGGTATTTTGGTAATTTACCTAAGGCATATAAACTACCTATCATACAACTACTTAAACGAAGCGACCATAAGGTATAACCTCAAAAGGTTATTCCCTATATGCTATGGTCACCTAATGTGTTTGGTCGGGTTCGAAGGTATAAGCGATTTATTAGATCGCTTACCCTTACGACCCTAGACAACGTGGTAATCAGTAGGCATAGTCACAAGAGACTATAACCATCGTGATTACAATCACGTTGCGAAGTTCAAACGAACTTCGCATTGACCATAAACTGGTCAATGCAGAAAGTCAAACAAAGTTTGACTTTCGGACTCGAAAAGCAATAAAAGAACGAAGGAACACTTACAAAGGGTCCCCGAATGCTAATCTAGCTCAAAATAGCTCAGGTATGAAACAAAGGTTTCAACTTAGAGCACATTAGATCAGATTCTTATGAGGAATGAGTGAACATAAGGTGGGTATTTATAGTTTTCGGTTCACCGTTAGGATCGTTTCTTGGAAAAGGGGGAATGATCTAGCCCGTACACTTGTCGGAATGTTGTGGTAACTGATTTTGGCCACCACAAGAGATTAACATGTGGAACTTGACCTTTGGGGAGTGTTTAAGGGCTGTTAACAGCTAGAAAATGACCTTTGCTGATTCTGAAGGGGCCTCGCGTGACGCTAAGGACCCTCGCGTCACGCCTAGCCCTTCTTTTGGCAGAAATGGAAGATTAGGTCCCTGCACATTGTTTCGTTGCGTAACGGCACTTCTAACACCCGTCAATCCCAATTTCAAGCTCCACAATGATGTTAAGACATAGGGAACATAAAATATGCTTGAAAATATCTCGGATGTCGGTTCGTTTGGCCGTACGATTGTGTTGTTCGGTTAATTACGACGGAATGCGCATAAGCGCGAAAAACGATCCAAATGGCGTGACGAATGGATTTTTTTCTTATGCCAAACACTAAAATAAAATATTTTAGTGCTCACATAAATTTTTGGATGTCCGGATATATTCAAAACGTAAGTTATGCGCGAAAGTGCAAACTTATGCACTTTTTGACACTTTTAGTCCCTGAATGACCCAAAAGTTTATTTTAGCACACCAAACCCCTCAAAGCCTATTTCTAAGCTATATAAAGGATATTTAAGGTGTGTTTAACTTATGGTCATGTTCTGGAATGTTCGTTATAGTTCAAATTGGCATACTTTCGCAGTTTGTCAACTTTAGTCCCTGTAAGCGAATTAACTTGTTTTTGCCATACCAAAGCCTTCAAAACTTATTTCTAAGTTATGTAAAGGTTATTTAAGGTATGTTAAGTATATGTTGATGTTCCGGAGTATTTGTCGCATTAAACTGATTACGTTTACGCATCAGTTTGCGTATAACTCTCCAGAAAGTGATATAGAGTTTCAAATTACATAAAAGTCAAAACATGAAAAATGTAAAACACAACCAAAAAAACATTGGGATCAAATAACATTGTTTTATTGATAATTGAACTGTTCATAATGATTACAAGCACAGATGTTACAGTCTCCCCTACTTGTGGAAATTTCATCCCGAAATTTATTTAGAGGAAACTCGTGGGAAAAGATGCGGATATTTCGCCTTCATTTGATCTTCACGTTCCCAAGTAAACTTGGGTCCACGTTTAGCTTCCCAGCGAACTTTGACCAAAGGAATGCGCTTGCGTTTTAGCCACTTGACTTCACGTTCCATGATTTCCACAGGTTTCTCAACAAATTTCAGTGTTTTGTCAACACGAATTTCGTCAAGCGGTATGTGGAGGTTCTCATCAGCTAAACACTTCTTGAGATTGGACGCGTGAAAAGTTGGATGAACATTTCCAAGTTCAGGAGGTAACTCAAGTCTGTAGGCTACCTTTCCGATACTTTCGACGATCTTGAATGGTCCAACGTATCTAGGTGCAAGTTTTCCTTTCTTTCCAAATCTGATCACACCTTTCCAAGGTGAGACCTTAAGTCATACTCGATCACCGACTTGAAATTCCAAGGGCTTGCGTTTTGGGTCTTCGTAACTCTTTTGACGGCTTCTAGCTGTCTGAAGGTTATCACGAACTTTCTTAATCTTGTCAGTTGTCTCTAAAATGAGGGCAGGTCCAATAAGTTGAGCCTCGCCGATCTCATTCCAGCAGACTGGTGAACGACATTTTCGATCATAGAGAGCCTCGAAAGGAGCCATTTTGATGCTGGTGTGATAACTGTTGTTGTAGGAGAATTCAATTAACGGAAGATGTGAATCCCAACTACCACCAAAGTCGATCACACAAGCTCTAAGAATATCCTCCAGAGTCTGGATTGTTCTTTCAGATTGACCATCCGTTTGCGGATGATAAGCTGTGCTCAGATTAAGTTGGGTCCCCATAGCAGATTGCATGGTTCTCCAAAAATGAGAAGTGAAACGAGCATCTCTGTCAGAAATGATGTTCAAAGGAACACCATGTCGTGCTACAATTTCATCCACATAGATTTTAGCAAGTTTGTCAGCAGGAAAATCCTCACGGATTGGCAAGAAATGTGCTGACTTAGTAAGACGATCAACGACTACCCAGATGGCATCATGACCTTTCTTTGTGCGCAGAAGTTTAGTAATGAGATCCATAGTAATGTTTTCCCATTTCCAAACTGGGATCTCTGGTTGCACCAATAAACCCGAAGGACGCTGATGTTCAGCCTTAACCTTAAGACAAGTAAGGCATTTTGATACGTATAAGGCAATGTCTTTCTTCATACCAGGCCACCAATAGTGAATATGAAGATCCTTATACATTTTATCCGAGCCAGGATGAACATAATAATGCGACTTATGGGCTTCATCCATAAGCAAGGTGCAAAGGTTATCTTGGCTTGGGACCCACAAACGATCCATGAAGTAGTACGATCCATTGTCCTTCAGTTCCAGATCAGGTGTTATGTGATAGGGAAATTCCTTATCCATTAAACCTTGTGAAACACAAGATTGTTGAGCCTGAGAAATGCATGCTTGGATATCGGATCGAGCTTGAATAACAGATTGAACACGTACACAATGAAGCTTAGTACGTTCCTTAGGACTCAATGCATCAGCTACGACATTCGCCTTACCAGGATGGTAGCGAATTTCGCAGTCATAGTCGTTTAAAAGCTCAACCCAACGTCGTTGCCTCATGTTGAGTTCTTTCTGGTTGAAGATATGCTGAAGACTTTTGTGGTCTGTGAAAACCACACATTTTGTACCATACAAATAGTGTCTCCAGATCTTAAGAGCGAAGACAACTGCACCCAACTCAAGATCATGAGTGGTGTAGTTCTTCTCATGTATCTTCAACTGCCTCGATGCATATGCTATGACTTTGTTCCTTTGCATCAGGACACAACCAAGACCCAATTTAGATGCGTCGCAATAAACGACGAAATCATCATTGCCCTCAGGCAAAGTTAGAACAGGCGCGTCACAAAGTTTCTGCTTCAAAATCAGAAATGCTTCCTCTTGCTTGAATCCCCAATCAAAGGGCTTGTTCTTCTAAGTTAGAGCAGTTAGAGGAACTGCAATCTTTGAGAAGTTCTCAATGAAGCGGCGGTAATAACCCGCTAGACCAACAAAAGAACGAACCTCAGTAGGAGTAGTAGGCGTATCCCAATCCTTAATCGCACTGATCTTGGAGGGATCTACATGAATACCTCGTTCTTTGACAATATGTCCTAAGAATTGAACTTCTTTAAGCCAGAATTCACACTTGGAGAATTTGGCGAAAAGTTGCTCTTTCTTTAGGAGTTCCAAAGTAAGACGAAGATGTTGCTCGTGATCAGCTCGCGTCTTAGAGTAAATCAAAATGTCGTCAATAAAAACAATGACGAACTGATCCAAATAAGGCTTGCAGACCCTATTCATCAAGTCCATGAAAACAGCAGGTGCATTAGTCAAACCGAATGGCATGACTGTGAACTCATAATGCCCATAACGAGTGCGGAACGATGTCTTGGGAATATCTTCTTCATGCACACGAAGTTGGTGATATCCAGATAGCAGATCGATCTTCGAAAAATAAGAAGCACCTTGTAACTGATCAAAGAGATCATCAATGCGAGGTAGGGGATATCGATTCTTGATGGTAAGCTTGTTAAGCTCACCATAATCGATACACATCCTAAAAGATCCATCCTTCTTCTTGACAAAAAGAATGGGAGCACCCCAAGGTGAAAAGCTAGGACGGATAAAACCTTTTTCAGAGAGTTCCTGAAGCTGCTTAGACAACTCTTGCATCTCAGACGGTGCAAGACGGTATGGAGCTCTGGCAATGGGATTTGCACCAGGTACGAGATCAATACGGAACTCGACTTGGCGTGCTGGGGGTAGACCAGGTAAATCTTCAGGGAATACTTCAAAATAATCCCGAACAACGGGAATATCTTGGATATACTTACCTTTGCCTTTATCTGCTGTGACATGTGCCAAGAAGGCCACATAATTCTTTCGCAGATACTTCCGAGCTTTAAAACAAGACATGAGTTTGAGACCACCAGCAGGTTTCTCACCACGAACATGTAGGATCTAGCCTGTCGAAAGCGGCACACGAACCATCTTCTCAAAACAAACTACCTCTGCGCGATGCTTGGCTAACCAATCCATACCCACAATAACGTCGAAGCTTCCAAGTTGCATAGGCGTGAGGTTAATAGGAAAAAGATGGTCGTTAAGGTTCAACTGGAAGTTGTGAAGAACAGAATCAAGAACAATGGGTTCACCACTAGCAACCTCTACTGTCAAAGGTTTACCTAGTTTCGTTCTAGACACTCGAAGCAATGGCTCAAAAGATAATGACACAAAACTCTTATCGGCACCCGAATCAAAAAGAACAGATGCAGGCTGATTATTAATAAAGAACGTACCATTCACCACTTCATTGTCTGCTTGTTCCTCTTGTGCATTCATGTTGAAGACTCGACCTCGAGCCTGAGCCTGATTCTGATTTGGGTTCTGATTCTGGTTGGCTATCCTTGGGCACCGGTTTCTGTAGTGGGTCAGATCCCCACAATTGTAGCACGAACCAGGAGGAAAATGAGGTCGTGCAGCTTGACCTTGTTGCTGAGCAAGAGGCTGAGCAACTTGTTGGGCTTGGTTTTGAACTGCCTGGTTCTGATTAGCAGGAATGCGGCAGGTGGCAGCCAGATGACCAATTCTTCTGCAGTTAGTGCAATGACGGCATTGGAGATGTGGTAGGTGATGGCCGTTACACCTGTTGCACAAAGGCGCAGTGCCAAGATATGGCTTCTTGGCTAGTGGTTGCGCAGGCTGATTTGGTGCAGCTTGGGCCTGTGCAGTAACGGCATAGTTTTGGGAAGCCTTTCGCTTCCTTGAACCCTTTGAGGAACCAGAATTCTTCCCATTTTTGTTTTGACCTTTCTTGCTATCCCCCTTGTCAGATGCCTGCTTCTTACCCTTGTCACCCTTTTTATGCAGCTTTCCCTTACGAACTTGCGACTCAGTCAATGTCGCTGCTAATTCGATAGCCTGACGGAGTGTGGCAGGGTTACTACCAGTAATGATGTCTTGCACTGAGTCAGGTAGGCCGTCGATGTACCTTTCGATAGCCTTGTCAAGTGGGGTAACCATTGTTGGGCAAAGCAGACTCAACTCCTCAAATCTATCAGTATATGCCCTGTGCTCGCCACTGTCTTGTTTCAAGTCATCAAACTCTTTCTCCAATGCTCGCTGTTCATGACAAGGACAGAACTCCCTCATCATAAGGGCCCTAAGTTCAGCCCAAGTTTGTGCTAGAGCAACTTCTGCACCACGGTCTCTCATAACCCCATTCCACCATGTAAGAGCCCTCTTCTGAAACACACTCGAAGAAAACTCGACCTTGCGATTGTCAGGACACTGCACGTGGCGAAAAGTATTCTCAATGCTCTCGAACCATTGAAGAAGCCCAGTCGCTCCTTCAGAACCACTAAACTTGAGTTGTTTAGCCGATTTAAAATCCTTGTATTTGCATGGAGCATTGTTATTGTTGTTGGCTTGGTTCCATTGAGCAAAGAGGTTTGGGAATTGAGCAGCCATTTGCTGCGCAATAATTTCTGCCAGTTCGGCAGTCGCTATCTGGTTTTCGCGTCGAGGAGGCATTCTAAAAGAGGAAACATGAAAGGAAACGAGTGAGATGATTGGATGAAAAGAATGAGATGAAACAAAAATTGACAACAGCAAAGATGGTGGTCATTCGTCCGCATTACCAAGCTAACAAACGACACACAGTGCCTAATCAAAGTAAATGGGTCAAAAATAATGTATCGCGAAGACATGCTCCCCTATAAGTGAACACTCACCCCAAGAGTTCCCAGGTAAGAGTGACTGGTCCGATTATGTGGATTTATACGAACACTCTAGCCTTAGACAGAAAACCCAGGGTACATGCATTCACTCTTCCAGTTTGCACGTGTTCACACAATTTAGAACCCAAAACTTTGACGAGATTTTGAAAATTTGAAGGCACAAGGCCAAAAACCAAACTGGAAGGGTTCAAAACCTTACAATAGAGGGTTCAAAACCTTGTAATAAATCATTCAAAAATAGAAGATTGTTTTTCATAAATCGTTTCGGAAAATTTGGTTTTTTTTTTTGTTTTTTTTTTTGATAAACACCTAAGGATAGGTGATGTGCATGTTTTAAGATCTAAACACAAGATAACTTGTGTTAGGGTCCTAGAAAGGTTATAGTCTAGGTCAAGGAATTACTAATAACCTAATTCCCTATAACCATTGGCTCTGATACCAACTCTTCTGTCACACCCCGACCACGTATAACATACAAAACGTGGCGGAAAACGTCGGGGAGTGTTGTAACAGAATTAATTGTTTCATAACCATGGCATACAAAGTTGTATTTTATTTATCAACATAAGAGTTACATTCTTTTAAACAGGAATCAAAGAGTTCATAACATAATTAAACTAGTCTATCTTCATTTTAAGTCTCCAAGGCACAGGTCCGCCCTAGTGTCACGATCATCATCCTACGCAAAAGCTCCTGAAAACACATGTGAAAATAGGTACTTCAGCATAAAAATGCATGTGAGATACATAGGTTTTGTGAAAATAGGATTCATGACTTAAGTTTAAGAAAAAGTTGTTTAGCAAAAGTCAGTCATGAACCTTGTAATTGTTTTTTTTTTTTGTAAATCATTTAAAAAGCGATAAGATCAAATGATACGTATAAATAAAAGAATAATACATTGTTAAATGAATAACCAAGTAAAATGAGTTGTATAAAATAAGTTGTTTGTAAAGCAATGTCTTGTGAAAGATATGTTATTTGTATAAAATGTTATATGTCTAAATTGAAATGATTCAAATAACGCTACGATATGCAATACCATACAAACACTTATATATAGGAAGTACCAGCGGCGTATCCACCATGCTTGTATCATATTACACACGCCTCGTTACTTAAATCACTTAAACAAACTATCAATGTATAAAGTCCAAGTTTAAACCAATTGTCAAAAAGTCCTTGTATAAACCATGTCAAATGTTAAGAAGTCCAAAAGTAGTCAAGTAATGTGTAACAAATGTTATGTATTGTAAGTAAAGTATTGTCACATAATCCAAATGTAGAAATATACAAAACAAAGTATTTTGAATATATCAAAAAGTTATGTTTTGCAAAGTAATGCATGTTACATTGATACAAACATTTCTGTGGTAAGTTAATGCATACATTCAAGCCTTGAGACAGTCGGATAACCCTTTTAGTCAAGGTTATCAAAAGAAATGTTTTCGGATTCAGTCATTCCTTACATCCAAACAAACCCGAGATGTCAGGAATGGGATTTGTCAAGTCCTATGGTACCAGTACTTACTACCGAGAGGCGTAGCTAATGTTAATGAACGTATATAAGTCTCGTTTGTGCAAACCAAATGTTATAGCAAATTGTATACATGTCATATGAAAACAATGTACTAAGTATTCCAAGTTAACATACAAAGCAGAAAAGTCATGTAAATCAATGTGCTAGCATGCTATCAGTCAACATACATAGCAGAAATGTAATGTAAAACAATGTACTAAGTATGCACACAATGGGCATATATAGCATGAAATGAAATGTAATCATGTACTATAATGTACTAACAAACATAGCAGGTATATGATGTGAAAACAGGAAAGCATGAAAGTAACAAGTAGGCACATGTGTTTCACCCCAAAACATTTTGAAAACAGTAAAAGAGGGGTCTATGTACTCACTTGAGATTGCTCAGAAGTCCTAAGATAACCACCAAGTAATTCTAGAGATCACGGAATCAAACGACACCTAATATAGGTAACTATGTTAATAAACCGGACCTAAATCGGAAGATTTAGATAGAATGAGGGTTCGTAAACCAAACGAGTATGGAGACTCGTGTCATATGGTTTAACAAAGCCTACATACTAAATGAAACATAACCTAAGTGCTTACGGCCCATTACGACCCGTTTAGGTAGCTTATGCTATTTTAACGCGTCGTTCGTGTGAAACGCGTTTGGACCGCCTAACTAGTCCTATGACAAGTAACATATGCCTTAACATGTCTAATATTGTTGTCAAATCAGTTTAGATGTCAAAAGTTATGTTACATATGTTTAAAATGAATTTTGGCATCAAAGGGGTATTTTGGTAATTTACCTAAGGCATATAAACTACCTATCATACAACTACTTAAACGAAGCGACCATAAGGTATAACCTCGGAAGGTTATTCCCTATATGCTATGGTCACCTAATGTGTTTGGTCGGATCCTAATGATCGACCAAATGGGTCGGGTTCGAAGGTATAAGCGATTTATTAGATCGCTTACCCTTACGACCCTAGACAACGTGGTAATCAGTAGGCATAGTCACAAGGGACTATAACCATCGTGATTACAATCACGTTGCGAAGTTCAAACGAACTTCGCATTGACCATAAACTGGTCAATGCAGAAAGTCAAACAAAGTTTGACTTTCAGACTCGAAAAGCAATAAAAGAACGAAGGAACACTTACAAAGGGTCCCCGAATGCTAATCTAGCTCAAAATAGCTTAGGTATGAAACAAAGGTTTCAACTTAGAGCACATTAGATCAGATTCTTGTGAGGAATGAGTGAACATAAGGTGGGTATTTATAGTTTTTGGTTCACCGTTAGGATCGTTTCTTGGAAAAGGGGGAATGATCTAGCCCGTACACTTGTCGGAATGTTGTGGTAACTGATTTTGTTCAACTAAAAACTCTTTAGCACAGAAGGGTGCTGCGTTCGTGGAACACAGACAGGAGAACGTCTTTACAGCTTTTGAAACCCAACGCAACCATGCACTGAGCGTCGTCTTTACCTGAGGGTACGAGTGAGCTGGTGGTATACCATGATGGTCCGAATCAGAATCCTAGATACTCACCGATGCAACACGAGAGAGTGATGACTTACGCGATGGAGTTACAAAGAGGAACTGCACGACACACATCAGGCGGTGAAAACTGTGGCCTTGGGATTTTAGATGGAGGCGTTACTTGGGCGGTACCAGATGCGTTACTTAAACCGATCACAAGGGCCTCCCGTGTACCTCGAAATTGTCAGAGCTAAATCAGTTAATGGCATCACTAGAGGGAACTTTAGGATTATTACGACTATGAAACTTGAATGTGCACGAGCTTTGCAGCTCGCTATCCACTCTAACATACCTGATCAGACTCGCCTTGTTCAAATTAAAGAACTGGAGGAAGAGAGATCTCAAGATTGACCCATGCGGGGCATGGGGAGGCAACCTTTGTCAGGTCGGACGATAATTGCTACTTCAAGGAACAAATATGGACCTCACTATACACCAACCTTAGAGAACTGGTGTAGTCGAAGCACACGGGGGCCTCGATATCCTATTCATCTGAGTTTTGATAGGATGTATTAAAAATCTGAAGACCATGTATGGGTGACCGGGCCTGAGGGCCCACATAGCTACGCCTGGGAATGATGTTTGACTTGTGGGAAAGTCAAGGTGAAGTGTTAGCAACCAGAAACACCTATAGGGAAACGAGAGCAGACTGCCATGGATTTTGTCACTGGGTTACCTAGAACTCGAAACGGAAACAATATCACCCGGATGATAGTTGATTATCTCACGTAACCAGTACACTTTCCAGCCATCAAAGAAATGTATAAGTTTTCTACACTCGCAGTCATCTACCTGAAAGAAGTGGTTGCTAGGCACGGGGTGCCAACCTCCATTAACTCTGATCGCGACCCACAATTTGCATCTGATTTGTGGCAAGCGATGCACAAATCCTTTGGCTCACGTCTAAACATGAGCATAGCATATCATCCGCAGACGGATGGGTAGTCTGAGCGCACCATCCAAACCCTTGAAGACATGCTTCGGGCATGTGTAATCGATTTTGGCAATGGTTGGGAAAGACACCTCCCTTTGGTGGAGTTTTCGTATAACAACAGTTACCACAGCAGCATCCAGGCTGCTCCGTTTGAGGCATTGTACTGGCGTACGTGCCGATCACCTCTTTGTTGGGCAGAGGTTGGAGACAGCCAAATCACTGGCCCAGAACTCGTCGTAGACATAACCGAGAAGATTGCTCAGATACGACAACGAATGGAGACAGCTCGTGACCGTCAGAAAAGCTATGCTGATAAGCGCAGGAAACCACTCGAGTTCCAGGTTGGGGATCGAGTGCTACTCAAAGTTTCACCTTAGAAAGGTGTAGTTCATTTTGGCAAACGAGGCAAACTCAACCCGCGATATGTTGGACCCTTCGATATCACTGAGAAAATTGGCAAGGTGGCCTACAAGCTGAATCTACCTGCAGAACTCAGCGGAGTTCACAACGTATTCCATGTGTCGAATCTGAAGAAGTGTCTGTCAGATGAAACCCTCATAGTTCCTTTCAAGGAGCTCACCATCAACGATCAAGGGCGTTTTGCCAAAGAAACAGTGGAAATCTTGGACCGGGAGGTCAAGATTCTCAAACGCACCAGGATACCTATCGTTCGAGTTCGTTGGAACTCCCGTCGTGGCCCAGAGTTTACCTGGGAACGAGAAGACCAAATATAACACAAATATCCCCAGTTGTTCGAGAACAATGAAACCACTACTGAATTTCGGGACGAAATTCCAAACCAACGGGGGGATGATGTGACACCCCAAGAAAACCAGGAAACCATGCAACCTAACTAGTTTCCTCAGTAACTACGTGCTAAATTTCGGGACAAAATTTCTTTCAAGTTGGAGATGATGTGACAACTCGTAATTTCAAGTATTCTCTATGTACCGATTTCTTTACACATTACATGTTATGTTGTAACTTACGAATGTGCTGCATATTTAGTTAATGTGTTTAATTGCCTTTATATTGTGACCATGTGAAACTTATTTGGCTACACCCATGCACCGTTAAATGTTTGTATGTGTGTGATTGGTTAGGTATATCAGAACCGTTAATTGTTAGATGTGTTGGCTAGTTATTTTGGGAACTTGTATTAACTTTGATGGGCCGCAAACGTACTTGACACACACACACACTTTTGGCGACATGGGCCCCTCCCATATTGGCTCACACGTTGGATTGGGCCTGAATCAAAACCCCAACCCATCGTTATATGTATACATGTGGGGAGGGCATCATGTTAAGTTTTTTTTTTTTTGAAGCAAGTTGCAAACCCTAGCACCTCATCCTTCTCTCCATTCGATGATAGTAACCTGTTCGGAGTTCATCCCACTCGGAGCTTGTCCATCATATTCAGCGACAACCCCTTTCTGTTGATCTAGGGTGTTACTAGGAGACTTGATAGATAATACAAACCATGATAAATTGCATGAATACATGATGAAGAAACATGGGTGCACTTGTCGTAACAAAAACAGGTTAGTTATAATGTGCTAGTGTTTTTGTTAATCGATGAATTTGTGTTATAACATGTTTATAGATGTGTTAATACGATGTACGGATCTTGAATTACACTTGGTTTGATTGGTCTGATATATGAGGTTTGCATGATAACAGAGTATGTGTTGGATATTTTATGTTAATCAACTGATAGATCCGAGCTAGATGTAGGGCGACTGATGTTTGATGAACTTGGGTTATCATAAATCATAGGAATTGATTAAGTGTTTTCGTATTTGCGTTGATTGTCTACCGGCGACAGTTAGGGTTTGCTGCCCATAAACCGTCCGACGAAAATACCAGTCCGACAAAACCTGGAGTTTCACCATGCTTTAGTCCCACGAAACCTGGAGTTTCCTCACACACATTTACATGGAGAAAGTCGGAGTCCGTCTCGTGTTAAACTAGTTGTCTTATGATCTTGACTGAATATTATTTAAGCATTAGTGTAGTGGCCATGTGCTTTGATTGAATGCTATTCTATCGGCCCAATGGAGGTTGCACACCAGTAATCACATGAATCACTTTGAGCTTTATAAAATGATGGCCCATGTGTTAACTGGAAAGAGTAATAAATGAAATGTCAGCCCACTAAACCGATTTTATCATATTAAGTATTTTGACAGCCACGTGATTGTACCTTGACTGGCCCGATAAATTGTCAGCCCATTAATTAAAATAATCGGTCCAATAATAGCTTGAATACCCTAACAGTTGTCAGCCATTATTGTGTGTTTAGATAATTACATAATGATAATAGGTTAAATTACGATGCATATTTACTTGTCATAATTAGCGGGTGTACTTGAATGCAAACCAAACCACTTGTGATGTAGTGTGATATGAACTTGTGTTGTTTTTAGACCCAACTGCTTGTTATGATCTACGTAATAATATACGTGTTGTTTATTTGTAATCTGTGTAATAAATGCAAAGGATACCTCTTTTATGTTTACATGAAACTGACTGATATTGATAACCATTATTGAGAACATGAACATGTATTATAACGGGCGTGAGATTTAACTGCTGGTTATGTGTCCGCTATTTGTGTAATATGAATATGGAATACATGAATTATGTGCATATAATCTGATTACCGTTCGTAACTATGCTAGGATTTGGTTGACCAACTGTAAAACGTAAACAAAGTAACTAGTCATACCGAGCAAACCAAGGTGAGTTCACACTTTCTAAGGCATGGGATTCCCAGTGGTTGGGAATGGGTTAATGAATTAAAACGGAACCTACATATCCTCCTTGGGTAGGATATGTACCGCCATCCTCCATGGGTAGGATGCCAATATTAATCCTGCGTATTCTCCTTGCGTAGAATATGTTGGTGCACTGAATGTCTGCTGACTATGTCTTAATCGAGTCTTCTGTCTAGATTAGATAAATGAACACACAACAGTGATTGAATTAGGGTTTGTTTATGTTTCAGGAGGTAATTCCGTTTGAAGGTGGTCTTGGACAAGTTCAAATGGAAAAGATGAAAGTGGTCCGTTTGAACTGGTTCGTTTGAAGATGTTCCGTTTAAACATGTATGTGTCAAGTTCAAACAGAATAGCCATTAGTATATATAGGGTTGTGCTAGGTTTATTTCATACGGACCAGATTGTGTGTGAGAGTCGAGGTGCTGCCAAAATTCCATCAGAAATCATTGTAAAGACTCGGAAATCAGTAATAGAGAAGAAAGTTAAAAGGAACAAGCTGTGTGACGTAGTTTACTTTGATTCCGCCTTGGTAAACAATGATGAACTACCTTTACTAACTGTTTAGGGTCACGTACACGATCCAATAAGTGGTATCAGAGCTTAGGACGAGGAGTTCATACCATTGTAGCTTGAAATTACCGGATTTTCTCACTTCTACCTTTCTTTTCTGATTTGAACTAGTTGTCACGGTTAAATTGGTCTAAAACTTTCACATATCAAACGTAATACTGTGTTAACTAATCCTTTAAAGTTTGAGACCAAAATTTCGACTTAAAACTGATCTAAAACACCTATACCGTTTGAAATTGTTCGAAAAATGCTGACATCATAGGTCATTCCGTTTGAACGAAGCTTGTTCCGTTTGAAAACTGACACTTCGTTTGAAATTGGTGTTATTTCCGTTTGTACATCACCATCCCATTTGAAAAGTGTAAAAGTTTCAAACTTAATCTCTTGTATCGTTTGAAAAGAGGGATTATGTTTGAACTTCTTGTTTGAAAAGTGGTTCGTTTGAAAAGTGGTTCGTTTGAAAGTGGTGGAGTTTCAAACGAAGATAAGACAGTTCGTTTGAAAGTGAACCGTTTGAAACTTGATTAGTGTTGTTTCAAACGGAATAACAGATTTCGTTTGAGAAGAGGCATTTCGGTTGAAAGACATTATACCGTTTGAACAATTCCGCTTAAACAGATTCCATTTGAATCTGTCATTTTTCAAATTCAAAAATATTTCTAAGTGTTTGCTGATTTTTCAGGTACATACAAGATGGATGATCTATTCATGAACCCGTTTAGCAATATGTATGCTTTTGCTGGAAACGGTGGAGATGATACTTCTTCTAGCAACACCAATGAGAACACGCTGAATACGAAGAAAAGTTTATCGGATGCTCTATGTGTGGAAAGTGCTTTCGGAACTTATAACAAACCCCCGAAGTTGATGGCTATCAAAGAGTACAGTCGGTGGGCCAAGAAGTTTGATGATTGGTTGAGGGCCTTTGCTTATCCTAGCTGGAAGAGTCTAAAGAATGGATACAATGATGGAGGCAAAAATGGTGAAAGCTTAACATCACCTGACGAAATAGAATCGTTTGTTGCTGAGAAAAAATGTATTGCGTTGCTATTTCAATCTGTTCGAGAAGATATAATATCTTTGATCTAATACACGAGTGCTAAAGATCTCTGGAATAAGTTGAGAATCAAATGTTTAGGAAGTGCAGAAATAGTGAAAAACAAAAAGATACTACTTAGAAAAGAGTTTGATTTGTTTGGGTGCTTAAAGAATGAATCAGTTTGTAAAATGATTGAGAGGTTTGGGCATCTGAAGCTGGAACTGGAGAGACATGAAATTTTCTATACTAAAGAAGAGCTGATTGACAAATTGTTTGATGCATTGCCAGATGAGATGGATTGGCAATATTATGCTTTGATGTTGAAGAATACGATCAAACCTGAAGTGCTTACGGTGGATCTGTTGATTGAAAGACTAGAGAGTCACGAGCTGGAGATAAAGAAAACTCACAAAGTCAATCACTCGACTTATCAACAGAATTTGGATTTGTATTATCCAAAAAGCATGATGCCAAAGAATACATCTCCCAAGACTGCGTTTTCTGCTGAGAATTCCAACACTTCAAGCAAAGAGAGTCAAAGCAGTGGATTTCACAGTGGTTCTTCGTCACATTCAAACCAATCCGATGCAAAGAATTTATTCCAATGCAACATCGTTGTAGACTTAAAGAACGCTCAGAATTTCAGCGAGGAGTCTGCTAAACAACAGATGGTTTTCCTAGCGTCGGTGCTGGAATCATATGAAAGTCTTGTGGCAGGGAAGATTGGAAACACCAACCTGACGAAAGAAGATTACGATCAGATAGATCCTGAGGAGATGGAACTGATCGACATAAGGTGGTGTATGGCCAGTGCAGTTCGTCGAGCACAGCGTTTCATGGAGATAACTGGAAGAAAGTCTATTGGTGGACCATCTACCAAATTGGGCTTTGACAAGTCTAAAGTGACATGCTTCAAGTGTAAACAGAAAGGTCACTTTAAGTGTGAATGCCGAAATGCTTATGCTGATGAGTCTGAGAACCCGTTCAGAGAAGACTACTACAAGAAAGCGATTTATCATAAAAATAGATCGGAGCCACCAAGAATGAAGCAGCTTGAGGATAACAAAGAGAAATCTAGAGCTCTTGCTGTGATTCATGATGATGAAGGTTTCGATTGGAGCGAGTTGTTACCTGAGGAGGATGCGGTTGGATATGCATTCATGGCAAAATCTGAACCTGTTCCTTGGAAAGACAACAGAACTGAAGAACAGAAGTATGGTCATAGAAAGCTGATTGCTCAGAACAAAATGATCAGAATATCTGGTATCTATCTTGAAGCAAAAAGAGCAAATAGATGGGATCCAGACAGAGAATGTTATCTTGACCCCCAGGGAAATATAGCCATTGATCATAACCCTCTTGATATGGAAACTATAATCAAAGAAATGAAAGAAGAAGATTATTATTGGCAAAGGAAATGGTGGGGAAGTGGAGAAGAGAAAGCAGAGAAAGAGAAAGAAGAGAAAGAGAAAGAAGAGAAGGAGAAAGAAGAGAAAGAGAAGTCAAAGAAGGTTAATACGGGAATCTGACACGACTCAAGAGTTGAATGCTGAAAACATGGGAAAAATGGCTGACAAGGTGCTGGCTGCTAAGGCACTTGAGGTAGACTCTAAATCCGTCTCTGAGTCTAAAAGCCAGGTTAGTTCAAACGTGTCAACAACTGAGTCAGGTAAGAAAGTCAGTGGTGATGTTGATTGCAAAAATTGCATCAAAGAATGCAAAGTTTGTAGTACAAACACTTATCTCAAAGGTAAGAAGATTGATGATCTAACTGCTAGAGTCAGAAGTGTTAAGGATCAAATCCTTGATCGTGATAAAATGGCGAAAGCTTCAACTGAACGATTAAAAGAATTAACTAACAAAATTGAAAATGATAAAATTGATCAAGAAAAGGTTAGGAAAGAAAATGAGAGGTTAGTTCTTGAAAATCGTCAGATTACTGAAAAATTTGAGAAGCTTAAAAGCACGGTTAAAGATAATGATGATAGAAACGGTAAAACATACAAAGAAAATTGCCAATTGCAATGTGTTTTGAGGATTAAGGAAGAATTAATCAATCAACAATTGGATGAGATTGCTAAATTGAAGCTTCAATTTGAAGAAGCTAAGATTGAGAATGAGCGAATCAATTTGAAATTGAACAGTTACAGCTCTACAAGCTTTGTTTTGCAACACATTATTCCCAAACCCATCGGGAAAAACAAAGCAGGCGAAGATGTATACTGTGATGGAACTGGGGTCGGGTTTCATCAAGTTCCACCACCAGTTCTAGACAATTATTCAAAAAAGCAATCTGGGTTGGTTAATCTTGAAGATGAAAATGAAGTGAAACTTCCTGATTCAATTGATGTGACATTTTCTTCATCATCATCTGATGATAGTGTTCAAACTGAGATTGTTAAAGGCATGGCTGAAAGTGTTTTGGATAGTGATTCGGCTGAGGATGAAAAATGTTTTCTGGATAAATATATTCCGAAACAAAAGTCCAAAACAACTTAAATGAAGAACCTGATCTTGTCATGTACAAGATGTCAGGATCTGATAAGTTATATTCGGATTCTAAGTTTCCTCTGGAGAATGTAAATGTTTCAAAAATGTGTTTAAAATGGTAGAAACCGATTTGTCTGAAGTAAAAAGTTTAAAACAAACAAAAAGGCAAATGAATTTTGAGAAAGATAAAGCTTACTACAAGAAACCTGTAGTTCCACCGCGTTTTTATAACAACAATCGAAATAATTGGTCGGGTGGTTATCATGGTGGTAAGAATTATCAGAAAAAGAATGTTCAAAACAAAAGGTTTGCTGAAAAGAAGGTGTTTGTGAACGGTTCAAGTTCATTTTCTGATGAGGAAAATGAAATCTTTTCAAAATCAAATGAAGAGTTCTTTGAGAAGAGGGTTTCACAACATCAGTCTGAAGGCACAAGTCGGGTAGTTGATACTCGTACATGTTTTAGATGCAACAAAGTTGGTCACATTGCAAGAAATTGCACCAACTTCAAGCCTAAGACTGAAGTTGTTGAAAATCAAAAGAAGAAGGTTGATGCAAAAGGCAAAGCTCCAATGGTTGTTGAGAAAATTTTGAAAAATGAGAAAATAAAAGTCAAAATTGAACCTGTTAAGAATGTGGTAACTGAAAATGACAAATTCTATAAACGGGTTGCGTCATCTCAACAAACATGGAAGCCAAAAGTGGTTAACAAGAAAGAAAGTTCATCTAAACCAAAGGTTTCAAAGAAAGAAAAACAATCGTCTTCTACCACTCCGGTAAAGATGGCTGTTCCTTTGGATTATTATGAACAATTGGAGAAACAATCTTCTACTCCAACAGAGAAAAAGAATGTTCAAAAGAAAAAGCAACCAACCGGTCAACTTAAGATAGATGAGTTTTCTTATACACAAAGGTTGAGGTTGGATCTGAGGCAAGCTTAAAATGAATGATAAAAATTTTCCGCCACTTTACACTTTTAAAACTCACATTAAAGTCAAGTTTCCTGAGTCGAAAGAGGCTTGGGTAGCATCAAAATCTCATTAAAAAGTTTTTGGACTTGCCGGAGCTTCCTAGTTGGTAATTGTGAAGCATGAATCGGCATCTTTATTGAAATGTGTTTTTAAAATCAATTTGTGATATGTGCAGGAACTTCCGAGAGCAGTTTCACGATGGATTATGGATAGTGGAGCGTCTCGACATATGACAGGGAATACTGCATTGTTGTACGATGTTAGAAATTTCAATGGTGGTTATGTGGGATTCGCAGGAAACCAAGGTGGTAGAATTGTTGGTGAAGGAACGTTATCCAATGGGATTGTTACGTTTGAAAGAGTTAACTACATTGCTGAGCTGGAGAATAATCTGCTAAGTATCTCGCAGATTTGTGACAGGATGTATACCACTCACTTCACAGACAAAGAATGTTTGATCTTGAAACCAGGATTTGTTATCCCTGAAGAATGGAATATCATGCGGGCACCAAGAGTCAATGATCTGTAGGTGTTGGACATGAGTGTAGCTACTACAACCACGGGTCAGGCTCATTGTTTTGTGTCTAGAGCAACAGAGAAAGAATCGAAGTTGTGGCACCGGAAGATGGGTCATATACACCTGAGGAAAATGAATCACCTGGTGCATAATGATTTAGTTATGGGTGTTAATATTAAAGGTTTTCATCTGGAAGGGGAGTGCATTAGTTGCATCAAAGGCAAGCAGAAGAAAAAGGCACACCCTAAAAAGTAAGTCAATTCAATTTCCAGACCTTTAGAGAGACTACATATGGATCTGTTTGGTCCAATAAACGTCAAAAGTATTACAGGGGATCTCTACTGTCTTGTGGTTACTGATGATTATTCCAGATTTTCATGGGTGTCATTTTTGAAGTCGAAAGATGAAACGTTTGATAGTTTGATGGCGTTGTTCAGAAAGATTGAAAATCTGTACCAAATGCGTATCAAAAGAATCAGAAGTGATAATGGTACTGAGTTCAAGAACAACAAGATGGAAGAATATTGTGATGAAAGAGGTATATTGCATGAATTTAGTACTCCGTACACTCCGCGGCAGAATGGAGTTGCAGAACGTAAAAATAGGACGCTAATCGAAACGGCCAGAACAATGCTTGCTGATTTAAAACTACCGATTAATTTTTGGGCAGAAGCAGTTTCCGCCGCATGCTATACACTCAACCAGGTTCTCACTGTGAAGAAATTCAACAAGACACGCTTTGAGTTGATCAATAACCGCAAACCGAACCTGAAGTTTTTAGAACCGTTTGGGTCTCCTTGTACAGTTCTAGAGCCTTTTGGTAAATTTGGTCCAAAAAGTATCGAAGGAATATTTGTGGGTTACTCAAGTCCACAAAGACGAGTTTTTGTTCCAAGCCTGAAGCAGATCATCGAAGCACAACATGTTGAGTGTCAGGGGTATTCTATGCCGCCTCAGAATCCCGGTGACTCATGGCGTTTTAATTACGATAAACTGTGGGATTCGTTTGACATGGAAGAAGAAAAGGAAGAAGAAGAAGATTTCTTTGACGAGTTGGATATTCTAAGAGAGTATGAAGAATCGCAGGAAAGGTTCCCAGCTGAGTATTCAAGAAGACCGCAACGAGCTTCAAATGATGATGAAGCAGGTCCAAGCAATGCTGGTGAACATGATGATGTCCAACAAGATGAAGTTGCTCAAGATAAGCAGTCGGCACAAAATGATAATCAAGAATCTGAGAACATGCCAGTATTTGATCGTGGTGATTCAGATTCTGAGGGGGAGCAAATTCAGATCTCATGTCAAACAAACCCAGTCAGTGAACAAGGTGCAAATCAGAATGTTACTAATCTGGAAGGCGATGTAGATGTACCAGGCTAAGTGATGCCACGAACTCTTTCATACCATCCAGAGGAATTGATCATTGGAGAATTGCAAACAGGCGTCCGCACTCGAAGACAGCTTGATCAAGGGCTTACATATTTTTATACAAAAGTTGCTCCTTTACAAACTGAATTCTCATTGAGTTGTTTTATCTCATAGGTTGAACCAAGGACTTATAAAGAGGCGCTTACTGAAGATACTTGGGTCAATGCGATGCATGAGGAACTGAGCCAATTCGAGAAGTTAGGTGTGTGGAAGTTAGTGGATTTGCCTGATGGTCAAAGGAAGATAAACACCAAGTGGGTGTTCAAGTGTAAGAGAGATGATAGAGGAGTTGTAGTTCGCAACAAAGCTCGACTCGTAGTCCAGGGTTTCATTCAGAAGGAGGGGATAGATTTCACTGAAGTATATGCTCCAGTTGCTAGACTAGAAGCTATCAAAATCTTCCTAGCATTTGCGTCTTGGAAAAATTTCAAAGTATATCAGTTAGATGTAAAATCGGCTTTTCTCTATGGGAAGGTAAAAGAGGAGGTATATGTCGGTCAGCCATCGGGCTTCACCGATCCAATTCACAAAGACAAGGTTTATTTGCTGGACAAAGCGCCGTATGGTTTATATCAGGCCCCGAGAGCTTGGTACGAGACATTGTCTCAACACCTGCTAGCCAACAACTTCATCCGTGGTAAGTGGATGCCACTCTCTTCACCAAAGAGGTCGACGGACATCTTCTGATAGTTCAAATATACGTGGACGACATCATATTTGGGTCAACAAATGAAAATTTGTGCAAAGATTTTGAACAAGTTATGAAGTAGAAATTTGAAATGTCATCGATGGGTGAGATGAAATTCTTTTTTGGATTGCAGGTTGATCAACTATCCAAAGGAATTTTCATACATCAAACGAAGTATGTTCATTATATCTTGGAGAAATTCGGGATGTCAGGTTCTACTCCGGCTTCCTCCCCATTAGCAACGAATCATGGGATAAACCCTGATCTCACCGGAGAGAAGGTAGATGAAATGATGTATCGTTCCATGATCGGATCGCTGATGTATTTGACAGCTTCAAGACCCGATATTATGTACCCAACCTGCCTCGCAACAAGATTTCAATCTAACCCGAGAGCTTCGCATATGGTGATTGTGAAAAGGATATTACGCTACCTGAAAGGAACTCCATCATTGGGGTTGTGGTATCCAAGAGAAGGTGATTTCACACTCGAAGGTTATTCTGATTCCGATTTCGGATGCTGCAAAGTTAACGCTAAATCAACAACAGCGGGGTGCCAGTTTTTCGGATCACGTTTGGTCACCTGGCAATGCAAAAAGCAAACCTCTGTGGCTTTATCCACATGTGAAGCGGAGTATATATCTGCTAGCAGTTGCTGCTCTCAGATCTTGTGGATCCAGCAACAGATGCGCGACTACGGTTTGCAATTTCTAAACACTCGTATCTTTGTTGATAATGAGGCAGCGATTAACATTACTAAAAATCCAGTTCATCACGCTAAAACCAAACACATTGAAATTCGTCATCACTTCATTCGAGATTGTTTCGAGAAGAAGTTGATTCGAATTGAGAAAATCCACACTGGTGATCAAAAAGCTGATTTACATACCAAAGCATTTGACAAAACACGTTTTCAATATTTGCTAAAACTGAATGGTATGAAGCTTTTATCGGTGTTGGAGGAGATTATTGGCGTTGATGAAGGAGACATTGTAGATGATGTTGAGAAGCAATCTGCAATGGTTTATCGATTTTTACCTGTTTTGGTATTTAGGGGGAGGTATAGGGTAATATTTTTCAGAAAATACAAAAACAGTAAAAAATTTCAAAAATACAATAACATGAGATATTTTCAAAATCCAAAAACAATAAAAAATGAAAAAGAGCTTGTGTAAAAAGGGAAAATGATAGTACATCGGCTTGATAGTTACAGTATGCTAAAGAAATGGAATGTTTAAATGCGTTAAACCGTCTCGCTGATGATATGCCGATAGGTTTTTACACATTTAGTAGGTTTGTTCGGGATATAAACCTAAATCTTTACTTACTTATTTCGTGGGGAACACTACTTGGATATATAGGTAACCCCTGAAATCTTGTTTGAAAGATTCCTTTTTCTGATATACTAGGTCTTTATACTTAGTGATATCTGGGGTATTATTCCGGGACTTCTGCTGAATGGAAGTTCTGACCTAGTCCTCAAATAATACTTTCCGCAATGCTTGAAACATAGCATCACCCTCAGCATAAATGATAAGACAATAAAATTGCTTAGCAATGCTGTTGTAAAAAAGATCCTCTAAAGGGGACACACCCAAATCGATTTGTGATCTGTCTGCTGAATGGTAGTTCTGACCTGAGCTCTCACGGTTTCGATTATAAATTATTTCCCTTACAGATATCATTTGTGGTTTACTCACCTGTAAGACTGAATATTGGGATCTGGATATGGGAATATATTCAAGAGGTGGGACACACGTATAAGTTTAAGTCTCTAAAACACTAAATCCGTATCCTGGACAGATTGAAAATTGTGTGAAAATTTAAGTGGATCAGTATATCGACAATCTAAGCGAATTGTTTAATTCTGAGTATGTAGTTAAAGCTTAACGGTACTTGTGACTTGTCAAATAGCTGATATAATTCCCAAACACGCTCAATCAAAAATATGTTTGTAAATAGCTTACATTTACTGCATTTTAGTTCGGTATTTCATTTCTAGTTTAGAAGCTTTATTAAAAATCCAAAAAGATTTTTCATTGCTGCTTTATTTTTTACAAACCAAAGTGGAGTGTTGATCTTCGGATTCGAAAGTTGAAAGCAGATGCAGGAGGTTTTTGGACTGGATCATGAGTTGTGAGCTTAACATGATAAGTTTGTGAAAGTTGAAAAGTTAAAACAAGTTCATTAACTTGAAACTTGTATATTTTCAGAAATAGTTGAACAAAATGTCAATGTGAATTATGTAACATCTGTTCTTGTAATCATTGTGAACAGTTCAATTATCAATAAAACAATGTAATTTGATCCCAATGTTTGTTTGGTTATGTTTTACATTTTTCATGTTTTGACTTTTGTTCAATTTCAAACTTTACATCGCTTTCTAGAGAGTTATACGCAAACTGGTGCGTAAACGTAATCAGTTAATGCGACAAATACTCCTGAACATCAACATATACTTAACATACCTTAAATAACCATTACATAACTTAGAAATAAGTTTTGAAGGCTTTGGTATGGCAAAAACAAGTTAATTCGCCTACAGGGACTAAATTTGACAAATTGTGAAAGTATGCCAATTTGAACTGTAACAGACATTCTGGAACATGACCATAAGTTAAACATACCATAAATATCCTTTACATAGCTTAGCGATAGGCTTTAAGGGGTTCGGTGTGCTAAAATAAACTTTTGGGGCATTCAGGGACTAAAAGCGTCAAAAAGTGCACAAGTTTGTATTTTCGCGCATAACTTACGTTCTGAATAAATCCGGACATCCAAAAATTTATTTAAGCACTAAAATGTTTTATTTTAGTGTTTGGCATAAGAAAAATCCATTATTCACGCAATTTGGATCGTTTTTTGCGCTTATGCGCATTCCGTCGTAATTAACCGAACATCGCGATCGTACGACCAAACGAACCAACATCCGACATATTTTTGAGCATGTTTCATGTCCACAATTTTTAGGCATCATTTTAGGGCCTTAAAGTTGGCTTGACGGGCCTTAGAAGTGTCGGAAATGAGCATAAACATCAACAGGGACCAAAGCCTTGTAGGCGAATCAACAGGGACCAATGTTTATGCAAAGTTGCTGGCTTACGGACCGTAAGCCATCACCCTTACGGTCCGTAAGGTATCCCCAGATCAGTAGATTCAGTTAAACAGCTGTTAACAGCTGTTACCCACTCCTAATCCCTTTTGCACTTGCCTCTTCCTGATAATGGGGGCCAATTTGAGTTACCTTAGGGTTGCAACAAGTGTAAGGACAAGATCAAAGCACGGTATTCGAGGAACGATCCTAACGGTGGTCCAAATCCTATAAATACCCCTTTGATTCACAACTCAAAACCCACTTGAATTCTGAAAACTTCTCTAAGTTGAGGTGTAAAAACGCTTCATACCTGAGAAATATTTGGAAATCAAAGTTTTCGGGGACCCTTTGTAAGTGTTCCTTCGTTCTTTTACTCTTCTAGCATTAAAGTCAAACTTTGTTTGACTTTCTGCGTTGACCAAGTATATGGTCAATGCGAAGTTCATTTGAACTTCATAACGTGAGCGTAATCACGATGGTTATAGTCCCTAGTGACTATACCTACTGATTACCACGTTATCTAGGCTCAGTGACGAGTCGTAGTTTCGGCCAAAATGCGCATTCTTGCGTATTTTGTAACCAAACTACTCTTAGGTATCAAAACCGTTTGTTTTGATACCAAACATGTTTTCTAAACCTAGTTAAGCATGTTTTAACATGCTTAGCTCGTCACTTTTAGTTTTGTGCTTGTCTAGGGTCGTAAAGGTAAGCGATCTAAACAATCGCTTATATTTTCGAACCCGGCCCGTTTGTTCGATCATTAAGACTCGACCAAACACATTAGGTGACCATAGTTGTATAGGGAATAACCTTCCGAGGTTATACCTTATGGTCACGACGTTTAGTTAGTTGTATGATAGGTAGTTTATATGCCTTAGGTAAATTACCAAAATGCCCTTTTTACGCCAAAATTCATATTAAGCTTATGTAGCATAACTTTTGATATCTAAACTATTTTGGCAACAATAAGAGTCATGTTAAGGCATATTTTACTTATCATAGGACTAGTTAGGCGTTCCGAACGCGTTTCACGCGAACGACACGTTAAAGTAGCATAAGCTACCTAAACGGGTCGTAAGCACTTAGGTTAGGTTTCATTTTATAATGAAGTCTTTGTTAAACAATACTACATGAGTTTCCATAATCGTTTGGTTTACGAACCCTCATTCTATCCGATCCTCCGATCTAGGTCGGGTTTATTAACATAGTTACCTATATTAGGTACCGTTTGATTTCCGTGATCTCTAGCATTGCTTGGTGGTTATCCTAGGACTATTGAGCAATTTCAAGTGAGTACATAAACCCCTCTTTTAATGTTTTCAAACTGTTTTGGGGTGAAACACATGTGCCTACTTGTTACTTTCATGCTTTCCATGTATTCACATCATATACTTGCTATGTTCATTAGTACATTTATAGTACATCGTTTTACACTACCTTTCATGCTATGTATGTCCATTGTGTGCATACTTAGTACATTGGTTTACATTACATTTCATGCTATGTATGTTCATTTGATTACATACTTAGTGCATTGTTTTCACATGCTTATATTTTGGTATGACATTTGGTTTGTTTAAATGGGACAAAAATACATTCATTAACATTGGCTACGCCATTCGTTAGTAGGTAGTGGTACCATAGGAATTGACAACTCCCGTTCCTGACATCCTAGGTATGTTTGGATGGAAGGAATGACCGAATTTGATAGACATAACACAGATAAACCTTTAATTTGTTTAAAGGTCTATCACCACAGTCACAAGGCTTGAATGTATGCATTTTTACAATATCGCATAAATGTTTGTATTCAGTACAGCATGCATTTCCACAAAACATAACGTTGATTTAAACCACGTTTTACTTCAATACATTGCTTTGTGCATTTTTACCTATGGTTTAGTTGATACATATTTCACTTGCCATACATGAAATTTTGGTTACACATTACATAATTGACATTTGACATAGACATTTTGGCATTGATATACACATTTAGTGATTTACATTAGACATAGACATTTTGATATGGTTTACACAATAACACTTGACAATTGATTTATACATGAACAATTTACAATGATGGTTGGTTTGGGTAAGTGATTTGAGTAACGAGGCGTGTGTAATATGATACAAGCATGGTGGATACGCCGCTGGTACTTCCTATATATAAGTGCTTGTATGATATTACATGTCGTAGCGTTACTTAAATCATTTCAAATTTTGACATATTACATTTTACATAAACAACTTATTTTTCACAAGACATTGTCTTACAAAACAGTTTATTTTATCCAACTCATTTTACTCGGTTATTTTATTAACCATACGCCATTCTTTTATATAGTTTGATTTCTTATCGAGTTTTCATACGATTTATAAAAGAAAACACTTAACAAGATTTATGACTAATTTTTATTAAACCTATCTTTTAAAACCCAAGTCATAAATCCTATTTTCACTAAACCTATGTATCTCACAGGCATTTTTATGCTGACGTACCTATTTTCACATGTGTATTCAGGAGCAGTCGCTTAGGATGATGATCGTGACATTAGGACGGACCTGTGCCTTAGAGACATAAAACGAAGATAGACTTAGTTTAATTATGTTATGTACTCTTGGTTTCATGTTTAAAGACAATGTAACTCTCTTGTTGATAAATAAAAGGTAACTTTAATTTCCATGGCTGTGAAACAATAATTCTGTTACAAAACTCCCCGACGTTTCCGCCACGTGTTTCTCGTTTTACGTGTTCGGGGTGTGACAGAAGAGTTGGTATCAGAGCCAATGGTTATAGGGAATTAGGTTATTAGTAATGCTTTGACCTAGACTATAACTTTCTTGGACCCCAACGCAAGTTGTCTTGTGTTTAGATTTTAAAACATGCACTTCACCTATCCTTAGGTGATAACCACAACGAGAACATCAAGTTCGAATCCGCCTTGAAAACTAATTATCTGATCTAGGATGATTGATTACAAGGTTTTGAACCCTCTGTTATAAGGTTTTGAACCCCTTTGAATTTTCAAAATCTCGTCAAAGTTTTGGGTCCTAAATATTGTGAACACGTGCGAACTGGAAGGGTGAATGCCTGTACCCTGGGTTTTCTGTCTAAGGCTAGAGTGTTCGTACAAATCCACATAATCGGACCAGTCACTCTTACCTGGGAACTCTTGGGGTGAGTGTTCACTTATAGGCGAGCATGTCTTCGCGATACATTATTTTTTACCCATTTACTTTGATTAGTCAATGTGTGTCGTTTGTTTGCTTTGTGATAACGAACAAATGACCACCATCCTTGCTGTTGTCAATTTTTGTATCATCTCATTCTTTTCATCCAATCATCTCACTCGTTTCCTTTCATGTTTCCTCTTTTAGAATGCCTCCTCGACGCGAGAATCAGATAGCTAATGCCGAACTGGCAGAAATCATTGAGCAGCAAATGGCTGCTGCGTTCCCAAACCTTATTGCTCAATGGAACCAAGCTAACAACAACAATCATGCTCCATGCAATTTCAAGAGTTTTAACTCGGCTAAACCACTCAAGTTTAGTGGTTCTGAGGGAGCAACTGGGCTCCTTCAATGGTTCGAGAGCATTGAGAACACTTTCTGTCACGTTCGGTGTCCTGATAATCGCAAGGTCGAGTTTTCTTCGAGTGTGTTTCAGAAGAGGGCTCTTACGTGGTGGAACGGGGTTATGAGAGACCGGGGTGCAGAAGTTGCTCTAGCACAAACTTGGGCCGAACTTAGGGCCCTTATGATGAGGGAGTTTTGCCCTCGTCATGAGCTGCGAGCTCTAGAAAGAGGGTTTGATGATCTGAAACAGGACAGTGGAGAGCACAGGGCGTATACTGATAGGTATGAGGAGTTGAGTCTGCTTTGACCAACAATGGTTACCCCACTCGACAAGGCTATCGAAAGGTACATCGATGGTCTACCTGACTCAGTGCAAGACATCATTACTGGTAGTAACCCTACCATACTCCGTCAGGCGATTGAGTTAGCTGCGACATTGACTGAGTCGCAGGTTCGAAAGGGTAAGCTGCATAAAAAGGGTGACAAAGGTAAGAAGCAGGCTTCTGACAAAGAGGATGACAAGAAGGGTAAGAACAAGAAGGGTAAGGAATCTGGTTCTTCGCAAGGGTCAAGGAAGCGTAAGGCTTCCCAAAATTATGTTGTCACTGCCCAAGTTAACCAGGCAACTCCCAACCAACCCGCACAGCCTCCAGCGAAGAAGCGTTATGCAGGAAATGCACCTTTGTGCAATAGATGCAACAGTCGCCATCAGCCGCAACTTCCGTGTCGTTTCTGTACTAACTGTGGGAAGTCAGGTCATCTTGTTGATGTTTATCGTTTTGCTCAGAATCAGGCAGTTCAGAACCCGGCTCAACGAGTTGCTCAGCAACAAGGTCAAGCTGCACGACCACACTACCCACCAGGTTCTTGTTATAACTGTGGGGATCTGACCCACTACCGTAATCAGTGTCCAAGATTGGTGAATGCTAATCTAAATCAGAATCAGGCTCAGGCTCGAGGGCGAGTCTTCAACATGAATGCACAAGAGGCACAAGCAGACAATGAAGTGGTGAACGGTACGTTCTTTATTAATAATCAGCCTGCATCTGTTATTTTCGATTCGGGTGCCGATAAGAGTTTTGTGTCATTATCTTTGCTTCGCATGCCTAGAACGAAACTAGGAAAACCCTTGACAGTAGAGGTTGCTAGTGGTGAACCCATTGTTCTTGATTCTGTTCTTCGCAACTGCCAGTTGAACCTTAACGACCATCTTTTTCCTATTGACCTCACGCCTATGCAACTTGGAAGCTTCGACGTTATTGTGGGTATGGATTGGTTAGCCAAGCATCGCGCAGAGGTAGTTTGTTTTGAGAAGATTGTTCGTGTGCCGCTTTCGACAGGCGAGATCCTACAGGTTCGTGGTGAGAAACATGTTGGTGGTCTCAAACTCATGTCTTGTTTTAAAGCTCGAAAGTATCTGCGAAAGAACTATGTGGCCTTTTTGGCACATGTTGTAGCAGATAAGGGCAGTTGTTAGGGATTATCCTGATGTGTTTCCTGAAGAGTTACCTGGTATACCCCCAGCACGCCAAGTCGAGTTCCCTATTGATCTCGTACCTGGTGCAAATCCCATTGTCAGATCTCCATATCGTCTTGCACCGTCTGAGATGCAAGAGTTGTCTACACAGCTTCAGGAGCTCTCTAACAAAGGTTTTATCCGTCCTAGCTTTTCACCTTGGGGTGCTCCCGTTCTTTTTGTCAAGAAGAATGATGGATCTTTTAGGATGTGTATCGATTATCGTGAGCTTAACAAGCTTACCATCAAGAATCGATATCCCCTACCTCGCATTGATGATCTCTTTGATCAGTTACAGGGCGCATCTTATTTTACAAAGATAGATCTGCGATCTGGATATCATCAACTTCGTGTGCATGAAGAAGATATTCCCAAGACAGCGTTCCGCACTCGTTATGGGCATTATGAGTTCACAGTCATGTTCGGTTTGACTAATGCTCCTGCTGTTTTCATGGACTTAATGAATAGGGTCTGCAAGCCTTATTTGGATCAGTTCGTCTTTGTTTTTATTGATGACATCTTGATTTATTCTAAGACGCGAGCTGAACATGAGCAACATCTTCGTCTTACTCTAGAACTCCTGAAGAAAGAGCAACTTTTTGCCAAATTCTCCAAGTGCGAGTTTTGGCTCAAGGAAGTTCAATTTTTAGGACATATTGTCAACGAACAAGGTATTCATGTTGATCCCTCTAAGATCAGTGCGATTAAGGATTGGGATACGCCTACTACTCCTACTGAAGTTCGTTCTTTTCTTGGACTTGCGGGTTATTACCGCCGCTTCATTGAGAACTTCTCAAAGATTGCAGTTCCTCTAACTGCTCTAACTCATAAGAATAAGCCCTTTGATTGGGGATTCAAACAAGAGGAAGCTTTTCAAAACTTGAAGCAGAAGCTTTGTGACGCGCCTGTTCTGACTTTGCCTGAGGGCAATGATGATTTCGTCGTTTATTGCGATGCATCTAAATTGGGTCTTGGCTGTGTTCTATGCAAAGAAACAAAGTAATAGCATATGCATCGAGGCAGTTGAAGGTGCAGGAAAAGAACTACACCACTCATGATCTTGAGTTGGGTGTAGTTGTCTTCGCTCTTAAGATCTGGAGACACTATTTGTACGGTACAAAATGTGGGGTTTTCACGGACCACAAAAGTCTTCAACATATCTTCAATCAGAAAGAACTCAACATGAGGCAACGACGTTGGGTTGAGCTTCTAAACGACTATGACTGCGAAATTCGCTACCATCCTTGTAAGGCGAAGGTCGTAGCCGATGCATTGAGTCGTAAGGAACGTACTAAGCTTCATTGTGTTCGTATTCAATCTGATATTCAAGCTCGATCCAATATCCAAGCCCGCATTTCTCAGGCTCAACACACTTGTGTTTCACAAGGTTTGATGGATAAGGAATTTCCCTATCACATAACCCCTGATCTGGAACTGAAGGACAATGGATCGTATTACTTCATGGACCGTTTGTGGGTCCCAAGCCAAGATGATCTTCGCACCTTACTTATGGATGAAGCCCATAAGTCTCGTTATTCTATTCATCCTGGCTCAGATAAGATGTATAAGGACCTTCGTATTCAGTATTAGTGGCCTGGTATGAAGAAAGACATTGCCTTATATGTATCAAAATGCCTTACTTGTCTTATGGTTAAGGCTGAACATCAGCGTCCTTCTGGTTTATTGGTGCAACCAGAGATCCCAGTTTGGAAATGGGAAAACATTACTATGGATCTCATTACTAAACTTCCGCGCACAAAGAAAGGTCATGATGCCATCTGGGTAGTTGTTAATCGTCTTACTAAGTCAGCGCATTTCTTGCCAATCCGTGAGGATTTTTCTGCTGACAAACTTGCTAAAATCTACCTGGATAAAATTGTAGCTCGACATGGTGTTCCTTTGAACATCATTTCTGACAGAGATGCTCGCTTCACTTCTCATTTTTGGAGAACCATGCAATCTGCTATGGGGACCCAACTTAATTTGAGCACAACTTATCATTCGCAAACGGATGGTCAATCTGAAAGAACAATCCAGACTCTGGAGGATATGCTTAGATCTTGTGTGATCGATTTTGGTGGTAGTTGGAATTCACATCTTCCGTTAATTGAATTCTCCTACAACAACAGTTATCACTCCAGCATCAACATGGCTCCTTTCGAGGCTCTCTATGGTCGAAAATGTCGTTCACCAGTCTGCTGGAATGAGATCGGCGAGGCTCAGCTTACTGGACCTGCCCTCATTTTAGAGACAACTGATAAGGTTAAGAAACTTCGTGATACCCTTCAGACAGCTAGAAGCCGTCAAAAGAGTTACGCGGACCAAGGACGCAAGCCCATGGAATTTCAAGTCGGTGATCACGTATTACTTAAGGTCTCACCTTGGAAGGGTGTGATCAGATTTGGAAAGAAAGGAAAACTTGCACCTAGATAAGTTGGACCATTCAAGATCGTCGAAAGAATCGGTAAGGTAGCCTACAGACTTGAGTTACCTCCTGAACTTGGAAATTTTCATCCAACCTTTCACGTGTCCAATCTCAAGAAGTGTTTAGCTGATGAGAACCTCCACATACCACTTGACGAAATTCGTGTTGATAAAACACTGAAATTTGTTGAGAAGCCAGTGGAAATCATGGAACGTGAAGTCAAGTGGCTCAAACGCAAGCGCATTCCATTGGTCAAAGTTCGCTGGGAATCTAAACGTGGACCTGAGTTTACTTGGGAACGCGAGGATCACATGAAGGTGAAGTATCCACATCTATTCCCACGAGTTTCCTCTAAATAAATTTCGGGACGAAATTTTCACAAGTAGGGGAGACTGTAACATCTGTGCTTGTAATCATTGTGAATAGTTCAATTATCAATAAAAAAATGTTATTTGATCCCAATGTTTGTTTGGTTATGTTTTACATTTTTCATTTTTGACTTTTGTTCAATTTCAAACTTTACATCGCTTTCTGGAGAGTTATACGCAAACTGGTGCGTAAACGTAATCAGTTAATGCGAAAAATACTCCGGAACATTAATATATACTTAACATACCTTAAATAACCTTTACATAACTTAGAAAAAAGTTTTGAAGGCTTTGGTATGGCAAAAACAAGTTAATTCGCCTACAGGGACTAAATTTGACAAACTGCGAACTGTAACAGACATTCCGGAACATGACCACAAGTTAAACATACCATAAATATCCTTTACATAGCTTAGAGATAGGCTTTAAGGGGTTCGGTGTGCTAAAATAAACTTTTGGGGCATTCAGGGACTAAAAGCGTCAAAAAGTGCACAAGTTTGCATTTTCGCGCATAACCTACGTTCTGAATACATCCGGACATCCAAAAATTTATGTAAGCACTAAAATATTTTATTGTAGTGTTTGGCATAAGAAAAATCCATTATTCACGCAATTTGGATCGTTTTTCGCGCTTATGCGCATTCCGTCGTAATTAACCGAACATCGCGATCGTACGACCAAACGAACCAACATCCGACATATTTTTGAGCATCTTTCATGTCCACAATGTTTAGGCATCATTTTAGGGCCTTAAAGTTGGCTTGACGGGCCTTAGAAGTGTCGGAAATGAGCTTAAACATCAACAGGGACCAAAACTGACAATTCTGCAAAGTTGCTGGCTTACGGACCGTAAGCCATCACCCTTATGGTCCGTAACGTATCCCCAGATCAGCAAATTCAGTTAAACAGCTGTTAACAGCTGTTACCCACTCCTAATCCCTTTTGCACTTGCCTCTTCCTGATAATGGGGGGGCCAATTTGAGTTACCTTAGGGTTGCAACAAGTGTAAGGACAAGATCAAAGCACGGTATTCGAGGAACGATCCTAACGGTGGTCCAAATCCTATAAATACCCCTTTGATTCACAACTCAAAACCCACTTGAATTCTGAAAACTTCTCTAAGTTGAGGTGTAAAACCGCTTCGTACCTGAGAAATATTTGGAAATCAAAGCTTTCGGGGACCCTTTGTAAGTGTTCCTTCGTTCTTTTACTCTTTTAACATTAAAGTCAAACTTTGTTTGACTTTCTTCGTTGACCAAGTTTATGGTCAATGCAAAGTTCGTTTGAACTTCATAACGTGAGCGTAATCACGATGGTTATAGTCCCTAGTGACTATACCTACTGATTACCACGTTATCTAGGCTTAGTGACGTGTCACACCCCGACCGCGTAAAACAACAAATCGCGGCGGAAACATCGGGGCGTGTTGCAACAGAATTAATGTTTCATAACCATGGATATCAAAAAGTGTTTCGTTTTATTAAACATTGAATAATTACATCGTCTGGAAATCTAAATACACATTTAAACATAGTCTATCATTGTTATTGAGTCACTAAGGCCTTGTCCAGTCCTATGTGAGCATGCATCTTATCAATCGATATCATTCAACAATACCTGAAACATATGTGAAAACGAGGTCAGCAAAGAAATGCTGGCGAGTACATAGGTTTTGTGAAAATAAGATTCATGACTTCTGTTTTAAGAAAATGTTTAGTCATGAACCTTGTAATTTGCTTTGTCTTTGTAAATCGTTTGAAAAATAATAAGTTCAGGTGATATGTATAAATAAGAGAATAATGCATGATTAAATGAATAACCATGTAAAATGAGTTTGTATAAGATAAGTTGTTTGTAAATAAATGTCTTGTGAAAAGTATGTTACTTGTATAAAATGTTCTATGTCTCAAACTGAAATGATTCAAATAACACTACAATATGTAATACCATACAAACACTTATATATAGGAAGTACCAGCGGCGTATCCACCATGCTTGTATCATATTCCACACGCATTGTTACTTAATCACTTAATCCAAACCAAACCACCAAAGTGATGTTCATGCCCAAATGTAAATCATGTAATATGTATAACCAAAATAATATGTATGGCTAGTGAAATGCATCAACTAAACCATAGGTGAAACGCACAAAACAAAGTATTGAAGTAAAACTTGGTTTAAACCAATACTATGTTTCGTGTAAATGCATGATCAAATGTAAATCATGTACAAATGTTTACCCAATCGTTACCCAATCGTTAAAACATCGTGTGAAACCCAATCGTTACCCAATCGTTAAAACATCGTGTGAAAACCCAATTGTTACCCAATCGTTAAAACATCGTGTGAAACCCAATCGTTACCCAATCGTTAAAACATCGTGTGAAAACCAATCGTAAATCGTTTAATTCGGTTTAGGTCGTGAAACTACTTATAAGGTCGTCTCGCTAATAACATTCAAACCTTCGTGACTTTCATCGCTTCTCGTTTTCGTCGCTTCTCGTTTTCGTCGCTTCTCGTTTTCGTATTAACAAACCTCCATAGGGTAAGTTAATAATTACAGATTCAGTCGCTACCTACCATACCCACACATAACCACGGGTGTAGTAAATAACGGGATTTGTCAGATCCTATGGTACCATAACCTAATACTGGTCGGCTTGATCATTGCTAATGAATGTCATTTGTTATGTAACTACAACCAACAAGTTTGTTCACTTTATGAAATCGTTATTAGTTTTGTATAAATCGTCTTAATCGTTTTTGAAACCATCGTTATAACATCGAAAACTTTTAGCACATATGAGTCACCCCAAAACAGTTGAAAACAGTAAAAGAGGGGAATAATGTACTCGCCTGATAATGCTTGGAGGTCTTGAACAACAACCAAACAAAGCTAGAGGGAGCACGGAATCAGTCGGCAATCTAAAACTATATAAATAAACCGGACATAAATCGGGAGATCGGATAGAATGAGGCTGGGTAAACCAAATGAGTATTGGAACTCATATGATATGGTTTAACAAGGCCTACATACTACATTGAGACTAACCTAAGTGCTTTCGACCCATCGCGACCCATTAAGGTAACTTATGCTACTTTAACGCGTCGTGCGCGTGAAACGCGTTCGGACCGTCTAACTAGTCCTATGACAAGTGTTATATGCCTAAACATGTTACATAATCAGTTATGTGACAAAAGTTTAGGTTACATATGCTTAATTACCAATTATACATGAAAAGGGTATTCTGGTAGTTTACCTAAGGCATATAAACTACCTATCATACAACTACTCAAACGATGTGACCATAGGGTATAACCTCGGAAGGTTATGCCCTATACTAGGGTCACCTAATGTATTTGGTCGGATCCTAATGATCGACCAAACGGGTCGGGTTCGAAGGTATAGGCGATTTATTAGATCGCCTACCCTACGACCCTAGACAACGTGGTAATCAGTGGGCATAGTCCCAAGGGACTATAACCAACGTGATTACACTCACGTTGCGAAGTTCAAACGAACTTCGCATTGACCGTTACTGGTCAACGCTGAAAGTCAAACAAAGTTTGACTTTCTGACTCGAAAAGCAGTAAAAATAAGGAAAAGAACGAAAGAATACTTACGAAGGGTCCCCGAATGCTAATCCCGATCCAAGAACTCAGGTATGAAACAATGGTTTCAACTTAGAGCTCTCAAATCAGAATTCTTGTGCAAAATGAGGTTGTGTGGGTTGGGTATTTATAGGAATACCCGAACCGTTAGGATCGTTTCATGGAAAACGTGCCTTAATCTTGCCCGTACATGTGTCGGGACCTTATGGTGGCTAGAAATGATCCTTATCTTCATGACTAAGCAATCTTAGAACATGTGGTGGAGGATCAAACATGTGCAAACAGGCTGTTAGAAACTCTGCTTCTGGTCTGGACTTGGCTAGCGCACCGCTACACTAAAAGTGTAGCGCACCGCTAGGCCAAAGTTTGGCAGAATTACACTTTTGGTCCCTGTCATGCATTCAGCCCATTTTTGACACGTTTAAGGCCCGTTAACCCCATTTCAAAGCTCTAAAATGAAGTTAAAGTATAGGGAACTTAAAATGTGTTCAAAAATATCTCGGATGTCGGTTCGTTTAGCCGTACGAACGCGATGTTCGCTTAATTACGACGGAATGCGCATAAGCGCGAAAAACGATCCAAATGACGAAACGAATGGATTTTTCTTATGCCGAACACTAAAATAAAATATTATAGTGCTTAAATAAATTTTTGGATGTCCGGATGTATTCAGAACGTAAGTTATGCGTAAAAATGCGAACTTGTGCACTTTTTGGCGCTTTTAGTCCCTGAATGACACAAAAGTTTATTTTAGCATACCGAACACCTCAAAGCCTATTTCTAAGCTATGTAAAGGATATTTATGGTATGTTTAACTTATGTTCATGTTCCGGAAGGTCTGTTACAGTTCAAATTGGCATACTTTCGCAGTTTGTCAACTTTAGTCCCTGTAAGCGATTAAACTTTGATTTCACCACACCAAACCTTCCAAAACTTATAACTAAGTTATGTAAAGGTTATTTAAGGTATGTTAAGCCTATTTCACTATTCCGGAGTGTTCGTTGGATTAAACTGGTTATATCTACACATCAGAGCGCGTATAACCCTCCAGAAAGCGATTTAAAGCTTGAAATCGAACAAGAGTCGATATGTGCAAACGATACACATATTTTTACAAATCCCAAGTATGAAATACAATATTTCATTGGTTTGGTATTTGTTTGATGGCCGTGGAGGCACAGGTGTTACAGTCTCCCCTACTTTAGGAAATTTCATCCCGAAATTTATTTAGAGGAAACTTGTGAGAGCTTGAAAACATGAGGTTGAAAAGATCGAACAATATTGGTTAGGGTTCTGAACTTCTAGTAATCTTTAATAACATCATGATTGCAATGTAAGAGGGATACTTATATACAAGTATATGAAGCGTCATTGGTGCGTCCACCGTACCTCCATTACATCGTTCTCATTTCGTTATTGTTGTCACTATCGGTTCTTACACATAATAAATCTTACTGGTTTTCTGTGCACTAAATTTCATAATTATGTACGCGTCCATAATTAGACAATTCCTTGCCCAGTTCACACAGTCTATTTTATAATGTGTAGTGTGAAACCAAATGAACAATCCTGTGATGAGTGTAACTAGACCGCCATAGAATCCTTTTAATTAAATCATTAAATGATCTAAATAGACTATCAAGGAGTCTGTTCAGCTACATCACTAGATGTCGTTCTCTAACCAAATTGTGAATCAATCTTTTTGACTAGACTACTAAGAGGGTCTCTTATGAATCATGGAGTGGTACTATATAACCCAAGGGTCTTAACTACCAGGTAGAAGCCCATAAGGATTTAAGGTAGTACCTTTTGAATATCCTACTATGAATCTCTCATATGAAGATATGAAAGATTCTATGAGGATTTGAAAATTGGATCACACAAAACATAAAGGAGAACACATAACACATAATCGCATAATTGTATAATCGTTTAATCGCAAAATCGTTAAATCGCAAAATCGTTTAATCGCAAAATCGTTTAATTTGTTATCTTTGGACATGGGTATTTAAAGCATACTAGGAATCCAATCCGTGGATTTCACTTGGTACTTTAAACGTTATCAAGAATCCAACTATAAAGATAGAAAGATTCAAAAAGAAAATTCGATTTCGATTACTAGGAACCGAAGTGTTCGAATTAGGGTACAAAAAGGAATCCAATTAAGGACTCTGATTTGAACGATAATCATCCACAAGGATCTAATTGTAAAGATAAAAAGATCCCATATGAATTTTTAGAAGTTGAAGATGTTTTGAAACCTTGCACTGGATGTGCTTAGGTCAAAACATGATATAAAATGCTTATGAAGTTGAGATGCTTGATATGTCAAGGCGACATATGAAGCAGAATTTTGAAGGTTAAGTCAATGTATGAGGAAAAATATTTTTGAAAACTATGCATGGGGTTCTTTTAAGAAAAATGTGTTTAACGTTTTTGAAACCTTATATATAATACTTTTTGAAATCATAAAGTAGGTGTATTAGGTAGATATATTTACAAAAATGTTTTAAAATCATGCGAGATGAATTTTGAAATTATGTATAAGGATTTTGAAAGACATGAATGATGCTTTTCGAAATCATGCACTTGATCAGAAAATGTATTGTGTTAATATTGTCTTCAGACTATATGAAATATTTTGAAATTAGAAAGGTTGGTTTTGATAACATGGCCAATGTTTTTGAAATAACATAGACAATGCATCTAGAAAAATTGTTTTCAAACTATATGAAATGTTTTGAGATCATGAAGATTGTTTTGAAATACTTGTACTGTATATGTAAAAAAAATTAAAACGGAATGGGTATGAGATTTGAAAATACCCTTAGTTATCTAACCAAGGATTTAAAGGCACAGATGTGCGAAAAGCACGATTACTCATAATGTCACTTAATTTACTGTACTTTGTTTCTTAGAGTGAAACGAGTACTTAAAATTTTGGAGGGAATCATGAGCAATCATTTGAAAGAGAGTAATCACAAGAGTAGTTTGTAAGGTACATAGTTCCTTGATGTAGGTTTCATAGGAAAAGCCATACACACCTAGCAGGGGGTTGAGCTGGTTGGTTGGGGACTGCTTTACCATTGTGAGCGACCATGGCGAAGTTCTGAGAAGCCTTTCGCTTCTTTGACTTCTTAGGGGATCGTTCATCCATGGTCTTTGATTCCTCGATTGGTTTATTGGCTGACGGTGTTGTCACCTGACTAGGTCCTGCCTGTCTTGGTGACTCTTGAGTGGCTTCATCCTGGAGATGATACATGGCAGTAGCTAATTCAACAGTCTTCAGGACTACTTCGCCTATTCGCTGAGCGAATTTGGCTGCTTGCTCAGATATCTGGGCGTCATCGTGATGAAGAGACATTCTTGAAGAAAAAGAAAGGCATAGGGAGAAACAGGTGAAAGGTTTTTGGACAATCAAAACAGAATGATAACGCATGAAAATTGCGATCATTTGTTTGTTACCTAAGGCAAACAAATGAGACGGTGACTAATCAAAGTAAATGGGTCAAAAATAATGTATCGCGAAGACATGCTCGCCTATAAGTGAACACTCATCCCAAGAATTCCCAGGTAAGCACAACTGGTCTCGCGTCTGATGAGATGTATACGAAGTGCTTGCCTAGACAGAAAACCCAGAATACAGGCATTCACCCTTCCAGTTTGCACGTGTTCACATTATTTAAAACCCAAAACCTTGACGAAGTTTTGAAAACTCAAAGGGGTTCAAAACCATATACTAGAGAGTTCAAAACCTTAAAATAGAGAGTTCAAAACCTAGAAATCAATCATCCTAGAACAGATGATTAGTTTTTAAAGCGGTTTTGAAATTTATGTTCTTGTTGTGGTCGTCGCCTAAGGATAGGTGACGGTATTGTTTTATGACTAAACGCAAGTAAACTCGCGTTAGGGTCCTAAGAAGGTTATAGACTAGGTCAAAGCATTACTAATAACCTAATTCCCTATAACCATTGGCTCTGATACCATCTTTTCTGTCACACCCCGACCGCGTAAAACAACAAATCGCGGCGGAAACATCGGGGCGTGTTGCAACAGAATTAATGTTTCATAACCATGGATATCAAAAAGTGTTTCGTTTTATTAAACATTGAATAATTACATCGTCTGGAAATCTAAATACACATTTAAACATAGTCTATCATTGTTATTGAGTCACTAAGGCCTTGTCCAGTCCTATGTGAGCATGCATCTTATCAATCGATATCATTCAACAATACCTGAAACATATGTGAAAACGAGGTCAGCAAAGAAATGCTGGCGAGTACATAGGTTTTGTGAAAATAAGATTCATGACTTCTGTTTTAAGAAAATGTTTAGTCATGAACCTTGTAATTTTCTTTGTCTTTGTAAATCGTTTGAAAAATAAGTAAGTTCAGGTGATATGTATAAATAAGAGAATAATGCATGATTAAATGAATAACCAGGTAAAATGAGTTTGTATAAGATAAGTTGTTTGTAAATAAATGTCTTGTGAAAAGTATGTTACTTGTATAAAATGTTCTATGTCTCAAACTGAAATGATTCAAATAACACTACAATATGTAATACCATACAAACACTTATATATAGGAAGTACCAGCGGCGTATCCACCATGCTTGTATCATATTCCACACGCATTGTTACTTAATCACTTAATCCAAACCAAACCACCAAAGTGATGTTCATGCCCAAATGTAAATCATGTAATATGTATAACCAAAATAATATGTATGGCTAGTGAAATGCATCAACTAAACCATAGGTGAAACGCACAAAACAAAGTATTGAAGTAAAACTTGGTTTAAACCAATACTATGTTTCGTGTAAATGCATGATCAAATGTAAATCATGTACAAATGTTTACCCAATCGTTACCCAATCGTTAAAACATCGTGTGAAACCCAATCGTTACCCAATCGTTAAAACATCGTGTGAAAACCCAATCGTTACCCAATCGTTAAAACATCGTGTGAAACCCAATCGTTACCCAATCGTTAAAACATCGTGTGAAAACCAATCGTAAATCGTTTAATTCGTTTTAGGTCGTGAAACTACTTATAAGGTCGTCTCGCTAATAACATTCAAACCTTCGTGACTTTCATCGCTTCTCGTTTTCGTCGCTTCTCGTTTTCGTCGCTTCTCGTTTTCGTATTAACAAACCTCCATAGGGTAAGTTAATAATTACAGATTCAGTCGCTACCTACCATACCCACACATAACCACGGGTGTAGTAAATAACGGGATTTGTCAGATCCTATGGTACCATAACCTAATACTGGTCGGCTTGATCATTGCTAATGAATGTCATTTGTTATGTAACTACAACCAACAAGTTTGTTCACTTTATGAAATCGTTATTAGTTTTGTATAAATCGTCTTAATCGTTTTTGAAACCATCGTTATAACATCGAAAACTTTTAGCACATATGAGTCACCCCAAAACAGTTGAAAACAGTAAAAGAGGGGAATAATGTACTCGCCTGATAATGCTTGGAGGTCTTGAACAACAACCAAACAAAGCTAGAGGGAGCACGGAATCAGTCGGCAATCTAAAACTATATAAATAAACCGGACATAAATCGGGAGATCGGATAGAATGAGGCTGGGTAAACCAAATGAGTATTGGAACTCATATGATATGGTTTAACAAGGCCTACATACTACATTGAGACTAACCTAAGTGCTTTCGACCCATCGCAACCCATTAAGGTAACTTATGCTACTTTAACGCGTCGTGCGCGTGAAACGCGTTCGGACCGTCTAACTAGTCCTATGACAAGTGTTATATGCCTAAACATGTTACATAATCAGTTATGTGACAAAAGTTTAGGTTACATATGCTTAATTACCAATTATACATGAAAAGGGTATTCTGGTAATTTACCTAAGGCATATAAACTACCTATCATACAACTACTCAAACGATGTGACCATAAGGTATAACCTCGGAAGGTTATGCCCTATACTAGGGTCACCTAATGTATTTGGTCGGATCCTAATGATCGACCAAACGGGTCGGGTTCGAAGGTATAGGCGATTTATTAGATCGCCTACCCTACGACCCTAGACAACGTGGTAATCAGTGGGCATAGTCCCAAGGGACTATAACCAACGTGATTACACTCACGTTGCGAAGTTCAAACGAACTTCGCATTGACCGTTACTGGTCAACGCTGAAAGTCAAACAAAGTTTGACTTTCTGACTCGAAAAGCAGTAAAAATAAGGAAAAGAACGAAAGAATACTTACGAAGGGTCCCCGAATGCTAATCCCGATCCAAGAACTCAGGTATGATACAATGGTTTCAACTTAGAGCTCTCAAATCAGAATTCTTGTGCAAAATGAGGTTGTGTGGGTTGGGTATTTATAGGAATACCCGAACCGTTAGGATCGTTTCATGGAAAACGTGCCTTAATCTTGCCCGTACATGTGTCGGGACCTTATGGTGGCTAGAAATGATCCTTATCTTCATGACTAAGCAATCTTAGAACATGTGGTGGAGGATCAAACATGTGCAAACAGGCTGTTAGAAACTCTGCATCTGGTCTGGACTTGGCTAGCGCACCGCTACACTCAAAGTGTAGCGCACCGCTAGGCCAAAGTTTGGCAGAATTACACTTTTGGTCCCTGTCATGCATTCAGCCCATTTTTGACACGTTTAAGGCCCGTTAACCCCATTTCAAAGCTCTAAAATGAAGTTAAAGTATAGGGAACTTAAAATGTGTTCAAAAATATCTCGGATGTCGGTTCGTTTAGCCGTACGAACGCGATGTTCGCTTAATTACGACGGAATGCGCATAAGCGCAAAAAACGATCCAAATGACGAAACGAATGGATTTTTCTTATGCCGAACACTAAAATAAAATATTATAGTGCTTACATAAATTTTTGGATGTCCGGATGTATTCAGAACGTAAGTTATGCGTAAAAATGCGAACTTGTGCACTTTTTGGCGCTTTTAGTCCCTGAATGACACAAAAGTTTATTTTAGCATACCGAACACCTCAAAGCCTATTTCTAAGCTATGTAAAGGATATTTATGGTATGTTTAACTTATGTTCATGTTCCGGAAGGTCTGTTACAGTTCAAATTGGCATACTTTCGCAGTTTGTCAACTTTAGTCCCTATAAGCGATTAAACTTTGATTTCACCACACCAAACCTTCCAAAACTTATAACTAAGTTATGTAAAGGTTATTTAAGGTATGTTAAGCCTATTTCACTATTCCGGAGTGTTCGTTGGATTAAACTGGTTATATCTACACATCAGAGCGCGTATAACCCTCCAGAAAGCGATTTAAAGCTTGAAATCGAACAAGAGTCGATATGTGCAAACGATACACATATTTTTACAAATCCCAAGTATGAAATACAATATTTCATTGGTTTGGTATTTGTTTGATGGCCGTGGAGGCACAGGTGTTACATGACGAGTCGTAGTTTCGGCCAAAATGCGCATTCTTGCGTATTTTGTAACCAAACTACTCTTAGGTATCAAAACCGTTTGTTTTGATACCAAACCTGTTTTCTAAACCTAGTTAAGTATGTTTTAACATGCTTAGCTCGTCACTTTTAGTTTTGTGCTTGTCTAGGGTCGTAAAGGTAAGCGATCTAAACAATCACTTATATTTTCGAACCCGACCCGTTTGGTCGATCATTAAGATCCGACCAAACACATTAGGTGACCATAGTTGTATAGGGAATAACCTTCCGAGGTTATACCTTATGGTGACGATGTTTAGTTAGTTGTATGATAGGTAGTTTATATGCCTTAGGTAAATGACCAAAATGCCCTTTTTACGCCAAAATTCATATTAAGCTTATGTAACATAACTTTTGATATCTAAACTATTTTGGCAACAATATTAGACATGTTAAGGCATATTTTACTTATTATAGGACTAGTTAGGCGTTCCGAACGCGTTTCACGCGAACGACGCGTTAAAGTAGCATAAGCTACCTAAACGGGTCGTAAGCACTTAGGTTAGGTTTCATTTTAGAATGAAGTCTTTGTTAAACCATACTACATGAGTTTCCATACTCGTTTGGTTTACGAACCCTCATTCTATCCGATCCTCCGATCTAGGTCGGGTTTATTAACATAGTTACCTATATTAGGTACCGTTTGATTTCCGTGATCTCTAGCATTGCTTGGTGGTTATCCTAGGACTATTGAGCAATCTCAAGTGAGTACATAGACCCCTCTTTTACTGTTTTCAAACTGTTTTGGGGTGAAACACATGTGCCTACTTGTTACTTTCATGCTTTCCATGTTTTCACATCATATACTTGCTATGTTCATTAGTACATTTATAGTACATCGTTTTACACTATATTTGATGCTATGTATGTCCATTGTGTGCATACTTAGTACATTGTTTTACATTACATTTCACGCTATGTATGTTCATTTGATTACATACTTAGTGCATTGTTTTCACATGCTTACATTTTGGTATGACATTTGGTTTGTTTAAATGGGACAAAAATACATTCATTAACATTACCTACGCCATTCGTTAGTAGGTAGTGGTACCATAAGAATTGACTACTCCCGTTCCTGACATCCTAGGTATGTTTGGATGGAAGGAATGACCGAATTCGATAGACATAACACAGATAAACCTTTAATTTGTTTAAAGGCCTATCACCACAGTCACAAGGCTTGAATGTATGCATTTTTACAATATCGCATAAATGTTTGTATTAAGTACAACATGCATTTCCACAAAACATAATGTTGATTTAAACCACGTTCTACTTCAATACATTGCTTTGTGCATTTTTACCTATGGTTTAGTTGATACATATTTCACTTGCCATACATGAAATTTTGGTTACACATTACATAATTGACATTTGACATAGACATTTTGGCATTGATATACACATTTAGTGATTTACATTAGACATAGACATTTTGATATGGTTTACACAATAACACTTGACAATTGATTTATACATGAACAATTTACAATGATGGTTGGTTTGGGTAAGTGATTTGAGTAACGAGGCGTGTGTAATATGATACAAGCATGGTGGATACGCCGCTGGTACTTCCTATATATAAGTGCTTGTATGATATTACATGTCGTAGCGTTACTTAAATCATTTCAAATTTTGACATATTACATTTTACATAAACAACTTATTTTTCACAAGACATTGTCTTACAAAACAGTTTATTTTATCCAACTCATTTTACTCGGTTATTTTATTAACCATACGCCATTCTTTTATATAGTCTGATTTCTTATCGAGTTTTCATACGATTTATAAAAGAAAACACTTAACAAGATTTATGACTAATTTTTATTAAACCTATCTTTTAAAACCCAAGTCATAAATCATATTTTCACTAAACCTATGTATCTCACAGGCATCTTTATGCTGACGTACCTATTTTCACATGTGTTTTCAGGAGCAGTCGCTTAGGATGATGATCGTGACATTAGGGCGGACCTGTGCCTTAGAGACATAAAACGAAGATAGACTTAGTTTAATTATGTTATGTACTCTTGGTTTCATGTTTAAAGACAATGTAACTCTCTTGTTGATAAATAAAACGTAACTTTAATTTCCATGGTTGTGAAACAATAATTCTGTTACAACACTCCCCGACGTTTCCGCCACGTGTTTCTCGTTTTACGTGGTCGGGGTGTGACATGTCACACCCCGACCTCGTAGAACATACAAAACGTGGCGGAAACGTCGGGGAGTGTTGTAACAGAATTAATTGTTTCAAATCCATGGCAATTGAAGTTTCGTTTTATTGATTAAAAGTGTTACAATGTCTTAACAAACAAGGAAATACAACATAATTAACTAGTCTTGCATCTTTTATTGTCACTAAAGCCCAAGTCTGCCTATGTGTATCTTGATCATCTTATGCAACAGCTCCTGAAAAACACATGTGAAAATAGGTATGTCAGCATAAAAATGCCTGTGAGATACATAGGTTTTGTGAAAATAGGTTTCATGACTTATGTTTGAGAAAATGTTTAGTCATGAACCTTGTAATTTGCTTTGTTTTGTAAATCATTTGAAAAACGATAAGACCAGATGATATGTATAAATAAGAGAATAATGTATGGTTAAATGAATAACCATGTAAAATGAGTTTGTATAAGATAAGTTGTTTGTAAATCAATGTCTTGTGAAAAGTATGTTATTTGTATAAAATGTTATATGTATCAAACTGAAATGATTCAAATAACGCTACGATATGTAATACCATACAAACACTTATATATAGGAAGTACCAGCGGCGTATCCACCATGCTTGTATCATATTACACACGCATCGTTACTTAATCACTTAATCAAACCAAACCACCAAAGTAATGTTTAACAATTGTAGAAATGTTTATGTATGGTCAAATACGGTTCACACGGTTCACAGATACAAACGATTCATAGATACAAACGATTCATAGATACAAACGGGTCACAGATACAAACGGTTCACAGATACAAACGGTTCACAGATACAAACGGTTCACAGATACAAACGGTTCACAGATATAAACGGTTCACAGACACAAACGGTTCACAGATACAAACGGTTCACATAGTCAAATGATTACAACGGTTCACATAGTCAAATAGTTATAAACGGTTCAAAATGTAATATAACGTGTTCATATACTGGATGAGCATATGCAACAAAATGTAATGTAAAAAAATGTACTAAGTATGCACACAATGGACATACATAGCATAAAATGTAATGAAATCATGTACTATAATGTACTAACGAACATTGCAGGTATATGATGTGAAAACGGCAAAGCATGAATGTAACAAGTAGGCACATGTGTTTCACCCCAAAATAGTTTGGAAAACAGTAAAAGAGGGGTCTATGTACTCACTTGAGATTGCTTAGTAGTCCTTGAGTAACAAACAAACAATGCTAGAGATCGTGGATATCAAACGACACCTAATATAGGTAACTATGTTAATAAACCGGACCTAAATCAGAAGATCGGATAGAATGAGGGTTCGTAAACCAAACGAGTATGGAAACTCGTGTGATATGGTTTAACAAAGCCTACATACTAATTGAAACCTATCATAAGTGCTTCCGACCCATTACGACCCGTTTAGGTAGCTTATGCTACTTTAACGCGTCGTTCGCGTGAAACGCGTTCGGAACGTCTAACTAGTCCTATGACAAGTGTTATATGCCTAAACATGTTACATAATCAGTTATGTGACAAAAGTTTAGGTTACATATGCTTAATTACCAATTATACATGAAAAGGGTATTCTGGTAATTTACCTAAGGCATATAAACTACCTATCATACAACTATTCAAACGAAGCGACCATAGGGTATAACCTCGGAAGGTTATTCCCTACCTACTATGGTCACCTAATGTGTTTGGTCGGATCCTAATGATTGACCAAATAGGTCGGGTTCGAAGGTATAAGCGATTTATTAGATCGCTTACCCTACGACCCTAGACAACGTGGTAATCAGTAGGCATAGTCCCAAGGGACTATAACCAACGTGATTACACTCACGTTGCGAAGTTCAAACGAACTTCGCATTGACCATAAACTGGTCAATGCAGAAAGTCAAACAAAGTTTGACTTTCGGACTCGAAAAAAAACAATAAAAGAACGAAAGAATACTTACGAAGGGTCCCCGAATGCTAATCTCGATCCAAGTAGCTCAGGTATGAAACAATGGTTTCAACTTAGAGCTTCTCAAATCAAGATTCTTGTGGGTTTTGCAAAATGAAGGCATGGGGTATTTATAGGATTTCCCGAACCGTTAGGATCGTTTCTAGGAAAACGTGCTTCAATGTTGGCCATACACTTGCACCCATGGTATTGTAATACCATGTGCACATCAAACCAGCCCATAGTATTGCCCAAAACCATGTGCAAAGGTGGTATAGGCCAGATTCAATGTTTCTGCACAGAAAGTTTCAAAAATGGCAGATTTGGTCCCTGTAGTGTAATAAGGCCTTTTCCGACGCATTTAAGGCCCGTTAACCCCATTTCAAAGCTCTAAAATGAAGTTAAAGTAAAGGGAACTTAAAATGTTCTCAAAAATATCTCGGATGTCGGTTCGTTTAGCCGTACGGTTGCGTTGTTCGGTTAATTACGACGAAATGCGCATAAGCGCGAAAAACGATCCAAATGACGCGATGAATGGATTTTTCTTATTCCAAACACTAAAATAAAATATTATAGTGCTTACATAAATTTTTGGATGTCCGGATGTATTCAGAACGTGAGTTATGCGCAAAAATGCAAACTTGTGCACTTTTTGACACTTTTAGTCCCTGAATGACCCAAAAGTTTATTTTAGCACACCGAACACCTCAAAGCCTATTTCTAAGATATGTAAAGGATATTTATGGTATGTTTAACTTATTGTCATGTTCCGGAATGTCTGTTACAGTTCAAATTGGCATACTTTCGCAGTTTGTCAACTTTAGTCCCTGTAAGCGATATTACTTGATTTCGGCATACCAAACCTTCCAAAACTTATTTCTAAGTTATGTAGAGGTTATTTAAGGTATGTTAAGACTATTTCACTATTCCGTAGTGTTTGTTGCATTAAACTGGTTATATTTACGCCTTAGTGCGCGTATAACCTTCAAGAAAGTGATTTAGAGCTTGAAATCGAACAAGAGTTGATATGTGCAAATAATACACATATTTTTACAAATCCCAAGTTTGAAATACTATATTTCATTGGTTTGGAATTTGTTTGATGATTGAAGTGACACAGGTGTCACATGACAAATTATCTCAGATCTACCAAGGTCATTAAGTTGGACTTGGGAGATAAATTGAGTAATCAGGGTCATTAACTTGGATCTGAATACTTAAGTGGATTTCTAACACTGAAGGTTAAAAGGTAAGTTTTGGATTTATACTGTTATTGTCATATATCTTATATTTAGGTAGAGATTGTGCAGGTAACAGGAATTCCCATGGCAGTAAAAAGTTAAAGTTTGAACCAGAATTCAAGTCCCAGCATTCCGAGAGGGGGAGTTTACGAAAGGGGGAGTCAGATTTCTGGATCAACAGGTAAAGGGGAGATTGAAGATGGAGCTATGTTGAGTTCCTGAACCTATGAAGAGAGAGTTTTTACAATGACAAGACAATTTGGAAAGAGACAAAGACTAAATATTCGACGCCGAAGACTTCGTCAACATCCAAGGGGGAGTCTGTTGGTGCATTGAATGTCTGCTGACTACGTCTTAATCGAGTCTTATGTCTAGATTAGATAAATGAACACACAACAGTGATTGAATTAGGGTTTGTTTATGTTTCAGGAGGTAATTCTGTTTGAAGGTGGTCTTGGACAAGTTCAAACGGAATAGATGAAAGTGGTCCGTTTGAACTGGTTCGTTTGAAGATGTTCCATTTGAACATGTATGTGTCAAGTTCAAACGGAATAGCCATTAGTATATATAGGGTTGTTCTAGGTTCATTTCATACGGACCAGATTGTGTGTGAGAGTCGAGGTGCTGCCAAAATTCCATCAGAAATCATTGTAAAGACTCGGAAATCAGTAATAGAGAAGAAAGTTAAAAGGAACAAGCTGTGTGACGTAGTTTACTTTGATTCCGCCTTTGTAAACAATGATGAACTACCTTTACTGACTGTTTAGGGTCACGTACATGATCCAACAGAATACGTTCGTCCTCCTTGGGTAGGACAACAACCTTAACTTACTAGACAAAACTCTATCATTAAGTCCCTCATTTTATATTGACTTAATCGCTGAGGCCGATGGCCAGCGGGTCATTAGTTAATAGCGCTATTAGGTTTGACAAACCTCACACCGTGCCGGTCGGACGGGCGTGTACTAATGGATCATGGCAAACACTCAATGATGATAGACATTGACTTAGGGCACAACTAACTATCGTCAGTAGTCGATATGGTAACGGTCTAGTGGTTCACATGGGGAAGCCCCCACTGGTTATGGTTTGGGAAAGAAGGAATTGGTTAATCATATTTTCAACTATGGGGTAACCCCCATGGCAAGTAAGCCAGCTAAAGAAAAACTATGTTTTTGAAACAACTTAAAACGAACACCCAACTGTGAACTCGCTCAACTTTGTTGTTGATTCGTTGTTACATGCCTTGCAGGACTTTAGGTACATATCAATTGGAACTTGCTGTATGGGAAGCTGGAGTGGTCATGGGTCGAGATACATGGAATCTCAATACAAGCTCAATGGTTTATGTACTCTTGGTTTACTAAACACTTAACAAATGATTTATACTTCCGCTGTACACAATGAATGATATGTATCGTTTGTAACGCTTTATGTTAATAAATGAAAGTTTTATTTAATTATAATTATGAGTTCAATGTGATTGGTGGCTTGGATCCTGGTCAGTCATGCCTCCTGCAGTGATACTCCGCTTGTGGATTTTAGGGGTGTGACATAGAGGATCACGGAATCAATCGGCACCTAATATAGGTAACTATGTTAATAAACCGGACCTAAATCGGAAGATCGGATAAAATTTGGTTTTGTAAACCAAATGAGTATAGGAACTCATATGACATGGTTTAACAAAGCTTACATTCTAAAATGAAACTTAACCTAAGTGCTTACGACCCATTACGACCCGTTTAGGTAGCTTACGCTACTTTAACGCGTCGTTCGCGTAAAACGCGTTCGGACCGCCTAACTAGTCCTATGACAAGTATTATATGCCTTAACATGTCTAATAATGTTTCCTAATCAGTTTAGATGTCAAAATTTAGGTTCCATATGCTTAAAATGAATTTATGTGCAAAAAGGGCATTTTGGTCATTTTCCTAAGGCATATAAACTACCTATCATACAACTAACTAAACGTAGTGACCATAAGGTATAATCTCGGAAGGTTATTCCCTATACAACTATGGTTACAAAATATGTTTGGTCGGATCCTAATGATCGACCAAACGGGTCGGGTTTGAAAGTCTAAGCGATTGTTTAGACCGCTTATCTTTACGGCCCTATATAAGCACTAAACCTAAAGTGACGAGCTATACATGTTAAAACATGTTTAACGAAGTTTGAAAACAGGTTTGATATCAAAACAAAGGGTTTTGATACCCAAGAATAGTTTGGTTGCAAAATACGCATAAACACGCATTTTGACCGAAACTATGACTCGTCACACTATACCTAAATAACATAGTAATCAGTAGGTATAGTCACCAAGGACTATGACCATCGTGATTACGCTCACGTTACAAAGTTAAAACGAACTTCATGTTGACCATAGACTGGTCAAAGCTGAAAGTCAAACACTGTTTGACTTTCGTGCTTAAAAACGCATAAAAGAACGAAAGAATACTTACAAGAGGTCCAAGAAATAGAGATTTGATCTGAAAATTCTCAGGTATGAAGTGTAGAAACTTCAACTTAGAGAATATAATCAGATCAACGTGTGAGTTGCAAATGAAATCATGGGGGTATTTATAGTTTTCGGGCCACCGTTAGGATCGTTCCTCGATAAACGAGCTTTAATCCGAGCCTTACATGTGTACCCCCAGTTTTATAAAACCATGGGTGCCCCCAAATAAGCCCATTGGTTGATAAAAACCATTTGCAAGTCATGGGAACAGCTGGATCAAGCTGGAAACAGCTTTCTGATGTTCTGATAGGCTCTCGCGCCCCGCGTAAGAGCCAAGGCTGGCTTACGCGCCCCGCCTGAGCTGGGGATATCAGCAACAGTTTCAAAAATTGAAGTTTTGGTCCCTGCACATGTTTAAGCCCATTTTGACACATATTGTAACACCTCGAAAATTCACGTCCTATAAGGTGTTGACACGTGTCATATGTTTAAAACGTGTGAACGAATATTATAGAAGGACTAAAGTTGACAAACATGGAAAGTATGTGAATATACATATTCTAAGTGTCAACTGTGAATAAATATAATGTACATTAACCCTACATGATGCTCATACCTTCAAACGAATAAATCATGGATCATACGAAGCGAAAAGTGAGAAATTTCAAACTACAGGGACCAAATGTGTCAACATGTTTAATTTATACCTCTGAGTGACCTTTTGACAAACCCAAAGCTTTGTAACGATTAATTATACTCACTTGAATGCACTATAAAAATTTCATAAAGTTTTGTTGTCGTATGAGAAAGTTATGATCAAATTCGTGTGCGAAGAGTTAAAGCGTAAACGTTGAAAGTTAGGACTTTTCGGGTAACAATAAAGTTAACCGGGGACTTAGCAAGGTGGGTATATGTTTTAAAGCCTTTATAGATCGATTATGAGGGTTTACAATGCAAGAAAACAAGTGCCTAATCGAGTTTTGAAGAGCCAAGGACCAAATCGCAAAAGATCAAACATGCTGAATTCTGCATGCCGTCGCGCCACGCGAGGGTCCCTCGCGCCACGCGTGGGACTCCCAGTTCTGTAAATTGTTGGCTGTTGTCTGCCATTGTGTTTGTGCATGCCTCTAACCGATTTTCCACATTCCTCTTGACCCCTAGGCACCCCCTAAGCATCTAGGACATGTGTATATTAGTTGTGGTGTGTGCTAGACCTTGTTGTCAACCAATTGTGGTGGAATTTTCACTATAAAAGGGCCTTCAAGTTCACAAACATTCCTCACACCTTCAAGTGCATACCTGATCAATTCTGGAGCTCCCAAGCAGCCTCAACTGATCATATCTCGTGCATAGGACTCTTGTAAGTCTGCTAGTCCTTCTTTAATTGTGTTTAGCTTTGTTAATTAGCTAAAAGTCAAACCGTCATAATTACGGTTTGACTTCGAGATTAATGATTAATGGCTCAGGCATATCTCGAATCAAAAGTAGTTATAGGTTGGTATTTATGTGGGTAATAAACCCTTAAAAGGGTTCCCCTGATCACCACTCTAACTAGGTCAAAAGTCGGGTCAAACTTATATTTAAAAAGTCAACAGGAAGCTTAAAATACCATTTATGCATAATTACCATTGTAGATCATATACAACCTGTTGGATCATTGTTATAACTTGATAATAAGTGTAAGAACATGTCTAAACATGTTCAACCCGACAATTTCCTGTTTAGACCCGGTTCGGAACCGAAAGTCACATAGTTTGACTTTCACTTTGACTTTCAGTTCTGACCCGTTTAGGCATGTTTTAGAAATGCCTCAGAGCTTTAATTGGACTAGGTTACATGTTAGTACAACCCTCTGTGATTATACACCTTGGTTCATTAGTTATCCAATTAATATGCGTGTTTCCGTTAATTGCTCATATGTTGACCATTATGCCCTTATTACCTTAAAACGTGATTTATGAAAATGTAAAAGTGTAGAAACCTTAGTTACTGATATATAAACTTGTATGCAAAGTGTGACATCAGTTTGATTTGTAGATTAAGAGTTATGCTCATTATCGCTAATTTAAAGCTTTATGTTAATAAAACGGCGTAATTAGCGTATAGCCTAGTTAAGCCTACTTTTTGGTATCAAACTTAATACCCACTGATGTAATATATTATTTTGGGATTTTTAAAGATTTTTAAAGATTTTTAATAAATTTTAGGCTGAGCATAACTAGTAGTCGTAGGCTTAACCCGGTAATTGTCGGTTTTGCCCTTACGGGCCATAAAATGAGTTTTACATATCTAAACGACTCCAAACCTTTTGCTACTGATCACATATGATAAATAAATTATTTAAAGACTTCTGGAAATATAAAAATATCAGATTTAAGTATCGAACCCGGAAATGGCCTTTAATCGCCTTATTAAGCGTTTTAGCGCAAAGTATGTATTAAAATTATATTGGACATACCCGGGTTGATACCTACTGATATATGAGGAAAATTATAATATTTTAACAGTAAGCAAAGGTTGATAAACTCAGACTTCAGTTTTGAGCTTTTCGGCTTATGTGAAATTACCAAAATACCCCTACGGGGCATAGTTTGGTTAAAAATGATAAATTCCACATATTTGCTTTAACCTACTGATATAACTTAGCAAAGTGAGTATATTTTCTGATTACATCAGACCTGTAACTCAGGTTGTTACTTAAACTCTTTTATAAACTTTTAAATGACCAAACTACCCCTACGGGGCCTAGTTTGTGTTTAAACACGTTTCGGGCATAATGAAAGACATCTTACTGATGTCACAACATATTTGAGGAATAATTAACTTAGGAAACCTGTATATAGCTCTCATGAATACCCGTAACGCTTATTACGCGTACGGTTCGGTTTATGTAACAAGTTTACATAAATTAGCCGAAACGGGTCAAACCTTAACGGTTTTATCTCAAAATCCAGACTGTGAATAATAACCCCATATTAAACAAGTCTTCAAACTTGTCGGGTCTAAATCACATTCTATCCGGTCTTCGCTTAATCGTGCGTACGAACCGTATCTTTGAAACTAGCCGGTCTAAGCTTAAGCTTAATTAAAGACCCGTTAGGATTCTAATAGGTTATTATAAAACCTTCGTTCCAGATTAGGAGGACCAGTAAAAGCTATGTGCATTTTGCTAATTGTGAATTATACTTTGCTCAGGTAAATACTTTTAACTTATTTTCCCTATACGGGCTTGGGTTACAGTATATAGCATACCGCTTGATCGGGCATCAAATCTCCACCGTTAGGTGGGTAGTTGAATAATTTGATCGGCTCGTCTAAACAGTCTTGTTACTTAAAGCCTTTGGGGGGTTAATGACCATGTCCCGGATATCCTTGGCATCATTTTACGAAATGGTCACGACTTAAGCGCGGGGTGTAGGCGTACACCCGTCAGTGCACAAAAGAACATTGTGGTGTGTCTATTGATCTTTAACCCGGACAAGATCTGGGCTACTGAACGCACAAGCAACATGTAATTCATTCACAAGATTATAATATTAAATAATTCTCCCAAGTTAAATAAAATGTTTATGCCATGTGCATCCAAACCAATTTTCAATCATTTTCCAAAATGAGTCAGTTGAATGTATTTACCAGTGTAAACTGATGTATTTTCCCAAAAAGATTAAATGCAGGTACTAAGCGAAATTGGCTGGGATTTCTCCTTAGCATCATTAGAAGTCTCGCAAGCTTAAGATGCCTGAAGTCTGTTGAACCATTAATATTATTTTATTTCGAACCATCTGTGGATAAACTTCCGAATATTGTGACATTTGATATTACAATATTAAATTCGGTTGTATCATATTTTAAATTTGCTTCCGCTGTGCATATTGATATTGTGTTGTTTGACTATTATGTTGCCAACCACGTCACGATACTCCCCCACCGGGCCCACCGGTGACACGTGGAAATCGGGGTGTGACAGGTTGGTATCAGAGCCAACACTGAGTGAATTAAACACTAACCTTTTGTGTTTAATCTCAGTTACACAATTGCACAATTCTAAACTTTTGAGTCTAGACATATAACATAGGACAAATACCACTTTGTTTGTGTTGTCCTTTATTTTGCATATATTCTTGTTCTGTTATCTCATATTATAATGACAGGATTTGAAAATGCCGCCAAGATTTTTCCGAAGGAGAGGACGAGGCAAGGGGCCAGTCACCGCCCCCAACGATAACGAAGCTGGACCTTCGAATGCTCGACCTCCATCTACGACAGAAAGTGACGATCCCCGGCAGAACCGGAGAAACCTTTTTGAGCCGGCTAGACGGTCGGTCTCACACAGCTCAACACCTCCTAACCCGTATGGACCTCAACCGGACTACGAGCCAAACAACCCTCAGCCTTCCTTCATACCACTACAGCGATCCCTATCTCATCATTCTTTCGGGGATCCTACACCAGTTTTCAGGGGCCGGTTTAACCCGGCCAATTACATTCAAGAACCCGTGGGTTTTAACCCACTGGGGCCAGACGATCACTTCTCTGGCGATCACGCTGATGACATGGAAGAGGAAACTGATCTCGTCGAACCTGCAAGTGGCACTCCAAATCATCCGATCGAGATCTCCGACGGATCTTCTTTCCACGGATCACCCTACGGTGGTCCAGACAGCTTCCAAGCCATGTTCACTCGACACGAGTGGTACTATACACCTTCTCACCACTCGTCGCCTCATCAGCAGCAGCAACCGCAGCAGCAGCAGCATCATCAAGATTCCTCTGGGGATTCCCGATTTGTGGCAGTTACGCCACCGCCTCCACCGCCGCCAGTGCAGCCGGCACTGCCGCAACCGCCAAGGCAAAGGAGAACCGGTGCGCACATGTCGGCACGAGCAGGGGACTTCCATTTCAGTTCCCCACGTCAATCCAGTGGCAGCCACTACCCGCCACATCAGGAGGACCCACAAATGGGTGGGCCTTCCAACCCAGCGATGCCGCAGCCGCCGCCAATGGGTTTTGACAACCCAATCCTAGCGTATACGGGTTCCATGGCATACAACCCGTTCGAGCCTCCGGTCCACAACAACTACGGGTACGCAGAGGCCGACCCTTACATGGTGGCAGCCAACTACAATGCCCTGCACCCGGAAGGACCATACGGAGCTCCATGGGGAGTTGGGTACCCAACACATGGGTACCAGATACCGCCTAGGCCTATCATACGAACTCAATCGCAGCCGCCTAGGTTCTCCCCACCTGAGCATGAAGAACTCCTTCAGAGGCTGGATCAGGTTGAACGGGAAGTGCACAGGGACCGTAGGGAGAGACAGACTTTCTTCCAAGGATTAGCAAGTTTGATCAAAGGGAAGAGTAAGAAGGATCATTGAATCCTTCCACTGTTGTTTTTCCTTGTATCCAATAAGCCCATGCATGGGCCTGTATTTGCTTTATTAGCCCCTGTGTGGGTATGCTTGTTTGTATTGACCCATGCGTGGGTCTATCTTTCTGTAAACCCCTGCGTGGGTGTACTATTTGTGTAAGTCCCTGCGTGGACAATTATGTTATTAAGCCCCTGCGTGGGCATGTGTGTTATTAAGCCCCTGCGTGGGTAAGTACTTGTTTAACCCCTGCGTGGGTAAGTTTGTTATTTGAAAAAGACCCGTTTAGGGCAGTGTATAATATTTTGAATAAATTAATGGAATGTTTGTTTTATAAATTTCATGTTTGCCATTTTGTGCATAAATAATTTATAAATGAAATAAATAAATTAAAATCATTCCTTTTGAAATAATCTGCCTATGTATTTATTAATTAAGAATCTTAAAGTGTGAAACCTAGCCTTCGGGTCATTTTAAGACCAGGCCAAGATGGTAAGACCTGTTCAAAAGATTCAAATCCAAGTTAACATCTGAAAACATGTTAACACTCCTGGCAGACGTGATTCGTTAAAATCACATGTCATTTTTATATGTATAAGGATTCTTTAGAAGATTCCTAACCCAATTTAATGATCTCTGAATCATGGGTTAAGATCATCAATTAAGATGATCATATTTTTACCATACGTTGGTAATATAATGCCTACGGGCCTTGCTCATTTCTAAATGAGCCAAAAGACAGTTGTAGCTATGACTCCCTGTCTGAAAAAGGTAATAAACTATATTCAAACCTTAAGAGCCTTGATTCTCTGAAATCATAGCTTAAAATTTATATTGTCCTTATGACTAGGCCTTTTGTGCCACAAACAAAACTATTATTGTGTTATAATTAGGATAAATTATAATAGAAATCCTAAATAAATATGATTTATAAATTAACCAAATATGGTCTCTGTACCATGGTTAATGAATTGCCATAAAAGACAATTCCATAAACTCCCAAATAAACTATTGTCCTTGTTTTCTTCAACAGTTCAATTTAAATGGCTAACTCAGACGAGGTTAATAGCCATCCAGTGGAGGTTAATAATGACACCCGAATTAATCTAACGGGTGCTGAATTAAAAGCAATCATAGACGGCGCTGTTACACAGGCTCTGGAGCGGCAGTATGATGATTATAGTGGTACTCAAAGTAGGACCCAATCTGCACCGCATTCAAAGCCCAAGACACATTCTAAGGCTCATAGCAAGCCTCCTCCCAAAAAGGATATTCCCAAGAAAGATGGTGATGACCGTCAGTCCACCAACCATCAAAGTGTCCCATCTCAGCAGATAGTGTTGAATCAAGAGCCCTGTAACAAGGGTTGCTCCTATAAGTACTTCGTGTCTTGCAAGCCCCGGGATTTTAATGGGGAGAAAGGAGCCATCGATTGTATAACATGGCTTGACGAGATGGACACGGTGGTAGATATCAGGGGATGCGCTGAAAAGGATGTGGTTAAGTTTGTGTCACAGTCCTTTAAGGGTGAAGCGTTAGCATGGTGGAGATCTCTGATTCAAGCCACCGGAAATATCCCATTGTACAACATGTCGTGGGATCAATTTGTTGCCCTTATCAGGGAAAATTACTGCCCTCAGCATGAGGTGGAGAAGATAGAATCTGATTTTCTATCATTGGTGATGACAAACCTCGACTGTCAAGCTTACCTAACGAGCTTCAACACTATGTCTCGGTTGGTTCCATATTTAGTAACCCCGGAACCAAAGCGAATAGCTCGTTTTATCGGTGGTTTAGCCCCCGAGATCAAGGCAAGCGTGAAAGCTTTTCGGCCAGCTACTTTTAGATCAGTAGCTGACATTTCCTTATCCCTCACTCTGGATGCGGTCAGGCAGAGATCGCTGAGGAATAAGGAGGCTGAGAAGAGAAAGCGTGAAGATGATGGTTCACGAAGATCGAACAAGAAACACCATGGGAACGGTGATAACAAGAAAGGATCTGAATCAAGGAAAGATGGGCATAATTCTGGTGAGAATCCCAAATGCAAAATTTGCAAGAAACCGCACTATGGAAAGTGCCGACTCGAGTCGAACTCTCAGACTCAGTCAAAACCCTTTGCGTGTGGTATATGCAAGTCCACGGATCACAAAACCTTGGATTGCAAGAAGATAAAAGACGCAACGTGCTACCGTTGCAATGAAAAGGGGCACATCAAGACTAACTGCCCGAAATACAACAAGAAGCCTGAAGAGGCTAAGAAGACTAATGCTAGAGTCTTCAGAATGGACGCAAAGGAAGCGGTTCTAGACGACAACCTTATTACAGGTACTTTCCTTGTAAATGACGTATATGCTAGAGTACTTTTTGATTCTGGCGCTGATAAGTCGTTTGTAGACAATAAGTTTTGTGAATTGTTGAAATTACTTGTCAAAACCTTAAAAGTGAACTATGAGGTGGAGTTAGCAGATGGCACCCTAGAAACCATCTCTACTGTGTTAGATGGATGTGTTATATCCATTAAGAACCATTCTTTTCCTCTGTCTCTACTTCCCTTTAAGTTGGCTGGTTTTGACATAGTTCTGGGTATGGACTGGTTATCTCATAACCAGGCCTAAATTGTCTGTAACAAGAAACAAGTGGTAATAAAGACTCCGTCTGGTGAATCACTTACCATTCGGGGAGACACCCAGTATGGATTGCCTGAGCAAGTGACTATGCTCAAGGCTTCCAAGTGTTTGAAGAAGGGGTGTGTTATCTACATGGCGCAAGTGATTATTGATGAACCTAAACCGAAGATAGAAGACATCCCTGTCATTTCTGAATACCCAGAAGTGTTTCCTGAAGATCTACATGGATTACCACCAGATAGACAAGTCAAATTCAGGATCGATATCATCCCCGGAGCAGCACCTGTTGCTAGAGCACCGTACAGATTGGCACCCACAGAAATGAAGGAGTTGAGGACACAGCTAGATGAATTGCTGGCTAAAGGTTTTATTAGACCTAGTTCATCTCCGTGGGGAGCGCCAATCCTGTTTGTCAAGAAGAAGGATGGATCGATGCGTCTGTGCATCGACTATCGCGATCTTAATAAAGTCACGATCAAGAATAGATATCCTTTGCCCAGGATCGACGATTTGTTCAATCAGCTTCAAGGGGCAAGTTATTTCTCGAAGATTGATTTGAGGTCAGGCTACCATCAGTTGAAGGTTAAAGATGAAGACGTTCACAAGACTGCATTTAGGACTCGTTACGGTCACTACGAGTTCCTAGTGATGCCTTTTGGGCTCACTAATGCACCGGCCACGTTCATGGATCTCATGAATCGCGTCTGCAAGCCTTACTTGGATAAATTCGTCATCGTTTTCATCGACGACATTCTCATTTATTCTAAGAATCAAGCTGACCATGAGAAACACCTTCGTTGTATTCTCAAACTTCTGCATCAGGAGAAGCTCTATGCCAAATTCTCTAAGTGTGAATTTTGGCTACGAGAAGTCCAATTCCTTGGACACGTGGTTAGTGAGTGTGGTATCCAGGTGGATCCCGCTAAGGTTGAAGCAGTTATGAACTGGCAAGAACCAAAGACGCCTACAGAGATTCGTAGCTTCCTGGGATTGGCAGGATATTACAAGCGTTTCATTGAAAATTTTTCAAGGATTGCTGCACCCCTAACCTCCTTAACTAAGAAGAAGGTTAAGTTTGTTTGGGGCCCTAAGCAGCAAGAATCCTTTGATATTCTGAAGCAAAAGTTGAGCAACGCCCCAGTACTGACATTGCCAGATGGAATAGAAGAATTTGTGGTTTATTGTGATGCTTCGCACACTGGCATGGGGTGTGTGCTTATGCAGAAAGGCACGGTTATTGCCTACGCTTCACGACAATTGAAAGTGCATGAAAAGAATTACACCACCCATGACTTGGAGCTGGGTGCCGTTGTATTCGCACTGAAACTTTGGAGGCACTATCTTTATGGTGTCAAGTGTGTGATCTATTCTGATCACAAGAGCCTCCAACATCTGTTCAATCAGAAGGAACTAAACATGAGGCAACGCCGTTGGATGGAAACTTTAAATGATTATGATTGTGAAATCCGATACCATCCCGGCAAGGCGAATGTAGTCGCCGATGCCTTGAGTCGAAAGGAGAGGGTGAAACCCATCCGAATCAATGCCAAGCGCATGGAGATAAAGAACAGTTTGATGGAAAGGTTGTTAGCTGCACAGAAGGAAGCTGTGTTGGAAGCTAACTATCCTAATGAAAAGTTAGGAGTAACTGAGGAGCAGTTATCTCTTAGCAAGGACGGACTTCTGAAATTGAATGGACGAATATGGGTTCCAATTTATGGAGGACTTCGTGATGTTATCCTCCAGGAAGCCCATAGTTCCAAATATTCCGTTCATCCTGGTGCGGATAAGATGTACCAGGATTTAAAGACAAATTATTGGTGGATAGGCTTGAAAAAGTCTGTATCCGCCCATGTAGCAAAATGCTTGACATGTGCGCAAGTCAAAGGAGAACATCAGAAACCGTCAGGTTTGCTACAACAGCCTGAACTTCCTACGTGGAAGTGGGAAATGGTGACGATGGATTTCATCACCAAGTTGCCGAAGAGAAGGAAAGGCAATGATACAATATGGGTTATAGTTGATAGACTGACTAAGTCAGCTCATTTCTTACCCATCAAGGAGACTTATAGCTCCGATATGTTAGCCCAGTTATACGTTGATAAGATTGTAGCCTTACATGGCATACCTGTGGCCATTATCTCTGATAGAGATACTAGGTACACGTCGCATTTTTGGAAAAGTTTCCAGCAATCTTTGGGCACACGTTTGAATTTTAGTACGGCTTACCATCCTCAGACAGACGGTCAGAGTGAGCGTACTATTCAAACGTTGGAAGACATGCTACGTGCATGTGCGATCGATTTGGGTGGTAGTTGGGATAAGAACCTACCATTAATCGAATTCTCCTACAACAATAGCTACCATACCAGCATTAAGGTTGCGCCCTTCGAGGCATTATATGGTAGAAAGTGTAGATCACCCGTTTGTTGGGCGGAAGTTGGAGATGTCCAATTATAAGGACCAGAGATAGTGTTCGAAACAACGGACAAGATTGTCCAGATTCGAGACCGTCTCAAAGCTGCCCGTGATAGGCAGAAGAGTTACGCTGATCCAAAGCGTAAAGATTTTCACTTCGAAGTAGGTGACAAAGTCCTACTTAAAGTATCACCCTGGAAGGGAGTGATGCGGTTTGGTAAGAAAGGCAAGCTAAGCCCGAGATACATAGGACCTTTCGAGGTTATCGAACGTGTCGGGTCAGTTGCCTATAAGTTAAACTTACCGGAAGAGCTCAGTGGAATTCACAATGTGTTCCACATCTGCAATCTGAAAAAGTGCTTCGCTGATGAATCACTGGTAATACCGCATACATATGTGCACATAGATGAGAGCTTGAAACTTATGGAAAAACCTTTGTCGACTGAAGATCGACAGGTGAAGAAGCTTCGAAGGAAGCATGTACCTATTGTAAAGGTCAAATGGGATGCCCGTAGAGGTCCCGAATACACGTGGGAGGTCGAATCCACGATGAAAGAAAAGTACCCTTATTTATTTCAGTAAATCTCGGGTCGAGATTTATTTTAAGGGGGTGAGGATGTAACACCTCGAAAATTCACGTCCTATAAGGTGTTGACACGTGTCATATGTTTAAAACGTGTGAACGAATATTATAGAAGGACTAAAGTTGACAAACATGGAAAGTATGTGAATATACGTATTCTAAGTGTCAACTGTGAATAAATATAATGTACATTAACCCTACATGATGCTCATACCTTCAAACGAATAAATCATGGATCATACGAAGCTAAAAGTGAGAGATTTCAAACTACAGGGACCAAATGTGTCAACATGTTTAATTTATACCTCTGAGTGACCTTTTGACAAACCCGAAGCTTTGTAACGATTAATTATACTCACTTGAATGCACTATAAAAATTTCATAAAGTTTCGTTGTCGTATGAGAAAGTTATGATCAAATTCGTGTGCGAAGAGTTAAAGCGTAAACGTTGAAAGTTAGGACTTTTCGGGTAACAATAAAGTTAACCGGGGACTTAGCAAGGTGGGTATATGTTTTAAAGCCTTTATAGATCGATTATGAGGGTTTACAATGCAAGAAAACAAGTGCCTGATCGAGTTTTGAAGAGCCAAGGACCAAATCGCAAAAGATCAAACATGCTGAATTCTGCATGCCGTCGCGCCACGCGAGGGTCCCTCGTGCCACGCGAGGGACTCCCAGTTCCGTAAATTGTTGGTTGTTGTCTGCCATTGCGTTTGTGCACGCCTCTAACCGATTTTCCACATTCCTCTTGACCCCTAGGCACCCCCTAAGCATCTAGGACATGTGTATATCAGTTGTGGTGTGTGCTAGACCTTGTTGTCAACCAATTGTGGTGGAATTTTCACTATAAAAGGGCCTTCAAGTTCACAAACATTCCTCACACCTTCAAGTGCATACCTGATCAATTCTGGAGCTCCCAAGCAGCCTCAACTGATCATATCTCGTGCATAGGACTCTTGTAAGTCTGCTAGTCCTTCTTTAATTGTGTTTAGCTTTGTTAATTAGCTAAAAGTCAAACCGTCGTAATTACGGTTTGACTTCGAGATTAATGATTAATGGCTCAGGCATATCTCGAATCAAAAGTAGTTATAGGTTGGTATTTATGTGGGTAATAAACCCTTAAAAGGGTTCCCCCTGATCACCACTCTAACTAGGTCAAAAGTCGGGTCAAACTTATATTTAAAAAGTCAACAGGAAGCTTAAAATACCATTTATGCATAATTACCATTGTAGATCATATACAACCTGTTGGATCATTGTTATAACTTGGTAATAAGTGTAAGAACATGTCTAAACATGTTCAACCCGACAATTTCCTGTTTAGACCCGGTTCGGAACCGAAAGTCACATAGTTTGACTTTCACTTTGACTTTCAGTTCTGACCCGTTTAGGCATGTTTTAGAAATGCCTCAGAGCTTTAATTGGACTAGGTTACATGTTAGTACAACCCTCTGTGATTATACACCTTGGTTCATTAGTTATCCAATTAATATGCGTGTTTCCGTTAATTGCTCATATGTTGACCATTATGCCCTTATTACCTTAAAACGTGATTTATGAATATGTAAAAGTGTAGAAACCTTAGTTACTGATATATAAACTTGTATGCAAAGTTTGACATCAGTTTGATTTGTAGATTAAGAGTTATCCTCATTATCGCTAATTTAAAGCTTTATGTTAATAAAACGGCGTAATTAGCGTATAGCCTAGTTAAGCCTACTTTTTGGTATCAAACTTAATACCCACTGATGTAATATATTATTTTGGGATTTTTAAAGATTTTTAAAGATTTTTAATAAATTTTAGGCTGAGCATAACTAGTAGTCGTAGGCTTAACCCGGTAATTGTCGGTTTTGCCCTTACGGGCCATAAAATGAGTTTTACATATCTAAACGAATCCAAACATTTTGGTACTGATCACATATGATAAATAAATTATTTAAAGCCTTCTGGAAATATAAAAATTTCAGATTTAAGTATCGAACCCGGAAATGGCCTTTAATCGCCTTATTAAGCGTTTTAGCGCAAAGTATGTATTAAAATTATATTGGACATACCCGGGTTGATACCTACTGATATATGAGGCAAATTATAATATTTTAACAGTAAGCAAAGGTTGATAAACTCAGACTTCAGTTTTGAGCTTTTCGGCTTATGTGAAATTACCGAAATACCCCTACGGGGCATAGTTTGGTTAAAAATGATAAATTCCACATATATGCTTTAACCTACTGATATAACTTAGAAAATTGAGTATATTTGCTGATTACATCAGACCTGTAACTCAGGTTGTTACTTAAACTCTTTTATAAACTTTTAAATGACCAAACTACCCCTACGGGGCCTAGTTTGTGTTTAAACACGTTTCGGGCATAATGAAAGACATCTTACTGATGTCACAACATTTTTGAGGAATAATTAACTTAGGAAACCTGTATATAGCTCTCATGAATACCCGTCACGCTTATTACGCTTGTTACTTAAAGCCTTTGGGGGGTTAATGACCATGTCCCGGATATCCTTGGCATCATTTTACGAAATGGCCACGACTTAAGCGCTGGGTGTAGGCGTACACCCGTCAGTGCACAAAAGAACATTGTGGTGTGTCTATTGATCTTTAACCCGGACAAGATCTGGGCTTCTGAACGCACAAGCAACATGTAATTCGTTCACAAGATTATAATATTAAATAATTCTCCCAAGTTAAATAAAATGTTTATGCCATGTGCATCCAAACCAATTTTCAATCATTTTCCAAAATGAGTCAGTTGAATGTATTTACCAGTGTAAACTGACGTATTTTCCCAAAACGATTAAATGCAGGTACTAAGCGAAATTGGCTGGGATTTCTCCTTAGCATCATTAGAAGTCTCGCAAGCTTAAGATGCCTGAAGTCTGTTGAACCTTTAATATTATTTTATTTCGATCCATCTGTGGATAAACTTCCGAATAGTGTGACATTTGATATTACAATATTAAATTCGGTTGTATCATATTTTAAATTTGCTTCCGCTTTGCATATTGATATTGTGTTGTTTGACTATTATGTTGCCAACCACGTCACGATACTCCCCCACCGGGCCCACCGGTGACACGTGGAAATCGGGGTGTGACACATATAAGGCCCGTTAAGCCATTTTCAAGGCTCTAAAATGATGCCTAAGCATAGGGTACATGAAACATGCTCAAAAATATCTCGGATGTTGGTTCGTTTGGCCGTACGGTTGCGTTGTTCGGTTAATTACGACGAAACACGAACAGACGCGAATAACGATCCAAATTACGCGACGAATGGAATTTTATCATGCCAATAACTAAAATAAAATATTTCAATGATTACAAAAATTTTTGGATGTCCGGATATATTCAGAACGTAAGATATGCGCAAAAATGCAAACTTATGCACTTTTTGATGCTTTTAGTCCCTGCTTGATCTAAAAGTCACCGAACCCCTCAAAGCCTATTTCTAAGTTATGTAAAGGATATTTAGGGTATCTTTAACTTATGATCAAGTTCTGGAATGTTCGTTACAGAATGAATCGGCATACTTTCATAGTTTGTCGAAATTAGTCCCTGTAAGCGAATAAACTTAATTTTGCCATACCAAAGCCTTCAAAACTTATTTCTAAGTTATGTAAAGGTTATTTAAGGTTTGTTAAGAATAAATTGATGTTCCGAGGTGTTTTTCGCATTAAACTGATTACGTTTACGCATCGGTTTGCGTATAATTCTCCAGAAAATGATATAGAGTTTGAAATTGAACAAAAATCTAAACATGCAAAATGTCAAACATGAACAATCAAACATTGGGATCAAATAAAATTGTTTTATTGATAACTAAATTATTCAGAGTATATATAATGATTACAAGCACAGATTTCAAAGTCCCCCCTACTTGAGGAAATTTCATCCCGAAATTTATTTAGAGGAAACTTGTGAGAAAAGATGCGGATATTTTGTCTTCATTTGATCTTCATGTTCCCAAGTAAATTATGGTCCATGTTTAGATTCCCAATGAACTTTGACAAGTGGAGTGCACTTGCGTTTGAGCCATTTGACTTCGTGTTCCATGATTTCCACAGGTTTCTCAACAAAATGCATCGTGTTATCAACACGAATTTCGTCAAGCGGGATGTGGAGGTTTTCATCAGCTAGACACTTTTTGAGATTGGACATGTGGAAGGTTGGATGAACATTTCCACTTTCAGGAGGTAACTCAAGTCTGTAGGCTACCTTACCGATTCTTTCGACGATCTTGAATGGTCCAACATATCTAGGTGCAAGTTTTCCTGTCTTTCCAAATCTGATCACACCTTTCCAAGGTGAAACCTTGAGTAGAACGCGATCACCGACTTGAAATTCCAAGTGCTTGCATCGTCGATCCGCGTAACTCTTTTGACGGCTTCGAGTTGTCTGAAGGTTATCGTGAACTTTCTTAACCTTATATGTTGTCTCTAGAATGAGGTCAGGTCCAGTAAGCTAAGCCTCACCGATCTCATTCCAGCAGACTGGTGAACGACATTTTTTACCATAGAGAGCTTCGAAAGGAGCCATGTTGATGCTGGAGTGATAACTGTTGTTGTAGGAGAATTCAATCAACGGAAGATATGAATCCCAACTACCACCAAAATCGATCACACAAGCTCTAAGCATATCCTCCAAAATCTGGATTGTTCTTTCAGATTGACCATCAGATTGCGAATGATAAGCTGTGCTCAAATTGAGTTAGGTTCCCATAGCAGATTACATGGTTCTCCAAAAGCGAGACGAGAATCGAGCATCTCTGTCAGAAATAATGTTTAAAGGAACACCATGACCAGATACAATCTCATCCACATAGATTTTAGCCAGCTTGTTAGCAGATAAATCCTCGCGGATTGGCAAGAAATGCGCTGACTAGGTAAGACGATCAACAACTACCCAGATAGCGTTATGACCTCTCTTTGTGAGTGGAAGTTTGGTAATAAGATCCATAGCAATGTTTTCCCATTTCCAAACTGGAATCTCTGGTTGCTCCAATAAACCAGAGGGATGTTGATGTTCAGCCTTAACCTTAAGACAAGTAAGGCATTTTGATACGTATACGGCAATGTCTTTCTTCATACCAGGCAACCAATACTGAGTACGAAGATCCTTATACATTTTGTCTGCACCAGGATGAATAGAATAACGAGACTTATGAGTTTCATCCATAAGCAAGGTGCGAAGATTGTCTTGACTTGGGACCCACAAACGGTCCATGAAATAATACAATCCATTGTCCTTCAGCTTGTCACACCCCGACCACGTAGAACATACTAAACGTGGCGGAAACATCGGGGAGTGTTGTAACAGAATTAATTGTCTCAAATCCATGGCAATTGAAGTTTTGTTTTATTGATTAAAAGTGTTACAATGTCTTATCAAACAAGGAAATACAACATAATTAACTAGTCTTGCATCTTTTATTGTCACTAAAGCCCAAGTCTGCCTATGTGTATCTTGATCATCTTATGCAACAGCTCCTGAAAAACACATGTGAAAATAGGTACGTCAGCATAAAAATGCCTGTGAGATACATAGGTTTTGTGAAAATAGGTTTCATGACTTATGTTTGAGAAAATGTTTAGTTATGAACCTTGTAATTTGCTTTGTTTTGTAAATCATTTGAAAAATGATAAATTCAGATGATATGTATAAATAAATGTCAGGTTAAATGAATAACCATGTAAAAATGTGTTTGTTTAAGATAAGTTGTTTGTAAATCAATGTCTTGTGAAAAGTATGATAATTGTATAAAATGTTATATGTCTCAAACTGAAATGATTCAAATAACGCTACGATATGTAATACCATACAAACACTTATATATAGGAAGTACCAGTGGCGTATCCACCATGCTTGTATCATATTACACACGCATCGTTACTTAATCACTTAATCAAACCAAACCACCAAAGTAATGTTTAACAATTGTAGAAGTGTTTATGTATGGTAAAATACGGTTCACACGGTTCATAGATACAAACGGTTCACAGATACAAACGGTTCACAGATACAACGGTTCACAGATACAAACGGTTCACAGATACAAACGGTTCACAGATACAACGGTTCACAGATACAACGGTTCACAGATACAAATGGTTCACAGGTACAACGGTTCACAGATACAAACGGTTCATAGATACAAACGGTTCACAGATACAACGGTTCACAGATACAACGGTTCACAGATACAAACGGTTCACAGGTACAACGGTTCATAGATACAAACGGTTCATAGATACAACGGTTCAAAATGTAATATAATGTGTTCATATACTAGATGAGCATATGCAACAAAATGCAATGTAAAACAATGTACTAAATATGCACACAATGGCATACATAGCATGAAATGTAATGAAATCATGTACTATAATGTACTAATGAACATAGCAGTTATATGATGTTAAAACAGGAAAGCATGAAAGTAACAAGTAGGCACATGTGTTTCACCCCAAAACAGTTTGGAAAACAGTAAAAGAGGGGTCTATGTACTCACTTGAGATTGCTTAGTAGTCCTTGAGTAACAACCAAACAATGCTAGAGATCACGGAAATCAAACGGCACCTAATATAAGTAACTATGTTAATAAACCGGACCTAAATTGGAAGATCGGATAGAATGAGGTTTCGTAAACCAAACGAGTATAGAGGCTCGTGTCATATGGTTTATCAAAGCCTACATGCTAAATGAAACTTAACCTAAAAGCTTACGACCCATTACGACCCGTTTAGGTAGCTTATGCTACTTTAACGCGTCGTTCGCGTGAAACGCGTTCGGACCGCCTAACTAGCCCTATGACAAGTGTTATATGCCTAAACATGTTACATAATCAGTTATGTGATAAAAGTTTAGGTTACATATGCTTAATTACCAATTATACATGAAAAGGGTATTCTGGTAATTTACCTAAGGCATATAAACTACCTATCATACAACTACTCAAACGATGTGACCATAGGGTATAACCTCGGAAGGTTATTCCCTACCTACTATGGTCACCTAATGTGTTTGGTCGGATCCTAATGATCGACCAAACTAGGTCGGGTTCGAGGGTATAGGCGATTTATTAGATCGCCTACCCTACGACCCTAGACAACGTGGTAATCAGTGGGCATAGTCCCAAGGGACTATAACCAACGTGATTACACTCACGTTGCGAAGTTCAAACGAACTTCGCATTGACCATAACTGGTCAATGTAGAAAGTCAAACAAAGTTTGACTTTCAGACTCGAAAGACTCGAAAAGCAATAAAAGAACGAAAGAATACTTACGAAGGGTCCCCGAATGCTAATCTCGATCCAAGAATCTCAGGTATGAAACAATGGTTTCAACTTAGAGTTCCTAAGATCAAGATTCTAGTGATTTTAGCAATGGGGGTGGATGGGTATTTATAGGAATACCCGAACCGTTAAGATCGCTTGTCGAATATCGTGCCTTAATCGTATCCGTACAAGTGTCGGAAAGTTATGGTGCCTAAATTCCATCCTTATCCGCTGACTAAGCATGTTAGAATGTGTGGTTGTGAATTAAACAGCTGTTTATACATCGAATCTGGTCCCGAAAGTGCAAAACTGATATTTCTGCCCAGATAAGGCGCTCGCGTAGCGCGACGGTAAAGGCCTATGCAGTCGCGCTACGCCACCATGCACCAGCTTCAGAAAAGTTTCAAAATTGACAGTTTTGGTCCCTGTGGTGTTTTAAGGCCTTTTTCGATGCGTTTGAACCCCGTTAACCTCATTTCAAGGCTCTAAAATGAAGTTAAAGTATAGGGAACTCAAAACATGCTCAAAAATATGCCGGATGATGGTTCGTTTGGTCGTACGAACGCGATGTTCGCTTAATTACGACGGAATGCGCATAAGCGCGAAAAACGATCCAAATGACGCGACGAATGGATTTTTCTTATGGCGAACACTAAAATAAAATATTTTAGTGCTTACATAAATTTTTGGATGTCCGGATGTATTCAGAACGTAAGTTATGCGCGAAAATGCAAACTTGTGCACTTTTTGACACTTTTAGTCCCTGAATGACCCAAAAGTTTATTTTAGCACACCGAACCCCTCAAAGCCTATTTCTAAGCTATATAAAGGATATTTATGGTATGTTTAACTTATGGTCATGTTCCGGAATGTCTGTTACAGTTCAAATTGGCATACTTTCGCAGTTTGTCAACTTTAGTCCCTGTAAGCGATTTAACTTGATTTTGCCATACCAAAGCCTTCAAAACTTATTTCTAAGTTAAGTAAAGGTTATTTAAGGTATGTTAAGCCTATGTCACTATTCCGGAGTGTTTGTTGCATTAAACTGGTTATATTTTACGCGTCGGTGCGCGTATAACCTTCCAGAAAGCGATTTAGAGTTTGAAATTGAACAAGATTTGATATGTGCAAACGATACACATATTTTTTACAAATCCCAAGTATGAAATACAATATTTCATTGGCTCGGTATTTGTTTGATGGTCACAGTGACCCAGGTTGTCACAGTCTCCCCTACTTTAGGAAATTTCGTCCCGAAATTTATTCATAGGAGTCCATTTGTGACTTTGTGTCAAAACAACCACCAGAAATATGTAAGGCATAATCCTGTCATTTCCTTAACGGACATTCTTCAGAACGAAAATGAACAGACGGAGTCATTTTCCTCAACGAGTATTCTTCAGAAGCGGAAATGAAGGAATAAACAAACGGGGATTCATTTCCTTAACGGAAAATCTTCAGAAACGAAAATGAACAAACGGAGTCATTTTCAACAGATGCTTCCTCAGAAACGGAAATGAAAATGATAGACAAACGGATATTCATTTCCTCAACGGACAAATCTTCAGAAACGAAACTGAACAAACGGAGTCATTTTCAACGGTTGCTTCCTCGGAAACGGAAATGAAAATGATAGACAAACGGATATTCATTTCCTCAACGGACAAATCTTCAGAAACGAAAATGAACAAATAGAGTCATTTTCAACGGTTGCTTCCTCAGAAACGGAAATGAAAATGATAGACAAACGGATATTCATTTCCTCAACAGATAATCTTCAGAAACGAAAATGAACTAACGGAGTCATTTTCAACGGTTGTTTCCTCAGGTTCGGAAATGAAGGATTAAACAACGGATATTCATTTCCTCAACGGATAATCTTCAGAAACGAAAATGAACAGACGGAGTCATTTTCAACGGTTGCTTCCTTGGAAACGGAAATGAAAATGATAGACAAACGGATATTCATTTCCTCAACGGACAAATCTTCAGAAACGAAAATGAACAAACAGAGTCATTTTCAACGGTTGCTTCCTCAGAAACGGAAATGAAAATGATAGACAAACGGATATTCATTTCCTCAACGGATAATCTTCAGAAACGAAAATGAACTAACGGAGTCATTTTCAACGGTTGTTTCCTCAGGTTCGGAAATGAAGGATTAAACAACGGATATTCATTTCCTCAACGGATAATCTTCAGAAACGAAAATGAACTAACGGAGTCATTTTCCTCAACGGGTATTCTTCAGAATTGGAAATGAAGGATAAACGGATATTCATTTCCTCAACGGATATTCTTCAGAAGTGAAAAATGAATAGCTAGTTCATTTTTCCTCAACGGATACTTCATCAGAATTGGAAATGAATAGGGTTAACTTCTAGGTACATGACAAAGCTCGCTGTGGTTTCTGTGCACTGAATTCCATAATTATGTATGCATCCATAATTACGCAATTCCTTGCATAGTCCGCAAAATTTGTTTGTAATGTGAAGGGGAGGAAAAAATCAAACTTGTGATGAGTGTGACTAGACTACCATAGGGTCCTTTTAATTAGATCGACAAAGGATCCTTTTTAATTAGGCCACCAAGGAGTCCTTTCAGCTATATCATCACATGATATTCCTAACCAGATTTTTGGATCAATCTGTTTACCTAGACCACTCAGGGGTCTAATTATGGAATGGTACAATATAATCCATGGGTCTTTACTATTACGTACAAGCCCATTGAGGATTTAATATAGTACCTTTGGATATCCTACTATGAATTCCTTATACGAAGATATGGAAGATTCTATGAGGATTTGGATAACAAGAATTTGGATCACACGAAAACATAAAAGGAAACACATAAGCACATAATCACATAGTTGTTTAACTTGGTTATTGATTTGTTATCTTTGGATGCGGATACTTAAAGTACACCAGGAATCCAATTCGTGGATTTCATTTGGCATTTTAATCATTTCAAGAATCTATCTATGAAGATAGGATAATCTTAAAAGGAATTCGGCTTTGTCCTTATTGAATTGTGATGTACGTATTGAATCATACAAAGAATTCAATTAAGGACTCCGATGAATGATACCCATCCACAAGGATCTAATTATGAGGATAGAAAGATCCTACATGGATTTTTGGAGTTTGTGTAACGGGAGGTGTTCCGACACCTTGCACTAGGCGTGCTTACGTCGATACACAAGGTAGAAAGTTCATGAGGTTGAGGCGCCAGATATGTCAAGCGACATATGAAGCAGAGTTTGAAGGTTGAGCAGCAGCAGGATTTGTAACAGCTTTGCTTTGGATTGCAAAGCGGCACATGTTAACCAAATGTCTCCATCGTCCACCGTGGGTACATTTGAAACAGGGTATTTGATTTGAATAATGACGATGGCATTGATTGCACCAAGGAGCAGTTCCCTTATACAGCTTCATCCCTGAGGCGAGTCATGGTGATAGCTAAGTCAACGGTCCTCTGGAGTACGACGCCTATTCGCTGGGTAATTGCAGCACCTGGTTCGGACATTGTTGTTGCGATGAAGAAGCATCTTGAAGATAACGAAAGGCATAGGAGGAAACAAGCGAAAGATAATCAAAAGAAAATGACAAGGCATGTAGATTGTGACCATTTGTTTGTTACCAAAGGCAAACAAATGAGACAGTGACTAATCAAAGTAAGCGGGTCAAAATTAATGTATCGCGAAGACATGCTCTCCTATAAGTGAACACTCATCCCAAGAATTCCCAGGTAAGCACAACTGGTCTCGCGTCTGATGAGATGTATACGAAGTGCTTGCCTAGACAGAAAACCCAGAATACAGGCATTCACCCTTCCAGTTTGCACGTGTTCACATTATTTAAAACCCAAAACCTTGACGAGATTTTGAAAACTTAAAGGGGTTCAAAACCATATAACAGAGGGTTCATAACCTAGTAATCAATCATCCTAGAACAGATGATTAGTTTTCAAAACGGTTTTGAAATTTATGTTCTTGTTGTGGTCGTCGCCTAAGGATAGGTGACGGTATTGTTTTATGACTAAACGCAAATAAAATCGCGTTAGGGTCCTAAGAAGGTTATAGACTAGGTCAAAGCATTACTAATAACCTAATTCCCTATAACCATTGGCTCTGATACCATCTTTTCTGTCACACCCCGACCACGTAGAACATACTAAACGTGGCGGAAACATTGGGGAGTGTTGTAACAGAATTAATTGTCTCAAATCCATGGCAATTGAAGTTTTGTTTTGTTGATTAAAAGTGTTACAATGTCTTATCAAACAAGGAAATACAACATAATTAACTAGTCTTGCATCTTTTATTGTCACTAAAGCCCAAGTCTGCCTATGTGTATCTTGATCATCTTATGCAACAGCTCCTGAAAAACACATGTGAAAATAGGTACGTTAGCATAAAAATGCCTGTGAGATACATAGGTTTTGTGAAAATAGGTTTCATGACTTATGTTTGAGAAAATGTTTAGTCATGAACCTTGTAATTTGCTTTGTTTTGTAAATCATTTGAAAAATGATAAATTCAGATGATATGTATAAATAAATGTCAGGTTAAATGAATAACCATGTAAAAATGTGTTTGTTTAAGATAAGTTGTTTGTAAATCAATGTCTTGTGAAAAGTATGATAATTGTATAAAATGTTATATGTCTCAAACTGAAATGATTCAAATAACGCTACGATATGTAATACCATACAAACACTTATATATAGGAAGTACCAGCGGCGTATCCACCATGCTTGTATCATATTACACACGCATCGTTACTTAATCACTTAATCAAACCAAACCACCAAAGTAATGTTTAACAATTGTAGAAGTGTTTATGTATGGTAAAATACGGTTCACACGGTTCATAGATACAAACGGTTCACAGATACAAACGGTTCACAGATACAACGGTTCACAGATACAAACGGTTCACAGATACAAACGGTTCACAGATACAAACGGTTCACATATACAACGGTTCACAGATACAAATGGTTCACAGGTACAACGGTTCACAGATACAAACGGTTCATAGATACAAACGGTTCACAGATACAACGGTTCACAGATACAACGGTTCACAGATACAAACGGTTCACAGGTACAACGGTTCATAGATACAAACGGTTCATAGATACAACGGTTCAAAATGTAATATAATGTGTTCATATACTAGATGAGCATATGCAACAAAATGCAATGTAAAACAATGTACTAAATATGCACACAATGGCATACATAGCATGAAATGTAATGAAATCATGTACTATAATGTACTAATGAACATAGCAGTTATATGATGTTAAAACAGGAAAGCATGAAAGTAACAAGTAGGCACATGTGTTTCACCCCAAAACAGTTTGGAAAACAGTAAAAGAGGGGTCTATGTACTCACTTGAGATTGCTTAGTAGTCCTTGAGTAACAACCAAACAATGCTAGAGATCACGGAAATCAAACGGCACCTAATATAAGTAACTATGTTAATAAACCGGACCTAAATTGGAAGATCGGATAGAATGAGGTTTCGTAAACCAAACGAGTATAGAGGCTCGTGTCATATGGTTTATCAAAGCCTACATGCTAAATGAAACTTAACCTAAAAGCTTACGACCCATTACGACCCGTTTAGGTAGCTTATGCTACTTTAACGCGTCGTTCGCGTGAAACGCGTTCGGACCGCCTAACTAGCCCTATGACAAGTGTTATATGCCTAAACATGTTACATAATCAGTTATGTGATAAAAGTTTAGGTTACATATGCTTAATTACCAATTATACATGAAAAGGGTATTCTGGTAATTTACCTAAGGCATATAAACTACTTATCATACAACTACTCAAACGATGTGACCATAGGGTATAACCTCGGAAGGTTATTCCCTACCTACTATGGTCACCTAATGTGTTTGGTCGGATCCTAATGATCGACCAAACTGGGTCGGGTTCGAGGGTATAGGCGATTTATTAGATCGCCTACCCTACGACCCTAGACAACGTGGTAATCAGTGGGCATAGTCCCAAGGGACTATAACCAACGTGATTACACTCACGTTGCGAAGTTCAAACGAACTTCGCATTGACCATAACTGGTCAATGTAGAAAGTCAAACAAAGTTTGACTTTCAGACTCGAAAGACTCGAAAAGCAATAAAAGAACGAAAGAATACTTACGAAGGGTCCCCGAATGCTAATCTCGATCCAAGAATCTCAGGTATGAAACAATGGTTTCAACTTAGAGTTCCTAAGATCAAGATTCTAGTGATTTTAGCAATGGGGGTGGATGGGTATTTATAGGAATACCCGAACCGTTAAGATCGCTTGTCGAATATCGTGCCTTAATCGTATTCGTACAAGTGTCGGAAAGTTATGGTGCCTAAATTCCATCCTTATCCGCTGACTAAGCATGTTAGAATGTGTGGTTGTGAATTAAACAGCTGTTTATACATCGAATCTGGTCCCGAAAGTGCAAAACTGATATTTCTGCCCAGATAAGGCGCTCGCGTAGCGCGACGGTAAAGGCCTATGCAGTCGCACTACGCCACCATGCACCAGCTTCAGAAAAGTTTCAAAATTGACAGTTTTGGTCCCTGTGGTGTTTTAAGGCCTTTTTCGATGCGTTTGAACCCCGTTAACCTCATTTCAAGGCTCTAAAATGAAGTTAAAGTATAGGGAACTCAAAACATGCTCAAAAATATGCCGGATGATGGTTCGTTTGGTCGTACGAACGCGATGTTCGCTTAATTACGACGGAATGCGCATAAGCGCGAAAAACGATCCAAATGACGCGACGAATGGATTTTTCTTATGGCGAACACTAAAATAAAATATTTTAGTGCTTACATAAATTTTTGGATGTCCGGATGTATTCAGAACGTAAGTTATGCGCGAAAATGCAAACTTGTGCACTTTTTGACACTTTTAGTCCCTGAATGACCCAAAAGTTTATTTTAGCACACCGAACCCCTCAAAGCCTATTTCTAAGCTATATAAAGGATATTTATGGTATGTTTAACTTATGGTCATGTTCCGGAATGTCTGTTACAGTTCAAATTGGCATACTTTCGCAGTTTGTCAACTTTAGTCCCTGTAAGCGATTTAACTTGATTTTGCCATACCAAAGCCTTCGAAACTTATTTCTAAGTTAAGTAAAGGTTATTTAAGGTATGTTAAGCCTATGTCACTATTCCAGAGTGTTTGTTGCATTAAACTGGTTATATTTTACGCATCGGTGCGCGTATAACCTTCCAGAAAGCGATTTAGAGTTTGAAATTGAACAAGATTTGATATGTGCAAACGATACACATATTTTTTACAAATCCCAAGTATGAAATACAATATTTCATTGGCTCGGTATTTGTTTGATGGTCACAGTGACCCAGGTTGTCACACAGCTCGAGATCAGGCTTGATATAAAATGTTAATTCCTTACCCATCAAATCTTGTGAAACACAAGTATGTTGAGCCTGAGAAATGCGGGTTTGAATATCAGATCGAACTTTGACACAGTGAAGCTTGACACGTTCCATACGACTCAGTGCGTCAGCCACGACATTCGCCTTACCACGATGGTAACGAATTTCGCAGTCGTAGTCGTTTAGAAGTTCAACCCAACGTCGTTGCCTCATGTTGAGTTCTTTCTGATTGAAGATATGTTGAGGACTTTTGTGGTCAGTGAAAACCACACACTTTGTCCCATACAAATAGTGTCTCCAGATTTTGAGAGCGAAAACAACTGCACCTAAATCAAGATCATGAGTCGTGTAGTTCTTCTCGTGAACCTTTAGCTGTCTTGATGCATAAGCTATGACTTTGTTCCTTTACATAAGAACACTGCCAAGACCTAACTTGGATGCAACACAGTATACGACAAAATCATCATTGCCCTCAGGCAAGGATAGGATAGGTGCATCGCAGAGTTTCTGTTTCAGGGTCTGAAACGCTTCTTCCTATTTGGATCCCCATTCAAAGGGTTTGTTCTTCTGAGTTAGAGCAGTTAGAGGAACTGCAATCTTGGAGAAGTTTTCAATGAAGCGGCGGTAATAACCCTCGAGACCAAGAAAAGAACGAACTTCGGTGGGTGTAGTAGGCGTATCCCAATCCTTAATCGCACTGATCTTGGAGGGATCTACATGAATACCTTGTTCTTTGACGATATGTCCCAAAAATTGAACTTCCTTAAGCCAAAATTCACACTTGGAGAATTTGGCAAAAAGTTGCTCTTTCTTCAGGAGTTCCAGAGTAAGACGAAGTTGTTGCTCATGATGAGCTCGCGTCTTAGAATAAATCAGGATGTCGTCAATGATGAACTTGTCTAAATAAGGCTTGTAGACCCTATTCATCAAGTCCATGAAAACAGCAGGAGCATTAGTCAAACCGAAAGGCATAACTGTGAACTCATAATGCCCATATCGAGTGCGGAAAGCAGTCTTGGGAATATCCTCTTCAAGCACACGAAGTTGATGATACCTAGAATGTAGATCAATCTTTGAAAAATAAGAAGCACCCTGTAACTGATCAAATAGATCATCAATGCGAGGTAGGGGATATCAATTCTTGATAGTAAGCTTATTGAGCTCACGGTAATCGATGCACATTCTGAAAGAGCCATCATTCTTCTTGACAAAAAGAACGGGAGCACCCCAAGGTGAATAGTTAGGACAAATAAAACCTTTGTCAGAAAGCTCTTGAAGCTGCTCAGATAACTCTTGCATCTCAGACGGTGCAAGACGATATGGAGATCGAGCGATAGGATTTGCACCAAGTACAAGATCAATACGAAACTTGACTTGGCGTGTTGGGGTAAACCAGGTAATTCTTCAGGAAGATCTTCAGGATAATCCCGAACAATAGGGATATCTTGAATTGACTTACCTTTGCCTTTATCCGCCACAATATGTGCCAAAAAGTCACATAGTTCTTTCTCATATACTTTCGAGCTTAAGTACAAGACATGAGTTTGAGGCTACTAATAGGCTTCTCACCACGTACCTCTAAGACCTCACCTGTCGAAAGCGGAACACGAACAATCTTCTCAAAACAAACTACCTCTGCGTGATACTTTGCTAACCAATCCATTCCCACTATAATGTCGAAGCTTCCAAATTGCATCGGTGTGAGGTCAATATGAAAAAGATGGTTATTAAGGTTCAACTGGCAATTTCGGAGAACAGAATCGAGAATAACGGGTTCACCACTAGCAACCTCTACTATCAAAGGCTTTCCTAGTCTTGTTCTAGACATGCAAAGCAAAGGCTCGAAAGATAAAGACACAAAACTCTTATCGGCACCCGAATCAAAAAGAACTGATGCAGGCTGATTATTAACAAAGAACGTACCGTTGACCACTTCGTTGTCTGCTCGCGCCTCATTAGCATTCATGTTGAAGACTCGTCCACGAGCCTGAGCCTGATTTGCGTTTGCTAACCTCGGACACTGATTTCTGTAGTGGGTCAGATCCCCACAGTTGAAGCACGAACCAGGAGGAAAATGAGGTCGTGCAGCTTGTGCATGTTGTTGAGCAGGTGGTTGTGCAGCTTGTTGAGCAGGGTTCTGTGCAGCTTGATTCTGATTAGAAGGAAAACGGCATGTGGCGATAAGATGACCAGATCTTCCACAATTAGTACAATGTCAACACTGAATGTGCGGCTGATGATGACCATTACACTTGTTGCATAGAGGTGCATTGCCAAGGTATGGTTTCTTGGCAGGTGTATGCGCGGCCTGGTTTGGAGCAGCTTGGTTGGCCTGCGCTGTAACAGCGAAGTTTTGGGAAGCCTTGCGCTTCTTAGACCTTTTCGAAGGTCCAGCTTTCTTGCCTTTCTTACTCTCACTCTTATCAGATGATTGTTTCTTATCCTTGTCACCTTTTCTATGTAGCTTACCCTTTCTGATTTGCGACTCATTCAATGTCGCAGCGAACTCGATTACCTGCGAACTGTGGTAGGGTTGCTACCAGTGACGATGTCTTGCATGGAGTCGGGTAAACCATCAACATGCCTCTCGATAGCTTTCTCAAGTGGGGTAACCATTGTGGGGCATAACAAACTCAGCTCCTCATATCTGTCGGTATAAGCCCGATGCTCACCACTATCCTGCTTCAAGTCATCAAACTCCCTTTCCAAAGCCCTTTGTTCATGACGAGGGCAAAATTCCCACATCATAAGAGCCCTAAGCTCTGCCCAGGTCTGTGATAAAGCAACCTCAGCACCACGGTCTCTCATTACCCCGTTCCACCAAGTAAGAGCCCTCTTTTGAAATACGCTAGAGGCAAACTCGACTTTGCGATTAACATGACACTGAACATGGCGAAAAGTACTCTCAATGCTTTCAAACCACTTTAGGAGCCCAGTTGCTCCCTCAGAACCACTGAACTTGAGTGGGTTAGCCGAATTGAAACTTTTAAAGTTGCATGGAGTATTATTGTTGTTCTTGGCTTGGTTAACTTGAGCAATAATATCTGGGAGTACAGCAGCCATTTGCTGTGAAATGTGCCAGTTCGGCATTAGGTATCGGATTTTCGCATCGAGGAGGCATTCTATGTCACACCCCGACCACGTAAAACAACAAAACATGGCGGAAACGTCGGGGAGTGTTGTAACAGAATCATTGTTTCACAACCATGGATTAAACAGTTTCGTTTTATTAAATTAAACGTATTACATTACATTGGAGTTAGAAACAAAACAAGAACAAATAGACTTTCATTGTTATTAAGTCACTAAGACCTCGTCCATTCCTATGTGAGCGTACACAAAAATCATCATCAAATATCATCAACTATGGTACCTGAAACACACATGAAAATACGTCAGCATAAAAATGCCGGCGAGTACATAGGTTTTATATGAGTGTCAGGTTCATGGCTCGTTTTACATGTTGCAATACTTATTTAAAAACCTTGTTTTGAAAAGTATAATATTGCGACATAATTAACCAACTCAAACCAAGTTGGTTATAATTTGCAAAATCTCGTAGCCATGATTCTTAACTCCAAAACATTTGTTTTATTAAATTAAATTGTAAAATATCTCATAAAAACTCGTTAATAAAACTCGTATGGTTTATATTATTCAGAAAACATCTTTGTGTGACATTGTTTCGAAATCGTTTACCCAAGTGATCTAGATAACGCAACGATATATAATGTGTTAAAAGCACTTATATATAGGAAGTACCAGCGGCGTATCCACCATGCTTTTAACACATTACACCCGCCCCGTTACCTAATCACTTCCCTAACCCAATGGCTCAAACAGTTACAAATGGTTCACATAAATCAAATGGTTATAAACGGTTCACATAAATCCAATGATTACAAATGGTTCACATACATCAAATGGTTACAAATGGTTCACATACATCCAATGATTTCAAATGGTTCAAAACGTAAAACAATTGTGCTAGCATGTTAAGTGAACATACATAGCAAAACATAATGAAATCATGTACTAATAGTGTACAAATGAACATAGCAAGTATATGATATGAAAACATGGAAAGCACGAAAATAACAAGTAGGCACATGTGTTTCACCGCAAAACATTTGGAAAACAGTAAAAGAGGGGTCTATGTACTCACTTGAGGATACTTAGAAGTCTTGAATAACAACCAAGCAAAGCTAGAGGGATCACGGAATCAAATGGCACCTAATATAGGTAATTATGTAAATAAACGGACCTAAATCGGAAGATCGGATAGAATGAGGTTTCGTAAACCAAATGAGTATAGGAACTCATGTAATATGGTTTAACAAATCCTGCATACTAAAATGAAACCTAACCTAAGTGCTTACGACCCATTATGACCCGTTTAGGTAGCTTACGCCACTTTAACGCGTCGTTCGCGTAAAACGCGTTCGGACCGCCTAACTAGTCCTATGATAAGTAAAATATGCCTTAACATGTCTAATATTGTTTCCAAATCAATTAAATATCAAAAATTATGTTACATATGCTTAAAATGAATTTTGGCGTAAAAAGGGCATTTTGGTCATTTACCTAAGGCATATAAACTACCTATCATACAACTACTTAAACGACGTGACCATAAGGTATAACCTCAGAAGGTTATTCCCTATGCAACTATGGTCACCTAATGTGTTTGGTCGGATCCTAAAGATCGACCAAACGGGTCGGGTTCGAAAGTGTAAGCGGTTGTTTAGACTGCTTACCTTACGACCCTACATAAGCACTAAACCTAAAGTGACGAGCTAAACATGTTAAAACATGCTTAACGAGGTTCGAAAACAGGTTTGGTATCAAAACAAACGGTTTTGATACCTAAAAGTAGTTTGGTTACAAAATACGCAAGAATACACATTTTGGCCGAAACTACGACTCGCCACTATGCCTAGATAACGTGGTAATCAGTAGGTATAGTCACAAGAGACTAAAACCATCGTGATTACACTCATTTTATGAAGTTCAAACGAACTTCATGTTGACCATAAACTGGTCAAAGCAGAAAGTCAAACACAGTTTGACTTTCACGCGAAAAAGAACGAAAGAGGACTTACAAAAGGTCCAAGAACGGAAGTTTGACCCGATTATTCTCAGGTATGAAGTGAAAGCACTTCAACTTAGAGAGCAATCAGATCAAGGTGTGAAGAATGCAAATGAGGAAGGTGGGTATTTATAGAAAAACCAAGACCGTTAGGATCGTTCATCGAAAACCGAGCTTCGATCTGGACCTTACATGTGTGCCCATGGTTTTAGAATACCATGGGTACCCCAAAACAAGCCCCTAGTTTCATTAAAACCATGTGGAAATGAGGGGAATAGCTGGAACAAGCTGGAATTTAGATTTTCAATTTTGGTCCCTTCCTAAGATAATGTCACACCCCGACCGCGTATAACATGCAACCGCGGCGGAAACGTCGGGGAGTGTTGTAACAGAATTAATTGTTTCATAACCATGGCATTCAAAGTTGTGTTTTATTTATAAACATAAGAGTTACATTGTCTTAAACAGGAAATAAAGAGTTCAGAACATAATTAAACTAAGTCTATCTTCATTTTATGTCTCTAAGGCACAGGTCCGCCCTAGTGTCACGATCATCATCCTACGGAAAAGCTCCTGAAAACACATGTGAAAATAGGTACGTCAGCATAAAAATGCATGTGAGATACATAGGTTTTGTGTAAATAGGATTCATGAATTATAAGTTTAGGAAAAATTGTTTAATAACAGTCAGTCATGAACCTTGTAAGTTGTTTTGTTTTGTAAATCATTAAAAAGCAATGATATGTATAAATAAGAGAATAATGTAAGGTTAAATGAATAACCAAGTAAAAATGAGTTTTTATAAGATAAGTTGTTTTGTAAATCAATGTCTTGTGAAAATAAGTTGTTTATGTAAAATGTAATATGTCAAATATTGAAATGATTTAAGTAACGCTACGACATGAAATATCATACAAACACTTATTTGTAGGAAGTACCAGCGGCGTATCCACCATGCTTGTATTATATTACACACGCCTCGTTACTCGAATCATTTACCCAAACCAACCATCAATGTAAATTGTTCATGTATAAATGAATTGTCATGTGTTAATGTGTAAACCATATTGAAATGTCTATGTCCAATGTAAACCACTAAATGTGTATATCAATGTCAAAATGTTTATGTTAATGTAGATCATGTAATGTTTACCCAAAAATATCATGTATGGTAAGTGAAATATATCAACTAAACCATATGTAAAATGCACAAAAACAAGGTATTGAAGTAAAACATGGTTTAAATCAAAGTTATGTTTTGTGGAACAAATGCATGCTATATTGTTACAAACATTTATGCGGTATTGTGAAAATGCATACATCCAAGCCTTGAGACTGTGGTGATAAACCCTTAAACAAATTAAAGGTTTATCTAAGTTATGTATATCGAATTCGGTCATTCCTTCCAATCCAAACAAACCCAGGATTTCAGGAACGGGAGTTGTCAATTCCTATGGTACCACTACCTACTAACGAACGGCGTAGCTAATGTTAATGAATGTATTGTTCCATTGTAAACAACCCAAATGTCATAACAAAATGTAAGCATGTGATGAAAACAACTGTACTAAGTACGCACACGATAGGCATACATAGCATGAAATGTAATGTAATGTAAAACAATGTACTAAGTACGCACACAATGGACATACATAGCATGAAATGTAATGTAAAACAATGTACTAAGTACGCACACAATGGGCATACATAGCATGAAATGTAATGTAAAACAATGTACTAAGTACGCACACAATGGGCATACATAGCATGAACACAATGAAATCATGTACTATAAATGTACTAATGAGCATAGCAAGTATATGATGTGAAAACAGGAAAGCATGAAAGTAACAAGTAGGCACATGTGTTTCACCCCAAAACGTTTGGAAAACAGTAAAAGAGGGGTCTATGTACTCACTCAAGATTGCTCAGAAGTCCTAAGATAACCACCAAGCAATGCTAGAGATCACGGAATCAAACGGCACCTAGTATAGGTAACTACATTAATAAACCGGACCTAAATCGGAAGATCTGATAGAATGAGGGCTCGTAAACCAAATGAGTATGGGAACTCATGTAATATGGTTTAACAAAGCCCACATACTAAAACGAAACTTAACCTAAGTGCTTCTGACCCATTACGACCCGTTTAGGTAGCTTATGCTACTTTAACGCGTCGTTCGCGTGAAACGCGTTCGGACCGCCTAACTAGTCCTATGACAAGTAATATATGCCTTAACATGTCTAATATGGTTGTCAAATCAGTTTAGATGTCAAAAGTTATGTTACATATGATTAAAACGAATTTTGGCATAAAAGGGGTATTTTGGTAATTTACCTAAGGCATATAAACTACCTATCAAACAACTACTTAAACGAAGCGACCATAAGGTATAACCTCAGAAGGTTATTCCCTATATACTATGGTCACCTAATGTGTTTGGTCAGATCCTAATGATCGACCAAATGGGTCGGGTTCGAAGGTATAAGCGATTTATTAGATCGCTTACCCTTACGACCCTAGACAACGTGGTAATCATTAGGCATAGTCACAAGGGACTATAACCATCGTGATTACAATCACGTTGCGAAGCTCAAACGAACTTCGCATTGACCATAAACTGGTCAATGCAGAAAGCCAAACAAAGTTTGACTTTCGGACTCGAAAAGCAATAAAAGAACGAAGGAACACTTACGAAGGGTCCCCGAATGCTAATCTAGATCAAAATAGCTCAGGTATGAAACAAAGGTTTCAACTTAGAGCACAATTGATCAGTTTCTTGTGAGGAATGAGTGAAAATGTGATGGGTATTTATAGATTTCGGTCCACCGTTAGGATCATTTCTTGGAAACGGGGGCACGATCTAAGCCGTACACTTGTTGGAAAGTTGTGGTAACTCATTTGCCATCCACCATAAGAGTTTGACACTTGGAACTTGGCCTTTGGGGAGTGTTAAGGGCTGTTAAAAGCTGGAAAAAAACGTTTTGCTGCATCTGGCCCCTGTTTACGGACCTAGTTTGGCAGATTTACAGTTTCAGTCCCTGCAACCTCAAAACTTGGTTTTCGATGCGTTTTTTTTTTTTTTTGACACGTTTAAGCCCCGTTAACCCCATTTCAAAGCTCTAAAATGAAGTTAAAGTATAGGGAACTTAAAAATGTGTTCAAAAATATCTCGGGTGTCGGTTCGTTTAGCCGTACGGTTACGTTGTTCGGTTAATTACGACGGAATGCGCATAAGCGCGAAAAACGATCTAAATTGCGTGACGAATGGATTTTTCTCATGCCAAACACTAAAATAAAATATTATAGTGCTTACATAAATTTTTGGATGTCCGGATGTATTCAGAACGTAAGTTATGCGCGAAAATGCAAACTTGTGCACTTTCTGACACTTTTAGTCCCTGAATGACCCAAAAGTTTATTTTAGCACACCGAACCCCTTAAAGCCTATTTCTAAGCTATGTAAAGGATATTTAAGGTGTGTTTAACTTATGGTCATGTTCCGGAATGTTTGTTACAGTTCAAATTGGCATACTTTCGTAGTTTGTCAAATTTAGTCCCTCTAAGCGAATTAACTTATTTTTGACATACCAAAGCCTTCAAAACTTATTTCTAAGTTATGTAAAGGTTATTTAAGGTATGTTAAGTATATGTTGATGTTCCGGAGTATTTTTCGCATTAAACTGATTATGTTTACACACCAGTTTGCGTATAACTCTCCAGAAAGCGATTTAGAGTTTGAAATTGAATAAAAGTCAAAACATGAAAAATGTAAAACACAACCAAACAAACATTGGGATCAAATTGTCACACCCCGACCGCGTAAAACAACAAATCGCGGCGGAAACATCGGGGCGTGTTGCAACAGAATTAATGTTTCATAACCATGGATACCAAAAAGTGTTTCGTTTTATTAAACATTGAATAATTACTTCGTCTGGAAATCTAAATACACAAATTAAACATAATCTATCATTGTTATTGAGTCACTAAGGCCTTTTCCAGTCCTATGTGAGCATGCACCTTATCAATCGATATCATCCAACTATACCTGAAACATATGTGAAAACGAGGTCAGCAAAGAAATGCTGGCGAGTACATAGGTTTTGTGAAAATAAGATTCATGACTTCAGTTTAAGAAAATGTTTAGTCATGAACCTTGTAATTTGCTTTGTCTTTGTAAATCATTTGAAAAATAATAAGTTTAGATGATATGTATAAATAAGAGAATAATGCATGATTAAATGAATAACCATGTGAAATGATTCTTTATAATACAAGTTGTTTGTAAATAAATGTCTTGTGAAAAGTATGTTACTTGTATAAAATGTTCTATGTCTCAAACTGAAATGATTCAAATAACGCTACAATATGTAATACCATACAAACACTTATATATAGGAAGTACCAGCGGCGTATCCACCATGTTTGTATCATATTATACACGCATCGTTACTTAATCACTTAATCAAACCAAACCAAACAATGTAAAATGTCTATGTTTAAATCAATTGTCAAATGTATTGATTAATATGTCAAAGTATTCATGTCAAGATGTAAATCATGTCAAAATGTCTATGTCAAATATCCATGTCAAATGTCTATGTCAAATATCCATGTCAAATGTCTATGTCAAATATCCATGTCAAATGTCTATGTCAAATATCCATGTATGGCAAGTGAAATGTCTCAACTAAACCATATGCACAACAACAAAGTATTGAAGTAAAACTTGGTTTAAATCAATACTATGTTTCGTGGAAATGCATGATCAAATGTCAATCATGTTCAGATGTTTACCCAATCGTTAACCCATTTTGTAAAATCGTTCTAGTCGTTCTTATTTTAATTGTGAAACTACTTTATGGTCGATTCTCTAATAACATTCAAACCTTCTTGACGCGTTCCTCGTTCCAACTCGCTCTCGTTCTCGTTCTTAACAAACCCTTACCAAAGGGTAAGTTAATAATTACAGATTCAGTCGTTACCCAAAATATCCACACATAACCATGGGTATAGAGAATAACGGGATTTGTCAGATCCTATGGTACCATAACCTAATACTGGTCGGCTTGATCATTGCTAATGAATGTCATTGGTTATGTAACTACAACCAACAAGTTCGTTCACTTTATTGAAATCGTTCTTGAAACCATTGTAATTGTTTTTGAAACCATTGTTATCGTTCTTGAAACCACATTCTAATTGTTATTGTAATCGTTCTTGAAATCACTTTGTAATTGTTATTGTAATCGTTCTTGAAATCACATTGTAATTGTTATTGTAATCGTTCTTGAAATCACATTGTAATTGTTATTGTAATCGTTCTTGAAATCACATTGTAATTGTTATTGTAATCGTTCTTGAAATCATTGTTAAAACATTTAGCACATATGAGTCACCCCAAAACAGTTGAAAACAGTAAAAGAGGGGAATAATGTACTCGCCTGAGAGTGCTTAGGAGTCTTGAACAACTACCAAGTAAGCTAGAGGAGTCCCGGAAATCAAACGGTACCTAATATAGGTAACTACATAAATAACCCGGACCTAAATCGGAAGACTGGGTAGCAGGAGGGTCTGTAAACCAAATGAGTGTAGGAACTCATATGATATGGTTTAACAAAGCCTACATACTAAATGAAACTTAACCTAAGTATTATCGACCCATCACGACCCATTAAGGTAGCTTATGCTACTTTAACGCGTCGTTTGCGTGAAACGCGTTCGGACCGCCTAACTAGTCCTATGACAAGTAATATATGCCTTAACATGTCTAATATGGTTGTCAAATCAGTTTAGATGTCAAAAGTTATGTTACATATGTTTAAAATGAATTTTGGCATCAAAGGGGTATTTTGGTAATTTACCTAAGGCATATAAACTACCTATCATACAACTACTTAAACGAAGCGACCATAAGGTATAACCTCGTAAGGTTATTATATACTATGGTCACCTAATGTGCTTGGTCGGATCTTAATGATCGACCAAACGGGTCGGGTTCGAAAGTATAAGCGATTGTTTAGATCGCTTACCTTACGACCCTATCTAAGCACTAAACTAAAAGTGACGAGCTAAGCATGTTAAAACATGCTTAACTAAGTTTAGAAAACAGGTTTGGTATCAAAACAAACGGTTTTGATACTCATATGTAGTTTGGTTACAAAATACGCAAGAATACGTATTCTGACCGAAACTACGGCTCGTCACTAAGCCTAGATAACGTGGTAATCAGTAGGTATAGTCGCTAGGGACTATAACCATCGTGATCACGCTCACGTTATGAAGTTCAAACGAACTTTGCATCGACCATAAACTGGTCAATGCAGAAAGTCAAACAAAGTTTGACTTTCGGACTCGAAAAGCAATAAAAGAACGAAAGAGGACTTACGAAGGGTCCCCGATTGCTAATCCCGATCCAAGTAGCTCAGGTATGAAACGAAGGTTCCAACTTAGAGCCCAAATGATCAGATTTGTGGGTTTTGAAGCAATGGGGGGGTGGGTATTTATAGGAAAAGTAGAGCCGTTAGGATCGTTTCTTGAATATCGTGCCACGATCCGAGCCGTACACTTGTCACAAAGTTGTGGTGGTTAGAATTGATGTTTATCAGCTGAAAATGCAAGTTGCAAACATGTGGTTGTGGTTTAATCAGCTGATAATCTGCTGACTGTTTGTTATTATCTGTTCTGGCATAGGCTAGCGCACCGCTACACTAAAAGTGTAGCGCACCGCTAGGCCTAAGTTTGGCAGATTTACACTTTTGGTCCCTGTCATGCATTCAGCCCATTTTCGACACGTTTAAGGCCCGTTAACCCCATTTCAAAGCTCTAAAATGAAGTTAAAGTATAGGGAACTTAAAATGTGCTCAAAAATATCTTGGATGTCGGTTCGTTTAACCGTACGGTCGCGATGTTCGGTTAATTACGACGGAATGTGCATAAGCGCGTAAAACGATCCAAATGACGCGACGAATGGATTTTTGGCAAGCCAAACACTAAAATAAAATATTTTAGTGCTTACATAAATTTTTGGATGTCCGGATGTATTCAGAACGTAAGTTATGCGCGAAAATGCAAACTTGTGCACTTTTTGACACTTTTAGTCCCTGAATGACACAAAAGTTTATTTTAGCATACCGAACACCTCAAAGCCTATTTCTAAGCTATGTAAAGGATATTTATGGTATGTTTAACTTACGGTCATGTTCCGGAATATCTGTTACAGTTCAAATTGGCATACTTTCGCAGTTTGTCAACTTTAGTCCCTGTAAGCGATTTAACTTTGATTTCACCACACCAAACCTTCCAAAACTTATATCTAAGTTATGTAAAGGTTATTTAAAGTATGTTAAGCCTATTTCACTATTCCGGAGTGTTCGTTGCATTAAACTGGTTATATTTACGCATCGGTGCGCATATAACCTTCCAGAAAGCGATTTAGAGTCTGAATTCGAACAAAATATGATATGTGTAAATGATACACATATTTTTACAAATCCCAAGTATGAAATACAACATTTCATTGGTTTGGTATTTGTTTGATGGCCGTGGAGGCACAGGTGTTACAGTCTCCCCTACTTTAGGAAATTTCGTCCCGAAATTTATTTAGAGGAAACTTGTGAGAGCTTGAAAACATGTTGTTGAAAAGATCGAACAACATTGGTTAGGGTTCTGAACTTCTAGTAACCTTAATAACATTATGCTTGCAATGTAAGAGGGACACTTATATACAAGTATATAAAGCGTCATTGGTGCGTCCACCGTACCTCCATTACATCGTTCTCATTTTGTTATTGTTGTCACTATCGGTTCTTACACATAATAAACCTTACTGGGTTTCTGTGCACTAAATTTCATAATTATGTACGCGTCCATAATTAGACAATTCCTTGCATAGTTCACACAGTCTATTTTATAATGTGTAGAGTAAAACCAACTGAACAATCCTGTGATGAGTGTGACTAGACTGCCATAGAGTCCTTTTTAATTAAATCAATAAATGATCTAAATAGACTATAAATGTGTCTGTCCAACTACATCACTAGATGTCGTTCTTAACCAAATTGTAAATCAATCTTTTTGACTAGACCACCAAAAGGGTCTCTCATGAATCATAGAGTGATACTATAAAATCCAAGGGTCTTATCTATTACATAGAAGCCCATTAAGGATTTAAGGTAGTACCTTTTGACTATCCTGCTACGAATCCCTCATATGAAGATATGAAAGATCCTGCGAGGATTTGGATAACAAATTATCCAGAGTATAAAAACACAAAAACATAGAGGAGAACACATAACACATAAACACATAATCGCATAATTGCATACTCGTTCAATCGCATAATCGTTCAATTTGACCTTTAATTTGTTATCTTTGGACACGGGTATTTAAAGCATACCAGGAACCCAATCTGTGGATTTCCTTTGGCACTTTAAATATTTTCAAGAATCTAACTATGAAGATAGGAAGATCTTAAGAGGAATTCGGTTTGTCCTAATTGAGTTGTATTGTACATTTTAAAGTGTACAAGGAATTCAATCAGGGCTCTGATGTCAACGAAGGTGTTGATCGTGATCGGCTCGAGACATGAATAGATCAAGATGTCATCAATAACAACAATGACGAACTGATCCAAATAAGGCTTGCAGACTCTATTTATTAAGTCCTTGAAGCTGACTGGAGCATTTGTCAACCCAAAAGGCATGACTGTAAACTCGTAATGGCCATACTTCGTGCAGAAAACCGTTTTGGGAATATCTTCTTCGAGAATACAAAGTTGATGATACCCAGAACGCAAATCGATCTTGGAAAAGCATGAAGCGCTCTGCAGATGATCGGAGAGATCATCGATTTAAGGTAGTGGATATCGATTCTTGATGGTAAGCTTAACAGGCTTACGTTAATCGATATGAATTCGAAAAGATCCATTCTCCCTTTTACAAGGAGAACAGGAGCTTCTCTAAGGTGAAAAGTTCGGACGGATGAATCCTTTATCAGACAACTCTTGAAGCTGTTTTGATAACTCTTGCATCTCGAATGGTGCAAGACGATAAGATACTATAGATTTAAAAGAAGTAAGTGTTTGAGGTTCTTAGGGAGATTACAAGTGATCATAAAAATGTCAGAACCACACGAGTAGTTTTGTCTTTGTGTTGACATCATAAGGTTGGATCAAACATTCATACAATTGCATTAGTTAAAAATAAAACCACAAATTTTATTTATATAACATCCGCATTGTCTTTAAATGTTACAAGATAACAACCAGAGGAAAAACAGACTGCTAATTGTTCACTCCTTCATCATTGAGTGCCTCATTGATGTTAAACACTCGACCGCGTGCTGGATTCACATTGACGTTGACGTTCGCATTCGGGTTTGCGTTAGCATTTGCATTCACCAGTCTTGGGCAGTTGTGGCGGAAGTGACCAATCTCTCCGCAGTTGAAACATGAACCTAGTGGAAATCTCACAGCATTCCCTTGAACCGGAGCTTGAACCTGAGCAGCCTGATTTTGTCCCAAACGACAAATCTTGGCCAAATGCCCAAGTTTACCACACGTCGTGCATTGCCAGCAAGCTTGTTGTACTGCGTGATGACCGTTGCAGCGTGCACAATAAGGTGCGATACCGGCATATGCTTTCTTTGCAGGTGGCTGAGCTGGTAAGTTTCGCGGATTCTGAGCAGTCTGTGTTGTAACCGCAAAGTTTTGACCACCCTTTCGCTTCCTTGATTTCTTTGATGTCTCACCTTCCTTACCCTTCTTGTTTTGACCTTTCTTGCTATCCTCCTTGTCAGCTGACTGTTTCTTGCCCTTGTCACCCTTCCTGTGTAACTTGTTCTTCCGAATCTGCGACTCAGTCAATGTCGCTGATAACTCGATCGCCTGACGGAGTGTGGCAGGGTTACTACCAGTAAGGATGTCTTGTACCGAGTCAGGTAGGCCGTCGATGTACCTTTCGATAGCTATGTCAAGTGGGGTAACCATTGTCGGGAAAAGCAGACTCAGCTCCTCAAACCTATCAGTATACGCCCTGTGCTCACCACTATCTTGCTTCAACTCATCAAATTCCTTCTTCAAAGCTCGCTGTTCATGACGAGGACAGAATTCCCTCATCATAAGGGCTCTCAGTTCAGCCCATGTCTGTGCGAGAGCAACTTCGGCACCTCTGTCTCTCATAACCCCGTTCCACCATGTCAAAGCCCTCTTCTGAAATACGCTCGAAGAAAACTCTACCTTGCGATTTTCCGGACACTGCACATGGCGAAAAGTATTCTCTATGCTCTCGAACCACTGAAGAAGTCCAGTTGCTCCTTCAGAACCACTAAACTTGAGTGGTTTAGCCTGGTTGAAATCCTTGTATTTGCATAGCACATTGTTGTTGTTGTTGGCTTGGTTCCATTGAGCAAAGAGGTTTGGGAATTGAGCAGCCATCTGCTGTGCAATTATTTCTGCCAATTCGGCAGTCTCTATCTGGCTTTCGCGTCGAGGAGGCATTGTCTAAAAGAGGAAACATGAAAGGAAACGAGTGAGAGAATTAGACGAAAAGAATGAGATGCAACAAATCTGATGAAAGCAAGGATAGTGGTCATTTGTTTGTTACTACAAAGCAACAAATGACCTTGGTGATTAGTCAAAGTAAATAGGTTAAAAATAATGTATCGCGAAGACATGCTCGCCTATAAGTGAACACTCATCCCAAGAATTCCCAGGTAAGCACAACTGGTCTCGCGTCTGATGAGATGTATACGAAGTGCTTGCCTAGACAGAAGACCCAGAATACAGGCATTCACCCTTCCAGTTTGCACGTGTTCACATTATTTAAAACCCAAAACCTTGACGAGATTTTTGAAAAAAATCAAAGGGGTTCAAAACCATATAACAGAGGGTTCAAAACCTTACAATAGAAGGTTCAAAACCTAGAAATTAATCATCCTAGAACAGATGATTAGTTTTCAAAGCGGTTTTGAAATTTATGTTCTTGTTGTGGTCGTCACCTAAGGATAGGTGACGGTATTGTTTTATGACTAAACGCAAGTAAACTCGCGTTAGGGTCCTAAGAAGGTTATAGACTAGGTCAAAGCGTTACTAATAACCTAATTCCCTATAACCATTGGCTCTGATACCATCTTTTCTGTCACACCCCGACCGCGTAAAACAACAAATCGCGGCGGAAACATCGGGGCGTGTTGCAACAGAATTAATGTTTCATAACCATGGATACCAAAAAGTGTTTCGTTTTATTAAACATTGAATAATTACTTCGTCTGGAAATCTAAATACAAAAATTAAACATAATCTATCATTGTTATTGAGTCACTAAGGCCTTGTCCAGTCCTATGTGAGCATGCACCTTATCAATCGATATCATCCAACTATACCTGAAACATATGTGAAAACGAGGTCAGCAAAGAAATGCTGGCGAGTACATAGGTTTTGTGAAAATAAGATTCATGACTTCAGTTTAAGAAAATGTTTAGTCATGAACCTTGTAATTTGCTTTGTCTTTGTAAATCATTTGAAAAATAATAAGTTTAGATGATATGTATAAATAAGAGAATAATGCATGATTAAATGAATAACCATGTGAAATGAGTCTTTATAATACAAGTTGTTTGTAAATAAATGTCTTGTGAAAAGTATGTTACTTGTATAAAATGTTCTATGTCTCAAACTGAAATGATTCAAATAACGCTACAATATGTAATACCATACAAACACTTATATATAGGAAGTACCAGCGGCGTATCTACCATGTTTGTATCATATTATACACGCATCGTTACTTAATCACTTAATCAAACCAAACCAAACAATGTAAAATGTCTATGTTTAAATCAATTGTCAAATGTATTGATTAATATGTCAAAGTATTCATGTCAAGATGTAAATCATGTCAAAATGTCTATGTCAAATATCCATGTCAAATGTCTATGTCAAATATCCATGTCAAATGTCTATGTCAAATATCCATGTCAAATGTCTATGTCAAATATCCATGTATGGCAAGTGAAATGTCTCAACTAAACCATATGCACAACAACAAAGTATTGAAGTAAAACTTGGTTTAAATCAATACTATGTTTCGTGGAAATGCATGATCAAATGTCAATCATGTTCAGATGTTTACCCAATCGTTAACCCATTTTGTAAAATCGTTCTAGTCGTTCTTATTTTAATTGTGAAACTACTTTATGGTCGATTCTCTAATAACATTCAAACCTTCTTGACGCGTTCCTCGTTCCAACTCGCTCTCGTTCTCGTTCTTAACAAACCCTTACCAAAGGGTAAGTTAATAATTACAGATTCAGTCGTTACCCAAAATATCCACACATAACCATGGGTATAGAGAATAACGGGATTTGTCAGATCCTATGGTACCATAACCTAATACTGGTCGGCTTGATCATTGCTAATGAATGTCATTGGTTATGTAACTACAACCAACAAGTTCGTTCACTTTATTGAAATCGTTCTTGAAACCATTGTAATTGTTTTTGAAACCATTGTTATCGTTCTTGAAACCACATTCTAATTGTTATTGTAATCGTTCTTGAAATCACTTTGTAATTGTTATTGTAATCGTTCTTGAAATCACATTGTAATTGTTATTGTAATCGTTCTTGAAATCACATTGTAATTGTTATTGTAATCGTTCTTGAAATCACATTGTAATTGTTATTGTAATCGTTCTTGAAATCATTGTTAAAACATTTAGCACATATGAGTCACCCCAAAACAGTTGAAAACAGTAAAAGAGGGGAATAATGTACTCGCCTGAGAGTGCTTAGGAGTCTTGAACAACTACCAAGTAAGCTAGAGGAGTCCCGGAAATCAAACGGTACCTAATATAGGTAACTACATAAATAACCCGGACCTAAATCGGAAGACTGGGTAGCAGGAGGGTCTGTAAACCAAATGAGTGTAGGAACTCATATGATATGGTTTAACAAAGCCTACATACTAAATGAAACTTAACCTAAGTATTATCGACCCATCACGACCCATTAAGGTAGCTTATGCTACTTTAACGCGTCGTTTGCGTGAAACGCGTTCGGACCGCCTAACTAGTCCTATGACAAGTAATATATGCCTTAACATGTCTAATATGGTTGTCAAATCAGTTTAGATGTCAAAAGTTATGTTACATATGTTTAAAATGAATTTTGGCATCAAAGGGGTATTTTGGTAATTTACCTAAGGCATATAAACTACCTATCATACAACTACTTAAACGAAGCGACCATAAGGTATAACCTCGTAAGGTTATTATATACTATGGTCACCTAATGTGCTTGGTCGGATCTTAATGATCGACCAAACGGGTCGGGTTCGAAAGTATAAGCGATTGTTTAGATCGCTTACCTTACGACCCTATCTAAGCACTAAACTAAAAGTGACGAGCTAAGCATGTTAAAACATGCTTAACTAAGTTTAGAAAACAGGTTTTGTATCAAAACAAACGGTTTTGATACTCATATGTAGTTTGGTTACAAAATACGCAAGAATACGTATTCTGACCGAAACTACGGCTCGTCACTGAGCCTAGATAACGTGGTAATCAGTAGGTATAGTCGCTAGGGACTATAACCATCGTGATCACGCTCACGTTATGAAGTTCAAACGAACTTTGCATCAACCATAAACTGGTCAATGCAGAAAGTCAAACAAAGTTTGACTTTCGGACTCGAAAAGCAATAAAAGAACGAAAGAGGACTTACGAAGGGTCCCCGATTGCTAATCCCGATCCAAGTAGCTCAGGTATGAAACGAAGGTTCCAACTTAGAGCCCAAATGATCAGATTTGTGGGTTTTGAAGCAATGGGGGGTGGGTATTTATAGGAAAAGTAGAGCCGTTAGGATCGTTTCTTGAATATCGTGCCACGATCCGAGCCGTACACTTGTCACAAAGTTGTGGTGGTTAGAATTGATGTTTATCAGCTGAAAATGCAAGTTGCAAACATGTGGTTGTGGTTTAATCAGCTGATAATCTGCTGACTGTTTGTTATTATCTGTTCTGGCATAGGCTAGCGCACCGCTACACTAAAAGTGTAGCGCACCGCTAGGCCTAAGTTTGGCAGATTTACACTTTTGGTCCCTGTCATGCATTCAGCCCATTTTCGACACGTTTAAGGCCCGTTAACCCCATTTCAAAGCTCTAAAATGAAGTTAAAGTATAGGGAACTTAAAATGTGCTCAAAAATATCTTGGATGTCGGTTCGTTTAACTGTACGGTCGCGATGTTCGGTTAATTACGACGGAATGCGCATAAGCGCGTAAAACGATCCAAATGACGCGACGAATGGAGTTTTGGCAAGCCAAACACTAAAATAAAATATTTTAGTGCTTACATAAATTTTTGGATGTCCGGATGTATTCAGAACGTAAGTTATGCGCGAAAATGCAAACTTGTGCACTTTTTGACACTTTTAGTCCCTGAATGACACAAAAGTTTATTTTAGCATACCGAACACCTCAAAGCCTATTTCTAAGCTATGTAAAGGATATTTATGGTATGTTTAACTTACGGTCATGTTCCGGAATATCTGTTACAGTTCAAATTGGCATACTTTCGCAGTTTGTCAACTTTAGTCCCTGTAAGCGATTTAACTTTGATTTCACCACACCAAACCTTCCAAAACTTATATCTAAGTTATGTAAAGGTTATTTAAAGTATGTTAAGCCTATTTCACTATTCCGGAGTGTTCGTTGCATTAAACTGGTTATATTTACGCATCGGTGCGCATATAACCTTCCAGAAAGCGATTTAGAGTCTGAATTCGAACAAAATATGATATGTGTAAATGATACACATATTTTTACAAATCCCAAGTATGAAATACAACATTTCATTGGTTTGGTATTTGTTTGATGGCCGTGGAGGCACAGGTGTTACACAAATAACATTGTTTTATTGATAATAGAACTGTTCACAATGATTACAAGCACAGATGTTACAGTCTCCCCTACTTGTGGAAATTTCGTCCCGAAATTTATTTAGAGGAAACTCGTGGGAAAAGATGCGGATATTTCTCCTTCATTTGATCTTCGCGTTCCCAAGTAAACTCGGGTCCACGTTTAGCTTCCCAGCGAACTTTGACCAAAGGAATGCGCTTGCGTTTGAGCCACTTGACTTCACGTTCCATGATTTCCACAGGTTTCTCAACAAATTTCAGTGTTTTGCCAACACGAATTTCGTCAAGCGGTATGTGGAGGTTCTCATCAGCTAAACACCTCTTGAGATTGGACACGTGAAAAGTTGGATGAACATTTCCAAGTTCAAGAGGTAACTCAAGTCTGTAGGCTACCTTTCCGATTCTTTCGATGATCTTGAATGGTCCAACGTATCTAGGTGCAAGTTTGCCTTTCTTTCCAAATCTGATCACACCTTTCCAAGGCGAGACCTTAAGTAATACTCGATCACCGACTTGAAATTCCAAGGGCTTGCGTTTTGGATCCGCGTAACTCTTTTGACGGCTTCTAGCTGTCTGAAGGTTATCACGAACTTTCTCGATCTTGTCAGTTGTCTCTAAAATGAGGGCAGGTCTAGTAAGTTGAGCCTCGCCGATCTCATTCCAGCAGACTGGTGAACGACATTTTCGACCATAGAGAGCCTCGAAAGGAGCCATTTTGATGCTGGTGTGATAATTGTTGTTGTAGGAGAATTCAATTAACTGAAGATGTGAATCCCAACTACCACCAAAGTCGATCACACAAGCTCTAAGCATATACTCCAGAGTCTGGATTGTTCTTTCAGATTGACCATCTGTTTGCGGATGATAAGCTGTGCTCAGGTTAAGTTGGGTCCCCATAGCAGATTGCATGGTTCTCCAAAAATGAGAAGTGAAACGAGCATCTCTGTCAGAAATGATGTTCAAAGGAACACCATGTCGAGCTACAATTTCATCCACATAGATTTTTGCAAGTCTGTCAGCAGGAAAGTCCTCACGGATTGGCAAGAAATGTGCTGACTTAGTAAGACGATCAACAACTACCCAGATGGCATCATGACCTTTCTTAGTGCGTGGAAGTTTGGTAACAAGATCCATAGTAATGTTTTCCCATTTCCAAACTGGGATCTCTGGTTGCACCAATAAGCCAGAAGGACGCTGATGTTCAGCCTTAACCTTAAGACAAGTAAGGCATTTTGATATGTATAAGGCAATGTCTTTCTTCATACCAGGCCACCAATAGTGAATACGAAGATCCTTATACATCTTATCTGAGCCCGGATGAATAGAATAACGAGACTTATGGGCTTCATCCATAAGCAAGGTACGAAGATCAACCTGGCTTGGGACCCACAAATGGTCCATGAAGTAATACGATCCATTGTCCTTTAGTTCCAGATCAGGTGTTATGTGATAGGGAAATTCCTTATCCATCAAACCTTGTGAAACACAAGATTGTTGAGCCTGAGAAATGCGTGCTTGGATATCGGATCGAGCTTGTATAACAGATTGAACACGTACACAATGAAGCTTAGTACGTTCCTTATGACTCAAAGCATCAGCTACGACATTCGCCTTACCAGGATGGTAGCGAATTTCGCAGTCATAGTCGTTTAAAAGCTCAACCCAACGTCGTTGCCTCATGTTGAGTTCTTTCTGGTTGAAGATATGCTGAAGACTTTTGTGGTCCGTGAAAACCACACATTTTGTACCGTACAAATAGTGTCTCCAGATCTTAAGAGCGAAGACAACTGCACCCAACTCCAGATCATGAGTGGTGTAGTTCTTCTCATGTATCTTCAACTGCCTCGATGCATATGCTATGACTTTGTTCCTTTGCATCAGGACACAGCCAAGACCCAATTTAGATGCATCGCAATAAACGACGAAATCATCATTGCCCTCAGGCAAAGTCAGAACAGGCGCGTCGCAAAGTTTCTGCTTCAAGTGTTGAAAAGCTTCCTCTTGTATGAATCCCCAGTCAAAGGGTTTGTTCTTCTGAGTTAGAGCAGTTAGAGGAACTGCAATCTTTGAGAAGTTCTCAATGAAGCGGCGGTAATAACCCGCAAGACCAAGAAAAGAACGAACCTCAGTGGGAGTAGTAGGCATATCCCAATCCTTAATCGCATTGATCTTGGAGGGATCTACATGAATACCTTGTTCGTTGATGATATGTCCTAAGAATTGAACTTCTTTAAGCCAGAATTCACACTTGGAGAATTTGGCGAAAAGTTGCTCTTTCTTTAGGAGTTCCAGAGTAAGACGAAGATGTTGCTCGTGATCAGCTCGCGTCTTAGAATAAATCAAGATTTCGTCAATAAAAACAATGACGAACTGATCCAAATAAGGTTTGCAGACCCTATTCATTAAGTCCATGAAAACAGCAGGAGCATTAGTCAATCCGAATGGCATGACTGTGAACTCGTAATGCCCATACCGAGTGCGGAACGCCATCTTGGGAATATCTTCTTCATGCACACGAAGTTGATGGTATCCGGAACGTAGATCAATCTTCGAAAAATAAGAAATGCCCTGTAACTGATCAAAGAGATCATCTATGCGAGGTAGGGGATATCGATTCTTGATGGTAAGCTTGTTAAGCTCACGATAATCGATACACATCCTAAATGATCCATCCTTCTTCTTGACAAAAAGAACGGGAGCACCCCAGGGTGAAAAGCTAGGACGGATAAAACCTTTGTCAGAGAGATCCTGAAGCTTCTTAGACAACTCTTGCATCTCAGACGATGCAAACGATATGGAGCTCTGGCAATGGGATTTGCACCAGGTACGAGATCAATGCGGAACTCGACTTGGCGTGCTGGGGGTAGACCAGGTAACTCTTCAGGGAATACTTCAGAATACTCCCGAACGACAGGAATATCTAAAATAGACTTACCCTTGCCTTTATCTGCTGTAACATGTGCTAAGAAAGCCACATAGTTCTTCCGTAGATACTTCCGAGCTTTAAAACAAGACATGAGCTTAAGACCACCAGACGGTTTCTCACCTTGAACCTGTAGGATCTCGCCTGTCGAAAGCGGCACACGAACGATCTTCTCGAAACAAACTACCTCTGCGTGATGCTTAGATAACCAATCCATACCCACAATAACGTCAAAGCTTCCAAGTTGCATAGGCGTGAGGTTAATAGGAAAAAGATGATCGTTAAGGTTTAACTGGCAGTTGCGTAGAACAGAATCAAGAACAATGGGTTCACCACTAGCAACTTCTACTGTCAAGGGTTTTCCTAGTTTCGTTCTAGACACGCGAAGCATTGGCTCAAAAGACAATGACACAAAACTCTTGTCGGCACCCGAATCAAAAAGAATAGATGCAGGCTGATTATTAATAAAGAACGTACCATTCACCACATTATCGTCCGCCTGCGCCTCTTGGGCATTCATGTTGAAGACTCGCCCTCGAGCCTGAGCCTGATTCTGGTTTGGATTCTGATTCTGGTTAGCCAGCCTTGGGAACCGATTTCTGTAATGGGTCAGATCCCCACAGTTATAACAAGCACCTGGTGGGTAGGGTGGTCGTGCAGCTTGACCCTGTTGCTGAGCAGGAGGCTGCGCAACTTGTTGAGCCGGGTTCTGAACTGCGGGATTCTGAGCAAACCGACAAACATCGGCAAGATGACCTGACTTCCCATAGTTAGTACAGAAATGGCACTGATGTTGCGGCTGATGGTGACTGTTGCATCTAATGCACAAAGGTGCATTCCCTGAATACGGCTTCTTCGCTGGAGGCTGTGCGGGTTGGTTGGGAGCTGCCTGGTTAGCTTGGGCAGTGACAGCATAGTTTTGGGAAGCCTTACGCTTCCTTGACCCTCTCAAAGAACCAGAATTCTTTCCATTCTTGTTTTGACCTTTCTTGCTATCCTCTTTGTCAGACGTCTGTTTCTTGCCCTTTTCACCCTTCCTGTGTAACTTATTCTTCCGAATCTGCGACTCAGTCAATGTCGCTGATAACTCGATAGCCTGACGGAGTGTGGCAGGGTTACTACCAGTAATGATGTCTTGCACTGAGTCAGGTAGGCCGTCGATGTACCTTTCGATACCCTTGTCGAGTGGGGGTAACCATTGTTGGGCATAACAGGCTCAACTCCTCAAACCTATCAGTATATGCCCTGTGCTCGCCACTATCCTGCTTCAAGTCATCAAACTCTTTCTCCAACGCTCGCTGTTCATGGCGAGGACAGAATTCCCTCATCATAAGAGCCCTAAGTTCAGCTCAGGTTTGTGCTTGAGCAACTTCTGCACCTCGGTCTCTCATAACCCCGTTCCACCATGTGAGAGCCCTCTTCTGAAACACGCTCGAAGAAAACTCGACCTTGCGATTATCCGGACACTACACGTGGCGGAAAGTATTCTCAATGCTCTCGAACCATTGAAGAAGCCCAGTCGCTCCTTCAGAACCACTAAACTTGAGTGGTTTAGCCGAGTTAAAATCCTTGTATTTGCATGGAGCATTGTTATTGTTGTTGGCTTGGTGCCATTGAGCAAAGAGATTTGGGAATTGAGCAGCCATCTGTTGCGCAATAATTTCTGCCAGTTCGGCAGTCGCTATCTGGTTTTCGCGTCGAGGAGGCATTCTAAAAGAGGAAAACATGAAAGGAAACGAGTGAGATGATTGGATGAAGAGAATGAGATGAAACAAAATCAACAAAAGCAAAGATGGTGGTCATTCGTCCGCATTACCATGCAAACAAACGACACACAGTGACTAATCAAAGTAAATGGGTCAAAAATAATGTATCGCGAAGACATGCTCGCCTATAAGTGAACACTCATCCCAAGAATTCCCAGGTAAGCACAACTGTTCTCACGTCTGATGAGATATATACGAAGTGCTTGCCTAGACAGAAAACCCAGAATACAGGCATTCACTCTTCCAGTTTGCACGTGTTCACATTATTTAAAACCCAAGACGTTGACGAGATTTTGAAAATTTGAAGGCACAAGGCCAAAAATTTAGTCAAACTGGAAGGGTTCAAAACCTTACAAAAGAGGGTTCAAAACCTTGTAATAAATCATCCAAAAACATATGATTGTTTTTCAAAAAATCGTTTTGGAAAATTTGGTTTTTTTGTTTTGATAATCACCTAAGGATAGGTGATGTACATGTTTTAAGATCTAAACACAAGATAACTTGTGTTAGGGTCCTAGAAAGGTTATAGTCTAGGTCAGAGAATTACTAATAACCTAATTCCCTATAACCATTGGCTCTGATACCAACTCTTCTGTCACACCCCGACCGCGTATAACATGCAATCGAGGCGGAAACGTCGGGGAGTGTTGTAACAGAATTAATTGTTTCATAACCATGGCATTCAAAGTTGTATTTTATTTATAAACATAAGAGTTACATTGTCTTAAACAGGAAATAAAGAGTTCAGAACATAATTAAACTAAGTCTATCTTCATTTTATGTCTCTAAGGCACAGGTCCGCCCTAGTGTCACGATCATCATCCTACGGAAAAGCTCCTGAAAACACATGTGAAAATAGGTACGTCAGCATAAAATGCCTGTGAGATACATAGGTTTTGTGTAAATAGGATTCATGACTTATAAGTTTAGGAAAAATTGTTTAGTAACAGTCAGTCATGAACCTTGTAAGTTGTTTTGTTTTGTAAATCATTAAAAAGCAATGATATGTATAAATAACATAATAATGTAAGGTTAAATGAATAACCAAGTAAAAATGAGTTTGTATAAGATAAGTTGTTTTGTAAATCAATGTCTTGTGAAAATAAGTTGTTTATGTAAAATATAAAATGTCAAATATTGAAATGATTTAAGTAACGCTACGACATGAAATATCATACAAACACTTATTTATAGGAAGTACCAGCGGCGTATCCACCATGCTTGTATTATATTACACACGCCTCGTTACTCGAATCATTTACCCAAACCAACCATCAATGTAAATTGTTCATGTATAAATGAATTGTCATGTGTTAATGTGTAAACCATATTGAAATGTCTATGTCCAATGTAAACCACTAAATGTGTATATCAATGTCAAAATGCTTATGTTAATGTAGATCATGTAATGTTTACCCAAAAATATCATGTATGGTAAGTGAAATATATCAACTAAACCATATGTAAAATGCACAAAAACAAGGTATTGAAGTAAAACATGGTTTAAATCAAAGTTATGTTTTGTGGAACAAATGCATGCTATACTGTTACAAACATTTATGCGGTATTGTGAAAATGCATACATCCAAGCCTTGAGACTGTGGCGATAAACCCTTAAACAAATTAAAGGTTTATCTAAGTTATGTATATCGAATTCGGTCATTCCTTCCAATCCAAACAAACCCAGGATTTCAGGAACGGGAGTTGTCAATTCCTATGGTACCACTACCTACTAACGAACGGCGTAACTAATGTTAATGAATGTATTGTTCCATTGTAAACAACCCAAATGTCATAACAAAATGTAAGCATGTGATGAAAACAACTGTACTAAGTACGTGTCACACCCTGGCTTTGCGGAAGCGTGGTTATTTTGGTGTGACTTCTTAATACCATAGCTTAACCATAACAAGCTATATGAAATAAAAACCATGCAAGATCATCCATTCGATTAAGTTTTAAAAACCAAATACAATAACATTGTCTTAACGGAAACACATCCTAACGACATAAACATTGTTCAACAAACACAACATAACATAAGCATAGTTTAAGGACTGTGACTTGTCCAGGAAAGAGTCACATTCCCTAAACCCGGATGACCTCGTAACTAGTGCAGCGGGAAAACGTGTCATACCGCGCCAGATCCTTTAATTCCCTGAAATACATGTAAGTTGGAAAATCAACAATAATGTTGAGCGAGTTCATGTGTAAGTGAGTAAATAAACCTTTGTAAGTATAAAAATCTTGGTATGTAGCACATAAGGGAATTGAGATCACCAATGGTTTGCAAGGCCACTGATATGTGTGAAGTGCAAGTAGGGAGACTCAAACCTAGCAGATTTATGTGTCGGGCACAAAGTCACCCCGAGGTCCGTTTCTAGTTTGGCCTGGGCCTGGGCTCGCTACACCCAGATAGATCTACCGCTCCTGTCCCTCGGTCCTACCATGAGGATTAATGGCCTCATGTTGCTCCTACCCACTCACATGATCTAAGTAGTAAACCTCCTTACGCTAACCATACCATGTATAAAGTACTTGTAATCAAAGTAACATGTATTTCACCCCCGTAGTTTAGAAAACTGAAAATAGTTAGGAGAAAAGGGGGACATGAACTCACAGTGGTGCGTCTCTACCAAGTATACCTCCAAATCAAGCAGTTGTGTGACGACCTACACGTACTAACTCTATTAGACGGACGGTCGTGCCTTAGCTTTAAGGTTTAAGTTTTCGGGAAATAGTTAGACAACTATTTCGTGTTTGCATTTTGTATACTTGGTAATCATTTTCCTTCCCAAGGATGGGGGATTTAATACATGTGTGTTCGAATAATTTCGAAATATATTATTAAGTCTCACTTAAAATATATTTTATTTCTAATCCCAAATATAAATATTCTGCTCAAAAATATTATATTTTCTATTACACGTAATTTTCCCCAAAATAATACTTTAACAAAAATACGCGTTCATGAATATTTCCTTAAAATGTGTAAGTTACGTTTTAACGATCGAGTGGTAATAATAATTACCGGTGTAACTTATATATTTATCGTGAAAGCGCTCGTATTATTTTGGATTCGTTAACATTCGATAATATTATTTTTACCCTAAAAATAATATTTATGTATCTTCGCAAATAATGACAAGTAACGTTGTAAAAAAATATATTTACCAAATATATTTATCACGTTTAATTTTTGTGAAAATCCCACCTCCGATATTTTGTAAATAAAGTCGTGGCGAAACTTATATTTTGAAAACATGTCGAGAAGTATTTCTAACACTTATAGTGAAAATAATTCTAAGTGTTAGGTTTTTAGAAAAATTTCGCCAGAGTTTCCTCTGTAACTGGAGGTGGCCACGCTCTCAAGCGTATCATTTTCTTTTATAAATCAACCCAACAATTTCCTTATTTAACCAAAACAATGTTCAAGACAACAAACTAGTCAACAAATATATATAAGTCGCAAAAATCACATGAACTTGTGGTTTTCTAATATTATGAAGTAAATCCCATTACTTTTAGCGGATCTCTATATAAATCCATCCGATTTTGTAAAAACCTCGTTTTTAGAGAAATTCCGTTTTTACAACTTCTCGTCATCTTTTACAAAAATAGTTATTTTGTCGAAACCTTGTGTTACACAAGTGTTTACACACTTGTGTGTTCTAAAAATCATTTTTTTTTGTTAGTGTAAGATCCGTCTTTAGAAAACATAATTTCTTTGATACTTGGTTCTTTGAAAATACCGCTTGTAGATCCGTAAATCTACTAGTTTTAAACACTATTTCACAAGCTAAATCGCTTTTACACAAGTTCATGATTCGTGTGTGGTAGAGTTTCTTCCTTTAACCCTTGTTACTTCCAAAACAACCTTATGTCATGATCCAAGATCATGACCAATCCGGGTTAAACGATGATCCGAGCTACCAAAACATAGATCGGGTCCAAATAACTACACAAATCAAATACTACAAGTTTTACACAACAAACAAGCTTTTAACCATCACTTTTAGTGTTTTTAGTAGACTTTCATGTTTCAACTTGCATGTTTACGAGTTTTAACCGTTACAAATCATTTTAACCACTTCAAAATAGTTCGAGAGGGTGATTATAGCAACTTACTACTAGCTCGAGGCTAGGGGAGAATCTAGACGCAAAATGAGAGGATAAAAGCAATAGAGTGAGGTCCTTCGCCTTCCGAATGCACCAAGCCTTCTTATCCGCGATCCTTAACGCTTGTATGGACTTGGAATGTGAAGATCAAAATCGAAATGTGGAGGAATGATATAGGGGGTGTTCGGCCGAAGCCTTTGAGAGAGAGAGAGGAAGTGTTTGGTGAATGCTAAGTGGTGAATGATCAAGTGTGTAATCTCTACCTCTTATAGACAAACTTAAGTTCTTTAACCATTGGATTTCATGTCACTTTGATATTAAACAAATGTAATTAAATAATCAAGAAGGACAAAAGGATGTCCCCCCTCTTGGGGACGGTTTGTAAAGGGGGGGGGGTAGTTTGGTTCAAATCCAACTAAACATTAGTTAATAGTTAGGTTAATCTAGTTAAGTTTAGGGATTAACCCGGTTAGTAGTGTGTTGTGCTTTATTGCGGGTGTTAGGGTATTCAGGGACCATAACTGGCTCAGAAAAAGATAAGTAATGTTATTAACAATATTTTCATGTTCCGGGTATAGTCCGGTTGTTCGGTTGGATAGTAATCCGTTAAAGCGTTAAACAAGCTTTAAAGTGTCGTTAATACCCTTTTTAGTGACACAAATTATTCCTCCAAAGTGTCGGGAATATTTTCCTCATGTCTTGGCACTTTATAAGTTAGCCAAAAGCTGGATTGTTTATTAAAGTGCTGAGTTTTTTGTGCTTAGAGCACGTTTTAGGCACATCCAGTCATTGTAACTTATTCCTAGAGACGCAGTTCTACAACCCTTGTATCCCTACACTCACCACTAGTGTAGTAAAATATTTCTGGCTCATACAGGCCTTAGAGGTAGTGTCTGCCTGATGCTGGCTTTATCAGCATGTTCAATAGGTTATCCGTTTATAGTGCTACTGTGCTTTTTGTGCATCATGTTTGTCACTAAGGTTCAGCATGTAAATAATGTAGTGACGGTAAGTAAAGTATGATGCAGGTATATGCATGTATCAGAAATCAAGTAGCAGTTCATCAGTAATTTCAAACAAGCACAGTAATTAAGCAGTAATTAATTATTAATTAAGTCGTACGGATACCTGGTTTAGTGAGGGTTGTCACATTCTCCCTCCATTAGAAAAATTTCGTCCCGAAATTTTAAGTTCTGCTTGTAGATACAGGGTTCTTAGGGAATAGGTGGGGGTATTTCTCTTTCATCCGGTCCTCACGCTCCCAGGTGTATTCAGGACCATGTCTGGCATTCCAACGAACTTTGACGAGCTTGACACTGCTCCGGCGGGTCTTGTTTACTTTCCAATCCGTAACCTCAACCGGTTCTTCAACGAAATGGAGCGTGTCGTCAACATGAATCTCGTCGATGGGAATGGCAATGGTATCTTGAGTTGGACTTTTCTTCAGGTTGGATACATGAAATGTATCGTGAACTCCATTCAGCTCGGCAGGTAAGTCCAGCTTGTATGCTACTAGTCCTATTCGTTCCAAAACTCTGAAAGGACCAATGTAGCGCGGATTTAACTTTCCACGCTTTCCGAAGCGTGCCACACCCTTCCAGGGTGAAACTTTTAATAAAACCATATCTCCAACTTGGAATTCCAAGTGTTTCCGGTTTGGATCTGCATAGGCTTTCTGTCTTTCACGAGCTGCTTCGATGCGTTTTCGGATCTGCGCAATCTTGTCTGTCGTCTCTTGGACGATTTCGGGACCAACAAGCTGTCTATCACCTGCGTCAGCCCAACATAGGGGTGATCGACCCTTGCGTCCGTAAAGAGCTTCGAATGGCGCGGCACCAATACTGGTGTGGTAGCTGTTGTTGAATGAAAATTCGACCAGTGGCAAATGCTTATCCCAGCTACCGCCCAAATCCATAACACACGCTCTCAGCATGTCTTCCAAAGTCTGTATCGTCCGCTCGCTTTGCCTGTCGGTCTGCGGGTGAAATGCGGTGCTCATATTCAATTGCGAGCCAAAAGCTTCTTGGAAGGATTGCCAAATCCTTGATATGAACCTTCCGTCTCTATCAGAAATGATTGAGAGAGGTACTCCATGGCGCGTAACGATCTCTCTCATGTAAATTTCGGCCAACTTGCTCGTATTATCCTTCTCTCTGATAGGTAAGAAGTGTGCTGACTTCGTTAATCGATCCACTATTACCCAAATAGTGTCATGGCCTCTTGGCGTTCTTGGCAACTTTGTAATAAAATCCATGGAGGTTTGTTCCCATTTCCACTTGAAAATCTCGGGTTGTTTCAGAAGTCCTGAAGGCTTCTGATATTCGGCTTTAACCTTAGCGCATGTTAAACATTTGCTCACATAAACAGCAACATTGCCTTTCATCCTAGGCCACCAATAATAATCTTTGAGATCCTGGTACATCTTATCCGCTCCAGGGTGGATAGAGTACCGCGACTTGTGAGCTTCATCGAAAATAACATTCCTTAAACCTCCAAACAAAGGAACCCAAATCCTTTTCTCAAAACATAACGTTCCTTCCTTGTTTGGTACCAGTAGCTTCTCCATCCCACAGAGATATTCTTCTTCAAGGTTTCCTTCCTTGAGAGCTTCTTTCTGCGCGGCACGAATGCGCAAGGAAAGATCGGTTCGGATAATCATTTCTAAAGCCCTAACCCTTATGGGCTTGATCCTCTCTTTTCGACTTAGGGCGTCGGCAACCACATTCGCCTTCCCTGGATGATACTTTATCTCGCAATCGTAATCATTCAACAACTCAACCCATCGTCTTTGTCTCATATTCAACTCCCTCTAGTTGAATATGTGTTGTAGGCTCTTATGATCTGTAAAAATTGTCCATTTCGTATCATATAGGTAGTGTCTCCAGATCTTTAATGCAAATACCACTGCGCCAAGTTCCAAATCATGTGTGGTATAGTTCTTTTCGTGCACTTTCAATTGACGTGATGCGTAAGCAATAACCTTTTGGTGTTGCATCAACAGGCAACCCAATCCTTGACGCGACGCGTCGCAGTATACCACAAAATCATCTGTACCTTCCGGTAGTGCTAAGATTGGCGCATTGCAGAGCTTATCCTTCAATATCTGGAACGCTTCTTCCTGTTTGATTCCCCAATCAAACTTCTTATCTTTCTGTGTGAGGAGCGTCAATGGTCGAGCGATTTTTGAAAAATCCTCAATGAATCTTCGATAATAGCCAGCCAAACCCAAGAATTGTCGAATCTCAGTTGGCGTCTTTGGCGTTTCCCAATTCTTAATCGTTTCGATCTTGGTGGGATCCACGTGGATTCCATCTCCATTTACCACGTGCCCAAGGAATTGTACTTCTCGTAGCCAAAACTCGCACTTAGAGAACTTAGCATACAACTGTTCTTTCTTCAGCAGCTCCAAAATAGCTCTTAGGTGTTGCTCATGCTCAGCCTTCATCTTTGAATAAATCAAGATATCATCGATGAACACTATCACGAACTTATCCAAGTACGGCTTGCAAACTCTATTCATCAAATCCATGAACACTGCAGGTGCGTTTGTTAACCCAAACGGCATAACTAGGAACTCGTAGTGCCCATAACGAGTTCTGAAGACTGTCTTTGGGATACTCTCCTCTTGTATCCTTAACTGATGGTATCCAGATCGAAGATCAATCTTTGAATAAAAGCTTGAGCCTTGCAGTTGGTCAAACAAATCATCAATCCTTGGCAGAGGGTATCTATTCTTGATCGTCAGCTTGTTCAACTCCCGGTAGTCAATACACATGCGAAAACTACCATCCTTCTTCTTGACAAACAAAACTGGAGCTCCCCAAGGCGAGAAGCTTGGTCGGATAAATCCCTTGTCTAACAACTCTTGAAGTTGTGTCGACAGTTCCTGCATCTCAGACGGAGCAAGTCTATAAGGTGCCTTAGCCACAGGCGCGGCGCCTGGAACTAAGTCAATGCGGAACTCTACTTGTCTCTGAGGTGGCAGTCCAGGTAAGTCCTCTGGGAAGACTTCTGGATATTCCCTCACGACAGGGATGTCTTCTATTCTCGGCTCAGCAGCCTTCTTATCCACAATGTGTGCCAGGAAGGCAACACATCCCTTCTGCAAACACTTTCGCGCTTTTAGGCAGCTGATAATTCTTAAAGGCGTATCACGCTTCTCCCCGTGAACCACAATTGTTTCGCCATCTTCGGTTGGGATACGAACGACCTTTTTGCGACAAACTATTTCAGCCTTGTTGCCTGATAACCAATCCATTCCTACCACCACGTCGAAGCTTCCCAACTGGACTGGTAGTAGATCCAAAGCAAACTCACGCTCTCCCAATTCGATCACACAGCCTCTGATAACTTCATTGGCTTCTACTATCTTTCCATTAGCCAATTCGATTGAGTACGGAATATCTAATTTACTAGCGGCTAAACCAAGCATATTCTTAAACTCTAACGACACGAAGCTATAATCGGCGCCAGTATCAAATAAAACGGATGCATAGCGTTGGTTTACAGGGAACGTACCAGTGACAACATTGGGATCCTGGCGCGCCTAACTCGCTTCAATATTAAACACTCTTCCACGGGCTTGGTTTAACTCTGGGCAGTTCCTCTTGTAATGCCCAAGATCACCACAGTTGAAGCATCCGGGTCTCTGCCCGTTTCCACCAGCTTGATTATTCCTCTGGTTACGATTCACGGCGCCCGCTTGATTAGCATTGTTGCCTCGATTCCCATTACCTCCATTGTTTCCTTGTGGGCGATTTCCATTCCCACCCCGGTTGTTATTTCTGTTTCCGAATCCTCCCTGGCCTCCCTGGCCAGCAGTGGCCCAACAAGTGTCCTTCAAGTGGCCCGGCTTTCCACATGCTTCGCATACTTTCACACTACAATGGCCAGAATGGTGGCGTTGGCAGGTATTACACTTGGGCTGGGTGCCCATATATCCTTTTCCTTTCTTTCCACTACCAGCTGTAACCTGAGCTGGCGTGCCTGATCCTCCTTTCTTAACCACCACACTGGCGCCCTGCTTGAAGTTCGAGAACTTCCGTTTGTTACCTCCTGATGACTCGACGTGAGTCTCTTTCTTCTTAGGCTCAGCATCATCGAACTTGTTCAGGCGAATAGCCTCCTCTGTGAGAGCCACGCTCAGATCAATTGCCTCAGTAATTGTCGCAGGCTTGGATGAGGTCACCATGCTTATGATTTGAGGAGCTAATCCCCAAATGAAACGTTCAATCCGCTTGAACTCCGGAGTGACCATGTAGGGTACCACATGCGATAAGTCATGGAACCTCTGAACGTATTCTGCGATCTTTGGACCTTCCATTTTCAAATGCCAGAACTCAGTTTCCAATCTTTGGATTTTCGCGCGAGAGCAGTACTTTTTGCGCATAAGTTCCTTCAGTTCGGTCCAGGTTAGCGCGTAGGCAGCAGCTTCACCAAGTGTCTGTACTTGCAAATTCCACCAAGAGAGGGCTCCATCCAAGAATAGCCCCGAGATATAGGTGACTTACTGATCTAGTGCGCATTTGCTCATGCGAAGAACAGATTCAGTTTTCTCAGCCCAACGAACAAAGGCGACAGCACCTCCTGTGCCATCAAAGTTGACCGGTTTGCAGTCTAGAAACTGCTTGTAGGTGCACCCTACACACACATTGTAACATGTGAACGGCATTAGCATCTTTGCTATAGATATCCAATTAGGTCATGGTATGTCTAAATGACTTAGTATTACCATGAGGTGGATTGTTGTTGCCATTGTTGTTTGAGCTGCTTCCGCTGGGTCCTCCTTGCGAGGCGGCATATTGCGCGATGGCAGCAGCGATGATTTGTTGGAGTTCTGCCTCATTGGTAGGCATCGGCATTTGACGTCTAGGCGGCATCTTCTAAAAGATGGGTTTACGTCGGTCAGGCCATAATAAAAATCCCATGTTATAATACGTACGCTTTATTATGATAGTAATAGTACATAACATCTCATGTTATAATCATATCAATCACACAACATCCCATGTTATAAAACATAAATAATCAATCAAAACATCACATATGATGAGAATACTGCGATTGCCATATATCGAGACCACATAGTAAGTGTACAGGTACATAATAGTGTCATACATCATCATCGACTAAGGGCTACATCACCCTAGTCCAAAAACTATATCAAATCAGTGTCAGTACATCAAATACATGTCAACAAAATTCAGAATCATAATGTAGTCTCCAAAAATGCTGTGCAGTCAAAAGCAATCGTCGTCTTCTCACCAGCGTCTACCCATACGGTACTGAAGAGCTCTACACGGATGGCGGTGGAGGAGGGGGAAAGTGAGTGTAAAACAAGCGACGCAAATGGAGCCAGTCCTCCTCCATGGCTCTCTGGGTACGCAAGAAAGAAGCAACCTGCTGCTCTAGGGCAAAAAGGCGTGCAGCATAGTCTGGTGGTAAAGGTCGAGAGGGCTGCAAAGGAGAGTGGGTCTGACCCTGGCACTGACACGGCGGAGCCTGGGCTCTCTCAAGCTCCTGAATGCGCTGCGTGTGTGCCTCGTGCTGGGCGACAAAAGACATCAAAACATCCTCAATGGAATATCCCATATGGAAAGGATGGTAAGGGTCAGTCGGTGTCATGGCAGGTGGTGATGACCAGAGAAATGGCTCACTGGTGGGATCAAAAGGTGCCACATGAAATGGAGAAACAGGGGGAAAAGTAGCAGACGGTGGTATAGCAGGGATAGATACCGGTACATGTCCAAAGGGTGAGCCGAAGAACCCTCTCCAGGTCGCGCTGGAGGTGTAAACTGAGGAAATGAAAAGGAGGTATCAACGTGACGGGTATCAGTGATCTGAGGGGGAATAGGTGGGACCTCGTCATCAGCAGGAATCCACCCATGCTAGGCGTGCTCATCTCGTGGGTCCATCTGTGCCTCAAAAAGTGGTCGATCAAACTGAACTGGCATAGGATCATGGTGAGGTGCAACAAGAGGGTCAACTGGTGCATCAGCAATAAGTGGGGGATCAACATGATCAGCAGCAATGACATGATCGCCCTCCAACAACGGAGCATCCACTGGGTGATCATCAATAGGTGGGTCAGCAATGACAGGCTCAATAATAGGTGCGTCAGCATGAACTGGGTCGTGCTCAAACGCAGGGTCTAGAGCGGCTACCTGCTCAGGGGCCATGGCAGGCTCGGGGTCATCAAAGGCCATCCCAAAATCAAACTCGGGATTGATGGGATCAACTGGGTCTACTAGGTCGACTGGATCCTCCATAGGTTGATCCATGGGTATAAACTCTATATCCTGATCTGGGTCGAATCCTGGGGGAAAGACAGGATCGGAATCCTCCACATCATCGTGGTCGAAAGCAAAACTAGGAATAGGGGCAACAGAGGATGCCTGGTCGGGATCTGATCCATGTGAGAAATGCTGCGCACTCTGGGTGTGTGAAGGTGCGGAGGCCACAGACTCGAAAGAGTCTGGGACCAAAGAGTGAGCGGGTGACTCCTCGGCGGGAGCATCTGCGATCATCAAGAGATCACCAGCAGCAAGAAGGGCCTCGCCCTGAACATCCTCCTCTAAGGGCTCATCATCATACAGATCGACGTCGCCATCATCGTCGGCGTCGAGAAGCAAATCGTAAGCAGGATAAACAGCTAAGGGTATGGGAGCAGGGATCTCCACTAACGGTAGGTCCCCGACCAAAGGGCCATCAGCGAGCTCATCAGCACCATCAGGTAAAGTAAAGGGCTGAAAGTCATCCTCGTCCGTGCTAGTAACGTCGGATGTGTGGACCTCGTGCTCTGAAGACTCTAGCTCATCTGATACTATAGGTCTAGGTCCTGTGGTGTCTGAGTCACCTGTGCCAGAGGTGTCCATGGTGTCTGTAACATAAACACAAACATGCACAAACAGTCAATCGAATAATCACATAAGTCACCAAGTAAGCATTCAAATAATTCTCCTAGTCCCACTAGCCTCCCAGCCTCTCAGACTGCTCTTCCTAGTCCCACTAGCCAAATTCTCCCAGCCTCTCCGACTGCTCTTCCTAGTCCCACTAGCCAAATTCTCCCAGCCTCTCAGACTGACTCCTCCTAGTCCCACTAGACAAATTCCCCCAGCCTCTCAGACTGACTCCCTAGTCCCACTAGACAACTACCTCGGTCTCCCAGACCGAGCCTCGGCCTCCCAGACCGAGCCTCAGCCTTTCCAGACTGAGCCTATAATTAATAAATAAAATGTGCTCAACATTTGTTTGTAAAAAGTTTTGGATCTGGACTTAAGTGGTATGCAGTAAAAATGTTTTCATGAGAGCCCTAGTGATCATAGTCTAGACTCGAGAAAGAATCCTAGTTCGCTATGATCAGAGCTCTAATACCAAGCTGTCACACCCTGGCTTTGCGGAAGCGTGGTTATTTTGGTGTGACTTCTTAATACCATAGCTTAACCATAACAAGCTATATGAAATAAAAACCATGCAAGATCATCCATTCGATTAAGTTTTAAAAACCAAATACAATAACATTGTCTTAACGGAAACACATCCTAACGACATAAACATTGTTCAACAAACACAACATAACATAAGCATAGTTTAAGGACTGTGACTTATCCAGGAAAGAGTCACATTCCCTAAACCCGGATGACCTCGTAACTAGTGCAGCGGGAAAACGTGTCATACCGCGCCAGATCCTTTAATTCCCTGAAATACATGTAAGTTGAAAAATCAACAATAATGTTGAGCGAGTTCATGTGTAAGTGAGTAAATAAACCTTTGTAAGTATAAAAATCCTGGTATGTAGCACATAAGGGAATTGAGATCACCAATGGTTTGCAAGGCCACTGATATGTGTGAAGTGCAAGTAAGGAGACTCAAACCTAGCAGATTTATGCGTCGGGCACAAAGTCCCCCCGAGGTCCGTTTCTAGTTTGGCCTGGGGCTGGGCTCGCTACACCCAGATAGATCTACCGCTCCTGTCCCTCGGTCCTACCATGAGGACTAATGGCCTCATGTTGCTCCTACCCACTCACATGATCTAAGTAGTAAACCTCCTTACGCTAACCATACCATGTATAAAGTACTTGTAATCAAAGTAACATGTATTTCACCCCCGTAGTTTAGAAAACTGAAAACAGTTAAGAGAAAAGGGGGACATGAACTCACAGTGGTGCGTCTCTACCAAGTATACCTCCAAATCAAGCAGCTGTGTGACGACCTACACGTACTAACTCTATTAGACGGACGGCCGTGCCTTAGCTTTAAGGTTTAAGTTTTCGGGTCTTGTTTGCATTCTGTATACTTGGTAATCATTTTCCTTCCAAAGGATGGGGGATTTAATACATGTGTGTTCGTATAATTTCGAAATATATTATTAAGTCTCACTTAAAATATATTTTATTTCTAATCCCAAATATAAATATTCTGCTCAAAAATATTATATTTTCTATTACACGTAATTTTCCCCAAAATAATACTTTAACAAAAATACGCGTTCATGAATATTTCCTTAAAATGTGTAAGTTACGTTTTAACGATCGAGTGGTAATAATAATTACCGGTGTAACTTATATATTTATCGTGAAAGCGCTCGTATTATTTTGGATTCGTTAACATTCGATAATATTATTTTTACCCTAAAAATAATATTTATGTATCTTCGCAAATAATGACAAGTAACGTTGTAAAAAAAATATATTTACCAAATATATTTATCACGTTTAATTTTTGTGAAAATCCCACCTCCGATATTTTGTAAATAAAATCGTGGCGAAACTTATATTTTGAAAACATGTCGAGAAGTATTTCTAACACTTATAGTGAAAATAATTCTAAGTGTTAGGTTTTTAGAAAAATTTCGCCAGAGTTTCCTCTGTAACTGGAGGTGGCCACGCTCTCAAGCGTATCATTTTCTTTTATAAATCAACCCAACAATTTCCTTATTTAACCAAAACAATGTTCAAGACAACAAACTAGTCAACAAATATATATAAGTCGCAAAAATCACATGAACTTGTGGTTTTCTAATATTATGAAGTAAATCCCATTACTTTTAGCGGATCTCTATATAAATCCATCCGATTTTGTAAAAACCTCGTTTTTAGAGAAATTCCGTTTTTACAACTTCTCGTCATCTTTTACAAAAATAGTTATTTTGTCGAAACCTTGTGTTACACAAGTGTTTACACACTTGTGTGTTCTAAAAATCATTTTTTTTGTTAGTGTAAGATCCGTCTTTAGAAAACATAATTTCTTTGATACTTGGTTCTTTGAAAATACCGCTTGTAGATCCGTAAATCTACTAGTTTTAAACACTATTTCACAAGCTAAATCGCTTTTACACAAGTTCATGATTCGTGTGTGGTAGAGTTTCATCCTTTAACCCTTGTTACTTCCAAAACAACCTTATGTCATGATCCAAGATCATGACCAATCCGGGTTAAACGATGATCCGAGCTACCACAACATAGATCGGGTCCAAATAACTACACAAATCAAATACTACAAGTTTTACACAACAAACAAGCTTTTAACCATCACTTTTAGTGTGTTTAGTAGACTTTCATGTTTCAACTTGCATGTTTACGAGTTTTAACCGTTACAAATCATTTTAACCACTTCAAAATAGTTCGAGAGGGTGATTATAGCAACTTACTACTAGCTCGAGGCTAGGGGAGAATCTAGACGCAAAATGAGAGGATAAAAGCAATAGAGTGAGGTCCTTCGCCTTCCGAATGCACCAAGCCTTCTTATCCGCGATCCTTAACGCTTGTATGGACTTGGAATGTGAAGATCAAAATCAAAATGTGGAGGAATGTTGTCACACCCCGACCACGTATAACATACAAGACGTGGCGGAAACATCGGGGAGTGTTGTAATAGAATTAATTGTTTCAAATCCATGGCAAACAAAGTTGTATTTTATTTATTAAACATGAGTTATATTGTCTTAACACAGGAAATACAGAATTTATAACATAATTAAACAAAGTCTATCATCGTTTTTAGTCTCTAAGGCACAGGTCCGCCCTAGTGTCCTGATCAACATCCTATGGAAAAGCTCCTGAAAACACATGTGAAAATAGGTACGTCAGCATAAAAATGCCTGTGATATACATAGGTTTGTGAAAATAAGATTCATGACTTATGTTTGAGAAAATGTTTAGTCATGAACCTTGTAATTTGATTTGTTTTGTAAATCGCTTGAAAAACAATAAGTTCAGTTGATGTGTATAAATAAGAGAATAATGTATGGTCAAATGAATAACCATGTAAAATGAGTTGTATAAAATAAACTGTATTGTAAACCAAAGTCTTATGAAAACATGTTACTTGTATAAAATGTATAAGCCCAACATGAATGATTTAAATAATGCTATGATATGTAATATAATACAAACATTTATATATAGGAAGTACCAGCGGCGTATCCACCATGCTTATATCATATTACTCACATATCGTCATTTAAGTCACTTAAACAAACCACAAATGTATAAAGTCTATGTTTAAACCAATAGTCAAAAGTCCTTGTATAAACCATATCAAATGTTTATAAGTCCAAAAGTAGTCAAGTAATGTGTATCAAATGTTATGTATTGTAAGTAAAGTATTGTCACATAGTCCAAATGTAGAATTGTACAAAACAAAGTATTTTGAATATATCAAAAAGTTATGTTTTGCAAAGTAATGCATGTTACATTGATACAAACATTTATGTGGTAAGTTAACGCATACATTCAAGCCTTGAGACAGTCGGATAACCCTTTCAGTCAAGGTTATCAAAAGAATTGTATTCGGATTCAGTCATTCCTTACATCCAAACAAACCCGGGATGTCAGGAATGGGATTTATGAAGTCCTATGGTACCACTACTTACTCTCGAGCGGCGTAGCAAATGTTAATGAATGTTATAAAGACCCGTTTGTGCAAACCAAATGTCATAGCAGTTGTATACATGTCATATGAAAACAATGTACTAAGTATGCTAAGTTAACATACAAAGCAGAAAACTCTTGTAAATCAATGTGCTAGCATGCTATCAGGCAACATACATAGCATAAATGTAATGTAAAACAATGTACTAAGTATGCACACAATGGACATACATAGCATGAAATGTAATGAAATCATGTACTATAATGTACTAACAAACATAGCCGGTATATGATGAGAAAACAGGAAAGCATGAAAGTAACAAGTAGGCACATGTGTTTCACCCCAAAACAGTTTAGAAAACAGTAAAAGAGGGGTCTATGTACTCACTTGTGATTTCTCAGTAGTCCTGGACTGATAATCAAACAATGATAGTGATCACGGAATCAAACGGCACCTAATATAGGTAACTATGTTAATAAACCGGACCTAAATCGGAAGATCGGATAGAATGAGGGTTCGTAAACCAAACGAGTATGGAAACTCTTGTCATTTGGTTTAACAAAGCCTACATACTAATTGAAACCTATCATAAGTGCTTCCGACCCATTACGACCCGTTTAGGAAGCTTATGCTACTTTAACGCGTCGTTCGCGTGAAACGCGCTCGGACCGCCTAACTAGCCCTATGACAAGTGTTATATGCCTAAACATGTTACATAATCAGTTATGTGACAAAAGTTTAGGTTACATATGCTTAATTACCAATTATACATGAAAAGGGTATTCTGGTAATTTACCTAAGGCATATAAACTACCTATCATACAACTACTTAAACGTCGTGACCATAAGGTATAACCTCGGAAGGTTATTCCCTACCTACTATGGTCACCTAATGTATTTGGTCGGATCCTAATGATCGACCAAATGGGTCGGGTTCGAAGTATAAGCGATTTATTAGATCGCTTACCCTACGACCCTAGACAACGTGGTAATCAGTAGGCATAGTCCCAAGGGACTATAACCAACGTGATTACACTCACGTTGCGAAGTTCAAACGAACTTCGCATTGACCATAAACTGGTCAATGCAGAAAGTCAAACAAAGTTTGACTTTCAGACTCGAAAAGCAATAAAAGAACGAAAGAATACTTACGAAGGGTCCCCGAATGCTAATTTCGATTCAAAAATCTCAGGTATGAAACAATAGTTTCAACTTAGAGTTTCTCAAATCAAAATTCTAGTGATTTGAGCAATGGGGGGCATGGGGTATATATAGTTTTCGGTCCACCGTTAAGATCGTTTCATGGAAACCGTGCTTTAATCGCATCCGTACAAGTGTCGGGACCTTATGGTAGCTAGAAATTGATCCTTATCAGCTGACTAGACAATTGGGAATGTGTGGAGGAGGATTAAACAGCTGCAATCTGCTGTTTAATACACTTAATCTGGTCAGAAGGGGCCATGCGGCCCGCTTTAGGATGTTCAGAAGTTCAGGCGGGCCGCCTGAGGGTCACAGATCAGCAACAACTTTCAAAAATGACAGTTTATGTCCCTGCACGTGTTTAAGGCCATTTCCGACACTTCTAAGGCCCGTAAAGCCAACTTTAAGGCCCTAAAATGATGCCTAAACATTGTGGACATGAAACATGTTCAAAAATATGTCTGATGATGGTTCGTTTGGTCGTACGAACGCGATGTTCGCTTAATTACGACGGAATGCGCACAAGCGCGAAAAACGATCCAAATGATGCGACGAATGGATTTTTGGCAAGCCAAACACTAAAGCATAATATAGTCATGTTTACATAAATTTTTGGATGTCCGGATGTATTCAGAACGTAAGTTATGCCAGAAAGTGCAAACATGTGCACTTTTTGACACTTTTAGTCCCTGAATGACCCAAAAGTTTATTTTAGCATACCGAACCCCTCAAAGCCTATTTCTAAGCTATGAAAAGGATATTTATGGTATGTTTAACTTATGGTCATGTTCCGGAATGTTCGTTACAGTTCAAATTGGCATACTTTCGCAGTTTGTCAAGTTTAGTCCCCGTAAACGAATTAACTTGTTTTTGCCATACCAAAGCCTTTAAAACTTATTTCTAAGTTATGTAAAGGTTATTTAAGGTATGTTGAGTATATGTTGATGTTCCGGAGTATTTTTCGCGTTAAACTGAGTAAGTTTACGCATCAGTTTGCTCATAACTCTCCAGAAAGCGATGTAGAGTTTGAAATTACATAAAAGTCAAAACATGAAAAATGTAAAACACAACCAAACAAACATTGGGATCAAATAACATTGTTTTATTGATAATAGAACTGTTCACAATGATTACAAGCACGGATGTTACAGTCTCCCCTACTTGTGGAAATTTCGTCCCGAAATTTATTTAGAGGAAACTCGTGGGAAAAGATGTGGATATTTCGCTTTCATTTGATCTTCGCGTTCCCAAGTAAACTCGGGTCCACGTTTAGCTTCCCAGCGAACTTTGACCAAAGGAATACGCTTGCGTTTAAGCCACTTGACTTCACGTTCCATGATTTCCACTGGTTTCTCAACAAATTTCAGTGTTTTGCCAACACGAATTTCGTCAAGCGGTACGTGGAGGTTCTCATCAGCTAAACATCTCTTGAGATTGGACACGTGAAAAGTTGGATGAACATTTCCAAGTTCAGGAGGTAACTCAAGTCTGTAGGCTACCTTTCCGATTCTTTCGACGATCTTGAATGGCCCAACGTATCTAGGTGCAAGTTTTCCTTTCTTTCCAAATCTGATCACACCTTTCCAAGGTGAGACCTTAAGTAATACTCGATCACCGACTTGAAATTCCAAAGGTTTGCGTTTTGGATCCGCGTAACTCTTCTGACGGCTCATAGCTGTCTGAAGGTTATCGCGAACTTTCTTGACCTTGTCAGTTGTCTCTAAAATGAGGGCAGGTCCAGTAAGTTGAGCCTCGCCAATCTCATTCCAGCAGACTGGTGAATGACATTTTCGACCATAGAGAGCCTCGAAAGGAGCCATTTTGATGCTAGTGTGATAACTGTTGTTGTAGGAGAATTCAATCAACTTAAGATGTGAATCCCAACTACCACCAAAATCTATCACACAAGCTCTAAGCATATCCTCCAGAGTCTGGATTGTTCTTTCAAATTGACCATCCGTTTGCGGATGATAAGCTGTACTCAGATTAAGTTGGGTCCCCATAGCAGATTGCATGGTTCTCCAAAAGTGAGAAGTGAAATGAGCATCTCTGTCAGAAATGATGTTCAAAGGAACACCATGTCGAGCCACAATTTCATCTACATAGATTTGAGCAAGTCTGTCAGCAGGAAAATCCTCACGGATTGGCAAGAAATGCGCTGACTTCGTAAGACGATCAACAACTACCCAGATGGCATCATGACCTTTCTTTGTGCGTGGAAGTTTAGTAACGAGATCCATAGTAATGTTTTCCCATTTCCAAACTGGGATCTCTGGTTGCACCAATAAACCCGAAGGACGCTGATGTTCAGCCTTAACCTTTAGACAAGTAAGGCATTTTGACACGTATAAGGCAATGTCTTTCTTCATACCCGGCCACCAATAATGAATACGAATATCCTTATACATCTTATCTGAGCCCGGATGAATAGAATAACGAGACTTATGGGCTTCATCCATAAGCAAGGTACGAAGATCATCATGGCTTGGGACCCACAAACGGTCCATGAAGTAATACAATCCATTGTCCTTCAGTTCCAGAGCAGGTGTTATGTGATAGGGAAATTCCTTATCCATCAAACCTTGTGCAACACAAGATTGTTGGGCCTGAGAAATGCGTGCTTAAATATCGGATCGAGCTTGAATAACAGACTGAACACGTACACAATGAAGCTTAGTACGTTCCTTACGACTCAATGCGTCAGCTACGACATTCGCCTTACCAGGATGGTAGCGAATCTCGCTGTCATAGTCGTTTAAAAGCTCAACCCAACGTCGTTGTCTCATGTTGAGTTCTTTCTGATTGAAGATATGCTGAAGACTTTTGTGGTCCGTGAAAACCACACATTTTGTACCGTACAAATAGTGTCTCCAGATCTTTAGAGCGAAAACAACTGCACCCAACTCAAGATCATGAGTGGTGTAGTTCTTCTCATGTATCTTCAACTGCCTCGATGCATAAGCTATGACTTTGTTCCTTTGCATCAGAACACAGCCAAGACCTAGTTTAGATGCATCGCAATAAACGACGAAGTCATCATTGCCCTCAGGCAAAGTTAGGACAGGCGCGTCGCAAAGCTTCCGCTTCAAGTGTTGAAAAGCTTCCTCTTGTTTGTATCCCCAATCAAAGGGCTTGTTCTTTTGAGTTAGAGCAGTTAGAGGAACTGCAATCTTTGAGAAGTTTTCAATGAAGCGGCGGTAATAACCCGCTAGACCAAGAAAAGAACGAACTTCAGTAGGAGTAGTAGGTGTATCCCAATCCTTAATCGCACTGATCTTGGAGGGATCTACATGAATACCTCATTCGTTGATAATATGCCCCAAAAATTGAACTTCTTTAAGCCAAAAATCGCACTTGGAGAATTTGGCGAAAAGTTGCTCTTTCTTTAGGAGTTCCAGAGTAAGACGAAGATGTTGCTCGTGATCAGCTCGCGTCTTAGAGTAAATCAGGATGTCGTCAATAAAAACAATGACGAACTGATCCAAATAGGGTTTGCAGACCCTATTCATTAAGTCCATGAAAACAGCAGGAGCATTAGTCACACCGAATGGCATGACTGTGAACTCATAGTGCCCATATCGAGTACGGAACGCTGTCTTGGGAATATCTTCTTCATGCACCCGAAGTTGATGATACCCAGAACGTAGATCAATCTTCGAAAAATAAGAAGCGCCTTGTAGCTTATCAAAGAGATCATCAATGCGAGGTAGGGGATATCGATTCTTGATGGTAAGCTTGTTAAGCTCACGATAATCGATGCACATCCTAAAAGATCCATCCTTCTTCTTGACAAAAAGAATGGGAGCACCCCAAGGTGAAAAGCTAGGACGGATAAAACCTTTGTCAGAGAGCTCCTGAAGCTGTTTAGACAACTCTTGCATCTCAGACGGTGCAAGACGATATGGAGTTCTGGCAACGGGGTTTGCACCAGGTACGAGATCAATGCGGAACTCGACTTGGCGTGCTGGAGGTAGACCAGGTAAATCTTCAGGGAATACTTCAGAATAATCCAGAACGACAGGAATATCTGAAATAGTCTTTCCCTTGCCTTTATCTTCTATAACATGTGCTAAGAAAGCCACATAGTTCTTTTGTAGATACTTCCGAGCTTTAAAACAAGACATGAGCTTGAGACCACCAGACGGTTTCTCACCTTGAACCTGTAGGATCTCGCCTGTCGAAAGCGGCACACGAACTATCTTCTCAGAACAAACTATCTCTGCGTGATGCTTGGATAACCAATCCATACCCACAATGACGTCGAAGCTTCCAAGTTGCATAGGCGCGAGGTCAATAGGAAAAAGATGGTCGTTAAGGTTCAACTGGCAGTTGTGAAGAACAGAATCAAGAATAATAGGTTCACCACTAGCAACCGCTACTGTCAAAGATTTACTTAGTTTCGTTCTAGACACGCGAAGCATCGGCTCAAAAGACAATGACACAAAACTCTTATCGGCACCCGAATCAAAGAGAATAGATGCAGGCTGATTATTAATAAAGAATGTACCGTTCACCACGTTATCATCCGCCTGCGCCTCTTGGGCATTCATGTTAAAGGCTCGGCCTCGAGCCGGAGCCTGATTCGGATTCTGGTTGGCTAGCCTTGGGCACCGGTTCCTGTAGTGGGTCAGATCCCCACAATTGTAGCACGAACCAGGAGGAAAATGAGGTCATGCAGCTTGACCTTGTTGCTGAGCAAGAGGCTGAGCAACTTGTTGAGCTTGGTTCTGAACTGCCTGGTTCTGGTTAACAGGAATGCGACAGTTGACAGCAAGATGACCAGATCTTCCGCAGTTGGTGCACTGACGACACTGGAGATGTGGTTGGTGATGGCCGTTACACCTGTTGCATAAAGGTGCATTGCCAAAATAAGGCTTCTTGGCTATTGGCTACGCAGGCTGATTTGGTGCAGCTTGAGCCTGTGCAGTAACGGCAAAATTTTGGGAAGCCTTTCGCTTCCTAGAATTCTTTGAGGAACCAGAATTCTTTCCATTCTTGTTTCCACCCTTCTTACTATCCCCCTTGTCAGATGCCTGCTTCTTACCCTTGTCACCCTTCTTATGCAGCTTTCCCTTACGAACCTGCGACTCAGTCAGTGTCGCTGATAACTCGATCGCCTGACGGAGTGTGGCAGGGTCACTACCAGTAAGGATGTCTTGTACTGAGTCAGGTAGGCCGTCGATGTACCTTTCGATGGCCTTGTCAAATGGGGTAACCATAGTCGGGCAAAGCAGACTCAACTCCTCAAACCTGTCAGTATATGCCATGTGTTCACCACTATCTTGCTTCAAATTATCAAACTCTTTCTCCAAGGCTCGCTGCTCATGACGAGGACAGAATTCCCTCATCATAAGGGCTCTAAGTTCAGCCCATGTCTGTGTGAGAGCAACTTCTGCACCTTGGTCCCTCATAACCCCGTTCCACCATGTCAAAGCCCTCTTCTGAAATACGCTCGAAGCGAACTCGACTTTGCGATTTTCAAGACACTGCACGTCGCGAAAAGTATTCTCAATGCTTTCAAACCACTGAAGAAGCCCAGTCGCTCCTTCAGAACCACTAAACTTGAGTGGTTTAGCTGAGTTAAAATCCTTGTATTTGCATGGAGCATTGTTGTTGTTGTTGGCTTGTTGCCATTGAGCAAAGAGATTTGGGAATTGGGCAGCCATCTGCTGCGCAATAATTTCTGCCAGCTCGGCAGTAGCTATCTGGTTCTCGCATCGAGGAGGCATTCTAAAAGAGGAAAACATGAAAAGAAACGAGTGAGATGATTGGATGAAAAGAATGAGATGAAACGAAATCAACAAAAGCAAAGATGGTGGTCATTTGTCTGTATCACAAAGTAAACAAACGACACACAGTGACTAATCAAAGTAAATGGATCAAAAATAATGTATTTCGAAGACATGCTCGCCTATAAGTGAACACTCATCCCAAGAATTCCCAGGTAAGCACAACTGGTCTCGCGTCTGGTTGAGATGTATACGAAGTGCTTGCCTAGACAGAAAACCCAGAATACAGGCATTCACTCTTCCAGTTTGCACGTGTTCACATTATTTAAAACCCAAAACGTTGACGAGATTTTGAAAATTTGAAGGCACAAGGCCAAAAATTTAGTCAAACTGGAAGGGTTCAAAACCTTACAAAAGAGGGTTCAAAACCTTGTAATAAATCATTCAAAAACAGAAGATTGTTTTTCGAAAATCGTTTCGGAAAATTTGGTTTCTTGTTTTGATAATCACCTAAGGATAGGTGACGTACATGTTTTAAGATCTAAACACAAGATAACTTGTGTTAGGGTCCTAGAAAATTTATAGTCTAGGTCAAAGCATTACTAATTAACCTAATTCCCTATAACCATTGGCTCAGATACCAACTCTTCTGTCACACCCCGACCACGTATAACATATAAGACGTGGCGGAAACATCGGGGAGTGTTGTAACAGAATTAATTGTTTCAAATCCATGGCAAACAAAGTTGTATTTTATTTATTAAACATGAGTTATATTGTCTTAACACAGGAAATACAGAGTTTATAACATAATTAAACAAAGTCTATCATCGTTTTTAGTCTCTAAGGCACAGGTCCGCCCTAGTGTCCTGATCAACATCCTATGGAAAAGCTCCTGAAAACACATGTGAAAATAGGTACGTCAGCATAAAAATGCCTGTGAGATACATAGGTTTGTGAAAATAAGATTCATGACTTATGTTTGAGAAAATGTTTAGTCATGAACCTTGTAATTTGATTTGTTTTGTAAATCGCTTGAAAAACAATAAGTTCAGTTGATGTGTATAAATAAGAGAATAATGTATGGTCAAATGAATAACCATGTAAAATGAGTTGTATAAAATAAACTGTATTGTAAACCAAAGTCTTATGAAAACATGTTACTTGTATAAAATGTATAAGCCCAACATGAATGATTTAAATAATGCTATGATATGTAATATAATACAAACATTTATATATAGGAAGTACCAGCGGCGTATCCACCATGCTTGTATCATATTACTCACATATCGTCATTTAAGTCACTTAAACAAACCACAAATGTATAAAGTCTATGTTTAAACCAATAGTCAAAAGTCCTTGTATAAACCATATCAAATGTTTATAAGTCCAAAAGTAGTCAAGTAATGTGTATCAAATGTTATGTATTGTAAGTAAAGTATTGTCACATAGTCCAAATGTAGAATTGTACAAAACAAAGTATTTTGAATATATCAAAAAGTTATGTTTTGCAAAGTAATGCATGTTACATTGATACAAACATTTATGTGGTAAGTTAACGCATACATTCAATCCTTGAGACAGTCGGATAACCCTTTCAGTCAAGGTTATCAAAAGAATTGTATTCGGATTCAGTCATTCCTTACATCCAAACAAACCCGGGATGTCAGGAATGGGATTTGTCAAGTCCTATGGTACCACTACTTACTCCCGAGCGGCGTAGCAAATGTTAATGAATGTTATAAAGACCCGTTTGTGCAAACCAAATGTCATAGCAGTTGTATACATGTCATATGAAAACAATGTACTAAGTATGCTAAGTTAACATACAAAGCAGAAAAGTCTTGTAAATCAATGTGCTAGCATGCTATCAGTCAACATACATAGCAGAAATGTAATGTAAAACAATGTACTAAGTATGCACACAATGGACATACATAGCATGAAATGTAATGAAATCATGTACTATAATGTACTAACAAACATAGCCGGTATACGATGAGAAAAGAGGAAAGCATGAAAGTAACAAGTAGGCACATGTGTTTCACCCCAAAACAGTTTGGAAAACAGTAAAAGAGGGGTCTATGTACTCACTTGTGAGCACTCAGTAGTCCTGGAGTGATAATCAAACAATGATAGTGATCACGGAATCAAACGGCACGTAATATAGGTAACTATGTTAATAAACCGAACCTAAATCGGAAGATCAGATAGAATGAGGGTTCGTAAACCAAACGAGTATGGAAACTCGTGTCATTTGGTTTAACATAGCCTACATACTAATTGAAACCTATCATAAGTGCTTCCGACCCATTACGACCCGTTTAGGAAGCTTATGCTACTTTAACGCGTCGTTCGCGTGAAACGCGCTCGGACCGCCTAACTAGCCCTATGACAAGTGTTATATGCCTAAACATGTTACATAATCAGTTATGTGACAAAAGTTTAGGTTACATATGCTTAATTACCAATTATACATGAAAAGGGTATTCTGGTAATTTACCTAAGGCATATAAACTACCTATCATACAACTACTTAAACGTCGTGACCATAAGGTATAACCTCGGAAGGTTATTCCCTACCTACTATGGTCACCTAATGTATTTGGTCGGATCCTAATGATCGACCAAATGGGTCGGGTTCGAAGTATAAGCGATTTATTAGATCGCTTACCCTACGACCCTAGACAACGTGATAATCAGTAGGCATAGTCCCAAGGGACTATAACCAACGTGATTACACTCACGTTGCGAAGTTCAAACGAACTTCGCATTGACCATAAACTGGTCAATGCAGAAAGTCAAACAAAGTTTGACTTTCAGACTCGAAAAGCAATAAAAGAACGAAAGAATACTTACGAAGGGTCCTCGAATGCTAATTTCGATTCAAAAATCTCAGGTATGAAACAATTGTTTCAACTTAGAGTTTCTCAAATCAAAATTCTAGTGATATGAGCAATGGGGGGCATGGGGTATATATAGTTTTCGGTCCACCGTTAAGATCGTTTCATGGAAACCGTGCTTTATTCGCATCCGTACAAGTGTCGGGACCTTATGGTAGCTAGAAATTGATCCTTATCAGCTGACTAGACAATTGGGAATGTGTGGAGGAGGATTAAACAGCTGCAATATGCTGTTTAATACACTTAATCTGGTCAGAAGGGGCCATGCGGCCCGCTTCAGGATGTTCAGAAGTTCAGGCGGTCCGCCTGAGGGTCACAGATCAGCAACAACTTTCAAAAATGACAGTTTAGGTCCCTACACGTGTTTAAGGCCATTTCCGACACTTCTAAGGCCCGTAAAGCCAACTTTAAGGCCCTAAAATGATGCCTAAACATTGTGGACATGAAACATGTTCAAAAATATGTCTGATGATGGTGCGTTTGGTCGTACGAACGCGATGTTCGCTTAATTACGACGGAATGCGCACAAGCACGAAAAACGATCCAAATGACGCGACGAATGGATTTTTGGCAAGCCAAACACTAAAGCATAATATAGCCATGTTTACATAAATTTTTGGATGTCCGGATGTATTCAGAACGTAAGTTATGCGAGAAAGTGCAAACTTGTGCACTTTTTGACACTTTTAGTCCCTGAATGACCCAAAAGTTTATTTTAGCATACCGAACCCCTCAAAGCCTATTTCTAAGCTATGCAAAGGATATTTATGGTATGTTTAACTTATGGTCATGTTCCGGAATGTTCGTTACAGTTCAAATTGGCATACTTTCGCAGTTTGTCAAGTTTAGTCCCTGTAAACGAATTAACTTGTTTTTGCCATACCAAAGCCTTTAAAACTTATTTCTAAGTTATGTAAAGGTTATTTAAGGTATGTTGAGTATATGTTGATGTTCCGGAGTATTTGTCGCGTTAAACTGAGTAAGTTTACGCATCAGTTTGCGTATAACTCTCCAGAAAGCGATGTAGAGTTTGAAATTACATAAAAGTCAAAACATGAAAAATGTAAAACACAACCAAACAAACATTGGGATCAAATAACATTGTTTTATTGATAATATAACTGTTCACAATGATTACAAGCACGGATGTTACAAATGATATAGGGGGTGTTCGGCCGAAGCCTTTGAGAGAGAGAGAGGAAGTGTTTGGTGAATGCTAAGTGGTGAATGATCAAGTGTGTAATCTCTAGCTCTTATAGACAAACTTAAGTTCTTTAACCATTGGATTTCATGTCACTTTGATATTAAACAAATGTAATTAAATAATCAAGAAGGACAAAAGGATGCCCCCCCTCTTGGGGACGGTTTGTAAAGGGGGGGGGGGGTAGTTTGGTTCAAATCCAACTAAACATTAGTTAATAGTTAGGTTAATCTAGTTAAGTTTAGGGATTAACCCAGTTAGTAGTGTGTTGTGCTTTATTGCGGGTGTTAGGGTATTCAGGGACCCTAACTGGCTCAGAAAAAGATAAGTAATGTTATTAACAATATTTTCATGTTCCGGGTATAGTCCGGTTGTTCGGTTGGATAGTAATCCGTTAAAGCGTTAAACAAGCTTTAAAGTGTCGTTAATACCCTTTTTAGTGACACAACTTATTCCTCCAAAGTGTCGGGAATATTTTCCTCATTTCTTGGCACTTTATTAGTTAGCCAAAAGCTGGATTGTTTATTAAAGTGCTGAGTTTTTTGTGCTTAGAGCACGTTTTAGGCACATCCAGTCATTGTAACTTATTCCTAGAGACGCAGTTCTACAACCCTTGTATCCCTACACTCGCCACTAGTGTAGTAAAATATTTCTTGCTCATACAGGCCTTAGAGGTAGTGTCTGCCTGATGCTGGCTTTATCAGCATGTTCAATAGGTTATCCGTTTATAGTGCTACTGTGCTTTTTGTGCATCATGTTTGTCACTAAGGTTCAGCATGTAAATAATGTAGTGACGGTAAGTAAAGTATGATGCAGGTATATGCATGTATCAGAAATCAAGTAGCAGTTCATCAGTAATTTCAAACAAGCACAGTAATTAAGCAGTAATTAATTATTAATTAAGTCGTACGGATACCTAGTTTAGTGAGGGTTGTCACAGTACGCACACGATGGGCATACATAGCATGAAATGTAATGTAATGTAAAACAATGTACTAAGTACGCACACAATGGACATACATAGCATGAAATGTAATGTAAAACAATGTACTAAGTACGCACACAATGGGCATACATAGCATGAAATGTTATGTAAAACAATGTACTAAGTACGCACACAATGGGCATACATAGCATGAACACAATGAAATCATGTACTATAAATGTACTAATGAGCATAGCAAGTATATGATGTGAAAACAGGAAAGCATGAAAGTAACAAGTAGGCACATGTGTTTCACCCCAAAACGTTTGGAAAACAGTAAAAGAGAGGTCTATGTACTCACTCGAGATTGCTCAGAAGTCCTAAGATAACCACCAAGCAATGCTAGAGATCACGGAATCAAACGGCACCTAGTATAGGTAACTACATTAATAAATCGGACCTAAATCGAAAGATCTGATAGAATGAGGGCTCGTAAACCAAATGAGTATGGAAACTCATGTAATATGGTTTAACAAAGCCCACATACTAAAACGAAACTTAACCTAAGTGCTTGTGACCCATTACGACCCGTTTAGGTAGCTTATGCTACTTTAACGCGTCGTTCGCGTGAAACGCGTTCGGACCGCCTAACTAGTCCTATGACAAGTAATATATGCCTTAACATGTCTAATATGGTTGTCAAATCAGTTTAGATGTCAAAAGTTATGTTACATATGATTAAAACGAATTTTGGCATAAAAGGTGTATTTTGGTAATTTACCTAAGGCATATAAACTACCTATCATACAACTACTTAAACGAAGCGACCATAAGGTATAACCTCAGAAGGTTATTCCCTATATACTATGGTCACCTAAGGTGTTTGGTCGGATCCTAATGATCGACCAAATGGGTCGGGTTCGAAGGTATAAGCGATTTATTAGATCGCTTACCCTTACGACCCTAGACAACGTGGTAATCATTAGGCATAGTCACAAGGGACTATAACCATCGTGATTACAATCACGTTGCGAAGTTCAAATGAACTTCGCATTGACCATAAACTGGTCAATGCAGAAAGCCAAACAAAGTTTGACTTTCGGACTCGAAAAGCAATAAAAGAACGAAGGAACACTTACGAAGGGTCCCCGAATGCTAATCTAGATCAAAATAGCTCAGGTATGAAACAAAGGTTTCAACTTAGAGCACAATTGATCAGATTCTTGTGAGGAATGAGTGAAAATGTGATGGGTATTTATAGATTTCGGTCCACCGTTAGGATCATTTCTTGGAAAAGGGGGCACGATCTAAGCCGTACACTTGTTGGAAAGTTGTGGTAACTCATTTGCCATCCACCATAAGAGTTTGACACTTGGCACTTGGCCTTTGGGGAGTGTTAAGGGCTGTTAAAAGCTGAAAAAAAACGTTTTGCTGCATCTGGCCCCTGTTTACGGACCTAGTTTGGCAGATTTACAGTTTCAGTCCCTGCAACCTCAAAACTTGGTTTTCGATGCGTTTTTTTTTTTTTTGACACGTTTAAGCCCCGTTAACCCCATTTCAAAGCTCTAAAATGAAGTTAAAGTATATGGAACTTAAAAATGTGTTCAAAAATATCTCGGGTGTCGGTTCGTTTAGCCGTACGGTTACGTTGTTCGGTTAATTACGACGGAATGCGCATAAGCGCGAAAAACGATCTAAATTGCGTGACGAATGGATTTTTCTCATGCCAAACACTAAAATAAAATATTATAGTGCTTACATAAATTTTTGGATGTCCGGATGTATTCAGAACGTAAGTTATGCGCGAAAATGCAAACTTGTGCACTTTCTGACACTTTTAGTCCCTGAATGACCTAAAAGTTTATTTTAGCACACCGAACCCCTTAAAGCCCATTTCTAAGCTATGTAAAGGATATTTAAGGTGTGTTTAACTTATGGTCATGTTCCGGAATGTTCGTTACAGTTCAAATTGGCATACTTTCGTAGTTTGTCAAATTTAGTCCCTCTAAGCGAATTAACTTGTTTTTGACATACCAAAGCCTTCAATACTTATTTCTAAGTTATGTAAAGGTTATTTAAGGTATGTTAAGTATATGTTGATGTTCCAGAGTATTTTTCGCATTAAACTGATTACGTTTACGCACCAGTTTGCGTATAACTCTCCAGAAAGCGATATAGAGTTTGAAATTGAATAAAAGTCAAAACATGAAAAATGTAAAACACAACCAAACAAACATTGGGATCAAATAACATTGTTTTATTGATAATAGAACTGTTCACAATCATTACAAGCACAGATGTTACAGATAACTATGGCAGATTGTCAATTTTGGTCCCTGAATGTGCAAAACATGGTTTTTGATGCATTTTTGACACGTTTAAGCCCCGTTAATCCCATTTCAAGGCTCTAAAATGAAGTTAAAGTATAGGAACATGAAACATGCTCAAAAATATCTCAGATGTCGGTTCGTTTGGTCGTACGGTTGCGTTGTTCGGTTAATTACGACGAAACACGAACGAATGCGAAAAACGATCCAAATTACGCGACGAATGGAATTTTATCATGCCAATCACTAAAATAAAATATTTTAATGATTACATAAAGTTTTGGACGTCCGGATGTATTCAGAACGTAAGATATGCGCGAAAATGCAAACTTATGCATTTTTTACGCTTTTAGTCCCTGAATGACCAAAAAGTTTATTTTAGCACACCGAACCCCTCAAAGCCTATTTCTAAGCTATGTAAAGGATATTTAGGGTATGTTTAACTTATGGTCATGTTCCGGAATGTTCGTTACAGTACAAATCGGCATACTTTCGCAATTTGTCGAAATTAGTCCCTATAAGCGAATAAACTTGATTTCGCCACACCAAACCCTCCAAAACTTATTTCTAAGTTATGTAAAGGTTATTTACGGTATGTTAAGCCTATTTCACTATTCCGGAGTGTTCTTTGCGTTAAACTGGTTATATTTACGCATTAGTGCGCGTATAACCTTCCAGAAAGCGATTCAAAGCTTGAAATCGAACATGAATTGATAGGTGCAAACAATACACGTATTTTTACAAATCCCAAGTATGAAACACAATATTTCATAAATTTGGTATTTGTTTGATGGTCGCAGAGGCACAGGTGTCACATTCTAAAAGAGGAAACATAAGAGCAAACGAGTGAGATGAATAAATGAAAAGCAAGATGATACAAAAATCGACAAAATCAAAGATGGTGGTCATTCGTCCGTACCACAAAGCAAACAAATGACACACAATGACTAATCAAAGTAAATGGGTCAAAAATAATGTATCGCGGAGACATGCTTTAGCCTATAAGTGGACACTCACCCCAAGAGTTCCCAGGTAAGAGTGACTGGTCCGATTATGTGGATTTGTACGAACACTCTGGCCTAGACAGAAAACCCGAGATACAGGTATCCACTCTTCCAGATTGCACGTGTTCACATTATTTGGACCCAAAACTTTGACGGGATTTTGAAAACTTGGATGGCACAAGGCCAAAAGAATCATCCGAAAGGTTGGGTGATTATTTTCAAAAATCATTTTGGAAACTTAGAGGGTTCAAAACCTTATAACAAATCATTTGAAAACAGATGATTGATTTTCAAAAATTATTTCGAAAAATTGTGTTCTTGTTTTTGGTAATCACCTAAAGATAGGTGACGTGTATGTTTTAAGATCTAAACACAAGATAACTTGTGTTGGGGTCCTAGAAAAGTTATAGTCTACGTCAAAGCATTACTAATAACCTAATTCCCTATAACCATTGGCTCTAATACCAACTCTTCTGTCACACCCCGACCGCATAAAACAACAAACCGCGGCGGAAACGTCGGGGAGTGTAGCAACAAAATTATTGTTCCAAAACCATGGTAGTTAAAGTTTTGTTTTATTTATAAACAAGGGGTTACATTGTCTTAAAACAGCGGAAACAAAGAGTACATAACATAATTTAAACTAGTCTAGCTTCATTTTATGTCACTAAGGCATAGGTCCGCCTAAGTGTATCTTGCTCATCCTATGCATCAGCTCCTGAAAACACATGTGAAAATAGGTACGTCAGCATAAAAATGCCTGTGAGATACATAGGTTTATTAATTTAGGATTCATGACTTGTAAGTTTAAAGAAGTGTTTAACAAAAGTTAGTCATGAATCTTATTAAAAGTGTTTTCTTTTATAAATCATATGAAAATCGATAAGTAATTAGATGATATATATATATAAGAAAGATGTGTGGTTAAATAAATAACCAACTAAAATGAATTTGTATAAGTTATGTTATTTGTAAAACAATGTTTATGTGAAAATATGTTATTTGTATAATATGTAATATGTCTAAACTGAAATGATTCACATAACGCTACGATATGTACTATCATAAAAGCACTTATATATAGGAAGTACCAGCGGCGTATCCACCATGCTTTTATCATATTACACACACCTCGTTATATAAATCGCTTCCCCAAACAAATCACCAACATGTCTTGTTTAAACAAATGTCAAATGTTTATGTATACAATGTCTATTGTCAAATGTAAGTCATGTAATGTGTAATAAAATGTTATGTATGGCAAAGTAAATAAAAATATCTACTCTAACCATATGTAAAATGTACAAAACAATGTATTTGAATAAATCAAAGTCTAAATCAAAAGTTATGTTTTGTAAAACAAATGCATGCTCTACTGATACAAACATCTATGTGGTATTGTTAAACGTATACATCCAAGCCTTGAGACGACTGTAAGATAAACCCTAGAACAAATCAAGGGTCATCAAAAATGTTTTCGGATTCAGTCATTCCTTCCACCCAAACAAACCTAGGATTTCAGGAATGGGAGTTGTCAAGTCCTATGGTACCACTACTTACTACCGAGCGGCGTAGCTAATGTTAATGAATGTACTTTAGTTTCGTTAAACAAACCAAATGTCATACCAAATGTAAGCAAGTTATGAAAATAATGTACATAGTTTGCTAAGTGAACATACAAGGTAGAAATGTAAAACAATGTGTCCATATGCTGAGTGAACATATGCAACAGAAATGTAATGTAAATCAATGTGTCCATATGCTGAGTGAACATATGCAACAAAAGTATTTATGAAAATCAATGTGCTAGCATGTTAAGTGAACATACATAGCAAAACAATATGAAATCATGTACTATATGCGTACTAATGAACATAGCAAGTACATGTTATTAAAGTATGAAAAGCACGAAAGTAACAAGTAGGCAAATGTGTTTCACCCCAAAATATTTGAAAACAGTAAAAGAGGGGACTATGTACTCACTTGAGAATGCTTAGAATTCCTTGAATAACAACCAAGAAAAGCTAGAGGATCACGGAATCAATCGGCACCTAATATAAGTAACTATGTTAATAAACCGGACCTAAAACGGAAGATCGGATAAAATGTGGTTTTGTAAACCAAATGAGTATAGGAACTCATATGATATGGTTTAACAAAGCTTACATTCTAAAACAAAACTTAACCTAAGTGCTTACGACCCATTACGACCCGTTTAGGTAGCTTACGCTACTTTAACGCGTCGTTCGCGTAAAACGCGTTCGGACCGCCTAACTAGTCCTATGACAAGTATTATATGCCTTAACATGTCTAATATAAACTACCTATCATACAACTAACTAAACGTAGTGACCATAAGGTATAACCTCGGAAGGTTATTCCCTATAAAACTATGGTCACAAAATATGTTTGGTCGAATCCTAATGATCGACCAAACGGGTCAGGTTTGAAAGTCTAAGCGGTTGTTTAGACCGCTTATCTTTACAACCCTATATAAGCACTAAACCTAAAGTGACGAGTTAAACATGTTAAAACATGTTTAACGAAGTTTGAAAACAGGTTTGATATCAAAACAAAGGGTTTTGATACCCAATAATAGTTTGGTTGCAAAATACGTATAAACGTGCATTTTGACCGAAACTATGACTCGTCACTATACCTAAATAACGTGGTAATCAGTAGGTATAGTCACCATGGGCTATGACCATCGTGATTACGCTCACGTTACGAAGTTCAAACGAACTTCGTGTTGACCATAGACTGGTCAAAGCTGAAGGTCAAACATTGTTTGACTTTCGTGCTTAAAAACGCATAAAAGAACGAAAGAATACTTACAAGAGGTCCAAGAAATGGAGATTTGATATGAAAATTCTCAGGTATGAAGTGTAGAAACTTCAACTTAGAGAATATAGTCAGATCAAGGTGTGAGTTTCAAATGAAATCATGGGGGTATTTATAGTTTTTGGGTCACCATTAGGACCGTTCCTCGATAAACGAGCTTTAATACGAGCCTTACATGTGTACCCCCTATTTTATAAAACCATGGGTGCCCCCAAACAAACCCATAGGTTGATAAAAACCATTTGCAAGTCATGGGAACAGCTGGATCAAGCTAGAATCAACTTTTTGCTGTTCTGATAGGCTCTCGCGCCCCGCGTAAGAGCCAAGGCTGGCTTATGCGCCCCGCCTGAGCTGGGGATATCAGCAACAGTTTCAAAAATTGCAGTTTTGGTCCCTGCACATGTTTAAGCCCATTTTTGACACATTTAAGGCCCGTTAAGCCATTTTCAAGGCTCTACAATGATGCCTAAGAATAGGGGACATGAAACATGCTCAAAAATATCTCGGATGTCGGTTCGTTTGGCCGTACGGTTGCGTTGTTCGGTTAATTACGATGAAACACGAACGGGGCTGTAAACGAACCGAACGAACATGAACAAGTCCTTGTTCGTGTTCGTTCGTTAAGGAAATAAATGTGTTCACGAGCGGTTCATGAACACTTACCGAACGAGATTTTATGTTCGTGTTCGTTCATTAAGGAATAGAGCGTGTTCGCGAACGGTTCACGAACACAAACGAACACAAATAAATATGGCGAACGCGACGAAGGATAAAGGTAGATGGCCCAGAGAGTAGCACTCGAACTTGAATCCCTTATTGTGGAACGGAGATCAATTGTATTCGTGGATGTAAATAATAAGAAATGAAAGGGAAATGATGCATAAACAAGGTGAAAGTGGGTTTCCTAGTTTAATTGTTTGGGAAATAAAATAAATAAAAGTTTAATAATATAAAAAAATACAAATAAAATATAAGAAAGTACAAAGATCTTCAATTAAAACACAAACATATGAACATAAACAAACGCAAATCACCGAATGTTCAAGAACACCTTACCGAACGTTCACGAACACAATCGAACGAACGAGACCTCTGTTCATGTTAGTTCATTTAACTAATCGAACAAAATTTCTTGTTCATGTCCGTTCTTTTATTAAACGAACGAACATAAACGAACTTCCCGCCGAACGGTTCACGAACTGTTCGCTGAACGTTCGGTTCGTTTACAGCCCTACGAATAACGATCCAAATTAAGCGACGAATGGAATTTTATCATGCCAATCACTAAAATAAAATATTTTAATGATTACAAAAATTTTTGGATGTCCGGATATATTCAAAACGTAAGATATGCGCGAAAATGCAAACTTATGCACTTTTTGACGCTTTTAGTCCCTGCTTGGTCTAAAAGTTTATTTTAGCACACCGGACCCCTCAAAGCCTATTTCTAAGCTATGTAAAGGATATTTAGGGTATGTTTAACTTATGATCAAGTTTCGGAATGTTCGTTACAATACGAATCGGCATACTTTCATAGTTTGTCGAAATTAGTCCCTGTAAGCGAATAAACTTAATTTTGCCATACCAAAGCCTTCAAAACTTATTCTAAGTTATGTAAAGGTTATTTAAGGTATGTTAAGCATAAATTGATGATCCGGAGTGTTTTTCATGTTAAACTGATTACGTTTACGCATCAGTTTGCGTATAACTCTCCAGAAAATGATATAGAGTTTGAAATTGAACAAAAATCAAAACATGCAAAATGTCAAACATAAACAATCAAACATTGGGATCAAATAACATTGTTTTATTGATAACTGAATTATTCAGAGTATATACAATGATTACAAGCACAGATGTCGCATGTTATACGTGATTAGTTGAATACTTGTTGCTATGTTATACAGTGATGACTTGCCTTCCACCTTTAGCAACGATAGTACTATAGTTTGGACTCAGCACCTGTTTAGTCAAGGGTTGCTAAGGATCATACACTTTACTTCACTTATTCGCTTCGGTGAACACGTGTCGCACATACTCTACTCGCAGTCATGTGGATAGCTAGTATCATTCTGATAGTTACTTGATTCGCCCGGTATGTGTTACATGCTTGTTATGCGTAAATGCTTTTCATACTATATCTATGCTAAACTTGTGTACTCACCTTTACATTATTGTATTGACTTTATTTTAACGTATGTGATAGGTTGATGATTATCGTATGCTGCAAATAGATAGGAAGTCTAGAAACCCACAATAAAATCTAGGTTGTCGGACTTGTTTTGTTTGAGAGACATGATATCTGTATGACATTTGTTGGAATGTTTCTTTAATAGTATGGGATATTAAACTTGTTAAATATTGGTAATGAATAGTCGTTATGGATTCTCCCGAGCAACCTATTCGCATCATGTCGCGCCCCGATGATTCCGCTATCGGTTGGGGTGTGACATAAATGATTTGATTAGTTTTCATCAAGAAGATCTGCTCGTGTTATGTGCCAGTCAGATTCGGTCTTCGGAGCAATACGAAGTATGTGCGAAGATGTGGACCAATGCTGCTATAAATGTGAAAGAGTATCGGCTGAGTGTTAGTACTAATACTAGAGGAGGTGCAGGTGCGAGTACTACTGGAGGAAATGCTTGAAGAATGATTCAAGGCTTATACAATAGGGCTAGGGTTATTGAAAGATATTTTATTATTATCAATCATATCTATCCAAAATTGAAAACGAGTAATGTTTACATTATTTAAAACGAGTAAGAAATTTAATTTACATAAAATTATATAGCTAGTAGATTTTATTTAAAGAATCTATTTAAAAAAATACTGGTGTAACAAGTAGATTTTATGTTAAATAAGAAATTTAATAAAAATATGAAAATAAAAAAAATAAATAGATTTTATGTTAATTAAGAGATATAATAAAAAGATGAAAATAAAAAAAATAAATAGATTTTGTAAAATTGATTTAAACTTAAACAAAATTTGATGTTAGTACACAAATATGTTACATTGATAAACTTAAAAAAATGCAAGGGTATTTTAGTCATTAATTAACTAATTTTGGTGTTAGTACCCAAAGGTGTTACAAAATTGCAACCATAAAACCTAAACCTATTAAAAAAAAGTTAGTACTCAAAGGCGAAACTAGGTATAAACCACAGGACCCATTTGTGCAATTAACTCTATTATTATTATATAAGTTGACGCCATTTATTGCGTGGGATGTGGATAGTCATTATAATAATTTTTTAACTTTATTTATTTTTGTTAATTATTATTATAGCTTATTTGATTATGTTTTGTTTTTCTCTTATAACTTTTAAGGTACGGTTAGGTATGAGCTCGGTACCGTACTAATACCGAAAGTACCGATCCTGAAAATCGCAAAAAATGGGTATCGATTCTGGTACTGAAAGTGCTCGGTACAATACCAATACCATATCGAAAATAAAAAATACCAATCCCGAAAAACGCAAAAAGTGGGTACTATATTGGTACCAAAAATGGCCCGAAAGGTTTGGTTTCGGTACCGCGTACCATTTGTTGATCCCTAGGTACGATGCCTTATTAAATTTCCGAGTATGCCATTTTGGCGTGCCAATTTTTATCTATATCTCGATATAATTTTTTTTTTTGAAAACCGCGTTGCGAGTCGTATTGCAAGTGAAAAAATAAGAAAAAAAATGTCTATACTATGCTCGAAAAACTATGTTTGTCCACATTTTTGAACAAGGAAAAATTGGATTTTTTAAGCAGGAATTGTGCTATTCTCCCAATATCCAAGTTTGAAATTTGAATAATTAGCAAACAACACACTATTGAAGTTCTCCAACTGCTATGTATAACAGATCTTTAAGCTATCTTCAATCAACATCATGTAGGTTTATTATGTTTTATATCCAAACTTGAACAGAGGATAATCACATGCTAACTGTCTCGCATAAGGCATGAAGAATCCAAACTAACTGATGCGAGAAATGTCGACATCTTCCAGCATCTTAAATGTTTCTGCAGCACCAAACTTTCTCCACTCTTCACCTGAAGGAGTAGCATGTTCATTATCACTGTCATCATCATAAACGCCTTCATGTTCACCTTCAGACTGAGTTGTTGAAGGATCTTTAACACTTTTTGAAATGCAATTTTTTGTTGCAAGCATCTTCACCCGTCCATGGTGTGAGATTTCAACAGTCGTGTTGCTGTTCTCGTCTACTGGGAGAGGTTGTTTCCAAGGTTCCCCGTCCATCCGCATGTATGTGCAGTCTGCGGCGCCCTTATGGAACTCAAATCTTACTCGGTGTGTCTGAACACAGACAAAAAACAAAATCAAATCAAATTTTGTTTTCTAATACCTAAATACTATAAATTTTGGACGCGATCATAACCTGCGCAAGACGTGTCCCATGTCCCTTTCCCTTAGGTGCAAACAGAAAGAGCCCATGCCATGCGTCTCTGAATCCAACAATCTCTATAAGTCCGTCATCAACATATGGTGGTGTAAGAACCTGAAAGAAAACATTAAATAATATGCATTTAAATTTTTGAAGACCACGTGGCCAACAAAAGGTGGGTTTACATAGGATTCAAATCAAGGGAAAACTCCTACGAGTTGTGAGAACTTAGAGATCTCGGCCTTCCCGTGCGAGTTTTGTCCCCATTAATGTTACAAAGAGGGCCGTAAAAAAAATTTCAAAGCAGTGTTTTTCGGCCCCTTACAGCTAGCATTTTCCTATTTGTGATAAATCTAACTTGATTTTTTTTTTCATTTTTTTTTTATTTGGAAAAGTTGATTTTTTTTCAGGATTTTTGGTAAAAAAATGTGAAAAAACCTTTCGTAAGGCCAATTCTCTAAGTTCTCACAACTCATACAAGTTTTAATTTTACCCTAACCCTATATATATAAAGTCAAAAAGATAAGAAGGGGAGAGGTACAGAGACAATCAAGTTAGATTTATCACAAATAGGAGTATCGAAGAATAGTAAAAATGATACTAACCTCACCGGTTTTGTTATGTTTTGGATTTGGTGTTCCCCAAGGATTTAGTCCCCCAGAGAAGCTAGGCAAGTTAAGGCATAAAATTGACCTGATACTGCAAGTCAACAAGGATAATGTTACGTTGGAACAAAAGTTAATTAAATAAACATATGCAAGAAATCAATTGACCAGTGCACCAAAAATAGTAGGTAAGTTATATATTATTTATTACCTATGATGTATCTTGAGTTCTTTCCATCCCCCATGCCTTTGCATAATCTTAACCTTCATAATATGGGCTATATTCCTGTGATAAAAATAAATTATCATAAGTTAATATTTCATAATACCCAAATCAACCTACTTAGGAAACAAAAACTAGCCAAATCAACTTATTTCTGAAGGATCAGTCATGATTGCCACATATACAATATATTAACCAACCCAATTGCATCCCTAGTCTCCTTTTATATTTCATGAAACGAGCCATGTTAAGAACTCACTTTGAGGATGGTTGGAAGAGAGGTGCCGCAAACCAACCTTGGGCGCAACCGATCTTTGCATATGTGCTCTACAGAGAAAACCACATGGTCACTATGGAGACATAGTTTCCCTGCACACGCCCATGGGGCCGAAGCATGTTACCTGTATTTAATGATAAAATGCTTATATCATACCTGATTCGTCAACTGATTTTTGAATTTTTCTGGATGCAACTTGCGCTCACAATGAAATGCATACGATACTTGAGCATCCATGCCTATGTATCACAGATTTTTACAAATTAAATAAGTGATTTTATAAGATTTACCACAAAAAGACTCAAGAGTTGACTTACCCATGCTGAAATAGTTCCAGAATCCACCACGAAATGTGTCATAACCTGACTGAGAACATTTACCAAGTGCATGTGAATAAAAATGCAACAAGCAATTTTCAAATTTTACAGAACAAAAACAACTTTTTATTATTAGTGTATACGTTACCACATTAAGTTCATCAGTATCAGACACGCGATTGAATGCATGCAAAGAATGTGGTAACTCGAGGGGTGCGATGGGATCACAAGAGCCGGCAGATTTCATCCTCATAAGAATGTGCCAGCTGCATTTGCGTTATATGGGAAGTTGATTGCAAATATAAAGTATATTCGTTTCGAAATCTATTGATAGAAGAAAAAATAGGGATACCTGTCTATCTCCATTTCTTTTCCTTCAGAAACTTGCTCCAGGAATTTTAAAACAGATCCACGATCGGTTCCTGGATTCTTCTTTCCCTGAATCTCAAAACATCATAGTTATATTTTTTTAAAACAACAAAGGATTTATACTTTATAACAGAAAATGTGTTAAAAGTGTGCACACTATTGCTTTATAGAACAGGTAACCTTAAGTTGAACAGATATTAATTATTAAATTAAGTTAACTATTGTTAGAGGTGACAATTCAGGCTATACTTTGACTCCAACAGGTCAACCAAGTATTCTGTTAAAGATTAAATAAAATGGAAACAGGTTGAATAGGTCAAACGGGTCGAAAGTCACTCAATGTGTATTTAAAATGCATAGAACACCCTAATTTTTTTTTAAAAGAATGTAGGTCACCACTTTAACAGTATTGCTTTTAAATTCTGAAAATGTACATATACATACATATGTAAAACTTTTAGAAAATAAAACAAAAAAAAAGTGTTTGTGGGTCAGTTGGACCCACTAAAAATTAGCCCTCCGGACCTGAACCGGAACCCAAACCCGATTTGACCTGTTACCCAACATGTCTATTTTGCTACTTGTAGCTATTACAGAAAAAGGTTGTAAATAGAAGCACGCCTTCCAATTTATCATCGACCTTGATCATATTATACACCTGCAAGTTCCATCCTTTATTCGCCCAAAAGAATTAAAAGATAACCAAGGTAACTCTTACCCAACCAAATGCAAATGGGAGATTGTTTCCGGTCCCTAAAGGCACGGTTGCTATTGGTGGCGGATAGGGTAATTTCAGATCACTAACAACTCCAAGCAGCCAACCAGCAGTTCCATCTCCTCCAGCAACCTGTCCATGTCACCATTATTCATTTTAAACATAGATACAATCTTGGTTTTAAAAGTTGCGCTTGGGGAGCTGGAAAACGCCTCATGTATTTCTCGGTCAAAATAAGAGTTGTTCAAAAAGCGTGGCTCGCTCGCTTAAACTAATGCTCAATTTATTGTTCTTGTTTCTTACAACTATCCAAAATGTTTGTAGATCAAAAGAATATGTTTGATACAAGAACAATAAACAAAATCTCTTTGTTTCTGATATTATAATAGAAATGCACGAGCTGGCTATAGCATTTTGGAAGCCGAACTTGAGCTCAACATTTCAGCTCGTTTAACATCGATCCCAACTTGGCTTGGCACGACTCATCTTGTTTACAACCCTTGTCAAAATCAGCGTTTGTATCATATGCAAAAACAATCAAAGGATTTTGATTAAAGGTTTGCTTGGTTAATATGTTAAGCAAATGATAGAGACACAACCTGTTATTGCAAATAAAGTTTATTCACTTTTGGGACCTGAAAGCCTCAGAGCAACTCGCGCTTTTTCAATCTCGAATAAATATGCAACCTACAGAATGCAAATTCAATTTGGAAAAACAAACTCACAATTACTCGCAACTGCTTCTCAATTTTAGCAGCCAATTCATTTCCATCAACTTTGAGCTTTTCCAAAGTTAGGTACATTCTACGCAACACTTGATCAGGAGCATCTTCACCCAAATCAAAAACCTGATTCTGATTCAACACAGAACGGTATGTAATAAGAAGTTCGCCACCCAACTGACCACCACTTTTCGAGTTGATAAACACGAGTGTCGGACATGCAGGTGGTTCAGAAAGATCCTCCACAGTTCCACCAGCAACAAGTATGTAATCCGGAATGTAGAATTTGTTTAAAAACTTTTTTTCAGAAGACGGATGCTGGTTCTTCATTTCTGGCAGCAAAAATCATACGAAAATTTAGGAATTTATACTCTTGGTTTTAAAAAAGCGCAAAGCCCACAAACGCGACGAGGTCTAAAACCGAGGTGCAAAGCGCAAAAGTGACGGGCTTTTCGTTTATATGATTTTTTTTGTATATCGAATAAGCTTTTAGCTATAAATAAGTTTCCCTACCCAAAATATAGCATACATAAGGTTTTATATGATTTTAACTATATGTACAATCCCAAAAAGCCCAAAGCATAACAGTTTGATGCATAAAAACATCCTAACTACAAGAGGCGCTCGCCTCATGCCAGAAAAACCCAAAAAAATGCACTCTTTTGGCGCTTCTTGGAAAAAGCACGCGTCACGTAACAAAAGGCACCAACACTCGACCCTAAGTACTGCGCTTTTTAAAACCAAGAATAATAATATTATTATTATTTAAGGCAGACCATATATAAAACTACACATCCGGTTAGCAAATAACTAACGAGAGGGAAAAACCCACGGTAAATTTTTAAAAAGAAATCGTGACTGCCCGGTTGGTTAGCAAACAACAACTAACCCGAGGAATCACACAACCAATTGGATTTTTCATCTACTTGGATTTTATTTTTGCAAACAAAATTTACTGCTAATAAAATCTAAAAGTTTGATTATCGGAAAAGAAAAACATATGAATATTTTTAAAATTTGCAAATTCATGATGTACCGAAATGAGTTGTAAAGTAAACACAGGTTCAAACATTTTGAAATTCGGGATTTGAAGGAGCGAAGTAATTTAGGTCAAACTTTGGGGGATCATTGACGTACCTTAGTGGAACTTCCAGCTTCGGAGACGAGATGAAGAAGGTGAGTGTTGAAGTTTGACTTGAATCTTTGATATTTATAGTCGCTGCCAATTCGTGAAGAGATTCTGAATAAAAGAAGATGCAGAAGTATGTATAGTGTGGTGGGGTGGGGTGGATGCCACTGATTAATGGCAGGGTCAAACATGTGATGAAAGAGAAATTGACAAAACTAATACATTCAGATATTTGTAGTTTTTTTTTTTTTTTTTTTTTTTTTTTTTTAACTTCGGCTCTATATACGTGATTAAAGAGAAATTGACAAAACTTATACATTTAGATATTTGTAATTTTCTTTAAACTTCGGCTCTATATACATAGGAACATGGGTGTCCATTTTTCGGTTTGGTATGAGGTAATGCAATGGACGAGGGAATGCAATTGATCATTACCATTCCATGTCTTGTTTAGTTATCATGTGTGAATGGATTGAATAATTATTGTGTATTGTTCGATAGGCAAGAGAAATGAAGTAATAAAATCAGCGGTGAGTGGTGGTGGTGGTCGGTGGTAGTGATTGTGGGTGGTTATAGGTGGCGGTGATGGGTGCCGGAGGCGGCGATGGGTGGTGGTGGTGGCGGCGAGTGGCGGTGCGACGGTGACGACCAGTGGTGGTGGCGGCAAGATGGCCGTTTGTAACACCCCAATCGTGTAATATGCAACAACACGCGGCGGAAACATTGGGGAGTCACATTACAAATTGTTTCAGAACACATGGTACTTCAAGTTTTGTATTATTGAATTAATTGATTACATTGTCTTGGAAGATAACAAATAGTACCCAACAATTGTCTTGCAGATTTTAAAGTCACTAAGGCCAAGTCCGCCCTATGTGAAGCCTGCTCAAGTCAAACATAAGCACCTAAAACATATGTGAAAATAGGTAGGTCAGCATAAAAATGCCTATGAGTAACATAGGTTTTGTGATGAAGATTCATGGTTTTGATTGTTAAAAGAAATGTTTAAATAGTAGCCATGAACCTTTGAAAAATGTTTTCTTTTGTAAAAATCATATGAAAATTAAATGATTTTAAAGAATGATGCATAGTTAACTTAATAACCAAAATATGTCTTTTGTAAAAGAGGTAATGTCTTTGTATAAAGTGTGTCATGTCTTTGTATAAAATGCATCTTGTCCTTGTATAAAATATGTCATATGTAAAACAATATCTTGTGAAAATATTTCATGTCTTTGTATAAACCAAGTGTCATGTATAAACCAATGTCTTTGTGCAAACCAAATGTTATGTATAAATAATGTCTCGTGTAAACCAAGTGTCATGTATAAACCAAAGTCTTGGACAAAATGTGTCATGTGCAAACCAATGTCATGTGTAACAATGTCATGTATAATCAATGTCTTGTATAATAAATGTCGAATAATAACCAATGTCTTGTATGGTAAGTAAAAAGTCTTTACTTAAACCGCATGTAATAATGTCTTGTATAACCAAAAGTCTTGTGTAACCAAATGTCGTGTACAAAACAATGTCTTTGAATAAACAAAGGTTTTGTTTAATTCAAATGTTATGTTTTGAAAACCATTGCTTTTATTGTTATAAACATTTATCAGTTTTGTTGGCGAATACATTCAAGCCTTGTCGTCTGTCGGATAAACCCTTATAAAAACAAAGGTTTATCAAATGTTCATCGGATTCTGTCATTCCCCAATGGATACTTCCAAACAAACTAGGAAGCTGGAATGAGGTTATGAAACCTATGGTACCATAACATACTACCGGGCAGCGGGATAATGTTAATGAATGTATCTTGTCTCGTTCAACATACCAAAATGTCGTAATCAATGTAAGCATGTCATGTAAAATGTCTTTGTAAACCATGTACTAAGTATGCTAAGTCAACATACGAAGTAAAGTGTTCATGAAATCAAGGTGCTAGACATGCTAAGTCAACATATGAAGTAAAATGGATCCTTGAAATCAATGTGCTAGGCATTCTAAGTAAACATACGAAGCAAAAAGGCAATTGAAATCATTGTGCTAGGCATGCTAAGTCAACATACGAAGCAAAATGCAATTGAAATCATGTACTATATGTGTACTAGATGAACATAGCATGTATATGTCATGAAAGTAATAACAATCACATATGTTTCACCCCAAAACATTTGAAAGCATTAAAAGAGGGGATCTGTGTACTCACTTGAGATTGCGTGATAGTCTTGTAGTAAAGATCAAACAATGCTTGAAGGAACAAGGAATCAAGTGTCACACCCCAACCGATGGCGGAATCATCGGGCGTGGCACTGAGCGAAACAGATTGTTCAAAAAAATCCATAACAACTATTACAGTCAATATATTTAACGTTTAATGTCCCATACCATCAAACATATAAAGCAAAACAGTTATTACAAATATCAGTGTCATAAACAAAACACTGTTCCGACAACTCAGATTTATTTAGTGGAGTTTCTAGACTTCCTATTCGTTTTACCAAGCTTAGAATCCTATCAACATGTCACATACATTAAAATAAAGTCAATACATAAAATGTAAAGGTGAGTACACAAGTTTGCATAACATATCGTAGAGAAAGCGTTTACGCATAACCAACATGTATCACGTAACGGACGAAGCATGTAACTATCTAACTATGTTCACACTTAACCACGAGACTGTGTTTTAGAGTATGCGCGACACATGTCCAACGTACACGTGAAGTAAAGTGATGTGATCCCTAGCAACCCCTGTCCACGACAGGTGCTGAGTCCAAACTATAGTACTATCGTTGCTAGAGGCGGTAGAGTATAACACTGTCTAAGCATAGTAACAAGCATTCATAGTTCACGTATAACATGCGGGAACGGTTAGCGTTGAAAGTGTTTGCGTTGTGTGTTGATGTGTTTTAGTAGAGAACGTATGTAACACCTGTCACACCCCGACCGCGTAAAACGACAAACCGAGGCGGAAATGTTGGGGAGTCGAGCAACATAATTATTGTTTCACAACCATGGTATTTAAAGTTATGTTTTATTTATAAACAAAAAGGATTACATTGTCTTAGAACAGAAGAAACAAGGAGTACATAACAAAGTTAAACTATTCTAGCTTCATTTTATGTCACTAAGGCACAGGTCCGCCTAAGTGTATCTTGATCATTCCTATGCATCAGCTCCTGAAAACACATGTGAAAATAGGTACGTCAGCATAAAAATACATGTGAGATACATAGGTTTATTGATTTAGGATTCATGACTTGTATTTGAAAGAAAAGTTTAACAAAAAGTTAGTCATGAATCTTATTAAAACGTCTTCTTTTATAAATCATATGAAAATCGATAGGTAATTAAATGATATATAAAAGAAAGATGTAAGGTTAAATAAATAACCAAGTAAAAATGAATTTGTATAAGATATGTTGTTTGTAAAACAATGTTTCGTGAAGTTATGTTCTTGTATAAAATATAATATGTCAAATTTGAAATGGTTTAAATAACGCTACGATGTGTAATATCACAAAAGCACTTATATATAGGAAGTACCAGCGGCGTATCCACCATGCTTTTATCGTATTACACACGCCTCATTATTTAAATCATTTACCCAAACAAACCACCAAATTGTCCTGTTTAAACAAATGTCAAAATGTTTATGTGTAAACAATGTCTATTGTCAAATGTAAACCATGTAATGTATAATCAAATGTCATGTATGGTAAAATAAATAAAAGTATCTATTCTAACCATATGTAAAATGTACAAAACAATGTATTTGAATAAATCAAAGTTTAAATCAAAAGTTATGTTTTGTAAAATAAGTGCATATTTTTACTGATACAAACATCTATGCGGTATTGTTATAATGCATACATTCAAGCCTTGCGACTGTGGCGACAAACAATTAAACAAATTAAAGGTTTATCTAAATTATGTATATCGGATTCAGTCATTTCCTACTTCCAAACAAACCTAGGAAGCCAGAAATGGGAGTTGTCAATTCCTATGGTACCACTACTTACTACCGGGCGGCATGACCAATGTTAATGAACGTACTTTTGTCCCATTTAAACAAACCAAATGCAAGCATGTTATGTGAAAACAATGTACTAAGTATGCAAAAAATGAACATACATAGCATGAATATGATGTAAATCAATGTGTACATATGCTGAAATGAACATATGAAACAAATGTGTTTATGAAATCAATGTACTAGCATGTTAATTAAACATACATAGTATAAAATATGGATGAAATCATGTACTATAGGTGTACTAATGAACATAGCATGTATATGATATAAAAACATGAAAAGCACGAAAGTAACAAGTAGGCACATGCGTTTCATCCCAAAATGTTTGAAAACATTAAAAGAGGGGTCTATGTACTCACTTGAGATTGCTCAATAGTCTTTGGATAACAACCAAGCAATGCTAGAAAGATCACGGAATCAATCAGCACCTAATATAGGTAACTACGTTAATAAACCGGACCTAAATCGGAAGATCGGATAAAATGTGGTTTCGTAAACCAAATGAGTATAGGAACTCATGTAATATGTGTCACACCCCGACCGCGTAAAACATCAAACCGCGGCGGAAACGTCGGGGAGTGTAGCAACAAAATTATTGTTTCACAACCATGGTAATTAAAGTTTTGTTTTATTTATTACCAAAGGAGTCACATTGTCTTAAAACAACAGAAACAAAGAGTACATAACGAAAATTAAACTAGTCTAGCTTCATTTTATGTCACTAAGGCACAGGTCCGCCTACGTGTATCTTGCTCATCCTATGCATCAGCTCCTGAAAACACATGTGAAAATAGGTACGTCAGCATAAAAAAGCCTGTGAGATACATAGGTTTATTGATTTAGGATTCATGACTTGTATTTGAAAGAAAAGTTTAACAAAAGTTAGTCATGAATCTTATTAAAAAGTTTTCTTTTATAAATCATATGAAAATCAATAAGTAAATAGATGATATATAAAATAAAGATGTGTGGTTAAATAAATAACCAAGTAAATGAATTTGTATAAGTTATGTTATTTGTAAAACAATGTTTATATGAAAATATGTTCTTTGTATAAAATGCAATATGTCTAAATTGAAATGGTTTACATAACGCTACGATATGTAATATCCTAAAAGCACTTATATATAGGAAGTACCAGCGGCGTATCCACCATATTTTATCATATTACACACGCCTCGTTATGTAAATCACTTACCCAAACGAACCACCAATATGTCTTGTTTAAACAAATGACAAATGTTTATGTGTACGATGTCTATTGTCAAATGTAAATCATGTAATGTGTAAACAAATGTCATGTATGTCAAGTAAAAAGTGACTACTTAAACCATATGTAAAATGTATAAAACAAAGTATTGAAATAAATCATTGTTTAAATCAAGGTTATGTTTTGTAAAATAAATGCATACTTTACTGATACAAACATCTATGCGGTATTGTTACAATGCATACATTCAAGCCTTGTGACTCTGGCGAAAAACCCTTAAACAAATTAAAGGTTTATCTAAATTATGTTTATTGGATTCAGTCATCCCTTAATCCAAATAAACCTAGGATTCCAAGGATGGGAGTTGTCAATTCCTATGGTACCATTACTTACTACCAAGCGGCATGGCCAATGTTAATGAACGTATTTTTGTCCCATTTAAACAAACCAAATGTCATACCAAATGTAAGCATGTTATGTGAAAACAATGTACTAAGTATGCAATAAATGAACATACATAGCATGAATGTGATGTAAAACAATGTACTAAGTATGCAACTAATGAACATACATAGCATGAAAATGATGTAAAACAATGTGTAAATATGCTGAAATGAACATATGAAACAAATGTGTTTAATAAATCAATGTACTAGCATGTTAATAAAATATACATAGCAAAAACATTGATGAAATCATGTACTATACATGTACTATATGAACATAATAAGCATATGATATAAAAACATAAAAAGCACGAAAGTAACAAGTAGGCACATGTGTTTCACCCCAAAAATGTTTGAAAACAGTAAAAGAGGGGACTATGTACTCACTTGAGATTGCTCAATAGTCTTTGGATAACAACCAAGCAATGCTAGAAAGATCACGGAATCAATCGGCACCTAATATAGGTGACTACGTTAATAAACCGGACCTAAATCGGAGGATCGGATAAAATGAGGTTTCCTAAACCAAATGAGCATAGGAACTCATGTAATATGGTTTAACAAAGCCTACATTCTAAAACAGAACCTATCCTAAGCGCTTACGACCCATTATGACTCGTTTAGGAAGAGCTTTCGCTACTTTAACGCGTCGTTCGCGTAAAACATGTTTGGATCGCCTAACTAGTCCTATGACAAGTAATATATGCCTTAACATGTCTAATAATGTTGCCTAATTAGTTTAGATGTCAAAATTTAGGTTACATATGCTTAAAATGAATTTATGCGCAAAAAGGGCATTTTGGTTATTTTCCTAAGGCATATAAACTACCTATTATACAACTAACTAAACGTAGTGACCATAAGGTATAACCTCGGAAGGTTATTCCCTATATAACTATGGTCACAAAATATGTTTGGTCAGATCTTAATGATCGACCAAACGGGTCGGGTTCGAAAGTCTAAGAGGTTGTTTAGACCGCTTATCTTTACGACCCTATATAAGCACTAAACTAAAAGTGACGAGTTAAACATGTTAAAACATGTTTAACGAAGTTTGAAAACAAGTTTGATATCAAAACAAAGGGTTTTGATACCCATAAATAGTTTGGTTGTAAAATACGGATAAACGCGCATTTTTACCGAAACTATGACTCGTTACTACACCTAAATAACGTGGTAATCAGTAGGTATAGTCACCGAGGACTATGACCATCGTGATTACGCTCACGTTGCGAAGTTCAAACGAACTTCGTGTTGACCATAGACTGGTCAAAGCTGAAAGTCAAACATTGTTTGACTTTCGTGCTTAAAAACGCGTAAAAGAACGAAAGAAACTTACAAGAGGTCCAAGAAATGGAGATTTGATCTAAAAATTCTCAGGTATGAAGTGTAGAAACTTCAACTTAGAGAATATAATCAGATCAAGGTGTGAGGATCAAGTGAATTAGAAGTGGGTATTTATAGATTTCGGGCCACCGTTAGGATTGTTCCTCGATAAAAGAGCTTTAATCTGAGCCTTACATGTGTGCCCATTGTTTTGAAATACCATGGGTGCCTTAAAACAAGCCCATAGATTCGAAAATACCATTTGCAACACATGGGAACAGCTGTATCAAGCTGGAAACAAGAATCTGCAGATCTGATGTTCTCTCGCACCCCGTGTAAGCCAAGTTTGGCAGATTTACAGTTTAGGTCCCTGCAGGTTCAAAACTTGCTTTTCGATACATTTTTGGCACGTTTAAGGCCCGTTAAGCCATTTTCAAGGCTCTACAATGATGCCTAAGCATTGGGGACATGAAACATGCTTGAAAATATGTCGGATGTCGGTTCTTTTGGCCGTACAATCACGTTATTTGGTTAATTACGACGAAACACGAACGGACGCGAAAAACGATCCAAATTACGCGACGAATGGAATTTTATCATGCCAATCACTAAAATAAAATATTTTAATGATTACAAAAATTTTTGGATCTCCGGATGTATTCAGAACGTAAGATATGCGCGAAAATGCAAACTTATGCACTTTTTGACGCTTTTAGTCCCTGATTGATCTAAAAGTTTATTTTAGCACACCGAACCCTTCAAAGCCTATTTCTAAGCTATGTAAAGGATATTTATGGTATGTTTAACTTATGATCATGTTCCGGATTGTCTGTTACAGTATGAATCGGCATACTTTCGCAGTTTGTCGAATTTAGTCCCTGTAAGCAAATAAACTTGATTTTGCCACACCAAACCCTTCAAAACTTATTTATAAGTTATGTAAAGATTATTTAAGGTATGTTAAGCATAAATTGATGTTCTGAAGTGTTTGTCACGTTAAACTGATTACGTTTACACATCGGTTTGCGTATAACTTTCCAGAAAGCGATATAGAGTTTGAAATTGAACAAAAATCAAAACATACAAAATGTCAAACATAAACAAGCAAATATTGGGATCAAATAATTTTTTTTTAATTGAAAATTGAACTATTCATAGTTTATACAATGATTACAAGCACAGATGTCACAGTCTCCCCTACTTGTAGAAATTTCGTCCCGAATTTTATTTAGAGGAAACTTGTGAGAAAAGATGTGGATATTTCGCCTTCATTTGATCTTCACGTTCCCAAGTAAATTCTGGTCCACATTTAGATTCCCAGCGAACTTTGACAAGTGGAATGCGCTTGCGTTTGAGCCATTTTTACTTCACGGTCCATGATTTCCACAGGTTTCTCAACAAAATGCATCGTGTCATCAACACGAATCTCATCAAGTGGTATGTGGAGGTTCTCATCAGCTAAACACTTCTTGAGATTGGACACGTGAAAGGTTGGATGAACATTTCCAAGTTCAGGAGGTAACTCAAGTCTGTAGGCTACCTTACCGATTCTTTCGACGATCTTGAATGGTCCAACATATCTATGTTCAAGTTTTCTTGTCTTTCCAAATCTGATCACACCTTTCCAAGGTGAAACCTTGAGTAGAACGCGATCACCGACTTGAAATTCCAAGGGCTTGCGTTGTCATACCCCGACCACGTAAAACAACAAAACGTGGCGGAAACATCGGGGAGTGTTGTAACAGAAACATTGTTTCATAACACATGGAAATTGAAATACTGTTTTATTGAATAAAAGAGTGACAATGTCTTGACAATCAAAAAAACATAACATAAATAACTAGTCTTGCATCTTTTATTGTCGCTAAGGCCCAAGTCCGCCTAAGTATATCTTGACAAGTCCTATGCATCATATCCTGAAAACACATGTGAAAATAGGTACGTCAGCATAAAAATGCCTGTGAGATACATAGGTTTTGCGAAAATAAGATTCATGACTTATGTTTAGGAAAATGTTTAGTCATGAACCTTGTAGTTTGCTTTGTTTTGTAAATCATTTGAAAAGCAATGAGATCAGGTGATATGTATAAGTAAGAGAATAATGTATGGTTAAATGAATAACCAAGTAAAATGAGTTTATATAAGATAAGTTGTTTTGTAAAACAATGTCTTGTGAAAAGTATGTTATTTGTATAAAATGTTATATGTCCAAATTGAAATGATTCAAATAACGCTACGATATGTAATACCATACAAACACTTATATATAGGAAGTACTAGCGGCGTATCCACCATGCTTGTATCATATTACACATGCCTCGTTACTTAAGTCACTTAAACAAACCACTAATGTAATAAGTCTATGTTTAAACCAATTGTCAAAAGTCCTTGTATAAATCATATCAAATGTTAATAGTCCAAAAGTAGTCAAGTAATTGTGTAACCAAAATGATATGTATGGCTAGTGAAATGCATTAACTAAACCATAGATGAAATGCACAAAACAAAGTATTGAAGTAAAACTTGGTTTAAATCAAAGTTATGTTCTGTGTAGTAAATGTATGCTATACTGATATAAACATTTATGCGGTATTGTGAAAATTCATACATCCAAGCCTTGCGACAGTCGGATAACTATGTAAAAATGAGTTATCAAAAGAATATGTATTCGGATTCGGTCATTCCTTACGTCCAAACAAACCCGAGATTTCAGGAATGGGATTTGTCAAGTCCTATGGTACCACTACCTACTACCGAGCGGCATGATCGGTGTTAATGAATGTATAGTATAGTTTAAACAAACCAAATGTCATACCAAAATGTAAGCATATGATGAATAAGAAATGTACTAAGTATGCTAAGTTAACATACAAAGCAGAAAAGTCATGTAAATCAATGTGCTAGCATGCTATCAGTTAACATACATAGCAGAAATGTAATGTAGAACCATGTACTAAGTATGCACACAATGGACATACATAGCATAAAATGTAATGAAATCATGTACTATAATGTACTAATGAACATAGGAAGTATATGATGTGAAAACAGGAAATCATGAAAGTAACAAGTAGGCACATGTGTTTCACCCCAAAACAGTTTGGAAAAACAGTAAAAGAGGGGTCTATGTACTCACTTGAGATTGCTCAGAAGTCCTAGGATAACCACCAAGCAATGCTAGAGATCACGGAATCAAACGGCACCTAATATAGGTAACTATGTTAATAAACTGGAAGATCTGATAGAATGAGGGTTCGTAAACCAAACGAGTATAGAGACTCGTGTCATATGGTTTAACAAAGCCTACATACTAAATGAAACCTAACCTAAGTGCTTACGACCCGTTTAGGTAGCTTATGCTACTTTAACGCGTCGTTCGCGTGAAACGCGTTCGGACCGCCTAACTAGTCCTATGACAAGTGTTATATGCCTAAACATGTTACATAATCAGTTATGTGACAAAATTTTAGGTTACATGTGCTTAATTACCAATTATACATGAAAAGGGTATTCTGGTAATTTACCTAAGGCATATAAACTACCTATCATACAACTACTTAAACGAAGCGACCATAAGGTATAACCTCGGAAGGTTATTCCCTATATACTATGGTCACTTAATGTATTTGGTCAGATCCTAATGATCGACCAAATGGGTCGGGTTCGAAGGTATAAGCGATTTATCAGATCGCTTACCCTACGACCCTAAACAACGTGGTAATCAGTAGGCATAGTCCCAAGGGACTATAACCAACGTGATTACACTCACGTTGCGAAGTTCAAACGAACTTCGCATTGACCATAAACTGGTCAACGCAGAAAGTTAAACAAAGTTTGACTTTCAGACTCGAAAAGACTCGAAAAGCAATAAAAGAACGAAAGAATACTTACGAAGGGTCCCCGAATGCTAATCTCGATCCAAGAATCTCAGGTATGAAACAATGGTTTCAACTTAGAGTTTCTCAAATCAAAATTCTTGTAATTTTTGCAATGGGGTGGATGGGTATTTATAGGAATACCCGAACCGTTAGGATCGTTTCTTGGAAAATGTGATCGAATCTTGTGCGTACATGTGTTGGAATGTTATGGTGACTAAAAATGGGTTCTTATCAGCTGACTAGACAAGTGTGAGTGTGTGATGGAGGATTAAACAGCTGCAAACTGCTGTTAAATGCAGTTGATCTGGTCAGGAAGGCGGGCGCGGCCCGCTTCAACATGTGCAGAAACTCAGGCGGGCCGCCTGGGAGTCACAGATCAGAAATAGTTTTGCAAAATGACAGTTTCAGTCCCTGTTAGTGTTTAAGGCCGTTTCCGACACTTCTAAGGCCCGTAAAGCCAACTTTAAGGCCCTAAAATGATGCTTAAACATTGTGGACATGAAACATGCTCAAAAATATCTCAGATGTCGGTTCGTTTGGCCGTACGATCGCGATGTTCGCTTAATTACGATGGAATGCGCATAAGCGCGAAAAACGATCCAAATTGCGCGACGAATGGATTTTTCTTATGCCAAACACTAAAATAAAATGTTTTAGTGCTTACATAAATTTTTGGATGTCCGGATGTATTCAGAGCGTAAGTTATGCGCGAAAATGCAAACTTGTGCACTTTTTGACACTTTAGTCCCTGAATGACCCAAAAGTTTATTTTAGCACACCGAACCCCTTAAAGCCTATTTCTAAGCTATGTAGAGGATATTTAAGGTGTGTTTAACTTATGGTCATGTTCCGGAATGTCTGTTACAGTTCAAATTGGCATACTTTCGCAGTTTGTCAAGTTTAGTCCCTGTAAGCGAATTAGCTTGTTTTTGGCATACCAAACCTTCCAAATCTTATTTCTAAGTTATATAAAGGTTATTTAAGGTATGTTAAGCCTATTTCACTATTCCGGAGTGTTCGTTGCATTAAACTGGTTATATTTACGCATCGGTGCGCGTATAACCTTCCAGAAAGCGATTTAGAGTTTTGAAATTGAACATAAATTGATATGTGCAAATGATACATATATTTTTACAAATCCCAAGTATGAAATATAATATTTCATTGGTTCGGTATTTGTTTGATGGCCGTGGAGGCACAGGTGTTACAGTCTCCCCTACTTTAGGAAATTTCGTCCCGAAATTTTATCTAGAGGAAACTTGTGTGAGTTTGAAAACATGAAGTTTGAAAAGATCGAACAACATTGGTTAGGGTTCTGAACTTCTAGTAACTTTAATAACATCATGCTTGCAATGTAAGAAGGATACTTATATACAAGTATATGAAGCGTCATTGGTGCGTCCACCGTACCTCCATTACATCGTTCTCATTTCGTTATTGTTGTCACTATCGGTTCTTACACATAATAAATCTTACTGTGGTTACCGTGCACTGAATCTCATAATTATGTACGCGTCCATAATTAGACAATTCCTTGCATAGTTCACACAGTCTATTTTATAATGTGTAGGGGAAAACCAAATGAACAAACCTGTGATGAGTGTGACTAGACCACCATAGGGTCCCTTTTATTAAATCAATAAATGATTTTAATAGACAACCAAGGAGTCTTTTCAGCTTATATCATCACATGTCATTCTTAACCAGATTTTTGAATCAATCTTTTTTACTAGACCACTAAAAGGGTCTCTTATGAATCATGGAATAGTACTATATAATCCAAGGGTCTTAACTATTACATAGAAGCCCATTCAGGATTTAAGGTAGTACATTTTTGAATATCCTACTACGAATCCCTCATATAAAGATATGAAAGATTCTACGAGGATTTGGATAACTAATACCCGGAGTATAAAAACACAAAATGTATAAAAGAAAACATAAGATGAATAAACACATAGTCACATAACCACGAAATTGTTTGTTAATTTGTCTTGTTAATTGCGTACATGTATTTAAAGCATACTAGGAATCCATTTCGTGGATTTCATTTGGTACTTTAAACGTTATAAAAAAAATCTAACTATAAAGATAGAAAGATTCAAAAAGAAAATTCGATTTCGATTGTAAGGAACCGAAATGTTCGAATTAAGGTACATAAGGAATCCAATTAAGGACTCTGATTTGCATGACAAATATCCACAAGGATCTAATTGTGAAAATAAAAAGATCCCATATGGATTTTAGAAGATGAAGATGTTTTGAAACCTTGTACTGGATGTGCTTATGTCAAAACATGAAGTAAGAATGCTTATGAAGTTGAGATGCTTGATATGTCAAGGTGACATATGAAGCAGAATTTGAAGGTTAAGTCAATGTATGAGGAAAAATATTTTTGAAAACCATGCATGGGGTTAAAAATGTTTTTGAAACCTTATATATAATACCTTTGAAATCATAAAGTAGGTGTATTAGGTAGGTATATTCCTAAAAATGTTTTAAAATTATGTGAGATAAATTTTGAAATTATGTATAAGGTTTTTGAAAAACATGAATGATGCTTTTCGAAATCATGCACTTGATAAGAAAATGTACTGTGTTAATATTGCCTTCAGATTATATGAAATATTTTGAAATTAGGAAGGTTGGTTTTGATAACATGGCCAATGTTTTTGAAATAACATAGACAATGCATTTAGAAAAAATGTTTCCAAACTATATGAAATGTTTTGAGATCGTGAAGATTGTTTTTGAAATACTTGTACTGTATATGTTGAAAAATTTACACGTAATGAGTATAAGATTTGGAAATACCCTTAGTTATTTAACCAAGGATTCAAAGGCACAGATGTGCAGAAGCATGATTACTCATAATGTCACTTTATTTTCTGTACTTTGTTTCTTAGAGTGAAACGAGTACTTAAAATTTTTGAGAGAATCATGAGCGATCATTTGAAAGAGAGAAATCACGAGAGTAGTTTGTAAGGAACATAGTTCCTTAATGCAGGTATCATAGGAAAATCATACACACATGTAACTATACTTGTATATCAGAATTTGTGAACAACGATTTATTTATAAACAAAACAGATTGTTTCACATTACAAGGAAACAAAAGAACAAAAGCATAAGACAGCAACATCTTCTAGTCAGCCAACTGCTCATCCGTGGGTTGGATTTGCATTAGCAATCTTTGGGCAATCCCTTAGGAAATGGCCCATCTCGCCACAGTTGTAGCAAGACCCTGGTGAGAAACGAGCTTGAGCAGAGTGGGCTTGTGGTTGGTTTGGACCACCTTGGTTCGGGTTACAACGACAAACATTTGCCAGGTGACCGAGTCGCCCGCACGATGCACACAGATGACACTGTAAGTGAGCTTGGTGATGCCCATTACATTTGTCGCAAAATGGCGTTGTTCCCTTGTATTGCTTCTTAGCAGGTTGTGCTACCACCCGGATGGGTCCTGCTTGATTTGGTACTGCTGTAGTTGGGCAAACCCTTGCTGTATGACCTATAAGTCCACAAATATGGCATTTGCGGCACTTCACACTAGCCTGATGATGAAGGCTACATTGGTTGCACAAAGGGGCAGTTCCTATGTATGGCTTCCTAGCTGGTGGCCTTGCCACATGGCTAGGTCCCGCTTGATTAGGTGTAACCGCTGCGGGTTTCTTTGAAGCCTTACGCTTCCTTGATTTTGGTGCTGGCTTGACTTCTGCTTCCTTTGGTGGCTCTTGAGTGGCTTCATTGTCGAGACGAGAGGCTTCATTTTCGAGACGAGCCATGGCAATGCCTAAATCCACAGTCTTCTGAATCACTTCGCCTATTTGCTGGACAAATTTGGCTGTTCGCTCGGACATTTGACCAGTGCTGAGAGGAATAGACATTCTAGAAGAAAATGAAAGACATAGGAAGAAACAAGTGAAAGGTTATTGGATAATCAATATAGAATGGTAACGAATGAAAATTGTGATCATTTGTTTGTTACCTAAGGCAAACAAATGAGATGGTGACAAATCAAAGTAAATGGGTCAAAAATAATGTATCGCGAAGACATGCTCGCCTATAAGTGAATACTCATCCCAAGAATTCCCAGGTAAGCACAACTGGTCTCACGTCTAATGAGATGTATACGAAGTGCTTACCTAGACAGAAAACCCAGAATACAGGCATTCACCCTTCCAGTTTGCACGTGTTCACATTATTTAAAACCCAAAACCTTGACGAGGTTTTGAAAACTCAAAGGGGTTCAAAACCATATAATAGAGGGTTCAAAACCTTACAATTGTCACACCCGCTCATAGCGGAAACGCAAGGTGTGATCTGTCTGGTTTTCATTGCATAAATATCGATGTACATGAACAAACTATATGAATAAAACATACTCCATTGCCATTACATAGTGTTTCAAAAGATTACAACATAAGTTTAGTGTGTCGGTTACAAACCATTAACATGAAAATAAAGCGTTATTGTTTCATACATTAACTTGAAATAAACTACAAAGGTTTAAACCATCATCTTTCCGCAAAGAGGCGGAAGATAATAGTTAAACCCTTCAAAAGATGGCATGGAGTTCCTGTACTTGTTATCTTGACTGGGAAATCCGACATGGTCCTTTAATTCCCTGAAATACATGTTAAGTTTGGAAAACATCAACAAAAGTTGGTGAATTCATGCAATTTAGTTGTAAACGATGTATGAAAAATGTGAGTTGTAGTATGTAAAGCGTCAATGAAATTGTTGATCATTAATGTTTTGCAAGGACATTAATATGTGTGACGAAATAGGAAGCAAACCAACCCTAGACGATTTTATGCCGATTCCTATCGACTGGGACACAAACGCACTCTTCTGTATGGGTCCACGACCAAGAGTGGGGCTCGCCAAAACCCAATAGATCTAGTCCTTTGTTCCTTGGTCCAAACTGGATTAATGGTGCTTATAGTATGGCCCTAATTCGCACATGATCTATGGTGTTTCATTACCTAACTTTAACATACTCTGAACATGTATCTTCCCCGATAGTTGTAAAGTTGTAAAACATTTAAATGAATAGGGGAACATGAACTCACAGTATCGCGTCCTGTGAATAGATGTAAATAAGATCTCACGTGCGGTCGTCCTGAATAGCGTTGAGACCTACAAATGTTCTTATTTTTGTTAGACACTTCGGTCTTTGCAAATAACTTGAGTACAAGTCTTTTGTCTTGAGTATGTGTAAGACTTGTATGTCTTTACTGTTCGTTAACTGTGTATTCGATGTATGAGTTGTTCAAATGTTCGTTAACTGTGTATTCGATGAATGAGTTGTATAGTCGGATCTCGTCCGCTGAATCTCGTGTCTTGTATGTATCACTTGTATAGTTGTGTTTCCAATAATAGTATCATTGGGCCAAGCCCATGTTTTCAAGTTATTGGGCTTAAATAGTGCTGGGCCTCAAATAGTGTTGGGCCTGAATAGTGTTGGGCTTGAATAGTGTTGGGCTTGAATAGTGTTGGGCTTGAATAGTGTTGGGCTTGAGTAGTGTTGGGCTTGAGTAGTGTTGGGCTTGAGTAGTGTTGGGCTTGAATAGTGTTGGGCTTGAATAGTGTTGGGCTTGAGTAGTGTTGGGCTTTGGCCCATATGTTTGGTGTTTGGGCTTAGCCCATGAATTTATGTTAAGCCCATAATGAAGTTAAGCCCATTAAGAAAACTAAGCCCATTAAGTGTAAGTAGCCCATTTGTAAAAATAGTCTATTAAGTATATTAAGCCCATTTGTAATAAAAATAGCCCACTAGTATAATAAGCCCATTTATTTTTATAAAAACCTTTTTATAAAAATTTACTAAGTACACTTGTTAGTAAATAAAACATACTAGTTTTTATAAGTTTATAAACATCCGAAATTTGTTATTGATTGCTTATTTATATTTCGTGTTGGAAAAATCGTCTAAACATCGTAGTAATTCTTCGGATTGGCAATTCACTTAAGTAGTCGTCCGTCGTTCATTTTGACCATAATTGGTGTCCGATTATTCTAATCGTCAGTAACTCGTTTTAAGGCGTAATTATGTGAAGTCTCGTAGGACTTTTGTTATAACGTGTTTTGAGTTTAAAGGTGACATGAGATTCAAGTTCCTACAATGATATATATAACTAATACACCAAGTAATATATCACTCAAAAATTGTTAAAGTAACCAAATATATATTTTCTAAAAAAAATATATATTTTTCTTGTCTTTTATTTTATAAACCCTTCTTTAATAACCTTTTTAAATCTTGTAGAGATTTACCCAAAAATGTTGTTATTTTATAAAATAAAGTTTTTATAAAAATTGGCCATATAACCTTTGTATTTTTATCTTAACCATGTTTCATTAAACATATCATTTTCTTTATTAAATCAACAACAATTTATTCAACATCTTAACTAAACATTATGAGACTTTTATAACATGAAATTATCAAGATGATATGCAAATCATGTAGGGTTTTAAACATGATCCTTTCATATGTTAACTAGTTCAAAAACCAAGTTTAATTCTAGTTTTAACAACTTTTATAAAAATCTTTAGTTGTATGTTATTTTTTTATAATCTTGTGAAAGTCTTGTTTTTAAATAAAAACCCTAAATACTTTCACAAGATCACTAGATATGATCATCCCTTTAATCCTTTATGTTAAAACCCTTTAACATAAACATGTATAATTTTTAGATCATATCTTTCAACATCTTCTAACACTTTATTTGTAGCATAATCATCATAACAAGATCTAATATGCATATAATAAGTCTAAGATCACAATATAAACAAACATAATTATATCATGATTTTTATCTTTGCTTCATTGTATTTTTCTTGTTTATTATGTATGATTATATAGTTATTATTAGTTATAATAACAATCATAAACATAATATGTATAAAAAAAAATATAGAAGCTTACTTCTAGCACTAGGCTAGGGATGATCTTAGAGATTATTAAGAACTAAGAAGATGATGATCTTGATGGTGGAACACTTTTGCATGAATGAAAATCCTTCCTTTCACTTCCAAGAGCTTTAGATCACCTCATGTTACTTGAAAATCCATGTTGATCATGAAGGAGATGATAAAAATAATTGGGTTTTTGAAGGTGTTCTTGTGAAAAAGATGAAGATGGTGGGAGTGTTCTTGGTTGGTGATAGATGAAAATGTGTAGTAATGAGGTTGTAAGACTTAATGGTTAAGTGTTGAAATAAATCACCATACTTATCCACTTGTAACACAAAGTAATTACTTAGATATTTTACCAACATAAACAAGGGGGTGGGACCCCTTGTTCACGGTTACAAGGTGGGGGGGGGGGGGGTCTTGTGTGGTAAAATATGTTAGTTATTTTTTTTAGATTTCACAAGAATAAAAAGATGTAAGTATTTTGGTGTTAAGGGTTTGCAATTTTCCGAGATGTTTCTTGACTTGAAATGACCATAAACTAGCTCTATAAGATCAAAAATAATGTTAACTAGTTCGCTACGTGTGCCAAAATATAGTTCGGCTAGATGTGTAGCGCTCGTTTCGCAAGTAGATAGTCGAAAGGTACACTTAAGGAAGTTGTAAGAAAAATTTCCGTTATGTGTGAAATTGATATTCCATAAATATTTTCATATGAAATTGGTGCCTAAACATCTATTTTTGCATCTTGTAATAAAATACAATTGCTGAATTTTGCGGAAAATTCATGAAATGGTCACTTTTAGCGCATTTCGGACAGTTTTTAGTGCTACCAGGCATTGGTAAAATATTAACCAAACCCTTGTATTCCCACATAGGGTTTAATATATAATTGATGTTGGACTCTCATCCGAGTCTTTAAGATGTCATTTTAGATGTTTTCTGCGGATCCGGAGTTTTCGTCAGCACTCTAGTTCACTAGGCACTACTCTAGTTGTTTCGGTGAATTGTTTGCACTATTTCAAATGTACCCAATAAAAGTGAATCATGTGTAATAATAAACGAATATTCCATGAGTTTTCTAAGATGTATTTCATGTAATCATGCAGTCCGAATATTCAAAACACATACTTGTATAATGTAAATCACCGTTTTAAATGTAAGTAAATTACCCGAAAGTGGCAGTTGTCACATTCTCCCCTTGTTATTTAGAATTTCGTCCCGAAATTCTAGCTTTGTTATTCTTTGCAGGAGTCTTCGGAAATAAGTGAGGATATTTTTCCTTCATTCGGTCTTCACGTTCCCAAGTATACTCGGGTCCGTGACGAGAGTTCCAACGAACTTTTACTAATTTGATACGACTTCTCCGTGTTTTATTGACCTTCCAGTCCGTGACCTCAACAAGTTCTTCAGTGAAATGGAGTTTGTCGTCAATGTGAATTTCATCCACAGGAATGGCAACGGTTACTTGTATTGGACTCTTTTTAAGATTCGACACATGAAACGTGTGGTGTACACTGCTAAGTTCATCAGGTAACTTCAACTTGTAGGCAACAGTGCCAATCTTTTCCAAGATTTCAAATGGTCCAATGTAACGCGGGTTAAGCTTTCCACGTTTACCGAACCTCACTACGCCTTTCCAAAGTGAGACTTTCAACAAAACTTTCTCTCCAACCTCGGAAAATGCTTGTTTTCGCTTTCAATCAGCGTAGATCTTTTGTCGATCGCGAGCCGCCTTGATACGGTCTCGGATCCGAAAAATTTTATCCGTAGTATCTTGAACTAGTTCCGGACCAATTAATTGACTATCGCCCGTTTCCGCCCAACATAGCGGAGAGCGACACTTTCGACCATAAAGAGCTTCGAACGGTGCAGCTCGTATACTTGTATGGTAGCTATTATTGTAGGAAAATTCAACTAGAGGTAGATGATTATCCCAATTGCCGCCTAGATCCATAACACATGCACGAAGCATATCTTCGAGTGTTTGGATTGTCCGTTCGCTCTGACCGTCAGTTTGTGGATGAAAGGCCGTACTTAGATTCAATTGAGATCCAAAGGCCTGTTGAAATGATTTCCATATTCTTGACACAAAACGACCGTCTCGGTCTGAAATGATTGAAATAGGCACTCCATGACGAGCCACTATTTCTTTGAGATAGATTTCCGCTAGTTTCTCAGTACCATCCTTCTCCCGAATCGGTAAGAAGTGTGCGAACTTTGTCAATCTATCGACGATTACCCATATCCTTCTCCCGAATCGGTCTATGTACTCACTTGAGATTGCTCAGAAGTCCTAGGATAACCACCAAGCAATGCTAGAGATCACGGAATCAAACGTCACCTAATATAGGTAACTATGTTAATAAACCGGACCTAAATCGGAAGATCTGATAGAATGAGGGTTCGTAAACCAAACGAGTATAGAGACTCGTGTCATATGGTTTAACAAAGCCTACATACTAAATGAAACCTAACCTAAGTGCTTACGACCCGTTTAGGTAGCTTATGCTACTTTAACGCGTCGTTCGCGTGAAACGCGTTCGGACCGCCTAACTAGTCCTATGACAAGTGTTATATGCCTAAACATGTTACATAATCAGTTATGTGAACTGTTCAAAGAAGGATATTGAATGTCTATGTTTTAACAAGATACTTTATGATGCTTCAGACAAAGTTCAAGCACAACAATATCAGAAGATGGCGAACTTGTGCTTTGAAAAGAACATCAACTCAGGAAGATATTGGCAGTCAAAGTTCAGAGAATTAGAGTTGGAGGAGTTTCTAAAGAAAGATAAGCGCAGCGAGAGATTCAGAAAGATTGCTATGAGAGCTGCCATTGTGGGTCAAAGAAAGCTTATGAAGCCTCCACCAACTGACCAAACACCAATAGAAAAGGAGGAGAATAAGATCCCAAGGTGGGATAGAAAACGAGATAGTGATCCTGAGTACAGGAAATACTGGAATGAAGTTGGTAGACCTCTGAGGCGCAAGTTGCTTGCTGAACGAGAAGAACAGAGGAGACAGAAAGTTAAGGCTAGAAGACGCAGCAGGAAGATGACTTAAAGACTATGCAGGAAGGAAGACTACAACTACATCCAAGGGGGAGTCTGTTAGTGCATTATGTATGTAGCTTCCGTCTGTATCGAGTCTATGTATTTTTGTCCTGTATGTGTGTTTGTATATTTGTATATGTATGTATTTTATATATAGACAAAACAGGGAACAAAGCGTTAACTGTCAAGTGTAATCCGAACGGATGGCAATCCGATCGGATGACCATCCGATCATCTGACACCCACACCTTCCCTGGATTGCCTATAAATAGTGGACTAGGGCCATTTGTCTAGAACTTTTTGCCTGATTGTCATAGCTAAGCTCTCTCCGATTGTCATCTGGAACTCTTGTATTTTCACATTCTATCAATGAAATTGGACATGTTAAGCGTTGAGATTGTTGTTGGTGATTCTCAGACGATGTCGAGGGATTCCGCACCTCGCCATTGATCAATTCAGCCAAGTTCTTCTATTAGAACCGTTCATGCGTTGCACTCACAGAAGGAATCAACGTGATCGAAAGTGAAAATGAACCTGACTTGGTGATAATCGGCGAGGTTACCGACAAGAAAGACGAGTAGCAATAAAAAGTGAGTTGCGGCTACTATGATTAAGGGGGAGAATGATGTCTGATAATCAGCCAAGCCACAGAAAAAAAACGCAGCGGCGTTTGTTTATTTTATTTAGTAGTTTATTGGGTCAGACCTTTATGTTTTTATTTGTTTTCTGTATTGAGCCGCTGGCCAAAAAACTCTTATGTATGTTGGGTCAAACACTTATGTTTAGAAGTCCATTAGGGTTGTCAAGTTTGGGCCTATTTTGAAGAGACGTGAGTGTGTATATGATAACTGCATATACGGTTACAAAGGGAATCGACACACCTCTTGCTGATCGACGTAGCCTTTCACTCGCACCCCTTCAACACGTATAAATAGGGTTCCAAACTTCCAGCTTCAAGTGTCTGTATTGCAAGTTTCTGATATACACAAGTTCTGTTTGTTACAAGTCTATTACCATTAGTTTCGATTCTGCAAATTCAGTTTACAGATTGTTTTATTCAATTGTTATCATGAAGACAACTGGTGTGATGTTTGTTACGATTACATCTACGATTTCCATCATATTCGTTCCCGCGCTCAACGGTCCTGGGAACCCGTAAGTGATGATACCAGCAAGACCCCGAGCAATGTTTTCACAAAATTTTGATATTTTTCCAAACATATAAAAATTCTCATTGAACACTTTTCTCAACCTATGATGTCTTCTCAACCTTTGATCGATTGATCTAGCGATCATTTACATACCATCTTCAGCTTCTTTAAGCCTGTAGAAACCCTATAATCACTTGCAAACCGTCCATTGTCTTTGTACCACAACACAACACAACATAAAGCTTCATTAGATGACCGTAACTGGTGTTAACATTTCCTGAACAAGAAGGAATGTAATTAATAATGAACACATATTAGAAAGATTTGTAATTCTAAACGAACAAGAACCATTACATCAGTTAGAATGTACAGAAACCATGAGAAAAAGAAGAAGGTAACAATTTTCAAACGAACTACAACCATTAAATCAGAATAATTTTTCACAACATTTTAAATCACTTCAGATTTCTAGCATTTCAAATTGTATATTCTGGATGCAAATTTTCAAGAATCTGAAACAACTTTTACTCATATCCTGAGAAATTTAGCTAAAAAGTATTAATAACCCAAAAAGTGTTTTCTTATTTGAAGTGTTTTTTCAAGAAAGTGGTTTCTAATAGACGATGAGTATAGATTCCAAGTTTAGTGATCTGTTAAACATGCTAATCAATATAATGTGTTACAATTATATGTTGAGGCATAATTCTAAGCATGTGCATGGGAGACTATTTGAAACTATACTATCTGCACAAACACTTGCAGTTATCTATTAACAGTAAAAAGAAAGACAAACCTAATAAAAGCCAATGAATTTAAATCCAAAGCTTATATTAAGAAAACCAACTAATACACATATAAGATGCCAAATAGGATCATAGTAATCAACCAACAAATCATACTATCAACCGTACATGTTTAAATACAAATGCATTAGATAAAAAAGTGGAAGGGAGTTGAAGTCCTAGCCCTATCTCTGTTATGAATTCCATTACTACCACCACCAAAATACATATAAACAAGAAGCTTGAGATATGAAGCACAAAAAAGAGAGAACAATAAAAGTGTGAAAATAGATGTTTACCATAAACAACAGATAGCAGAGCTAAGCGATGACCAAGAACATGATATAAAGGTTGTTTTCTGTAACAAGCCACGTTCCACTAAGAAAAAATCAAAAGTATAACAGAAGTGCAGAAGTTAGTTATGAATGATTCGGTTTGATTCAGTTAATTTTGGTTAAATAAGTGTAAAAAATTCAATAATCGGTTTTGGTTATTTAGGGTTTCGGTTAAACTATTCAGTTAATTCAGCTTTTGATTGATTCCGGTTTAGTTTCGTCTATTTTCGGTTAATGATTCAATTATTCCTCACTCTTAGACACTATTAATCATATAACGTATCAATTTTTTTAATTAAAAAACCATAGCAATAGTATACTCAAATTAAAGAGAATAAAATATTCGTTTTTAAGATGTAATTTAAAAAAAATATGTTAACGTACAAAAAAGGTATGACCATTTATAAATCGTGAGGGTGCTTAGTTTTTTATAGGGGGATAAAATGTAACTAATAATTAGTTATCTATAATTTTGTTAAAACTTAGTGGGATTAAAGTGTAATTAAGATGAGTGGATTAAAGTGTAATTATTATTTCAAAGTCTAATTTTTAGGTTGTACTTTGTGTATTAAATCTAAAAAAATAGTAACTTTTAAGTATCTTTAAATACCCTTGTCTTATGCATTATATATAGTATAGATATATATAGGGCTGCAAATGAACCAAACGTTCAGCGAACAGTTCGTGAACCGTTTGGCGGGAAGTTCGTTTGTATTCGTTCGTTTATTAAACAAACGAACACGAACAAGAAATTTTAATCGTTTAGTTAAATGAACAAACATGAACAGAGGTCATGTTCATTCGTTTATGTTCGTGAACGTTCGTTAACGTGTTCGATAATTCATTAGTGTTTTTAGTTTTTATATTTATTTAAATAATTCAAAATTCCAACAAATTAGATATCTAATAAGTGTCAGTGTATTATATATTCTGTTCATGAACGATTATTTGTGTTCGTTTGTTTCCATTTGTGTTCAAGAACATTAGTTTGTGCTCATTTGTGTTCGTCAACATTCGTTTTTATCCGTTGTGTCACACCCCGACCAAGATAAAACAACAAATCGTGGCGGAAACGTTGGGGAGTGTTGTAACAGAATCATTGTTTCATAACACATGGATTGAAGTTCTGTTTTATTAAATTAAATGTATTACATTACATTGAAATTAGAAACAAAACATGAACAAATAGACTTTCATTGTTATTAAGTCACTAAGGCCTCGTCCATTCCTATGTGAGCATGCATCAATATCATCATCAAACATCATCAACTATGGTACCTGAAACACATGTGAAAATACGTCAGCATAAAAATGCCGGTGAGTACATAGGTTTTATGTGAGTGTCAGATTCATGACACGTTTTACCTTTTGAAATAACTCAAACAACTTTCTTATTCGATATTAGAAAAACTAGTTTTGTAAAATATTTAGATTGTGAATTGAAATAACCAAGTTAAAACAAATTTGTTATAATTTATAAAACCTCGATACCATGAATCTTACTCAAAACATTTGTTTAAGTAAACCCAAATTGTAAATCGTTTTTGAAATAAAACTCGAATGTTTTATATCGTTAGAAAAAACTTGTAATATAACTCTGTTTTGATAACCTTGCCCAAGTGAACTAGATAACGCAACGATATATAATGTGTTAAAAGCACTTATATATAGGAAGTACCAGCGGCGTATCCACCATGCTTTTAACACATTACACCCGCCCCGTTACCTAATCACTTCCCTAACCCAACGGTTCAAACGGTTCACACAATCAATTAGATTTAAACGGTTCACATAATCAATCAGATTCAAACGGTTCACATAATCAATCAGATTCAAATGCTTCACATAGACCAACAATTTCAACGGTTCAAAATAATTCAAAATGTAAAACAATGTGTCCATATGCTGGATGAACATATGCAACAAAATGTAACATGAAAATCAATGTGCTAGCATGCTAAGAGAACATACATAGAAAAACATAATGAAATCATGTACTATATACGTACTAATAAACATAGCAGGTATATAATATAAAAGCATGAAAAACACGAAAGTAACAAGTAATCACATGTGTATCACCCCAAAACAGTTGAAAACAGTAAAAGAGGGGACTATGTACTCACTTGAGAATGCTTAGAAGTCTTGAATAACAACCAAGCAAAGCTAGAGGGATCACGGAAATCAAACGGCACCTAATATAGGTAACTAAGTTAATAAACGGACCTAAATCAGGAGAATAGGAAAAAATGAGGTTTCGTAAACCAAATGAGTGTAGGGACTCATGTAATATGGTTTAACAAAGCCTACATTCTAAAACGAAACCTAACCTAAGTGCTTACGGCCCATTACGACTCGTTAAGGTAGCTTACGCCACTTTAACGCGTCGTTCGTGTAAAACGCGTTTGGACCGCCTAACTAGTCCTATGACGATATTTATATGCCTTAACATGTCTAATAATGTTGCCTAATCAGTTTAGATGCTAAAATTTATGTTTCGTATTCTTAAAATGAATTTATGCGTAAAAAGGTCATTTTGGTCATTTTCCTAAGGCATATAAATTACCTATCATACAACTAACTAAACAAAGTGACCATAAGGTATAACCTTGGAAGGTTATTCCCTATACAACTATGGTCACAATAAATGCTTGGTCGAATCCTAATGATCGACCAAACGGGTCGGGTTCGAAAGTCTAAGCGGTTGTTTAGACAACTTATCTTACGACCCTATATAAGCACTAAACCTAAAGTGACGAGCTAAACATGTTAAAACATGTTTAACGAAGTTAGAAAACAAGTTTTATATCAAGATAAAAGGTCTTGATACCTAAGAATAGTTTGGTTGCAAAATACGCAAGAATACGCATTTTGACCGAAACTATGACTCGTCACTACACCTAAATAACGTGGTAATCATTAGGTATAGTAACAAGAGACTATAACCATCGTGATTACGTTCACGTTACGAAGTTCAAACGAACTTCGTGTTGACCATAGACTGGTCAAAGCAGAAAGTCAAACATTGTTTGACTTTTACGCTTAAAACGCATAAAAGCATGAAAGAAACTTACAAAGGGTCCAAGCTAGGAAGAAATTGATCTAAATACTCAGGTATGAAGCATAAAGCTTCAACTTAGAGCATAAAATTAGATCAAGGTGTGAGGAAAATGGAATGAGAGCTTGGGTATTTATAGATTTCGGAGAACCGTTAGGATCGTTTCTCACATTTCGTGACTTGATCTTGACCCTCCATGTGGGCACATGGTTTTCAAAACCATGGGAATACTTAAAACCATCAAATTCTAGCCCATAGAGTGCAAAACCTTGGGTTAAAATCATCAAAACCTCAAAAATGGACCAAGTTCAATGTATTTGTCAGAAATTTCAAAAATGGTCCCTGCACTTGTAAAACTTGATTTTTTGTCACTTTTAAGCCCCGTTAACCCCATTTCACGGCTCTAAATAAAATTTAAAGTATAGGGAATTTGAAATGTGCTAAAAAATATCTCGAATGTCGGTTCGTTTGGTCGTACGGTTGCGTTGTTCGGTTAATTACGACGGAAATCGTAACGAACGCAAAAACGATCCAAATTACGCGACGAATGGAATTTTATCATGCCAATCACTAAAATAAAATATTTTAATGATTACATAAATTTTTGGATGTCCGGATATATTCAGAACGTAAGATATGCGCGAAAATGCAAACTTATGCACTTTTTGACGCTTTTAGTCTCTATTGATCAATAAAGTTTATTTTTGCACACCAAAACACCCCAAAGCCTATTTCTAAGCTATGTAAAGTATATTTAGGGCATTTTTAACTTATGATCAAGTTTCGGAACGTTCGTTACTATACAAATCGGTATAGTTTTGGAGCTTGACGTAAATAGTCCCTGCGATAGAACAAACTTGATTTCGACACACCAAACCATCCAAAACTTATTTCTAAGTTATTTAAAGGTTATTTAAGGTATGTTAAGCCTATATCATGGTTCCGGAGTGTTTGTTGCATTAAACTGGTTATATTTACGTATCAGATCGCGTATAACCTTTCAGAAATCGATTTAAAGCTCGAAATCGAACATGAATTGATATGTGCACATGATACACATATTTATACAAATCTCAAGTATGAAAACACAATATTTCATTGATTTGGTATTTGTTTGATGGTCGCGGAGGCACAGGTGTCACAGTCTCCCCTACTTTAGGAAATTTTGTCCCGAAATTTATTCGTAGGAGCCTATCTATGACTTTGTGTTAAATACCCATCAAAGATAAGGCATAATCCTGTCATTTCCTTCAACGGAAATTCTTCAGAAGTGAAAATGAACAGACAGAGTCATTTTCCTCAACGGGCATTCTTCAGAAATGGAAATGAAAATGAACGGATAATCATTTTCTTCGACGGGTATTCTTCAGAAATGGAAATGAAGGAATAACCAAAAGGATATTTATTTCCCTCAACGGACATTCTTCAGAAATGAAAATTAAAATGAACGGATAATCATTTTCTTCAACGGGTATTCTTCAGAAATGGAAATGAAGAAATAATCAAACGGATATTCATTTCCTCAACGGACATTCTTCAGAAACGAAAACGAAAATGAAAATGAACGGATAATCATTTTCTTCGACGGGTATTCTTCAAAAATGGAAATGAAGGAATAATCAAACGGATATTCATTTCCTCAACGGACATTCTTTAGAAACGAAAATGAAAATGAACGGATAATAATTTTCTTCGACGAGTATTCTTCAGAAATGGAAATGAAAGAATAAACAAAAGGACATTCATTTCCTTCAACGGACATTCTTCAGAAACGAAAATGAACGGACAGAGTCATTTTCGACAGGTGCTTCATCAGAACTGGAAATGAATAGAATTAACTCAAAAGGATATTCATTTCCCTCAACGGACATTCTTCAGAAACGAAAATGAATGGACGGAGTCATTTTCAATGGGTGCTTTGTCAGAAATGGAAATGAACAGAATTAACTCTAGACACATGACAAAACTTGTTGTGGTTTCTGTGCACTAAATTCCATAATTATGTATGCATCCATAATTACGTAATTTCTTGCACAATTTGTTTTATAATGTGAAAGGGATAGAATTTGAACAAGCTTGAGACAACTTTGATTGGGTCAACACATAAACACATAAGCACATAATTGTTTTCTTGGTTATTAATTTGTTATTAATTTGACGTTGATTTGAACATGGGTATTCAAGGTATACCAGGAACCCAGTCGATGGACTTCAACGTCCTCAAGAATTTATCTGAAAAGATAGGATGATCTTCCAAAAATTCGATTTTTGATTACAAGGAATCATAACATTCGAATTAAGATACACAACAATTAAGGACTTACGGAAATACCCTTAGGTACCCTATTAAGGATTTATAGAGGCACTTTAGGTATTTGTCCAGAGTTGTAACTTGCGCCTTGTACCTCGTTTCCTTGGAAGAAACGGGTACTTAGGATTTTCGTGGAAAAACGCAAGAGATCATAAAATGGAAGAATTTGGGAGTAGTCTGCTCTTCAAGGAATACGATTCCTTGATTGTCGGTATTGTAGGGGATATGTTGTTTATACATGCAACTAGGGCTGCAAATGAACCAAACGTTTTCCGAACAGTTCGTGAACCGTTCGGCGGGAAGTTCGTTTGTGTTCGTTTGTTTAATAAATGAACAAACACGAACAAGAAATTTCGTTCGTTTAGTTAAACAAACGAACATGAACAAATGTCGCGTTCATTCATTTATGTTCGTGAACGTTCGGTAACGTGTTCGTTTATATTCATTTATGTTTGTTTAAGTTTGTTTGGATTCGTTTGTTTGTTGGTTTATTAGGGATATTAAGAATTAATTTTTACTTAACACATCAAAATTAGCACTGATATATTATTTAATAAATAAACTATTGTTCAACGAGCTCGAGTTTATTTTGTTTGGATTAAATGAAGACTTCGAGTTTATTTTGGGTGGATTAAAGAAGACTTCAAGTGTAATATGATATATTTTTGAAACATTATTTTATGGTAATTTTGTGTATCAATCTTATGTCAATTATGTTTGGATAATTGGTTAATATATCTTGGGCAGATCTATGCCATGTTTATGATGGAAGATTTGTGTTAGTTTTTGTTAACGAATGCTTGTTTGTATTCGTTTACATTCATTAGTGTTCATGAACGTTTGTTTGTGTTCGATTGCGTTCATGAACGTTTATTTATGTTCGATTGCGTTCATGAGCGTTCGTTTGTGTTCGTTTGCATTCGCATTTGTCTTACACCTAAAATTCATAAACAAACACAAACAAACACGAACATGTTCATTTCATTAACGAACAAACACAAACAAAAAAGCTCGTTCAGTAAGTGTTCGTGAACACCTATTTTCCTTAACAAACAAATACGAACATGTTCATTTCATTAACAAACAAACACAAACAAAAAAGCTCGTTCAGTAAGTGTTCGTGAACACCTATTTTCCTTAACAAACAAATACGAACAAGGCCTTGTTCGTGTTTGTTTGGTTCGTTTGCATCCCTACATGCAACCACATAAATACATTACAATGTAAATAAAAGATTTATTTATAAACAACAACAACTGTCTCACAGACCATGACAACAAAAGAAAATAATACATAAGGCTTGATTAATTTCTAAGCAGCGTTGTCTTCCAATCGGTCAGATGCTCATCCCTGCGTTGGATTCGCATTAGCAAGCTTTGGGCAATTCCTTCGAAAATGGCCCATCTCGCCACAATTGAAGCAAGAACCTGGTGGAAAATGAGCTTGAGCAGGATTGTTGCCAGCTTGATTTGGTGCAGCTGCAGCTGGGCAGACTCTAGCTGTATGGCCTATAAGTCCACAAGTTTGGCATTTGCGGCACTTTACATTGGCATGATGGTGAAGGCTACATCGGTTGCACAAAGGTGCAGTTCCGTTGTATGGCTTCCTAGCAGGGGGTTGAGCCGGTTGGTTGGGGACAGCTTGATCATTGTGGGCAACCACGGCGAAGTTCTGAGAAGCCTTTCGCTTCTTGGACTTCTTAGGAGATCCAGTCTATTCATCCTTTGGTTTCGATTCCTCGATCGGTTTCTTGTCGCCCTTACGGAAAAGTTTACCTTTCCTGATCTGAGATTCAGTCAAGGTAGCGAATAGCTCAATGGCCTGCCTAACTGTAGTGGGGTTGCTACCAGTAACAATGTCTTGTACTGAGTCAGGGAGGCCATCAATGTACTTTTCGATTGCCTTATCCAAGGGCGTAACCATGTTTGGGCATAACAGACTTAACTCCTCATAACGGTCCGTGTAGGCTCGATGCTCACCGCTATCTTGCTTAAGATCATCAAATTCCCTTTACAATGCCCTAATCTCATGACGAGGACAAAATTCCTTCATCATTAGAGCTCGAAGCTCTTCCCATGTTTGAGCCAGTGCTACCTCAGCACCCCTATCCCTCATCACACCATTCCACCATGTTAAAGTTCGTTTCTCAAAAACACTAGATGCGAATTCAACCTTTCGCTCAATTGGATACTAAACATGTCTGAAGGTGCTCTCTAGACTCTCGAACCATTGTAGAAGTGCAGTTCCTCCTTGGGACCCAGAAAACTTTGATGGCTTGGCAGAGTTGAATGTCTTGAAGTTGCATGGGGCATTATTGTTGTTGAGGGCTAGGTTACATTGAGAAATGATGTTTGGGATTGCAGCAGCCATTTGCTGTGTAATGATAGCTGCCAGTTCTTCATTAGGTACCTGATTTTCGCGTCGTGGAGGCATTCTAAAAGGGGAAACAAGAGAGAAAACAAATGAAATGGCATTGGGTAAGGATATTACAATTACCAACCAAAGAGGCATGGGTGATGGTCATTTGTTCGAACCACGAAGCAAACAAAAGGCTGAATCAAAGTAAATAGGTCCTCATAATGTATCGAGAAGACATGCTCGCCTATAAGTGGACACTCACTCCAAGAGTTCCCAGGTAAGAGTGACTAGTCCGATACTGCGGATTTGTACGAACACTCTAGCCTTAGACAGAAAATTCAGGGTACAGGCACCCACCCTTCCAGTTTGCACGTGTTCACATTATTTAGCCCAAAATTTGACGAGAATTTGAAAACTTTGAAGGTTCAAAACCTTATAATAAATCATCCTAGAACAGATGACTAGTTTTCAAAGCGGATTCAAAATTTATGTTCTCATTGTGGTTGTCACCTAAAGATAGGTGACGGTATTGTTTTATGACTAAACGCAAGTAAACTCGTGTTAGGGTCCTAGGAAGGTTATAGACTAGGTCAAATCATTACTAATAACCTAATTCCCTATAACCATGAGCTCTGATACCAACTTTTCTGTCACACCCCGACCACGATAAAACAACAAATCGTGGCGGAAACGTCGGGGAGTGTTGTAACAGAATCATTGTTTCATAACACATGGATTGAAGTTCTGTTTTATTAAATTAAATGTATTACATTACATTGAAATTAGAAACAAAACATGAACAAATAGTCTTTCATTGTTATTAAGTCACTAAGGCCTCGTCCATTCCTATGTGAGCATGCATCAATATCATCATCAAACATCATCAACTATGGTACCTGAAACATATGTGAAAATACGTCAACATAAAAATGCCGGCGAGTACATAGGTTTTATGTGAGTGTCAGATTCATGGCTTGTTTTACCTTTTGAAATAACTCAAACAACTTTGTTATTCGATATTAGAAAAACTAGTTTTGTAAAATGTTTAGATTGTGAATTGAAATAACCAAGTTAAAACAGATTTGTTATAATTTATAAAACCTCGATACCATGAATCTTACTCAAAACATTTGTTTAAGTAAACCCAAATTGTAAATCGTTTTTGAAATAAAACTCGAATGTTTTATATTGTTAGAAAAAAACTTGTAATATAACTTTGTTTTGATAACCTTGTCCAAGTGAACTAGATAACGCAACGATATATAATGTGTTAAAAGCACTTATATATAGGAAGTACCAACGGCGTATCCACCATGCTTTTAACACATTACACCCGCCCCGTTACCTAATCAGTTCCCTAACCCAACGGTTCAAACAGTTTCAAACGGTTCACACAATCAATCAGGTTCAAATGGTTCACATAATCAATCAGATTCAAACGGTTCACATAATCAATCAGATTCAAACGGTTCACATAATCAATCAGATTCAAACGGTTCACAGAATCAATCAGATTCAAATGGTTCACATAGACCAACAATTTCAACGGTTCAAAGCAATTCAAAATGTAAAACAATGTGTCCATATGATGGATGAACATATGCAACAAAATGTAACATGAAAATCAATGTGCTAGCATGCTAAGAGAACATACATAGCAAAACATAATGAAATCATGTACTATATACGTACTAATGAACATATCAAGTATATAATATAAAAGCATGAAAAACACGAAAGTAATAAGTAAGCACATGTGTATCACCCCAAAACAGTTGAAAACAGTAAAAGAGGGGACTATGTACTCACTTGAGAATGCTTAGAAGTCTTGAATAACAACCAAGCAAAGCTAGAGGGATCACGGAAATCAAACGGCACCTAATATAGGTAACTAAGTTAATAAACGGACATAAATCGGGAGAATCGGATAAAATGAGGTTTCGTAAACCAAATGAGTGTAGGGACTTATGTAATATGGTTTAACAAAGCCTACATTCTAAAACGAAACCTAACCTAAGTGCTTACGACCCATTACGACTCGTTAAGGTAGCTTACGCCACTTTAACGCGTCGTTCGTGTAAAACGCGTTCGGACCGCCAAACTTATCCTATGACGATATTTATATGCCTTAACATGTCTAATAATGTTGCCTAATCAGTTTAGATGCTAAAATTTATGTTTCGTATTCTTAAAATGAATTTATGCGTAAAAAGGTCATTTTGGTCATTTTCCTAAGGCATATAAATTACCTATCATACAACTAACTAAACAAAGTGACCATAAGGTATAACCTCGGAAGGTTATTCCCTATACAACTATGGTCACAATAAATGCTTGGTTGAATCCTAATTATCGACCAAACGGGTCGGGTTCAAAAGTCTAAGCGGTTGTTTAGACCGCTTATCTTACGACCCTATATAAGCACTAAACCTAAAGTGACGAGCTAAACATGTTAAAACATTTTTAACGAAGTTAGAAAACAAGTTTGATATCAAGACAAAGGGTCTTGATACGCAAGAATAGTTTGGTTGCAAAATACGCAAGAATACGCATTTTGACCGAAACTATGACTCGTCACTACACCTAAATAACATGGTAATCAGTAGGTATAGTCACAAGAAACTATAACCATCGTGATTACGTTCACGTTACGAAGTTCAAATGAACTTCGTGTTGACCATAGACTGGTCAAAGCAGAAAGTCAAACACTGTTTGACTTTTACGCTTAAAACGCATAAAAGCATGAAAGAAACTTACAAAGGGTCCAAGCTAGGAAGAACTTGATCTAAATACTCAGGTATGAAGCATAAAGCTTCAACTTAGAGCATAAAATTAGATCAAGGTGTGAGGAAAATGGAATGAGAGCTTGGGTATTTATAGATTTTGGAGAACCGTTAGGATCGTTTCTCGCATTTCGTGCCTTGATCTTGACCCTCCATGTGGGCACATGGTTTTCAAAAAACCATGGGAATACTTAAAACCATCAAATTCCAGCTCATAGAGTGCAAAACCTTGGGTTAAAACCATCCAAACCTCAAAAATGGACCAAGTTCAATGTATCTGCCAGAAATTTCAAAAATGGTCCCTGCACTTGTAAAACTTGATTTTGGCACGTTTAAGACCCGTTAACCCCATTTCAAGGCTCTAAATACAAGTTAAGTATAGGGAACTTGAAATGTGCTCAAAAATATCTCGGATGTAGGTTCGTTTGGTCGTACGGTTGCGTTGCTCGGTTAATTACGACGGAAATTGTAACGAACGCAAAAACGATCCAAATTACGCGACGAATGGAATTTTATCATTCCAATCACTAAAATAAAATATTTTAATGATTACAGAAATTTTTGGATGTCCGGATATATTCAGAACGTAAGATATGCGCGAAAATGCAAACTTATGCACTTTTTGACGCTTTTAGTCCCTATCTATCAATAAAGTTTATTTTTGCACACCAAAACACCTCAAAGCCTATTTCTAAGCTATGTAAAGTATATTTAGGGCATTTTTAACTTATGATCAAGTTCCGGAACGTTCGTTACTATACAAATCGGTATAGTTTCGCAGTTTGACGCAAATAGTCCCTGCGATCGAACAAACTTGATTTCGACACACCAAACCATCCAAAACTTATTTCTAAGTTATTTAAAGGTTATTTAAGGTATGTTAAGCCTATATCACGGTTCCAGAGTGTTTGTTGCATTAAACTGGTTATATTTACGCATCAGATCGCGTATAACCTTCCAGAAAGCGATTTAAAGCTCGAAATCGAACATGAATTGATATGTGCACATGATACACATATTTATACAAATCCCAAGTATGAAAACACAATATTTCATTGATTTGGTATTTGTTTGATGGTCGCGGAGGCACATGTGTCACACGTTGCCTAAAATTAACAAACAAACACGAACAAGTTCATTTCCTTAACAAAGGAACACGAACATAAAATCTCGTTCGATAAATGTTCATGAACGGTTCGCGAACACATATATTTCTTAACAAACGAACACGAACAAGGTCTTATTCATGTTCGTTCGGTTCGTTTGCAGCCCTAGATATATATTATAGAGGCAGGCCCCCGTGATACGCCGAGGAACACATATACTTATAATCATATAACAAGTTATTTTTTAAATATATAAAAAATTACTATAGCAATAGCATACTCTGAAGAAAAACAATTCTCATTTTATGGTGTATTTTTTCATAAATTATTAACATATGAAAAAAGTTATGGCCAATGTAATTTGTTTAAAAGTCAAGTATTTTAAAATATGTGTTACAAGTTGTATAATGTTTTAAAATTACGTAGGATTGTTTTTTTATTATATGTGTTTTTAAATTAGGGGAAATGGACTGTATCACCCTTAACTATGCAGAATTGGCCAATAGCACGCCCAACTTTCAACTTGGCTCCCACCACCCTCTACTCGACAACTTGGTGTCACTGTCACCCATTCGTTAACTAAACACTAACTCAGTTAGTTTTTTTTATCCTACGTGGCTAAATTTTGATGATGTGGCTTGTTTTTTATGACGTGTAATGCTGAGGTGGCCAATTATTTTTAAAGAAATCTATATTTTAATTATAATTAATATATAAATCTCAATTTAAAAGATCCAAGGCAGCTTTTCTTCTTCTTCCCAAAGACGCACAACCTTCAAACCCTAATTCCTCTTAAAACTCCAAATCCCAAACCAATTCCTCTTCAATCTCTGCAATTTTGACCAAAGAACAACAGTCAAACCCACCGATGCTACTGACGAGAGCAATAGAGAGAAACAGACCGAGCATGATCGATTACGACACCTCAACGTCTCCATCTTCATCGTTTGATGATCAATCAGCTCACAGATCTGCCATCACTTGATATTTCGACGTTATCGGACCGAATGAACTTCTGAATTGAAGGAACTGAAGGTGAATTTGACACGATTTGCAGGTTGTTGCAGCGGCTCGAGGTGGGAGTGGTTGCCGGAGGTTGTTGCAGAGCAAAATCAATCAGAGATTTGAATTGATTGAAATCTGAGTATTTTGTTCATGATGTTTGAGTTCAGATCTGAACTTGATTCTTGTTTGATTGAATTACAAATTATTTGAGCATGATGTTTGAGTTCAGTTCAGATCTAAACTTGATTGTTATTTGATTGAGAGAACAGATGGCGAAAAGAAAATATTTTGAAGTGTTCATAGATTGTTTGATTTAGTTCAGATCTGAACTTGATTCTTGTTTGAATTGAATTGAATTACAAATTATTTGAGCATGATGTTTGAGTTCAGATCTGAACTTGATTCTTGTTTGATTGAGAGAACAGATGGCGAAAAGAAAAGATTTTGAAGTGTTCATAGATTGTTTGATTTTGTTCAGATCTGATTCTTGTTTGATTGAGTTCAGATCTGAACTGATTCTTGTCTGATTCTTGTTTGTTTGAGTTCAGATCTGAACTGATTCTTGTTTGATAATCTGTTTTGGTTTAGCAATCAAAAGAAAAGATTTTGAAGTGTTGATTATCATAAACAGAACATCCATATGTGTATCGGTTTGTATTGAATTAGGTTTTTATATTATGTTTACAGAGATGTTAAATGGTGAGTCCACGTAGGCTGTCCACCTCATCATCCCCATGACACGTAGGATTAAAAACCTAACTGAGTTAGCGATTTTTTAACGAAGGGGTGACAGTGACACCAAGCTGTCGAGTAGAGGGTGGTGGGAGCCAAGTTGAAAGTTGGGCGTGCTATTGGCCAATTTTGCATAGTTTAGGGTGATACAGTCCATTTCCCCTTTAAATTATGTAGTATATAGTCGTATTGACAATTATACATAAGCTAATGAATAGTAGCTGTCACATCATAATGAATAGTAAACTTTCCTTATTGGTTGTCTTAACTTCAAGTCATCTTTTGTTGACTTTTTTCCCCTATACCATTTTTAAGTGTGTATATATATCCATTTTCTTCATAGTTAGTTAGATTATTCATCATGGTGGAGTGGTTTTGTGGTTGTATGTGTTTTAAAGAGACTCAAGTTCAAATCATGGGGTCTTTTTTTTTCCATTTTATGCTTACATAACTTCACGTCATCTTCCTTTTTCTCCTCTTTCACACGCTTTTCTGGTTGTATTTATACAATTCTTATTCCTTATTTGTTGGGTTAGTGGATGCTTAGACATCGCAATAGTCGCCATCGCCAGGAGTTACTAACTCGCTTGCTGCCAACGGCTCTGTTGTATGAAAACTCCACTTGTCAACTTAAAAATAAGACACTAAATAGCACAGCTTTAACAACAACCAAGTATTTAGTCGCAATAAATAGTTTTACAATGACTTGGTTTTGTCGCGCCGCAACGCGGCGCGCAGCATTAAAACCTAGTTACTTAAAAAAAGATCTTTCTTTTTTGAACCAACGCTTTTTATTGCAATAAACATAACTAGCTAAAAGTTAGGGTGAAAGTGGTCATATTTGACAAATTATATATTATATGGACAGCGTAAAACGTAACTGCTCTCAGATAAAATCATGGCCATCCAAAGTATACAACAGTAAATCTCATCCGTATAAACTCTTAAAATAAACTGTAAATGTGGCGGTTCAAGGAGGTTGAGGACTCTCTCTCCTGATTTGGGGTAGTTACCTGATTTCTCGCCATATTATCCCATCTTTTTCTCCACGATCCTTCTTCCAATAACAGAACCGCCTCTTCTTAATTTGGGATAACCTACCCTATTGGTTGAATGACAATCCCTCATCGACCACCCACCGGAATGAAAGCTACAATCACATCGGTTGATGTATCATCCTTGCTGAAATCTTCAAAACTGAGTTCATCTTTGATGTAACCCTAATGGTTATTTGCCGTCAAATTTGAAGACTGAGGTGCGTATCTCTCTGTAGCCCATGTTATTTATTGAGATTCTTTGGTTTGCTTTTAGATTTTATGATTTTGTTGAAGTGTGAACTGCGAAGATTGAAATTACTCCTTTTGGTTGGTATCATGTAGAGTTTAAAACTAAAGAAGCAGCAGGGCAGGTACGTGGGTCCCCTAATGAATTTACTGGCATAGGTCCAACATCACCACTACTTTGGTTAGCAAAGAAGTTTGGCTAAATTGTTTAATGTTAAAATGATTTCTCTTAAATTTGTTACTTGGTAAGCTTTTCTTAACTGCCTAACTGTTTGAGTAATTTTTAATGACTTCGGTATGTTTTACAGATTTGTTGTAAAATGACACATAATTTTTTCTTTCTTTGTTTTTCAATTTCTAGGGCCTATTCTTCCCAGATTGAGAAATTTTCTAATTATATTCTAAGAGATTTGATATAATAAGTGACATTTCAATTTCAGGACATGGATTCAGGTTTATCATCTTATTTTTGAGACAAGTCATCCGATTTAATGCAGTTAGCGTCTTCTTCTCGAAGTGGCATTTCGTCGAACAACTTCAGGTATATGTTAGAAGTGACACTCAAATTGCTCAAAAACAACTATTGAACCTTCAAAACTGATAGATTTCTAAGTGATGGCTTTCCAAGATGTTGAAGCACGTTTGTTGCAGATATGGAATCTGAGATCTCAAGTGAAGTTTACCGTTCTCTGCACTTGCGCAAGAGCTCTAAGCCACCTATTAGTTGAAAAGGCAAATTTGTTGTTGTAGATCTTGCATGCTCTGAGCGTGTTCACAAGTCAGGTGGGTAGTTAATTAGTTATAATCTGCAATAAGATTTTGTGATTTGTTGGCCTTAGATGTTTTATATTTTTAACTTCTTACATGGGGGATCTGTACTACTTTTCAGGAAGTGAGGGACGCACATTAGAGGAAGCCAAATCTTAAAATCTTTCATTAAGTGCATAAATGCTCTTGGAAATAATAGTCCTCATGTACCATAGATGATAGTCTTTCAGCGAGAAACTTGGAGGTCCCGTACATACATAAAAATATAAACATCTATTTTCTTATTATGGTTTAATGCTTACTAAAAGATAATTTCATATGGTTTAATGCATATAATATGAGTTCTAAAAATTTTCTTATTATAAATGTAGATGAATGTAGTTATTGGACTACTTGCTTCTACAACACAGGAGTTGGCTCATTTCCACTCCAGGAATGGTACTATTTCAACCCATCTAAAGTATTTTTTAGTTATATGTCCGTGATATACTAATTAATAAAGTTTTTTATTTTCATGGTTATTGATTTCTTGATACGCAGAAGATGACATGTATTTGGCTTACTCTTGACTTTCGTCCATATTTGCTTGCTGACTCGTCATGTATGAAAGAGTTAAATCTTGACAATGGGAGTAAATCTCGAAGCCTTTTGTCACTGGATGGCTTAGCTTGTACAGAAATGGCGACTAACCGAACCTGTTTGATCCGTTTTGTACATGTATGGTGGGTGCATGAGTTCAGCAATGCTTGCTGATTGAAAGTGACACATGAGTAAGCTCCTTTGTCATCTTCATTTCTTTTTTAGCATCAAGTCATTATTAATCATAATGCAGAACACCCACCTACTGTTTTTTGTTTAGGTGTAATGATGGAAGCTACAATGATATAATGCGTAGAGAGCATGCTTGTTCATGAAACATTCCATACATATTCGCTTTTGTTTAGCGTACATTGTTACTTGGTGTCTTATTTGAGCCGACTATCTGTGTTTTTTATGTTTTAGTAATCAACAATTCATTTAAAGACTTCGTGCAATCTAAGTTATTGAAATTGTATCCAACCTTTCTTTTTTATTTTAGGCATGTTATACATGTTGTAAACTCATTTGATGAGTTCATATTATACATGTAAATAATTTTTTTTTTGTCATTACGACACTAAAAAACCCGTCCACCGGACGGGTATACTACTAGTTACAATAGTTATTAAATAAGCCAACTATAAGAACCAATCCCAAATAAGGGGCTGTTTGGTAGCCTCTGAATGGTCATTAAGAGGCTACGTCTTAATGGAACCATTAAAAATTTTACCAATGAGAAGGTAGAAGAATGTGACATGTGATGATTTACCATTCAGATGTTACCTCTTAACCATTCAGACTTGAGGTTACCTCTTATTCATTCAGAGGTTTTAAACCATTAAGATGTAACATCTGAATGGTCATTAAGAGGCTACCAAACAGCCCCTAAATGTTTATCAGGAACAAACATATATGACGGAAAAAGAAGGAGAAAAACAAGTGGGTGAAATGCAATCCCCTGTTCTCAGCCCATACAAAATGGGTAAATTTAAGCTCGCTCACAGGTAGTATGTTAAGGGCAAATCCCTCCTCATCCCAAACTTTTAAAATAATTATATTCAGAAATTCTCCTCTCATTTTCTACAAATTCTAAATGTTTGCCTTGCTGAAAATTTGGTAAAACATATTTTTACTTGAATTTCCATGAAAAATACTTTTAGTTCAGAGAAAGAGACCGATGTGTGTTTATATTGATTTTGTTGTGTACAGAAGAATGTATACCACGGTTAATGTTTTATTTTTGTTTTCTGATTTCATAAATTTTATACAGAGTTGTTTTGGCACCTCTATCACGGGGATGATCCTTTGGAAATACCCCACAACCACATGGCGGCATCTTCCATTATTCCCAAAGAACAACCAAAGGAGGTCTTCTGATTTCTGAAGCCACGGGTGTTTCCAACACTGCCCAATGGTAAGTAAGGGCAATACATAACTAGTTTTAAATAAGTAAAGAATTATGATCAGAATCACATAACTTAATTTAGTCTACCCTCTTTCTTTATCCGGTTAATTATATTATTATTTTAATGTATTAGAAGACGCAAAGCATAATTTCCTAGGAGAGTAATTTGTAATCAAAGGATCCTATTTTTGTCTTTCATCATAGAACATACAAAAATAAGATCTTACTCATCCATTCAAATATAAGCCAAGGGTACACACACAACGCGCATACACGCGTATAAGGGCCTTTATTTAGGATTATTGGCAAACCTAGAGTTAAATTGATGTTGTTGTTATTAAGGAGTAGAGAGACACCGGGCATATGGAGCCAGAATCAAGTAGAGGCATGGAAACCTATTGTGGATGCTGTTCATGAAAAAGGTGGAATCTTTTTTTGTCAACTTTGGCATGTCGGAAGGAAGCTAAAAACAGAAGAAATTCCTCTTGTTGTTGATGAATTTAGAGTTGCTGCAAGAAATTCAATTGAAGCTGGTAACCATATATATATTAATAAACCCTTGATTATCTTTAAGAAAAATGTTTTAAATCATATACATGAACTACACAGGTTTTGATGGTGTTGTTCCTATGGTTATCTAATAGACCAATTTTTGGCATGCCGGGGGTCTCACCGGAAGCAGCCTCTCTATTCCTCTGGGGTAGAGGTAAGGCTGTCTACATCTACCCTCCTCAGACCCTACCTTAGCTTTGCTATTGGTGGGATTTACTGAGTATGATGATGATGATGATTTGAAAGCCAAAACAAACAACCGGACAGACCAATACGGTGGCTCTCTAGAAAACCGTTGCAGACTGGCTCTAGAAATAGTAGATGCTATTGTGAAAGAGATAGGAGCAGACAAAGTTGGGATAAGACTTTCACCATTTTCAGATAACTCAAATCCAAATGCCTTAGGCCTTTACATGGCCAGATCTTTGAATGCATATAATATTCTTTATTGCCATATGATCCAACCAAGGATGAAGTATTTAGGTAAGAAAGTTGACCGCCCTCAAAGTCTTGTGCCGATGAGAAAAGCGTTCAATGGCACTTTTATATCGGCTGGTGGGTATGATATAAAGTGGTAACAATGCTGTGGCTACGAACCAAACCGATCTTGTTGCTTATGGTCGTTTGTTTTTGGCAAATCCTGATTTGCCTAAAAGATTTGAGCTTAATGCACCATTTAACAAGTACGAGTTTTAAGAAAATGAAGATCATGGAATTCTCGGCTACTCATGGGAAATATAATATAGTTGATGGGGAGTTGTATAAATATCGATCGTTTCCTAAACCGGTGTAAAACAAATTTAGATATTAATAAATATCATATATGTTGATCGGTTCTGTATTGTAAAAAAAAAAATAGAAACACCCCCCACCCCTATAGATTAACCCCTAAAATGACGGTAATTTGATCTTTTAAACACTATTTATTTTTTATCCCTCGTCTTATTACATATAAATCCCCGATTTTTAACAAAATTATAGATAATTAGTTACACTTTTCCCCCTCCACCACAAACTTATTATTCTTTTACATATTCTTGATATATCTTATAAACTATAATGTTTTAAAAAAATCCAAACGTATTGTGATGACCTACTTATTTGTGTCAACGTTTCGATAGTTGTCTTAGTCAATATTGAGTGCCGATTAAAATGTACAAGTAGATGACGCCTTTGCGTACAACTGATTAAAGCGATGTCATGGAAACACATCTATACTACCTATTATCTAATTGTCACCACCACCACCACCACCACCATTAGTATATATAATATAAAATTTAAGAAAGGTAATGCTAAAAACTAAGAGGTACCATCTTTAATTAAAAGCCACCAGTACATGTCTATAAAAACGTAATGTAGGTTTAGATCTTGAAATTTGAAAAACTCAATACAACAATAAAAAGGGTAATTGTCACACCCTGATTTTTCGGTGGGTCCGGACTTGAGGTTTATGCGTAACGATTAATATAGATATTCACATTTAGCACAACGGAAGTCTTGAGATTATAAAATAATATTATAAAGTACAAGTGTCTGAAAAGTTCAAATAATTATACAGACGGAAAGTGTACTAAAGATCCACAAACGGATCGAAAATAACAAAAAATGAATATATAAAGACTACTAGGCCTTGCTTGGAGTCGCAAATTCCAATATGCATATACCGAGCAACTCCAGCCTATTCCGTATTTGCTAACCTGCGCTTAGTCTTTTGAAAATACGTCAGCTTTCGTTGGTAAATACAATTAACCGACACGTTTTGAAAATCTTTTCAAAACCATTTTATACCATTTGGTATATCATTTTCATGAATAACTTGGGACAAACTATATCTCTTGTTACCAGTATTACATGCTTGTCAATACGTATGGGGCCCAGAACTAATCTCCGATACGTGATTAACCGACATACCACTTTTAATAAAAATATAATAGCATTAGCATCTGTCAGGTGTATGCCTACACCCTCGTGGCCACTTGCAATTAAGTGAGTCGTGGAGATCCAGGACAAGGTCGCATTAACCCCCAATGTATAAATATTCAAACATAACAGATTAAAACGAGTTATTTGGATTTTGGATATCATTCGTCATTGATCCCATACCCGACCAAGCGGCTAGTGACGTATCCCAAGCCCGTATAGGGAAAATAGGTTAAGAGTATTTACCTGAGCTTATCTTTACAAATCAAAGATATATTAAGCACGACCGTTAATCAAAACAACTAATACAGGCTCAATTTACTGGAGGCTCCTAGTCTGGAATGGACGGAACTATGATCCGTTAGAATGTTAACGGGTCTTATTTAAGTCATAAGACTTGGACCGGTTAATTTATAATAACGGGTGTTTTTTTGTAGTGCACATGTGCAATAATACACATGTGTAGTACACATATAATACACATGTGTAGTACAAGTTTTTTTTTGTAATTTTTTTATATACAAAAACTAGCGAAAATTTGTAAAAAAAATGGTATGTTTTTTAGGTTTATTTAGTTAGTTTTCGGGTTTTACTTTAACTACTGGTTTTTAATTGAACCTTCCCCTATATATATATATATATATATATATAGTGGAGAGTTCAAATGAGAAGAAATTTTTTGTAAGAAGAAAAAAAAAACAAATTTCAACCAATAAGAATGCTTTATTTGACTTCATTTAATATAAGTATTTAATGTTACTATAAGGGTACATTGGTAAATCTACATAGGTCATTAATTTCTAGTCTTCCTTTTTAATAGCTAACTACATTAAATTTTTTGTAACTTATCTTCAAAATATATATTTTTTTCAAAAAAATAAAATAAAATAATTTAAAGTGTAGGATAAATTACTAGTTGTGTAGGATAAATTTCAACGTGTAGGATGAATTTCGAAATATGTAAGATAACTTTTGATGCGTGTAGGCAAAAAAAGTTAGTGTGGAGGATACTAGTCTTTATGACTAATTAATTAGTCAAAAATGATAATAAATTAGATAAGTGAAAAAACTATTTAATGTTTTACAAAATTACCCTTTGTTCTTTTTCTTCTCAATTAATTTTTCTTCTCAAATGAACCTTCCCCTATATATATATAGATGTAGGAATAAGTTAAAACGAGAACCACCTCGAGTTGTAAGAACCCGCGAGAACCACCCCCGCGGGGGGCCGTTGACCACGATTTTTTTTACAACTAGATGGGTATATTTTAACACCCTACGCAAAGTTTGGGTTTAAACGGCGCGCCCGAGGGGGTAGTTTTTTACGCCCAAAGTTTGGTTAAAAAAAAAGAAAAATTTAAAAAAATTAAAAAAACCCAAACTTTGGGCGTAAAAAACTACCCCCCCCGGGCGCGCCGTTTAAACCCAAACTTTGCGTAGGGTGTTAAAATATACACATCTAGTTGTAAAAAAAAATCGTGGTCAACGGCCCCCCGCGGGGGTGGTTCTCGCTGGTTCTTACAAATCGAGGTGGTTCTCATTTTAACCTTCCCTATATAATTAATTAATTAACAGACCATAAGTAAACAAGAATTTATAGTAATGTTTTTTTAACTTTTTCTAAAAAAACATTTCAATAAAAAGGTCTTTAGAAACGATTTTAAAAAAGAAAACATTTCTTACTTTCAAACTTAATATAACTTTATTTTTTCATTTTGTAAAAGAAATATTTATTTAAATATCTTAAAAAAACATTCTTTTAAATAATCTGATTTTTTTACAAAATAGTTATTTTATAAAGTCTTTTAAAATATTTTGCTATAATTATATATAGGGTTGGATTCATTTTAGAACTCTAAATAGTTCCAGAACTTTCAGAACTCTTAATAAACCATATTTTTATTTATATATTTTTATATTTAGGGAATTTTTATCATTTATTATATGTATATTTATGATTACATACATGTTAAGAGTAATTTTATCATGCTTTTATGTTTAATTTTATAATTACAGATATGTAAACTAGTTTTTTAACATATATGTAATTAGTTGTTAGACATGTATATAATTTGATTATTATATATGTAAACGACTCTTAACATGTATGAAATTATAAAAATACATCTAATAAATTATAAAAGTACCTTAAATATAAAAAAATATCTATAAAATGATTGTTTGTTAGAAGTTCTGAAAGTTTTACAATTATTTGTAGTTCTGAAATGATCCTTGCCCATTATATATATATATATATATATATATATATTGTCTATCTATAAAATTATTTTAAAAAGGTTATAAAAGAGGTTGATTTAACTAGAAAGATTGATAAAAAGGTTGTGTTCTTTATATTGAGTATATTTTTTCAAATAGTGGACAACAAATTGGCGAAAAAAGTGATATGTGTTATGAATGCATCCATTATTAGTGGCCATCCACATTTCTAACTCCTATGTCACATTTATGTTAGTATTAATGTTATAGCCTATATATAGTGACTCATGTATTTTGTATGAGACATATCAATAAGAAATTCATCACCCATTCTCTTCTATACATTGCTAATAGGTTCTAGTTATTACACAACACGTTATCAGCACGAAAGTGCTCGAATCATCATTGGTTTTAATCGTTGATTAAAGTCTCGGTTGACCCATGTCGTTGATGATGTTTTGTTGATAAAAGTTTTGGTGGCCCGAGGTGTTTCCAATGAAGATTGGATTTCGTAGACATGGCAATTGAAAAGTGATGGAGATGCTATTTCCTTTAGTTATTTCAAGTAAAGTCTTTTTTCCACCATATATGTTTATCTACATAAGGTACTACTCTTATACCTATATTGTTTCTTGTTGAATATGCCTTATCTTTTCAACTTGATTTTACCATGATAAGAATAATCGTTAACCAGGATGGGATTTTTGAAAGTCGGTTGAACAGGGGATGTTCAAATCCTACTCATAATTTTCATTTTCATTTTCAATGACCTTTTCTAGAATAAATGATCATCACGGTATTAAAAAAAATAGGAAATATAAGTTTAATATATACATGGACACTTGTTACAGAAACCCGATGAGAAAATACTTGTTATTAATTTATTAAGTCTAATCTTATCTATTTGCTAGTTATATTGCAAGCTTATTCATTGGTTTAGAAATTGATATATAGTTTGATAAATTCTTTTTATGCATGTTTAATAGATAAAGCTTGAAAAGAAAAGTTGTATTATGATATCCATGATCTTGCATTTACATGTTGATTATAATATTTATATATATTTTAAAGTTATATATATTATTTAGTTTTAATTAATATAACATAAATTCAATTAAAGTTCTAATATATAACTTATGAGTGTGGATTGAATATTATTAATTATAAAATTAATTCCGATTTCCTCATCATTAATTCATGTTGATGTATATTTACTTTTTTTTTCAATTTAGGAAATGAGTAAATAGTAATTAAATAGCCTTTATTGTTATTCTAATAAATTGTTTTTATTACATTTTATTGTTAGTAAATAGTAATTAAATAGCCTTTTATTGTTGTTCTAAATTTTATACAACAAATTACGTTTCAAAGAGACATTACAAATTCTAAATCATTATGTGCTTTTATTATTATAGTTATGAGTTTTGATATCATTATGTGCTTTTATTATTATGGTTATGAGTTTTGATATCATTATGTGCTTTTATTATTATTATTATGCTTATGAGTTTTGATTGGTCCATTAATTAGTTTTGTAATTAGTATTTATACAATTTATGATGACTACCAAAATACAATTTGTATTAAAAGGTGATGTCTAATAGTTATATTTGAAGATAATCATTAGTGCAATTCTGTTAATGAATTTACAATAATGCACATGTTTATATGATAATATGTTATAATATGACAACTACTTAGTTAATTTTGTTGTATATCATTATTATTGCAATTGTATAAGCCTTTTAGTTGCTATTTGATATTTAAATATGTGATTTGATTCTATGAAATATTTGTGTGGTAAAAGATATTATTTGCAAATTAACATGACACTAAAATTCTCAAGATGCCTGTTATATTTTCTTGAGCAACAAAATTTATTAGTATAAGAAAGCTCATTTACGAGTTATAAAGATTCATATGTTATTATATGACCGAGAAAGTTGATAGTGACATTTGTTTATGTTTTAAACTATAGTGACAAAAATGTGTATATATGATATACTTGTGATCTTTAATATTTTTTTTTCTAGATCTTAATCTCTTTAACACTCACACACACATATATGTATACGTATAATGTCCCTGGATTGTGTGTGATTTATATATGTAATTGATATGCATATAAATTGTGAATAACTAACATGTATATAACTTGCTTATGGGTAGATATTACGGATTTCATTTGTTTAACAATACTCCTGTTGGTCTCATTGTTATAGCATATATGTTATATGTATTACCTTTTGACAAGTTAAATGTGCTAAATAAATTAATATAAATTTCATTGGTAGCTGGTTACCAAAACAACTACGCTGAGATAAACATTGTTATGCTTTAGTGATTTGATATTTCAGCTTGTTACAATGCTATGCATAGTCAACATAATTAATTGTATGTTTATTCTTCTAATTGCTTGTTGTTGCTAAACAAATATTAATAGACATTGATATAGTCATTAGAAATGTGCCCTCACATGAAAATGATGAAAAATAGCTATGAAAATAATTAGTGGACTTTAGCTTAAGTAAACTACTCTGATGTTAGTTACTTAAATTGATAGATAATAATTCATTTGAGTTAGTGTTGATGCTCACATGAATCCTAAATCAATGATGAGAACCCGAAGTTCTCCCAAATGTATACAAAGTCCCGTTTGTTTTTAATAATGATTTTTATAATTCAACCCAAACTTTAGTTCATCGCACTTGGCGTTTTTTGGCTAACATATAGCCTAGTGATGGAAAACCTTATGAATAGTACATGTTTTCCCTCTAAACAAAGGCTAAAACTATAATATTTCACGTGGTAGAGACGCTATTGATACTATTTCACGTGTTAATAGCATATTAAATGCTCCAGAAGAGCATCGATAGTTTACCCGCTGAAATCGAATTTTGTAATTCATAATGCATCATATTCTAATGTATACCGAAGAAATTTATTAAGTTTCCACTATGTTTGAATGAAAAGTCATCACCTTGGAATGGTGTAAAAGAAAATGTACTAAATATCTAAAATATATCATACAGCAAATATGGCCAGAAGACTATATTAGAAGTTACTAGAAATGATACTAATTTTCTACAATATTCCATTAAATCAAATATGGTGAGTAACCAGAAGTTACTAGAATATTTATACGTTCACCACATGGCATGACCAAATAGGTCATCAAGATAGCATCATGATATGCTAAACAATCAAACATGCTAACCGGTACCTTAGCACCTCTAAGTAATCTAAAAACATTCCTCCCAAAATGCCTTATCCTATGTCTAGTTAGTTTTTTTTTGTGGCAAATAAATTCTTATGCCCTTCCAAACAATAGACTCCTACAAACAATCCCTCTTATATGGGACCATTGAAATGTACAGTTGTGTGGATTGTGGCATTCATACATGGTTACTTGTGAGTTTTTAACTACCCGTATGTAGCATATGCCCAACACTATGGAGCGTTGTTTTTTTGACATGGTTTAACACTGTTTTTTGACAACCCAATTGTAGGGACCATTGTTGGGCACAATGTGAAATATAGTGAGAGGCATACGTAGTCGAGACGGAATTCGTCGATTGATTATATCAATTCAAAACCAACTGCTTATCACAAATACTCCCCATTGTAATTGGACTCCTGAAGAGAACCAAGTTTCCATTTTTTTATATATTTTGTTGTGCAGCCTATGTACCAATAGCACCACCATAACATATAAATGGGATATGTACTTCGTATTCCCAGTCTTAGGGGGAGACAAGAAAATGAAAGACTCGTAACATAAAAAAAATGCATCATATTATATATCGACCCCTGAAGTGGTTAATGCAAATCTGAAGTCCAAAAGAAAGAGCGTGTATTTGCAAATAATAACAAATGAAATACAAGATGCATTCACTAACACAAATAAGGTGACAAAGTCACATATACCAGCTTAAACTTATCTGCTCGAATGGAAGTACTCACAAAATGATTATCATATTAATAAATTGTGAGAGATAAATCGGTTCCAAAAAGATAAAACCCACAAACACAAAAAGAGCAGAGTAACGCAGTTGGTGTAACCCCAAAAGAGGTGGCACACGAAACACCATAAGTGGTTGCATACAAAACCCCAGAAGTGGTTGCATACTAAACCTTAAAGAAGGTTGTTGTCAAAACCCCAAAAGAGGCTAATGGAGTTCTAAAAGAAACTCTAGTACCAAACAAATATGAGATCGCGATGAATTATGTACAAAATAAGTACAATATGGAACCGTAATGAAACACGTGTAAAATGGTATATTTGATTATGCTATAGCAATAGATGTAATCGATGAAAAAAAAAAGATTACATATATAGAAAGTGTGCAAAAGTGTACGCACACAAATAGCCAAAATGGCTACATGACTTAAGGTTGAACTAAATTTGCTCGACAAACTAAACGTTTTTGAACCAGCAGTTCGAACACCCATAGACGTCAAACCAGTAGGTTATAAATGGGTGTCTTTAAATAAAAGGAAACGTAAATAATGAGTTTTTGCGTATAAGGCACGCATTTTAACATAAAGATTTTCCCAAATCCCAGCAGTTGATTACGAGGAAACGTATACCCCTGTAGTGGATGCGATAATCTTTAGATGTTTTAAGCGGCCTCGCAATCTCAGAATGATTTCAGATAAAATAATTTATGGATGTCATCACTGTATACATGTACGAGACAATTGCAAATGACATCTGTATGAAAACCCCTGAAGGATTAAAAAATGCTCAAAGCATTATGAAACAATAACCCCATATGTGTTATATATATGAATCTTAAAGGAAACTACTCGTATGTGGTACAGTCGACTATACTCTGAAAAGAGAGGTATAATCTTGATAAAATGAGCTACATCTATTTAACAAGATTTCACTCTTACAGTGATAATGTAAACATCATCGAGAGGGAACTCTCAAACTAAAGAGGAAAAATTTTGAATGACCTTTACAAAGTGTAGTTATCCTCGACCTGTAGTTTCGAGTATATATGTACTATTTTTGCTCATCAATCTGACTACATCTAGAAGATGTTATATAGAAAAAGCTCATTCGTTGAGTACATGAATGATTGTCTGATCGCTTGACATAGAAAAAATATTCTTATCAACCCCAAGAAAAGGATGTTGAACTACTTAGTCAAGAAGTACCATACTTAATTGCGATCAGTGCATTGACGTATCTTGCAAACAAGACGACATCTGATATTACGTTGTATTGGTAAGATTACAGTTCTAATCTCAAATGTTGCACTCTTTTTCCCTTCACTAAGTTTTTCCCATTGGGTTTTTCTTGGTAATGTTTTTAACGAGACAACATAACTGATCCAGTAGTACCAGTTTATCTTATAGGTCCCGAAGTACTAATTTAACATCATCATAAATCATGTTGTTAATTATGTATAATGCGTAGTGCACTCTTTTCCCTTAGCTACGGTTTTGTCCCATTGGATTTTCCTGGCATGGTTTTTAACGAGGCAGAATTATAAAGCGCATTAAATAATTATTTTGACATATTTACAAACTCGAGACACGGGATAGTTCCACAAGAACAATATGGTGTCCTGGGTTATGATTGATATATATTAGACTCGCATAGAGTTCGATCTCAATCCATATACAAGTTATGAAGGTCAAAAATTTCAGCATATTTAAGAAGTATGTAGATTAGAGTTGATCAAGAGAACCTCAAGCTATACTGTATGAAGACAATGTAGACAACAACACCCAAATCAAAGAAGACTACGCCAAATATCAAGTCAAGCAATTGTCACAGAAGATTGGATTCAACATCATCAAGATATACAAGTAAAATTGAGGGGGAGTAACGTACCCATAATATACACAGTGTATATACTCTTTTTCTTTAATGAGGCAACATACCTGATCCAGAAGTATTAGGGGGAGACAATATGCACTGCACTCTTTTTCCCTTAGCTGAGGTTTTGTCCCACTGGGTTTTCCTAGCAAGGTTTTTAACGAGGCATCATCACCAAGCGTATTAAAGAATAGTATATCATCATGTGGATAGTCAAGGGGGAGTGTTATGAATGCATCCATTATTAGTGACCATCCACATTTCTAACTCCTATGTCACATTTATGTTTGTATTAAAGTTATAGCCTATATATAGTGACTCATGTATTTTGTATGAGACATATCAATAAGAAATTCATCACCCATTCTCTCATTCTCTTCTATACATTGCTAATAGGTTCTAGTTATTACACAACAATATGGTCTATATGTGTATTTGTTATATCACTGTCACATATGTCCTTTCTTTGTCATATGGTACTTTCATACGGATCATATGATATAAGTAAAACACCCTCTAATATGGGTTGCATGTGTTAGAAAAAACAGTTACTGATAAGAACTTCAAAATAACCTGAAACAGAAATAAAGAAACAGTTAACGGTAACAGTGAACCGGGCTTGTGTTTGACAGAAACTGGAGAATGTCGTTGCAGAGATTGAGAGAGAAGAGAAGAAGCTGTTTGTTGGTATGTCTAAATTGGTGATAAGTGCATCGGTAAATCAAAATAACAATCATAACTTTCTCACGCAAGCCTGGGAGTTCAACCAAATTCCAGTTCCGAAACCCATTTTTTTGCACCCCCATGCGCGCGCGGGTAGGACTTGTGGTAAAACATGTCATAAAGCTTCAAAGGCTTAGTCAAGGTTTTTCCTTATAAGTAGCCTTTTTTTTTGCTCCCACACCAATGTGACACAAGGTGAATTACCAATTGAGACTTTCATTCACACCAAATTTCCAAAGTATGGGCATTTTAACCCTTTTATATTGCATGTGTAACCTATATTTGTCTAGTTTACGACATGTATGGGAGCTGATGTTTGGTTAACATGCAAGTGGTGCATCAATAACATTCCTCATTGAAAAACTCTAGCATGTAGGTTGAAGAGTTGTAGTTTGATTGATGTAATAAGTGGATGAGTGTAAGTTTAGTTAAATAAGGTTTTTGTGTATGTATTTAGCATTACGTTTTCTGATCTCTGTCTCTTTCTAATAAGTTTTACAAAAGTTTTCAACGGGGTACCTCGATGGTTAAGTGATGTACCTTACAATAAAAGATTAAGGGTTAAACTTCTGCTTTATGGAGGTTGTAATGTAATTATCCTAAAAATCTAGGAGTACTTGTTCACAAAAATAAACTATACAGGAAATAGAAATAGTTTACTCCATTGATAATATTTACGTCAATTTTATTTTCGTTTCACATGGATTAACTAAATTCTCTTTTGTATGACATAAATTCCACCATGATATAACTATATCATTAATAACATTATGTGTATATATGTGTAGCTGAGGAAAAACTACTAGTCGCCATTGTTGAATTATCAAAATACTATTAAAAAGAAATCGGCGTTAAGAAAAACTACTAGTCGCCAACGCTACAAAATGCAGTATATATATTTTTTTGGGGTACTACTTTCTACACCCCCCTTTTCTACTTTCTACATCCCCCTTCTCTCACATATTTACAGGTGGGGCCTGCGTGGGACCGACAGTTTTCCTCTCACAAGGGGGTTGTAATCAGTAAGAGGGGGGGTGCGAATAGAATGAGCCTATTTTTATTTGATGAATTATTTAGAATAGTATGTTAGTCAAAATTTTGTTGCTCGTCACTTATTTCCCTAGACTAGGCTAGCCAACTTTCCTAGCCTCTTTTTTTTCTTTAACTATAGCACCAACTCAAATTTCTTTAACTACAACTTTTCTAGCCTCTTTTTGAGTTAAATGCGTGGTTGGTCCCTGTGGTTTGTCATTTTTGCAGACTTGGTCCCAATGGTTCACTAATTACAGAGTTGGTCCTAATAGTTGTAATTTTTGCACTCGTGTGGTCCTTATCACTAACCAATGTTGAAAATCTCACTTAAATCCATGTTGAATGTCTATATTACCCTTATCTTATGATTAAAAATAAATTAACAAAAAAAGTCAAGTCTCATCTTCTTCCTCTTCCCCCCTCTCTCTCAAAAACGCCTGCAACTACTCCTAATTCAATCAAATAAATTTATCAAACGAATGTTCAATTATACCTGACTTTATCTCTCTAAATAAGAACAAACCAGCCTCCTCAAACACACTCGCAAACTTCTTCGCCGTCACTCCGCCACCGTCTCGGCGACTGTACTAAAAAAATAAACAATTACAAATCCGGTAACTAGATTCAACGGATGCAACGGTGGGGTTTGAATTTCTTGAATTTATAAAGGGAAGTGGGGTATCTGTGAAAAAGATGATGTTCCATAGCCAATGATCTCTGATTTCCCATTGAAATTATACAACTTTTAATTTTCGGACCATTTCTCGCCGGACCATTTCTCGCTGGACATCTCCTCCGCCACATTTAAACTTTGTGATCCAATAGCTAGGGTTTACCACAGTTAAATATACGAACAATGAAACATAAATTAGGCATTTAATCTGTAGATCAACTTTGCTTAGCAGATAGGTGATTCAACAAATTCACCAAAACAGCATCAATAAACTAGAACTAGAAGATCAGACCCACCACAATCAACAACGGAATACAAACGAAGTTCAATTTTCTTCCTTAAATATTCATCCCTGTTGCAGGTTTCATAGTTCTAGATGTATTCACCGTCGCACGTGGCGGAGAAGGTGGTGGCGGTGGCCGTTTCGTCAGAGGAAATGATGTCTACGACGTTGGTTTCGAAGGGTAGTGGTTGTGGCTGGTGCGGTGGTTATCGGCGGGTGAAGCAGCAGGGGCGGCGGTGGTGTTAGTAGCAGGTGTGGTGGTAGGGTTTTGTGAGGGTGGGAGAGACTAGAGAGGGGAGAGATCAAATTGTTGAGGGCAATTTGATCATTTAACATCAACTTCACTGAGAAATTTAACAGAGGTTAGGTCAGGGGACCAACCGAGTTCATTTTGACAACTTTTGGGACCACGCGTGTAATTATTAACCACTAGGACCAAGTATAAAATTTTTGCAAACCACAGGAACCAACCGAGCATTTAACTCCCTTTTTTTCTGTTGAACTATAGCACCAACTTAAATTTCTTTAACTAAATCAACAATATATTCTCAAATGGTTTGTTGTTTTACACACTAAAAAGTAGGGAACTGGGAAATCATGTATTTAAAATTTTACAAATTCAACCTAACATGTTAAAAATTAATTTTTTTTAAATTCGGAACTTTTACATATAGATACATGTAGAAGTTTTTTTAATAAAAAATAAAAAAATAAAAAAATAAAAAATTTTTATAAAAATAATTTTTATTGGAATAACTTCTACATATGCAAAAGCTTCGAAAAAATTAAAAAAAAAATAATTTTTAGCATTTGCAAATTGAATTTTTAAGATATATTTAAATGTTAAAAATATTGTTCCCGAGTTCTATTTTTTAGTGTTCTCTATTAAATCTAACATTGTTTTATTATTATTATATCTATTTAATTTGACAATGTCGGTGGATTTTCCACCCGCTCCCTGTCACTTTTGCAAATTCTGAATTTAATTACATAGTTAGTCCTTGTGGTTTGCACAAACTAACATACTTAGATACTAATAGTTTAAAATCACATTTTAGGGTATTAACTTTTCATTTTTGTAACGTTTGGAGGTATTAACGTTATTTGTAGGTTTAAAATCACATTCTATTAGTATCCATGGGCGGATCCAGGGAGTTTTTGGGGGTTCCCAGGAACCCCCTCGGTTTGAAAAAAACGTGAAAAACTTAGTGAGAACCGTGTATGATTTGAAAAAAATTAGTAAGGATTAGTGAGAATCTATCAAAAGAAACCCCCTGAAAAAGGTTTCTGGATCCGCCACTGTTAGTACCTAAATATGTTATTTTGTGCAAACCACATGGACTAACTATGTTAAATACCCTAGAAGTTAATACCTCCAAACGTTACAAAATGAAAAGTTAATACCCTAGAAAGTAATTTTAAACTATTAGTACCTAAGTATGTTATTTTATGCAAATCACAGGGACTAACTATGTAATTAACTCTTCTGAATTTGGTCCCTAGATAATCTACCACCCAACCCCTAAACTTTCACATAATCCCTAAAATTTCAAATAATGGCTAAACCACCTATCAAGTCTAACCCTTAAACTTTTAAGTCTAACCCCTAAACTTTCAGATAATGCCTAAACCATCTACCAAGTCTAACCCTTAAACTTTCACATAATGCTAAAACTTTCCACTCATGCATTGTGTAAACATTATGATATCATTGGTTTGTTACCATTAGGTTTTACATTTTTTTTAATTGTCTTTCACGGTTTTATATTTCGTGTCTTACCGCACGTTTCACTCCATCGTATGTCGCCGTAACGCATGGCATGAAAAATAATAGTTGCCCAATAATTTAAAAAGTGGTGGAAGTTTAAAAAGAATGAGAAGCAAATATGAGGCATCACGTGTTCTAAAGAAATGGAGGTAAGTGATTCCAACAAAACCAAAAATATTTTTTTTAATGGCAACCTAACTTTATATATATATATAGAAACGGGATCAGGAGAAAATGCTTAAAAGTGTGAAAACGGTGAGAACGTATCCTGGCCCAACACGTGGTGCGGGACATGATCAGGGTCCGAGAGGTTTTTTTTGTCTTTTCAATCTTCTTTTATTTTCCCAACGCGTTATAATATTTTCTGGCGTCTAAGATTTTTTTGGCGTTAATTGTATTTATTAAATTTTTTGGCGTTAAATTAATTGTTTTTGTGTCACATAGATAATTTTTTGGCACTATAGCTTTCTGGTCAATTTTTTTGGCGTTTGTATAATAATTCACTACGAGTCATTAATATTTTCATAAGTTAACATTAAAACCAAATGTTTTTTTTTGCGTTTAGTGAATTTTTTGGCGTTTAATACATTTGACAAGTTGCTTTGCCAGCACCCGTTCTCACAGTTTTCACAATACTAGCGTTTTGGTGTTTGTAGTTTTTTGCGTTTTATATAATAATGTATTTTATTTGTAGAGAATTAGATAACAAAACAACAAATAACTTGATAACAAAACAATATAAAATGAAAAAGAAAAAAAAATTAAAAATGGTAATCTAATCTCTCTTCCGAATCTTCACTGTCATCAGCTCATTCTTCTTGAATTTGTTTTGGCGTTTTGAACCTTTTGAATACCTTAGCTAGATGCCAACTTTCCTACATAAATCCCGTCTTTTTCAGACGTCATCCTGTTTTTTGGTGTGATATTCTTGTTTGGTGGCATGTCATTAAAGATCAACTCTTGCTTGATGCTATTTGTAATAATGGAGTCCAAAATAGCATTTTTCACTTGTGTTGATCCCTTTATTCCATGCCTATATTCATCAAGAACAAAGCTCACATGATGGCATATCACTGTCATCAGTCTCTTTTTCTTGAATATTTGTCCATCTCATTCAGCAAAATATTATTGAGATAACCCCCTCAGAAGAAGAATCCATTCAGTGAAAGCTTTGTCATCTGTGGTTATTTTAACTAACATTATTTGGCGTTTTAAAGTGAGTGGTTTCTAGAGGATATGGCGTTTGTTTTTCTGGGTGTGATCAATTTCATTGTGTATAGACCCCTCTCTTATAGGAGTTTTTTGGCGCGTAGTTTAGGCTGGATTTTTTTATTGTAATAAATGATAGTAATAAAGTAATCGCCTAATTGCCAGAGTGTATTTCCACGAAACAATTGTTTCCATTTTTGGCGTTTTGATTAAGTTGGCGTTTTTGGTTAAAGATGTTTTTGCAGAAATGGATAGATTTAAGTGATTACGGAAGCTATGTTTTACCTCGTTTATTTAATGATGTTTTTGGCGCGTAATTTAGGAGGGAATTTCTTCTAATAAATGTTAATAACTGAAATTCAGTTACTGTGTTGTTTCATCTTCCTGAAATATCCAACGCGTTTTATCACTAATTTTTGGCGTTTTGTTTTTAATGGTGTTTTATTTTGTTTGAATGGCGTGTTATCATTTGATGGCGTTTTGAAGATGAGCGGTAAAAGACCCTTTTACCCTTAATGAAGCGCGTCCCACATAATAAAATTGATGTTATTTACGAAAACGCCACCGTGCAATCTAGTCCATGGATTGTTTTGATCGGACGACCCATAAGCGTTTTCACCGTTCTCACACTTTTAACCGTTTTCTCTAAATCCTGACCCTACACACACACACACACACACACACACACACACATATATATATATATATATATAGAGCCGCTAAATGAAAACGACCCCAAGTTGTGAGACTGAGAGAAACACTTTCCAGCCATTAGATCTTCAAGATACATGGATGAGATTAAAAGTAATTAAAATTAATATTAAATACTTTTTTGTCTTATTATGTTTTTAATATTTTAATACAAAAGGGTAGTTTAGTAAATTTACTTGTTTTTATCTTTTTGTCTTTATTATTTTTTATTACTTTTTTTTATTATTATAATAGGTTTTTTTTAAACATAATTCTTTTTATTAAAAACCATTTTAAATTCAAATTTTTTAACAAAACAATTTTTTGCGCGCCGGTTATTGCACGCCGTTTTTACTTCCGACTTTTTCACGCATCGTTTTTTAACGCGCCGTTTTTTACGCAACGTTTTACGCCTTTTTTATACACGCTGTTTTTTTACGCCCCGTTTTTTACTCGCCGTTTTTTTACGCACCGCTTTTTACGGTTGTAAATAAGATTTTTTACAAAAAAAATTTACGGATGTAAAAAAACATTTTTTTACAAAAAAACATTTTTTTTACAAAAAAACATTTTTTTTACAATAAATTTTTTTTACGGGTTTACGGGATAAAAATTTTTACCACAAATTTTTAAGTTTTACGTTTTGCGGGGTTAATTTTTTTACATAAAATTTTACGTTTTACGTTAAAAAGTTTTACGTTTTACAGTTTACATAAAAAAGTTTTACGTTTTACATTTTACGTTTTGCGGAATTAATTTTTTTACATATAAGTTTACGTTCTACGTTAAAAAGTTTTACGTTATACGTTGTACGTTGTACGCTTTACAATTTACATAAAAAATGTTTTACGTTTTATGTTTTAGAGGAAAATGTTTTACGTTTACAATTTACGTAAACTTTTACGTTTTACGAGATAAAAAATTTTACGTAAAATTTTACGTTTTATGTTTTACGTAAAATTTTTACGTTTTACGTTTTACACTTTTCTTTTTTCAAATTTTCCTTGCGAATTTTTTTTACGGTTTTAAACTTTTTTTACAAAAACTTTTTTACACAAAACGAACGCAACCAAAAATCACAACTCGGTAAGGTGTCTCAGATAGATTGAACTTATCATATCGACTGGGAAAAAAAAATAAAAAACCCAACAACACAAAATCAAAACAAATGTGTGGATCTTGAAAAACTTTCCTATTGAGCTTAAACACCTTATTTAACATCAAACAAGTTACAAATTGGCATAAATGCTTACCACCAGCATCAAAAATATCCAACAAATAAACCAAACATAACCAACTAAAATCATATCATCAAACATGAGTTAACAAGATTACCATATTCAGTGCTGTTGCCACTAACAAAGCTCTCAACTTATCCCTTGAAGATACACACCTTCCAAACAATCTTCCCCATCACTATCCTCATCTTTCTTCTTGCTTTCCTTCACTTTATCCACATTCAAAACCCTAGCTTAAAGTTTAAAACATTTAATCATCAAATGTGCAGGAGTTACGAGATAATAGAACAAATGCTTAAAATAAACATTTACAAAGATGGAGAAAAGCCGATTTTTCATGATTGGATTTTAGAGGGAATATATGCTTGTGAGGGTTGGTTTTTTGAAGCTGATGGAAGCAAATAAATAGTTTGTTACAGAAGACCCAACTGAAGCGCATTTATTTTACATACCGTTTAGTTCGCGGTTGCTTCAGCAAACATTATACGTTCGTCATTCGCATAGTCGTGATAATTTGATTCAGTTCAACCACCGATACAACAACCATCACCGTGCACCACAACAAACCACCGCCGCCGTACACCTTCGCCTACATTCGGTTATCAACCACCAACACAACAACCTATCGCCGCCGTACACCTTCATCTACCACTAAACACCGTCGCCCACCTCTCTCTCCGACGACGACTAAGCACCGGCAGCGGTCGCGTGACTGCAACCCCCACCACCATTCATCACACCATCATCGACCGTGGTGACCGCCGCCCCCTCCTTCCCTTCATCAGATCTGGGGCGGTGAATGATTATCCAGGAGATGATTATCTTGAAGATGATGGTGGTGAAGGATTTAAAGAGAGAGAGAAATGAGAGGGGGTTTCAAATTTTGGGTTTGTGTGAAATGATAAAAGTCTTAAGACTTTTAAAACAGATTAATGAGATGGATAACAATTTTTTAGTAAATTACCAAAATAACCTTTAGGATTTAAAATAATAGTGTATAGGTGACATGATCTGATTGGTGGAGTGGTTCTTGCGGTTCTCATAACTAGGGACGGTTTTCATTTTAGCGGCTCCCTATATATATATATATATAGGACAAAGATCCGTTAGGAACCACCCCTTATTGCGAGAACCGCGAGAACCAGTGTGAACACAAACAGTAATTCCTAAAAAAATCTAAAAAACACCCAAAATTTTTTATTTTTATTTTTTTACTATTTTTTTTGAAAAAATCGCAATATTTTGTTAATAAAAAAAAAAATTAAATTTTTTTTTTTTTTGAGTAACAGTTATCCATGCACATGTGCATATGTGTTGTTTCTTTGTCAAATTCCGTAATTCATTACAAATAATAGTCAATTGCACTTTCATTTACACTACTACGGGTAATACACTATTTTTTACATTACCAATGTTAGAAATGCACATGTGCATCTATATGTATCAACAGGAAATAAGGTGTTTTGGTACACTACTTTCTCTTTCATCTATCATTCCATCCATAATACACAAGCATGCACATGTGCATTTTTGTCATTTCTTTGACAAATTCCGTAATTCATTACATATATTATACAATTGCACTTTCATTTACACTACCATATGTAATACACTACTTTTTACATTACCAATATTAGAAATGCACATGTGCTTTCATATGTATCAACATGAAATAAGGTGTTTTGGTACACCACTTTGAATACACTTTCCCTTTCATCTATCATACCATCCATAATACACTACCATTACCTCCTCCATCCATAATACAATACCATTACCTCCTACCATCCATAATACAATACCATTAACAATATTTTCACTTTATTACATGTATGTAAACACCATTTATACCATCCAATCAACGTATTACATAAAAAATTGACAACTATAACCAAACCATCAACCACTAGATATAACTAACCAAAAAACATGTATATGGGTCTACTTCTCCATTCAAAATCACAAACTTTTTGTACCAAAACACGTTATATCATGGTTATACCTAATTATGCACATGTGCATTTTGAATATTGGTAATGTAAAAAGTAGTGTATTACTAATGGTATTGTAAATTAAAGTGCAATTGTCTATTCCTGATAACGTATTACCGAATTTGTTGAAGTAATGATACATATGCACATGTGCATGGATAACTCTTACTCGAAAAAAAAAAGTTTTTTTTTTTATGGGAACGAAATATAGCGATTTTTTATTAAAAAATATTAAAAAAAATAAAAAAAAAAAATTTGAGTGCTTTTTTGATTTTTTTTAAATTTTATTTTGTGTTCACATTGGTTCTCGCGGTTCTCGCAATAAGGGTGGTTCTCGCATGACATGCGAGAACCACCTTTATTGCGAGAACCGTGAGAACCAATGTGAACACAACAAAATAAACCCACTACACCACCCAAAACCTAAAAAAACCTAACCCCCACCCCCCAAAAACCTAAACCCCCTCCCTCCAAGCTAAGTGCTAAAAACTAAACCATAAAGCTAAACCACCAAAAAACCTAAAAAAACATAAACCCTCGCCCACCCAAGCTAAATGCTAAATACCAAACCATAAAGCTAAACCCCAAAAAAAAACCTAAAAAAAAAATTAAAAAACACACAATTTTTTTTAATAAAAATCGCTAGTTTTAATCTCAAAAAAATTAATTTTTTTTGATGAAAAGTAGCGATTTTTATTAAAAATATTAAAAAAAATTGTGTGTTTTTTTAGATTTTTTAGGTATTTTTGGTTGTGTTCACATTGGTTCTCGCGGTTCTCGCAATAAAGGGTGGTTCCAAACGGATCCTTCTCCTATATAAATATATATATATAGGGTCGGGATTTAGAGAAAACGGTAGAAAGTGTGAGAACGGTGAGAACGCTTATCGATCGTCCGATCAAAACAATCTATGGACTAGATTGGTGCGGTGACGTTTTCGTAAATAACATCAATTTTATTACGTAGACGAGCTTCATTAAGGGTAAAAAGATCTTTTGACTTCTCCACACAAAACGCCATCTCATGAAATAAAACGCCAAAAACAAAAATCACAGACCATTCTAAGTAAAAACGCCATTAGATATAAAACGCCAAACTTAATTATAGTAAAATCCCGCCTAAAAAACTGCCAAAAAATCCTATATATACAACATCTCAGACCTTCAATTAAAAACACACACAAAAACCCATACGCCATATTTGATATATCCCATTCGCCTTAGAAATGCAAAAAAACCCAAACATCAAATATCTTCTAACCCAAAAGGGTTTTTTTTGAAATTTAGTTTGGTTGTCTGTAAGATTTAGCTCAATGAAATGGTCAAAATCCTTAAGTAAGGATGTTGTCCATTTCATTGAGTAAAATCTTATTGACTAATCCTCAACTTTCATCCAATTTATAACGCCAAAACATACAAAAATATTATTGAGCTTTGTTGTCAATAAAGTTTAGCTGTATGGGGTGGACAACATAGTCAGTTATCTTTCTTAACCGAGGATTAACAATGTTGTCCATCTCATACAGCAAAACATTATTGATTTTAGCATGATCAAATTTTGAGGTTTAAGGTGCTCTTATTTCGTGGCGTTCTTTTTATCAGTAAAATGCCAAAAAAGTTAAAAAAATCAAACATCGTTCATTGTGAAATTCAAGATTATTGGGTGAAGGGTCTAAACTTAATAACATTTTGCTGCATGAGATGGAAAAATCTTCAAGAAAAAGATGCTGATGTCAGACTGTGTGCTTCCAAACGGCCACACAAAAAACTACTTGAAAAACAAAAAAACAAAATGAATCATACGAAAGTCGAACCAGCCAGTTAACATGATTAAAAAAAGTAGAAACAGACTGGTGACAGTGAAGATTTGGAAGATCAATTGTTTATGTATTCTTTTTTTTATTTTCCTTTTCAGTTGATTGTTATATAATAAAAACGCCATATTTAATAAAAAGGTCAAAACAGCCAAAATGCTTGTTTAAATGATATCATCCTGTTAAACGCCCCCAAAAATTCCCAAACTATAATAAAATTACTTTGAAAAAGTATTATAAAAAACCCAAAAAATAAAAAATAAAAAATAAAAAGCAAACTTGAAAATGTAACTAGAAACAGTAAATACAAATCAGTAATACTGAAGATAGGGAAAATTTATTATATTAGAATCTAAAACGCCAAACTTGAAAGATGGGACGTGTTACAGACTTCAGAGATAAAGCTTATCAAAAACAATAATTACAAACAGTAACTGAAAAGACGAATAGTTTATTATAATAATATTGCGCCTAACTTAGGCGCCAAAAAGACATCCTATAAAATGATACGTCTCAGCAACTTCCATTTGATCAAACAAAAAAACAAACGGCAATACTACTAAATACCACTCACTGTAAAACGCCAAAAAATAAAAATAAAAATCAAAGATGGCTAATATGCTTTCTTGGATATTCATAATTGTTCTTCGTGAAGTTTCACTGAATGAATTGTTATCAGAAGGGAGTAACACAAAAAGATTTTGCTGCATGAGATGGACAAAAATTCAAGAAAAAGATACTGATGCCAGTCATATGGCATTTTGTATTTTTTTGTTCTTGAAGAAAGTTTGGATGAGGAGAAAAGATCAATGACACTGAAGAGTGGGTTGATTATAAAGATGAAGATCAAGATAAAGAAAAAGCGAAAAACCCACACACACGTCATAGATCTATGTCCCCAAACATTCACAAAAAAAAATCAGTTCAACAGACGAGCAAGCAAAATAATCAAACCAATGGGTTTGTTAAGTTTTACATAAAACGCCATATATTTTGTGATAGTTCTGGTACTATTAAAGAAGATAGAGGGACTAATGACAGTGAAGATTGTGAAGAGAGATCCGATTAGGATTTTTAATTTATTTTCTTCGCTTGTATTTTTTTTCCTGTGGTTGAAATATAATCTAACAATAGTAAAACGCCAAGATAACACAAACGCCAAAATGTTTATAAAAATAATAGAACAATGGACCATCTTGTTTAAAACGCCTTGGAAAACGCCATTCAAATAGATTTATTGACCCCATGGGTTCTAATGGCATACGATTTGAATAAACGTCATAAATGTCAAAATGTTAATACAATGAAACCATTAAACGCCATTAATTATTGAATTTGGTTAACGCCAAAAATCTTAAAAACCAAAAATTAAAACAATATTGGGAAAAGCGGAACTGGAAAAGCAGAAGATGAAAGGACAAAAAAGCCCCTCCGCCCTTTTCTAAGCGGCGTGAGACGTGTTGGGCCAGGAAGCGTTCTCACCCATTCTCACACTTTTGAGCGTTTTCTCATGATCCCGTTTCTATATATATATATATATATATATAGGGGTAAGATCATGAGAAAACTAAATATAAATGAGAAAATTAAAAACTAACCAAAAAAAGTCTAAAAACATACCAATTTTTTTTACAAAAAATCGATAGTTTTTATGTATATTTTTTTTAAAAGTTGTACTGCACATGTGAATTATATGTGTCATCCACATGTGGATTATATGCATAGGTTAAGATTTTGAGTTTAGTTTAGCTTTTAGGTGTTTAAAATTAAGATTGTTTTTTTGGGTTTGGAGGGGGGTTAGGTTTTTTGGGGGTGGGTGGATTTAGGTTTTATTTTTTTTTGGGTGGGGCATTTAGGTTTTTGGGGGGTGTCGATGGGGGAAGGTGTAACCCGCGTGAAATTTTCGAACATTTAATTTTCGTACTAAATATTCGTTAATACGAACATTATAATTTTAACTCAGCGTCATTACCGAAACAAATCTATGTATCACATCACTTGAAACCTTCCTAAATTTAATTGAGTGATTAGAATCGTCAAAACACCAAACTCAAGGTCTAGGTACTAAAAATACCAAAAACCTTAAGTTACCAAGTTGTGCTACCTAACAAGACACTAATAATCTCCTCAGACACCCATGAACACTTGTCTTGCCCATGTTTTGCCACCTTTCACCATTTTGCCACACTTGTTCTAGTTTTGACACATAAGGGGAGACTAATCCTCATCTTAGAACACCTTTAGACACCTGTCTTGATCTCCTCAAACTCCTTAGCTGTAAATACCCCTTTGAACCTTCATTTTTCTTCATGCCAACACAAATTACAAACACTTCACTTAGAAATCTTATAAAGAGTTTCTTCTTCCTCCCTTTGAGCTTTCTCTTCTAGTTTTTTTTTTGAGAAGTCCTCTAAAGCAAGTAACTCTCATTCTTTAGTTCTTTCCTTAAGCTTTTACTTTCATGGCTTATTTTCATCCAGACCCGTATTTTTACGCATAGTAAAAATACTAACAGGAACACATAAGTGTTTTTCCTGTTTTAGACAGATTCTGTGTTGTTAGTTTAACCAAGCATAACTTGGTTAATACTTAACAAAACAAAGTAAACTCTTACATTTTGATAAAATTCATTGAAATACGATTTCAACGATGTATGATACATCTACAAACACCTCTTTTTGGACCCTCAAATGTCTAAAACAAAACCGAAGGTCAAAACTTGACAGATTGCAAAGATTAGTAGTTTGGACCATTTTCCGGGTTCCAAACAGAAAAACTTTCTAAATGAAAGTTGTAGAGCACATTTTGATTTAGTTGCCTAGATTTTTTTTGGAATTTTTCGATGACGGTTGCTATTTTTAACGTATTTTACAAAAACAAAACAAAAGTCTGCCAAAATTTCCTATCTTTTAAAAACATATAAACTCTTTCAAATTTATGATGTTTCCATAACCCACGTTCAACCACAAACATTATCACAACAAAACTTTGACGAAAAAATTCTTATTTCTAGAAAACACTTGAGCTTTGCAAGCACGTGTAGGAACATCATCTAAGCAACCCTTGAGTACATAGTTCCCTACTTTTCTTTTTTTCAAAATATTTTGGGGTGATTCATATGTGCTAACCATTTTCTCAAATAACATGTATGGAAAATGTGATTACTAAGTGCCCTTTGTGTACACAACTTATGTGACAAAAATAGTAAGAATGGTTATGTGTAAAGTTGTGTGGTGTTATAACATAGAATCTAGAGTTATTTAGATAACGAGACAAGTGTAATATGATAAGGGCATGGTGGATACGCCACTGGTACTTCTTATATTTAAGTGCTCTTATTGTATTACTCATCGTAGCGTTATCCAAATCACTTGAATATTCTATGTTATGGTGAAACAGAGTACAAAGTACCAAATCCTTGTAGGATGTTTCTATACAAATAGTTAGATCCTTAATGGATACTTAAAGTACTATTTTAAATCATTGATTGGATTTTTAAGAGTACTTTCATAAGTTCTTGGTTTGTTTCTATGTAATGGGTTTATATGCAACTATTGTGGTGAAAAAAAGTACATGTGATTTTGTGTAATGTTGTGTGGTGTGGTGTTATAACATAGATACTAGAGTGATCTAGGATAACGAGACGAGTGTAATACGATAAGAGCATCGTGGATACGGCGTTGGTACTTCCTATATTACCCATCGTAGTGTTATTCAAAATCACTTGATGATTCTATGTTATAATGAGACAAAGTACAAGTGAAACAAAGACAACTTATAATTTTTGCTAACACAAAATTACTTGGTTTTGTACATATTGCAACAATAAAATTTTTGCCAATAATTTGGCCACCAAAACCTATGTCACTCACCAACATTATTGTTGGTCGTCTATTTTCACATATGTTTCAGGTACCGACATTTCAAGCATGTTACACATAGGATTGCATTCGGGCCATAGATATCTAAAAACAATTACTTGTACTCCTTTGTGTTTGTAAAACAATGTAATCAATATAATCAAGCTTTAGTATTATGTGTTGCGAACAAATTTGTAACGTGACTCCACGATGATTCTGTCACGGGTTGTATACGGTTGGGGTGTTATAGATTGGTATAGAGCCATGGTTATGGAGAATTAGGTTATTAGATTGCTTTCAACCTAGACTATAAACTTTTAGGGACCCAAACATGAGTTATCTCATGATCTTTAATATTTTCTCTCCTTATCCAAATCTTCATCCCCATCCTTTTCTGTAACACCCGTCTAATTAAATAAAGGTTTTCGTATAGATTACGAAAATAAACATGAGATTATAAGTAAATACTGTCGAATAATACGGGTGATTTAAAACTTTTACAATTTGAAAATAATACAATTTAGTATCTATGGAATTGCCGTTTAAAAATGACAACGAAACAACGTGCAGAAGCTTTATTCTCGTGTGTTCGGTTCTTGTACGCTGCTTGATCTTCATCCGGGCACTCTTGGCAATCACCTATAATCAAAACCAACTTAAATGTTAGTTTTGATAGTTAAATAATGGTTTAAATAAGTACCATGGGTCAAACAAACAAGAAAACAAATTTTTTTCCGGAGTTAGGGGGCGTCGTGTGACGCCAAGGGGCGTTGCGTGACGCTAGGCCCCCTTTTTCACAGACTGATGCTTAATCAGTTGCTGTACATACCCAGCATGACCTGATTTCACGGAAACGAGCATATCTTCTTCGTTATTGATCCGTTTTACCCGATTCTTTTTCCTACGCGTCCGTAATTTAATTCTCCATCATATGGAGTTAAAATCCAACATTCAAATTAATATATTTTTAGACTTCTAAGCCTTCGACTCGTTACCTTTTTACCAAATTTTAACCTGTTTATGCATTTTATCAAATAAACATATTTGTTTGATCCTTATACCACATACACTTCTTCAACTAATGTTATCTACCACTTTAAGTTCTAATCATAAGTTATTTACATAATTTAAACCCGTTTTTGCTCGTATGCTTATTTTGACCCGTTAAGGGTATTTTAAGCACTCTAAAGCTTGAAATCACTTTCATTCCCTTCTAGCATTGTAGTTCTACATTTCTTATCTAGTAACCTCCCACTACAACTATATATGTATTGGGTTTAATGTGGATATCTATATGTTCCGAGTTTTTACCCCTCGGATTATCATTTTACGGCAAAGACTCATATAAAGTCTTTCGACCCAAGAATTTACATCCTTCACTATCTATACTCATTCTAAGCATTTATTTAATCATAAAACTTGTTTCCGAACCACCTTTATGGGTCGTTCGTTCAAATTAGCTTACAAGGGCAATTTGGTTAATTTTCATCCTTCTTTTACCACAAGGACCTTTAAATACTTGTTTGGCTCAAAAACCTACCTTTTAACTATAATTCTTGATTGTAACCCATGTGCTTCTAAAACACCATAAACATAATTCAATTTATTCGGTTTACCTAAAAGATAACCGAATATCTATACTTTAACCTTGTCTAACTCTTATAGAACTCCAAATTCTACATGATGAGTTGTATTATTATACATACCTGGCTCGGATCAATATATTGACCCGTTTCAATACCTTGCCTTAGTGACTGCTAAGCAATAGCGATGTACTTATCCATTTGATATTTATTCCTATAACATGTAACTCGACAAATCATTAGACAATATTGTCAAAAGGCAATAACTTCACCTTTTGACCCGTCTATTTACCTAGTGATCTTCGTCACTTCAAGTAAATGCCAATTTCATGTATTATGCTAATTTAAAGTCTACTAGCGAGAATATGAAATCAAGTATAACGTAACGGAATCGTAGTTACGTACCTTTTAAGCACACATTTCTAGCGGGTATCACTTCCGGCTTGTCCACTTGACGACCCAGATTCTTTACCTATAGAGTTCCATTCACAACCAAATTTAGGACTCTTTTGTAACCAAAAATCGGACAATTCATTATGATATTCAATTTTGTGTTTTTGTCCGATCTTTAACGTTTTACTCCTCACTTAGGCGTTTTAACAAACACCTAGCGGGTCAAATTTTTACATAACCATTACTAGGTTCTTGACATGTTACTTTCATCTACTTTCACTTCAATTAACAAATCTATACTAAATTTTAACACCAATAATCTCAGATTCGCCACACGAATTCAGATTTCACTAGAATAAGAACCATAATTCTAGTGTTTATTTGGTTTCTACAAACTCACTAATCACCTACAATGGTGATTATAAACCCCACAAGTATAATGCTAGGTTTTAACAAGAATTCATCTAGGGTTTATCCCTAGATGCCATATTACTTCTAATTTCATCCATGCAAGAGATAATGTGACACCCCAGGAAAACCAGGAAAACCATACAACTTAACTAGCTTCCTCAGTGAGTGCCTACCAAATTTCGGGACGAAATTTCTTTCAACTTGGGGATGATGTGACAACTCGAAATTTAGAACCCTTCTTGTATCCCGTTGTAACATGCTTAAACGTGTGACTAGTTAACTTGTGTGATTAATTATATATATGAACATTCTATGTGATTACGTGCTACGTTTATGTGTTGTAATTGTATGTATGTGTGTATTATTATGACCCGAGACACAAGGACCCAACTCGAGACCATGCGGTCTCGAGTGAGCAATGAAACAATGGGCCGGATGGGCCGTACACCTTGTCTAACCCAACCGAAAGCCCATTAGGGTGCACTACTTAGATCGGATATATAAATTAAGTGGATAGCCATGGGTGCCATTTCTTTGGACAACACACTCACTCTCACACACACCTTCTCCTACACACTCTCTCTAGAGAAACCTAAAACCCTAAAGATCAAGCACCACCTCTTCTCCTCTTTACTCTCGGATTCAAACCGGCAACCACAAGGACTCTCGGATCAACTCGTACACACCCACTTGGAAGCTTCATTCACGCCTTTGAACCCATACTTGAACCGGTTAGTGATTTATTTGCAAACACATGTATTTACATGATTAAAGGTGTTGACGTGTGATGATATAAGTTAATGATGCATGTTATGTGTTTATTTCGAATGATGATGATGATTGTATGATAATGTATTGATGATGTTAGGATAAGTAATGTATGCTTGACTATGAATGAGTATTATCGGCCCTATATGGGTTTTGATGTTGATACAAGTTGGATTGGTTAATGAATGGAAACCGAATGCTTGTAGCCGGTTGTGGTAGGTTCACGGTTAGGATAATTCATTGTGTTGATATCATAGGGTACATGTTAGTAATCAAGAACAAAAATCCGGTTATATGTCTAAGTGTTGATAAGAGTTGTTCATGATTTTTGTTTGATTTAGGTTTATATGAATGATGATGAAGAACAACATGAATATGACATGAACATAATATGAATATTTGAAAACTTGTTGTTTGATCCATTTTTGGTTAATAGTAGACAAGGGAACATGTTTGTGAAATATCATTGGTTAGTACATTACCTCATGAACATGAAATCCTATTGGTTTAGTACATATGTCGAATTCAGCAAATGTCCCCAGCCGAGACCTTCTGTCTCGACTCGAGACCATCACATGACAAGTCGAGATCCCCGGTTACGACTCAGGTTGCGAGTCGAGAAACCGTAGTCTCGACTCGAGACCATGAAGCTACAACTCGAAATCACCTCGTGACGACTCGAGACCCACGGTTGCGAGTCCAGTTATGACTCGAGATCACTACATGCATGACCCGAGACCACCTCAGTTGCGACTCGAAATCTTGTGAGTTACAACTCGAGATCGCACAGTCTCGAGTAGAGACCGCACAGTCTCGACTCGAGACCGCACATACGTGTACGCTGTATGGACCCTCACCCTGTTTCGGGCCTAAGTGATTGGGCCGAACAGATGGGTCGCATGTGCTACTGTTAATTGATTTTGTTGTGCACTGTTGTTGAACTGCCATGATAAACGTGTATTCCATGACCACTACTTGTGTATGAAAATGTGCTAGAAACATACGTGTACTACTTGAATACGAACTTGATTTGTATGATACAACTATGATAGGACGTGAGTGACCACAATATTGCTTGTTTGACCTTTCTGTGTATCTGCCGAGCAAACCAAGGTGAGTTCACACCCTCTACAAAGCATGGGATTCCCAGGGGTCGGGAATTGGGGTTAAGGAACATGGGTTCCTCGTCCTCCTTGGGTAGGACAGCAATGATTCAGGAATGTAATTCCTCGTCCTCACGGACAGATAACTCGTACTAGACCAAAACTCTATCACGAAGTCCCTCATTTTTATATCGACTTAATCGCCGGGCCAATGGCGAGCGGGTAATTAGTTAGATAGCGCTATTTAGGTCTGACAAACCTCACACCGTGCCGCAGAGGACGGGCGTGAACTAATGGACTACTGGCACGTCAATGATGATAGACATTGACAGTTCAGGGCACATAAACATGACTACAGTCAGCAGTCGATATGGTAACGAGTCTAGTGTATACATGGGGTAGCCCCCACGGCCGAAATGCCAGATAACTAACACGGGGTAGCCCCCACGGCTGGATTGCCAGAGTAACCGGGAATAAACAAGTCACGTTTTTAACTATGGGGTAACCCCCACGGCAGGATGCCAGATAAAGGAAACTGTTTTCGAAACAACTTAAAACGAACACCCAACCGTGAACTCACTCAACTTGTTGTTGACTCGTTACTACATGCTTTGCAGGTCAATAGGTACTTAGCTGGAGCTTGCATGGAAGAGAGTCGTTGTGGGACATGGACGGCTGTGTGCCATGTTAAACTTTGAAACAATTAAACTTATGTTTTGATTTAAGACTTATGCTTCCGCTTGCAACTTAACTATGTTTTGTTGAACACCAATTGTATTGGTTGGATTTTTATAACTACTTATATGCTTGTTCAATATGATTGGTGGCTGGATCCTGGTCAGTCACGCCTCCAAGCGGTGGTACTCCGCAGGTGGATTTTGGGGGTGTGACAGATAATCAAGCTCAATTTCAGTTTTTCACAATTAACCTATAATTTAAGATGAATCAAAACATCAAATTTTTGCATACCTTATGATCCCCTCAACAAGGTGATCACTAATTCGTGCTTGAAAATCGATTTGGAGCTGATTTGAACCCTCAATTTGATCAAGTTTGACATGCACTAGGGTTTGGTGGGGAGCATGTGTCGCCCCCTGTATTCTTGTTCGACCAGACATCTCAATTGAGGTGTTTGGTTTTGTTTTTAATTAAAATTAATAATATAAGTTTCAATTTTAACAACATTGGCCCCTCTAATTTGGTTAGTTAATTAAGTAGGGCACAACCTACTTATTTCTAACAATATTCCCCACTTATTAACTAGGTTAAACATTCCTAATTAAATTAGTGGGTTTTGGGAATCTATGACTAAGTTTAGTTTAAGTCCCGTTAACTCGGGCCTTCTATAAACTTTATTTCCCAAACGCATTCTTTTTCTCTTTTTATTAAATATTAGATTTAGTTATATAAATCCTAATATTTTCTGGCTTAATTTTACCACTAACGGTTCTTTAGCCGTCTTTTAGTATTAATGTGGTTTGATTACCAAACCCGTTTTTGGGGTGTTACATTTTCCTTACCATAACTACTCTATAATTTACAAATCATATAGCCTTAGATGATTTATCTTAAATCTTTAGGCTTTATGCCTTCAAATCTTTTTCAACATCTCTTCAATGTTTTGGGTTTTAATAATATGAACACATACAATCTGAAAGGGTGGACGCCTGTAACCTAAGTTTTCTGTCTAAGGCTAGAGTGTTCGTACAAATCCACATAACTGGACCAGTCACTCTTACCTGGGAACTCTTGGGGTGAGTGTCCACTTATAGGCTAAAGCATGTCTTCCCAAAATATTATGAAAACCCATTTACTTTGATTAGTCGAAGGTTTCAAAACATTACGATCTTTGTGTTTTTGTTTCACCATGTTAGCTTCGGTAATTTGTTTTTATTCAAACATCTGATACGAATTACATGTCACCTTGCAACTCTTTGTATCTCTATTGTGTTATCAACTACTCTCGTATGTTTACTACCCTCTCATGTCTACAAAATGTTTACCGTTTGGACAAAAAAATTAAAATATATTCCTATGCAATTAACTATTTACATATTTTTCTCTATTCAAATAATTCAATTAAAACTATTTTATCTAAAAATAATGATTTCATAGAATCAAGGATTGATAAATCACATAAACCACTAACTTGGTTTGTGTTTTTCTCATCCAAAATAATATGAAAACTCATCATTTCTTGTTCCAAAACAAATTTGCAACCCTGTGTTTTCATAAATATGAAAACAAGATTTTTGACCCATACAAATTAAATCATTCACTTCATTACATTATTCTATTTAATTCTACCTATACCCCGTGAATCTCACTCAATTTCCTTGTATCTATACTCTTCCCTTAAGATGCCTCCTTCACGCAACAATACTCAACTGTCTGAATTGGCTACAATAATCAACCAACAAATAACTATCATTAGTGCATATTTCGTTTGTCTGTCACTGTGCGAATAGGCTAGATAGAGCGTGTGTTGAATATTGTATAGATAAGAATTAAAAGTTCGGTTTTGTAACGAAAAGTCCCCTTCGTACGAAGGGGCCCTTCGCACGAATGGGAGATGCCCCATTCGTTCCAAGCTCCATTCTCACGGAAGGGTCACGCCTATAAATAGTAGATGTGATTGAGAGCTGAGTGAGTTTTTAGTCCTCGAGAGGAAACACCAGCTTGTAAAAGATGTAAACTCTTTCGGTATGAATGAAGTGTCACACCCCGACCACGTAAAACAACAAAACGTGGCGGAAACGTCGGGGAGTGTTATAACAGAATCATTGTTTCACAACCATGGATTTAAATAGTTTCGTTTTATTGAATTACTGAACTCATTGTTTTATTACAAATTAAATGAATACAAATATTGTCTTTCAAATTTTAAAGTCACTAAGGCACGAGTCCATCCTATGTATGTCATGCATCAACAATCATAACATAGCAGAACCTGAAACATCTGTAAAAATAGGTACGTCAGCATAAAAATGCCTGTGAGATACATAGGTTTTATTAATGCAGGGTTCATGACTTTGTAAGTTTAAAAGAATGTTCTAACAAAAGTAGTCATGAACTTTAAAAATGTTTTCTTTATAAATCATGCGAAATTTTACCAGAAATTTGATGATATAAAAGAATAATGCATAAATAATAAAGTAAAATGAGTTTGTACAAAATATGTTGTTTGTAAAACAATGTTTTGATAAAAATGTTTGTAGTATATATAAAAATATACTTTGGTTTTAAGAAAGTCGAATAAGTAATATATTAAAATATATTTCAGTTCCAAAATCGTTAAACATATAGTATATTAAATATACTTTAGTCATCAAAATAACAGTTTTTAGTAGTATATCAAAAGTATACTTTGGTTTTATTAATAACATAAACTATGTTTTAGTAATTAACAAAATATATATTGTTTTGTACTATATCACACATGAGAGCATATCAAACTATACTTTTGGGAGTATAACAAAATATACAATAAAAGTGTGATCTAAGAATTCATTCAGACCTGAGTGTATCAAAATACACCTTTGAGACTATAGAAATACCACAAAGGCAATCCCTATTTGGATAAAATATTGGTTTCTAACATTCCATAACAACAGGAATGGGGTGTCTAATCCTATAGCGCTATATCATACTACCAATCGGTTTGGTGAACATAAAATAAGTACAATTCAACAATTAATTTTATAATCTTTGAAAAATCAGTGTTTAAACCATAAATAATCATTCAGTTTGTCAAAAGATAAGTACTAACATGTGTAATCAATTATACTTTGAAATCATGAACATAACAAATAGGTACAAATGCTTCACCCCAAAACAGTTTGAAAACAGTAAAAGAGGGGACTATGTACTCACTTGAGAGGGCTTAGAAGTCTTGAACAACTACCAAGCAAGCTAGAGGGATCTCGGAAATCAAACGGCACCTAATATAGGTAACTACATAAATAAACCAGACCTAAATCGGAAGATCAGATAGGATGAGGTCTCGTGAACCAAATGAGTGTGGGAACTCATATGATATGGTTTAACAAGGCCTACATACTAAAACAAAACCTAACCTAAGTGCTTACGACCCATTACGACTCGTTTAGGTAACTTACGCTACTTTAACGCGTCGTTCGCGTAAAACGCGTTCGGAACGCCTAACTAGTCCCATGACAAGTATTATATGCCTAAACATGTTTAATTATGTTGCATAATCAGTTAAGTGATAAAAGTTTGGGTTACATATGCTTAAATATCAATTATGCATAAAAAAGGCATTTTGGTCATTTTCCTAAGGCATATAAACTACCTATCATATAACTACTTAAACGAAGTGACCATAAGGTATAATCTCGGAAGGTTATTCCCTATACAACTATGGTCACAAAACATGTTTGGTCGGATCCTAATGATCCACCAAACGGGTTTAGTTCGAAAGTCTAAGCGGTGGTTTAGACCGCTTGACTTACGACTCTAAACAAGCATTAAACTAAAAGTGACGAGCTAAGCATATTTAAACATGCTTATCTAAGTTAGAAAACTGGTTTTGATATTAAAACAAAGTGTTTTGATACCCAATAGTAGTTTGGTTGCAAAATACGCATAAATACGCATTTTGGCCGAAACTATGACTCGTCACTACACCTAATCAACGTGGTAATCAGTAGGTATAGTCACTAGAGACTATAACCATCGTGATTACGCTCACGTTGCGAAGTTCAAACGAAATTCGTGTTGACCAACTCGTGGTCAAAGCAGAAAGTCAAACACTGTTTGACTTTCACTCTCGAAAAGCGATAAAAGAACGAAAGAAGCTTACAAAGGGTCCAAGCTAGGGAGAACTTGATCTTAAAATCTCAGGTATGAAGTATTGTAACTTCAACTTAGAGAAATCAGATCAAGGGTGAGTAGAAATGGAAGGAGGGCATACCTATTTATAGTTTTCGGCTCACCGTTAGGATCATTTCTTGCTAAAGAGGGAATGATCTTGGCCATACATGTGGGCACAAGGTTTAGAATACCATGGGACATCAAATACCAGTCCATAGTATGCAAATCAGGGGTTGAAAACCACTGGAACAAGTGGAAAAGACCAGATTCAATGTTTCTGCATTTCTGCTATGCTGGAGACTGCTTACGGACCGTAAGCATAGGTCCATACGGTCCGTAAGGACCTTGCAGACCAGCAACTTTCACTTATTTACAGTTTAGCCCCTGCACTTTGTTTCGTCGCGTTTCGGCACTTCTAACACCCGTCAAACCCATTTTCAAGATCCATAATGATGTTAAAGCTTAGGGAACATAAAATATGCTAAAAAACATCTCGGATGTCGGTTCGTTTGGTTGTACGGTTGCGTTGTTCGGTTAATTACGACGGAAGTCATAACGAACGCAAAAACGATCCAAATTAAGCGACGAATGGAATTTTATCATGCCAATCACTAAAATAAAATATTTTAATGATTACATAAATTTTTTGGTGTCCGGATATATTCAGAACGCAAAATATGCGCGAAAATGCAAACTTATGCACTTTTTGACGCTTTTAGTCCGTATTGATCAATAAAGTTTATTTTAGAATACCGAACCCCTCAAAGCCTATTTCTAAGCTATGTAAAGGATATTTAGGGTATGTTTAACTTATGATCAAGTTCCAGAATGTTCGTTACAGAACGATTCAACATACTTTCGCAGTTTGTCGAAATTAGTCCCTGTAAGCGAATAAACTTGATTTCGACACACCAAACCTTCCAAAACTTATTTCTAAGTTATGTAAAGGTTATTTAAGGTATGTTAAGCCTATTTCACTATTCTGGAGTTTTTGTCGCATTAAACTGATTACGTTTACGCATTAGTTCGCGTATAACTTTCCAGAAAGCGATTTAGAGCTCGAAATCAAACAAGAATTGATATGTGCAAACGATACACATATTTATACAAATCCAAAGTATGAAATACAATATTTCAATGGTTTGGTATTCGTATGATGGTTGAAGTGACACAGGTGTCACAGTCTCCCCTACTTTAGGAAATTTCATCCCGAAATTTAATTTTAGAGGAAACTTGTGAAGGCAACTATGATGGTTTCGCTTTCGAATGAATCCATCGAACCCTAGGTAAAACTCTGGGCCATGTTTGGATTCTTAGTGAAATTGTCAATTGTCAAAGTGAAGTCCTTGTAGTAACAAAACATGGAGTTTCGAACAACGGGCAGAGGAATGTTTCTTATGAAGACTATCATAGGAAACTTGTGTGTGCTCGAAATCAGTGTCGGAGAGTGTAAGATAAAATGACATTGGTCAAGGTCCAGGACTCTAGTAACTTAAATAACGCTACGTTCGCAATGTAATAAGGAACACTTATATATAGGAAGTACCAGCGGCGTATCCACCATGCTTCTTTTTACATTGTTCCCGTATCGTTATTCTCATCACTAAAAGTCTTAACACATGACAAAATTTGCTGTGGTTTCTGTGCACTGAATTCCATAATTATGTATGCATCCATAATTACGTAATTCCTTGCACAGTCCGCACAGTTCATTTCATAATGCGTAGGGGAAAAATTAATCGAATAAACATAAAGTGACTTGACTAGACCACCAAAGGATCTTTTCAACTAGATCAACGAATGATCTTTTTAACTAGATCAACACATGATCTCTTTAACTAGACCATCGTATGATCTCCATAAATAGACTACTTAAGGGATCTTTTCAGCTATATCGTCACATGATATTCCTAATCAGATTTTTGAATCAATCTGTTTGACTAGACCGCTCAAGGGGTCTAAATTAAAGAATAGTACTTCATAATCCAAGGGACTTAACTATTACGTAGAAGCCCATTAAGGATTTAAGATAGTACCTTTGGGTATCTTATTATGAATTCTTCATATTGAAATATGGAGATTCTATAAGGATTTGGATAATGAATATTCGGATTACAAAAACACAAGACATAAAAGAAATCACATAAGCACATAATCACATAATTAATTAACTTGATCTTCATTTTGTTAATTTTCTTGTTAATAGAGCACATGAGTATTCAAAGCATACCAGAAATCCATTTCCTGAATTCCGTTTGGCACTTTAAACATTTTTGAGAATCTAAATAGGAAGATCTTAATAGGAATTCGTCTTTGTTTCTTAAAAAGAAACGAGTATTTAAGATGTTTGGGGAGATCACAAGTGATCATAAAATGACAGAACCACACGAATAGTTTGTCTTGGTGTCGGCATCGAAGGGTTGTATCAAACATTCACACAATCGTATCAGTTTCGCAAAATAAAAATTGAAACAACAAATTTTATTTATATATCAACTGAGTCGATTCAAACATCGAAAGATAACAACCAAAGAATTTCAAAAGACTAATTGTTCACTGCTGCATCGTTGTTCGCGTTTGCCTCGTTTATGTTAAACACTTGTCCACGCGCTGGATTTGCATTAACAAGTCTTGGGCAATTGTTCCGGTAGTGAGTAAGGTCACCACAGTTATAACACGACCTAGGTGGAAACCGTGCTTGAACAGCAGCAGGATTTGCAGCAGCTTGGTTTTGGTTGGCATAACGACAGGTATTGATCAAATGTCCCAATCGCCCACAGTGGGTACATTTGTGACACTGCACTTGCTCTAGATGATGACGGTTGAATTTGTTGCACAAAGGTGCGGTACCAACATAATTTTTCCTTGCATGAGGTTGTGCTGGCTGGTTTGGTGCAACCTGATTGTTCTGAGCAGTTATGGCACAGTTTTGAGAAGCCTTGCGCTTCTTCTTCTTGGATGTCTCGGCCTGTTTTTCCTTTGGTTCAACTAGTGCAGTTTTGTCAGATGGTCTTGGGTCGCCCTTTCGAAAAAGCTTAACCTTCCTGATATGGGATTCAGTCAGGGTGGCAGACAATTCAATGGCCTGTCTGACAGTAGTAGGGTTGCTGCCAGTAACAATATCCTGAACTAAGTCAGGAAGACCATCAATGTACTTTTCAATCGCCTTCTCCACAGGCGTAACCATAGCAGGACATAACAGGCTCAGTTCTTCATAACAGTCAGTATAGGCTCGATGTTCACCACTGTCTTGCTTTAAATCGTCGAATTCCCTTTCCAACGCCCTAAGCTCATGACGAGGACAGAACTCCTTCATCATTAGAGCTCGATGCTCTTCCCAAGTTTGAGCTAGTGCCACATCAGCACCCCTATCAAGCATCACCCCGTTCCACCATGTAAGAGCATGCTTCTCGAACACACGGGATGCAAACTCAACCTTACGCTCATTCGGACATTGCACATGCCTGAATGTACTCTCCAAACTTTCGAACCATTGCAGGAGCGCGGTTGCTCCTTGAGACCCAGAAAACTTCAAAGGTTTAGCAGAGTTGAAGGTCTTGAAATTACACTGAGAATTGTTGTTTTTATTGTTGTTGTATATCTGATGGATCTCAGTTACTATGCCCGGAAGCACAACAGCCATTTGCTGAGCGACAAGGACTACAACTTCTTCATTAGTTACGGGTTGTGCATCTCGTCGAGGAGGCATTGTCTAAAAGGAACAAGGGAACATGAGAAGCGAGTGAGGTCGATGATTGGAAAAACAAAAGAGGTATTGAAAACATAGACAAAACACAAGGAAGGCGATCATTCGTTCGTTACCTCAAACAGACAAACGACACACAAAAGCTTAATCGAAGTAAATAGGTCCTCATAATGTATCGCGAAGACATGCTCGCCTATAAGTGGACACTCACCCCAAGAGTTCCCAGGTAAGAGTGACTGGTCCGATACTGCGGATTTGTACGAACACTCTAGTCTTAGACAGAAATCTCAGGGTACGGGCACCCACCCTTCCAGTTTGCACGTGTTCACATTATTTAGACCAAACTTTGACGGGATTTTGAAAACTTTGAAGGTTCAAAACCTTATAATAAATCATCCTAGAACAGATGATTGGTTTTCAAAGTGGATTCGAAATTTGTGTTCTTATTCTGGTTGTCACCTAAGGATAAGTGACGGTATTGTTTTAAAACTAAACACAAGATAACTTGTGTTAGGGTCCTAGGAAGGTTATAGACTAGGTCAAAGCATTACTAATAACCTAATTCCCTATAACCATTGGCCCTGATACCAACTTTTCTGTCACACCCCGACCACATAAAACAACAAAACGTGGCGGAAACGTCGGGGAGTGTTGTAACAGAATCATTGTTTCACAACCATGGATTTAAATAATTTCGTTTTATTGAATTACTGAACTCATTGTTTTATTACAAATTAAATGAATACAAATATTGTCTTTCAAATTTTAAAGTCACTAAGGCACGAGTCCATCCTATGTATGTCATGCATTAACAATCATCACATAGCAGAACCTGAAACATGTGTAAAAATAGGTACGTCAGCAAAAAAATGCCCGTGAGATACATAGGTTTTATTAATGCAGGGTTCATGACTTTGTAAGTTTAAAAGAATGTTTTAACAAAAGTAGTCATGAACTTTAAAAATGTTTTCTTTATAAATCATGCGAAATTTTACAAGAAATTTGATGATATAAAAGAATAATGTAAAATGAGTTTGTACAAAATATGTTGTTTGTAAAACAATGTTTTGATAAAAAGGTTTGTAGTATATATAAAAATATATTTTGGTTTTAAGAAAGTCAAATAAGTAATATATTAAAATATATTTCAGTTCCAAAATCATTAAACAGATAGTATATTAAATATACTTTAGTCGTCAAAATAACAGTTTTCAGTAGTATATCAAAAGTATACTTTGGTTTTATTAATAACATAAACTATGTTTTAGTAATTAACAAAATATATATTGTTTTGTACTATATCACACATGAGAGCATATCAAACTATACTTTTGGGAGTATAACAAAATATACAATAAAAGTGTGATTTAAGAATTCATTCAGACCTGTTCGATTCCTGGCAATGCCCTACTGGGGTGTTGGGGCTCTTCACCGTGGGTAGTCACCGCCAGGCAGCTATGGGGCTAAGCTAGCTTGTGGAGTGAGATCACTCCAGCGGTTGGGAGGACCGTGCACTATCCCCCCCCGACTATAGAAATACCACAAAGGCAATCCCTATTTGGATAAAATATTGGTTTATGACATTCCATAACAACAGGAATGGGGTGTCTAATCCTATAGCGCTATATCATACTACCAATCGGTCTGGTGAACATAAAATAAGTACAATTCAACAATTAATTTTATAATCTTTGAAAAATCAGTGTTTAAACCATAAATAATCATTCAGTTTGTCAAAAGATAAGTACTAACATGTATAATCAATTATACTTTGAAATCATGAACATAACAAATAGGTACACATGCTTCACCCCAAAACAGTTTGAAAACAATAAAAGAGGGGACTATGTACTCACTTGAGAGTGCTTAGAAGTTTTGAACAACTACCAAGCAAGCTAGAGGGATCTCGGAAATCAAACGACACCTAATATAGGTAACTACATAAATAAACAGGACCTAAATCGGAATATCGGATAGGATGAGGTCTCGTAAACCAAATGAGTGTGAGAACTCATATGATATGGTTTAACAAGGCCTACATACTAAAACGAAACCTAACCTAAGTGCCTACGACCCATTACGACTCGTTTAGGTAACTTACGCTACTTTAACGCGTCGTTCGCGTAAAACCGCGTTCGGAACGCCTAACTTGTCACACCCTGGCTTTGCGGAAGCGTGGTTAATTTGGTGTGACTTCTTAATACCATAGCTTAACCATAACAAAGCTATATGAAATAAAACCATGAAAGATCATCCATTTAGTTAAGTTTTAAAAACCAAATACAACAACATTGTCTCAACGGAAACACATCCTAACGACATTATTCAACAAACACAAACATCAACATGACATAAACACAGTTTAAGGACTGTGACTTGTCCAGGAAAGAGTCACATTCACCAAACCCGGATGACCTCGTAACTAGTGCAGCGGAAAAACGTATCATACCGCGCCAGATCCTTTAATTCCCTGAAATACATGTAAGTTGAAAAATCAACAATAATGTTGAGCGAGTTCATGTGTAAGTGAGTAAATAAACCTTTGTAAGTATAAAAATAGTCTTGGTATGTAGCAAATAAGGGAATTGAGATCACCAATGGTTTGCAAGGCCACTGATATATGTGAAGTGCAAGTAGGGAGACTCAAACCTAGCAGATTTTGCCACGGCATTAGTATGTGGACATAGTCACCCCGAGGTCCGTTTCTAGTTTGGCCTGGGGCTGGGCTCGCTACACCCAGATAGATCTACCGCTCCTGTCCCTTGGTCCTACCGTGAGGACTAATGGCCTCATGTTGCTCCTACCCACTCACATGATCTAAGTAGTAAACCTCCTTACGCTAACCATACCATGTATAAAGTACTTGTAATCAAAGTAACACGTATTTCACCCCCGTAGTTAAAAACTGAAAACAGTTAAGAGAAAAGGGGGACATGAACTCACAGTGGTGCGTCTCTACCAAGTATACCTCCAAATCAAGTAGCTGTGTGACGACCTACACGTACTAACTCTATTAGACGGACGGCCGTGCCTTAGCTTTAAGGTTTAAGTTTTTGGGAAATAGTTAGACAACTATTTCGTATTTATATTCTGTATACTTGGTAATCATTTTCCTTCCCAAGGATGGGGGATTTAATACATGTGTGTTCGTATAATTTCGAAATATATTATTAAGTCTCACTTAAAATATATTTTATTTCTAATCCCAAATATAAATATTCTTCTCAAAAATATTATATTTTCTATTACACAAAATTTCCCCCGAAATAATACTTTAACAAAAATACGCGTTCATGAATATTTCCTTAAAATGTGTAAGTTACGTTTTAATGATCGAGTGGTAATAATAATTACCGGTGTAACTTATGTATTTATCGTAGAGGCGTTCGTATTATTTTGGATTCATTAACATTCGATAGTATTATTTTTACCCTAAAAATAATACTAGTATTTTCACAAAATAATCATAAACACATATCAAGTGGCTTTATGAAAAATATATATATACTAAATATATATTTACCAAGTTTTATTTTGTGAAATCCCACCTCCGATGTTTCGTAAATAAAGTCGTGGCGAAATCTATAATTTGGAAACAAGTCGAAAAGTATTTCTAACACTTATAGTGAAAATAATTCTAAGTGTTAGGATTTTAGAAAAATTTCGCCAGAGTTTCCTCTGTAACTGGAGGTGGCCACGCTTTCAAGCGTATCATTTTCTTTTATAAATAAAATCAACAATTTCCTTATTTAACCAAAACAACGTTCAAGACAACAAACTAGTCAACAAATATATATATATAAGTCGCAAAAATCACATGAACTTGTGGTTTTCTAAAATTATGAAGTAAATCCCATTACTTTTAGCGGATCTCTATATAAATCCATCCGATTTTGTAAAAACCTCGTTTTTAGAGAAATTCCATCTTTACAACTTCTCGTCATCTTTTCCAAAAATAGTTATTTTGTCGAAACTTAGTGTTACACAAGTATTTACACACTTGTGTGTTTACTAAAATCATTCTTGTTTATGAAAGATCTGTCTTTAAAAGTATGTTTTCTCTTGACACGTGGTCTTTTGAAAATACCGCTTGTAGATCCGTAGATCTACTAGTTTTAAACACTATTTCACAAGCAAAATCACTTTTACACAAGTTCATGATTCGTGTGTGGTAGAGTTTCATCCTTTAACCCTTGTTACTTCCAAAACAACCTTATGTCATGATCCATGATCATGACCAATCCGGGTTAAACGATGATCCGAGCTACCACAACATAGATTGGGTCCAAATAATCACACAAAACAATTACTACAAGTTTTACACAACAAACAAGCTTTTAACCATCACTTTTAGTGTTTTTAGTAGACTTTTATGTATCATTTTGCATGTTTACGAGTTTTAACCGTTACAAATCATTTTAACCATCTTAAAATAGTTCGAGAAGGTGATTCAAGCAACTTACTACTAGCTCGAGGCTAGGGAAGAAACTAGTCGCAAAAAGGAGTGGATAAAAGCAAGGTAGTGAGGTCCTTCGCGTTCCGAAAGCACCAAGCCTCCTTATACGTGATCCTTAACACTTGTATGCACTTGGAATTGGTTGCTCAAGATCGAAGGATGGATGGATGGTTGTTGTTGTTCTCGGCCGAGAGCCAAAGAGAGAGGGAGAGAGTTGTGAAGTTGAGTTGTGTGATGGAAATGTTATGGTGGGTTAATGGGTTTACTTATAGACAATTAGTGTGTGCAATAACCATTGGATTAAGTGTCTACTAGATATTAGACAACAAAGATTAAACAAATCAACAAAGTACAAGGTGTGTCCCCTTGGGGACGGTTTCGGTTAGGGGGGGGGGGGTAGTTTGGTTCAAATCCAACTAAACACTAAGTAATTAGTTAGGTTAATCTAGTTAGTTAAGTGATTAACCCGGTTAGTAGGGTGTTGTGCTTTATGGCGGGCGTTAGGGTATTCAGGGACCCTAACTGGCTCAGAAAAAGACAAACAATGTTAATGACAATATTTTCATGTTCCGGGTATAGTCCGGTTGTTTGGTTGGATAGTAATCCGTTAAAGTGCTTAACAAAGCTTTAAAGTGTCGTTATTATTATTTTTAGTGACACAACTTTTTCCTGACACTTTGGAAGGTGTCTAGTAATATTTTTCTCATGTTTTGGCACTTTATTGAGTAGCTAGATGCTGAATTGTTTATTAAAGTGCTGAGTTTTTGTGCTTAGAGCACGTTTTAGGCACATCCAGTCATTGTAACTTATTCCTAGAGACGCAGTTCTACAACCCTTATATCCCTACACTCACCACTAGTGTAGTAAAATATTTCTGGCTCATACAGGCCTTAGAGGCAGTGTCTGCCTGATGCTGGCTTTATCAGCATGCTCAATAGGTTATCCGTTTATAGTGCTACTGTGCTTTTTGTGCATCATGTTTGTCACTAAGGTTCAGCATGTAAATAATGTAGTGACGGTAAGTAAAGTATGATGCAGGTATATGCATGTATCAGAATTCAAGTAGCAGCTCATCAGTAATTTCAAACAAGCACAGTAATTAAGCAGTAATTAATTATTAATTATGTCGTACGGATACCTGGTTTAGTGAGGGTTGTCACATTCTCCCCCCGTTAGAAAAATTTCGTCCCGAAATTTTAAGTTCTGCTTGTAGATGCAAGGTTCTTAGGAAATAAGTGGGGGTATTTCTCTTTCATCCGGTCCTCACGCTCCCAGGTGTATTCAGGACCATGTCTGGCATTCCAACAAACTTTGACGAGCTTGACACTGCTCCGGCGGGTCTTGTTTACTTTCCAATCCGTAACCTCAACCGGTTTTTCAACGAAATGGAGCGTGTCGTCAACATGAATCTCGTCGATGGGAATAGCAATGGTATCTTGAGTTGGACTTTTCTTCAGGTTGGATACATGAAATGTATCGTGAACCGAATGGAGTTCGGCAGGCAAGTCCAGCTTGTATGCTACTAGCCCTATTCTTTCCAAAATTCTGAAAGGACCAATGTAGCGTGGATTTAACTTCCCACGCTTTCCGAAGCGTGCCACACCCTTCCAGGGTGAAACTTTCAATAAAACCATTTCTCCAACTTGGAATTCCAAGTGTTTCCGGTTTGGATCTGCATAGGCTTTCTGTCTGTGGCGAGCTGCTTCGATGCGTTTTAGAATCTACGCAATCTTGTCTGTCGTCTCTTGGACGATTTCGGGACCAGCAAGCTGCCTATCACCTGCGTCAGCCCAGCATAGGGGTGATCGGCACTTGCGTCCGTAAAGGGCTTCAAATGGCGCGGCACCAATATTGGTGTGGTAGCTGTTGTTGTATGAAAATTCGACCAAAGGCAAATGCTTATCCCAGCTACCGCCCAAATCCATAACACACACTCTCAGCATGTCTTCCAAAGTCTGTATCGTCCGCTCGCTTTGCCCGTCGGTCTGCGGGTGAAATGCGGTGTTCATATTCAATTGCGAGCCAAAAGCTTATTGGAAGGATTGCCATATCCTTGTCACAAACCTTCCGTCTCTATCAGAGATGATCGAGAGAGGTACTCCATGGCGTGCGACGATCTCTCTCATGTAAATTTCAGCCAATTTGCTCGTATTATCCTTCTCTCTGATAGGTAAGAAGTGTGCTGACTTCGTTAATCGATCCACTATTACCCAAATAGTGTCATGGCCTCTTGGCGTTCTTGGAAACTTTGTAATAAAATCCATTGAGATTTGTTCCCATTTCCACTTGGGAATCTCAGGTTGTTGCAGAAGTCCGGAAGGCTTCTGGTATTCCGCTTTCACTTTAGCACATGTTAGGCACTTGCTCACATAAATAGCAACATCGCCTTTCATCCTAGGCCACCAATAATAATCTTTGAGATCCTGGTACATCTTATCCGCTCCAGGGTGGATAGAGTACCGCGACTTATGAGCTTCATCGAAAATAACCTTCCTTAAACCTCCAAACCAAGGAACCCAAATCCTTTTCTCAAAACATAATGTACCTTCCTCGTTTGGTACCAGTAGCTTCTCCATCCCACGGAGATATTCTTCTTCAAGGTTTCCTTCCTTGAGAGCTTCTTTCTGCGTGGCACGAATGCGCAGGGAAAGATCGGTTTGGATAATCATTTCTAAAGCCCTAACCCTTATGGGCTTGATCCTCTCCTTTCGACTTAGGGCATCGGCGACCACATTCGCCTTCCCTGGATGATACTTTATCTCGCAGTCGTAATCGTTTAGCAACTCAACCCAACGTCTTTGCCTCATATTCAGCTCCTTCTGGTTGAATATGTGTTGTAGGCTCTTGTGATCTGTAAAAATTGTACACTTTGTACCATAAAGGTAGTGTCTCTAGATCTTTAATGCAAAAACCACTGCGCCAAGTTCCAAATCATGTGTGGTATAGTTCTTTTCGTGCACTTTCAATTGACGTGATGCGTACGCAATAACCTTTTGGCGTTGCATCAACACATAACGCAATCCTTGACGTGAGGCGTCACAGTATACCACGAAATCATCTGTACCTTCCGGTAGTGCTAAGATTGGCGCATTGCAGAGCTTATCTTTCAATATCTGGAACGCTTCTTCCTGTTTGATTCCCCAATCAAACTTCTTGTCTTTCTACGTGAGGAGCGTCAATGGTTGAGCGATCTTCGAAAAATCCTCAATGAACCTTCGATAGTAGCCAGCCAAACCCAAGAATTGTCGAATCTCGGTTGGCGTCTTTGGCGTTTCCCAATTCTTAATCGCTTCGATCTTTGTGGGATCAACATGGATTCCATTTCCATTAACCACGTGTCCAAGAAACTGGACTTCGCGTAGCCAAAACTCGCACTTAGAGAACTTGGCATACAACTGTTCCTTCTTCAGCAGCTACAAAATAGCTCTTAGATGTTGTTCATGCTCAGCCTTTGTCTTTGAATAAATCAAGATATCATCGATGAACACTATCACGAACTTGTCCAAGTACGGCTTGCAAACTCTATTCATCAAGTCCATAAAGACTGCAGGTGCGTTTGTCAAACCAAACGGCATAACAAGGAACTCGTAGTGTCCATAACGAGTTCTGAAGGCTGTCTTCGGGATACTTTCCTCTTGTATCCTTAACTGATGGTATCCAGATCGAAGATCGATCTTTGAATAAAAGCTTGAGCCTTGCAGTTGGTCAAACAGATCATCAATTCTTGGCAGAGGGTATCTATTCTTGATCGTCAGCTTGTTCAGCTCCCGGTAGTCGATGCACATGCGAAAACTACCGTCCTTCTTCTTGACAAACAAAACTGGAGCTCCCCAAGGTGAGAAGCTTGGTCGGATAAATCCCTTGTCTAACAACTCTTGAAGTTGTGTCGACAGTTCCTGCATCTCAGACGGAGCAAGTCTATAAGGTGCCTTAGCCACAGGCGCGGCGCCTGGAACTAAGTCAATGCGGAACTCTACTTGTCTCTGAGGTGGCAGTCCAGGTAAGTCCTCTGGGAAGACTTCTGGATATACCCTCACGACAGGGATGTCTTCTATTCTCGGCTCAACAGCCTTCTTATCCACAATGTGTGCCAGGAAGGCAACACATCCTTTCTGCAAACACTTTCGCGCTTTCAGGCAGCTGATAATTCTTAACGGCGTATCACGCTTCTCACCATGAACCACAATTGTTTCGCCATCTTCGGTTGGGATACGAACGACCTTTTCGTGACAAACTATTTCAGCCTTGTTGCCTGATAACCAATCCATTCCTACCACCACGTCGAAGCTCCCAGCTGGACTGGTAGTAGATCCAAAGTAAACTCACGCTCTCCCAATTCGATCAAACAACCTCTGATAACTTCATTGGCTCCTACTAACTTCCCATTAGCCAATTCGATTGAGTAGGGAATATCTAACTTATTAGCGGCTAAACCAAGCATATTCTTAAATTCTAACGACACGAAGCTATAATCGACGCCAGTATCAAATAAAATGGATGCATAGCGTTGGTTTACAGGGAACGTACCAGTAACGACATTGGGATCCTGGCGCGCTTCCCTTGCTTCAATATGGAACACTCTTCCACGGGCTTGGTTCATCTCTGGGCAGTTCCTTTTAAAATGCCCGATATCACCACAGTTAAAGCATCCAAGTCTTTGCCCGTTTCCACCTCCATTTCCAGCTTGGTTGTTTCTTTGGTTATGATTCACGGCGCCCGCTTGGTTAGCATTGTTGCCTCGATTCCCATTACCTCCATTGCTTCCTTGTGGGCGATTTCCATTCCCACCCCGGTTGTTATTTCTGTTTCCAGATCCTCCCTGGCCAGCAGTGGCCCAACAAGTGTCCTTCAAGTGGCCCGGCTTTCCACATGCTTCGCATACTTTCACACTACAATGGCCAGTATGGTGGCGTTGGCTGGTATTACACTTGGGCTGGGTGCCCATATATCCTTTTCCTTTCTTTCCACTACCAGCTGTAACCTGAGCTGGCGTGCCTGTTCCTCCTTTCTTAACCACCACACTGGCGCCCTGCTTGAAGTTCGAGAACTTCCGTTTGTTACCTCCTGATGACTCGACGTGAGTCTCTTTCTTCTAAGGCTCAGCATCATCGAACTTGTTCAGGCGAATAGCCTCCTCTGTGAGAGCCACACTCAAATCGATTGCCTCAGTAATTGTCGCAGGCTTGGATGAGGTCACCATGCTTATGATTTGAGGAGCTAATCCCCAAATGAAACGTTCAATCTGCTTGAACTCCGGAGTGACCATGTAGGGTACCACATGCGATAAGTCATGGAACCTTTGAACGTATTCTGTGATCTTTGGACCTTCCATTTTCAAATGCCAGAACTCGGTTTCCAATCTTTGGATTTCCGCGCGAGAGCAGTACTTTTTGCGCATAAGTTCCTTCAGTTCGGTCCAGGTTAGCGCGTAGGCAGCAGCTTCACCAAGTGTCTGTACTTGCAAATTCCACCAAGAGAGGGCTCCATCCAAGAATAGCCCTGAGATATAGGTGACTTGCTGATCTAGTGCGCATTTGCTCATGCGAAGAACAGATTCAGTTTTCTCAGCCCAACGAACAAAGGCGACAGCACCTCCTGTGCCATCAAAGTTGACCGGTTTGCAGTCTAGAAACTGCTTGTAGGTGCACCCTGCACACACATTGTAACATGTGAACGGCATTAGCATCTTTGCTAAAGATATCCAATTAGGTCATGGTATGTCTAAATGTCTTAGTATTACCATGAGGTGGATTGTTGTTGCCATTGTTGTTTGAGCTGCTTCCGCTGGGTCCTCCTTGCGAAGCGGCATATTGTGCGATGGCAGCAGCGATGACTTGATGGAGTTCTGCCTCATTGGTAGGCATGCGTGTCTCACGTCTCGGCGGCATCTTCTAAAAGATGTGTTTACGTCGGTCAGGCCATAATAAAGATCCCATGTTATAATATATAGGCTTTATAGTAATAGTACATAACATCTCATGTTATAATCATATCAATCACACAACATCCCATGTCATAGAATATAAATAACCAAATCAAGCATCAAGTATGATGAGAATACTGCGATTGCCATACATCGAGACCACATAGTAAGCGTACAAGTACATCACAGCGTCAGTACATCAAATACATGTCAACAAAAATCAGAATCATAATGTAGTCTCCAAAAATGCTATGCAGTCAAAAGCAATCGCCGTCTTCTCACCAGCGTCTACCCATACGGTACTGAAGAGCTCTACACGGATGGCGGTGGAGGAGGGGGAAAGTGAGTGCAAAACAAACGACGCAAATGGAGCCAGTCCTCCTCCATGGCTCTCTGGGTACGCAACCAAGAAGCAACCTGCTGCTCAAGTGCCAAAAGGCGTGCAGCATAGTATGGTGGTAAAGGTCGAGAGGGCTGCAAAGGAGAGTGGGTCTGACCCTGGCACTGACACGGCGGCGGCTGGGCTCTCTCAAGCTCCTGAATGCGCTGCGTGTGTGCCTCGTGCTGGGCGACAAAAGACATCAGAACGTCCTCAATAGTATACCCCATGTGGAAGGAATGGTAGGGGTCGGTCGGTGGCATGGCAGGTGGTGATGACCAGAGGAACGGCTCACTGGTGGGGTCAAAAGGTGCCACATGAAATGGAGAAACAGAGGGAAAAGTAGCAGACGATGGTATAGTAGGGATAGATACCGGTACATGTCCAAAAGGGTGAGCCGAAGAACCTTCTCCAGGTCGCACTGGAGGTGTAAACCGAGGAAATGAAAAGGAGGTATCTACGCGACGGGTATCAGTGATCTGAGGGGGAATAGGTGGGACCTCGTCATCAGCAGGAATCCACCCATGCTGGGCGAGCTCATCTCGTGGGTCAATCTGTGCCTCAAAAAGTGCACGATCAAACTGAACTGGCATAGGATCATGGTGAGATGCAACAAGAGGGTCAACTGGTGCATCAGCAATAAGTGGGGGATCAACATGATCAGCAGCAATGACATGATCGCCCTCCAACAACGGGGCATCCACTGGGTGATCATCAATAGGTGGGTCAGCAATGACAGGCTCAATAATAGGTGCGTCAGCATGAACTGGGTCGTGCTCAAACGCAGGGTCAGGAGCAGCCACTGGCTCAAGGGCCATGGCAGGCTCGGGATCATCAAAGGCCATCTCAAAATCAAACTCCATCTCAAAATCAAACTCAGGGTCGATGGGATCAACTGGGTCAACTGGGTCGACTGGATCCTCCAAAGGCTGATCCATGGGTATAAACTCTATATCCTCATCTGGGTCGAATCCTGCGGGAAAGACAGGATCGGAATCCTCCACATCATCGTGGTCAAAAGCAAAACTAGGAATAGGGGCAACAGAGGATGCCTGGTCGGGATCTGATCCGTTAGAAAAGTGCTGCGCACTCTGAGTGTGTGAAGGTGCGGAGGCCACAGACTCGAAAGAGTCTGGGACCGGAGAGTGAGCAGGTGACTCCTCAGCGGGAGCATCTGCGATCAACAAAAGATCTCCAGCAGCAAGAAGGGCCTCGCCCTGAACATCCTCCTCTAAGGGCTCGTCATAAAACAGATCGACGTCGCCATCATCGTCGGCGTCGAGAAGCAAATCGTAAGCAGGATATGAAGCCAAAGGTATGGGAGCAGGGATCTCCACTAACGGTAGGTCCCCGGCCAAAGGGCCATCAGCGAGCTCATCAGCACCATCAGGTAAAGCAAAGGGCTGAAAGTCGTCCTCGTCCGTGCTAGTAACGTCGGATGTGTGGACCTCGCGCTCTGAAGACTCTAGGTCGTCTGATACTATAGGTCTAGGGCCTGTGGTGTCTGAGTCACCTGGGTCAGAGGTGTCCATGGTGTCTGTAACATAAACACAAACATGCACAAACAGTCAATCATACAATCAGATAATCACATAACTCACCAAGTAAGCAATCAAATAATTCTCCTAGTCCCACTAGCCTCCCAGCCTCTCAGACTGATCTTCCTAGTCCCACTAGCCAATTCTCCTAGTCCCACTAGCCAATTCTCCTAGTCCCACAAGCCATTTCTCCTAGTCCCACTAGCCAACTACCTCGGCCTCCCAGACCGAGCCTCGGCCTCCCAGACCGAGCCTCAGCCTCCCAGACTGAGCCTAAAATAATAAATAAAATATGCTCAACATTTGTTTATAAAAAGTTTTGGATCTGGACTTAAGTGGTTTGCAGTAAAAATGTTTTCGTGAGAGCCCTAGTGATCATAGTCTAGACTCGAGAAAGAATCCTAGTTCGCTATGATCAGAGCTCTGATACCAAGCTGTCACACCCTGGCTTTGCGGAAGCGTGGTTAATTTGGTGTGACTTCTTAATACCATAGCTTAACCATAACAAAGCTATATGAAATAAAACCATGCAAGATCATCCATTTAGTTAAGTTTTAAAAACCAAATACAACAACATTGTCTCAACGGAAACACATCCTAACGACATTGTTCAACAAACACAAACATCAACATGACATAAACACAGTTTAAGGATTGTGACTTGTCCAGGAAAGAGTCACATTCCCCAAACCCGGATGACCTCGTAACTAGTGCAGCGGAAAAACGTGTCATACCGCGCCAGATCCTTTAATTCCCTGAAATACATGTAAGTTGAAAAATCAACAATAATGTTGAGCGAGTTCATGTGTAAGTGAGTAAATAAACCTTTGTAAGTATAAAAATAGTCTTGGTATGTAGCAAATAAGGGAATTGAGATCACCAATGGTTTGCAAGGCCACTGATATATGTGAAGTGCAAGTAGGGAGACTCAAACCTAGCAGATTTTGCCACGGCATTAGTATGTGGACATAGTCACCCCGAGGTCCGTTTCTAGTTTGGCCTGGGGCTGGGCTCGCTACACCCAGATAGATCTACCGCTCCTGTCCCTCGGTCCTACCATGAGGACTAATGGCCTCATGTTGCTCCTACCCACTCACATGATCTAAGTAGTAAACCTCCTTACGCTAACCATACCATGTATAAAGTACTTGTAATCAAAGTAACACGTATTTCACCCCCGCAGTTAAAAACTGAAAACAGTTAAGAGAAAGGGGGGGACATGAACTCACAGTGGTGCGTCTCTACCAAGTATACCTCCAAATCAAGCAGCTGTGTGACGACCTACACGTACTAACTCTATTAGACGGACGGCCGTGCCTTAGCTTTAAGGTTTAAGTTTTTGGGAAATAGTTAGACAACTATTTCGTATTTATATTCTGTATACTTGGTAATCATTTTCCTTCCCAAGGATGGGGGATTTAATACATGTGTGTTCGTATAATTTCGAAATATATTATTAAGTCTCACTTAAAATATATTTTATTTCTAATCCCAAATATAAATATTCTTCTCAAAAATATTATATTTTCTATTACACAAAATTTTCCCCGAAATAATACTTTAACAAAAATACGCGTTCATGAATATTTCCTTAAAATGTGTAAGTTACGTTTTAATGATCGAGTGGTAATAATAATTACCGGTGTAACTTATGTATTTATCGTAGAGGCGTTCGTATTATTTTGGATTCATTAACATTCGATAGTATTATTTTTACCCTAAAAATAATACTAGTATTTTCACAAAATAATCATAAACACATATCAAGTGACTTTATGAAAAATATATATACTAAATATATATTTACCTAGTTTTATTTTGTGAAATCCCACCTCCGATGTTTCGTAAATAAAGTCGTGGCGAAATCTATAATTTGGAAACAAGTCGAAAAGTATTTCTAACACTTATAGTGAAAATAATTCTAAGTGTTAGGATTTTAGAAAAATTTCGCCAGAGTTTCCTCTGTAACTGGAGGTGGCCACGCTTTGAAGCGTATCATTTTCTTTTATAAATCAAATCAACAATTTCCTTATTTAACCAAAACAACGTTCAAGACAACAAACTAGTCAACAAATATATATATATAAGTCGCAAAAATCACATGAACTTGTGGTTTTCTAAAATTATGAAGTAAATCCCATTACTTTTTGCGGATCTCTATATATATCCATCCGATTTTGTAAAACCCTCGTTTTTAGAGAAATTCCATCTTTACAACTTCTCGTCATCTTTTCCAAAAATAGTTATTTTGTCGAAACTTAGTGTTACACAAGTATTTACACACTTGTGTGTTTACTAAAATCATTCTTGTTTATGAAAGATCTGTCTTTAAAAGTATGTTTTCTCTTGACACGTGGTCCTTTGAAAATACCGCTTGTAGATCCGTAGAACTACTAGTTTTAAACACTATTTCACAAGCAAAATCACTTTTACACAAGTTCATGATTCGTGTGTGGTAGAGTTTCATCCTTTAACCCTTGTTACTTCCAAAACAACCTTATGTCATGATCCAAGATCATGACCAATCCGGGTTAAACGATGATCCGAGCTACCACAACATAGATCGGGTCCAAATAATCACACAAAACAATTACTAAAAGTTATACACAACAAACAAGCTTTTAACCATCACTTTTAGTGTTTTTAGTAGACTTTTATGTATCATTTTGCATGTTTACGAGTTTTAACCATTACAAATCATTTTAACCATCTTAAAATAGTTCGAGAAGGTGATTCAAGCAACTTACTACTAGCTCGAGGCTAGGGAAGAAACTAGTCGCAAAAAGGAGTGGATAAAAGCAAGGTAGTGAGGTCCTTCGCGTTCCGAAAACACCAAGCCTCCTTATACGTGATCCTTAACACTTGTATGCACTTGGAATTGGTTGCTCAAGATCGAAGGATGGACGGATGGTTGTTGTTGTTCTCGGCCGAGAGCCAAAGAGAGAGGAAGAGAGTTGTGAAGTTGAGTTGTGTGATGGAAATGTTATGGTGGGTTAATGGGTTTACTTATAGACAATTAGTGTGTGCAGTAACCATTGGATTAAGTGTCTACTCGATATTAGACAACAAAGATTAAACAAATCAACAAAGTACAAGGGGTGTCCCCTTGGGGACGGTTTCGGTTAGGGGGGGGGGGGGGTAGTTTGGTTCAAATCCAACTAAACACTAAGTAATTAGTTAGGTTAATCTAGTTAGTTAAGTGATTAACCCGGTTAGTAGTGCGTTGTGCTTTATGGCGGGCGTTAGGGTATTCAGGGACCCTAACTGGCTCAGAAAAAGACAAACAATGTTAATGACAATATTTTCATGTTCCGGGTATAGTCCGGTTGTTCGGTTGGATAGTAATCCGTTAAAGTGCTTAACAAAGCTTTAAAGTGTCGTTATTATTATTTTTAGTGACACAACTTTTTCCTGACACTTTGGAAGGTGTCTAGTAATATTTTTCTCATGTTTTGGCACTTTATTGAGTAGCTAGATGCTGAATTGTTTATTAAAGTGCTGAGTTTTTGTGCTTAAAGGACGTTTTAGGCACATCCAGTCATTGTAACTTATTCCTAGAGACGCAGTTCTACAACCCTTATATCCCTACACTCACCACTAGTGTAGTAAAATATTTCTGGCTCATACAGGCCTTAGAGGCAGTGTCTGCCTAATGCTAGCTTTATCAGCATGCTCAATAGGTTATCCGTTTATAGTGCTACTGTGCTTTTTGTGCATCATGTTTGTCACTAAGGTTCAACATGTAAATAATGTAGTGACGGTAAGTAAAGTATGATGCAGGTATATGCATGTATCAGAATTCAAGTAGCAGCTCATCAGTAATTTCAAACAAGCACAGTAATTGAGCAGTAATTAATTATTAATTAAGTCGTACGGATACCTGGTTTAGTGAGGGTTGTCACAAATACTACAAGTTTTACACCAAGTTTTACACCAAAGCTTGGTATCAGAGCTCTGATCATAGCGAACTAGGATTCTTTCTCGAGTCTAGACTATGATCACTAGGGCTCTCACGAAAACATTTTTACTGCATACCACTTAAGTCCAGATCCAAAACTTTTATAAACAAATGTTGAGCATATTTTATTTATTATTTTAGGCTCAGTCTGGGAGGCTGAGGCTCGGTCTGGGAGGCCGAGGCTCGGTCTGAGAGGCCGAGGTAGTAGGCTAGTGGGACAAGGAGAATTGGCTAGTGGGACTAGGAAGAGCAGTCTGAGAGGCTGGGAGAATTGGCTAGTGGGACTAGGAGAATTGGCTAGTGGGACTAGGAAGAGCAGTCTGGGAGGCTGTGAGGCTAGTGGGACTAGGAGAATTATTTGATTGCTTAGTTGGTGACTTATGTGATTATCTGATTGTATGATTGACTGTTTGTGCATGTTTGTGTTTGGGTTACAGACACCATGGACACCTCTGGCACAGGTGACTCAGACACCACATGCCCTAGACCTATAGTATCAGACGACCTAGAGTCTTCAGAGCGCGAGGTCCACACATCCGACGTTACTAGCACGGACGAGGACGACTTTCAGCCCTTTGCTTTACCTGATGGTGCTGATGAGCTCGCTGATGGCCCTTTGGCCGGGGACCTACCATTAGTGGAGATCCCTGCTCCCATACCTTTGGCTTCATATCCTGCTTACGATTTGCTTCTCGACGCCGACGATGATGGCGACGTCGATCTGTTTGATGACGAGCCCTTAGAGGAGGATGTTCAGGGCGAGGCCCTTCTTGCTGCTGGAGATCTTTTGTTGATCGCAGATGCTCCCGCTGAGGAGTCACCTGCTCACTCTCCGGTCCCAGACTCTTTCGAGTCTGTGGCCTCCGCACCTTCACACACTCAGAGTGCGCAGCACTTTTCTCACGGATCAGATCCCGACCAGGCATCCTCTGTTGCCCCTATTCCTAGTTTTGCTTTCGACCACGATGATGTGGAGGATTCCGATCCTGTCTTTCCCGCAGGATTCAACCCAGATGAGGATATAGAGTTTATACCCATGGATCAGCCTATGGAGGATCCAGTCGACCCAGTTGACCCAGTTGATCCCATCGATCCCGAGTTTGATTTTGAGATGGCCTTTGATGAACCCGAGCCTGCCATGGCCCTTGAGCCAGTGGCTGCTCCTGACCCTGCGTTTGAGCATGACCCAGTTCATGCTGACGCACCTATTATTGAGCCTGTCATTGCTGACCCACCTATTGATGATCACCCAGTGGATGCCCCGTTGTTGGAGGGCGATCATGTCATTGCTGCTGATCATGTTGATCCCCCACTTATTGCTGATGCACCAGTTGACCCTCTTGTTGCACCTCACCATGATCCTATGCCAGTTCAGTTTGATCGTGCACTTTTTGAGGCACAGATTGACCCACGAGATGAGCTCGCCCAGCATGGGTGGATTCCTGCTGATGACGAGGTCCCACCTGTTCCCCCTCAGATCACTGATACCCGTCGCGTAGATACCTCCTTTTCATTTCCTCGGTTTACACCTCCAGCGCGACCTGGAGAAGGTTCTTCGGCTCACCCTTTTGGACATGTACCGGTATCTATCCCTACTATACCATCGTCTGCTACTTTTCCCCCTGTTTCTCCATATCATGTGGCACCTTTTGACCCCACCAGTGAGCCGTTCCTCTGGTCATCACCACCTGCCATGCCACCGACTGACCCCTACCATTCCTTCCACATGGGGTATACTATTGAGGACGTTCTGATGTCTTTTGTCGACCAGCACGAGGCACACACGCAGCGCATTAAGGAGCTTGAGAGAGCCCAACCGCCGCCGTGTCAGTGCCAGGGTCAGACCCACTCTCCGTTGCAGCCCTCTCGACCTTTACCACCAGACTATGCTGCGCGCCTTTTGGCACTTGAGCAGCAGGTTGCTTCTTGGTTGCGTACCCAGAGAGCCATGGAGGAGGACTGGCTCCATTTGCGTCGTTTGTTTTACACTCACTTTCCCCCTCCTCCACCGCCATCCGTGTAGAGCTCTTCAGTAGCGTATGGGTAGACGCTGGTGAGAAGACGACGATTGCTTTTGACTGCACAGCATTTTTGGAGACTACATTATGATTCTGACTTTTGTTGACATGTATTTGATGTACTGACACTGATTTGATATAGTTTTTGGACTTGGGTGATGTAGCCCTTAGTCGACTGATGTTGTATGACACTGTGATGTACTTGTACGCTTACTATGTGGTCTCGATATATGGCAATCGTAGTATTCTCATCATATTTGATGCTTGATTTGGTTATTTATATTCTATGACATGGGATGTTGTGTGATTGATATGATTATAACATGAGATGTTATGTACTATTACTATAAAGCGTATGTATTATAACATGGGATCATTACTATGGCCTGACCAACGTAAACCATCTTTTAGAAGATGCCACCAAGACGTGAGACACGCATACCTACCAATGAGGCAGAACTCCAGCAAGTCATCGCTGCTGCCATCGCACAATACGCCGCTTCGCAAAGAGGACCCAGCGGAAGCAGCTCAAACAACAATGGCAACAACAATCCACCTCATGGTAATACTAAGACATTTAGACATACCATGACCTAATTGGATATCTTTAGCAAAGATGCTAATGCCGTTCACATGTTACAATGTGTGTGCAGGGTGCACCTACAAGCAGTTTCTAGACTGCAAACCGGTCAACTTTGATGGCACAGGAGGTGCTGTCGCCTTTGTTCGTTGGGCTGAGAAAACTGAATATGTTCTTCGCATGAGCAAATGCGCACTAGATCAGCAAGTCACCTATATCTCAGGGCTATTCTTGGATGGAGCCCTCTCTTGGTGGAATTTGCAAGTACAGACACTTGGTGAAGCTGCTGCCTACGCGCTAACCTGGACCGAACTGAAGGAACTTATGCGCAAAAAGTACTGCTCTCGCGCGGAAATCCAAAGATTGGAAACTGAGTTCTGGCATTTGAAAATGGAAGGTCCAAAGATCGCAGAATACGTTCAAAGGTTCCATGACTTATCGCATGTGGTACCCTACATGGTCACTCCGGAGTTCAAGCGGATTGAACGTTTCATTTGGGGATTAGCTCCTCAAATCATAAGCATGGTGACCTCATCCAAGCCTGCGACAATTACTGAGGCAATCGATTTGAGCGTGGCTCTCACAGAGGAGGCTATTCGCCTGAACAAGTTTGGTGATGCTGAGCCTAAGAAGAAAGAGACTCACGTCGAGTCATCAGGAGGTAAAAAACGGAAGTTCTCGAACTTCAAGCAGGGCGCTAGTGTGGTGGTTAAGAAAGGAGGATCAGGCACGCCAGCTCAGGTTACAGCTGGTAGTGGAAAGAAAGGAAAAAGGATATATGGGCTCCCAGCCCAAGTGTAATACCTGCCAACGCCACCATACTGGCCATTGTAGTGTGAAAGTATGCGAAGCATGTGGAAAGCCGGGCCACTTGAAGGACACTTGTTGGGCCACTGCTGGCCAGGGAGGCCAGGGAGGATCCGGAAACAGAAATAACAACCGGGGTGGGAATGGAAATCGCCCACAAGGAAACAATGGAGGTAATGGGAATCGAGGCAACAATGCTAACCAAGCGGGTGCCGTGAATCATAACCAAAGGAACAACCAAGCTGGAAATGGAGGTGGAAACGGGCAAAGACATGGATGCTTTAACTGTGGTGATATCGGGCATTTTAAAAGGAACTGCCCAGAGATGAACCAAGCCCGTGGAAGAGTGTTCCATATTGAAGCAAGGGAAGCACGCCAGGATCCCAATGTCTTTACTGGTACGTTCCCTGTAAACCAACGCTATGCATCCGTTTTATTTGATACTGGCGCTGATTATAGCTTCGTGTCGTTAGAATTTAAGAATATGCTTGGTTTAGCCGCTAATAAGTTAGATATTCCCTACTCAATCGAATTGGCTAATGGGAAGTTAGTAGGAGCCAATGAAGTTATCAGAGGTTGTGTGATCGAATTGGGAGAGCGTGAGTTTGCTTTGGATTTACTACCAGTCCAGTTGGGAAGCTTCGACGTGGTGGTAGGAATGGATTGGTTATCAGGCAACAAGGCTGAAATAGTTTGTCACGAAAAGGTCGTTCGTATCCCAACCGAATATGGCGAAACAATTGTGGTTCATGGTGAGAAGCGTGATACGCCGTTAAGAATTATCAGCTGCCTGAAAGCGCGAAAATGTTTGCAGAAGGGATGTGTTGCCTTCCTGGCACACATTGTGGATAAGAAGGCTGCTGAGCCGAGAATAGAAGACATCCCTGTCGTGAGGGAATATCCAGAAGTCTTCCCAGAGGACTTACCTGGACTGCCACCTCAGAGACAAGTAGAGTTCCGCATTGACTTAGTTCCAGGCGCCGCGCCTGTGGCTAAGGCACCTTATAGACTTGCTCCGTCTGAGATGCAGGAACTGTCGACACAACTTCAAGAGTTGTTAGACAAGGGATTTATCCGACCAAGCTTCTCGCCTTGGGGAGCTCCAGTTTTGTTTGTCAAGAAGAAGGACGGTAGTTTTCGCATGTGCATCGACTACCGGGAGCTGAACAAGCTGACGATCAAGAATAGATACCCTCTGCCAAGAATTGATGATCTGTTTGACCAACTGCAAGGTTCAAGCTTTTATTCAAAGTTCGATCTTCGATCCGGATACCATCAGTTAAGGATACAAGAGGAGAGTATCCCAAAGACAGCCTTCAGAACTCGTTATGGACACTACGAGTTCCTTGTTATGCCGTTTGGTTTGACAAACGCACCTGCAGTCTTTATGGACTTGATGAATAGAGTTTGCAAGCCGTACTTGGACAAGTTCGTGATTGTGTTTATCGATGACATCTTGATTTATTCAATGACAAAGGCTGAGCACGAACAGCATTTAAGAGCTATTTTGGAGTTGCTGAAGAAGGAACAGTTGTATGCCAAGTTCTCTAAGTGCGAGTTTTGGCTACGCGAAGTCCAGTTTCTTGGACACGTGGTTAATGGAAATGGAATCCATGTGGATCCAACCAAGATCGAAGCGATTAAGAATTGGGAAACGCCAAAGACGCCAACCGAGATTCGACAATTCTTGGGTTTGGCTGGCTACTATCGAAGGTTCATTGAGGATTTTTCGAAGATCGCTCAACCATTGACGCTCCTCACGCAGAGAGACAAGAAGTTTGATTGGGGAATCAAACAGGAAGAAGCGTTCCAGATATTGAAGGATAAGCTCTGCAATGCGCCAATCTTAGCACTACCGGAAGGTACAGATGATTTTGTGGTATACTGTGACGCCTCACGTCAAGGATTGGGTTGTGTGTTGATGCAACGCCAAAAGGTTATTGCTTACGCATCACGTCAATTGAAAGTGCACGAAAAGAACTATACCACACATGATTTGGAACTTGGCGCAGTGGTATCTGCATTAAAGATCTGGAGACACTACCTTTATGGTACAAAGTGTACAATTTTTACAGATCACAAGAGCCTACAACACATATTCAACCAGAAGGAGCGGAATATGAGGCAAAGACGATGGGTTGAGTTGCTGAACGATTACGACTGCGAGATAAAGTATCATCCAGGGAAGGCTAATGTGGTCGCCGATGCCCTAAGTCGAAAGGAGAGGATCAAGCCCATAAGGGTTAGGGCTTCAGAAATGATTATCCAAACCGATCTTTCCCTGCGCATTCGTGCCGCGCAGAAAGAATCTCTCAAGGAAGGAAACCTTGAAGAAGAATATTTCCGTGGGATGGAGAAGCTACTGGTACCAAACGAGGAAGGTACGTTATGTTTTGAGAAAAGGATTTGGATTCCTTGGTTTGGAGGTTTAAGGAAGGTTATTTTCGATGAAGCTCACAAGTCGCGGTACTCTATCCACCCTGGAGCGGATAAGATGTACCAGGATCTCAAAGATTATTATTGGTGGCCTAGGATGAAAGGCGATGTTGCTGTTTATGTGAGCAAGTGCCTAACGTGTGCTAAGGTGAAAGCGGAATACCAGAAGCCTTCAGGACTTCTGCAACAACCTGAGATTCTCAAGTGGAAATGGGAACAAATCTCAATGGATTTTATTACAAAGTTTCCAAGAACGCCAAGAGGCCATGACACTATTTGGGTAATAGTGGATCGATTAACGAAGTCAGCACACTTCTTACCTATCAGAGAGAAGGATAATACGAGCAAATTGGCTGAAATTTACATGAGAGAGATCGTCGCACGTCATGGAGTGCCTCTCTCAATCATCTCTGATAGAGACGGAAGGTTTGTGTCAAGGATATGGCAATCCTTCCAAGAAGCTTTTGGCTCACAATTAAATCTGAGCACCGCATTTCACCCGCAAACTGACGGTCAAAGCGAGCGAACGATACAGACTTTGGGAGACATGCTGAGAGCGTGTGGTATGGATTTGGGCGATAGCTGGGATAAGCATTTGCCTTTGGTCGAATTTTCATACAACAACAGCTACCACACCAGTATTGGTGTCGCGCCATTTGAAGCCCTTTACGGACGCAAGTACCGATCACCCCTATGCTGGGCCGACGCAGGTGATAGGCAGCTTGCTGGTCTCGAAATCGTCCAAGAGACGACAGACAAGATTACGCATATTCTAAAACACATCGAAGCAGCTCGCCACAGACAGAAAGCATATGCAGATCCAAACCGGAAACACTTGGAATTCCAAGTTGGAGAAATGGTTTTATTGAAAGTTTCACCCTGGAAGGGTGTGGCACGCTTCGGAAACCGTGGGAAGTTAAATCCACGCTACATTGGTCCTTTCAGAATTTTGGAAAGAATAGGGCTAGTAGCATACAAGCTGGACTTGCCTGCCGAACTCCATTCGGTTCACGATACATTTCATGTATCCAACCTGAAGAAAAGTCCAACTTAAGATACCATTGCCATTCCCATCGACGAGATTCATGTTAACAACACGCTCCATTTCGTTGAAGAACCGGTTGAGGTTACGGATTGGAAAGTAAACAAGACCCGCCGGAGCATTGTCAAGCTCGTCAAAGTTCGTTGGAATGCCAGACATGGTCCTGAATACACCTGGGAGCGTGAGGACCGGATGAAAGAGAAATACCCCCCACTTATTTCCTAAGAACCTTGCATCTACAAGCAGAACTTAAAATTTCGGGACGAAATTTTTCTAACGGGGGGAGAATGTGACAACCCTCACTAAACCAGGTATACGTACGACTTAATTAATAATTAATTACTGCTTAATTACTGTGCTTGTTTGAAATTACTGATGAGCTGCTACTTGAATTCTGATACATGCATATACCTGCATCATACTTTACTTACCGTCACTACATTATTTACATGCTGAACCTTAGTGACAAACATGATGCACAAAAAGCACAGTACCACTATAAACGGATAACCTATTGAGCATGCTGATAAAGCCAGCATCAGGCAGACACTGCCTCTAAGGCCTGTATGAGCCAGAAATATTTTACTACACTAGTGGTGAGTGTAGGGATATAAGGGTTGTAGAACTGCGTCTCTAGGAATAAGTTGCAATGACTGGATGTGCCTAAAACGTACTATAAGTACAAAATTCAGCATTTGGCTAACTCTTAAAGTGCCAAAACATGAGAAAAATATTACTAGACACCTTCCAAAGTGTCAGGAATAAGTTGTGTCACTAAAAATAATAATAACGACACTTTAAAGCTTTGCTAAGCACTTTAACGGATCTCTATCCAACCGAACAACCGGACTATACCCGGAACATGAAAATATTGTTAATGACATTACTTATCTTTTTCTGATACCTAGTAGTGGAGATCCCTGCTCCCATACCTTTGGTGTAAAACTTGTAGTATTTGATTTGTGCAGTTATTTGGACCCGATCTATGTTGTGGTAGCTCGGATCATCGTTTAACCCGGATTGGTCATGATCTTGGATCATGACATAAGGTTGTTTTGGAAGTAACAAGGGTTAAAGGATGAAACTCTACCACACAGGAATCATGAACTTGTGTCCTATGACAACTATTATATGCCTAAACATGTTTAATTATGTTGCATAATCAGTTAAGTGACAAAAGTTTGGGTTACATATGCTTAAATATCAATTATGCATAAAAATGACATTTTGATCATTTTCCTAAGGCATATAAATTACCTATCATATAACTACTTAAACGAAGTGACCATAAGGTATAACCTCGAAAGGTTATTCCCTATACAACTATGGTCACAATAAATGCTTGGTTGAATCCCTCGAAAGGTATAACCTCGAAAGTGTTTTGATACCCAAGAGTAGTTTGGTTGCAAAATACGCATAAATACGCATTTTGGCCAAAACTATGACTCGTCACTACACCTAATCAACGTGGTAATCAGTAGGTATAGTCACTAGAGACTATAACCATCGAGATTACTCTCTCATTGCGAAGTTCAAACGAACTTCGTGTTGACCAACTCGTGGTCAAAGCAAAAAGTCAAACACTGTTTGACTTTCATGCTCGAAAAGCGATAAAAGAACGAAAGAAGCTTACAAAGGGTCCAAGCTAGGGAGAACTTGATCTTAAAATCTCAGGTATGAAGTATTGTAACTTCAACTTAGAGAAATCAGATCAAGGGTGAGTAGAAATGGAAGGAGGGCATGCCTATTTATAGTTTTTGGTTCACCGTTAGGATCATTTCTTGCTAAAGAGGGAATGATCTTGGCCATACATGTGGGCACAAGGTTTAGAATACCATGGGACATCAAATACCAGTCCATAGTATGCAAATCAGGGGTTGAAAACCACTGCAACAAGTGGAAAAGACCAGATTCAATGTTTCTGCATTTCTGCTGTGCTGGAGACTACTTACGGACCGTAAGCATAGGTCCATACGGTCCGTAAGGACCTTGTAGACCAACAACTTTCACTTATTTACATTTTAGCCCCTTCACTTTGTTTCGTCGCGTTTCGGCACTTCTAACACCCGTTAAACCCATTTTAAATTCCATAATAATGTTAAAGCATAGGGAACATTAAATATGCTCAAAAACATCTCGGATGTCGGTTCGTTTGGTCGTACGGTTGCGTTGTTCGGTTAATTACGACGGGAGTCGTAACGAACGCAAAAACGATCCAAATTAAGCGACGAATGGAATTTTATCATGCCAATCACTAAAATAAAATATTTTAATGATTACATAAATTTTTGGGTGTCCGGATATATTCAGAACGTAAAATATGCGCTAAAATGCAAACTTATGCACTTTTTGACGCTTTTAGTCCCTATTGATCAATAAAGTTTATTTTAGCATACCGAACCCCTCAAAGCCTATTTCTAAGCTATGTAAAGGATATTTTGGGTATGTTTAACTTATGATCAACTTCCGGAATGTTCGTTACAGTACGAATTGGCATACTTTCACAGTATGTCGAAATTAGTCCCTGTAAGCGAATAAACTTGATTTCGACACACCAAATCTTCCAAAACTTATTTCTAAGTTATGTAAAGGTTATTTACGGTATGTTAAGCCTATGTCACTATTCCGGAGTGTTTGTCGCATTAAACTAATTACGTTTACGCATTAGTTCGCGTATAACTTTCCAGAAAGCGATTTAGAGCTCGAAATCGAACAATAATTGATATGTGCAAACGATACACATATTTATACAAATCCCAAGTATGAAATACAATATTTCATTGGTTTGGTATTCGTATGATGGTTGAAGTAACACAAGTGTCACATGAAGCATTCAACTTATGGCTAACTATTCTGCTTCTACTCCATTTTTAGTAATAATATTCTACCGAATTAGTTATATCCAAGCCAAAATTTTGTCTAAACCCGCCAGATTCTGGATTACCAATTGGTATCAGAACTATGGTACCGATTAAATTAATCTAACAGTTTATTGAATCACCTACGCTCATGAATTATGGGTTTTTAGGGGGTTTTAGACGTATAACATCAAATTGAAGGTCAATTCACGGATGGATTTTGAAATTGAAGGCATCATTAGATTCGAAATTGATTTTCGTCCATATCTGTGAAGTATCATCTTGAAATTCGCATGAAAGGATCCAATCTTTGAAAAGATCACTCGTTCTAAAAAAGGCATTTTTTGATCACAATGACGAGACAAGTGTCTAGAAAAAATTTGGTTATTGAATTTTTTTTCGAGATTTTACCGACAAATACGGGTTGTTCGGGGACACTGTCGGGGGCTTCAGAGAATAGATTTGATAATGTGATCACAAATTGTTGAAGATAGTGGGGTAGTCATGATACTTATGTAGAATGTTTATCATCTGGGTTATCTGACTATTAATGGGCCTTAAAGAAAAATCCCCAATGATGAAAAACGTACTTTTATGGACCAAAATGACAAATTTTTCACATAGTGTAGTTTTTTAGAGATAAGAGAATTGCCTATTTTGAGTGGGAAATTCATTGATAAAGATTAGAGAAGTCAGACATTTTTAAAAAAATTGCAAAAATGAGGGGGAATAAAAATATAAAAATTTCATATAGAGTATATTGAAATTCCGGCATTTTTGAAATTCATGACATGCAACAGCATTTGGGTCGTTCCGACTTCAGATTGTTTGGGGATGCATAGGATCTGGATTTGTTAGTTCATGATCATAGGAAGTTCAGATTCTACAGATCAGGGTCAGATTGATGTCTTAGGGTTTGAGTCCCGGGTCTTCGTCAAGCCGGTAAGCAGGATTAGCGTCAGGAGATGTATTTGTATTGTCGATACTTAAAAGATATCACAGTTTTGTGAAAGTCTAAAGTGTTAGAATGGTTAATCTTCGAGCATAGGAATTGTTTTTCGAACTAACCACCGAGGAATGATGATGTTTGTAGATTAAGTTGCTGCAAGAACTAACGGAGAAGACTATACATCTTTTATTGTGACTGAAGAGGAAGAATGTGAATCTAATCATGGATGAATGTTTCTGAGATCTGAATGCGTTACTAGAGGATTTGTTATCTGGTGAAGATTTGCTGATTGTGGAGATTATCGTTTACACTGATCAATTTTTAGGAGTGTGCTTAAAGGTGATTACGGAAAACAGGATTTCAGATTTTCATGGGTATTCATAGACATGAAGTTTACCAGTGTGGTGATTCGAAGTTTCTATCAATTGCCAGCTGGGTTTTTTGAAGATTAAAAGACTGGGATTGAGTTGAAGTGGTAAATCAAAGACCGAACGCGGATGTGGTTAAAGTCGAAATGGAGAGATCACATTATGTTATTTCGAGTTGGTGATTATTTGTGAGGATTCTGGTATAGCAAATCCGAGGAGGTTGGAAACCATGCAAACAAAGACTTGAAGATTCATTTCAGGGGGAATTTGTGCAAAATGAAGATAATGCAAGCCCGAGTCATCAATCAAGGGGGAATCGATCGAAGATATCAAGATGCCTGATTGAAGTTGGAGAATATTAAAACACGGCTCTATTTTTCAAAGATCAAGCTTCGAAAGTGACGTACAAGGGGGAAATTGTTAATGCATATTTCGTATGTCCATCACTGTGCAAATAGGCTAGATAGAGCGTGTGTGGATTATTGTATTGATGAGAATTAAAAGTTTGGATTTGTAATGAAAAGTTCCCTTCGTGCGAAGGGGCCCTTCGCACGAAGGGACACTAGTCTATTCGCCCGATTGGGAGATGCCCCATTCATTCCAAGCTCCATTCGCACGGAAGGGTCACGCCTATAAATAGTAGATGTGGGTGAGTGCTGAATGAGCTTTTGGTTCCCAGAGGGGAAACGCTGGCGGAATTTCTCCAGAATTTCGCCAGCTTGTAAAAGATGTAAACTCTTTCGGTATGAATGAAGCATTCAACTTATGGCTAACTATTTTACTTGTACTCCATTCTTAGTAATAATTTTCTACCGAATTAGTTATATCCGAGCCAAACTTCAGTCTAAACCCGTCGGATCCTGGATTATCAGCTATGATACTCCCAACTCTTGTGACTCAACTCAATCAAGCCAACAGTAACAACAATGCACCCACACCTAGTAATTATGAACAGTTCAACTCGGCTAAACCCTACAAGTTCTATGGTTTTGAGGGAGCTACGGGGCTCCTACAATGGTTTAAAAGCATCAAAATCACTTTTCGCCATTCCCAGAGTCCTAATGATCCCAAGGTAGTGTTTTCCTCGGGTGTCTTTCAAAAAAGAGCACTCAAATGGTGGAATGAAATTATGAGGGATCGCGGTGCAGAAGAAGCTTTAGCGTTAACTTGGGAAGAATTTAGGAATATTATGATGAAAGAATTCTGCCCACGGAATAAGATGAGGGCCCTTGAAACCGAATGGTGAAAATCGAGCCTACACTGATTGGTACGAAGAGTTGAGCCTCCTTTGTCCCACCATAGTCACACCGTCAGACCAAGCAATTGAGAAGTACATCGAGGGTCTACCTAACCAAATCCAAGATATAGTCACTGGTAGCAAACAAGCTACTGTTAGGGAGGCTATCGAACTAGCCGCAATGCTAACTGACTCACAAATCAAGAAAGGAAAGCTTTTTCGTAAGGATGGTAAGAAACAACCTGCTAAGGCTACCTAAGAGAAACCAACGGAAGCGAAAGGCGAACACTCCAAAAATTCTAAGAAACATAAAGCTTCAAAGAATTTTTCAGTTATTGCTCCAAACCCATTTAATCAAGTGGCTCTTAACCAGGTGGCCCCACCAGCCGCTAGGAAACCCTATGGTGGAAGAGCACTGATCGATGTCGTAAGGTGGATTAAAAATATAACTAAAAGTGTCCTAATCACCTTTACTAGTAAAGAGCAAGTAGGGTGTCGAATCCACGGGGAGTTAGTGGAAAGTGTTAAAGTTCATTGCTTTTAATGATTATCCAATTCTAAACTAATTGCTTTTTGCTGATTGAGAGAGTTATTAGAAAAGCGGATTTAATTAACTTGTTTGTAAACAATTGTGATAAAAGACCAATCTCCAGGTTTTCAGGTTGTGTAGAAAGTCAGGTAACCTAATTATTACCAATTGGAAATCACATAGACATGATTTGTTAATCTACTTGTTTCGATAAGTAACTAACTGATAAGATATTTGGTTGCAATGATCCACGATCGAAACTGAAATATTGATGCAACTGAATAGTAACCTAGTTAATTACCAATCCTAGATTTCGTAAACACAATCAAGTTCAATGGTTAAAAGTTAGAGAACAATGAAAACTTAGAATTTAATCCCAATTGTTGATGACAAAACCAAATAACTGTTGAACAAGTGCGTCTATGATAATCCAACAACTGTTTAATCAAACACAAGTAAACAATAAGATAAACTAACCAAATGATTAGACAAATCTCAATCCAAAAGTTTGTAAATATGGATTAACCTGCTTCTGAACACAAACCCTAGTCCTGGAGATAATCACGGGTGGTTTAGCCGCCCATCGTGGTGAATTGAACTTCAAAAGATTGAATAACAATTGATTGCATCTTCACAAGTATTAATTCGGTAGAAAATATGATGAGAATGGTGAAACCCATTAAAAGTCAACGTACGGAAGTCTTCCCTGATCCTGCCATAACCTAAGGCTGAAGGGCCGTAGGCTACGACTCATAGCTTCTGGCACCTTTTTCACTTGACTGTAACCTACGGTGTATGAACCATAGGCTACAGAATACAACTCCTGGTCTTCACATGTTGTCAAGATTGAACCGTAAGCTACGGGATACCCACCGTAGCTTACGGCAGGATCTCAACTCCTCACTTCCTTCATAATTTGACTTTCATTAAATGACCAAACAGACCCTGGACTTTATCCTTTCATGTTCTCATGCTTCCATGTTATTTTTCAACCCGAAACAACTCCCGATCAACATAATGTACCTTGATTATCATCCTTGAGTGTTCCGCTTCATCCCCGAGCGTTCTAACTTCATCGATTTATGCAATTAACCTGTAAACCACAATCTCTCGTAGTCATCACATTCAAAGAATGTAATAACTTAAAACACAATAAAAACCATGATATAAACGCATTTACCCTCGGGTTTCACCCTTTCCACCACATCCCCACATTTATCTTTTTTCATCCCGAAAAATTATATGCAATGAATTCACAATCAGATAATTGGCCTTCAATTTATTTAACGACTTTTTGTCAAATCTAATCACACATTAACTAGGATTGCAGGTATAATGTCTACATAAACCCAACCGCCGATTTCTAAGCCCATAATCATGATCCGTTAAGTTCAGGTGAATTATCCATCTATGGGTCTCACACTCAAGAGACCACAACTCTACCTAATCGTGCTTCAAGCTTATGAAATTACCTATTAGTGCATATTTTGTGTGTCTGTCAAGGTGCGAATTGGCTAGATAGAGCGTGTGTTGAATACTATATAGATGAGAGTTAGAAAAACGGAATCGTAACGAAAAGTTCCCTTTGTATGAAGGAACCCTTTTCACGAAGGGACACTGTCCACTCGCACGAATGGAAGCTACTCCATTCACACGGAGCCTAATTCACACGGATTTGAACTCCTATAAATAGTAGTTGTGAGTGAGAGCTGAGAGAAGTTTTGGTTCCTAGAGGGGAAATGCTGAAGATTTTTTTTCTCCAGCTTGTAAAAGATGTAAACTCTTTCGGTATGAATGAAGCATTCGACTATTCTGATTCTACTCCATTCTTAATAATAATATTTTGCCGAATTAGTTCTATCCTATTCAAACTTCCGTCTAAACCCGCCGGATCCTGGACTCTCAATTGGTATCAGAGCTACGGTACCAATTCAGTCGATCTAACAGTTGATTGAATCACATACGCTCATGAATTATGGGTTTTAGGGGGTCTCAGACGTAGAACATCAAATTGAAGGTCAATTCATGGATGGATTTTGAAATTGAAGACATCATTTGATTCGGAATTGATTTTCGTTCATATCTGTGAAGAATCATCATGAAAATCACAGATATAAATATTTTGGATCGAAAAATGTGATCAACAGCCTTCGTACAAAAGAACCCTTTCGCGCGAAGAGACTCCCTATTTGCACGAAGAGAATTTTCCCTTCACACGAAGAGGAAGAGATCCTTCGCATGAAGGGATCATGTTTACTCATTCTAAAAATCATCTTATTCGCACGAGTGGACCTACTCCATTCGCACGAATGAGGCTAATGCCTGAAAAAAGGTATTTTCTAATCGAAGTGTTGAGACGAGTGTCGCAAAAAATTTGGTGATTGAAATTTTTTCGAGATTTTAACGTCAAATACGGGTTGTTCGGGGACACCATCGGGGTCTTCAGAGAACATATTTGATGATGCGATCACAAAGTAGTGAAGATAGTGGGGTAGTCATGATACCTATGCAGAATGTTTATCATCTGGGTTATCTGACTATTAATGGCCCAAATCAAAAAATCCGCATTAATGAAAAACTGACTTTTGTGAGCCAAAATGGCATATTTTCGGTATAGTTGAGTTTTTCAGTGAAATTAGTTGACTGAATTTGCCAAGTTTGAGGGGGAAATTCAGTGATGAGATTAGAGAAGTCAGAATTTGCAAAAATGAGGGGGAATAAAAATTTCATTAGAATATATTGAAATTCCGGCATTTTTGAAATTCGTGACATGCAACAGTATTCAGATGGTTTTGACTTCAGATTGTCCGGGGATGCATAGGATCTGGATTTGTTAGTTCATGATCATAGGAAGTTCAGATTCTTTAGATTGTGATCAGATTGATGTCTTAGGGTTTGAGTCACGGGTCTTCGTCAAGCCTGTTAGCAGGATTAGTGTAAGGAGATGCATTAGTATTGTCGATACTTAAAAGATATCACAAAATTGTGATAGTCTAAAGTGTCAGAATGGTTAATCTTTGAACAGAGGAATTGTTTTTCGGACTAACCGTCGGGGAATGATGATGTTTGTTGTTTAAGTTGTTGCCGGAACTAAAGGAGAAGACTATACATCTGTTATCGTGACTGAAGAGGAAGAATGTGAATCTGATCGTGAAAGAACGTTTATGAGATCTGAATGTGTTACCAGATGATTTGTTATCCGATGAAGATTTATTGATTGTGGAGATTACCATTTACATTGATCAATCTTTCAGGAGTGTGATTAAAGATGATTACGGAAAACGAGATTTCAGATTTTTTTCTTGGATATTCATAGGCTTCAAGTTTACCGGTGGTGATTCGAAGTTCCTATCAATTGTCGGTTGGGTTTTTAAAGATTAAAAGATTGAGCTAAAGTGGTAAATTAAAAACCAAACACGGCGGTGGTTAATGTCGAAACAGAGAAGCTGCATTGATTAGTTTCAAGTTGGCATTTATTCATGAAGATTGCGATATAGAAACTCAGAGGAGGTCGGGATCAGTGCAAACAAAGACCTAAAGATTAATTTTAGGGGGAATTTGTTTTTAATGAAGATAATGAAAACCTGAATCATCAATGAAGGGGGAAACAATCAAAGATATCATGATGCCTGATTGAAGTTGCAAAATATTTAAAACACGGCTTTCGTTTACAAAGATCAAGTTTTGACAGTGACGTACAGAGGGGAAATTGTTAGTGCATATTTTGTGTGTCTGTCATTGTGCGAATAGGCTAGATAGAGCGTGTGTGGAACATTGTATAGATGAGAGTTAGAAAAACGGAATCGTAACGAAAAGTTCTATTCGTACGTAGGAACCCTTCGCATGAAGGCACACTGTCCAATCGCACGAATGGAAGCTAGCCCTTTACACGAAGCCTCATTCGCACAGATTTGAACGCCTATAAATAGTAGTTGTGAGTGAGAGCTGCAAGAAGTTTTGGTTCCCGGAGTGGAAATGCTAGAGAAATTTTTTCTCCAGCTTGTAAAAGATGTAAACTCTTTCGGTATTAATGAAGCATTCGACTATTCTACTTCTACTCCATTCTTAGTAACAATATTTTGCCAAATTAGTTCTATCTCTTCCAACTTCCATCTAAACCTGCTGGATCCTAGATTCTCAATTGGTATCAGAGCTATGGTATCGATTCAATTGATCTAACAGTCGATTGAATCACTTACGCTCATGAATTACGGGGTTTTAGACGTAAAACATCAAATTGAAAGTCAATTCACGGATGGATTTTGAAATCAAAGACATCATTAGATTCGGAATTGATTTTTGTTCATATCTATGAAGAATCATCATGAAATTCGCAGAAATAAAGATCTTGGATCGAAAAATGTGATTAGTCGCATTTGTATAAAAGAACCCCTTCGCGCGAAGAGACTCCCTATTCGCACGAAGAGACTTTTCCCTTGTCACGAAGAGGAAGAGATCCTTCGCACGAAGAGATCATGTTTACTTGTTCTAAAACTCAGGACATTCGCACGAGTGGACCTACTCCATTCGCACGAATGAGCCAAATGCCGAAAAAAAAGATCGCGGTGTTGAGACAAGTGTCCAGAAAAATTTGGTGATTGAAAACTTTTTCGAGATTTTAACGAAAAATACGGGCTGTTCGGGGACACCATCGGGGTCTTCAGAGAACATATTTGATGATGCGATCACATCATAGTGAAGATAGTGGGGTAGTCATGATACCTATGCAAAATGTTTATCATCTAGGTTATCTTACTATTAATGGGTCAAATCGAAAAATCCACATTGATAAAAAACTTTTGTGAGCCAAAATGACATATTTTCGGTGTAGTTGAGTTTTTCAGTGAAGTTAGTGGACTGAATTTGCCAAGTTTGAGGGGTAAATTCAGTGATGAGATTAGAGAAGTCAATTTGCAAAAATGAGGGGGAATAAAAATTTCATTAGAATATATTGAAATTCCGGCATTTTTGAAATTCGTGACATGCAACAGTATTCAGATGGTTTCGACTTTAGATTGTCCGGGGATGCATAGGATCTGGATTTGTTAGTTCGTGATCATAGGAAGTTCAGATTCTTTTGATTATGATCAGATTGATGTCTTAGGGTTTGAGTCCCGGGTCTTCGTCAAGACGGTTAGCAACATTGGTGTAAGGAGATGCATTAGTATTGTCGATACTTAAAAGATATCACAAATTTGTGATAGTCTAAAGTGTCAGAATGGTTAATCTTCGAGCAGAGGAATTGTTTTTCCAGACTAACCGCCGGGGAATTATGATGTTTATTGATTAAGTTGCTGCCGGAAATAACGGAGAAGACTATACATCAGTTATCGTGACTGAAGAGGAAGAATGTGAATCTGATCGTGAAAGAACGTTTCTGAGATCTGAATGTGTTACCAGATGATTTGTTATCCGATGAAGATTTGTTCATTGTGGAGATTACCGTTTACATTGTTCAATCTTTCACGAGTGTGATTAAAGACGATTACGGAAAACGAGATTTCAGATTTTTCTTGGATATTCATAGGCTTGAAGTTTACTGGTGGTGATTCGAAGTTCCTATCAATTGTCGGTTGGGTTTTTGAAGATTAAAAGATTGAGCTAAAGTGGTAAATCAAAAACCAAACACGGAGGTGGTTAATATCCAAAGAGAGAATCTGCATTGAATAGTTTCAAGTTGGCATTTATTCTTGAAGATTGCGGTATAGCAACTCAGAGGAGGCCGGGATCAGTGCAAACAATGACCTAAAGATTAATTTTAGGGGAATTTGTTTTTAACGAAGATAATGAAAACCCGAATCATCAATGAAGGGGGAGTCAATCGAAGATATCATGATGCCTAATTGAAGTTGCAAAATATTTAAAACACGGCTTTCGTTTACAAAGATCAAGATTCGACAGTGACGTACAGAGGGGAAATTCTTAGTGCACATTTTGTGTGTCTGTCATTGTGAGAATAGGCTAGATAGAGCGTGTGTTGAACATTGTATATATGAGAGTTAGAAAAACAGAATCGTAACGAAAAGGTCCATTCGTACGAAGGAACCCTTCGCATGAAGGGACACTGTCCACTCGCACGAATGGAAGCTATTCCTTTACATGAAGCCTCATTTGCATGGATTTGAACACCTATAAATAGTAGTTGTGAGTGAGAACTGTAAGAAGTTTTGGTTCCCGGAGTGGAAATGCTGGAGAAATTTTTTTCTCCAGCTTGTAAAAGATGTAAACTCTTTCGGTATGAATGAAGCATTCGACTATTCTACTTCTACTCCATTCTTAGTTCTATCTCATCTAAACTTCCGTCTAAACCCGCCGGATCCTGGACTCTCAATTGGTATCTGAGCTACGATATCGATTCAATCGATCTAACAGTTGATTGAATCACTTACGCTCATGAATTATGGGTTTTTAGGGGGTTTTAGATGTAAAACATCAAATTGAAGGTCAATTCACGGATGGATTTTGAAATTGAAGACATCATTAGATTCGGAATTGATTTTCATTCATATCTGTGAAGAATCATCATGAAATTCGCAAGAAATAAAGATTTTGGATTGAAAATGTGATTAGTCGCATTCGTACAAAGTGACCCCTTCGCGCGAAGAGACTCCCTATTCGAACGAAGAGACTTTTCCCTTCACATGAAGAGGAAGAGATCCTTCGCACGAAGAGATCATGTTTACTTGTTCTAAAAATCAGCTCATTCGCACGACTGGACCTACTCCATTCGCACGAATGGGCCAAATACCTGAAAAAGGCATTTTTGATCGCGGTGTTGAGACAAGTGTCCAGAAAAATTTGGTGATGGAATTTTTTTTTGAGATTTTAACGACAAATACAAGCTGTTCGGGGACACCATCGGGGTCTTCAGAGAACATATTTGATAATGCGTGTGACATTTGTGCTTGAGTAATCACTATACAACTTCGAACAAATTAATTATCAATAAAACATTGTGTTTTGATCCCAATATTTGTTTATTTATGTTTGAAATTTGCACGTTTTGATTTTTGTTCGATTTTAAACTCTTAAACATTTTCTGGAAAGTTCTACGTAAATTGTTATGTAAACGTAATCAGTTTAACGCGACATGCACTCCGAAACAGTGACATAAGCTAAACATACCCTAAATATCCTTTACATTGCTTAGGAATAAGTTTTGAAGGATTCAGTATGGCAAAAACAAGTTTATTAAATCACAGGGACTATTTGCGACAAACTGCAAAAGTCTGCCAATTCTCGTAGCGACGTACACTCCAGAATAGTGACATAAGATAAACATACCCTAAATACCCTTTACACAACTTAGAAATAAGTTTTGAGGGGTTTAGTTTGTGAAAAATAAGCTTATTTGATCAAAGGGACTAAAAGCATCAAAACTGCGAAAATATGCATATTCACGCATAATCTGCATTCAGACCATATACGCACAACCAAAAATTTTTGTAATCATTAAAATATTATATTTTAGTAATGGGAATGCAAAAATACCACTTGTTGCGTAATTTGGATCGTTTTCGCATCCGTTCAAACGTTCGTCGTAATTAAACAAAAAACGCGACCGTACGACCGAACGAACCGATATCCATGATATTTCCATGCATATTTCAAGTCCCCTATGCTTTTACATCCTAGTAAAGTCTTAAAATTGGGTTAACGGGGGTTAAACGCATTGAAAAACAAGTTTGGAGGATGCAGGGGCCTGTTTTGCCAAAAACTGAAATTTTGGTCTGAACTGGCTCGCCTGGGGTGACCCATTTGGCCTTATGGGTCGTGCCCCATGAGAGCCTTCAGACACGGAACCTTCAAAACAGTTTCCCAGCTGTTTCCTGCTGTTTTCAAGCCTAGTTTTTGATCTTGTGGGCTATTTTAAGTGTTCCCTAAGGCTCATATTCATGTCCACACACTTGTAGGGTCATGATTCTTCCTTGGTGACCACACAAACACTTGGCATGATCTTGTTGATTCTTGAACACTATAAATACATGGCCTCATTCATTCTTCCAACTTTCTCATTCCTTCTTTTCTTCATCTCCTGCTCTACTTGGAGGCTACCACTAAGTTGGAGGCTTCCTAATTGAGTTTTCTTCATCCTAGAACACAAGTGAGTGTTCTAACTAGTCTTGTTTATTTATTTTTAGCTATTTCAAGCTAAAAGTCAAACAGTGTTTGACTTTCGGCTCTGACCATTAATTGGTCAAGACAAAGTTCAATTGAACTTTGCAACGTGATCGTAATCACGATGGTTATTGTCACACCCGCTCGTAGTGGAAGCGCGAGAAGTGATCTGTTCGGTTCTCATTGCATAACGATATAAGTAAACATACTAAATGAATAAAACATGCTCCAATGCCATTGTCATAATTGTTCAAAAAATCACAACATAAGTTAAGTACATTGTTTACAAACCATCAAATGAAAATAAGTTGTCATTGTTTCATACATCAAATGTAAGTCTAAAAATGTCAAGGCTTTGACCACTATATCACCGCAAAGAGGCGGTATATAACAGGCAAACCCTTCAATAGTTGGCATGGAGTATTGATACTTGTTTTCCTTGAACTGAAATCTTTGCATTGGTCCACTAATTCCCTGAAATACATGTAAGTTTGAAAACATCAACAAAAGTTGAGCGAGTTCATGCAGTTTAGCTGTATAAGATGTATCTGTATCAAAACAGTATGTAATATGTATTTGTCTCAATTGTAATTGTATCCAAACTGGATATAAGATGTATCTGTAAAATGTGAGATGTATTTGTATTTGTATCAAATGTAGTATGAAAAGCGTCAATGAAATCGTGATCATTAATGTTTTGCAAGGACATTAATATGTGTGACGAAAATAGGAAGCAATCCAACCCTAGACGATTTTAATTGTATCGACACCATGTCGTAAGGCAACAAACACACTCCTAGGCAAATGAATGGCCATGAGTGGGGCTTGCCAAAACCCATTAGATCTAACCCTTTCTTCCTTGGTCCAAATTGGATTAATGGTGCTTTAGTTATGGACCTAATTTCGCACATGATCTAAGGTGCTTCATTCCTTGACTTATCATACTATTGTACATGTATTTTCCCCGATGGTTGTAAAGCTTGAAAAGCATTTAAAATGAAAAGGGGACATGAACTCACATAATTGCATCCGTAAACTGTATGTAATTGTAACCTCACTTGCAGTTGTCTTGAATTGTATCACGACCTACAAAGGTCCTACATTTGTTAGAAACTTCGGTCTTTGTATTGGTTCATGTACAAGTCTTCTATCTTGAATATGTAATAAGACTTGTTTGTATTTGTTATTCATTGAACTGTGTATTAGATGTATGAATTGTTAAACTGTTATATATATATTTCACCAAATATATATATATATATATATATATATATATATATATAGGATTAGGTTCAAATGTGAACAAAATCCCAAGAGTGAACTGCGTGAACTGATCTGTGCCCTTGATTTTTATGATCTTGAGATTAAAGTGAGTGGAATGATGGTAATTATTTGGTTAATTTTTTCCATTTAATTAAATACAAAAAGGGTATATGTGTAATTTCAATCTTAAATTGATTGCATAAATCTCTCACAAATCAAGTAATCAATTATCCTCTTAAATTGATTGCATAAATCTCTCACAAATCAAATCAAGGATTAGGAAAGATGTAACTTAATTCAATTATTAAAATAATTATTTGTTTAAATGCGATGTACACATGTGTATTCTGATTTTGCCCTCTTTTTAATGCGATGTACACATGTGTATATCGTCTGTTTTTGTGATATCTCAAATTTTTTTTTTGTATTGAATGTTGATGTACACCTGTGAATTACTGTACACATATGTACGATGCTGAGTACACATGTGTACTGTTCTATTTATATCCAAGTACACATGTGTACACCGTTGAAATATGAAGGTTACGTGGATCTTAAAAATCAAAATTTGAATTCTGGTGATGAAATCTGAAATAAAAATTAAAATTGAAATCTGGTGATTTGTTGTTTGTTTTGATAATTATCTTATTAATAAATAAACATAATGTGGATAATGAATTTAAATTAGGAAATATGCAACTTAATTCAATTATTAAAATAATGATTTAAATCTAATTTTTTATATAATTACAATCCTACCCTTAAGAACTAAAAAGGAAATCAAGGATCCATATCTGTTCACACAGTTCACTCTTGGGAGGTTGTTCACGCTGGAACCCTACCCTATATATATATATATATATGTAATCTTGTATCTTGTGAGTTGTATCATGGGATCTTGTCCTCTTGATTTTATGTCTTATATGAATAAATTGTATAATTGTATTTTCACCAATTATATGTCATTGGGCCGAGCCCATGTCTTAATGTTATTGGGCCTAGCCCAATAATTTATGTTATTGGGCCCAAATGTTATTGGGCCTAAATAGTATTGGGCTTAAAGTTATTGGGCCTTGGCCCATATGTTTGGTATTGGGCTTAGCCCATGAGTTTTGATATTGGGCTTAGCCCATGTATTTATGTTAAGCCCATTTAGGAAGATAAGCTCATTAGTAAGTATAAGCCCATTTATGAAATGTAGGCCTATTTGTAATATAAGCCCATTTGTAAAATATAGACCCATTTGTAATATAAGCCCATTTGTAAATTAAGCCCATTTGTAAAATATACCCATTTGTAAATTAAGCCCATTTGTAAAATATACCCTTTTGTAACTTAAGCCCATTTGTACATATCTAGTAATTTTTATAAAAATCACTAAGTATAAGTTAACATAATAGTTTTTATAAGTTCAAAACATCCGGATATTGTTGTCGGTGATTTATATGTATTCGCGTCGAATGATCGCTTAAGCGTCGTAGTAACTTCTTGGATTGGCGTTATGTTATTGATTCGTCCGTTCGTCCGTTTTGCCCATAAGTTGTATCTGATGTCCGAGTCGTCCGTAAATTGTATCCAGGTGTATATATATGTATTCTTGCAAATCTTTACTTGTAAATGTGTCTTGTATTTATTTGTATCATTGATTTCAAGTTCCTAAGTTTTATATATATCTAATACCATTAGTAAACACATAACACATAACTTGTTAAAATCACTAAATATATATTTTACCAAAAATATATATTTATACTCATTTTTGCTTTTAGAAAGACCAACTTTCTAATCATGTAATTTTGTAAAGATTTTGTTAAAACATGACCATTTTTATAACACATGATTTCAAGTAAAAAAATTGGCCATAGTTTCCTTTGAAATATAAACTTTGCCATGTTTATTAAACATATCATTTTCTCTTCCAATTCAACCACAAGTTCCTCAAATTATTTCTACACAAAAATAACTTGAAATTTATAACAAAGTTTATCAAGATGAACTCATAAACATGTAGGGTTTTAGTATGATCATCAAATGTGTTTACTTGTATAAAAATCATACTTAACTTCAAGTTTTATCAAACATTTAGAAAAACCCATCTTGTATGTTACTTTTGTAAACCTTTCAAAGTTTATAATTTTTAGTGAAATCTTTTATACACTTTATCAACACCAATATTTATGTTCATCCATTTAATCATCATGTTCAAATAAACCCTTTTAAGTCTTTCATGTATACTTGTTAGATTATGTTTTTAAACATCATCTAACAAGTTTATATATGATGTTTATCATATCTAGCTCAAATAAACAAGTAATAATTCTCAAATCACCACATAAACAAACATATATATCATGATTATTATTTTGCTTCTTTGTATTTTCATATTATTATGTATGATTATTTAGTTATAACATGAAATTTTAACAATCATAAACATAAATAAATATGAAACTAAGAGATTTAGAAGCTCACTTCTAGCACTTGTGGCTAGGGATGATCTAGGTGATGATAAAGAACTAAGAAGATGATGATCTTGATGGTATAAGACTCTTGAATGGATGAAAAAGCTCCCTTTAACTTGTAAATGCTTTAGATCAACTTATGTGCCATGAAACTCCATGTTGATCATCAAAGAAATTATAAAATGAAATGGGTTTTTGGATGGTGTTCTTGGTGAAAAGATGAAGATTGAAAGAGTTTCTTATGTGTGTGTAAAATATGGTGAAAAGTGATGATAATGTGCTAGTAAACTTAATGTGATTAAGTGTTATAATCATCCACCAATTTCATCCACTTGAAATAATGTAAATATCTAGACATTTTAGCAAAAGATTAAGGGTATGTGTGCCCCTTATTTACGAAAATTACATGGGGGGGGGGGGGGTCTCATGTTTTGCTTCTTGTTTTACTAATAAAAGTGTTAGAATTTATTAGCAAAAGTTAGAAAGTTTAGATGTTTGGGGATTTCCAAATGTTTTCAAGATGTTAGGTGATCATTACTAGTTTAAAATGATCCAAATAATGATAGATGGTTACTAAAAAAAAGATCCGATATCGTTCGGATAATAGTTACACTTTGTTTCCGTTTGTCGTTATTTGAACGCTAAGCTTGTGTAAATTGTGTGAATTGATGTGATTATGGTTCGGATGATAGCCGAAGGTATCCTCATATGAATTCTATGTTAAACACTACTTTTACATGTTGCAAAAATATAAAATTGCTGAATTCTGCTGAATTTCTGCGGAAAAGTGTTGAAATTGTCATTTTTAGTGTTTTTCGGACAGTTTTTAGTGTTATCGGACTTCGGAAAGGTTTTAAACCAAACCCTTGTATTCCTAGTTAGGGTTTAATGTATATTTGATGTTAGACTTTCGTCTGAGTCCTAAATATATCATTAAGATGTTTTCTGCGGATCCTGCGTTTTCGTCAGCATACTAGTTCGCTAAGTTCTTTTCTAGTTGTTTTGATGCATTGTTTAAACTGTTTCAAATGTAATCAATAAAATCGAATCATGTGCATAAAAAATAAGTATTCCGTGAGTATTCTAAGTGTATGTCATGAAATATGCATTTCGGATGTTTAAAACGCATAACTGTATAGCTGAAAATGAGTAATTTAACTACATGAAAGCTACCGGAAAGTCGCAGTTGTCACATTCTTCCCCTGGTATTGAGAATTTCGTCCCGAAATTCAAGTAGAGTCATCCTTTGCAGGATTATTCTCAAACAGGTGAGGGTATTTGGCTTTGGTTTGATCTTCACGTTCCCAAGTATACTCGGGTCCATGTCGAGAGTTCCAACGTACGTTTTATAATTTGATACGACTCCTCCATGATTTCTGGACTTTACAGTCCATGACCTCAACAGGTTCTTCATTGAATTGGAGTTTGTCGTCAATATGAATCTCATCCGCAGGGATGATAACCGTTTCTTGCGTTGGACTCTTTTTAAGATTCGATACATAAAACGTGTCGTGTATACGGCTAAGTTCGTCTAGTAATTTCAGCTTGTAGGCCATAGTGCCAATCTTCTCTAAAATTTCAAATGATCTAATGTAACGTGGGTTAAGCTTTCCACGTTTACCGAACTTCGCTACACCCTTTCGCGGCGACTTTCAACAAGACTTTGTCTCCGACCTCGAAAGACAATGGTTTCTGTCTCTTGTCTGCGTAGCTCTTTTTTCGATCGCGAGCCGCCTTGTACGGTCTCTGATCTAAAAAAAAATTGTATCTGCAGTCTTTTGGACTAACTCCAGACCATTTAACTGTTTATTGCCAGTTTTCGCCCAACATAGCGGAGAGCGAAACTTTCGACCATAAATAGCTTCAAACGGTGTAGCTTGTATGCTTGTATGGTACCTGTTATTGTAGGAAAACTCAACCAAAGGTAGACGAGCATTCTAATTGCCGCCTAAATTCATAACATACGCACGAAGCATATCTTCGAGTGTTTGGATTGTCCGTTCGCTCTGGCCGTCAGTTTGTGGATGAAAGGCCGTACTTAGATTTAAACGAGATCCAAAGGCCTGTTGGAATGACTTCCAAATTCTTGACACATAGCGACCGTCTCGATTTGAGATGATTGAAATAGGCACTCTATGACGAGCCACTATTTCCTTGAGATAGGGTTTCGCTAGTTTCTCTGTACTATCCTTTTCCCGAATCTGCAAGAAGTGTGTGGATTTTGTTAGTCTATCGACGATTACCCAAATCATGTCGTGACCTATTGAGGTCTTGGGTAACTTCGTAATGAAGACCATTGATATTTGTTCCCATATCCAAACGGGAATCCGGGTTGTTGTAGCAAACCCGAGGGTTTCTGATAATCGGCTTTGACTTTTGCGCAAGTCAAGCATTCTCCAACATAAGTCGCGATATCACTTTTGAGGTTAGGCCACCAATAGTATTCTTTCAATACTTAGGCCTATTTACTTCCTCAAAAATATCATCCCGAAGGTCGCCAAAGAATGGAACCTAATTTCAACCCATAAGGTATAAAGTTCCATCTTCTTTCGGCACTAATTGTTCCTTCATGCCTCAAAGTGTTTCTGCTTGAATATGCTCTTCCTTGAGCGCTTGTGAATCATCTTCTCTAGTGCTTGAACTCTCAGTGTTCTAACTCGCTCCTTGCGGCTCAAGGCGTCAGCTACAACGTTCGCCTTGCCAGGATGGTACTTTATTTCACAATCATAGTCGTTCAACAATTCAACCCAACATCGTTGACGCATATTTAATTCTTTTTGGTTGAATATGTGTTGAAGACTTTTATGATCCGTGAAAATAATGCATTGAGTACCATATAAATAATGTCGCCATAATTTTTAAAGCGAATACCACCGTGCCTAACTCAAGGTCGAGAGTGGTATAGTTCTTCTCGTGAGCTTTTTAATTGGCGTGACGTGTACACGATAACTTTTTCACGTTGCACGAGTACGCAACCCAATCCTTGATGCGAAGCATCATAGTTTACAACAAAGTCATTGGTATCGTCGGATAATGATAAGATTGTAAAATGCTATGCACCAATCTTAAGAATAAGTTGTAATGCTATTTCTTGTTTTTCGATTGGGGCGGATTTAATGTCTTTATGGGTGAGGGAGGTTAGCAATTGAGTAATTTAAAAAAAAAATCTCAATAGATCTCCGATGATATCCCGCTAATCCCAAAAAAAATTGTCGGACTCCAGTTGGAGTCTCTGGTACTTCCCAATTCTCATTTGCTTCAATCTTAGCTGGGACTACTTGAATGCCTTTCTCGTTCACTACATGTCTGAGAAATTGTACCTCGCGAATCCAAAATTCGCACTTGGAAAATTTCGCGTATAGTTTCCCCTTCTTTAGTAGCTCCAAAATGGTTCTCAATGTTGTTCGTGTTCATCAGTCGATCGTGAGTATATTAATATGTTGTCAATAAATACTATGACATTTGTTGAGGTACGGCTTGCACACACGATTCATTAAATCCATGAAGATCACTGTTGCTTTCGTTAAACCAAAAGGCATAACGAGAAACTCGTAATAACTATAACGCGTTTTAAAAGCCGTTTTCGGTATGCTTTCCTCATGAATTCATAACTGATGATACTCCGATCGTAAGTCTATCTTGGAGTAGAAGCTAGAATCTTTCATAAACCATTTGAGTTAGTTAGAAATTCATTTGTAACATGGTTTAGAAATATGAATTTTCATTCATCGAAATGTTGTGCACTTTTGCAAAACTTGCATGTCTTTCCACCACAAAACCTTTATAAAGATGTATAATAGTAAAGAGTGGGGGTTATGAACTCACAACATCCTTATTCGGTTAACTACAAGGTTCAGAAGGTGCTAATCGATATGAAGATTTGGCTATGGGTGTGGCTCCCTTTACCAAGTCGATGTGAAACTCGACTTGTCGATATGGTGGTAGTGCTGGCAAGTCTTCAGGAAAGACTTCAGGGAATTCTTTTATCACAGGAATATATGTCATCTGAGGTCCATCGGCCTTCTTGTCGACAACAAGTGCTAGAAAGGCAATACAACCTTTCCGTAAGCACTTTTGTAGCTTCATGCAATTTATGGTCCGCAATGATGTGTTGCTCTTCTCTCAATGGATAACAAGTGTATCTTTGTTCGGTAGTGGTAAGCGAATGATCTTCTCATGACAGAAGACTTCAGCTTGATTATTGGATAGGCAATCCATGCGAACCACTACGTCGAAAATACCGAACTCAATGGGTAAGAGATCGATATGAAATTTCTGCTCCTGACTCGGCCAGTTTACCGTTTGCCAATTCTATAGAATGAGGAGACGCCTAGCTTACTTGACTCTAGGCCAAGTACATTTTGAATTCTATGTAGTAAGGACTTCCCTGTACATATGTAGAGGACAACCCAATCCCTATGTTTAGATGTAGGATAACCCAATCCCTAATTGTAGCTAGGACAATCTCGTCACTAGCCATGAAACTATGCATGTGAAATGTTGAGATAAAGCTAAAAATCAGCAATGGTATCAAATAATATAGATGTGAAATGTCGATTGATAGGATACGTACCGGTGACCCTTAATGATTTGACTTGTCTCAGCTAAATCCCCATTAGCTAACTTGATATTGTAATGTGTGTCCAACATGACTCTAATTCGAGTATATGCTTAACATTTAAAGACACTAGCTAAGCTCGGTGTTGGTATTAAAAGAATTGATACATGATGATCGTAGAGTGTACGTACTCATGACTTCATTGGGATTTTGTGGAGTATTCATAGTTCTAACCACACACACACTTATTCACTAGCTTGATCCCTTCATAAGTATTATCGTCTTACTAGTCTTTGTTTTGCGCCCGGTCTCAGCACACTGCTACTCTTGGCGCTTTTGTAATTGCCCTCATGATGAACGTCTCACTTATCGCATTTAGGATTGCGGCAAGTTACCAACATACATCCTGGTGCTAAAATCGTTTATGGCAGCAATTGCCTTCATCTCTCTCATGGCGAGAGTTATTGTTTGAGTGATCGAGGTAGGGAGGGATGATGCGGTCATGCTTCGGATCTCCGAGGCTAAACCCGAAATGTAAGACTCAGTGTGTTTGAATTCGGGTGTTACCCAGTATTGAACAACCCTTGAGAGACCATGAAAGCATCAAGTGTAACCATCAACATTGGCTCCAATTATGATCGAGTTCTTTTATAAAATCATATGAAAATAGATATGAAAATCAGATGATATAAAAGTATAATGTATGGTTAAATAAATAACCAATAGAAATGTAGTGTATAAATATATCATGTCTTGAAATAGAATATTATGTCTTGTGTAGAGGATGTCGTGTCTTGTGCAAAAATGTCATGTCTTGTCTTTGTCGAAGAGGTTTGAATAACACCATGATATGCAATATAAGAAAAGCACTTATATATAGGAAGTACCAGCGGCGTATCCACCATGATTTTATCATATTACACACGTCTCATCACTTATCAATAACTACCAAAAATGTGTTGTGTAAACCAACGTCAAATGTCATGTATAGCAATGTCTTGCGTAACAATGTCATGTATAAACCATATCTTGTGTAAAAGCAATGGTTTTTAACACATAACTTTTGACTTAAACATTTGTTTCTTTTGGCGCCATGATCTTTTTTTTATACACACTATTAAAAGAATCTAGGCATATATTTGGATAAATATAGTCTATCATGTGCCCAAGAATGAAGAATGCAATCAATCGGTCATGGAAACCTCAAGACCGCATTGTTCATACATGTTTGAATAAATGATAATGTGGATAACCAAAACCAAAAGGTGTAATGCCTCTTGCGTGTATTGGTCATATGTCTAAATGGAAAAAGAAAGAAAAAAAAATAATTCGTTGAGGAGGGGTGACGTGCCTATCGTGGTACACGCAAATTTAATCCAATTACTACTAAATAGATAGCGGTAAGTGGGTATCGAACTCAGGGAGTATGTGGAACGTGTGTCGATTATGTAGCTTTGTATTTAACTAAAAATAAACTAGAGATTGCAGAAATTTAAAGTCCAAGAGTTGATTGTTTTGGTTTTAAGAACTAATATTAACTTAATTAAATTTGCAAATCAAAGAGTAGTTTTGTAAACATATTAAGAACAAGTGACCATCCTAGATTTCAGGTTGTCATCCACACTAATATTTATGCTTAACTAGAAAGAACCACATAGACATGGTTCGTGTTTGATCATTTGTTTGTGATGAAAGAGAACTAAGTACTCGGGTGATAAAACGCGAGGTTGTTACTCGATGATCAATTGTTTGTGATGAAAGAGAACTAAGTACTCGGGTGATAAAACGTGAGGTTGTTACTCGATGATCAATTGTTTGTGATGAAAGAGAACTAAGTACTCGGGTGATAAAACGCGAGGTTGTTACTCGATGATCAATTGTTTGTGATGAAAGAGAACTAAGTACTCGGGTGATAAAACGCGAGGTTGTTACTCGATGATCAATTGACAATTATCCAACCCTTAATCCGCCCACAATATCTTGATTACCAACGGAACCCAGAACGTATGGTTTAGATTAACATTAAACAAGAATCAATACTTTACAAACAAACATTTAAACACCATAATAACTCAAACAAACATTCAAAGTTATTATTCTAGAAATTCAAGCACAAACATAGTGTTTCAAAACAAACCTTACATCTAGGATGATCACCAAAGAGTTTTAGCTACTCATTTCCTGCACTCTTAAAAGTAATAATGTTCCTCCCAAGTCAAAGAAAAAGAGGAGGATTCAAGCTCTCCTTCCCAACTCAATAACATGCATTTAAATAGATGTTCACAAGCCCCAAGTATTGATAATTACTCCCAAGTTCGGCCCTTGCATGCAGCTGCAATTAATACCCAAAGATAGGCCCCTATAGAAGATTCTCCAGGAGCAATAAACAATAAAAAACCCAATTATTGCAGATAGGGCCGTAACCTACGGCTCACTGCCGTAGGTTACGGCAGTCAAAAAGTGCGTTTTGTCAACTGGGCGCCGTAACCTACGACCCTCCTGCCGTAGGTTACGGTGGTAATGAGTCTTACGGCACCGATCTTCTGTTTTACGGTGAAAAACTTGGAAAGTTGATATGAGCCGTAACCTACGGCCCTCCTGCCGTAGGTTACGGTGGGCTTCAGCATGAAATTTTGTTTTCAGCATAACTTTCTCGTTTCAACTCCGTTTTCTTCGCCGTTTTCGCCCACGTTCTCGTAATTTCATCCCCTATCATGTCATCATCTAAATTCTTCAATTGCAATAGTTGATTTTTTCATTTATTCTCCGTATTCCTTCCGTTTTAAGCTCCAGTTGTGCCTGAAACACAAACAACCGTAGTTATCTAATTCTAGACAATTACCCGATTAAATGTAGGATAAACTCGTCTTTTAACATCATTAAGGGTTGTCCTATGGACCACCCGTCACATCCCCACACTTAACCGTTGCTTGCCCTCAAGCAACTTATCCAAACCATTTTCACAACAAGCAATCACAAGAACCAAGCACAAACATGTAGTCCTTTTACTAACCCCTTTTTAACACCCAAAATAACGCACCCCTCGCTATGTCTCTCCTCTCGGCTACAAGTAAACACTATCAATAGTGAGCTAGACACACAAAGGCTAACGGGCGGTTGCACAACTATAGGCTTGTACCTAAATCGATCCTCCTCCTACAAGTGCCAAACATGAATGCAAATCAAAGGGACTTTAAAGGTTGTAACGTGGCTAGGTGTATAGGTAGGAAATGGAATATATATGAAGTAGCGAAAACTTAACCCGGACTTTTATTACACAACGAAACAAACAAACAACTACTAAACTTTAACTTCTATATACAAGATAACCAAACATCATTCCCTTTTTTTTTTCTTTTCTTTCATTGCTTTTTTCCATTTTTTTTTCTTTTTCTTTCTTTTTCTGATTTTTTTTTCCAATGAACATAGCAACATAACATCAAATAAAATTACATACTACTGAACAATCACTAACACTATAAAACCGGGTCAAGTTGGGTAAATTTTTAGGTAACTAGCTAAGGGGAAACAAATGATAGGCTTAAGGCACAAAATTGGGCAACTAAATGTCCAAACCCCCTCCCCTCTTACTACCATGCTCATATATATAATTTATGAGGTCCAACCCCCCAAATCCCCCACTCACACACGCTAAAGACGAGGCTACCTAAATACCCTTATCCTTTTTGCATTCATTTCCAACTAAGGACTCAAATCGTATCAAGGCACAAGTTCTAGTGCACCTCCACCCGTTGCCACTCTCATCAAAGATAATTACTATTTATTAACATATGTGGCTTCAACTCTCACCAAGAATAAAAGGGTATTAAGGGTTGCCGGTGCATCATTTGGGGTTAATCTAGGGTGTTTAAATTCTCACATTATTTTGCTTGATTTCAAAAAATTTTCAAAAATCTCAAAAATTTCCCCTTATCCCCACACTTGGGATACATTGTCCCCAATGTATGGTGCTTTTAAAATAAACCCGGGAATACCAACCAACAAACCCCATGAGTGACCAATCCCTAACACGAATAGCAAAAACACATTCCCTAGCACATAAAGTTTAACACCACCAAGTACAAAAACACACCTAAAAGAACATGATCACCAGACAACAAACTAAGATAAAGGAAAGAGTACATGTACCTGATCAAACGAAACTTCCCCACACTTGCTTGCTGCCATGGTGAAGAACAAAACAGACACTGACACACAATCTCGGGTTGCCTCCCGAGAGCGCTAAGTTTATGAGTCTTCAGCCAGACTTCATACCTGAACATGCGTTATGGTGGTCTCAATGCACACTTACCCAAAACATTTCCAACGAATGCCCGGAAATTTACATGCCATCTCCATAAGTTTGTCAGTATAATTGGCATGTTCAGGAAGCACATGCGGGTTTCACTAATCCACTTCAAAATGTATACCCTGATGTCTTGTGGTTTCACCCTTCTCATCTTCTTCCTCGAACCCTCTTCCCCACACTTGTTATTTTGAATGATTGATATGGGAAGAGGTTCGATACACATATTCATCTCCTCAGCCTGCTCTGCCTCCTCATCCTCACACACCATCTGATCCACCAGTGACTCTTCATCAGATAAAGGATTCGTTGGTGTGGTATTAACCTCCACAATCTCCTCCTTCATGTGAGAACAATCTCTAATATCGTCAGGTAATGGTGAGAGGCTTTCTTCTATCTCTATCTTCAATTTTAAAGTATGACACTTAGAAACTAAGCAGCTGATTCGGTCTTCATCGGACAGATTGGGTGTTGCTAAATATTGCTCGAGTTTGGACAAAGTTACTTCCAATACAGCAAGCTCTTTCTCCTCCTCGGTCTTATAAACATAAACACCCTCGGGCTTAGAATATTCTTCGGGATGATGTTGTCGATATTCTTGATACGATCTTAAGATGTGCGCATCCATCATCTTTTTATCCCAATACTTCGGGTTTTCTGAATACACCGTGCACACATCATAATCATAAGTATGATCACGACCGCAACAAAAACATAGACCATCCATCCTTGCCTCATAATAAACTTCCTCGTCCCGATCGTATCCATATGAATAATAGTCATCCTCCATTTCTGATTCATAATCGTCTACGTATGATGGAGGTGGAAGCTGTGAAACATAAGACACTGGTTTTCCATGTGCCCTCCTGTAGTGAGCCTCATGGCAACCGATACACGGATGACTTGGACCCCCGCACAATCTACACATAGACAAGCTGAAATTTGTGTAATGCCCTGTCATCCTGCACAACACATCTCAACTACCAAGTGTAAATCATGAACACAAAAGAAATGTTTTTGGTTTTTTTTTTTTAATTTTTTTTTCAAACTAATACACAAGATAACACACGTTGCGCACTACTCCCCGGCAACGGCGCCAAAATTTGATAGACTGTCGTCGGGTCTATGCAAAAACCTAATTAACCTAGGTAGCTAGGGTAAGCAGGGTATCGTATCCACGGGGAATATGTGGTCAGTGTTTAGCTAAATTATTTAATTAACTACTACTAATCTAGAATTGAGGGTTTTGATTAATTTGAAAGAAAACTTTAAACTAATTACGAGAAAAGATATTAGATTTTTAAAGCGTAACTTCCTCCAAACTTCAGGTTCTAGGTTTCACAAAACTCAGTTTTTTTCAGTTAATTGGCCATCACATAGACATGATATTGGAAAGTTGGTTAATTAAATATGGTAATCAAAAATAGGTCTTTGTCATCAGATCTTTTATAATTCGATTAACCCTATTTACTAGCATGAGTCAACCTACTCTATGTCACTCAACAAGTTACTAGGTTTTGTCATCAACCGAACAAGTTGTAAAGCAAGAACTCAAAACACATGCAAATAGTTCAAATAAACCAACACATCAATGTATTCATACAACGTTGTCAAGGTCAAAAATACATCCAAACCTGAATATAAACTGAATAAAGTAAAAACCTAATACGAACCGTCCGCCTGGAGGAAGCCACGAGAGAGACTAGCCGCTCATGGTAGTCTTATGATCTTCAAAGGCTTGAGCATTTTGATGAGGCTTGAATAATGGTAAATCTCCCCCTCTTCTTTCGTCTGATGTATGCGTTCTTTATATGGAAAAATTATTCCATGACAATAAATGCCCATGATCATAAATGCCCAATATCCAATTTCTAGACTTCTTGCGGCCCCACTTGTGATGATATTTTTATTGATATTTGTATTGTGATTTAATGGCCTTGCACGTGTGTAGTTTCCCAATGTTCCAAAAATTCAACACATATTTATGATGTTGATTCTTGGAAGATGAAAATTTATAATACCCCAAAAGCATGTGTGAACGCTTTTAATATTCTGCTTCTTTCAATTTCACATTATCATTCGGTCCGAAACGTTCCCAAGTAATGCGATACCTCTTTCTAATCAGCCATGCTTGTATCGTTTCATCACTAAACTATCTAACCTCGCCATATTACGCATTTTACCTGTAAAATCATAAAAACCCATAGTTATCATACTCGCAACGCATAATCACTTAAAACACAATAACATACGTAATTTAACACACTTAACACTCGTGTTTTGCACTCTTTCCCCGGCAACGGCGCCAAAATTTGACGTGCCTGTCATGGTACACGCAAATTTAATCCAATTACTACTAAATAGATAGCGGTAAGTGGGTATCGAACTCAGGGAGTATGTGGAACGTGTGTTGATTATGTATCTTGCAATTTAACTACAATTAAACTAAAATGCAGAAATTGAAATTCAAGAGTTGATTGTTTTGGTTTTAAGAACTAATATTAAGTTAATGAAATTTGCAAATGAAAGAGTAGTTTTGTAAACATATTAAGAACAAGTGACCATCCTAGATTTCAGGTTGTCATCCACACTAATATTTATGCTTAACTAGAAAGAACCACATAGACATGGTTCGTGTTTGATCATTTGTTTGTGATGAAAGAGAACTAAGTACTCGGGTGATAAAACGCGAGGTTGTTACTCGATGATCAATTGTTTGTGATGAAAGAGAACTAAGTACTCGGGTGATAAAACGCGAGGTTGTTACTCGATGATCAATTGACAATTATCTAACCCTTAATCCGCCCACAATATCTTGATTACCAACGGAACCCAGAACGTATGGTTTAGATTAACATTAAACAAGAATCAATACTTTACAAACAAACATTCAAACACCATAATAACTCAAACAAACATTCAAAGTTATTATTCTAGAAATTCAAGCACAAACATAGTGTTTCAAAACAAACCTTACATCTAGGATGATCACCAAGAGTTTTAGCTACTCATTTCCTGCACTCTTAAAAGTAATAATGTTCCTCCCAAGTCAAAGAAAAAGAGGAGGATTCAAGCCCCCAAATCCCACACTCACACACGCTAAAGACGAGGCTACCTAAATGCGCTTATCCTTTTCGCATTCATATCCAACTAAGGATTCAAATCGTATCAAGGCACAAGTTCTAGTGCACCTCCACCCGTTGCCACTCTCATCAAAGATAATTACTATTTATTAACATATGTGGCTTCAACTCTCACCAAGAATGAAAGGGTATTAAGGGTTGCCGGTGCATTATTTGGGGTTAATCGAGGGTGTTTAAATTCTCACATTGTTTTGCTTGATTTCAAATTTTTTTCAAAAACCTCAAACATTTCCCCCTATCCTCACACTTGGGATACATTGTCCCCAATGTATGGTGCTTTTAAAATAAACCCGGGAATACCAACCAACAAACCCCATGAGTGACCAATCCCTAACACGAATAGGAAAAACACATTCCCTAGCACATAAAGTTTAACACCACCAAGTACAAAAACACACCTAAAAGAACATGATCACCAGACAACAAACTAAGATAAAGGAAAGAGTACATGTACCTGATCAAACGAAACTTCCCCACACTTGCTTGCTTCCATGGTGAAGAACAAAACAGACACTGACACACAATCTCGGGTTGCCTCCCGAGAGCGCTAAGTTTATGAGTCTTCAGCCAGACTTCATACTTGATATGCGTTACGGTGGTCTCAATGCACACTTTCCCAAAACATTTCCAACAAATGCCCGGAAATTTACATGCCATCTCCATAAATTCGTCAGTATAATTGGCATATTCAGGAAGCACATGCGGGTTTCACTAATCCACTTCATGCTGTATACCCTGATGTCTTGTGGTTTCACCCTTCTCATCTTCTTCCTCGAACCCTCTTCCCCACACTTGTTATTTTGAATGATTGATATGGGAAGAGGTTCGGTACACATATTCATCTCCTCAGCCTGCTCTGCCTCCTCATCCTCACACACCATCTGATCCACCAGTGACTCTTCATCAGATAAATGATTCGTTGGTGTGGTATTATCCTCCACAACCTCCTCCTCCATGTGAGAATAATCTCTAATATCAGCAGGTAATGGTAAGAGACGCTCTTCTATTTCTATCTTCATTTTTAACTTCTGACACTTGGAAACTAAGCAGCTGATTCGGTCTTCATCGGACAGATTGGGTGTTGCTAAATATTGCTCGAGTTTGGACAAAGTTACTTCCAATACAGCAAGCTCTTTCTCCTCCTCGGTCTCATAAACATAAACACCCTCGGGCTCAGAATATTCTTCGGGATGATATTGTCGATATTCTTGATACGATCTTAAGATGTGCGCATCCATCATCTTTTTATCCCAATACTTCGGGTTTTCCGAATACACCGTGCACACATCATAATCATAAGTGTGATCGCGACCGCAACAAAAACATAGACCATCCATCCTTGCCTCATAATAAACTTCCTCGTCCCGATCGTATCCATATGAATAATAGTCATCCTCCATTTCTGATTCATAATCGTCAACGTATGATGGAGGTGGAAGCTGTGAAACATAAGACACCGGTTTTCCATGTGCCCTCCTATAGTGAGCCTCATGGCAACCGATACACGGATGACTTGGACCCCCGCACAATCTACACGTAGACAAGCTGAAATTTGTGTAATGCCCTGTCATCCTGCACAACACATCTCAACTACCAAGTGTAAATCATGAACACAAAAGAAATCTTTTTGTTTTTTTTTTTTTTTTTTTTTTTTTTTTTGACAAACTAATACACAAGATAACACACGTTGCGCACTACTCCCCGGCAACGGCGCCAAAATTTGACGTGCCTATCGTGGTACACGCAAATTTAATCCAATTACTACTAAATAGATAGCGGTAAGTGGGTATCGAACTCAGGGAGTATGTGGAACGTGTGTCGATTATGTAGCTTTGTATTTAACTAAAAATAAACTAGAGATTGCAGAAATTTAAAGTCCAAGAGTTGATTGTTTTGGTTTTAAGAACTAATATTAACTTAATTAAATTTGCAAATCAAAGAGTAGTTTTGTAAACATATTAAGAACAAGTGACCATCCTAGATTTCAGGTTGTCATCCACACTAATATTTATGCTTAACTAGAAAGAACCACATAGACATGGTTCGTGTTTGATCATTTGTTTGTGATGAAAGAGAACTAAGTACTCGGGTGATAAAACGCGAGGTTGTTACTCGATGATCAATTGTTTGTGATGAAAGAGAACTAAGTACTCGGGTGATAAAACGCGAGGTTGTTACTCGATGATCAATTGTTTGTGATGAAAGAGAACTAAGTACTCGGGTGATAAAACGCGAGGTTGTTACTCGATGATCAATTGTTTGTGATGAAAGAGAACTAAGTACTCGGGTGATAAAACGCGAGGTTGTTACTCGATGATCAATTGACAATTATCCAACCCTTAATCCGCCCACAATATCTTGATTACCAACGGAACCCAGAACGTATGGTTTAGATTAACATTAAACAAGAATCAATACTTTACAAACAAACATTTAAACACCATAATAACTCAAACAAACATTCAAAGTTATTATTCTAGAAATTCAAGCACAAACATAGTGTTTCAAAACAAACCTTACATCTAGGATGATCACCAAAGAGTTTTAGCTACTCATTTCCTGCACTCTTAAAAGTAATAATGTTCCTCCCAAGTCAAAGAAAAAGAGGAGGATTCAAGCTCTCCTTCCCAACTCAATAACATGCATTTAAATAGATGTTCACAAGCCCCAAGTATTGATAATTACTCCCAAGTTCGGCCCTTGCATGCAGCTGCAATTAATACCCAAAGATAGGCCCCTATAGAAGATTCTCCAGGAGCAATAAACAATAAAAAACCCAATTATTGCAGATAGGGCCGTAACCTACGGCTCACTGCCGTAGGTTACGGCAGTCAAAAAGTGCGTTTTGTCAACTGGGCGCCGTAACCTACGACCCTCCTGCCGTAGGTTACGGTGGTAATGAGTCTTACGGCACCGATCTTCTGTTTTACGGTGAAAAACTTGGAAAGTTGATATGAGCCGTAACCTACGGCCCTCCTGCCGTAGGTTACGGTGGGCTTCAGCATGAAATTTTGTTTTCAGCATAACTTTCTCGTTTCAACTCCGTTTTCTTCGCCGTTTTCGCCCACGTTCTCGTAATTTCATCCCCTATCATGTCATCATCTAAATTCTTCAATTGCAATAGTTGATTTTTTTCATTTATTCTCCGTATTCCTTCCGTTTTAAGCTCCAGTTGTACCTGAAACACAAACAACCGTAGTTATCTAATTCTAGACAATTACCCGATTAAATGTAGGATAAACTCGTCTTTTAACATCATTAAGGGTTGTCCTATGGACCACCCGTCAAGGGGAAACCAACCAGTGGTCTTCATCCATATAACATGTATTCCCTACTCTATGGACCTCGATCGTCCTAAGTAGAGAAAATCCTTTGTCTTACATGTCCATGTGACAATTATGGTAATAGTGCTTGAGTTTCACGAGTTCTAGCATGATTATTAGAATCTCCAACAATGTCGAATAGAATGCAACGATGGAGTTGCAGCATGGCTCATGCCATACCATTCCTTGGGAAAAGACAAATGTCAAGCAACGAAATTTATTGTATCATTTCCAATAAATATGATAAGGTGGAATATGATAAGGTAAGGTAAGGTAAAGTAGGGTAAAGTGTCATAGACACCATGGAACCAACCTATGTTCAAGAATTTCGAGAATGTTGAGGAAAATCCTCCATGAGTGGCTAACAAGTTTTGTTTGTTTAAATGACTAGTCTCAACTGAATCGTGATATAGATCGAATGTTAGGTGTGAACAAATACGTGTCGTCTTCCTGTATTGTAGGGTGTTATACTAACCATCTCAGTTCGTGTTCTAATAGACAAGAAAAATTGAATCTCAAGTAATAACTTAAGAATTTTGAACGAATAGTGATCATTAGCTTGGCCCGCAGAGTCCACCAGAGTTCCCATGCACTACAAGTTGTTATTACGTTAGCCACCGTAATAATAAATTGCCTTGCATGGTCACCCTAGCGTTCTCTCGTACGAAGCAGCCGATCAGTAAGAGAGGAAACACTATTGTCAATATACCTTCAACATAGGAGGGACCTTCGTGATAGCTCACGTGTCAACGTTCGTTGTTATTACTCGCAGAACGGCACAACGTTAGATGAAATAAAAATGGAAAGAATCTGTAACAATAACAACTGAAGGGCCACCTTCAAGATGAGTACTTCATCTTTCTTGTAGGGACAAGAGTATATCAACCTTGATTAATATGAGTCACAGGGATCTCGTCCCACTAATGGAGTTGTTGTCCAAGGTTACCACCTCCGCCTCGTCGTCATTATCATGGTCAGGCATCTTAGCATTCACGAGAAAGCAACCATATTTTACGGAATTAAGTTTAAGATTTCACTTAGGAATCATGTTCGCCATAAGCTCCACAGTAGACGTGAGGTCGATATTTTCATCGTGCGAGTAAAGAATAATAATAGAGTTTGAAGTCGAATGTATTTTGTTCTTGGAAAAATATTTTATACAACACATATATAAATAAATCATATATATATATATAATCATATGAAATCCTATCTAACAAGGATTTCTATCTTGCATAAGTTGAATTTGTATATGCTGAACTTGTAAACTGTTTATGATGTGAAAACTGATAATGTAATGTGTCTATCTTGTATAAGCACTGATAATGTAATGTATTGTAGGCACATAGTCTGTTAATTTAATGCGCCTATCTCTCATAGACTTCACCCATGGAAATGTCCTTGCTTGGTTTTTATGAAATGAATTTTTGTTTGTAGTGGACCTTGAAAAATGTTTATGCAATGAAAACTTCTCGTTCTTGTATAAATTGTTTTCATGAGAGGTTCCTAGTGATTGTAGACTAGCCTCGAGAAAGAATCCTGGTTCATTATAATCAAAGCTCTGATACCAAACTGTCACACCCGCTCGTAGCAGAAGCGCGAGGTGTGATCTGTTCGGTTCTCATTGCATAACGATATAAGTAAACATACTAAATGAATAAAACATACTCCAATGCCATTGTCATAATTGTTCAAAAGATCGCAACATAAGTTAAGTACATTGTTTACAAACTATCAAATGAAAATAAGTTGTCATTGTTTCATACATCAAATGTAAGTCTAAAAATGTCAAGGCTTTGACCACTATATCACCGCAAAGAGGCGGTATATAACAGGCAAACCCTTCAATAGTTGGCATGGAGTATTGATACTTGTTTTCCTTGAACTGAAATCTTTGCATTGGTCCACTAATTCCCTGAAATACATGTAAGTTTGAAAACATCAACAAAAGTTGAGCTAGTTCATGCAGTTTAGCTGTATAAGATGTATCTGTATCAAAACAATATGTAATATGTATTTGTCTCAATTGTAATTGTATCCAAACTGGATATAAGATGTATCTGTAAAATGTGAGATGTATTTGTATTTGTATCAAATGTAGTATGAAAATGCGTCAATGAAATCGTGATCATTAACGTTTTACAAGGAAATTAATATGTGTGATGAAAATAGGAAGCAATCCAACCCTAGACGTTTTTAATTGTATCGACACCATGTCGTAGGGCAACAAACGCACTCCTAGGCAAATGAATGGCCATGAGTGGGGCTCGCCAAAACCCATTAGATCTAACCCTTTGTTCCTTGGTCCAAACTGGATTAATGGTGCTTTAGTTATGGCCCTAATTTCGCATATGATCTAAGGTGTTTCATTCCTTGACTTATCATACTATTGTACATGTTTTTCCCCCGATAGTTGTAAAGCTTGAAAAGAATTTAAAATGAAAAGGGGACATGAACTCACAGAATTGCATCCGTAAACTGTATGTAATTGTAATCTCACTTGCAGTTGTCTTGAATTGTATCACGACCTACAAAGGTCCTAGATTTGTTAGACACTTCGGTCTTTGTATTGGTTCATGTACAAGTCTTCTATCTTGAATATGTATTAAGACTTGTTTGTATTTGTTATTCGTTGAACTGTGTATTAGATGAATGAATTGTTAAACTGTTATATATATATATTTCACCAAATATATATATGTAATCTTGTATCTTGTGAGTTGTATCATGGGATCTTGTCCTCTTGATTTTATGTCTTATATGAATAAATTGTATAATTGTATTTTCACCAATTATATGTCATTGGGCCGAGCCCATGTTTTCATGTCATTGGGCCGAGCCCATGTCTTAATGTTATTGGGCCTAGCCCAAGCATTTATGTTATTGGGCCCAAATGTTATTGGGCCTAAATAGTATTGGGCCTAAATAGTATTGGGCCTAAATAGTATTGGGCTTAATGTTATTGGGCCTTAGCCCATATGTTTGGTATTGGGCTTAGCCCATGAGTTTTGATATTGGGCTTAGCCCATGTATTTATGTTAAGCCCATTTAGGAAGATAAGCCCATTAGTAAGTATAAGCCCATTTTTGAAATGTAGGCCTATTTGTAATATAAGCCCATTTGTAAAATATAGGCCCATTTGTAATATAAGCCCATTTGTAAATTAAGGCCATTTGTAAAATATACCCATTTGTAAATTAAACCCATTTGTTAAATATACCCATTTGTAAATTAAGCCTATTTGTACATATCTAGTAATTTTTATAAAAATCACTAACTATAAGTTAACATAATAATTTTTATAAGTTCAAAACATCCGGATATTGTTGTCGATGATTTATATGTATTCGCGTCGAATGATTGCCTAAGCGTCGTAGTAACTTCTTGGATTGGCGTTATGTTATAGATTCGTCCGTTGTCCGTTTTGCCCATAAGTTGTATCCGATGTCCGAATCGTCCGTAAATTGTATTCAGGTGTATATATATGTATTCTTGCAAATCTTTACTTGTAAATGTGTCTTGTATTTATTTGTATCATTGATTTCAAGTTCCTAAGTTTTATATATATCTAATACCATTAGTAAACACATAGCACATAACTTATTAAAATCACTAAATATATATTTTACCAAAAATATATATTTATACTCATTTTTGCTTTTAGAAAGACCAACTTTCTAATCTTGTATTCTTGTAAAGATTTTGTTAAAACATGACCATTTTTATAACACATGATTTTAGTAAAAAAATTGGCCATAGTTTCCTTTGAAATATAAACTTTGCCATGTTTATTAAACATATCATTTTCTCTTCCAATTCAACCACAAGTTCCTCAAATTATTTCTACACAAAAATAACTTGAAATTTATAACAAAGTTTATCAAGATGAACTCATAAACATGTAGGGTTTTAGTATGATCATCAAATGTGTTTACTTGTATAAAAATCATACTTAACTTCAAGTTTTATCAAACATTTAGAAAAACCCATCTTGTATGTTACTTTTGTAAACCTTTCAAAGTTTATAATTTTTAGTGAAATCTTTTATACACTTTATCAACACCAATATTTATGTTCATCCATTTAATCATCATGTTCAAATAAACCCTTTTATGACTTTCATGTATACTTGTTAGATTATGTTTTTAAACATCATCTAACAAGTTTATATATGATGTTCATCATAACTAGCTCAAATAAACAAGTAATAAGTCTCAAATCACCACATAAACAAACATATATATCATGATTATTATTTTGCTTCTTTGTATTTTCATATTATTATGTATGATTATTTAGTTATAACATGAAATTTTAACAATCATAAACATAAATAAATATGAAACTAAGAGATTTAGAAGCTCACTTCTAGCACTTGTGGCTAGGGATGATCTAGGTGATGATAAAGAACTAAGAAGATGATGATCTTGATGGTATAAGACTCTTGAATGGATGAAAAACTTCCTTTAACTTGTAAATGCTTTAGATCACCTTATGTGCCATGAAACTCCATGTTGATCATCAAAGAAATTATAAAATGAAATGGGTTTTTGGATGGTGTTCTTGGTGAAAAGATGAAGATTGAAAGAGTTTCTTATGTGTGTAAAATATGGTGAAAAGTGATGATAATGTGATAGTAAACTTAATGTGATTAAGTGTTATAATCATCCACTTGAAATAATGTAAATATCTAGATATTTTAGCAAAAGATTAAGGGTAGTGGGCCCCTTATTTACGAAAATTACATGGGGGGGGGGTCTCATGTTTTGCTTCTTGTTTTACTAATAAAAGTGTTAGAATTTATTAGCAAAAGTTAGAAAGTTTAGATGTTTAGGGATTTCCAAATGTTTTTAAGATGTTAGGTGATCATTACTAGTTTAAAATGATCCAAATAATGATAGATGGTTACTAAAAAAAAAGATCCGATATCGTTCGGATAATAGTTACACTTTGTTTCCGTTTGTCGTTATTTGAACGCTAAGCTTGTGTAAATTGTGTGAATAGATGTGATTATGGTTCGGATGATACCCGAAGGTATCCTCATATGAATTCTATGTTAAACACTACTTTTACATGTTGCAAAATATTAAATTGCTGAATTCTGCAGAATTTCTGCGAAAAAGTGTTGAAATTATCATTTTTAGTGTGTTTCGGACAGTTTTTAGTGTTATCGGACTTCGGAAAGGTTTTAAACCAAACCCTTGTATTCCTAGTTAGGGTTTAATGTATATTTGATGTTAGACTTTCGTCTGAGTCCTAAATATATCATTAAGATGGTTTCTGCGGATCCTGCGTTTTCGTTAGCATACTAGTTCACTAAGTGTTTTTCTAGTTGTTTTGATGCATTGTTTAAATTGTTTCAAATGTAATCAATAAAATCGAATCATGTGCATCAAAAATAAGTATTCCGTGAGTATTCTAAGTGTATGTCATGAAATATGCATTTTGGATGTTTAAAACGCATAACTGTATAGCTGAAAATGAGTAATTTAACTACATGAAAGCTACCGGAAAGTTGCAGTTGTCACAGTTATAATCCCTAGAGATTATACCTACTGATTACCACGTTTACTAGTCGTAGTGACGAGTCAAAGTTTCGGTCAAAATGCACGTTTATGTGCATTTTGCGACGGAACTATTTCCAGGTATCAAAACACTTTGTTTTGATACCAAATCAGTTTTCTAACTTAGTTAAACATGTTTTAACATGTTTAACTTGTCACTTCTAGTTTAGTGCTTATTTAGGGTCATAAGTCAAACGGTCTTAACAACCGCTTAGACTTTCGAACCCGACCCATTTGGTCGATCATTAGGATCCGACCAAACACATATTATGACCATAGTTGTATAGGGAATAACCTCCAGAGGTTATACCTTATGGTCACTTCGTTTGGTTAGTTGTATGATAGATAATTTATATGCCTTAGGAAAATGACCAGAATGCCCTTTGTGCGCATTAATTCAATTTAAGCATATGTAACCTAAATTTTGACACTTAAACTGATGTTGCAACATTATTAAACATGTTTAGGCATATAAGACTTATCATAGGACTAGTTTAACCATCTGAACGCGCTTTTGCGCAAACGACACGTTAAAGTAGCGTAAACTACCTTAATGAGTCGTAACGGGTCACAAGCACTTAGGTTTATTTTCTAATCAGAATGTTAGGTCTATTAAATCATTTATATGAGTTCCAACACCCATTTGATTTATGAAACCTCATTCTATCTGATCCACCGATTAGTGTCCCGATTATTAACATAGTTATCCATATTAGGTGCTGTTTGATTCCTTGATTCCTCAAGCGTTATTTGATCTTTATTTCAAGACTATTAAGCAATCTCAAGTGAGTACATAGACCCCTCTTTTACTTTTTGCAAGTATTTTGGGGTGATACACATGTGCCTATTTGTTACTTTCATGCTTTCATGACATATACATGCTATGTTCATCTAGTACATATGTAGTACATGATTTTAATTATGTTTTGCTATGTATGTTGACTTAGCATGCTAGCAAATTGATTTTCAAGGATACATTTTGCGGCATATGTTGACTTAGCATATGAGCACGTTGACTTAGCATATGAGCACGTTGACTTAGCATATGAGCACATTGATTTACATTATGTTTTGCGGCATAGGTTGACTTAGCATATGAGCACATTGATTTACATTACATTTTGCGGCATATGTTGACTTAGCATATGAGCACATTGAATTACATTACATTTTGCGGCATATGTTGACTTAGCATATGAGCACATTGATTTTCATGGACATTTCTAGTTCGTATGTTGACTTAGCATACTTAGTACATGGTTTTAAAGACATTTTACATGACATGCTTACATTGATTATGACATTTGGTATGTTTAACGGGACATAATACATTCATTAACATTGATCACGCCGCTCGGTAGTATGTAATGGTACCATAGGACTTGACAAATCTCGTTCCTTGCTTCCTATGTTTGTTTGTAAGTAGGGAATGACAGAATCCGAATACATTTTTGATAAACCTTTTACTTGATAAGGGTTTATCCGATAGTCTCAAGGCTTGAATGTATGCGATAAATAAAACCACATAAATGTTCGTAACAATAAACCATTGATTTTCAAAACATAACTTTTGATTTAAATATTTGTTTATTCAAAGACTTTGTTTTGTACACGACATTTGGTTACATAAGACATTTGGTTATACATGACATTATTACATATGGTTTGAGTAAAGATTTTTTTTATTCACCATACAAGACATTGGTTGTTACTTGACATTTTCTATACCAGACATGGTTTATACATGACATTGAGACATCAGACATTGTTATACATGACATTTGACATTGGTTTAAACAAGACATTTTTGGTGGTTATTGGTAAGTGATTTAAATAACGAGGCGTGTGTAATATGATAAAAGCATGGTGGATACGCAACTGGTACTTCCTATATATAAGTGCTTTTATGTTGCAACTCTCGACCCCTGCCCCGGGAAGCGGGCGGCCGCGGCCTACTCAGAGATGGTGGTATCAGTGTTTATTATTAATTTGGCAGCGGAATTTACATCAAGGCCGTAGTTAGGAAATATTTTATCATAGTAAAACATCACATTTTATAATAATAAATATATTGGGATAAACCCAAGTTTCCATTACAAACATGTTTATAGGGATAAACCCTAATTTATTGAAATAAAACTTCTTCTTTATTTAGGTAACTTTTATAGCCACTTTTCCGAGCCTTCAGTGCTGTCCAGCTGGCTTCTATTTGGCTTTCACATTTTGTTACCTGAAACGCGTTTAAAAACATTTTATCAGCAAGAAATACTAGTGAGTGAATCCCAGTTTATTCAAAACAGGTTTTATCAGTTTACAGCATTGAGGGCAATCCAACAATTACATTTGTTTATTTTCTACTTTAATTACCACCCACGGTACTGTCAATCCTGACTGGTGGTAATGTTACTACTCACAGTGTAGTAACAAATCTTGTATACAAAACCCCCAACAGACCGACGATAATTGTAGAATTACAAATACTCAATCACGGTGAAATATAATTTAAACAATTGAGGTTTTGTAAAAACAATTTACAAAAAGAGGAATTACTCACATTGCTATTTTAGGTTTTTCCCTGTGACTTCCTGGTTATAATCTATCAAATTTAAACAATGCACACGCGCTAGTATAATAACCCAAATTTACATTAGTTATACCCTCCCCGAGACAGAACTCTATCAACTGAGTCAGGCAGAGCCTCGACATGCGTTACGGAGCACTAGATCAATCGGGCAGCGTATCTAATACGTAATCGGGGGTTATAATACTTACAACGAGGCAGAGCTTCGCTAATTAGGGGGGTATAATACCCGGAGATTAATTCTACTATTCAGAATTGAGAGAGTTTCGAAAATTGTGAACGAATTTGTATGAATGTCGATCGATCCTATTTATAGTGCCTGATCTCGACTACCTCGCGGCCCGCAAGAGCTGAAGACAATGTCTCCGCGCCCCGCGAGAGACCTAGACTAGGCTCTAGCCTTGTCTGGTCACAAGTGTAGGTTTGACACGACACTGCCACGTGGCAGCTTAGGGTTTCGTCTGGTGGCCAGGCTGTCACGGCCCGCGACAGTCTTACATGAATTTGTCGCGCCCCGCGAGCGAGTAAGGGATTTTTTTTATTTAGTTTTTATAAAATTAAAGGTATTTAGGGCCTATTTTCGCATACGAGGTGTATTTTCGATCGTATAAGGGTGTTCTAAATATTTTAGGAGGGTTGTTATATCCTCCCCACCTTGTTTTAGAACTCGTCCTCGAGGTCTACTGGAATAGGTGCGGATATTTCTTCTGCATCTCTGATTCAAGCTCCCAAGTGTACTCTGGTCCTCTCTTGGAATCCCATTTTACTTTGACTAGAATCAATCTCTTGTGTTTGAGATTCTTGATCTTCCTGTCTTCAATCTATAGAGGCTTTTCTATAAACTTAAGCTTTTCATTTACCTCTATATCCTTAAGAGGTACTACTAATGATTCATCTGCTAGGCACTTTTTAAGATTACATACATGAAACATATCATGTATTCCTGCCATTTCCTCTGGTAGTTGTAGCTGATAAGCTATTGGTCCTATTCTTTTAATAATCTCAAAAGGTGTGACATACCTGGGGCTTAGCTTTCCCCCTTTGATGAATCTGACTACTCCTTTCCATGGAGAAACTTTTAACAATACCTTATCTCCTACCTGAAGTTACAACGGTTTTCGCCTATTATCAGCATAACTCTTTTGACGACCGCGTGCTGCTTTTAGTCTATCCTTGACTTGAATAATCTTGTCTGTAGTATCTTGTACTATCTCGGGTCCAGATAATTGCTTTTCTCCAATTTCTTCCCAACAGACTGGAGTTCGGCACTTTCATCCATAAAGTGCTTCGAATGGTGCAGCATTGATACTGGTATGATAGATGTTATTGTAAGAAAATTCTATTAATGGTAAATGATCGTCCCAATTTCCTCCGAAATCAATTACACAAGCTCTAAGCATATCTTCCATTGTCTGAATCGTCCTTTCGCTTTGTCCATCCATTTGAGGATGATAACCTGTGTTTAGATTTAACTTGGTTCCCATTGCATTTTTCAAACTTGTCCAAAAATGAGAAGTAAAACGGTTATCTCTATCAGAAACAATAGATAAGGGAATTCCATGTAATGAAACTACTTCATTTACATATAGCTTAGCTAACTATTCCATACTGAAAGTTTCCTTCATCGGCAAGAAATGAGCAGACTTGGTTAATCTATCTACAATCACCCAGATTGTATCATTACCTTTTCTTGTCTTGGGTAATTTGGTAAAAAAATACATTGTTATTAATTCCCATTTCCATATTGGCATTTCTAATTGCTGCAATAAACTTGAGGGTTTCTGATGTTCAGCTTTAACTTGTGAACAAGTTAGACATTTGGCAACATAAGTTGCTACATCCTTTTTCATTCCTATCCACCAGAAATTCTTTCTTAAGTCTAGATACATCTTATTACTTCTAGGATGTATCGTATATTTAGACTTATGGGCTTCTTCTAATATTCGGTGGTGTAGGTTTCCTCGTTTAGGTATCCAAATTCTTTTCTTATGGAATCTCCAAATTCCATCTATTCCTTGTTCTACTTCCTTAATCATTCCTTTCAATTTTTCAGTATCGTCATTGATTACTGATTCATGTGCTTCTCTAATCTGCTTATTTAAATCTATCTGCAGATTTAATTTAAGAGAACGTACTCTTTTTGTCTTTTCATGATACTTTCGACATAAAGCATCGGCTACTACATTAGCCTTTCCTGCGTGATACTGGATACTACAATCATAATCACTAAGAATTTCTATCCAGCGTCTTTGTCTCATATAAAACTCCTTTTGCCCAAAAACATATCTTAAACTCTTATGATCGGTGAAAATGGTGAACTTACTACCGTAAAGGTAATGTCTCCAAATTTTAAGGGCAAAAATTATGGCTCCTAATTCTAGATCATGGGGTGTATAATTTTCTTCATGAATCTTAAGTTGTCTAGGCTATAACCTTTTGACGTTGCATCAATGATGTGCACAAAATGCAACATATAAATTACATCAATTGTGGCATAAAACTAACCCTTTTTAGTACTAATATTGGAAAAAGTGTGTTTTTGTCTTCCTTTTGTATTTTCAGGATTAAATGAGCTCAAATTAACAAAAGAAGCAAAAAGGCAGATAAATCTAACATGAATACAAGAAAAGGAACAAACGTGGCATGCCCGACTGTCACACCCCGACCGCGTAAAACAACAAATCGCGGCGGAAACATCGGGGCGTGTTGCGACAGAATTAATTGTCTCATAACCATGGCATACAAAGTTTTAATTATTTATTAAACAAGGGTGTTTCATTGTTTCAAACAGGTAATTAAAGAGTTCAGAACATAATTAAACATAGTCTATCTTCTTTTAAAGTTTCTAAGGCACAGGTCCGCCCTAGTATCGTGATCAACATCCTACGGAAAAGCACCTGAAAACACATGTGAAAATAGGTACGTCAGCATAAAAATGCCTGTGAGATACATAGGTTTTGTAAAAATAAGATTCATGACTTATGTTTGAGAAAATGTTTAGTCATGAACCTTGTTATTTGCTTTGTCTTGTAAATCATTGAAAACAATAAGATCAGATGATATGTATAAGTAATTGTCAGGTTAAATAGATAACCATGTAAAAATGTGTTTGTATAAGATAAGTTGTTTGTAAATAAATGTCTTGTGAAAAGTGTATTATTTGTATAAAATGTTCTATGTCTCAAACTGAAATGATTCAAATAACGTTACGCCATGTAATACCATACAAACACTTATATATAGGAAGTACCAGCGGCGTATCCACCATGCTTGTATCATATTACACACGCATCGTTAACTTAATCACTTAATCAAACCAAACCAATGTAAGAAGTCTATGTTTAAACCATATTGTCAAATGTATTGAATAATATGTCAAAGTGTTTATGTCAAGATGTAAATCATGTCAAATGTCTATGTCAAATATCCATGTCAAATGTCTATGTCAAATATCCATGTCAAATGTCTATGTCAAAATATCCATGTCAAATGTCTATGTCAAAATGTCATGTATGGCAAGTGAAATGTCTCAACTAAACCATATGCACAAAAACAAAGTATTGAAGTAAAACTTGGTTTAAATCAAAGCTATGTTTTGTGTAAATGCATGCAACTATTTAATATGAACATTTATGTGGTATTGTAAAAATGCATACATCCAAGCCTGGCGACTGTGGTGATAAAACCCTTTAAACAAATTAAAGGTCTATCTGTCTTAATGTCAACGAATTCGGTCATTCCTTTCTGTCCCCTTACCCTGGGATGTCCGGAACGGGAGTTGTCAATTCCTATGGTACCACTACCTACTAACGAACGGCGTAGCTAATGTTAATGGATATATTGTCCCATGTAAACAAACCAAATGTCATAACAAAATGTGAGCATGTGAAAACAATGCACTAAGTATGTAATCAAATGAACATACATAGCGTGAAATGTCATGTAAAACGATGTACTAAGTAATGCACACAATGGGCATACCTAGCATGAAATGTCATGTAAAACGATGTACTAAGTAATGCACACAATGGGCACACCTAGCATGAAATGTCATGTAAAACGATGTACTAAGTAATGCACACAATGGGCATACCTAGCATGAAATGTAATGTAAAACAATGTACCAAGTAATGCACACAATGGGCACACCTAGCATAAGATGTAATGAAATCATGTACTATAATGTACTATCGAACATAGCAGTATATGATGTGAAAACTGGAAAGCAGGAAGGTAACAAGTAGGCACATGTGTTCCACCCCAAAACAGTTTGGAAAAACAGTAAAAGAGGGGTTCTATGTACTCACTTGAGATTGCTCAGTTGTATAAAGATAACCACCAAGCAATGCAAGAGATCTCGGAATCAAACGGCACCTAGTATAGGTAACTATGTTAATAACCGGACCTTAATCGGATGATTGGATAGAATGAGGTTTCGTAAACCAAACGAGTGTAGAGACTCGTGTCATTTGGTTTAACAAAGCCTACATGCTAAATGAAACTTAACATAATTGTTTACGACCCATTACGACCCGTTTAGGAAGCTTATGCTACTTTAACGTGTCGTGCGCGTGAAACGCGTTCGGACCGCCTAACTAGTCCTATGACAAGTATTATATGCCTAAACATGTTACATAATCAGTTACGTGACAAAAGTTTAGGTTATATATGCTAAATTACCAATTATGTATGAAAAGGGTATTTTGGTAATTTACCTAAGGCATATAAACTACCTATCATACAACTACTTAAACGTCGTGACCATAAGGTATAACCTCGGAAGGTTATTCCCTACACTATGGTCACCTAATGTGTTTGGTCGGATCCTAATGATCGACCAAACTGGGTCGGGTTCGAAGGTATAGGCGATTTATTAGATCGCCTACCCTACGACCCTAGACAACGTGGTAATCAGTAGGCATAGTCCCAAGGGACTATGACCATCGTGATTACAATCACGTTGCGAAGTTCAAACGAACTTCGCATTGACCATTACTGGTCAACGCTGAAAGTCAAACAAAGTTTGACTTTCTGACTCGAAAAGCAGTAAAAATAAGGAAAAGAACGAAAGAATACTTACGAAGGGTCCCCGAATGCTAACCCAGATCAAAATAGCTCAGGTATGAAACGAAGGTTCCAACTTAGAGCTTTCTTAATCAGATTTGTGGGTTTTGGGGTTGTGGGTGGATGGGTATTTATAGAATTCGGGTAACCGTTGAGATCGTTTCTTGGAAAAGGGGAAAAGATCTAGCCCGTACACTTGTTGAAATGTTATGGAACCACATATGCTCCTTAACTTTGTGACACATCATCTTAAACATGTGGTTAAGGATTTAAGTGGCTGCAACTTGTGATAAAAACACTGAATCTGGTCCAGATAGGGGCTCGCGTGACGCTAAGGACCCTCGCGTCACGCTAGGCCCCTGTTTTGGCAGATTTTGCAGAAATGGTCCCTGCACTTTGTTTAAGCGATTTTCGATGCGTTTGAACCCCGTTAACCTCATTTCAAGGCTCTAAAATGAAGTTAAAGTATAGGGAACTCAAAACATACTCAAAAATATGCCAGATGATGGTTCGTTTGGTCGTACGAACGCGATGTTCGCTTAATTACGACGGAATGCGCATAAGCGCGAAAAACGATCCAAATGACGCGACGAATGGATTTTTCTTAAGGCGAACACTAAAATATAATGTAGTCATGCTTTCATAAATTTTTGGATGTCCAGATGTATTCAGAACGTAAGTTATGCGCGAAAATGCAAACTTGTGCACTTTTTGACACTTTTAGTCCCTGAATGACCCAAAAGTTTATTTTAGCACACCGAACCCCTCAAAGCCTATTTCTAAGCTATGTAAAGGATATTTAAGGTGTGTTTAACTTATGGTTATGTTCCGGAATGTTCGTTACAGTTCAAATTGACATACTTTCGCAGTTTGTCATATTTAGTCCCTGTAAGCGAATTAACTTGTTTTTGCCATACCAAAGCCTTCAAAACTTATTTTTAAGTTATGTAAAGGTTATTTAAGGTATGTAGAGTATATGTTGATGTTCCGGAGTATTTCTCGCATTAAACTGAGTACATTTACGCACTAGTTTGCGTATAACTCTCCAGAAAGTGATGTAGAGTTTGAAATTGGATAAAAGTCAAAACATGAAAAATGTAAAACATAACAAAACAAACATTGAGATCAAATAACATTGTTTTATTGATAACATAACTGTTCATAGTGATTACAAGCACAGTTGTTACACCGACCCCCCGACAACATCTTCCCAAGCAAAAACAAGAGATCAGAAGGCTGAACACGCCCCGTGCTCAGCGAACACGGGGGCGTGCCCAAGTGCCAGCATAAAAGACAAAGCTATAGAAGCTTCTATCGCCCACCACGGGGCCGTGCTCAGCGGACACGGGGCCGTGGTCAACTATAAGATTCGTAGAATCCAAGCAAATCTTGATAGTACAGATACGCTTTTGCACACGGGGGCGTGCCCAGCGGACACAGGGGCGTGGTCAACTAATGCAGACAAACTGCAATTAATGAAGACAGAGAAGAGGGTGGACACGGGGCCGTGCGCGAGCTGCTGTTCAGCCTATAAATAGGGGTGCTTGGCTCATTTTCAAACCATCCCTTGGCACACCACCTCTCTCACACTTCACCCACCACCATCACAACACCATCATCCATTGTCCATCATAGAGTGTCTGAGTCGTCTCGGGATCCAAGATTGATCGTAAGAGTTCTTGACAATCAAAGGCCATGTTTGCCTAAGTCTCTTACATCACTTGGTGAAGACAAGTGTCTAGTGTAATACTTTTTATTTTTAATCTTTTCGCACTTTTTACTTGGTTATGTATTAATGACTTTAATAACTAGTTTCTTATGTTGAAGGTGATTCTTCCTTATCGTTTATCCGTGGTGTCTTGGCATTATTTTACTGTCTATATAAAATAAAAGATTTTCACCATTCATATCTCCACGGTCTATATGGAGATATGTTGGGTACCTGGTCGGGGGTTAAGGGAACGGTTTGGTAAGAGTCTTGCCTTGTTCAGTGTATAGATCCTGCAAGGACCTGGGTCAAATTTAGTAGGACCTCCTTCAATACTCACCGGTATTGGATGGCGGGGGTCCAAACTCTTTGATCCCCTCATATGTAAGCTACTATTAATACTTTAATCCGGCTACTTAGGACTGTATCCCTGCTGACTCAGACTACTTAGCCGAGGGTAACGTCACCTCCAAAAGAGGGGCCTACCATAATATGCATTAATAACTTAATTAATTATCTTTCAATAATCCGACCCTTTAGGATTGTATCCTTGCTGACTCAAACTACTGGGTTGAGGGTAACGTCACCTTCAAAAGAGGGGCCTACTATAATAACTAAGATAATCTCTTAAAAAGTGCAAAATTGCGGAAATAATCAAAGGTTACACTAAACACGAGTCGGAGCCAAGTGATTCATCTTGTCTATCTGTTTTTATTTTTATTTTATTTTTCATCATTTTAGTTAGTTTTTATTTTTCTAGTTTAAAAACCTTTTTCTAACTTTTGATTTGATTAGATGTTGAGGATAAACCGGTACTAAAAGCTCTTGTGTCCTTGGACGACCTCGGTATCTTACCAACACTATACTACGCTCACGATGGGTGCACTTTCCCATATGTGTGTTTGGTGTTAGTAAATATCGTGTTTTATAAATTTAAAACTTGACTAACGTGTAAAAAGGGGTTAAAATATACTTAAACTTATATACACACCACACACGCATCAAGTTTTTGGCGTCGCTGCCGGGGATACAAGGATTTTAAGAAAGTTAGGAATCAACGGCCTAATCGTTTTTTCTAATTTTTCTGTTTTTTTAGGATTTTCGTAGTTTTTCAGTGTCTGCAGAGCTCAGCATTGGCTGTGCCTGGTCGGACACGGGCCGTGCCCAACATTGTCACTGGCAGTTTTTATTTTCCGAGTTATAGAGAGTTGAGCACGGGGCCGTGTCGGTGCAACACGGGGCCGTGTCCAACTCCCCAGTAACAGGGATTCAGAAAACAATAACTGTATCTCCAACCACGGGCCGTGTTCATCTGAGCACGGGGCCGTGGTGAACCTTCTGACCAATGTTCTTTTTAGTTTTTGTTTTTATTGCAGGACTAGGAACCCAGACGCCACATCTGAACTTTCTACGTAGTGTATGAGCTCCAGTTCTAGTAGAGACATAAAAGAACCTCTAGAAGAACCCGAACGCTTTCTCAGAAAAAGACTTAAAGCTAAAAACCAAGAGAAAGTTTCGGGGGACCCACTTCTAATGGCGGACCAACGTACCCTCATGGATTACCTACGACCCACCGTAGGTAATCTCGGCGCCGCTATCAATGCACCGAATGTCGAAGCCAACAACTTCGAACTTTGGCCACATTTGATACAAATGCTTCAAAACTCCGCAACCTTCCATGGGCTTGCGGACGAGGATCCTCATCTACATATTACTAATTTCATAGAAATATGTGATATCTTTCGGATCAATGGAGCATCAAATGATGCCATCCGCCTTCGTATGTTCCCATTCTCACTAAATGACCGAGCTAAGGCTTGGCTTAACACCCTCCCAGTTGGTTCGGTAAACACCTGAGATGAACTAGCCCAAAAGTTTCTATATAAGTATTTCCCTCATGCCAAAACGGCTAAATTAATGACTGAAATTAATACATATTCACAAGAGGATGGGGAATCCTTATATGAAACTTGGGAAAGGTTCAAGGAGCTACTAAGAAAGTGTCCTCATCACGGTCTTGCGGTATGGCAACAAGTATCCACTTTCTACAATGGGTTGTTGCCACACACAATACAAACACTTGATTCTAGCTCTGGGGGACTTCTAGGTAATCGTCGCCCAAATGAAATATATAATCAAATTGAGGAAATTGCTCAGACCAATTTTCAGTGGCACACTCCCCGAGGCAATAAATCTATTACCCTGGGCGCCCATAAGGTTGTTGAAAGCACTTCTTTACAAGCCCAAATCGAGGCCCTTTCTTCAAAAATCAAAAAGTTAGAAATGGCAAAAACGGTCTCGGTTATGGCTTGTGAGGGGTGTGGTGGGCCACATGAAAATTGGAGTTGTATGAAAGAATTAGATGATCAAATGAAAACGGAAAACTACATTGATAATAGACCTAGGCCATCGGGTCCTCCAACGGGTACCTACAACCAAGGATGGCGTAACCACTCTAACCTTGGTTGAAGAGATCCCGGCAATAGTAATAACCAACAAAACCAACGAACTAACTTTCAACAACCACAAAATGTTTCTCAACAACAAGGTGGATGAGAAAGGCTTGAAGATACTGTATCTCGCCTCATCTCCGACACCGAAAAGAAAAACTCGGATCGATTTCAGCAATTGGAATCGAATTTCAGAAATCAGCAAGCTAGCATTCAAAACATTGAAAAACAATTAAATCAAATAGCTCAAAATTTCTCCGAGAGACCACAAGGCGCGTTACCAAGCAATACCAAAACCAACCCAAAGGCGCAAGTACATCTCATCACATTGAGAAACCGAACCGTTGGTCCCGAGGAGGCTCCATTACCGTCAACTGAAAGAAGCAAATCCAGCCATGTCACAACTCCACCCACGCCCCAACCAGAGACGGCTTCTCCACCAATCCAAGAGCACACTAAGACTCCTCCGGTTCCATACCCCGGTCGGTTAGTTCGTCAAAAGACCGATGAACAATTCGCAAAGTTCGAAAATTTACTAAAACAATTGCATGTTAATATTCCATTTATCGAAGTCCTAACCCAAATGCCTAAATATTCAAAATTTATGAGGGACTTCCTCACTAATAAAAGGAAAATTGAACCATTGCAATTAGTTAACTTAGGCGAAGAATGCTCCGCCTTACTACTCAACAAACTCCCGCAAAAGAAGATTGATCCTGGAAGCTTCACGATTCCTTGCTCAATTGGGGAATCCCCCATTCGCAATGCACTAGCCGATCTTGGGGCTAGCATCAACCTCATGCCCGCCTCAATGTTCAAACGACTAGGCCTAGGAACGAGCCCTACAAAGATGAGCATACAAGTTGCCGACAAATCCATCAAATATCCACAAGGTGTTGTCGAAAATCTATTGGTCAAAGTCGACAATTTCGTCTTCCCAGCCGACTTTATCATACTAGACATGGAAGAAGACGCCGAAGTCCCTCTCATCCTAGGGAGGCCATTTCTAGCCACAGCCCAAGCAGTGGAAGACATGAATGACGGAACACTAACATTGAAGTTTGGGGACAAGGAAGTGAAGTTTGGGGTTGGAAAAAGAGTAGAAGACGAAGACCCGGTCAACTACATGAAGGTCATAGACTCAAGCTTGGATGACGCTCACCGACGGTGTAGCATGGGATGCAAAACATCCCACTTAGGTAACATATGACCAGGCTTTGGGTCTAGCCAAGGATCCTTATAAACGTGGCGCACCACGGAGGCATTCCGCGGAACTATCCTTAGTTTAGTTTAGATTAATTTTTATGTTTTCTAGTTTAGTTTTAATTTTCAGGAATAAAACACACTCGGGATGGTGAAGGATACAAAGGGAACTTGAACCAACACCCCATGCACGAAAACAGGGCCACCGACAAATTTTTCTTCATTACAACAAGTTCAGCACGGGCCGTGCCCGCCCAACACGGCCCCGTGCTGCACAATCTGCAGAAAATGCCCAGTTCAGGTAACTGGACACAGGCCGTGTTCACCCAACACGCCCCCGTATCCAGGCTTTTGTTTCTTTTTACAAACTTTTGTTACTGGCGATCTGAACACGGGGCTGTGCCCGGACACCGCGGGGCCGTGTCCAGACGCCCAGTAACATAAATTTTGCTTTTTCACACCTTTTTACACATTCAATCAACCTAAAAACTTATTTTTGGGACACATTGAGGACAATGTGTAATTTAAGTGTGTGTGGGGGGGGGGGGATGCTAAAACTTTGAATCTTGCAAGTCCTAATCACAAGCCTTACATAAAACTCTATAGGAACCGCTAATCACCCCAAATTTTTTCAAAAAATTTTCATTTTTTTACTTGTCTAGGTTTAACTTGGGAATTTCAAATTCTAAAAAGGTTATATTTTTACAAATTTACAACCGATAGCGTCGTGATAAAAAGAACCAACATAAGAAAATTATGAAACGGCATGACAAGTTTAGTTAAAATTTGATTATATATGCTAGAACACATAAAAAACCCATTCCCACAAAAGTGAGTTTTGAGCCTTTATTGAGCATACAAATACATATCTTTAAACTAAATGCTCATTTTTCGTTTCGTGTGTGAATAGCCGCTTGGTTGTTACGACTCTAGAACTTGCCACGACGATATATTCCCGGTCCTTACCAACTTAAACCCGAGTAAGTATATGATGGAGGCATTAGGACTAACCCTTTTTATTTCTACACCATTATTTTTTCTTTTTTTTACCACCTACCCAAAATCCCCCTAGTTAACCCTTTTGAGCCTAAACCTTTTCATTTCATAACCCAAAAACAAACACCCTTTCACCCACCAAAATCTTTTTATTTTTAACCCTTTGTTTTTAGTAACAAGCTCGGTTTTTCGTGTGACTTTTGAAAAAAAAATGTTGATGATGAAGCAGAAGAGAAATAAACAAACAAGTTCATCAAAAATAATTTTGTTTGAATAATGGCTTCATCAAAATAAAAATTGCAAAAATAAAAAGTCTTACGGAAACCGACGCTTTTATGCCTTTCGCCCTTTTACTAACCACTAACCCAACCACCTACCTTTAACCCAAGCCTAACCCTTCACACAAAAGTCCTCTTGAAATTTACAAAGGTATATAGTTAAAAAGGAGGATGATTGATTGCTTGGAAAGCCTATGGTAGGAATAAGTTCCATGCCGCTCTCAAGTGATTCACTAAAATACATCTTCGGCCGAGTGTTGAGTGATCCCCCGTGAGGTGTGTGAACTTGTATATAAATGGAATTTTAAAAAGGCATGTTATGCCCTAATAAGTAATTTATCTTATGTAATGTTTTAAATAAATCATGACGAATAGGATTGTAAATAAATAAAAATAAAACTTGATAAAGAATCTTGGAAATCCCGACACTCTATGACAAGCCCAAAAACCTTCTCTTCTACCCATTCCATTTGGGAGTGTAAAGCCACATTATAAAGAGTTTTACTTAAGGACAAGCAAAGATTCAAGTGTGGGGGTATTTGATGTGCACAAAATGCAACATATAAATTACATCAATTGTGGCATAAAACTAACCCTTTTTTAGTACCAATGTTGGAAAAAGTGTGTTTTTGTCTTCCTTTTGTATTTTCAGGATTAAATGAGCTCAAATTAACAAAAGAAGCAAAAAGGCAGCTAACTCTAACATGAATACAAGAAAAGGAGCAAACGTGGCATGCCCGACCCCCCGACAACATCTTCCCAAGCAAAAACAAGAGATCAGAAGGTTGAACACGCCCCGTGCTCAGTGAACACGGGGGCGTGCCCAAGTGCCAGCATAAAAGACAAAGCTATAGAAGCTTCTATCTCCCACCACGGGGCCGTGCTCAATGGACACGGGGCCGTGGTCAACTATAAGATTCGCAGAATCCAAGCAAATCTTGATAGTACAGATACGCTTTTGCACACAGGGGCGTGCCCAGCGGACACGGGGGCGTGGTCAACTAATGCAGACAAACTGCAATTAATGAAGACAGAGAATAGGGTGGACACGGGGCCGTGCCCGAGCTGCTCTTCAGCCTATAAATAGGGGTGCTTGGCTCATTTGCAAACCATCCCTTGGCACACCACCTCTCTCACACTTCACCCACCACCCACCACCATCACAACACCATCATCCACCACCATCATCCATTGTCCATCATAGAGTGTGTGAGTCGTCTCGGGATCCAAGATTGATCGTAAGAGTTCTTGACAATCAAAGGCCATGTTTGCCTAAGTCTCTTACATCACTTGGTGAAGACAAGTGTCTAGTGTAATACTTTTTATTTTTAATCTTTTCGCATTTTTTACTTGGTTATGTAATAATGACTTTAATAACTAGTTTCTTATGTTGAAGGTGATTCTTCCTTATCGTTTGTTCGTGGTGTCTTGGCATTATTTTACTGTCTATATAAAATAAAAGATTTTCACCATTCATATCTCCACGGTCTATATGGAGATATGTTGGCTACCTGGTCGGGGGTTAAGGGAACGGTTTGGTAAGAGTCTTGCCTGGTTCAGTGTATAGATCCTGCAAGGACCTGGGTCAAATTTAGTAGGACCTCCTTCAATACTCACTGGTATTGGATGGCGGGGGTCCAAACTCTTTGATCCCCTCATATGTAAGCTACTATTAATACTTTAATCCGGCTACTTAGGACTGTATCCTTGCTGACTCAGACTACTTAGCCGAGGGTAACGTCACCTCCAAAAGAGGGGCCTACCATAATATGCATTAATAACATAATTAATTATCTTTCAATAATCCGACCCTTTAGGATTGTATCCTTGCTGACTCTGTCACACCCCGAAATTATCAGAGCTGGCGTGACTGGACTGGTATCTTCATTGCACAGCGGAAGCAAAAAGTTAAGTCTTTTAGAAATTTAACGCCCGCTAAGTACTCGACTCTTCTTGGTTCTCCTATTCCAATCGTGCCTTAACTTTGAAATGCAACCTGAGAAAGAACATGCGAGAAAAATCAACAAAAAGTTGAGCGAGTTCATAGTTTGTTTGTAAAAGATTTGGAATAAATCTTTTGAATAACCGGTTTGCGAAGTAATATTGAGAAAACGAATTTAGAAATCATTTTCTTGTCAAGTTATATGGAAACTTCGTATTTGTAATGTTCGTATAACCGTCAATGCCCACCGTGACTTGACTCCATACCCGCATAATCCTATGCCTTGAATTTGTATAAAACATGGTATTTAATTTGTATAAAACAAGTATTTTTGTAAGTATGTATGTAAGTCCCTGGTATGTAGCAATAAGGAAAAAGAAGCTTTGTTTTGCAAAAATTGTCAATATGATATAGATAAAGTTTCAACAAAAGTGGTTGTCGATATGTCTTTATAGCAAAAGAGTAATACTTGTAACAAAATGAGAAGTGTGACGGGTCTCGCTTACACTTCTAAGCAACAAAATGAGAAATGTGACGGGTCTCGCATACATTTCTGAGAAGTGTGACGGGTCTCGCATACACCTCTAAGTAATAAAATGAGAAATGTGACGGGTCTCGCATACATTTCTGAGAAGTGTGACGGGTCTCGCATACACCTCTATGTAACATATATTTTACCCCAGCCTCTAAGGCTAAACCTCCCCAACCTCTAAGGTTGAACCTCCCAGCCTCTAAGGCTGACCTCCCCAGCCTCTAGGCTGACCTCCCCAGCCTCTAAGGCTGAACCTCCGCTAGTCATGAAAATCATTCACATTTTGATAATACTCATTTGTTTTGTAAAAACCGGTATGTTTAGTATAAACCTTTCGTAAATCATTTGAGTTCCTCGAAATCCATTCGTAATATGATTTAGAAATACGAGTTTTCGTTCGTTCAAAACTTTGTATGTTCTTGTAAAATGTGCATGTCTTTCCACCCCGAAAACATTTATAAAAATGTAAAGCCGTAAAAAGATGGGGTTATGAACTCACCTGAATTGCCTTGTGCAAAGCTAGCTAATTACGACTTCGTGATGTCGTTTCCAAGATGTGACTTGCTAGCGTGCATTCTACAATATTCCTAACACGGAATATCTTATAAGTTTCTACATAAATACGGTAACTAAACTACGTGTCACCGAGCTTTACCGAATCGTTAACCGAATGATCCGTTGATATGTTGTTAACTTAATAAAAACAATTAAGTTATACTTGTTAAGTTTCGTTTACTAAGCCTAGAAAGTACTTAGTTTTGGAGAAATTTGAATATATAAATATTTATAAAAATATAAATATATTGATAGGGTAGTGTTGGTTGTCCCGAGAGGTCGTATGTGTATGTGACGAGTGTTTTATGAAAAGAATATATAATAAACTCGTATTATATATCGTATGCCGTTTGAGGCATTTGAAATAAATATAAAAAGTTATATTTATTTTACAAAAGAATCGTCGCGTTATTGTGTTTGAAAATAAATATATAATTATATTTATTTTTATAAAAGAATTGTTGAAATTTCAAGATTTAGAATAAATATAATGACTATAATCATTCCGTAAATAATATCCAAATCGTCGTTTTGTTTAAAACAGTCGTGATAAACATATTTGTTTCGCAGTTTTATTTGAATCCGTAAAGTCCCCTTTATTATAAAATATATTTTGTTTACGGGTTTTCTCGAAAGACGGGCAGAGTTTCCTCTGTTTTTGGACGATCCCGACATCTAAGTGTCGCTATTTTCTTCAAAATTCAGTTAATAACCAACGTAATGTATATATTGTCAAGTATTTCAACATATAAACTAAATTATAAGCGAAATGGTTCGAGCTCGTTCACAAATAATAAATAGATATATAAAATAATAAAATAATTCACGCGGTAAAAAATTTTACCGCTCTTCGTGTCGATCTGTTGACTGAGTCAACTGAGTTGACTCGGTTTGACTGTGTTAACCGAGCTGAGTCGACCCGCTGAGTTGGACCGAGTTGACCCGAAAATGAATGTTGAATTGTTAACTAGTTGACCCGAACAGCTTCTGATGTTGACTGATATTTGGTTGGGTTTTCACCGAACCCGAACTCGAAACCCGAATCGCCTGACCCGAAACCGAATCCGTTGACCAGTTAAACCAAAACTGAACATCGTTGAGCCAAACCTGAACCTGCTGAACCGAACCCAAATCTGACCGAGTTGACTCGACACCGAAGCCGCTGTTGACTGTGTTTGACTTCTTTGACCAGCGTTTACCCGAGACTCGAACTCTATCCCGACTGTGCCTGATACAACCAAGATCCTGTTGAACTGCACCAGCATAACTCGAACCAAACCGAATCACAATCAAACCTTGAACATGACCCGAAAACTTGAACCACATACTTGAACCCGAAACAGAAAAATAGGAAAGGGCTTACCGGAAAGAACTCGTCGGACCTAGTAACCGAGCCGCTGCCATCGCCGCCGTGTATGGCGGCGTTGCCGCCATCCAAAATCTCCGTCGTCTCTCTTAATTCTGCAGATGTGGGTGTGTGCCTCCGATTACCTTTTTATTGTCAGGATCGAGTTGATCGGAGAGGGGGTAGGGGTGTTTCGCTGAGCAGTCACCACCTCCACCGCAGTCATCGAAGGAGGAAGGGGGGCGTCTCGCCTGAAAAGTCACCGGCATCGGCGCCGGTTCCGGCTCCGATCGTCTTGACCGGCTGAACGAGAAGGAAAAAGATGGTGAGGATTGTTGTTTGTTTATGTGTTCGATTAGAGTTATGTATGTGTGTATATGTATAAGAGATCATGTGTGTATCTGTAAAAGAGATAGTAAAAGAAAAGACCAAGCATTAGTTGTTTTGGGATTATTGTGTCTGCTCTTGTGCAAGTCATTCAACCGACATGAGTTTGTGGGATGTGAACTAAAAGACCACAGGGTATTAAATATATAAGCCGGGGTCTTGTGGGTGTATACAATAATATGCAGCCAAAGAATAATGGAGAGTGGGGAAATAGGTTGTGGGAATGTTAGGTATTTGTTTTTTTTTTTTTTAATTTCAAAGTGGGGATATGAGAACATTATGGTAAAGCTTTACATACGGGAATGTTAGAAAAGCAAGATTTAAATATCTTGTCATAATTGATAGTAGTTCACTCAATGCAAGTCATACCCTACCATGATGGTTTGGGTGTGTAACACATCATTCCCACTTCTATCAATACAATTGTCTGAGCAAAGGAAAAGGCATGGGATTGCTATATATTTTTTTTACTAATTTAATTTATATGTATATATATAAATTTGAGATGTCGCAAACTAAATCATTGGTAAATAATGTGTTCGCTCGTCGTTTGCGTTAGAATCGCGTAATTATAACCCGGAAATTACCGGTTGTCACATTATCCCCCTGTTACAGAAATTTCGTCCTCGAAATTTAGACTACGTCAACTTCTTAGAGTTACGTTATGTGTAGGTAATTACGAATAGTATCAAAGTGTGTGACCACAAATCGGATCAAGACTTATTCAAATCATGTGAATTCAAGGACATTCCTCCACAATAGGAATCCCAACGGTTTAAAAGAAACGTGTCTTAGTAATTGATGTCAAAGGGAACAAGACGTATAGGTACAGTCACCAATGTGACTAAGTTAACAGGGATCCAACAATGAACAGGAACTTCGACCAATCGAATTCCATATGAATGTTTACAACATGTAAATGAGTTCTAGAAGCAATAGCATCCACTGGATGAACTTAGAATCAACAATCTCAAATGTAATAGTTTGCATGAAACGCTCGATCGTGATCAGCACAAGCTTCAAGTTATACCGACGCCACAAGGTGTCGTAATGAATGAAACAATTCAATAAAGCGGTGATCGAACAAGTATCACCTGTTTTTGAGATTAAATGAAAGCGCCATGAAGTAAATATGAATGTTTGTTCCAACAAACATCGAGAGATTTTCAATTGAAAATGGAACATCAAATAAATAATGTTTTCGATCGAAGATGAAGAAGCAATAATATCGCAAAATATTCGATCGATGTTGAAAGAACCGTTAATAGGTACACTGGAATATGGAAATAAATTTGTGTACCACTGTCTTAACACACGATTGTGCTAAGACCGTTGTAATATGATAAACCAAAACGGATTTGAAGCAATTCAATGAATAATTAATTAAATCCGTGCATGAGATATGTAAACGAGTTTAGCACAAGCTTCAAAGTAAGTGAAAATACCACCACAAGTCAACTAACAATGTAATGGAGTCGTAGACCAACAAGTTTACTTCGACTCGGAACAAATGAAACACTTGTTAAAACGAATTTTGAATATGATGCTCCCAATACATCATATGATGCTTTGAAGTGAATATGTGTAATGGACAAGTTCAAACAATTGAACTTGGTTTTAGCGCAGGCCTACAATAAATACATGTATCGACAAGAAAACTTTCGGCATGGTCACAACGAACAACCATGTATGTATCTTGAAAAGAAAAGAAATTTCAAGAAAATGTGTTGACTTGATAACAAAGGAGCCAACAGTTACAATAATGCGGGTCATTCGAATCACAAATAAATAATTAGGTTTAGCGAAACAATGTTTGAATTTTGATGAAACGCTTATTCGAAACGAAACCACATGCGTAACAAACAATGCATGCGTAACAAATAAATTTTCAAGAAATGAAGCAATGAGCGTTCGCTATAGTGAAAGAAATGATCGTGATACAATGACCATTAAAAGGAGTAGAGATACGAAAATCTACTCAGTAAATGTGAAAGTCGAAATTTTCAATAAAAGAAATTTAAGGACTTTACCCGGGGTTTCATGTGACGACCAGTTGTTATGTGACATTACCATGGAATGTCGAACATAGCGTATTCGTCGTTAATAAGATAGGGGAAATACGAAGGCATGCGTCTTCTCCTTAGTATGACTCGTGTCGTTACAGGACCGCGTGCCAAACCGCCGCTTCCTGATCGTTAGTTTTCGTGCTGACAGGATTAACATCATCGCTAAAATGTTCCACAGTGTCTTCTTGGTGACTTCACCTCGTAAGTCGTCTGTGACGTACTTCAACCTCCGTTGATGTATAGCTTAAGTTTCACGTATACCTGTGCACTAGCATTACGTTTCGCGTAGAATGTGATGTACTCCGACATCCGTTGACGTAAAATTTAAGTTCCACGTATTCTCGTGCACTAGCGTTTCGTTATGCGTAGGCTGCCTGCTTGGGAATTTAAAATATCATAGACAAAATAGATAATAGCGTGTGCCCGAGTTAATATTCGCGGTTCCTACGTGATGACCTTTAATGAACTTCAACATAAGTTTCCGAAGGTCTTAAATGCATGTTTCCTAAACTCTCAGAGTTATGTGTACTGTATGTAATTGTTTTGTGTACCGTGTGTAAAACACCACAATAGCGTATGTTTGAAAACAAAATTTTGACTGTTTGTTTTTCGGCAACGGTTGGAGACCATATTCGAGTACTAGGCGTTCTGTATGTATTCGACGTCTTAATAGTCTAAGTCCCAGAGAAAAGTGAGGTTAGAGCCTAGGTATTCCTACAGAAAAACCTTATTCGCTGTAACCTATAGCTCTGATACCAATCTGTCACACCCCGAAATTATCAGAGCTGGCGTGACTGGACTGGTATCTTCATTGCACAGCGGAAGCAAAAAGTTAAGTCTTTTAGAAATTTAACGCCCGCTAAGTACTCGACTCTTCTTGGTTCTCCTATTCCAATCGTGCCTTAACTTTGAAATGCAACCTGAGAAAGAACATGCGAGAAAAATCAACAAAAAGTTGAGCGAGTTCATAGTTTGTTTGTAAAAGATTTGGAATAAATCTTTTGAATAACCGGTTTGCGAAGTAATATTGAGAAAACGAATTTAGAAATCATTTTCTTGTCAAGTTATATGGAAACTTCGTATTTGTAATGTTCGTATAACCGTCAATGCCCACCCTGACTTGACTCCATACCCGCATAATCCTATGCCTTGAATTTGTATAAAACATGGTATTTAATTTGTATAAAACAAGTATTTTTGTAAGTATGTATGTAAGTCCCTGGTATGTAGCAATAAGGAAAAAGAAGCTTTGTTTTGCAAAAATTGTCAATATGATATAGATAAAGTTTCAACAAAAGTGGTTGTCGATATGTCTTTATAGCAAAAGAGTAATACTTGTAACAAAATGAGAAGTGTGACGGGTCTCGCTTACACTTCTAAGCAACAAAATGAGAAATGTGACGGGTCTCGCATACATTTCTGAGAAGTGTGACGGGTCTCGCATACACCTCTAAGTAATAAAATGAGAAATGTGACGGGTCTCGCATACATTTCTGAGAAGTGTGACGGGTCTCGCATACACCTCTATGTAACATATATTTTACCCCAACCTCTAAGGCTAAACCTCCCCAACCTCTAAGGTTGAACCTCCCAGCCTCTAAGGCTGACCTCCCCAGCCTCTAGGCTGACCTCCCCAGCCTCTAAGGCTGAACCTCCGCCAGTCATGAAAATCATTCACATTTTGATAATACTCATTTGTTTTGTAAAAACCGGTATGTTTAGTATAAACCTTTCGTAAATCATTTGAGTTCCTCGAAATCCATTCGTAATATGATATAGAAATACGAGTTTTCGTTCGTTCAAAACTTTGTATGTTCTTGTAAAATGTGCATGTCTTTCCACCCCGAAAACATTTATAAAAATGTAAAGCCGTAAAAAGATGGGGTTATGAACTCACCTGAATTGCCTTGTGCAAAGCTAGCTAATTACGACTTCGTGATGTCGTTTCCAAGATGTGACTTGCTAGCGTGCATTCTACAATATTCCTAACACGGAATATCTTATAAGTTTCTACATAAATACGGTAACTAAACTACGTGTCACCGAGCTTTACCGAATCGTTAACCGAATGATCCGTTGATATGTTGTTAACTTAATAAAAACAATTAAGTTATACTTGTTAAGTTTCGTTTACTAAGCCTAGAAAGTACTTAGTTTTGGAGAAATTTGAATATATAAATATTTATAAAAATATAAATATATTGATAGGATAGTGTTGGTTGTTCCGAGAGGTCGTATGTGTATGTGACGAGTGTTTTATGAAAAGAATATATAATAAACTCGTATTATATATCGTATGCCGTTTGAGGCATTTGAAATAAATATAAAAAGTTATATTTATTTTACAAAAGAATCGTCGCGTTATTGTGTTTGAAAATAAATATATAATTATATTTATTTTTATAAAAGAATTGTTGAAATTTCAAGATTTTGAATAAATATAATGACTATAATCATTCCGTAAATAATATCCAAATCGTCGTTTTGTTTAAAACAGTCGTGATAAACATATTTGTTTCGCAGTTTTATTTGAATCCGTAAAGTCCCCTTTATTATAAAATATATTTTGTTTACGGGTTTTCTCGAAAGACGGGCAGAGTTTCCTCTGTTTTTGGACGATCCCGACATCTAAGTGTCGCTATTTTCTTCAAAATTCAGTTAATAACCAACGCAATGTATATATTGTCAAGTATTTCAACATATAAACTAAATTATAAGCGAAATGGTTCGAGCTCGTTCACAAATAATAAATAGATATATAAAATAATAAAATAATTCACGCGGTAAAAAATTTTACCGCTCTTCGTGTCGATCTGTTGACTGAGTCAACTGAGTTGACTCGGTTTGACTGTGTTAACCGAGCTGAGTCGACCCGCTGAGTTGGACCGAGTTGACCCGAAAATGAATGTTGAATTGTTAACTAGTTGACCCGAACAGCTTCTGATGTTGACTGATATTTGGTTGGGTTTTCACCGAACCCGAACTCGAAACCCGAATCGCCTGACCCGAAACCGAATCCGTTGACCAGTTAAACCAAAACTGAACATCGTTGAGCCAAACCTGAACCTGCTGAACCGAACCCAAATCTGACCGAGTTGACTCGACACCGAAGCCGCTGTTGACTGTGTTTGACTTCTTTGACCAGCGTTGACCCGAGACTCGAACTCTATCCCGACTGTGCCTGATACAACCAAGATCCTGTTGAACTGCACCAGCATAACTCGAACCAAACCGAATCACAATCAAACCTTGAACATGACCCGAAAACTTGAACCACATACTTGAACCCGAAACAGAAAAATAGGAAAGGGCTTACCGGAAAGAACTCGTCGGACCTAGTAACCGAGCCGCTGCCATCACCGCCGTGTATGGCGGCGTTGCCGCCGTCCAAAATTTCCGTCGTCTCTCTTCTCCGATCTCTCTCTCTCTTAATTCTGCAGATGTGGGTGTGTGCCTCTGATTACCTTTTTATTGTCAGGATCGAGTTGATCGGAGAGGGGGTAGGGGTGTTTCGCTGAGCAGTCACCACCTCCACCGCAGTCATCGAAGGAGGAAGGGGGGCGTCTCGCCTGAAAAGTCACCGGCATCGGCGCCGGTTCCGGCTCCGATCGTCTTGACCGGCTGAACGAGAAGGAAAAAGATGGTGAGGATTGTTGTTTGTTTATGTGTTCGATTGGAGTTATGTATGTGTGTATATGTATAAGAGATCATGTGTGTATCTGTAAAAGAGACAGTAAAAGAAAAGACCAAGCATTAGTTGTTTTGGGATTATTGTGTCTGCTCTTGTGCAAGTCATTCAACCGACATGAGTTTGTGGGATGTGAACTAAAAGACCACAGGGTATTAAATATATAAGCCGGGGTCTTGTGGGTGTATACAATAATATGCAGCCAAAGAATAATGGAGAGTGGGGAAATAGGTTGTGGGAATGTTAGGTATTTGTGTTTTTTTTTTTTTTTTTGAATTTCAAAGTGGGGATATGAGAACATTATGGTAAAGCTTTACATACGGGAATGTTAGAAAAGCAAGATTTAAATATCTTGTCATAATTGATAGTAGTTCACTCAATGCAAGTCATACCCTACCATGATGGTTTGGGTGTGTAACACATCATTCCCACTTCTATCAATACAGTTGTCTGAGCAAAGGAAAAGGCATGGGATTGCTATATATATTTTTTTTACTAATTTAATTTATATGTATATATATAAATTTGAGATGTCGCAAACTAAATCATTGGTAAATAATGTGTTCGCTCGTCGTTTGCGTTAGAATCGCGTAATTATAACCCGGAAATTACCGGTTGTCACAGACTCAAACTACTGGGTTGAGGGTAACGTCACCTTCCAAAGAGGGGCCTACTACAATAACTAAGATAATCTCTTAAAAAGTGCAAAAGTGCGGAAATAATCAAAGGTTACACTAAACACGAGTGGTAGCCAAGTGATTCATCTTGTCTATCTGTTTTTATTTTTATTTTATTTTTCAAGATTTTAGTTAGTTTTTATTTTTCTAGTTTAAAAACCTTTTTCTAACTTTTGATTTGATTAGACGTTGAGGATAAACCGGTACTAAAAGCTCTTGTGTCCTTGGACGACCTCGGTATCTTACCAACACTATACTACGCTCGCGATGGGTGCACTTGCACATATGTCTGTTTGGTGTTAGTAAATATCTTGTTTTATAAATTTAAAACTTGACTAACGTGTAAAAAGGGGTTAAAATATACATAAACTTATATACACACCACACACGCATCAATCAACACATATCCATAACCTAACTTAGAAGCGTCACAATAGACTACAAAGTCTTCAGTTCCTTTTGGTAACGTTAGTATGGGTGCGTTGGTTAATCTTTGCTTAAGAATTCTAAAGGCTTCCTCTTGTTTTGGTTCCCATTCAAACATAACTGATTTACAGGTCAATTTTGTTAAAGGAATGGCTATCCTAGAAAAATCTTGGATAAACCGTCTATAATAACCAGCTAGTACTAGAAAACTTCTCACCTCCGTTGGTGATTCAGGGACTTTCCATTTAGTGATCGCCTCGATCTTTGTGGGATCTACATGAATTCCTTCATGATTAACTAAATGTCCAAGGAATTACACTTCTTCTAACCAAAACTCACACTTTGAGAATTTAGCGTAAAGCTTTTCGTTTCTCGATAAACTTAGGAGTGCATGCAGATGCGCTGCGTATTCCTCTTTACTCTTAGAGTAAATGAGAATATCATCTATAAAGACAATTATGAATTTATCCAGATATGGTTTACATATTTTGTTCATCATGTCCATAAATGTGGCTGGGGCGTTGATTAAACCAAATGGCATGACGGTAAATTCATAATGGCCATACCTTGTTCTAAAAGCAGTTTTAGGAATGTCCTCTTCCTGTACCTTCAATTGATCATATCCTGAACATAAATTGATTTTAGAAAAGAATCAAGCTCCCTGCAATTGATCAAACAGATCATCGATTCTCGGTAATGGGTACCGATTTTTAATCGTGACTTTGTTCAGCTCTCGGTAATCAATGCACAAACGCATTGACCCATCTTTCTTCTTGACAAACAAGATTGGTGCTCCCCACGGGGATGAGCTAGGCTATATGAATCCTTTCTCCATAAGTTCATCTAACTATTTATTCAGTTCTTGCATCTCTGCGGGTGCCAAACGGTAAGGTGCCTTGGCAATCTGGGCTGTTCCTGGTAACAGGTGAATTCTGAATTCAACTACCCTGTCCGATGGTAGTCAAGGTAATTCTTCTAGAAAAACATCGGAGAATTGAGCTACTACGAGAATATCTTTCAATTCCTTTCCTTTAGTGTTAATAATTATAAAAGCATAGACACTAATGACCCTTTTCTTGCATAATTTGCTGTTTTCATCACAGAGATGAATTTTGTGGATCGAGATGGCTTATCTCCTTTAATTGTGATCTTTTCACCTTTTGGTGAATTTACTTGTATTGACTTTTGATCACATAGAATACTGGCTTTATTGGCTATTAACCAATCCATTCATAATACAATATCAAATCCTGCCTGATTCATTGGGTGAAGATTTGCAACAAAATTATGGTTTAAAATTTCTATTCTTGCTCCCTACAACATTTTAGTAATCTTAATGGATTCTCTATTTGCTGGCTCTACTAGACATTCTTGTAGGAGTTCAGTTAATGGTTGATTGAGAAGTTTGCAAAATGAAGTATTAATAAAACTTTGGTTTGCACCAGAGTCAAATAATACCTTAGCAAAAACATCATTAACTAAAAACGTACCGGCAATCACGTTTGGAATCATCTTTGCTTCTTCGGCTGTTAGAACGAATGCTCTAGCATTCTTAGTAGTCTTGTTGGTCATGGCTGGAGCTAGTTTCGGACAATTTGGCTTGATATGTCCCTTTTCTCCACAATTGAAGCATACTCCATTGCTGGGTTTCTTTCTGCAATCTTCTTCCTTGTGTCCTGGTATCTTGCAGAAATTGAAGTATGTAGAACATCTCCCTGAGTGCTTCTTCTTGCAGGCTTTACAGTAAGGTGTAGAGGTAGAACCTATATTTTTCCCACGGTTGGAATTACTGTAGCGAAATTCCTGGGTAAGCCTTTGAGCTATGTTCTTCCTCTGGTTTTCTTCTTGGGTACGTACCAGTTCATCAGTCAAGGTATTTGCTAGTTCTATAGGTTCTTATATGGTTTGTGGTCTAGCTACCTTGACTACGTGTCTAATTTCACTGATTAATCCCCAGATGTAAAGGGAGATTAACATTGGTTCTGGTGATGCTAGGGTTGGCACTATTCTAGCATATTCGAAGAATACGGTAGTGTAACCCTTACAGTCTATTCCAGTCATCCTATGGTTTAAGAACTTATTAGCTATCTGTTCTTTTTCATTAGGAGGACAAAATTTCCTTTCAACCATGTTCTTAAACTCATTCCATTCCATATTATAGACTCTGTCACTTCCTCTAGACTGGAAGATAGTGTTCCACCATTCTAGAGCTGCATTCTTAAATAGATTGGAAGCAAACATGATTTTATCTTCCTCTGCACACTTGCTTATTTTTAAGATTGCTTCTGTCTTTTCAATCCAGCGTAGAGCTGCAATGGCTCCTTCATTGCCAGAGAATTCCATTGGTTTACAAGACCAGAATTCTTTGTAAGAACAACCATAAGACATGGTTCTTCTTCTTTTTGGAATTGGTAATTAAAGTAATGGTCCATTGTTTACGCTGTGACTGGGTTTAGTAGGTGGTCGTTTACTTCCGCTATTACTTTTATTATTTTCTGATTCCTTAACCGTTTTGATAATATATGGCATAGCGTCTATAATCCCCTGTGCCACTATGTGTTGGATGACACCGTTATCTACGTGGTTTCCGTTATTATCATTATTCGGGTTTTCTTGATTCACTTCGTTGTCCATTTGGATTATAAACATTTACCACGTATTAATATCACAAAACAGGTTTTAATGCGAACAATCAACAAACACATTGATCAAAATCGCCGTACATTGCGACATTTACTCTATTTCATATATATATATATATATATATATATATATATATATATATATATATATATATATATTTCACATGCTACAACTGAAATTCAAAATAAAATACTAACTATGCATCAGTAGGTAGTTGATTTATCTATTTTAGTTGATATTATATATATATATATATATGTATTATCAAATTACTCGCATATATATTTATATCTATATTATTATTATTATTGCTATTATTAGTGGGGGTTCATCCAATACCGCATGTTGCGCTCGTCGTACTTCCAAACGAGCCTCTCCCCTATTTGCCTTATCCTTTCATTTTCATCTAACAACTCCTCACCAAAGGTACGAAGTTCCTGCACATTTTCGATACTCATTGGTCGTGCTGGTGCTGGTATCGGGTCAGGGAACTGGGGCATCGGTTCTTCGTATGGGTATGGGTTTTCTATGATTTCCCAAATATATTGGTCGTTATCCCAAATATGGATCTAGGGGGTCAAGGTTGGGATAGGGTGCTACTAGGTTTTGTATAGGTTTCTGTCACACCCCCAAAATCCACACGCGGAGTATCACCGCTTGGAGGCGTGACTGACCAGGATCAAGCCACCAATCATATTGAACATATAAGTAAATACCAAAAATCATTCATCAATACGAAAGGTGTTTTCAAAACCAAACATCAACAAGTGTGTAGCGGAAGCATAAGTATGTAAACCCAATGTAAATAGTAAATTCAAATGTTTAGATAGATAACATGGCATCATCGATCCATGTCCCACAACGACCTGCTCCTCCCTGTGCAAGCTCCATATGTACCTAAGGTCCTGCAAGGCATGCAAGAGAGAGTCAACAACTAGTTGAGCGAGTTCACAGTTAATAGTTCAGTAATAGTATAGCGTGAGTAGTAGTATGTTCGTTCGTTACAAAGTATCGTATTAGTTCCCATCGCGGCCTCCCAGGCAGGTGTGCGAAGATATTAGGGGATGTTCTTCCCAAGTATTCTAGACTAGGTTTATTGTATCGCGGCCTACCAGGCAGGTGTGCGAAGATTTGTAAATTTAGTTCGCGGCCTTCCTAAGGCAGGTGTGCGAAGTCAGTCATAATATCGCGGCCAACCCTTGGCAGGTGTGCGAAGATCAGTTCAATAAGTGTTACTAGTCTAGTCGTATCTTATCGTTAGGTTCTACTTTATGAGTATGCACAATAATTCATCAAATCCCATTCCCACCCGGGAACCCCATGCCTTGGCTGTGTGAACTCACCTTGGTTTGCTCGGTATGCTAAGTATGTGCTCAAAGTAAATCAATCACGTCCTAAAGTATGCATGTATAGAATAATCAGTTTGTGTTCAAGTTGTTCACGTATAAGCAAGTAGTACGTATTCGTAATCACATAAGTCATGTATATCATTTAACAGCAGTTAGATATTCCAGTTAACACTTAACAGAATTAACTCAAGTTACTGTGTTGATACACGTTTGGCGAAACACAACTATTGGCGAAACACATCTCCTGTTTCGTCGTGGCCTTGTTTGGCGAAACAGAATTCTAACTCGTCGATTGTCCTTGGCGAAACATATTCTGTTTCGCCGAGAATTCTGTTTCGTCAAATCGTTCAGTTACGTCGATCATCAGTTACGTACAGGAAAACCCTAACTGCCGTCATCATCAAGCAGCAATCATTCATCATCATCATATCCGACACATACACATAGTCAATACAATCAGCAAGTACCCGATTACTACCAATAATATATGCATGTTCTGAGATAGCGGCCCAATCATAAAGGACTAACCGGTTCACTAAGTCAATGACCTAAATTGGTTTAACTAAGATTTCATGTGCTAGTGTTTGTGAGGTCCAATAGTGATCAAGCTAGTTGTGATCTTGTCAGTCAATAGCATGTGCACTTTATTACATTAAAACTTCAATCATTATCAACAATGAACAACCAGCTATCATACGAAGCAGAAACCATTGACCATCATGTGTACACCTGTAATCCATGCATAACAGTTGCTAAACATCCCAAAAATCTATATCATTAATACATATGTACTATTGACAAATATTCGGTTCTGTTGGTTTTTCTATCACAATAATTACCCGATGATTAAGATCTACGTAATATAATCAGATTCAACACTAACAATCGCTAGCATGCAAAATCAATAAAAGATTCATGAAACCCTAAATATCCATTATATAATCGTGACCTTCTAGAACGAACCCATCAATTAAAACAAATGCAAAGACATACATTCACAGCCGTTCCATACATCGAGTAAATACGCAAATATGTATTAAGCAATCAAACTAACCGAGATAATAATAAATATGGTTTTGATCGTTAGAGAGAGCTTGGGAAATCACACACAGCTGCCGTCACAGTAGGGAAAGTTCTAGGGTTTCAGTTTTGCCAAAGGTGTGAAACTAGAACCGTTTCACGTAATTATACACGAAAATAACATACTGGGCCGTACTGGGCTTCCGGCGAAACTGGGCCGGCGTAACAGTTTGTTTCGTCGAGTTCGGGTTGGCGAAACAGGCTTGTTTCGTCGGGAATGTTCATGGCGAATCACAACTCTGTTTCGTCGAGTTGTTTGATGGTGAAACATTCTAAGTGTTCTTATAATAATCCATGCTATAGTATCAACACATAATCAAGCAAACACAATACGTTTATTATCACACGAAGTGTACCGTTACAAATCAGACGAGTCAAACAACTAAACAGTCAAAGTCAACGTGCAATAAATGCGAATAAAGAATGTCGGAAATTCGAGTTGTCACAGTTTCTCTAGTGGGTAGAGTTATTGGTAATCCCTATGGTCGTCATTCCATGGGTCATAATCTGGGGGATGGGGTGCTGGGACTCTAGGGATTTCATTTGGGTTGAAGGCAGGTATTGGAATCTGGTCTACTGGGTTAGGTTCAATTTCCATGGGTTGAGTTGGAAACAACGGTAGTGGCTGTGGTGCAATGATTTTTTCTAAATTTGGGTCTGCGGCAGTGGTAGTTAATATGTGGAAATTAGCTAATCTCCTATTGAGTATATCTCGAGTTTGGGCATTCATTTCTCTATTTGCTGTTGCTAAGGCCCGCTGTTGCTGTAATTTCCTCATTCGTTTCATACGCTCGTGAACCATCCTCTCTTTTTGGTAGGGAATGGTTCTTCGGACTGTGCCTTAAATATGAAAATCCCCTCTTCTGTGTCAGCTGAGTACCCCGAGGGGGTAGGCTGGGAAGAAGTTCCTTCATCCTTAGGAGAACTAGACAATTGACGATAAACGTCTGATGGTCCTTGATCACTCATACTGTAAACTAACAAATTGTCAAATAACATAAAACAATAAAATATGCACGTAATCCCGTAGATTATTTCCTAACATAATGGATAAAATTTTGGTGTCAGCAGAACACTTATGTGGCTGAATCAGTGGCTGTAGCTCTGATACCACCTTCTGTCGCAACCCCCGACCCGTGCCCCGGGAGGGCGACAGCGGCCTATTCAGAGATGGTGGTATCGGTGTTTATCATTAATTTGGAAGCGGAATTTACATCAGGACCGTAGTTAGGAAATATTTTATTAGAGTAAAACACCACATTTTATAATAATAAATATATTAGGATAAACCCAAGTTTCCATTACAAACATGTTTATAGGGATAAACCCTAATTTATTGAAATAAAATTCTTCTTTATTTAGGTAACTTTTATAGCCACGTTTCCAAGCCTTCAGTGCTGTCCAGCTGGCTTCTATTTGGCTTTCACATTTTGTTACTTGAAACTCGTTTAAAAACATTTTATCAGCAAGAAATACTGGTAAGTGAATCCCAGTTTAATCAAAACAGGTTTTATCAGTTTACAGCATTGAGGGCAATCCAGCAATTACATTTGTTTATTTTCTACTTTAATTACCACCCATGGTAATGTCAATCCTGACTGGTGGTAATGTTACTACTCACAATGTAGTAACAAATTTTGTATACAAAACCCCAACATACCGACGATAATTGTAGAATTACAAATACTCAATCACTTTGTAATATAATTTAAACAATTGAGGTTTTATAAAAATAGTTTACAAAAAGAGGAATTACTCACATTACTATTTTAGGTTTTTCCCTGTGACTTCCTGGTTATAATCTATCAAATTTAAACAATGCACACGCATTAGTATAATAATCCAAATTTACATTAGCTATACCCTCCCCGAGACAGAACTCCAACGACTGAGTCTGGCAGAGCCTCGACATGCCTTACGGAGCACTAGATCAATCAGGCAGTGTATCTAATATGTAACCGGGGGTTATAATACTTACAACGAGGCAGAGCTTCGCTAATTAGGGGGTATAATACCCGGAGATTAATTCTACTATTCAGAATTGAGAGAGTTTCAAAAATTGTGAGCGAATTCAAATGAATGCCGATCGATCCTATTTATGGTGCCCGATCTCAACTTCCTCACGGCCCGCGAGAGCTGAAGACAATGTCTTCGCACCCCGCGAGAGACCTAGACTAGGCTCTAGCCTTGTCTGGTCACAAGTGTAGGTTTCACACGATGCTGCCACGTGGCAGCTTAGGGTTTCCTCTGGTGGCCAGGCTGTCGCGGCCCGCGACACTCTTACCTGACTTTGTCGCTCCCTGCGAGCGAGTAAGGGATTTTGTTTTTATTTAATTTTTATAAAATTAAAGGTACTTAGGGCCTATTTTCTCATACAGGGTGTATTTTTGGTCATATAGGGGTGTTCTAAATATTTTAGGAGGGTTGTTATATTTTATTATATCACATATCGTAGCGTTATCTAAACCACTTCGACAAGGACAAGACATGACATTTTTATACAATATACGACATCTTTTATACATGACATGATACTTTTATTTCAAGACATGATATATTTTATACAAATTATTTTCATTTGGTTGTTTATTTAACCATACATCATTCTTTTATATCATCTGATTTTCATATTGATTTTCACGTGATTTTATAAAAGAAAACATTTTACAAGATTCATGACTACTTTTTGTTAAACACTTCTTTTAACTTACAAGTCATGAATTCTCATCAACAAAACCTATGTATCTCACAGGCATTTTATGCTGACGTACCTATTTTCACATGTGTTCCAGGAGCTAATGTTTGAGGTTGATTTTGCTACACTTAGGCGGACTTGGGCCTTAGTGACTTAAAACTATGAAAGACGGTTTAATTCATGTTATGTTTTCATTATTTCCAAGACAATGTAAACATTAATTCTAATAAAATTAAACTTTAAGTACCATGTGTTATGAAACAATAATTATGTTACTTGACTCCCCGACGTTTCCACCGTGGTTTGTTGTTTTACGCGGTCTGGGTGTGACAGAAGAGTTGGTATCAGAGCTCATGTTTATAGGGAATTATGTTATTAGTAATGGTTTGACCTAGACTATAACCTTTCTAGAACCCTAACACAAGTTATATTGTGTTTAAATATTAAAACAATGAACGTCACCTATCCTTAGGTGATTACCAAAACAAGAACACAAATTTCCAAAACGATTTTGAAATCAATCATCTATTTTAGGATGATTTGTTTTGGCCTTGTGCCTTTCAAGTTTTCAAAATATCGAAAAAGTTTGGGTCTAAATAATGTGAACACGTGCAATCTAGATGGATGGGTGCCTGTACCTCGAGTTTTCTGTCTAGGCTAGAGTGTTCGTACAAATCCGCAGTATCAGACCAATCACTCTTACCTGGGAACTCTTGGGGTGAGTGTCCACTTATAGGCTAAAGCATGTCTTCGCGATACATTATAAAGACCCATTTACTTTGATTAGTCACTATGTGTCGTTTGTTTGTTTTGAGGTAACGAACGAGTGACCACCATCCTTACTTTTCGTCGATATTTATAACATGTCATTTTGATTATCCAACATTCGTCTCACTCGTTTTCTCTCATGCTTTCCTCTTTTAGTATGCCTCCTCGACGAAACGTACAACAACCTGATGCCGAACTGGCAACTATCATAGCACAGCATATGGCTGCTATGCTACCAAATCTCATTACTCAAATTAACCAAGCCAACAACAATAATAATGCACCTGCTCCTTGCAACTTTAAACAGTTTAACTCAGCTAAACCGCTCAAGTTTAGTGGTTCTGAAGGAGCAATTGGGCTCCTACAATGGTTTGAGAGTCTTGAGAGTACTTTTCGCCATGTTCAGTGTCCTGACAATCGTAAAGTCTAGTTTACTTCTAGTGTGTTTCAAAAAAGGTGCTCACGTGGTGGAACGGAGTGATGAGGGATCAAGGTGCTGATGTTGCTATGGGTCAGGCATGGGAGGAACTTAGGGCTCTAATAATGAAAGAGTTCTGCCCTCGTCACGAGCAGAGGGTGCTTGAAAATGAGTTCCATGACCTAAAACAAGACAGTGGTGAACACCGTGCTTATACTGACAAATACGAGGAGTTAAGCTTGCTATGCCCTACAATGGTCACGCCTTTGGACAAGGCGATTGAAAAATACATTGATGGTCTACCAGATCCTGTTCAGGTATTGTCACTGGTAGCATCCCTACTACCATCCGACAGGCCATTGAGCTAGCTGCAACCTTGACTGAATCTCAAGTCAAGAAAGGTAAACTCCACAGAAAAGGTGACAAGAAACAATCTGGCAAGAATGAGAAACAAAAGGGCAAGAAAGTTGAGTCCTCAAAGAGGTCAAGGAAGCGAAAGGCTTCCCAAAACTTCGCTGTTGTGGCACAACCAAACCAGGCAGCTCCTAACCAACAAGCTCAATGATATTCGCTAATTTACACATATTTTAGTCCCCCGTTTTATCTCCATTTTATGCGTTTTCGGCCGTAAAACCGTCATTCGGATACTTAATCATGTATACTTTTGTTTACAGGCTTAAAACAACATACCAGACAAGATGATAGTGAAAACGAGGACTTTTCGGACAAAACGACGAAGCTGCGAACATTCTGTGAGAATTCTGACCTGGGCGAATGGAACGGTCGTGCGGTCTGAGGAACGACTGTGCATCTTCGACAAAACCAGCCCAGTCCGGCAATGAACGAGGGTGCGACTTGGCGTGCAAGGCATTCCCGGTGACGCACGGTCGTGCGTCTGATTGCACCCCGTGCGGATGCGATAATCAGCCAAAACCCGGAAATGAACTACCAGTGCAGCAGTCCGTGCAACAAAAACCCGAAAACAAACGGTCGTGCCATAGGAAGAACGATCCTGCGAGACCGAAGACCGGTCAAGATCTGATGACGTCATGCAGTATGGTGCACCATACCTCCAATAATGCATAAAGTGAACGGTCGTGCAACAGGACGCACGACCGTGTGACATCGAAATTATATAAAAACTTGCAGAAACATTCTGCTCGTAACTCTGGACATTTTGGAAGCGATTCTGGCGATTTTCAGGCTCCGGAGGCTTCTGCTTTCACCCGGATTCAAGCCACATTGTGCCGATTAGCTTCGTTATCTTCCAGATTCTTAATCTTATGCTTGTTTATGGTTTGGTTTTCTAATCTTTCCATGATTTTGTTAATCTTTCAAGCATTTAGATTAATGTTTATGTATTATTGTAGCCTTTGGGCAAAAAGACAACAATCTCTTGCTTGATTATAATCATTAGTATGTTAATCTTTGTTTGTAATGACATTTGGAAGTATTTTCTATGTTACTCTTTGATGATTAGTTTGCAACCTTGTTACTGATATTGATTTCTTGATTATAAGTAATTGTGTTGGATGATTGGTATTTGGTTAGTTAAGATAGTTGAAAAATGATGCTTAATTAATCTTGTATTAGTAAACTTTAAACTTGGTTAACTAGTTTATCTTGGTTAAAATGTGTGCACCATGATACTAGAAATGGTTAGTGGTTTAATAAATTGTAATTATTGTTAATCAAGAAAGCTTGCCTTCACGTAAGGACCTTAACGGGTTAAATGGTGTCGTTATAAATTCTTGCCATGATTTGTTAGCTTAGTTAGTAGTTTAGGCCAAAATTGCTATCTTGATGAATTTATGTGCAAGATTTGTAAAATGAACTCGGTTGTGATTTAATCTAGTTTATGCTTGTCTCGGTGGTTGCATTGTGTTTATCGGTGTCGCTTTCCTTGTTTAAGTGAGGTTAGAAAACTCCTAACGGATGACTAACTTATTTTTAAGAGATTTTCATAGACATTTATCAATTGCACGTTGAAGAACAATTTTAGGTGGTTAAAGTGTGTTTACCGTTTTAACTTTCCGAATGATTGTCATGTTAGGATTCCCGAAAGGGATACTAATTGTCTCAAAATTGGAGAATTGATCAAATGCTTCTAGTGCTAAAACCGACTTAGTTGACATGCTTTGGTTGTGTATTAAGCAAGGCTATTTATCTATTTTCTACTATGCTTTATAAGTATTTGTTTATGCTTACTTTAGTTTAAAAAAAAATCAAACAACTTATGTTTTTACCTGTAGTTTAGTGACAAAGGTCTAGTATTATTCCTCCGCCCATTTCCTTGGATCGATACTTGGTTCTTACCGATACTTTACTACATATATGATGGGGTACACTTGCCTCTTTCGTGTGTGTTTTGATGTTAAAGTAATAATCACTTTTATAAATTTAAAACCAAATCGTGTGTAATTTCATTGCATAATTATGTATATATACGCACACGTCAAGTTTTTGGCGCCGTGCTGGGGAAATGGCAAGCTTTAGGAACGACCCGAGTCATTGTGTTATCGGTGTATATACTTGTTAATATTTGTATATACTTTCTTGATTATTTATTTGTTTATTTATTTGTTAATATTTCTTGCTTTTAATTCGATTTATTCGTTTTCATGATTCTTTTGTACGCTTGTAAATTTTTGTTCCATTTATTTATTTAGTCCGGATTTATGATTTATTTATTCTTTGAGTTTTCGGCTTTGAAAAATCATTTTTATAATAGCCGATTCGATTATTTTTATTGTGTTGATTTTTTTATAAAATTTCAGGCCCATTTTCGGATTTTTTATAAAATTTTCAGCCCATTTTTAAATAATATTCTGTTTCTTTTCAGCAAAAAAAAAAACAAAATTATTATATTAATAAAATATTCATTGTGTCAATTTTTCGTTTGGAGGTTGATGTTCTCGACCCCCACTCCAGAAGTTGTTGAACCGTCAGACGAACCCGAGCGCGATCTAAGGAGGCGTCTTCGTGCGAGAGGGCGTGCGGTTGGGCTACTGCTTGCAGCTGGTGAGTAGGAGCAGGTGGTACCCGCTGAAGCCGAGGGCTCAGGGGCAGCAGGGAACGCAATCTTGGCAGACGACGAGCGACCTTTGAATGAATCTAATCAGCCTAGAGCGACAGGCCTGGAGCCGAGTATCCTACGACCTACTATAGATGCACCTGTTTTTTAAATTAAATCTAGTATTATTAATATGGTGCAGAATTCAGTGCAGTTTGACGGGCGTGAGCATGACGATCCCGGACGACATATAGCGACTTTTCTCCAAGTTTGTTCCACGTTTAAGATTAGAGATGTTTCGGAGGATGCTGTTAGGTGGAGGTTGTTTCCATTCTCATTGCATGAAAAAGCCAGAGCATGGCTTGTCATTACCAGCTGGGTCCATCAGGACTTGGAATGGTCTGGCGAAGCTGTTTATGCAAAAATACTTTCCACCTGAGAAGACAACCAAGTTAAGAAATCAGGTTGTGACCTTTCGCCAAGATGAGGGAGAGTCGTTGCACACGGCTTGGGAGATATTTAAGGATCTGTTACTTGATGTTCCACATCATGGCTTCTCCAAGAGACAGTTGGTCTTGACATTCTATCAAGGGCTTAGCTACAATACGCAGGAGCGATTCGATATGAACGCAGGAGGCGATCTAGGAACGAAGTCGCCGAATGAGGCTTATGAGATCATTGAAAAAGTTGCGTTGAAGTCTAGCTCGCGTCGCGAAGGAGATAGAGGTCGGGCGACATCATCATCATCTCGCGCAGGAGTTCATGTTGTAGACGACTATACGGCCATTACTGCACAAATCTCAGCTCTTGCATCGAAATTCGACAGAACCCAAATGATTGCGCAGGCTGGCTCGGGATGTGACCAGTGTGGAGTGTCACACGAGCCTGGTGCGTGTTTTCAGGGAGTCGTATACGAGGGCCACGAAGAAGTAGATTTCGTGAGTAATCAGGTGAGGCCGCAGAACAACCCGTACAGCAACACCTATAATCCCGGATGGAGAAATCACCCAAACTTTGGGTGGCGAGCGAATACAGGCAATCAAAACCCATTGGGGTTCACTCAACGCGCTCCAGCACCGCAGCAAGGTCAGGGTCAGCAGTTCCAGCAATACAAACAATCTTTCCAGCAGCATCCATATTCATATCAGAATCAGGGCACTGGGAGTAGCTCCCAGCAGCAGGCCCCTCAGTCTAGTTCCAAGTTGGAGGATATGATGGCTCAGCTTCTTACTAGCTCCTCGAGTGCGAATCAGTTGGCTGAAAAACGCTACCAACGGAGCGAGGATCGTTTTCTTTCCCACGAGGGAGAAATGAGGAGTCACAAGGCCTCGATTCAGAATATCGAGAATCGGGTTGGTCAGCTGGCACAGATGATGTCTAAAGTCTTCCGGGCAATACAGAGCCAAACCCGGGCGGGCACAGGGATGTGAATGCTGTCATGACCAGGAGTGGAAAGACTACCGGACCCGTCATATCGGACTCATCACTGATCACTGAAGCGGTCCTGACTGACACACCGGACGAGGTGCAAGCCAGGCTACGCCCAGCAAGTACAGCACAAGTCCAGGAGCCGATCAAAGATTACACTCCTCCAGTACCTTATCCAGGCAGGCTGAAGAAACAGAAGAACGATGAACAATACGGTAAGTTCCTTGAGTTGTTTAAGCAACTACACATTAATATACCGTTTGTTGAAGCCTTGGCCCGGATGCCAAAGTATGCGAAATTCCTTAAGGATATCCTCTCGAATAAACAGAAGCTCGAGGATATATCATATGTGGTGATGAATGAAACTTGTTTTGCCATCCTACAAAACCGTCTGCCCACGAAAATGGGAAATCCGGGTAGTTTTACGCTCCCGTGTTTGATTGGAAACATGTCTGTTAGCCATGCATTGGCTGACTTGGGAGTGAGTATCAATCAAGTATCCGCGTGGATTTGTGGAAAACATGCTTGTAAAAATCGATAAATTTGTTTTCCCCGTGGATTTTGTTATTCTTGACATGGACGATGATTCAAGAGTACCTTTGATACTTGGACGCCCATCCCTCAATACTGCGAGGACGATTGTTGATGTGGCAGCTGGCCAAATCACGCTCCGAGTGAATGATGAGCACGTGACATTCGATATTAAAAGATCGATGCAGCATCTGCAAAGTCACGATGACATGCTTTTTTATGTCGACATTGTCGATGCATGTGTGTGCTCTCATTTTCAAGGTACTATTGACGAGATTGATTCAGACACACGTCTGTCGTGTGGGGACCTGATTGGCTTTACGAATGAGGGCCACGATTTAGAGCAGCCAGTCTATCAGATTGGTGACGATGGTTCCCAGAGTCTGGAGAGATTTCTTGAAATTGTCCATGTAGAAGAAGAGAAAGCAAAACCGTCGGTTGAAGATCCGCTGTCTTTGGAGTTGAAAGAACTCCCGCCACATCTCGAGTATGCATTTCTTGACGAGGAGCGTCGCTTACCGGTTATTATTTCGGCATCATTGGAAAAGGATGAGAAGAATCAGCTTCTTGAGGTTCTAAGACTTCATAAGAGAGCCATTGCATGGAAAATCATGGATATCAAAGGCATCAATCCTTCTTTTTGTACTCACAAGATTCTGATGGAAGACGAGTACAAACCGTGTGCACAGCATCAGAGGCGTTTAAATCCAAATATGCAGGACGTGGTGAAGAAAGAGGTGATTAAGTTGTTGGATGCCGGGATGATATATCCTATTTCTGACTCTGTGTGGGTGAGTCCAGTGCAGGTTGTACCCAAGAAAGGTGGTATGACTGTAGTCGCAAATGATAGGAATGAACTAATTCCTACCCGTACCGTCACTGGGTGGCGAGTTTGCATTGATTACCGCAAACTCAACGACGCTACTCGTAAGGATCACTTCCCGCTTCCATTCATCGATCAGATGTTGGAACGTCTGTCAGGGAAGTTGTATTACTGTTTCCTCGACGGGTTCTCTGGGTACTTCCAAATTCCTATCGCTCCTGAGGATCAGGAGAAGACTACCTTTACCTGCCCCTTCGGCACATTCGCTTACCGGCGGATGCCTTTTGGGTTGTGTAATGCACCAGCAACTTTCCAGAGATGCATGGTTGTTATTTTCCATGATATGATCGAGGATTCTATCGAGGTTTTCATGGATGACTTTTCGGTATTTGGGGATTCCTTCGATCATTGTTTGGAAAATTTGAGAAAGATGTTGAAGATGTGCGAGGAGACGAATCTGGTCCTAAACTGGGAGAAATGCCACTTCATGGTGAAGGAGGGCATAGTTCTGGGACATAAGATTTCTCGTGCGGGTATGGAATTCGACCCAGCTAAAGTTGACGTTATTTCACGACTTCCGCCTCCCACCTCTGTAAGAGCGATACAGAGCTTTCTTGGTCATGCAGGGTTCTACAGGCGATTCATAAAGGACCTTTTTAAAATCGCTAGGCCCATGACCTGTTTGTTGGAAAAACGCTCCGTTCATATTTGGAGATGATTGCTCGAGGGTTTTTGACCTTCTCAAGCAAAAGTTGATTGAGGACCCTATTTTAGTTGCACCGGACTGGAGTCTGTCGTTTGAAATTATGTGCGACGCGAGTGATTATGCTATAGGGGCTGTTTTAGGACAGAAGAAGGAAAAGCACTTTCACCCGATCTATTATGCGAGCAAGACTCTTCACGACGCTCAGGAGCACTACACCACGACTGAAAAGAGCTCTTGGCAGTTGTTTTCGCATTTGATAAATTTAGATCGTATTTGGTGCTTTCAAAAACCGTTGTGTATACTGATCACGCAGCCATCAGATACCTCTTCAGCAAACAGGACGCTAAACCGCGTCTAATCAGATGGATCTTGTTGCTGCAAGAGTTTGATATCGAAATCCAAGATAAAAGGGCGTGTTGAATGTAGCAGCTGACCATCTATCTTGGTTAGATCATGGAGACATCGAGGAAACGCGTTGGGATTCAATCAATGACAATTTCCCACACGAGTCTTTGATGGGTGTTGAGATATGCGATGAGTCGCCTTGGTTCGCCGACTTTGCGAACTATCTTGCTTGCGGGATTCTGATAAAAGGGTTGACTCACCAGCAAAAGAGGAATTTCTTTTCGGATCTCAAGCACTACATTTGGGACGACCCTTTCGTATTTAAGGTGGGTGCTGATCAGGTGATCAGAAGATGTGTATCAGGGAAAGAGGCGACCGATATTCTGCGCCATTGTCACGAGGGACCTACTGGAGGCCACCATGGAGCCAACTTCACCGCCAAGAAGGTGTTGGATTCCGAGTTTTATTGGCCTACTATTTTTCGTGACGCGCAGAGTTGGGTAAAAGCATGCGATGCCTGTCAGAGGGCGACAAATATCTTGGCACGCGATGAAATGCCCCAGAACTGGATACAAGTTTGTGAAGTCTTTGACATTTGGGGGATAAACTTCATGGGACCGTTTCCCCCCTCACGAGGTAACAAGTACATCCTGGTCGCAGTTGACTATGTATCAAAGTGGGCGGAGGCACATGCCTTACCCACAAATGACGCCAGGGTGGTCGTGAGATTCTTGAAAAGTTTGTTCGCCCGATTTGGCGCTCCGAAAGCGCTTATTAGTGACCGAGGGACTCATTTCTGTAATACACAGCTTGAAAAGGCTTTGTACCGTTACGGTGTGCATCACCGTTTGTCCACGCCTTATCATCCGCAGACGAGCGGGCAGGTGGAAGTTACTAATCGAGGGCTAAAGCGCATCCTTGAGCGGTCTGTTGGTGCAAACCGCAAGGAGTGGTCGGACAAACTCGATGAGGTATTGTGGGCATTCCGTACAGCTTACAAGACCCCTATTGGGACCACTCCCTTTAGGTTGGTATACGGAAAAAGCATGCCATTTACCGGTAGAGTTAGAGCATAAAGCTATGTGGGCTTTGAAAACCGCGAATCTGGACTTGAAAACCGGAGGTGAAGCCCGGTTTCTCCAGATCCATGAATTGGAGGAGCTGCGACAACAAGCTTATGAGAGCTCCATCCTCTACAAAGAGCGCATGAAGAAATTTCACGACAAACGCTTGAAGGACCACAAAGAATTCCAAGCGGGTGATCTTGTTCTTCTTTACAATTCACGACTGCGCTTATTTCCAGGGAAGCTTCATTCACGCTGGACAGGACCATACACAGTTAAGGAGGTATTTCCGTATGGTACTGTTGCAGTAGAGAACGCAGATGGCGTTACATTCAAGGTAAATGGTCACCGATTGAAGTTGTACGTTGCTGGGCCGATAGAGTCGGCGGTGGAGGTCATTGAACTCCAAACCCCGCACGCATCATAAGTGTGGGGAGGAGAGAGTCTACGCTACTGACTCGCGGACTAAAAATGTAGCAAGAGCGTATTTTACGCTTTAGGGGTAATTTCATCAATTTTTGTGTTTTTGTAGTTTTAGCGTAATTTAGGTGTTTTCGTAGTTTCCGTTAGTTTGTACAATTTTTAGACGTGCCGGGCGAAGGTTCTATGCTGTGATATTGATTAAACAGTTTGCGTATTGAAAAAAAAATGGCGAAAAACGGCCAAATCAGTTGCAGGAAATGGCCTCTGCAGAAAAAAAAAGTGATCTGCAGCTGTTGCACGACCATGCCACGAGTCGCACGACCGTGCGTTTTCGGGCAGGCTTGCACGACGAGTCGCACCCCCGGTGCATCTCCGAGAACAGCGTGCTGGGTTTGAGCGATGTCGGTGACGCACGACCGTGCGATAGGTCGAACGACCGTGCGTCAGGCTGAGGGCAGTTTTGTCATTTGGCAGTATAAATACCCTCATCTGCAACTCCCATTCAAAATTCGCGAAACCATAGTCGCCCCAGCCGTTCCACACCGTTTTTGCCTCATTTCGCACGGTTTCTTCACACGGTTTCACACCCTTCTTCCTTCTTGTAGATTTTCTGTTTCTTCGCTTTCTAGGTTAGATTCATCCGATTCTCCAAGGCTTTTTAGGGTTCCCTTCATAAACACAAGTGAAACCCTAACCCTTGTTTGAATCGTGCGTATCGTGAACATCCGGTGGATTTTCTGGCCCCTGTTTGTGTAAAAATTTGTTGATTTTCTGAGAAATCTGACTGTTCAAAGTTCAGGGGTCGGATTTTGCAAAAAAGCTGTCGCACGGTCGTTCCTTGGATGGAATGGTCATGCCATTCCGGCTGTTCACGATGTTTGCTGTTGGTCTCGGTGATGCACGGTTGTGCCGTTGGTCGCACGCCGTGCAGATCCGACATATTTTAGCCATCGTTGCTTGTTCTCGGCGACGCACGACCGTGCGTCTCGTCGCACGTCCGTGCGACAGGCCCGTATCAGAAAACAGAATCTTCATAATTACGTGTTCTGCTGATTTTGAGTGAAATTTTTCCTGGTCCTGCTTTCCTAACGATATTCCTCTTACAGATGAATCACCCATTCTTGCAATTTAACCCCGATGATGAGAAAGAAGCTCTTTGTATTCCAAGACGTGATGCCTTTTGGAGAAGGCGAGGGCAATTCGGCGTCCCCCGGAGGCTGGATTGGGATGTTATGAGGGAGCTAAATCAGTATGATAGAATTGATAACATGCTCACTATCCCACTTGCACGCTTAGTATCTATCAACCGACCCATATATCTTGAGCCCACGATAGAGTTCTTCTCCACATATGCCTACGAAAAACCAATTGCTCATAGAAGGCCAAAATTCCGCTACAAGGAGCGGATAAATTTTAGGTTGGGTGGACAATGGCATACTTGGTCAGTGGGTCGATTGGGTAGAAGGCTTGAAATTTACACAAGAGAAGACATGGATTCCGAATTCTTCACGGAGCAGTTTACCTTTGTCACACCCCTTTCTGCGGCGGAAGCACGAGGTGTGATCATGAAAGGTTCTCATTGCATACGAAGAGTAAACATGCTACATGCTCGTAAAATAACATTCAAATACCATAATTTGAAAACATACGTTAGCGTTTACATCGCTAAGTCGCATAAAACATTGTCTTAAAAGTTTACAACTTTATTCAAAGTTAAACACAAGCGACATCCACGAGCATAAGCTAGACCACGCGCACATCCATCCTAGTTACCTGAAATACATGTGAGTTTTTGGAAAAACGTCAACATAAAGTTGGTGTGAATTCATGCAGTTTTGTATTTCATGTTTGTATACTTTGTATGAAAACATAGTTTGTGAGTAAATCAAGTTTTCATATATAAATCCAGTTTCATGTGTACACCACGTACCCATTTATAATTCAATCTTTTCTTGAGTACCCCACGTACTTCAAGTTATATCTCAATCCTCTTGAGTACCCCACGTACTTCAAGTTATATATCAATCTTCTTGAGTACCCCACGTACTTCAAGTTATATATCAATTTTGTATGGTATGAATTTTATGTACATACAGTATTTCTGTAATTATCAGATTGTTAATGGGTTGCAAAGCCATTAACCTGTGGCACGTCATAGGAAGTCACCAAACCTAAGGCATTTAATTGGTATATTCTGAGACACAAAAGCACTTCCTCGGTTCTCGCCCCGACCGGGAGTGTGGCTGCTAGGCACCCGTTAGATCTAACCTTTTGTTCTGCGGTCTAGGTATATTGTTGATTAATGGTGCTTCTGTACCCTATTCGTGACACTATTTCTCATAACGCCTCCTACTTGGTTCTCGTTCTCACCAAGCGCGTTTCTTGTTATCATTTCTCATAGCGCCTTATACTTGGTTCTCGTCTCACCAAATGCGCTTCTCATATTCATATATTTCGTCACACTTGGTTCTCGTTCTCACCAAGTGTACTTCTTGTATTTATATCATACCATTTATAAACATTGTACTTTTGCACATGTATTTCACCCCCGAAGTTATAAAAACTGAAAACAGTTAAAAGAAAAGGGGGAGCATGAACTCACAACTTTGCGTTCCTAGCGTCGTAAACTCCACCGGATTTGCTTAATTAACGTCGTAACCTATACGCGTTTTCTTAACGTTAGTCACTAGACTTGCGTCGCACAAGTACAGTCACTCTCTTTTGTATATATTCTTGTATTAAAAATATTCTATATTTTTAACTACGTATCTTACTTATATTATTTTCTCCAAAAATAAATATAAGTCTTTTGTGTTTTGCACTTTGCACCCGAATTATGTATCTTGTATGTTGTATGTGTATTTTTATATTTCTACTCCTCATGAGTATTTAGTGTATTTTTAAGTCTTAATACACTAACACGTATAACACATACTATAAGCACTTAGCATAAAAGTTGGTGATCAAATAATATATATTTTTCTTTCAAAAATATATACTTAATATCCACTTTTATTCTTGAAGAAATCATCATTTCTTATCACCAAAAATTAGGGAAACCTTGGTAATACTTTTAAGCACATTTTTAGGGAATAAGTTTATCAAAAACTTATATTTTTTTCTAAGTGTCAAAATTTATAAAAATTTTGACAGAGTTTCCCCTAAAAATGGAGGTTTCCCACGTTTTCAAAACATGTGTTTATTTTCTTTTAAATCATCATCAATCATCAATAATCAGCAACAACAATTATCAACAATATTCGTCAACAATAATCACTAATTTCATGAACTTGAATATTTACAAAAATGTGTAGTAACTTACTAGCACATTTAGTAAGTCTTGTTATCTTTAAAAATAAGTTTAATTTCTTAAAAACTTTATTTTTAAAGAATATGAAGTTTTACAACTTCTAGTCGGTTTTTACGAAAACTATTTCTTCGTTAAAACTTTTGTTACACGAGTATCCACACACTTGTTTGTTCACAAAAACCACTTTTGTTTGTGTAAGATCCGGTTTAGAACATGTGATTTCTTTTGATGCTTGGTCTTTTGAAAATACCACTTGTAGATACATAGATCTACTAGTTTTAAACACTTTTGTACAAGTTAAAGCATTTTTACACAAGTTCATGGTTTATGTGTGGTAGTGTTTCACCTTTTAACCCTTGTTACTTCTAAAATAGTTTTATGTTAAGATCCATGATCTTACCAAACTGGGTTAAATGGTGATCCGAGCTACCACAATCATAGATCGGGTCTAGATAATCACAAATTCCAAGTACTACAACTTTTACACAACTTATGTGCTATTAACCACCATTTTAGTGTTTTTACTAGACTTTAATGCTTCAAAAAGTATGTTATCGATATTTAACCGACGAAACTCCTTTTACCCACTTTAGATACGTTCAAACAAGAGTTTTAAACATTATACCTCTAGCTCGGGGCTAGGGAAGACTCTTGATGGAAAATGGGTGGATAAAAGCTAACGGAAGTGGTCCTTCGCGTTCCGAGTGCAACAAAGCTCCTAATACGCAACCTCTAGCACTTGTATCACCTTGGAATGATGAAGATGGAAGTCGAAAATGGGTGGGTGATCATAGGGGGGTTCGGCCGAGACTTAGAGAAGAGAGGGAGAGAAAATTTTTGTGAGTTGTGTGGAGTGAAAGATCTTGTTAGGTAATTCCATGAACTTATAGACTAACATAATTGTATTGTCTAATGGAAAATGTGTTACCTTGATACTAAACATCACACAATTATAATAATCAACTTTGGTACTTTGTGTTCCCCATGGTTAGGGGCCGATTACAATGGGGGGGGGGGGTCTAGTTCGATTGTAACTAAGTTAGTTAGGTGGTAATTAGGGTAAGTTAGATAATTAACTTAGTTACTTGTGTGCAGTACATTACAACGGGTGTTAGGGTATACGGGGACCCTAACTGGCTCAGAAAAAGATAAATAATGTTATTAACAATATTTTCATGTTCCGGGTATAGTCCGGTTGTTCGGTTACATACCGATTCGTTAAAGTGCTAAATTGCACCTTTTAGTGTCGTTTAAGTACCTTTCTTGTACTCTTTCAATTCCCAACACTTAGGGAAATATTCTGGATAATAAAACGACATTTCTGCACAACATTCATATGTTTAAATGCTGAATTATTGCTGAATTTTATAAATTCTGCACTTAAAGTGCGTTTCGGGTGCTTTTTAGTGCTTATTTTTGCTTTCGTATTGCATATATATTAACCCTTGTATGTATTCTTGGGTTTTAATGCATTCTTGTTGTCGGACCTACACCTAGGCCTCAATTCTGATGTCTGACTGCTTTCTGCAGTTCTGTTGACACATTGTGTCTTACCGGTGAGTTTACTATTATTCTGACGCAACGCTCTCGTTTATGCATAAAGCAATATTTTGTAGTATACAACATGCATGAATTCACTTGTTTAATCATGTGTTCAGACATTGCTGACACTTAAACTCATAATTGCAGTCATTAAGCAATAATTATAGTGTACGGAAATTACCGGTTTGTGCCAGTTGTCACAACCTTCCCGGATAATCAAGCAAGGGATGCGTTTTGGGCTGAAAATGCTATTGGTGACCCTTACGACCCGAGAATGTCTAAGGCTTCACGATTGAGAGACCCTTTGGTTCGAGTGATGCATCATGTTTTTAGCCACACCATTTGCGGCCGCATGGACAGTTTAGGGAACTGTCCAACACCGGATTTGATTTTTCTATACGCGCTGGTTGATGGAGTACACATCAACATAGCCGCAAGGATAGCTGAATATTTGGTGAAGTGCTCAGGGAGGACACCAAACACTCAGATTCATGGCGGTCAGTATGTGACCGAAATTGCTTACAATTTGAACCTGATAACTGATGAGGTGCTTGAGAGTCTCACTCTGGTGACCGAAGGGGTATATGTTGATATTCGGCCATTGAAAGCAATGGGGCTGATTGTTGAGTTGGATCGGGGGGATAGATTGAGGGGTCTAAACAACGAGGTCTGGGACCCGTTGCCCCTAGCTAAGGAGGAAAATGAGGATGAGGAGATGCATGATCAGGAGCAGCACGGACCACAGCCACCACCACATTCACCACAGCACCATGATTTCCACCAGCATCAGGAGTGGCCAGAGTTTTACCAGCAGTTCCAACAGATGCGAGTTACGCAGGAGTAGCATGGGACTTATATCGACCAGATTAGGACTAGTCAGGACCAGATCAGGGCTAGTCAGGATCAGCTCAGGGCCACTCAGGATCAGCTTAGGCAGAACCAGGACAGTTTGTACCAGGGGGTGAGTGCTGGATTTTCATACTTATTCGGGGAGATGCATCATGCATATCCCGGCTACTTTCAGCATCCCCCACAGTTCCCACCGTGGAACCCACCGGGTTATGGTGATACGGATCCGCCCTTCACGAGAGATGATGATGGTGACGACGAGTAGGAGGCAGTGGTGTTGATAGTTGGTGATTTTTATTATTTCCGTACTTTGTTTATTTCGGGTGTTTATTTTGGTTGTTATGTGAAACACCCGCGGTTATGTACTTTATTTTCAGACATTTTACTTTGTTTGTCATGTCTTTGTTTGGATTTTTAGTATGTCTATTTATGTACATTATGGTTTATTTGTGTTTATTTTGTTTATGTTCTGTTTTGCTGTACCATATGACATACTTGCAGATCTTGGCTATCAAATCTTGGGCCGGAGCATATGACATACACAGCTTTGGAAGTCTCGTTTCATCAGATATCATCTTGAGGGGAGTACTATTATCCTTTTTCTCTATATTTCGGGTTTCGCATTGGGGATAATGCGAAGTTCAAGTGTGGGGAGGGGGTTAACTTTGTTAACTTTGTTTGTCCTCTATATATAAAAAAAAAATCAGAAAAATCATTCAAAATTATCTGTTTTCTGTATATATTTAGTAAATAAACCGGTTGGTTGTGTTTTAGAAAGCTTCGGACTTGATAAAAACTCGACAAGCAAAATAAATTTTGAAAAAGGAAACCGGAAAGCGTGACAAACAAAGAAAGACTTGCATGAGAGTTTTCACACTTTAACCCATTCCTTCCGTTATGTGAGCATATTTGAGCCTTGATATTGTTATATATTTGTTCATTTCGGATAGGAGTGAGCCGGATGTCATGTGTAATTTAGAACTTCTCACTAGTATGCTTGTTAAGACCATGAACTTGCGGAATTGTGTAGAAGTGATAGAGGCACTTAGATTACCCCTTTGTGTTACCCTTGTTCTTTGTGTTGTGTTTCCCGTATACCCTACGTTACCCTTTAGGATTAACCATGTCGAGCCTTCCCGTTTACCTTTGTCTACCCAACATTATCGCCCACTTAGCCAAATTTAGCCTTTTCATGTTTTAAACCTTTTAGTGTTGAAACTCGGTCAAAATAATCGTTTAACTAGCGCTTGTTGTTGTTTACGTTTCATTGTATAAATCCATTAGTTTTTATGTTAAAAAAATAGAAAATAAAACACCCTAAAATAGGGTGAAGTAGACAAAATTCGAGCAATTTTGATTGATAAAATGATGAAATCTTGTTTATGAGCTAGTTGTCGCGTAAGTAGCCTTTTAAGGCGTTTGTATGTATAGTTTTGTTATTTTGCGCTTGTTAAACGTAGCTACCGAGTTTTAACCATTTCGCCACTTTAAATATCCATTTCCATACCCTTCGCCCAAGCCTAACGTTACAACCCGTAAAGACCTCTTGATTTACACTTTTTTGCATGTTAGTTGGTGGAGACGAGATCTTATGACAAGCTTATGATATTACACATTTCATTGACGAGGCATTGAGTGTTTTCACATACACATTTTATGTATGTTTCATAAATAAAACCGAGTGTGTGTGAACATTGTGAGTTGTGTGAAGATTAACATGTTAAGTCAATTGAAAGTGAGTCACGGCTTTTTGGTTATCGCCACATATTTGCATATACTTGTTGGGTTTGATTCTTTTGATGTTGTCTTTCGAAAAACTGGCTAACCGTTTGTAGTTATTCCAATAAAATAGTGTGTAAATTATCGTTCTTGTTTGATTCTATCTTTTATTGCATTTTAGTTTAGCTTGCTTGAGGACAAGCAAGGTTCAAGTGTGTGGAGATTTGATATTCGCTAATTTACACATATTTTAGTCCCCCATTTTATCCCCATTTTATGCGTTTTCGGGCGTAAAACCGTCATTCAGATACTTAATCATGTATACTTTTGTTTACAGGCCTAAAACAACATACCAGACAAGATGATAGTGAAAACGAGGACTTTCCGGACAAAACAACGAAGCTGCGAACATTCTGTGAGAATTCTGACCTGGGCCAATGGAACGGTCGTGCGGTCTAAGGAACGACCGTGCATCTCCGACAAAACCAGCCCAGTCCGGCAATGAACGAGGGTGCGACTTGGCATGCAAGGTATTCCCGGTGACGCACGGTCGTGCGTCTGATTGCACCCCGTGCGGATGCGATGATCAGCCAAAACTCGGAAATGAACGACCAGTGCACCAGTCCATGCAACAAAAACCCGAAAACGAACGGTCGTGCCATAGGAAGAACGGTCGTGCGAGACCGAAGACCGGTCAACTTCTGATGACGTCATGCAGTATGGTGCACCATACCTCCAATAATGCATAAAATGAATGGTCGTGCAACAGGACGCACGACCGTGCGACATCGAAATTATATAAAAACTTGCAGAAACATTCTGCTCGTAACTCTGGACATTTTGGAAGCGATTCTGGCGATTTTCAGGCTCCGGAGGCTTCTGCTTTCACCCGGATTCAAGCCACATTGTGCCGAGTAGCTTCGTTATCTTCCAGATTCTTAATCTTATGCTTGTTTATGGTTTGGTTTTCTAATCTTTCCATGATTTTGTTAATCTTTCAAGCATTTAGATTAATGTTTATGTATTATTGTAGCCTTTGGGCAAAAACACAAGAATCCCTTGCTTGATTATAATCATTAGTATGTTAATCTTTGTTTGTAATGACATTTGGAAGTATTTTCTATGTTAATCTTTGATGATTAGTTTGCAACCTTGTTATTGATATTGATTTCTTGATTATAAGTAATTGTGTTGGATGATTGGTATTTGGTTAGTTAAGATAGTTGAAAAATGATGCTTAATTAATCTTGTATTAGTAAACTTTAAACTTGGTTAACTAGTTTAGCTTGGTTAAAATGTGTGCACCATGATACTAGAAATGGTTAGTGGTTTAATAAAATGTAATTATTGTTAATCAAGAAAGCTTGCCGTCACGTAAGGACCTTAACGGGTTAAATGGTGTTGTTATAAATTCTTGCCATGATTTGTTAGCTTAGTTAGTAGTTTAGGCCAAAATTGCTATCTTGATGAATTTATGTGCAAGATTTGTAAAATGAACTCGGTTGTGATTTAATCTAGTTTATGCTTTTCTTCATCTCTTGCTCTACTTGGAGGCTACCACTTAGTTGGAGGCTTCCTAATTGAGGTTTCTTCACCTAGAACACAAGTGAGTGTTCTAACTAGTCTTGTTTATTTTTTTTTAGCTATTTCAAGCTAAAAGTCAAACAGTGCTTAACTTTCAGCTTTGACCATTAATTAGTCAAGACAAAGTTCAATTGAACTTTGCAACGTGATCGTAATCACGATGGTTATAATCCCTAGCGATTATACCTACTGATTACCACGTTTACTAGTCGTAGTGACGAGTCAAAGTTTCGGTCAAAATGCACATTTATGTGCATTTTGCGACGGAACTATTTTTGGGTATCAAAACACTTTGTTTTGATACCAAATCAGTTTTCTAACTTAGTTAACATGTTTTAAAATGTTTAACTCATCACTTCTAGTTTAGTGCTTATTTAGGGTCGTGAGTCAAGCGGTCTTGACAACCACTTAGACTTTCAAACCGACCCATTTGGTCGATCGTTAGGATCTGACCAAACACATATTATGACCATAGTTGTATAGGGAATAACCTCCAGAGGTTATACCTTATGGTCACTTCGTTTGGTTAGTTGTATGATAGGTAGTTTATATGCCTTAGGAAAATGACCAAAATGCCCTTTTTGTGCATTAATTCAATTTAAGCATATGTAACCTAAATTTTGACACTTAAACTGATGTTGCAACATTATTAAACATGTTTAGGCATATAAAACTTATCATAGGACTAGTTTAACCATCCGAACGCGCTTTTGCGCAAACGACACGTTAAAGTAGCGTAAACTACCTTAACGAGTCGTAACGGGTCTCAAGCACTTAGGATTGGTTTCTAATCAGAATGTTAGGTTTATTAAATCATTTATATGAGTTCCAACACTCATTTGATTTATGAAACCTCATTCTATCCGATCCACCGATTAGTGTTCCGATTATTAACATAGTTATCCATATTAGGTGTCGTTTGATTCCTTGATTCCTCAAGCGTTATTTGATCTTTATTTCAAGACTATTAAGCAATCTCAAGTGAGTACATAGACCCCTCTTTTACTTTTTGCAAGTATTTTGGGGTGATACACATGTGCTTATTTGTTACTTTCAAGCTTTCATGACATATACATGCTATGTTCATCTAGTACATATATAGTACATGATTTCAATTATGTTTTGCTATGTATGTTGACTTAGCATGCTAGCACATTGATTTTCAAGGATACATTTTGAGGCATATGTTGACTTAGCATATGAACACATTGATTTACATTACGTTTTGCGGCATATGTTGACTTAGCATATGAGTACATTGATTTACATTACATTTTGCGGCATATGTTGACTTAGCATATGAGCACATTGATTTTTATGGACATTTCTACTTCATATGTTGACTTAGCATACTTAGTACACGGTTTTAAAGACATTTTACATGACATGCTTACATTGCTTATGACATTTGGTATGTTTAACGGGACATGATACATTCATTAACATTGATCACACCGCTCGGTACTATGTAATGGTACCATAGGACTTGACAAATCTCGTTCCCCGCTTCCTATGTTTGTTTGGAAGTAGGGAATGATAGAATCCGAATACATTTTTGATAAACCTTTGACTTGATAAGGGTTTATCCGACTGTCTCAAGGCTTGAATGTATGCGATAAACAAAACCATATAAATGTCCGTATCAATAAAGCATTGGTTTTCAAAACATAACTTTTGATTTAAACATTTATTTATTCAAAGACTTTGTTTTGTACACCACATTTGGTAACACAAGAAATTTGGTTATACATGACATTATTACATATGGTTTGAGTAAAGATTTTTTTAATTCACCATACAAGACATTGGTTGTTACTTCATTTGCTATACAAGACATGGTTTATACATGACATTGAGACATGAGACATTGTTATACATGACATTTGACATTGGTTTAAACAAGACATTTTTGGTGGTTATTGGTAAGTGATTTTAATAACGAGGTGTGTGTGATATGATAAAAACATGGTGGTTACGCCGCTGGTACTTCCTATATATAATTGCTTTTATTATATTACATATCGTAGCGTTATCTAAACCACTTTGACAAGGACAAGACATGACATTTTTATACAATATACGACATCTTTTATACAAGACATGTTACTTTTATATCAAGAGAAGACATATTTTATAAAAATTATTTTCATTTGGTTATTTATTTAGCCATACATCATTCTTTTATATCATCTGATTTTCATATTGATTTTCACATGATTTTATAAAAGAAAACATTTTACAAGATTCATGACTACTTTTTGTTGAACACTTCTTTTAACTTACAAGTCATGAATTCTCATCAACAAAACCTATGTATCTCACCGGCATTTTATGCTGACATACCTATTTTCACATGTGTTTCAGAAGCTAATGTTTGAAGTTGATTTTGCTACACTTAGGCGGACTTGGGCCTTGGTGACTTAAAACTATGAAAGACAGTTTAATTCATGTTATGTTTCCGTTATTTACAAGACAATGTAAACATTAATTCTAATAAAATCAAACTTTAAGTACCATGTGTTATGAAACAATAATTCTGTTACTCGACTCCCCGACGTTTCCGCTGCGGTTTGTTGTTTTACGCGGTCAGGGTGTGATGAGATTAGTGAAATTAGTGGACTGAATTTGCCAAGTTTGAGGGGGAAATTCAGTGATGAGATTAGAGAAGTCAACATTTGAAAAAATGAGGGGGAATAAAAATTTTATCAGAATATGTTTAAATTCCAGCATTTTTGAAATTCGTGACATGCAACAGTATTCAGGTGGTTTCGACTTCAGATTATCTGGGGATGCATAGGATCTGGTTTTGTTAGTTCCTGTTCATGCACACTAAACTCCCCATCAGCCTGAGCTCATAGTTAGTTCGTACAAGATGATGGGGGAAAAGAGCTAATAGAACAGTACAAGTATTGTTCTATATATAGTACAATCCTAACCACTGAGCATCTAATGCTAACGTCACCTAGACAGTGACATCTAACAGACTAACAACCTCTAAACACTGATACATACAAAACACTAATACATTTAACAACTGATAGATAAACACTGATGTAGCTTTCCACTATTGTTGCCTAAACACTGATGTTGCAAATCAGTGCTTTCTTCAAAGGGTGACCGGGTCTTGAGTCAGCAGTGCTTTAGTCTTCATCAGTACTTGTATAACAGCAGTTGTTAGGACTTCAGTCTTTATACTTTAACAGTTCTTGAGTAACAGTTGTTGTGGAGATTAGTACTTGGAAGCATCAGCTGATAGAAACACTGTCATTAGAGAGAACTTAGGTCATGCATTGCTTATTGTGATCAACTGTTGAGAACCAATTTTGGCTTTCAATATCATCTGTTCTTCTGGGCTTGATTACATGGGCCAACAATCTTGTGAGAACTGTCAAAATTCCGGGTATCCGTACAATTATTAAACAATGATTAGTGCTTAATGACTGTGCTGAATTACAATCAATTACTTGAGTTGCTTTCTAATTATTGCCATATACATACATGTGCATCATATATTGCAAACGACATATCATTACTGCATGCGAACTTTGTTGATTCGAATGATGCACAAAGCACTGACAGCACATTTATTAGACAAATCAGAAAAATGTTGACGGAGTTCAGTAAATAGACAGACATTGTATTAAGACACAGAATGAGCCAGAAACCAAGTATTACACTAGTATAGTGTGTAGGAAAGTAAGGATCATAAAACTGCCTTCCTAATGATAGTTTAAGTGCCGGAAAGTGCCTAAAACTCACATAAACTGCACAATTCTGCGGAAAATAAGCAAATTCAGCATTTAAACACACTAATATCATGCAGAAATATGGTTAAATGGTCCTGAATGCTTTCCTAAGTGCCGGGAATCGAAACTGTCATAAAAGGTAACATAAAGCACACTAAACTGCGAAGTTTAGCACCTTAACGAACCGGTAACCAACCGAACAACCGGACACTACCCGAAACACCAAATTTTTGCTAGAAGCATTGTTTTAACATTACCAAGCTAGTTATGATCCCCGAACATCATAACACACTATATAACATCTAGTAACTAAACAACCTAACTAAACACTTGAAATCTAACCATGATCTAACTATATGGTTACAAGCTAGCCTATACCCCCCACCTAGTTCACAGCCCATGATGTGGGTCCCACTATTGATTTTATTTGTTATAAAAATAGATCATGTTCCTCTTTATTAAGCATAAAATCCAACGGGAAAATGGTGTGTTAGGAGATTATAAGTTAGTCCACTAGTATCATAACCTTTCATTCATCAACAACACACCACTTCACTTCACTTCACTTCTCTTCCTTCTCCTTCCCTCACCTCACGGCCGAGAACCCCCACACCATCATCATCATCATCATCATTCATCTTCCATACATTCCAAACATATACAAAGGTGTTAGAAGGTGCATAAGGAATCTAGGAGCTTTCGAAAGTTCAAGGACCTTCACCATTTGCTTTTATCCTCTTCTTTTCATCTCTTGATCATCCCTAGCCTTGAGCTAGTGGTAAGAAAACTAATCTCTTCATTTTACATCTTATTTTAGTGGTTAAAAGATGATACATGATGTTAAGTTTGAAGAACACTAAGAATCAAGAGAATGGAACATGAACATAAGCTTAAATCATGAAGAAATCATGTTGTTTATGTGTTGTTATACTTGTTGATTGTTGTTTACTTATGTAAATGATGTAGATCATCATATGATCTTGCTAGATCATGATTAAAAACATAATCTAGCAAGATGAGAGGATGAAAATGTTAGAGATTAATAGATCATCCTCATGAAAGACATGAACTTGAAAGAATATATTGTTTTCTTGTAAAATGATGATTAAAATGAGATGTAAGTCTTGTAGATCTAAAATTTCAAGGATGTTTTTTTCAAGAAACCAAGTTAAAAATACAAGTTTTACTTAATCTTGGTTCTTAAATAAATAAACCTTATTTTTGGTGGTTAATAAAGTGTAGAAGCACATATGTGACAAGAAAAATCCATGAAGAAACATTTTTAGAAAATGTGATTATAAGTTGTAAAGAACTAACTTCTTTAAAAATGATGTTTTTAAAGAAACAACCACACTTTAAAGGGTAACAAGACTTACTAAATACACTAGTAAGTTACTACAAATTTTTATAAATTTTCAAGTTCATGAAGTGGTAGTTTATGCTTGTTTTTGGCAAAATTGGTAAGTGTAGATTGTTTATTATTGATTATTGATTGATTATGTTGATTTACAAAAGAAAATGATATGCCTTGAAGGCATGAAAACCTCCATTTTTAGGGGAAACTATGGCAAATTTTTTCTAAAAATTAAACACTTAGAAAAATGTTTCTAAACAAATATTTACAAGTAAATTTCAAACCATGGATTTTCACATAAAGTTTGCCATATATTTTGTTACAAAAATTACAAATATTGGAGGTTGGTTTTGATAAATAAAAGTGACTAAATATGTATTTAGGAAATATATATTTAGAAGTCACCATATGTGTGATTATTTGTATATTTTGTGTATTAATTATATTATTTTAGGACTTGAAATAATATAACTCATCAAAATACCAAAGATTACAATCCAAAATATTAACAAAATTTCCAAGGAATAAATATACAAAGGATACCCAAATTATTGGTGAAACCGAACAAAGGAATATAACTTACATAAATATTCTGGAAATAAGTTCATAAGTATATTTTGGTAAATAATATTTTGGACACCAAGAGAATGAAAATATGATTTTTATAATTATTACAAAATATATCATGTTTTTGACAAGGAGAAGATATATTATTTTTGGGGAGAAAATATGTATTTTCTTGAATACACATGGAATACATTATTTTTGGGTGAAAATGAGTTTATATATATTTTATAAGTTAGACTGGGAAATATACTATTTTTGAGACTTGTATGAGATTTATAAATATTTTTGCCAAGACAAAAGTTATAAATAATTTTTCTAAGTAATATTTGTTAAAATATATATTTTGGAAATATATATTGATGTATTTTTATTAAAGTTATTATTCCGAAAAAGTTAATACAAAAACTAAGTATAAGGATACTTAATAAATGCAATAAAATACGTATTCTCATACGTATAAATATACACCGGAATGCGACACCGATACATGGCAAAAATATACAAGTATAAGAATACGAATACAAATACATAAGTGTGATAAGTTAAAATATATTATTCTAACTAATATTCCAAAATTTGATAAATATAATTTAAGTTAAAATATTTATTATTTTAACAAATAATTATATAACTTGTAATAATATTGAAGACACAATGGAACGTAACTCAAAGACGCTAATTAATACTAAGTCAAGGCACGACCCACTCGTCTAATAGATCCTAGTACGTTGTAGGTAGTCGTGTACTCCAGAGTAAACTTTGAGTTACAGTCGGATTGAAGAACGCAAAACCGTGAGTTCATGTCCCCCTTTTCTTTTAACTGTTTTCAGATTTATAACTTCGGGGGTGAAGTACATGTTACAAACTGTTTACAAATATTTATATGTGGTATGGTTAGCTAAGGAAAGGTACTGCTAGATCATGTGAGTGGTGGGTAAAACGCTTAAGACCATTAATCCTCGTACTAGGACCGAGGGAAATGAGTGATAGATCTATTTGGGTGTAGCGAGCCCACACCCATGTGGACCAGGGTTTGGCCCATGAGGTGATTATGTCTTCAAACTGAAGCCCGGTGCAAAATCTGCTAGGTTTGAGCCTTCCTGCATCACGTCACACATATTAATGGCCTTACAAACCATTAATGATATGTTTTCCTTGTTGCTTTCATACTAGGGTTTGACAAATACATACTTACTTATGATGACTACAAAGTTTATTCGAGCTCACACACTATACACATGAACTCGCTCAACTTTTGTTGATGTTTTCAAACTACATGTATTTCAGGAAACTAAGTATGGATCTGGCGGGCGTTGAAGTTTTCAAGTGTTTTTTGGAATAAAAGATGTCATCTGGTGTCGAATGGTTAGGTGTGTGTATCCTATCCTGGATAGGATGCATATTCCAAAGCCTAGTTTTCATTAGTGTCTTTTGTGAAGTCCTTATGGAACTTAAAACTTGTTGGTGTTGTATTATGAACGTGAAGTCTGTGTTTTGGGATTTAAAACAATGTTTCATGTAATGTTTTTAAGACTATCTATGGATGAACATCTTGGTTTTATCATATAGTTGTTTGTTGTGATTGAATGCAATGATATTAAGCAAGTCACACATAATCAAGCTTCCGCAAAAGTCAGGGTGTGACAAATCTCCCCCTAGAACAGATGATGCCAAAACACTTCTTTATTCTTGATCTTTATTCTCTCATTAACTTCTCCCTGATTTTCCCTTTGAATTGTAGTTCAAAATTCATGGAGTCTTCATCATCCTCATCCCTGCAGAGTTGAAGTTCTAAAAGATCTAGGAGGTCAGCTGCATTCAGACCTAATGCATCCTCCCTTGAAATGTGTTCAACTCTTCCATTGGACTTGAGCAAAGTTAATACATGGGTCTTTCTATCAGACTTCCACTTTAGTATTTTTGAGTTCAATGGATTTCTGGTGAAAGCCTTTATTTTATGAAAGTTTGGTGATGGAGGTCTGCTTGTCAGCCTTTGAACTGTTTCAGCAAGTTGAGCTTAAAGCTTTAAAGAGGCATCATCCAAGCCAAACATGATATGATTCTTGATAGATGCTTTCAAGATCTCAGCTTCTCTATTTGCATCTTCCTTATCCATCTACTTCTGTCTTTTTCTTTGATCTAAGACATGAGTGGATAAGTCAGAGGATGTGAACAGTGTTTTCAGAGAGAGGGTCTGCTGCTTTGGCTCATCAATGGTTTTATCTTTGTATGCTGGTTTCTTTGGTGTTGTAGGATCTATTTCTCTAAGTTTCTCCAGCTTATCATGTGACATATGTTTATTTTAATCCATGTACTGTTCCGAACAGCTTTGTATTTAATAAAATATGGTGTTTTAATTTCAATATTTGTTTAATTATTTGTGACATTAGTACGTTTTCAATCATTGTTCAATTCCGAATTCTCAAACATGTTCTGGAAGTGAAATCATAAACCGTTATGTAAACATAATCAGTTTAACGTGACGTACACTCCGGAACTGTGACATAAGCCAAACATACCCTAAATACCCTTTACATAACTTAGAAATAAGTTTCGAAGGATTCGGTATGGCAAAAACATGTTTATTCGAACTTTAGAACTATTTGCGACAAAACTGCGTAATGAACGTTGGTGATCGCCTGGATAATATTTAAATCCCAAAAATATTCTGTCATGATTAAAATTTTATTTTTAATCATGTTCGTGTTGAAAAATAAATTAAAACGCTTAAAAACGTTATTTTTTCAAATTTTAAGCGCATACCGCGTGTTACTGCGTAACACAGTGTTTCTACTGCAAAACGCGGACAACGCAGCCAGTCTCGGCAACTGATATTTATTTCAGTAATATTTTGGCGAGTTTATTTTTATAGAATAATAAAAATAATTTAGAACCCATAAACCGGGATTAAAACACTAGACTTTTCACTTAACCTCCAACTAGTTACTTACATTTACCATTCAAAAAAAATTACATTTACACCCCCCCCCTTGATGTTCACGGTCACAAGGACCCACCAAGATCACACCATATCTCAAAGATTTTATTTTTCTTATATTGTGATCTTGATTGATTTGGTGGACAAGATTTTGAGAGATGAAGATCTATAAGTGTGGCACAAGATCACTTCATTTCTTCACAACACTCAACTTCACTCCACCTTCTCCTCTCTCTCTCCTCCATAACCGTAAACACCACCACCATCTCCTTTTCCATTTTTTCAACTTTGTTCTTCAAGATCAAACTCCATTCCAAGCTAGTTTCAAGTTGGTGTGAAGATCCAAAGGAGTTTCCAAGGTGTTTTCAAGTGATTTCAAGCTCCATATCATCAAAATCTCATAAAAAACTTACTTGAATCTTGAAGGTATAAAGTTTATGTTTAAATCATACACTTGATTCTTGGTTGTTCTTGATGATTGGAAGTTTCTCTTGAATCTTGGAATTTTTCACAAACTTTAAATCTAAAAAGAAATGGGTCTTGATACAAAATAAAAATGGTGGTATATATGTGTGTATATATAACCGTACATATATATATATGTATGTATGTGTATGAGGTTCGAGTTTGATTTTTGATAAATACTTGTTTAGGATGCTTGCTTTCATGAATAAGATTATGTGCAAATATGTTAGAGATATAAAGGAGTGATTGAATCATGAGTTATAATTTGAAATAATGTTAGTATTTTGACATGTAAATGGCTGAAAATTTATTAGACATATTTGAGAATTTTTAAGTTGTTGCTTGTTCTTGAATGATAGTTAAAATGCAAGTGTTTGATGATTTGTGTATGATATGATGAATGTTCAATTAAATAAGTAAATAAACATGAATAAATCACATGTTTGAGTCATTTAAATTCATATGAGATGATAATGATATGATAGTGTGCTTTAGACACTTGTACATAAGAATACATGTTGATTTAAAGCTCAAGATGTCACACCCCCAAAATCCACCTGCGGAGTACTACCGCTTGGAGGCGTGACTGACCAGGATCCAGCCACCAATCATATTGAACAAGCATATAAGTAGTTATAAAATCCAACCAATACAATTGGTGTTCAAACAAAACATAGTTAAGTTGCAAGCGGAAGCATAAGTCTTAAATCAAAACATAAGTTTAATTGTTTCAAAGTTTAACATGGCACACAGTCGTCCATGTCCCACAACGATCCTCCTCCATGCAAGCTCCAGCTAAGAACCTAAGGACCTGCAAAGCATGTAGTAACGAGTCAACAACAAGTTGAGTGAGTTCACGGTTGGGTGTTCGTTTTAAGTTGTTTCGAAAACAGTTTCCTTTAGCTGGCATCCTGCCGTGGGGGTTACCCCATAGTTAAAAACATGACTTGTTTATTCCCGGTTACTCTGGCAATCCAGCCGTGGGGGCTACCCCGTGTTAGTTATCTGTCATTTCGGCCGTGGGGGCTACCCCATGTATACACTAGACTCGTTACCATATCGACTGCTGACTGTAGTCATGTTTATGTGCCCTGAAACTGTCAATGTCTATCATCATTGACGTGCCCCAGATCCTTTAGTTCACGCCCGTCCTCTGCGGCACGGTGTGAGGTTTGTCAGACCTAAATAGCGCTATCTAACTAATGACCCGCTCGCCATTGGCCCGGCGATTAAGTCGATATAAAAATGAGGGACTTCATGATAGAGTTTTGGTCTAGTACGAGTTATCTGTCCGTGAGGACGAGGAATTACATTCCTGAACCATTGCTGTCCTACCCAAGGAGGACGAGGAACCCATGTTCCTTAATCCCAATTCCCGACCCCTGGGAATCCCATGCTTTGTAGAGGGTGTGAACTCACCTTGGTTTGCTCGGTAGATACACAGAAAAGTCAAACAAGCAATATTGTGGTCACTCGCGTCCTATCATAGTTGTATCATACAAGTCAGGTTCAAACCACGTATTGCACGTATGTTCTACACGTATGCTAGCACTTTGCATGCAAGTTCATCCATGGAAGCCCAAATAATCATTCAACAGCACGTATAAGGTCCATGCATTAGGCCCAAAGGTCCGGCCCAACTACTTAAGTCCGAAATGAGGTGCAAGTCCAAACAGCGTATAGTCTCGAGTCGCAACTAGGCGTTCTCGGCTCGCAACCCGAGTCGCAAACTGCGGTCTCGAGTTATCATGGTCACGGTCTCGAGTCGCAACCGGACTCGTAATCATGGTCTCGGTTCATGCTGTTTTTGGTCTCGAGTCGCAACCGGACTCGTAACTGAGATTTCGAGTTGTGCTGTTTTGGTCTCGAGTCGCAACCAGGCGTTTGCGACTCGCAACCTGTGTCGCAATCGGAGATCTCGAGTTGTCATGTTTAAGGTCTCGAGTCGAAACCAGGTGTTCTCGACTCGCAACCTGAGTCGCAACCAGGTGTTTCGTCTCCCAGTACCTGCTGATCTGCATAATGTACTAACCAATAGAAATCCGATTTCATGCAACAGTTTGTACTATCCACTAAACATGTTTTCTTGTCTAATACTTACCAAAAACGGATCAAACATCAAATTTCAAATATCACAAGCCACATTCATATCATATTCATCATGTTCTTCAAATATTCAAGTGGTTCATCATAATCATCAAATGTTCATAGCACAAACAACTCTTATTCAAACACACTTTGCATTTTACGGACAAGAGTTATAATTCCTAAACTAGACAACAAGCTCATCTTGCAACAAAACATTTGTTCCATAATCTCATACATAAAAATCGGATGATCATGAATAGCCCTAAGCTCATCATTCTTTTGTTATTCAACTATCTTGTTCAAATGTTATTCTATAAAAGTCATGTTCTCCTAAGCATGTATCATTTAATCAAACAAGAACTCATAAAACAAACAAACACTTTAATCATGCATGAATCTTTAGCAAGCAAACACATTATCAAGTATCTTCATCACACATCATCATCAACCGAAATGCTACACACTATCATCAACCGAATACAACACATGGCATGAATCACTAACCGGTTAAGTTTTCAAGGGAGAACTTAAGCTTGAATCCGAGAGCTCTTGTGTTGCCGGTCGAATCCGAGAAGAAGGAGAAGAAATGTGATGTTTGGTGTCTAGGGTTTTAGTGAGAGGGAGTAGGAGAGTGTGTGTGTTAACCAAAGAAAATGGCAACATGGATAATCACCAAGGTTTTATACTTGTTTCACCTTGTGCACCCTAATGGGCTTTGGATGAGGTGCACGGCCCAACCGGCCCATATGTTACACTGTTCACTCGAGACCTGTAGGATCGGATTCCGACCTAAACGAGTCGTTTGGAAGAGTTCTAGTCCGTTTCAAAGGCGGAAACAGAGAAACGGATGGTAAAACAGCTTGTTTCACAATTTAATCTCCTTATATATTGATTTGACACAGTTTACAATCGAAAGGAAAACCGGCAGCACCTCGGTATCTAGTTCTGGTAAATGTTGCAAATGAAATACACTCTAACCTATTTATAGATGATAAGGTTTCGCTTGAAACTCTTCAAGCGACACCCACATGCACTCTTGAAGCGAAATGTTACAATTTGCTTTGTCTTGAAGCGAAACTGACAATGTTCACGTTGACTGAAGTGAAATTGTCATGCAAATGTGATATTCTGTTTTGTCTTTTGTGGATGATGTCACTTGTGATGTAACTCGTGTGATGTCATCATCAAGGATGATGACATCATGCCTTGTTTAGATCCGCATCGTACCCGAGACTCGATACAAGACGAAGACGACAGATGTGTGCACCAACAGACTCCCCCTCAGATGTTGACGAGTCTTAAGTGTCGAGTCTTTGCAATCTTCAATCTTTATCAGTCTTTGGACTTCCTTCAGGATCTCTACCTGGCTCTATTCTATCTCCAATTCTCTCTCTCTCTAACAGACTCCCCCTCAAAACATGCTGGGATCGTAGTCTGGCTTTTACAGAATTTCAGAATCCTCAGGTATCGGAACCTGGCACTCTATCTACTATCCTGCACATCCTCTACCCAAAAATAAGATTCACAAGAATAAAATATTTTACAATTTGTCAAATATCAAACACCAACACTGAGCCTTCTCCAATCAATATACAAACAAACATTAACAATGATCATTTAACAAAAATTTTTATCTCTAAAAAACTTTTCAATCAAATTCTCCCAAACCTATTCATCATGTTCAGCACTCGGAATTTTGAAAATCAGCTCTTCAACATCAGTTGTCTAAAATCTTTTTGGATTTTTCAAAATTTATGCTAAAACACACCGAAAATCTTTTTGGATTTTGAAATAACAGAAATAAAATGCAGAAATGAACTATTTACATACAATATTTTTGTGAGTTTGTGTAAGAGGATCATATCAGTTTTTGAGACAAATCACCAACACCGTTAAGCTTCATTTCATTTTAAGTTCTAAACAATTCACTTAGATTGTCAGTATACTTGTCCACTTAAATTTTCACACAAAGTTCAACTGCTTCGAGATACGAATTAGTGTTTTAGGACTTAAACATCTACATGTGTCCCACCTCAGTATATACTCCCGTATCCAGACCCCAATATTCAGTCTTACAGGTGAGTATACCACAGATGATATCTGTAAGGGGAATAAATTATGCAACCGTGATAGCTCAGGTCAGAACTTCCGTTCAGCAGAGAGCCTAGTTGACTTTTAGGAGTGTCCCCTTTAGAGGATCTTTTGTATTACAACAGCCATGATTAGCATTTTTCAATGTTTCATCATTTTTTAGCTGAGGGTGGTGCTATATTTCAAGCAAGCAGAAAGTATTCTCCGGGGACTAGGCCATTGCTTCCGCAAAATCAGAAGTCCCGGGATAATACCCCAGATATCACTGAGTATAAAGACCTAGTATCTCAGAATACGGGACCCTTCAAACAAGATTTCAGGGGTTACCTATATATCCTGGAGGTGTTCCCCACGTAGACGCAAGTAAATTTTATGTTTATATCTCGTCACAATTTACTAAATGTGCAAAAACCTACTGACATATCCACAGTGAGATTGTTTATCACATTTTTACTTTACAATTCTTTAGTATGCTGTGACAGTCCACTGATGTACTATCATTTCCTCTTTTTACAACGAAACTCATTTTTGAATTTTATCATGTTTTTGGCTTTTTCAAATTTTCAAATGTTTTTGGATTTTCTGAAATTTTCTACTCCCCCTAAAATACAAATACATGAAAGGAAATTTGAAAACAAACTATACAGTAAAGTGACAACTGATATCAAATCACCTCAATTCGCCATCCACCTGGCATAAACAATCAGAACTCCCCCTTACACAAAACTATTTTCTCATTATGATTTCAAAATACTTAAGTTTGTTTTAACCAAAATGATTTTTCCGGAAAATAAGTTTTGTTGATTTTACCACTTGTAAAGTTAGGGGTTCATCATATCGTTCCTCAATCATTTGTAGAAAATCAAGTACAATTTAATGTCCTTGATTTACCACTTGACGTTGAAAACCTCTTTCAACCACTTGTAATTAAACACAATCAAATTCTGATATAAAGAATGATGCCGATTGTAACACCTGTGCCTCCACGGCCATCAAACAAATACCAAACCAATGAAATATTGTATTTCATACTTGGGATTTGTAAAAATATGTGTATCATTTGCACATATCAATTTCTGTTCAATTTCAAACTCTAAATCGCTTTCTGGAAGGTTATACGCGCACGGATGCGTAAATATAACCAGTTTAATGCAACGAACACTCCGGAATAGTGAAATAGGCTTTACATACCTTAAATAACCTTTACATAACTTAGAAATAAGTTTTGAAGGCTTTGGTATGGCAAAAACAAGTTAATTCGACTACAGGGACTAAATATGACAAACCGCAAAAGTATGTCAATTTGAACTGTAACGAACATTCCGGAACATGACCATAAGTTAAAAACACCTTAAATATCCTTTACATAGCTTAGAAATAGGCTTTGAGGGGTTCGGTGTGTTAAAATAAACTTTTGGGTCATTCAGGGACTAAAAGCGTCAAAAAGTGCACAAGTTTGCATTTTCGCGCATAACTTACGTTCTGAATACATCCGGACATCCAAAAATTTATGTAAGCATGACTACATTATATTTTAGTGTTCGCCATAAGAAAAATCCATTCGTCGCGTCATTTGGATCGTTTTTCGCGCTTATGCGCATTCCGTCGTAATTAACCGAACATCGCGACCGTACGGCCAAACGAACCGACATCCGAGATATTTTTGAACACATTTTAAGTTCCCTATACTTTAACTTCATTTTAGAGCTTTGAAATGGGGTTAACGGGCCTTAAACGTGTCGAAAATGGGCTGAATGCATAACAGGGACCAAAAGTGTAAATCTGCCAAACTTAGGCCTAGCGGTGCGCTACACTTTTAGTGTAGCGGTGCGCTAGCCTATGCCAGAACAGATAATAACAAACAGTCAGCAGATTATCAGCTGATTAAACCACAACCACATGTTTGCAACTTGCATTTTCAGCTGATAAACATCATTTCTAGCCACCACAACTTTGTGACAAGTGTACGGCTCGGATCGTGGCACGATATTCAAGAAACGATCCTAACGGCTCTACTTTTCCTATAAATACCCACCCCCCCATTGCTTCAAAACCCACAAATCTGATCATTTGGGCTCTAAGTTGGAACCTTCGTTTCATACCTGAGTTACTTGGATCGGGATTAGCATTCGGGGACCCTTCGTAAGTCCTCTTTCGTTCTTTTATTGCTTTTCGAGTCCGAAAGTCAAACTTTGTTTGACTTTCTGCATTGACCAGTTTATGGTCGATGCAAAGTTCGTTTGAACTTCATAACGTGAGCGTGATCACGATGGTTATAGTCCCTAGCGACTATACCTACTGATTACCACGTATTCTAGGCTCAGTGACGAGCCGTAGTTTCGGGCAGAATACGTATTCTTACGTATTTTGTAACCAAACTACTCTTAGGTATCACAACCGTTTGTTGTGATACCAAACCTGTTTTCTAAACTTAGTTAAGCATGTTTTGACATGCTTAGCTCGTCACTTTTAGTTTAGTGCTTAGATAGGGTCGTAAGGTAAGCGATCTAAACAATCGCTTATACCTTCGAACCCGACCCGTTTGGTCGATCATTAGGATCCGACCAAGCACATTAGGTGACCATAGTATATAGGGAATAACCTTACGAGGTTATACCTTATGGTCGCTTCGTTTAAGTAGTTGTATGATAGGTAGTTTATATGCCTTAGGTAAATTACCAAAGTACCCCTTTGATGCCAAAATTCATTTTAAACATATGTAACATAACATTTGACATCTAAACTGATTTGACAACCATCTTAGACATGTTAAGGCATATATTACTTGTCATAGGACTAGTTAGGCGGTCCGAACGCGTTTCACGCGAACGACGCGTTAAAGTAGCATAAGCTACCTAAACGGGTCGTAATGGGTCACAAGCACTTAGGTTAGGTTTCATTTAGTATGTAGGCTTTGTTAAACCAAATGACACGAGTCTCTACACTCGTTTGGTTTACGAAACCTCATTCTATCCAATCATCCGATTAAGGTCCGGTTATTAACATAGTTACCTATATTAGGTGCCGTTTGATTCTGAGATCTCTAGCATTACTTGGTGATTATCTTTAGACATCTGAGCAATCTCAAGTGAGTACATAGACCCCTCTTTTACTGTTTTCCAAACTGTTTTGGGGTGGAACACATGTGCCTACTTGTTACTTTCATGCTTTCCATGTTTTCACATCATATACCTGCTATGTTCGTTAGTACATTATAGTACATGATTTCATTACATTTTATGCTATGTATGTCCATTGCGTTCATACTTAGTACATCGTTTTACATTTACATTTTATGCTATTTATGTCCATTGCGTGCATACTTAGTACATTGTTTTTCATCACATGCTTACATTTTGGTATGACATTTGGTTTGTTTACATGGGACAATACATTCATTAACACCGATCATGCCGTTCGTTAGTAGGTAGTGGTACCATAGGAATTGACAACTCCCGTTCCGGACGTCCCAGGGAAAGGGGATGAAAGGAATGACCGAATTCGTTGATATGAGACAGATAGACCTTTAATTTGTTTAAAGGGTTTATCACCACAGTCGCAAGGCTTGGATGTATGCATTTTCACAATACCGCATAAATGTTCATATTAAATATTTGCATGCATTTACACAAAACATAGCTTTGATTTAAACCAAGTTTTACTTCAATACTTTGTTTTTGTGCATATGGTTTAGTTGAGACATTTCACTTGCCATACATGACATTTTGACATAGACATTTGACATGGATATTTGACATAGACATTTGACATGGATATTTGACATAGACATTTGACATGGATATTTGACATAGACATTTGACATGGATATTTGACATAGACATTTTGACATGATTTACATCTTGACATGAACATTTTACATTGTTTGGTTTGGTTTGATTAAGTGATTAAGTAACGAGGCGTGTGTAATATGATACAAGCATGGTGGATACGCCGCTGGTACTTCCTATATATAAGTGTTTGTATGGTATTACATGTCGTAACGTTATTTAAATCATTTCAGTTTGAGACATAGAACATTTCATACAAATAACATACTTTTCACAAGACATTGATTTATAAACAACTTATCTTATGCAAACACATTTTACTTGGTTATTCATTTAACCTTACATTTATTTATACTTATCATCTGATCTTATCGTTTTTCAAATGATTTAAAAGACAAAGCAAATAACAAGGTTCATGACTAAACATTTTCTCAAACATAAGTCATGAATCTTATTTTCACAAAACCTATGTATCTCACAGGCATTTTTATGCTGACGTACCTATTTTCACATGTGTTTTTCAGGAGCTGTTGCATAAGATGTTCAAGATACACATAGACAGACTTGGGCTTTAGTGACAATAAAAGATGCAAGACTAGTTAATTATGTTGTATTTCTTTGTTTGTTAAGGCATAGTAACACTTTTAATCAATAAAACGAAACTTTAATTTCCATGGTTGTGAAACATAAATTCTGTTACAACACTCCCCGATGTTTCCGCCACGTTTTGTATGTTCTACGTGGTCGGGGTGTGACAGAAAAGATGGTATCAGAGCTAATGGTTATAGGGAATTAGGTTATTAGTAATGCTTTGACCTAGTTTATAACCTTCTTAGGACCCTAACGCGAGTTTACTTGCGTTTAGTCATAAAACAATACTGTCGCCTATCCTTAGGCGACAACCGCAACAAGAACATGAATTTCAAAACCGCTTTGAAAACTAATCATCTGTTCTAGGATGATTGATTACTAGGTTTTGAACTCTCTATTATATGGTTTTGAACCCCTTTGAGTTTTCAAAACTTCGTCAAGGTTTTGGGTTTTAAATAATGTGAACACGTGCAAACTGGAAGGGTGAATGCCTGTATTCTGGGTTTTCTGGCTAGGCAAGCACTTCGTATACATCTCATCAGACGCGAGACCAGTTGTGCTTACCTGGGAATTCTTGGGATGAGTGTTCACTTATAGGCGAGCATGTCTTCGCGATACATTATTTTTGACCCATTTACTTTGAATTGTCACCATCTCATTTGTTTGCCTTAGGTAACAAACAAATGATCACAATTTTCATCCGTTACCATTCTGTATTGATTATCCAATAACCTTTCACTTGCTTCTTCCTCTGTCTTTCATTTTCTTTTAGAATGTCTATTCCTCTCAGCACTGGTCAAATGCCCGAGCGAACAGCCAAATTTGTCCAGCAAATTGGCGAAGTGATTCAGAGGACTGTGGATCTAGGCATTGCCATGGCTCGTCTCAACAATGAAGCCTCTCGTCTCGACAATGAAGCCACTCAAGAGCCACCAAAGGAAGCAGAAGTCAAGCTTGCACCAACATCAAGGAAGCGTAAGGCTTCAAGGAAACCCGCAGCGGTTACACCTAATCAAGCTGGACCTAGCCAAGTGGCAAGGCCACCAGCTAGGAAGCCGTACTTAGGAACTGCTCCTAGGTGCAAGCGATGCAACGGTCATCATTCAAACCTCATACCCTGCTGGAAATGTACCTACTGTGGACGGCGGGGACATTTGGTCAACACATGCCGCTTTGCTATCCAGAACAAAGCTGTTGCAAATCTTGCTACTACCCAACTCCAAGTCAACCCTACTCAAGCTCGTTTCCCGCGTGGTACTTGTTACAACTGTGGCGATACGAGCCATTTCAGGAACAACTGCCCAAAGCTTGCTAATGCAAATCCAACCCTTGGATGAGCATTCGGCTGAGTAGAAGATGTTGCTGTCTTATGCTTTTGTTCTTTTGTTTCCTTGTAATGTGAAACAATCTGTTTTGTTTATAAATAAATCGTTGTTCACAAATTCTGATATACAGGTATAATTACATGTGTTTATGGCATTTCCCTATAATACCTGTATCAAGGAACTATGTTCCTTACAAACTACTCTTGTGATTTTCTCTCTTTCAAATGATCGCTCATGATTCCCTCGAAAATTTTAAGTACTCGTTTCATTCCAAGATACGAAGTACAGAAAATAAAGTGACATTATGAGTAATCATGCATCAACACATCTTTACCTTTAAATCCTTGGTTAGATAACTAAGGGTATTTTCAAATCTCATACCCATTATGTTTCGATTTTTCAACATACACAGTACCAGTATTTCAAAACAATCTTCATGATCTCAAAACATTTCATATAGTTTAAAAACAATTTTTTTAATGCATTATCTATGTTATTTCAAAAATATTGGCCATGTTATCAAAACCAACCTTTCTAATTTCAAAATATTTCATATAGTCTGAATACAATATTAACACAATACATTTTCTGATCAAGTGCATGATTTCGAAAAGCATCATTCATGTCTTTCAAAAACCTTATACATAATTTCAAAATTCATCTCGCATGATTTTAAAACATTTTTGTAAATATATCTACCTAATACACCTACTTTATGATTTCAAAAAGTATTATATATAAGGTTTCAAAAACGTTAAACACATTTTTCTAAAAGGAACCCCATGCATAGTATTCAAAAATATTTTCCTCATACATTGACTTAACCTTCAAATTCCGCTTCATATGTCGCCTTAACATATCAGGCATCTCAACTTCATAAGCATTTTACTTCATGTTTTGACTTAAGCACATCCCGTGCAAGATTTCAAAACATCTTCAACTTCTAAAATCCATATGGGATCTTTTTATCTCCACAATTAGACCCTTGTGGATAATTATCATTCAAATCAGAGTCCTTAATTGGATTCCTTATATACCTAAATTCAAACATTTCGGGTTCTAGTAATCGAAATCGAATTTTCTTTTTGAATCTTTCTATCCTTATAGTTAGATTCTTGATAATGTTTAAAGTGCCAAATGAAATCCACGAGATGGATTCCTATTGTACTTTAAATACATAAACTCTGTTAGCAGAACAAACTTCTAGTTAAACAATTTTGTGGTTATGTGACTATGTGTTTATTCATCTTATGTTTTCTTTTATGCATTTTTGTGTTTTTAATACTCTGGATATTCGTGATCCAAATCCTCGCAGAATCTTTCATATCTTCATATGAGGGATTCATAGCAGGATATTCAAAAGGTACTACCTTCAATCCTTAATGGGCTTCTATGTAATAGTTAAGACCCTTGGATTTTATAAGTACCACTCCATGATTCATAAGAGACCCTTTAGTGGTCTAGTCAAAAAGATTGATTCACGATTTGGTTAAAGAACGATATCTAGTGATGTAGCTGGACAGACTCCTTGATAGTCTATTTAGATCATTTATTGATTTAGTCAAAAGGACTCTATGGCGGTCTAGTCACACTCATCACATGATTGTTCATTTGGTTTTACCCTACACATTATAAAATAGACTGTGTGAACTGTGCAAGGAATTGTCTGATTATGGACGCGTACATAATTATGAAATTTAGTGCACAGAAACCTAGTAAGGTTTATTATGTGTAAGAACCGATAGTGACAACAATAACAAAATGAGAACGATGTAATGGAGGCATGGTGGACGCACCAATGACGCTTCATATACTTGTATATAAGTGTCCCTCTTACATTGCAAACATAATGTTATTAAGGTTACTAGAAGTTCAAGAACCCTAACCAATGTTGTTCGATCTTTTCAACTTCATGTTTTCAAGCTCTCTTAAGTTTCCTCTAAATAAATTTCGGGACGAAATTTCCTAAAGTAGGGGAGACTGTAACACCTGTGCCTCCACGGCCATCAAACAAATACCAAACCAATGAAATATTGTATTTCATACTTGGGATTTGTAAAAATATGTGTATCATTTGCACATATCAATTTCTGTTCAATTTCAAACTCTAAATCGCTTTCTGGAAGGTTATACGCGCACGGATGCGTAAATATAACCAGTTTAATGCAACGAACACTCCGGAATAGTGAAATAGGCTTTACATACCTTAAATAACCTTTACATAACTTAGAAATAAGTTTTGAAGGCTTTGGTATGGCAAAAACAAGTTAATTCGACTACAGGGACTAAATATGACAAACCGCGAAAGTATGTCAATTTGAACTGTAACGAACATTCCGGAACATGACCATAAGTTAAAAACACCTTAAATATCCTTTACATAGCTTAGAAATAGGCTTTGAGGGGTTCGGTGTGTTAAAATAAACTTTTGGGTCATTCAGGGACTAAAAGCGTCAAAAAGTGCACAAGTTTGCATTTTCGCGCATAACTTACGTTCTGAATACATCCGGACATCCAAAAATTTATGTAAGCATGACTACATTATATTTTAGTGTTCGCCATAAGAAAAATCCATTCGTCGCGTCATTTGGATCGTTTTTCGCGCTTATGCGCATTCCGTCGTAATTAACCGAACATCGCGACCGTACGGCCAAACGAACCGACATCCGAGATATTTTTGAACACATTTTAAGTTCCCTATACTTTAACTTCATTTTAGAGCTTTGAAATGGGGTTAACGGGCCTTAAACGTGTCGAAAATGGGCTGAATGCATAACAGGGACCAAAAGTGTAAATCTGCCAAACTTAGGCCTAGCGGTGCGCTACACTTTTAGTGTAGCGGTGCGCTAGCCTATGCCAGAACAGATAATAACAAACAGTCAGCAGATTATCAGCTGATTAAACCACAACCACATGTTTGCAACTTGCATTTTCAGCTGATAAACATCATTTCTAGCCACCACAACTTTGTGACAAGTGTACGGCTCGGATCGTGGCACGATATTCAAGAAACGATCCTAACGGCTCTACTTTTCCTATAAATACCCACCCCCCCATTGCTTCAAAACCCACAAATCTGATCATTTGGGCTCTAAGTTGGAACCTTCGTTTCATACCTGAGTTACTTGGATCGGGATTAGCATTCGGGGACCCTTCGTAAGTCCTCTTTCGTTCTTTTATTGCTTTTCGAGTCCGAAAGTCAAACTTTGTTTGACTTTCTGCATTGACCAGTTTATGGTCGATGCAAAGTTCGTTTGAACTTCATAACGTGAGCGTGATCACGATGGTTATAGTCCCTAGCGACTATACCTACTGATTACCACGTATTCTAGGCTCAGTGACGAGCCGTAGTTTCGGGCAGAATACGTATTCTTACGTATTTTGTAACCAAACTACTCTTAGGTATCACAACCGTTTGTTGTGATACCAAACCTGTTTTCTAAACTTAGTTAAGCATGTTTTGACATGCTTAGCTCGTCACTTTTAGTTTAGTGCTTAGATAGGGTCGTAAGGTAAGCGATCTAAACAATCGCTTATACCTTCGAACCCGACCCGTTTGGTCGATCATTAGGATCCGACCAAGCACATTAGGTGACCATAGTATATAGGGAATAACCTTACGAGGTTATACCTTATGGTCGCTTCGTTTAAGTAGTTGTATGATAGGTAGTTTATATGCCTTAGGTAAATTACCAAAGTACCCCTTTGATGCCAAAATTCATTTTAAACATATGTAACATAACATTTGACATCTAAACTGATTTGACAACCATCTTAGACATGTTAAGGCATATATTACTTGTCATAGGACTAGTTAGGCGGTCCGAACGCGTTTCACGCGAACGACGCGTTAAAGTAGCATAAGCTACCTAAACGGGTCGTAATGGGTCACAAGCACTTAGGTTAGGTTTCATTTAGTATGTAGGCTTTGTTAAACCAAATGACACGAGTCTCTACACTCGTTTGGTTTACGAAACCTCATTCTATCCAATCATCCGATTAAGGTCCGGTTATTAACATAGTTACCTATATTAGGTGCCGTTTGATTCTGAGATCTCTAGCATTACTTGGTGATTATCTTTAGACATCTGAGCAATCTCAAGTGAGTACATAGACCCCTCTTTTACTGTTTTCCAAACTGTTTTGGGGTGGAACACATGTGCCTACTTGTTACTTTCATGCTTTCCATGTTTTCACATCATATACCTGCTATGTTCGTTAGTACATTATAGTACATGATTTCATTACATTTTATGCTATGTATGTCCATTGCGTTCATACTTAGTACATCGTTTTACATTTACATTTTATGCTATTTATGTCCATTGCGTGCATACTTAGTACATTGTTTTTCATCACATGCTTACATTTTGGTATGACATTTGGTTTGTTTACATGGGACAATACATTCATTAACACCGATCATGCCGTTCGTTAGTAGGTAGTGGTACCATAGGAATTGACAACTCCCGTTCCGGACGTCCCAGGGAAAGGGGATGAAAGGAATGACCGAATTCGTTGATATGAGACAGATAGACCTTTAATTTGTTTAAAGGGTTTATCACCACAGTCGCAAGGCTTGGATGTATGCATTTTCACAATACCGCATAAATGTTCATATTAAATATTTGCATGCATTTACACAAAACATAGCTTTGATTTAAACCAAGTTTTACTTCAATACTTTGTTTTTGTGCATATGGTTTAGTTGAGACATTTCACTTGCCATACATGACATTTTGACATAGACATTTGACATGGATATTTGACATAGACATTTGACATGGATATTTGACATAGACATTTGACATGGATATTTGACATAGACATTTGACATGGATATTTGACATAGACATTTTGACATGATTTACATCTTGACATGAACATTTTACATTGTTTGGTTTGGTTTGATTAAGTGATTAAGTAACGAGGCGTGTGTAATATGATACAAGCATGGTGGATACGCCGCTGGTACTTCCTATATATAAGTGTTTGTATGGTATTACATGTCGTAACGTTATTTAAATCATTTCAGTTTGAGACATAGAACATTTCATACAAATAACATACTTTTCACAAGACATTGATTTATAAACAACTTATCTTATGCAAACACATTTTACTTGGTTATTCATTTAACCTTACATTTATTTATACTTATCATCTGATCTTATCGTTTTTCAAATGATTTAAAAGACAAAGCAAATAACAAGGTTCATGACTAAACATTTTCTCAAACATAAGTCATGAATCTTATTTTCACAAAACCTATGTATCTCACAGGCATTTTTATGCTGACGTACCTATTTTCACATGTGTTTTTCAGGAGCTGTTGCATAAGATGTTCAAGATACACATAGACAGACTTGGGCTTTAGTGACAATAAAAGATGCAAGACTAGTTAATTATGTTGTATTTCTTTGTTTGTTAAGGCATAGTAACACTTTTAATCAATAAAACGAAACTTTAATTTCCATGGTTGTGAAACATAAATTCTGTTACAACACTCCCCGATGTTTCCGCCACGTTTTGTATGTTCTACGTGGTCGGGGTGTGACACCGATTCCTGCTCCACTCTTACCAACCTGGAAGCTCCGGCAATTCATAATCTGTAAAATTTAACAAACTTTAAGATTCAATCACACAATCAATCACTAAGAAAGATGCCGATTCCTGATCCGCAATTACAAACTTGGGATCTCCGGCAAGTCAGGTTTTTCAATGAAAGAAAATATCCACCCAAGCCTGACCAGCCTTGGGTGTAACCTTCTCAACTTCACTAGGGGTTGGGCTATAAGTTGCCTTCTTTGTAGCATAAAATTCCTTTACCCCTTTAACCTTCCCATCAATCATTTTACCAATCATCTTTTTAATGTTTCCATTAAACGCTTTCTCAACATCAAATTCTTTCTGTTCAGAATAGAATTGATTTGAGATCTCAACTTTCCCAACTTTTGATTTAAAATATTCAGTCCTCAATGATGGAAAGTTCTCATCATCCATTGGAGGAACTGAGTTTTCACTTTTTAGCTCAACCTGTGGCTCCTCTGACTTTGTGGAATCAGATTCATCGCCAGATTTTACCTCTGATTTCTTAACAACCCAAGCTTGGTTGTCAAGATTTCCCTTTTTCTTGTAAAATCTTTTTGAACATTCACCAACTTCATATGTAGAATTTTTAAACACTTTGAACTTTTCAGTTGGTGGTTCAGTTTTGTCAACAATAACTTCTTTCAGTTTTTGTGAGACTCCCTGTTTTGTTTTTGTTGCTTGGGGACAGTTCCATGCAATATGACCAACTTCATTGCATCTGTAACAGGTTCTTGTCTCCTTTCTTTGATAATCTTCATTCTTCACTTTCTTTGCAAGAAATTCTGTGTTTGATTGCTTCCAGAATGAGCTTTTTGATTCTTCTTCATGGCTAGTTCCTGCAACATATTTTGTATTTGTTTTAGAAATTTTCTCATTTTTATAATTTTCAGGTAAAATAAAACCAAGTCCTTTCTTTTTGTAGCTACGATTGTGATTTGGTTTCTTTTGAAAACCAGAATCAGAATTGTAACCTTTTTTCTTGTTCAAACGTTGTTGTACTCTTGAAGTGTATTTTTTAGGTTTTCCAGTAGGATTTAAATCTTTAATTTCAGAAATATTGATTTCTGTCATTTTGAAAACCTTTTTAATCATGTCAAACCGAACACTTCTAATTGGAAACTCTTTATCAAAATATAATTTGTCAGAATCATTCAAAGTATATACAACTTCAAATGTTTCGTCATTCAAATTAGATTTTGACAACAAAAATTCTTTACTATAAACCCGTTTTCCCGAAGATTTTGAACTCTTTTCGGATGAACTCGAACTCCCAACTGACTGACACGAACTTTCGAATTCGGACTTTGACTCTGACTCCTCATCCTTATCTAACACCTGATCGACCACTCGTTTTATCAGTTCAGACTCATGATCTGTGTCGGACGCTGTGAACGTGACATCAATATTGTCTGGTAACACATCGATTAACTCGGATTCTAACTTTAGATTGACTGCCTTTTGGACTTGTTCCTCATTCGGTTTTCTAGGCGAATACCCTTCCCAAATTGGAGGCGGACACTTGTTATAACAGACGTTCTGTTTCTTACCAGTATCCGTTTTCTTCTTTGATTTCTTGTCTTTATCTTCATCTTTAAACGCCTCGAAACCTGCAACAGTAGGGTAAATTCTATCAATTATGTAATCACAACTTGTATAACTTTTCAGCAATCGTCTAATTCTTTCATTTTCTACTTTTTCACCATCTAACTCTTGCTTCCATTTAGCACATTCTTCGATGTAAAAATTTATCTCTTTTTGCTTCGACATCATTGTTGCATTCAACATCTTCAAAGCAGCTTCTCTTTCTGAATTAGTTTTCTGCAAACTATTCACTGTTCTATTTAATACATCATATGATTCTTTCACATTTTTTAAATCAAACAGCAACTTTTCTTTCATCTTCTCTGAATCACTAAACCTCTTGTCTTTTTCTTCACATTGTTTACAAGATTCCAAACATGTAAGACAAGGTTTTGTGACTTCAACAATCTTCTCAGTCTCCACAATCTTTTCAACTTCAACCACTTTTTCCACTTCAACAATCTTCTCAACAACTTTGACTTCCTTCATTACTTTTGCAGCTTTCTCCTCTTTCAGTTTCTTCAATTTTTCTGCAAAATAAAATTCAAAAGCATCAGAAGATAAATGAGTTTTTCCAACATTTATCTGTTCAAGTTCTTCATCACTATCACTTGTCTCTGACGAACTGTTTTCAGATGAAACAGATCCTTCATCTTCACTTTTCTCATCATCAGATAACACTTCCATCCATTCCTTCAGCATTTCCGGCTTTCGAATAATATGAGCAATAAACGCTCCAACATTTGAATCAGCTGGAATGTACTTGTCCCAGCTAAATCCTTCAGCCAATTTCTCGTCATCTTGATCCATAATGCCATAGTAAGCCTTCCTGTTTGCATCTTCGATCATTTTCCCATGAGCTGTTTGTGGCTCCTTTTGTTGATGTGGTTGATGAGTGATTTGCTGATAAATGGTCTTTCGATAATAATCATCTTTTCCAGCAGACTCCTTTGCTCCTCTTGGCTCCTGATTCTTGCACTCTCTTTTAAAATGGCCTTTCTTCCTGCAACGAAAACAAACAACTTTAGATTTATCAAATCCAAGATTAGAAAGATTTGCATCCAAGAAATCAGTTCTTCCTGTAACCAATCTAAATTTTTCTGCTCTTCTCAAAACGCTAGCTAAAGCCCATTTAATATCCATCAGTTCTAGCTCCTCTGCATCAATTTGGTCATAATCTTCCTTTGTGAGCATCGGATTGCCAATTCTTCCGGCAATTAACCCTTCATAAGACTCTAATGCAGTGACCAATAATCCCATATGATGCTTTACAACTTCTTCAGAATAATTTTGGCCATTTTGAAGATGTAGAGCTACATTGCATTGAATTGAATGCCCATTTCCAGCAGATACACTTTGAACACCTGGAGGATTCTCCGTTGAGAACCCACTTGTGTTGACTGATCCTTGATTGCTTGGAATAGATTGATTTCCAGCACTAAATGCAGTTTGGATCTTTGGACTTGCTTCAACAGTTTGAATATTTCCTTTGTAATACAATTTGACATCTTGTTGATTGCTTGAACTATTCATTCTTGCAATCTTCTGTTGTTCAAGATCTTGTGCCTCCAGTTTTTCAATAAACTGACCAATCGACAATCTGCTAAACTGTCCAGAATTCTTCAGAATCATGAGATATGTACCCCATTCCTTTTGAGGTAAAGCGTCAGCAAGCTTTTCAACCCATTCTGCTGGGGTTTTAGTGATCTTCAACTGGGACATGGTGCGTACAAGATGGCAGTATCTCTCAATGAGAGTCTTTGTAGTCTCACCAGGCATGCTTGTAAACAATTCAAACTCCTTCTTCAGTAATGCTGCTTTACTCTGGAGCATCTCTGTACTTCCTTCAAACTTCTTCTCAAGAGCTTTCCAGATCGAAAACGCATTTCCATCATGCTGAAGCAAAACAAATATATCCTCTGTTATAGCTTGCTGCAACAGACTTATCATCATTTTCTCTCCTTTATAACTTTCTCTCTCTTGATCTGAAAACTCCGAGATAATTTTATCAACATTCATAGCAGTCTGTGGTCTGATGTATGCTGTTTCAATGCTTTCCCAAGCTCTCAGATGGTTTGCTTGAACCCAATTCTCAAAGCGATTCTTCCATCCATGATACTCCTCAATTCCCATAAGCTTCGGGGGTTTTTGCATTGTTCCTGTTTCGTTTTCTGCTTTCATGTTTTGAGCAATTGAAGCTGGAGTAGTCGAGGGTGTAGCAAATGCGTTGTAGAACTCGGAATCCATTTTTTAGCAACTTGAATCTCTTGTAAAAATCGACAAGTACCTTTACAAAAAAACAAACAAACAATCAGTTTAAACGCTTATCAATTGATTGAATAAGACTGGTACTCGAACTGATGATTTTTCTGTTCGGACAGAACGTTGACCAACTGTGCGGACTGAATGACCCGGATCGAATTCAATTGACCTTGACCCTTTGAAACTTTTGAACTCCAACCCGTACGAAACTTTCAAACTAGTCGATGACTTTAATACGCGATTTGACTGACAAAACGACTGATCAAATCGTGCTTCAAACCTTGTGACCTTTCGAATATCAATTTGACTTCCACTTTCGACCAAACAAAAACAATCAAAATGAACAACAGTTTCAATCAATATCTAATATATTCATAACAAAACATCCGGATAATATCATATGCAAACCTTGTATAAAGCAATCTCATGACCAACTGACACAAACTCGTGAATTAATGTACTTTATGAAATGATGGCAGACAAATTTTACTATCCACAACTGAATTATATAAACCAAACACTATGATTATTCAAATCTTATGCAAAACGACAAATTCGAACACAGAATTCACATGCAATATGATTATGTTTTAAATGAAATCACATGGGTCTGATGACAATTTATCAAAACAAAACGCATATCACATGCTAACACATATTCCCACTAACTGACAACCTCAAATTGAATGAACTATCACATGCAAAAACTTGACTATGATGATTCAATTAACATCTCAAATCGATATCAGTTCAACACGTGACATCCTCATTTAATATTTCACATAACTCGATACAAGTTCAACACGTGACCTGAATTTGTTTCACATTACACGATGCATATTCAATCGGTTCACATAAATCGATGTACTGACACCTCGAAATCAATATACTTTCACAATACACTATGAATTTTCAATCGGTGGGTCGGTTTCACAATACACGAGGTAAACTTAAATTGAAACAGTTTCGCTTCAAACACCGCCAAACTTCAAGCGAGTTCTAACACAATTCTCAAGCGAAAACTTCAATTTCGCTTCAAACTCTAATTTTTTTAAGCGAAAACGACAATTAACAAACAATGTTCAAGCGAAATCTAGTCTAAACAGTTGCTGATGTCATCTTATGTTCGAACACTTGAAGCGAAAACAAACAAATATACAAGATTTAGGCTGATTTTAAACTTGAAACTTTCAAGGATTGATTAAAACATGTTTACGCACAACATATGTGAATTTTGTCCGATTTTGACCGTAAAAAGTTTTGTTTTTCGAAAAAGAAAGGTGTAGAAACAGATTTTACGGCTGAATCAACAAGAACTCTTCTTCACTGGCTCTGATACCAATTGTAGGATCGGATTCCGACCTAAACGAGTCGTTTGGAAGAGTTCTAGTCCATTTCAAAGGCGGAAACAGAGAAACGGATGGTAAAACAGCTTGTTTCACAATTTAATCTCCTTATATATTGATTTGACACAGTTTACAATCGAAAGGAAAACCGGCAGCACCTCGGTATCTAGTTCTGGTAAATGTTGCAAATGAAATACACTCTAACCTATTTATAGATGATAAGGTTTCGCTTGAAACTCTTCAAGCGACACCCACATGCACTCTTGAAGCGAAATGTTACAATTTGCTTTGTCTTGAAGCGAAACTGACAATGTTCACGTTGACTGAAGTGAAATTGTCATGCAAATGTGATATTCTGTTTTGTCTTTTGTGGATGATGTCACTTGTGATGTAACTCGTGTGATGTCATCATCAAGGATGATGACATCATGCCTTGTTTAGATCCGCATCGTACCCGAGACTCGATACAAGACGAAGACGACAGATGTGTGCACCAACAAGACCGCATGGTCTCGAGTCGGGTCCTTGTTGTCTCGGTTCACATAAATATACACATACGTACAAGCACGACACATAAACATAACACTTAGTCACATAGGATGGTCACTTATATTATTAAACCAACACGTTGACTAGTCACATAACATTGCAAGTAGGTTGTACTAAGATACACGAAAGGTTCTAAATTTCGAGTTGTCACATCATCCCCAAGTTGAAAGAAATTTCGTCCCGAAATTTGGTAAGCACTCACTGAGGAAGCTAGTTAAGTTGTATGGTTTTCCCGGTTTTCCTGGGGTGTCACATCCACCCTCCGTTGATCTGGAATTTCGTCCCGAAATTCCGTAGCTTCGGCCTCAGCAGTGGGTGTACTGTTTGCGAACAGTTGGGGATACTTTTGTTTCATCTGATCTTCGCGCTCCCAGGTGAACTCTGGGCCGCGACGTGAGTTCCAACGAACTCGAACGAGAGGTATTCTGGTGCTCTTGAGGACCTTAACATCCCGGTCCGTGATTTCGACTGGTTCCTCGACGAATCGTAACTGTTCGTCGATAGTGAGTTCCTTCAGAGGAACTACGTGGGTCTCATCTGACGGACACTTCTTCAGATTCGACACGTGAAAAACGTTGTGAACTGCACCGAGTTCCGCTGGTAAGTTGAGTCTGTAGGCCACCCTGCCTATTTTCTCAATGACTTCGAAAGGTCCAACGTATCGTGGGTTGAGTTTACCGCGTTTACCAAAACGAACCACACCCTTCCAGGGTGAAACTTTGAGTAGTACCCGCTCCCCAACCTGGAGCTCAAGCGGTTTCCTGCCCATGTCGGCGTAGACTTTCTGACGTTCGCGAGCTGCCGTCATGCGTTTTCGTATTTGAGCAATTTGTTCGGTCGTGTCTACCACATATTCTGGACCAGTGATCTGACTATCTCCCACCTCTGCCCAGCAAAGAGGTGACCGGCATTTACGTCCGTACAATGCCTCAAATGGAGCAGCTTTAATGCTGGTGTGGTAGCTGTTATTGTACGAGAATTCCACAAGTGGCAGATGCTTTTCCCAGCGGTTGCCAAAGTCGATTACACATGCACGAAGCATGTCCTCTAAGGTTTGAATAGTGCGCTCGGACTGCCCGTCCGTCTGCGGGTGATACGCTGTGCTCATGTCTAATCGTGAGCCAAAGGATTTGTGCATTGCTTGCCACAGTTCTGAAGTAAAACGCGCATCTCGATCCGAGATAATAGAGGTGGGCACCCCGTGCCTCGAGACAACTTCCTTGAGGTATATTTCTGCAAGAGTAGAGAATTTATCCGTTTCCTTGATAGCCAGGAAGTGTGCAGACTTTGTGAGTCGATCCACGATCACCCAAATAGTATCGTTCTGTGACAACTCGAGTTTTCGACTTTCACTTTCGCATTAAATGCACGTTGACTTTGACTAATTAGTTGTTTGACTTGTCTTACTTTGTAACTGTACACTTTGTTAGAATGAAACGCATTGTGTTTGCATGATTTTATGTGTGATTGTATAACATGTGTACTGTTTGTAAAACTTAAACTATTAAACTATAAAAGAAACCGACGAAACACAAGTGAGATTCGCCAAGGTCGATCTCGACGAAACAGGTCAGTTTCGCCAACAACCTTCTCGACGAAACAGGCTGTTTCGCCGAGCCCAGTTTCACCGAAGCCCAGTACGGCCCAGAACATTATTTCGTGAATATTTACGTGAAACGGGTTTAGTTTCACAAGTTAGGCAATCAGGAAACCCTAGAACTCCCTCTCTTCTGTGCGACGGCAACAACCATCGTTTACCATCATCCCTAGCTCCCGAATCCGTGTTTGTTCATCTCGAATCGGTTAGTACGTGTTTATTAATCGATTTCATGTTTATGTGATATCTCGATTCTTGCTTGGGTGTATGATTGTTGTGTGTTACTGATGTGATTATAAGAGTATGATGTTGATGATGATGATATAGATTTCGATATGTATGATGTAGTAGGATATATATACAATGCTATGCGAAACTTAATACAATCGGATGCTCGGTTCTGGATGTTGTTATTATGTTCTGATTCTGAATACAAGTTAGCATCTTGATAGGGTTCAATGATATGATGTTGTAAGTTAATTTATATGTTATACACATAAACTAGGGTTTATGCTAGACAATGATTCATGGATGATTGAGTTATGATGATTCTATTTGCACATTGACCTCCATATGATTTCTGATACTGATGACGGCTGCTAGCATGACTAGGGTTTCTGCGTATTTCGTAACTGCTGTAACTGTGTCTGCGAAACAGACATCCGACGAAACAGAACTCTCGGCGAAACAGAATGTGTTTCGCCAAGAGTCATCGACGAATTAGAAATTCTGTTTCGCCAAAGGAGTCCACGACGAAACAGAATGTGTGTTTCGCCAACATGAGTGTTTCGCCAACTGTTGTGTTTCGCCAAATGTGTAATCAGCACAGTAACTTACTTTAATTCTGTTAAAGGTTAACCTGGTTAGTTACTACTGTTAAGAGTTAACTGGAATATCTAACTACTGTTAAATGATATACATGACTTGTGTGATTGTGAATACGTACTACATGCTCATACGTGTACCACTCGTGACTACAAACTGATTGTTCTATACGTGCATACTTTAGGACGTGATTGATTTACTTTGAGCACATACTTAGCATACCGAGCAAACCAAGGTGAGTTCACACTCTTACCAAGGCATGGGATTCCCCGGTGGGTTGGGAATGGGATTGAATGATTACTTGTACTTACATCACCACTAGACTACTTACCACGGTCCTCGGATTGGGAAGGATGCCTGTGCCAAACTCTACGTAAAGCCTACGTACCATCCTCGGATTGGGAAGGACACCAGCACTAAACCTACGTAAAACCTACGTACTACCGTCCTCGGATTGGGAAGGACGCCAGCGCTAAACCTACGTACTCGCTACGTACTGTCCTCGGTTGGGAAGGGCACTTACGTAAAACCTACGTAAAATTATACTTACTACTATCCTCGGATTGGGAAGGATACTTATGGTTACGAATAGTCTAGTGGATATACAACATGGGAAGCCCCCACCAATAGAACGTACTATCGGCCCAGTAGAGCCACATGTTACATACGAACTTACTATTATGCATTTACTTTCTGTGAACTCGCTCAACTAGTTGTTGATCCTCTGTTACATGCCTTGCAGGACCTTAGGTACTTATGGAGCTTGCACGGGAGGCGCAGTCGTTGTGGACATGGATCATGAATGTTTGATTAGACGTTATGATATTCCATACTTATACTTATGATCGGGTTTACTTTTATGCTTCCGCTAAACATTGAATTATACTTATGTTTTGAACACCTTTCATATTGGTTTGGTTAAAATACATTACTATTTACATTTGTTCGATATGATTGGTGGCTTGATCCTGGTCAGTCACGCCTCCAAGCGGTGATACTCCGCAGGTGGATTTTGGGGGTGTGACAGATTGGTATCAGAGCCATTGGTTATAGAGAACTCGGTTTTAATAAGGGGAAAACGATTTTATTAAAACCAGACTATAACCAGTATAGTGCTCTCAACGATCCACAACGACGCTTCGCTCCACGTGCAAGACTCAACATCCTAGGTAATAAGGTTTATGTTTATTGCCTACATGCTAGAATTACATAGAACTTTGCTCGTGGTATGCTTAGATTACATTGCTCACTATTTGTTATTGCATGAGAACACTTGTGTGCTCACTCTCTTCTGTCATCGCACTATTCGCAAACCTCTCTCACTTATGTTATCTTTACTATGAAGATCATGTCTGGACGTATCAACATGACCCAGGACCAGTTGACGGCCCTCATTAACGAACGAGTTACCGCGGCAGTTGCAGCCGCTCAAGCAGGAGGTCAGCCACCTGTGTGCACTTTCAAAACTTTCATGGACTGCCGTCCAACTACTTTCAGCGGAACTGAAGGAGCCGTAGGCCTTCTCCACTGGTTCGAGAAGCTAGAGTCTGTGTTCGAAATGTGTGAATGCCCTGAGGCACGCAGGGTGAAATATGCTACCGGCACTCTCGAGGGTTTAGCCCTCACATGGTGGAAAGCACAGGTCCAAATACTAGGGTTGGTTGCTGCTAACGCCACCCCATGGAACAATTTCAAAGAGATGATCAAGGAAGAATACTGCAGTCGTGATGACATACATAAGCTGGAAGTCGAGTTCTTCAACCTCAAGATGACAGGGTCTGAAATTGAGGCGTATACAAAGAGATCGAATGAGCTTGCATTACTGTGTCCCACTTTGGTGGACAAGCGTATTGAACTTTATCTTAAGGGTCTGGTGCCAGAGATCCAAAGCCATGTGACTTCTGCCAATCATGCCACCTACCAGCAGGTTGTTCAGTTGGCTCACCGTCTCACTGATCAAGCGGTGGAGCAGAACAGGTTGCCTAAACGCATCAACGCTACCACTACCGCTACTACTTCGGTTACTCCTGCTACTTCCAGTGACCACAAGCGGAAATGGGAGGTGGATTCCAGCAAAGGATCAGCTTCAGTTCAGTCTCAAGTTCAGCAGCGAAAGACTGAAAACTATCAGAGCCCTAGTCAGCAATCTTCGGGCAGTCACAAGCAGGGTGGTTATCGAGGGAACCTCCCAAAGTGCAACAACTGCAACAAGCACCACAGTGGCCAGTGTAACAAGGGACGTTGTCAAAGGTGTTTCAGGGTGGGCCATGAGGCCAAGGATTGTAGGAGCCCATGGCCTGCAAATCAAAATCAGCAGCAGCAGCAAGCACAACAGAATCAACAACAGGGCAATAAGGGATGTTTTCAGTGTGGCGCTGAAGGTCACTACAAAAGACACTGCCCTCAGCTAAACCGAAACCAGAACAACAACAACAACAACCAAGGCAATGGGAACAACAACGGGGGAAACAACAATGATGGGAACAACGTCGCTAGGGGACGAGCATTCGTGATTGGGCAGGGTGATGCCAGGAATGATCCCAACGTGGTTATGGGTAAGTTTCTTCTCGACGACTATTATGTTACTGTATTATTTGATTCGGGTGCGGATACCAGTTATATGTCTCTAAAAGTTAGTCAAATGTTAGAACGTGCACCAACACTTTTGAACACCAAACATGTCGTAGAGTTAGCCAACGGTAAAAGTCTAGAGGCCACACACATAGTTCAGGGTTGTAATCTTATCCTCGCTGGTCAGACTTTCTCCATCGATCTCATCCCTATAACTCTGAGTAGTTTCGACATCGTCATCGGTATGGATTGGTTATCCCAACAACAAGCAGAGATCCTATGCAAGGAGAAGATCATTCGTATCCCACGTTCTGGTAGAGAACCTCTCAAAGTTCAAGGCGACAAGAGTGGTGTCGTGAGCGGCATCATTACTTTCTTGAAGGCTCAGAAGTGTTTACGAAAGGGCCACACAGCTGTTTTAGCTCTCGTTACGGATACATCGAAGAAGGAGAAAAAGATTGAGGATATTCCAGTAGTACGCGACTATCCTCAAGTGTTTCCTGAAGAGTTACCTGGGTTACCGCCTCATCGCCAGGTCGAATTTCAGGTCGAGCTCGCTCCAGGAGCAGCACCTATAGCTCGAGCACCTTATCGCTTAGCTCAAACCGAACTGGAAGAACTGTCTAAACAACTGCAAGAACTCTTGGAAAAGGGTTTCATACGTCCTAGCTCTTCGCCTTGGGGAGCTCCAGTGCTATTTGTAAAGAAGAAGGACGGTACCTTCCGCATGTGTATAGACTACCGCGAACTGAACAAGGTGACTGTGAAGAATCGCTATCCTCTTCCACGCATCGACGACTTATTCGACCAGTTGCAAGGGTCGAGCTATTACTCGAAGATTGATCTAAGGTCAGGGTATCATCAACTGAGAGTCCGGGATGAGGACGTCTCCAAAACAGCGTTCAGAACACGCTACGGCCATTACGAGTTTCTGGTCATGCCTTTCGGGTTGACGAACGCGCCTGCAGTTTTTATGGATCTTATGAACAGGGTTTGCAAACCTTACCTCGACAAGTTCGTCATTGTTTTCATCGACGACATCCTGATCTATTCGAAGAGTCGGGAGGAACATGAGCAGCACTTACGACTTATTTTGGAACTTCTTCGAACGGAACAGCTATACGCTAAGTTTTCAAAATGCGACTTCTGGCTTCGTGAAGTCCACTTCTTAGGCCATGTGGTAAACAAGGATGGGATTCATGTCGATCCATCCAAGGTGGATTCGATCAAGAACTGGCCTGCACCTCGCACACCAACAGAAATACGCCAATTCTTGGGTTTGGCGGGTTATTACAGAAGGTTCATCAAAGACTTCTCAAAGATTGCTCAGCCGCTTACACTACTGACACAGAAAGGTGTTGTTTACCGTTGGGGTAATGCACAAGAAACAGCGTTCCAACACTTAAAGGATAGACTATGTAGCGCACCTATCCTCTCATTGCCTGAAGGCACGGATGATTTCGTAGTCTACTGCGACGCATCTATCCAAGGTCTTGGATGTGTATTGATGCAAAGGGATAAAGTCATTGCTTATGCTTCGCGCCAACTTAAGATTCACGAACGGAATTACACAACACACGATTTAGAGCTGGGAGCGGTTGTTTTTGCACTTAAGATATGGCGACACTACCTGTACGGCACCAAATGTGCTATCTACACTGACCACAGAAGCCTCGAACATATATTCAAACAGAAGGAACTGAATATGCGACAACGACGATGGGTCGAACTGCTAAACGACTACGAATGCTCAATCAGGTACCACCCAGGCAAAGCCAATGTTGTGGCTGACGCCCTCAGTCGAAAAGACACTACGCCTAAGCACGTGCGAGCTTTACAACTCACTATACAGTCTAGTCTCCCTTCTCAGATACGAGATGCTCAGGTAGAAGCATTGAAACCAGAAAATGTCAGGGCTGAAGCCCTACGTGGCTCAAGACAACGTTTAGAACAAAAGGAAGATGGTGCTTACTACGTCACAGGACGCATTTGGGTTCCACTTTATGGTAACTTACGTGAGCTTGTAATGGATGAAGCTCATAAGTCCCGTTACTCGGTACATCCAGGTGCGGATAAAATGTACCACGACATCAGAACTACATATTGGTGGCCTAGCATGAAGGCCCACATAGCCACATACGTTAGCAAGTGCTTGACTTGTGCGAGAGTCAAAGCCGAATACCAGAAACCATCAGGTCCACTTCAACAACCTGAGATACCACAATGGAAATGGGAACAAATTTCCATGGATTTTGTTACTGGCTTACCTAGATCTCAGCGCGGAAATGATACTATTTGGGTGATCGTGGATCGACTCACAAAGTCTGCTCACTTCTTGGCTATCAAAGAAACAGACAAGTTTTCTACCTTAGCAGACGTTTACTTAAAAGAAGTGGTCTCGAGGCACGGGGTGCCCACCTCTATTATCTCTGATCGTGACGCACGTTTTACTTCAGAACTGTGGCAAGCAATGCATAAATCTTTTGGCTCTCGTTTAGACATGAGCACAGCGTATCATCCTCAGACCGATGGGCAGTCTGAGCGTACTATTCAAACTCTAGAAGACATGCTTCGGGCGTGCGTAATTGACTTTGGAAATGGTTGGGAAAAACATCTGCCACTTGTGGAATTTTCATACAATAACAGCTACCACACCAGCATTAAAGCTGCTCCATTCGAGGCATTGTACGGGCGTAAATGCCGGTCACCTCTCTGTTGGGCAGAGGTGGGAGATAGTCAAATCACAGGTCCAGAAATGGTCGTTGATACTACTGAAAAGATTGCTCAGATACGCCAACGCATGGCGGCAGCTCGTGACCGTCAGAAAGTATACGCTGATAAAGACAGGAAACTACTCGAATTCCAGGTTGGGGATCGAGCGCTACTTAAAGTTTCACCCTGGAAGGGTGTGGTTCGTTTTGGCAAACGAGGCAAGCTCAATCCGCGTTATGTCGGACCTTTCGAAGTTACAGAGAAAATAGGCAAAGTGGCCTACAGACTGAACTTACCACCTGAACTCAGTGCAGTTCACAACGTCTTTCACGTGTCGAATCTGAAGAAGTGTACGTCAGATGAGACCCACATAGTTCCCTTGAAGGAACTCACTATCGACGAACGGTTGCACTTCGTCGAGGAGCCTGTTGAAATCACGGACTGGGATGTTAAGGTCCTCAAGAACACGAGAATCCCTCTTGTGCGAGTTCGTTGGAACTCCCGCCGCGGCCCAGAGTTCACCTGGGAGCGTGAAGATCAAATGGAACTCAAGTATCCCCAATTATTCGGAAAACGTGCAACCACTACTGAGGCTGAAGCTACTACTTCAGAATTTCGGGACGAAATTCCAAATCAACGGGGGGATGATGTGACACCCCAGGAAAACCAGTAAACGATACAACTCACCTAGCTTCCTCAGTAACCGCATGCTAAATTTCGGGACGAAATTTCTTTCAAGTTGGGGATAATGTGACAACTCGAGTTTTCGACTTTCACTTTCGCATTAAATGCACGTTGACTTTGACTAATTAGTTGTTTGACTTGTCTTACTTTGTAACTGTACACTTTGTTAGAATGAAACGCATTGTGTTTGCATGATTTTATGTGTGATTGTATAACATGTGTACTGTTTGTAATGTGACAACTGGCACAAACCGGTAATTTCCGTACACTATAATTATTGCTTAATGACTGCAATTATGAGTTTAATTGTCAGCAATGGCTGAACACATGATTAAACAAGTGAATTCATGCATGTTGTATACTACAAAATATTGCGTTATGCATAAACAAGAGCGTTGCGTCAGAATAATAGTAAACTCACCGGTAAGACACAATGTGTCAACAGAACTGCAGAAAGCAGTCAGACATCAGAATTGAGGCCTAGGTGTAGGTCCGACAACAAAAATGCATTAAAACCCAAGAATACATACAAGGGTTAATATATATGCAATACGAAAGCAAAAATAAGCACTAAAAAGCACCCGAAACGCACTTTAAGTGCAGAATTTATACAAATCAGCAATAATTCAGCATTTAGACACATAAATATTATGCAGAAATGTCGTTTTATTATCCAGAATATTTCCCTAAGTGTTGGGAATTGAAAGAGTACAAGAAAGGTACTTAAACGACACTAAAAAGTGTAATTTGGCACTTTAACGAATCGGTATGTAACCGAACAACCGGACTATACCCGGAACATGAAAAGATTATTATTTTCACTAGCTATATTTTTCTGAGCTAGTTAGGGTCCCTGATTACCCTAACACCCGCTTTACGGCACTAACTAAGTTAAACACTTAACTAACCTACTTAACCTAACTAAACATCAACTAACTAGTTAGAAACGGACCAAGGTACCCCCCCCCCCTAACCGAAACCGTCCCCCAAGGGGACATACTTGTACTTGGATGATTTGTTTAGTGATGTTGTCTAATATCTACATGACACACTAACCCTTGGTTAATACCCACATGATTTGCCTATAAGATTAAGCATAAACACATATGATTGTTCATAACTCACAACACCACTCCACACTCTCTCTCCCTCTCCCTTACACTCTCGGCCGAACACCCCTCCTTCACCCACCCATTTTCGAGTTTGAACATCATCATTCCAACACCATTCAAGCTTCAAGGTTCACGTATTAGGAGCTCTTGCGCACTCGGAACGCGAAGGACCTCCACCGTTAGCTTTTATCCACCTCTTTTTCGCCAAGATTCTTCCCTAGCCCCGAGCTAGAGGTATAACATTTAAAACTTGTTTTTAATCCTATCTAAGGTGGTTAAAAGGAATATTGTCGGTTGAATCTCGTTAAAATGAAAGATGATGGTTAAAAGTCTACTTAAAATGCTAATATTGGTGGTTAATAGCTTATGTGTTGTGTAAAAGTTGTAGTAATTGGAATATGTGATTATTGAGACCCGATCTATGATGTGGTAGCTCGGATCTCCGTTTAACCCGACTTTGTAAGATCATGTATCTTCACATAAGCTCGTTTTTGACTAAGTACAAGGGTTAAAGGCGAAACTCTACCACACAAGATGCATGAACTTGTGTAGAAATATTTTACTTGGGTAAAAGTAATTTAACTTGTACAATGAAGTTTAAAACTAGCAGATCTACGTAACTGCAAGTGGTATTTTTGAAGAACCACACTTTAAAGAAATCACATGTTCTAAACCGAGTCTTACACAAACAAAAGTGGTTTTTGTGAACAAACAAGTGTATGGATACTTGTGAAACAAAGGTGTTAACAAAGAAATAATTTTCGTAAAAACCGACTAGAAGTTGTAAAACTTCATACTCTTTAAAAATAAAGTTTTTAAGAAGTTAAACTTATTTTTAAAGATAACAAGACTTACTAAATGTGCTAGTAAGTTACTACACATTTTCGTAAATATTCAAGTTCATGAAATTAGTGAATATTGTTGACGATTATTGTTGATAATTGTTGTTGCTGATTGTTGATGATTTAAAAGAAAATAAACACACGTTTTGAAAACGTGGGAAACCTCCATTTTTAGGGGAAACTCTGTCAAAATTTTTATAAATTTTGACACTTAGAAAAATATAAGTTTTTTTTTGAGAAACTTATTCCCTAAAAATGTGTTTAAAAGCATTAACAAGGTTTCCCTAACTTTTGATGATAAGAAATGGTGATTTCTTGAAGAATAAAAAAAATGGATAATAAGTATATATTTTTGAGAGAAAAATATATATTATTTTATCACCAAATTTTTGTGCTAAGTGTATATAGTATGTGTTATACGTGCTAGTGTATTAAGACTTAAAAATACACTAATTACTCATGAAGAGTAGAAATATAAAAATACACATACAACATACAAGATGCACAATTCGGGTGCAAAGTGCAAAACATAAAAGACTTATATTTATTTTTGGAGAAAATAATATAAGTAAGATACGTAGTTAAAAATATAGAATATTTTTAACACAAGAAAATATACACAAAAGAGAGTGACTGTACTTGTGCGACGCAAGTCTAGTGACTAACGATAAGAAAACGCGTATAGGTTACGACGTTAAGTAAGCAAATCCGGTGGAGTTTACGACGCTAGGAACGCAAAGTTGTGAGTTCATGCTCCCCCCTTTTCTCTTTAACTGTTTTCAGTTTTTATAACTTCGGGGGTGAAATACATGTGCCAAAGTACAATATTTATAAATGGTATGATATAAATACAAGAAGCGCATTTGGTGAGACGAGAACCAAGTGTAAGGCGCTATGAGAAATGATAACAAGAAACGCGCTTGGTGAGAACGAGAACCAGGTAGGAGGCGTTATGAGAAATAGTGTCACGAATAGGGTACAGAAGCACCATTAATCAACAATATACCTAGACCGCAGAACAAAAGGTTAGATCTAACGGGTGCCTGGCAGCCTCACACTCGGTCGGGGCGAGAATCGAGTGGTGGTTTTGTGTCTCAGAATATACCAATTAAATGCCTTAGGTTTGGTGACTTCCTATGACGTGTCACAGGTTAATGGCTTTGCAACCCATTAACAATCTGATAAGTACAGAAATACTGTATTTACATAAAATTCATACCATACAAGAAGTGATAAATAACTTGAAGTACGTGGGGTACTCAAGAGAATTGATAAATAACTTGAAGTACGTGGGGTACTCAAGAGAATGAGAATTAAACTTGAGTACGTGGGGTACTCAAGAAGAAATTGAATTATACAGATGTACGTGGTGTACACATGAAACTGATTTTATGAAAACTTGATTTACTCACAAACTATGTTTTCATACAAAGTATACAAACATGAAATACAAAACAGCATGAATTCACACCAACATTATGTTGACGTTTTTCCAAAAACTCACATGTATTTCAGGTAACTAGGATGGATGTGCGCGTGGTCTAGCTTATGCTCGTGGATGTCGCTTGTGTTTAATTTTGAATAAAGTTGTAAACTTTTAAGACAATGTTTTATGCGACTTAGCGATGTAAACGCTAACGTATGTTTTCAAATTATGGTATTTGAATGTTATTTTACGAGCATGTAGCATGTTTACTCTTCGTATGCAATGAGAACCTTTCATGATCACACCTCGTACTTCCGCCGCAGAAAGGGGTGTGACAGATTGGTATCAGAGCTGCGATTGTAGTGAACCAGGATTCCTTCTCGAGTCTAGTCTACAATCTCTAGGATCCATTCACGAAAACAATTTTCAAAGAGTTTTCATTGCATAAAACGTCCCGCGACATCAACTACCTGAAACTGTCTACATGAGTCTAGAAAAGACACTACGAGACTTAGAGTGCACTTGAGTAGCACTTGTCATTGACTAGAAATTACTTGCAATTATGTGTGATAATTAGCATGTACTAGAAGTGGAATGTCACAAGTATATGTGACTTTACCTGAAAGCAATGGCCTACCTGAAGGAAGAAATACGAGGATGAAACGAACTGTGCGGACTGTGCAAGGAGTTACGTAATTATGGATGCATACGTAATTATGGAATTCAGTGCACAGAAATCACAGCAAGTCTCGTCACGTATAGATTCCCTCAGTACAAGCCTAATAAGTACTCTGCTAGAGTAATAATTGTTTGATGTCACTTATGTGGTATATATACCTGTGAATATATGATACTACTGTCTAGTGTGACGATATCAAACCAATGTCTAACCCTGCTGTGTTATGTTCTGTCAGAACATGGCACCCAGGAAAACTGTGAATGCTCGCAATGATGATCAACCTCCACCTCCCCCACTGCCAAGAACTGCTGAAGAGCTGAACGCTTTGCTAGAGGAAAGGATCTCCGCTGCTATCGCCCAGTACGAGGCGAACCGAACCCAAGACAGTGGAGGACCAAGCAACGCTAGGCGTAATGGGAATGGAGATTCGTCTGGAGGCAATGCAGCTCAAGGTAATCTTGAGACACTGTACTAAGCATGAGGAAATTTATGAACGGTCTTTGTTTCATTATTTCTTCGATTGCTCACATGTGAATTGGTTGAATCAATTCCAGGCTGCACTTTCAAGCAGTTCCTCGACTGCAAGCCGATGAACTATGACGGCACAGGAGGTGCAGTAGCATTTGTGCGCTGGACGGAGAAGGCTGAAGCTACTTTCCGCATGAGCAAGTGTACCACGGATCAGCAAGTCACCTTTGCTACTGGGTTGTTTGTCGATGAAGCTCTGACTTGGTGGAACCTACAAGCCCAAACTTTGGGTGATGACACCGCTTATGGCCTCACTTGGGAGGAACTGAAGGAAAGGATGAGAGAGAAGTACTGCTCTCGTGCCGAACTCCAAAGGCTGGAGACAGAGTTCTGGCACTTGACTATGGAAGGTGCTGACATCAATGGTTACACTCGAAGGTTCCACGATCTGTCTAGAGTGCTTCCTTACATGGTGACTCCTGAATTTAAGCGTGTGGAACGCTACATTTGGGGACTGGCCTCAGAGTTTCGTGGCATGGTGACGTCGGCCAAACCACAAACAATCACCGAGGCTGTAACTCTGGCTGTCAGCCTTACTGAAGATTGTGTTCGAATGAAGAAGCTATCATTGAACCCAACAGAAAAGACCGAGACACATGCCGAGTCGTCCGGTGACAAAAAGAGGAAGCATACAAGTTTGAACCAAGCTACTCGCAACAACAAGGGTTTCAACAAGAAGCGCGACATTAATCCGCCTCAGGAGATGAAAACCCATACAACCAAAGCATACCAAGGCTCCATGCCTAGATGCTAAAAATGTAAGTATCATCATGATGGAGCTTGTCGCATTCCAAGGTGCGACAAATGTGGTAAATTGGGTCATCAAACCGAAGACTGTTGGGGAAAAGGAAAGAACCGAATTGGAAACGGTGCTGGTAATAAGAATGGCAACGGGAAGGGGCAGAACCAAGGATGCTTCAAGTGTGGAAGCAATGATCACTTCATGAAGAACTGCCCAGAGAGAAACAACGCTCCGGCTCGAGCATTTGTGATTGGAGCAAGAGACGCACGCGAGGACCCTAACGTGGTCACCGGTACGTTTCTCATTAACAATCACTTTGCATCCATATTATTCGACACTGGCGCCGATTATAGCTTCATGTCTGTGGAATTTAAACGCATACTCGGAATAGAATCTAGTAGATTAGAAATTCCTTATTCCATAGAACTAGCCAATGGTAAACTTGTTGAATCGGGCGAAGTTGTTAAAGGCTGCACAGTAGAACTTGGCGAACAAAAATTTAGCATCGACCTCTTGCCTATTCAATTGGGTAGCTTCGATGTAGTAGTCGGGATGGACTGGTTGTCCAAGAACAAGGCTGAAGTTATTTGCCATGAGAAGATCATTCGCATCCCTTTAGCGAATGGTGAAACTCTCATCGTGCATGGAGAAAAACGAGACGCGCCTCTTCGAATCATCAGCTGTATGAAGGCACAGAAGTGCTTGAGGAAAGGATGTGTCGCTTTCCTAGCACACGTTATAGACAAGAAGGCTGTGGAGCCAAAACTCGAAGACATTCCTGTGGTGAAGGAATTTCCTGATGTGTTCCCTGAAGATCTGCCAGGACTACCTCCGCAACGACAAGTCGAATTCCATATAGACTTGGTTCCAGGAGCTGCTCCTGTAGCCAAGGCACCCTATCGACTTGCACCATCCGAAATGCAAGAATTATCTACACAACTCCAGGAATTGTTGGATAAAGGATTCATAAGGCCAAGCTTCTCACCCTGGGGAGCTCCAGTATTGTTCGTGAAGAAGAAGGATGGAACACTGCGGATGTGTATCGATTACAGGGAACTGAACAAGCTCACAATCAAGAATCGGTATCCGCTACCAAGGATTGATGACTTATTTGATCAATTGCAAGGATCAAGCTACTATTCTAAGATCGACCTTCGATCTGGATACCATCAGCTGAGAATCCAAGATGAAAGCGTACCAAAGACTGCATTCAGAACGCGATATGGGCACTACGAATTTCTGGTGATGCCGTTTGGGCTGACGAATGCACCAGCGGTCTTTATGGACCTAATGAACCGCGTATGCAAACCATATCTCGATAAATTCGTGATTGTATTTATCGATGATATCCTGATTTACTCGCGAACGAAAGAAGAACATGAGCAACATCTCAGAACCATCTTGGAGCTACTGAAGAAAGAGAAACTTTATGCAAAGTTCTCGAAATGCGAATTCTGGATTCGCGAAGTACAATTTCTTGGTCACGTGGTGAATGAGAAAGGCATTCATGTAGACCCGTCCAAGATAGAAGCAATAAAGAATTGGGAAGCTCCCAAGACCCCAACTGAAGTTCGTCAATTTTTGGGCTTAGCAGGCTACTATCGGCGATTCATTGAGAATTTCTCAAAGATAGCTCAACCGCTAACGACCCTGACTCAGAAAGACAAGAAGTACGACTGGGGTCACAAACAAGAAGAAGCCTTTCAGCTACTTAAGAACAAGCTCTGCGATGCACCGATACTATCGTTACCCGAAGACACTGAAGACTTCGTGGTATACTGCGACGCCTCACGACAAGGCTTGGGTTGCGTGCTCATGCAACGCCAAAAAGTCATCGCTTACGCTTCAAGACAACTGAAGGTTCATGAAAGAAACTATACCACTCACGACCTAGAGTTGGGCGCAGTGGTATTCGCCTTGAAGATTTGGCGACATTATTTATATGGTACTCGATGTACAATCTTCACAGATCACAAAAGCTTACAACACATATTTGATCAGAAGGAATTGAATATGCGTCAGCGACGTTGGGTCGAGCTGCTGAATGATTATGACTGTGAGATTAAGTACCATCCTGGAAAGGCGAACGTTGTAGCAGACGCGTTGAGCCGAAAAGAAAGGGTTAAGACCCTAAGGGTTCGAGCATTGGAAATGACGATTCGAACGAACCTCACTGCACGCATTCGGGATGCACAACAAGATGCTCTTAAAGAAGAGAACCGTAAAGCTGAATACCTCCGGGGCGCATTGAAATACATGGTGCCAAATGAAGAGGGAGCCTTATACTTCAAGAAGCGTATTTGGGTTCCACTCTATGGTGGCATACGAGAAGTCATCCTTAATGAAGCCCACAAATCGAGATATTCGATCCATCCAGGATCGGACAAGATGTACCAAGACTTGAAAGAGTACTATTGGTGGCCGAGACTCAAAAGCGACGTTGCTGTCTATGTTGGAAAATGCCTAACCTGTGCGAAGGTTAAGGCCGAATATCAGAAACCGTCCGGCCTATTACAACAACCAGAAATTCCCGTATGGAAGTGGGAACAAATCTCGATGGACTTCATAACGAAATTACCCAGAACCCCGAGAGGGCACGATATGATATGGGTAATAGTTGATCGATTAACAAAGTCTGCGCATTTCCTACCAATCCGAGAGAAGGATAGCACTGGAAAGCTTGCAGAGATATACTTAAGAGAAATTGTGGCACGACATGGAGTGCCAATCTCAATCATTTCAGACAGAGATGGACGCTTTGTCTCAAGAATCTGGCAATCATTTCAGGAAGCCTTTGGATCTCAGTTAGATCTGAGCACGGCATTCCACCCGCAAACAGACGGCCAGAGCGAACGGACTATACAAACGTTAGAAGATATGCTTCGCGCATGTGTCATGGACCTAGGCGGCAGCTGGGATACTCATCTACCCCTAGTTGAGTTTTCCTACAATAACAGTTATCATACGAGCATAAAAGCCGCGCCGTTCGAAGCTCTGTATGGCCGCAAATGCCGATCGCCCTTATGTTGGGCAGATGCCGGAGATAAACGTATGGTTGGTCCTGAACTTGTACAAGAGACAACCGACAAGATTGCGCAGATCCGAGAGCGCATTAGGGCGGCTCGAGAACGACAAAAGAGCTACGCGGATCCAAATAGAAAATCGGTAGATTTCGAGGTGGGAGACAAAGTGTTGTTAAAAGTCTCACCATGGAAGGGCGTAGTCAGATTTGGAAAGCGTGGAAAGTTGAATCCACGATACATCGGACCATTCAGAATATTGAGAAGAATTGGTACCGTGGCATACAAGTTGGAGTTACCGGCAGAACTTAATGGAGTACATGATACGTTTCATGTATCCAACCTGAAGAAGAGTCCAACGCAAGAAAACGTGACCATCCCGTTGGATGAAGTGCATATTGATGAAGCCCTCCGATTTACAGAAAAACCCGTTGAGGTTACTGACTGGAAAGTCAACAAGACCAGGAGGAGCAGTGTGAAACTTGTTAAAGTACGTTGGAGCTCTAAGCACGGACCCGAGTACACATGGGAACGTGAAGACCAGTTCAAGAAAAAGTATCCCCACCTATTCAAGAAGACTCCGGCGAGAGTTAGTTCAATCTGAATTTCGGGACGAAATTCTTTTAACGGGGGGAGACTGTGACAACTGGCACAAACCGGTAATTTCCGTACACTATAATTATTGCTTAATGACTGCAATTATGAGTTTAATTGTCAGCAATGGCTGAACACATGTTTAACAAGTGAATTCATGCATGTTGTATACTACAAAATATTGCGTTATGCATAAACAAGAGCGTTGCGTCAGAATAATAGTAAACTCACCGGTAAGACACAATGTGTCAACAGAACTGCAGAAAGCAGTCAGACATCAGAATTGAGGCCTAGGTGTAGGTCCGACAACAAAAATGCATTAAAACCCAAGAATACATACAAGGGTTAATATATATGCAATACGAAAGCAAAAATAAGCACTAAAAAGCACCCGAAACGCACTTTAAGTGCAGAATTTATACAAATCAGCAATAATTCAGCATTTAGACACATAAATATTATGCAGAAATGTCGTTTTATTATCCAGAATATTTCCCTAAGTGTTGGGAATTGAAAGAGTACAAGAAAGGTACTTAAACGACACTAAAAAGTGTAATTTGGCACTTTAACGAATCGGTATGTAACCGAACAACCGGACTATACCCGGAACATGAAAAGATTATTATTTTCACTAGCTATATTTTTCTGAGCTAGTTAGGGTCCCTGATTACCCTAACACCCGCTTTACGGCACTAACTAAGTTAAACACTTAACTAACCTACTTAACCTAACTAAACATCAACTAACTAGTTAGAAACGGACCAAGGTACCCCCCCCCCCCTAACCGAAACCGTCCCCCAAGGGGACATACTTGTACTTGGATGATTTGTTTAGTGATGTTGTCTAATATCTACATGACACACTAACCCTTGGTTAATACCCACATGATTTGCCTATAAGATTAAGCATAAACACATATGATTGTTCATAACTCACAACACCACTCCACACTCTCTCTCCCTCTCCCTTACACTCTCGGCCGAACACCCCTCCTTCACCCACCCATTTTCGAGTTTGAACATCATCATTCCAACACCATTCAAGCTTCAAGGTTCACGTATTAGGAGCTCTTGTGCACTCGGAACGCGAAGGACCTCCACCGTTAGCTTTTATCCACCTCTTTTTCGCCAAGATTCTTCCCTAGCCCCGAGCTAGAGGTATAACATTTAAAACTTGTTTTTAATCCTATCTAAGGTGGTTAAAAGGAATATTGTCGGTTGAATCTCGTTAAAATGAAAGATGATGGTTAAAAGTCTACTTAAAATGCTAATATTGGTGGTTAATAGCTTATGTGTTGTGTAAAAGTTGTAGTAATTGGAATATGTGATTATTGAGACCCGATCTATGATGTGGTAGCTCGGATCTCCGTTTAACCCGACTTTGTAAGATCATGTATCTTCACATAAGCTCGTTTTTTACTAAGTACAAGGGTTAAAGGCGAAACTCTACCACACAAGATGCATGAACTTGTGTAGAAATATTTTACTTGGGTAAAAGTAATTTAACTTGTACAATGAAGTTTAAAACTAGCAGATCTACGTAACTGCAAGTGGTATTTTTGAAGAACCACACTTTAAAGAAATCACATGTTCTAAACCGAGTCTTACACAAACAAAAGTGGTTTTTGTGAACAAACAAGTGTATGGATACTTGTGAAACAAAGGTGTTAACAAAGAAATAATTTTCGTAAAAACCGACTAGAAGTTGTAAAACTTCATACTCTTTAAAAATAAAGTTTTTAAGAAGTTAAACTTATTTTTAAAGATAACAAGACTTACTAAATGTGCTAGTAAGTTACTACACATTTTCGTAAATATTCAAGTTCATGAAATTAGTGAATATTGTTGACGATTATTGTTGATAATTGTTGTTGCTGATTGTTGATGATTTAAAAGAAAATAAACACACGTTTTGAAAACGTGGGAAACCTCCATTTTTAGGGGAAACTCTGTCAAAATTTTTATAAATTTTGACACTTAGAAAAATATAAGTTTTTTTTTGAGAAACTTATTCCCTAAAAATGTGTTTAAAAGCATTAACAAGGTTTCCCTAACTTTTGATGATAAGAAATGGTGATTTCTTGAAGAATAAAAAAAAAATGGATAATAAGTATATATTTTTGAGAGAAAAATATATATTATTTTATCACCAAATTTTTGTGCTAAGTGTATATAGTATGTGTTATACGTGCTAGTGTATTAAGACTTAAAAATACACTAATTACTCATGAAGAGTAGAAATATAAAAATACACATACAACATACAAGATGCACAATTCGGGTGCAAAGTGCAAAACATAAAAGACTTATATTTATTTTTGGAGAAAATAATATAAGTAAGATACGTAGTTAAAAATATAGAATATTTTTAACACAAGAAAATATACACAAAAGAGAGTGACTGTACTTGTGCGACGCAAGTCTAGTGACTAACGATAAGAAAACGCGTATAGGTTACGACGTTAAGTAAGCAAATCCGGTGGAGTTTACGACGCTAGGAACGCAAAGTTGTGAGTTCATGCTCCCCCCTTTTCTCTTTAACTGTTTTCAGTTTTTATAACTTCGGGGGTGAAATACATGTGCCAAAGTACAATATTTATAAATGGTATGATATAAATACAAGAAGCGCATTTGGTGAGACGAGAACCAAGTGTAAGGCGCTATGAGAAATGATAACAAGAAACGCGCTTGGTGAGAACGAGAACCAGGTAGGAGGCGTTATGAGAAATAGTGTCACGAATAGGGTACAGAAGCACCATTAATCAACAATATACCTAGACCGCAGAACAAAAGGTTAGATCTAACGGGTGCCTGGCAGCCTCACACTCGGTCGGGGCGAGAATCGAGTGGTGGTTTTGTGTCTCAGAATATACCAATTAAATGCCTTAGGTTTGGTGACTTCCTATGACGTGTCACAGGTTAATGGCTTTGCAACCCATTAACAATCTGATAAGTACAGAAATACTGTATTTACATAAAATTCATACCATACAAGAAGTGATAAATAACTTGAAGTACGTGGGGTACTCAAGAGAATTGATAAATAACTTGAAGTACGTGGGGTACTCAAGAGAATGAGAATTAAACTTGAGTACGTGGGGTACTCAAGAAGAAATTGAATTATACAGATGTACGTGGTGTACACATGAAACTGATTTTATGAAAACTTGATTTACTCACAAACTATGTTTTCATACAAAGTATACAAACATGAAATACAAAACAGCATGAATTCACACCAACATTATGTTGACGTTTTTCCAAAAACTCACATGTATTTCAGGTAACTAGGATGGATGTGCGCGTGGTCTAGCTTATGCTCGTGGATGTCGCTTGTGTTTAATTTTGAATAAAGTTGTAAACTTTTAAGACAATGTTTTATGCGACTTAGCGATGTAAACGCTAACGTATGTTTTCAAATTATGGTATTTGAATGTTATTTTACGAGCATGTAGCATGTTTACTCTTCGTATGCAATGAGAACCTTTCATGATCACACCTCGTACTTCCGCCGCAGAAAGGGGTGTGACATGTAAAACTTAAACTATTAAACTATAAAAGAAACCGACGAAACACAAGTGAGATTCGCCAAGGTCGATCTCGACGAAACAGGTCAGTTTCGCCAACAACCTTCTCGACGAAACAGGCTGTTTCGCCGAGCCCAGTTTCACCGAAGCCCAGTACGGCCCAGAACATTATTTCGTGAATATTTACGTGAAACGGGTTTAGTTTCACAAGTTAGGCAATCAGGAAACCCTAGAACTCCCTCTCTTCTGTGCGACGACAACAACCATCGTTTACCATCATCCCTAGCTCCCGAATCCGTGTTTGTTCATCTCGAATCGGTTAGTACGTGTTTATTAATCGATTTCATGTTTCTGTGATATCTCGATTCTTGCTTGGGTGTATGATTGTTGTGTGTTACTGCTGTGATTATAAGAGTATGATGTTGATGATGATGATATAGATTTCGATATGTATGATGTAGTAGGATATATATACAATGCTATGCGAAACTTAATACAATCGGATGCTCGGTTCTGGATGTTGTTATTATGTTCTGATTCTGAATACAAGTTAGCATCTTGATAGGGTTCAATGATATGATGTTGTATGTTAATTTATATGTTATACACATAAACTAGGGTTTATGCTAGACAATGATTCATGGATGATTGAGTTATGATGATTCTATTTGCACATTGACCTCCATATGATTTCTGATACTGATGACGGCTGCTAGCATGACTAGGGTTTCTGCGTATTTCGTAACTGCTGTAACTGTGTCTGCGAAACAGACATCCGACGAAACAGAACTCTCGGCGAAACAGAATGTGTTTCGCCAAGAGTCATCGACGAATTAGAAATTCTGTTTCGCCAAAGGAGTCCACGACGAAACAGAATGTGTGTTTCGCCAACATGAGTGTTTCGCCAACTGTTGTGTTTCGCCAAATGTGTAATCAGCACAGTAACTTACTTTAATTCTGTTAAAGGTTAACCTGGTTAGTTACTACTGTTAAGAGTTAACTGGAATATCTAACTACTGTTAAATGATATACATGACTTGTGTGATTGTGAATACGTACTACATGCTCATACGTGTACCACTCGTGACTACAAACTGATTGTTCTATACGTGCATACTTTAGGACGTGATTGATTTACTTTGAGCACATACTTAGCATACCGAGCAAACCAAGGTGAGTTCACACTCTTACCAAGGCATGGGATTCCCCGGTGGGTTGGGAATGGGATTGAATGATTACTTGTACTTACATCACCACTAGACTACTTACCACGGTCCTCGAATTGGGAAGGATGCCTGTGCCAAACTCTAGGTAAAGCCTACGTACCGTCCTCGGATTGGGAAGGACACCAGCACTAAACCTACGTAAAACCTACGTACTACCGTCCTCGGATTGGGAAGGACGCCAGCGCTAAACCTACGTACTCGCTACGTACTGTCCTCGGTTGGGAAGGGCACTTACGTAAAACCTACGTAAAATTATACTTACTACTATCCTCGGATTGGGAAGGATACTTATGGTTACGAATAGTCTAGTGGATATACAACATGGGAAGCCCCCACCAATAGAACGTACTATCGGCCCAGTAGAGCCACATGTTACATACGAACTTACTATTATGCATTTACTTTCTGTGAACTCGCTCAACTAGTTGTTGATCCTCTGTTACATGCCTTGCAGGACCTTAGGTACTTATGGAGCTTGCACGGGAGGCGCAGTCGTTGTGGACATGGATCATGAATGTTTGATTAGACGTTATGATATTTCATACTTATACTTATGATCGGGTTTACTTTTATGCTTCCGCTAAACATTGAATTATACTTATGTTTTGAACACCTTTCATATTGGTTTGGTTAAAATACATTACTATTTACATTTGTTCGATATGATTGGTGGCTTGATCCTGGTCAGTCACGCCTCCAAGCGGTGATACTCCGCAGGTGGATTTTGGGGGTGTGACACGTTCCCTCGCTGGGATCTAGGTAGGCCAGTGACAAAATCCATGGAAATTTGCTCCCATTTCCATTGTGGTATCTCTGGTTGTTGGAGTAGGCCTGAGGGTTTCTGGTATTCAGACTTGACTCTTGCACAAGTCAAACACTTGCTGACGTAAGTTGCTATGTGGGCCTTCATGCTAGGCCACCAGTACGTAGCCTTGATATCGTGGTACATTTTATCCGAACCAGGATGCACCGAGTAGCGAGACTTGTGTGCTTCGTCCATCACAAGCTCTCGTAGGTTGCCATAGAGTGGGACCCAAATGCGTCCCGTTACGTAGTAAGCACCGTCTTCCTTTTGTTCTAATCGTTGCCTTGATCCGCGTAGGGCTTCAGCCCTGACGTTTTCTGGTTTCAGTGCTTCTATCTGAGCAGCTCGTATCTGGGAAGGGAGACTAGAGTGGATCGTGAGTTGTAAAGCTCGCACGCGCTTAGGCGCAGTGTCCTTCCGACTGAGGGCGTCAGCCACAACATTGGCCTTGCCCGGGTGATACCTGATTGAGCACTCGTAGTCATTCAGTAGTTCGACCCATCGTCGTTGCCGCATATTCAGTTCCTTCTGCTTGAAGATATGCTCGAGACTCCTGTGGTCGGTGTAGATCGCGCACTTGGTACCATACAGGTAATGCTGCCACAACTTAAGTGCAAAAACAACAGCTCCCAGCTCTAAATCGTGCGTAGCGTAGTTCTTTTCATGAACCTTAAGTTGGCGTGAGGCGTAGGCTATAACCTTGTCTCGTTGCATCAACACGCAACCAAGACCTTGAATTGATGCGTCGCAGTAAACCACAAAGTCGTCTATGCCTTCTGGCAAGGAAAGGATAGGTTCGCTACAAAGTCTATCCTTTAGGTGCTGAAATGCCAACTCCTGTGCGTTTCCCCAGCGATAAACAACGCCCTTCTGCGTTAGTGAGGTGAGAGGCTGTGCAATCTTAGAAAAATCCTTTATGAATCTCCGGTAGTATCCCGCCAAACCTAAGAATTGGCGAATTTCCTTTGGTGTACGAGGTGCAGGCCAGTTCTTAATCGAGTCTATCTTGGATGGATCAACGTGAATCCCATCCTTGTTTACCACATGGCCTAGGAAATGGACTTCACGAAGCCAGAAGTCGCATTTCGAGAACTTTGCATAAAGCTGTTCTGTTCGAAGGAGTTCCAGGATAAGTCCTAGATGCTGCTCGTGTTCCTCCCGACTCTTGGAATAGATCAGGATGTCGTCGATGAAGACTATAACGAACTTGTCCAGGTAAGGCTTGCACACTCGGTTCATCAAGTCCATGAAAACCGCAGGTGCGTTTGTCATCCCAAAAGGCATGACCAAAAACTCATAGTGCCCGTATCGAGTTCTGAAAGCTGTTTTGGAGACGTCCTCTTCCCGGACTCTCAGCTGGTGATAACCCGATCTCAAATCGATCTTCGAATAGTAGCTCGATCCTTGCAGCTGGTCGAATAAGTCGTCGATACGCGGTAGAGGATAACGATTCTTCACCGTCACCTTGTTGAGTTCCCGGTAGTCGATGCACATTCTGAAAGTACCGTCCTTTTTCTTTACAAATAGCACTGGAGCTCCCCAGGGCGATGAGCTAGGACGAATAAAACCCTTATCCAGGAGCTCTTGTAGTTGCGTAGAGAGTTCCTTCAACTCTGATGGGGCTAAACGATAAGGTGCACGGGCTATGGGCGCAGCTCCAGGAGCTAGTTCGATCTGAAACTCGACTTGGCGATGAGGCGGAAGACCAGGTAATTCCTCAGGAAATACCTCTGGATAATCGCGTACAACTGGGAAATCTTCTATCTTCTTCTCTTTTTCTGAGGTGTCAGTAATGAGAGCCAAAATGGCAGTGTGGCCTTTTCGCAAGCACTTTTGGGCCTTAAGGAGAGAAATGACGTTCTCAACAGCACTCCTCTTGTCGCCATGAATCATGAGAGGTTCACCACCGGGACCTGGAATACGGACAACCTTCTCGTTGCAAAGAATCTCTGCTCGGTGTTGGGATAACCAATCCATCCCAATGACAACGTCGAAACTACCCAAGACAATAGGAATGAGGTCGATAGAGAAGGTCTGGTCAGCGAGAATAAGTTTACAACCCTTGACTATGTGTGTGGCTTCTAAACTCTTACCATTTACTAGCTCTACGGTGTGCTTGTTGTTCAAAGGGGTTGGAATACGCTTAAGCATTCGACTAACTTCTAGTGACATGTAGCTAGTATCGGCACCCGAATCAAATAAAACTGAAACATAAAAGTCGTCGAGAAGGAACTTACCCGCCACAACATTGGGGTCATTCCTTGCTTCACCTTGGCCAATCACAAACACCCGCCCCCTGGCGCCATTGTTGTTGTTGTTCCCATTGTTACCATTCCCCTGATTGTTGTTATTGTTGTTGTTGTTGTTCTGGTTCCTGTTCAGTTGGGGACAATCTCTCTTGAAGTGGCCCTCAGCTCCACACTGAAAGCACCCTTTGTTATCACCTTGCTGTTGCTGCTGGCGTTGATTCTGTTGAGCTTGCTGACGATTCTGATTGGCGGGGTATAAGCTCCTGCAATCCTTTGCAGCGTGACCAGGCTTGTTGCACCGATGACAGTTGCCCCTGGTGCACGGCCCGCTGTGGTGAAGGCTGCAGCGATTGCATTTGGGGTGATTTCCTTTGTACCCACCATGACTTTGACCACCAGACGATTGCTGATTAGGGCTCTTGTAGTCATCAGTCTTTCTCTGTTGAGACTGGGACTGAACAGAAGTCGAACCCTTACTTGAAGTTCCATCCCATTTCCGTTTGTTGTCACTAGAGGTACCAGAAGTAGTTGCAGCACCTATGCGTTTTGGTAACTTGTTCTGCTCCACCGCTTGATCCGTGAGACGGTGAGCCAACTGAACAATTTGCTGGTAGGTGGCGAGGTTCGCTGAAGTCACATGACTTTGGATTTCTGGCACTAAGCCCTGAAGAAATAGTTCGATGCGTTTGATGGGAGGATCCACCATAGTAGGACACAGGATTGCCAGTTCGTTCGACCTTTTCACATAAGCTTCAATTTCCGACCCCGTCATCTTGAGGTTGAAGAATTCTACCTCCAGTTTGTGAATCTCATCACGACTGCAGTATTCCTCCTAGATCATCTCCTTAAAATTCTCCCATGGGGTGGCGTTGGCAGCAACCAACCCCAGCATCTGAACCTGAGCGTTCCACCATGTGAGGGCTAAACCCTCGAGAGTACCAGTAGCATACTTCACTCTGCGCGCCTCAGGGCATTCGCACATTTCGAACACAGATTCTAGTTTCTCAAACCAGTGTAGGAGACCTACTGCTCCTTCAGTGCCGCTAAAAGTAGTTGGTCGGCAGTCCATGAAAGTCTTAAAAGTGCACACGGGTGGCTGAACATGCTGACCTATGGTGGGTGAAAGAAAAGACAGAGTTTAACACAAAGGTTGGTTCACGAGAGTAGGATTCTAAAGATCCTAGAATGAGTTCGAACTGCAGGATATACCTCCTGCGTGTGCAGCTGCAAGTGCTGCGGCAACTCGTTCGTTGATCAGAGGCGTCAACTGGGCTTGTGTCAGGTTAACGCGTCCAGACATGATCTTCATATCAAGAAGAACGTGAGTGAGAGGGGTTTCGCGAAAGTACGACGATAAAATAGAGTAAGCACGCACGTGTTCAAGCAACAGTAGTTATACTAACCAAGTATACCATAAGCAATGTACTATGTAACTAACAAGTAGGCAATATACACACAGATCATATCACCTAGAATGTCGAGCCTTGCATGTGGAGTGAAGCATCGTTGTGGACCGTTGAGCACTGTACAGGTTATAGTCTGGTTTTAACAAAAACGTTTTCACCTTTATTAAAACCAAGTTCTCTATAACCAATGGCTCTGATACCAATCTGTCACACCCCCAAAATCCACCTGCGGAGTACTACCGCTTGGAGGCGTGACTGACCAGGATCCAGCCACCAATCATATTGAACAAGCATATAAGTAGTTATAAAATCCAACCAATACAATTGGTGTTCAAACAAAACATAGTTAAGTTGCAAGCGGAAGCATAAGTCTTAAATCAAAACATAAGTTTAATTGTTTCAAAGTTTAACATGGCACACAGTCGTCCATGTCCCACAACGATCCTCCTCCATGCAAGCTCCAGCTAAGAACCTAAGGACCTGCAAAGCATGTAGTAACGAGTCAACAACAAGTTGAGTGAGTTCACGGTTGGGTGTTCGTTTTAAGTTGTTTCGAAAACAGTTTCCTTTAGCTGGCATCCTGCCGTGGGGGTTACCCCATAGTTAAAAACGTGACTTGTTTATTCCCGGTTACTCTGGCAATCCAGCCGTGGGGGCTACCCCGTGTTAGTTATCTGGCATTTTGGCCGTGGGGGCTACCCCATGTATACACTAGACTCGTTACCATATCGACTGCTGACTGTAGTCATGTTTATGTGCCCTGAAACTGTCAATGTCTATCATCATTGACGTGCCCCAGATCTATTAGTTCACGCCCGTCCTCTACGGCACGGTGTGAGGTTTGTCAGACCTAAATAGCGCTATCTAACTAATGACCCGCTCACCATTGGCCCGGCGATTAAGTCGATATAAAAATGAGGGACTTCATGATAGAGTTTTGGTCTAGTACGAGTTATCTGTCCGTGAGGACGAGGAATTACATTCCTGAACCATTGCTGTCCTACCCAAGGAGGACGAGGAACCCATGTTCCTTAATCCCAATTCCCGACCCCTGGGAATCCCATGCTTTGTAGAGGCTGTGAACTCACCTTGGTTTGCTCGGTAGATACACAAAAAAGTCAAACAAGCAATATTGTGGTCACTCGCGTCCTATCATAGTTGTATCATACAAGTCAGGTTCAAACCACGTATTGCACGTATGTTCTACACGTATGCTAGCACTTTGCATGCAAGTTCATCCATGGCAGCCCAAATAATCATTCAACAGCACGTATAAGGTCCATGCATTAGGCCCAAAGGTCCGGCCCAACTACTTAAGTCCGAAATGAGGTGCAAGTCCAAACAGCGTATAGTCTCGAGTCGCAACCAGGCGTTCTCGGCTCGCAACCCGAGTCGCAAACTGCGGTCTCGAGTTATCATGGTCACGGTCTCGAGTCGCAACCGGACTCGTAATCATGGTCTCGGTTCATGCTGTTTTTGGTCTCGAGTCGCAACCGGACTCGTAACTGAGATTTCGAGTTGTGCTGTTTTGGTCTCGAGTCGCAACCAGGCGTTTGCGACTCGCAACCTGTGTCGCAATCGGAGATCTCGAGTTGTTACGTTTAAGGTCTCGAGTCGAAACCAGGTGTTCTCGACTCGCAACCTGAGTCGCAACCAGGTGTTTCGTCTCCCAGCACCTGCTGATCTGCATAATGTACTAACCAATAGAAATCCGATTTCATGCAACGGTTTGTACTATCCACTAAACATGTTTTCTTGTCTAATACTTACCAAAAACGGATCAAACATCAAATTTCAAATATCACAAGCCACATTCATATCATATTCATCATGTTCTTCAAATATTCAAGTGGTTCATCATAATCGTCAAATGTTCATAGCACAAACAACTCTTATTCAAACACACTTTGCATTTTACGGACAAGAGTTATAATTCCTAAACTAGACAACAAGCTCATCTTGCAACAAAACATTTGTTCCATAATCTCATACATAAAAATCAGATGATCATGAATAGCCCTAAGCTCATCATTCTTTTGTTATTCAACAATCTTGTTCAAATGTTATTCTATAAAAGTCATGTTCTCCTAAGCATGTATCATTTAATCAAACAAGAACTCATAAAACAAACAAACACTTTAATCATGCATGAATCTTTAGCAAGCAAACACATTATCAAGTATCTTCATCACACATCATCATCAACCGAAATGCTACACACTATCATCAACCGAATACAACACATGGCATGAATCACTAACCGGTTAAGTTTTCAAGGGAGAACTTAAGCTTGAATCCGAGAGCTCTTGTGTTGCCGGTCGAATCCGAGAAGAAGGAGAAGAAATGTGATGTTTGGTGTCTAGGGTTTTAGTGAGAGGGAGTAGGAGAGTGTGTGTGTTAACCAAAGAAAATGGCAACATGGATAATCACCAAGGTTTTATACTTGTTTCACCTTGTGCACCCTAATGGGCTTCGGATGAGGTGCACGGCCCAACCGGCCCATATGTTACACTGTTCACTCGAGACCGCATGGTCTCGAGTCGGGTCCTTGTTGTCTCGGTTCACATAAATATACACATACGTACAAGCATGACACATAAACATAACACTTAGTCACATAGGATGGTCACTTATATTATTAAACCAACACGTTGACTAGTCACATAACATTGCAAGTAGGTTGTACTAAGATACACGAAAGGTTCTAAATTTCGAGTTGTCACACAAGAAATGATAAAAAAAATGATTGTATGACAAAAATGTTTTAGAACAGATTATAAACACTAAAAATAACATTATTTGGTATATTATAATGACATGAGACTTTGTCATAGGTTTGATAGCTTTGCATGTTGTACATATAGCTTGGAAAGTGGTAAAATATGTGAAATTTGCACCTGCACTATCATGAGTACAACCACTATTTTATTCAGTAAATAACATGGGTTATGTTAAAATATCAAGTCGTTATGATTTGGGATGGTTAGGGTAACATTTGATGCAAAACTATGTGGTAAAACGGTTAAAAATCGGCTTTTCGGAGGATTTTTATAAAACTGTTTTAGATCAGTAAGTAAACTGATATTTTTGACATAAAAATAAGTATTTTAACTTATATTAAGCTTACTTGGTGTTTGGTTAGTCATACGTGACTTCCGACGCCCAAAAACGTTACCGAATCGCTAAAATACGTGTTTTTCAATGTACACTAGAATGGGTTGTTCATGGGAAAATTTTATGTGTTGCAAGATCTTATGTGATTTATAATATGTGTATGATGACATGTTTATAGTTGACAAGATTATATGTATTACGATATTTATTTTATGTCACAATGAGTATATATATTACGACGCGCAAATCGTAGATATATTGCTTATAACATGATGAGGGTCACCAATAAAATCGTTCAAGTCGCTAAGTTTTAAAACATATATGAACTCATATATATATATATATATATAAATACACCAATATAATAAAAAATAATAACTTTTCGAGAAAATCTCAAAGTTATGTGAAAATTCTAAGTGTCGGAGAAACTTATGTATTTTTGTGAGTTTTTGATTATTAAATCGTTCTTATTTAATTTAGGAAGAATAAACAATTTGAGAGATTGTGTTAACATATAAAAACGCACCCAATTTACGTTTTTCAAATTTTTTGGGGTGAAGCATATGTGCATAACTTTACTTTCCGTTTTCATGACATTATACATTTTTGTTACGTATTATATATAATACATTATTTTAAAGACATTTTATGGTATATTGACTTAGTATACATAACATTTGGTTTCAAAGACATTTTACTTGGCATATTGACTAAGTATGCCTATTACATGGTTTTACAAGGACATTTTCATGACATGCTTACATTGAAAAAGACATTTGGTATGTTTAACGGAGTAGTATGATGTGCACAAATTGCAACATATAAATTACATCAATTGTGGCATAAAACTAACCCTTTTTTAGTACTAATTTTGAAAAAAGAGTGTTTTTGTCTTCCTTTTGTATTTTCAGGATTAAATGAGCTCAAATGAACAAAAGAAGCAAAAAGGCAGCTAAATCTAACATAAATACAAGAAAAGGAACAAGCATGGCATGCCCGACCTCCCCGACAACATCTTCCCAAGCAAAACAAGAGAACAGAAGGATGAACACGCCCCGTGCTCAATGAGCACGGGGGCGTGCCCAAGTGTCAGCAGAAAAGACAAAGCTGCAGAAGCTTCTATCAACCACCATGGGGTCGTGCTCAGCGGACACGGGGCCGTGGTCAACTCTAAGATTCGCAGAATATGGGGAAATCTTGATAGTACAGATACGCTTCTGAACACGGGGTCGTGCCCAGCGGACACGGGGGCGTGGTCAACTAATGCAGACAAACTGCAATTAATGAAGACAGAGAAGAAGTTGGACACGGGGCCGTGCCAAATGGACACGGGGCCATGCCCGAGCCTCTGTTCAGGCTATAAATAGGGGTGCTTGGCTCATTTGAAAACCATCCCTTGGCACACCACCTCTCTCACACTTCACCCACCACCATCACAACACCATCATCCACCACCATCATCCATTGTCCATCATAGAGTGTGTGAGTCGTCTCAGGATCCAAGATTGATCATAAGAGTTCTTGACAATCAAAGGCCATGTTTGCCTAAGTCTCTTACATCACTTGGTGAAGACAAATGTCTAGTGTAATACTTTTTATTTTTAATCTTTTCGCACTTTTTATTTGGTTATGTATTAATGACTTTAATAACTAGTTTCTTATGTTGAAGGTGATTCTTCCTTATCGTTTGTCCGTGGTGTCTTGGCATTATTTTACTGTCTATATAAAATAAAAGATTTTCACCATTCATATCTCCACGGTCTATATGGAGATATGTTGGCTACCTGGTCGGGGGTTAAGGGAACGGTTTGGTAAGAGTCTTGCCTTGTTCAGTGTATAGATCCTGCAAGGACCTGGGTCAAATTTAGTAGGACCTCCTTCAATACCCATCGGTATTGGATGGCGGGGGTCCAAACTCTTTGATCCCCTCATATGTAAGCTACTATTAATACTTTAACCCGGCTATTTAGGAATGTATCCCTGCTGACTCAGACTACTTAGCCGAGGGTAACGTCACCTTCAAAAGAGGGGACTACCATAATATGCATTAATAACTTAATTACTTATCTTTCAATAATCCGACCCATTTGGATTGTATCCTTGCTGACTCAAACTACTGGGTTGAGGGTAACGTCACCTTCAAAAGAGGGGCCTACTACAATAACTAAGATAATCTCTTAAAAAGTGCAAAAGTGCGGAAATAATCAAAGTTTACACTAAACACGAGTCGGAGCCAAGTGATTCATCTTGTCTATCTGTTTTTATATTTCAACATTCTAGTTAGTTTTTATTTTTCTAGTTTAAAACCTTTTTCTAACTTTTGATTTGATTAGACGTTGAGGATAAACCGGTACTAAAAGCTCTTGTGTCCTTGGACGACCTCGGTATCTTGGCAACACTATACTACGCTCACGATGGGTGCACTTGCCCATATGTGTGTTTGATGTTAGTAAAATATCGTGTTTTATAAATTTAAAACTTGACTAACGTGTAAAAAGGGCTTAAAATATACATAAAAACCTATAACACACCACACGCATCAAGCTTTTGGTGCCGCTTCCGGGGACACAAGGATTTTAAGAAAGCTTAAAATCGGCGGCCTATCAGTTTTTCAAAACTTTTTTAAAATGCGCACACATTTTTCTGCATTTTAGTTTAGTTTTGCATTTACAGTAAGTAACCTGAACACGGGCCGTGCTCATTGAACACGGGGCTGTGCTGCATATTTTTCATAAAACACCCAGATACAGAGCCTGAACACGGGGTCGTGCTCACTGAACACGCCCCCCATGCTCAACGAAACCAGTAACTTTAATTAAAACGCCCAGATACAGATCCTGAACACGGGGCCGTGTCCACTTAACACGGTGCCGTGTCCAGCCTCTGTTTCCGTTTTCATTTTTGTTTTCTGGTCTCGATACGTTGTTGTGGTCTGCAGAGTGATTCTTATGGATTAATACCCAGGAGGTTACAACTACACCTATGAGGAGGATGATTATAGGGAATATTATTGCACCAATTGCGGTAACACTCACTCGGTTCAATATTGTAACTTATTTCAACCATCCACTTCATACACCTACTATGAGGAGCCTAGGTACGAGCCATCAACTTCATACACATCCTATGAAGACCAAAGGTATGAACCTTCTCCCTCATACTCATATTTTGATGAACCAAGGTACGAGCCTTCATACTCATACTTTGAAGAACCAAGATATGAGCCACCACCTTCATTTGCTTATTATGAGGAACCATGGCGTGAACAACCCACCTCACATGAGTATTATGAAGAACAAAATTACGACCCTTATCCATCATATACTTACAATGAAGGACAATGGTGTGAACCATCTACTTCCTATGAGTATTATGAGGAACAAAGGATCGAACAACCGGATTCAAGCTTTGAAAATCCCAATCCTTACTCTATCACCGAAGTGACCGATAGGATATTAGAACACCTTAAAACTATCGAACGCTACATAAAAGAATCTCGCGCAAGGGAAGAGGAGTCCCGCGCAAGAGAAGAATTAACTTGTAATAAAGAAGAGATAGTTGAAGAGGTAAAAATGGAAGAACAAATAAGTGAAAAACCGACATATGAGTTATACAACGAAAAAGGTGAGTCCATTAACGTTAAAATTCAAGAAGATTCTAATTTTGAAGAAATTAATCTCTTGTCACATTCTTTTGAAAATCATTGTTTAGTACCTACTCATGCTAAGTTTTTAAAAGAGTTAAACACTAACACTAAAATTGACGAAACGGTAAGCATTAAGTTAACTAATGATCAAACCTCGCTAATAAAAGAAGACCCATTTGAAATCAACATTACACCGGTTCCATGTTTTTTTCAAAATTCGTTTATTAGTAATGTCACAATTGATAAAGATCTTTGTGTTAACATAATGCCCAACTATGTTGGACCGTTGGATGACCCTAAAACGTCAGTCAAGGCAATTCATCTCAGTTTACAGAGGCGGAATCAAAGTAAACTAAGTCATAACAGCTCTAATCCTTTTAATCTTTCTTTTCTGATTGATTTGAGTGCTTGTACAAGGTTTTCTGATACAGATCCGTCAGCACTTCGTCACACATACAATGACCTAGTCCTCTCCCTTCAAATGACCTCACACCTATTTATAGGGTGTATGATTTCGCTTGAGGAAGTCTGAAGCGAAATCTCTTGTTCTGATTTCGCTTCAAGCAAACATAACCCTACTTCAAGCGAAATCTTATGTTTACAACTTAAAACCCTAACTTAAACTCTAATGTATGATCATTCAAACAATTCTAGACACAAGACTTGATAATGACGAAATCAGCAGACATTCAATGCACCAACAAACTACATTTTCGAAAAATTAAGTTTTAGTGATTTTTCTCCACTTCAAATACCCATTTTTCAATCCAATCGGAAAGTAATAAAATCAATCGGTGTAGTTGAGGATGTCTTGGTTAAAACAAATCAAATGGTAATCCCAACCGACTTTGTCATCCTCGATGACGCTCCTCTAGTGTTGGGACGACCCTTTGTAAAAACTCACGAAGTCTTGAAAAACCGGAAGTACAACAATCTATCTATTCAATTAGGGGCATTTAAAAAAAGTGTCGACCTTGAGCGATCAATGAAATATCCTTTCGGCAATAATGACCCCCTAATTGAAGATGAAGATGAGCCACCCGATACAAGTGAAAAGATTGACCACTTTGTTGAAGAAGAGGTCACCATAGAACAAACTTTTAAAGTTTTTGATCAAAATGAGCAACCCAATAAGGAGTCTTCTAAAGACCCACCTCTTGAGCTCAAAGAACTTCCAGAAGGTTTGGAATATGCTTTTCTAGACAACGACGGTAAATCACTTGTAATTATTTCGTCTAAATTAGGTAGTTTAGAAAAAGAAAAATTAATTAGACTTTTGAAAAAAACACAAAAATGCGATTGCTTGGAAGCTTGTAGACGTTAAAGGAATAAGTCCTTCCATGTGCACGCACAAAATTTTAATGAATGATGACTACAAATTGGTAATACAACCACAACGTCGAGTAAATCCAAATGTTCAAGAAGTAGTTAAAAACAAAGTCATCAAATTACTTGACGCCGGACTTATTTATCTGTCACACCCCGACCACGTATAACATACAAGACGTGGCGGAAAACGTCGGGGAGTGTTGTAACAGAATTAATTGTTTCATAACCATGGCATTCAAAGTTGTATTTTATTTATAAACACAAGAGTTTCATTGTTTTAAACAGGAATCAAAGAGTTTTTAACATAATTAAACATAGTCTATCTTCGTTTTAAATCTCTAAGGCACAGGTCCGCCCTAGTGTCATGATCGTCATCCTACGGAAAAGCTCCTGAAAACACATGTGAAAATAGGTACGTCAGCATAAAAATGCCTGTGAGATACATAGGTTTTGTGAAAATAGGATTCATGACTTAAGTTTAAGAAATGTTTAGTCATGAACCTTGTAATTTGATTTTGTTTTGTAAATCGCTTGAAAAACAATAAGTTTAGATGATATGTATAAGTAAAAGAATAAGGTATGGTTAAATGAATAACCATGTAAAATGAGTTGTATAAAATAAACCGTATTGTAAAACAAAGTCTTGTGAAAACATGTTACCTGTATAAAATGTATAAGTCCAAAATCAATGATTTAAATAACGCTATGATATGTAATATAATACAAACACTTATATATAGGAAGTACCAGAGGCGTATCCACCATGCTTGTATCATATTACTCACATTTCGTTACTTAAGTCACTTAACCAACCAACAATGTATAATGTCTATGTTTAAACCAATTGTCAAAAGTCCTTGTATAAACCATGTCAAATGTTGATAGTCCAAAAGTAGTCAAGTAATGTGTAACAAATGTTATGTCTTGTAAGTAAAGTATTGTCAAATAGTCCAAATGTAGAAATGTACTAAACAAAGTATTTTGAATGTATCAAAAAGTTATGTTTCGCAAAGTAATACATGTTACATTGATAAAAACATTTATGTGTTAAGTTAACGCATACATTCAAGCCTTGAGACAGTCGGATAACCCTTTCAGTCAAGGTTATCAAAAGAATTATATTCGGATTCAGTCATTCCTTACATCCAAACAAACCCGGGATGTCAGGAATTGGATTTGTCAAGTCCTATGGTACCAGTACTTACTACCGAGCGGCGTAGCTAATGTTAATGAACGTATAATAGTCTCGTTTGTGCAAACCAAATGTCATAGCAAAAGTGAACATGTTATATAAAAACAATGTACTAAGTATGCTAAGTTAACATACAAAGCAGAAAAGTCATGTAAATCAATGTGCTAGCATGCTATCAGTTAACATACATAGCAGAAATGTAATGTAAAACAATGTACTAAATATGCACACAATGGACATACATAGCATGAAACGTAATGAAATCATGTACTATAATGTACTAACAAACATAGCAGGTATATGATGTGAAAACAGGAAAGCATGAAAGTAACAAGTAGGCACATGTGTTTCACCCCAAAATGTTTGGAAAACAGTAAAAGAGGGGTCTATGTACTCACTTGAGATTGCTCAGAAGTCCTAAGATAACCACCAAGCAATGCTAGAGATCTCGGAATATCAAACGGCACCTAATATAGGTAACTACATTAATAAACCGGACCTAAATCGGAAGATCGGATAGAATGAGGGTTCGTAAACCAAATGAGTATGGGAACTCATGTAGTATGGTTTAACAAAGCCTACTTACTAAATGAAACCTTTCCTAAGTGCTTAAGACCCATTACGACCCGTTTAGGTAGCTTATGCTACCTTAACGCGTCGTTCGCGTGAAACGTGTTCGGACCGCCTAACTAGTCCTATGACAAGTAATATATGCCTTAACATGTCTAATATGGTTGTCAAATCAGTTTAGATGTCAAAAGTTATGTTACATATGTTTAAAATGAATTTTGGCATCAAAGGGGTATTTTGGTAATTTACCTAAGGCATATAAACTACCTATCATACAACTACTTAAACGAAGCGACCATAAGGTATAACCTCGTAAGGTTATTCCCTATATACTATGGTCACCTAATGTGCTTGGTCGGATCCTAATGATCGACCAAACGGGTCGGGTTCGAAAGTATAAGCGATTGTTTAGATCGCTTACCTTACGACCCTATATAAGCACTAAACTAAAAGTGACGAGCTAAGCATGCTAAAACATGCTTAACTAAGTTTAGAAGCAGGTTTGTATCAAAACAAACGGTTTTGATACCCATAAGTAGTTTGGTTACAAAATACGCAAGAATACGTATTCTGACCGAAACTACGACTCGTCACTGAGCCTAGATAACGTGGTAATCAGTAGGTATAGTCACTAGGGACTACAACCATCGTGATCACGCTCACGTTATGAAGTTCAAACGAACTTCGCATCGACCATAAACTGGTCAATGCAGAAAGTCGGACTCGAAAGCGATAAAAGAACGAAAGAATACTTACGAAAGGTCCCCGAATGCTAATCTAGATCCAAATAACTCAGGTATGAAACAATGGTTTCAACTTAGAGTCTTTTAGATCAGATTCTAGTGAGGAATGAGTGAAAATGGGTTGGGTATTTATAGTAAACCCACAACCGTTAGGATCGTTTCTTGGAAAAGGGGGCACGATCTAGGCCGTACACTTATCAAAATGTTGTGGTAACTAATTTTGGCCACCATAGGAGATTAACATGTGGCACTTGACCTTTGGGAAGTGTTAGGGGCTGCTAACTTATGTTTAAAATGGCTTTTTGCTGCATTTATTTATTTATTTATTTTTTATATTTTTTTTTGCAGTTTTGCAGTTTTGGTTCCTGAGCGCGTATCGTCGTGTTTTGGCACTTCTAACACCCGTCAAGCCCATTTTTAAGCTTCACAAGGATGTTAAAGTATAGGGAACATGAAACATGCTCAAAAATATGCCGGATGTCGGTTCGTTTAGCCGTACAATCGTGTTGTTCGGTTAATTACGACGGAATGCGCATAAGCGTGAAAAACGATCCAAATTGCGTGACGAATGGATTTTTCTTATGCCAAACACTAAAATAAAATATTTTAGTGCTTACAAAAATTTTTGGATGTCCGGATGTATTCAGACCGTAAGTTATGCGCGAAAATGCAAACTTGTGCATTTTTTTTTGACACTTTTAGTCCCTGAATGACCCAAAATTTTATTTTAGCACACCGAACACCTCAAAGCCTATTTCTAAGCTATGTAAAGGATATTTAAGGTGTTTTTAACTTATGGTCATGTTCCGGAATGTCTGTTACAGTTCAAATTGGCATACTTTCGTAGTTTGTCAAGTTTAGTCCCTGTAAGCGAATTAACTTGTTTTTGCCATACCAAAGCCTTCAAAACTTATTTCTAAGTTATGTAAAGGTTATTTAAGGTATGTTAAGTATATGATGATGTTCTGGAGTATTTGTCGCGTTAAACTGGTTACGTTTACGCACCAGTTTGCGTATAACTCTCCAGAAAGCGATATAGAGTTTGAAATTGAATAAAAGTCAAAACATGAAAAATGTAAAACACAACCAAACAAACATTGGGATCAAATAAAATTGTTTTATTGATAATAGAACTGTTCACAATGATTACAAGCACGGATGTTACAGTCTCCCATACTTGTGGAAATTTCGTCCTGAAATTTATTTAGAGGAAACTCGTGGGAAAAGATGTGGATATTTCGCCTTCATTTGATCTTCGCATTCCCAAGTAAACTCGGGTCCACGTTTTGCTTCCCAGAGAACTTTGACCAAAGGAATGCGCTTGCGTTTAAGCCACTTGACTTCACGTTCCATGATTTCCACTGGCTTCTCAACAAATTTCAGTGTCTTACCAACACGAATTTCGTCAAGTGGTATGTGGAGGTTATCATCAGCTAAACACCTCTTGAGATTGGATACGTGAAAAGTTGGATGAACATTTCCAAGTTCAGGAGGTAACTCAAGTCTGTAGGCTACCTTACCGATTCTTTCGACGATCTTGAATGGTCCAACGTATCTAGGTGCAAGTTTTCCTTTATTTCCAAATCTGATCACACCTTTCCAAGGTGAGACCTTAGGTAATACTCGATCACCGACTTGAAATTCCAAGGCCTTGCGTTTTGGGTCCGCGTAACTCTTATGACGGCTTCTAGCTGTCTGAAGGTTATCACGCACTTTCTTGATCTTGTCAGTTGTCTCTAAAATGAGGGCAGGTCCAGTAAGTTGAGCCTCGCCGATCTCATTCCAGCAGACTGGTGAACGACATTTTCGACCATAGAGAGCCTCGAAAGGAGCCATTTTGATGCTGGTGTGATAACTGTTGTTGTAGGAGAATTCAATCAACTTAATATGTGAATCCCAACTACCACCAAAATCGATCACACAAGCTCTTAGCATATCCTCCAGAGTCTGGATTGTTCTTTCAGATTGACCATCCGTTTGCGGATGATAAGCTGTGCTCAGATTAAGTTGGGTCCCCATAGCAGATTGCATGGTTCTCCAAAAAATGAGAAGTGAAACGAGCATCTCTGTCAGAAATGATATTCAAAGGAACACCATGTCGAGCTACAATTTCATCCACATAGATTTGAGCAAGTCTGTCAGCAGGAAAATCCTCACGGATTGGCAAGAAATGCGCTGACTTAGTAAGACGATCAACAACTACCCAGATGGCATCATGACCTTTCTTTGTGCGCGGAAGTTTAGTAACAAGATCCATAGTAATGTTTTCCCATTTCCAAACTGGGATCTCTGGTTGCTCCAATAAACCAGAAGGACGCTGATGTTCAGCCTTAACCTTAAGACAAGTAAGGCATTTTGATGCGTATAAGGCAATGTCTTTCTTCATACCAGGCCACCAATAATGAATACGAAGATCATTATACATCTTATCTGAGCCCGGATGAATAGAATAACGCGACTTATGGGCTTCATCCATAAGCAAGGTACGAAGATCATCCTGGCTTGGGACCCACAAACGGTCCATGAAGTAATACAATCCATTGTCCTTTAGTTCCAAAGCAGGCGTTATGTGATAGGGAAATTCCTTATCCATTAAACCTTATGAAACACAAGATTGTTGAGTCTGAGAAATGCGTGCTTGGATATCGGATTGAGCTTGAATAACAGATTGAACACGTACACAATGAAGCTTAGTACGTTCCTTACGACTCAATGCATCAGCTACGACATTCGCCTTACCAGGATGGTAGCGAATTTCGCAGTCATAGTCGTTTAAAAGCTCAACCCAACGTCGTTGCCTCATGTTGAGTTCTTTCTGGTTGAAGATATGCTGAAGACTTTTGTGGTCCGTGAAAACCACACATTTTGTACCGTACAAATAGTGTCTCCAGATCTTTAGAGCAAAAACAACTGCACTCAACTCAAGATCATGAGTGGTGTAGTTCTTCTCATGTATCTTCAACTGCCTTGATGCATATGCTATGAATTTGTTCCTTTGCATAAGAACACAGCCAAGACCCAGTTTAGACGCATCGCAATTAACGACGAAATCATCATTGCCCTCAGGCAAAGTTAGAACAGGCGCGTCACAAAGCTTCTGCTTCAAGTTTTGAAAAGCTTCCTCTTGTTTGAATCCCCACTCAAAGGGCTTGTTCTTCTGAGTTAGAGCAGTTAGAGGAACTGCAATCTTTGAGAAGTTCTCAATGAAGTGGCGATAATAACCCGCTAGACCAAGAAAAGAACGAACCTCAGTAGGAGTAGTAGGCGTATCCCAATCCTTGATCGCACTGATCTTGGAGGGATCTACATGAATACCTTGTTCGTTGATAATATGTCCTAAGAATTGAACTTCTTTAAGCCAAAATTCGCACTTGGAGAATTTGGCGAAAAGTTGCTCTTTCTTTAGGAGTTCCAGAGTAAGACGAAGATGTTGCTCGTGATCAGCTCGCGTCTTTGAATAAATCAAGATATCGTCAATAAAAACAATGACGAACTGATCCAAATAAGGTTTGCATACCCTATTCATTAAGTCCATGAAAACAGCAGGAGCATTAGTCAAACCGAATGGCATGACTGTGAACTCGTAATGCCCATAACGAGTACGGAACGCTGTCTTGGGAATATCTTCTTCATGCACCCGAAGTTGATGATATCCGGAACGTAGATCAATCTTCGAAAAATAAGAAGCGCCCTGTAACTGATCAAAGAGGTCGTCTATGCGCGGTAGGGGATATCGATTCTTGATGGTAAGCTTGTTAAGCTCACGATAATCGATACACATCCTAAAAGATCCATCCTTCTTCTTGACAAAAAGAACGGGAGCACCCCAGGGTGAAAAGCTGGGACGGATAAAGCCTTTGTCAGAAAGCTCCTGAAGCAGCTTAGACAATTCTTGCATCTCAGACGGTGCAAGACGATATGGAGCTCTGGCAATGGGATTTGCACCAGGTACGAGATCAATGCGGAACTCGACTTGGCGTGCTAGGGGTAGACCAGGTAACTCTTCAGGGAAAACTTCAGAATAATCCCGAACGACAGGAATATCTGAAATAGACTTACCCTTGCCTTTATCTGCTGTAACATGTGCTAAGAAAGCCACATAGTTCTTCCGCAGATACTTCCGAGCTTTAAAACAAGACATGAGTTTGAGACCACCGGCAGGTTTCTCACCTTGAACCTGTAGGATCTCGCCTGTCGAAAGCGGCACACGAACAATCTTCTCCGAATAAACTATCTCAGCGTGATACTTGGATAACCAATCCATACCCACAATGACGTCGAAGCTTCCAAGTTGCATAGGCGTGAGGTTAATAGGAAAAAGTTGATCGTTAAGGTTCAACTGGCAGTTGTGAAGAACAGAATCAAGAACAATGGGTTCACCACTAGCAACTTCTACTGTCAAAGGTTTACCTAGTTTTGTTCTAGACACGCGAAGTAATGGCTCAAAAGACAATGACACAAAACTCTTGTCGGCACCAGAATCGAAAAGAACAGATGCAGGCTGATTATTAATAAAGAACGTACCGTTCACCACGTTATCATCCGCATGCGCCTCTTGGGCATTCAAGTTAAAAGCTCGTCCTCGAGCCTGAGCCTGATTTTGGTTCTGATTTTGATTTTGGTTGGCTAGCCTTGGGCACCGGTTCCTGTAGTGGGTCAGATCCCCACAATTGTAGCACGAACCAGGAGGAAAATGAGGTCGTGCAGCTTGACCTTGTTGCTGAGCAAGAGGCTGAGCAACTTGTTGTGCTTGGTTCTGAAATGCCTGGTTCTGGTTAACAGGAATGCGGCAGGTGGCAGCAAGATGACCAGGCCTTCCGCAGTTGGTGCACTGACGACACTGGAGGTGTGGTTGATGATGGTCGTTACACCTGTTGCACAAAGGTGCAGTGCCAAGATAAGGCTTCTTGGCTAGTGGTTGCGCAGGCTGATTTGGTGCAGCTTGGGCCTGTGCAGTAACGGCATAGTTTTGGGAAGCCTTCCGCTTCCTAGACCCTCCAGAATTCTTTCCCTTCTTGTTTTGACTTTTCTTGCTATCTTCCTTATCAGACACCTGCTTCTTACCCTTGTCACCCTTTTTATGCAGCTTTCCCTTTCGAACCTGCGACTCAGTCAATGTCGCTGCTAACTCGATCGCCTGACGGAGTGTGGTAGGGTTACTCCCAGTAAGGATGTCTTGTACTGAGTCAGGTAGATCGTCGATGTACCTTTCGATAGCCTTGTCGAGTGGGGTAACCATAGTTGCGCAAAGCAGACTCAACTCCTCAAACCTGTCAGTATATGCCCTGTGCTCACCACTATCTTGTTTCAAATAATCAAACTCTTTCTCCAACGCTCGTTGTTCATGGCGAGGACATAATTCCCTCATCATAAGGGCCCTGAGTTGAGCCCATGTCTGTGCTAGAGCAACTTCTGCACCCCTGTCTCTCATAACCCCGTTCCACCATGTGAGAGCCCTCTTCTGAAATACGCTCGAAGAAAACTCGACCTTGCGATTATCCGGACACTGCACGTGGCGGAAAGTATTCTCAATGCTCTCAAACCATTGAAGAAGCCCAGTCGCTCCTTCAGAACCACTAAACTTGAGTGGTTTAGCCGAGCTAAAGTCCTTGTATTTGCATGGAGCATTGTTGTTGTTGTTGGCTGCGTGCCATTGAGCAAAGAGATTTGGGAACTGAGCAGCCATCTGCTCCGAAATGATTTCTGCCAGTTCGGCAGTTGCTATCTGGTGTTCGCGTCGAGGAGGCATTCTAAAAGAGGAAAAACATGAAAGGAAACGAGTGAGAGGATTGGATGAAAAGAATGAGATGAAACAAAATTAACAAACGCAAAGATGGTGGTCATTGATGTGTGTAAAATGCAACATATAAATTACATCAAATGAGGCATAAAACTAACCCTTTTTAAGTACTAATATTGGAAAAAGAGTGTTTTTGTCTTCCTTTTGTATTTTCAGGATTAAATGAGCTTAAAAACGCAAAAGAAGCAAAAAGACAGCTAAATCCAACATAAATACAAGGAAAGGAACATTAGTGGACTGCCCGACCCCTCAACGGCACATTCCAAAGCAAAAAAGAGAAGACAGAAGGCTGAACACGCCCCGTGCTCAGCCAGCACGGGGCCGTGCCCAAGAAGCAGCAGAAAAGACAAATCTATAGAAGCTTCTATTGCCCATCACGGGGCCGTGCTCAGCGGACACGGGGGCGTGTCGAAAGTACAGCAGGCGCATTTATTGTAATTGCGAATTACAATTAATGAGGAGAGAGATTGTCAGACGGACACGGGGCCGTGCCCAGCGGACACGGGGCCGTGTCCAGCACTCTGTTCAGCCTATAAATAGGAGTGCTTGGATTCATTTCATCTCATCCCTTGGCACACCACCTCTCTCACACTTCATCCACCACCCACCACCATCACAACACCATCATCCACCACCATCATCCATTGTCCATCGTAGAGTGTGTGAGTCGTCTCGGGATCCAAGATTGATCGTAAGAGTTCTTGACAATCAAGGCCATGTTTGCCTAAGTCTCTTACATCACTTGGTGAAGACAAAGTGTCTAGTATAATACTTTTTACTTCTAATCTTTTGCACTTTTTATTTGGTTTTGTATTAATGACTTTAGTAACTAGTTACTTATGTTGAAGGTGATCTTTCCTTATCGTTTGTCCGTGGTGTCTTGGCATTATTTTACTGTCTATATAAAATAAAGGATTTTCACCATTCATATCTCCATGGTCTATATGGAGGTATGTTGGCTACCTAGTAGGGGGTTAAGGGAACGGTTTGGTAAAGGTCTTGCCATTGTTCAGCGTTTAGAGGTCCTGCAATGGACCTGGGTCAAATTTAGTAGGACCTCCTTCAATACTTCACGGTATTGGATGGCGGGGGTCCAAACTCTTTGATCCCCTCATAAGTTAACTACTATTAATACTATAACCCGGCTATTTAGGACTGTATCCCTGCTGACTCAGACTACTTAGCCGAGGGTAACGTCACCGCCAAAAGCGGGGCCTACCACAATACTGCATTAATAACTTAATTCATTATCTTCCAATAATCCACCCTTTTAGGATTGTATCCCTACTGACTAAAACTACTGGGGTGAGGGTAACGTCACCTTCAAAAGAGGGGCCTACTACAATAACTAAGATAATCTCTTAATTATGTGCAAAAGTGCGGAAATAATCAAAGGTTATACTAGATACGAGTCGGAACCAAGTGATTCATCTTGTCTATCTGTTTTTCTTTTATTTTTATTTTCAGCGTTTTTAGTTTTCTTAGTTTAAAACATTTTTCTAAACTTTTATTTTGGTTAGACGTTGAGGATAAACTGGTACTAAAAGCTCTTGTGTCCTTGGACGACCTCGGTATCTTACCAACACTATACTACACTCAACGATGGGTGCACTTGCCCATATGTGTGTTTAGTGTCAGTGAAATATCGTGTTTTATAAATTTAAAACTTGGCTAAAATAAGTGTTAAAAAGGGCTTAAAATATACACCTAAAATATACGACACTTACTGCACATCAAGTTTTTGGCGCCGTTGCCGGGGACACAAGGATTTTAAGAAAGTTAGGAATCAACGGCCTAATCATCTTTTATTTTTTCTTTTTATTTTTTAGGATTTTCTTAGTTTTTCAGCTTCTGCAGCGCTCAGCACGGGCCGTGCCCGGTCAGACACGGGCCGTGCCCAGCATCATCACTGGCAGTTTTTATTTTCTGAGTTACAGAGAGCTGAACACGGGGCCGTGTCGGTGCAACACGGGGACGTGTCCAACTCCCAGTAACAGGGATCCAGAAATCAATTACTGTGCCTCTGAACACGGGCCGTGTTCATTGAGCACGGGGCCGTGGTGAACATTCTGACCAGCGTTCTTTTCTGTTTTTATTGCAGGACTTGGAACCCAGGCGCCACATTTGAACCTCCTACGTAGTGCATGAGTTCCAGTTCTAGTAGAGACATAAAATAACCCCTAGACGAACCCGAGCGCTTTCTCAGAAGAAGACTAAAAGCTAAAAATCAAGAGAAAGCTTCGGGGGACCCACTTCCAATGGCGGACCAACGTACCCTCATGGATTACCTACGGCCTACCGTAGGCAATCTTGGCGCCGCTATCAATGCACCGAATGTCGAGGCCAACAACTTCGAACTTCGGCCACATTTGATACAAATGCTCCAAAACTCCGCAACCTTCCACGGGCTTGCGGACGAAGATCCCCATCTACATATTACTAACTTCTTAGAAATATGTGATACCTTTCGGATCAATGGAGCATCCAATGACGCCATCCGCCTTCGAATGTTTCCTTTTTCACTAAAAGACCGAGCTAAGGCTTGGCTTAACACCCTCCCAGTTGGATCGGTAAACACCTGGGATGAACTCGCCCAAAAGTTTTTGTATAAGTATTTCCCTCCTGCTAAAACGGCTAAATTAATGACTGAAATTAATACATACTCACAAGAGGATGGGGAATCCTTATATGAAACTTGGGAAAGGTTCAAAGAGCTTCTAAGAAAGTGTCCTCACCATGGTCTAGCGGTATGGCAACAAGTATCCACTTTCTACAATGGATTGTTGCCACACACAAGACAAACACTTGATTCAAGCTCCGGGGGACTCTTAGGTAATCGTCGCCCAAATGAAATATATAACCAAATTGAGGAAATTGCTCAAACCAATTTTCAATGGCACACTCCCCGAGGTAATAAATCTATTGCCCCGGGCGCCCATAAGGTTGATGAAAGCACCTCTTTACAAGCCCAAATCGAGGCCCTCTCTTCAAAAATCAAAAGGCTAGAAATGACAAAAACGGCCTCGGTTATGGCTTGTGAAGGGTGTGGTGGGTCACATGAAAATTGGAGTTGTATGAAAGAATTAGATGAACAAACTGAAACGGTAAACTACATGGATAATAGACCTAGGACGTCAGGTCCTCCAACGGGTACCTACAACCAAGGATGGCGTAACCACCCAAATCTTGGTTGGAGACATCCCGGCAATAGTAGTAACCAACAAAACCAACGAACTAATTTTCAACAACCGCAAAATTTTCCTCAACAACAAGGTGGAAGAGAAAGGCTTGAAGATACTGTATCTCGCCTCATCTCTGACACTGAAAAGAAAAACTCGGATCGATTTCAACAATTGGAATCGAATTTCAGAAATCAACAAGCTAGCATTCAAAACGTTGAAAAACAATTAAATCAACTAGCTCAAAATTTCTCCGAGAGACCACAAGGCGCATTACCCAGTAATACCGAAACGAACCCGAAGGCACAAGTACATCTCATCACATTAAGAAATCAAACCGTGGGTCCCGAGGATGCTCCATTACCGCCAAATGAAAGAAGCCATTCTAGCAAGCCTGTGACTCCTCCTGCGCCAGAAAAGGCTTCCGCACCAAATCAAGAGCCCACCATGACTCCTCCAATCCCGTACCCCAGTAGGTTAAATCGTCAAAAGACCGATGAGCAATTCGCAAAGTTCGAAAGTTTACTAAAACAATTGCATGTTAATATTCCTTTTATTGAGGTCCTAACCCAAATGCCTAAATATGCAAAATTCATGAGGGATTTCCTCACTCACAAAAGGAAAATTGAATCATTGCAATCAGTTAACTTAGGCGAAGAATGCTCTGCTCTAGTACTCAACAAACTTCCACAAAAGAAAATCGACCCCGGGAGCTTCACAATCCCTTGTTCAATTGGGAAGTCCCCCGTCCGAAATGCTTTAGCCGATCTTGGGGCTAGCATCAACCTCATGCCCACATCAATGTTCAAGCGACTCGGCCTAGGAACAACAAGCCCTACAAAGATGAGCATACAACTCGCCGACAGATCCGTCAAATTCCCACAAGGTGTCGCCGAAAATCTGCTAGTCAAGGTTGACAAATTCGTCTTTCCAACCGACTTTGTCATCCTAGACATGGAAGAAGACACCGAGGTCCCTCTCATCCTCGGGAGGCCATTCCTAGCCACCGCCCAAGCATTGGTGGATATGAATGACGGAACTCTAACATTGAAGTTTGGGGATGAGGAAGTGAAATTTGAATGTGGAAAGCGAGTAGAGGAAGAAGATCCGGTCAACTACATGAAGGTCATAGACTCAAGCTTGGATGACGCTCTCCGACGGTGTAACATGGGATGCAACGCATCCCACTTGGGTAACATATGACCAGGCTTTGGGTCTAGCCAAGGACCCTTATAAACGTGGCGCACCATGGAGGCATTCCACGGAACTATCCTTAGTTTAATTTAGATTAATTTTTATGCTTTTTGTTAGTTTTAATTTTTAGAAATAAAACACACTCATGGTGGTAAAGGATGAAAAGGGGAACGAGAAAAATGAACCCATGCACAAGAACAAGGCAACCCGACAATTTTCTCCATTTCAGAAGGTTCAACACGGGCCGTGCCCAACCAACACGGCCCCGTGCCGAACCACCTGCAGAAAAACGCCCAGTTCAGGTACCTGGACACGGGCCGTGTTCACTCAACACGCCCCCGTGTCCAGACTTCTGTTTCTCTTATTTTAATTTTGTTACTGGCACTTGAACACGGGGCCGTGTTCAGTGCCCAGTAACACAAATTTTTGCTTTTTAAACATTATTTTACACATCTAATCAACCTAAAAATTTATTTTTGGGACACATTGAGGACAATGTGTAATTTAAGTGTGGGGGGGGGGGGGGGATGCTAAAACCTTGAATTTTGCAAGTCCTAAATACAAGCCTTACACAAAACTCTATTGGAACCGCTAATCACCCCAAATTTTTTCAAAAATTTCATTTTTTTTTACTTGTCTAGGTTTAACTCGGGAAATTCAAGTTCTAAAAAAGGTTATATTTTTACAAATTTACAACCGATAGCGTAGTGATAAAAAGAACCAACATAAGAAAATTATGAAAAGGCATGACAAACTTATTTAAAATTTGATTATATATACTTGATCACATAAAAACCCATTCCCACAAAAGTGAGTTTTGAGCCTTTATTGAGCACACAATTACATATCTTTTGACTAAATGCTCATTTTTCGTTTCTTGTGTGAATAGCCGCTTGGTTCTTACGACTCTAGAACTTGCCATGACAATACATTCCCGGTCCTTATCAACTTAAACCCAAGTAAGTAAATGATGGAGGCATTAGGACTAACCCTTTTTTTTTCTACACCATTATTTTTCTTTTTTACCACCTACCCAAAAAAAATCCCCCTAGTTAGCCCCTTTGAGCCTAAACCTTTTCGTTTCATCACCCAAACAAAAACCCTTATTACCCACCAAAACCTTTTTCATTTTTAACCCTTTATTTTAGTAACAAGTTCGGTTCTTCGTGAAAAAAAAAATTGTGATAATGATGAAGCAAAAAGAAAATAAACAAACAAGTTAATCAAAAATAACTTAGTTTGAATAAAAGCTTCATCACAATAAAAAGTTGCAAAAATACGAAAACCGACACTTGTTACGCTTTTAGCCCTTTTTTCTACTAACCACTAACCCAACAACCTACCTTTAACCCTAGCCTAACCCTTTACCCGCAAAGTCCTCTTGATATCTACAATGGTATAAAAGTTAAAAAGGAGGAGGATTGATTTCTTGGCAAGCCTATGGTAGGAATAAGTTCCATGCCGGTCTCGAGTGATTCACTAAAAATACACCTTCGGCCGAGTGTGAGTGATTTCTCCGTGAGGTATGTGAACTTGTATATAAATAGAATTTTAAAAAGGCATGTTATGCCCAAATAAGTAATTTCTTTTATGAAAAGTTCTAAATAAATCATTACGAATAGGAGTGTAAATAAATAAAAATAAAACCCAAAAAGATCTTGGAAATCCCGACACTCTACGACAAGCCCAAAACCTTCTCTTCTACCTATTCCATTTGGGAGTGTAAGCCATATATTAAAGAGTTTTGCTTGAGGACAAGCAAAAGTTCAAGTGTGGGGGTATTTGATGTGTGTAAAATGCAACATATAAATTACATCAAATGAGGCATAAAACTAACCCTTTTTAAGTACTAATATTGGAAAAAGAGTGTTTTTGTCTTCCTTTTGTATTTTCAGGATTAAATGAGCTCAAAAACGCAAAAGAAGCAAAAAGACAGCTAAATCCAACATAAATACAAGGAAAGGAACATTAGTGGACTGCCCGACCCCTCAACGGCACCTTCCAAAGCAAAAAAGAGAAGACAGAAGGCTGAACACGCCCCGTGCTCAGCCAGCACGGGGCCGTGCCCAAGAAGCAGCAGAAAAGACAAATCTATAGAAGCTTCTATTGCCCATCACGGGGCCGTGCTCAGCGGACACGGGGGCTTGTCGAAAGTACAGCAGGCGCATTTATTGTAATTGCGAATTACAATTAATGAGGAGAGAGATTGTCAGACGGACACGGGGCCGTGCCCAGCGGACACGGGGCCGTGTCCAGCACTCTGTTCAGCCTATAAATAGGAGTGCTTGGATTCATTTCATCTCATCCCTTGGCACACCACCTCTCTCACACTTCATCCACCACCCACCACCATCACAACACCATCATCCACCACCACCATCCATTGTCCATCGTAGAGTGTGTGAGTCGTCTCGGGATCCAAGATTGATCGTAAGAGTTCTTGACAATCAAGGCCATGTTTGCCTAAGTCTCTTACATCACTTGGTGAAGACAAAGTGTCTAGTATAATACTTTTTATTTCTAATCTTTTGCACTTTTTATTTGGTTTTGTATTAATGACTTTAATAACTAGTTACTTATGTTGAAGGTGATCTTTCCTTATCGTTTGTCCGTGGTGTCTTGGCATTATTTTACTGTCTATATAAAATAAAGGATTTTCACCATTCATATCTCCACGGTCTATATGGAGTTATGTTGGCTACCTGGTAGGGGGTTAAGGGAACGGTTTGGTAAAGGTCTTGCCATTGTTCAGCGTTTAGAGGTCCTGCAATGGACCTGGGTCAAATTTAGTAGGACCTCCTTCAATACTTCACGGTATTGGATGGCGGGGGTCCAAACTCTTTGATCCCCTCATAAGTTAACTACTATTAATACTATAACCCGGCTATTTAGGACTGTATCCCTGCTGACTCAGACTACTTAGCCGAGGGTAACGTCACCGCCAAAAGCGGGGCCTACCACAATACTGCATTAATAACTTAATTCATTATCTTCCAATAATCCACCCTTTTAGGATTGTATCCCTGCTGACTAAAACTACTGGGGTGAGGGTAACGTCACCTTCAAAAGAGGGGCCTACTACAATAACTAAGATAATCTCTTAATTATGTGCAAAAGTGCGGAAATAATCAAAGGTTATACTAGATACGAGTCGGAACCAAGTGATTCATCTTGTCTATCTGTTTTTCTTTTATTTTTATTTTCAGCATTTTTAGTTTTCTTAGTTTAAAACATTTTTCTAAACTTTTATTTTGGTTAGACGTTGAGGATAAACCGGTACTAAAAGCTCTTGTGTCCTTGGACGACCTCAGTATCTTACCAACACTATACTACACTCAACGATGGGTGCACTTGCCCATATGTGTGTTTAGTGTCAGTGAAATATCGTGTTTTATAAATTTAAAACTTGGCTAAAATAAGTGTTAAAAAGGGCTTAAAATATACACCTAAAATATACGACACTTACCGCACATCAGTCATTTGTCCGCATTACCAAGCAAACAAACGACGCACAGTGACTAATCAAAGTAAATGGATCAAAAATAATGTATCATGAAGACATGCTCGCCTATAAGTGAACACTCATCCCAAGAATTCCCAGGTAAGCACAACTGGTCTCGCGTCTGATGAGATGTATACAAAGTGCTTGCCTAGACAGAAAACCCAGAATACAGGCATTCACTCTTCCAGTTTGCACGTGTTCACATTATTTAAAACCCAAAACGTTGACGAGATTTTGAAAATTTGAAGGCACAAGGCCAAAAATTTAGTCAAACTGGAAGGGTTCAAAACCTTACAAAAGAGGGTTCAAAACCTTGTAATAAATCATCCAAAAACAGATGATCATATTTCAAAAATCGTTTCGAAAAATTTGGTTTCTTGTTTTGATAATCACCTAAGGATAGGTGATGTACATGTTTTAAAATCTAAACACAAGATAACTTGTGTTAGGGTCCTAGAAAGGTTATAGTCTAGGTCAAAGCATTACTAATAACCTAATTCCCTATAACCATTGGCTCTGATACCAACTCTTCTGTCACACCCCGACCACGTATAACATACAAGACGTGGCGGAAAACGTCGGGGAGTGTTGTAACAGAATTAATTGTTTCATAACCATGGCATTCAAAGTTGTATTTTATTTATAAACACAAGAGTTTCATTGTTTTAAACATGAATCAAAGAGTTTTTAACATAATTAAACATAGTCTATCTTCGTTTTAAATCTCTAAGGCATAGGTCCGCCATAGTGTCATGATCTTCATCCTACGGAAAAGCTCCTGAAAACACATGTGAAAATAGGTACGTCAGCTTAAAAATGCCTGTGAGATACATAGGTTTTGTGAAAATAGGATTCATGACTTAAGTTTAAGAAATGTTTAGTCAGGAACCTTGTAATTTGATTTTGTTTTGTAAATCGCTTGAAAAACAATAAGTTTAGATGATATGTATAAGTAAAAGAATAAGGTATGGTTAAATGAATAACCATGTAAAATGAGTTGTATAAAATAAACCGTATTGTAAAACAAAGTCTTGTGAAAACATGTTACCTATATAAAATGTATAAGTCCAAAATCAATGATTTAAATAACGCAATGATATGTAATATAATACAAACACTTATATATAGGAAGTACCAGCGGCGTATCCGCCATGCTTGTATCATATTACTCACATTTCGTTACTTAAGTCACTTAACCAACCAACAATGTATAATGTCTATGTTTAAACCAATTGTCAAAAGTCCTTGTATAAACCATGTCAAATGTTGATAGTCCAAAAGTAGTCAAGTAATGTGTAACAAATGTTATGTCTTGTAAGTAAAGTATTGTCAAATAGTCCAAATGTAGAAATGTACAAAACAAAGTATTTTGAATGTATCAAAAAGTTATGTTTCGCAAAGTAATACATGTTACATTGATACAAACATTTATGTGGTAAGTTAACGCATACATTCAAGCCTTGAGACAGTCGGATAACCCTTTCAGTCAAGGTTATCAAAAGAATTGTATTCGGATTCAGTCATTCCTTACATCCAAACAAACCCGGGATGTCAGGAATGGGATTTGTCAAGTCCTATGGTACCAGTACTTACTACCGAGCGGCGTAGCTAATGTTAATGAACGTATAATAGTCTCGTTTGTGCAAACCAAATGTCATAGCAAAAGTGAACATGTTATATAAAAACAATGTACTAAGTATGCTAAGTTAACATACAAAGCAGAAAAGTCATGTAAATCAATGTGCTAGCATGCTATCAGTTAACATACATAGCAGAAATGTAATGTAAAACAATGTACTAAATATGCACACAATGGACATAAATTGCATGAAACGTAATGAAATCATGTACTATAATGTACTAACAAACATAGCAGGTATATGATGTGAAAACAGGAAAGCATGAAATTAACAAGTAGGCACATGTGTTTCACCCCAAAATGTTTGGAAAACAGTAAAAGAGGGGTCTATGTACTCACTTGAGATTGCTCAGAAGTCCTAAGATAACCACCAAGCAATGCTAGAGATCTCGGAATATCAAACGGCACCTAATATAGGTAACTACATTAATAAACCGGACCTAAATCGGAAGATCGGATAGAATGAGGGTTCGTAAACCAAATGAGTATGGGAACTCATGTAGTATAGTTTAACAAAGCCTACATACTAAATGAAACCTATCCTAAGTGCTTAAGACCCATTACGGCCCGTTTAGGTAGCTTATGCTACCTTAACGCGTCGTTCGCGTGAAACGTGTTCGGACCGCCTAACTTGTCCTATGACAAGTAATATATGCCTTAAAATGTCTAATATGGTTGTCAAATCAGTTTAGATGTCAAAAGTTATGTTACATATGTTTAAAATGAATTTTGGCATCAAAGGGGTATTTTGGTAATTTACCTAAGGCATATAAACTACCTATCATACAACTACTTAAACGAAGCGACCATAAGGTATAACCTCGTAAGGTTATTCCCTATATACTATGGTCACCTAATGTGCTTGGTCGGATCCTAATGATCGACCAAACGGGTCGGGTTCGAAAGTATAAGCGATTGTTTAGATCGCTTACCTTACGACCCTATACAAGCACTAAACTAAAAGTGACAAGCTAAGCATGCTAAAACATGCTTAACTAAGTTTAGAAACAGGTTTGGTATCAAAACAAACGGTTTTGATACCCATAAGTAGTTTGGTTACAAAATACGCAAGAATGCGTATTCTGACCGAAACTACGACTCGTCACTGAGCCTAGATAACGTGGTAATCAGTAGGTATAGTCACAAGGGACTATAACCATCGTGATCACACTCACGTTATGAAGTTCAAACGAACTTCGCATCGACCATAAACTGGTCAATGCAGAAAGTCAAACAAAGTTTGACTTTCGGACTCGAAAGCGATAAAAGAACGAAAGAATACTTACGAAAGGTCCCCGAATGCTAATCTAGATCCAAATAACTCAGGTATGAAACAATGGTTTCAACTTAGAGTCTTTTAGATCAGATTCTAGTGAGGAATGAGTGAAAATGGGTTGGGTATTTATAGTAAACCCACAACCGTTAGGATCGTTTCTTGGAAAAGGGGGCACGATCTAGGCCGTACACTTGTCAAAATGTTGTGGTAACTAATTTTGGCCACCATAGGATATTAACATGTGGCACTTGACCTTTGGGAAGTGTTAGGGGCTGCTAACTTATGTTTAAAATGGTTTTTTGCTGCATTTTTTTATTTATTTATTTATTTTATATTTTTTTTTGCAGTTTTGGTTCCTGAGCGCGTATCGTCGTGTTTTGGCACTTCTAACACCCGTCAAGCCCAGTTTTAAGCTTCACAAGGATATTAAAGTATAGGAAACATGAAACATGCTCAAAAATATGCCGGATGTCGGTTCGTTTAGCCGTACAATCGCGTTGTTCGGTTAATTACGACGGAATGCGCATAAGCGTGAAAAACGATCCAAATTGCGTGACGAATGGATTTTTCTTATGCCAAACACTAAACTAAAATATTTTAGTGCTTAAATAAATTTTTGGATGTCTGGATGTATTCAGACCGTAAGTTATGCGCGAAAATGCAAACTTGTGCATTTTTTTTGACACTTTTAGTCCCTGAATGACCCAAAAGTTTATTTTAGCACACCGAACACCTCAAAGCCTATTTCTAAGCTATGTAAAGGATATTTAAGGTGTGTTTAACTCATGGTCATGTTCCGGAATGTCTGTTACAGTTCAAATTGGCATACTTTCGTAGTTTGTCAAGTTTAGTCCCTGTAAGCGAATTAACTTGTTTTTGCCATACCAAAGCCTTCAAAACTTATTTCTAAGTTATGTAAAGGTTATTTAAGGTATGTTAAGTATATGATGATGTTCCGGAGTATTTGTCGCGTTAAACTGGTTTCGTTTACGCACCAGTTTGCGTATAACCCTCCAGAAAGCGATATAGAGTTTGAAATTGAATAAAAGTCAAAACATGAAAAATGTAAAACACAACCAAAAAAACATTGGGATCAAATAAAATTGTTTTATTGATAATAGAATTGTTCACAATGATTACAAGCACGGATGTTACATTATCCTATCTCCGATAGTCCTTGGGTAAGTCCCGTCCAAGTAGTTCCAAAGAAAGGAGGTATGACGGTAATAACTAACGAAAAGAATGAATTAATACCAACGAGAACCGTCACATGATGGAGGGTATGTATAGATTATAGACGATTAAATGAAGCAACAAGGAAAGATCACTTTCCTTTGCCCTTCATTGATCAAATGTTAGAAAGATTATCCAGTCATAAATTTTACTGTTTCTTGGATGTTTTTTCAGGTTACTTTCAAATCCCGATAGCACCCGAAGACCAAGAAAAGACAACCTTCACATGTCCCTATGGAACTTTCTCCTATCGACGCATGCCATTTGGTCTATGTAATGCCCCTGCAACCTTCCAACGTTGCATGGTAGCCATCTTCCATGACATGAAAGAAAAAACAATGGAAGTCTTCATGGACGACTTTTCTATCTTTGGGGATTCATACGACCAATGCCTCGATAACCTTGAACGAATGCTATCCCGATGTGAGGAAACTAACCTCGCCCTTAATTGGGAAAAATGCCATTTCATGGTAACAGAGGGAATAGTACTCGGTCATAAAATCTCAAGCGAAGGAATGGAGGTTAATCGAGCCAAAATAGACACTATTTCTCGATTACCACCCCCATCCTCCGTTAGAGCTATCAGAAGTTTCCTAGGGCATGCCGGATTTTATAGGCGGTTTATCAAAGACTTTTCTAAAATTTCAAGGCCTCTAACAAAATTACTTGAAAAAGATGCCGTTTTCATCTTTGACAAGGATTGAAATCAAGCATTTCTAACCCTAAAGGAAATGCTAGTCAATGCACCTACCATGATAGCACCTGATTGGAAATTTCCTTTCGAAATCATGTGTGATGCAAGTGACTTTGCAGTTGGAGCTGTCTTGGGACAAAGAAAAGAAAAGCATTTTCACCCAAATTTATTATGCTAGTAAAACACTTAACGATGCACAAGAAAATTACACAACAACTAAAAAAGAGTTACTAGCTGTGGTATTTGCTTTTGATAAATTTTGTTCTTATCTTGTTCTTTCTAAAACAATAGTCTATACAGATCATGCAGCCATTCGATATCTCTTCAAAAAGCAGGACGCAAAACCACGTTTGATTCGGTAGATTTTACTCCTCAAAGAATTTGATATTGAAATTAAAGACAAAAGAGGAGCTGAAAACACCGCAGCAGATCATCTTTCACGCTTAGAAGACCCAACTTTGGAGGCAACTAGGGACTAGAAAATCAACGAAAAATTTCCAACAGTGTCCCTAGAAATGGTGGAATACAGACAAGAACCATGGTACGCCGACTATGCTAACTACCTGGCTAGCGGTATAGTCGCAAAAGGTTGGCCACATCATCAAAGAAAGAAATTCTTTGCTGATGTAAAACACTACTTTTGGGAGGATCCTTATCTTTTCAAAATGTGTGCCGACCAACTCATCCGACGATGCGTACATGGTAGCGAAGCACGAAGAATTCTCCGCCATTGTCATGAAGGTCCATACGGAGGACATCATGGTGCCGCTAGTACCGCACGAAAGGTATTTGATTCAGGGTTTTATTGGCCAACCATTTACAAAGACACCCAAAGTCTTGTCAAGACATGTGATGCTTGCCAAAGAATAGGTAATATTTCTTCCAAAAACGAAATGCCACAAAATGGCATTCTTGTTTGTGAAATTTTTGATGTGTGGGGACTCGACTTTGTGGGACCTTTCCCACCGTCAAAAGGAAACAAATATATACTTGTTGCAGTAGATTACTTGTCTAAATGGGCCGAGGCCGAGGCACTTCCAACAAATGATGGAAGAGTCGTGGTAAGATTTCTAAAAAAATTATTCTCTCGTTTTGGAACACCTAAAGCATTAATAAGTGATAGAGGTACCCATTTTTGCAACCATCAACTTGAATTTTTTTTAACAAGATATGGGGTCTATCACAAGGTCTCAACAACATATCACCCTCAAATAAATGGACAAGCCGAAGTTACTAAATAGAGGTTTAAAACGAATACTTGAAAAAACCGTAGGGTTAAATAAAAAGGAATGGGCCGATAAATTAGATGATGTTTTATGGGCTTTTCAAACTGTTTATAAAACAACAATAGGTACAACCCCATATAAGCTCGTTTATGGAAAAAGCTGTCATTTGCCAGTAGAAATAGCTCACAAGGCCTACTGAGCAATTAAAAATGTAAACTTAGATTTAGAATTTGCTGGTAGAAATCGATTTTGTCAATTAAATGAATTAGACGAATTAAGGAATTATGCATACTCAAAGTCTGAAATTTATAAGGAAAGAATGAAAAATTTGCACGACAAACACATTAAACCTAATGAATTTCGAGTAGGAGATCAAGTTCTATTGTTTAATTCACGACTTCGATTATTTCCTGGTAAATTAAAGTCTAGGTGTTCAGGACCTTTTTCCATCACCCATATTTTCTCACACGGTGCAGTAGAAATTAAATCTCGAAATGGCCTTCCATTCAAAGTCAATGGCCAAAGGCTGAAACTCTATCAAGGATTCATTGAGGATGAAGAGGAAGAAATCTCGCTTCAAACGGTCGAAGAATGAAAGCATCAACATCATACCTTGTAAGTTACGAACGAATGGGTTGACATCTAAATCGGTAAGTCTTCTAACCAAGTTTTTTGGGAAATAAGGGCACTCACACGAGCACTTAAAAAAAATTTAAACTTTGCTCGGCACGAGGCCGTGTCCGCGAAACTGTCGGGGTAAAACCCTTTTTTCAAAACAGTTTCTTCATTTCCACATGCCCCGTTTCCCCAAAAACGCTCTGGTTCAGGTGATTTTCCGCAAAATTCCGACGTCTCCTCTACTTCTAACAACATCAAGGTATGATTCTATCATCATTAGTAGTTAGATTAAGCACTTACATGTAGTTAAAACATCAAAAAATTGGGGGAAAATCTAGGGTTCTTGAACTTCATCCGGATCGAACCTCGATTTTTTGCATAAATCTGTTAGCATTAGTTTAGATTAGTGTTATAGGAAGTAAATCCTTTTGTATTGTTCATAGATTTGCCCGATTTCTCACAAAAACCCCAAACCCTTGTTTTTGAACCGAAAAAGATAAAATCGAAGGGGTAAACGGTTTGTTTTGGGAAAAACGGCACTTGGGATATCATTTTCGGGGGAAACCGCACCTACTGGACCAAAAATTTTCAAGTTTTCGGGACCGGGTCGAAAAATGAAGTTTTTAGTAACAGTCGCCTGGACACGGGGTCGTGTCCGCTGAACATGGGGCCGTGTCCAGCTAACTGTTTTCAATTTTCTCCGAAATTTTCACTGTTTCGTGCTAACTTTTGGTGTATTCTTTCAGATGTCAAAGAAACTCACAAGGTTCAATGCAACTGAGTAGGACGCTAAAGCAAGATACGATGTGCTTCGAACCAGACCGGAAGAATACCCAAGACAAGTGTGCATGGACATTTTAACATTGGTGAACCAACTTGACCGGTTTAACAACCTTGTTACCGGCCCACTAAGAGCTGCCCTAACCACTCGACTTCGCTCAGTCCACGAGTACAATTTGGAGTTCTATAGCACCTTCGTGTTCAATTCAAGATGCGACCCATTTGATAATAATGGGGTAGAATTCAGATGTGGAGGGACTACGTACTCTATCTCGATGGCATAGTTTGGGTCGATAGTTGGGTTGTATCCGGAGGAAGATGTGGGTAATGAAGAGAACACCGGAGGGGTGCGAGAGTTGGATGAAAACCAGCACCAAGCCGCTTGGGCTCAAATTGGAGAAGGGCACTACAACCCGAGCATCACTAAGAGCACTAAGCTGAGGGACCCGCTTTACCGTTACATCCATAGGGTCCTCACTTACTCTCTTAGCCAAAGGCATGACAGTAGTGGCGTTGTTGGGTTGAGAGATCTGGTGGTCCTTCTTTGCATTCATAACCGTAGACACCTCGATGTTCCGTACCTCCTGCTCCGCAACATGCATTGGAACCGGCTTGCTACTCCACCAACCCCTATCTTCTTCGGGGGGTGGATTTACCGTCTCTTCAAGCACTTCGTGAACATGCCTAGGTCCTTCCAAAAGAGCCCATGGTTAGGAAGAGTGGACATACACATCTGCCGCTCCATGAACCTGATTTATGAAGCCGAAGACGGGTCGGTTAGCTTCCAAAGAGTCCAAGGGCATGCATGGAACCCGCAAGAGGCACTCGTCCTTCACGCTCCACAGTTTCAACAACCTCCTCATTTCCAATACCATCCCCACGGTGATCCGAGCCAATCCTCCTCACAAGGAGGCGGTTTTCCTAACTTCCAAAGTTTACATGATTTATTTCAGGAAAACCTTATGTGCACCAGGAACACCTATAAAATGGCGAGCAACCCATACACCCGGGTCGGAGCAATTGAGAGAAACATATCTAACATTCAGGATGACATTGGGAATATCCGGGAGTACATGGTGGGGCATGGAGGAGGAGGTAATGACGATGAGGACGAGGACATGGACTAGGTGGGAGGAGTAGAGGCAGGAGTAGATGGTTGGTGATCCCACATGTTAACCCCCTTTTTCTTTTGAACAATTTCCGGCCTGCATGCCGTGTGTTGAACAATTTACTTCCTTTAACTCTTTTTATTTTCTGCATTTTCTTTTCTTTTTAACTTTGTGATTTGGATGTTTGAACTACGGTAATTTAGGATGCTTGTTATGGTTTGGTGTAGTGTTTATTGATAAAACAGGTACATACGAGGCTTAGAGTACTAAATATTAGTACTATTAAAGCCAGAGCAGGAAAAACGAAGCCAGAAACCTGTTTTTCACCTTTGCAGATTGTCTACACGGGGTCGTGTCCAGCCGACACGCCCCCGTGCCCACTTCCCCAGACCTGCTGTTTGTTTAATTCTGCAGACTTTGCCAGACACGGGGTCGTGTCCAGCCAACACGCCCCCGTGCCCACCTTCTGTAAGTAATTGTTACTGGCACTCTGACCACGGGGTCGTGTCCATCCGACACGGGGCCGTGTCCAGACGCCCAGTAACATAAAATTTGGCTTTTTCACACCTCTTTACACATTCAGTCAACCTAAAAACTTATTTTTGGGACACATTGAGGACAATGTGTAATTTAAGTGGGGGGGGGGGGGATGTTAAAACCTTGAATCTTGCAAGTCCTAAATACAAGCCTTACACCAAACTCTATTAGAACCGCTAATCACCCCAAATTTTTTCAAATTTTTTTCATTTTTTTTACTTGTCTAGGTTTAATTTGGGAATTTCAAGTACTAAAAAGGTTATATTTTTACAAATTTACAACCGATAGCGTCGTGATAAAAAGAACCAATATAAGAAAATTATGAAACGGCATGACAAGCTTAATTAGAATTTGATTATATATACTTGATCACATAAAAACTCATTCCCACAAAAAGTGAGTTTTGAGCCTTTATTGAGCATACAAATATATATCTTTAAACTAAATGCTCATTTTTCGTTTCATGTGTGAGTAGCCGCTTGGTTCTTACAACTCTAGAACTTGCCACAACGATACATTCCTGGTCCTTACCAACTTAAACCCGAGTAAGTAAATGATGGAGGCATTAGGACTAACCCTTTTTATTTCTACACGATTATTTTTCTTTTTTTTAACCACCTACCCAAAATCCCCCTAGTTAACCCCTTTGAGCCTAAACCTTTTCATTTCATAACCCAAAACAAACACCCTTTCACCCACCAAAACCTTTTTATTTGTAAATCATTTGTTTTAGTAACAAGCTCGGGTTTTCTTATGACTTTAAAAAAAATGATGATGATGAAGCAAAAGAGAAATAAACAAACAAGTTTATAAAAAATAACTTTGTTTGAATAACGGCTTCATCAAAATAAAAAACTTCAAAAATAAAAAAGTCTTACGAAAACCGACGCTTTTTACGCCTTTCGCCCTTTTACTAACCACTAACCCAACCACCTACCTTTAACCCAAGCCTAACCCTTCACCCCAAAAAGTCCTCTTGATATTTACACAGGTGTATAGTTAAAAAGGAGGAGGATTGATTGCTTGGCAAGTTTACCGATTTGTACCTTTAACCCGAGTGATCCACTAAAATACATCTTCGGCCGAGTGTTGAGTGATCCTCCGTGAGGTATGTGAACTTGTTTATAAGTGGAATTTTAAAAAGGCATGTTATGCCCTAATAAATCATGACGAATAGGATTGTAAATAAATAAAAATAAAACTTAATAAAGAATCTTGGAAATCCCGACACTCTACGACAAGCCCAAAAACCTTCTCTTCTACCCATTCCATTTAGGAGTGTAAAGCCACATTATAAAGAGTTTTGCTTGAGGACAAGCAAAGATTCAAGTGTGGGGGTATTTGATGTGCACAAAATGCAACATATAAATCACATCAATTGTGGCATAAAACTAACCCTTTTTTTAGTACTAATGTTGGAAAAAGAGTGCTTTTGTCTTCCTTTTATATTTTCAGGATTAAATGAGCTCAAATTAATAAAAGAAGCAAAAAGGCAGCTAAATCTAACATAAATACAAGAAAAGGAACAAACGTGGCATGCCCGACCTCCCCGACAACATCTTCCCACGCAAAACAAGAGAACAGAAGGCTGAACACGCCCCGTGTTCAATGAGCACGGGGGCGTGCCCAAGTGTCAGCTGAAAAGACAAAGCTGTAGAAGCTTCTATCAACCACCACAGGGTCGTGCTCAGCGGACACGGGGCCGTGGTCAACTCTAAGATTCGCAGAATCTGGGGAAATCTTGATAGTACAGATACGCTTCTGCACACGGGGTCGTGCCCAGCAGACACGGGGGTGTGGTCAACTAATGCAGACAAACTGCAATTAATGAAGACAGAGAAGAAGGTGGACACGGGGCCGTGCCCGAGCCTCTGTTCAGGCTATAAATAGGGGTGCTTGGCTCATTTGCAAACCATCCCTTGGCACACCAACTCTCTCACACTTCACCCACCACCATCACAACACCATCATCCACCACCATCATCCATTGTCCATCATAGAGTGTGTGAGTCGTCTCGGGATCCAAGATTGATCGTAAGAGTTCTTGACAATCAAAGGCCATGTTTGCCTATGTCTCTTACATCACTTGGTGAAGACAAATGTCTAGTGTAATACTTTTTATTTTTAATCTTTTCGCACTTTTTATTTGGTTATGTATTAATGACTTTAATAACTAGTTTCATATGTTGAAGGTGATTCTTCCTTATCGTTTGTCCGTGGTGTCTTGGCATTATTTTACTGTCTATATAAAATAAAAGATTTTCACCATTCATATCTCCACGGTCTATATGGAGATATGTTGGCTACCTGGTCGGGGGTTAAGGGAACGGTTTGGTATGAGTCTTGCCTTCTTCAGTGTATAGATCCTGCAAGGACCTGGGTCAAATTTAGTAGGACCTCCATCAATACCCACGGGTATTGGATGGCGGGGGTCCAAACTCTTTGATCCCCTCATATGTAAGCTACTATTAATACTTTAAACCGGCTATTTAGGACTGTATTCCTGTTGACTCAGACTACTTAGTCGAGGGTAACGTCACCTTCAAAAGAGGGGTCTACCATAATATGCATTAATAACTTAATTAATTATCTTTCAATAATCCGACCCTTTAGGATAGTATCCTTGCTGACTCAAACTACTGGGTTGAGGGTAACGTCACCTTCAAAAGAGGGGCCTACTACAATAACTAAGATAATCTCTTAAAAAGTGCAAAAGTGTGGAAATAATCAAAGGTTACACTAAACACGAGTCGGAGCCAAGTGATTCATCCTGTCTATCTGCTTTTATTTTTCAGCATTCTAGTTAGTTTTTATTTTTCTAGTTTAAAACCTTTTTCTAACTTTTGATTTGATTAGACGTTGAGGATAAACTGGTACTAAAAGCTCTTGTGTCCTTGGACGACCTCGGTATCTTGCCAACACTATACTACGCTCACGATGGGTGCACTTGCCCCTATGTGTGTTTGGTGTTAGTAAAATATCGTGTTTTATAAATTTAAAACTTGACTAACGTGTAAAAAGGGCTTAAAATATACATAAAAACCTATAACACACCACACGCATCATAGTACATTCATTAACATTGATCACGCCGCTCGGTAGTATGTAATAGCGCTATAGGACTTGACAAATCCCGTTCCCGCTTTCTAGGTACTTCGGAAGGGGAATGACAGAATCCGAATACATTTTTTTTGATAAACCTTGATCCTGATTAGGGTTTATCCGACAGTCTCAAGGCTTGAGATTATGCGATTGACAAACCACATACATGTTCATATTGATAAAAGCAATGGTTTTCAAAACATAACTTTTAATTTTAACTTTTGGTTATTCAAAGACCTTGTTTTGTAAATGACATTTTGATTACATAAGACATTTTTTTATAAATGGCATTATGCATTTGGCTTGAGTAAATACTATTTATTCGCCATACAAGACATGGTTTATACTGGACATTTGACATTTGACATTGGACATTGACATTTAAACAAGACATTATTTCATGGTTATTAATAAGTTATTTAAGTAACAAGACGTGTGTAACATGATAAAAGCGTGGGGGATACGCCGTTGGTATTTCCTATATATAAGTGCTTTTATTTTATTGTATTGCATATCGTGGCGTTATCTAAACCACTTCAACAAAGACAAGACATGACATATTTTATACATATTATTTTCATTTGGTTATTTACTTAACCATACATTAATCTTTTATATCATTTGATTTTCATATGATTTTATAAAAGAAAATATTTTATAAGCTTCATGACTACTTTTCATTAAACAATTCTTCTAACATTCAAAGTCATGAATCTTCAACACTACACCTATGCTACTCACAGGCATTTTTATGCTGACGTATTTACTTTCACATATGTTTCAGGAGCGAATGTTTGATGTGAGCAAGCTACACTTAGGGCGACTTGGGCCTTAGCAATCTAAAATCAAGAAAGTTATCATCTTTTATGTTATGTGTTTTGTTTGAACCAAGACAATGTAATAATCTAAGCTTGTAAAACTTAACTTTAATTATCATGTGTTTTGAAACAATAACTCTGCCACACGACTCCCCGATGTTTCCGCCGCGGTTTGTTGTTTTACGCGGTCGGGGTGTGACAGAAGAGTTGGTATCAGAGCTCATGGTTATAGGGAATTAGGTTATTAGTAAAATTTTGACCTAGACTATAACCTTTCTAGGACCCTAACACAAGTTACCTTGTGTTTAGATCTTAAAACAATACCGTTACCTATCCATAGGTGATTACCAAAACAAGTACACAAATCTCAATTCCATTTGAAAATCAATCATCTATCCTTAGATGATTTATTTTTAGGCTTTACGCCTTTAAAGTTTTCAAATCTCGTCAAAGTTTGGGTCTTAATAATGTGACCACGTGCAATCCAGAAGGGTGGGTGCCTGTATCCTGAGTTTTCTGTCTAAGGCTAGAGTGTTCGTACAAATCCACATAATCGGACCAGTCACTCTTACCTGGGAACTCTTGGGGTGAGTGTCCACTTATAGGCTAAAGCATGTCTTCATTATGCATTATGTAGACCTATTCACTTTGATTAGTCACTGTGTTATTTGTTTGTTTTAAGTAACGAACAAATGACCACCTTCCTCTGTTTTGTCGATATTTTCAATACTCCTTTTGATTGTCTTATGTCAATCTCACACATTTCCTTGTGTTCCTTTTCTTTTAGATGCCTCCTCGAGGTGATCAAACTCAAGACGCCGCAATGGCAGCCTTGATCGCTCAGCAAATTGCTGCTGTACTCCCGAACCTAGTAACTCAGTTAAACCAAGCAAACAACAATAACAACTCACCTGTTCCATGCAACTTTAAGACTTTCAATTCGGCTAAACCGCTTCAGTTTTCTGGGTCAGAAGGAGCAACTGGGCTTCTACAGTGCTTCAAGAGTCTCGAGAGTACGTTTCATCACGTTCGATGCCCGAATGAGCGAAAGGTTGAGTTCGCGTCAAGTGTGTTTCAGAAAAGGGCGCTTACATGGTGGAATGGTGTGATGAGAGACATAGGTGCTGATGTGGTAATGGCTTAAACATGGGAAGAGCTTCGCGCTCTTATGATGAAGGAGTTTTGTCCTCGTCATGAACTGAGGGCACTGGAAAACGAATTCCATGATCTCAAGCAAGATAGTGGAGAGCACCGTGCCTACACAGACCGATACGAAGAACTGAGCCTGCTGTGTCCCACCATGGTCACGCCTTTGGACAAGGTGATTGAGAACTACATAGATGGTCTGCCTGATCCTGTTCAGGATATTGTCACCGGCAGCAACTCCACCACGGTGAGACAAGCCATTGAGCTAGCTGCGACCTTGACTGAGTCTCATGTCAAGAAGGGTAAACTCCACCGCAAGGGTGACAAGAAACCATCTGACAAGACAGAGAAGAAGAAGGGAAAGAAAGCTGAAACCTTGAAGAAATCTAGGAAGCGTCAGGATTCCAAGAACTTTGCCGTTGTTCCACAGACCAATCAAGCTGCTCCTACCCAGCCAGCACAACCACCTGCCAAGAAACAGTATCTTGGTACTGCACCTCTTTGTAACAAGTGCAATTGTCATCATCAACCACATCTTCAGTGTCGTCTTTGCAACTACTGTGGAAGATATGGCCATTTGGCTAACACATGTCGCTCTCCTCCTGCTCCGAATCAAGCGGCACAAAACCCTGCCCAACAGCCAGCAAATCCTGCATGACCTCCTTTTCCGCCTGGGTCTTGCTACAATTGTGGAGATTTGACTCACTACAGGAACAAGTGCCCGAAATTGGCTAATGCGAACCCGGCTCGTGGACGAGCATACAACATCAATGCCAATGAAGCGTGTGCCGACAATGTGGTGGTGAACGGTATATTCTATGTTAACAACCAACTTGCTTCTATTCTTTTTTATTCGGGTGCCGACAAGAGTTTTGTATCCCAAGCTTTTGAACCTTTGCTTGCAAAGCCTAGAACAAAACTAGGAAAACCTTTGACATTAGAGTTAGCCAGTGGTGAATCCTTTGTACTCGATTCCGTCATTCGAAATTGCCAGTTGAACCTCAACGATCATCTTTTTCCCATTGATCTCATGCCAATGCAACTTGGGAGTTTCGACGTTATAGTAGGGATGGATTGGTTGACCCTATACCATGCAGAGGTGGTTTGTTTTGACAAGATTGTTCATGTGCCTCTTTCGTCTGGTGAAGTCTTAGAAGTTCATGGAGATAAACACGCTAGTAGCCTTAAATTGATGACAAGCAACCAAGCCCAGAGATACCAACAAAAGAATTATGTGGCATTCTTGGCACGTGTCGTAGAGGAGAAAGACAAGGGTAAAACTGTTCAAGACATCCCTGTCGTTTGGGATTATCCTGAGGTTTTTCCTGAAGAATTACCTGGTTTACCCCCTGCACGTCAAATCAAGTTCTGTATTGACCTTGTACCTGGTGCTAACCCCATTGCTAAATATCCATACCGTCTTGCACCGTCTGAGATGCAAGAGTTGTCGAAGTAGCTGCAGGAGTTATCAGACAAAGGATTTATTCGTCCGAGCTTTTCCCCTTGGGGCGCGCCTGTCCTATTTGTAAAGAAGAAGGATGGATCATTCTGAATGTGTATCGATTACCGTGAGCTTAACAAACTCACCATCAAAAATCGATATCCCCTACCTCGCATTGATGATTTCTTTGATCAGCTTCAGGGTGCTACCTGCTTTTCGAAGATTGATCTACGTTCTGGGTATCATCAGCTTCGCGTATCCGAAGAAGATATTCCCAAGACTGCTTTCCGCACACGATACAGCCGCTATGAGTTTACTGTTATGCCTTTCGGTTTAACGAATGCTCCTGTCGTCTTCATGGATTTAATGAATAGGGTTTGTAAGCCTTATTTAGATAAGTTCGTCATCGTCTTCATTGATGACATCTTGATTAATTCCAAGACACGAGCTGACCATGGACAACATCTCCGTCTAACAATGGAACTCCTAAAGAAGGAATAACTTTTCGCTAAATTCTCCAAGTGTGAATTTTGGCTTAGGGAAGTTCAATTTTTGGGATATATCATTAACGAACAAGGTATACATGTAGATCCTACCAAAATAAGTGCGATTAAGGATTAGAATACACCAACTACTCCTACCAAGGTTCGTTCATTTCTGGGTCTCGCGGGTTATTACCGCCGCTTTATTGTAAACTTCTCCAAGATTGCGCTTCCTCTCACAGCCTTAACTCAAAAGAATAAACCTTTTGAGTGGGGACCCAAACAAGAAGAAGCTTTTCAGACCTTGAAACATAAACTCTGCGATGCTCCTATGTTGACTTTACCTGAGGGAAACGACGACTTTGTCGTATATTGTGACACGTCGAAGCTAGGTCTTGGTTGTGTTCCATTGCAAAGGAACAAAGTCATAGATTACGCGTCAAGACAATTGAAAATCCATGAGAAAAACTACACAACTCATGATCTTGAGTTAGGCGCTGTGGTTTTTGCTCTCAAAGATTTGGAGACACTACCTTTATGGAACAAAATGTGTGGTTTTCATTGACCACAAAAGTCTCCAACACATCTTCAATCAGAAAGAACTAAACATGAGGCAACGACATTGCGTAGAACTTCTAAACGACTACGACTGCGAGATTCGCTACCATCCTGGAAAGGCGAATGTCGTAGCCAATGCGTTAAGTCGAAAAGAAAGAGTCAAGCTTCATTGTGTTCGAGTTCGATCTGATATTCAAACTCGCATCTTTCAAGCTCAACATACTTGTGTTACACAAGACTTGATGGGTAAAGAATTTCCATGTCACATTAAACCTGAGCTTGAATTGAGAGACTTTGGGATATTCTATTTCATGGGACGTTTGTGGGTCCCAAGTATAGAGAATCTCCGCACCTTGCTTATGGATGAAGCTCATAAGTCTGGTTATTCTATTCATCCTGGTGCAGACAAAAAATATTGGTGGCCGGAAATTAAGAAAGACATTGCCTTATATGTATCCAAATGCCTTACTTGTCTGAAGGTTAAGGCAGAACATCAACATCCCTCTGGATTATTGGAACAACCAGAGATACCAGTTTGGAAATGGGAAAACATTGCCATGGATCTCATTACCCAACTACCGTGTACTAATAGAGGTCATGATGCCATTTGGGTAGTAGTTGATCGTTTGACAAAATCTGCTCACTTCTTGCCAATCCGTGAGGATCTCTCTGCTGACAACCTTACCAAGATCTATGTGGATGAAATTGTATCCCGACATGGTGTTCCTTTGAACATCATATCAGACCGAGATGCTCAATTCTCATCTCACTTTTGGAGAACCATGCAATCTGCTATGGGAACCCAACTCAATTTGAGCACAGCTTATCATCCTCAAACGGATGGAGAATCTGAAAGAACAATCCAGACATTGGATGATATGCTTAGAGCTTGTGTGATCGATTTTGGTGGTAGTTGGGATTCGTATCTTCCATTGATCGAATTCTCCTACAATAATAGTTATCACTCCAGCATCAACATGGCTCCTTTCGAAGCTTTATACGGTCGAAAATGTCATTCGCCGGTCTGCTGGAATGAGATTGGTGAAGCTCAGCTCACTGGACCTGAACTCATTCTAGAGACTACAGACAAAGTCAAGAAAATTCGCGACAACCTCTTAACAGCTAGAAGCCATCAAAAGAGTTACGCGGATAGACGACGCAAGCCTTTGAAATTCCAAGTCGGTGATCTCGTCCTACTCAAGGTATCTCCTTGGAAAGGTGTAATCAGATTTGGGAAGAAAGGAAAACTTGCACTACGTTATGTTGGACTATTCAAGATCATTGAAAGAATCGGAAAAGTAGCCTACAGACTTGAGCTGCCTCCTGAACTTGGAAATGTTCATCCAACTTTCCACGTGTCCAATCTGAAAAAGTGTTTGGCTGAAAAAAACCTCCACATCCCCCTTGATGAAATTCATGTCGACAACACGATGCACTTCGTCGAGAAACCTGTGGAAATATCCACACCTTTTCCCACAAGTTTCCTCTAATTAAATTTCGGGACGAAATTTCCAAAAGTAGGGGAGACTGTGACATCTGTGTATTTTAATCCTTGTACTGTTCCGAACAGCTTTGTATTTAATAAAATATGGTGTTTTAATTTCAATATTTGTTTAATTATTTGTGACATTAGTGCGTTTTCAATCATTGTTCAATTCTGAATTCTCAAACCTGTTCTGGAAGTGAAATCATAAACCGTTACGCAAACATAATCAGTTTAATGCGACGTACACTTCGGAATTGTGACATAAGCCAAACATACCCTAAATACCCTTTACATAACTTAGAAATAAGTTTCGAAGGATTCGGTATGGCAAAAACATGTTTATTCGAACTTTAGAACTATTTGCGACAAAACTGTGTAACGAACGTTGGTGACCACCCGGATAATATTTAAATCACAAAAATATTATGTCATGATTAAAATTTTATTTTTAATCATATTCGTGTTGAAAATAAATTAAAACGCTTAAAAACGTTATTTTTTCAAAGTTTAAGCGCGTACCGCGTGTTACTACGTAACACAGTGTTTCTACTGCAAAAGGCGGACAACGCAGCCAGTCTCGGCAACTGATATTTATTTCAGTAATATTTTGGCGAGTTGATTTTTATAGAATAACAAAAATAATTTAGAACGCCATAAACCGGGATTAAAACACTAGACTTTTCACTTAACCTCCAACTAGTTACTTTCATTTACCATTCAAAAAAAATTACATTTACCCCCCCCCCCCTTGATGTTCACGGTCACAAGGACCCACCAAGATCACACCATATCTCAAAGATTTTATTTTTATTATATTGTGATCTTGCTTGATTTGGTGGACAAGATTTTGAGAGATGAAGATCTATAAGTATGGCACAAGATCACTTCATTTCTTCACAACACTCAACTTCACTCCATCTTCTCCTTTCTCTCTCCTCCATAACCGTAAACACCACCACCATCTCATTTTCCATTTTTTCAACTTTGTTCTTCAAGATCAAACTCCATTCCAAGCTAGTTTCAAGTTGGTGTGAAGATCCAAAGGAGTTTCCAAGGTGTTTTCAAGTGATTTCAAGCTCCATATCATCAAAATCTCATCAAAAACTTACTTGAGTCTTGAAGGTATAAAGTTTATGTTTAAATCATACACTTGATTCTTGGTTGTTCTTGATGATTGGAAGTTTCTCTTGCATCTTGGAATTTTTCACAAACTTGAAATTTAAAAAGAAATGGGTCTTGATACAAAATAAAAATGGTGGTATATATGTGTGTATATATAACCGTACATATATATGTATGTGTATGATGTTCGAGTTTGAGTTGATTTTTGATAAATACTTATTTAGGATGCTTGCTTGCATGAACAAGATTATGTGCAAATATGTTAGAGATATAAATAAGTGATTGAATCATGAGTTATAATTTGAAATAATGTTAGTATTTTGACATGTACATGGCTGAAAATTTATTAGACATATTTGAGAATTTTTAAGTTGTTGTTTGTTCTTGAATGATAGTTAAAATGCAAGTGTTTGATGATTTGTGTATGATATGATGAATGTTCAATTAAATCAGTAAATAAACATGAATAAATCACATGTTTGATGCATTTAAATTCATATGAAATGATAATGATATGATAGTGTGATTTAGACACTTGTACATAAGGATACATATTGATTTAAAGCTCAAGAAATGATAAAAAAATGATTGTATGACAAAAATGTTTTAGAACAGATTATAAACACTAAAAATAACATTATTTGGTATATTATAATGACATGGGACTTTTTCATAGGTTTGATAGCTTTGCATGTTGTACATATAGCTTGGAAAGTGGTAAAATATGTGAAATTTGCATGATTTATGTGCTTTATGTGAGACCTACACTATCATGAGTATAACTACTATTTTATTCAGTAAATAACATGGGTTATGTTCAAATATCAAGTCGTTGCGATTTGGGATGGTTAGGGTAACGTTTGATGCAAAACTATGCGGTAAAACGGTTAAAAATCGGCTTTTCGGAGGATTTTTATTAAACTGTTTTAGATCAGTAAGTAAACTGATATTTTTGATATAAAAATAAGTATTTTAACTTATATTAAGCTTACTTGGTGTTTGGTTAGTCATACGTGACTTCCGATGCCCAAAAACGTTACCGAATCGCTAAAATACGTGTTTTTCAATGTACACTAGAATGGGTTGTTCATGGGTAAATTTTATGTGTTGCAAGATGTTATGTGATTTATAATATGTGTATGATGACATGTTTATAGTTGACAAGATTATATGTATTACGATATTTATTTTATGTCACAATGAGTATATATATTACGGCGCACAAATCGTAGATATATTGCTTATAACATGATGAGGGTCACCAATAAAATCGTTCAAGTCGCTAAGTTTTAAAATATATATGAACTCATATATATATATATATATAAATACACCAATATAATAAAAAATAATAACTTTTCAAGAAAATCTCAAAGTTATGTGAAAATTCTAAGTATCGGAGAAACTTATGTATTTTTGTGAGTTTTTTATTATTAAATCGTTCTTATTTAATTTAGGACGAATAAACAATTTGAGGGATTGTGTTAACATACAAAAACGCACCCAAAGGTGAGTACATAGTTCCCCTATTTTACGTTTTTCAAATGTTTTGGGGTGAAGCATATGTGCATAACTTTACTTTCCGTTTTCATGACATTATACATTTTTTTTACGTATTATATATAATACATTATTTCAAAGTCATTTTTATGGTATATTGACTTAGTATACCTAACATTTGGTTTCAAAAACATTTTACTTGGCATATTGACTTAGTATGCCTATTACATGGTTTTACAAGGACATTTTCATGACATGCTTACATTGAAAAAGACATTTGGTATGTTTAACGGAGTAGTACATTCATTAACATTGATCACGCTGCTCGGTAGTATGTAATAGCGCTATAGGACTTGACAAATCCTGTTCCCGCTTTCTTGGTATTTTGGAAGGGGAATGACAGAATCCGAATACATTTTTTTGATAAACCTTGTAGGATCCAGAATCGATCTAAACGAGTCTATCAGAAGAGTTCTAATCCATATCAAAGACGGAATTCAATCATACAGGCTTGAATACAGCTTGATTCACTCTTTAACTGTCTTGTATATTGATATAACACTGTTACAGATCAAATGACACGTCGGCAGCACTTCGGTACCAGAATCAGGAACTGTTACAAATGAATTGGAGGCTCAGGTATTTATAGATGAGCCATTTCGCACGGAATAGCTAAGTTCCATTTCGTGCGAAATGAACTAGCCATTTCGTGCGAAATGCACTTTCACTAAACAAAACCTATTTTCTTGTTTACCGAGCTCCATTCAATCCTATCTAGACACCCGACACGATACAAGACGAAGTTGACAGACATATGCACCAAGAGACTCCCCCTTGGATGTCGACGAGTCTTCCGTACAAATCTTCAGTATGTCGAGTCTTCAGCCTTTATCAGTCTTTGGGCTCTTTATCATTCAAACTCCCCCTTGAATGTTAATCTAACAATCTTCAGTCTCCTCTTTTCTTCACAGGTTCAGAATCGCAATCTGGCTCTTGAGCTTTCTAATTCTCTTGATCAGATCTCTTGATTCCTTTAATTCTTTAGCATCAGCAAATGCACAAACCTGCATAGACTCTACCCAAAAATAAATTTTTCAAATTTATTAATTTAACAAATTTAATCACTGTAACCACTTGTAAAAACCATCTCAAAATGATTTAACATTTAAAGTCTTTGATGACCACTTGTAAGAATATCACTTAAATTTGGTTTCAACTTAATGACCCATTTAATCATTTCAAAATCAATTTTCAATTCATACACACTTTCCCAAACTGTTGTTCATCAAGTTTAGCACTTGGAATTTTGAAAATCAGCTTTTCAACATCAGTTGTCGAAAATCTTTTTGTAGTTTTCAAAAATTTATGCTAAAACACACTAAAAATCTTTTTGAATTTTTGTTTTTAAAGAAATACAGTAAAGAAATATTTACAAACAATATTTTTGTGAGTTTGTGTAAGAGGATCATATCAGTTTATGAGACAAATCACAAACACCGTTAAGCTTTAAACATTTTAAGTTTTAAACGATTCACTTAGATTGTCAGTATACTGATCCACTTAAATTTTCGTACAAAGTACAACTGATTCGAGATACGGATTAGTGTTTTAAGCACTTAAACTTATTCGAGTGTCCCATCTCAGAATTTACTCCCGTATCCAGACCTCTATATTCAGTCTTACAGGTGAATGTACACTACTGATATCTGTAAGGGGTTAAATGCGAGACCATGAGAGCTCAGGCTATTGCTTCTGCAAAATCAGAGAGATGATGGTTCGCTTTAGGTGTGTTCCCTTTAGAGAATCTTTTCTTCAACAGCACATGTTTAGAATTTTTCAATGTTTCATCATTTTTTATGCTGAGGCGAGCTTTAAGATTAAAGCAATGCAAAGTATTATACGAGGACTAGGCTATTGCTCCCGCAAAATCAGAAGTCCTGGTATAATATCCCAGATATCACCACGCACAAAGACCTAGTATGTCAGAAATAGAAAGCCCTTCAAACAAGATTTCAGGGGTTACCTATATATCCAAGAGATGTTCCCCACGAAATAAGCAAGTTTGATATTTATGTTTATATCTCGAATACAATCTACTAAGCATGTAAAAACCTATTGGCATATCATTAGTGAGACCGTTTATCACATTTAACTTTCCAATTCTTTAGCGTGCTGTGACAGTCCACTGATGTACTATCATTTCCTCTTTTTCACAACAAAACTCATATTCATTTTATCATGTTTTTGTCTTTTTCAAATTTTCTAATGTTTTTGGATTTTCTGAAATTTCTTACTCCCCCTAAAATTCAAAACCATTTAAAGAAAATTTGACAAACCGATGTGAATTACTTCAATTCACCATCCACTTGGCGTAAACAATCATAACTCCCCCTTACAACAAACCATTTTCCCATTAAGATTTCAAAACACTTAAGTTTGTTTTAATCAAAATGGTTTTTCCAGAAAATTAGTTTAGTTGATTTCACGAACCACTTGTAGGTTAGGGGTTTCATCACATTGTTTTTTTCTACATTAGAATGAAAGTTAAATCAAGTTCAACATAATGACCTTGATTAACCACTTGTAGGTGAAAAACCTTCTTCAACCACTTGAAGTTTCACTTATCAACCATACCATTTGTAAAATGAAATATGACAAATTTCAAGAATACTACCACTTGTAGGTTGAAATTTCACAAATGTGAATTTCTCAAGAAAAATGCCGATTCATGCTCCACTATTACCAACTTGGGAGCTCCGGCAAGTAAGGGTTTTAAGTAGAAAATGTTGTCACCCAAACCTGACCGGCCTTGGGTGATTGTGATTCATCTCTATCCCACCATCTTTTTTATTTGTAAAAATATTTCACACCCTTTACCTTCCAATCAATCATCTTCCCAAAGATATGTTTGACTTTCCCATTAAAAGCCTTATCAGCATCAAATTCTTCTTTACCAGTGAAGAATTGATCTGAAATTTCAACCTTTCCAACTTTTATCTTCAAGTTTTCTTTTGAAAATGGCGGAAAATTTTCATTGTTCAATTCAGGAACAGAATTCTCAACATTTTTCACAACAGATGACCCCTCTGATTTTATGGAATCAGATTCATTGTCAGAACTAGTTTCAGATTTAACAACCCATCTTTGTTTGTTCAAATCGACTTTTATTTTGTAAAAACGTTTCGAACTTTCATCAACATCGAAAATCGAATTTTTTAACACTTTGAATTTCTTTTTCAGTTTTGAGTTAGAAGAAACTCCCTGTTTTGTGTTGGTGGAATTTATGCAATTCCAAGCGATGTATCCAACTTCTTGGCATTTGAAACAGGTTCTTCGTTCAACTCTCTTATCAGAATCTTTCACCATATTCTTTTTCTTTTCAGCGAAAAACTCTTGATTTAACTGTTTCCTGAACAGTTTTTCCTTCTCTTCCTCTGAACTTGTACGTGAAACAAATTTAGTTTTTGGTTTATAAGTTTTCTCATTTTTATGATTTTCTAGGGGAATGAAACCTAATCCCTTCTTTTTGAAATTACTGTTATAGTTTGGTTTCTTTTGAAAACTAGAACCAGAACTGTAACCTTTTTTCTTGTTCAATCTCTGTTGAACTCTCGAAGTGTATTTTTTAGATTTTTCAGCAATATTTAAATCTTTTATTTCAAAAATATTAATTTCTGTTAATTTGAAGACCTGATTGATCATTTCAGTTTTGACACTTCTTATAGGAAATTCTTCATCAGAAAATAATTTGTCAGAATCTTTCAAAGTATATGCAACTTTGAATGTTTCGTCATTCAAATTATTTTTCGACATCAGAAATTCTTTATTGTAAACCCGTTTGACCGGTGAACTCGGACTCTTGTCTGATGAACTCGAACTTTCAGATTTAGACTCCGACTTTGATTCTTCATCCATATCCAACACTTGATCGACCACTTTCTTTAATAACTCAGACTCATGATCAGTGTCAGACGCTGTGAATGTGACGTCAATGTTGTCTGGTAACTCATCAATGGTTTCAAACTTTAACTTTATGTTGAGTGCCTTTTTTAAACGTTCCTCATTTGGCTTTCTGGGAGAATAACTTTCCCAGATCGAAGGCGGACACTTGTTATACTTGACACTTTGTTTCCTACCAGTATCCTCTTCTGTCTTTTTATCTTGAAAAGCTTCAAGACCTGCAACAGTAGGATAAACTCGATCAATCAAATAATCACAAGTTGTATAACTCAACAACAATCGTTTGATTCTTTCACTTTCAATCTTTTCGAGTTCCAAATCCTGCTTCAGCTTTGCACAATCTTCAATATACTCATTGATGACTTTCTGCTTTGTCATTAACGTTGAACTCATCATTGTCATAGCAGCATCTACTTTTAAGTTTGTCTTGTTCAAACTATCAACCGTCTTGTTCAGCACATCATACGACTCTTTCACATACTTCACATCAAACAACAACTTTTCTTTCATCTCTTCAAGTTCACAAATCTTCTTATCTTTTTCTTCACAATGTTTGCAAGGTTCCAAACATTTCAAACAACGTTTAGTAACCTCGATAATCTTTTCAACTTCTACGATTTTTTCAACTTCGACTATTTTTTCGACTTCAACTATTTTCTCAATCACTTTTTTAGTCATTGGTTCTTCATCGTATTCTATTTCTGCTTCCCACCCTTCAACTTCAACCTTTTCTGTCAAATTTTCCTCAACTTCTGCTTTCTCAGTTTCCATTTTTGCCTTTTCTTCAGCAATCTTTCTTGCTTCTAATTCTATCTTCAGACGAGCAGCCCTTTTTTCTATCAGCATCTCATTTTATCTGCAAAAAACAAATTAAAACTAAATGAGTCTAAACTTTTTCTAGCATTATTAATGTATTCTTCCTCATCATCGGTATCTTCATCACTTTCTGATGATCTGAAAATCTTCGTTCTTTTTGGCTTAGATTTGACTTCTTCTTCTTTCAGGCTTCAATAGCACGGGATGATGACGGTTGTTGATCAATCTGATGAAAAATTGATTTTTGATAATAATCATTCATTCCAAATGGATCTTGTCTTCCAGTTGCTTCTTTATTTTTACATTCTCGTTTAAAATGCCCCTTTTCTTTGCAACGAAAACAAGTAACATTTGATTTGTCAAAACCTATCGAAGATGTAGCAATATCACGAAAATCATCTCTTCCGGTGATTTGTGTGAATTTTTTTGCTCTTCTTACAGCACTGGCTAAACACCACTTGATGTCCACCAATTCAAGTTCCTCTGCATCAATCTGGTCATAATCCTCTTTGGTGAGCATCGGATTTCCACTTCTTCCAGCAACTAAACTTTCATAAGACTCTAACATACTAACAAGTGATGCCATGTGTTGCTTAGCCATTTCTGGAGAAAGATTTTGACCATTTTGAATATTCAATGTAACATTACATTGCAGATTTGTTGAATTATGTCGTTGAGGAGTTGGTGTTGTATAATTCGGATCAAAACTTGAATACAATGATGAATATCCACCACTCTGAGTTACTGTGCTACCATTTGTTCCAGAAGAACTATCAGCACTGAAAGCAGTCTTAATCTTTGGACTTGGAGTAGTTTCAAACTTATTACCTCTGTAATATAGATTAACATCTTGTTGAGCATTTGGATTATTCATGATAGCAGTTTTCTGAATATCCAATTCATGTTCTTCAATCTTCTGAATGAACTTTGCCAAATTCATACTTTCAGATTTTCTCATATGTTTTAAGATCAGCAAATATGTTCCCCATTTATTCTGTGGTAACGCATCGGCTAGCTTATCAATCCATTCATCGTCATCTTTCTTTATTTCCAATCTTCCCATTTCCAGAACAAGATGACAATATCTATCGATAGTCATTTTTGTTGTTTCACCTTCAAAAGCTACAAACATATCAAATGATTTCTTTAGTAAAGCTTGTTTGTTCTTTATCATATCAGCGCTTCCCTTAAACTTGTTAATCAACGCCAACCAAATTGATCTAGCAGTTCCTTCATGTTGAAGTAACACAAAAATATCTTCTTTTACGGATTGTTGGAGAAGACTAATCATCATTTTTTCACTGGTGTATTTCAATTTCTCAGCCACTGAATAGTCACTTAAAGCTTTTTCAATCCCACGTTCATTTTTTGGTTTAACGTAATCTACATCCAATGAACACCATGCATCGAACTTATAGGCTTGCACCCAGTTTTCAAAACGATTTTGCCATCCTTTAAAATCCTCGATGTACATAAGCTTTGGTGGTTTTTGGTAAGTTCCCGTTTCATTTTCAATTTCAATTGTTTCAGGAGCAGTAACTGGAGCAGCTGGAGTAGTAGCAAACGCATTGTAAAATTCCTCTTCCATGTTTCAGTACCCTGTTTCACAAATTCACAAAGTTCAAACTAAATGTAAGTTCACACGAAATGAGATTTCAAAACGAAATAGATCCCTTTGAAGCGAAATGGAACTTTGGAACGGAATAGCTTTTCAAACGGAATAACACTTTCACACGAAATGCAAGTTTCAAGCGAAATGATCCTCTAGTGCGAAATAAAAGTCTATTTCATACGAAATGAAATACTTAGTGTCAATTCCATGCGAAATGAAGTCCAAACAGTTGATTTCATGCGAAATGAAATCCAAAATGTTAATTTCGTGCGAAATGGATGGTTTATTTCGTGCGAAATGATGTTGATGTCATACTTTCGATCAGATTTTTGTCCAATAGATCAATTTCTAGGTTGATTTTAGATCTGATTCTTTCAAGGCTTTGTTAAAACAATGTTTCACTTATAATGTGAGAAAATCAAACCATTTTAACCGTAAAAATTTGTTAATTTTGAAAAAGAAGGTGTAGAATTCAGAAATGATGGTGAAATCAAGCAGATTTGGTAAGAACTCCTCCTCCTGAGCTCTGATACCACTTGTAGGATCGAGAATCGATCTAAACGAGTCTATCGGAAGAGTTCTAATCCATATCAAAGGAGGAATTCAATGATACAGACTTGAATACAGCTTGATTCACTCTTTAATTGTCTTGTATATTGATATAACACTGTTACAGATCAAATGACACGTCGGCAGCACTTCGGTACCGGAATCAGGAACTGTTACAAATGACATGGAGGCTCAGGTATTTATAGATGAGCCATTTCTCACGGAATAGCTAAGTTCCATTTCGTGCGAAATGAACAATGTTCATTTCGTACGAAATGGACTAGCCATTTCGTGCGAAATGCACTTTCACTAAACAAAACCTATTTTCTTTTTTACCGAGCTCCATTCAATCCTATCTAGACACCCGACATGATACAAGACAAAGCAACAGACATATACACCAACAAACCTTGATCCTGATAATGGTTTATCCGACAGTCTCAAGGCTTGAGTGTATGCGATAGACAAACCACATAAATGTTCATATCGATAAAAGCAATGGTTTTCAAAACATAACTTTTGATTTTAACTTTTGGTTATTCAAAGACCTTGTTTTATACATGACATTTTGATTACATAAGACATTTGTTTATATATGACATTATGCATTTGGCTTGAGTAAATACTATTTGTTCGCCATACAAGACATGGTTTATACTGGACATTTAACATTTGACATTGGACATTGACATTTAAACAAGACATTATTTCATGGTTATTAATAAGTGATTTAAGTAACAAGACGTGTGTAACATGATAAAAGCATGGGGGATACGCCGTTGGTATTTCCTATATATAAGTGCTTTTATTGTATTGCATATCGTGGCGTTATCTAAACCACTTCAACAAAGACAAGACATGACATATTTTATACATATTATTTTCATTTGGTTATTTACTTAACCATACATCAATCTTTTATATCATTTGATTTTCATATGATTTTATAAAAGAAAATATTTTATAAGGTTCATGACTACTTTTCATTAAACAATTCTTCTAACATTCAAAGTCATGAATCTTCAACACTACACCTATGTTACTCACAGGCATTTTTATGCTGACGTATTTACTTTCACATATGTTTCAGGAGCGAATGTTTGATGTGAGCAAGCTACACTTAGGGCGACATGGGCCTTAGCAATCTAAAATCAAGAAATTTATCATCTTTTATGTTATGTTTTTTGTTTGAACCAAGACAATGTAATAATCTAAGCTTGTAAAACTTAACTTTAATTATCATGTGTTTTGAAACAATAATTCTGCAACACGACTCCCCGACGTTTCCGTCGCGGTTTGTTGTTTTACGCGGTCGGGGTGTGACATATCATAAGTTTGATCAATATAATGCCTAGACCATTTTGAAATGGCCTTTGTTGATCCATATTTAGCTGCAACCAACTCAGCTCTCTTCATCTTGTATTCTAAAGTAAGCTCTGCACTGTATTTCTTGAACTTGTTCCAGTTTGGTGCAGATCTTTTCATCTGAGGATCATTCTTTACTCTTTCAATTATGTTTACTTCTGCTTTGAGGGCTGTGAGTGGCCAGTCTTTAAACTGTTCTACCTTGCCAGGGTAGAATTTGTCTCTCATAATAAGCTCTAAGAGATCTTTCCTCAGCTACTTTTGAATATCAGCATTTGGTGGCAGGTTTGACATCTCTTTGCTTAAGTCTCTTGCATAGTCTTCCAGTTTCCTGACTTTACTAAGCCCATGCTGCATTCGACTTGATATGTTGTTGTCACCTTGCCCTTTACCTTCATTCTTAGCAATATATTCAGCTTGCGTGACTGTTTCAGATAATCATCCATGTTCTTTGGAGGTCTGAAACCATGAAGGGATCAGAACTTTCTTTTGAATGGATCATCCTCTGTATAGAATTGCCTCATTTTTCCTTTTAATGCATGCATTTCAAGAGGATAATTTACTTCTAATGGAATGGCTCTTGAAGGATCTTCCCCTTCAAGTGTTCTTGGTTGAACAAGTGGATTTGATGTTGGTGATGGTGGAGGATTGAATGGTTCAGGATTGGTTTGAATAAAAGGTGAAGATGATAAAGGAGTAGGTGCAGGGATATCATCATCATTCACTTGAAACTTTCTTTTTCTTGTGTAAACATTTTTAGGAGAAGGAGTTTTTGTTGGAGAGTTGGAAATAGGAATGAAGATTGCTTGGGAAGGAAATTGGAAAGTGGCGGATTGACTAACAACTGTTGAAACAACTGGTGTCTTAACCGCTGCTGTCTTAACAACTGTTGAAGTGTCAACATTTGTTGCATTGGTGGATGGCATTGGTGAGGATGGTTTAGTTTTCTGCCTTTTAGAAGGTTTGTTTTGTGGTGGTGGTGTTGGTTTAGGTTTAGGTATCTTTTCTGAACCAGCAGTGGTTTTGAGACCAGTAGTGGTTGGCTTTCAGGTGTTTGGTTTTGTGGTTTTGATTTTGAGAATGTGGCAAGTGGTGGTTTATTGTGTTTGAATGATTTCTTCCTGTTGGAAGTGCCAAGATCCTTTGTTTTGATTTCCGAATCCTTCATTATCTTTTGTTCCTTTTTCCAATTCCTTTCCTTTGTTTCATTCTGATTTTGAACAGTCTTTTTGTTTGCAGCCACTTCATCTGCTTGAATGTTTAGGGTTTCATCAATTCCCCTTTTCTTTTCTTTGGCAGATGTTTCATCAGTGGTTGCAGAAGACTTCTTCTCAGGTTCTGGCTTTTGAGTTGGCTTTTGCCTTGGAGTAGGTCTGCCAAACTTCTTCATGTCATGTTTCTTCCCCTTTTGGCATCGTCTTGATCATCATCATCATCTCTAAAGATAGGTGCAGGGGCAGTGCTAGTCATTTTTTTCAAGGCCTCTTTGATAGCCTTGATTTCAGACTGAGTGTCTTTATATCTTACATCAACCATATTTCTGATCAGTACCATTTGTGTATTATGTTGAATTTTTGCAAGTTCCCTTTGAGCAGTAATGATGGGCTGGACTGAGTTCCAGAGCTCTTGGGAATATTGTTGTGGTGTTGGCTGACTTTTGGAAGCTTGAACCAAAAACTGAATAGATTCATTCATTTGTGTGACAACTGTGTTCTGTAATCATCGTATAATGTAAAACAATGTTGATTATCAATAAAACAATGTGCTTTGGTGTTATTATATGTGTAATTGTGTTTGATGATTTTACAATTTGATTCGATTCCGATTTCAAGCTTTAAATCGCTTTCTGGAAGGTTATACGCAAACTGGTGCGTAAACGCAATCAGTTTAACGCGACGTACACTCCGGAACTGTGACATAAGCCAAACATACCCTAAATACCTTTTACATAACTTAGAAATAAGTTTCGAAGGATTCGGTATGGCGAAAACATGTTTATTTGAACAAAAGAACTAATTGCGACAAAACTGCGAAACGAACGTTGGTGACTGCCCGAATAATATTTAAATCCTAAAAATATTCTGTTATGATTAAAATTTTATTTTTAATCAGGTTCATGTTGAAAAATAAATTAAAATGCTTAAAAATGTTATTTTTCAAGTTTAAGCGCGTACCGCTTGTTTCTGCGCAACACAGTGCTTATACTGCAAAACGCAGACAACGCAGCCAGTCTCGGCAACTGAAATTTATTTCAGTAATATTTTGGTGAGATTATTTTTATAGAATAATAAAAATAATTTAGAACGCCATAAACCGGGATTTAAACGCTAGATAAAATACCCGGTATCCAGTTAAATACCTGTTTTATCAAATTTACCATTTAAAATTTACATTTAATCCCCCCCATATGATATTTACGGTCACATTAAGTGTGGCCCCTACCAAAATATTTGCTAGATCTCTCAATATCTTATTTGATCTTTACATGACACTTGTTGTTGCATGCTTCACTCCATATCTCTTTACATCTTCCAAATCTCTACATAAATCTTCCAAGATCATTTCTCACTCAACAAGATCACTCAACCCCTTCTCCTCTCTCCTCCCATAACCGTAACCATCACCACCACCTTCATTCCCAACCTTTCAACATTGTTCTTGAAGATTCAAGCTCCATTCCAAGCTAGATTCAAGTTGGTGTGAAGATCTAAAGGAGTTTCCAAGGTGCTTTCTAGTGATTTCAACCTCCATATCATCAAAATCTCATCAACAACTTACTTGAATCTTGAAGGTATAAAGTTTATTTTTAAATCATACTCTTGGTTCTTGGTTGTTCATGATGATTTGGAAGTTTCTCTTGAATCTTGGAATTTTCACAAACTTGAAATCTAAAAAGAAATGGGTCACGATACAAATAAAAAATGGTGTTGTTTGTGTGTGTATATAACCGTATATATATATATATATGTGTGTGTGTGTGTGTGTGTGTATGAGCTTTGAGTTTGATTTCTTGATAAATGCTTGTTTAAGTTGTTTCTTGTTCTTGAATGATAGTTGAAATGCAAGTGTTGGATGATTTGTGTGTGATATGATAAATGTTCAAATACATCAGCAAATAAACGTGAATAATTTTCATATTGGATGCATTTAGATTCATATAAAATGATGATGATATGATAGTGTGCTTTAGGCACTTGTACATGAGAATACATGTTGATTTAAAGCTCGAGAAGTTATAAAAAAATGGTTATTTGACAAAAATGTTTTAGAACAGATTATAAACACTAAAAATAACATTATTTGGTATATTATAATGGCATGAAACTTTGACATAGGTTTGATAGCTTTGCATGTTGTACATATAGCTTAAAAAGTGGTAAAATATGTGAAATTTGCATGATTTTTGTGCTTTATGTGAGACCTGCACTATCATAAGTATAACCACTATTTTATTCGGTAAATAACATGGGTTATGTTAAAATATCAAGTCATTTCGATTTAGGATGGTTAGGGTAACGTTCGATGCAAAACTATGCGGTAAAACGGTTAAAAATCGGCTTTTCGGAGGATTTTTATTAAACTCTTTAGATTAGTAAGTAAACTGATATTTTTGATATAAAAATAAGTATTTTAACTTATATTAAGTTTACTTGGTGTTTGGTTAGTCATACGTGACTTCCGGCGCCCAAAAATGTTACCGAATCGCTAAAATAAGTGTTTTTCGACATACACTATAATGGGTTGTTCATGGGTAAATTTTATTTGTTACAATGTGTTATGTGTTTTATAATATGTGTATGATGACATGATAATACTTGACAAGATTATGTGTATTACGCTTGAGTATATATATACAAATACACCAATATAATAAAAAATAATAACTTTTTGAGCAAAATCTCAAAGTTATGTGAAAATTCTAAGTATCGGAGAAACTTATGTATTTTTCCATTTTCATTTTTGTTTCCGTTTTCATTTTTGTTTTCTGGTCTCAAGACGTTGTTGTGGTCTGCTGAGTGATTCTTATGGTTTAATACCTAGGAGGTTACAACTACACCTATGAGGAGGATGATTATAGGGAATATTATTGCACCAATTGCGGTAACAGTCACTCGGTTCAATATTGTAACTTATTTCAACCATCCACTTCATACACCTACTATGAGGAGCCCAGGTACGAGCCATCAACTTCATACACATCCTATGAAGACCAAAGGTATGAACCTTCTCCCTCATACTCATATTTTGATGAACCAAGGTACGAGCCTTCATACTCATACTTTCAAGAACCAAGATATGAGCCACCACCTTCATATGCTTATTATGAGGAACCATGGCGTGAACAACCCACCTCATATGAGTATTATGAAGAACAAAATTACGACCCTTATCCATCATATACTTACAATGAAGGACAATGGTGTGAACCATCTACTTCCTATGAGTATTATGAGGAACAAAGGATCGAACAACCGGATTCAAGCTTTGAAAATCCCGATCCTTACACTATCACCGAAGTGACCGATAGGATATTAGAACACCTTAAAACTATCGAACGCCACATAAAAGAATCTCGCGCAAGGGAAGAGGAGTCTCGCGCAAGAGAAGAATTAACTTGTAATAAAGAAGAGATAGTTGAAGAGGTAAAAATGGAAGAACAAATAAGTGAAAAACCGACATATGAGTTATACAACGAAAAAGGTGAGTCCATTAACGTTAAAATTCAAGAAGAGTCTAATTTTGAAGAAATTAATCTCTTGTCACATTCTTTTGAAAATCATTGTTTAGTACCTACTCATGCTAAGTTTTTAAAAGAGTTAAACACTAACACTAAAATTGACGAAACGGTAAGCATTAAGTTAACCAATGATCAAACCTCGCTAGTAAAAGAAGACCCATTTGAAATCAACATTACACCGGTTCCATGTTTTTTTCAAAATTCGTTTATTAGTAATGTCACAATTGATAAAGATCTTTGTGTTAACATAATGCCCAACTACATTTTCGAAAAATTAAGTTTTAGTGATTTTTCTCCACTTCAAAGACCCATTTTTCTATCCAATCGGAAAGTAATAAAATCAATCGGTGTAGTTGAGGATGTCTTGGTTCAAACAAATCAAATGGTAATCCCAACCGACTTTGTCATCCTCGATGATGCTCCTCTAGTGTTGGGACGACCCTTTGTAAAAACTCACGAAGCCTTGAAAAACCGGAAGTACAACAATCTATCTATTCAATTAGGGGCATTTAAAAAAAGTGTCGACCTTGAGCGATCAATGAAATATCCTTTCAGCAATAATGACCCCCTAATTGAAGTTGAAGATGAGCCACCCGATACAAGTGAAAAGATTGACCACTTTGTTGAAGAAGAGGTCGCCACAGAACAAACTTTTAAAGTTTTTGATCAAAATGAGCAACCCAATAAGGAGTCTTCTAAAGACCCACCTCTTGAGCTCAGAGAACTTCCAGAAGGTTTGGAATATGCTTTTCTAGACAACGATGGTAAATCACCTGTAATTATTTCGTCTAAATTAGGATGTTTAGAAAAAGAAAAATTAATTAAACTTTTGAAAAAACACAAAAATGCGATTGCTTGGAAGCTTGTAGACATTAAAGGAATAAGTCCTTCCATGTGCACGCACATAATTTTAATGAATGATGACTACAAATTGGTAATACAACCACAACGTCGAGTAAATCCAAATGTTCAAGAAGTGGTTAAAAACAAAGTCATCAAATTACTTGACGCCGGACTTATTTATCCTATCTCCGATAGTCCTTGGGTAAGTCCCGTCCAAGTAGTTCCACAGAAAGGAGGTATGACGGTAATAACTAACAAAAAGAATGAATTTATACCAACGAGAACCGTCACATGATGGAGGGTATGTATAGATTATAGACGATTAAATGAAGCAACAAGGAAAGATCACTTTCCTTTGCCCTTCATTGATCAAATGTTAGAAAGATTATCCAGTCATAAATTTTACTGTTTCTTGGATGGTTTTTCAGGTTACTTTCAAATCCCGATAGCACCCGAAGACCAAGAAAAGACAACCTTCACATGTCCCTATGGAACTTTCGCCTATCGACGCATGCCATTTGGTCTATGTAATGCCCCTGCAACCTTCCAACGTTGCATGGTAGCCATCTTCCATGACATGATAGAAAAAACAATGGAAGTCTTCATGGAAGACTTTTCTATCTTTGGGGATTCATACGACCAATGCCTCGATAACCTTGAACGAATGCTATCCCGATGTGAGGAAACTAACCTCGCCCTTAACTGGGAAAAATGCCATTTCATGGTAACGGAGGGAATAGTACTCGGTCATAAAATCTCAAGCGAAGGAATGGAGGTTGATCAAGCCAAAATAGACACTATTTCTCGATTACCACCCCCATCCTCCGTTAGAGCTATCAGAAGTTTCCTAGGGCATGCCGGATTTTATAGGCGGTTTATCAACGACTTTTCAAAAATTTCAAAGCCTCTAACAAAATTACTTGAAAAAGATGCCGCTTTCATCTTTGACAAGGATTGCAATCAAGCATTTCTAACCCTAAAGGAAATGCTAGTCAATGCACCTACCATGATAGCACCTGATTGGAAATTTCCTTTCAAAATCATGTGTGATGCAAGTGACTTTGCAGTTGGAGCTGTCTTGGGACAAAGAAAAGAAAAGCATTTTCACCCAATTTATTATGCTAGTAAAACACTTAACGATGCACAAGAAAATTACACAACAACTAAAAAAGAGTTACTAGTTGTGGTATTTGCTTTTGATAAATTTCATTCTTATCTTATTCTTTCTAAAACACTAGTCTATACAGATCATGCAGCCATTCGATATCTCTTCAAAAAGCAGGACGCAAAACCACGTTTGATTCGGTGGATTTTACTCCTCCAAGAATTTGATATTGAAATTAAAGACAAAAGAGGAGCTGAAAACACCGCAGCAGATCATCTTTCACGCTTAGAAGACCCAGCTTTGGAGGCAACCAGGGACGAGTAAATCAACGAAAAATTTCCAACAGTGTCCCTAGAAATGGTGGAATACAGACAAGAACCATGGTACGTCGACTATGCTAACTACCTGGCTAGCGGTATAGTCGCAAAAGGTTGGCCACATCATCAAAGAAAGAAATTCTTTGCTGATGTAAAACACTACTTTTGGGAAGATCCTTATCTTTTCAAAATGTGTGCCGACCAACTCATCCAACGATGCGTACATGGTAGCGAAGCACGAAGAATTCTCTGCCATTGTCATGAAGGTCCATACGGAGGACATCATGGTGCCGCTAGTACCGCACGAAAGGTATTTGATTCAGGGTTTTATTGGCCAACCATTTACAAAGACGCCCAAAGTCTTGTCAAGACATGTGATGCTTGCCAAAGAATAGGTAATATTTCTTCCAAAAACTAAATGCCACAAAATGGCATTCTTGTTTGTGAAAATTTTGATGTGTGGGGACTCGACTTTATGGGACCTTTCTCACCGTCAAAAGGAAACAAATATATACTTGTTGCAGGAGATTACTTGTCTAAATGGGTCGAGGCCGAGGCACTTCCAACAAATGATGGAAGAGTCGTGGTAAGATTTCTGAAAAAATTATTCTCTCGTTTTGGAACACCTAAAGCATTAATAAGTGATAGAGGTGCCCATTTTTGCAACCATCAACTTGAAATTTTTTTAACAAGATATGGGGTCTATCACAGGGTCTCAACACCATATCACCCTCAAACAAATGGACAAGCCGAAGTGACTAAATAGCGGTTTAAAATGAATACTTGAAAAAACCGTAGGGTTAAATAAAAAGGAATGGGCCGATAAATTAGATGATGCTTTATGGGCTTTTCAAACTGCTTATAAAACAACAATAGGTACAACCCCATATAAGCTCGTCTATGGCAAAAGCTGTCATTTGCCAGTAGAAATAGCTCACAAGGCCTACCGAGCAATTAAAAATGTAAACTTAGATTTAGAATTTGCTGGTAGGCTCACAAGGCCTACCGAGCAATTAAAAATGTAAACTTAGATTTAGAATTTGCTGGTAGAAATCGATTTTGTCAATTAAATGAATTAGACAAATTAAGGAATTATGCATACTCAAACTCTGAAATTTATAAGGAAAGAATAAAAAATTTGCACGACAAACACATTAAACCTAATGAATTTCGAGTAGGAGATCAAGTTCTATTGTTTAATTCACGACTTCGATTATTTCCTGGTAAATTAAAGTCTAGGTGGTCAGGACCTTTTTCCAGCACCCATATTTTCTCACACGGTGCAGTAGAAATTAAATCTCGGAATGGCCTTCCATTCAAAGTCAATGGCCAAAGGCTGAAACTCTATCAAGGATTCATTGAGGATGAAGAGGAAGAAATCTCGCTTCAAACGGTCGAAGAATGAAAGCATCAACATCATACCTTGTAAGTTACGAACGAATGGGTTGACATCTAAATCGGTAAGTCTTCTAACCAAGTTTTTTGGGAAATAAGGGCACTCACACGAGCACTTAAAAAAAATTTAAACTTTGCTCGGCACGAGGCCGTGTCCGCTGGACACGGGGCCGTGTCCGCTGGACACGGGGCCGTGTCCGCGAAACTGTCGGGATAAAACCCTTTTTTCAAAACATTTTCTTCATTTCCACATGCCCCGTTTCCCCAAAAATGCTCTGGTTCAGGTGATTTTCCGCAGAATTCCGACGTCTCCTCTACTTCTAACAACATCAAGGTATGATTCTATCATCATTAGTAGTTAGATTAAGCACTTGCATGTAGTTAAAACATCAAAAATTTGGGGGAAAATCTAGGGTTCTTGAACTTCATCCGGATCAAACCTCGAATTTTTGCATAAATCTGTTAGCATTAGTTTAGATTAGTGTTATAGGAAGTAAATCCTTTTGTATTGTTCATAGATTTGCCCGATTTCTCACAAAAACCCCAAACCCTTGTTTTTGAACCGAAAAAGATAAAATCGAAGGGGTAAACGGTTTGTTTTGGCACAATTTGGGTCGATAGTTGGGTTGTATCCGGAGGAAGATGAGGGTAATGAAGAGAACACCGGAGGGGTGCGAGAGTTGGATGAAAACAGCGCCAAACCGCTTGGGCTCAAATTGGAGAAGGGCACTACAACCCGAGAATCACTAAGAGCACTAAGCTGAGGGACCCGCTTTACCGTTACATCCATAGGGTCCTCACTTACTCTCTTAGCCAAAGACATGACAGTAGTGGCGTTGTTGGGTTGAGAGATCTGGTGGTCCTTCATTGCATTCATAACCGCAGACACCTTGATGTTCCGTACCTCCTGCTTCGCAATATGCATTGGAACCGGCTTGCTACTCCACCAACCCCTATCTTCTTCGGGGGGTGGATTTACCGTCTCTTCAAGCACTTCGTGAACATGCCTAGGTCCTTCCAAAAGAGCCCATGGTCAGGAAGAATGGACATACACATCTGCCGCTCCATGAACCTGATTTATGAAGCCGAAGACGGGTCGGTTAGCTTCCAAAGAGTCCAAGGTCATGCATGGAACCCGCAAGAGGCACTCGTCCTTCACGTTCCACAGTTTCAACAACCTCCTCATTTCCAATACCAGCCCCACGGTGATCCGGGCCAATCCTCCTCACAAGGAGGCGGTTTTCCTAACTTCCAAAGTTTACATGATTGATTTCAGGAAAACCTCATGTGCACCAGGAACACCCATAACATGGCGAGCAACACGTACACCCGGGTCGGAGAAATTGAGAGAAACATATCTAACATTCAGGATGACATTGGGAATATCCGGGAGTACATGGCGGGGCATGGAGGATGAGGTAATGACGATGAGGACGAGGACATGGACTAGGCGGGAGGAGTAGAGGCAGGAGCAGATGGTTGGTGATCCCACATGTTAACCCCCTTTTTCTTTTGAACAATTTCCGGCCTGCGTGCCGTGTGTTGAACAATTTACTTCCTTTAACTCTTTTTATTTTCTGCATTTTCTTTTCTTTTTAACTTTGTGATTTGGATGTTTGAACTACGGTAATTTAGGTTGCTTGTTATGGTTTGGTGTAGTGTTTATTGATAAAACAGGTACATACGAGGCTTAGAGTACTAAATATTAGTACTACTAAAGCCGGAGCAGGAAAAACGAAGCCAGAAACCTGTTTTTCACCTTTGCAGATTGTCTACACGGGGTCGTGTCCAGCCGACACGCCCCCGTGCCCACTTCCCCAGACCTGCTGTTTGTTTAATTCTGCAGACTTTTGCCAGACACGGGGTCGTGTCCAGCCAACACGCCCCCGTGCCCACCTTCTGTAAGTAATTGTTACTGGCACTCTGACCACGGGGTCGTGTCCATCCGACACGGGGCCGTGTCCAGACGCCCAGTAACATAAAATTTTGCTTTTTCACACCTCTTTACACATTCAGTCAACCTAAAAACTTATTTTTGGGACACATTGAGGATAATGTGTAATTTAAGTGTGGGGGGATGTTAAAACCTTGAATCTTGAAAGTTCTAAATACAAGCCGTACACAAAACTCTATTAGAACCGCTAATCACCCCAATTTTTTTCAAAAATTTTTCATTTTTTTTACTTGTCTAGGTTTAATTTGGGAATTTCAAGTTCTAAAAAGGTTATATTTTTACAAATTCACAACCGATAGCGTCGTGATAAAAAGAACCAACATAAGAAAATTATGAAACGACATGACAAGCTTAATTAGAATTTGATTATATATACTTGATCACATAAAAACCCATTCCCACAAAAAGTGAGTTTTGATCCTTTATTGAGCATACAAATATATATCTTTAAACTAAATGCTCATTTTTCGTTTCTTGTGTGAGTAGCCGCTTGGTTCTTACAACTCTAGAACTTGCCACGACGATACATTCCCGGTCCTTACCAACTTAAACACGAGTAAGTAAATGACGGAGGCATTAGGACTAACCCTTTTTATTTTCTACACCATTATTTTTCTTTTTTTTACCACCTACCCAAAATCCCCCTAGTTAACCCCTTTGAGCCTAAACCTTTTCATTTCATAACCCAAAACAAACACCCTTTCACCCACCAAAACCTTTTTATTTTTAAATCCTTTGTTTTAGTAACAAGCTCGGGTTTTCTTATGACTTTAAAAAAAATTTGATGATGATGAAGCAAAAGAGAAATAAACAAACAAGTTTATAAAAAATAACTTTGTTTGAATAATGGCTTCATCAAAATAAAAAAAACTTCAAAAATAAAAAAGTCTTACGAAAACCGACGCTTTTTACGCCTTTCGCCCTTTTACTAACCACTAACCCAACCACCTACCTTTAACCCAAGCCTAACCCTTCACCCCAAAAAGTCCTCTTGATATTTACAAAGGTGTATAGTTAAAAAGGAGGAGGATTGATTGCTTGGCAAGTTTATGGTAGGAGTAAGTTCCATGCCGCTCCCGAGTGATCCACTAAAATACATCTTCGGCCGAGTGTTGAGTGATCCCCCGTGAGGTATGTGAACTTGTATATAAGTGGAATTTTAAAAAGGCATGTTATGCCCTAACAAGTAATTTATCTTATGAAATGTTTTAAATAAATCATGACGAATAGGATTGTAAATAAATAAAAATAAAACTTAATAAAGAATCTTGGAAATCCCGACACTCTACGACAAGCCCAAAAACCTTCTCTTCTACCCATTCCATTTGGGAGTGTAAAGCCACATTATAAAGAGTTTTGCTTGAGGACAAGCAAAGATTCAAGTGTGGGGGTATTTGATGTGCACAAAATGCAACATATAAATTACATCAATTGTGGCATAAAACTAACCATTTTTTTTAGTACTAATGTTGGAAAAAGAGTGCTTTTGTCTTCCTTTTATATTTTCAGGATTAAATGAGCTCAAATTAATAAAAGAAACAAAAAGGCAGCTAAATCTAACATAAATACAAGAAAAGGAACAAACGTGGCATGCCCGACCTCCCCGACAGCATCTTCCCAAGCAAAACAAGAGAACAGAAGGCTGAACACGCCCCGTGCTCATTGAGCACGGGGGCGTGCCCAAGTGTCAGCAGAAAAGACAAAGCTGTAGAAGCTTCTATCAACCACCACGGGGTCGTGCTCAGCGGACACGGGGCCGTGGTCAACTATAAGATTCGCAGAATCTGGGGAAATCTTGATAGTATAGATACGCTTCTGCACACGGGGTCATGCCCAGCAGACACGGGGGCGTGGTCAACTAATGCAGACAAACTGCAATTAATGAAGACAGAGAAGAAGGTGGACACGAGGCCGTGCCCGAGCCTCTGTTCAGGCTATAAATAGGGGTGCTTGGCTCATTTGCAAACCATCCCTTGGCACACCACCTCTCTCACACTTCACCCACCACCCACCACCATCACAACACCATCATCCACCACCATCATCCAGTGTCGATCATAGAGTGTGTGAGTCGTCTCGGGATCCAAGATTGATCGTAAGAGGTCTTGACAATCAAAGGCCATGTTTGCCTAAGTCTCTTACATCACTTGGTGAAGACAAATGTCTAGTGTAATACTTTTTATTTTTAATCTTTTCTCACTTTTTATTTGGTTATGTATTAATGACTTTAATAACTAGTTTCATATGTTGAAGGTGATTCTTCCTTATCGTTTGTCCGTGGTGTCTTGGCATTATTTTACTGTCTATATAAAATAAAAGATTTTCACCATTCATATTTCCACGGTCTATATGGAGATATGTTGGCTACCTGGTCGGGGGTTAAGGGAACGGTTTGGTATGAGTCTTGCCTTCTTCAGTGTATAGATCTTGCAAGGACCTGGTTCAAATTTAGTAGGACCTCCTTCAATACCCACCGGTATTGGATGGCGGGGGTCCAAACTCTTTGATCCCCTCATATGTAAGCTACTATTAATACTTAAAACCGGCTATTTAGGACTGTATTCCTGCTGACTCAGATTACTTAGTTGAGGGTAACGTCACCTTCAAAAGAGGGGCCTACCATAATATGCATTAATAACTTAATTAATTATCTTTCAATAATCCGACCCTTTAGGATAGTATCCTTGCTGACTCAAACTACTGGGTTGAGCGTAACGTCACCTTCAAAAGAGGGGCCTACTACAATAACTAAGATAATCTCTTAAAAGTGCAAAAGTGCGGAAATAATCAAAGGTTACACTAAACACGAGTCGGAGCCAAGTGATTCATCTTGTCTATCTGTTTTTATTTTTCAGCATTCTAGTTAGTTTTTATTTTTCTAGTTTAAAACCTTTTTCTAACTTTTGATTTGATTAGACGTTGAGGATAAACCGGTAATAAAAGCTCTTGTGTCCTTGGATGACCTCGGTATCTTGCCAACACTATACTACGCTCATGATGGGTGCACTTGCCCATATGTGTGTTTGGTGTTAGTAAAATATCGTGTTTTATAAATTTAAAACATGACTAACGTGTAAAAAGGGCTTAAAATATACATAAAAACCTATAACACACCACACGCATCATAGTACATTCATTAACATTGATCACGCCGCTCGGTAGTATGTAATAGCGCTATAGAACTTGACAAATCCCGTTCCCGCTTTCTAGGTATTTCGGAAGGGGAATGACAGAATCCGAATACATTTTTTTTTTGATAAACCTTGATCCTGATTAGGGTTTATCCGACAGTCTCAAGGCTTGAGTGTATGCGATTGACAAACCACATAAATGTTAATATTGATAAAAGCAATGGTTTTCAAAACATAACTTTTGATTTTAACTTTTGGTTATTCAAAGACCTTGTTTTGTACATGATATTTTGATTACATAAGACATTTGTTTATATATGACATTATGCATTTGGCTTGAGTAAATACTATTTATTCGCCATACAAGACATGGTTTATACTGGACATTTGACATTGGACATTGACATTTAAAGAAGACATTATTTCATGGTTATTAATATGTGATTTAAGTAACAAGACGTGTGTAACATCATAAAAGCATGGGGGATACGCCGTTGGTATTTCCTATATATAAGTGATTTTACTGTATTGCATATCGTGGCGTTATCTAAACCACTTCAACAAAGACAAGACATGACATATTTTATACATATTATTTTCATTTGGTTATTTACTTAACCATACATCAATCTTTTATATCATTTGATTTTCATATGATTTTATAACAGAAAATATTTTATAAGGTTCATTACTACTTTTCATTAAACAATTCTTCTAACATTCGAAGTCATGAATCTTCAACACTACACCTATGTTACTCACAAGCATTTTTATGCTGACGTATTTACTTTCACATATGTTTCAGGAGCGAATGTTTGATGTGAGCAAGCTACACTTAGGGCGACTTGGGCCTTAGCAATCTAAAATCAAGAAAGTTATCATCTTTTATGTTATGTGTTTTGTTTGAACCAAGACAATGTAATAATCTAAGCTTGAAAAACTTAACTTTAATTATCATGTGTTTTGAAACAATAATTCTGCCACACGACTCCCCGATGTTTCCGCCGCGGTTTGTTGTTTTACGCGGTCGGGGTGTGACAGAAGAGTTGGTATCGGAGCTCATGGTTATAGGGAATTAGGTTATTAGTAAAATTTTGACCTAGACTATAACCTTTCTAGGACCCTAACACAAGTTACCTTCTGTTTAGATCTTAAAACAATACCGTTACCTATCCTTAGGTGATTACCAAAACAGGTACACAAATCTCAATTCCATTTGAAAATCAATCATCTATCCTTAGATGATTTATTTTTAGGCTTTACGCCTTTAAAGTTTTCAAATCTCGTCAAAGTTTGGGTCTTAATAATGTGACCACGAACAAATGACCACCTTCCTCTGTTTTGTCGATATTTTCAATACTCCTTTTGATTGTCTTATGTCAATCTCACACATTTCCTTGTGTTCCTTTTCTTTTAGATGCCTCCTCGACGTGATCAAACTCAAGACGCCGCAATGGCAGCCTTGATCGCTCAGCAAATTGCGGCTGTACTCCCGAACCTAGTAACTCAGTTAAACCAAGCAAACAACAATAACAACGCACCTGTTCCATGCAACTTTAAGACTTTCAATTCGGCTAAACCGCTTCAGTTTTCTGGGTCAGAAGGAGCAACTAGGCTTCTACAGTGGTTCAAGAGTCTCGAGAGTACGTTTCATCACGTTCGATGCCCGAATGAGCGAAAGGTTGAGTTCGGGTCAAGTGTGTTTCAGAAAAGGGCGCTTACATGGTGGAATGGTGTGATGAGAGACATAGGTGCTGATGTGGCAATGGCTTAAACATGGGAAGAGCTTCGCGCTCTTATGATGAAGGAGTTTTGTCCTCGTCATGAACTGAGGGCACTGGAAAACGAATTCCACGATCTCAAGCAAGATAGTGGAGAGCACCGTGCCTACACAGACCGATACGAAGAACTGAGCCTGCTGTGTCCCACCATGGTCACGCCTTTGGACAAGGCGATTGAGAAAGACATAGATGGTCTGCCTGATCCTGTTCAGGATATTGTCACAGGCAGCAACCCCACCATGGTGAGACAAGATATTGAGCTAGCTGCGACCTTTACTGAGTCTCAAGTCAAGAAGGGTATACTCCACCGCAAGGGTGACAAGAAACCATCTGACAAGACAGAGAAGAAGAAGGGAGAGAAAGCTGAAACCTCGAAGAAATCTAGGAAGCGTCAAGATTCCAAGAACTTTTCCATTGTTCCACAGACCAATCAAGCTGCTCCTACCCAGCCAGCACAACCACCTGCCAAGAAACAGTATGTTGGTACTGCACCTCTTTGTAACAAGTGCAATTGTCATCATCAACCACATCTTCAGTGTCGTCTTTGCAACTACTGTGGAAGATATGGCCATTTGGCTAACACATGTCGCTCTCCTCCTGCTCCGAATCAAGCGGCACAAAACCCTGCCCAACAGCCAGCAAATCCTGCATGACCTCCTTTTCCGCCTGGGTCTTGCTACAATTTTGGAGATTTGACTCACTACAGGAACAAGAGCCCGAAGTTGGCTAATGCGAACCCGGCTCGTGGACGAGCATACAACATCAATGCCAATGAAGCGTGTGCCGACAATGAGGTGGTGAACGGTATGTTCTATGTTAACAACCAACTTGCTTCAATTCTTTTTGATTCAGGTGCCGACAAGAGTTTTGTATCCCAAGCTTTTGAACCTTTGCTTGCAAAGCCTAGAACAAAACTAGGAAAACCCTTGACATTAGAGTTAGCCAGTGGTGAATCCTTTGTACTCGATTCCGTCATTCGAAATTGCCAGTTGAACCTCAACGATCATCTTTTTCCCATTGATCTCACGCCAATGCAACTTGGGAGTTTCGACGTTATAGTAGGGATGGATTGGTTGACCCTATAACATGCAGAGGTGGTTTGTTTTGACAAGATTGTTTGTGTGCCTCTTTCGTCTGGTGAAGTCTTAGAAGTTCGTGGAGATAAACCCGCTAGTAGCCTTAAATTGATGACAAGCACCCAAGCCCAGAGATACCTACAAAAGAATTATATGGCTTTCTTGGCACGTGTCCTAGAGGAGAAACACAAGGGTAAAACTATTCAAGACATCCCTGTCGTTCGGGATTATCCTGAGGTTTTTCCTGAAGAATTACCTAGTTTACCCCCTGCACGTCAAATCGAGTTCCGTATTGACCTTGTACCTGGTGCTAACCCCATTGCTAAATCTCCATACCGTCTTGCACCGTCTGAGATGCAAGAGTTGTTGAAGCAGCTGCAGGAGTTATCAGACAAAGGATTTATTCGTCCGAGCTTTTCCCCTTGGGGCGCGCCTGTCCTATTTGTAAAGAAGAAGGATGGATCATTCCGAATGTGTATCGATTACCGTGAGCTTAACAAACTCACCATCAAAAATCGATATCCCCTACCTCGCATTGATGATCTCTTTGATCAGCTTCATGGTGCTACCTGCTTTTCGAAGATTGATCTACGTTCTGGGTATCATCAGCTTCGCATATCCGAATAAGATATTCCCAAGACTGCTTTCTGCACACGATACAACCGCTATGAGTTTACTGTTATGCCTTTCGGTTTAACGAATGCTCCTGTCGTCTTCATGGATTTAATGAATAGGGTTTGTAAGCCTTATTTAGATAAGTTCATCATCGTCTTCATTGATGACATCTTGATTAATTCCAAGACACGAGCTGACCACGAACAACATCTCTGTCTAACAATGGAACTCCTAAAGAAGGAACAACTTTTCGCTAAATTCTCCAAGTGTGAATTTTGGCTTAGGGAAGTTCAATTTTTGGGACATATCGTTAACGAACAAGGTATACATGTAGATCCCGCCAAAATCTGTGCGATTAAGGATTAGAATACACCAACTACTCCTACCAAGGTTCGTTCATTTCTGGGTCTCGCGGGTTATTACCGCCGCTTTATTGCAAACTTCTCCAAGATTGCGGTTCCTCTTACAGCCTTAACTCAAAAGAATAAACCTTTTGAGTGGGGACCCAAACAAGAAGAAGCTTTTCAGACCTTGAAACATAAACTCTGCGACGCTCCTATGTTGACTTTACCTGAGGGAAATGACGACTTTGTCGTATATTGTGACACGTCGAATCTAGGTCTTGGTTGTGTTCCATTGCAAAGGAACAAAGTCATAGCCTACGCGTCAAGACAATTGAAAATCCATGAGAAAAAATACACAACTCATGATATTGAGTTAGGCGCTGTGGTTTTTGCTCTCAAAGATTTGGAAACACTACCTTTATGGAACAAAATGTGTGGTTTTCACTGACCACAAAAGTCTCCAACACATCTTTAATCAGAAAGAACTAAACATGAGGCAACGACGTTGCGTAGAACTTCTAAACGACTATGACTGCGAGATTCGCTACCATCCTGGAAAGGCGAATGTCGTAGCCAATGCGTTAAGTCGAAAAGAAAGAGTCAAGCTTCATTGTGTTCGAGTTCGATCTGATATTCAAACCCGCATCTTTCAAGCTCAACATACTTGTGTTACACAAGGCTTGATGGGTAAAGAATTACCATGTCACATTAAACCTGAGCTTGAATTGAGAGACTTTGGGATATTCTATTTCATGGGCCGTTTGTGGGTCCCAAGTATAGAGAATCTCCGCACCTTGCTTATGGATGAAGCTCATAAGTCTGGTTATTCTATTCATCCTGGTGCAGACAAAATGTATAAGGATCTTTGAACCCAGTATTGGTGGCCGGGAATGAAGAAAGACATTGCCTTATATGTATCCAAATGCCTTACTTGTCTGAAGGTTAAGGCAGAACATCAACATCCCTCTAGATTATTGGAACAACCAAAGATACCAGTTTGGAAATGGGAAAACATTGCCATGGATCTCATTACCCAACTACCGTGCACTAATAGAGGTCATGATGCCATTTGGGTAGTAGTTGATCGTTTGACAAAATCTGCTCACTTCTTGCCAATCCGTGAGGATCTCTCTGCTGACAAGCTTACCAAGATCTATGTGGATGAAATTGTATCCAGACATGGTGTTCCTTTGAACATCATATCAGACCGAGATGCTCGATTCTCATCTCACTTTTGGAGAACCATGCAATCTGCTATCATCCTCAAACGGATGGACAATCTGAAAGAACAATCCAGACATTGGATGATATGCTTAGAGTTTGTGTGATCGATTTTGGTGGTAGTTGGGATTCGCATCTTCCATTGATCGAATTCTCCTACAATAATAGTTATCACTCCAGCATCAACATGGCTCCTTTCGAAGCTTTATACGGTCGAAAATGTCATTCGCCAGTCTGCTGGAATGAGATTGGTGAAGCTCAGCTCACTGGACCTGAACTCATTCTAGAGACTACAGACAAAGTCAAGAAAATTCGCGACAACCTCTTAACAGCTAGAAGCCATCAAAAGAGTTACGCGGATAGACGACGCAAGCCTTTGAAATTCCAAGTCGGTGATCTCGTCCTACTCAAGGTATCTCCTTGGAAAGGTGTAATCAGATTTGGGAAGAAAGGAAAACTTGCACCACGTTATGTTGGACTATTCAAGATCGTTGAAAGAATCGGAAAAGTAGCCTACAGACTTGAGCTGCCTCCTGAACTTGGAAATGTTCATCCAACTTTCCACGTTGGTTGTTCTTGATGATTGGAAGTTTCTCTTGCATCTAGGAATTTTTCACAAACTTGAAATCTAAAAAGAAATGGGTCTTGATACAAAATAAAAATGGTGGTATATATGTGTGTATATATAACCGTACATATATATGTATGTGTATGAGGTTTGAGTTTGAGTTGATTTTTGATAAATACTTATTTAGGATGCTTGCTTTCATGAACAAGATTATGTGCAAATATGTTAGAGATATAAAGGAGTGATTGAATCATGAGTTATAATTTGAAATAATGTTAGTATTTTGACATGTACGTGGCTGAAAATTTATTAGACATATTTGAGAATTTTTAAGTTGTTGCTTGTTCTTGAATGATAGTTAAAATGCAAGTGTTTGATGATTTGTGTATGATATGATGAATGTTCAATTAAATCAGTAAATAAACATGAATAAATCACATGTTTGATGCATTTAAATTCATATGAAATGATAATGATATGATAGTGTGATTTAGATACTTGTACATATGGATACATATTGATTTAAAGCTCAAGAAATGATAAAAAAAAAAATGATTGTATGACAAAAATGTTTTAGAACAGATTATAAACACTAAAAATAATATTATTTGGTATATTATAATGACATGAGACTTTTTCATAGGTTTGATAGCTTTGCATGTTGTACATATAGCTTGAAAAGTGGTAAAATATGTGAAATTTGCATGATTTATGTGCTTTATGTGAGACCTGCACTATCATGAGTATAACCACTATTTTATTCAGTAAATAACATGGGTTATGTTCAAATATCAAGTCGTTGCGATTTGGGATGGTTAGGGTAACGTTTGATGCAAAACTATGCGGTAAAACAGTTAAAAATCGGCTTTTCGGAGGATTTTTATAAAACTGTTTTAGATCAGTAAGTAAACTGATATTTTTGATATAAAAATAAGTATTTTAACTTATATTAAGCTTACTTGGTGTTTGGTTAGTCATACGTGACTTCCGACGCCCAAAAACGTTACCGAATCGCTAAAATACGTGTTTTTCAATGTACACTAGAATGGGTTGTTCATGGGTAAATTTTATGTGTTGCAAGATGTTATGTGATTTATAATATGTGTATAATGACATGTTTATAGTTGACAAGATTATATGTATTACGATATTTATTTTATGTCACAATGAGTATATATATTACGACGCGCAAATCGTAGATATATTGCTTATAACATGATGAGGGTCACCAGTAAAATCGTTCAAGTCGCTAAGTTTTAAAATATATATGAACTCATATATATATAAATACACCAATATAATCAAAAATAATAACTTTTCGAGAAAATCTCAAAGTTATGTGAAAATTCTAAGTATCGGAGAAACTTATGTATTTTTGTGAGTTTTTGATTATTAAATCGTACTTATTTAATTTAGGACGAATAAAAAATTTGAGGGATTGTGTTAACATATAAAAACGCACCCAAAGGTGATACATAGTTCCCCTATTTTACGTTTTTCAAATGTTTTGGGGTGAAGCATATGTGCATAACTTTACTTTCCGTTTTCATGACATTATACATTTTTGTTACGTATTATATATAATATATTATTTCAAAGACATTTTTATGGTATATTGACTTAGTATACCTAACATTTGGTTTCAAAAACATTTTACTTGGCATATTGACTTAGTATGCCTATTACATGGTTTTACAAGGACATTTTCATAACATGCTTACATTGAAAAAGACATTTGGTATGTTTAACGGAGTAGTACATTCATTAACATTGATCACGCCGCTCGGTAGTATGTAATAGCGCTATAGGACTTGACAAATCCCGTTCCCGCTTTCTAGGTATTTCGGAAGGGGAATGACAGAATCCGAATACATTTTTTTTGATAAACCTTGTAGGATCGAGAATCGATCTAAACGAGTCTATCAGAAGAGTTCTAATCCATATCAAAGGCGGAATTCAATCATACAGCCTTGAATACAGCTTGATTCACTCTTTAACTGTCTTGTATATTGATATAACACTGTTACAGATCAAATGACACGTCGGCAGCACTTCGGTACCAGAATCAGGAACTATTACAAATGACATGGAGGCTCATGTATTTATAGATGAGCCATTTCGAACGGAATAGCTAAGTTCCATTTCATGCGAAATGAACAATGTTCATTTCGTACGAAATGAACTAGCCATTTCGTGCGAAATGCACTTTCACTAAACAAAACCTATTTTCTTGTTTACCGAGCTCCATTCAATCCTATCTAGACACCCGACACGATACAAGACGAAGTCGACAGACATATGCACCAACAGACTCCCCCTTGGATGTCGATGAGTCTTCCGTACAAATCTTCAGTATGTCGAGTCTTCAGCCTTTATCAGTCTTCGGGCTCTTTATAATTCAAACTCCCCCTTGAATGTTGATCTAACAATCTTCAGTCTCCTCTTTTCTTCACATGTTCAGAATCGCAATCTGGCTCTTGAGCTTTCTAATTCTCTTGATCAGATCTCTTGATTCCTTTAATTCTTTAGCATCAGCAAATGCACAAACCTGCATAGACTCTACCCAAAAATAAATTTTTCAAATTTATCAATTTAACAAATTTAATCACTGTAAACCACTTGTAAAAACCATCTCAAAATGATTTAACATTTAAAGTCTTTGATGACCACTTGTAAGAATATCACTCAAATTTGGTTTCAACTTAATGACCCATTTAATCATTTCAAAATCAATTTTCAATTCATACACACTTTCCCAAACTGTTGTTCATCAAGTTTAGCACTTGGAATTTTGAAAATCAGCTTTTCAACATCAGTTGTCGAAAATCTTTTTGTAGTTTTCAAAAATTTATGCTAAAACACACTAAAAATCTTTTTGAATTTTTGTTTTTAAAGAAATACAGTAAAGAAATATTTACAAACAATATTTTTGTGAGTTTGTGAAAGATGATCATATCAGTTTATGAGACAAATCACAAACACGGTTAAGCTTTAAACATTTTAAGTTTTAAACGATTCACTTAGATTGTCAGTATACTGATCCACTTAAATTTTCATACAAAGTTCAACTGATTCGAGATACGGATTAGTGTTTTAAGCACTTAAACTTATTCGAGTGTCCCATCTCAGAATATACTCCCGTATCCAGACCTCTATATTCAGTCTTACAGGTGAATGTACACTAATGATATCTGTAAGGGGTTAAATGCGAGACCATGAGAGCTCAGGCTATTGCTTCTGTAAAATCAGAGAGATGATGGTTCGCTTTAGGTGTGTTCCCTTTAGAGAATCTTTTCTTCAACAGTACATGTTTAGCATTTTTCAATGTTTCATCATTTTTTATGCTGAGGCGAGCTTTAAGATTAAAGCAATGCAAAGTATTATACGAGGACTAGGCTATTGCTCCCGCAAAATCAGAAGTCAGATATCACCACGCACAAAGACCTAGTATGTCAGAAATAGAAAGCCCTTCAAACAAGATTTCAGGGGTTACCTATATATCCGAGAGATGTTCCCCACGAAATAAGCAAGTTTGATATTTATGTTTATATCTCGAATACAATCTACTAAGTATGTAAAAACCTACTGGCATATCATTAGTGAGACCGTTTATCACATTTAACTTTCCAATTCTTTAGCGTGCTGTGACAGTCCACTGATGTACTATCATTTCCTCTTTTTCACAACAAAACTCATATTCATTTTATCATGTTTTTGGCTTTTTCAAATTTTCTAATGTTTTTGGATTTTCTGAAATTTCTTACTCCCCCTAAAATTCAAAACCATTTAAAGAAAATTTGACAAATCGATGTGAATTGCTTCAATTCGCCATCCACTTGGCGTAAACAATTAGAACTCACCCTTACAACAAACCATTTTCCCATTAAGATTTCAAAACACTTAAGTTTGTTTTAATCAAAATGGTTTTTCCAGAAAATTAGTTTAGTTGATTTCACGAACCACTTGTAGGTTAGGGGTTTCATCACATTGTTTTTTTCTACATTAGAATGAAAGTTAAATCAAGTTCAACATAATGACCTTGATTAACCACTTGTAGGTGAAAAACCTTCTTCAACCACTTGAGGTTTCACTTATCAACCATACCATTTGTAAAATGAAATATGACAAATTTCAAGAATACTACCACTTGTAGGTTGAAATTTCACAAATGTGAATTTCTCAAGAAAAATGCCGATTCAGGCTCCACTATTACCAACTTGGGAGCTCCGGCAAGTAAGGGTTTTAAGTAGAAAATGCTGTCACCCAAACCTGACCGGCCTTGGGTGATTGTGATTCATCTCTATCCCACCATCTTTTTGATTTGTAAAAATATTTCACACCCTTTACCTTCCAATCAATCATCTTCCCAAAGATATGTTTGACTTTCCCATTAAAAGCCTTATCAGCATCAAATTCTTCTTTACCAGTGAAGAATTGATATGAAATTTCAACCTTTCCAACTTTCATCTTCAAGTTTTCTTTTGACAATGGCAGAAAATTTTCATTGTTCAATTCAGGAACAGAATTCTCAACATTTTTCACAACAGATGACTCCTCTGATTTTATGGAATCAGATTCATTGTCAGAACTAGTTTCAAATTTAACAACCCATCTTTGTTTGTTCAAATCGACTTTTCTTTTGTAAAAATGTTTCGAACTTTCATCAACATCGAAAGTTGAATTTTTTAACACTTTGAATTTCTTTTTCAGTTTTGAGTTAGAAGAAACTCCCTGTTTTGTGTTGGTGGAATTTATGCAATTCCAAGCGATGTGTCCAACTTCTTGGCATTTGAAACAGGTTCTTCGTTCAACTCTCTTCTCAGAATCTTTCACCATATTCTTTTTCTTTTCAGCGAAAAACTCTTGATTTGACTGTTTCCTGAACAGTTTTTCCTTCTTTTTCTCTGAACTTGTACCTGAAACAAATTTAGTTTTTGGTTTATAAGTTTTCTCATTTTTATGATTTTCTGGGGGAATGAAACCTAATCCCTTCTTTTTGAAATTACTGTTATAGTTTGGTTTCTTTTGAAAACCAGAACCAGAACTGTAACCTTTTTTCTTGTTCAATCTCTGTTGAACTCTCGAAGTGTATTTTTTAGATTTTTCAGCAAGATTTAAATCTTTTATTTCAGAAATATTAATTTCTGTTAATTTGAAGACCTGATTGATCATTTCAGTTTTGACACTTCTTATAGGAAATTCTTCATCAGAAAATAATTTGTCAGAATCTTTCAAAGTATATGCAACTTTGAATGTTTCGACATTCAAATTATTTTTCGACATCAGAAATTCTTTATTGTAAACCCGTTTGACCGGTGAACTCGGACTCTTGTCTGATGAACTTGAACTTTCAGATTTAGACTCCAACTTTGATTCTTCATCCATATCCAACACTTGATCAACCACTTTCTTTAATAACTCAGACTCATGATCAGTGTCAGACGCTGTGAATGTGACGTCAATGTTGTCTGGTAACTCATCAATGGTTTCAGACTTTAACTTTATGTTGAGTGCCTTTTTTAAACGTTCCTCATTTGGTTTTCTGGGAGAATAACATTCCCAGATTGGAGGCGGACACTTGTTATACTTGACACTTTGTTTCTTACCAGTATCCTCTTCTGTCTTTTTATCTTGAAAAGCTTCAAGACCTGCAACAGTAGGATAAACTCGATCAATCAAATAATCACAAGTTGTATAACTCAACAGCAATCGTTTGATTCTTTCACTTTCAATCTTTTCGAGTTCCAAATCCTGCTTCAGGTTTGCACAATCTTCAATATACTCATTGATGACTTTCTGCTTTGTCATTAACGTTGAACTCATCATTTTCATAGCAGCATCTACTTTTAAGTTTGTCTTGTTCAAACTATCAACCGTCTTGTTCAGCACATCATACGACTCTTTCACATACTTCACATCTAACAACAACTTTTCTTTCATCTCTTCAAGTTCACAAATCTTCTTATCTTTTTCTTCACAATGTTTGCAAGGTTCCAAACATTTCAAACAAGGTTTAGTGACCTCGATAATATTTTCAACTTCTACGATTTTTTCAACTTCGACTATTTTTTCAACTTCAACTATCTTCTCAACTATTTTCTCAATCACCTTTTCAGTCATTGGTTCTTCATCGTATTCTATTTCTGCTTCCCGCCCTTCAACTTCAACCTTTTCTGTCAAATTTTCCTCAACTTCTGCTTTCTCAGCTTCCATTTTTGCCTTTCCTTCAGCAATCTTTCTTGCTTCTAATTCTTCTAATTCTATCTTCAGACGAGCAGCCCTTTTTTCTTTCAGCATCTCAATTTTATCTGCAAAAAACAAATTAAAACTAAATGAGTCTAAACTTTTTCTTGCATTATTAATGTATTCTTCCTCATCATCGGTATCTTCATCACTTTCTGATGATCTGAAAATCTTCGTTCTTTTTAGCTTAGATTTGACTTCTTCTTCTTTCAGGCTTCAATAGCACGGGATGATGACGGTTGTTGATCAATCTGATGAAAAATTGATTTTTGATAATAATCATTCATTCCAAATGGATCTTGTCTTCCAGTTGCTTCTTTATTTTTACATTCTCGTTTAAAATGCCCCTTTTCTTTGCAACGAAAACAAGTAACTTTTGATTTTTCAAAACCTATCGAAGATGTAGCAATATCACGAAAATCATCTCTTCCGGTGATTTGTGTGAATTTTTCTGCTCTTCTTACAACACTGGCTAAACACCACTTGATGTCCATCAATTCAAGTTCCTTTGCATCATTCTGGTCATAATCCTCTTTGGTGAGCATCGGATTTCCAATTCTTCCAGCAACTAAACTTTCATAAGACTCTAACATAGTAACAAGTGATGCCATGTGTTGCTTAGCCATTTCTGGAGAAAGATTTTGACCATTTTGAATATTCAATGTAACATTACATTGCAGATTTGTTGAATTCTGTCGTTGAGGAGTTGGTGTTGTATAATTCGGATCAAAACTTGAATACGATGACGAATATCCACCACTCTGAGTTACTGTGCTACCTTTTGTTCCAGAAGAACTATCAGCACTGAAAGCAGTCTTAATCTTTGGACTTGGAGTAGTTTCAAACTTATTACCTCTGTAATATAGACGAACATCTTGTTGAGCATTTGGATTATTCATGATAGCAGTTTTCTGAATATCCAATTCATGTTCTTCAATCTTCTGAGTGAACTTTGCCAAATTCATACTTTCAGATTTTCTCATATGTTTTAACATCAGCAAATATGTTCCCCATTTATTTTGTGGTAACGCATCGACTAGATTATCAATCCATTCATCGTCATCTTTCTTTATTTCCAATCTTCCCATTTCCAGAACAAGATGACAATATCTATCGATAGTCATTTTTGTTGTTTCACCTTCAAAAGATACAAACATATCAAATGATTTCTTTAGTAAAGCTTGTTTGTTCTTTGTCATATCAGCGCTTCCCTTAAACTTGTTAATCAACGCCAAACAAATTGATCTAGCAGTTCCTTCATGTTGAAGTAACACAAAAATATCTTCTTTTACGAATTGTTGGAGAAGACTAATCATCATTTTTTCACTGGTGTATTTCAATTTCTCAGCCACTTAATAGTCACTTAAAGATTTTTCAATCCCACGTTCATTTTTTGGTTTAACGTAATCTACATCCAATGAACACCATGCATCGAACTTATAGGCTTGCACCCAGTTTTCAAAACGATTTTGCCATCCTTTAAAATCCTCGATGTACATAAGCTTTGGTGGTTTTTAGTAAGTTCCCGTTTCATTTTCAATTTCAATTGTTTCAGCAGCAGTAACTGGAGCAGCTGGAGTAGTAGCAAACGCATTGTAAAATTCCTCTTCCATGTTTCAGTACCCTGTTTCACAAATTCACAAAGTTCAAACTAAATGTAAGTTCACACGAAATGAGATTTGAAAACGAAATAGATCCCTTTGAAGTGAAATGGAACTTTGGAACGGAATAGCTTTTCAAACGGAATAACACTTTCACACGAAATGCAAGTTTCAAGCGAAATGATCCTCTGGTGCGAAATAAAATACTTAGTGTCAATTCCATGCGAAATGAATTCTAAACAGTTGATTTCATGCGAAATGAAATCCAAAATGTTAATTCCGTGCGAAATGGATGGTTTATTTCGTGCGAAATGATGCTGATGTCATACTTTCGATCAGATTTTTGTCTAATAGATCAATTTCTAGGTTGATTTTAGATCTGATTCTTTCAAGGCTTCGTTAAAACAATGTTTCGCTTATAATGTGAGAAAATCAAACCATTTTAACCGTGAAAATTTGTTAATTTTGAAAAAGAAGGTGTAGAATTCAGAAATGATGGTGAAATCAAGCAGATTTGGTAAGAACTCCTCCTCTTGAGCTCTGATACCACTTGTAGGATCGAGAATCGATCTAAATGAGTCTATCAAAAGAGTTCTAATCCATATCAAAGGCGGAATTCAATGATACAGACTTGAATACAGCTTGATTCACTCTTTAACTGTCTTGTATATTGATATAACACTGTTACAGATCAAATGACACGTCGGCAGCACTTCGGTACCGGAATCAGGAACTGTTACAAATGACATGGAGGCTTAGGTATTTATAGATGAGCCATTTCGCACGGAATAGCTAAGTTCCATTTCGTTCGAAATGAACAATGTTCATTTCGTACGAAATGGACTAGCCATTTCATGCGAAATGGACTAGCCATTTCGTGCGAAATACACTTTCACTAAACAAAACCTATTTTGTTGTTTACCGAGCTCCATTTAATCCTATCTAGACACCCGACATGATACAAGACGAAGTCGACAGACATATGCACCAACAAACCTTGATCCTGATAAGGGTTTATCCGACAGTCTCAAGGCTTGAGTGTATGCGATAGACAAACCACATAAATGTTCATATCGATAAAAGCAATGGTTTTCCAAACATAACTTTTGATTTTAACTTTTGGTTATTCAAAGACCTTGTTTTGTACATGACATTTTGATTACATAAGACATTTGTTTATATATGACATTATGCATTTGGCCTGAGTAAATACTATTTATTCGCCATACAAGACATGGTTTATATTGGACATTTGACATTTGACATTGGACATTGACATTTAAACAAGACATTATTTCATGGTTATTAATAAGTGATTTAAGTAACAAGACGTGTGTAACATGATAAAAGCATGGGGGATACACCGTTGGTATTTCCTATATATAAGTGCTTTTATTGTATTGCATATCGTGGCGTTATCTAAACCACTTCAACAAAGACAAGACATGACATATTTTATACATATTATTTTCATTTGGTTATTTACTTAACCATACATCAATCTTTTATATCATTTAATTTTCATATGATTTTATAAAAGATAATATTTTATAAGGTTCATGACTACTTTTCATTAAACAATTCTTCTAACATTCAAAGTCATGAATCTTCAACACTACACCTATGTTACTCACAGGCATTTTTATGCTGACGTATTTACTTTCACATATGTTTCAGGAGCGAATGTTTGATGTGAGCAAGCTACACTTAGGGCGACTTGGGCCTTAGCAATCTAAAATCAAGAAAGTTATCATCTTTTATGTTATGTGTTTTGTTTGAACCAAGACAATGTAATAATCTAAGCTTGTAAAACTTAACTTTAATTATCATGTGTTTTGAAACAATAATTCTGCCACACGACTCCCCGACGTTTCCGCCGCGGTTTGTTGTTTTACGCGGTCAGGGTGTGACATATCATAAGTTTGATCAATATAATGCCTAGACCATTTTGAAATGGCCTTTGTTGATCCATATTTAGCTGCAACCAACTCAGCTCTCTTCCTCTTGTATTCTAAAGTAAGCTCTGCACTGGATTTCTTGAACTTGTTCTAGTTTGGTGCAGATCTTTTCATCTGAGGATCATTCTTTACTCTTTCAATTATGTTTACTTCTGCTTTGAGGGCTGTGAGTGGCCAGTCTTTAAACTGTTCTACCTTGCCAGGGTAGAATTTGTCTCTCATAATAAGCTCTAAGAGATCTTTCCTCGGCTTCTTTTGAATATCAGCATTTGGTGGCAGGTTTGACATCTCTTTGCTTAAGTATCTTGCATAGTCTTCCAGTTTCCTGACTTTACTAAGCCCATGCTGCATTCGACTTGATATGTTGTTGTGTCACCTTGCCCTTTACCTTCATGCTTAGCAATATATTCAGCTTGCGTGACTGTTTCAGATAATCATCCATGTTCTTTGGAGGTCTGAAACCATGAAGGGATCGGAACTTTCTTTTGAATGGATCATCCTCTGTATAGAATTGCCTCATTTTTCCTTTTAATGCATGCAATTCAAGAGGATAATTTACTTCTAATGGAATGGCTCTTGAAGGATCTTCCCCTTCAAGTGTTCTTGGTTGAACAAGTGGATTTGATGTTGGTGGTGGTGGAGGATTGAATGGTTCAGGTTTGGTTTGAATAAAAGGTGAAGATGATAAAGGAGTAGGTGCAGGGATATCATCATCATTCACTTGAAACTTTCTTTTTCTTGTGTAAACATTTTTGGGAGAAGGAGTTTTTGTTGGAGAGTTGGAAATAGGAATGAAGATTGCTTGGGAAGGAAATTGGAAAGTGGCGGATTGACTAACAACTGTTGAAACAACTGGTGTCTTAACCGCTGCTGTCTTAACAACTGTTGAAGTGTCAACATTTGTTGCATTGGTGGATGGCATTGGTGAGGATGGTTTAGTTTTCTGCCTTTTAGAAGGTTTGTTTTGTGGTGGTGGTGTTGGTTTAGGTATCTTTTCTGAACCAGCAGTGGTTTTGAGACCAGCAGTGGTTGGCTTTCAGGTGTTTGGTTTTGTGGTTTTGATTTTGAGAATGGGGCAAGTGGTGGTTTATTATGTTTGAATGATTTCTTCCTGTTGGAAGTGCCAAGATCCTTTGTTTTGATTTCCCAATCCTTCATTATCTTTTGTTCCTTCTTCCAATTCCTTTCCTTTGTTTCATTCTGATTTTGAACAGTCTTTTTGTTTGCAGCCACTTCATCTGCTTGAATGTTTAGGGTTTCATCAATTCCCCTTTTCTTTTCTTTGGCAGATGTTTCATCAGTGGTTGCAGAAGACTTCTTCTCAGGTTCTGGCTTTTGAGTTGGCTTTTGCCTTGGAGTAGGTCTGCCAAACTTCTTCATGTCATGTTTCTTCCCCTTTTTGGCATCGTCTTGATCATCATCATCTCTAAAGATAGGTGCAGGGGCAGTGCCAGTCATTTTTGTCAAGGCCTCTTTGATAGCCTTGATTTCAGCCTGAGTGTCTTTATATCTTACATCAACCATATTTCTGATCAGTGCCATTTGTGTATTATGTTGAATTTCTGCAAGTTCCCTTTGAGCAGTAATGATGGGCTGGACTGAGTTCCAGAGCTCTTGGGAATATTGTTGTGGTGTTGGCTGACTTTTGGAAGCTTGAACCAAAAACTGAATAGATTCATTCATTTGTGTGACAACTGTGTTCTGTAATCATCGTATAATGTAAAACAATGTTGATTATCAATAAAACAATGTGCTTTGGTGTTATTATATGTGTAATTGTGTTTGATGATTTTACAATTTGATTCGATTCCGATTTCAAGCTTTAAATCGCTTTCTGGAAGGTTATACGCAAACTGTGCGTAAACGCAATCAGTTTAACGCGTCGTACACTCCGGAACTGTGACATAAGCCAAACATACCCTAAATACCTTTTACATAACTTAAAAATAAGTTTCGAAAGATTCGGTATGGTGAAAACATGTTTATTTGAACAAAAGAACTAATTGCGACAAAACTGCGAAACGAACGTTGGTGATCGCCCAAATAATATTTAAATCCTAAAAATATTCTGTTATGATTAAAATTTTATTGTTAATCAGGTTCATGTTGAAAAATAAATTAAAATGCTTAAAAACGTTATTTTTCAAGTTTAAGCGCGTACCTCGTGTTTCTGCGCAACACAGTGCTTATACTGCAAAACGCAGACAACGCAGCCAGTCTCGGCAACTGAAATTTATTTCAGTAATATTTTGGTGAGATTATTTTTATAGAATGATAAAAATAATTTAGAACGCCATAAACCGGGATTTAAACGCTAGATAAAATACCTGGTATCCAGGTAAATACCTGTTTTATCAAATTTACCATTTAAAATTTACATTTAACCCCCCCATATGATATTTACGGTCACATTAAGTGTGGCCCCCACCAAAATATTTGCTAGATCTCTCAATATCTTATTTGATCTTTACATGACACTTGTTGTTGCATGCTTCACTCCATATCTCTTTACATCTTCCAAATCTCTACATAAATCTTCCAAGATCATTTCTCACTCAACAAGATCACTCAACCCCTTCTCCTCTCTCCTCCCATAACCGTAACCATCACCACCACCTTCATTCCCAACCTTTCAACATTGTTCTTGAAGATTCAAGCTCCATTCCAAGCTAGATTCAAGTTGGTGTGAAGATCTAAAGGAGTTTCCAAGGTGCTTTCAAGTGATTTCAACCTCCATATCATCAAAATCTCATCAACAACTTACTTGAATCTTGAAGGTATAAAGTTTATGTTTAAATCATACTCTTGGTTCTTGGTTGTTCATGATGATTTGGAAGTTTCTCATGAATCTTGGAATTTTCACAAACTTGAAATCTAAAAAGAAATGGGTCTTGATACAAATAAAAAATGGTGATGTTTATGTGTGTATATAACCGTATACATACATATATATATATGTGTGTGTGTATGAGCTTTGAGTTTGATTTCTTGATAAATGCTTGTTTAAGTTGTTGCTTGTTCTTGACTGATAGTTGAAATGCAAGTGTTGGATGATTTGTGTGTGATATGATAAATGTTCAAATACATCAGCAAATAAACGTGAATAATTTTCATATTGGATGCATTTAGATTCATATAAAATGATGATGATATGATAGTGTGCTTTAGGCACTTGTACATGAGAATACATGTTGATTTAAAGCTCAAGAAGTGATAAAAAATGGTTATTTGACAAAAATGTTTTAGAACAGATTATAAACACTTAAAATAACATTATTTGGTATATTATAATGGCATGAAACTTTGACAGAGGAATGATAGCTTTGCATGTTGTACACATAGCTTAAAAAGTGGTAAAATATGTGAAATTTGCATTATTTATGTGCTTTATGTGAGACCTGCACTATCATAAGTATAACAACTATTTTATTCATTAAATAAAATGGGTTATGTTAAAATATCAAGTCATTTTGATTTAGGATGGTTAGGGTAACGTTCGATGCAAAACTATGCGGTAAAACGGTTAAAAATCGGCTTTTCGGAGGATTTTTATTAAAATGTTTTAGATCAGTAAGTAAACTGATATTTTTTATATAAAAATACGTATTTTAACTTATATTAAGTTTACTTAGTGTTTGGTTAGTCATACATGACTTCCGGCGCCCAAAAATGTTACCGAATCGCTAAAATAAGTGTTTTTCGACATACACTATAATGGGTTGTTCATGGGTAAATTTTATTTGTTACAATGTGTTATGTGTTTTATAATATGTGTATGATGACATGATAATACTTGACAAGATTATGTGTATTACGCTTGAGTATATATATACAAATACACCAATATAATAAAAAATAATAACTTTTTGAGAAAAATCTCAAAGTTATGTGAAAATTCTAAGTATCAGAGAAACTTATGTATTTTGTGGGTTTTTTATTATTAAATCATTCTTATTTAATTTAGGACGAATAAACAATTTGAGGGATTGTGTTAACATATAAAAACGCACCCAAAGGTGAGTACATAGATCCCCTCTTTTTACTGTTTTCGATTGTTTTGGGGTGATTTATATGTATCAAAACGATTTCGATATTCTAACGATGGTTTCAAAACGATTGAGATGGTATATACTAAACTAATAACGATTTCGATAATATGAACGAACTTGTTGGTTGTAGTTACATAACTAATGACATTCATTAATTTTGGCCGAACCGACCAGTATTAGGTTATGGTACCATAGGATCTGACAAGTCCCGTTATCAGACTGCACCCATGGTTATGTGTTGGTGATGTGGGTAACGACTGAACCTGATGATTGTTAACTTACCCTTTGGTGGTTTGTTAATACGAGTTGAACAAGTTAAACGATGAACGAGGAACGAATGTTTGAATGTTATAAACGAGACGACAAAAAGTAGTTTTCACAATTAAAACGAGAACGATTTTGAATGATCGAATGATTATGAACGATTTAAACAAATGAACGATGATCTATAACGAGAACGAGTTAAACAATGTCACACAACGATGTTTACGAAAGTATATAAACCATACGAGTTTTATTACGAGAACGATTTACGATTTGGTTTACGAAAACAAATGTTTTGGGTTAAAATTCATGGCATCGAGGTTTTATAAACTATAACCAATATGTTTTTACTTGGTTATTCCTTTTACAATACCAACATTTTACAAAGCAAGGTTTTCTAATATCGATTAACGAAGTTGTACAAGTTATTTCAACATGTAAACGAGCCATGAATTTGACACTCTCACAAAACCTATGTGATCGCCAGCATTTCTTGCTGACTTTGTTTTTACATATGTTTCAGGTGATGTTGCTTGATGTTGAATGCTAGGATGCATGAGCCACATAGGACCTGGACGAGACCTTAGTGACATAATAACGATGATAGTCGATATATAACTTGCTTGTTTCATGCTAAAACAATGTAAATTACTTAATGAATAAATAAAATGAAACTCTTTTGTATCCATGGTTGTGAAACGATAATTCTGTTACAACACTCCCCGGCATTTCCGCCACGATTTGTTGTTTTACGTGGTCGGGGTGTGACAGAAGAGTTGGTATCAGAGCCAATGGTTATAGGGAATTAGGTTATTAGTAATGCTTTGACCTAGACTATAACTTTCTAGGAACCCCAAAGCAAGTTGATTTGCGTTTAGATTTTTAAAAACAAAACCGTCACCTACCCTTAGGTGATAACCACAACGAGGACACAAAATCCGAATCTGCTTCGAAAATTTATCATCCGTTACTAGGTTTTGAACCCTCTGTTGTAAGGTTTTGAACCCTTCCAGTTTGACTCATTTTTGGCTTAGTGCCTTCTGAGCTTTCAAAATCTCGTCAAAGTTTGGGTCTAAATAATGTGAACACGTGCAAACTGGAAGAGTGAATGCCTGTACCCTGAGTTTTCTGTCTAAGGCTAGAGTGTTCGTACAAATCCAAATAGTCGGACCAGTCACTCCTACCTGGGAACTCTTGGGGTGAGTGTTCACTTATAGGCTAACATGTCTTCGCGATACATTATTTTGACTCATTAATTTGATTAGTCACTACGTGTCGTTTGTTTGTTCGAGGTATTGAACAAATGATCGCCTTCCTTATGTTTCGTCGATATTTTCAATACCTCTTTTGTTTTTCCTAATTGTTGACCTCACTCGTTTCTCATATTTCCTTCTTAGACAATGCCTCCTCGACGTGATGCACAATCTTTTACTGCTGAAGAAGTCGCAGCCCTTGTCTCTCAGCAAATGGCTGTTGTGCTTCCAGGCGTTGTGACTCAAATCCACGAGCTATACAACAACAATAATAATAACAATGCACAATGTAATTTCAAGAATTTCAATTCTGCTAAGCCGCTAAAGTTTTCTGGGTCACAAGGAGCAACTGCGCTCCTTCAATGGTTCGAAAGTATCGAGAGCACATTCAGACATGTGCAATGTCCGAATAGGTGTAAGGTTGAATTTGCATCAAGTGTGTTTGAGAAGCCTGCTATTACATGGTGGAACGGAGTGATGCGCGATAGGGGTGCCGAAGTGGCATTGGCACAAACATGGGAAGAGCTTCGAGCTCTCATGATGAAAGAGTTTTGTCCACGTCACGAAATTCGAGCTTTGGAACGAGAGTTTGACGATCTAAAGCAAGATGGGGGAGAACACCGTGCGTATACAGATCAATTTGAGGAACTTAGTCTCTTGTGTCCTACTATGGTTACCCTGTTGGAGAAAGCGATAGAGAGGTGTATCGATGGGTTACTCGATTCCATATAGGATATTATGACTGGAGTTAATCCTACTACTGTTCGTCACGCGATCGAGTTATCTGCTACCCTGACTGAGTCACAAGTCAGGAAGGGTAAACTTACCAGCAAGGGTGATAAGAAGAAGTCGACCGAATCTGTCAAGGAAAAGGGTATGGGTAAGAAAGGTGAGTCGTCGAAGAAGTCGAGAAAGCGAAAGGGTGCTCAGAACTTTGCAGTTACTGCTCAGAACCCTCAGAACCTACCAGCTCAACCACCTGTGAAGAAAGCGTATGCTGGTACCGCACCTCATTGTGCTCGCTGCAACGGTCATCATGTTGCACAACAAGCTTGTAAGCAATGCACAACGTGTGGTAAGCTTGGGCATCTGGCCAACATCTGTCGTTTGGGTCAGAATCAAGCTCCAGTTCAGGGGAGTGCTGCTAGATTCCCACCGGGTTCATGTTTTAATTGTGGAGAGTTTGGTCACTTCCGCAATAACTGTCCGAGGTTGGTGAATGCAAATGCGAATCCGAACGTGAATGTCAACGCGAATGTGAATCCCACTCATGGACGAGCATTCAATCTGAATGCAAATGAGGCTCGAGCTAACAACCTCGTTGTCAATGGTACGTTTCTTGTTAACAATCGACCTGCATCTATTCTTTTTGATTCTGGTGCCGATAGAAGTTTTGTTTCCTTATCTTTTGAACCTTTGCTTGCGATACCTAGAACTAAACTAAGGAAACCCTTATCTATCGAAGTTGCTACTGGTAAACCTCTTGTTCTCGATTCTGTTATTCGTGATTGTCAGTTAAACCTTGATAACCATCTTTTTCCCATTGACCTCACGCCGATGCAACTTGGGAGTTTCGATATTATCGTGGGGATGGATTGGTTAACCAAACATCATGCTGAGGTGGTTTGTTTCGATAAGATTGTTCGTATTCCTCTTTCGTCTGGCGATGTTGTTGGTGCATGCGTCTGTCGACTTCGTCTTGTATCAAGTCTTGTATGGGTATAGATAGATCAGGGCACGTAGTACGAGAAATATGTCAAAAATAGGTTGGGAGGTAATTTCGCACGAAATTATAGATTGTAATTTCGCTTGTTAATTTTGCACGAAATTACTATTTCGTGTGAAATGTAATTTCGTGTGAGCAGGTTCATGCGAAATTAGGTTGCCTATATATAGGTGTCTTGCTATTTCGTTTGGAACAGATATAACTTTCCGGTTTGAGAGCCGAAGTGCTGCCGAAGTGTCTACTCGCTGTAATTCTTTGTCAAATCAATCTAAAGACAGTTTAAAGTGTATTTCTAGCTGAATTACCTTAATACGTCTGTTTCCGCCTTTCGTATTGAGCTAAAACTCTTCTGAACGACTCATTTGGGTCAGAAAACACTTCAAGGAGCTTTCATGACTAAGAAGAAAGTTGTCAACAATTATATTGAGAAATGTGTTGTGCTTGAACATAAACTAGAAACCCAAAGAATTGAAACAGAAAGAGTAAATAGATTGTTAAAAAGTTATTCATGTACTTCTTATGTTATTGACAGGATTTATCCAACTGTTGAAGGCATGAAGGCATTTGATGAAGAGGAAGTATCTGAAGACAAGAGTTCTGAAAAGAAGAAGGATACTGAAGTAAAGATTTCTGGTAAGAAACAAGATGCCAGTTACAACAAGTCTCCACCCCCGCTTGAAAATGGATATTCTCCACGAAATCCAAATTCAGAAAGAGTAAAAAAGGCAACCAATTTACAGTGGGAGTCTGAGTCTTCAGAAAATTTGCCAGACAACATTGATGTCATTTTCACATCGTCTGACACTGATCATGAGTCTGAATTAATAAAGAAAGTGGTCGATCAGGTGTTGGATAACGATGAAACCGAGGAGTCAAAGTCGAAGTCAAACTAAGAGTCAAAGTCTGACAAGTCAAATTCAACAGTCAAAAAGGAGAAACGGGTTTATAATAAAGAATTTTTGTTATCAAAATCTAATTTGAATGATGAAACAGTCAAAGTGGCTTATACTTTGAATGATTCTGACAAATTATATTCTGATGAAGAATTTCCAATAAGAGGTGTTAAAACTGAAATGATAATTTTTTTTTCAAATTAACAGAAATTAATATTTCTGAAATAAAAGATGTAAATCTTTCTAAAAAACCGAGATCTTACACCTCAAGAATTCAACAAAGAGAAAATAAGAAAAGGGGTTACAGTTTTGGTTCAGGTTATTGAAAGAAACCAAACCATAACGGTAATTTCAAAAGAAAAGGACATGGTTTTATTCCACCGAAAAATCATAAAAATGAGAAAACTTGTAAACCAAAAACTGTTTTTATTTCAGGGACATCATCTGAAGAAGAAAAAGAGCAGTTGTTCAGGAATCAAACAAACAAAGAATTCCTTGCGAAGAAGCAAGTGGAAATGAAGAAGGATGTTGTTCAGAAAAAGGAAATGAGAACCTATTTTCAATGCAAAACAGTTGGTCATATTGCCAGGAATTATACAAAGGCAATTCAAACAAAACAGGGAGTTTCTCTTAAACTGAAAGAAAAGGTTGTTGAGAATGAACCACCAACTAAACAATTTACAGTGTTCAAAAATTCGAAGTTTGAAGTTGGTGAATGTTCAAAAAGGTTTTACAAGAGAAAAGCAAATCTTGACAACCACAAGTGGGTTGTTAAGAAATCTGATGATAGTTCTAGCAATGATTCTGATTCATCAAAATCAGAGGAGCTATTTTCAGGCGATGAATCTGATTCCACAAAGTCAGAGGAGCCACGTGTTGAGTTAAAATTGGAAACATTAGTACCGCCAATGGACTACGCCCCGCTTGCGGTATGCTCATATAATGTATATGCGTGGGCGCTCGGGGGGCAAAAGTGAAAGTGCACTAATTTTAACGTTATTTTACTAATTTCGTGAAAATAACGTTAAAAGAGGGGGACGGTTAATCATGCATCATGTGGTGGCGTTGATAGCCAAAAGACAAGGGGGTGCATGCACTAATCGGCGTTTGTCTCAATTGCTGAGTGTTATGTGCCTTATGTCCAAGGCTTGATGCAAAACCACAATTGAGCCGGGGGTCTCATTGGAAGCAGCCTCTCTATTCCTACAAGGTAGAGGTAAGGCTGTCTACATCTCACCCTCCTCAGACCCTACCTTAGCTTTGCTATTGGTGGGATATACTGAGTATGGTGATGATGATGATGATGATGAGTACCGCCAATGGATGATGTCAATTTTCCACCATTGAGGGCTGAGAATTTTAAACAAAAAGTTGGTAAAGTTGAGATTTCAAATCAATTTTTCTCTGAAAAGAAAGAATTTGATATTGAAAAAGCCTTTAACCCCATAGTTCAAAATATTTTTGGAAAAATGGTTGACGGGAAGGTCAAAGGGGTAAAGGAATTTTATGAGAAGAAAACGAAGAAACCAGGTAAAAATGGGTCATCCCAGGTTTGTGACTGGGATGGAACCTATTATGATTGTTGAAAACCAGGACTTGCCGGAGCTTCCAGGTTGATAAGAGTGGAGCAGGAATCGGCATCTTTCTTGAGAAATTCAAAACTGTGATATTTCGACCTACAAGTGGTAGTTGTTCTTAAAACTGTTATATTTTAATTTACAAATGGCATAGTTGGTAAGTGAACTTAAAAGTGGTTGAAGAAGGTTTTCACCTTCAAAAGGTAAATCAAGGTCATTAAATTGAACTTGATTTAACCTTCATTCAAGTGGTTGAGAAAACAAAGTGATGAATGAATCCCCATTTCTACAAGTAGTAAAATCAATAAAACTAATTTTCCGGAAAAACCATTTGATTAAAACAAACTTAAGTGTTTTGAAATCATAATGGGAAAATAGTTTGTTGTAAGGGGGAGTTCTGATTGTTTATGCCAAGTGGATGGCGATTTGAAGCAATTCACAACAGTTATCACTTTACTTGTACAATTTATTTTCAAATTTCCTTTAAATGATTTTGAATTTTAGGGGGAGTAAGAAATTTCAGAAAATCCAAAAACATTTGAAAATTTGAAAATGTCAAAAACATGATAAAATGAAAAAGAGTTTTATTGTGAAAAGGTGGAAATGATAGTACATCAGTGGACGATCACAGCATGCTAAAGAATTGGAAAATTAAAATGTGATAAACGGTCTCACTGATGATATGCCAGTAGGTTTTTACACATTTAGTAGATTGTGACGAGATATAAACCTAAATTTCAAACTTACTTATATCGTGGGGAACATCTCTCGGATATATGGGTAACCCCTGAAATCTTGTTTGAAAGGTCCCTCTTTCTGAGATACTAGGTCTTTATACTCAGTGATGTCTGGGGTATTATCCCGGGACTTCTGATTTTGCGGAAGCAATGGCCTAGTTCCCGTATAATACTTTTCACTCGCTTGAAATATAGAACCCCCCTCAGCATAAAAAATGATGAAAAATTGCAAAATGCAAATCATGTGCTGTTAAAGAAAAGATTCTCTAAAGGGAACACACCTAAAGTCGAAGCCATCATCTCTCTGATTTTGCGGAAGCAATAGCTTGAGCTCTCATGGCCCTCGCATTTAACCCTTTACAGATATCATCTAGGTATACTCACCTGTAAGACTTAATATTGGGATCTGGATACGGGAGTATATTCTGAGGTGGGACACGTGAATAAGTTTAAGTCTCTAAAACATTAATCTCGTATCTCGAAACAGTTGAACTTTGTGTGAAAATTTAAGTGGAATAGTATACTGACAATCTAAGTGAATTGTTTAGAACTTAAAATGTTTAAAGCTTAACGGTGTTGGTGATATGTCTCAAAAACTGATATGATCCTCTTACACAAGCTAACAAAAATATTGTTTGTAAATATTTCTTTACTGCATTTCGTTTAAATTCAAAATTCCAAAAAGTTTTTTAGTGTGTTTTAGCATAAATTTTGATAAATACAAAAAGATTTTCGACAACTGAGTTAGAGAGCTGATTTTCAAAATTCCAAGTGCTAATCATGATGGATAACCAGTGAGGGGGAGTCTGTTTGATATAAGAAAAAGATTTGAAAAGAAAAATGGTATTTCTATAAGTGGTTCATCAGAGATTGATATTGTAAAATCATTTTATACAATAATTGCAAATGATGGTAGGTTTGTGTTTACAAGTGGTAAGAAGAGTATAAATTTGTCAAATTTTAAATTTGTGAAATTTATTGTGAGGTAGAAATTGTGCAGGTAAGCCAGGTTTCAATTCTTGAAGAGTCTGTGATTAGAGTGTGACAACCCGCACTAAACCAGGTATCCGCACAACTTAATTAACGATTAATTACTACTTGATTACTGTGCTTGATTGAACTAGCTGATAAACTGCTACCTGCATACTGATACATGCACTTACTTGCATCATACTTTATTTGCTGTCACTACATTATTTACATACGGCACCTCAGTGACAAACATGATGCACAAAAAGCACAGTAGCACTAAACGGATACACAGTGAACATGCTGATATAACCAGCATCAGGCAGACACTGCCTCTAAGGCTTGTTAAGAGCCTCATATATTTTGACTACACTGGTAGTGAGTGTAGGGATATAAGGATTATGGTACCGCGTCTCTAGGGATAAGATACACTGATTCGGATGTGCCAAGAACGCACTTTAAGTACCAAACACAGCACTTTAATAAACAAACCAGCTTCTAGCTGACTAGTAAAGTGCCAGAAAATAAGAAAATAACACTAGACACTTTCTAAAGTGTTGGAAACTAATTGTGTCACTAAAAATGTAATAACGACACTTTAAAGCGTTACAAAAGACTTTAACGGATTTCTATCCAACCGAACACCCGGACTTTACCCGGAACATGAAAACATTACAATTTTTATTATTACTCTTTTTCTGAGCCAGTTAGGGTCCCTGATTACCCTAACACCCGTCATAACACGCTATTTATAACTAACGGAGTTTAACACTAAACTAACCTACATAACTTAACTAATTACCCTAACTAACCCACTTGAAATCGAACCAAACCCCCCCAAGTCCCTAACCGGCCCCTCAAACTAGGGGACACACTAGTACACTAGAGATTATCATAATCTTGCATTGTATAATATCTTGGAGACATATTACTCATTGGATAATACACATTGATTTATCTATAAATAACACTAAACCACAAGGGACTTTCACACTTAATCAACAAAACCATCTCTCTCCCTTGCCCTCTCCCATCCTCGGCCGAACTCCCTCACCACACCCACCACATTTTCAAGTCTTGATCCTTGCATTCCAACATCATACAAGCCTCGCAAGTCACGTTTTAGGAGCTTTGGTGCAAGTGGAACGTGAAGGACCTCGTTTGGTAGCTTTTATCCACCCCGTTTTCGTCAAGATTCATCCCTAGCCCCGAGCTAGAGGTATATCACGTAAAACTCATATTTAAGCTTGTTTAAAGTGGTTAAAAGGAATTTTATCGGTGAAATATCGTTAACATGCATTTTGGAACTTTAAAGTCTACTGAAATCACAAAAATGGAGGTTAATAGCACATGTCTTGTGTAAAAGTCGTAGGACTTGAAATTTGTGTTTATCTAGACCCGATCTATGATGTGGTAGCTCAAATCTTCGTTTAACCCGACTTTGTAAAATCACGTATCATCACATAAGCTCGTTTTTGAAAGATACAAGGGTTAAAGGTGAAACACTACCACATATAGAGCATGAACTTGTATAAAAGAATTTTAGTTGTGTAAAAGTGGTTTAACCGGTAGAATGGTGTTTAAAACTAGCGGATCTACGTATCCGCAAGTGGTATTTTTGAAAGACCACACTTTAAAGAAATCATATTTTTCTAAAGATGAATCTTACACTAATAAATATGGTTTTATAAACCACAAGTGTGTAAACACTTGTGAAACAAAGAGATCCGACAAAGAAGTAAATTTGTCACTTGTTACTAGAAGTTGTAAAGACGGATTTCTCTAAACACGAGGTTTTTACAAGATTAAAGCTACTTTATATAAAGATCTACATATATAAAGGTGATTTACATTAAAGATGCGGAAAAACTGCAAGTTCATGCGATTATGCAAATTTACATACTTGTCGACGAGTTTGATGTGTCGGAAATTGTTTGATCGAATAAAGAAGATTGTTGAATTGATTTGTTAAAAGAAAATGATACGCTTGAAAGCGTGGCCACCTCCAGTTACAGAGGAAACTCTGGCGAAATTTTTCTAAAAACCTAACACTTAGACTTTTTACACAACAAGTGTTAGAACTATTTTTGGACATGCTTTCGAAACATAAATTTCGCCAGCACTATATTTTACTAAATATTCGGAGGTGGGATTTTCACAAAGATTAAAGTGATAAATATACTTGTCACAACACTGTTTATGATTATTTTGTGAAAATACATAAATATTATTTTAGAGTGAAAATAATATTTACAAGCGTCAATGATTCCAAAACTTTACGAACGCTTCCACAAACTTATAAGTTACACCGGTAATTACATTACCACAAGATTGATAAAACGTAACTTACGCACATGTATTGTATCCCCCATCCTTGGGAAGAAGTATAACTACCAAGTGTATACGGAACATAAACACGAAATAGTTGTCTAACTATTTCCCAAAGACATAAACTGTAAAGCTAAAGCACGGCCGTCCGTCTAAAAGAATTAGCACTTGTAGGTCGTTGCACAGCTTACTGTATTGGAGACACTTGGTAGAGACGCGCATTCACTGTGAGTTCATGTCCCCCTTTTCTCTTAACTGTTTTCAGTTTTCTAAACTGCGGGGGTGAAATACATGTTACTATGTTTATGAATATTTCTTACATGGTATGGTCAGCTCAGGAAGGAACTGTTAGGTTATGTGATTGGGTAGGTGAAACCTTAAGAACATTAGTCCTCGTAGTGCGATCGAGGGATACGAGTGGTAGGCCTATTTGAGCATGACAAATACCACCCATGCGCCCTAAGGTTGGACCATGTGGTGACCTTGTCATACACCACCCATGCGCCCTAAGGTTGGACCATGTGGTGACCTTGCCATAACACCACCCATGCGCCCTAAGGTTGGACCATGTGGTGCCCTTGTCATAACACCACCCATGCGCCCTAAGGTTGGACCATGTGGTGACCTTGTCGTAACACCACCCATGCGCCCTAAGGTTGGACCATGAGGTGACCTTGTCCTATCCCCACCCATGCGCCCTAAGGTTGGACCATGTGGTTACACATTAACTAATATGTTTCCTTATTTGCTTCATACCAGAGTTTACAAAGCATTCAATGATTATAAAGGTTTATTCGCGCGCACATGCTAAACACATGAACTCGCTCAACATTATTGTTGATTTTTCAACTCACATGTATTTCAGGAAATTAACGAGATCTGGCACGGTATGGAACGTTTTCCGCTGCACTTGTCATGGAGTCATCCGGGTTTAGGGGATGTGTCTCTTTCCTGGACAAGACACAGTCCTTAAACCACGTTTATGTTATGTTAAGAGTTGTAAGGTTGTTGAACAAGGTTATGGTTGTTGGTTAAAACAATGGTACTGTAATTTGATTTTCAAAACTTAATGGATGACTTGCATGGTTTTTAAATTCATATAGCTTGTTATGGTTAAGCTATGGTATTAAGAAGTCACACCAAAATTAACCACGCTTCCGCAAAGCCAGGGTGTGACAGCTTGGTATCAGAGCTCTGATCATAGCGAACTAGGATTATGTCTCGAGTCTAGACTATGATCACTAGGGCTCTCACGAAAACATTTTTCTGCATACCACTTAAGTCCAGATCCACACTCTTTTTACAAACAAATGTTGAGCACATTTTATTAATTATAAGTTCAGCTTGGAGGGCTGAGGATCGATCTGGAGGATCGAGATGATTAAGGTAGTTGAGCACGTTGGTTTGTTATAGGATCGATCTGGAGGATCGAGGTTTGGTTTAAGTGAAGGATAGAGCAGTCTTGTAGACTGGATGAAATTGGCTAGTAAGACTAGGAGGATTATGTGATGCCTTACTTGATGACTTATGTGATTAACTGATTATATGATTGATTATATTATACGTATATGTGCTTGTGTTACAAACGTTATGCTTTCATCAAGTACTAGAAAGATGGGCACTACGAACCCCATGACCATAGTATCGGACGACATAGTTCAACAAGGCACGAGGTGTACATTTCTGATACTACCGGCACAGACAATGACGACTTTCAGCCCTTTGTGCACTGCCTGAAGTCGTAGCAGAGCCTACTGATGGCCATCTTGTTGGGATTTTACCACTGGCGGTGATCCCTGCTCCTGTGCCCCTTGCCGCTCATCCTGTTGATGATACGCCCTCCCAACGAGGCCTCTGAAGACGATAACGATCTACTGGAGGAGGACCCATTCGAGGGCAGGGCCTTATTACTGCTGGTATTAGACTACTACATGCGGACGCTCCTATAGGGAAAACTTATGACCATTCCCCTATCCCAGACTCATTTGAGTTTCTGACACCCGCATCTTCGCACATACAGGGAATGCAGCACTACTTACACGACGCCGACCCTGATACGGCATCACTAGCTGCACCGGATCCCGCACACAGTTTTGAGTTTGATCGTGATTATGAGGACAATTCTGTTTTTCCGCCTGGTGTTGATCCAGACCATGACATTGAGTTCATGCACTTAGACAAGCCCTTGGGGGATCCTGTAACCCCTGTGATTGTTGATCCAGCTGATTTTGAGATGGAGTTTTTGATTCGAAGCTAGCCGTGGCCCCTGAGCCAGGCGTTGCTCCTGACCCCGCATTGGAGTATGACCCTGTTCATGCCAATGCACCGGCTGTTGCTCCTTGATTGATCATCTGCTTGGATGAGAGAAAATTTGGGGTAACTGTGCAAGACAATTTATTATTACGGGGGCCCACGTAATAACGATTTGTAGTGCACAGGAATCCTGGTGGACTCTGCAGGCCAAGCTAATGATAACCAATGCAGCAGGAAATAACCTAAACACAAATGACCTAGGCGATGTAGCCTCGAGTTCATTCTATTACAAGCAACAAGCCAAATTGACAAGCCTATGTGAAGGCTCAGGAATTTACTTCCCCACTCATACAGTGAGTATATTTGCGTGCGAAATTGGGTGATTACATGATGGCTTATGTTGCCTTGTACACCTCATAGACAATTGAAACGTTGTCTAACCCGCTTCACACCACTTCAATAAAAAGGGAATGTCACCCAGGCGTGACACAAACACCAGTACGTTGCCAAGGACAGAAGCCGAGCTGCAAGAACGCATCTCACAGATAAATGCACGACATGAAGCCCTCCACTCTAAGTACAACGATGGCATTACTGGAGATAATCCTCCAACTGGCTGCACCTATAAACAGTTCTTGAACTGCAAGCCTTTAAACTTTGACGGAACCGGAGGCACCGTTGCATTTGTTCGTTGGTCCGAAAAGACCGACTCCATTCTAAGAATGAGTAACTGTTCGCCCCAACAGAGTGTTACCTACATCCCGGGGATATTTCTAGATGGCACACTCTCTTAATGGAACCTCCAGGTTCAGACCCTTGGCACAGACGCTGCTTATGCACTGAGCTGGGACGAGCTCAAGGAAACGGTTGAGAAGAAATGTTGTTTTAGGACTGGAATTTAGAAGCTTGAGGTGGAGTTCAGGAATTTGAAAATGGACGAACCAGAAATTCCTGAACTTGTCCAGCGATCGCACGACTTATCTAGGGTCGCCCCCCTACTTAGTCAAACCGGAGTTCAAAAGGATTGAACGATTCACTTGGACACTTGCACCCCAGATCAGGGGTATGGTTACTACCTCGAAGCCTCGACCATTGCAGAGGCTAATTTATTTATATCATGAGATGTTATGTGGATGATTTATTGATAGCATGAGATGTTATGTGTTGATAATGTTGAATGCATACATGCATTTTATTTGCAATGACCTAACCTACGTGAAACATCTTTCAGAAAATGCCTCCAAAACGGGGTGTACGCATACCCACCAACGAGGCGGAACTTCAGGGAATCATTGCTGCAGTCATCGCACAATACGACGCCCATCGCTCCGAGCACAACGGAGATACCTCGGGAAGTAATCCACCCAACGGCTGCACTTACAAGCATTTCTTAGGCTGTCAGCCCCTACATTTTGACGGCACTGGGGGTGCCGTGACTTTCGTACGCTGGATTGAGAAGACGGACACTGTTTTGCGTGCGAGTAAATGCGCCCCAAGAGATCAGGTCACGTACATTTCCGGGCTGTTCCGAGATGGGGCTCTGTCATGGTGGAAACTTCAGGTTCAGACAATGGGCGAGGCTGCTGCATATGCTCTATCATGGGACGAGCTGAAAGAGCTAATGCATAAAAAGTACTGTTCAAGAACAGAAAGCCAGAAGGTAGAAACTGAGTTCTGGAACTTGAAGATGGAAGGTCCGAAAATAGTTGAGTATGTGGAGAAGTTCCAAGTTCTATCGCGTATCATTCCATACATGGTAGATCCGGAGTTTAAGAGGATTGAGCGTTTCATTTGGGGATTGGCACCCCAAATCATAAGCATGGTAACGGCATCAAAGCCTGCAACAATCACTGAGGCCATCAATCTAAGTGTAGCCCTGACGGAAGAGGCAATCAGGATGAACAAATTTTCAACCTCTGAGGAGAAGAAGGAAACTCATGTAGAGTCATCTGGGGATAACAAGAGGAAGTTGGCGAATTTCAAACAGGGTACCCAGTCGAGTAGCAACGACAAGGCCAAAAAGAGAAAAGAGTACACGGGTATCCTACCAAAGTGCGACAACTGTCGACGTCACCATAACGGGCGGTGTAGATATGGAAAATGTGGTAACTGTGGCAAGGTGGGACATGTCAAGGAAACGTGTCGGCAAGGTACTAAACATGGAAATAGAGGTCAAGATGGTAGCGGAAATCGCGGGGGAAATAACGACGACAACAACTATCAAGGCAGGGATGGTGACGATCAATGCTGTGGCCAAGCATGCTTTAATTGCGGTGATGTGGGGCATTTCAGGAAGTATTGCCCTAAGAACACTCAGGCAAGTGGATGAAAGCTCAATAGCGGGGATAGAATCCAAGCGTGGATATCGGTACGTCTCATAAAAGTTAATGTTATGCTCTATTTGACAGTATTGCCAGATTTAGCTTCAGAAAATACAGTTGTTTTAGTAGTAAGTAACCTAGATACCCAGTTCTCGATAGAATAAGCCTAACGGAAGCTTCGACGTGATAATTGGGATGGACTGGTTGTCGAATGACCATGCGGAGATTGACGTCCACGCCCCGACGACGAACGGAGGAATGATCGTGATTCGTGGAGCAGGATACGCTCCTACGGATTATCAGGCAAAGAAGACACGAAAATTTTCACACAAAGGGTGTGTTGCATTCTTGGCTCATGTCATGGAAAAAGAAGTCGAAGAATCAAAACTCGAAGATATCCCTGAGAATGGAGAATACCCTGAAGTCTTCCTCGAAGACTTGCCGGAATCGTCTCCTCAACGATTAGTTGAATCTCGCGTCGATTTAATTCCAGGCACTGCACCCGTAGTCGATGCATCATAGCGACTTACATTTTCGGAAATGCAAGGATTGGCAGAGAAGTGTTAGCAATGGATAGAGAAGGAAGATAACAGACCAAAATTCCCTTTTGGGGTAACCCCATTTCTACTCGTCAAGAAGAAGGATGATGATTTTCAAATAAACATCAACTACCGGGAGCTAAACAAGCTGACGATCAAGAATAGATACCCTCTGCCAAGAATTGATGATCTGTTTGATCAACTGCAAGGTTCAAGCTTTTACTCAAAGATCGACTTGCAATCTGGATACCATCAGTTAAGGATACAAGAGGAAAGTATCCCAAAGACAGCCCTCAGAACTCGTTATGGACACTACGAGTTCCTTGTTATACCGTTTGGTTTGACAAGCGCACCTGCAGTCTTTATGGACTTGATGAATAGAGTTTGCAAGCCGTACTTGGTCAAGTTCGTGATTGTGTTTATCGACGACATCTTGATTTATTCAAGGACAAAGACTGAGCACGAACAGCATCTAACAGCTATTTTGGAGCTGCTGAAGAAAGAACAGCTGTATGCCAAATTCTCTAAGTGCGAGTTTTGGCTACGTGAAGTACAATTTCTTGGACACCTGGTGAATGGAGGTGGAATCCATATGGATCCAACAAAGATCGTAGCGATCAAGAATTGGGGAAACGCCAAGGACGCCAACCGAGATTCGGCAATTCTTGGGTTTGGCTGGCTACTATCGAAGGTTCATCGAGGATTTTTCGAAAATCGCTCAACCATTGACGCTCCTGACCCAGAAGGATAAGACGTTTGATTGGGAAATCAAACAGGATGAAGCATTTCAGATATTGAAGGACAAGCTTTGTAACGCGCCAATCTTAGCTCTACCAGAAGGTACTGACGATTTTGTGGTATACTGCGACGCATCGCGTCAGGGATTGGGTTGTGTGTTGATGCAACGCCAAAAGGTCATTGCTTACGCATCACGCCAACTGAAGGTGCACGAGAAGAACTATACCACGCACGATTTAGGGCTTGGCGCAGTAGTTTTCGCTTTAAAGATCTGGAGACACTACCTGTATGGTACGAAGTGCACAATCTTCACAGACCACAAAAGCCTACAACATATATTTAACCAGAAGGAGTTAAATATGAGGCAAAGACGATGGGTTGAATTGTTAAACGACTACGACTGCGAGATAAAGTATCACCCAGGGAAGGCGAATGTAGCTGCCGATGCCCTAAGTCGTAAAGAAAGAATCAAGCCCATAAGGGTCAGAGCTTTGGAAATGATTATACGAACCGATCTTTCCTCGCGCATTCGCGCTGCACAAAAAGAAGCCCTCAAGGAGGGAAACCTTGAGGAAGAATATCTCCGTGGAATGGAGAAGCTTTTGGTACCAAACGAGGAAGGGACGCTATGTTTTGAGAAAAGGATTTGGGTTCCTCTGTTTGGTGGATTAAGGGAAGTTGTTTTCGACGAAGCGCACAAGTCACGGTACTCTATCCACCCTGGATCGGATAAGATGTACCAAGATCTCAAGGATTACTATTGGTGGCCTAGGATGAAAGGCGACGTTGCTGTTTACGTGAGCAAATGTTTAACGTGCGCTAAGGTCAAGGCGGAATACCAGAAGCCTTCGGGACTTCTGCAACAACCTGAGATTCCCAAGTGGAAATGGGAACAAATCTCAATAGATTTTGTTACAAAACTGCCAAGAACGCCAAGAGGCCATGATATGATTTGGGTGATTGTTGACCGCCTAACAAAGTCCGCACACTTTCTGCCAATCAAGGAGAAAGACAATACTAGTAAACTTGCGGAAATCTACTTGAGAGAGATCGTAGCACGTCATGGAGTACCTCTCTCGATCATCTCTGATAGAGACGGAAGGTTTGTGTCAAGATTATGGCAATCCTTCCAAGAATCTTTTGGCTCACAATTGAATCTGAGCACTGCGTTCCATCCGCAAACTGACGGCCAGAGCGAGCGAACGATACAAACTTTGGAAGACATGCTGAGGGCATGTGTTATGGATTTAGGCGGTAGCTGGGATAAACACTTACCTTTGGTCGAATTTTCATACAACAACAGCTACCACACCAGTATTGGTGTCGCGCCATTTGAGGCCCTATACGGACGCAAGTGCCGATCACCACTATGTTGGTCTGACGCAGGTGATAGGCAGCTTGCTGGTCCCGAGATCGTCCAAGAGACGACAGACAAGATCGCGCAAATTCTTAAACGCATCGAAGCCGCTCGCCACAGACAAAAGGCCTACGCGGATCCAAACCGGAAGCATGTGGACTTCCAAGTCGGAGAAATGGTGTTGTTAAAGGTTTCACCCTGGAAAGGGGTAGCACGCTTTGGTAAGCATGGAAAGTTAAATCCGCGCTACATTGGTCCCTTCAGAATTCTGGAAAGAATTGGGACAGTAGCATACAAGTTGGACCTACCTACTGAACTGAATGGTGTTCACGATACATTTCAAGTATCCAATTTAAAGAAAAATCCAACTCAAGTTGACGTTGCCATTCCTACCGACGAGATTCATATTGACGACACGCTCCACTTCGTAGAAGAACCTGTCGAGGTCACAGATTGGAAAGTCAACAAAGACCCGCCGGAGCAGTGTCAAACTCGTCAAAGTTCGTTGGAATGCCAGACATGGTCCTGAATTCACATGGGAACGTAAGGACCGGATGAAAGAGAAATACCCCCACTTATTTCCTAGGAACTCTGCATCTACGAGCAGAACTTAAATTTCGGGACGAAATTTATTTAACGGGGGGAGAATGTGACAACCCGCACTAAACCAGGTATCCGTACAACTTAATTAACGATTAATTACTACTTGATTACTGTGCTTGATTGAACTAGCTGATAAACTGCTACCTGCATACTGATACATGCACTTACTTGCATCATACTTTATTTGCTGTCACTACATTATTTACATACGGCACCTCAGTGACAAACATGATGCACAAAAAGCACAGTAGCACTAAACGGATACACAGTGAACATGCTGATATAACCAGCATCAGGCAGACACTGCCTCTAAGGCCTGTTAAGAGCCTCATATATTTTGACTACACTGGTAGTGAGTGTAGGGATATAAGGATTATGGTACCGCGTCTCTAGGGATAAGATACACTGATTCGGATGTGCCAAGAACGCACTTTAAGTACCAAACACAGCACTTTAATAAACAAACCAGCTTCTAGCTGACTAGTAAAGTGCCAGAAAATAAGAAAATAACACTAGACACTTTCTAAAGTGTTGGAAACTAATTGTGTCACTAAAAATGTAATAACGACACTTTAAAGCGTTACAAAAGACTTTAACGGATTTCTATCCAACCGAACACCCGGACTTTACCCGGAACATGAAAACATTACAATTTTTATTATTACTCTTTTTCTGAGCCAGTTAGGGTCCCTGATTACCCTAACACCCGTCATAACACGCTATTTATAACTAACGGAGTTTAACACTAAACTAACCTACATAACTTAACTAATTACCCTAACTAACCCACTTGAAATCGAACCAAACCCCCCCAAGTCCCTAACCGGCCCCTCAAACTAGGGGACACACTAGTACACTAGAGATTATCATAATCTTGCATTGTATAATATCTTGGAGACATATTACTCATTGGATAATACACATTGATTTATCTATAAATAACACTAAACCACAAGGGACTTTCACACTTAATCAACAAAACCATCTCTCTCCCTTGCCCTCTCCCATCCTCGGCCGAACTCCCTCACCACACCCACCACATTTTCAAGTCTTGATCCATGCATTCCAACATCATACAAGCCTCGCAAGTCACGTTTTAGGAGCTTTGGTGCAAGTGGAACGCGAAGGACCTCGTTTGGTAGCTTTTATCCACCCCGTTTTCGTCAAGATTCATCCCTAGCCCCGAGCTAGAGGTATATCACGTAAAACTCATATTTAAGCTTGTTTAAAGTGGTTAAAAGGAATTTTATCGGTGAAATATCGTTAACATGCGTTTTGGAACTTTAAAGTCTACTGAAATCACAAAAATGGAGGTTAATAGCACATGTCTTGTGTAAAAGTCGTAGGACTTGAAATTTGTGTTTATCTAGACCCGATCTATGATGTGGTAGCTCAAATCTTCGTTTAACCCGACTTTGTAAAATCACGTATCATCACATAAGCTCGTTTTTGAAAGATACAAGGGTTAAAGGTGAAACACTACCACATATAGAGCATGAACTTGTATAAAAGAATTTTAGTTGTGTAAAAGTGGTTTAACCGGTAGAATGGTGTTTAAAACTAGCGGATCTACGTATCCGCAAGTGGTATTTTTGAAAGACCACACTTTAAAGAAATCATATTTTTCTAAAGATGAATCTTACACTAATAAATATGGTTTTATAAACCACAAGTGTGTAAACACTTGTGAAACAAAGAGATCCGACAAAGAAGTAAATTTGTCACTTGTTACTAGAAGTTGTAAAGACGGATTTCTCTAAACACGAGGTTTTTACAAGATTAAAGCTACTTTATATAAAGATCTACATATATAAAGGTGATTTACATTAAAGATGCGGAAAAACTGCAAGTTCATGCGATTATGCAAATTTACATACTTGTCGACGAGTTTGATGTGTCGGAAATTGTTTGATCGAATAAAGAAGATTGTTGAATTGATTTGTTAAAAGAAAATGATACGCTTGAAAGCGTGGCCACCTCCAGTTACAGAGGAAACTCTGGCGAAATTTTTCTAAAAACCTAACACTTAGACTTTTTACACAACAAGTGTTAGAACTATTTTTGGACATGCTTTCGAAACATAAATTTCGCCAGCACTATATTTTACTAAATATTCGGAGGTGGGATTTTCACAAAGATTAAAGTGATAAATATACTTGTCACAACACTGTTTATGATTATTTTGTGAAAATACATAAATATTATTTTAGAGTGAAAATAATATTTACAAGCGTCAATGATTCCAAAACTTTACGAACGCTTCCACAAACTTATAAGTTACACCGGTAATTACATTACCACAAGATTGATAAAACGTAACTTACGCACATGTATTGTATCCCCCATCCTTGGGAAGAAGTATAACTACCAAGTGTATACGGAACATAAACACGAAATAGTTGTCTAACTATTTCCCAAAGACATAAACTGTAAAGCTAAAGCACGGCCGTCCGTCTAAAAGAATTAGCACTTGTAGGTCGTTGCACAGCTTACTGTATTGGAGACACTTGGTAGAGACGCGCATTCACTGTGAGTTCATGTCCCCCTTTTCTCTTAACTGTTTTCAGTTTTCTAAACTGCGGGGGTGAAATACATGTTACTATGTTTATGAATATTTCTTACATGGTATGGTCAGCTCAGGAAGGAACTGTTAGGTTATGTGATTGGGTAGGTGAAACCTTAAGAACATTAGTCCTCGTAGTGCGATCGAGGGATACGAGTGGTAGGCCTATTTGAGCATGACAAATACCACCCATGCGCCCTAAGGTTGGACCATGTGGTGACCTTGTCATACACCACCCATGCGCCCTAAGGTTGGACCATGTGGTGACCTTGCCATAACACCACCCATGCGCCCTAAGGTTGGACCATGTGGTGCCCTTGTCATAACACCACCCATGCGCCCTAAGGTTGGACCATGTGGTGACCTTGTCGTAACACCACCCATGCGCCCTAAGGTTGGACCATGAGGTGACCTTGTCCTATCCCCACCCATGCGCCCTAAGGTTGGACCATGTGGTTACACATTAACTAATATGTTTCCTTATTTGCTTCATACCAGAGTTTACAAAGCATTCAATGATTATAAAGGTTTATTCGCGCGCACATGCTAAACACATGAACTCGCTCAACATTATTGTTGATTTTTCAACTCACATGTATTTCAGGAAATTAACGAGATCTGGCACGGTATGGAACGTTTTCCGCTGCACTTGTCATGGAGTCATCCGGGTTTAGGGGATGTGTCTCTTTCCTGGACAAGACACAGTCCTTAAACCACGTTTATGTTATGTTAAGAGTTGTAAGGTTGTTGAACAAGGTTATGGTTGTTGGTTAAAACAATGGTACTGTAATTTGATTTTTAAAACTTAATGGATGACTTGCATGGTTTTTAAATTCATATAGCTTGTTATGGTTAAGCTATGGTATTAAGAAGTCACACCAAAATTAACCACGCTTCCGCAAAGCCAGGGTGTGACATAGAGAGAGTCAGGTTTCGATCCTGAGCAGGATGTGAGCCAGCCACAGATCTTGGGATAGAAGATTGTAGAGCCAAGTTCAGATCTTGATGTTCATACAAGTTGATGATGCTGATGACATTAAGGAATCAAGAGATTTGATCAAGAGAAGATTGAGCCAGATCGAGATTCTGGAGATAAAGAGAAGAAAGAGATTGAGGATGCTTTACTTTGTTAGATACTTCAGAAGAGGTCGAGAAGACTGATAAAGATTGAAGATTGAAGACTCGACACTGAAGACTCGTCAACATTCGAGGGGGAGTCTGTTGGTGCATGCGTCTGTCGACTTCGTCTTGTATCGAGTCTTGTATGGGTATAGATAGATCAGGGCACGTAGTACGAGAAATATGTCAAAAATAGGTTGGGAGGTAATTTCGCACGAAATTACAGATTGTAATTTCGCTTGTTAATTTCGCACGAAATTACTATTTCGTGTGAAATGTAATTTCGTGTGAGCAGGTTCATGCGAAATTAGGTTGCCTATATATAGGTGTCTTGCTATTTCGTTTGGAACAGATATAACTTTCCGGTTTGAGAGCCGAAGTGCTGCCGAAGTGTCTACTCGCTGTAATTCTTTGTCAAATCAATCTAAAGACAGTTTAAAGTGTATTTCTAGCTGAATTACCGTGATACGTCTGTTTCCGCCTTTCGTATTGAGCTAAAACTCTTCTGAACGACTCGTTTGGGTCAGAAAACTATTTCTTTCAAAATATCATAAACCCAATTAGCTTTCTTCAAATCGAAATCCTACTGCAACAATGTCTGGACGTGGAAAGGGAGGAAAGGGGTTGGGAAAGAGAGGAGCAAAGCGTCACCGGAAAGTTCTCCTGGATAACATTCAGGGTATCACCAAACCTGCAATCAGGAGGTAGGCCAGAAGAGGTGGAGTCAAGAGAATCAGCGGTCTGATATATGAAGAGACACGTGGCGTTCTGAAGATATTTTTGGAGAATGTGATTCGTGACGCCGTTACCTACACGGACCACGCTCGCCGGAAGACGGTGACGGCGATGGATGTTGTCTATGCTTTGAAGAGGCAAGGAAGGACTTTGTACGGTTTTGGGGGTTAATTGATTTCTGACAACAATTTGTAGTGAATCTTCTTATCGTTGAACAATTTGGTGTCGAATGTTGTAAATCATGAAAAGTTGAAATGATTTCGGTGGAATGAAAGTTAGTTATTCAAAAAAAAAATCTGTTGGTGCACCCATCTGTCGACTTCGTCTTGTATCGAGTCTTGTATGGGTATAGATAGATCAGGGCACGTAGTACGAGAAATATGTCAAAAATAGGTTGGGAGGTAATTTCGCACAAAAATTACAGATTGTAATTTCGTGTGAGCAGGTACATGCGTGTGACATTCGCCACAAAACTAGGTATATCCTAATTTGAATTACCCAACTTACACGATTAACAAACTGGTATTGATTATGCCTCAGTTGAATCCAAAGGCACATTATGCATAGCATAAAAGGACCAAAAACAGTTACATTGGGGCCATTGAATTCAGAAAACTGCCGTAGGTGCCGTAAGCGAACCTAGGAATACAGAAATGCTCAGACATGATCCGTAAACTAAAACATAGGATCATTGATGCTTTATTGGGTAGAAAACGCGTTGAACAAAACAGTTTCCGGTTAGCGGAACGCCTTTAATTTTAACGCGCACTGTACAATCCAAACATGCATTGTAACATCAGTTAAGCCCGAAAAGACTAATACAACCTAAATACAAGATGTTTTGAGTAATAACGTCAAAGTGTTCGAGCTTTTGTGTCGGTTGGGGTCGTTTTAATTTTCTGCGCTAAAACGCCTATAAAAACGTCTCATTTTACGAATTTTTACCGCACCCAGGGAGCGTTTAAAACCCGATAACGAACCTACGCTTAAATATCAGCTTAATATTATACAAACTCTGGAAAATGGCAGCCTTGACTAGTCAAAGAAGGACACAAGGTCCTCCTTGTTGTTCGATTTCAAGCCACAAACCAAACCAACCACACAAGCACCTTAATCACCTCATTTTTGGCCATAAATTTCACCTACCTACTGCTATATAAGGATCTTTAATTAGTTACAACTGTAATTTTCGGACCAAGATCTCAAGAACACCACATTTTGGTAAGATTTCTTATGGATTTTTCATAAACTTTATCATACTAAAACTTTATTCATTTTGATCCAAACAAGGCCAATCCCATGGCCATGATTTCATATTTTATACCATATTTTCATAAAATAAGCTTTTACAACTGATTTGGATAAAAAAAGGTGAGTTTTGGATCAAAAACCACACTTGTTCGACACTTTAATCGCCCAATGAAAAAGCATAGAAAAAGAACATCAAAAGGGCTTGATTGATGAATCCGAATACATGTTTGTGTTATACATGTTTTTTAGGTACTATACCCAGAAACTCGGCGCAAACGGATCTAAGAATCTAGGCCTAACGAGTGATACGCGGAAAGGTATAATAATTAGGCGAAATTTTAAGATTTATAGAAATTGTTTTGCCTACAGATTTGGACATGGGTGCTATTTGAACTTGCGATTTTAGGAAATAGTTTGGGACTATATAAAAATGATCTCGGCAAAATTTGAGAATTTGTGGCCAAACGAGGAATATTTGGCTAATTTATTATGTTTAAACAACAATTAAATCAGAAAAATAGTTAACTACTTCAATAAATTCCAAATTTTTGCAGAATGATCACATATACTATGGGTAAGCTTCACAAAAAAAATTAGGCTCAACAGATAAACTGAGCTACAGTTTTAAAATCGCACGTTTTACGAGGTTTTCGGTATTTTAAAACCGGGTTTAGAAAATTTTTGTGAACTTAAAATTTTTATTGGGAGTTTATATCTATATAGAGAGTGTTCAGTAAAATTTTTGGAATTGTTAGTGTCCGGATGGTCGGTCTCCAAATTAAACGGTTTAATACGATTTAAACCATATTTATTAAAATTATTAAATAATGTTTAAAAATTATAAAAAGAATTTATCTGGGAAATTTATATCAGAACTAATTTCTACAAAAAAATTTAGAATTTTATAAATTACAGGTTTATATTTATAATATTTCGCGTTTAATTATTATTTTTACATAATAATCGACAAAATTTAAACGCATAACGAACCCGCCAAAGTTTTTATACCACTCCGGTGATATTTGGCAATAATTGGAAGGTCAAGAATAAATCCCGACCCCTGCAGACTAAATTGGATTAGAACAGTAATATTACACGCTTATCCGGTAATTAACCGACTCTAAATACGGAAACACTTATTTGGGCGACATAGACCCTCCAAACACCTGAACTCCCTTGATATAAAACTAATCATTTTTCATATACTACAATATAGTATACTTTGTTTAAACATATCATTATCCGAACACCTTGAACAAACAACTTTGTCTGACACGGTAAACGGTGTCCGGCGTCCAAACCTGATTTCAAAACGCCAACCATGTCCAACTCCATGTTCTAATTACCCTAATTTGTTCCTAGACATTTAAACCTAGTCTAACCTAGCCTACATACATTAACCGTATGATACTGGTATTAGGTGTGGATTAGCATACTTTGATAGCCTAGTACCTGTGCAACCTATGAGTTTCACTAACCCTCTCTTTTTAATACATGTTTTACTGTTTTCATAGAGGGTACAATTGATTGATAGACTTGTGCACATGCAAACTGTTTGATGCTATTTATCTGAGTAGACCCCTAACATACTTAAATCCCCACAAGCAAGTTATACAATGCCGGTGAATATTATGGATAGTACTATTTGGCCTGACAACCCTAGACCGCACTGAATACAAGGCTGTATGCTAGTTGCGCAAACACGCGGTCGCACATATTCATAACGAGCTATGCTGTGTTAGGAGGCATAGCCACATGGGGTATTTGGTTATTGGTTGTGGTTGATGTTGGCCACGGTGATTGGTTACTGGTCTCGGCTTAACTTGTAACTCAGAGAAATTTTATCACATGTGCAACAAAACATTTTCAAATATATTTTGAAAACAAACAAACTTGTGGAACTCGCCTACTTTTTGTTGATGTTTTTCTTTTAAAAATTAACTTTTCAGGTAACCAGGACACTACGTGGCGACCCCCTTTGTGTTAGTTGCTTGTGAAGTTTATGTGAGATACTATGTGGATAGAGGCATGCTACCTAGCTAAGTGAAACGGTTCAAGGAAACTCGCGTAGTATCAAGTTAAAATATGTAACAGTAATGTGTAATAGCAATACATAAAACAATGATGTATCATATTGTTTAATTAATATTTAATAGAGCATCTTTATAATAATGACCCAAACCAGAAGTGTCTGTTGCATCCCTTTTTTATCGTTTCCGCTGCTATTCGGGGTGTGACAGAAGATGGTATCAGAGCCATTGTTTATAGAGAACTAGGTTGTTATTAGAAAACCTAGACTATAATCATTAGCTCAACAATTGGCCATCACAAATTAAAATTGCTTATTAGTGTGATTATTATTGGGATGATCTGGTCGAGCAATTAAATTATTACGGTCCGGAACGTAATAACTTATCAGTTTGTACTTGAGAGTTCCGAGAACGTCACTAAGAGAGGAGTATTAGATAACGTGAATTTGCATACGCATATACGTGAATCTGATTGTTTGTGTGAATGCGCATACGTGTATAAAACTATTAATTGTTTTAGTTGTTGTTAGAATTTGTCGTCATTAGTGTCCTTTCGCAGATATCATGTCTGACAGTCGTAGTAGATCTGAGGATGAGCCGATGATGGATCCGGAGCAGGAGGAAGGTGATGAGGAGGAGGGTGATCAGGTTGTCCCTAGATATTCTCCGGATTTATCCGGATATGTGTGTGGTTCTCCACCTCCCCGACACCCACCTGTTACAGGACAGTCTAGTCATACCCATGATGTTAGTGATGACATAGTTTCCCATGAGGATACCAGTAGTGAGCGTACACTGAGTCAGGCATATAGGTCACCTCCACCCAGAGAACCCACTCCACCACGTAGGTATTTTAGTCAGACTACACGTCGTAGGGTTCCTACACCTAACCCTGCATTCTCACCACCCCCACGTACCTATGAGAGAGGAGAGCCATCCTACGCAACTTGAGTTATCCCTATGCCACCGAGAGCTAGAGCTCCTACGCCACCTAGGAATGGATGGTTAGGGTTCTTGTTCGATCGAGTGGTAGAGAACACCGTAGCTCCGGCTGATGAGACACACCGTAGGAATGAGATCTATGATTACATTATGGTTATGCAGCAGGCGGTGATATTGATGCATCAGTCTATGTGATATTTAGTTTACAGTGATGGTCGTAGAGAGGGGCAGATGCAGCTTTGCATGGGTGTACTGGCGATTGTAGTGACACTGGTGATGTGGCTGGTTATGCGTACGGGAGGACAGTAGACAGTGGTAGCATATGTGTATATATATATCTTTTGCACCCTTTCAAGTACTAGGCTTGCATGCATATATCAAGATTAAGGATATTATATATATTATATTTCTTTTCGGATCTTAGTGATCCTGGTATACATGATGCCTTAGTGGCTAGCTTTTGGATGCAATCCTTAGTAGATTACGGCTATATACTGAATTTTGTCATGTACAATGGCTGGTATGTATGATAGTGGTTTCTTTTATGCGTTATATATATGTGTTGTTGCTATGTTTTGGATGCACATATTTGCTATGTTTTGGATGCACATGGTTGCTATTTTTGACATATATGCTAGGATGCGTGCGGTTGTTATGTGTGAAACGTGTGCAAATGGGTTGATACGATACCAATCAATGTGTGTTTGCATGATTTTAGAAATGGCCCCAAAACAAGCTAATGTGATGTCCGAGGCGGACATAGCCCAACTAACAGCGCAACAACTTCAGGCCGCAATTCCTACAATTATTATCCAAGTAACTGCTGGCGTTAATACGAGGTTACATAATAATCAACCAAACCCTGGTAATCCTAATCCTGATAACCATCCCCCGCAACGTCCTTGTTCTTACAAGGGGTTTATGTCATGCAAACCGTTAGAATTTCATGGTACTGAAGGACCTAATGGGATAGTTAAGTGGATTGAGAAAATGGAAAAGGTTATCAATATTTGTAATTTCCCGGACGATTGTGTTGTTAAGTATGCCACAGGTACATTTCAAGACCATGCATTGACATGGTGGAATACAGTTATTCAGACTCGTGGTCAGGAAGCAATTAACCAAATGCAATGGGCAAAATTGAAACAGATCATGTTGGACCAATTCTGTCCTAAGAATGAATTCAGAAATTAGAAAATGAGTTCTGGAATCTACAAATGCACGGTGCAGATCACGTGGGTTATACTAATAGGTTTCACGACTTGGATAGGATCTTACCCCGGTGACACCTGAGAATAAACAAATAGAACGGTATATATGGGGTTTAGCTCCGAAGGTTAGGAGTATTGTGAATTCAGTTGATCACCCTATGATGCAAAGTGCAGTGCAGAGGGCAGGTACTATTACTTTTGATATGGTACGTAGGAATATACTGAAAATGCCCAATGAGGGAACGAGTGGAAACCGAAGTGTGAATGAATATAAGGCGGAAAGTAGTCAAGTTAGTAACCAGAATAGTTCCACCGCCAGAAATTTTGGTATGGCAGTTACTAAGAAGAAAGCGGAAGGATATAGGGGAACTATCCACGAATGTAACAAGTGTGGATTTCATTACATGGGCAATTGTAGTACTTGTAACCAATGCCATAAACCTGACCACTTTGCAAGGGAATTTAAAGTACCCCTAGGGAACAGTTCGGACCACCAAGAACCCGTTCACAATTTCAACAACCCAACCATTACAACAACGCCCCCAACAACAACAACATTAGTTAGTGCCACTCCGAGCATGTTATGGATGTGGTAGCACTAACATCTTAGGAATACATGCCCCAAAATTAACAGAGGAACGGGTGGAAGGCAGACCCATGGGTAGACATCTACTGCAAAACCAGGCTAGAGGATGTACATTCATTATGGGAGCTGATGATGCACGACAAGACCCAAACGTTGTCACATGTATTTTCTTAGTTTCCAGTCATTATGCCTCAGTCTTATTCTATACTGATGTCGATAGAGTTTTATCTCCCTTAAGTTTCAATCTCTTATTGGAATATTGCCCTGGTAGAATTGGGAAGTTTTGATGTAGTGATAGGAATGGAATGGTTGTCGAAATTTAAGGCAGAAATCATGTACTTAGAAAAGATCATTAGGATTCCATTAACAAGTGGAGAAGTGTTAGTAGTTCAAGGGGAGAAACCCGGTAGAATATTATCATTAGTATCCCAAACTAAGATGCAAAAGTACCTTCGTAAAGGTTGTATGGCATACATAGTAAATATGGAAACCAAAGATCATAATGAGAAGCAAATTGAATATATACCCGTAGTTTACGAATATGTTGATGTATTCCCTGATGAATTACCCAGATTGCCATTACCTCGACAAGTTGAATTCCGTATTGATATGATCCCTGGATCAGCCCCTATTTCCAGAGCACCTTATAGGTTAGCACCCTCTGAGCTACAGGAATTGTCTAGTCATACTAGACAAAGATTTATACGGCCTAGTTTTTCACCTTGGGGAGCCCCGGTATTGTTTGTTAAGAATAAGGATGGAAGTTTTCGTATGTGTATAGATTACCCAGAACTAAACAAGGTTACCATTAAGAATAGATACCCATTGCCTCGCATAGACTATCTATTTGACCAATTGTAGGGAGCAAGTTGTTTCTCCAAAATCGATCTAAGATCGGGATATCACCAAGTTAAGATTAGAGAAGACGATACTCCGAAAACTGCTTTTCGAACTCATTATGGACATTACAAATTCTTAGTTATGCCTTTCGGGCTAACTAATGCACCTGCAGTATTTATGGACCTTATGAATCGGGTCTGTAAACCATTTTTTTTAAGTTTATGATAGTCTTCACAGATGACATTTTGATCTACTCTAAGAGCAAAGAAGAGCACGCACAGCATTTGCGACTAGTTTTAGAACTACTTAGACACGAGCTGTTGTACGCGAAACTTTCAAAATGTGAATTCTGGTTGGAGGTAGTCCAATTCTTAGGTCATGTAGTGAATCACCAAGGAATTCAAGTTGACCCTAGTAAGATTGAGGCTATTAAGAATTGGCAAGCACCGAGGTCGCCTACAGAAATTCGTCAATTCTTAGGCTTAGCCGGTTACTACCAACGCTTCATTAAAAATTTCTCAAGCATTGCGCAATCCCTAACCCTCCTAACTCAAAAGGATAAGAAGTTTGAGTGGGGAGAGTAACAGGAGGCAGCTTTTCAGTTGTTAAAACATAAGTTATGCAATGCCCCAATTCTTACCTTGACTGAGGGAAATGAAGATTTTGTAGTTTATTGCGACGCATCTCGTAAAGGTTTAGGATGTGTGCTGATGCAAATGAATAAAGTGATTGCCTATGCCTCCAGACCGCTTAAAATACATGAAAAGAATCATACTACGCATGACTTAGAGCTTGGAGCCGTAATTTTTGCACCTAAGATATAGCGACACTACTTGTATGGGACTAAGTGGACTATCTACACGGACCATAAGAGTTTACAACACATCTTTGATCAGAAAATGCTAAACATGAGGCAGAGAAGGTGGGTGGAGTTATTGAATGATTATGATTGTAAAATTAAGTATCACCTGGGTAAGGCCAATGTAGTGGCAGACGCATTAAGTAGAAAGGAATGTATAAAACTGCTTCGAGTACGGGCTTTAGGAATGATTGTGCAAATGAATCTCAAGGAACAGATTCGTATGGCCTAACATGAAGCTATGGGTGAAGCTCAGTTGTTAAACGAGGAACTACATGGGAACGAGAAGGACTTTGAGGTTAAGACTGACCAAGTGTGTTATTTCAAAGACCGATTATGGATCCCAAAGTGTCACAATTTAGGGGAATTGGTTATGGATGAAGCACATAAGTCTAAGTACTCAATTCATCCCGGTACTGACAAGATGTACCATGATCTAAAGTAGTTTTATTGGTGGCATGGTATGAAGAAGGATGTGGCGATATATGTTAGTAAGTGCTTGACTTGTGCTCGAGTCAAGGCAGAATATCAAAAGCCATCCGAAATGTTACAATAACGTGATATTCCCCAATGGAAGTGGGAACAAATCACCATGGATTTTGTAACTCATTTACCAAAAACACCAAGAGGTCATGATTCTATTTGGGTAGTCGTGGATAGACTGGCCAAATCTATACATTTCATACCCATTCATACTAATTACAAGATGGAAATATTGGTGGAACCTTACACAAACGAAATTCTAGCTAGACCTGGAGTACTAGTTGCAATTATTTCTGACCATGATAGTTGCTTCATGGTTCAGACTTTCATAGATATGTTTAATTCAAGGAAAGTGATATGAATCTTGAATATCTTGATAAACGGAACTTTAATAACGTATCTGGGTGTGGTGGATATGCTGCGGTACTTCCTATATATAAACACCCAACTACATTATGAAGGTACCGTTAATCAAGGCATACGAGTTTCATGAGTTTCATGTTCCGCTTAGTTCTCCGATTTGTTATGCTTTGGTCGGTATTGCGTCTTGACTTCGACCTTGTTTCACGCGGTAGGTTCATACTTTCTTAAACTCATTATCGCATGCTATAATATATGTTACCCACATCTCTTCCCCTACAAGAGGAAACTTAGTAATTGAATTTCGGGGACGAAATTTCTTAACTGGGGGAGAATGTGACATTCGCCACAAAACTAGGTAAATCCTAATTTGAATTACCCAGCTTACACGATTAACAAACTGGTATTGATTATGCCTCAGTTGAATCCAAAGGCACATTATACATAGCATAAAAAGGACCAAAAACAGTTACATTGGGGCCATTGAATTCAGAAAACTGTCGTAGGTGCCGTAAGCGAACCTAGGAATACAGAAATGCTCAGACATGATCCGTAAACTATAACATAGGATCATTGTTGCTTTATTGGGTAGAAAACGCGTTAAACAAAACAGTTTCCGGTTAGCGGAACGCCTTTAATTTTAGCGCGCACTGTACAATCTAAACATGCATTGTAACATCAGTTAAGCCTGAAAAGACTAATACAACCTAAATACAAGATGTTTTGAGTAATAATGTCAAAGTGTTCGAGCTTTTGTGTCGGTTGGGGTCGTTTTAATTTTCTGCGCGAAAACGCCTATAAAAACGTCTCATTTTACGAATTTTTACCGCACCCAGGGAGCGTTTAAGACCCGATAACGAACCTACGCTTAAATATCAGCTTAATATTATACAAACTCTGGAAAATGGCAGCCTTGACTAGTCAAAGAAGGACACAAGGTCCTCCTTGTTGTTCGATTTCAAGCCACAAACCAAACCAACCACACAAGCACCTTAATCACCTCATTTTTGGCCATAAATTTCACCTGCCTACTGCTATATAAGGATCTTTAATTAGTTACAACTGTAATTTTCGGACCAAGATCTCAAGAACACCACATTTTGGTAAGATTTCTTATGGATTTTTCATAAACTTTATCATACTAAAACTCTATTCATTTTGATCCAAACAAGGCCAATCCCATGGCCATGATTTCATATTTTATACCATATTTTCATAAAATAAGCTTTTACAACTGATTTGGATAAAAAAAGGTGAGTTTTGGATCAAAAACAACACTTGTTCGACACTTTAATCACCTAATGAAAAAGCACAGAAAAAGAACATCAAAAGGGCTTGATTGATGAATCCGAATACATGTTTGTGTTGTACATGTTGTGTAGGTACTATACCCAGAAACTTGGCGCAAACGGATCTAAGAATCTAGGCCTAACGAGTGATACGCGGGAAGGTATAATAATTAGGCGAAATTTTAAGATTTATAGAAATTGTTTTGCCTACAGATTTGGACGTGGGTACTATTTGAACTTGAGATTTTAGGAAATGGTTTGGGACTATATAAAAATGATCTCGGCAAAATTTGAGAATGTTTGGCCAAACGAGGAATATTTGGCCAATTTATTATGTTTAAACAACAATTAAATCAGAAAAATAGTTAACTACTTCAATAAATTCCAAATTTTTTTATAATGATCACATATACTATGGGTAAGCTTCACACAAAAATTTAGGCTTAACGGATAACCTGAGCTACAGTTTTAAAATCGCACGTTTTACGAGGTTTTCAGTATTTTAAAACCGGGTTTAGAAAATTTTCGTGAACTTCAAATTTTTACTGGGAGTTTATACCCATATAGATAGTATTCAGTAAAATTTTTGGAATTTTTAGAGTTCGGATGGTCGGTTCGCCAAATTAAACGGTTTATATACAATTTAAACCATATTTATTAAAATTAATAAATTATGTTTAAAAATTATAAAAATAATTTATCTGCTAAATTTATATCAGAACTAATTTCTACAAAAATTTTTAGAATTTTATAAATTACGAGTTTATTTTTATAAAATTTCGCGTTTAATTATTATTTTTAAATAATAATCGACAAAATTTAAACGCATAACGAACCCGTCAAAGTTTTTATACCACTCCGGTGATATTTGGAAATAATTGGAAGGTCAAGAATAAATCCCGACCCCTCCAGACTAAATTGGATTAGAACAGTTATATTACACGCTTATCCGGTAATTAACCGACTCTAAATACGGAAACACTTATTTGGGCGACATAGAACAGTTATAAAACTAATCATTTTTCATATACTACAATATAGTATACTTTGTTTAAACATATCATTATCCGAACACCTTGAACAAACAACTTTGTCTGACACGGTAAACGGTGTCCGGCGTCCAGACCTGATTTCAAAACGCCGACCATGTCCAACTCCATGTTCTAATTACCCTAATTTGTTCCTAGACATTTAAACCTAGTCTAACCTAGCCTACAGACATTAACCGTATGATACTGGTATTAGGTGTGGATTAGCATACTTTGATAGCCTAGTACCTGTACAACCTATGAGTTTCACTAACCCTCTCTTTTTAATACATGTTTTACTGTTTTCATAGAGGGTACAATTGATTGATAGACTTGTGCACATGCAAACTGTTTGATGCTATTTATCTGAGTAGACCCCTAACATACTTAAATCCCCACAAGCAAGTTATACAATGCCGGTGAATATTGTGGATAGTACTATTTGGCCCGACAAGCCTAGATCGCATTGAATACAAGGCTGTATGCCAGTTGCGCAAACACGCGGTCGCACATATTCATAACGAGCTATGCTGTGTTAGGAGGCATAGCCACATGGGGTGTTTGGTTATTGGTTGTGGTTGATGTTGGCCACGGTGCTGGTCTCGGCTTAACTTGTAACTCAGAGAAATTTTATCACATGTGCAACAAAACATTTTCAAATATATTTTGAAAACAAACAAACTTGTGGAACTCGCCAACTTTTTGTTGATGTTTTTCTTTTAAAAATTAAAATTTTCAGGTAACCAGGGCACTACGTGGCGACCCCCTTTGTGTTAGCTGCTTGTGAAGTTTATGTGAGATACTATGTGGATAGAGGCATGCTACTTAGCTAAGTAAAACGGTTCATGGAAACTCGCGTAGTATCAAGTTAAAATATGTAACAGTAATGTGTAATAGTGATACATAAAACAATGATGTATCATATTGTTTAATTAATATTTAATAGAGCATCTTTATAACAATGACTCAAACCAGAAGTGTCTGTTGCATCCCTTTTTATCGTTTCCGCTGGTAGTCGGGGTGTGACAATGCGAAATTAGGTTGCCTATATATAGGTGTCTTGCTATTTCGTTTGGAACATATATAACTTTCCGGTTTGAGAGCCGAAGTGCTGCCGAAGTGTCTACTCGCTGTAATTCTTTTTCAAATCAATCCAAAGACAGTTTAAAGTGTATTTCTAGCTGAATTACCTTGATACGTCTGTTTCCGCCTTTCGTATTGAGCTAAAACTCTTCTGAACGACTCGTTTGGGTCAGAAAACGATCCTACAGATGTTCTGGAAGTTCGTGGCGAAAAACCACCAGATGATTTGAAGCTTATGTCATGTACAAAGGCCCAAAGTTATTTGCGAAAAGGATATGTTGCTTTCCTGGCACATGTCACCGAGGAGAAAGGCAAGAGCAAGAGTATTCAGGATATTCCGATTGTTCAGGACTATCCAGAGGTGTTTCCCGATGAACTGCCTGGTTTGCCTCCAGTTCGTCAAGTCGAGTTTCATATTGACCTTGTACCCAATGCCAACCCAATTGCGAAAGCACCTTATCGTCTTGCACCGTCAGAGATGCAAGAGTTATCGAAACAGCTTCAAGAGTTGTCTGATAAAGGATTCATCCGTCCGAGCTTTTCGCCTTGGGGAGCTCCTGTCCTCTTTGTGAAAAAGAAAGATGGATCTTTTCGAATGTGTATCGATTATCGTGAGCTTAATAAGCTTACCATCAAGAATCGATATCCCCTACCTAGAATTGATGATCTCTTCGACCAGCTGCAAGGTGCTTCAAGCTTTTCCAAGATCGATCTGCGATCTGGGTATCATCAACTTCGTGTACTCGAAGAAGATATTCCCAAAACTACATTCCGTACGAGATATGGGCACTACGAGTTCACTGTCATGCCTTTTGGTTTGACAAATGCCCCAGCTATCTTCATGGACTTAATGAATAGGGTTTGTAAACCTTATTTGGATAAGTTCATCATTGTGTTCATCGACGATATTCTCATTTATTCAAAGTCTCGAGCCGACCACGAGCAACACCTTCGTTTGACCTTTCTTAAGAAGGAACAACTTTTTGCTAAATTCTCCAAGTGTGAATTTTGGCTTAGAGAAGTTCAGTTTTTGGGTCATATAGTCAACGAGCAGGGTATTCATGTAGATCCATCCAAGATAGCTACTATTAAGGATTGGAACACACCGACGACACCTATAGAGATTCGATAATTTCTTGGTCTTGCTGGTTATTATCGTCGATTCATTTCTAATTTCTCAAAGATCGCGGTTCCACTCACTGCTTTGACTCAGAAAAATAAGCCTTTTGAGTGGGGACCTAAGCAAGAAGAAGCGTTCCAAACGCTGAAACGGAAGCTCTGTGATGCTCCTGTTTTATCTCTACCTGAGGGAAACGATGACTTTGTTGTCTATTGTGACGCGTCGAATCTAGGACTTGGTTGCGTTCTTATGCAACGAGGTAAAGTCATAGCTTATGCGTCTAGATAGCTGAAAATTCACGAGAAGAACTATATGACTCATGATCTTGAATTAGGAGCTGTGGTTTTCGCACTTAAAATCTGGAGACACTACCTCGATGGAACGAAGTGTGGTTATTTTGGTGTGACTTCTTAATACCATAGCTTAATCATAACAAGCTATATGAAATAAAAACCATGCAAGATCATCCATTAAAATAAGTTTTAAGACCAAAGTAACATAACATTTTCTTGGAACTACACTATTATAACATAAAGCTTTGTTTTGAAAGACATAAACATCAACATGAATAAAACGCAGTTTAAGGACTGTGACTCGTCCAGGTAAAAGTCACATCCCCTAAACCTGGATGACCTCGGAACCCATATGCAGCAGGAAAACATAACATACCGCGCCAGATCTTTAATTCCCTGAAATACATGTAAGTTGGAAAAATCAACAATAATGTTGAGCGAGTTCATGTGTAAGTGAGTAAATAAACCTTTGTATGTATAAAAACCCTGGTATGTAGCAAATAAGGAAAAAGAGATCACCAATGGTTTGCAAGGCCATTGATATGTGTGAAGTGCAAGTAGGAAGACTCAAACCTAGCAGATTTATGCGTTGGGTACAAAGTCACCCCGAGGTCCGTACTGATTGGGCCTGGGGCTGGGCTCGCTACACCCAGATAGATCTACCGCTCCTGCCTCTCGGTCCTACCCTGAGGATTAATGGCCTCAAGTTTCTGCCTACCCACTCACATGATCTGAATAATAACCCTCCTTACGCTAACCATACCATGTAAGAAATATTCGTAAACATAATAACATGTATTTCACCCCCGCAGTTTAGAAAACTGAAAACAGTTAAGAGAAAAAGGGGGACATGAACTCACCGAAGTGCGTCTCTAAAAAGTATCTCCCAGAAAATCTGCTGTGCGACGACCTACACGTACTAACTTCTATTAGACGGACGGCCGTGCCTTAGTTTAAGGTTTAGTGTCTTTGGGAAATAGTTAGGCAACTATTTCGTGTTTACACTTCGTAATTATTTGATAAATATATTCCTTCCCAAGGATGGGGGATTTAATACATGTGCGTTCGTATACCTTCAAAATATATTATTAAGTCTCACTTAAAAATATATTTTATTTCTAACTCCAAAATATAATCATCTTTCCCAAAAATATTATATTTTATTTCATACAATTTTCCAAAATAATATTCTTGACAAAATACGCGTTCATTAGTATTTTCCGAAAATGCGTAAGTTACGGATAAAGATCGGGTGATAATAATTATGTCGTTGTAACTTACTTTTAATTATGAAAGCGTATGTATTACCTTGAAACCGTTAATATTTGGTAATATTATTTTTACTCTAAAAATAATATTTACGTAGTTCACAAAATAATCATAAACATTTATACAAGTGATGTTACGGAAAATATATAATAAATATATATGTATCACGTTTTATTTTGTGAAAATCCCACCTCCGATATTTAGAAATTATTGTAAATAAAATCATGGCGAAATTTACATATTTGAAAACAAGCTAAAAATAGATTTACAACACTTGTAGTGAATATATTCCCAAGTGTTAGGTTTTTAGAAAAATTTCGCCAGAGTTTCCCCTGTAACTGGAGGTGGCCACGCTTTCAAGCGTATCATTTTCTTTTATAATTTCAAACCAACAATTTTCTCATTCAATCAAAACAATGTTCAAAGCATCAACTAGTCAAAATATATATAAATCGCATAAATTACATGAACTTGTGATTTACTCAAAAACTTGTAGTAATTCCCATTACTTTTAGTGGATCTTTATATAACCCAACCCGGTTTCGTAAAAACCTTGTTTTAAAAGAAATTCCCATCTTTACAACTTCTGGTAAAATTTGACAAAACAAGTTCTTTGTCGAAACTTAGTGTTACACAAGTGTTTACACACTTGTGTGTTTAAAAATCATTCTTGTTCATGTAAGATCCGGTTTTAGAAAATAAGATTTCCTTGACACTCGGTCCTTTGAAAACACCGCTTGTAGTTCTGTAGATCTACTAGTTTTAAACACCACTTCGTAAGTAAAATCGTTTTTACACAAGTTCAAGTTTCTCGTGAGGTAGAGTTTCAACACTTAACCCTTGTTACACTTAAACAAGCTCTATGTCATGATCCATGATCATGACCAATCCGGGTTAAACGATGATCCGAGCTACCACAACATAGATCGGCCCCAAATAATTACACAAAACAAATCCTACATGATTTACACAACAATCAAGCTTTTATCCATCATTCTTAGCATTTTTAGTAGACTTTTTCATATCATTTTGCATGTTCACGAATTTTAACCGTCATATATCGTTTTAACCGCCTTAAAATAGTTCGAGAGTGTGATTATAGTTACTTACTACTAGCTCGAGGCTAGGGAAGATTCTAGTCGCAAAATGAGTGGATAAAAGCAATGAGAAGAGGTCCTTTGCCTTTCGAATGCACCAAGCTCCCTTGTAGGTGATCCTTAGCGCTTGTATGATCTTGGAATGAGATGATCAAGATCGAAAGATGGATGGATGATATAGGGGGTGTTCGGCCGTGAGTTTAGCAAGGAGAGGGAGAGAGAGCTTTGTGGTGAGAATGTTATATTGTGCTAAGTCTTGATCTTATAGGCAATATTAAGTTCATTAACCAATGGATTTTATGTCTACTTGATATTAGACATAGGTGATTATATAATCTAGCAAGTACAATTGGTGTCACCTACATGGTGACCGAACTCGGTTACAAGGGAGGGGGTTTGGTTCGATTCCAACTAGCTGGTTAAGCATTAGTTATGTTAAGTAGGACCCTTAAGTTAGTTACTAGAATATAGTGTCTTGTGGCGGGTATTAGGGTATTCGGGAACCCTAACTGGTTCAGAAAAAGAGAAACAAAGTATATGGCAATAATTTTTATGTTCCGGGTATAATCCGGTTGTTCGGTTGGATAGAGATCCGTTAAAGTGCTTAACAAAGCTTTAAAGTGTCATTATTATTTTTAGTGACACAACTTATTCCCGACACTTTGGAAAGTGTCCAGTAACATTTTTCTCATGTTTTGGCACTTTATTAGGTAGCTTAATGCTGAATTTTAATTAAAGTGCTGAATTTTGTACTTAAAGTACGTTTGAGGCACATCCGGTCACTGTAATCTCATTCCTAGTGACGTAGTTCTACAACCCTTATATCCCTACACTCACCACTACTGTAGCAACTATCTCAGGCTCTTACAGGCCTTAGAGGCAGTACCTGCCTGGTGCTAGTTATGACAGCACGTTTAATAGGTTATCCGTTCATTGTGCTACTGTGCTTTTGGTGCATCGAGGTTGTCACAAAGGTGCTGTAAGCAAAACATGGAGTGACGGCAAGTAAAGTATGATGCAAGTAAGTACATGTATCAGCATTCAAGTAGCAGTTTATCCACAAGTTCAAGTAGGCACAGTAATTAAGCAGTAATTAATTATTAATTAAGTCGTACGGATACCTGGTTTAGTGAGGGTTGTCACATTCTCCCCCCGTTAGAAAAATTTCGTCCCGAAATTTTTAGTTCTTCTAGAAGCAGGGTTCTTGGGGAAAAGGTGGGGGTATTTCTCTTTCATCCGGTCCTCACGCTCCCAGGTGTATTCAGGACCATGTCTGGCATTCCAACGAACCTGGACGAGCTTGACACTGCTCCGGCGGGTCTTGTTTACTTTCCAATCCGTAACCTCAATAGGTTCTTCAACGAAATGGAGCGTGTCGTCAACATGAATCTCGTCGGTGGGAATGACCACAGTATCTTGAGTTGGACTTTTCTTCAGGTTGGATACATGAAAGGTATCGTGAACTCCATTCAGCTCAGCAGGTAAGTCTAGCTTGTATGCTACTAGCCCTATTCTTTCCAAAATTCTGAAAGGGCCAATGTAACGCAGATTCAACTTCCCACGCTTTCCGAAGCGTGCCACACCCTTCCAGGGTGAAACTTTCAATAAAACCATATCTCCAACTTGGAACTCCAAATGTTTCCGGTTTGGATCTGCATAGGATTTCTGTCTTTCGCGAGCTGCTTCGATGCGTTTTCGAATCTGCGCAATCTTGTCTGTCGTCTCTTGGACGATTTCGGGATCAACAAGCTGCCTATCACCTGTGTCAGCCCAGCATAGGGGTGATCGACACTTGCGTCCGTAAAGAGCTTCAAATGGCGCGGCTCCAATACTGGTGTGGTAGCTGTTGTTGTATGAAAATTCGACCAATGGTAAATGCTTATCCCAGCTACCGCCCAAATCCATAACGCATGCTCTCAGCATATCTTCCAAGGTCTGAATAGTCCGCTCGCTTTGACCGTCGGTCTGAGGGTGAAATGCAGTGCTCAGATTTAATTGTGAGCCAAAAGCTTCTTGGAAGGATTGCCAAATCCTTGATATGAAACGTCCATCTCTATCAGAGATGATCGAGAGAGGTACTCCATGGCGCGTGACGATTTCTCTCATGTAAATTTCAGCCAACTTGCTCGTATTATCCTTCTCCCTGATAGGTAAGAAGTGCGCTGACTTCGTTAATCTGTCCACTATTACCCAAATAGCGTCATGGCCTCTTGGCGTTCTTGGCAACTTTGTAATAAAATCCATGGAGATTTGTTCCCATTTCCACTTGGGAATCTTAGGTTGTTGCAGAAGTCCTGAAGGCTTCTGGTATTCCGCTTTCACCTTAGCGCACGTTAGACACTTGCTCACATAAACAGCAACATCACCCTTCATCCTAGGCCACCAATAGTAATCCTTGAGATCGTGATACATCTTTTCCGCTCCTGGGTGGATAGAGTATCGCGATTTGTGAGCTTCATCAAAAACAACTTTCCTTAAACCACCAAACAGAGGAACCCAAATCCTTTTCTCAAAACATAACGTTCCTTCCTCGTTTGGCACCAATAGCTTCTCCATCCCACGGAGATATTCTTCTTCAAGGATTCTTTCCTTAAGAGCTTCTTTCTGTGCGGCACGAATGCGCAAGGAAAGATCAGTTTGGATGATCATTTCTAAAGCCCAAACCCTTATGGGCTTGATCCTCTCTTTTCGACTTAGGGCGTCGGCAACCACATTCGCCTTCCCTGGATGATACTTTATCTCGCAATCGTAATCATTTAACAACTCAACCCATCGTCTTTGTCTCATATTCAACTCCTTCTGGTTGAATATGTGTTGTAGGCTCTTACGATCTGTAAAAATTGTACATTTCGTACCATATAGGTAGTGTCTCCAGATCTTTAAAGCAAATATCACTGCGCCTAGCTCCAAATCGTGCGTGGTATAGTTCTTCTCATGTACCTTCAACTGACGTGATGCGTAAGCAATAACCTTCTGGCGTTGCATCAACACGCAACCCAATCCTTGACGCGAGGCGTCACAGTATACCACGAAATCGTCAGTACCTTCCGGTAGTGCTAGAATTGGCGCATTGCAGAGCTTATCCTTCAATAGCTGAAACGCTTCTTCCTGTTTGATTCCCCAATCAAACTTCTTATCCTTCTGGGTGAGGAGCGTCAATGGTTGAGCGATCTTCGAAAAATCCTCAATGAACCTTCGATAGTAGCCAGCCAAACCCAAGAATTGTCGAATCTCGGTTGGCGTCTTTGGCGTTTCCCAATTCTTGATCGCTTCAATCTTGGTTGGATCCACATGGATTCCATCTCCATTTACCACATGTCCAAGAAATTGGACTTCACGTAGCCAAAATTCGCACTTAGAGAATTTGGCATACAACTGTTCTTTCTTCAGCAGCTCCAAAATAGCTCTTAGATGCTGTCCGTGCTCAGCCTTAGTCCTTGAATAAATCAAGATGTCGTCGATAAACACAATCACGAACTTGTCCAAGTACGGCTTGCAAACTCTATTCATCAAATCCATAAAGACTGCAGGTGCGTTTTTCAACCCAAACGACATAACACGGAACTCGTAGTGTCCATAACGAGTTCTGAAGGCTGTCTTCGGGATACTCTCCTCTTGTATCCTTAACTGATGGTATCCAGATTGCAAATCGATCTTTGAGTAAAAGCTTGAACCTTGCAGTTGGTCAAACAGATCATTAATTCTTGGCAGGGGATATCTATTCTTGATCGTCAGCTTGTTCAGCTCCCGGTAGTCGATGCACATTCGAAAACTACCGTCCTTCTTCTTGACAAACAGGACCGGAGCTCCCCAAGGCGAGAAGCTTGGTCGGATAAATCCCTTGTCTAACAACTCTTGAAGTTGTGTCGACAATTCTTGCATCTCAGACGGGGCAAGTCTATAGGGTGCCTTAGCCACAGGCGCGGCGCCTGGGACCAAGTCGATGTGAAACTCCACTTGCCTCTGAGGTGGCAGTCCAGGCAAGTCTTCCGGGAAGACTTCCGGATACTCCCTCACGACAGGGATGTCTTCGATCTTCGGCTCTGCAGCTTTCTTGTCTACAATGTGTGCCAGGAAGGCAGCACATCCCTTCTGTAAACACTTTCGCGCTTTCAGGCAGCTGATGATTCTTATAGGCGTATCATGCTTTTCGCCATGAACCACAATTGTTTCACCATCTTCGGTCGGGATACGAACGACCTTTTCATGACAAACAATTTCTACCTTGCTGCTTGATAACCAATCCATCCCTACTACCACGTCAAAGCTCCCCAGCTGGACTGGTAGTAGATCCAAAGCAAACTCACGTTCTCCCAACTCGATTACACAACCTCTGATCACTTCATTGGCTTCAACTAACTTCCCATTAGCCAATTCGATTGAGTAGGGAATATCTAACTTACTAGCGGCTAAACCAAGCATATTCTTAAATTCTAACGATACGAAGCTATAGTCGGCACCAGTATCAAATAAAACGGATGCATAGCGTTGGTTTACAGGGAACGTACCAGTAACGACATTGGGATCCTGGCGCGCTTCCCTCGCTTCGATATGGAACACTCTTCCACGGGCTTGGTTCAACTCTGGGCAGTTCCTCTTAAAGTGCCCGATATCACCGCAGTTAAAGCATCCAGGTCTTTGCCCGTTTCCACCTCCATTTCCAGCTTGGTTATTCATTTGGTTATGATTCACAGCGCCCGCTTGATTCACATTGTTGCCTCGATTCCCATTACCTCCATTGTTTCCTTGTGGGCGATTTCCAATTCCACCCCGGTTATTGTTTCTGTTTCCAAATCCTCCTTGGCCTCCCTGGCCAGCAGTGGCCCAACAAGAATCCTTCAAGTGGCCAGGTTTCCCACACGCTTCACATACTTTCAAACCACATAGGCCAGAATGGTGACGCTGGCAGGTGTTACACTTGGGTTGGGTGCCCATATATCCCTTTCCTTTCTTCCCACCACCAGCTGTAACCTGAGCTGGCGCGTTTGGCTCTCCTTTCTTGACAACACCACTAGTGTCTTGTTTGAAGTTCGAGAACTTTCGTTTGTTACCTCCGGATGACTCGACGTGAGTCTCTTTCTTCTTTGTCTCGCTCTCACCGAACTTGTTCAGTCGGATCGCCTCCTCTATGAGAGCCACGCTCAAATCGATTGCCTCAGTAATTGTTGCAGGTTTGGAGGAGGTCACCATGCTTATGATTTGAGGAGCTAATCCCCAAATGAAGCGTTCAATCCGCTTGAATTCTGGAGTGACCATATAGGGTACCACATGCGACAGGTCGTGAAACCTCTGAACATATTCCGTGATCTTCGGACCTTCCATCTTCAAATGCCAGAACTCAGTTTCCAATCTTTGGATTTCAGCTCGAGAACAATACTTTTTGCGCATTAGTTCCTTCAGTTCGGTCCATGTTAGTGCGTAGGCAGCAGCTTCACTAAGTGTCTGCACTTGAAAATTCCACCAAGATAGGGCTCCATCCAAAAATAGCCCAGAAATGTAGGTGACTTGCTGGTTTGGTGCACATTTGCTCATGCGGAGAACAGATTCAGTCTTCTCGGCCCAACGAACAAAAGCGACAGCACCTCCGGTGCCATCAAAGTTGACAGGCTTGCAGTCTAGAAACTGCTTGTAGGTGCACCCATGAGGTGGATTGTTGTTGCCATTGTTGTTTGAGCTGCTTCCGCTGAGTCCTCCTTGCGAGGCGGCGTATTGCGCGATGGCAGCAGCGATGATTCCTTGAAGTTCTGCCTCGTTGGCAGGCATGCGCGTCTCGCGTCTTGGTGGCATCCACATCGATAGCCTCTGCAATGGTTGAGGGCTTCGAGGTAGTAACCATGCCCCTGATCTGGGGTGCAAGTCCCCAAATGAATCGTTCAATCCTTTTGAACTCCGGTTTTACTAAGTAGGGGACGACCCTAGACAAGTCGTGCGATCGCTGGACGTATTCTGGAATCTTTGGTTCGTCCATTTTCAAATTCCAGAACTCCACCTCAAGCTTCTGGATTCCGGCCCTAGAACAGTATTTCTTCTCCATCATTTCTTTGAGCTCGTCCCAGCTCAGTGCATAAGCAGCATCTGTACCAAGGGTCTGAACCTAAAGGTCCCACCATGAGAGTGTGCCATCCAGAAATAACCCTGAGATATAGGTAACACTCTGTTGGGGCGAACAGTTACTCATTCTTAGAATGGAGCCAGTCTTTTCGGACCAACGAACAAATGCCACGGTGCCTCCGGTTTCGTCAAAGTTCAAAGGCTTGCAGTTCAGGAACTGCGTATAGGTGCAGCCAGTTGGAGGGTTATTTCCAGTAGTGCCATTGTTGTGCTTATAGCGGAGGGCTTCATGTCGTGCAATTGCCTGTGAGATGCGTTCTTGCAACTTGGCTTCTGTCCTTGGCAACGTACTGGTGTCTGTGCCACGTCTGGGTGGCATTCCCTTCTGTCGAAGTGGTATGAAGTGGGCTAGACAACATTTCAATCGTCTATGAGATACACAGCACCATAATCCATCATGTAATCACCCAATTTTACACGTAAATATACTCATGGTATGAGTGGGGAAATAAATTTCTGAGCCTTCACATAGGCTTGCCAAATTGGCTTATTGCTTGTAATAGAATGAACTCATCGCCTTGGTCATTCGTGTTTTAGTTATTTCCTGCTACATTGGTTTTCATTAGCTTGACCTGCAGAGTCCACCAGGATTTCTGTGCACTACAAGTCGTTATTACGTGGGCCCCCGTAATAATAAATTGTCTTGCACAGTTACCCCAATTTTCTCTTGTCCAAGCAGATGATCAATCAAAGAGCAACAGCAGGTGCATCGACATGAACAGGGTCATGCTCCAATGCGGGATCAGGAGCAACGCCTGGCTCAGGGGCCACAACCGGCTCCGGATCAACAAACTCTATCTCAAAATCAGCTGGGTCAATAAACATAGGGTCGACAGGGACTACAGAATCCTCCAAGGGCCGGTCTAAGTGTATGAACTCAATGTTATGGTCTGGATCAAAACCAGGTGGAAAAACAGAATCGTCCTCAATATCGCGATCAAACTCAATGCTGTGTGCGAGAACTGGTGCAGCTGATGATGCCATATCAGGGTCGGCGTCGTGTGAGTGGTGCTACACTCCCGGTGTATGCAAAGATGCGGACGTCACAGACTTAAATGAGTCTGGGACAGGTGAGTGGGCATGAGCCTCTTCTTGCAGGAGCTTCAGCAAGCGGTAGGCTATCACCAGCAGCAATAGGGCCTCGCCCTCAAATGGGTCCTCCTCTAATAGATCGTTATCGTCGTCAGAGACAACGTCAGGGGGCATCTCAACAACGGGATAAGCAGCAAGGGGCACATGAGCAGGGACCACCGCGAGTGGCAAATTCCCAACAAGATGGCCATCAGCAGTCTCTGCTACAACATCAGGCAGCGCAAAGGGCTGAAAGTCGTCATCATCGGTGCCGGTAGTATCGGAAATGTACACCTCGTGCTCTGATGAAACTATGTCGTCTGATACTATGGCCATGGGATTCGTAGTGTCCATCTTTCTAGTACATGATGAAGGCATGACGTTTGTAACACAAACACACATACGTATAACAATCAATCATATAATCATATAAACATATAAGCACATTAGTCACCAAGTAAGCAATCAAATAATTCTCCTAGTCCCACTAGCCTCCCAGCCTCCCAGACTGATCTTCCTAGTCCCACTAGCCAATTCTCCAAGCCTTCAGACTGCTCTTCCTAGTCCCACTAGCCAATTCTCCCAGCCTCTCAGACTGCTCTTCCTAGTCCCACTAGCCAATTCTCCCAGCCTCCCAGACTGACTCCCTAGTCCCACTAGACAACTCTCCCAGCCTCCCAGACTGACTCCCTAGTCCCACTAGACAACTCTCCCAGCCTCCCAGACTGACTCCCTAGTCCCGCTAGACAACTACCTCGGCTTCCCAGACCGAGCCTCGGCCTCCCAGACCGAGCCTCAGCCTCCCAGACTGAGCCTATAACTAATAAATAAAATGTGCTCAACATTTGTTTGTAAAAACGTTTTGGATCTGGACTTAAGTGGTATGCAGTGTAAAAATGTTTTCGTGAGAGCCCTAGTGATCATAGTCTAGACTCGAGAAGGAATCCTAGTTCGCTATGATCAGAGCTCTGATACCAAGCTGTCACACCCTGGCTTTGCGGAAGCGTGGTTATTTTGGTGTGACTTCTTAATACCATAGCTTAATCATAACAAGCTATATGAAATAAAAACCATGCAAGATCATCCATTAAAATAAGTTTTAAGACCAAAGTAACATAACATTTTCTTGGAACTACACTATCATAACATAAAGCATTGTTTTGAAAGACATAAACATCAACATGAATAAAACGCAGTTTAAGGACTGTGACTCATCCAGGTAAAAGTCACATCCCCTAAACCTGGATGACCTCGGAACCCATATGCATCGGGAAAACATAACATACCGCGCCAGATCTTTAATTCCCTGAAATACATGTAAGTTGGAAAAATCAACAATAATGTTGAGCGAGTTCATGTGTAAGTGAGTAAATAAACCTTTGTATGTATAAAAACCCTGGTATGTAGCAAATAAGGAAAAAGAGATCACCAATGGTTTGCAAGGCCATTGATATGTGTGAAGTGCAAGTAGGAAGACTCAAACCAAGCAGATTTATGCGTTGGGTACAAAGTCACCCCGAGGTCCGTACTGATTGGGCCTGGGGTTGGGCTCGCTACACCCAGATAGATCTACCGCTCCTGCCCCTCGGTCCTACCCTGAGGATTAATGGCCTCAAGTTTCTGCCTACCCACTCACATGATCTGAATAATAACCCTCCTTACGCTAACCATACCATGTAAGAAATATTCGTAAACATAATAACATGTATTTCACCCCCACAGTTTAGAAAATTGAAAACAGTTAAGAGAAAAGGGGACATGAACTCACCGAAGTGCGTCTCTAAAAAGTATCTCCCAGAAAATCTACTGTGCGACGACCTACACGTACTAACTTCTATTAGACGGACGGTCGTGCCTTAGTTTAAGGTTTAGTGTGTTTGGGAAATAGTTAGGCAACTATTTCGTGTTTACACTTCGTAATTATTTGATAAATATATTCCTTCCCAAGGATGGGGGATTTAATACATGTGCGTTCGTATACCTTCAAAACATATTATTAAGTCTCACTTAAAAATATATTTTATTTCTAACTCCAAAATATAATCATCTTTCCCAAAAATATTATATTTTATTTCATACAATTTTCCAAAATAATATTCTTGACAAAATACGCGTTCATTAGTATTTTCCGAAAATGCGTAAGTTACAGATAAAGATCGGGTGATAATAATTATATCGTTGTAACTTACTTTTAATTATGAAAGCGTATGTATTACCATGAAACCGTTAATATTTGGTAATATTATTTTTACTCTAAAAATAATATTTACGTAGTTCACAAAATAATCATAAACATTTATACAAGTGATGTTACGGAAAATATATAATAAATATATATGTATCACGTTTTATTTTGTGAAAATCCCACCTCTGATATTTAGAAATTATTGTGAATAAAATCATGGCGAAATTTACATATTTGAAAACAAGCTAAAAATAGATTTACAACACTTGTAGTGAAAATATTCCCAAGTGTTAGGTTTTTAGAAAAATTTCGCCAGAGTTTCCCCTGTAACTGGAGGTGGCCACGCTTTCAAGCGTATCATTTTCTTTTATAATTTCAAACCAACAATTTTCTCATTCAATCAAAACAATGTTCAAAGCATCAACTAGTCAAAATATATATAAATCGCATAAATTACATGAACTTGTGATTTACTCAAAAACTTGTAGTAATTCCCATTACTTTTAGTGGATCTTTATATAACCCAACCCGGTTTCGTAAAAACCTTGTTTTTAAAGAAATTCCCATCTTTACAACTTCTGGTAAAATTTGACAAAACAAGTTCTTTGTCGAAACTTAGTGTTACACAAGTGTTTACACACTTGTGTGTTTAAAAATCATTCTTGTTCATGTAAGATCCGGTTTTAGAAAATAAGATTTCCTTGACACTCGGTCCTTTGAAAATACCGCTTGTAGTTCCGTAGATCTACTAGTTTTAAACACCACTTCGTAAGTAAAATCGTTTTTACACAAGTTCAAGTTTCTCGTGAGGTAGAGTTTCAACACTTAACCCTTGTTACACTTAAACAAGCTCTATGTCATGATCCATGATCATGACCAATCCGGGTTAAACGATGATCCGAGCTACCACAACATAGATCGGCCCCAAATAATTACACAAAACAAATCCTACATGATTTACACAACAATCAAGCTTTTATCCATCATTCTTAGCATTTTTAGTAGACTTTTTCATATCATTTTGCATGTTCACGAATTTTAACCGTCATATATCGTTTTAACCGCCTTAAAATAGTTCGAGAGTGTGATTATAGTTACTTACTACTAGCTCGAGGCTAGGGAAGATTCTAGTCGCAAAATGAGTGGATAAAAGCAATGAGAAGAGGTCCTTTGCCTTTCAAATGCACCAAGCTCCCTTGTAGGTGATCCTTAGCGCTTGTATGATCTTGGAATGAGATGATCAAGATCGAAAGATGGATGGATGATATAGGGGGTGTTCGGCCGTGAGTTTAGCAAGGAGAGGGAGAGAGAGCTTTGTGGTGAGAATGTTATATTGTGCTAAGTCTTGATCTTATAGGCAATATTAAGTTCATTAACCAATGGATTTTATGTCTACTTGATATTAGACATAGGTGATTATATAATCTAGCAAGTACAATTGGTGTCACCTACATGGTGACCGAACTCGGTTACAAGGGAGGGGGTTTGGTTCGATTCCAACTAGCTGGTTAAGCATTAGTTATGTTAAGTAGGACCCTTAAGTTAGTTACTAGAATATAGTGTCTTGTGGCGGGTATTAGGGTATTCGGGAACCCTAACTGGTTCAGAAAAAGAGAAACAAAGTATATGGCAATAATTTTTATGTTCCGGGTATAATCCGGTTGTTCGGTTGGATAGAGATCCGTTAAAGTGCTTAACAAAGCTTTAAAGTGTCGTTATTATTATTTTTAGTGACACAACTTATTCCCGACACTTTGGAAAGTGTCCAGTAACATTTTTCTCATGTTTTGGCACTTTATTAGGTAGCTTAATGCTGAATTTTAATTAAAGTGCTGAATTTTGTACTTAAAGTACGTTTTAGGCACATCCGGTCACTGTAATCTCATTCCTAGTGACGTAGTTCTACAACCCTTATATCCCTACACTCACCACTAGTGTAGCAACTATCTCAGGCTCTTACAGGCCTTAGAGGCAGTAGCTGCCTGGTGCTAGTTATTACAGCACGTTTAATAGGTTATCCGTTCATTGTGCTACTGTGCTTTTGGTGCATCGAGGTTGTCACAAAGGTGCTGTAAGGAAAACATAGAGTGACGGCAAGTAAAGTATGATGCAAGTAAGTACATGTATCAGCATTCAAGTAGCAGTTTATCCACAAGTTCAAGTAGGCACAGTAATTAAGCAGTAATTAATTATTAATTAAGTCGTACGGATACCTGGTTTAGTGAGGGTTGTCACAGGTTTGGAAGTGGGAGAACATTGCAATAGATCTCATCACTAAGTTACCGCGTACGTCTAAAGGTCACGATGCTATTTGGGTTGTTATCGATCGATTAACGAAATCAGCTCATTTTATACCGATTCGCGAGGATCTATCTGCTGATAAACCTGCAAAGATTTATGTTGATGAGATTGTATCACGGCATGGTGTTCCTTTAGATATCATTTCTGATCGTGATGCTCGGTTTTCATCTCATTTTTGGAAGACCATGCAATCTGCGTTGGGAACCCAACTGAATCTAAGCACTGCTTATCATCCCCAAACAGATGGACAATCTGAGAGAACGATTCAAACTTTGGAGGATATGCTTAGGGCATGCGTGATAGACTTTGGTGGTAATTGGGATTCTCATCTTCCACTGATCGAGTTCTCTTACAACAACAGTTATCATGCTAGTATTAATATGGCACCATTCGAAGCTCTCTACAGTCGAAAATGTCGTTTACCTGTCTGTTGGAATGAGATCGGTGAAGCTCAGCTTACTGGACCTGAGCCCATTCTGGAAACAACAGACAAAATCAAGAAAATCCGCGATAATCTTGTGACAGCTCGAAGCCGTCAAAAGAGTTATGCGGATATGCGACGCAAGCCCTTAGAATTTCAAATCGGAGACCGTGTCCTACTCAAGGTGTCACTTGCACCCCAATATGTTGGACCATTTAAGATTGTTGAAAAAATTGGAAAGGTTGCCTATCGACTAGATCTACCTCCAGAGCTTGGAAATATTCATCCGACTTTTTACGTGTCCAATTTGCGAAAGTGTTTAGCTGATGCTGATCTTCACATTCCTCTCGACGAGATTCAAATCGGTGAAACGATGCACTTTGTCGAGAAACCTGTGGAGATAGTGGACCATACATTCAAACAGTTAAAGAACAAACGGATTCGATTGGTCAAAGTTCGCTGGGAATCCAAACGTGGCCCCGAGTTTACTTGGGAACGTGAGGACCAGATGAAGACGAAATATCCGCATTTGTTTTCACAAGTTTCCTCTAAATAAAATTTCGGGATGAAATTTCCTAAAGTAGGGGAGACTGTGACAACTGTGTTCTGTAATCATCGTATAATGTTAAACAATGTTGATTATCAATAAAACAATGTGCTTTGGTGTTATTATATGTGTAATTGTGTTTGATGATTTTACAATTTGATTTGATTCTGATTTCAAGCTTTAAATTGCTTTCTGGAAGGTTATACGCAAACTGGTGCGTAAATGCAATCAGTTTAACGCGACGTACACTCCAGAACTGTGACATAAGCCAAACATACCCTAAATACCTTTTACATAACTTAGAAATAAGTTTCGAAGGATTCGGTATGGCGAAAACATATTTATTTGAACTAAAGAACTAATTGCTACAAAACTGCGAAACGAACGTTGGTGACCGCCCGGATAATATTTAAATCCTAAAAAATATTCTGTTATGATTAAAATTTTATTTTTAATCAGGTTCGTGTTGAAAAATAAATTAAAACGCTTAAAAACGTTATTTTTCAAGTTTAAGCGCGTACCGCGTGTTTCTGCGCAACACAGTGCTTATACTGCAAAACGCAGACAACACAGCCAGTCTCGGCAACTGAAATTTATTTCAGTAATATTTTGGTGAGATTATTTTTATAGAATAATAAAAATAATTTAGAACGCCATAAACCGGGATTTAAACGCTAGATAAAATACCCGGTATCCAGTTAAATACCTGTTTTATCAAATTTACCATTTAAAATTTACATTTAACCCCCCCCCCCCCCATATGATATTTATGGTCACATTAAGTGTGGCCCCCACCAAAATATTTGCTAGATCTCTCAATATCTTATTTAATCTTTACATGACACTTGTTGTTGCATGCTTCACTCCATATCTCTTTACATCTTCCAAATCTCTACATAAATCTTCCAAGATCATTTCTCACTGAACAAGATGATTCAACCCCTTCTCCTCTCTCCTCCCATAACCGTAACCATCCCCACCACCTTCATTCCCAACCATTCAACATTGTTCTTAAAGATTCAAGCTCCATTCCAAGCTAGATTCAAGTTGGTGTGAAGATCTAAAGGAGTTTCCAAGGTGCTTTCAAGTGATTTCAACCTCCATATCATCAAAATCTCATCAACAACTTACTTGAATCTTGAAGGTATAAATTTTATGTTTAAATCATACTCTTGGTTCTTGGTTGTTCTTGATGATTTGGAAGTTTCTCTTGAATCTTGGAATTTTCACAAACTTGAAATCTAAAAAGAAATGGGTCTTGATACAAATAAAAATGGTGATGCTTATGTGTGTATATAACCGTATACATATATATATATATGTGTGTATGAGCTTTGAGTTTGATTTCTTGAAAAATGCTTGTTTAAGTTGTTGCTTGTTCTTGAATGATAGTTGAAATGCAAGTGTTGGATGATTTGTGTGTGATATGATAAATTTTCAAATACATCAGCAAATAAACATGAATAAGTTGCATATTGGATGCATTTAGATTCATATAAAATAATGATGATATGATAGTGTTGGTGCACTTATGTCTGCACTTTGTCTGTATTCGGTCACAATGTAAAACGATGTCTTTGTTAGTCTGTAAGTTTGACCAAGTCAACCATCCTCCGGTTTGACTTGGCCAAACAGTCAACATTATGTGTGTAATTTGTTTGGTTCGAAGGATGGTCATCGAAGGATCACTTATATCCTTCGATGATGATGAGCTCGAAAGATGGTCCTTCGATGGATGGACCACGAAAGATCACATCTTTCGAGGTACATGTTGATCGTTCGAGCTGTTCCTGGTCGAAAGATGATCTTTCGACCGGTATGCATGATCCTTCGACCAGACCTGCTGGTTTGGGTATAAATACCCGTGTGTTGTGTTCATTTCGGGAGTTAGACACAGAGACAGAAGTTGGACACTTAGAGAGCAGAAACGCACACACACTAGAGAGAGTTTGCAGAACTGATTTGTAAACCTTGTGCTTGTAACGGACCTTTCATACGTTTAATACAAGTGGTGTTAATCATTGAACTTTGCGTGTCGTGTTATTGCGTGTTCTATCTCGGTTTGCTATTTCGGTTGGATTCCGCACAACCGGAGTGGTTAGTATACAAGGATTAGGCGACTAGATCCTCCCCTAGCCGGACCTACAAGTGGTATCAGAGCCTTGGCTCTTATCCTTGTTAAAACCGAGGTGTTTTCGGACTGTTTCTCGGGTTTTAAAGTTTATATTTTCTGGAAAACCGGACTGTTTTTGCTTGGTGTTTTGTTGAAAACCTTGTTGTTTTTGTTTTTCGTTAAACATTCTAGCAAAATCTTGTGTTTGGAATTTTATATTTCACCGAAAACTTATAAGTGTTCTTGAGATCTTCATAGTGTTCTTCATAAAAACTACACTTTTGATCTTAAAATTGAATTTTGAGAAGTGTTTGTGTGTTGGAAGTTGTAAACTGATTAAAATATTTGATCATTACTTGTTTGGTGAAAAACCTGCATGTTCAGACCTGAAAGATATGGTCTGAACATACTTTCTGCCGAAAGTTCTCACCAACCCGTCAACTTTTCACCAAACTGTCCGTTTTGTCAACTGTGTCAGAGCTAGTTCGAAAGATATCCTTCGAAGTCGAAAGATCATCTTTCGACCAAAGGAGGTTCGACAGATAGTCATCCTTCGAGCATCCTTCGAAGTGTGAGACTTATCTTTCGGTCCAAGGAATATTTTCGAAACATATATCTTTCGGTCCACTGCTCATTTTCGAAAGACTAGGATCCTTCGACTGGGGAGTCTTTCGAAGTCATCTTTCGTGTGTATCTTTCGGTCTACAGTACTTTTTCGAAGGATAAGGATCTTTCGGTTGGAGAATCCTTCGAAAACATTGCTCGAAACTCAACAGAGATCTTTCGAACCCTGTTGATCCTTCGAACAGGTGTGGATCTTTCGATCATCAGTCTGTTTGTTCTTAACAGTTTGTGTTTTTCAAGTGTCTTTCGACAGGTATCCTTCGGCTAATCAAAAATGAATCCAAGGTGGAATACTTTGGTAAATACAGATATGTATTTTGGTACTCCGTCATCTTCCACACCGGTATCTTCACAAGCTAATGCTATTTCTACCGGTCAATGGGCATTTGTATCCAATCAAGTTCCAAGTGTTCAAAGCATTCTCTTAAGCGAGAGCGAAACTGGAAGCTTGAATCGGCCTCCAAAGTTGATGCACTTGTATGAATATCCAGGATGGATTGATAGATTTCATACATACGTTAAAGGTCAAAATACAGAATTGTGGTTGCGGTTCATTACAGATTTTGATCAAACAATAGAAGTTGCAGCATCATCTGCAGCCACGTTTGCAGATCTTACAGAAGATCAGAAGAAGGTGTATGATTTGGAAAAGAAGGCATATGCCATTCTCACTCAGGCTTTAAGTAAAGACATTTATCATCAATTCGTTAGTTACAAGACAACGAAGAGATTGTGGGACGCGTTAAAGACAAGGGGCGTAGGAAATGAAGCGACACGCCAATTGAGAAAAGAATTGCTAAAGAAAGAGTTTGATGGCTTCACTTGTATGGAGAATGAGTCGTTACATGATTTGACAAGTCGATTTAATCATTTGTTGACTGAATTGGCAAATTTTGAGGTTGTTACAACTGCAGCAGAGATTGTGAAAAAGTTTGCAGATGCGTTGCCACCCCAATGGAATACCTTCTTGGAAATCATGAAGTACAATGGTACTTTAGCTACAACAAGCTTCAACGACTTTGTACAAATTCTAGAAAACAAGAATCAGGAAGAAATTCTCAAGGCAAAAAGAGTTGCAGTGCCACAAAATCCTGATATGTATTATGGAACTTCTAGCACTTCTACAAAACCTTCTTCGCATGCTCCAATCCAAACAGCATTTGTGACTAGCACTGATATGTATGGTAATACTATCCAAGTGCCGGTTCCTCCAAAGACAGACATGTATGGAAATCTGCTAGAACCAGTTCCTCAACAGCAAAGCCAACGACCTCTCAGACCAACTGATATGTTCGGGAATCCATTACCAGTTCGATCTCCCGGAACAACAGATATGTATGGGAATCCACTTCCTCCTCAATCTACAGTTCCAACAGACATGTATGGGAACCCACTTCCTCCACAACAGCAAGCCTGTTATGGAAGCACATCATCTGCTGGTCAACAATCAAAGCCAAATACAGTACGGCTCGACACCTCAAGCCTTTCTAAAGTTAGTGTGGAAGTAGCAAAGGAACACATGGAGCTGCTAAACACTGTGGTGAGCGCATACTGTGGTTTAGTAGAAGGTCAGATTGGCAACATTAATCTGACTCAAGAAGACTATCAGCAGATAGACAAGGAAGAGATGGAAATGATGGATATTAAGTGGGCCTTTGCCAGTGCTGTTAGGCGAGCAAAGGATTTCATGGAGAGAACTGGCCGAACCAGCTTGGAAAGCAAGAAAGACACCAAGTATGGGTTCGATAAACAAGCGGTTAAATGCTTCAACTGTGGTGAACGTGGCCATTTCAAGCGTGAATGTACAAGGCCATCTCAACATGGGAACCAGAATCCCTTCAGAGGTCAAGGCAACCAGCAGAACCAGAACAGGAACAATGTTCGCACAATGGTGCCTGTCAACAATCAGACTCAGGCAGGACCATCAAATGCCAATCAGGCACTTGTGGTTCAGATAGATGAAGGTTGTGACTGGTCACTACAGTTGGGAAATGATGCTCCGGATGGAACGGCGTGTTTTGCTGAGATTGTCAAGGATCTTAATCACACCAGTGGTGGAGAATCTTCCGCCAATGGTGGTGACTCCTCTGAGGATGAAGACTCTTCTGGTTACAGCAGAAGTTCGGATGAAGAATCCTCGAGCTCAGGTGATGATCATGTGGATGAGACATCAAATGCGTCAATCGATGCAAATATTGATGAGCTGTTGGAAGAAACTGCAGCAGGAATTCAAAGAAGATCTATCTTGGTGGATCAAGCTGCTTATTCTTCGTCTTCTCTCCATTCAGCCTTTATGGCGAATGTCGACAGTTCATCAAGTCAGGTATGTGTCGATGAACCCACTTCTGTTAGCTGTGATAATTGTGATAGATTGCTTGCTAGATGTGCTGATTTGGATGCAAACATGTCTGAGTTGCAAGGCAAACACGATGCTTTACAAGCTAGTTTGTTTGAATTGCAAGACAAACATGTTTCTGTGAATGATAGGTGGTGTGAATTGCAAAGCAAGCATGAGTCTTTGCAAGAGAAGTATGATGTGACATTTATTCATAATCAGAAATTGACAGTTGATATTTCAAAGTGCACTGAAGCCAATATGTTTTATGAAAACCATGAAAAGAATTATAAATCAATGATTGAAACATTGAAGAAAGATAAAACAGAGCTGACTAAAATGGTTTCCAGAAAACAAACAGACATTAATTTGTATATCACTCGTCTTGAGGTGATGCAAAAAGAAATGGCTTGTGTTAAAACAGAAAGTGAGGCGATCCGACTCAAGTTAGACAGTTATTTGAGTTCTAGCTATGTGTTGGATCACATCATTGATGTTCAGAAAGAGAAAAAGGATGTCACATGCATAGGTTACAAGAAATGTCCACCACCCGTGAGAAACAATTTTGATGCCTTGCCTGATGAGGAGTACAGAACTCACTTTGAACCATCTGTTCCTCTAGATGTTAATGAATTTGCAGCAGGACTCGGATACAAGAAAGATGTATCGTCAGATTCAGATGTGTCAGCAGATACTTTTGTAACTGCTGAACAGAATCAGGATCCTCCAGTTGTTGTTGAGGATGCTGATTCTTCTGATGATGAGTCTGATGATGCTGATTCGGAAAAGTCTGATGCAGTAGTCAAAGAAGAGGACATACCTCTTGAGAATCATATCCTATGTGATCCTCCCACAAAACCTGCTAAGACTGTTCCAACCGAGTCCACATCTGCAAAAGAGTCGGAGAGTGTGGATTTGCTGTACACTCTTGTTGGTGATGATAAAATCTATTCAGACAAAGATTTTCCTATTAAAAATGTTAATCAATCTTTAATCAGTAAAGTCTTTGAAAATTCTACACGTAAGTTTTTGGGAAAGACAGGACCACATGTTACAGTTACACAGTGTCCTCCTATCCCAAAGGCTGAAGTTAGAAAACAGTTTGGGAACAAGAAATTACCAACAGTGCCAAAACAGCAAAACCATACCAAAACAAATGGTAAGACACCGGCTCAAGATCGAAAGAAGCCGAATCAGAAGAAGAAGAAGAATGTGAACTTTGTGAAATCGAAGGGAACGGACAAAATTGAAAAGTTTGCAAATCAATCTAACCTAGATTTTGTCCAAAAGGCAACAGTGATGAAAAGGAATGAACCAAGTAGTTCAAAACCTAGTACCTCGGGTTCACAAAGTTCATCATCGGCAAGACGACCACATGATACTTCGGGGTTTGTTGAACGAAGATCATGTTTTGAATGTGGTACAATTGGGCACATTGTCAGAAATTGCCCGTATCTTCATAAGTTAAAAGGAAAAGATGATGATCCCCGTGGCCCAACTGACCGTAGGCGATCTGTTTCTGTAAAACAAGATCCCCGACTCATAAGAGAAAGGGAAAAGAAACAGAAACGCCAACAGGTCAAGAAAATTGAAAAGGCAATTAAAACCGATGTGGTTCACAAACCATCTGTTTCAGTTAAACCAGATAATTCAAAGTTTTCAAAAACTTCAAACAATCAAACTGGTAAAACTCAACAGACCTGGAAACCGAAAACGGTTACTGAATCAGGGGGACCATCAAAATTTCCGAATCATCAAAAGGTGGAAGTTATTGTTGTTGATAAGAATGGAAGACCCAAGACCACAATGGCTTGGGTCCCCATCTCCAACTAATCATTTGAGTTCATGTGCAGGGTGTTCCAGGAGGAACTATCAGTAGTCATTGGATTGTTGATAGTGGGGCATCCAGGCACATGACAGGCGACATGAAGCTTCTCTACGACGTCAAATCTATTAGAGGAGGTTATGTTGCTTTTGCTGGAGATAAGGGCGGATATATAACGGGTGAAGGAATGATTTCCAACGGGGTTGTTAGCTTTGACAAGATCAACTTTGTGCAACAACTTGATCACAATCTTCTTAGTGTTTCTCAAATTTGTGATAAGAAGTTCTCGGTACACTTTGATGCTAATGGATGTTATGTGCTGAAACCCGGCGTCAAAATTCCAAAAGAATGGATTCTCTTGTCGGCTCCAAGGATAAATGATCTGTATGTCCTTGATATGAGCCAAGCTATCACAACGTCTGCACAAGCAACATGTTTCGTTTCAAAAGCCACAGAAAAAGACACAATCTCTTGGCACAGACGAATGGGTCACATTCACTTACGCAAAATGAATCATTTGGTGTCAAATGAATTGGTGAATGGTGTTCCTCTTAAAAATTTCCATCTTCAAGACGTCTGTGTCTCGTGCCAAAAAGGAAAACAAACGAAGAAGCGGCACCCTACAAAGAAAGTCAACACGGTGGCTGTTCCTCTTGAACGTTTGCACATGGATTTGTTCGGTCCTGTCAAACACAAAAGCATTAGGAATGATCAGTATTGCCTCGTGATTACTGATGATTATTCAAGATTTTCTTGGGTGGCGTTCATGGCACACAAGAGTGAAACCTTCGGTATTATTAAAAACTTGATCATTCAGATTGAGAATCTTTACAACTTGAAGGTTAGGCGGATACGTAGCGACAATGGTACTGAATTCAAAAATCATGCCATGGCGGAGTTTTGCACTTCAAAAGGTATTCTTCACGAATTTAGTGCAGCTTATACTCCTCAACAAAATGGCGTCGCTGAACGTAAGAACCGCACATTGATCGAGACTGCTAGGACTATGTTGGTAGAGTCGCAGCTGCCCATTCCATTCTGGACTGAAGCTGTATCCTCTGCATGCTACACTTTGAACCGAGTCCTTACAGTCAAAAGGCACAACAAGACCTGCTTTGAGCTTATCAACAAACGGAAACCAGACTTGTCTTATCTTGAACCGTTTGGAGCTCCTTGCACAATTATCGATCCTCATGGAAAGTTTGGGACAAGATCTATCGAGGGATACTTTCTTGGGTATTCCACCCCAAACTTAAGAGTCTGGAATCTAGAGACTAAAAGGGTCGAGGAATGGTCTGAAGTCAGAGTACAAAGGCACACTTTACCAGTCAGAAATCCTGGTCAGCCTTGGATGTTTGAGTACGATGACTTTTTCAATTCGATCAATGTTGAAGCCGTTGAAGAAAGTGCTGCGGCAAGGATGTTTTTCGAGAGCGACAATGCAACAGATTCACCGTTGGTTCGTCCCATTATAGTCAATCAAGAACCATCTTCAGTGAACAATAATGCTCTCGACAATGAGGATTTTCAAGATGCTACCGAATTGAACGAATCTTCAGAGGATGATGAATTTCTAGATGCAGACCAAGGACCATCAGCAGCAGTACATGGTACTTCAGAGGGTACACCTCCAGTGGATGTCCCTAGAACAGCTGAAACTTCTGCATCATCCTCTTCGTCAATTCCGGGACTTGAATTGATTGCTGATCTCAATCTCAACAATCTGGGTACAAATATTCCAGTTCAAGATAATCCAGAAACAAGGATTCACAATACCCATCCTCAACAAAACATCATCGGAAATGTACATAGTGGCGTTCAAACAAGAAACATGTTGCGAAATAACAACAATGCAGGCTTGTATGCAACTATCCGAGAATCTGGTCAACAGAATGATTGGTCTTTCGCGTGTTATGTCTCACAGGAAGAGCCAAGAACTTGGAAAGATGCTTTGAAAGATAGCTCATGGGTTGAAGCGATGCAGGAAGAACTGCAACAATTCCAGAAGCTTGGTGTCTGGAAACTCGTAGAGAAACCTGCTGGATACAAGAAGATTGGTACCCGTTGGGTGTTTAAATGCAAGAAGGATGACCGTGGGATTGTTATTCGGAACAAAGCTCGATTAGTCGTTCAAGGTTTTCGTCAGATTGAAGGAATCGACTACAACGAAGTATATGCACCTGTTGCACGTCTAGAAGCCATTCGGATCTTTCTGGCCTATGCCTCATTCAAAGGTTTCAAGGTATACCAGATGGACGTGAAGAGTGCTTTCTTACATGGTGTGGTGGAAGAAGAGGTGTACGTCGAACAGCCTCCAGGTTTTGAAGATCCTATCCATCCCGATCGGGTTTGGTTGCTCAACAAAGCTCTTTATGGTCTACATCAAGCACCGCGAGCTTGGTACGCAACCTTATCTAATTATCTGTTGGAGAACGGTTTTCGCAGAGGTCTTATCGATTGCACTCTTTTCATCAAAGATCAAGATGGAGATCTTCTTCTGGTACAGGTATACGTTGACGATATTATATTTGGTTCTACTAATGATGTTTTGTGTAGGGATTTCGAGCGTGTTATGCAGGATAAATTCGAGATGAGTGCTATGGGGGAAATGACTTTCTTTTTGGGCCTACAAGTACAACAAACCGAGTCTGGGATATTCATCCATCAGACTAAATTTGTTGGTGACATCTTGAGCCGGTTCCAGATGTCTGATGCAACGCCCATCGGTACCCCGTTGCCACAAAATCACGGAATTACTCCAGACTTGAAGGGTCAAGATGTTAGCCCCTCACACTACCGCGCGATGATAGGATCTCTTATGTACCTCACAGCATCAAGACCAGATATAATGTACCCAACGTGCCTGCTTGCCAGATATCAAGTGAACCCGAAGGCCTCACATCTTGCAGCTGTAAAAAGGATGTTTCGTTATTTGAAGGGTTGCCCTGACACCGGTCTGTGGTACCCTAGGGATAATAACTTTGACTTGATCGCATTCAGTGATTCTGATTTTGGCGGATGCAAAATCGACGGCAAATCCACAACGGCTGGATGTCAGTTTTTGGGAAATCGCCTAGTCACATGGCAGTGCAAGAAGTAGACGTGCGTCGCTACATCAACATGCGAAGCTGAATACATTGCTGCCTCAAGTTGTTGCTCCCAAGTCCTGTGGATACAACAACAAATGCGTGATTACGGTTTTGAATTCCTAACTACTCCTATTTACGTTGATAATTCTGCTGCATTACAGATCACTAGAAATCCTGTGCAGCATTCAAAGACTAAGCACATCGAAATTAAGTATCACTTCATACGTGATTGCTTTGAGAAAAGGCTAATCGATGTTGCTTACGTCCACACCGATGACCAACGTGCCGACCTTTTTACCAAAGCTTTTGACAAATCAAGATTTGACTATCTTTTATTGGTAAATGGCATTAAGGTTAAGCAAGAGTAAAACCAACATCGGAAAATCATTTTTGTAAATACCTTTGTGTTTTAAATTTGTCTTAGTTTATTGATTTTTAGGGGGAGTAAATCCAAAATTTAAAAATCCAAAAACATTAAAATTTTTTTTCAAAAACACAAAAACAATAGAAAAACAAAAATGAGTTTCCTGGCGAGCAAAAGAGAAAATGATAGTACATCAGTGGTCTGTCTAAACCTCTCCAAACCTAAAATGAAGAACGATAAGCAGCTCTATATAAGATGTATCGGTAGGCTCACAATCATTTTAAAAGTGTGCAGGGTGATATAAACTTAAATCGACTGAAGACTGGGTGGGAACCATTCATTGGCATATGGTCTTAGTACCGAAATTTCGTTTGAGAGATTGCCGAGGTTCTGAGATATTCGGTCTTTATGCTGCTTATCATCTGGGTATCATGGTTGTATCTTTTACCGAAAAATAACGGGGACGCAAGTCTAGATCTTCCATGATACTATACATACGTGTACATATTGCATACGACCTCAATAAGTGATAAACAATCACATGTCCAAACAAATAAGTGATAAAATATCACAAATTCTTTCCGGGTGTCAAGTTCGTCTCTCTGCTGTACGAAAGTACTGACCTGTTCACGGACTTGCTCCTGTGCCCTCATGCATCGAAAATCAAGTTCCTCATCAATAAGTGATTATATCACATAGGGCTTGTTTTCAAAAACAAAATAAGTGAGAATCTCACATCATATACGGTCAAACAGATGATAATCGGTATACTCACCGGTAAGATGAACCCTCGTGCATACCTTGATACGGGAATGTGTCGTGATGTGGATGAACACCGGTCGGTAAGTATAAATCATACCTTAACGTATCCCCTCGCCATGATTACATCTGATAAGTTGAGCTTATGTGGACAACAATACCGATAATTGTTATAGGATGCTTATCTTAATGTTATCTAAATGAACAAACAAGAGCGTTTTGGCATGACCGTACACTGATATGATTCTCTTACCCTCGAAACTCGCAAAAAGAATGTTTGTATATATATTTATTTACTGCTTTCAGTCTTTACATTTGAAATATTCAAAAATACCAAAAAGATTTTAGGTGTGTTTTAATATAAACTTTATAAAAGCCAAAAAGATTTTATTTCTTTTTTTATTTTCGATCGTACGATGTTGGAGCTCGAGTCTTCGTTACCTGAAACCTGAACGAAAACCGAAAACGACTAAATCTTCATAAACGGTCGAAATGTGCAAGTATTGAAAGTTAAAATTGAAATTGATAAAATTTGTTAAACTTTCAAACTGTCGGACGGTGTTTGTTTAAAACAATGGTCACATGTGTGTCGTTTGCTTATGATATTCCAGGCGGTTGTTCTCATTACGCGTTTAGATTTCTTGCATGTGCAGATTCTAAAGGCTAGGAGAACATGGTCGATGACAAGCTTCGGAATGAAGACACAACGTGAAGGCACTCAAATGATGAAGATGATCGAGTTGCCGCTGACCATCATCAACACCACAAGGATCTCACTTCATAAAGATAAAGACTTTCACGAGCATAACTCAAGGGGGAGCTTATGTTAAGGGGGAGTTTGTCAACACACTTCCTACGTGATACGGGGAGTTTGTTCATACACTTTCTGCTTTCAAGACGTGAAGACTTTAAAGATCCTCCGACATTGAAGACTTGAATAGAAGTCAAAGACTTGAAGACACGAGAACTTACAAGAATGAAGATCGAGACAAAGCAACAGCTGTTTGTTGATAAGCCAGACAAAGCTACAGCCAAGGGGGAGTTTGTTGGTGCACTTATGTCTGCACTTTGTCTGTATTCGGTCACAATGTAAAACGATGTCTTTGTTAGTCTGTAAGTTTGACCAAGTCAACCATCCTCCGGTTTGACTTGGCCAAACAGTCAACATTATGTGTGTAATTTGTTTGGTTCGAAGGATGGTCATCGAAGGATCACTTATATCCTTCGATGATGATGAGCTCGAAAGATGGTCCTTCGATGGATGGACCACGAAAGATCACATCTTTCGAGGTACATGTTGATCGTTCGAGCTGTTCCTGGTCGAAAGATGATCTTTCGACCGGTATGCATGATCCTTCGACCAGACCTGCTGGTTTGGGTATAAATACCCGTGTGTTGTGTTCATTTCGGGAGTTAGACACAGAGACAGAAGTTGGACACTTAGAGAGCAGAAACGCACACACACTAGAGAGAGTTTGCAGAACTGATTTGTAAACCTTGTGCTTGTAACGGACCTTTCATACGTTTAATACAAGTGGTGTTAATCGTTGAACTTTGCGTGTCGTGTTATTGCGTGTTCTATCTCGGTTTGCTATTTCGGTTGGATTCCGCACAACCGGAGTGGTTAGTATACAAGGATTAGGCGACTAGATCCTCCCCTAGCCGGACCTACAGATAGTGTGCTTTAGGCACTTGTACATGAGAATACATGTTGATTAGCTCAAGAAGTGATAAAAAAATGGTTATTTGACAAAAATGTTTTAGAACAGATTATAAACACTAAAAATAACATTATTTGGTATATTATAATGGCATGAAACTTTGACATAGGTTTGATAGCTTTGCGTGTTGTACATATAGCTTAAAAAGTGGTAAAATATGTGAAAGTTGCATGATTTATGTGCTTTATGTGAGATCTGCACTATCATAAGTATAACCACTATTTTATTCAGTAAATAACATGGGTTATGTTAAAATATCAAGTCATTTCGATTTAGGATGGTTAGGGTAACGTTCGATGCAAAACTATGCGGTAAAACGGTTAAAAATCGGCTTTTCGGAGGATTTTTATTAAACTGTTTTAGATCAGTAATTAAACTAATATTTTTGATATAAAAATAAGTATTTTAACTTATATTAATTTTACTTGGTGTTTGGTTAGTCATAAGTGACTTCCGGCGCCCAAAAATGTTACCGAATCGCTAAAATAAGTGTTTTTCGACATACACTATAATGGGTTGTCCATGGGTAAATTTTATTTGTTACAATGTGTTATGTGTTTTATAATATGTGTATGATGACATGATAATACTTGACAAGATTATGTGTATTACGCTTGAGTATATATATATAAATACACCAATATAATAAAAAATAATAACTTTTTGAGAAAAATCTCAAAGTTATGTGAAAATTCTAAGTATCGGAGAAACTTATGTATTTTGTCGGTTTTTGATTATTAAATCATTCTTATTTAATTTAGGACGAATAAACAATTTGAGGGATTGTGTTAACATATAAAAACGCACCCAAAGGTGAGTACATAGATCCCCTCTTTTTACTGTTTTCGATTGTTTTGGGGTGATTCATATGTTACAAAACGATTTCGATATTCGAACAATGGTTTCAAAATGATTGTGATGGTTTATACCAAACTAATAACGATTTTGATAATGTAAACGAACTTGTTGGTTGTAGTTACATAACGAATGACATTCATTAATTTTGGCCGAACCGACCAGTATTAGGTTATGGTACTATAGGATCTGACAAGTCCCGTTATCAGACTGCACCCATGGTTATGTGTGGGTTATGTGGGTAACGACTGAACCTGATGATTGTTAACTTACCCTTTGGTGGTTTGTTAATACGAGTTGAACAAGTTAAACGATGAACGAGTCACGAAGGTTTGAATGTTATAAACGAGACGACTAAAAGTAGTTTTCACAATTAAAACGAGAACGATTTTGAACGATTATGAACGATTTAAACAAATGAACGATGATCTATAACGAGAACGAGTTAAACAATGTCACATAATGATGTTTACGAAACTATATAAACCATACGAGTTTTATTACGAGAACGATTTACGATTTGGTTTACGAAAACAAATGTTTTGGGTTAAGATTCATGGCATCGAGGTGTTGGGATTGAACCCTGCCAGAGGAACAGATAATGAAAGCCAAAACCGGATCATGACTGTGGATTCACAATAAGCAGCAGTTTACACTTAGTCTTCTCCCTTGAAAGAGATTATAACATCTGATGGTCTTGCATCCACTGCCCGGATACAACTGTTGTTGTTCTTCTAACTACTGATGAAGCCAAAAGACTGCTGAGAACTAAGCACTGCTGATGACAAAGCACTGCCCAATTAAGGACAGATCAACCTTGAGGAAAGCACTGACATAAAGAGAGAGCAGTAGTTTAGTATATCATTTGTTTCATGTATAGTCAGTAGTTAAGGTTTAGCAGTGTTTGTATAAGAGCAGTCGATACAGGTTGTTAGACTTTTAGACGTCGCTTTCATGGTGACATCAGCTTAGATGCCTCAGCGGTTTGGATTGTCTATAAATGGAATAGTGCTCTGTACTGTTACATTTGATTCGTCCTGAGTGAGTTCCTCTCCTCAGTTCAATCCTTTCATCTTGTGCAACCAACCACTGTAGTATCAGGCTGAGGGGGAGCTTAGTTTATAAGCATACTTGTAATCTTTTGAATTGCTTTGTAATCTTTCGACTCTATGAAAAGCAAATGTTTATCAAACTATTTTCTCCTTTGATTGTGTTTACAAAGTTTGTTATTCATTCCCGCTGCACTTTACATTGTTTCATATTCATTCATTGTTCAAATTACACAAACAACCACAATCATGAGAGCCTCCGATCCTAATAATTGGTATCAGAGCAAGGACAGTCAAATTCGATCTAACAATCAATTTGACATAACAGTTCGGCTCAAAATTCATTGATACTAAGGTTGGTTGTATTTTGTTGAAAAACAGAGTAACATATGATCATGCATAAAGCTGTTGTTCAAATACTCTGTAAAACAACCAAGATGTCATAAGACACACAAATTTCACACAGCAAGTGATATCATGCACAAGTCAATCATAATTTCTTATTTTCAAAATTGATTTCAACTACTGTGATGAAAACTTGTGATGTCACTACATTAGATGATAAAGTTGAACCTCAGATTAACAAAAGCCTATGTTCATAAAAACATTAGTGTTTTTGCTAATGTAAAAAGAGGGAAATTAAAACTTTAGTCATTAGATCTTATGTGTTGAAAACAGGTTGAGATCCTCAAAAGGAACAAATTAACTCTGTTGAAATACTTTAAGAAAACAGGAGTCAAGATAGTCCGTATCATATGTAATGTGAGATTGGTCAAAAATTTGTATAAATATGGCTAAACCTCTTAAAACATTACTGCAAAATGATTCTGGATTAAGTATTCCTTCAATAAAACCTCCCAGTAAGTATTTTATTACTTGTGAATGGGAAGGGTAAAAAGGGAAGAAGAAAATTCACAAAAACTCAGAAGTGTGTTTATCTCAAAACTTTTGAAGTCAGAAGAAAAGAGTATAAAACATAAAACACTTTAGAGCCAAAAGTTGGGGTAAAAATGGTCATCAAAGCAACTATGTGCAATCATTGTTTCAAGAAAAAGTTCAGGTGATCATGGTATTTCCAGTGAATAAACTTTTAAAAGGACTAGACAAATTTTCAGAATCATCACATAGTAGCAAAGTCTATAACAGGATTTTGTAAAACTCATGTGAACTTGTGTCCTCATTTCTGCTTGTCAACCAATCAACAAGAAAATGGTACCAAACAGTGGACAAAATGCAGTTAAAATTCATACCACTGACCATTCTCATAAACTTGAGCATGAGATGATTATGTGCTTTATTATTGTTTTACCAGGCTCTTTTGGTGCTATTTTTAGAAAATCCTTTAATTATTTTTTCTAAAAAGGATTTTCTCGAATAAAACAGGATATATTATTCTCTATTTTGTTTGGAATGATATATTTTTGAACTTTTACTGGTTTTTGATAGTAAAAGTTTCAATCCCCTGTCAGGATAGATAACCTTTATTTTTGTTGGTTAATTTATCCTCAAGCAGATCAAAAGAAAATGGTATTGTTGTCAAGGTCATGACAAACTCAAGTTTGTTCTTACTTTATAAAAAGGATTGATTGTCAACAGATCTTGAAATACTTGGGCATTCATGTTTTAATTCAAATATTATAACAAGGATGAGTTTCCTTAGTAAAAAGGTTACATCATCTGGGGTACTAAGCCACTGTCAAGAGGTTGAAAAAGCTTCAAAATGTGTAATTGACATGTGACAAAACCTTGAATGAAAATTCTCAAAACAGTTGCTGACATACTGGTCTTTCAAATCATTACTTTACCTCTAACCACTGTCTTGTTCAAACATCTGTTTCCTAATTACTCTCCACTGCTGAAAGTCAACCACTGACCTTTCACCTTCTTGGCAAGCACTGATGCTCAAAATCAGTGTCTTATCCATTGATATACTATCTACTGATAGTAAAAATCATCCACTGATGTCACATTATTACCATTGTAACTACTGATGCTTGGTACATCAGTGGCTCTCAAAACAACTGTTCTCCATTTTTCATCCATATCATCAGAGGTTGACACGTGGTCTGTTTTTAGCCTTCAGATCTTTGTAACCGCTGCCACATTAGCATTCATTTTTCTTTTCCCTAAATAAAGCCCTGATCAAAACCCCAAACAGGGTTTTACACTGTCGAATTGAATTCTAAAATTCTCTTCTCAAAGCAGTTTCCAAACCCTCCATCTCAAATCATTCTCTGTTCTTCTTCTCCTTTTTCAAAATGATGAAATCAAAGTCAAAATCAAAATCAAAATCAAAACCAAAATCACCATCATCTTTCAAAGAGGTCGATCAAACGGCCGCTGAATCCATTGAGATACCATACAAATCCCCTCACAACTATTTGGGTCTACTTACAAAACCCTCGAACAACCACACCTTCGATTCCGTCATCAACACACTATCTGAATCAAAGTACAAAACTTTGTTGTTAGCAGATGCTCCCATTTACTTGCAAACCCAGAGAGAGTTCTGAAAAAATGCTACGCTTGAGAAACAAGATGATAAAGTAGTAGCCATAAACTCTTCGATACAGGGTAAAGCGATTCAAATTACTCCGCTATCAATCTCAGAAGTCTTCAAACTCGATGATCAGAAAGGTAAAACTTCTTTTGATAAAAACGAGTTAAAAGCTGATTTTATGAAAAGGGGATATGCAGAACAATCAAAGGTAGATACCCTACAAAAAGGTTATTTTCCGTCTGCACCCAGATTTTTATTCCACACACTTTTGTCGTGTGTTTCAAATAAAACAACAACGTTTAACGAAATACCATTAAATATTCAATGCCTGAGCTATGCTATTTTAAATAATAAAGATTACAACTACTCACAGGAGATCTTTAATGACTTGGTAAAAAACGTTGATAGCAAAGCATTTTTACTTTTTCCAAGGTTTCTAAGTTACTATTTTGAACAAAAATTTGAAAAAGAAAATGAAAATTTGCTCAAACAATGTGTTTATTTTCAAATAAAGAGTCTGACACCTGAAACATTCACTAGAATGTTGGCACCAATAAAAACAAAAGCAGAGGTGTCTGAGCAGAATTTTGCAGTTACCACTGCTCCTCAGACATCTGCTGCTGAGCCCACTGCTCCAGGTGATCATAGCAGCACTACCACTGCTTTGAAACCCACACCTGCCACTACCAAAAAGACCAAAAAGAAAACATCCAGAAAACCCACCAAACCCAAAACAAAGGCAACTCTGGAAGATGAGATCCCAGAGCAACTGCCAGTGACAAAACAAATGTCACCACAAACCACTGCTGCTACTTCCTCACAGCAGTTGGTAGAATGATCTCCACCATTGCCTAAAACTCCTCCTGCATCCTCAGAAAAGGATCAGGTTGTAAACACAGGGACCCCACAATATGAAGCTCTGGACCTAATCGGATCCATCTTCCTCAGTCCTGATCCCAAGGACATGTCTCTTTCAACTCGCTTACCTTCACCAATAATATTACCACAATCCATGCTACCTTTGTTGCATGCAGTTGTTATAGCTCAGACACAAACCAGTTCCTCTCAATCACTCATCAAAGAGAGTACACACCAACAAGTGACTGGGTCTAATGCTTATACCTCTGCTATCCCAGCAACAACTGAGGAGGTTACAACCCCTGAGTTACAAGTAACTCTAGGTGGTAGTTCAAGTGGAGCAGCAACTACAACTGATGGATCAACAGATCTTTAGTTGGGCAGTTGTTTCATTAGTAAGACTCCCTTGAAAGCAATTTCTTCCATAGCACCATCGGTAACCACCAGTGAGTTGGTTCTAACCACTGGTACCATCAAAGGTTTATCAAGTGCTGAAGAAAGAAGTCCCCAGTACCAAGAACAAGGGGCATCAATGGGTGATTTTTGGGACTCAGTTCCTAAGTCGCACATTGGTACAACCACTGCTGGTGGGGATTCAGATGATCCCATTAAAGTGGGTGATGATTCAAAATATCAGGAATTGACGGGCAGAGTTGAAAAACTTGAAACCTCGGTTGCTGAAATAAAGGATATGGTGCAAGAGATTCTAAAAGCTCAAAAAGCACAATCCACTGTTGCTCCAGCTCAAGCATCTGCACAACCTGCACTTGCTCCAAATGAGCTGTGGAATATTTTCCAGCCCTTACTTGAAAAACAAAAACAGATGGCTGATCAGCAGCATGAGATACATGTGAAAATATTGACAAACATGGTAGAGTCGAGATTTAAAGATACTCAAGCAGACATCAAAGCTATCAAGGCTCATCTCCAAAGCACTTCTGGAAAAGTTCCCTCGACTATCCTTTTTATGGATAACCCCCTTGCAGATAATGCCAAAAAGGGGGAGAATGTCAAACAGATGAAGAAAAAGGGAATTGAAGATGGTCTGTATGTTGAACCAGAACAAGGAAAACAACCATCTAAAATCTTAAAAGAATCAAAATCTCAAACTTCCATCCAAACAGCTGATACAGCAGTAGTTACAAAAACTGCTGTCAGTAGCCAAACAGCTGTCATCTCATCAACACACACAACTTCACCACACACCACCAAAACCACTGCCATACCACCATTTCCTGCCAAAAAGCAGAAGACAACAGATGTTACAACATCTGTTGTAATGACAACAGTGGTTGAAACACCAGTTGTTTCAACAACTGTTAGTCAAACGCAAACCACTACCATTCAATCTCAAACCACTGAGCCACCCAAAACATTATCAGCCTCTCCTACAATAAAAAGGAGAAGGATTCTCATACCTGATGATTCACCACCACCATCACCACCATCAAAAATTACCTCACCATCTTCAACCCCTGCTCAAAAGCAGAAGACATCTACTAACACATCAGTAGTTGTAATGATAACAGAGGTTGAAACACCAGTTGTTTCAACAGCTGTTAGTCAACCATCCACCACTGCTCTCATCATTCCTACATCACAATCAAAACCCTCTTCATCTGCAAAGCTCTACACCAGAAAAAGAAAACTTAGCCAAATGAGGACAAATATGATCCCATTGCTGCAAAATATCCGTTGGAACTAGAAGCTATAAAAAATGAGATGAGGCAATTCTACACTGATGATGATCCTTCAAACAGAAGATTTCATTCACTCGTTGGCTTCATAGTTCCAGAAGACATGGATGAATATCTTGAGCTCAAAACAAGACAGGCTAAGATAAGAGCCAAGGTTGAATGTGAAGGTCAAGGTGATGAAGCGATTGCTGAAAGATTGGAACTTCTGCTCACAAAAGTCAAACAAATAAAAGATTTTGCACAAGAGCTGAGCAAAGAAAAGGCAGATCAACGAAAAGAGATGAGAAGAAAACTTCTTGCATACATCATGCAAGAAAATTTTTATCCTGCTGAAGAAAACCAATTTGAAGAATGGCCAATAGTGGCTTTAAAGAATGAGGCTGATAGGATTGACAGAATCAAGAACGATCCTAGAAAGAAGAAAAATGCTCTAAATTGGAGCAAATACAAAAAGCTCATCGCTGACCTAACAACTGAGTACAAAAGAAAGAAACAGGAGTTGATAGATGCAAAAGTGGACACTGCCAATGCCATATCAAAATGGTCAAAACTGCATACTGATGAAGCCTATGAAAGGCTGAAGAAAAGGAAGATAATTGTTTCAGGCACTTCAAAGAAGCATGAACAAATGATGAAGCTTGAACAACAGATTGAAAACCTCAAAACACTGTTCAAGTCAATAGAAAATCCTATTCTTGTGTCAAACCGAGAAGAAGGAAAACAGCTGACTAGTGAAGAGGTAAAAGAAAAGGAAGCTGAGTACTTCACAGAAACCATCATGAAAATGGGTCTAAAAGAAGAGAGCACAGAAAAACTTCAAAACCTTTTTAAGAAGGTGTTAACTAAGCCTGCATCACCAAATACTTCAGAAGTTTCAGACATTGAGCCAGATCAACAAAAGAGACAGGAGCAGATAGAAAAGGAGACTGCATAAGACATAGCTGTAGCAAACAATGTCATTGAAATGGCCTTCAAACGAATGTCTGAAAGTCTGCAAGTTTTCACAAGGCCAACATCTCCCAACTCATCTTCAAATAAATCTCTCCCAAGAAACGCATTTGGTTTAAAAATACTAAAGTGGCTCTCTGATCAAAAGACCCATGTATTGACTCTGGTCAGAATCAATGGTGAAGTGAAGCATATATCAAGGAATCAAGCACTAGGCCTGGGTGTTGAAGATCTACAAGATCTACTTGACCTTACACTGTGCCGGGATGAAGATGATACAAGTTCTCACGATTTTGAGCTGAAATTTAAAGAACAAGTCAAAGAACTTCTGATGAGAAATAAAGATCCAGAATAATGAAGGGTTTTGGCATTATCTGTTCCAGGGGGAGATTGTTGGGATTGAACCCTGCCAGAGGAACAGATAATGAAAGCCAAAACCGGATCATGACAGTGGATTCACAATAAGCAGCAGTTTAGACTTAGTCTTCTCCCTTGAAAGAGATTATAACATCTGATGGTCTTGCATCCACTGCCCGGATACAACTGCTGTTGTTCTTCTAACTACTGATGAAGCCAAAAGGCTGCTGAGAACTAAGCACTGCTGATGACAAAGCACTGCCCAATTAAGGACTGATCAACCTTGAGGAAAGCACTGACATAAAGAGAGAGCAGTAGTTTAGTATATCATTTGTTTCATGTATAGTCAGTAGTTAAGGTTTAGCAGTGTTTGTATAAGAGCAGTCGATACAGGTTGTTAGACTTTTAGACGTCGCTTTCATGGTGACATCAGCTTAGATGCCTCAGCGGTTTGGATTGTCTATAAATGGAACAGTGCTCTGTACTGTTACATTTGATTCGTCCTGAGTGAGTTCCTCTCCTCAGTTCAATCCTTTCATCTTGTGCAACCAACCACTGTAGTATCAGGCTGAGGGGGAGCTTAGTTTATAAGCATACCTGTAATCTTTTGAATTGCTTTGTAATCTTTCGACTCTATGAAAAGCAAATGTTTATCAAACTATTTTCTCCTTTGATTGTGTTTACAAAGTTTGTTATTCATTTCCGCTGCCTTTACATTGTTTCATATTCATTCATTGTTCAAATTACACAAACAACCACAATCATGAGAGCCTCCGATCCTAACACGAGGTTTTATAAACTATAACCAATCTGTTTTGACTTGGTTATTCCTTTTACAATACCAACATTTTACAAAACAAGGTTTTCTAATATCGATTAACGAAGTTGTACGAGTTATTTCAACATGTAAATGAGCCTTGAATCTGGCACTCTCACAAAACCTATGTGCTCGCCAGCATTTCTTGCTGACTTTGTTTTTACATATATTTAAGGTGATGTTGCTTGATGTTGAATGCTAGGATGCATGAGTCACATAGGACCTGGACGAGACCTTAGTGACATAATAACGATGATAGTCGATATATAACTTGCTTGTTTCATGCTAAAACAATGTAAATTACTTAATGAATAAATAAAACGAAACTCTTTTGTATCCATGGTTGTGAAACGATAATTCTGTTACAACACTCCCCGACGTTTCCGCCACGATTTGTTGTTTTACGTGGTCGGGGTGTGACAATTTCTTCAACAGTGGTTTCTATGGTAGAGAGTCTCTCCGTCAAATCTTGGTATTTTAAAGCATCACCCAAATGAACGGGATCATCTGATTTCCTACCAGTAGTAGTTATATCAGCTGTTGAACCAAGAGGAGTCTCCAATGGTTCATCAACGGATGCCCCTTTTTCTTGGTATTGGGTACTTCCCTCTGCAGTAGTTACCTTGGAAATCTCACCAGTGGTTAGTTTGAACACACCAGTGGATACCTTGATAGCATCAGCAGTGGTTGCCTTCAAGGGAGTCTTACTTATGAAACTACTGTCCAGATGTAAATCAGTGGATCCAACATCTATAGTAGCTGCTCCACTTGAACTACCAACAGGAATTTCATGAAATTCCAGTGGTGTATCCTCCTCAGCTATTTGTGGGATAACCAATTGAGGTGATTCAGACACAGCCATTGTTGAGGTCGTACTCTCTTTAATGTGTGATTGAGAGGGGCTGTTTTGAGTCTGAAGCTCAATGGAATCAAACAGAGGTACAAGGGATGATGGAAGTTGAGATGAAGGGATAGGTGTTGAAAGAGAATTTTCCTAGGGAGAAGGGTTGTTAAGCATATTCTCAAGTGAGGATAATACTTCATGGTAAGGTATCCCTATGCTTACATCATGTTCCTTTTGTGAGGAAGCATGAGGAGTTGAGGTTTTGGGTGGTGATCTTTCCATCTGTTGTGAGGAAGTAGCAACAGTGGTTGTTGGTGACATTTGTGTTATCACTGGGTTAACTTCTAGGATCTCATCTTCCAGAAGACCCTTTTTGGTGGGTTTGGTGGGCTTTGTGGATTTCTATTTGGTCTTTTTGGAGGTTTTTTGTGGGGGTTACACATTAGTGGTTGTGCTGCTGTGTTCACCAAGAGCAGTGGGCTCAGCAGTTGAAGTCTGAGGAGCAGATGTGGACTCATCCAAAATTTGCTCAGACTCCCCTGCTTGTGTTTTGGAACCTTTTGACTCTTTAGCCATGAGGCGAGTAAAAGTTTCAGCAGACAAGCTTTTTATTTAAAAAGGTGCACCTTGTACAAGTACTTGTGCATTTTCTTTTGGGATTTTCTGTTGCAGGTAATACCTCAAAAACCTTGGAAACAATAAGAAAGCCCGTGGCTTCTTTTCTTTAATATTTTTTACATTTTTGACCAAATCATTAAAAATTTCTTGGGAGTAATTGAAATCTGTTTTTGACATGATAGCATACCCCAAGTATTGGATTTTTAGAGGAATTCCATTAGAAGCAGTCGTTTTATTAGACACACAGGTGAGCAGGGTATGGAACAGGAATTTCATAGGAGGTGGAAATTCTCCATTTTGCATAGTAGCTTTTGTTAATTGTCCTGCATACCCTCTTTCGATCAAATCAATTTGATACTCATCCTTAAGGAAAGAAGTTTTACCTGCTTGGTCGTTCATCTGAAAGACTTCTGATATGGTCTGTGGTGATTGGGACCAAAATGCCACCTACTTCTGATGAGATTGCCCATGGCTTTTTATCTTGAATTTCAAGTTTGGCATGTGCCCATAAATCTCGTAGGGTATCTTGGTAAATGGGAGCATTACAGTTCAACAAAGTTTTGTACTTTGATGATGAAAGGGTGTCGATAATGGAATGAAAATCTGTATTTTTGCTTGATTTTTCAAGTGTACAGAGATAATTGTGTGGGTGTTTGATGTTGAGAGCCATGGTGATTGTGAAAGATCGTGAATGGAAGAGAAAAGATGAATATGAGATGGAAACCGCTTTTGAAGAACTTTTGAATTCGATACGGCAGTGAAAACTCTGTTTGGGGTTTTATCAGGATTTTATGTGAGTGAAAAAGTGAATGCTAACTTGGTAGCAGTTTCAAAGATTGGATGGCTAAGATCTGACCACATGACAACCTCTGAGGGAAAAGTGGGAGACAGTTGTTTGGAAACCACTGATGAACAATATCAATGGTTGACAGCAGTGAAAATGAAAACAGTGCCTGATTTTAACTATCAGTGGATAGACATCAGGGGTTGAAGCACTCATTTTTGTCAACAGTGGTCAACATGGAATATGATGAAACAGAGGTTGTCTCTCAGCAGTGGGTGAATTTCAACAATCGGATGTTTGAACCAAACAGTGGATATGGACAGACTTTAAAGGATTAATGAAAATTTTCATTTTAACTATTTCTAAGGATGAATTTTTGATTTTCTGAAAACATTTTAATGCTTTTTTTCATAGAAAACAAGATTTTGCTTGTTATTCCATGTTAAGCATGCCAATTCTAGAGATCAAGCTTTCAAAGGTGGATGTGTCTAATTGATAGTTCCGTAACAATCCGGTTTCAGTCTCGGTTCGGTGAAAAATGGTGAGACGGGTGATTTTTAGCCAAGAACAAATGAAAATGAACAAGAAAGATGGAAACTTTAAGGATTGTAAAATGATAATTTCGTTAAAAGTGATGAACAAAATACAAAATATAATCATCCACCCCGGGTGAGCTCCCCCGGGGTGGTAGCTCACAAATGCACACCCTACAAATGGTGACTAGTATTCTATTTATAGCCCCTTGAGCCTTGTCATCCAAGCAAGCCGCCTCTTGCTTGGAAAAGCTACTAAAAACGCTAAAATGCACAACTATACTAACTAGCATCACTACATCATGCTACATCATACAAATAATAAAATCGCCAATTAAAGTCGCCTTAATTGATAACATCATTCTCTAATTTGGCCCAACAATATTCCCCCGAGAATGATGCTATCAATTCTTCAAATGATCTTCAAAAATAAATCTGACGTCATCTTCAAATCTTCACAAATCGGCTAAATACCCAAAATCTTCATTGTAGTTTTCCCTCGCAAATGTAGACCCTCCTATATCTTGTCGATCAAAGCTCCTTATCTTACTTTTGAAGATACAATTGTAATAGGCATATGATAGGGTTCGAACTCCAATGATAAAAATTAAATAATTAGCTTCATTGTGATGATCGTCAATTCTATCAGATTGCATTGGGCTCCCGATCCAACGCTAAAGTCGCCGATAATTTCTTTGGTGATAAAAACGCAAAACCCACAAAAGTCGCTGGCCCATAAAACATATCATAAAATCACTGGCGCAGTCTTGTTCGCGTCCCAAAACAAATGTATAATAAATCCTGGCCCTTAAAGAAATCCAAATAATATAAGCCATCCTTAAAAAATTAATTCAATGTGCGAACTACCAAAAACCTGTCCATGCAAATCCATGCCCAAACGAAAATCCACCATGATTTTGTTTGCCAACCAAATAGTGCATATCCCATTTAAAAAAAATTCCCTGAAGTCCAAATTTCACTAAACTAGCTTTTTTTACTATCGCCGCGTTGCGGCGAACGTCTTTTGTTGTTTAGTCTGTGTGTTACATGTGTTTTGAAATCACTACAAGCGCGTTGCGCACGGAAACCGTTCACAAGAATAAAAAGAAAATATAGAAAAAAAACACTAAAAGATAACCAAAAGAAAATCAACCAAAAAAGTTGTATGGTAATAATGTTTTTCGTATGAAACCTGTGGTCAGAGATAAGCAAATGATACTGGGTACCGGTACCGAATTTCCTGATCCAAAAGATCTTAAGTACCAATTCGGTACGACTTTTGGCGTTCCTGGTACCGGTTCGCTACCGTTTTTTACCTTCATATACCGGTACCGTAACTAGTATTTTCGGTACCAGTACCGATTCAGTATTGGTTGGCACCGAGCTCATCCCTACCACTGAAACTAAAAAAAGAAATCATTAAAAGTTCAAGAAAATCAACAAAAAAGTTGCACGATACCGTTGTTGTTCATACGACACCCGTGATCAGGGATGAGCAAATGGTACCGGGTAGTAGTACCGAATTTTCCGAACTAAAGGATTTTCAAAATCAATTCGATACCGACTTTTGGTGTTTTCTGTACCAGGCTGGTGTCTGTTTTTACCTTCATGTACCGATAACCGTATTGGTATTTTCGATACCAGTACCAGTTAACATAAATTTATCTAACTTAAAAAGTAAAGAAGATAATAAAAAAAATAAGGGAAAATTTCATAGAATAGTAACCAAGTTTTAAAAGTGTTCTAATTAGGTCACTGGTGTCATTTTTGTCACAATTAGATAACTTAACATTCAAATCGAGTCATTTCTTTTTTTCCACATGTTAAGAAAAAAATGGAGCATAAGATGCTGGGGTCGAATTATTTTAATATATGAAATTATATTTATTAAAAATAAAAACCATTTAATTACATTAAAAATTAAAAAAACAAGTTACAATCCACGTCATCACTGGACGTTTGCATCAAATAAAAGAGAAAAAAGAAACAAAAATCGACATCACCATGGTTACCTATGAAATGGATGGAAAAACCATTAAATTTAATGAAGAATTAATGTTGAGTGACCTGATTGGAACACTTTTGCAACTTGAGTGACCTAATTGGAACACTTTTGAAACTTGGTTACTATTCTACAAAGTTACCCAGGGAAAATTTATTATTACTTATATTATATATATTATTATTATTATAATGTTATTATTATTACGGTTCAAAGCGTTGTCTTTTTAATATATAGGAGAATAACCATGTGAACCTAAAACAAAAATAATCCAATGTTTGCCATCTGCTAACACCGATAAGCCTTGAGGCCGTGTGACATCATAGAACATACCTTAATAAAATTTTGAATTCATGTCTGGCCCAAAGATATCATTTTCTGGCCGCTAAATATTGTCACCCAATTCGTATGTGGCCATGCGGGCCCAAGAGAACCATGCACCGAGGGAAGTAGCTACATGGCCCAATTAAAAAGAATAACCTGACAAATCCAATCAGGTGTGGCCCAACATGTGAACGGTTATGCGAGTCTGCGACTTCCAAACCCTAGCCGACAACCAAACATCTGCCGTCATCACCTACCTTCTACCTTCTACCACCACCCCAGCCACCGCAGACCACCTTCACACTATCCGACGTCACCGTACACACCAGGCAAAAACCACCATTATCCTCCACAACACAAACACGCCTCCTGCTAAACTACCTAGAATCACCAAAAAAAATCCCACTGTAAATCATCTCCCAATCATTTCTATCCACTAACTTTAAATGCCACCAATGCTTTCATGATCCGGCTCAAAATCCAAGCAACTAACTTGGAAGCAAAAATAAACAGGAGCCATAGTACGATCGATATGAACATAAACGTGAACAGAAACTTAACCGGAGACATTTCGACAACGCAAATCCTCAATCCTTCAACATAAAACTTAGATCGTGAAAGCGTAGAGGACGGCCAATTTTGTAGAAGGCGCTAGTCGGGAGGTGAGGTACCGCCTTGGGTTTAATCGGGATTAATCGGATTGGATTTTTTAAGTATAATTTTACAATTATATATATATATATATATATAACTTTATACTTTTTATTAATAAATTTACAAGTTTAGGTGATAACTTTATACTTTTTATTAATAAATTTAAAAGTTTAGGAACCATATGTAAACTAGTGAAAGATAGAGGGGGTTAAATGTTAAAATACATAAACTTAAATGTTAAAATAGGTTTATAACTCAAATTTGGGCTTTAAACGATGGGCCAGGTTTCAAAAATTGGGTTTTTTGGGTCAAAAAACATGGGCCCGATTAGTCCGATTTTGAACGATTTTTACCGATTTTGTCCGACTTTTACCGACTTTGACCGATTTTGACCATAACCGATTTTTTTGACCGACTAGCTTAAATTTAGGCAGTAACCCACCGACTAGCGCTTAGGCGCCGATTAATCGGCCGCCTAGGCCGATTTCTGCAACATTGAGGACGGCCATCGAACATAGATCGAGCTCGTCGGAACTCTCAGCTTGCTTCGCCATCACCGGCGGACCGGTCCTCACTCTTATCAACAAACGTATCCGCAACATCCAAACCGTTAATCGTTGCCGCCGTTGACGAGCTCGAGAAGTTCCGGCAGCCATTGTCCATCACCGTCGATTGAAGAGATCATACTTGCCGTCAAGCGATTTCAATCCGGTGCATTTGACAAGTTTGAAGATGAAAGCAGAAGCTTTAGGGCTTGATTTTTTAAGATGTTAAAGATGCTTGTACTTCATTTCCGTTATCCCATGCTACGATAGTGTTACGGTAGCAGAACGGTGAATTTGGTCTTGATGTGGAGTTGTGGTGACGTCAGCTGAGGCCATTGAGAATTTGTTGAAGTTGATTTACTTGTGAATATGTTTCACCAAGAATTATAAAACCCTAGCCGCCACCTCATCTTCTACCTTCTGTTTCTTTCACCTTCCCTTTTTTTTAAATGAAACCACACACAAACATGTGTGTATCTTGAACAAGATGGTGATAAAAATAATATTAGGAATCAACAAGGACGCAAATCTGTGCACTTTTAACGTCTCCGGCGGTTTTTCGGTAAAGACCCGACCGAACCGAAAAACTGAAACGAGTCTCTGAGGCTTTGATACCAAATGATAGTTCCGTAACGATCCGGTTTCAGTCTCGGTTCGGTGAAAAATGGTGAGACGGGTGATTTTGAGCCAAGAACAAATGAAAATGAACAAGAAAGATGGAAACTTTAAGGATTGTAAAATGATAATTTCATTAAAAGTGATGAACAAAATACAAAAGATAATCATCCACCCCGGGTGAGCTCCCTTGGGGTGGTGGCTTACAAATGCACACCCTACAAATGGTGACTAGTATTCTATTTATAGCCCCTTGAGCCTTGTCTTCCAAGCAAGCCGCCTCTTGCTTGGAAAACCTACTAAAAACCCTAAAAGGCATAACTATACTAACTAGCATCGCTACATCATACAAATAATAAAATCGCCAATTAAAGTCGCCTTAATTGGTAACATCAATCTCTAATTTGGCCCAACACTAATGCTTTTGTTAGCACATCTGCCAGCTGATCCCTAGTTGGAACATGTTGCAGAGAAATCAAACCTTTTTCGTAGCAATCCCTCACAAAGTGATGTCTGATGTCAATGTGCTTGGTGGTTGAATGAGAGACTGGATTTTTGATGATATTTTCAGCTGCTTGACTGTCCAATATAAGAGGTGTCTTTAAAGCAGTTATACCAAAATCCAGCAATTGATTTTGAAGCCACAACAGTTGGGATGTACAGCTTGCAACAGCAATGTATTCTGCTTCAGCAGTGGATGTGGAAACAGCTGCTTGCTTTTTGCTTTGCCAAGACACTAAGCAATTGCCTAGGAATTGATACCCACCTGATGTAGACTTACTTGTTGTGTTACATCCAGCAAAGTCACTATCTGAGAAACCTGAAAGCTTAACATTCCCATCAGCAGGATACCAGATACCAAGTGTTGGAGCACCTTTTATGTATCTGAATATCCTTTTCACAGCAATGAGGTTAGACTTCCTAGGTGCTGATTGGGATCTTACACAAACACAATTTGCAAACATGATGTCTGGCCTAGATGCAGTTAGGAACAATAAAGACCCAATCATGCTTCTATATAATGTTTGATCAACCAAATCATCCTTTTCATCAGACATGACCAACTTTGTGGTTGCCATGGGTGTACTACATGGTTTGCAATCATTTATCTCAAATTTGTTTAAAAGCTCTTTTGCATATTTGCTTTGATGAATGAAAGTGCCATTTTGCAGTTGCTTAACTTGGAGACCAAGAAAGCACTATAATTCACCCATTTCACTCATCTCAAACTCAGTTGTCATGAGTTTTCTGAACTCTTCACACATTTTATTACATGTGCTTCCAAAAATGATGTCATCCACATAAATTTGGAAAATCATCAAATCTTTTCCTCTCCATTTTAAAAACAATGTTTTATCAATTTCACCTCTTGTGAAACCAATAGAGATTAGAAAAGTGGAAAGAGTTTCATACCAGGCCCTTGGTACTTGTTTCAGGCCATACAAGGCTTTGTTTAGCTTGTAGACATGATTTGGATTAAATGGATCCTCAAAACTAGGAGGTTGACAAACATATACCTCTTCTTGAATCTTACCATAGAGGAATGCACATTTGATATCCATTTAGAACACCTTGATGTTGTGGCTGACAGCAAAGGCTAAGAACAGTCTGATAGCTTCTAATCTTGCTACAAGGGCAAAATTTTCATCATAGTCAATGCCCTTTTCTTGTCTAAAGCCTTGACCCACAAGCCTAGCTTTATTCTTGACAACAATGCCCCTTTCATCAGTTTTGTTTTTGAAGACCCACTTTGTGCCAATAGGACTTACACCCTTTGGCAGTGGTACAAGTTCCCATACTTGTTGTCTCTTAAACTGCTAGAGTTCTTCTTGCATAGCTTCTATCCAACAGTTGTCTTTTAGTGCCTCTTAGTACCTGACTGGTTGATGGAGTGATAGAAAGCCAGCAAAAAGACAAATGTTTTGGGATTGACTTCTGGTGAGAACCCCTTCATTGATGTTGCCAATAATTTGGTCTGGTGGATGAGATTTTAGGAAGATCAGATCTCCCTTGTATGGAACAATTGCATTAAAGGGTGAAGGTTGTAGATGTGAATCATCTGAGCTAACATCTGTTGGTGACTTTGATGATCCAACAACTGTTTGAAATAGAGGTGGAGGGATAAGAGGAATGGGTGTGGTACAAAGTTGATTTTTATCCACAGTTGGTAGATTTTTATCAACAGTGGTTGTGGATGATGTGGAAGCAGAGGTTGAAGGACTACTTTGATCAACAACTGTTGATACAGCAGTGGTTGAGCTTTGACAGCTGTTTTGAACATCTGCTGCTCTGGTGGTGGATGTGAATTTGTGTTGTGGAATTACAACTTCATATCCATAATCTTGTGATGGAGATTGTGGTGTACCTGCAGGGTTAGTCTTGACAGACACATCTTCAAAAGTAAATTTATCAAGATCAAACAATTCAGCAGGGTTTGCTGGGATTTTTAGTGATGAAAGTTCATTGAACTTTACATTCAAAGTCTCTTCCACACACATAGTCCTTGTGTTAAACACTTTGTAGGCATTGGCAGTGGTTGAGTATCCCAAGTGATAACCATAATCTACTTTGGCTGCAAATTTTGAAATTGAATCATTTAGGTTTAATATAAAACATGGGCAGCCAAAGATTTTGAAGTATGATATCAGTGGTTTGATTTTGAACAGAGTTTCATAGGCAGTCTTTTGATGCCTAGGGTTGATGAAAACTCTGTTCTATGTCGCACCCTGCTAGTTGCGGAAGCGTGTTGCATGTGACGTAAGAAAGGTAATCATTGCTATGACACCTGTGTCACTTCAACCATTAAACAAATGCCAAACCAATGAAATATTGTATTTCATACTTGGGATTTGTAAAAATATGTGTATCGTTTGCACATATCAACTCTTGTTCGATTTCAAGCTTTAAATCGCTTTCTGGAGGGTTATACGCGCTCTGATGCGTAGATGTAACCAGTTTAATGCAACGAACACTCCAGAATAGTGAAATAGGCTTAACATACCTTAAATAACCTTTACATAACTTAGAAATAAGTTTTGGATGGTTTGGTATGCCGAAATCAAGTTAAATCGCTTACATGGACTAAAGTTGACAAACTGTGAAAGTATGCCAATATGAACTGTAACAGACATTCCGGAACATGACCATAAGTTAAAGATACCCTAAATATCCTTTACATAGCTTAGAAATAGGCTTTGAGGGGTTCGGTATGCTAAAATAAACTCTTGGGTCATTCAGGGACTAAAAGCGTCAAAAATGCACAAGTTTGCATTTTCTCGCATAACTTACGTTCTGAATACCTTCGGACATCCAAAAATTTATGTAAGCATTATAATATTATATTTTAGTGTTTGGCATTAGAAAAATCCATTCGTCACGCAATTTAGATTGTTTTTCGCACTTATGCGCATTTCGTCGTAATTAACCGAACATCGCGATCGTACGACTAAACGAACCAACATCCGGCATATTTTTTAGCATGTTTCATGTCCACAATGTTTAGGCATCCTTGTGCAGCCTTGAAAATGGCTTAACGAGCCTTAAACATGTCGGAAATGGCCTTAATACGCAACAGGGACTGAAAGGGGATCATTGGAAAGTGTTTGCTGATCAGGTGGACCTTAGCGTGACACCTAGCCCCCTAGGCGTCACGCGTTCTGATCAGCAAAAGTCATTTGTTTCAGCTGTTAACAGCCCTTAAACCCTCCAAAGGCCAATGCCATGTGTCAAACTCTTGTGGTGGGGGCAAAAATGAGCTACCACAACATTCCGACAAGTGTAGGGATGTGATCATTCCCTCTTCTCCAAGAAACGATCCTAACGGTGAACCGAAATCTATAAATACCCAACACCCACTTCACTCTCAACTCACACCTTTGAAATCTGAGTTTGCTCTCTAAGTTGTTGTGTTTAACACTTCATACCTGAGAGTACTCGGATTCAAACCTACCATTCTTGGACCCTTTGTAAGTATTCCTTCGTTCCTTTATTGTTTTTCGAGTCCGAAAGTCAAACTTTGTTTGACTTTCTGCATTGACCGGTTTATGGTCAATGTGAAGTTTGTTTGAACTTCGCAACATGAGCATAATCACGATGGTTATGGTCCCTTGTGACTATGCCTACTGATTTCCACGCTGTCTAGGGTTGTAAGGGTAAGCGATCTAATAAATCGCTTATACCTTCGAGCCCGACCCATTTGGTCGATCATTAGGATCCGACCAAACACATTAGATGACCATAGTATATAGGGAATAACCTTCCGAGGTTATACCTTATGGTCCCTTCGTTTAAGTAGTTGTATGATAGGTAGTTTATATGCCTTAGGTAAATTACCAAAATGCCCTTTTTACGCCAAATTTCATTTTACGCATATGTAACATAACTTTTGGTATCTAAACTGATTTGGTAACAATATTAGATATGTTAAGGAATATTTTACTTGTCATAGGACTAGTTAGGAGTTCCGAACGCGTTTTACGCGAACGACGCGTTAAAGTAGCATAAGCTACCTAAGCGGGCCGTAATGGGTCGTAAGCACTTAGGCTAGGTTTCATTTAGTATGTAGGCTTTGTTAAACCATACTACATGAGTTCCCATACTCATTTGGTTTACGAGCCCTCATTCTATCCGATCCTCCGATATAGGTCCGGTTTATTAACATAGTTACCTATATTAGGTGCCGTTTGATTCCGTGATCTCTAGCATTGCTTGGTGGCTATCTTAGGACTTCTGAGCAATCTCAAGTGAGTACATAGACCCCTCTTTTACTGTTTTCAAACTGTTTTGGGGTGAAACACATGTGCCTACTTGTTACTTTCCTGTTTCCATGTTTTTATATCATATGCTTGCTATGTTCATTAGTACACTATTAGTACATCGTTTTACATTACATTTCATGCTATGTATGTCCATTGTGTGCATACTTAGTACATTACTTTACATTACATTTCATGCTATGTATGCCCATTGTGTGCATACTTAGTACATTACTTTACATTACATTTCATGCTATGTATGTCCATTGTGTGCATACTTAGTACATTACTTTACATTACATTTCATGCTATGTATGCCCATTGTGTGCATACTTAGTACATTACTTTACATTACATTTAATGCTATGTATGCCCATTGTGTGCATACTTAGTACATTGTTTTACATTACATTTCATACTATGTATGACCATTGTGTGCATACTTAGTACATTGTTTTACATTACATTTCATACTATGTATGTCCATTGTGTGCATGCTTAGTACATTGTTTTACGTTACATTTCATGCTATATATGTCCATTGTATGCATACTTAGTACATGGTTTTACATTACATTTCATGCTATGTATGTCCATTGTGTGCATACTTAGTACATTGTTTAACATTACATCTTGATGGTTTGGTTTGAGTAAGTGACTTAAGTAACGAGGCGTGTGTAATATGATACAAACATGGTGGATACGCCGCTGGTACTTCCTATATATAAGTGTTTGTATGGTATTACATATCGTAGCGTTATTTGAATCATTTCAATTTGAGACATATAACATATTATACAAATAACATACTTTTCACAAGACATTGTTTTACAAACAACTTATCTTATACAAACTCATTCTACATGGTTATTCATTTAACCATACATTATTCTCTTATTTATACATATCATCTGATCTTATCGTTTTTCAAATTGATTTACAAGACAAAGCAAATTACAAGGTTCATGACTAAACATTTTCTCAAACATAAGTCATGAATCCTATTTTCACAAAACCTATGTATCTCATAGGCATTTTTATGCTGACGTACCTATTTTCACATGTGTTTTCAGGAGATGATGCATAGGACTTATCAAGACATACTTAGGCGGACCTGTGCCTTAGTGACTTAAAATGAGACAAGAACTAGTTAATTTATGTTATGTACTCTTTGTTTCTTGTTTAAAACAATGTAAACTCTCATGTTTGATTAATAAAACGAAACTTTAATTGCCATGGATTTGAAACGATTAATTTTGTTACAACACTCCCCGACGTTTCCGCCACGTTACGTTGTCTCGCGTGGTCGGGGTGTGACAATTGCATCCAAATGTGTAAACATAATAAACAACAACGATGCCCTAGATATATTGTTTTCTAAACAAAGTTTACAAGTTTCCAACATAGTTTCAAGTTCACCAACATTCACAACGTTAAACATGACATAGTTTAAGTTATGTTACACAACACGAAAGTTTGTTTTTAACATAAACATAGTGAGGTTTTGTCTCTTATATACCCATACGAAGTTGGGATATAAAAGACAAACTCTCCAAAAGCGGCAATCGTTGTCATTGACTTTCCGGTTTCCCGTAGTATATCACCGGCTCAAGACTTGTTTCCTAAAATACATGTAGTTTTAAAAAGTCAACAAAACTTGAGCGAGTTCATGCAGTCATTGTTATCATATGAAATCTTTGTATTCTTGTAATAAAATCCCGGTATGTTAATAGCATTTATGGAGTTTAAGGATCTATCAGTGGGTAGCGAGCCCCCTGACATTATGTACCATAAGTACGTAACCAAACCGATACAACTTTGACATTTTCTGGGATCACAAAAGCACTCCTATGGCTTATCAAGGAGTGGAGCATGTCTCAAGCTCTATAGATCTACACTTTTTGCACCTTGGTCACTAAGTGATTAATGGTTACTATGTCATCATCCTACTTACGTACATTGATCGTGTTATCATCTAAATCCATAGCTAACATAGCCATAGTTTTAACATGTATTTCCCCTCGATTGTTTTAAAAACAAAACACTGAAATCATTAAAAGGAGGGAAATGAACTCACAGGTTTGCATTCCTTGTATGTAATACCGTAGTGAGCGTCCGTACGTGTGATTAACTTACATGTGTACTAACTTTATTAGACACTAGGTCTTATCGGACCTCGTACAAGTTGTTCATCTTGAATTCTTATTGTGTTTTCACTTGTCATTTTGGAACAACTTTGTATTTTAGTGTGTTGGTAGTTTGTTCGTTCACTTGTTATGTATATAGATTTCATAAGTGCGTACATATGTTTTATATGTATTGAATTATATGTGAACGGCTTTGCCCTGTACATGTCCCCGTGCTTCGCACGCGTGTCATTGGGCCGAACCTATGTCATTAGGCTTAACCTATGTACCTTAGTAATTTGGGCCTAGCCCAAATATTTCATCATTGGGCCCTAGCCCTTGTATCATAGCAATTTGGGCCTATCCTAAATATTTTGTCATTGGGCCCTAACCCTTGTATCTTAGCAATTTAGGCCTATCCCAAATATTTTGTCATTGAGCCCTAGCCCTTGTATCTTAGCAATTTGGGCCTATCCCAAATATTTTATCATTGGGCCCTAGCCTATGTATTTTAGCAATTTGGGCCTAACCCAAATATTTTATCATTGGGCTCTAGCCCATAAATTTTTAGTAATTTGGGCCTAACCTAAATATTTTATCATTGGGCTCTAGCCCATAAATTTTTAGTAATTTGGGCCTAACCCAAATATTTTATCATTGGGCTCTAGCCCATGTATTTTTAGCACTTTGGCCTAGCCCATAGTCAGTTTTTATGAGTCCATTTTAATAGTCTAGCATTTTTTTATTTTTCAACTTTCCGGATTTGTTAACGGTGATATTTATAAATATCTGTTAGACGTCTAAAAATGCCTTACTTTTGTTGGTGCATATGTCTGTCGACTTCGTCTTGTATCGAGTCATGTAATAGGTTAGATAGACCAAGATATGTAGTACGAAAGAAACGGGAAACAGGGACGAACCAGCAGTTTCACACGAAGTGGCCAGTTCGTACGAACTGACCAGTTCGTGCGAACTGGCATATGCTGGTTCGTGCGGACTGGGTTCCCTATAAATAGTGGTCTTGGTTCTTTCATTTGTAACAGATCTGATTCCGCTAGCGAAGCTCTACCAAACTGTCACCAAGCCTGTAAAACGTTGTGATATCAATCTAATCGACATTTAATCTACTTCTAAGTGTATATCAAGCTGAATAAAGATCGAATCAATGAATTCCGCCTCTGATTTGGTCTAGAACTCTTCTGATTGTCTTGTTTTGATCGATTCAACGATTCTAACAAGTGGTATCAGAGCTCAGGAGGAAGAGTTCTTACCATTTCAGCTTCTTTTCAAGGAAAAATCTGATTTCTACTCATTTCTACTCATTTTCTTCAAAATTTCAATGAATTTACGGATAAAACTTGATAAAATTGACCAAACCGTGTGAAAATTATGTCAGTTCGTTCGAGATTCATTCAGGTCGTGTGAGATTTTCACCAGTTCGCACGAGCTGAACAATCCAGGTCGCACGGATTGTTTAAACCGTTTGAAAAAGTAATTCAGTTCGCACGGATTGAACTCAGTTCGCATGAGTTGATCCAGGTCGTTTGAAAGTATCCAGGTCGTGTGAGATTGATCCAGTTCGCACGGTTTGAAATCATATCAGATCGCATCAAATCCAGGTCGTACGGGGTAGTCAAATCGCACGAGTTGCCTAGATCGTGTGAAAGTGTATCAGATCGTTTGAGTTTGTTGTGTTAGACCGCACGAAGTGGTCCAAATCATTTGAAATTCATCAGTTCGCACGAAATATTCAGATCGTTTGAACTTTGTGAATTGTTAAAACCGAAACATGGATTCTGAATTTTACAACGCATTTGCTACACTGATCACTATGGCTCAAAACGTGAACTTAGAGAATGAAATGGGAACAATGCAAAAACCGCCTAAGATCATGAGTATCAAGGAGTATAATGGATGGGAGGAACGTTTTGAAAATTTCGTTCAAGCTAATCATTTAGATGCATGGGAATGTGTTGAAGAACGATATGTTAGACCGATTGATGAATACGGAGAGATTGTTGCTATTAAAGATTTAGATGATAAAGAGAGAAAGAAATACAAAAGTGAAAAGATGATGATTAGTATTTTGCAACAAGCCATTAAGGAAGATATCTTGATTTTATTGCAACACAACGGAAGTGCACACTCAATGTGGAAAGCACTAAAAACGAAGTTTGTTGGAAGTCAAGATATGATCAAGAACAAAAAATCGCTTTTGAAGAAAGAATTTGATCTATTTCGTGGATTGAAAACTGAGAACACCAAAACGATTATAGAAAGATATTGCAATTTGGTGGTTAACATGAATCGATTGGATATCAAGAAAGATAGAGAAGAGTGGGTTGAAAAATTGACTGATGCGTTACCACAAGATGTTTGGGGCACGTATCTTATGATTCTGAAAAATAATGGTGAATTTGTGAATCTATCACTGAGCAAGTTTATTGAAAAACTCGAAGGTCAAGAGATGGAACAACGGAAGATGGAGAAAATGAAGAATTCTAATGGTGATCAGGACATTGGTTTGTATTACAAAGGAAGTACGAGTGATAAGACCAACATTGCACCAAAGATTGAAACTGCTTTTAATGCAAAAAGTTCTTCTGGAGGGTCATCTCAAGGATCAAACAACAAAACCGGATTCTCATCATATCCATCATTTAATCCAAATTTTTCAGCAACCAGTAATGGCCAAGTACTACAATGCAACATTGCATTACATCTTCAGAATGGTCAAAATTTATCGAAAGAGGTTGCCAAAGGTCATATGTCTTTATTGGTAGTCTTATGAAAGTTTGGTAGCCGGAAAGATTGGTAATCCAATGTTGACCAAAGAGGAATACGATCAGATTGATGCAGAAGAGATAGAACTCATGGATATAAAGTGGTGTATGGCTAGTGTGTTGAGAAGAGCTGAAAAGTTTAAACAGATCACTGGAAGAGATGATTTCCGTGATGCTGGAACTTCACCTTTAGGTTTTGATAAATCTAAAGTTACTTGTTTTGGTTGCAGGGAAAAGGGGCATTTTAAGCGAGAATGCACAAACCGCGAAGCAAGTTGAGCCCAAAATCCATTCGGCAACAATGATTATCATCGAAAAGCGATTTATCATCAAGTTGCTCCGCATCAACAACAATCGCCACAAACTTCACATGCTAGGAAGGAACTGATCAAAGAGCCATCAAAGAGAGCTTGTTATGGTCTGATAGATCAAGATGATGAAAGAATTCCAGAAGGTTTTAATTGGGATGACTATGATCCTAATAAAACTTCAAATTCTAAAGCATTTGTTGATCAAATTTATGAAGATTCAACTGTTGAAGATGAAATGGTGTATGCTTATTACGAATCTCAGCAATATAGTCCTAAAAAGAATGAAGAAGAATCAGTTTCAATAGAAGAGACTTCAGAAAAGGCACCAGTCTTTGATCACTCATCAGATGAAGAGAGTGATGATGATAGTGAAGAAATTCAAAAACTTGTATATTATAAAAGAAAATTTTCATCTGATAGGGATAATTTATATTTTGCAGGTAAAATGGAAGAGATTAAACCTGAAGATAATGTTCGAGAAGTAAAGAAGCAAGTTAAAGAAATTCCAGCTATCAAGATTGAGAAGGAAGCAGATACTGAAAAGATGCCTGAGAAGTGTGAAAATTGTGATACTTTAAAATGGCACAACAACAAATTGATTCATAACATGAACCGACTGAAAGAATTTTATGATGTTTTAAACAAAGCTATGAATCAATATAACAAGTCAAGCAATGAACAAGAGATAGCTATGAAGACACTCAATGGAGCGTTCATGACGAAGCAAAAAATCATCAATCAGTACATTGAGAAATGTGCTGAACTTGAACAAAAATTGGAAACTCAGAGTATAGAAACTGAAAGGGTAAACAGGTTATTGAAAAGTTATTCATGTGCTTCTTATGTGATTGACAGGATTTACCCTACAGTAGATGGTATGGAAGCGTTTGAAGAAAAGAAGTCTGAAGTAAAGGATACTGGTAAGATACATAGTACCAATTATAACAAGTGTCCACCTCCGCTTGAAGAAGGATATTCTCCACGAAATCCTAATTCAGAAAGAGTAAAACAGGCAACTAATTTAAAGTGGGAATCTGAACCTTCAGATGGATTGCCAGACAACATTGACATCACATTCACATCGTCTGACACTGGTCATGAGTCTGAGTTAATAAAGAAAGTGGTCGATCAGTGTGACACCTGTGCCTCTGCGACCATCAAACAAATACCAAATTTATGAAATATTGTGTTTCATACTTGGGATTTGTAAAAATACATGTATTGTTTGCACATATCAATTCATGTTCGATTTCAAGCTTTAAATCGCTTTCTGGAAGGTTATACGCGCACTGATGCGTAAATATAACCATTTTAAACCAAGGAACACTCCGGAATAGTGAAATAGACTTAACATACCTTGAATAACCTTTACATAACTTAGAAATAAGATTTGGAGGGTTTGGTGTGGCGAAATCAAGTTTATTCGCTTACAACGACAAATTTCGAAAAACTGCAAAAGTATGCCGATTTGTACTGTAACGAACATTACGGAACTTGATCATAAGTTAAATATGCCCTAAATATCCTTTACATAGCTTAGAAATAGGCTTTGAGGTGTTTGGTGCACAAAAATAAACTTTCTTGATCAATAGGGACTAAAAGCATCAAAAAGTGCATAAGTTTGCATTTTCGGGCATATCTTACGTTCTGAATACATCCGGACATCCAAAAATTTATGTAATCATTAAAATATTTTATTTTAGTTATTGGATTGATAAAAATCCATTCGTCGCGTAATTTGGACCGTTTTTCGCGTTCGTTCGTGTTTCTTCATAATTAACCGAATAACGCAACCGTACGGTCAAACGAACCGACATCCGAGATATTTTTGAGCATGTTTCATGTTCCCTATACTTTAACTTCATTTTAGAGCCTTGAAATGGGATTAACGGGGCTTAAACGTGTCAAAAATGCATCAAAAACCATGTTTTGCACATTTAGGGACCAAAATTGACAATCTGCCATAGTTATCTTAGGAAGGGACCAAAATGGAAAATCTGATTTTCAGCTTGTTCCACCTGTTGCCCTCATTTGCACATAGTTTATAACTTACTATGGGCTATTTTTAAGGTGCCCATGGTTTTGCAAAACCATGGGTGCATGTGTACGGTCCAGATTTAAGCTCGGTTTTCGAGGAACGATCCTAACGATCCTAGAAATCCTATAAATACCCATGCTCCTCATTGTTGCAACTCACATAATCTGATCTATTTGCTCTAAGTTGGGGCTTAGCACCTCATACCTGGGCAAGTTGGATCTAGATTTCCATTCTTGGACCTTTTGTAAGTCCTCTTTCGTTCTTTTACGCATTTTTAGCTTGAAAGTCAAACTTTGTTTGACTTTCTGCATTGACCAGTTTATGGTCAACACAAAGTTTGTTTGAACTTCATAACGTGAGCATAATCATGATGGTTTTAGTCTCTTATGACTATACCTACTGATTACCACGTTATCTAGGCATAGTGGCGAGTCGTAGTTTCGGCCAAAATACGTATTCTTGCGTATTTTGTAACCAAACTACTCTTAGGTATCAAAACCGTTTGTTTTGATACCAAACCTTTTTTCAAACCTCGTTAAACATCTTTTAACATGTTTAGCTCGTCACTTTAGGTTTAGTGCTTATGTAGGGTCGTAAGGTAAGCGGTCTAAACAACCGCTTATACTTTCGAACCCGACCCGCTTGGTCGATCATTAGGATCCGACCAAACACATTAGGTGACCATAGTTACATAGGGAATAACCTTCCGAGGTTATACCTTATGGTCACTTCGTTTAAGTAGTTGTATGATAGGTAGTTTATATGCCTTAGGTAAATGACCAAAATGCCCTTTTTGGCGCATAAATTTATTTTAAGCATATGTAACATAGTTTATTTTAAGCATATGTCTGTCGACTTCGTCTTGTATCGAGGCATGTAATAGGTTAGATAGACCAAGACATGTAGTACGAAAGAAACGGAAAACAGGGACGAACCAGCAGTTTCACACGAAGTGGCCAGTTCGTACGAACTGACCAGTTCATGCGAACTGGCATATGCTGGTTCGTGCGGACTGGGTTCCCTATAAATAGTGGTCTTGGTTCTTTCATTTGTAACAGATCTGATTCCGGTAGCGAAGCACTGCCGAAGTGTCGCCAAGCCTGTAAAACGTTGTGATATCAATCTAATCGACATTTAATCTACTTCTAAGTGTATATCAAGCTGAATAAAGATCGAATCAATGAATTCCGCCTCTGATTTGGTCTAGAACTCTTTTGATTGTCTCGTTTTGATCGATTCAACAATCCTAACAACTTTGTAGGTTATAGATATTTTTACTTCTACGAAATACGTCTTGTAGCGCGTCCGTTTTCTGTTTTGTTTACCCGTCCGTTTGTTCGCTTATGGACACAATACGTTTAGGATTTATTTATATCCGTTTTCGTTGCATTTCTTTGGGAAACATGTAGGAAACATGTATACGTATTTTTGTGTCTTTTTGTATTAGTTTCTTACAAATATTTCTTGGTATCATGGATGTATTATCTTGATCACCCTAAATGTATCTAAGTACATACACATAGCACAAAATACATATACTTGATAGGTTCCCAAAATATATAATTTTTTGCCATAAATTATATTTATGCATGGTTATTATTTTTACCCATTTATTTTGTAAAAATATATTTTCAAGTTCACAAGATTGTTGAGCATTTAAGACTTAGCCATTTTCATCAAAGCTTCCATAATGACGCTTAAGACCACTAATTGCGTTTAACTTTGTTAATCATCCGTTAACCCCATTTTTAATCACGATTAGATTTTTAGAAAAATTCTCCATAGTTTCCCCTTAAACTATGGCGTTTTCCACATTATAAAAAACGTATTTAAACCATGTTTAAACCCATAATCATAATCAATTTCCAAATCTGTTGGTGCATATGTCTGTCGACTTCGTCTTGTATCGAGTCTTGTAATAGAAATGTTAGATCAGGGCACGTAATACGAGGAAAATAGGGTTTGTGTGTTGAAAGTTTATTTCGTACGAAATGACATTGAGCTATTTCGTACGAAATAGCAATCAGCTATTTCGCACGAAATACCTCTTCCCTATTCCATGCGAAATCAACTCCCCTATAAATACCTAATGTGCTGAGTCATTTGTAAGGTTCATGTTTCCGGTACCGAAGTGCTGCCAACGTGTCGTTTGATCTGTAATCGTGTCAAATCAATAAAACAAGACAATTAAGTGTGAATCAACCTGTTACAGAGTCTAATCAATGAATTCCGCCTCTGATTAGACCGAGAATTCTTCTGATAGACTCGTTTAGATCGTCTCACGATCCTACAAGTGGTATCAGAGCTCAGGAGGAAGAGTTCTTACCAAATTCAGCTTGTTTTATTCAAAAATCCGACTTCTACACCTTCTTTTCAAAATTTAACAGAATTTCACGGTTAAAATGGATTGAATTTCACATATTAAGTGCGAAACATAGTTTTAACTAATCCTTGAAAGATTTGGACCTAAAATTGATCTAAAATTTGTTCATTCTGTCTGTTTCTCTTGAAAACTGATCGAATGATGGCATCAGCAACATTTCGCAAGAAATAGTTTATTTCGTTTGAATCAGGACCTTATTTCGCACGAAATACACCTTAGAATCTTTATTTCGCACGAAATAGCCTCAGTTCTTGTTATTTCGTACGAAATCATCTTATTTCGCTCGAAATCAAAAGTCATTTCGCTTGAAAGTGGGTATTTCGAACCAAATGGTATTCTGCATCAAAAGTGATTTCTTGTGAGGAGGTTATTTCGTTTGGATTATCATTTTGTTTGATCTTGTGATTTTGAGAAATAGTTTGTACTGAAACATGGAAGAGGAATTTTACAATGCGTTTGCGACACCAGTTGCTCCTATTACAGCTGCTGAAACTGTTTACAGTGAGAATGAGACAGGAACTTATCAAAAACCGCTGAAGCTTATATACATTGAGGATTTTAGAGGATGGCAAAATCGATTTGAAAACTGGGTGCAAGCTTATAAGTTTGATGCATGGTGTTCGTTAGAGGTAGATTACGAGAAACCGAAAAATGAACGTGGGCTTGAAAAAGCGTTTAGTGACTATTCAGATGTTGAAAATTTGAAATATACTAGTGAAAAAATGATGATTAGTATTCTCCAACAAGCAGTTAAAGAAGATATCTTTGTTTTGCTCCAACATGGGGGTACTGCTAGATCAATTTGGACGGCGTTGATTAAGAAGTTTAAGGGAAGTGCTGATATGATAAAGAACAAACAAGCTTTACTAAAGAAATCATTTGATATGTTTGTAGCTCTGGAAGGTGAAACAACAAAAATAACTATTGATTGATATTGTCATCTTGTTCTGGAAATGGGAAGAATGGAAATAAAAAGGGACGACGATGAATGGGTTGATAAGCTAGCCGATGCATTACCGCAGAATAAGTGGGGAACATATTTGTTGATCTTGAAACAGATGAGAAAATCTGAAAATATGAATCTGGCAAAGTTCATTCAGAAGATTGAAGAACATGAGTTGGACATTCAGAAAACAACCATCATGAGTAATCCAAATACACAACAAGATGTTAGTCTATACTACAGAGGAAACAAATTTGAGACTACTCCAAGTCCAAAGATTAAAACTGCTTTCAGTGCTGATAGTTCGTCTGGATCAACGGGTAGCACATTTACTCAGAGTGGTGGATATTCGTCATCTTATTCAAGTTTTGATCTGAATTTCACAACACCAAAGTCCTCAACGACAGAATTCAACAAATTTGCAATGCAATGTTACTTTGAACATTCAAAATGGTCAAAATCTTTCTCCAGAAATGGCTAAGCAACACATGGCATCACTTGTGGCTATGCTAGAGTCGTATGAAAGCTTAGTTGCTGGTCGTATTGGAAATTCGATGCTCACCAAAGAGGATTATGATCAGATTGATGCTGAAGAACTTGAATTGATGGACATCAAGTGGTGTCTAGCTAGTGCAGTAAGAAGAGCAGAAAAATTCACACAAGTCACTGGAAGAGATGAGTTTCGTGAAATGGGTGCATCTCCAATAGGATTTGATAAATCAAAGGTTACCTGTTTTCGTTGCAGAGAAAAGGGACATTTTAAGCGAGAATGTAAAAATAAAGAAGCAACTGGAAGACAAGATGGAAAGAATGATTTTGTTATCAAAAATCATTTTTTCATCAGATTACACAATCATCATCTCGTGCCATTGAAGTTGAGAAAAAGAAAGCTTATCTTGTTAATCAAGATGATGAAAAAGTAGCAGAGGGGTTTAGTTGGGACAAATACATTCCAGCTAATTCAGGCCTGGTTGCTCGAATCTTGGAAGAACAAGAAGTCAAATCTAAGCCAAAAAGGACAATGATTTTCAAATCATCAGAAAGTGATGATGACACTGATGATGAGGAAGAATACATCAATATAGCTCGGAAAAATTTGGACTCATTTAGTTTTAAATTGTTTTTTGCAGATAAAGTTGATATGCTGAATGAGAAGAAGGCTGCCAGATTGAAGAAAGAGTTGGAAACAAAAAGAATTGCTGAAGAAAAGGCAAACTTGGAAGCTGAAGAAACAAAAGTTGAAGAAAATTCCATAGAAAAAGTTGAAAATGAAGAATGTAAAATAAAAGTAGAATTTGATGAAGAACCAATGATTGAGAAGGTGATAGAAAAAATTGTCGAAGTTGAGAAAATTGTTGAAGTTGAAAAATTCGTCGAAGTTGAGAAAGTTTTCGAGGTAGAAAAGATTGTTGAAATCACGAAACCTTGTCTAAAATGTTTGGAATCTTGCAAACATTGTGAAGAAAAAGACAAGAAGATTTATGAACTTGAAGAGCTGAAAGAAAATTGTTGTCTGATGTGAAGTATGTGAAGGAATCGTATGATGTGCTAAATCGAACAGTTGATGGTTTGAACAAGAAAAATTTGGAAGTTGATGCTGCTATGACGATGATGAGTTCAACATTAATGACAAAGCAGAAAGTCATCAATGAGTATATTGAAGATTGTGCAAAACTGAAGCAGGATTTGGAATTCGAAAAGATTGAAAGTGAAAGAATCAAACGATTGCTATTGAGTTATACAACTTGAGATTATTTGATTGATCGAGTTTATCCTACTGTTGCAGGTCTTGAAGCTTTCCAAGATAAAAAGACAGAAGAGGATACTGGTAAGAAACAAAGTGTTAAGTATAACAAGTGTCTGCCTCCGATCTATGAAAGTTATTCTCCCAGAAAGCCAAATGAGGAACGATTAAATAAGGCTCTAAACATAAAGTTAATGTCTGAAACCATTGATAAGTTACCAGACAACATTGATGTCACATTCACAGCGTCTGACACTGATCATGAGTCTGAGTTGTTAAAGAAAGTGGTCGATCAGGTGTTGGATATGGACGAAGAGTCAAAGTCGGAGTCTAAATCTGAAAGTTCGAGTTCGTCAGACAAGAGTCCGAGTTCACCAGTCAAACGGGTTTACAATAAAGAATTCTTGTTATCAAAATCTAATTTGAATGACGAAACAATCAAAGTGGCATATACTTTGAGTGATTAAGACAAATTATATTCTGATGAGGAATTTCCAATAAGAAGTGTCAAAACTGAAATGATCAAACAGGTTTTCAAATTAATTGAAATTAATTTTTTCTGAAATAAAAGATTTAAATCTTGTTGAAAAACCTAAAAAGTACACTTCAAGAATTCAACAGAGATTGAACAAGAAAAAGGGTTACAGGTTATGGTTTTCAAAAGAAACCAAATCATAACAGTAATTTTAAAAAGAAGGGATTAGGTTTTATAACCCCAGAAAATTATAAAAATGAGAAAAATTATAAATCAAAAACTACATTTGTTTCAGGTACAAGTTCAGAGGAAGAGAAGGAGAAACTGTTCAGGAAACAGTCAAATCAAGAGTTTCTTGCTAAAAGGAAAAAGTATTTAGTAAAAGAATCTAAGAAGAGAGTTGAAAGAAGAACATGTTTCAAATGTCAAAAGGTTGGACATATTGCTTGGAATTGCCAACAGTTCAACAACACAAAACATGGAGTTTCTTTTAACTCAAAATTGAAAGAAAAACGTGTTGATGAAAAGAAACAACCAACTGAGAAATCTAAAGTGTTTGAAAATTCGACTTTCGAAACTGGTGTGTTTCAAAACGTTTTTACAAAAGAAAAGAAAAGTTGATTTGAACAAACAAAGATGGGTTGTTAAATCAGAAAATAGTTCTGACAATGAATCTGATTCCATAAAATAAGAGGAGTCATTTGTTGTGAAAAGCGAGAAGAATTCTGTTCCCGAGATGAACGATGAGAATTTTCCACAATTGTCAAGATAAAATTTAAAGTCAAAAGGTAAGATTGAGATTTCAGATCAATTCTTTGCTGGCAAGAAAGAATTTGATGCTGAAAAGGCTTTCAATGGGAAAGTCAAACATATATTTGGAAAGATGGTAGATGGAAAAGTGAAAAGTGAAAAAGATTTTTATCAATAAAAAAGATGGTGAGATAGAGGTGAGTCAAAATCACCCAAGGCTGGTCAGGCTTGGGTGACAGGATTTTCAAACTAAAATTCTGACTTGCCGGAGCTTCCAGGTTGGTAAGAGTAGAGCATGAATCGGCATCTTTCTACAAATGATATTTTGTCCTACAAGTGGTAGTTTTTCTTGAAAATTGTTATATTTCTAATTTACAAGTGGTTTTTGTTGATAAGTGAACCTATAAGTGGTTGAAGAAGGTTATCACTTACAAGTGATTGATCAAGGTCATTAAGTTGAACTTGATTTAACTTTCATGTAAATTGATTGGAAAACAATGTGATGATAATAACCCCAATTTTACAAGTGGTAAAATCAACAAAACTTATTTTCCGGAAAAACCATTTTGATTAAAACAAACTTAAGTGTTTTGAAATCATAATGGGAAAATAGTTTGTTGAAAGGGGGAGTTCTGATTGTTTATGCAAAGAGGATGGCGAATTGAAGCAATTCGAATCAGTTGTCACTTTACTTTGTACAGTTTGTTTTCAAATTTCCTTTAAATGGTTTTGAATTTTAGGGGGAGTAAGAAATTTTCAAAAAATCCAAAAACATTAGAAAATATGAAAAAAGGCAAAAATATGATAAAAAAAATCAAAAATGAGTTTTGTCATAAAAGAGGAAATGATAGTACATCAGTGGACTATCACAGCACGCTAAAGAATTGGAAAGTTAAAATGTGATAAACGGTCTCACTGATGATGTGCCAGTAGGTTTTTGCACATTTAGTAGATTGTGTCGAGATATAAACCTAAATTTCAAACTTACTTATATCATGGGGAACATCTCTCGGATATATGGGTAACCCCCGAAATCTTGTTTGAAAGATCCCTCTTTCTGAGATACTAGGTCTTTATACTTAATGATATCTGGGGTATTATCCCGGGACTTCTGATTTTGCGGAAGCAATGGCCTAGTCCCCATATAATACTTTTCGCTTGCTTGAAAAAGAGCATCACCCTCAGCATAAAGAAATGATGAAACATTGAAAAATGCTAATCATGTGCTATTGAAAAAAGGATTCTCTAAAGGGAAGACACCAAAAGTCGAAGCAATCATCTTTCTGATTTTGCGGAAGCAATAGCCTGAGCTCTCATGGCCCTCGCATTTAACCCTTTACAGATATCATCTAGGTCTACTCACCTGTAAGACTGAATATTGGGATCTGGATACGGGAGTATATTCTGAGGTGGGACACGCGTATAAGTCTAAGTCTCTAAAACATTAATCTCATATCTCGAAACAGTTGAACATTGTGTGAAAATTTAAGTGGAGTAGTATACTGACAATCTAAGCAAATCGTTTAGAACTTAAAATGTTTAAAGCTTAACGGTGCTAGTGATTTGTCTCATAATCTGATATGATCCTCTTACACAAACTCACAAAAATATTGTTTGTAAATATTTATTTACTACATTTTGTTAGAATCAAAAATCCAAAAATATTTTCAGTGTGTTTTAGCATAAAATTTTGAAAATTCAAAAATATTTTCGACAACTGATGATGAAAAGCAGATTTTCAAAATTTCAAGTGTTAAACATGACGAACTGGTTTGGGAGAGTGTTGTGAGAAAAATGTTTTTCTACAAGTGGTTCATCAGAGATTATAAATGTTCAAATCATTTTTATTTGATCATTTTCTACATGAAGTATATAAATTTGTCAAATTTTAAATTTGTGAAATTTATGTTTGAGGTAGAGGTTTTTGCAGGTCTCATTGTATAAACTTGAGCAGAAAGTGAGCCAGATTTTCGATCCCGGAACAATTTAAGGGAGAGTTTGCTAGCCATATGGAGTCAACATCCAAGGGGGAGGTTAGTTGATGAGAGAAGAAGAAATAAAGAGTGAGGATGCTTACACTGTCAGATAATTTTTGGAAAAAGCCCGAAGACTGATCAAGGCTGAAGACTGTGAAGACTCGACACCGAAGACTTCGTCAACATCCAAGGGTGAATCTGTTGGTGCATATGTATGTCGACTTCGTCTTGTATCGAGTCTTGTAATAGTAATGTTAGACCCGGGCACGTAATACGAGGAAAATAAGGTTTGTGTGTTGAAAGTTTATTTCGCACGAAATGACATTGAGCTATTTCGTACGAAATAGCAATCAACTATTTCGCACGAAATACCTCTTGCCTATTCCGTGCGAAATCAACTCCCCTATCAATACCTAATGTGCTGAGTCATTTGTAAGGTTCATCTTTCCGGTACTGAAGTGCTGCCGACGTGTCGTTTGATCTGTAATCGTGTCAAATCAATAAAACAAGACAATTAAGTGTGAATCAAGCTGTTACAAAGTCTAATCAATGAATTCCGCCTCTGATTAGACCGAGAATTCTTCTGATAGACTCGTTTAGATCGTCTCACGATCCTACAAAATCAAGTTTCATTACACCAACTTTGCATGCATGATTTATGCACTTTTCCTCCTTATTTCCATGAACTTTTATAAGTATATTTTTAACAACTTGGTTAAAAATAGTGAAATCTTCACATATTTATTAGGACCTACAAGACCCCATTTTTATTATATTTTCAAATCAAAATCTTCTCTTTAAACCACTTTGTTTACTCAACTTTTAGGATGCTCATAATAAAAATCATGGTGGTTATTCTTTATAAAAATCACTTATGTGTAATAAATCATTTTTAAGTTGTAGTAAAGTTCATGGATCATGAGGTTGATGATCTTGTTTAGATTTAAACATTACCATGTTTAAATCATCATTTACATTCTTAATCATACAAGATCACCCACTTAAACAAACTTACTTTAAGATAATCATCATAATTATGCTAACTAGCTAACACTAATCTAATAAATCAACACATAGTATAGTTATATTTAGTGTTTATTAGCTTTGTGATTAGGGTTTTTGGTGTGATTTTTATTAATCTTTAAGATGATCAACTTGTACTTCCATAATCTATACACAATAATGAACTTAAATAGGGTGTTTAGGAGTCTTACAACTTTGCACAAGCCAAATAAAAAGATTAGAAGATTTTTAAGCTCCAAGAACTCCCCTAATGATGCTCCATGCTTAACCCATATGTAAGTGATCTTGTAAGGACTAGAAGATGTGTACTTTAGGGTGTTTTAGTAAAATTTTATGGTGGAATTGTTGGGGGTGTTATGGCTGCCGAAATGAAGGTGAGGATAGAGGACTTTTTGTGTTTTGCAATTGTGATAAATTGGAAGGAATATGGTATGGTTTCAATTATAATAAGTATAGTGTATATGAACCTCTTTTCAACAACAGCTAAATCAAAGGCCATTCTCTAAATCCTCAAAATTTCAAACTTGAATCTTGTAGGTGGGACCCCTTAGATTTCGGCCATACATGGGGAGAATGGTTGCAATTTTTTTTCAGCTTTACATAATTAATATATATTTTAAGTATAGATATTTAGGTTGTTATGTCAACAAGGTTATCTAGGGTGTAATCTATGGTTTAGGGTGTTAATGATCTTAACTACTTGGTATTAGTTTTGGATGGTAAAAATACTACTAGTTTGCTCGTCGGTTCGATATCGGGTGATATACGAAAGGTGAAATATAGTACCGGGAGCGATGGTTTTAGTTTACCATTGTTGCTATGGCGTTTATGTAAGGTATTAACGACGCCAAAATATGGTTAACTAGTTCGCTAGATTAGTGTAAGTTGTATTTTGATACCTAAAATGCCTTTCGTTTAGGCGTCGGCTAGTTAACGACCCTTTTATTTCGCACCGACCAAGGTTTCCGCAAGTTGTTATTCCACCGTCAAGCGATGCATGAAGTGATTTCAAGTACCAAAATAAGCTTAACTAGTTCACCATGTCTTCCGTTTAGTTGTTTTGGCGTCAGAAATATTATTTATTAGCTTGTCGGTTCAAAAACGGACAAGTTATGGGGGGTAGCGACGCAGCGCCGAAAGCTTATGTTTCGGACACCCCATTTTTATTCTCATGTTGTTTTCATATGGTTGTTATCATTTGTCATAATTCTGGAGTCTCGAAAATGCTAAATTATAGTTTCGGACGAGTTAAAATTGTCATATTTTTTGCGAAACGGACGTTTTAGTATTTAGGGCGTTGTACCGGAAAGTCCTAGATTTTTGCAAGATATGTTTTCTCATTAGTGTTTTCTTATGTAAATGGACTCAGTTATGTTATCCGTGTGTCGATTTTCATTGTTTCGTTCTGTTTTAACGGTTTTGCTGGCATGAATAGTGTAACCGTTAATAGTGCGCGCAACACTTTCTACCAACACTTTTAGGGCATTGTTTGATTGGTTTCACAATACGACGAAAACCAACATATGTTTTAGCATTGTTTTCTTGTCCTAAAACTGTTATCTGGTATACGACAAAGTTACGAAATTAAATTACGCTAAATGCATGAGATTATGTAAATAAAATAGTGATTAGTTTGTACGGAATCACCGGTTATTTGCCAGTTGTCACATTCTCCCTCTGTTAAAAAGAATTTCGTCCCAAAATTCACATTGAGTTATCCTTTGTAGGAGTCTTCTCAAACAAGTGGGGATACTTTGTCTTGATTTAATCTTCACGTTCCCATGTATACTCAGGTCTGTAACGTGAGTTTCGGCGGACTTTGACTAGTTTAATACGACTTCTCCTTGTCTTGTGGACTTTCCAGTCCATAACCACAACGGGTTCTTTAGTAAACTGGAGTTTGTCGTCTACGTGAATTCCATCCGCTAGGATGATAACTGTTTTCGTTGGTTGGACTTTTCTTTAAGATTCGACACATGAAATGTGTCGTGTAGGTTATTAAGTTCTTCTGGCAACTTTAGCCTGTAAGCAACAATACCAGTCTTTTCCAGAACTTCAAAAGGCCCAATGTATTTTGGGTTTAGTTTTCCGCTTTTCCCGAATCTAGCTACGCCTTTCCAAGGAGAGATTTTCAATAAGACTTTGTCTCCAACCTCGAAGGATAATGGTTTACGTCTTCTGTTTGCGTAACTCTTTTGTCTGTCACAAGCCACTTTGATACGGTCTCATATCTTTGATATCTTATCAGTAGTTTCTTGGACTAGTTCGGGCCAATGAGTTGTTTGTCTCCGACTTCCGCCCAACACAGCGGTGATCGGCACTTTCGTCCGAATAGTGCTTTAAATAGGGGCGGCTTTAATGTTTGTGTGATAACTGTTATTATATGAGAACTCTACCAAAGGTAAATGAGTATCCCAGTTTCCGCCCAAATCCATCACACATGCACGAAGCATGTCCTCCAACGTTTGGATGGTTCGTTCGCTTTGTCCATTGGTTTGCGGATGAAATGTTGGGCTTAGATCCAAACGAGATCTAAATGATGCTTGAATTGATTGTCAATTCATTGACAACAAGCGACCATCTCGGTCAGAGATTATTGAAACATGCACTCTATGACGTGCCACAATCTCTCTAAGGTAGAGTTCAGCTAACTCCTCGGTACTGTCTTTCTCGGAATCGGTAAGAAGTGAGCTGACTTGGTTAATCGACCAACGATAACCCAAATCATGTCATGGCCTCGAGAGGTCTGTGGTAGTTATGTGATGAAAGCCATTGATATTCGTTCCCATTTACAAATGGGAATCTCGGGTTGCTGTAATAAGCCAGACGGCTTTTGATATCTAGCCTTGACCTTTGCACAAGTTAGGCAATTCCCAACATAGGTCGCAACATCTCTCTTGAGATTAGGCTGCCAGTAATGTTCTTTTAAGTCTAGATACATTTCATCCGGATCCTGGATGTATTGATTTTTTTGGCTTGGGTGCTCTGCCCAACACTAAGTCTCCTAGACAGCCAAGATATTGGATACAGACCCTTCCCATGAAGTATAAAGTGGCATCTTTGTTCTCTTTCGTTTTTTCTCTAATCCCCGTAAGGATTCTGCTTGAATGTTTTCCGGTTTTAGAGTTTCTTGTTGTGCATCATGCACTCGAGTGGTAAAGCTCATTTGAATTGTCAACTCTAAAGCTCGTACTCGTAATGTTTTAACTCATTCTTTCCTACTCAAGCATCCACCACAACGTTTGCTTTGCCCGGATGGTACTTGATTTCATAGTCATAGTCCTTCAACAATTCCACCCAACGACGTTGGCGCATGTTTACTTCCTTTTGGTCGAATATTTGTTGAAGACTCTTGGGATCAGTGAATATTGTACACTTAGTACCATAAAGATAATGACGCTAAATCCTTAAAGAAAATACCCCTGCATCTAGTTCAAGGTCATGAGTGGTATAGTTCTTTTCATGAACTTTTAACTGACGAGACATGTACGCGATGACTTTTTCACGTCACATTATCCCGCAACCGAAGCCGTGATGCGATGCATCACAAAACACCACAAGGTCATCGGTACCGTTTGGAAGTGGTAAGATTGGCGCTTTGCATGGGTTATCTTTGAGTGCTTGAAATACCATTTCTTGTTTTTCACCCCAATCGAACTTTTTATCCTTTTGTGTGAGAGAGGTTAGCAGTTGAGAAATTTTAGGAAAAAAATTCTCAATGAATCTTCGATAGTATCCCTCTAAGCCTAGAAATTGTCTTACCTCCGTTGGGGTCTTTGGGGCATTCCAGTTCTTTATGGCTTCTATCTTAGTTGGGTCAACATGTATTCCGTTCTCGTTCACCACGTGACCAAGAAATTTTACCTTACGAATCCAAAATTCGCATTTCAAGAATTTGGCATACAATTGTTCTTTCTTAAGTAGCTCCAGAATAGTTCTCAAATGTTGTTCATGTTCTACCTCGGTTCGTGAATATATTAATATGTCTTTAATGAATAGGATCATGAACTTGTCAAGGTATGGCTTACATACCCGGTTCATTAAATCCATGAACACGGTGGGAGCGTTTGATAAACCAAAAGGCAAAACAAGGAACTCGTAATGCCCATAGCGGGTCCTAAACGCTGTCTTCGGTATGCTTTCCTCTTGAATCATCAGCTGATGATATCCGGATCTTAGATCAATCTTGGAATAAAAGTTGGAACTTTGCAACTGATCGAACAAGTCGTCGATCCTCGATAAAGGATACCGATTCTTGATAGTTAGTTTGTTTATAGTCGATGCACATCGGAGCTTCCCAAGGTGAGAAACTCGGTCTAATGAATCCTTTGTCAAGCAGCTCCTGAAATTGAGTAGATAATTCATGCGTCTCCGAGGGCGCCAGTCGATATGGAGCTCCTGGCACTAAATCGATACGGAGTTCAACTTGTCGTTGTGGAGGCAGTCTCGGCACGTCCTCTGGAAAGACTTTGGAATATTCCTTCAATACAGGTATGGCATCCACCTTGCGCTCCTCTGCCTTCTTGTCAATCACATGGGCAAGAAAGGCGATGCATCCTTTTCTCAGACTCTTCCGAGCCTTCATGCAATTAATAATTCGCAGTGGTGTGTCTTGATTTTCCCCGTGCACTAAAAGATGTTCTCTTGTCGGACAGGGGGATGTGAATGATCTTCTCATGACATAAAGATGTTCTCTTGTCGGCTCGATTATCGGATAACTAGTCTATGTCAAAAACTACGTCGTAGCAACCCAATTGAATGAGTGAAAGGTCGATATTAAATTTTTGCGCTCGAAGTTCGAGGGTGCATCCGTTAATGTCTTCTCTAGACTCAACTAATTTATCGTCGGCCAATCCTATGGAATGAGGGAACACTAGTTTACTTGACTCTAGGACAAGTATATTTCGAATTCTATGGGGATGCAACTAATACTGACACTACAACGTTTGCTTTGCCCGGATGGCACTTGATTTCATAGTCATAGTCCTTCAACAATTCCACCCAACGACGTTGGCGCATGTTTACTTCCTTTTGATCGAATGTTTGTTGAAGACTCTTGTGATCAGTGAATATGGTACACTTAGTACCATAAAGATAATGACACTAAATCCTTAAAGCAAATACCCATGCGTCTAGTTCTATGTCATGAGTGGTATAGTTCTTTTCATGAACTTTTAACTGACGAGACATGTACGCGATGACTTTTTCACGTCACATTATCCCGCAACCGTAGCCGTGATGCGATGCATCACAAAACACCACAAGGTCATCGGTACCGTTTGGAAGTGGTAAGATTGGCGCTTTGCATGGGTTATCTTTGAGTGTTTGAAATGCCATTTCTTGTTTTTCACCCCAATCGAACTTTTTATCCTTTTATGTGAGAGAGGTTAGCGGTTGAGAAATTTTAGGAAAAAAATTCTCATTGAATCTTTGATAGTATCCCGCTAAGCCTAGAAATTGTCTTACCTCCGTTGGGGTCTTTGGGGCATTCTAGTTCTTTATGGCTTCTATCTTAGCTGGGTCAACATGTATTCCGTTCTCGTTCACCACGTGACCGAGAAATTGTACCTTGCGAATCCAAAATTCGCATTTCGAGAATTTGGCATACAATTGTTCTTTCTTAAGCAGCTCCAGAATAGTTCTCAAATGTTGTTCATGTTCTGCCTCGGTTCATGAATATATTAATATGTCCTTAATGAATAGGATCACGAACTTGTCGAGGTATGGCTTACATACCCGGTTCATTAAATCCATGAACACGGCGGGAGCGTTTGATAAACTGAAAGGCATAACAAGGAACTCGTAATGCCCTTAGCGGGTCCTAAACGTTGTCTTCGGTATGCTTTCCTCTTGAATCCTCAGCTGATGATATCCGGATCTTAGATCAATCTTGGAATAAAAGCTGGAACTTTGCAACTGATCGAACAAGTCGTCGATCCTCGATAAAGGATATCGATTCTTGATAGTTAGTTTGTTTATAGTCGATTGTCACACCCCGACCCCGTAAAACAACAAACCGCGGCAGAAACGTCAGGGAGTGTCGTAACAGAATCATTGTTTCACAACGCATGGAAATTTAAATTTTGTTTTATTGAAATAAAAGAGGTTACAATGTCTTAAAAACAAAGATACATAACATGTGAAAATAGGTACGTTAGCATAAAAATGCCTGTGAGATACATAGGTTTTTATTAAAATAGGATTCATGACTTGTAAGTTTAAAAGAATGTTTAACAAAAGTAGTCATGAACTTATAAAAATGTTTTCTTTTTTTATAAATCATACGAAAAATGATAAGAAATCAGATGATATAAATGAAAGATGCACAGATAAGAAATCTACGATATGTAATATCATAATAGCACTTATATATAGGAAGTACCAGTGGCATATCCAACATGCTTTTATCATATTACACACGCCTCGTTATTTAAATCATTTACCAAACAAACCACCAATGTAAAAATGTTCATGTATAATCAAATGTCAAAATGTTTATGTGTAAACAATGTCTATTGTCAAATGTAAATCATGTTTATGTATAATCAAATGTCATGTATGGTAAAATAAATAAAAGTATCTATTCTAACCATATGCACAAAACAATGTATTTTAATAAATCAAAAGTTATGTTTTGTAAAATCCATGCTTTATTGATACAAACATCTACGCGGTAATGTTAAACGCCTACATTCAAGCCTTGCGACTGAAGAGACAAACCCTTAACAAGTTAAAGGTTTCATCAAACTTATGAATATCGAATTCAGTCATTCCTTCCACCCAATCAAACCTAGGATTTCAGGAATGGGAGTTGTCAATTCCTATGGTACCACTACCTACTAACGAACGGCATGATCAGTGTTAATGAATGTATTTATGACCCGTTAAACAAACCAAATGTCATACCAAATGTAAGCATGTTTTATGAAAATGATGTACTTAAATATGCTAAATGAACATATAAAGTAAAAATGTTTAATGTAAAACAATGTGTCCATATGCTAAGTGAGTCATATGTGTTGGATCTGAGTTTGATTTTGATTGTATTTTACGTTTGAAATTAAGATGAAGATGGATGAGTTGTGCAGCGGAATTAAGATGAAAACAAACTTTGCATACAATCAAACGAGAGTATTGCTTTGATCAAGACATTTTCTACAAAGAACCGAAAGATTGAATTTAGTTTCAACACCGATTACAATGTAATGCTTAATACAAACTCCCCCTCAGCCAGAGCTCAGCGTTTGTTCGTGCAGGAAAACAAGTTTGCAAAGAGCTAATAGAACAGTGCAGAGCACTGTTCTATTTATAGGCACTAGCAAACCACTGAGCATCTAAGCTGACGTAACCATGAAAGTGACATCTAACCTCCTAACAAACTCTAACCTCTGATCTATACAAACACTGCTATACTAACTACTGCTTATTACATTAGATTACATAAAAGACACTTAAACAACTGTTGCATCCTTCCATTGCTGTGAACCCGGCAGTGCTTGTCCGGATCAGCAGTACTTGACTCAAGGCAGTAGATTGAGCAGCAAAGCTTTAGTCTTCCATCAGCCTTTACTAGAGCAGCAGATTGATAGTCAGTGGCTTGTACGATCAGTAGATAGGAGGTCAGCAGATGTTGAAACCACTTTCAAGGGGAGAGACTTGTATGTAACATCTGCTTATTCTGGATCCACTGCTCTGACCCAGTTTTGGCTTTAATTATATGTTCCTCTGGTAGGGTTCGATCCCAACAATCTCCCCCTGGAACAGATAATGCCAAAACTCTTCATTATTGTGGAATTCTTTATTGCCTCATCAGCAGTTCCCTTATCTGACCTTTAAACTGTAGTTCAAAATCTAGGGCATCTATGTCATCATCATCCCTGCTAAGTGGAAGATCAAGGAGATCCTGCAAATCTTCAAGACTCAGGCCAAGAGCTTGTTCCCTTGATATTTTCTTCACTTCTCCACCAGACCTGAGCAAATTCAATACGTAGGTCTGTTTGCCAGTTTCCCATTTTTGTATTTTTGAGCCTGGTGGGTTTCTTGGGAGATGTTTATTTGCAGAGGTATTTGGTGAGGGTGGCCTATTCATGACTGGCTGAGCAGCACTTACAGATTGTTCCAATTCAAGATCTTCTTTGATCATTAATTTAATGCCCTCTTTTACAATAGCACTTCCAGCTTTTTGTGACAACTGGCACAAACCGGTAATTTCCGTACACTATAATTATTGCTTAATGACTGCAATTATGAGTTTAATTGTCAGCAATGTCTGAACACATGATTAAACAAGTGAATTCATGCATGTTGTATACTACAAAATATTGCGTTATGCATAAACGAGAGCGTTGCGTCAGAATAATAGTAAACTCACCGGTAAGACACAATGTGTCAACAGAACTGCAGAAAGCAGTTAGACATCAGAATTGAGGCCTAGGTGTAGGTCCGACGACAAAAATACATTAAAACCCTAGAGTATGTGTAAGGGTTTAATTTATGGACATTGCGAAAGCAAAAATATGCACTAAAAAGCACCCGAAACGCACTTTAAGTGCAGAATTTATACAAATCAGCAATAATTCAGCATTTAGACATATAAATATTATGCAGAAATGTCGTTTTATTATCCAGAATATTTCCCTAAGTGTTGGGAATTGAAAGAGTACAGGAAAGGTACTTAAACGACACTAAAAAGTGTAATTTAGCACTTTAACGAATCGGTATGTAACCGAACAACCGGACTATACCCGGAACATGAAAATATTGTTAATAACATTATTTATCTTTTTCTGAGCCAGTTAGGGTCCCCGTATACCCTAACACCCATTGTATCTCACTAAACATAACTAACCAAGTTAAACACCTAACTAACTTGGTTTAACATAACTAATGTCTAACTAATACTTGGAACCGAACTAGACCCCCCCCCCCCTTCTCTAACCGGCCCCAAACCATGGGGAGACATTACTTGGTACTTGAAAGATTTTTATAATCATTTGTCTAGTATCAAGAAGACACAAGACCCTTTGGATAATGCACATCCTAAGTGCCTATAAGTTGGAAGATTAACACATAAGATCTTACACACATAAACTCACCAACTCTCTTCTCCTCTCTCCCTCTAGAACTTACGGCCAAACACCCCTCTTCCAACCATCCATTTTCGAGTTCGATCATCATCATTCCAAGCACACACAAGTGTTAAGGGTCACGTATTAGGAGTCTTGGAGCAAACGGAAGGCGAAGGACCTCTCTACTTTGCTTTTATCCACTCGATTTGTGCTTAGATTCTTCCCTAGCCTTGAGCTAGAGGTATAATGCTTAAAACACCTTCTTGAACTTATCTAAAGTGGTTAAAAGAATTTTTGTCGGTTAAAACTCGGAATCTTACAAGTTGAAGCATTAAAGTCTACTAAAAGAATGAAAAATGGTGGTTAATAGCTCTTGTGTTGTGTAAAAGTTGTAGTAATTGATTTGTGTGAATATTTGGACCCGATCTATGTTGTGGTAGCTCGGATCATCATTTAACCCGGTTTAGTCATGATCTTGGATCTTAACATAAAGCTATTTTAGAAGTAATAAGGGTTAAAAGGTGAAACTCTACCACACATGAGACATGGACTTGTGTAAAAGCATTTTGTTGTGTAAAAGCAATTTAACTTGTGAAATTATGTTTAAAACTAGTAGATCTACGTATCTACAAGCGGTATTTTCAAAGGACCAAGTGTCCAAGAAATCACATGTTCTAAACCGGGTCTTACACAAACAAAAGTAGTTTTTGTGAACAAACAAGTGTATGGATACTTGTGTAACAGAGGTTATAACAAAGAAATAATTTTCGTAAAAACCGACTAGAAGTTGTAAAACTTCATATTCTTTAAAAATAAAGTTTTTAAGAAATTAAACTTATTTTTAAAGATAACAAGACTTACTAAATGTGCTAGTAAGTTACTACACATTTTTGTAAATATGCAAGTTCATGAAATTAGTGATTATTGTTGACGATTATTGTTGATAATTGTTGTTGATGATTGATGATGATTTAAAAGAAAATAAACACACGTTTTGAAAACGTGGGAAACCTCCATTTTTAGGGGAAACTCTGTCAAAATTTTTATAAATTTTGACACTTAGAAAAATGTAAGTTTTTGAGAAACTTATCCCCTAAAAATATACCTCAAAACATTAACAAGGTTTCCCTAATTAATTTTTTTTTTTGATGATAAGAAATGGTGATTTCTTGAAGAATAAAAATGGATATTATGTATATATATTTTTGAGAGAAAAATATATATTATTTGATCACCAACTTGTGTGTTAAGTGTATATAGTATGTGTTATACGTGCTAGTGTATTAAGACTTAAAAATACACTAAATACTCATGAGGAGTAGAAATATAAAAATACACATACAACATACAAGAAACATAACTCGGGTGCAAAGTGCAAAACACAAAAGACTTATATTTATTTTCGGAGAAAATAATATAAGTAAGATACGTAGTTAAAAATATAGAATATTTTTAACACAAGAAAATATACAAGAGAGTGACTGAATTTGTGCGACGCAAGTCTAGTGACTAACGATAAGAAAACGCGTATAGGATACGACGTTAAGTAAGCAAATCCGGTGGAGTTTACGACGCTAGGAACGCAAAGTTGTGAGTTCATGCTCCCCCTTTTCTCTTTAACTGTTTTCAGTTTTTATAACTTCGGGGGTGAAATACATGTACAAAAGTACAATATTTATAAATGGTATGATATAAATACAAGAAGTACACTTGGTGAGAATGAGAACCAAGTGTGACGAAATATATGAATATGAGAAGCGCATTTGGTGAGACGAGAACCAAGTATAAGGCGCTATGAGAAATGATAACAAGAAACGCGCTTGGTGAGAACGAGAACCAAGTAGGAGGCGTTATGAGAATTAGTGTCACGAATAGGGTACAGAAGCACCATTAATCAACAATATACCTTGACCGCAGAACAAAAGGTTAGATCTAACAGGTGCCTGGCAGCCTCACACTCGGTCGGGGCGAGAATCGAGTGGTGCTTTTGTGTCTCAGAATATACCAATTAAATGCCTTAGGTTTGGTGACTTCCTATGACGTGTCACAGGTTAATGGCTTTGCAACCCATTAACAATCTGATAAGTACAGAAATACTGTATTTACATAAAATTCATACCATACAAAAAGTGATAAATAACTTGAAGTACGTGGGGTACTCAAGAGATGTGATAAATAACTTGAAGTACGTGGGGTACTCAAGAGAATTGATAAATAACTTGAAGTACGTGGGGTACTCAAGAGAATGAGAATTAAACTTGAGTACGTGGGGTACTCAAGAAGAAATTGAATTATACAGATGTACGTGGTGTACACATGAAACTGAATTTATGAAAACTTGATTTACTCACAAACTATGTTTTCATACAAAGTATACAAACATGAAATACAAAACTGCATGAATTCACACCAACTTTATGTTGACGTTTTTCCAAAAACTCACATGTATTTCAGGTAACTAGGATGGATGTGTGCGTGGTCTAGCTTATGCTCGTGGATGTCGCTTGTGTTTAACTTTGAATAAAGTTGTAAACTTTTAAGACAATGTTTTATGCGACTTAGCGATGTAAACGCTAACGTTTGTTTTCAAATTATGGTATTTGAATGTTATTTTACGAGCATGTAGCATGTTTACTCTTCGTATGCAATGAGAACCTTTCATGATCACACCTCGTGCTTCCGCCGTAGAAAGGGGTGTGACAGATTGGTATCAGAGCTGCGATTGTAGTGAACCAGGATTCATTCTCGAGTCTAGTCTACAATCTCTAGGATCCATTCACGAAAACAATTTTTCAAAGAGTTTTCATTGCATAAAACGTCCCGCGACATCCGCTGCCTGAAACCGAATACATGAGTCTAGAAAAGACACTACGAGACTTAGAGTGCACTAGAGTAGCACTTGTCATTGACTAGAAATTACTTGCAATTATGTGTGATAATTAGCATATACTAGAGGTAGAATGTCACAAGTATACGTGACTTTACCTGAAAACGATGGCCTACCTGAAGGAGGAAATACGAGGATGAAACGAACTGTGCGGACTGTGCAAGGAGTTACGTAATTATGGATGCATACATAATTATGGAATTCAGTGCACAAAAATCACAGCAAGTCTTGTCACGTATAGATTCCCTCAGTGCAAGCCTACTAAGTACTCTGCTAGAGTAATGATTGTTTGATGTCACTTATGTGGTATATATACCTGCGAATATATATGATACTACTGTCTAGTGTGACGATATCAAACAAATGTGTAACCCTGCTGTGTTATGTTCTGTCAGAACATGGCACCCAGGAAAACTGTGAATGCTCGCAATGATGATCAACCTCCACCTCCCCCACTGCCAAGAACTGCTGAAGAGCTGAACGCCTTGCTAGAGGAAAGGATCTCCGCTGCTATCGCCCAGTACGAGGCGAACCGAACCCAAGACAGTGGAGGACCAAGCAACGCTAGGCGTAATGGGAATGGAGATTCGTCTGGAGGCAATGCAGCTCAAGGTAATCTTGAGACACTGTACTAAGCATGAGGAAATTTATGAACGGTCTTGTTTCATTATTTCTTCGATTGCTCACATATGAATTGGTTAAATCAATTCCAGGCTGCACTTTCAAGCAGTTCCTCGACTGCAAGCCGATACACTATGACGGCACAGGAGGTGCAGTAGCATTTGTGCGCTGGACGGAGAAAACTGAAGCTACGTTCCGCATGAGCAAGTGTACCGCAGATCAACAAGTCACTTTTGCTACTGGGTTATTCGTAGATGAAGCTCTGACTTGGTGGAACCTGCAAGCCCAAACTTTGGGTGATGACGCCGCTTATGGCCTCACTTGGGAGGAACTGAAGGAAAGGATGAGAGAGAAGTACTGCTCTCGTGCTGAACTCCAAAGGCTGGAGACGGAGTTCTGGCACCTGACCATGGAAGGTGCTGACATAAATGGTTACACTCGAAGGTTCCACGATCTGTCTAGAGTACTTCCCTACATGGTAACTCCCGAATTCAAGCGTGTTGAACGCTACATTTGGGGACTGGCCTCAGAGTTTCGTGGCATGGTGACGTCGGCCAAACCACAAACAATCACCGAGGCTGTAACTCTGGCTGTCAGCCTGACTGAAGATTGTGTTCGTATGAAGAAGCTCTCACTGAACCCAACAGAAAATGCCGAGACGCATGCTGAGTCGTCTGGCAACAAGAAAAGGAAACATGCAAACTTGAATCAAGCAACTCGTAACAACAAGGGTTTCAGCAAGAAGCGTGACGCTAACACGTCCCAGGAGGCGAAAACCCATGCAACCAAAGCATACCAAGGCTCCATGCCTAGATGCCAAAAATGTAAGTATCACCATGATGGAGCTTGTCGCATTCCAAGGTGCGACAAATGTGGTAAATTGGGTCATCAAACAGAAGACTGTTGGGGAAAAGGAAAGAACCGAAATGGGAACGGTGCTGGTAACAAGAATGGCAACGGGAAAGGGCAAGGATGCTTCAAGTGTGGAAGCAATGATCATTTCATGAAGAACTGCCCAGAGAGAAACAACGCTCCGGCTCGAGCATTTGTGATTGGAGCAAGAGACGCACGCGAGGACCCTAACGTGGTCACCGGTACGTTTCTCGTTAACAATCACTTCGCATCCATATTATTTGACACTGGCGCCGATTATAGCTTCATGTCTGTGGAATTTAAACGTATACTCGGAATAGAATCTAGTAGATTAGAAATTCCTTATTCCATAGAACTAGCCAATGGTAAACTTGTTGAATCGGGCGAAGTTGTCAGAGGCTGCACACTAGAACTTGGTGAACGAAATTTTAGCATCGATCTCTTACCTATTCAATTGGGTAGCTTCGATGTAGTAGTCGGGATGGACTGGTTGTCCAAGAACAAAGCTGAAGTTATTTGCCATGAGAAAATCATTCGCATTCCTTTGGCGAATGGTGAAACTCTCATCGTGCATGGAGAAAAACGAGACGCGCCTCTACGAATCATTAGCTGTATGAAGGCACAGAAGTGCTTAAGGAAAGGATGTGTTGCTTTCCTAGCACACGTTATAGACAAGAAGGCCGTGGAGCCAAAACTCGAAGACATTCCTGTGGTGAAGGAATTTCCAGATGTATTCCCTGAAGATCTGCCAGGACTACCTCCGCAACGACAAGTCGAGTTCCACATAGACTTGGTTCCAGGAGCCGCTCCTGTAGCCAAGGCTCCATATCGACTTGCACCATCCGAAATGCAAGAATTATCTACACAACTCCAGGAATTGTTGGATAAAGGATTCATAAGGCCAAGCTTCTCACCCTGGGGAGCTCCAGTATTATTCGTGAAGAAGAAGGATGGAACACTGCGGATGTGTATCGATTACAGGGAACTGAACAAGCTCACAATCAAGAATCGGTATCCGCTACCAAGGATTGATGACTTATTTGATCAATTGCAAGGATCAAGCTACTATTCCAAGAACGACCTTCGATCTGGATACCATCAGCTGAGAATCCAAGATGAAAGCGTGCCAAAGACTGCATTCAGAACGCGATATGGGCACTACGAATTTCTTGTGATGCCGTTTGGATTGACGAACGCGCCAGCGGTCTTTATGGACCTAATGAACCGCGTGTGCAAACCATATCTCGATAAATTCGTGATTGTATTTATCGATGATATCCTAATTTACTCGCGAACGAAAGAAGAACATGAGCAACATCTCAGAACCATCTTGGAACTACTGAAGAAAGAGAAGCTTTATGCAAAGTTCTCGAAATGCGAATTCTGGATTCGCGAAGTACAATTTCTTGGTCACGTGGTGAATGAGAAAGGCATTCATGTAGACCCGTCCAAGATTGAAGCAATAAAGAATTGGGAAGCTCCCAAGACCCCAACTGAAGTTCGTCAATTTTTGGGCTTAGCAGGCTACTATCGGCGATTCATTGAGAATTTCTCGAAGATAGCTCAACCGCTAACGACCCTGACTCAGAAAGACAAGAAGTACGACTGGGGTCACAAACAAGAAGAAGCCTTTCAGCTACTTAAGAACAAGCTCTGCGATGCACCGATACTATCGTTACCCGAAGGCACTGAAGACTTCGTGGTATACTGCGACGCCTCACGACAAGGCTTGGGTTGCGTGCTCATGCAACGCCAAAAAGTCATCGCTTACGCTTCAAGACAACTGAAGGTTCATGAAAGAAATTATACCACTCACGACCTAGAGTTGGGCGCAGTGGTATTCGCCTTGAAGATTTGGCGACATTATTTATATGGTACTCGATGTACAATCTTCACATATCACAAAAGCTTGCAACACATATTTGATCAGAAGGAATTGAATATGCGCCAGCGACGTTGGGTCGGGCTGCTGAATGATTATGACTGTGAGATTAAGTACCATCCTGGAAAGGCGAACGTTGTAGCAGACGCGTTGAGCCGAAAAGAAAGGGTTAAGACCCTAAGGGTTCGAGCGTTGGAAATGACGATTCGAACGAACCTCACCGCACGCATTCGAGATGCACAACAAGAAGCTCTTAAAGAAGAGAACCGTAAAGCTGAATACCTCCGGGGTGCATTGAATTACATGGTGCCAAATGAAGAGGGAGCCTTATACTTCAAAAAGCGTATCTGGGTTCCACTCTGTGGTGGCATACGTGAGGTCATCCTTAATGAAGCCCACAAATCGAGATATTCGATCCATCCAGGATCGGACAAGATGTACCAAGACTTGAAAGAGTACTATTGGTGGTCGAGACTCAAAAGCGACGTTGCTGTCTATGTTGGAAAATGCCTAACCTGTGCGAAGGTTAAGGCCGAATATCAGAAACCGTCCGGCCTACTACAACAACCAGAGATTCCCGTGTGGAAGTGGGAACAAATCTCGATGGACTTCATAACGAAATTACCCAGGACCCCGAGAGGGCACGATATGATATGGGTAATAGCTGATCGATTGACGAAGTCTGCGCACTTCCTACCGATCCGAGAAAAAGACAGCACTGGAAAGCTTGCTGAGATATACTTAAGAGAAATTGTGGCACGACATGGAGTGCCAATCTCAATCATTTCAGACAGAGATGGACGCTTTGTCTCAAGAATCTGGCAATCATTTCAGGAAGCCTTTGGATCTCAGTTAGATCTAAGCACGGCATTCCATCCACAAACAGACGGCCAGAGCGAACGGACTATACAAACGTTAGAAGATATGCTTCGCGCATGTGTCATGGACCTAGGCGGCAGCTGGGATACTCATCTACCTTTAGTTGAGTTTTCCTACAATAACAGTTATCATACGAGCATAAAAGCCGCGCCGTTCGAAGCTCTGTATGGCCGCAAATGCCGGTCGCCCTTATGTTGGGCAGACGCTGGAGATAAACGTATGGTTGGTCCTGAACTTGTACAAGAGACAACCGACAAGATTGCGCAGATCCGAGAGCGCATTAGGGCGGCTCGAGAGCGACAAAAGAGCTACGCGGATCCAAATAGAAAATCGGTAGATTTCAAGGTGGGAGACAAAGTGTTGTTAAAAGTCTCACCATGGAAGGGCGTAGTCAGATTTGGAAAGCGTGGAAAGTTGAATCCACGATATATCGGACCATTCAGAATACTGAAGAGAATTGGTACCGTGGCATACAAGTTGGAGTTACCGGAAGAACTTAATGGAGTACATGATACGTTTCATGTATCCAACCTGAAGAAGAGTCCAACGCAAGAAAACGTGACCATCCCGATGGATGAAGTGCATATTGATGAAGCCCTCCGATTTACAGAAAAACCCGTTGAGGTTACTGACTGGAAAGTCAACAAGACCAGGAGGAGCAGTGTGAAACTTGTCAAAGTACGTTGGAGCTCTAAGCACGGACCCGAGTACACATGGGAACGTGAAGACCAGTTCAAGAAAAAGTATCCCCACCTATTCAAGAAGACTACGGCGAGAGTTAGTGCAGTCTGAATTTCGGGACGAAATTCTTTTAACGGGGGGAGACTGTGACAACTGGCACAAACCGGTAATTTCCGTACACTATAATTATTGCTTAATGACTGCAATTATGAGTTTAATTGTCAGCAATGTCTGAACACATGATTAAACAAGTGAATTCATGCATGTTGTATACTACAAAATATTGCGTTATGCATAAACGAGAGCGTTGCGTCAGAATAATAGTAAACTCACCGGTAAGACACAATGTGTCAACAGAACTGCAGAAAGCAGTTAGACATCAGAATTGAGGCCTAGGTGTAGGTCCGACGACAAAAATACATTAAAACCCTAGAGTATGTGTAAGGGTTTAATTTATGGACATTGCGAAAGCAAAAATATGCACTAAAAAGCACCCGAAACGCACTTTAAGTGCAGAATTTATACAAATCAGCAATAATTCAGCATTTAGACATATAAATATTATGCAGAAATGTCGTTTTATTATCCAGAATATTTCCCTAAGTGTTGGGAATTGAAAGAGTACAGGAAAGGTACTTAAACGACACTAAAAAGTGTAATTTAGCACTTTAACGAATCGGTATGTAACCGAACAACCGGACTATACCCGGAACATGAAAATATTGTTAATAACATTATTTATCTTTTTCTGAGCCAGTTAGGGTCCCCGTATACCCTAACACCCATTGTATCTCACTAAACATAACTAACCAAGTTAAACACCTAACTAACTTGGTTTAACATAACTAATGTCTAACTAATACTTGGAACCGAACTAGACCCCCCCCCCCCCCCCTTCTCTAACCGGCCCCAAACCATGGGGAGACATTACTTGGTACTTGAAAGATTTTTATAATCATTTGTCTAGTATCAAGAAGACACAAGACCCTTTGGATAATGCACATCCTAAGTGCCTATAAGTTGGAAGATTAACACATAAGATCTTACACACATAAACTCACCAACTCTCTTCTCCTCTCTCCCTCTAGAACTTACGGCCAAACACCCCTCTTCCAACCATCCATTTTCGAGTTCGATCATCATCATTCCAAGCACACACAAGTGTTAAGGGTCACGTATTAGGAGTCTTGGAGCAAACGGAAGGCGAAGGACCTCTCTACTTTGCTTTTATCCACTCGATTTGTGCTTAGATTCTTCCCTAGCCTTGAGCTAGAGGTATAATGCTTAAAACACCTTCTTGAACTTATCTAAAGTGGTTAAAAGAATTTTTGTCGGTTAAAACTCGGAATCTTACAAGTTGAAGCATTAAAGTCTACTAAAAGAATGAAAAATGGTGGTTAATAGCTCTTGTGTTGTGTAAAAGTTGTAGTAATTGATTTGTGTGAATATTTGGACCCGATCTATGTTGTGGTAGCTCGGATCATCATTTAACCCGGTTTAGTCATGATCTTGGATCTTAACATAAAGCTATTTTAGAAGTAATAAGGGTTAAAAGGTGAAACTCTACCACACATGAGACATGGACTTGTGTAAAAGCATTTTGTTGTGTAAAAGCAATTTAACTTGTGAAATTATGTTTAAAACTAGTAGATCTACGTATCTACAAGCGGTATTTTCAAAGGACCAAGTGTCCAAGAAATCACATGTTCTAAACCAGGTCTTACACAAACAAAAGTAGTTTTTGTGAACAAACAAGTGTATGGATACTTGTGTAACAGAGGTTATAACAAAGAAATAATTTTCGTAAAAACCGACTAGAAGTTGTAAAACTTCATATTCTTTAAAAATAAAGTTTTTAAGAAATTAAACTTATTTTTAAAGATAACAAGACTTACTAAATGTGCTAGTAAGTTACTACACATTTTTGTAAATATGCAAGTTCATGAAATTAGTGATTATTGTTGACGATTATTGTTGATAATTGTTGTTGATGATTGATGATGATTTAAAAGAAAATAAACACACGTTTTGAAAACGTGGGAAACCTCCATTTTTAGGGGAAACTCTGTCAAAATTTTTATAAATTTTGACACTTAGAAAAATGTAAGTTTTTGAGAAACTTATCCCCTAAAAATATACCTCAAAACATTAACAAGGTTTCCCTAATTAATTTTTTTTTTTTTTTTGATGATAAGAAATCGTGATTTCTTGAAGAATAAAAATGGATATTATGTATATATATTTTTGAGAGAAAAATATATATTATTTGATCACCAACTTGTGTGTTAAGTGTATATAGTATGTGTTATACGTGCTAGTGTATTAAGACTTAAAAATACACTAAATACTCATGAGGAGTAGAAATATAAAAATACACATACAACATACAAGAAACATAACTCGGGTGCAAAGTGCAAAACACAAAAGACTTATGCGAAAATAATATAAGTAAGATACGTAGTTAAAAATATAGAATATTTTTAACACAAGAAAATATACAAGAGAGTGACTGAACTTGTGCGACGCAAGTCTAGTGACTAACGATAAGAAAACGCGTATAGGTTACGACGTTAAGTAAGCAAATCCGGTGGAGTTTACGACGCTAGGAACGCAAAGTTGTGAGTTCATGCTCCCCCTTTTCTCTTTAACTGTTTTCAGTTTTTATAACTTCGGGGGTGAAATACATGTACAAAAGTACAATATTTATAAATGGTATGATATAAATACAAGAAGTACACTTGGTGAGAACGAGAACCAAGTGTGACGAAATATATGAATATGAGAAGCGCATTTGGTGAGACGAGAACCAAGTATAAGGCGCTATGAGAAATGATAACAAGAAACGCGCTTGGTGAGAACGAGAACCAAGTAGGAGGCGTTATGAGAATTAGTGTCACGAATAGGGTACAGAAGCACCATTAATCAACAATATACCTAGACCGCAGAACAAAAGGTTAGATCTAACAGGTGCCTGGCAGCCTCACACTCGGTCGGGGCGAGAATCGAGTGGTGCTTTTGTGTCTCAGAATATACCAATTAAATGCCTTAGGTTTGGTGACTTCCTATGACGTGTCACAGGTTAATGGCTTTGCAACCCATTAACAATCTGATAAGTACAGAAATACTGTATTTACATAAAATTCATACCATACAAAAAGTGATAAATAACTTGAAGTACGTGGGGTACTCAAGAGATGTGATAAATAACTTGAAGTACGTGGGGTACTCAAGAGAATTGATAAATAACTTGAAGTACGTGGGGTACTCAAGAGAATGAGAATTAAACTTGAGTACGTGGGGTACTCAAGAAGAAATTGAATTATACACATGTACGTGGTGTACACATGAAACTGAATTTATGAAAACTTGATTTACTCACAAACTATGTTTTCATACAAAGTATACAAACATGAAATACAAAACTGCATGAATTCACACCAACTTTATGTTGACGTTTTTCCAAAAACTCACATGTATTTCAGGTAACTAGGATGGATGTGCGCGTGGTCTAGCTTATGCTCGTGGATGTCGATTGTGTTTAACTTTGAATAAAATTGTAAACTTTTAAGACAATGTTTTATGCGACTTAGCGATGTAAACGCTAACGTTTGTTTTCAAATTATGGTATTTGAATGTTATTTTACGAGCATGTAGCATGTTTACTCTTCGTATGCAATGAGAACCTTTCATGATCACACCTCGTGCTTCCGCCGTAGAAAGGGGTGTGACACTTTTAGATCTTGAATTGTTTCAGCACCTGACTGGTTTTGACTCCTTCTTTTATAGATGGCAGCACCAGCTGGAGCAGTGGTTCTTTTGACTTGCAGCTTTGGTGGTCTTTTTGAGACCTCTGCTTTGGAGTAGTCATGCTTTTGTGGAACTTTTGGATCTTTCTTTCTGAGTTCCTCTAACCTTTTGTAGGTAGCCCTGACCCTATCTTCTCCCCACTTTGTCACTGAGTTCTTTGACCCATAATCAGCTGCTATCAGCTCCTCTTTCATTCTCTTCAACTCTAATGCCTTATCCGCTTCAAACTGTTTGAACTTTTCAGGAGGAGTCTGCTTGACCTTATTTTTGATCATTTCTTGAATCCTGGCTGCCTCTTTTTCAAGCTCAGGAATGGTCCAGTTTTTGTACATGTGTTTCCCCCCCCCCCCCCTTGTATTTCTTGTAAGTCATGATGTTCTCAATGTAGCCTTTTCTCAAGGACTCATCTGCCCTTTCTGAGATTTGCTGACATACATTTTTGGCAAATTGTTCCATAGCTATGACCTGTGTGAGTAGAAACTGATAGTTTTGTTGAAATTCCCTATCAGATTTCCCTTGTTTATTTTTTATTGCGATATCCTCTGCTTGTTTGGCCTTGAGTTTCAAATATTCTTCAATATTGTTAGGCCTGGGATATCCTTCAACTGATGGCAAACTCCTTTTAGCTGGGTCATCCTCATAGTAAAAGGATTTGATTTCTTCCCTAACTGTAATGAGTTCCAGAGGAAATGAGACACCAGCAGGAGGTAATGGCTTTAGAATTTGAGCTGAAGAGAGAGGTATGGGTTTTGGAATGGTGACAAGTGATAGGGATTTTGAAGATGTTGGTGGTGGTGAATAGTCATCATCTTCGAGGATTAGCCTTCTCCTTTTTGTTTGAGGAGGGACTGATGATGTTTTGGGTGGAACAGTGGTGGTAATTTGGGTGGCAGTGGTTTGTGATTGACTAACAGCTGTTGAAACAACTGGTGTTTCAACCACTGTTGTCATTACAACAGATGTTCTAACATCTGTTGTCTTCTGCTTTTTGGTAGGAGGTGATGGTGGTGAGGTTGTTTTTAGAGGTGATTGTGGTGGTGGTAAAACAGTGGTTGTGGTGTGTGTTGAAGTGATAACAGATGTTGAAACCTCTGAAGTACCAGCAGTAGTTGATACAGTAGGAGTTACAACAGCTGTTTGGGAGGAGGTTTGATGCTGATGGCTTTTGGATGGTGGTTTTGGAGGCTTTGGAGATCTGGATGGGATGGACTTAGGTTTCGTTTTTGTCTTAAGATTTTTAGTATCCTTTGATCCAGAACAACCCTGCTTATACAGCTCCATGAAGGCTCTTTTCTCCTCATTCCACCTTGAAATATCCTTTGCCATTCTATCTCTTTTTACACTTGCTACTCCTTCATCAAGTGCTTCTTGAGTAGCATCAACCTTTTTACTACCATCTGGCACAGGAATTTTTCTGGTCATAGCATCCTTTTCAGGTTCAATGTACAGACCATCATCTATTCCTTTCTTCTTCCACTCTTGAATTTTCTCCCCCTTTTTGGTTTTATTTTCTGGGAGTTGATCAATGAAAAGTACTGTTGGAGGAGCAGTGCCAGTGGTTTCCAGTAAATGGGCCTTGATTGCCTTAATGTCTGCTTGAGTGTTCTTGTACCTAGACTCCATTATGTTTCTCAGCTTTTGGACATGTAGTTCATGTTGCTGATCAGCCATTTCCTTTTGTTGTTGGAGAAAAGGTTGGAAGAGATTCCAGAGCTCATTTGTAGCAGGTGCTTGTGATGAAGCAGGTGCTTGAGGTGGAATAACAGTGGATTGCATCTTTTATGTTTTTAACATCTGCTGTAGCATATTTTTATGAACTGCAACAGATGTATCCAACTTTTCAATTCGTTCCGTCAAATCCTGATATTTTAAATCATCACCCAATTTAATGGGATCATCTGATTTCCCACTATCAGTGGTTTTATCAGTGGTTGAGGTAGGGAGTGTACTCCAAACACTAACCACTGATGCCCCTTTTTCTTGGTACTGGGGTCTTCTTCCTTCAACACTTGACAACCTTTTGATGTTGCCTGTGGGAAAAATAAATCCACTGGTGGTTGGCAGAGGTGCTATGTAAGGAATTGCCTCCAAGGAAGTCTTATTAATGTAACCACTGTCCAACTGTAAACCAGTGTGTTCAACAGTTGTAGTGGCTGCTTCACTTGGACTACCACCAAGAGTTACGTGTAACTCAAGGGGTGTAACCTCCTCAGGTTGTGTTGGTGGGTTAGCAATGATTGATACATCAGACCCAGTCATTTGTTGAGGTATGTTCTCATTGATAGGTGATTGAGAAGGTCTGGTTAGTGCCTGGTTCAAATCAATTGCATCCAACAGCAGTTTAGTTGGTGAGGGAATTGTGGATGTGAGGTTTGGTGTAGAAACAGGATTTGCTCCGGGCATTAAGCTGTGGATGATGAAACCAAGTGATTTCAGAGCATCATGATGTGGAGGCCCTAAGTGTACAACCTGTTCTTTTTGTGAAGAAGCAGGAGGAGTTTCGGTTATGGGTTGAGATATTTGTACCAACTGCTGTGAGAAAGTAGCAGCAGTGGTTTCTTGTGACATATGTGTTGTCACATGCAGTAGCTCTGGTATCTCATCTTCCAGAGTTGCCTTTTTGATGGGTTTAGGGGGTTTTTGAGTTTTTCTTTTTGGCTTTTTGGTGATTTTAGGTGTGGGTTTCAAAGCAGTTGTTCTGCTGCTTTGATCACCTTGAGCAGTGGGCTCAGCAGCAGATACCTGAGGAGCAGTGGTAGCTGCTAAAATCTGCTCAGGCACCTCTGCTTGTGTTTTGCAAGGTGTTAACATTCTTGAAAAAGTTTCAGCAGTTAAACTGTTTATTTGAATATAATCACCTTGGTTTATTACTGCAATATCATCCTTACTGAATTTCTTTTCAAAATAATAACTTAGAAACCTTGGAAACAGTGGGAATGATTTTGTTTCAACATTATTAACCAAGTCATTAAAGATTTCCCGAGAATAATTAAAATTTTCTTCTTAAAGAATAGCATATCCCAGATTTTGAATCTTTAATGGTATTTCATTAAAAGAAGTGGTTTTGTTTGAAACACACATTAGGAGGGTATGGAATAAAAATCTTGTTGCAGAAGGAAAGAAACCTTTTTGTAAGGTAGCTTTCTTCATCATTGTGTCTGCATACCCTCTCTCAATGAAGTCAATTTTCAACTCGTTTTTAGGAAAAGAAGTTTTACCTTGCTGATCCTCGAGTTGAAAGACCTCTGAAATTGATTGTGGTGTAATCTTGATAGGTTTTCCCTTTAGAGTAGAGTTAATGGCTATTACAGCGTCTCCTTGTGTTTCAAGGGTTGCATTCTTCCAAAACTCCCTTTGGGTTGTCAAGTAAATTGGTGCATCGGCTATTAACAAAGTTTTGTACTTTGATTTAGCCATTTTGGCGATGATGGAGTCGAAAGCTTCTGTGGTGCTGGGTTTTGTGAGAAGACCCAGAAGATTGTGAGACGGTTTGTGTGGGATTTCAGTGGGTTGTGCCTTTTGAGAGGCCGCTTTCAATGATGATTTGGAAGTGGGTTTCCCAGATGACTTTGATTTTGTCATTTTGGAGATGATGATCGAAGAAATTTTTGAAGGAATTTGAAGAAAAACTGTTTTGAAAAGAGAATATTTTGAGAATTCAATTCGACAGTAAAACCCTGTTTTGGTGTGAAGTGGGGGTTTTATAGAGAAAAAAAATGAAGGCTGACGTGGCAGCGGTTACAAAAGTACTGACCACTATGTACTGCCCACATGCCAAACTCTGAAGAAATGAAGGACAGTACTTTTATGAAAGTTACTGATGAAGGCAGTGGTTACAACGGTAAAATGGAAGCAGTGGAGGATTTTCACTATCAGTGGATAGCATATCGGTGGATAAGACACTACTTTTGAACAACAGAGTTTATCAAGGAAATGAGAGAACAGAGGATGGCTTTCAGCAGTGGACATACTTTGAAGTAGAGCAGACTTTTGAACAAACAGTGGTTATGGCAGACTTTTAAGGATTTAATGAAAACTTCATTTTTAGCTATTTTTAAGGATGGATTTTTGATATTCTGAAAACATTTTAATGCTTTTATTCATAGAAAAACAAGATTTTTCTTGTCATTCCATGTTCAGCATGCCAATCCTAGAGACCAAGCTTTCAAAAATGGTTGTATCTAGTGCTTTTGTGAGCACATCTGCCAGCTGGTCTTTAGTTGGAACATGATGCAGAGAAATCAAACCTTTTTCATAGCAATCCCTCACAAAGTGATGTCTGATGTCGATGTGTTTGGTGGTTGAATGGGAAACTGGATTTTTGATGATATTTTCTGCTGTCTGGCTATCCAACATGAGTTGTGTCTTTAAGGCAGTGATACCAAAATCCAGCAACTGATTTTGAAGCAACAGGAGTTGGGCTGTACAGCTTGCAGCAGCAATGTATTCAGCTTCAGCAGTGGATGTTGAAACAGCTGCTTGCTTTTTGCTTTGCCATGAAACTAAGCAATCACCTAGAAACTGGCACCCTCCTGATGTGGACTTCCTTGTGGTGTTACATCCAGCAAAGTCACTGTCTGAAAATCCTAAAAGCTTGATATTCCCATTAGCTGGATACCAGATACCAAGTGTGGGAGCACTCTTTATGTATCTGAATATCCTTTTTACAGCAATAAGGTTGGATTTTCTAGGGGTTGATTGACTTCTTGCACAAACACATGTTGCAAACATGATGTCTAGCCTAGATGCAGTTAGGTACAACAAAGACCCAAGCATGCTTCTATATAGAGTTTGGTCAATCAGCTCATCCTTTTCATCAGACATGACAAGCTTATTTGTTGCCATGGGTGTGCTGCATGGTTTACAATCATTCATATCAAATTTGTTTAAAAGTTCTTTTGCATATTTGCTTTGATGAATGAAAGTACCATTTTGCATTTGCTGAACTTGGAGACCAAGAAAGCATTGCAGCTCACCCATTGCACTCATTTCAAACTCAGCTGTCATGAGTTCCCTAAACTCTTCACACATTTTGTTGCATGTGCTTCCAAAAATAATGCCATCCACATAAATTTGGACAATCATTAAATCCTTTTCTCTCCATTTTAGAAACAGTGTTTTATCAATGGTACCTCTTTTGAAACCATTTGAGAGTAGAGAGGTTGAAAGAGTTTCATACCAGGCCCTTGGTGCTTGTTTCAGGCCATACAGAGCTTTATTCAGCCTGTAGACATGATCTGGATAAAATGGATACTCAAAACCTGGAGGTTGACAGACATACACCTCTTCTTGAATTGTACCATAGAGGAAAGCACTTTTGATATCCATTTGAAACACCTTCATGTTGTGGTTGACAGCAAAGGCCAGGAACAGTCTAATGGCTTCCAATCTTGCAACAGGGGCGAATGTTTCATCATAATCAATCCCCTCTTCCTGTCTGTAACCTTGAACCACAAGCCTGGCTTTATTCTTGACAACAATACCCCTTTCATCAGTTTTGTTCTTGAAGACCCACTTTGTGCCAATGGGACTAACCTCTTCTGGCAGTGGTACAAGCTCCCATACTTGTTGTCTTTTAAACTGTTGGAGCTCCTCTTGCATGGCTTCTACCCAGCTGTTGTCTTTCAGTGCCTCTTGGTACTTGACTGGCTGATGATGTGATAGAAAACTAGAAAAAAGACAAATGTTTTGGGTTTGGCTTCTTGTGAGCACCCCTTCATTGATGTTGCCAATTATTTGATCAGGTGGATGAGATCGCAAGTAGATTAAATCTCCTTGGTATGGAATGATGGCATTTGTTGGTGAAGGCTGCAGATGTGTATTATCTGAGCTAACTACTGTTGGGGACTTTGATGATCCAGCAGTAGCTTCAAAAGGTGGTGGAATTGGAGGTAATGGAGTGGACACATGCTGACTTTTATCCACTGTTTGGGGACTTTTTTCAGCAGTGTTTGAGGATGTGGAAGCAGTGGTTGATGGGCTACTTTGGTCAACAACTGTTGAGGTAGTAGTGGTTCAGCTTTGACAACTGTTTTGAACAGCTGATGCTTTTCCCATTGTGGCAGACCTTTGAGGGATGATGATTTCATACCCATAGTCTGGTGTTGAATCCTCTGATGGACCTGCACTGTTAGTCTTGACAACAGTATTTTCAAAAGTAAATTTTTCAAGATCAAACAGATCTGCAGGATTTGCTGGAATTTTCATTGATGAAAGTTCATTGAACTTTACATTCAAAGTCTCCTCCACTGCCTTGGTCCGTGTATTAAACACTTTGTAGGCCTTGGCAGTGGTTGAGTATCCCAGATGATTACCACAATCAATTTTGGCTGCAAATTTTGAAATGGAATCTTTTAAGTTCAAAATAAAGCATGGGCAGCCAAACACTTTGAAATATGAGATCAGTGGTTTGATTTTATACAAAATTTCATAAGCAGTCTTTTTGTGCCTGGGATTTATTAAAACTCTGTTCTGGCCATAGCAAGCAGTGTTTACTGCCTCTGCCCAGAAAGTTAATGGCAAACCTGAATCAGCAAGCATGGTTCTGGCAGCTTCAATCAAAGTTATGTTCTTTCTTTCAACTACCCCATTTTGCTCTGGTGTTCTAGGGATGTTGTACTGCCTTACAATCCCTTTCTTCACACAGAAGGCATCCAACTTCTTATTTTTAAATTTTGTGCCATTGTCACTCCTGAAGCTTTTCACTGGAAGGTCAAATTGCTTTTCAACCTGTGTCACAAAGTCTTGCAAAATGCCTGCAGTCTCATCTTTTGAGTGTAAAAAGAAAGTCCATGTAAACCTAGAAAAGTCATCAACAATAACCAGACAATATCTCTTCTTTTTGAGACTCATGACTTGAACTGGGCCAAACAAATCGATGTGTAGCATTTGCAAACACTGGGTTGTTTTGGACTCTTCAATGGACTTATAAGAACGTTTATGTTGTTTTCCTTTTAAACAGAAAATGCAATGTTCAGGACATGAAAACAATTTTTGTGGTAGGCCTCTCACCAAACCATTTTTTGAAATTTCAGTGATTGTCTTAAGATTTGTGTGCCCCAGCCTTCTGTGCCAAAGTTCTGTCTCTTTGTTAGAGGCAGCTGAGAACAGACATGCATCAGCTCTAGGACACTCTTTTGACATATCAACAACATAAACATTGCCACTTCTTTGAGCAACAAGTTTTGTTTGACCAGTTTTTATTATTGCTTCAATCTTTTTGACCATTTCTGGTCCAACAATCCTACAACACTCATTTGTGAAGAATGACCCAAAACCCTTGTCACTCATTTGTGATACACTCAGGAGGTTGAATTTCAGACTGTCTATCAGATTGACATTTTCAAATTTTATATTTCTAGATTATACTGTACCAGACCCCAGAACTTTCCCTTTACTATTATTCCAAAAGGATATATCACCCCCTCCATGAATTTTGAAATCATTGAGTAGGGCTTTACATCCAGTCATGTGCCTGGAGCCTCCACTATCAATATACCAAAGGCTATCTAAGCAGGCTGAAGCTCCCTGCACATGAAGTAAAAGGATTAGTTCATTAGGGTTTCCAAAGCCAATAAGGCTTTGGATGGGGTCTCAACAGTGTCTGGGATGGATGCACATTGATGGACAGTGGTTTGGTCAGGGGTTTGGACAGTTTTAGTACTGTTTCTTGCTAACCACTGTTGGGGGTCTTGACCAATCACCTGTTGGTACCCAAAAGGATGCCTGTTCACTTTTGGTTTAGAGGGCCTTTTGTAGGCCTCATAAACGTGTGGAATCCTTTGGTAAGACTGTTTTTCCTTGCCTTTTCTGAACTGATTGGCAGGGGGTGCATCAGTAACCTGAACATCTCTTTTGACAGATGTTTGGTTCAGCTGTTTTGTAACAGCTGTTTCAACTGGCACAAACAGTGGTTGGTTCTTGGTGAATTTGACAGATGATGTTGATGGACTCAAGGATGTTTTAGCAATGTGCTCATTCTTTTTCACATCAAAGTTTTTGAGATACACACATGCTTGAGTTTTGTGGTTTGTTTTACCACAAACAATGCAGCTCTCAGCTGGATCAATGACACTTGTTTTGTTCAAATCATAAGCTTTTAAATGGAAACAATCTTTTGTTAGATGATTCCTTTTCTCACAGTTTTCTTTCTTCTTTCTCTTTTCGGACTCCTTTGCAGTAGAGGTTTTAACCTCTGTTGGGATATCCTTGAGAGGAATGACTTTAGCTTTTGGAGCTTTAACACCATCAGTTGATGTAAAGTCCATGGGCTTGAAATTTTCAAGAATATCATACTCATCAGACCATTTTGGTTTAAACTGATAATTTTCAAGCTCCTCAAAAGTAGAGCATCCCATTGGTCTGTCAAGTGTGATTTTGTTACCAAGTTTATCAGTGATTTTCACTTCTTGGCCATTCTTGTTTGTGGGGATGAACTCAGTGGTTACATCAGTGGTTTGAACAGATTTATCAAAAGCGTGTTTTCATCATCATGTTTTCTATAAGCAACACCAAATTTTACATTGCTTTTAATCTGTTTTTCAAGCATAACCTCATACCCTTTGCAAGATTCCACCCATTTTTCACAGGTAATCTGGGTAGACTCTAACTCCTTTTTACAAACTTGGTATTTTTCTACCATAGTTTGGAGTTGAGTTTTGGTTATGCTCTGCTCTTCTTTCAGACTGCTAATCTCTTTATCTTTTTCAGCCAATTTGTTTCTAAGTTCTTTTAGCAACTTTTCAAATTTGACTTCATCAGACAAGACTTTGTTCCTAAGGTTTTCATTTACCTCTTTGATGTTAGCAAAAGCAATAATGAAATTGTCTGAACACAGTTTTTCAAGAACTTGAGGTGATACCTTGGCAGCAGCCATCATTGCACAATCACATTGATGATCCTCTTCATCATCAGCACTTGCTTCTTTCTCACCTGCTCTTTTCTCTTCCTCTTCTTCTTTGTCCTCTTTGGACCATGGATCTGTCAGTGGTTCAATCAGGGTTCCTGAACTTTCTCCCAGCAGTAGTTCACCAGCCACAGTAGTAACCACTGCTTCAGTCACCTCATCCACTGTTTCACCACTTAGCTGTTCACCTTCAGTTTCAACCCCCTCTGGTATTGACTCTAAAGCCATAAAACAAAATTCATCATTAGAAGGTTCATTAAAGGCATAGAGAGCAAAATTTCAATCACTAAGCTCATCAGGCATACTGCTCTAGTCAACAAAGCCTTGAGTGAAAAAGCTTTGCTGATCTGGTTGTACCACTGCTGGAGCAGCTGTTTGAGGTGCAACAGGTTGCACTTGTGCCTCGGGAACAGGGGTTTGAACATATTGAATCTGTGGAACAGTGGTTTGCACATAATGCACAGGCACAGGGGCAGCAGCATAATGAGCAGTGTTCACATGTGCTGCAGGGGTATATTGGGTATAGTGCACAGTGCTTTGATTTTAAGGTCTAGGGTTTGAGCTAGGATGAGTGATTATAGGACCAGTAGTTTGACTTCTGCATTCCCTAGCGAAATGACCTAGCCTATTGCACTTGTAACACTTGATTTTCGATTTATCCAACCCAACCCTTAGATTCCCATGTAATCCTGGGAATTTTCGCCCTGTTCTTTTGTAGAATTTGCTAGTTCTAACACTAAGCAAAGCCAATTGGTGCAGGATGTCCATCTCTTCTAAGTCAGTGGGATCAAAATGTTGTAAATCATTGAGTTTAAAACACAAATTATTTGACATCTGGTTTTCAGTGTTTGCAGTATAAGCAAAATTTGCAGAGTGAGGATCAGGGTTGGTAAAGTTACCACCAGCTGTTATATTAATGAAATGATCATAACCCTGTTCTTTACTGCTGCTACCAGATTCTTCCTGACCCAAAAGAGCTGTGCTACCGAATGAATAATCATCAGCAACTTTGCCAGACTCTTGCAACTTCCTTTTCTGGTTTAACTCCCTTTCATAAGTAAGGAGTCTACCATGGAGTTGGGTCAGGGTCAGATCTTTGAACTCAGCTGAGTTTCTAGTGACAAAAGCTATGGTGTCCCATTTTTCTGGTAGTGACCTAAGGAACCTGCTATTTTGAGTTGAGTTTGGAAAAGTTACTTTAACGAGCCTTAGTTCACTAATGAGACAACTGAATCGCTCAAACTGCTGAGTTAATGATTCACCCTTGATGTGACAGAATGTTTCATACTGCTGATTCAGAATTTCCCTATTGTTTTCAATGACTTCTTCAGTTCCCCCAAACTGTTCCTTTAATGCATCCCATGGCTCTTTGGCACTATTACAATGTAACAGTCCAGCATAGATCTCATTTGGTAATGCAGATGCTATGATGCTAAATGCTTTGGCATCGAGTTCGAACTTTTGAAAATCAATTTCGGTATAGTTTTCAGAAGGTTTAGGAACGAACTTCTTTGGATCCTCAGCACTTGGCACCGTAGGAACATGGGGACCAAAAACAACAGACCTCCAACATCCAGTGTTCTGTTGAGCAAGGATGTGACCCATCCTTCGCTCCCAGATGTTGTATTCATTTCTTTTAAGCATGGGTGGTTTAAAAAGAGAGCCAATGTTATTCTTATCATCTTGTGATTATGACGTCATCCTGGTTGTTTTACAGGCACTGATTAATCAACTTTAATGGTTAATAAACCTTGCTCTGTTTTTCAACACAAACGAACAAACTATCGATATCAACGATTTTGAGCTGAACTATTTATGTCAATGTCACACCCCCAAAATCCACACGCAGAGTATCACCGCTTGGAGGCGTGACTGACCAGGATCAAGCCACCAATCATATTGAATAAGCATATAAGTAATCATAAAAGTCCAACGAATACAATTGGTGTCCAAACAAACATAGTTTAAGTTGTGAGCAGAAGCATAGTGTTTAAAACCAAAACATAAGTTTAAATGTTCCAAAGTTTAACATGGCACATAGCTGTCCATGTCCCACAACGACTCTTCTCCATGCAAGCTCCAGCTAAGTACCTATTGACCTGCAAAGCATGTAGTAACGAGTCAATAATAATGTTGAGCGAGTTCACAGTTGGGTGTTCGTTTTAAGTTGTTCCAAAAACAATTTCCTTTAACTGGCATCCTGCCGTGGGGGTTACCCCATAGTTGAAAACGTGATTTGTTTATTCCCGGTTACTCTGGCAATCCAGCCGTGGGGGCTACCCCATGTATACTACTAGACTCGTTACCATATCGACTGCTGACTGTAGTCATGGTTATGTGCCCTGAACTGTCAATGTCTATCATCATTGACGTGCCTAGATCCATTAGTTCACGCCTGTCCTCTGCGGCACGGTGTGAGGCTTGTCAGACCTAAATAGCGCTATCTAACTAATGACCCGCTCGCCATTGGCCCGACGATTAAGTCGATATAAAAAAGGAGGGACTTCGTGATAGAGTTTTGGTCTAGTAAAAGTTATCTGTCCATGAGGACGAGGAATTATATTCCTGAACCCGTACTGTCCTACCCAAGAAAGGATGAGGAATCCATGTTCCTTAACCCATTCCCAACCCCAGGGAATCCCATGCTTTGTAGAAAGTGTGAACTCACCTTGGTTTGCTCGGTAAGACTTGTTACTTGTTATTCAGTTAAAAAACCACGTCCTAAAAGGGTTACCGGTACCAATAAGTTCCTAAGTCTTTTAACACAAAAATGCAGCACATATGATCCAAGTAACATACACACATCCCCAAACAATTGTACACGGCCTGTTATGTTACCCAAACCCGATTGTTAATCGTGTGCGACCCATAATTCACGCAAAGCTCATACAAGAAGTGAGTGGCCCAGCTCCCTAAACAGCCCAACATCACAACCACCCCAACCAATAATAATTTCATCTAATAATTTCTGTAATCCTGTTAACATGTATCAGCCAACTATACAAATACTCATTTAATGGATTATTAGCCTATCGAAATAGCAGGATATTAACTAACTTTTATCATGGTCATCATCATCAAGAAATCATGTACTCAATTAAATCTGATCATAACGACTTCCAGTTATCACATATCTAATGATCAGTTCATTAACCTTTTCTAATTATTTTGCTCATATTACACAAGTACATCTAAGGCTTATTATCATATGCACAACAATGATCATTTAACTAACATATATACTTGACAAGACTTACATTACAAAGGGTCAAGTTCATGTTATCAGTTCAATTCCGCCATTAACCCTACCTAGTCTAGTCGATACTCAGTAAAACCAAGAATGCATATGTCATAACAATTTTAAATCATCAAATATAACCTACCACAAACCATTAATTTACATAGCCATCACATCATATTCAAAAGCATGACACTTTAGATAGGTTATCATATATTAATATATTATCACATCACAAATTGTAATTGGACCTTTTATTTGTGTGGTCAAGTGAATGGTCGACAACTTGGTTATTGTTTCACATGCACACCAAACATTATGGTTTGATTAGACCACACATGGGCCGCCACTTTTCTTCACATGGTTATCAAAATTAGCAAGCCATTTACCTTCAAATCCATTGGACCCCTAAAGACTTCTGCTATATCAAAATCGGTTACTTGAAGTTTGTGTATTTAGTGGACAGTCTTTAATTTGCATTGCCCTATGTATGATAATATCATGACATCATATTACTCATGCAAATAATTATAACACACATCACATTCTGCATGCGCATGACTCATGACAACAATCACATATCAAAGCCACTATGTATGACAAAAAGAATTTAAATTGCAATATAGTGGAATTACACTAACCCGACAATGAATCTAGGCGACCAAGATGATATCTCACGAGGGGGGGGTCTTGATCCTGCCGTCGCACAATGGATGTGAGGGTAGGGTTTATTCTACTTTCAATTCCTATCTACGTAACATATAGTTATATGGATAAGAGGTTTGGGCCGGTTGCTTAAGATAGCCAAAACAATGTGTTGGGCCAGTTATGGCTGCTAATCCAAACCATGGATTGGGCCGGTATCACACACAATGCGGAACAGTTTTTGGTCCGAGTCTAGAAGCTTATTCATTGGGCGAAGTTCAATCCAATATGCTAACGGGTTTTCACTCAAACAAACATACAAATATATATCAACAAATACACTTATGTTGCACATCAAATATAGCATGTCAATCACAATACAATTTAACGTATTACAAACGTATACAGTTGTGAAACAAACAAGTCGTGTGAACAAACGAATTAAACAATTAACGTGCAATTAACGCGAACATGGAATCTTGGAAACCCGATTTGTCACATTATCCCCAAGTTGAAAGAAATTTCGTCCCGAAATTTGGTACGTACTCACTGAGGAAGCTAGTTAAGTTGCATGGTTTTCCTGGGGTGTCACAGTCAAAATGACTGTTAAATCAAATTTGACTGTCCAAGCTCTGATACCAATTGTTGGATCTGAGTTTGATTTTGATTGTATTTTACGTTTGAAATTAAGATGAAGATGGATGAGTTGTGCAGGGAAATTAAGATGAAAACAAACTTTGCATACAATCAAACGAGAGTATTGATTTGATCAAGACATTTTCTATAAAGAACCGAAAGATTGAATTTAGTTTCAACACCGATTACAATGTAATGCTTAATACAAACTCCCTCTCTGCCAGAGCTCAGCGTTTGTTCGTGCAGGAAAACAAGTTTGCAAAGAGCTAATAGAACAGTACAGAGCACTGTTCTATTTATAGGCACTAGCAAATCACTGAGCATCTAAGCTGACGTCACCATGAAAGTGACATCTAACCTCCTAACAAACTCTAACCTCTGATCTATACAAACACTGCTATACTAACTACTGCTTATTACATTACATTACATAAAAGACACTTAAACAAAGCAGAAAGTCAAACACTGTTTGACTTTCATGCTTGAAAAACGCATAAAAGTCCAAGCTTTAAAGATTTGAACTCAAAATACTCAGGTATGAAGCTTGAGAGCTTCAACTTAGAGCAAAATGAGAACAAAGGTGTGAAGAAGATGAAGTGAAAATGGTGGGTTTATATAGAGTTTGAAGAACCGTTAGGATCGTTCCTCGATACTTGAGCTTCGATCTGGACCGTACACGTAAGGCACATGGTTTTGGAATACTAGGGGTGCCCAAAAACCATCATACGGTATTGCAAATGTTACAATAAAGACCCTAAACTTCAAGTTAAAGGCTGAAAATAACCCTGCTGTTGCTGAAACATGTTTTCTGCCCAGATAGGGTGGTGGCGTGCCGCCACAGCACCACCAGATAGTGGTGGCGTGACGCAAATTGTCCCTATGATCGAATAAACTTGATTTCAACATACCAAACCCTCCAAAACTTATTTCTAAGTTATGTAAAGGTTATTTATGGTATGTTAAGCCCATGTCACTGTTCCGGAGTGTTTGTCGCGTTAAACTGATTACATTAACGCATCAGTTCGCGTATAACTTTCCAGAAAGCGATTTAGAACTCGAAATCGAACGAGAATTTATATATGCAAATGATACACATATTTATACAACTCCCAAGTATGAAACACAATATTTCATTGATTTGGTATTTGTTTGATGTCCTTAGAGGCACAGATGTCACAGTCTCCCCTACTTCAGGAAATTTCGTCCCAAAATTTATTTAGAGGAAACTCGTGAGAGCTCGAAACACGAAGTCGAAAAGATAAAACAACACTGGTTAGGGTTCTGAACTTCTAGTAACTTAAAATAACATCATGCTTCCAATGTAAGAGGGACACTTATATACAAGTATATGAAGCGCCATTGGTGCGTCCACCGTACCTCCGTTACATTGTTCACGTTTCGTTATTGTTGCCACTATCGGTTCTTACACATGATAAATCTTACTGTGGTTTCCGTGCACTGAATTTCATAATTATGTATGCATCCATAATTACGTAATTCCTTGCATAGTCCATACAGTGCATTTTATAATGTGTAGGGGAAGAAAAACAATGAACGAACCTGTCATGATTGTGACTAGACCACCATGGGGTCCTTTTAATTAAATCAATAAATGACCTCTTTAAATAGACTACCAAGGAGTGTTTTCGGCTATATCATCACATTGCCATTCTTAACCAGATTTTTGAATCAATCTTTTTGACTAGACCACTTAAGGGGTCTCTTTTGAATTATGGAATGGTACCATATAATCCAAGGGTCTTAACTACTACGTATAAGCCCATTAAGGATTTAGGGTAGTACCTTTGGATATCCTACTATGAATCCCTCATATGAAGATATGGAAGATTCTTGTGACACCCATGACGAAACCAGGTACATCCTAAACGGTCCAAAACTGTAAAGCACACTTAACACTTTAATTGCGTGAAAACCCTAAAAACATGTGTGACTTATACGCTTGATTAACTGCTATCTGTTATGCCTCGGAGGAATCCTTAGACTTTAAACACGTGTTAAACTTGAGCTTTCCATTTAACAGCGCACTAAACCTTTGACATCGATTATTAGGTTATCAGTAGCATTATTTAAGATTCCGAGTTCTAGGAACACCTTAATTTTGTACCATAGACTGTGACTTAAGGTTTGAAGCCAATCTGAGATTGGGCATGCAAAACGAAGCAGCTTCCCAGTAAGGGAAACGCTCTCGTTTCAGGTATAACATAAGGCAATCAAACGTGCAAGGAAGGATCGATCAAGCTTAAAAACACTTAAACCATCCTAATACGAGCTTTTTATGATTAAAACGTAACTGGGTTCGGATTTCAAGACGGTTATTCATGATTTTTAAAACTGAGTCTTTTGACACTAATTACGCGCAAAACGGAGTCCGTCATGCAAATCGAGAAAGCGTCTGGGACCCGTAAACGAACCTAAACACTCACTGAAGGATAAACATTATCTTTAGGCTCATTTTTCAAGGCATGAGGTAGCCTAGGGGGGCCACCCCAAACCGCCAAACATCCCCTAAATATATATATATATTTTTTCTTTTCAACTTTTCTTTCATTATATTTTCTTTTCAACTTTTCTTTCATTATCACTTAAAAATCCTTCAAATTCCCTACTTGTTTCTACAAAAACCCAGCTAATTTATCAAGAAGAAGGCACAAATCAAAGGTAGCAACATTGTTTTTTAAGGTTTTAAGCTTAGTTTTTTTTGTTAAACATGGTTTAGACCTTGAAAACTCGTTTTAATCCATAAATTTTGAAAGTTTAAATAAGTTCAAAGGCTGAATAAGAACACCATGAGAATTCCCTGGTGTTATATGGTAGCCATGGTTACAAATCTTTGGGTTTTGATACCCTAATCAACACTTATTCGACAAAAATCGCCTAACTATTCGATTAACCGAAAAACAATGAATCAAAGCTTGATTGATCTAAGTTCTAGCATATTTGGATTGTACTTGATGTGTAGGTTCTGAATATAGTCAATACATACTTCTGGACTCAAGAAAATTACTCGGACTCGAAGAAATCGCTAGGTATATCGTCCGAAACTCGAAACTAGCATAGGCAGAATATTGTTTTAGCTATAACTTGGTCCGTGATACTTGGATTGAGCTGAAATTTGGTGTGCTGATGAAGGGCAGTGTCAGTAAGGTGCACGTAAAATTTTAGAATTTTTGGAATGTTCTACGGTTTTTGGTGAAATTTTGACTGTTTATCAAAAGAATTTGGGAACAAATACCAAACGGATTCAATAAATCACCAAATTGTAAAGAGAAACTAAGGAAAATATAAGGAATGTTCTGGGAAAATTCGGAGTCAATTGGTTGAGTTTTGATTGGGGTTAAAAATCCGCGTTTTCGCGAATTTTCGGTAGCCGGAAACGCACTGAAACAAATCGGAAAAATATTAAAATTTTTGGAGTTTTTTCTGAAAACATAAGGGATGTCCAGGATTTTTTTTGGGAATTTTTGGATCAATGATGGTAATTAATGTTAATTAGGTGATTAAATATGATTTTATAAATAATTTATTTAGACAAGTAAAATGCCAAAATAAATTCCCAGAAATTTTTCCCATATTCTACAGATTTTTACAGAGTTATATAAAAACTTTAAGAAATTTTAATCAAATAATAAATAAAATAGGAATTTTGTAATTAAAAATGAGTTATTTTAAATCAATTTCGGCAGTTTACCGTGTAACGAACCTGCCAGAACTGGGAACTGACCCAACCCGACAAATACTATAATTGAAACATGGGAAGTATTCCGAGAGATTCCAGGGCGGATTGGACACTCGGGGTGTGTCCAATACCAGTTCGGGAAATCCCCGACGGTGGAAACGGAAACTCAAAATTGGGAAACCTGGACTCCACAAATGTGACATATGTGCTTGTGATATCATCGTACAGACTCTGAACAATTCAATATGAATAAAACAATGTATTTTGATCCCAATGTTTGTTACTATGTTTGACATTTTGCACGCTTTGATTTTGTTTGATTTTAAACTCTATATCGCTTTCTGGGAAGTTATACGCAAACTGATGCGCAACCGTAATCAGTTTAACATGACAAACACTCCGGAACAGCAACATAAGCTTAACATGCTTTAAATAACCTTTACATAACTTAGAAATAAGTTTTGAAGGCTTTGGTATTGCAAAAACAAGTTTATTCGCTCACAGGGACTATATGCGTCAAACTGCAAAAGTCTGTCGTTTCGTACGGCAACGTATAGTCCGGAACTTGATCATAAGCTAAACATACCATATATAACCTAAACATAGCTTAGAAATAAGCTTTGATAGGTTCGGTGTGCGAAAACATGCTTACTTGATCTTATAGGGACTAAAAGTGTAAAAAACGACGTAAGTTTGCATTTACGCGCATATCTTAAGTTCTGACCACATTTGGAGATCCAAATTTTTTGTACACACTAAAATATTTTTATTTTAGTGATCGGCATGAAAAAATACCATTCGTCGCTTAATTTGGTTCGTTTTCGCGTCCGTTCGAGTTTCGTCATAAATAACCGAACAACGTGACTGTACGGCCAAACGAACCGACATCCGTGGATTTTCCAAGCATATTTCAGGTCCCCTACACTTTGAAGACCTTGTAGAGCCTTGAAAATGACTTTACGGAGGTTAAAAACGTCGAAAACAAGCTTAAACACGTGCAGGGACCAATTCTGTCAGTTTCTGAAAGTTTCAGCTACACCCTTGCGCTGCGCGACGGCCCTATGGACTCCCTGTCATGCGACGCCAGCATCAGATCTGGACAGAACTCTTGTTTTCAGCATCAGTTTGTTAATTCAGTGGTCATTCTTGCAATTTCTTTGTGTGGTAGCCAAGTTAACACCTCCCCAAGCAAATTAGTTAGCCTCTAACACTTGTAGGGTCATGATTTAATCCTTGTTGGCCACACAAACACTTGTCTTAATCTTGTGAGCCTCCTACAACTATAAATAGCAAGGCCCTTCACTTGTTTCAATTGCTCATTCCTCGCATCTCACCTCTAAATCTGAATTGGAGCTTCCACAAGTGTTAGGAACTTCCTCTCTAGTTTTCTTATTGTCTTTCTTCAAGCATTGGACTCTTGTGAGTATTCCTTCATGCTTGTTCTTTATGTTAGTGCAGAAAGTCAAACAGTTTGGCCAACAGTTTGACTTTCAGTTTTGACCATCAATTGGTCAAGTCAAAGTTCAATTGAACTTTGCAACGTGATTGTAATCACGATGGTTATAATCCTTAGCGATTATACCTACTGATTACCACGTTAACTAGGTGTAGTGACGAGTCAAAGTTTCGGTCAAAATGCATTTTAGCACGCATTTTGCAACGGAACTACTTTAAGGTATCAAAACACTTTGTTTTGATACCAAATCAGTTTTATAAGTTAGTTAAACATGTTTTGACATGTTTAACTCGTCACTATTAGTTTAGTGCTTGTTTAGGGTCGTAAGTTAAGCGGTCTAGACAACCGCTTAGACTTTCGAACCCGACCCGTTTGGTCGATCATTAGGATCTGACCAAGCATGTTTAGTGATCATAGTTGTAACAGGGAATAACCCCTGAGGTTATACCTTATGATCACCTAGGATTGGTTAGTTATTTGTTAAAGTAGCTTATATGCCCATAAGAAATGACCAAAATGCCCTTTTGTAACATAAATCCATATTGTGCATATGTGAATATATTTTTGACATATAAACTGATATAGTAACATGTTTAGATATAATTGGGCATGTAAGACTTGACGTAGCACATAGTTAACCATCCGAACATAGTTTTACGCAAACGACGCGTTATAGTGGCTTAAACTACCATAACGGGTCGAAACGGGTCAAGAGCACTTAGGTAGACTTTCAAATCAGAATGTTAGCTCTATTAAATCATACCATATGAGTTCAAATACTCGTTTGATTTAAAGAACACCATTCTATCCTATCTCCCGATTTAGGATCCGACTATTAACATAGTTACCTATACTAGGTGCCTTGTTGATTCCGTGATCCTTGGAGCTTAAATTGGTCTTATTCCCAAGACTAATAAGCAATCCCAAGTGAGTACATAGTTCCCCTCTTTTACCGCTTTCAAATACTTTGGGGTGAATGTCACACCCCGACCACGTAGAACAACTAGACGTGGCGGAAACGTCAGGGAGTGTTGTAACAGAATCATTGTTTCATAACCATGGAATAAATAAATTCTGTTTTATTGAATAAATGAACTCATTGTTTTAATACAATCAAATAAGTACAACTATGATCTTCCAAGTTTTAAAGTTGCTAAGGCACGAGTCCATCCTAAATGTAGCATGTATCAACAATCATTGCAAAGCAGTACCTGAAACATGTGTAAAAATAGGTACGTTAGCATAAAAAAAAACCTGTGAGATACATAGGTTTCGTGAAAATAGGATTCATGACTTGTAAGTTTAAGAAAAATGTTTAATAAAGTTTAGTCATGAACCTTGTAAATTGATTTGTTTTGTAAATCGTTTGAAAAACAATAAGATCAGATGATATGTGTGACAACCCGTAATTTACGGCTCTTAATTACGTGATTAACAAGTGATTAACGCAATAATAAATAGTGTTTACAGCACGAATTAACTTAATTAGGCCTTTGGAGTGCATGGGAACGTCTATCCGTCTTTACAGTGCGCGAACGGTGGTTTACAGAGAAGCCCGTGAAACGTTAAACGGCAACGGATTGAAACCAAACAGAATACCGTCAACGCCGACAAATATTAAATTTTTACGATATATTTTAGTTTTGTAGTTAAACTTTAGTGACTACAGGCGAAACCGGATCGAAAAACGGATTAAAGACGGTAACGATACAATTTTTCGCGATTATTACCGTGATCGACGAACGGCGCGCAAACAACGACTACCGACCGTATTTTTGTGTATTTTAATTTTTGACGTTAAACGGAGTTCTGGATTTGACAACGGGTCTCGTAGGAATTACGGGCCGCTTACGCACGAGATGGACTTGTGGGCCCTGGACCCAAGCCCAAAACCTACAAGCCTAAACCTACACATAATATACAAGATCTCTACTAGATTTAGAAAATCCCTATAAGATTTGCAAAATCTTATCAAATCCCTACTAAATCTCTAGAACAGGAAGGAACGAAGAGAGAGAGAGTTGATGCCGGTGATCCTCGTCGACCGGTGCTGATGCCGGTGATCCTCGTCAACGAGCAGCCAACCCCCTTATGTCTTCTGCTTATCGGCAGCCACCACCAGATGGTGGTGGCGTGTGGCGGCTACAACAGGAAGGAACGAAGAGAGAGAGAGTTGCGGAGAAGAGAGAGAGAGCTGCGGAGAGGAGAGGGAGAGAAACCGGCGGTCGGCTCGATTACCCGGCGGTTGGTTCGATTATCCGGTGGTCAATGGCAAAGTCCGGCGTTCCAAGACTTTATCCGACAAGTTTCCGGTAATAATTGGTTCCCCCTTTCTTCCCTTCTTCTCTTCTCTGATTGTTAAGGGTGTTCGGTTCGTTCGTGTCCAGATCGTGTTCAGGTTACGATTGGCTCGGATTGGTGATGGTTCGGGTTAGTTTTTGGTTCAGAATTTGGTTTGGTCAAGAAAGGTCAACAAGACAGCGGCTCGGTCGGACAGGTCAACGGTTCGGGTTCCAGATTCGCTGTCATTCGGATACAGGCTCAACTCAGTCTACAAGAGCTGACTCGGTTAACTCAGTTGACCCGGTCAACTCAGTTAGGCGGTTCGACGACTCGATGCGAAAGACTCGGTAAAAGACTTAGAGTGAATATTATTTACGTTATATTATGGTTTTATTACGTGAAACGAGCTCTCGAAACCGACTGATTATAAATTACGTTCGTTATATATTTGATAAAGTTGCATATAGTTGAATCTTGATTAAATTGTGTTGAATTTTTGAAAATAAAACGACAACTTGTGTTGTCGAGGGCGTCCAAAAATAGAGGAAACTCTGCCCGTTTTTCGAGAAACACCCTTAAACACGACACGTATTATATTTCAAAAACAACGCTTAACGGAATTCGAGTTTATAATACTTCAAACCTTGATAATTCCAAACGCTTTTACAAATAAATATAATGTTATATTTATTTCGAACGTCGTCAACTCGTATACTTTTACAAAATAAATATAGCTCATATATTTTTTCCGTATTTCAAACGACACTACAATTGTGTTACTAAAATAAATATAGTTATATATTTATTCTAAATGTCATACAACGCGAAATCTTTTACAAAGATAAATATGGTTTATATTTATTTTCAAACATAACAACCCGACGATTTCTTTATAAAATAAATATAATACTTCATATTTATTTTATACGCCTAGACGGCATATACTTATATTTTCGGCAAATATACACAAGACGTGATATATATAATACAGGTTATTATATATTATTTTCATACGAAACACGATATAAGATACGAGTTTATTATATGATATTTTCATAGAAATATTCTTTTATACTCGTATGACTACTCGAGACGGCTAACACACTTACAACGATATATTTATATATTTTTATATAAATGTTTTTTTTTAGTCTCTCGGAAACTAAGTCTTTTTTCTCAAGACTTATTAAACTGCTACTGACATTAAACGAGACTTAACACATATAACTTAATCTTTTCCATTAAGTTAACAACTTACCGTTGAATCGTTCGATTAACGATTCGGTAGAGCTCGGTGACACGTAGTTTAGATACTGCGTTTATTTAGAAACTTATTAGGTATTCCGTGTTAGGAATATTGTAGAATGCACGCTAGCAAGTCAAGCCTTGGAAACGACATCATCGAAGTCGTAGTTAGCTAGCTTTGCACAGGGAATATTCAGGTGAGTTCATAACCCCCACTTTTTACTATTTTACAAATGTTTTCGGGGTGGAAAGACATGCACGTTTTGTAAAAACATACAAAGTTTAGGACGAACGCAAAACTCGTATTTCTAAATCATATTACGAAGGGATTTCGAGGAACACAAATGATTTACGAAAGGTTTATACTAAATATACCGGTTTTTACAAAAAAAATGCTTATTTTCGAAATGTGAATGATATTCGGCCAGGGTGACCAGGAATCTGGTCAGGGTGACCAGGGATTTATTTTATACATGGTATGGTTAGCGTAAGGAGGTTTACTACTTAGATCATGTGAGTGGGTAGGAGCATTATGATGCCATTAGTCCTCATGGTAGGACCAAGGTACAGGAGCGGTAGATCTATCTGGGTGTAGCGAGCCCAGCCCCAGGCCAAACTAGAAACGGACCTCGGGGTGACTTTGTGCCCAACGCGCATAAATCTGCTAGGTTTGAGTCTCCCTATTTGCACTTCACATATATCAGTGGCCTTACAAACCATTGGTGATCTCAATTCCCTTATTTGCTACATACCAGGGACATATATATTTACGAAACTACTTGTTCATACAAATAAAAAAAACCATGTTTTATACAAATTCAAAGCACATGATTATGCGGGTAAGGAATCAAAGTCAGGGTGGGTATTGACGGTTATATGAACATTACAAATACAAGGCTTTACAAATACATGGTTTTATGAACATAACGTGTTACAAACACAATGTTTCCATATAACTTGGCAAGAAAATGATTTTTAAATTCATTTTCTCAATACTATTTCAAAAACCGGTTTTTTCCAAAGATTTATTTCAAACCTTTCACAACTCAAAAGATTTATTTCAAATCTTTTACAAACAAACTATGAACTCGCTCAACATTATGTTGATTTTTCTCGCATGTTCTTTCTCAGGTTACAGTTCTAAGACAAGGCGCGGTTGGAATAGGAGAACCATGAAGAGTCGAGCACTTAGCGGGCGTTCAATTTCTAGAAAGTCTTAGCTTATTTGCTTCCGCTATGCAATGAAGATACCAGTCCAGTCACGCCAGCTCTGATAATCTCGGGGTGTGACAGATTGGTATCAGAGCTATAGGTTACAGCGAATTAGGTTCCTGTTGTGATACCTAGGCTCTAACCTCACTTTCCTCTGGGAACTTAGACTATTAAGACGTTGAATACATACAGAACGCCTAGTACTCGAATATGGTCTCCAACCGTTGCCGAAAAGCAAACAGACAAAATTTTGTTTTCAAACATACGCTATTGTGATGTTTTATACACGGTACACAAAACAATTACATACAGTACACAACACTCTGAGAGTTTAGGAAACATGCATTTAAGACCTTCGAAAAAGGGAATTCAGTCTGGGAGGCTGGGAGGCTAGTGGGACTAGGAGATTCAGTCTGAGAGGCTGGGAGGATAGTCTAGTGGGACTAGGAGATTCAGTCTGGGAGGCTAGTGGGACTAGGAGATTCAGTCTGAGAGGCTGGGAGGATAGTCTAGTGGGACTAGGAGATTCAGTCTGGGAGGCTGGGAGGCTAGTGGGACTAGGAGATTCAGTCTGGGAGGCTGGGAGGCTAGTGGGACTAGGAGATTCAGTCTGAGAGGCTAGGAGGATAGTCTAGTGGGACTAGGAGATTCAGTCTGGGAGGCTGGGAGGCTAGTGGGACTAGGAGGACTATTTGATTATATGATTGATTATTTGCGCATGTGTGTGTTTATTAAAGGTCATCACGTAGGAACCACGAATATTAACTCGGGCACACAATATTATCCATATTGTCTATGATATTTTAACTTCCCGAGCAGGCATCCTACGCATAACAAAACGCTAGCGCATGAGAATACATGGAACTCAATTTCTACGTCAACGGATGTCGGGGTACATCACATTCTACGCGGCACACAACGCTAGTGCACAGGTATAAGTGAAACTTAAGCTATACATCAACGGAGGTTGAAGTACGACACATACGACTATCGAGGCGAGGCCTTTGAGAAGGAACGATGACGCAAACTTAACGACGACACTAGATCCATGTCAGCAGGAGAACTAACGATCAGGAAACGACAACTTGTCACGCGATCCTGCAACGCCACAAATCACGCCAGGGAGAAGACGATTGTCTTCGCATTCCCCCTACCTAACTAACGACGAATACACTATGTTCGACATTCCATGGTAATGTCACCTAACAATTGGTCGTCACACGAAACCCCAGGTAAAGTCCACAAATTTCTTTTATTGAAATTTCGAATTTCGCACTTACTGAGTAGATTTTCGTATCTCTACTCCTCTTAATGGTCATTGTATCACGATTATTTCTTTACAAGTTACATACATGGTTTTTCGTTGTAACCATGCCTAAAGTTTTCTTGTCAATACATATATTTTTGTCGGATTACGCTAAAACCAAGTTCAATTGTTTGAACTTGTCCATTACACATAATTCACTTCAGAGCATCATATGATGTATTGGGAGCATCATATTCAAATTCGTTTTAACAAGTGTTTCATTTGTTCCGAGTCGAAGTAAACTTGTTTGGCATTCGACTCCGTTAAATTGTTTGTTGATTCCGACACCATGTGATGGTGATTTTCATTAATTTGAAGCTTGCGCTAAACTCGTTTACGCATCTTATGCACGGATCTAAATATTTATTTATTGATTGTTTTCCAATCCACTTCGATTTATTATATCAAAGCGGTCTTAATACAATAGTGTGTTAAGACAATGGTACACAAATTCATTTTCACATTCCGGTGTACCTACTAACGGTTCTTTCATTATCGATCGAAAACCTTGCGATATCCATTGCTTCTTCACCTTCGATCGAAAACATTATTTCTTTGAGGTTCAAATTTCAATTGAAAATTCTATGATTTCATTCGAAACAAACTTTCGGATTCACCCTATTACGCTTTCATTTGACTTCAAACACGGTGGATTTGTTTGATCACCGCTATTATTGAATTATTTGAATCACTACGACACCTTGTGGTGTCAGTACAAACTTGTAGCTTGGGGTAATCATGATTGAACGTTTCATGCAAAACACAGGTGATACTTGTTCGATCACCCCTATTATTGAATTGTTTCATTCATTGCGACACCTTGTGGCGTCGGTATAACTTGCAGCTTGCGCTGATCACGATCGAACGTTTCATGCAAACTATGACATTTGAGATTGTTGATTCTAAGTTCATCCAGTGGATGTTATTGCTTCTAGAACTCATTTACACGTTGTAAACGTTCATATGGAATTCGATTGGTCGAAGTTCCTGTTTATTGTTGAATCCCTTTTAACTTAGTCACATTAGTGACTGTACCTATACGTCTCGTTTCCTTTGACATCAATTACTGAGACACATTTCTTTTAAACCGTTGGGATTCCTATTGTGAAGGAATGTCCTTGAATTCACATGATTCGAATAAGTCTTGTTTCGATCACACGGTCATTCACTTTGTTATTATTCGGACTTACCTGCGAACAACACAATTCTGAGGAGATAACATAGTCTAAATTTCGAGGACGAAATTCCTATAACAGGGGGAGAATGTGATAACCCGTAATTTACGGCTCTTAATTACGTGATTAACAAGTGATTAACGCAATAATAAATAGTGTTTACAGCGCGAATTAACTTAATTAGGCCTTTGGAGTGCCTGGGAACGTCTATCCGTCTTTACAGTGCGCGAACGGTGGTTTACAGAGAAACTCGTGAAACGTTAAACGGCAACGGATTGAAACCAAACAGAATACCGTCAACGCCGACAAATATTAAATTTTTACGATATATTTTAGTTTTGTAGTTAAACTTTAGTGACTACAGGCGAAACCGGATCGAAAAACGGATTAAAGACGGCAACGATACAATTTTTCGCGATTATTACCGTGATCGACGAACGGCGTGCAAACAACGACTACCGACCGTATTTTTGTGTATTTTAATTTTTGACGTTAAACGGAATTCTGGATTTGACAACGGGTCTCGTAGGAATTACGGGCCGCTTACGCACGAGATGGACTTGTGGGCCCTGGACCCAAGCCCAAAACCTACAAGCCTAAACGTACACATAATATACAAGATCTCTACTAGATTTAGAAAATCCCTATAAGATTTGCAAAATCTTATCAAATCCCTACTAAATCTCTAGAAAATCTAGAAAATCTCACTATATCTTTCCATAATCTCTTTATAATCTTCAAAAGATTTTAACCCATTAACTAAAACAAAGAACCTGAATGTCATCTATTTGCACAATGGACATTGAGAACACTGTGTTCTATAAATACGGACCATCCATCTCTCCTCACTACACACACAAATAAGGAGCAGCTCTCCATCTTCCCTCACTCTCTATTTCAAATACAAACACAGAGAATCAGTTTCCTCTTAAACAAACAACCGAACACACACACACCAACACTCTCGGTCCCCCTTTCTTCCCCGATCACACCCGACAAGCAGCCGATACCCCCTCCTTCACTCATCATCCTCGGCGGAGCCGGAGGTGCCGGCTGGTTAACCGGCGCTGATGCCGGTGATCCTCGTCGACGAGCAGCCCCCCCCTTCTGTCTTCAGCTTATCGGCAGCCACCACCAGATGGTGGTGGCGTGTGGCGGCTGCAACAGGAAGGAACGAAGAGAGTTGCGGAGAAGAGAGAGAGAGCTGCGGAGAGGAGAGAGAGAGAAACCGGCGGTCGGCTCGATTACCTGGCGGTTGGTTCTATTATCCGGTGGTCAATGGCAAAGTCCGGCGGTCCAAGACTTTATCCGACAAGTTTCCGGTAATAATTGGTTCCCCTTTCTTCCCTTCTTCTCTTCTCTGATTGTTAAGGGTGTTCGGTTCGTTCGTGTCCAGATCGTGTTCAGGTTACGATTGGCTCGGATTGGTGATGGTTCGGGTTAGTTTTTGGTTCAGAATTTGGTTTGGTCAAGGAAGGTCAACAAGACAGCGGCTCGGTCGAACAGGTCAACGATTCGGGTTCTAGATTCGCTGTCATTCGGATACAGGCCCAACTCAGTCTACAAGAGCTGATTCGGTCAACTCAGTTGACCCGGTCAACTCAGTTAGGCGGTTCGACGACTCGACGCGAAAGACTCGGTAAAAGACTTAGAGTGAATATTATTTACGTTATATTATGGTTTTATTACGTGAAACGAGCTCTCGAAACCGACTGATTATAAATTACGTTCGTTATATATTTAATAAAGTTGCATATAGTTGAATCTTGATTAAATTGTGTTGAATTTTTGAAAATAAAACGACAACTTGTGTTGTCGAGGGCGTCCAAAAATAGAGGAAACTCTGCCCGTTTTTCGAGAAACACCCTTAAACACGACACGTATTATATTTCAAAAACGACGCTTAACGGAATTCAAGTTTATAATACTTCAAACCTTGATAATTCCAAACGCTTTTACAAATAAATATAATGTTATATTTATTTCGAACGTCGTCAACTCGTATACTTTTACAAAATAAATATAGCTCATATATTTTTTCCGTATTTCAAACGACACTACAATTGTGTTACTAAAATAAATATAGTTATATATTTATTCTAAATGTCATACAACGCGAAATCTTTTACAAAGATAAATATGGTTTATATTTATTTTCAAACATAACAACCCGACGATTTCTTTATAAAATAAATATAATACTTCATATTTATTTTATACGCCTAGACGGCATATACTTATATTTTCGGCAAATATACACAAGACGTGATATATATAATACAGGTTATTATATATTATTTTCATACGAAACACGATATAAGATACGAGTTTCTTATATGATATTTTCATAGAAATATTCTTTTATACTCGTATGACTACTCGAGACGGCTAACACACTTACAACGATATATTTATATATTTTTATATAAATGTTTTTTTTTAGTCTCTCGGAAACTAAGTCTTTTTTCTCAAGACTTATTAAACTGCTACTGACACTAAACGAGACTTAACACATATAACTTAATCTTTTCCATTAAGTTAACAACTTACCGTTGAATCGTTCGATTAACGATTCGGTAGAGCTCGGTGACACGTAGTTTAGATACTGCGTTTATTTAGAAACTTATTAGGTATTCCGTGTTAGGAATATTGTAGAATGCACGCTAGCAAGTCAAGCCTTGGAAACGACATCATCGAAGTCGTAGTTAGCTAGCTTTGCACAGGGAATATTCAGGTGAGTTCATAACCCCCACTTTTTACTATTTTACAAATGTTTTCGGGGTGGAAAGACATGCACGTTTTGTAAAAACATACAAAGTTTAGGACGAACGCAAAACTCGTATTTCTAAATCATATTACGAAGGGATTTCGAGGAACACAAATGATTTACGAAAGGTTTATACTAAATATACCGGTTTTTACAAAACAAATGCTTATTTTCGAAATGTGAATGATATTCGGCCAGGGTGACCAGGAATCTGGTCAGGGTGACCAGGGATTTATTTTATACATGTTATGGTTAGCGTAAGGAGGTTTACTACTTAGATCATGTGAGTGGGTAGGAGCATTATGAGGCCATTAGTCCTCATGGTAGGACCAAGGTACAGGAGCGGTAGATCTATCTGGGTGTAGCGAGCCCAGCCCCAGGCCAAACTAGAAACGGACCTCGGGGTGACTTTGTGCCCAACGCGCATAAATCTGCTAGGTTTGAGTCTCCCTATTTGCACTTCACATATATCAGTGGCCTTGCAAACCATTGGTGATCTCAATTCCCTTTTTTGCCACATACCAGGGACATATATATTTACGAAACTACTTGTTCATACAAATAAAAAAACCATGTTTTATACTAATTCAAAGCACATGATTATGCGGGTAAGGAGTCAAAGTCAGGGTGGGCATTGACGGTTATATGAACATTACAAATACAAGGCTTTACAAATACATGGTTTTATGAACATAACGTGTTACAAACACAACGTTTCCATATAACTTGGCAAGAAAATGATTTTTAAATTCATTTTCTCAATACTATTTCAAAAACCGTTTTTTTTTTCCAAAGATTTATTTCAAACCTTTCACAACTCAAAAGATTTATTTCAAATCTTTTACAAACAAACTATGAACTCGCTCAACATTATGTTGATTTTTCTCGCATGTTCTTTCTCAGGTTACAGTTCTAAGACAAGGCACGGTTGGAATAGGAGAACCATGAAGAGTCGAGTACTTAGCGGGCGTTCAATTTCTAGAAAGTCTTAGCTTATTTGCTTCCGCTGTGCAATGAAGATACCAGTCCAGTCACGCCAGCTCTGATAATCTCAGGGTGTGACAATATGTATAAATAAATGTAAGGTTAAATGAATAACCTTGTAAAATGAGTTTGTATAAGATAAATTGCTGGTAAAACAATATTTTGATAAAAAGGCTTATAGTATATTTGAAAATATACTTTGGGTTTTAAGAGAATCGAATGAGTAATATATTAAAGTATATTTCAGTTCCAATATCGTTACCCCAAGTGTACTAAATAACGCCACGGTATGTAATGCAATGAAAACACTTATATATAAGAAGTACCAGCGGCGTATCTACCATGTTTTCATCACATTACACCCGTCCCGTTATCTAAACACTAACCAAAACCCAATCGATAGATAGATAGTACATTAAATATACCTTCGTTGTTTAAAATGATAATTTTAAGTAGTATATTACGAGTATACTTCGGATTTATAAATAACATATTAAACTATGTTTTGGTTTTATAAATAACATATCAAAATATGCTTTGGATGATTAACAAAATATATGTTGGTTTTGTACAATATCACACATGGGAGCATATCAAACTATACTTTTTGGGAGTATAACTAAATATACAAAAATAATGTGATTTAAGAATTTATTCAGACCTAGTGCATCAAAATACACCTTTGAGACTATAGGGATACCACAAAGGAAATCCCTATTTGGATGGAGAAACAAATTGGTTTCAGACATTCCATGACAACAGGAATGGGGTGTCAAATCCTATAGCGTTATATCATACTAACAATCGGTCTGGTGAACATAAAATAAGTACAATTCAACATTTTTATTTTATGTTCTTAGATAAATCAGTATTTAAACCATAGATAGTCATTTAGTTTGTCAAAAGATAAGTAATAACATGTATAATCAATTATACTTTGAAATCATGAAAATAACACATAGGTACACATGCTTCACCCCAAAACAGTTTGGAAAAACAGTAAAATAGGGGAACTATGTACTCACATGAGATTGCTCAGAAGTCCTAAGATAACCACCAAGCAATGTTAGAGATCTCGGAATCAAACGGCACCTAATATAGGTAACTATGTTAATAAACCGGACCTATATCGGAGGATCGGATAGAATGAGGGCTCGTAAACCAAATGAGTATGGGAACTCATGTAGTATGGTTTAACAAAGCCTACATACTAAATGAAACCTAACCTAAGTGCTTACGACCCATTACGACCCGTTTAGGTAGCTTATGCTACTTTAACGCATCGTTCGCGTAAAACGCGTTCGTACCGCCTAACTAGTCCTATGACAAGTAAAATATGCCTTAACATATCTAATATTGTTACCAAATCAGTTTAGATACCAAAAGTTATGTTACATATGCTTAAAATGAATTTTGGCGTAAAAAGGGCATTTTGGTAATTTACCTAAGGCATATAAACTACCTATCATACAACTACTTAAATGAAGCGACCATAAGGTATAACCTCGGAAGGTTATTCCCTATATACTATGGTCACCTAATGTGTTTGGTCGGATCCTAATGATCGACCAAATGGGTCGGGTTCGAAGGTATAAGCGATTTATCAGATCGCTTACCCTTACGACCCTAGACAAGTGGTAATCAGTAGGCATAGTCACAAGGGACTATAACCATCGTGATTACGCTCACGTTGCGAAGTTCAAACGAACTTCGCATTGACCATAAACTGGTCAATGTAGAAAGTCAAACAAGGTTTGACTTTCAGACTCGAAAAGCAATAAAAGAACGAAGGAATACTTACAAAGGGTCCCCGAATGCTAATCTTGATTCAAGTAGCTCAGGTATGAAACAATGGTTTCAACTTAGAGCTTCTCAAATCAGATTCTTGTGGGTTTTGCAATGGGGATGGATGGGTATTTATAGATTTCGGTTCACCGTTAGGATCGTTTCTTGGATAACGTGCCTTGATCTCACCCGTACACTTGTTGGAATATTGTGGTAGCTCATTTAGCCCCCACCACAAGAGTTTGACATGTGGCCTTGGCTTTTGGGGTGTTTGAAAGGCTGTTAACAGGCTGTTAATACATTGAATCTGGTCTGGGAGCCTGACGCGGGCCGCGTAAAGGATCACCCTGGGCTTACGCGGGCCGCCTGGGTGTCCTCATCAGAAACAACTTTCAGAAATGACAGTTTAGGTCCCTGTTGTGGTTTAAGGCCATTTCTGACACGTTCAAGGCCCGTTAAGCCAACGTTAAGGCCCTAAAATGATGCCTAAACATTTTGGACATGAAACATGCTCAAAAATATGTCGGATGTTGGTTCGTTTGGTCGTACGGACCCGATGTTCGCTTAATTACGACGGAATGCGCACAAGCGCGAAAAACGATCCAAAATGCGTGACGAATGGATTTTTCTTATGCCAAACACTAAAATAAAATATTTTGGTGCTTACATAAATTTTTGGATGTCCGGATGTATTCAGATCGTAAGTTATGCGCGAAGGTGCAAACTTGTGCACTTTTTGACGCTTTTAGTCCCTGAATGACCCAAAAGTTTATTTTAGCATACCGAACCCCTCAAAGCCTATTTCTAAGCTATATAAAGGATATTTAAGGTGTGTTTAACTTATGGTCATGTTCCGGAATGTTCGTTACAGTTCAAATTGGCATATTTTCGCAGTTTGTCGAATTAAGTCCCTGTAAGCGATTAAACTTGATTTTGGCATACCAAAGCCTTCAAAACTTATTTCTAAGTTATGTAAAGGTTATTTAAGGTATGTTAATCCTATTTCACTATTCCGGAGTGTTCGTTGGATTAAACCGGTTATATTTACGCATCAGAGCGCGTATAACCCTCCAGAAAGCGATTTAAAGCTTAAAATCAAACAAGAGCTGATATGTGCAAACGATACACATATTTTTTTACAAATCCAAAGTATGAAATATAATATTTCAGTGGTTTGGCATTTGTTTGATGGTTGAAGTGACACAGGTGTCACAGAGAAACACTTGTGCTTACATGTTACTTTCATGCTTTCATTGCTTTTATGACATAATCACGCTAGTTTCATCTAGTACACATATAGTACATGCTTTCAATTATGTTTTGCTATGTATGTTTACTTAGCATGCTAGCACATTGATTTCATAAACATCTTTGCTATGTATGTTTACTTAGCATGCTAGCACTTTGATTTCATAAACATTTTTACTATGTATGTTTACTTAGCATGCTAGCACATTGATTTCATAAACATTTTTGCTATGTATGTTTACTTTGCATGCTAGCACATTGATTTCATGAACATTTCTACAGTATGTTTACTTAGCATACTTAGTACATGGTTTTCAAATGCTTACATTGGTTATGCTATTTGGTGTGTTTAATCGGAACAATAATACATTCATTAACATTAGCTACGCCGCTCGGTAGTATGTAATGGTACCATAGGAATTGACAACTCCCATTTCCGACTTCCTAGGTTTGTTTGGAAGTTGGGAATGACAGAATCCAATATACATAACTTAGATGAACCTTTAATTTGTTTAAAGGTTTGTCGCCACAGTCGCAAGGCTTGAATGTATGCGAATAAACAATACTGCATAAATGTTTGTAATCATAAAGCATTGTTTTCTGCAAAACATAACATTTGATTTAAGCTTGGGTTTATTCAAAAGCATTGTTTTGTATATTTTCCTACGGGGACTGAGTAACTACTAGTTATTCACCGTACATAACATTGAGTTTCACATTAACATTTTCACGTAGTTAAGTAGATACTTTCTACTTGCTATGCATTACATTTGTTCATACATGACACATTTTACACATGACATTGAACATGGTATACACATAAACATCTTGACATTTAACAAAACATTTTGATTGATTATTGGTAAGTGACTTATGTAACGGGGCTATGTGTTATATGATAAAAGCATGGTGGATATGCCACTGGTTCATCCTATATATAAGTGCTTTTATTGTATTACACATTGTTGCGTTATCTAAACCACTTGGACAGAAACATGAAACATTTTTACAAGAACATGACATTGTTTTAAAAATTTCATATGTAATACAAATTCACTTTCACTTGGTTATTCGTTTAACCATGCATTATCCTTTCTTTATCATTTGAATTTCATATCGATTTTCACATGATTTTATAAAGGAAAACATTTTACAAGGTTCATGACTACATTTTTGTTAAACATTTCTTTCAACTACAAGTCATGAATCTTGCATAAACAAAACCTATGTATCTCACAGGCATTTTTATGCTTACGTACCTATTTTTGCATGTGTTTCAGGTGCTAATGCATGATGATGCTTGTGCTACACTTAGGCGGACTTGGGCCTTAGTGACTTAAAAGACAGTTAATTATGTTATTTTAGTTTGAACTCAAAGACAATGTAAACATTAATCTTAATAATACAAAAGTTTAATTACCATGGTTATTGAAACAATAATTTTGTCGCATCACTCCCCGACGTTTCCGCCGCGGTTTGTTGTTTTAAACGGTCGGGGTGTGACAGAAGAATTGTTATCAGAGCCAATGGTTATAGGGAATTAGGTTATTAGTGATGCTTTAACCTAGACTATAACTTTCTAGGACCCTAACGCAAGTTTTCTTGCGTTTAGATTTTAAAACAATACACATCACCTATCCTTAGGTGATTACCAAAACATGAACACAAATTTCCAAAATGATTTTGAAATCAATCATCTATCCTTAGATGATTTCTTTTGGCCATGTGCCTTCCAAATTTTCAAAATCTCATCAAAGTTTGGGTCTAAATAATGTGAACACATGCAAACTGGAAGAGTGAATACATGTACCCTGAGTTTTCTGTCTAAGGCTAGAGTGTTCGTACAAATCCGCAGTATCGAACCAGTCACTCTTACCTGGGAACTCTTGGGGTGAGTGTTCACTTATAGGCGAGCATGTCTTCGGCGATACATTATTATGACCTATTTACTTTGATTTGTCACTGTGTGTCATTTGTTTGCTTTGTGGTAACAAACAAATGACCACCATTCTTGCATTTTTGTCGATTTTATTGCTTTCTCGTTTCTTTCATCACATCATCTCACTCGTTTTCTCTCATGTTTCCTCTTTTAGAATGCCTCATCGACGTAACGTTCAACAACCTGATGCCGAATTGGCGGCTATTATAGCACAACAGATGGCTGCTATGCTACCGAATCTCATAATTCAAAAAAACCAAGCCAACAATAACAATAATGCACCTGCTCCGTGCAATTTCAAAAGTTTTAACTTGGCTAAACCACTCAAGTTTAGTGGTTCTGAAGGAGCAACTGGTCTTCTCTAGTGGTTTGAGAGTCTTAAGAGCACTTTTCGCCATGTTCAGTGTCCGAACAATCGTAAGGTCGAGTTTGCTTCGAGTGTATTCCAAAAGCGGGCTCTTACCTGGTGGAATGGGGTAATGAGAGATAGAGGTGCTGATGTTGCATTGGGTCAGACTTGGGAAGAACTTAGAGCTTTTATGATGAGAGAATTTTGTCCTCGTCATGAACAGAGTGCACTTGAAAATGAGTTCCATGACTTGAAGCAAGACAGTGGTGAACACCGGGCTTATACAGATAGATACGAGGAGTTAAGCTTGCTCTGTCCTACAATGGTCATGCCTTTGGATAAGGCTATTAAGAAATACATAGACGGTTTGCCAGATCCTGTTCAGGATATTGTCACTGGCAGTAACCCTACTACCGTCCGTCAGGCCATTGAGCTAGTTGCAACCCTTACTGAATCACAAGTCAAGAAGGGTAAACTCCCCAGAAAGGGGGATAAGAAGCAGAAATAGTCTGATAGCACCAATGAGAAAAAGGGCAAGAAGGCTGCTGAGTCTTCAAAGAAATCGAGGAAGCGAAAGGATTCCAAGAATTTCGCTGTGGTGGCACAACAGGCTGCTCCTAATCAGCCTGCACAACCCACTGCCAAGAGGTAGTATGCTAGGAATGCACCTTTGTGCAATAGATGTAACAGCCATCACCAACCACATGTGCAATGCCGCATCTGCACAAACTGTGGCAAATCTGGTCATCTTGCGAACACCTGCCGCTTTGCTCCTAACCAAAACCAGGCAGTTCAAAACCATGCACAAAACCCTCCACAACAGCTTGCACGACCTCACTATCCTCCGGGTTCATGTTTCAACTATGGGGATCTGACCCACTATAGGAACAACTCCCCGAGGTTGGCAAACGCAAATCAGGCACCGGCTTGTGGTAGAGATTTCAATCTGAATGCAAATGAGGCACGCGCAGATAACGAAGTGGTGAACGGTACGTTCCTTGTTAACAACCATCCTGCTTCTGTTCTATTTGATTCGGGTGCTGATAAGAGTTTTGTTTCCTTAGCATTTGAGCCTATGCTTTCGATGACTAGAACAAAACTAGGAAAGCCCTTGACAGTAGAAGTAGCTAGTGGTGAACCCGTTGTACTCGATTCCGTTCTTCGAAATTGCCAGTTGAACCTTAATAATCACCTTTTTCCTATTGACCTCACACCGATGCAACTCGGGAGCTTTGATGTTATAGTGGGAATGGATTGGTTATCCAAGTACCATGCTGAGGTAGTATGTTTTCAGAAGATTGTCCGCATACCTCTTTCGGCTGGTGAGATCTTAGAAGTTCGTGGGGAGAAACCCGTTAGTGGTCTTAAGCTCATGTCTTGTACCCAAGCCCAAAAATACCTATGAAAGAAATATGTTGCTTTCTTGGCACATGTTGTAGAGGAGAAATGCAAGGGTAAGACTATCCAAGATATCCCTGTTGTTCGGGATTATCCTGAGGTATTTCCTGAAGAATTACATGGTTTACCCCCTGTACGCCAAGTTGAGTTTCGTATCGATCTTGTACCTGGTGTAAATCCCATTGCTAAATCTCCTTATCGTCTTGCACCGTCTGAGATGCAAGAATTGTCTAAACAGCTTCAAGAACTTTCAGACAAAGGATTCATTCGTCCGAGCTTTTCACCTTGGGGCGCTCCTGTCCTATTCATGAAAAAGAAAGATGGGTCTTTCAGGATGTGTATCGATTATCGTGATCTTAACAAGCTTACCATCAAGAATCGATATCCCCTACCTCGCATTGATGATCTCTTTGATCAGCTACAGGGCGCTACTTGCTTTTCAAAGATTGATCTACGTTCTGGGTATCATCAACTTCGAGTGCTTGAAGAAGATATTCCCAAGACAGCCTTTCGTACTCGATATGGTCATTATGACTTTACTGTTATGCCTTTCGGCTTAACAAATGCTCCTGCGGTTTTCATGGACTTAATGAATAGGGTTTGTAAGCCTTATTTGGAAAAGTTCATCATCGTTTTCATTGATGACATTTTGATCTATTCTAAGACTCAAGCTGATCAAGAGCAACATCTTCGTCTTACAATGGAGCTTCTAAAGAAATAACAGATTTTCGCCAAATTCTCCAAGTGCGAATTCTGGCTTAAAGAAGTTCAATTTTTGGGGCACATTGTCAACGAACAAGGTATTCATGTAGATCCCGCCAAAATCAGCGCGATTAAGGATTGGGATACACCTACTACTCCTACCGAGGTTCGTTCATTTCTTGGTCTAGCGGGTTATTACCGTCGATTCATTGAAAACTTCTCCAAGATTGCGGTTCCTCTCACTGCTTTAACTCAGAAGAGCAAACCTTTTGAGTGGGGACCCAAACAGGAAGAAGCTTTCCAGACCTTGAAACAGAAACTTTGTGATGCACCTATTCTATCTTTGCCTGAGGGTAACGACGATTTTGTCGTGTACTGTGATGCATCCAACTTAGGCCTTGGCTGCGTCCTTATGCAAAGAAACAAAGTCATAGCTTATGCATCAAGATAGTTGAAGGTACACGAGAAAAACTACACAACTCATGATCTTTAGTTAGGTGCTGTAGTTTTCGCTCTCAAAATCTGGAGACACTACCTGTATGGTACAAAGTGTGTAGTGTTTACTGACCACAAAAGTCTCCAGCATATCTTCAATATGAAAGAACTTAACATGAGGCAACGACGTTGGGTTGAACTCCTAAACGACTACGATTGCGAAATTCGCTACCATCCTGGTAAGGCGAATGTCATGGCTGACGCATTGAGTCGTAAGGAACGTGTCAAGCTTCACTATGTTCAGGTTCGATCTGACATTCAAACCCGCATTTCTCAGGCTCAACATACTTGTGTTACACAAGGTTTGATGGGTGAAGAATTACTGTGTCATACTAAGCCTGAGCTTGAACTGAGAGACTTTGGGATATTCTATTTCATGGGCCGTTTATGGGTCCCAAGTATAGATAATCTTCTTACCTTGCTTATGGATGAAGCTCACAAGTCTCGTTATTCTATTCATCCCGGTGCAGATAAAATGTATAAGGATCTTCGAACCCATTACTGGTGGTCGGGTATAAAGAAAGACATTGCCTTATATGTTTCCAAATGCCTTACTTGTCTTAAGGTTAAGGCAGAACATCAACGTCCCTCTAGATTATTGGAGCAACCAGAGATTCCAGTTTGGAAATGGGAAACCATTGCTATGGATCTCATTACCAAGCTACCGCGCACTAAGAGAGGTCATGATGCCATTTGGGTAATCGTGATCGTATAACAAAGTCAGCACATTTCTTGCCGATCCGTGAGGATCTATCTGCTGACAAGCTTGCTAAAATCTATGTTGATGAGATTATATCTTGACATGGTGTTCCTTTGAACATCACATCTGACAGAGATGCTCGATTCGCGTCTCGCTTTTGGAAAACCATGCAATCTGCCATGGGAACCCAACTCAATTTGAGCACAGCATATCATCCTCAAACGGATGGTCAATCTGAGAGAACAATCCAGAAACTGGAGGATATGCTTAGAGCTTGTGTGATTGATTTTGGTGGCAGTTGGGATTCGCATCTACCGTTGATCGAATTCTCCTACAACAATAGTCATCACTCTAGCATCAACATGGCTCCTTTCGAAGCTTTATACGGTCGAAAATGTCATTCACCGGTCTGCTGGAATGAGATAGGCGGAGCTCAGCTTACTGGACCTGAACTCATTCTAGAGACTACAGATAAGGTCAAGAAGATTCGTGATAACCTCCAGACAGCTAGAAGCCATCAAAAGAGTTACGTGGATCGACGACGCAAGCCCTTAGAATTCCAAGTTGGTGATCACGTCCTACTCAAGGTATCCCCTTGGAAAGGTGTGATTAGATTTGGAAAGAAAGGAAAACTTGCACCACGCTATATTGGACCATTCAAGATCGTTGAAAGAATCGGAAAAGTAGCCTACAGACTTGAGCTACCTCCTGAACTTGGAAATGTTCATCCAACTTTCCACGTGTCCAATCTCAAAAAGTGTTTAGCTGATGAGAACCTCCACATACCACTTGATGAAATTCGTGTTGATAACACGATGCATTTCGTTGAGAAACCTGCGGAAATCATGGACCGGGAAGTCAAAAAGCTCAAACACAAGCGCATACCTATTGTCAAAGTTCGCTGGGAATCTAAACGTGGCCCAGAATTTACTTGGGAATGTGAAGATCATATGAAGGCGAAGTATCCTCGTCTATTCTCACAAGTTTCCTCTAAATAAATTTCAGGACGAAATTTCCTAAAGTAGGGGAGACTGTGACATCTGTGCTTGTGATACCATCGTACAGACTCTGAACAATTCAAAATTAATAAAACAATCTATTTTGATCCCAGTGTTTGTTACTATGTTTGACATTTTGCACGCTTTGATTTTTGTTTGATTTTAAACTCTATATCGCTTTCTGGGAAGTTATACGCAAACTGATGCGCAACCGTAATCAGTTTAACGTGACAAACACTCCGGAACAGCAACATAATCTTAACATACCTTAAATAACCTTTACATAACTTAGAAATAAGTTTTGAAGACTTTGGTATGGCAAAAACAAGTTTATTCGCTCATAGGGACTATTTGCGTCAAACTGCAAAAGTCTGCAGTTTCGTACGGCAACGTATAGTCCAGAACTTGATCATAAGCTAAAAATACCATATATAACCTAAACATAGCATATAAATAAGCTTTGATAGGTTCGGTGTGCGAAAACTTGCTTACTTGATCTTACAGGGACTAAAAGTGTCAAAAACGACGTAAGTTTGCATTTACGCGCATATCTTACGTTCTGACCACATCTGGACATCCAAAATTTTTGTACACACTAAAATATTTTTATTTTAGTGATCGTCATGCAAAAATACCATTCGTCGCTTAATTTGGTTCGTTTTCGCTTCTGTTCGAGTTTCGTCATAAATAACCGAACAACGTGACCGTACGGCCAAACGAACCGACATCCGTGGATTTTCTGATCATATTTCAGGTCCCCTACACTTTGAAGACCTTGTAGAACCTTGAAATGACTTTACGGAGGTTAAAAACGTCAAAAACAAGCTTAAACACGTGCAGGGACCAATTCTGCCAGTTTCTGAAAGTTTCAGATACACCCTCGCGCTGCGCGACGGCCCTATGGCCTCCCTGTCGCGGGATGCCAGCATCAGATCTAGATAGAACTCTTGTTTTTAGCATCAGTTTGTTAATTCAGGGGCCATTCTTGCAATTTTTTTGTGTGGTAGCCAAGTAAACACCTCCCCAAGAAAATTAGCTGGCCTCTAACACTTGTAGGGTCATGATTTAATCCTTGTTGGCCACACAAACACTTGTCTTAATCTTGTGAGCCTCCTACAACTATAAATAGCAAGGCCCTTCGCTTGTTTCAATTGCTCATTCCTCTCATCTCTTCTTTAAATCTGAATTGGAGCTAACACAAGTGTTAGGAACTTCCTCTCTGGTTTTCTTATTATCTTTCTTCAAGCATTGGACTCTTGTGAGTATTCCTTCATGCTTGTTCTTTATGTTAGTGCAGAAAGTCAAACAGTTTGGCCAACAGTTTGACTTTCGGTTTTGACCATCAATTGGTCAACTCAAAGTTCAATTGAACTTTGCAACGTGATTGTAATCACGATAGTTATAATCCTTAGCGATTATACCTACTGATTACCACGTTAACTAGGTGTAGTGATGAGTCAAAGTTTCGGTCAAAATGCGTTTTAGCACGCATTTTGCAACGGAACTACTTTAAGGTATCAAAACACTTTGTTTTGATACCAAATCACTTTTATAAGTTAGTTAAACATGTTTGACATGTTTAACTCGTCACTATTAGTTTAGTGCTTGTTTAGGGTCGTAAGTTAAGCGATCTAGACAACCGCTTAGACTTTCGAACCCGACCCGTTTGGTCAATCATTAGGATCTGACCAAGCATGTTTAGTGATCATAGTTGTAAAAGGGAATAACCCCTGAGGTTATACCTTATGATCACCTAGGATTGGTTAGTTATTTGTTAAAGTAGCTTATATGCCTATAAGAAATGACCAAAATGCCCTTTTGTAACATAAATCCATATTGTGCATATGTGAACATATTTTTGACATATAAACTGATATAGTAACATGTTTAGGTATAATTGGGCATGTAAGACTTGACGTAGCACATAGTTAACCATCCGAACATAGTTTTACGCAAACGACGCGTTATAGTGGCTTAAACTACCATAACGGGTCGAAATGGGTCAAGAGCACTTAGGTAGACTTTCAAATCAGAATGTTAGCTCTATTAAATCATACCATATGAGTTCAAATACTCGTTTGATTTAAAGAACACCATTCTATCCTATCTCCCGATTTAGGATCCGACTATTAACATAGTTACCTATACTAGGTGCCTTGTTGATTCCGTGATCCTTGGAGCTTAAATTGGTCTTATTCCCAAGACTAATAAGTAATCCCAAGTGAGTACATAGTTCCCCTCTTTTACCGCTTTCAAATACTTTGGGGTGAAACACTTGTGCTTACATGTTACTTTCATGCTTTCATTGCTTTCATGACATAATCATGCTAGTTTCATCTAGTACACATATAGTACATGCTTTCAATTATGTTTTGCTATGTATGTTTACTTAGCATGCTAGCACATTGATTTCATAAACATCTTTGCTATGTATGTTTACTTAGTATGCTAGAACTTTGATTTCATAAACATTTTTGCTATGTATGTTTACTTAGCATGCTAGCACATTGATTTCATAAACATTTTTGCTATGTATGTTTACTTAGCATGCTAGCACATTGATTTCATGAACATTTCTACTATATATGTTTACTTAGCATACTTATTACATGGTTTTCACATGCTTACATTGGTTATGACATTTGGTGTGTTTAATCGGAACAATAATACATTCATTAACATTAGCTACGTCGCTCGGTAGTATGTAATGGTACCATAGGAATTGACAACTACCGTTTCCGACTTCCTAGGTTTGTTTGGAAGTTGGGAATGACAGAATCCGATATACATAACTTAGATGAACCTTTAATTTGTTTAAAGGTTTGTCGCCACAGTCGCAAGGCTTGAATGTATGCGAATAAACAATACTGCATAAATGTTTGTAATCATAAAGCATTGTTTTATGCAAAACATAACATTTGATTTAAGCTTGGGTTTATTCAAAAGCATTGTTTTGTACATTTTCCTACGGGGACTGAGTAACTACTAGTTATTCACCGTACATAACATTGAGTTTCACATTAACATTTTCACGTAGTTAAGTAGATACTTTCTACTTGCTATGCATTACATTTGTTTATACATGACACATTTTACACATGACATTGAACATGGTATACACATAAACATCTTGACATTTAACAAAACATTTTTTATTGATTATTGGTAAGTGACTTATGTAACGGGGCTATGTGTTATATGATAAAAGCATGGTGGATACGCCACTGGTACATCCTATATATAAGTGCTTTTATTGTATTACACATTGTTGTGTTATCTAAACCACTTGGACAGAAACATGAAACATTTTTACAAGAACATGACATTGTTTTACAAATTTCATATGTTATACAAATTCACTTTCACTTGGTTATTCGTTTAACCATGCATTATCCTTTCTTTATCATTTGATTTTCATATCGATTTTCACATGATTTTATAAAGGAAAACATTTTACAAGGTTCATGACTACATTTTTGTTAAACATTTCTTTCAACTACAAGTCATGAATCTTGCATAAACAAAACCTATGTATCTCACAGGCATTTTTATGCTGACGTACCTATTTTGCATGTGTTTCATGTGCTAATGCATGATGATGCTTGTGCTACACTTAGGCGGACTTGGGCCTTAGTGACTTAAAAGACAGTTAATTATGTTATTTTAGTTTGAACTCAAAGACAATGTAAACATTAATCTTAATAATACAAAAGTTTAATTACCATGGTTGTTGAAACAATAATTCTGTCGCATCACTCCCCGACGTTTCCGCTGCGGTTTGTTGTTTTAGGCGGTCGAGGTGTGACACCAAACAACCAAACTTCCTTAATGAAAAGTTAATCATTCTTAAATAACAACGTGTTGGCATTATTGGTATTCCCATACCGTTATCTGAACACGTTAAACTACTGACATTGGCTGGCACGCGAACTGGTGCCCGGAAGCCAAACTGAAAACTAATACTACCCTGACCTCCAACACCATACCCGTGTCCTATAGACTCAATCCGGGGTGAAAACTCCTGACCAAGTCCAAGTTATAACCACTACCAACTTAGATGTTGATTTGAGTCCTTACTTGGATGTGTGCTATTAAAACTGATTTCGTTGGTTAAACTATCTTTAGCTGAGACTACTATTTGCACTGTGAGTTTCACTTCCCCCACTTTTAATTGTTTTCCTGTTTTCTGGGGTGAATTGCATGTTACAAACTGTGTTAATTGCTCAACCCATATGATGTGAATTAACTAACACACGATATTAGCCCGACACAAGTGATTAAAGTTACCGTGGGCAGTGGATAATACTATTGGTCTGAAAAACCCAGTTGCTGCTGGGCAGGTACTACCGGCAGCCAGGCAACTGCACGCGTCTTACCCAGGTTATGTTGTTAGACATAACTACCCAAGGGCATTGAACTTTATGAGATGCAGGTGGTGCGAGTATGTGTCTGTGTGACACGATACGATTAAAACAGTCTAGGTCTCACTTGTGACACTCGTGTAATTCCATCTATGAAACGTGATATGTGCAATTAAACATGTTATTACATTTTGAAACGAAACAACCAAACCCGTGGAACTCACTAGCAGCGTTTAGCTGATCTTTTTAAAACTATCATGCATTTCAGGGAAAATGAAACAGGAGTGAACTTGTGCGTATGGAAGGACCTAGTAGGCGGACGTAGCATAATAAAAGCTATAATTGCTTGTAGTACCGCTTTTAATATATGGTTTGTAATGTGAAAGTTCAAAGATGTTGTAACCGATGCTCCTGTTTTATGTAATGTAATGTTTTTAAATTATGAGGAGTGCCATGTGTCTGCCGCACCCCGCGATTGTCTTCCGCTACGAGTCGGGGTGTGACAGAAGATGGTATCAGAGCTATCGGTTATAGCGAATTAGGTATCCCTAAGAGAACCTAGACTATAATCCTAAGTTAACTCCTCACCCTGAGAAACTCTAGAGTCGAAGTGGCGTGGCTACTACCGGGGTGGTCTTGTTGGGCAAATAAATTATTGTGGTCTGGAACACAATAATTTATCTGCTGGTACTTGGGCATTCCGGAAATGTCATGGAGAGAGAAGAGAGAACTGGGATGCCATGCTAACTTAACAATGGTGGAAAAATTTTCAAAAGTAAAATTAAAGTTGTGTGCAATACGTGCTTATGTGTACCTCTGTGGATTGTTTATTTTCGGTTATGTCAGTCGTTAGAAGCGGTGTTAGAGGTTGTTTTCCTTTATAGGTACTATGTCGAGTCATTCGAGTCGCCAGACGACTTCTCATATGGAGACCGATCCGGAGGAAGATCCACAGATGCCTCTGTTGCCCTAGGGCTACTCGCCAGATGAGTCTGGGTATTGTTATGCTATTTATCCCCCTAGACCCCCTACTAGGCGCGTAGGGGAGGCCTCGAGCGCCTACCGTTCACCATCTCACCACCAGACTAGCTCCTCGGAGCATAGTCGTACCCCGGATGTCGTTATCCCAGTAGGACCTAGTCGTAGGAGCCCTACTCCTGCCACGGGGCACTGGGAGTGGGAGCCGGTGGCCCCTAGGTTACCTACACCTGAGACTCCCCCCGACCCTTATACCTCTTCCACTCCTAGTACTTACACTCCCTCCTCACCTGGTTTCCAGGAGGTACCTCTTGTCCGCTTCTGACAGACGGCTTGTCGGAGGGTACCTGTTCCCGGGCCTGTTTTTACCTCACCTATTTCCCCTGTTCACTTGACACCCACACCCATAAGGACCCAACAGTACTTTACTGCTCGTTTTCTTACCCCACCCAGGGAGGACCCTTACCTTTATCACACTTACGAGCATGGTGGCCCTTCCCAGCCATTCAGGGAGCCTTCCCCACCTATTTGGGGCATACCAGTTCCTCCTCAGGAGGTGCCTGCTCCCATCACTGAGAGCAGCTTGATGGGATTCCTGTTTGAGCAGATTTCGTTATTGAGGATGGCACGTGATGAGGACGAGCAGCAGCGGAGGACTATGGGAGATTACTTGAGCGTCTTCCAGCAGGCGATCATTGCCTTACAGCAGGGTATGGGATACGTTCAGCATGAGCAGCGTCATTTTCGAGCTTTAGTGTATGGATGTGTTGGCGCTATGGTAGGTTTGGTAGCAGGTTTTGCAGGGTTGACGTGTTGGATGTGGCATTTTTAGTATGGTCTTCTTTCAAGTATAGATATAAATGATGTACCTTTTGTACATCCTACCAGGCACTGGGCTATGCCTATGTCGAGGTAGGGATGTAGCCATAGTATTTTCGACTTTCGTAGTTGTTGTCATGTTGTATGATGCGTGTATGTCACTTTAGTGACCAGTTTTGACCGCACATTTAAGAACTGACCCTTTTGGGTTAAGTCTATGTGCAAATTTTGACGATCGTATGACGCTGATATTATATATATACATGACGATGCTTTTGACTATATGTGTTGTGGATCTATAGATGTGATGAGATTATGTGATGTGTAATGGAATTGTGTGGTAGGTGATAACTAAAAATGTGATAAGTAATGTTTAACTACGTGACATTAATACATACTTATCTATTGTTTATAATAGAATGGCCCCGAAACATGTACCTCAATTGACAGCGGCAGAAATTGCCCAACTGATAGCACAACAACTCCAAGACGTTATTCCCACTATCGTGGCACAGGTTAACGCTGGCATCAATGCGAACCCGCAACCGAACCCGCCACCAGGGCCGATAGGTCAGAATGATAATCAAAACAATGTTAGGCCAGTTTGCACGTATAAACACTTTTTGGAGTGCAAACCAATGGAGTTTAATGGAACTGAAGGACCGAACGGTTTGGTGAAATGGATCGAGAAGTCGGAATTGGTCCTTAACATAGGTAATTGTCCGGGTAACTATACGGTAAAGTATATAACTTGTACTTTTACCGACCACGCTTTGAACTGGTGGAATGTTATTGTGCAATCTCGCAGGCAGGAGGCGATTAATGCTATGACTTGGGATGATCTGAAGATACTGATGAGAGAAAGGTTATGCCCAATCCACGAAATTCAAAAACTCGAGCATGAGTTTTGGAACCTGCAGATGCATAGTGCGGATCATGCAGGTTACACCAATCGTTTCAATGAATTGGCACGCATACTTCCAGATATGGTTCGACCAGAGTCCAAGAGGATCCAAAGGTATATCTGGGGACTGGCCCCGGAAGTAAGGAGTATCATTAATTCGGTGGAGCACCTGACCATGCATGCAGTGGTAGCTAGGTCAGGCACGGTTACATACGACATGGTTAGACTCAAGATTCTGACAATGCCGGGAGAGTCGGCAGGAATTAAGCGAGAGGCCCCGGAAAGTAGTCGAGCGGGGGCAGCTATACCGAAGAGAGGGAGAGCCACTAGTCAAAGCTACGCCATGACTACACCGACAGGAAACTCTGGTGGCTATAAAGGAACAACCCCAAAATGCAACAAGTGCACTTTGCACCACTATGGTGCATGTCGAGCAGGGATCTGCTCGAGGTGCCATAAAAGTGGACATCTTACCCGAAACTGTAAGATACCATTGGAACTCAACCATTTCCAAACCCCAAGGCCTCAACCTCTGCAACAGCGACCCCAACAACCGGCGCAACAGATTACTTACCCCCGCGCGTGCTATGGATGTGGCAGCACGGACCACTTCCAAAGAAACTGCCCAAAGCTTGCTCAGCAGTTAGCAGGAAAGAATACGCAGGGCCAAGCTTCTACCTCAAATGCAGTGCGAGGTCATGCCTTTATACTTGGGTCTGGTGACGCACGCCAAGATCCGAATGTGGTGACAGGTACTTTTCTCGTTTCCGATCAGTTTGCTTCAGTATTATTTGATACTAGCGTGGATAGGAGTTATGTTTCTACTACATTTTTGCCATTGTTGAATATGCCGGCTATTGAATTAACAAGTCCTTACCACATAGAACTTGCTAACGGTAAACCTATAACTAGTCACCAAATCATTCGTGATTGTCCTTTCATTCTTAACGACCACCAATTCCTTATTGACCTACTACCAGTAGAGCTCGAAAGTTTCGATATAGTAGTGGGAATGGACTGGTTATCCAAGTACAAGGCAGATATTATATGTGAGCAGAAGATTGTTAGGATCCCTTTTCCTAATGATGAAGTTATTATGGTACAGGGAGAGAAGTCTGGTACCATATTAAACCTGATATCCCACCTTAAAGTGTTGAAATGTATACGTCAAGGATGTGATGTATTCTTAGCAAGTGTAATGATACCCGAACCAGAAGAGAAACGTATTAAGGATATCCCAGTAGTGTGTGATTACCCAGACGTGTTTCCCGATGAATTTCCCGGGTTGCCACCCAACCGGCAAGTCGAGTTCCGTATCGACTTAATACCGGGAGCAGCTCCAATTGCAAAAGCACCTTACCGTTTAGCACCTTCTGAGATGCAAGAGCTATCATCTCAATTACAAGAACTGCTAGAACGAGGTTTTATACGTCCCAGTTATTCACCTTGGGGAGCACCGGTGTTATTTATGAAGAAAAAGGATGGAAGCTTTCGGATGTGTATTGACTACCGGGAGCTGAACAAGGTTACCATAAAGAATCGATATCCTCTTCCGCGAATCGATGATTTATTTGATCAGTTGCAAGGAGCCTGTTACTTTTCCAAAATTGATCTTAGATCTGGTTATCATTAAGTGAAAGTTCAAGAGGAAGATATCCCTAAAACAGCCTTTCGAACTCGGTACGGTCACTATGAGTTCCCGGTTATGCCCTTTGGGTTAACCAACGCACCTGCGGTATTTATGGACCTCATGAACCGAGTTTGTAAACCATACCAAGATAAATTCGTCATAGTCTTTATTGACGATATTTTGATCTATTACAAGAGTAAAAAGGAACAGGGGCACCATCTACGAGCCATACTAGATATATTGCGGAAAGAGAAGTTGTACGCCAAGCTTTCAAAGTGTGACTTTTGGTTACAAGCGGTATAATTTTTAGTACATGTGGTAGATCAACAAGGAATTCATGTTGACCCAAGTAAGATCGAAGCTATTAAGAATTGGCAAGCGCCTAAGTCTCCGAAAGAGATACGCCAATTCTTGGGATTGGCTGGATATTACCGTCGCTTTATTGAAAACGTTTCCAGCATTGTTCAATCCTTAACTACCTTGACGCAGAAAGATCGAAAGTACGAATGGGGCGAAGAACAAGAAACAGCCTTTCAGCTGTTAAAACAAAAGTTATGTGAAGCTACAATCCTGTCGTTACCCGAAGGCAACGATGATTTCGTCATATATTGTGACGCATCTCGGCAAGGGCTCGGATGTGTCCTAATGCAAAGAAACAAGGTCATTGCTTACGTGTCTAGACAACTAAAAGTACATGAAAAGAATCACACGACGCATGATTTAGAGCTGGGTGCAGTGATATTTGCACTTAAGATATGGAGGCATTACTTGTACGGCACGAAATGTACAATTTATACATATCACAAGAGCCTCCAACATATATTCGATCAAAAGAAGCTAAATATGAGACAACGCAGATGGGTGGAGCTATTGAACGATTACGACTGTGAAATAAAATACCATCCAGGTAAGGCTAACATAGTAGCCGATGCCTTGAGTAGAAAAGACCGAGTAAAGCCACTCAGAGTGCGAGCTCTTGGGATGATTGTTCACACCAGTCTTAAAGAGCAGATTCGTAAGGCTCAAATGGAAGCGTTGGAGGAAGGCCAACTAAATAGCGAAAACTTACACGGAAATTAAAGGAATTTTGTAAAGAAACCAGATGAAGTGTTGTATTACAAAAATAGAATATGGATTCCTACTCTACATGACCTACGTCAATTGGTTATGGATGAGGCTCATAAATCTAAGTACTCTATTCACCCTGGTACAGACAAGATGTACCACGATCTTAAGGAATTTTATTGGTGGCCATGTATAAAAAAGGACATAGTAGAGTATGTGAGCAGATGCTTGACTTGTGCCCGGGTTAAGGCCGAATACCAGAAACCCTCGGGAATGTTACAGCAACCCGAAATACCGCAATGGAAATGGGAGCAAATCACGATGGATTTCGTGACCCATCTTCCAAAAACACCCCGAGGTCATGATGCGATTTGGGTAGTAGTGGATAGACTAACCAAATCGGCGCACTTTATTCCTATTCGTACTACCTACAACACCGATAAATTGGCCGAGATCTACACGAATGAAATTGTGGCTAGACACGGGGTACCAGTTGCAATCATTTCAGACCGTGATAGTCATTTCACTTCACACTATTGGCAACAGTTACAAGAAGCTTTGGGGTCTAGATTAGACCTGAGTACGGCTTACCATCCCCAAACCGACGGCCAATCAGAATGAACTATCCAGACATTAGAGAATCTGCTTCGTGCTTGCACCCTAGACTTTGGAGGAAGTTGGGATAAGCACCTTCCCCTCATTGAATTCTCTTACAATAACAGCTATCATAGTAGCATACAAGCTGAACCGTACGAAGCACTATATGGCCGGAAGTGCAAATCGCCACTCTGTTGGGCGGAAGTGGGCGATACTCAACTCACGGGGTCTGAACTAATTCAAGAGATGACAGACAAGGTGCATAAGATCTGTTAGTGCATACGTCTGTCGACTTCGTCTTGTATCGAGTCTTGTATGTAGATAGATAATTCAGGGCACGTTATACGAGAAAACTGTCAAAAATAGGTTTGAAGGTAATTTCGCACGAAATTAAAAAGTGATTATTTCGCTTGATACGTTTGTTTCCGCCTCTCGTATCGAGTCTTGTGTGTGTGATTTCGTTTGGGCAGGTCCATGCGAAATTAGCTTGCCTATATATAGGTGTCTTGCTATTTCGTTTGAAGTAGTTCTAACTTTCCGGTTTCAGTACCGAAGTGCTGCCGAAGTGTCTACTCGCTGTAAATCTTTGTCAAATCAATCAAAAGACAGTTTAAAGTGTATATCTAGCTAAATTGAACTTGATACGTTTCTTTCCGCCTCTTGTATCGAGCAAAAACTCTTATGATCGACTCATTCGGGTCAGAAAACAATCCTGCAAGTGGTATCAGAGCTCAGGAGGAAGAGTTCATACCAATTCAGCTGCAAAATCTGATTTCTACACCTTCTTTTCAAAATTAAACTTGATTTCATGATCAAAATGTCTTGGATTTCACATATTATACGCGTAATAGTGTTTTAACAAACCCTTGAAAGTTTCAGACTTAAAATCTAACTAAAACCTAATCAATTTTGGCAAAAACAGCTCGAGATGATGACATCAGCAGTATTTCGCACGAAATAAGTCTTATTTCACACCAGATTGTAATTTCGTTTGAGTATTTCACACGAAATCAACTTATTTCGCTTCAAACTGTTATTTCGTTTGGTTATTTCACACGGAATTAGTAATTTCGTGTGAAAGGGTATTTCGTGTGAACTATTTTCGTTTGAAATTGTCTTTTCAGGGTATTTCGTTTGAACAGGGTTATTTCGCACCAAAGTGTATTTCGCTTGAAGAGAGTATTTCGTTTGAAAAACAGAGTTTGTGAAATTTTAAATCCGAATCATGGAAGAGGAATTTTACAACGCCTTTGCTACTCCAATGACTATTGCACAGAACACAATGTTAGAAAATAAAACAGGCACCATGCAAAAACCGCCTAAGCTCATGAACATCGAGGAGTATAAAGGATGGGAGGAATGATTTGAGAATTGGGTTCAAGCAAATTACTTGGATGCTTGGGAATGTGTTGAAACGAAATATGTTAGACCGATGACTGATGATGAGGAGATTATTGCAATTAAAGATCTAAGTGCAAAAGATAAAAAGAAATACAAAGATGAAAAAATGATGACAAGTCTTTTGCATCAAGCTGTGAAAGAAGATATCTTGGTTTTATTGCAACACAATGGACATGCATACTCTATCTGGAAAGCATTAAAATCAAAGTTTGTTGGAAGTAAAGAAATGATCAAGAACAAAAAATCACTTTTGAAAAAGGAATTTCATCTATTTCGTGGTTTGAGAACTGAGAGCACTAAGCAAATCATCGAAAGATATTGCAATATGTTAGTCAACATGAAGAGGGTGAGCATCACAAAAGATAATGAAGAATTGATTGAAAAGTTGGCTGATGCTTTGCCACATGAAACTTGGGGCACTTATCTCATGATGTTGACGAACAAGAAAGATTTTGGGAAGTTAACACTGAGTAAGTTCATTGAAAAACTTGAAGCTCAGGAAATGGAACAAAGAAAGATTTCAAGAATGAAAGATTTTGATGGAGAACAAGATATCGGTCTTTATTACAAAGGAGGTATTAGTGATAAGACCAATATGTCACCAAAGGTTGAGACTGCATTCAATGTTAAAAGTTCATCCGGAGGATCATCTAAAGGATCAAACAGCAAAACAAGTTTTTCTTCATATTCATCATTTGATCCAAACATTTATGCAACCAAGAATGGCAAGATGTTACAATGCAACATTGTATTAAACTTTGAAAATGATCAGAATTTCTCGGAAGAGGTTGCAAAAAGTCACATGTCTTTGTTAGGGACTGTGTTGGAGTCATATGGGAGTTTAGTTGCAGGAAGGATCGGGAATCCAATGTTGACAAAAGAGGATTACGATCAGATTGATGCTGAGGAGATGGAATTGATGGATATAAAGTGGTGTTTGGGAAGTGTGTTAAGAAGAGCCAAAAAGTTTAAACAAATCACGGGAAGAGATGATTTCCGTGATGCAAATGTTTCTACTTTAGGTTTTGATAAATCTAAAGTTACTTGTTTTCGTTGCAGGGAAAAAGGACACTTCAAGAGAGAGTGTACAAATCGTGAAGCAAGTGGAGCTCAAAATCCATTCAACAACAATGATTACTATCTGAAAGCAATTTATCATCAAGTTGCTCAACAGTCGTATCAACAACATCCACAAACTGCTCATGCCAGGAAGGAGATTGAAGAATCATCAAAGAAAGCATATTTGATGACGAAATTGATAGATCAAGATGATGAAAAATTACCAGAAGGTTTTAGTTGGGAAAATTTTATCTGGGATAATTACTGTCCTGATAAAGAGATTTTAAAAGCTAAAGCTTTTGTTGCTCGAGTTGCTGAAGACAGTGATAATGATGATGATTATTATGCTAGGAGGATGGAAGAGCACTTAAGATTGATGGAAGAGAGTGACAGTGATGATGAAAAAATTCGAAAGAAAAAGAAGAAAGTTAAAAAGCAAGTGAGCAGTGATGATGAAGAAATTCGTGTGGTTAGGAAAAAGGTAAAAGAAGTTCCAGCTTTCAAAATTGAAGCAGAAGCTGATGCACAAAAGATTCCTGTGAAATGTGAAAATTGTGAAGTAGTGAAGAAGCAAAATAGTACATTGATTCACAACATGAACATATTGAAAGAATCTTATGATGTTCTGAACAAAGCAATGAATCAGTACAATCAATCAAGCAGTGAACAAGCAACAACAATGAAGACACTTCAAGGAGCTTTCATGACAAAGCAGAAAGTAGTCAACAATTATATTGAGAAGTGTGCTGTGCTTGAACAGAAACTGGAAACTCAGAGGATTGAAACAGAAAGAGTTAATAGATTGTTAAAAAGTTACTCATGTACTTCTTATGTCATTGACAGGATTTATCCAACAATTGAAGGCATGAAGGCATTTGATGAAGAGGAAATATCTGAAGAAAAGACTTCGGAAAAGAAGAAGGATACTGAAGTAAATGATTCTGGTAAGAAAAAAAGGTTTCAGTTATACAAAGTATCCGCCCCCGCTTGAAAATGGATATTCTCCACGAAATCCAAATTTAGAAAGAGTCAAAAAGGCAACCAATTTACAGTGGGAGTCTAAGTCTTCAGAAAATTTGCCAGACAACATCGATGTTACTTTCACATCGTCTGACACTTATCATGAGTCTGAATTAATAAAGAAAGTGGTCGATCAAGTGTTGGATAACGATGAAACCGAGGAGTCAAAGTCAGAGTTAAATTCAAAGTCAAAGTCTGAAACATCAAGTCCAACAGTCAAAAAGGGCAAACGGGTTTACAATAAAGAGTTTTTGTTATCAAAATCTAATTTGAATGATGAAACAATCAAAGTGGCATATACTTTGAATGATTCTGACAAATTATATTCTGATGAAGAATTTCCAATAAGAGGTGTTAAAGCTGAAATGATAAAAAAAGGTTTTCAAACTAACAGAAATTAATATTTCTGAAATAAAAGATGTAAATCTTTCTGAAAAACCTGAAAAGTACACCTCAAGAGTTCAACAAAGAGAAAACAAGAAAAAGGGTTACAGTTCTGGTTCAGGTTTTCAAAAGAAACCAAACCATAATGGTAATTTCAAAAGGAAAGGTCTTGGTTTTATTTCACCGAAAAATCATAAAAATGAGAAAACTTATAAACCAAAAACTGTTTTTGTATCAGGAACATCATCTGAAGAAGAAAAGGAGCAATTGTTCAAAAAGCAGACAAACAAAGAATTCCTTGCTAAAAAGCAAGAAGAAATGAAGAAGGAAGTTGCTCAAAGAAAGGAAACTAGAACCTGTTTTCAATGCAAAACATTTGGTCATATTGCCAGGAATTGTCCAAAAGCAATTCAAACAAAACAAGGAGTTTCTCTTAAACTGAAAGAAAAGATGGTTGAGAATGAACCACCAACTAAACAATTCAAAGTTTTCAAAAATTCAAAGTCTGAGGTTGGTGAATGTTCAAAAAGGTTTTACAAGAGAAAAGCAAATCTTGACAATCACAAGTGGGTTGTTAAGAAATCTGATGATAGTTCTTGCAATGATTCTGATTCATCAAAATCAGAGGAGCTATTTTCAGGCGATGAATCTGATTCCACAAAGTCAGAGGAGCCACATATTGAGTTAAAATTGGAAACATTAGTTCTGCCAATGGATGATGTCAATTTTCCACCATTGAGGGCTGAAAATTTTAAACAAAAAGTTGGTAAAGTTAAGATTTCAAATCAATTTTTCTCTGAAAAGAAAGATTTTGATATTGAAAAAAGCCTTTAACCCCACAGTTCAAAATATTTTTGGAAAAATGGTTGATGGGATGGTCAAAGGGGTAAAGGAATTTTATGAGAAGAAAACGAAGAAACCAGGTAAAGATGGGTCATCCCAGGTTTGTGATTGGGATGGAACCTATTATGATTGAAAACCAGAACTTGCCGGAGCATCCACGTTGGTAAGAGTGGAGCAGGAATCGGCATCTTTCTTGAGAAATTCACTTTATGTTATATTTCGACCTACAAGTGGTAGTTGTTCTTAGAATTGTTATTTTTTACAAAAGGTATGGTTGGTAAGTGGACCTACAAGTGGTTGAAGAAGGTTTTCACCTTCAAAAGGTAAATCAAGGTCATTAATTTGAACTTGATTTAACTTTCATTCAAGTGGTTGAGAAAACAAAATGATGAATTGATCCCCATTCCTACAAGTGGTAAAATCAACAAAACTAATTTTCCGGAAAAACCATTTGATTAAAACAAACTTAAGTGTTTTGAAATCACAATGGGAAAATAGTTTGTTGTCAGGGGGAGTTCTGATTGTTTATGCCAAGTGGATGGCGAATTGAAGCTTGAAAATCAGTTGTGAGGTTACTTGTACAGTTTGTTTTCAAATTTCTTTTAAATGCTTTTGTATTTTAGGGGGAGTAAGAAATTTCAGAAAATCCAAAAAACATTTGAGAAATTTGAAAAAGTCAAAAACATGATAAAATGAAAAAGAGTTTTGTTGAGAAAAGAGGAAATGATAGTACATCAGTGGACTTTCACGGCATGCTAAAGAATTGGAAAGTAAAATGTGATAAACGGTCTCACTGATGATGTGCCAGTAGGTTTTTGCACATTTAGTAGATTGTGTCGAGATATAAACCTAAATTTCAAACTTACTTATATCGTGGGGAACATCTCTCGGATATATGGGTAACCCCCGAAATCTTGTTTGAAAGGTCCCTCTTTCTGAGATACTAGGTATTTATACTCAGTGATATCTGGGGTATTATCCTGGGACTTCTGATTTTGTGGAAGCAATGGCCTAGTCCCAGTATAATACTTTCTGCTTGCTTGAAATATAGCACTACCCTCAGCATAAAAAATGATGAAACATTGAAAAATGTTAATCATGTGCTGTTGAAGAAAAGATTCTCTAAAGGGAACACACCAAAAGTTGAAGCCATCGTCTCTCTGATTTTGCGGAAGCAATAGCCTGAGCTCTCATGGCCCTCGCATTTAACCCTTTACAGATATCATCTAGGTATACTCACCTCTAAGACTGAATATTGGGATATGGATACGGGAGTATATTCAAGAGGTGGGACACGCGAATAAGCTTAAGTCTCTAAAACATTAATATCGTATCTCGAAACAGTTGAACTTTGTGTGAAAATTTAAGTGGATCAGTATACTGACAATCTAAGTGAATCGTTTAGAACTTAAAATGTTTAAAGCTTAACGGTGTTGGTGATTTGTCTCAAAAACTGATATGATCCTCTTGCACAAACTTACAAAAATATTGTTAGTAAATATTTCTTGATTACATTTCGTTTAGTTCAAAAATCCAAAAAGATTTTCGGAGTGTTTTAGCATAAATTTTGAAAAATACAAAAAGATTTTCGACAACTGATGTTGGATAGATGATTTTCAAAATTCTGAGTGCTAAACATGACGACAAAAGGTTAGGGAGAATTTGTTTGAAATGAAAAATTTGTTTGAAAAGAAAATTGGTATTTTTAAGTGGTTCATTAAAGTTTAAAAATGTTAAATAATTTTATACAATACTTGCAAATGATGTTGTATTTGTGTCTACAAGTGGTAAGTAGAGAATAAATTTGTCAAATTTTAAATTTGTGAAATTTATTGTGAGGTAGAGAATGTACAGGTTAGCCAGGTTTTGATCCTGAGCAGGATGTGAGCCAGGTCACGATCTTGAACCTGTAGAAACCAGATTGCAATCCCAAGTACAACTTAAGGGGGAGTCTGAAGATAGTAGAGCCAGATTCAGATTCTGAAGATCACGCAATCTGCTGATGCTGATAAACTTAAGGAATCAAGATATCTGATCAAGAGAATTAGAATGAGATAAGAGCCAGGTGGAGATCTTGGAAATGAAAAGAAAACAGAGATTGGGGATGATTTATATTGTCAGATACTTTGGAAGAGTTCGGGAAGACTGATAAAGACTGAAGATGTTGAAGACATGTATTGAAGACTCGTCGACACCCGAGGGGGAGTCTGTTAGTGCATACGTCTGTCGACTTCGTCTTGTATCGAGTCTTGTATGTAGATAGATAATTCAGGGCACGTTATACGAGAAAACTGTCAAAAATAGGTTTGAAGGTAATTTCGCACGGAATTGTAATTCCGTGTGAATGTGATTTCGTTTGGGCAGGTCCATGCGAAATTAGCTTGCCTATATATTGGTGTCTTGCTATTTCGTTTGAAGTAGTTCTAACTTTCCGGTTTCAGTACCGAAGTGTCTACTCGCTGTAAATCTTTGTCAAATCAATCAAAAGATAGATTAAAGTGTATATCTAGCTGAATTGAACTTGATACGTTTGTTTCCGCCTCTCGTATCGAGCAAAAACTCTTCTGGTCGACTCATTCGGGTCAGAAAACGATCCTGCAAGATCCAAAGTAGACTGAAGGCGGCCCGAGATTGGCAGAAAAGTTACGTCGATGTTCGCAGGAAACCGTTGGCGTTTAAAGTAGGTGACAAAGTACTGTTAAAAGTGTCACCGTGGAAAGGAGTGATCAGGTTTGGCAAGACAGGAAAGTTGGCTCCAAGATACATTTGACCGTATGAAATTATTGCTAAGGTTGGATCTGTAGCGTACCGACTGAAATTAGCAGATGAACTGAGCACAATTCACGATGTCTTCCACGTATCCAACTTAAAGAAATGTCTCAAGGATGAAGCAGCTATTATACCGTTAGAAGATGTCCACATTGATGACAAACTCCTCTTTGTGGAGGAACCGGTAGAAATAGTAGACGAGAAGACCAAACAACTACGTTATAACAAAATCTCGCTGGTGAAAGTCCGGTGGAACTCGAAGCAAGGACCTGAGTATACCGGGAAACGGAAGGATGAATTCCGTAGAAAATACCCACATCTCTTCCCTAACAAGACGAATTGAATTTCGGGGACGAAATTTCTAAATCAGGGGACACCGTGACACCCATGACGAAACCAGGTACATCCTAAACGGTCCAAAAATGTAAAGCATACTTAACACTTTAATTGCGCGAAAACCCTAAAAACATGTGTGACTTATACGCTTGATTAACGTCTATCTGTTATGCCTCGGAGGAATCCGAGAACACGTTATGATTAACATGACACTAATAAGGACCCATGATGTGAAATTGGTATCCTTAGACTTTAAACACGTGTTAAACTGGAGCTTTCCGTTTAACAGCGCACTAAACCTTTGACATCGATTATTAGGTTATCAGTAGCATTATTTAAGATTCCGAGTTCCAGGAACACCTTAATTTTATACCATAGACTGTGACATAAGGTTTGAAGCCAATCTGAAATTGGGCACGCAAAACGAAGCAGCTTCCCAGTTAGGGAAACGCTCTCGTTTCAGGTATAACATAAGGCAATCAAACGTGCAAGGAACGATCGACCAAGCTTAAAAACACTTAAACCATCCTAATACGAGCTTTTTTATGATTAAAACGTATCTGGGTTCGGATTTCAAGACGGTTATTCATGATTTTTAAAACCGAGTCTTTTGACACTAATTACGCGCAAAACGGAGTCCGTCACGCAAATCGAGAACACGCCCGGGACCCGTAAACGAACCTAAACACTCACCGAAGGATAAACATTATCTTTAGGCTCGTTTTTCAAGGCATGAGGTGGCCTAGGGGGGGCCACCCCAAACCGCCAAACACCCCCAAAATATATATATTTTCTTTCATTCTCACATAAAAATCCTTCAAGTTCCCTGCTTCTTTCTACAAAAACCCAGCTAATTTATCAAGAAGGCACAAATCAAAGGTAGCAACATTATTTTTTAAGGTTTTAAGCTTAGTTTTTTTTTTTTATTAAACATGGTTTAGACCTTGAAAACTTGTTTTAATCCATAAATTTTGAAAGTTTAAATAAGTTCAAAGGCTGAATAAGAACACCATGAGAATTCCCTGGTGTTATATGGCAGCCATGGTTACAAATCTTTGGGTTTTAATACCCTAATCAACACTTATTCGACAAAAATCTCCTAACTATTCGATTAACCGAAAAACAATGAATCAAAGCTTGATTGATCTAAGTTCTAGCATATTTGGATTGTAATTGATTTGTAGGTACTGAATATAGTCAATACATACTTCTGGACTCAAGAAAATTACTCGGACTCGAAGAAATCGCTAGGTATATCGTCCGAAACTCGAAACTAGCATAGGCAGAATATTGTTTTAGCTATAACTTGGTCCGTAATACTTAGATTGAGCTGAAATTTGGTGTGGTGATGAAGGGTAGTGTCAGGAAGGTCCACGTAAAATTTTAGAAGTTTTGGAATTTTCTACGATTTTTGGTGAAATTTTGACTCTTTTATCAAAAGAATTTTGGTAAAAATACCAAACGAATTTAATAAATCACCAAATTTTACAGAGACACTAAGGAACATATAAGGAATATTTTAGGAAAATTCGGAGTCCATTGGTTGAGTTTTTTTTGGGGTTAAAAATCCGCGTTTTTGCGAATTTTCGGTAGCCAGAAATGCACAGAAACGAAATCGGAAAAATCTTAAAATTTTTGGAGTTGTTTCTGGAAATATAAGGGATGTCCAGGATTCTTTTGGGAATTTTTGGATCAATGATGGTAATTAATGTTAATTATGTGATTAAATATGATTTTATAAATAATTTATTTAGACAAGTAAAATGCCAAAATAAATTCCCAGAAAATTTTCCCATATTATATAGATTTTTACTGAGTTATAAAAAACTTTCAGAAATTTTAATCAACTAATAAATAAAATAGGAATTTTGTAATTAAAAATGAGTTATTTTAAATCAATTTCGGCAGTTTACCGTGTAACAAACCTGCCGGAACTGGGAACTGACCCAACCCGAAAAATACTATAATTGAAACACGGGGAGTATTCCGGGAGATTCCAGGGCGGATTGGACACTCGGGGTGTGTCTAATACCAGTTCGGGAAATCCCCGACGGTGGAAACGGAAACTCAAAATTGGGCAACCTGGACTCCCCAAACACCCAAATTTCCTTAATGAAAAGTTAATCATTCTTAAATAACAACGTGTTGGCATTATTGGTATTCCCATATCATTATCCGAACACGTTAAACTACTTACATTGGCTGGCACGCGAACCGGTGCCCGGAAGCCAAACTGAAAACTAATACTACCCTGACCTCCATCACCATACCCGTGTCCTATAGATTCAATCCGGGGTAAAAACTCCTGACCAAGTCCAAGTTATAACCACTACCGACTTAGATGCTGATTTGAGTCCTTGCTTGCATGTGTGCTATTAAAACTGATTTCGTTGGTTAAACTATCTTTAGCTGAGACTACTATTTGCACTGTGAGTTTCACTTCCCCCACTTTTAACTGTTTTCCTGTTTTCTAGGGTGAATTGCATGTTACAAACTGTGTTAATTGCTCAACCCATATGATGTGAATTAACTAACACACGATATTAGCCCGATACAAGTGATTAAAGTTACCGTGGGCAGTGGATAGTACTATTGGTCTGACAAACCCAGTTGCCGCCGGGCAGGTACTGCCGGCAGCCAGGCAACTGCACGCGTCCTACCCAGGTTATGTTGTTAGACATAACTACCCGAGGGCATTGAACTTTATGAGATGCAGGTGGTGCGAGTATGTGTCTGTGTGACACGATACGATTAAAACAGTCTAGGTCTCACTTGTGACACTCGTGTAATTCCATCTATGAAACGTGATATGTGCAATTAAACATGTTATTACATTTTGAAATGAAACAACCAAACCAGTGGAACTCACTAGCGGCGTTTAGCTGATCTTTTTAAAACTATCATGCATTTTAGGGAAAATGAAACAGGAGTGAATTTGTGCGTATGGAAGGACCTAGTAAGCGGACGTAGCATAATAAAAGCTATAATTGCTTGTAGTACCGCTTTTAATATATGGTTTGTAATATGATAGTTCAAAGACGTTGTAACCGATGCTCCTGTTTTATGTAATGTAATGTTTTTAACTTATGAGGAGTGCCATGTGTCTGCCGCACCCCGCGATTTGTGACAACTCGTATTTCAGAACCTATTTATGTGCTTAATGTAACGTATGTGAACACTATGTGACTATGTGAACTTGATGATTAATGAAATGTTATGTGTTTTGTGTAATGTATGTATGTATATAAACAAGCTCAAACGCACAACACGAACCGATCGCACAAGCCCATTCGGGCTACACTCTTGTATTCGGACCAATGGGCAGCCCAAGTGAGGGTTCGGCCCACTCTCTCTTTTACATGCATATCATTTAGGAGAAAGGGTATACTCCTCATTTGTTGCAAAACACAACACACACACAAAACCCTAATCTCTTCTTCTCTCTCTCAAACCCGACGGCAACACCTTCATCTCTCTCTCTAAGCTTTCCATTCGGATTAATCCTTGTTCCTTCTCCAACCGGTTAGTGTTTTAAGTATTGCTTTTATGATTGATGATGATGTAAACTGTTAATGTTGATGTTCATATAATCGGTCCACATGTATAGTATTGTAGATCAATAAAGGGTTGTTAATCAATTGATGTTGTTAATGATTGAGAACCGAATGCTAGTTAAATCGGCTGTTATGTATCTATGCTTCGGATTGTTAGTTTGATGATTTTCTAGCGTATTGGATGTGTATGATGATGTTAATCGGCTATCATGTCTTGTTTACGGATTGGTTGCATGATGATTTAGGATCGAATGTATGTGATCGGTTGTATGATTATGTAATCGGATCAGATAGTATGATTTGATAAGTTGTTGTTTATGCTTTGAATGTAATTAGGGTTTATATGAATTATATGATAAAACCCTTGTTTGATCGATAGGTTGCATAATCTAAAACTGTTGGTTGATTGATTGAATGAAAATTTGGAAACTGTTTGAATGATTGTAACCGATTGCATGATTTAAGGAAACTTGCAACTAATCACACAAGACCCCTAGTCGCACAAGTGCTGAACACACAAGCTCTTGGATCGCACAAGATCAGGTCACACAAGACCTGATCTGATCGCACAAGTGCATCGCACAAGAAGGGGTACAAACATATAAAGCACGTAGTACTGTTTATTTATGCATGATCGCACAAGATCTGGTGGATCGCACAAGATCTTGGGCCTTACACTATATTTGGACTTAACATATTATTGGACCGAATGACCCAAATCTCGGTCGCACAAGAGGTCTAGTCGCACAAGATGTTCTGAGTCGCACAAGAATGATTGAATCGCACAAGATTGTTTATCTGTTTATTGTGTTGGGCCGTATGTTTCTTGGTTGGGCCGTACATGTTTTTGGGCCGGGTATATGTTGGATCGCACAACATGTTGTGGATTGCACAAGGTTGTGCTGAACGCACAACATGTTGGGTCGGGTATTATCGGGCTTTGTTATTTACTTGTCTGATATCATTTACGCGTATGTCTGTATACCATGTGTTCGTAACTTGCTATCTCTGTGTAATCATACGTGCACTACTAGAACCTAGACTTGACTTGTATGGTAACCATGTTAGGACGTGGTTGACCTCTAGGAGCTCGATTGACCTTTTGTTTATCTGCCGAGCTAACCTAAGGTGAGTTCACACTTTCTACAAAGCATGGGATTCCCAGGGGTTGGGAATGGGTTAAGGAATATGGATTCCTCGTCCTTTATTGGGTAGGACAGTACGGGTTCAGGAATATAATCCCTCCTTTTTTATATCGACTTAATCGTCGGGCCAATGGCGAGCGGGTCATTAGTTAGATAGCGCTATTTAGGTTTGACAAGCCTCACACCGTGCCGCAGAGGACGGGCGTGAACTAATGGATCTGGGCACGTCAATGATGATAGACATTGACAGTTCAGGGTACATAAACATGACTACAGTCAGCAGTCGATATGGTAACGAGTCTAGTAGTATATACATGGGGTAGCCCCCACGGCCGAAAAGCCAGATAACTAAACATGGGGTAGCCCCCACGGCTGGATAGCCAGATTAAACGGGATTTAACCAGAACACGTTTTCAACTATGGGGTAACCCCCACGGCAGGGATGCCAGTTAAAGGAAACCGTTTTCGAAATAACTAAAACAAACACCCAACTGTGAACTCGCTCAACATTATTGTTGACTCGTTACTACATGCTTTGCAGGTCAATAGGTACTAGCTGGAGCTTGCGTGGGGAAGAGTCGTTGTGGGACATGGACAATTGTGTGCCATGTTATACATTGAAACATTTGAACTTATATTTTGTTTTGGATTTAATCATTATGCTTCCGCTTACAACTTAAACTATGTTTTGTTTGGACACCAATTGTATTGGCTGGATTTTTATATTTACTTATATGCTTGTTCAATATGATTGGTGGCTGGATCCTGGTCAGTCACGCCTGCAAGCGGTGATACTCCGCAGGTGGATTTTAGGGGGTCTGACAGATTGGTATCAGAGCCATTGGTTATAGAGAACTTGGTTTTAATAAGGGAAAAACGTTTTTGTTAAAACCAGACTATAACCTGTAAAGTGCTCGACGATCCACAACGACGCTTCACTCCACATGCAAGACTCGACATTCTAGGTGATATGGTTTATGTATTATTGCCTACTTGCTAGATTACATAGAACTTTGCTTATGGTATGCTTAGATAAACGTAGCAACGATAGTTTGAAAACACATGTGTGCTTACTCTCTTCTGTCATTGTACTTTCACGAACCTCTCTCACTCATGTTTTCCTTTGATATGAAGAATCATGAGTGGACGCGTTAACATAACTCAAGCCCAGTTGACGGCTCTGATTAACCAACAAGTTGTTGCGGCACTTGCAGCCGCACAAGCAGGAGGTATACCCTGCAGTCTAAACTCACACTAGGATCTTTAGGTCCTACTCTCGTAAACCAACACTTGTGCTTAACCTTGTCCCTTCTTACACCCACGACAAGTCAACCTGCACAACCTCCTGTGTGCACCTTCAAAACTTTCATGGACTGCCGACCCACTACTTTTAGCGGCACTGAGGGAGCTGTAGGCCTCCTCCACTGGTTTGAAAAGCTCGAATATGTTTTCGAGATGTGTGAATGCCCTGAGGCTCGCAGGGTGAAGTATGCTACCGGTACTCTCGAGGGCTTAGCGCTCACGTGGTGGAACGCTCAGGTTCAAATGCTAGGGTTGGTTGCTGCTAATGCCACCCCATGGAACAATTTTAAGGAAATGATCAAGGAAGAGTACTGCAATCGTGATGAAATTCACAAACTAGAAGTAGAGTTCTTCAACCTCAAGATGACGGGGTCAGAAATTGAAGCGTACACGAAAAGATCGAATGAGCTTGCTATTCTGTGTCCTACTATGGTGGATCCTCCCATCAAACGCATCGAACTATACCTTAAGGGCTTAGTGCCAGAGATCCAAAGTCATGTGACTTCGGCTAACCTCGCCACCATCCAGCAAGTTGTTCAATTGGCTCATCGTCTCACTGATCAGGCGGTGGAACAGAACAGGTTACCAAAGCGCATTAGTGCTACAACTACTTCAGATGCTCCTAGTGACAACAAGCGAAAATGGGATGGAGCTTCAAGCAAAGGTTCAACTTCTGTTCAATCTCAGTCTCAGCAGAGAAGGACTGACGACTACAAGAGCCCTAGTCAGCAATTATCTGGTAGTCAAAGTCATGGTGGGTACAAGGGAAATCACCCCAAATGCAATCGCTGTAACCTACACCACAGCGGGCCATGCACCAGGGGTAACTGTCATCGGTGCAACAAGCCAGGCCACGCCGCAAAGGATTGTAGAAGTTTATACCTCGCAAACCAGAATCGTCAGCAACAACAAGCCCCACAGAATCAACACCAGCAACAGCAGCAGCAGGGTAACAACAAAGGGTGCTTTCAGTGTGGAGCTGAAGGCCACTTCAAGAGAGATTGTCCCAATCTGAACAGGAACCAGAACAACAACAACAACAACAACAACCAGGGGAATGGAAACAACGGGGGTAATAACGGCAATGGTGCAAGGGGTCGTGTGTTCGTAATTGGCCAAGGTGAAGCAAGGAACGATCCCAACGTGGTGACGGGTAAGTTCCTTCTCAACGACTTTTATGTTACTGTCTTATTTGATTCGGGTGCCGATACTAGCTACGTGTCCCTAAAAGTTAGTCAAATGCTTAAGCGTACCCCAACACTATTGAACACCAAGCACACTGTAGAGTTAGCTAATGGTAAAAGTTTAGAGGTCACCCACATAGTCAAGGGTTGTAATCTGGTTCTTGCTGGTCATACTTTCTCAATCGACCTCCTTCCTATCACTCTGGGTAGTTTCGACGTTGTCATAGGGATGGACTGGTTATCTCAACACCAAGCAGAGATTCCTTGTAATGAGAAGATTGTCCGTATTCCTCGTTCAGGTGATGAACCAGTTATGATTCGTGGCGACAAGAGTGGTGCTGTTGTGAGCATCATCTCTTTCCTTAAGGCCCAGAAGTGTTTGCGAAAGGGTCACCCTGCTATTTTAGCTCTCGTCACAGACACCTTGAAGAAAGAGAAGAAGATAGAAGATTTTCCGATTGTACGCGACTATCCTGAGGTGTTTCCTGAGGAACTACCTGGCATTCCGCCTCATCGTCAGGTCGAGTTTCATATCGAGCTAGCTCCTGGAGCAGCACCTATAGCTCGTGCACCCTATCATTTAGCTCCATCAGAGTTGGAAGAACTCTCTACGTAACTACAAGAACTCTTGGATAAGGGTTTTATTCGTCCTAGCTCTTCACCCTAGGGAGCTCCAGTGCTATTTGTGAAGAAGAAGGACGGTGCCTTCCGTATGTGTATCGACTATCGCGAGCTCAAGAAGGTGACGGTGAAGAATCGTTGTCCTCTTCCACGTATTGATGATCTGTTCGACCAGCTGCAAGGGTCGAGCTACTACTCGAAGATTGATCTGAGATCGGGATATCACCAGCTGAGAGTCCAAGAAGAGGACGTCTCCAAAACAGCCTTTAGAACTCGTTATGGACACTACGAGTTTCTGGTCATGCATTTTGGGCTAACAAATGCACCTGCGGTTTTCATGGACCTTATGAATAGAGTGTGCAAGCCTTACCTGGACAAGTTTGTTATTGTCTTCATCGACGACATCCTAATCTATTCGAAGAGTCAGGAGGAACACGAGCAACATCTACGACTTATTCTGGAACTCCTTCGAACAAAACAACTTTATGCAAAGTTCTCGAAATGCGACTTCTGGCTTCGTGAAGTCCATTTCTTAGGCCATGTGGTAAACAAGGATGGGATTCACGTTGATCCATCCAAGGTAGACTCGATTAAGAACTGGCCTGCACCTCGCACACCAACGGAAATTCGCCAATTCTTGGGCTTGGCAGGTTACTACAGGAGGTTGATTAAGGATTTTTCCAAGATTGCACAGCCTCTCACCTCACTAACGCAGAAAGGCGTTGTTTATCGATGGGGAAATGCACAAGAATTAGCATTTCAGCACTTAAAGGATAGACTTTGCAGTGCACCTATCCTTTCATTGCCAGAGGGCACAGACGACTTTGTGGTTTACTGCGATGCATCAATTCAGGGTCTTGGTTGTGTATTGATGCAACGGGATAAAGTCATAGCCTACGCATCACGCCAACTTTAAGTTCATGAAAGGAACTACACTACGCACGATTTAGAGCTGGGAGCTGTTGTTTTTGCACTCAAGATATGGAGACATTACCTGTATGGTACCAAGTGTGCCATCTACACCGATCACAGGAGTCTCGAGCATATCTTCAAACAAAAGGAGTTGAATCTGCGACAACGACGATGGGTCGAGCTACTGAATGACTACGAATGCTCGATCAGGTACCACCCAGGCAAAGCCAATGTTGTGGCTGACGCCCTCAGTCGAAAGGACACTACGCCTAAGCGCGTACGAGGTTTACAACTCACTATTCAATCTAGTCTTCCTGCACAGATACGAGATGCTCAGGTGGAAGCATTGAAACTAGAAAACATCAGGGCTGAAGCCCTACGCGGCTCAAGGCAACGATTAGAACAAAAGCAAGACGGTGCTTACTACGTAACAGGACGCATTTGGGTCCCACTCTATGGCAACCTACGAGATCTTGTGATGGAGAAGGCACACAAGTCTCGCTACTCAGTACATCCTGGTTCGGATAAGATGTACCACGATATCAAAACTACGTATTGGTGGCCTAGCATGAAGGCCCACATAGCAACTTACGTTAGCAAGTGTTTGACTTGTGCGAGAGTCAAAGTCGAATACCAGAAACCTTCAGGCCTACTTCAACAACCTGAGATACCACAATGGAAATGGGAGCAAATTTCCATGGATTTCGTTACTGGCCTGCCTAGATCTCAGCGCGGAAATGACACTATTTGGGTGATCGTGGATCGACTCACAAAGTCTGCACACTTCTTGGCTATCAAGGAAATGGATAAGTTCTCCACTTTAGCAGACGTATATCTTAAGGAAGTTGTCTCGCGGCACGGGGTGCCCACCTCTATTATCTCGGATCGTGATGCACGTTTTACTTCAGAACTGTGGCAAGCAATGCACAAGTGCTTTGGCTCACGTTTAGATATGAGCACAGCTTATCACCCACAACGGATGGGCAGTCTGAACGCACCATCCAGACCCTTGAAGACATGCTTAGGGCATGTGTAATTGACTTTAGCAACGGCTGGGAAAAGCATCTGCCACTTGTGGAATTTTCGTACAATAACAGCTACCACACCAAGATTAAAGCTGCTCCGTTTGAGGCATTGTACGGGCGTAAATGTCGATCACCTCTTTGTTGGGCAGAGGTGGGGGATAGTCAGATCACTGGCCCAGAACTTGTGGTAGACACAACAGAACGAATTGCTCAAATACGACAACGAATGGCGGCAGCTCGTGACCGTCAGAAAAGCTACGCCGATAAGGGCAGGAAACCACTCGAGCTCCAGGTTGGGGAGCAAGTGTTACTCAAAGTTTCACCCTGGAAGGGTGTGGTTCGTTTTGGAAAACGAGGCAAACTTAACCCACGATACGTCGGACCTTTCGACATCATCGAGAAAATAGGCAAGGTGGCCTACAAACTGAACCTACCAGCAGAACTCAGTGCAGTTCACAACGTTTTCCACGTGTCGAATCTGAAGAAGTGTCTGTCAGATGAGACCCTCATAGTTCCTTTGAAGGAGCTCACTATCGATGAACAGTTACGATTCGTCGAGGAACCAGTTGAAATCATGGACCGGGATGTTAAGGTCCTCAAGCGCACTAGAATACCTCTCGTTCGATTTCGTTGGAACTCACGTCACGGCCCAGAGTTCACCTGGGAACGCAAAGATCAAATGAAACAAAAGTAACAACTATTCGCAAACAGTACAACCACTACTGAGGCTGAAGCAACGGAATTTCGGGATGAAATTCCAGATCAACGGGGGGGGGGGATGTGATACCCTAGGAAAACCATGCAACTTAACTAGCCTCCTCAATGAGTACGTGCTAAATTTCAGGACGAAATTTCTTTCAACTTGGGGATAATGTGACAACTCGTATTTCAGAACCTATTTATGTGCTTAATGTAACGTATGTGAACACTATGTGACTATGTGAACTTGATGATTAATGAAATGTTATGTGTTTTGTGTAATGTATGTATGTGTATAAACAAGCTCAAACGCACTACACGAACTGATCGCACAAGCCCATTCGGGCTACACTCTTGTATTCAGACCAATGGGCAGCCCAAGTGAGGGTTGGGCCCACTCTCTCTTTTACACGCATATCGTTTAGGAGAAAGGGTATACTCCTCATTTGTTGCAAACCACAACACACACACAAAACCCTAATATCTCCTTCTCTCTCTCAAACCCGACGGCAACACCTTCATCTCTCTCTCTAAGCTTTCCATTTGGATTAATCCTTGTTCCTTCTCCAACCGGTTAGTGTTTTAATTATTGCTTTTATGATTGATGATGATGTAAACTGTTAATGTTGACGTTCATATAATCGGTCCACATGTATAGTATTGTAGATCAATATAGGGTTGTTAATCAATTGATGTTGTTAATGATTGAGAACCGAATGCTAGTTAAATCGGCTGTTATGTTTCTATGCTTCGGATTGTTAGTTTGATGATGTTCTAGCATATTGGATGTGTATGATAATGTTAATCGGCTATCATGTCTTGTTTACTGATTGGTTGCATGATGATTTAGGATCGAATGTATGTGATCGGTTGTATGATTATGTAATTGGATCAGATGGTATGATTTGATAAGTTGTTGTTTATGCTTTGAAGGTAATTAGGGTTTATATGAATTATATGATAAAACCCTTGTTTGATCGATAGGTTGCATAATCTAAAACTGTTGGTTGATTGATTGAATGAAAATTTGGAAACTGTTTGAATGATTGTAACCGATTGCATGATTTAAGGAAACTTGCAACTAATCACACAAGACCCCTAGTCGCACAAGAGCTGAACACACAAGCTCTTGGATCGCACAAGATCAGGTCACACAAGACCTGATCTGATCGCACGAGTGCATCGCACAAGAAGGGGTACAAACACATAAAGCACGTAGTACTGTTTATTTATGCATGGTCGCACAAGATCTTGGGCCTTACACTATATTTGGACTTAACATATTATTGGACCGAATGGCCCAAATCTCGGTCGCACAAGAGGTCTAGTCGCACAAGATGTTCTGAGTCGCACAAGAGTGATTTAATCGCACAAGATTGTTTATCTGTTTATTGTGTTGGGCCGTATGTTTATTGGTTGGGCCGTACATGTTTTTGGGCCGGGTATATGTTGGATCGCACAACATGTTGTGGATCGCACAAGGTTGTGCTAAACGCACAACATGTTGGGCCGGGTATTATTGGGCTTTGTTATTTACTTGTCTGATATCATTTACGCGTATGTTTGTATACCATGTGTTCGTAACTTGCTATCTCTGTGTAATCATACGTGCACTACTTGAACCTAGACCTGACTTGTATAGTAACCATGTTAGGACGTGGTTGACCTCTAGCAGCTCGATTGACCTTTTGTTTATCTGCCGAGCTAACCTAAGGTAAGTTCACACTTTCTACAAAGCATGGGATTCCCAGGGGTTGGGATGGGTTAAGGAATATGGTTTCCTCATCCTTTCTTGGGTAGGACAGTACGGGTTCAGGAATATAATTCCTCGTCCTCATGGACAGTTAACTTTTAGTAGACCAAAACTCTATCACGAAGTCCCTCCTTTTTATATCGACTTAATCGCCAGGCCAATGGCGAGTGGGTCATTAGTTAGATAGCGCTATTTAGGTTTGACAAGCCTCACACCGTGCCGCAGAGGACGGGCGTGAACTAATGGATCTGGGCACATCAATGATGATAGACATTGACAGTTCAGGGCACATAAATATGACTACAGTCAGCAGTCGATATGGTAACGAGTCTAGTAGTATATACATGGGGTAGCCCCCACGGCCGAAAATCCAGATAACTAAACATGGGGTAGCCCCCACGGCTGGATAGCCAGAGTAAACGGGATTTAACCAGAACACGTTTTCAACTATGGGGTAACCCCCACGGCAGGGATGCCAGTTAAAGGAAACCGTTTTCGAAACAACTAAAACAAACACCCAACTGTGAACTCGCTCAGCATTATTGTTGACTCGTTACTACATGCTTTGCAGGTCAATAGGTACTAGCTGGAGCTTGCATGGGGAAGAGTCGTTTTGGGACATGGACAATTGTGTGCCATGTTATACATTGAAACATTTGAACTTATATTTTGTTTTGGATTTAATCATTATGCTACCGCTTACAACTTAAACTATGTTTTGTTTGGACACCAATTGTATTGGCTGGATTTTTATATTTACTTATATGCTTGTTCAATATGATTGGTGGCTGGATCCTGGTCAGTCACGCCTCCAAGCGGTGATACTCCGCAGGTGGATTTTAGGGGGTGTGACACGATTGTCTTCCGCTGCGAGTCGGGGTGTGGCAATTCTATGAGGATTTGGATAAAGAAAATTCAGATTACACAAAAACAAAACACATAAAACATAATCATGCAATCGCATAATTATTTATCTTGGTTTACAATTTGTTATCATTTTGTTAATTTTCTTGTTAATTGTGCAGATATACTTAAAGCACACCAGGAATCCAATCCGTGGATTTCATTTGGCACTTTAAACATCTTCAAGAATCTAACTATGAAGATAGGAAGATCTTAATAGGAATTCGGCTTTTTCCTTATTGAATCATAATGTACGTATTGAAGCATACAACGAATTCAATTAAGGACTCCGATTTGAGTGATAAAGATCCACAAGGATCTAATTGTGAGGATAAGAAGACCCTATATGGATTTTGGGATTTGAATAGCTGGAGACGCTTCGAAACCTTGCACTAGACGTGCTTAAATCGATACACGAGGTTGATTGCTCATGAGGTTGTGGTGCTAGATATGTCAAGGTGACATATGAAGCAGAATTTGGAGGTTGGGTACTACGTATGTTAAATCAACATACGAGCAGAATGTTTTACGAAAACTATGCATGGGGTTCTTTTAGAAATGTGTTTAATGGTTTTGAAATCTTACGTAATACTTTTGAAATCATACGGTAGATATATTAGGTAAATATGTTTATAAAATGTTTTAAAAATCATGCGAGATGAATTTTGAAATTATGTATAAGGTTTTTGAAAACATGGATAATGCTTTTGAAATCATGCACTTGATATATTAAGTGAATATACTGTGTTAAAATTGTTTTCAAACTATATGAAATATTTTGAAATCGTGAAGGTTGTTTTGAAAACCTATACTATGTATGTTTTTATGAAAACTAGGATGTAATGATATGGGTATGAGATCGAAAAATACCCTTAGTTATCTAACCAAGGATTTAAAGTGACATTTTGAGTAATTGTCTAAAATTGTCACTTATATTCTATACTTTGTTTCTTAGGATGAAACGAGTACTTAAAATTTTCGAGGAAATCATGAGAGATCACTTGAAAGGGAGAATCACAAGGATAGTTTGTTTAAAGAACATAGTTCTTTGGTGTAGGTATCATAGGGGTATGCCATACACATGTAACTACATTTGTACATCAGAATTGTGAACAATGATTTATTTATAAACCCATCAGATTGTTCCAGAGTTCAAGAGAAACAAAAGAAATAAAAGCAACAGGTACATAAGATTATTTTAAAGTGGCAGCATCTTCTAGTCAGCCAAATGCTTATTCGTGGGTCAGATTTGCATTGACAAACTTTGGTCATTTGTTCCTGAAATAACCCGACTCGCCATAGATGTAGCAAGTACCAGGAGGAAAACGAGCTTGTGCTGGATCTGCTTGAAGTTGAAAAGGGTTCTGAATAGCTTGGTTTAGCACAGTGACTGAACGACAAACTCTTGCTGTATGGCCAATAAGTCCACAGTTGAAACATTTTCGGCATTTGACACTGGCATGGTGGTGGAGGTTACACTGATTGCACAAAGGATCAGTTCCCAAGTACGACTTCTTGGCTGGTGCTGCTGCCACCTGGCTAGGTCCTGCTTGATTTGGGGCAACGACTGGAGGATTCTTTGAAGCTTTACGCTTCTTTGATTTTCGTGAAGGCTTGGTTTCTGTTTCCTTTGGCGATTCTTGGGTAGCTTCATCCTTGAGACGAGACATGGCAACTCAGCAGTCTTCTGGATTACTACACCTATTCGTTGGGCAAATTTGGTAGCCTGCTCATACATCTGAGTGTCACGGCGATGAGGAGACATCCTAAAGGAAATGGAAGACATAGGAGGAAACAAGTGAAATGTTATCGGATAATCAAGGCAGAATGATAATGCATAAAAAATTGTGATCATTTGTTTGTTACCTAAGGCAAACAAATGAGACGATGATTAATCAAAGTAAGTGAGTCATATTAATGTATCGCGAAGACATGCTTTAGCCTATAAGTGGACACTCACCCCAAGATTTCCCAGGTAAGAGTGACTGGTCCGATTATGTGGATTTGTACGAACACTCTAGCCTTAGACAGAAAGCTCGGGATACAGGCATCCACCCTTCCAGATTGCACGTGTTCACATTATAAGACCCAACTTTGACGAGATTTTGAAAACTTTGAAGGTTCAAAACCTTATAATAAATCATCCTAGAACAGATGATTGGTTTTCAAAGTGGATTTGAAATTTGTGTTCTTGTTGTGGTTGTCGCCTAAAGATAGGTGACGGTATTGTTTTAAGATCTAAACACAAGAATCTTGTGTTAGGGTCCTAGGAAGGTTATAGACTAGGTCAAAGCATTACTAATAACCTAATTCCCTATAACCATGAGCTCTGATACCAACTCTTCTGTCACACCCCGACTGCGTAAAACAACAAATCACGGCGGAAACGTCGGGGAGTGTCGTAACAGAATCATTGTTTCACAACGCATGGAAATTTAAATTTTGTTTTATTAAAATAAAAGAGGTTACAATGTCTTAAAAACAAAGATACATAACATAATTTACTAGTCTTGCATCTTTTATTGTCAATAAGGCCTAAGTCCGCCTAACTGTATCTTGATCAATCCGATGCATCAGCTCATGAAAAAACATGTGAAAAAAGGTACGTCAGCATAAAAATGCCTGTGAGATACATAGGTTTTTATTAAAATAGGATTCATTACTTGTAAGTTTAAAAGAATGTTTAACAAAAGTAATCATGTACTTATAAAAATGTTTTCTTTTATAAATCATATGAAAAGAGATAAGAAATCAGATGATATAAATGAAAGATGCACAGAGAAATAAATAACCAAGTAAAATCAGTTTGTATAAAATATGTTGTTTGTAAAACAATGTTTCATGAAGATATGATATTTGTGTAAAATGTAATATGTCTAACTTGATATGGTTTAAATAACACTACGATATTGTAACAACACTCACAAAAACTATTATTTCTTATTATATTTTATCCAAAAGGAAACCCTAATTAAGACCCCAAGTGATCCTGCATAAACCCTAAAATTTTCAGAACAATTGGAATCAGGATCAAGGCCCCTAAAACTCAGGGGGGGTAAACCCTAGTTGATATTATCTTGACAGTTTTACATGTATAATGAAAATTGACGAACGACCAACTCAGCTGAGCTAGGAAGACACGGGGCTACCCTATGATAGGGTAGCACCCCTCGCGCCACGCGAAGGCCCCTCGCGCCACGCGAGGGCGCCCTTTTTCCAGTATAAGTAGTAGACTTTGGCACTTGCAATTTCGCGTTGGTTCGACGTAAAAACTCATTACATGCACTGAGATATCGTCCAAATACTACAAAAACACACACTAGTACGAATTCTGCCGAAATAAACAGGGTTATGCTTTGTCATTCGTCGTAAATTCGATGGATGTTTAAGTATCACACTTTGTCATTCGTTGTGAGGGTTTAATCTCGTGAGTTATCATAAATGTTGTATTAGTTACTAACCTAGTTTATGTGCATGTTATTTAAATTAGGTCAAAAGGCTAACCAGTAGATTAAACTCTGCTCGTTAAATCTGAAATGTGAGTCATTCTCTTTTTATCAACTATTTTACAATACCTCAAATTATTTTCAAAAGTTATAATTACAGGGAGTAAGTCGTGGATATCTTGAATCACTGGCTAGTGGGGTATTGTGCACATTACTAAAACTCTTCCGGTGAAGGTTCATTGACCTAACCGGGATAATCATCACTACTTGGGGTGGGACCCAATAGTGGTATGACCATCGTCATCATTGTGACACGGCGCCAGATAAAAATAACATAGAAGCCATTGTAATCGCTCTTATATTGTAATTGATAACTATGTGTCATTTTATCAAATTTGAGTGACTTGCCAGCATTTCCCCGCTGATAAAATATTTTTAAAAGATGTTTCAGGCGACCTGCTGTAAATCAAGGAAACGTGCTAAGGAGCACTAACAAGCTTGAAGAGGTGGCTCAGTTAAAATAAATAAACATGTTTTAATAAATCAGGGAATTTCCTAGTTAAATTCCTCTATTGTAAATTACGGGGTTTATCTCCAATTTATGGAATAAAATAATTGGGAAATTTGAGTTTTAAAAGATCCTGTTGAAAATCTTCCGCTGTCACATCATAAATACCACGGGTTCCTGTCCAGCGGCTCTTGACCGGGTAAAACCGGGGCTGGGGCCGTGACAGGAAAAGGTGGTATCAGAGCTACTGAAAGAGCCACTGATTTAAGCCTATTTAGTATTTAAATATACTTAATTTTCCTAATTACCATTTTGTGATTATGTGCTTTATGAATTGACTATTTGTTAGTTACAGTATGGGTAAGCAGAGAATGTCGGATATCTATCTTAAATTAGATAGTATATCAAAAGATAAGGGATTATCATCCTCAAAACACTCAGTAAATACTGAGGAAGGAATATTTATCCGTAAGGCGCAGTATGAGGAACCACTTTCTCCTAATAAAAGAAGTTTGATTATTAGAAAAAAGTCAAGAGAAAATGAAAAAGTCACAGAAAACCCAGAATTTAGACAGTAGCCCGCCATGGGAAGACAAGTTAGATGAAAAGTGGACAAATCTCTATATGCTAGCCACTGTAGCAGTAAATGCAAATCTTTAAATACCTTGACTCAGTTATAGCACCCATATCACCTACAAGTCAAAAACTTTACTTAGAAAATAAATAATTTTACAATAAACCCTAGTATGTTTTAATTTTCAGTTTTCCTTTGTATTACATTAGTTACACGGTATGCAATAATACTTAAAGGTTATTTATGAAATTTTGTTATAAAAATTTTAACTTAGCATTTTGTGTATATTTTGCATATATGCTAAACAGCATGAATGAGTTATCTGAAGCCCTCCAAAATCTCAATCTCTATCTGGTGAAAGTAGAAGTTTCCAAAGACTTTACAGGTTACATACCCGATGTGGAAGAACCTATGGAATTCCATGCTCCACCTCTGGAAAAACCAAAGCCTAAGAAAAAGAGAAGATTTGTAGGTTGGAGGCGTGTGCGCAGGAGGAAACCAGCAACTAGAAAGGTTCCCAAAATAGAAAATCCCATAGATAAAGGAAAAGGGATTGAGACTGAGGAAGGTTCTAGGCAAACCGAAATGGAAATTGGAGAAAGCTCGAGGCAAGTCGAGGAGTTGCCATTTCAGGAGAAATTGGATCGTGTATTGGCAAGTTGTGATATCATTAGACCTATCAATACCAACCTTTATCCTTATCCTGCTGAAACTCAACTTCTAATAAACTTAGAACCAGCCATCCCAGAACCTTTAATCCATACTCAACCTTTAGGAGAAATGGACGAATGGTGGACCAACGACTGGAAGTTTCAAAACCTCCTTAATAACCCTTATCCCTTTTTCCCTCAGTTCGACCCAGAACCTGCACCAAACCCACCAATGAGTAATGAAAACTTAGCTGAACTCCGCCATTTTGGCGAAGAGCTAATGGATGCCGGGAATAGGATCCGGGAAATAGGAGGACAAATCTCCTGGAAGTACGATGAGAGGGAACATATCTTTTGAAATACCAGCAGACTAGGAATAGTGTGATTGTGAAGTTATGATTGTATAATAATATAATAATCAAAATAAAACGTGTAAAATAAACAATAAAACTTGTGTAAAATAATCAGTTGTACGGATGCATAATATAATATAAAAATGGAAGTCAAGAAATTGACATTTTGGCTATACGTGTTAATATAATTTTATGCAATTATTTTGTTATGTTTAAATTATTAATTATTTTATACTAATCACTTATATAAATTAATTACCAGATGGCAAACGCTGGTAATGAACCAGTTAATGAAGTTAATCAATATGAGCACAATCATGAAGATCAATTTCTAAATGGGTAAGATATCAAGAATATCGTTGCTCAAGGAATAGCCAATGTTATCCCCGCAATCCTTGCTGCTGCTCAGAAACCTGTTGAATCTCAACAAATTATCCCTAGTAAACGCACACAAGGCGACAATTTTAGTAATAGTATAAACGGAGGCGGCAATCATATTAATAACAACAATGATGGGTTGCAAGCTCCACTCCCTAAGAAAATGAAAGTTGCAACGCCTGGTTGCACTTACAAAGAATTCCTTGCTTGTAAACCGACTGAATTTGCAGGCAATGAAGGGGCAACTACAGCACTACGTTGGTTAGAAAAGACCGAAGCAGTAATTATGATAAGTAAATGTGCTGAAGAAGATAAGGTTATGTATGCGTCAAATCTTTTCAAAGAAGGGGCGTTAGAATGGTGGAATACAGTACTTCAAGCCAAAGGAAGAAAGGTGGCCTATGCCATGAATTGGGAGGAATTTAAGCAATTAATGGAAAGAAAATTATGTCCCGAATACGAAAAGGAACAAATGGCAAATAAATTCCTGAACCACCGGATGGTGGATGTAGACTGTCGAAGGTATACATCGACATTCTTCGAGTATGCGAGAGTAGTACTAACCCTGGCTTCGCCAGAACCAGTACTTATTTCCCGCTATATTTGGGGATTGATTGGCGAAATCTGTAATATCGTCAAGGCTGCAAAACCCCGCACGATTGATGATGCGGTGGATTTAGCCAATACTCTGACTGACGAACTGGTACGGACGAGAGAAGAGAATAGAAAGAAGGAAGTGGCCCAAAAGATTACCCAAGGATTCCGTATGGGTAACCGTAACAATTTCAAGAGAAGAGGAACCGGGCAATCTTCCACTGGTCCATTTTGCAATTCTTGCTAAAGGAAGCATTTTGGAAGATGCAAGGGATATTGCAATTTCTGCAAAATTCCGGGGCATCAAGAGGAAGATTGCAGGAAGAAGGGATTCACAGTTTGTTACAACTGTGGAGAAGCTGGACATCTTAGGCCAGACTGCCCGAAATTGGCCAAACCAGCTGATAACAAAGCCAAGCCTGCAGAAGGAACTACCAAGAAGAACGTAAGATCCTTCTAACTGACTACACAAGAAGTAGAGCTAATCCCGGATGTGATAGCTGGTACGTTCCTAGTTCACAACGTTTATGCAAAAGTATTATTTGACTCTGGTGCAAACCAAAGTTTTATAAATACTTCATTCTGTCAAGCACTTAAGTTACCCTTAGAACAACTTAGACAGATTCTTACAGTCGAAATGGCAAACGGAAATTCCGTTAACATATATAAGGTTTTGCAAGAAGGAAGGATAGAACTCTTAGGACATAAATTTTCTGCAAACCTGTTACCTATGAAATTAGCCGGATTCGATGTTGTGTTAGGAATGGATTGGTTAGTAGCCAACCATGCTCGAATTCTTTGTGATAAGAATTCCATAGAAATACATACACCCATAGGCGAATTAGTGGTGATTACAGGAGATAAGCCACGAAAGCCACTGAAATTCATTTCAATAATGAAATTGGTCAGTTATTCCAGAAAACAAGAAATGGTGTATATGATTTCAGTAATCATTAACATGAAAAGTAAAGAACTTAAGGACATTCCAGTAGTATCAGAATATTTGGATGTACTCCCAGAAGAACTACCTGGATTACCACCTGATAGGGAGGTAGAATTTAGAATTCATCTAATTCCCGGAACCACACTGATAGGCAAATCACCATATCGGTTAGCACCCACTGAAATGTTAGAATTGAAAAAGCAATTAGATGAATTACTGAGCAAAGGATTTATACAACCTAGCTCATCCCCATGGGGAGTGCCAGTGTTGTTTGTAAAGAAGAAAGATGGTTCAATGCGAATGTGTATCGATTATAGAGAATTAAATAAAGTTACAATTAAGAATCGATACCCATTACCTAGGATTGATGATCTTTTCGATCAACTCCAGGGAGCTAGATATTTTTCTAAAATAGATTTACGCTCTGGATATCATCAATTGAAGGTACAAGAAGAAGACATACCTAAAACTGCTTTCAGAACTAGGTATGGTCATTACGAGTTTACAGTCATGCCCTTTGGGTTAACAAATGCCCCTGCAGCATTTATGGACATCATGAATAGAATCTGTAAACCGTATTTGGATAAATTTGTAATTGTCTTCATCGACGATATACTTATTTATTCCAAAAGTCAGGAGGAACATTGTGAGCACCTGCATGTACTCTTAACCTTGTTAAGAAAGAAGAATCTTTATGCCAAATTCTCAAAATGTGAATTTTGGTTACAAGAAGTGCAATTCTTAGGACACATGGTGAACCACAATGGTATTCACGTAGATCCTGCTAAGATAGAAGCAATCACTAAATGGAAAGTTCCGCAATCAGCGATGGAAATTAGAAGTTTTATAGGTTTAGCCGGATATTATAGACGGTTTATTAAGGATTTTTCTAAGATAGCCGTGCCATTAACTAAGCTAACCTGTAAATCAGTTAAGTTTGAGTGGGGACCCAAACAAGATGAGGCTTTTGAGGTTTTAAAACAAAAATGAACCAATGCTCCGGTTCTAGCTTTACCAGAAGGAACAGAAGATTTTGAAGTATATTGTGATGCTTCAAAGCTAGGATTAGGATGTGTGCTTATGCAACGCAAGAAGGTAATTGCATATGCATCAAGGCAATTGAAAAAGCACGAGGAAAATTATACGACTCGTGACTTAGAGTTAGGAGCCATAATTTTTGCCCTTAAAATTTGGAGACATTATCTGTATGGAAGTAAGTTTACTATATATACGGATCATAAGAGTTTAAGATATATATTTGGGCAAAAAGAATTAAACATGAGGCAAAGGAGATGGATGGAAATCCTAAGTGATTATGACTGTGATATTCAATATCATGAAGGAAAAGCAAACGTAGTTGCTAACGCCTTAAGTCGTAAGTATCATGAGAAACAACGAAGAGTTCGTGCTCTTAGATTAAGTTTACAATTAGATTTAATGGATCAACTGAAAAGCATTCAAGAAACAGCAATCAAGGATGATGTTGAAGGAATGAAAGGACGAATTAAAGAATTAGAACAAAGTAATGATGGAATCTGGAGATTCCATAAGAAACGGATTTGGGTACCTAAGCAGGGAAAATTAAGAAATCAAATTCTAGAGGAAGCTCATAAATCTAGGTATACCATGCATCCTAGTAACAATAAGATGTACCAAGATTTAAGAAATAACTTCTGGTGGATAGGAATGAAAAAGGACATAGCTAGATATGTTTCTAAATGTCTAACTTGTTCACAAGTTAAGGCAGAACACCAGAAACCTTCGGGTCTACTACAACAATTGGAAATGCCTGTATGGAAATGGGAACTTATAACAATGGATTTTGTTACTAAGTTACCCAAAACCAGAAAGGGTAATGACGCGATTTGGGTAATTGTGGATCGATTAACCAAATTAGCTCATTTTCTACCTATGAAAGAAACCTTTAGCATGGAAAGGTTGGAAAAGTTGTATGTAGATGAAGTTGTATCCTTACATGGAGTTCCACTCTCCATTGTATCGGATAGGGATAGTCGTTTCACTTCCCACTTCTGGAAAAGTTTCCAAGAAGCTATGGGAACCCGATTAAACTTGAGTACTGCATACCATCCTCAAACAGATGGGCAAAGTGAAAGGACAATCCAAACCCTGGAGGACATGCTTAGGGCATGTGTGATAGATTTTGGTGGTAATTGGGATAACCACCTACCTTTAATTGAATTCTCCTATAACAATAGTTATCATTCAAGCATTGAAGTTGCCCCGTTCGAAGCACTGTATGGACGTAAGTGTAGAACTCCAGTGTGTTGGGTAGAGATAGGAGAAAGTCAATTATCAGGTCCTGAAATTGTGCAAGAAACTACCGACAAGATCACTCAAATCAAGGAAAGATTAAAGATGGCTCGAGATCGTCAGAAGATTTATGCAGATAATCGATGTAAGCTGTAAGAATTTCAAGTCGGAGACAAGGTATTATTAAAAGTTTCTCCTTGGAAAGGAGTTGTTCGGTTTGGTAAGAAAGGAAAGCTGAGTCCAAGATACGTAGGACCATTTTCAGTAATCCAACATATAGGACCAGTTGCTTATCGTTTACAACTACCATAAGAGTTGGCTGGAGTACATGATGTATTTCATGTATCTAACCTCAAGAAATGTCTATCTGACGAATCTTTGATAGTACCTCTTCAGGATATAGAGGTAAATGAAAGATTAAAATTTGTTGAGAAACCTCTTCAGATAGAAGACAGAAAGGTTAAGTTTCTCAAACACAAACGGTTAGTACTTGTCAAGGTCAAGTGGGATTCAAGGAGAGGGCCAGAATACACTTGGGAATTGGAATTGGAGATGAAGCGAAAGTATCCTCACTTATTCCAATAAATCTCGAGGATGAGATTTTTATTAAGGTAGGGAGAATGTAACAACACTCACAAAAAATATTATTTCTTATTATATTTTGTCCAAAAGGAAACCCTAATTAAGACCCCAAGTGATCCTGCATAAACCCTAAAATTTTCAGAACAATTGGAATCAGGATCAGGGCCCCTAAAACTCAGGGGGGGTAAACCCTAGTTGATATTATCTTGACAATTTTACGTGTATAATGAAAATTGATGAACGACCAACTCAGCTAAGCTAGGAAGACACGAGGCTACCCTATGATAGGGTAGCACCCCTCGTGCCACGCGAAGGCCCCTAGAGCCACGCGAGGGCGCCCTTTTTCCAGTATAAGTAGTAGACTTTGGCATTTGCAATTTCGCGTTGGTTCGACGTAAAAATTCGTTACATGCACTGAGATATCGTCCAAATACTACAAAAACACACACTAGTACGAATTCTGCCGAAATAAACAGGGTAATAACTCGATCGCTGCTACGATTCAATGTCCGATCGATTAAAACTATCCAATGGATGTTTAAGTGTTGCCCGCATTAGGGTTATGCTTTGTCATTCGTCGTAAATTCGATGGATGTTTAAGTATCGCACTTTGTCATTCATTGTGAGGGTTTAATCTCATGAGTTATCGTAAATTCTATATTAGTTATTAACCTAGTTTATGTGCATGTTATTTAAATTAGGTCAAAAGGCTAATCAGTAGATTAAACTCTGCCCGTTAAATCTGCAATATGAGTCATTCTCTTTTTATCAACTGTTTTACAATACCTCAAATTATTTTCAAAAGTTATAATTACAGGGAGTAAGTCGTGGATATCTTGAATCACTGGCTAGTAGGGTATTGTGCACATTACTAAAACTCTTCCGGTGAAGGTTCATTGACCTAACCGGGATAATCATCACTACTTGGGGTGGGACCCAATAGTGGTATGACCATCGTCATCATTGTGACACGGCGCCAGATAAAAATAAGATAGAAGCCATTGTAATCGCTCTTATGCTGTTATTGATAACTATGTGTCATTTTATCAAATTTGAGTGACTTGCCAGCATTTCCCCGCTGATAAAATATTTTTAAAACATGTTTCAGGCGACCTGCTCTAAATCAAGGAAACGTGCTAAGGAGCACTAACAAGCTTGAAGAGGTGGCTCAGTTAAAATAAATAAACATGTTTTAATAAATCAGGGAATTTCCTAGTTAAATTCCTCTATTGTAAATTACGGGGTTTATCTCCAATCTATGGAATAAAATAATTGTGAAATTTGAGTTTTAAAAGATCCTGTTGAAAATCTTCCGTTGTCACATCATAAATATCACGGGTTCCTGTCCAGCGGCTCTTGACCGGGTAAAACCGGGGCTGGGGCCGTGACAGATATGTAATATCATAATAGCACTTATATATAGGAAGTACCAGCGGCGTATCCACCATGCTTTTATCATATTACACACGCCTCGTTATTTAAATCATTTACCAAACAAACCACCAATGTAAAAATGTTCACGTATAATCAAATGTCAAAATGTTTATGTGTAAACAATGTCTATTGTCAAATGTAAATCATGTTTATGTATAATCAAATGTCATGTATGGTAAAATAAATAAAAGTATCTATTCTAACCATATGCACAAAACAATGTATTTGAATAAATCAAAAGTTATGTTTTGTAAAATCCATGCTTTATTGATACAAACATCTACGCGGTAATGTTAAACACCTACATTCAAGCCTTGCGACTAAAGAGATAAACCCTTAACAAGTTAAAGGTTTATCAAACTTATGAATATCGAATTCGGTCATTCCTTCCACCCAAACAAACCTAGGATTTCAGGAACGGGAGTTGTCAATTCCTATGGTACCACTACCTACTAACGAACAGCATGATCGGTGTTAATGAATGTATTTATGACCCGTTAAACAAACCAAATGTCATACCAAATGTAAGCATGTTTTATGAAAATGATGTTTTTAAATATGCTAAATGAACGTATAAAGTAAAAAATGTTTAATGTAAAACAATGTGTCCATATGCTAAGTGAATCATATGCAACAAAATGTAATATATAAAATCAATGTGCTAGCATGTTAATAAAACATACATAGCAAAAACATGGAAGAAATCATGTACTATATGTGTACTAATGATCATAACAAGTATATGATATAAAAGCATGAAAAACATGAAAGTAACAAGTAGGCACATGTGTATCACCCCAAAACATTTTAAAACATAAAAGAGGGGACTATGTACTCACTTCAGGATGCTTAGAAGTCTTGGATAACAACCAAGCAAAGCTAGAGGGATCACGGAATCAAATGGCACCTAATATAGGTAACTATGTTAATAAACCGGACCTAAATCAGAAGATCGGATAGAATGAGGTTTCGTAAACCAAATGAGTATAGGAACTCATTTAATATGGTTTAGCAAAGCCTACATTCTAAATCGAAACCTATCCTAAGTGCTTACGACCCATTACGACCCGTTTAGGTAGCTTACGCTACTTTAACGCGCCGTTCGCGTAAAACGCATTCGGACCGCCTAACTAGTCCTATGACAAGTATTATATGCCTTAACATGTCTAATAATGTTACCTAATCAGTTTAGATGTAACAATTTAGGTTACATATGCTTAAAATGAATTTATGCGTAAAAAGGGCATTTTGGTCATTTTCCTAAGGCATATAAATTACCTATCATACAACTAACTAAACGAAGTGACCTTAAGGTATAACCTCGGAAGGTTATTCCCTATACAACTATGGTCACAAAACATGTTTGGTCGGATCCTAATGATCGACCAAACGGGTCGGGTTCGAAAGTCTAAGCGGTTGTTTAGACCGCTTATCTTACGACCCTATATAAGCACTAAACTAAAAGTGAAGAGTTAAACATGTTAAAACATGTTTAACGAAGTTAGAAAACAAGTTTGATATCAAAACAAAGGGTTTTGATATCCAAGAATAGTTTGGTTTCAAAATACGCATGAATAAGCATTTTGACTGAAACTGTACCTAATCAACGTGGTAATCGGTAGGTATAGTCACAAGGGACTATGACCATCGTGATTACGCTCACGTTGCGAAGTTCAAACGAACTTCGCGTTGACCAAAGACTTGTTAAAGCAGAAAGTCAAACACTGTTTGACTTTCATGCTTGAAAAACGCATAAAAGATGAAAGAATACATACAAAAAGTCCAAGCTTTGAAGATTTGAACTCAAAATACTCAGGTATGAAGCTTGAGAGCTTCAACTTAGAGCAAAATGAGAACAAAGGTGTGAAGAAGATGAAGTGAAAATGGTGGGTTTATATAGAGTATGAAGAACCGTTAGGATCGTTCCTCGATAATTGAGCTTTGATATGGACCGTACACGTAAGGCACATGGTTTTGGAATACTAGGGGTGCCCAAAAACCATCATACGGTATTGCAAATGTTACAATAAAGACCCTAAACTTCAAGTTAAAGGCTGAAAATAACCCTGTTGTTGCTGAAACATGTTTTCTGCCCAGATAGGGTGGTGGCGTGCCACCACAGCACCACCAGATAGTGGTGGCGTGACGCCACCACATGCCCAGTTCCAGAAAGTTTGCTAACTTGTCAGTTTTGGTCCCTTCAACTCGTTTAGGCCATTTTCAACGCGTTTAAACCCTGTTTACCCATTTTCAAGGCTCAATAATGAAGTTTAAGTATAGGGAACATGAAATATGCTCAAAAACATCTCGGATGTCGGTTCGTTTGGTCGTACGATTGCGTTGTTCGGTTAATTACGACGAAACACGAACGGACGCAAAAAACGATCCAAATTACGTGACGAATGGAATTTTATCATGCCAATCATTAATATAAAATATTTTAATGATTACATAAATTTTTGGATGTCCGGATATATTCAGAATGTAAGATATGCGCAAAAATGCAAACTTATGCACTTTTTGACGCTTTTAGTCCCTGTTTGACCAAAAAGTTTATTTTTGCACACTGAACCCCTCAAAGCCAATTTCTAAGCTATGTAAAGGATATTTGTGGTATGTTTAACTTATGGTCAAGTTCTAGAATGTTCGACACCGTACGAATCAGCAGACTTTTGCAGTTTGACGCAAATAGTCCCTGTGATCGAATAAACTTGATTTCAACATACCAAACCCTCCAAAACTTATTTCTAAGTTATGTAAAGGTTATTTAAGGTATGTTAATCCCATGTCACTATTCCGGAGTGTTTTTCGCATTAAACTGATTACGTTTACGCATCAGTTCGCGTATAACTTTTCAGAAAGCGATTTAGAGCTCGAAATCGAACGAGAATTGATATGTGCAAATTATACACATATTTATACAAATCCCAAGTATGAAACACAATATTTCATTGATTTGGTATTTGTTTGATGGTCGTGGAGGCACATATGTCACATCGATACACATTTGAAAGGTTCCATCCTTTTTCTTGGCAAATAGCATCGGAGCTTCCCAAGGTGAGAAACTCGGTCTAATGAATCCTTTGTCAAGCAGCTCCTGAAGCTGATTAGATAATTCATGCGTCTCCGAGGGCGCCAGTCGATATGGAGCTTTTGCCACTTGAGCCGCTCCTAGCACTAAATTGATACGGAGTTCAACTTGTCATTGTCGAGGTAGTCTCGGCAAGTCCTCTGGAAAGTCTTCGGAATATTCCTTGACTACAGGTATGTCCTCCACCTTGTGCTCCTCAGCCTTCTTGTCAACCACATGGGTAAGAAAGGCGATGCATCCTTTTCTCAGACTCTTCCAATGTGACATATGTGCTTGTGTAATCATCATACAAACTCCGAACAATTCAATATCAATAAAATAGTGTGTTTTGATCCCAATGTTTGTTATTTATGTTTGACATTTTGTACATTTTGATTTTTGATCGATTTTAAACTCTATATCGCTTTCTTGAAAGTTATACGCAAACTGATGCGTTAACGTAATCAGTTTAACCCGACAAACACACCAGAACAGCAACATAAGCTTAACATGCCTTAAATAACCTTTACATAACTTAGAACTAAGTTTTAAAGGGTTTGGTATGTCAAAAACAAGTTTGTTCGCTTATAGGGACTATTTGCGTCAAACTGCAAAAGTCTATCGTTTCATATGGCAACGTACATTCCGGAACATGATCATAAGCTTAACATACCATAAATAACCTTAATATAGCTTATAAATAAGCATTGATAGGTTCGGTGTGCGAAAATACCTTGTTTAATCATGCAGGGACTAAAAGCGTAAAAACGGCGTAAGTTTACATTTACGCGCATATCTTACGTCCTGACCACATCTAGACATCCAAAAATTTTTGTAGTCAGTAAAATAAAATATTTTAGTGATCGGAATGCAAAAATACCATCCGTCGCATAATTTAGATCGTTTCCGCGTCCGTTCGAGTTTCGTCGTAATTAACCGAACAACGTGAACGTACGACCAAACGAACCGACATCCGAGATTTTTCCAAGCATATTTTGAGTCCCCTATACTTTGACGACCTTGTAGAGCCTTGAAAATAGCTTAATGGAGGTTAAATACGTCAAAAATGCATACATAAGTGTGCAGGGACTGAAACAGCAAATTCTAAAATCTGCAGACCTGTCCTCGCGCTGCGCGACGCCCAAAGGGCTTTCTGTCGCGCCACGCGACCCCTTGGTGTCGACAGAATGCTGGTTTTATAGTTGCAGCTTGTTTCATCCTTGTTTGTTTGATGGTTTCCTTTGTTTAGTGACCAAGTTAACACCTCTCCAAGGCTTCTAACCACAACCACACACTTGTATGGACCAGATCATTACTTGGGCAATACATAACACACTTGGCAAGATCTTGGAACATCTCAAAAACTATAAATACCCACCCTTTCTTCCTAGTTCATTGCGCATTCTCAATTTTGGAACTCTAGGTGGAGGAATCCCTGCTAAGGAGCCACCTACTTGAGTTCTAAAACCTTCCTTCTAGCCTTTGAACACCTTGTAAGTGTTCTTTCATGGCTTAGTAGTTATTTTCAGCTATTTAGAGCTGAAAGTCAAACTGTTTGACCAACAGTTTGACGTTCGGTTTTGACCATCAATTGGTCAAGTCAAAGTCCAATTGAACTTTGCAACGTGATTGTAATCACAATGGTTATGATCCTTAGCGATTATACCTACTAATTACCACGTTAACTAGGTGTAGTGACGAGTCAAAGTTTCGGTCAAAATGTGTACTTATGCGCATTTTGCGACGGAACTACTTTTAGGTATCAAAACACTTAGACTTTCAACCCGACCCGTTTGGTCGATCATTAGGATCCAACCAAGCTTATTTTGTGACAACTGACACTTTTCGGTAACTTTCTTACACTTAAAGTACTCATTTTAGCTACATTTTTTATGCATTTCGAACACTCGAACTGCGTATTACATAATATACATCTTAGAATACTTATGGAATATTCAATTATGATGCACATGATTCATTTTATTGGTTACCTTTGAAACAATGTAAACAATGCATCGAAACAACTAGAGCAGTATCTAGTAAACTAGCGTGCTGACGAAAACTCAGGATCCAGCGAAACCATCTAAATTACATCTTTAGGACTCAGACGGAAGTCCAACATCAAATATACATTAAACCCTATATGGGAATGCAAGGGTTTGGTTTAATATACTACCAATGTCCGGTAGCACCGAAAACTGCCGAAAAGCACTAAAAGCGACGATTTCTACACTTTTCCGCAGAAATTCTGCAGAAATCAGTTTTGTAATATTTTTACGACATGTAAAAATATTATTTAACATAGAATTCATGAGAGGATACATTCGGGTATCATCCGAGCCAATAACTACATCAATTCATACAAGTTACACAACTTAGCGTTCAAATAACGTCTAACCGAAACAATTCGAAATGAATATCCGAACAATGTCGGATCTTTTTTTTAGTGACCATCTAATATTATTTAGATCATATTAGACTAGTAATGGTCACTTAACACCTTCTTAACACATTTATACACTTGAAACATTTAAACACCAAAACACCTAAACTTTGCTAAAAGTTTCTAACACTTTAAACACTTAATAACATTTCAACAATTCAAGACCCCCCCCCCCCATGTGTGAACGTTTTATGTGGGTCCCACACCCATATTTCACATGCAAAATATCTAGATCTTTTCTATAATTACAAGTGGTGTTACTAGTGGATGAGAAAGATGATTAGTTACAACCCTTAATCACTAAGTTACTACACTTTACCTCTTTCATCATTCATCATCCAAGAACACTCTAACTATCTCCATCTTTTTCATAAGAACATCTTCAAAAACCCATTTATTTTTATTACCCCCTTCATGATCAATATGGATTTCCAAGTAACATAAGGTGATCTAAAGCATTTACAAGTTAAAGGAAGCTTTTTCATCCATTCAAGAACCTTAAATCATCAAGATCATCATCTTATTAGTTCTTAATAATCTTCTAAGATCATCCCTAGCCTAGTGCTAGAAGTAAGCTTCTATATCTATTTTTTTATGCAAATATATTAAGTTTATGATTGTTATTATTACTAATAATAACCATGTAATCATACATAATAAGCATGAAAAATACAAAGAAGCAAAGATAAAAATCATGATATAATTATGATTGTTTATATTATGATCTAAGACTTGATATATGCTTATTTAGTCTTGTTATGATGTTTATGATGCAAATAAATTATTAGAAGATGTTTTAAGTTATGATCTAAAAATTATGCATGTTTATGTTAAAGGGTTTTTAACATAAAGGATTAATGGATGATCATAACTATTGATCTTGTGAAAATATATAAGGTTTTTGGTTAAAAACAATACTCTCACAAGATTATAAAAAGTAACATACAACTAGAGATTTTTATAAAAGTTGTTAAAACTAAAATTAAACTTGGTTTTTGAACTTGTTAGCATATGAAATAATCATGGTTAAAACCCTACATGATTTGGATATCATCTTGATAATTTCATGTTATAAAAGTCTCATATGTTTAGTTAAGTTGTAGAGTAAATTGGTGGTGATTTGATAAAGAAAATGATATGTTTATAAAACATGGTTAGAATAAAATACAAAGGTTATATAGCCATTTTTCATAAAAACTTTATTTTATAAAGTAACAACATTTTTGGTTGTATTTAGACAAGAGAAATATATATATTTTTTTTTTTTTGAAAAATATATATTTGGTGATTTAACAACTTATGTGCTATGTGATTATTTGATGGTATTAGTTATATATATCCAAGATAGGAACTTTATTACAATGGTAATAATGAACACATGATACATAATAATCAAAGTCTTATAAGACTTCACATAATTACGCCTTAAAACGAGTTACGGACGATTCGAATAATCGGACACCAATTATGGTCAAAATGAACGACGGACGACTACATAAGTGAATTGCCAATCCGGGGAGTTACTACGACGTTTAGACGATTTATCGACACGAAATATAAGTATCCTATCAATAACAAATTTCGGATGTTTATAAACTTATAAAAACTAGTATGTTTTTATTTACTAACAAGTATACTTAGTAAATTTTTATAAAAAGGTTTTTATAAAAATAAATGGGCTTATTATACTAGTGGGCTATTTTTATAACAAATGGGCTTATATTACTTAAAGAGCTATTTTACTTAATGGGCTATTTTTCTTAATGGACTTATCTTCATAATGGGCTTAACATAAATTCATGGGCTAAGCCCAAATACTAAACATATGGGCCAAAGCCCAACACTATTCAAGCCCAACACTATTCAAGCCCAACACTATTCAAGCCCAATTCAAGCCCAACACTATTTGAAGCCCAACACTATTTGAAGCCCAACACTATTTGAGGCCCAACACTATTTGAGGCCCAACACTATTTGAAGCCCAACACTATTTGAAGCCCAACACTATTTGAGGCCCAACACTATTTGAGGCCCAACACTATTTGAGGCCCAACACTATTTGAGGCCCAACACTATTTGAGGCCCAACACTATTTGAGGCCCAGCACTATTTAAGCCCAATAACTTGAAAACATGGGCTTGGCCCAATAATACTATTATTGGAAACACAACTATATAAGTGATACATACAAGACACAAGATTCAGCGGACGAGATCCGACTATACAACTCATTCATCGAATACACAGTTAACGAGCATTTGAACAACTCATTCATCGAATACACAGTTAACGAACAGTAAAGACATACAAGTCTTACACATATTGAAGACACAAGACTTGTACTCAAGTTCTTTACAAAGACCGAAGTGTCTAACAAATAAAGAACATTTGTAGGTCGCAACATTGTTCAAGACGACCACACGCGAGATCATAATTACTTCTATTCACGGACGCAATTCATTGAGTTCATGTTCCCCTGTTCATTTAAATGTTTTACAACTTTACAACTATCGGGGAAAATACATGTTCATAGTATGTTAAAGTTAGGTAATGAAACACCATAGATCATGTGCGAATTAGGGCCATACTATAAGCACCATTAATCCAGTTTGGACCAAGGAACAAAGGACTAGATCTATTGGGTTTTGGCGAGCCCCACTCTTGGTCGTGAACCCATACAGAAGAGTGCGTTTGTGTCCCAGTCGATAGGAATCGGCATAAAATCGTCTAGGGTTGGATTGCTTCCTAATTCGTCACACATATTAATGTCCTCGCGAAACATTAATGATCAACGATTTCATTGACGCTTTACATACTACATCATACATACAGATACATCATACATCGAGATACATTTTATACAACTCACATTTTACGGATACATCTTATATCCAGTTTGGATACAATTACAATTGAGACAAATACATATTACATACTTTTTTGATACAAATACATCTTATACAGCTAAACTGCATGAACTCGCTCAACTTTTGTTGATGTTTTCAAACTTACATGTATTTCAGGGAATTAGTGGACCAATGCAAAGATTTCAGTTCAAGGAAAACAAGTATCAATACTCCATGCCAACAATTGAAGGGTTTGCCTGTTATATACCGCCTCTTTGCGGTGATATAGTGGTCAAAGCCTTTACATTTTTAGACTTACATTTGATGTGTAAAACAATGACAACTTATTTTCATTTGATGGTTTGTAAACAATGTACTTAAATTATGTTGCGATCTTTTGAACAATTATGACAATGGCATTGGAGCATGTTTTATTCATTTAGTATGTTCACCTATATTGTTATGCAATGAGAACCGATCAGATCACACCTCGCGCTTCCGCTACGAGCGGGTGTGACAGATTGGTATCAGAGCATCGATTGTAGTGAACCAGGATTCTTTCTCGAGTCTAAGTCTACAATCACTAGGGATCTCTCACGAAAACCTCTTGTTCATGTTGAACAGATTATAAATAAAATTGGACAAGTCAAAAGGTTTTCATTGCATAAACATTTTTTTTCAAGGTCCACTACAGCAAAAATTCATTTCACATAAATCAAGCGAGGACATTTCCATGGGTGAAGTCTATGAGAAACAGACACAATACATTAATAGACTATGTGCCTACAATACAATACAATACATTATCAGTTTATGCATTATAAACAGTTTACTGGTTCAGCTTATACAAGATAGAAATCCTTGATTGATAGGATTTACATGATTATATATATAGGTGGTTCATATATATGTTGCATGAAATATTTTGCCAAGAACAAAATACCTTCGACTTCAAACTCTATTATTATTCTTTACTCACACGGTGAAAATATCGACCTCATGTCTATTGCGGAGCTTATGGCGAACATGATTCCTAAGTGAAATCTTAAACTTAATTCCGTAAAATATGGTTGCTTTCTCGCGAATGCTGAGATGCCTGACCATGATAATGACGATGAGGCGAAGGTGGTAACCTTGGACAACAACTCCATTAGTGGGACGAGATCCATGTGACTCATACTAATCAAGGTGGATATACTCTTGTCCTTACAAGGAAGATGAAGTACTCATCTTGAAGGTGCCTCTTCAATTGTTATTGTTACAGATTCTTTCCATTTCTATTTCATCTAACGTCGTACCGTCCTGCGAGTAACAACAACGGACGTTGACACGTGAGTTATCACGAAGGTCCCTCCTATGTTGAAGGTATATAGACAATAGTGTCCCCCCTCTGACTGATCGGTTGTTTTGTACGAGAGAACGCTAGGGTGACCATGCAAGGCAATTTATTATTACGGAGGCCTACGTAATAACAACTTGTTGTGCATGGGAATTCTGGTGGACTCTGCGGGCCAAGCTAATGATCACTATTCGTTCAAATTCTTAAATTATTATTCGAGATTCAATGTTTCTTACCTATTAGAACACGAACTGTGGTGGTTAGTATAACACCCTACAATACAATACAATACAATACAATACAATACAATACAATACAATACAATACCATACAATACAATACAATACAATACAATACAATACAATACAATACAGGAAGACGACAAGTATTTGTTCACACCTAACATTCGATCTATATCACGTTTCAGTTGAGACTAGTCATTTAAACGAATAAAACGTGTTAGCTACTCATGGAGGATTTTCCTCAACATTCTCGGAATTCTTGAACATGGGTTGGTTCCAGGGTGTCTATGACACTTTATCCTACTTTACCTTACCTTACTTTATCATATTCCACCTTATCATATTTATTGGAGGTGATACAATAAATTCCGTCGTTTGACATTTGTCTTTTTCCAAGGGATGGTATGGCATGCGCCATGCTGCAACTCCCTCATTACATTCTATTCTACATTTTTGGAGATTCTAATAATCTTGCTAGAGCTCGTGAAACTCAAGCACTATTACCATAATTGTCACATGGACAAGTAAGACAAAGGATTTTCTCTATTTAGGACGATCGAGGTCCATAGAGTAGGGAATACATATTATATAGACGAAGACCACTGGTTGGTTTCCCCTCCTCAACGAATTATTTTTTTTTTCTTTCTTTTTCCATTTAAACATATGACCAATACACACAAGAGGCATTACACCTTTTGGTTTTGGTTATCCACATTATCATTTATTCAAACATGTATGAACAATATGGTTTTGAGGTTTCCATGACCGATTGATTGTATTCTTCATTCTTGGGCACATGATAGACTTTATTTATTCAAATAAATGTCTAGATTCTTTTAATTGTGTGTATTAAAAAGATCATGGCGCCAAAAGAATCAATTGTTTAAGTTAAAAGTTATGTGTTGAAAACTATTGCTTTTACACAAGACATTTTGGTGGTTATTTGTAAGTGATGTGACGTGTGTAATATGATAAAAGCATGGTGGATACGCCGCTGGTACTTCCTATATATAAGTGCTTATGTTATATTGCATATCGTGGTGTTATTCAAATCTCTTCGACAAAGACAAGACATGACATTTTTGCACAAGACGCGACATCCTCTACACAAGACATAATATTCTATTTCAAGACATGATATATTTATACACTACATTTTCATTGGTTATTTATTTAACCATACATTATTCTTTTATATCATCTGATTTTCATATCTATCTTCATATGATTTTATAAAAGAACTCGATCATAACTAGAGCCAATATTGTTGGTTGCACTTGATGCTTTCACGGTCTCTCAAGGGTTGTTCCATACTGGGAAACACCCGAATTCAAACTCACTGAGTGTTACATTTCGGGTTTAGCCTCGGAGATCCGAAGCATGACAGCATCATCCCTCCCTACCTCAATCACTCAAACAATAACTCTCGCCATGAGAGAAATGAAGTCATGAGTACGTACACTCTACGATCATCATGTATCAATTCTATTAATACCAACACCGAGCTTAGCTATTGCTTTTAAATGTTAAGCATATACTCGAATTAGAGTCATGTTGGACACACATTACTATATCAAGTTAGCTAATGGGGAATTAGCTGAGACATATCAAATCATTAAGGGCCACCGGTATGTATCCTATTCGTCAACATTTCACATCCATGTTATTGTATACAATTGGCAATTTTAGCTTCATCTTAACATTTCACATACATGAGTTCATGGCTAGGGACGGGATTGTCCTAGCTACAATTAGGGATTGGGATATCCTACATCTAAACATATGGATTGGGTTATCCTACATTTAAACATAGGGTTCCTAAGACTATACAGTGAAGTCCTCGCCACACAGAATTTAAAATGTACTTGGCCTAGAGTCAAGTAAGCTAGACGTCTCCTCATTCTATAGAATTGGCAAAACGTAAACTAGTCGAGTCTAGAGCTGAAATTCAATATCGATCTCTTCCCCGTTCAGTTGAGTATTTTCGAAGTAGTGGTTGATATGGATTGGTTATCCGATAACCTAGCCAAAGTCTTATGTCACAAGAAAATCATTTGCCTACCACTACTGAACGAAGAGACACTTTTGATACATGGAGAGAAGCGCGACACCCCATTGCGGATCATCAATGGCATGAAAGCACATAAGTGCTTACGGAAAGGTTGTATTGCCTATCTAGCACTTGTTGTAGACAAGAAGGCCGTTGGGCCACAGCTGACAGATATTCTTTTGATAAAATAATTTCCTGAAGAAATTCCTGAAGTCTTGCCAGGACTACCACCATATCAACAAGTCGAGTTTCACATCGAATTGGTACCGGGAGCCGCACCCATAGCCAAATCTCCATGTCGATTAGCACCTTCTGAACCTTGTAGTTGACCGAATGAGGATGTTGTGATTTCATAACCCCTACTCTTTACCACTATGCATCTTTATAAAGGTTTTGGGGTGGAAAGACACGCAAGTTTTGCAAAAATGCACAACATTTCGATGAACGAAAATTCATATTTCTAAACCATGTTACAAATGAATTTCCAACTAACTCAAATGGTTTATGGAAGGTTCTAGCTTCTACTCTAATATAGACTTACGATCGGAGTATCATCAGTTACGAATTCAAGAGGAAAGGATACCGAAAACGGCTTATAAGACTCGTTACGGTCATTACGAGTTTCTCGTTATGCCTTTTGGTTTAACAAATGCACCAGCGGTCTTCATGGATTTAATGAATCGTGTGTGCAAGCCGCATCTTGACAAATTCGTCATAGTGTTTATTGACGACATTTTGATATACTCTCGATCGACTGATGAACATGAGCAACATTTGAGAACCATTTTAGAGTTGTTAAAGACAATAAATTCGCCCCAAATCGAAAAACAAGATATAGCCTTACAACTTATTCTTAAGGTTGGTGCATAGTATTTTACAATCTTATCATTATCCGACGATACCGATGACTCTGTTGTAGACTATGATGCTTCGCATCAAGGATTGGGTTGCGTACTCAGGCAATGTGAAAAAGTTATTGTGTACATGTCGCGCCCAATTAAAAAGTTCATGAGAAGAACTATACCACTCTCGACCTTGAGTTAGGCGTGGTGGTATTCGCTTAAAAATTATGGCGACATTATTAATATGGTACTTAATGCATTATTTTCACGGATCATAAAAGTCTTCAACACATATTCAACCAAAAAGAATTAAATATACGTCAACGATGTATGTTGAATTGTTGAACGACTATGATTGTGAAATAAAGTACCATCCGGGCAAGGCAAATGTTGTAGCAGATGCCTTGAGCCGCAAGGAACGAGTTAGAACACTGAGAGTTCAAGCATTAGAGAAGATGATTCACAAGCGCTCAAGGAAGAGCATATTCAAGCAGAAACACTTCGAGGCATGAAGAAACAATTATTGTAAAGAAGATGGAACTTTATACCTTATGAGTCGAAATTGGGTTCCATTCTTTGGCGGCCTTCGAGATGATATTTTGAGGAAGCACATAGGCCTAAGTAGTGAAAGAATACTACTGGTGGCCTAACCTCAAAAGTAATATTGCGACTTATATCGGAGAATGCTTGACTTGCGCGAAAGTCAAAGTCGAGTAGCAAAATCCCTCGGACTTGTTACAACAACCCGAGATTCCCGTTTGGTAATGGGAACAAATATCGATGTACTTCATTACGAAGTTACTCAGGACCTCAAGAGGTCACTACATGATATGTGTAATCATCGATAGACTAACAAAGTCCACGCACTTCTTACCGATTTGGTAGAAGGATAATACTGAGAAACTAGCAGAACTCTATCTCAAAGAAATAGTGGCTCGTCATGGAGTGCCTATTTCAATCATTTCAGACCGAGACGGTCGTTTTATTTCTAGAATTTGGAAATCATTTCAACAGGCCTTTGGATCTCATTTGAATCCAAGTACAGCCTTTCATCCATAAACTGACGGCCAGAGCGAACGGACAATCCAAACACTCGAATATATGTTTCGCGCATGTGTTATGGATTTAGGCGGCAATTGGGATACTCATCTACCTTTAGTTGAGTTTTCCTACAATAACAGCTACAATACTAGTATACAATCTGCACCGTTTGAAGCTCTTTATAGTCGAAAGTGTCGCTCTCCGCTATGTTGGGCGGAAACAGGCGATAGTTAAATAATTGGTCCGAAACTAGTCCAAGAGACTACGGATAAAAATTTTTCAGACCCGAGACCGTATCAAGACGGCACGCGATCGACAAAAGTGCTACGCAGATAAAAGACGAAAACCATTATCTTTCGAGGTCGGAAAGTCTCGCCTTGGAAAGGCGTAGCGAGGTTCGGTAAACGTGGAAAGCTTAACCCACGTTACATTGGACCATTTGAAATCTTAGAAAAGATTGGCACTGTTTCCTACAAGTTGAAGTTACCAGATGAACTTAACAGTGTGCACGGCACGTTTCATGTGTCGAATCTTAAATAGAGTCCAACACAAGCAACCGTTATCATTCTATTCACATTGACGACAAACTCCAATTCATTAAAGAACCTGTTGAAGTCATGGACTGTAAAGTATAGAAATCATGGAGGGGTCGTATCAAATTATTAAAATGTACGTTGGAACTCTCGACACGGACCCGAGTATACTTGGGAACGTGAACATTAAATCAAAGCCAAATACTCTCATCTGTTCGAGTAGTCTCTTGTATAGGATGACTCAGCTTGAATTTCGGGACGAAATTCTCAATAACAGGGGGAGAATGTGACAACTGACACTTTTCGGTAACTTTCTTACACTTAAAGTACTCATTTTAGCTACATTTTTTATGCATTTCGAACACTCGAACTGCGTATTACATAATATACATCTTAGAATACTTATGGAATATTCAATTATGATGCACATGATTCATTTTATTGGTTACCTTTGAAACAATGTAAACAATGCATCGAAACAACTAGAGCAGTATCTAGTAAACTAGCGTGCTGACGAAAACTCAGGATCCAGCGAAACCATCTAAATTACATCTTTAGGACTCAGACGGAAGTCCAACATCAAATATACATTAAACCCTATATGGGAATGCAAGGGTTTGGTTTAATATACTACCAATGTCCGGTAGCACCGAAAACTACCGAAAAGCACTAAAAGCGACGATTTCTACACTTTTCCGCAGAAATTCTGCAGAAATCAGTTTTGTAATATTTTTACGACATGTAAAAATATTATTTAACATAGAATTCATGAGAGGATACATTCGGGTATCATCCGAGCCAATAACTACATCAATTCATACAAGTTACACAACTTAGCGTTCAAATAACGTCTAACCGAAACAATTCGAAATGAATATCCGAACAATGTCGGATCTTTTTTTTAGTGACCATCTAATATTATTTAGATCATATTAGACTAGTAATGGTCACTTAACACCTTCTTAACACATTTATACACTTGAAACATTTAAACACCAAAACACCTAAACTTTGCTAAAAGTTTCTAACACTTTAAACACTTAATAACATTTCAACAATTCAAGACCCCCCCCCCCATGTGTGAACGTTTTATGTGGGTCCCACACCCATATTTCACATGCAAAATATCTAGATATTTTCTATAATTACAAGTGGTGTTACTAGTGGATGAGAAAGATGATTAGTTACAACCCTTAATCACTAAGTTACTACACTTTACCTCTTTCATCATTCATCATTCATCATCCAAGAACACTCTAACTATCTCCATCTTTTTCATAAGAACATCTTCAAAAACCCATTTATTTTTATTACCTCCTTCATGATCAATATGGATTTCCAAGTAACATAAGGTGATCTAAAGCATTTACAAGTTAAAGGAAGCTTTTTCATCCATTCAAGAACCTTAAATCATCAAGATCATCATCTTATTAGTTCTTAATAATCTTCTAAGATCATCCCTAGCCTAGTGCTAGAAGTAAGCTTCTATATCTATTTTTTTTATGCAAATATATTAAGTTTATGATTGTTATTATTACTAATAATAACCATGTAATCATACATAATAAGCATGAAAAATACAAAGAAGCAAAGATAAAAATCATGATATAATTATGATTGTTTATATTATGATCTAAGACTTGATATATGCTTATTTAGTCTTGTTATGATGTTTATGATGCAAATAAATTATTAGAAGATGTTTTAAGTTATGATCTAAAAATTATGCATGTTTATGTTAAAGGGTTTTTAACATAAAGGATTAATGGATGATCATAACTATTGATCTTGTGAAAATATATAAGGTTTTTGGTTAAAAACAATACTCTCACAAGATTATAAAAAGTAACATACAACTAGAGATTTTTATAACAGTTGTTAAAACTAAAATTAAACTTGGTTTTTGAACTTGTTAGCATATGAAATAATCATGGTTAAAACCCTACATGATTTGGATATCATCTTGATAATTTCATGTTATAAAAGTCTCATATGTTTAGTTAAGTTGTAGAGTAAATTGGTGGTGATTTGATAAAGAAAATGATATGTTTATAAAACATGGTTAGAATAAAATACAAAGGTTATATAGCCATTTTTCATAAAAACTTTATTTTATAAAGTAACAACATTTTTGGTTGTATTTAGACAAGAGAAATATATATATTTTTTTTTTTTGAAAAATATATATTTGGTGATTTAACAACTTATGTGCTATGTGATTATTTGATGGTATTAGTTATATATATCAAAGATAGGAACTTTATTACAATGGTAATAATGAACACATGATACATAATAATTAAAGTCTTATAAGACTTCACATAATTACGCCTTAAAACGAGTTACGGACGATTCGAATAATCGGACACCAATTATGGTCAAAATGAACGACGGACGACTACATAAGTGAATTGCCAATCCGGGGAGTTACTACGACGTTTAGACGATTTATCGACACGAAATATAAGTATCCTATCAATAACAAATTTCGGATGTTTATAAACTTATAAAAACTAGTATGTTTTTATTTACTAACAAGTATACTTAGTAAATTTTTATAAAAAGGTTTTTATAAAAATAAATGGGCTTATTATACTAGTGGGCTATTTTTATAACAAATGGGCTTATATTACTTAAAGGGCTATTTTACTTAATGGGCTATTTTTCTTAATGGGCTTATCTTCATAATGGGCTTAACATAAATTCATGGGCTAAGCCCAAATACTAAACATATGGGCCAAAGCCCAACACTATTCAAGCCCAACACTATTCAAGCCCAACACTATTCAAGCCCAATTCAAGCCCAACACTATTTGAAGCCCAACACTATTTGAAGCCCAACACTATTTGAGGCCCAACACTATTTGAGGCCCAACACTATTTGAAGCCCAACACTATTTGAGGCCCAACACTATTTGAGGCCCAACACTATTTGAGGCCCAACACTATTTGAGGCCCAGCACTATTTAAGCCCAATAACTTGAAAACATGGGCTTGGCCCAATAATACTATTATTGGAAACACAACTATATAAGTGATACATACAAGACACAAGATTCAGCGGACGAGATCCGACTATACAACTCATTCATCGAATACACAGTTAACGAGCATTTGAACAACTCATTCATCGAATACACAGTTAACGAACAGTAAAGACATACAAGTCTTACACATATTGAAGACACAAGACTTGTACTCAAGTTCTTTACAAAGACCGAAGTGTCTAACAAATAAAGAACATTTGTAGGTCGCAACATTGTTCAAGACGACCACACGCGAGATCATAATTACTTCTATTCACGGACGCAATTCAGTGAGTTCATGTTCCCCTGTTCATTTAAATGTTTTACAACTTTACAACTATCGGGGAAAATACATGTTCATAGTATGTTAAAGTTAGGTAATGAAACACCATAGATCATGTGCGAATTAGGGCCATACTATAAGCACCATTAATCCAGTTTGGACCAAGGAACAAAGGACTAGATCTATTGGGTTTTGGCGAGCCCCACTCTTGGTCGTGAACCCATACAGAAGAGTGCGTTTGTGTCCCAGTCGATAGGAATCGGCATAAAATCGTCTAGGGTTGGATTGCTTCCTAATTCGTCACACATATTAATGTCCTCGCGAAACATTAATGATCAACGATTTCATTGACGCTTTACATACTACATCATACATACAGATACATCATACATCGAGATACATTTTATACAACTCACATTTTACGGATACATCTTATATCCAGTTTGGATACAATTACAATTGAGACAAATACATATTACATACTGTTTTGATACAAATACATCTTATACAGCTAAACTGCATGAACTCGCTCAACTTTTGTTGATGTTTTCAAACTTACATGTATTTCAGGGAATTAGTGGACCAATGCAAAGATTTCAGTTCAAGGAAAACAAGTATCAATACTCCATGCCAACAATTGAAGGGTTTGCCTGTTATATACCGCCTCTTTGCGGTGATATAGTGGTCAAAGCCTTTACATTTTTAGACTTACATTTGATGTGTAAAACAATGACAACTTATTTTCATTTGATGGTTTGTAAACAATGTACTTAAATTATGTTGCGATCTTTTGAACAATTATGACAATGGCATTGGAGCATGTTTTATTCATTTAGTATGTTCACCTATATTGTTATGCAATGAGAACCGATCAGATCACACCTCGCGCTTCCGCTACGAGCGGGTGTGACATATTTAGTGATCATAGTTGCATAGGGAATAACCTACTGAGGTTATACCTTATGATCACATAGATTGGTTAGTTATTTGTTAAGTAGATTATATGCCCATAGAAAATGACCAAAATGCCCTTTTGAATCATAAATTCAAATTTTATATAGGTGATCAAGTTCTTGACATATAATCTGATTTAGTAACATATTTAGGCATAATTGGGCATGTAAGACTTGACATAGGACATAGATAACCATCCGACCTTAGTTTTACGCAAACGACGCGTTATAGTAGCTTAAACTACCGTAACGGGTCGAAACGGGTCAAAAGCACTTAGGTAGACTTCTAAATCAGAATGTTAGCTCTATTAAATCATGCCATATGAGTTCAAATACTCATTTTATTTATAGAACATCTTTCTATCCTATCTCCCGATTTAGGATCCGATTATTAACATAGTTACCTATATTAGGTGTCGATTGATTTCATGATCCTTGGAGCTTTATTTGGTCTTATTCTCAACACTAATAAGCAATCCCATGTGAGTACATAGTCCCCTCTTTTACCGCTTTCAAATACTTTGGGGTGATACACATGTGCACACTTGTTACTTTCGTGCTTTTCATTGCTTTTATGACATAAACATGCTAGTTTCACTTAGTACGCATATAGTACAAGATTTCAACTATGTTTTGCTATGTATGTTGACTGAGCATGCTAGCACCTTGATTTCATAGATACCTTTGTTGCATATGTTTACTCAACATATGGAAACATTGTTTTACATTACAATTCTGCTGCATATGTTTACTTAGCATATGGGCACAATTGATTTCATGAACATTTCTACTATGTATGTTTACTTAGCATACTTAGTACATGGTTTTCATTTAGCATGCTTACATTGGTATGACATTTGGTATGTTTAATGGGACAATAATACATTCATTAACACTGATCATGCCGCTCGGTAGTATGTGATGGTACCATAGGACTTAACAAATCCCGTTTCCGACTTCCTAGGTTTGTTTGGAAGTTGGGAATGATAGAATCCGATATACATAACTTGATAAACCTTTAATTCGTTTAAGGGTTTGTCCAAACAGTCGCAAGGCTTGAATGTATGCGATAAACATTACTACATAAATGTTCGTATCAGTGGCGGACCCAGGATTTTTTTCATGGGGGTGCGGATTTTTTTTTAAATCTTAGGCGTCTAGATATATACATAAAAAAACCGGTTTGGGTCGGGTCGGGTCATGTAAAAAAAGAACATCAAACTTAAATTTATATAATCATCAAAAACACGTCAAACATTGTTACAAACATATTTAAAAAGTCGCCCTACGGGTTTTCATTTTTTGAAATCTATCCAAAACATCATCTAGAGATACTTTCTTAAGCAAGTCTTTCTCTATATAACATGTACAACTATCACTTAAATTCTCATCGCCAATCCGATTACGCAAGTCAGTCTTCACATTCTTCATTGCCAAAAAACATCTTTCAACGGTTGCGGTTGCGACAGGTAATACGAGAACAAGCTTCAATAAACGATATACCAATGTAAAAGTTACGTGAATATTTGTTGAAACCATTAACCTTACAAGACTTGACAAACCATCCAAGTTGGCGAATTGTTTATCTTTTTTCACAAAATCAATGTAGTTTCCGAGTTGAACCGGAAGCCTTCGTTTTTCGGCTTCATCGAAATCATATGGATACTTTTCACAAAATAGGTGTGTGTTTGTGTGCAACCGCCACAACAACTAGTTGAATTTGGTGTGCCAAACAATGAATATAGAAAGCCGAAACATTTTCCTTTAAAATAAGAGCTCTTAAGCCGTTAAACTCACCTGACATGTTACTTGCCTCGTCATAACCTTGGCCTCTAATCCTATTCAAACTCAACCCATAACGTGCCAACATATCATCAATAGCCGATTTAAGTGTTAATGTGCTTGTCTCTTTGACATGAACAAGCCCAATAAAACGCTCCTTAACAAGTTTTATTGTGGGCTAACTTGTTTACAAATTTTTTTATATAAATTATAACATTTTTTTCTAAGGGGTGCGGTCAGAATTTTCCAAGGGGTGCGGTCGAAATTTTTCAAGGGGTGCGGTCGGGATTTTTCGCGAAAAATAACACTAAAATTTTTTTTTTCAAGGGGTGCGGCCGCCCACCCACGGGCATATGTAGGTCCGCCTCTGGTTCGTATCCATAAAGCATTGCTTTCTGCAAGACATAACATTTGATTTAAACTTAGGTTTATTCAAAAACTTTGTTTTGTACATTTTCCTATGGGGTTGAGTAAATACTATTTATTCACCATACATGACATTTGTTTTCACATTGACACTTTCATGTAGTTTGAGTAGATACTTTCTACTTGCTATACATTACATTTGGGTATACATGACACAGTTTACACATGACATTGAACATGGTTTACACATAAACATTTTGACATTGGTTTTAAACAAGACATTTTGGTTGATTATTGATAAGTGACTTATATAACGAGGCTATGTGTTATATGATAAAAACATGGTGGATACGCCGCTGGTACTTCCTATATATAAGTGCTTTTATTATATATCACATTGTAGTGTTATCTAAACCACTCGACAAGACATGAAACATTATATACAAGGACACGACATTGTTTTACAAATTACATATTTTATACAAATTCATTTATATTTGGTTATTCATTTAACAACGTATATCCTTTTATATCATCTGATTTTCACATCAATTTTCATATGATTTTATAAAGGAAAACATTTTACAAGGTTCATGACTACATTTTTGTTAAACACTTCTTTTAACTACAAGTCATGAATCCTGCATAAACAAAACCTATGTATCTCACAGGCATTTTTATGCTGACGTACCTATTTTCACATGTGTTTCAGGTTCTAATGCTTGATGATGTTTGTGCTTCACTTAGGCGGACTCGGGCCTTAGTGACTTAAAAGACAATTAATTATGTTATGTTTTCGTTAAATTCCAAGACAATGTAAACACTTTACTTAATAATACAAAACTTTAATTACCATGGTTATGGAACAATAATTTTGTCGCTCCACTCCCAGATGTTTCCGCCGCGGTTTGTTGTTTTACGCGGTCGGGGTGTGACAGAAGAGTTGGTATCATAGCCAATGGTTATAGGGAATTAGGTTATTAGTAATGTTTTAACCTAGACTATAACTTTCTAGGACCCTAACACAAGTTTTCTTATGTTTAGAACTTAAAACAATACACGTCACCTATCCTTAGGTGATTACCAAAACATGAACACAAATTCCCAAAATTATTTTGAAATCAATCATCTATCCTTGGATGATTTCTTTTTGGCCTTTTGCCATCCAAATTTTCAAAATCTCATCAAAGTTTGAGTCTAAATAATGTGAACACGTGTAATCTGGAAAGGTGGATGCCTATACCCTGAGTTTTCTGTCTAAGTCTAGAGTGTTCGTACAAATCCCCAGTATCGGACCAGTCACTCTTACCTGGGAACTCTTGGGGTGAGTGTCCACTTATAGGCTAAAGCATGTCTTCGTGATACATTATTATGACCCATTTACTTTGATTTGTCACTGTGTGTCGTCTGTTTGTTATGAGGTAACGAACAAATAACCACCATCCTTACTTTTTGTTGATATTTATGACATCTCATTTTTCATCACATAATCTCACTCGTTTTCTCTCATGTTTTCTCTTTTAGAATGCCTCCTCGACGCAACGTCCAACAACCTGATGCCGAACTTGCAACTATTATCGCACATCAGATGGCTGCTATGCTACCAAATCTCATCACTCAAATAAACCAAGCCAACAATAATAATAATAATAATAATAATAATAATAATAATAATAATGCACCTGCTCTATGCAATTTCAAAAGTTTTAACTCGGCTAAACCACTCAAGTTTAGTGGTTCTGAAGGAGCAACTGGGCTCCTACAGTGGTTTGAGAGGCACCTTTCGCCATGTTCAGTGTCCTAACAACCGTAAGTTCGAGTTTGCTTCGAGTGTATTCCAAAAGAGGGCTCTCACTTGGTGGAATGGGATAATGAGAGATCGAGGTGCTGAGGTTGCTTTGGGTCAGACATGGGAGGAACTTAGAGCTCTTATGATGAGAGAGTTCTGCCTTCGTCACGAGCAGAGGGTACTTGAAAATGAGTTCCATGACTTGAAGCAAGACAGTGGTGAACATCGGGCTTACACTGACAGATACGAGGAGTTAAGCTTGCTTTGTCCTACAATGGTCACGCCTTTGGATAAGGCTATTGAGAAGTACATAGACGGTTTGCCAGATCCTGTTCAGGATATTGTCACTGGCAGCAACCCTACTACCGTCCGACAGGCCATTGAGCTAGTTGTAACCCTAACAGACTCTCAAGTCAAAAAGGGTAAACTCCACAGAAAGGGGGATAAGAAACAGAAATAGTCTGATAACACCAAGGAACAAAAGGGCAAGAAATCTAAGTCCTCAAAGAAATCAAGGAAGCGTAAGGCTTCCAAGAATTTTGTTGTCACTGCTCAGACTAACCAGGCAGCAGAGAATCATCCTGCACAACCTGCTGCCAAGAGGCAGTATGCTGGCAACGCACCTCAGTGCAACAAGTGTAATAGCCATCATCAACCACAGGTGCAATGCCACATCTGCACAAACTGTGGCAAGTCTGGTCATCTTGCAAACACCTGCCGCTTTGCTCCTAACCAAAATCAGGCAGCACAAAACTTTTCCTAGAATCCTGCACGACCTCACTACCCGCCTGGTTCGTGTTTCAATTGTGGGGATCTGACCCACTACAGGAACAACTGCCCGAAGTTGGCAAATGCAAATCAGGCGCAGGCTCATCGAGTTTTTAATTTGAATGCAAACGAGGCATACGCAGATAACGAAGTGGTGAACGGTAGGTTCTTTGTTAACAACCAACCTGCTTCTGTTCTATTTGATTCGGGTGCCGATAAGAGTTTTGTGTCCTTAGATTTTGAGCCTTTACTTTCGATGACTAGAACCAAACTAGGAAAGCCCTTGACAGTAGAAGTAGCTAGTGGTGAACCGTTGTACTCGATTCCGTTCTTCGAAATTGCCAAATGAACCTTAATAACCATCTTTTTCCTATTGACCTCACGCCGATGCAACTTGGGAGCTTCGATGTAATATTAGGAATGGATTGGTTAGCCAAATACCATGCTGAGGTGGTTTGTTTTGAGAAGATTGTCCGTATTCCACTTTCGACTGGTGAAATCTTAGAAGTTCGTGGAGAGAAACCCGTTAGTAGCCTTAAACTTATGTCTTGTACCCAAGCCCAAAAATACCTACGAAAGAAATATGTCGCCTTCTTGGCACATGTCGTAGAGGAGAAAGGCAAAGGTAAGACTATCCAAGATATCCCTGTTGTTCGGGATTATCCTGAGATATTTCCTGAAGAATTACCTGGTTTATCCCCTGTAGGCCAAGTTGAGTTTCGTATCGATCTTGTACCTGGTGCAAATCCTATTGCTAAGTCACCTTATCGTCTTGCACCGTCTGAGATGCAAGAGTTGTCTAAGCTACTCCAGGAGCTTTCTGACAAAGGATTCATTCGTCCGAGCTTTTCACCTTGGGGCGCTCCTGTCCTATTCGTGAAAAAGAAAGATGGGTCTTTCCGAATGTGTATCGATTACCGTGAGCTCAACAAGCTTACCATCAAGAATCGATATCCTCTACCTCGCATTGATGATCTCTTTGATCAGCTACAGGGTGCTACTTGCTTTTCAAAGATTGATCTACATTCTGGGTATCATCAACTTCGAGTGATCGAAGAAGATATTCCCAAGACAGCTTTTCATACAAGATATGGTCATTACGAATTCACTAATATGCCCTTTGGTCTAACAAATGCTCCTGTAGTTTTCATGGACTTGATGAATAGGGTATGTAAGCCTTATTTGGACAAGTTCATCATTATTTTCATTGATGAAATTCTGATCTATTCTAAGACACGAGCTGGTCATGAGCAACATCCCCGTCTTACAATGGAACTCCTAAAGAAAGAACAGCTTTTCGCCAAGTTCTCCAAGTGCGAATTCTGGCTTAAGGAAGTTCAATTCTTGGGGCACATCGTCAACGAACAAGGTATACGTGTAGATCCCGCCAAAATCAGTGCGATTCAGGATTGGGATACACCTACTACTCCTACCGAGGTTCGTTCATTTCTTGGTCTAGCGGGTTATTACCGCCGTTTCATTGAAAACTTCTCCAAAATTGCGGTTCCTCTCACTGTTTTAACTCAGAAGAACAAATCTTTTGAGTGGGGATCTAAACAGGAAGAAGCTTTTTAAACCTTGAAACAGAAACTCTGTGATGCACCTATCTTAACTTTACCTAAGGGAAACGATGACTTTGTCGTATACTGTGATGCATCCAACTTAGGCCTTGGCTGCGTTCTTATGCAAAGAAACAAAGTCATAGCTTACGCATCAAGACAGCTGAAGGTACACGAGAAAAACTACACGACTCATGATCTTGATTTGGGTGCAGTAGTTTTTGCTCTCAAAATCTGGAGACACTACCTGTACAGTACAAAGTGTGTAGTGTTTACTGACCACAAAAGTCTCCAGCATATTTTCAATCAGAAAGAACTTAACATGAGGCAAGGACGTTGGGTTGAACTCCTAAACGACTACGATTACGAAATTCGCTACCATCCTGGTAAGGCGAATGTCGTGGCTGATGCATTAAGTCGTAAGGAACGTGTCAAGCTTCATTGTGTTTAGGTTCGATCTGATATTCAAACCCGCATTTCTCAGGCTCAACATACTTGTGTTTCACAAGACTTGATGGGTAAGGAATTACCATATCATATTAAGCCTGAGCTTTAACTGAAAGACAATGGGTTGTACTATTTCATGGACCGTCTGTGGGTCCCAAGTCAAGACAATCTTCACACCTTGCTAATGGATGAAGCTCATAAGTCTCGTTATTCTATTTATCCTGGTGCAGATAAGATGTATAAGGATCTTCGAACCCAGTACTGGTGGCCGGGTATGAAGAAAGACATTGCCTTATATGTTTCCAAATGCCTTACTTGTCTTAAAGTTAAGGCAGAACATCAATATCCCTCTAGATTATTGGAACAACCAGAGATTCCGGTTTGGAAATGGGAAAACGTTTCTATGGATCTCATTACCAACCTGCCATGCACTAGTAGAGGTCATGATGCCATTTGGGTAGTTGTTGATCGTCTTACAAAGTCAGCACATTTCTTGTTGATCCGTGTGGATCTATCCGCTGACAAGCTTGCTAAAATCTATGTGGATGAGATTGTATACCGACATGGTGTTCCTTTGAACAGTATATCTGACAGATATGCTCGATTCTCATTTTGGAGAACCATGCAATCTGCCATGGGGACCCAACTTAATTTGAGCACAGCGTATCATCCTCAAACGGATGGTCAATCTGAGAGAACAATCCAGACACTGGAGGATATGCTTAGAGCTTGTGTGATCGATTTTGGTGGTAGTTGGGATTCGTATATACCGTTGATCGAATTCTCCTACAACAATAGTTATCACTCTAGCATCAACATGGCTCCTTTCGAAGCTTTATACGGTCGAAAATGTCGTTCACCGGTCTGCTGGAGTGGGATAGGTGAAGCTCAGCTTACTGGACCAGAACTCATTCTAGAGACTACAGATAAGGTCAAGAAGATTCGTGATAGCCTACAGACAGCTAGAAGCCGTCAAAAGAGTTACGCGGATCGACGACGCAAGCCCTTAGAATTTCAAGTCGGTGATCACGTCCTACTCAAGGTATCCCCTTGGAATGGTGTGATTATATTTGGAAAGAAAGGAAAACTTGCACCACGCTATGTTGGACCATTCAAGATCGTTGAAAGATTCAGAAAAGTAGCCTACAGACTTGAGCTACCTCCTGAACTTGGAAATGTTCATCCAACTTTCCACGTGTCCAATCTCAAAAAGTGTTTAGCTAATGAGACCCTCCACATACCACTTGATGAAATTCATGTTGATAACACGATGCACTTCGTTGAGAAACCTGTGGAAATCATGGACCGTGAAGTCAAAAAGCTCAAACACAAGCGCATACCTATTGTCAAAGTTCGCTGGGAATCTAAACATGGCCCAGAATTTACTTGGGAACGTGAAGATCAGATGAAAGAGAAATATCCGCATCTATTCTCTCAAGTTTTGTAGGTCCCTCTCGAGGATGAGATAAAAACCTTTTCCTTGTTATATCAAACACACTAGCGAGTGCGGAATCCAAGCTAGCATGCAACCGAGAATGTATACGAGAACAAGCACAAACACAACACACAAGATTCACCGATTAACACCACATGTATTAATACGAATGAAGGGTCCGGTTACAAGCTCAATGTTTACAGATATGTTCTATAAACTCTCAAAGTGTGTGTGTGCTCTCAACAGAATGCTCTCTCTGTTTCTCTTTCCTGAACTCACGAACTGAACACAACACATGGGTATATATACCCGACACAGCAGGTCTGGTCGAAGGATCAGATAGATTGATCGACAGATCATCTGTCGACCAGAAAGCCCATCGAAAGATCACATTCACCTCGAAGGATGATATCCTTCGAGGTCTATCCTTCGTGGACATCTTTCGAGCTCATCATCATCGAAGGATATAAGTAATCCTTCGATGACCATCCTTCGACTCAGCCATCTTTCAACCAATGTGCTAACTGTTTGGCCAAGTCAAACCAGGAGGATGGTTGACTTGGTCAAACTTACATTGAACGCACATTGTAACAAACTAAGACGTAACCCAGCCTAACATAAGACATCGTTTTGTATCATGACGAAATACAGACAAAGTACAGACACAAGTGCACCAACAAACTCCCCCTTGGCTGTAGCTTTGTCTCGATCTTCGTGTCTTCAAGTCTTCAAGGCCGAGTCGAACCGAGCCGAGTCGCGTCCACACAAAGTGCATCAACAAACTCCCCCTTGGACGCTACTCGTGATGGTTCGTCTTCTATGTCTTTCATGTCGGAGGATCTTCAAAGTCTTCACGTCTTGAAAGTAGAAAGTGTATCAACAAACTCCCCGTTTCATGTAGAAAGTGTGTTGACAAACTCCCCCTTAGATTGAACTCTCCATTGAGTCATGCTCGTGAATCTTTTGACTTGTCAATTCTTCAGATCCTTGTGGTGTTGATGAAGGGACAGCGGCAACTCGATCATTTTATCCTTTGAGTGCCTCCACTTCGTGTCTTCATTCCAAAGCTTTTCATCGAACATGTTCTCCTCGCCTTTAGCATCTGCACATGCAAGAAAGCTAAACGCATAATGAGAACACCCGCTTGGAATGTAGTTAACATTTAAACTAACGACACGTATGAGATCAAATCTCAATCAACCACCAACCGACAGCAGTTTGAAAGTTTAGAAAAATATTCATTTTAATCCTTTAACTTTCAAAACTCGTTAACTTCGACTGTTTATGAGGATGCAATTGTTTTCCAGCTTACGATCAGGATTTTGGGTAGGATAGACTCGAGTTCCAACATCGGTCAATCAAAAATAAACTTGAAGAAAAATCTTTTTGGATTTTATAAAGTTTAAATTAAAACACACCTAAAATCTTTTTGAAATTTTCATTTTTCAAATGTAAAGATGGAAAGCAATAAATAAATATATACAAAGATACATAAACAGGAAACATTAAATAAATATTTACAGACATTCTTTTTGCGAGTTTCGAGGGTAAGAGAATCATATCAGTGTACGGTCATGCCAAAACGCTCTTGTTGTTCAATTAGATAACATTAAGATAAGCATCCTATAACAATTATCGGTATTGTTGTCCACATAAGCTCAACTTATCATTTGTAATCATGGCGAGGGGATACGTTAAGGTATAATTTATACTTACCGACCGGTGTTCATCCACATCACGACACATTCCCGTATCAAGGTATGCACGAGGATTCATCTTACCGGTGAGTATACCGATTATCATCTGTTTGACCGTATATGATGTGAGATTCTCACTTATTTTGATTGAAAACAAGCCCTATGTGATATAATCACTTATTGATGAGGAACTTGATTTTCAGATGCATGAAGGCACAGGAGCAAGTCCGTGAACAGGTCAGTACTTTCGTACAGCAGAGAGACGAACTTGACTCCCGGATGAATTTGTGATATATTATCACTTATTTGTTTGGACATGTGATTGTTGATCACTTATTGAGGTCGTATGCAATATGTACACGTATGTATAGTATCATGGAAGATCTAGACTTGCGTCCCCGTTATTTTCCGGTAAAAGATACAACCATGATACCCAGATGATAAGCAGCATAAAGACCGAATATCTCAGAACCTCGGCAATCTCTCAAACGAAATTTCGGTACTAAGACCATATGCCAATGAATGGTTCCCACCCAGTCATCAGTCGATTTAAGTTTATATCACCCTGCACACTTTAAAATGATTGTGAGCCTACCGATACATCTTATATAGAGCTGCTTATCGTTTTTCATTTTGGGTTTAAAGAGGTTTAGACAGACCACTGATGTACTATCATTTTCTCTTTTTCTCGCCAGGAAACTCATTTTTGTTTTTCTATTGTTTTTGTGTTTTTGAAATTTTTCAATGTTTTTGGATTTTCAAATTTCGGATTTACTCCCCCTAAAATCAACAAACTAAAATAAATTTAAAAAAAAAACAAAGGTTTTTACAAAAATGATTTTCCGATGTTGGTTAACTCATGTTTTACCTCAATGCCGTTTACCAAAATTAAGTTTTAATCAGAAATGATTTAGCGAATTTTGGAAAAATCAGTTGGCATGTCGGTAAGCGGTGCGGACCATGACAACATTGTCTGGCCAAAGAGTGCTGTACGAGATAATAATTCACAAAGCAGCTTAAATATCGACAAGTATAGGAGAGATTAGAGAATTAAAACCGTATCCTGCAACTGCTCCGTGCATTGCAAGGAATCTGAATGCTCTCCCAAACTGGATATCCACCCGGTGTGGATTTCAAAGTCAATTCTTTGTAGCTACTGAAATCTCTTGACAGCAACAAGATCAGAAACCTTTGGGTCCGGCTGGTCTTCCACATTTCACCAGCGAAGGTTTTAGTCTTTCTCTTTCAGAAGTAGTGTGCGGTTGTTCAATCCATGCCAAGGCATCCGCACACCCGGTTGGTTTGTTCAACAAACACATTTTCTTCAATCACACCACGAAGAAAAGTACACTGCACGTTCACTTTGTCGATTGTGAACTTCAAACGTGCTGCAGGCGCATACATTTCATTTGAATCTATCCCTGGGACCCAATCAAAGCCTTGAACATTCACATTTTAAAATGATTTTCATTTTTGTCGAAGCTTTTCAATCTCTTTCAACAGACATTTCTGTTTCCCTTTCCTTTTTCTCTCCATCAAAGGCAGCAATTTCTTCTGTTGCCTATTTTGTGCAAGGATGCTCCACTATCAACAATCTTACGACTATCGAAAGTTCCTCCTGGAATATCCTACACACTTACTCAAAAATTAGTTGGAGAGAGGGACCCAAGCCTTTGTGGACTTGGGTCGTCCTTGATCATCAAGGTAAGTGATTTCAATCACTCGATGATTAGGAAAAAGGACCTGTGGTGCTCCCCCTGACTGAATTACCTGTTTTTGTTTCCAAGCTGTTTGTTCTTTACCAGTATTTGCATTAATTGTTTTAGCATTTACTGGTTTTACAGTTTTAGGTTTTGCTTGAACAGATTTTTCTTCTTTGACCTCTGATTTTAAGGCCTTCTCAATTACCTTTTGATTCTTTTGTTTTAACTTCTTTTCCCTTTCTTTCAAGACACGTGGGTCTTGTTTCGGGGAAAATGAACGTTTTTGGTAATTGGTTTCTTGGGGAGCACTCATTTTTGGCTTCAACTTTTGCAGGTATGGGCAGTATCTTACAATATGCCCAATGGTGCCACACTCAAAACACATTCTCCGCTCTACAAACCTCGGAGAAACATGTTGATGACCAGACGAAGAACCAGACCATGAACTTTGTGATCTAGACGTGCTTGGACCTAAATCACATCCGTTGGTGTGTTGGGTGTAATTATTCTGTTCATTTCGTTTCAAAATTCTAACTTGTTTTATAAAATCAAGGTTAGATTTATCCTGAAATGTTTCAAGTTTGTCTGAACCCGTGGATCCAACAAAGTTCATTTTCGGTTCTCGTTTCTTAACAGGGGCTCTTTTGTTTTGCACCCATTGTTGTTGAACCTTAGGTGCTTGAACATTCTTGTTCTGAGCCTTCTTTCCCTGTCCCTTACCCTTTCCGGAGTTGACTTGTTGTTTTCGCTCAACTGTTGGTTTTTGGTTTCCGTATTGTTTTCTAATTTGTTCACACGGAATTGGATCACATTGAGTGACGGTAGCTTTGCCACTTTTGTTTCCCAAAAACTTGTCAGTACATCCTTCAAAAATTTGCTCAATTAAATCTTGATTTACATTTTTAATTGGAAAATCTTTGTTAGAGTAAATTTTGTCATCTCCTTTGAGCGTGTACAACAAGCTATTCTCCTCACTTGTAGAAACAAGGGACTCCATTGCTTTTGACATTTCAGTCTTACTCGGTTTCACTGGTGGATCACACAGGATGTGATTCTCGATTGGAATATCTGGTGTAACCGAGTTAGACTGTTGGTTCACAATTACATCAGATTCATCATCCGAAGAATCAGCATCCTCAACAGTGGGAGGACTCTGTTCCTTCACACATGATGAATCTGTCACATTCTCAGATTCAGATTCAGTTTCAGATTGGCCCGAGGATGATGTACCAGTTGTGAACCCGAGGCCTGCTGCAAAGTCATCTAGACTGAGTGGCACAGTAGGTTCAAAACGGGGCATATCCTCATCATCAGGCGATTTGGAGTAATTGTGATTCATTGGGGGAGGACATGATTTGAATCCAATACACGGTTTATCCCCCTTTTTCTTTCTCTCTTGAACGTCAATGATGTGATCCAATACAAAGCGGGAATTGGAATAGCTTTCCAGTTTCTGCTTAATTGTCTCACATTCACATCGAGCTGTTGCTAACTCAACCATTTGCTTTTCAATTGTGTCAATAAGATTATTGTTAGCATGTTGTTTACGCAAAACAGCCTTTTGTAATTCTGAAACATCATGTTTTAGTGACGCAATTGTAGCTTTAAATTCCTTTTCATTTCTGGTTAAAAATACATTAGCCTCAGCTGCTTTAGACAGATCTACAACCAATTCTTGATGGTGTTTGTGTGTGATTTCATATTCCTCTTGCAAAGCCTCGTGTTTGCTTTGCAATTCACAACACTCATCCTTTAAAGAAACATGTTTGTCTTGCAAGTCAAACAAACTAGCTTGTAAAGCATCATGTTTGCCTTGCAACTCAGACATGTTTGCCTCCAAATCAGCATTTTTAACACGCAAACTATCACAGTTATCACAATTAGCAGCAGTGGGTTCATCAACACATACCTGACCTGATGAACTGTCGACATTAGCCATAAAGGCTGAATGGAGAGAAGACGAAGAGTAAGCAGCTTGATCCACATGATCATTGCCTGAGGTGGAGGATTCGTCATCTGAGCTTCCACTATAACCAGAACTGTCTTCATCTTCAGACGATGCAACACCATTTGTGGAAGATTCTCCACCACTGGCGTGCTTTAAATCCTTTACAACTTCAGCAAAACATGCTGTTCCACCATTTCCTCCTTCTCCAAGCTGAAGCGACCAATCACAACCCTCGTCTATTTGAACCACCAGCCCCCGGTTGGCATTTGATGACCCTGCTTGGCCTTGGTTGTTGACAGGTATCATCGTACGAACATTGTTCCTGTTCTGGTTCTGCTGGTTGCCTTGATTTCTGAAGGGGTTTTGGTTTCCATGCTGAGCTGGTCTTGTGCATTCCCTTTTGAAATGACCCCGTTCACCACAGTTAAAGCATGTTACAGCTTGCTTGTCGAACCCATACTTGGTATCTTTCTTGCTTTCCAAGTTGGTTCTCCCCGTCCTTTCCATAAACTCCTTAGCTCTTCGAATTGCACTAGCAAGAGCCCATTTGATATCCATCATTTCAAACTCTTCCTTATCCACTTGCTGATAATCTTCATTGGTTAGATTGATATTCCCAATCTGACCTGCGACTAATCCACTATAAGCACTAACCAAGGTATTCAACATCTCCATATGCTCCTTGGCTACTTCGACACTGACTTTGGAAAAGTTGGAAGTGTCTAGTCTGACTGTGTTAGGATTGGAAGTGGCTTGAAAGTTTGAGGAGCTTCCATAAAACCCTTGCTGTTGCGGTTGTTGCTGCTGAGCTTTCGGTTGCACATTCGGTCTAGAAAACATCGTGTAAGCTGAAGGATCAAACTGATCTGTTGTTGAAGGTCCGGTGTTAGAGACAAAGGCTGTTTGAAGCTTCGCATGTTGAGAGGCTGGTCTTTCTCCACTGATACCTCCTGCAATCCCAAAGTACATTTCTGGATTTTGAGGAGTTTGTGTTCTTTTTGCCTTAAGCTTTTCTTCTACATCCTTGTTCTCCAGTTTTTGAATCAACTCATAAACGTTGATTGTGTCTAGAACACCATTTTCTTTGAGAATTTCAAGATAACTGCTCCACTTTGCTGGTAAGCTATCAGCGAATCTCTTCACCATTTCTTGTGGAGTGGCAGTGACTCGAAAACCAAACATCTCGCTCAACAAGTGATGGAACCTTGTAGATAGCTCTGCCAAGGTCTCATTCTCCATACACGTGAAACCTTCAAACTCTTTCTTCAGTAGCTCTTGCTTGATCTTTCTAGATTGAGCATTTCCTTCACATCGTAACGTAAGCATGTCCCACAAGCTTTTAGTAGTCGTGCAGTAAACAAACTGGTGGTAAATGTCTTTGTGAAGAGCTTGTGTGAGAATCATGAATGCTTTCTTTTCTAACTCAAACTTCTTCTTATCATCATCAGACATAGTGCTGTAAGTTTCTGGATTAGATCCTGCAACTTCCAAATCACTATCAAATGCGGTGAAGAAGCACATCCATAGATCTTGACCTTGCCCCTGAACATAAGTTCTCAGCCTTTCTTTCCACCATCCCCAATCATTGATATGATTTAGCTTTGGCGGTTTCGTGCTTGTACCAGTCTCACTGTCATTCTGCATCATAGATTGAATGCTGTTGCTTTGATTTGTGACCAATGCCCATTGATTTGCAGTTATCATTGCTGCTTGAGGTGGGACAATAGCCTGCATCCATGCTTTGTTGAAATCTGACGCAGATTGCGTAGCTGATGATTGCGTAGCTGCTGATTGTGGAGTTAGAGTCCACGCGCTTGGATCCCACTGACCGTTTGTTCCCATTTTATGAAAATTAATATATTAAGTGAAAATTGATTTAAAAATGAAAACAAGTTTTCTCTTTAAAAATTTAATTTTCACAAACTATGTTAAATTATCGAGAGATAACAAACAGCCGAAAGATCCTAGATCGAAAGACCTGAAAAACACAAACTGTTAGACTTAAACAAACAAGGATCGAAAGATCAACACCTGTTCGAAAGATCAACAGGGTTCGAAAGATCACTGTTGAGTTTCGAACAATGTTTTCGAAAGATTCTCCAACGAAGGATCCTTATCCTTCGAAAATGTACTGTAGACCGAAAGATGAACACTGATGAATGTCGAACGATGACTTCGAAAGACTTCGAAAGACTCCCCAGTCGAAGGATCCTTGTCTTTCGAGAAAGAACAGTAGACCGAAAGATGAATGTTTCGAAAAGATTCCTTGGTTCGAAGGATGATGATCTATCGAACCTCCACTGATCAAAAGATGGTCTTTCGAGTTCGAAGGATATCTTTCGAACGGTTCTGACACAGTTGACAATCGGTGACAAGTTGGTGAAAAAGTTGACGGGTTGGTGAGAAAGTATGTTCAGACCATATCTTGCAGGTCTGAATATGCAGGTCTTTCACCAAAACAGGTAAGGTCCGAATATTTTAATCAGTTAACAATTTCCAACACACAAACACTTTGTAATTTAAACTTTTTAAGATCAAAAGTGTAAAATACCAAGAACACTATGAATATCGGTTGAAGATAAGAAGAACAAACCCAGAAATATGAATATTTCTGCAAACCGACAACACTCCGAAACCCGATTTTAACAAGTTTTTCAGAAAATATAAACTATAAAAACCCGAAAAACAGTCCGAAAAACTCTCGGTTTTAACAAGGAGAAGAGCCAAAGCTCTGATACCACTTGTAGGTCCCTCTCGAGGATGAGATAAAAACCTTTTCCTTGTTATATCAAACACACTAGCGAGTGCGGAATCCAAGCTAGCATGCAACCGAGAATGTATACGAGAACAAGCACAAACACAACACACAAGATTCACCGATTAACACCACATGTATTAATACGAATGAAGGGTCCGGTTACAAGCTCAATGTTTACAGATATGTTCTATAAACTCTCAAAGTGTGTGTGTGCTCTCAACAGAATGCTCTCTCTGTTTCTCTTTCCTGAACTCACGAACTGAACACAACACATGGGTATATATACCCGACACAGCAGGTCTGGTCGAAGGATCAGATAGATTGATCGACAGATCATCTGTCGACCAGAAAGCCCATCGAAAGATCACATTCACCTCGAAGGATGATATCCTTCGAGGTCTATCCTTCGTGGACATCTTTCGAGCTCATCATCATCGAAGGATATAAGTAATCCTTCGATGACCATCCTTCGACTCAGCCATCTTTCAACCAATGTGCTAACTGTTTGGCCAAGTCAAACCAGGAGGATGGTTGACTTGGTCAAACTTACATTGAACGCACATTGTAACAAACTAAGACGTAACCCAGCCTAACATAAGACATCGTTTTGTATCATGACGAAATACAGACAAAGTACAGACACAAGTGCACCAACAAGTTTCCTCTAAATAAATTTTGGGACGAAATTTCCTAAAGTATGGGAGACTGTGACATATGTGCTTGTGTAATCATCGTACAAACTCATAACAATTAAATATCAATAAAACAATGTGTTTTAATCCCATTGTTTGTTATTTATGTTTGACATTTTGTAAGTTTTGATTTTTGATCGATTTTAAACTCTATATCGCTTTCTAGAAAGTTATACGCAAACTGATGCGTAAACGTAATCAGTTTAACACGACAAACACTCCAGAACAGAAACATAAGCTTAACATACCTTAAATAACCTTTACATAACTTAGAAATAAGTTTTAAAGGGTTTGGTATGGTAAAAAAAGTTTGTTCGCTTACAGGGACTATTTGCGTCAAACTGCAAAAGTCTGCCGTTTCGTATGGCAACGTACATTCCAGAATATGATCATAAGCTAAATACCATAAATAACCTTAATATAGCTTAGAAATAAGCATTGATAGGTTCGGTGTGCGAAAATATGCTTGTTTGATCATGCAGGGACTAAAAGCGTAAAAAACGGCGTAAGTTTGCATTTACGCGCATATCTTACATTCTGACCACATCCGGACATCCAAAAATTTTTATAGTCACTAAAACATTTTATTTTAGTGATCGTAATGCAAAAATACCATTCGTCGCTTAATTTGGATCGTTTTCGCGTCCGTTCGAGTTTCGTCGTAATTAACCGAACAACGTGACCGTACGACCAAACGAACTGACATCCGAGATTTTTCCGAGCATATTTTGAGTCCCCTATACTTTGACGACCTTGTAGAGCCTTGAAAATAGCTTAACGGAGGTTAAATACGTCAAAAATGCATACATAAGTGTGCAAGGACTCAAACTTCAAATTCTGAAATTTGCAGACCTATCCTCGCGCTGTGCGACGCCCAGGGGGCTTCTCTGTTGCGCCATGTGACCCCCTGGTGTCGATAGAATGCTGGTTTTTCAGCTGCAGCTTGATTCCTCCTTGTTTGTTTGATGGTTTCCTTTGTTTAGTGACCAAGTTAACACCTCTTCAAGGCTTCTAACCACAACCACACACTTGTATGGACCAGATCATTACTTGGGCAATACATAACACACTTGGCAAGATCTTGGAACATCTCAAAAACTATAAATACCCACCCTTTCTTCCTAGTTCATTGCTCATTCTCAATTTTGGAACTCTAAGAGGAGGAATCCCTGCTAAGGAGCCACCTACTAAGTTCTAAAACCTTCCTTCTAGCCTTTGAACACCTTGTAAATGTTCTTTCATGGCTTAGTAGTTATTTTCAACTATTTAGAGCTGAAAGTCAAACTGTTTGACCAACAATTTGACTTTCGGTTTTGACCATCAATTGGTCAAGTCAAAGTTCAATTGAACTTTACAACGTGATTGTAATCACGATGGTTATGATCCTTAGCGATTATACCTACTGATTACCACGTTAACTAGGTGTAGTGACGAGTCAAAGTTTCGGTCAAAATACGTACTTATGCGCATTTTGCGACGGAACTACTTTTAGGTATCAAAACACTTTGTTTTGATACCAAATCAGTTTTCTAAGTTAGTTAAACATGGTTTGACATGTTTAACTCGTCACTACTAGTTTAGTGCTTGTTTAGGGTCGTAAGTTAAGCGGTCTAAACAACCGCTTAGACTTTCGAACCCGACCCGTTTGGTCGATCATTAGGATCCGACCAAGCTTATTTAGTGATCATAGTTGCATAGGGAATAACCTACTGAGGTTATACCTTATGATCACATAGGTTGGTTAGTTATTTGTTAAGTAGATTATATGCCCATAGAAAATGACCAAAATGCCCTTTTGAATCATAAGTTCATATTTTGCATATGTGATCAAGTTTTTGACATATAATCTGATTTAGTAACATATTTAGGCATAATTGGGCATGTAAGACTTGACATAGGACATAGATAACCATCCGACCTTATTTTTACGCAAACGACGCGTTATAGTAGCTTAAACTACCGTAACGGGTCGAAACGTGTCACACCCCCAAAATACCACTTGCGGAAACACCGCAGGACTTGTAACGTACCAGGATCTTAGCCACCAATCACATTGAACTCATAAGTATGTTAAAATAAAACTTTCATTCATTAACATAAAGTGTTACAAAACGTTACATATAATTCGTTGTATACAGCGGAAGCATAACTCATTTGTTAAGTGTTTCATAAACCACGCGTGCGTAAACCATTAGACTTGTATTATGAATCCATGTGTCACGACCCATGACCACTCCAGCCTTCCAGACAGCAAGTTCCAATGCTATAAATCTACAGACCTGCAAGCATGCAGACAAGTGTGTCAGACGACGCTGGTGAGTTCAAATTTTTGTTAACGCGTTTAGTTACCAGTTACCAGATTAAAACATTTCACAGATTTGATGTTGTTATTAACTCGATTACCGCAGATGGCAGCTACATTTGTTTGCCCAACCCCAATGTCTCTATCAAAACATTGGTCAAGTGGTTAAGGTAATTAGTTCACGCCCATCCTCCCCGGTACGGTGTGAGGGTGCCAAACCTAATAGCGCTATCAACTAATAACCTCGTTGCCTCCCCGGCAACTAGTCGGTAGATGTAAGGGGTCTTATCGATAGAAATGAGTGTAATAACAAACATCCCAATAACCGGAAATTCCTCCCCGGAACGTTACCCGATATCCCTCCCCGGGATGCATGCTTGGAAAAAGAGCAGTGAACTCACCTTGGTTTGCTCGGTAAGATTAGTTACTTGTTCATACATAATCAGTCAAAGCCTATGATGTTCATATACACGAAATCAGTTTATGTTCACGTCGTTCACGTATGTTCATAGTGTATATTCATAGCAAGTATCATCGCATAATAGATAACAATCATTCATAACATACGTAACAGACAAGTTCACTATTTACATGCATGTCTCGTAATAGTACCTAACAGTTAAGTGTGCTATTCATCCTACGCAAGCCATGTTTCCTCAATTATATAACATCATTTAACAGGAAAATAATAATCATTCAAGTTCCATACACATAATAAACCACAGTCTGTTGATCATAGTTTTTCAGTTAACATGGTGAGCGACAAAACATGTAGGTGTTTCATCGGCATATAGATGACGAAACATGTAGGTGACGAAACATGTAGGTGTTTCGTCGGCATATAGATGAAGAAACATGTAGGTGTTTCGTCGACTGGGTAACATTGTGGGAAGGGTCTTTCGTCGCTGCTGGATTTGGCGAAATACCCTGCTCTTTGCCGAATCCCAGCACATCAGTTATGGCTCCCCCCACAAACCCTAACTTTCCAATAACAGTCTTATCAACAACAATCATTCCAATCATCATTCAGTTTATTCTAATTACATAATCATCATCACAGTCAATCAACTAAACGAATCTGATATTCATCATATTCATGTGATCATTAACGTGGCAAGACTTATCATTCAAATCCGAGTTTCACATAAACAACCTGTTGCTTCGCACACACATTATCAACATTAAAAACAGGACATTCAAACTCGTAATCCTTAACCTCCCTACTAACCAGATTAAATTGAATAAGATCAAATAATTGTTAATCAAGTTCACACATAACAAGCTGTTCACGTTTTATAAAATACTGTTAATCAAATTCACACATAACAAGATCAAATAATTGAGAATTAATACAAATATGAATCCACTAACCAAAGACTCGATCACATGGGATGATGCGTCGGGGGGAGGGGTCCACTGCCGTCACGGTTCAAGAGAGTGTATAGGGTTTTGGGGGTTTCAGTTACACTAATAGAGGTTATACGCAACCATTTTGGGCCAAAGTAACCTGGGCCGAAGCCCTTAATGGTGAAAGACCTCAGTGGACGAAAGATGTATGTTTCGTCCAACTTGAGAGTGATGAAACTCTACTCTCAATATTTTATCGGATCCTATAAACATTGATTGGGCTGATCTGTTGCACATGGGGCTTTGCAAATGAAATATCAAAATGGAATCCAACTTCATGTGCTGACACTTAATCTGTGCAATCATGTGATTAAATGAACTAGGCATTAAATGTTGTTCATTGTTTGGGCCGACAAACTTGTATAGTGTGATTCTATTGGACTTCAATCAGTACATAGGCCACAATTGCATAGATAACTGAGATACTCACATGGGATGCCAACTTCTTTTAACACACATTAAATGAACTGCATGTGTCACACCCTGACTTTTGCGGAAGCGTATGATGTATGACTGGTTTAATATCATTGCATTCAATCGTAATAAACAACTACATGATCAAAATGATGTTCATCCATTCATAAAATTTGAGTATTACAAACACTGATTATTCAAGTTTTTAAAACACAACCTTCGGCTAGGTTACAAACCAAAAAGTGGATGACATCTAAACTTGAAGTCTATTTCTAGTTACGATACCCGCGCCCAAGATCCATCCTGTTACCTGAAATACATGTAATTTTGGAAAACATCAACAAAAGTTGAGCGAGTTCATGCGTCTTGTATGAGTACTGAAATCTTGTAAATCTTTGAGAGACTCCTTTGTAAACAGGTATGAAAAGCGTGTATGTACATGAATGTTTCACAAGGACTTTAAGGCATGTGAGGACATAGGAAGCACTCGTAATGGCTTATACCCTTGTCGATTTTCCTCGACTGTGTTGATTAACCTCGACTGTGTCAATTTACCTTGACTGTGTCGATTACCCTCAACTGTGTCGATTATGCTCGACTGGGACTCCGAAGCACTACTCGGTTCTAGTTGTGACCATGAGTGGGGTTCGGCCGTACCTGTTAGATCTAACCCTCGTCCCTAATTAAGTATTAATGGCATTTCAATATCTAGTCTATGCTCATATGATCTAGTATTTCATAGGCCTTTCGTAGGCATTTCATAGGCATTTCATACCGTTTAAGCATTCGTAACATGTATTTCACCCCCGAGAGTTATAAAACCAAAAACAGTTAAAGAAAAGGGGGAGCATGAACTCACTGTTTCGCGTCTTCAGTATTCGTAACTCAAGTCTCGTCAACAAACACGACTACCTACAATGTGTTAGGGTCTATTAGACGAGCGGGCCGTGCCTTGCCTTAGTCTTCATGTTTTGAGTTACGTTTCCTTTATGTCTCTAACATTATTCCAAAGTTATAATACTTCTCAAGTATTTATTTTTGTATTCCCTTCCCAAGGATGGGAGTATTTCATACATGTGTATTTGTATTCTTGTATTTGTAGTTTCCAAAATAATATATTTTCAAGTTGCACTTAGAAAATGTATGTAGACTTGTTTTGTCCAAAAATAATGTATTGTCAAGAAAATATATATTTTTCTTCAAAAATCATATATCTTCTAAATATTCTAAGAAAATATATTTTTACTTCCAAAAGTAATATATTTTCTCTTTGTCGAAAACATGATATACTTTGTAATAATAACGAAAATCATATTTTCATTTCTTGTGTCCAAAATAATATTTACCAAAAATATATTTATAAGAGTACTTTCCGGAATATTTCATAAGTTACGTTTTATCGTTCGGTTTCTCAATATCAAGTGTGTAACTTATATTTCATTCCTTGTGATTTTTGGTTTTATTTTGGAGTTGTAATTTCTTGGTATTTTTGTTAAGTCATATTATAAAAAAAATATAACTATACACAAAGTATACACATATTCACACAAGTGTCTTTAGGATAAAATATATATTATAAATATATATTTACCCATTTTTATTTACAAAAACCAACTTCCAATATTTGTATTTTTGTTACAAAAATTTATGTTATAAATCGTAGTTTAAAACACACTTGTGAACACTTGTTTAGAAAATATTTTCTAAGTGTTGGAATTTTTTGAAAATTTCGCCATAGTTTCCTTTGTAAACGGAGGTGTCCATGCTATTTAGCATATCATTTTCAATTCAAAAAATCATCACACAATGATCAACAATCAACTCTAGACAATAATATACTTATCAAGTATAAAAACTATACAACTTTCATAACAACATGAACTTGATCTTTCCACAAAAACTTGTAGTATCTTGGTGATGTTTTTAGTGGACTTAGTTACTTTCCAAAATATATTTACTTCTTGGTAAACTTCATTCTTGAAAAGATTTAGTGTTTACAACTTGTAAACACATTTTACAAAAATGTTTCTTTATTAAACCTTCTTGTTTCTCTAGTGTCTACACACTTGTTATTCCACTAAAAATGGTCTAAGTTTAGTAAAAACCAGGATCTTTCAAAAATCATATTTTGAACTTGGTTTTCTTGGAAAATCATTCCTAAATCTTGGATCTACAAGTTTACTAGTTCACTTTGTTCATTACTTTTTAAGAAATCATTTTGTTTATCAAGTTCATGTCCATACGTGAAGATGATTATCTTATGTTGTTACATAATCATCTTCCTACTTGCTATTTTATGTGTTAAATCACCATCTAGCAAGCTTCATGTGATGATTAACATCATCATCCCAAGAAATCAACAAACAATTATCATTCATGCACTAAACAACATCATTTCAACAAGATTTTATCATATTTCATCTTATGTTTCAAGATTCAAGTGTATGTCTTTTAGTGTTCTTGCGTTAATCATCATACTACAACTTTTACCCACTAAAAATATGAAGTAACAAGGATCAAGAGAGCCTTACTACTAGCTTCAAGCTAGGGAAGAAACAATGGTGAAGATGAAGTGGATAAAAGCTTGCAAAGGAGGTCCTTCAAGTTCCGAGGCCACCAAACCTTCTTATATGGCTCCTTGCACCTTTGATCACCCTTGGATAGTCTTGGAATGGCTTGGAAAAATTGATGGAGATTAGGGGGTGTTGGGTCGTAGCTTATTGAGATGGAGAGAGAGGTGTTGTGGTGAGTGGTAAGAATGATGAAGATGGTTATGATCTTGAAGTTAGAATTTTATAACCCATGTTAAGCTATTACCCAAAGGTTCCTATGTCTCTTAAGTACACCACCAAATCTTCCACCAAATCACATGGGATTGTATAAGATCTTGATGAGATTATGTAGCATCTACTAATTAGGCCATGTGGCCGATTTCTAGGATGTGGGGAGGGGGTCCAATTGTAACTTTTAACCAATTAGTTGTCATGTAATCCATATTCAAGTATTTAATTAGGTACTAGATATTTTAGTGGGTGTTACGGTGTTCGGGGATCATAACTAGCTCAAAAATAATAACACAATGCTTCTAGCAATATTTTTGTGTTCCAGGTAATGTCCGGTTGTTCGGTTAGATATTGGTTCATTAAAGTGTCAAGTTGTTTCGTTTAGTGTTCATTAAGTACCCTTTTGTGACACTTTTAATTCCCGACACTTAGGAAAGCATACAGGACCATTTCCCCATATTTTTGCACATTACTAGCTTGTTAAAAAGCTGAATTTTGCTGAATTATGCAGAATTCGGCACTTTATGTGAGTTTTAGGCACTTTCCGGCACTTTATCTATCACTTAGGCATGCAGTTTTGGGGTCCTTACTTCCTTACACACTATACTAGTGTATCACTTGGTCGCTGGCTCATACCGGGCCTCAAAATACTGTCTGTCTATGTACTGAACTTCGTCAGCATTTTTAGTTTGTGTGGGAATGGTGCCAATTCTGTTCTGTGTATCATTAGAACTATCTCGTGTTGCATGTAGCAACGATAAAAGTCTTGCAACATTAAATGCCGTTGTATGTATATAACAGTAATCAAAAATTCATTTGTCTTGTAAACTAGATCATGCACAGTTATTAAAGCACATATTACTGTTCAATTAGTGTTCGGAATGTATGGAAAAGTGACAGTTGTCACAGTATCCCCCCGTTAAAAGAATTCCGTCCCAAAATTCAAGTGATGCCATCGGTCGCAGGGTGTGACAACTCGAGTTTCCAAGATTTCCATCTTCGCATTAATTGCATGTTAATTGTTTAGGTTGCTTGTTTATTGTTAACTTGTTTGTTTACACGACTTGTTTCCCTTGTAATTGTACACGTTGGATTATATGTTGAGATGTTTATTTGATATGTACCTATTTGATGTGATTTAAAGTATTTGGTTACATGAACTTGTAAACTGTTTGAGATTCGGTGCTATACCTGACGAAACAACCCGATGAAACAATTTCAGTTTCGCCATAAACCATTTCGACGAAACAGGGAGTGTTTCGCCATCTTCATCTCGACGAAACACAGCGTTTCGCCGGCCCACTATTACGCAGGGGCCCAGGAAAGGCCCAGCTCGATTATATAACAATATAGGGTAGCACTAGAATACGTATTTGGCTGATTTGCAAACCCTAGCTTCCTTTTCCTCTCAGTTAACCGACGGAAACCATCACTGTCATCCTTGGAGACTTTCAAGTCCTTCGTTTTAATCCCTATACATCTCGGTTAGTTTATTGCTAATGTTTATCAGTTCTTGAATGCATGACTAGTATGATGATTGTTAATAGATTGATGTAGACTGGGGTTTAATGATAGAAGATAAAGATGAATGTTTGTGATTACAGCGATTTGCTTATGATTAAATTGATTCACTGGGATGATGTTAGGGTTGACATGTTGTGTTATCTGTGGAGTTTATGTTAGTGTAGAATCTGACCATATCCATTGGATCATAACCATATGATGATTCTTTGTAATAGAGAACCAACAGATCTAAATGATTACCAATCGTATATACATGTAATGATTGTGTAGGGTAGATGTCTGTTTAGCAACTGTTATGCATAGAGTACAGGTTACATATGTGATGATCAATGATTACCGCGTTGTATGATAACTGGCTGTTCGAGATTAGTGTAAAACGGCTGTTCAGAATGATTAGGGTTTCTATGTGTAAGTGATAACACGACGTAACTGAATTGCATCCTGGACGAAACGCCAATCACGACAAAAGTGGCACAACAAAACAAATGTGTTTCGCCGAGGGTAATCACGACGAAACAGGGGATGTTTCGTCGAAGGGGTTCACGACGAAATCAGTGTGTTTCGTCGAGTTATTAAACATGCACAGTAACTCAGTTAAGTCTGTTAAAGATTAACTAGGTTAGTCATATACTGTTAAATGTAAAGCATGGTTGCATGAGCCTGTATAACTGATAAATGCTATGTGTTAGTTGTTACTTGCATGTACGTGATGATCTTAACTGTTAGTCGAAACTTGTAAATGTCTACTAATTGTGTGTACGTGCAAACCATAGGCCTTGATTGATTAATTGGAACCAAGTAATTAATCAAACCGAGCAAACCAAGGTGAGTTCACACTTCTAAGGCATGGGATTCCCGGTGGGTTGGGAATGGGATTGAATAACTACGACAGAACTTGTACATATACCACTACTAGACTACGTACCACCGTCCTCGGATTGGGAAGGACGCCAGCACTAAACCTTCGTACTCGCTACGTACCACCGTCCTCGGATTGGGAAGGATGCCAGCGCTAAATCTACGTACTCGTTACGTACCACTGTCCTCGGATTGGGAAGGACACTTACGTAAAACCTACGTAATCTCATACTTATCACTGTCCTCGGATTGGGAAGGACACCTATAGATACCACTAGTCTAGTAATATACAACATGGGAAGCCCCCACTAAATTATCGTAAAGGTTTGGGAAACAAGGATACTGGGTAACACATGATTCTGAAACAAACTTACGATTTCTGATAAGAACTCAATAACTGAACAATCAACTGTGAACTCGCTCAACTTTGTTGTTGACTCGTTGTTACATGCCTTGCAGGTCGATAGGTACTCATGGAGCTTGCACAGGGAGGCGCGATCGTTGTGGGACATGGACAATGGGTGCCATGTTAAAAACATTATAACATTTCGAACTTAATACTTATGTTGGGTTTTCACATTTATGCTTCCGCTAAACGCTTAACTATGTTTTGTTTTGAACACCTTTTGTATTGTTGGTTTGAATTTTATTTATTACATACAATGTTCAATATGATTGGTGGCTTGATCCTGGTCAGTCACGCCTCCAGGCAGTGATACTCCGCGTGTGGATTTTGGGGGTGTGACAGATTGGTATCATAGCCATTGGTTATAGTGAACTTGGTTTTAATAAGGGAAAAAGTTTTTTTTTTTGTTAAAACCAGACTATAACCTGTACAGTGCTTAACGATCCACAACGACGCTTCGCTCCACGTGCAAGACTCAACACTATAGGTGATATTTATGTTTATATTGCCTACTTGCTAGTTACATAGAACTTTGCTCGTGGTATGCTTAGATAAACGTAACAACTATTGTTTGAAAACACTTGTGTGCTTACTCTCTTCTGTCATCGCATTTTCGCGAACCTTTCTCACCCATGTTTCCTTTGATATGAAGATCATGAGTGGATGTGTTAACCTAACTCAAGCCCAGTTAACGGCTTTGATTAACCAACAAGTTGCTGCGGCACTTGCAGCCGCTCAAGCAGGAGGTATACCCTGCAGTCGCAACTCACTCTAGGATCTTTAGATCCTACCCTCATAAACCAACTCTTGTGTTTAACCTTGTCCTGTTCTTATACACAACAAGTCAGAACGCTCAGCCACCTGTATGCACATTCAAGACGTTCATGGACTGTCGTCCTAGTACTTTCAGTGGCACTGAAGGAGCCGTAGGACTCCTCCACTGGTTCAAGAAGCTCGAATCGATCTTCGAGATGTGTGAATGCCCTGAGGCTCGTAGGGTGAAGTATGCCACTGGTACTCTCGAAGGCACTGCGCTAACCTGGTGGAACGCGCAAGTTCAAATGTTAGGGCTAGCAGCTGCTAATGCCACCCCATGGAACGACTTCAAGGAACTGATCAAGCGAGAATACTGTAATCGTGATGACATCCACAAACTGAAAGTGGAGTTCTTTAACCTGAAGATGACGGGTTCAGAGATAGAGGCGTATACGAAGTGATCCAACGAACTGGTAGTGTTATGTCCAACTATGGTGGATCCTCCCATTAAGCGTATCGAGCTGTACCTCAAAGGCTTAGTACCAGAGATTCAAAGCCATGTGACTGCTGCTAACCTTGCTACCATCCAGGATGTTACTCGTCTTGTTCATCGTCTCACAGACCAGGCAGTGGAACAGAACAAGCTGCCTAAGCATATAGGTGCTACTGCTACTACTACTCCTGCTATTCCCAGTGACAACAAACGAAAAATGGGATGGAGCCTCTAGCAAGGGTTCGACTACAGTTCAGTCCCAGGCCTAGCAGCGAAAGATTGATGACTACCAGAGTCCTGGTCAGCAATCTTCTGGTAGTCAAGGGCAGGGTGGATATCGAGGAAACCACCCAAAGTGCAACAAATGCAACAGGCACCACAGTGGTCAATGCAACAAGGGACGTTGTCAGAGGTGTCTCAAGATGGGTCATGAAGCCAAGGATTGCAGGAGCTCACGGCCTACAAATCAGAATCGTCACCAGCAACAACAAGCACCGCAGAATCAGCAACAGGGCAACAGGGGATGCTTTCAGTGGGGCGCTGAAGGTCACTTCAGGAGACACTGCTCGCAGTTAAATCAGAATCAGAACCGCAACCAAGGAAACGGGAACAATAATGGGGGCAACAATGGGGGAAACAATGATGGCAACGGTGCTAGGGGTTAAGCGTTCGTGCTGGGTCAGGGTGACGCAAGGAATGATCCTAACGTAGTGATGGGTAAGTTCCTTCTCGATGACTTTTATGTTACTGTTTTATTTGATTCGGGTGCCGATACCAGTTATGTGTCTCTAAAAGTTAGTCAAATGCTCAAGCGCACACCAACACTTATGAACACCAAGCACATAGTAGAGTTAGCAAATGGGAAAAGCCTAGAGGCCACACATATAATTAAGGGTTGTAATCTAGTTTTAGCGGGTCAGACCTTCTCCATCAATCTTATTCCTATAGTTCTGGGTAGTTTCGACATCGTTATTGGGATGTATTGGTTATCCCAACAGCAAGCAGAGATCCTATGCAAAGAGAAGATTGTTCGTATTCCCCGTTCTGGTAAAGAACCTCTCGAAATTCAAGGCGACAAGAGTGGTGCTGTGGTGGGCATCATCTCCTTTCTTAAGGCCCAGAAGTGGTTGCGAAAGGGCCACACCGCTTTTTTAGCACTTGTTACTGACGCATCAACGAAAGAGAAGAGAATAGAGGATATTCCAGTAGTATATGATTTTCCTCAAGTGTTCCCTGAAGATTTAACTGGGCTACCGCCTCATCGCCAAGTCGAATTCCAAATCGAGCTAGCACCTGGAGCAGCGCCCATAGCTCGAGCACCTTATCGCTTAGCTCCAACCGAACTGGAAGAACTGCCCAAACAATTGCAAGAACTTTTGGATAAGGGTTTCATTCATCCTAGCTCTTCGCCCTGGGGAGCTCCAGTGTTGTTTGTGAAGAAGAAAGACGGTACCTTCCGTATGTGCATAGATAACCGCGAACTCAACAAGGTGACCGTGAAGAATCGCTATCCTCTTCCACGCATTGATGACTTAATCGACCAGTTGCAAGGGTCGAGCTTCTATTCAAAGATTGATCTGAGGTCAGGTTACCATCAACTGAGAGTCCGAGACGAGGACGTCTCCAAAACAGCATTCAGAACTCGCTACGGCCACTACGAGTTTCTGGTCATGTCATTCGGGTTAACAAACGCACCTGTGGTTTTCATGGATCTTATGAACCAAGTGTGCAAACCATACCTGGATAAGTTCGTTATCGTATTTATTGATGACATTCTGATCTACTCTAAGAGTCAGGAGGAGCACGAGCAACATTTGCAACTTATCTTGGAACTTCTTCGAACAGAGCAACTTTATGCTAAGTTTTCGAAATGCGACTTCTGGATTCGTGAAGTCTATTTCCTAGGCTATGTGGTAAACAAGGATGGGATTCACGTTGATCCATCAAAAGTCGACTCGATCAAGAACTGGCCTGCACCGCGTACACCAACAGAAATCTGCCAATTCTTGGGTTTGGCGGGCTATTACAGAAGGTTCATCAAGGATTTCTCCAAGATTGCACAACCTTTCACTGCACTAATTCAGAAAGGTGTCACCTATCGTTGGGGTAATACACAGGAATCTACATTTCAGCACTTGAAAGACAGACTTTGTAGCGCACCGATTCTTTCATTGCCTGAAGGCACAGACGATTTTGTGGTTTATTGCGACGTGTCAATTCAGGGTCTTGGTTGCGTGTTGATGCAACGGGATAAAGTCATTGCTTATGCATCGCGCCAACTTAAAGTTCACGAAAAGAATTACACTACACACGATCTGGAGCTGGGAGTTGTTGTTTTCTCACTTAAGATATGGAGACATTACCTATACGGTACCAAGTGCACCATTTACACCGATCACAGGAGTCTCGTGCATATCTTCAAGCAAAAGGAGTTGAACATGCGACAGCGTCGATGGGTCGAGCTTTTAAACGATTATGAATGCGCGATCAAGTACCATCCGGGCAAGGCCAATGTGGTGGCCGATGCCCTCAGTCGAAAAGATACTACACCTAAACGCGTGCGTGTGTTACAACTCACCATTCAATCGAGTCTTCCTTCCCAGATACGAGATGCTCAGGTAGAAACATTGAAACTAGAAAACGTCAGGGCTGAAGCCCTACGCGGCTCAAGGCAGCGGTTAGAACAAAAGGAAGACGGCGCCTACTCCGTAGCAGGATGCATCTGGGTCCCACTCTATGGCAATTTACGAGAACTTGTAATGGATGAAGCACATAAGTCTCGTTACTCGGTACATCCTGGTTCGGATAAGATGTACCACGATCTCAAAACTACATATTGGTGGCCTAGCATGAAAGCTCACATAGTAACTTACGTTAGCAAATGTTTGACTTGTGCGAGAGTCAAGACTGAATATCAGAAACCATCGGGCCTACTCCAACAACCAGAAATACCACAATGGAAATGGGAGCAAATTTCCATGGATTTCATTACTGGCCTGCCTAGATCTCAACGTGGAAATGATACCATTTGGGTGATAGTGGATCCGTTGACTAAGTCTGCACACTTTTTGCCTATCAAAGAAACAGACAAGTTCTCTACTTTGGCAGACGTATACTTAAAGGAAGTGGTTTCGAGGAACGGGGTGCCAACCTCTATTATTTCCGATCGTGATGCACGTTTTACTTCAGAACTGTGGCAAGCGATGCACAAATCTTTTGGCTCTCGATTAGACATGAGAACAGCTTATCACCCGCAAACGGATGGGCAGTCTGAACGCACCATCCAAACTCTAGAAGACATGCTTCGTGCATGTGTAATCGATTTCGGCAACGGCTGGGAAAAACACCTCGCGTTGGTGGAGTTTTCGTATAACAACAGTTACCACACCAGCATTCAAGTCGCTCCGTTTGAGGCATTGTACGAACGTAAATGCCGATCACCTCTTTTCTGGGCAGAAGTTGGTGACAGCCAGATCACGGGTCCAGAACTTGTAGTAGACACAACGGAAAGGATTGCACAGACACGACAATGAATGGCGGCAGCTCGGGACCGTCAGAAAAGCTACGCTGATAAGCGTAGGAAACCACTCGAGTTCCAGGTTGGGGATCGAGTGCTACTCAAAGTCTCACCTTGGAAATGTGTAGTCTGCTTTGGCAAGCGAGGCAAACTTAACCCGCGATACGTTGGACCTTTCGAAATCATAGAGAAAATAGGCAAAGTGGCCTACAAACTGAACCTACCAACAGAACTCAGTGGAGTTCACAACGTATTTCACGTGTCAAATCTGAAGAAGTGTCTGTCAGATGAGACCCTCATAGTTCCTTTTAAGGAGCTCACTATAGACGACCAGTTGCGATTCGTCGAGGAACCAGTAGATATTTGTAACACCTGTGTCATCTCAACCATCAAACAAATTCCAAACCAATGAAATATTGTATTTCATACTTTGGACTTGTATAAATATGTGTATCTTTTGCACATATCGACTTATGTTCGATTTCAAGCTCTAAATCGCTTTCTGGAAGGTTATACACGTACTAATGCGTAAATATAACCAGTTTAATGCAACGAACACTCCGGAATAGTGAAATAGGCTTAACATACCTTAAATAACCTATACATAACTTAGATATAAGTTTTGGAAGGTTTGGTGTGGTGAAATCAAAGTTAAATCGCTTACAGGGACTAAAATTGACAAACTGCGAAAGTATGCCAATTTGAACTGTAACAGACATTCCGGAACATGACCATAAGTTAAACATACCATAAATATCCTTCACATAGCTTAGAAATAGGCTTTGAGGGGTTCGGTGTGCTAAAATAAACTTTTGGGTCATTCAGGGACTAAAAGTGTCAAAAAGTGCACAAGTTTGCATTTTCGCGCATAACTTACGTTCTGAATACATCTGGACATCCAAAAATTTATGTAAGCATGACTACATTATATTTTAGTGTTCGCCATAAGAAAAATCCATTCGTCGCATCCTTTGGATCGTTTTTGCGTTCGTTACGACTTCCGTCGTAATTAACCGAACAACGCAATCGTACGGCCAAACGAACCGACATCCGAGATATTTTTGAGCACAATTTAAGTTCCCTATACTTTAACTTCATTTTAGAGCTTTGAAATGGGGTTAACGGGGCTTAAACGTGTCAAAAATGCATCGAAAACCAAGTTTAGGGGCTGCAGGGACCAAAACTGTAAATCTGCCAAAGTTGTTACCTTACGGACCTCAACATTGGCAGCTTTGAGGTCCGTAAAGCAAGTTCAGACCAGATGCAGAGTACTTAACAGCCTGTTTTCAGCTGTTTTGCACTCCTAATCTCTCTTCCACATGTTGATACCTTATGGTGGGTGGCCAATTAACCTACCATAAGCTTCCGACACTTGTACGGGTGAGATCAAGGCACGTTTCCCGATAAACGATCCTAACGGTGGTGCATTTACTATAAATACCCATCCATACTCAACACAAAAACCCACCAAAACTGATCCAAATGCTCTAAGTTGAGGCCTTCGCTTCATACCTGAGCTATTCGATCACGATTCACTAGCGGGGACCCTTCGTAAGTATTCTTTCGTTCTTTTCTTTATTTTTACTGCTTTTCGAGTCATAAAGTCAAACTTTGTTTGACTTTCAGCGTTGACCAGTAATGGTCAATGCGAAGTTCGTTAGAACTTCGCAACGTGATTGTAATCACGATGGTCATAGTCCCTTGGGACTATGCCTACTGATTACCACGTTGTCTAGGGTCGTAGGGTAGGCGATCTAATAAATCGCCTATACCTTCAAACCCAACCCAGTTTGGTCGATCATTAGGATCCGACCAAACACATTAGGTGACCATAGTAGGTAGGGAATAACCTTCCGAGGTTATACCCTATGGTCACATCGTTTAAGTAGTTGTATGATAGGTAGTTTATATGCCTTAGGTAAATTACCGGAATACCCTTTTCATGTATAATTGGTAATTAAGCATATGTAACCTAAACCTTTGTCACATAACTGATTATGTAATATGTTTAGGCATATAACACTTGTCATAGGGCTAGTTAGGCGATCCGAACACGTTTCACGCGAACGACGCGTTAAAGTAGCACAAGCTACCTAAACGGGTCGTAATGGGTCGTAGACACTTAGGTTAAGTTTCATTTAGTATGTAGGCTTTGTTAAACCAAATGACACGAGTCTCTACACTCGTTTGATTTACAAACCCTAATGCTACCCGATCTTCCGATTTAGGTCCGGTTTATTAATGTAGCTACCTATACTAGGTGCCGTTTGATATCCGCGATCTCTAGCATTGTTTAGTTGTTACTCAAGGACTACTGAGCAATCTCAGGTGAGTACATAGACCCCTCTTTTACCGTTTTCCAAACTGTTTTGGGGTGGAACACATGTGCCTACTTGTTACTTTCATGCTTTCCTGTTTTCACATCATATACTGCTATGTTCGTTAGTACATTATAGTACATGATTTCATTACATTTCATGCTATGTATTGCCATTGTGTGCATTACTTAGTACATTGTTTTACATGACATTTTGACATAGACATTTCGACATAGACATTTTAACATGATTGACATTGATCATGTATTTCTCACAAAACATAACTTTGATTTAAACCAAGTTTTACTTCAATACTTTGTTGTTGTGCATATGGTTTAGTTGAGACATTTCACTTGCCATACATGGATATTTGACATAGACATTTGACATGGATATTTGACATAGACATTTGACCTGGATATTTGACATAGACATTTTGACATGATTTACATCTTGACATGAATACTTTGACATATTATTCAATACATTTGACAATTGATTTAAACATAGACATTTTACATTGTTTGGTTTGGTTTGATTAAGTGATTTAGTAACGATGCGTGTGTAATATGATACAAGCATGGTGGATACGCCGCTGGTACTTCCTATATATAAGTGTTTGTATGGTATTACATATTGTAGCGTTATTTGAATCATTTCAGTTTGGTACATATGACATTTTATACAAATAACATACTTTTCACAAGACATTGTTTTACAAACAACCTATCTTATACAAATCCATTTTACTATGGTTATTCATTTAACCATACATTATTCATTTATTGTATACATATCATCTGAACTCATTGTTTTTCAAATGATTTACAAAACAAAGCAAATTACAAGGTTCATGACTAAACATTTTCTCAAATACAAGTCATGAATCCTATTTTCACAAAACCTATGTATCTCACAGGCATTTTTATGCTGACGTACCTATTTTCACATGTGTTTTTCAGGAACTGTTGCATAAGATGATCAAGATACACATAGGCAGACTTGGGCTTTAGTGACAATAAAAGATGCAAGACTAGTTAATTATGTTGTTTTTCCTTGTTTGATTAGACATTGTATCACTTTTAATTAATAAAACGAAACTTCAATTGCTATGGATTTGAAACATTAATTCTGTTACAACACTCCCCGATGTTTCCACCACGTTTCGTATGTTCTACGTGGTCGGGGTGTGACAGAAAAGATGGTATCAGAGCCAATGGTTATAGGGAATTAGGTTATTAGTAATTAGAAATGCTTTGACCTAGTCTATAACCTTCTTAGGACCCTAACGCGAGTTTACTTGCGTTTAGTCATAAAACAATACTGTCACCTATCCTTAGGCGACGACCACAACTAGAACATAAATTTCAAAACCGCTTTGAAAACTAATCATCTGTTCTAGGATGATTGATTACAAGGTTTTGAACCCTCTGTTATATGGTTTTGAACCCCTTTGAGTTTTCAAAATCTCGTCAAGGTTTTGGGTTTTAAATAATGTGAACACGTGCAAACTGGAAGGGTGAATGCTTGTATTCTGGGTTTTCTGGCTAGGCAAGCACTTCGTATACATCTCATCAGACGCGAGACCAGTTGTGCTTACCTGGGAATTCTTGGAATGAGTGTTCACTTATAGGCGAGCATGTCTTCGCGATACATTATTTTTGACCTATTTACTTGATTCTTCACCAGGGTCGTTTGTTGCTTTGTAGTAACAAACAAATGGCCACTATCCTTGCTTTCATCAGATTTGTTTCATCTCATTCTTTTCGTCTAACTCTCTCACTCGTTTCCTTTCATGTTCCTCTTTTAGAATGCCTCCTCGACGCGAAAATCAGATGGCGCCTGCCGAGCTGGCGGAAATCATCGCGCAGCAAATGGCTGCTGCCTTCCCAAATCTTTGTGCTCAAATAATACAAGCCATCAACAACAACAATGCTCCATGCAACTTCAAAAGTTTCAACTCGGCCAAACCGCTCAAGTTTAGTGGTTCTGAGGGAGCAACTGGGCTTCTACAGTGGTTCGAGAGCATTGAGAATACGTTCTGTCACGTTCAGTGTCCTGAAAATCGCAAGGTCGAGTTTTCTTCGAGTGTGTTTCAGAAGAGGGCTCTTACGTGGTGGAACGGGATTATGAGAGACCGGGGTGCTGAAGTTGCACTAGCACAGACTTGGGCCGAGCTTAGAGCTCTTATGATGAGGGAGTTCTGTCCTCGTCATGAATTGCGAGCTTTGGAGAGGGAGTTTGATGATTTGAAGCAAGACAGTGGTGAACATCGAGCCTATACTGACCGTTTTGAAGAATTGAGCCTGTTGTGTCCCGCTATGGTTACTCCTGTGGATAAGGCGATCGAGAAATATACTGATGGTCTTCCTGACCTAGTTCAGGATATTGTTACTGGCAGTAACCCTACTACTGTCAGACAAGCCATTGAACTGTCTGCCACCCTAACAGAATCCCACATCAGGAAGAAGAAGCTTTTTCGAAAAGACGACCCAAGACCATCCGACAAGACTGCTCAAGTGGAACCAAAAGAAGAACATGCTGAGGTGTCCAAGAATAAGAAGCGTAAGGCTTCGCAGAATTTTGCGATTGCTGCTCAACCCAACCAAAACATCCGCCACCAACCAGCTCAGCCTCCTGCAAGGAAACCTTATGCCGGTACTGCACCGATATGCGACAAATGTAATGCACACCACTTAGCTCACCTACAGTGTCGTTTGTGTGCATCATGTGGGCGACTCGGTCACCTGGCAAATGCTTGTCGTTTTACCCCGAACCAAACTGGTCCAAACCAACCTCAAGTAAATCCTGCTCAAGCTCGTCTTCCACGAGGTCCTTGTTTCAACTGTAACGAGATGGGCCATTTCCGAAGAAATTGCCCAAAGATTTCTAATGCGAATCCAGCGCAGGGATGAGCACCGGACCAACTAGAAGACAATGTTGTTTAGAAATAATCAAGCCTTATGTATTATTTTCTTTTGTTGTCAAGGTCCATGAAACAGTTGTTGTTGTGGTTGTTTATAAATAAATCTTTTTATTTTGCATTGCAATGTACAAATATGATGGCATGTATAAACAACGTATTCCCTACAATACCGACAATCAAGGGAATCGTATTCCTTGAAGAACGGACTACCCCGAAATTTCCTCCATTTTATTATCTCTTGCGTTTTCCACGGAAATCCTTAGTACCCGTCTCTTGCAAAGAAACGAAGTACAAGGCGCAAGTTACAACTCTGTGTGAATACCCAACGTACCACTATAAATTCTTAATAGGGTACCTAAGGGTATTTCCGTATCTTCAAATTTTTGTGTTCCTTAATTCGAATATTACGTTTTCTTGAAAACGAAATCGAATTTTTGGAAGATCTTTCCATCTTCATAGTTAGATTCTGGTTAATGTTTAAAGTACCGAATGAAATCCATGAAATGGATTCCTAGTGTGCTTTAAATGCATGTACATAATTAACAAAACAAAACTTACAAATTAATGATCTAGATAAACAATTTTGTGGTTATGTGACTATGTGTTTATGCATTTTGTGTTTTTGTATACTCTGGATATTCGTTATCCAAATCCTCGTAGAATCTTTCATACCTTCATATGAGGGATTCGTAGTAGGATATTCAAAAAGGTACTATCTTAAATCCTTAATGGACTTCCACGTTGTAGTTAAGTCCCTTGGATTATAAAGTACTATTCCAAAGTTTAAGGGAAACATGTGTTGAAAAGTTAAAGAGATCCTACGTCGATCTAAAGTTAAATAGATCCTCCGTCGATCTAAAGTTAAATACATCCTACGTCGGTGTAGTAGTTAAAGAGATCCTACGTCGATCTAAGTTAAATAGATTGGTTCGACAATCTAGTTAAATACATCCTACGTCGGTGTAGTAGTTAAAGAGATCCTACGTCGATCTAAGTTAAATAGATTGGTTCGACAATCTAGTTAAATACATCCTACGTCGGTGTAGTAGTTAAAGAGATCCTACGTCGATCTAAGTTAAATAGATTGGTTCGACAATCTAGTTAAATACATCCTACGTCGGTGTAGTAGTTAAATACATCCTACGTCGGTGTAGTAGTTAAATACATCCTACGTCGGTGTAGTAGTTAAATACATCCTACGTCGGTGTAGTAGTTAAATACATCCTACGTCGGTGTAGTAGTTAAATACATCCTACGTCGGTGTAGTAGTTAAATACATCCTACGTCGGTGTAGTAGTTAAATATTCCTCTTGGGTAGTTTAGTTGAATAGATTGGTTCGACAATCTAGTTAAATACATCCTACGTCGATGTAGTAGTTAAATAATTCTCTTGAGTAGTTAAGTTAAATAGATTGGTTCGACAATCTAGTTAAATGTATCATGTGTTTATGTAGTTAGATAGACCCTCGTGAGGTCTAGTTCAAGAGATTATTCGTTTAATTTTTCCCCATACGCATTATGAAATAAACTGTGCGGACTGTGCAAGGAACTACGTAATTATGGAGGCCTACATAATTATGGAGTTCAGTGCATAGGAACCACAGGGAGTTTTGTCATGTGTTAAGACCAACAGTGGCAAGAGTAATGATACGGGAGAAGTCTTGGACTTTGACCAATGTCATTTATTCTCACACTACCCAATTCTGATTTCAAGCACACACAAGTTTCCTTTGATAATTCCTCACGGGAACTGTTCTCCTGTCTATAGTTCAAAACTCCATGTTTTGTTACTACAATGACTTCAATTTGAGGGTTGACATCTTTGCTAAGAATCCTAACATGGCCCAGAGTTTTACTTAAGGGCTCAATGGATTGTCTGAAGGCAAAACCGTCACAGCTGCCTCCACAAGTTTCCTCTAAAACTAAATTTCGGGACGAAATTTCCTAAAGTAGGGGAGACTGTAACACCTGTGTCATCTCAACCATCAAACAAATGCCAAACCAATGAAATATTGTATTTCATACTTTGGACTTGTATAAATATGTGTATCTTTTGCACATATCGACTTATGTTCGATTTCAAGCTCTAAATCGCTTTCTGGAAGGTTATACACGTACTAATGCGTAAATATAACCAGTTTAATGCAACGAACACTCCGGAATAGTGAAATAGGCTTAACATACCTTAAATAACCTATACATAACTTAGATATAAGTTTTGGAAGGTTTGGTGTGGTGAAATCAAAGTTAAATCGCTTACAGGGACTAAAATTGACAAACTGCGAAAGTATGCCAATTTGAACTGTAACAGACATTCCGGAACATGACCATAAGTTAAACATACCATAAATATCCTTCACATAGCTTAGAAATAGGCTTTGAGGGGTTCGGTGTGCTAAAATAAACTTTTGGGTCATTCAGGGACTAAAAGTGTCAAAAAGTGCACAAGTTTGCATTTTCGCGCATAACTTACGTTCTGAATACATCTGGACATCCAAAAATTTATGTAAGCATGACTACATTATATTTTAGTGTTCGCCATAAGAAAAATCCATTCGTCGCATCCTTTGGATCGTTTTTGCGTTCGTTACGACTTCCGTCGTAATTAACCGAACAACGCAATCGTACGGCCAAACGAACCGACATCCGAGATATTTTTGAGCACAATTTAAGTTCCCTATACTTTAACTTCATTTTAGAGCTTTGAAATGGGGTTAACGGGGCTTAAACGTGTCAAAAATGCATCGAAAACCAAGTTTAGGGGCTGCAGGGACCAAAACTGTAAATCTGCCAAAGTTGTTACCTTACGGACCTCAACATTGGCAGCTTTGAGGTCTGTAAAGCAAGTTCAGACCAGATGCAGAGTACTTAACAGCCTGTTTTCAGCTGTTTTGCACTCCTAATCTCTCTTCCACATGTTGATACCTTATGGTGGGTGGCCAATTAACCTACCATAAGCTTCCGACACTTGTACGGGTGAGATCAAGGCACGTTTCCCGATAAACGATCCTAACGGTGGTGCATTTACTATAAATACCCATCCATACTCAACACAAAAACCCACCAAAACTGATCCAAATGCTCTAAGTTGAGGCCTTCGCTTCATACCTGAGCTATTCGATCACGATTCACTAGCGGGGACCCTTCGTAAGTATTCTTTCGTTCTTTTCTTTATTTTTACTGCTTTTCGAGTCATAAAGTCAAACTTTGTTTGACTTTCAGCGTTGACCAGTAATGGTCAATGCGAAGTTCGTTAGAACTTCGCAACGTGATTGTAATCACGATGGTCATAGTCCCTTGGGACTATGCCTACTGATTACCACGTTGTCTAGGGTCGTAGGGTAGGCGATCTAATAAATCGCCTATACCTTCGAACCCGACCCAGTTTGGTCGATCATTAGGATCCGACCAAACACATTAGGTGACCATAGTAGGTAGGGAATAACCTTCCGAGGTTATACCCTATGGTCACATCGTTTAAGTAGTTGTATGATAGGTAGTTTATATGCCTTAGGTAAATTACCGGAATACCCTTTTCATGTATAATTGGTAATTAAGCATATGTAACCTAAACCTTTGTCACATAACTGATTATGTAATATGTTTAGGCATATAACACTTGTCATAGGGCTAGTTAGGCGATCCGAACACGTTTCACGCGAACGACGCGTTAAAGTAGCACAAGCTACCTAAACGGGTCGTAATGGGTCGTAGACACTTAGGTTAAGTTTCATTTAGTATGTAGGCTTTGTTAAACCAAATGACACGAGTCTCTACACTCGTTTGATTTACAAACCCTAATGCTACCCGATCTTCCGATTTAGGTCTGGTTTATTAATGTAGCTACCTATACTAGGTGCCGTTTGATATCCGCGATCTCTAGCATTGTTTAGTTGTTACTCAAGGACTACTGAGCAATCTCAGGTGAGTACATAGACCCCTCTTTTACCGTTTTCCAAACTGTTTTGGGGTGGAACACATGTGCCTACTTGTTACTTTCATGCTTTCCTGTTTTCACATCATATACTGCTATGTTCGTTAGTACATTATAGTACATGATTTCATTACATTTCATGCTATGTATTGCCATTGTGTGCATTACTTAGTACATTGTTTTACATGACATTTTGACATAGACATTTCGACATAGACATTTTAACATGATTGACATTGATCATGTATTTCTCACAAAACATAACTTTGATTTAAACCAAGTTTTACTTCAATACTTTGTTGTTGTGCATATGGTTTAGTTGAGACATTTCACTTGCCATACATGGATATTTGACATAGACATTTGACATGGATATTTGACATAGACATTTGACCTGGATATTTGACATAGACATTTTGACATGATTTACATCTTGACATGAATACTTTGACATATTATTCAATACATTTGACAATTGATTTAAACATAGACATTTTACATTGTTTGGTTTGGTTTGATTAAGTGATTTAGTAACGATGCGTGTGTAATATGATACAAGCATGGTGGATACGCCGCTGGTACTTCCTATATATAAGTGTTTGTATGGTATTACATATTGTAGCGTTATTTGAATCATTTCAGTTTGGTACATATGACATTTTATACAAATAACATACTTTTCACAAGACATTGTTTTACAAACAACCTATCTTATACAAATCCATTTTACTATGGTTATTCATTTAACCATACATTATTCATTTATTGTATACATATCATCTGAACTCATTGTTTTTCAAATGATTTACAAAACAAAGCAAATTACAAGGTTCATGACTAAACATTTTCTCAAATACAAGTCATGAATCCTATTTTCACAAAACCTATGTATCTCACAGGCATTTTTATGCTGACGTACCTATTTTCACATGTGTTTTTCAGGAACTGTTGCATAAGATGATCAAGATACACATAGGCAGACTTGGGCTTTAGTGACAATAAAAGATGCAAGACTAGTTAATTATGTTGTTTTTCCTTGTTTGATTAGACATTGTATCACTTTTAATTAATAAAACGAAACTTCAATTGCTATGGATTTGAAACATTAATTCTGTTACAACACTCCCCGATGTTTCCGCCACGTTTCGTATGTTCTACGTGGTCGGGGTGTGACAATATTACTGACCGAGATGTGAAAGTTCTCAAGCACACCAGAATACCTCTTGTTCGAGTTTTTTGGAATTCCCGTCGTGGCCTAGAGTTCACCTGGAAATGAGAACACCAAATGAAACTCAAGTATCCCCAGTTGTTCAAGAACAATGCAACCACTACTGAGGCTGAAGCTACTACAGAATTTCGGGACGAAATTCCAAATCAACGGGGGGATGATGTGACACCCCAGGAAAACCAAAAAACCACACAACTTAACTAGCTTCCTCAGTAACCGCATGCTAAATTTCAGGACGAAAATTCTTTCAAGTTGGGGATAATGTGACAACTCGAGTTTCCAAGATTTCCATCTTCGCATTAATTGCACGTTAATTGTTTAGGTTGCTTGTTTATTGTTAAGTTGTTTGTTTACACGACTTGTTTCTCTTGTAATTGTACACGTTGGATTATATGTTGAGATGTTTATTTGATATGTACCTATTTGATGTGATTTAAAGTGTTTGGTTACATGAACTTGTAAACTGTTTGAGATTCGGTACTATACCCGACGAAACAATTTCAGTTTCGCCATAAACCATTTCGACGAAACAGGGAGTGTTTCGCCATCTTCATCTCAACGAAACACAGCATTTCGCCGGCCCACTATTACGCCGAGGCCCAGGAAAGGCCCAGCTCGATTATATAACAATATTGGGTAGCACTAGAATACGTATTTGGCTGATTTGCAAACCCTAGCTTCCTTTTCCCCTCTGTTAACCGACGGTAACCATCACTGTCATCCTTGGAGACTTTCAAGTCCTTCGTTTTAATCCCTATACATCTCGGTTAGTTTATTTCTAATGTTTATCAATTCTTGAATGCATGACTAGTATGATGATTGTTAATAGATTGATGTAGACTGGGGTTTAATGATAGAAGATAGAGATGAATGTTTGCGATTACAATGATTTGCTTATGATTAAATTGATTCACTGGGATGATGTTAGGGTTGACATGTTGTGTTATCTGTGGAGTTTATGTTAGTGTTAGAATCTGACCATATCCATTGGATCATAACCATATGATGATTCTTTGTAATAGAGAACCAACAGATCTAAATGATTACCAATCGTATATACATGTAATGATTGTGTAGGGTAGATGTCTGTTTAGCAACTGTTATGCATAGAGTACAGGTTACATATGTGATGATCAATGATTACCGCGTTGTATGATAACTGGTTGTTCGAGATTAGTGTAAAACGGTTGTTCAGAATGATTAGGGTTTCTGTGTGTAACTGATAACACGACGTAACTGAATTGCATCCTGGACGAAACGCCAATCACGACGAAACTGGCACGACGAAACAAATATGTTTCGCCGAGGGTAATCACGACGAAACAGGGGATGTTTCGTCGAAGGGGTTCACGACGAAACCAGTGTGTTTCGTCGAGTTATTAAACATGCACGGTAACTCAGTTAAGTCTGTTAAAGATTAACTAGGTTAGTCATGTACTGTTAAATGTAAAGCATGGTTGCATGAGACTGTATAACTGATAAATGCTATGTGTTAGTTGTTACTGGCATGTACGTGATGATCTTGACTGTTAGTCGAAACTTGTAAATGTCTACTGATTGTGTGTACGTGCAAACCATAGGCCTTGACTGATTAATTGGAACCAAGTAATTAATCAAACCGAGAAAACCAAGGTGAGTTCACACTTCTAAGGCATGGGACTCCCGGTGGGTTGGGAATGGGATTGAATAACTACGACAGAACTTGTACATATACCACTACTAGACTACGTACCACCATCCTCGGATTGGGAAGGACGCCAGCGCTAAACCTATGTACTCGCTACGTACCACCGTCCTCGGATTGGGAAGGACGCCAGCGCTAAATCTACGTACTCTCTACGTACCACTGTCCTCGGATTGGGAAGGGCACTTACGTAAAACCTACATAATCTCATACTTATCATTGTCCTCGGATTGGGAAGGACACCTATAGATACCACTAGTCTAGTAATATACAACATGGGAAGCCCCCACTAAATTAACGTAAAGGTTTGGGAAACAAGGATACTGGGTAACACATGATTCTGAAACAAACTTACGATTTCTGATACGAACTCAATAACTGAACAATCAACTGTGAACTCGCTCAACTTTGTTGTTGACTCGATGTTACATGCCTTGCAGGTCGATAGGTACTCATGGAGCTTGCACAGGGAGGCGCGGTCGTTATGGGACATGGACAATGGGTGCCATGTTAAAAACATTATAACATTTCGAACTTAATACTTATGTTGGGTTTTCACATTTATGCTTCCGCTAAACGCTTAACTATGTTTTGTTTTGAACACCTTTTGTATTGTTGGTTTGAATTTTATTTATTACTTACAATGTTCAATATGATTGGTGGCTTGATCCTGGTCAGTCACGCCTCCAAGCGGTGATACTCCGTTAGTGGATTTTGGGGGTGTGACACAGGGGAGTTGTGAATCAAATATGGTCACTTAGATTCATGATTTGTCTTTATGTTCCCATGTACTCTGGGTCATGATATGAATTCTATCGTACTCCAGTAATTCAATTACGTCTTCTCTGTATCTCGTGGACTCTTGGTCCGTAACCTTAACAGGTTCTATAGTATTTTTGTTGTTTGTTATTGACGTGAATCTTATTTGTGGGAACAACGACTGTTCCTTGAGTCAGACTCCTCTAAAGACTAGACACATGGAATGTGTCGCGATCACTACTGATCTTTTTCTGGAAGTTTCATCTTATGAGCAAAGATTCTGATCCCTACACCGGGGGTCCAACCTTTACATTTTCCAAATCACACCACGCCTTCTCTAGGCGAGGCTCCCAATAAAGCCATACTTCGTATTTCAAATTCCTACGATTTCCGCCGCTCATCGGCGTAATCTTTTTGTATTCTGCGGGCTGTCTTGATATGATCACATATCTTAATGATCTTTCCTCTAATTTTTCCTGGACCAACTTGGGCCAGTAGATTGTTTATCTCCAGTCTCCGTTCAATATAACGGGGATCGACTCATTATGTTCCATCTAAAGCTTCACATGAAGCGGTTTAAACGGCGGTGTGATAATTACTATTGTAGGAAAACTCCACTGGGTGTTCTAAATTTTCATCAAAGTTTATCACACAAGCACGTATCATGTCCATACAGTCTGCATCGTTCAGTAGCTTAGTCCATCTACGTTAATATTCAGGTTCTTACGATCAACGGTGTGCTGCAACCCTTGTGATTAGTAAAGGTCGTGCAGCGTTTTCTTACAGGTAATGACGTCAAATTTGCGGTGCGCAATCACTGTATCTAGATCATGGTTTCTTCACATGACCTTTTAATCAACGTGACGCGTATGCAATGTTGTGTTCTCGTTGCATCGACGTGCAATCAAGACTTTGTCAAGAAGCGTCACATAACTGCAACTCTAACTCCTTAGCTCTTGGTTGCAGGGTTGGCATGAATCTCATTCTTATCCATCATGTATCTTAAAGTTCTTACCTCACGAATTCGAAACCCACTTTTTGACATCTTAGCACATAACTGTTCTTTCTCTAAGATTTGCAAGGTAAATTTGCAGTTGTTGCTCACGACCTTCGTTGGTCATTGGCCATATAAGAATGTAGTCAATAAATATAATCGTGATCTATCCAGGTTTGGCTTACACGTTCGATTCATGAGGTCCATGAATATTGTCGATGCATGTGTTAAGCCAAATGGTACGACAAGGAACTCGTAATGCTCAAAGCGAGTCCGAAAGGTCATTTTAGGGATATTTCCTTCTTGTATTCACAGTTGAGGACATCCTGTCCACAAGTCGATCCTTGAGTGGTAACTAGGATCTTACAATTTGTCTGTTTCATGTCCTCAGTCCTTGGCAAAGGATTCTGATTCTCAATTTGCTAAAATTTATGCAAAGAGGAGTCTATCAACTTTCTCCTTGTGCCCTTAACTAAGGATGTCATGTCCTTAATTTCCTCTGTCTAGCAGCTCTTGCAGTTATATCGGAGGTTCATGTTTCGCGGACGAAGCTAGTCGGTAAGGCGTCATTTGGCACTGGTGCCGCTTCCGGCACGAGATTTATACTAAGCTCCTCTTGGTGTTGTGGAGGTATTCCTGGAAAGTCTTTAGAAAAGGCTACTGGAACTTCTTCCATTACGGGGATGTTTTCAGGCTCCGCAGTTTACTTGGAGGCGTTTCTGTGTCTCTTCGACTAATGAGAGATGTCGCAGATCCACTGCCTTGTGGGGTCTAGCACCCTTGCACCAATTGCAAGAAGGTTTGTGTACTATAATGTTCCATCGTTCGCAAGAGGGATGCAACTGATTTTCCCTATAACGAATGACTTCAGCTTTATACTTAGATATCCAATCCATGCTGACTTTCATATCATGACTTCTCAAGTCACTGGTAACAGAAGATTCCGGCCTTCTGAGTCCCCAGAATATAATCCTTAATCGTTTCGTCTACCTAAACTAGGCTTCTATATGCCCATTTCTAAAGGATACGGGACGTCTATTTTACTCGAAACTAGGCCAAGCAGTTTCTTAAGTTCTAAGCATACAAGGTTAAAGTTGGTGCCAGTATTAAATAGATGCATAAGGTTGGTTAATAGGAAACGTACCCGTAACCGCAGCTAGATCCTGGCGTGTTTCACGAGTTTCGATCGTGAAAACCCTTCCTTGCTTGTTTCTTCCTAGGGAAATCTTTCCTAAAGTGCCTTGCTTCACCACATTTGTAGCAACCTGGTACTCTTCCTTTATTTCTTTTGTCTGGATCCTTCGCCCAATAGGCATCCTTGTTGTGTCCTTCTTTCCCACACTTTCCACACTTAGGCCTCAGACATCGACCTTCATGGTGAAAATTGCATTCCCCGCACCATGGCTTAGTCCCCGAGTAAACTTTACCACCGGCCTTATTAGTGGTTCCATCAGCTTTCCTGCCACGCGGCGAGTTCACTTTCTTTCTTTTGTTCGCTTTAGAGCTTCCATAGCTGAATTCGGTGCTTATCTTTAGGTTTGAAGACTTCCTCTTCTTGTTGCCTGATGACTCCACATGAGTCTCTTTCTTGTTATCCTCAGATTCCGAAAATTTTCCCAAGCGTAGAGCTTCTTCAGTAAGAGTGACAGTCAAATCGATAGCCTCTGCGATGGTTGGGGGCTTCGAGGTAGTAACCAAGCTCCTAATTTGAGGTGCAAGTCCCCAAATTAATCGCTCAACCCTCTTGAATTCCGGTTTAACTAGGTAGGGGAAAACCCTAGACAAGTCGTGAAATCGCTGGACATATTCAGGAATCTTTAGCCCGTCCATTTTCAAATTCCAGAACTCCACCTCAAACTTCTGGATTTCAGCCCTAGAACAGTATTTCTTCTCCATCATTTCCTTGAGCTCGTCCCAGCTCAGTGCATAAGCAGCATCTGCACCAAGGGTTTGAACCTGAAGGTTCCACCAGGAGAGTGCGCCATCTAAAAACAACCCTGAGATAAAGGTAACTCTCTGCTGGGGTGAACAGTTACTCATTCTTAGAACGGAGTCAGTCTTTTCTGACCAACGAACAAATGCAACGGCACCTCCTGTGCCATCAAAATTCAATGGCTTGCAGTCCAGGAATTGTTTATAGGTGCAGCCAGTTGGAGGGTTATTTCCGGAAGTGCCACCGCTGTGTTCGGAGCGGAGGGCTTCATGTCGTGCAATTGCCTGTGAGATGCGTTCTTGCAGCTCGGCTTCTGTCCTTGGTAACATACTGGTGTTTGTGTCACGTCTGGGCGGCATTCTCTTCTGTCAAAAGGTATGAAGTAGGTCAGACAATATTCCATAATTGTCTATGAGGTACATAGCACCACAAGCCATCATGTAATCACCCAATTTCACATGTATATATATAATCAACAATGTATGAGCGAGGAAACAATTACTGAGCCTTCACATAGGCTTGCCAATTTGGCTTAATGTTTGTAATGGGAAAATAAAATGAACTCGAGGTTACTTCGCCTTGGTCATACAAGTTTTCGTGAAGTGGTAGTTGTTCACGTAGGGGTGATAGAGAGTGTAATGTCACTGAATCTTTCCGAATGTTATTCATCTTCACTTGTTTAAATATCGGTTTTCAAACATCTCGTGCACGGGTAGAAGTGTCAGGCACGAAGTAGGCAAAGACAGGTTTCCTACTTTATAAGGTGCTAAAGCACTGGTCTAGGTATTGCTCTACCATATGAAGGTGTGAACACCTAGAGTTTATTTTTGTGTAGTGATCGTTAGCTTGGCCCGCAGAGTCCACCAGGATTTCCATGCACTACAAGTTGTTATTACGTGGGCCCCCGTAATAATAAATTGTCTTGCACAGTTACCCCAATTTTCTCTCGTCCAAGCAGATGATCAATCAAGGAGGGGACACTACTGTCCTTATACCTCTGTCATGGAAAGGACCATTGTGGTGGTCCACGCTCTAACACTCGTTATCGTTACGCGTGAATAGGTACGATGATTAGATGAAACAGGAACAAGGAGAATTCCTAGTAGTTGGAAGGGCACCTTCAAGATGAATACTTCATCTTTCTTGTCTGGTCAAGTATGTCGTCAGTCTCGCTTCACAAAAGCCGCAGGGATCCCGTCCTGCTGAATAAGAATCCGTTCAAGGTTGTCGCCTCTGCCTCGCCGTCACTATCGTAGTCAGGCACCTTCACAATCGAGAGAGAAGAGCAGCCATTTCCTATGGAAGCAAGCTCAGAATCTTGTTTGGTAATCACCCTAGCCATGAGCTTTGCATTGAACGCGAGGTCGATAGCTTCATCGTGCGAGTTAAGTACAGTAATAGGAGTCGGAGTCGAAAGTATCTTATTCGCGTCAATAATCATTCCGTACACTTATTTGTATGTATTCACATCAATATTTATTCCGTACACTTATTCATATGTATGTATCAATAAACAAATATGTTACTTAGCATAAACAGGCATTTCGATGCATCATATCACATATAACTCTCGTTTTTGGGGGGTCATCTTTTTCTAGTTGTCGATTCATGTAGGTGTTTCGTCGGCATATAGATGACGAAACATGTAGGTGTTTCGTCGATTGGGTAACATTGTGGGAAGGGTCTTTCATCACTGCTGGATTTGGCGAAATACCCTGCTCTTCGCCGAATCCCAGCACATCAGTTATGGCTCCCCCCACAAACCCTAACTATCCAATAACAGTCTTATCAACAACAATTATTCCAATCATCATTCAGTTTATTCTAATTACATAATCATCATCACAGTCAATCAACTAAACGAATCTGACATTCATCATATTCATGTGATCATTAACGTGGCAAGACTTATCATTCAAATCTGAGTTTCACATAAACAACCTGTTGCTTCGCACACACATCATCAACATTAAAAACAGGACATTCAAACTCGTAACCCTTAACCTCCCTACTAACCAGTCATTTATGGAGTTTAAGGATCTATCAGTGGGTAGCGAGCCTCCTGACATTATGTACCATAAGTACGTAACCAAGCCGAGACAACTTTGACATTTTCTGGGATCACAAAAGCACTCCTATGGTCTATCAAGGAGTGGAGCGTGTCTCAAGCTCTATAGATCTACACCTTTTGCACCTTGGTCACTAAGTGATTAATGGTTACTATGTCATCATCCTACTTACGTACATTGATCGTGTTATCATCTAAACCCATGGCTAACATACCCATAGTTTTAACATGTATTTCCCCTCGATTGTTTTAAAAATAAAACATTGAAATCATTGAAAGGAGGGACATGAACTCACAAGTTTGTGTTCCTTGTATGTAATACCGTAGTGAGCGTCCGTACGTGTGATTAACCTACATGTGTACTAACTTTATTAGACACTAGGTCTTATCGGACCTCGTACAAGTTGTTAATCTTGAATTCTTATTGTGTTTTCACTTGTCATTTTGGAACAACTTTGTACTTTAGTGTGTTGGTAGTTTGTTCATTCACTTGTTATGTATATAGATTTCATAAGTGTGTACATATGTTTTATATGTATTGAATTATATGTGAATGGCTTCGCCCTGCACATGTCCTCGTGCTTCGCACGCGTGTCATTGGGCCGAACCTATGCCACTAGGCTTAACCCATGTACCTTAGTAATTTTTGGGCCTAGCCCAAATATTTCATCATTGTGCCCTAGCCCTTTTATCTTAGCAATTTGGGCCTATCCCAAATATTTTGTCATTGGGCCCTAGCCCGTGTATCTTAGCAATTTGGGTCTATCCCAAATATTTTATCATTGGGCCCTAGCCCATGTATTTTATCAATTTGGGCCTAACCCAAATATTTTATCATTGGGCCCTAGCCCGTGTATTTTAATAATTTGGGCCTAACCCAAATATTTTATCATTGGGCTCTAGCCCATGTATTTTTAGTAATTTGGGCCTAACCCAAATATTTTATCATTGGGCTCTAGCCCATGTATTTTTAGCAATTTGGCGTAGCCCATAGTCAGTTTTTATGAGTCCATTTTAATAGTTTTGCATTTTTTTATTTTTCAACTTTCCGGATTTGTTAACGGTGATATTTATAAATATCTATTAGACGTCTAAAAATGCCTTACTTTGTCGGTTAGAGATATTTTTACTTCTAGGAAATACGTCTTGTAGCGCGTTCGTTTTCCGTTTTGTTTATTCGTCCGTCTGTTCGCTTATGGACACAATACGCTCTACAAAAAAGATGGGTATTGAAGACTGAAAAATCAGTATTTGATACATTAAAATCAGTCCCTAATGATGTTCAGGGACTGATTTGCCAGTCCCTAGCCAGTACTAGATAGTGGTTTCAGTAACTAAATATCAGTCTCGGTTGTATGACACCAACGGGGACTAACAGTCAGTCTCTGATACATAAAAATTCAGTCTTCAATTTGTTCCCTTGTACCACGCCATTTCAGTCCCTAATACATTTCTTTAGTGACTACATATCTGTTTCGAATACTATGATAGCTCAGTCCCTAATATATACCTTTAGGGACTAAAAATAAGTATCTAAACTTGCCTTTATTGTCACTAAAACATTTATTAGGTATGTCATTTTATGTTAATTCTGTCCTTAATATGATGTTCTAGAAACTAAAAATTAGTCTTCAATACATAATTTCATTTCAGAATTTCTTTCCTTTAGACTTAATAATAGTCTCAAATGTCATGTTATTTAGTTTCAAATATATTCTTTAGAGTCTAAAATTAGTGTCTCTGGGAACAAATTTTTCACTCTCCAATACATTTATTTAAAGTGTAAAAACAGTACTTAATATTGCTTTCAGTGACCAAAACATAGTCTCCATTACTATGTCTCAAATCAATTGTAAGCAAATCATACCAAAAAATTTACAAATTTGTATGAATTCACAATTCTTAGAGAAAATGTTCTTTAGATAAGATAATACGTGTAAACAAATAAAATAAATGTATACCTTTTCTAGAACACAAATACACAAAAACAACCAAGTTGATATAGTACTTCTAAGCCATAGTCTTCAATGTCATAGTCTTCATGTTTTTGTTGTAGTCTGTAATGTATGTTGTTCCCATTTTCCATCTTCCTTAGTTTTGTAATTGGCTTGCTCAGATCCATTAGTGCTCCAAGTTACATGTTTAACTGATGCACTATAGTTATTACTTATTAGTAAATGTTGCTTATTACAATTTACAAAAACACAAAGTGTATATAGAATTAAATACGTTCAAACTAGATATAAAAGGAGACTGAATACTAACCTTACGAGCCTTGAACGAGCACCTAAATCTCAAAATTTAAAAATAAAATAAAAGATTAAACAAGAATATGTTAATAACTTCCCAAGACATAACAAGAAAAATACTAAGACTAGAATGTTGCACAAACCAATAGCAGCAACGGTGTTGTTCGAACGATATCGATTGGTTCAACTATCATGCTACATGTACGGATATTCATTTATCATCACATAAGGAGTTGTATAAATGAATAATTTTCAAACCGGAAACCATAAAAATGAATACAGGCATCAGTACTATGTTGTATGGTACGGTAAGATTGTGATACGGTGTCAGTTTATTAAAAGAAAACATGGTATTCACAAATATTGGTACCGAACCAATGTTGTTCGTTCGGTTTCGCAGTCCAGCTCCCTGCGATAACGATACCATAATCATTTTTAAACAAGAAACATACTGGTAACGATGTTGTTCGATTTAACACAGTATGGTAGCGATACGATGCAATTTATCTAAAGCAAAAACAATAAAAATTAATACCGGTACTGATACACATGTTGTTTAGTCGGTTTTAGTTAGGTTTGGTACAATAGTGGCACTATATTCATTTGCAATAAAATTTATATCGCAATGGTGAACAAAAGAAACATAGAACGCAAAACAAACGAACCGATATCAACTAAGCAACATCATATTCATTTTTATTGTTTTCGATCGATGTAAGGGTTTCTCTTTCGATTACTATAGCGAGTGTCGATACCGTAACAAGCCGAACAAATAATGACCAAATTCCCACAGCGAAGCGTGGGAGAAAACTCACTAGTTTATATTAAATAAAAGTTGTATTTTTTAGATATTCACAAATATATAGATGACATAAAATAAAAGAAAAAAATTAATAGGTTAGATTTTCTTATAATGTTAATATGAAAAAAAAGAGATGAGGTTAAAACGAATCATCTTCATGATACAACAAGTTCACGCAACATTTGAATTCATGTGTGTGACACAATCTTAGACATTTAGGGCATAAAAGGTAAATTATACTAGTTCAAAACGGTAATAATACATCACAAATGTCATAATGGACCGTATTAAACCTTGTATGGATAGATTAGGTTGTAATAAGTCATACTAAATCATAATGTATGTGAAATGTCTATCATGATTCATGCATGTCTTAATAGACTCTATTGAGCACTAAAACCATCAGTAGTGATGATGTGAATGGCCATTTTACCCCTGAGCTAACTGAGTTTTTAACTAGGGTTACTTTTATAGATTGAAATGACACGTTTCGAGAATGTCAAGAAGAAAATTGGTACAATTTTGAAATTCAGCTTGAAATGACAAAAGTGGACAAATGACAGGGACGTAAATGACACTTAACTCTTATCAAAATGGTACAATATGTGTTAGTTATTGGTGACTGAATATTTATCCCAAATCAATTAATCTATGAAATTCTTAGGTGACTAATCATTAGTTTTGAGTAACGTACTTAAGAAATGTTTTGAGACTTGTTATCAGTGTCGGTACTTCCCTAACACTTCCCTTAACATTGTAGAATTTGAACCAAATAAATGAATACTAAAAGTTAGTCCTTAATCCTTTTTAAAATATAAAAGGTGTTCAAGACTAAAAATCGGTCCTTAATTCGTTATGGTTTTTTGAATATTAAGAACTGATTTTCAGTCTCTAATTTGTTTCCCAATATTAGAGACTAAAGATCAGTCGTCGATAGACTTACATCATTTTTCATTACAGAGGGAACGAATTGTGGACTGTAATTCAGTCACGAAAAAGGTTCCCTCTGAGACCTTATATCACATAGACGTATTCGAAACTGATATTTAGTCTCAAATAAGGTGGAAAATATTAGCGACTGATTTTTAGTCGCTAAAATGAGTCCCATACAAATCAGTCCCTAATATTATCAGCGACTGATAAATCAGTCCTAGATATTACATATCCGAGACTGATATATCATTCCCTAATAGTTTACTCTCTAATGGTCACTTTTTTTGTAGTCACGTTTAGGATTTATTTATGTCCGTTTTCATTGCATTTTTTTGGGAAACATGTATACGTATTTTTGTGTCTTTTTGTATTTGTTTCTTACAAATATTTCTTGGTATCATGGGTGTATTATCTTGATCACCCTAAATGTATCTAAGTACATACACATAGCACAAAATACATATACTTGATAGGTTCCCAAAATGTATAATTTTTTGCCATAAATTATACTTATGCATGGTTATTATTTTTACCCATTTATTTTGTAAAAATATATTTTCAAGTTCACAAGACTCTTGAGCATTTAAGACTTAGCCATTTTCATCAAAGCTTCCATAATGATGTTTAAGACCACTAATTGCGTTTAACTTTGTTAATCACCTGTTAACCCCATTTTTAATCACGATTAGATTTTTAGAAAAATTCGCCATAGTTTCCCCTAAAACTATGGCATTTTCCACGTTATAAAAAAATATTTAAACCATGTTTAAACCCATAATCATAATCAATTTCCAAATCAAGTTTCATTACACCAACTTTGCATGCATGATTTATGCACTTTTCCTCCTTATTTCCATTAACTTTTATAAGTATATTTTTAACAACTTGGTTAAAAATAATGAAATCTTCACATATTTATTAGGACTTAATTCCCACCTCTAGCCCAGTTGGTTGTTGGGCCGGTGTTCTCCATTGGAGACACCGGTTCGACTCTCGGCGTAAGGCGAAAAGGTGTGGGACGTCCCAATGATGGATCGTTTCCTACCGAGGCCTGGTTCAATCTGGAGGGCAACCCGGTTTTACCCAGCTGTTACCCCAGCGAGTTTTCTCGTGTGGGGGCAGTATGGTTTCCGGGCGAAGGTCAGTCAAAGCAGCAGCCGGGGCCCGATAGAACATCGCGTCTGTGAATGCTGGGCTGACGGGTAACCGTCCTTGACGGGAACCCGGTGACCAATGGTCCATGTACATATTGAAAGTCACCCTTCAAAAAAAAAATTAGGACCTACAAGACCCCATTTTTATTATATTTTCAAATCAAAATCTTCTCTTTAAACCACATTGTTTACTAAACTTTTAGGATGCTCATAATAAAAATCATGGTGGTTATTCTTTATAAAAATCACTTATGTGTAATAAATCATTTTTAAGTTGTAGTAAAGTTCATGGATCATGAGGTTGATGATCTTGTTTAGATTTAAACATTACCATGTTTAAATCATCATTTACATTCTTAATCATACAAGATCACCCACTTAAACAAACTTACCTTAACATAATCATCATAATTATGCTAACTAGCTAACACTAATCTAATAAATCAACACATAATATAGTTATATTTAGTGTTTATTAGCTTTGAGATTAGGGGTTTTGGTGTGATTTTTATTAATCTTTAAGATGATCAACTTGTACTTCCATAATCTATACACAATAATGAACTTAAATAGGGTGTTTAGGAGTCTTACAATTTTGCACAAGCCAAATAAAAAGATTAGAAGATGTTTAAGCTCCAAGAACTCCCCTAATGATGCTCCATGCTTAACCCATATGTAAGTGATCTTGTAAGGACTAGAAGATGTGTAATTTAGGGTGTTTTAGTGAAATTTTATGGTGGAATTGTTGGGGGTGTTATGGCTGCCGAAACGAAGGTAAGGATGGAGGACTTTTTGTGTTTTGCAATTGTGATAAATTGGAAGGAATATGGTATGGTTTCAATTACAATAAGTATAGTGTATATGAACCTCTTTTCAACAACAACTAAATCAAAGGCCATTCTCTAAATCCTCAAAATTTCAAACTTGAATCTTGTAGGTGGGACCCTTAGATTTCGGCCATACATGGGGAGAATGGTTGCAATTTTTTTTTTTTTTTTGAGCTTTACATAATTAATATATATTTTAAGTATAGATATTTAGGTTGTTAGGTCAACAAGGTTATTTATGGTGTAATCTATGGTTTAGGGTGTTAATGATCTTAACTAGTTCATAAGACTAGTTGGTATTCATTTTGGATGGTAAAAATACTACTAGTTTGCTCGTCGGTTCGATATCGGGTGATATACGAAAGGTGAAATATAGTACCGGGAGCGATGGTTTTAGTTTACCATTGTTGCTATGGCGTTTATGTAAGGTGTTAACGACGCCAAAATATGGTTAACTAGTTCGCTAGATTAGTGTAAATTGTATTTTGATACCTAAAATGCTTTCCGTTTAGGCGTCGGCTAGTTAACGACCCTTTTATTTCGCACCGACCAAGGTTTCCGCAAGTTGTTATTCCACCGTCAAGCGATGCATGAAGTGATTTCAAGTCCCAAAATAAACTTAACTAGTTCGCCATGTCTTCCGTTTAGTTGTTTTGGAGCCAGAAATATTATTTATTAGCTTGTCGGTTCAAAAACGGACAAGTTATGGGGGGTGGTGACGCAACGCCGAACGCTTATGTTTCAGACACCCCATTATTATTCTCATATTGTTTTCATATGGTTGTTATCATTTGTCATAATTCTGGAGTCTCAGAAATGCTAAATTATAGTTTCGAACGAGTTAAAATTGTCATATTTTTAGCGAAACGGACGTTTTAGTATTTAGGGCGTTGTACCGGAAAGTCCTAGATTTTTGCAAGATATCTTTTCTCATTAGTGTTTTCTTATGTAAATGGACTCAGTTATGTTAAACGTGTGTCGATTTTCATTGTTTCGTTCTGTTTTCACGGTTTTGCTGGCAGGAATAGTGTAACCGTTAATAGTGCGCGCAACACTTTCTGCCAACACTTTTAGGACATTGTTTGATTGGTTTTGCAATACGACGAAAACCAACATATGTTTTAGCATTGTTTTCTTGTCCTAAAACTGTTATCTGGAATACGACACAGTTACGAAATTAAATTACGCTAAATGCATGAGATTATGTAAATAAAATAGTGATTAGTTTGTAAGGAATCACCGGTTGTTTGTCAGTTGTCACATTCTACACATAGCAAGCAGTGTTTACAGCCTCAGCCCAAAAAGTTAAGGGTAAACCTGAATCTGCAAGCATTGTTCTGGCAGATTCAATCAAAGTTTTGTTTTTCCTTTCAACCAGCCCATTTTGCTCTGGTGTTCTTGGGATGTTGTACTGCCTTACAATCCCTTTTGACACACATACCTCATCCAACTCCTTATTTGTGAACTATGTTCCATTGTCACTTCTAAAGATTTTTACTGGCAAGTCAAATTGCTTTTCAACCTGTTTTGCAAAGTCTTGTGAAATGCCTGCAGTCTCATCTTTAGAATGTAAAAAGTAAGTCCATGTAAACCTAGAAAAATCATCTACAATAACCAGACAATATCTTTTCTTTTTCAAGCTCATGATTTTTACTTGGCTGAACAAATCCATGTGCAACATTTGCAAACACTTGGTTGTTTTGGACTTTTCAATGGACTTGTATGAGCTTTTATGTTGTTTACCTTTTAAGTAGGAAACACAATGCTCAGAACAAGTGAACATTTTTTGTGAAAGACCTCTTACAAGGCCTTGTTTTGATAAGGTAGTGATTGTCTTGAGATTTGTGTGCCCAAGTCTTCTATTCCATAATTATGTCTCTTTGTTAGAGGCAGCTGGGAACAGACAGGCATCAGTTATTGGGCTCTCTTTTGACAAATCAACTACATATACATTGCCACTCCTTTGAGCAACAAGTTGTGTTTTTTTTTCCTTTGGCTATTATTTCTTCAATCTTTTTTACCATTTTTGGTCCAACAATCTTGCAACTCTCCTTAGTAAAGAATGACCCACAGCCTTTGTCTCTCATTTGTGAAACACTAAGGAGGTTGAACTTTAGATTGTCAATTCCAGACGCCAATACCTTTCCCTTAGAATTGTTGCCAAATGATATATCACCCCCTCCATGATTTTTGAATTCCTTGAGTAGGGCTCTACATCCAGTCATGTGTCTGGAGCCTCCACTATCTACATACCAAAGACTATCTACGCATGAAGAAGCTCCCTGCACATCAAGTAAACAATTAGTTCAGGAGGGTCTCCAAAGCCAATAAGGCTTTGGATGGGGTCACAACAGAGTCAGTATCAAGGCCAGGAATGTGGACAGTGGTTAGCTCAGGGGTTTGAACAATTTTTGAAACATTTTTCTCTAACCACTGTTGTGGACCATTTCCTGTCAGGTGTTGAAATCCAAAAGGATGCCTGTTCACTTTTGGTTTGGAAGGCCTTTTGTAAGAGTCATAAACATGTGGGACCCTTTGGTATGGATGTTGACCTTTTCCTCTTTGGAATTGGTTGGCAGGAGGTGCATCTGTCACTTGAACATCTCTGGGAGCAGAGTTTTTGTTCAATTATTTTGTAACATCTATTTCGACAGACACAAATGGTTGTTGTTTCTTGATGGATGATTTTGATGAACTCACAAGTGTTTTTGACATGTACTCCTTTCTTTTAACCTCAAAAGTTTTGAGGTACACACACTCATGAGTAAGATGATTGGTTTTACCACAAATGGTGCAACTTTGTGCAGGCTCAATTATGCTTGTTTTGTTAATGTCATAAGCTTTTAAGTGAAAACAATCCTTTGTGGAATGATTTTTCTTTTCACAAAAGTCACAAAACAAATTTTTAACTTTTTCTCTTTTCTTCCTCTTTTCAACTTCCTTTGCAACAGAGTTTTGAACCACTGTTGGGATGTCTTTAAAAGGAATGACCTTGGCCTTAGGTGCTTTTACACCTTCAACTGTGGAAAAAATCCATTGGTTTGAAATTCTCAAGGATGTCACACTCATCTGACCAAGTGGGTTTGAATTGATATTTTTCAATCTCCTCAAAGGTTAATGACCCCTCTGGTTTTTCCAAAATGATTTTGTTGCCATTTTTATCATTTATTTTAATTTCTTGACCATCCTTGTTTGTTGGTATTATCTGAATAGAACAAGACTCATTTACAACAGTGTTTTCAACTTGGTCATTTTTCCTGAAACCTATGCTAAATTTTACATTGCTTTTGATCTGTTTCTCTAACATCAGCTCATAACCTTTGTAGGATTCCACCCATTTTTCACAAGTGATTTGGGTGGATTCCAACTCGTTTTTGCAGGCTTGATATTTTTCTATCAAGGCTTGGAGTTGATCCTTGGTTATGCTGTGTTCATGTTTAAGACTGCTGGTCTCATCATCTTTTTTAAAGAATTTGTTTTTCAGTTCTTTAACAGACTTTTCAAATTGTACTTCATCTATTAAAATTTTATCCCTAAGGTTTTCCTTCACCTCTTTAACATTTGCAAATGCTATGATGCATTTGTCTGAACATAGATTTTTCAAGACCTGAGGTGTGACAACTCGTATTTTAGAGCCTTTCGTCATGCTTTGATGTAACTTATATAAACACTATGTGACAAGTTGATGTGTTAATTTTTAATTGAATGATCATGAGTTATTTATGTTTATGTATTATGTGAATATGTTGTGAGTAAGTATGTATAATGAGATCTTGGTCGCACAAAGGAATCGAGCCGCACACTTCTCTTCTCTCATTGATATTATGTCTCGGACCAAACCCCTCATCAATTGTGACTCGGTTCACAACCCAAACGAAGCCCAAGGCCAGGCCCGAATGGCCTCTTGTGCGCATAACACACAAGGGTTTGTGTGTAACCCTCATAATTATCAAAACACAAACTCAACATCAAACCCTAAGCTCTCTCTCTCTCTTCTCCTCCCTCTTGTTCAATAGCAGCCCCTTCCTCCTTTGAGGCCATACGGATCGCATCATCTCTCTCTCTCTCTTGACCACACGCTTGTTGGCAAACAATCTCTCGGTTAGTATGATATCTTGTTGTAACTTATGTGTGATGCTTGTGTATGTTTATGTGCTTGATTGATATTGATAAGATTCAATGACTAAGTTGCATGAATTCAATGAAAGTATCTAAATGAAAAAACCGTTAGAATTGATGATAAAACATGAGACATGATTAGCGAACTAGGGTTCATGCGTATTAGTTCTCATAAAGGAGTGATTTGTATGATTAGGTTGATAAAATCGCTATAATGATGTGTTGATTTGGGTCATGTGTGATCGAATGATTTATTTTGTTCATGGGAATCATTGTACATCTTTCGATGTGTGATGAAACGGTTAGGGATCTAAGCTTGTGCGATAATATGGATTAGTGAGATGATTAGGTGATTTAATCTGCTTGAATGATTATTGTTATCATTGGTTATGATTAAGAAATAACTTGAAAATTATTTGGTGATTTATTGATTTGATTGAATCCGTGTAAGTTTGGTAATTGTTTTGGAGTTAATTGTGCACATGTAACTGATTCCTAGATTTATGGCAACTTACAATTGATTGTATACTTCCTGATCGCACATTGGCTTCTCGCACACCCTATGTTCCGTGTAGTACAGCTGTTTAATGCTTAGTGTATAACCCTTTGATGCTCAGTCGCACACTAGTAATCGCACACCTTTGATCACACACGTTAAATCGCACACTTTAGGATTGCATGTAGTACAACTGTTGATGCACAACGTATAGCCTTATAATGCCTGATCGCACACCATAGTGTGAGTCGCACACCTCACTGCTGATCGCACACTATAGTGGGCCGCACAATCACTTGAACTGATTAAATGATTTGGGCTGCACACCTTATCCATTGGGCCACATATTGAGACTGGGTTACAAATGTTATGTGGACCGCACACCCTTGAGTTGCACACTCCCCTTGTGGGCCGGAGATAGTTGGGCCATACCAACTTGAACTCGCACACTTCCACCGGCCTAAACACTCGGGTCGCACACTTGATCTGTGAACAGTGGACTTTTCATGTGAATTTAGTGTGGACTGTTATGTTATAGTACTGTGCCATGATAATTACTTGTGTGTAACTTGTTTAATACGTGTTTTACAGTATGTGTATTACTTGAACCGAACTTGACTTATATGGTAACCATGTTAGGACGTGGTTGACCACATTAGCTCAAGTGACCATTTATCTGTCGAGCTAATCTAAGGTGAGTTCACACTTTTCTACAAAGCATGGGATTCTCAGTGGTTTGGGAATGGGTTAAACAACAACAATCCTCCTTGGATGGGATGCAACCTACGTATTCTCCTTGGGTAGAATACGTACCTCTGCTCTCCTTGGGAAGAGCAACAACCTTAAGCTTACTAGACAACAACTCTATCTTGAAGTCCCCCATTTTTATATTGACTTAATCGTCGGGACAATGGCGAACGGGTGATTAGTTAAATAGCGCTATTAGGTCTGACAAGCCTCACACCATGCCGCAGAGGACAGGCGTGGACTAATGTACTTGGGCACTTAGTCAATGAGGATAGACATTGACTTGGGGCACGCAACATAACTTAAGTCAGTAGTCGGTATGGTACGGGTCTAGTGGTTTAAAACAATGGGGTAGCCCCCACGGCATGTGGTTATGAGAAGGAACTTAACAACACATGGTTTTTAGAACAACTTATGGTTTTTGGAACAACTTTAAAATAGACAACCAACTGTGAACTCGCCAACATTTTTGTTGATACGTTACTACATGCTTTGCAGGTCGTTAGGTTATTTGCTGGAGCTTGCATGGAGAAGGAGTCATTGTGGGACGTGAACCGTTGTGTGTTCATGATAAACTTTATGAACTTTAAACTTATACTTGGTTTGAACTTAATGCTTCTGCTGTTAACTTAAACTTTGTTGAATTGTTTAACACCAATGATATTGATTGTGTTAGGTTTTATTTATTTTATTATATTGTTCAATATGATTGGTGGCATGATCCTGGTTAGTCACACACCCTGCGGTGATACTCCGTTTATGGATTTTGGGGGTGTGACATGAGGTGATACCTTAGCTGCAGCCATCATGGCACAATCACATACATTCTCACAAGCATTGGTGTTCTTCTCCACTTCATCAACACACCATGGGTTAGCAAGAGGTTCTAACAGTGGTTCAGGTTCCTTCTCTAACAGCTGTTCACCAACAACAGCAGTAACCACTGCTTCAGCAACTTCATCCACTGTTTCAGCACTGGATTCCACCTCTTTAGTTTCCAACCCTTTTGGAATTGACTCTAATGCTGCAAAACAAAATTCATCACAAGGAGCATCATTCTTAGCAAATAGAGCAAAATTTTCATCAGATAACTCATCAGGCATGCTACTCCAATCAACAAAGGCTTGAGTAAAGAAGCTTTGCTGACTGGCCTCTGTTGGAGCAGATGTTTGTGCAGCATGTTGTGGTGCAGGTTGTTGCACTTGGAGAGACTGGAGCTTGGACATACTGAATTTGTGGAACAGGGGTTTGAACATATTGCACTGGAACAGTTGTTACAGGGTATGCATAATGAGCAGTGTTTACATGAGCAGCAGGGGTATATTGGGAATAGTGCATAGTGTTTTGTGTGTTTTGAGGTCGAGGGCTAGGATGTGTGATGATTGGTCATTATTTTGACTTCTACATTCTCTAGCAAAGTGTCCTAGCCTGTTACTCTTGTAGCACTTAATTTTTTATTTATCCAACCCCACTTTTAAGTTCCCATGTAACCCTGGAAATTTTCTTTCTGTTCTCTTATAAAACTTGCTGGTTCTTACACTCAGCAGTGCCAATTGGTGCAAAATGTCCATTTCCACTAGATCAGTGGGATCAAAGTGCTGGAGGTCATTGAGTCCAAAGGATAAGTTGTCAAAATTATGGTTTTCTCCACTTGCTGCAAAAGCATAGTTGGGTGAGTAAGAATCAGAGTTGTTAAAAGCTCCACCAGTAGTTATGTTAATGTAATGATCATAACTCTGAGCCTTACTACCACCAGATTCTTTTTGACCCAGAAGTGTTGTGTTACCAAAGGTGTAATCATCAGCAACCTTCCCAGATTCTTGTAACTTTTTTTTCTGGTTCAACTCTCTCTCATAAGTGAGGAGTCGACCATGAAGTTGGGTCAGACTTAATTCTTTGAATCCAACAGAATTTCTAGTGATGAAAGCAATTGTGTCCCGTTTGTCAGGTAGTGATCTTAGAAACCTAGTATTTAGAGTTGATTTAGCAAATTCTGTCACACCCTGAAATATCAGAGCTGGCGTGACTGGACTGGTATCTTCATTGCACAGCGGAAGCAAATAGCTAAGACTTCTAAACAATGAACGCCCGCTAAGTACTCGAATTCCCGTGGGTTCTCCTATTCCAACCGTTCCATAGTTTTGAAAAACGCCACCTGAGAAAGAACATGCGAAAAATCAACATAAAGTTGAGCGAGTTCATAGTTTGTTTGTTTTGGAAAAGATATTTAAATAAATCTTTTTGTTTACCGGTTTAAAAGTTGTGGAGAAAAATTTTGTAAAATCATTCTTCTCGGCATGTTTTATGAAAAGTGTTAGTCTAGCCCATGAGAGTCTTCGTAAGCAGGACCAACACGTCCTCTTACTTATACATAAGTGAAAAACGTTACCAAGTTCGTAAATCCATGTGTTATGAGTTTGCGTCAAATGAATCTTAAAAACATTTGAAAGTTTAGGTATCGAAATCCGGTATGTAAAGCGTCAATGAACATGCTGATCATTAATGTGTAGCTAGGACATTAATATGTGTGTCGACATAGGAAGCCACCAACCCGTAAGTGATTTAGTATCGGTCCACCCGGCGAGGGTAACAAAGGAAACTCCATGTGGCCACACAAGGACCCATGAGTGGGGCTCGCCCTGTACCCGATAGATCTACCCCCTTTGTTCCTTGGTCTTAAACAAGATTAATGGTGCTTTAAGTATCAGCCTATTCACACGTGATCTACAAATTCATTCTGTAGTTTAACCATACCAAAGTAACATGTATTTCCCCCCGAGAGTTATAAAACCAAAACGTTAAAAAGAAAAGGGGGACATGAACCCATTGGGTTGTCTCGTTTTTTCGTACACAGACCAACCCAATCCCGTTGTTGTAGCTAGGACATTCCCGTCTCTAGTCATGAAAATCATGCACGTTTCATAAATACACGTGTGCTTTGTAAAACCGGTATGTTTAGTCTAAATCGTTCGTAAACCATTTATGTTCCTTGAAATCCATTCGCTACATGGTTTAGAAATATGAGTTTTCGCTTATCAAAAAATTGTTTACTTTTGCAAAACTTGCGTGTCTTTCCACCCCCAAAAACATTTATAAAAATGTAAAACTAGAAAAAGTGTGGGTTATGAACTCACCTTGACATTCTTGTGCAAAGCTAGATTAATGTGGTTCCGTGATGTCATTCCAAGAATGTGAACTCGCTAGCGTGCAACTAAGGCATTCCTAATCAAGGAATAACTATAAGTTTCTAATTAAACGTAGCTAAACTACGTGTCCGAGCTCTACCGAGTCGTTAATAAAACGATTCTATAAAGGTGTCATTATTTTGGTTTGAAATAACCAAACTATTGTTAATTGATCTCGTTTATACTCGGGATAAAACTAAGTCCCGAGATCGACTTAGTTTTCGAGTGATTAAGATATATATTTATATTTGAATATATAAATATATACTTTTGATGTCGTGTTGGTCGTCGTGAATAGAAATACGTAGATAAGATGGTACGCATTCGATATGTCGTATGTGATGCGGTAACCTACCGTTGTTTTCGTAGGATGGAAATTAATAAATATATATACATAGAAACGGGATCAGGAGAAAACGCTCAAAAGTGTGAGAACGGTGAGGATGCTTCCTGGCCCAACACGTGTCACACCGCTTAGAGAAGGGCGGAGGGGTTTTTTTGTCCTTTCATATTTCTTTTTTTTAAACGCGTGTCACTTCATCTTTCCATTTTTTTGGCGTTTAATAAATACGCGGCGTTTTTATTGTGTTTAGATCAGGATCATAGTAAATATTTTGGCGTTTTAAGTATTGTTTTGGCGTTTTTATTGTCTTTTAGATCAGGATGCAGTCCTTTAATGTAAAAAACATCAGTAATTTTCTTGATTTTATTATATCAAGTGTTGTGCCATGTAGGATATAGGCCTATAATGTGACAGGCAATTATGGCATTTTGAAAAGATAAATAAATTCAATTTTCCATTTAGTGGCTTTTAATATAATAAATGTTTCGCAATAATGATTCCGTCTCTTCATTTTACTGTTTTAGCAATTACTGTTTCTTTCAACTTTCATCTATCAATTAGTGTTGATTTTTCCAGTAATACTTTGTTTTTGTTTTTTGGCGTTTTTATATAGCAACATCGTGCTTCGCTAGCATCCGTTCTCACAGTTTTTCACACTATCAGACGTTTTGGTGTTTGTAGTTTTTGACGTTTTATACTCAATTTTTTTAAATTAGTAGAGAATTAGATAATAAACAACAGAGAATTAGATAACAAACAATAGAAAATGAAAAAAAATTAAAAATTATAATCTAATTTCTCATCCAAATCTTCACTGTCATCAGCCTCTTCTACTTTAACTTTTTTGGCGTTTTGAACCTGCTTTTGGATACCTTATGTAGATCCTTATTTTCCTACATAACGGTTGTCTTTAGAAGATGCTTATTTTTTGTGGCATCCTTTATTGTGGGTGGATATATACTTGTTTGATGACATGTTGAAGACCAACGCCTGCTCTAATGTATTGATCCCTTCATGCCATCAATATATTCATGAAGAACAAAGTGACATGATGTCATATCAGTGTCATCAGTCTCTTTTTCTTGAATATTTGTCCATCTCATTCAGCAAAAGATTATAGAGATATCCAACTCAGAAAAGAATCCATTCAGTGAAACTTCATTAAGATCAATACTCAATATAGAAGAATCGAGGTTCTGCGTCTGTGGCTTTTTTAACTATTATTTTTGGCGTTTTAAAGTGAATGGTTTCTAGGGAATATGGCGTTTGTTTTTTGTTTGTGATTAGTTTATTGTGCAGAGACGTCTCTCTTATAGGATGTTTTTGGCGCGTAATTTAGGCGGGATTTTATTTATAATAAATGATATTAATAAAGTAGCCGCCTTTTCAGTTAGTGTGTATTTTTACTATTTTTTGTTCAGCTTTTTATGAGTTTTTAGGGTCAAAGACTTTCCATCTTCCAAGTTTGGCGTTTTTTAATGGCTTTAAGTAGGTTTTGGCGTTTTTTTTTTCATTTTTAGCTTTTATTAATACTTCTGCAAACTACTTTCATTATAGTTTGGGAGTTTTTGGCGTTTTTACTACATTATGGCGTTTCACATGCATTATGACTGTTTGGCGTTTTATTAATATAATGTATTTTTTATTCTAAGTTGAAAAATACATAACAAACAACAGAAAAAGAAAATTAAAAAAAAATAAAAATAGAAACAATTCATCTTCCAAATCTTCACTGTCATCAGTCTCTTTCTTCTTTGAATCATGTTCGCTGGCGGTTTGGCTTAGCCATGCTTGTGTTTTTGTGGCCGTTTGGAAAGACAAAATGACATAAGTTTTTTGTTTCAATATGTATCTTCAAACAACTCATCAGTGTCATTCGTCTTTTCATCCCATTATAATATTCATCAATATTAAAACACAAAAAATGACATAAGTCTGACACCAGCATCTTTTTGTTTATGATTTGTCCATCTCATGCAGCAAAATGTTATTTGAGTCACAGCAACTCAGCGAAGAATGCATTCTCCAAAACTTTGGCGTAGAACAATATTTGAATATACAAGAAATGATATTTGCCATGTTTGGCGTTTTACTGAGGAAATAGTGTATCTGAAAGAACCGTCGATTTTTTGGAATCTTTGATGTTTGACTGTTTTTCCGTTTTCTAAGATGAATGGTATATAGTAGAAAATATGGCGTTTTTGAGTAGGTGTGTTTGATGTTTTGGGGATTTTGGCGTTTGTTTGATGAATGGTATATAGTAGAAAATATTGCGTTTCAGGTTCTGGGGAATGTGTTTTTGTGTCTGGGATGTTTTTGTTTATATAGGGATGTGTTTTGGTCCGTAATGACATTTTATTCATTAGTATGGCGTTTTGGTATAGAAGTGTAAAGACCTTTTTACCCTTAATGAGGAGCGTCCACGTAATAAAATTGATGTTATTTACGAAAACGCCACCGCGTCAATCTAGTCCATAGATTGTTTTAATCGGACGATCCATAAGCGTTCTCACCGTTCTCACACTTTCTACCGTTTTCTCTAAATCCCGACACTATATACATATATATATATATATATTCGAAAACTTGATGTTTGAAACGAATATAAACAAATATATTCACTTTAAGAATTCGGATTCTAGACAATGAAAAGAATATAAATAATTATATTGATATTATATAATTTCCAAACATTAAACGTTAGAAAAGTGAATCCCGAATTCCGACGAATGGAATAAATATAACATTATTTTGATTGTATAAAAGTATTCGGAAATATCGGTGTTCGAAATAAAATAAATAATTATATTTATTTGTAAGAGTGCATCGGGTTTCGATGTTTCTAAACGTTGGAAATAAATAATCGTCGAATAATAGTCGTTTGAAATAAATATAACAATTATATTTGCTTGTAAAAAAACACTTGGAAATATCAATGTTTGTAGTAAATATAAACATTATGTTTATTTATAAAAGCGTTCGGGATATCGATGTTTGAAATAAATATAAGCATTATATTTATTTTAACTAGGTATCGGTTTCAAAATCTCATAACGTCGTAAAAATAAATATACTTCTATATTTATTCTTATAAGAAAACTTGTATCCCGATAAATGTCGTCTTTATAACAATATACGTTTCGTAAATCGGGTTTTTAACGAAAACCGGGCATAGTTTCCTCTGTTTTTGGACAATCCCGACACCTAGGTGTCGATATATTTTTCAAAATTCAACCAATAATCCAATGCAATGTAATCAAATATATATAGTTTTCGCCAAGTATTTCAAAATATAAACACTATATGCATAAGTAAGGTTCGTCTAATATACCAAAATAAAAGCATGTCACTAATGTATAAGTGTTTTAATCGGATCAAGCTCGATTCGCGTAGTCTAAACATCTAAAAGCTTCTAAAAAGAATAACTCATTACTTTAAACTTTACCGGGTCCTGAGTTAACCGGGTGTTGGCTAACAGTTGACTAAGTTGAACTAACCGCACCCAAAACTGACCAGAGCCACCCTGTTGATTGCATTTGACTCAGTTGACCGGGTCGACTCGGTTTGACCGAGTTGACTCGAACTGAAACCAGTTGACCAGTCACCCTGACGTCTTGACTGGTTTGACTTTGTTGACCGAAACTGTACCCAGATCTGACCCAAGTCCTACCCGAGGCGAAACATGAAACATCACCGCCACTGCCGTGATACCGAGTCACACCACCACCACTTCAGGCGTTCAGCATCATCATCGTCACCAAGCATCGGAAAAACAACCGAATCGGGTTATAAAAAAATGATAATAATAACTAAATAAACATAGTCGTTGGAAAATGGGGTGCCGGAGAATCACTCCACCGCCACGTCCACTACTACTGTCGGCCGACCCTAGCACCGCCGTCAACATCACCGTCGCACCACCGCTATCGGCCCAACACCACCGGCTCCATCTTTGCTCTCTCTCGCTCCTGAAACCACCATCAATCTTTTATCATCTGAAACCCACCACCCCAGTCGCCGTTGCCGGAGACGGTCTTCTCGTCGATCTCTGTCTTGTCGCTGCTTGCCACCACCAAATTCCTCCTGCAAATGTGAGTGTCACCTGAGTTCATGCTGTTTCGCCGGTCATGAAGGGAGAGATGAGAGAGATCGAGAGTGTTATGGTTGTGTGTGTTGATATGTCTGTATATAATAGATGGGAGGGGATAAGAGAAACTGTATGACTGATGATTTTAGTTTTTTTTTTTCGGGTCTTCTAAATGAAGGAGAAGATAAAAGGTGTTAGTGTCACACCCCCAAAATACCACCTAGGGAATATCCCAATTAGGCGTGTGACGTACCAACAACGAGCCACTAATTACATTGAACCCATACAAGTTTCAAAATAAAATCCTTAATTATTAATGAAAAATACCATCAATGAGTTTCAATAAAAACCAACATGTTCAGCGGAAGCAAATGGTAAACCAAAGTTAAACTGTTTCAAAACCAATGTATAATATCAATAATTCAGTCACATGAATCCCTCCAGTCGACCCATGACCACTCCAGCTACTCCAGACAGCAAGTTCCCAAATCCAAGATATCTAACGACCTGCGAGCATGCAACAAGTGTATCAGACAATGCTGGTGAGTTCATAGTTTTACGAAAACGTTGGTTACCAAGTGTTTAATTAATCCATTGAATTTAATGTTGATAATATCCCGAATACAAGACGGCTCCTGATTTACATTGCCCTTTCTCCAATGCTCCTATCAAAGCATTGGTCATGACTAGGTCATTAGTTCACACCCGTCCTCTCAGGTACGGGGTGAGGGTGCCAAACCTAAGTAGCGCTACTAACTAATACCTTGTTACCTCTCAGGTAACCAAACAACACGGAGGGATTTTAATGGTGATAGGATGAGTATATTATCCAACATTCCAAATTTACCCAAAAGACATATTCCTCTTAGGAATACCCATGATTTACCCAAAACCAATCCCTCTCAGGGATACCCAAAGACTGTCCCAACCACCGGGACGCATGCTCAAGAGAGATGAACTCACCTTTGGTTTGCTCGGTAAGATTAAAGTACGTGTTCCAAGTTGATCAATTTATCCCTATCGTGGTTACCACTAACAGTTAGAATCTCATTCTATCAAACCACGCATGTAACAAATTGCATACAGTGTACCAGTTAACACGTAATCACATAATAAACATTCGAGTCATATACACTTCACATAATCCATACGCGTTGCACATTACCACTTAACAATTTAATGCATTAACCCTGTCAACTGTGCGGCCCGGGTCTAACCCGTGGCCCAGATGAATCCCAGGCCCTCTAAGTGATGCGAGCCGGCCCGTGCAACGATCAAAAGCCCAACCTGGTCGGTCCATTAAAATGATGTGTGTTTGGGCTAATCCTTATGCTTAGAGTTGGGCTTGCAATTTGGGTAAGACATAACACACTTCATTCGCGGTCCATGACGTTAGTAATCCAATGATATACCTAGTGCATACAGCCCATTAAAACCCCATCGGCCCAAGAATGCATTTGTGTATGACCCAACCAGTTTGCTGTTTTGCTCCAATATTCGTCCCCTGATTATAACCCCAAACATCTAATCCCAATTAACCCTTATGTGTATATTGACATAGAATCGCATAACATAATATTTGCACCTTACAAGCTTAAACTGAACCACCCACATAATACCACAACAGTATCATCAACTACTTTTAAAACTTAGTAACTCAAAGCCCTAGAGTTCATACACATGGTTATGGCTCTAACAATCCAAAACACACACATATGGATCCATATATCATCTAGTAACAACAGGCCCACAACTAGTCACAACCCTTTTGATATCTCCCGACCCAACAGCTTCATCTTGCAACCCCTTACATGCCATACTCTTGCAATCCTTAAATCCCTTTTTATTTGTTAAGTTTTCAACATCAAAATTATTGCCAGTAAATCTTATATTAGTAGTTTAGTTTTTGTTGTGGGTAATTATAACACATCATGAAATCAGATCTTAATTAACAACCTTCATATTGAATCCCCTATCAAGTGCACACTAATTAACATATAAACTTTGACAACAAGTACGTTACAATAATCAGTTTCATGTTACAATAATCAGTTTCATGTTATCAATATTCATGCAACACATTCATGCAATCATATAATGTATTTAACTCCAATTCATGCATAACCTATCAAACAGGTTCTCAATACTCAAGTATATTACACACAAACAAACAAGTGATACTAACCAATAGCCTTGATCAAACAATATGAGGTATCGAGAGGGGGAAATCTTCTGCTGCACGTAAGTTTAGAAAAGTAGGGTTTGTTAAAGTTGTAAATTAAAACACCCCCCCCCCCACTATTACATAATATAAGAAGAATAGAGGGGATTGGGCGAGGTTTCATTACTATTGGGCTGGGCCGAAAAGTGATAGATGCAAGGAATTAGCTTAAGGGATTAGTTTAAGGGGGTTGGGCCAAGGTCATTTATAAGTGGTGGCGGCCCAACTTAAATCAGTGACCCACTAATCACACAACACTACTCAACTACCATATATTTTAGCACGTTTATCAAAGTCTCGGGTTGAACAGATTGATTAAAACAAGAACGGGAAATCCCAAAACCGAAGTCACTAACCTTAGAGTTTGGGTTGTCACATCATCCCCAACTTGAAAGAAATTTCGTCCCGAAATTTGACAAGTAAGCACAGAAAAGTGAAGTGATAAATCAAGATTGTTGCGGATTTTCTTCAGGTGCCACAGTTAGTGTTTTAGGGTTTCTCCAAAGAAAACAAGCAGCGAAATTGATGGAGAGGAGATGGTGTGCGGTGTTATGATCTGAGATTTCAAATGAGAGGATAAGGTATCACTACACTTAAATACTAGGGTTTTCTTGTTTTAAGTGGGCTTTGGGCTTGGGCCCAAGGCCTATAAGCCCAATTCCCGTGTTCAAGTGGCCCGTAATCTCCTACGAGGCCCGTTTTTAAACCCGAAATCATCAGAATGTCGTAAATTAAAATTTTAGATTTAAAAATATTTAAAACCGTGTAGGTAGTCGTTTTTATCGCGTTTGATCGTCGGTTGCATAAAAAGCGCGTAACATGCGTCGTTCGCCGTTCTAATCCGTTTTTCGATTCAGTTTCGACTACGGATGTAAATATTTAATTACGAAGCTAAAATATATCGTAAGAATTTAATATTTGTCGGCGTTGTCAGTATTTTGTTCGGTTTCAGTTCATTACTGCTTATCACTCTGTAGATTTCCCGAAAATCACCCTATGCGCACTGTAATGTTAGATAGGCGATCCTAGGCATGACTAACTTTTTGTTAAACATTTCTTTCAACTACAAGTCATGAATCCTAAATCAATAAACCTATGTATCTCACAGGCATTTTTATGCTGACGTACCTATTTTCGCATGTGTTTTCAGGAGCTGATGCATAGGGTTGTTCATGATACACTTAGGCGGACTCGGGCCCTAGTGACATAAAAGAAGCAAGACTAGTTTATCTTATGTTTTGATTCCTTTTGTTCTAAGATAATGTAACCACTTTTAATTCAATAAAATGAAACTTTAAATACCATGGTTGTGAAACAATAATTCTGTTGCTCCACTCCCCGACGTTTCCGCCGGGGTTTGTTGTTTTATACGGTCGGGGTGTGACAGAAGAGTTGGTATCAGAGCCAGTGGTTATAGAGAATTAGGTTATTAGTAATGCTTTGACCTAGACTATAACTTTTCTAGGACCCCAACACAAGTTATCTTGTGTTTAGATCTTAAAACATTACCGCCGCCTGTCTTTGGGTGACAACCACAACAAGAACACAAATTTTCCAAATTCGATTTTGAAAATCAATCATCTATTCTTAGATGATTTGTTATAATGTTTTCAACCCTCCAAAATTCCAAAACGATTTTGAAAATAATCACCCACCCTTTGAACGATTCATTTTTGGCTAAATGCCTTCCAAATTTTCAAAATCTTGTCAAAGTTTGGGTCTAAATAATGTGAACACATGTAATATGGAAGGGTGGATGCCTGTACCTCGAGTTTTTTGTCTAGGCTAGAGTGTTCGTACAAATCCACATAATCGGACCAGTCACTCTTACCTGGGAACTCTTGGGGTGAGTGTCCACTTATAGGCTAAAGCATGTCTTCGCAATACATTATTATGACCCATTTACTTTGATTAGTCACTGTGTGTCATTTGTTTGCTTTGTGGTATGAACGAATGACCACCATCCATGCTTTTTGTCGATATTTGTATCATCTCATTTTTCATCTAATCATCTCACTCGTTTTCTCTCATGTTTCCTCTTTTAGAATGCCTCATCGACGTGACAATCAGCTACCTAATGCCGAACTGGCAGCTATCATTGCGCAGTAAATGGCTGCTTATTGCTCAAGTTAACCAAGCCAACAATAACAATAATGCACATGCTCCATGCAACTTTAAAAGTTTCAATTCAGCTAAACCGCTTAAGTTCAATGGGTCTGAAGGAGCAACTGGGCTCCTACAGTGGTTCGAGAGTATTGAGAGTACTTTTTGTCATGTTCAGTATCCTGATAATCGCAAGGTCGAGTTTGCTTCTAGTGTGTTCCAAAAGAGGGCTCTTACTTGGTGGAATGGGTTAATGAGAGATCGTGGTGCTAATATCGCTTTGGGTCAGACCTGGGAAGAGCTTAGGGCTCTTATGATGAGGGAATTTTGTCCTCGTCATGAACAAAGGGCATTAGAAAGAGAGTTTGATGATCTGAAACAGGATAGTGGTGAACATCGGGCTTATACTGACAGATATGAGGAGTTGAGTTTGTTATGCCCTACAATCGTTACCCCACTTGATAAAGCTATCGAGAGGTATGTTGATGGTTTACCTGACCCCATGCAAGATATCGTCACTGGTAGCAACCCTACCACAGTTCGACAAGCTATCGAGTTGGCTGCGACTTTGACTGAGTCGCAAATCAGAAAGGGTAAACTTCATAGGAAGGGTGCCAAGAATCAGAAACAGTCTGACAAGGGTGAGAATAAGAAGGGTAAGAAATCTGAGTCCTCAAGGAGATCGAGGAAGCGCAAGGCTTCCAAGAACTATGCTGTTACAGCACAAGCCAATCAGGCAGCTCCAAATAAGCCAGTGTAACCACCTGCCAAGAAACAATACATTGGCAACGCACCTTTGTGCAACAGGTGTAACAGTCACCATCAGCCGCAAGTTCAGTGTCGTTATTGTACTAATTGTGGAAGATCTGGTCATCTTGCCAACACTTGTCGTCTTCCTCCTAACCAGAACCAAGCTGCACAAAACCCTGCTCAGCAACTTGCCCAACAGCCTGCTCAACAACAGGCACAAGCTACACGACCTCACTCTCCTCCTAGTTCATGCTACAATTGTGGGGATCTGACCCACTATCGAAATCAGTGTCCAAGGTTGGTAAATGCAAATCAGGCTCAGGCTCGTGGACGAGTTTTTAACATGAACGCAAATGAAGCGCGTGCAGATAACGAGGTGGTCAATGGTACGTTCTTTTTTAACAATCAGCCTGCATCTGTTCTTTTTTATTCGGGAGCCGATAAGAGTTTTGTGTCATTATCTTTTGAACCTTTTCTTTGCATGACTAGAACAAAACTAGGAAAACCCTTGACCATAGAGGTAGCTAGCGGTGAACCCATTGTACTCGATTCTGTTCTTTGAAACTGCCAGTTGAACCTTAATAACCATCTTTTTCCTATCAACCTCACACCGATGCAACTTGGAAGTTTTGACATTATAGTGGGAATGGATTGGTTAGCCAAGTATCACACAGAGGTAGTTTGTTTTGAGAAGATTGTTCGTATACCATTTTCGACTGGTGAGATCTTAGAGGTTCGTGGTGAGAAACCTGCTAGTAGTCTCTGTGACAACTGGCACAAACCGGTAATTTCCGTACACTTTAATCATTATTTAATGATTGCAAATATGTGCTTAATTGTCAGCAATGTCTGAACACATGATTAAACAAGTGAATTCATGCACGTTGTATACTACAAAATATTGCTTTATGCATAAACAAGAGCGTTGCGTCAAAAATAATAGTAAACTCACCGGTAAGACACACTGTGTCGACTGAACTGCAGAAAGCAGTCAGACAATAAAATTGGAGCCTAGGTGTAGGTCCGACAACAAGAATGCATTAAAACCCAAGAGTACATACAAGGGTTAATATATATGCAATACGAAAGCAAAAATAAGCACTAAAAAGCACCCGAAACGCACTTTAAGTGCAGAATTCAGATAATTCAACAATAATTCAGCATTTAGACATATAAATATTATGCAGAAATGTCGTTTTATTATCCAGAATACTTCCCTAAGTGTTGGGAATTGAAAGAGTACAAGAAAGGTACTTAAACGACACTAAAAAGTGTAATTTAGCGCTTTAACGAATCGGTATGTAACCGAACAACCGGATATTACCCGGAACATCAAAATAATGCTAGAAGCATTGTTTTTATTTTTCTAAGCTAGTTAGGGTCCCCGTACACCCTAACACCCTTTATATTACACTACACATTAATAACCTACTTAAAATCCTAACTAAACATAACTAGAATCTAACTAACCATTGAGATGCAACCAATACCCCCCCCCCCCTAGTGTTGGACGGTTGGGAGACCAAATCCCTTATGGGATTTCTTTCACATATTTTAATGGATGGTGTTGGACCTTTAGAGACACATTACACATGGGTTAATACTAAAACATGGATTATAAATTTACACATAAAGCTCATGTCTTCATTCCATTCATCACTCAACCTCAAGAACTCTCTTCCTTTCTTCCACCATAGCTACGGCCAACACCCCCTAGATTCACCATCATTTTTCTAGCAAGATCCCAAGTATTCTAAGCATAAACAAAGGTGTAAGAAGGTCAGTAATGAAGCTAGGAGCTTTCGGAAGTTGAAGAACCTCTACCGCTTGCTTTTATCCACGCATTTTTCGCATAGATTCTTCCCTAGCCTCGAGCTAGTGGTATGTTGCTTAAAACACCTTCTTGAACTATTCTAATGTGGTTAAAACGATATATGACGGTTAAAGCACGTTAACTTACAAGATGATACTTTAAAGTCTACTAAAAATGCTATAAGTGTTGGATAAAAGCTCATATGTTGTGTAAATGTTGTAGTAATTGAAATTTGTGATTATTTAGACCCGATCTATGTTGTGGTAGCTCGGATCATCATTTAACCCGGTTTGGTCATGATCATGAATCATGACATAAGGTTGCTTTGTATAAAACAAAGGTTAAAGGGTGAAGCTCTACCACACACGAATCGTGAACTTGTGTAAAAGCGTTTTACTTGTGAAATAGTGTTTAAAACTAGCCGATCTATGTATCTACAAGTGGTATTTTCAAAGGACCAAGTGTCCAAGAAATCACATGTTCTAAACCGGATCTTACACAAACAAAAGTGGTTTTTTTTGGGAACAAACAAGTGTATGGAATACTTGTGTAACAAAAGTTTTGACGAAGAAATAGTTTTCGTAAAAACCGACTAGAAGTTGTAAAACTTCATATTCTTTAAAAATAAGATTTTTAAGAAATTAAACTTATTTTTAAAGATAACAAGACTTACTAAATGTGCTAGTAAGATACTACACAATCTTGGTAAATATCCAAGTTCATGAAGTGGGGAAAAGTAGTGATCATTGTTGATAATTGTTGTTGCTGATTATTGATGATTGATGATGATTTAAAAGAAAATAAACACACGTTTTGAAAACGTGGGAAACCTCCATTTTTAGGGGAAACTCTGTCAAAATTTTTATAAATTTTGACACTTAGAAAAATATAAGTTTTTGAGAAACTTATTCCCTAAAAATGTGTTTAAGAGTATTACTAAGGTTTCCCTGATTTTTGATGATAAGAAATGAGGATTTCTTCAAGAATAAAAATGGATAGTAAGTATATATTTTTGAGAGAAAAATATATATTATTTGATCACCAACTTGTGTGTTAAGTGTATATAGTATGTGTTATACGTGCTAGTGTATTAAGACTTAAAAATACACTAAATACTCATGAGGAGTAGAAATATAAAAATACACATACAACATACAAGAAACATAATTCGGGTGCAAAGTACAAAACACAAAAGACTTATATTTATTTTTGAAGAAAATAATATAAGTAAGATACGTAGTTAAAAATATAGAATATTTTTAACACAAGAATATGTACAAAAGAGAGTGACTGTACTTGTGCGACACAAGTCTAGTGACTAACGTTAAAAAAAACGCGTATAGGTTACGACGTTAATTAAGCAAATCCGGTGGAGTTTACGACGCTAGGAACGCAAAGTTGTGAGTTCATGCTCCCCCTTTTCTCTTTAACTGTTTTCAGTTTTTATAACTTCGGGGGTGAAATACATGTACAAAAGTACAATATTTATAAATGGTATGATATAAATACAAGAAGTACACTTGGTGAGAACGAGAACCAAGTGTGATGAAATATAAGAATATGAAAAGCGCACTTGGTGAGAACGAGAACCAAGTATGAGGCGCTATGAGAAATGATAACAAGAAACGCGCTTGGTGAGGACGAGAACCAAGTAGGATGCGTTATGAGAAATAGTGTCACGAATAGGGTACAGAAGCACCATTAATCAACGTATACATTCAGACCGCAGAACAAAAGGTTAGATCTAACGGGTGCCTGGCAGCCACACTCCCGGTCGGGGCGAGAACCGAGGAGTGCTTTTGTGTCTCAGAATATACCAATTAAATGCCTTAGGTTTGGTGACTTCCTATGACGTGTCACATGTTAATGGCTTTGCAACCCATTAACAATCTGATAAGTACAGAAATACTGTATTTACATAAAATTCATACCATACAAAAAGTGATAAATAACTTGAAGTACGTGGGGTACTCAAGAGAATTGATAAATAACTTGAAGTACGTGAGGTACTCAAGAGGATTGATATATAACTTGAAGTACGCGGGGTACTCAAGAAAAGATTGAATTATACATGGGTACGTGGGGTACACATGAAACTGGATTTATATATGAAAACTTGATTTACTCACAAACTATGTTTTCATACAAAGTATACAAACATGAAATACAAAACAGCATGAATTCACACCAACATTATGTTGACGTTTTTCCAAAAACTCACATGTATTTCAGGTAACTAGGATGGATGTGCGCGTGGTCTTGCTTATGCTCGTGGATGTCGCTTGTGTTTAACTTTAAATAAAGTTGTAAACTTTTAAGACAATGTTTTATGCTGTCTAGCGATGTAAACGCTAAACTTATGTTTTCAAATCATGGTATTTGATGTTATTTTACGAGCATGTAGCATGTTTACTCTTCGTATGCAATGAGAACCTTTCATGATCACACCTCGTGCTTCCGCCATAGAAAGGGGTGTGACAGTCTCAAACTCATGTCATGTATTCAAGCTCAAAAGTATCTGCGAAAGAACTATGTGGCCTTCTTGGCATATGTCGTAGAGGAGAAAGGCAAAGGTAAGTCTATCCGAGACATCCCGGTTGTTCGGGATTATCCCGAAGTGTTTCCTGAAGAATTACCTGGTTTACCCCCAGCACGCCAAGTCGAGTTTTGTATTGACCTTATACCTTGTGCTAATCCTATCGCTAGATCTCCGTATCGTCTTGCACTGTCTGAGATGCAAGAGTTATCTAAGCAGCTTCAGGAGCTTTCTGACAAAGGTTTTATTCGTCCTAGCTTTTCACCTTGGGGTGCTCCTGTTCTTTTTGTCAAGAAGAAAGATGGATCTTTCAGGATCTGCATCAATTATCGTGAGCTTAACAAGCTTACCATCAAGAATCGATATCTCCTACCTCGCGTTGATAATCTCTTTGATCAGTTACAGGGTGCTACTTATTTTTCAAAGATTAATCTACATTCTGGGTATCATCAACTTCGTGTGCTTGAAGAAGATATTCCCAAGACTGCTTTCCGCACTCGATATGGGCATTATGAGTTCACAGTTATGCCATTTGGTTTGACTAATACTCCTGTTGTTTTCATGGACTTGATGAATTGTCACACCCCTTTCTGCGGCGGAAGCACGAGGTGTGATCATGAAAGGTTCTCATTGCATACGAAAGGTAAACATACTACATGCTCATAAAAATAACTTCAAATGTCATTACCATTATAGAACGGAAAACATAGTTAAGAGTTTAAATCATGAAACGACACTTTGTCTGAAAGTTTACAACTTATTTAAGACAAACATAAACGACATCCACGAGCATGAGTAAGACCACGCGCACATCCACTTCTAGTTACCTGAAATACATGTGAGTTTTGGAAAAACGTCAACATAATGTTGGTGTGAATTCATGCAGTTTTTGTATTTCACGTCTGTATACTTTGTATGAAAACATAGTTTTGTGTCATGTATAAATCAAGTTTTCATATATAAATCAAGTATTCATGTGTACACCACGTACTCATATATAATTCAAGTTTACTTGTGTACCCCACGTACTTCAAGTATAAATCAAGTTTACTTGTGTACCCAACGTACTCAAGTATAAATCAAGTTTTAGTATGGTATGAATCTTAAGTAAATAAAGTATTCCTGTAAGTATCAGGATTGTTAATGGGTTGCAAGGCCATTAACATGTGACACGACATAGGAAGTCACCAAACCTTAGGCATTTTTCTAGTTGGCATATTCTGAGACACAAAAGCACTACTCGGTACTCGTCCTCACCAAGAGTGTGGCTGCCTGGCACCCGTTAGATCTAACCTTTTGTTCTGCGGTCTAGGTATAATGTTGATTAACGGTGCTTATGGTACCCTATTCGTGACACAATTTCTCGTATCATTTCTCAACACGCATCATACTCGGTACTCGTTCTCACCAAGTGTGCTTCTTATATTCTTGTATCATTTCTTAAAACGCATCATACTCGGTACTCGTTCTCACCAAGTGTGCTTCTTATATTCTTGTATCATTTCTTAAAACGCATCATACTCGGTACTCGTTCTCACCAAGTGTGCTTCTTGTATTTGTATCATACCATTTATAAACATTGTAACATTTGTACATGTATTTCACCCCCGAAGTTATAAAACTGAAAACAGTTAAAAGAAAAGGGGGAGCATGAACTCACAACTTTGCGTTCCTTGCGTCGTAAACTCCACCGGATTTGCTTAATTAACGACGTGACCTATACGTGTTTTCTTATCGTCAGTCACTAGACTTGTTTCGCACAAGCATAAGTCACTATCTTTTGTATTTGTATTCTTGTGTTAAAAATAATTTATATTTTTAACTATGTGTCTTACTTATATTATTTTCTCAAAAATAAATATAAGTATCTTGTATTTTGCACTTTGCACCCGAATTATGTATCTTGTATGTTGTATGTGTATTTTTGTGTTTATACTTCTCATGAGTATTTAGTGTATTTTCAAGTTCTAATACACTATCAAGTATAATACATACTACATACACTTAGCACAAAATGTGGCGATCAATAAATATATATATTTTTCTCAAAATATATACATACTTAATATCCATTTTTATTCTTGAAGAAATCATCATTTCTTATCACCAAAAATTAGGGAAACCTTGGTAATATTTTTAGATACATTTTTAGGGAATAAGTTTCTCAAAACTTATATTTTTCTAAGTGTCAAAATTTATAGAAATTTTGACAGAGTTTCCCCTAAAAATGGAGGTTTCCCATGTTTTCAAAACATGTGTTCATTTTCTTTTAAAATCAACAACAATATCAACAACACAATCTTTATTTACCAAACTTGTCAAAACAAGCATATACCACAAACTTATGAACTTGAAAGTTTGTGAAAATATGTAGTAACTTACTAGCACATTTAGTAAGTCTTGTTACCTTTAAAAATAAGATTAGTTTCTTAAAAACTTTATTTTTAAAGAATATGTATTTTCACAACTTCTAGTCATGAATTTTCAAAATATTTCTTTGTGGAATTTTCTTTCTACACAAGTGTTTATACACTTGTTTACTTACTAAAAATGTATTTAGTTCATACAAGGTCCGGGTTTTAACAAGACTAGTATCTTTTACTTGGTTCTTTCGAAAAACCACTTGTAGATCTTTAGATCTACAAGCTTGTTACCTTATTTTCCAATAAAAATTACATTTATTCAAGTTTCAAGTTCATGGGTGGATGGTTTCATCATCCTTCATATTTCTAGCATTTACATCTTGCTAGTTCATGTTCTTAAACATGAACTAGTATGTCTAGATGATGATCCATCCTACTTCTACTAACAAACATCATCAAATAATCATAACTACACAAGATTTACATGATTTACCCATATATTTTCTCTTTATCCACCATTTATCACTTTATGTTCAAGACTTAGCTTATGTTCATTAGAGTTTTCATCATTTAATCATTCTATCATCTATTAACCACTAAATACAAGATCAAGATGATGTTTTAGAACACTTACTACTAGCACAAGGCTAGGGGAGAAACAAGGCGTAACAGCGGTGGATAAAAGAAAACTAGAGTGGTCCTTGAGCTTCCGAGTGCACCAAGCTTGTTTGTAGGACTCCTTACACCTTTGTATATATGTAGATTGCTTGGATGAAATCTTGATGGTGGATGTATGGTGGTGATAGGTGGCAGCCGAAAGCAAGGGAAGAAGAAGAGAAGAAAGCTTGTGTTTGATGAGAGAAGGTGGTAATCCTTAATGTTAATTTATAAACCATGTTCTAGATTTAACCATCATACAATATGTCTTATTATCCAACAACAAGTAAATAAAATAATCAAAAGAATGGTGGGGGTGTCCCCCCACACCATGACTGTCGAGTAGGGGGGTAGGGGGTTGGGTTGTAATGTGTTGGTAACTATCTAGTTAGGAACTTAGTTAGGATTTAATGGGTTTAGTTAGTATATTAAGTGTGTTATGTAACATAGGGTGTGTTAGGGTGTTCGGGGACCCTAACTGGCTCAGAAAAATAAAAACAATGCTTCTAGCATTATTTTGGTGTTCCGGGTAATGTCCGGTTGTTCGGTTAGATACCGGTTCGTTAAAGTGCTAAATTACACTTTTTAGTGTCTTTTAAGTACCTTTTTGTAGCACCTTCGATTCCCGACACTTAGGGAAGTATTCTGGATGATAAAACGACATTTCTGCATGATATTTATATGTCTAAAAGCTTATTAGAGCTGAATTTATTAAAATTCTGCACTTAAAGTGCGTTTCGGGTGCTTTTTAGTGCGTATTTTAGCTTCCGTAAGGTATATATGTAAACCCTTGTATATATTCTTGGGTTTTAATGTATTCTTGTCGTTGGACCTACACCTAGGCTCCAATTTTAATGTCTGACTGCTTTCTGCAGTTCTGTTGACACAGTGTGTCTTACCGGTGAGTTTACTAGTATTTCTTACGCAACGCTCTCGTTTATGCATAAAGCAATATTTTGTAGTATACAACGTGCATGAATTCACTTGTTTAGCATGTGTTCAGACATTGCTGACAATTAAGCACATAATTGCAGTCATTAAATAATAATTAAAGTGTATGGGAATTACCGGTTTGTGCCAGTTGTCACAGTCTCCCCCCGTTAAAAGAAATTCGTCTCGAAATTCAGGCTGAACTAACTCTCGTTGGAGTCTTCTTGAATAGGTGGGGATACTTTTCTTTGAACTGGTCTTCACGTTCCCATGTGTACTCGGGTCCGTGCTTAGAGCTCCAACGTACTTTGACAAGTTTAACAGTGCTCCTCCTGGTCTTGTTGACTTTCCAGTCTGTAACCTCAACGGGTTGTTCTGTAAATCGGAGGGCGTCATCAATATGTACTTCATCCACAGGGATGATCACATTTTCTTGTGTTGGACTCTTCTTGAGGTTGGATACATGGAACGTATCATGTACTCCATTAAGTTCTTCCGGTAACTCCAAATTGTATGCCACGGTACCAATCCTTTCCAAGATTCCGAATGGTCTGTTGTATCGTGGATTCAGCTTTCCACGCTTTCCAAATCTGACTACGCCCTTCCAAGATGAGACCTTCAACAAAACTTTGTCTCCAACCTCGAACTGTAAGGGTTTTCGTTTTTGATCAGCGTAGCTCTTTTGTCAATCTCGAGCCGCCTTAATGCATTCTCGGATCTGTACGATCTTGTCGGTTGTCTCTTGTACAAGTTCAGGACCAACCATACGTTTATCTCCAGCGTCTGCCCAACATAAGGGCGATCGGCACTTGCGGCCATACAGAGCTTCGAACGGCGCGGCCTTTATGCTTGTATGATAACTGTTATTGTAGGAAAACTCAACTAAAGGTAGATTAGTATCCCAGCTGCCGCCTAGATCCATGACACATGCGCGAAGCATATCCTCTAACGTTTGTATAGTCCGTTCGCTCTGGCCGTCTGTTTGTGGATGGAATGCCGTGCTTAGATCTAGTTGAGATCCAAAGGCTTCCTGAAAGGATTGTCAAATTCTTGAGACAAAGCGTCCATCTCTGTCTAAAATGATTGAGATTGGCACTCCATGTCGTGCCACAATTTCCCTTAAGTATATCTCTGCAAGCTTTCCAGTGCTATCCTTCTCTCGGATCGGTAGGAAATGCACAGATTTTGTTAATCGATCAACTATTACCCATATCATATCGTGCCCTCTCGGGGTCCTGGGTAGTTTTGTTATGAAGTCCATCGAGATTTGCTCCAACTTCCACGTGGGTATCTCTGGTTGTTGTAGTAGGCCGGACGGTTTCTGATATTCTGCCTTAACCTTGGCACAGGTTAGGCATTTCCAACATAAACAGCAACATCGCTTTTAAGTCTCGGCCACCAGTAGTATTCTTTCAAATCTTGATACATTTTGTCTGATCCCGGATGGATCGAGTATCTCGATTTGTGGGCTTCATCAAGGATGACTTCTCAAATGCCGCCATAGAGCGGAACCCAAATACGCTTCTTAAAGTATAAGGCTCCCTCTTCATTTGGCACCATATATTCCAACATACCCCGGAGGTATTCAGCTTTACGGTTTTCCATCTTAAGGGCTTCTTGTTGTGCATCACGAATGCGTGTAGTGAGGTTCGTTCGTATGGTCATTTCTAACGCTCGAACCCTTAGGGTCTTAACCCTTTATTTTCGACTTAGTGCGTCTGCTACAACGTTTGCCTTTCCAGGATGGTACTTAATCTCACAGTCATAATCGTTCAGCAGCTCGACCCATCGTCGCTGTCGCATGTTTAGTTCTTTCTGATCAAATATGTGTTGTAGGCTTTTGTGATCTGTGAAGATTGTACATCGAGTACCATATAGATAGTGTCGCCAGATCTTCAAGGCGAATACCACTGCGCCCAGCTCCAAGTCGTGAGTGGTATAGTTTCTTTGATGAACCTTCAATTGTCTTGAAGCATAAGCGATGACTTTCTGGCGTTGCATGAGCACGCAACCCAAACCTTCTCGTGAGGCGTCGCAGTATACCACGAAGTCTTCAGTGCCTTCGGGTAATGATAGTATTGGTGCATCGCATAGCTTGTTTTTAAGTAGCTGAAAGGCTTCTTCCTGTTTGTAACCCCAGTCGTATTTCTTGTCTTTCTAAGTAAGGGTCGTTAGCGGTTGAGCTATTTTTGAGAAATTCTCAATAAACCGCCGATAATAGCCCGCTAAGCCCAAAAATTGACGAACTTCAGTTGGGGTTTTGGGGGCTTCCCAATTCTTTATTGCTTCGATCTTGGATGGGTCCACATGAATTCCCTTCTCATTCACAACGTGACCAAGAAATTGTACTTCGTGAATCCAGAATTCGCATTTCGAGAACTTTGCATAAAACTTCTCTTTCTTCAGTAGTTCCAGAATAGTTCTGAGGTGTTGCTCGTGCTCTTCTTTGGTTCGTGAGTAAATCAGGATATCATCGATAAACACAATCACGAATTTGTCGAGATATGGTTTGCACACGCTGTTCATCAGATCCATAAAGACTGCTGGTGCGTTCGTCAGTCCGAATGGCATCACAAGAAATTCGTAATGCCCATATCGTGTTCTGAATGCAGTCTTTGGCACGCTTTCATCTTGGATCCTTAGCTGATGGTATCAAGATCGAAGTTTGATCTTGGAATAGTAGCTTGATACTTGCAATTGATCAAATAAGTCATCAATCCTCGGTAGTGGATACCGATTCTTGATCGTGAGCTTGTTCAGTTCTCTGTAATCGATACACATCCGCAGAGTTCCATCCTTTTTCTTTACGAACAATACTGGAGCTCCCCAAGGCAAGAAGCTTGGCCTTATGAATCCTTTATCCAACAACTCCTGGAGCTGTGTAGATAATTCTTGCAATTCGGATGGCGCAAGTTGATAGGGCACCTTGGCTACAGGAGCGGTTCCTGGAACCAAGTCTATATGGAATTCGACTTGTCGTTGCGGAGGTAGTCCTGGCAGATCTTCGGGAAAAACATCAGGGAATTCCTTTACCACAGGAATGTCTTCGAGTTTCGGCTCCTCAGCCTTCTTATCTACAACGTGTGCTAGGAAAGCAACACATCCTTTCCTTAAGCACTTCTGTGCCTTCATACAACTGATGATTCGTAGGGGAGCGTCTCTCTTTTCTCCATGCACAATGAGAGTTTCATCATTCGCCAACGGGATGCGAATGATTTTCTCGTGACAAATAACTTCAGCTTTATTCTTGGACAACCAGTCCATTCCGACTACTACATCGAAGCTACCCAATTGAATAGGTAAGAGGTCGATGCTAAATCTTCGTTCACCAAGTTCTAGTGTGCAGCCTCTAACAACTCGCCCGATTCAACAAGTTTACCATGGGCTAGTTCTATGGAATAAGGAATTTCTAATCTACTAGATTCTATTCCAAGCATGCGTTTAAATTCCATAGACATGAAGCTATAATCGCCGCCAGTGTCAAATAATATGGATGCAAAGTGATTGTTAATGAGAATCGTACCAGTGACCACATTAGGGTCCTCGCGTGCGTTCTTTGCTCCAATCACAAATGCTCGAGCCTGAGCGTTGTTTCCCTTTGGGCAGTCCTTCATGAAATGATCATGGCTTCCACAACTGAAGCATCCTTGGTTCCGTCCTTTCCCGTTACCATTCTTGTTGCCAGCACCATTTCCATTCCAGTTCTTTCCTTTTCCCCAACAGTCTTCTGTTTGATGACCCAATCTACCACATTTGTCGCACCTTGGAATGCGACAAACTCCTTCATGATGAAACTTACATTTTTGGCATTTAGGCATGGTGCCTTGGTATCCTTTGGTTGCAAGGGTTTTCGTCTCTTGAGGCGGGTTAGTGTCGCGCTTCTCGCTGAAACCCTTGTTGTTGCGAGTTGCCTGATTCAAGTTTGCGTGTTTCCTTTTCTTGTTGCCGGACGACTCAGCATGCGTCTCGGTCTTTTCTGTTGGGTTCAGTGATAGCTTCTTCATACGAACACAATCTTCGGTAAGGCTGACAGCCAGAGTTACAGCCTCGGTGATTGTTTGTGGTTTGGCCGAAGTTACCATGCCACGGAATTCTGAGGCCAATCCCCAAATGTAGCGTTCAACGTGCTTAAATTCGGGAGTCGCCATGTAGGGAAGCACTCTAGACAGATCGTGGAACCTTCGAGTATAACCATTAATGTCTGCACCTTCCATGGTCAAGTGCCAGAACTCCGTTTCCAGCCTTTGGAGTTCAGCACGAGAGCAATACTTCTCTCTCATTCTTTCCTTTAGTTCATCCCAAGTTAGGCCATAAGCGGCATCATCGCCCAAAGTTTCGACTTGCAAGTTCCACCAAGTCAGAGCTTCATCAACGAATAACCCAGTAGCAAAGGTGACTTGTTGATCCGCGGTGCACTTGCTCATGCGGATAGTACCGTCCAGCGTACAAATGCTACTGCACCTCCTGTGCCGTCATAGTTCATCGGCTTGCAGTCGAGGAACTGCTTGAAAGTGCAGCCTTGAGCTGCGTTTCCTCCAGACGAATCTCCATGCCCGTTACGTCTAGCATTGCTTGGTCCTCCACTGTCTTGAGTATGGTTCGCCTCGTAATGGGCGATAGCAGCGGAGATCCTTTCTTCCAGTAGAGCGTTCAGCTCTTCCGCAGTTCTTGGCAGTGGGGGAGGAGGAGGTTGATCATCATTGCAAGCATTCACAGCTTTCCTGGGTGCCATGTTCTGACAGAACATAACACAACAGGGTTAAACATTTGTTTGATATCGTCATACTAGACAGTAGTAGCATATATATTCACAGGTATATGCCACATAAGTGACATCAAACAATTATTACTCTAGCAGAGTACTTAGTAGGCTTGCACTGAGGGAATCTATACGTGACAAGACTTGCTGTGGTTTCTGTGCACTGAATTTCATAATTATGTATGCATCCATAATTACGTAACTCCTTGCGCAGTCTGCACAGTTCATTTCATCCTCGTATTTCTTCCTTCAGATAGGCCATCGCTTCCAGGTAAAGTCACGTATACTTGTGACATTCTACTTCTAGTGTATGCTAATTATCACACGTAATTACATCACGAAACGACACTTTGTCTGAAAGTTTACAACTTATTTAAGACAAACATAAACGACATCCACGAGCATGAGTAAGACCACGCGCACATCCACTTCTAGTTACCTGAAATACATGTGAGTTTTGGAAAAACGTCAACATAATGTTGGTGTGAATTCATGCAGTTTTTGTATTTCACGTCTGTATACTTTGTATGAAAACATAGTTTTGTGTCATGTATAAATCAAGTTTTCATATATAAATCAAGTATTCATGTGTACACCACTTACTCATGTATAATTCAAGTTTACTTGTGTACCCCACGTACTTCAAGTATAAATCAAGTTTACTTGTGTACCCCACGTACTCAAGTATAAATCAAGTTTTAGTATGGTATGAATCTTAAGTAAATAAAGTATTCCTGTAAGTATCAGGATTGTTAATGGGTTGCAAGGCCATTAACATGTGACACGACATAGGAAGTCACCAAACCTTAGGCATTTTTCTAGTTTGAATATTCTGAGACACAAAAGCACTACTCGGTACTCGTCCTCACCAAGAGTGTGGCTGCCCGGCACCCGTTAGATCTAACCTTTTGTTCTGCGATCTAGGTATATTGTTGATTAATGGTACTTATGGTACCATATTCGTGACACGATTTCTCGTATCATTTCTCAACACGCATCATACTCGGTACTCGTTCTCACCAAGTGTGCTTCTTATATTCTTGTATCATTTCTTAAAACGCATCATACTCGGTACTCGTTCTCACCAAGTGTGCTTCTTATATTCTTGTATCATTTCTTAAAATGCATCATACTCGGTACTCGTTCTCACCAAGTGTGACTCTTATATTTGTATCATACCATTTATAAACATTGTAACATTTGTACATGTATTTCACCCCCGAAGTTATAAAACTGAAAACAGTTAAAAGAAAAGGGGGAGCATGAACTCACAACTTTGCGTTCCTTGCGTCGTAAACTCCACCGAATTTGCTTCATTAACGTCGTGACCTATACGTGTTTTCTTATCGTCAGTCACTAGACTTGTTTCGCACAAGCACAAGTCACTATCTTTTGTATTTGTATTCTTGTGTTAAAAATAATTTATATTTTTAACTATGTGTCTTACTTATATTATTTTCTCAAAAATAAATATAAGTATCTTGTGTTTTGCACTTTGCACCCGAATTATGTATCTTGTATGTTGTATGTGTATTTTTATGTTTATACTTCTCATGAGTATTTAGTGTATTTTCAAGTTCTAATACACTATCAAGTATAATACATACTACATACACTTAGCACAAAATGTCGCGATCAATAAATATATATATATTTTTCTCAAAAATATATACATACTTAATATCCATTTTTATTCTTGAAGAAATCATAATTTCTTATCACCAAAAATTAGAGAAACCTTGGTAATATTTTTAGATACATTTTTAGGGAATAAGTTTCTCAAAACTTATATTTTTCTAAGTGTTAAAATTTATAGAAATTTTGACAGAGTTTCCCCTAAAAATGGAGGTTTCCCATGTTTTCAAAACATGTGTTCATTTTCTTTTAAAATCAACAACAATATCAACAACACAATCTTTATTTACCAAACTTTTCAAAACAAGCATATACCACAAACTTATGAACTTGAAAGTTTGTGAAAATATGTAGTAACTTACTAGCACATTTAGTAAGTCTTATTACCTTTAAAAATAAGATTAGTTTCTTAAAAACTTTATTTTTAAAGAATATGTATTTTCACAACTTCTAGTCATGAATTTTCAAAATATTTCTTTGTGGAATTTTCTTTCTACACAAGTGTTTATACACTTGTTTACTTACTAAAAATGTATTTAGTTCATACAAGGTCCGGATTTTAACAAGACTAGTATCTTTTACTTGGTTCTTTTGAAAAACCACTTGTAGATCTTTAGATCAACAAGCTTGTAACCTTATTTTCCAAGAAAAATTACATTTATTCAAGTTTCAAGTTCATGGGTGGATGGTTTCATCATCCTTCATATTTCTAGCATTTACATCTTGCTAGTTCATGTTCTTAAACATGAACTAGTATGTCTAGATGATGATCCATCCTACTTCTACTAACAAACATCATCAAATAATCATAACTACACAAGATTTACATGATTTACCCATATATTTTCTCTTTATCCACCATTTATCACTTTATGTTCAAGACTTAGCTTATGTACATTAGAGTTTTCATCATTTAATCATTCTATCATCTATTAACCACTAAATACAAGATCAAGATGATGTTTTAGAACACTTACTACTAGCACAAGGCTAGGGGAGAAACAAGGCATAAAAGCGGTGGATAAAAGAAAACTAGAGTGGTCCTTGAGCTTCCGAGTGCACCAAGCTTGTTTGTAGGACTCCTTACACCTTTGTATATATGTAGATTGCTTGGATGAAAGCTTGATGGTGGATGTATGGTGGTGATAGGTGGAGGCCGAAAGCAAGGGAAGAAGAAGAGAAGAAAGCTTGTGTTTGATGAGAGAAGGTGATAATCCTTAATGTTAATTTATAAACCATGTTCTAGATTTAACCATCATACAATATGTTTTATTATCCAACAACAAGTAAATAAAATAATCAAAAGAATGGTGGGGGTGTCCCCCACACCATGACCGTCGAGTAGGGGGGTGGGGGGTAGGGGGTTGGGTTGTAATGTGTTGGTAACTATCTAGTTAGGAACTTAGTTAGGATTTAATGGGTTTAGTTAGTATATTAAGTGTGTTATGTAACATAGGGTGTGTTAGGGTGTTCGGGGACCCTAACTGGCTCAGAAAAATAAAAACAATGCTTCTAGCATTATTTTGGTGTTCCGGGTAATGTCCGGTTGTTCGGTTAGATACCGGTTCGTTAAAGTGCTAAATTATACTTTTTAGTGTCTTTTAAGTACCTTTTTGTAGCACCTTCGATTCCCGACACTTAGGGAAGTATTTTGGATGATAAAACGACATTTCTGCATGATATTTATATGTCTAAAAGCTGATTAGAGCTGAATTTATTAAAATTCTGCACTTAAAGTGCGTTTCGGGTGCTTTTTAGTGCGTATTTTAGCTTCTGTAAGGTATATATGTAAACCCTTGTATGTATTCTTGGGTTTTAATGTATTCTTGTCGTTGGACCTACACCTAGGCTCCAATTTTAATGTCTGACTGCTTTCTGCAGTTCTGTTGACACAGTGTGTCTTACCGGTGAGTTTACTAGTATTTCTGACGCAAATCTCTCGTTTATGCAGAAAGCAATATTTTGTAGTATACAACGTGCATGAATTCACTTGTTTAGCATGTGTTCAGACATTGCTGACAATTAAGCACATAATTGTAGTCATTAAATAATAATTAAAGAGTACGGAAATTACCGGTTTGTGCCAGTTGTCACATGAATAGGGTTTGTAAGCCTTATTTGGACAAGTTCATCATCGTTTTCATTGATGACATCTTGATTTATTCTAAGACGCGAGCCAATCATGAGCAACATCTCCGTCTTACTATGGAACTCCTAAAGAAAGAACAATTTTTTGCCAAATTCTCCAAGGGCGAATTTTGGCTTAAGGAATTTCAATTTTTGGGACATATCGTCAACGAACAAGGTATTCATGTAGATCCCGCCAAGACCAGTGCGATTAAGGATTGGGATACACCTACTACTACAACCGAGGTTCGTTCATTTCTTGGTCTCGTGGGTTATTACCGCCGCTTAATCAAAATTTTTTCCAAGATTGCAGTTCCTCTCACTGCTTTAACTTAGAAGAATAAACCCTTTGATTGGGGATCCAAACATGAAGAAGCATTTCAAACCTTGAAACATAAACTTTGTGATGCACCTATTCTGTCTTTACCTGAGGGTAACGATGATTTTGTCATGTATTGTGATGCATCAAATTTGGGTATTGGCTGTGTTCTCATGCAAAGGAACAAAGTCATAGCTTACGCATCAAGGCAGTTGAAGATACACGAAAAGAACTACACGACTCATGATCTTGAGTTAGGTTCTGTAGTTTTTGCTCTCAAAATCTAGAGACACTACTTGTATGGTACAAAATGTGTGTTTTTCACCACCACAAAAGTCTTCAACATATTTTCAATCAGAAAGCACTTAATATGAGACAACGACGTTGGGTTGAACCTTTGAACGACTATGATTACGAAATTCGCTACCATCCTAGTAAGGTGAATGTCGTGGCTGACGCATTAATTAGTAAAGAGTGTATCAAGCTTCATTGTGTTCAAGTTCGATCTGATATTCAAACCCGCATTTCTCAGGCTCAGCATACTTGTGTTTCATAAGACTTAATGGGTAAGGAATTACCGTATCATATTAAGCCTGATCTTGAACTAAAGGACAATGGATTGTATTATTTCATGGACCGTTTGTGGGTCCCAAGTCCAGACAATCTCTGCACCTTGTTAATGGATGAAGCTCACAAGTCTCGTCATTCTATTCATCCTGGCGCAGATAAAATGTATAATGATCTTCGAACCCAGTATTGGTGGCCCGATATGAAGAAAGACATTGCCTTGTACGTGTCCAAATGCCTTACTTGTCTTAACGTTAACGCTGAACATCAACATCCCTCTGGATTATTGGAGCAACCAGAGATTCCAGTTTGGAAATGGGAAAACATTGCTATGGATCTCATTACCAAGTTGCCACGGACTAAGAAAGGTCATGATGTCATTTGGGTAGTTGTTGATCGTCTTACAAAGTCAACACATTTCTTGCCGATTAACCAAGTTTAAAGTTTACTAATACAAGATTAATTAAGCTTCATTTTTCAACTATCTTAACTAATCAAGCACCAATCATCCAACACAATTACTTATAATCAAGAAATCAATATCAATAACAAGGTTGCAAACTAATCATCAAAGATTAACATAGAAAATACTTCCATATGTCATTACAAACAAAGATTAACACACTAATGGCTATAATCAAGCAAGGGATTGTTGTGTTTTTTTGCCCAAAGGCTACAATAATACATAAACATTAATCTAAATGCTTGAAAGATTAACAAAATTATGGAAAGATTAGAAAACCAAACCATAAACAAGCATAAGATTAAGAATCCGGATAGTAATCGAGCTAAACGAGACAATGTGGCTTGAATCCGGGTGAAAGCAAAAGCCTCCGGAGCCTGAAAATCGCCTGAATTGCTCTCCAAAATTCCAGAGTTACGAGCAGAATGTTTCTGCAAGTTTTTATATAATTTCGATCTCGCACGGTCGTGCACCATGTGGCACGACCGTTCACTTTTTGCATTATTGGAGTTACTGTGCACCATACCGCATGACGTCACAGATCTTGACTGGTCGTAGGTCACGCACGGTCGTTCTTCATATCACACGGTCGTTCAGTTCCGTGTTCTTGTTGCACGCCTAGTCACACTGGTCGTTTAGTTCCGAGGTTTGGCTAGATCATCGGATCCGCACGGGGTGCAAGATATGGAACGACCGTGCATCACTGGGATGGCCTTGAATGCCTTGCACGCCGAGTTGCACGTTTGTTCAATGCCGGATTAACTTGCATTTGTCGGAGATGCACGGTCGTGCAATAGGTCGCACAACCGTTCCACACGCCCAGGTCAATTTTCTTAACAGAATGTTCGCAGCTTCGTCGTTTTGTCCGGAAAGTCCTCGTTTTCGCTATCATCTTGTCTGGTATGCTGTTTTAGGCCTGTAAACAAAAGTGTAGATGATTAAGCATCCGAATGACGGTTTTACGGCCGAAAACGCATAAAATAGGGGTAAAACGGGGGACTAAAATATGTGTAAATTAGCGAATATCACCGATCCGTGAGGATCTATCTGCTCACAAGCTTGCTAAAATCTATGTGGATGAGATTGTATCCCGACATGGTGTTCCTTTGAACATTATATCTGATAGAGATGCTCGATTTTCGTCTCACTTTTGGAGAACCATGCAATCTGCAATGGGAACTCAACTTAATTTGAGCACAACTTATCATCCGCAATCAGATGGTCAATTTGAAAGAACAATCCAGACATTGGAGGATATGCTTAGAGCTTGTGTGATCGATTTTGGTGGTAGTTGGGATTCGTATCTTCCGTTGATTGAATTCTCCTACAACAATAGTTATCAGTCCAGCATCAACATGGCTCCTTTCGAAGCTTTATATGGTCAAAAATGTCGTTCACCAGTCTGCTGGAATGAGATCGGTGAAGCTCAGCTTACTGGACCTGAGCTCATTCTAGAGACTACAGATAAGGTTAAGAAAGTTCGCGATAACCTTCAGACAGCTAGAAGCCGTCAAAAGAGTTACGCGGATCGATGATGTAAGCCCTTGGAATTTCAAGTCGGTGATCGCGTTCTACTCAATATTTCACCTTGGAAAGGTGTGATTAGATTTGGAAAGAAAGGAAAACTTGCACCTAGATATGTTGGACCATTCAAGATCGTCGAAAGAATCGGAAAGGTAGCCTACAGACTTGAGTTACCTCCTGAACTTGGAAATGTTCATCCAACCTTCAACATGTCCAATCTCAAAAAGTGTTTAGCTGATGAGAACCTCCACATACCACTTGATGAAATTCGTGTTGATGACACGATGCATTTTGTTGAGAAGCCTGTGGAAATCATGGACCGTGAAATCAAGAAACTCAAACGCAAGCGCATACCAATGGTTAAAGTTCGCTGGGAATCTAAATGTGGACCAGAATTTACTTGGGAATGTAAAGACCAAATGAAGGCGAAATATCCACATCTTTTCTCACAAGTTTCCTCTAAATAAATTTCGGGATGAAATTTCCTAAAGTAGGGGAGACTGTGACATCTGTGCTTATAATCATTGTATAAACTCTGAATAGTCTAATTATCAATAAAACAATTTGATTTGACCCCAATGTTTGTTTGACATTTTGCACGTTTTGATTTGGTTCAATTTCAAACTCTATATCGCTTTCTGGAAACTTATACACAAAGTGATGCGTAAACGTAATCAGTTTAACGCGACAAACATGCCGGAACATAAACATATGCTTAACATACCTTAAATAACCTTTACATAACTTAGAAATAAGTTTTGAAGGGTTTGGTATGGCAAAAACAAGTTTATTCGCTTACAGGGACTATTTGTGACAAACTGCGAAAGTATGTCGATTTGTATAGTAACGTAGATTTTGGAACATGATCATAAGTTAAACATACCATAAATATCCTTTACATAGCTTAGAAATAGGCTTTGAGGGGTTCGGTATGTGAAAATAAACTTATTTGGTCAAACAGGGACTAAAAGCGTCAAAAAGATATCTTACGTTCTAAACATATCCGGACATCCAAAAATTTTTGTAATCATTAAAATATTTTATTTTAGTGATTGGAATGAAAAATTACGCGACGAATCATAATTTGGATCGTTTTTCGCGCCCGTTTGTGTTTCATCGTAATTAATCGAACAACGAGGTCGTACGACCAAACGAACCGACATCCGGGATGTTTTCAAGCATATTTCACATTCCCTATACTTTGAGATCATTATTGAGCCTTGAAATTGGGTTAACAGGGCTTAAACGTGTCAAAATCAAGTTTGGAGAATGCAGGGACCAAAACTGCCAAAATCTGAAACTTATGGCTGGTCAGCCAGGCGAGTCGCGACAGATCCTGTGTCACCTTCCACGACACACCTGAGGTACATCTGTGCAGAATTCTATTTTCAGTATCCATCTTGAAATCCAGGGTCTTTTGTGCAACATTTTCAATACCTTGAGCTGGTTTTTGGTTTCCTATTGTATTCTAAACCATGTTCCACAAGTGTATGGTTAGGATCAAGCTTTGATTCTTGCTAAAACACGTGTAATCATCTTTATGGATAATAACTTTCTATAAATACCCACTTGCTTCATTCCCATTCTTCACACATTTGATTCAATTCTGCTCTAAGTTGAAGTTTAACACTTCATACCTGAGTGTTTTGAATCAAATCTTCCTTGCTTGGACCTTTTGTAAGTCTCCTTCATACTCGTTTATGCATTTCAAGCATGAAAGTCAAACAATGTTTGACTTTCTGCTTTGACCAGTTTATGGTCAACACAAAGTTCGTTTGAACTTTGCAAAGTGAGCGTAATCACGATGGTTATAGTCCCTTGTGACTATACCTACTGATTACCACGTTGATTAGGCGTAGTGACGAGTCAAAGTTTCGGTCAAAATACGTGTTTACGCATATTTTGCAACTAATCTATTTTTGGGTATCAAAACCCTTTGTTTTGATATCAAACCTGTTTTCTAACTTAGTTAAACATGTTCTAACATGTTTAACTCGTCACTTTTAGTCTAGTGCTTACATAGGGTCGTAAGATAAGCGGTCTAAACAATCGCTTAGACTTTCGAACCCGACCCATTTGGTCGATCATTAAGATTCGACCAAACACATTTTGTGACCATAGTTGTATAGGGAATAACCTTCTGAGGTTATACCTTATGGTCACTTCGTTTAGTTAGTTGTATGATAGGTAGTTTATATGCCTTAGGAAAATGACCAAAATGCCCTTTTTACGCATAATTTCATTTTAAGCATATGTAACCTAAATTTTGACATCTAAACTGATTAGGCAATGTTATTAGACATGTAAAGGCATATAATACTTGTCATAGGACTATTTAGGTGGTCCGGACGCGTTTTACGTGAACGATGCGTTAAAGTAGCGTAATTTACCTAAACGAGTCGTAAGCACTTAGGATAGGTTACGATTTACAATGTAGGCTTTGTTAAACCATATTACATGAGTTACAATACTCATTTGGTTTCCGAAACCTCATTCTATCCAATCTTCCAATTTAGGTCTTGTTTATTAACGTAGTTACCTATATTAGGTGCCGATTGATTCCGTGATCCCTCTAGCATTGTTTAGTTGTTATCTCAAGACTTATAAGCATAATCAAGTGAGTACATAGTCCCTCTCTTTTTACATGTTTTCAAGGTGATTATGCGAGTACATAGTCCTCTCTTTTACTATTTTCAAATATTTTGGGGTGATACACATGTGCCTACTTGTTACTTTCGTGCTTTTCGTGCTTTCGTGACATATACTTGCTATGTTCATTAGTACGCATATAGTACATGATTTCATTTATGCTTTGCTATGTATGTTGACTGAGCATGCTAGCACATTGATTTCATAAACACATTTGTTGCATATGTTTACTCAGCATATGGACACATTGATTTACATTACATTTCTGCTATGTATGTTTACTGAGCATGCTAGCACATTGATTTACATAACATTTCTGCTTCGTATGTTTACTTAGCATACTTAGTACATTGTTTTCACATAACATGCTTACATCTGGTATGACATTTGGTTTGTTTAACGGGACTAAAATACGTTCATTAACATTGATCACGTCGCTCGGTAGTATGTAGTGGTACCATACGACTTAACAACTCCCATTCCTGGAATCCTAGGTTTGTTTGGACGTAAGGAATGACAGAATCCAAAAACATTTTGATAAACCTTTAACTTGTTAAGGGTTTGTCCTACAGTCTCAAGGCTTGAGTGTATGCGATAAACATCACCACATAAGTGTTTGTATCAGTAAAGCATGGATTTTGCAAAACATAACTTTTGTCTTAAACAATGATTTATATCAAATACATTGTTTTGTACATTTTTACCTATGGGGTTGAGTAAATGTTTTTATTCACCATACATTACATTTGGTTACACATAAACATTATACATATGGTTTGAATAGTTACTTTTTAGTTGCCATACATAACATTTGATTACACAAGACATGATTTACATTTGACATTAGACATTGCTTACACATAAACATTTTGACATTTATTTAACCTAGACAATTTGGTGGTTATTTGATAAGTGATTTACATAACGAGGCGACTTGTAATATGATAAAAGCATGGTGGATACGCCGCTGGTACTTTCTATATATAAGTGCTTTTATGATATTACATATCGTAGCGTTATTTAAAACATTTCAACGAAGACATGATATATATTTTATTCAAACGACATACTATCACAAGATATTGTTTTACAAACGACATAATTTATACAAATTCATTATTACTTGGTTATTTATTTAACCAAGCGGTATTCTTTTATATATCATCTGATTTTCTTATCGCTTTTTGTATGATTTATAAAAGAAAACATTTTCCTAATATTAATGACTAACTTTTTGTTAAACATTTCTTTCAACTACAAGTCATGAATCCTAAATCAATAAACCTATGTATCTCACAGGCATTTTTATGCTGACGTACCTATTTTCACATGTGTTTTCAGGAGATGATGCATAGGGTTGTTCGTGATACACTTAGGCGGACTCGGGCCTTAGTGACATAAAAGAAGCAAGACTAGTTTATCTTATGTTGTGATTCATTTTGTTCTAAGACAATGTAACCACTATTAATTCAATAAAATGAAACTTTAAATACCATGGTTGTGAAACAATAATTTTGTTGCTCCACTCCCTGACGTTTTCGCAGCGGTTTGTTGTTTTACGCGGTCGAGGTGTGACAAATCAGAGAATAACTTGCAGTGGAAAATGAAAGTACACTTTATAACACAATCACAGGTGAATAGTTTTCAGCAAACATGATTTCATTAATTGAATGATTGTATGAATTACAAGATTCAACTATGCATGCATGCACACTAAACTCCCCCTCAGACTGAGCTCACAGTTAGTTCGTACAAGATGATGGTGAAAGAGCTAACATAACAGTACAGGTATTGTTCTATTTATAGTACAATCCTAACCACTGAGCATCTAATGCTGATGTCACCTAGACAGTAACATCTAACAGACTAACAACCTCTAAACACTGATACATACAAAATACTGATACAATTAACAACTGATAGATAAACACTGATGTAGCTTTCCACTGTTGTTGCCTAAACACTAATGTTGCAAATCAGTGCTTTCTTCAAAGCGTGATCAGGCCTTGAGTCAGCAGTGCTTTAGTCTTCATCAGTACTTGTATAACAACAGTTGTTAGGACTTCAGTCTTTATACTTCAGCAGTTCTTGAATAACAGTTGTTGTGGAGATCAGTACTTGGAATCATCAGCTGATAGAAACACTGTCATTGGAGAGAACTTAGGTCATGCATTGCTTATTGTGATCAACTATTGAGAACCAATTTTGGCTTTCAATTCTTCTGGGCTTGATTACATGGGCCAACAGTACATCATCTCGGACAAGGAAATCCCATCTCGGATAATCTCGGACAAGAAGATCCCATCCCGGATCATCTCGGACAAGAAGATTGCATCATCTCGGACAAGGAGATTCATCCGAGATGAACCCTGATCATCCCGAACCCTCACTTGAACTGGACCTTTGACCTGTTGACCTAGACTTCTTGTTGACTCCTTGTTTTTGACCTTTTGACCGTCATTTGGACTGCTAACTTGTTGACTTTGTTGACTCGTCGACGTTTCCAATGAAGGTTAACTTTCACTGAAAAGGCTTAACATCTGGATGTTTAGTGCAGATAATGGCGCAAGTTATGATGCAAGAACAAAACCAACGACAGCTGGAAGTGGAGCTCTTTCACAACCAGGCTGGATATCTTTCTAATCCTCATGCCGAATATGCGAAGATGTTTGGCTCGCTGATGACCGGTTTGAACAACTGCCTGATTACTCAAGCATTAAGGACGGAGCCGGTGATCTGCAACAACTATATCAACTCTTTTTGGAACACTGCAAAGGTAAACATAAGGGGTGCTAATGGAGCAAGAGCCATTGAAGCTACAATACAGAAAAAGGAGATCATCATTACAGAAGCTATTATTCGGGAAGTGCTAAGGTTTGGAGATCAACCGCAACATCCGACCTCATTCGAGCAAAGCAGAGTACTTGCCGCACTTTGGAGGATGAGCTACGAAGGAGGTTATCCCACCGTGCTAAAGAAACTATTCCCACCATATTGGAGGCTATTGGTGTCACACCCCAACCGATGGCGGAATCATCGGGGCGCGGCATTAGGCGAATCAGATTGCTCAAGAGAATCCATAACAACTATATTGCGATAATATTTAATATATTCGTTATCCCATACTAACAAATAATACAATCACATAAGTTATCACAGATTTCTTGTCCTCTCGAACAATACAAATCCGACAACCTAGATTTTAGTTGAGTTTCTAGACTTCCTAGCTTGATTTGATATAGTCTGCGATCTAACCTGCAACATACGTTAAAATATTTGTCAATACAAAAGTATTGGCGAGTATACAGGTTTGATAAGTAGCATAATAGATAAAAAGTGCTGCGAATTTCCATATGCATAAACGTAATACACGACATACATACTCACAAAACTGATACTACCAACTAAGTCCTCGATGCTCGAATGTACGATGGCATAACTAGACCCCGTCGGGCGCTATAGTACTATACTAGTCGTGGTGGGACGTCGCGAGTATAAGCCCTAGCACATATGCAACTAGCATCACGTATATCTATGCATAACAGTTATTCGCAAGTGATAATTCGATTGCTTGAATATTTCGTTTGATGAGTTCGATTTGTTAGAAACGTATGTTACACCCAAAATACGATTAAAAAGGGGTTCAAGTATACTCACAGTGCGTATTTTGCGAGAATACAACTTGATTGAGTCGGTTGCGAGTACGTCTGCGTTGATCCTTGAAGAATAGAGTAAACGATGTACGGTTAAGCAAGATTTGCCTTGAAAAGTCACTCACTTGGTCGAATGGTGCTCATCCGTGCGGATTGACATGTTATCCGTCCGGATGACAAGTCATCCGTCCGGATGACAAGTCATCCGTCCGGATGACATGTTATCCGTCCGGATAACAGGTGATCCGTGCGGATGAAGTGTCATCCGTGCGGATAGGTGGTGACTCGTGCGGATAATGTGTCAATCGTTCGAACAAGAGTGACCCGTGCGGACTGGCTTGTCATCCGTGCGGACAAGTGTCATCCGTGCGGACTTATCATGTCTGTTTCGCACTCTGAACACTGTTTCCGAGTGTTTATCGGAAGGAAAATGTGTAGAGTACCGGGACAGTGTAATCTCGCACTGACACGTGAAGTTCCGTCAATTCCGACCCGCTCTAACGGCCGGGAATCACCCCGTTCCATCAGATCTGGTCGTTCGTGATGGTTCTTCATGGTTAACTCGAAATCGCACCGTTCCTTGGGTAAATACTTAGATTTAGGCGAGATTTGTTACCCAAAACATGTGGAAATCACCCAGATCTGAGTCGTTTATGGTGGGATGAGGTCACAACTGGAAGTTCATAAGAACTCTTGGTGACATTACCTCAAAACGCCTCAAATCCGTAGATTTCACGGTTAGAAATTGGGTTTTGAAAGATAGGATGATGTAGAATTCAATGTAGATTGTAGAAGTACAAGTTTCTAGGTTGAAATCTTACCGGAATCGCGAGGAATCGAGAGAAAAGGGTCTTGGAGTGTGCTTGGTCGCGTAGGAGCTGTCACATCACTTGTTCAAGTGATGTGACATGGTATTTATAGGCCACAGAGGAGAAGAAGGGGTTTTTGGTGCGGATGGCCCATCCGTGCGGATAGCCCATCCGTGCGGATTGCTATCCGTCCGGATGGCCATTCTGACGAGATGGATTTCTCCGTTTTCGATCGTCTTGATAGTTTCCGAGGTACGTACTTTCCATAATTAATTTATATTATCATTATATTGTTATTATATATATATATATCACTAGGGGTCGTATTTACGTATCCATAATCCAAAGTTTCGATAATTAACAATCGGTTTCCGATTCGAGTATGCGATTATTAGCTACGTTTCACGGCCATCAATGAGGGTAGTATAGGTCCTTCCTTGATGTCATCGTGAACGTTATTTCGTGTAGTGCCACAAAGACTGACGGGGTACCGTTTACTCGTATTGTCATCATCGTCACGACGACTGGAGCTACAGCACTCACCCGAGAGTCCCTGTTAGCGTTAATTGTTTACGTTCGACACATCACGGCCACTGAGGAGGGTAGAATAGGTCCTCACTCAATGCCTCCATGAGTGTTAGTGTGATAATAGTGTTGCATAGTGATATTGTATTTCGAAAATATGCGATTATCCTTCGAATAGCGATATATACGATATTGTTACATTATGATCCGAATCTCTGGTGCTAGGCGTAACGAGTATAACGAGTAGTAACGACGCACGAAAGTGCAGGTTGTTACAGTCTCCCCTACTTTAGGAAATTTCGTCCCGAAATTAATCCAATAGGTAGGCTTCTAAGAGTTGATCTAGTACGAGTAGCGATACAGCGAGTGTTTCGATCGTAAGTTGACAGCGAGGACGTTTCGAATAAGAGAATCGACTGTGATAGTGAGAAGGCGACGTAGGACAGAAGTAATAACCCCACGAGTTGGCATTCCAAAGTACCTTGTCTTGTGTAGAATGCGTTAGTTCGATGCGATTGTAATTTGAAAGGTTTCTCATGACGTAGAGTTAACTGAGTCGATCGTTAACCAACGTTACAAGAAGCGTTCGTTTTAGATATTAAAAAGGGATTTAGGATGGAAATCTTTGAAAATTTTCCTTTTAACGTGCGGTCAACAGAGTCGATGTTGACCGATGTTGCAAGGAAGTTTAAGTTTCTAACATTTTAAGGAATTCGAAGATGAAAATAAGGGTTACAAAAACTCTCCTATGACATGGGTTCTAGCTGAACTCGATGTTGAACCAACATCTCAAGAAAGTCTTATTTTTTATCTTGAAAAAGGTTTTAAGGAAAAATTGGACTCATGAAGCTCCCTTTGAATATGGAGTTAGGCTGATTCGATGTTACCTCCACATTGTGATGAATTTCACTTGTTCCATGGTTTTAATAAAAGTTTTATAAAAATCGGTTTTAACCTTTCGAAAAGGATGATTTAGCATCAAGCCCCACTTGGCACCTTCCCACGGAAGTTCGTTAATATGTCTAAAACACTTATTTATAGGAAGTACCAGCGGCGTATCCACCATGCTTTGCCCATATTACTTCCGTTTCGTGAGGCAGTGTCAGGTGTGCCGATATGACTCGGATAGAATTGCGTTTTACTCGGCCCAATCGTTAGAAAGTCGGACCGAGCATAAGATGGAATCGAATAGGTTAATCCGGCGAGTTGATAAGCGAGAAGCGAATAGCGCGTTTTCGATTAGATTACACATTAAACCCACATGGCACGTTTCCACGAGAGTTTGCTAACATGGCGAAACACCATGCTTAACCAGGTTAGTTTTGCCTCGTGAAGCGGTGTCATGTGTACGAATACCATACAGACTGCAATGAACACCAAGCGAGCGATAAGCGGTAGATTATACACGATAGGCGATCAGCGATTAGGCGAATAACACAACACAATACCAGTAATGACAGCGACAATAAACGAATTACGATATGCGGCAGTTGTTGCGTTGCAAGCGATGGAGGTATGCGCGATTTATGCGGTTCGATTTGATTGATTAACACCACAGAGTTTAACTAACATTAGACCCCACATGGCCTTTTTCCACGAAAGGTCGTTGATATGACTAAAACACCCTGCTTTAACCATATTAGCTTCACCTCGTGAAGCGAGGTCATGCGTGCTATCCTAACACGAGTATCACAGATAACGGTAGGCGATAGCGATAGATTGTTACACAGCAAGCGATATAGATTCACATAATAAGCGATAGAGATTGCGAGGTACACAAGGTAAGCGATTGCGATTAGTCGGGTTTGTTTCGAGTAAGCTTAACGTTACGTTACGTTGCGATGCATCACGGTTATCGAGGAGGGTAGAATAGGTCCTCACCCGACAATGTTGTGAGCGTTAATGTGCTTGATGCGATTGTTCGCTATAGACTTACGACCAGTCTTGTGTTGACGCAATTGTCCTGCGAGGTAGACTCTCCAGAGTCCATCGATGAGGCGATTTCATTGCGTTTGCAGACTTACGACAAGTCTTGCGATGATACGGTTTCTGTTGTTACGCCTTGCGATTAAGTGTAGTGTGTTGAAAATAATCACAATAGTATAATAGGTCTAATAACGTTCAACTCCACGTGGCACCTTCTTCACGGAACTTCGGTAGTATGATAAAGCACACCTTGCCCGACCCCTACTACTTTCATCCCGTGTTTTGGTGTCACCTTTTGTCAAAACGCTTTGGCACCTTTAGAATTCACTACGATCCCCGTGCACTGACCCAAATAATCCCGTGTGCACCCGTGATTAGTCGTCCCTTGCATGTTTATCATACCTCGTTCTAAGAGTGTAGTGAGGGTAAAACATATTATCTCGTGATATAGTATATAGTATGTGTGTGAATTTAGTCTAAGTGCGACGACTATAGAGTGAAAGAGAGAACGAAGACGAGGGTTAATGTCATACATAGTGGCAACGTCGAGTAATAGAGTTGATCCAAACTTAGAAATTAACGTCGAGAATCGTATCATTACAACTTTATCCTACGCTTGCTAGATGTCTGATGCTGAAGACTTTTGCTGGAGCTGTTGTTGTTGTACTCGGGTTTACGGTTCGATGCGGCAGTTGCGGGTGAAGTGACCGTAACGGTTGCAGTTATTGCAATAGCGACAGTCAGCCCCAACTGGATGATGATAGGTGCATGAGTAACACTGAGGATGAGCTCCAGTGTAGGCTCGTTTTGGAAACATCGGAACTACTTGAAGAGGTCTCGGTTGCAGCAGTTCGGTCGTTGATGAGCTTGGGCTTGAAGTCTTTCGCTTGCGGCTGGGTTTGTCTGTGTCTTGCGAAGAGGTATCGTCGTTGGAGGATTCGTCTGAAGACTCACTTGCAGAGTCCTTGGCTGATTTGTCGGAAGATCCGTTGGCAGATTTGTTAGAAGAATCGGCAGCAGATTCGTCCGAAGAATCGATAGCAGATTCGTCAGAAGAATAGTTAGCTGATTCATTAGAAGAATCGCCAGCAGATTTGTCAGAAGATTCGTCAGTAGATTCATCAGAAGATTCGTTAACATGTTCGCCTGAAGGATTACTGGTGATTGCTTGATGAGCTTGCTTGACAGGATTCTTTGAGAAGAACCCTTCCATGAGTCGTTTGTTGTTGAATTCGGCGGCTAAGCGGTATGTTTCTTCGATGGTAGCCGGTCTTGCGGCTTCGACGAAATCGCCCACACACTCAGGCAAGCCGCGAACGTACTTCGAAATGGCTTTTTCTGAAGTGTTGACTTGACTCGGGCAGATTATGCTAAGCTGTTTGAACCTTGCGGTGTAGCCAGCATTGTCACCTTCGGTTTGCTTGATTTCCCAAAATTCGTTTTCTAGCTTCTGGATTTCATGAGGGGGGCAGTACTCTCTCTTCATGAGCTCTTTCAGCTCATTCCAAGAGAGAGTGTAAGCTGCGGAGATCCCACGTTTGTTACGTTCGGCGGTCCACCAGTCGAGTGCTCGTTATTGAAATACTCCGGTATCGCAAGTAGTACGGAAACTATCGGGACACCCACTTTGACGAAGGGTAACTTCGATAGAATCGAACCACTGGAGTAGTTGAGTCGCACCTCCTTCACCCGTGAACTCCATCGGGTCACAGGCTTTGAAGTGCTTGTAGAGAAAAGTAGATTGCGACGCTTCCGTCTTGGAGTCTTCCGAGGCTCGAGAGTTACGGAAAGAGTGCACTTGAGTGGCAATTCGAGGAATAAGCTTACTCACTTCCTTAGTCACAAGTGATGCAATCCTCTTATTGACACTTCGTTTGGCTCTCCTCCTAGCTACTCGTCTCGAGGTAGAGTTGTTGGAAGGCATCTAGATAGGAAGAGACTTGGAATGAGATTCGATCATAATGATTTTGAGTTTTTGCGATGCGATTGAGCGCGTTCAAAACTTAGTGTGATAGTATAATAGTAATACGAATCACATAGGAGCCACATAGGAGACATGAAATTCCTAAGTTCTCACGCAAAGACTTGTTGTTTATACGTATATATATATATATATATATATATATATTTATTTATTTGCAACTTGTAATCATACAAGTACATGTCGATTTAGAATAAGCGAGGACGCGTTGTAGTAAGATAACGAGAGCGAACGCGATAGATTATGCATTAGTTTTGTTGCGAACATTCGGGTTTCATTTTAGATTGCGATGGCTGTGCTAATCGTGCGTTTATAAAGTAGGGAGTGAAAATCGTTACATCGAGAAATCGATAACGCGTAAAGTTTCAAAACGTAAATAAGTTCCAGCCAGCTGTAAAATTGGTTGTTCGTACGATAGAGTGCCTTGGGTGTTTAGGCGTCGACTACCCAAGGTAACCCAACTATATCTAACAAGCTCGTGCACGCGCGTTGACTTAGAAGACTCCATGCTTCCACTGGGATGCAGCTCCTGGCATTCGTCTTCCTAGTCATCGCGTGGCTCGAGTTATCGTGATAGTCGAGTCCTTGGTGAGAGCTTTTGAAAACCAGTTTATAGAGAGTGGAACGACTTATTAAGGTACGGGTTTCACCCCTGTCTTAACAGTTTCGTTCCTAATTGTGGTTATGCTCTCGAATAAATTCGTGAGTTCCACTAGATTTCGAAATGGAGGCTTTCGTCGACATGTGGATGTCACTCCTAACTCGATGAAAGGTTCTCGTGCTAGAAAAATGCGCTGAGTGAGCAATCCTATCGAGAGTTCTTGGTTTTCACACCTGATCTCGACTGGATGGCTCGGTTTCGTTATGCGAGTATTTTTGAAAACATGTGTATTGTGTCGGCCTTAGGAAAGGCTAAGTAGTATTTCAGCCTTAGGAAAGGCTTCTTCGTGTGAAGTCGTAGTACGCGGTGTTCACACAAAGTTGTAGCTTTTAGCAATTTCGATCGAGAGTATCAAGTAAGCCCGATACAAACCCCACTGGGTTCGCATGAGTCGGCATGTTGGTACTTAGACTATAGACTAGGTCAATTTCTAGGACGTCGACCCGGACTAGGTCGAGTCTGGCCTAATTCCCTATAGTTATGGCTCTGATACCAATCTGTCACACCCCACCCGATGGCGGAATCATCGGGGCGCGGCACTAGGCGAATCAGATTGCTCAAGAGAATCCATAACAACTATATTACGATAATATTAATACATTCGTTATCCCATACTAACAAATAATACAATCACATAAGTTATCACAGATTTCTTGTCCTCTCGAACAATACAAATCCGACAACCTAGATTTTAGTTGAGTTTCTAGACTTCCTAGCTTGATTTGATATAGTCTGCGATCTAACCTGCAACATACGTTAAAATATTTGTCAATACAAAAGTATTGGCGAGTATACAGGTTTGATAAGTAGCATAATAGATAAAAAGTGCTGCGAATTTCCATATGCATAAACGTAATACACGACATACATACTCACAAAACTGATACTACCAACTAAGTCCTCGATGCTCGAATGTACGATGGCATAACTAGACCCCGTCGGGAGCAATAGTACTATACTAGTCGTGGTGGGACGTCGCGAGTATAAGCCCTAGCACATATGCAACTAGCATCACGTATATCTATGCATAACAGTTATTCGCAAGTGATAATTCGATTGCTTGAATATTTCGTTTGATGAGTTCGATTTGTTAGAAACGTATGTTACACCCAAAATACGATTAAAAAGGGGTTCAAGTATACTCACAGTGCGTATTTAGCGAGAATACAACTTGATTGAGTCGGTTGCGAGTACGTCTGCGTTGATCCTTGAAGAATAGAGTAAACGATGTACGGTTAAGCAAGATTTGCCTTGAAAAGTCACTCACTTGGTCGAATGGTGCTCATCCGTGCGGATTGACATGTTATCCGTCCGGATGACATGTTATCCGTCCGGATGACAAGTCATCCGTCCGGATGACAAGTCATCCGTCCGGATGACAAGTCATCCGTCCGGATGACATGTTATCCGTCCGGATAACAGGTGATCCGTGCGGATAGGTGGTGACTCGTGCGGATAATGTGTCAATCGTTCGAACAAGAGTGACTCGTGCGGACTGGCTTGTCATCCGTGCGGACTGGCTTGTCATCCGTGCGGACAAGTGTCATCCGTGCGGACTGACATGTCATCCGTGCGGACAAGTGTCATCCGTGCGGACTGACTTGTCATCCGTGCGGACTGACTTGTCATCCGTGCGGACAAGTGTCATCCGTGCGGACTGACATGTCATCCGTGCGGACTGATATGTCATCCGTGCGGACTGGTCATGTCTGTTTCGCACTCTGAACACTGTTTCCGAGTGTTTATCGGAAGGAAAATGTGTAGAGTACCGGGACAGTGTAATCTCGCACTGACACGTGAAGTTCCGTCAATTCCGACCCGCTCTAACGGCCGGGAATCACCCCGTTCCATCAGATTTGGTCGTTCGTGATGGTTCTTCATGGTTAACTCGAAATCGCACCGTTCCTTGGGTAAATACTTAGATTTAGGCGAGATTTGTTACCCAAAACATGTGGAAATCACCCAGATCTGAGTCGTTTATAGTGGGATGAGGTCACAACTGGAAGTTCATAAGAACTCTTGGTGACATTACCTCAAAACGCCTCAAATCCGTAGATTTCACGGTTAGAAATTGGGTTTTGAAAGATAGGATGATGTAGAATTCAGTGTAGATTGTAGAAGTACAAGTTTCTAGGTTGAAATCTTACCGGAATCGCGAGGAATCGAGAGAAAAGGGTCTTGGAGTGTGCTTGGTCACGTAGGAGCTGTCACATCACTTGTTCAAGTGATGTGACATGGTATTTATAGGCCACAGAGGAGAAGAAGGGGTTTTTGGTGCAGATGGCCCATCCGTGCGGATAGCCCATCCGTGCGGATTGCTATCCGTCCGGATAGCCCATCCGTCCGGATGGCCATTCTGACGAGATGGATTTCTCTGTTTTCGATCGTCTTGATAGTTTCCGAGGTACGTACTTTCGATAATTAATTTATATTATCATTATATTGTTATTATATATATCATCGTGAACGTATCCATAATCCAAAGTTTCGATAGGGGTCGTATTTACGTATCCATAATCCAAAGTTTCGATAATTAACAATCGGTTTCCGATTCGAGTATGCGATTATTAGCTACGTTTCACGGCCATCAATGAGGGTAGTATAGGTCCTTCCTTGATGTCATCGTGAACGTTATTTCGTGTAGTGCCACAAAGATTGACGGGGTACCGTTTACTCGTATTGTCATCATCGTCACGACGACTGGAGCTACAGCACTCACCCGAGAGTCCCTGTTAGCGTTAATTGTTTATGTTCGACACATCACGGCCACTGAGGAGGGTAGAATAGGTCCTCACTCAATGCCTCCGTGAGTGTTAGTGTGATAATAGTGTTGCATAGTGATATTGTATTTCGAAAATATGCGATTATCCTTCGAATAGCGATATATACGATATTGTTACATTATGATCCGAATCTCTGGTGCTAGGCGTAACGAGTATAACGAGTAGTAACAACGCACGAAAGTGCGGGTTGTTACAATTGGTGCATATGTTCCTGCAGGGCATTGCAGAGAACAAAGTTGGTTTCGATCAGCTGAACAAGACACAGACCAGTGCACTGGTGGCTTTGGTCAACGGTTGGGAATACAATTTTTCGGGGTTTATTTTTGACAACATGAAGAAGATGCTCGAAGACCCAAAGAAGAAGATCTTTATGCTTTATCCAAGATTCATCCAGATGATCCTCGATGAGAAACACTCAGAGTTGGTCAAGGGCCCTATTTATATAAACTTGAAGCCAATGGGGCCCGGCTGCTTTGAAAACGCTTAAAGAGCCAAACAGCACAACTTCATTGGAAAATTTGCACTTGAGAAGCACGGAAGATTTAGCGATGTTGTGCTTGCAGTACCAGTTGTACCAGCTCCTCAACCGATAAATGCACAAATAGCTGAAGAACATGATGTATAGCAAGTACAACAAGTGGCTATAAACGAAGATGAGGTTGAAACTGAGATACTTGATTCAAATTCAGAATCAGACTCTATTGAAGAAGAAACCGACTCTGATAGCGAAGTGGAAGTGATGGTGTCTGAGAAGGAAGAGGAAGTCGTGAGACAACCAGGCCTGATATCAGCTGAAAACTTAGCAGCCATACCCTTGACCCTGCAGGGTGGTGACGGAAACCCTCCATTCACGCCTACCTCTGAGAAAGTTCAAGTTGAAGCTGAAGTAACTCCTGAAATTCAAGCAGAAATTGAAATAATTACTGATGATGCTGAACAAGCAGCTAGCAAGAGACAAAGAACCACCACTGATCCTGATTCTACTGGCCCTGTTTCTGATCAAGAACCTACTATGTCCATTGATCTAAAGCCTGATGCTGCAACAAAGGAAACCAACAAATAAGAGCCTGATTTGTGTGATTTCAATTTTGAATTTGAATCGACGCCCTCGCAACAAGGAAGCTCGAGTGGTGTTAGATTTGAAACAGGAAGCTCAAGTGGTGGTGCTGGATTTACTGAACTCGATGAAGCTACGTTACGTTATGCAATAGAGAAAAGACAAGTCGCTGAACAAAGTGATAGTGACAGTGATGAAGATGCGAATGTGGCAAGATTGCGACGACGAGTGGTTGTGTTGGTGATGTGTGTAAAATGCAACATATAAATTACATCAAATGTGGCATAAAACTAACCCTTTTTTAGTACTAATGTTGGAAAAAGTGTGCTTTGTCTTCCTTTTGTATTTTCAGGGTTAAATGAGCTTAATTGAACAAAAGAAGCAAAAATGCAGCCAAATCTAACAATAATACAAGAAAAGGAATAAATGTGGCATGCCCGACCCCTCGACAACATCTTCCCAAGCAAAAACAAGAAAACAGAAGGCTGAACACGCCCCGTCCTCATTGAGCACGGGGGTGTGCCCAAGTGTCTGCAAAAAAGACAAAGTTGTAGAAGCTTATATTTCCCAATACGGGGGCGTGCCCACTGGACACGAGGCCGTGGACAACGCTAAGATTCGCAGAATCCAGGAAAATCTTGATAGTACAGATACGCTTCTGCACACGGGGCCGTGCCCAGTAGACACGGGGGCGTGGTCAACTAATGCAGACAAACTGCATTTAATGAATAAAGAGAAAATGGATGGACACGGGGCCGTGTCTGGGCTTCTGTGCAGGCTATAAATAGAGGTGCTTGGTTCACTTCAAAGGCATCCCTTGGCAGTTACCTATCTCACACTTCACCCACCCACCACCACCATCACAACCCACATCCACCACCATCATCCATCATAGAGTGTGTGTAGTAGTCTCGGGATCCAAGATTGATCGTAAGAGTTCTTGACAATCAAAGGCCATGTTTGCCTAAGTCTCTTACATCACTTGGTGAAGACAAGCATTTAGTGTAATACTTTTTATTTTTAATCTTTTCGCACTTTTTTATTTGGTTAAGTATTAATGACTTTAATAACTAGTTTCTTATGTTGAAGGTGAAACTTCCTTATCATTTTTCCATGGTGTCTTGGCGTTATTTTACTGTCTATATAAAATAAAAGATTTACACCATTCATATCTCCACGCTCTATATGGAGATATGTTGGCTACCTTGTCCGGGGTTAAGGGAATGGTTTGGTAAGCGTCTTGCCTTGTTCAGTGTATAGATCCTGCAAGGACCTGGGTCAAACTTAGTAGGACCTCCTTCAATACCCACTGGTATTGGATGGCAGGGGTTCGAATTTCTTGATCCCCTCATATGTAAACTACTATTAAAACATTAACCCGGCTACTTAGGATTGTATCCCTGCTGACTCAAAATACTTAGCCGAGGGTAACGTCACCTTCAAAAGAGGGGCCTACCACATTACGCATTAATAACTTAATTAATTATCTTTCAATAATCCAACCCTTTAGGATTGTATCCTTGCTGACTCAAACTACTGGGTTGAGGGTAACGTCACCTTCAAAAGAGGGGCCTACTACTATAACTAAGATAATCTCTTAAAAAGTGCAAAAGTGCGGAAATAATCAAAGGTTACACTAAAGGCGAGTCGGATCCAAGTGATTCATCTTGTCTATCTGTTTTTCTTTTTATTTTTCAGCATTTTTAGTTTTTATTTTCTTGTTTAAATCTTTTTTCTAAAATTTTGATTTGATTAAACGTTGAGGATAAACCGGTACTAAAAGCTCTTGTGTCCTTGGACGACCTCGGTATCTTACCAACGCTATACTACGCTCACGATGGGTGCACTAGCCCATATGTGTGTTCAGTGTTAGTAAAATATCATGTTTTATAAATTTAAAACTTGACTAAAGTGTAAAAAGGGCTAAAAATATACATAATATTATATAACACCGCACGCACATCAAGTTTTTGGCGTCGCTGCCGGGGACACAAGGATTTTAAGAAAGCTTAAAATCGACGGCCTAATCACTTTTTCAAAACCTTTTTAAAACGAACGCACATTTTCTGCATTTTAGTTAGTTTTTGCATTTACAATAGCTTGAACACGGGGCCGTGCTGCATTTTTTCATAAAACACCCAGATACAGAGTCTGAACACGGGGTCGTGCTCACTGAACACGCCCCTGTGCTGCACAAAACCAGTTAATTTTATTAAAACGCCCAGATATAGACCCTGAACACGGGCCGTGTCCAGCCTCTGTTTCCGTTTTTATTTTTGTTTTCTGGTCTTGAGACTCTGTTGTGGTCTGTTGAGTGATTCTTATGGATCAATACTCAGGAGGTTACAACTACACCTATGAGGAGGATGATTATAGGGAAGACTATTGCACCATTTGTGGTGACCCTCACACGGTACAATATTGTGACCTTTTTCAACCATCCACTTCATACACCTACTATGAGGAGCCCAGGTACGAGCCATCAACTTCATACACATCCTATGAAGACCTAAGGTATGAACCTTCTCCCTCATACTCATATTTTGAAGAACCAAGGTATGAGCCTCCACCTTCATATGCTTATTATGAGGAACCATGGCATGAACAACCCACCTCATATGAGTATTATAAAGAACAAAATTACGACCCTTATCCATCATATACTTACAATGAAGAACAATGGTGTGAACCCTCTACTTCCTATGAGTATTATGAGGAACAAAGGATCGAACATCCGGATTCAAGCTTTGAGGATCCTGATCCTTACTCTATCTGTAACAACCCGCACTTTCGTGCGTCGTTACTACTCGTCATACTCGTTACGCCTAGCACCAGAGATTCGGATCATAATGTAGCTATATCGCATACATCGCTATATCGAATCATTTTCGCATATTATCGCATATACTATCACTATTACATTACACTTGCACTTGCTGACAACCATGGAGATGTCGAGTGAGGACCAATTCTACCCTCCTTGGCAGCCGTGATGTGTCGCAGTGCAATTCATTACTCGAAACACACAATAACGTTCACGATGAGATCAAGAAAGGACCTATACTACCCTCCTTGATGACCGTGAAACGTCGCAAGTAATCGCACACTCGAAACAAAAACCGATTGTTATATCGCGACTTTGAATTATGGTTACGTAAATACGACCCCTAGTGATTATATATATATATATATACAAATAATACTAATACAAATTAAATATAGGAAAGCGCGTACCCCAAAGCTATCACAATACTTGAAACGGTGAAATTTCCCGCGCAAAGTCCAACCGGAACGGCCATCCGAACGGATGGGCCATCCGAACGGATGGGACATCCGAACGGATTGCCATCCGAACGGATGGGCCATCCGAACGGATGGGCCATCCGACCCAGTACTCCTCAGCCTTCTCTGTTGCCTATAAATAGCATGTCACATCACTTGAACAGTGATGTGACAACTCTCACTTGACCAGCACGCTCTTGGACCCTTTTCCTCTCGATTCCTCGCGATTCCGGTAAGATCTCGAACTAAAACTCGTACTTCTATGATCTACACTCAATTCTTCATCGTTCTGTCTTTTAAAACTCAATTTTTAACCGTGAAATCTACCGATTTGAGGTGTTTTAAGGTGATGTCACCAAGAGTTCATATGAACTTCAAAGTGTAACCTCATCCCACCATAAACGACTCGGACCACGTGTTTTTACAACACTCTCACCTAAAAATCTATGTATTAAATCAAAGTACTGTGCGATTTCGGGTTAAACATGAGAAACTGTCAAGAACGGCTGGTTCTGATGGAACGGGGTGGTTCCCGGCCGTTAGAACGGGTCGGAACTGATGGAATTTCATTTGTTAATACGAATTCACACCGTCCCAGTAAAACCACATGTATTCCTTCCAAAAACACTCAAAAACAGTTGATTGGAATGTTGGAACGGACAATGGTCAACCAACCGGACAGGTCATCCGATCAGATAACATGCCATAACATGCCATCCGATCGGATAATATGTCATCTGGTCCAAGCACATGTCATCCGATCTGAACACATGTCATCCGATCCGAACACATGTCATCCGATCCGAGCACATGACATCCGATCCGAACACATGTCATCCGATCCGAAACCATGTCATCCGATCAGAACCCTTGTCATCCGACCGGATGAGCCTATTCGACCGGATGAGCACCATCCGACGGGACATCAGTCTTTACGATAATATTCCCGTTAGACCGTGCATCGCTTACTATACCATTCAATGTTTAACGCAGACGTACCCGTAACCGATCCAAGCAATTGTGCCCTCGCTAAATACGCACTGTGAGTATACTTGAACCCTTTTTAATCGCATTTTGGGTGTAACATACGTTTCTAACAAATCGAACTTATCAAACAAATTATTATATCAATCGAATCATCACTTGCGAATAACTGTTATGCATAAATATACGTGATGCTAGTTGCATATGTGTTAGGGCTTCTACTCGCGACGTCCCACCACGACTAGTATAGTACTATTGCGCCCGACGGGGTCTAGTTTGCCATCGCGTATTCGAGCATCGAGGACTTAGTTGGTAGTATCAGTCTTGTGAGTATATATGTCGTGTGTTACGTTTATGCATGTGGAAATTCGCAACACCTTTTAATCTATTACGCTATACATATCAAACTTGTATACTCGCCAATACTTTTGTATTGACAAATATTTTAACGTATGTTGCAGGCTAGATCGCAGGCTATTTCAAATCAAGCTAGGAAGTCTAGAAACTCAACTAAAATCTAGGTTGTCGGATTTGTATTGTTCGAGAGGACAAGAATTCTGTGATGACTTATGTGATTGTATTATTTGTTAGTATGGGATAACGAATGTAATAAATATTATCGCAATATAGTTATTATGGATTCTCTTGAGCAATCTGATTCGCTTAGTGCCGCGCCCCGATGATTCCGCCATCGGTTGGGGTGTGACACTATCACCCACATAGCCGATAGGATAATAGAACACATTAAAACTATCGAACGTTGCATAAAAGAATCTTGCGCAAGGGAAGTGGAGTCCCGCGCAAGAGAATAATTAACTTGTAATAAAGAAGAGATAGTTGAAAATGTAAAAATGGAAGAACAAGTAAGTAAAAAACCGACACATGAGTTAAACAACGAGAAAGGTGAGTCCGACAACGTTAAAATTCAAGAAGAGTCTAATTTTGAAGAAATTAATCTCTTGTCACCTTATTTCGAAAATCATTGTTTAGTACACACTCATGCTAAGTTTTTAAAAGAGTTAAATACTAACACTAAAATTGACGAAACGGTAAGCATTAAGTTAACAAATGATCAAACTGCGCTAATAAAAGAAGACCCATTTGAAATTAACATTACACCGGTTCCATGTTTTTTTCAAAACTCCTTTATTAGTAATATCACAATTGATAAAGATCTTTGTGTTAATATAATGCCAAACTACATTTTCGGAAAATTTAGTATTAGTGATTTTTCTCCACTTCAAATACCCATTTTTCTATCTAATCGGAAAGTAATAAAATCAATCGGTGTAGTTGAGGATGTCTTGGTCCAAACCAACCAAATGGTAATCCCAACCGACTTTTTCATCCTTGATGACGCTCCTCTAGTGTTGGGACGACCTTTTGTAAAAACCCACAAAGCTTTGAAAAATCAGAAGTACAACAATCTATCTATTCGATTAGGGGCATTTAAAAAGAGTGTCGATCTTGAGTGTTCAATGAAGTATCCATTCGGCAATAATGACCCCCTAATTGAAGATGAAGATGAACCACCCGATACAAGAGAAGAAAATGACCACTTTGTAGAAGAAGAGGTCGCCATAGAACAAACCTTTGTGATTCTTGACAAAAATGAGCAACCAAATAAGGAGTCTCCTAAAGACCCACCTCTTGAGCTCAAAGAACTCCCAAAAGGTTTGTAATATGCTTTTCTAGACAAAGATGGTAAATCACCTGTAATTATTTCGTCAAAAGTGGGTAGTTTAGAAAAAGAAAAATTATTTACGCTTTTGAAAAAACCCAAAAATGCGATCGCTTGGAAGCTTATAGATATTAAAGGAATAAGTCCTTCTATGTGCACGCACAAAATTTTAATGAATGATGACTATAAATCGGTAATACAACCACAACGTAGGGTAAATCCAAATGTCCAAGAAGTGGTTAAAAACGAAGTCATCAAATTACTTGACGCCGGACTTATTTACCCAATCTCCGATAGTCCTTGGGTAAGTGCCGTCCAAGTGGTTCCAAAGAAAGGAGGTATGACGATAATAACTAATGAGAAAAATGAATTAATACCAATGAGAATCGTCACACGATGGAGGGTATGTATAGATTATCGTCGATTGAATGAAGCAACAAGGAAAGATCACTTTCCTTTACCTTTTATTAATCAAATGTTAGAAAGATTACCCGGTCACAAATTTTATTGTTTCTTAGATGGTTTTTCAGGTTACTTTCAAATCCCGATAGCACCCGAAGACCAAGAAAAGACAACATTTACATGTCCCTATGGAACTTTTGCTTATCGACGCATGCCTTTTGGTCTATGTAATGCCCCTGCAACCTTTCAACGTTGCATGGTGGCCATCTTCCATGATATGATAGAAAAGACAATGGAAGTCTTCATGGACAACTTTTCTATCTTTGGAGATTCATACGACCAATGCCTCGATAACCTTGAACGAATGCTATCCTGATGTGAGGAAACTAACCTCGCCCTTAACTGTGAAAAATGCCATTTCATGGTAACGGAGGGAATAGTACTCGATCACAAAATCTCAAGCGAAGGAATGGAGGTTGATCGAGCAAAAATAGACACTATTTCTCGATTACCACCCCCATCCTCGGTTAGAGCTATCAGAAGTTTCCTAGGGCATGCCAGATTTTATAGACGATTTATCAAGGACTTTTCTAAAATCTCAAGGCTTCTAACAAAATAACTTGAAAAAGATGCCCCTTTCATCTTTGACAAGAATTGCAATCAAGCATTTCTAACCCTAAAAGAAATGCTAGTCAATGCACCTATCATGATAGCGCCTGATTGGAAATTACCTTTCAAAATCATGTGTGATGCAAGTGACTTTGAAGTTGGAGTCGTCTTGGGACAAAGAAAAGATAAGCACTTTCACCCAATTTATTATGCTAGTAAAACACTTAACGATGTACAAGAAAATTACACAACAACAGAAAAAGAGTTACTAGCCGTGGTATTTGCTTTTGATAAATTTCGTTCTTATCTTGTTCTTTCTAAAACAATAGTCTATACAGATCATGCAACCATTCGATATCTCTTCAAGAAACAGAATGCTAAACCACGTTTGATTCGGTGGATTCTAATCCTCCAATAATTTGACATTGAAATAAAAGACAAAATATGAGCAGAAAACACCGTAGCAGATCATCTTTCGCGCTTGGAAGACCCAGCTTTGGAGGCAACCAGGGACGAGCAAATCAATGAAAAGTCCCAACGGAGTCCCTGGAAATGGTGGAATACCGAGAAGAGCCATGGTATGCCGACTATGCTAACTACCTAGCTAGCGGTATAGTCGCCAAAGGATGGCCACATCATCAAAGAAAGAAATTCTTTGCCGATGTAAAGCATTATTTTTGGGAAGATCCTTATCTTTTCAAAATGTGTGTCGATCAACTCATCCGCCGATGGGTACATGGTAGTGAAGCAAGAACAATTCTCCGCCATTGTCATGAAGGTCCATACGGAGGACATCATGGTGGCGCTAGTACCACACGAAAGGTATTTGATTCAGGATTGTATTGGCCAACCATTTACAAAGACGCCCAAAGTCTTGTCAAGACATGTGACGCTTGCCAAAGATCAGGTAATATTTCTTCCAAAAACGAAATGACACAAAATGGCATTCTTGTTTGTGAAATTTTTGATGTGTGGGGACTCGACTTTATGGGACCCTTGCCACAGTCAAAAGGAAACAAATATATACCTGTGGCGGTAGATTACTTGTCTAAGTGGGCCGAGGCACTTCCAACAAACGATGGAAGAGTCGTGGTAAGATTTCTGAAAAGATTATTCTCTCGTTTTAGAACACCAAAAGCATTAATAAGTGATAGAGGTACCCATTTTTGTAACCATCAACTTGAATTTTTTTTAACAAGGTATGGGGTCTATCACCGGGTCTCAACGGCATATCACCCTCAAACAAACGGATAAGCCAAAGTGACTAATAGAGTTTTAAAAAGAATACTTGAAAAAACCGTAGGGTTAAATAAAAAGGAATGGGCCGATAAATTTGACGATGCTTTATGTGCTTTTCGAACTGCTTATAAAACAACAATAGGTACAACCCCATATAAGCTAGTCTACGAAAAAAGTTGTCATTTGCCAGTAGAAATAGCACACAAGGCCTACTGGGCAATTAAAAATGTAAACTTAGACTTAGAGGTTGCCGGTAAAAATCGATTTTGCCAAATAAATGAATTAGACGAATGAAGGAATTATGCTCACTCTAACTCCGAAATTTATAAGGAAAGAATGAAAAATTTGCATGATAAACACATTAAACCTAATGAATTTCAGGTAGGAGATCAAGTTCTATTGTTTAATTCATGACTTCGATTATTTCCTGGTAAATTAAAGTCTAGGTGGTCAGGACCTTTTTCCATCACCCATATTTTCCCACACGGTGTAGTCGAAATTAAATCTCGGAATGGAATTCCATTCAAAGTCAATGGCCAATGGCTGAAGCTTTATCAAGGATTTATTGAGGATGAGGAGGAAGAAATCTCGCTTCAAACGGTCGAAGAATGAAACAAAGGTTCAAGCATCAACATCGTACCTTGTAAGTTACTAACATCGGGAAAACATCTAAACCGGTAAGAATTCTAAAACCAAGTTTTGGGAAACAGGGCACTCACACGAGCACTTAAAAAAATTAAAATCGCCCGCCCACGGGGCCGTGCTCAGCGAGCACGGGGCCGTGTTCGCGCAACTGTCGGGATAAAACCCCTTTTTCCAAACAGTTTCTTCATTCCACACGCCCCGTTTCCCCAAAAACTCTTTGGTTCCAGCGATTTTTCTGCAAGATTTCGACGTTTCCCCTACTTCTAACAACATCAAGGTATGATTCTATCATCATAAGTAGTTAGATTAAGCACTTGCTTGTAGTTTAACATCAAAAATTTGGGGGAAAATCTTGGGTTCTTGAACTTCAACCGGATCGAACCTCAAATTTTTGCTTAAATCTGTTAGCATTAGTATAGATACATGTTATAGGAAGTAAATAAACTTGTATTGTTTGTAGATTTGCCCGATTTCTCACAAAAACCCCAAACCCTTGTTTTTTAACCGAAAAAGATAAAATTGAAGGGGTAAACGGTTTGTTTTGGGAAAAACGGCACTTGGGGTTTCATTTTCGGGGAAAACCGCCCCTACTGGACCAAAAATTTTCTAGCTTTCGGGACCGGGTCGAAAAATGGGATTTTTGGGAAACGTACGTCTGGACACGGGGTCGTGCTCGCTGAGCACTAGGGCGTGTCCAGCTAAATCCAGGCGAACTCGGGGCGTGTCCACTGAACACGGGGCCGTGTTCAGCCGACTGTTTTCAATTTTCTCTGAGAATTTCACTGTTTCTTGCTAATTGTTTGGTGTTTTCTTTCAGATGGCCAAGAAATTTACCAGATTCAATGCAAATGAGTTGGATGCTCAAGCAAGATACGATGTGCTAAGAACTAGGCCCGAGGAGTATCCACGACAAGTATGCACGGATCATCTAGAAACAGTGAACCAGATAGACCGCTTCAACAACATTGTCACCGGCCCACTACGAGCTGCCCTTTGCACTCGACTTCGCTCCGTGCATGAATACAACATGGAATTTTACAGCACGTTCTTCTTCAAGACAAGAGATGATCCATTTGACAATGATGGGGTAGAGTTCCGTTGTGGGGGGACTAGGTACTCGATCTCGATCGCACAGTTCGGAGCAATAGTTGGGTTGTATGCGGAAGAGGATGTTGGGGATGAAGAGAACACCGGCGGTCTACGCGAGCTTCAAGAAAATCAACGCCAAGTTGCTTGGGCTCAACTAGGGGAAGGCAACTATAACCCGAGCCAGACTAAGAGCAAACAGTTGAGAGACCTTCTTTACCGCTACATTCACAGGGTCCTCACCTACTCTCTCTTAGCCAGAGACACGACAGCAGCGGTGTTGTAGGGTTACGGGATCTGCTTGTCCTCCATAGCATCCACAACCGTATCAACCTTGATGTTCCATACCTGCTACTCCGTAACATGCACTGGAACCAACTTGCTACTCCCCCGACTCCAATCTTCTTTGGAGGGTGGATTTACCGCCTTTTCAAACACTTTGTTGATAGGATGCCAAGGTCTTTTCAAAAGAGCCCATGGTCGGGGAGAGTGGGCATGCTCATTTGCCGCTCCATGAACTTGATTTATGAAGCAGATGACGGGACGGTCAGTTTTCAAAGGGTTCAAGGGCATGCATGGAACCCGCAAGAAGCACTCGTCTTACACGCTCCACACATCCATCCTCCTCCTCAGTACCACTACCAGCACCAGGGTGATCCGGGTCAATCCTCCTCACAAGGAGGCGGTTTTCCTAACTTTCAAAGCTTACATGATTTATTGCAGGAAAACCTTATGTGCACCAGGAACACCTATGGCTAGCAACACATACGCCCGGGTCAGAGTGATAGAGAGAAACATCTCCGACATGTAGGATGACATTAGAAACATCCGGGAGTATATGGCAGGCCACGGAGGAGGTGATGATGATGACGACGAGGACATGGATTGAGCGGGAGGAGTTGGAGGTAGCATCCCACGGTTGGAGGTCTCACAGGTTAACCCCCTTATCCCATGAACAATTTCTGGCCTGCGTGCCACTTGTTGAACAATTTACTTTCCGTAACTCTTTTTAATTTCTGCATTTTTTTTTTCTTTTTAACTTGTGACATGGATGATGTACGTTGGTAATTTAGGATGTTGGTTATTGTTTGGTGTGGTCTTTATTAGTAGAACAGGTACCTATGAGGCTTAAGGCACTAAACATTAGTGCTACTAAAGCCGGGACAACAAAACCGAAGGCAGAAACCTGTTTTACATTTTTGCAGTTTGTCCACACGGGGTCGTGCCCAGCCGACACGCCCCCGTGCCCACCGCCCAGACCTGCTGTTTGTCTAATTTTTGCAGACTTTTGCCCAACACGGGGTCGTGTTCATCCAACACGCCCCCGTGTCCACCTTCTGTAAGTCATCGTTACTGGCAATCTGACCACGGGGCCGTGTTCATCCGACACGGGGCCGTGTCCAGCTGCCCAGTAACATTAAATTTTGTTTTTAACACACCTTTTACACATTAAATCAACCTAAAAACTTATTTTTGGGACACATTGAGGACAATGTGTAATTTAAGTGTGGGGGGATGCTAAAACCTTGAATTTTGCAAGTCCTAATCACAAGCCTTACACAAAACTCTATTGGAACCGCTAAACACCCCAATTTTTTTCAAAAACTTTTCATTTTTTTTACTTGTCTTGGTTTAATTTGGGAATTACAAGTTCTAAAAAGGTTATATTTTTACAAATTTACAACCGATAGCGTCGTGATAAAAAGAACCAACATAAGAAAATTATGAAACGCCATGACAAATCTAGTTAAAATTTGATTATATATACTTGATCACATAAAAACCCATTCCCACAAAAAGTGAGTTTTGAGCCTTTATTGAGCATACAAATACACATCTTTAAACTAAATGGTCATTTTTCGTTTCTTGTGTGAATAGCCGCTTGGTTTCTTACAACTCTAGAACTTGCCATGACGATACATTCCCGGTCCTTACCAACTTAAACCCAAGTAAGTAAATGATGGAGGCATTAGGACTAACCCTTCTTCTTTCAACACCATTATTTTTCTTTTTTTACCACCTACCTAAAATCCCCCTAGTTAACCCCTTTGAGCCTAAACCTTTTCATTTCTTAACCCACAAAACAAACACCCTTACCCACCAAAACCCTTTTTTCATTTTAAACCCTTTATTTTAGTAAAAAGCTCGGTTTTTCATGTGACATTCCTTATAAAAAATGATGAATTCAAGAAATAAACAAACAAGTTCATCAAAAAGAACTTTGTTTGAAGAATTGCTTCATTAGAATAAAAAGTCATAAAAATAAAAAGTCTTACGAAAACCGACGCTTTTTACCCCTTTCGCCCTTTTCTACTAACCACTAACCCAACCACCTACCTTTAACCCAAGCCTAACCCTTCCCCAAAGTCCTCTTGATATTTACAAATGTGTATAGTTAAAAAGGAGGAAGATTGGTTGCTTGGCAAGCATATGGTAGAAGTAAGTTCCATGCTGCTCTCGAGTGTTTCACAAAAATACATCTTCGGCCGAGTGTTGAGTGATCTCCCGTGAGGTATGTGAACTTGTATATAAATAGAATTTTAAAGAGGCATGTTATGCCCAAATAAGTAATTTCTCTTATGTAATGTTCTAAATAAATCATTACGAATATGATTGTAAATAACATAAAAATAAAACCTAATAAAAATCTTGGATTCCCGACACTCAAGAAAAGCCCAAAACCTTCTCTTCTACCCATTCCATTTGGGAGTGTAAGTCACATTATAAAGAGTTTTGCTTGAGGATAAGCAAAGATTCAAGTGTGGGGGTATTTGATGTGTGTAAAATGCAACATATAAATTTCATCAAATGTGGCATAAAACTAACCTTTTTTAGTACTAATGTTGGAAAAGTGTGCTTTTGTCTTCCTTTTGTATTTTCAAGGTTAAATGAGCTTAATTGAACAAAAGAAGCAAAAATGCAGCCAAATCTAACAATAATACAAGAAAAGGAATAAACGTGGCATGCCCGACCCCTCGACAGCATCTTCCCAAGCAAAAACAAGAAAACAGAAGGCTGAACACGCCCCGTGCTCATTGAGCACGGGGGCGTGCCCAAGTGTCTGCAGAAAAGACAAAGTTGTAGAAACTTCTATTTCCTAACACGAGGGCGTGCCCACTGGACACGGGGTCGTGGTCAACGCTAAGATTCGCAGAATCCATGCAAATCTTGATAGTACAGATACGCTTCTGCACACGGGGCCGTGCCCAGCAGACACGGGGGTGTGGTCAACTAATGCAGACAAACTGCATTTAATGAAGAAAGAGAAGATGGATGGACATGGGGCTGTGTCCGGGCTTCTGTGCAGGCTATAAATATAGGTGCTTGGTTCACTTCAAAGGCATCCCTTGGCAAACCACCTCTCTCACACTTCACCCACCCACCACCACCATCACAACCCACATCCACCACCATCATCCATCATCCATCATAGAGTGTGTGTAGTAGTCTCAGGATCCAAGATTGATCGTAAGAGTTCTTGACAATCAAAGGCCATGTTTGCCTAAGTCTCTTACATCACTTGTTGAAGACAAGCATTTAGTGTAATACTTTTTATTTTTAATCTTTTCGCACTTTTTATTTGGTTATGTATTAATGACTTTAATAACTAGTTTCTTATGTTGAAGGTGAAACTTCCTTATCATTTGTCCGTGATGTCTTGGAGTTATTTTACTGTCTATATAAAATAAAAGATTTACACCATTCATATCTCCACGCTCTATATGGAGATATGTTGGCTACCTGGTCGGGGGTTAAGGGAATGGTTTGGTAAACGTCTTGCCTTGTTCAGTGTATAGATCCTGCAAGGACCTGGGTCAAACTTAGTAGGACCTCCTTCAATACCCACTGGTATTGGATGGCGGGGGTTCGAATTTCTTGATCCCCTCATATGTAAACTACTATTAAAACATTAACCCGACTACTTAGGATTATATCCCTGCTGACTAAAACTATTTAGCCGAGGGTAACGTCACCTTCAAAAGAGGGGCCTACCACATTATGCATTAATAACTTAATTAATTATCTTTCAATAATCCAACCCTTTAGGATTGTATCATTGCTGACTCAAACTACTGGGTTGAGGGTAACGTCACCTTCAAAAGAGGGGCTTACTACTATAACTAAGATAATCTCTTAAAAAGTGCAAAAGTGCGAAAATAATCAAAGGTTACACTAAAGGCGAGTCGGATCCAAGTGATTCATCTTGTCTATCTGTTTTTCTTTTTATTTTTCAGCATTTTTAGTTTTTATTTTCATGTTTAAACCTTTTTCTAAAATTTTGATTTGATTAGACGTTGAGGATAAACGGGTACTAAAAGCTCTTGTGTCCTTGGACGACCTTGGTATCTTACCAACGCTATACTACGCTCACGATGGGTGCACTAGCCCATATGTGTGTGCAGTGTTAGTAAAATATCGTGTTTTATAAATTTAAAACTTGAATAAAGTGTAAAAAGGGCTAAAAATATACATAAAATTATATAACACCGCACGCACATAGGTTGGAACAGGATGCAACAATGAAGGAAGCTCAGATTTAATCGCCGCAACAAGACTCTGCCCTGAAAGAAGCTCAGATTTCCTCTCTTCAGGCCCAAATCTCTAGTAGGGATCAAACAATAGATCAGCTGCAAGGTGATTTGGGAATGTTAATGTCTGTTGTGTACGATATGAAGGCGAAGCTGGGTAAAAAGTTTGGAAAATAATTGTCACACCCCGACCGCGTAAAACAACAAATCGCGGCGGAAACATCGGGGCGTGTTGCAACAGAATTAATGTTTCATAACCATGGATACCAAAAAGTGTTTCGTTTTATTAAACATTGAATAATTACATTGCCTGGAAATCTAAATACACAAATTAAACATAGTCTATCATTGTTATTTAGTCACTAAGGCCTTGTCCAATCCTATGTGAGCATGCATCTTATCAATCGATATCATTCAACAATACCTGAAACATATGTGAAAACGAGGTCAGCAAAGAAATGCTGGCGAGTACATAGGTTTTGTAGGAGTGTCGAAATCATGGCTAGTTTAGACGTTGCAATACTTTATTTAAAAACCTTGTTTTGAAAAGAGTACAATATTGCAACTTAATTAACCAACTCAAATCAAGCGGGTTATAATTTGTAAACCTCGTAGCCATGACTCTTAACCCAAAAACATTTGTTTTAGTAAATTATTTGAAAAACAATAAATGAGTTCAGATGATATGTATAATAAGAAAATAATGCATGATTAAATGAATAACCATGTAAAATGAGTTTGTATAAGATAAGTTGTTTGTAAATAAATGTCTTGTGAAAAGTATGTTACTTGTATAAAATGTTCTATGTCTCGAGCTGAAATGATTCAAATAACGCTACAATATGTAATACCATACAAACACTTATATATAGGAAGTACCAGCGGCGTATCCACCATGCTTGTATCATATTCCACACGCATTGTTACTTAATCACTTAATCCAAACCAAACCACCCAAGTAATGTTCATGCCCAATGTAAATCATGTACAAATGTTTACCCAATCGTTAAAACATCGTGTGAAACCCAATCGTTACCCAATCGTTAAAACATCGTGTGAAAACCAATCGTAAATCGTTTAATTCGTTTTAGGTCGTGAAACTACTTATAAGGTCGTCTCGCTAATAACATTCAAACCTTCGTGACTCATCACTCGTCGCTTCTCGTTTTCGTATTAACAAACCTCCATAGGGTAAGTTAACAATTACAGATTCAGTCGCTACCTACCATACCCACACATAACCACGGGTGTAGTAAATAACGGGATTTGTCAGATCCTATGGTACCATAACCTAATACTGGTCGGCTTGATCATTGCTAATGAATGTCATTTGTTATGTAACTACAACCAACAAGTTTGTTCACTTTATGAAATCGTTATTAGTTTTGTATAAATCGCCTTAATTGTTTTTGAAACCATCGTTATAACATCGAAAACATTTAGCACATATGAGTCACCCCAAAACAGTTGAAAACAGTAAAAGAGGGGAATAATGTACTCGCCTGAAAATGCTTGGAGGTCTTGAACAACAACCAAACAAAGCTAGAGAGAGCACGGAAATCAGTCGGCAATCTAAAACTATATAAATAAACCGGACTTAAATCGGGAGATCGGATAGGATAAGGCTTGGTAAACCAAATGAGTGTTGGAACTCATATGATATGGTTTAACAAGGCCTACATACTACAATGAAACCTAACCTAAGTGCTTTCGACCCATCGCGACCCATTAAGGTAACATATGCTACTTTAACGTGTCGTGCGCGTGAAACGCGTTCGGACCGTCTAACTAGTCCTATGACAAGTGTTATATGCCTAAACATGTTACATAATCAGTTACGTGAAAAAAGTTTAGGTTACATATGCTTAATTACCAATTATACATGAAAAGGGTATTCTGGTAATTTACCTAAGGCATATAAACTACCTATCATACAACTACTTAAACGATGTGACCATAGGGTATAACCTCGGAAGGTTATTCCCTACCTACTATGGTCACCTAATGTGTTTGGTCGGATCCTAATGATCGACCAAACTGGGTCGGGTTCGAGGGTATAAGCGATTTATCAGATCGCTTACCCTACGACCCTAAACAACGTGGTAATCAGTAGGCATAATCCCGAGGGACTATGACCATCGTGATTACAATCACGTTGCGAAGTTCAAACGAACTTCGCATTGACCATTACTGGTCAACGCTGAAAGTCAAACAAAGTTTGACTTTCGGACTCGAAAAGCAATAAAATAAGGAAAAGAACGAAAGAATACTTACGAAGGGTCCCCGAATGCTAACCCAGATCAAAATAGCTCAGGTATGAAACGAAGGTTCCAACTTAGAGCCCAATGATCAGATTTGTGAGAAATGAAGTAAAGGGGGTGGGGTATTTATAGAAAAAGTAGAGCCGCTAGGATCGTTTCTTGAATATCGTGCCATGATCCGAGCCGTACACTTGTCACAAAGTTGTGGTGGCTAGAAACTTGTTCTTATCCGCTGACTAGACGATAGGAAACGAGTGGACACGAATCGATCTGCTGCAACTTGCAAACAAACATTGAATCTGGCCAGTTTTAGGCAGTCGCGTAGCGCGACGGTGAGGGTCTAGTCAGTCGCGCTACGCCACTGACCCCCCAGTTTCAGAAAAGTTTCAAAAGTTACAGTTTTGGTCCCTGTTGTGTTTTAAGGCCTTTTTTGATGCGTTTGAACCCCGTTAACCTCATTTCAAGGCTCTAAAATGAAGTTAAAGTATAGGGAACTCAAAACATGCTCAAAAATATGCCGGATGTTGGTTCGTTTGGTCGTACGAACGCGATGTTCGCTTAATTACGACGGAATGCGCATAAGCGCGAAAAACGATCCAAATGACGCGACGAATGGATTTTTCTTATGGCGAACACTAAAATATAATATAGTCATGCCTACATAAATTTTTGGATGTCCGGATGTATTCAGAACGTAAGTTATGCGCGAAAATGCAAACTTGTGCACTTTTTGTCACTTTTAGTCCCTGAATGACACAAAAGTTTATTTTAGCACACCGAACCCCTCAAAGCCTATTTCTAAGCTATGTAAAGGATATTTATGGTATGTTTAACTTATGGTCATGTTCCGGAAGGTCTGTTACAGTTCAAATTGGCATACTTTCGCAGTTTGTCAACTTTAGTCCCTGTAAGCGATTTAACTTTGATTTCACCACACCAAACCTTCCAAAACTTATATCTAAGTTATGTATAGGTTATTTAAGGTATGTTAAGCCTATTTCACTATTCCGGAGTGTTCGTTGCATTAAACTGGTTATATTTACGCATCAGTGCGTGTATAACCTTCCAGAAAGCGATTTAGAGCTTGAAATCGAACATGAGTTGATATGTGCAAAAGATACACATATTTATACAAGTCCAAAGTATGAAATACATTATTTCATTGGTTTGGCATTTGTTTGATGGTTGAAATGACACAGGTGTTACAGTCTCCCCTACTTTAGGAAATTTCGTCCCGAAATTTATTTAGAGGAAACTTGTGAGAGCTTGAAAACATGAAGTTGAAAAGATCGAAAAATATTGGTTAGGTTTCTGAACTTCTAGTAACCTTAATAACATTATGCTTGCAATGTAAGAGGGACACTTATATACAAGTATATGAAGCGTCATTGGTGCGTCCACCATGCCTCCATTACATCGTTCTCATTTTGTTATTGTTGTCACTATCGGTTCTTTCACATAATAAACCTTACTAGATTTCTGTGCACTAAATTTCATAATTATGTGCGCATCCATAATTAGAGAATTCCTTGCACAGTTCACACAGTCTATTTTATAATGTGTAGGGTAAAACCAAATGAACAATCCTGTGATGAGCGTGACTTAGACCGCCATAGAGTCCTTTAGACTAAATCAATAAATGATTTAAATAGACTATCAAGGAGTCTGTCCAGCTACATCACTAGATGTCGTTCTTTAACCAAATTGTGAATCAATCTTTTTTATTAGACCACTAAAGGGTCTCTAATGAATCATGGAGCAGTACTATATAATCCAAGGGTCTTAACTATTACATAGAAGCCCATTAAGGATTTAAGGTAGTACCTTTTGAATATCCTGCTACGAATCTCTCATATGAAGATATGAAAAGATCCTGCGAGGATTTGGATAACGAATATCCAGAGTATACAAAAACACAAAAATCATAGAGGAGAACACATATACACATATCATATAACCACAAAATTGTTTAACTAGAAGTTTGTTCTGCTAACAGAGTACATGTATTTAAAGCACACTAGGAATCCATCTCGTGGATTTCATTTGGTACTTTAAACATTATCAAGAATCTAACTATAAAGATAGAAAGATCTTTAAAAGAAAGAATTCGATTTCGATTTTTAAGGAACCGAAATGTTCGAATTTAGGTATATGAGGAATCCAATTAAGGACTCTGATTTGAATGATGATCATCCACAAGGATCTAATTGTAAAGATAAAAAGATCCCATATGAATTTTTAGAAGTTGAAGATGTTTTGAAATCTTGCACGGGATGTGCTTAAGTCAAAACATGAAGTAAAATGCTTATGAAGTTGAGATGCCTGATATGTCAAGGCGACATATGAAGCGGAATTTGAAGGTTAAGTCAATGTATGAGGAAAATATTTTTGAAAACTATGCATGGGGTTCTTTTAAGAAAAATGTGTTTAACGTTTTTGAAACCTTATATATAATACTTTTGAAATAAAGTAGGTGTATTAGGTAGATATATTTACAAAAAAAATGTTTTTTAAAATCATGCGAGATGAATTTTGAAATTATGTATAAGGTTTTTGAAAGACATGAATGATGCTTTTCGAAATCATGCACTTGATCAGAAAATGTATTGTGTTAATATTGTCTTCGGACTATATGAAATATTTTGAAATTAGAAAGGTTGGTTTTGATAACATGGCCAATGTTTTTGAAATAACACAGACAATGCATCTAGAAAAATTGTTTTCAAACTATATGAAATGTTTTGAGATCATGAAGATTGTTTTGAAATACTGGTACTGTGTATGTTGAAAAAAATCAAAACGTAATGGGTATGAGATTTGAAAATACCCTTAGTTATCTAACCAAGGATTTAAAGGCACAGATGTGCGAAAAGCACGATTACTCATAATGTCACTAAATTTTCTGTACTTTGTTTCTTAGAGTGAAACGAGTACTTAAAATTTTCGAGGGAATCATGAGCAATCATTTGAGAGAGAGAAATCACAAGAGTAGGTTGTAAGGTACATAGTTCCTTGATGTAGGTATCATAGGAAAAGCCATACACACCTAGCAGGGGGTTGAGCTGGTTGGTTGGGGACTGCTTTACTATTGTGAGCGACCATGGCGAAGTTCTGAGAAGCCTTTCGCTTCTTTGACTTCTTAGGGGATCGTTCATCCATGGTCTTTGATTCCTCGATTTGTTTCTTGGCTGATGGTGCTGTCACCTGACTAGGTCCTGCCTGTCTTGGTGACTCTTGAGTGGCTTCATCCTGGAGATGATACATGGCAGTAGCTAATTCAACAGTCTTCAGGGCTACTTCGCCTATTCGCTGAGCGAATTTTGGCTGCTTGCTCAGATATCTGGGCGTCATCGTGATGAAGAGACATTCTTGAAGAAAAAGAAAGGCATAGGGAGAAACAGGTGAAAGATTATTGGACAATCAAAACAGAATGATAACGCATGAAGATTGCGATCATTTGTTTGTTACCTAAGGCAAACAAATGAGACGGTGACTGATCAAAGTAAATGGGTCAAAAATAATGTATCGCGAAGACATGCTCGCCTAATAAGTGAACACTCATCCCAAGAATTCCCAGGTAAGCACAACTGGTCTCGCGTCTGATGAGATGTATACGAAGTGCTTGCCTAGACAGAAAAACCCAGAATACAGGCATTCACCCTTCCAGTTTGCACGTGTTCACATCATTTAAAACCCAAAATCTTGACGAAGTTTTGAAAACTCAAAGGGGTTCAAAATCATATAATAGAGAGTTCAAAACCTTACAATAGAGGGTTCAAAACCTAGTAATCAATCATCCTAGAACAGATGATTAGTTTTCAAAGCGGTTTTGAAATTTATGTTCTTGTTGTGGTCGTCGCCTAAGGATAGGTGACAGTATTGTTTTATGACTAAACGCAAGTAACCTCGCGTTAGGGTCCTAAGAAGGTTATAGACTAGGTCAAAGCATTACTAATAACCTAATTCCCTATAACCATTGGCTCTGATACCATCTTTTCTGTCACACCCCGACCACGTAGAACATACGAAACGTGGCGGAAACGTCGGGGAGTGTTGTAACAGAATTAATGTTTCATAACCATGGATACCAAAAAGTGTTTCGTTTTATTAAACATTGAATAATTACATTGCCTGGAAATCTAAATACACAAATTAAACATAGTCTATCATTGTTATTTAGTCACTAAGGCCTTGTCCAATCCTATGTGAGCATGCATCTTATCAATCGATATCATTCAACAATACCTGAAACATATGTGAAAACGAGGTCAGCAAAGAAATGCTGGCGAGTACATAGGTTTTGTAGGAGTGTCGAAATTATGGCTAGTTTAGACGTTGCAATACTTTATTTAAAAACCTTGTTTTGAAAAGAGTACAATATTGCAACTTAATTAACCAACTCAAATCAAGCGGGTTATAATTTGTAAACCTCGTAGCCATGACTCTTAACCCAAAAACATTTGTTTTAGTAAATTATTTGAAAAACAATAAATGAGTTCAGATGATATGTATAATAAGAAAATAATGCATGATTAAATGAATAACCATGTAAAATGAGTTTGTATAAGATAAGTTGTTTGTAAATAAATGTCTTGTGAAAAGTATGTTACTTGTATAAAATGTTCTATGTCTCGAGCTGAAATGATTCAAATAACGCTACAATATGTAATACCATACAAACACTTATATATAGGAAGTACCAGCGGCGTATCCACCATGCTTGTATCATATTCCACACGCATTGTTACTTAATCACTTAATCCAAACCAAACCACCCAAGTAATGTTCATGCCCAATGTAAATCATGTACAAATGTTTACCCAATCGTTAAAACATCGTGTGAAACCCAATCGTTACCCAATCGTTAAAACATCGTGTGAAAACCAATCGTAAATCGTTTAATTCGTTTTAGGTCGTGAAACTACTTATAAGGTCGTCTCGCTAATAACATTCAAACCTTCGTGACTCATCACTCGTCGCTTCTCGTTTTCGTATTAACAAACCTCCATAGGGTAAGTTAACAATTACAGATTCAGTCGCTACCTACCATACCTACACATAACCACGGGTGTAGTAAATAACGGGATTTGTCAGATCCTATGGTACCATAACCTAATACTGGTCGGCTTGATCATTGCTAATGAATGTCATTTGTTATGTAACTACAACCAACAAGTTTGTTCACTTTATGAAATCGTTATTAGTTTTGTATAAATCGCCTTAATTGTTTTTGAAACCATCGTTATAACATCGAAAACATTTAGCACATATGAGTCACCCCAAAACAGTTGAAAACAGTAAAAGAGGGGAATAATGTACTCGCCTGAAAATGCTTGGAGGTCTTGAACAACAACCAAACAAAGCTAGAGAGAGCACGGAAATCAGTCGGCAATCTAAAACTATATAAATAAACCGGACTTAAATCGGGAGATCGGATAGGATGAGGCTTGGTAAACCAAATGAGTGTTGGAACTCATATGATATGGTTTAACAAGGCCTACATACTACAATGAAACCTAACCTAAGTGCTTTCGACCCATCGCGACCCATTAAGGTAACATATGCTACTTTAACGTGTCGTGCGCGTGAAACGCGTTCGGACCGTCTAACTAGTCCTATGACAAGTGTTATATGCCTAAACATGTTACATAATCAGTTACGTGACAAAAGTTTAGGTTACATATGCTTAATTACCAATTATACATGAAAAGGGTATTCTGGTAATTTACCTAAGGCATATAAACTACCTATCATACAACTACTTAAACGATGTGACCATAGGGTATAACCTCGGAAGGTTATTCCCTACCTACTATGGTCACCTAATGTGTTTGGTCGGATCCTAATGATCGACCAAACTGGGTCGGGTTCGAGGGTATAAGCGATTTATCAGATCGCTTACCCTACGACCCTAAACAACGTGGTAATCAGTAGGCATAATCCCGAGGGACTATGACCATCGTGATTACAATCACGTTGCGAAGTTCAAACGAACTTCGCATTGACCATTACTGGTCAACGCTGAAAGTCAAACAAAGTTTGACTTTCGGACTCGAAAAGCAATAAAATAAGGAAAAGAACGAAAGAATACTTACGAAGGGTCCCCGAATGCTAACCCAGATCAAAATAGCTCAGGTATGAAACGAAGGTTCCAACTTAGAGCCCAATGATCAGATTTGTGAGAAATGAAGTAAAGGGGGTGGGGTATTTATAGAAAAAGTAGAGCCGCTAGGATCGTTTCTTGAATATCGTGCCATGATCCGAGCCGTACACTTGTCACAAAGTTGTGGTGGCTAGAAACTTGTTCTTATCCGCTGACTAGACGATAGGAAACGAGTGGACACGAATCGATCTGCTGCAACTTGCAAACAAACATTGAATCTGGCTAGTTTTAGGCAGTCGCGTAGCGCGACGGTGAGGGTCTAGTCAGTCGCGCTACGCCACTGACCCCCCAGTTTCAGAAAAGTTTCAAAAGTTACAGTTTTGGTCCCTGTTGTGTTTTAAGGCCTTTTTGATGCGTTTGAACCCCGTTAACCTCATTTCAAGGCTCTAAAATGAAGTTAAAGTATAGGGAACTCAAAACATGCTCAAAAATATGCCGGATGTTGGTTCGTTTGGTCGTACGAACGCGATGTTCGCTTAATTACGACGGAATGCGCATAAGCGCGAAAAACGATCCAAATGACGCGACGAATGGATTTTTCTTATGGCGAACACTAAAATATAATATAGTCATGCCTACATAAATTTTTGGATGTCCGGATGTATTCAGAACGTAAGTTATGCGCGAAAATGCAAACTTGTGCACTTTTTGTCACTTTTAGTCCCTGAATGACACAAAAGTTTATTTTAGCACACCGAACCCCTCAAAGCCTATTTCTAAGCTATGTAAAGGATATTTATGGTATGTTTAACTTATGGTCATGTTCCGGAAGGTCTGTTACAGTTCAAATTGGCATACTTTCGCAGTTTGTCAACTTTAGTCCCTGTAAGCGATTTAACTTTGATTTCACCACACCAAACCTTCCAAAACTTATATCTAAGTTATGTATAGGTTATTTAAGGTATGTTAAGCCTATTTCACTATTCCGGAGTGTTCGTTGCATTAAACTGGTTATATTTACGCATCAGTGCGTGTATAACCTTCCAGAAAGCGATTTAGAGCTTGAAATCGAACATGAGTTGATATGTGCAAAAGATACACATATTTATACAAGTCCAAAGTATGAAATACATTATTTCATTGGTTTGGCATTTGTTTGATGGTTGAAATGACACAGGTGTTACAATAATTCATTGATAAAGAAGATGAACATTTTAATGTTGGTCGTCCAGTGCAAACTCCTGAAGAAATAGCGTCAACGAATGCAACAACAGGCGCAGAACATGAAGCTGGCTTAAATGCCTCTCTGGCCGTTAAGCCAAAGAAGAAAAGCAGCAAGCCAAAGAAGAAGAAACAAAGCAACAAACAGATGTTGGTGATAAAGAACCAAGACTTGAATCCTCTAGATGAAAACTTCCAGCTCAAAGATCCAACAAAGAGGCCTGGCATATTTGTGATGGAATTGGGATCGAGCTACTATGATAAAGTGGGAAACAAGTTTGCGGTTGCTAGCTGGAGGTACGAACATGACAAGAATATGTGGTTGATCACACGTGAGAGCGGGCATCGGGAGTATTATGCAAAGGAATCCCAGTTTGAGTCGTGGACGAAGATAGACTTGAAAAGTCTTCTATGTGCCCCATATCATGATCCAGAGCCAAATCAAAGAGGCAGAGGTTGGGCATTTCATTCAAGACTTGAGAAGGAAGTGAAAAACAACTTCGCAACCATGAAGACTGCTGAATCAGAGATCAGAAGAAACCCTGGTGTTCATGATTCTTTCACTAAGAGAACAGTTAAATCTGTCACCTGGCCTCCGACTGACAAAGAAAAGATCATTCCCATCTCTCACAAGTTTGGAAAGGGAATTCTCAAGAATTTCAAGTTCTAGGCGTATGACCCCAAGATGACCGAAGCTGAGATTGTGACTCAAGAGCAATCCATTCGGATTCCAAATTCCTATGATCTGATGACTTTTCACGAGGAAGACATCCTGGTTCTATCCAATCATCAAATTCGCTGTAATGACAAGTATAAAGTTTGTGCGAAGGAATGGACGAGTGCTGCTGCAAACATACCGTGACATCATTTGTTTGCTGAACCATTGCCAGATCTGGGCAGACCACAAAACTGATCCAGCTACTAATCCAGTAAACCTAGGGGGAGATTGTTAGACCCTTATTAGGTTTATGGATTAGTGGCTATGTGTGTTAGTGGATATGGAATGGGCTATTTGTGGTAATGGGCCTAGGATTTAGGGAGCATCCTCTCTAAACACTTTCTATAAATAGTAAATTGTAATTAAGTCATTATAGTTGGTGACATCAAGAATATGTTGTATTTGACAAGCTTTGTATGCAAGATCTATAATCATCAATCAAGAATCTTTCTACTTCATCTCCTTTCTTTGAATCGTTACTTGTTTGTGTGATTCCACCACCAAACAAGCTTGTGTGATATCATTGTGATCTCGTTTCGGGACTTACATTACATATTTAAGTTTATGCTATAAGTTATATCTAAAATTTTAAATTATGGCATTCATGTTTTCATCTTCTGCTTTTTTAGTTATGCTTCTTTGAAATTTGTTAAAAGTTGGGGAAGGCAGTATTAGTTTTAGGTTGCAAGTTAGACCCTTTTAAGACTTCCACAATGTTTTTAAGTTAATTAGTAGGTAATGGGATGGTACGTTGCTTTGGTTTTGTGACAGTCGCAAAAAGTAAAAAGTTTTGAATTGGATTTAAGTGCTTAATTTTGGTGAGGTTTAATTTTATTTAGGTGGTGTTTGTTTTTTCAGATGTAAAAGGTCTACAGTCTGCGGACCACATCTGCAAACGTCTGCACGAGAAGAGGTGGACCAAATGTCTGTGGAGTATAATAAAAAGAGTGTTTGATTATCTAACCTCTTCACCCCAAATCTGCAAACATATTCTCCCTTTCTCTTCAGGATTCAAATCCCCATCATCACCACCACTCTTATTCGGTTGTATATCCTCTGGTTTAATCACTCCACCTTCTTTAAGAAACAAGGTCAACAAATTCTTTGAAAACCCACTGAGCAAAGCCACCCATTTCTGGTTAGCAGTCACCGGAGTCAAAGACGAATCTATCGATTGCTTCGTAATCAGTCTCCCATGGATCTGAATAAGCTTGATCGAACTCCATATCGCTAAACACAAACACCCTTTTCACCATATCGTCTTCCCTCAATGGACCACATGACCTTATTCAATACTCTCCTCTCTCTATTTTAATTTATCACCTTCTTTTCTCTCTAATTTTATAAAAAAAGGGCTTGGGTTGTTCATGGGTTGACTTGAAAAGGATACTTCTTCATCCTTTTGGGTTCGATCTAACAGTTAAAGAACATAGCAGGATGTCTCGAGTACTAACACCATGAAGGGTTTTGGATTGTGGATTTTGTTCTTGGTGTTTGGAACAGCTTTGCTTGTCGTCTGCTTGTCTTCACTTCCTGGTAATGTATTATTATATTATTCCCAATGTTTGTTTGTTTGATTTACATTTATGGTTCATTAACTTGTATCTTGTGCCTTTGCACTTGTTCTTCTGGAACTTGTCTTTGTTGCAATGTTGTTGATCGAAATATCATATATGTATTGTAGAATTGAACTGCATGTGTGTTTCTTTATACTGATATGTTGTAGATGATTGGACCATGTCTTCCATATCGAAATATCATATGGAAGAGGAGGGTTGGAAGAGGTGGGAAGACATTGGACCATGTCTGCGTGGGGAAGAGGACGCGCAGAGGTTTGAAGACATTTTTTTAATGAAATGTCTTCTAAAAAACAAACGGTCCGCAGAGCTAAACGTCTGTGCGTGGTCTGCGAGGCGCAGACATAAGAGGTCAGAAGAGATTTTTCTGAAAAAACAAACACCCCCTAACTTCTCAAAAACAACTTCTCATCACACAAAATCATCTTAAATAAGCTAACTTAAACATTATAAAAACAACTTATTAACTTTTATAAGTCAATAAGTTATAAATAGCTCCAAAATAAGCTAACCCAAACACCCCATAATTGTTTTTTATTCTTTTGTTTTTATTTGATATTTACGTGGTGTTTGTATGTTTGTAGTATGCTTTCTTAGTCCTTGTGATTCGCAGATATTGTAGAATTCAGGGGCGGATCTACGTTAAAACATCGGGTTCCTAGAAACTCAGTCGATTTGTAATTTTTAGAAAAACCTATATAGAAAATTCAGTAGGAACCAATAAATAAATTGTGGGTGAACCAGTAAATAAAGTTGTCTAGTGTTTAACTGGTAAGGAGCTCTTGAGTTCATGAGTTCGATTCCTGCATCAGCTCGGTTTTTTTGTCTTTTAATTTTTTTTTAAATTGTAAACCCATATCAGAGTAAACTAAAAAACCCATTATTTGTCTTTTAATTTTTTTTTAAAAAATTGTAAAACCATATTAGAGTAAATTAAAAAACCCATTATCCTCATCAGACCACGCCTCCACAGCCAATCCTCCTTGCCCCCTCCAGCAAACAGTTTTTAAATTTTTTTTTTTAAATTTAAATTGTAAACCCATATTAGGGTAAATTAAAAAAACGAGTGAATTGCAAGTTCTGTCCTTTATCTTTAGGCCATTTTGCAGGCGCTGTCCTTTATGTTTAAAGTTGACGAGTTTTGTCCTTTATGTTTAAAAATCAAGCACGTTTTACCCTTTGGGCCTAACCCAGTTAGTTTTTTTTGTTAAGTATGGTCATGTGCAAGGCACATGAGGGTATTTTTGTCATTTTATTTTTTGAGGGACTATTGTGTAAATATGTAGGGGCCATTGTGTAAAAAAATAAACCATATATATATAAAACTTCAAACCTGCAAATCATTTATCCTCCCCCCTCTCTCTCTACAGACCAGCCACAGCCACAACCACCGCCCACCGGCCACCACCCACCGGCCACCACCTGCAAATATCATTTATCATCCTCTCTCTCTCTCTCTATCAGTTCATTTTTTTTACTCTGATTTGGTGAAAGTGTTAGTGGGTTTGGCGGTGGTGAGAGGTGTACGATGGTGGGTGAAGGGTGGTTCTGATGGCGATGAGTGAAGGTTAGGGGCGGCAGTGGGTTAGGGGTGGCAGTGGTGGTGGTTTCAAGATGAATCGGCGGCGATGGAGACGGTGGTGGTGGCTTCAAGATAAATCGGCGGCGATAGAGACGGTGGTGGTTTCAAGATGAATCGGCAATCACGACGAAGGTGGGTGCATATTTTGTGATGATCGGACTGTTGTGGTGGGTGGAATCGGACTGTTACGGCGGCGATGGTGGGTGCAGTGGTGATTTGGGTCACGAGTCGGAACGGTTTGGCATAACTACCAGTGTGATTCCCAATTCTGGGTTTGAATGGATCGGTAAAAGGTTTGATTTTTTTGTGAGTAATTGTTTAATTTTTGTGGGTTTTGTTGGTTTATTACTTGGGGATTAATCGATGTGGGTGGTGGATGTGGTGGGTTTTGGCTTGGGTTTCGAATGGTGGTGGTGTAGCTGTGGCCGGATTTGAAAAGGGAAGAAGTGATGATGGATGTGGTGGCTATGGGAGGTGGTGACGGCGGCATATTGTGGTGGTGGTGTTTAATAAAGGGTAATGCAGTGGAGGTGGAGGTGGAGGTGGAGGTGGAGATGGAGGTGGAGGGCGGCGGTGGAGGGTGGTGGTGGCGGTGGAGGATGGTGGTGATGGAGGTTATAAATATATAGTTAAAATAATAATAATATTTTAAAATATTTTGTTTTATTTTTTAAATACTATTAAATAAATGAGGGTAAAAAGACTAAAATGCCCTTGGATGACCATACTTAACAAAAAAAACTAACTGGGTTAGGCCCAAAGGGTAAAACATGCTTGATTTTTAAACATAAAGGACAAAACTCGTCAACTTTAAACATAAAGGACAGCGCCTGCAAAATGGCCTAAAGATAAAGGACAAAACTTGCAATTCACTCTTAAAAAACCCATTATCCTCATCAGACCACGCCTCCACAGTCCATCCTCCTTGCCCCCCCTCCAGCGAACAGCCCATTCGCCAGCCGCCTCCACCTCCAGGCTGCACCGCTCCGGCCATACACGTTCCACTATTCTGTCTGTCGCCCGTCAGTTTCACCTCTCCAAATCTCTCTCACTCTCTCAGGTCAATGTTAAAATTTGTTGATATAAATCATGTTATTTTCAGCTTTTAATATGTTTTGAGATGTTAATTTATAGTGTGTAATATGATTAGTGAAACTTGAATTGATTATTAATGTTAAATTTCAGTTTGTTGTCTCAGGAACTTGTCTTTTTCTACGATTAGTGATATTAAATGTTAATTTATAGTGTGTAATAAGATGATGATTTCAATTTATAGTGTGCAAACTAGTATTTGTAACTTCTCACATGACTAATAAATCCTTTTTGGGAAGGAATCCCAGACATATATCGTGAAGTATAAACCCATTATCACCGCCGCCGTAAGCACCGTACCATTCTCGCCGCTGTAACCCTAATTGATAACCAGTGTAGCAAAAGGCATCCGTAGAATCATGAGGGTTAAAGTTATATCTCGTTCTGCCGATGAGTTTACTCGCGAGAGAAGTAATGATCTTCAGGTATGTTTTTGATAAGTATATATTGTTGTTTAACCCTAATTTTAATTTTGATTGTGTTGTTGAATCAGAGGGTTTCTAGAAACTACGATCCGAACCTTCGTACGCAGGAGAAGGCGGTGGAATATGTCAGAGCTCTTAATGCTGCTAAATTAGATAAGGTCATAATAATTTATATGATAGTTGTATGTATGTATGTATGTATATTGATGTGCCGGATTCATTTAGGTGTTTGCAAGGCCGTTTATTGGAGCTATGGATGGTCACGTAGATGCCATCTCGTGTATGGCCAAAAACCCTAGTCATTTGAAAGGGGTTTTTTCTGGCTCTATGGATGGAGGTATAGTGTTATGTTAGTTACTATAATTTATTTATGCTTTTCTTTTTTGTTTTATACTTATATGATCGTTTTTAGCGCACCGAAATTGTTTGTCGTGGCTAGTTTTAGAACACTTGACAAATAGTTGATACTCTAGTCACCAACCATCCTTTGGTAGATCACTATTTTATATGTCGAGTTAGACAAAACAATATATCAATTTTGTGGAATAGAAATATACACAGGCTCTTCATGTATGAGCTACCACCTCTTAGTCAAAATACTATTTGAAACTAGTTTGAATTGGAACTATAAAGGGCCTTGACTTGAACCAAACCAATGATATGCGAATGGAGCTATCGGTGTGGAGATTATTCTTTGTTTTCTGCCTTCGGGGCTTAACTATGTATTTCTGGCTAGGCAAGCTTCTATTGGCACCAACTGATGTACTTTTAGTTATCTTTAAAGGCAAGTTTCTATTGGCACCAACTGATGTACTTTTAGCTATCTTTAAATATGAATGTTAGAGCTGTTGAAATGATTCTGGAATAATATTCATGCTTGTCAGGAAAATTTAGAGTTTATACCTGAATTAATGTTTTAAACTATGTTGTCAAAAGCGAGCTGGGCGCGCGCCTAGGCGCTCAAGTACAGCGAGGCACAACTATTTCATAACTTTTTTAATGTTTGTATTTTTTTTTGCAGATATTCGTCTATGGGATATTGCTTCAAGGTAATACTTTTTAGTTGTTTTTTTTGAGCTTTTAGCTTTTGAAGTTTCATCACTTAGATATAATGTATGTATGTATGTATATGTGTGCGCATATAGTACAGGAGTACAGGATTTTCAGGATTTGATATAATAAAAATATATAATAAAAAAGAAGTTTGGGTAAAAAAGTAGGAAGGAAGGAGAGCCTGAGAGGACGACACGTAGTTTAATTATAATTCATGTAGGCAGTAGAACTTTAAGCTATTGAAGTGAACGTCTTGATCAGCCTAAAGGTATATATAGCTGAGCTGGTACTAGTCCCACGTGTCTTGAGGGTTCTGTTCTATCTACTGCTGTGGTGTCTGCTATTCAGATTTCTGCTGCACAAACAGCGACACAATCTTCGGTTTCTTCATCTTCTGCGATTGCTGCTAAGCTTGGTTTTAAAAAGCGCGCCTGGCGCGAGGCCACCTCAGGCGCAAGGGCCATCGCTTTTACTTACCTAAGGCGCATGTTGTACTGAAAGCGCTCGCTTTTTCCCGCTCTGGTCGTTTTTTCATAGGCGCTAGGCATGCGCTTTCTTGTCACAGGCGAATCTTCAATGAAGTGGAGAGGCTGAACTCATGATATTAACGCATCTATGGAGGCGAATCTTCAATAAACATACGGAAATGGCAGAGGAAAGAGAGACGGGAGAGAGAGATGAAAATTAGATGGGTGAGAGGCGGCTGTTTAGTATTTTAGGGTTTAAAATATAGTAATCAAAAGGGGAAAAAGAGAGTGGTGGCCTGGTGGGTGTTTGGTTTAAAGGATAGAAATAGCAATAGGAAAGGAAATGGCCAAGATTTTAGGTTTAGAAAATTGGGTCTCAATTTATTAGTCATTTAATGTTATGGTTTTTATTGGTCAAAGTTTTTCTAATTTGTTTATTTTGTTTCTTTTCTTATTTCTTGAGTTTTATTTATAGTAGTTGGTTGTACATTAAGTGTACCATAGAGATTTTATGTTTTTTTATAAGTTATTTATATATGAACCACATATAAAGCTTGTTTTGTCTTAACTTTAGCTAAATCATGATAGAAATCTATGAGAAATATATAAAAAAGACAAAATAAATACTTTGCGCTTCGCGTACGAAAAGCCCACCGCTTTTGCGCTCTGCGCTTTGATTTTAGACCTTGTAGCGTTTGTGCGCTTCACTCTTTTTAAACCAAGCTGCTAAGTTTGGAGCAAATTCTGCTGGTGGAGTTTGTGTTGAATCGTTAGATTCTAGTGATTAGGAAGAGGATGACAGTGAGTTTTTTGAAATTATGTTTTGGTGATACGTATATTCTCTTGAATAGGTTAAAGCATAGTTACCTAATTCGCGGTTCGCTCAGGTACGGGTACGCGGTTCGCTCCGGTACGGGTACGCGGTTCGCGATTCGCTAGAGGTGACGTTTTCGGTATGGAGGGGGGTAGGTTCATTTTGGTACGAACCGGTACAGTGTGCCATGGAGTCCGGTTCCGTGTACACAAATTAATACAGAAATTATCAAATTCCAAAATTCAAATTACCAAACATAAACATTGAAGGTTAAATGTAAACTAGTAAAATTAGAGGGGTTAAATGTTGTAATAACTAAACTTATTTAAACCCTAAAAACCTAAAACATACGCAGCCGCTGTTTCTTCTTCCCCTTCTTCCTGGTTTCTGGCTGAAAACACCGTCGGAAATCAGCTATGGATCGCTGGACCCAATCGATTTGGAATGTCCACCTTGTCTATTTGGTTCGCTGAACCGGATCAATTTGGATCGCCGTACCTTCGTAATCAGGAACAACGTACCGACGCAACTCGGTTCGCCTGACCATGTCGTTCCGGTACGCTTACGATTTCCGATTGGGTACACCACGATCCAATACGTGGATCGTGGCTACCCCAGCGATTTAGGTAACTATGGGTAAAGTTTCTGTTGTTATAGAACTTCCTGTTTGATAAAGTTTATGTGTGATTTGAGAACAATGTAGGTTAGTGATTTCGATGTAGAAGTCTGAAGAATTTCTATCATTTATTCAGTTAGAAGCAAAGTAATGGTTTTGAGAGTTTCAGAAATCAGTGGTTGCGTAAGTGCGAGATTAGAAAATGTAGTTTACTTTTCGGTATCGCCGTCTGAATGTTGGTTTGAGCACAATTAGTCCGTCTGTGGGTTCATCATCCTATTTGATTTTACTTATATGCTCATTTATTTGAATACAAAACAAATTGAAGTTTTATCTAGTTTCAGTCAGTTATTGGCTATCCTGTTAAGGAAAACTGGCACACTAAGAATGAAAAAAAGGTGTATCTTTCGTGTTTCATATGGAGGTCATTAGACTTTTAAAAAGCACCATTATATTGAAATCTTGTTCGTTCGTGTCTCTTTTACTTGTTTATACGTTCGAATTTTTTACTTATATAGTTATATGTTGATATTATCTTCGCTTAACTGTAATTTACTGAACAATTATTATTTCAATTCCTTTGCTAGATTAGGCTATTTTCAATTGTTAATGTGCATCAGAAGTACAATGCTTCACTTGATTCTTTAATGGCCGATGCGCAGTGATTCCATGATGTGGTGCCATACGCCTGAGTCAGCGACTGAACACCTTCTGTATACGGTGGCTGCATCAGAAGGATCTTGGCCACCAAAATAAATAAAGCTATAAATGCTAATGATATGTATCTCTAGTTTTCTTCTTTTTTTTGATGCTATGAGCTCCTGATTTGCAACGGCTAGGTTTTATAAAGTGCCGGGCGCACTTAGGCGTTCGGGTCTCGGGAGCTGAGGCTTGCTGTTTGATTTTTTTGGCCCCTTCTTGCATGCTATGAGCTCCTGATTTATGTTTTTTTTGTTTTTATTTTTTATTCTTTAAGTTTTTTTTTGTTTTTTTTACTTTTTATTTTTTATGCTTTTAAATTTTATTTAATTTTTATATATATTTCTTTACTTTTTTATATGTTTTCTGTTTTTTAATTTTTATACTTGTGTATATTTATATATATTTCATTTTTTACATATTTTTATTATTTTTTATTTTTGTATCTTTATTTATATATTTGTATCTTGACCCGTGACCCAAACCCAACTATCCTGCCCACTTTGCCAGGTCTAATACTTAGCGTTAATGCTACTTTTATGTATTGTGAAGTGTCAGAACTTAGAACAAGTGTTTGCTCTTTGCTTATGAAGCGCCGGCTGACTATACTAGGAGACTGATAATACATGAATGCAAAAAGCCAAAGCTGTTGAGAAATGCGTCTCACATGTCTTATGTTGTGACGAGTTAAAAAAATGAGTATTTTCATTTGGTAAATGGGTTCAATCTTTTGAACTCTTTTGTGGGTGCGTATTTATATATATGTGTGTATATATAGGCTGATGATTTCTGTTAACTGACATATATGCATACTGGCCATTTTTTTTGTATTCTGATGTAGAAAAACAGTATGTCAATATCCTGGTCACCAAGGTGCTGTACGTGGTTTGTCGGTATCTACAGATGGACGTATACTTGTGTCATGTGGAAGTGATTGCACGTAAGGCCAACCCCTTTTCTCTTAAGACTTAGTAATGGAGTAGTTTATTATTATTCCCCTATGTGAACTTTGTGTGTTTAACGGGCATGCTTTGCCCTCGCGTTGTGACTACGTAATAAGTCATCTATATTTTTAAACTCGCAAAGTTGTTGTTTAGACTTTTTTGGTTTATTTAGTTTGTGACTCTGTAAGGTTTTAAGCTGGGTAAGAATCTCTTTTGAACAGTAATTAAGCTATTAAATGGTGGAAGAAGGCTTAAAAAGACTTTTTTTTCCTGCACACATATACATAAAATTGACATTTGAATCTTTAATTGATTGAACCAGTGTTAGACTGTGGAGGGTTCCTCTTGCAAGTGGCATCGAGTCAGATGACTCATCTGATAGCTCAGACAAGGTCAGTAGTTTCTTGATTATTGATCAACTGATTTCTCATTCCAACACATCTGTACAATTTTGCTTTCTGTGAATACAGACACTGGCATCCTATGTTTGGAAGAATGCTTTCTGGTAAGTTTACTTGTTTTTTGGGGATTTTGATCGTAAAATTAACTTGTTTTAACCATGGTTTAAAAAAACGCTTGAGGCGCGCCTCGAGGCGGAACGGGTGATAAATTGTACATGAAGCGGCACCTCAGTGGTACGGGGTGGAACGGTAAATTGGAGGTGTACATTTTTTAGGCGGAAAAAATAGGGCTTTTTAGGCGGGATAAAGAGTTTTTAGCATAAGTAGCGACGAATGATGCTTGTAGCTATACACAATCAAGAAAAAATAGGGTAGAACATAGATGGAGACGTACCTTGTAGCGATGAATGACCAAGAAAAATTAGGGTAGAAGTAGAACAAAGGAGTTGATGCCGACGAGAAAAGAGTGGTGATGTAACTCTTTTAGGTTTACTGAAGAAACATCCCCTTTATTAAACCCATTTATAAAAACTTACATGAAGACCCTTAAACATTGAACTTTTATCATATTCAACCCAAAATTATTCTCACGAGTCTATTTGCATAAGGAAAGTTCTGTGTTTTATGTTTGGTATTTTATTTTTATAAGATACATATTTTTTATTTATTTTTAATTCCGCCTCGGGCTTACACTTCGAGGCTTACGCCTCATGAGGCGAAGGGAAAACTCCCCGAGGTTCGATTCCGTTTTAATCTTGGTTTTAACCATACTTATTGGCGCGGAGCGCACTCTAGGCGCATAGGAAGATTTAAGCTGCGCTATTATTACCTGGGAACTATAAGCGCAGTAAATGCGAATCGCCCAGAAAAAGCGCCTAGGCCTCACTAAGCGCATGGGGCGTTTTCCCTTCGCCTCACTAGGTGTAAGCCGCGAGACGATCCGAGGCGGAATTAAAAATTATATGTCTTATAAAAACTAACACGGTCTAAAAACGGGTCGGTGTGCGCATATAATGTATATGTGTGGGCCCTCGGGGGGGGGGGGGGGGAGTGAAATTGCACCAATTTTAATGTTATTTTACATTTTTACTAGTTTCGTGAAAATAATGTTAAAATCGGCGGGCGGCTAATCATGCATCATGTGGTGGAGGTGATAGCCGAAAGACAAGGGGTTACATGCACTAATCGGCCTTTGTCCCGATTGCCAAGTGTTATGTGCCTTATGTCCAAGCCTTGATGCAAAACTACTCGGGTCTCACTGGAAGCAGCCTCCCTATTTCTACAACTTTGCTATTGGCGGGATTCACCGAGTATGATGATGATGTCTTATAAGAGGCAGTGCCTCGCTGCTTGTTTTATACGTACGCCTCAGTGGTACGATGCGGACGTTTCGTGTCGAGGCTGAACGGTAATTAAGAGGCGTACGTGTCTTTTTAGGCGGAAGAAATTTTGGTTTTTAGGTCGATTCTGAAAGAGGCAGGATGAAAGACAGAATATTAAAGATGGAGACGTACCTGGCTTATAGCGATGAGTGACCAAGAAAAATTAGAGTTTCAGGAATGGAGACGATGATGGTGGCCTAACTCTTTTAGGGTTACTGAAGAACATGGTGGCCCCTTTATTCATTCTATTTACAAACACTTACCCTAGGAACCTTAAACATTTAACTTTTATTATATTTAACCCAAAACTATTGACAAGTCTATGTACATTAGGAAAGTTATATAATTGAAGTTTAGTATTTTAGTTTTATAAGACCAAGGTTTAAAAAAACGGAAACGAGTTTCGAGTCGTTTTCCCTTCGCCTCACGAGACGTAAGTATCGAGGCGAGACGAGGTGTAAGGCCGAGACGGTATTAATAAATAAATAAATATAACATCAAAAAAAGAGTTTTCTCATCAAATTTCGTTAGATTCAATAGTTAAAACATAAAAAAGATTCAACACATTTAAACAGATTATCATACACATTTAACAGCACATTCTGTACAGATTTAACAACATAGGATTGCAGGAACATCAAGTATTATACATCAAATATTATCTAAACGAATAAACTGAATACATAATATAGGATTACAGAATACAGGATTACAGGAACAGCATGTATTATACAGTAAACATACAGAATACAGGATTATACAGCAAGTATTATTAACAGCAGCAAAATCGGAATCATTAGCAGCAGCAATAATCGAAATCATTAACATCAGAATCAGATTAAAACAAGAACGGCAAGATTAATCGGAATCATTAACATCAGAATTAGATTAAAACAAGAACAGCAGCAATAATCGGAATCATTAACATCAGAATCAGATTAAAACAAGACCAGCAGCAATAATCGGAATCATTGACATGAATCAGATTAAAACAAGAACAGCAGCAATAATCGGAAGTTCGGAATCATTAACAGCAGCAAGTATTATTAACAGCAGAAAAAAACATTAACTGCAGCAATATTTATTCATGATCGATTAAACAAAGCATTGAGAATGAATTAACAATCATCAAAAGCAGCCATAACAGAATCAATTAACAGCAGCAAGTATCATTAAAATCAGCCATAAATCAACTAACAATCATCATCAATTATTAAGAATGATTGATTAAACCAAGCATTAAAGAAAACTTACCTGTATTGAAGATTGAAGAAGAATCACGATTTCAAGATTGAAGATGGGATCACGATTTCAAGATTGCAGATGGGATTTTGTGTTTTTGGATGTAGATGATTAACCCTATAAAGATATTTAAAGAAACAAAAAAAAGTCGCTCTAGTTTTATTATTGCCGCCAATAAGTTTGGCACCTAAAAAAACCCTAATCTATCCCGCCTAAAACATACACGTACGCCTCAACAAAATAGTTCCGCCTCGAAACGAAACGTGCGCCTCACACCACTGAGGCATACGTATAATGTCCCTGAGGCGCCGCCTCATATACGATTTTGCTCCGTTCCGCCTCGAGGCGCGCCTCAGTACTGACGCCTCGCCCGTTTTTTTAAACCATGTCGATGTCTTGCCGTTCTGCCTCGAGGCGCGCCTCAAAACGGACGCCTTGAGCGCTTTTTTAAACCATGTTTATATGTTTTAATTACATTGAATTTATTCTTTTAAATAATTATAAGTTGCTCAAGAATTACTTTTTGAGCTTTAAGGGTGTTACATTTGGACTTGTTCAATTTGTTTCTTTTTAAACCTAGTTCTTTTGTTTTACTTTTATGAGATAAAACACAACTTCGAATTGACCCTTCTATAATGTGAAATTGCCACCGTAAATTGTAATCACCTTAATAAACTAATTATGTTGACTATGGCTTCTCATTTTCCAGGGCTGTGGACCATCAGTGGGAAGGTAATTTATTTGCGACAGCTGGTGGTAGTCAAGTTGATATATGGGATCACAATAGGTAATGGTCTGGACTTTGTTTAGACGTTTAATACAAGATTTATAAATGTATTGATTATCCTGCACATATAGATCACAGCCAGTCAACAGTTTCGAATGGGGAAATGACACAGTTATTTCAGTTCGTTTTAATCCTGGGGAGCCAAATGTCTTGGCAACATCTAGCAGGTATGACTTTTACACCACACACATGCATTTGGGTCAGCCCGAACACGGCCCTTTAACCCGTTTTTTAAATGAGTCATACAAGCTGACGAGTTATAAGCTGGTTATTGATAACGTGTTTAATGTTGAGTAAATCGAGCCGGGGTCTCACTGGAAGTAGCCTCTCTATTCCTACGGGGTAGAGGTAAGGCTGTCTACATCTTACCCTTCTCAGACCCTACCTTAGCTTTGCTATTGGTGGGATTTACTGAGTATGATGATGATGTTTAATGTTGAGTATGAGTGTGACAAGTAATATGGTGTGCGAACACTAACAATAATCTGAATGGAAAACGGGAAAAAAACAAAAAAAATACGAGTTTTTTTCTAAATACTTAAACAGGTTTACGGGTCAACCCGAACTGACCCGTTTTTAGACGGTGTTAGTTAACCCAAACCTATTTTTTTCGTGTCGGGTTTCGGGTTGTCTCAAGAATTGCCACTCCTAAATTTTTCATGGTGGATGTCAGTTGAAATGTCTTTGGCATCGCCAACTGAATTTTTCATGTATTCATTTTTATGCTATTATAGTTCTCCCAACTTTTTCCCCTCTTCAAGACTTCTTTATTTGTTGTAGTGATCGGAGCATAGCAATTTATGACCTTCGAACATCATCAGCAGCAACAAAATTTAAGATGACGGTATGTATGCAATATGTCATCTTAACTTCTCAATATTGTTTTCCTCTCTGATGCACTCCAAATGTTAATTACTAGTTAACTCGTGTTTGTGGTCTAAATGGCTTAGTGTTTGTTCATCATCAATATTAGAAGAATAGAACAATTGCAAAAGAATGGCTTACATCGACCATCATAATTATAAATGTTATTATTTTTGAGTGAGGTGATCGATAGTTTGTCTCAAGCTTTCTGAACTTGGTGTTAGTTTAATATTCATATTTCAATTAATATAATGTTACTTTAGTTGTAAAACATGCATTAATGTTGGAGTGTGCTTTTTCATTAGGGTAAAACTCGGTTTACCTTTTTTTTGCGCAGACAAAAACCAATTCTATAGCTTGGAATCCAATGGAGCCCATGAACTTCACCACTGCAAATGAAAATTGTAACTGTTACAGCTATGATGCAAGAAAATTGGGAGAAGCCAAGTGCGTACACAAAGATCACGTGTCGGCAGTGTAAGAAAAATAGCAAACTCCTTGATTCGGATAGGGAGGGATCATGTGAATTAATACTAATAGTAGTTGTGTGTGAACTTTGCAGTATGGATATTGATTACTCACCAACAGGCCGTGAATTTGTAACTGGATCTTATGACAGAACTGTAAGTTAGTTATTTTTGATCACAGCTTTAGTGACGAAGCATTCTCCCGCTCAATACTTTATTGGGCTTTTGCAGGTGAGGATCTTTCAGTATAATGGTGGACATAGCAGGGAAATCTATCACACTAAGAGAATGCAAAGGTTTGTCTCCTTGATGTTTGTAATAATAATAATAATAATAGTAATACATAGTTTGTTTTGTGGGCCCAAGCTTACTTCGTATCAATGTATAGTTTGTTAATTTCTTTTGTGGGCCCAAGCGTACTCCGTATCAATGTTTTATTCATATAGCTTGGGCATTGACCATCTTTCATTTGTGAATGCAGGGTTTTCTGTGTTAAGTTCAGTTGTGATGCAAGTTATGTTATCTCGGGTAGTGATGATACCAATCTTCGACTTTGGAAGGCTAAAGCATCCGAGCAACTGGGTGTTGTAAGTTTTATTTTGTTATTTTTTTTCTGTTCTGTTGCTAATTTCTATAAAGCTTATTAAGCCATTGATGTGATTGAGCCTTCATACACTTTTCTATTTAATAGAGTTGTCATGTGTTGAGGTGGTAAAATAGATGGGTCTGGCTGTTTTGGTTATCGGTTAATAATGTAGTTTTTTATATGATTTGCCTCAAAACTGTCCCCAATATGGTTATTATATTATTTCAGTTATGTTATAACCTGTTTTTCTTGTATGAAATGATTTTGGAGGTTCTATGCATTGGGAAAACAATTTGGTTGACTATGGACCCGTACCTGTTTGACCACTTTCTTTTTTAGCTATTACCTATTTAACAGATAAGATCTAATTGGATTGACATAGTTTTGTTGTGGTGCTAATGGTGCTGTATGCAGATTCTACCACGAGAACGTAAGAAGCATGAGTATATGGAGGCTGTGAAGAATCGTTACAAGCACCTTCCTGAGGTCAAACGTATATTGAGGTATTAAAACAACCTAATGATTGATTTCTGCTATAGACCTAAAACCACTGGGTTGGGTAAAGGGTCAAAGTTTGAATATAACTAATTTGTGTAAAATTATTATTATTATTATTATTTCAGTAATAGTATAATAATCTCTGATTTCTTCCGTTTTGATGTTGATGCAGGCATAGACACTTACCGAAACCAATATACAAGGCCGGTTTGCTAAGACGTACAATGGCTGATGCAGAGAAGAGGAAGGAAGATAGAAGGAGAGCGCACAGTGCCCCAGGTAGCATGCCAAGGAAGTCCATACGTAAAAACAGAATTATTCAAGTAATCGAATGACCCTCGAGCTTCGTCGTATGTTTCTCTCAATTACCTTAATCTTTTAATGTCAATGTTCAAAATTAAACCAACACAAATTTTGTTATTTTATCGGTATCTCATATCGCTAAACACTAATTTTGTCGTCTATCCTTGCTTTGTGAAGTGGTGATTTGTGTTTTGGTACTCAAGTATTATTTAATGATAGATGTTTAAACATGTTAAATTGAAAATGCATATAGAATATGCCATAACACAAAGTTAAGACGCCTATTTCAATTTATTACAACTAGGTTTAAAGAAGTTCGCCCCGTTGCGGCGAATTTCTTTTGTTATTTAGTCTGTGTTTAGATGTGTTTTGAAATTACTATGGGCGTGTTGCGAATGGAACTGCTGATAAGAATAAAAAGAAAATGTAGAAAAAAACATTAGAAGATAACTGAAAGAAAATCAACCAAAAAAGTTGTATGGTAACGATGTTCGTATGAAACGCGTGGTCAGAGATGAGCAAATTGTTCTGGGTACCGGTACCAAATTTGCCGAACCGAAAGATCTTAAGTACCAATTCGGTACCGACTTTTGGCGTTCCTGGTACTGGTTCACTACCGTTTTTTACCTTCATATACAGGTACCGTAACCGGTATTTTCGGTATCAGTACCGATTCTGTATCGGTTGGCACTAAGCTCATCCCTACCTCTAAAACTAAAAAAAGAAAAAATTAAAAGTTGAAGAAAATCAACAAAAAAAGTTGTACAATACCGTTGTTCTTACGGTAACCATGATCAGGGATATGAGCAAATGGTACCGGATAGCAGCACTGGATTTCCCGAACCAAAAGATTTCCAATATCAATTCGGCACCGACTTTTGGTGTTTTCTGTATTAGTGCCGGTTTTGTTGGGATTGAACCCTATCAGAGGAACAGATAATTAAAGCCAAAACTGGATCAGAGCAGTGGATCAAGAATAAGCAGACGTTTACAGATTAGTTTATGCAAATCTCTCCCCTTGAAAGTGGTCTTGTATCAACTGACCTCCTATCTGCTGATATTACTAAGTGCTGACCTACAACTGCTGCTTTGCATCTACTGACCAATGTCAAAGACAGATGGAAGACCAAAGCTCTGCTGACTCAATCTATTGCTTTGAGTCAAGTACTGCTGATCCGGACAAGCACTGCTGGGGTCACAGCAGTGGAAGTATGCAGCAGATGTTTAAGTGTCTTTTATGTAATACAATGTAATAGCAGTAGTTAGTACATCAGTGTTTATAGATCAGAGGTTAGAGTTTGTTAGGAGGTTAGATGTCACTTTCATGGTGACGTCAGCTAAAGATGCTCAGTGGTTTGCAAGTGCCTATAAATAGTTCAGTACTTGGTACTGTTCTATTAGCTCTTTCACCACATCGTCTTCTTTGCACGAACAAACTACTGAGCTCTGGCTGAGGGGGAGTTTGCATTCTTACATCAATCATTGTAATCGTTGTTGAAACAAATTCAATCATTCGGTTCATTGTGTAAAGATGTTTGATTAAAAGTATTACTCCTGTTTGATTGTATGCAAAGTTTGTTTTCATCTTAATTCCGCTGCACAACTCTTTCATTTCCATCTTAATTTCAAACGAAAATACAATCAAAAAGAAACTCAGATCCAACAATTGGTATCAGAGCTTGGACAGTCAAATTTGATTTAACAATCATTTTGACGTAAATAGTTCAGCTCATAACAGTTGATACTGATCGTTTGTTCGTCCGTTGAAAAACAGAGCAAGGATTAATCACCATTAAAGTTGATTTCTCAGTGTCTGTAAAACAACAAGAATGACGTCACAATCTCAGGATGATAAAAACAACATCGGCTCGCTTTTTAAACCACCTATGCTAAAGAGAAATGAGTACAACATCTGGCAGAGGAGGATGGGTCACATCCTCGCTCAACAAAGCACAGGTTGTTGGAGGTCTATCATTTATGGTCCCCATGTTCCTTCAGTGCCAAGCGCTGAAGATGCTAAAAAGTTCGTTCCAAAACCAGTTGAAAATTATACCGAAACCGACTTTCAAAAGATCGAACTAGATGCTAAGGCTTTTAGCATCATAGCATCAGCGCTGCCCAATGAGATATATGCTGGACTGTTACACTGTAACAGTGCCAAAGAATTATGGGACGCACTTAAGGAACAGTTTGGTGGAACTGAAGAAGTCATAGAAAGCAATAGGGAAATCCTGAACCAACAGTATGAAACATTTTGCTACGTTAAAGGTGAATCACTAACGCAACAATTTGAGCGTTTTAGTTGTCTCATCAGTGAACTGAGGCTTGTTAACACCACTTTTACAAACTCAACTCAAAATAGCAGGTTCCTCAGGTCACTGCCAGAAAAATGGGACAGTATAGCTTTTGTCACCCGAAATTCATCTGAATTCAAGGATCTGACCTTGACCCAACTCCATGGTCGACTCCTGACCTACGAAAGGGAGTTGAACCAGAAAAGGAGGTTACAAGAGTCAGGAAAAGCTACCGATGATTACACTTTCGGTAATACTGCTCTTCTGGGTCAAGAAGAATCTGGGAGCAGTGGTAAGGATCAGGGTTATGATCACTTCATTGACATAACTGCTGGTGCAAATTTTAACAACCCTGATCCTCACTCTGCAAGTTATGCATTCACTGCTAACGAAAACCAGATGTCAGACAATTTAAGTTTCGAACTAAATGATTTGCAACATTTTGATCCTACTGATTTAGAGGAAATGGACATCCTGCATCAACTGGCTTTGCTAAGTGTTAGAACTAGCAAGTTCTACAAAAGAACATGGCGAAAATTCCCAGGTTTGCATGGAAATCTAAGGGTTGGGTTGGATAAATCGAAAATCAAGTGCTATAAGTGTAATAGGTTGGGACATTTTGCTAGGGAATGTAGGAGTCAAACCGCTGGTCCCATAATTACTCATCCTGGCTCAAATCCTCGACCTCAAAACCAAAACACTGTGCACTATGCCCAATATGCCCCAGCAGCACAAGTGAACACTGCTCACTATGCTGCTGCCCCTGTGCCAGTACATTATGTCCAAACTACTGTTCCACAAATCCAATATGTTCAAACCCCTGCTCCACAGGTACAAGTGCAATCTGTTGCACCTCAAACCACTGCTCCAGCAGCAGCACAACCAGATCAACAAAGTTTTTTCACTCAAGGGTTTGTTGACTGGAGCAGTATGCCTGAAGACCTTAATGATGAAAACTTTGCACTCTATGCTTCTAATGATTCTTCTCATGATGAGTTTTGTTTGATGGCACTAGAGTCAATACAGGAGGGGGTTGAAGCTGAGGAGGAACAGCAGTGCTTTGAAACAGTGGAAGAGGTGACTGAAGCAGTGGTTACTGCAGTGGCTGATGAAATACTGTTGGGAGAAAGTTCAGGTACCCTGATTGAACCAATGACAGATCCATGGTCCATAGAGGACAAAGAAGAAGAGATAGAAGAAAAGGCTGGTGAAAAGAAGGTAAAAGCTGATGATGATGAAGATCATCAATGTAATTGTGCAATGATGGCAGCTGCCAAGGTATCTCCTCAAGTTCTTGAAAAACTGTGTTCTGACAATTGCATAATTGCTTTTGCCAACATTAAAGAGGTGAATGAAAACCTTCGGGATAAAATCTTGTCTGATGAGGTCAAATTTGAAAGCTCTTTAAAAGAACTTAAAAACAAATTGACTGAAAATGAAAAAGAAATCAGATGTCTAAAAGAAGAGCAAAGCATCACCAAAACCCAACTTCAAACTATGGTTGAAAAATACCATAGTTGCAAAAAGGAGTTGGAATCCACCCAGATTACTTGTGAAAGATGGGTGGAATCCTGTAGAGGATATGAGGTGATGCTTGCTAAACAGATTGAAAGTAATGTGAAATTTGGGGTTGGGTATAGAAAATATGATGATGAACACATTGCTTGTGAAAAATCTGTTCAAAACACTGATGTAACCACTGAGTTCATCCCCACAAACAAGAATGGCCAAGAAGTGAAAATCACTGACAAACTTGGTAACAAAATCACACTTGGCAGAACAAGGAGTTCCTCAACTTTTGAAGAACTTGAAAAATATCAATTTAAACCTACCTGGTCTGACGAGTGTGATATTCTTGAAAATTTCAAGCCAATGGACTTATATCAACTGATGGTGTTAAAGCTCCAAAAGCTAAAGTCATACCTCTCAAGGACATCCCAGCAGTGGTTAAAACCTCTGCTGCAAAGGAGTCTGAAAAGAGAAAGAAGAAATAAAAAATTGATAACCTGTTTTGTGAATTCTGTGAAAAAAGGAATCATCTAACAAAAGATTGTTTCCACTTGAAAGCTTATGATTTAAACCAAACAAGTGTCATTGTTTCAGCAGAAAGCTGCATTGTTTGTGGTAAAACAAACCACAAAACTCAAGCATGTGTGTATCTCAAAAACTTTGATGTGAAAAAGAATGAGTACATGGCTAAAACATCCTTGAGTCCACCATCATCATCAACATCTGTCAAATTCACCAAGAAACAACCACTGTTTGTGCCAGTTCAAACAACTGAACCAAACATCTGTCAAAAGAGATGTTCAGGTTACTGATGCACCCCCTGCCAATCAGTTCAGAAAAGGCAAAGAAAAACAGTCTTTCCAAAGGATTCCTCACGTTTATGAGGCCTACAAAAGGCCCTCTAAACCCAAAGTGAACAGGCATCCTTTTGGTTACCAGCAGATGATTGGTCAGGACCCACAACAGTGGTTAGAGAAACACTGTCTTAAAACAGTTCAAACACCTGACCTAACCACTGTCCATCATTCTGCATCCATCCCAGACTCTGCTGAGACCCCATCCAAAGCCTTGTTGGCTTTGGAGACCTTAATGAACTAATTCTTTTACTTCATGTGCAGGGAGCTTCTGCATGCTTTGATAGTCTTTGGTATGTAGATAGTGGAGGCTCCAGGCACATGACAGGATGTAAAGCCCTCCTCAAAGACTTTAAAATCCATGGAGGGGGTGATATATCCTTTGGGAATAATAGTAAAGGAAAAGTTCTGGGGTCGGGTACAGTGGTGTCTGGAAAAGTAAAATTTGAAAATGTCAATCTAATAGACAATCTAAAATTCAACCTTCTGAGTGTGTCCCAAATGAGTGACAAAGGTTTTGGGTCATTCTTCACAAAAGATTGTTGTAGGATTGTTGGACTAGAAATGGTCAAAAAGATTGAAGCAATAATCAAAACTGGTCAAACTAAACTTGTTGCTCAAAGAAGTGGCAATGTTTATGTTGTTGACATGTCAAAAGAGTGTCCCAGAGCTGATGCCTGTCTGTTCTCAGCTGCCTCTAACAAAGAGACAGAACTTTGGCACAGAAGGCTGGGACACACAAATCTTAAGACAATCACAGAAATTTCAAAAAATGGTTTGGTGAGAGGCCTACCACAAAAATTGTTTTCATGTCCTGAACATTGCATTTCCTGTTTAAAAGGAAAACAGCATAAAAGTTCTTATAAGTCCATTGAAGAGTCCAAAACAACCCAGTGTTTGCAAATGCTACACATGGATTTGTTTGGCCTAGTTCAAGTCATGAGCCTTAAAAGGAAAAGATATTGTTTGGTTATTGTTGATGACTTTTCTAGGTTCACATGGACTTTCTTTTTGCACTCAAAAGATGAAACTGCAGGCATTTTGCAAGACTTTGTAATACAGGTTGAAAAGCAATTTGACCTTCCAGTAAAAAGCTTCAGGAGCGACAATGGCACAGAATTCAAAAATAGGGAGTTGGATGCCTTCTGTGTGAAGAAAGGGATTGTAAGGCAGTACAGCATCCCAAGAACACCAGAGCAGAATGGGGTAGTGGAAAGGAAGAACAGAACTCTGATTGAGGCTGCCATAACCATGCTTGCAGATTCAGGTTTGCCATTAACTTTCTGGGCAGAGGCAGTAAACACTGCTTGCTATGTTCAGAACAGAGTTTTAATAAACCCCAGGCACAAAAAGGCTGCCTATGAAATTCTGTATAAAATTAAACCACTGATCTCATACTTCAAGGTGTTTGGCTGCCCATGCTTTATTTTGAACTTAAAAGATTCTATTTCAAAATTTGCAGCCAAAATTGATTGTGGTTATCACTTGGGATACTCAACCACTGCCAAGGCCTACAAAGTGTTCAATACACGGACCAAGGCAGTGGAGGAGACTTTGAATGTTAAGTTCAATGAACTTTCATCAATGAAAATCCCAGCAAATCCTGCAGATCTGTTTGATCTTGAAAAATTCACTTTTGAAAATACTGCTGTCAAGACTAACAGTGCAGGTCCATCAGAGGATACAACACCAGACTATGGGTATGAAATCATCATCCCTCAAAGGTCTGCCACAAAGGGAAAAGCACCAGCTGTTCAAAACAGTTGTCAAAGCTCAACCACTGCTACCTCAGCAGTTGTTGACCAAAGTAGCCCATCAACCACTGCTTCCACATCCTCAAACACTGCTGACAAAAGTCCTCAAACAGTGGATAAAAGTCAGCAGTTGTCCACTTCATTACCTCCTATACCACCACCTTTTGAAACCACTGCTGGATCATCAAAGTCCCCAGCAGTGGTTAGCTCAGATGATACACATTTGCAGCCTTCACCAACCAATGCCATCATACCATACCAAGGAGATTTAATCTTCTTGAGATCTCATCCACCTGATCAAATCATTGGCAACATAAATGAAGGGGTTGCTCACAAGAAGCCAAAACCAAAACATTTGTCTTTTTGCTGGTTTTCTATCACTCCATCAGCCAGTCAAGTACCAAGAGGCACTGAAAGACAACAGCTGGGTAGAAGCCATGCAAGAGGAGCTCCAACAGTTTAAAAGACAACAAGTATGGGAGCTTGTACCACTGCCAGAAGAGGTTAGTCCCATTGGCACAAAGTGGGTCTTCAAGAACAAAATTGATGAAAGGGGTATTGTTGTCAAGAATAAAGCCAGGCTTGTGGTTCAAGGTTACAGTCAGGAAGAGGGGATTGATTATGATGAAACATTTGCCCCTGTTGCAAGATTAGAAGCCATTAGACTGTTCCTGGCCTTTGCTGTCAACCACAATATGAAGGTGTTTCAAATGGATATCAAAAGTGCTTTCCTCTATGGTACAATTCAAGAAGAGGTGTATGTCTGTCAACCTCCAGGTTTTGAGGATCCATTTTATCCAGATCATGTCTACAGGCTAAACAAAGCCTTGTATGGCTTGAAACAAGCACCAAGGGCCTGGTATGAAACTCTTTCCAACTTTCTACTCTCAAATGGTTTCAAAAGAGGTACCATTGTCCAGATTTATGTGGATGACATTATTTTTGGAAGCACATGTAATTCAATGTGTGAAGAGTTTAGAGAACTCATGACAGCTGAGTTTGAAATGAGTGCAATGGGTGAGCTGCAATGCTTTCTTGGTCTCCAAGTTCAGCAAATGCAAAATGGAACTTTCATTCATCAAAGCAAATATGCTAAAGAACTTTTGACAAAATTTGATATGAATGATTGTAAACCATGCAGCACACCCATGGCAACAAATAAGCTGGTCATGTCTGATGAAAAAGATGAGCTGATTGACCAAACACTTTATAGAAGCATGATTGGGTCTTTATTGTACCTAACTGCATCTAGACCAGACATCATGTTTGCAACATGTGTCTGTGCAAGAAGTCAATCAGCTCCCAGAAAATCAAATCTCATTGCTGTAAAAAGGATCTTCAGATACATAAAAGGTGCTCCCACACTTGGTATCTGGTATCCAGCTAATGGGAACATCAAGCTTTCAGGTTTCTCAGACAGTGACTTTGCTGGATGTCACACCACAAGGAAGTCCACATCAGGAGGGTGCCAGTTTCTAGGTGATTGCTTAGTTTCATGGCAAAGCAAAAAGCAAGCAGCTGTTTCAACATCCACTGCTGAAGCTGAATACATTGCTGCTGCAAGCTGTACAGCCCAACTCCTGTGGCTTCAAAATCAGTTACTGGATTTTGGTATCACTGCCTTAAAGACACCACTCATGTTGGACAGTCAGGCAGCAGAAAATATCATCAAAAATCCAGTTTCCCATTCAACCACCAAACACATCGACATCAGACATCACTTTGTGAGGGATTGCTATGAAAAAGGTTTGATTTCTCTGCATCATGTCCCAACTAAAGACCAGCTAGCTGATGTGCTCACAAAAGCACTTGATACAACCACTTTTGAAAGCTTGGTCTCTAGGATTGGGATGCTGAACATGGAATAACAAGCAACATCTTGTTTTTCTATGAATAAAAGCAACAAAATGTTTTCAGAAAATCAAAACTCCATCCTTAAAAATAGCTAAAAATGAAAATTTTTCATTAAAATCCTTAAAAGTTTGCCATTAACCACTGATTATTCAAAAGTCTGCCTTCTTCAAAAGTCTGTCCACTGCTGAAAGTCAACCCCTGCTCTTTCATTATTTGATAAACTCTGTTGTTCAAAAGCAGTGTATTATCCACTGATATGCTATCCACTGATAGTAAAAATCATCCACTGCTCTCATACCACTGCTTTCATATGTCCATATCACACAAAGTACTGTCCTTCACTTTCAACAGGGGTTGTCACGTGGGCAGTACATATTGGTCAGACCTTTTGTAACGGCTGCTACCTCAGCATTCACTTTCTTCCCTATAAAATCCCCCACTCACCACCAAAACAGGGTTTTACTGTCGAATTGAATTCTCAAAAATTCTCTTCTCAAAACAGTTTTTCATCTCATCTTCCACAAATTTCTTCGATCAATCATCCTCAAAATGACTAAATCAAAGAAATCTGCAAAACCCTCATCAAAATCTTCATCAAAAACAGCCTCTCCAAAGGCAATCTCCACTGAAATTCCACACAAACCATCTCACAATCTTCTTGGTCTTCTTACAAAACCAAGTTCCACAAAGGAGTTCGATTCCATCATTGATATCATCACCGCCTCAAAGTACAAAACTTTGTTGACAGCGGATGCACCAATTTACTTGGCAACCCAAAGGGAGTTTTGGAAGAATGCAATCCTTGAAACACAAGGAGACGCTGTAATAGCCATTAACTCTACTTTAAAGGGAAAAGATGTCAAGATTACACCACAAACAATTTCAGAGGTCTTTCAACTCGACGATCAAGAAGGTAAAATTACTTTCCCTAAAAACGAGTTAAAAAATGATTTTCTGGAAAGGGGGTACAATGCAGAGGTCAAAAAGGACACCTTAGAAAAAGGTTACTTTCCTCCTGCAACAAGATTTTTATTTCACACCCTCTTAAAATGTGTTTCAAACAAAACCACTTCTTTCAATGAGATACCATTAAAAATTCAAAAACTGGGATTTGCAATTCTTCAAGATGAAAATTTTAACTACTCCCAGGAAATTTTTAATGATTTGGTTAAAAATGTTGAAACAAAGGCATTCCTACTTTTTCCAAGATTTTTAAGTTATTATTTTGAAATGAAACTTGGAAAGAAGGATGCTGCTGCAATAAAACAAGGTGATTTCATTCAAACAAATTGCTTAACTGCTAAAACTTTTACAAGGATGTCTACACCCTGCAAAACACAAGCAGAGGTGCCTGAGCAGATTTTAGCAGTTACAACTGCTCCTCAGGTATCTGCTGCTGAGCCCACTGCTCAAGGTGATCAAAGCAGCAGCACAACTGCTTTGAAACCCACACCTATTATCTCCAAAAAGCTAAAAAGAAAAACTCAAAACCCCACAAAACCCATCAAAAAGGCAACTCTGGAGGATGAGATACCAGAGCTCCTGCCTGTGACAACACAAATGTCACAAGAAACCACTGCTGCTACTTCCTCACAGCAGTTGGTACAAATATCTCAACCCATAACCACAACTCCTCCTGCTTCTTCACAAAAAGAACAGGTTGTACAAATAGGGTCTCCACATCATGATGCTCTAGAAACACTCGTTTCTATCATCCACAGCTCATTACCCGGGGCAACTCCATTTTCTACACCATCCTTCACATCCATAATTCCCTCACCAATAAAACCACTGTTGGATGCAATTGATTTGAACCAGGCATTATCCAGTCCTTTTCAATCACCTATTAATGAGAATATACCTCAACAACTGACTGGGTCTGATGTATCAATCTTTGCTAACCCACCAACACAACATGAGGAGGTTACACCCCTTGAGTTACAAGTAACTCTTGGTGGTAATCCAAGTGAAGCAGCCACTACAAGTGTTACACCCACTGGGTTACATTTGGACAGTGGTTACATTAATAAGACTTCCTTGGAGGCAATTCCTTTTATAGCACCTCTGCCAACCACCAGTGGATTTATTTATCCTACTGGCAACATCAAAAGGTTGTCAAGTGTTGAAGGAAGAAGACCCCAGTACCAAGAAAAAGGGGCATCAGTGGTTAATGTTTGGAGAATATTCCCTACATCTACCACTGATAAAACCACTGCTAGTGGGAAATCAGATGATCCCATTAACTTGGGTGATGGTTTAAAGTACCAGAAATTGACGGATCGTATTGCAAAGCTTGATAACTCTGTTGCAGAACTCAAAGTTATGCTACAACAGGTGTTACAAGTTCAGAAGGTACAAACAACTGCTGTTCCACCTCAAGCACCTGCTCCACAAAGGGCACCTGCTACAAATGAGCCCTGGAATCTATTTCAATCTTCTCTCCACCAACAAGCACAATTAGCAGATCAGCAACATGCATACCATGTACAACAGCTGAGAAATGCAATGGAGTCAAGGTTCAAAACCACTCAGGCTGATTTAAAGGCTCTCAAAACTCAGATCTTGCACACCACTGGCACTGCTCCTCCAAAAGTCCGCTACATTCATCAACTCCCAGAAGATAATGCCAAAAAGGGGGAGAAAATTAAGGAGTGGAAAAAGAAGGGTATAGAGGATGGTCTCTATCTTGCACCAGAAAATTCAAACATGACCAAAAAGATCCCTTTGCCAGATGGCAGCAAGAAAATTGATGTGACAACAAATGCACTAGCAGAAGCAGTTGCAAGTGTAAAAAGGGATAGAGAGGCCAAAAGGAAAGCCAGGGTGGACAGAATGGATCATCCAGATCAGGGTACTTCTGGGTCAAAGGATCATGAAAATCCTGTTGAGGAAAAGAAGAAGCCTACTAGAAAAGTGAGGCAACCCAAATCCATTCCAATCAGACGTTCAAAGTCTGCTAAAAAACCACCATACAAAACAGCTGAAGCAACAGGAGTTACAAAAACTACTGCTTGCCAAACAGTTGTTCCATCAACACACACAACATCCACTGCTTTACCATCATCACCACCAAAAACAACACCTGCTGACACACAGCAGAAGACAGCAGATGTTATAACATCTGTTGTAAAGACAACAGTGGTTGAAACACCAGTTGTTTCAACAGCTGTTAGTCAATCACAATCCACTGCCACTACATCTACCACCACTGTTCCATCCAAAACATCATCAGTCCCTCCTACAAAAAGGAGAAGGCTAATTTTAAAAGATGATGACACATCTCCATCACCAACATCTTCAAAATCCCTGTCACTTGTCACTATTCCAAAACCCATACCTCTCTCTTCAGCTCAAATTATAAAATCACTACCTCCTGCTGGTGTCTCATTCCCTCTGGAACTCATTGCAGTCAGAGAAGAAATCAAATCTTTTTATTATGAAGATGACCCAGCCAAAAGGAGTTTGCCATCAGTTGCAGAATATCCCAGGCCTAACAATATTGAAGAATACTTGAAACTCAAGGCCAAGCAAGCAGAGGATATTGCACTAAAAAACAGAAGAGGGAAATCTGATAGAGAGTTTCAACAAAACTATCAGTTTTTACTCTCACAGGTCAATACTATGGAACGATTTGCTAAAAATGTATGTCAGAAAATTTCAGAAAGGGCAGATGAGTCCTTGAGAAAAGACTACATTGAAAACATCATGACCTACAAGAAATACAAGTGGGAGAAACACATGTACAAAAACTGGACCATTCCTGAGCTTGAAAAAGAAGCAGCCAGGATTCAATACATGATCAAAAATAAGGTCAAGCAAACTCCTCCTGAAAGATTCAAGCAACTTGAAGCTGAAAAGATGTTAGAGCTGAAGAGAATGAAAGAGGAGCTGATTACAGCAAATTATGGGTCAAGGAATTCAGTGTCAAAGTGGGGAGAAGATAGAGTCAGGGCAACTTATAAAAGATTAGAGGAACTTAGAAAGAAAGATCCAAGAGTTCCACAAAAGCCTGACTATTCCAAAGCAGAGGTTTCTAAAAGACCACCAAAGCTGCAAATCAAAAGAACCACTGCTCCAGCTGGTGCTGCCATCTACAAAAGAAGGAGCAAAAACCAGTTCAGCATGGAAACAATTCAAGATCTTTTAGCCGGAGATGCCATTGTAAAAGCTGGCACGGAAGTAATGATAAAAGAAGATCTTGAATTGGAACAATCTGCATGTGCTGCTCAGCCAGCTATGAATAGGCCAGCCTCACCAAATACTTCTGCAAATAAACATCTCCCAAGAAACCCACCAGGCTCAAAAATACAAAAGTGGGAAACTGACAAACAGACCTGCGTATTGACTTTGCTCAGGTCTGGTGGAGTAGTGGAGAAAATATCAAGGGAACAAGCTCTTGGCCTGAGTCTTGAAGATTTGCAGGATCTCCTTGATCTTCCACTTAGCAGGGATGATGAAGATACAGATGCCCTAGACTTTGAATTACAATTTAAAGGTCAGATAAGGGAACTGTTGATGAGGCAATAAAGATTTCCACAAATAATGAAGAGTTTTGGCATTATCTGTTCCAGGGGGAGATTGTTGGGATTGAACCCTATCAGAGGAACAGATAATTAAAGCCAAAACTGGATCAGAGCAGTGGATCAAGAATAAGCAGACGTTTACAGATTAGTTCATGCAAATCTCTCCCCTTGAAAGTGGTCTTGTATCAACTGACCTCCTACCTCTTCTTCTTCTTGAACGTCATCCTCATCGTCATCGAGATTTTGTTGTGGTTCGCGATACGCACGTGCAAAATGATGGATGAGGGTGTCATCTTTTAGTGGGTCGACTTGGTGGGATTGGGTTTGAAAGTGTGAAAACGATTGGGTTTGAAATTGGTGATGTTAAAACGGTGGAACGAACGGTTGGTTTTGATACGGTTGTGATTGAAAGAGTGGATATTGTTGGGTTTGAAAGAGTGGAAATTGTTGGGTTTGAAAATGTGGGACTTGGTCGGGTTCGTCTTACAACCTAAAGCGCGCCGGCTCGCCAAGATTCGCTCGAACCTTGGGTCGTACGTGATTTTTCTTCGAACCCAAACCTCTTTTCTTCGAACCCGAACCTTTCTTGCTTGAACCTTCCATCTTTGTATTGAATTTTTTTGAATTTGGAAGAATGTTTGGATGTGAAGAATGAGTTGGAGAATATTTGGATTTTATAAAAAAACCCCAAATCAAACGATCATCTTTCAACGAAAACAAGGCCAAACGTTCGAATTTTTGGAAATTCAACGCGTGATAAACTTCACGCGTGGTAAACTTCACGCGTGAAAGATGTTGGTGGCGGCGGTGTGCAAAATTGATTCACGAGTGACAGGGGTTCTATCACTCACCACCCCGGGTCCCCTAAAAGGTTTGAAGTATGTTTACGATACGTACAAGGTTCTATTTTTTATTTAAGAGTTAATTACTGTTTTCGTCCCCGAGGTTTGTCAAAAATAACGATTTCAGTCCATTAGTTTAAAAATTGCGATTTCAGTCCATTAGTTTCATTTTCATAACCATTTCAGTCCACTAACTTAACTCCATCCATTTATTTTGTTAACTTTGAGTGAAATTACCAAATTACCCCTGCTAACTTAACAAATTGTAATATAAAATTCTAAAAAATCAAAAAAATTCCAAAAAATTCAAAAAAATCAAAAAAATTCCAAAAAATTCAAAACAATCTAAAAATCAAAAAAATTTTAAAAAATCAAAAAAATTCTAAAAAATCCAAAAAAATTCTAAAAAATCCAAAATGTTTCGTTAAATGTTTCTAGCCGTACCGTTTCGAGCCGAACCGTTTCGAAGCGAACTGTTTCGACCCGTACCGTTTCGACGCGAACCGTTTCGACGCGAACCGTTTCGACCCGTACCGTTTCGACCCGAACCGTTTCAACGCGAACCGTTTCGACCCGTACCGTTTCGACGCGAACCGTTTCGACGCGAACCGTTTCGACCCGTACCGTTTCGACCCGAACCGTTTCGACGCGAACAGGGTTTCGAGCCGAACCGTCTCGACGCGAATCGTCTCGACCCGTACCGTTTCGAGCCGAACCGTTTCGAGCCGAACCGTTTCGACGCGAACCGTTTCGACGCGAACCGTTTCGACGCGAACCGTTTCGACCCGTACCGTTTCGAGCCGAACCGTTTCGACGCGAACCGTTTCGACGCGAACCGTTTCGACCCGTACCGTTTCGAGCCGAACCGTTTCGAGCCGAACCGTTTCGACGCGAACCGTTTCGACGCGAACCCGTTTCGACGCGAACCCGTTTCGACGCGAACCGTTTCGACGCGTACCGTTTCGAGCTGAAACGGTTCGCGTCGAAACGGTACGGGTCGAAACGGTTCGCGTCGAAACGGTTCGGCTCGAAACGGTACGGGTCGAAACGGTTCGCGTCGAAACTGTTCGGCTCGAAACGGTACGGGTCGAAACGGTTCGCGTCGAAACGGTTCGGCTCGAAACGGTACGGGTCGAAACGGTTCGCGTCGAAACGGTACGGGTCGAAACGGTTCGCTCGGCTCGAAACGGTACGGCTCGAAACATTTAATGAAACATTTTGGATTTTTTAGAATTTTTTTGGATTTTTTAGAATTTTTATGATTTTTTGATTTTTTTATGATTTTTAGATTTTTTTTGAATTTTTTGGAATTTTTTGGAATTTTTTTGATTTTTAGATTTTTTAGAATTTTTTTATTTCAATTTGTTAAGTTAGCAGGGGTAATTTGGTAATTTCACCCAAAGTTAACAAAATAAATGCATGAAGTTAAGTTAGTGGACTGAAATGGTTACGAAAATGAAACTAATGGACTGAAATCGCAATTTTTAAACTAATGGACTGAAATCGTTATTTTTGACAAACCTCAGGGACGAAAACAGTAATTAACTCTTTATTTAAAAACATCCTTCGACTTTTACAAAATCATACTTGTGGATTAATAAATGTGTTGTTAGAAACCTTGAAACTCAAGTGACATTGCTTGGATATCTTGTCCTTCGTAGTTAGGACTTAGGAGATTGTTTGATTATGTGCTATAAAGTGTGGCACTACTGTCACTGCTAAGGTTATATGAACTGGCTACATAGGTTGGTGTTATAATGCAAGTGTTACGATGTTGAATGGTCGATATTATATATTATTGGTTATTGTATGTGGGGTGTGTATAAGATAAACCAACAAAACTTACGCTCGTTGATTAAGCGGCAACATTAAGTTTGGATCGTCTTGATCACACTTTACGTCCCCGATGGTTAGAATTTCTGTACGGCTTTAATCTTCAACGCTATTCATGACAAACGCAAATGAGATTGTCGTGCGAAGCGTGCAAGTCAAATTACAAAAAGGTATACAAATAACTAATCTAGCTATACATTGACAATTACTCTAACTATATAAACAAGTCATTTTAGTTTAGTTATAACTAAAGTAATTACACTACAATGATAATTATTCTAGTTATACAAATAACTAATCTAGTTATACAATGATTCATACTCTAACTATATAAACAATTACTCTAGGTATTCAATAATAACTACTCTAGTTTTACAAACAGTTACACTACTTAGAACTAAAGTAACTACAGTATAGTAATACTTAATAGGGCTACAAGCGAACACAAACGAACATTAATAAGCGTTCATGAACATAAACGAATAGAAAGAGACATATATTCATAAAATATGTAATTGACAATAAAATATTTTATTAGTGGGAATTTTGAAGTATTTTAATAAAATATAAAAATTAAAAACACCAATGAACTACTAAACACAAACAAACACAAACGAACATAAACGAAAATTAACGAACGAACATAAACGTACACGTTACTAAACATTCACAAAGATAAATGAACGAACGCGATCTCTACCTCTATTCATGTTCATTCATTTAACTAAACGAACACAAACAAACTTCCCGCCAAATGGTTCATGAACCGTTCACTGAACGTTCGGTTCATTTGCATAATTACTCTAGTTATAGAGTGCTTATTGTTGGGGGCTAGATTTTATTATAGTGGATCCAATATTCAGAGGCGTTGCCTGGATAAGTTATCCTTAGCGGGTAGTGCAGGGACTTAGAGGATCAAGGATCCTTAGTATTTCTTATAGTTTCTAACAATTGTTCTCGATATTTTCTTATGTTCATGTGACAACCCTCACTAAACTAGGTATCCGTACGACTTAATTAATAATTAATTACTGCTTAATTACTGTGCTTGTTTGAAATTACTGATGAGCTGCTACTTGAATTCTGATACATGCATATACCTGCATCATACTTTACTTACCGTCACTACATTATTTACATGCTGAACCTTAGTGACAAACATGATGCACAAAAAGCACAGTAGCACTATAAACGTATAACCTATTGAGCATGCTGATAAAGCCAGCATCAGGCAGACACTGCCTCTAAGGCCTGTATGAGCCAGAAATATTTTACTACACTAGTGGTGAGTGTAGGGATATAAGGGTTGTAGAACTGCGTCTCTAGGAATAAGTTGCAATGACTGGATGTGCCTAAAACGTACTCTAAGTACAAAATTCAGCATTTGGCTAACTCTTAAAGTGCCAAAACATGAGAAAAATATTACTAGACACCTTCCAAAGTGTCAGGAATAAGTTGTGTCACTAAAAATAATAATAACGACACTTTAAAGCTTTGCTAAGCACTTTAACGGATCTCTATCCAACCGAACAACCGGACTATACCCGGAACATGAAAATATTGTTAATGACATTACTTATCTTTTTCTGAGCTAGTTAGGGTCCCTGAATACCCTAACACCCACTGTAAAGCACAACACACTAGTAACCGGGTAAATCACTTAACTAACTAGATTAACCTAACTATATACTTAGTGTTTAGTTGAAAGGGAACCGGATTACCCCCCCCCCCTAACCGAAACCGTCCCCAAGGGGACACCCCTTGTACTTTGTTGATTTACTTAATCTTCTATGTCTAATATCTAGTAGACACTTAATCCAATGGTTATTGCACACACTAATTGTCTATAAGTAAACCCATTAACCCACCATAACATTTCCATCACACAACTCAACTTCACAACTCTCTCCCTCTCTCTTTGGCTCTCGGCCGAGAACAACAACAACCATCCATCCATCCTTCGATCTTGAGCAACCAATTCCAAGTGCATACAAGTGTTAAGGATCACGTATAAGGAGGCTTGGTGCTTTCGGAATGCGAAGGACCTCACTACCTTGCTTTTATCCTCTCATTTTGCGACTAGTTTCTTCCTTAGCCTCGAGCTAGTAGTAAGTTGCTTGTGTCACACCCCTTTCTGCGGCGGAAGCACGAGGTGTGATCATGAAAGGTTCTCATTGCATACGAAGAGTAAACATACTACATGCTCAAAAATATCTTCAAATATTACATTACTGAAAACATATGTCAAGTGTTTACAACACGAGATAACATATTGTCTTAAAAGTCACAACTTTATTTAAAGATAAACAAAGCGACATCCACGAGCATGAGTAAGACCACGCGCACATCCATCCTAGTTACCTGAAATACATGTGAGTTTTGGAAAAACGTCAACATAAAGTTGGTGTGAATTCATGCAATTTTTGTATTTCACGTTTGTATACTTTGTATGAAAACATAATTTGTATTTTGTATAAATCAAGTCTTTTGTGTACACCACGTACTCATGTATAAATCAGATATTTCTGTATGTATCAAGTGTTAATGGGTTGCAAAGCCATTAACATGTGACACGACATAGGAAGTCACCAAACCATAGACATTTTTCTGTAGTCGATTCACGACTGAGACACAAAAACACTACCTGGTAAAAGAGTGGCCAAGAGTGGGGCTGCCCGGAACCCATTAGATCTAACCTTTTGTTCTGCGGTCTAAGTATGTACACGATTAATGGTGCTTATGGTACCCTATTCGTGACACGATTTCTCGTATCATTCTTGTATCCATCGTACCATTTTGTAAATATTGAAGTATTTGTAACATGTATTTCACCCCCGAAGGTATAAAACTGAAAACAGTTAAAAGAAAAGGGGGAAGCATGAACTCACAACTTTGCGTTCCTGTGCGTCGTAAACTTCACCGGATTTGCTTAATTAACGTCGTAACCTATACGCGTTTTCTTAATGTTAGTCACTAGACTTGTATCGCACAAGTACAGTCACTCTCTTTTGTATTTGTATTGTTGTGTTAAAAATATTTCATATTTTTAACTACGTATCTTACTTATATTATTTCCTCTAAAATAAATATAAGTCTTTTGTGTTTTGCACTTCGCACCCGAATTATGTATCTTGTAATTTGTATGTGTATTTTTATGTTTATACTCCTCACGAGTATTTAGTGTATTTTTAAGTCTTAATACACTAGTACGTATAACACATACTATATACACTTAGCACATAAGTTGGTGATCAAATAATATATATTTTTCTCTCAAAAACATACATACTTATATCCATTTTATTCTTGAAGAAATCCTCATTTCTTATTATCAAAAATTAGGGAAACCTTGGTAATACATTTTTAGGGAATAAGTTTCTCAAAAACTTATATTTTTCTAAGTGTCAAATTTTATAAAAATTTCGACAGAGTTTCCCCTAAAAATGGAGGTTTCCCATGTTTTCAAAACATGTGTTTATTTTCTTTTAAATCGTCAACAATTTCCTCATTCAACAACAAACAATATGCAACTAGTTAAAATAGATATAATCGCAGAAATACATGAACTTGTGGTTTTTCTAAAATAGGTAGTATCCTTCCATTATTTTTAGTGGATCTTTGTATAGATCAACTTCGTTTCTTGAAAGTCTCGTTTTTAAAGAAGTTACATCTTTACAACTTCCTGTCAATATTTACAAAAATAGTTATTTTGTCGAAACTTTGTGTTACACAAGTGTTTACACACTCGTGTGTTTGCTAAAATCATTCTTTTTCATGTAAGATCCGGCTTTAGAAAATATGATTTCTTGGACACTTGGTCCTTTGAAAGTACCGCTTGTAGATCCGTAGATCTACTAGTTTTGAACACCATTTCACAAACAAAATCGCTTTTACACAAGTTCATGATTCTTGTGTGGTAGAGTTTCATCTTCTAACCCTTGTTACACTTAAACAAGCTTCATGTCATAATCCAAGATCATGACTAAACCGGGTTAAATGATGATCCGAGCTACCACAACATAGATCGGGTCCAAATAATCACATAAATCAAATACTACATGATTTACACAACACATGAGCTATTAACCACCATTTTTAGTGTTTTAAGTAGACTTTTATGCTTCATCTTGTAAGTTATCAAGTTTTAACCGTCATATATCGTTTTAACCACATTAGAATAGTTCAAGAAGGTGATTTAAGCAACATACCACTAGCTCGAGGCTAGGGAAGAATCTAAGCGCAAATAGGGTGGATAAAAGCAAAGTAGAGAGGTCCTTCGCCTTCCGTTTGCTCCAAGGTTCCTTATACGCGATCCTTATCACTTGTAGATACTTGGAATGTGATAAACAAAATCGAAAATGATGGATGGAGGGTGGGTGGTGCTTGGCCGTAAGCTTATAGAGAGGGAGAGATAGTTGTTGATTTTTGTTGTGGTGAGTATGATATGTTGAGTTTAATCTTGAACTTATAGGCAAAATAATATGATCATTATCCAAGGGTCACTATGTCACCAAGATATTAGACATAGGTGATTATAATAATCAATAAGTACAAAGGGGTGTCCCCCCTAGGGGACGAGTTCGGTTGGGGGGGGGGGTGGGGTTACCCGGTTGGTTTCTAACTAAATGGTTAGACATTAGTTGTTAAGTGTGGAGGTTAACTCGGTTATTAATGTGTAATGCATTATAGCTGGTGTTAGGGTATACGGAGACCCTAACTGGCTCAGAAAAAGATAAACAATGTTATTAACAATATTTTCATGTTCCGGGTATAGTCCGGTTGTTCGGTTGCATACCGATTCGTTAAAGTGCTAAATTGCACCTTTTAGTGTTTAATAAGTATCTTTTTGTAACACTATCGATTCCCAACACTTAGGGAAATATTCTGGATAATAAAATGACATTTCTGCAAAATATTCACATGTCTAAATGCTGAATTATTGCTGAATTGTATAAATTCTGCACTTAAAGTGCGTTTCGGGTGCTTTTTAGTGCTAAATTTTGCTTTCGCATTGCATATATATATTAAACCCTTGTATGTACTCTTGGGTTTTAATGCATTCTTGTTGTCGGACCTACACCTAGGCTCCAATTTTATTGTCTGACTGCTTTCTGCAGTTCTGTTGACACAGTGTGTCTTACCGGTGAGTTTACTAGTATTTTTGACGCAACGCTCTCGTTTATGCCTAAAGCAATATTTTGTAGTATACAACGTGCATGAATTCACTTGTTTAGTATGTAATCAGATATTGCTGACAACTAAGCACATAATCGCAGTCATTAAGCAATAATTAATGTGTACGGAAATTACCGGTTTGGGCCAGTTGTCACAGTCTCCCCCCGTTAAAAGAATTTCGTCCCGAAATTCAGGCTGAACTCACTCTCGCTGGAGTCTTCTTGAATAGGTGGGGATACTTTTTCTTGAACTGGTCTTCACGTTCCCATGTGTACTCGGGTCCGTGCTTAGAGCTCCAACGTACTTTGACAACTTTTACGCTGCTCCTCCTAGTCTTGTTGACTTTCCAGTTGGTAACCTCAACGGGTTGTTCTGTAAATCGGAGGGCTTCATCAATATGCACTTCATCCATCGGGATGATCACGCTTTCTTGTGTTGGACTCTTCTTCAGGTTGGATACATGAAACGTATCATGTACTCCATTAAGTTCTTCCGGTAACTCCAACTTGTACGCCACGGTACCAATTCTCTTCAATATTCTGAATGGTCCGATATATCGTGGATTTAGCTTTCCGCGCTTTCCAAATCTGACTACGCCCTTCCAAGGTGAGACTTTTAACAACACTTTGTCTCCCACCTTGAATTCTACCGATTTTCTTTTCGGATCAGCGTATCTCTTTTGTCGATCTCGAGCCGCCTTAATGCGCTCTCGGATCTGCGCAATCTTGTCGGTTGTCCCTTGTACAAGTTCAGGACCAATCATACGTTTATCTCCGGCATCTGCCCAACATAAGGGCGATCGGCATTTGCAGCCATACAGAGCTTCGAACGGCGCGACTTTTATGCTCGTATGATAACTGTCATTGTAGGAAAACTCAACTAAAGGTAGATGAGTATCCCAGCTGCCGCCTAGGTCCATGACACATGCGCGAAGCATATCTTCTAACGTTTGTATAGTCCGTTCGCTCTGGCCGTCTGTTTGCGGATGGAATGCCGTGCTCAGATCTAACTGAGATCCAAAGGCTTCCTGAAATGATTGCCAGATTCTTGAGACAAAGCGTCCATCTTTGTCTGAAATGATTGAGATTGGCACTCCATGACGTGCCACAATTTCCCTGAGGTATATCTCTGCAAGCTTTCCAGTGCTATCCTTCTCTCGGATTGGTAGGAAATGCGCAGACTTCGTCAATCGATCAACTATTACCCATATCATATCGTGCCCTCTCGGGGTCCTGGGTAATTTCGTTATGAAGTCCATCGAGATTTGTTCCCACTTCCACACGGGAATCTCTGGTTGTTGCAGTAGGCCGGACGGTTTCTGATATTCTGCCTTAACCTTAGCACAGGTTAGGCATTTTCCAACGTAGACAGCAACGTCGCTCTTGAGTCTTGGCCACCAATAATATTCTTTCAAGTCTTGATACATCTTGTCCGACCCTGGGTGGATCGAGTATCTTGACTTGTGCGCTTCATCAAGGATGACTTCTCGTAGGCCACCATAGAGCGGAACCCAAATGCGCTTTTTAAAGTATAAGGCTCCCTCTTCGTTTGGCACCATGTATTTTAGCATACCCCGAAGGTATTCAGCTTTACGGTTCTCTTCTTTAAGAGCTTCTTGTTGTGCATCCCGAATGCGTGCGGTGAGGTTCGTTCGAATGGTCATTTCTAACGCTCGAACCCTTAGGGTCTTAACCCTTTCTTTTCGGCTCAACGCGTCCGCTACAACGTTTGCCTTTCCGGGATGGTACTTAATCTCACAGTCATAATCGTTCAGCAGCTCAACCCAACGCCGCTGGCGCATATTCAATTCCTTCTGATCAAATATGTGTTGTAAGCTTTTGTGATCTGTGAAGATTGTACATCGAGTACCATATAAATAATGTCGCCAAATCTTCAAGGCGAATACCACTGCACCCAGCTCCAGGTCGTGAGTGGTATAATTTCTTTCGTGAACCTTCAGTTGTCTTGAAGCATAAGCGATGACTTTTTGGCGTTGCATGAGCACGCAACCCAAGCCTTGTCGTGAGGCGTCGCAGTATACCACGAAGTCTTCAGTGCCTTCGGGTAATGATAGTATTGGTGCATCGCAGAGCTTGTTTTTAAGTAGCTGAAAGGCTTCTTCTTGTTTGTGACCCCAGTCGTATCTCCTGTCCTTCTGTGTAAGGGTCGTTAGCGGTTGAGCTATCTTTGAGAAATTCTCGATGAATCGCCGATAATAGCCCGCTAAGCCCAAAAATTGTCGAACTTCAGTTGGGGTCTTGGGAGCTTCCCAATTCTTTATTGCTTCTATCTTGGATGGGTCTATATGAATGCCCTTCTCATTCACAACGTGACCAAGAAATTGTACTTCGCGAATCCAGAATTCGCATTTCGAGAACTTTGCATAAAGTTTCTCTTTCTTCAGTAGTTCCAAGATGGTTCTGAGATGTTGCTCGTGCTCTTCTTTCGTTCGTGAGTAAATCAGGATATCATCGATGAATACAATCACGAATTTATCGAGATATGGTTTACATACGCGGTTCATCAGATCCATAAAGACCGCTGGTGCATTTGTCAGCCCAAACGGCATCACAAGGAATTCGTAGTGCCCATAGCGTGTTCTGAATGCAGTCTTTGGCACACTTTCATCTTGGATTCTCAGCTGATGGTATCCAGATCGAAGGTCGATCTTGGAATAGTAGCTTGATCCTTGCAGTTGATCAAACAAGTCATCAATCCTCGGTAGCGGATACCGATTCTTGATCGTGAGCTTGTTCAGTTCCCTGTAATCGATACACATCCGCAGTGATCCATCCTTCTTCTTCACGAATAATACTGGAGCTCCCCAGGGTGAGAAGCTTGGCCTTATGAATCCTTTATCCAACAACTCCTAAATCTGTGTAGATAATTCTTGCATTTCAGATGGCGCAAGTCGATATGGAGCCTTGGCTACAGGAGCGGCTCCTGGAACCAAGTCTATGTGGAATTCGACTTGTCGTTGCGGAGGTAGTCCTGGCAGATCTTCAGGGAACACATCAGGAAATTCCTTCACCACAGGAATGTCTTCGAGTTTTGGCTCCACAGCCTTCTTATCTACAACGTGTGCTAGGAAAGCAACACATCCTTTCCTTAAGCACTTTTGTGCCTTCATACAATTGATGATTTGTAGAGGCGCGTTTCGTCTTCCTCCATGTACGATGAGAGTTTCACCATTCGCTAAAGGGATGCGAATGATTTTCTCATGACAAATGACTTCAGCCTTGTTCTTGGACAACCAGTCCATTCCAACCACTACATCGAAGCTACCTAATTGAATAGGTAAGAGGTCGATGCTAAATCTTCGTTCACCAAGTTCTAGCGTGCAGCCTCTAACAGTTTTGCCCGATTCAACAAGTTTACCATTAGCTAGTTCTATGGAATAAGGAATTTCTAATCTACTAGATTCTATTCCAAGTATGCGTTTAAATTCCACAGACATGAAACTATAATCGGTGCCAGTGTCGAATAATATGGATGCAAAGTGATTGTTAATGAGGAACGTACCATTGACCACATTAGGGTCCTTGCGTGCGTCCCTTGCTCTAATTACAAATGCTCGGGTCTGAGCATTGTTTCCCCTTGGGCAATTTTTCTTGAAATGATCCATGCCTCCACAACCAAAGCATCCTTGGCTTTGCCCAGCTCCACGGCTATTCCGGTTACCATTGCCATTCCCATTCCTTCCGTTTCCCCAACAGTTTTCTGCTTGGTGACCCAATCTACCACATTTGTCGCACCTTGGAATACGACAAGCTCCTTTATGATGAAACTTACATTTTTGGCATTCAGGCATGGAGCCTTGGTATGCCTTGGTTGAAAGGGTCTTCGCCTCCTGAGGCGGATTAGCGTCACGCTTTTTGTTGAAACCTTTGTTGTTGCGAGTCGCTTGATTCAGATTCGAACGCTTTCTCTTCTTGTCACCGGACGACTCAGCATGTGTCTCGGTCTTCTCTGTTGGGTTCAACGATAACTTCTTCTTACGAACACAATCTTTGGTCAGGCTGACATCCAGAGTTACAGCCTCAGTGATTGTTTGTGGTTTGGCTGACGTCACCATGCCACGAAACTCTGAGGCCAGTCCCCAAATGTAGCGTTCGACACGCTTGAATTCGGGAGTCACCATGTAGGGAAGCACTCTGGACAGATCGTGGAATCTTCGAGTATAACTATCAATATCAGCACCTTCCATAGTCAAGTGCCAGAACTCCGTTTCCAGTCTTTGGAGTTCAGCACGAGAGCAATACTTCTCTCTCATCCTTTCCTTCAGTTCCTCCCAGGTTAGACCATACGCGGCATTATTGAGCAAGGTTTGGGCTTGCAAATTCCACCAAGTCAGAGCTTCATCGACAAACAACCCGGTAGCAAAGGTGACTTGTTGATCCGCGGTACACTTGCTCATGCGGAAAGTAGCTTCAGTCTTCTCCGTCCAGCGCACAAATGCTACTGCACCTCCTGTGCCATCATAGTTCATCGGCTTGCAGTCGAGGAACTGCTTAAATGTGCAGCTTCGAACTGCGCTGTCTCCAGATGAATCTCCATTCCCATTATGTCTAGCGTTGCTTGGTCCTCCACTGTCTTGAGTACGGTTTGCCTCGTACTGGGCTATAGCAGCGGAGATCCTTTCTTCCAGTAGAGCCTCCAGCTCTTCGGCAATTCTTGGCAGTGGGGGAGGAGGAGGTTGGTCACGAGCGTTCACAGCTCTTTTGGGTGCCATGTTCTGAAGAACACAACCCAATAGGGTTAGACATTTGTTTGATATCGTCATACGAGACAGTGGTAGTATTTATATATACACAAGCATATACCACCTAGTAACATCAAACAATCCGCCAATTGTATAAATCAATTCATACTGCAGCAAGCATGTAGAGTTAGGTAAACACCTTATTGACATTCTACTTCTAGTACATGCTAATCAACAGTCCGCACAGTTCGTTTCATCCTCGTATTTCTTCCTTCAGATGGGCCATTGCTTTCAGGTAAAGTCACATATACTTGTGACATTCTACTTCTAGTACATGCTAATTATCACACATAATTGCAAGTAATTTCTAGTCAACGACAAGTGCTACTCAAGTGCACTTTAAGTCTCGTAGTGTCTTTTCTAGACTCATGTAGACAGTTTCAGGCAGTGGATGTCGCGGGACGTTTTATGCAATGAAAACTCTTTGAAAATTGTTTTCGTGAATGGATCCTAGAGATTGTAGACTAGACTCGAGAAGGAATCCTGATTCACTACAATCGCAGCTCTGATACCAATCTGTCACACCCCTTTCTGCGGCGGAAGCACGAGGTGTGATCATGAAAGGTTCTCATTGCATACGAAGAGTAAACATACTACATGCTCAAAAATATCTTCAAATATTACATTACTGAAAACATATGTCAAGTGTTTACAACACGAGATAACATATTGTCTTAAAAGTCACAACTTTATTTAAAGATAAACAAAGCGACATCCACGAGCATGAGTAAGACCACGCGCACATCCATCCTAGTTACCTGAAATACATGTGAGTTTTGGAAAAACGTCAACATAAAGTTGGTGTGAATTCATGCAATTTTTGTATTTCACGTTTGTATACTTTGTATCGCACAAGTATAGTCACTCTCTTTTGTATTTGTATTGTTGTGTTAAAAATATTTCATATTTTTAACTACGTATCTTACTTATATTATTTCCTCTAAAATAAATATAAGTCTTTTGTGTTTTGCACTTCGCACCCGAATTATGTATCTTGTAATTTGTATGTGTATTTTTATGTTTATACTCCTCACGAGTATTTAGTGTATTTTTAAGTCTTAATACACTAGTACGTATAACACATACTATATACACTTAGCACATAAGTTGGTGATCAAATAATATATATTTTTCTCTCAAAAACATACATACTTATATCCATTTTATTCTTGAAGAAATCCTCATTTCTTATTATCAAAAATTAGGGAAACCTTGGTAATACATTTTTAGGGAATAAGTTTCTCAAAAACTTATATTTTTCTAAGTGTCAAATTTTATAAAAATTTCGACAGAGTTTCCCCTAAAAATGGAGGTTTCCCATGTTTTCAAAACATGTGTTTATTTTCTTTTAAATCGTCAACAATTTCCTCATTCAACAACAAACAATATGCAACTAGTTAAAATAGATATAATCGCAGAAATACATGAACTTGTGGTTTTTCTAAAATAGGTAGTATCCTTCCATTATTTTTAGTGGATCTTTGTATAGATCAACTTCGTTTCTTGAAAGTCTCGTTTTTAAAGAAGTTACATCTTTACAACTTCCTGTCAATATTTACAAAAATAGTTATTTTGTCGAAACTTTGTGTTACACAAGTGTTTACACACTCGTGTGTTTGCTAAAATCATTCTTTTTCATGTAAGATCCGGCTTTAGAAAATATGATTTCTTGGACACTTGGTCCTTTGAAAGTACCGCTTGTAGATCCGTAGATCTACTAGTTTTGAACACCATTTCACAAACAAAATCGCTTTTACACAAGTTCATGATTCTTGTGTGGTAGAGTTTCATCTTCTAACCCTTGTTACACTTAAACAAGCTTCATGTCATAATCCAAGATCATGACTAAACCGGGTTAAATGATGATCCGAGCTACCACAACATAGATCGGGTCCAAATAATCACATAAATCAAATACTACATGATTTACACAACACATGAGCTATTAACCACCATTTTTAGTGTTTTAAGTAGACTTTTATGCTTCATCTTGTAAGTTATCAAGTTTTAACCGTCATATATCGTTTTAACCACATTAGAATAGTTCAAGAAGGTGATTTAAGCAACATACCACTAGCTCGAGGCTAGGGAAGAATCTAAGCGCAAATAGGGTGGATAAAAGCAAAGTAGAGAGGTCCTTCGCCTTCCGTTTGCTCCAAGGTTCCTTATACGCGATCCTTATCACTTGTAGATACTTGGAATGTGATAAACAAAATCGAAAATGATGGATGGAGGGTGGGTGGTGCTTGGCCGTAAGCTTATAGAGAGGGAGAGAGAGTTGTTGATTTTTGTTGTGGTGAGTATGATATGTTGAGTTTAATCTTGAACTTATAGGCAAAATAATATGATCATTATCCAAGGGTCACTATGTCACCAAGATATTAGACATAGGTGATTATAATAATCAATAAGTACAAAGGGGTGTCCCCCCCTAGGGGACGAGTTCGGTTGGGGGGGTGGGGTTACCCGGTTGGTTTCTAACTAAATGGTTAGACATTAGTTGTTAAGTGTGGAGGTTAACTCGGTTATTAATGTGTAATGCGTTATAGCGGGTGTTAGGGTATACAGAGACCCTAACTGGCTCAGAAAAAGATAAACAATGTTATTAACAATATTTTCATGTTCCGGGTATAGTCCGGTTGTTCGGTTGCATACCGATTCGTTAAAGTGCTAAATTGCACCTTTTAGTGTTTAATAAGTATCTTTTTGTAACACTATCGATTCCCAACACTTAGGGAAATATTCTGGATAATAAAATGACATTTCTGCAAAATATTCACATGTCTAAATGCTGAATTATTGCTGAATTGTATAAATTCTGCACTTAAAGTGCGTTTCGGGTGCTTTTTAGTGCTAAATTTTGCTTTCGCATTGCATATATATATTAAACCCTTGTATGTACTCTTGGGTTTTAATGCATTCTTGTTGTCGGACCTACACCTAGGCTCCAATTTTATTGTCTGACTGCTTTCTGCAGTTCTGTTGACACAGTGTGTCTTACCGGTGAGTTTACTAGTATTTTTGACGCAACGCTCTCGTTTATGCCTAAAGCAATATTTTGTAGTATACAACGTGCATGAATTCACTTGTTTAGTATGTAATCAGATATTGCTGACAACTAAGCACATAATCACAGTCATTAAGCAATAATTAATGTGTACGGAAATTACCGGTTTGGGCCAGTTGTCACAGCTTGAATCACCTTCTCGAACTATTTTAAGATGGTTAAAATGATTTGTAACGGTTAAAACTCGTAAACATGCAAGTTGAAGTATAAAAGTCTACTAAAAACACTAAAAGTGATGGTTAAAAGCTTGTATGTTGTGTAAAACTTGTAGTATTTGATTTGTGTAGTTATTTGGACCCGATCTATGTTGTGGTAGCTCGGATCATTGTTTAACCCGGATTGGTCATGATCTTGGATCATGACATAAGGTTGTTTTGGAAGTAACAAGGGTTAAAGGATGAAACTCTACCACACACGAATCATGAACTTGTGTAAAAGTGATTTTGCTCGTGAAATAGTGTTTAAAACTAGTAGATCTACGGATCTACAAGCGGTATTTTCAAAGGACCACGTGTCAAGAGAAAACATACTTTTAAAGAAGGATCTTTCATAAACAAGAATGATTTTAGCAAACACACAAGTGTGTAAATACTTGTGTAACACTAAGTTTCGACAAAATAACTATTTTTGGAAAAGATGACGAGAAGTTGTAAAGATGGAATTTCTCTAAAAACGAGGTTTTTACAAAATCGGATGGATTTATATAGAGATCCGCTAAAAGTAATGGGATTTACTTCATAATTTTAGAAAACCACAAGTTCATGTGATTTTTGCGACTTATATATATATTTGTTGACTAGTTTGTTGTCTTGAACGTTGTTTTGGTTAAATAAGGAAATTGTTGATTTGATTTATAAAAGAAAATGATACGCTTGAAAGCGTGGCCACCTCCAGTTACAGAGGAAACTCTGGCGAAATTTTTCTAAAATCCTAACACTTAGAATTATTTTCACTATAAGTGTTAGAAATACTTTTCGACTTGTTTCCAAATTATAGATTTCGCCACGACTTTATTTACGAAACATCGGAGGTGGGATTTCACAAAATAAAACTTGGTAAATATATATTTTTCATAAAGTCACTTGATATGTGTTTATGATTATTTTGTGAAAATACTAGTATTATTTTTGTAGGATCGGTTTGAGGATCCGAATGAGTCGGTTCAAAGGAGTTCTATCAAATACAGGTGCGGAAAACAAGTATTTGACTTAAACACAGCTGAATCTTCACTTTAACACTGATTTGTATTGATATGAACACAAATACAATCAGTTCTCACACCGGCAGCACTTCGGTATGTAAATCACTCTCTGCAAAAACTCTAATTTCGCTTGACCTAACATCCCTATATATAGACTTGTAGATTTCGCTTGGAATGACCTGAAGCGAAATCGTTACATGTTGATTTCGCTTGAGGCTTCAAGCGAAATCTCTTACAACTTTCAAATGTTCAAGCGAAATCTTGCTAACACTCTCGTTTTACGTGTCCTGATCTATTCTAACAAGTCTAAGACTCGATACAAGACGAAGTCGACAGATGTAGTGCACCAACAGACTCCCCCTCAGATGTTGACGAGTCGACTATCGAGTCACACCAATGCTGTGTCTTCACATCTTCAGTCTTGATCAGTCTCTGGGTTTTTCTCTTTTTATCTTCTTCTCCAGATTCACCTTGATCTATCAGACTCCCCCTCACGATTTGCTTCATTTTTTCTTCTGGCTTTTATCTAATTCTCTTGATCAGATCTCTTGATTCCTTAAGTTCATCAGCATCAGAAACTGGCAAACTTTAGATTCATGATCAGAGTCTGACTTCTGTAAACTTTGAATTAATTAACCTGGCTCACCTGCAACAAACTTAACCCAGAAATAAATTTTCTAACTTTAACGAGTTAAATGCACCAACAATCTGATATAATCAGATAACTCTCTTTTTTATCATCAACCACTGATGAACCAAATGTAGGTTTTAAAAAATACCAAATTGTAGGATTTTAACAAACCTTTTAACATTTTAAAATTCACTCCCCCTCACAATCAAGTCATCATGTTTAGCACTTGAAATTTTGATAATCAGCTTTCCAATACCAGTTGTCGAAAATCTTTTTGAATTTTTCAAAATCTATGCTAAAACACACTAAATTTTTTTTTTGTAATTTTTGATTGTAAAGGAATGCAATAAAGAAATATTTACAAACAATATTTTTGTGAGTTTGTGCAAGAGGATCATATCAGTTTCTGAGACAAATCACTAACACCGTTAAGTTTCATTTCATTTTAAGCTCTAAACAATTTACCTAGATTGTCAGTATGTTTGTCCACTTAAATTCTCACACAAAGTTCAACTGATTCGAGATACATGATTAATGTTTTAATCAACTTAAACTTATCCGTGTGTCCCACTACTTGAATATACTCCCGTATCCAGAATCTCAATAATCAGTCTTACAGGTGAGAATACTACAATGATATCTGTATATAATTTAGGTGTGAGAGGGCCGAGGGATCTCAGATCGATACTTCCGTATACGCAGAGAGATATCAGCTTCGACTTTTCGGTGTGTTCCCTTTAGAGAATCTTTTTGCTTACAACAGCAGCATATATCAATTTTATTGTTTCAGCATGCTGAGGGTTTAATGCTATGTTTCAAGCATTTCAGTAAGTATTAGCCAGGGACTAGGTCAGAACTACCGTTCAGCAGAAGTCCCGGAATAATACCCCAGATATCATAGAGTATAAAGACCTAGTATATCAGATTAAGAGACCTTTCAAACAAGATTTCAGGGGTTACCTATATATCCAAGTTTGTGTTAACCCACAGAACAAGCAAGTTTGAAATTTAGGTTTATATCTCGTCACAATCTATTAAATGTGCAAAAACCTACTGACATATCCACAGTAAGATTGTTTATCACATTTTTCTTTACATATCTTTAGCATGTTGTGATAGCCCACTGATTTACTATCATTTCCTCTATATGCAACAAAAACTCATTTTTGAATTTTATCATGCTTTTGAATTTTTCAAAATTTCAAATGTTTTTGAATTTTCTGAAAATTTTTACTCCCCCTAAAATGCAAACACATTAAAGGAAATTTGAAAATAAACTGTACAATAAAGTGACAACGGATATCGAATCGCATCAAATCGCCATTCACTTGGCAAAAACAATCAGAACTTCTCCTATCACAAAACTATTTTCTCATTTAGATTTCAAAACACTTAAGTTTGTTTTAATCAAAATGATTTTTCCGGAAAATAAGTTTCTATGATATAATCATTTGAAGATTCGGAGTGTGGTTCATCACATTGTCTATCTGAAATACCAAGTGAAAATATGGTCCAATCAAGTTCAACTTAATGACCTTGATTAACCTTTTCATATATGCACCTACTATACCAAACACAATACCACTTGTAGAAATGTGACATCTACATCATCATTTTACCAATCAAAATGCCGATTCCTGCTTCACAATTACCAACCTGGAAGCTCCGGCGTAGTCTTTCAACCTGTAAACATTCAAACACTATCAAAAGCTTTTAGCCAAAATCTTCAAAACATTAGAAAGATGCCGATTCCTGATCCACGATATAAACTTGGGATCTCCGGCAAGTCCTAAAACTTTAAGGAAAGCAAACTTCCACCCAAGTCTTATTTGACTTGGTGGCTTCCAATTCCTGGGCAGTAGGGTTGTAAGTTGCCTTTTTAGTTGCATAAAAATCTTTAACCCTCTTTACTTTCCCATCCAGCATTTTCCTGAAAATTTTCTTAACATTTCCATTGAATGTTTTTTCAATATCAAAATCTGAGATTTCTATTTTACCAACCATTTGTTGAATCTCTTTCACACTCATTGATTTAATATCAGCATCATTCAACAATTTGTCAATCTCATCTTGTGACTCCTCTGATTTTGTGGAATCAGATTCATTTTCAGAACTATCAACTAATTTCTTAACAACCCATGTTTGGTTGTCTTTTGCCTGCTTTTTGTATATCTTTTTAGAATTTTCACCAATTTCATTATTTGAATTATCAGAAATTTTGAAATTTGTAATTGGTGATTTATTCTTTTCAACCATTTTTCCTTTAAGTTTTTCAGAGACTCCCTTTTTCTTGTTGACTTTGTTTGGACAATTGTGAGCGATGTGTCCAACAACTTGACATTGAAAACAAATTCTTGTATCTCTTGGAATGTCTCTTGAATGAAAAACTTCAGTTCCTGTTCTTTTCCTTTCAGCAAGAAACTCCTAGTTTGTTTCTTTCCAGAAATATTTCTTCTGTTCTTCTTCAACACTTCCACCTGAAACAAATTCTGTTTTTGGTTTAGAATTATTTACCTTTCTGTAACTTTCTTGCTTAATAAAACCTAAACCTTTTCTTTTGTAATTACAATTTTGGTTTGTTTTCTTTTGAAAACCAGAACTAAAATTGTAATCCTTTTTCCCTTTTTTTTTGTTTAACCGTTGTTGAACTCTTGAAGTGTATTTTTTAGGTTTTTCGTTAAGATTTAAATTTTTAGTGTCAGAAATATTAATTTCTGTGATTTTGAAAACCTTTTTGATCTTGTCAAATTTAACACTATCCATCGGAAACTCTTCATCAGAATATAATTTGTCAGAACCATTTAAAGTATATGCAACTTTAAATGTTTCATCATCCAAATTTGCTTTTGATAACAAAAATTCTTTACTATAAGACCGTTTTTCCGATGACTTTGAACTGTTGACTGACGAACTTGAACACCCAGACTCAAACTTTGACTCAGACACCTCCTCAGTATCCAACACCTGATCAACCACCCTTTTGATTAACTCAGACTCATGATCAGTATCAGACGCAGTAAATGTGATGTCAATATTATCTGGTAAAACGTCAGTTGTCTCGGATTTTAACTTTATATTGATTGCTTTTTCGACTTGTTCCTCATTTGGTTTTCTAGGAGAATATCCTTCCCAGATAGGAGGCGGACACTTGTTGTATTTAACAGTCGATTTCTTACCATTCTCATTCTTTGTCTTTTCATCCTGAAATGCTTCAAAACCTGCAACAGTTGGATAAACTCGATCAATAACATAATCAGAACAAGAATAACTCAGTAATAACCTTCTGATCCTTTCATTCTCGATCTTTTCTTTCTCCAACTCTTGCTTTAAACTAGCATTTTCTTCTATGTAATGATTAATTGCCTTTTGCTTTGTCATCAATGTAGCATTTGTCATTGTTAAAGCCTTTTCTCTTTCAGAATTTGTTGTTTGAAGACCTGTCACAGTTCTGTTCAACACGCTATACGATTCTTTCACATAGCTGATATCAGATAGTAATTTTTCTATCAGTCTTTCTCTATCAAACAGAATCACACCTTTTTCTTCACAACTTTTGCAAATTTCCAAACATTTCTTGCAAGGCTTTTCAACTTCAACAATCTTCTCAACCTCAATTGTTTTTACCACTTCAATTACTTTTTCTTCATCCCCACTTCTAACTTCTTCATTTTGAACACCATTTTCAGTCTTCTCATTTTGTTGTTGTTCTTTTGCAGCTTGTTTCTCCTTCAGTTTCTCCATGCGATCTGCAAAATAAAAATGAAAACTTTCAGGAGAAAGATAATGTTTAGCCACATTAATATGTTTCTCTTCCTCATCATCACAGTTACTCTCAATTGGTGTTTTATCAAACTGTGCAGTTTTGTCAGAATCATCTTCAGATACACCAGAATCAGATGGTGTTTGATCAAATGTAACTTCATTTTTTGAAGAAATATCATTCAGCACACTTTCATCTGTACTTAGTGAATCTGCATCAACACTTTCTGAGCTTTCTTCAGATGTAACTGAATGTTCTTTCATTGTTTCACCAATAGATCTCATCCAGGTTGCAAATAGGTCTGGTTCTCTAACAATCTTTGCAATGAAAGCTTTAAAATCACCCTTTTTATCAACAAACATATCCCAACTGAAACCTTCAGGTAATCTCTCATCTTCTTGATCAACTGTGTATGCTTTGCTATCAGAAGATATATAATTGCTCCAGTTGAAATCTACCAAACATCCTTTCTTTGAATCTTCAATCTTTCTACCATGAGCCGTTTGTGAGTCTTGTAACTGACCAACTTGTTGATAAATGGCTTTCCGATAGTAATCATCTTTTCCAAAAGGATTCTGAGCTCCACTGACTTCTCTATTTTTGCACTCCCGTTTAAAATGACCTTTTTCTCTGCACCTGAAACAAGTAACTTTAGATTTATCAAAACCTAAATTAGAAACACAAGCATCAAGAAAATCATTTCTCCCGGTAATTGTTTTGAACTTTTCAGCACGTCTCAGAACACTTGCAAGACACCATTTGATATCCATTAATTCCAATTCTTCAGCATCTATCTGATCGTAATCCTCTTTGGTAAGCATAGGATTTCCAATTCGACCAGCCACTAGACCTTCATACGAGATAAGCACAGAACCAAGTAATGCCATATGATCTTTCGCAATGTCTTCAGAAAAACTTTGACCATCTGGAAGATTTAGAGCTATGTTACATTGAATCATACAACCATTTCCCATCTTTGTACTTTGCGACTGAAAACTTTCTGTTGAAGTCTTTGGATTAACACTTGGATAAGATGAGAATCCACTGCTGCTTTTGTTTGAACTTTGATCAATCTTTTCTGTAGAATTTCCAACACTAAACGCAGTCTGGATCTTTGGACTTCTTTCAGCTTCTGGAACCGGAACACTACCCTTGTAATACATCTTTACATCTTGATGACCACTTGGACTGTTCATCCTTGCGATCTTCTGCTGTTCCAAATCCTGACTTTCAATCTTTTCAATAAACTGAGATATTGTCAACCCATCATACACACCCGTGTTTTTCAGAATCATCAAATAAGTTCCCCACTCTTTCTGCGGTAATGCATCAGCAAGCTTGTCTACCCACTCTTCACGATCTTTGGTAATACTTAACATCGACATAGATCGTACAAGGTGACAATATCTTTCAATCAGCTTTTTCGTATCTTCACCCGGTAAACTACTGAATAGATCAAACTCTTTCTTTAACAACGCCTTCTTGCTCTTTATCATATTTTCACTTCCCTCAAATTTTACTTTAAGTGCATCCCAGATTGACTTTGCAGTTTTGTCATGCTGTAGCAGAATAAAAATATCTTCTTTGATAGCTTGTTGAAGAAGACTGATCATCATTTTTTCTGCTTTGTACATAACCCTTTCCTGATCCGTGAATTCTGATAATTCTTTGATAACTTCCAAATCTGTTCGAGGCAACATGTATTTTTTTAGTATACATTCCCAAGATCTAAGATGATTTGCCTGAACCCAATTTTCAAATTTATCTTTCCATCCGTAATATTCTTCGATATTCATCAATTTCGGAGGCTTTTGTGTGGTTCCCATCTCATTTTCTAAATTCATTGCTTGAACAATAGAAGCCGGAGTAGTCGAAGTCGCAAATGCGTTGTAGAAATCGTTATCCATGTTTCAATAGCACGTTTCTCAATAACAGATTCTCTCAAGCGAAATAGTCACTGATCAACCTTCAAGCGAAGCTTTAAATCAAACAGCTTCAAGCGAAATACTTTGTCAAGCAGATTGAAGCGACGACCCTTGAAGCGAAATCCTTGAAGCGAAATGGAATGCTGTTTGAAGCGAAATCTAAGTATCGCTAGAAATTTCAAGCGAAATCGTCCAATGAAACTATATTCTTCAAGCGAAATCCATTCGAATGTCAATTTTAATCACTTTTAGATCGAATTTGGCTGTGAAACTTTCAAGGATTTGTTATCTTGTACTTTTAAACAATCCGTGAAAATTTGAGATGATTTAGACCGTGAAAAATTTCTGAACTGTTAAAAGAAGATGTAGAAGTAAGAAAACGATGTCAATTTCAGCTGAAATCTTGTAGAACTCCTCAACTGGCTCTGATACCAATTGTAGGATCGGTTTGAGGATCCGAATGAGTCGGTTCAAAGGAGTTCTATCAAATACAGGTGCGGAAAACAAGTATTTGACTTAAACACAGCTGAATCTTCACTTTAACACTGATTTGTATTGATATGAACACAAATACAATCAGTTCTCACACCGGCAGCACTTCGGTATGTAAATCACTCTCTGCAAAAACTCTAATTTCGCTTGACCTAACATCCCTATATATAGACTTGTAGATTTCGCTTGGAATGACCTGAAGCGAAATCGTTACATGTTGATTTCGCTTGAGGCTTCAAGCGAAATCTCTTACAACTTTCAAATGTTCAAGCGAAATCTTGCTAACACTCTCGTTTTACGTGCCCTGATCTATTCTAACAACTCTAAGACTCGATACAAGACGAAGTCGACAGATGTAGTGCACCAACAATTTTTAGGGTAAAAATAATACTATCGAATGTTAATGGATCCAAAATAATACGAACGTCTCTACAATAAATATATAAGTTACACCGGTAATTATTATTACCACTCGATCATTAAAACGTAACTTACACATTTTAAGGAAATATTCATGAACGCGTATTTTTGTTAAAGTATTATTTCGGGGAAAATTATGTGTAATAGAAAATATAATATTTTTGAGAAGAATATTTATATTTGGGATTAGAAATAAAATATATTTTAAGTGAGACTTAATAATATATTTCGAAATTATACGAACACACATGTATTAAATCCCCCATCCTTGGGAAGGAAAATGATTACCAAGTATACAGAATATAAATACGAAATAGTTGTCTAACTATTTCCCAAAAACTTAAACCTTAAAGCTAAGGCACGGCCGTCCGTCTAATAGAGTTAGTACGTGTAGGTCGTCACACAGCTGCTTGATTTGGAGGTATACTTGGTAGAGACGCACCACTGTGAGTTCATGTCCCCCTTTTCTCTTAACTGTTTTCAGTTTTTAACTGCGGGGGTGAAATACATGTTACTTTGATTACAAGTACTTTATACATGGTATGGTTAGCGTAAGGAGGTTTACTACTTAGATCATGTGAGTGGGTAGGAGCAATATGAGGCCATTAGTCCTCATGGTAGGACCGAGGGACAGAGCGGTAGATCTATCTGGGTGTAGCGAGCCCAGCCCCAGGCCAAACTAGAAACGGACCTCGGGGTGACTATGTCCACATACTAATGCCGTGGCAAAATCTGCTAGGTTTGAGTCTCCCTACTTGCACTTCACATATATCAGTGGCCTTGCAAACCATTGGTGATCTCAATTCCCTTATTTGCTACATACCAAGACTATTTTTATACTTACAAAGGTTTATTTACTCACTTACACATGAACTCGCTCAACATTATTGTTGATTTTTCAACTTACATGTATTTCAGGGAATTAAAGGATCTGGCGCGGTATGACACGTTTTTCCGCTGCACTAGTTACGAGGTCATCCGGGTTTGGGGAATGTGACTCTTTCCTGGACAAGTCACAGTCCTTAAACTGTGTTTATGTCATGTTGATGTTTGTGTTTGTTGAACAATGTCGTTAGGATGTGTTTCCGTTGAGACAATGTTATTGTATTTGGTTTTTAAAACTTAATCGAATGGATGATCTTGCATGGTTTTATTTCATATAGCTTTGTTATGGTTAAGCTATGGTATTAAGAAGTCACACCAAATTAACCACGCTTCCGCAAAGCCAGGGTGTGACAGCTTGGTATCAGAGCTCTGATCATAGCGAACTAGGATTCCTTCTCGAGTCTAGACTATGATCACTAGGGCTCTCACGAAAACATTTTTACTTCATACCACTTAAGTCCAGATCCAAAACTTTTTATAAACAAATGTTGAGCACATTTTATTTATTATTTATAGGCTCAGTCTGGGAGGCTGAGGTAGTAGGCTAGTGGGACTAGGAAGAGCAGTCTGAGAGGCTGGGAGAATTGGCTAGTGGGACTAGGAGAATTGGCTAGTGGGACTAGGAAGAGCAGTCTGGGAGGCTGGGAGGCTAGTGGGACTAGGAGAATTATTTGATTGCTTACTTGGTGACTTATGTGATATCTGATTGTATGATTGACTGTTTGTGCATGTTTGTGTTTGTGTTACAGACACCATGGACACCTCTGGCACAGGTGACTCAGACACCACAGGCCCTAAACCTATAGTATCAGACGACCTAGAGTCTTCAGAGCGCGAGGTCCACACATCCGACGTTACTAGTACGGACGAGGACGACTTTTAGCCCTTTGCTTTACCTGATAGTGCTGATGAGCTCGCTGATGGCCCTTTGGCTGGGGACCTACCGTTAGTGGAGATCCCTGCTCCCATACCTTTGGCTTCATATCCTGCTTACGATTTACTCCTCGACACCGACGCTGACGACGACGTCGATCTGTTTGAAGACGAGCCCTTAGAGGATGAGGTTCAGGGCGAGGCCCTTCTTGCTGCTGGAGATCTTTTGTTGATCGCAGATGCTCCCGCTGAGGAGTCACCTGCTCACTCTCCGGTCCCAGACTCTTTCGAGTCTGTGGCCTCCGCACCTTCACACACTTAGAGTGCGCAACACTTTTCTCACGGATCAGATCCCGACTAGGCATCCTCTGTTGCCCCTATTCCTAGTTTTGCTTTCGAGCATGATGATGTGGAGGATTCCGATCCTGTCTTTCCCGCAGGATTCGACCCAGACGAGGATATAGAGTTTATACCCATGGATCAGCCTATGGAGGATCCAGTCGACCCAGTTGATCCCATCGACCCTGAGTTTGATTTTCAGATGGCCTTTGATGACCCCGAGCCTGCCATGGCCCCTGAGCAGGTAGCCGCTCTAGACCCGGCATTTGAGCACGACCCAGTTCATGCTGACGCACCTATTATTGAGCCTGTCATTGCTGACCCACCTATTGATGATCACCCAGTGGATGCTCCGTTGTTGGAGGGCGATCATGTCATTGCTGCTGATCATGTTGATCCCCCACTTATTGCTGATGCACCAGTTGACCCTCTTGTTGCACCTCACCATGATCCTATGCCAGTTCAGTTTGATCGAGCACTTCTTGAGGCACAGATGGACCCACGAGATGAGCACGCCCAGCATGGATGGATTCCTGCTGATGACGAGGTCCCACCTATTCCCCCTCAGATCACTGCTACCCGTCGCGTTGATACCTCCTTTTCATTTCCTCGGTTTACACCTCCAGTGCGACCTGGAGAGGGTTCTTCGGCTCACCCTTTTGGACATGTACCGGTATCTATCCCTGCTATACCACCGTCTGCTACTTTTCCCCCTGTTTCTCCATTTCATGTGGCACCTTTTGATCCCACCAGTGAGCCGTTTCTCTGGGCGTCACCTTCTGTTATGCCACCGACCGACCCCTACCATTCCTTCCACATGGGGTATACTATTGAGGACGTTCTGATGTCTTTTGTCGCCCAGCACGAGGCACACACACAGCGCATTCAGGAGCTTGAGAGAGCCCAGCCGCCGCCGTGTCAGTGCCAGGGTCAGACCCACTCTCCTTTGCAGCCCTCTCGACCTTTACCACCAGACTATGCTGCACGCCTTTTGGCACTTGAGCAGCAGGTTGCTTCTTGGTTGCGTACCCAGAGAGCCATAGAGGAGGACTGGCTCCAGTTGCGTCGTTTGTTCTACACTCACTTTCCCCCTCCTCCACCGCCATCCGTGTAGAGCTCTTCAGTACCGTATGGGTAGACGCTGGTGAGAAGACGGCGATTGCTTTTGACTGCACAACATTTTTGGAGACTACATTATGATTCTGATTTTTGTTGACATGTATTTGATGTACTGACACTGTGATGTACTTGTACGCTTACTATGTGGTCTCGATGTATGGCAATCGCAGTATTCTCATCATACTTGATGCTTGATTTGGTTATTTATATTCTATGACATGGGATGTTGTGTGACTGATGTTTGTAACATGGGATGTTGTGTGATTGATATGATTATAACATGAGATGTTATGTACTATTACTATAAAGCGTATATATTATAACATGGGATCTTTATTATGGCCTGACCGACGTAAACACATCTTTTAGAAGATGCCGCCGAGACGTGAGACACGCATGCCTACCAATGAGGCAGAACTCCAACAAGTCATCGCTGCTGCCATCGCACAATACGCCGCTTCGCAAGGAGGACCCAGCGGAAGCAGCTCAAACAACAATGGCAACAACAATCCACCTCATGGTAATACTGAGTCATTTAGACATACCATGACCTAATTGGATATCTATAGCAAAGATGCTAATGCCGTTCACGTGTTGCAATGTATGTGCAGGGTGCACCTACAAACAGTTTCTAGACTACAAACCGGTCAACTTTGATGGCACAGGAGGTGCTGTCGCCTTTGTTCGTTAGGCTGAGAAAACTGAATCTGTCCTTCGCATGAGCAAATGCGCACTAGATCAGCAAGTCACCTATATCTCAGGGCTATTCTTGGATGGAGCCCTCTCTTGGTGGAATTTGCAAGTACAAACACTTGGTGAAGCTGCTGCCTACGCGCTAACCTGGACCGAACTGAAGGAACTTATGCGCAAAAAGTACTGCTCTCGCGCGAAAATCCAAAGGTTGGAAACCGAGTTCTGGCATTTGAAAATGGAAGGTCCAAAGATCGCAGAATACGTTCAAAGGTTCCATGACTTATCGCATGTGGTACCCTACATGGTCACTCCGGAGTTCAAGCGGATTGAACGTTTCATTTGGGGACTAGCTCCTCAAATCATAAGCATGGTGACCTCATCCAAGCCTGCGACAAATACTGAGGCAATTGATTTGAGCGTGGCTCTCACAGAGGAGGCTATTCGCCTGAACAAGTTTGGTGATGCTGAGCCTAAGAAGAAAGAGACTCACGTCGAGTCATCAGGAGGTAACAAATGGAAGTTCTCGAACTTCAAGCAGGGCGCCAGTGTGGTGGTTAAGAAAGGAGGATCAGGCACGCCAGCTCAGGATACAACTGGTAGTGGAAAGAAAGGAAAAGGATATATGGGCACCCAGCCCAAGTGTAATACCTGCCAACGCCACCATACTGGCCATTGTAGTGTGAAAGTATGCGAAGCATGTGGAAAGCCGGGCCACTTGAAGGACACTTGTTGGGTCACTGCTGGCCAGGGAGGCCAGGGAGGATCCGGAAACAGAAATAACAACCGGGGTGGGAATGGAAATCGCCCACAAGGAAACAATGGAGGTAATGGGAATCGAGGCAACAATGCTAACCAAGCGGGCGCCGTGAATCATAACCAAAGGAACAACCAAGCTAGAAATGGAGGTGGAAACGGGCAAAGACTTGGATGCTTTAACTGTGGTGATATCGGGCATTTTAAAAAGGAACTGCCCAGAGATGAACCAAGCCCGTGGAAGAGTGTTCCATATTGAAGCAAGGGAAGCGCGCCAGGATCCCAATGTCATTACTGGTACGTTCCCTGTAAACCAACGCTATGCATCCGTTTTATTTGATACTGGCGCCGATTATAGCTTCGTGTCGTTAGAGTTTAAGAATATGCTTGGTTTAGCCGCTAATAAGTTAGATATTCCCTACTCAATCGAATTGGCTAATGGGAAGTTAGTAGAAGCCAATGAAGTTATCAGAGGTTGTGTGATCGAATTGGGAGAGCGTGAGTTTACTTTGGATCTTCTACCAGTCCAGTTGGGAAGCTTCGACGTGGTGGTAGGAATGGATTGGTTATCAGGCAACAAGGCTGAAATAGTTTGTCACGAAAAGGTCGTTTGTATCCCAACCGAAGATGGCGAAACAATTGTGGTTCACGGGGAGAAGCGTGATACGCCGTTACGAATTATCAGCTGCCTGAAAGCGCGAAAGTGTTTGCAGAAGGGATGTGTTGCCTTCCTGGCACACATTGTGGATAAGAAGGCTGCTGAGCCAAGAATAGAAGACATCCCTGTCGTGAGGGAATATCCAGAAGTCTTCCCAGAGGACTTACCTGGACTGCCACCTCAGAGGCAAGTAGAGTTTCACATCGACTTAGTTCCAGGCGCCGCGCCTGTGGCTAATGCACCTTATAGACTTGCTCCATCTGAGATGCAGGAACTGTCGACACAACTTCAAGAGTTGTTAGACAAGGGATTTATCCGACCAAGCTTCTCGCCTTGGGGAGCTCCAGTTTTGTTTGTCAAGAAGAAGGACGGTAGTTTTCGCATGTTCATCGACTACCGGGAGCTGAACAAGCTGACGATCAAGAATAGATACCCTCTGCCAAGAATTGATGATCTGTTTGACCAACTGCAAGGCTCAAGCTTTTATTCAAAGATCGATCTTCGATCTGGATACCATCAGTTAAGGATACAAGAGGAAAGTATCCCGAAGACAGCCCTCAGAACTCGTTATGGACACTACGAGTTCCTTGTTATGCCGTTTGGTTTGACAAACGCACCTGCAGCCTTTATGGATCTGATGAATAGAGTATGCAAGCTGTACTTGGACAAGTTCGTGATTGTGTTCATCGATGACATCTTGATTTATTCAAGGACAAAGGCTGAGCACGAACAACATTTAAGAGCTATTCTGGAGTTGCTGAAGAAGGAACAGTTGTATGCCAAGTTCTCTAAGTGCGAGTTTTGGCTACGCGAAGTCCAGTTTCTTGGACACGTGGTTAATGGAAATGGAATCCATGTGGATCCAACCAAGATCGAAGCGATTAAGAATTGGGAAACGCCAAAGACGCCAACCGAGATTCGACAATTCTTGGGTTTGGCTGGCTACTATCGAAGGTTCATTGAGGATTTTTTGAAGATCGCTCAACCATTGACGCTCCTCACGCAGAGAGACAATAAATTTGATTGGGGAATCAAACAGGAAGAAGCGTTCCAGATATTGAAGGATAAGCTCTGCAATGCGCCAATCTTAGCACTACCGGAAGGTACAGATGATTTCGTGGTATACTGTGACGCCTCACGTCAAGGATTGGGTTGTGTGTTGATGCAACGCCAAAATGTTATTGCTTACGCATCACGTCAATTGAAAGTGCACGAAAAGAACTATACCACACATGATTTGGAACTTGGCGCAGTGGTTTTTGCATTAAAGATCTGGAGACACTACCTTTATGGTACAAAGTGTACAATTTTTACAGATCACAAGAGCCTACAACACATATTCAACCAGAAGGAGCTGAATATGAGGCAAAGACGTTGGGTTGAGTTGCTGAACGATTACGACAGCGAGATAAAGTATCATCCAGGGAAGGCGAATGTGGTCGCCGATGCCCTAAGTCGAAAGGAGAGGATCAAGCCCATAAGGGTTAGGGCTTTAGAAATGATTATCTAAACCGACCTTTCCTTGCGCATTCGTGCCGCGCAAAAAGAAGCTCTCAAGGAAGGAAACCTTGAAGAAGAATATCTCCGTGGGATGGAGAAGCTACTGGTACCAAACGAGGAAGGAACGTTATGTTTTGAGAAAAGGATTTGGGTTCCTCTGTTTGGTGATTTAAGGAAAGTTATTTTTGATGAAGCTCACAAGTCGCGGTACTCTATCCAGCCTGGAGCGGATAAGATGTACCAGGATCTCAAAGACTATTATTGGTGGCCTAGGATGAAAGGCGATGTTGCTGTTTATGTGAGCAAGTACCTAGCGTGTGCTAAGGTGAAAGCGGAATACCAGAAGCCTTCAGGACTTCTGCAACAACCTGAGATTCCCAAGTGGAAATGGGAACAAATCTCAATGGATTTTGTTACAAAGTTGCCAAGAACGCCAAGAAGCCATGACACTATTTGGGTAATAGTGGACCGATTAACAAAGTCAGCACACTTCTTACCTATCAGAGAGAAGGATAATACGAGCAAGTTGGCCGAAATATACATGAGAGAGATCGTCGCGCGCCATGGAGTACCTCTCTCGATCATCTCTGATAGAGACGGAAGGTTTGTGTCAAGGATATGGCAATCCTTCCAAGAAGCTTTTGGCTCGCAATTGAATATGAGCACCGCATTTCACCCGCAGACCGACGGGCAAAGCGAGCGGACGATACAGACTTTGGAAGACATGCTGAGAGCGTGTGTTATGGATTTGGGCGGTAGCTGGGATAAGCATTTGCCTTTGGTCGAATTTTCATACAACAACAGCTACCACACCAGTATTGGTGTCGCGCCATTTGAAGCCCTTTACGGACGCAAGTGCCGATCACCCCTATGCTGGGCTGACACAGGTGATAGGCAGCTTGCTGGTCCCGAAATCGTCCAAGAGACGACAGACAAGATTGCGCAGATTCTAAAACGCATCGAAGCAGCTCGCCACAGACAGAAAGCCTATGCAGATCCAAACCGGAAACACTTGGAATTCCAAGTTGGAGAAATGGTTTTATTGAAAGTTTCACCCTGGAAGGGTGTGACACGCTTCGAAAAGCGTGGAAAGTTAAATCCACGCTACATTGGTCCTTTCAGAATTTTGGAAAGAATAGGGCTAGTAGCATACAAGCTGGACTTGCCTGCCGAACTCCATTCGGTTCACGATACATTCCATGTATCCAATCTGAAGAAAAGTCCAACTCAAGATACCATTGCCATTCCCATCGACGAGATTCATGTTGACGACACGCTCCATTTCGTTGAAGAACCGGTTGAGGTTACGGATTGGAAAGTAAACAAGACCCGCCGGAGCAGTGTCAAGCTCGTCAAAGTTCGTTGGAATGCCAGACATGGTCCTGAATACACCTGGGAGCGTGAGGACCGGATGAAGGAGAAATACCCCCACTTATTTCCTAAGAACCCTGCATCTACAAGCAGAACTTAAAATTTCGGGACAAAATTTTTCTAACGGGGGGAGAATGTGACAACCCTCACTAAACCAGGTATCCGTACGACTTAATTAATAATTAATTACTGCTTAATTACTGTGCTTGTTTGAAATTACTGATGAGCTGCTACTTGAATTCTGATACATGCATATACCTGCATCATACTTTACTTACCGTCACTACATTATTTACATGCTGAACCTTAGTGACAAACATGATGCACAAAAAGCACAGTAGCACTATAAACGGATAACCTATTGAGCATGCTGATAAAGCCAGCATCAGGCACACACTGCCTCTAAGGCCTGTATGAGCCATAAATATTTTACTACACTAGTGGTTAGTGTAGGGATATAAGGGTTGTAGAACTGCGTCTCTAGGAATAAGTTGCAATGACTGGATGTGCCTAAAACGTACTCTAAGTACAAAATTCAGCATTTGGCTAACTCTTAAAGTGCCAAAAGATGAGAAAAATATTACTAGACACCTTCCAAAGTGTCAGGAATAAGTTGTGTCACTAAAAATAATAATAACGACACTTTAAAGCTTTGCTAAGCACTTTAACGGATCTCTATCCAACCGAACAACCGGACTATACCCGGAACATGAAAATATTGTTAATGACATTACTTATCTTTTTCTGAGCCAGTTAGGGTCCTTGAATACCCTAACACCCACTGTAAAGCACAACACACTAGTAACCGGGTTAATCACTTAACTAACTAGATTAACCTAACTATATACTTAGTGTTTAGTTGAAAGGGAACCAGATTACCCCCCCCCCCTAACCGAAACCGTCCCCAAGGGGACACCCCTTGTACTTTGTTGATTTACTTAATCTTCTATGTCTAATATCTAGTAGACACTTAATCCAATGGTTATTGCACACACTAATTGTCTATAAGTAAACCCATTAACCCACCATAACATTTCCATCACACAACTCAACTTCACAACTCTCTCCCTCTCTCTTTGGCTCTCGGCCGAGAACAACAACAACCATCCATCCATCCTTCGATCTTGAGCAACCAATTCCAAGTGCATACAAGTGTTAAGGATCACGTATAAGGAGGCTTGGTGCTTTCGGAACGCGAAGGACCTCACTACCTTGCTTTTATCCTCTCATTTTGCGACTAGTTTCTTCCCTAGCCTCGAGCTAGTAGTAAGTTGCTTGAATCACCTTCTCGAACTATTTTAAGATGGTTAAAATGATTTGTAACGGTTAAAACTCGTAAACATGCAAGTTGAAGCATAAAAGTCTACTAAAAACACTAAAAGTGATGGTTAAAAGCTTGTATGTTGTGTGAAACTTGTAGTATTTGATTTGTGTAGTTATTTGGACCCGATCTATGTTGTGGTAGCTCAGATCATCGTTTAACCCGGATTGGTCATGATCTTGGATCATGACATAAGGTTGTTTTGGAAGTAACAAGGGTTATAGGATGAAACTCTACCACACACGAATCATGAACTTGTGTAAAAGTGATTTTGCTCGTGAAATAGTGTTTAAAAGTAGTAGATCTACGGATCTACAAGCGGTATTTTCAAAGGACCACGTGTCAAGAGAAAACATACTTTTAAAGACAGATCTTTCATAAACAAGAATGATTTTAGCAAACACACAAGTGTGTAAATACTTGTGTAACACTAAGTTTCGACAAAATAACTATTTTTGGAAAAGATGACGAGAAGTTGTAAAGATGGAATTTCTCTAAAAACGAGGTTTTTACAAAATCGGATGGATTTATATAGAGATCCGCTAAAACTAATGGGATTTACTTCATAATTTTAGAAAACCACAAGTTCATGTGATTTTTGCGACTTATATATATTTGTTGACTAGTTTGTTGTCTTGAACGTTGTTTTGGTTAAATAAGGAAATTGTTGATTTGATTTATAAAAGAAAATGATACGCTTGAAAGCGTGGCCACCTCCAGTTACAGAGGAAACTCTGGCGAAATTTTTCTAAAATCCTAACACTTAGAATTATTTTCACTATAAGTGTTAGAAATACTTTTCGACTTGTTTCCAAATTATAGATTTCGCCACGACTTTATTTACGAAACATCGGAGGTGGGATTTCACAAAATAAAACTTGGTAAATATATATTTAGTATATATATTTTTCATAAAGTCACTTGATATGTGTTTATGATTATTTTGTGAAAATACTAGTATTATTTTTAGGGTAAAAATAATACTATCGAATGTTAATGGATCCAAAATAATACGAACGTCTCTACGATAAATATATAAGTTACACCGGTAATTATTATTACCACTCGATCATTAAAACGTAACTTACACATTTTAAGGAAATATTCATGAACGTGTATTTTTGTTAAAGTATTATTTCGGGGAAAATTATGTGTAATAGAAAATATAATATTTTTGAGAAGAATATTTATATTTGGGATTAGAAATAAAATATATTTTAAGTGAGACTTAATAATATATTTCGAAATTATACGAACACACATGTATTAAATCCCCCATCCTTGGGAAGGAAAATGATTACCAAGTATACAGAATATAAATACGAAATAGTTGTCTAACTATTTCCCAAAAACTTAAACCTTAAAGCTAAGGCACGACCGTCCGTCTAATAGAGTTAGTACGTGTAGGTCGTCACACAGCTGCTTGATTTGGAGGTATACTTGGTAGAGACGCACCACTGTGAGTTCATGTCCCCTTTTTCTCTTAACTGTTTTCAGTTTTTAACTGCGGGGGTGAAATACATGTTACTTTGATTACAAGTACTTTATACATGGTATGGTTAGCGTAAGGAGGTTTACTACTTAGATCATGTGAGTGGGTAGGAGCAATATGAGGCCATTAGTCCTCATGGTAGGACCGAGGGACAGAGCGGTAGATCTATCTGGGTGTAGCGAGCCCAGCCCCAGGCCAAACTAGAAACGGACCTCGGGGTGACTATGTCCACATACTAATGCCGTGGCAAAATCTGCTAGGTTTGAGTCTCCCTACTTGCACTTCACATATATCAGTGGCCTTGCAAACTATTGGTGATCTCAATTCCCTTATTTGCTACATACCAAGACTATTTTTATACTTACAAAGGTTTATTTACTCACTTACACATGAACTCGCTTAACATTATTGTTGATTTTTCAACTTACATGTATTTCAGGGAATTAAAGGATCTGGCGCGGTATGACACGTTTTTCCGCTGCACTAGTTACGAGGTCATCCGGGTTTGGGGAATGTGACTCTTTCCTGGACAAGTCACAGTCCTTAAACTGTGTTTATGTCATGTTGATGTTTGTGTTTGTTGAACAATGTCGTTAGGATGTGTTTCCGTTGAGACAATGTTATTGTATTTGGTTTTTAAAACTTAATCGAATGGATGATCTTGCATGGTTTTATTTCATATAGCTTTGTAATGGTTAAGCTATGGTATTAAGAAGTCACACCAAATTAACCACGCTTCCGCAAAGCTAGGGTGTGACAGTTCATGTGCAGGATATCAACGTGGTGGACCGAGTCTAAGCTGGAATCTCCGAAGTAAATTCGTTATGGAAGCTGCACGTGCTTATTCAACAATGGTCATGGGGAGTGAACGTGGTCAAGCAAGATATTCGGACTTAGTTATTATTGTTATTAAAAAGGGTTGATCAAGTGTGATAGGACACATTCTCACTTTCGCATACACACACTACGAACTAGGAGCTTACAAACACTATTAGCAACCAGTTGTTGTTGTAACACACTTGATCAACATCCGAAGTTGTAACTTTTTTTATTGTTTAATACAGTTGGTGGTTGATAGTTTTCACCACCCGAGGTTTTTGTGCCAGCGATCTACTAGTGATCAAGGGCTTTTCATCGTATAAATCTCGGTGTTCAATTGCATTTACCGCCTTACATTCATTTCTATCATTGTTAATCATCAAAGCAATCTACCTCACATTTCAGATTTGGTTACATTATACTTGATCAGATTTTTGACCAAAACAATTTGGCGCCCACCGTGGGGCAAGTGGTGCTTCAATTCTAAATTTTTCCATCCATTTTGCTTATTTTCATCAATTCCATAACACTATGGCCTCTCAAGGAAAGTCCGTTTCAACAGCCATGCCAACGACTACCTCCTCATAAAGCTCTATGCCATTGCCTCCTATCCCCTCGACAATTCCAGAAGAATAACGAAACTGCTTAGAAGAAGACATCATCTGTCTTCCAAGGATCCAAAACTTCTGCTACTTCATCCTCTATAAATAATGTCAATGAAATTTCTATTTTATATTCACAAATGAAAAGCTATATGAAGCAGCATAACAAGACTAATCAAAAGATCCTGCATGAGATTGAAGATATCAAGAAACAGAAGAGGCCAACAAAGGATCAATCTCCATTGATGCCTAGCGTGTTGGTTTTTGTCACTCTTGCATCAACAACTAAACAATCAAGAGGATCCTCCATCCAACCTCAAAGATCCTTTATCCTTCAACAAGGATCTCTGGGGATGACTCAGTCTCAAGGACCCTCCTTCCGTTCAGAAGGATAGATGGAGATGTTCCAGCCTCAAGGATCCTACTTCCATCAACAAGGATCCTCAGCTCGAGTTCAAGGATCCATGGATTACCCACCAAGACCTTCAACATAAACCTTTCCTGGTTCTAGTGTATTCCAGGATCAGGGATCCTCAGGGAGACAACCACTGAGAAGCTCAGAAATCCATGATGGGGATTTCATCCCCATGCAGACTATTGCTTCCTCAGGCCCTACTATAAGTGCAGACATATCTCTAATATATTCGAGAGACAAAGATTTTATTCAATACAATAAATCTTCAAAATCCACAAACGACCTAGAACCAACACAAATATAGAATCTCACTTACAGATCATCAATGTGATGATCTGTACCACTCAACAAAGGTCTAACACAGACTACAGACGATCTTAACAATCACAAGACTAACTAATCCTAGATCTAATGAATTTTAACAATGAAACCCTGGAGAGATGAGAGAGAAAATATCTACTGAAGTATATGTCCAGCCAAAACCCTTATGGGCCCTTCAACATACTGCATTCACTTGAGCCTGTCCACACAATCTAAGCCCATTCACTCCTGGAGCCCATCCAGCTGCTTCCAAGCCCATAAATGTATTAACATAGCCTAGGGTTATAATACCCTAGGCCCACCTAACAAACATATAAACATAAAATGTAAATTCAATAAATAATGAAATTGAACATTATATTAATATGTGTCATATGATATTTTTCACACCTCCACACAATTTCATTATTGAAACAAATCAAATAATTTGAACTCTTTGCACAACAAAACATGTGTCCTTACTAACAGACCCTTTGTAAATAAATCTGCAAGCTGATTCATGGAATTAACACCAATACACTTAATGATAGCTTTTGCAATACATTTCCTTAAGAAAAACAAATCAACCTCAAAATGTTTGGTCCTATCATGAAACACTGGATTTACTGTAATTGAAATTATAGTAGTGTTATCACGGTACATATTAACAGGAGCATTGATAAAAACATTAAGTTCATTTAACAAGTTTTTCAATCAGACAACTTCATTGGCAGCAACGCACATAGCCCAAAATTCAGCCTCAGCTGAAGACATGGACATAGTAGATTGTTTTTTGCTTTTCCAAGAAACCAATCAGTTACCAAGAAATACACAAAAACCAGTGACTGATTTCCTGGTACTTAAACACTTTGCCCAATCAGCATAATTAGTTAAGTACATTTGCTAAACAAGACACCTTTTCCAGGGGCAGATTTAGATATCTTAACAAATGAAAAGCAATTTTTAAGTGTCCATCAGTAGGGCTGTGCATAAACTGGCTTAAAAATGTACAACATATGCTATATCAAGTCTAGTATGAGACAAATAAATCAATTTTCCTATTAATTGTTGATATCCGGTTATACCTTCAAGAGGACCATAATTACTGTTAAGTATTGCATTAACACTACGACTTTTTTCTATAGGACAGTTAACCAGCTTACACGCCAACATACCATATTCAGCCAAAATATCTGTACAATACTTTCTTTGGGATAGATTGTGAGTGCATATGTCTATCGCTTCCGTCAATCACGTATCGTAGCCGAGAAATGGCCAAGACTAGGTTTAGAAGTGTTTTTATGTTAAACATAATGTCCATTTGTAGTTTGGAGTCCATCCTCACGAATGGAGTCCATCCTCACGAATGGACATGCTAGTTGGAGAGGATGGACATGGGCTGTGAACGCGTATGAGGATCGTATTTGACACCCGAACAATTGCGAATGACACGTACGACGTGCGGAATCCGTGCATGTGTGTGGATCAAACACACGAACTAATTATAACGATGATTCGATTAAACGTATGACAATATACAAGCACCGTGAATCACCTTCTTGCTACTTTCTCTCTCTAGACTTCTAATCTCTCCAAATGTAGCAAATGACAAAAATTTCTCAAATGTAAACATAACACTCCTATATATAGAGCTCTAATAAGGAAAGTTTCCTTATTTACAAAAATGACATTACCCTATATTTAACACTCTAAAACCTTGTTTTGTTCCATTTCTTGCTACGATTCGGATTGACGGAGGTGATAGACATTAATGCACTCACAGACTCCCCCTTGGATATTACCGTAGTCAATGTCATAGCTTTCTGTCTTCTTTATATCTCTGAGTCTTTACTAAGCTTTGACAATATCAGCAACACAGACTCCCTCTTCAAGCTTCTCTTGATTCTGCATTCTGAATCAGCTCCCCCTTTCTGTTGACTCTTTATTCAGGCTCCCCCTTTCGTTAAGCTTCCGTGCTTTTAGGATCGATACCTGTCTCTTCGAATACAAGCTCCCCCTTGTGATGAGCTCGTCTTCAGACTCCCCCTTAGCCTCAGCTATCAGGATCGTAGTCTGGTACTTTCATCCGCAAATCTCAAACCATTTATAAGATATTTGACAATTTTAAGATCAAAAACCTAGCTCTAAACATAACCTGGAACATTTCAAATATGTGACAGTGAAAGCTTTTTAGGTTTTTTTCCCATGAATGATGACCTGGTTCTTAAAATATTTTGGATCGAGAACCTGGCTCTATTGCACAAATGTAACAATATGTATTTATCCAAGATTGCCTGGCTCCACTCCACCTATCAAATGACTTTATGTATGACCTTGGAGATTTCACAAACTGTTTTTGAAAATTTTAAAATAAAGTATCAAATGAATGAACCTGATTATTTTTCAGAAACACGATCAGCATACTTAGATTTTGAAACTCAACTTTCAGACATCGGTTGTCTAAAATAAAGCAGAAACAAAATCTTTTTGTATTTTTCTGTAACATAAAGCAGTAAAGAAATATTTACAGACAATATTTTTGTTTGAGTTCGTGTCAGAGGATCATATAAGTTTATGATAAATCACTTGCACCGTCGAGCTATAAACACTCTAAGTTCTAAACGATTCACTTAGATTATCAGTATACTGATCCACTTAAATTTTCACACAAAGTTCAACTGATTCGAGATACGAGTTTAATGTTTTAAGCACTTAACTTATTCGTGTGTCCCACCTCAGAATATACTCCCGTATCAAGATTCCCTAGATTCAGTCTTACAGGTGAATATACCATAATGATATCTGTTCTCTGGGTTAGTGCGAGACCTTGAGATCTCAGGTATGAACTACCGTTCAGTCAAAGAGATGAAGGATCGACTTTAGGTGTGTCCCACTTAGGGATCTTCTTTATAACTGCAATTGATTTATATCTTTCGATATTTTCCAATTTTTATGCTGAGGGTAAGCATTAAGCGCGCAAAGAATTATACGAAGTATAGGCCATTGCTTCAGCAATATCAGAAGACCAGGTATAATACCCCAGATATCAAACAGTATAAAAACCTAATATCTCAGAATCAGGCAATCTCTCAAACAAGATTTCAGGGGTTACCCATATATCCGAGAGATGTTCCCCATGAGATAAGCAAGCTATTGATATTTAAGTTTATATCTCGAAAACAATCTACTAAGTGTGTAAAAACCTATTGGCATATCATTAGTGAGACCGTTTATCACATTTAACTTTCCATTTCTTTAGCGTACTGTGATTGTCTACTGATGTACTATCATTTCCTCTTTTTACACAAAACTCTTTTGAATTTTCTCATGTTTTTGGTTTTTCAAATTTTCAAATTTTCAAATGTTTTTTGTATTTTCTGAAAATATTTACTCCCCCTAAAATTCAAAACATTTAAAGAAAATTTGATAACCGATGTAGATAGCTTTGTTTCGCCAACCATTTTCTGCATCTCATACTCTGTTTTGCAGAAAATATAACATGTAAAGCAAAAAGTACCCCCATGATTTACAACACACTGATTTTTAACAATGTTAAAACCATTTTCAATTGTGAAATAATCATGTTTGTTCAGCCGTGAGGGTTTCAGCGAATTCACTCAACAATTTTTTAAAATTTTTGATTTTTGAAAATTTAAAAACACAAACATATTTTTTCATTTTTCAATTTTCTAACAAAATAAAAACATATTTTTGTATTTTAGATTTTTCTATTTTTAGGGTTTTGAAACATGGTTTATTTATGTACAGAACAAACAAACTCCCTGTTTTCAGTTGCAGGGATCCACAGCCTCCTCTTGTGCCTGGCTGCTCCTCTGTTCAATCTGACATTCAACTATCATCTGGAGCACCTGCACATTCAAATAATTCGATCATTTGAACAATGCAACCCAAGCCTGTTTAGACTCAGGTACCTGAACATAAATCTTTCCAGGTAGAACTGGATAGTTTCGTTCATTCTTCTCAAAAAAACATCTTCATTTTGATTATCACTCATAGAAGTTGTTTGTTTCTTTGCCACCCAGACTTGTCCTTTCAAAACATTCCTATGATAAAATATTGAATCATTTTGAATGTTTTGTTTTGACAAATCATTTTTAGGTTTCCAGATTTGTTTTGGTTCTGAAACATTTTCTTTCTGTTTCCAAATCTGTTGGGTGTCGTTGATTTTGGTTTCCAAGTTTGTTTTGATTCAAACTTGGTTGATTTCTGATGAACAACATCAGATTTCTTTTTCTCAACACCAACATGTTTAAGATGTGGACATTTTCGACTAAGATGTCTAATTTGATCACACTTAAAGCATGTTCTCTTGGAAACATCTTTCGCCTGTTGTTGTTGTTTCTTTTGAGCATAGAACTCTTTGTTGGAACTTATGAGATCGTTCATACTTGTACTGGATTAGCATTATTATAGTTTGTAGCTTGTTTTAAAGTTTAGGGGCATATTTTGTAATTAGATGAAAGTAGCAAACCTGACTTGGTGTAGTTAAGATTCCAGCATAATTATAATTATGCTGGCAAGTCAGGATCTATATAAACCCATGTATTGTTGCCCTAGCCAAGCTTTTGGCTCTTTTGGTGAATATTAGTGTTGTTTACATTCAATCTTTTCTATTGTGCTCAAATCAGATTTCCAAGGTGCTTTATTGATATATCTTCTTGTTTGGATTCAATACAACACTTGTTGTATTCATCATTCCGTTAGCTTCATCTTCATTCTTGATTCTTCTTAACTTTTTCATAGTACAAACACCTAATCAATAGGTGTTTTGGACTAAAACAATTAACCACTGTGATCCGGATTGATATTGGGATCTACAATTTGGTATCAGAGCCTTAGTGCTCTTGGTTGTTGTGTTTTTGTTAAGATTTTTCAAAGTTTTGAAGGTTTTTCATAGTTTCAAGTTTTTCAAAATTTTGGACTCAAAATGGATTGATTTGGTGTGTTTAATGGATAGGTTGTTGTTAATCTGTGATTAGGGAGTCATTTTGGACATTTTGATGCATAAAAACATGGTTTTTGAGTCGTTTTTGGGTGATTAGAGGGTTTTAGTTTGTGTTAAACCCTCTGGTTAGCGAAGATAAATTTGAACATAGCGAAATTATCTTGAATACAGCGAAATTATTTTTGAATACAGCGAACTTGTTTTTTGAATATAGTGAAATCATATTTGAACATAACATAATCATCAATTTCGCCGACTAAAACTCGAGCGAAGTTGCTGATTTACGGCGAAAAAGTGCAAAGTGTCCCTGTAGCGAAACTATCGAAGGCGACTTCGAGAACTGCGATAAAGTACCACAGCGTCTTTATCACGGTGTGCGGCGAAATAAGCCAAACTAACGTGTGTGTTTGTTGTGTCAGCGGAATTAGCTTTCTTCGCTCCTGGAGGACTTCTCCGCGTACCGGCGAAGATACTTGATCAGCAAGGACTATTGGCGAATTTGTCCTGTTTCACTCAAATTCAGGCTACTGTCCGGCGAAAGTTATCATCATCACCGGCGAAGTTGTTCTTTCATCGGTCTGTCAGCGAATTTAGTCTCTGATCAGCCTTCTTTAGTAAAAAAATAAGTCAAAATGTCGGTGAATCAACTAAGTCCAATCGCTCAAGTTGAACTCGAGACCGGAACCACCACAAGACCACCAAAGTTGAAAGGAGCAGAAGATTTCGGTACTTGGAAGAATCGAATCAAGTCATTCTTCGAATTCACTGACTACAATCTATGGCTTTATGTCATCGCTGGACCCCGTGTTCCAACGGTGGTTCAAGGAGATGTGATAATCAACAACAACGACCCCACAACGTTCATTAATGAAGACAAAGCCCTAATCCAACGCGACCGTCGTGCACATGCTGCCTTAACCATGGCTTTGTCAACTGATGACTGTAACATGTTTGAAGAATATAGAACTGCTAATGAACTCTGGCACGCTCTGATCGAACACTACGAGGGAAATGAAGAGCTAATTGAGAGAAAAAGAGACATGGTGCAGAAGCAATACGACATGTTTGGTGGAATTCGTGGAGAAAGCCTTTCTGATCATATCAGTAGCTTTCTGAATATGATGACCAAGATGAAGAAGGCAGGAAATCCTGTCACTAATCGTGCTGCCATAAAGAAGCTTCTTGATTCGCTTCCCAAGGAATGGAGTCTTCAGTGCATGATGATAAAAAGGGATATACTCAACAACCCAAATCCTGTCACTTTGACCGATTTAATCAACACTCTGAAAGCTTTTGAAATGGATGTCAACAAACGCGAAATGAATACAGCTGGTTACTCCCCAAAGGCAGCTCAGACTTCTACTGGACTGAAGAACGTGGCATTTCTAGCTTCAGGAGGCACCAGTAAACAAGCCTCCGAGATGTCCTACTTTAACGTTTCCGCAAGCGCGACAAAGGCTCCACAATCTAGTGATAAGGCTGCTGTGGTTGGTGATACTCAAGCTTTGAAAGTGTCAACTGAACATGTGGCACTTTTTAACATGTTTTTGAGTAGCTATGAAGCTCTAATTTCGGGAGAACTAAAAAAGAAGATGCTCATTGCTGAAGACATGTATCAGGTTAATCCAGATGACATGGAGGAGATGGATTTGAAGTGGCAGATGGCTATGATCACTTTAAGGTTGAAGAAGTTTCCGGATAAAACTGGAAAGCGTGTGGGTCTTGGAAAAGCTGGGTTTGATAAATCTAAACTGAGATGTTACAACTACAAGAATCTTGGTCACTTCAAGCGTGATTGCCCCTTGTTAAAGGAAGGAAACATTGAAGCCACTCCTGCTGTGAAACAAATCACTATCGAAGAAAACAAAACCAACACGTCTCCCAACACACCAAAAGCTCTTGTTGTTGAAGATTATGATTGGGGTGAAGAAATTGCTGAAGCCAAGGAACAAGTCAACAAAGCTCTCATGGCAAAGATCTCAAGCGGGTCGTCATCAAAACAGTTTGAGAAACAGACTGCTGGAATTCCAAAGGGGGACAACATTGCTGACAAAGGTCTGAAAAGCATTCTCATCTCCCCGGAGCCTGAGAAAGGAAAGAATTATGAAGAAGCTGAAAAACCCAAGGAGCATCTTCCTAAGGAGTCATCTGATGAGAAGAAAGAAAAAGTCTCAGCAGCAGCAATGAAAACAGAATCCTCTAAAGAAAAAGCTGACAAAGACTTGGTAAATAGTATTCCACATAACTTTAAAGTAAAGTTATGCACACCAGCATGCGTTGATGTCGTGGCACACTACAAATCTCTTAATCTAGAATTTGAGAGGCAAAAAGACAAAGCTTTAAAATTTAACAAAGAACTTAAACAGAACGAGGCTGCATATCAGAGAAAGTTGAATTCAACTTTAGTTGAAATGCAAACTCTAAAAGAATTTGTTTTTAGAAAAGATTTTATCATTAACGATCTCACAGACAGATTGGAAAAAGCTTTGAACGAAAAGAATAAATTGCAAATTATCATAGACAAGTGGAATGTCAGTCAGAAGGCCTTTACTGACATCAAAAACTGCCAACGACCAACGACCAACGTATGTAAAAGATGGGATCGGGTATAAGGATAGGCAGGGAAATGAAAGGAAACTTTTCTTTTCCACCACATAGCAAAAACTATGTGCCTATGCCAACTCCTCATCCCGACAATGATTTTATAGATGAAAAGGCCTCTGTAGAACAAAATGATTCTTTCAAAAATGAAACAACCGCTAACATTCCTAAAAGTAATGCAGATCCAATTGGGTGTAAAGAAGATGTGTGCAATGAGGATGGAGACTGCGGCGGTTTAAAAATAGGAATAGGTTATTTAGGCGACAGTTATTCCACTGTTAACTGGTTCGCCTGGAACTGTTCTAAGAAAAAAAATATTCGGGATGAATGTAATAATTTAATTAGGACGGATGACTATAATGGCCGTGTGCCTAAATTTAAATCTTTGGATGACTGTAAGGGCCATGTGCCTACATTCGAGACCCGTGATCGTGAACATGCTATGTTTGAATGTCATGATTTAAATTCTGCATTTTGTGAAGATAAAAAAGTTTGTGAATCTCCTGTATTTGTGCCAGAATTGAAAAAGAATAGCTTTGGAAAATTCCTCACCGAGGAAATTCCAGAATTTATTCCATCTCGAACAGGTATGACAGATTCAGAGAAGAAAGTCGCTAAAGATATCAGCAAAGAGGATTCAAACTCTTCTGCCTCAGAAAAGGAAGAAGAGACGTCAAGTTCTGATGAAGAACAAGAATCAGAAAATTCAAGTGAAGATCAAACAACAGAAGGTGAAAGCTCCGAAGATTCAAGTGATGAAACAATTGAAGATCAAAATTCAGAAAGTTCAAGTGAAAATCAGAGCTCCGATGATTCAAGTGACGAAGCAAGTGAAGATCAAAATTCAAGTGAATATCAAACAACAGAAAGCTCATCAGATTCTGACAATGATGATGACTGTTCAGAAGATGAAAGCCGAGTTGACAAGAAAATGAAGAAAGTCGAGAGCTCAAGATACACCGCATCAAAAGACTCATCAAAAAGCTCAAGACACTCATCACATACATCATCTTCTAACACCAAAAAACCCAGACGTAAACGATGTTTTCGCTGTGGTCATTTAGGACATACAGCGAAGCATTGTAAAAACAAGAATTTTCCTAAACCAGAATATGATTTTGTTAAAAATTTCACAGATCAGCTTGATTATCTTAAGAAATCTGTTAAAAATCTGGTAAATTCAACAGCTTATTTTTGGAAGTAAAAAGAGGACATCGTGGGTCAAAACCACGATAGATCCAAAATGAAGCAAATCTGGGTTCCCAAATCAAACTAATTTGTGTATATACTTGTATTTTAGAATAAACTCCAGAAATGGCTTCGAATGCTCATGGAATATATCTGGCATGTTGACAGCGGATGTTCAAGACACATGACAAGCCTAAAGGAACTTCTGAAGAATTTTCATTTTATTGATGGTGATTTCGTGTCATTCGCTGGAGATGAAAAGGGAGGGAAGATCGTTGGAATAGGCGATGTTGTGTCAGAAGCACTTACTTTGGAAAATGTCAACTATGTTCTAGAATTGTGCTACAATCTTATGAGCGTATCACAAGTCTGTGATAAAGGAATATCGGTGCTTTTCAACGACATGGAATGCTTGTTTCTCAAACCTGAATATGTCATTCCTACAGAGATGATCATGCTCACTGCTCCAAGACAAAACAACACATACGTGCTCAACATGAAAAACGCCAAGACAAATGATAACCTGACTTGTTTAATCTCAAAGGCTTCAGAATCGGAGTCACTGCTTTGGCACAGGCGATTGGGGCATGTAAATTTCAAAAATATGAACAAACTCTCTAAGTTAAACTTAGTAAGAGGTCTTCCGATAAAATAATTTCCTTTTTCTGAAAAATGTATAGCATGCGCCCAAGGAAAGCAACACAAGAAATCGCACAAGTCCAAAGCAGTGAACACGATTACTGCGCCGCTTCAGTTGATGGATATGGATCTTTTTGGTCCAATAAGTGTTAAAAGTCTTGCTAAAAGTTCTTACTGTTTGGTCATTACAGATGATTTCTCCCGGTTTTTATAGGTTTACTTTCTTGAAGCCAAGAGTGAGACAGCTGATATCCTTAAGTCTTTCATTCCTTTGATTGAAAACGTGACCAGATTGAAAGTAAAGTCGATCAGAAGTGACAATGGTTCTGAATTCAAGAATCAAAGCTTCATATCCTTTTGTGCTGAAAAGGGAATTCATCTTCAATACAGCGCAGCTAGAACTCCTCAACAAAATGGCATAGCTGAACGAAAGAGCAGAACCTTGATCGAAGCCGCAAGAACCATGCTGGTGGATTCAAAGTGTCACACCCCGACCACGTGGAACATACAAAACGTGGCGGAAATGTCGGGGACTGTTGTAACAGAATTAATTGTTTCAAATCCATGGCAATTGAAGTTTCGTTTTATTGATTAAAGGTGTTACAATGTCTTAACAAACAAAGAAATACAACATAATTAACTAGTCTTGCATCTTTTATTGTCACTAAAGCCCAAGTCTGCCTATGTGTATCTTGATCATCTTATGCAACAGCTCCTGAAAAACACATGTGAAAATAGGTACGTCAGCATAAAAATGCCTGTGAGATACATAGGTTTTGTGAAAATAGGTTCCATGACTTATGTTTGAGAAAAAGTTTAGTCATGAACCTTGTAATTTGCTTTGTTTTGTAAATCATTTGAAAAACAATGAGTTCAGATGATATGTATAAATAAGTGAATAATGTATGGTTAAATGAATAACCATAGTAAAATGGATTTGTATAAGATAAGTTGTTTGTAAAACAATGTCTTGTGAAAAGTATGTTATTTGTATAAAATGTTATATGTCTCAAACTGAAATGATTCAAATAACGCTACAATATGTAATACCATACAAACACTTATATATAGGAAGTACCAGCGGCGTATCCACCATGCTTGTATCATATTACACACGCATCGTTACTTAATCATTTAATCAAACCAAACCACCAAAGTAATGTTTAACAATAGTAGAAATGTTTATGTATGGTCAAATACGGTTCGCAGATACAAACGGTTCACAGATACAAACGGTTCACAGATATAAACGGTTCACATATACAAACGGTTCACAGATATAAACGGTTCACAGATATAAACGGTTCACAGATACAAACGGTTCACAGATACAAACGGTTCACAGATATCAACGGATCATAGATACAAACGGTTCACAAATATCAACGGATCACAGATACAAACGGTTCACAGATATAAACAGTTCACAGGTACAAACGGTTCACAGATATCAACGGATCACAGATACAAACGGTTCATAGATATAAACGGTTCACAGGTACAAACGGTTCACAGATATCAACGGATCACAGAGTTAAATGATTACAACGGTTCACATAGTCAAATGTTTACAACGGTTCAATATGTAGTATAATGTGTTCATATGCTGGATAAGCATATGCAACAGAAAAGCAATGAAAAACAATGTACTAAGTATGCACATAATGGACATACATAGCATAAAGTGTATTGAAATCATGTACTAACGAACATAGCATGTCTATGATGTGAAAACAGGAAAGCATGAAAGTAACAAGTAGGCACATGTGTTTCACCCCAAAACAGTTTGGAAAACAGTAAAAGAGGGGTCTATGTACTCACCTGAGATTGCTCAGTAGTTCTGGAGTGACAACTAAACAATGCTAGAGATCGCGGATATCAAACGGCACCTAGTATAGGTAACTATGTTAATAAACCGGACCTAGATCGGAAGATTGGGTAGCATTAGGGTTTGTAAACCAAACGAGTGTAGAGACTCGTGTCATTTGGTTTAACAAAGCCTACATACTAAATGAAACTTAACCTGAGTGATTTCGACCCATTACGACCCGTTTAGGTAGCTTATGCTACTTTAACGCGTCGTTCGCGTGAAACGCGTTCGAACCGCCTAACTAGTCCTATGATAAGTGTTATATGCCTAAACATGTTACATAATCAGTTATGTGACAAAGGTTTAGGTTACATATGCTTAATTACCAATTATACATGAAAAGGGTATTCTGGTAATTTACCTAAGGCATATAAACTTTCTATCATACAACTACTTAAACGATGTGACCATAGGGTATAACCTCGGAAGGTTATGCCCTATACTAGGGTCACCTAATGTATTTGGTCGGATCCTAATGATCGACCAAACTGGGCCGGGTTCGAAGGTATAGGCGATTTATTAGATCGCCTACCCTATGACCCTAGACAACGTGGTAATCAGTGGGCATAGTCCCAAGGGACTATGACCAACGTGATTACACTCACGTTGCGAAGTTCAAACGAACTTCGCATTGACCATTACTGGTCAACGCTGAAAGTCAAACAAAGTTTGACTTTCTGACTCGAAAAGCAATAAAATAAGGAAAAGAACGAAAGAATACTTACGAAGGGTCCCCGAATGCTAATCCCGATTCAAGAATCTCAGGTATGAAACAATGGTTTCAACTTAGAGGTTCTCAAATCAGAATTCTAGTGATTTTAGCAATGGGGGGTATGGGGTATTTATAGGAATACCCGAACCGTTAAGATCGTTTCATGGAAAACGTGCCTTAATCCCATCCGTACATGTGTTGCAAAGTTATGGTCTTTAGGTGTTTAAATTCCATCCATACATGTGTTGCAAAGGTATGGTGTTTAGGTGTTTAAATTCCATCCATACATGTGTTGCAAAGTTATGGTGCCAACATTCCATCCTTATCCGCTGACTAAGCAAGTTAGAATGTGTGGTTGTGAATTAAACAACGGCTAATACATCGAATCTGGTCCCGAAAACGCAAAACTGAGTTTTCTGCATGTTTTCTGTCCAGCATAGGCAGTCGCGTAGCGCGACTGCATAGGCCCTTAGGTCTCGCGCTACGCCACTGCCCCTCTGTTTCAGAAATGTTTCCAAAATGGCAGGTTTAGTCCCTGCAGCCCTTTTAAGCGATTTTCGATGCGTTTGAACCCCGTTAACCTCATTTCAAGGCTCTAAAATGAAGTTAAAGTATAGGGAACACAAAACATGCTCAAAAATATGCCGGATGATGGTTCGTTTGGTCGTACGAACGCGATGTTTGCTTAATTACGACGGAATGCGCACAAGCGCGAAAAACGATCCAAATGACGCGACGAATGGATTTTTCTTATGGCGAACACTAAAATATAATATAGTCATGCTTACATAAATTTTTGGATGTCCGGATGTATTCAGAACGTAAGTTATGCGCGAAAATGCAAACTTGTGCACTTTTTGACACTTTTAGTCCCTGAATGACCCAAAAGTTTATTTTAGCATACCGAACCCCTCAAAGCCTATTTCTAAGCTATGTAAAGGATATTTATGGTATGTTTAACTTATGGTCATGTTCCGGAATGTCTGTTACAGTTCAAATTGGCATACTTTCGCAGTTTGTCAACTTTAGTCCCTGTAAGCGATATAACTTTGATTTCACCACATCAAACCTTCCAAAACTTATATCTAAGTTATGTAAAGGTTATTTAAGGTATGTTAAACCTATTTCACTATTCCGGAGTGTTCGTTGCATTAAACTGGTTATATTTACGCATCAGTGCGCGTATAACCTTCCAGAAAGCGATTTAGAGCTTGAAATCGAACAAGACTTGATATGTGCAAAAGATACACATATTTATACAAGTCCAAAGTATGAAATACAATATTTCATTGGTTTGGAATTTGTTTGATGGTTGAAATGACACAGGTGTTACAGTCTCCCCTACTTTAGGAAATTTCGTCCCGAAATTTAGTTTTAGAGGAAACTTGTGGAGACAGCTGTGACGGTTTTGCCTTCAGACAAATCCATTGAGCCCTTAAGTAAAACTCTGGGCCATGTTAGGATTCTTAACAACGATGTCAACCCTCAAATTGAAGTCATTGTAGTAACAAAACATGGAGTTTTGAACTATAGACAGGAGAACAGTTCCCGTGAAGAATTATCATAGGAAACTTGTGTGTGCTTGAAATCAGAATTGGGTAGTGTGAGAATAAATGACATTGGTCAAAGTCCAAGACTTCTCCCGTATCATTACTCTTGCCACTGTTGGTCTTAACACATGACAAAACTTCCTGTGGTTCCTATGCACTGAACTCCATAATTATGTAGGCCTCCATAATTACGTAGTTCCTTGCACAGTCCGCACAGTTTATTTCATAATGCGTATGGGGAAAAAAAATTAAACGAATAATCTCTTGAACTAGACCTCACGAGGGTCTATCTAACTACATAAACACATGATACATTTAACTAGATTGTCGAACCAATCTATTTAACTTAACTACTCAAGAGAATTATTTAACTACTACATCGACGTAGGATGTATTTAACTACTACACCGACGTAGGATGTATTTAACTACTACACCGACGTAGGATGTATTTAACTACTACACCGACGTAGGATGTATTTAACTAGATTGTCGAACCAATCTATTTAACTTAGATCGACGTAGGATCTCTTTAACTACTACACCGACGTAGGATGTATTTAACTAGATTGTCGAACCAATCTATTTAACTTAGATCGACGTAGGATCTCTTTAACTACTACACCGACGTAGGATGTATTTAACTAGATTGTCGAACCAATCTATTTAACTTAGATCGACGTAGGATCTCTTTAACTACTACACCGACGTAGGATGTATTTAACTAGATTGTCGAACCAATCTATTTAACTTAGATCGACGTAGGATCTCTTTAACTACTACACCGATGTAGGATGTATTTAACTAGATTGTCGAACCAATCTATTTAACTTAGATCGACGTAGGATCTCTTTAACTAAATTACCTACGGGGAATATTTAACTACATCGACGTAGGATGTATTTAACTTATCATCACATGTTGCCCTTAAACTTTGGAATAGTACTTTATAATCCAAGGGACTTAACTACAACGTAGAAGTCCATTAAGGATTTAAGATAGTACCTTTTTGAATATCCTACTATGAATCCTTCATATGAAGATAAGAAAGATTCTATGAGGATTCGGATAACGAATATCCAGAGTATACAAAAACACAAAATGCATAAACACATAGTCACGTAACCATAAAATTGTTTATCTAGATCTTTAATTTGTTATCTTTGGACGCGGATACTTAAAGCACACCAGGAATCCAATTCGTGGATTTCATTTGGTACTTTAATTATTTCAAGAATCTATCTATAAGGATAGGATAATCTTTAAAAGAAATTCGGCTTTGTCCCTATTGAATTGTGATGTACGTATTGAATCATATAAAGAATTCAATTTAAGGACTCCGATGAATGATACCCATCCACAAGGATCTAATTATGAGGATAGAAAGATCCTACATGGATTTTGGAGTTTGTGTAACGAGAGTGTTCCGACACCTTGCACTAGGCGTGCTTACGTCGATACACAAGGTAGAAAGTTCATGAGGTTGAGGCGCCAGATATGCCAAGCGACATATGAAGCAGAGTTTGAAGGTTGAGCAGCAGCAGGTTTTGTAACAGCTTTGCTTTAGATTACAAAGCGGCATATGTTAACCAAATGTCTCCATCGTCCACCGTGGGTACATTTGAAACAAGGTATTTGATTTGAATAATGACAATGGCATTGATTGCACCAAGGAGCAGTTCCCTTATACAGCTTCACCCCTGAGGCGAGTCATGGTGATAGCTAAGTCAACGGTCCTCTGGAGTACGACGCCTATTTGCTGGGTAGCTGCAGCACCTGGTTCGGACATTGTTGTTGCGATGAAGAAGCATCTTGAAGATAACGAAAGGCATAGGAGGAAACAAGCGAAAGATAGTCAAAAGGAAATGACAAGGCATGTAGATTGTGACCATTTGTTTGTTACCAAAGGCAAACAAATGAGATAGTGACTAATCAAAGTAAGCGGGTCAATATAATGTATCGCGAAGACATGCTCGCCTATAAGTGAACACTCATCCCAAGAATTCCCAGGTAAGCACAACTGGTCTCGCGTCTGATGAGATGTATACGAAGTGCTTGCCTAGACAGAAAACCCAGGATACCGGCATTCACCCTTCCAGTTTGCACGTGTTCACATTATTAAAAACCCAAAACCTTGACGAGGGTTTTGAAAACTCAAAGGGGTTCAAAACCGTATAACAGAGGGTTCAAAACCTAGTAATCAATCATCCTAGAACAGATGATTAGTTTTCAAAGCGGTTTTGAAATTTATGTTCTTGTTGTGATTGTCGCCTAAGGATAGGTGACGGTATTGTTTTATTACTAAACGCAAGTAAACTCGCGTTAGGGTCCTAAGAAGGTTATAGACTAGGTCAAAGCATTACTAATAACCTAATTCCCTATAACCATTGGCTCTGATACCATCTTTTCTGTCACACCCCGACCACGTGGAACATACAAAACGTGGCGGAAATGTCGGGGACTGTTGTAACAGAATTAATTGTTTCAAATCCATGGCAATTGAAGTTTCGTTTTATTGATTAAAGGTGTTACAATGTCTTAACAAACAAAGAAATACAACATAATTAACTAGTCTTGCATCTTTTATTGTCACTAAAGCCCAAGTCTGCCTATGTGTATCTTGATCATCTTATGCAACAGCTCATGAAAAACACATGTGAAAATAGGTACGTCAGCATAAAAATGCCTGTGAGATACATAGGTTTTGTGAAAATAGGTTCCATGACTTATGTTTGAGAAAAATTTTAGTCATGAACCTTGTAATTTGCTTTGTTTTGTAAATCATTTGAAAAACAATGAGTTCAGATGATATGTATAAATAAGTCAATAATGTATGGTTAAATGAATAACCATAGTAAAATGGATTTGTATAAGATAAGTTGTTTGTAAAACAATGTCTTGTGAAAAGTATGTTATTTGTATAAAATGTTATATGTCTCAAACTGAAATGATTCAAATAACGCTACAATATGTAATACCATACAAACACTTATATATAGGAAGTACCAGCGGCGTATCCACCATGCTTGTATCATATTACACACGCATCGTTACTTAATCATTTAATCAAACCAAACCACCAAAGTAATGTTTAACAATAGTAGAAATGTTTATGTATGGTCAAATACGGTTCGCAGATACAAACGGTTCACAGATACAAACGGTTCACAGATATAAACGGTTCACATATACAAACGGTTCACAGATATAAACGGTTCACAGATATAAACGGTTCACAGATACAAACGGTTCACAGATACAAACGGTTCACAGATATCAACGGATCATAGATACAAACGGTTCACAGATATCAACGGATCACAGATACAAACGGTTCACAGATATAAACAGTTCACAGGTACAAACGGTTCACAGATATCAACGGATCACAGATACAAACGGTTCATAGATATAAACGGTTCACAGGTACAAACGGTTCACAGATATCAATGGATCACAGAGTTAAATGATTACAACGGTTCACATAGTCAAATGTTTACAACGGTTCAATATGTAGTATAATGTGTTCATATGCTGGATAAGCATATGCAACAGAAAAGCAATGAAAAACAATGTACTAAGTATGCACATAATGGACATACATAGCATAAAGTGTATTGAAATCATGTACTAACGAACATAGCATGTCTATGATGTGAAAACAGGAAAGCATGAAAGTAACAAGTAGGCACATGTGTTTCACCCCAAAACAGTTTGGAAAACAGTAAAAGAGGGGTCTATGTACTCACCTGAGATTGCTCAGTAGTTCTGGAGTGACAACTAAACAATGCTAGAGATCGCGGATATCAAACGGCACCTAGTATAGGTAACTATGTTAATAAACCGGACCTAGATCGGAAGATTGGGTAGCATTAGGGTTTGTAAACCAAACGAGTGTAGAGACTCGTGTCATTTGGTTTAACAAAGCCTACATACTAAATGAAACTTAACCTGAGTGATTTCGACCCATTACGACCCGTTTAGGTAGCTTATGCTACTTTAACGCGTCGTTCGCGTGAAACGCGTTCGGACCGCCTAACTAGTCCTATGACAAGTGTTATATGCCTAAACATGTTACATAATCAGTTATGTGACAAAGGTTTAGGTTACATATGCTTAATTACCAATTATACATGAAAAGGGTATTCTGGTAATTTACCTAAGGCATATAAACTTTCTATCATACAACTACTTAAACGATGTGACCATAGGGTATAACCTCGGAAGGTTATGCCCTATACTAGGGTCACCTAATGTATTTGGTCGGATCCTAATGATCGACCAAACTGGGTCGGGTTCGAAGGTATAGGCGATTTATTAGATCGCCTACCCTATGACCCTAGACAACGTGGTAATCAGTGGGCATAGTCCCAAGGGACTATGACCAACGTGATTACACTCACGTTGCGAAGTTCAAACGAACTTCGCATTGACCATTACTGGTCAACGCTGAAAGTCAAACAAAGTTTGACTTTCTGACTCGAAAAGCAATAAAATAAGGAAAAGAACGAAAGAATACTTACGAAGGGTCCCCGAATGCTAATCCCGATTCAAGAATCTCAGGTATGAAACAATGGTTTCAACTTAGAGGTTCTCAAATCAGAATTCTAGTGATTTTAGCAATGGGGGGTATGGGGTATTTATAGGAATACCCGAACCGTTAAGATCGTTTCATGGAAAACGTGCCTTAATCCCATCCGTACATGTGTTGCAAAGTTATGGTCTTTAGGTGTTTAAATTCCATCCATACATGTGTTGCAAAGGTATGGTGTTTAGGTGTTTAAATTCCATCCATACATGTGTTGCAAAGTTATGGTGCCAACATTCCATCCTTATCCGCTGACTAAGCAAGTTAGAATGTGTGGTTGTGAATTAAACAACGGCTAATACATCGAATCTGGTCCCGAAAACGCAAAACTGAGTTTTCTGCATGTTTTCTGTCTAGCATAGGCAGTCGCGTAGCGCGACTGCATAGGCCCTTAGGTCTCGCGCTACGCCACTGCCCCTCTGTTTCAGAAATGTTTCCAAAATGGCAGGTTTAGTCCCTGCAGCCCTTTTAAGCGATTTTCAATGCGTTTGAACCCCGTTAACCTCATTTCAAGGCTCTAAAATGAAGTTAAAGTATAGGGAACTCAAAACATGCTCAAAAATATGCCGGATGATGGTTCGTCTGGTCGTACGAACGCGATGTTCGCTTAATTACGACGGAATGCGCACAAGCGCGAAAAACGATCCAAATGACGCGACGAATGGATTTTTCTTATGGCGAACATTAAAATATAATATAGTCATGCTTACATAAATTTTTGGATGTCCGGATGTATTCAGAACGTAAGTTATGCGCGAAAATGCAAACTTGTGCACTTTTTGACACTTTTAGTCCCTGAATGACCCAAAAGTTTATTTTAGCATACCGAACCCCTCAAAGCCTATTTCTAAGCTATGTAAAGGATATTTATGGTATGTTTAACTTATGGTCATGTTCCGGAATGTCTGTTACAGTTCAAATTGGCATACTTTCGCAGTTTGTCAACTTTAGTCCCTGTAAGCGATATAACTTTGATTTCACCACATCAAACCTTCCAAAACTTATATCTAAGTTATGTAAAGGTTATTTAAGGTATGTTAAACCTATTTCACTATTCCGGAGTGTTCGTTGCATTAAACTGGTTATATTTACGCATCAGTGCGCGTATAACCTTCCAGAAAGCGATTTAGAGCTTGAAATCGAACAAGACTTGATATGTGCAAAAGATACACATATTTATACAAGTCCAAAGTATGAAATACAATATTTCATTGGTTTGGAATTTGTTTGATGGTTGAAATGACACAGGTGTTACACAAAGCTTCCAATCATCTTTTGGGCAGAAGCGGTAAATACAGCATGCTATGTTCTGAACAGAGTTCTCATTGTAAAACCTCACGGAAAAAATGCATATGAACTTCTCTTCAAAAGAAAGCCGCTCATCGATTTCTTCAGACCGTTCGGATGGTGTTGCACTCTTCTGAATACTCAAGAGAATCTCATCAAATTCGAAGCAGTGGGTGACATTTGCTACTTTATGGGATATTCGTCCACACAGAAAGCCTATAGAGTCTACAACAAACGGACAAAGATGGTGATTAAATCATATTACGTGGACTTTCAAGAAGGAAATTACACCAACACCGGAAGCACCCCTGATTGGTTTTATGATGTGGGTGTAATTTTCAACACCTTCGAAATTCCAGAAGATGTTCCAGAAGCAGAACCTGCTGAAGTTGCTCAAGTTGAACCTTTTTTTGATTCTTCAGATATTGGTGTAACTCCTTTCACTACCCGTTTCTCTCCATTTTCTGCTGATCCACTTCTCTCTGTGGACGAAGTAAATGGTGACATTTCGCCTGAGAACACCCCTGAAAACGGTGCTTCTTCTTCACAGGCGAATGTGGATGAACCTACTCAAGAAGATGACCTTCCAGTATTCTACGTTGACGAACACTTCACCAACCTTCCACAGCAAATTGAGTCTCACACAAATGCAGGATACAAGATAAATCGCAATCATCCTCTTGAAAATGTCATAGGCGCAGTAGAAGAAGGAGTACGTACACGAGGTCAGTCATCAAGTATCAACAAAGGGCTCTATGCATCTTTTCTCTAGCAGTCCGTACCTCGTGACATTGAAGAAGCCATTCAAGACTCCAGTTGAGGAAGAACTATCTCAATTTCGCAAACTCAAAGTTTGGGAGTTAGTAGATTTACCTGAAGGAAAGTTTCCGATTGGTACAAAATGGGTCTTTCATAACAAAATGGATGATCGTGGAGTAGTGATCAAGAACAAGGCTAGATTGGTGGTGCAAGTTTTTCGTCAGGAAGAAGGAATTGATTACGAAGAAGTTTTTGCTCCAGTTGCAAGATTGGAGGCAATCAGAATATTCCTGGCATACGCGTCATACAGGAATTTCAAAGTTTTTCAGATGGACGTAAAGAGCGCTTTTCTGTATGGGAAGGTAAAGGAAGAAGTCTACGTGTGTCATCCTCCGGGTTTCGGAGATCCTCATTTTCCAGGTCGCTACTACAAGTTGGACAAAGCCCTCTACGGTCTTCACCAAGCTCCGCGTGCTTGGTACGAGACTTTGTCAACTTATCTTTTGAAGTGTGGATACACCAGAGGAACGATCGACATGACTCTCTTCACCAAATGAATCGGAGAAGACGTAATGCTGGTCCAGATTTATGTGGACGATATCATCTTCGGGTCAACAAATGAGGAGTTATGTAAAGAATTCGAGACCGTGATGAAGGCGAAGTTCGAAATGAGCATGATGGGAGAACTCACGTTCTTCTTAGGGCAAGAAGTGAAGCAAAAGGAGGACGACATTCTTATTCATCAGGCTAAGTACATTCAGGATATTCTCGAAAAGTACAACATGAACGACTACAAAGTTGCAAGCACCCCGTTTGCCTCTCAGACAGAGCTTACTCTAGATCCTCAAGGAAAACCAGTGAATAAATCCTTCTACCGCTCAATGATAGGCTCTCTGATGTACCTAACTGCAAGCAGGCCTGACATTATGTGGGCAGTCTGTCTCTGTGCTCGTTTTCAGACAAATCCCAAAGAATCACATGAAACCGCTGTAAAGCGCATCTTCCGCTATCTTAAAGGAACTCCGAAACTAGGTCTTTGGTATCCTAAAGATAGTAATTTTGATCTTATTGCTTATTCTGACAGTGATCATGCAGGTTGTAAAGTGGATCGTAGGTCTGTATCAGGAGGATGTCAATTCTTGGGAAATCGTCTGATCGCTTGGCAAAGCAAGAAGCAGACAACGGTGTCCACCTCCACCGCTCAAGCTGAGTACACTTTAGCCTATAATTGTTGTTCACAAGTTCTATGGATATAAAATCAGTTGTTGGATTATGGAATCAACATCATAAAGACTCCTATATTCATCGACAATGAGGCATGTCTGGGAATTGTGAAGTATCCCATCCACCACTCCAGAACAAAGCATATCGAAATTCATATTCACGCAATTCGAGTTGCCTACAAGAAAGGATACATTCAAGTGGTGCCAGTGGATACAACACAACAACGGGCAGGCATTTTCACGAAAGCCTTTGATAAAACTCGATTCAACCAGCTGGTAACCTGGTTGGAAATGGTCAATTTCCTTGAATGGAAGTGAATCTTGTTGTCCAAAATAGTTTTGTAAATACTCTATCCTTTGTTGTTAAAAAAAAAAAACGTTTCTTGAAAGTAAAACCAGTATCGTTAAACGTTGCCCACCAAAAAGATTTTTTGAAAGATTAAAATTTCATTTTCGGGCAAATGGACTCTCGAAAATAAAGATTTTAGGGGGGATATTCCAGAAAATCAAAAATTAGGTGCTTGTGTCTGACTCCTGTCAGAAGAAATGATAGAAAATTGCTAACACTTTGTCATTTCTTGAAAAACAGAAAACAAAAGAAATCGGGGTACCAAGCAACGACGTGTCAGTAGATTCAGCAACACCAACGAGTAAACTGATGTTAGGGAGCAAAACATAACATCTACACAAGGATTCTCGCTTTTCTCAGGCATTACGCATCATAGTGGGTAACACGTTGCGGCATATGGCTTAATGGTCTTAAATCTTGCGTTGATAGATTGCCAAAGTCTGAGATCTCGGGTCTTTATATTGGTTTTTCATTCGGGGTTATCATAGTTGTTCTTCTGCTGCATCCAGATACATGCTGACCTAGACGCTATGATATCTTCTCATAATAAGTGCCAAAATGGCCAAAACCTTGAATAATAAGTGCCAAAAATGGCCAAAACCTTAAGATGGATTAGTTTGGTCTCTCTGCTGTACGAAAGTACTGACCTGTTCACCAAACTGTCTATCATCAAATCGTACCAAATCTGGTATCTGTCTCCACCCTCGGTAGTTTTCGGGATCTCTGCTATACGACAGTACTGACCTGATCTCCACTCTATCGTTGAAAAGAATGAATCCAATATACTCACCTGTTATGAGGAACCTTTGTGCATACCTTGATCGCGGGGGTATGTCCTGATGTGGGACTCACGGGAGTAATGATTCTATTCTCAATAGCTTGTGTGGGGGCCATAGAAGTCTTGTCAATATTACCGAAAACATGATAATCGCGCTCTCTGAAGGCATGTTGAAAGAAGGATGCATGGATTTAAGCGGACAAACATACTGGCAGTTTTTCTTGTGCCTTGTTTCTCTAATAATAATAATAAATAAGAAATTGACAAGTGTTGGCAATATGATCTTCTGCAGGTAAGTCGACGAGCGTCAAAAGAATCAAGAAAATCAGCTTAAAATGGAACCTCACAAGATTGAAAAACGAAGTTCGGAGTAAAAAATGCCCAAATTTTCTCTAGTCTGTAAATATTTCATAATTTATGCTATTTTAAACAAAAATGGGCATGTTTTTCGAGAAAGTTTAAAATTCACGAGCGTATTCAAAATTGGTTTTGAAAAGAAGTTGTAAAACCCCAAAGGTGGCGAAATTAAGATTCCGACGAAAATAACTATTTCGCCAAAAACCTTAAACCGCCTATAAATTTTGCTTAACCGACTTCATTTCAAATTAAAAAAAAACCGATACTTTCTCTCTCTCTCTAATCTAATCTACGGATTAACATCACACAAGATTCTCACAAGATTCATTTTCATTCAAGATCTTCAGGTAATCTCCGAGTTAATCATCAACTACAACCTCTGCATTCATTGTTTCATGACTTCGGTTAACAGTTTATTGTTTGAATCTTTATGGTTGGTTTCTTTGTTCATAGACTTTAGATCTTGAATTAGTAACCTCTAGGATATGTTCTGAATGATTAAAACCGGTCTTGCAGACATTTCAAGATGCTTGATCATGTCTAGATTAGTCTGTGATCATTGTTGAATAACACAAGAAATCAGTTAGGGTTTTTGAAAGGGTTTTTCAAGAAATTTATGATGCCAGCGAAATAGTGATGAATATGGCGAAGACCATGGCGAAATTATTGTGAATCAGGAATTTCAAAAGTTTTGAACACGAGTTCGAGCAACCGGCGAAATAATTTATTTCGCCGGTGAAGTCGGCTTAGACAATTGTCTTTGCTGCCGAATCAATTAGAGAACAAATCCTACCTTCGCCGGCAACATCAACGAAATTAAATTCAAATCACATATTTATTTTCGTCGAAATCATTCGATACCAGCTCTTGTCACCGGCGAAGATATCATCATCGAAACTTGACCTGTCTTCTTAGTTGTTGCCGACGAAATCACCCGTGATCAGTTATTGTCGCCGGCGAAATAGATTGATCTCGGCAAGGATCATCAGCGAAGACACCATTTGGGTCTTTCAGCGATTTTGTCATTTATTCTGTTTTCTCAATTTAAAATTTGACTTGTAAATATTTTCTAAAATCTTATTATCTTTTATTTAACCTAAAATATGTGTAAATATTTTCTAAATTTATCTTTTTCTTATTTGATATGTAAATATTTTTCTTAATATGAATATTGTTTTTAATTATAGTATCTCGTTGTAAATATTATATCTTTACGTAATAAACTTCTTAACTTGGCTCGTTTGTTGTGTCAGAAACAAGATGGTGAAAATTATCGAGTGGGATAAGACATTGAAGCATAATCAGAGCAGCAATCTTGAGAAAGTACCACAAGATTTCCAAGACGCAGCAAGATGGATACAGTCAAGCAGGATTGGCTATGCGGTTGAAACAGAAGTTCCCATTTATCGAATCCATATTCAAGAGTTCTGGCAAACCGCAAAACCCGAAACTATCAACAAAGCCAGAGGAATATCTGCAACAGTCCACAACAAACGAGTAGTTGTAACTGAAGAAAGGATCCGCAAGGTTTTGAAGCTGAAAGATAACGCACAAGATCCAATCAGCTTGAACAAGGACGATGTTTTGGATGGTTTCCGGGGCATGGGATACGTAGGAGACTTCAGTCAAAAGAAAGAGATAAAAAATGGGCTCACAAGAGATTGGAGATTCATAGTACACGTAATTGCTACGAGCTTAGCTCATCGTAAAGGTGGATATGACGGCCTGAATCTGGAGTGGTCGGCAGCAATGTTAAACTTGTGTTTGAATCAAAAGTTCAACCTCTCGGGTTTATTTTTCAATTACATGCTCGAGAATGTAAGAGGGCCGACTTGGGCAATGTATCCCAGATTCATCCAGATGCTGATCAACGATCAATATGAAAATCCGCCGCATGATGGAAACCTCTACACCTTTCATATTCCCACAAGTCGATAATTCACAGAGATCAAAACGAATGAATGGGTGATGTTACATGACTGGATGTATACTGCCGAGAGACTGCCGTTGGTCAAAGAAGCTTATAGAAAGTACAGAGAAGCAGTTCAAGCAAAACAACAAAGAATCGCGCAAGAGGCTGCGGAAAAAGAAAAAGAAAAATTAAAAGGAAAAAGAAAAGGAAAGCAAGCAGCTGACGATGAACCACCAAAGAAGAAGAAATCCTCTGAAAACCCAGAAAGACTTATGGGTGCAAGCTTCAGAGCTGCCGAATCAGAAGAACGTCGTCAACACATTCAAGACATGTAGAAAATTCATGAAATGCAAGAAAAGGGAAAGAGAGAAAAGAGACTTGAAAGACGAGAAATGTCTGAATCTGAACGACCAGTTGTAGTAGCAGAAGAAGTGCAAACACAGGATGATTTTGTTGACACATTACTAGTTGATCCACAAGAAACCTCTGCAAGCAAGTCAACTTCCCCAAAGAAGAAGTCAACGGATGAAGGATCTTCCAGATTTCCTCAAGTAAAACCAACAAGGATCTCAAAGCCTCCAGTGGCTCCTCAAAGGGTTCGTCAATTTCAAGAGTTATATGATAAACTTGTCAAGGAGATCGGTCCAACTTCAACTAAAGAAATCTGCCTTCTCAAGAATCAAGTGAATGATACAAACATCTTGAGAGAAAAGTTAAAGGATCAACGGAAGAAAAACAAAGAAATTGTAGGTGCATTACGTCTGTCGACTTTGTCTAGTATCGAGTCTTATAATAGAATTGTTAGATCAGGGCACGTTGTATGATAAATCTAGGGTTTGTGTGTTAAAGGCTAATTTCGCATGAAATGGTATATGCTATTTCGTACGAAATAGCAAGCTGCTATTTCGCACGAAATAGTAAGTGTAATTCCATGCGAAATTACCAAGCCTATATATACCCTTGATGTCAAGTCATTTGTAAAGAAATTAGATTCCGGTACCGAAGTGCTGCCGATGTGTCGATTGATCTGTAAACTTGTTAAATCAATAAACAAGACAATTAGAAGTGATTCAAGCTGTTTTCAAGTCAATTCATCTGTTTCCGCCTTTTGAATTGATTAGAATTCTTCTGAACGACTCATTTGGTCGTGAAAACGATCCTACAAGTGGTATCAGAGCCCAGAAGGAAGAATTTTTACCAAAACAGCCATAAAACTTGACTTCTACACCTTCTTTTCAAAATTAAACAGTATTTCACGGTCAAAATGTTTTGTTATACAAGTGGTCATCAGAAATTAAAATTGTGTTTTTGTTTCTACAAGTGGAAAGCAAATAATAAAATTTGTCAAATTGTTTAATTTGTAAATCTTATTTTGAGGTAGAGAATGTGCAGGTTATGGCTATGATAGAGCCAGGTTACGATTCTAAAAACCTGTGAGCTTGTGAAAGCAAGACTATGATCCTAGCACAATTCAAGGGGGAGTCTGCTAGTAAAGAGGAGTCTGAAGATGCAAGAGTCAGATTTGTTTCCTGAGGTTCACGCTAATTGCTGATGCTAATGATCTTAAGGAATCAAGAAATCTGATCAAGAGTCAGAGTGAGATAAGTCCAGGTGGAGATTCTGGAGTCGAAAAGAAAAAGAGGATACTGAAGATTGTTAGATCAACATTCAAGGGGGAGTTTGAATGATAAAGAGCCTAAAGACTGATAAAGACTGAAGACTGTTAAGACTCGACACCGAAGAATTCGTCAACATCCGAGGGGGAGTCTGTAGGTGCATTACGTCTGTCAAATTTGTCTTGTATCGAGTCTTATAATAGAATTGTTAGATCAGGGCACGTTGTACGAGAAATCTAGGGTTTGTGTTGTTAAAGGCTAATTTCGCATGAAATGGTATATGCTATTTCGTACGAAATAGCAAGCTGCTATTTCGCACGAAATAGAAAGTGTAATTCCATGCGAAATTACCAAGCCTATATATACCCTTGATGTCAAGTCATTTGTAACGAAATTAGATTCCGGTACCGAAGTGCTGCCGACGTGTTGATTGATCTGTAAACCTGTTAAATCAATAAACAAGACAATTAGAAGTGATTCAAGCTGTTTTCAACTCAATTCATCTATTTCCGGCTTTAGAATTGATTAGAATTCTTCTGAACGACTCATTTGGTCATGAAAACGATCCTACAGAAATGAATGCTTATGTAGCCAAACAATCAAAATTCATTAGATTCCACCAGCACGGGATTGAGAAATTATACAGAATGATGAAAAGTATATGTGTGAAGATAGAGATAGAGCCTATGTTCTCCTTCGCGGAGGTCTTCGACTTCGAGGCATTCATGGAAGAAGAAACAAACAGAAAAGCAAAAGAAGCCGAAGCGAAGAAAAGGCGTCTAGAGTCGACAGAGAAAGTAACTGAAGGAGATGAGAGCGATGAAGAAGAGGTGGATAGGGATGAAATGCCTGCTAAATTTATTGAATGGGAATTAGAAGAGGAAGTTGTGTATGAACGAGAAGATGGAAAGACTTTCTCTCCTCAGCATCCCGAATGGTTTAAGAAGGAAAGAGAAAAACTTCCTGATTTTTATCAGGTAGTAACTGTTGAAAAGACAGAAGCCACTGATAAAATTATCAGTTGGATGTATAGCAATCTCAGGGGAATGTTTGTGGTCAAAAGAAGAGGTGGGGTAATTCAGTACTTCCGAACAGGGTTTGATCTCTTCTCTCTTCCAAGGTGGGATCTATGCGAACTTGGCCGACTGGATATGCTAAATCCAGAAGATAGAAGCATTGGTGGGGACTTTAAACGCTTAATTGCCAAAGAATGCAACAAAGGTTTCCCAAATCACAAGCCGCAACGTCCGAAGGAGAGTGTCCAAAACAACAAAAGATTCTATTACTAGAAAGGGCAAGGTGACGTGGGTTATTAACCCTGCTAAAGTTGTCACAAGAATTAAGCTTCCAGAAGAAGTTCCAGTATGTCTAAATAAGTTTAAAAAGTGGCTCTATGATGGCCACGCTAGTGAAGCTGTGATTCGATCAACCAAAAATGAAGATATCCGAATCTTAGATCCAATGGATGTGTTTATGTTTGGACTCTCTGACCTAACAGTGCTGAATGCAAGCCGTATAAATGTTGGAGCTGGAAACGCTAATCTTGAAGAGGCCATGTTATTTCAAAGATCAGTGGATAGAACTTGGAAGATAAAAAGAGAGATGCTCGAAATCGTTGATAAATGTAGGATCGTTTTAAGACCCGAAATGAGTTATTCAGAGGTGTTCTTCTCAATACGAGAGGCGGAAACTAACGTATCGAGTTCGAAACAACATGCAATTCACTTTAATTGTCTGTTTGATTGATATAACAACGTTTTACAGTGAGATGACACTTCGGCAGCACTTCGGCTCTCAAACCGGAATCTAATTTCGTTACTAAATGACACGGCTCAACCTAGTATATATAGGCATTGTAATTTCACTTGAACCAGCTCAAACGAAATCACTTTCAAACGAAATCAGTGATTTCGTGTGAAATGACTTGGTGATTTCGTGCGGAATTACAACTTGTAATTTCATGCGAAATTACCTCACAACCTATTTTTTACATTTTTCTCGTACAACGTGCCCTGATCTATCTAATACAATAGAAGACTCGATACAAGACGAAGTCGACAGACGGATGCACCAACAGACTCCCCCTCGGATGTTGACGAAGTCTTCGGTGTCGAGTCTTCAATCTTCAATCTGCAATCTTTATCAGTCCTCTCGAACTCTTCCAAAGTATCTAACAATGTAAAGCATCCTCAATCTCTGTCTTCTTTTTATCTCCAGGATCACCACCTGGCTCTTATCTCACTTTAATTCTCTTGATCAGATCTCTTGATTCCTTAAGTTCATCAGCATCAGCAATTTGCGTGATCTTCAGGATCTGAATCTGGCTCTACTATCTACAGACTCCTCTTTGCTAGCAGACTCCCCCTTACGTTGTGCTTGGGATCCTAGTCTGGCTTTCACAGGTTCTAGAATCAAAACCTGACTCTCTCATAGCCATAACCTAGCTAACCTGCACATCCTCTACCTCAAAGTAAATTTCACAAATTTAAAATTTGACAAATTTATATACCACTAGCAGATATTAACCAAATAATGATTTTACAATGATAATTTCTAACGAACTACTTGTAATAAAAACATTTTCTTTTTTCAAACAATTTTCCAACTCAAACATTTCAAATACACTCTCCCAAACCTTTTGTCCGTCATGTCTAGCACTTGGAATTTTGAAAATCAGCTCTCCAACACCAGTTGTCGAAAATCTTTTTGAAAAAAATTATGCTAAAACATACTAAAAATCTTTTTGGATTTTTTTAAATGAAATGCAGTAAAGAAATATTTACAGACAATATTTTTGTGAGTTTGTGTAAGAGAATCATATCAGTTTATGAGATAAATCACCAACACCGTTAAGCTTTAAACATTTTAAGTTCTAAACGATTCACTTAGATTGCCAGTATATTGATCCACTTAAATTTTCACACAAATTTCAACTGTTTCGAGATACGAAATTAATGTTTTAAAGACTTAAACTTATTCGCGTGTCCCACCTCAGAATATACTCCCGTATCCAGATCCCAATATTCAGTCTTACAGGTGAGTATACCACAGATGATATCTGTAAAGGGTTAAATTACGAGGGCCGTGAGAGCTCAGGCTATTGCTTCCGCAAAATCAGAGAGATGACGGCTTCGACTTTTGGTGTGTTCCCTTTAGAGAATCTTTTCTTCAACAGCACATGATTAGCATTTTTCAATGTTTCATCATTTTTTGTACTGAGGGTGATGCTATATTTCAAACAAGCAGAAAGTATTATACGGGGACTAGGCCATTGCTTCCGCAATATTAGAAGTCCCGGGATAATACCCCAGATATCACTGAGTATAAAGACCTAGTATCTCAGAAAGAGGGACCTTTCAAACAAGATTTCGGGTGTTACCCATATATCCGAGAGATGTTCCCCACGATATAAGCAAGTTTGAAATTTAGGTTTATATCTTGTCACAATCTACTAAATGTGTAAAAACCTACTGGCACATCATCAGTGAGACCGTTTATCACATTTGACTTTCCAATTCTTTAGCATGCTATGATTGTCCACTGATGTACTATCATTTCCTCTTTTTACAACAAAACTCTTTTTGAATTTATCATGTTTTTGCATTTTCAAATTTTCTAATGTTTTTGGATTTTCTAAAATTTCTTACTCCCCCTAAAATGCAAAATCATTTAAGAAATTTGAAAACAAACTATACAAGAAACTTGACAACTGACATCAAATTGCTTCAAATCGCCATCCACTTGGCATAAACAATCAGAACTCCCCCTTACAATAAACTATTTTCCCATTGTGATTTCAAAACACTTAAGTTTGTTTTAATCAAATGGTTTTTCTGGAAAATAAGTTTTGCTGAAATCACATGTAGGTTAGGGGATCAAATCATCACCTTGTTCTTTCAACCACTTGAAAAAAATTATAACAATTTACAAATCAATCATTAATAACCACTTGTAGAAAATTAAGTACAACTTAATGTCCCTAATTTACCACTTGAAAGTTTAAACCCTTCTCCAACCACTTGAAGGTTTTCACAAACACATAAAATTCAATAAAGATGCCGATACCTGCTTCACACTTACCAACCTGGAAGCTTCGGCAAATCATACTTCTTACTTATGAAAAACAGACATCCAAGCTTCTCCAAACTTGGATGTTACCTCCTCTTCTTCACTCGGGGTGTAAGTTGCCTTCTTTGTTTCATAAAATTCTTTTACCCCTTTCACCTTCACATTGACCATCTTCCCAAAAATCTTTTTAACATTTCCATTAAAAAGTCTTTCAACATCAAATTCTTTCTTCTTAGAATAGAATTGATTCGAAATCTCAACATTTCCAATTTTTCTAAAATTTTCAGCCCTCAATGGTGGAAAATGAACATCATCCATTGGCGGTACTGAAGTTTCAATTTTAAGTTCAACTTGTGGCTCCTCTGACTTTGTGGAATCAGATTCATCGCCAGATTTCACATCTGATTTCTTAACAACCCACATTTGGTTGTCAAGATTAACTCTTCTCTTGTAAAATCTTTTGGAACATTCACCAACTTCATATGTTGAATTTTTAAAAACTTTAAATTTTTCAGTTGGTGGTTCATTTTTATCAACAATCTTTTCTTTGAGTTTAGAAACAACTTCCTGTTTAGTATTGGTTGCCATAGGACAATTCCAGGCAATGTGACCAACTTCTTGACATCGGTAACAGGTTCTTGTTTCCTTTCTCTGATAAGATCCATTCTTCTCAGACTTTTGTTTTTCTGCAAAGAACTCTTTGTTTGTTTGCTTCCAGAATGAGCTCTTTTCTTCTTCTTCTTCTTCTTCTTCTTCCAAACTTAACCCTGAAACAAATACAGTTTTTGATTTATAAGTTTTCTCATTTTTATAGTTTTTCGGTGGAATAAAACCCAGACCTTTCTTTTTGTAATTACCATTATGGTTTGGTTTCTTTTGAAAACCAGAACTAGAACTGTAACCCTTTTTCTTGTTTAAACGTTGTTGAACACTTGAGGTGTAAGATTTAGGTTTTTCAGAAAGATTTACATCTTTTATTTCAGAAATATTAATTTCTGTTAATTTGAAAACCTTTTTTATCATTTCTGGTTTAACACCTCTTATTGGAAATTCCTCATTAGAATATAATTTGTCTGAATCATTCAAAGTATAAGCCATTTTGATTAGTTCAACATTCAAATTAGATTTTGATAACAGGAATTCTTTATTGTAAACCCTTTTGATCGACGTCTTTGAACTGTTGACCGACGAACTCGAACTTTCTGACTCAGACTCCTCAACTTTATCCAACACCTGATCGACCACTTTCTTTATTAACTCAGACTCATGATCAGTGTCAGACGATGTGAACGTAACGTCAATATTTTCTGGTAATTCATCAGTTGTTTCGGATTTTAACTTTATATTGACAGCCTTTTTGACTTGCTCCTCATTCGGTTTTCTGGGAGAATAACCTTCCCAAATCGGAGGCGGACACTTGTTATAATTTGCACTTTCTTTCTTACCAGTATCCTTTTCTTCAGTCTTCTTGTCCTGAAAGGCTTCCATACCTGCAACAGTTGGATAAATTCTATCAATCAAATAATCAGAACTAGAATAACTTTGCAATAATCGTCTGATTCTTTCATTTTCTATCTTTTCTATCTCCAACTCTTGCTTCATCTTGGCACATTCTTCAATGTAATGATTAATGGCCTTCTGCTTAGTCATCATCACCGCATTCATCATGGTTAACGCATCTTCTCTTTCAGAATTTGTGTTTTGTAGACCAGTTACTGTTCTATTCAGCACATCATACGATTCTTTCACATAGTTGAGATTGAACAATAAATTTTCTTTCATCTTATCTTGCTCACTCAACTTCTCATCTTTCTCTTCACACTGCTTACATGACTCCAAACACTTTAAACAAGGTTTGATCACTTCAACAATCTTTTCAACTTCGATAATCTTTTCAACTTCGACTATCTTCTCAACTTCAACCACTTTCTCAGCTTCAGACACCTTTTCAGTTTCAACCACTTTCTCATCAACATCAACTACATGCTCAGTAGCTTTATCCTCTTCACTATGTTCAAATTTTTTTTCTTGAACATCACTCTCACTTTTCATCTGTTTCTTTTCTTTTGATGCTTGTTTCTCCTTCAGCTTCTCTACTCTATCTGCAAAATAAAATTGAAAACTTTTAGGAGATAAATGGGTTTTTGCAATATTAATATGCTTTTCTTCCTAATCATCACTTTCATCAATTAATGATTGATCAAACACTGGTGTATGTTCTGAACTATCATCTGAAGAACTAGATTCATCATCTTGATTCTTCTCACCATCAGCAAACACTTTCATCCATTCTTTCATCAAATCTGATTTTTGAACTATCTGTGCAATTAATGCAACTGTTTTTGAATCGAATGGAATATATTTGTCCCAGCTAAAGCCTTCTGCTACTTTTTCATCATCTTGATCAATTATGCCATAATAAGCTTTCTTATTTGCTTCTACGATCATTTTAGCATGTGCAGTTTGTGGTTCCTTTTGTTGATACGGTTGATTAGCAATTTGTTGATATATGGATTTTCGATAATAATCATTTCCACCAAACGGATTCTTTGCTTCACTTGCTTCTCGATTGGTACATTCCCTCTTGAAATGGCCTTTTTCCCTGCATCGAAAACAAGTAACTTTAGATTTATCAAAACCCAAAGTAGAAACTTTTGCATCCAAGAAATCATCTCTTCCTGTAATCATTTTAAACTTTTCAGCTCTCCTCAACACACTCGCTAAACACCACTTTATATCCATCAGCTCCATTTCTTCAGCATCTATCTGATCATAATCTTCTTTCGTCAACATAGGATTTCCAATTCTTCCTGTAACCAATCCTTCATATGATTCCAGCACTGTAACAAGTAATGCCATATGACTTTTGACAACTTCTTCAGAAAAATTTTGACCATTCTGAAGATGCAATGCGATGTTGCAATTTAAGACATGATCATTGTTGCTGTTTGAGCTTTGAAATTGATGACTTGAGCTTGAAGCTTTCGGATTAACACTCGGATATGAAGAAAATCCACTACTGCTGCTTGGACTTTGATTGACTGATCCAGATGAATTTTCAACACTGAAAGCAGTTTGGATTTTTGGACTTGCTTCTACATTTTGAACACTCCCTTTGAAGTACATCTTAACATCTTGTTGTGCACTTGGATTGTTCATCCTAGCAATCTTTTGTTGCTCAAGATCTTGAGCTTCAATCTTTTCGATGAACTGTGAAATTGTCAAACCATCATATTCACCAGTATTCTTTAGTATCATTAAAAATGTACCCCATTCTTTCTGAGGTAATGCATCAGCTAATTTGTCGACCCATTCTTCTCGATCTTTGTTGATGTTTAACAATGACATTGACCGTACTAAGTGACAATATCTTTCGATCAATTTTTTAGTATCTTCTCCCGGCAAACTTGAAAATAAATCAAATTCTTTCTTTAACAATGCCTTTTTACTCTTGATCATTTTCTCACTTCCCTCAAACTTGATTCGAAGAGCTTCCCAAATTGAACGTGAAGTCTTATCATATTGAAGCAATACAAATATGTCTTCTTTAATAGCTTGCTGGAGTAAACTGATCATCATCTTTTCAGCTTTGTACATGTCTCGTTCTTTATCCGTAAATTCAAAAATCTTTTTCTCAACTCCCAAATCTGTACATGGTAGAACATACTTTTTCTCAACACACTCCCAAGATCTCAAATGATTAGCTTGAACCCAGTTTTCAAACCGATCTTTCCAACCATAATATTCCTCAATTCCCATTAGCTTAGGAGGTTTTTGTAAAGTTCCAGTCTCATTTTCCATGTTCATGTTCTTAGCAATGTCAGTAGGAGTAGTCGGGGCAGTAGCAAACGCATTGTAGAATTCCTCTTCCATGATTCGGTAAACTTTTTCACAAAACAGTCACTTTCAAGTGAAATAACAATGCAAACGAAATAAGCTTTTGGTGCGAAATATCACTTTCAAACGAAATAACCTCTTCAAACGGAATACCCTTTCAAACGAAATCACAGTTGAAACGAAATCACCTGCACAACAATCTCAAGCGAAATACCAACTCACACGGAATCACTTTTCACACGAAATAAGGCTTTCAAACGGAATCACCCAAGCGAAAAACTAATTCCGTGCGGAATTAAGTGCAATTTCAAACGAAATTATGCTGATGTCATCATTTTGATCAAACTTTTTTCAAAATGATCAGGTTTTAGCTCGATTTTAGGTCTAATTCTCTCAAGGCTTTGTTAAAACACAATTTCGCATATAATGTGTGAAATTCAAACCATTTTAACAGTGAAATTTTGTTCAATTTAGAAAAGAAGGTGTAGAAATCAGAAATTGCAGCTAAATTGGTAGAACTCCTCCTCCTGAGCTCTGATACCACATGTAGGATCGTTTTAAGACCCGAAATGAGTCGTTCAGAGGTGTTCTTCTCAATACGAGAGGCGGAAACTAACGTATCGAGTTCGAAATAGCATGCAATTCACTTTAATTGTCTGTTTGATTGATTTAACAACGTTTTACAGTGAGATGACACTTCGGCAGCACTTCGGCTCTCAAACCGGAATCTAATTTCATTACTAAATGACACGGCTCAACCTAGTTTATATAGGCATGGTAATTTCGCATGAACCAGCTCAAACGAAATCACTTTCAAACGAAATCAGTGATTTCGTGTGAAATGACTTGGCGATTTTGTGCGGAATTACAACTTGTAATTTCGTGCGAAATTACCTCACAACCTATTTTTTACATTTTTCTCGTACACCGTGCCCTGATCTATCTAATACAATACAAGACTCGATACAAGACGAAGTCGACAGACGGATGCACCAACAATAAAATCGAGAAAAGGAAGGAAGCTGATGAAAAGAAGAAGGAAGAAAGAAAGAAGAAAAAGCATGAAAGGAAGAAAGAGAAGTCTTTCGCATTAACAAAGGAGCCCACCACAACTTCTCAAACAACATCATCACCCCCGGCCTCATCCACATATGAGGCCATTATGGAGGATCCACCAACAACAAGTGAAGCTGTTATAATACAAGAAACTCCTGCCACAATAATCGAAGTTCAAGCAACACCAGAAGCAACAGGGCATGAAGAAGTCCCTCCAGAGCCTGAAAAGAAAGCTGCAGACAATCCAGTGGAAACTACAAAAGAATGAAAAACAAGTATGCAACGATCTAGGGGGGATATTGTTGGAACTTATGAGATCGTTCATACTTGTACTGGATTAGCATTATTGTAGTTTGTAGCTTGTTTTAAAGTTTAGGGGCATATTTTGTAATTAGATGAAAGTAGCAAACCTGACTTGGTGTAGTTAAGATTCCAGCATAATTATAATTATGCTGGCAAGTCAGGATCTATATAAACCCATGTATTGTTGCCCTAGCCAAGCTTTTGGCTCTTTTGGTGAATATTAGTGTTGTTTACATTCAATCTCTTCTATTGTGCTCAAATCAGATTTCCAAGCTGTCACACCCTGGCTTTGCGGAAGCGTGGTTAATTTTGGTGTGACTTCTTAATACCATAGCTTAATCATAACAAGCTATATGAAATAAAAACCATGCAAGATCATCCATTAAAATAAGTTTTAAAAACCAAAGTAACATAACATTGTCTTGGAACTACACCATCATAACATAAAACATTGTTTTGAAAGCCATAAACATCAACATGAATAAAACGCAGTTTAAGGATTGTGACTCGTCCAGGTAAAAGTCACATCCCCTAAACCTGGATGACCTCAGAACCCTTATGCAGCGGGAAAACATAACATACCGCGCCAGATCTTTAATTCCCTGAAATACATGTAAGTTGAAAAATCAACAATAATGTTGAGCGAGTTCATGTGTAAGTGAGTAAATAAGCCTTTGTATGTATAAAAACCCTGGTATGTAGCAACTAAGGAAAAAGAGATCACCAATGGTTTGCAAGGACATTGATATGTGTGAAGTGCAAGTAGGAAGACTCAAACCTAGCAAATTTATGCGTTGGGTACAAAGTCACCCCGAGGTCCGTACTGTTTGGGCCTGGGGCTGGGCTCGCTACACCCAGATAGATCTACCGCTCCTGCCCCTCGGTCCTACCCTGAGGATTAATGGCCTCAAGTTTCCGCCTACCCACTCACATGATCTAAATAATAACCCTCCTTACGCTAACCATACCATGTAAGAAATATTCGTAATCATAATAACATGTATTTCACCCCCGCAGTTTAGAAAACTGAACACAGTTAGAGAAAAGGGGGACATGAACTCATAGTGGTGCGTCTCTACCAAGTATATCTCCTGATCAAGCAGCTGTGCGACGACCTACACGTACTAATTCTATTAGACGGATGGCCATTCTTTAGCTTAAGGTTTAAGTTTTTGGGAAATAGTTAGACAACTATTTCGTGTTTATATTTTTGTAAATACTTGGTAATTATTCTCCTTCCCAAGGATGGGGGATTTAATACATGTGCGTTCGTAAACTTCGAAATATATTATTAAGTCTCACTTAATATATTTTATTTCTTACTTCAAAATATATTCATTAACATTCGGTAATATTATTTTTACCCTAAAAATAATATTTGTATATTTCACAAAATAATCATAAACATTTTACAAGTGACGCTTATGAGAAGTATATATACTAAATACATATATTTATCACGTTTCATTTTGTGAAATCCCACCTCTGATATTTTGTAAATAAGTCGTGGCGAAATCTATAATTTGAAAACAAGTCAAAATGTATTTCTAACACTTGTGGTGAAAATATTTCTAAGTGTTAGGTTTTTGGAAAAAATTCGCCAGAGTTTCCCCTGTAACTGGAGGTGGCCACGCTTTTAAGCGTATCATTTTCTTTTATAAGTCAAACCAACAATTTCCTTATTTAATCAAAACAATGCTCAAAGCATCAACTAGTCAATATATATGTAAATCGCAAGAATTACATGAACTTGTAGTTTTTCCAAAAAAAATATGTAGTAAAGCTCCTTACTTTTAGTGTATCTTTATATAAATCCATCCGGTTTCGTAAAAGTATTGTTTTAAAGAAATTCCATCTTTACAACTTGTAAAATTTGACAAAACTAGTTCTTTGTCGAAACTTAGTGTTACACAAGTATTTACACACTTGTGTGTTTGCTAAAATCATTCTTGTTTATGAAAGATCCGTCTTTAAAAGTATGTTTTCTCTTGACACGTGGTCCTTTGAAAATACCGCTTGTAGATCCGTAGATCTACTAGTTTTAAACACTATTTCGTGAGTAAAGTTGATTTTACACAAGTTCATGTTTAGTGTGTGGTAGAGTTTTATCATTTAACCCTTGTTACACTTAAACAAGCTCTATGTCATAATCCATGAACATGACTAATCCGGGTTAGATGATGATCCGAGCTACCACAACATAGACCGACACTAAATAATTATAACAAGACAAGTCTTACAAGATTTACACAACAACATAGCTTATATCCAACATTTTTAACATTTTAGTAAACTTTTAGCATGTCTTCTTGTATGTTCATAGATTTTAACCGACAAAGTTCTTTTTAACCACTTTAAAATAGATCGAGAGTGTGTTTAAAGCAACTTACTACTAGCTCGAGGCTAGGGAAGATTCTAGTCGAAAAATGCGTGGATAAAAGCAATGTAGTGAGGTCCTTTGCAATCCGAGTGCACCGAGGTTCCTTATACGCGATCCTTAACACTTGTAGACACTTGGAATGGCTTGAAGGGAATCGAATATGATGGATGGATGGTGGGTGGTTCTCGGCCGAAAGTTCAAAGAGAGGGAGAGAGTGGAGTGAATTTTGTTTAGTGATGAAATGATTATGATGGACTTAAGCTTATACTTATAGACAAAGTCTTTCTAATTATCCAATGGATTTGGTGTCTAGATGATATTAGACATATAAGATTATAATATTCAAAAGTTGTAAGTATTTGTTCCCTTGGGGAACCGAACTCGTGAAGGGGGGGGGGGTATTTGGTTAGATTGTAACTAAATGGTTAAGATCTAGTTAGTTAATTAGGAGGTTAACTTAGTTACTAGCATGTAGTAAGTTGTAACGGGTGTTAGGGTATTCGGGGACCCTAACTGGCTCAGAAAAAGAAAAACAGTGTAGATGACAATATTTTTATGTTCCGGGTAAAGTCCGGTTGTTCGGTTGGATAGTAATCCGTTAAAGCGCTTAACAAAGCTTTAAATTGTCGTTATTATTATTTTTAGTGACGCAGCTTATTCTCGACACTTTGGAAAGTGTCTAGTAATGTTTTTCTCATGTTTTGGCACTTTATTAGGTAGCTAGATGCTGAATTTTTAATTAAAGTGCTGAATTTTGTTCTTAAAGTACGTTTTAGGCACATCCGGTCACTGTAATCTCATTCCTAGTGACGCAGTTCTACAACCCTTATATCCCTACACTCACCACTAGTGTAGCAAACTATCTCAGGCTCTTACAGGCCTTAGAGGCAGTACCTGCCTGGTGCTAGTTATGACAGCACGTTTAATAGGTTATCCGTTCATTGTGCTACTGTGCTTTTGGTGCATCAAGGTTGTCACAAAGGTGCTGTAAGCAAAACATGGAGTGACAGCAAGTAAAGTATGATGCAAGTAAGTACATGTATCAGTATTCAAGTAGCAGTTTATCCACAAGTTCAAGTAAGCACAGCAATTAAGCACTAATTAATTATTAATTAAGTCGTACGGATACCTGGTTTAGTGAGGGTTGTCACATTCTCCCACCGTTAGAAAAATTTCGTCCCGAAATTTTAAGTTCTGCTTGTAGATGCAGGGTTCTTAGGAAATAGGTGGGGGTATTTCTCTTTCATCCGGTCCTCACGCTCCCAGGTGTATTCAGGACCATGTCTGGCATTCCAACGAACCTTGACGAGCTTGACACTGCTCCGGCGGGTCTTGTTTACTTTCCAATCCGTAACCTTAACAGGTTCTTCAACGAAATGGAGTGTGTCGTCAACATGAATCTCGTCGGTGGGAATGGCAATGGTATCTTGAGTTGGACTTTTCTTCAGGTTGGATACATGAAATGTATCGTGAACTCCATTCAGCTCGGCAGGTAAGTCCAGCTTGTATGCTACTAGCCCTATTCTTTCCAAAATTCTGAAAGGGCCAATGTAACGCGGATTTAACTTCCCACGCTTTCCGAAGCGTGCCACACCCTTCCAGGGTGAAACTTTCAATATAACCATATCTCCAACTTGGAATTCCAAATGTTTCCGGTTTGGATCTGCATAGGCTTTCTGTCTGTGGCGAGCTGCTTCGATGCGTTTTCGAATCTGCGCAATCTTGTCTGTCGTCTCTTGGACGATTTCGGGACCAACAAGCTGCCTATCACCTGCGTCAGCCCAGCATAGGGGTGATCGGCACTTGCGTCCATAAAGAGCTTCGAATGGCGCGGCTCAAATACTGGTGTGGTAGCTGTTGTTGTATGAAAATTCGACCAGTGGAAAATGCTTATCCCAGCTACCGCCCAAATCCATAACACATGCTCTCAGCATATCTTCCAAGGTCTGAATAGTTCTTTCACTTTTCCCATCAGTTTGCGGATGAAACTCAGTGCTCAGATTCAATTGTGAGCCAAAAGCTTCTTGGAAGGATTGCCATATCCTTGACACAAACCTTCCGTCTCTATCAGAGATGATCGAGAGAGGCACTCCATGACGTGCAACGATCTCCCGCATGTAAATTTTAGCCAACTTGCTCGTATTATCCTTCTCCCTGATAGGTAAGAAGTGTGCTGACTTCATTAATCGGTCCACTATTACCCAAATAGTGTCATGGCCTCTTGGCGTTCTTGGCAACTTTGTAATAAAATCCATGGAGATTTGTTCCCATTTCCAATTGGGAATCTTAGGTTGTTGCAGAAGTCCTGAAGGCTTCTGGTATTCCGCTTTCACCTTAGCGCACGTTAGACACTTGCTCACATAAACAACAACATCACCCTTCATCCTAGGCCACCAATAATAATCCTTGAGATCTTGGTACATCTTATCCGCTCCTGGATGGATAGAGTACCGCGATTTGTGAGCTTCATAAAAAACAACTTTCCTTAAACCACCAAACAGAGGAACCCAAATCCTTTTCTCAAAACATAACGTTCCTTCCTCGTTTGGCACCAATAGCTTCTCCATCCCACGGAGATATTCTTCTTCAAGATTTCTTTCCTTAAGAGCTTCTTTCTGCGCGGCACGAATTCGCATGGAAAGATCGGTTTGGATAATCATCTCCAAAGCCCTAACCCTTATGGGCTTGATCCTCTCTTTTCGACTTAGGGCGTCGGCAACCACATTCGCCTTCCCTGGATGATACTTTATCTCGCAATCGTAATCATTTAACAACTCAACCCATCGTCTTTGTCTCATATTCAACTCCTTCTGGTTGAATATGTGTAATAGGCTCTTATGATCTGTAAAAATTGTACATTTCGTACCATATAGGTAGTGTCTCTAGATCTTTATAGAAAATATCACTACGCCTAGCTCCAAATCATGCGTGGTATAGTTCTTCTCATGTACCTTCAAATGACGTGATGCGTAAGCAATAACCTTCTGGCGTTGCATCAACACGCAACCCAATCCTTGACGCGAGGCATCACAGTATACCACGAAATCGTCAGTACCTTCCGGTAGTGCTAGAATTGGCGCATTGCAGAGCTTATCCTTCAATAGTTGAAACGCTTCTTCCTGTTTGATTCCCCAATCAAACTTCTTATCTTTCTGGGTGAGGAGCGTCAATGGTTGAGCGATCTTCGAAAAATCCTCAATGAACCTTCGATAGTAGCCAGCCAAACCCAAGAATTGTCGAATCTCGGTTGGCGTCTTTGGCGTTTCCCAATTCTTGATCGCTTCGATCTTGGTTGGATCCACATGGATCCCATCTCCATTCACCACATGTCCAAGAAATTGGACTTCACGTAGCCAAAATTCGCACTTAGAGAATTTGGCATACAGCTGTTCTTTCTTCAGCAGCTCCAAAATAGCTCTTAGATGCTGTTCGTGCTCAGCCTTAGTCCTTGAATAAATCAAGATGTCATCGATAAACACAATCACGAACTTGTCCAAGTACGGCTTGCAGACTCTATTCATCAAATCCATAAAGACTGCTGGTGCGTTGGTCAACCCAAACGGCATAACAAGGAACTCGTAGTGTCCATAACGAGTTCTGAAGGCTGTCTTCGGGATACTCTCCTCTTGTATCCTTAACTGATGGTATCCAGATCGCAAATCGATCTTTGAGTAAAAACTTGAACCTTGAAGTTGATCAAACAGATCATCAATTCTTGGCAGAGGATATTTATTCTTGATCGTCAGCTTGTTCAGCTCCCGGTAGTCTATGCACATTCGAAAACTACCGTCCTTCTTCTTGACAAACAGGACCGGAGCTCCCCAAGGCGAGAAGCTTGGTCGGATAAATCCCTTGTCTAACAACTCTTGAAGTTGTGTCGACAATTCTTGCATCTCAGACGGGGCAAGTCTATATGGTGCCTTAGCCACAGGCGTGGCGCCTGGGACCAAATCGATGTGAAACTCCACTTGCCTCTGAGGTGGCAGTCCAGGCAAGTCCTCCGGGAAGACTTCCGGATACTCCCTCACGACAGGGATGTCTTCGATCTTCGGTTCTGCAGCTTTCTTGTCTACAACGTGTGCCAGGAAGGCAGCACATCCCTTTTGCAAACACTTTCACGCTTTGAGGCAGCTGATAATCCTTAAAGGCGTATCACGCTTTTCACCATGTACCACAATTGTTTCACCATCCTCGGTCAGGATACGAACGACCTTTTCGTGACAAACAATTTCTGCCTTGTTGCTTGATAACCAATCCATTCCTACTACCACGTCAAAGCTCCCCAGCTGGACTGGTAGTAGATCCAAAGTAAACTCATGTTCTCCCAACTCGATTGCACAACCTCTGATCACTTCATTGGCTTCTACTAACTTCCCATTAGCCAATTCAATTGAGTAGGGAATATCTAACTTACTAGCGGCTAAACCAAGCATATTCTTAAATTCTAACGATACGAAGCTATAGTCGGCACCAATATCAAATAAAACAGATGCATAGCGTTGGTTTACAGGGAACGTACCAGTAACGAAATTGGGGTCCTGGCGCGCTTCCCTCGCTTCAATATTGAAAACTCTTCCACGGGCTTGGTTCAACTCTGGGCAGTTCCTCTTAAAGTGCCCGATATCACCACAGTTAAAGCATCCAAGTCTTTGCCCGTTTCCACCTCCATTTCCAGCTTGGTTATTCCTTTGGTTATGATTCATAGTGCCCGCTTGATTCACATTGTTGCCTCGATTCCCATTACCTCCATTATTTCCTTGTGGGCGATTTCCAATTTCACCCCGGTTATTGTTTCTGTTTCCAAATCCTCCTTGGCCTCCCTGGCCAATAGTGGCCCAACAAGAATCCTTCAAGTGGCCAGGTTTCCCACACGCTTCACACACCTTCAAACTACATCGGCCAGAATGGTGACGCTGGCAGGTGTTGCACTTGGGCTGGGTGCCCATATATCCCTTTCCTTTATTTCCACCACCAGCTGTAACCTGAGCTGGCGCGTTTGGCTCTCCTTTCTTAACAACACCACTAATGCCTTGTTTGAAGTTCGAGAACTTTCGTTTGTTACCTCCGGATGACTCGACGTGAGTCTCTTTCTTCTTTGCCTCGATCTCACCGAACTTGTTCAGTCGGATAGCCTCCTCAGTGAGAGCCACGCTCAAATCGATTGCCTCAGTAATTGTTTCAGGCTTGGAGGAGGTCACCATGCTTATGATTTGAGGAGCTAATCCCCAAATGAAGCGTTCAATCCGCTTGAATTCTGGAGTGACCATATAGGGTACCACATGCGACAGGTCGTGAAACCTCTGAACATATTCCGCGATCTTCGGACCTTCCATCTTCAAATGCCAGAACTCAGTTTCCAATCTTTGGATTTCAGCGTGAGAACAATACTTTTTGCGCATTAGTTCCTTCAGTTCGGTCCATGCTAGTGCGTAGGCAACAGCTTCACCAAGTGTCTACACTTGCAAATTCCACCAAGATAGGGCTCCATCCAAAAATAGCCCAGAAATGTAGGTGACTTGCTGGTCTGGTGCACATTTGCTCATGCGGAGAACAGATTCAGTCTTCTCGGCCCAACGAACAAAAGCGACAGCACCTCCGGTGCCATCAAAGTTGACAGGCTTGCAGTCTAGAAACTGCTTGTAGGTGCACCCTGCACATACATTACAATATATGAATGGCATTAGCATCCTTACTAGAGATATCCAGTTAGATCATGGTATGTCTTAATGACTTAGTGTTACCATGAGGTGGATTGTTGTTGCCATTGTTGTTTGAGCTGCTTCCGCCGGGTCCTCCTTGCGAGGCGGCGTATTGCGCGATGGCAGCAGCGATGACTTGTTGGAGTTCTGCCTCATTGGTAGGCATCGGCGTTTGACGTCTAGGCGGCATCTTCTAAGAGATGAGTTCACGTCGGTCAGGCCAAAATAAAGATCCCATGTTATAATACGTACGCTTTATTATGATAGTAATAGTACATAACATCTCATGTTATAATCATATCAATCACACAACATCCCATGTCATAAAACATAAATAATCAATCAAAACATCACATATGATGAGAATACTGCGATTGCCATATATCGAGACCACATAGTAGAGTGTACAAGTACATAATAGTGTCATACATCATTAACGACTAAGGGCTACATCACCCCAGTCTAGAAGAATATCAAATCAGTGTCAATACATCCCACATACATACAACAAAAGTCAGAATCAAAATGTAGTCTCCAAAAATGCTGTGCAGTCAAAACAATCGCCGTCTTCTCACCAGCGTCTACCCATGCTGTACTAAGGATGCCCTAAACTGATGGTGGTGGAGGAGGGGGAAAATGGGTGTAGAACAAATGTCGCAAATGGAGCCAGTCCTCCTCCATGGCTCTCTGGGTACGCAACCAAGAAGCAACCTGCTGCTCAAGTGCCAAAAGGCGTGCAGCATAGTCAGGTAACAATGGTCGAGGGTGCTGCGAAGAAGCAGGGTGGGTCCGACCCTGACACTGGCACGGCGGTGGCTGAGCTCTCTCAAGCTCCTGAATACGCCGTGTGAGTGCCTCCTGCTAGACAACAAACGACATCAGAATGTCCTCAATAGAATACCCCATATGGAAAGAATGGTAGGGGTCGGTGGGTGGCATAACAGTCGGTGACGTCCAGAGAAACGGCTCGCTGGCTGGATCAAAAGGTGGCACAAAGAATGGTGGTACAGGGGGAATAGCAGATGAAGACTGTGGCATAACTGGAATAGATGTCGGCATATGTGTGAAAGGATGAGCCGAGGAACCCTCTCCAGGTCGAGCTGGAGGTGTGTACTGTGCAAATGAAAAAGAGAAATCAATGTGACGTGCATCGGTGGTATGAGGAGGAATAGGTGGAAGCTCATCATCCGCAGGAATCCACCCATGCTGGGCATGCTCATCTCGTGGGTCAATCTGTGCCTCAAAAAGTGCTCGATCAAACTGTACAGGCATAGGGTCAAGATGAGGTGCAACAAGAGGGTCAGCAGGTATATCAGCGATAAGTGGGGGATCAACATGATCAGCAGCAATAACATGGTCACCCTCCAGTAGTGGTGCATCAGCAGGGTGATCATCAATGGGTAGGTCAGCAATCACAGGATCAATGGGCATGTCAGCATGGACAGGGTCATGCTCAAACACTGGCTCAGGAGCAGCTACTGGCTCAAGGGCCATAGCAGGCTCGGGGTCAACAAACTCCATATCAAAATCTGCATGATCAGCGAATGCAGGGTCAACTGGGTCTACTGGGTCAACCATAGGCTGATCCAAGTGGATGAACTCTATCTCCTGGTCCGGGTCAAATCCAGGGGGAAAAACAGGGTCTGAATCCTCATCGAGGTCGTGATCGAAAGAAAATCTAGGAGGAGAGACATCAGATGATGCCCTGTCAGGATCTGAACCGTGTGAATAGTGCTGTGCGCTCCGAGTGTGTGACGGTGCGGAGGCCACAGACTCGAAGGAGTCCGGAGCGGGTGAGTGTGCAGGTGACTCCTCAGCTGGAGCATCTGCGAGTAACAAAAGACCCCCGTCAGCTAGAAGGGCCTCGCCCTCAACATCGTCCTCCAGGGGCTCATCATCAAACAGATCGACGTCGTCGTCAGCGTCGGCGTCGAGGAGTATATCGTAAGCAGGATAAGAGGCCAAAGGTATGGGAGCAGGGATCTCTACGAGTGGTAGGTACCCATCAAAAGGGCCATCAGCGGGCTCATCGACAGCGTCGGGCAGAGCAAAGGGCTGAAAGTCATCCTCGCCTGTGCTGGTAACATCTGATGTGTGGACCTCGTGCTCTGAAGACTCTAAGTCGTCTGATACTATGGGTCTAGGGCCCGTAGTGTCCGAATCACCTGTGCCGGACGAGTCCATGGTGTTTGTAACACACACACACAAATATGTACAAATAATCAATCATATAATCAGATAAGCACATTAGTCACCAAGTAAGCAATCAAATAATTCTCCTAGTCCCACTAGCCTCCCAGCCTCTCAGACTGCTCTTCCTAGTCCCACTAGCCAAATTCTCCCAGCCTCTCAGACTGCTCTTCCTAGTCCCACTAGCCTCCCAGCCTCCCAGACTGACTCCCTAGTCCCACTAGACAACTACCTCGGTCTCCTAGACCGAGCCTCGGCCTCCCAGACCGAGCCTCAGCCTTTCCAGACTGAGCCTATAAATAATAATAAATAAAATGTGCTCAACATTTGTTTATAAAAACGTTTTGGATCTGGACTTAAGTGGTATGCAGTGTAAAAATGTTTTCGTGAGAGCCCTAGTGATCATAGTCTAGACTCGAGAAGGAATCCTAGTTCGCTATGATCAGAGCTCTGATACCAAGCTGTCACACCCTGGCTTTGCGGAAGCGTGGTTAATTTTGGTGTGACTTCTTAATACCATAGCTTAATCATAACAAGCTATATGAAATAAAAACCATGCAAGATCATCCATTAAAATAAGTTTTAAAAACCAAAGTAACATAACATTGTCTTGGAACTACACCATCATAACATAAAACATTGTTTTGAAAGACATAAACATCAACATGAGTAAAACGCAGTTTAAGGATTGTGACTCGTCCAGGTAAAAGTCACATCCCCTAAACCTGGATGACCTCAGAACCCTTATGCAGCGGGAAAACATAACATACCGCGCCAGATCTTTAATTCCCTGAAATACATGTAAGTTGAAAAATCAACAATAATGTTGAGCGAGTTCATGTGTAAGTGAGTAAATAAGCCTTTGTATGTATAAAAACCCTGGTATGTAGCAAATAAGGAAAAAGAGATCACCAATGGTTTGCAAGGCCATTGATATGTGTGAAGTGCAAGTAGGAAGACTCAAACCTAGCAAATTTATGCGTTGGGTACAAAGTCACCCCGAGGTCCGTACTGTTTGGGCCTGGGGCTGGGCTCGCTACACCCAGATAGATCTACCGCTCCTGCCCCTCGGTCCTACCCTGAGGATTAATGGCCTCAAGTTTCCGCCTACCCACTCACATGATCTAAATAATAACCCTCCTTACGCTAACCATACCATGTAAGAAATATTCGTAATCATAATAACATGTATTTCACCCCCACCGTTTAGAAAACTGAAAACAGCTAGAGAAAAGGGGGACATGAACTCACAGTGGTGCGTCTCTACCAAGTATATCTCCTGATCAAGCAGCTGTGCGACGACCTACACGTACTAATTCTATTAGACGGATGGCCGTGCTTTAGCTTAAGGTTTAAGTTTTTGGGAAATAGTTAGACAACTATTTCGTGTTTATATTTTTGTAAATACTTGGTAATTATTCTCCTTCCCAAGGATGGGGGATTTAATACATGTACGTTCGTAAACTTCGAAATATATTACTAAGTCTCACTTAATATATTTTATTTCTTACTTCAAAATATAATCATTAACATTCGGTAATATTATTTTTACCCTAAAAATAATATTTGTATATTTCACAAAATAATCATAAACATTTTACAAGTGACGCTTATGAGAAGTATATATACTAAATACATATATTTATCACGTTTCATTTTGTGAAATCCCACCTCCGATATTTTGTAAATAAGTCGTGGCGAAATCTATAATTTGAAAACAAGTCAAAATGTATTTCTAACACTTGTGGTGAAAATATTTCTAAGTGTTAGGTTTTTGGAAAAATTTCGCCAGAGTTTCCCCTGTAACTGGAGGTGGCCACGCTTTTAAGCGTATCATTTTCTTTTATAAGTCAAACAAACAATTTCCTTATTCAATCAAAACAGTGCTCAAAGCATCAACTAGTCAATATATATGTAAATCGCAAGAATTACATGAACTTGTAGTTTTTCCAAAAAAAATATTTAGTAAAGCTCCTTACTTTTAGTGTATCTTTATATAAATCCATCCGGCTTCGTAAAAGTCTTGTTTTTAAAGAAATTCCATCTTTACAACTTCTTGTAAAATTTGACAAAACTAGTTCTTTGTCGAAACTTAGTGTTACACAAGTATTTACACACTTGTGTGTTTGCTAAAATCATTCTTGTTTATGAAAGATCCGTCTTTAAAAGTATGTTTTCGCTTGACACGTGGTCCTTTGAAAATACCACTTGTAGATCTGTAGATCTACTAGTTTTAAACACTATTTCGTGAGTAAAGTTGATCTTACACAAGTTCATGTTTAGTGTGTGGTAGAGTTTCATCATTTAACCCTTGTTACACTTAAACAAGCTCTATGTCATGATCCATGAACATGACTAATCCGGGTTAGATGATGATCCGAGCTACCACAACATAGATCGGCACTAAATAATTATAACAAGACAAGTCTTACAAGATTTACACAACAACATAGCTTATATCCAACATTTTTAACATTTTAGTAAACTTTTAGCATGTCTTCTTGTATGTTCATAGATTTTAACCGACAAAGTTCTTTTTAACCACTTTAAAATAGATCGAGAGTGTGTTTAAAGCAACTTACTACTAGCTCGAGGCTAGGGAAGATTCTAGTCGAAAAATACGTGGATAAAATCAATGTAGTGAGGTCCTTTGCAATCCGAGTGCACCGAGGTTCCTTATACGCGATCCTTCACACTTGTAGACACTTGGAATGGCTTGAAGGGAATCGAAAATGATGGATGGATGGTGGGTGGTTCTCGGCCGAAAGTTCAAAGAGAGGGAGAGAGTGGAGTGAATTTTGTTTAGTGGTGAAATGATTATGATGGACTTAAGCTTATACTTATAGACAAAGTCTTTCTAATTATCCAATGGATTTGGTGTCTAGATGATATTAGACATATAAGATTATAATATTCAAAAGTTGTAAGTATTTGTTCCCTTGGGGAACCGAACTCATGAAGGGGGGGGGGGGGTATTTGGTTAGATTGTAATTAAATGGTTAAGATCTAGTTAGTTAATTAGGAGGTTAACTTAGTTACTAGCATGTAGTAAGTTGTAACAGGTGTTAGGGTATTCGGGGACCCTAACTGGCTCAAAAAAAGAAAAACAGTGTAGATGACAATATTTTTATGTTCCGGGTAAAGTCCGGTTATTCGGTTGGATAGTAATCCGTTAAAGCGCTTAACAAAGCTTTAAAGTGTCGTTATTATTATTTTTAGTGACGCAACTTATTCCCGACACTTTGGAAAGTGTCTAGTAATGTTTTTCTCATGTTTTGGCACTTTATTAGGTAGCTAGATGCTGAATTTTTAATTAAAGTGCTGAATTTTGTACTTAAAGTACGTTTTAGGCACATCCGGTCACTGTAATCTCATTCCTAGTGACGCAGTTCTACAACCCTTATATCCCTACACTCACTACTAGTGTAGCAAACTATCTCAGGCTCTTACAGGCCTTAGAGGCAGTACCTGCCTGGTTCTAGTTATGACAACACGTTTAATAGGTTATCCGTTCATTGTGCTACTGTGCTTTTGGTGCATCAAGGTTCTCACAAAGGTGCTGTAAGCAAAACATGGAGTGACAGCAAGTAAAGTATGATGCAAGTAAGTACATGTATCAGTATTCAAGTAGCAGTTTATCCACAAGTTCAAGTAAGCATAGCAATTAAGCAGTAATTAATTATTAATTAAGTTGTACGGATACCTGGTTTAGTGAGGGTTGTCACACAAGGTGCTTTATTGTTATATCTTCTTGTTTGGATTCAATACAACACTTGTTGTATTCATCATTCCATTAGCTTCATCTTCATTCTTGATTCTTCTTAACTTTTTCATAGTACAAACACCTAATCAATAGGTGTTTTGGACTAAAACAATCAACCACTGTGATCCGGATTGATATTGGGATCTACACTCTTCATTAGACTGTCTTCTAAATTGGAGTTCTTTCTCTTCTTTCGAACTTGTTCCGTTAACAAAGTTCATCTTTTTCTGATAATTTTTCTTTTCAAAACATTTTTGATTATGTTTCTTCTTATAATCTAAACCCGCCTTCATGTTTTTCTTCTTATAGTTAGGTTTGTTATAAGAACTCTTCTTGCTCTTTCCAGCAAATTTTGAAATTTCAGACTTTTGAATTTCTACCAGTTTCAACACTTTGTCAACTTTATCTGAAATCTCATTCTGAATCGGGAATTCAACATCTGAGAATAATTTGTCTGATCCAATCATGGTATACACCAATCCTCTTGAATCATCATTCACATCTTTCTCAGATTTTGAATTTTTAATATACCTTTCATGAAAACTTCCCTCATTTTCATCCTGTGACTCGGACTTATCTGTTCTGGTAGACTCATTTGACAAAACGCTTTCAACAACCTTACCAACCACCTTTGAATCATCAAGATCATCAGATTTGGTGTAAGTCATGGTGTGTGCAAAGCGTGATACGTTTTTATTGATTTTTTAAGCCCATTTTACACATTAATCAAGTTTTAAATTTATAAAACACGATATTCTACTAACACTAAACACACACTTGGGCAAGTGCACCCATCGTGAGTGTAGTATAGTGTTGGTAAGATACCGAGGTCGTCCAAGGACAAAACAACTTTTAGTACCGGTTTATCCTCAACATCTAATCAATCTAATTTTTTTTTGAGAAAAAGTTAAGAAACATGAAAATACAAACTAAAAAATGCAAAGATAAATAAAATAAAAACAAATAGACAAGATGAATCTCTTGGATCCGACTCATCTTTAATGTATCCTTTGATTACTTTTGCACTTTCGGACTTTTTAAGAGATTATCTTAGTTATAGTAGTAGGCCCATCTTTTGAAGGTGACATTACCCTCGACCTAGTGGTTTGAGTCAGCAGGGATACAATCCCAAAGGGTCGGAATATTGAAAGATAATTCAGTTAGTTATTAATGTGAAAAGTGGTAGGCCGCTCTTTTGAAGGTGATGTTACCCTCGGCTAAGTGGTTTGAGTCAGCAAGGATACAATCCCAAGAAGCCGGTTTAATGTATTAATAGTAGTTTACATATGAGGGGTTCAAGCTATTCACACCCCCGCCATCCAATACCAGTGGGTATTAAAGGAGATCCTAGTAAGCTTGATCTAGGTCCTTGCAGGATCTATAAACTGAACAAGGCAAGAACCTTACCAAACCATTCCCCTAACCCCCGACTAGGTAGTCAACATGCTTTTATATAGACCGTAAAAACATGAATGATGCAATCTTTTACTTTATATAGAGAGTAAAGTAACTTCAAGACACCACGGAAAAATGATAGGAAAAATTCACCTTCAACATAAGAAACTAGTTATTAAATTCATTAATACAAAACCAAATAAAAAGTGCCGAAAGATTAAAAATCAAAAGTATACATAAAAGACTTGTCTTCACCAAGTGATGTAAGAGGCTTAACTAAACATGGCCTTTGATTGGCAAGAACCCTTATGATCAGTCTTGGATCCCGAGACTACTACATACTCTAAAGATGGATGATGGATGATGGTGGTGGGTGTTGGTGTTGTAGTGGTGGTGGAGTGGTGGCAAAGTGGGAGAGTAGTGGTTTGCCAAGGGATGCATTTGAAGTGAACCAAGCACCCCTATCTAAAGATGGATGATGGATGATGGTGGTGGGTGTTGGTGTTGGTGTTGTAGTGATGGTGGAGTGGCCGGGCATGTCAGTTTACTCCTTTTCTTTGTATTTATGTTGGTTTTGGCTGCCTATTTGCTCCTTTTGTTCGTTTAAGCTCATCTGGTCCTATAAATTCAAAAGGAAGACAAAAACACGCTTTTTTCAACATTAGTACCAAAAAGGGGTTAGTTTTATGCCTCATTTGATGTAATTTATATGTTACATTTTGCACACATCAAATACCCCCACACTATAATCTTTGCTTCTCCTCAAGCAAAACTCTTTAATATGTGGCTTACACACCCAAATGGAAGAGGTAGAGGAGAAGTTTTGGGCTTATCTTGAGTGTCGGGAATCCAAGATCTTTTATTGAGTTTTATTTTTATTTTATTTACAATTCTATTCGTCATGATTTATTTAGAACATTTTATAAGAAAAATTACTTATTTGGGCATAACATGCCTCTTTAAAATTCCATTTATATACAAGTTCACATTCCTCATGGGAGATCACTCAACACTCGGCCGAAGATGTATTTTTGTGAAACACTCGAGACCGGCATGGAAAGAAAGAAAGAAAGATTGAGCGAATTCGACTGAAGGCAGGAGCTCCAGCCTTATAGGGGCTGATTTTGAGTTTTACGCGGCCCGCGTAAGAGTAGGCTAAGGCCTACGCGGCCCGCGTACTAGGTCGGGTAGGGTTTAGCTTATCCGGGTCATCGACTAGCTTTGCCATGATGATGACACGTGTCATCACCGGGTGTCGCCGTGTTTTCGATCGCTCGCGGCCCGCGTAGGCTCAAAGGGTGGTTTACGCGCCTCGTGAGAGGCCCAAAAATTTCATTTTTAATTAATTTTAATAATATAAAAGGTATTCGGGGTCCGTTTTCACGTATGGGGTGTTGTTAGGGACATATTGGGATATTTTAAATATTTTTAGGGTGTCGGAAAATTTATGAGGGTGTCGGTTTTCTTTAGGGTTGTTATATCCTCCCCATCTTGTTTTAGAGCTCATCCTCGAGATCTACTGGAACAAGTGTGGATATTTCCTTTGCATTTCAGATTCAAGCTCCCATGTGTATTCTGGTCCTCTTTTGGAGTCCCATTGTACTTTGACCAGAACTAATCTCTTGTGCTTAAGGTTCTTGACTTTCCTATCTTCGATTTGTAGAGGCCTTTCTACAAACTTGAGTTATTCATTTACCTCTATATCTTTAAGAGGCACTACAAGTGATTCATCAGCTAGGCATTTCTTGAGATTAGATACATGAAATACATCATGTATTCCTGCCATTTCCTCTGGCAGTTGTAGCTGATAGGCTACAGGTCCTATTTTTCTAATAATCTCAAAAGGTCCAACATACCTAGGACTTAGCTTTCCTCTTTTGATGAATCTTAATACTCCTTTCCAGGGAGAGACTTTTAACAATACTTTATTTCCTACTTGAAATTCCAACGGTTTGCGTCGTGTCACACCCCGACCACGTAAAACAACGAAACGTGGCGGAAACGTCGGGGAGTGTTGTAACAGAATTAATTGTTTCACAACCATGGAAATTAAAGTTTCGTTTTATTCATCAAACAAGCGAGTTACATTGTCTTTAAACAAGAAATAAAGAGTACATAACATAAATTAACTAGTTCTTGTCTCGTTTTAAGTCACTAAGGCACAGGTCCGCCTAAGTATGTCTCGATAAGTCCTATGCATCAACTCCTGAAAACACATGTGAAAATAGGTACGTCAGCATAAAAATGCATGTGAGATACATAGATTTTGTGAAAATAGGTTTCATGACTTGTAAGTTTAGAAAGAGTTATTTAATAAAGTTTAGTCATGAACCTTGTAAATTGATTTGTTTTGTAAATCATTTGAAAAACAATAAGTTCAGATGATATGTATAAATAAGAGAATAATGTATGGTTAAATGAATAACCATGTAAAATGAGTTTGTATAAGATAAGTTGTTTGTAAAACAATGTCTTGTGAAAAGTATGTTATTTGTGTAAAATGTTATATGTCTTAAATTGAAATGATTTAAATAACGCTACGATATGTAATATCATACAAACACTTATATATAGGAAGTACCAGCGGCGTATCCACCATGCTTGTATCATATTACACACGCCTCGTTACTTAAATCACTTACTCAAACCAAACCATCAAGATGTAATGTTTAACAATTGTAGAAATGTTTAGGTATAGTCAAATGTCTATTGTCAAATGGTTCACATGGTTCAATAGATACAAATGGTTCACATAATGTAATATAAGGTGTTCATATGCTGGATGAGCATATGCAACAAAATGTAATGTAAGGCAATGTACTAAGTATGCACACAATGGACATACAAAGCATGAAATGTAATGTAAAACAATGTACTAATTATGCACACAATGGACATACATAGCATGAAATGTAATGTAAAACAATGTACTAAGTATGCACACAATGGACATACATAGCATGAACTGTAATGTAAAACAATGTACTAAGTATGCACACAATGGGCATACATAGCATGAAATGTAATGTAAAACGATGTACTAATAGTGTACTAATGAACATAGCAAGCATATGATATGAAAACATGGAAAGCATGAAAGTAACAAGTAGGCACATGTGTTTCACCCCAAAATAGTTTGAAAACAGTAAAAGAGGGGTCTATGTACTCACTTGAGATTGCTTAGAAGTCCTAGGATAACCACCAAGCAAGCTAGAAGATCACAGAATCAAACGGCACCTAATATAGGTATCTACATTAATAAACCGGACCTATATCGGAGGATCAGATAGAATGAAGGCTCGTAAACCAAATGAGTATGGGAACTCATGTAATATGGTTTAACAAAGCCTACATACTAAAATGAAACCTAACCTAAGTGCTTACGACCCATTACGACCCGTTTAGGTAGCTTATGTCACTATAACGCGTCGTTCGCGTGAAACGCGTTCGGACCGCCTAACTAGTCCTATGATAAGTAAAATATGCCTTAACATGTCTAATATTGTTTCCGAATCATTTTAGATGTCGAAAGTTATGTTACATATGCTTAAAATGAATTTTGGCGCAAAAAGGGTATTTTGGTAATTTACCTAAGGCATATAAACTACCTATCATACAACTAACTAAACGTCGTGAACATAAGGTATAACCTCGGAAGGTTATACAAATATGGTCACCTAATGTGTTTGGTCGGATCCTAATGATCGACCAAACGGGTCGGGTTCGAAAGTATAAGCGATTGATTAGATCGCTTACCTTTACGACCCTAGACAAGCACACAACTAAAAGTGACGAGCTAAGCACGTTAAAACATGCTTAACTAAGTTAGAAAAATAAGTTTGGTATCAAAACAAATGGTTTTGATACCCATAAGTAGTTTGGTTACAAAATACGCAAGAATACGTATTCTGGCCGAAACTACGACTCGTCACTGAGCCTAGATAACGTGGTAATCAGTAGGTATAGTCACTAGGGACTATAACCATCGTGATTACGCTCACATTATGAAGTTCAATCGAACTTCGTGTTGACTATAAACTGGTCAACGCAGAAAGTCAAACATAGTTTGACTTTCGGACTCGAAAAGCGATAAAAGAACGAAGGAACACTTACAAAGGGTCCCCGCAAGCTAATCTTGATCCAAGTAGCTCAGGTATGAAGCAAAGGCTTCAACTTAGAGCACTTTTAGATCAAATTTTGTGTGGAAGAATAGAAATTAAGGTGGGTATTTATAGGAAATGGACCACCATTAGGATCGTTTCTTGAAAACCGTGATTGAATCTCATCCGTACATGTGTTGGAATGTTATGGATGCTTCAATTGGCCCCCCATTATCAGTAATCAACAAGTGGAATTGGGTTTAGGAGTGGGTAACAGCTGTTAACAGGCTATTTAGAAGCTTCTGATCATCTATGAGGTCCTTACGGACCATAAGGGTGAGGGCTTACGGTCCGTAAGCCATCATCTTTGCTGAATTGACAGTTTTGGTCCCTGTTATGCAATAAAGCCATTTCCGACACGTTTAAGGCCCGTTAACCCCATTTCAAAGCTCTAAAATGAAGTTAAAGTATAGGGAACTTAAAATGTGCTAAAAAATATCTCGGATGTTGGTTCGTTTGGCCGTACGATCGCGATGTTCGCTTAATTACGACGGAATGCGCATAAGCGCGAAAAACGGTCCAAATTGCGTGACGAATGGATTTTTCTTATGCCAAACACTAAAATAAAATATTTTAGTGCTTACATAAATTTTTGGATGTCCGGATGTATTCAGAACGTAAGTTATGCGCGAAAATGCAAACTTATGCACTTTTTGACGCTTTTAGTCCCTGAATGACCCAGAAGTTTATTTTAGCACACCGAACCCCTCAAAGCCTATTTCTAAGCTATTTAAAGGATATTTAGGGTATGTTTAACTTTTGTTCATGTTCCGGAATGTCTGTTACTGTTCAAATTGGTATACTTTCGCAGTTTGTCAAATTTAGTCCCTGTAAGCGAATTAACTTGTTTTTGCCATACCAAAGCCTTCAAAACTTATTTCTAAGTTATGTAAAGGTTATTTAAGGTATGTTAAGTATATGTTGATGTTACGGAGTATTTTTTGCGTTAAACTGGTTATATTTACGCATCGGTGCGCGTATAACCTTCCAGAAAGCGATTTAGAGCCCCAAATCGAACAAGAATTGATATGTGCAAACGATACACATATTTATACAAATCCCAAGTAGGAAATACAATATTTCATTGGTTTGGTATTTGTTTGATGGTTGAAGTGACACAGGTGTCACACGTCGGTTATCAGCATAGCTCTTCTGTCGATCACGTGCTGCTTTCAGTCGTTCCTTGACTTGAATAATCTTGTCAGTTGTTTCTTGTACTATCTCAGGTCCAGATAGTTGCTTTTCCCCAATTTCTGCCCAACAAACTAGGGTTCGGCACTTTCGTCCATAAAGTGCTTCGAATGGTGCAGTATTGATATTTATCTGATAACTGTTATTATAAGAAAACTATATTAAAGGTAAGTGATTGTCCCAATTACCTCCGAAATCAATTACACATGCTCTAAGCATGTTCTCCGTCGTCTGAATTGTCTTTTCTCTTTGTCCGTCCATTTGAGGATGATAAGCGGTGCTTAGATTTAGCTTGGTTCCCATGGCCTTTTGGAAACTTATCCAAAAATGAGAGGTAAAACGGCTATTTCTATCAGAAACAATTGATAAAGGAATTCCATGTAAAGAAACAATTTCATTTACATACAATTTAGCTAATTGTTCCATGCTGAAAGTTTCTTTCATTGGTAGGAAATGAGCTGACTTGGTTAGCCTATCTACAATCACCCTTATTGTATTATTACCTTTCCTTGTCTTGGGTAATTTGGTAACAAAGTCCATTGTTATCAATTCCCATTTCCACACTGGCATCTCTAGTTGTTACAGCAATCCTGAGGGTTTCTGGTGTTCAGCTTTAACTTGTGAACAGGTTAAGCATTTAGAAACATAGGATGCTATGTCTTTTTTCATTCCTATCCACCAATTTTTTTTTCTTAAATCCTGATACATTTTATCATTTCCTGTATGCATCGTATACTTGGACTTATGGGCTTCTTCTAATATACGATGACGCGGGTTCCCTAATTTAGGTATCCACATTCTCTTTTTATGAAATCTCCAAATTCCATCTGTTCCTTGTTCTAATTCCTTAATCATTCCTTTTAATTTTTCAGTATCATCCTTGATTACCGATTCTTGTGCTTTTCTAATTTGATCATTTAAATCTACTTGTAGATTTATTTTAAGAGAACGTACCTTTTTTGGCTTTTCGTGATACTTTCGGCTTAAAGCATCAGCCACTACATTGGCTTTCCCTGCATGATACTGGATATTACAATCATAATCACTAAGAATTTCCATCCAGCGTCTCTGTCTCATATTTAACTCTTTTTGCCCGAAAACATACCTTAAACTTTTATGATAAGTGAATATGATAAACTTACTACCATAAATGTAATGTATCCAAATCTTAAGGGCAAAAATTATAGCTCCTAACTCTAGATAATGGGTTGAAAAATTCTCTTCATTATTCTTAAGTTGTCTAGAAGCGTAAGCTATAACTTTTTGACGTTGCATTAATACACATCCATAACCTAACTTAGAAGCGTCACAATATACTACAAAATCTTCAGTTCCCTCTGGTAACGCTAGTATGGGTGCGTGGGTTAATCTTTGCTTAAGAATTCTAAATTCTTCTTCTTGTTTTGGTCCCCATTCAAACTTAATGGATTTAAAGGTTAGCTTGGTTAAGGGAATGGCTATTCTAGAAAAGTCTCGAATAAATCTTCTATAATAACCGGCCAATCCTAAGAAACTTCTAACCTCGGTTGGTGATTCAGGGGTTTTCCATTTGGTAATCGCCTCGATTTTTGTTGGATCTGCATGAATTCCTTCATGGTTGACTAAATGTCCAAGAAACTATACCTGTTCTAACCAAAACTCGCACTTTGAAAACTTAGCATAAAACTTTTCCTTTCTTAGTAAGCTTAGAAGTGCGTGCAAATGCTTTGCATGATCCTCTTTATTTTTAGAATAGATAAGAATATCATCTATAAAGACAATTATGAATTTATCCAAATATGGCTTACATATTCGGTTCATCATGTCCATAAATGCAGCTAGGGCATTGGTTAAACCAAATGGCATGACAGTAAATTCATAATGGTCATACCTTGTTCTGAATGCGGTTTTAGGAATGTCCTCTTCCTGTACCTTTAATTGATGATATCCTGACCTTAAATCGATTTTAGAGAAAAATCGAGCTCCTAGCAACTGATCGAACAAATCATCGATTCTCGGTAATGGGTACCGATTCTTAATTGTGACCTTGTTCAATTCACGGTAATCAATGGACATACGCATTGATCCATCCTTCTTTTTTACGAATAAAATAGGTGCTCCCCATGGCGATGAGCTTGGTTGTATGAATCCCTTCTCTAATAATTCATCTAACTGTTTCTTTAGTTCCTGCATTTCGACGTGTCACACCCTGTCTTTTGCGGAAGCGTATGATGTGTGACTGGTTTAATATCATTGCATTCAATCGTAATAAACAACTACATGATCAAAACGATGTTCATCCATTCATAAAATTTGAGTATTACAAACATTGGTTATTCAAGTTTTTAAAACACAACCTTCGACTAGGTTACAAACCAACAAAAGTGGATGACATCTAAACTTGAAGTCTACTTCTAGTTACGACACCCGCGCCCAAGATCCATCCTGTTACCTGAAATACAAGTAATTTTGGAAAACATCAACAAAAGTTGAGCGAGTTCATGCGTCTTGTTTGTGTACTGTAATTCTTGTAAATCTTTGAGAGACTCCTTTGTAAACAGGTATGAAAAGCGTATATGAACATGAATGTTTTACAAGGAGTTTAAGGCATGTGAGGACATAGGAAGCACTCGTAATGGCTTATACCCTTGTCGATTTTCCTCGACTGTGTCAATTAACCTCGACTGTGTCAATTTACCTTGACTGTGTCGATTACCCTCGGCTGTGTCGATTACCCTCGGCTGTGTCGATTACCCTCGACTGTGTCGATTAACCTCTACTGGGACTCCGAAGCACTACTAGGTACTAGTTGTGACCATGAGTGGGGTTCGGTCGTACCCGTTAGATCTAACCCTCGTTCCTAATTATGTATTAATGGCATTTCAATATCTAGTCTATGCTCACATGATCTAGTATTTCATAGGCATTTCATACCGTTTCAAGTATTCGTAACATGTATTTCACCCCCGAGAGTTATAAAACAAAAAAACAGTTAAGGAAAAGGGGGGAGCATGAACTCGCTGTTTTGCGTCTTCAGTACTCGTAATTCAATTCTCGTCAGCAAACACGACTACCTACAATGTGCTAGGGTCTATTAGACGAGCGGGCCGTGCCTTGCCTTAGTATTCATGTTTTGAGTTACGTTTCCTTTATGTCTTTGACATTATCCAAAGTTATAATACTTTTCAAGTATCCCATTTTCATATTTTCTTCCCAAGGATGGGAGTATTTCATACATGTATTCTCGTATTCTTGTATTTGTAGTTTCCAAAATAATATATTTTCAAGTTTCACTTAGAAAATATATATAGACTCGTTTTGTCCAAAAATAATGTATTCCAAGAAAATATATATTTTTATCTCCCAAAGATAATATATTTTCTTCTTGTTGAAAATATGACATAACTTGGTAATATGTATAAAATCATATTTTCACTTCTTGTATCCAAAATAATATTTACCAAAAATATATTTGTAACGGTATTTTCCGAAATATTTTATAAGTTACGTTCTTGTTCGATTTGCCAATATTTAAGTGTGTAACTTATATACTTTATTCCTTGTAATTTTTGGTATTATTTTAGATTGTAAGTTCTTGGTACTTTTGTTAAGTCATATTACTTTAAATCCAAAAATAATATAACTATACACAAAGTATACACATGTTCACACAAGTGTCTTTAATATAAAATATATATTTACCCATTTTTATTTACAAAAACCAACCTCCAATGTTTGTATTTTTGTAACGAAATCTATGGCAAAGTTTATATGGAAAATCATAGTTAAAAATACACTTGTAATCACTTGTTTAGAAAATACTTTGTTAGGACCGGTTTGACTCCGAACGATTGCGAACCGACTCGTACGACGTGCAGAATCCGTGTACGAGCAAGACCGAAACACACGAACAGTAAATCTAACTGTGATTCTATTCAAAGATCTGAAATCGTTACAGGAACCGTGAATCACCTAGACACTTTCTCTCTCTAGTTTCTCTCTCTAGAACTAGACCTCTCCAAAGTGCAAATGTGTAAAGTCTTCAAAAGTTTTCCAAAGGTTCTAAATGAGAACCCTAAGTTCTCTATTTATAGGCCAAGGCTTATAAGGAGAGTTCCCCTTAATTACACAAATGCCACCTTGCCTTTTACTAAAATATAACACTATAAGCACAAAACTTAATCTATTTCTGCTACGGTCTTGAGATGACGGAGGCGATAGACATAATGCACTAACAGACTCCCCCTTGGATATTGCCGCAGTCAATCTCAATCATTTAGTCAGACTCGTAGCTTCTTTTCTTTCTCTCTCTCTAGCTCGAACAGAATCCCCGTGGATCTGTTTTCAGCTTCAGCTTCTTCTTTCAGCAAACTCCTTCTTCAGGCTCCCCCTTTCGTCAAGCTTCAGAATAGTTCCTGGGTCCTATGCACGCTTCCCTTTGCGTTGAGCTCGTCTTCAGACTCCCCCTTAGACACTGCTTTCAGGATCATAGTCTGGTACAACATCTGCAACACTCAAACGTTTATAAGTAACAACGTTTTGAACTTCCAGGATTGAAAACCTGGATCTCTCAACTTTTGCTAAAATATTTTACAATGAAAGCATTTTCGGTTGTCCAGGTATCGTAACCTGGCTCTATTAAACTTTCTAAATCAAGATCCTGGGACTAAGATATAATAATATGAATATATCCAGGATTACTTGATACTCTCCCCCTATCAACAATCTTCAAAGATTTGGCAGTTTCAACGAACCGGATCGGAAACTGGCTCTTTTACAGATTTTAACAATAAAAGCATCCAACTCCCTCACAGTTAATCATCCAAGTCCAACTTAATGACCTTGGAGATATCACAAACTGTTTTTGATTTTGATTTTTAATTCAAGTTTCAAATTAATGAACTTGTTTATTTTCAGAAACACGATCAGCATACTTAGATTTTGAAACTCAGCATCCAGACATCGGTTGTCGAAAATAAAGCAGAAATCAAAATCTTTTTGTATTTTTCTGAAAATATAAAGCAGTAAAGAAATATGTACAAACATATTTACAGACAATATTTTTGTTTGAGTATGCGTCAGAGGATCATATCAGTTTTTGACAAGTCACAAGTACCGTTGAGCTTAGTTACACATTAAGAATTAAACAATTCACTTAGATTGTCGATATACTTGTCCACTTAAATTTTCATACAAAGTTCAACTGATTCAGGATACGAATTAGGTGTTTTAAGAACTTGACTCATTCATGTGTCCCACCTCTTGAATATACTCCCGTATCCAGAATCCCAATAATCAGTCTTACAGGTGAGTATACTACAATGATATCTGTACATAAATTAGGTATGCGAGGGCCGAGGGATCTCAGGTCGATACTTCCGTATACGCAGAGAGATATCAGCTTCGACTTTTCGGAATGTCCCCTTTAGAGGATCTTTTAGCTACAACAGCAGCGACTAACAATTTTATTGTTTCATCGGCATGCTGAGGGTTTAATGCTATGTTTCAAGCATTTGCAGAAAGTATTATCCAAGGACTAGGTCAGAACTACCGTTCAGCAGAAGTCCCAGAATAATACCCCAGACATCATTGAGTATAAAGACCTAGTATATCAGATTATGAGACCTTTCAAACAAGATTTCAGGGGTTACCTATATATCCAAGTAGTGTTCCCCACGAAATAAGCAAGTTTGAATTTAGGTTTATATCCCGAAAAAGTTTACTAAATGTATAAAAATCTACCGACACATCCACGGTGAGATCGTTTAACACATTTAAACTTTTCAATTCTTTAGCGTACTGTAACTGTCTACTGATGTATTATCATTTCCTCTTTTTACACAAAAACTCAATTTTTTGTTTTATCATGTTTTTTTGCCTTTTCAAATTTTCTAATGTTTTTGGATTTTCTGACAATTTCTTACTCCCCCTAAAATACAAAACCATTTAAAGAAAATTTGACAACCAATACTGATAGCTTTGTCTCGCCATCCATTTTCTGCTAACTATGCTCTGATTTGCAGAAAATATAACGTACCCCCATGATTTACAACCCATTGATTTTCGACAGTTTGAAAACCGTTTTTCAATCTTGTGAAATTAATCATGTTTGTTCAGCCGTGAGGGTTTCGGCGTATTCAATTAGAACTCCCCCTAACAACAAACTATTTTCCCATAATGATTTCAAAACACTTAAGTTTGTTTTAATCAGAATGGTTTTTCCGGAAAAATTAGTTTGTTTACCCATCACTTGTGGGTTCGGGGTCATCTCATCACCTTGTTCTCTTTTAACCATTTTGAAAATTTAACATTATTAGGTCAAACACCACAATCACTTGTAGAAAATCAAGTACAACTAAATGTCCTTGATTAACCACTTGTAAGATGAAATATCACAGTTACCATCCTGTGAATTTCTCAAGAATGATGCCGATACCTGCTTCACACTTACCAACCTGGAAGCTCCGGCAAGTCAGGAATTCAACCAACAGATTTTGACACCCAAGCCTGACCAGTCTTAGGTGTATTTTGAGCTTTTCTCCTTTCTTCATAAAATTCTTTTACTCCTTTTTCCTTACCATCAGCCATCTTGCTAAAAATATGTTTAACATTGCTATTAAACATTTTTCCAGCATCAACACCTTTTGATTTTAGGTTTGCGGCTCGTAATGGTGGAAAATTCTCTTCATTCATTAACGGAACTGTCTCTTCCTTTTTTACCTCAACTTGTGACTCCTCTGATTTTGTGGAATCAGATTCATTGCCCGAACTTGGCTTGTCTGACTTGGAAGAGCCAGATTCATCGCCAATAACTTTCTTTTTCTTCTTGTTTGTCCTCAGATTTGCATCTGAAGAATTCGATTTGCTTGACTTTGCCGTCGAGTGAATCGATTCATCAGAACTTTTATTTGAACCAACCGGTGAACCCGAAGACAAAATCTTCTCCAAATACTCTCTCGCCTTCTTCCTCTTTTTCCTCAGTCTGTCTCTCTGCCCCTGTGAAAGCTTTACTTTCTTATCTTCCACTTTCTGTTCATTGGGCTTGACAGTGACTAGTTTCTTTACCGTTCTCTGAGATTCAACCCTCGATCTTCCCATTGATCTCCTTGGGCAATCTCTGGCAATATGTCCTTTGATATTACATTCAAAGCATCTTCTTGTCTCAAAATTCCAATTCTGACAGTTAACAGCAATGTGTCCTCTCACACCACAAGTGTAGCACACTCTGTTATCGTACCATCCACTTCTGTCAGTCCAAACCTTCAGATCATAACATTGTTTGGCTTGGTGATAATCATTTCTCCTCTTCAATGCTGGATTTGTCTTTTGAGCACTGTGGTCAAACCTGCACCACTTATTACCATCATTTTGTGAGTTTTTATTTTCAAATTTTTGTGATTTTTTATAATGATTGGATGATTGAACTGATGAGCTTTTATTTTCATTTTTAAAATTTTTTGAATTTTTAACCTTTTGTTTCTGTTCTACACTCTTCTTAACAGGTTTTTGCTTAGAACATTCGCCTGTTTCAGCAGATTGCAAAACAGTATTTTAAATTTTTTCTTGTAAATCTAAAAATATTTTTCTTTTCTTTTCCTTTTCTTTTTCATCATCAGCTTTGTCATCACAATCTTCAATTTTGACTTTGTCAAAATTTGTGACATTGTCACTTAATGGAACAACGTTGATTGGTTTTGGACACACATATGGTGCAGAAGTCACAAAACTTTTCAACTTGTTTTCTAAATCAGCAATTTTCTTTCTATTACATTCGGTTTCTTTTTCAAGTCGAATGATATTCTCAAGATAAGAATTTATTGCTTCTTGTTTTTCCAAATTATTTTTACCAAAAATTGATTTTTCATTTTCTAAAATTTTTATTTGATTTTTCAAATCATTTTCTAATTTTTAAAAATTTTTGTTTTCTAATGACAAACTCTCAACATTCTTCAAAAGTTTGTCATTTTCAGATTTTAATTTTTCGCAGTTCAAGCGCAACTCCAGAATCTGTTCATCATCAGTTTTCTTCCCATCTTTCAAAGCTTTGTTTTCCAATGTCAAATTCTCCACATCCTTCAAGAGTTTGGCATTTTCAGCTTCAAGTTTATCACATTTTGAGCATTTTTCATTCGTCTTTTCAACATCAACTTCTGTCTTTGTAATTACTTCTTCAAACACCTGTTGTTTTTCAGTCATCATAACTTCACATTTTGTTTGACTTGAAATCTTCTCCTCCTCAGAATCTGAATCGCCATGATCAAATATTGGCATGTTTTTAGCTTCTTGATCATCATTTACTGCCAACTGATTACCAGTAGCAACTTCATCATCATGATCACCAGCATTACTAGGATCTGCTTCAGGCATCTGATCCCCATCATCTCCAGTGAATTTCCTAGGCTTCAGGCACTGACAACTCCTGTCCTGTACACTCCCTGTTCCACAGTCACAAAAAACCTACTTGATCGAGAGTAGACAACACGATGTCCTCGATGACATACATCTGCACAAACAGAACAACAACCTTTTGAATCAGTCAGATCACATGTATAACAGAAATACCAGTGCTGTTCCATAAAATTACTTCCACTGATCGTAAATGTACAAACTTTAGAAGCGAGGGCTTTTTCACTGTTACTGTCATGATCAACCTTACTGCTTGACATCTTCAAACAACTAAGAACAATCAAACAAATAAATGATCAATTCAAAACAGATTGAATATGTAATAGTGTGTTGATGAAACCAATCTAAGACTTGTGTCAAAGACTTGCGGATACGATTCAATGTTGTTCGGATGAAATCACTAAATGAATGGACTACACGAAATGATGTTCGAGAACTGATCCGTCAATTATGAATCTTGGGCTTATAATCACAAACAATCACACAATTACATCTTGATCCACAAGTTTAACGACTCAAAATGTTCAATCCAATAATTTTTGTAGTTCACAAATTTTAAGTTGTCTTTGATTGGGTCGTTTGATTTAATGATCTGATGACAAAATAATGTTCAAACAATTGGATCCGACATCAATTTACAAACAAACGTGATTGGGCCACACTTATATACTTTCATATATTCAACCTTTTACTCAATTAACCTGATTGGGCCTCAATCTTAGTGTTGACAAACTGTTATCTATCACATGTAATTTTATTGAAGCACACAAATTCACATGTTCACCACCAAAGGCATTAATGAGTCACATGTAATGCTGACAAGGTTGACTAACAATCCTGAATATGTTGACTAAAATGTGGGTCGGTCGAATGAGGTGCAATGACACGTATTGAAAATGTTATCCGTGCATACAAGTTATCTGCCCGTATGGTCAAATAAAAGTCAACACGGATGGCTGTGCGTGCGGGTGGGGATCCAGAAAATGTTATCCGCACGGGTGGTGATGCGTACGGGTGGGCTATCCGCGCGTATGGCTATCTGCGCGTATGGCTATCCGCGCGTATGGCTATCCGCGCGTATGGCTCGTACGTACGTATGACTCAATCCGTGCGTATGGCTTATGCTATCCGTGTGTAATACCAACCGCACGTGTGACACAACTCTTATTCGACCAAACAAATAATATCACATGCACTAGACTTTAAAATTCTAAAACAATCACATGTAATAATCACCGAATGCACAAGTTCACGTGAATACACTAAATGCACAAATTCACAACTCTAGCAGACTGACAAATCACCTGTACTCATTTAATGATGGCCGGTTATTATGATAAAGCAATAAAGACTGTCACGTGATGTTGTTATTAATGAAGGTGATACCTGATGACAACAGACAATCACATGCACACCGAATGAATTTAATGTTTCACATGAAATGCTGATAATGTTGACTGACAATCGATTAAATGACTTTGACCAAGTGACATGGATTGCCAACCGTGCGTATGGGAAATGAGGCTATCCGTGCGTATGACAGAGTCAACAACAAAGTCAATACGTATTATGTCATCCGTGCGTGCAACTTATGTGTACGGATAGGTCAACAATCAGTCAACGCGTATGGTCATCCGCACGGATTGCCATCCGCGCGGAGAACATCAAGAACAACAGCAGCAACTTTTAACATTTTTCGAACCACAAAATTCTCGATTTCTCCTAACTGGCTTTGAATTTCGAACTGAAATTTTGTATGCTTGTAGATCAGGTAGATTCGCTCAACATATCCAAAATTCAGCCATTTTCGACCGTAAAAACCTGTTCAAATCAACAAAAATCAGATAAAAACGTGAAGAACAAGAAAATATGAGAAATTTGACAAATCTGGATAATTTTGGCTCTGAAACTGATCAAATCTTGAACGAAATCGTGAGTTTGATCTTCGCAACTGAGCACCCGCTCTGATACCACTTGTTAGGACCGGTTTGACTCCGAACGATTGCGAACCGACTCGTACGACTTGCGGAATCCGTGTACGAGCAAGACCGAAACACACGAACAGTAAATCTAACTGTGATTCTATTCAAAGATCTTAAATCGTTACAGGAACCGTGAATCACCTAGACACTTTCTCTCTCTAGTTTCTCTCTCTAGAACTAGAGCTCTCCAAAGTGCAAATGTGTAAAGTCTTCAAAAGTTTTCCAAAGGTTCTAAATGAGAACCCTAAGTTCTCTATTTATAGGCCAAGGCTTATAAGGAGAGTTCCCCTTAATTACACAAATGCCACCTTGCCTTTTACTAAAATATAACACTATAAGCACAAAACTTAATCTATTTCTGCTACGGTCTTAAGATGACGGAGGCGATAGACATAATGCACTAACATACTTTCTAAGTGTTGGAATTTTTAGGAAATTTTGCCATAGTTTCCTTTGTAAATGGAGGTGTCCATGCTATTTAGCGTATCATTTTTTTTTCAAAAATCATCCAAACAATCAACAACAAATCACTAATCAACTTACACTTACCAAGTGTAAAGACTATATATTTTACATACTAATATGAACTTGATTTTTCACAAAAACGCGTAGTAACTTGGTGAAGTGTTTAGTAGCCTTAGTTACCCTCTAAAGTGTGTTTACTTCATTTAAAATCTCATTCTTGAAAAGATTTGGTGTTTACAACTTGTAAACATAGTTTACAAAAATGTTTATTTATTAAACCTTCTTGTTATACTAGTATTTCTACAATTATTTTATCACTAAAAATAGTGTAGGTTTAATAAAAACCATGATCTTTCAAAAATCATATTTTGAACTTGGTTTTCTTGGAAAATCATTCATAAATATTGGATCTACAAGTTTACTAGTTCACTTTGTTTATTACTTTTCAAGAAATCATTTTGTTTATCAAGTTCATGTCCATATGTGAAGATGATTATCTTATGTTGTTACATAATCATCTTCCTACTTGCTAGATTATGTGTTAAATCACCATCTAGTAAGGTTCATGTGATGATTAACATCATCATCTCAAGAAATCAACAAACAAATATCATTCATGTACTAAACAACACCATATCATCTTTATATCATCATATTTCATCATATGTTTCAAGATTCAAGTTCAAGTCTTTTAGTGTTCTTATGATTTCAACAAAATATATCTTTTAACTACCAAAAATATGAAGTAAACAAGAGTTAACAAGAATCTTAGTACTAGCTTCAAGCTTGGGAAGAACAAGGTGAATAATGAGTGGATAAAAGCAAACGAATGAGGTCCTTCAAGTTCCACAAGCACCATGCTTCGTTAAACACCTTCTTACACCCTTGGATGGTCTTAGATTAGATGAATGTGATTGAATGATAATGGTGGTGGTGGCGGTGGCTACTTACGGCCGAATGGAAGAAGAGAGGAGGAGAGTGAATGGTGTTGTGTAGTTGTGATTCTTCATGTCTACTTATAATCCCCATTTTGAGTATTACCCATTGTGTATCATGCTTCCATTAGTACATACACCATCTAATCATATCTTTAGAAAGATTTGAGGAGATTTATTTAGATCTTACAAGATCTTGGAGGATCATGGTGGGGCCATGGTGACCGTCCACCCATATATGGGGGGGGGGGGTTATGTGTAATTTTTAACCCATTAGTTGCCATGTAATCCATACTCAAGTATTTAGTTAGTTTAATTAGTTACTAGATATTTTAGTGGGTGCTAGGGTGTTCGGGAACTATAACTAGCTCAGAAAAATAATAATAATAATGCTTCTAGCAATATTTTGGTGTTTCGGGTAATGTCCGGTTATTCGGTTTGATACCGGTTCGTTAAAGTGTCAAACTATTCCGTTTAGTGTTCATTAAGCACCCTTTTGTGAAACTTTTAATCCCCGACACTTAGGAAAGTATTCAGGACCATTTTGTCATATTTTTGCACATTACTAGCTTGTTAAAAAGCTGATTTTTGCTGAATTATGCAGAATTCTGCACTTTATGTGGGTTTTAGGCACTTTCTGGCACTTTGTCTATCACTTAGGCATGCAGTTTTGTGGTCCTTACTTCCCTACACACTATACTAGTGTAATACGTCATCTCTGGCTCATACTTGGCCTCAAAATACTGTCTGTCTATGTACTGAACTTTGTCAGCATTTTTAGTTTGTCTAGTAACGGTGCCAATTCTGTTCTGTGCATTATTAGCACTATCTTGTGTTGCATGTAGCAACGAATAAAGTCTTGTATCATGAAATGCCATTGTATGTATATAACAGTAATCAAAAATTCATTTGTCTTGTAAATTAGATCATGCACAGTTATTAAAGCACATATTACTGTTCATTTAGTGTACGGAATGTACGGAAAAGTGACGGTTGTCAAAGTCTCCCCCCGTTAAAAGAATTTCGTCCCGAAATTCAAGCGATGCCATTGGTCGCAAGGGAGTTGTGAATCAAATGTGGTCACTTATGTTTAAAATTTGTCTTCATGTTCCCATGTACTCTGGGTCATGATATGAATTCTAATGCACTCAAGTAAATCAATTATGTCTTTTCTGTGTCTTGTGGACTCTTGGTCCGTAACCTTAACAGGTTTTATAGTATTGTGGACTCTTGGTCCGAAACCTTAACAGGTTTTATAGTATTGTGGACTCTTGGTCCGAAACCTTAACATGTTTTATAGTATTGTGGACTCTTGGTCCGAAACCTTAACATGTTTTATAGTAATTTTGTCGTTTGTCATTGACGTGAATCTTATTTGTGGGAACAACGACTGTTCCTTGAGTCAAACTCCTCTAGACACATAGAATGTGTCACGATCACTACTGATCTTTTTCTGGAAGTTTCATCTTGTGACCAATGGTTCCGATCCCTACATCGGGGGTCCAACCTTTACGTTTTCCAATCACACCATGCCTTCTCTAAGCGAGGCGCCCATTAAAGCCACATGTCTTATTTCAAGTTTTCTACGATTTCTGCCGCTCGTCAGTGCAATATTTCTGTATTCTGCGGGCTATCTCGATATGATCACATATCTGAATGACTTTGCCTCAAATTTTCCTGAACCAACTCGGGCCAGTAAATCGTTTATCTCCGGTCTCCGTTCAACACGACGGGGATTGACTTATTATGTTCCATCTAAAGCTTCACACGAAGCGGTTTAAACAACGGTGTGATAAATACTGTTGTTGGAAAACTCTGCTAAGGTCAAGTGAGTGTTCCAACTTTTCATCAAGTTTATCACACAAGCACATATCATGTCCATACAGTCTGCATTGTTCAGTAGCTCAGTCCATCATCGTTAATATTTAAGTTCTTACGATCAACGGTGTGCTGCAACCCTTGTGATTAGTAAAGGTCATGCAGTGTTTTCTTACAAGTATTGTTGTCAAATTTGCGGCGCGCAATCACTGTATCTAGATTATGGTTTCTTCTCATGATCTCTTAATCAACGTGACGCGTATGCAATGCCATGGTCTCGTTGCATTGACACGAAATCGAGACTTTGTCGAGGAGCGTTACATAATTGCAACTCTAGCTCCTTAGCTCTTGATCGCGGGGTTGGCATGAATCTCGTTCTTATCCACCATGTATCTTAAAGTTCTCACTTCACGAATTCGAAATCCGCTTTTCGTCATCATAGCACATAACTGTTCTTTTTCTAATAGTTGCAAGGTAAATTGCAGCTGTTGCTCACGACCTTCCTTGGTCGTTGGCCATGTAGTCAATATATTCATGATCTATCTAGGTATGGCTTACACGTTCGATTCATGTGGTCCACGATTATTGTCGATGCATGTGTTAAGCCAAAATGTACGACAAGGAACTCGTAATGCTCGAAGCGAGTCCTAAAGGTCGTTTTAGGAATATTTCCTTCTTGTATTCACAGTTGAGGATATCCTGTCCTCAAGTCGATCCTTGAGTGGAAACTAGGATCTTATGATTTGTCTGTTTCATGTCATCACTCCTTGACAAACGTGATAACTGTCAAATTTGCATGCATCCGTACATTTTATTAATATTGATTTATGCTTAATGACTGTGCTTAATTACAACTGTTGATTAAACCGCTTTCTGATTTCTGATACATACATACACATGCATCACATTCATACTGTCACACTACTTATTACATACAAACTTTAGTGACATACTTGATGCACAAAGCACATGTCACACCCCGACCACGTGGAACATACAAAACGTGGCGGAAACATCGGGGAGTGTTGTAACAGAATTAATTGTCTCAAATCCATGGCAATTGAAGTTTTGTTTTATTGATTGAAAGTGCTACAATGTCTAAATAAACAAAGAAGTACAACACAATTAACTAGTCTTGCATCTTTTAATGTCACTAAGGCACAGGTCCGCCTAAGTATGTCTTGATAAGTCCTATGCTTCATCTCCTGAAAACACATGTGAAAATAGGTACGTCAGCATAAAAATGCCTGTGAGATACATAGGTTTTGTGAAAACAGAATTCATGACTTATGTTTAAGAAAATGTTTAGTCATGAACCTTGTAATTTGCTTTGTCTTGTAAATCATTTGAAAAACGATAAGATAAGATGATATGTATAGATAAGTGAATAATGTATGGTTAAAGGAATAACCATATAAAATGAGTTTGTATAAGATAAGTTGTTTGTAAATCAATGTCTTGTGAAAAGTATGTTACTTGTATAAAATGTTCTATGTCTCAAACTGAAATGATTCAATTAACGCTACGATATGTAATACCATACAAACACTTATATATAGGAAGTACCAGCGGCGTATCCACCATGTTTGTATCATATTACACATGCATCGTTACTTAATCACTTAATCAAACCAAACCACCAAAGTAATGTTTAACAATTGTAGAAATGTTTATGTATTGTAAGTAATGTAAAGTTAAACGAATAACCTTATAGTAGCATATCAAAAGTATACTTTGGATTTGTAAGTAACATATTAAACTATGTTTTGGTTTCATAAGTAACATATCAAAATATGCTTTGGATGTGATAAATAACATATTAAACTATGTTTTGGTTTTGTAAATAACATATTAAAATATTCTTTAGATGTTTAACAAAATATATGTTGGTTTGTACAATACCACACATGAGAGTATATAAAAATATACTTTAATAGTGTGATTTAAGAATTCATTCAGACCTGGTGCATCAAAATACACCTTTGAGACTATAGAAATACCACAAAGGCAATCCCTATTTGGATGGAGCAACAAATTGGTTTCAGACATTCCATGACAACAGGAATGGGGTGTCAAATCCTATAGCGCTATATCATACTAACAATCGGTCTGGTGAACATAAAATAAGTACAATTCAACAGTTTATTTTATGTTCTTTGAGAAATTAATGTTTAAACCATAGATAGTCATTTAGTTTGTCAAATGATAAGTAATAACATGTATAATCAATTATACTTTGAAATCAAGAAAATATAAGCATGTGATGAAATCAGATGTACTAAGTAATGCACACAATGGGCACACGTAGCATGAAATGTAATGTAAAACGATGTACTAAGTACGCACTCAATGGGCATACATAGCATAAACTGAAATGAAATCATGTACTATAATGTACTAATGAACATAACCGATATATGATGTGAAAACAGGAAAGCATGAAAGTAACAAGTAGGCACATGTGTTCCACCCCAAAACAGTTTGGAAAACAGTAAAAGAGGGGTCTATGTACTCACTTGAGATTGCTCAGTTGTCAAAAGATAACCACCGAGTAATGCTATAGATCTCGGAATCAAACGGCACCTAATATAGGTAACTATGTTAATAACCGGACCTTAATCGGATGATTGGATAGAATGAGGTTTCGTAAACCAAACGAGTGTAGAGACTCGTGTCATTTGGTTTAACAAAGCCTACATGCTAAATGAAACTTAACATAATTGTTTACGACCCATTACGACCCGTTTAGGAAGCTTATGCTACCTTAACGCATCGTGCGCGTGAAACGCGTTCGGACCGCTTAACTAGTCCTATGACAAGTATTATATGCCTAAACATGTTACATAATCAGTTACGTGACAAAAGTTTAGGTTATATATGCTAAATTACCAATTATGTATGAAAAGGGTATTCTGGTAATTTACCTAAGGCATATAAACTACCTATCAAACAACTACTTAAACGTCGTGACCATAAGGTATAACCTCGGAAGGTTATTCCCTACACTATGGTCACCTAATGTGTTTGGTCGGATCCTAATGATCGACCAAACTGGGTCGGGTTCGAAGTTATAGGCGATTTATTAGATCGCCTACCCTACGACCCTAGACAACGTGGTAATCAGTAGGCATAGTCCCAATGGACTATAACCATCGTGATTACAATCACGTTGCGAAGTTCAAACGAACTTCGCATTGACCATTACTGGTCAACGCTGAAAGTCAAACAAAGTTTGACTTTCTGACTTGAAAAGCAGTAAAAATAAGGAAAAGAACGAAAGAATACTTACGAAGGGTCCCCGAATGCTAACCCAGATCAAAATAGCTCAGGTATGAAACGAAGGTTCCAACTTAGAGCTTTCTTAATCAGATTTGTGGGTTTTGGGGTTGTGGGTGGATGGGTATTTATAGAAAAGGTAGAGCCGTTAGGATCGTTTCTTGAATATCGTGCCACGATCCGAGCCGTACACTTGTCACAAAGGTTATGGAGCCACATATGCTCCTTATCTTAGTGATTAAGCAAGTTGCAAACATGTGGTTGTGGATTAATTGGTTGCAACTTGCATTTAAAACACTGAATCTGGTCCAGATGGGGGCTCGCGTGACGCTAAGGCCCGTCGCGTCACGCTAGGCCCCTGTTTTGGCAGATTTTGCAGAAATGGTCCCTGCACCTTGTTTAAGCGATTTTCGATGCGTTTGAACCCCGTTAACCTCATTTCAAGGCTCTAAAATGAAGTTAAAGTATAGGGAACTCAAAACATACTCAAAAATATGCCGGATGATGGTTCGTTTGGTCGTACGAACGCGATGTTCGCTTAATTACGACGGAATGCGCATAAGCGCGAAAAACGAACCAAATGACGCGACGAATGGATTTTTCTTAAGGCGAACACTAAAATATAATGTAGTCATGCTCACATAAATTTTTGGATGTCCGGATGTATTCAGAACGTAAGTTATGCGCGAAAATGCAAACTTGTGCACTTTTTGACACTTTTAGTCCCTGAATGTTCCAAAAGTTTATTTTAGCACACCGAACCCCTCCAAGCCTATTTCTAAGCTATGTAAAGGATATTTATGGTATGTTTAACTTATGGTCATGTTCCGGAATGTCTGTTACAGTTCCAATTGGCATACTTTCGCAGTTTGTCAACTTTAGTCCCTGTAAGCGAATTAACTTGTTTTTGCCATACCAAAGCCTTTAAAACTTATTTCTAAGTTATGTAAAGGATATTTAAGGTATGTTAAGCCTATTTCACTATTCCGGAGTGTTCGTTGGATTAAACCGGTTATATTTACGCTTCAGAGCGCGTATAACCCTCCAGAAAGCGATTTAAAGTTTAAAATCAAACAAGATTTGATATGTGTAAAAGATACACATAATTTTACAACTCCCAAGTATGAAATACAATATTTCATTGGTTCGGAATTTGTTTGACGGTTGAAGTGACACAGGTGTTACAGTCTCCCCTACTTTAGGAAATTTCGTCCCGAAATTTAATTCTAGAGGAAACTTGTGAAGACAGCTGTGACGGTTTTTGCCTTCAGACAAATCCATTGAGCCCTTAAGTAAAACTCTGGGCCATGTTAGGATTCTTAGCAAAGATGTCAACCCTCAAATTGAAGTCATTGTAGTAACAAAACATGGAGTTTTGAACTATAGACAGGAGAACAGTTCCCGTGAAGAATTACCATAGGAAACTTGTGTGTGCTTGAAATCAGAATTGGGTAGTGTGAGAATGAATGACATTGGTTAAGGTCCAAGACTTCTCCCGTATCATTATTCTCGTCACTATAGATCTTAACACATGACAAAACTTCTTGTGGTTTCTGTGCACTGAATTCCATAATTATGTAGGCCTCCATAATTACGTAATCTCTTGCACAGTCCGCACAGTCCATTTCATAATGCATAGAGGAAAAATCAATTGAATAAACATGAAGGGACCTAACTAGACCACCAAAGGATCTTTTCAATTAGATCAACGAACAGTGTTTTCAACTAGATCAACACATGACCTTATTAACTAGACCGTCGTACGATCTCCTTAAATAGACCACTTAAGGGATCTTTTCAATTATATCATCACATGATATTTCTAACCAGATTTTCAAATCAATCTGTTTAACTAGACCTCCCAAGGGGTCCAATTATAATATAGTACTTTAAAAATCCATGGGATTTGACTACAACGTAGAAGTCCATTAAGGATTTAAGATAGTAACTTTGGATATCCTATTAAGAATCTCTTATACAAGATATGTAAGATTCTATGAGGATTTGGATGGATCACATACAACCATTAACATATAAGAAAACACATAAGCACAAAATTAGTTAACTTGATTCGTTAATTCGTTCTCTTTAGGTATAGATAATTAAAGCACTCTAGGAATCCAATCCATGGATTTCATTTGGCACTTTAATCATTTCCAAGGATCCACCTATAAAGATAGAAGGATTTTCAATAAGAGTTTGGCTTTGTTTCTTAAAAGAAACGAATGTTTAAGGTTCTTGGGGAGATCACAAGTGATCATAAAATGACAGAACCATACGAGTAGTTTGTATTTGGGTTGACATCATAAGGTTGTATCAAACATTCACACAATCGTATCAGTTTTGCAAAAATAAAAACGACGAATTTTTATTCATATAACAACTGACTTGTCTTTAAACGTCAAAGATAACAACCAAGGGAAAATAACAAAACACTTGTTGTTTACTGTCGCATCATTGTTTCTGTTTGCCTTGTTGATGTTAAATGCTCATCCTCGCGCTGGAGGTGCGTTAACAAGCCTTGGGCAATTGTTTCTGTAGTGAGTAAGGTCACCACAGTTATAACATGACCCCGGAGGGAACCGTGCTTGAACAGCAGCAGGGTTTGCAGCAGCTTGATTTGCATAACGACAAACATTGATCAAATGTCCCAACCGCCCACAGTGGGTACATTTGTGACACTGCTCTTGCGCTAGATGATGGCGGTTGCACTTGTTGCACAAAGGTGCGGTACCAACATAGTTTTGCCTTTTGCGAGGTTGTGCTGGTTGGTTTGGTGCAACCTGTTTGTCTTGAGCAGTTATCGCGCAGTTTTGAGAGGCCTTGCGCTTCTTCTTCTTGGATACTTCATCCTGTTTTTCCTTTGGCTCAGCTGGAGCAGTCTTGTCAGATGGTCTTGGGTCGCCTTTTCGAAAAAGCTTTTTCTTCCTGATGTGGGATTCAGTTAGGGTGGCAGACAGTTCAATGGCTTGTCTGACAGTAGTAGGGTTGCTGCCAGTAACAATATCCTGAACTAGGTCAGGAAGACCATCAGTATATTTCTCGATCGCCTTATCCACAGGAGTAACCATAGCAGGACACAACAGGCTCAATTCTTCAAAACGGTCTGTATAGGCTCGATGTTCACCACTGTCTTGCTTCAAATCATCAAACTCCCTCTCCAAAGCTCGTAGTTCATGACGAGGGCAAAACTCCTTCATCATAAGAGCCCTAAGCTCAGCCCAAGTCTGTGCTAATGCAACCTCAGCACCGCGGTCTCTCATCACTCCGTTCCACCATGTGAGAGCCCTCTTCTGAAACACACTTGAAGAAAACTCGACCTTACGATTTTCAGGACACAGAACATGACGGAAGGTATTCTCAATGCTCTCGAACCACTGAAGAAGCCCAGTTGCTCCCTCAGAACCACTAAACTTGAGTGGTTTTGCCGAGTTGAAACTCTTGAAATTGCATGGAGCATTGTTGTTGTTGATGGTTTGCATCATTTGAGCATAAAGATTTGGGAAGGCAACAGCCATTTGCTGTGCGATGATTTCCGCCAGTTCGGCATTATCCATCTGATTGTCGCGTCGAGGAGGCATTCTAAAAGAGGAAACATGAAAGGAAACGAGTGAGAGAATTTAGACGAAAAAGAATGAGATGAAACAAATCTGATGAAAGCAAGGGTAGTGGTCATTTGTTTGTTATTACAAGGCAACAAACGACCTCGGTAATTAGTCAAAGTGAATAGGTCAAAAATAATGTATCGCGAAGACATGCTCGCCTATAAGTGAACACTCATCCCAAGAATTCCCAGGTAAGCACAACTGGTCTCGCGTCTGATGAGATGTATACGAAGTGCTTGCCTAGACAGAAAACCCAGAATACAGGCATTCACCCTTCCAGTTTGCACGTGTTCACATTATTTAAAACCCAAAACCTTGACGAGATTTTGAAAATTCAAAGGGGTTCAAAACAATATAACAGAGGGTTCAAAACCTTGTAATAAATCATCCTAGAACAGATGATTAGTTTTCAAAGCGGTTTTGAAATTTATGTTCTTGTTGTGGTCGTCGCCTAAGGATAGGTGACGGTATTGTTTTATGACTAAACGTAAGTAAACTCGCGTTAGGGTCCTAAGAAGGTTATAGACTAGGTCAAAGCATTACTAATTACTAATAACCTAATTCCCTATAACCATTGGCTCTGATACCAACTTTTCTGTCACACCCCGACCACGTGGAACATACAAAACGTGGCGGAAACATCGGGGAGTGTTGTAACAGAATTAATTGTCTCAAATCCATGGCAATTGAAGTTTTTTTTTATTGATTGAAAGTGCTACAATGTCTAAATAAACAAAGAAGTACAACACAATTAACTAGTCTTGCATCTTTTAATGTCACTAAGGCACAGGTCCGCCTAAGTATGTCTTGATAAGTCCTATGCTTCATCTCCTGAAAACACATGTGAAAATAGGTACGTCAGCATAAAAATGCCTGTGAGATACATAGGTTTTGTGAAAACAGAATTCATGACTTATGTTTAAGAAAATGTTTAGTCATGAACCTTGTAATTTGCTTTGTCTTGTAAATCATTTGAAAAACGATAAGATAAGATGATATGTATAGATAAGTGAATAATGTATGGTTAAAGGAATAACCATATAAAATGAGTTTGTATAAGATAAGTTGTTTGTAAATCAATGTCTTGTGAAAAGTATGTTACTTGTATAAAATGTTCTATGTCTCAAACTGAAATGATTCAATTAACGCTACGATATGTAATACCATACAAACACTTATATATAGGAAGTACCAGCGGCGTATCCACCATGTTTGTATCATATTACACATGCATCGTTACTTAATCACTTAATCAAACCAAACCACCAAAGTAATGTTTAACAATTGTAGAAATGTTTATGTATTGTAAGTAATGTAAAGTTAAACGAATAACCTTATAGTAGCATATCAAAAGTATACTTTGGATTTTGTAAGTAACATATTAAACTATGTTTTGGTTTCATAAGTAACATATCAAAATATGCTTTGGATGTGATAAATAACATATTAAACTATGTTTTGGTTTTGTAAATAACATATTAAAATATGCTTTAGATGTTTAACAAAATATATGTTGGTTTGTACAATACCACACATGAGAGTATATAAAAATATACTTTAATAGTGTGATTTAAGAATTCATTCAGACCTGGTGCATCAAAATACACCTTTGAGACTATAGAAATACCACAAAGGCAATCCCTATTTGGATGGAGCAACAAATTGGTTTCAGACATTCCATGACAACAGGAATGGGGTGTCAAATCCTATAGCGCTATATCATACTAACAATCGGTCTGGTGAACATAAAATAAGTACAATTCAACAGTTTATTTTATGTTCTTTGAGAAATTAATGTTTAAACCATAGATAGTCATTTAGTTTGTCAAATGATAAGTAATAACATGTATAATCAATTATACTTTGAAATCAAGAAAATATAAGCATGTGATGAAATCAGATGTACTAAGTAATGCACACAATGGGCACACGTAGCATGAAATGTAATGTAAAACGATGTACTAAGTACGCACTCAATGGGCATACATAGCATAAACTGAAATGAAATCATGTACTATAATGTACTAATGAACATAACCGATATATGATGTGAAAACAGGAAAGCATGAAAGTAACAAGTAGGCACATGTGTTCCACCCCAAAACAGTTTGGAAAACAGTAAAAGAGGGGTCTATGTACTCACTTGAGATTGCTCAGTTTTCAAAAGATAACCACCGAGTAATGCTATAGATCTCGGAATCAAACGGCACCTAATATAGGTAACTATGTTAATAACCGGACCTTAATCGGATGATTGGATAGAATGAGGTTTCGTAAACCAAACGAGTGTAGAGACTCGTGTCATTTGGTTTAACAAAGCCTACATGCTAAATGAAACTTAACATAATTGTTTACGACCCATTACGACCCGTTTAGGAAGCTTATGCTACCTTAACGCATCGTGCGCGTGAAACGCGTTCGGACCGCTTAACTAGTCCTATGACAAGTATTATATGCCTAAACATGTTACACAATCAGTTACGTGACAAAAGTTTAGGTTATATATGCTAAATTACCAATTATGTATGAAAAGGGTATTCTGGTAATTTACCTAAGGCATATAAACTACCTATCATACAACTACTTAAACGTCGTGAGCATAAGGTATAACCTCGGAAGGTTATTCCCTACACTATGGTCACCTAATGTGTTTGGTCGGATCCTAATGATCGACCAAACTGGGTCGGGTTCGAAGGTATAGGCGATTTATTAGATCGCCTACCCTACGACCCTAGACAACGTGGTAATCAGTAGGCATAGTCCCAATGGACTATAACCATCGTGATTACAATCACGTTGCGAAGTTCAAACGAACTTCGCATTGACCATTACTGGTCAACGCTGAAAGTCAAACAAAGTTTGACTTTCTGACTTGAAAAGCAGTAAAAATAAGGAAAAGAACGAAAGAATACTTACGAAGGGTCCCCGAATGCTAACCCAGATCAAAATAGCTCAGGTATGAAACGAAGGTTCCAACTTAGAGCTTTCTTAATCAGATTTGTGGGTTTTGGGGTTGTGGGTGGATGGGTATTTATAGAAAAGGTAGAGCCGTTAGGATCGTTTCTTGAATATCGTGCCACGATCCGAGCCGTACACTTGTCACAAAGGTTATGGAGCCACATATGCTCCTTATCTTAGTGATTAAGCAAGTTGCAAACATGTGGTTGTGGATTAATTGGTTGCAACTTGCATTTAAAACACTGAATCTGGTCCAGATGGGGGCTCGCGTGACGCTAAGGCCCGTCGCGTCACGCTAGGCCCCTGTTTTGGCAGATTTTGCAGAAATGGTCCCTGCACCTTGTTTAAGCGATTTTCGATGCGTTTGAACCCCGTTAACCTCATTTCAAGGCTCTAAAATGAAGTTAAAGTATAGGGAACTCAAAACATACTCAAAAATATGCCGGATGATGGTTCGTTTGGTCGTACGAACGCGATGTTCGCTTAATTACGACGGAATGCGCATAAGCGCGAAAAACGAACCAAATGACGCGACGAATGGATTTTTCTTAAGGCGAACACTAAAATATAATGTAGTCATGCTCACATAAATTTTTGGATGTCCGGATGTATTCAGAACGTAAGTTATGCGCGAAAATGCAAACTTGTGCACTTTTTGACACTTTTAGTCCCTGAATGTTCCAAAAGTTTATTTTAGCACACCGAACCCCTCCAAGCCTATTTCTAAGCTATGTAAAGGATATTTATGGTATGTTTAACTTATGGTCATGTTCCGGAATGTCTGTTACAGTTCCAATTGGCATACTTTCGCAGTTTGTCAACTTTAGTCCCTGTAAGCGAATTAACTTGTTTTTGCCATACCAAAGCCTTTAAAACTTATTTCTAAGTTATGTAAAGGATATTTAAGGTATGTTAAGCCTATTTCACTATTCCGGAGTGTTCGTTGGATTAAACCGGTTATATTTACGCTTCAGAGCGCGTATAACCCTCCAGAAAGCGATTTAAAGTTTAAAATCAAACAAGATTTGATATGTGTAAAAGATACACATAATTTTACAACTCCCAAGTATGAAATAAAATATTTCATTGGTTCGGAATTTGTTTGACGGTTGAAGTGACACAGGTGTTACAGTCTCCCCTACTTTAGGAAATTTCGTCCCGAAATTTAATTCTAGAGGAAACTTGTGAAGACAGCTGTGACGGTTTTTGCCTTCAGACAAATCCATTGAGCCCTTAAGTAAAACTCTGGGCCATGTTAGGATTCTTAGCAAAGATGTCAACCCTCAAATTGAAGTCATTGTAGTAACAAAACATGGAGTTTTGAACTATAGACAGGAGAACAGTTCCCGTGAAGAATTACCATAGGAAACTTGTGTGTGCTTGAAATCAGAATTGGGTAGTGTGAGAATGAATGACATTGGTTAAGGTCCAAGACTTCTCCCGTATCATTATTCTCGTCACTATAGATCTTAACACATGACAAAACTTCTTGTGGTTTCTGTGCACTGAATTCCATAATTATGTAGGCCTCCATAATTACGTAATCTCTTGCACAGTCCGCACAGTCCATTTCATAATGCATAGAGGAAAAATCAATTGAATAAACATGAAGGGACCTGACTAGACCACCAAAGGATCTTTTCAATTAGATCAACGAACAGTGTTTTCAACTAGATCAACACATGACCTTATTAACTAGACCGTCGTACGATCTCCTTAAATAGACCACTTAAGGGATCTTTTCAATTATATCATCACATGATATTTCTAACCAGATTTTCAAATCAATCTGTTTAACTAGACCTCCCAAGGGGTCCAATTATAATATAGTACTTTAAAAATCCATGGGATTTGACTACAACGTAGAAGTCCATTAAGGATTTAAGATAGTAACTTTGGATATCCTATTAAGAATCTCTTATACAAGATATGTAAGATTCTATGAGGATTTGGATGGATCACATACAACCATTAACATATAAGAAAACACATAAGCACAAAATTAGTTAACTTGATTCGTTAATTCGTTCTCTTTAGGTATAGATAATTAAAGCACTCTAGGAATCCAATCCATGGATTTCATTTGGCACTTTAATCATTTCCAAGGATCCACCTATAAAGATAGAAGGATTTTCAATAAGAGTTTGGCTTTGTTTCTTAAAAGAAACGAATGTTTAAGGTTCTTGGGGAGATCACAAGTGATCATAAAATGACAGAACCATACGAGTAGTTTGTATTTGGGTTGACATCATAAGGTTGTATCAAACATTCACACAATCGTATCAGTTTTGCAAAAATAAAAACGACGAATTTTTATTCATATAACAACTGACTTGTCTTTAAACGTCAAAGATAACAACCAAGGGAAAATAACAAAACACTTGTTGTTTACTGTCGCATCATTGTTTCTGTTTGCCTTGTTGATGTTAAATGCTCATCCTCGCGCTGGAGGTGCGTTAACAAGCCTTGGGCAATTGTTTCTGTAGTGAGTAAGGTCACCACAGTTATAACATGACCCCGGAGGGAACCGTGCTTGAACAGCAGCAGGGTTTGCAGCAGCTTGATTTGCATAACGACAAACATTGATCAAATGTCCCAACCGCCCACAGTGGGTACATTTGTGACACTGCTCTTGCGCTAGATGATGGCGGTTGCACTTGTTGCACAAAGGTGCGGTACCAACATAGTTTTGCCTTTTGCGAGGTTGTGCTGGTTGGTTTGGTGCAACCTGTTTGTCTTGAGTAGTTATCGCGCAGTTTTGAGAGGCCTTGTGCTTCTTCTTCTTGGATACTTCATCCTGTTTTTCCTTTGGCTCAGCTGGAGCAGTCTTGTCAGATGGTCTTGGGTCGCCTTTTCGAAAAAGCTTTTTCTTCCTGATGTGGGATTCAGTTAGGGTGGCAGACAGTTCAATGGCTTGTCTGACAGTAGTAGGGTTGCTGCCAGTAACAATATCCTGAACTAGGTCAGGAAGACCATCAGTATATTTCTCGATCGCCTTATCCACAGGAGTAACCATAGCAGGACACAACAGGCTCAATTCTTCAAAACGGTCTGTATAGGCTCGATGTTCACCACTGTCTTGCTTCAAATCATCAAACTCCCTCTCCAAAGCTCGTAGTTCATGACGAGGGCAAAACTCCTTCATCATAAGAGCCCTAAGCTCAGCCCAAGTCTGTGCTAATGCAACCTCAGCACCGCGGTCTCTCATCACTCCGTTCCACCATGTGAGAGCCCTCTTCTGAAACACACTTGAAGAAAACTCGACCTTACGATTTTCAGGACACAGAACATGACGGAAGGTATTCTCAATGCTCTCGAACCACTGAAGAAGCCCAGTTGCTCCCTCAGAACCACTAAACTTGAGTGGTTTTGTCGAGTTGAAACTCTTGAAATTGCATGGAGCATTGTTGTTGTTGATGGTTTGCATCATTTGAGCATAAAGATTTGGGAAGGCAACAGCCATTTGCTGTGCGATGATTTCCGCCAGTTCGGCATTATCCATCTGATTGTCGCGTCGAGGAGGCATTCTAAAAGAGGAAACATGAAAGGAAACGAGTGAGAGAATTTAGACGAAAAAGAATGAGATGAAACAAATCTGATGAAAGCAAGGGTAGTGGTCATTTGTTTGTTATTACAAGGCAACAAACGACCTCGGTAATTAGTCAAAGTGAATAGGTCAAAAATAATGTATCGCGAAGACATGCTCGCCTATAAGTGAACACTCATCCCAAGAATTCCCAGGTAAGCACAACTGGTCTCGCGTCTGATGAGATGTATACGAAGTGCTTGCCTAGACAGAAAACCCAGAATACAGGCATTCACCCTTCCAGTTTGCACGTGTTCACATTATTTAAAACCCAAAACCTTGACGAGATTTTGAAAATTCAAAGGGGTTCAAAACAATATAACAGAGGGTTCAAAACCTTGTAATAAATCATCCTAGAACAGATGATTAGTTTTCAAAGCGGTTTTGAAATTTATGTTCTTGTTGTGGTCGTCGCCTAAGGATAGGTGACGGTATTGTTTTATGACTAAATGTAAGTAAACTCGCGTTAGGGTCCTAAGAAGGTTATAGACTAGGTCAAAGCATTACTAATTACTAATAACCTAATTCCCTATAACCATTGGCTCTGATACCAACTTTTCTGTCACACCCCGACCACGTGGAACATACAAAACGTGGCGGAAACATCGGGGAGTGTTGTAACAGAATTAATTGTCTCAAATCCATGGCAATTGAAGTTTTGTTTTATTGATTGAAAGTGCTACAATGTCTAAATAAACAAAGAAGTACAACACAATTAACTAGTCTTGCATCTTTTAATGTCACTAAGGCACAGGTCCGCCTAAGTATGTCTTGATAAGTCCTATGCTTCATCTCCTGAAAACACATGTGAAAATAGGTACGTCAGCATAAAAATGCCTGTGAGATACATAGGTTTTGTGAAAACAGAATTCATGACTTATGTTTAAGAAAATGTTTAGTCATGAACCTTGTAATTTGCTTTGTCTTGTAAATCATTTGAAAAACGATAAGATAAGATGATATGTATAGATAAGTGAATAATGTATGGTTAAAGGAATAACCATATAAAATGAGTTTGTATAAGATAAGTTGTTTGTAAATCAATGTCTTGTGAAAAGTATGTTACTTGTATAAAATGTTCTATGTCTCAAACTGAAATGATTCAATTAACGCTACGATATGTAATACCATACAAACACTTATATATAGGAAGTACCAGCGGCGTATCCACCATGTTTGTATCATATTACACATGCATCGTTACTTAATCACTTAATCAAACCAAACCACCAAAGTAATGTTTAACAATTGTAGAAATGTTTATGTATTGTAAGTAATGTAAAGTTAAACGAATAACCTTATAGTAGCATATCAAAAGTATACTTTGGATTTTGTAAGTAACATATTAAACTATGTTTTGGTTTCATAAGTAACATATCAAAATATGCTTTGGATGTGATAAATAACATATTAAACTATGTTTTGGTTTTGTAAATAACATATTAAAATATGCTTTAGATGTTTAACAAAATATATGTTGGTTTGTACAATACCACACATGAGAGTATATAAAAATATACTTTAATAGTGTGATTTAAGAATTCATTCAGACCTGGTGCATCAAAATACACCTTTGAGACTATAGAAATACCACAAAGGCAATCCCTATTTGGATGGAGCAACAAATTGGTTTCAGACATTCCATGACAACAGGAATGGGGTGTCAAATCCTATAGCGCTATATCATACTAACAATCGGTCTGGTGAACATAAAATAAGTACAATTCAACAGTTTATTTTATGTTCTTTGAGAAATTAATGTTTAAACCATAGATAGTCATTTAGTTTGTCAAATGATAAGTAATAACATGTATAATCAATTATACTTTGAAATCAAGAAAATATAAGCATGTGATGAAATCAGATGTACTAAGTAATGCACACAATGGGCACACGTAGCATGAAATGTAATGTAAAACGATGTACTAAGTACGCACTCAATGGGCATACATAGCATAAACTGAAATGAAATCATGTACTATAATGTACTAATGAACATAACCGATATATGATGTGAAAACAGGAAAGCATGAAAGTAACAAGTAGGCACATGTGTTCCACCCCAAAACAGTTTGGAAAACAGTAAAAGAGGGGTCTATGTACTCACTTGAGATTGCTCAGTTTTCAAAAGATAACCACCGAGTAATGCTATAGATCTCGGAATCAAACGGCACCTAATATAGGTAACTATGTTAATAACCGGACCTTAATCGGATGATTGGATAGAATGAGGTTTCGTAAACCAAACGAGTGTAGAGACTCGTGTCATTTGGTTTAACAAAGCCTACATGCTAAATGAAACTTAACATAATTGTTTACGACCCATTACGACCCGTTTAGGAAGCTTATGCTACCTTAACGCATCGTGCGCGTGAAACGCGTTCGGACCGCTTAACTAGTCCTATGACAAGTATTATATGCCTAAACATGTTACACAATCAGTTACGTGACAAAAGTTTAGGTTATATATGCTAAATTACCAATTATGTATGAAAAGGGTATTCTGGTAATTTACCTAAGGCATATAAACTACCTATCATACAACTACTTAAACGTCGTGAGCATAAGGTATAACCTCGGAAGGTTATTCCCTACACTATGGTCACCTAATGTGTTTGGTCGGATCCTAATGATCGACCAAACTGGGTCGGGTTCGAAGGTATAGGCGATTTATTAGATCGCCTACCCTACGACCCTAGACAACGTGGTAATCAGTAGGCATAGTCCCAATGGACTATAACCATCGTGATTACAATCACGTTGCGAAGTTCAAACGAACTTCACATTGACCATTACTGGTCAACGCTGAAAGTCAAACAAAGTTTGACTTTCTGACTTGAAAAGCAGTAAAAATAAGGAAAAGAACGAAAGAATACTTACGAAGGGTCCCCGAATGCTAACCCAGATCAAAATAGCTCAGGTATGAAACGAAGGTTCCAACTTAGAGCTTTCTTAATCAGATTTGTGGGTTTTGGGGTTGTGGGTGGATGGGTATTTATAGAAAAGGTAGAGCCGTTAGGATCGTTTCTTGAATATCGTGCCACGATCCGAGCCGTACACTTGTCACAAAGGTTATGGAGCCACATATGCTCCTTATCTTAGTGATTAAGCAAGTTGCAAACATGTGGTTGTGGATTAATTGGTTGCAACTTGCATTTAAAACACTGAATCTGGTCCAGATGGGGGCTCGCGTGACGCTAAGGCCCGTCGCGTCACGCTAGGCCCCTGTTTTGGCAGATTTTGCAGAAATGGTCCCTGCACCTTGTTTAAGCGATTTTCGATGCGTTTGAACACCGTTAACCTCATTTCAAGGCTCTAAAATGAAGTTAAAGTATAGGGAACTCAAAACATACTCAAAAATATGCCGGATGATGGTTCGTTTGGTCGTACGAACGCGATGTTCGCTTAATTACGACGGAATGCGCATAAGCGCGAAAAACGAACCAAATGACGCGACGAATGGATTTTTCTTAAGGCGAACACTAAAATATAATGTAGTCATGCTCACATAAATTTTTGGATGTCCGGATGTATTCAGAACGTAAGTTATGCGCGGAAATGCAAACTTGTGCACTTTTTGACACTTTTTGTCCCTGAATGTTCCAAAAGTTTATTTTAGCACACCGAACCCCTCCAAGCCTATTTCTAAGCTATGTAAAGGATATTTATGGTATGTTTAACTTATGGTCATGTTCCGGAATGTCTGTTACAGTTCCAATTGGCATACTTTCGCAGTTTGTCAACTTTAGTCCCTGTAAGCGAATTAACTTGTTTTTGCCATACCAAAGCCTTTAAAACTTATTTCTAAGTTATGTAAAGGATATTTAAGGTATGTTAAGCCTATTTCACTATTCCGGAGTGTTCGTTGGATTAAACCGGTTATATTTACGCTTCAGAGCGCGTATAACCCTCCAGAAAGCGATTTAAAGTTTAAAATCAAACAAGATTTGATATGTGTAAAAGATACACATAATTTTACAACTCCCAAGTATGAAATACAATATTTCATTGGTTTGGCATTTGTTTGACGGTTGAAGTGACACAGGTGTTACAGCACAGTTAGCACAGTGAGCGGATAATTCAGAAACATGATGACAATGCCAGCACCTAGACAGACAATGTTTTTGAGGCCAGTATGAGCCAGAGATAGGGTACTACACTAGAAGGGAGTGTAGGGAAGTGAGGACCATAAAACTGCGTCACTAGGTAATAGTTATAGTGCCGGGAAGTGCCTAAAACACGCTTTAAATGCAGAATTCTGCACTTAATAACAAAATTCAGCATTTAATTATGCTAGTAATGTGCGAAAACTTGACAAAATGGTCCCGTATACTTTCCAAAGTGTCGGGAATTAATTGTGACACAAAAAGTATTATAAAAGACACATTACGGATTAATTAAGCACATTAACGGAACAACACCCAACCGAACAACCGGACATTACCCGAAACACAAAAATATTGTTAAACACATTGTTTTTATTTTTCCAAGCTAGTTAGGGTCCCCGAACACCCTAACACACTATATATTTCATAACATACCATAAGACACTAACTTAGTCACTTAGATTCCAACTAAATTCCTTAATTACCACTTACATGCCAACCAAGACACCCCCACCCCCATACCTACGGTGATGAAGGGGGGGGGGGTCCCCCACCTTGATTTGTTTCAAATATTTTAAAGGATCTTGTCTAATATTTTGGGAACATATTGCACAATAGTTAATTAGTTGTTGGATGAACAAGTTTATAAACCACTAGACCTCATGATCTTTCATCTTCACCAACACTTTCACATTCTTTCTTTTTCCTTTACCCACTCACGACCACACCCTCTTGCATATGCACCTCCATTTTCATTCATCCTACAAGGATTCCAAGCTTCTTCCAAGGTGCAAGGAGCCATTTTAGAAGGTGTGGAACACTCGGATCGTGAAGGACCTCTACCACAAGCTTTTATCCACCCATTTTCTCTAGTGTTTCTTCCCTAGCTTCAAAGCTAGTAGTAAGCCTCTTTGATCATCTTTTATTTTATATTTATGGTGGTTAATAGTTATGTTATGATGTAACTACAAGAACACTAAAAAGATCATGAACATAAACTTGAACATAAAGCTAATATGATGATGTAATAAGATGAAAACTTGATAAAATGAAGTTGTTTCGGTTATGTTGTTGATATCTTGATGGTCACTAGTAACATGATGGTTAGACATCATATGATGCTTGTTAAGTTATGATTTAAAAACATAACTTAACAAGTTAGGGATGATTATGTGTATATAAAATAATCATCCACTAGAGAAGACATCAACTTGAAAGTGGGGTGATTTCTTTTAAAAAATAATAATAAATAAATAAATATAAGGAACCAAGTAAACTAGTAAACTTGTAAATCCAAGTCGTGATGATGTTTTTTTTTCTAAACTAACCAAGTTAAAAAGACCGGTTTTGAAGGATCCTAACTTTATTTGCATGTACATTATTTGTGGAATTAAAAATGCAAGTGAAGCATGAAAATATTGAAAATGGATATTTTTGTAAAATAAGTTCACTAGTTGTGAACATCTAAAAATCCCGAGAACGAGAGTCTTACAAAAATAAACACACATTGGAGGGTAACTAAACCCACTAAACACCCCCACTAAGTTACTACGCGTTTTTATGAAAAACTAAGTTCATGTTATTATGAAAAGTGCATTGTTTTTGCACTTGGCTAGTGTAATATTGTTTAGTAACTTGTTGTTGATTGATTGAATGAATTTTTGAAAGAAAATGATATGCTAATAAGCATGGACACATCCGTTTACAAAGGAAACTCTGGCGAAATTTTCTAAAAATTCCAATACTTAGAAAATATTTTTCTAAACAAGTGTTACAAGTATATTTTATAACTTGTGTTTCGAATATAAACTTCGCCATAAAATTGTTACAAAAATACAAAGTGTCGGAGGTTGATTTTACAAATAAAAGTGGATAAATATATATTTTGAATATATATTTGTTACTAAGACACTTGTGTGAATTCTTGTTTATTTTGTGAAGTAGTTATATTATTTTAGGGTAAAATAATATAACTTACTAATACCATGGAAATTACAACTCCAAAATAATACCAAAATCACACGGAATAAATATTTAAGTTATACGCTTGATATTATGAAACCAAACGCAAAAACGTAACTTACAAAATATTCCGGGAAATACTCTTATAAATATATTTTTGGTAAATGTTATTTTGGATATGAAAGAGGTGAAAACATGATTTTGTAAATATTACCAAGTATATCATACTTTTTGACAACGAGAAAATATATTATTTTTGGGAGATAAAAATATATATTTTCCTAGTATATTTAGAAGATATATAATTTTCGAGAAAATATATACTTTTTGGGACAATACATGATTGAACAAAATAAGTTTATATATATTTAAGTGAGACTTGAAATATATGGTTTTGGAAATATATATTGGGGATATATTAACATATTCTTATTTGGAACAATACACCGAAATACGACGCCATTACTTGGCAAGATATACAAATACAAATACGAAAATACATGTATGAGATACCCCCATCCTTGGGAAGGAAAATACGAAGTTAAAATACTTGAGAAGTAGGAATATGAAATATTGTTTAGCAATTAATCCAAACATTAACTAATGATTATAACTTGGAATAATTTTGGGAACAAAAGAAACATAACTCAAAAACCTTCATGCTAAGCAAAGGCACGGCCCGTTCGTCTAATAGACATTAGTACACTGTAGGTAGTCGTGTTGGCTGAGGAGACTTGGGTTACACATACTGAAGACGCAATACTGTGAGTTCATGACCTCCTTTTCTCTTAACTGTTTTCTGTTTTATAACTTCAGGGGTGAAATACATGTTACAATTATTAAGGACATTTTTATACATGGTATGGTTAGCTTAAGGAAGGTTGGGACGTTCAGATCATGTGAGTGGGTAGGTGCAACTTAAGGCCATTAATCCTCATTGTAGGACCGAGGGTCATGAGTGATAGATCTATTCGGGTGTAGCGAGCCCCACTCCTGAGTCCGCTGAGGGGACCATGAGGTGACTATGAGCCTGACGCCAAAATCTGCTAGGTTTGAGTCTTCCTGCATCACTTCACACATATCATTGGCTTTGCAACCCAATGGTGATCTCTTTTTCCTTAATTGCTACATACCAGGGATTTTAATACACACAGACACATTATAAAGGTTTATACATACTCACTTACACATGAACTCCCTCAACTTTGTGTTGATTTTTCAAACTACATGTATTTCAGGGAATTAGCGGATCTGGCGAAGTTTGCATAAGTCAAGCTGCGTTGAATAAGATGTCATCCAGGGCAACAGGTTTAGGAGGTGTAACCCTTACCTGGACGGGTTGCATGTCTTAAACCTCGTTTTATTAAAAGTCTTTTGTTGTGTCTTATGAACACGTTTTAGACAAGTATGGTTTGTAAATTATTTTAAGTAACGACATTTCCAAACACTGATGTTGTGGTATTTTAAAACTTAATGAATGGATGAACGCCTTGTATTTTTTTTATCATATAGCATTGTTATGATTGTTGCTATGGTATTAAGAAGTCACACCAAAATAATCCACGCTTCCGCAAAAGTCAGGGTGTGACAGCTTGGTATCAGAGCCTCGATCATAGCGAACTAGGATTCTTTCTCGAGTCTAGACTATGATTGTCACACCCCGACCACGTAGAACATACAAAACGTGGCGGAAACATCGGGGAGTGTTGTAACAGAATTAATGTTTCAAATCCATGGCAATTGAAGTTTCGTTTTATTAATTAAAAGTGTTACAATGTCTTAATAAACAAAGAAATACAACATAATTAACTAGTCTTGCATCTTTTATTGTCACTAAAGCCCAAGTCTGCCTATGTGTATCTTGATCATCTTATGCAACAGTTCCTGAAAAACACATGTGAAAATAGGTACGTCAGCATAAAAATGCCTGTGAGATACATAGGTTTTGTGAAAATAGGTTTCATGACTTATGTTTGAGAAAATGTTTAGTCATGAACCTTGTTATTTGCTTTGCTTTGTAAATCATTTGAAAATCGATAAGATCAGATGATAATTATAAATAAATGTAAGGTTAAATGAATAACCAAGTAAAAATATGTTTGCATAAGATAAGATGTTTATAAATCAATGTCTTGTGAAAAGTATGTTATTTGTATAAAATGTTCTATGTCTCAAACTGAAATGATTCAAATAACGCTATGATATGTAATACCATACAAACACTTATATATAGGAAGTACCAGCGGCGTATCCACCATGCTTGTATCATATTACACACGCATCGTTACTTAATCACTTAATCAAACCAAACCAACCAATGTAAGAAGTCTATGTTTAAATAAATTGTCAAATGTATTGGGTAATATGTCAAAGTGTTCATGTCAAGATGTAAATCATATCAAAATGTCTATGTCCAATATTCATGTCAAATGTCTATGTCAAATATCCATGTCAAACGTCTATGTCAAGATGTCATGTATGGCAAGTGAAATGTCTCAACTAAACCATATGCACAAAAACAAAGTATTGAAGTAAACCTTGGTTTAAATCAAAGTTATGTTTTGTGGGAAATGCATGATCAAATGTCAATCATGTTAAAATGTCTATGCCGAAATGTCTATGTCAAATGTCTATGTCAAAATGTCATGTAAAACGATGTACTAAGTAATGCACACAATTGGGCACACCTAGCATAAGATGTAATGAAATCATGTACTATAATGTACTAACGAACATAGCAGTATATGATGTTAAAACAGGAAAGCATGAAAGTAACAAGTAGGCACATGTGTTCCACCCCAAAACAGTTTGGAAAACAGTAAAAGAGGGGTCTATGTACTCACCTGAGATTGCTCAGTAGTTCTGGAGTGACAACTAAACAATGCTAGAGATCGCGGATATCAAACGGCACCTAGTATAGGTAACTATGTTAATAAACCGGACCTAGATCGGAAGATTGGGTAGCATTAGGGTTTGTAAACCAAACGAGTGTAGAGACTCGTGTCATTTGGTTTAACAAAGCCTACATACTAAATGAAACTTAACCTGAGTGATTTCGACCCATTACGACCCGTTTAGGTAGCTTATGCTACTTTAACGCGTCGTTCGCGTGAAACGCGTTCGGACCGCCTAACTAGCCCTATGAAAAGTGTTATATGCCTAAACATATTATGTCACACCCCGACCACGTAGAACATACAAAACGTGGCGGAAATGTCGGGGAGTGTTGTAGCAGAATTAATTGTTTCAAATCCATGGCAATTGAAGTTTCGTTTTATTGATTAAAGGTGTTACAATCTCTTAACAAACAAAGAAATACAACATAATTAACTAGTCTTGCATCTTTTATTGTCACTAAAGCCCAAGTCTGCCTATGTGTATCTTGATCATCTTATGCAACAGCTCCTGAAAAACACATGTGAAAATAGGTACGTCAGCATAAAAATGCCTGTGAGATACATAGGTTTTGTGAAAATAGGTTTCATGACTTATGTTTGAGAAAATGTTTAGTCATGAACCTTGTTATTTGCTTTGTTTTGTAAATCATTTGAAAAACAATGAGTTCAGATGATATGTATAAATAAGTGAATAATGTATGGTTAAATGAATAACCATTATAAACTGAGTTTGTATAAGATAAGTTGTTTGTAAAACAATGTATTGTGAAAAGTATGTTATTTGTATAAAATGTTATATGTATCAAACTGAAATGATTCAAATAACGCTACGATATGTAATACCATACAAACACTTATATATAGGAAGTACCAGCGGCGTATCCACCATGCTTGTATCATATTACACACACATCGTTACTTAATCACTTAATCAAACCAAACCAAACAATGTAAAATGTCTATGTTTAAATCAATTGTCAAATGTATTGAATAATATGTCAAAGTATTCATGTCAAGATGTAAATCATGTCAAAATGTCTATGTCAAATATCCATGTCAAATGTCTATGTCAAATATCCATGTCAAATGTCTATGTCAAATATCCATGTCAAATGTCTATGTCAAATATCCATGTATGGCAAGTGAAATGTCTCAACTAAACCATATGCACAAAAACAAAGTATTGAAGTAAAACTTGGTTTAAATCAAAGTTATGTTTTGTGGGAAATACATGATCAAATGTCAATCATGTTAAAATGTCTATGTCGAAATGTCTATGTCAAATGTCTATGTCAAAATGTCATGTAAAACGATGTACTAAGTAATGCACACAATGGCAATACATAGCATGAAATGTAATGAAATCATGTACTATTATGTACTAACGAACATAGCAGTATATGATGTGAAAACAGGAAAGCAGGAAAGTAACAAGTAGGCACATGTGTTCCACCCCAAAACAGTTTGGAAAAACAGTAAAAGAGGGGTCTATGTACTCACTTGAGATTGCTCAGTAGTCCTTGAGTAACAACTAAACAATGCTAGAGATCGCGGATATCAAACGGCACCTAGTATAGGTAACTATGTTAATAAACCTGACCTAGATCGGAAGATTGGGTAGCATTAGGGTTTGTAAACCAAACGAGTGTAGAGACTCGTGTCATTTGGTTTAACAAAGCCTACATACTAAATGAAACTTAACCTAAGTGTCTACGACCCATTACGACCCGTTTAGGTAGCTTATGCTACTTTAACGCGTCGTTCGCGTGAAACGCGTTCGGACCGCCTAACTAGTCCTATGACAAGTGTTATATGCCTAAACATGTTACATAATCAGTTATGTGACAAAGGTTTAGGTTACATATGCTTAATTACCAATTATACATGAAAAGGGTATTCTGGTAATTTACCTAAGGCATATAAACTACCTATCATACAACTACTTAAACGATGTGACCATAGGGTATAACCTCGGAAGGTTATTCCCTACCTACTATGGTCACCTAATGTGTTTGGTCGGATCCTAATGATCAACCAAACTGGGTCGGGTTCGAGGTATAAGCGATTTATTAGATCGCTTACCCTACGACCCTAGACAACGTGGTAATCAGTAGGCATAGTCCCAAGGGACTATGACCATCATGATTACAATCACGTTGCGAAGTTCTAGCGAACTTCGCATTGACCATTACTGGTCAACGCTGAAAGTCAAACAAAGTTTGACTTTCTGACTCGAAAAGCAGTAAAATAAGGAAAAGAACGAAAGAATACTTACGAAGGGTCCCCGAATGCTAATCCCGATTCAAGAATCTCAGGTATGAAACAATGGTTTCAACTTAGAGGTTCTCAAATCAGAATTCTAGTGATTTTAGCAATGGGGGGTATGGGGTATTTATAGGAATACCCGAACCGTTAAGATCGTTTCATGGAAAACGTGCCTTAATCCCATCCGTACATGTGTTGCAAAGTTATGGTGTTTAGGTGTTTAAATTCCATCCATACATGTGTTGCAAAGTTAAGGTGCCTAAATTCCATCCTTATCCGCTGACTAAGCAAGTTTAGAATGTGTGGTTGTGAATTAAACAACGGCTAATACATCGAATCTGGTCCCGAATGCGAAAAACTGAGTTTCTGCATGTTTTCTGTCCAGCATAGGCAGTCGCGTAGCGCGACGGTAAAGCCTATAGGGCTCGCGCTACGCTAGCACTCCCCTGTATCAGAAAAGTTTCAGAATTGGCAGAAATGGTCCCTGCACGTGTTTAAGGCCTTTTTCGATGCGTTTGAACCCCGTTAACCTCATTTCAAGGCTCTAAAATGAAGTTAAAGTATAGGGAACTCAAAACATGCTCAAAAATATCTCTGATGTCGGTTCGTTTGGCCGTACGATCGCGATGTTCGCTTAATTACGACGGAATGCGCACAAGCGAGAAAAACGATCCAAATGACGTGACGAATGGATTTTTCTTATGGCGAACACTAAACTATAATATAGTCATGCTTACATAAATTTTTGGATGTCCGGATGTATTCAGAACGTAAGTTATGCGCGAAAATGCAAACTTGTGCACTTTTTGACACTTTTAGTCCCTGAATGACCCAAAAGTTTATTTTAGCACACCGAACCCCTCAAAGCCTATTTCTAAGCTATGTAGAGGATATTTAAGGTGTGTTTAACTTATAGTCATGTTCCGGAATGTCTGTTACAGTTCAAATTGGCATACTTTCGCAGTTTGTCAAGTTTAGTCCCTGTAAGCAAATTAACTTTGATTTCACCACACCAAACCTTCCAAAACTTATATCTAAGTTATGTAAAGGTTATTGAAGGTATGTTAAACCTATTTCACTATTCCGGAGTGTTTGTTGCATTAAACTGGTTATATTTACGCATTAGTGCGTGTATAACCTTCCAGAAAGCGATTTAGAGCTTGAAATCGAAACAAGAGTTGATATGTGCAATCGATACACATATTTTTACAAATCCCAAGTATGAAATACAATATTTCATTGGTTTGGCATTTGTTTGATGGTTGAAATGACACATGTGTTACAGTCTCCCCTACTTTAGGAAATTTCGTCCCGAAATTAATTCGTAGGAGTCTATTTGTGACTTTCTGTTAAATAACCATCAAAGATGAACAAGACGTAATCCTGTAATTTCTCTTTAACGAACATTTTTCAGAAATGAAAAATGAACAGAGTTATTTTCAACAGGCATCCTTTAGAAACAAAAATGAACAGAATAGTCATTTTACATCTTCAGAAACAAAAATGAACAGAATAGTCATTTTACATCTTCAGAAACAAAAATGAACGGAATAGTCATTTTACATCTTCAGAAACAAAAATGAACGGAATGGTCATTTTACATCTTCAGAAACAAAAATGAACGGAATGGTCATTTTACATCTTCAGAAACAAAAATGAACGGAATGGTCATTTTACATCTTCAGAAACAAAAATGAACGGAATGGTCATTTTACATCTTCAGAAACAAAAATGAACGGAATGGTCATTTTACATCTTCAGAAACAAAAATGAACGGAATAGTCATTTTACATCTTCAGAAACAAAAATGAACGGAATAGTCATTTTACATCTTCAGAAACAAAAATGAACGGAATAGACTCTAGACACATGACAAAATTCACTGTGGTTTCTGTGCACTGAATTTCATAATTATGTATGCATCCATAATTACGCAATTCCTTGCATAGTCCGCACAATTTGTCTGAAATGTGAAGGGGAGGAAAAATCAAACCTGATGATGAGTGTGACTAAACTACCATAGGGTCCTTTTAACTAGATCGACAAAGGATCCTTTTAAATTAGGCCACCAAGGAGTCCTTTCAGCTATATCATCACATGATATTCCTAACCAGATTTTTGGATCAATCTGCTTACCTAGACCTCTCAGGATCTAATTATGGAATGGTATAATATAATCCAAGGGTCTTTACTATTACGTACAAGCCCGTTGAGGATTTAGTATAGCACCCAAAGATATGGAAGATTCTACGAGGATTTGAATGACAAGAATTTGGATCACACCAAAAACATAAAGGGAACACATAAACACATAATCATATAGTTGTTTAATTTGTTTATTAATTTGTTATCTTTGGACGCGGATACTTAAAGTACACCAGGAATCCAATTCGTGGATTTCATTTGGTACTTTAATCATTTCAAGAATCCATCCATGAAGATAGGATGATCTACCAAAAATTCGATTTTCGTTTTTCAGGAAAACGCAATATTCGAATTAAGGTACACAATAATTTAGGACATACGGAAATACCCTTGGGTACCCTATTAAAAATTTATAGTGGTACTTGGGGTATTCGTATAGAATTATAACTTTTATCTTGTACTTCGTTTCTTTGCAAGAGACGGGTACTTAGGATCTTTGTGGAAAACGCAAGAGATTGTAAAATGGAAGAATTTTGGGGGTAGTTTGCTTTTCAAGTAATACGATTCCTTGATTGTCGGTATTATAGGGGATATGTTGTTTATGCATACAACCACATAATATACATTGTAATGTAAATAAAAAGATTTATTTATTAACAATGATAACAACTGTTTCATGGACCTTGACAACAAAAGAAAATAATACATAAGATATGATTATTTCTAAAGAGTGTTGTCTTCTAGTCGATCAGATGCTCATCTCTGTGCTGGATTAGCATTAGCAAGCTTTGGGCAATTTCTTCGGAAATGTCCCATCTTACCACACTTGTTGCAAGAACCTGGTGGAAAGCGAGCTCGAATAGGTTTGTTGTCGGCTTGATTCGGTGCAACTGCTGCAACGCAAACTTTTGCCATATGACCTTTAAGTCCACAAATTTGGCATTCGCGGCACTTCACATTAGAATGATGATGTAGGCCACATCGGTTGCACAAGGGTGAAGTTCCATTGTATGGCTTCCTAGTACGGGGTTGAGCTGGTTGGTTGGGGACGGCTTGACCATTGTGAGCGACCATGGCGAAGTTCTGAGAAGCCTTTTGCTTCTTTGACCACTCAAGGGATCCAGTCTGCTCATCCATGGTCTTTGATTCCTCGATTTGTTTCGATTCCTCGACTGGTTTCTTGTCACCCTTCCGGAAAAGCTTACGTTTCCTGATCTGAGATTCAGTCAGAGTTGCAGATAGCTCAATGGCCTGCCTAACCGTAGTGGGGTTACTACCAGTAACAATGTCTTGAACTGAGTCAGGGAGACCATCAATGTACTTTTCGATCGCCTTATCCAAAGGCGTAACCATGGTAGGACACAACAGGCTCAGCTCCTCATATCGATCCGTGTATGCTCGATGTTCGCCGCTGTCTTGCTTAAGGTCATCGAATTCCCTTTCCAATGCCCTGATCTCGTGAAGACGACAGAATTCCTTCATCATCAGTGCTCGAAGTTCTTCCCAAGTTTGGGCCAGTGCCACTTCGGCACCCCTATCTCTCACCACACCGTTCCACCATGTCAAAGCTCATTTCTCGAAGACACTAGATGCAAAATCTACCTTTCGCTCGTTTGGACATTGAACATGCCTGAAGGTGCTCTCTAGACTCTCGAACCATTGCAAAAGTGCAGTCGCTCCTTGAGACCCAGAAAACTTTGATGGCTTAGCCGAGTTGAATGTCTTGAAGTTGCATAGGGCATTATTGTTGTTGATAGCTTGGTGACATTGGGCAACGATGATCGGGATTGCAGCAGTCATTTGCTGTGTAATGACAGCTGCCAGCTCGTCAACAGATACTGGATTTTCGCGTCGTGGAGGCATTCTAAAAGAGGAGAACATGAAAGGAAACGAGTGAGAGAATTAGACGAAATGAATGAGATGAAACAAATCTGATGAAAGCAAGGATATTGGTCATTTGTTTGTTACTACAAAGCAACAAACGACCCTGGTGATTAATCAAAGTAAATAGGTCAAAAATAATGTATCGCGAAGACATGCTCGCCTATAAGTGAACACTCATCCCAAGAATTCCCAGGTAAGCACAACTGGTCTCGCGTCTGATGAGATGTATACGAAGTGCTTGCCTAGACAGAAAACCCAGAATACAGGCATTCACCCTTCCAGTTTGCACGTGTTCACATTATTAAAAACCCAAAACCTTGACGAGAGTTTTGAAAACTCAAAGGGGTTCAAAACCGTATAACAGAGGGTTCAAAACCTTACAATAGAGGGTTCAAAACCTAGTAATCAATCATCCTAGAACAGATGATTAGTTTTCAAAGCGGTTTTGAAATTTATGTTCTTGTTGTGATTGTCGCCTAAGGATAGGTGACGGTATTGTTTTATGACTAAACGCAAGTAAACTCGCGTTAGGGTCCTAAGAAGGTTATAGACTAGGTCAAAGCATTACTAATAACCTAATTCCCTATAACCATTGGCTCTGATACCATCTTTTCTGTCACACCCCGACCACGTAGAACATACAAAACGTGGCGGAAATGTCGGGGAGTGTTGTAGCAGAATTAATTGTTTCAAATCCATGGCAATTGAAGTTTCGTTTTATTGATTAAAGGTGTTACAATGTCTTAACAAACAAAGAAATACAACATAATTAACTAGTCTTGCATCTTTTATTGTCACTAAAGCCCAAGTCTGCCTATGTGTATCTTGATCATCTTATGCAACAGCTCCTGAAAAACACATGTGAAAATAGGTACGTCAGCATAAAAATGCCTGTGAGATACATAGGTTTTGTGAAAATAGGTTTCATGACTTATGTTTGAGAAAATGTTTAGTCATGAACCTTGTTATTTGCTTTGTTTTGTAAATCATTTGAAAAACAATGAGTTCAGATGATATGTATAAATAAGTGAATAATGTATGGTTAAATGAATAACCATTATAAACTGAGTTTGTATAAGATAAGTTGTTTGTAAAACAATGTATTGTGAAAAGTATGTTATTTGTATAAAATGTTATATGTATCAAACTGAAATGATTCAAATAACGCTACGATATGTAATACCATACAAACACTTATATATAGGAAGTACCAGCGGCGTATCCACCATGCTTGTATCATATTACACACACATCGTTACTTAATCACTTAATCAAACCAAACCAAACAATGTAAAATGTCTATGTTTAAATCAATTGTCAAATGTATTGAATAATATGTCAAAGTATTCATGTCAAGATGTAAATCATGTCAAAATGTCTATGTCAAATATCCATGTCAAATGTCTATGTCAAATATCCATGTCAAATGTCTATGTCAAATATCCATGTCAAATGTCTATGTCAAATATCCATGTATGGCAAGTGAAATGTCTCAACTAAACCATATGCACAAAAACAAAGTATTGAAGTAAAACTTGGTTTAAATCAAAGTTATGTTTTGTGGGAAATACATGATCAAATGTCAATCATGTTAAAATGTCTATGTCGAAATGTCTATGTCAAATGTCTATGTCAAAATGTCATGTAAAACGATGTACTAAGTAATGCACACAATGGCAATACATAGCATGAAATGTAATGAAATCATGTACTATTATGTACTAACGAACATAGCAGTATATGATGTGAAAACAGGAAAGCAGGAAAGTAACAAGTAGGCACATGTGTTCCACCCCAAAACAGTTTGGAAAAACAGTAAAAGAGGGGTCTATGTACTCACTTGAGATTGCTCAGTAGTCCTTGAGTAACAACTAAACAATGCTAGAGATCGCGGATATCAAACGGCACCTAGTATAGGTAACTATGTTAATAAACCTGACCTAGATCGGAAGATTGGGTAGCATTAGGGTTTGTAAACCAAACGAGTGTAGAGACTCGTGTCATTTGGTTTAACAAAGCCTACATACTAAATGAAACTTAACCTAAGTGTCTACGACCCATTACGACCCGTTTAGGTAGCTTATGCTACTTTAACGCGTCGTTCGCGTGAAACGCGTTCGGACCGCCTAACTAGTCCTATGACAAGTGTTATATGCCTAAACATGTTACATAATCAGTTATGTGACAAAGGTTTAGGTTACATATGCTTAATTACCAATTATACATGAAAAGGGTATTATGGTAATTTACCTAAGGCATATAAACTACCTATCATGCAACTACTTAAACGATGTGACCATAGGGTATAACCTCGGAAGGTTATTCCCTACCTACTATGGTCACCTAATGTGTTTGGTCGGATCCTAATGATCAACCAAACTGGGTCGGGTTCGAGGTATAAGCGATTTATTAGATCGCTTACCCTACGACCCTAGACAACGTGGTAATCAGTAGGCATAGTCCCAAGGGACTATGACCATCGTGATTACAATCACGTTGCGAAGTTCTAGCGAACTTCGCATTGACCATTACTGGTCAACGCTGAAAGTCAAACAAAGTTTGACTTTCTGACTCGAAAAGCAGTAAAATAAGGAAAAGAACGAAAGAATACTTACGAAGGGTCCCCGAATGCTAATCCCGATTCAAGAATCTCAGGTATGAAACAATGGTTTCAACTTAGAGGTTCTCAAATCAGAATTCTAGTGATTTTAGCAATGGGGGGTATGGGGTATTTATAGGAATACCCGAACCGTTAAGATCGTTTCATGGAAAACGTGCCTTAATCCCATCCGTACATGTGTTGCAAAGTTATGGTGTTTAGGTGTTTAAATTCCATCCATACATGTGTTGCAAAGTTAAGGTGCCTAAATTCCATCCTTATCCGCTGACTAAGCAAGTTTAGAATGTGTGGTTGTGAATTAAACAACGGCTAATACATCGAATCTGGTCCCGAATGCGAAAAACTGAGTTTCTGCATGTTTTCTGTCCAGCATAGGCAGTCGCGTAGCGCGACGGTAAAGCCTATAGGGCTCGCGCTACGCTAGCACTCCCCTGTATCAGAAAAGTTTCAGAATTGGCAGAAATGGTCCCTGCACGTGTTTAAGGCCTTTTTCGATGCGTTTGAACCCCGTTAACCTCATTTCAAGGCTCTAAAATGAAGTTAAAGTATAGGGAATTCAAAACATGCTCAAAAATATCTCAGATGTCGGTTCGTTTGGCCGTACGATCGCGATGTTCGCTTAATTACGACGGAATGCGCACAAGCGATAAAAACGATCCAAATGACGTGACGAATGGATTTTTCTTATGGCGAACACTAAAATATAATATAGTCATGCTTACATAAATTTTTGGATGTCCGGATGTATTCAGAACGTAAGTTATGCGCGAAAATGCAAACTTGTGCACTTTTTGACACTTTTAGTCCCTGAATGACCCAAAAGTTTATTTTAGCACACCGAACCCCTCAAAGCCTATTTCTAAGCTATGTAGAGGATATTTAAGGTGTGTTTAACTTATGGTCATGTTCCGGAATGTCTGTTACAGTTCAAATTGGCATACTTTCGCAGTTTGTCAAGTTTAGTCCCTGTAAGCGAATTAACTTTGATTTCACCACACCAAACCTTCCAAAACTTATATCTAAGTTATGTAAAGGTTATTGAAGGTATGTTAAACCTATTTCACTATTCCGGAGTGTTTGTTGCATTAAACTGGTTATATTTACGCATTAGTGCGTGTATAACCTTCCAGAAAGCGATTTAGAGCTTGAAATCGAAACAAGAGTTGATCTGTGCAATCGATACACATATTTTTACAAATCCCAAGTATGAAATACAATATTTCATTGGTTTGGCATTTGTTTGATGGTTGAAATGACACAGGTGTTACATATTACATAATCAGTTATGTGACAAAGGTTTAGGTTACATATGCTTAATTACCAATTATTCATGAAAAGGGTATTCTGGTAATTTACCTAAGGCATATAAACTACCTATCATACAACTACTTAAACGATGCGACCATAGGGTATAACCTCGGAAGGTTATGCCCTATACTAGGGTCACCTAATGTATTTGGTCGGATCCTAATGATCGACCAAACTGGGTCGGGTTCGAGGTATAAGCGATTTATTAGATCGCTTACCCTACGACCCTAAACAACGTGGTAATCAGTGGGCATAGTCCCAAGGGACTATGACCAACGTGATTACACTCACGTTGCGAAGTTCAAACGAACTTCGCATTGACCATTACTGGTCAACGCTGAAAGTCAAACAAAGTTTGACTTTCTGACTCGAAAAGCAGTAAAATAAGGAAAAGAACGAAAGAATACTTACGAAGGGTCCCCGAATGCTAATCCCGATTCAAGAATCTCAGGTATGAAACAATGGTTTCAACTTAGAGGTTCTCAAATCAGAATTCTAGTGATTTTAGCAATGGGGGGTATGGGGTATTTATAGGAATACCTGAACCGTTAAGATCGTTTCATGGAAAACGTGCCTTAATCCCATCCGTACATGTGTTGCAAAGTTATGGTGTTTAGGTGCTTAAATTCCATCCATACATGTGTTGCAAAGTTATGGTGTTTAGGTGCTTAAATTCCATCCATACATGTGTTGCAAAGTTATGGTGTCTAAATTCCATCCTTATCCGCTGACTAAGCATGTTAGAATGTGTGGTTGTGAATTAAACAACGGCTAATACATCGAATCTGGTCCCGAAAGCGAAAAACTGATGTTTCTGCATGTTTTCTGCCCAGAGTAGGCAGTCGCGTAGCGCGACTGGTAAAGCCTATAGGGTTCGCGCTACGCTAGCATGCACCAGTTTCAGAAAAGTTTCAAAATTGACAGTTTTGGTCCCTGTGGTGTTTTAAGGCCTTTTTCGATGCGTTTGAACCCCGTTAACCTCATTTTAAGGCTCTAAAATGAAGTTAAAGTATAGGGAACTCAAAACATGCTCAAAAATATCTCGGATGATGGTTCGTTTGGTCGTACGAACGCGATGTTCGCTTAATTACGACGGAATTCGCACAAGCGCGAAAAACGATCCAAATGACGAAACGAATGGATTTTTCTTATGGCGAACACTAAAAAATAATATAGTCATGCTTACATAAATTTTTGGATGTCCGGATGTATTCAGAACGTAAGTTATGCGCGAAAATGCAAACTTGTGCACTTTTTGACACTTTTAGTCCCTGAGTGACCCAAAAGTTTATTTTAGCATACCGAACCCCTCAAAGCCTATTTCTAAGCTATGTGAAGGATATTTATGGTATGTTTAACTTATGGTCATGTTCCGGAATGTCTGTTACAGTTCAAATTGGCATACTTTCGCAGTTTGTCAAGTTTAGTCCCTGTAAGCGATATAACTTTGATTTCACCACATCAAACCTTCCAAAACTTATATCTAAGTTATGTAAAGGTTATTTAAGGTATGTTAAACCTATTTCACTACTCCGGAGTGTTTGTTGCATTAAACTGGTTATATTTACGCATTAGTGCGCGTATAACCTTCCAGAAAGCGATTTAGAGTTTGAAATCGAACAAGAGTTGATATGTGCAAAAGATACACATATTTATACAAGTCCAAAGTATGAAATACAATATTTCATTGGTTTGGAATTTGTTTGATGGTTGAAATGACACAGGTGTTACAGTCTCCCCTACTTTAGGAAATTTCGTCCCGAAATTTAGTTTTAGAGGAAACTTGTGGAGACAGCTGTGCCGGTTTTGCCTTCAGAAAAATCCATTGAGCCCTTAAGTAAAACTCTGGGCCATGTTAGGATTCTTAGCAAAGATGTCAACCCTCAAATTGAAGTCATTGTAGTAACAAAACATGGAGTTTTGAACTATAGACAGGAGAACAGTTCCCGTGAAGAATTATCATAGGAAACTTGTATGTGCTTGAAATCAGAATTGGGTAGTGTGAGAATAAATGACATTGGTCAAAGTCCAAGACTTCTCCCGTATCATTACTCTTGCCACTGTTGGTCTTAACACATGACAAGACTTCCTGTGGTTCCTATGCACTGAACTCCATAATTATGTAGGCCTCCATAATTACGTAGTTCCTTGCACAGTCCGCACAGTTTATTTCATAATGCGTATGGGGAAAAATTAAACGAATAATCTCTTGAACTAGACCTCACGAGGGTCTATCTAACTACATAAACACATGATACATTTAACTAGATTGTCGAACCAATCTATTTAACTTAACTACTCACGAGAATTATTTAACTACTACATCGACGTAGGATGTATTTAACTACTACACCGACGTAGGATGTATTTAACTAGATTGTCGAACCAATCTATTTAACTTAGATCGACGTAGGATCTCTTTAACTACTACACCGACGTAGGATGTATTTAACTAGATTGTCGAACCAATCTATTTAACTTAGATCGACGTAGGATCTCTTTAACTACTACACCGACGTAGGATGTATTTAACTAGATTGTCGAACCAATCTATTTAACTTAGATCGACGTAGGATCTCTTTAACTACTACACCGACGTAGGATGTATTTAACTAGATTGTCGAACCAATCTATTTAACTTAGATCGACGTAGGATCTCTTTAACTAAATTACCTACGGGGAATATTTAACTACATCGACGTAGGATGTATTTAACTTATCAACACATGTTGCCTTTAAACTTTGGAATAGTACTTTATAATCCAAGGGACTTAACTACAACGTAGAAGTCCATTAAGGATTTAAGATAGTACCTTTTTGAATATCCTACTACGAATCCTTCATATGGAGATAAGAAAGATTCTATGAGGATTTGGATAACGAATATCCAGAGTATACAAAAACACAAAATGCATAAACACATAGTCACGTAACCATAAAATTGTTTATCTAGATCTTTGATTTGTAAGTTTTGTTTTGTTAATTACGTACATGCATTTAAAGCACACTAGGAATCCATTTCATGGATTTCATTCGGCACTTTAAACATTAATAAGAATCTAACTATGAAGATAGAAAGATCTTCCAAAAATTCGATTTCAAGAAAATGCAATATTCGAATTAAGGTACAATAATTTTGAAGATACTGAAATACCCTTAGGTATCCTATTAAGAATTTATAGTGGTACGTTGGGTATTCATACAGAGTTGTAACTTGCGCCTTGTACTTCGTTTCTTTGCAAGAGACGGTTACTAAGGATTTCCGTGGAAAACGCAAGAGATAATAAAATGGAAGAAATTACGGGGTAGTCTGTTCTTCAAGGAATACGATTCCTTGATTGTCGGTATTGTAGGGGATACGTTGTTTATACATGCCATCATATTTGTACATTGCAATGCAAAATAAAAAGATTTATTTATAAACAACCACAACAACAACAACTGTTTCATGGACCCTGACAACAAAAGAAAATAATACATAAGGCTTGATTATTTCTAAACAACATTGTCTTTTAGTTGGTCCGATGCTCATCCTTGCGCTGGATTCGCGTTAGCAATCTTTGGGCAGTTTCTTCGGAAATGGCTCATCTCGCCACAGTTGAAGCAAGGACCTCGTGGAAGACGAGCTTGAGCAGGATTTACTTGAGGTTGGTTTGGACCAGCTTGGTTTGGGGTAAAACGACAAGCATTTTCCAGGTGACCGAGTCGCCCACATGATGCACACAAACGACACTGTAGGTGAGCTAAGTGGTGTGCATTACATTTGTCGCATATCGGTGCAGTACCGGCATAAGGTTTCCTTGCAGGAGGCTGAGCTGGTTGGTGGCGGATGTTTTGGTTGGGTTGAGCAGCAATCGCAAAATTCTGCGAAGCCTTACGCTTCTTATTCTTGGACACCTCAGCATGTTCTTCCTTTGGTTCCACTTGAGCAGTTTTGTCGGATGGTCTTGGGTCGCCTTTTCGAAAAAGCTTTTTCTTTCTGATGTGGGATTCAGTTAGAGTAGCAGACAATTCAATGGCTTGTCTGACAGTAGTAGGGTTGCTGCCAGTAACAATATCCTGAACTAGGTCAGGAAGACCATCAGTATATTTCTCGATCGCCTTATCCACAGGAGTAACCATAGCAGGACACAACAGGCTCAATTCTTCAGAACGGTCAGTATAGGCTCGATGTTCACCACTGTCTTGCTTCAAATCATCAAACTCCCTCTCCAAAGCTCGTAGTTCATGACGAGGACAGAACTCCCTCATCATAAGAGCTCTAAGCTCGGCCCAAGTCTGTGCTAGTGCAATTTCAGCACCCCGGTCTCTCATAATCCCGTTCCACCATGTAAGAGCCCTCTTCTGAAACACGCTCGAAGAAAACTCGACCTTGCGATTTTCAGGACACTGAACGTGACGGAACGTATTCTCAATGCTCTCGAACCATTGAAGAAGCCTAGTTGCTCCCTCTGAACCACTAAACTTGAGCGGTTTAGCTGAGTTGAAACTCTTGAAGTTGCAGGGAGCATTGTTATTGTTGATGGTTTGCATCATTTGAGCATAAAGATTTGGGAAGGCAACAGCCATTTGCTGCGCGATGATTTCCGCCAGTTCAGCATTTGCCATCTGATTGTCGCGTCGAGGAGGCATTCTAAAAGAGGAAACATGAAAGGAAACGAGTGAGAGATTTAGACGAAAAGAATGAGATGAAGCAATCTGATGAAAGCAAGGGTAGTGGTCATTTGTTTGTTACTACAAAGCAACAAACGACCTCGGTGATTAGTCAAAGTGAATAGGTCAAAAATAATGTATCGCGAAGACATGCTCGCCTATAAGTGAACACTCATCCCAAGAATTCCCAGGTAAGCACAACTGGTCTCGCGTCTGATGAGATGTATACGAAGTGCTTGCCTAGACAGAAAACCCAGAATATAGGCATTCACCCTTCCAGTTTGCACGTGTTCACATTATTTAAAACCCAAAACCTTGACGAGATTTTGAAAATTCAAAGGGGTTCAAAACCATATAACAGAGGGTTCAAAACCTTACAATTGAGGGTTCAAAACCTTGTAATCAATCATCCTAGAACAGATGATTAGTTTTCAAAGCGGTTTTGAAATTTATGTTCTTGTTGTGGTCGTCGCCTAAGGATAGGTGACGGTATTGTTTTACGACTAAACGCAAGTAAACTCGCGTTAGGGTCCTAGAAAGGTTATAGACTAGGTCAAAGCATTACTAATAACCTAATTCCCTATAACCATTGGCTCTGATACCATCTTTCTGTCACACCCCGACCACGTAGAACATACAAAACGTGGCGGAAACATCGGGGAGTGTTGTAGCAGAATTAATGTTTCAAATCCATGGCAATTGAAGTTTCGTTTTATTAATTAAAAGTGTTACAATGTCTTAATAAACAAAGAAATACAACATAATTAACTAGTCTTGCATCTTTTATTGTCACTAAAGCCCAAGTCTGCCTATGTGTATCTTGATCATCTTATGCAACAGTTCCTGAAAAACACATGTGAAAATAGGTACGTCAGCATAAAAATGCCTGTGAGATACATAGGTTTTGTGAAAATAGGTTTCATGACTTATGTTTGAGAAAATGTTTAGTCATGAACCTTGTTATTTGCTTTGCTTTGTAAATCATTTGAAAATCGATAAGATCAGATGATAAGTATAAATAAATGTAAGGTTAAATGAATAACCAAGTAAAAATATGTTTGCATAAGATAAGATGTTTATAAATCAATGTCTTGTGAAAAGTATGTTATTTGTATAAAATGTTCTATGTCTCAAACTGAAATGATTCAAATAACGCTATGATATGTAATACCATACAAACACTTATATATAGGAAGTACCAGCGGCGTATCCACCATGCTTGTATCATATTACACACGCATCGTTACTTAATCACTTAATCAAACCAAACCAACCAATGTAAGAAGTCTATGTTTAAATAAATTGTCAAATGTATTGGGTAATATGTCAAAGTGTTCATGTCAAGATGTAAATCATATCAAAATGTCTATGTCCAATATTCATGTCAAATGTCTATGTCAAATATCCATGTCAAACGTCTATGTCAAGATGTCATGTATGGCAAGTGAAATGTCTCAACTAAACCATATGCACAAAAACAAAGTATTGAAGTAAACCTTGGTTTAAATCAAAGTTATGTTTTGTGGGAAATGCATGATCAAATGTCAATCATGTTAAAATGTCTATGCCGAAATGTCTATGTCAAATGTCTATGTCAAAATGTCATGTAAAACGATGTACTAAGTAATGCACACAATTGGGCACACCTAGCATAAGACGTAATGAAATCATGTACTATAATGTACTAACGAACATAGCAGTATATGATGTTAAAACAGGAAAGCATGAAAGTAACAAGTAGGCACATGTGTTCCACCCCAAAACAGTTTGGAAAACAGTAAAAGAGGGGTCTATGTACTCACCTGAGATTGCTCAGTAGTTCTGGAGTGACAACTAAACAATGCTAGAGATCGCGGATATCAAACGGCACCTAGTATAGGTAACTATGTTAATAAACCGGACCTAGATCGGAAGATTGGGTAGCATTAGGGTTTGTAAACCAAACGAGCGTAGAGACTCGTGTCATTTGGTTTAACAAAGCCTACATACTAAATGAAACTTAACCTGAGTGATTTCGACCCATTACGACCCGTTTAGGTAGCTTATGCTACTTTAACGCGTCGTTCGCGTGAAACGCGTTCGGACCGCCTAACTAGCCCTATGAAAAGTGTTATATGCCTAAACATATTACATAATCAGTTATGTGACAAAGGTTTAGGTTACATATGCTTAATTACCAATTATTCATGAAAAGGGTATTCTGGTAATTTACCTAAGGCATATAAACTACCTATCATACAACTACTTAAACGATGCGACCATAGGGTATAACCTCAGAAGGTTATGCCCTATACTAGGGTCACCTAATGTATTTGGTCGGATCCTAATGATCGACCAAACTGGGTCGGGTTCGAGGTATAAGCGATTTATTAGATCGCTTACCCTACGACCCTAAACAACGTGGTAATCAGTGGGCATAGTCCCAAGGGACTATGACCAACGTGATTACACTCACGTTGCGAAGTTCAAACGAACTTCGCATTGACCATTACTGGTCAACGCTGAAAGTCAAACAAAGTTTGACTTTCTGACTCGAAAAGCAGTAAAATAAGGAAAAGAACGAAAGAATACTTACGAAGGGTCCCAGAATGCTAATCCCGATTCAAGAATCTCAGGTATGAAACAATGGTTTCAACTTAGAGGTTCTCAAATCAGAATTCTAGTGATATTAGCAATGGGGGGTATGAGGTATTTATAGGAATACCTGAACCGTTAAGATCGTTTCATGGAAAACGTGCCTTAATCCCATCCGTACATGTGTTGCAAAGTTATGGTGTTTAGGTGCTTAAATTCCATCCATACATGTGTTGCAAAGTTATGGTGTTTAGGTGCTTAAATTCCATCCATACATGTGTTGCAAAGTTATGGTGTCTAAATTCCATCCTTATCCGCTGACTAAGCATGTTAGAATGTGTGGTTGTGAATTAAACAACGGCTAATACATCGAATCTGGTCCCGAAAGCGAAAAACTGATGTTTCTGCATGTTTTCTGCCCAGAGTAGGCAGTCGCGTAGCGCGACTGGTAAAGCCTATAGGGCTCGCGCTACGCTAGCATGCACCAGTTTCAGAAAAGTTTCAAAATTGACAGTTTTGGTCCCTGTGGTGTTTTAAGGCCTTTTTCGATGCGTTTGAACCCCGTTAACCTCATTTTAAGGCTCTAAAATGAAGTTAAAGTATAGGGAACTCAAAACATGCTCAAAAATATCTCGGATGATGGTTCGTTTGGTCGTACGAACGCGATGTTCGCTTAATTACGACGGAATGCGAACAAGCGCGAAAAACGATCCAAATGACGAAACGAATGGATTTTTCTTATGGCGAACACTAAAATATAATATAGTCATGCTTACATAAATTTTTGGATGTCCGGATGTATTCAGAACGTAAGTTATGCGCGAAAATGCAAACTTGTGCACTTTTTGACACTTTTAGTCCCTGAGTGACCCAAAAGTTTATTTTAGCATACCGAACCCCTCAAAGCCTATTTCTAAGCTATGTGAAGGATATTTATGGTATGTTTAACTTATGGTCATGTTCCGGAATGTATGTTACAGTTCAAATTGGCATACTTTCACAGTTTGTCAAGTTTTGTCCTTGTAAGCGATATAACTTTGATTTCACCACATCAAACCTTCCAAAACTTATCTAAGTTATGTAAAGGTTATTTAAGGTATGTTAAACTATTTCACTATTCCGGAGTGTTTGTTGCATTAAACTGGTTATATTTACGCATTAGTGCGCGTATAACCTTCCAGAAAGCGATTTAGAGTTTGAAATCGAACAAGAGTTGATATGTGCAAAAGATACACATATTTATACAAGTCCAAAGTATGAAATACAATATTTCATTGGTTTGGCATTTGTTTGATGGTTGAAATGACACAGGTGTTACAATGATCATCAGGGCTCTCACGAAAACATTTTCAAACATTTTTTACATTGAATGCACTAAACGTCCAGATCCAGGGAACAAATATTTTTACAAATAAAAGGCACAAATACACATTTCAAAATTTATATTTATAGTTCAGTCTTAGAGACTGAGGGAGGTTCAGTCTTAGAGGCTGAGGGAGGTTCAGTCTTAGAGGCTGAGGGAGGATCAGCCTTAGAGGCTGGGGACAATTAGTCTTAGAGACTGGGATGATTGGTCTTAGAGGCCAGGGAGTTGGTCTTAGAGACCAGGGAATTAGTCTTAGAGTCTGGGAGTTGGTCTTAGAGACCAGAGATTTAGTCTTAGAGACTGGGAGGTTGGTCTTAGAGACCAGGGATTTAGTCTTAGAGACTGGGAGGTTGGTCTTATAGACCAGGGATTTAGTCTTAGAGATTGGGAGGTTGGTCTTAGAGACCAGGGATTTAGTCTTAGAGGCTGGGAAAGTTGGTCTTAGAGGCCAGGGAGTTGATCTTAGAGACCAGGGAGTTAGTCTGAGAGACTAGGGAGTTTAGTCTGAGAGGCTAGGGAGTTTAGTATGATAGACTGGGTGGGATAGTCTGGGAAGACTAGGACGAATATGTGGATACATGATTACGTTATGAATTGTCTTTATTTGCAATACACAAAGTGTTAATGATTACTATATGCATGCTATGACTATTATGTACCGGCACACACGACACCTTCCTCAGGGAATGAATTGCCAGATGATGACGACCCTATGGCCACCGCCACAGATGATGAGACTATACCTGCGCCAGAGATGTTTACGACAGACACCGAGAGTGACCCTGACATGCTGACCAAGGATGAGGACGACTTCCAACCGTCCGCGCTGCCAGACTTTGGCGATGAATTACCCTTGCTGATGGCTTCCTTGACGAGAATCTTCCTGTCATTCTTGATTCGGTCCACGACCAACTTACCATTTAGACACTTCGGTGGAGAACACATCATGACTCCAATCCTCAACAACGCGCCTCCTGTGGACATTCCTTCTGAAGGTGGGCTACTCAACGAATAATTGATGATGACATTGGCATGTTATTGGTGGTCCTTCTGATAACACCTATGATGATGGAGAGCTTGACGAGCACATTGTTACTAATTTCACTTTTTGAGACCCTGTTAACAAGCTATCCTCTGATTCTAGCATACATTCAATTTCAGACTCCTTTGAGTCTGTGACGTCTGCAGCCTTACAGACGGCCAAATTACAACTTTCAACTACTGACACGAGCGATGATGATGTGTGACTGCTGCACTAGCACCTTCTCGAGGCACCACACCGTTACACGACCCAGGGCCTGCTCCTGGGCTGGCTTCTGTACCTTTTGGGCCTGCTTGATGTTGCACCAACTGATCCTGCACCCTTACTTGGTCATGACCCTATTTCTTTTGGTTTACTAGACATTGCACCCCTATTATCTGACCCCGTACCAGCACCTGACAATCTCCTTATTGATTGAAACGTTTGTTATTGCACCCACAACCGCTGACATTGCTCCTTTCCCCTATGAAGATCGACGTCCATTGCGCCAACGTGCCTATCGCTTTCTTTCAAAACATACCCACACCCCGGGAAGGTACTCCAGGTCAGCACCCACATAACGATTCGTTTGCTACAGCGGCATTTTCTCGACTTCACAGGTCGCACCGTTTGCTACATTCACCTCTACGACGCCAGACGAAGCATTTCGATGGTTCCTATAATACACTATATTGATTTTAGACCCTTGCCACCCCTCACATTATGGAGGCTGCACACGGGATGAGTGCTCCTGTAACATCAGCTACAGTTTAAGGATATAAGTCGCAGAGTTTTGGAGCTTGAGCTGACACCACGTTCTCCACACTGTCTATTTTCAGTATACTTTGATCCCCCACATTCATAAAGATTCCTGCTGAACTCTCACCTGCTGCTATTACACCTTTCCTAGGTTTTTGATGCTCGTTTCTTTACCGTCGAGTGACAAATTAGTTATTTACTTCGACGTATATACAAGCTCGAGGAGGAATTCACGCATGTTAACAGCTTACTTTTCTTACCCCCTCCACCTCAGTCACCAGTATAGTTGGTTTCTGGATGAGGCGGATTGCATTACCTTTGAGTAAAGACACTAATGATAAGCCGGGATTGTGGAGACTTTTGAAGACGACATCTGACTATGTAATTTTGATACACTAATATATTTAACGGACGACGGTAGGGTGACCCTGTTTCCCTGTTGATGCGATACATTTTGGAAGACAATACAATTGTGGCCAGGAGATAATGAGAAGCCAATCATCATTAATCATGCGACAATACTTTGTGACCAATGACCAACGGAAGCTCAGTCGCTGTGTCTTCGTTAAGCACGTTGTTGATCTATATGTGTGTGTTATAATTATAATGCTACATGCTTACTTGCTATGCTCTCATTAAACATAATCACCAAATTACTTGGTTATACTATGATTATACTATTGCTTGATTGGTTGGTATGATAACCTAATATGTGTAAGTGCATATGATCTTTAAACAACTATATGCACTCCTCGAACGAATAAGACCTGACCTAACCAATCTTCTCTTCAGAAGATGTCGATACAAGGGAACGTCGATACCAACAACCCTCTGCCGACAACAGCAGAGTCAGAACTGCAAGGGCGCATCTTGCAAGCCATCGCACAAATCGAGGCCCTTCACTCTGAACACGGAGGAGGTACCTCAGGAAATAACCCATCCAGCGGCTGCACTTATGAGCAGTTCTTGAACCACAAACCTCGAGAATTCGACGGCACTGGGGGTGACTTAGCTTTAGTGCGTTGGGTGGAGAAGACGGATTTTGTCTTACAGTTGAGCAAATGTGCCCCAGAACATCAGGTCACGTACGTAGCTGGGCTATTAGTAGATGGGGCTCTGTCATGGTGGAACTTTCAGGTTCAGGCAATGGGCGAGACCGCTGCGTATGCTTTGACGTGGGACGAACTGAACGAACTGATGCGCAAAAGATATTGCTCTAGGGCGGAAGTCCAGAAGTTGGAAACTGAAGTGTGGAACTTGAAAATGGAAGGTCCAAAGATAGCTGAATATGTACAGAGATTTGGCAAATTATCACAAGTTGCATCACGTTTGGTGGAACCAGAATCTAGGAAGATTGAACGTTTCATAGGGGGATTGGCACCTCAGATTCTAAGCCTGGTAACAACATCTAAACCTTCAAGGATCACCGAGGCTATCGACACAAGCGTGGCGCTCACTGAAGAAGCGATCAGACAAGGAAAATTTTCCACTTCGGAAGAGGAAAAGGAGACTCCTGTAGAGTCATCTGGGGATAACAAGAGAAAGCTTGCAAATTTCAAGAAGGTTACTCGGGCGAATAACAAAAAGAAGGCCAAAATGGGAAAGGATTACAAGGGTATCCTACCTAAGTGCGACAATTGTTTACGTTATCATGTCGGGCGATGTAAATATGGAAAATGTGATAACTGTGGCAAGAGGGGGCATCCCAAAGAAACTTGTAGGCAAGATACTGAAAGTGGAAGTGGAGGCCAGGATGATAGCCAGAATCACGGAGGAGTCAACGATGACGACAACTATCAAGGAAGGATGAGTGACAAACAAAAACATGCTCAAGGTTGTCTTAACTGTGGGAGAAAGAAGCATTTCAGAAAATACTGTCCTAAGAAGAATCAGGCACAAGGATAAAGGCTTAGTAGCAGAGCTAGAGGAGCACGCCGGGAATCCAAGCTTGGATATCGGTACGTCCCATATTACTCAACGTTATGCGTATGTGCTGCTAGATACTGTGGCAAATTTTAGCTTCGCATCTCTAGAATTTGAGAGTATGCTTGGTTTAGTAACAAGTAAGTTAGATAATCCACACAAGATAGTACTAGCTAACGGGAAACTAGTAGACGCCAACGAAGTAATTGGAAACGACAAGATAGAACCCGGAGATCGTGAGTTTACGCTTGATCTACTGCCAGTTGAATTGGGAAGCTTCGACAAGGTAATTGGATGGATTGGTTGTCAAGTGATCAAGCGGAGATTGATATCCGCGTCCCGATGCCAAACGAAGAAACGGTCGTGACTCACGAAGCAGGATACGCCTCTACAGATCACGAATTGCTTGGAGGCACGAGAGTTGTTGCGGAAAGGATGTGTTGTTTTCTGGCTCATGTCGGAGACAATGGAGCCGAGGGATTAAAACTCGAAGATACCCCCGTGATCAGAGAATATCCTGAAGTCTTCGTCGGAGACTTGCCAGAATTATCTCCCCAACGACAAATCGATTTTTTTTTTTGCATCGATTTGATTCCAAGCGTCGCGCCTGCAACCAACGCACCCTAACGGATTACACCTTCGGAAACACAAGGATCGACAATGTAGTTTCAGTAGTTGACAGAGAAGGAAGGTAACAAACCAAGTTTCCTACTTGGGGTAATCTCAGCTTTGTTCATCAAGAGAAAGGACGATGATTTTCAAATGAACATCAGACTACCAGGAGCCGAACGAGCTAACCAACCAGAGTCGGTGACTCTTGCTAAGGATTGATGAATTACTTATTTGACAAACTGTGAGGATTCGACTACTATTACATTGCTGATCGACGATCGAGTGTCATTGGCGGTAAATTCAGGAAGAGAGTGTAACGGGGAAATTGTGGGACAATAACTTATTTTAAACGTACACAAGAATGGCGTTTCCTACACGATGCACATAACGATTCTACACCGAATACAAAACTCTGAGAATCTAGGAAACATGTACTTAGGACCATCGGGAACCAGGTCCAAACCCACAAAGGTTGTTACTTAGGAACCACATCCGTTAACTCGAACTGACACCATTAACCTGACACATATGCCAGTTCCGGTGACCAAACAGAGAGTACTTGAATTCCTTTCACTTCTAGCGAGTAGATGTTTGCATCTCTACTCCCCTTAATGGTTGTTGCATCACGTTAATTTTTCCTCGTTGAGAGAGAACACACATTTGCTTTGATACCTGGTCATTTCTTCATCTTAGCAGATACTCATTATTCCTTTTCTTGGAAACTTATCTGACATACATGCATCATTTGCTACGCATGTGGTTTCGTTTCGAACAAACACTTCATCGAAATTTAAATATTAGTTTGCTAAACCGAATTACTGATTCATGATTCGAATGACCTACATTATTGTTATTGTCGGCTCTTGTTACCAAGTCAACACACTTTCTTGAAACTGCTTTCTTTCAAGTTGCGTTCATAGTTCACCATCGTAACCATGCTAGGATTCCCTAGTGGATGCATACGTTTATTATCGGATTACGCTAGAACTAAGTTCAATTGCTTGAACTTATTCATTTCGCATATTTAGTTTAAGACGTCATATTGTGTATTGAGAGCATCATATTTAATCATTGGCAAAGATTATTTTGTTTCGAGTCATAGTAGACTTGTTTGGTCTACGACTTCACTAAATCATTTGTTGGTTACGACACCTTGTGGGATACTTTCACAAAATTGAAGCTTGCGCTTATTTGGTTACTCACTTCATACACAGATTTAATTGATTATTTGATAACTTGCCCTAAATCTGTCTTGTTTATCGCGGTTAAATCGGTCTCAACACAGTTGTGTGTTGTGGAAAAGGTACATAGATTCATTTCATATCACAGTGTACCTCCTAACGATTCTTTTATGATCGATCGAATGCCTTGCGGTACTTATTGCTTTCTCACCTTCGACCGAAAACAATGGCTCTTTGATGTTCCATATTCAACTGAAAACTCTATGACATTGTGTAAATCAAATCTTCTGGCTAGTTTCGGTACATGTTCATTTGATTTCCAACACGGTGAACTTGTTCAATCACCACTATACTTGAGTTATGTCACTGCGACAGCTTGTGGTGTCGTTACAAACTTGTAGCTTGTGCTAATCAGGGTCAACCGTTTCACACAAAACTGCATATACTTTCGTTTGACTTGTCATTTAAACATTTCTGATGCAACTACGAATCAAGACAATGATACACCAGATTCACTTGTACTTCATTCGCCGTACTTTCGCAATTCAAAAATGTCAACACACTAAACCTCACCATTCAATTATTCGAGCGTTGACATATCATTTTACTAGTACGTTTGAGTTGTTGATTTCCAATTCATATAGCGGACGCTATGGGTTGTGAAAACTCGTCTGCATATTGCAACCGATCATTTGAAAACCTTATTAGTCAAATCTCCCCTTTTGTGGAACCCCTGCTAGCTGGATTACACTAGACTATACGTCAAATACGTCTTGTACCTTTGACATCAAATGCTAAAAGCACACACCATTTAACCATAGGGTTCGGGATGTTATATATTCTTGGACTCACCTAATGTGAGTAAGGTTTGTTTCGGTTTGGAGATTATCTACCTCGATATTATTCATATACATACATGTGTGACGAAACCATAAGGAGTTAAGCTAGTACAAATTTCGAGGATGAAATTTTCTTAACGGGGGGAGAATGTGACAACTGTCAAATTTGCATGCATCCGTACGTTTAATTAATATTGATTTATGCTTAATGACTGTGCCTAATTACAACTGTTGATTAAACCGCTTTCTGATTTCTGATACATACATACACATGCATCACATTCATACTGTCACACTACTTATTACATACAAACTTTAGTGACATACTTGATGCACAAAACACATTTAGCACAGTGAGCGGATAATTCAGAAACATGCTGACAATGCCAGCACCTAGACATACAATGTTTTTGAGGCCAGTATGAGCCAGAGACAGGGTACTACACTAGAAGGAAGTGTAGGGAAGTGAGGACCATAAAACTGTGTCACTAGGTAATAGTTATAGTGCCGGGAAGTGCCTAAAACACGCTCTAAATGCAGAATTCTGCACTTAATAACAAAATTCAGCATTTAATTATACTAGTAATGTGCGAAAACTTGACAAAATGGTCCCGTATACTTTCCAAAGTGTCGGGATTTAATTGTGACACAAAAAGTATTATAAAAGACACATTACGGATTAATTAAACACATTAACGGAACAACACCCAACCGAAAAACCGGACATTACCCGAAACACAAAAATATTGTTAAACACATTGTTTTTATTTTTCCAAGCTAGTTAGGGTCCCCGAACACCCTAACACACTATATATTTCATAACATACCATAAGACACTAACTTAGTCACTTAGATTCCAACTAAATTCCTTAATTACCACTTACATGCCAACCAAGACACCCCCACCCCCATACCTACGGTGATGAAGGGGGGGGGGTCCCCCACCTTGATTTGTTTCAAATATTTTAAAGGATCTTGTCTAATATTTTGGGAACATATTGCACGATAGTTAATTAGTTGTTGGATGAACAAGTTTATAAACCACTAGACCTCATGATCTTTCATCTTCACCAACACTTTCACATTCTTTCTTTTTCCTTTACCCACTCACGACCACACCCTCTTGCATATGCACCTCCATTTTCATTCATCCTACAAGGATTCCAAGCTTCTTCCAAGGTGCAAGGAGCCATTTTTGAAGGTGTGGAACACTCGGATCGTGAAGGACCTCTACCACAAGCTTTTATCCACCCATTTTCTCTAGTGTTTCTTCCCTAGCTTCAAAGCTAGTAGTAAGCCTCTTTGATCATCTTTTATTTTATATTTATGGTGGTTAATAGTTATGTTATGATGTAACTACAAGAACACTAAAAAGATTATGAACATAAACTTGAACATAAAGCTAATATGATGATGTAATAAGATGAAAACTTGATAAAATGAAGTTGTTTCGGTTATGTTGTTGATATCTTGATGGTCACTAGTAACATAATGGTTAGACATCATATGATGCTTGTTAAGTTATGATTTAAAAACATAACTTAACAAGTTAGGGATGATTATGTGTATATAAAATAATCATCCACTAGAGAAGACATGAACTTGAAAGTGGGGTGATTTCTTTTAAAAAATAATAATAAATAAATAAATATAAGGAACCAAGTAAACTAGTAAACTTGTAAATCCAAGTCGTGATGATGTTTTTTTTTCTAAACTAACAAAGTTAAAAAGACCGGTTTTGAAGGATCCTAACTTTATTTGCATGTACATTATTTGTGGAATTAAAAATGCAAGTGAAGCATGAAAATATTGAAAATGGATATTTTTGTAAAATAAGTTCACTAGTTGTGAACATCTAAAAATCCTGAGAACGAGAGTCTTACAAAAATAAACACACATTGGAGGGTAACTAAACCCACTAAACACCCCACTAAGTTACTACGCGTTTTTATGAAAAACTAAGTTCATGTTATTATGAAAAGTGCATTGTTTTTGCACTTGGCTAGTGTAATAATGTTTAGTAACTTGTTGTTGATTGATTGAATGAATTTTTGAAAGAAAATGATATGCTAATAAGCATGGACACCTCCGTTTACAAAGGAAACTCAGGTGAAATTTTCTAAAAATTCCAATACTTAGAAAATATTTTTCTAAACAAGTGTTACAAGTATATTTTATAACTTGTGTTTCGAATATAAACTTCGCCATAAAATTGTTACAAAAATACAAAGTGTCGGAGGTTGATTTTACAAATAAAAGTGGATAAATATATATTTTGAATATATATTTGTTACTAAGACACTTGTGTGAATTCTTGTTTATTTTGTGAAGTAGTTATATTATTTTAGGGTAAAATAATATAACTTACTAATACCATGGAAATTACAACTCCAAAATAATACCAAAATCACACGGAATAAATATTTAAGTTATACGCTTGATATTATGAAACCAAACGCAAAAACGTAACTTACAAAATATTCCGGGAAATACTCTTATAAATATATTTTTGGTAAATGTTATTTTGGATATGAAAGAGGTGAAAATATGATTTTGTAAATATTACCAAGTATATCATACTTTTTGACAACGAGAAAATATATTATTTTTGGGAGATAAAAATATATATTTTCCTAGTATATTTAGAAGATATATAATTTTCGAGAAAATATATACTTTTTGGGACAATACATGATTGAACAAAAAAAGTTTATATATATTTAAGTGAGACTTGAAATATATGGTTTTGGAAATATATATTGGGGATATATTAACATATTCTTATTTGGAACAATACACCGAAATACGACGCCATTACTTGGCAAGATATACAAATACAAATACGAAAATACATGTATGAGATACCCCCATCCTTGGGAAGGAAAATACGAAGTTAAAATACTTGAGAAGTAGGAATATGAAATATTGTTTAGCAATTAATCCAAACATTAACTAATGATTATAACTTGGAATAATTTTGGGAACAAAAGAAACGTAACTCATAAACCTTCATGCTAAGCAAAGGCACGGCCCGTTCATCTAATAGACATTAGTACACTGTAGGTAGTCGTGTTGGCTGAGGAGACTTGGGTTACAAATACTGAAGACGCAATACTGTGAGTTCATGTCCCCCTTTTCTCTTAACTATTTTCAGTTTTATAACTTCGGGGGTGAAATACATGTTACAATTATTAAGGACATTTTTATACATGGTATGGTTAGCTTAAGGAGGGTTGGGACGTTCAGATCATGTGAGTGGGTAGGTGGAACTTAAGGCCATTAATCCTCATTGTAGGACCGAGGGTCATGAGTGATAGATCTATTCGGGTGTAGCGAGCCCCATTCCTAAGTCCGCTGAGTGGACCATGAGGTGACTATGAGCCTGATGCCAAAATCTGCTAGGTTTGAGTCTTCCTGCATCACTTCACACATATCATTGGCTTTGCAACCCAATGGTGATCTCTTTTTCCTTAATTGCTACATACCAGGTATTTTAATACATACAGACACGTTACAAAGGTTTATACATACTCACTTACACATGAACTCGCTCAACTTTATGTTGATTTTTCAAACTACATGTATTTCAGGGAATTAGCGGATCTGGCGAAGTATGCATAAGTCAAGCTGCGTTGAATAAGATGTCATCCAGGGCAATAGGTTTAGGAGGTGTAACCCTTACCTGGACGGGTTGCATTTCTTAAACCTCGTTTTATTAAAAGTCTTTTGTTGTGTCTTATGAACACATTTTAGACAAGTATGGTTTGTAAATTATTTTAAGTATCGACATTTCCAAACACTGATGTTGTGGTATTTTAAAACTTAATGAATCGATGAACGTCTTGTATTTTTTTTATCATATAGCATTGTTATGATTGTTGCTATGGTATTAAGAAGTCACACCAAAATAATCCACGCTTCCGCAAAAGTCAGGGTGTGACAACAAAGGATTCTGATTTTCAATTTTCTGAAATTTATGCTAAGTGGAGTCTATCAACTTTCTCCTTGTATCCTCAACTAAGGATGTCATGTCCTTAATTTCATCTGTCTAGCAGCTCTTGCAGTTATATCGAAGGTTCATGCTTCGCGGGCGAAGCTAGTCGATAAGGCGTCATTCGGCACTGGTGCCGCTCCTAGCACGAGATTTATCCTAGACTCCTCTTGGCGCTGTGAAGGTATCCCTGCAGGTCCTTAGAAACGGCTGCTGGAACTTCTTCCGTCACAGGGATGTTTTCAGGCTCCGCTGTCACACCCCCAAAATCCACACGCGGAGTATCACCGCGTGGAGGCGTGACTGACCAGGATCAAGCCACCAATCATATTGAACATAACAAGTAATAAGTAAAATTCAACCACCCAATATGAAAGGTGATTTAAATAAAAAATGTAGTTAAGTGTTTAGCGGAAGCATAATTGTAAAACCCAATGTAAGTATTAAGTACGGAATAAAGTAATGTTTTTAGCATGGCACACATTGCCATGTCCCACAATGACCGCGCCTCCCTGTGCAAGCTCCATGAGTACCTAACGACGTGCAAGGCATGTAACAACGAGTCAACAACTAAGTTGAGCAAGTTCACAGTTGGTTATTTAGTTATAGCATTCGTTTCGTAAATCATATGTTCGTTTTGTAAACCATGTATCGTATTGGTTCGTATCGCGGTTTCCCAAACATGTTTGTGAAGATTAGTGGGGGCTTCCCATGTTGTATGTTACTAGACTAGTCGTATCCGTACGTGCCCTTCTTGATCCAAGGACCGTAGCAAGTATGAGTGTACGTAGGTTTTACGTACGTGCCCTTCAATCCGAGGACAATAGTAAGTATGAGTGTATGTAGGTTTTACGTACATGCCCTTCCCAACCCGAGGATAATGAAAAATAGTTTAATAGTAACGATAGTACGAGTAGTTATTCAATCCCATTCCCAACCCACCAGGAATCCCATGCCTTAGGAGTGTGAACTCACCTCGATTTGTTCGGCAGATAATTTATTTGTCAATATACTCTATTCAATCACGTCCTATCATATGTATTACGTCTAATCAGATTCACATACCCTTAATCATGTATTCAAGTAGCACATAGGTCACGTTTCATATAACCACACATACTTGATCAAATTACATGAACAGTATCACATATTACACAATCTAGTTCGACATATACAACAAACATCGGATCAATCAAGTGTGCTTAAGTGACCACTCGGCCTAACCTCCGCTGGCCCAACCCATTTACACTTTTAACAGCATGGGCCCAATCCAACTTTCACATCCTAAATAATTCTCTACTTCCTCATAACCTGTTAGTATTATTCATGCACAATCACAACAGGTTTCTTCCCTGATAACTAAGCCCCTATACCAAAATCTCTTCGGCCTGTTACCTATTTCCCAAACCAATCGTCCCGACTACATAAATCGGCCCAACAACACAAACATGTGTGCTTCCTAATAGTTACCTAGGCCCCTAAACATTAAAACTACGGCCCAATCAAGTGCATCCCAAATAAAGGTTGCAGCCCAATGATTCGGTGGTTTAACAATATTGTGTGGTCCAGTTTTACAAAATTAATTTATACATGTGTGTTCAACAGTTGTGTGTGCGGCCCATTTAATAACAATAACAAATAACAATCCATTTACTAAACTAAAATAAACTAAATCTTATTTATCATCTAGGTTACACAGTGTATTAAATAATCAATTCATCATTGCTCTCTACAATTGTCACATGGGGCACTAAATTTTAGTCTCACTTATTGGACCGATGTTAGTGGGTCTGCTTCTTTAAATCTTAACATTTGAATAAACTAATATTTAGTTCATATAACATGTGATTGGACCGAGTAATATACAGAACTCACATGGCATGGATCAGACAAACACAAGTTACATCACATGCAAGGATTGAGTGTTATGATATCAATAAAGGCAATCATGAAATCAATTAATTATCAAGAACTCTATCATCCTAAAATTACTAGCACACAAGACAATACCACAACATAAACACATAACAGAATTTTCACATAGGAATCGACATGAAAGTGACTTTACTAACCGGATGGTTTGACTTAAAGAAGAAGGCTTCGAAGGGGGAGAGTACGTCCACTAAAATCGTGCGATCAAAGAAACCTAGGGCTTCTGGTTTGTTTACGTAAATTATGGCATACAACATGCCCATATATAACCTTCAATAGTCGGTTGGGCTCAAGTAACCGGTTGGGCTTAGGTAACCGGTTGGGCTTTAGTTTGCTTATGTTAGTTTAGGTAGGTTTGCTTTTGGGCTTCCTAATTTGGGCTGCACATAATAGGGTAACAAAAGAAAGGAAGGAGAAAGCGGCCCACTTAGCCGGCGTGTGACCCACGTGGGCTTTGACCGGCCCAGCATGCCTTCGGTTACAAGTTTGGCTCAAAAATATCAAAGGCCCTCTATACTAATAGTGATACTCGTTTACTTTTAGGGTTTAACAAATAGTGAATGACAATCATTCACCGTAACGTGTGATAAAACGCGGTGTAACAGGACTAATACCAGATTAAGAGTTATGAGATTAGACGGCACTAACCTTGAAAGTTCGGGTTGTCACATCATCCCCAAGTTGAAAGAAATTTCGTCCTGAAATTTAGCACGTAGTTGCTGAGGAAGCTAGATAAGTTGCGTGGTTTTCCTGGGGTGTCACATCATCCCCCCGTCGGTTTGGAATTTCGTCCCGAAATTCTGCAGTAGCTTCAGCCTCAGCAGTGGTTGCACTTTTCTGGAACAACTGGGGATATTTGTGTTTCATTTGGTATTCTCGTTCCCAGGTAAACTCTGGGCCACGACGGGAGTTCCAAAGAACTCGAAAAAGCGGTATTCTGGTGTGCTTGAGAACCTTAACGTCTCGGTCTGTGATTTCAACTGGTTCCTCAACGAATCGCAACTGATCGTCGATAGTGAGCTCCTTCAAAGGAACTATAAGGGTCTCATCTGACAGACATTTCTTCAGATTTGACACGTGAAATACATTGTGAACTGCACTGAGTTCTGCGGGTAGGTTTAGTTTGTAGGCCACTTTGCCTATCTTCTCAATGACTTCAAACGGTCCAACATAACGCGGGTTAAGTTTGCCTCGTTTGCCAAAGCGAACTACACCTTTCCATGGTGAGACTTTGAGTAGCACTCGATCCCCAACCTGGAACTCGAGTGGTTTCCTACGCTTATCAGCGTAGCTTTTCTGACGGTCACGAGCTGCCGCCATTCGTTGTCGTATCTGCGCAATCCTTTCTGTAGTATCAACTATGAGTTCTGGGCCAGTGATTCGGCTGTCGCCAACTTCTGCCCAGCAAAGAGGTGATCGGCACTTACGCTCGTACAGTGCCTCAAACGGAGCGGCTTGAATGCTAGTGTGGTAACTGTTATTATACGAAAACTCCACTAGAGGGAGATGTTTTTCCCAGCCGTTGCCAAAATCGATTACACATGCACGAAGCATGTCTTCAAGAGTTTGGATAGTGCGTTCAGACTACCCATCCGTTTGCGGGTGATAAGCTGTGCTCATGTCTAATCGAGAGCCAAAAGATTTGTGCATCGCTTGCCACAGTTCTGAAGTAAAACGTGCATCACGATCAGAGATAATAGAGGTCGACACTCCGTGCCTCGAAACCACTTCCTTTAAATAAACGTGTGCTAGAGTGGAGAACTTATCCGTTTCCTTGATAGCCAAGAAGTGTGCAGACTTTGTGAGTCGATCCACGATCACCCAAATAGTATCATTTCCATGTTGAGATCTAGGCAGGCCAGTAACGAAATCCATGGAAATTTGCTCCCATTTCCATTGTGGTATATCTGGTTGTTGGAGTAGGCTCGATGGTTTCTGATATTCAGTCTTGACTCTCGCACAAGTCAAACATTTGCTAACGTAAGTTGCTATGTGAGCTTTCATGCTAGGCCACCAATACGTAGTTCTGAGGTCGTGGTACATCATATCCGATCCAGGGTGTACCGAGTAACGGGACTTATGTGCTTCATCCATTACAAGTTCTCGTAAATTGCTAAAGAGTGGGACCCAAATGCGTCCTGTTACGTAGTAGGCGCCGTCTTCCTTTTGTTCTAACCGTTGCCTTGAGCCGCGTAGGGCTTCAGCCCTGATGTTTTCTGGTTTCAATGCTTCTACCTGAGCATCTCGTATTTGTGCAGAAAGACTAGATTGAATAGTGAGTTGTAAAGCACGTACGCGTCTAGGTGTAGTTTCCTTTCGACTGAGGGCGTCAACCACAACATTGGCTTTGCCCGGATGGTACTTGATGGCACATTCGTAATCATTCAATAGTTCAACCCATCGACGTTGTCGCATGTTCAACTCCTTCTGCTTGAAGATCTGCTCGAGATTCCTGTGATCGGTATAAATGGTGCACTTGGTACCGTACAGGTAATGTCTCTATATCTTGAGTGCGAAAACAACAGCTCCCAGCTCCAAATCGGGCGTAGTGTAATTCCTTTCGTGAATCTTAAGTTGACGCGAGGCGTAAGCGATGACTTTATCCCGTTGCATCCCCTGAATTGACGCGTCGCAATAAACCACAAAATCGTCTGTGCCCTCTGGAAATGAAAGAATAGGTGCGCTACAAAGTCTATCCTTTAAGTGCTGAAATGTTGATTCCTGTGTATTACCCCAACGATAGATAACGCCTTTCTGAGTTAGTGAGGTGAGAGGCTGTGCAATCTTGGAGAAGTCCTTAATGAACCTTCTATAGTAGCCCGCCAAACCCATGAATTGGCGGATTTCTGTTGGTGTACGGGGTGTAGGCCAGTTCTTAATCGAGTCTACCATGGATGGATCAATGTGAATCCCATCCTTGTTTACCATGTGGCCTAGAAAGTGGACTTCACGAAGCCAGAAGTCACATTTTGAAAACTTGGCGTACAGCTGTTCTGTTCGAAGGAGTTCCAAAATGAGTCGTACATGTTGCTCGTGTTCCTCCCGACTCTTAGAGTAGATCAGAATGTCGTCGATGAATACAATCACAAACTTATCCAAGTAAGGCTTGCACACTCTGTTCATAAGATCCATGAAAAATGCAGGTGCGTTTGTTAGCCCAAAAGGCATGACCAAAAACTCGTAGTGTCCATAACGAGTTCTAAAGGCTGTTTTGGGGACGTCCTCTTCTCGGACTCTCAGCTGGTGATATCTCGATCTCAGATCAATCATTGAATAGAAGCTCGACCCTTGCAGCTGGTCGAATAGGTCATCAATACGTGGAAGAGGATAGCGATTCTTCACGGTCACCTTGTTGAGTTCGCGATAGTCGATACACATACAGAAGGTACCGTCCTTCTTCTTTACAAATAACACTAGAGCTCCCCAGGGCGAAGAGCTAGGACGAATGAAACCCTTAAGCAAGAGTTCTTGCAACTGTTTGGACAATTCTTCTAGTTCGGTTGGAGCTAGGCGATAAGCTGCTCGAGCTATGGGTGCTGCTCCAGGAGCTAGCTCGATTTGAAATTCAACCTGGCGATGAGGCGGTAGCCCAGGTAAATCTTCAGGAAACACTTGAGGAAAGTCGCGTACTACTGGAATATTCTTTATTCTCTTCTCTCTCATTGATGCATCAGTAACAAGTGCTAAGATAGCGGTGTGGCCCTTTCGCAAACACTTCTGGGCCTTAAGGAAGGAGATGATGCCCACTACAGCACCACTCTTGTCGCCTTGAATTTCGAGAGGTTCTTTGCCAGAACAGGGAATACGAACAATCTTCTCTTTGCATAGGATCTCTGCTTGCTGTTGGGATAACCAATCCATCCCAATGACGATGTCAAAACTACCCAGAACTATAGGAATGAGATCGATAGAGAAAGTCTGACTAGCGAGGATAAGATTACAACCCTGAACTATGTGTGTGGCCTCTAGACTTTTACCATTTGCTAATTCTATGACATGCTTGGTGTTCAAAAGTGTTGGTGTGCGCTTGAGCATTTGACTAACTTTTAGAGACACATAACTGGTATCGACACCCGAATCAAATAAAACAGTAACATAAAAGTCGTCGAGAAGGAACTTACCCATCACTACGTTAGGATCATTCCTTGCGTCACCCTGACCCAACATGAACGCTCGACCCCTGGCACCATTGTTTCCATCATTGTTTCCCCCGTTGTTGTTCCCGTTGCCCTGATTATTGTTGTTGTTGTTGTTGTTCGGATTTTGATTTAACTGGGGACAGTCCCGCTTGAAGTGGCCTTCAGCACCACACTGAAAGCATCCCCTGATACCTCGCTGTCGCTGCTGGTTTTGTGGAGCTGGTGGTTGTTGTTGATGGTTCTGATTCGCAGGTCGTGAGCTCCTGCAATCCTTAGCTTCATGACCCATCTTGAGACACCTCTGGCAACGACCCTTGTTGCACTGACCATTGTGGTGTCTGTTGCATTTGTTGCACTTCGGGAGGTTTCCTCGATATCCACCCTGCCCTTGACTACCAGAAAATTGTTGACCAGGACTCTAGTAGTCATCGATCCTTCACTGCTGTGCCTGGGACTGAACTGTAGTTGAACCCTTGCTGGAGACTCCATCCCATTTTCACTTGTTGTCACTGGGAGTAGCAGAAGTAGTAGTAGCAGTAGCACCTATACGCTTAGGCAGCTTGTTCTGTTCCACTGCCTGGTCTGTGAGACGTTGAGCAAGACGAGTAACATCCTGGATGGTAGCAAGGTTAGCAGCAGTCACATGGCTTTGAATCTCTGGTACTAAGCCTTTGAGGTACAGCTCGATACGCTTGATGGGAGGATCCACCATAGTTGGACATAACACTGCCAGTTCATTGGATCGCTTCGTATACGCCTCTATCTCTGACCCCGTCATCTTCAAGTTAAAGAACTCCACTTCCAACTTGTGGATGTCATCACGATTAAAGTATTCTCACTTGATCAGCTCCTTGAAGTCGTTCCATGGGGTGGCGTTTGCAACTGCCAGCCCTAACATTTGAACTTGCGTGTTCCACCACTTGAGCTCTATGCCCTCGAGAGTACCAGTAGCATACTTCACCCTACGAGCCTCAGGGCATTCACACATTTCGAAGACCGACTCGAGCTTCTCGAACCAGTGGAGGAGGCCTACAGCTCATTCAGTGCCGTTGAAAGTAGTAGGTCGGCAATCCATAAAGGTTTTGAAAGTACACACAGGAGGCTGAGCGTGTGTGTAAAACAAAATTAAACACAAGTGTTGGTTTACGAGAGTAGGATCTAAAGATCCTAGAGTGTCACACCCCGATATTTCCACGTATTACCGGTGGGCCCGGTGGGGAGTATCGTGACGTAGTTGATATCATCATAGTCAAACAACACAATATATAAATGCACAGCGGAAGCAAACGATAGATTCATTTCAACTTTAATAAATTGTAATATCGAGTATCACAAATAGTTGAAACAGATCCACAGGCGGATCAAAATAAAGAGGAAACATTGTTCAACAGCTTATGACATCCAAGCTTGTGAGACTTATTGTGGACGCTAGGAGAAAGCCAGCCTAGTTCGAGTAGTACCTGGACTTAACCTTTGTTGGTGCATACATCTGTCGACTTCGTCTTATATCGAGTCTGGGTTGCGTTGCGGTTCGGAACAAGGATGATGTCATCATTATTGAAGATGACATCATACTAATGACATCATCATTGCATCATTCAAGAAATTACATGCATATGAGACAAGACCGTTTGAATTGTAATATTGTTAAGTGTCCGTTTGTAGTTGTCATGTCCGTTTGTAGTGGTCATTGTAACACCTGTGCCTTCACGGCCATCAAACAAATACCGAACCAATGAAATATTATATTTCATACTTGGGATTGGTAAAAATATGTGTATCTTTTGCACATATCAACTCTTGTTTGATTTCAAACTCTAAATCGCTTTCTGGAAGGTTATACGCGCACTGATGCGTAAATATAACCAGTTTAATGCAACAAACACTCCAGAATAGTGAAATAGGTTTAACATACCTTAAATAACCTTTACATAACTTAGATATAAGTTTTGGAAGGTTTGGTGTGGTGAAATCAAAGTTATATCGCTTACAGGGACTAAATATGACAAACTGCGAAAGTATGCCAATTTGAACTGTAACAGACATTCCGGAACATGACCATAAGTTAAACATACCATAAATATCCTTTACATAGCTTAGAAATAGGCTTTGAGGGGTTCGGTGTGCTAAAATAAACTTTTGTGTCATTCAGGGACTAAAAGTGTAAAAAAGTGCACAAGTTTGCATTTTCGCGCATAACTTACGTTCTGAATACATCTGGACATCCAAAAATTTATGTAAGCATGACTACATTATATTTTAGTGTTCGCCTTAAGAAAAATCCATTCGTTTCGTCATTTGGAGCGTTTTTCGCGCTTATGCGCATTCCGTTGTAATTAAGCGAACATCGCGTTCGTACGACCAAACGAACCATCATCCGGCATATTTTTGAGTATGTTTTGAGTTCCCTATACTTTAACTTCATTTTAGAGCCTTGAAATGAGGTTAACGGGGTTCAAACGCATCGAAAAAGGCCTTAAACACGTGCAGGGACCATTCCTGCCACTTTTGAAACTTTTCTGAAACTGGGGGGTCAGTGGCGTAGCGCGACTGCCTAGGACCTCACCGTCGCGCTACGCGACTGCCTAGTCTGGGGCAGAAACATGCAGAAACTCATTTTTCGCATTTTCGGGACCAGATTCGATGTATCGACAGCTGTTTACAGCTGTTATCCACTCCTAAAACCTTGCCACATGTTGATACCCTATGGTGAGTGGCCATTTTAGTCACCATAACATCCCGACAAGTGTACGGCCTTGATCGTTTCCCCTTTTCCAAGAAACAATCTTAACGGTGGACCGAATACTATAAATACCCCACCCCCTTTACTTCATTTCTCACAAATCTGATTAAGAAAGCTCTAAGTTGGAACCTTCGTTTCATACCTGAGCTATTTCGATCTGGGTTAGCATTCGGGGACCCTTCGTAAGTATTCTTTCGTTCTTTTCCTTTTTTTACTGCTTTTCGAGTCAGAAAGTCAAACTTTGTTTGACTTTCAGCATTGACCAGTAATGGTCAATGCGAAGTTCGTTTGAACTTCGCAACGTGATTGTAATCACGATGGTTATAGTCCCTTGGGACTATGCCTACTGATTACCACGTTGTCTAGGGTCGTAGGGTAAGCGATCTAATAAATCGCTTATACCTCGAACCCGACCGAGTTTGGTCGATCATTAGGATCCGACCAAACACAGTAGGTGACCATAGTAGGTAGGGAATAACCTTCCGAGGTTATACCCTATGGTCACATCGTTTAAGTAGTTGTATGATAGGTAGTTTATATGCCTTAGGTAAATTACCAGAATACCCTTTTCATGTATAATTGGTAATTAAGCATATGTAACCTAAACCTTTGTCACATAACTGATTATGTAATATGTTTAGGCATATAACACTTGTCATAGGGCTAGTTAGGCGGTCCGAACGCGTTTCACGCGCACGACGCGTTAAAGTAGCATAAGCTTCCTAAACGGGTCGTAATGGGTCGAAAACACTTAGGATAAGTTTCATTTAGTATGTAGGCTTTGATAAACCAAATGACACGAGTCTCTACACTCGTTTGGTTTACAAACCCTAATGCTACCCAATCTTCCGATCTAGGTCCGGTTAATTTACATAGTTACCTATATTAGGTGCCGTTTGATATCCGCGATCTCTAGCATTGTTTGGTTGTTACTCAAGGACTACTGAGCAATCTCAGGTGAGTACATAGACCCCTCTTTTACTGTTTTCCAAACTGTTTTGGGGTGGAACACATGTGCCTACTTGTTACTTTCATGCTTTCCTGTTTTCGCATCATATACTGCTATGTTCGTTAGTACATTATAGTACATGATCTCATTGTGTTTTATGCTATGTATGTCCATTTAGTTCATACTTAGTACATCGTTTTACATTTACATTTTATGCTATGTATGTCCATTGCGTGCATACTTAGTACATTGTTTTCATCACATGCTTACATTTTGGTATGACATTTGGTTTGTTTACATGGGACAATACATTCATTAACACCGATCATGCCGTTCGTTAGTAGGTAGTGGTACCATAGGAATTGACAACTCCCGTTCCGGACGTCCCAGGGAAAGGGGATGAAAGGAATGACCGAATTCGTTGATATTAAGACAGATAGACCTTTAATTTGTTTAAAGGGTTTATCACCACAGTCGCCAGGCTTGGATGTATGCATTTTCACAATACCGCATAAATGTTCATATTAAATATTTGCATGCATTTACACAAAACATAGCTTTGATTTAAACCAAGTTTTACTTCAATACTTTGTTTTTGTGCATATGGTTTAGTTGAGACCTTTCACTTGCCATACATGACATTTTGACATAGACATTTGACATAGACATTTCGGCATAGACATTTTAACATGATTGACATTTGATCATGCATTTACACAAAACATAGCTTTGATTTAAACCAAGTTTTACTTCAATACTTTGTTTTTGTGCATATGGTTTAGTTGAGACCTTTCACTTGCCATACATGACATTTTGACATAGACATTTGACTTGGATATTTGACATAGACATTTGACATGGATATTTGACATAGACATTTGACATGGATATTTGACATAGACATTTTGACATGATTTACATCTTGACATGAACATTTTACATTGTTTGGTTTGGTTTGATTAAGTGATTAAGTAACGATGCGTGTGTAATATGATACAAGCATGGTGGATACGCCGCTGGTACTTCCTATATATAAGTGTTTGTATGGTATTACATGTCGTAACGTTATTTGAATCATTTCAGTTTGAGACATAGAACATTTCATACAAATAACATACTTTTCACAAGACATTGATTTATAAACAACTTATCTTATGCAAACACATTTTTCTTGGTTATTCATTTAACCTTACATTTATTTATACTTATCATCTGATCTTATCGTTTTTCAAATGATTTAAAAGTCAAAGCAAATAACAAGGTTCATGACTAAACATTTTCTCAAACATAAGTCATGAATCTTATTTTCACAAAACCTATGTATCTCACAGGCATTTTTATGCTGACGTACCTATTTTCACATGTGTTTTTCAGGAGCTGTTGCATAAGATAATCAAGACACACATAGACAGACTTGGGCTTTAGTGACAATAAAAGATGCAAGACTAGTTAATTATGTTGTATTTATTTGTTTATTAAGATATTGTAACACTTTTAATCAATAAAACGAAACTTCAATTGCCATGGATTTGAAACATTAATTCTGTTACAACACTCCCCGATGTTTCCGCCACGTTTGGTATGTTCTACGTGGTCGGGGTGTGACAGAAAAGATGGTATCAGAGCCAATGGTTATAGGGAATTAGGTTATTAGTAATGCTTTGACCTAGTCTATAACCTTTCTAGGACCCTAACGCGAGTTTACTTGCGTTTAGTCATAAAACAATACCGTCACCTATCCTTAGGCGACGATCACAACAAGAACATGAATTTCAAAACCGCTTTGAAAACTAATCATCTGTTCTAGGATGATTGATTACTAGGTTTTGAACCCTCTATTATAAGGTTTTGAACTCTCTGTTTTATGGTTTTGAACCCCTTTGAGTTTTCAAAACTCTCGTCAAGGTTTTGGGTTTTTAATAATGTGAACACGTGCAAACTGGAAGGGTGAATGCCTGTATTCTGGGTTTTCTGGCTAGGCAAGCACTTCGTATACATCTCATCAGACGCGAGACCAGTTGTGCTTACCTGGGAATTCTTGGGATGAGTGTTCACTTATAGGCGAGCATGTCTTCGCGATACATTATTTTTGACCCATTTACTTTGAATTGTCACCATCTCATTTGTTTGCCTTAGGTAACAAACAAATGATCACAATTTTCATTCGTTACCATTCTGTATTGATTATCCAATAACTTTTCACTTGCTTCTTCCTATGTCTTTCATTTTCTTCTAGAATGTCTATTCCTCTCAGCACTGGTCAAACGTCCGAGCGAACAGCCAAATTTGTCCAGCAAATTGGCGAAGTGATTCAGAGGACTGTGGATCTAGGCATTGCCATGGCTCGTCTCAACAATGAAGTCTCTCGTCTTGACAATGAAGCCACCCAAGAGCCACTGAAGGAAGCAGAAGTTAAGCCAGCACCAAAATCAAGGAAGCGTAAGGCTTCAAGGAAACCCGCAACGGTTACACCTAATCAAGCGGGACCTAGCCATGTGGCAAGGCCACCAGCTAGGAAGCCATACAACGGATTTGAACCTTTGTGCAACCAATGTACCCTTCATCATCACCCTAATGTGAAGTGCCGTAAATGCCAAATTTGTGGACTTAAAGGTCATACGGTAAAGGTTTGCGTAGCAGCAGCACCAAATCAAGCAGGACCCATCCGGGTGACAACACAACCTGTTAGGAAGCAATACAAGGGAACAACCCCAATATGCGACAAATGTAATGCACACCACTTAGCTCACCTACAGTGTCGTTTGTGTGCATCATGTGGGCGACTCGGTCACCGGGCAAATGTTTGTCGATTTACCCCAAACCAAAGTGGTCCAAATCAACCCCAAGTCAACCCAACTCAAGCTCGTTTTCCGCGTGGTACTTGCTACAACTGTGGCGATACGAGCCATTTCAGGAACAACTGCCCGAAGATTGCCAGTGCAAATCCAACCCTTGGATGAGCATTCGGTTGAACAAAGGATGTTGCTGTCTTATGCCTTTGTTTCTTTTGTTTTCGTGTATTGTGAAACAATATGTCTTGTTCATAAATAAAAGTTGTTGTTCACAATTCTGATATACAAGTATAATTACATGTATGTATGACTTTTCCTATGATACCTACATCAAGGAACTATGTACCTTACAACCTACTCTTGTGATTTCTCTCTCTCAAATGACTGCTCATGATTCCCTCGAAAATTTTAAGTACTCGTTTCACTCTAAGAAATAAAGTACAGAAAATTAAGTGACATTATGAGTAATCGTGCTTTTCGCACATCTGTACCTTCAAATCCTTGGTTAGATAACTAAGGGTATTTTCAAAATCTCATACCCATTACGTTTTGATTTTTCAACATACCCAGTACCAGTATTTCAAAACAATCTTCATAATCTCAAAACATTTCATATAGTTTGAAAACAATTTTTCTAGATGCATTGTCTATGTTATTTCAAAAACATTGGCCATGTTATCAAAACCAACCTTTCTAATTTCAAAATATTTCATATAGTCTGAAGACAATATTAACACAATACATTTTCTGATCAAGTGCATGATTTCGAAAAGCATCATTCATGTCTTTCAAAAACCTTATACATAATTTCAAAATTCATCTCGCATGATTTTAAAACATTTTAGTAAATATATCTACCTAATACACCTACTTTATGATTTCAAAAAGTATTATATATAAGGTTTCAAAAACGTTAAACACAATTTTTCTTAAAATAACCCCATGCACGGTTTCCAAAAATATTCTCCTCGTACATTAACTTAACCTTCAAATTCTGCTTCATATGTCGCCTTGACATATCAAGCATCTCAACTTCATAAGCATTTTTTTTACTTCATGTTTTGACATAAGCACGTCCAGTGCAAGTTATCAAAACATCTTCAACTTCTAAAATCCATAAGGGATCTTTTTATCTTCACAATTAGATCCTTGTGGATGATCATCATTCGAATTAGAGTCCTTAATTGGATTCCTTATGTACCTAAATTCGAACATTTCGGTTCCTTAAAATCGAAATCGAATTTTTCTTTTAGAAATCTTGCTATCTTTATAGTTAGATTCTTGATAATGTTTAAAGTACCAAATGAAATCCACGAGATGGATTCCTAGTGTGCTTTAAATACATGTACTCTGTTAGCAGAACAAACTTCTAGTTAAACAATTTTGTGGTTATGTGACTATGTGTTTATGCATCTTATGTTTTCTTTTATGCATTTTTGTGTTTTTATACTCTGGATAATTCGTTATCCAAATCCTCGCAGAATCTTTCATATCTTCATATGAGGGATTCGTATCAGGATAGTCAAAAGGTACTACCTTAAATCCTTAATGGGCTTCTATATAATAGTTAAGACCCTTTGGATTGATATAGTACTACTCCATGATTTATAAGAGACCCTTTAGTGGTCTAGTCAAAAAAGATTGATTCAGAATTTGGTTAAAGAGTGACATCTAGTGATGTAGCTGAACAGACTCCTTGATAGTCTATTTAAATCATTTATTGATTTAGTCTAAAGGACTCTATGGCGGTCTAGTTACACTCATCACAGAGTTGTTCATTTGGTTTTACACAACACATTATAAAAATAGACTGTGCGGACTGTACAAGGAACTACGTAATTATGGAGGCCTACATAATTATGGAATTCAATGCATAGAAACCCAGTAAGATTTATTATGTGTAAGAACCGATAGCGACAACAATAACAAAGTGATAACGATGTAATGGAGGTACGGTGGACGCACCAATGACGCTTCATATACTTGTATATAAGTATCCCTCTTACATTGAAAACATGATGTTATTAAGGTTACTAGAAGTTCAGAACCCTAACCAATATTGTTCGATCTTTTCAAACTTCATGTTTTAAACTCTTACAAGTTTCCTTTAAATAAATTTCGGGACGAAATTTCCTAAAGTAGGGGAGACTGTAACACCTGTGCCTTCACGGCCATCAAACAAATACCGAACCAATGAAATATTATATTTCATACTTGGGATTGGTAAAAATATGTGTATCTTTTGCACATATCAACTCTTGTTTGATTTCAAACTCTAAATCGCTTTCTGGAAGGTTATACGCGCACTGATGCGTAAATATAACCAGTTTAATGCAACAAACACTCCAGAATAGTGAAATAGGTTTAACATACCTTAAATAACCTTTACATAACTTAGATATAAGTTTTGGAAGGTTTGGTGTGGTGAAATCAAAGTTATATCGCTTACAGGGACTAAATATGACAAACTGCGAAAGTATGCCAATTTGAACTGTAACAGACATTCCGGAACATGACCATAAGTTAAACATACCATAAATATCCTTTACATAGCTTAGAAATAGGCTTTGAGGGGTTCGGTGTGCTAAAATAAACTTTTGTGTCATTCAGGGACTAAAAGTGTCAAAAAGTGCACAAGTTTGCATTTTCGCGCATAACTTACGTTCTGAATACATCTGGACATCCAAAAATTTATGTAAGCATGACTACATTATATTTTAGTGTTCGCCTTAAGAAAAATCCATTCGTTTCGTCATTTGGAGCGTTTTTCGCGCTTATGCGCATTCCGTTGTAATTAAGCGAACATCGCGTTCGTACGACCAAACGAACCATCATCCGGCATATTTTTGAGTATGTTTTGAGTTCCCTATACTTTAACTTCATTTTAGAGCCTTGAAATGAGGTTAACGGGGTTCAAACGCATCGAAAAAGGCCTTAAACACGTGCAGGGACCATTCCTGCCACTTTTGAAACTTTTCTGAAACTGGGGGGTCAGTGGCGTAGCGCGACTGCCTAGGACCTCACCGTCGCGCTACGCGACTGCCTAGTCTGGGGCAGAAACATGCAGAAACTCATTTTTCGCATTTTCGGGACCAGATTCGATGTATCGACAGCTGTTTACAGCTGTTATCCACTCCTAAAACCTTGCCACATGTTGATACCCTATGGTGAGTGGCCATTTTAGTCACCATAACATCCCGACAAGTGTACGGCCTTGATCGTTTCCCCTTTTCCAAGAAACAATCTTAACGGTGGACCGAATACTATAAATACCCCACCCCCTTTACTTCATTTCTCACAAATCTGATTAAGAAAGCTCTAAGTTGGAACCTTCGTTTCATACCTGAGCTATTTCGATCTGGGTTAGCATTCGGGGACCCTTCGTAAGTATTCTTTCGTTCTTTTCCTTTTTTTACTGCTTTTCGAGTCAGAAAGTCAAACTTTGTTTGACTTTCAGCATTGACCAGTAATGGTCAATGCGAAGTTCGTTTGAACTTCGCAACGTGATTGTAATCACGATGGTTATAGTCCCTTGGGACTATGCCTACTGATTACCACGTTGTCTAGGGTCGTAGGGTAAGCGATCTAATAAATCGCTTATACCTCGAACCCGACCGAGTTTGGTCGATCATTAGGATCCGACCAAACACAGTAGGTGACCATAGTAGGTAGGGAATAACCTTCCGAGGTTATACCCTATGGTCACATCGTTTAAGTAGTTGTATGATAGGTAGTTTATATGCCTTAGGTAAATTACCAGAATACCCTTTTCATGTATAATTGGTAATTAAGCATATGTAACCTAAACCTTTGTCACATAACTGATTATGTAATATGTTTAGGCATATAACACTTGTCATAGGGCTAGTTAGGCGGTCCGAACGCGTTTCACGCGCACGACGCGTTAAAGTAGCATAAGCTTCCTAAACGGGTCGTAATGGGTCGAAAACACTTAGGATAAGTTTCATTTAGTATGTAGGCTTTGATAAACCAAATGACACGAGTCTCTACACTCGTTTGGTTTACAAACCCTAATGCTACCCAATCTTCCGATCTAGGTCCGGTTAATTTACATAGTTACCTATATTAGGTGCCGTTTGATATCCGCGATCTCTAGCATTGTTTGGTTGTTACTCAAGGACTACTGAGCAATCTCAGGTGAGTACATAGACCCCTCTTTTACTGTTTTCCAAACTGTTTTGGGGTGGAACACATGTGCCTACTTGTTACTTTCATGCTTTCCTGTTTTCGCATCATATACTGCTATGTTCGTTAGTACATTATAGTACATGATCTCATTGTGTTTTATGCTATGTATGTCCATTTAGTTCATACTTAGTACATCGTTTTACATTTACATTTTATGCTATGTATGTCCATTGCGTGCATACTTAGTACATTGTTTTCATCACATGCTTACATTTTGGTATGACATTTGGTTTGTTTACATGGGACAATACATTCATTAACACCGATCATGCCGTTCGTTAGTAGGTAGTGGTACCATAGGAATTGACAACTCCCGTTCCGGACGTCCCAGGGAAAGGGGATGAAAGGAATGACCGAATTCGTTGATATTAAGACAGATAGACCTTTAATTTGTTTAAAGGGTTTATCACCACAGTCGCCAGGCTTGGATGTATGCATTTTCACAATACCGCATAAATGTTCATATTAAATATTTGCATGCATTTACACAAAACATAGCTTTGATTTAAACCAAGTTTTACTTCAATACTTTGTTTTTGTGCATATGGTTTAGTTGAGACCTTTCACTTGCCATACATGACATTTTGACATAGACATTTGACATAGACATTTCGGCATAGACATTTTAACATGATTGACATTTGATCATGCATTTACACAAAACATAGCTTTGATTTAAACCAAGTTTTACTTCAATACTTTGTTTTTGTGCATATGGTTTAGTTGAGACCTTTCACTTGCCATACATGACATTTTGACATAGACATTTGACTTGGATATTTGACATAGACATTTGACATGGATATTTGACATAGACATTTGACATGGATATTTGACATAGACATTTTAACATGATTTACATCTTGACATGAACATTTTACATTGTTTGGTTTGGTTTGATTAAGTGATTAAGTAACGATGCGTGTGTAATATGATACAAGCATGGTGGATACGCCGCTGGTACTTCCTATATATAAGTGTTTGTATGGTATTACATGTCGTAACGTTATTTGAATCATTTCAGTTTGAGACATAGAACATTTCATACAAATAACATACTTTTCACAAGACATTGATTTATAAACAACTTATCTTATGCAAACACATTTTTCTTGGTTATTCATTTAACCTTACATTTATTTATACTTATCATCTGATCTTATCGTTTTTCAAATGATTTAAAAGTCAAAGCAAATAACAAGGTTCATGACTAAACATTTTCTCAAACATAAGTCATGAATCTTATTTTCACAAAACCTATGTATCTCACAGGCATTTTTATGCTGACGTACCTATTTTCACATGTGTTTTTCAGGAGCTGTTGCATAAGATAATCAAGACACACATAGACAGACTTGGGCTTTAGTGACAATAAAAGATGCAAGACTAGTTAATTATGTTGTATTTATTTGTTTATTAAGATATTGTAACACTTTTAATCAATAAAACGAAACTTCAATTGCCATGGATTTGAAACATTAATTCTGTTACAACACTCCCCGATGTTTCCGCCACGTTTGGTATGTTCTACGTGGTCGGGGTGTGACAGTCATGACCGTTTGAAAGTGTAACTATTTGAAGGAGGGTGTCCGTTTGAAGGGAGCCATGACACCTTCAAACGGTCAGGTCCTTCTCTATAAATAGGCTTCAAACGTTCATCATTTGTAACAATTCCAGATTTGATACCGAGGTGCTGCCGGTTTTTCCTCTGATTGTAAACATTGTTAATTGAATATATAAGAGGTTTAAAGTGTATTTCAAGCTGTTTTCAAGTTCGTTTCTTAGTTTCCGCCTCTGAAACGTACGAGAGCTCTTCTGAACGACTCGTTCGGGTCGAGACACGATCCTACAAGTGGTATCAGAGCTCAGGAGGAAGAGTTCTTGCCATTTTCAGCTTGAAAATCTGATTTCTACACCTTCTTTCACAAAATTAAAAATTTTTCATGGTTAAAATCGGCTCAAAATTTCACATTATACTCGCAATCATGTTTTAACAAACCCTTGAAAGTTTCAGCTTAAAATTCGAAGTAAAACTAGTAAAAATGGCTTGAAAATTGGTGACCGTTTGAATGAGGCTTGCCTGACCGTTTGAAAAACTGACCTGACCGTTTGAACAAGCACCTGTCCGTTTGAAAATTGACCTGACCGTTTGAACAAGCACCTGACCGTTTGAACAAGCACGTGACCGTTTGAACAAGCACCTTCCCGTTTGAAGTTGACCGTACTGTTTGAAAGTGCTTCGTGTTGTGTGATACGTAAAACGAGGCTGTCAGCATGTTGGAATAAGAAATCAAGTGTTGAGTGTCAGTTTGCATGTGAGATGTATTAAAAAAGTTGTTGGTTATCATTGAAATTGCATATGTGGAAGTATTAAAGGTTCATTCAGATTAGATCAATTATATCGGCTATTATAATGTGCATGTGATTTTTAAGTGAGTTATCAGCCCACCACACATTAGCGGCCCAATCACTGATTTTGGGTATTGAAGTTGTCGACAAATAGTTTTTGAGAAGATCATAATTGCATGTGAAGTGATAAGATAAAGATGTCGGCCAGTACTTGAAATTTCGCATGATCATTAAATGGGTTCTAATTCATAAGTCATAGGTTCATGTGATTAGTCAGACCCATGTGAATCATAACAAATTGTCAGTTTGTATGTGTTATTGATATGATAAAATTGCATGTGATACATAGTTTCATGTGATCATTGTCAGGTTCTCATGTGAGTATATTAGAATTGTCGAGCATTTAATAAGTGTTGTGTGATGAATTAAACCGATCCATGTGAGTCACATTGCCGCCCAACAGAAGTGAATTGAGTTTTTCAAGTCGTCGGCCCAATTAGTGAAGGCCAAATTGAATCCATTTCATTTTGTTCAAACCATTCATTCAGTGATTTTCAACACAGGTAATTCGCCGTGTTTTACAAGGTGATACAGCTCGTTTGTGACTAGTATTTTTGAAACAAGAAAGTTTGTGTTTGTTAAACTTTGACTTTGAAACATGGAAAAGGAGTTGTTGAAGAAGTCATTTGACATGTTTGTAGCTTTTGACCATGAAACAACAACGATGACCATTGATAGATATTGTCATTTAGTCGTGGAAATGGAAAGATTGAAAATTAAGAAAGATGATGTTGAATGGATTGATAAACTTGCTGATGCATTACCACAGCAGAAATGGGGAACTTATTTGATGATAGTGAAACACATGAGGAAATCTGAGAATATGAATCTGGCACAGTTTATTAAGAAAATTGAAGAACATGAGTTGGAAGCAAAAGTAGAAACTGACAAAGCAGAAGTTGAAGTAGAAAAGGTTGTAGAAGTTGAAAAATTTGTTGAAGTCGAGGTTGAAAAGATAGTTGAAAAAATGGTTGAAGTTGAAAAACCATGTTTGAAGTGTTCAGAATCTTGCAAAGATTGTGAGGAGAAAGACAAAAAGATTGCTGAGTTAGAGAAAACGAAGGAAGATTTACTGTCTGATGTGAAGTATGTAAAGGAGTCGTACGATGTGCTGAATAGGACAGTTGATAGTCTGAAAAGGACGAATACAGAGATTGAAAAAGCAATGGAAAAGATGAGCGCAACATTAATGACAAAGCAGAGCGTCATCAATGAGTACATCGAAGATTGTGCGAAGCTGAAGCAGGAAGTGGAATTTGAGAAGATTGAGAGTGAAAGGATTAAACGATTATTGTTGAGTTACACTACTTGTGATTATTTGATTGATCGTGTTTATCCTACTGTTGCAGGTCTGGAAGCGTTCATGGACAGAAAGACTGAAGATACTGATACTGGTAAGAAACCAAGTGTCAAGTATAACAGATGTCCGCCCCCGATACATGAAACTTATTCTCTCAGGAATCCAAACGAAGAGCGTCTAAAAAAGGCAGTCAACATCAAGTTAAAGTCTGAAATCATTGATGAATTACCAGACAATATTGATGTTACATTCACAGCGTCTGACACTGATCATGAGTCTGAGTTAGTTAAGAGAGTTGTCGATCAGGTGTTAGATATGGATGAAGAGTCAAAGTCGGAGTCTAAGTCAGATAGTTCGAGTTCGTCTGAGAAGAATCCGAGTTCACTGGTTAACAGGGTTTACAATAGAGAATTCATGTTATCAAAATCTAATTTGAATGACGGGTCAATCAAAGTGGCTTATACTTTGTATGATTCAGACAAACTATATTCTGATGAGGAATTTCCAATAAGAAGTGTTAAAACTGAAATGATCAAACAGGTTTTCAAATTAACAGAAATTAATATTTCTGAAATAAATGATTTAAATCTTCATGAAAAACCTAAAAAATACACTTCAAGAGTTCAACAGAGATTGAATAAGAAAAAGGGTTACGGTTATGGTTCACGTTTTCAAAAGAAACCAAACCACAACCGTAATTTCAAAAAACAAGGTCTGGGTTTTAATTCTTCAGAAAATTATAAAAATCAGAAAACTTATAAACCAAAAACAAAATTTGTTTCAGGAGGTAGTTCAGAGGATGAACAGAAGAAACCATTCTGGAAGCAGTCGAATCAGGTGTTTCTTGCTGAAGTGAAGAAGAATGTGAGAAAGTTTGCTCAAAGAGTTGACAGAAGAACCTGTTTCAAATGCCAAGAAGTTGGACACATAGCTTGGAATTGCCCCAAGACCAACTACCAAAAACAGGAAGTTTCTTCTAACTCTGTTTTGAGAAAGACTTGTGTTGATAAGAAAGAACAACCTGTAAAAAATGTTAAAGTGTTTGAAAATTCAACTTCCGAGTAAGGTGAAAGTTCAAAACGTTTTTACAAAAGAAGAGTTGATTTAACAAAACAGAAATGGGTTGTAAAATATGAAAGAAGTTCTGACAATGAATCTGATTCCATAAAATCAGAGGAGTCATGTGTTGAGAAAAAGGTTGATAATTCCGTTCCTGAGTTGAACGAGGAAAATTTTCCATCATTGACAAAAGATTATTTGAAATCAAAAGGAAGGATTGAGATTTCAGGTCAATTCTTTGCTGATAAGAAAGAATTTGATGCTGAAAAGGTGTTTAATGGAAATGTTAAACATATTTTTGGAAAGATGGTTGCAGGAAAAGTGAAAGGTGCTAAAGAATTCTACAAATCAAAGTGCTGGTGGGACAGATGTGTTCCAGAATCTCCCAAGGATGGTCAGCCTTGGGGGAAAGTATTTCCAAACTGAATATCTGACTTGCCGGAGCTCCCAGGTTGGTAAGAGTGGAGCAGGTATCGGCATCTTTCTTAGCAAATGATCCTACATGTGGTACAGTTGGTAAAGTACAGGTGGTATATTTAAATTATTATATGTTGATTTACAAGTGGTTATGGTTGGTGAGTAAACCTGTAAGTGGTTGATAGAGGTTTTCATTTTTAAATGATTAATCAAGATCATTAAATTGAACTTGATTGGATCATACTTACATGTGGTATTTTGGAGAACAAAATGATGAGTTTATCCCCTAACCTACAAATGGTTTATTAAAATCAACAAAACTTATTTTCCGGAAAAACCATTTGATTAAAACAAACTTAAGTGTTTTGAAATCACAATGGGAAAATAGTTTGTTGTGAGGGGGAGTTCTGATTGTTTATGCCAAGTGGATGGCGATTTGAAGTGATTTGATATCAGCTGTCACTTTATTGTATAGTTTGTTTTCAAATTTCCTAAAATGTGTTTGCATTTTAGGGGGGGTAAAAATTTCAGAAAATCCAAAAACATTAGAAAATTTGAAAAAGTCAAAAAGATGATAAAATCAAAAATGAGTTTTGTTGTATAAAAGAGGAAATGATAGTACATCAGTGGACGATCACAACATGCTAAAGAATTAGAAAGATGATGTGTCAGTAGGGTTTTGCACATTTAGTAGATTGTGACGAGATATAAACCTAAATTCAAACTTGCTTAATTCGTGGGTAACATCTCTCGGATATATGGGTAACCCCCGAAATCTCGTTTGAAAGATTCCTTTGTTCTGATATACTAGGTCTTTATACTCAGTGATATCTGGGGTATTATTCCTGGACTTCTGCTGAATGGAAGTTCTGACCTAGTCCTCGAATAATCCTTTCCGCAATGCTTGAAACATAGCATCACCCTCAGCATATATGATAAGACTATAAAATTGCTTAACAATGCTGTTGTAAAAAAGATCCTCTAAAGGGGACACACCCAAAAGTCGATTCGTGATCTCTCTGCTGAACGGTAGTTCTGACCTGAGCTCTCACGATTTCGATCATAATTTATTCCTCTACAAATATCATTTGTGTCATACTTACCTGTAAGACTGAATATTGGGATCTGGATACGGGAGTATATTCTGAGGTGGGACACGCGAATAAGTTTAAGTACTTAAGACATTAATCTCGTATCTCGAAACAGTTGAACTTTGTGTGAGAATTTAAGTGGATCAGTATACTGACAATCTAAGTGAATCGTTTAGAACTTAAAATGTATAAAGCTTAACGGTGTTGGTGATTTGTCTCAAAAACTGATATGATCCTCTTACGCAAACTCACAAAAATATTGTTTGTAAATATTTCTTTACTGCTTTTCATTTCGGTTATATAAAAATTCCAAAAATATTTTCGGTGTGTTTTAGCATAAATTTTGAAAAATTCAAAAAGATTTTAGACAACTGATGTTGGAAAGCTGATTTTCAAAATTCCGAGTGCTAAACATGACGAACAGGTTTGGGAAAGTTTGTTCGAAGATATTTGAAATGAAAATGATATTCATTCAAGTGGTTCATCAGAAATTGACATGATAAATCATTTTGTTTGATATTTGAAAATGATGTATTCAGGGTTGTGTCTTCAAGTAATTAGCAAAGTTTCTAAATTTGTTATATCTTATTTTTTATGAAACTTATGTTTTGGGTAGAGAATATGCAGGTGAGTCAGGTTACGATACCTGAACCTGTGAAAGCTAGACTACGATCCCAGCATATCTTGAGGGGGAGTCTGTTAGAGACAGAGATTCTGAAGATGCAAGAGCAAGGAGCCAGAGATCCTGAAAGAGAATTGGAGATAGGATAGAGCCAGATAGAGATCATGAAGGAAGTCCGAAGACTGATAAAGACTGAAGATTGAGAAGACTCGACACTTAAGACTCGTCAATATCTGAGGGGGAGTCTGTTGGTGCATACATCTGTCGACTTCGTCTTATATCGAGTCTGGGTTGTGTTGCGGTTCGGAACAAGGATGATGTCATCATTATTGAAGATGACATCATACTAATGACATCATCATTGCATCATTAAAGAAATTACATGCATATGAGACAAGACCGTTTGAATTGTAATATTGTTAAGTGTCCGTTTGTAGTTGTCATGTCCGTTTGTAGTGGTCATGACCGTTTGAAAGTGTAACTGTTTGAAGGAGGGTGTCCGTTTGAAAGGAGCCATGACACCTTCAAACGGCCAGGTCCTTCTCTATAAATAGGCTTCAAAAGTTCGTCATTTGTAACGATTCCAGATTTGATACCGAGGTGCTGCCAGTTTTTCCTCTGATTGTAAACATTGTTAATTGAATATATAAGAGGTTTAAAGTGTATTTCAAGCTGTTTTCAAGTTCGTTTCTTAGTTTCCGCCTCTGAAACGTACGAGAGCTCTTCTGAACGACTCGTTCGGGTCGAGACACGATCCTACAACCTTTTTGGGAAAATACGTCAGTTTACACTGGTAAATACAATTTAACTGACTCATTTTGAAAAGGTTTGAAAATTGATTTGAATGCACGTGGCACAAAATATCTTTTATAACTTGGGATTATTACTTAAATATAATCTTATAAAAGGATTACATGTCTGTTATGCGTTCAGTAGCCCGGTTCGTGTCGGGTTAAAAATTAATAGACACACCACATAGTATAGTCCCGCGGCGGGAAACCAACGGTTATACCTTAATAATTGTAAATGCACTGGCGGGTGTACGCCTACACCCGTGTGCTAAGGTTGTGGCCATTCTTTGAATGATGCCAAGGATATCCGAGACATGGTCATTAAACTCCCAAAGGCGTAAAACAAACAAAACAGATTTTTAAACGGGTCATCTTGATAATACTTAACCACCCACGATTAAGGTGAGATGCCCGACCAAGCGGTATTTTATATACCGTGTCCCAAGCCCGTATAAGGGAAAATAAGTTAAAAGTATTTACCTTTGCAAGTATGATCACAAATAGAAAATGCGGGTAGCTTTTAATGGGCCTCCTATTCTGGAACAAAGGTTTATAGTAACCTATTAGATTTCTAACGGGTCTTTAATTAAGCTTAAGCTTAGACCGGTTAGTTTTAAAGGAAGATATGGTTCAAACGCACGATTAAGCGAAGACCGGAATAGAATGTGATTTAGACCCGACAAGTTTGAATACTTGTATAATATGGGTAAACTAAACACATTCTGGATTTTGAGACAAAAATTGATAAGGTTTGACCCGTTTCGGTCAATTTATGCAAACTAGTTACATAAACCGAACCGAACATGAAGGATGCGTAACGGGTAACTATAAGATCCATATACAGGTTTCCTAAGTTATTATGTTTTAAATATGTTGGGACATCAGTAAGATATCCTCTATTATGCCCGAAATGGATTTAAACTCAAACTATGACTTGTAAGGGCATTTTGGTCATTTAAAAGGGTATAAAAGAGTATAATTAGTAATCTGAGATACAGGTCTAATTTATTTAATAAATATACTTAATTTAATAAGTTATAACAGTAGGGTACTAGATATATGTGAAATTTATCATTTAAAACCAAACTATGCATCCTAGGGGTATTTTGGTAATTTCACATAGGCTAAAAAGGTCGAAACGGGAATCTGAGTTAAACAACTTTTTCTTACTGTTAAAATATTGTAATTTACCTAAAATATCAGTAGGTATCAAACCTTATATGTTTAAAATAGTTTTAGTACATACTATGCGTTAAAAACGCTTAAAAAGGCGATTAGGAGCCATTTCTGGGTTTTATATAGAAAGCTGATATTTTTATATTTCTAGAAGGTTTAAAATAATTTATTTATCATATAAAATCAGTAGCAAAAGGTTTGGGGTAAAAAAGATATGTAAAACTCATTTTTATGGCCCAAAAGGACAAAACCGATAATAACCGATTTAGAACTACAACCCTATGTTATGCTCAGCCTAAAATTTATTAAAAATCTTCAAAAATCCCAAAATATTATATTACATCAGTGGGTAAAAAGTTTGATATCAAAAAGTGGGTTTAAATAGGCTATATGCTAATTACGCCGTTTAATTAACAAAAGGCTTTCTAATTACGCTATTGAGCATAACTCTTAATCTAGACCTCAAACTGATGTCAAATTTTGGGTACAAGTTTATAAATCAGTAACTAAGGTTTCTAGTCTTTCACATTTTCAAAAATCATGTTTTAAGATCAAAAGGGCATAATAGTCAACATATAAGCAATTAACGGAAACATGCATATGAATCGGATAACTAATGAACCAAGTTGTATAATCTCAGAGAGTTATACTTATATGAAACCTGGTCCAAATAAAGCTCTAAGGCAATTCTAAAACATGCTTATACGGGTCAGAACTGAAAGTCAAAGCGAAAGTCAAATTATGCGACTTTCGGTTCTGATCCGAGTCTAAACTGAAAATTGTCGGTTTGAACATGTTTAGACATGTTCTTACATTAATTACCAAGTTATATTAGTGATCAAACAGGTTGCATGTCTCCTACATTGCTAATTATGCATTAATTTGAAAATAAGCATTCTGTTGACTTTTTAATAACAAGTTTGACCAGACAATTGACCTAGTTAGAGTGGGAATCAGAGAGTACCCTTTTGAGGGTTTATTACCCACATAATTACCTACTTATAGGTACTTTTAATTCGAGATTTGACTGAACAAATTTTAATTAATCTCGAAGTCAAACTTTAATTACGACGGTTTGACTTTTAGCTAATTAACTAAACTAAACTGAATTTGGAAGGGTTTAGGACACTTACAATGGTCCTAAGTATGATTAGGGATCACTAGGAAGCTTGTTGCTGATCAGGAGAGCTCCAGAAATGAAGATGCAATTGAGTGAACAAAGTGTTGCAACTTCAAGCCCTTTATATAGTGAGTTTTGATCTTCTAAGATGATGCCAAGGTAGTCTATGAGTGTTTCCAGATCAAGACAAGTGCCCTCTATGCATGTAATACCATTGGGGAGCCCCTGGTATAAGAAAACAACACTTTAAAGTCGGTTACAGACCTGCAACTGGTAGCTGTTCGCGTTTTGGTCGCTGGCAGCTTGTTCGCGGGCCGCGAACAGTCCCTCGCGGGGCGTCTAAAAATGGCGCAACAGGCCAAAGAAGTTTCACAAATTACATTTCAGTCCCTGGTCCTTCCATACGTGGTTTTAAGTGTTTTTCTTGCACTTTTGGCCCTCTAGCCTGATTTTTAAGGACCTTAAGACTTTTACAAACTTGGTTAAGTCCTTGGTTAACTTTGTGCTTACCCGAAAAGTCACAAATTTCAACGTTGACGCTATTAACCCCTCGTATACGAATTTGATCATAACTTTCTCATACGATAACGAAACTTGGTGAAATTTTTACCACATATTCTAGTGAGTATAATTTATCGTTACAAAGCTTCGGGTTTGCTAAAAGGTCACTCAGAGGTACACTTTCAACATGTTGACACATTTAACCCCTGTAGTTTGTACTTTCTCACTTTCTTCCACGATTTGCTTCGTATGATCCATGATTTATTCGTTTAAGGTTATAAACATCATGTAGGGTTATTGTAAGGCATATTTATCCATTGTTGACACTTTGAACCCTTATATTCACATACTTTCCATGTTTGTCAACTTTAGTCCTTCATAAGTGATCTTTCACACGTTCAAAGCTTATGACACGTGTCAATAAAATATTGGACATGAAATTACGAGGTGTTACATCCTCACCCCCTTAAAAGAAATCTCGACCTCGAGATTTACTGAAACAAATGAGGGTACTTTTCTTTCATTGTGGAGTCTACCTCCCATGTATACTCGGGACCTCTGCGGGCATCCCATTTGACCTTTACAATAGGCACATGCTTCCTTCAAAGCTTCTTTACCTGTCGATCCTCAATCGACAATGGTTTTTCCACAAATTTCAAGCTCTCATCTATATGCACATCCGTATGTGGTATGACTAGCGATTCGTTAGCTATGCATTTCTTCAGATTGCAGACGTGGAATACGTTGTGAATACCACTGAGCTCTTCAGGTAAGTTTAACTTGTAAGCCACTGACCCGACACATTCGATGATCTCGAATGGTCCTATATACCCTGGGCTTAACTTACCTTTCTTACCAAATCGCATCACCCCCTTCCAGGGTGATACGTTAAGCAAAACCTTATCACCAACCTCATATTTCCGAGGTTTACGCTTTAAGTTTGCGTAGCTTTTCTGCCTATCTCTGGCAGCTTTCAGGCGGTCACAAATCTAGACAATCTTGTTCGTCGTTTCAAAGACTAAATCAGGTCCTGATAATTGAACTTCTCCTACTTCCGCCCAACAAATAGGTGTTCTGCATTTTCTACCATATAATGCCTCAAAAGGCGCAACCTTAATGCTGGTATGATAGCTATTGTTATAGGATAACTCGATCAATGGCAGGTGGTTATCCCAACTACCACCTAAATCAATCACACATGCACGAAGCATGTCTTCCAAAGTTTGGATTGTACGCTCACTTTGCCCATCTCTCTGTGGATGGTAAGCCGTACTAAAATTTAAGCGCGTGCCCAAAGACTATTGGAAACTTTTCCAAAAATGTGATGAGTATCTCGTATCTCTGTCAGAGATAATTGATACTGGTACGCCATGTAGAGATACAATCTTATCTATGCACAATTGGGCTAACATGTCGGAGCTATAAGTCTCCTTAATGGGTAGGAAATGTGTTGACTTAGTCAGTCTATCTACTATCACCCATATAGTATCATTTCCCTTCCTTGTCTTCGGCAACTTGGTGATGAAATCCATTGTCACCATCTCCCACTTCCATGTGGGAAGTTCAGGTTGTTGAAGCAATCCTGACGGCTTCTGATGCTCAGCTTTGACTTGCGCGCATGTTAAACAATTTTGCTACATAAGCGGCTATAGACTTCTTGAAGCCTATCCACCAAAAATTTGCCTTCAGATCCTGGTACATCTTGTCAGCTCCAGGATGAATAGAATATTTGGAACTGTGGGCTTCCTGGAGGATAACATCTCGAAGTCCTCCATATACTGGAACCCATATTTGTCCATTCAACCTTAGGATTCCGTCCTTGTCAAAGGATAACTGCTCTTCAGTTACTCCTAGCTTTTTCGTTAGGATCGTTAGCTTCCAACACAGCTTCCTTCTGTGCAGCTAACAACCTTTCGTTCAAATTATTCTTTATCTCAATGCTCTTGGCATTGATTCTTATGGGTTTCACTCTTTCCTTCCTGCTTAAGGCGTCAGCAACAACATTTGCCTTGCCTGGATGGTATCTTATCTCACAGTCATAATCTTTTAAAGTTTCCATCCATCGTCGTTGCCTCATGTTTAAATCCTTCTGATTAAACAAGTGTTGAAGGCTCTTGTGATCTGAATAGATCACACACTTGGTTCCATACAAGTAATGCCTCCACAGTTTTAGTGCAAATACAACAGCACCCAACTCCAAGTCATGGGTGGTGTAATTCTTCTCATGCACCTTTAACTGTCGTGAAGCATAGGCAATGACTTTGCCTTTCTGCATGAGTACACATCCCATACCGGTGTGTGATGCATCACAATACACCACGAATTCTTCTATTCCATCAGGCAATGTTAACACTGGTGCATTGCTCAACTTTTCCTTAAGAATGTCAAAGGATTCCTGCTGCTTAGGGCCCCAATCAAACTTAACCTTCTTACGTGTTAACGAAGTTAGGGGCGCAGCAATCCTTGAGAAGTTTTCAATAAATCGCCTATAGTATCCTGCTAGTCCTAGAAAGCTGCGAATCTCAGTAGGCGTCTTTGGCTCTTGCCAATTTATAACTACTTCTACCTTAGCGGGATCTACTTGGATACCATGCTCACTAACCACATGTCCAAGGAATTGGACTTCTCGAAGCCAAAATTCGCACTTTGAAAATTTGGCGTAGAGTTTCTCATGATGTAGAAGTTTAAGAATACATCGGTGTTTCTCATGGTCAGCTTGGCTCTTCGAGTAGATGAGGATGTCGTCAATGAAGACGATGACAAATTTATCCAAGTAAGGCTTGCAGACATGATTCATGAGGTCCATGAATGCGGCAGGAGCATTAGTGAGCCCAAAAGGCATCACTAGGAACTCGTAATGACCATAACGAGTCCTAAATGCAGTCCTGTGCACATCTTCATCTTTAACCTTCAATTGATGATAACCCGACCTCAAATCGATCTTGGAGAAGTAGCTTGCCCCTTGCAATTGATCGAACAGATCGTCGATCCTGGGTAAAGGATACCTATTCTTGATAGTGACCTTATTAAGCTCACGGTAATTGTCACACCCCCAAAATCCACCTGCGGAGTATCACCACTTGGAGGCGTGACTGACCAGGATCAAGCCACCAATCATATTGAACAAGCAAGTAAGTAATTATAAAAGTCCAACCAATGCAATTGGTGTCCAAACAAACATAGTTTAAGTTGCAAGCGGAAGCATAATGTTTGAAACCAAAACATAAGTTTAAATGTTTCAAAGTTTAACATGGCACACAGCTGTCCATGTCCCACAGCGATTCTTCCCCATGCAAGCTCCAGCTAAGTACTTATTGACCTGCAAAGCATGTAGTAACGAGTCAACAACAATGTTGAGCGAGTTCACAGTTGGGTGTTTGTTTTAAGTTGTTCCAAAATCAGTTTCCTTTAACTGGCATCCTGCCGTGGGGGTTACCCCATAGTTGAAAACGTGATTTGTTTAACCCATTTACTCTGGCAATCCAGCCGTGGGGGCTACCCCATGTTTAATTATCTGGCTCTTCGGACGTGGGGGCTACCCCATGTATATACTACTAGACTCGTTACCATATCGACTGCTGACTGTAGTCATGTTTATGTGCCCTAAACTGTCAATGTCTATCATCATTGACGTGCCCAGATCCATTTGTTCATGCCCGTCCTCTGCGGCACGGTGTGAGGCTTGTCAGACCTAAATAGCGCTATCTAACTAATAACCCGCTCGCCATTGGCCCGGCGATTAAGTCGATATAAAAAGGAGGGACTTCGTGATAGAATTTTGGTCTAGTGAAATGTAAACTGTCCAAGAGGACGAGGAATTATATTCCTGAACCCGTACTGTCCTACCCAAGAAAGGACGAGGAATCCATATTCCTTAACCCATTCCCAACCCCAGGGAATCCCATGCTTTGTAGAAAGTGTGAACTCACCTTAGGTTAGCTCGGCAAATAAACGAAAGGTCAATTGAGCTGCTAGAGGTCAACCACGTCCTAACATGGTTACCATACAAGTCAGGTCTAGGTTCAAGTAGTGCACGTATGATTACACATAGTTTACAGGTTATGAACACGCGTTGATCATGTCAAACACATAATACATGTTAACATATTAATAGTAGCATTCAAGTACCAAACCCGTCCAACTTATGCGACCCGAAAGATAAAGCCCAATAAACAAACGGCCCAACCTATTGTGTGATCAGCATACTTGTGCGATCCACAATGGGTTGTGCGATCCAGTCATGCCCGGCCCAACAGTCTGCGGCCCAACAGATGTACATACGGCCCAATACAATAAACAGATAAACCATCTTGTGCGATTCAATCACTCTTGTGCGACTCATATCAATGCTAAACAGTTAAGTGTGCCATTCAAGGAACCAAGTTGTGCTATGTGAACAGTAATTATCACGATCTTATTAACATAACCAGGTACTATCCTTCATGCAGTTGACATAACACTCAAGTCATAAACGTGAATCTAGTGATTCAATCATCACAACGAGTTATCAAATAACTATCAATCAGAAACATCCAATTCGGATTACACAAAACATCCCACACTATTAACAATCATATTGTATTAGTGAATCATAAAATTCTTCACTAAGGATTTTGTACACATGCTACCCTATGCTACCCTATCATGTCATCAGTTACAGACTACCATGCTCCAAGAAACCCTAACTGCCATGCTACTTTCATCTTTCAAACCCTACTACTCACAATCCCCACAAACCAATAAAAATCCTTATCACATGCAAACAAGTTTATCAATTTATGCATGCCGCCAATATCATGGTAATGCTCAAATAAATTTACACTCAAAACCTCACATGGACCCTAATCATTACTCACTGATTCATAGCATCATTACCATTATCAAAGCACACAACAAATGGCCAACAACTGTTAATGCTATCTTGTTGTTATTGGACCAATTCAAGTGATGGACTACATGTTTATTCACGTGACAAATGACACACATATTCATCATATGACATCAACAATCTAGTCATGTATTCATATCAACTAAGCCACAGACTGTAACAAGATTTGTCCACACAATCTAAGAATCATGCGACCTAGTGCATCAGAAGCTAGATCAATTAATGGTACAACAGACTCACCGATGAAGTATGAGGTGAAATCACGAGAGTCTTCGAAAGAAGGAGAGTGTTGCCGTCGCCGATTTAGAGAGGAGCTAGGGTTTCGATAAAATACCCGCTTCATGCAGTTAGAGAGGGTTTTATAACACTAATACACGTTTGGGTCTCATATGGGCCTCAAGCCCATACGGAGTCGACGAAGCTTCAATGTTAGTCAGGTGGATTGTTCGTCGAGTCGGGTTAGGTTCGATAGGGTTTTACTTAAGTTTATATAAAGGAAGACATAGGTTACTAGCAAGTTATACGTTGGAAGACATAGCTCACTCTTCCAGTTTACACGTGTTTACACTATTTAGGACCCAAAACTTTGATGAGAGTTTTGAAAATTCAAAGGGGTTCAAAACCTCATAACAGAGAGTTCAAAACCTAGTAATCAATCATCCTAGAACGGATGATTAGTTTTCAAAGCGGTTTTGAAATTTATGTTCTTGTTGTGGTCGTCGCCTAAGGATAGGTGACGATATTGTTTTATGACTAAACGCAAGTAAACTCGCGTTAGGGTCCTAGAAAGGTTATAGAATAGGTTAAAGTATTACTAATAACCTAATTCCCTATAACCATTGGCTCTGATACCAACTTTTCTGTCACACCCCGACCACGTAGAACATACAAAACGTGGCGGAAACGTCGGGGAGTGTTGTAACAGAATTAATTGTTTCAAATCCATGGCAATTGAAGTTTCGTTTTATTAATCAAACATGAAAGTTTACATTGTTTTAAACAAGAACTAAAGAGTACATAACATAAATTAACTAGTTCTTGTCTCGTTTTAAGTCACTAAGGCACAGGTCCGCCTAAGTATGTCTTGATAAGTCCTATGCATCATCTCCTGAAAACACATGTGAAAATAGGTACGTCAGCATAAAAATGTCTGTGAGATACATAGGTTTTGTGAAAACAGAATTCATGACTTATGTTTGAGAAAATGTTTAGTCATGAACCTTGTAATTTGCTTTGTCTTGTAAATCATTTGAAAAACGATAAGATCAGATGATATGTATAAATAAGAGAATAATGTATGGTTAAATGAATAACCATGTAAAATGAGTTTGTATAAGATAAGTTGTTTGTAAATCAATGTCTTGTGAAAAGTATGTTATTTGTATAAAATGTTATATGTCTCAAATTCAAATGATTCGAATAACGCTACAATATGTGATACCATACAAACACTTATATATAGGAAGTACCAGCGACGTATCCACTGTGCTTGTATCATATTACATACGCCTCGTTACTTAAATCACTTACTCAAACCAAACCATCAAGATGAAATGTTTAACAATTGTAGAAATGTTTATGTATAGTCAATTGTTTATTGTCAAATGTAAATCATGTCAACAGATACAACTGGTTCACATGGTTCAATAGTTACAAATGGTTCATATAATCAAAGGGTTACGACGGTTCACATAGTCAAATGGTTACAACGGTTCAAAATGTAGTATAATGTGTTCATATGCTGGATGAGCATATGCAACAGAAATGCAATGTAAAAAAATGTACTAATTATGCACACAATGGGCGTACATAGCATGAAATGTATTGTAAAGTGATGTACTAAGTATGCACACAATGGGCATACATAGCATAAAATGTATTGTAAAGTGATGTACTAAGTATGCACACAATGGGCATACATAGCATAAAATATAATGTAAGACAATGTACTTAGTATGCACACAATGGGCATACATAGCATAAAACACAATGTACTAATGAACATAGCAAGTATATGATGTGAAAACAGGAAAGCATGAAAGTAACAAGTAGGCACATGTGTTTCACCCCAAAATGTTTGAAAAATAGTAAAAGAGGGGTCTATGTACTCACTTGAGATTGCTTAGTAATCCTTGAGTACCAACCAAACAATGCTAGAGATCACGGATATCAAACGACACCTAATATAGGTAACTATGTTAATATACCGGACCTAAATCGGAGGATTGGATAGAATGAGGGTTCGTAAACCAAACGAGTATGGAGACTCGTGTAATATGGTTTAACAAAGCCCACATACTAAAAATGAAACCTAACCTAAGTGCTTACGACCCATTACGACCCGTTTAGGTAGCTTATGCTACTTTTAACGCGTCGTTCGCGTGAAACGCGTTCGGAACGCCTAACTAGTCCTATGACAAGTAAAATATGCCTTAACATGTCTAATATTGTTACTAAATCAGTTTAGATACCAAAAGTTATGTTACATATGCTTAAAATAAATTTTGGCGTTAAAAGGGCATTTTGGTAATTTACCTAAGGCATATATACTACCTATCATACAACTACTCAAACGATGTGACCATAAGGTATAACCTCAGAAGGTTATTGTAGGATCGTGAAACGACCTAACGAGTCGATCAGAAGAGTGCTTAGACAGAATCAGAGGCGGAATTCATTGATTCTGTCTTTGTTTAACTTGTAACACACCAGAAATACTATTTACTGTCTCTTGTATTAATCTCTGAAAGATTACAGACTTGGAGACACCTAGACAGCACCCCGGCGTCGGAAAATCACAACTCTCCTGAACTATTACGCTTCAGGACTATTTATAGACATGAGGTTTCGCTTGAGCACTGTTCAAGCGGAATCATAACATGTAGATTTCGCTTGAACATGCTCTAAGCGAAATCTTCTCTAAATTTCCCTTGAAGCGAAATCAACCTCTAAACATACTAAATCATGACATTTTCTCATATAACAAGCTCTAATCAATCAGTTCTAATCTAAGACTCGAACGAAGATAAAGTCGACAGACAACTGCACCAACAGACTCCCCCTTGAATGTTGACGGAATCTTCAGTGAGAGTCTTCAAAGTGACGACTCTTTCAATCTTGATCGATCTTCTTCAGGAAATTCTCCTGGATTTTTGTACCTAGATCTTTCTCTGGCTCTAACTTCGTCAGACTCCCCCTTTCATCAAGCTGGGATTTTCAGTCTGGAATTAGCTATCGCCTTTGAAATTAAATCCTGGCTTTTTTTAGATTAAGCTCTCCACAGGTTCTGATGCATCTCCTAGCTTCTTGTAGCAACAGGATCAGAAACCTTCCTTTCACCTACATACATCTCTCTACCAAAACATAAGTTTTCACTTAAATCAATAAGAAAAACTTACTAGCAAAAGTTACATCAAGTTCAAATTAATGACCCTGATTAACTAATTTCAATTTTCTTTTTCAAAATTAGTTTTTTCTTTTAAAACTCACACTCCCAAACCAGTTCATCTTGTTTAGCACTTGGAATTTTGAAAATCAGTTCTTCAATCATCAGTTATCGAAAATCTTTTTGGATTTTTCAAAATATGAAACATAAATGCAATAACAGAAATTAACTGCAAAAATAAAATATGTACAAACATATTTTTGTGAGTTCGTGCAAGAGGATCATATCAGTTTATGAGACAAATCACCAACACCGTTAAGCTTAATTTCATTTTAAGCTCTAAACGATTTACGTTGATTGACGATATTGCTGTCCACTTAAGCTCAATCTAAAAACTTTCAATCTGCTTACCGATACTTTAAGGTATATTTAGATAGCACTAAATTCTTATGGACCCCACGATCTCAGCATATCCCCTCATCATGCAATACACTATCTCAAATAATGCCTTTAAACTTTTATCGACTGTAATTTGTGCGAAAAACAAAGCAGAATGTTTAAACATTAACAATCAGGTCGATACTTCCGTATACGCAGAGAAAGTCCAATGTTTAAACAAAATAAGAAAATAAAACAAGTTGAAGTTGTTTAGGCTTTAACCACCAGGTCGATACTCCCGTATACGCAGAGGTGATCCAAAGCTTAAACGAAACACCAAAGAAAATAAAGCAGAATGTTTAGGCAACAACATCCAGGTCGATACTCACGTATACGCAGAGGATGTCCGATGCTTAAACAAAATAAAGAAAATAAAACAAGTTTAAATCTTTGCAAAATAAAATGCACAATCACAGCGACTTTTTAGCAAAGTTGTGAAAGTTCACAAACTTAACCAGTTTTATGTCTTTCGACAATCAGCGATTACCGAGTAGGCACACAATCAAGAAGGACAAAACTAAGTACTATGCTTTTGATCATGTTTCCCACTAGAACTAGGCTTTTTCATTTAAATTTGTATCGTTATTGCAAATCTACTAGTCTAGCTGAGCCTACCGTCACATCTTTAGTGAGATCGCTTATCACATTTAGGCTTTACATATCTTTAGCATGCTGTGACAGTCCAACTGATTTTCTATCATTTCCTCTTTTTCACAACAAAACTCATTTTTAAATTTTTTAATGTTTTTGACATTTTCAAATTTTCTAATGTTTTTGGATTTTCTAAAATTTCTTACTCCCCCTAAAATGCAAACACATTTTAGGAAATTTGAAAATAAACTGTACACAACCTTGACAACTGATGAGAATTACTTCAATTCTCCATTCACTTGACATAAACAATCAGAACTCCCCCTCACAACAAAACATTTTCCCATTATGATCTCAAAACACTTAAGTTTGTTTTAATCAAATGGTTTTTCCGGAAAATAAGTTTTGTGTGTCTTTTCACAAATACGGGGATCTTTCATCACTTTGTTTTCTTCAATCACTTGTAAAAGCTAACATGTTTAAGATCAATCCACAAATATCACTTGTAGAAAATCAAGTACAACTTAATGTCCTTGATTTACCACTTGTAAGTCGAAATATCACATTCGTGAATTTCTCAAGAAATGTACCGATTCCTACTCCTCGCTTATCAACCTGGGAGTTCCGGCAAGTCAGGTTTTTCATTTAAACAGATTCACCCAAGCCTGACCGTTCTTGGGTGATTTTGAATTCTTGTTTAACAACGATGGAAAATTTTCATCATCCATTATTAAACTAGAATTCTCAGTCTTTACCTCAACAACTGGCTCTTCTGGCTTTACCACACCAGATTCATTGCCTGAATGTGGCTTGTCTGACTTTAATGAGCCAGATTCATTGCCGACATGTGGCTCCTTTGTTTTCAGATAAACAAATTCATCACCACCAACTTTCTCTTTCTTTACTCTCTTTTCTGTCCTCAGATTTGTATCTGATGAATGCGTTTTGCTTGATTTGTCATTCTTTGACGAGCAAGACGATTTATCAGAACTTTTATCTGTTTTACCAGTTGTATCCGAGGACAAAATCCTTTCCAGATACTCTCTGGCCTTCTTCCTCTTCTTCCTCAGTCTGTCTTTTTGCCCCTGAGAAAGCTTTACTTTCGATTCTTGAACTTTCGGTTCTTGAACTTTACGTTCTTGAACTTTCTGTTCTTTGGGCTTGACAGAGACTGGAATCTTTACCAATTTCTGAGATTTAACCCTCGATCTGTCATTTGATCTCCTTGGGCAATCTCTGGCAATGTGACCTTTGATTTGGCAGTTATAACATCTTCTCGTCTCATATCTCCAACTCTGGCAGTTAACAGCAATGTGTCCTTGATAACCGCATCGGTAACACACTCTGTTATCGTACCAATCACCATTTTCAGCCCAAACATTCAGATCAAAGCACTGTTTGGCTTGGTGATAATCCTCTCTTCTCCTGTAAGCTTGATTTGGCCTTGAAGCACTGTGGCCCGACCTGCACCACTTTTCACCAACTATTTTTGAATTTTCATTTTTTACTTTTTGTAATTTTTGATTGTGATTGGATGATCGATCTGATGAACTGTTATTTTCTTTTTGAACATTTTTCAAATTTTTAATTTTTTGTTTCTATTCCACATTCTTCTTTAAAGGTTTTTGCTTAGAGCATTCTCCCTTTTCAGTTGATTGTGGAACAGTTTTTTGAAATTTTTCTTTTAACTTCAAATGTAAATTCTTTTTGTCAATTTTTACTTTTTCATCATCAGATTTTTCATCGCAATCTTCAACTTTGACATTGTCAAAGTTTGTGACATTGTCACTTATTGGAACAGAATTGATCGGTTTTGGACAGGGGAACTCAGATGAAGTCACAAAACCTTTCAATTTCTTTTCAAGTTCATCAATCTTGTTCCTTGAATTCTCAGCTTCATTTTCAAGCTGAGATATTCTCTCAAGATGAGACTTGATTGACTTTTCATTCTCATTCTTCATGTTTTCAAGAACATATTTTTCATTTTCTAAAACTTTTAACTGTTCTTGAAATTTTGTTTCATTTGCTTTCAAATTTTTGATCTCCAGCTTGATCCAGAAATCTTCATCTTCTGAAGATTTCTGTTTGCTTTCAAACTCCTTTTCTTTTTCTTTCAAAACTTTGTTTTCTGATGTCAAACTGTTCAAATTACCCAACAATTTGTCATTTTCAGTTTTCAACTTCTCACAATTTTCCTTCAGAATAAGAATCTGCTTATCATCAGCTTGCTTCTCATTTCTCAACTTCTCGACTTCCAGTGTCAAACTTTCCGCATTCTTCAAAAGTTTGTCATTGTCAATCTTAAAGTTGTCACATTTTGAGCATACTGATGCAAAATTTGAAGATCCAAGCTTCACAGATTCTTCATTCTTTTGAACTTTCTTTGTTTCCATCTTGTATGTTCCTGCACAAAAGAGTTTAACGAAATCAAGAGGATTTGCATTCTCATCAATATAACAACCCCTCTTGTTATCATATGTCAAAATATTTTTTGCTGCAAGACATACATCAACTCTTCTTTTCATTTCAAGAATCACATTCAATCCCATTTTCATCAACTTCTTTTCCATTTCATTTATCAACTCTTTCTTTTTCTTTTCACTTTCATACTCATAATTTTTAAGTTTGTTGATAAAATCTTTTAGACATAGCTTTGAAAAACTAGAATCCTTTTTTAGATTTTCCAAAAATTCATCCCACTCAACTGGTAAAGCATCAGCAAATTTCGATACTTTTTCAGTATCTGACAGTCTTATTTCATGTTCTTTCAAATATCCAATTAAGACTGTATATCGGTTTGCTAGATCATCTAATTTTTCATTTTTCAAACACACAAAATATTTGAACCTTTTCTCCCAACCATCCTTCTTCACATTTCTATAACTATCATCCATAAACCCTCGATGCCAATCATTAAATCTTTCAAAATAATAATTGTCCTTTTCATCAAACATTTTCGCCATGTTTCAAACAATCCAGACAAATTTTACACAAATTTTCAAGCGAAATATTCTGCACACAACCTTCAATCGAAATCAAGAAATGAACTACAATATCAGTTCAAGCGAAATCTTCACTTGAAGCGAAATCAGATATTTGATTTCAAGCGAAATCAAATGTATAATCAACTCAAGCGAAAACACTATTTCGCTTCAACCACTCAATAACCTTCTCAAGCGAAATAGTCTTGATAAAATAGAATGCCTCAAGCGAAACCCTTTCAAGCGAAAACAATGATTTCGCTTGAAATACAATTCAATCCTGAAACTCTTGAAGCGAAATCTGGTCAATCTTCAAGCGAAATCAAACAGAATCTGATTAATTTCTCAAGCGAGACCAAAATTTCAAGCGAAATCAACCTCTCAATTTCGCTTGAATCATGCTGACATCATCAAGTCGATCTGATTTTTGCAAAATTGATCAAGTTCTAGGTCGAATTAAGGTCTGAATCTTTCAAGGATTTGTTAATTCAATGTTTTGCACACAATATGTGAAAATCAGTCCATTTTAATCACAAAAACTTGATTAATTTTGAAACGAAGGTGTAGAAGTCAGAATTTTCCAGCGAAAACGAGCTAAACAGTAAGAACTCTTCCTCCTGAGCTCTGATACCACATGTAGGATCGTGAAACGACCTAACGAGTCGATCAGAAGAGTGCTTAGACAGAATCAGAGGCGGAATTCATTGATTCTGTCTTTGTTTAACTTGTAACACACCAGAAATACTATTTACTGTCTCTTGTATTAATCTCTGAAAGATTACAGACTTGGAGACACCTCGACAGCACCCCGGCGTCGGAAAATCACAACTCTCCTGAACTATTACGCTTCAGGACTATTTATAGACATGAGGTTTCGCTTGAGCACTGTTCAAGCGAAATCATAACAAATAGGATTTCGCTTGAACATGCTCTAAGCGAAATCTTCTCTAAATTTCCCTTGAAGCGAAATCAACATCTAAACATACTAAATCATGACATTTTCTCATATAACAAGCTCTAATCAATCAGTTCTAATCTAAGACTCGAACGAAGATAAAGTCGACAGACAACTGCACCAACAGTTATTCCCTATATACTATGGTCACCTAATGTGTTTGGTCGGATCCTAATGATCGACCAAACGGGTCGGGTTCGAAAGTATAAGCGATTGTTTAGATCGCTTACCTTACGACCCTATATAAGCACTAAACTAAAAGTGACGAGCTAAGCATGTTAAAACATGCTTAACTAAGTTTAGAAAACAGGTTTGGTATCAAAACAAACGGTTTTGATACCTAAGAGTAGTTTGGTTGCAAAATACGCAATAACACGCATTTTGGCTGAAACTACGACTCGTCACTGAGCCAAGATAACGTGGTAATCAGTAGGTATAGTCACTAGGGACTATAACCATCGTGATCACGCTCACGTTATGAAGTTCAAACGAACTTCGCATCGACCATAAACTGGTCAATGCAGAAAGTCAAACATAGTTCGACTTTCAGACTGGAAAAGCAATAAAAGAACGAAGGAACACTTACAAAGGGTCCCCTAGTAAATCTTGATCGAGTAGCTCAGGTATGAAGTGATTTGCTTCAAATTAGAGCACTTTTGATCAGATTTGTGAGGAATGAGTGAAGTTGAGGTGGGTATTTATAGTAAATGGACAACCGTTAGGATCGTTTATCGAATAACGTGCCTTGATCTCACCCGTACACTTGTCGGAATGTTATGGTAGCTCATTTTGCCCCCACCACCAGTTATTGACAAGTGGCATTGGCCTTTGGGGTGTTTAAGGGCTGGAAACAGGCTGTTAAAAACAAGTTGCTGCATTTGGCCCCTGCTTACGGACCTCAACACTAATAATGTTGAGGTCCGTAAGGACCTTGCAGGTCTGAAACTTTCAAAAATGGCAGAACAGGCCCCTGTGCGCGTATTGTCGTGTTTTGGCACTTCTAACACCCGTCAAACCCAATTTCAAGCTGCACAATGATGTTAAAGTATAGGGAAGTTAAAATGTGCTCAAAATTATCTCGGATGTCGGTTCGTTTGGCCGTACGATTGCGTTGTTCGGTTATATACGACGGAATACGCACAAGCGCGAAAAACGATCCAAATTGAGGGACGAATGGATTTTTCTCATGCCAAACACTAAAATAAAATATTTTAGTGCTTACATAAATTTTTGGATGTCCGGATGTATTCAGAACGTAAGTTATGCACGAAAGTGCAAACTTATGCACTTTTTGACACTTTTAGTCCCTGAATGACCCAAAAGTTTATTTTAGCACACCGAACCCCTCAAAGCCTATTTCTATGCTATATAAAGGATATTTAAGGTGTGTTTAACTTATGGTCATGTTCCGGAATGTTTGTTACAGTTCAAATTGGCATACTTTCGCAGTTTGTCAAGTTTAGTCCTTGTAAGCGATTTAACTTGATTTTGCCATACCAAAGCCTTCAAAACTTATTTCTAAGTTATGTAAAGGTTATTTAAGGTATGTTAAGCCTATTTCACTATTCCGGAGTGTTCGTTGCATTAAACTGGTTATATTTACGCATCAGTGCGCGTATAACCTTCCAAAAAGCGATTTAGAGCTTGAAATCGAACAAGAATTGATATGTGCAAAAGATACACATATTTATACAGATCCCAAGTATGAAATACAATATTTCATTGGCTTGGTATTTGTTTGATGGTCGTAGTGACCCAGGTGTCACAGTCTCCCCTACTTTAGGAAATTTCGTCCCGAAATTTATTCGTAGGAGTCTATTTGTGACTTTGTGTCAAATAACCACCAGAGATATGTAAGGCATAATCCTGTCATTTCCTTAACGGACATACTTCAGAACGAAAATGAACAAACGGAGTCATTTTCCTCAACGAGTATTCTTCAGAAGCGGAAATGAAGGAATAAACAAACGGGGATTCATTTCCTCAACGGACAATCTTCAGAAACGTAAAATGAACTTACGGAGTCATTTTCAACGGGTGCTTCATCAGAAATGGAAATGAAAAGGATAAACAAACGGATATTCATTTCCTCAACGGACAATCTTCAGAAATGAAAATGAACAAACGGAGTCATTTTCAACGGGTGCTTCATCAGAAATGGAAATGAAAAGGATAATCAAACGGATATTTATTTCCTCAACGGACAATCTTTAGAAACGAAAATGAACAAACAAAGTCATTTTCAACGGTTGCTTCCTCAGAAATGGAAATGAAAAGGATAATCAAACGGATATTCATTTCCTCAACGGACAATCTTCAGAAACAAAATGAACAAACGGAGTCATTTTCAACGGGTGCTTCCTTAGAAATGGAAATGAATAGGATAATCAAACGGATATTCATTTCCTCAATGGACAATCATCAGAAACGAAAATGAACAAACGGAGTCATTTTCAACGGGTGCTTCCTCAGAAATGGAAATGAAAAGGATAATCAAACGGATATTCATTTCCTCAACGGACAATCTTCAGAAACGAAAATGAACAAACGGAGTCATTTTCAACGGGTGCTTCCTCAGAAACGGAAATGAATAGGGTTAACTTCTAGGCATATGACAAAGCTCGCTGTGGTTTCTGTGCACTAAATTTCAGAATTATGTATGCATCCGTAATTACGTAATTCCTTGCACAGTCCGCATAGTTTATCTTGTAATGTTTAGGGGAAGAAAATCAAACCTGTGACGAGGGTGACTAGACTACCATAGGGTCCTTTTAATTAGATCGACAAATGATCTTTTTAATTAGGCCACCAAGGAGTCCTTTCAGCTATATCATCACATGATGTTCCTAACCAGATTTTTGGATCAATCTGTTTAACTAGACCACTCAAGGGGTCTAATTATGGAGTAGTACTTTATAACCCAAGGGACTTAACTACAACGTAGAAGTCCATTAAGGATTTTAGATAACAAAAACTTGGATTACACCAAAAACATAAAAGGGAACACAACAATTTTAGGATTTACGGAAATATCCTTAAGCACCCTTATTAAGGATTTATAGTGGTACTTTGGGTATTCTTCTCGTGTTGTAACTTGCGCCTTGTACTTCGTTTCCTTAGAATAAACGGGTACTTAGGAATTTCGTGGAAACGCAAGAGATCATAGAATGGGAAAATTTTGGGGGTAGTTTGCTTTACAAGGAATACGATTCCTTGCTTGTCGGTATTGTAGGGGATATGTTCTTTATACATACAACCACATAAATACATTGCAATGTATATAAGAGATTTATTTATAAACAATGATAACAACTGTTTCATGGACCTTGACAACAAAAGAAAATAATACATAAGACGTGATTATTTCTAAACGATGTTATCGGTCAGATGCTCATCCCTGTGCTGGATTTTCATTAGCAAGCTTTGGGAAATTTCTTCGGAAATGACCCATCTCGCCATAGTTGAAGCAAGAACCTGGTAGAAAACGACCTTGAGCAGGATTGTTGCCAGCTTGGTTTGGTGCAGCTGCAGCTGGGCAAACTCTTGCTGTATGGCCTATAAGTCCACAAGTTTGGCATTTCCGGCACTTTACATTGGCATGATGATGGAGGCTACATTGGTTGCACAAGGGTGCAGTTCCATTGTATGGCTTCCTAGCAGGGGGTTGAGCTGGTTGGTTGGTTGGGGACGGCTTGATCATTGTGAGTAACCATGGCGAAGTTCTGAGAAGCCTTTCGCTTCTTTGACTTCTTAGGAGATCCAGTCTGTTCATCCATGGTCTTTGATTCCTCGATTGGGTTCGATTCCTCGACCGGTTTCTTGTCACCTTTTCGGAAAAGTTTACCTTTCCTGATCTTTGATTCAGTCAAGGTTGCAGATAGCTTAATGGCCTGTCTAACTGTAGTAGGGTTGCTACCAGTCACAATATCTTGTATTGAGTCAGGGAGGCCATCAATGTACTTTTCGATTGCCTTATCCAAAGGCGTGACCATGTTTGGGCATAACAGACTTAACTCCTCATAACGGTCCGTGTAGGCTCGATGCTCACCGCTATCTTGCGTAAGATTGTCAAATTCCATTTCCATGGCCCTGATCTCGTGACGAGGACAGAATTCCCTCATCATAAGGGCCCTAAGTTCAGCCCATGTCTGTGCTAGAGTAACTTCTGCACCATGATCTCTCATAACCCCGTTCCACCACGTAAGGGCCCTCTTCTGGAACACACTCGAAGAAAACTCGACCTTGCGATTGTCAGGACACTGCACGTGGCAGAAAGTATTCTCAATGCTCTCGAACCATTAAAGAAGCCCAGTCGCTCCCTCAGAACCACTAAACTTGAGTGGTTTAGCCGAGTTAAAACTCTTGAAATTGCACGGACCATTGTTGTTGTTGTTGGCTTGGTTCCATTGAGCAAAGAGGTTTGGGAATTGAGCAGCCATTTGCTGCGCAATGATTTCTGCCAGTTTGGCAGTCGCTATCTGGTTTTCGCGTCGAGGAGGCATTCTAAAAGAGAAACAAGAAAGAAAACAAATGAAATGGCATTGGGTAAGAATAGGATGTTACAATTACCGACCATAATCATGGTTGATGGTCATTTGTTTGAACCACGAAGCAAACAAACAACACAAAGGCTGAATCAAAGCAAATAGATCCTCATAGTATATCGCGAAGACATGCTCGCCTATAAGTGGACACTCACCCCGAGAGTTCCCAGGTAAGAGTGACTGGTCCGATTATGTGGATTTGTACGAACACTCTAGCCTTAGACAGAAAACCCAGGGTACAGGCATTCACTCTTCCAGTTTGCACGTGTTCACACTATTTAGGACCCAAAACTTTGACGAGAGTTTTGAAAATTCAAAGGGATTCAAAACCTCATAAAAGAGAGTTCAAAACCTAGTAATCAATCATCCTAGAATAGATGATTAGTTTTCAAAGCGGTTTTGAAATTTATGTTCTTGTTGTGGTCGTCGCCTAAGGATAGGTGGCGGTATTGTTTTATGACTAAACGCAAGTAAACTCGCGTTAGGGGTCCTAGAAAGGTTATATACTAGGTCAAAGTATTACTAATAACCTAATTCCCTATAACCATTGGCTCTGATACCAACTTTTCTGTCACACCCCGACCACGTAGAACATACAAAACGTGGCGGAAACGTCGGGGAGTGTTGTAACAGAATTAATTGTTTCAAATCCATGGCAATTGAAGTTTCGTTTTATTAATCAAACATGAAAGTTTACATTGTTTTAAACAAGAACTAAAGAGTACATAACATAAATTAACTAGTTCTTGTCTCGTTTTAAGTCACTAAGGCACCGGTCCGCCTAAGTATGTCTTGATAAGTCCTATGCATCATCTCCTGAAAACACATGTGAAAATAGGTACGTCAGCATAAAAATGCCTGTGAGATACATAGGTTTTGTGAAAATAGAATTCATGACTTATGTTTGAGAAAATGTTTAGTCATGAACCTTGTAATTTGCTTTGTCTTGTAAATCATTTGAAAAACGATAAGATCAGATGATATGTAGAAATAAGAGAATAATGTATGGTTAAATGAATAACCATGTAAAATGAGTTTGTATAAGATAAGTTGTTTGTAAATCAATGTCTTGTGAAAAGTATGTTATTTGTATAAAATGTTATATGTCTCAAATTGAAATGATTCGAATAACGCTACAATATGTGATACCATACAAACACTTATATATAGGAAGTACCAGCGGCGTATCCACAGTGCTTGTATCATATTACATACGCCTCGTTACTTAAATCACTTACTCAAACCAAACCATCAAGATGAAATGTTTAACAATTGTAGAAATGTTTATGTATAGTCAATTGTTTATTGTCAAATGTAAATCATGTCAACAGATACAACTAGTTCACACGGTTCAATAGTTACAAACGGTTCATATAATCAAAGGGTTACGACGGTTCACATAGTCAAATGGTTACAAAAGTTCAAAATGTAGTATAATGTGTTCATATGCTGGATGAGCATATGCAACAGAAATGCAATGTAAAACAATGTACTAATTATGCACACAATGGGCGTACATAGCATGAAATGTATTGTAAAGTGATGTACTAAGTATGCACACAATGGGCATACATAGCATAAAATGTATTGTAAAGTGATGTACTAAGTATGCACACAATGGGCATACATAACATAAAATGTAATTTAAGACAATGTACTAAGTACGCACACAATGGGCATACATAGCATAAAACACAATGAATCATGTGCTATAAATGTACTAATGAACATAGCAAGTATATGATGTGAAAACAGGAAAGCATTAAAGTAACAAGTAGGCACATGTGTTTCACCCCAAAATGTTTGAAAAACAGTAAAAGAGGGGTCTATGTACTCACTTGAGATTGCTTAGTAATCCTTGAGTAACAACCAAACAATGCTAGAGATCACGGATATCAAACGGCACCTAATATAGGTAACTATGTTAATATACCGGACCTAAATCGGAGGATTGGATAGAATGAGGGTTTGTAAACCAAACGAGTATGGAGACTCGTGTAATATGGTTTAACAAAGCCCACATACTAAAAATGAAACCTAACCTAAGTGCTTACGACCCATTACGACCCGTTTAGGTAGCTTATGCTACTTTTAACGCGTCGTTCACGTGAAACGTGTTCGGAACGCCTAACTAGTCCTATGACAAGTAAAATATGCCTTAACATGTCTAATATTGTTAATAAATCAGTTTAGATACCAAAAGTTATGTTACATATGCTTAAAATAAATTTTGGCGTTAAAAGGGCATTTTTGGTAATTTACCTAAGGCATATATACTACCTATCATACAACTACTCAAACGATGTGACCATAAGGTATAACCTCGGAAGGTTATTCCCTATATACTATGGTCACCTAATGTGTTTGGTCGGATCCTAATGATCGACCAAACGGGTCGGGTTCGAAAGTATAAGCGATTGTTTAGATCGCTTACCTTACGACCCTATATAAGCACTAAACTAAAAGTGACGAGCTAAGCATGTTAAAACATGCTTAACTAAGTTTAGAAAACAGGTTTGGTATCAAAACAAACAGTTTTGATACCTAAGAGTAGTTTGGTTGCAAAATACGCAATAACACGCATTTTGGCCGAAACTACGACTCGTCACTGAGCCAAGATAACGTGGTAATCAGTAGGTATAGTCACTAGGGACTATAACCATCGTGATCACGCTCACGTTATGAAGTTCAAACGAACTTCGCATTGACCATAAACTGGTCAATGCAGAAAGTCAAACATAGTTCGACTTTCGGACTGGAAAAGCGATAAAAGAACGAAGGAACACTTACAAAGGGTCCCCGCTAGTAAATCTTGATCGAGTAGCTCAGGTATGAAGTGATTTGCTTCAACTTAGAGCACTTTTGATCAGATTTGTGAGGAATGAGTGAAGTTGAGGTGGGTATTTATAGTAAATGGACAACCGTTAGGATCCTTTATCGAATAACGTGCCTTGATCTCACCCGTACACTTGTCGGAATGTTATGGTAACTCATTTTGCCCCCACCACCAGTTATTGACAAGTGGCATTGGCCTTTGGGGTGTTTATGGGCTGGAAACAGGCTGTTAAAAACAAGTTGCTGCAATTGGCCCCTGCTTACGGACCTCAACACTAATAATGTTGAGGTCCGTAAGGACCTATGTTACACCTCGGAAATTCAGGTCCAATAATGTCTTGACACGTGTCATGGACTTTGAATATGTAAAAACATACTTTAGAGGGACTAAAGTTGAGAAACGGTGAAACTGTGTGAATATAAGGGTCCAAAGTGTCAACAATTGATAAATAGGCCCAACAATAGCCCTACATGGTGTTTATAATCTTAAACGGATGAATCATGGATCATACGAAGCGAAAAGTGGAAGAAAGTGAGGAATTACAAACTACAGGGGCTAAATGTGTCAACATGTTGAAAGTATACCTCTGAGTGATCCTTTGGCAAACCCGAAGCTTTATAATGATAAAATATACTCACGAGTATATATGATAAAAATTTCATGAAGTTTCGTGAACGTATGAGAAAGTTATGATTAAAACCGTATACGAAAGGTTAAATACGTTATCGTGAATTTCGTGACTTTTCGGGTAAGCGCAAAGTGAACCGAGGACTTTGCCAAGTTTATAAAAGTCCCAAGGTTCCTAAAAACCAGATTTGAGGGTCTAGAGTGCCAAATAAACGAACAAAACAACGTTTCAAAGATCAGGGACTGAATCGCAAAATGGCTGAAACCTGCTGAACTGGTCGACCACTCGCACGCAGCCCGCGAGGGGCCTGTGGCGGCCCGCGACCCAGCGCCCAGCGACAAAAGTCGCGACCAGCTGCCAGTTCTGACCTGTTTCGAGTTGTTTGCAGCTGTAAACGATTCAGGGAATGCACCAATCGGTTTTCATGCAATTGTGGACACTTGTATAAGTCTTGCAACACCTGTATACCCCTGTGGCAGCCTCACAACACATTAAAATCTGAGTATAAGGCTCTTGTAGTTGCAACATATGAACACTTGAACTTCAAAAATTCACAAGACCTTTCCTGGAGCTCTCTGGACGCCAAGGCTCCCTCATAGTGATCTCTAAGCTTGTTTAGGACCATTGTAAGTATTCATATCCTTCTCTAATTCGTTCTAGCTTAGTGTATTTACCGAAAGTCAAAGTATCGTAATTTAAATTTGACTTTATGATTAAACGAGATTGGCTCTATCAAATCTCAAATTGAAAGTACCTACATGTTGGTATTTATGAGTATAACAAACCCCTAAAAGGGTATGTTCAGATTCACACTCTAAGCATGCTAATTGTCGAGTCAAAGTTCTTCTTAAAAAGTCAACATAATGTGTTTTTGCAAATTTAAGCATAATCAGTAATGTAGGCTACATGCAACCCGTTTGATCATCAAAATAACTTTATAAATAATGTAAGAACATGTTTCAACTTGATCAACTCGACAATTTTCAGTTTAAATACGAATCGGAACCGAAAGTCACATAAATTGACTTTTTCTTTGACTATCGGTTCTGATCCGAACATGCATGTTAAGATCTGCATTAGAGCATATTTTTGACCAACTTTCATATATGTTTAACCCTCTGGAATTTTAGATCTTGTTTCCATGTTTAACCGATTCATATGCATGTTACCGGTTTATGCTTAAATATGACTATTTTGCCCTTTTTGCTATAAAACGTGATTTTTGAAAAAGTGAAAGACTAGAAACATTTGTTACTGATATATAAACTTGCACCGAAAATTTCATATCAGTTTGAGGTCCAGAATAAGAATTATGCTCATTATCGTAAATTACAAGCTTTATGTTACTTAAACGGCGTAATTAGCATATAACCCACTTAAACCCACTTTTTAAGATAAAACTTTTTACTCACTGATATTATATAATATTTTAGGATTTTTAAAGATTTTTATTTTATTTTTGGCTGATCATAACATAGGTTTCTAAGTTTAATTCGGTAAATACCGAATTTGCCCTTTTAGGCCATAAAACGAGTTTTATAAATCCTTTTGACCCCAAACCTTTTTCTACTGATTTTATTTGTTAAATATAATACTTTGAGCCATCTGGAAATATAAAAATATCAGATTTCTTTTACAAACCCGGAAATTGCTCCAAATCGCATTTTTACGCAATTTTATCGCATAGTATGTACTATAATCATATTAAACCTATAAGGTTGATACCTACTGATGTTTTTAGTATATTTTTATAAAATAACAGTAAGTATAAGTTTATAAACTCAGATTCCCAATTTTGACATTTTAAGCCCTTGTAAAATTACCAAAATACCCCTAACGAGCATAGTTTGGTTTTAAATGATAAGTTTCATATATGGATCATACCCTACTGTTATAATATGTTAAATTAATTATTTTTACTGTATAAATCATACCTACAACTCAGACTTCTAATTTAACTCTTTTACATACTTTAAAATGACCAAAATGCCCTTATGAGGCATGAATTGTGTTTAAATCCGGTTTGGGCATAATAGGAAATAACTTACTGATGTTATATCATATTTATAGCATATTATCTCTGGGAACTTGCATATGACTCTTATGGCTACCCGTAACGCTCTTTTCGCGTTCGGTTCGGTTTATGTAAACTAGTTTGCATAAATTGACCGAGACGGGTCAAACATTATCATTTTTGTCTCAAAATCCAGAATGTACTTAGTATGCCCATATTAAACAAGTATTCCAACTTGTCGGGTCTAAATCACATTCTATCCGGTCTTCGCTTAATCGTGCGTTTAAACCGTTTCGTCCTTTTAAATAACCGGTCTAAGCTTTAGCTTAAATAAAGACCGTTAGAAATCTAATAGGTTATTTATAAACCTTTGTTCCAGATTAGGAGCACCTGTAAAAGCTACCTGCCTTTTTGCTAGTTGAGATAAATACTTACCAAGGTAAATACTTTTAACTTATTTTCCCTATACGGGCTTGGGGTACGGTATATAAAATACCGCTTGGTCTAGCATTAAATTCTTTAATCGAATAGTGGTTAAATTTATTGAGATGCTATGTTTTGATTGTGTGTTTTGTTTGCTTAAAGCCTTTGGGGGGTTAATGACCATGTCCCGGATATCCTCGGCATTATCTTACGAGATGGCCACGACCTGAGCACGGGGTGTAGGCGTACACCTATCAAGTGTATAACTCAATATTGTGGTGTGTCTATTGATCTTTAACCCGGCACGAACCGGGCTACTGAACGCATAAGTAACATGTAAATCCTTTACAAGATTATGCAATATAATTATCCCAAGTTATAAAATATTTTTGTGCCATGAGCATTCAAATCAATTTTCAATCATTTCAAATGAGTCAGTTAATTTGTATTTACCAGTGTAAACTGACGTATTTTTCCCGAAAGGTTAAGTGCAGGTACTACACGTAATAGGCTGGCTGTCTTCTAGAGCGTCCACAATAAGTCTCGCAAGCTTGGACGACATTAAACTGTTGAACAATATCTTATTCTATTTTGATCCGCTTGTGGATCCGTTTCAACTATCAATGATATTTATTATTACGTTTTATTAAAGTTGAAATGAATCTATCTTTGCTTCCGCTGTGCATTATTACATTGTGTTGTTTGTCTATGATGATACCAACTACGTCACTATACTCCCCACCGGGCCCACCGGTGACACGTGGAAAAATAGGGGTGTGACAGGTTGGTATCAGAGCCAACTCTGAGTGAATTAAACACTAGCCTTTTGTGTTTAATCTCAGTTACACAATTGCACAATCCTCGATTCTCGAGTCTAGACAAAGAACTTAGGAAATTTCCAAATTTTTTTTTAAATTTTCTAACCTTGTCTAAATTATATTTTTGTTGTATCACTTGTTTGTTTTTGACAGGTAGTTAAACATGCCGCCAAGAATGAGAGGTAGAGGCCGAGGAGCATATGCAGCTCCAAATGATCATGAGGCCGGACCATCACACCGGCGGACACCTTCGGATCCTCGCCGTACTGATGGTCAAGACCTTTGGAGGTCTTTCGCCGAACCAGCGAGACGCTCAGTCTCACTAAGCACCTCTCCATCGATCCCGCATTCCTATGGGCCTCATTCAGAGAATGAGCCCCACCATTCACAGCAGTCCTACATTCCCCTAGGACACTGTTCACCTTTTCACCAACCATCGCCTGCTTCCCAGGGTCAGTTCAACCCTGATGACTATTTAGAGGCAGCAGCAGTGGGTTTTAACCCACTGGGACCGGAAGACCACTTTTCGGGTGGCAACTCGATGGATGTCGACGAGGATACTGATCCTGCCATGCCACCCTATGGAACACCGAACCACCCCATCGAGATTTCTGATGGGTCACGTTTCATGGGATCACCATACAATGGTCCCGATAGTTATGAGGAGATGTTCAAACAGTATGACTGGGTGTTTACCCCCAGTTATCATAACTCTCCTTTGCACCAGTCTTCCCATCACTCTCCTCTTCACCAGTCTTCCCATCACTCTCCTCTTCACCAATCTTACCATAACTCCCCTCTGCACCAGTCATACCACAACTCTCCTTTGCACCTGCCTCACCACTCTCCCATTCACCAGCCACAGCAGCAGCAGAATCCTTCCGAGGATTCTCGACTTGTAGCGGTCACTCCGCCAGCAGCAGCACCACCACTTCAGCCTCCCTCGCCTCCGAGGCGAAGGAGAACTACCTTGCGGATGTCCGTACGAGGGGGAATACGCATCAGCACCCCTCCACTCTCGAGTGGCAGCCAGTACTCGCCGGTCCATGAAGAACCAGAGATGGGTGAATCTTCGAACCCCGTCTCTGAAGTAGCAACGGCGCCAGTCGCGCCACAGCCACAGCCACAGCCACAACCACAGCCTCAGCCACCATTGGGATTTGGAGAACCAATCCCCGCTTACACTAACGCTGCAGCATTCAACCCCTTCGAGCAGCAGTTTCACACGGGGTACAACTATATGGAGGATCCATACTGGATAGCGGCAAACTACAACACCTTCCATCAAGAAGCTCCCTACGGAGGTCCCTGGGCTACGGGACCCCCGACTTATGGATATCCATCATATGGGTACCAGCAACCGCAGCCTTCTCAACCTCCTTATTATCAACCGCAGCCTCCTCAACCCCCGTTTTATCAACAGCCACCCCAGGCGCCGGCGATGTCACCGCCGCAATTTCAATAGATTCTTCAGGAGATACATGGGGTGAGGGACGAAATGCGGGAAGAGTTGCAACAGGATAGGAGACACAACCGGGGGATGTTTCAGAAGGTGGTGGATTTGCTTAAGGGGAAGAAAAAGAAGGATCGTTGAATCCTTTGTTTGTTAGTTATTTTTGTGTGGTACTCATGTCCCTGCGTGGACATTTATTTATTTCTGTACTATACCCCTGCGAGGGTATTTCCTTCTGTCTGCCCCTGCGTGGGCATATCTTTTTATTTAACCCCTGCGTGGGTTTGTTGTTTTGTTATTTGGCCCCTGCGTGGGCATATGATTTATGTAAAAGACCCGTTTAGGGCAACTTGTACTGATTAAATTCTTATTTTGAAGTGGTTAATTTAAATTTCATTTTTAAATTATGTGTATAAACATAGTGTATGAATAAATGAAAAAAATAACATTTAATATTTGATTTACCATTTTAATAATATAATAAGGATCTTAAAAGGTAAAACCTAGCTGTTATGTTGTCATAAATCTAGCCAATATGGTGAAACCTGTTTAAAAAGATTCAAATCTCTGTTAACATCTGTAAACATGTTAACATTCTTGGCTAATGTGATCCGTAGAATCACACACGCCACCCTTTTTATAAAATATCCAAATTTTAATATTTCTATATATAATTGGTTGTGACATAATACCTACGGATTATAATTAATGTCATATAAAAACAAAAAGGCAGCTGTAGTTTATAAACTCCCTGCCAAGAAAAAGGATTGACTTGTCTTATTTAATCAAGCCTTAATCCTACAAGATCTAAATTTGTAATTTAGAAAGTTGTCTACGTGACTAGGCTTATTATGCCAATATTTTATTTCGTTCTAAAAAAAAGGATTATTAAGTAAAAATCCTGAATGAAAATTATTAAAAATTAACTAATATGGCTTTTGTTTACCATGGTTAATAAATCGTCGAGAACGATGATACTGTTTAGACTTCTAAATAGACCTTGTCCTTATTTTTGTGTAGCAATTAAGACTACATGACTAAGTCCGAAGAGATAAACAGTCATCCAGTGGAAAACCCGGACAATACTAAAATATTAGTAACGGGTGCAGAATTGAAAGAACTAGTGAACGAGGCAGTTATTGAAGCGCTAAACAGACAGTATAGCGAATCAAACGGGACCCGGAGTAGGGCCCGAACCGCATCACGTTCCAAGCCAAGAACACATTCGGAGGGTCATAGCAAACCGCCCTCTCAGAAGGAGGTACCTAAGAAAGATAAGCCAAAGCAGGATGATGAGGATCATCACTCCTCTAACCAAAACAGTGTCCCGATAAAGAAGATCAAGCAGAAACATGAATCGCACAGTAAGTCTTGTACTTATAAATATTTCGTCTCATGTAAACCCAGAGACTTTACTGGGGAGAAAGGAGCGGTCGACTGCATGACCTGGTTAGACGAAATGGATACAGTCGTAGATATCAGCGGGTGTGCTGATCGGGATGTAGTGAAGTACGTGTCCCAATCGTTTAAAGGGGACGCACTAGCATGGTGGAAATCTCTCTTGCAAGCTACCGGAAAGGCCACACTTTACAGTATGTCATGGGATCAGTTCGTAGCCCTTATTAAAGAGAATTTTTGTCCACAGCATGAAGTGGAAAGGATCGAGTCAGACTTCGTATCGTTGGTGATGAAGAATCTAGATTGTCAGGCATACCTCACCACCTTCAATACTCTATCTCGATTGGTTCCATACTTGGTAACCCCTGAGCCGAAAAGGATTGCCCGTTTCATTGGGGGTTTGGCCCCTGAGATTAAAGCTAGTGTTAAGGCATCGAGGCCTACAACTTTCAGATCAGTAGCTGATCTATCTCTCTCACTCACTCAGGACGTGGTCAGGTTGAGAGCACTTAGGAACTCGGAAGAGAATAAGAGAAAGCGTGAGGACGATACCTCACGGAGATCGGAGAAGAGAAACCGAGGGAATAACGACCATAGAAAAGGGTCAAGATCGAAGAGAGATGGGCAACAGTCGGGGGATAAACCCAAATGCAAAACCTGCAAGAAAAACCACTTTGGGAAATGTCGTTTTGAGTCGAAATCGTAGTCCCACACGAGACCATGTGGAATCTGCAAATCTACTGACCATACGACTTTGAAGTGTAAGGGTCTGAAGGATGCAACCTGTTATGGTTGCAACGAGAAAGGGCACATTAAGTCTAATTGCCCAAAGTACGCTAAGAAAGCCGATGATGGAAAGAAGACCAATGCAAGGGTCTTCAGGATGGACGCTAAGGAATCCGTTCAAGATGACAACGTTATTACAGGTACTTTTCTTGTAAATGATGTTTTTGCTAGAGTCTTGTTTGATTCTGGAGCGGATAAGTCTTTTGTAGATAATAAGTTTTGTGAGTCGTTAAAATTGCCTGTAAAAGCCTTAAGTGTGAAGTATGAGGTGGAGTTAGCTGATGGAACCATAGAAACAGCCTCAACTGTTTTAGATGGATGTGTTATATCCATTAGGAATCATTCTTTTCCTTTGTCCCTACTTCCCTTTAAGCTCGTCGGCTTTGATGTAGTTATAGGCATGGATTGGTTATCGCATAACCAAGCCCAAATTGTGTGCAACAGAAAGCAAGTCATAATTAAAACTCCTGCTGGGGAGTCACTTACCATCCAAGGGGATACACAGCATGGATTGCCTGAGCAAGTGTCCATGCTCAAGGCATCCAGATGTATGCAGAAGGGCTGTGTCATTTATATGGTGCAAGTTACTATAGACGAGCCAAAGCCTAAGATTGAAGATATCCCTATCATTTCGGAATATCCTGAAGTTTTTCCCGAAGAACTACCTGGTTTACCACCAGATAGGCAAGTGGAATTCCGGATTGACATCATCCCTGGTGCTGCACCAATAGCGAGAGCACCTTATAGGTTAGCACCAACGGAGATGAAGGAATTAAGGACGCAGTTGGATGATCTGTTAGCTAAAGGTTTTATTAGACCTAGTTCGTCTCCTTGGGGAGCGCCAATCTTATTTGTCAAGAAGAAGGATGGATCGATGCGTTTGTGCATCGACTACCGTGAGCTTAATAAAGTCACTATCAAGAATAGATATCCTCTGCCCAGGATCGACGATCTGTTCGATCAGTTACAAGGAGCAAGCTATTTTTCTAAGATCGACTTGAGGTCGGGCTATCATCAGTTGAAGGTCAAGGATGAAGATGTACACAAGACAGCGTTTAGGACTCGTTATGGACATTACGAGTTCCTAGTGATGCCTTTCGGGCTCACTAACGCACCAGCCGCATTCATGGATCTCATGAATCGCGTCTGCAAGCCTTATCTGGATAAATTTGTCATCGTCTTTATTGACGACATCCTTATTTACTCGAAGAACAAAGCCGACCACGAGAAACACCTTCGTTGTATTCTCAAACTACTTCATCAAGAGAAGCTCTATGCTAAGTTCTCGAAGTGTGAATTCTGGCTTCGAGAAGTCCAGTTTCTTGGACACGTTGTTAGCGAGCGTGGTATCCAAGTGGATCCCGCTAAAGTTGAAGCTGTTATGAATTGGCAAGAGCCAAAGACGCCTACGGAAATTCGCAGTTTTCTGGGTTTAGCTGGATACTATAGGCGTTTCATCGAAAACTTTTCAAGGATTGCTGCGCCCTTAACCGCGTTGACATGAAAGAAAGTTAAGTTTGATTGGGGCCCTAAGCAGCAAGAGTCCTTCGACATTCTGAAGAAAAAGTTGAGCAATGCACCAGTGCTAACATTGCCCGACGGTATAGAAGAATTTGTGGTGTATTGTGATGCATCACACACTGGTATGGGCTGTGTACTCATGCAGAAAGGCAAGGTTATTGCCTACGCTTCACGACAACTGAAGGTGCACGAAAAGAACTAAACCACCCACGATTTAGAATTGGGTGCCGTTGTATTTGCATTAAAACTCTGGAGACATTACTTATATGGTACCAAGTGTGTGATCTATTCAGATCACAAGAGCCTTCAACATTTGTTTAATCAGAAGGACTTGAATATGCGACAGAGACGATGGATGGAAACTCTAAATGATTACGATTATGAAATAAAATACCATCCAGGTAAAGCAAATGTGATCGCTGACGCTTTAAGCAGAAAAGAAAGAGCAAAGCCAATAAGAATCAATGCCAAGCGCATCGAAATCAGGAATGATTTGAACGAAAGAATATTGGCTGCACAGAGGGAAGCCGTGTTAGAAGCCAACTACCCTGAAGAAAAATTGGGAGTAACTGAGGAACAGTTATCCCATGACAAAGACGGAATGTTAAGATTAAATGGACGAATATGGGTTCCAGTTTTTGGAGAACTTCGAGATGTTATCCTCCAGGAAGCCCACAGTTCCAAATATTCCGTTCATCCTGGAGCTGACAAGATGTATCAGGATTTAAAAGCAAATTACTGGTGGATTGGTTTGAAAAAGTCCATAGCTGCTTATGTGTCTAAATGTTTGACTTGTGCGCAAGTCAAAGCGGAACACCAGAAACTGTCAGGTTTGTTACAACAACCTGAAATTCCCACATGGAAATGGGAGATGGTGACAATGGATTTCATCACCAAGTTGCCAAAGACAAGAAAGGGAAATGATACTATATGGGTCATAGTAGATAGACTGACGAAGTCAGCACATTTTCTACCCATCAAGGAGACTTATAGCTCCGATATGCTAGCCCAGTTATACGTTGATAAGATTGTAGCTTTGCATGGAATACCTGTGTCTATTATCTCTGATAAAGATACTAGATACACGTCACATATTTGGAAAAGTTTCCAACAATCTTTGGGCACTCGTTTGAATTTTAGTACGACTTATCATCCACAGACTGACGGTCAGAGTGAGCGTACTATTCAAACTTTGGAAGACATGCTACGTGCATGTGCGATCGATTTGGGTGGTAGTTGGGATAAGAACCTACCACTAATTGAATTCTCCTACAACAATAGCTACCACACCAGCATAAAAGCTGCGCCTTTTGAGGCCTTATACGGTAGAAAGTGTAGATCACCTATTTGTTGGGCAGAAGTTGGAGATGTCCAACTGTCAGGACCAGAAATTGTTTTTGAGACGACGGACAAGATTGTCCAGATTCGCGATCGTTTGAAAGCTGCCAGAGAAAGGCAGAAAAGTTATGCGGATCCACAACGTAAAGATTTTCACTTCGAAGTAGGTGATAAAGTGTTGCTTAAGGTATCACCCTGGAAGGGGGTGATGCGATTTGGTAAGAACGGCAAGCTAAGCCCAAGATACATAAGACCTTTCGAGATTATCGAACGTGTCGGGTCAGTTGCTTATAAGTTGAACTTGCCTGAAGAACTTAGTGCTATCCATAATGTGTTCCACATCTGTAATTTGAAGAAGTGTTCCGCTGAGGAACCACTGGTTATACCATATATGGATGTACATATAGATGAAAGCTTGAAATTTGTGGAAAAGCCGTTGTCGATTGAAGACCGAAAGGTAAAGAAACTTCGAAGGAAGCACATACCTATTGTTAAGGTCAAATGGGATGCCCGTAGAGGTCCCGAATACACGTGGGAGGTAGAATCCACGATGAAAGAAAAATACCCTCATTTGTTTCAGTAAATCTCGGGGTCGAGATTTCTTTTAAGGGGGTGAGGATGTAACACCTCGGAAATTCAGGTCCAATAATGTCTTGACACGTGTCATGGACTTTGAATATGTAAAAACATACTTTAGAGGGACTAAAGTTGAGAAACGGTGAAACTGTGTGAATATAAGGGTCCAAAGTGTCAACAATTGATAAATAGGCCCTACAATAGCCCTACATGGTGTTTATAATCTTAAACGGATGAATCATGGATCATACGAAGCGAAAAGTGGAAGAAAGTGAGGAATTACAAACTACAGGGGCTAAATGTGTCAACATGTTGAAAGTATACCTCTGAGTGATCCTTTGGCAAACCCGAAGCTTTGTAATGATAAAATATACTCACGAGTATATATGATAAAAATTTCATGAAGTTTCGTGAACGTATGAGAAAGTTATGATTAAAACCGTATACGAAAGGTTAAATACGTTATCGTGAATTTCGTGACTTTTCGGGTAAGCGCAAAGTGAACCGAGGACTTTGCCAAGTTTATAAAAGTCCCAAGGTTCCTAAAAACCAGATTTGAGGGTCTAGAGTGCCAAATAAACGAACAAAACAACGTTTCAAAGATCAGGGACTGAATCGCAAAATGGCTGAAACCTGCTGAACTGGTCGACCACTCGCACGCGGCCCGCGAGGGGCCTGTGGCGGCCCGCGACCCAGCGCCCAGCGACAAAAGTCGCGACCAGCTGCCAGTTCTGACCTATTTCGAGTTGTTTACAGCTGTAAACGATTCAGGGAATGCACCAATCGGTTTTCATGCAATTGTGGACACTTGTATAAGTCTTGCAATACCTGTATACCCCTGTGGCAGCCTCACAACACATTAAAATCTGAGTATAAGGCTCTTGTAGTTGCAACATATGAACACTTGAACTTCAAAAATTCACAAGACCTTTCCTGGAGCTCTCTGGACGCCAAGGCACCCTCATAGTGATCTCTAAGCTTGTTTAGGACCATTGTAAGTATTCATATCCTTCTCTAATTCGTTCTAGCTTAGTGTATTTACCGAAAGTCAAAGTATCGTAATTTAAATTTGACTTTATGATTAAACGAGATTGGCTCTGTCAAATCTCAAATTGAAAGTACCTACATGTTGGTATTTATGAGTATAACAAACCCCTAAAAGGGTATGTTCAGATTCACACTCTAAGCATGCTAATTGTCGAGTCAAAGTTCTTCTTAAAAAGTCAACAGAATGTGTTTTTGCAAATTTAAGCATAATCAGTAATGTAGGCTACATGCAACCTGTTTGATCATCAAAATAACTTTATAAATAATGTAAGAACATGTTTCAACTTGATCAACTCGACAATTTTCAGTTTAAATACGAATCGGAACCGAAAGTCACATAAATTGACTTTTTCTTTGACTATCGGTTCTGATCCGAACATGCATGTTAAGATCTGCATTAGAGCATATTTTTGACCAACTTTCATATATGTTTAACCCTCTGGAATTTTACATCTTGGTTCCATGTTTAACCGATTCATATGCATGTTACCGGTTTATGCTTAAATATGACTATTTTGCCCTTTTTGCTATAAAACGTGATTTTTGAAAAAGTGAAAGACTAGAAACATTTGTTACTGATATATAAACTTGCACCGAAAATTTCATATCAGTTTGAGGTCCAGAATAAGAATTATGCTCATTATCGTAAATTACAAGCTTTATGTTACATAAACGGCGTAATTAGCATATAACCCACTTAAACCCACTTTTTAATATAAAACTTTCTACTCACTGATATTATATAATATTTTAGGATTTTTAAAGATTTTTATTTTATTTTTGGCTGATCATAACATAGGTTTCTAAGTTTAATTCGGTAAATACCGAATTTGCCCTTTTAGGCCATAAAACGAGTTTTATAAATCCTTTTGACCTCAAACCTTTTTCTACTGATTTTATTTGTTAAATATAATACTTTGAGCCTTCTGGAAATATAAAAATATCAGATTTCTTTTACAAACCCGGAAATGGCTCCAAATCGCCTTTTTACGCAATTTTATCGCATAGTATGTACTATAATCATATTAAACCTATAAGGTTGATACCTACTGATGTTTTTAGTATATTTTTATAAAATAACAGTAAGTATAAGTTTATAAACTCAGATTCCCAATTTTGACATTTTAAGCCCTTGTAAAATTACCAAAATACCCCTAACGAGCATAGTTTGGTTTTAAATGATAAGTTTCATATATGGATCATACCCTACTGTTATAATATGTTAAATTAATTATTTTTACTGTATAAATCAGACCTACAACTCAGACTTCTAATTTAACTCTTTTACATACTTTAAAATGACCAAAATGCCCTTATGAGGCATGAAATGTGTTTAAATCCGTTTTGGGCATAATAGGAAATAACTTACTGATGTTATATCATATTTATAGCATATTATCTCTGGGAACTTGCATATGACTCTTATGGCTACCCGTAACGCTCTTTTCGCGTTCGGTTCGGTTTATGTAAACTAGTTTGCATAAATTGACCGAGACGGGTCAAACATTATCATTTTTGTCTCAAAATCCAGAATGTACTTAGTATACCCATATTAAACAAGTATTCCAACTTGTCGGGTCTAAATCACATTCTATCCGGTCTTCGCTTAATCGTGCGTTTAAACCGTTTCGTCCTTTTAAATAACCGGTCTAAGCTTTAGCTTAAATAAAGACCGTTAGAAATCTAATAGGTTATTTATAAACCTTCGTTCCAGATTAGGAGCACCGGTAAAAGCTACCTGCCTTTTTGCTTGTTGAGATAAATACTTACCAAGGTAAATACTTTTAACTTATTTTCCCTATACGGGCTTGGGGTACGGTATATAAAATACCGCTTGGTCTAGCATTAAATTCTTTAATCGAATAGTGGTTAAATTTATTGAGATGCTATGTTTTGATTGTGTGTTTTGTTTGCTTAAAGCCTTTGGGGGGTTAATGACCATGTCCCGGATATCCTCGGCATTATCTTACGAGATGGCCACGACCTGAGCACGGGGTGTAGGCGTACACCTGTCAAGTGTATAACTCAATATTGTGGTGTGTCTATTGATCTTTAACCCGGCACGAACCGGGCTACTGAACGCATAAGTAACATGTAAATCCTTTACAAGATTATGCAATATAATTATCCCAAGTTATAAAATATTTTTGTGCCATGAGCATTCAAATCAATTTTCAATCATTTCAAATGAGTCAGTTAATTTGTATTTACCAGTGTAAACTGACGTATTTTTCCCAAAAGGTTAAGTGCAAGTACTACACGTAATAGGCTGGCTGTCTTCTAGAGCGTCCACAATAAGTCTCGCAAGCTTGGACGACATTAAACTGTTGAACAATATCTTATTCTATTTTGATCCGCCTGTGGATCCGTTTCAACTATCAGTGATATTTATTATTACGTTTTATTAAAGTTGAAATGAATCTATCTTTGCTTCCGCTGTGCATTATTACATTGTGTTGTTTGTCTATGATGATACCAACTACGTCACTATACTCCCCACCGGGCCCACCGGTGACACGTGGAAAAATAGGGGTGTGACATGTTGGTATCAGAGCCAACTCTGAGTGAATTAAACACTAGCCTTTTGTGTTTAATCTCAGTTACACAATTGCACAATCCTCGATTCTCGAGTCTAGACAAAGAACTTAGGAAATTTCCAATTTTTTTTTTAAATTTTCTAACCTTGTCTAAATTATATTTTTGTTGTATCACTTGTTTGTTTTTGACAGGTAGTTAAACATGCCGCCAAGAATGAGAGGTAGAGACCGAGGAGCATATGCAGCTCCAAATGATCATGAGGCCGGACCATCACACCGGCGGACACCTTCGGATCCTCACCGTACTGATGCTCAAGACCTTTGGAGGTCTTTCGCCGAACCAGCGAGACGCTCAGTCTCACTAAGCACCTCTCCATCGATCCCGCATTCCTATGGGCCTCATTCGGAGAATGAGCCCCACCATTCACAGCAGTCCTACATTCCCCTAGGACACCGTTCACCTTTTCACCAACCATCGCCTGCTTCCCAGGGTCAGTTCAACCCTGATGACTATTTAGAGGCAGCAGCAGTGGGTTTTAACCCACTGGGACCGAAAGACCACTTTTCGGGTGGCAACTCGATGGATGTCGACGAGGATACTGATCCTGCCATGCCACCCTCTGGAACACCGAACCACCCCATCGAGATTTCTGATGGGTCACCTTTCATGGGATCACCATACAATGGTCCCGATAGTTATGAGGAGATGTTCAAACAGTATGACTGGGTGTTTACCCCCAGTTATCATAACTCTCCTTTGCACAAGTCTTCCCATCACTCTCCTCTTCACCAGTCTTCCCATCACTCTCCTCTTCACCAATCTTACCATAACTCCCCTCTGCACCAGTCATACCACAACTCTCCTTTGCACCTGCCTCACCACTCTCCCCTTCACCAGCCACAGCAGCAGCAGAATCCTTCCGAGGATTCTCGACTTGTAGCGGTCACTCTGCCAGCAGCAGCACCACCACTTCAGCCTCCCTCGCCTCCGAGGCGAAGGAGAACTACCTTGCGGATGTCCGTACGAGGGGGAATACGCATCAGCACCCCTCCACTCTCGAGTGGCAGCCAGTACTCGCCGGTCCATGAAGAACCAGAGATGGGTGAATCTTCGAACCCCGTCTCTGAAGTAGCAACGGCGCCAGTCGCGCCACAACCACAACCACAGCCTCAGCCACCATTGGGATTTGGAGAACCAATCCCCGCTTACACTAACGCTGCAGCATTCAACCCCTTCGAGCAGCAGTTTCACACGGGGTACAACTATATGGAGGATCCATACTGGATAGCGGCAAACTCCAACACCTTCCATCAAGAAGCTCCCTACGGAGGTCCCTGGGCTACGGGACCCTCGACTTATGGATATCCATCATATGGGTACCAGCAACCGCAGCCTTCTCAACCTCCTTATTATCAACCGCAGCCTCCTCAACCCCCGTTTTATCAACAGCCACCCCAGGCGCCGGCGATGTCACCGCCGCAATTTCAAGAGATTCTTCAGGAGATACATGGGGTGAGGGACGGAATGCGGGAAGAGTTGCAACAGGATAGGAGACACAACCGGGGGATGTTTCAGAAGGTGGTGGATTTGCTTAAGGGGAAGAAAAAGAAGGATCGTTGAATCCTTTGTTTGTTAGTTATTTTTGTGTGGTACTCATGTCCCTGCGTGACATTTATTTATTTCTGTACTATACCCCTGCGAGGGTATTTCCTTCTGTCTGCCCCTGCGTGGGCATATCTTTTTATTTAACCCCTGCGTGGGTTTGTTGTTTTGTTATTTGGCCCCTGCGTGGGCATATGATTTATGTAAAAGACCCGTTTAGGGCAACTTGTACTGATTAAATTCTTATTTTGAAGTGGTTAATTTAAATTTCATTTTTAAATTATGTGTATAAACATAGTGTATGAATAAATGAAAAAAATAACATTTAATATTTGATTTACCATTTTAATAATATAATAAGGATCTTAAAAGGTAAAACCTAGCTGTTATGTTGTCATAAATCTAGCCAATATGGTGAAACCTGTTTAAAAAGATTCAAATCTCTGTTAACATCTGTAAACATGTTAACATTCTTGGCTAATGTGATCCGTAGAATCACACACGCCACCCTTTTTATAAAATATCCAAATTTTAATATTTCTATATATAATTGGTTGTGACATAATACCTACGGGTTATAATTAATGTCATATAAAAACAAAAAGGCAGCTGTAGTTTATAAACTCCCTGCCAAGAAAAAGGATTGACTTGTCTTATTTAATCAAGCCTTAATCCTACAAGATCTAAATTTGTAATTTAGAAAGTTGTCTACGTGACTAGGCTTATTATGCCAATATTTTATTTCGTTCTAAAAAAAAGGATTATTAAGTAAAAATCCTGAATGAAAATTATTAAAAATTAACTAATATGGCTTTTGTTTACCATGGTTAATAAATCGTCGAGAACGATGATATTGTTTAGACTTCTAAATAGACCTTGTCCTTATTTTTGTGTAGCAATTAAGACTACATGACTAAGTCCGAAGAGATAAACAGTCATCCAGTGGAAAACCCGGACAATACTAAAATATTAGTAACGGGTGCAGAATTGAAAGCACTAGTGAACGAGGCAGTTATTGAAGCGCTAAACAGACAGTATAGCGAATCAAACGGGACCCGGAGTAGGGCCCGAACCGCATCACGTTCCAAGCCAAGAACACATTCGGAGGGTCATAGCAAACCGCCCTCTCAGAAGGAGGTACCTAAGAAAGATAAGCCAAAGCAGGATGATGAGGATCATCACTCCTCTAACCAAAACAGTGTCCCGATAAAGAAGATCAAGCAAAAACATGAATCGCACAGTAAGTCTTGTACTTATAAATATTTCGTCTCATGTAAACCCAGAGACTTTACTGGGGAGAAAGGAGCGGTCGACTGCATGACCTGGTTAGACGAAATGGATACGGTCGTAGATATCAGCGGGTGTGCTGATCGGGATGTAGTGAAGTACGTGTCCCAATCGTTTAAAGGGGACGCACTAGCATGGTGGAAATCTCTCTTGCAAGCTACCGGAAAGGCCACACTTTACAGTATGTCATGGGATCAGTTCGTAGCCCTGATTAAAGAGAATTTTTGTCCACAGCATGAAGTGGAAAGGATCGAGTCAGACTTCGTATCGTTGGTGATGAAGAATCTAGATTGTCAGGCATACCTCACCACCTTCAATACTCTATCTCGATTGGTTCCATACTTGGTAACCCCTGAGCCGAAAAGGATTGCCCGTTTCATTGGGGGTTTGGCCCCTGAGATTAAAGCTAGTGTTAAGGCATCGAGGCCTACAACTTTCAGATCAGTAGGTGATCTATCTCTCTCACTCATTCAGGACGTGGTCAGGTTGAGAGCACTTAGGAACTCGGAAGAGAATAAGAGAAAGCGTGAGGACGATACCTCACGGAGATCAGAGAAGAGACACCGAGGGAATAACGACCATAGAAAAGGGTCGAGATCGAAGAGAGATGGGCAACAGTCGGGGGATAAACCCAAATGCAAAACCTGCAAGAAAAACCACTTTGGGAAATGTCGTTTTGAGTCGAAATCGCAGTCCCACACGAGACCATGTGGAATCTGCAAATCTACTGATCATACGACTTTGAAGTGTAAGGGTCTGAAGGATGCAACCTGTTACGGTTGCAAAGAGAAAGGGCACATTAAGTCTAATTGCCCAAAGTACGCTAAGAAAGCCGATGATGGAAAGAAGACCAATGCAAGGGTCTTCAGGATGGACGCTAAGGAAGCCGTTCAAGATGACAACGTTATTACAGGTACTTTTCTTGTAAATGATGTTTTTGCTAGAGTCTTGTTTGATTCTGGAGCGGATAAGTCTTTTGTAGATAATAAGTTTTGTGAGTCGTTAAAATTGCCTGTAAAAGCCTTAAGTGTGAAGTATGAGGTGGAGTTAGCTGATGGAACCATAGAAACAGCCTCAACTGTTTTAGATGGATGTGTTATATCTATTAGGAATCATTCTTTTTCTTTGTCCCTACTTCCCTTTAAGCTCGCCGGCTTTGATGTAGTCATAGGCATGGATTGGTTATCGCATAACCAAGCCCAAATTGTGTGCAACAGAAAGCAAGTCATAATTAAAACTCCTGCTGGGGAGTCACTTACCATCCAAGGGGATACACAGCATGGATTGCCTGAGCAAGTATCCATGCTCAAGGCATCCAGATGTATGCAGAAGGGCTGTGTCATTTATATGGCGCAAGTTACTATAGACGAGCCAAAGCCTAAGATTGAAGATATCCCTATCATTTCGGAATATCCTGAAGTTTTTCCCGAAGAACTACCTGGTTTACCACCAGATAGGCAAGTGGAATTCCGGATTGACATCATCCCTGGTGCTGCACCAATAGCGAGAGCACCTTATAGGTTAGCACCAACGGAGATGAAGGAATTAAGGACGCAGTTGGATGATCTGTTAGCTAAAGGTTTTATTAGACCTAGTTCGTCTCCTTGGGGAGCGCCAATCTTATTTGTCAAGAAGAAGGATGGATCGATGCGTTTGTGCATCGACTACCGTGAGCTTAATAAAGTCACTATCAAGAATAGATATCCTCTGCCCAGGATCGACGATCTGTTCGATCAGTTACAAGGAGCAAGCTATTTTTCTAAGATCGACTTGAGGTCGGGCTATCATCAGTTGAAGGTCAAGGATGAAGATGTACACAAGACAGCGTTTAGGACTCGTTATGGACATTACGAGTTCCTAGTGATGCCTTTCGGGCTCACTAACGCACCAGCCGCATTCATGGATCTCATGAATCGCGTCTGCAAGCCTTATCTGGATAAATTCGTCATCGTCTTTATTGACGACATCCTTATTTACTCGAAGAACAAAGCCGACCACGAGAAACACCTTCGTTGTATTCTCAAACTACTTCATCAAGAGAAGCTCTATGCCAAGTTCTCGAAGTGTGAATTCTGGCTTCGAGAAGTCCAGTTTCTTGGACACGTTGTTAGCGAGCGTGGTATCCAAGTGGATCCCGCTAAAGTTGAAGCTGTTATGAATTGGCAAGAGCCAAAGACGCCTACGGAAATTCGCAGTTTTCTGGGTTTAGCTGGATACTATAGGCGTTTCATCGAAAACTTTTCAAGGATTGCTGCGCCCTTAACCGCGTTGACACGAAAGAAAGTTAAGTTTGATTGGGGCCCTAAGCAGCAAGAGTCCTTCGACATTCTGAAGAAAAAGTTGAGCAATGCACCAGTGCTAACATTGCCCGACGGTATAGAAGAATTTGTGGTGTATTGTGATGCATCACACACTGGTATGGGCTGTGTACTCATGCAGAAAGGCAAGGTTATTGCCTACGCTTCACGACAACTGAAGGTGCACGAAAAGAACTACACCACCCACGATTTAGAATTGGGTGCCGTTGTATTTGCATTAAAACTCTGGAGACATTACTTATATGGTACCAAGTGTGTGATCTATTCAGATCACAAGAGCCTTCAACATTTGTTTAATCAGAAGGACTTGAATATGCGACAGAGACGATGGATGGAAACTCTAAATGATTACGATTGTGAAATAAAATACCATCCAGGTAAAGCAAATGTGGTCGCTGAAGCTTTAAGCAGAAAAGAAAGAGTAAAGCCAATAAGAATCAATGCCAAGCGCATCGAAATTAGGAATGATTTGAACGAAAGAATATTGGCTGCACAGAGGGAAGCTGTGTTAGAAGCCAACTACCCTGAAGAAAAATTGGGAGTAACTGAGGAACAGTTATCCCATGACAAAGACGGAATGTTAAGATTAAATGGACGAATATGGGTTCCAGTTTTTGGAGGACTTCGAGATGTTATCCTCCAGGAAGCCCACAGTTCCAAATATTCCGTTCATCCTGGAGCTGACAAGATGTATCAGGATTTAAAAGCAAATTACTGGTGGATTGGTTTGAAAAAGTCCATAGCTGCTTATGTGTCTAAATGTTTGACTTGTGCGCAAGTCAAAGCGGAACACCAGAAACCGTCAGGTTTGTTACAACAACCTGAAATTCCCACATGGAAATAGGAGATGGTGACAATGGATTTCATCACCAAGTTGCCAAAGACAAGAAAGGGAAATGATACTATATGGGTCATAGTAGATAGACTGACGAAGTCAGCACATTTTCTACCCATCAAGGAGACTTATAGCTCCGATATGCTAGCCCAGTTATACGTTGATAAGATTGTAGCTTTGCATGGAATACCTGTGTCTATTATCTCTGATAGAGATACTAGATACACGTCACATTTTTGGAAAAGTTTCCAACAATCTTTGGGCACTCGTTTGAATTTTAGTACGACTTATCATCCACAGACTGACGGTCAGAGTGAGCGTACTATTCAAACTTTGGAAGACATGCTACGTGCATGTGCGATCGATTTGGGTGGTAGTTGGGATAAGAACCTACCACTAATTGAATTCTCCTACAACAATAGCTACCACACCAGCATAAAAGCTGCGCCTTTTGAGGCCTTATACGGTAGAAAGTGTAGATCACCTATTTGTTGGGCAGAAGTTGGAGATGTCGAACTGTCAGGACCATAAATTGTTTTTGAGACGACGGACAAGATTGTCCAGATTCGCGATCGTTTGAAAGCTGCCAGAGAAAGGCAGAAAAGTTATGCGGATCCACAACGTAAAGATTTTCACTTCGAAGTAGGTGATAAAGTGTTGCTTAAGGTATCACCCTGGAAGGGGGTGATGCGATTTGGTAAGAAAGGCAAGCTAAGCCCAAGATACATAAGAACTTTCGAGATTATCGAACGTGTCGGGTCAGTTGCTTATAAGTTGAACTTTCCTGAAGAACTTAGTGCTATCCATAATGTGTTCCACATCTGTAATTTGAAGAAGTGTTCCGCTGAGGAACCACTGGTTATACCATATATGGATGTACATATAGATGAAAGCTTGAAATTTGTGGAAAAGCCGTTGTCGATTGAAGACCGAAAGGTAAAGAAACTTCGAAGGAAGCACATACCTATTGTTAAGGTCAAATGGGATGCCCGTAGAGGTCCCGAATACACGTGGGAGGTAGAATCCACGATGAAAGAAAAATACCCTCATTTGTTTCAGTAAATCTCGGGGTCGAGATTTCTTTTAAGGGGGTGAGGATGTAACACCTCGGAAATTCAGGTCCAATAATGTCTTGACACGTGTCATGGACTTTGAATATGTAAAAACATACTTTAGAGGGACTAAAGTTGAGAAACGGTGAAACTGTGTGAATATAAGGGTCCAAAGTGTCAACAATTGATAAATAGGCCCTACAATAGCCCTACATGGTGTTTATAATCTTAAACGGATGAATCATGGATCATACGAAGCGAAAAGTGGAAGAAAGTGAGGAATTACAAACTACAGGGGCTAAATGTGTCAACATGTTGAAAGTATACCTCAGAGTGATCCTTTGGCAAACCTGAAGCTTTGTAATGATAAAATATACTCATGAGTATATATGATAAAAATTTCATGAAGTTTCGTGAACGTATGAGAAAGTTATGATTAAAACCGTATACGAAAGGTTAAATACGTTATCGTGAATTTCGTGACTTTTCGGGTAAGCGCAAAGTGAACCGAGGACTTTGCCAAGTTTATAAAAGTCCCAAGGTTCCTAAAAACCAGATTTGAGGGTCTAGAGTGCCAAATAAATGAACAAAACAACGTTTCAAAGATCAGGGACTGAATCGCAAAATGGCTGAAACCTGCTGAACTGGTCGACCACTCGCACGCGGCCCGCGAGGGGCCTGTCGCGGCCCGCGACCCAGCGCCCAGCGACAAAAGTCGCGACCAGCTGCCAGTTCTGACCTGTTTCGAGTTGTTTGCAGCTGTAAACGATTCAGGGAATGCACCAATCGGTTTTCATGCAATTGTGGACACTTGTATAAGTCTTGCAACACCTGTATACCCCTGTGGCAGCCTCACAACACATTAAAATCTGAGTATAAGGCTCTTGTAGTTGCAACATATGAACACTTGAACTTCAAAAATTCACAAGACCTTTCCTGGAGCTCTATGGACGCCAAGGCACCCTCATAGTGATCTCTAAGCTTGTTTAGGACCATTGTAAGTATTCATATCCTTCTCTAATTCGTTCTAGCTTAGTGTATTTACCGAAAGTCAAAGTATCGTAATTTAAATTTGACTTTATGATTAAACGAGATTGGCTCTGTCAAATCTCAAATTGAAAGTACCTACATGTTGGTATTTATGAGTATAACAAACCCCTAAAAGGGTATGTTCAGATTCACACTCTAAGCATGCTAATTGTCGAGTCAAAGTTCTTCTTAAAAAGTCAACAGAATGTGTTTTTGCAAATTTAAGCATAATCAGTAATGTAGGCTACATGCAACCTGTTTGATCATCAAAATAACTTTATAAATAATGTAAGAACATGTTTCAACTTGATCAACTCGACAATTTTCAGTTTAAATACGAATCGGAACCGAAAGTCACATAAATTGACCTTTTCTTTGACTATCGGTTCTGATCCGAACATGCATGTTAAGATCTGCATTAGAGCATATTTTTGACCAACTTTCATATATGTTTAACCCTCTGGAATTTTACATCTTGGTTCCATGTTTAACCGATTCATATGCATGTTACCGGTTTATGCTTAAATATGACTATTTTGCCCTTTTTGCTATAAAACGTGATTTTTGAAAAAGTGAAAGACTAGAAACATTTGTTACTGATATATAAACTTGCACCGAAAATTTCATATCAGTTTGAGGTCCAGAATAAGAATTATGCTCATTATCGTAAATTACAAGCTTTATGTTACTTAAACGGCGTAATTAGCATATAACCCACTTAAACCCACTTTTTAATATAAAACTTTCTACTCACTGATATTATATAATATTTTAGGATTTTTTAAAGATTTTTGGCTGATCATAACATAGGTTTCTAAGTTTAATTCGGTAAATACCGAATTTGCCCTTTTAGGCCATAAAACGAGTTTTATAAATCCTTTTGACCCCAAACCTTTTTCTACTGATTTTATTTGTTAAATATAATACTTTGAGCCTTCTGGAAATATAAAAATATCAGATTTCTTTTACAAACCCGGAAATGGCTCCAAATCGCCTTTTTACGCATTTTTATCGCATAGTATGTACTATAATCATATTAAACCTATAAGGTTGACACCTACTGATGTTTTTAGTATATTTTTATAAAATAACAGTAAGTATAAGTTTATAAACTCAGATTCCCAATTTTGACATTTTAAGCCCTTGTAAAATTACCAAAATACCCCTAACGAGCATAGTTTGGTTTTAAATGATAAGTTTCATATATGGATCATACCCTACTGTTATAATATGTTAAATTAATTATTTTTACTGTATAAATCAGACCTACAACTCAGACTTCTAATTTAACTCTTTTACATACTTTAAAATGACCAAAATGCCCTTATGAGGCATGAAATGTGTTTAAATCCGTTTTGGGCATAATAGGAAATAACTTACTGATGTTATATCATATTTATAGCATATTATCTATGGGAACTTGCATATGACTCTTATGGCTACCCGTAACGCTCTTTTCGCGTTCGGTTCGGTTCGGTTTATGTAAACTAGTTTGCATAAATTGACCGAGACGGGTCAAACATTATCATTTTTGTCTCAAAATCCAGAATGTACTTAGTATACCCATATTAAACAAGTATTCCAACTTGTCGGGTCTAAATCACATTCTATCCGGTCTTCGCTTAATCGTGCGTTTAAACCGTTTCGTCCTTTTAAATAACCGGTCTAAGTTTTAGCTTAAATAAAGACCGTTAGAAATCTAATAGGTTATTTATAAACCTTCGTTCCAGATTAGGAGCACCGGTAAAAGCTACCTGCCTTTTTGCTTGTTGAGATAAATACTTACCAAGGTAAATACTTTTAACTTATTTTCCCTATACGGGCTTGGGGTACGGTATATAAAATACCGCTTGGTCTAGCATTAAATTCTTTAATCGAATAGTGGTTAAATTTATTGAGATGCTATGTTTTGATTGTGTGTTTTGTTTGCTTAAAGCCTTTGGGGGGTTAATGACCATGTCCCGGATATCCTCGGCATTATCTTACGAGATGGCCACGACCTGAGCACGGGGTGTAGGCGTACACCTGTCAAGTGTATAACTCAATATTGTGGTGTGTCTATTGATCTTTAACCCGGCACGAACCGGGCTACTGAACGCATAAGTAACATGTAAATCCTTTACAAGATTATGCAATATAATTATCCCAAGTTATAAAATATTTTTGTGCCATGAGCATTCAAATCAATTTTCAATCATTTCAAATGAGTCAGTTAATTTGTATTTACCAGTGTAAACTGACGTATTTTTCCCAAAAGGTTAAGTGCAAGTACTACACGTAATAGGCTGGTTGTCTTCTAGAGCGTCCACAATAAGTCTCGCAAGCTTGGACGACATTAAACTGTTGAACAATATCTTATTCTATTTTGATCCGCCTGTGGATCCGTTTCAACTATCAGTGATATTTATTATTACGTTTTTATTAAAGTTGAAATGAATCTATCTTTGCTTCCGCTGTGCATTATTACATTGTGTTGTTTGTCTATGATGATACCAACTACGGCACTATACTCCCCACCGGGCCCACCGGTGACACGTGGAAAAATAGGGGTGTGACATGTTGGTATCAGAGCCAACTCTGAGTGAATTAAACACTAGCCTTTTGTGTTTAATCTCAGTTACACAATTGCACAATCCTCGATTCTCGAGTCTAGACAAAGAACTTAGGAAATTTCCAAATTTTTTTTTTAAATTTTCTAACCTTGTCTAAATTATATTTTTGTTGTATCACTTGTTTGTTTTTTACAGGTAGTTAAACATGCCGCCAAGAATGAGAGGTAGAGACCGAGGAGCATATGCAGCTCCAAATGATCATGAGGCCGGACCATCACACCGGCGGACACCTTCGGATCCTCACCGTACTGATGCTCAAGACCTTTGGAGGTCTTTCGCCGAACCAGCGAGACGCTCAGTCTCACTAAGCACCTCTCCATCGATCCCGCATTCCTATGGGCCTCATTCGGAGAATGAGCCCCACCATTCACAGCAGTCCTACATTCCCCTAGGACACCGTTCACCTTTTCACCAACCATCGCCTGCTTCCTAGGGTCAGTTCAACCCTGATGACTATTTAGAGGCAGTAGCAGTGGGTTTTAACCCATTGGGACCGGAAGACCACTTTTCGGGTGGCAACTCGATGGATGTCGACGAGGATACTGATCCTGCCATGCCACCCTCTGGAACACCGAACCACCCCATCGAGATTTCTGATGGGTCACCTTTCATGGGATCACCATACAATGGTCCCGATAGTTATGAGGAGATGTTCAAACAGTATGACTGGGTGTTTACCCCCAGTTATCATAACTCTCCTTTGCACCAGTCTTCCCATCACTCTCCTCTTCACTAGTCTTCCCATCACTCTCCTCCTCACCAATCTTACCATAACTCCCCTCTGCACCAGTCATACCACAACTCTCCTTTGCACCTGCCTCACCACTCTCCCCTTCACCAGCCACAGCAGCAGCAGAATCCTTCCGAGGATTCTCGACTTGTAGCGGTCACTCCGCCAGCAGCAGCACCACCACTTCAGCCTCCCTCGCCTCCGAGGCGAAGGAGAACTACCTTGCGGATGTCCGTACGAGGGGGAATACGCATCAGCACCCCTCCACTCTCGAGTGGCAGCCAGTACTCGCCGGTCCATGAAGAACCAGAGATGGGTGAATCTTCGAACCCCGTCTCTGAAGTAGCAACGGCGCCAGTCGCGCCACAGCCACAGCCACAGCCACAGCCACAACCACAGCCTCAGCCACCATTGGGATTTGGAGAACCAATCCCCGCTTACACTAACGCTGCAGTATTCAACCCCTTCGAGCAGCAGTTTCACACGGGGTACAACTATATGGAGGATCCATACTGGATAGCGGCAAACTCCAACACCTTCCATCAAGAAGCTCCATACGGAGGTCCCTGGGCTACGGGACCCTTGACTTATGGATATCCATCATATGGGTACCAGCAACCGCAGCCTTCTCAACCTCCTTATTATCAACCGCAGCCTCCTCAACCCCCGTTTTATCAACAGCCACCCCAGGCGCCGGCGATGTCACCGCCGCAATTTCAAGAGATTCTTCAGGAGATACATGGGGTGAGGGACGAAATGCGGGAAGAGTTGCAACAGGATAGGAGACACAACCGGGGGATGTTTCAGAAGGTGGTGGATTTGCTTAAGGGGAAGAAAAAGAAGGATCTTTGAATCCTTTGTTTGTTAGTTATTTTTGTGTGGTACTCATGTCCCTGCGTGGACATTTATTTATTTCTGTACTATACCCCTGCGAGGGTATTTCCTTCTGTCTGCCCCTGCGTGGGCATATCTTTTTATTTAACCCCTGCGTGGGTTTGTTATTTTGTTATTTGGCCCCTGCGTGGGCATATGATTTATGTAAAAGACCCGTTTAGGGCAACTTGTACTGATTAAATTCTTATTTTGAAGTGGTTAATTTAAATTTCATTTTTAAATTATGTGTATAAACATAGTGTATGAATAAATGAAAAAAATAACATTTAATATTTGATTTACCATTTTAATAATATAATAAGGATCTTAAAAGGTAAAACCTAGCTGTTATGTTGTCACAAAATCTAGCCAATATGGTGAAACCTGTTTAAAAAGATTCAAATATCTGTTAACATCTGTAAACATGTTAACATTCTTGGCTAATGTGATCCGTAGAATCACACACGCCACCCTTTTTATAAAATATCCAAATTTTAATATTTCTATATATAATTGGTTGTGACATAATACCTACGGGTTATAATTAATGTCATATAAAAACAAAAAGGCAGCTGTAGTTTATAAACTCCCTGCCAAGAAAAAGGATTGACTTATCTTATTTAATCAAGCCTTAATCCAACAAGATCTAAATTTGTAATTTAGAAAGTTGTCTACGTGACTAGGCTTATTATGCCAATATTTTATTTCGTTCTAAAAAAAAGGATTATTAAGTAAAAATCCTGAATGAAAATTATTAAAAATTAACTAATATGGCTTTTGTTTACGATGGTTAATAAATCGTCGAGAACGATGATACTGTTTAGACTTCTAAATAGACCTTGTCCTTATTTTTGTGTAGCAATTAAGACTACATGACTAAGTCCGAAGAGATAAACAGTCATCCAGTGGAAAACCCGGACAATACTAAAATATTAGTAACGGGTGCAGAATTGAAAGCACTAGTGAACGAGGCAGTTATTGAAGCGCTAAACAGACAGTATAGCGAATCAAACGGGACCCGGAGTAGGGCCCGAACCGCATCACGTTCCAAGCCAAGAACACATTCGGATGGTCATAGCAAACCGCCCTCTCAGAAGGAGGTACCTAAGAAAGATAAGCCAAAGCAGGATGATGAGGATCATCACTCCTCTAACCAAAACAGTGTCCCGATAAAGAAGATCAAGCAGAAACATGAATCGCACAGTAAGTCTTGTACTTATAAATATTTCGTCTCATGTAAACCCAGAGACTTTACTGGGGAGAAAGGAGCGGTCGACTGCATGACCTGGTTAGACGAAATGGATACAGTCGTAGATATCAGCGGGTGTGCTGATCGGGATGTAGTGAAGTACGTGTCCCAATCGTTTAAAGGGGACGCACTAGCATGGTGGAAATCTCTCTTGCAAGCTACCAGAAAGGCCACACTTTACAGTATGTCATGGGATCAGTTCGTAGCCCTTATTAAAGAGAATTTTTGTCCACAGCATGAAGTTGAAAGGATCGAGTCAGACTTCGTATCGTTGGTGATGAAGAATCTAGATTGTCAGGCATACCTCACCACCTTCAATACTCTATCTCGATTGGTTCCATACTTGGTAACCCCTGAGCCGAAAAGGATTGCCCGTTTCATTGGGGGTTTGGTGTAGGATCGTGTTCTGTCCTGTTTAAGACGTTCAGAAGACTTCGTATCCAAATCTAGAGGCGGAAACTAAAGATTTGGTGCAATTTCAGTCACATACACTATAAACTGCTGTTGTATTGATCACTGTTACTATTACAGACTCTGACAGCACTTCGGCAGCACTTCATGGCTCACCGGAAGAAAACACACCAACTCCTATCTGATTTCGCTCTGATGTACATATATATAGATGTCTGATTTCGCTTATATGTCCATGACATATAAGCGAAACCCATTGTTACATGAGCGAAACCTTACATAAGACTGACACATAAGCGAAACCTATTTAAACCATATAAGCGAAACCCTGAATAACACACTTTCTAGGGTTTTGTGCCATGACTAAACTATCTCACTTCTAGACTCGATACAAGACGTAATCAACAGACGTAATGCACCAACAAACTCCCCCTCGAATGTTGATGGAGTTGCAGTGTCGAGTCTCTGATCTACTATCTTTATCAGTCTTCAATCTTCATCTTGAAGTATTTCACACTGTAAGAATCCACTATCTCTATCTTCTCTTCTCTTCTCTTTTCAGGCTCCCCCTCTCATTCAGCTGGGATCGAAACCTGACTCATCTCATTCTTCAAATTCATTCTAACATCATTAGGATCGTAAGCTGGCTCTTGACTCAGGTTTTGAAACCTGGTTAACCTGCATAACTTTACCCAAAAATAAATTTTCTTATAACCAATTGTTGATATGATTAAAATGATTTTTACAATGATAATCTCTGATTAACCAATTTTAAAATAATCATTTTCATTTACCAACACACTCTCCCAAACCATCTGTTCATCATGTTTAGCACTCGGAATTTTGAAAATCAGCTCTCCAACACCAGTTGTCGAAAATCTTTTTGTATTTTTCAAAATTTATGCTAAAACACACTAAAATCTTTTTGGATTTTTGAATAGAATGAAATGCAGTAAAGAAATATTTACAGACAATATTTTTGTGAGTTCGTGCAAGAGAATCATATCAGTTTTTTTTAGACAAATCACCAACACCGTTAAGCTTCATTTCATTTTAAGCTCTAAACAATTTACCTAGATTGTCAGTATATTGATCCACTTAAATTTTCACACAAAGTTCAACTGATCCGAGATACGAAGTTAATGTTTTAAGCTCTTAAACTTATTCGTGTGTCCCACTACTTGAATATACTCCCGTATCCAGAATCTCAATAATCAATCTTACAGGTGAGAATACTACAATGATATCTGTATATAATTTAGGTATGCGAGGGCCGAGGGATCTCAGATCGATACTTCCATATACGCAGAGAGATATCAGCTTCGACTTTTCGGTGTGTCCCCTTTAGAGGATCTTTTTGCTTACAACAGCAGCATATATCAATTTTATTGTTTCAGCATGCTGAGGGTTTAATGTTGTGTTTCAAGCATTGCAGCAAGTATTAGCCAGGGACTAGGTCAGAACTACCGTTCAGCAGAAGTCCCGGAATAATACCCCAGATATCATAGAGTATAAAGACCTAGTATATCAGATTAAGAGACCTTTCAAACGAGATTTCAGGGGTTACCTATATATCCAAGTTTGTGTTAACCCACAGAACAAGCAAGTTTGAAATTTAGATTTATATCTCGTCACAATCTACTAAATGTGCAAAAACCTACTGACATATCCACAGTAAGATTGTTTATCACATTTTTACTTTACATTTCTTTAGCATGTTGTGATCGTCCACTGATGTACTATCATTTCCTCTTTTATACAACAAAACTCATTTTTGATTTTATCATGTTTTTGGCTTTTTCAAATTTCCAAATGTTTTTGGATTTTCTGAAATTTCTTACTCCCCCTAAAATGCAAACACATTTTAGGAAATTTGAAAACAAACTGTACAATAAAGTTGACAACTAATATCGAATCACCTCAATTCGCCATTCACTTGGCATAAACAATCAGAACTCCCCCTCAAACTATTTTCCCATTTAGATTTCAAAACACTTAAGTTTGTTTTAATCAAATGGTTTTTCCGGAAAATAAGTTTGATTTTATCACTTGTAAATTTGGGGATGTGATTCATCACTTTGTCTTCAACCATTTGTAGAAAATCAAGTACAAATTAATGTCCCTGATTTACCACTTATATGAAAAAATACAAACAAATACACAGAATGATGCCGATTCCTGATCCACGATTACCAACTTGGGATCTCCGGCAAGTCCACAGACTCACTGTTCATAGTATGACCCATCCCAGTCACGAACTAGGGATGGTTCAGTTTTCTCCTTCTGTGTCTTCTTCTCATAAAACTCCTTCGTTCCTTTGACCTTCCTGTCAATCATTTTACCAAAAATATGATGAACTTTAGAGTTAAAGACTTTCTCAACATCGAAATCCTTTTTGTCATCATAAAATTGATTTGATATCTCAACTTTACCAATTTTCTTTTTATAATTTTCAGCCCGAAGTGATGGAAAATTCACATCATCAACAATCGGTACTGAGTTTTCTCCTTTTACCTCAACCTGTGGCTCCTCTGATTTTGTGGAATCAGATTCATCGCCAGAAGATAGCTCCTCTGATTTTGACCTATCAGAATCATCACTAGAACTATCAACCGATTTCTTAACAACCCATTTCTGAGTGTCAAGATTTGCTTTCTTCTTGTAAAACTTGTTTGAACATTCACCAATTTCAAATGTAGAATTTTTGAAAAGTTTGGTTCTGTCAATTAGTGGTTCAAACTCAACCCTTTGTTCTTTCAGTTTACGAGAAACTCCCTGTTTTGACTGTATTGCCTTTGAACAATCTTTGGCAATATGTCCAACATTGTTGCATTTGAAACAGATTCTCATTTCTTTCATCTCTTCTTGCTTCTTTGCAAGGAATTCTTTGTTCGATTGTCTCCAGAATTCTTTCTTTTCTTCCTCTTCTGCTGATGTACCTGAAACAAATGTCATCTTTGATTTAAAATCACGAACATATTTTTCATTTTTCTGTTTTTCTGTTGGAATAAATCCAAGACCTTTCTTTTTGAAATTACGGTTAGGGTTTGGTTTCTTGTGAAAACCAGAACCAGAACTGTAACCCTTTTTCTTGTTTAAACGTTGTTGAACTCTTGAGGTGTAAGGTTTAGGTTTACCATTAAGATTTAAATCTTTTATTTCAGAAATATTAATTTCTGTTAGTTTGAAAACCTTTTTGATCAATTCAGTTTTGACACCTCTTATTGGAAATTCCTCATCAGAATATAATTTGTCAGAATCATTCAATGTATATGCAACTTTGAATGTTTCGTCACTCAAATTAGATTTTGATAACAGGAATTCTTTGTTGTAAACCCTTTTAACTGAAGAATTTTGACTATTGACCGTCGAACTCGAACTTTCAGAACCAGACTTTGACTCTGACTCTGACTTTGACTCCTCAGTTTCATCTTTATCCAACACCTGATCGACGACTTTCTTAATTAACTCAGACTCATGATCAGTGTCAGATGATGTAAACACGACATCAATATTTTCTGGCAAATTGACTGACGACTCCGACTCCCATTGTAAATTTGTTGCTTTTTCGACTCTTTCCTGATTTGGATTCCTGGGCAAATATCCATTTTCTAGCAGGGGTGGACATTTGTTATAACTGACTTCTTGTTTCTTACCAGAATCCTTCTTTTCATTCTTTTTCGTTTTGTTGTTCTTTTCTAGAGTCTTTACTTCAGTCACTTTTCCATCATCCTTCTTTTCTTCAGTTACTTCATCTTCTTCAAATGCCTTCAAGCTTTCAGCAGTTGGATAAATCCTGTCAATGACATAAGAAGAACATGAATAACTTTTCAATAAACGATTTACTCTCTCTGTTTCAATTCTCTGTAATTCCAACTTTTGTTCAAGTACAACACATTTCTCAATGTAATTGTTCACCACTTTCTGCTTTGTCATATAAGCACCCTGAAGTGTTTTCATTGCTGTTGCTTGTTCTTCACTTGTATGATTGTACTGGTTCATTGCTTTGTTCAACACATCATACGATTCTTTTAAGCTGTTCAAGTTGTAGATCAATGTACTGTTCTGTTTTTTAATAGCTTCACAGTTTTCACACTTTTCTGGAATTTTCTTTGCATCAACTTCATCTTGAACTTTGAACTTCTCAACTTCAACTTTCACTTTCCGTTTAGTCACCAAAAATTCTTCATCATCACTACTCACTGGGGTTTTCACCTTTTTCTTCTTCTTTTTAACCTTCTCATCTTCACTATCACTCTCAGCAAGTAATTTCATATCAGCTTTGAATTTTCTTGCCCAGTATTCTCGATCATCATCACTATCCTCTTCAGCTTTGGCAACAAAAACTGAATAAGCTGTAGCTTGATCTGGAATATAATCATCCCAAGTAAACTTCTCCCAACTAAAACCTTCTGGTAACTTTTCATCATCCTGATTAATTATCAATGCACTACCATCAGTTTTCTTTGCAGAATTTTGATTAACTGCACAAGCTCTCTTTCCAGAATCTTCACAAATATGTCTTCCATGTGCAGTTTGAGCTTGATGTTGATTTTGTTGTGATGGTTGTTGAGATATTTGATGATAAATTGCCTTGCGATAATAATCATTGTTGTTGTTGAATGGATTTTGAGCTCCACTTGCTTCACGATTTTTACACTCTCTCTTGAAGTGTCCTTTCTCCCTGCAGCGAAAACAAGTAACTTTGGATTTATCAAAACCCAAAGTAGAATTTCCAGCTTCACGAAGATCATCTCTCCCCGTGATTTGCTTGAATTTCTCAGCTCTTCTCAACACACTAGCTAAGCACCATTTTATATCCATCAACTCCATCTCTTCAGCATCGATCTGGTCGTAATCTTCCTTAGTCAGCATTGGATTTCCGATTCGACCTGCAACAAAACAAGTATAAGATTCCAAAACCATTCCTAATAAAGACATTTGGTTTTTGGCAACTTCATCAGAATAATCTTGATCATTATCAAGATTTAAAACAATATTGCACTGAAGTTTTCTCCCACTTTTTGTTGCTGAAATGTTTGGATCAAAAGATGAAAATGGTGTGAAACTTGATTTGCTGTTTAATCCTAATGATGAACTTCCAGATGAATTCTTGGCATTGTATGCAGTTTCTATTTTTGGAGATGCATTTGAAGACTTCTCATTTACTCCTGCTTTGTAGTACAAACCAATATCCTGTTCACCATCAAAATCTTTCATCCGAATGATCTTTCTTTGTTCCATTTCTTGTGCTTCCAACTTTTCTATGAACTTGCTGAGTGTTAAATGATTGAACCCCTTTTTGTTCCTGAGCATCATCAAATATGTACCCCAGCTTTCATGTGGCAAAGCATCAGCAAGTTTCTCAATCAATTCCTCATTATCTTTCTCAATACTTAACCTCTTCATGTTCGCAAGTAAATTGCAGTATCTTTCTATAATCTCTCTCGTACTTTCATTCTTTAAACCACGAAACAGATCAAATTCCTTTTTCAGAAGTGATTTCTTGCTTTTGATCATTTCTTCACTTCCACGAAACTTTGACCTCAATGCTTTCCAAATCGAATAAGATGTTCCGTTGTGCTGCAACAATACCATAATATCCTCTTTCACTGCTTGTTGAAGAAGATTCAACATCATTTTTTCATCTTTATATTTCTTCCTAGCATCGGCACTAAGATCTTTAATCGGAACGGGTTCTTCATCATCATTCAATGGCCGGATGTACTTTGTTTCAACACATTCCCAAGCATCTAAATAATTCGCTTGTACCCAATTCTCAAATCGACTTTCCCATCCTTTATATTCCTAGATGTTCATAAGTTTGGGCGGTTTCTGCATTGTTCCAGTTTCATTTTCCAACATTGTGTTTTGAGCAATACTCATCGAACTAGTTGGAGTAGCAAATGCATTGAAGAAATCCTCGTCCATGTTTCAAATTTCAAAAATTTTCCCAGCAGACCTTTAAAGCGAAATCTAATATAACCGCAAAAGCGAGACCACTTTGTACGTTGGAGCGAAACCTTAAACTGTTCACTGGAGCGATACCCTAAATGACACTGGAGCGAAATCTATTCGATCCCTTAGAGCGAAATCACAAGTTGCCACTAAAGCGAAATCAACTCATAATTGTCCATATAAGCGAAATCATATATGTGTCGTTGGAGCGAAATCACATGCTGATGTCATCTTTGGTCATTGTCATAAAAGCGATACCCCTAAAAACTTGATTTCTAGGTTGATTTTAATTCTGAAACTTTCAAGGGTTTGTTAATGTATGATTCCGAGTGCAATGTGTGATTTTGAGCCAATTTTACCGTGAAAAATTTTGAAAAATGTAAGAAAGTGTAGAAAATGAGATGAAATGCGGCTGAAATGGCAAGAACTCTTCCTCCTGAGCTCTGATACCACTTGTAGGATCGTGTTCTGTCCTGTTTGAGACGTTCAGAAGACTTCGTATCCAAATCTAGAGGCGGAAACTAAAGATTTGGTGCAATTTCAGTCACATACACTATAAACTGCTGTTGTATTGATCACTGTTACTATTACAGACTCTGACAGCACTTCGGCAGCACTTCATGGCTCACCGGAAGAAAACACACCAACTCCTATCTGATTTCGCTCTGATGTACATATATATAGATGTCTGATTTCGCTTATATGTCCATGACATATAAGCGAAACCCATTGTTACATGAGCGAAACCTTACATAAGACTGACACATAAGCGAAACCTATTTAAACCATATAAGCGAAACCCTGAATAACACACTTTCTAGGGTTTTGTGCCATGACTAAACTATCTCACTTCTAGACTCGATACAAGACGTAATCAACAGACGTAATGCACCAACATTTGGCCCCTGAGATTAAAGCTAGTGTTAAGGCATCGAGGCCTACAACTTTCAGATCAGTAGCTGATCTATCTCTCTCACTCACTCAGGACGTGGTCAGGTTGAGAGCACTTAGGAACTCGGAAGAGAATAAGAGAAAGCGTGAGGACGATACCTCACGGAGATCGGAGAAGAGACACCGAGGGAATAACGACCATAGAAAAGGGTCAAGATCGAAGAGAGATGGGCAACAGTCGGGGGATAAACCCAAATGCAAAACCTGCAAGAAAAACCACTTTGGGAAATGTCGTTTTGAGTCGAAATCGCAGTCCCACACGAGACCATGTGGAATCTGCAAATCTACTGATCATACGACTTTGAAGTGTAAGGGTCTGAAGGATGCAACCTGTTACGGTTGCAACGAGAAAGGGCACATTAAGTCTAATTGCCCAAAGTACGCTAAGAAAGCCGATGATGGAAAGAAGACCAATGCAAGGGTCTTCAGGATGGACGCTAAGGAAGCCGTTCAAGATGACAACGTTATTACAGGTACTTTTCTTGTAAATGATGTTTTTGCTAGAGTCTTGTTTGATTCTGGAGCGGATAAGTCTTTTGTAGATAACAAGTTTTGTGAGTCGTTAAAATTGCCTGTAAAAGCCTTAAGTGTGAAGTATGAGGTGGAGTTAGCTGATGGAACCATAGAAACAGCCTCAACTGTTTTAGATGGATGTGTTATATCCATTAGGAATCATTCTTTTCCTTTGTCCCTACTTCCCTTTAAGCTCGCCGGCTTTGATGTAGTCATAGGCATGGATTGGTTATCGCATAACCAAGCCCAAATTGTGTGAAACAGAAAGCAAGTCATAATTAAAACTCCTGCTGGGGAGTCACTTACCATCCAAGGGGATACACAGCATGGATTGCCTGAGCAAGTGTCCATGCTCAAGGCATCCAGATGTATGCAGAAGGGCTGTGTCATTTATATGGCGCAAGTTACTATAGACTAGCCAAAGCCTAAGATTGAAGATATCCCTATCATTTCGGAATATCCTGAAGTTTTTCCCGAAGAACTACCTGGTTTACCACCAGATAGGCAAGTGGAATTCCGGATTGACATCATCCCTGGTGCTGCACCAATAGCGAGAGCACCTTATAGGTTAGCACCAACGGAGATGAAGGAATTAAGGACGCAGTTGGATGATCTGTTAGCTAAAGGTTTTATTAGACCTAGTTCGTCTCCTTGGGGAGCGCCAATCTTATTTGTCAAGAAGAAGGATGGATCGATGCGTTTGTGCATCGACTACCGTGAGCTTAATAAAGTCACTATCAAGAATAGATATCCTCTGCCCAGGATCGACGATCTGTTCGATCAGTTACAAGGAGCAAGCTATTTTTCTAAGATCGACTTGAGGTCGGGCTATCATCAGTTGAAGGTCAAGGATGAAGATGTACACAAGACAGCGTTTAGGACTCGTTATGGACATTACGAGTTCCTAGTGATGCCTTTCGGGCTCACTAACGCACCAGCCGCATTCATGGATCTCATGAATCGCGTCTGCAAGCCTTATCTGGATAAATTCGTCATCGTCTTTATTGACGACATCCTTATTTACTCGAAGAACAAAGCCGACCACGAGAAACACCTTCGTTGTACTCTCAAACTACTTCATCAAGAGAAGCTCTATGCCAAGTTCTCGAAGTGTGAATTCTGGCTTCGAGAAGTCCAGTTTTTGGACACGTTGTTAGCGAGCGTGGTATCCAAGTGGATCCCGCTAAAGTTGAAGCTGTTATGAATTGGCAAGAGCCAAAGACGCCTACGGAAATTCGCAGTTTTCTGGGTTTAGCTGGATACTATAGGCGTTTCATCGAAAACTTTTCAAGGATTGTTGCGCCCTTAACCGCGTTGACACGAAAGAAAGTTAAGTTTGATTGGGGCCCTAAGCAGCAAGAGTCCTTCGACATTCTGAAGAAAAAGTTGAGCAATGCACCAGTGCTAACATTGCCCGACGGTATAGAAGAATTTGTGGTGTATTGTGATGCATCACACACTGGTATGGGCTGTGTACTCATGCAGAAAGGCAAGGTTATTGCCTACGCTTCACGACAACTGAAGGTGCACGAAAAGAACTACACCACCCACGATTTAGAATTGGGTGCCGTTGTATTTGCATTAAAACTCTGGAGACATTACTTATATGGTACCAAGTGTGTGATCTATTCAGATCACAAGAGCCTTCAACATTTGTTTAATCAGAAGGACTTGAATATGCGACAGAGACGATGGATGGAAACTCTAAATGATTACGATTGTGAAATAAAATACCATCCAGGTAAAGCAAATGTGGTCGCTGACGCTTTAAGCAGAAAAGAAAGAGTAAAGCCAATAAGAATCAATGCCAAGCGCATCGAAATTAGGAATGATTTGAACGAAAGAATATTGGCTGCACAGAGGGAAGCTGTGTTAGAAGCCAACTACCCTGAAGAAAAATTGGGAGTAACTGAGGAACAGTTATCCCATGACAAAGACGGAATGTTAAGATTAAATGGACGAATATGGGTTCCAGTTTTTGGAGGACTTCGAGATGTTATCCTCCAGGAAGCCCACAGTTCCAAATATTCCGTTCATCCTGGAGCTGACAAGATGTATCAGGATTTAAAAGCAAATTACTGGTGGATTGGTTTGAAAAAGTCCATAGCTGCTTATGTGTCTAAATGTTTGACTTGTGCGCAAGTCAAAGCGGAACACCAGAAACCGTCAGGTTTGTTACAACAACCTGAAATTCCCACATGGAAATGGGAGATGGTGACAATGGATTTCATCACCAAGTTGCAAAAGACAAGAAAGGGAAATGATACTATATGGGTCATAGTAGATAGACTGACGAAGTCAGCACATTTTCTACCCATCAAGGAGACTTATAGCTCCGCTATGCTAGCCCAGTTATACGTTGATAAGATTGTAGCTTTGCATGGAATACCTGTGTCTATTATCTCTGATAGAGATACTAGATACACGTCACATTTTTGGAAAAGTTTCCAACAATCTTTGGGCACTTGTTTGAATTTTAGTACGGCTTATCATCCACAGACTGACGGTCAGAGTGAGCGTACTATTCAAACTTTGGAAGACATGCTACGTGCATGTGCGATCGATTTGGGTGGTAGTTGGGATAAGAACCTACCACTAATTGAATTCTCCTACAACAATAGCTACCACACCAGCATAAAAGTTGCGCCTTTTGAGGCCTTATACGGTAGAAAGTGTAGATCACCTATTTGTTGGGCAGAAGTTGGAGATGTCCAACTGTCAGGACCAGAAATTGTTTTTGAGACGACGGACAAGATTGTCCAGATTCGCGATCGTTTGAAAGCTGCCAGAGAAAGGCAGAAAAGTTATGCGGATCCACAACGTAAAGATTTTCACTTCGAAGTAGGTGATAAAGTGTTGCTTAAGGTATCACCCTGGAAGGGGGTGATGCGATTTGGTAAGAAAGGCAAGCTAAGCCCAAGATACATAGGACCTTTCGAGATTATCGAACGTGTCGGGTCAGTTGCTTATAAGTTGAACTTGCCTGAAGAACTTAGTGCTATCCATAATGTGTTCCACATCTGTAATTTGAAGAAGTGTTCCGCTGAGGAACCACTGGTTATACCATATATGGATGTACATATAGATGAAAGCTTGAAATTTGTGGAAAAGCCGTTGTCGATTGAAGACCGAAAGGTAAAGAAACTTCGAAGGAAGCACATACCTATTGTTAAGGTCAAATGGGATGCCCGTAGAGGTCCCGAATACACGTGGGAGGTAGAATCCACGATGAAAGAAAAATACCCTCATTTGTTTCAGTAAATCTCGGGGTCGAGATTTCTTTTAAGGGGGTGAGGATGTAACACCTCGGAAATTCAGGTCCAATAATGTCTTGACACGTGTCATGGACTTTGAATATGTAAAAACATACTTTAGAGGGACTAAAGTTGACAAACGGTGAAACTGTGTGAATATAAGGGTCCAAAGTGTCAACAATTGATAAATAGGCCCTACAATAGCCCTACATGGTGTTTATAATCTTAAACGGATGAATCATGGATCATACGAAGCGAAAAGTGGAAGAAAGTGAGGAATTACAAACTACAGGGGCTAAATGTGTCAACATGTTGAAAGTATACCTCTGAGTGATCCTTTGGCAAACCCGAAGCTTTGTAATGATAAAATATACTCACGAGTATATATGATAAAAATTTCATGAAGTTTCGTGAACGTATGAGAAAGTTATGATTAAAACCGTATACGAAAGGTTAAATACGTTATCGTGAATTTCGTGACTTTTCGGGTAAGCGCAAAGTGAACCGAGGACTTTGCCAAGTTTATAAAAGTCCCAAGGTTCCTAAAAACCAGATTTGAGGGTCTAGAGTGCCAAATAAATGAACAAAACAACGTTTCAAAGATCAGGGACTGAATCGCAAAATGGCTGAAACCTGCTGAACTGGTCGACCACTCGCACGCGGCCCGCGAGGGGCCTGTCGCGGCCCGCGACCTAGCGCCCAGCGACAAAAGTCGCGACCAGCTGCCAGTTATGACCTGTTTCGAGTTGTTTGCAGCTGTAAACGATTCAGGGAATGCACCAATCGGTTTTCATGCAATTGTGGACACTTGTATAAGTCTTGCAACACCTGTATACCCCTATGGCAGCCTCACAACACATTAAAATCTGAGTATAAGGCTCTTGTAGTTGCAACATATGAACACTTGAACTTCAAAAATTCACAAGACCTTTCCTGGAGCTCTCTGGACGCCAAGGCACCCTCATAGTGATCTCTAAGCTTGTTTAGGACCATTGTAAGTATTCATATCCTTCTCTAATTCGTTCTAGCTTAGTGTATTTACCGAAAGTCAAAGTATCGTAATTTAAATTTGACTTTATGATTAAACGAGATTGGCTCTGTCAAATCTCAAATTGAAAGTACCTACATGTTGGTATTTATGAGTATAACAAACCCCTAAAAGGGTATGTTCAGATTCACACTCTAAGCATGCTAATTGTCGAGTCAAAGTTCTTCTTAAAAAGTCAACAGAATGTGTTTTTGCAAATTTAAACATAATCAGTAATGTAGGCTACATGCAACCTGTTTGATCATCAAAATAACTTTATAAATAATGTAAGAACATGTTTCAACTTGATCAACTCGACAATTTTCAGTTTAAATACGAATCGGAACCGAAAGTCACATAAATTGACTTTTTCTTTGACTATCGGTTCTGATCCGAACATGCATGTTAAGATCTGCATTAGAGCATATTTTTGACCAACTTTCATATATGTTTAACCCTCTGGAATTTTACATCTTGGTTCCATGTTTAACCGATTCATATGCATGTTACCGGTTTATGCTTAAATATGACTATTTTGCCCTTTTTGCTATAAAACGTGATTTTTGAAAAAGTGAAAGACTAGAAACATTTGTTACTGATATATAAACTTGCACCGAAAATTTCATATCAGTTTGAGGTCCAGAATAAGAATTATGCTCATTATCGTAAATTACAAGCTTTATGTTACTTAAACGGCGTAATTAGCATATAACCCACTTAAACCCACTTTTTAATATAAAACTTTCTACTCACTGATATTATATAATATTTTAGGATTTTTAAAGATTTTTATTTTATTTTTGGCTGATCATAACATAGGTTTCTAAGTTTAATTCGGTAAATACCGAATTTGCCCTTTTAGGCCATAAAACGAGTTTTATAAATCCTTTTGACCCCAAACCTTTTTCTACTGATTTTATTTGTTAAATATAATACTTTGAGCCTTCTGGAAATATAAAAATATCAGATTTCTTTTACAAACCCGGAAATGGCTCCAAATCGCCTTTTTACGCATTTTTATCGCATAGTATGTACTATAGTCATATTAAACCTATAAGGTTGATACCTACTGATGTTTTTAGTATATTTTTATAAAATAACAGTAAGTATAAGTTTATAAACTCAGATTCCCAATTTTGACATTTTAAGCCCTTGTAAAATTACCAAAATACCCCTAACGAGCATAGTTTGGTTTTAAATGATAAGTTTCATATATGGATCATACCCTACTGTTATAATATGTTAAATTAATTATTTTTACTGTATAAATCAGACCTACAACTCAGACTTCTAATTTAACTCTTTTACATACTTTAAAATGACCAAAATGCCCTTATGAGGCATGAATTGTGTTTAAATCCGTTTTGGGCATAATAGGAAATAACTTACTGATGTTACATCATATTTATAGCATATTATCTCTGGGAACTTGCATATGACTCTTATGGCTACCCGTAACGCTCTTTTCGCGTTCGGTTCGGTTTATGTAAACTAGTTTGCATAAATAGACCGAGACGGGTCAAACATTATCATTTTTGTCTGAAAATCCAGAATGTACTTAGTATACCCATATTAAACAAGTATTCCAACTTGTCGGGTCTAAATCACATTCTATCCGGTCTTCGCTTAATCGTGCGTTTAAACCGTTTCGTCCTTTTAAATAACCGGTCTAAGCTTTAGCTTAAATAAAGACCGTTAGAAATCTAATAGGTTATTTATAAACCTTCGTTCCAGATTAGGAGCACCGGTAAAAGCTACCTGCCTTTTTGCTTGTTGAGATAAATACTTACCAAGGTAAATACTTTTAACTTATTTTCCCTATACGGGCTTGGGGTACGGTATATAAAATACCGCTTGGTCTAGCATTAAATTCTTTAATCGAATAGTGGTTAAATTTATTGAGATGCTATGTTTTGATTGTGTGTTTTGTTTGCTTAAAGCCTTTGGGGGGTTAATGACCATGTCCCGGATATCCTCGGCATTATCTTACGAGATGGCCACGACCTGAGCACGGGGTGTAGGCGTACACCTGTCAAGTGTATAACTCAATATTGTGGTGTGTCTATTGATCTTTAACCCGGCACGAACCGGGCTACTGAACGCATAAGTAACATGTAAATCCTTTACAAGATTATGCAATATAATTATCCCAAGTTATAAAATATTTTTGTGCCACGAGCATTCAAATCAATTTTCAATCATTTCAAATGAGTCAGTTAATTTGTATTTACCAGTGTAAACTGACGTATTTTTCCCAAAAGGTTAAGTGCAGGTACTACACGTAATAGGTTGGTTGTCTTCTAGAGCGTCCACAATAAGTCTCGCAAGCTTGGACGACATTAAACTGTTGAACAATATCTTATTCTATTTTGATCCGCCTGTGGATCCGTTTCAACTATTAGTGATATTTATTATTACGTTTTATTAAAGTTGAAATGAATCTATCTTTGCTTCCGCTGTGCATTATTACATTGTGTTGTTTGTCTATGATGATACCAACTACGTCACTATACTCCCCACCGGGCCCACCGGTGACACGTGGAAAAATAGGGGTGTGACAACCTTGCAGGTCTGAAACTTTCAAAAATGGCAGAACAGGCCCCTGTGCGCGTATCGTCGTGTTTTGGTACTTCTAACACCCGTCAAACCCAATTTCAAGCTCCACAATGATGTTAAAGTATAGGGAAGTTAAAATGTGCTCAAAAGTATCTCGGATGTCGGTTCGTTTGGTCGTACGATTGCGTTGTTCGGTTAAATACGACGGAATGCGCACAAGCGCGAAAAACGATCCAAATTGAGCGACGAATGGATTTTTCTCATGCCATACACTAAAATAAAATATTTTAGTGCTTACATAAATTTTTGGATATCCGGATTTATTCAGAACGTAAGTTATGCGCGAAAGTGCAAACTTATGCACTTTTTGACACTTTTAGTCCCTGAATGACCCAAAAGTTTATTTAACACACCGAACCCCTCAAAGCCTATTTCTATGCTATATAAAGGATATTTAAGGTGTGTTTAACTTATGGTCATGTTCCAGAATGTTTGTTACAGTTCAAATTGGCATACTTTCGAAGTTTGTCAAGTTTAGTCCTTGTAAGCGATTAAACTTGATTTTGCCATACCAAATCCTTCAAAACTTATTTCTAAGTTATGTAAAGGTTATTTAAGGTATGTTAAGCCTATTTCACTATTCCGGAGTGTTCGTTGCATTAAACTGGTTATATTTACGCATCAGTGCGCGTATAACCTTCTAGAAAGCGATTTAGAGCTTGAAATCGAACAAGAATTGATATGTGCAAAAGATACACATATTTATACAGATTCCAAGTATGAAATACAATATTTCATTGGCTTGGTATTTGTTTGATGGTCGTAGTGACCCAGGTGTCACAAGACGAGCTAGGTCTAATGAAACCTTTGGCTAGCAGGTCATCTAATTGCGCCTCAACTCCTTCATCTCCGTTGGTGCCAACCTATAAGGTGCTCTAGCTACAGGTGCTGCTCCGGGGATGATGTCAATTTTGAATTCCACTTGCCTATCTGGTGGTAAACCAGGTAGTTCTTCGGGGAAAACTTCGGGATATTTAGAAATGATGGGGATATCCTCAATCTTAGGCTTCGGCTCATCGATAGTCACTTGTGCCATGTAGATAACACAACCCTTCTTCAAACATCTAGAGGCCTTGAGCATGGACACTTGCTTGGGCAGTCCATATTGGGTGTCTCCCTGAATGGTAAGTGGCTCACCAGACGGAGTCTTAATTACCACTTGCTTCTTATTGCACACTATCTGGGCTTGGTTATGCGATAACCAATCCATACCTATCACTATATCAAAACCGGCTAGCTTAAAGGGAAGTAAGGACAAAGGAAAAGAGTGGTTCCTAATGGATATAACACATCCATCTAACACAGTTGAGGCGGTTTCTAAGGTTCCATCAGCTAATTCCACCTCATACTTCACATTTAAGGCTTTAACAGGTAAATTCAGTAACTTACAAAACTTATTATCTACAAATGATTTATCAGCTCCTGAATCAAAAAGCACTCTCTCATAGACATCATTTATGAGGAAGGTACCTGTGATCACATTGTCATCTTGAACTGTCACACCCCGACCACGTAGAACATACAAAGCGTGGCGGAAACATCGGGGAGTGTTGTAACAGAATTAATTGTGTCAAATCCATGGCAATTGAAGTTTCGTTTTATTGATTAAAGTGTTACAATGTCTTAACAAACAAGGAAATATGACATAATTAACTAGTCTTGCATCTTTTATTGTCACTAAAGCCCAAGTCTGCCTATATGTATCTTGATCATCTTATGCAACAGCTCCTGAAAAACACATGTGAAAATAGGTACGTCAGCATAAAAATGCCTGTGAGATACATAGGTTTTGTGAAAATAGGTTCCATGACTTATGTTTGAGAAAATGTTTAGTCATGAACCTTGTAATTTGCTTTGTTTTGTAAATCATTTGAAAAACAATGAGTTCAGATGATATGTATAAATAAGTGAATAATGTATGGTTAAATGAATAACCATAGTAAAATGGATTTGTATAAGATAAGTTGTTTGTAAAACAATGTCTTGTGAAAAGTATGTTATTTGTATAAAATGTTCTATGTCTCAAACTGAAGTGATTCAAATAATGCTACAATATGTAATACCATACAAACACTTATATATAGGAAGTACCAGCGGCGTATCCACCATGCTTGTATCATATTACACACGCATCGTTACTTAATCACTTAATCAAACCAAAACACCAAAGTAATGTTTAACAGTTGTAGAAATGTTTATGTATGGTCAAATACGGTTCACACGGTTCACCGATACAAACGGTTCACAGATACACACGGTTCACAGAGTACAAACGGTTCACAGATACAAACGGTTCACAGATACAAACGGTTCACGGATACAAACGGTTCATAGATATCAACGGATCACAGAGACAACGGTTCACAGATATCAACGGATCACAGAGACAAATGGTTCACATATATCAACGGATCACATAGTCAAATGATTACAACGGTTCACATAGTCAAATGTTTACAACGGTTCAATATGTAGTATAATGTGTTCATATGCTGGATAAGCATATGCAACAGAAAAGCAATGTAAAACAATGTACTAAGTATGCACATAATGGACACACCTAGCATGAAATGTAATGAAATCATGTACTATAATGTACTAACGAACATAGCAGGTATATGATGTGAAAACAGGAAAGCATGAAAGTAACAAGTAGGCACATGTATTTCACCCCAAAACAGTTTGGAAAACAGTAAAAGAGGGGTCTATGTACTCACTTGAGATTGCTCAGATGTATAAAGATAACCACCAAGTAATGCTAGAGATCTCGGAATATCAAACGGCACCTAATATAGGTAACTACATTAATAAACCGGACCTAAATCGGAAGATCGGATAGAATGAGGGCTCGTAAATCAAATGAGTATGGGAACTCATGTAGTATGGTTTAATAAAGCCTACATACTAAATGCAACCTAACCTAAGTGCTTGTGACCCATTACGACCCGTTTAGGTAGCTTATGCTACTTTAACGCGTCGTTCGCGTGAAACGCGTTCGGACCGCCTAACTAGTCCTATGACAAGTAATATATGCCTTAACATGTCTAATATGGTTGTCAAATCAGTTTAGATGTCAAAAGTTATGTTACATATGTTTAAAATGAATTTTGGCATCAACGGGGTATTTTGGTAATTTACCTAAGGCATATAAACTACCTATCATACAACTACTTAACGAAGCGACCATAAGGTATAACCTCGTAAGGTTATTCCCTATATACTATGGTCACCTAATGTGTTTGGTCGGATCCTAATGATCGACCAAACGGGTCGGGTTCGAAAGTATAAGCGATTGTTTAGATCGCTTACCTTACGACCCTATATAAGCACTAAACTAAAAGTGACGAGTTAAGCATGTTAAAACATGCTTAACTAAGTTTAGAAAAATAGGTTTGGTATCACAACAAACGGTTGTGATACCTAAGAGTTGTTTGGTTACAAAATACGCAAGAATACGTATTCTGCCCGGAACTACGGCTCGTCACTGAGCCTAGATAACGTGGTAATCAGTAGGTATAGTCACTAGGGACTATAACCATCGTGATCACGCTCACGTTATGAAGTTCAAACGAACTTCGCATTGAACATAAACTGGTTAATGCAGAAAGTCAAATAAAGTTTGACTTTCGGACTCGAAAGCGATAAAAGAACGAAAGAATACTTACGAAAGGTCCCCGAATGCTAATCAAGATCAAAATAGCTCAGGTATGAAACAAAGGTTTCAACTTAGAGCACAAATGATCAGATTCTTGTGAGAAATGTGTGCAAATGTGATGGGTATTTATAGATTTCGGGTAACCGTTAAGATCGTTTCATGAAAACCGTGCTCGAATCTCATGCGTACATTTGTCAAAATGTTATGGTTACTGAAATGGCCTATTAAGAGCTGAAAGGGCAAGTTTAGAACTTGTGGTTGTGGTTTAATCAGCTGATAATCTGCTGACTGTTTGATATTATCTGTTCTGGCACAGGCTAGCGCACCGCTACCTAATAAGTGTAGCGCACCGCTAAGCTTAAGTTTGGCAGATTTACACTTTTGGTCCCTGCAGCCCCTAAACTTGGTTTTCGATGCATTTTTGACACGTTTAAGCCCCGTTAACCCCATTTCAAAACTCTAAAATGAAGTTAAAGTATAGGGAACTTAAAACATGCTCAAAAATATCTCGGATGTCGGTTCGTTTGGCCGTACTGTCGCGATGTTCGGTTAATTACGACGGAACGCGCATACGCGCGAAAAACGATCCAAATGACGCGACGAATGGATTTTTCTTGAGGCGAACACTAAAATAAAATATTTTAGTGCTTACATAAATTTTTGGATGTCCGGATGTATTCAGAACGTAAGTTACGCGTAAAAATGCAAACTTGTGCACTTTTTGACGCTTTTAGTCCCTAAATGACACACAAGTTTATTTTAGCATACCGAACACCTCAAAGCCTATTTCTAAGCTATGTAAAGGATATTTATGGTATGTTTAACTTATGGTCATGTCCCGGAAGGTCTGTTACAGTTCAAATTGGCATACTTTCGCAGTTTGTCAAATTTAGTCCCTGTAAGCGAATAAACTTTGATTTCACTACACCAAACCTTCCAAAACTTATATCTAAGTTATGTAAAGGTTATTTAAGGTATGTTAAGCCTATTTCACTATTCCGGAGTGTTTGTTGCATTAAACTGGTTATATTTACGCATCAGTGCGCGTATAACCTTCCAGAAAGCGATTTAGAGCTTGAAATCGAACAAGAGTTGATATGTGCAAAAGATACACATATTTATACAAGTCCAAAGTATGAAATACAATATTTCATTGGTTTGGCATTTGTTTGATGGTTGAAATGACACAGGTGTTACAGTCTCCCCTACTTTAGGAAATTTCGTCCCGAAATTAATTCGTAAGAGTCTATTTGTGACTTTGTGTCAGATAACCACCAGAGATATGTAAAGCATAATCCTGTCATTTCCTTAACGGACATTCTTCAGAACGAAAATGAACAAACGGAGTCAATTTCCTCAACGAGTATTCTTCAGAAGCGGAAATGAAGGAATAAACAAACGGGGATCCATTTCCTTAACGGAAAATCTTCTGAACGAAAATGAACAAACGGAGTCATTTTCAACAGATGCTTCCTCAGAAACGGAAATGAAAATGATAAACAAACGGATATTCATTTCCTCAACGGACAAATCTTCAGAAACGAAAATGAACAAACAGAGTCATTTTCAACGGTTGCTTCCTCAGAAACGGAAATGAAAATGGTAGACAAACGGATATTCATTTCCTCAACGGACAAATCTTCAGAAACGAAAATGAACAAACAGAGTCATTTTCAACGGTTGCTTCCTCAGAAACGGAAATGAAAATGGTAGACAAACGGATATTCATTTCCTCAACGGATAATCTTCAGAAACGAAAATGAACTAACGGAGTCATTTTCAACGGTTGTTTCCTCAGGTTCGTAAATGAAGGATTAAACAACGGATATTCATTTCCTCAACGTGTAATCTTCAGAAACGAAAATGAACAAACGGAGTCATTTTCAACGGTTGCTTCCTCAGAAACGGAAATGAAAATGGTAGACAAACGGATATTCATTTCCTCAACGGATAATCTTTAGAAACGAAAATGAACAAACAGAGTCATTTACAACGGTTATTTCCTCAGGTTCGGAAATGAAGGATTAAACAACGGATATTCATTTCCTCAACGGATAATCTTCAGAAACGAAAATGAACAAACGGAGTCATTTTCAACGGTTGCTTCCTCAGGTTCGGAAATGAAGGATTAAATAAACAGATATTCATTTCCCTCGATGGGTACTCTTCAGAACGAAATTGCACAAACGGAGTCATTTTCCTCAACGGGTATTCTTCAGAATTGGAAATGAAGGATAAACGGATATTCATTTCCTCAACGAAAAATCTTCAGAAGTGAAAAATGAATAGCTAGTTCATTTTTCCTCAACGGATACTTCATCAGAATTGGAAATGAATTAGAGTTAACTTCTAGGTACATGACAAAGCTCGCTGTGGTTTCTGTGCACAAAATTCCATAATTATGTATGCATCCATAATTACGTAATTCCTTGCATAGTCCGCACAGTTTGTCTTGTAATGTTCATAATCACATAATCACATAGTTGTTTAATTGTTATTATCTTGTTATTGATTGCAGTTAACTTGGCACCTCGTACTTCGTTTCTCTTGGAAGAAACGGGTACTTAGGATTTTCATGAAAAACGCAAGAGATCATACAATGGAAGAAATTTGGGAGTAGTCTGTTCTTCAAGGAATGCGGTTCCTTGATTGTCGGTATTGTAGGGGATATGTTGTTTATACATACAATCACATAAATATATTGCAATGTAAAAGATTTATTTATAAACAACGATAACAACTGTTTCTTGGATCTTGACAACAAAAGAAAAATAATACATAAGACGTGATTATTTCTAAACGATGTTGTCTTCTGATTGATCATATGCTCATCCCTGCGCTGGATTTGCATTAGCAAGTCTTGGGCAATTCCTACGAAAATGGCCCATCTCGCCACAGTTGTAGCAAGATCCTGGTGGAAAACGAGCTTGAGCAGGATAGTTCCCAGCTTGATTTGGTGTAACTGCGGTTGGGCAAACCCTAGCTGTATGACCTATAAGTCCGCAAACTTGGCATGTGCGGCACTTCACCCCAGCATGATGGTGTAGGCCACATTGGTTGCACAAGGGTGCAGTTCCGTTGTAGGGTTTCCTGGCAGGGGGTTGAGCTGGTTGGTTGAGGACGGCTTGATCATTGTGAGCGACCACAGCGTAGTTCTGAGAAGCCTTTCGCTTCTTTGACCTCTTAGGGGATCCAGTCTGTTCATCCATGATCTTTGATTCCTCGATTGGTTCCGATTCTTCGACCGGCTTCTTGTCACCTTTTCGGAAAAGTTTACCTTTCCTGATCTTTGATTCAGTCAAGGTTGCAGATAGCTCAATGGCCTGTCTAACTGTAGTAGGGTTGCTACTAGTCACAATGTCTTGTATTGAGTTAGGGAGGCCATCAATGTACTTTTCGATTGCCTTATCCAAAGGCGTGACCATGTTTGGGCATAACAGACTTAACTCCTCATAACGGTCCGTGTAGGCTCGATACTCACCGCTGTCTTGCTCAAGATTGTCGAATTCCCTTTCCAAAGCCCTGATCTCGTGTCGAGGACAGAATTCCTTCATCATAAGGGCTCTAAGTTCAGCCCATGTCTGTGCTAGAGCAACTTCTGCACCACGATCTCTCATAACCCCGTTCCACCACGTAAGGGCTCTCTTCTGGAACACACTCGAAGCAAACTCGACCTTGCGATTGTCAGGACACTGCACGTGGCGGAAAGTATTCTCAATGCTCTCGAACCATTGAAGAAGCCCAGTCGCTCCCTCCGAACCACTAAACTTGAGTGGTTTTGCCGAGTTAAAACTCTTGAAATTGCATACTCCATTGTTGTTGTTGTTGGCTTGATTCCATTGAGCAAAGAGGTTTGGGAATTGAGCAGCCATTTGCTGTGCAATAATTTCTGCCAGTTCGGCAGTCGCTATCTGGTTCTCGCGTCGAGGAGGCATTCTAAAAGAGGAAACATGAAAAGAAACGAGTGAGAGATTTAGACGAAAAGAATGAGATGAAACAAATCTGATGAAAGCAAGGGTAGTGGTCATTTGTTTGTTACCACAAGGTAAACAAACGACACACAGTGACTAATCAAAGTAAATGGGTCAAAATAATGTATCGCGAAGACATGCTCGCCTATAAGTGAACACTCATCCCAAGAATTCCCAGGTAAGCACAACTGGTCTCGCGTCTGATGAGATGTATACGAAGTGCTTGCCTAGACAGAAAACCCAGAATACAGGCATTCACCCTTCCAGTTTGCACGTGTTCACATTATTTAAAACCCAAAACCTTAACGAGATTTTGAAAATTCAAAGGGGTTCAAAACCTTACAATAGAGGGTTCAAAACCTTGTAATAAATCATCCTAGAACAGATGATTAGTTTTCAAAGCGGTTTTGAAATTCATGTTCTTGATGTGGTCGTCGCCTAAGGATAGGTGACGGTATTGTTTTATGACTAAACGCAAGTAAACTCGCGTTAGGGTCCTAAGAAAAGTTATAGACTAGGTCAAAGCATTACTAATAACCTAATTCCCTATAATCATTGGCTCTGATACCATCTTTTCTGTCACACCCCGACCACGTAGAACATACAAAGCGTGGCGGAAACATCGGGGAGTGTTGTAACAGAATTAATTGTGTCAAATCCATGGCAATTGAAGTTTCGTTTTATTGATTAAAGTGTTACAATGTCTTAACAAACAAGGAAATATGACATAATTAACTAGTCTTGCATCTTTTATTGTCACTAAAGCCCAAGTCTGCCTATATGTATCTTGATCATCTTATGCAACAGCTCCTGAAAAACACATGTGAAAATAGGTACGTCAGCATAAAAATGCCTGTGAGATACATAGGTTTTGTGAAAATAGGTTCCATGACTTATGTTTGAGAAAATGTTTAGTCATGAACCTTGTAATTTGCTTTGTTTTGTAAATCATTTGAAAAACAATGAGTTCAGATGATATGTATAAATAAGTGAATAATGTATGGTTAAATGAATAACCATAGTAAAATGGATTTGTATAAGATAAGTTGTTTGTAAAACAATGTCTTGTGAAAAGTATGTTATTTGTATAAAATGTTCTATGTCTCAAACTGAAGTGATTCAAATAATGCTACAATATGTAATACCATACAAACACTTATATATAGGAAGTACCAGCGGCGTATCCACCATGCTTGTATCATATTACACACGCATCGTTACTTAATCACTTAATCAAACCAAAACACCAAAGTAATGTTTAACAGTTGTAGAAATGTTTATGTATGGTCAAATACGGTTCACACGGTTCACCGATACAAACGGTTCACAGATACACACGGTTCACAGAGTACAAACGGTTCACAGATACAAACGGTTCACAGATACAAACGGTTCACGGATACAAACGGTTCACAGATATCAACGGATCACAGAGACAACGGTTCACAGATATCAACGGATCACAGAGACAAACGGTTCACAGATATCAACGGATCACATAGTCAAATGATTACAACGGTTCACATAGTCAAATGTTTACAACGGTTCAATATGTAGTATAATGTGTTCATATGCTGGATAAGCATATGCAACAGAAAAGCAATGTAAAACAATGTACTAAGTATGCACATAATGGACACACCTAGCATGAAATGTAATGAAATCATGTACTATAATGTACTAACGAACATAGCAGGTATATGATGTGAAAACAGGAAAGCATGAAAGTAACAAGTAGGCACATGTGTTTCACCCCAAAACAGTTTGGAAAACAGTAAAAGAGGGGTCTATGTACTCACTTGAGATTGCTCAGATGTATAAAGATAACCACCAAGTAATGCTAGAGATCTCGGAATATCAAACGGCACCTAATATAGGTAACTACATTAATAAACCGGACCTAAATCGGAAGATCGGATAGAATGAGGGCTCGTAAACCAAATGAGTATGGGAACTCATGTAGTATGGTTTAATAAAGCCTACATACTAAATGAAACCTAACCTAAGTGCTTGTGACCCATTACGACCCGTTTAGGTAGCTTATGCTACTTTAACGCGTCGTTCGCGTGAAACGTGTTCGGACCGCCTAACTAGTCCTATGACAAGTAATATATGCCTTAACATGTCTAATATGGTTGTCAAATCAGTTTAGATGTCAAAAGTTATGTTACATATGTTTAAAATGAATTTTGGCATCAACGGGGTATTTTGGTAATTTACCTAAGGCATATAAACTACCTATCATACAACTACTTAACTAAGCGACCATAAGGTATAACCTCGTAAGGTTATTCCCTATATACTATGGTCACCTAATGTGTTTGGTCGGATCCTAATGATCGACCAAAAGGGTCGGGTTCGAAAGTATAAGCGATTGTTTAGATCGCTTACCTTACGACCCTATATAAGCACTAAACTAAAAGTGACGAGTTAAGCATGTTAAAACATGCTTAACTAAGTTTAGAAAAATAGGTTTGGTATCACAACAAACGGGTGTGATACCTAAGAGTAGTTTGGTTACAAAATACGCAAGAATACGTATTCTGCCCGAAACTACGGCTCGTCACTGAGCCTAGATAACGTGGTAATCAGTAGGTATAGTCACTAGGGACTATAACCATCGTGATCACGCTCACGTTATGAAGTTCAAACGAACTTCGCATCGACCATAAACTGGTTAATGCAGAAAGTCAAACAAAGTTTGACTTTCGGACTCGAAAGCGATAAAAGAACGAAAGAATACTTACGAAAGGTCCCCGAATGCTAATCAAGATCAAAATAGCTCAGGTATGAAACAAAGGTTTCAACTTAGAGCACAAATGATCAGATTCTTGTGAGAAATGTGTGCAAATGTGATGGGTATTTATAGATTTCGGGTAACCGTTAAGATCGTTTCATGAAAACCGTGCTCGAATCTCATGCGTACATTTGTCAAAATGTTATGGTTACTGAAATGGCCTATTAAGAGCTGAAAGGGCAAGTTTAGAACTTGTGGTTGTGGTTTAATCAGCTGATAATCCGCTGACTGTTTGATATTATCTGTTCTGGCACAGGCTAGCGCACCGCTACCTAATAAGTGTAGCGCACCGCTAAGCTTAAGTTTGGCAGATTTACACTTTTGGTCCCTGCAGCCCCTAAACTTGGTTTTCGATGCATTTTTGACACGTTTAAGCCCCGTTAACCCCATTTCAAAACTCTAAAATGAAGTTAAAGTATAGGGAACTTAAAACATGCTCAAAAATATCTCGGATGTCGGTTCGTTTGGCCGTACTGTCGCGATGTTCGGTTAATTACGACGGAACGCGCATACGCGCGAAAAACGATCCAAATGACGCGACGAATGGATTTTTCTTGAGGCGAACACTAAAATAAAATATTTTAGTGCTTACATAAATTTTTGGATGTCCGGATGTATTCAGAACGTAAGTTACGCGTAAAAATGCAAACTTGTGCACTTTTTGACGCTTTTAGTCCCTAAATGACACAAAAGTTTATTTTAGCATACCGAACACCTCAAAGCCTATTTCTAAGCTATGTAAAGGATATTTATGGTATGTTTAACTTATGGTCATGTCCCGGAAGGTCTGTTACAGTTCAAATTGGCATACTTTCGCAGTTTGTCAAATTTAGTCCCTGTAAGCGAATAAACTTTGATTTCACTACACCAAACCTTCCAAAACTTATATCTAATTTATGTAAAGGTTATTTAAGGTATGTTAAGCCTATTTCACTATTCCGGAGTGTTTGTTGCATTAAACTGGTTATATTTAAGCATCAGTGCGCGTATAACCTTCCAGAAAGCGATTTAGAGCTTGAAATCGAACAAGAGTTGATATGTGCAAAAGATACACATATTTATACAAGTCCAAAGTATGAAATACAATATTTCATTGGTTTGGCATTTGTTTGATGGTTGAAATGACACAGGTGTTACATGAACAGCTTCCTTTGCATCCATCCTGAAGACCATAGCATTGGTCTTTTTCCCATCCTCAGTCTTCTTTGCGAGTTTTGGGCAGTTGGTCTTGATATGCCATTTTCTGTTGCAACTATAGCACGTAGTGTTAGTGCACTACGTCTATTGACTTCGTCTTGTATCATGTAATAGGAGGTTTTAGAGTTTTTACATGTTAGCTTGATGATTTAGCTTGAAAGTGTCACATGTCATTTCAAGGGAAATCATGATTTAGCTTGAACTGGTTCAAGGGAAATCATGATTTAGCTTGAACAGTTTCAAGCTAAACCTCAACACTATATATAGGCTTCAAGCTAAATCAAGATTTAGCTTGAAGAACACTTTTGCACATTTGACTTTTGGAGAGCTCTAGTTCTAGAGAGAGAAACTAGAGAGAGAAAGTTGTCAAGTGATTCAAGGTTCATTGTACATTTCAGATATATCAATAGAATCACGTTTATAGTACGTTCTCGTGTGTTCGGTCACGCACGTTCACGGATTCCGCACGTCGAACGTGTCGTTACGCAATCGAACGGTGTCAAAACCGATCCTACAAGTGGTATCAGAGCAGGAGCTCGATTGCGTTGATCAAACAACAAGATTTGTACCAGATTACAACGATTTCAGATCTGAATCGCAACTTTTCTTCTTCATCTACTCTTTATTTCACGTTTTTGATGGATTTTCGACGAATTGAACGGGATTTCATGGTCCGAATTGGATGATTTTTTAGTATATTGTGCGAAAATAGTTGTTAAACAATCCTACCAAATTTCAGATCGTAATTCGTTGTAGTTTAGGAGAAATCTGAGTTTTTGTGTTCAAGTTCGTAACATTCAGCAGAATTTCGCTTGAAACAGCACTATTTCGCTTGAAAAAGTTGATGATTTCGCTTGAATCTGATGTTTTGGTCTTGATTTCGCTTCAACAGAACATGTGATTTCGCTTCAAGACAGAACAAACTTGATTTCGCTTCAACAGAACCTGTGATTTCGCTTCAAGTCAGAACAAATTTGATTTCGCTTCAAGTCAGAAAATTTGATTTCGCTTCAAACTGTTTAACACTTGATTTCGCTTGAAAGTTGTTGAACTGATTGATTTCGCTTGAAAGATGTTGACTAGCTGATTTCGCTTGAAAAGTGAAATTTCGTGTCGAGAACATTTCACGGATACCGAGTGTCAGTTTATTTTCAGTTTATTTGATATTGATTGTACTGATTGTGTTTATTTGTTTGTGATTCAAGGTGATTCAAGGTTTACATCATGGCTGAGGAATTCTTCAATACATTTTACAACGCGTTCGCAACTGAATCGTCTGAAGTAGCAAATGTTACACCAAAAACCATCACTAAGGTGCTCAACGAAAATATCAAGCATGATAACTTTTACGGAACACATTCAAAGCCACCAGCTCTTGATAGTATTGAGGATTATACCTGGTGGAAAGAACGCTTTCTCAACTGGGCAAAGGCGTATGCTCATGAAAGTTGGTTTTGCTTGGAGTATGGGTATGAAAAACCAAAAGACGATAAAGGCGAAGATCTTGTATTCAAGCAGTTTACTAGAGAAGATAAAGCTGAATTTGGAGCTGAACAGAGAATGATAGCATTGATCCAGTCCGCAATCAGAAACGATATCTTTGCTTTACTAACTCATGACGGGTCATCTAAGTCTGTCTGGGAAGCTTTACGTGTTAAAGCCGAAGGGGGTAAACAGATTAAAAAGAACAAAATCGCTTTATTAAAGAAAGAATTTGATCTGTTTGATAACATAAAAGGAGAGTCGGTGAGGCAAATGATTGAGAGATTCTGTCATCTAAAAATTGAATTGGAAAGATTAGAGATAAACAAAACAAGAGAGGAATTGATAGACAAAGTGATTGAAGCGTTACCACGAGCTGATCAGTGGCAAACGTTTGTTTTTATTTTGAAAAATGATGCTGTGTATGATAATATTACTCTTGATGCTTTGTTTGAAAAGATTGAAAGTCATGATCTGGAGTTGCAGAAGCAAAACAAGATGACTGATTCTTCACATCAACAGAATGTTGGCTTGTACTACAAAAGCAGTGTGCTTTCTGATAAAGGCGTTGGTTCACCAAAAACAGCATTTAGTGGTGAAAAGATGAAAGAACCACCAACAACGTCAACAAATCATCATTCTGGATATCATTCATCTTCAAAGACAAATTCTGATGATTCTGATGAAATTCTGTGCAACATTGCTCTTAAACTAAAGAATTCTCCTGCAATGAGCATCAATGCAGCGAAGCAGCAAATGAGTTTTCTTGCATCTGTTTTGGAGTCATATGAAGGTCTAGTAGCTGGCAAAATTGGAAACTCCGAATTGACCAAAGAAGACTACGACCAGATTGATCCGGAAGAGATGGAGCTCATTGACATCCGTTGGTGTTTAGCTAGTTGTATTCGAAGAGCTCAGAGGTATATGGAGATTACTGGAAAACAATCGCTTGGAGGTGCTTCAACAAAGCTTGGATTTGACAAATCTAAAGTGACTTGCTTCAAATGCAAGCAAAAGGGTCATTTCAAAAGAGAATGCAGAAATTCTGAAGTTGGTGAAAGAAGTGAACGTCCTTTCAACGATGATTATTATCGAAAGGCGATTTATCATCGAAGCAGAGAAGAACCAAAGTTGATTGAAGATAAGCCGAGAGAAAAATCAAGAGCTTATGCTGTAATTTACGAGGATGAAGGATATGATTGGAGTGAGGTTCTTCCAATTGATGATATTGTTGATGAAAAGTTCAAAGCTAAAGCCAAACAGGAAGAATTAAGTAAACATTATGCTCTTGTTGCTGAGATTCAAGATGAAAACAAAGACAAAGACATTGCTGAAGTTTCTGAAGAAAAAGTTGAGATCAAAGAGAAAACTCGGGAAGAGATCTTAAGTGAGAAGACTTACAGAGAAAGAAATGTTGTTTTAAATAGAATGGATGATATGCAAGAGGAGTATGAGATGGCTGTTGGTAGCAAACGATGGGATAAAAAGAGAGAATGTTACTATAACAGAGAAGGAGAACCGGTTGTTCCCAAGAAAGACATAATCTTCGATGATGTTCTTCTTGCTGTCCCGTTAAGAGCTGAGTACTATAGAAGAGTATTGAAAGATGACAAATATGCTAAGCAATATGAAAAGGATATCAGATATGCCATGTTATCGTGTCTGAGAAAAAGGGATGAAGAGAGAATGAAGAAGAATGTTGAAGAAATGGTGAACAATCTGAAGAAAGTTGCTGAAGAGGTTAAAGAAGAAACTGTTGAAGTTGAAGTTGTGAAGGAAATCAAAAGTGAAGAAATTGTTGTGAATGAAGGGGTTGAAAAAGCTGTTACTGAAGAACAGCAGATTGAAGAAGAGGTGAAGAAAGAAGAAAAGAATGAGAATTTGAAAGTTGGTGATGTTGGTAATGAAGTTAGTGTTGAAGAAAAGCAGAATGTTGCTGAGCAGACAGAGATTGCTGAAAACACCGAAGTGCCAATCACTGAGGTAAATTCTGATTCTGAAAACTTAAAACAGATTGATAAGTGCAAGAAATGCATGGAACCGTGCAGAGCTTGTACTGAAAAAGATGAGCAATTTAGAACAAGAGATCTTGAGTTCACAAAAATTGAAAAGATTTTCAAAGAAAAATGCAAAGAAATGCTGGAAAAAGAAAAAGTTTTTAAAGAAAATGATGAAAAACTTTCAGAAAAATGTAACAAATTAGAGAAAGAAAATGAAGTTTTGAAAGAAAATGTTTTGAAAATGACAAATGAATGTGAACAAAAAGAAATTGCTTGTCAAGAAATGAAGAAAGAATATGACTCAATGAAATTAGCACATGATATTATGAAAGAATCATATGACAAAGTGAAAGATGAAATGAAATATGCTCAATCAAGAATGAATTATATGTCTGAAACAACCAAAGAACTTAAAAGAATGTATTCTATAAAACAAGATGTTGTTAATTCTTATATTGAGGATGTTGCTAAGCTAAAGCGACAGATTGCTGATTTAGAACAGGATAACAACAAGTTAAAGAGTTACCATGTGTCGTCATATGTGCTTGAACGAATTTTCAATATAAAACCGGGTGAGGGTGAGTCTAAACAGAACAAGAAAGGTATTGGTTCAGAGTTTCATCAAGTTTCACCACCGGGAAAATTTGCATTTTATGATGAGGAAAAGGTCAAAAAAGCTTTCAACATGGTAGATCAATAGCCAGACAACATTGACATAACCTATTCCAAATCTGATGATTCTCATGATTCAGAGGTAGTAGGTAAAGTTGTTGAAAGTGTGTTGAAAGAAGAGTCGGTTGATACAGGTAAATCTGAATCACAGGATGAAGATGAAGGAAATATTTATGATGGTTATCTGAAAAATATAAAATCCGAGAAAAATTTGAATGATGATTCAAAAGGATTGGTTTATACCATGATTGGATCGAACAAATTATTCTTAGATATTGTATTCCCGATTCAGAATGTGATTTCAGAAAAGGTTGACAAAGTTTTCAAAATGGTTGAGATTGAGAAGTCTGAGATTTCAAAGTTTGTCGGTAAGAGTCATAGAGGTTCGTATAACAAACCTGGTTTCAAAAAGAAGAACATGAAGGCTGGGTTGGGTTATAAGAAGAAACAACATCGAAACAAAAATGAAATGCCAAATTTTCAGACAAAAATGAGTTTTGTTCAAGGAGGCAGTTTAGAAAAAGAAAAAGAACTCAAAATGAGACAATCTAATGATGAGTTCTTTGCTAAAAAGAAAAAGCAACAACCACAAGTCAAAGATGTGTCCATGAGAACATGTTTCAAATGTGATCAAAAAGGACATCTTGCACGCAAGTGTCCTAATCTAAAACTTGTGGATGTTGACAAAAAGAAGTTTGATGCTGAGAAACAAAAATCTGAGAATGTGAGACAAAGGTCAACCAAATTTGATTCGAAACAAACTTGGAGGTTCAATACAAACAAGTTTGCTTCAAATCAAAATTGGAAATCAAACCAGAACAGGTTCGATTCAAGACAGACCTGGAATTCTCACACACCCAGATTTAGAACAACACAAAGTTGGAAAACAACAGTTGATATGGCAAAACCTCAAGAGTTTTGGAAACCAAAAGTCGTTGTTCAAAATCAAAATGTTCAAAAAGTTTCACATTTTTACAAACGAGGAACACCAAAAGGTCAAACATGGAGTGTTAAGAAACATGTTGATTTGGTAAAAGATGAGAAAATTGAAGTTAAAATTCAGAAAGTTTTTGTTAAAAATGACAAAGAATTTCCAGCATTGAATGAAAATTTTTGTGTTGAAATGCCTAAGGTTCAACAGACCTGGGCTAAATTGTTCAAGTAATTCAAGTAGTCTGAATGTGCAGGTGCTCAACAATTCTGAAGATTGTGAGAATGGAGGTTGGAGCAGCCTGGCACAACGAGGAGAGGAGGCTGCTAGATCCTGTGTTGGTTGAAACAGGAAGTTTATATGTTTTCTGTAAATAAATAAACAATATTTCAAAAACCCTAAAAATTGAAAAATTTTGAAAAACCAAAAATATGTTTTTTTTATTTTTTTAATTTTTTGTCAAATATTCAAAAATTACAAAAATATGTGTTGATTGAATATGCCGAAACCCTCACGGCTGAACAAACATGATTACTTTCATCAGATTGAAAAACGGTTTTCAAACTGTTAAGATCAATGGGTTGTATATCATGGGGGTATGTTATTTTTTTCTGCAAAACAGAGCATGAGATGCAGAAAATGGATGGCGAGACAAAGCTATCAGTATTGGTTGTCAAATTTTTTTAAAAATGGTTTTGCATTTTAGGGGGAGAAATATTGTTAGAAAATACAAAAACATTTGAAAATTTGAAAAAGTCAAAAACTTGATAAAATTAAAAAAAATTGAGTTTTTGCGTAAAAAGAGGAAATGATAGTACATCAGTAGATAGTTACAGTATGCTAAAGAAATGGAAAGTTTAAATGTGTTAAACGATCTCACCGTGGATGTGTCGGTAGGTTTTTATACATTTAGTAAATTTTTTCGGGATATAAACCTAAATTCAAACACTTACTTATTTTGTGGGGAACACTACTTGGATATATAGGTAACCCCTGAAATCTCGTTTGAAAGGTCTCTTAATCTGATATACTAGGTCTTTATACTCTATGATATCTGGGGTATTATTCCGGGACTTCTGCTGAACGGTAGTTCTGACCTAGTCCCTGGCTAATACTTGCTTAAATGCTTGAAACACAGCATTACACCCTCAGCATGCTGAAACAATAAAATTGATATATGCTGCTGTTGTAAGCAAAAAGATCCTCTAAAGGGGACATACCGTAAAGTCGAAGCTGATATCTCTCTGCGTATACGGAAGTATCGATCTGAGATCCCTCGGCCCTCGCATACCTAATTTATATACAGATATCATTGTAGTATACTCACCTGTAAGACTGATTATTGGGATTCTGGATATGGGAGTATATTCAAGAGGTGGGACACATGAATAAGTCTAAGTTCTTAATACATCTAATTCGTATCCTGAATCAGTTGAAGTTTGTATGAAAATTTAAGTGGACAAGTATATCGACAATCTAAGTGAATTGTTTAATGCATAATGTGATTTTAAGCTCAACGGTACTTGTGACTTGTCAAAAAATGATATGATCCTCTGACGCATTCTCAAACAAAAATATGGTTTGTAAATATGTTTGTACATATTTCGTTATTGCTTTATATTTTCAGAAAATACAAAAAGATTTTGATTTCTGCTTTATTTTCGACAATCGTTATCTGAGTGCTGAGTTTCAAAATCTAAGTAAGCTGATTGTGTTTCTGAAAATAAAACAAGTTCATTAATTTGATACTTGATTTTAAAATAAAAAAATTTCAAAAACAGTTTGTGATATCTCCAAGGTCATTGGTTTGGACTTGGATGATAAACTGTGAGGGAGTTGGATTCTTTAATACTGCTAAATCTATACAGTTTGTTGATAGGGGGAGTGGATTAGAGAATTTGATTGGAATTGCCAGGTTACGATTCCTGGATAGTCTAAAATGTTGTTACTTATAAACGTATGAGTGATTGCAGATAGTCCAGACTACGATCCCGGAAGTTGAGTCTAAGGGGGAGTCTGAAGACGAGCTCAAAGCAAGGGGAAGCTTGTATACGGAAAGCTAGGTGTCGATCCCAAAGCACGGAAGCTTGATGAAAGGGGGAGCCTGCAGCTGATAGAAGAAAAGAGAGTGATGGATGTGTACAATGTTACAATCTGAATGAAAGAAAAGGCAGAATGATCAAGACTGAAGAAGGTGATTATAACAGAGATTAGTCACTGAAGACTTCGTCAATATCCGAGGGGGAGTCTGTTAGTGCACTACGTCTATTGACTTCGTCTTATATCATGTAATAGGAGGTTTTAGAGTTTTTACATGTTAGCTTGATGATTTAGCTTGAAAGTGTCACATGTCATTTCAAGGGAAATCATGATTTAGCTTGAACTGGTTCAAGGGAAATCATGATTTAGCTTGAACAGTTTCAAGCTAAACCTCAACACTATATATAGGCTTCAAGCTAAATCAAGATTTAGCTTGAAGAACACTTTTGCACATTTGACTTTTGGAGAGCTCTAGTTCTAGAGAGAGAAACTAGAGAGAGAAAGTTGTCAAGTGATTCAAGGTTCATTGTACATTTCAGATATATCAATAGAATCACGTTTATAGTACGTTCTCGTGTGTTCGGTCACGCACGTTCACGGATTCCGCACGTCGAACGTGTCGTTACGCAATCGAACGGTGTCAAAACCGATCCTACACGTAGCATCTTTGATTTTCTTACAGTCTAAAGTCTTGTGCTCAGAATACTTGCAAATCCCACAAACTTTTGACTGTGACTGGGATTTCGACTCGAATCTGCACCTCCCAAAATGGTGCTTCTTACAAACCTTACACTTGGGCTTATCTCCAGATTGATGCCCATCCTTCTTAGATCCAGACCCCTTCTTGTGGTCATTGTTCCCTTTATGTCTCTTCTCTGAACGTCGTGAATTGTCATCTTCACGCTTCCTTTTCTCGGCATCCGTGTTCCTCAGCGATCTCTGTCTGACCGCGTCCAGTGTGAGGGACAGGAATATATCAGCTAAGGACCTGAATGTAGTTGGCCGAGAGGCTTTTACACTTGCCTTAATTTCTGGGGCTAAACCCCAATGAAACGTGCTATTCTTTTGCGTTCCGGGGTCACCAGATAAGGAACCAACCTTGACATTGTATTAAAGCTCGTAAGGTAAGCTTGGCAATCCAGATTTTTCATTACCAATGACAGAAAATTCGACTCAATCTTTTCGAACTCATGCTGAGGACAGTAGTTCTCTTTGATGAGGTTAACAAATTGTTCCCATGACATATTATACAGTGGAATCTTCCCAGTGGCTTGCATCAACGATCTCCACCAGGCTAAGGCCTCACCTTTGAACGATTGAGACACAAATTTTACTACATCCTTATCAGCGCACCCGCTGATATCAACCACGGTATCTATTTCGTCCAGCCATGTCATGCAGTCAATCGCTCCTTTCTCCCCAGTAAAATCCCAGGGTTTGCATGAGACGAAATATTTATACGTACAGGACTTACCACGCGGTTCCTGCTTAAGCTCGATCCTCTTTGAAGGAACACTTTGCTGGTTCGAGGAGTGATGATCGTCATCATCCTTCTTAGGCTTATCTAGCTTAGAGGGTGGCTTACTATGAGCCTCAGAATGAGTCTTAGGCTTAGAATGCGGTGCTGAATGGGTCCTGCTTTGAGTACTTCCCGATTCACTATACTGCCTATCTAAGGCTTTTGCGACATCATTCTCTACTAACGCTTGCAGTTCCGCACCGGTCACATGAATTTTAGTATTTTCATGGTTTTCTACTGAATGACTGTTTACTTCCTCTGACTTAGCCATGTAGCTTTATTTGCTACCTAAAGAAAATAAGGACAAGGTTTATTTAGAAACCTAAACAGTACTATCGTTCTTGACGATTTATTAACCATGGTTTTAATAGCCATTTTAGTTAATTTGTTAAATATATAATTAGTCAGGATCTTTATCATAATCCTAAATTATAATAGCACAACAGGCTTAGTCATGTAGACAAAATTTAGGTTATAAGCCTAGATTTTATGAAATCGAGGCATTAAGATTTGAATCAAAGTTCATTACCTCTTCTTGACAGGGAGTTTATAAGCTACGACTGTCTTTTATTTTTATATGACAATAATTATAGCCCTTAGGCATTTCACCACAATTGGATGTTTAAATAATAAAAATAATTGGGATAATTTAACACAAGGGTGACATGTGTGACTTTGCGGATCACATTAGCCAAGAATGTTAACATGTTTGCAGATGTTAACAGAGATTCGAATCTTTTTAAACAGGTTTTACCATATTGGCTAGGTCTTTATAATGACATACTAGCTAGGTTTTACCTTTTTTAAGATTCTTATTAATATTCAACGCAGAACAATCCTATATTGAAATGGTTAATATGGATCTGAATCTAATTGTGGAACTACCGTTTTGGCCCTTGTTTTAAAATAACATAAGGCTAGGTCTTTTTCTTTTAGATTTTATCATTCTAATATAATGATTGATCAAAAATTTTATTCATTTATTTCACATTTTATGTTTATGCAAGTAATTAAAAATGAAATTTAAACTAACCATTCCATCACATAATAAAAATAAATTACGAGTCTGCCCTAAACGGGACTTCTACCAAGTAACATGCCCACGTAGGGGCTTAAACCACACACATACCCACGCAGGGGTCAACAGAAAAACACATGCCCACGCAGGGGCAGAATACTAAAGAACATACCCTCGCAAGGGTCAAAACAGAAAAACAGGCCCACGCAGGGGCTCAACTAGAAACAAGGAAATACTACCAACAATTGAAGGATTCAATGGTTCTTCTTGCTTTTTTTCCTTTAATTAAACCTGCCAATCCTTTGAGGAAACCATGTCGTTCCCTGCCATCTCTGTGAATTTGATGTTCAACCTGGTCCAGTCTTTGGAGAATTTCCTCACGCTCAGGCGGGGAAAACTGTGGTACCTGCGGCTCCGGCTGCGGCTGATGTGGAGGTCGAAGAGGCGGTTGTTGTTGGTATCCATATGCTGGGTAACCAACTCCCCAAGGAGTTCCGTAGGGCCCTTCGGGGTTTTGAACATTGTAGTTCCATGCCGCTAGGTAGGGGTCGATCTCAGCATAATTAAAGCTGGTGTGAGCAGACATCTCAAAAGGGTTATATGTTGCTGGACCAGTATACGTGGGAATTGGGTTGTCAAAACCCAAAGGTGGTGGCATGGCATGCGTAGAGTTCACTTCCGGGTTGGGGTTTGAAGGTCCTCCAAACTGCTGGTTCTCGTGTAGCGGTGGATAGTGACTATCACTTGATGGTTGGGGAGTGCTGATATGTACCCCTCTACCTTGCACGGACATTCGTGTGTTTGTTCTCCTTCGCGTTGGCGGCTCAGGAGGCTGCTGCTGAGGTGGTGGTGGTGGCGGAGTAACTGCCACAAAGCGAGAGTCCCTGGAAGGATCTGATTGCTGCTGCTGCTGTTGTTGCTGATAAGGTGATGAATGGTAAGAGGGTGAGAAATACCACTCATACTGGTTCATCCTCGCTTGAAAGCTGTCTGGACCACGGTAAGGTGATCCGTGAAAAGACGATCCATCGGAGATTTCAATAGGATGAGTGGGGGTACCAGACGGTGGTTCGGTTGGGTCAGTATCCTCATCCATGTCCATAGCGTGATCTCTTGAAAATTGATCTTCAGGCCCCAATGGGTTAACACCCACTGGTTCCTCTAGGTAGTTAGCCGGGTTGAACCAACTTCAAAAGAGATGGGACAGGTTGTCAAAGGAATGGCGTGAGCTGGATCGTTGAAGAGGGATAAACGATGGTTATGGGTTTTCAGGTTCGTTCTCAGAGTGGGGTCCAAAAGAGTGTAAGTAAGAAGGTGACGAAGCTAACGAGACAGATCGCCTCGCTGGCTGTAGGTGCGACCTCTAGTCTCCCTGAGGACTGGTGCTAATAGGAACGGGTGAAGTTTGCCTTTGAGAAGGCCCTGCCTCCTTGTCGTGGGTTCCTGCCGGTGCCTTTCCTTTTCCTCTTCCTCTGAAAAATCTTGGCGGCATTTTAGATCTGTCAACATAATCAATATAACAACAAAGAAGATATATATAAGACAAGGTTATAAATAAAGACCAATTGGGATTAATCCTGAGTTCTTTGTCTAGACACGAAAATTTGAGGAATGTGCAATTGTGTAGTTGAGATTAAACACAAAAGGCTAGTGTTTAATTCACTTAGTGTTGGCTCCGATACCAACCTGTCACACCCCGATATTTCCACGTATTAACGGAGGGCCCGGTGGGGAGTATCGTGACGTAGTTGATATCATCATAGTCAAACAACACAATATATAAATGCACAGCGGAAGCAAAAGATAGATTCATTTCAACTTTAATAAATTGTAATATAGAGTATCATAAATAGTCGAAACAGATCCACAGGCGGATCAAAATAAAGAGGAAACATTTTTCAACAGCTTATGACATCCAAGCTTGCGAGACTTATTGTGGACGCTAGGAGAAAGCCAGCCTAGTTTGAGTAGTACCTGCACTTAACCTTTTTGGGAAAATACATCAGTTTACACTGGTAAATACAATTTAACTGACTCATTTTGAAAAGGTTTGAAAATTGATTTGAATGCACGTGGCACAAAATATCTTTTATAACTTGGGATTATTACTTAAATATAATCTCGTAAAAGGATTACATGTCTGTTATGCGTTCAGTATCCCGGTTCGTGCCGGGTTAAAGATTAATAGACACACCACATAGTATAGTCCCGCGGCGGGAAACCAACGGTTATACCTTAATAATTGTAAATGCACTGAGTACGCCTACACCCGTGTGCTAAGGTCGTGGCCATTCATTAAATGATGCCAAGGATATCCGGGACATGGTCATTAAACTCCCAAAGGCATAAAACAAACAAAACATATTTTTAAACGGGTCATCTTGATAATACTTAACCACCCACGATTAAGGTCAGATGCCCGACCAAGCGGTATTTTATATACCGAGTCCCAAGCCCGTATAAGGGAAAATAAGTTAAAAGTATTTACCTTTGCAAGTATGATCACAAATAGCAAATGCGGGTAGCTTTTACTGAGCCTCCTATTCTGGAACAAAGGTTTATAGTAACCTATTAGATTTCTGACGGGTCTTTAATTAAGCTTAAGCTTAGACCGGTTAGTTTTAAAGAAAGATATGGTTCAAACACATGATAAAGCGAAGACCGGAATAGAATGTGATTTAGACCTGAAAAGTTTGAAGACTTGTATAATATGGGTAAACTAAACACATTCTGGATTTTGAGACAAAAATTGATAAGGTTTGACCCGTTTCGGTCAATTTATGCAAACTAGTTACATAAACCGAACCGAACGCGAAGGATGCGTAACGGATAACTATAAGAGCCATATACAGGTTTCCTAAGTTAATATGCTTTAAATATGTTGGGACATCAGTAAGATATCTTCTATTATGCCCTAAATGGATTTAAACTCAAACTATGCATTGTAAGGGCATTTTGGTCATTTAAAAGGTTATAAAAGAGTTTAATTAGTAATCTGAGTTACATGTCTGATTTATTTAATAAATATACTTAATTTAATAAGTTATAACAGTAGGGTACTAGATATATGTGAAATTTATCATTTAAAACCAAACTATGCATCCTAGGGGTATTTTGGTAATTTCACATAGACTAAAAAGGTCGAAACAGGAATCTGAGTTAAACAACTTTTGCTTACTGTTAAAATATTGTAATTTACCAAAAATATCAGTAGGTATCAAACCTTATATGTTTAAAATAGTTTTAGTACATACTATACGTTAAAAACGCTTAAAAAGGCGATTAGGAGCCATTGGAGGCGTGACTGACCAGGATCAAGCCACCAATCATATTGAACATAACAAGTAATAAGTAAAATTCAACCACACAATATGAAAGGTGATTCAAATAAAAAACGTAGTTAAGTGTTTAGCGGAAGCATAATTGTAAAACCCAATGTAAGTATTAAGTACGGAATAAAGTAATGTTTTTAGCATGGCACACACTGCCATGTCCCACAACGACCGCGCCTCCCTGTGCAAACTCCATGAGTACCTAACGACCTGCAAGGCATGTAACAACGAGTCAACAACTAAGTTGAGCGAGTTCACAGTTGGTTATTTAGTTATAGCATTCGTTTCGTAAATCATATGTTCGTTTTGTAAACCATGTATCATATTGGTTCGTATCACGGTCTCCCAGACATATTTGCGAAGATTAGTGGGGGCTTCCCATGTGTATTGTATTAATCCATATCGCGGTTTCCCAAACATGTTTGCGAAGATTAGTGGGGGCTTCCCATGTTGTATGTTACTAGACTAGTCGTATCCGTACGTGCCCCTCTTGATCCAAGGACCGTAGCAAGTATGAGTGTACGTAGGTTTTACGTACGTGCCCTTCAATCCGAGGACAGTAGTAAGTATGAGGGTACGTAGGTTTTACATACGTTCCCTTCCCAACCCGAGGACAGTGAAAAGTAGTTTAATAGTAACGATAGTACGAGTAGTTATTCAATCCCATTCCCAACCCACCGGGAATCCTATGCCTTAGGAGTGTGAACTCACCTCGATTTACTTGGCAGATAATTTATTTGTCAATATACTCTATTCAATCACGTACTATCATATGTATTACGTCTAATCAGATTCACATACCCTTAATCACGTATTCAAGTAGCACATAGGTCACGTTTCATATAACCACACATACTTGATCAAATTACATGAACAGTATCACATATTACACAATCTAGTTCGACATATACAACAAACATCGGATCAATCAAGTGTGCTTAAGTGACCACTCGGCCTAACCTCCGCTGGCCCAACCCATTTACACTTTTAACAGTATGGGCCCAATCCAACTTTCACATCCTAAATAATTCTCTACTTCCTCATAACCTGTTAGTATTATTCATGCACAATCACAACAGGTTTCTTCCCTGATAACTAAGCCCCTATACCAAAAACTCTTCGGCCTGTTACCTATTTCCCAAACCAATCGGCCCAACTACATAAATCGGCCCAACAACACAAACATGTGTGCTTCCTAATAGTTACCTAGGCCCCTAAACATTAAAACTCCGGCCCAATTAAGTGCATCCCAAAAAAGGTTACAGCCCAATGATTCGGTGGTTTAGCAATATTGTGTGGTCTAGTTTTACAAAATTAATTTATACATGTGTGTTCAACAGTTGTGTGTGCGGCCCATTTAATAACAATAACAAATAACAATCCATTTACTAAACTAAAATAAACTAAATCTTATTTATCATTTAGGTTACACAGTGTATTAAATAATCAATTCATCATTGCTCTCTACAATTATCACATGGGGCACTAAATTTTAGTCTCACTTATTAGACCGATGTTAGTGGGTCTGCTTCTTTAAATCTTAACATTTGAATCAACTAATATTTAGTTCATATAACATGTGATTGGACCGAGTAATATACAGAACTCACATGGCATGGATCAGACAAACACAGGTTACATCACATGCAAGGATTGAGTGTTATGATATTAATAAAGGTAATCATGAAATCAATTAATTATCAAGAACTCTATCATCCTAAAATTACTAGCACACAAGACAATACCACAACATAAACACATAACAGAATTTTCACATAGGAATCGACATGAAAGTGACTTTACTAACCGGATGGTTTGACTTAAAGAAGAAGGCTTCGAAGGGGGAGGGTACGTCCACTAAAATCGTGCGATCAAAGAAACCTAGGGCTTCTGGTTTGTTTACGTAAATTATGGCATACAACATGCCCATATATAACCTTCAATAGTCGGTTGGGCTCAAGTAACCGGTTGGGCTTAGGTAACCGGTTGGGCTTTAGTTTGCTTATGTTAGTTTAGGTAGGTTTGCTTTTGGGCTTCCTAATTTGGGCTGCACATAATAGGGTAACAAAAGAAAGGAAGGGGAAAGCGGCCCACTTAGCCGGCATGTGACCCACGTGGGCTTTGACCGGCCCAGCATGCCTTCGGTTGCAAGTTTGGCTCAAAAATATCAAAGGCCCTCTATACTAATAGTGACACTCGTTTACTTTTAGGGTTTAACAAATAGTGAATGACAATCATTCACCGTAACGTGTGATAAAATGCGGTGTAACAAGACTAATACCAGATTAAGAGTTATGAGATTAGACGGCACTAACCTTGAAAGTTCGGGTTGTCACATCTGCAGTGTATTTGGAGGAGTTTCTGTGTCTCTTCGACCAATGGGAAATGTAACAGATCCGCTGCCTTGTGGGGTCTAGCACCCTTGCACCTATTGAAAGAGGGTTGTGTACTATAAATGTTTCACCATTCGCAAGAGGGATGCAACTGAATTTCCTTATATCGAATGACTTCAGCTCTATACTTGGATTTCCAATCCATGCTGACTATCATATCATGACTTCCTATGTCAATGGTAACAGAAGGTTCCGGCCTTCTGAGTCTCCAAAATATAATTCTTAATTGCTTCGTCTGCTTAAACTAGCCTTCTATATGCCCATTACTAAAGAATACGGGACGTCTATTTTACTCGAAGCTAGGCCAAGCAGTTCCTTAAGTTCTAAGAATGCAAGGTTAAAGTTGGTGCCAGTATTAATCAAAAATGGATGCATAAGGTTGGTTAATAGGGAACGTACCCGTAACCGCATCTGGATCCTTGCGTGCTTCACGAGTTTTGATCGTGAAAACCCTTCCCTGCTTGTTTCTTCCTAGGGCAATCTTTCCTAAAGTGCCCTGCTTCGCCACATCTGTAGCAACCTGGTACTCTACCTTTATTTCTTTTGTCCGGATCCTTCGCCCAACATGCATCCTTGTTGTGTCCTTCTTTCCCACACTTTCCGCACTTAGGCTTCAGACATCGACCTTCATGGTGAAAATTGCATTTCCAGCACCTCGGCTTAGTCCCCGAGTAGACCCTATCACCAACCTTATTAGTGGCTCCATCAGTTTTCCTGCCATGCGACGGATTCACTTTCTTTCTTTTGTTTGCTTTAGAGCTTCCATAGCTGACTTGGGTGCTCATCTTTAGGTTTGAGGACTTTCTCTTCCTGTTACCTGATGACTCCACATGAGTCTCTTTCTTGTTATCCTTAGATTCAAAAAATTTACCCATGCGCAGAGTTTCTTCAGTAAGAGTGACACTCAAATCGATAGCCTCTGTGATGGTCGAGGGCTTTGAGGTAGTAACCATGCTCCTAATTTGAGGTGCAAGTCCCCAAATGAATCGCTCAACCCTCTTGAATTCTGGTTTGACTAAGTAGGGGACGACTCTAGACAAGTCGTGAAATCGCTGGACGTATTCAGGAATCTTTGGTCCATCCATTTTTAAATTCCAGAACTCCACCTCAAGCTTCTGGATTTCAGCTCTAGAACAGTATTTCTTCTCCATCATTTCTTTGAGCTCGTGCCAGCTCAGTGTATAAGCAGCATCTGCACCAAGGGTCTGAACCTGAAGGTTCCACCAGGAGAGTGCGCCATCCAAAAACAACCCTGGGATAAAGGTAACCCTCTGCTGGGGTGAACAGTTACTCATTCTTAGAACGGAGTCAGTCTTTTCTGCCCAACGGAAAAATGCAACGGCACTTCCTGTGCCATCAAAATTCAATGGCTTACAGTCCATGAATTGTTTATAGGTGCAGCCAGTTGGAGGGTTATTTCCGGAAGTGCCACCGCTGTGTTCAGAGCGGAGGGCTTCATGTCGTGCAATTTCCTGTGAGATTCGTTCTTGAAGCTCGGCTTCTGTCCTTGGTAATGTACTGGTGTTTGTGTCACGTCTGGGCCGCATTCTCTTCTGTCAAAATGGTATGAAGTGGCTTGGACAACATTCCATAATTGTCTATGAGGTACATAGCACCATAAGCCATCATGTAATCACCCAATTTCACATGTATATATATATAATCATCATTGTATGAGCGTGGAAACAACTACCGAGCCTTCATATAGGCTTGTCAACTTGGCCTATTGTTTGTAATAATGTATTCGAGACTTCATCGTCCTGGTCATACAAGTTTCATAAAGTGGTAGTGCGTACGTCACTGAATCTTTCTGAATGTTATTCCTCTTCTCTTGCTTAAATATCGTTTCTCAGACGTCTCGTACACGGGTAGACACGAAGTAGGCAAGACAGGTTTCCTACTTTATAAAGTGCTAAAGCACTGATCTAGGTATTGTTCTACCATTTGAAGGTGTGAACACCTAGAGTTTATTTTTGTTCAGTGATCGTTAGCTTGACCCGTAGTGTCCACCAGGATTTCCATGCACTACAAGTTGTTATTACGTGGGCCCCCGTAATAATAAATTGTCTTGCATAGTTACCCCAGTTTTCTCTCGTCCAAGTAGATGATCAATCAAGGAGGGGACACTACTGTCCTTATACCTCTATCATGGAAAGGACCATTGCGGTGGTCCACGCGCTAACACTCGTTATCGTTACGCGTGAATAGGCACGATGATGAAGTAGGAATAAAGAGGATTCCTAATAGTTGGAGGGGCACCTTCAAGATGAATACTTCATCTTCTTTTTCAGGTCAAGTATGTCGTCATTCTTGCTTCACAAAAGCTGCAGGGATCTCGTCCCGCTGATTAAGAAGTTGTCCAAGGTTGCCGCCTCTGCCTCGTCGTCACTATCGTAGTCAGGCACCTTCGTGATCGAGAGAGAAGAGCAGCCATTTCCTACGGAAGCAAGCTTAGAATCTTGTTTGGTAATCACTCTAGTCATGAGCTTTGCAACTACGCGAGGTCGGTAGCTTCATCGTGCGAGTTACGTACAGTAATAGGAATCGGAGTCGAAAGTATCTTATTCACGTCAATAATCATTCCGTACACTTATTTGTATGTATTCACGTCAATATTTATTCCGTACACTTATTTGTATGTATGTATCGATAAACAAATATGTTACTTAGCATAAATAGGCATTTCGATGCATCATATTACTTATAACTCTCATTTTTTTTGGGGGGGGGGTGGGGGGAGGGTCTTTTTTTCTAGTTGTCGATTCACGACTGAGACACAAAAACACTACTTGGTACTAGTTATCACCAAGAGTGTATTTTATCTTTGGCAAGTCTAACTCGTGTAGACTTTGCCTTAATTGGCACCTTATCTTGAGGGTATTCCCTACTAATGTCCTTGCCTTGTCTCTTTTTGGAAAGTGTTTGACTCGTGGATCTTGACGCTTACGTGAATGCAATGAAAACCTTTTTGTAAAATGTTTTCGTGAGGGAACTCTAGTGATTATAGTCTAGACTCGATAATAAATCCTTGTTCACTACAATCGAAGCTCTGATACCAAACTGTCACACCCTGTCTTTTGAAGAAGCGTATGATGTGTGACTGGTTTAATATCATTGCATTCAATCGTAATAAACAACTACATGATCAAAACGATGTTCATCCATTCATAAAATTTGAGTATTACAAACATTGGTTATTCAAGTTTTTAAAACACAACCTTCGACTAGGTTACAAACCAACAAAAGTGGATGACATCAAACTTGAAGTCTACTTCTAGTTACGAAACCTGCGCCCAAGATCCATCATGTTACCTGAAATACATGTAATTTTGGAAAACATCAACAAAAGTTGAGCGAGTTCATGCGTCTTGTTTGTGTACTGTAATTCTTGTAAATCTTTGAGAGACTCCTTTGTAAACAGGTATGAAAAGCGTATATGAACATGAATGTTTTACAAGGACTTTAAGGCATGTGAGGACATAGGAAGCACTCGTAATGGCTTATACCCTTGTTGATTTTACTCGACTATGTCGATTAACCATGACTGTGTCAATTTACCTTGACTCTGTCGATTACCCTCGACTGTGTCGATTAACCTCGACTGGGACTCTGAAGCACTACTAGGTACTAGTTGTGACCATGAGTGGGGTTCGGCCGTACCCATTAGATCTAACCCTCGTCCCTAATTATGTATTAATGGCATTTCAATATCTAGTCTATGCTCACATGATCTAGTATTTCATAGGCATTTCATACCGTTTCAAGTATTCGTAACATGTATTTCACCCCCGATAGTTATAAAACCAAAAACAGTTAAAGAAAAGGGGGGGGGGGGAGCATGAACTCGCTGTTTTGCGTCTTCAGTACTCGTAACTTAATTCTTGTCAGCAAACACGACTACCTACAATGTGCTAGGGTCTATTAGACGAGCGTGCCGTGCCTTGCCTTAGTATTCATGTTTTGAGTTACGTTTCCTTTATGTCGTTGACATTATCCAAAGTTATAACACTTTTCAAGTAGCTCATTTTCGTATTTTCTTCCCAAGGATGGGAGAATTTCATACATGTATTCTCGTATTCTTGTATTTGTAGTTTCCAAAATAATATATTTTCAAGTTTCACTTAGAAAATATATATAGACTCGTTTTGTCCAAAAATAATGTATTCCAAGAAAATATATATTTTTATCTCCCAAAGATAATATATTTTCTTCTTGTTGAAAATATGACATAACTTGGTAATATGTACAAAATCATATTTTCACTTCTTGTATCCAGAATAATATTTACCAAAAATATATTTGTAACGGTATTTTTAGGAATATTTTATAAGTTACGTTCTTGTTCGATTTGTCAATATTTAAGTGTGTAACTTATATACTTTATTCCTTCTAATTTTTGGTATTATTTTGGATTGTAAGTTCTTGGTACTTTTGTTAAGTCATATTACTTTAAATCCAAAAATAATATAACTATACACAAAGTATACACATGTTCACACAAGTGTCTTTAATATAAAATATATATTCTAAATATATATTTACCGATTTTTATTTACAAATACCGACCTCCAATGTTTGTATTTTTGTAACGAAATCTATGGCAAAGTTTATATGGAAAATCATAGTTAAAAATACACTTGTAATCACTTGCTTAGAAAATACTTTCTAAGTGTTGGAATTTTTAGGAAATTTTGCCATAGTTTCCTTTAGCATATCATTTTCTTTTCAAAAATCATCCAAACAATCAACAACAAATCACTAATCAACTTACACTTACCAAGTGTAAAGACTATATATTTTACATACTAACATGAACTTGATTTTCCACAAAAACGCGTAGTAACTTGGTGAAGTGTTTAGTAGCCTTAGTTACCCTCTAAAGTGTGTTTACGTCATTTAAAATCTCATTCTTGAAAGGATTTGGTGTTTACAACTTGTAAACATAGTTTACAAAAATGTTTATTTATTAAACCTTCTTGTTATACTAGTATTTCTATAATTATTTTATCACTAAAAATAGTGTAGGTTTAATAAAAACCATGATCTTTCAAAAATCATATTTTGAACTTGGTTTTCTTGGAAAATCATTCATAAATCTTGGATCTACAAGTTTACTAGTTCACTTTGTTTATTACTTTTCAAGAAAGCATTTTGTTTATCAAGTTCATGTCCATATGTGAAGATGATTATCTTATGTTGTTACATAATCATCTTCCTACTTGCTAGATTATGTGTTAAATCACCATCTAGTAAGCTTCATGTGATGATTAACATCATCATCTCAAGAAATCAACAAACAAATATCATTTATGTACTAAACACCACCATATCATCTTTATATCATCATATTTCATCATATGTTTCAAGATTCAAGTTCAAGTCTTTTAGTGTTCTTATGATTTCAACAAAATATATCTTTTAACCACCAAAAATATGAAGTAAACAAGAGTTAACAAGAATCTTACTACTAGCTTCAAGCTAGGAAAAAACAAGGTGAATAATGAGTGGATAAAAGCAAACGGATGAGGTCCTTCAAGTTCCACAAGCACCATGCTTTGTTAAACACCTTCTTACACCCTTGGATGGTCTTAGATTAGATGAATGTGATTGAATGATAATGGTGGTGGTGGTGGCTACTTACGGCCGAATTGAAGAAGAGAGGAGGAGAGTGAATGGTGTTGTGTAGTTGTGATTCTTCATGTCTACTTATAATCCCCATTTTGAGTATTACCCATTGTGTATCATGCTTCCATTAGTACATACACCATCTAATCATATCTTTAGGAAGATTTGAGGAGATTTATTTAGATCTTACAAGATCTTGGAGGATCATGGTGGGGCCATGGTGACCGTCCACCCATATATGGGGGGGGGGGGTTATGTGTAATTTTTAACCCATTAGTTGCCATGTAATCCATACTCAAGTATTTAGTTAGTTTAATTAGTTACTATATATTTTAGTGGGTGCTAGGGTGTTCGGGAACTATAACTAGCTCAGAAAAATAATAATAATGCTTCTAGCAATATTTTGGTGTTCCGGGTAATGTCCGGTTATTCGGTTTGATACCGGTTCGTTAAAGTGTCAAACTATTCCGTTTGGTGTTCATTAAGCACCCTTTTGTGACACTTTTAATCCCCGACAGTTAGGAAAGTATTCAGGACAATTTTGTCATATTTTTGCACATTACTAGCTTGTTAAAAAGCTGATTTTTGCTGAATTATGCAGAATTATGCACTTTATGTGGGTTTTAGGCACTTTCCGACACTTTGTGTATCACTTAGGCATGCAGTTTTGTGGTCCTTACTTCCCTACACACTATACTAGTGTAATACGTCATCTCTGGCTCATACTGGGCCTCAAAATACTGTCTGTCTATGTACTGAACTTTGTCAGCATTTTTAGTTTGTCTGGTAACAGTGCCAATTCTGTTCTGTGCATTATTAGCACTATCTTGTGTTGCATGTAGCAACGAATAAAGTCTTTGTTGGACCGTTGTTTGACCCTAAAACGTCAGTTAAGGTAGTTCATCATCACGTATAAAGGCGGAATCAGTATACGCAACGTAACAACAGCTGTTCCTTTCAATTCCTGCTTTATTAATGCTTTCTGATACAAAATTGACAGAGTTCCGACACCTAAGCAATGACCTGATTTCGCTCCAATGTCACAACCTAATGACACATGTGTGGTATTTATAGTAAAGCTGATTTCGCTTATATGGCATGACCGTATGAGCGGAATCACTTGTAACTGATTTCGCTTATATGGCATGACCATAAAAGCGAAATCATCATGTGACTAAAGAGCGAAATCACCAGGTGACATAAGAGCGAAATCACATCTACCCTAAAAGCGAAATCACCTATATAAGCGCTAATCTTGACTCTCAAGACCCTATGATGACTATCTTAATTTAAAACTTGATGTAAACGTAGTCAACAGACATTCTCATGCACCAACAGACTCCCCCTTGGATGTTGACGTAGTCTTCAGCTTCTGAGTCTACAGTCTTGGTCTTTTATCCAACTCTCTGTCTTCACATCATAAGCATTCTTCACAGGTTTAGAATCACCACCTGACTCTGACTTCCATCTTCCCTTCGACTATTGATCCAGACTCCCCCTTTCACAGACTCTGTCACACCCCGACCACGTAGAACATACAAAACGTGGCGGAAACATCGGGGAGTGTTGTAACAGAATTAATTGTTTCAAATACATGGCAATTGAAGTTTCGTTTTATTGATTAAAAGTGTTACAATGTCTTAACAAACAAAGAAATACAACATAATTAACTAGTCTTGCATCTTTTATTGTCACTAAAGCCCAAGTCTGCCTATGTGTATCTTGATCATCTTATGCAACAGCTCCTGAAAAACACATGTGAAAATAGGTACGTCAGCATAAAAATGCCTGTGAGATACATAGGTTTTGTGAAAATAGGTTTCATGACTTATGTTTGAGAAAATGTTTAGTCATGAACCTTGTAATTTGCTTTGTTTTGTAAATCATTTGAAAAACGATAAGATCAGATGATATGTATAAATAAGAGAATAATGTATGGTTAAATGAATAACCATTGTAAAATGAGTTTGTATAAGTTAAGTTACTAGTAAAACAATGTATTGTGAAAAGTATGTTATTTGTATAAAATGTTATATGTCTCAAACTGAAATGATTCAAATAACGCTACGATATGTAATACCATACAAACACTTATATATAGGAAGTACCAGCGGCATATCCACCATACCTGTATCATATTACACACGCATCGTTACTTAATCACTTAATCAAACCAAACCACCAACGTAATGTTTAACAATTGTAGAAATGTTTATGTATGGTCAAATATGGTTCACACGGTTCATAGATACAAACGGTTCACAGATACAAATAGTTCACAGATACAAACGGTTCACAGATACAAACGGTTCACAGATACAAACGGTTCACAGGTACAAACGGTTCACATAGTCAAATGTTTACAACGGTTCACATAGTCAAATAGTTATAAACGGTTCAAAATGTAATATAATGTGTTCATATACTGGATGAGCATATGCAACAAAATGTAATGTAAAAAAATGTACTAAGTATGCACACAATGGACATACATAGCATAAAATGTAATGAAATCATGTACTATAATGTACTAACGAACATAGCAGGTATATGATGTGAAAACGGGAAAGCATGAATGTAACAAGTAGGCACATGTGTTTCACCCCAAAACAGTTTGGAAAACAGTAAAAGAGGGGTCTATGTACTCACTTGAGATTGCTTAGTAGTCCTTGAGTAACAACCAAACAATGCTAGAGATCGCGGATATCAAACGACACCTAATATAGGTAACTATGTTAATAACCGGACCTAAATCAGATGATTGGATAGAATGAGGGTTCGTAAACCAAACGAGTATAGAGACTAGTCTCATATGGTTTAACAAAGCCTTCATGCTAAATGAAACCTAACCTAAGCGTTTTCGACCCATTACGACCCGTTTAGGTAGCTTATGCTACTTTAACGCGTCGTTCGCGTGAAACGCGTTCGGACCGTCTAACTAGTCTTATGACAAGTGTTATATGCCTAAACATGTTACATAATCAGTTATGTGACAAAAGTTTAGGTTACATATGCTTAATTACCAATTATACATGAAAAGGGTATTCTGGTAATTTACCTAAGGCATATAAACTACCTATCATACAACTACTCAAACGATGTGACCATAGGGTATAACCTCAGAAGGTTATTCCATATACAACTATGGTCACCTAATGTATTTGTTCGGATCCTAATGATCGACCAAATGGGTCGGGTTCGAAGGTATAAGCGATTTATCAGATCGCTTACCCTACGACCCTAGACAACGTGGTAATCAGTAGGCATAGTCCCAAGGGAATATAACCAATGTGATTACACTCACGTTGCTTAGTTCAAACGAACTTCGCATTGACCATAAACTGGTCAATGCAGAAAGTCAAACAAAGTTTGACTTTCAGACTCGAAAAGACTCGAAAAGCAATAAAAGAACGAAAGAATACTTACGAAGGGTCCCCGAATGCTAACCTCGATCCAAGTAGCTCAGGTATGAAACAATGGTTTCAACTTAGAGCTTCTCAAATCAAGATTCTAGTGGTTTTTGCAAATGAAGGCATGGGGTATTTATAGGATTTCCCGAACCGTTAGGATCGTTTCTTGGAAAAAGTGCTTCAATCTTAGCCATACACTTGCACCCATGGTATTGTAATACCATGTGCACATCAAACCAGCCCATAGTATTGCCCAAAACCATGTGCAAAGGTGGTATAGGCCAGATTCAATGTTTCTACACAGAAAGTTTCAAAAATGGCAGATTTGGTCCCTGTAGTGTAATAAGGCCTTTTCCGACGCGTTTAAGGCCCGTTAACCCCATTTCAAAGCTCTAAAATGAAGATAAAGTAAAGGGAACTTAAAATGTTCTCAAAAATATCTCGGATGTCGGTTCGTTTAGCCGTACGGTTGCGTTGTTCGGCTAATTACGACGGAATGCGCATAAGCGCGAAAAACGATCCAAATGACGTGAAGAATGGATTTTTCTTATGCCAAACACTAAAATAAAATATTTTAGTGCTTACATAAATTTTTGGATATCCAGATGTATTCAGAACGTAAGTTATGCGCGAAAATGCAAACTTGTGCACTTTTTGACACTTTTAGTCCCTGAATGACCCAAAAGTTTATTTTAGCACACCGAACCCCTCAAAGACTATTTCTAAGCTATTTGAAGGATATTTAGGGTATGTTTAACTTATGGTCATGTTCCGGAATGTCTGTTACAGTTCAAATTGGCATACTTTCGTAGTTTGTCAACTTTAGTCCCTGTAAGCGTTTTAACTTGATTTTGCCATACCAAAGCCTTTAAAACTTATTTCTAAGTTATGTAAAGGTTATTTAAGGTATGTTAAGCCTATTTCACTATTTCGGAGTGTTTGTTGCATTAAACTGGTTATATTTACGCATCAGTGCGCGTATAATCTTCCAGAAAGTGATTTAGAGCTTGTAATCGAACAAGAATTGATATGTGTAAAAGATACACATATTTATACAGATCCCAAGTATGAAATACAATATTTCATTGGTTTGGTATTTGTTTGATGGTCGCAGTGACACAGGTGTCACAGTCTCCCCTACTTAAGGAAATTTCGTCCCGAAATTTATTCGTAGGAGTCTATTTGTGACTTTGTCTCAAATAACCACCAGAGATATGTAAGGCATAATCCCGTCATTTCCTTAACGGACATTCTTCAGAACGAAAATGAACAGACGGAGTCATTTTCCTCAACGAGTATTCTTCAGAAGTGGAAATGAAGGAATAAACAAACGGGGATTCATTTCCTCAACGGGCAATCTTCAGAAATGTAAAATGAACTTACGGAGTCATTTTCAACGGGTGCTTCATCAGAAATGGAAACGAAAAGGAGAAACAAACGGATATTCATTTCCTCAATGGACAAATCTTCAGAAACAAAAATGAACTTACGGAGTCATTTTCAACGGGTGCTTCATCAGAAATGGAAATGAAAAGGAGAAACAAACGGATATTCATTTCCTCAATGGACAAATCTTCAGAAACGAAAATGAACTTACGGAGTCATTTTCAATGGGTGCTTCATCAGAAATGGAAATGAAAAGGAGAAACAAACGGATATTCATTTCCTCAACGGACAAATCTTCAGAAACTAAAATAAACTTACGGAGTCATTTTCAACGGGTGCTTCATCAGAAATGGAAATGAAAAGGAGAAACAAACGGATATTCGTTTCCCAACGGACAAATCTTCAGAAACGAAAATGAACTTACGGAGTCATTTTCAACGGGTGCTTCCTCAGAAATGGAAATGAAAATGATAGACAAACGGATATTCATTTCCTCAACGGACAATCTTCCGAAACGAAAATGAACAAACGGAGTCATTTTCAACGGGTGCTTCCTCAGAAACGGAAATGAATAGAGTTAACTTCTAGGCACAAGGCAAAGCTCGCTGTGGTTTCTGTGCACTAAATTCCATAATTATGTATGCATCCATAATTACGTAATTCCTTGCACAGTCCGCACAGTTTGTCTTGTAATGTTCATAAGCACATAATCACATAGTTGTTTAACTTGGTTATTAATTTGTTATTAATTTGTTATCGATTGAGAACGGATATGGAAACCAGTCGATGGACTTCAATGTCCTCTGGGATCTATCTGAAGAGATAGGAAGATCTCCCAAAAATTCGATTTTGTTTTCAAAGAAACGTAATAGTCGAATTAAGGAACACAACAATTTTAGGATTCACGGAAATACCCTTAGGTACCCTATTAAGGATTTATAGTGGTACTTTGGGTATTCGTCCAGTGTTGTAACTTGCGCCTTGTACTTCGTTTCCTTAGAAGAAACGGGTACTTAGGAATTTCGTGGAAAATGCAAGAGATCATAAAGTGGAAGAAAGTTTGGGGGTAGTCTGTCCTTTAAGGAATACGGTTCCTTGATTGTCGGTATTGAAAGAGATATGTTGTTTATACATACAACCACATAAATACATTGTAATGTAAATAAAAGATTTATTTATAAACAATGATAACAACTGTTTCATGGACCTTGACAACAAAAGAAAATAATACATAAGACGTGATTATCTCTAAACGATGTTGTCGGTCAGATGCTCATCCCTGTGCTGGATTTGCATTAGCAAGCTTTGGGCAATTTCTTCGGAAATGACCCATCTCGCCACAGTTGAAGCAAGAACCTGGTAGAAAACGACCTTGAGCGGTATTGTTGCCAGCTTGGTTTGGTGCAGCTGTAGCTGGGCAGACTCTTGCTGTATGGCCTATAAGCCCACAAGTTTGGCATTTGCGGCACTTTACATTGGCATGATGATGGAGGCTACATTGGTTGCACAAGGGTGCAGTTCCATTGTATGGCTTCCTATCATGGGGTTGAGCTGGTTGGTTGGGGATGGCTTGATCGTTGTGAGTAACCATGGCGAAGTTCTGAGAAGCCTTTCGCTTCTTTGACCTCTTAGGGGATCCAGTCTGTTCATCCATGGTCTTTGATTCCTCGATTGGGTTCGATTCCTCGACCGGTTTCTTGTCACCTTTTCGGAAAAGTTTACCTTTCCTGATCTTTGATTCAGTCAAGGTTGCAGATAGTTCAATGGCCTGTCTAACTGTAGTAGGGTTGCTGCCAGTCACAATGTCTTGTATTGAGTCAGGGAGGCCATCAATGTACTTTTCTATTGCCTTATCCAAAGGCGTGACAATGTTTGGGCATAACAGACTCAACTCCTCATAACGGTCCGTGTAGGCTCGATGCTCACCGCTGTCTTGCTCAAGATTGTCGAATTCCCTTTCCAAGGCCCTGATCTCATGACGAGGACATAATTCCTTCATCATAAGGGCCCTAAGTTCAGCCCATGTCTGTGCTAGAGAAACTTCTGCACCTCGATCTCTCATAACACCGTTCCACCACGTAAGGGCTCTCTTCTGGAACACACTCGAAGCAAACTCAACCTTGCGATTGTCAGGACACTGCACGTGGCGGAAAGTATTCTCAATGCTCTCGAACCATTGAAGAAGCCTAGTCGCTCCCTCAGAACCACTAAACTTGAGTGGTTTCGCCGAGTTAAAACTCTTGAAATTGCATGGACCATTGTTGTTGTTGTTGGCTTGGTTCCATTGAGCAAAGAGGTTTGGGAATTGAGCAGCCATTTGCTGCGCAATGATTTCTGCCAGCTCGGCAGTCGCTATCTGGTTTTCGCGTCGAGGAGGCATTCTAAAAGAGGAATCATGAAAGGAAACGAGTGAGAGAATTAGACGAAAAGAATGAGATGAAACAAATCTGATGAAAGCAAGGGTAGTGGTCATTTGTTTGTTACCACAAGGTAAACAAATCACACAGTGACTAATCAAATTAAATGGGTCAAAAATAATGTATCGCGAAGACATGCTCGCCTATAAGTGAACACTCATCCCAAGAATTCCCAGGTAAGCACAACTGGTCTCGCGTCTGATGAGATGTATACGAAGTGCTTGCCTAGACAGAAAACCCAGAATACAGGCATTCACCCTTCCAGTTTGCACGTGTTCACATTATTTAAAACCCAAAACCTTGACAAGATTTTGAAAATTCAAAGGGGTTCAAGACCATATAACAGAGGGTTCAAAACCTTACAATAGAGGGTTCAAAACCTAGTAATCAATCATCCTAGAACAGGTGATTAGTTTTCAAAGCGGTTTTGAAATTTATGTTTTTGTTGTGGTCGTCGCCTAAGGATAGGTGACGGTATTGTTTTATGACTAAACGCAAGTAAACTCGCGTTAGGGTTCTAAGAAGGTTATAGACTAGGTCAAATCATTACTAATAACCTAATTCCCTATAACCATTGGCTCTGATACCATCTTTTCTGTCACACCCCGACCACGTAGAACATACAAAACGTGGCGGAAACATCGGGGAGTGTTGTAACAGAATTAATTGTTTCAAATCCATGGCAATTGAAGTTTCGTTTTATTGATTAAAAGTGTTACAATGTCTTAACAAACAAAGAAATACAACATAATTAACTAGTCTTGCATCTTTTATTGTCACTAAAGCCCAAGTCTGCCTATGTGTATCTTGATCATCTTATGCAACAGCTCCTGAAAAACACATGTGAAAATAGGTACGTCAGCATAAAAATGCCTGTGAGATACATAGGTTTTGTGAAAATAGGTTTCATGACTTATGATTGAGAAAATGTTTAGTCATGAACCTTGTAATTTGCTTTGTTTTGTAAATCATTTGAAAAACGATAAGATCAGATGATATGTATAAATAAGAGAATAATGTATGGTTAAATGAATAACCATTGTAAAATGAGTTTGTATAAGTTAAGTTACTTGTAAAACAATGTATTGTGAAAAGTATGTTATTTGTATAAAATGTTATATGTCTCAAACTGAAATGATTCAAATAATGCTACGATATGTAATACCATACAAACACTTATATATAGGAAGTACCAGCGGCGTATCCACCAAACTTGTATCATATTACACACGCATCGTTACTTAATCACTTAATCAAACCAAACCACCAACGTAATGTTTAACAATTGTAGAAATGTTTATGTATGGTCAAATACGGTTCACACGGTTCATAGATACAAACGGTTCACAGATACAAATAGTTCACAGATATAAACGGTTCACAGATACAAACGGTTCACAGATACAAACGGTTCACAGATACAAACGGTTCACAGATACAAACGGTTCACATAGTCAAATGTTTACAACGGTTCACATAGTCAAATAGTTATAAACGGTTCAAAATGTAATATAATGTGTTCATATACCGGATGAGCATATGCAACAAAATGTAATGTAAAACAATGTACTAAGTATGCACACAATGGACATACATAGCATAAAATGTAATGAAATCATGTACTATAATGTACTAATGAACATAGCAGGTATATGATGTGAAAACGGGAAAGCATGAATGTAACAAGTAGGCACATGTGTTTCACCCCAAAACAATTTGGAAAACAGTAAAAGAGGGGTCTATGTACTCACTTGAGATTGCTTAGTAGTCCTTGAGTAACAACCAATCAATGCTAGAGATCGCGGATATCAAACGGCACCTAATATAGGTAACTATGTTAATAACCGGACCTAAATCGGATGATTGGATAGAATGAGGGTTCGTAAACCAAACGAGTATAAAGACTCGTCTCATATGGTTTAACAAAGCCTTCATGCTAAATGAAACCTAACCTAAGCGTTTTCGACCCATTACGACCCGTTTAGGTAGCTTATGCTACTTTAACGCGTCGTTCGCGTGAAACGCGTTCGGACCGTCTAACTAGTCTTATGACAAGTGTTATATGCCTAAACATGTTACATAATCAGTTATGTGACAAAAGTTTAGGTTACATATGCTTAATTACCAATTATACATGAAAAGGGTATTCTGGTAATTTACCTAAGGCATATAAACTACCTATCATACAACTACTCAAACGATGTGACCATAGGGTATAACCTCGGAAGGTTATTCCCTATACAACTATGGTCACCTAATGTATTTGGTCGGATCCTAATGATCGACCAAATGGGTCGGGTTCGAAGGTATAAGCGATTTATCAGATCGCTTACCCTACGACCCTAGACAACGTGGTAATCAGTAGGCATAGTCCCAAGGGACTATAACCAACGTGATTACACTCACGTTGCGATGTTCAAACGAACTTCGCATTGACCATAAACTGGTCAATGCAAAAAGTCAAACAAAGTTTGACTTTCAGACTCGAAAAGCAATAAAAGAACGAAAGAATACTTACGAAGGGTCCCCGAATGCTAACCTCGATCCAAGTGGCTCAGGTATGAAACAATGGTTTCAACTTTGAGCTTCTCAAATCAAGATTCTAGTGGTTTTTGCAAATGAAGGCATGGGGTATTTATAGGATTTCCCGAACCGTTAGGATCGTTTCTTGGAAAAAGTGCTTCAATCTTGGCCATACACTTGCACCCATGGTATTGTAATACCATGTGCACATCAAACCAGCCCATAGTATTGCCCAAAACCATGTGCAAAGGTGGTATAGGCTAGATTCAATGTTTCTACACAGAAAGTTTCAAAAATGGCAGATTTGGTCCCTGTAGTGTAATAAGGCCTTTTCCGACGCGTTTAAGGCCCGTTAACCCCATTTCAAAGCTCTAAAATGAAGATAAAGTAAAGGGAACTTAAAATGTTCTCAAAAATATCTCGGATGTCGGTTCGTTTAGCCGTACGGTTGCGTTGTTCGGCTAATTACGACGGAATGCGCATAAGCGCGAAAAACGATCCAAATGACGTGACGAATGGATTTTTCTTATGCCAAACACTAAAATAAAATATTTTAGTGCTTACATAAATTTTTGGATATCCAGATGTATTCAGAACGTAAGTTATGCTCGAAAATGCAAACTTGTGCACTTTTTGACACTTTTAGTCCCTGAATGACCCAAAAGTTTATTTTAGCACACCGAACCCCTCAAAGACTATTTCTAAGCTATTTGAAGGATATTTAGGGTATGTTTAACTTATGGTCATGTTCCGGAATGTCTGTTACAGTTCAAATTGGCATACTTTCGCAGTTTGTCAACTTTAGTCCCTGTAAGCGTTTTAACTTGATTTTGCCATACCAAAGCCTTTAAAACTTATTTCTAAGTTATGTAAAGGTTATTTAAGGTATGTTAAGCCTATTTCACTATTTCGGAGTGTTTGTTGCATTAAACTGGTTATATTTACGCATCAGTGCGCGTATAACCTTCAAGAAAGTGATTTAGAGCTTGTAATCGAACAAGAATTGATATGAGTAAAAGATACACATATTTATACAGATCCCAAGTATGAACTACAATATTTCATTGGTTTGGTATTTGTTTGATGGTCGCAGTGACACAGGTGTCACAGACTCCCCCTTTCGATATGCTAGAATCTGAGGTATCTGGTTCAAGCTTTGACAAATAGCTTCCTTTGGGAATAATGAAGTTCAAACCTGTTACTCAACCAACAAACATTACAAACTCTCTTTTCAAAATTAAATCACAAACTCAATCAGTTACAACAATCCACTCAAGTATCCAGTTCCAAGTTAATGACCCTGATTACTCAATTAATCTACCAAGTCCAATTTAATGACCTTGGTTGATCTTTTGACGAATCAACCTGTTTTTGTAAAACATTTTCTGAAAATAACAAGCATCAAGTTAATGAACTTGTTTTTGACTTTCCAATAAATCAAACTCCATCAAGATAAACTCTCCTCATTCTTCAGTCCAGAATTTCCTACATCTGCTTCAAACATCTGAGAATCCAACAATCAACTCTCCACTTTGGTTTGTCGGAAAATAAAGCAGAAATAAAATCTTTTTGGATTTTATAAAGTGTTCTAAACTAAGAAATGAAATACATAAAATTTAAATTTCAGAAAGTAAACAAAGTAAACTATTTACAAACATATTTTTGATGAGCGTGTCAGGGAATCATATCAGCTATCAGACAAATTACAAGTACCGTTAAGCTTCATTTCATACTCAGAATTAAACAATTCACCTCGATTGTCGATATACTGATCCATCTTAAATTCCCACACACATTTCAATTTACTCAGGATACGAATTAGATGAATTATGAACTTAGCTCATTCATGTGTCCCACCTCTTGAATATACTCCCGTATCCAGAATCCCAATAATCAGTCTTACAGGTGAGTATACTACAATGATATCTGTATATAAATTAGGTATGCGAGGGCCGACGGATCTCAGGTCGATACTTCCGTATACGCAGAGAGATATCAGCTTCGACTTTACGGTATGTCCCCTTTAGAGGATCTTTTTGCTACAACAGCGGCGACTATCAATTTTATTGTTTCATCGGCATGCTGAGGGTTTATGCTATGTTTCAAGCATTGCAGAAAGTATTATCCAAGGACTAGGTCAGAACTACCGTTCAGCAGAAGTCCTGGAATAATACCCCAGACATCATTGAGTATAAAGACCTAGTATATCAGATTATGAGACCTTTCAAACGAGATTTCAGGGGTTACCTATATATCCAAGTAGTGTTCCCCACGAATTTCACAAGTTTGAAATTTAGGTTTATATCCCGAATAAATCTACTAAATGTGCGAAAACCTATCGACACATCATTAGTGAGACTGTTTAATTCATTTATACTTTACAAATCTTTAGCATACTGTAATTGTCTAACCAATGTACTATCATTTTCCCATATACACAAGCTCTTTTTCAGATTTTATCATGTTTTTGTATTTTTGCATTTTCTACTGTTTTTGTATTTTCTGAAAACATAACTATGTACAAATATCTACTCCCCCTAAATACTAAAACAAGTAAAAAAATGACAAAACATTGCAGATTGTTTCTCGTCTTCATCCGCAACAGTACTCTCATCAACGCCAATTATGCCATCCGACACCGAAAGAAGCTTTATACCATTCAGTTTTAACAAATATTTAAACCGATTTTTATCAAAAGCTTTGGTATGTAAATCAGCTTTCTGTTCGACAGTGTGGATTTTCTCAATTCCTATCAACTTTTTCTCAAAGCAATCACGAATAAAGTGATGACGAATTTCTATGTGCTTATTTTTAGCGTGATGTACTGGATTCTTTGTTATATTTATTGCGGCCTCGTTATCAACAAAAAGAGGTGTGTTAAGAAACTGCAAACCGTAGTCGCGCATCTGTTGCTGTATCCACAAGATCTGAGAGCAGCAACTGCTAGCAGAAACATACTCCGCTTCACAAGTAGATAACACCACAGACGTTTGTTTCTTACACTGCCAGGTAACCAATCTAGGACCAAAGAACTGGCATCATGCAGTTGTTGATTTTGAATTGACTTTGCAGCATCCGAAATCCGAATCGGAATACCCTTCGAGCGTAAATTCGCCTTTCCTAGGATACCACAACCCCAATGAAGGAGTTCCTTTCAGGTAACGCAATATCCTCTTCACAATGATCATATGCGATGCTCTCGGGTTAGATTGAAATCTTGCTGCGAGGCACGTTGGGTACATGATATCAGGACATGAAGCAGTTAAGTACATCAAAGAACCTATCATGGATCGGTAAAATGTTTCATTAGCCCTGTCTCCGGTGAGATCTAGGTGAATCCCATGATTTGTTTCAAGTGGGTAGCAGCTGGAGTAGAACTTAACATCCCAAATTTCTCTAGAATATCATGAACGTACTTTGTCTGATGAATGAAAATTCCCTCAGGAAGTTGTTCAACTTGTAAACCCAGAAAGAATTTCATCTCCCCCATTGATGACATTTCAAATTTTTGCTTCATCACTGATTCAAAATCTTTGCATAGATTTTCATTTGTCGACCCAAAGATTATATCGTCCACATAAATCTGAACTATCAGAAGATGACCATCGACTTCTTTAGTGAAGAGAGTGGCATCCACTTTTCCACGAATGAACTTGTTGGCTAGTAGGTGTTGAGACAAAGTCTCATACCAGGCTCTCGGGGCCTGGTGTAAACCATACAGCGCTTTGTCCAATAAGTAGACCTTGTTTTTGTGGATTGGATCGGTGAAGCCCGGTGGCTGACCGACATAAACCTCCTCTTTAACCTTCCCATAAAGAAACGCCGATTTAACATCCAACTGATAAACTTTGAAGTTCTTCCAAGACGCAAATGCATGGAAGATTCTGATTGCCTCTAGTCGTGCTACAGGAGCATAAACTTCGGTAAAATCAATCCCCTCCTGTTGACTAAAACCCTGAACAACGAGTCGGGCTTTATTTCTTATAACAACTCCTCTATCGTCCCTCTTGTACTTGAACACCCACTTGGTGTTAATCTTTCTCTGACCATCTGGCAAATCAACTAACTTCCACACTCCTAATTTCTCGAATTGACTAAGTTCCTCCTGCATTGCATTGACCCAAGAGTCTTCAGTAAGCGCCTCTTTGTAAGTTCTTGGTTCAACCTGCGAGATAAAACAACTTAATGAGAATTCAGTTTGCAAAGGAGCAACTTTTGTATAAAAACATGTAAGCCCTTTATCAATCTGATTTCGAGTGCGAACGCCTGTCTACAATTCTCCTATGATCAACTCCTCTGGATGATATGAAAAAGTTTGCGGCATCACTTCACTTGGAACATCTACATTTCCTTCCAGATTAGTAACATTCTGCTCTGCATCTTGTTCACCAACTTGGTTTGTTTGACTTGAAATATGAATTTGCTCCCCCTCAGAATCTGAATCACCATGATCAAAGACTGGCATGTTTTCAGCTTCTAGATTATCATTCTGAGCCGACTGATTATCTTGAGCAACTTCATTCTGTTGGACATCATCATGTTCACCAGCATTACTCGGACCTACTTCATCATCATTTGAAGTTTCCCGTGGTCTCCTTGAATACTCAGCTGGGAACCTTAGCTGCGACTCATATTCACGCAAAATATCCAACTCATCAAAGAAATCTTCATCATCCTCTGATTCTTCTCTCATGTCAAACGAATCCCAAAGTTTGTGATAATGATAACGCCATGAATCACCAGGATTCTGCGGCGGCATAGTATAACCTTGACATTCAACATTTGCAGCTTCAATAATCCGCTTTTCACTTGGAACGAAGACACGTCGCATCGGATTTGCATAACCAACAAATATTCCCTCAATGCTCTTTGGACCAAACTTTCCATGAGGCTGTATAACTGTACAGGGTGACCCGAACGGTTCTAGATACTTCAAATTCGGTTTGCGGTTATTGATTAGCTCAAAGCATGTTTTGTTGAACTTCTTGACAGTGAGAACCCTGTTGAGCGTATAGCATGCAGCAGAAACAGCTTCAGCCCAAAAATTTATCGGTAACTTTGAATCTGCGAGCATAGTTCTAGCCGTCTCGATTAGTGTCCGGTTTTTGCGTTCTGCGACTCCATTTTACTGCGGAGTATACGGAGCACTAAACTCATGCAATATACCTCTTTCATCACAAAATTCTTCCATCTTACTGTTCTTGAATTCAGTACCATTATCACTTCAAATTCTCTTGATACGTCTTTGGTACAGATTCTCAATCTTCCTGAACAGCCCCATCAAACTGTCAAATGTTTCATCTTTCGTCTTCAAGAAAGAAACCCACGAAAATCTGGAATAATCATCAGTAACGACCAAACAGTAATAATCTCCTGTAATACTTTTGACATTCACAGGACCAAACAAATCCATGTGAAGAATCTCCAGAGGTCTCGAAACTGAATTGACTTGCTTTGTAGGGTGTGACTTTTTCTTCTGCTTGCCTTTAACAAAGCTAATGCACTCCCCTTCCAGATGAAAACCTTTGATATTAACACCCAAAACCAAATCATTGTGCACCAAATTATTCATTTTTCTAAGATGTATATGCCCCATCTTTCGGTGCCACAATCTCGATTCTTTCTCAGTTGCTCTAGACACAAAACAATGTGCTTGACCAGTAGTTGTAGTTGCTACACTCATATCTAACACATATAAATCATTCACTCTAGGTGCCCGCATGATAATCCATTCTTCAGGAACAACAAATCCTGGTTTCAAAATCAAACATTCTTTATCAGTGAAGTGAGTAGTATACATATTGTCACAAATCTGCGAGATACTAAGCAGATTGTTCTCCAGCTCAGTGATGTAGTTAACTCTCTCAAACGTCACAATCCCATTGGATAACGTTCCTTCACCAACAATTCGACCACCTTCATGACCAGCAAATCCCACATAACCACCATTGATATTTCTCACATCATACAGCAACGCGGTTTTCCCTGTTATATGTCGAGATGCTCCACTATCCATGATCCATCTGGAAACAAGTTGTGGAAGATCCTGCATAAAACAAACTTCAATTTAACCAACTACAATAAAGATGCCGATTCATGCTTCGTGATCAAGGAAGCTCCGGCAATTCAAACTACTTAGTTGAACATAGTGTCCACCCAGGCCTTATCAGCCTTAGGTGTAACCTTGACCCTCGCAATTTGAATTTTGAAATTTTCAGCCTTCAAAGGTGGAAAATTTGCATCATAATCAACCGAAATTGATTCTTCAGCCTTTTTCACTTCAGAAGTTGAAATTTTCATTTCAGTTTTTGGTTTCCAAACTTGTTGAGATAAAGCAACCCTTTTATAAAACTTGTCACTTTTAGTTACCACTTTCTTTACGGATTCATTTTTCATTTTGATGTTGTCATTTTTCTCATTCTTTTTCTCAACAATGATTGGTGCTTTACCCTTCACATCAACTTTCTTCTTTTGAATCTTCACAGTTTCAGTCTTAGGCTTCACATTGTTACACTTTCGTGCAATGTGACCGACTTGGTCACATCTGAAACATGTTCGAGTATCAATAACTTGACTTGTGCCTTCAGACTGATACTGGGAAGCTCTTTTCTCAAAGAACTCTTCATTCGATTTTGAAAAAATCTCATTTTCCTCATCCGAAAGTGAACTTGAACTGTTCACAAACACCTTCTTTTCAGCAAACCTTTTGTTTTGAAATCTTCTTTGCTGATAACTCTTACCACCCTGATAACCACCCGACCAATTGTTTCGATTATTATTATAAAACCGTGGTGGAACAACAGGTTTTTTGTAATAAGCTTTATCTTTTTCAAAATTCATTTGCTTTTTTGTTTGTTTCAAACTGTTCACTTCTGACAACTCAACTTCAACCAATTTGAACACTTTTGTCAACTTTTTCACATTAACATTCTCAATGGGAAACTCAGAATCCAAATACAACTTATCAGATCCAGCCATCTTGTACATCACAAGACCCGGTTCATCACTTAAGTTGTTTTTGGATTTTGGTTTCTGAATGTACTTGTCCAAGAAACACCCATCATCTTCAGGTGAATCAGACATCAAAACACTTTCAGCTGTGCTCTTAACAATCTCTGTCTGAACACTATCATCAGATGATGTAAAAGTAACATCAATGTTTTCCGGAAGTTTAACTTCATTTCCTTCCTCAATTTCAAACAACCCAGATTGCTTTTTCGTGTAGTTATCAAGAACAGGTGGTGGTACTTGATGAAACCCCACCCCAGTTCCATTACAATACACATCTTCGCCTGCTTTGTCTTTCCCGATGGGTTTAGGAATGATATGTTGCAAAACAAAGCTTGCGGAGCTATAACTGTTAAGCTTCAACTGGATTCGCTCGTTTTCAATTTCAGCCTCTTGAAATTTAAGTTTCAATTTAGAGATTTCATCCAGTTGTTGGTTGATTGATTCTTCTTTAACTCTAAGCACTGCTTTTAGATGTTCATTTTCTTTAAAAGTTTTACCATTTCGATCATCACCATCTTTCATTGTGCTTTTGAGTTTTTCAAACTTTTCAGAAATCTGACGGTTTTCAAGAATCAACTTTTCATTTTCATTTTTAACTTTATCATGATCAATTTTATCATTTTCAATTTGACTAGTTAATTCTCTTATCCGTTCAGTTGAAGCTTTAACCATTTTGTCACGTTCAAGAATCTGATTCTCAACATTTCTGACCTTTGCTGTCAGATCATCAACTTTCTTCCCGTTGAGATACTTGACTGTGCTACAAAATTTGCACTCTTTGTTGCAATTTTTGCAATCAGCATTTCCATCAATTTTCTTACCTGACACATTTGTTGACACATCTGAACTGACCTGGCTTTTTGACTCAGATACGGAGTTAGAGTCTACCTTAAGTGCCTTAGCAGCCAGCACTTTGTCAGCCATTTTTCCGAAATTCAACGCATTCAACTCCTGTGTTGTGTCAATAATGCCAGTATCAATCTTCTTTGCTTTCTCGATCTCTTCTTTCTCCTTTTTCTCTTTCTCTTCTTCTTTCATTTTCTCGGTTGGAGTTCCCCACCATTTATTTTGCCAGTACTCATCCTCTTCTTTGTACTGCTGGATTATGGCCTCGATATCAAGCGTTTTGTCATCGATCGCAATATTTCCATATTCATCAAGATAACACTCCCTGTCTGGATCCCATCTATTTGCTCTCCTTGCTTCCAGAAAAATACGAGATATTCTAATTATTTTGTTTTCAGCAATCATTTTTCTGTATTGATATTTTTGCTCTTCAGTTCTATCGTCTTTCCATGGAATAGGATCGTCGTTTTTCGCCATGAATGCGTAACCAACCACATCTTCTTCTGGTAGAACCTCTTGACTCCAATCATACCCTTCATCATCATAAATCACCGCAAGAGCTCTAGATTTCTCTCTGTTGTCTTCAACCTACTTCAATCTAGGCGGCTCGGATTTATTCTGATGATAAATTGCCTTCTTGTAGTAATCATCTCTGAAAGGGTTCTCCGACTCATCAGCATAAGCATTTCTGCATTCTCGTTTGAAGTGACCTTTCTGCTTACACTTGAAGCATGTCACCTTGGACTTATCGAACCCCAGCTTGGTAGATGCACCACCAATTGTCTTCCTGCCGGTAATTTCCATGAAACGCTGTGCTCGACGAACAGCACTAGCCATAGCCCAACGAATATCGATCAGCTCCATTTCCTCAGGATCAATCTGATCATAATCTTCTTTTGTCAGATTGGTGTTGCCTATCTTCCCAGCTACTAACCCTTCATACAATTCCAACACCGATGCTAGGAAGATCATCTGCTGTTTGGCCGACTCCTCATCAAAATTCTGAGCATTCTTCAAGTCTATTGCAATGTTGCATTGAAAACGATTCTTTGCATCAGAATGACTTGCAGATGATGAAGATCCACTGTGATAACCACTGTGACTTCCACTGCTTTGACCACTTTGACTTTCTTTGCTTGCTGTGGACACATTCTCAGCAGAAAACGCAGTCTTGGGAGAAGTAGCTTTCGGCATCATGCTCTTTGGATAATACAAATCCAGATTCTGTTGGTAAGATGAGTGATTGACTTTGTATGTCTTCTTCAATTCCAGTTCGTGACTTTCAAGTCTTTCAATCACCAAATCTGGTTTCAACACTTCAGGAGCAATAGTGTTCTTCAACATCAGTGCATAATATCTCCAATCCATCTCTTCTGGTAATGAGTCGAATAGTTTGTCAACAAGTTCTTCATCAGAATATCTGATATCATGTCTTGCTAATTCCAGCTTCAGATGACCGAACCTTTCTATCATTTTACAAACTGATTCATTCTTTAAACATCCAAACATATCAAACTCATTTCTAAGAAGTTTCTTTTTATTTTTCACGATTTCAGTACTTCCTAAACATTTCTTTTCTAACTTTGCCCAAAGATCTTTTGCATTTGAATAATCGATCAATGAAATTATGTCTTCTCGGACGGATTGAAATAACAATGCCACACATTTTTGTTCAGCTACAAACGAATCAATCTCCTCAGCTGCTCTTAAAGTTTCACCATTTTTGTTTCCATTGGCATAACCGTTTTTCAGACTTTTCCAGCTAGGAAATGCGAATGCCATCAACCAGTCTTCAAACTTTCTTGACCACCGACTGTATTCCTCAATAGCCATTAGCTTTGGAGGTTTATTGAACGTTCCGAAGGCACTTTCCGATTCCCAAGCTTCCTTTTTCTTCTCTTTTGGAGGATTCTCATTCACATTGCTTGATGAAGTATCATTGTTTACGGAATCTCCAGCGAACGCGTACATGTTACTGAATGGATTCAAGTAAATACCATCCATCGTGAATGTACCTGCAAAAATCAGCAAACACTTAGAAAAAATTTCGAATTTTTTTTTAAAACCTTGACAAAAGAGCGAAATCAATAGTGATTGACACAAGAGCGAAATCAGTTGTGTGACAGATAAGCGAAATCACAATATGTGTCACAAAAGCGAAATCACTTTTGTCCGTATAAGCGAAATCAAATTATGTCCCTTTGAGCGAAATCAGACTTGTCCAAAAAAACGAAATCAGACTTGTCCGAAAAAGCGAAATCAGACTTGTCCGAAAAAGCGAAATCAGACTTGTCCGAAAAAGCGAAATCAGACTAATTATCTCTTGATGTTCGAAAAAGCGGAATCACGTTTTTACCCAATTTTAAGCCAAATTTTAACCTGGAACTTTCAAGGGTTATACTACACAGAATTCCGATCACAATGATATGTTTAATGTTCAATTTCGACCACTAATTTGTTCCAGATCTGAGATTGAAGTTCCTGTACGTGAACTGATCGAGGTTTTGTTAAAGTGGATTGAGTTTTACTTTGTTTTAAGATCTGATACTATTACAGATTGTATAAAAGATAGTTTCGCACAATATACTTGAAATTCAAATCATTTTGTCCATAGGAACTAGTTTAATTCGAAAAAATAAAAGAGAAAGTGAGTAGAAATGAGAGAATAATGTTGAATCAGCTGTAGTAGTATGAACTCCTCGTCCTGAAGCTCTGATACCACTTGTTGGACCGTTGTTTGACCCTAAAACGTCAGTTAAGGTAGTTCATCATCACGTATAAAGGCGGAATCAGTATACGCAACATGACAACAGCTGTTCCTTTCAATTCCTGCTTTATTAATGCTTTCTGATACAAAATTGACAGAGTTCCGACACCTAAGCAATGACCTGATTTCGCTCCAATGTCACAACCTAATGACACATGTGTGGTATTTATAGTAAAGCGAAATCACCATGTGACTAAAGAGTGAAATCACCAGGTGACATAAGAGCGAAATCACATCTACCCTAAAAGCGAAATCACCTATATAAGCCCTAATCTTGACTCTCAAGACCCTATGATGACTATCTTAATTTAAAACTTGATGTAGATGTAGTCAATAGACATTCTCATGCACCAACAGTCTTGTATCATGAAATGCCATTGTATGTATATAACAGTAATAAAAAAATCATTTGTCTTGTAAACTAGATCATGCATAGTTATTAAAGCACAGATTACTGTTCATTTAGTGTACGGAATGTACGGAAAAGTGACGGTTGTCACACGGCGGGTGCCAAACGGTAAGGTGCTTTGGCAATTGGTGCTGTTCCGGGTAGCAGATGGATTCTGAATTCGACTTTTCTGTCTGGTGGTAGCCCTGGAAACTCTTCTGGAAATACATCTGAAAACTGAGACACTACTGGAATGTCGTTTAGTTCTTTTCCTTTAGTGTTAGTGATTATGGAAATCAAATACACTATAGATCCTTTTCTTATATAACTTGCAGTTTTCATCACAGAGATGAATTTACTGGATCTAGATGGTTTATCTCCTTTAATTGTGATCTTTTCACCCCTTGGTGAATTTACTTGGATTGACTTTTGATCACATAAAATACTAGCTTTATTGGCTATTAACCAATCCATTCCTAATACGATATCAAATCCTGCCAGATTCATTGGGTAAAGATTTGCAATAAACTTTTGATTTAAAAATTCTATGCTTACTCCCTGCAAGATTTCAGAAATCCTAACCGTTTCTCCATTCGCTGTCTCGACTAGACATTCTTGTGAGAGTTTAGTTAATGGTTGATTGAGAAGTTTGCAAAATGAAGTATTAATAAAACTTTGGTTTGCACCAGAGTCAAATAATACTTTAGCAAAAACATCATTAACTAAAAACGTACCGGCTATTACGTCCGGAATCATCTTGGCTTCATCTGCAGTCAGAACAAATGCTCTAGCATTTTTAGTGTTCTTGTTGTTCGCGGCTGGAGCTAGTTTCTGACAGTTCGGATTGATGTGACATTTTTCTCCACAGTTGAAGCATAGTCCATTATTGGATTTTCTCCTACAATCTTCTTCCTTGTGTCCTGGTGCCTTGCAGAAATTGCAGGGAGTGGAGCATTTTCCCAAATGCTTTTTCTTGCAGGCCTTGCAGTATGGTGCAGAGGTAGAACCTATATTTCTACGGTTGGAATTCCCAGAACGGAATTCTTGGGTAAGCCTTTGAGCTAGGTTTCTCCTCTGGTCTTCTTCTCTAGTACGGATTAATTCATCTGTCAAGGTATTTGCTACTTCTACAGCTTCTTCTATAGTTTGGGGTCTAGCTGCCTTGACTACATGTCTAATCTCTCCAATTAATCTCCAGATGTAACGGGAGATTAATATCGGCTCAGGTGATGCAAGGGTTGGTACTATTCTAGCATATTCAAAGAATGTAGTAGTATAACCCTTACTATCTACCCCGGTCATCCTAAGGTTCAGAAACTTATTCGCTATCTGTTCCTTTTCATTGTTAGGGAAGAATTTCCTTTCTACCATATTTTTAAATTCCTCTCATTCCATATTGTATACCCTATCACTTCCTCTTGACTGGAGGATAGTGTTCCACCATTCTAAGACTGAGTTTTTAAATAGATTAGAAGCAAACATTATCTTGTCTTCTTCAGCACACTTGCTTATCTTTAAAACCGCCTCAGTCTTTTCTATCCAGCGTAGAGCTGCAATGGGTCCTTCATTGCCCAAGAATTCTATTGGTTTGTAGGACCATAATTCTTTATAAGAACAACCATAAGGCATGGTTCTTCTTCTTTTGGGAATGGGCACTTGAAGTACAGGTCCATTGTTCACGATGTTTGCAGGTTCAGAGGGTCGCTTACTGCTATGTTTACTTATATTATTAGCATCCTTAACAGTTTGAAGAATATATGGCATTGCATCTATAATTCCTTGTGCCACTATGTGTTGGATGGCACTATTATCCACTTGGTTTCCATTGTTATTGTTGTTGTTCGGATTCTCATTAACCAAGTTAGTGTTACTCTGGTTATCATTCTGGTTTTCCTGGTTTACTTCATTGTCCATCTGAATTTTAAACAATTACCACGTATTAATATCACAAAATAATATTTAATATTGCCAATCACATGACATGCATTTTGGTCAAAAGCGTCGATCATTGCGACTTACTCTATTTTTATATAATATGCATCTACTACAAACCGATACTGGAAATTAAAATTACAATATCGACTGAAATTTAAAACTACACTACTAGTAGTAGGCATCCGTAGTTTTTTTTGTGACAACCCTCACCAAACCAGGTATCCGTACGACTTAATTAATAATTAATTACTGCTTAATTACTGTGCTTACTTGAACTTGTGAATAAACTGCTACTTGAATGCTGATACATGTACTTACTTGCATCATACTTTACTTGCTGTCACTCCATGTTTTGCTTACAGCACCTTGTGACAACCTTGATGCACCAAAAGCACAGTAGCACAATGAACGGATAACCTATTAAACGTGCTGTCATAACCAGCACCAGGCAGGTACTGCCTCTAAGGCCTGTAAGAGCCTGAGATAGTTTGCTACACTGGTAGAGAGTGTAGGGATATAAGGGTTGTAGAACTACGTCACTAGGAATGAGATTACAATGACCGGATGTGCCTAAAACGTACTTTAAGTACAAAATTCAGCACTTTAATTAAAATTCAGCATTAAGCTACCTAATAAAGTGCCAAAACATGAGAAAAACATTACTAGACACTTTCCAAAGTGTCGGGAATAAGTTGTGTCACTAAAAATAATAATAACGACACTTTAAAGCTTTGTTAAGCACTTTAACGGATCTCTATCCAACCGAACAACCGGACTATACCCGGAACACTAAAATATTGCCATATACATTGTTTTTCTTTTTCTGAGCCAGTTAGGGTCCCTGAATACCCTAACACCCGCTGCAATGCATAACATACTAGTAAATGGTTACACCTCCTAATCATCTAACTATAACTTAATTACTTAGTTGGAAACCAACCAAGGACCCCCCCCCCCCCTCAACCGAACTCGTCCCCTAGGGGGGACACCCTTGTCCTTTGTTGATTATTTAAATCACCTATGTCTAATATCAATTAGACATAAAATCCATTGGTTATTTGTGAAAGGAATTGTCTATAAGTTCAAGACTAAACTCACTAACACTTTCACTCCACAACTCACAAAACTCACTTTCTCTTCCTCTCTTTCACTCTCGGCCGAAGACACATGCACCCCCACCGCCACCTTTCGATCTTGATCAAGCTATTCCAAGCTTATACAAGGGTTAAGGATCTCATAGAAAGGAGCTCGGTGCATTCGGAACGCGAAGGACCTCACCCCATTGCTTTTATCCACGCATTTTTCGACTAGTTTCTTCCCTAGCCTCGAGCTAGTAGTAAGTTGCTTGAAACACACTCTCGATCTATTTTAAAGTGGTTAAAATAATATATGACGGTTAAAACCCATGAACTTACAAGATGATATGTAAAAGTCTACTAAAATATTAAAGATGTTGGTTAATAGCACAAGGGTTGTGTAAATCTTGTAAGATTTGTTTTGTGTGATTATTTTGTGCCGATCTATGATGTGGTAGCTCGGATCATCGTCTAACCCGGATTGGTCATAATCATGGATCATGGCATAGAGTTGTTTAAGTGTACAAAGGGTTAAATGATGAAACTCTACCACACATTAAACATGAACTTGTGTAAAATCGATTCTACTAATGAAATAGTGTTCAAAACTAGTAGATCTACGGATCTACAAACGGTATTTTCAAAGGACCACGTGTCAAGAGAAAACATACTTTTAAAGACGGATCTTTCATAAACAAGGATGATTTTGGCAAAAACACAAGTGTGTAAATACTTGTGTAACACAAAGTTTCGACAAAATAACTATTTTTTTGTAAAAGTTGACAAGAAGTTGTAAAGATGAAATTCCTTTAAAAACGAGACTTTCAAGAAACAAAGTTGATTTATATAAAGATCTACTAAAAGTAATGGGATTTACTTCATAGTTTTGGATAAACTTCAAGTTCATGTAATTTTTGCGATTTATATATATTTTGACTAGTTGATGCTTTGGATATTGTTTTGGTTGAATGAGAAAATTGTTGGTTTGAATCTTAAATGAAAATCATACGCTTGAAAGCGTGGCCACCTCCAGTTACAGGGGAAACTCTGGCGAAATTTTTCTAAAAACCTAACACTTGGGAATATTTTCACTACAAGTGTTGTAAATCTATTTTTGACTTGTTTTCAAAACGTAAGTTTCGCCACGACTTTATTTACGAAACATCGGAGGTGGGGTTTTCACAAAATAAAAACGGGGTAAATATATATTTGATATATATACTTTTCATAAGCGTCACTTGTAAAATGTTTATGATTATTTTGTGAAATATACAAATATTATTTTTAGGGTAAAAATAATATTACCGAATGTAATGATTATATTTTGGGGTTAGAAATAAAATATACTTTTAAGTGAGACTTAATAATATATTTTGAAGGTATACGACCGCACATGTATTAAATCCCCCATCCTTGGGAAGGAGAATAATTACCAAGTATTTACAAAAATATAAACACGAAATAGTTGTCTAACTATTTCCCAAAAACTTAAACCTTAAGCTAAGGCACGGCCATCCGTCTAATAGAGTTAGTACGTGTAGGTCGTCGCACAGCTGCTTAATCAGGAGATATACTTGGTAGAGATGCACCACTGTGAGTTCATGTCCCCCTTTTCTCTTAACTGTTTTCAGTTTTCTAAACTGCGGGGGTGAAATACATGTTACTATGATTACGAGTACTTTATACATGGTATGGTTAGCGTAAGGAGGTTTACTACTTAAGATCATGTGAGTGGGTAGGCGGAAACTTGAGGCCATTAATCCTCAAAGTAGGACCGAGGGACATGAGCGGTAGATCTATCTGGGTGTAGCGAGCCCAGCCCCAGGCCCAAAGAGAACGGACCTCGGGGTGACTTTGTGCTCAATCCTTAAATTCGCTAGGTTTGAGTCTTCCTACTTGCACCTCACACATATCAATGGCCTTTCAAACCATTGGTGATCTCTTTTTCCTTATTTGCTACATACCAGTGTTTTTATACATACGAAGGTTTATTTACTCACTTACAAATGAACTCGCTCAACATTATTGTTGATTTTTCAACTTACATGTATTTTAGGGAATTAAAGATCTGGCGCGGTATGTTATGTTTTCCCGCTGCATATGGGTTCCGAGGTCATCCAGGTTTTGGGGATGTGACTTTTACCTGGATGAGTCACAGTCCTTAAACTGCGTCTTAATCATGTTAATGTTTATGTCTTTCAAAACAATGCTTTACGTTATGATGGTGTAGTTCCAAGACAATGTTATGTACTTTGGTTTTAAAACTTATTTTAATGGATGATCTTGCATGGTTTTATTTCATATAGCTTGTTATGGTTAAGCTATGGTATTAAGAAGGCACACCAAAATAACCACGCTTCCGCAAAGCCAGGGTGTGACAGCTTGGTATCAGAGCTCTGATCATAGCGAACTAGGATTCCTTCTCGAGTCTAGACTATGATCACTAGGGCTCTCACGAAAACATTTTTACACTGCATACCACTTAAGTCCAGATCCAAAATTCTTTTTTTTACAAACAGATGTTGAGCACATTTATTTGTTATTTTTAGGCTCAGTCTGGGAGGTTGAGGCTCGGTCTGGGAGGCTGAGGTAGTTGGCTAGTGGGACTAGGAAGAGTAGTCTGGGAGGCTGCGAGGCTAGTGGGACTAGGAAGAGCAGTCTGGGAGGCTGGGAGGCTAGTGGGACTAGGAAGAGAAGTCTGGGAGGCTGGGAGGCTAGTGGGACTAGGAAGAGCAGTCTGGGAGGCTGGGAGGCTAGTGGGACTAGGAGGATTATTTGATTGCTTACATGGTGACTAATGTGCTTATCTGATTATATGACTGATTATTTGTACATATTTGTGTTTGTGTTACAGACACCATGGACTCGTCCGGCACAGGTGATTCGGACACCACGGACCCTAGACCCATAGTATCCGATGACTTAGAGTCTTCAGAGCACGAGGTCCACACATCAGATGTTACCAGCACAGACGAGGACGACTTTCAGCCCTTTGCGCTACCCGACGCTGTCGATGAGCCCGCTGATGGCCCTTTTGCTGGGTACCTACCACTCGTAGAGATCCCTGCTCCCATACCTTTGGCCGTTTATCATGCTTACGATATGCTCCTCGACGCCGACGTTGACGATGACGTCGATCTGTTTGATGATGAGCCCCTGGAGGACGATGTTGAGGGCGAGGACCTTCTAGCTGACGGTGGTCTTTTGTTACTCGCAGATGCTCCAGCTGAGGAGTCACCTGCACACTCACCCGCTCCAGACTCCTTCGAGTCTGTGGCCTCCGCACGTCACACACTCGGAGCGCACAACACTATTCACACGGTTCAGATCCTGACAGGGCATCATCTGCTGTCTCTGCTCCTAGATTTGCTTTCGATCACGACCTCGATGAGGATTCAGACCCTGTTTTTCCCCCTGGATTTGACCCGGACCAGGAGATAGAGTTCATCCACTTGGATCAGCCTATGGTTGACCCAGTAGACCCAGTTGACCCTGCATTCGCTGATCATGCAGATTTTGATATGGAGTTCGTTGACCCCGAGCCTGCTATGGCCCTTGAGCCAGTAGCTGCTCCTGACCCAGTGTTTGAGCATAACCCTGTTCATGCTGGCATGCCCATTGATCCTGTGATTGCTGACCTACCTATTGTTGATCACCCTGCTGATGCACCACTACTGGAGGGTGACCATGTTATTGCTGCTGATCATGTTGATCCCCCACTTATCGCTGATATACCTGCTGACCCTCTTGTTGCACCCCATCTTGACCCTATGCCTGTACAGTTTGATCGAGCACTTTTTGAGGCACAGATTGAACCACGAGATGAGAACGCCCAGCATGGGTGGATTTCTCTTTTTCATTTGCACAGTACACACCTCCAGCTCGACCTGGAGAGGGTTCCTCGGCTCATCCTTTTGGACATGTGCGACATCTATTCCAGTTATGCCACAGTCTTCATCTGCTATTCCCCCTGTACCACCATTCTTTGTGCCACCTTTTGATCCAGCCAGCGAGCCGTTTCTCTGGACGTCACCGCCTGTTATGCCACTGACCGACCCCTACCATCCTTTCCATATGGGGTATTCTATTGAGGACGTTCTGATGTCGTTTGTTGTCCAGCAGGAGGCACTCACACGGCGCATTCAGGAGCTTGAGAGAGCTCAGCCACCGCCGTGCCAGTGTCAGGGTCAGACCCACCCTGCTTCTTCGCAGCACCCTCGACCATTGTTACCTGACTATGCTGCACGCCTTTTGGCACTTGAGCAGCAGGTTGCTTCTTGGTTTCGTACCCAGAGAGCCATGGAGGAGGACTGGCTCCATTTGCGTCGTTTGTTCTACACCCATTTTCCCCCTCCTCCACCGCCATCAGTGTAGAGCTCTTCAGTACCGTACGGGTGGACGCTGGTGAGAAGACGGCGATTGTTTTGACTGCACAGCATTTTTGGAGACTACATTTTGATTCTGACTTTTGTGACATGTATAAGGATGTATCGACACTGATTTGATATTCTTTTGGACTAGGGTGATGTAGCCCTTAGTCGTTGATGATGTATGACACTATTATGTACCTGTACACTACTATGTGGTCTCGATATATGGCAATCGCAGTATTCTCATCATATGTGATGTTTTGATTGATTATTTATGTTTTATAACATGGGATGTTGTGTGATTAATGTGATTATAACATGAGATGTTATGTACTATTACTATCATTATATGCGTACGCTTTATTATGGCCTGACCGACGTGAACCCATCTTTTAGAAGATACCGCCGAGACGTCAAACGCCGATGCCTACCAATGAGGCAGAACTCCAACAAGTCATCGCTCCTGCCATCGCGCAATACGCCGCCTCACAACGAGGACCCAGCAAAAGCAGCTCAAACAACAATGGCAACAACAATCCACCTCATGGTAACACTAAGTCATTAAGACATACCATGATCTAATTGGATATCTCTAGCAAGGATGCTAATGCCATTCATATGTTGTAACGTATGTGCAGGGTGCACCTACAAGCAGTTTCTAGACTGCAAGCCGGTCAACTTTGATGGCACCGGAGGTGCTGTCGCTTTTGTTCGTTGGGCCGAGAAGACTGAATCTGTTCTTCGCATGAGCAAATGTGCACCAGGCCAGCAAGTCACCTACATTTCTGGGCTATTTTTGGATGGAGCCCTATCTTGGTGGAATTTGCAAGTGCAGACACTTGGTGAAGCTGCTGCCTACGCACTAACATGGACCGAACTGAAGGAACTAATGCGCAAAAAGTATTGTTCTCGCGCTGAAATCCAAAGATTGGAAACTGAGTTCTGGCATTTGAAGATGGAAGGTCCGAAGATCGCGGAATATGTTCAGAGGTTTCACGACCTGTCGCATGTGGTACCCTATATGGTCACTCCAGAATTCAAGCGGATTGAACGCTTCATTTGGGGATTAGCTCCTCAAATCATAAGCATGGTGACCTCCTCCAAGCCTGCAACAATTGCTGAGGCAATCGATTTGAGCGTGGCTCTCACTGAGGAGGCTATCCGTCTGAACAAGTTCGATGAGATCGAGACAAAGAAGAAAGAGACTCACGTCGAGTCATCCAGAGGTAACAAACGAAAGTTCTCAAACTTCAAACAAGGCACTAGTGGTGTTGTTAAGAAAGGAGAGCCAAACGCGCCAGCTCAGGTTACAGCTGGTAGTGGAAAGAAAGGAAAGGGATATATGGGCACCCAACCCAAGTGCAACACCTGCCAGCGTCACCATTTTGGCCGATGTAGTTTGAAGGTGTGTGAAGTGTGTGGGAAACCTGGCCACTTGAAGGATTCTTGTTGGGCCACTGTTGGCCAGGGAGGCCAAGGAGGATTTGGAAACAGAAACAATAACCGGGGTGGAATTGGAAATCGCCCACAAGGAAACAATGGAAGTAATGGGAATCGAGGCAACAATGGGAATCAAGCGGGCACTGTGAATCATAACCAAAGGAATAACCAAGCTGGAAATGGAGGTGGAAACGGGTAAAGACCTGGATGCTTTAACTGTGGTGATATCGGGCACTTTAAGAGGAACTGCCCAGAGTTGAACCAAGCCCATGGAAGAGTGTTCCATATCGAAGCGAGGGAAGCGCGCCAGGATCCCAATGTCGTTACTGGTACGTTCCCTGTAAACCAACGCTTTGCATCCGTTTTATTTGATACGGGTGCCGACTATAGCTTCGTATCGTTAGAATTTAAGAATATGCTTGGTTTAGCCGCTAGTAAGTTAGATATTCCCTACTCAATCGAATTGGCTAATGGGAAGTTAGTAGAAGCCAATGAAGTGATCAGAGGTTGTGCAATCGAGTTGGGAGAACGTGAGTTTACCTTGGATCTACTACCAGTCCAGCTGGGGAGCTTTGACGTGGTAGTAGGAATGAATTGGTTATCAAGCAACAAGGCAGAAATTGTTTGTCACGAAAAGGTCGTTCGTATCCCGACCGAAGATGGTGAAACAATTGTGGTTCATGGTGAAAAGCTTGATACGCCTTTAAGAATCATCAGCTGTCTCAAAGCGTGAAAGTGTTTACAGAAGGGATGTGCTGCCTTCCTGGCACACATTGTAGACAAGAAAGCTGCAGAACCGAAGATCGAAGACATCCCTGTCGTGAGGGAGTATCCGGAAGTCTTCCCGGAGGACTTGCCTGGACTGCCACCTCAGAGGCAAGTGGAGTTTCACATCGATTTAGTCCCAGGCGCCGCGCCTGTGGCTAAGGCACCTTATAGACTTGCCCCGTCTGAGATGCAAGAATTGTCGACACAACTTCAAGAGTTGCTAGACAAGGGATTTATCCGACCAAGCTTCTCGCCTTGGGGAGCTCCGGTCCTGTTTGTCAAGAAGAAGGACGGTAGTTTTCGAATGTGCATCGACTACCGGGAGCTGAACAAGCTGACGATCAAGAATAGATATCCTCTGCCAAGAATCGATGATCTGTTTGACCAACTGCAAGGTTCAAGCTTTTACTCAAAGATCGATTTGCGATCTGGATACCATCAGTTAAGGATACAAGAGGAGAGTATCCCGAAGACCGCCTTCAGAACTCGTTATGGACACTACGAATTCCTTGTTATGCCGTTTGGGTTGACAAACGCACCTGCAGTTTTTATGGATTTGATGAATAGAGTTTGCAAGCCGTACTTGGACAAGTTCGTGATTGTGTTTATCGATGACATCTTGATTTATTCAAGGACAAAGGTTGAGCACGAACAGCATCTAAGAGCTATTTTGGAGCTGCTGAAGAAAGAACAGTTGTATGCCAAATTCTCTAAGTGCGAATTTTGGCTACGTGAAGTCCAATTTCTTGGACATATGGTAAATGGAGATGGAATCCATGTGGATCCAACCAAGATTGAAGCGATCAAGAATTGGGAAACGCCGAAGACGCCAACCGAGATTCGAAAATTCTTGGGTTTGGCTGGCTACTATCGAAGGTTCAATGAGGATTTTTCGAAGGTCGCTCAACCATTGACGCTCCTCACCCAGAAAGATAAGAAGTTTGATTGGGGAATCAAACAGGAAGAAGCGTTTCAGCTGTTGAAGAATAAGCTCTGCAATGCGCCAATTCTAGCACTACCGGAAGGTACTGATGATTTCGTGGTATACTGTGATGCCTCGCGTCAAGGATTGGGTTGCGTGTTGATGCAACGCCAGAAGGTTATTGCTTACGCATCACGTCAGTTGAAGGTACATGAGAAGAACTATACCACGAACGATTTGGAGCTAGGCGCAGTGATATTTGATTTAAGGATCTGGAGACACTACCTATATGGTACGAAATGTATAATTTTTACAGATCATAAGAGCCTACAACACATATTCAACCAGAAGGAGTTGAATATGAGGCAAAGACGATGGGTTGAGTTGTTAAATGATTACGATTGCGAGATAAAGTATCATCCAGGGAAGGCGAATGTGGTTGCCGACGCCCTAAGTCGAAAAGAGAGAATCAAGCCCATAAGGGTTAGGGCTTTAGAAATGATTATCCAAACCGATCTTTCCTTGCGCATTCGTGCTGCGCAGAAAGAAGCTCTTAAGGAAAAAAATCTGGAAGAAGAATATCTCCGTGGGATGGAGAAGCTATTGGTGCCAAACGAGGAAGGAACGTTATGTTTTGAGAAAAGGATTTGGGTTCCTCTGTTTGGTGGTTTAAGGAAAGTTGTTTTTGATGAAGCTCACAAATCACGGTACTCTATCCATCCAGGAGCGGATAAGATGTACCAAGATCTCAAGGATTACTATTGGTGGCCTAGGATGAAGGGTGATGTTGCTGTTTATGTGAGCAAGTGTCTAACGTGCGCTAAGGTAAAAGCGGAATACCAGAAGCCTTCAGGACTTCTGCAACAACCTGAGATTCCCAAGTGGAAATGGGAACAAATCTCCATGGATTTTATTACAATGCTGCCAAGAACGCCAAGAGGTCATGACACTATTTGGGTAATAGTGGACCGATTAACGAAGTCAGCGCACTTTCTACCAATCAAAGAAAAGGATAACACCAGCAAACTGGCAGAAATATACATGCGAGAGATCGTCGCACGTCATGGAGTGCCTCTCTCGATCATCTCTGATAGAGATGGACGTTTCATATCAAGGATTTGGCAATCCTTCCAAGACGCTTTTGGCTCACAATTAAATCTAAGCACTGCATTTCACCCTCAGACCGACGGTCAAAGCGAGCGGACTATTCAGACCTTGGAAGATATGCTGAGAGCATGTGTTATGGATTTGGGCGGTAGCTGGGATAAGCATTTGCCACTGGTCGAATTTTCATACAACAACAGCTACCACACCAGTATTGCAGCCGCGCCATTTGAAGCTCTTTACGGACACAAGTGTCGATCACCCCTATGCTGGGCTGACGCAGGTGATAGGCAGCTTTTTGGTCCCGAAATCGTCCAAGAGACGACATACAAGATTGCGCAGATTCGAAAACGCATCGAAGCAGCTCGCGACAGACAGAAAGCCTATGCAGATCCAAACCGGAAACATTTGGAATTCCAAGTTGGAGATATGGTTTTATTGAAGGTTTCACCCTGGAAGGGTGTGGCACGCTTTGGAAAGCGTGGGAAGTTGAATCCGCGTTACATTGGCCCTTTCAGAATCCTGCAAAGGATTGGGCTGGTAGCATACAAGCTGGACTTACCTGCTGAACTGAATGGAGTTCACGATACATTTCATGTATCCAACCTGAAGAAAAGTCCAACTCAAGATACCGTTGTCATTCCCACCGACGAGATTCATGTTGATGACACGCTCCATTTCATTGAAGAACCTGTTGAGGTTACGTATTGGAAAGTAAACAAGACCCGCCGGAGCAGTGTCAAGCTCGTCAAGGTTCGTTGGAATGCCAGACATGGTCCTGAATACACCTGGGAGCGTGAGGACCGGATGAAAGAGAAATACCCCCACTTATTTCCTAGGAACCCTGCATCCACAAGCAAAACTGAAAATTTCGAGACGAAATTTTTCTAGCGGGGGGAGAATGTGACAACCCTCACCAAACCAGGTATCCGTACGACTTAATTAATAATTAATTACTGCTTAATTACTGTGCTTACTTGAACTTGTGAATAAACTGCTACTTGAATGCTGATACATGTACTTATTTGCATCATACTTTACTTGCTGTCACTCCATGTTTTGCTTACAGCACCTTGTGACAACCTTGATGCACCAAAAGCACAGTAGCACAATGAACGGATAACCTATTAAACGTGCTGTCATAACCAGCACCAGGCAGGTACTGCTTCTAAGGCCTGTAAGAGCCTGAGATAGTTTGCGACACTGGTAGAGAGTGTAGGGATATAAGGGTTGTAGAACTACGTCACTAGGAAGGAGATTACAGTGACCGGATGTGCCTAAAACGTACTTTAAGTACAAAATTCAGCACTTTAATTAAAATTCAGCATTAAACTACCTAATAAAGTGCTAAAACATGAGAAAAACATTACTAGACACTTTCCAAAGTGTCGGGAATAAGTTGTGTCACTAAAAATAATAATAACGACACTTTAAAGCTTTGTTAAGCACTTAAACGGATCTCTATCCAACAGAACAACCGGACTATACCCGGAACACAAAAATATTGCCATATACATTGTTTTTCTTTTTCTGAGCCAGTTAGGGTCCCTGAATACCCTAACACCCGCTGCAATGCATAACATACTAGTAAATGGTTACACCTCCTAATCATCTAACTATAACTTAATTACTTAGTTGGAAACCAACCAAGGACCCCCCCCCCTCAACCGAACTCGTCCCCTAGGGGGGACACCCTTGTCCTTTGTTGATTATTTAAATCACCTATGTCTAATATCAATTAGACATAAAATCCATTGGTTATTTGTGAAAGGAATTGTCTATAAGTTCAAGACTAAACTCACTAACACTTTCACTCCACAACTCACAAAACTCACTCTCTCTTCCTCTCTTTCACTCTCGGCCGAAGACACAAGCACCCCCACCGCCACCTTTCGATCTTGATCAAGCTATTCCAAGCTGATACAAGGGTTAAGGATCTCATACAAAGGAGCTCGGTACATTTGGAACGCGAAGGACCTCACCCCATTGCTTTTATCCACGCATTTTTCGACTAGTTTCTTCCCTAGCCTCGAGCTAGTAGTAAGTTGCTTGAAACACACTCTCGATCTATTTTAAAGTGGTTAAAATAATATATGACGGTTAAAACCCATGAACTTACAAGATGAGATGTAAAAGTCTACTAAAATATTAAAGATGTTGGTTAATAGCACAAGGGTTGTGTAAATCTTGTAAGATTTGTTTTGTGTGATTATTTAGTGCCGATCTATGATGTGGTAGCTCAGATCATCGTCTAACCCGGATTGGTCATAATCATGGATCATGACATAGAGTTGTTTAAGTGTACAAAGGGTTAAATGATGAAACTCTACCACACATTAAACATGAACTTGTGTAAAATCGATTCTACTATTAAAATAGTGTTCAAAACTAGTAGATCTACGGATCTACAAACGGTATTTTCAAAGGACCACGTGTCAAGAGAAAACATACTTTTAAAGACATATCTTTCATAAACAAGGATGATTTTGGCTAAAACACAAGTGTGTAAATACTTGTGTAACACAAAGTTTCGACAAAATAACTATTTTTTTTGTAAAAGTTGACAAGAAGTTGTAAAGATGAAATTCCTTTAAAAACAAGACTTTCAAGAAACGAAGTTGATTTATATAAAGATCCACTAAAAGTAATGGGATTTACTTCATAGTTTTGGATAAACTTCAAGTTCATGTAATTTTTGCGATTTATATATATTTTGACTAGTTGATGCTTTGGATATTGTTTTGCTTGAATGAGAAAAGTGTTGGTTTGAATCTTAAAAGAAAATGATACGCTTGAAAGCGTGGCCACCTCTAGTTACAGGGGAAACTCTGGCGAAATTTTTCTAAAAACCTAACACTTGGGAATATTTTCACTACAAGTGTTGTAAATCTATTTTTGACTTGTTTTCAAAACGTAAGTTTCGCCACGACTTTATTTACGAAACATCGGAGGTGGGGTTTTCACAAAATAAAAACGGGGTAAATATATATTTGATATATATACTTTTCATAAGCGTCACTTGTAAAATGTTTATGATTATTTTGTGAAATATACAAATATTATTTTTAGGGTAAAAATAATATTACCGAATGTAATGATTATATTTTGGGGTTAGAAATAAAATATACTTTTAAGTGAGACTTAATAATATATTTTGAAGGTATACGACCGCACATGTATTAAATCCCCCATCCTTGGGAAGGAGAATAATTACCAAGTATTTACAAAAATATAAACACGAAATAGTTGTCTAACTATTTCCCAAAAACTTAAACCTTAAGCTAAGGCACGGCCATCCATCTAATAGAGTTAGTACGTGTAGGTTGTCGCACAGCTGCTTGATCAGGAGATATACTTGGTAGAGACGCACCACTGTGAGTTCATGTCCCCCTTTTCTCTTAACTGTTTTCAGTTTTCTAAACTGCGGGGGTGAAATACATGTTACTATGATTACGAGTACTTTATACATGGTATGGTTAGCGTAAGCAGGTTTACTACTTAAGATCATGTGAGTGGGTAGGCGGAAACTTGAGTGGACAGGAGCGGTAGATCTATCTGGGTGTAGCGAGCCCAGCCCTAGGCCCAAACAGAACGGACCTCGGGGTGACTTTGTGCCCAATGCATAAATCCGCTAGGTTTGAGTCTTCCTACTTGCACCTCACACATATCAATGGCCTTGCAAACCATTGGTGATCTCTTTTTCCTTATTTGCTACATACCAGGGTTTTTATACATACAAAGGTTTATTTACTCACTTACACATGAACTCGCTCAACATTATTGTTGATTTTTCAACTTACATGTATTTCAGGGAATTAAAGATCTGGCGCGATATGTTATGTTTTCCCGCTGCATATGGGTTCCGAGGTCATCCAGGTTTAGGGGATGTGACTTTTACCTGGACGAGTCACAGTCCTTAAACTGCGTCTTAATCATGTTAATGTTTATGTCTTTCAAAACAATGCTTTACGTTATGATGGTGTAGTTCCAAGACAATGTTATGTACTTTCGTTTTAAAACTTATTTTAATGGATGATCTTGCATGGTTTTATTTCATATAGCTTGTTATGGTTAAGCTATGGTATTAAGAAGTCACACCAAAATAACCACGCTTCCGCAAAGCCAGGGTGTGACATTTTTTCATACACACATATTTTATTATTATATTATATTATTATTATTATTATTATTATAACCTTCTCCACCATCACTTCTACGGATATGGATTCATCCAGAAATCCATATTGCGCTCGTCGTACTTCTAGACGAGTCGCTCTCCCACCTGTCTCATCCTTTCACTATTTTCTAAAATTTCCTCGCCAAATGTACTAAGTTCTTGTACGTTTTCTGCACTCATTGGGGGTGTAGGTTCTAGGACTGGGTTCAGAAACTGGGGTGTTGGTTCCTGGTATGGGGGTGTAGGTGCCTGAAACGGGTAAGGATTCTCTAAAATCTCCCTAATGAATAGATCGTTATCGTAATAGGGATCTAGAGGGTCCAACCCTGGGTAGGCTCCTAGGTTTTGCATGGGCATGTCTTCGTGTATCGGGTTAACGTTGCACATAGTCCCTATTGTCGTCCCACCATGGGTCGTAATTTGGGTCTAAGGGATTTGGTGCGGGTACCCTAGGTATCTCCTCTGGGTTGAAATCATGCATTTCTACTTGATTTTCAGGGTTTTCTATTTCCATCGGTTGGTCATGAAATGGTGGTTGTGGTTGGGGTGCTATCATTTGTTCCAGGTTAGGGTCAACTGTAGTGGTTGCTAAGATGTGGATGTTGGCTATACCCCTATTAATTATTTCCTGGGCATAGGCATCGGTTTCTCTTTTAGCTGCTGCTAGCACTCTCTGGTCTTGTAACTTTTTCATACGCTTCCTACGCTCATGTGCTCCCCTACTGAACCATCCTCTCTTTTTCTGAGGGAATGGCTCTTCAGACTGAGCATTAAACACGAATATTCCTTCTTCAGTATCAGCAGAGTACCCTGAGAGGGCAGGCTAAGAAGAGGTGCCTTTGCTTCTAGGCGAACTAGACAATTGACGATACGCGTCAGATGGTCCTTGGTCGCTCATACTGTAAACTAACAAATAGTCAAATAACACATAACAATAAAATAAAATTATGCATGTATTCCCATAATTTATTTCCTAACGAATTGAATTTTGGGTGTCAGCAGAACACTTCTGTGGCTGAATCAGTGGCTTAGCTCTGATACCACCTTCTGGCGCAACCCCCGTCCCCCTAAACAAATACGGGAATGGGAGGCCGTGGCCAGTTTCGGTGGTATCTGGTATTGTCTAATTTTGGCAGCAGAAATTTCATCAGGACCGTAGTTAGGAAATGTTTTATCAAAGTAAAATACCACATTTTCATAATATTAAACACACGGGGTAAAACCCAAGTTTTAAGTACACACATTTTCATAGGAATAAATCCTATTTTTATTTAGTAAAAACATCTATTTCTTTTAGGTAACTTGATTGCAACTTTTCCAAGCCTTCAGTGTTGTCCAGCTGGCTTCTATTTGGCTTTTACATTTTGTTACCTGAAACCCGTTTAAAAATATTTTATCAGTGGGAAATACTGGTGAGTGAATCCCAGTTCAATCAAGTTTAATTAAAAACCATTGTACAGTATTGAGGGCAGTCTCGCAATTACATTTGTTTCCAAGTCATACCAATTACCACCCACGGTACTGTCAAACCCGACTTGTGGAAAAGTTACTCCTCGCAAGGCAGTAACTAATTTTGTATACAAAACCCCAACATACCGACGATAATTGTATCCTTACAAATACTCAATAACTACTTAATATATAATTAATCGTGTGAGGTTTTGTAAAAACAGTTTGCAAAAAAGAGATTACTCACATTGTTGTCTTAGGTTTTCAGTAAGGATTTCCTGGGAATAATCTATAATTTACACAAATGCACATGTGTTAGTATAATAACCCATTTTAACATTAGTAATACCCTCCCCGAGACACCATTCGAACGACTACGTCGGGCAGAACCACGACAGCCGTTATGGAACCCTAGATCAATCGGGCAGAGTATCTAATACGCATCCAGGGGTTATGATTCTTACAACGGAGCAGAACTTCGCTATTTAGGGGGGTAGTAGACCCGAGTATATAGTATATTATGTGAAATTTAGAGAAAGAAAGATTTGAGCGAATTTGACTAAAGGCCCGAGCTCCAGCTTTATAGAGGCTGATTTTGAGTTTTACGCGGCCCGCGTAAGAGTAGGCTAAGGCCTACGCGGACCGCGTACTAGGTCGGGTAGGGTTTAGATCATCCGGGTCATGGACTAGCTTTGCCACGATGATGACACGTGTTATCACTGGGTGTCGCCGTGTTTTCTATCGCTCGCTGCCCGCGTAGGCTCAAAGGGTGGCTTACGCGCCCCGCGAGAGCCCCAAAAATTTCATTTTTAATTAATTTTAATAATATAAAAGGTATTCGGGGTCCATTTTCACGTATGGGGTGTTTTTAGGGACATATTGGGATATTTTAAATATTTTTAGGGTGTCGGAAAATTTATGAGGGTGTCGGTTTTCTTTAGGGTTGTTATAAATGTGTCCCAAAAATAAGTTTTTAGGTTGATTGAATGTGTAAAAAGGTGTTGATGTCACACCCTGACTTTTGCAGAAGCGTATGATGTGTGACTTGCTCAATATCATTGCATTCAATTATAATAAACAACTATATTGTCACACCCCGACCACGTAGAACATACAAAACGTGGCGGAAAACGTCGGGGAGTGTTGTAACAGAATTAATTGTTTCATAACCATGGCATACAAAGTTGTATTTTATTTATCAACATAAGAGTGACATTGTTTTAAACAGGAATCAAAGAGTTTATAACATAATTAAACTAAGTCTATCTTCATTTTATGTCTCTAAGGCACAGGTCCGCCCTAGTGTCACGATTATCGTCCAACGCAAAAGCTCCTGAAAACACATGTGAAAATAGGTACGTCAGCATAAAAATGCCTGTGAGATACATAGGTTTTGTGAAAATAGGATTCATGACTTAAGTTTAAGAAAAAGTTGTTTAGTAAAAGTCAGTCACGAACCTTGTAAATTGTTTTGTTTTGTTTTGTAAGACATTTAAAAAGCGATAAGATTAAATGATATGTATAAATAAAAGAATAATGTATGGTTAAATGTATAACCAAGTAAAATGAGTTGTATAAAGTAAATTGTTTGTAAACCAAAGTCTTGTGAAAATTGTGTTACTTGTGTAAAATGTATAAGTCCAAATTGAATGATTTAAATAACGCTATGATATGTAATATAATACAAACACTTATATATAGGAAGTACCAGCGACGTATCCACCATGCTTGTATCATATTACTCACATCTCGTTACTTAAGTCGCTTAAACAAACCACCAATGTATAAAGTCTATGTTTAAACCAATAGTCAAAAGTCTTTGTATAAGCCATGTCAAATGTTTATAAGTCCAAAAGTAGTCAAGTAATGTGTATCAAATGTTATGTATTGTAAGTAAAGTATTGTCCCATAATCCAAATGTAGAAAAGTACAAAACAAAGTATTTTGAATATATCAAAAAGTTATGTTTTGCAAAGTAATGCATGTTACATTGATACAAACATTTATGTGGTATGTTAACGCATACATTCAAGCCTTGAGACAGTCGGATAACCCTTTCAGTCAAGGTTATCAAAAAAAATGTTTTCGGATTCAGTCATTCCTTACATCCAAACAAACCCGGGATGTTAGGAATGGGATTTGTCAAGTCCTATGGTACCAGTACTTACTACCGAGCGGCGTAGCTAATGTTAATGAACGTATATAAGTCTCGTTTGTGCAAACCAAATGTTATAGCAGTTGTATACATGTCATGTGAAAACAATGTACTAAGTATGCTAAGTTAACATACAAAGCAGAAAAGTCATGTAAATCAATGTGCTAGCATGCTATTAGTCAACATACATAGCAGAAATGTAATATAAAACAATGAACTAAGTATGCACACAATGGGCATACATAGCATAGAATGTAATGTAAAATAATGTACTAAGTACGCACACAATGGGCATACATAGCATAGAATGTAATGTAAAGTAATGTACTAAGTACGCACACAATGGGCATACATAGCATAGAATGTAATGTAAAGTAATGTACTAAGTACGCACACAATGGGCATACATAGCATAGAATGTAATGTAAAGTAATGTACTAAGTATGCTAAGTTAACATACAAAGTAGAAAAGTCATGTAAATCAATGTGCTAGCATGCTATCAGTCAACATACATAGCAGAAATATAATGTAAATCATGTACTAATAGTGTACTAATGAACATAACAAGTATATGATGTGAAAACAGGAAAGCACGAAAGTAACAAGTAGGCACATGTGTTCCACCCCAAAATGTTTGGAAAACAGTAAAAGAGGGGGTTCTATGTACTCACTTGAGATTGCTCAGAAGTCCTAAGATAACCACCAAGCAATACTAGAGATCACAGAATCAAACGGCACCTAATATAGGTAACTATGTTAAAAAACCGGACCTATATCGTAGGATCGGATAGAATGAGGGCTCGTAAACCAAATGAGTATGGGAACTCATGTAGTATGGTTTAACAAAGCCTACATACTAAATGAAACCTAGCCTAAGTGCTTACGACCCATTACGACCCGTTTAGGTAGCTTATGCTACTTTAACGCGTCGTTCGCGTGAAACGCGTTCGGACCGCCTAACTAGTTCTATGACAAGTAACATATGCCTTAACATGTCTAATATTGTTGTCAATTCAGTTTAGATGTCAAAAGTTATGTTACATATGTTTAAAATGAATTTTGGCATCAAAGGGGTATTTTGGTAATTTACCTAAGGCATATAAACTACCTATCATGCAACTACTTAAACAAAGCGACCATAAGGTATAACCTCGGAAGGTTATTCCCTATATGCTATGGTCACCTAATGTGTTTGGTCGGATCCTAATGATCGACCAAATGGGTCGGGTTCGAAAGCATAAGCGATTGATTAGATCGCGTACCCTTACGACCCTAGACAAGCACTAAACTAAAAGTGACGAGCTAAGCATGTTGAAACATGCTTAACTAAACAAGTTTGGTATCAAAACAAACGGTTTTGATACCTAAGAGTAGTTTGGTTACAAAATACGCAAGAATACGTATTCTGGCCGAAACTACGGCTCGTCACTGAGCCTAGATAACGTGGTAATCAGTAGGTATAGTCACTAGGGACTATAACCATCGTGATCACGCTCACGTTATGAAGTTCAAACGAACTTCGCATCGACCATAAACTGGTCAATGCAGAAAGTCAAACAAAGTTTGACTTTCGGACTCGAAAAACAATAAAAGAACGAAGGAACACTTACAAAGGGTCCCCGAATGCTAATCTTGATTCAAGTAGCTCAGGTATGAAACAAAGGTTTCAACTTAGAGCTTCTCAAATCAGATTCTTGTGAGGAATGAGTGAAAATGTGATGGGTATTTATAGATTCCGGTTCACCGTTAGGATCGTTTCTTGGAGAAGAGGGATTGATCTCGCCCGTACACTTGTCGGAATGAAGTTAAAGTATAGTGAACTTAAAATGTTCTCAAAAATATCTCGGATGTCGGTTCGTTTAGCCGTATCGTTGCGATGTTCGCTTAATTACGACGAAATGCCCATAAGCGCGAAAAACGATCCAAATGACGCGACGAATGGATTTTTCTCAAGCCAAACACTAAAATAAAATATTTTAGTGCTTACATAAATTTTTGGATGTCCGGATGTATTCAGAACGTAAGTTATGCGCGAAAGTGCAAACTTATGCACTTTTTGACACTTTTAGTCCCTGAATGACCCAAAAGTTTATTTTAGCACACCGAACCCCTCAAAGCCTATTTCTAAGCTATGTGAAGGATATTTATGGTATGTTTAACTTATGGTCTTGTTCCGGAATGTCTGTTACAGTTCAAATTGGCATACTTTCGCAGTTTGTCAAGTTTAGTCCCTGTAAGCGAATTAACTTGTTTTTGACATACCAAAGCCTTCAAAACTTATTTCTAAGTTATGTAAAGGTTATTTAAGGTATGTTAAGTATATGTTGATGTTCCAGAGTATTTTTCGCATTAAACTGATTATGTTTATGCATCAGTTTGCGTATAACTCTCCAGAAAGCGATGTAGAGTTTGAAATTGAATAAAAGTCAAAACATGAAAAATGTAAAACACAACCAAACAAACATTGGGATCAAATAACATTGTTTTATTGATAATAGAACTGTTCACAATGATTACAAGCACGGATGTTACATATATGATTAAAACATGATGTTTATCCATTCATAAGTTTGAAAAGTTACAAACACAAGTCATTTAAGTTTCAACCAACATATCCTCAAGTTATGCTACAAAACAAAAGTGGATGACATCTAAACTTGGAATTTACGTCTTGAAAACAACACCAGCGCCCAAGATCCATCTTGTTTCCTGAAATACATGTAATTTTGAAAACATCAACAAAAGTTGAGCGAGTTCATGTGTTTCTATATGAGTTCGAATAATCTTGTAAACAATTGTATGTATGTATTTGTAAACCGGTATGAAAGCGTCTATGAACAGATCAATTAATGATTTGCAAGGTCATTAATATTTGTGCAATGGTGCAGGAAGGCTCAAACCTAGCGGATTTTGTACCCCGCATCCGGCTAGAAGACATAGTCACCACCTTCGGCCACTTATACGAGGATTTTGTACCGGGCTTCCGGCCCAGGGGTGGGGCTCGCAACACCAAATAGATCTATTACTCATGTCACTCGGTCCTTATACGAGGATTAATGGTCTTAAGTGTTGTACCCACCAATCACATGATCTAACAGTTCATTCCTTAGCCAACCATACCATTTGTAAATGTTTGTAAACAATTGTAACATGTATTTCACCCCCGAGAGTTATAAAACTAAAAACAGTTAAAAGAAAAGGGGGACATGAACTCACATATTTGCGTCCTGTCTTCTGTATACCCAAAGTATGTATCCTTACGTCGTACTACAACCTACACACGTGCTGAGTTTTATTAGATGTTAGGGTCGTATAACGACTCTTAGTCTTAGTTGCTTAGTAAGACTTATTTCGGAATTCTTGGTATACTTTGGTTTACATCTTTGATGTGCATTATATAATTCCCAATTATATAATTATTAGTTAAAAGTAATTATTTATCTTAAACTATTTTTATTCCATCACTTGAAATATTGTCAAACAATATATTTTTAACTCGGTTTACTATGTATTTCCACATATGTATCCTTCCAGTGTAGGTACACTAATACTTGTGTATTCTTATACTTGTGTATTTTGCCAAGTATTGGTGGCGTATTCCGGTGTGTATTTGCACGTATGAAAATACATATTTTCTTGTATTTATTAAGTAATTTTTACTTAATCTTGTATTTAATTTTCCGGAATATTATTATTTTTTATCATATAAAAATCACCAATTTATATTCTTTAAAATATATGTATCTTAAGAAAACTTTTATAGAAAATTTATCTATAAATCTTTCTTGGCAAAAATAACTATACTTTCATATAAACCTCAATAATAATATATTTTCAAGATTAACTTAGACAATATTTATAATTCCATTTTTCACCCAAAATAATATGTTTTTAGCTTGTTTAAGAAAATATATATTTCCTTCAAAAATAATATATCTTATAAATGTTCAAGAAAATATATATATTTTTCTCCCCTCAAAATAATATATTTTCTACTTGATAAAATATGATATATCTTGTAATAATTGTAAAAATCACACTTTCCGTTCTTTTGGTTTCCAAAATACCGTTTAACTCGTTTGTCAACATATATGAATTTAATTCCGGAATATACATAAGTGTATGTCACACCCTGACTTTTGCGAAAACGTGATTATGTGTGAGTTGCTTAATATCATTGAATTCAACCATAACAAACATCTATATGATAAAACTCATGATGTTCATCCATAAATAAGTTTCAAAACATTAAAACCAACATTGTTTTAAATCCAAACGCAGACTTCAAGTTAAAATACAACACAAACAGAGTGTTAAGTTTCCATAGAGGTTTTCACGAAAGACACTAACAAACTAGGCTTTGAGCTATGTATCTTATACAAGATAAAATACACACCTCAAACCCTTAAACACTAGATGACATCTTTTATTGAAGACACAACATGGAAATCTTTGGACGCCTGCCAGATCCATACTCAGTTTCCTGAAATAGATGTAGTTTGAAAACATCAACAAAAGTTGAGCGAGTTCATGTGTTTTGTATGTGAGCTCGTAATAAACTTTGTAATCATAGTATGTATGTATTTGTAAACTGGTAAGAAAGCGAATATGAACAGATCAATTAATGATTTGCAAGGTCATTAATATGTGTGCAACGGTGTAGGAAGGCTCAATCCTCTGCGTATTTCGTACCGGGCATCCCGGCTGGGACGACATAGTCACCACATGCGGCCAACTCGCGGACCCATGGGTGGGGCTCGCAACACCCAAATCTATCTATCACTCATGCCCCTCGGTTTATAAAAAGGATTAATGGTCTCAAGTTAACGCCTACCCATTCACATGATCTAACAGTTCATTCGTTAGCATACCATTTGTAATCGTAATCATTTGTAACATGTATTTCACCCCGAAGTTATAAAACTGAAAACAGTTAAAAGAAAAGGGGGGGGGGGCATGAACTCACAGTCTTGCGTTCTTCGGTCAGATAAATCAAAGCTTCTTCTAGATTGCATGACTACCTACAAACGTACTACGGTTATTAGACGGATGGGTCGTGCCTTGACCTTAGTCTTAATTAGTATCTTTGGGTTACATTTTCTTGGTGTCATTATTATTTCTAAGTATATAATTATTTGTTAAAATAATAAATATTTTAACTTAAATTATATTTATTAATTTTTGGAATTTTTGTTAAAATAATATATTTTAACTTGACACATTTTGTATTTATACATGTATATTTTCCCCAATGATGGGTGTATTCATACTCGTATTCTTAGACTTGTGTATTTTTGCCAAGTATTGGTGGCGTATTCCGGTGTATTTATACGTACGAGAATACGTATTTTTATTGTATTTATTAAGTATTCTTATACTTAATTTTGTATTTATACTTTCCGGAATATTATTTTTTAATAAAAACCATCAACAGAGCCCCGCTTGCGGTCTGCTCATATAATGTAATATATGTGTGGGCGCTCGGGGGGGCAAAAGCAAAAGTGCACTAATTTTTAACGTTATTTTACTAATTTCGTGAAAATAACGTTAAAAAGAGGGGATCGTTAATCAGGCATCATGTGGTGGCGTTGATAGCCGAAAGACAAGGGGGTACATGCACCAATTGGCGTTTGTCTCAATTGTTGAGTGTTATGTGCCTTATGTCCAAGGCTTGATGCAAAACCACAATCGAGCCGGGGGTCTCATTGGAAGCAGCCTCTCTATTCCTACGGGGTAGAGGTAAGGCTGTCTACATCCCACCCTCCTCAGACCCTACCTTAGCTTTGCTATAGGTGGGATATACTGAGTACGATGATGATGATGATGAATAAAAACCATCAACATGAACATATTCTTAAAATACATAAATATTTTAAGAAAACTTGTATAGAAAATTATTTATATTTCTTCCTTGGCAAAAATATTTATATTTTCATATAAACCTCAAAATAATATATTTTCAAGATTAACTTAGAAAATATATATATAAATCCATTTTTCACCCCAAAATAATATATTCTAAATTTATTTAAGGAAATATATGTTTTCTCCAAATATAATATATTTTCTAGTAATGCAAGGAAACATATATATTTTTCTTTACTAAAATATAATATATTTTGCTTCTTGTAAAAAATATGATATATTGTTGTAATTATAAAAATAATATTTTCGTTTTCTTGGTTTCCAAAATACCGTTTACCAAAATATACTTATGAATTTAATTCCGGAATATTTATGTAAGTTATATTCCTTGTTCGGTTTCTCCAAATTTTGGGTATAAATTGTCACACCCTGATTTTTGCGGAAGCGTGGTTATGGTGTGACTTTCTTATTACCATAGCATTCAATCATAACAACAACTATATGATTAAACCATAAGATGTTCATCCATAAAATTTAGTTTGAAAATACCACAACATACTTGTCTGAAACATCGACACCAAATTCAGATTACAAACCACAACATGTTTTAAATGAGTTCACGAAGACTCGAAAAAATATCTTAAATAAACCCGAGTTTAGAACCATGTATCTCGTCCAGGATTAAGATACATCTCCTAAACCCTAACAACCTCGGATGACATCTTTTATTCATGACGCAGCTTGAAACATGCAAACACCCGCCAGATCCACTTAATTCCCTGAAATACATGTAGTTTAAAAACATCAACAAAAGTTGAGCGAGTTCATGTGTTTGAGTATATGTATGTATAAAACCTTTGTAAACAGTGTATGTATATTTGTAAATCCTGGTATGAGAGCAAACGAGGAAAAGATCACCAATGGTTTGCAAGGCCAGTGATATGTGTGACGTCGTAGGAAGGCTCAAACCTAGCAAATTTGTATCGGGCTTCCGGCTGGAAGACATAGTCACCCTATGGGCCACCCTGGTCCTCATGGGTGTGGGCTCGCTACACCCAAATAGATCTATCACTCATGCCCCTCGGTCCTTATACGAGGATTAATGGTCTCAAGTATGCGCCTACCCATTCACATGATCTATGGTACTTTCCTAGGCTAACCATACCAAATGTATTTGTATGTAATCCTTTTGTAACATGTATTTCACCCCCGAAGTTAATAAACAAAACGGTTTAAAGAAAAGGGGGACATGAACTCACAGTTTTGCGTCTTCGGTACTCGTAACTCAAATCTCGTCAGCAAACACGACTACCTACAATGTACTAATGTCTATTAGACGAACGGGCCATGCCTTGCCTTAGTATTCACGTTTTTGAGTTACGTTTCTTTTAATATTATCCCAAGTTATAATTACTTGTTAAAATAATTATTTTAACTTTAAATTATATTTAATTTTGGAATAATTGTTAACCAATATTTTTGGAATAATACTTCTCTAAGTATTTGTATTCGTATTTCCTTCCCAAGGATGAGGGTATCTCATACATGCATATTTGTATTCTTGTATTTGTAGTTCCAAATTAATATATTTTTAAGTCTAACTTAGAAAATATATATAAACTTATTTTGTCCAAAAATAATGTATTTCAAGAAAATATATATTTTTCCCAAAAATCATATATCTTCTAAATATTCCAAGAAATTAAATTTTAACATCCCAAAAATAATGTATTTTCTCCTTGTCGAAAATATGATATAACTTGGTAATGTTTACAAAAATCATATTTTCATTTCTTATGTCCAAAATATTATTTACCAAAAATATATTTATAACTGTATTCTCCGGAATATTTTTTTAAGTTACGTTCTTATTCGGTTTGCCAATATTATGTGTGTAACTTATATATTTGTTCCTTGTGATTTTTGGTAATATTTTGGATTATAAATTCTTGGTATTTGTTAAGTTATATTATTCCAAATCCTAAAATAATATAACTAATACACAAAGTATACAAATAATCACACACAATGTGTCTTCTCAATATATACAAAAAGAAGGTGTAGAAATCAGAATTTTCAGCTGAATTGGTATGAACTCTTCCTCCTGAGCTCTGATACCACTTGTAGGATCATTTACTAACCCAAATGAGTCGATCAGAAGAGTTTTTCTCAATACAAGAGGCGGAAACAAACGTATCAAGTTCAATTCAGCTAGATATTCACATTAAACTGTCTTTTGATTAATTTAACAAAGATTTACAACGAGTAGACACTTCGGCAGCAGTTCGGTACAGAAACCGGAAAGTTACAAATGACATGGCATCAAAGGTATTTATAGGAGAGCTAATTTCGCACGAAATTGCCCAAGCGAAATTAGTTTCATACGAAATCTAATTTCGTGCGAAATACCCACAAACACACTTTTCTCGTATTGCGTGCCCTGATTTATTTAATACAAAACAAGACTCGATACAAGACGAAGTCGACATACATATGCACCAACAGACTCCCCCTTAGATGTTGACGAAGTCTTCGGTGTCGAGTCTTCCAACTTCAGTCTTTATCAGTCTTCTCGACTTCTCCTGAAATATCTAACAATGTAAAACATCCTCAATCTTTCTCTTCTCTTCTTTTTCAGGATCTCCACTTGGCTATATCTTCTCTTGATCAAATCTCTGGATTCCTTATGTTCATCAGCATCCTCATATTTATGATCAGAACCTTGATCTATATAACTTCAGACTCCCCCTTAAATTGTGCTTGGGATTGAAGTCTGGCTTCCACAGGTTCAAGATCGTGACCTGGCTCACATCCTGGTCAGGATCGAAACCTGGCTCTCTCTAATCACAGATTCTTCAGAAATCGAAACCTGGCTTACCTGCACATCCTCTACCTCAAAATAAATTTCACAAATTTAAAAAGCTGACAAATTTATACATCATTTGCAGGTATTAATCAAATCAATAAATGATTTTACAATTTTAATTTCTGATGAACTACTTGTATGAATAGAATGATTTATCATTTAAAAACTTCAAATGACCACTTGTGGGCAAGATATTCAATTTTTTTCTCAATTTAAACAAACTCTCCCAAACCTGTTCATCATGTTTAGCACTCGGAATTTTGAAAAAACAGCTCATCAATATCAGTTGTCGAAAATCTTTTTGTATGTTTCAAAATTTATACTAAAACACACTGAAAATGTTTTTGGATTTTGAATTTAAAAGAAAATGCAGTAAAGAAAATATTTACAGACAATATTTTTGTGAGTTTGTATACATATTTAGTTTTTTTTTTATTTACAAAAACCAACCTCCAATATTTGTATTTTTGTTACAAAAATTATGGCAAAGTTTGTATTGAAAACCATAGTTAAAATACACTTGTAAATATTTGTTAGAAAATATTTCTCTAAGTGTTTATATTTTTAGAAAACTTCACCATAGTTTCCCCTAAAAATGGAGGTGTCCATGCTATCAAAGCATATCATTTTCTTTTTAAAATCATCACAACAATCAACAATCAACCCTAAACAACTTACACTTACCAAGTGCCAAAACCATGCTATTTACATAACAATCATGAACTTGAACTTTCATAAAAACTTGTAGTAACTTGGTAGTTTGCTTAGTAGGTTTAGTTAACCTTAAAAATGTGTTTATTTCTTTAAAAGTTTCATTCTTGAAAGATTTAGGTGTTTACAACTTGTAAATATGTTTTACAAAAACATCTCTTTATGAAATCTTCTTGCTTCATAAGTGTTTCTACAATTGTTTTATCACCAAAAATAATGTATGTTCAAGTAAAAACCAAGTCTATGTAAATCTTGTTATTTAACTTGGTTTCTTTGAAAAACTATTTTTGAAATCATCCAAGTTTATGTCTAGTAACATATTACATACTTCATCATTCACAAAATCATTTTCATTTTTCAAGTTCATGAAAACATAAAGCATGATGATCTTGGTCTTTCACAAGATCACCACCTTAACTTACTAGATCATGTGTTAAATCACAATCTAGTAGGTTTCATATGATGTCTAACATCACTAACGCAAATCATCAATCATCAAGAAGTAAATCAACACTATTCAACATGTATTTTTATGTTATTAAGCTTATGTTAAAGTTTCATGATCGTGTTCTTTAGTGTTCTTCAAGATTAACAATGTTCATCATCTTTTAACCAACTAAATATGAAGTAAGATCAAGTTACAAAAAGCTTACTACTAGCACAAGAGCTAGGGAAGAACACAAGAGGATGAAGGTGAGAAATGTGTTTGATAATAGCAAATGGAAGAGGTCCTTCAAGATCCACAAGCTCCACACTTCCTTAGACACCTTCTAGCACCTTGTGTACACTTGAGATTGGATGATAATTGGATGAAGATGGTGGTGGTGTGGTGGGTTATGTTCGGCCGAGAGGGGGAAGAAGGAGGGAGAGAGAGTAGTGTGTGAAATGGTGATGATAATGAGCTCTAGAACTTCTATGCATACTTATAAACCATGTTTAGTTGTTAACCTTTGGATAATATGTTCACCAAGTACAAGACATGATTTCTAATCAAATCTAAGGAGATCAAGGGAAATCAAGAAAGATCAAGGGCGGGCCACACCCTTGATGTCGTGAACATGAGGTGGGGGGTATTGGTTGTGTTTCAATGGTTGGTTAGGAAATCTAGTTTGATTTCAAGTGTGATGATTAGTGTTTAAGCATATCATGTGTTATATAGTGTGTTAGGTTGTGTTAGGGTGTTCGGGGATCATAACTAGCTCAGAAACATTAAAACAATGCTTCTAGTATAATTTTGATGTTTCGGGTAGTGTCCGGTTGTTCGGTTAGATACCGGTTCATTAAAGTGTCAAACTATACCGTTTAGTGTCCTTTATGTACCCTTTTGTGACACTTTTAATTCCTGACACTTAGGAAAACATTCAGGACCATTTAGTCATATTTTTATATGTTACCAAATTGTTAAAATGCTGATTTTTTGCTGAATTCAGCACTTTAAGTGGGTTTTTGGCACTTCTCGGCACTTATATTATTACTTAGGAATGCAGTTTTGTGGTCCTTATTTCCCTACACACCATACTAGTGTAGTACTTAGCCTCTGGCCCATACTGGGTCTCAAAACACTGTCTGCCTATGTACTGAACCTTGTCAGCATTTTTCTGAGTTATCCGCTAACTGTGCTAACCGTGCTTTGTGCATCGTTTATGTCACTAAAGTTTGTATGTAGAAATGATGTGACATTATGCAATATGTTATGCACATGTAAGTATGATGCAGAAATCAGAAAGCAGTCATTTGAAATTCAGCACTGTCATTAAGCACTTAATCAAGATTAATTAATTGTACGAATACCTGGATTTTTGACAGTTGTCACATTCTCCCCCTGTTAAGAAAATTTCGTCCCGAAATTTTAGTTCTGCTACTAGCTGCAGGGGTCTTAGGGAATAAGTGCGGATATTTTGCTTTCATGCGATCCTCACGCTCCCAAGTAAACTCTGGGCCGTGTCGCGCGTTCCATCGAACCTTGACGAGTTTAACACTGCTCCTACGCGTCTTGTTAATCTTCCAATCAGTAACCTCAACGGGTTCTTCGGTAAAGCGGAGCATGTTGTCAATGTGGACTTCATCGGCAGGAATGACAACTGTTTCTTGAGTTGGACTCTTTTTCAGATTAGATACATGAAATGTATCATGAACTACATTCAGTTCTGCGGGTAGATCCAACTTGTAAGCTATAAGACCAATCCTTTCCAGGATTTTGAACGGTCTAATGTATCGCGGGTTCAAATTTCCACGCTTCCCAAAGCGTGCTACACCCTTCCATGGTGAGACCTTTAATAAAACCCTATCTCCCACTTGAAACTCCAAAGGTTTACTTCTTTGGTCCGCATAGTTCTTTTATCAATCACGAGCCGCCTTGATGCGCTCCCGGATCTGTATAATCTTATATGTCATCTCTTGAACTAATTCGGGACCAATGAGCTGTCTATCACCCGCGTCTGCCCAGCATAACGGTGATCGACACTTACGTCCGTAGAGAGCTTCAAATGGTGCAGCTTGGATGCTCGCATGGTAACTGTTGTTGTACGAGAACTCTACCAAAGGTAGGTGAGTGTCCCAACTGCCACCCAAGTCCATTACGCAAGCTCGCAACATATCTTCCAACATTTGAATCGTTCTTTCGTTCTGGCCATCTGTCTGCGGGTGGAAAGCAGTAATCAGATTTAACTGAGGACCAAAGGCTTCTTGGAAGGATTGCCAAATCCTTGACACAAATCTTCCGTCTTTATCGGATATAATCGAGAGAGGCACTCCTTGCCGTGCAACTATCTCTCTGAGGTACAGCTCAGCAAGCTTACTAGTGTTATCTTTTTCCTTGATCGGCAGAAAGTGTGCAGATTTTGGTCAGACGGTCTACGATTACTCAAATTGTATCATGACCTCTGGGTGTCTTTGGTAACTTCGTTATGAAATCCATTGAAATCTGCTCCTATTTCCACATGGGTATTTCAGGTTGTTGCAGAAGACCTGAAGGCTTCTGATATTCGGCCTTTACCTTGGCACAAGTCAAACATTTGCCAACATACGTTGCAACATCACCTTTTAATCTCAGCTACCAGTAAAAATCCTTTAAATCTTGGTACATCTTATCCGATCCTGGATGGATCGAGTACCGTGACTTGTGAGCTTCATCGAAAATAACGTCTCTAAGACCACCAAATAGGGGAACCCAAATTCTTCCCATGAAACACAATGTTCCTTCCTTGTTGGGTACTAACTGTTTCTCCATCCCACGGAGATATTCATCCTCAAATTTATTTTCGTTAAGAGCTTCTCTCTGCATGGCATGAATGCGCAACGAGAGGTCCGTTTGAATAATCATTTCCAAAGCCCTAACCCTTATGGGCTTTATTCTCTCCTTTCGACTTAAGGCGTCTGCTACGACATTCGCCTTCCCTGGGTGATACTTGATTTCACAATCATAATCGTTTAAAAACTCAACCCATCGTCTCTGTCTCATGTTAAGCTCTTTCTGATCGAATATATGCTGTAAACTCTTGTGATCTGTAAAGATCGTGCATCGGGTGCCATAAAAGTAATGTCGCCAGATCTTTAATGCAAACACCACTGCGCCTAATTCCAAATCATGTGTGGTGTAATTTTTCTCGTGAACCTTCAGCTGGCGTGAAGCATAAGCTATAACCTTCTGTCGCTGCATCAGCACGCAGCCTAAACCTTGACACGAGGCGTCGTAATATACCACGAAGTCAACAGTGCCTTCGGGTAGGGTTAAATCGGTGCATCGCAAAGCTTGTTCTTTAGCAAATGAAAAGCTTCCTCTTGTTTATCTCCCCATTCGTACTTCTTATCCTTTTGAGTGAGGGAGGTCAAAGGTTGAGCGATTTTCAAAAAATCCTCAATAAATCTGCGGTAATAACCAGCCAAACCTAGGAACTGACGTATCTCGGTTGGCGTCTTCGGAGTCTCCCAATTCTTGATCGCCTCGATCTTTGTGGGATCCACATGAATTCCATCTCCCTTTACCACGTGACCAAGGAACTGAACTTCACGCAACCAGAACTCGCACTTTGAGAACTTTGCATATAATTTCTCTTCCTTGAGAAGCTCTAAGATAGCTCTTAGATGTTGCTCATGTTCTTCCTTCGTTTTTGAATAAATCAAAATATCGTTGATAAACACAATCACAAATTTATCGAGATATGGCTTGCAGACTCTATTCATCAAATCCATAAACACTGCTGGCGTGTTTGTCAAACCAAACGGCATAACCAGGAACTCGTAATGTCCATATCGAGTTCTGAAGGCAGTCTTTGGAATACTCCCGTCTTGAATTCTCAACTGGTGATAACCTGATCGAAGATCGATCTTGGAGTAGAAACTCGAACCTTGCAGTTGATCGAAAAGATCATCAATCCTTGGCAAAGGATACCGATTCTTAATGGTCAACTTGTTTAGCTCTCGGTAGTCGATACACATGCGGAAACTACCGTATTTCTTCTTAACGAACAAAATTGGAGCTCCCCATGGCGAGAAGCTTGGTCTGATAAATCCCTTGTCCAATAGTTCCTGGAGTTGTGTCAAGAACTCTTGCATTTCTGAGGGTGCAAGTCGATAAGGTGCCTTGGCTACAGGCGCGGCGCCTGGAACCAAGTCAATGTGGAATTTGACTTGTCGTTGTGGCGGCAATACTGGCAAGTCTTCGGGAAACACTTCAGGATATTCCTTCACAACTGGGATGTCTTCCAACTTTGGCTCAGCGGCTTCTTTGTCCACAATGTGTGCCAAGAAGGCAACACATCCATTCTGCAAACATCTTCGGGCTTTCAAACAACTGATGATCCTTAGAGGCGTATCGTGCTTCTCTCCATGCACTACAATCGTATCTCTATTCGCCATCGGAATGCGAATGATCTTCTCGTGACATACGATCTCTGCTCGGTTGCTCGACAACCAATCCATTCCAACTACCATGTCAAATCTTCCCAACTTGACTGGCAGAATATCAAGCGTAAACTCGTGCTCTCCCAGTTCTATCACGCAACCTCTAATGACTTCATTCGCTTCTACTAGCTTTCCATTGGCTAGTTCTATCGAGTACGGAATATCTAGCTTACTAGCTACCAACCCAAGTATATTCTTAAATTTTAGGGATACAAAGCTATAATCGACACCAGTATCAAACAGTACAGATGCAAAGCGTTGGTTGATAGGGAACGTACCAGTAACTACGTTCGGATCTTGGCGAGCTTCCCTCGCTCTGATGTTGAAAACCCTTCCCTGAGCTTGGTTGATTTTCGGGCATTCGTGCTTAAAGTGCCCAATATCTCCACAGTTAAAACAACCTGGTCCCCGACTGTTACCATTTCCATTACCACCTTGATTGTTGTTTGCTCCACGGTTTCCACTACCAGCTTGATTCCCAAAATTTCAATGATTACCATTACCGCCATTTCCTCCATGAGGGCAGTTTCCATACCCATTTCCACCATGGTTATTGGTTCCATTGCCATAACCTCTCTGGCCACCACGACCAGTACTAACCCAGCACGTATCCTTCGAATGACCAACCTTTCCACAAGACTCGCATTTTCCAGCTCGGCATCGTCCATTGTGATGCAACTGACATGCATCGCATTTGGGCAAGGTGCCTATATACCCTTTCCTTTGTTTTCAGCACCGGTTTTGACCTTGGCTGGTGCGTTTGCCTCTTCCTTCTTGTTAGCACTGCTGGTACCCTTCTTAAAATTTGAGAACTTCCTTTTGTTCTCACCCGATGACTCAACGTGAGTCTCCTTCTTCTTTTGGCCTGAAATCGAGAACTTGTTCAACCTGATTGCTTCTTCAGTTAGTGCTACACTCAGATCAATAGCCTCGGTGATCGTAGCAGGCTTTGACGTCGTCACTATACTCGTGATTTGAGGTGCCAACCCCCAAATAAAACGCTCAATGCGCTTGAATTCCGGATCAACCATGTAAGGAACGACGCGAGATAAGTCGTGAAATCTCTGCACGTATTCAGCAATCTTCGGACCATCCATCTTGAGGTTCCAGAATTCAGTTTCTAACTTTTGGATTTCAGCCCTGAAACAGTATTTCTTGCGCATGAGTTCCTTCATTTCATCCCATGTCATGGAATATGCAGCCTCTTCTCCCAAGGTATGGACTTGGAGATTCCACCATGATAACGCTCTATCTAAGAACAATCCAGAGATGTAGGTGACCTGGTGCTCCGGCGCACACTTTCTCATTCTTATCACAGAATCAGTTTTCTCTGTCCATCTGACAAAAGCTACAGCACCCCTGGTGTCGTCAAAACTCAGAGGCTTACAATCTAAGAACTGCTTATAGGTACAACCTGTACAAGCAACATCATTCACATAAAGCATTAGCGATCGCACATGGAATATCCAAATGTAACGTAATGTGTCTTTTAGTGACTTAAACATTACCAAGAGGTGGGTTGCTTCCCGAGGTACCTCCGCTATGCTCAGAGCGTAAGGCCTCGTGTTGTGCTATCGCTCGTGAAATCCCTTCTTATAACTCAGCCTCTGTTGTAGGCAGCTAGTTGTCTCTTCGAGGAGGCATCTTCTAAAGAAGATTGTATAGGTCAGGTCTTATGCATATAAGTATGTAGTACGTGTATGTAATAACATTTATCAATGAAAGTAAACACATGACATCTCAATCATAACACAAACAAGTAATTCAACAATGTATATAATGAGAATGTTACGATTGAGCTTGTATAAATCATCGAACACAATTATAGTTTTACATGTTTCATAAATGTACCATATCACATCAAAAGGGACTACAGGGTCACACTACCCTTGTCCAAAATATCCATCAAACTACAACAATCATAAAATCAAAAGTGTTCTTCAAAAGGCTATGCTAGCTGGGCTTAATAGCGACACTCTCACCAAAAGTATGCTACCTGCATAAAACCAAAAACCTGCTATGCTGCTGGTGGAGGAGGAGGAGGTGGAGGAACGAATAGTAAACTGCACACATGCGCTAACTCCTCCTCAAGAGCATGAACGCGACGCAACAGATAACTAATCTGCGGCTCCATAGTAAGAAAACGAACGTAAAAATTTGGGTATGGCAGAAGAGAAGCAGGTGGAGTCACGAAAGGTGACTGACATGTACAGGGTGGATGACGTGGAATCCTCTCTAGCTCCATGACTCTACGACATAACATCTCCTGCTGAAGCTACAAGGACAGGAGTAGCTCATCCCTCGTGTAACCAGTGTAATGGAATGGATGGTATGGATTGGGCGGAAACCATATCAGTGGCTCGCCTGACGGTGTAGAAGTGAAATGGGTTGCAGGGGTGAACTGTGGCATGAAGGGAAAAGCTGCTAACACGGGTGTACATGGCCAGACGGCAGGCTAGACGGTCCTTCCCCTGGATGGGGTGGAGGGATATCCTGTAAGAATGTGATCGGCAAGTCAGTGCGGTGTATATCAGACACATGAGGGTGAAACGGGGCAACATCAATAGGTGCATGTGTAGGTGCAGGTGAGGGAGTAACAGGCTCAACGAAAGGGGGCAAGTCATCGTCATCCTATATCCACCCATTGTGGGTGAATGCGTAACGGGGATCTATCTGGTCAGCAAAAGGAGCATGGTCAGCGACTACGGGGATCAGATCGGGTACAAGTGATGCAACAACAGGTATGCCAACAGGTACAGGGTCATGCTCAGGCAGAGGATCAGGAGCAGGTATAGGCTCGGGTGCAAGCATAGGGTCAGGGTCGGCTGGTGCTAACTCAAGATCAGTGGGTACATCGAAAAGCTAATCATTAGGAACAAAGTCAACCTCATGCTCAGGATCAATGTCAGGATCAAACTCATCATCAAACTCGAAGTCCTGTGGAGGAACAGGTGCGACAGACATAGCCGTGGCAGAATCAAAATCAGTGGGATAACGCTGCAATCCCAGTGCATGCAAAGTAGTAGATGACACAGACTCGAATGAATCAGGACCAGAATGATCAGATGAAATCTCAATTATAGGAATCTCAATAAGCGGAACAACAATGGCATCGTCGACTGGAGCTCCATCACCCTGGGCACCCTCAGGGGGACCCTCGATAAAAAGATCGACATCATCGTCAGACATGGCATCAAAAGGCAGATCCTCGAGAGGAAATGCAACAAGAGGAAGAGGGGCGAGGATCGGGACCACGGCCTGCTCATCATCGGGATGTCCGAGGATGATAAGATCCTGGTCAGGAATAGGAATGAAAAATGGATCCTCGTCAGGCAGACCATCAGAATGCGGTATGTCGTCGCCAAAATCTGGTAAAGCAAACGGCTGGAAATCATCGTCATCACTACTCTCAATGTCAGAGGTGAAAATCTCAGGGTTCGGGACAATCTCATCGTCCGAAACTATGTCCATGGTGTCTACAGTATCTGACAGTCCACTCTCAGAAGAGGACATGGTGTCTGTAACAAAACAATTACACATATGCACATATATCAACAATCATCAAATAAGCATGTAAGTAGTAACAATGCAAGCATGTATTCATCTTTGTCTTCCTATACTATCCCACCCAGCCTCTCACACTGAACCACCTAGTCTCTCAGACTAAACCTCCCAGTTTCTCAAACTGAACTACCTAGTCTCTCAGACTGACCTCCCCAGTCTCTCAGACTGCCCCATCTAATCTCTCAGACTGAATTACGCAGTCTCTCAGACTGAACTATGAACGAATTCTTTGAAATGTGATTTGTGTCTTTTGATTGTAAAAATGTTTATTCCCTGGATCTGGACGTTTTGTGTATGCAATGTAAATATGTTATGAAAACATTTTCGTGAGAGCCCTAATGATCGTAGTCTAGACTCGAGAAACAATCCTAGTTCGCTACGATCAAAGCTCTGATACCAAGCTGTCACACCCTGACTTTTGCGGAAGCGTGGTTATGGTGTGACTTTCTTAATACCATAGCATTCAATCATAACAACAACTATATGATTAAACCATAAGATGTTCATCCATAAAATTTAGTTTGAAAATACCACAACATACTTGTCTGAAACATCGACACCAAATTCAGATTACAAACCACAACATGTTTTAAATGCGTTCACGAAGACTGAACAAAAGATCTAAAATAAACCCGAGTTTAGAACCATGTATCTCGTCTAGGATTAAGATACATCTCCTAAACCATAACAACATCGGATGTCATCTTTTATTCATGACGCAGCTTGAAACATGCAAACACCCGCCAGATCCACTTAATTCCCTGAAATACATGTAGTTTAAAAACATCAACAAAAGTCGAGCGAGTTCATGTATTTGAGTATATGTATGTATAAGACCATTGTAAACAGTGTATGCATATTTGTAAATCTCGGTATGAAAGCAAACGAGGAAAAGATCACCAATGGTTTGCAAGGCCACTGATATGTGTGACGACGTAGGAAGGCTCAAACCTAGCAAATTTGTACCGGGCTTCTGGCTGGAAGACATAGTCACCCTATGGGCCACCCTGGTCCTCATGGGTGTGGGCTCGCTACACCCAAATAGATCTATCACTCATGCCCCTCGGTCCTTATACGAGGATTAATGGTCTCAAGTATGTGCCTACCCATTCACATGATCTATGGTACTTTCCTAGGCTAACCATACCAAATGTATTTGTATGTAATCCTTTTGTAACATGTATTTCACCCCCAAAGTTAATAAACAAAACAGTTTAAAGAAAAGGGGGACATGAACTCACAGTTCTGTGTCTTTGGTACTCGTAACTCAAATCTCGTCAGCAAACACGACTACCTACAATATACTAATGTCTATTAGACGAACGGGCCGTGCCTTGCCTTAGTATTCACGTTTTTGAGTTACGTTTCTTTTAATATTATCCCAAGTTATAATTACTTTAAATTATATTTAATTTTGGAATAATTGTTAACCAATATTTTTGTAATAATACTTCTCAAGTATTTGTATTCGTATTTCCTTCCCAAGGATGGGGGTATCTCATACATGCATATTTGTATTCTTGTATTTGTAGTTCCAAAATAATATATTTTTAAGTCTAACTTAGAAAATATATATAAACTTATTTTGTCCAAAAATAATGTATTTCAAGAAAATATATATTCTAACTTCCCAAAAATAATCTATTTTCTCCTTGTCGAAAATATGATATAACTTGGTAATGTTTACAAAAATCATATTTTCATCTCTTACGTCCAAAATATTATTTACAAAAAATATATTTATAACGGTATTCTCCGGAATATTTTATAAGTTACGTTCTTGTTCGGTTTGCCAATATTATGTATGTAACTTATATATTTGTTCCTTGTGATTTTTGGTAATATTTTGGATTATAAATTCTTGGTATTTGTTAAGTTATATTATTCCAAATCCTAAAATAATATAACTAATACAAAAAGTATACAAATAATCACACACAATGTGTCTTCTCAATATATACCTTTCAAATACATATTTAGTTATTTTTATTTACACAAACCAACCTCCAATATTTGTATTTTTGTTACAAAAATTATGGCAAAGTTTGTATTGAAAACCATAGTTAAAATACACTTGTAAATATTTGTTAGAAAATATTTCTCTAAGTGTTTATATTTTTAGAAAATTTCGCCATAGTTTCCCCTAAAAATGGAGGTGTCCATGCCATCAAAGCATATCATTTTCTTTTTAAAATCATCACAACAATCAACAATCAACCCTATACAACTTACACTTACCAAGTTCCAAAACAATGCTATTAACATAACAATCATGAACTTGAACTTTCATAAAAACTTGTAGTAGTTTGGTAGTGTGCTTAGTAGGTTTAGTTAACCTTTAAAATGTGTTTATTTCTTTAAAAGTTTCATTCTTGAAAGATTTAGGTGTTTACAACTTGTAAATATGTTTTACAAAAACATCTCTTTATGAAATTTTCTTGCTTCACAAGTGTTTCTACACTTGTTTTATCACCAAAAATAATGTATGTTCAAGTAAGAACCAAGTCTATGTAAATCTTGTTATTTAACTTGGTTTCTTGGGATAACTATTTTTGAAATCATCCAAGTTTACGTCTAGTAACATATTACATACTTCATCATTCACAAAATCATTTTCATTTTTCAAGTTCATGAAAACATAAAGCATGATGATCTTGGTCTTTCACAAGATCACCACCTTAACTTACAAGATCATGTGTTAAATCACAGTCTAGTAGGTTTCATATGATGTATAACATCACTAACACAAATCATCAAGAAGTAAATCAACACTATTCAACATGTATTCTTATGTTATTAAGCTTATGTTAAAGTTTCATGATCATGTTCTTTAGTGTTCTTCAAGATTAACAATGTTCATCATCTTTTAACCAACTAAATGTGAAGTAAGATCAAGTTACAAGAAGCTTACTACTAGCACAAGTGTGACAACCCGTGATTTACGGCTCTTAATTACGTAATTAACAGGTGATTAACGCGATAATAAATAGTGTTTACAACGCATATTAACTTAATTAGGCCTTTGGAGTGCCTAGGAACGTTTATCCGACTTTACAGTACGCGTATGGTGATTTACTGGAAATCTGCTGAATATTAAGCGACAACGAACTGATGCCGTACGAAATACTGACAACACCGACAAATACGAATTTTCAACGAATATTCTATATTTATGAAATTAATTTTGTGAATTTATTAGGCTTCCGTGCGACACAAATGCAAACGTGAACTAAAAACGCGATGATAGAAAACGCATCGCCAACAAAACGGAAGCGACGGAGACGCCTGTCACCTTCGAAACTTACATTTTACGCTATAATTAGCTCCGTAATGAAGTTTTTGTAACTATAGTCGAAATCGGATCAGAAAACGGATCAGAAACGGCGAACGAGGCATTTGCGCGATTCTAACAAAACCGACAAAACGTACGCGATTAATAACTATTACCGGCGCTATTTTACATATTTCGACCCGGAAATAATGAAATTCGACATTTACGACGCGCGGGAACGAAAACGGGCCTTCAATATCGAGATCGGGCCACTTAAACGCAGGAATTGGGCTTGTAGGCCTTGGGCCCAAGCCCAAAGCCCATCATGCTAGACCTTAGTATATAAGGGGTCTACACCCTTATTTTCACTCATTTGAACAAACAACACACTCACACCCATGGTGCTTTCTCTCTCTCGGCAGTTAAAGGGGCCGGACTCCGGCCGACGAGCGGCGGAGCCGGTGACTTCCCGAAGGCGACGGCCGGTGATCACGGCGGGGCGGCGGCGGGGCGGCGGTGGAGCCGTCGTAGGCGGCGGCGCTCCGGCGAGGTTCCGGGGTCGATTTTTCCAGCTAAACACCCCTACCCCCACTAAAACAAACCTCCCCGATGCGATGGTGACCTCTGTTTTCGAAGATTCTGAGCCGGTTGGGCTCACGCGAAACTCCGGAGAAGTTCCGGTCAAGATTCCGGCGAGCTTATTTTGCAATTTTAACTCCGTGCATGCGTAGATCGGCCTACTAGGAGCCTTTCTGCTTATTTTCAAGACGTTTACTTTTCCTGCGATATTCTGGTAAGTTTCTGGTTCCGTTTTACGTTCTTTCTTTTCTTTAGCATCTTGGCTCGAAGTAGATGAGTTTTGGTTGCGGTTGTGGATGTTTCAGGAGGTGACGACGGTGAAGGGGGTGGTACCGACGGTGAAGGCGGTGGTGGTCGATGACTGGCAAGCGGCCGGAGCCACGCCGTCTACGGCAGTGGCGGTAATGGTGGTGGTTTTATTATGGTTCCAAGTTTGTGGGTTGGTTCAAGTTCAATAAAGTGTCGGTTCGGGTGACATCTCGGTTCGGTTCGGTTAACTCGGTCAAACCGAGTCAACATCGGTCAAACAGTCAACAACAAACAACTGGTCAAAAGGTTCGGGTCAACGGGTTTAGTCGGATCAGATTTGATTCGAGTTAGATGATGGCTCGGGTCACAGTTCGGTTGTGGGTCAGCCGTGGTTCAGTTCGGTTCAAGGGTAGTTCGGTCAACGGTTCGGGTCAAGCGGTTTGGTTCGGGTTTCAGTGCAACGGGTGCGGTCAAAGCCGGTTAAACCCAGCTTCAGCTCGGTTGACTCGGTCAAACCGAGTCAACTCAGTGTTCGGGTCAGCGGTTCAGGACAACAGTATGGTTCGAGTCAGTCGGTTCGGGTTAGATACAACTTTTCATATTTATTTTATACCAAATAAATATAGTTTATATATTTATTTCAAACTTCCAACGACGATTCTTTCATCAGATAAATACAACTTTTCATATTTATTTTATACGCCTAAACGGCATATACGTATATTTTGGCAAATATATACAAGACGCAATATATAATACAAGTTTATTATATATTACTTTCATAACGAATATTCCTATATACACAAACGATTTCTCGAGACGACAAGCGGCCTTAACAATATATTTATATACTTTGATATAAATATTTATTTATTTCTAATATCTCGAGAATCAAGCCTTTCAAGGCTTATTGGTTAATATCGACAATAAATGATACTTATCAAATATGACCTAATCATTTCCGATAAGTTAACTACTTACCGTTAAATCATTCGACTAACGATTCGGTAGAGCTCGGTGACACGTAGACTAGTTACCGCTTTTACTTAGAAACTTATAAGATATTCCGTGTTAGGAATATTGTAGAATGCACGCTAGCGAGTCTTGTCTTAGAAATGACATCACAAAGTCGTATTTAGCTTGCTTTGCACAGTAATATCCAAGTGAGTTCATAACCCCACCTTTTACAGTTTTACATTTTGTAAATGTTTTCGGGGTGGAAAGACATGCACGTTTTTCAGACACATACAAGGTTTTCGATAAACAAAGATTGCATATTTTAGACAAAGCACGTTTTTGCAAGAACATACAAAGTTTTCGAATGAATGAAAACTCACATTTCTAAATCATGTTACGAACGGATTTCAAGGAACTCAAACGGTTTACGAAAGAACTTTATACTAAATATACCGGTTTTTACAAAACAAATGCGTATTATCGAAACGTGATTAATTCTTATGACTAGGGGAAGTTAGCCTTAGAGGCTGGGGAGGTTCAGCCTTAGAGGCCGGGGTAAAATACATGTTACAATTATTACAGACATTTACAAACATTTACAGACATTTACAGACATTTACAGACATTTATAGGCATTTACAGACATTTATTTATACATGGTATGGTTAGCCTAAGGAGGGTTTACTACTAGACTAGATCATGTGAAGGGTGGGCACAACACTTGACGCCATTAATCCTCATTATAGGACCGAGGGACACAAGAGTGATAGATCTATTTGGGTGTAGCGAGCCCACACCCGTGAGGCCGGGGCAGCCCATAGAGGTGACTGTGTCTTCCAGCCGGAAGCCCGGTAACAAGTTTGCTAGGTTTGAGTTTCCCTGCACTTTTTCACACATATCAGTGGCTTTGCAACCCATTGGTGATCTCTTTTTCCTTAATGCTACATACCAGGAACTTTTATTCATACATGAAAGGTTTATACATACTCACAGAAATACTTGATTTATACCAATGAGATGTCATGTTTTTATACAAATTTAAAAAGCATAGGATTACGCGGGCATGAAGTCAAAGTCAGGGTGGGAATTGTCGGGTATACGAACATTACAAATACGAGACTTTACAAATACATGGTTACAAATACAACGTTTCCATATAACTTGGAAAGAAAATGATTTCTAAATTCGTTTTCTGAATATTATTTCACAAACCGGTTATTCAAAAGATTTATTTCAAATCTTTTACAAACAAACTATGAACTCGCTCAACTTTATGTTGATTTTTCGCATGTTTCTTTCTCAGGTTACTTTTCAGAATTTATGGCACGGTTGGAATAGGAGAACCATTGGAGATTCGGGTACTTAATGGGCGTTCAATTCCTAAAAGACTTAGAATAATTGCTTCCGCTGTGCAATGAAGATACCAGTCCAGTCACGCCAGCTCTGATAATTTCGGGGTGTGACATAATGGTATCAGAGCTATAGGTTACAGTGAATTAGGTTTCTGTTGTGATACCTAGGCTCTAACCTCACTTTTCTCTGGGACTTAGACTATTAAGACGTTGAATACATACAGAACGCCTAGTACTCGAGTATGGTCTCCAACCGTTCCCGAAAAACAAACAGTCAAAATTGTGTTTTCAAACATACGCTAAAGTTGTGTTTTACACACGGTACACGAAACGATTACATACAGTACACACAACTCTAAGAGTTTAGGAAACATGCATTTAAGACCTTCGGAAACTTATGTTGAAGTTCATTAAAGGTCATCACGTAGGAACTGCGAATATAAACTCGGGCACACACTATTATCCATATTGTCTATGATATTTTAACTTCCCAAGCAGGCAGCCTACACATAACAAAATGCTAGTGCACAGGTATACATGAAACTTAAGCTATACATAAACGGAGGTTGAAGTACGACACCTACGACTATCAAGGCGAGGCCTTTGAAAAGACACGATGGCGCAATTCAACGACGACAGTAGATTCCTATCAGCAGGAGAACTATTAATCAGAAAGCGACGGCTTGGCACGCGGTCCTGCAAACGACGCAAAACACGCCAAGGAGAAGACATATGTCTCCGCATTCCCCCTTACACATAACGACAAGTACGCAATGTTCGACATTCCATGGTAATGTCACCTAACAACCGGTCATCACACGCAACCCCAGGTAAAGTCCTCAAATTTCTTTTATTGAAATTTCGAATTTCCCATTTAATGAGTAGATTTTCGTATCTGTACTCCTCTTAATGGTCATTGTGTCACGATCATTTCTTTACAAGTTACATACATGGTCTTTCGTTGTGACAATGCCGAAAATTTTCTTGTCCATACATATATTTATTGTCGGATTGCGCTAAAATCAAGTTCAATTGTTTGAACTTGTTCATTACACATATTCGATTCGAGACATCATATGATGTATTGAGAGAATCATATTCAAAATTCGTTTTAACAAGTGTTCCAATTGCTCCGAGTCGAAGTAAACTTGTTTGGCAGTCGACTCCATTAAATTGTTTTTTGATTTCGACACCTTGTGGTGGTATTTTCACTTATTTGAACTTTGCGCTAAACTCGTTTACATATCTTATGCGCGAATTTAATTATTTATTTCTTGAATTGCTTTAAATCTGGTTTGGTTTATCACATTACAACAGTCTTAACACAATGGTGTGTTAAGGCAGTGGTACACAAACTTATTTCTATATTCCGGTGTACCTATTAACGGTTCTTTCATTATCGATCGAATGTTTTGCAAAATTTCATTACTTCTTTATCTTCAATCGAAAACATTATTTCTTTGATGTTCCATTTTCAATTGAAAATCTTTCGATGTTTGTTGGAACAAACATTCATATTTACTTCATTGCGCTTTCATTTGACTTCAAACACGGTGAATTTGTTCGATCACCCCTATTATTGAATTGTTTCATTCGTTGCGACACCATGTGGCGTCGGTGTAACTTGCAGCTTGGGCTAATCATGATCGAGCGTTTCATGCAAACTATTATATTTGAGATTGTTGATTCTAAGTTCATCCAGTGGATGTTATTGCTTCTAGAACTCATTCACATGTTATAAACGTTCATATGGAATTCGATTGGTCGAAGTTCCTGTTCATTGTTGGATCCTTGTTAACTTAGTCGCACTGGTGACTGTATCATTACGTCTCGTTTCCTTTGACATCAATTACTGAGACACATTGCTTTTACCGTTGGGTTCTTATTGTTGAGGAATGTCATTAAATTCACATGATTAGAATAAGTCTTGTTTCGATTACGTGGTCATTCACTTTGTTATTATTCGGACTTACCTGCGAACAACACAATTCTGAAGAGATAACATAGTCTAAATTTCGAGGACGAAATTTTTGTAACAGGGGGAGAATGTGACAACCCGTGATTTGAGGCTCTTAATTACGTAATTAACAGGTGATTAACGCGATAATAAATAGTGTTTACAGCGCATATTAACTTAATTAGGCCTTTGGAGTGCCTAGGAACGTTTATCCGTCTTTACAGTACGCGTATGGTGATTTAGTGGAAATCTGCTGAATATTAAGCGACAACGAACTGATGCCGTACGAAATACTGACAACACCGACAAATACGAATTTTCGACGAATATTCTATATTTATGAAATTAATTTTGTGAATTTATTAGGCTTCCGTGCGACACAAATGCAAACGTGAACTAAAAACGCGATGATAGAAAACGCATCGGCAACAAAACGGAAGCGACGGAGACGCCTGTCACCTTCGAAACTTACATTTTACACTATAATTAGCTCCGTAATGAAGTTTTTGTAACTATAGTTGAAATCAGATCAGAAAACGGATCAGAAACGGCAAACGAGGCATTTGCGCGATTCTAACAAAACCGACAAAACGTACGCGATTAATAACTATTACCGGCGCTATTTTACATATTTCGACCCGGAAATAATGAAATTCGACATTTACGACGCGCGGGAACGAAAACGGGCCTTCAATATCGAGATCGGGCCACTTAAACGCGGGAATTGGGCTTGTAGGCCTTGGGCCCAAGTCCAAAGCCCATCATGCTAGACCTTAGTATATAAGGGGTCTACACCCTTATTTTCACTCATTTGAACAAACAACACACTCACACCCATGGTGCTTTCTCTCTCTCTCGGCAGTTAAAGGGCTCGGACTCCGGCCGACGAGCGGCGGAGCCGGTGACTTCCCGACGGCGACGGCCGGTGATCACGGCGGGGCGGCGGCGGAGCCGTCGTAGGCGGTGGCGCTCCTGCGAGGTTCCGTGGTCGATTTTTCCGGCTAAACACCCCTACCCCCACTAAAACAAACCTCCTCGATGCGATGGTGACCTCTGTTTTCGAAGATTTTGAGCCGGTTGGGCTCACACGCAACTCCGGCGAAGTTCCGGTCAAGATTCCGGCGAGCTTATTTTGGAATTTTAACTCCGTGCATGCGTAGATCGGCCTACTAGGAGCCTTTCTGCTTATTTTCAAGACGTTTACTTTTCCGGCGATATTCCGGTAAGTTTCCGGTTCCGTTTTACGTTCTTTCTTTTCTTTAGCATCTTGGCTCGAAGTAGATGAGTTTTGGTTGCGGTTGTGGATGTTTCAGGAGGTGACGACGGTGAAGGGGATGGTACCGACGGTGAAGGCGGTGGTGGTCGATGACTGGCCGGCGGCCGAAGCCACGCCGTTTACGGCAGTGGCGGTAATGGTGGTGGTTTTGTTCTGGTTCCAAGTTTGTAGGTTGGTTCAAGTTCAATAAAGTGTCGGTTCGGGTGACATCTCGGTTCGGTTCGGTTGACTCGGTCAAACCGAGTCAACAGCGGTCAAACAGTCAACAACAGACAACTGGTCAACAAGTTCGGGTCAACGGGTTTAGTCGAGTCAGATTTGATTCAAGTTAAATGATGGCTCGGGTCACGGTTCTGTTGTGGGTCAGCCGTGGTTCAGTTCGGTTCAAGGGTAGTTCGGTTAACGGTTCGGGTCAAGTGGTTTGGTTCGGGTTTCAGTGCAACGGGTGCGGTCAAAGCCGGTTAAACCCAACTTCGGTTCGGTTGACTCGGTCAAACCGAGTCAACTCAGTGTTCGGGTCAGCGGTTCAGGACAACAGTATGGTTCGAGTCAGTCGGTTCGGGTCAGATATGAAGCGGTTCGAGTCGACTCGGTCGGACCGAGTCAACTCGGTCGGACCGAGTCAACTCGGTCAACCCTGGTCAACTCAGCGGTCAAATCAGTCAACTGCCGGTCAACGGCTAATCCGAGGCTTGGTAAATTAATGACGCGTTTAATAATTGTGTGTTAATATAGAGTTAATTTTTATGTGAACGAGCTCGACCCGACTAACGAATTTACACTTAGTGACTTGGTTCTAAATATTTAGTGTTTTGATATATTTCACGTTAACTACATAATATGTGTTGAATTGATTGAATTTTGTTAAAATAACGACAACTTGGTTTTCCGGGGCGTCCAAAAACAGAGGAAACTCTGCCCGTATTTCAAGAAAACCTGTAAAACGAAAACGCGTTTTATTCCAAACAACCTTCATAAAACAAGATACTTGTTAGTTCAACGACACTTTATAACCTACCAAAAACACCATTAACGCTAATTATTTTATAAAATAAATATAATAACTTTTATATTTATTTTCAAACTTCTAACGATTCGGATTCTTTTTATAAATAAATATATTTTGTATTTATTTCAAACATCGAACAATACGAAATCGTTTCATGAAAATAAATATAGTTTTATATATTTATTTCAAATGTCGAACATGAAATCGTTTTTTTTTACAAAATAAATATAGTTTATATATTTGTTTCAAACTTCCAACGACGATTCTTTAATAAGATAAATACAACTTTTCATATTTATTTTATACGCCTAAACGGCATATACGTATATTTTGGCAAATATATACAAGACGCAATATATAATACAAGTTTATTATATATTACTTTCATAACGAATATTCCTATATACACAAACGATTTCTCGAAACGACAAGCGGCCTTAACAATATATTTATATACTTTGATATAAATATTTATTTATTTCTAATATCTCAAGAATCAAGTCTTTCAAGGCTTATTGGTTAATATCGACAATAAATGATACTTATCAAATATGACCTAATCATTTCCGATAAGTTAACTACTTACCGTTAAATCATTCGACTAACGATTCGGTAGAGCTCGGTGACACGTAGACTAGTTACCGCTTTTACTTAGAAACTTATAAGATATTCCGTGTTAGGAATATTGTAGAATGCACACTAGCGAGTCTCGTCTTGGAAACGACATCACGAAGTCGTATTTAGCTTGCTTTGCACAGTAATATCCAGGTGAGTTCATAACCCCACCTTTTACAGTTTTACATTTTGTAAATGTTTTCGGGGTGGAAAGACATGCACGTTTTTCAGAAACATACAAGGTTTTCGATAAACAAAGATTGCATATTTTAGACAAAGCACGTTTTTGCAAGAACATATAAAGTTTTCGAATGAATGAAAACTCACATTTCTAAATCATGTTACGAACGGATTTCAAGGAACTCAAACGGTTTACGAATGAACTTTATACTAAATATACCGGTTTTTACAAAACAAATGCGTATTATCGAAACGTGATTAATTTTTATGACTAGGGGAAGTTAGCCTTAGAGGCTAGGGAGGTTCAGCCTTAGAGGCTGGGGTAAAATACATGTTACAATTATTACAGACATTTACAAACATTTACAGACATTTACAGACATTTACAGGCATTTACAGACATTTATTTATACATGGTATGGTTAGCCTAAGGAGGGTTTACTACTAGACTAGATCATGTGAAGGGTGGGCACAACACTTGAGGCCATTAATCCTCATTATAGGACCGAGGGACACAAGAGTGATAGATCTATTTGTGTGTAGCGAGCTCACATGTGACACCCCAGGAAAATCTGGAAAACAACGCAACTTAACTAGCTTCCTCAGTAACCACGCGCTAAATTTCGGGACGAAATTCTCTTAACAGGGGGAGAATGTGACAACCCTCAAAATCTCATGTATTCCGTACAAATTATTAATGACAATTAAAGTGCTTGACGACTGTGTGGAATCATTTAACTGCTTTCTGATATCTGTGTTATACTTACATGTATTTGTTAAACATACTAGTAATGTACAGAAAAGTCACCAAATAGTCTGTTATAATTTCCTAAGTGTTAGAAATTAAAAGTGTTATAAAAATATATATAAAAGACACCTTACGAATTAATTAAGCAGTTAAACGGAACAGTGTCAAACCGAACAACCGGACTTTACCCGGAACATAAAAATATTGCCAAAGACATAGTTTACACTTTTCTGAGCTAGCTAGGGTCCCCGAACACCCTAACACCCTTTATATTAGTTAACACACTAATATACAAATTATAACACTTCAAGCCTAACTAGTTCCTAACCAAACATGTAACCAAAGATTAAAACCCAACCCATACCCCCCCCCCCATTTGAACCGGTTAGGGTTGTGGGGGACATCCCTACATTTCTTGATTATTTTAATGGTACAATGTTGGTAAATTAGAAACACATGGTATGTTGGTTAATAGGAGAATTTGGGTTATAAGTATACATAAGAGGTAACCACCTTCATTCATCCAACACTCACCACCAACAACTTCTCTCCTCCCTCCTTCCACCACCTACGGCTGCCATCTCCCTCCACCATACCTCCACCATCAACTTCCATTCTAGCCATTCCTCATACATACAAAGGTGCTACGGATCACACAACGAAGCTTGGTGCTCTCGGAAGTTGAAGGACCATCTCCATTCGCTATTAACCACCACATTTCTTCACTCGAACTTCCCTAGCCTTGAGCTAGTGGTAAGAACTTAGATCCGTTCATTCTTTATGTTATTTTAGTGGTTAATAGACGTTAGAATGATAAAAAGGTAAGAAACTCTAAGGCTCATGAACTAGTCTAGAACATAATGTGTTAAAAATGGATAAAGAGAAGTTATTTGGGTAAATAATGTAAATCTTGTGTTGTTGCGATTATATTGCTGATTACTTGCTGATCTATTGATGTATGATGTTGTTGTGGTCACTAAACTTGTTAACGGAATCGATCGAACATGATTTAGATGGTTAAACACTTGAAATCAGAATCTGTCCAACTTTTACAGCCCACTTCTGTTGGCTGTAAACAGGTCTTAACCTCAACGAAAAATTGATATTTTGAATCTAAAATATGTTATTATGAAATACGGTTCTAATGGCACCGGAATCGTAATTTTTGGACTCCGTTTACTATTTTTAAAGTGTTAATTTGTAACAGCTACTTAAGCTGAATTTTGACAGCAATAAATGGGTGTCGTACTTTCAGTCGTAACCTGAGTTTTGTGATAAATCGGACCATGAAAATTTTACTGTAGATGATAACTGAAGTATTTGTAATTACCCCACTGGAATTTCGCAAATCGGACTTACGATGAATTTGTAATAAATTGTTTCGTGGACTGTGGTCAGAAATACATAAATCTGAGTTCAGTCCCGAATATGAATTTTTATAAAATATTGGTGATGAACCGGACCCCGATATTTTTACATAATAAAATATGGAACGTTTAAGACATTCTGTAAAAATTTGGGAATTTTTGGAACATGTTAACTATTTTATTTAAATGTCCGAAAACAGCCGGTTTTGAGTATTAATGCTGAAACGACATAAGTAGTGATTTGCGTGTCTAAATGTCGAGTATGCTATCTGTGAATGATTTGACATGTTATATATGTTATGTGCATCATCGTATGTTTGATTTTGAGTGGGGAATGGACGGGAAACTTAGATGGGCATAAACCGTTACAGTGATGCATGTTGTGTGATAGATACGTGTAGGAACTTTGTGTTCTATTGGAAAGCCACTAAATGACTAACTGGTAAATCATACTAGGACGTGATTGACCGACCTTGACTGTTAGCTATATTGAGAATCTAACCGAGCAAACCGAGGTGAGTTCACACCCTTACTAAGGCATGGGATTCCCGGTGGTTGGGAATGGGATTGAATAACTACTCGTACTATCACTCTATTTATATTACCAACACTACTAGACTACCAACTACTGTCCTCGGATTGAGAAGGGCACGTACGTAAAACCTACGTACACTCACACTTACTACTGTCCTCGGATGAGAAGGGCACGTACGTAAAACCTACGTACACTCACACTCACTACTGTCCTCAGATGAGAAGGGCACGTACGTAAAACCTACGTACACTCACACTCGCTACTGTCCTCGGATGAGAAGGGCACGTACGTAAAACCTACGTACACTCATACTTAACACCGTCCTCGGATTGGGAAGGACTCTTATGGATACGCCTAGTCTAGTAACATACATAATGGGAAGCCCCCACTAAATATTGTAAAGGTTTGGGAATCAAGAATAATGGGTAATACTTGGTTATGAAACGAACTTCCGATTCCTGATACGAACTCATTAACTAAACAACCAAACGTGAACTCACTCAACTTTGTTGTTGACTAGTTGTTACATGCCTTACAGGTCGCTAAATGCTTGGAGCTTGCACGGGGAAGGAGTCGTTGTGGAACATGGGTTGTTATATCCCATACTTAATAATTGAACTTTATAAACCTATGGAACTTATGTTTGAGACTTTAAACTTATGAACTGTGAACTTGTGTTTTGAACTCACGTTTATGCTTCCGCTGTTTAAACCAAACAAGGTTAACTAGCTTTGGTCACCAATCGTATTATGTTTGGTTTTATTTACTTAATTGAATTGTTCAATATGATTGGTGGCTCGATCCTGGTCATGTCACGCCTCCAAGCGGTGATACTCCGCATGGTGGATTTTGGGGGTGTGACAGATTGGTATCAGAGCCATTGGTTATAGTGAACTTGGTTTTTAATAAGGGAAAAAGTTTTTATTAAAACCAGACTATAACCTGTACAGTGCTCAACGATCCACAACGACGCCTCGCTCCACGTGCAAGACTCGACACCATAAGTGGTATGATTATGTTATATTGTCGGTTAGATAGTTCTCACTGTGCATTAGATAACGTGATAATTGCTATTTGAACCTTGTGTGCTTACTCTCTAATGTCGTCCCACACACTTACACACTTTCGCGACACTTTCCTCACTTACGTTGCTTCATTATGAAGATCATGAGCGGACGCGAAGGACGTATCAACCTCACTCAAGCCCAGTTGACGGCTTTGATCAACGAACGAGTTACGGAGGCACTCGCAGCTAACCCTGCAGGAGGTATAACCTGCCATACCAACTCACCATAGGACAATTAGATCCTACCTTCGCAAACCAACCCTCGTGCTTAATCTTGTCTTTTATTCTCGCGCAACAGGTCAACATGCTCAACCTCCTGTGTGCACGTTCAAGACGTTCATGGACTGTCGACCTACCACTTTCAGTGGCACCGAAGGAGCAGTGGGCCTTCTTCACTGGTTTGAAAAGCTTGAGACAGTTTTCGAGATGTGCGAATGCCCCGAAGACCGTAGGGTGAAATATGCTACCGGAACACTTGAAGGAGCTGCGTTAACCTGGTGGAAGGCACAAGTTCAACTACTAGGACTGGCAGTTGCTAATGCCACATCCTGGAATGGTTTCAAAGAGCTGATCAAGGAGGAGTACTGTAGTCGGGATGACATCCATAAGCTAGAGGTGGAATTTTACAATCTGAAGATGACGGGATCTGAGATCGAGGCGTATACTAAGAAGTCAAACGAGCTGGCCATCTTGTGTCCAACCATGGTGAACCCTCCCTTCAAACGAATTGAGCTCTATCTCAAGGGCCTTGTACCAGAGATTCAAAGTCATGTGACTTCAGCCAACTTGGGTACCATCCAGCAAGTCGTCAAATTGGCTCATCGTCTCACCGACCAGGCAGTGGAACAAAACAGACTACCCAAGCGTATTGGTGCTGCTACTTCTGATGCACCTACCGACAACAAACGAAAATGGGATGGGAATTCCGGCAAGGGCTCTGCCTCTGTTCAGTCTCAGTCTCAGCAACGAAGGACTGAGGACCATAGGAGCCCTGGTCAGCACTTTTCTGGTAGTCAAGGGCAGGGTGGATATCGAGGAAACCACCCAAAGTGCAACAAATGCAACAGACACCACAGTGGTCAGTGCAACAAGGGACACTGTCAGAGGTGTCTCAAGATGGGTCATGAAGCCAAGGATTGCAGGAGCCCACGGCCTACGAATCAGAATCGTCAGCAGCAACAGCAAGCACCGCAGAATCAGCAACAGCAACAGGGCAACAAGGGATGCTTTCAGTGTGGTGCTGAAGGCCACTTCAAGAGGAACTGCCCCCAGCTAAACCAAAACCAGAACAATAACCAAGGAAATGGGAACCACAATGGGAACAACAATGGAGGCGGAAATGGGGGAGACAACAATGGCAACGGTGCCAGGGGTCGTGTGTTCGTGATTGGTCAGGGAGAAGCAAGGAACGATCCCAACGTTGTGATGGGTAAGTTTCTTCTTGACGACTTCTTCGTTACTGTTTTATTCGATTCGGGTGCCGATACTAGTTATGTGTCCGTGAAAGTTAGCCAAATTCTTAAGCGCACCCCAACACTCCTGAACACCAAACACACGGTAGAACTAGCTAACGGTAAAAGTCTTGAAGCCACACACATAGTTAAAGGTTGTAACCTCGTCTTAGCTGGTCAGACTTTCCCTATCGATCTTGTTCCTATCACACTTGGTAGTTTCGACGTCGTTATTGGGATGGATTGGTTATCTCATCATCAAGCGGAGATTGTTTGCAAGGAGAAAATCATCCGCATTCCTCGTTCTGATAAAGAACCCCTCGTGATTCGTGGCGACAAGAGTGGTGCTGTCGAAGGCATCATCTCTTTCCTTAAGGCCCAGAAGTGTTTGCGAAAGGGCCACACTGCCATTTTAGCACTCGTTACTGACACATCCACGGAAGAGAAGAGAATTGAAGACATTCCTATTGTGCGCGAATTTCCCGAGGTATTTCCTGAGGAATTACCTGGTCTTCCTCCTCATCGCCAAGTTGAGTTCCAAATCGAGCTAGCTCCTGGAGCAGCGCCAGTAGCTCGAGCACCATATCGTCTAGCCCCATCAGAACTCGAAGAACTGTCCACACAGCTACAAGAACTCTTGGAAAAAGGGTTTTATACGTCCGAGCTCTTCACCCTGGGGAGCTCCAGTCTTGTTCGTGAAGAAGAAAGACGGTACCTTCAGGATGTGTATTGACTATCGCGAACTTAACAAGGTGACTGTGAAGAATCGTTATCCTCTTCCACGTATTGACGACTTGTTTGACCAGTTGCAAGGGTCGAGCTATTACTCCAAGATTGATTTGAGATCGGGATACCATCAGCTGAGAGTCCGAGATGAGGACGTCTCCAAAACAGCATTCAGAACTCGTTACGGCCATTACGAGTTTCTGGTTATGCCATTCGGGCTGACAAATGCACCAGCGGTCTTCATGGATCTCATGAACCGAGTGTGCAAGCCTTACCTGGATAAGTTCGTTATTGTGTTCATCGATGATATCCTGATCTATTCTAAGAGTCAGGAGGAACACGAGCAGCATCTACGACTTATGCTGGAACTTCTTCGAAAAGAACGGTTGTATGCTAAGTTTTCGAAATTTGATTTCTGGCTTCGCGAAGTCCACTTTCTAGGCCACGTGGTAAACAAGGATGGAATTCATGTGGATCCATCTAAGGTTGAATCGATCAAGAACTGGCCCGCACCCCGCACACCAACGGAAATCCGCCAATTCTTGGGTTTGGCCGGATATTACAGAAGGTTTATAAAAGATTTCTCCAAGATTGCGCAACCTCTCACTTCACTGACTCAGAAGGGTGTCATCTATCGTTGGGGTGATGCACAGGAGTCCGCGTTTCAACATCTAAAGGATAGACTTTGTAGCGCGCCTATCCTCTCATTGCCAGAAGGCACCGATGATTTCGTGGTTTATTGCGACGCTTCCATCCAAGGACTTGGGTGCGTATTGATGCAACGTGACAAGGTCATTGCCTACGCGTCGCGCCAACTTAAAATTCACGAAAGAAACTACACTACTCACGATCTGGAACTGGGAGCAGTTGTATTCGCACTTAAGATATGGAGACATTACCTGTACGGTACCAAGTGCACCATTTACACCGACCACAGGAGTCTCGAGCATATCTTCAAGCAAAAAGAGTTAAACATGCGACAACGCCGATGGGTCGAACTCTTGAATGATTACGAATGCGCTATCAAGTATCATCCGGGCAAAGCCAATGTTGTGGCTGACGCCCTCAGTCGAAAGGATACTTTACCTAAGCGTGTACAAGCATTACAGCTTACCATCCAGTCTAACCTTCCTGCTCAGATTCGAGATGCCCAGGTTGAAGCATTGAAAGCAGAGAACATCAGGGCTGAGTCCCTACGAGGATCGAGGCAGCGGCTAGAACAAAAGGGAGACGGTGCCTACTATGTAAACGGACGCATCTGGGTTCCATTTTATGGAAACTTACGCGAGCTTGTGATGGACGAAGCGCACAAGTCTCGTTATTCGGTACATCCTGGTTCGGATAAAATGTACCACGACCTCAAGACTACGTATTGGTGGCCTGGCATGAAAGCCCACATAGCAACCTACGTCAGTAAGTGCTTGACTTGTGCGAGAGTCAAGTCTGAATATCAGAAACCATCAGGCCTACTTCAACAACCGGAGATCCCGAAATGGAAATGGGAGCAAATTTCCATGGATTTCGTTACTGGCCTGCCTAGATCTCAACGCGGAAACGATACCATTTGGGTGATCGTAGATCGACTGACCAAGTCTGCACATTTTCTGGCCATCAAAGAAACGGATAAGTTTTCTACTCTTGCAGACATTTATCTAAAGGAAGTAGTGTCAAGGCACGGGGTGCCAATCTCTATTATATCTGATCGTGACGCGCGTTTTACTTCTGAACTATGGCAAGCAATGCACAAGTCCTTTGGCTCACGTTTAGATATGAGCACCGCTTATCACCCACAGACGGATGGGCAATCGGAACGCACCATCCAAACCTTGGAAGACATGCTTAGGGCATGCGTAATCGACTTCGGCAATGGCTGGGAGAAGCACCTCCCGCTAGTGGAGTTCTCATATAACAACAGCTACCACACCAGCATCCAAGCCGCTCCGTTTGAGGCATTGTACGGACGCAAATGCCGATCACCTCTCTGTTGGGCAGAAGTTGGTGACAGCCAAATCACTGGCCCAGAACATGTGGTAGATACCACCGAGAAAATTGCTCAGATACGACAGCGAATGGCGGCAGCTCGTGACCGTCAGAAACGCTATGCTGATGAGGGAAGAAAACCACTCGAGCTCCAGGTTGGGGATCGAGTGCTACTCAAAGTCTCACCTTGGAAAGGTGTAGTCCGCTTTGGCAAACGAGGCAAACTCAATCCGCGTTATGTCGGACCGTTCAAAGTCATTGAGAAAATTGGCCAAGTCGCCTACAGGTTGGATCTACCTGAAGAACTCAGCGGAGTTCACAACGTATTCCACGTATCAAATCTGAAGAAGTGTCTGTCAGATGAGCCCTTCATAGTTCCTCTCAAGGAACTCACAATCGACGACCAGCTGCGATTCGTCGAGGAACCAGTAGAGATTACTGATCGAGATGTTAAGATTCTCAAGCACACAAGAATACCTCTCGTTCGAGTTCGTTGGAATGCTCGTCGTGGCCCAGAGTATACCTGGGAACGAGAAGACCAAATGAAACTCAAGTATCCCCAACTGTTTAAGAAAAACGCAACCACTACTGAGGCTGAAGCTACCGCAGAATTTCGGGACGAAATTCCAAATCAACGGGGGAATGATGTGACACCCCAGGAAAATCTGGAAAACAACGCAACTTAACTAGCTTCCTCAGTAACCACGCGCTAAATTTCGGGACGAAATTCTCTTAACAGGGGGAGAATGTGACAACCCTCAAAATCTCATGTATTCCGTACAAATTATTAATGACAATTAAAGTGCTTGACGACTGTGTGGAATCATTTAACTGCTTTCTGATATCTGTGTTATACTTACATGTATTTGTTAAACATACTAGTAATGTACAGAAAAGTCACCAAATAGTCTGTTATAATTTCCTAAGTGTTAGAAATTAAAAGTGTTATAAAAATATATATAAAAGACACCTTACGAATTAATTAAGCAGTTAAACGGAACAGTGTCAGACCGAACAACCGGACTTTACCCGGAACATAAAAATATTGCCAAAGACATAGTTTACACTTTTCTGAGCTAGCTAGGGTCCCCGAACACCCTAACACCCTTTATATTAGTTAACACACTAATATACAAATTATAACACTTCAAGCCTAACTAGTTCCTAACCAAACATGTAACCAAAGATTAAAACCCAACCCATACCCCCCCCCCCCATTTGAACCGGTTAGGGATGTGGGGGACATCCCTACATTTCTTGATTATTTTAATGGTACAATGTTGGTAAATTAGAAACACATGGTATGTTGGTTAATAGGAGAATTTGGGTTATAAGTATACATAAGAGGTAACCACCTTCATTCATCCAACACTCACCACCAACAACTTCTCTCCTCCCTCCTTCCACCACCTACGGCTGCCATCTCCCTCCACCATACCTCCACCATCAACTTCCATTCTAGCCATTCCTCATACATACAAAGGTGCTACGGATCACACAACGAAGCTTGGTGCTCTCGGAAGTTGAAGGACCATCTCCATTCGCTATTAACCACCACATTTCTTCACTCGAACTTCCCTAGCCTTGAGCTAGTGGTAAGAACTTAGATCCGTTCATTCTTTATGTTATTTTAGTGGTTAATAGACGTTAGAATGATAAAAAGGTAAGAAACTCTAAGGCTCATGAACTAGTCTAGAACATAATGTGTTAAAAATGGATAAAGAGAAGTTATTTGGGTAAATAATGTAAATCTTGTGTTGTTGCGATTATATTGCTGATTACTTGCTGATCTATTGATGTATGATGTTGTTGTGGTCACTAAACTTGTTAACGGAATCGATCGAACATGATTTAGATGGTTAAACACTTGAAATCAGAATCTGTCCAACTTTTACAGCCCACTTCTGTTGGCTGTAAACAGGTCTTAACCTCAACGAAAAATTGATATTTTGAATCTAAAATATGTTATTATGAAATACGGTTCTAATGGCACCGGAATCGTAATTTTTGGACTCCGTTTACTATTTTTAAAGTGTTAATTTGTAACAGCTACTTAAGCTGAATTTTGACAGCAATAAATGGGTGTCGTACTTTCAGTCGTAACCTGAGTTTTGTGATAAATCGGACCATGAAAATTTTACTGTAGATGATAACTGAAGTATTTGTAATTACCCCACTGGAATTTCGCAAATCGGACTTACGATGAATTTGTAATAAATTGTTTCGTGGACTGTGGTCAGAAATACATAAATCTGAGTTCAGTCCCGAATATGAATTTTTATAAAATATTGGTGATGAACCGGACCCCGATATTTTTACACAATAAAATATGGAACGTTTAAGACATTCTGTAAAAATTTGGGAATTTTTGGAACATGTTAACTATTTTATTTAAATGTCCGAAAACAGCCGGTTTTGAGTATTAATGCTGAAACGACATAAGTAGTGATTTGCGTGTCTAAATGTCGAGTATGCTATCTGTGAATGATTTGACATGTTATATATGTTATGTGCATCATCGTATGTTTGATTTTGAGTGGGGAATGGACGGGAAACTTAGATGGGCATAAACCGTTACAGTGATGCATGTTGTGTGATAGATACGTGTAGGAACTTTGTGTTCTATTGGAAAGCCACTAAATGACTAACTGGTAAATCATACTAGGACGTGATTGACCGACCTTGACTGTTAGCTATATTGAGAATCTAACCGAGCAAACCGAGGTGAGTTCACACCCTTACTAAGGCATGGGATTCCCGGTGGTTGGGAATGGGATTGAATAACTACTCGTACTATCACTCTATTTATATTACCAACACTACTAGACTACCAACTACTGTCCTCGGATTGAGAAGGGCACGTACGTAAAACCTACGTACACTCACACTTACTACTGTCCTCGGATGAGAAGGGCACGTACGTAAAACCTACGTACACTCACACTCACTACTGTCCTCAGATGAGAAGGGCACGTACGTAAAACCTACGTACACTCACACTCGCTACTGTCCTCGGATGAGAAGGGCACGTACGTAAAACCTACGTACACTCATACTTAACACCGTCCTCGGATTGGGAAGGACTCTTATGGATACGCCTAGTCTAGTAACATACATAATGGGAAGCCCCCACTAAATATCGTAAAGGTTTGGGAATCAAGAATAATGGGTAATACTTGGTTATGAAACGAACTTCCGATTCCTGATACGAACTCATTAACTAAACAACCAAACGTGAACTCACTCAACTTTGTTGTTGACTAGTTGTTACATGCCTTACAGGTCGCTAAATGCTTGGAGCTTGCACGGGGAAGGAGTCGTTGTGGAACATGGGTTGTTATATCCCATACTTAATAATTGAACTTTATAAACCTATGGAACTTATGTTTGAGACTTTAAACTTATGAACTGTGAACTTGTGTTTTGAACTCACGTTTATGCTTCTGCTGTTTAAACCAAACAAGGTTAACTAGCTTTGGTCACCAATCGTATTATGTTTGGTTTTATTTACTTAATTGAATTGTTCAATATGATTGGTGGCTCGATCCTGGTCATGTCACGCCTCCAAGCGGTGATACTCCGCATGGTGGATTTTGGGGGTGTGACATCACACCCGTGAGGCCGGGGCGGCCCATAGAGGTGACTGTGTCTTCCAGCCGGAAGCCCGGTAACAAGTTTGCTAGGTTTGAGTTTCCCTGCACTTTTTCACACATACCAGTGGCTTTGCAGCTCATTGGTGATCTCTTTTTCCTTAATGCTACATACCAGGAACTTTTATTCATACATGAAAGGTTTATACATACTCATAGAAAATACTTGATTTATACCAATGAGAAAATACTTGATTTATACCAAACTATGAACTCGCTCAACTTTATGTTGATGTTTCGCATGTTTCTTTCTCAGGTTACTTTTCAGAATTTATAGCACGGTTGGAATATGAGAACCATTGGAGATTCGGGTACTTAGTGGGCGTTTAATTCCTAAAAGACTTAGAATAATTGCTTCCGTTGTGCAATGAAGATACCAGTCCAGTCACGCCAGCTCTGATAATTTCGGGGTGTGACAACAAGAGCTAGGGAAGAACACAAGAGGATGAAGGTGATAAATGTGTTGGATAATAGCAAATGGAAGATGTCCTTCAAGATCCACAAGCTCCACACTTCCTGAGACACCTTCTAGCACCTTGTGTACACTTGAGATTGGATGATAATTGGATGAAGATGGTGGTGGTGTGGTGGGTTATGTTCGGCCGAGAGGGGGAGGAAGGAGGGAGAGAGAGTAGTGTGTGAAATGTGGGTGATGATAATAAGCTCTAGAACTTCTATGCATACTTATAAACCATGTTTAGTTGTTAACCTTTGGATAATATGTTTACCAAGTACAAGACATGATCTCTAATCAAATCTAAGGAGATTAAGGGAAATCAAGAAATATCAAGGGTGGGCCACACCCTTAATGCCGTGAACATGAGGGGGATGGGGTATTGGTTGTGTTTCAATGGTAGGTTAGGAAATCTAGTTAGATTTCAAGTGTGATGATTAGTGTTTAAGCATATCATGTATTATATAGTGTGTTAGGGTGTTCGGGGATCATAACTAGCTCAGAAACATTAAAACAATGCTTCTAGTATAATTTTGATGTTTCGGGTAGTGTCCGGTTGTTCGGTTAGATACCGGTTCGTTAAAGTGTCAAACTATACCGCTTAGTGTCCTTTATGTACTCTTTTGTGACACTTTTAATTCCCGACACTTAGGAAAGCATTCAGGACCATTTAGTCATATTTTTACATGTTACCAACTTGTTAAAATGCTGATTTTTGCTGAAAAATGTTGAATTCATCACTTTAAGTGGGTTTTTGGCACTTCCCAGCACTTAAACTATTACTTAGAAATGCAGTTTTGTGGTCATTACTTCCCTACACACCATACTAGTGAAGTACTTAGCCTCTGGCCCATACTGGGTCTCAAAACACTGTCTGCCTATGTACTGAACATTGTCAGCATTTTTCTGAGTTATCCGCTAACTGTGCTAACCGTGCTTTGTGCATCGTTTATTTCACTAAAGTTTGTATGTAGAAATGATGTGACATTTTGCAATATGTGATGCACATGTAAGTTTGATGCAGAAATCAGAAAGCAGTCATTTGAAATTCAGCACAGTCATTAAGCACTTAATCAAGATTAATTAATTGTACGGATAACTGGATTTTTGACAGTTGTCACATAAATTATATATTGATTTTTGGAATTTTGGTAATATTTTGTATTGTAATTTTTGGTATTTTGGTGAGTTATATTATTTCAAGTCCTAAAATAATATAATTAATACACATAATATATAAGAAATCACACACATTGTGACATCTAAATATATATTTTCCTAAATACATATTTAGCCATTTTTATTTATCAAAACCAACCTCCAATATTTATAATTTTTGTAACAAAAATTATGGCAAATTTTATATGAAAAATAATGGTTAAACATACACTTGTAAAAACTTGTTTAAAAATATTTTTCTAAGTGTTTAATTTCTCTAAAAATTTTGCTATAATTTCCCCTTAAAAATGGAGGTTTCCATGCTTTCAAAGCATATCATTTTCTTTTAAACATCATCACAATTCATCAACAAAGCAAACAATACTTACCAAGTGCCAAAATCAAGCCATATATACTACTTCATGAACTTGAAAATTTATAAAAATTTCTAGTAACTTAGTAAAGTGTTTAGTAATCTTAGTTACCCTTTAAAGTGTGGTTATTTGTTTAAAAACATCATTCTTAAAGATTTTAGATCTTTACAACTTGTAACTTGATTTTCTAAAAATATTTCTTCTTGAACTTTTGTGGTTAATAATATGTCTCTACACTTGATTAATCACTAAAAATGTTATTAGTTTCCTTAAAAACCATGGTTATGTAAATCTTGTACTTGAGGCCATACCACAATCCCGTCAAAAAGCCCTCTTTAGATCTTGTGCGGCTGCGCACCGGTCCTTCAAACTTCGGCTATAAATAGAAGGATAATTCTGGTATAATTCTCAAGTTACATTCACTTCACTTTCACTTCTTCTTCATCAAAACCTGTACTTATTCTCACGCCGGAGGGTGGTCATGGACATAACCCCCATTCTCCCTGTGGTGAGTCTAATAGCTGTTGTTTTGCAGTGATTGTTAGAGGAAGAAGATTAACCACCCACGAATTGGACGAGAAGATTTAACCCTTTTATGCAGATTCAAATCCCTTGGTTCAGTTGATTCCGGTCAATTAATCTAGTGTTTCTTCATTGGCGCCCACCGATTTCTCAGTTTTATTCATTTCTTTTCGTTTCGATTCACTTTTTTCATCTCCGTTTGTGAAATGGAAGCAACTCCGACGAACCGTCAAACAGGTCCTCGGCCAAATTTCGCCCACAATACCCAATTCGAAGGGATTGTGGAAGAGGCTTCGGATGATAATGAAGTTCAATACAATGATAATCATTCGAACGATCCTGTCATTCTAGGAATGTAGCCTGAAATTCCAATAAGCTCAATTCTACCTCCTGGAGAAACCCCCATCTCCTAGTATGTCAGATCCCAAGGAGCAATAAATGCTGTGTATGCACAACTCTGTGCACAGACTGCTCTTCCCACTCAGTCACGAAGACCTGCATCTCGAACACGAGCACCATCACGAGTTCAGGTAGAAGAAACAGAGGTTTACTCTAGATCTCTCGCAAGGTATGAGTCTACTCATTCCGAAAAACGACGAAGAGAGTATAATGATGAATCTCATTCCCACCCAAGGCAATCGGTTTACTCCAGGTTGGGCCCGCGTTCCTACTAGAGGTGGGACGCCCACACCAGTGAGTACGACAGAACATACCATGAAGGAGACAGTACAAGTGTGTTCAATCGATTGCAACCAAATTACAAAAGTTGTAAACCTCGTGTGGTTTATAATCCTGAAGCAGAATACGATTACAATTTAATCTATCGCCCGGCGGAGGCAGCAGAGAACTCCAAGTTTATCAGTGAGATCGCTTTAGCTCCTTTGGAGAAAGCAAAACTCCCATCTAATGTTGGCATATTCAATGGCATGACATATCCGGATGATCACCTTCGGGTTTTCACTAGTGCAGGTCTAGTAGGAGGATGGACCATACCAATGTGGTGCCATCTGTTCATCCAGACTCTCACAGGCACCGCACGGCTATGGTTCGACAACCTACCTGTTGGGAAAATAACATCGTGGGTAGATCTGAGAGAAAAATTCTTAGTGCATTTCAGCCAACAAAGAAGGTCGATCCGAGATACTGCAGACGTCATGAATATTTGGAGGCGTGACGACGAGAGCCTAGAAGATTCTATCACATTACAACAAAGTGGTGCTCGAGATCGGAGACGTCCATGAACACTTAATCAGAGCACAGTTCAAATATGTTGTCCGCTGCGACGACATGATCATGGTTTTGTCCGGAACAGAAGGACTACCAAAGAGCTGGGAGAAGCTGATGGCGGCAGCTAAGGTGTATGCCCAGACAGAGAAAAATCTCAGCACTAACAGACCACCACCACCGCACAGCCGCCCACAAGATATGAGCGCAAGCAGTGGAAAAAAATTCAAGAAAAATTGGCGCGACTCAAATTCTGGAAACTACTCATCTGAAGACGCGCGAGCTACCATCAACAAGCTCGCAGCGCAAAGGGAGACAAAGCAAGAAAACAGGGAGCGCCAGTGGACCCCTTTAATGAAAACTCCGGCGGAGGTGCTCAACAAAAAAGACTATCAGTTTAAAGCCCCTCCGCCATTGAAGAATAAGAGGGGTCAAGACCCGAATCAGTACTGTGACTATCACAAAGATACCGGTCACACTACTAACAACTGCATCTCCCTCCGCACCGAGATTGAAAAAGAGCTCAAAAGTGGTGACCTTACCCACTTATTGCAGAACGTGCAGAAAGATATATAGCAAATTACTTGCGGCGAGGAAGGCCCGAGTAAGAAGGCGAAGAACTAAGCAGCATGCAATAGTCTCCTCACAGGTTGGTCAAGTTATGTAGCTTACCAATCTATGGCGAGGACTATAGTATGAGTAAGTTAAGTTTCATGTAATTATCCTAAATTGACGACTTTGTACCACGGCCTCTGCGCCCTATCATGAATCAAAACAAAGTTCTATTATTTCTATGTTTATTACAAAGTGCATGGAATTCCTTTTGGTCAGTGATCACACACATCGCGCAAGACCTTACGTTCACACATGAGCTTTATACCACCTTTATTCGCCTTACCTATGTGACAACCGTAAAAAATACAGGTATCCGTACAATTAATTAATTTTGATTAGTGCTTAATGACTGTGCTGAATTATACTTGACTGCTTTCCGATTACTGTATCATACTTACATGTGCATCACATTTCACACTGTCACATCATTACTACATACAAACACTTAGTGACATAAACGATGCACAAAGCACAGCTAGCACAGTTAGTGGATAACTCAGAAAAATGCTGACGGAGTTCAGTACATAGACAGGCAGTGTTTTGAGGCCTAGTATGAGCCAGAGACCAATTACTACACTAGTATGGTGTGTAGGGAAGTAAGGATCATAAAACTGCTTCACTAGGTGATAGTTTAAGTGCCGGAAAGTGCCTAAAACCCACTTAAAGTGCAGAATTCTGCATTAATCAGCATTTGAACATGCTAGTAACATGCAAAAATATGGCAAAATGGTCCTGAATGCTTTCCTAAGTGTCGGGAATTAAAAGTGTCACAAAAGGGTACTTTAAAGTCATTAAACGGAATAGTTTGACACTTTAACGAACCGGTATCTAACCGAACAACCGGACATTACCCGAAACACCAAAATTATGCTAGAAGCATTGTTTTATTATTTCTTGGCTAGTTATGATCCCCGAACACCTTAACACACTATATAACATACCTTATGTATAACACCTAAACTAATACACTTAGTTTTCAACTAATCATCTAACTTATGGTTTAAACTTACACAAGACCCCCCCCCCCCTCTCTCATTTACGGTTCAAGGTGGCCCCCACCACCTTGATCTCCTCAAATCTTATTAAGATCCTATGTGATCTCTAATGATCTAATGGAAGATTTGTTATGTACTTGGGGGAACATATAAACCAATGGATAAAAGCTCTAATTTGGATTATAAGAGAACATGAGGGGCTATAATCACCACACTTCACAACTCACCTCTACCTCCTTCTCCCTCTTCCATTCTTGGCCGAGAATAAGCAACACCACCACCATCACTTTCGATTCAATCCCATCTATTCCAAGCTCATCTCAAGGTGTTAGAAGGTGTTTAAGGAAGCTCGGTGCTCTCGGATCTTGAAGGACCTCACCCGATTGCTTTTATCCACCATCTTTGTCACCTCCATCATCAAGTGTTCTTCCCTAGCTTAGAGCTAGTAGTAAGACCTTTGTAACCCTTTGTTACTTCTAATTTAGTTGGTTAAAAGATGTATTATGTTGTAAATCACAAGAACACTATAAGACATGAACATGAATCATGAACATAAAGCTTATATATGATGAAATCTTGATGAAATTGTGACACCCCAGGAAAACCAGGAAAACCATGCAACTTAACTAGCTTCCTCAGTGAGTACGTGCTAAATTTCGGGACGAAATTTCTTTTAACTTGGGGATAATGTGACAACTCGTATTTCTGAACGTATCTATGTGCTTAATGTAACGTATGTGAACGTGATTATATGAACTTGGTTGATTAATTGATGGTTATGATTATGTGTGTAATGTATGTATATATTAATAAACCGATCGCACAAGCCGATGGGCTTTGATACATGCAACTCTCGGCCCACTTATCCTTGAACTCGGAACACATAGGCAGCCCATGATGGGTTCGGCCTACTTCTCATACGCATAGCCTCATGAGGAGGTTAACTGTCACACCCCCAAAATCCACATGCGGAGTATCACCGCTTGGAGGCGTGACTGACCAGGATCAAACCACTAATCATATCGAACAAGTATATAATTAATTGTAAAAGTCCAACCAACATGATTAGTGTCCAAAACAAACATAGTTAAGTTATGAGCGGAAGCATAATGTTTAAAACCAAATCAAGAGTTCAAATATCCAAATGTTTAACATGGCACACAACTATCCATGTCCCACAACGACTCTCCCTTGTGCAAGCTCCAGCTAAGTACCTATAGACCTGCAAAGCATGTAGTAACGAGTCAACAACAAGTTGAGTGAGTTCACGGTTGGGTGTTCGTTTTAAGTTGTTCCAAAAACAGTTTCCTTTAACTGGCGTTCCTGCCGTGGGGGTTACCCCATAGTTGAAAACGTGATTTGTTTAACCCTTTGTTTAACCCATTTACTCTGGCAATCCTACCGTGGGGGCTACCCCATGATAGTTATCTGGCATTTCGGCCGTGGGGGCTACCCCTTGTATACACTAGACTCGTTACCATATCGACTACTGACTGAAGTCATGTTTAAGTGCCCTGAAACTATCAATGTCTATCAGCATTGACGTGCCCCAGATCCATTAGTTCACGCCCGTCCTCTGCGGCACGGTGTGAGGCTTGTCAGACCTAAATAGCGCTATCTAACTAATGACCCGCTCGCCATTGGCCCGGCGATTAAGTCGATATAAAAAGGAGGGACTTCGTGATAGAGTTTTGGTCTAGTAAAGTTATCTGTCCGTGAGGACGAGGAATTACATTCCTGAACCATTACTGTCCTACCCAAGAAAGGATGAGGAATCCATATTCCTTAACCCCATTCCCAACCCTTGGGAATCCCATGCTTTGTAGAGTGTGAACTCACCTTGGTTTGCTCGGCAGATTACACAGAAAGGTCAGGTCTAGCAGCTAGGGGTCAACCACGTCCTAACATGGTTACCAGTGCAAGTCAGGTTTAGGTTCAAGCAAAGCACGTATGGTTACATAGAACTAACAGGTTGCTAACACGTAACAATCATGGCATATCCAAGGAACACGTTAAACGATAACTGTTGCATACACAAGAAGCCCAAGCATAACTCGGCCCAACATGTTGTGCGGTCAGCACAACCTTGTGCGACCCACAGCATGTTGTGCGATCCAGCATGAACCCGGCCCAAACTATAAATAAGCCCAACAACTTGTACAGCCCAATAAGCTAATTAACATTTAACTTGTGCGATTGAGACTAACCCAGCCCAATACATAAACATACGGCCCAAATAACAAACAAACAAACAATCTTATGCGATTGGGCTAATCCGGCCCATACATATACCCGGCCCAACTGTCAATTAACATTACCACTTGTGCGACTGGACATGCCTTGTGCGACTGTGGGTGGCCTTGTACGATTAGGTACCTAACGTCCTAAAATTATGCCATCAGTTACTAACTTATTGCTAATTTCCATATTTGTAGATATCAATCAATTAACAGTTTCAAGTCTAGCAATATCCGATCACTTTACACAATCACCAATTAATGAATTAATTCATATATCATAACAATTAACAACTATGTGCAAATCATCATCATCGGTTATATCATATCATCATTAAATCGTCAATCAGTTATCGGAAATTATTATACAATCATGATTATAATTCGAATACCACCTTAATGTTTATTATAATCATCATGACCATCAACAAAACCAAATCATCATTCCACCCACAACAATATCACATGATACTGACACCCACATGCAGCCGATTATGTTTATGTTTTATATTTGTTTGGCTGCACATGTCTACATCAATATAGTCAAAGAGGTTTATATAAAGTAGCCGACCACCATGCCCCTAATCTTATTACTATTGGACCGACACATGAGAACCATCACTCATCAATTAGCATGTCATAACACATCATCAGCCAACTACTATATTCATTGAATTCTTGCCTATCATCATGAAATTTCGAATCATAATAACATTATCAAATACCTATGTGCCGACTTTCAAGACACCAATATTAACAGTTTATATCATCAACAATCATGTATCATCTAGGACATGTGTAATCACATAACATAAATCAACTAGTAACAAAACACTAACCGGTTAGGAGAGTATAACGAGAATGATCCGAACAGGGAATGATCCGAACACTATGATCTTCGATTGAGAAGGGTGTTCGGCTGCCGTCGAGTTCGTGAGGGAGAGAGAGAGAGCACTAGGGTTTTGCTATGTGTGGTTTTAAATAATGAAAAGTATTCACCTACTCAATAGGCTATGCGTATGAGAAGTAGGCCGAACCCATCATGGGCTGCCTATGTGTTTCGAGTTCAAGGAGAAGTGGGCCGAGAGTTGCATGAGTCAAAGCCCATTGGTTTGTGCGTTTGGATGTCTATTGTGCGATCGGTTTCTTTCGTGTGGTAATACATACATATAAACAAACACAACAATTCACATTTAACATCACATTCAATGACATAGCATTCCATTTAATCATTCAATTCACATAGTCGCATAAAGTTTACGTTACATCAAGGTACAAATATAGGTTCGAAATACGAGTTGTCACATTAACACTCTTCATTATTTGCAATCACACAACTTAGCAAAACCCTCGTGCTCCCTTCTTTCTCTCTAGAACTCAACGGCAGCCACACACCCTCTCCATCGAAGATCATAGTGTTCGGATAATTCTCTTGTTCGGATCATACTTGCTATATTCTATTAACCGGTTAGTGTTATGTTGTTATTCGATTATATGTTTGATGATGTTGTGCGTCATATGTTCTTTCAGGATGTTTTTTTATGGATGAGATATGGTTGATTTATGTTATGAATAGATGATAGGCGGCTCACATGTATAGCATTGTAGATCAACATAGGGTTGTATTTGATGTTGTAAATGATTGAGAGAACCGAATGCTTGATTAAATCGGCTGTTATGTTTTATGCTTTGGATTGTTAATCATAGGATGATGTTAATCGGCTAGCATGATTTGTTGTTGCATAATGATTTAGGATTAAACGTATGTAACCGGTTGTATGTTCATGTAATCGGACCAAATGATATGATACGATTAGTTATTGTTCATGTTATGATTATGTTAAGGTTCATGAGAATGGATGTTAAGAACAGTTCTATTATCAATAAAACAATGTTATTTGATCCCAATGTTTGTTTGGTTGTGTTTTACATTTTTCATGTTTTGACTTTTATTCAATTTCAAACTGTACATCGCTTTCTGGAGAGTTATACGCAAAATGATGCATAAACGTAATCAGTTTAATGCGAAAAATACTCCGGAACATCAACATATACTTAACATACCTTAAATAACCTTTACATAACTTAGAAATAAGTTTTGAAGGATTTGGTATGTCAAAAACAAGTTAATTCGCTTACAGGGACTAAACTTAACAAACTACGAAAGTATGCCAATTTGAACTGTAACAGACATTCCAAAACATGACCATAAGTTAAACATACCATAAATATCCTTCACATAGCTTAGAAATAGGCTTTGAGGGGTTCGGTGTGCTAAAATAAACTTTTGGGTCATTCATGGACTAAAAGTGTCAAAAAGTGCATAAGTTTGCACTTTCGCGCATAACTTACGTTCTGAATACATCCGGACATCCAAAAATTTATGTAAGCACTAAAATATTTTATTTTAGTGTTTGGCTTGAGAAAAATCCATTCGTCGCATCGTTTGGATCGTTTTTCGCGCTTATGCGCATTCCGTCATAATTAAGCGAACATCGCAACCGTACGGCTAAACGAACCGACATCCGAGATATTTTTGAGCACATTTTAAGTTCACTATACTTTAACTTCATTTTAGAGCTTTGAAATGGGGTTAACGGGCCTTAAACGCGTCGGAAATGACCTTATAACACAACAGGGACCAAAACTGTAAATCTGCCAAACTAGGTCCTTGCGCACCTCAACAATGTGAGTGTTGCGGTGCGCAAGCAGGGGCCAGATGCAGCAAATCGTTTTTCTCAGCTGTTAACAGCCCTTAAACACCCTCCAAAGGACAATGCCATGTGTCCAACTCTTGTGGTGGAGCAATATGAGTTACCACAACATTCCGACAAGTGTACGGGCGAGATCATTCCCTCTCCTCCAAGAAACGATCCTAACGGTGAACCGAAATCTATGAATACCCATCACATTTTCACTCATTCCTCACAAGAATCTGATTTGAGAAGCTCTAAGTTGAAACCTTTGTTTCACACCTGAGCTACTTAAATCAAGATTAGCATTCGGTGACCCTTTGTAAGTGTTCCTTCGTTCTTTTATTGCTTTTCGAGTCCGAAAGTCAAACTTTGTTTGCCTTTCTGCATTGACCAGTGTATGGTCGATGCGAAGTTCGTTTGAACTTCATAACGTGAGCGTGATCACGATGGTTATAGTCCCTAGTGACTATACCTACTGATTACCACGTTATCTAGGCTCAGTGACGAGCCGTAGTTTCGGCCAGAATACGTATTCTTGCGTATTTTGTAACCAAACTACTCTTAGGTATCAAAACCGTTTGTTTTGATACCAAACTTGTTTAGTTAAGCATGTTTCAACATGCTTAGCTCGTCACTTTTAGTTTAGTGCTTGTCTAGGGTCGTAAGAGTTAGCGATCTAATCAATCGCTTATGCTTTCGAACCCGACCCATTTGGTCGATCATTAGGATCCGACCAAACACATTAGGTGACCATAGCATATAGGGAATAACCTTCCGAGGTTATACCTTATGGTCACTTCGTTTAAGTAGTTGTATGATAGGTAGTTTATATGCCTTAGGTAAATTACCAAAATACCCCTTTGATGCCAAAATTCATTTTAAACATATGTAACATAACTTTTGACATCTAAACTGAATTGAAAACAATATTAGACATGTTAAGGCATATGTTACTTGTCATAGGACTAGTTAGGCGGTCCGAACGCGTTTCACGCGAACGACGCGTTAAAGTAGCATAAGCTACCAAAACGGGTCGTAATGGGTCGTAAGCACTTAGGCTAGGTTTCATTTAGTATGCAGGCTTTGTTAAACCATACTACATGAGTTCCCATACTCATTTGGTTTACGAGCCCTCATTCTATCCAATCCTCCGATATAGGTCCGGTTTTTTAACATAGTTACCTATATTAGGTGCCGTTTGATTCCGTGATCTCTAGCATTGCTTGGTGGTTATCTTAGGACTTCTGAGCAATCTCAAGTGAGTACATAGAACCCCTTCTTTTAAATGTTTTCAAGGTGTTTATGTGAGTACATAGACCCCTCTTTTACTGTTTTCCAAATTGTTTTGGGGTGAAACACATGTGCCTACTTGTTACTTTCATGCTTTCCTGTTTTCACATCATATACCTGCTATGTTTGTTAGTACATTATAGTACATGATTTCATTACATTTCATGCTATGTACGCCCATTGTGTGCGTACTTAGTACATCGTTTTACATTACATTTTATGCTATGTATGTCCATTGTGTGCATACTTAGTACAACGTTTCACATTACATTTCTGCTATGTATGTTAACTGATAGTATGCTAGCACATTGATTTACAAGACTTTTCTGCTTTGTATGTTAACTTAGCATACTTAGTACATTGTTTTCATATGACATGTATACAACTGCTATAACATTTGGTTTGCACAAACGTGACTTTTATACGTTCATTAACATTAGCTACGCCGCTCGGTAGTAAGTACTGGTACCATAGGACTTGACAAATCCCATTCCTGACATCCCGAGTTTGTTGGGATGTAAGGAATGACTGAATCCGAAAACATTTCTTTTGATAACCTTGACTGAAAGGGTTATCCGACTGTCTCAAGGCTTGAATGTATGCGTTAACTTACCACATAAATGTTTGTATCAATGTAACATGCATTACTTTGCAAAACATAACTTTTTGATATATTCAAAATACTTTGTTTTGTATATTTCTACATTTGGATTATGTGACAATACTTTACTTACAATACATAACATTTGTTACACATTACTTGACTACTTTTGGACTATTAACATTTGATATGATTTATACAAGGACTTTTGACAATTGGTTTAAACATAGACTTTATACATTGTTGGTTTGTTTAAGTGACTTAAGTAACGAGATGTGAGTAATATGATACAAGCATGGTGGATACGCCGCTGGTACTTCCTATATATAAGTGTTTGTATTATATTACATATCATAGCGTTATTTAAATCATTCAATTTGGACTTATACATTTTACACAAGTAACACGATTTTCACAAGTCTTTGGTTTACAAACAATTTACTTTATACAACTCATTTTACTTGGTTATACATTTAACCATACATTATTCTTTTATTTATACATATCATTTGATCTTATCGCTTTTTAAATGTCTTACAAAACAAAACAATTTACAAGGTTCATGACTGACCTTTACTAAACAACTTTTTCTTAAACTTAAGTCATGAATCCTATTTTCACAAAACCTATGTATCTCACAGGCATTTTTATGCTGACGTACCTATTTTCACATGTGTTTTCAGGAGTTTTTGCGTAGGACGATGATCGTGACACTAGGGCGGACCTGTGCCTTAGAGACTTAAAATGAAGATAGACTAAGTTTAATTATGTTATAAACTCTTTGATTCCTGTTTAAAACAATGTCACTCTTATGTTGATAAATAAAATACAACTTTGTGTGCCATGGTTATGAAACAATTAATTCTGTTACAACACTCCCCGACGTTTTCCGCCACGTTTTGTATGTTATACGTGGTCGGGGTGTAATAGAAGAGTTGGTATCAGAGCCAATGGTTATAGGGAATTAGGTTATTAGTAATGCTTGGACCTAGACTATAACCTTTCTAGGATCCTAACACAAGTTACCTTGTGCTTAGATCTTAAAACATGTACATCACCTATCCTTAGGTGATTATCAAAACAAAAACCAAATTTTTTCGAAACGATTTTTTGAAAAACAATCTCCTGTTTTTGAATGATTTATTACAAGGTTTTGAACCCTCTGTTATAAGGTTTTGCACCCTCTGTTATAAGGTTTTGAACCCCTTTGAGTTTTCAAAATCTCGTCAAGGTTTTGGGTTTTAAATAATGTGAACACGTGCAAACTGGAAGGGTGAATGCCTGTACCCTGGGTTTTCTGTCTAAGGCTGGAGTGTTCGTATAAATCCACATAATCAGACCAGTCACTTCTACCTGGGAACTCTTGGGGTGAGTGTTCACTTATAGGCGAGCATGTCTTCGCGATACATTATTTTTTGACCCATTTACCTTGATTAGTCACTGTGTGTTGTTTGTTTGCCTTATGGTAACAAACAAATGACCACCATCTTTGCCATTATCAATTTTTGCATCATCTTATTCTTTTCACCCAAACATCTCACTCTTTTCCTTTCATGTTTTCCTCTTTTAGAATGCCTCCTCGACGGGAAAACCAGATAGCGACTGCCGAACTGGCAGAAATCATTGCGCAGCAGATGGCTGCTCAATTCCCAAATCTCTTTGCTCAATGGCACCAAGCCAACAACAACAACAATGCTCCATGCAAATTCAAGGATTTTAACTCGGCTAAACCACTCAAGTTTAGTGGTTCTGAGGGAGCGACTGGGATTCTTCAATGGTTCGAGAGCATTGAGAATAGTTTTCGCCACGTGCAGTGTCCTAGCAATCGCAAGGTCGAGTTTTCTTCGAGTGTGTTTCAGAAGAGGGCTCTCACATGGTGGAATGGGGTTATGAGAGACCGTGGTGCAGAAGTTGCTCTAGCACAAACTTGAGCTGAACTTAGGGACCTTATGATGAGGGAGCTCTGTCCTCGTCATGAACAGCGAGCATTGGAGAAAGAGTTTGATGACTTGAAACAAGACAGTGGCGAGTACAGGGCATATACTGATAGATTTGAGGAGTTAAGTCTGCTTTGCCCAACAATGGTTACCCCACTCGACAAGGCTATCGAAAGGTACATCGACGGCCTACCTGACTCAGTGCAAGACGTCATTACTGGTAGTAACCCTGCCACACTCCGTCAGGCGATCGAGTTAGCAGCGACATTGACTGAGTCACAGGTTCGAAAGGGAAAGCTGCACAAAAGGGTGACAAGGGTAAGAAGCAGGCGTCTGATAAGGAAGATAGCAAGAAAGGTCAAAACAAGAAGGGAAAGAATTCTGGAGGGTCTAGGAAGCGAAAGGCTTCCCAAAACTATGACGTTACTGTACAGGCTCAAGCTGCACCAAATCAGCCTGCGCAACCACTAGCCAAGAAGGCATATCTTGGCACTGCACCTTTGTGCAACAGGTGTAACGGCCATCACCTACCACATCTCCAATGTCGTCATTGCACTAACTGTGGGAGAATTGGTCATCTTGCCGCTACTTGTCGCATTCCTGTTAACCAGAACCAGGCAGTTCAGAACCAAGCCCAACAAGTTGCTCAGTCTCTTGCTCAGCAACAAGGTCAAGCTGCACGACCTCATTTTCCTCCTGGTTCATGCTACAATTGTGGGGATCTGACCCACTACAGGAACCGGTGCCCAAGGCTAGCCAACCAGAATCAGAATCCAAATCAGAATCAAGCTCAGGCTCGACTGTCACACCCCGACCACGTAGGACAACCAAACGTGGCGGAAACATCTGGGAGTGTTGTAACAGAATTAATTTTTTCAAATCCATGGCAATTGAAGTTTCGTTTTATTAAACAAACATGAGAGTTTACATTGTTTTAAACAAGAACCAAAGAGTACATAACATAAATTAACTAGTTCTTGTCTCGTTTTAAGTCACTAAGGCACATGTCCGCCTAAGTATGTCTTGATAAGTCCTATGCATCATCTCCTAAAAACACATGTGAAAATAGGTACGTCAGCATAAAAATGCCTGTGAGATACATAGGTTTTGTGAAAACAAAATTCATGACTTATGTTTGAGAAAATGTTTATTCATGAACCTTGTAATTTGCTTTGTCTTGTAAATCATTTGAAAAACGATAAGATCAGATGATATGTATAAATAAGAGAATAATGTATGGTTAAATGAGTAACCATGTAAAATGAGTTGTATAAGATAAGTTGTTTGTAAATCAATGTCTTGTGAAAAGTATGTTATTTGTATACAATGTTATATGTCTCAAATTGAAATGATTCAAATAACGCTACAATATGTGATACCATACAAACACTTATATATAGGAAGTACCAGTGGCGTATCCACCATGCTTGTATCATATTACACACGCCTCGTTACTTAAATCACTTACTCCAACCAAACCACCAAGATGTAATGTTTAACGATTGGAGAAATGTTTATGTATAGTCAAATGTCTATTGTCAAATGTAAATCATGTCAACAGATACAAATGGTTCACACGGTTCAACAATTACAAATGGTTCATATAATCAAAGGGTTATGATGGTTCACATAGTCAAATAGTTACAACGGTTCAAAATGTAGTATAATGTGTTCATAAGCTGGATGAGCATATGCAACAGAAATGCAATGTAAAACAATGTACTATGTATGCACACAATGGACATACATAGCATGAAATGTAATGTAGAACGATGTACTAAGTACGCACACAATGGGCATACATAGCATGTAATGTAAAACGATGTACTAAGTACGCACACAATGGGCATACATAGCATGAAATGTAATGAAATCATGTACTATAATGTACTAACGAACATAGCAGGTATATGATGTGAAAGCATGGAAAGCATGAAAGTAACAAGTAGGCACATGTGTTTCACCCCAAAACAGTTTGGAAAACAGTAAAAGAGGGGTCTATGTACTCACTTGAGATTACTCAGAAGTCCTAAGATAACCACCAAGCAATGCTAGAGATCTCGGAAATCAAACGGCACCTAATATAGGTAACTATGTTAATAAACCAGACCTAAATCGGAGGATTTGGATAGTATGAGGGTTAGTAAACCAAACGAGTATGGAGACTCGTGTAATATGGTTTAACAAAGTCTACATACTAAATGAAACCTAACCTAAGCGCTTACAACCCATTACGACCCGTTTAGGTAGCTTATGCTACTTTAACGCGTCATTCGCGCGAAACGCGTTCGGAGCGCTTACCTAGTCCTATGACAGGTAATATATGCCTTAACATGTCTAATATTGTCGCCAAATCAGTTTAGATGTCAAAAGTTATGTCACATATGTTTAAAATGAATTTTGGCATTAAAGGGGTATTTTGGTAATTTACCTAAGGCATATAAACTACCTATCATACAACTACTTAAACGTTGTGACCATAAGGTATAACCTCGGAAGGCTATTCCCTATATACTATGGTCACCTAATGTGTTTGGTCGGATCCTAATGATCGACCAAATTGGTCGGGTTCGAAGGTATAAGCGATTTATTAGATCGCTTACCCTTACGACCCTAGACAACGTGGTAATCAGTAGGCATAGTCACAAAGGACTATAACCATCGTGATTACAATCACGTTGCGAAGTTCAAACGAACTTCGCATTGACCATAACTGGTCAACGCAGAAAGTCAAACAAAGTTTGACTTTCGGACTCGAAAAGCAAGAAAAGAACGAAGGAATACTTACGAAGGGTCCCCGAATGCTAATCTAGATCAAAATAGCTCAGGTATGAAACAAAGGTTTCAACTTAGAGCACATTAGATCAGATTCTAGTGGGTTTTGAAGTTAAGTGGGTTGGGTATTTCTAGTATTTCCCGAACCGTTAAGATCGTTTCTTGAATAACGTGATCGAATCTCGTGCGTACACTTGTTGGAATGTTGTGGGGACTAAAAATGATCCCTAATGAGCTGAAAGGGCAAGTGTGGGTTTGTGGTTGTGAGTTAAACAGCTGTAATATGCTGACAAATCGATCTTATCTGAACTGGGACACTAACGCGGGCCGCGTAAGGATACACACAAATCTTACGCGGGCCGCCTGGCCATGTCTGATCAGAACCAAGTTTGCTAAATGACAGTTTCAGTCCCTGTTATGTGTTTAAGCCATTTCCGACACTTCTAAGGCCCGTAGAGCCAACTTTAAGGCCCTAAAATGATACCTAAACATTGTGGACATGAAACATGCTCAAAAATATGTCGAATGTTTGTTCGTTTGGTCGTACGATCGTGATGTTCGCTTAATTACGACGGAATGCGCATAAGTGCGAAAAACGATCCAAATGACGCAACGAATGGATTTTTCTTATGCCAAACACTAAAATAAAATATTTTAGTGCTTACATAAATTTTTGGATGTCCGGATGTATTCAGAACGTGAGTTATGCGCGAAAGTGCAAACTTGTGCACTTTTTGACGCTTTTAGTCCCTGAATGACCCAAAAGTTTATTTTAGCATACCGGACCCCTCAAAGTCTATTTCTAAGCTATGTAAAGGATATTTAGGGTATGTTTAACTTATGGTCATGTTCCGGAATGTCTGTTACAATTCAAATTGGCATACTTTCGCTGTTTGTCAACTTTAGTCCCTGTAATCGATTTAACTTGATTTCGGCATACCAAACCATCCAAAACTTATTTCTAAGTTATGTAAAGGTTATTTAAGGTATGTCAAGCCTATTTCACTATTCCAGAGTGTTTGTTGCATTAAACTGGTTATATTTACGCATCCGTGCGCGTATAACCTTCCAGAAAGCGATTTAGAGCTTGAAATCGAACAAGAATTAATATGTGCAAAAGATACACATATTTATACAGATCCCAAGTATGAAATACAATATTTCATTGGCTTGGTATTTGTTTGATGGTCGCAGTGACACAGGTGTCACAGTCTCCCCTACTTAACGAAACTTCGTCCCGAAATTTATTCGTAGAAGTCTGTCTGTGACTTTGTGTTAAATAGCCATCAAAAATATGTAAAACATAATTTTGTTATTTTCCTCAACGGATATTTTTCAGAAGCGAAAATGAACGAACGGGGTTATTTTCTTCAACGGGTTCTTCGGAAATGGAAAATAAAGGATTTTAACTAAACGGATATACATTTCCCTCAACGGGTCCTTCGTCAGAAACGGGAATGAAGGAATAATCCACGGATATTCATTTCTCTCAATGGATATTCTTCCGAATGAAAATGAACAAACGGGGTCATTTTCCTCAACGGTTATTCTTCAGAATTTGAAATGAAGGAATAATCAACGGATATTCATTTCCTCAACGGATAATCTTCAGAAACGAAAATGAACTAACGGAGTCATTTTCAACGGCTGCTTCCTCAGGTACGGAAATGAAAGATTTAACAACGGATATTCATTTCCTCAATGGATAATCTTCAGAAATGAAAATGAACTAACGGCGTCACTTTCAACGGCTGCTTCCTCAGAGTTGGAAATGAAGGATAAACGGATATTCATTTCCTCAACGGATAATCTTCAGAAACGAAAATGAACTAACGGCGTCACTTTCAACGGTTGCTTCCTCAGAGTTGGAAATGAAGGATAAACGGATATTCATTTCCTCAACGGATATTCCTCAGAAGTGAAAAATGAATAGCTAGTTCATTTTTCCTCAACGGATACTTCATCAGAATTGGAAATGAATTGGGGTAACTTAGATACATGATAGAACTTGCTGTGATTTCTGTGCACTAAATTTCATAATTATGTATGCATCCATAATTACGTAATTCCTTGCACAGTCCGCACAGTTCGTTTTGTAATGTTGTGGGGAAGGATATCAAACTTGTGATGACGGTGACTAGACTACCATAGGGTCCTTTTAATTAGATCAACAAAGGATCTTCTTAATTAGGCCACCAAGGAGTCCTTTCAGCTATATCATCCAGTTTAACTAGACCACTAAAGGGTCTAATTATGAAGTAGTACTTTATAATCCAAGGGACTTTACTACAACGTAGAAGTTCATTAAGGATTTTAGGTAGTACCTTTGGGTATCCTACTATGAATCTCTTGTACAAGGATATGTAAGATTCTACGAGGATTTGGATAACATAATCTGGATCACACGACACATAAAAGGGAACACATAAGCACATAACCACATAATTGTTTAATTGTTATTATCTTGTTATTGATTGCTATCAACTTGGCACCTCGTACTTCGTTTCTCTTGGAAGAAATGGGTACTTAGGATTTTTATGGAAAACGCAAGAGATCATACAATGAAAGAAATTTGGGGGTAGTCTGTTCTTCAAGGAATATGGTTCTTTGATTGTTGGTATTGTAAAGGATATGTTTATACATGCAACCACATAAACATATTAAAATGTAAATGAAAGATTTATTTATAACAACAATAACAACAACTGTTTCATAGATCGTGATAACAAAAGAAAATAATACACAAGGCTCGATTATTTTCTAAACAACGTTATCTTCTGTCAGTCAGATACTCATCTCTACGCTGGATTTGCATTAGCAAGCCTTGGGCAATTCCTACGAAAATGGCCCATCTCGCCACAGTTGTAGCAAGACCCCGGTGGAAAACGAGCTTGAGCAGGATTATTGCCAGCTTGATTTGGTGTAGCTGCGGTTGGGCAAACCCTCGCTGTATGACCCATAAGTCCGCAAACTTTGCATGTGCGACACTTCACACCAGCATGATGATGTAGGCCACATTGGTTACACAAGGGTGCAGTTCCATTGTATGGCTTCCTATCAGGGGGTTGAGCTGGTTGGTTGGGGACGGCTTGACCATTGTGAGCGACCACGGCGAAGTTCTGAGAAGCCTTTCGCTTCTTTGACTTCTTAGGGGATCCAGTCTGTTCATCCATGGTCTTTGATTCCCTGATTGGGTTCGATTCCTCGACCGGTTTCTTGTCACCTTTTCGGAAAAGTTTTCCTTTCCTGATCTTTGATTCAGTCAAGGTTGCAGATAGCTCAATGGCCTGTCTAACTGTAGTAGGGTTGCTACCAGTCACAATGTCTTGTATTGAGTCAGGGAGGCCATCAATGTACTTTTTGATTGCCTTATCCAAAGGCGTGACCATGTTTGGGCATAACAGACTTAACTCCTCATAACGGTCCGTGTAGGCTCGATGCTCATCGCTATCTTGCTCAAGATTGTAGAATTCGCTTTCCAAGGCCCTGATCTCGTGACGAGGACATAATTCCTTCATCATGAGAGCCCTAAGTTCGGCCCAAGTCTGGGCTAAGGCAACCTCAGTACCACGGTCTCTCATAACCCCGTTCCACCACGTAAGGGCCCTCTTCTGGAACACACTCGAAGAAAACTCGACCTTGCGATTGTCAGGACACTGCACGTGGCGGAAAGTATTCTCAATGCTCTCGAACCATTGAAGAAGCCCAGTCGCTCCCTCAGAACCACTAAACTTGAGTGGTTTAGCCGAGTTGAAACTCTTGAAATTGCATGGACCATTGTTGTTGTTGTTGGCTTGGTTCCATTGAGCAAAGAGGTTTGGGAATTGAGCAGCCATTTACTGCGCAATAATTTCTGCCAGTTCGGCAGTCGCTATCTGGTTTTCGCGTCGAGGAGGCATTCTAAAGGAGGGAAACATGAAAGGAAACGAGTGAGAGAATTAGACGAAAAGAATGAGATGAAACAAATCTGATGAAAGCAAGGATAGTGGTCATTTGTTTGTTACTTAAAAGCAACAAATGAACCCGGTGATTAATCAAAGTAAATATGTCAAAAATAATGTATTGCGAGGACATGCTCGCCTATAAGTGGACACTCACCCCAAGAGTTCCCAGGTAAGAGTGACTGGTCCGATTATGTGGATTTGTACGAACACTCTAGCCTTAGACAGAAAACTCAGGGTACATGCACCCACCCTTCCAGTTTGCACGTGTTCACATTATTTAGACCAACTTTGACGGGATTTTGAAAACTCAAAGGGGTTCAAAACTATATAACAGAGGGTTCAAAACCTTACAATAGAGGGTTCAAAACCTAGTAATCAATCATCCTAGAACAGATGATTAGTTTTCAAAGCGGTTTTGAAATTTATGTTCTTATTGTGGTTGTCACCTAAGAATAAGTGACGGATTGTTTTAAAACTAAACACAAGAAAACTTGTGTTAGGGTCCTAAGAAGGTTATAGACTAGGTCAAAGCTTTACTAATAACCTAATTCCCTATAACCATTGGCTCTGGTACCATCTTTTCTGTCACACCCCGACCACGTAGGACAACCAAACGTGGCGGAAACGTCGGGGAGTGTTGTAACAGAATTAATTGTTACAAATCCATGGCAATTGAAGTTTCGTTTTCTTAAACAAACATGAGAGTTTACATTGTTTTAAACAAGAACCAAAGAGTACATAACATAAATTAACTAGTTCTTGTCTCGTTTTAAGTCACTAAGGCACATGTCCGCCTAAGTATGTCTTGATAAGTCTTATGCATCATCTCCTGAAAACACATGTGAAAATAGGTACGTCAGCATAAAAATGCCTGTGAGATACATAGGTTTTGTGAAAACAGAATTCATGACCTATGTTTGAGAAAATGTTTAGTCATGAACCTTGTAATTTGCTTTGTCTTGTAAATCATTTGAAAAACGATAAGATCAGATGATATGTATAAATAAGAGAATAATGTATGGTTAAATGAGTAACCATATAAAATGAGTTGTATAAGATAAGTTGTTTGTAAATCAATGTCTTGTGAAAAGTATGTTATTTTTATACAATGTTATATGTCTCAAATTGAAATGATTCAAATAACGCTACAATATGTGATACCATACAAACACTTATATATAGGAAGTACCAGCGGCGTATCCACCATGCTTGTATCATATTACACACGCCTCATTACTTAAATCACTTACTCCAACCAAACCACCATGATGTAATGTTTAAAGATTGTAGAAATGTTTATGTATAGTCAAATGTCTATTGTCAAATGTAAATCATGTCAACAGATGCAAATGGTTCACACGGTTTAACAGTTACAAATGGTTTATATAATCAAAGGGTTATGACGGTTCACATAGTCAAATAGTTACAACGGTTCAAAATGTAGTATAATGTGTTCATATGCTGGATGAGCATATGCAACAGAAATGCAATGTAAAACAATGTACTAAGTATGCACACAATGGACATACATAGCATGAAATGTAATGTAGAACGATGTACTAAGTACGCACACAATGGGCATACATAGCATGTAATGTAAAACGATGTACTAAGTACGCACATAATGGGTATACATAGCATGAAATGTAATGAAATCATGTACTATAATGTACTAACGAACATAGTAGGTATATGATGTGAAAGCATGAAAGTAACAAGTAGGCACATGTGTTTCACCCCAAAATAGTTTGGAAAATAGTAAAAGAGGGGTCTATGTACTCACTTGAGATTGCTAAGATAACCACCAAGCAATGCTAGAGATCTCGGAAATCAAACGACACCTAATATAGGTAACTATGTTAATAAACCGGACCTAAATCGGAGGATTTAGATAGTATAAGGGTTCGTAAACCAAATGAGTATGGAGACTCGTGTAATATGGTTTAACAAAGTCTACATACTAAATGAAACCTAACCTAAGCGCTTACGACCCGTTTAGGTAGCTTATGCTACTTTAACGCGTCGTTCGCGAGAAACGCGTTCGGACCGCTTACCTAGTCCTATGACAAGTAATATATGCCTTAACATGTCTAATATTGTCGCCAAATTAGTTTAGATGTCAAAAGTTATGTCACATATGTTTAAAATGAATTTTGGCATTAAAGGGGTATTTTGGTAATTTACCCAAGGCATATAAACTACCTATCATACAACTACTTAAACGTCGTGAACATAAGGTATAACCTCGGAAGGTTATTCCCTATATACTATGGTCACCTAATGTGTTTGGTCGGATCCTAATGATCGACCAAATGGGTTGGGTTCGAAGGTATAAGCGATTTATTAGATCGCTTACCCTTACGACCCTAGACAACGTGGTAATCAGTAGGCATAGTCACAAAGGACTATAACCATCGTGATTACAATCACGTTGCGAAGTTCAAACGAACTTCGCATTGACCATAACTGGTTAACGCAGAAAGTCAAACAAAGTTTGAATTTCGGACTTGAAAAGCAAGAAAAGAACGAAGGAATACTTACGAAGGGTCCCCGAATGCTAATCTAGATCAAAATAGCTCAGGTATGAAACAAAGGTTTCAACTTAGAGCACATTAGATCAGATTCTAGTGGGTTTTGAAGTTAAGTGGGTTGGGTATTTATAGTATTTCCTGAACCGTTAAGATCGTTTCTTGAATAACGTGATCGAATCTCGTGCGTACACTTGTTGGAATGTTGTGGGGACTAAAAATGACCCCTAATGAGCTGAAAGGGCAAGTGTGGGTTTGTGGTTGTGAGTTAAACAGCTGTAATCTACTGACAAATCGATCTTATCTAATCTGGGACACTGACACGGGCAGCGTAAGGATACACACAAATCTTACGCGGGCCGCCTGGCCATGTCTGATCAGAACCAAGTTTGCTAAATGACAGTTTCAGTCCCTGTTATGTGTTTAAGCCATTTCTGACACTTCTAATGCCCGTAAAGCCAACTTTAAGGCCCTAAAATGATTCCTAAACATTGTGGACATGAAACATGCTTAAAAATATGCCGGATGTTGGTTCGTTTGGTCGTACGATCGCGATGTTCGCTTAATTACGACGGAATGCGCATAAGTGCGAAAAACGATCCAAATGACGCAACGAATGGATTTTTCTTATGCCAAACACTAAAATAAAATATTTTAGTGCTTACATAAATTTTTGGATGTCCGGATGTATTCAGAACGTGAGTTATGCGCGAAAGTGCAAACTTGTGCACTTTTTGACGCTTTTAGTCCCTGAATGACCCAAAAGTTTATTTTAGCATACCAAACCCCTCAAAGCCTATTTCTAAGCTATGTAAAGGATATTTAGGGTATGTTTAACTTATGGTCATGTTCTGGAATGTCTGTTACAATTCAAATTGGCATACTTTCGCTGTTTGTCAACTTTAGTCCCTGTAAGCGATTTAACTTGATTTCGGCATACCAAACCATCCAAAACTTATTTCTAAGTTATGTAAAGGTTATTTAAGGTATGTCAAGCCTATTTCACTATTCCGGAGTGTTTTTTGCATTAAACTGGTTATAGTTACGCATCCGTGCGCGTATAACCTTCCAGAAAGCGATTTAGAGCTTTAAATCAAACAAGAATTGATATGTGCAAAAGATACACATATTTATACAGATCCCAAGTATGAAATACAATATTTCATTGGCTTGGTATTTTTTTGATGGTCGCAGTGACACAGGTGTCACATCGAGGACGAGTCTTCAACATGAATGCTCAAGAGGCACAAGCAGACAATAAAGTGGTGAACGGTACGTTCTTTATTAATAATCAGCCTGCATCTGTTCTTTTTTATTCAGGTGCCGACAAGAGTTTTGTGTCAATGTCTTTTGAGCCAATGCTTCGCGTGTCTAGAACGAAACTAGGTAAACCTTTGACAGTAGAGGTTGCTAGTGGTGAACCCATTATTCTTGATTCTGTTGTTCACAACTGCCAGTTGAATCTTAACGACCATCTTTTTCCTATCGACCTCACGCCTATGCAACTTGGAAGCTTCGACATTATTGTGGGTATGGATTGGTTAGCCAAGCATCGCGCAGAGGTAGTTTGTTTTGAGAAGATTGTTCGTGTGGCGCTTTTGACAGGTGATATCCTACAGGTTCCGGGAGAGAAACCGTCTGGTGGCCTCAAGCTTATGTCTTGTTTTAAAGCTCGGAAATATCTGCGGAAGAACTATGTGGCCTTCTTAGCACATGTTACAGCATATAAAGGCAAGGGTAAGTCTATTTCAGATATTCCTGTCGTTCGGGATTATTCTGAAGTATTCCCTGAAGATTTACCTGGTCTACCTCCAGCACGCCAAGTCGAGTTCCGTATTGATCTCGTACCTGGTGCAAATCCCATTGCTAGAGCTCCATATCGTCTTGCACCGTCTGAGATGCAAGAGTTATCTAAGCAACTTTAGGAGCTCTCTGACAAAGGTTTTATCCGTCCTAGCTTTTCACCTTGGGGTGCTCCCGTTCTTTTTTTCAAGAAGAAGGATGGATCTTTTAGGATGTGTATCGATTATCGTGAGCTTAACAAGCTTACCATCAAGAATCGATATCCCCTACCTCGCATCGATGATCTCTTTGATCAGTTACAAGGTGCTTCTTATTTTTCGAAGATTGATCTGTGATCTGGATATCATCAACTTCGGGTGCATGAGGAAGATATTCCCAAGACAGCGTTCCGTACTCGTTATGGGCATTATGAGTTCACAGTCATGCCATTCGGTTTGACTAATGCTCCTGCTGTTTTAATGGACTTAATGAATAGGGTCTGCAAACCTTATTTGGATCAGTTCGTCATTGTTTTTATTGACGACATCTTGATTTATTCTAAGACGCGAGCTGATCACGAGCAACATCTTCGTCTTACTCTGGAACTCCTAAAGAAAGAGCAACTTTTCGTCAAATTCTCCAAGTGCGATTTTTGGCTTAAAGAAGTTCAATTTTTGGGGCATATTGTCAACGAACAAGGTATTCATGTAGATCCCTCCAAGATCAGTGCGATTAAGGATTGGGATACGCCTACTACTCCTACTGAGGTTCGTTCTTTTCTTGGTCTAGCGGGTTATTATCGCCGCTTCATAGAAAACTTCTCGAAGATTGCAGTTCCTCTAACTGCTCTAACTCAGAAGAACAAGCCCTTTGATGGGGGATTCAAACAAGAGGAAGCGTTTCTGACTTTGAAACAGAAACTTTGTGACGCGCCTATTCTGACTTTTCCTGAGGGCAATGATGATTTCGTCGTTTATTGCGATGCATCTAAATTGGGTCTTAGCTGTGTCCTGATGCAAAGGAACAAAGTCATAGCATACGCATCGAGGCAGTTAAAGATACATGAGAAAAACTACACCATTCATGATCTTGAGTTGGGTGCAGTTTTCTTCGCTCTTAAGATCTGGAGACACTATTTGTATGGTACAAAATGTGTGGTTTTCACGGACCACAAAAGTCTTCAGCATATCTTCAACCAGAAAGAACTCAACATGAGGCAACGACGTTGGGTTGAGCTTTTAAACGACTATGACTGCGAAATTCGCTACCACCCTGGTAAGGCGAATGTCGTAGCTGATGCATTGAGTTGTAAGGAACGTACTAAGGTTCATTGTGTATGTGTTCAATCTGTTATTCAAGCTCGATCCGATATCCAAGCACGCATTTCTCAGGCTCAACAATCTTGTGTTTCACAAGGTTTGATGGATAAGGAATTTCCCTATCACATAACTCCTTATCTGGAACTGAAGGACAATGGATCGTATTACTTCATGGACCGTTTGTGGGTCCCAAGCCAAGATAACCTTCGCACCTTGCTTATGGATGAAGCCCATAAGTTGCATTATTCTGTCCATCCTGGCTCAGATAAGATGTATAAGGATCTTCGTATTCACTATTGGTGGCCTGGTATGAAGAAAGACATTGTCCTATACGTATCAAAATGCCTTACTTGTCTTAAGGTTAAGGCTGAACATCAACGTCCTTCGGGTTTATTGGTGCAACCAGAGATCCCAGTTTGGAAATGGGAAAACATTACTATGGATGTTGTTACCAATCTTCCACGCACAAAGAAAGGTCATGATGCCATCTGGGTAGTTGTTGATCGTCTTACTAAGTCAGCGCATTTCTTGCCAATCCGTGAGGATTTTCCTGCTGACAAACTTGCTAAAATCTATGTGGATGAAATTGTAGCTCGACATGGTGTTCCTTTGAACATCATTTCTGACAGAGATGCTCGTTTCACTTCTCATTTTTGGAGAACCATGCAATCTGCTAGGGGGACCCAACTTAACCTGAGCACAGCTTATCATCCGCAAACGGATGGTCAATCTGAAAGAACAATCCAGACTCTGGAGGATATGCTTAGAGCTTATGTGATCGATTTTGGTGGTAGTTGGGATTCACATCTTCCGTTAATTGAATTCTCCTACAACAACAGTTATCACACCAGCATCAAAATGGCTCCTTTCGAGGCTCTCTATGGTCGATAATGTCATTCACCAGTCTGCTGGAATGAGATCGGCGAGGCTCAACTTACTGGACCTATCCTCATTTTAGAGATAACTGACAAGATTAAGAAAGTTCGGGAAAATCTTCAGACAGCTAGAAGCCGTCAAAAGAGTTACGCGGACCCAAAACGCAAGCCCTTGGAATTTCAAGTCGGTGATCGAGTATTACTTAAGGTCTCACCTTGGAAAGGTGTGATCAGATTTGGAAAGAAAGGAAAACTTGCACCTAGATATGTTGGACCATTCAAGATCGTCGAAAGAATCGGTAAGGTAGCCTACAGACTTGAGTTACCTCCACATACCACTTGACGAAATTCGTGTTGATAAGACACTGAAATTTGTCGAGAAACCTGTGGAAATCATGGAACGTGAAGTCAAGTGGCTCAAACGCAAGCGCATTCCTTTGGTCAAAGTTCTCTGGGAAGCTAAACGTGGACCCGAGTTTACTTGGGAACGCGAAGATCAAATGAAGGCGAAATATCCGCATCTTTTCCCACGAGTTTCCTCTAAATAAATTTCGGGAAGAAATTTCCACAGGTAGGGGAGACTGTAACATCTGTGCTTGTAATCATTGTGAACAGTTCTTTTATCAATAAAACAATTTTATTTGATCCCAATGTTTGTTTGGTTGTGTTTTACATTTTTCATGTTTTGACTTTTATTCAATTTCAAACTCTACATCGCTTTCTGGAGAGTTATACGCAAACTGATGCATAAACGTAATCAGTTTAATGCGACAAATACTCCGGAACATCAACATATACTTCACATACCTTAAATAACCTTTACATAACTTAGAAATAAGTTTTGAAGGCTTTGGTATGTCAAAAACAAGTTAATTCGCTTACAGGGACTAAACTTGACAAACTGCGAAAGTATGCCAATTTGAACTGTAACAGACATTCCGGAACATTACCATAAGTTAAACATACCATAAATATCCTTCACATAGCTTAGAAATAGGCTTTGAGGGGTTCGGTGTGCTAAAATAAACTTTTGGGTCATTCAGGGACTAAAAGTGTCAAAAAGTGCATAAGTTTGCACTTTCGCGCATAACTTACGTTCTGAATACATCCGGACATCCAAAAATTTATGTAAGCACTAAAATATTTTATTTTAGTGTTTGTCTTGAGAAAAATCCATTCGTCGCGTCATTTGGATCGTTTTTTGCGCTTATGCGCATTCCGTCGTAATTAAGCGAACATCGCAACCGTACGGCTAAATGAACCGACATCCGAGATATTTTTGAGCACATTTTAAGTTCACTATACTTTAACTTCATTTTAGAGCTTTGAAATGGGGTTAACGGGGCCTTAAACGCGTCGGAAATGACCTTATAACACAACATGGACCAAAACTGTAAATCTGCCAAACTAGGTCCTTGCGCACCTCAACAATGTGAGTGTTGCGGTGCGCAAGCAGGGGCCAGATGCAGCAAATCGTTTTTCTCAGCTGTTAACAGCCCTTAAACACCCTCCAAAGGCCAATGCCATGTGTCCAACTCTTGTGGTGGAGCAATATGAGTTACCACAACATTCCGACAAGTGTACGGGCGAGATCATTCCCTCTTCTCCAAGAAACGATCCTAACGGTGAACCGAAATATATAAATACCCATCACATTTTCACTCATTCCTCACAAGAATCTGATTTGAGAAGCTCTAAGTTGAAACCTTTGTTTCATACCTGAGCTACTTGAATCAAGATTAGCATTCGGGGACACTTTGTAAGTGTTCCTTCGTTCTTTTATTGCTTTTCGAGTCTGAAAGTCAAACTTTGTTTGACTTTCTGCATTGACTAGTTTATGGTCGATGCGAAGTTCGTTTGAACTTCATAACGTGAGCGTGATCACGATGGTTATAGTCCTTAGTGACTATACCTACTGATTACCACGTTATCTAGGCTCAGTGACGAGCTGTAGTTTCGGCCAGAATACGTATTCTTGCGTATTTTGTAACCAAACTACTCTTAGGTATCAAAACCGTTTGTTTTGATACCAAAGTTGTTTAGTTAAGCATGTTTCAACATGCTTAGCTCGTCACTTTTAGTTTAGTGCTTGTCTAGGGTCGTAAGGGTAAGCGATCTAATCAATCGCTTATGCTTTCGAACCCGACCCATTTGGTCGATCATTAGGATCCGACCAAACACATTAGGTGACCATAGCATATAGGGAATAACCTTCCGAAGTTATGCCTTATGGTCGCTTCGTTTAAGTAGTTGTATGATAGGTAGTTTATATGCCTTAGGTAAATTACCAAAATACCCCTTTGATGCCAAAATTCATTTTAAACATATGTAACATAACTTTTGACATCTAAACTGAATTGACAACAATATTAGACATGCTAAGGCATATGTTACTTGTCATAGGACTAGTTAGGCGGTCCGAACGCGTTTCACGCGAACGACGCGTTAAAGTAGCATAAGCTACCTAAACGGGTCGTAATGGGCCGTAAGCACTTAGGCTAGGTTTCATTTAGTATGTAAGCTTTGTTAAACCATACTACATGAGTTCCCATACTCATTTGGTTTACGAGCCCTGATTCTATCCGATCCTCCGATATAGGTCCGGTTTTTTAACATAGTTACCTATATTAGGTGTCGTTTGATTCCGTGATCTCTAGCATTGCTTGGTGATTATCTTAGGACTTCTGAGCAATCTCAAGTGAGTACATAGAACCCCCTCTTTTAAATGTTTTCAAGGTGTTTATGTGAGTACATAGACCCCTCTTTTACTGTTTTCCAAACTTTTTTGGGGTGAAACACATGTGCCTACTTGTTACTTTCATGCTTTCCTGTTTTCACATCATATACCTGCTATGTTTGTTAGTACATTATAGTACATGATTTCATTACATTTCATGCTATGTATGCCCATTGTGTGCGTACTTAGTACATCATTTTACATTACATTTTATGCTATGTATGTCCATTGTGTGCATACTTAGTACAACGTTTCACATTACATTTCTGCTATGTATGTTAACTGATAGCATGCTAGCACATTGATTTACAAGACTTTTCTGCTTTGTATGTTAACTTAGCATACTTAGTACATTGTTTTCATATGACATGTATACAACTGCTATAACATTTGGTTTGCACAAACGAGACTTTTATACGTTCATTAACATTAGCTACGCCGCTCGGTAGTAAGTACTGGTACCATAGGACTTGACAAATCCCATTCCTGACATCCCAGGTTTGTTGGGATGTAAGGAATGACTGAATCCGAAAACATTTCTTTTGATAACCTTGACTCAAAGGGTTATCCGACTGTCTCAAGGCTTGAATGTATGCGTTAACTTACCACATAAATGTTTGTATCAATGTAACATGCATTACTTTGCAAAACATAACTTTTTGATATATTCAAAATACTTTGTTTTGTACATTTCTACATTTGGATTATGTGACAATACTTTACTTACAATACATAACATTTGTTACACATTACTTGACTACTTTTGGACTATTAACATTTGATATGATTTATACAAGGACTTTTGACAATTGGTTTAAACATAGACTTTATACATTGTTGGTTTGTTTAAGTGACTTAAGTAACGAGATGTGAGTAATATGATACAAGCATGGTGGATACGCCGCTGGTACTTCCTATATATAAGTGTTTGTATTATATTACATATCATAGCGTTATTTAAATCATTCAATTTGGACTTATACATTTTACACAAGTAACACGATTTTCACAAGTCTTTGGTTTACAAACAATTTACTTTATACAACTCATTTTACTTGGTTATACATTTAACCATACATTATTCTTTTATTTATACATATCATTTGATCTTATCGCTTTTTAAATGTCTTACAAAACAAAACAATTTACAAGGTTCATGACTGACTTTTACTAAACAACTTTTTCTTAAACTTAAGTCATGAATCCTATTTTCACAAAACCTATGTATCTCACAGGCATTTTTATGCTGACGTACCTATTTTCACATGTGTTTTCAGGAGCTTTTGCGTAGGACGATGATCGTGACACTAGGGCGGACCTGTGCCTTAGAGACTTAAAATGAAGATTGACTTAGTTTAATTATGTTATAAACTCTTTGATTCCTGTTTAAAACAATGTCACTCTTATGTTGATAAATAAAATACAACTTTGTATGCCATGGTTATGAAACAATTAATTCTGTTACAACACTCCCCGACGTTTTCCGCCACGTTTTGTATGTTATACGTGGTCGGGGTGTGACAATATGAAGATCATGTCTGGACGCCTTAACCTGAGACAAGCCCAGTTGACGGCTCTGATTAATGAACAGGTTGCTGCGGCACTTGCAGCCGCACAAGCAGGAGGTATACCCTGCAGTTTAAAACTCATTCTAGGATCTTTAGGTCCTACTCTCGTGAACCTACCTTTGTGTTAAACTTTGTCTTTTCTTACACCCACAACAGGTCAACATGCTCAGCCACCTGTGTGCACCTTCAAAACCTTTATGGATTGCCGACCAACTAGTTTTAGCGGCACTGAAGGAGCAGTAGGTCTCCTCCACTGGTTTGAGAAACTAGAATCTGTGTTCGAAATGTGTGAATGCCCTGAGGCACGCAGGGTGAAGTATGCTACCGGTACTCTCGAGGGTTTAGCCCTCACATGGTGGAACGCTCAGGTCCAAATGCTGGGGTTGGTTGCTGCTAACGCCACCCCATGGAACAATTTTAAAGAGATGATCAAGGAAGAATACTGCAGTCGTGACGACATACATATGCTGGAAGTCGAGTTCTTCAACCTCAAGATGACGGGGTCAGAAATTGAGGCGTATACGAAGAGATCGAATGAGCTTGCATTACTGTGTCCTACTATGGTGGACCCTCCGATTAAGCGTATCGAACTTTATCTTAAGGGTCTAGTGCAAGAGATCCAAAGTCATGTGACTTCAGCAAACCTCGCCACCATCCAGCAGGTTGTTCAGTTGGCTCACCGTCTCACTGATCAAGTGGTGGAGCAGAACAGGTTACCAAAGCGTATAAGTTCTACAGCTACTTCGGATGCTCCTAGTGATAACAAGAGAAAATGGGATGGAGCTTCAAGTAAAGGTTCAACTTTTGTGCAATCTCAGTCTCAGCAGAGAAGGACTGACGACTATAAGAGTCCTAGTCAGCAACCATCTGGTAGCCAAAGTCATGGTGGGTACAAGGGAATTCACCCTAAATGCAATCGCTGTAACCTACATCACAGCGGGCCATGCACCAGGGGTAACTGTCATCGGTGCAACAAGCCAGGCCACGCAGCAAAGGATTGCAGAAGTCTATACCCAGCAAACCAGAATCGTCAGCAACAACAAGCTTAACAGAATCAACGCCAACAGCAGCAGCAGCAGCAAGGTAACAACAAAGGGTGCTTTCAGTGTGGAGCTGAAGGCCACTTCTAGAGAGATTGTCCCTAACTGAACAGGAACCAGAACAACAATAACAACAACAATCAGGGGAATGGGAACAACGGGGGTAACAATAGCAATGGTGCAAGGGGTCGTGTGTTCGTTACTGGCTCTCGTTACTGACACCTCGAAGAAAGAGAAGAAGATAGAAGATTTTCCAATTGTACGCGACTATCCTGAGGAACTACCTGGTCTTCCGCCTCATCGCCAGGTCGAGTTTCAAATCGAGCTAGCTCCTGGAGCAGCACCCATAGCTCGAGCACCCTATCGTTTAGCCCCATCAGAACTAAAAGAGCTATCTACACAACTACAAGAACTCTTGGATAAGGGTTTTATTCGTCCTAGCTCTTCGCCCTGGGGAGCTCCAGTGCTATTCGTAAAGAAGAAAGACGGTACCTTCCGTATGTGTATCGACTACCGTGAACTCAACAAGGTGACCGTGAAGAATCGCTATCCTCTTCCACGCATTGACGACTTGTTCGATCAGCTGCAAGGGCCGAGCTACTATTCAAAGATTGACTTGAGATTAGGATATCACCAGCTGAGAGTCCGAGAAGAGGACGTCTCCAAAACAGCCTTCAGAACCCGTTATGGACACTACAAGTTTTTGGTCATGCCTTTTGGGCTGACAAACGCACCTGCGGTCTTCATGGACTTGATGAATCGAGTGTGCAAGCCGTACCTAGACAAGTTCGTTATTGTATTCATCGACGACATCCTGATCTATTCTAAGAATCAGGAGGAACACGAACAACATTTACAACTCATTTTGGAACTTCTTCGAGCAGAACAGCTATATGCCAAGTTTTCAAAATGCGACTTCTGGCTTCGTGAAGTCCATTTCTTAGGCCATGTGGTGAACAAGGATGGGATTCATGTAGATCCATCTAAGGTAGACTCGATTAAGAATTGGCCTGCGCCCCATACGCCAACGGAAATTCGCCAATTCTTGGGATTGGCAGGTTACTACAGGAGGTTCATTAAGGATTTTTCCAAGATTGCACAGCCTCTCACCTCACTAACACAGAAAGGCGTTGTTTATCGATGGGGAAATGCACAAGAGTTAGCATTTCAGCACTTAAAGGATAGACTTTGCAGTGTGCCTATCCTTTCATTTCCAGAGGGCACATACGACTTTGTGGTTTACTGCGACGCATCAATTCAGGGTCTTGGTTGTGTATTGATGCAGCGGGACAAAGTTATAGCCTACGCCTCACGCCAGCTTAAAGTTCATGAAAGGAACTACACTACACAAGATCTAGAGCTGGGAGCTGTTGTTTTTGCACTTAAGATATGGCGACATTACCTGTACGGTACCAAGTGCGCCATCTACACCGACCACAGAAGTCTCGAACATATCTTCAAACAGAAGGAATTAAATATGCGACAACGACGATGGGTCGAACTGCTGAATGACTACGAATGCTCGATCAGGTACCACCCAGGCAAAGCCAATGTTGTGGCTGATGCCCTCAGTCAAAAGGACACTGAACCCAAGCGCGTACGAGCATAACAACTCACTATACAGTCCAGTCTTCCTTCTCAGATACGAGATGCTCAGGTAGAAGCATTAAAACCAGAAAACATCAGGGCTGAAGCCCTACGCGGCTCAAGCCAATGCTTAGAACAGAAGGAAGACGGTGCTTACTACGTAACAGGAGGCATTTGGGTCCCACTTTATGGCAACCTACGAGAGCTTGTGATGGATGAGGCACACAAGTCTCGCTACTCAGTACATCCTGGTTCAGATAAAATGTACCACGATATCAAAACTACATATTGGTGGCCTAGCATGAAGGCCCACATAGCAACTTACGTTAGCAAGTGCTTGACTTGTGCGAGAGTCAAGACGGAATACCAGAAACCTTCAGGCCTACTCCAACAACCAGAGATACCACAATGGAAATGGGAGCAAATTTCCATGGATTTTGTTACTGGCCTGCCTAGATCTCAACGTGGTAACGATACTATTTGGGTGATCGTGGATCGACTCAAAAGTCTGCTCACTTCTTGGCTATCAAGGAAACGGATAAGTTCTCCACACTAGCAGACGTATATCTTAAGGAAGTTGTCTCGAGGCACGGAGTGCCCACCTCTATTATCTCGGATCGAGATGCACGTTTTACTTCAGAACTGTGGCAAGCAATGCACAAGTCCTTTGGCTCACGTTTAGACATGAGCACAGCTTATCACCCACAAACGGATGGGCAATCTGAACGCACCATCCAGACTCTCGAAGACATGCTTAGGGCATGTGTAATTGACTTTGGCAACGGCTGGGAAAAGCACCTGCCACTTGTGGAATTTTCATACAATAACAGCTACCACACCAGCATTAAAGCTGCTCCGTTTGAGGCATTGTATGGGCGTAAATGTCGGTCACCTCTTTGTTGGGCAGGGGTGGGGGATAGTCAGATTACTGGTCCAGAACTTGTGGTAGACACAATAGAACGAATTGCTCAAATACGACAACGAATGGCGGCAGCTCGTGACCGTCAGAAAATCTACGCCGCTAAGGGCAGGAAACCACTAGAGCTCCAGGTTGGGGAGCGAGTGATACTGAAAGTTTCACCCTGGAAGGGTGTGGTTCGTTTTGGTAAAAGAGGCAAACTTAACCCACGATACGTTGGACCTTTCGAAGTCATTGAGAAAATAGGCAGGGTGGCCTACAAACTGAACTTACCAGAAGAACTCAGTGCAGTTCACAACGTTTTCCACGTGTCAAATCTGAAGAAGTGTCTGTCAGATGAGACCCACATAGTTCCTTTGAAGGAGCTCACTATCGACGAGCAGTTACGATTCGTCAAGGAACCAGTTGAAATCACGGACCGGGATGTTAAGGTCCTCAAGCGTACTAGAATACCTCTCGTTCGAGTTCGTTGGAACTCACGTCGCGGCCTAGAGTTCACCTGGGAACGCGAAGATCAAATGAAACAAAAATATCCCCAACTATTCACAAACAGTACAACCACTACTGAGGCCGAAGCTACGGAATTTCGGGACGAAATTCATGATCAACGGGGGGAGGATGTGACACCCCAGGAAAACCATGCATCTTAACTAGCTTCCTCAGTGAGTACGTGCTAAATTTCGGGACGAAATTTCTTTTAACTTGGGGATAATGTGACAACTCGTATTTCCGAACGTATCTATGTGCTTAATGTAACGTATGTGAACGTGATTATATGAACTTGGTTGATTAATTGAAGGTTATGATTATGTGTGTAATGTATGTATATATTAATAAACTGATCGCACAGCCGATGGGCTTTGATTCATGCAACTCTCGGCCCACTTCTCCTTGAACTTGGAACACATAGGCAGCCCATGATGGGTTCGGCCTACTTCTCATACGCATAGCCTCATGAGGAGGTTAACACTCTTCATTATTTGCAATCACACAACATAGCAAAACCCTAGTGCTCCCTTCTTTCTCTCTAGAACTCGACGGCAGCCACACACTCTCTCCATTGAAGATCATAGTGTTCGGATCATTCTCTTGTTCAGATCATACTTGCTATATTCTATTAACCGGTTAGTGTTATGTTGTTATTCGATTATATGTTTGATGATGTTGTGAGTCATATGTTCTTTCAGGATGTTTTTTTATGGATGAGATATGGTTGATTTATGTTATGAATAGATGATAAGCGGCTCACATGTATAGCATTGTAGATCAACATAGGGTTGTATTTGATGTTGTAAATGATTGAGAGAACCGAATGCTTGATTAAATCGGCTGTTATGTTTTATGCTTTGGATTGTTAATCATAGGATGATGTTAATCGGCTAGCATAATTTGTTGTTGCATAATGATTTAGGATTAAACGTATGTAACCGGTTGTATGTTCATGTAATCGGACCAAATGATATGATACGATTAGTTATTGTTCATGTTATGATTATGTTAGGGTTCATGAGAATGGATGTTAAGAACCTTGTTTGATCGAATATTGATCAAGTGTGAAACTGTTAATTTGTTGATTGATCAAATAAATGGAAACCTTGTAATTGATTTCAAGATAAAAGTTATGTAACTGATTTCCATAATATCCGGATAATAAAACTAATCGCACAAGACATCTTGGTCGCACAAGAAGTCCATTCGCACAAGACATCGTGGTCGCACAAGAAGTCCATTCGCACAAGACAATCTGGTCGCACAAGTTGTAATGTTGTTTAACTGTTGGGCCGGGTAAATATGTTGGGTTGGGTTAGTCCCGATCGCACAACCCAACCGGATCGCACAAGCTATCCGGATCGTACAAGGTCATCCGGATCGCACAAGACTTTTGCATGTTATTAATTTGGGCCGTGTATTTTAGGTTTGGGCTTCTGACTATTTGGGCTGGGTGGTTATCTGAATCGCACAACATGATGTGGGTTGCACAAGGCTGTGCCGACCGCACAACATGTTGGGCCGAAGTGTTTAGTGGGTTGTGTTAGTAAATTTTCACAAAGGGTTCGGCCCAATACATCTTAAATCGTACAAGTATGAAATGCTATGTTCTTGACTGTTATGTGATTGCCATGATCAATACGTGTTCATAACCTGTTAAACTATGTGTAATCATACGTGCACCTAGACCTGACTTGTATGGTAACCATGTTAGGACGTGGTTGACCTCTAGCAGCTCGATTGACCTTTCGTTTACCTACCGAGCAATCTAAGGTGAGTTCACACTTTCTACAAAGCATGGGATTCCCAGGGGTTGGGAATGGGGTTAAGGAACATGGATTCCTCGTCCTTTCTTGGGTAGGACAGTACTGGTTCAGGAATGTAATTCCTCGTCCTCATGGACAGTTAACTTTTACTAGACCAAAACTCTATCACGAAGTCCCTCATTTTTATATCGACTTAATCACCGGGCCAATGGCGAGCGGGTCATTAGTTAGACAGCGCTATTTAGGTTTGACAAGCCTCACACCGTGCCGCAGAGGACGAGCATGAACTAATGGATCTGGGCACGTCAATGATGATAGACATTGACAGTTCAGGGCACATAAACATGACTACAGTCAGCAGTCGATATGGTAACGAGTCTAGTGTATACATGGGGTAGCGCCCACGGCCGAAATGCCAGATAACTAACATGGGGTAGCCCCCACGGCTGGATTGCTAGAGTTAATGGGTTAAACAAATCACGTTTTCAACTATGGGGTAACCCCCACGGCAGGGATGCCAGTTAAAGGAACTGTTTTTGGAACAACTTAAATCGAACACCCAACTGTGAACTCGCTCAACATTATTGTTGACTCGTTACTACATGCTTTGCAGGTCAATAGGTACTTAGCTGGAGCTTGCATGAGGAAGAGTCGTTGTGGGACATGGACAGCCGTGTGCCATGTTAAACTTTGGGATATTTAAACTTATGTGTTGGTTTTAAACATTATGCTTCCGCTTACAACTTAAACTATTTTTGTTTTGGACACCAATTGTGTTGGTTGGACTTTTAAAATTAATTACTTGCTTGTTCAATATGATTGGTGGTTTGATCCTGGTCAGTCACGCCTCCAAGCGGTGATACTCCGCATGTGGAATTTGGGGGTGTGACAGAAATAGTGTTGTTTAGTATATGTATGATACTTGTTGTTGTTTACTTGAGATTATGATGTTGATCATCATAAGGAGCTTGCTAGATTGTTATTAAACACATGATCTAGCAAGTTAGAGGATGATTATGTGTTAACACAAAAAGATCATCCTCATATATAAGCATGAACTTGAATAAAAAGATGATTTCTTGAAAAATAATAAACAAAGTAAGCTAGTAATCTTATGAATCTAATATTTATGAATGGTTTTCCAAAAGAACCAAGTTTAAAATGTGATTCTTAGAAGATCTTGGGTTTTACTTAAATACATACTATTTTTAGTGGTAAAACAAGTGTATAAACACTCATGAAACAAGAAGATCTCACAAAGAAATATTTTTGTAAAATATGTTTACAAGTTGTAAACACCTAAATTCTTTAAGAACGAGATTTTTAAAGAAATAAACACACTTTAAAGGGTAAATAAACCTACTAAAAACACTACCAAGTTATACAAGTTTTTAATAAAAGATCAAGTCCATGTTGTTATGTAAATTGCATAGTTTTTGCAATTGGTAAGTGTAAGTTGTTTAGGAATTAATTGTTGATTGTTGTGATGATTTTTTGAAAAGAAAATGATATGCTTGATAGCATAGACACCTCCATTTTTAGGGGAAACTATGGCAAAATTTTCTAAAAATATAAACACTTAGAAAAATATTTTCTAACAAGTATTTACAAGTGTATTTAACTATAGTTTTCAATATAAACTTTGCCATAGAATTTGTTACAAAAATACAAGTATTGGAGGTTGGTTTTTATAAATAAAAATGAATAAATATGTATTTAGAATATATATTTACATTAAAGACACTTGCGTGAATATTTGTATACTTGGTGAAATAGTTATATTATCTTAGGGTAAAATAATATAACTTAACAAAATACCATGAAATTTACAATCCAAAATAATACCAAGAATATCAAGGAATAAATATTTAAGTTACACACATAATATTGTGGAACTGAACGATAGAACGTAACTTACAAAATATTCCTGAAAATACCGTTACAAATATATTTTTGGTAAATATTATTTTGGATACAAAAGAAATGAAAGTATGATTTTTATTATTATTGCAAGTTATATCATACTTTGACAAAAGGGAAAATATGATTTTTGGGAAAAATATACATTTTATGGACAATATATTATTTTGGGACAAAATAAGTTATTATATATTTTCTGAGGAGAGACTTGAAAATATATTAATTTGGAACTACAAATACAATAATACGAAAATACAAGTATAAGATACTGTCACACCCCGACCACGTGAGACAACGAAACGTGGCGGAAACATCGGGGAGTGTTGTAACAAAATTAATCGTTTCAAATCCATGGCAATTTAAAGTTTCGTTTTATTAATCAAACATGAGAGTTTACATTGTTTTAAACAAGAAACAAAGAGTACATAACATAAATTAACTAGTTCTTGTCTCGTTTTAAGTCACTAAGGCACATGTCCGCCTAAGTATGTCTTGATAAGTCCTATGCATCATCTTCTGAAAACACATGTGAAAATAGGTACGTCAGCATAAAAATGCCTGTGAGATACATAGGTTTTGAGAAAATAGTTTTCATGACTTATGTTTGAGAAAATGTTTAGTCATGAACCTTGTAATTTGCTTTGTCTTGTAAATCATTTGAAAAACGATAAGATCAGATGATATGTATAAATAAGAGAATAATGTAGGGTTAAATGAATAACCATGTAAGATGAGTTTGTATAAGATAAGTTGTTTGTAAATCAATGTCTTGTGAAAAGTATGTTATTTATATAAAATGTTATATGTCTCAAACTGAAATGATTTAAATAACGCTACGACATGTAATACCATACAATCACTTATATATAGGAAGTACCAGCGGCGTATCCACCATGCTTGTATCATATTACACACGCCTCGTTACTTAATCACCTACTCAAACCAAACTACCAAAGTAAAATGTTCATGTCTAATGTAAATCATGTAATGTGTATCCAAAATGTAAGCATGTGATGAATAACAAATGTACTAAGTATGATGAACAATGCAACAAATGGACATACATAGCATGTGAACTGTACTAAGTATGCAACAATAGACATACATAGCATGTGACGTGAAACAACTGTACTAAGTATGCAACAATAGACATACATAGCATGTGACGTGAAACAACTGTACTAAGTATGCAACAATAGACATACATAGCATGTGTCGTGAAACAACTGTACTAAGTATGCAACAATAGACATACATAGCATGTGACGTGAAACAACTATACTAAGTATGCACACAATGGGCATACATAGCATGAAATGTAATGTAAAACATGTACTATAAATGTACTAATGAACATAGGAAGTATATGATGTGAAAACAGGAAAGCATGAAAGTAACTAGTAGGCACATGTATTTCACCCCAAAACAGTTTGGAAAACAGTAAAAGAGGGGTCTATGTACTCACTTGAGATTGCTCAGAAGTCCTAAGATAACCACCAAGCAATGCTAGAGATCACGGAATCAAACGACACCTAATATAGGTAACTATGTTAATGAACCAGACCTAAATCGGAGGATCGGGTAGCATGAGGGTTTGTAAACCAAATGAGTGTAGGAACTCATGTAATATGGTTTAACAAAGTCTACATACTAAAATGAAACTTAACGTAAGTGCTTACGACCCATTACGACCCGTTTAGGTAGCTTATGCAACTTTAACGCGTCGTTCGCGTGAAACACGTTCGGACCGCTTACCTAGTCCTATGACAAGTAATATATACCTTAACATGTCTAATATTGTCGCCAAATCAGTTTAGATGTCAAAAGTTATGTCACATATGTTTAAAATGAATTTTGGCATTAAAGGGGTATTTTGGTAATTTACCTACGGCATATAAACTACCTATCATACAACTACTTCAACGTCGTGACCATAAGGTATAACCTCGGAAGGTTATTCCCTATATACTATGGTCACCTAATGTATTTGGTCAGATCCTAATGATCGACCAAATGGGTCGGGTTCAAAGGTATAAGCGATTTATTAGATCACCTACCCTTACGACCCTAGACAAGCACAAAACTAAAAGTGACGAGCTAAGCATGTTAAAACATGCTTAACTAAGTTTGAAAACAAGTTTGGTATCAAAACAAACGGTTTTGATACCTATGAGTAGTTTGGTTACAAAATACGCAATAACACGTATTTTGGCCGAAACTACGACTCGTCACTGAGCCAAGATAACGTGGTAATCAGTAGGTATAGTCACTAGGGACTATAACCATCGTGATTACGCTCACGTTGCGAAGTTCAAACGAACTTCGCATTGACCATAAACTGGTCAATGCAGAAAGTCAAACAAAGTTTGACTTTCGGACTCAGAAAGCAATAAAAGAACGAAGGAACACTTACAAAGGGTCCCCGAATGCTAATCTCGATCCAAGTAGCTCAGGTATGAAACAAAGGTTTCAACTTAGAGCTTCTCAAATCAAGATTCTAGTGGGTTTTGAGAGTGAAGATGGAGGTGGGTATTTATAGGAAATGTAGAGCCGTTAAGATCATTCCTTGTTAAACGTGCTTCAATCTGGACCGTACACCTCGTGCCCATAGTTTTGCAATACTATAGGTGCTCTCAAAACCAGCACATGGTATTGAAAACGTTACAAAATAGCCCCTAAACTTCAAGTCAAGTGCTGAAAATGGACATGCAAGTGCAAAAATGGTGTTTCTGCCCAGATGAGGTGCTCACATAGCGCCACTGTAAAAGCCTTTAGGGCTCGCGCTACGCCACCATGTACCATATTCAGCAAAGTTTCAAAAATGGCATAAATGGTCCCTGCAGCCCTTTTAAGCTATTTTCGATGCGTTTGAACCCCGTTAACCTCATTTCAAGGCTCTAAAATGAAGTTAAAGTATAAGGAACTCATAAAATGCTCAAAAATATCTCAGATGTCGGTTCGTTTGGCCGTACGATCGCGATGTTCGCTTAATTACGACGGAATGCGCATAAGCACAAAAAACGATCCAAATGACGCGACGAATGGATTATTCTTATGCCACACACTAAAATAAAATGTTTTAGTGCTTACATAAATTTTTGGATGTCCGGATGTATTCAGAACATAAGTTATGCGCGAAAATGCAAACTTGTGCACTTTTTGACGCTTTTAGTCCCTGAATGACCCAAAAGTTTATTTTAGCACACCGAACACCTCAAAGCCTATTTCTAAGCCATGTAAAGGATATTTATGGTATGTTTAACTTATGGTCATGTTCCGGAATGTCTGTTACAGTTCAAATTGGCATACTTTCGCAGTTTGTCAAGTTTAGTCCATGTAAGCAATTTAACTTGTTTTTTTTGCCATACCAAAGCCTTTATAACTTATTTCTAAGTTATGTAAAGGTTATTTAAGGTATGTTAACCCTATTTCACTATTCTGGAGTGTTTGTTGCATTAAACTGGTTATATTTACGCATTAGTGCGCGTATAACCTTCCAGAAAGCGATTTAGAGCTTGAAATCGAACAAGAGTTGATATGTGCAAAAGATACACATATTTATGAAAGTCCAAAGTATGAAATACAATATTTCATTGGTTTGGCATTTGTTTGATGGTTGAAGTGACACAGGTGTCACAGTCTCCCCTACTTTAGGAAATTTCGTCCTGAAATTTAATTTTAGGAGAAACTTGTGAGGACGACGGTGATGTTTTCGCTTTGAATGAACCCCTTGAACCCTAAGTAGAACTCTGGGCCATGATAGGGTTCTTAGTGAAATTGTCAATCCCTCAAAGTGAAGTCCTTGTAGCAGCAAAACATGGAGTTTCAAACTATGGATAGGAGAACGTTTCCCATGAAGACTTATCATAGGAAACTTGAATTCACGATTGGGAAGTGTAAGATAAAATGACATCGGTCAAAGTACAAGACTTCTCCTGTATCATTACTCTTGCCACTATTGGTCTTTACACACGAAAAAACTTCCTGTGGTTTCTGTGCACTGAATTCCATAATTATGTAGGCCTCCATAATTACGTACTTCCTTGCACAGTACGCACAGTTCATTTCATAATGCGTATGGGAAAAAATCAAACGAATAATCCTGTGGTGATTTAACTTGACTGCAATAGAGTCTCTTTAACTAGGTCACCAAAGGATTAGATTAACAAACAATCTCTTCAGCTAAACTACCCAAGAGAAATATTTAACTACATCAACGTAGGATGTCTGTAACTAGATTGTCGAACCAATCTATTTAACTTAGATCGACGTAGGATCTCTTTAACTAGACCACCAGAGGGCCTTTTTAACTATATCAACGCATGATATATTCAACTAGATTGTCGAACCAATCTCTTAGATCAACGAATGATCTATTTAACTAAACTACCCACGGGGAATATTTAACTACATCGACGTAGGATGTCTTTAACTAGATTGTCGAACCAATCTCTTCAACTATATCAACACATGTTGTCCTTAAACTTTGGAATAGTACTTTATAATCCAAGGGACTTAACTACAACGTAGAAGTCCATTAAGGATTTAAGATAGTACCTTTTTGAATATCCTACTACGAATCCCTCATATGAAGGTATGAAAGATTCTACGAGGATTTGGATAGTGAATATCCAGAGTATACAAAACACAAAATGCATAAATGGAAAGACAAGATGCATAAACACAGAGTCACATAACCACAAAATTGTTTATCTAGATCTTTAATTTGTAAGTTTTGTTTTGTTAATTACGTACATGCATTTAAAGCACACTAGGAATCCATTTCATGGATTTCATTTGGTACTTTAAACATTAGCAAGAATCTAACTATGAAGATAGAAAGATCTTCCAAAAATTCGATTTCGTTTTCAAGAAAATGCAATATTCGAATTAAGGTACAATAATTTTTGAATATACGGAAATACCCTTAGGTACCCTATTAAGAATTTATAGTGGTACTTTGGGTATTCGTACAGAGTTGTAACTTGCGCCTTGTACTTCGTTTCCTTGGAAGAAATAGGTACTTTGGATTTCCGTGGAAAACGCAAGAGATAATAAAATGGAAGAGATTACGGGGTAGTCTGTTCTTCAAGGAATACGGTTCCTTGATTGTCGGTATTGTAGAGGATACGTTGTTTATACATGCCATCACATTTGTACATTGCAATGTAAAATAAAAAGATTTATTTATAAACAACAACAACTGTTTCATGGACCTTGACTACAAAAGAAAATAATACATAAGGCTTGATTATTTCTAAACACGTTTTCTTCTAGTCGGTCCGATGCTCATCCCTGCGCTGGATTCACATTAGCAAGCTGTGGGCAATTTCTTCGGAAATGGCCCATCTCGCCACAGTTGAAGCAAGGACCTAGTGGAAGACGAGCTTGAGCAGGATTTACTTGAGGTTGGTTTGGACCACCTTGGTTTGGGGTAAATCGACAAGCATTTGCCAGGTGACCGAGTCGCCCACATGATGCACATAAACGACACTGTAGGTGAGCTAAGTGGTGTGCATTACATTTGTCGCATATCGGTGCAGTACCGGCATAAGGTTTCTTTGCAGGAGGTTGAGTTGGTTGGTTGGGTTGAGCAGCAATCGCAAAATTCTGCGAAGCCTTAGGCTTCTTTGACTTCTCAGGGGATCCAGTCTGTTCATCCATGGTCTTTGATTCCTCGATTGGCTTCTTGTCACCCTTTCGAAAAAGTTTATGCTTTCTGATCTGAGATTCAGTCAAGGTTGCAGATAGCTCAATGGCCTGCCTAACCATAGTGGGGTTACTACCAGTGATAATGTCCTGAACTGAGTCAGGGAGACCATCAATGTATTTCTCAATCGCCTTATCCAAAGGCGTAACCATGGTAGGGCACAACAGGCTCAGCTCTTCATATCGATCAGTGTATGCTCGATGTTCACCACTGTCTTGCTTAAGATTGTCGAATTCCCTTTCCAATGCCCTGATCTCGTGACGAGGACAAAATTCCTTCATCATTAGTGCTCGAAGTTCTTCCCAAGTTTGGGCCAGTGCCACTTCGGCACCCCTATCTCTCACCACACCGTTCCACCACGTCAAAGTTCGTTTCTCAAAGACACTAGATGCGAAATCTACCTTTCGCTCGTTTGGACATTGAACATGCCTGAAGGTGCTCTCTAGACTCTCGAACCATTGCAGAAGTGCAGTCACTCCTTGAGACCCAGAAAACTTTGATGGCTTAGCCGAGTTGAACGTCTTGAAGTTGCAGAGGGCATTATTGTTGTTGAGAGCTTGGTGACATTGGGCAACGATGTTCGGGATTGCAGTAGTTATTTGCTGTGTAATGACAGCTGTCAGATCTTCAATAGATACCGGATTTTCGCGTCGTGGAGGCATTCTAAAAGGGGAAACAAGAGAGAAAGCAAATGAAATGGCATTGGGTAAGAATAGGATGTTACAATTTCCGACCAAAATCATGGGTGATGGTCATTTTTTTGAACCATGAAGCAAACAAACAACACAAAGGCTGAGTCAAAGCAAATAGATCCTCATAATGTATCGCGAAGACATGCTCGCCTATAAGTGGACACTCACCCCGAGAGTTCCCAGGTAAGAGTGACTGGTCCGATTATGTGGATTTGTACGAACACTCTAGCCTTAGACAGAAAAACCCAGGGTACAGGCATCCACTCTTCCAGTTTGCACATGTTCACACTATTTAGGACCCAAAACTTTGACGAGATTTTGAAAACTCAAAGGGTTCAAAACCGTATAACAGAGGGTTCAAAACCTTACAATAGAGGGTTCAAAACCCAGTAATCAATCATCCTAGAATAGATGATTAGTTTTCAAAGCGGTTTTGAAATTTATGTTCTTGTTGTGGTCGTCGCCTAAGGATAGGTGACGGTATTGTTTTATGACTAAACGCAAGTAAACTCGCGTTAGGTCCTAGGAAGGTTATAGACTAGGTCAAAGTATTACTACTAACCTAATTCCCTATAACCATTGGCTCTAATACCATCTTTTCTGTCACACCGCGACCACGTGAGACAACGAAACGTGGCGGAAACGTCGGAGAGTGTTGTAACAAAATTAATCGTTTCAAATCCATGGCAATTTAAAGTTTTGTTTTATTAATCAAACATGAGAGTTTACATTGTTTTAAACAAGAAACAAAGAGTACATAACATAAATTAACTAGTTCTTGTCTCGTTTTAAGTCACTAAGGCACAGGTCCGCCTAAGTATGTCTTGATAAGTCCTATGCATAATCTCCTGAAAACACATGTGAAAATAGGTGCGTCAGCATAAAAATTCCTGTGAGATACATAGGTTTTGAGAAAATAGGATTCATGACTTATGTTTGAGAAAATGTTTAGTCATGAACCTTGTAATTTGCTTTGTCTTGTAAATCATTTGAAAAACGAAAAGATCAGATGATATGTATAAATAAGAGAATAATGTAGGGTTAAATGAATAACCATGTAAGATGAGTTTGTATAAGATAAGTTGTTTGTAAATCAATGTCTTGTGAAAAGTATGTTATTTATATAAAATGTTATATGTCTCAAACTGAAATGATTTAAATAACGCTACGACATGTAATACCAAACAATCACTTATATATAGGAAGTACCAGCGGCGTATCCACCATGCTTGTATCATATTACACACGCCTCGTTACTTAATCACTTACTCAAACCAAACTACCAAAGTAAAATGTTCATGTCTAATGTAAATCATGTAATGTGTATCCAAAATGTAAGCATGTGATGAATAACAAATGTACTAAGTATGATGAACAATGCAACAAATGGACATACATAGCATGCGAACTGTACTAAGTATGCAACAATAGACATACATAGCATGTGACGTGAAACAACTGTACTAAGTATGCAACAATAGACATACATAGCATGTGACGTGAAACAAATGTACTAAGTATGCAACAATAGACATACATAGCATGTGACGTGAAACAACTATACTAAGTATGCAACAATAGACATACATAGCATGTGACGTGAAACAACTGTACTAAGTATCCACACAATGGGCAAACATAGCATGAAATGTAATGTAAAACATGTACTATAAATGTACTAATGAACATAGGAAGTATATGATGTGAAAATAGGAAAGCATGAAAGTAACAAGTAGGCACATGTGTTTCACCCCAAAACAATTTGGAAAACAGTAAAAGAGGGGTCTATGTACTCACTTGAGATTGCTCAGAAGTCCTAAGATAACCACCAAGCAATGCTAGAGATCACGGAATCAAACGACCACTAATATAGGTAACTATGTTAATAAACCGGACCTAAATCGGAGGATCGGGTAGCATGAGGGTTTGTAAACCAAATGAGTGTAGGAACTCATGTAATATGGTTTAACAAAGTCTACATACTAAAATGAAACTTAACCTAAGTGCTTACGACCCATTACGACCCGTTTAGGTAGCCTATGCTACTTTAACGCGTCGTTCGCGTGAAACACGTTCGGACCGCTTACCTAGTCCTATGACAAGTAATATATGCCCTAACATGTCTAATATTGTCGCCAAATCAGTTTAGATGTCAAAAGTTATGTCACATATGTTTAAAATGAATTTTGGCATTAAAGGGGTATTTTGGTAATTTACCTACGGCATATAAACTACCTATCATACAACTACTTCAACGTCGTGACCATAAGGTATAACCTCGGAAGGTTATTCCCTATATACTATGGTCACCTAATGTATTTGGTCAGATCCTAATGATTAACCAAATGGGTCGGGTTCGAAGGTATAAGCGATTTATTAGATCGCTTACCCTTACGACCCTAGACAAGCACAAAACTAAAAGTGACGAGCTAAGCATGTTAAAACATGCTTAACTAAGTTTGAAAACAAGTTTGGTATCAAAACAAACGGTTTTGATACCTAAGAGTAGTTTGGTTACAAAATACGCAATACACGTATTTTGGCCGAAACTACAACTCGTCGCTGAGCCAAGATAACGTGGTAATCAGTAGGTATAGTCACTAGGGACTATAACCATCGTGATTACGCTCACGTTGCGAAGTTCAAACGAACTTCGCATTGACCATAAACTGGTCAATGCAGAAAGTCAAACAAAGTTTGACTTTCAGACTCGGAAAGCAATAAAAGAACGAAGGAACACTTACAAAGGGTCCCCGAATGCTAATCTCGATCCAAGTAGCTTAGGTATGAAACAAAGGTTTCAACTTAGAGCTTCTCAAATCAAGATTCTAGTGGGTTTTGAGAGTGAAGATGGAGGTGGGTATTTATAGGAAATGTAGAGCCGTTAAGATCGTTCCTTGTTAAACGTGCTTCAATCTGGACCGTACACCTCGTGCCCATAGTTTTGCAATACTATTGGTGCTCTCAAAACCAGCACATGGTATTGAAAACGTTACAAAATAGCCCCTAAACTTCAAGTCAAGTGCTGAAAATGGACCTGCAAGTGCAAAAATGGTGTTTCTGCCCAGATGAGGTGCTCGCGTAGCGCCACTGTAAAAGCCTTTAGGGCTCGCGCTACGCCACCATGTACCATTTTCAGGAAAGTTTCAAAAATGGCATAAATGGTCCCTGCAGCCCTTTTAAGCTATTTTCGATGCGTTTGAACCCCGTTAACCTCATTTCAAGGCTCTAAAATGAAGTTAAAGTATAGGGAACTCAAAACATGCTAAAAAATATCTCGGATGTCGGTTTGTTTGGCCGTACGATCGCGATGTTCGCTTAATTACGACGGAATGCGCATAAGCGCGAAAAACGATCCAAATGACGCGACGAATGAATTTTTCTTATGCCAAACACTAAAATAAAATGTTTTAGTGCTTACATAAATTTTTGGATGTCCGGATGTATTCAGAACGTAAGTTATGCGCGAAAATGCAAACTTGTGCACTTTTTGACGCTTTTTGTCCCTGAATGACCCAAAAGTTTATTTTAGCACACCGAACACCTCAAAGCCTATTTCTAAGCCATGTAAAGGATATTTATGGTATGTTTAACTTATGGTCATGTTCCAGAATGTCTGTTACAGTTCAAATTGGCATACTTTCGCAGTTTGTCAAGTTTAGTCCCTGTAAGCGATTTAACTTGTTTTTGCCATACCAAAGCCTTTAAAACTTATTTCTAAGTTATGTAAAGGTTATTTAAGGTATGTTAAGCCTATTTCACTAGTGCGTGTATAACCTTCTAGAAAGCGATTTAGAGCTTGAAATCGAACAAGAGTTGATATGTGCAAAAGATACACATATTTATGCAAGTCCAAAGTATGAAATACAATATTTCATTGGTTTGGCATTTGTTTGATGGTTGAAGTGACACAGGTGTCACAGATACCCCCATCCTTGGGAAGGAAATACGAAGTTAAATACTTGAGAAGTATTAATACAGAAATATTGCTAAAACAATTATTCCAAAACTAAATATAATTTAGGTTGGAATATTAATTATTTTGACGAATAATTGTACAACTTGGAATAACATTAGAAACGTAACTCCAAAACATTAATACTAAGCAAAGGCACGACCCGTCCGCCTAATATACACTAGTACATTGTAGGTAGTCGTGTTTGCTGACGAGATCGGAGTTACTAGTTCTGAAGACGCAATATAGTGAGTTCATGTCCCCCTTTTCTTTTAACTGTTTTCAGTTTTATACTTTGGGGGTGAAATACATGTTACAATTATTACAAACGTTTTATACATGGTATGGTTAGCTAAGGAGGGTTACTGCTAGATCATGTGAAAGGTGGGTATAACACTTAAGGCCATTAATCCTCGTCATAGGACCGAGGGACATGAGTGATAGATCTATTTGGGTGTAGTGAGCCCACACCCATGGGACCAGGGTGGCCCATAGTGGTGACTATGTCTTCCAGCAGGAGGCCCGGTACAAATTTGCTAGGTTTGAGTTTTCCTGCACCATTTCACACATATCAATGGCCTTGCAAACCATTGGTGATCTGTTTTTCCTTATTGCTACATACCAGGGACATACATACATACAAGACATACTTTACAGGTTTATTCATACACTTACACATGAACTCGCTCCACTTTTGTTGATGTTTTTTTAAACTACATGTATTTCAGGGAACTAAGTGGATCTGGCAGGTGTATACATGTGTTTCAAGCTGCGTTAAATAAAAGATGTCATCCAAGTCTTTAGAGTTTAGGAGATGTATCTTACTCCTGGATGAGATACATGGTCCTAAGCTCGGGTTTGCGTATGGTCTTTTGTCGAGTCATAATGAACTCCTTAAAACATATTATGGTTTGTAACTTAAATTTAGTGTCGATGTTTCAAACAAGTATGATGTGGTATTTTTAAACTTAAATTTATGGATGAATATCTTTTGGTTTTATCATATAGCATTGTTATGATTGAATGCTATGGTATTAAGAGGTCACACCAATAACCACGCTTCCGCAAAAGTCAGGGTGTGACAGCTTGGTATCAGACGATTGTAGCGAACTAGGATTCTTTCTCGAGTCTAGACTACGATCATTAGGGCTCTCACAAAAATGTTTTCACAAACATGTTTTCATTGCATACACAAAATGTCCAGATCCAGGAAACAAACATTTTTACAAATAAAAGACACAAAATACATTTCAAAGAATTCATTTATATTTTAGTCTGAGAGACTGGGGAGTTAGTCTGAGAGACTAGCTGGGTAGTGCAGTCTGAGAGACTGGGGAGTTAGTCTGAGAGACTAGGAAGTTGGTCTGAGAGACTAACTGGGTAGTTCAGTCTGAGAGACTGGGTAGTCTGAGAGACTAGTTGGGGCAGTCTGAGAGACTGGGAGGTTTAGCCTGAGAGGCTGGGTAGTTCAGTTTGAGAAACTGGGAGGTATAGTCTAAGAGACTAAGTAGTTTAGTCTGAGAGGCTGGATGGGATAGTCTTGGGAAGACTAGGATGCATACATGCTTACATTGTTACTACTTACATGCTTATTTGATTATTGTTGATATATGTGTATATGTTGTGAATGTTTTATTACAGACACCATGTCCTCTTCTGATAGTGGAGTATCAGACACTGTAGACCCTATGGCCATAGTTTCAGACGACGAGATAGCCACAGACCCTGAGGTTTTCTGTGACAACTCGAGTTTCCAAGATTCCATCTTCGCATTAATTGCACGATTAATTGTTTAGTTGTTTGTTTACACGACTTGTTGGTTTCACAACTGTACGCGTTTGTAATATGTTACAACGTATTGTGATGGTTATGCTATATATGGTGTGTATTATGTGTGTATGTGTATGCATATTTTGTATTAATATCATGGTTGTATATTTAAAAACAAAATGAGATCTGTTAGGCCCAAACCCTTGTTTCGATTAATATGGAAACCAGCCCAAATCCCTTGTCCCTATATTTTCATATAACGTGAATGATTAGGAAGGATGGTGGATCATATCAAACCCTACTTTTTCATTGAGGGTGCGACGGCAGTAACAAGACCCCCCCCCCCCCTTCTACTTGTGATTGCATCTCGATTAATTGTGTCTTCGGTTAGTGATTCTCGCTTATGATTTCATATTTGTATAATGATTATGGGTTTTATGGTATTTGTTAGTTGTTGCTTAGATTGATCGCATGTACATAGGTGTTGCTGATGTGATGATTGTAATTATAAACGAAACAAGTTTCTTTATGATAAAGTCACGATCATAAAACATGATTAAATACATGATGAGAAAGTGTGATGTTGTTCGAATTAGGCTGTGTTGATCAGTAGTAATGTTGTGATTATGATTTATGTGTTACTGTTGGTACAAAGTCAAGTGATGATGGCTGACAACATGGGACAAATAAACACATAGGGGCTGAAACAAACTGACAATAGTATAGGATGTCTCTATTGACTAATGGCTGACAAGAATGTTTTTAATAAGTTTCCATTGGGCCCACACATGTGACTAATCTTTGCTAGTAGTGGGCTCTGATGATTGTATGATTTAGACTGGTTGAGCAATTGTTTGTTATAGTTTTCAAAACTGTTAATGATGATTTTGTCAATGATTGATCATGTATTGTAAGTGATGATTAGGGTTATTGTTAACTGCTGTGATGATGATGTTACCTCCGTCCCAACGAAAACACATAACCAATGAAATCACTTTCTGATTTCGTCATCTGGGTGATTTCGACAATAGGTGTTTTCGCCCAGAAGGTGTTTTCGCCACATGTGTCTTAGTTCAGCATTCTAGACAGTAACCCTGTTAGTTTTAACGCTGTTAGTTGCTAACCCTGTTAAGTATGCATGTAATTCTGTAAAGTTCGTAACTCTGCTAAATAAGTGAACTCCAGTTAAGTTGGTAAGTTGATAACCTATTTGTTTGTGAACTCAGTTAGAAAATTAACACTGTTAGTTTATATTTCCTGTATGTATGTTAATCCCGTTAAGTTGTAAACTCTGTTAAGCCTAGCAACTCTGTTAAGTATATTAAATCTGTTAAACTTATTAACTCAGTTAATAAGTACATTAACTCTGTTGAGGATGATAACTTAGTTAAGGAACTTGCAAGTAACTTTGTACCTTGTATGATTAACAAACTGTTTATGTGTTACTTGATGTTAACTACCAAATCACTCGGTAGTACTGATTGTATGGGAAACTTCACGAACTGGAACTGATTTAATATACGTGCATACTATAGGACTGGATTGATTGTTTGCGAGCGCATAGTTTAGCATACCGAGCAAACTAAGGTGAGTTCACACTCTTACCAAGGCATGGGATTCCCGGGGTTGGGAATGGGATTAAATGATTACTTGTACTTTCATCGTTACTGGAATACGTACCACTGACCTCGTTAGGGGAAGGTCACTTATAGATACAGCTAGACTAGTAACACATGGGAAGCCCCGACTAATCTTCGCACACATGCCTGGAATAGCCGCGATACGAATACTAATCTTCGCACAGATGCCTGGAATGACCGTGATACGAATACTAAACTTCGCAAACATGCCTGGAATGGCCGCGATACGAATACTAATCTTCGCACACATGCCTGGAATGGCCGCGATACGAATACTAATCTTCGCACACATGCCTGGAATGGTCGCGATACGAATACTAAACTTCGAAAACATGCCTGGAGGGCCGCGATACAAATACAACTAGTCTAGAATACATGGGAAACCCCCACAAATCTTCGCAAACATGCCTGGAAGGCCGCGATACATATAAATACGATACATAGTTTACTAAACAAACATACAGTTTACGAAACGAATACTATAACTAAACAACCAACTGTGAACTCGCTCAACTTTGTTGTTGACTCGTTGTTACATGCCTTGCAGGTCAATAGGTACACATGGAGCTTGCACTGGGAGGCGCGGTCGTTGTGGACATGGATCGTGGATGCCATGTTAAACATTTATCATACTTTGGAACTTATACTTGGGTTTTAAACATTATGCTTCCGCTTACTACTTAAATTATGTTTTGATTTGAACACCAGTTATATTGAGGTTGGGTGTTACAATTACTATTATGATATGTTCAATATGAATGGTGGCTTGATCCTGGTCAATTACGCCTTCAAGCGGTGATACTCCGCGTGTGGATTTTGGGGGTGTGACATTTTCACCTCTGACACCACGAGTAGCGACGATGATGATTTCCAGCCGTTTGCTTTACCAGATTTTGGAGATGATATACCGCTAGCTGATGGTCTTCCTGGCGAGGATCTACTTCTTGTTCAGATCCCTGCTCCTTTTCCTCTTGCTCCTTTTCCTCTTGCTCCTTTTCCTCTTGAGGATCTGCCTTATTGAGATTCCTGTCGTTGAGATTTCTTCTGACCATTCTGGTCCTGATTCATTCGAGTCTCTGTCATCTACTACTTTACATACACTGGGATTACAGCGATATCCCACCGATACTGATTCTGACACAGCTATGTCTGTTGCACCTGATATTCCACACAGTGTTGATAATGATTTTGAGTTTGATGATGAGTTTGATCCAGTTTTTCCACACGACTTTGACCATGAGCATGAGATTGAGTTTGTCCCCGATGATCAGCCTTTTGAGGCACCTATCGTTCCTGATGATCAACTCTTTGATATACCCGCTGATCTTGAGCTTGCACCAGTTGGCCTTGAGCCTATTATTGCACCCGAGCCTGTACCTGCTCACGATCCTTTGCCTGAGCATGACCCTGCACCTGTTGATGTACCAGTTGTTGCACCACCTTTGCCTGACCCGATCCCTGCACCTATTGATCATGCTCCTTTTACTGCCCAGATTGACCCCAGATATGCATTCACCCACAATGGGTGGATCGAGGACGATGATGACTTGCCTCCTTTTGTTAGACTTGTTACTCCCCCTCACCTACCTGCACATACACATACACCAGCTGATATTGCCCCGTTTCACCCACATGTGTCAGATGTTCACCACACAGATCTACCCATCACATTTTTACAGGATATTCCACCTCCCCGTCCAGGGGAAGGTCCATCGAGTCAGCAGCCCGGTCAAATACCACATGTGTCAGCAGCCTTTCCTTTCATGCCACCATTTGCACCTGCTACACATACTGTAACATCTGTGCTTGTAATCATTGTGAACAGTTTAGTTATCAATAAAACAATGTTATTTGATCCCAATGTTTGTTTGTTTATGTTTTACATTTTTCATGTTTTGACTTTTGTTCAATTTCAAACTCTATATCGCTTTCTGGAGATTTATACGCAAACTGGTGCGTAAACGTAGTCAGTTTAATGAGAAAAATACTCCGTAACATCAACATATACTTAAAATACCTTAAATAACATTTACATAACTTAGAAATAAGTTTTGAAGGCTTTGGTATGGCAAAAACAAGTTAATTCGCCTACAGGGACTAAATTTGACAAACTGCGAAAGTATGCCAATTTGAACTGTAACAGACATTCCGGAACATGACCATAAGTTAAACATACCATAAATATCCTTTACATAGCTTAGAAATAGGCTTTGAGGGGTTCGGTGTGCTAAAATAAACTTTTGGCTCATTCAGGGACTAAAAGTGTCAAAAAGTGCATAAGTTTGCACTTTCGCGCATAACTTACGTTCTGAATACATCCGGACATCCAAAAATTTATGTAAGTAGTAAAATATTTTATTTTAGTGTTTGGCATAAGAAAAATCCATTCGTCACGCAATTTGGATCGTTTTTCGCGCTTATGCGCATTCCGTCGTAATTAAGCGAACATCGCAACCGTACGGCCAAACGAACCGACATCTGAGATGTTTTCAAGCATATTTCATGTTCCCTATATCTTAACATCATTGTGGAGCTTGAAATTGGGATTGACGGGTGTTAGAAGTGTCGTTACGCAACGAAACAAGGTGCAGGGATTGAAACTATAATTCTGCCAAAGTTAATGGCTTACGGACCGTAAGCCATCACCCTTATGGTCCGTAAGGGATCTCTAGAATCTCAGAAACTTCCAGCCAGCTGTTTATAGCTGTTACCCACTCCCAATCTCAATTCCAAATGTTGATCTCTGATGGTGGGGGCCAATTTGGGTTCCATAACATTCCAACAAGTGTACGGATGAGATTCTATCACGGTTTTCAAGAAACGATCCTAACGGTGGTCCAAATCCTATAAATAGCCAACCCATCACAACTCAAAACCCACTTAATTTCTAAAAACATCTCTAAGTTGAGGTGTAAAAACGCTTTGTACCTGAGACATATTTGGAAATCAAACCTTTTGGGGACCTTTTGTAAGTGTTCCTTCGTTCTTTTATTCTTTTAGCGTTAAAAGTCAAACTTTGTTTGACTTTCTGCGTTGACCAGTTTATGGTCAATGCGAAGTTCGTTTGAACTTCATAACGTGAGCGTAATCACGATGGTTATAGTCCCTAGTGACTATACCTACTGATTACCACGTTATCAAGGCTGAGTGACGAGTCGTAGTTTCGGCCAGAATGCGTATTCTTGCGTATTTTGTAACCAAACTACTCTTAGGTATCAAAACCGTTTGTTTTGACACCAAACCTGGTTTCTAAACTTAGTTAAGCATGTTTTAACATGCTTAGCTCGTCACTTTTAGTTTAGTGCTTATATAGGGTCGTAAGGTAAGCGATCTAAACAATCGCTTATACTTTCGAACCCGACCCATTTGGTCGATCATTACGATCCGATCAAACAAATTAGGTGACCATAGTATATAAGGAATAACCTTCCGAGGTTATACCTTATGGTCACATCGTTTGAGTAGTTGTATGATAGGTAGTATATATGCCTTGGGTAAATTACCAAAATGCCCTTTTGACGCCAAAATTCATTTTAAGCATATGTAACATAACTTTTAACATCTAAACTGATTTGGTAACAATATTAGACATGTTAAGGCATATTTTACTTGTCATAGGACTAGTTAGGCAGTCCGAACGCGTTTTACGCGAACGGCACGTTAAAGTAGCATAAGCTACCTAAACGGGTCGTAATGGGTCAAAAGCACTTAGGTTAGGTTTCGTTTTAGTATGTAGGCTTTGTTAAACCATATTACACGAGTCTCCATACTCGTTTGGTTTACGAACCCTAATTCTATCCAATCCTCCGATTTGGGTCCGGTATATTAACGTAGTTACCTATATTAGGTGCCGTTTGATATCCGTGATCTCTAGCATTGTTTGGTTGTTACTCAAGGACTACAAAGCAATCTCAAGTGAGTACATAGACCCCTCTTTTACTGTTTTCCAAACATTTTGGGGTGAAACACATGTGCCTACTTGTTACTTTCGTGCCTTTCATGCTTTCATATCATATGCTTGTTATATTCATTAGTACATTATAGTACATGATTTCATTACATTTTATGCTATTTATGTCCATTGTGTGCATACTTAGTACATCGTTTTACCCCACATTTCGTGATATGTATGTCCATTATGTGCCTACTTAGTAGATTGTTTTACATTACATTTCACGCAATGTATGTTCATTTGATTACATACTTAGTGCATTGTTTTCACATGCTTACATTTTTGGTATGACATTTGGTTTGTTCCAATGGGACAATATACATTCATTAACATTGATCACGCCGTTCGTTAGTAGGTAGTGGTACCATAAGACTTGACAACTCCCATTCATGAACCCTAGGTTTGTTTGGGTGGAAGGAATGACCATTCGATAAACATCACACAGATAGACCTTTAATTTGTTTAAAGGTCTACCACCACAGTCACAAGGCTTGGATGTATGCATTTTCACAATACCGCATAGATGTTTGTATCAGTATAGCATGCATTTGTTCCACAAAACATAACTTTGACTTAAACTATGTTTAATTCAATACCCTGTTTTTGTGCATTTTACCTATGGTTTAGTTGATATATTTCACATGCCATACATGATATTTTTTGGATACACATTATATGATTTACATTAAACATAAACATTTTAACATTGACATACACATTTGGTGATTTACATTAGACATGGACATTTTGATATGGTTTACACAATAACACTTGACAATTGATTTATACATGAACAATTTACATTGGTGGTTGGTTTGGGTAAATGGTTTGAGTAACTAGGCGTGTGTAATATGATACAAACATGGTGGATACGCCGCTGGTACTTCCTATATATAAGTGTTTGTATAATATTACATATCGTAGCGCTATTTGAATCATTTCAGTATAGACATATTACATTTTACACAAATAACATATTTTTCAAGACATTGTTTATACAATTCATTTTACTGGGCTATTTCATTAACCATACACCTTTCTTTTATATAATCGGTTTTCTTATCGAGTTTTCATATGATTTATAAAAGAAAACACTTAACAAGATTCATGACTAATTTTTATTAAACCTTTCTTATAAAAACCCAAGTCATGAATCCTATTTTCACAAAACCTATGTATCTCACAAGCATTTTTATGCTGACGTACCTATTTTCACATGTGTTTTCAGGAGCGGTCGCTTAGGATGATGATCGTGACACTAGAGCGGACCTGTGCCTTAGAGACTTAAAATAAAGATAGAACTAGTTTAATCATGTTCTGAACTCTTTACTTCCTGTTTAAAGACAATGTAACACTCTTGTTTGACAAATAAAATATATCGTTGTATGCCATGGTTGTGAAACAATAATTCTGTTACAACACTCCCCGACGTTTCCGCCACGATTTGATGTTTTACGTGGTCGGGGTGTGACACATACTGCACCTTTTGCTTCTGCACCATCGGGCGAGCCACTTATCTGGTTTCCGCCTAACACGATGCCTGTTTCTGATCCATACCATCCCTTCCACATTGGTTATACAAGGGATGATTTGCTTTTGTCGTTATAGCTCTCCAACAGAAGATGTTGTGTCGGAGAGTCATGGAGTTAGAGAGGATCCCGCGTCCTCCGCCTTGTCCTTGTCAGTCACCATTCGCGACTCCGCCCGCTCCTGCCATACCCAGATTTTGACTTCCGTTTTCTTACTATGCAACAACAGGTTAGTTACCTGCTGCGTATCGTTCATGCTCTGGAGGAGGATTTAGCACATTTGCGTAGGTTGCTTTTCGTTCCTCCACCTCCTCCTCCACCATCAGCATAGCAGTTTTTGGTTTTATGCAGGTGGCATACTTTTGGTGAGAGTGCAGCTATTGAGCCCAGATTGCACAACTTTTTGAAGACCACATTTCTTTTGACTTTTAATTGTTGTAGTTTGGTGGATAGTATGGACAAGGGTGATGTGACCCTGTAGTCCTTTTTGGTTGTGATATGATACATTTGGTGAACTTGTAAAACTGTAATGGTGATCATTGATATATGAAAGCTCAATCGCAACATTCTCATTACATACATTGTTGAATTACTTGTTAGAATTATGACATGGCATGTTATGTGTTTACTTGCGTTGATAAATGTTATTACATACGCATACTACATACTTATATGCATAAGACCTGACCTATACAATCTTCTTATAGAAGATGCCTCCACGAAGGGAAACTCGATTGCCCACTACTGAGGCCGAGTTACAAGAACGGATTTCACGAGCGATAGCAGATTACGAGGCCTCACGCGCTGAAACTAGCGGGGGTACCTCGAGGAACAACCCACCTCATGGTAATGTTTAAGTCGCTTGAGACACATTACGTTACATTTGGATATTCCATGTGCGTTTGCTAATGCTTTCTGTGAATCACGTTACTTGTACAGGCTGTACCTATAAACAGTTCTTAGACTGTAAACCGCTGAATTTCGACGGCACCGGGGGTTCTGTGGCCTTTGTTAGATGGACGGAGAAGACCGATTCTGTGAAAAGAATGATTAAATGTGCTCCGGAACACCAAGTAACCCACATCTCCGTATTTTTCTTAGATGGAGCGCTTTCATGGTGGAATCTCCAAGTCCAAACTCTGGGAGAGGTAGCAGCATACGCTTTGACTTGGAATGAAATGAAGGAACTCATGCGTAAAAAGTATTGCTCCAGGGCTGAAATCCAAAAGTTAGAAACTGAATTCTGGAACCTCAAGATGGACGGCCCGAAGATCGCCGAATATGTGCAGAGATTTCACGATCTATCTCGCGTGGTACCATACATGGTTAACCCGGAATTCAAGCGCGTTGAGCGTTTCATTTGGGGGTTGGCACCTCAGATTATGAGTATGGTGACAACGTCAAAACCTGCTACGATTACTGAGGCTATTGATCTGAGCGTGTCACTGACCGAGGAAGCTATCTGTTGGTGCATAAATGTCTGTTAACTTCATCTTTATAGAGACTTGTGTCTAGATAGGATAAGCCAGAGCACAGCAGGTTAGATATTAGATTTTACATGTTATAGGGGTATTTCGCATGAAATAACAAGTGCTATTTCGTACGAAATTACCACTCCTATATATACCCAACCTGCTAGTTCATTTGTAACGGTTTTGATTTCAGAGCCGAGGTGCTGCCAGTTTGTCAAACGATCAGGATTGCTTTGAAATCATTAATAAAACGATAATTAAGAGGAATTAAGCTGTTTCACGTCTATATCACTGATTCCGCCTTTGATATGATCATAAACTCTTCTGATTGACTCGTTAGGGTCACACGACGATCCAACAAGTGGTATCAGAGCACAGGAAGAAGAGTTTATACCTATTCAGCTTGTTTTCATCACTTCTACTCATTCTTTTCAAAATTAAACGAGATTTAACGAAAAAAATGGATTGAATTTCACATATATTACGTAAAACACTGTTTTAATGAATCCTTGAAAGGATTGGACCAAAATTCGAACAAAATCTGGATCAATTTGACAAAATGGTGGCCGAAATGATGATGTCATCATTATTTCGCATGGAATAGCCTTTTAATTTCGCACGAAATTAAACTTTGTGATTAATTTCGTTTGAAATTGCTGTTGATTTCACACGAAATTAGATTTCGTTTGAGGATTTCATACGAAATCACTATTTCGCACCAAATTGGCTTAATTTCGTTTGAATCTAAGCTAATTTCGCACAAAATTATTTTTCGCTTGGTAATTTCATTTGAAAACAATATTTCGTGTGACAACTCTTATTTTGTTTGAGTTAATATTTCGTTTGAAGGCTGTTCATTTTGTTTGAACTAATTTTGTTTGAAACTGTTTTGTTAAAATCAAAAAAATTTCTATGTGTTTGTTGATTGTTTCAGATACGTGAAGATGGATGATTTTATGAATCCATTCAGTGACGTTTTTGCTTTCACAGGAAACACCGAAGATAATACATCAAACAACACAAATGAAAATGCTCCAACTGCGAAGAAAACTCTTTCTAATGCTTTGAGTGTGGAGAGTGCATATGGCACATACAACAAACCGCCCAAACTGATGGTGATCGAAGAATACAATAGATGGGCTAAAAGGTTTGAAGAGTGGCTAAAAGCTTTTGCATATCTCAGTTGGAAGAACATGAAGAATCGTTTTGATATGGGAAGAACAGATTATGAAAATATAGCGGATAATGAAGTTGAAAATTTTGTTGCTGAACAAAAAGGCATTGCTTTACTTCATCAGTCCGTGAGGGATGACATAATATCGTTGATTGAATACACAAATTCGATAGATCTATGGGAGAAACTGAAAGTAAAATGTGTGGGTAGTGTCGAGATTGTTAAAAACAAAAAGAAATTGTTAAGAAAAGAATTTGATTTGTTTGGTTGTTTGAAAAACGAATCTGTGCCAAAGTTGATTGAAAGATTCGGACATTTGAAGCTAGAACTTGTAAGACACGGAATCGTGTACACTCAAGAAGAATTGGTTGACAAATTGTTTGACTCACTGCCTGATGATAAAGACTGGCAGTATTTTGCTTTGATGCTGAAAAACACAGTTGAACCAACTAAACTGACAGTTGATTTGTTAATCGAAAGATTGGAAAGTCATGAGTTGGAGATCAGGAAATCGAACAAAGTCAACAACTCCTCATATCAGCAGAATGTTGAGCTGTATTACCGAGGAAGTATGATCCCGAAATCTGTGTCACCAAAAACAACATTTTCAGCAGAAAATTCAAACACGGTGAATCATGAAACTCCAAGCAGTGGTTTTCATGGTGGTTCATCGTCAACTACTTCAAGTCAATCAGTTCCAAAGAATATGTTTCAATGTAACATTGCTGTGGATCTAAAGAATGCTCAAAATTTTAGTGAGGAATCCGCAAAGCAGCAAATGGTGTTTTTAGCGTCTGTTCTAGAATCATACGAAAGCCTTGTTGCGGGCAAGATTGGAAACACTAACCTCACCAAGGAGGACTATGATCAGATCGACCCAGAAGAGATGGAGTTGATAGATATCAGGTGGTGTATGGCGAGTGCGGTTAGGAGAGCGCAAAGATTCATGGAGATTACCGGTAGACATTCTATTGGTGGACCTTCAACCAAGCTAGGGTTTGATAAGTCGAAGGTCACGTGCCTTAAATATAAACAAAAAAGGTCATTTTAAAAGAGAATGTCGAAATGCATATGCTGATGATACGGCAAATCCGTTCCGTGAAGATTACTACAAAAGAGCAATCTATCATCAGAACAAATCTGAATCCCCCAGAATGAAGCAGATAGAAGAAAATCCCAAAGAAAAATCCAGAGCACTTGCTGTTATTCATGACGATGAGGGATATGATTGGAGTCAAGTGTTACCAGAAGAAGATGCAGTGGGCTATGCGTTTGTGACAAAGATTGTTCCTTTTAAAGATTCCAGAACAGAAGAAGTGAAATATATCAACAGAAAGATGAAAGCTCAGAACATGAAAAGTAAAATTTATCATACATGGAAAGAAGCAAAAAAGGCAAATATATGGGATGCTGATAGAGAATGTTACCTAGATCCCAAAGGAAACATAGCTGTTGATCCAGATTCTGTAAACATTGAAACACTCACTGAGCAAATTGCAGCAGAAGAAGAAGCATATCAGAGAATGTGGTGGGGAGGAGGAGAAGCTGAAGAAAAATAAAAAGAAAAAGAAAAAGAGAAGGAGCTGCAGACAAAGAAAGCTGATGACGGGATTATTGACACGTCACAAGAATTCACAGCTGAAAATTTGAAGAAGATGGCTGACAAAGTACTTGCTGCAACAGAGCTAGAGGTAGTTTCTGGTTCTGGAACTGAGTCTAAAAGCAAGGTCAGTCAGAATGATGCAATCAATGAGTCAGGTAAGAAAGCTAAAACTGAAAGTGACTGCAAAAATTGCATGAAAGACTACAAGGTTTGTATACACTTGCTTACCTCAGCGGTAAAAAGACCGAAGAACTGACAGGAAGAGTCAGAGACGTTGAAGATCAGATCTGAAACCATGACAAAATGTTAAAAGCTTCAAATGAACGATTAAAAGAATTAACTGAGAAAATCAAAAAAGATAAAAGTGATGTAGAAAGAATTAGGAAAGAAAACGAAAAGTTAATTCATGAAAACCGTCAACTTTCAGAAAATTTTGAGAAGCTAAAACGAATGGTAAAAGATTCTGATGAAAGAAATGGTAAAACAACCAAAGAGAATCTTCAACTATCAGGAGTTCTTAGAGTAAAAGAATAGCAAATCAATCAACAACTGGATGAGATTGCTAAGTTGAAGCTTCAGTTTCAAGAAGCTAAAATTGAAAATGAACGCATTCAGTTGAAACTGAACAGTTACAACTCCGCAAGTTTTGTTCTTCAACATATCGTTCCTAAACCAATTGGGAAAAACAAAGCAGGCGAAGATGTATACTCTGATGGAACCGGGGTTGGGTATTATCAGGTTCCACCACCTGTTTTAAATAATTTTTCAAAGAAAAAATCAGTGTTGGTTAATGATGAAGAAGAAAGTGAAGTTAAACTTCCAGACACAATCGATGTCACATTCACTTCATCTTCCAATGAAGATAGTGTCCAATCTGAAGTTGTGAAAAAAATGGTTGAAAATGTTTTAAAGTCTGAAAGTGACACTACTGAGGATGATGAATGCTTTTTGGACAAATATATTCCAAAATCAAAATCCAAAAACAACTTAAGTGAAGAACCAAATCTTGTGATGTACAAGATGGCTGGATCTGATAAGTTGTATTCAAATCGTGATTTTCCTTTGGAGAATGTGAATGTAGGTAAATTGAGAAATGTGTTCAAGTTGATTGAAATTGATGTGTCTGAGATCGAAGGTTTGAAACATTCTGAAAGGCAATTAAACTTTGGAAAAGATAAAGCTTACTACAAAAAACCTGTTGTACCGCCGTGTTTTTCTAACAACTATCAAAACAAATGGTCGGGTAGTTATTAGGGTGGTAAGAAAAATCAAAGAAGGAATTTTCAAAACCAGAATTTTGTTGAGAAAAAGGTGTTTGTAAAAAGCTCGAGTTCTCATTCCGAGCAGGAATCTGAAATTTTTTCAAAAACAAATGAAGAGTTTTTAAAGAAAAGGCCTCACAGCCTCAGACCGAAGGCACAAGTCGGGTATCTAATACTCGTACATGCTTCAAGTGCAACAAAGTTGGACACATTGCACGAATGTGCACCAACTTAAAGTCTAAGTCTGAAGTTGTTGAGAGTTAGAAAAGGAAAGTTGATACAAAAGGCAAAGCTCCAATGGTTGTTGAGAAGAATGTTTTGAAAAATGAAAACACAAAAATCAAAACTAAATCTGTAAAAAATGTGGTAACTAAAAATGATAAATTTTACAAACGAGTTGCTTCGTCTCAACAAGCATGGAAACCAAAATCAGAAGAAAAGAAACCAAGTTTTCTTAAACCAAAGGTGTCTGAGACTGCAAAAACATCATCTTCAACTAAAAAGATGAATGTACCTTTGGATTACTATGAGAAGAAATTCAGCCGCTTGCTATACACTCAATCGGGTTCTTACAGTGAAGAAATTCAACAAGACATGTTTCGAGCTGATCAATAACCGCAAACCTAACCTAAAGTATCTAGAACCGTTTGGGTCTCCCTGTACAGTTCTAGAACCTTATGGTAAATTTCGTGCAAAGAGCATTGAGGGAATTTTCGTGGGTTATGCAAGTCCATTAAAGCGAGTCTTTGTTCCAAGTTTGAAGCGGATTATCGAAGCACATAATGTTGAGTGTCAGAGTTATACCATGCCACCTCAGAATCCAGGCGACTCATGGCGTTTTATTTACGATACACTGTGGGATTCGTTTGACATAGAAGAAGAACCAGATTTCTTTGAAGAGTTGGATATTCTGAGAGAATATGAAGAATCACAAGAAAGGTTTCCAGTGTCACACCCTGGCTTTGCGGAAGCGTGGTTAATTTTGGTGTGACTTCTTAATACCATAGCTTAACCATAACAAGCTATATGAATTTAAAAACCATGCAAGTCATCCATTAAGTTTTAAAAACCAAAATACAGTACCATTGTTTTAACCAACAACCATAACCTTGTTCAACAACATTACAACTTTTAACATAACATAAACGTGGTTTAAGGACTGTGTCTTGTCCGGGAAAGAGACACATCCCCTAAACCCTGATGACTTCATGACAAGTGCAGCGGAAAACGTTCCATACCGTGCCAGATCTCGTTAATTTCCTGAAATACATGTGAGTTGAAAAATCAACAATAATGTTGAGCGAGTTCATGTGTAAGTGAGTATGTAAAACACTTGTGAGTATAAAATAGTTGTGGTATGTAGCAGTTGTAAGAGGACTTGTGATCACCAATGGTTTGCAAGGCCACTGACATATGTGAAGTGCAAATAGGGAGACTCAAACCTAGCAGATTTCGCCACGGCATTTGTATGTGGACAAAGTCACCCCACGGTCCGTTTCTAGTTTGGCCGGGGGCTGGGCTCGCTACACCCAGATAGATCTACCGCTCCTGTCCCTCGGTCCCTCCATGAGGACTAATGGCCCCATGTGTTCCTATCCACTCACATGATCGTATAACACCTCCTTACGTTAAACATACCGTTGTAAAGTACTCGTAAATCATAGTAACATGTATTTCACCCCCGCGGTTAAGTAAACTGAAAACAGTTAGAGAAAAGGGGGACATGAACTCACAGTGAATGCGCGTCTCTACCAAGTGTCTCCAATACAGTAAGCTGTGCAACGACCTACAAGTGCTAATTCTATTAGACGGACGGCCGTGCTTTAGCTTTATAGTTTATGTCTTTGGGAAATAGTTAGACAACTATTTCGTGTTTATGTTCCGTATACACTTGGTAGTTATTCTTCTTCCCAAGGATGGGGGATACAATACATGTGCGTAAGTTACGTTTTATCGATCTTGTGGTAATGTAATTACCGGTGTAACTTATATGTTAATGTGGAAGCGTTCGCAAAGTTTTGGAATCAATAACGCTTGTAAATATTATTTCTACTCTAAAATAATATTTATGTATTTTCACAAAATAATCATAAACAGTGTTGTGACAAAAATATTTATGACGTTAATCTTTGTGAAAATCCCACCTCCGAATATTTAGTAAAATATAGTGCTGGCGAAATTTTATGTTTCGAAAGTATGTCCAAAAATAGTTCTAACACTTGTTGTGTAAATAATTCTAAGTGTCAAGTTTTTAGAAAAAATTTCGCCAGAGTTTCCTCTGTAACTGGAGGTGGCCACGCTTTCAAGCGTATCATTTTCTTTTAACAAATCAATTCAACAATCTTCTTTATTCAATCAAACAATTTCCGACACATCAAACTAGTCGACAAGTATGTAAATGTGCATAATCGCATGAACTTGTAGTTTTTCCGCATCTTTAATGTAAACACCCTTTATACACGTAGATCTCTATATAAAGTAACTTTAATCTTGTAGAAACCCCGTGTTTAAAGAAATCCGTCTTTACAACTTCTAGTCATTTTTTTTTTCCAAAAAAAAAAAAATAGTTATTTGTCGGATCTTTCCATTTCACAAGTGTCTACACACTTGTGGTTTATAAAATCATATTTATTAGTGTAAGATCCATCCTTAGAAAAACATGATTCCTTTAAAGTGTGGTCTTTCTAAAATACCACTTGCGGATACGTAGATCCGCTAGTTTTAAACACCATTTTACCGGTTAAATCACTTTTACACAAGTAAAATATTTCTACACAAGTTCATGTATCTTGTGTGGTAGTGTTTCACCTTTAACCCTTGTATTTAGTCAAAAACGAGCTTATGTAAAGATACATGATCTTACAAAGTCGGGTTAAACGGAGATCCGAGCTACCACATCATAGATCGGGTCTAGATAAACACAAATCTCAAATACTACAACTTTTACACAAGTTATATGCTATTAACCACCACTTTTATAGTTTTTACTAGACTTTTGATCATCATCTTTCATTTTAACAAGATTCAACAGACATAACTTCTTTTAACCACTTTAGATATGTGTAAAAACAAGTTTTAAAAGATATACCTCTAGCTCAAGGCTAGGGAAGATCTTTGGCGGAAAAGTGGTGGATAAAAGCTAACGGTAGAGGTCCTTCTTGTTCCGCTTGCTCCGAGGCTCCTAATACGCGATCTTGGATGTTTGTATGATGATGGAATGGAGTGAACAAGAGTCGAAGGTGGGTGTGTGAATGAGGGGTGTTCGGCCGAGAGCTTTGTGAGGGAGAGAGAGTAGTATTGTGTGAAGTGGTTAAGTGATAATGATCAAGGGTGGTTAGTGTTATTTTATAGACAAACTTAATGGCAATTACCCAAGGGTTAATATGTCCCCTAGATTTTATGCATACATGATCTAGCAAATCACATGGTACAAGGGTGGTGCCCCCTAGGTAACCGATCGGTTGGGGGGGGGGGGGCCTCTTGTTCGATTTTAAGTAGATGGTTAGGAAAATTAGTTTAGTTAAATAAGTTAACCAAGTATTTAACTTAGTTAGTTGTATGTTACACGTTTTGGCGGGTGTTAGGGTAATCAGGGACCCTAACTGGCTCAGAAAAATAAAAATAGTGAAAATAGTAATATTTTCATGTTCCGGGTAAAGTCCGGGTGTCCGGTTGGATAGAAATCCGTTAAAGTGTTACAAAAGCTTTAAAGTGTCGTTATTATATTTTTAGTGACACAATTTGTTTTCCCGACACTTTAGAAAGTGTCTAGTGGTATTTTCTCATGTTCTGGCACTTTACTAGTCAGCTAGAAGCTGGATTAATTTTTAAAGTGCTGTGTTTGGTACTTAAAGTACGTTCTTGGCACATCCGAATCAGTGTATCTTATCCCTAGAGACGCGGTACCATAACCCTTATATCCCTACACTCACTACCAGTGTAGTCAAAATATATGAGGCTCTTAACAGGCCTTAGAGGCAGTGTCTGCCTGATGCTGGTCATGTCAGCATGTTTGCCGTGTATCCGTTTAGTGCTACTGTGCTTTTTGTGCATCATGTTTGTCACTAGGGTTCAGTATGTAATTAATGTAGTGACAGCAAATAAAGTATGATGCAAGTAAGTGCATGTATCATTATGCAGGTAGCAGTTTATCAGCTAGTTTCAATCAAGCACAGTAATTAAGCAGTAATTAATCATTAATTAAGTTGTACGGATACCTGGTTTAGTGCGGGTTGCCACATTCTCCCCCCGTTAAATAAATTTCGTCCTGAAATTTAAGTTCTGCTTGTAGATGCAGAGTTCTTAGGAAATAAGTGGGGGTATTTCTCTTTCATCCGGTCCTCACGTTCCCATGTGAATTCAGGACCGTGTCTGGCATTCCAACGAACCTTGACGAGTTTGACACTGCTCCGGCGGGTCTTGTTAACTTTCCAATCCGTGACCTCAACAGGTTCTTCAACAAAGTGGAGCGTGTCGTCAATATGAATCTCGTCGATAGGAATGCCAACGTCAATTTGAGTTGGACTTTTCTTTAGATTGGATACATGAAATGTATCGTGAACACCATTCAGTTCAGCAGGTAGGTCCAACTTGTATGCTACTGTCCCAATTCTTTCCAGAATTCTGAAGGGACCAATGTAGCGCGGATTTAACTTTCCACGCTTTCCAAAGCGCGCCACCCCTTTCCAGGGTGATACCTTCAGTAAAACCATTTCTCCAACTTGAAAATCCACATGTTTTCGGTTTGGATCCGCATAGGCCTTTTGTCTGTGGCGAGCGGCTTCGATGCGTTTAAGGCCTCAAATAGTGGTGATCGGCACTTGCGTCCGTATAGGGCCTCAAATGGCGCGACACCAATACTGGTGTGGTAGCTGTTGTTGTATGAAAATTCGACCAAAGGTAAGTGTTTATCCCAGCTACCGCCTAAATCCATAACACATGCCCTCAGCATGTCTTCCAAGGTTTGTATCGTTCGCTCGCTCTGGCCGTCAGTTTGCGGATGGAACGCAGTGCTCAGATTCAATTGTGAGCCAAAAGATTCTTGGAAAGATTGCCATATTCTTGACACAAATCTTCCGTCTCTATCAGAGATGATCGAGAGTGGTACTCCATGACGTGCTACGATCTCTCTCATGTAAATTTCCGCAAGTTTACTAGTACTGTCTTTCTCCTTGATTGGCAGAAAGTGTGCGGATTTTGTTAGGCGGTCAACGATCACCCAAATCATATCATGGCCTCTTGGCGTTCTTGGTAATTTTGTAACAAAATCCATTGAGATTTGTTCCCATTTCCACTTGGGAATCTCAGGTTGTTGCAGAAGTCCCGAAGGCTTCTGGTATTCCGCCTTGACTTTAGCGCACGTTAAACATTTGCTCACGTAAACAGCAACGTCGCCTTTCATCCTAGGCCACCAATAGTAGTCTTTGAGATCCTGGTACATCTTATCCGATCCAGGGTGGATAGAGTACCGTGACTTGTGCGCTTCGTCGAAAATAACTTCCCTTAATCCACCAAACAGAGGAACCCAAATTCATTTCTCAAAACATAACGTTCCTTCCTCGTTTGGTACCAAAAGCTTCTCCATTCCACGGACATATTCTTCCTCAAGGTTTCCCTCTTTGAGAGCTTCCTTTTGTGCAGCACGAATGCGCAAGGAAAGGTCGGTTCGTATAATCATTTCCAAAGCTCTAACCCTTATGGGCTTGATTCTTTCTTTACGACTTAGGGCATCGGCGACTACATTCGCCTTCCCTGGATGATATTTTATCTCGCAGTCGTAGTCGCTTAACAATTCAACCCATCGTCTTTGCCTCATATTCAATTCCTTCTGGTTGAATATATGCTGTAGGCTTTTGTGGTCTGTGAAGATTGTGCACTTCGTACCATACAGGTAGTGTCTCCAGATCTTTAGTGCAAAAACCACTGCGCCAAGCTCTAAATCGTGTGTGGTATAGTTCTTTTCATGCACCTTCAGTTGGCGTGATGCGTAAGCAATGACCTTTTGGCGTTGCATCAACACACAACCCAATCCTTGACGCGATGCGTCGCAGTATACCACAAAGTCATCAGTGCCTTCTGGTAGAGCTAAGATTGGCGCGTTACAAAGCTTATCCTTCAGTATCTGAAATGCTTCATCCTGTTTGATTCCCCAATCAAACGTCTTGTCCTTCTGCGTGAGGAGCGTCAAAGGTTGAGCAATTTTCGAGAAATCCTCGATGAACCTTCGGTAGTAACCAGCCAAACCCAAGAATTGCCGAATCTCGGTTGGCGTTGTAGGCGTCTTCCAATCCTTGATCGCCTCGATCTTTGTGGGATCAACATGAATTCCATCCCCATTAACCACATGTCCAAGAAACTGGACTTCGCGTAGCCAGAACTCGCACTTGGAGAATTTGGCGTACAGCTGTTCCTTCTTTAGCAGCTCCAGTATGGTTCTAAGATGCTGTTCGTGTTCAGCCTTCGTCTTTGAGTAAATCAGGATGTCGTCGATGAATACAATCACGAACTTGTCTAAGTATGGCTTGCAAACCCTATTCATCAAGTCCATGAATACCGCAGGCGCGTTTGTCAAACCAAATGGCATAACGAGGAACTCGTAGTGTCCATAACGAGTTCGGAAGGCTGTTTTCGGGATACTTTCCTCCTGTATCCTTAGTTGATGGTATCCAGATCGAAGATCGATCTTAGAGTAACAGCTTGAACCTTGAAGTTGGTCGAACAGATCATCGATTCTTGGCAGAGGATGCCTGTTCTTGATCGTCAGCTTGTTCAATTCTCTGTAGTCAATACACATGCGGAAACTTCCGTCCTTCTTCTTGACAAACAAGACCGGAGCTCCCCAAGGCGAGAAGCTTGGTCGGATAAAACCCTTGTCTAACAACTCTTGAAGTTGCGTCGACAATTCCTGCATCTCAGACGGCGCAAGTCTGTAAGGTGCCTTAGCTACAGGCGCTGCGCCTGGAACTAAGTCAATGTGAAACTCCACTTGCCTCTGAGGTGGCAGTCCGGGTAGGTCTTCTGGGAAGACTTCTGGATACTCCCTTACGACAGGGATGTCTTCGATCCTTGGTTCGGCAGCCTTCTTGTCTACGATGTGTGCCAGGAAAGCAACACATCCCTTCTGTAAACACTTCCTTGCTTTCAAGCAGCTGATAAATCTTAGCGGCGTGTCACGCTTCTCTCCGTGAACCACAATCGTCTCACCATCATCGGTTGGGATGCGAACAACTTTCTCGTGACATACTATCTCAGCCTTGTTTCTGGATAACCAATCCATTCCTACCACCACGTCGAAGTTTCCCAGTTGGACTGGTAGTAGATCCAGAGTAAACTCGCGTTCTCCCAATTCTATCACGCAACCTCTGATTACTTCGTCGGCTCCAACTAATTTTCCATTAGCTAATTCGATCGAGTAGGGAATGTCTAACTTAGTAGCAGCTAACCCAAGCATATTTTTAAATTCTAACGACACGAAGCTATAGTCGGCACCAGTATCAAATAAAACGGATGCATAGCGTTGATTGATAGGGAACGTACCCGTAACAACATTTGGATCTTGGCGTGCTTCTCTAGCTTCGAGCTGGAACACCCTACCACGGGCCTGGTTCAACGTTGGGCAATTCTTCTTAAAATGCCCAATTTCCCCGCAGTTATAGCATCCGAGTTTCTGCCCGTTTCCATCCCCGTTTCCAGCTGGGGTGTTGTTCTGGTTGGCATTGTTGCCTCGGTTTCTGTTTCCTCCAAAATTTCCTGGTAGGCGGTTTCCATTTCCACCACGGTTATCATTCCTATTTCCATATCCTCCCTGGCCTCCGCGGCCTGCACTAGCCCAACATGATTCCCTTGTGTGGCCCGGTTTTCCACAAGATTCACAAACTCTTATGTTACAAGGGCCAGTGTGGTGGCGTTGGCAGTTGTTGCATCTGGGCTGGGTGCCCTGGTACCCTTTTCCTCTCTTGGTACTGCCAGCTGATTTTCCTTTCTTTACTGCCATACTGACGCCTTGTTTGAAGTTTGAAAACTTCCTTTTGTTATCACCTGAGGACTCAACGTGAGTCTCTGTCTTCTTTGCCTTGACTTCATCAAACTTGTTTAAACGGATCGCCTCCTCGGTGAGAGCCACGCTCAAATCGATGGCTTCAGTGATAGTTGCTGGTTTGGAGGAGGTTACCATGCTTATTATTTGGGGAGCCAAACCCCAAATGAAGCGCTCGATTCGCTTGTATTCTGGCGTAACCATGTAAGGAACCACTTGAGATAGGTCGTGAAACCTCTGGACGTATTCCGCAATCTTAGGTCCATCCATCTTTAAGTGCCAAAATTCAGTCTCCAACCTTTGAATTTCTGCGCGTGAAAAGTACTTTTTGCGCATCAGTTCTTTCAATTCGGCCCAAGTCAGGGCGTAGGCGGCAGCTTCGCCTAGTGTTTGGACTTGTAAGTTCCACCAAGATAGGGCTCCGTCTAGAAACAGCCCTGAAATGTATGTGACTTGCTGATCCTCGGCACACTTGCTCATGCGTAACACAGAATCGGTTTTCTCAGCCCAGCGGGTAAAGGCAACTGCACCTCCTGTGCCATCGAAGTTAACTGGTTTGCAGTCTAAGAACTGCTTGTAGGTGCATCCTGCACGTATGTTAAAACAGGTGTTTGGCATTAGCATCATTGCTAAAGATGTCCAGCTAGGACAAGGTAGGTTCGAATGGCGTGGTATTACCGTGTGGTGGATTGTTATTGCCTTGGTTAACACTTCCGCTCGCTCCTGGCTGAGATGCTGCGTACTGTGCTATGGCAGCAGCAATAATCTGCTGGAGTTCTGCCTCGTTTGTTGGCATGTTTGGTTCGCGTCTTGGCGACATCTTCTAAAAGATGGTTTAAGTTGGTTAGGCCATAGTAGGGCTCCGTTGTTATAATACGTAAATCAGTTCGTAGTATAGTGTACGTATATAACGGTAGTAATAGTATAATCACATAATATCTCAGGTTATCACACATCACAAATATCAATCACACACATCCCATGTCAAAAACATAAACAAGTAATCAAGCGAATCCGAATATGGTGAGAAAACTGCGATTGCCATATAAATGAGACCACATCGTAAGTGTATACATACAATCATCAATCACTAGGGGCTACATCACCCCTGTCAAAAGCTACATCAGTATCAATACAATATCAAGTACATAACAAAAGTCAAGTCATAACGTAGTCTCCCCAAAACGCTGTGCAGTCAAAAAGCAATCGCCGCCTTCTCACTTCGCCTACCCATGTGGCACCGATGAGCTCTAAGCAGATGGTGGTGGAGGAGGGGGAAAATGGGTATAAAACAAATGGCGCAACTGTAACCAGTCCGCCTCCATCGCCTGCTGTGTACGAATAATGGAAGCAATCTGCTGCTCCAAAGTAGTAAGACGAGCAGCATAGTCAGGGGGTAATGGTCGTGATGGCTGCAACGGAGAGGGTACCCGGCCATGGCACTGACATGGCTGCAGATGGGCTCTCTCCAACTCCTGTAGTCGCTGCTCATGCGACTCATGCTGGTATACAAACGACATCAATACATCCTCAATGGTATGTCCCACGTGGAACCTGTGGTATGGATCAGTGGGTGGCATGGGGGAAAACGGTGACCACAGCAGTGGCTCACGTGTGGGGTCAAAGGATGCCACACCAAAAGGAGCTGTAGTAGGTGGAACAAAAGGAATCTGAGGCATGAAAGGCATGGGCATCGGTACATGCCCATCAGGGTGTGCTGAAGAGCCCTCTCCAGGCCCTGCTGGAGGTATAAACATAGGAACCTGAAACGAAAAGTCAACATGTGGTGCAACAGGAATCTGTGGAGGGAATGGGGGAACGTCCTCGTCTGCCGGTATCCAGCCATGCTGTGCAGACTCATCCGGTGGATCCATATGTGCCGCGAACGGTGCATGTCCGGGCTCTAGGGGAACGGGATCAAATAAGGGAGCAACAACAGGGTGAACGGGTGCCAAGGGCTCGAAAGGAGGGTCAACTGGTACAGCAACAATGGGTAAAGGACCAATGGGATCAACAGGAACATCTATGTGGTGATCATCAGCAATGGGCTCAAAAGGTACATCAGCATGCGCAGGGTCATGCTCTGGTAAAGGATCAAGAGCGGCTGCCTGCTCAGGAGCAATGGCAGGCTCAAAGTCATCAAACGCCATGTCAAACTCAAAATCTGGGTCAATCGGATTAATAGGATCTGCTGGATCCTCCATCAACTCGTCCATCGGGACAAACTCTAAATCACGGTCAGGATCAAATCCTGGTGGAAACATAGGATCTGAATCCTCCTCGTCGTCATGGTCAAAAACAAGTCCAGGTATGGAAGCAACAGAAAAAGCCTGGTCAGAATCGGACCCATGGGAGAAGTGCTGCGCACTATGAGCATGTGTGGGTACAGAAGCCACAGACTCAAAGGAGTCCGCGACTGGGGAATGTGCAGGTGACTCCGCAGCCGGAGCATCTGCGATCAGTAAGGGAGCAACAGCAGGTAGGGCCTCGCCCTGAGCATCCTCCAAAGGCTCCTCCTCAAACATATCGACGTCGTCCTCCTCGTCGTCGATGGGTAAAACAGGGTATGCTGCAAGGGGTACTGGAGCAGGGATCACAACGAGTGGTAGATCCCCTGCTGGAAGATCAACTGGGAGCTCATCAACGCCGTCGGGTAAGGCGAATGGCTGAAAGTCATCATCATCCGTGCTGGTGAAGTCTGACGTATAAACCTCGTGCTCTGATGACTCAATGTCGTCTGAAACGATAGGCCTCGGGCCTGTGGTGCCTGAACCACCAGTGTCTGCAGAATCCATGTGTCTGTAACATATACACAAACATGCACAAATAGTCAATCATAAATCAAGTAATCACATAAGTCATCAAGTAAGGCATCACATAATCCTCCTAGTCTTACTAGCCAATACCATCCAGTCTACCAGACTGCTCTATCCTTTACTTAAACCAAACCTCGATCCTCTAGATCGATCCTATAACAAACCAACGTGCTCAACTACCTTGTTCACCTCGATCCTCCAGATCGATCCTATAACAAACCAACGTGCTCAACTACCTTGTTCACCTCGATCCTCAAGATCGATCCTATAACAAACCAACGTGCTCGACTACCTTAATCATCTCGATCCTCCAGATCGATCCTCAGCCCTCCAAGCTGAACTTATAATTAATAAAATGTGCTCAACATTTGTTTGTAAAAAGTGTGGATCTGGACTTAAGTGGTATGCAGAAAATGTTTTCGTGAGAGCCCTAGTGATCATAGTCTAGACTCGAGACAGAATCCTAGTTCGCTATGATCAGAGCTCTGATACCAAGCTGTCACACCCTGGCTTTGCGGAAGCGTGGTTAATTTTGGTGTGACTTCTTAATACCATAGCTTAACCATAACAAGCTATATGAATTTAAAAACCATGCAAGTCATCCATTAAGTTTTAAAAACCAAAATACAGTACCATTGTTTTAACCAACAACCATAACCTTGTTCAACAACATTACAACTTTTAACATAACATAAACGTGGTTTAAGGACTGTGTCTTGTCCGGGAAAGAGACACATCCCCTAAACCCTGATGACTTCATGACAAGTGCAGCGGAAAACGTTCCATACCGTGCCAGATCTCGTTAATTTCCTGAAATACATGTGAGTTGAAAAATCAACAATAATGTTGAGCGAGTTCATGTGTAAGTGAGTATGTAAAACACTTGTGAGTATAAAATAGTTGTGGTATGTAGCAGTTGTAAGAGGACTTGTGATCACCAATGGTTTGCAAGGCCACTGACATATGTGAAGTGCAAATAGGGAGACTCAAACCTAGCAGATTTCGCCACGGCATTTGTATGTGGACAAAGTCACCCCACGGTCCGTTTCTAGTTTGGCCGGGGGCTGGGCTCGCTACACCCAGATAGATCTACCGCTCCTGTCCCTCGGTCCCTCCATGAGGACTAATGGCCCCATGTGTTCCTATCCACTCACATGATCGTATAACACCTCCTTACGTTAAACATACCGTTGTAAAGTACTCGTAAATCATAGTAACATGTATTTCACCCCCGCGGTTAAGTAAACTGAAAACAGTTAGAGAAAAGGGGGACATGAACTCACAGTGAATGCGCGTCTCTACCAAGTGTCTCCAATACAGTAAGCTGTGCAACGACCTACAAGTGCTAATTCTATTAGACGGACGGCCGTGCTTTAGCTTTATAGTTTATGTCTTTGGGAAATAGTTAGACAACTATTTCGTGTTTATGTTCCGTATACACTTGGTAGTTATTCTTCTTCCCAAGGATGGGGGATACAATACATGTGCGTAAGTTACGTTTTATCGATCTTATGGTAATGTAATTACCGGTGTAACTTATATGTTAATGTGGAAGCGTTCGCAAAGTTTTGGAATCAATAACGCTTGTAAATATTATTTCTACTCTAAAATAATATTTATGTATTTTCACAAAATAATCATAAACAGTGTTGTGACAAAAATATTTATCACGTTAATCTTTGTGAAAATCCCACCTCCGAATATTTAGTAAAATATAGTGCTGGCGAAATTTTATGTTTCGAAAGTATGTCCAAAAATAGTTCTAACACTTGTTGTGTAAATAATTCTAAGTGTCAAGTTTTTAGAAAATTTCGCCAGAGTTTCCTCTGTAACTGGAGGTGGCAACGCTTTCAAGCGTATCATTTTCTTTTAACAAATCAATTCAACAATCTTCTTTATTCAATCAAACAATTTCCGACACATCAAACTAGTCGACAAGTATGTAAATGTGCATAATCGCATGAACTTGTAGTTTTTCCGCATCTTTAATGTAAACACCCTTTATACACGTAGATCTCTATATAAAGTAACTTTAATCTTGTAGAAACCCCGTGTTTAAAGAAATCCGTCTTTACAACTTCTAGTCATTTTTTTTTTCCAAAAAAAAAAAAATAGTTATTTGTCGGATCTTTCCATTTCACAAGTGTCTACACACTTGTGGTTTATAAAATCATATTTATTAGTGTAAGATCCATCCTTAGAAAAACATGATTCCTTTAAAGTGTGGTCTTTCTAAAATACCACTTGCGGATACGTAGATCCGCTAGTTTTAAACACCATTTTACCGGTTAAATCACTTTTACACAAGTAAAATTATTTCTACACAAGTTCATGTATCTTGTGTGGTAGTGTTTCACCTTTAACCCTTGTATTTAGTCAAAAACGAGCTTATGTAAAGATACATGATCTTACAAAGTCGGGTTAAACGGAGATCCGAGCTACCACATCATAGATCGGGTCTAGATAAACACAAATCTCAAATACTACAACTTTTACACAAGTTATATGCTATTAACCACCACTTTTATAGTTTTTACTAGACTTTTGATCATCATCTTTCATTTTAACAAGATTCAACCGACATAACTTCTTTTAACCACTTTAGATATGTGTAAAAACAAGTTTTAAATGATATACCTCTAGCTTAAGGCTAGGGAAGATCTTTGGCGGAAAAGTGGTGGATAAAAGCTAACGGTAGAGGTCCTTCTTGTTCCGCTTGCTCCGAGGCTCCTAATACGCGATCTTGGATGTTTGTATGATGATGGAATGGAGTGAACAAGAGTCGAAGGTGGGTGTGTGAATGAGGGGTGTTCGGCCGAGAGCTTTGTGAGGGAGAGAGAGTAGTATTGTGTGAAGTGGTTAAGTGATAATGATCAAGGGTGGTTAGTGTTATTTTATAGACAAACTTAATGGCAATTACCCAAGGGTTAATATGTCCCCTAGATTTTATGCATACATGATCTAGCAAATCACATGGTACAAGGGTGGTGCCCCCTAGGTAACCGATCGGTTGGGGGGGGGGGGGGCCTCTTGTTCGATTTTAAGTAGATGGTTAGGAAAATTAGTTTAGTTAAATAAGTTAACCAAGTATTTAACTTAGTTAGTTGTATGTTACACGTTTTGGCGGGTGTTAGGGTAATCAGGGACCCTAACTGGCTCAGAAAAATAAAAATAGTGAAAATAGTAATATTTTCATGTTCCGGGTAAAGTCCGGGTGTCCGGTTGGATAGAAATCCGTTAAAGTGTTACAAAAGCTTTAAAGTGTCGTTATTATATTTTTAGTGACACAATTTGTTTTCCCGACACTTTAGAAAGTGTCTAGTGGTATTTTCTCATGTTCTGGCACTTTACTAGTCAGCTAGAAGCTGGATTAATTTTTAAAGTGCTGTGTTTGGTACTTAAAGTACGTTCTTGGCACATCCGAATCAGTGTATCTTATCCCTAGAGACGCGGTACCATAACCCTTATATCCCTACACTCACTACCAGTGTAGTAAAAATATATGAGGCTCTTAACAGGCCTTAGAGGCAGTGTCTGCCTGATGCTGGTCATGTCAGCATGTTTGCCGTGTATCCGTTTAGTGCTACTGTGCTTTTTGTGCATCATGTTTGTCACTAGGGTTCAGTATGTAATTAATGTAGTGACAGCAAATAAAGTATGATGCAAGTAAGTGCATGTATCATTATGCAGGTAGCAGTTTATCAGCTAGTTTCAATCAAGCACAGTAATTAAGCAGTAATTAATCATTAATTAAGTTGTACGGATACCTGGTTTAGTGCGGGTTGCCACATCCAGTTGAGTATTCTAGTCGTCAAAGGCAAACTTCAAATGACGATGAAGCTGGTCCAAGTATGCTGGAGAACATGATGATATTCAACAATCCTTAGAACATGCTACTGATAATCAGACGGCAGTAATTGATAATCTAGAATCTGATGATAGGCCTATATTTAATCGTGGTGATTCAGATTCTGAGGGGGAGCAGATCCAGATTTCAAGTCAAACTATCCCAGTCAGTGAACAAGGTGCAAATCAGAATGTAACAAATTTGGAAGGCGAGGTAGATGTTCCAGGCGAGGTGATGCCGAGAACTCTTTCGTACCATCCAGAAGAATTGATAATTGGAGAATTACAATCAGGCGTTCGCACTAGACGTCAAATTGACCAAGGCCTTACTTGTTTTTATTCTACAGTTGCTCTGTTATAAACTGAGTTTTCACTTAGTTGTTTTATTTCGTAGATTGAGCCGCGAACATACAAAGAAGCACTAACTAAAGATTCTTGGGTCAACGCGATGCAAGAGGAGCTGAGTCAGTTTGAGAAGTTAGGAGTGTGGAAATTGGTAGATTTGCCTGATGGTCACAGGAAGATAAACACCAAGTGGGTGTTCAAGGGCAAAAGAGACGATCGAGGGGTTATTATTCGTAACAAAGCTCGACTCGTAGTCCAGGGTTTTAGTCAGCAGTATATGCTCCAGTTGCTAGACTTGAAGCAATCAGAATCTTCCTAGCATTTGCATCTTGGAAAAATTTTAAAGTTTATCAGCTAGATGTTAAATCGGCGTTTCTCTATGGGAAGGTAAAAGAGGAGGTATATGTCGGACAACCACCGGGCTTCACCGATCCAATCCACAAAGACAGTGTTTATTTACTGGATAAAGCGTTGTATGGTTTACACCAGACCCCGAGAGCTTGGTATGAGACACTGTCTCAACATTTACTTGCCCACAGCTTCATCCGTGGAAAAGTGGATGCCACTCTCTTCACCAAAAAAGTCGACGGACATCTTCTGATAGTTCAAATATACGTGGACGACATCATATTTGGGTCAACAAATGAAAATCTGTGCAAAGATTTTGAAAGAGTTATAAAGCAAAATTTGAAATGTCATCGATGGGTGAGATGAAATTCTTCTTAGGACTTCAGGTTGATCAACTTCCTAAGGGAATTTTCATACATCAGACGATGTATGTTCATGATATCTTAGAGAAATTTGGGATGTCAGGATCTACTCCAGCTTCCACCCCGTTAGCGACAAATCATGGGATAAACCCTGATCTCACCGGAGAGAAGGTAGATCAAACGTTGTATCGTTCCATGATCGGATCGCTGATGTATTTGACAGCTTCTAGACCTGATATCATGTATCCAACCTGCCTCGCAGCAAGATTTCAATCTAACCCGAGAGCTTCGCATATGGTAACTGTGAAAAGGATATTACGCTACCTGAAAGGAACTCCATCATTGGGGTTGTGGTATCCAAAAGATGGCGATTTCACGCTCGAAGGGTATTCTGATTCCGATTTTGGATGATGCAAAGTTAACGCTAAGTCAACAACAGCAGGGTGCCAGTTTTTCGGACCATGATTGGTTACCTGGCAATGCAAGAAGCAGACCTATGTGGCTTTATCCACATGTGAAGCCGTGTATGTATCTGCTAGCAGCTGCTGCTCTCAGATCTTGTGGATCCAGCAACAGATGAGAGACTACGGTTTGCAATTTCTTAACACCCCTATCTTTGTTGATAAGGAGGCAACGATAAACATCACTAAAAATCATGTTCATCACGCTAAAACGAAACACATTGAAATTCGTCATCACTTCATCCGAGACTGTTTCGAGAAGAAGTTGATACGAATTGAGAAAATCCACACTGACGAACAAAAAGCTGATTTACATACCAAAGGGTTTGATAAAACTCGTTTTCAATATCTTTTAAAATTGAATGGTATAAAGCTTTTATCGGTGTCGGAAGAGATTCTTGGCGTAGATGAAGGTACCGCTGTAGATGATGTTGAGAAGCAATCTGCAATGGTTTGTCGATTTTTTACTTGTTTTGGTATTTAGGGGGAGTTAGGTTATATTTTCAGAAAATACAAAAACAGTAAAAAATTTCAAAAACCCAAAAACATGAGATATTTTCAAAATACAAAAACAATAAAAAACTGAAAAAGAGCTTGTGTAAAAAGGGAAAATGATAGTACATTGGCTTGACAGTTACGTTATGCTAAAGATATGTAAATTTTAAAAGTCCTACATAGTCTCGCTGATGATATGCCGATAGATTTTACACAATTAGTAGGTTTGTTCGGGATATATTCTTAAATTCAAACTTGCTTATTCTGTGGGGAACACTACTTGGATATATAGGTAACCCCTGAAATCTTGTCTGAAAGATCCCTCTTTATGAAATACTAGGTCTTTATACTCAATGATATCTGGGGTATTATCCCGGGACTTCTGATTTTGCGAAAGCAATGGCCTAGTCCCCGTATAATACTTTACTGCTGCTTGAAATAAAAGCCTACCCTCAGCATAAAAATGATGAAACATTGAAAAATGCTAATCATATGTTGTTGTAAAAAAGATCCTCTAAAGGGGACCCACTTAAAGTTGAAGCCGTCATCTCTCTGATTTTGCGGAAGCAATAGCCTGAGCTCTCACGGCCCTCACATTTAACCCCTTACAGATATCATCTGTGGTATACTCACATGTAAGACTGAATATTGGGATCTGGATACGGGAGTATATTCAAGAGGTGGGACACATGAATGAGTTTAAGTTCTTGATACACCTAATTCGTATCCTGGACATATTGAAATTTGTGTGAGAATTTAAATGGATCAGTATATCGACAATCTAAGCGAATTGTTTAATTCTGAGTATGAAATCAAAGCTTAATGGTACTTGTGACTTGTTGAATAGCTGATATGATTCCCTAACAAGCTCAACAAAAATATGTTTGTAAATAGTTTACATTTACTGCATTTCATTTATGTTTAGCATTCTAGTATAGAAACTTTATTCAAAATCCAAAAAGATTTTACATTTCTGCTTTATCTTCTGACAAACCAAAGTGGAAAGTTGATCTTCAGATTCGAAGTTTGAAGCAGATGCAGGAAGTTTCTGAGCTGGTCAAAAGAGTTGTGAGCTTATCTTGTTAAACTTGTGAAAATGGAAAGTTAAAACAAGTTCATTAAGTTGAAACTTGTAATTTTCATAAAAATATTTTGAACTATGTTGAAAAAAAGTCAGTTTTATTTCGTCCTGGATCAACCAAGGTTATTAAGTTGGACTTGGTAGATAAATTGAGTACTCGGGGTCATTAACTTGGACCTGAATACTTAAGTGGATTATTAAAACTGATAAAAACATCAAGTGTAGTAAAAAAAGAAGAGTAGATTGTAATGTTATATTCTTGAGAAGCAGGAAACAAGATCCCCATGGCAAAGAAAGTGTAAAGTTTGAACCAGAATTTGAACTCCAGCATATTGAAATGGGGAGTCCACATTCTGGATCAACATTCAAAGGGGAGTTTGAAGATAAAGATGAAAGGATGCTTACAGTGTTAGATATTTTGGACAGAGAGGAAGATAGACAAAAACTAAAGACTGAAGATTTGATATTAAAGACTTCGTCAACATCCAAGGGGGAGTCTGTTGGTGCATAAATGTCTGTTAACTTCGTCTTTATAGAGTCTTGTGTCTAGATAGGATAAGCCAATGCACAGCAGGTTAGATATTAGGTTTTACATGTTATAGGGGTATTTCGCACGAAATAGACTTAGCTATTTCGTACGAAATAACATAGAGGTATTTCGCACGAAATAACAAATGCTATTTCATACGAAATTACCACTCCTATATATACCCAACCTGCTAGTTCATTTGTAACGGTCTTGATTTCAGAGCCGAGGTGCTGCTAGTTTTTCAAATGATCAGGATTGCTTTGAAATCATTAATAAAAGGACAATTAAGAGGAATTAAGCTGTTTCACGTCTATATCACTGATTCCGCCTTTGATATGGATCATAAACTCTTTTGATTGAGTCGTTAGGGTCACACGATGATCCAACACTATCAGGTTAAACAAGTTTTCGATCTCTGACCAGAAGAAGAAGGAGACTCACGTGGAGTCATCGGGTGAGAACAAGAGGAAGTTCTCAAACTTCAAGAAGGGCACCAGCAGTGTCAATAAGAAGAAGGATGTGAACTTACCGGCTGAAGCCAAGACTGGGGTTGAAAACAAAGGAAAGGGTTACATGGGCGCTCTGCCCAAATGTGATGTATGCCAGTACGATCATTTCGGCCAATGGAGGTTTAGAAAATGTGAGACTTGTGGGAAGGTTGGCCATTCGAAGGAGACATGCTGGGCTGGTACTGGTACAGGTCGTGGTGGTTAGAGAGGTTATGGAAATGGGTATGGAAACCACCCGCAAGGAGGAAACGGTGGTAATGGTAATCGTGGTATTGTTGGGAATCAAGCTAGTAGTGGAAACCGGGGAGCAAACAACAATCGAGGTGGTAATAGGAACGGTAATGGTCGAGGACCAGGTTGTTTTAATTGTGGAGACGTTGGGCACTTCAAGCGAGAATGCCCGAAAATCAACCAAGCTATCGGAAGGGTTTTCAACATCGGTGCGAGGGAAGCTCGCCAAGATCCAAATGTGGTCACTGGTACATTCCCTATGAACCAACGCTTTGCATCTGTACTATTTGACACCGGTGCCGATTATAGTTTTGTATCGCTAGAATTTAAGAATATACTTGGGTTGGTAGCCAATAAGCTAGACATTTCGTATTCAATTGAACTAGCTAATGGAAAGCTAGTAGAAGCAAATGAAGTTATTAGGGGTTGCGTAATAGAGCTTGGGGAGCACGAGTTTACACTGGATCTGCTACCGGTCGAGTTGGGAAGCTTCGACGTGGTAGTGGGGATGGATTGGTTGTCAAGCAACCGAGCAGAGATTATATGTCACGAGAAGGTCGTTCGCATTCCAATGGCGAATGGAGAAACAATTATGGTACATGGAGAGAAGCACGATACACCCCTATGGATCATCAGTTGTTTGAAGGCTCGAAAGTGTTTGCAGAAAGGATGCATCGCCTTCTTGGCACACATCGTGGATAAAGAAGCCGCTGAGCCAAAGCTAGAAGACATTCCAGTCGTGAAGGAATATCCTGAAGTCTTTCCCGAAGACTTGCCAGGATTGCCGCCGCATCGACAAGTCGAGTTCCACATTGACTTAGTTCCAGGCGCTGCGCCTGTGGCTAAGGCACCTTATGGACTTGTGCCTTCTGAGATGCAAGAACTGTCAACACAACTTCAGGAACTTTTAGACAAGGGATTTATCAGACCAAGCTTCTCGCCTTGGGGAGCTTCAGTGTTGTTTGTCAAGAAGAAGGACGATAGTTTCCGCATGTGTATCGACTACCGCGAGCTTAACAAGTTGACTATCAAGAATAGATATCCTTTGCCAAGGATTGATGACCTGTTCGATCAACTACAAGGTTCGAGTTGTTACTCCAAGATCGATCTTCGATCAGGTTATCACCAGTTGAGAATTCAAGAGGAGAGTATTCTAAAGATGACCTTTAGGACTCGATATGGGCACTACGAGTTTCTGGTTATGCCGTTTGGTCTGACGAACGTGCCAGTAGTATTCATGGATTTGATGAATAGAGTTTGTAAGATGTACCTTGATAAGTTTGTGATCGTGTTTATTGATGATATTTTAATCTACTCAAAGATGAAGGAAGAACATGAGCAACATCTAAGAGCTATCTTAGAGCTGCTCAAGGAAGAGAAATTGTACGCAAAGTTCTCGAAGTGCGAGTTCTGGTTACGCGAGGTCCAGTTCCTTGGTCACATGGTTAACGGAGATGAAATCCATGTGGATCCCAGAAAGATCGAGGCAATCAAGAATTGGGAGACTCCGAAGACACCAACCTAGATCCATCAGTTCTTAGGTTTGGCTGGGTATTATTGTAGATTTATTGAGGATTTCTCAAAAATCGCTCAACCTTTGACCTCCCTTACACAGAAAGACAAGAAGTACGAATGGGGAGACAAGCAAGAAGAAGCATTTCAGTTGTTGAAAAACAAGCTTTGCGATGCACCGATCTTATCCCTACCCAAAGGCACTGACGACTTCGTGGTATATTGCGACGCCTCGCGTCAAGGTTAGGCTACGTGCTGATGTAGCGACAGAAGGTTATAGCATATGCTTCGTGCCAGGTGAAGGTTCATGAGAAAAACTACACCACGCATGACTTGGAGTTAGGCGCAGTGGTGTTTGCATTAAAAATCTGGCGACATTATTTGTATGGCACGCGATGCATAATCTTTACTGATCACAAAAGCTTACAACATATATTTGATCAGAAAGAGCTTAACATGAGACAGAGACGATGGGTTGAGTTGTTAAATGATTACGATTGTGAAATCAAGTATCATCCAGGGAAGGCGAATGTGGTCGCCGATGCCTTGAGTTGGAAAGAAAGAATCAAGCCCATAAGGGTTAGGGCTTTGGAAATGATTATTCAAACAGACCTCTCGTTGCGCATTCGTGCCGCGTAGAGAGAAGCACTTAAGGAAAAGAATATTGAAAATGAGTATCTCCGTGGGATGGAGAAACAGTTAGTACCAAACGAGGAAGGAACGTTGTGTTTCATGGGAAGAATTTGGGTTCCCCTCTTCGGTGGTCTACGAGACGTTATTTTTTATGAAGCCCACAAGTCACGGTACTCGATCCATCCAGGACCGGATAAAATGTACCAAGATTTAAAGGATTTTTATTGGTGGCCGAGATTGAAAGGCGATGTTGCAACATATGTTGGCAAATGTTTGACTTGCGCCAAAGTAAAGGCCGAATATCAGAAACCTTCAGGTCTTCTGCAATAACCTGAAATACCCATGTGGAAATGGGAGCAGATTTCGATGGCCTTTATAACGAAATTACCAAGGACACCCAGAGGTCACGATATGATTTGGGTAATCGTGGACCGTCTGACCAAATCTGCACACTTTTTGCCGATTAGAGAAAAAGATAACACTAGCAAGCTTGCTGATCTATACCTGAGAGAGATAGTTGCACGGCATGGAGTGCCTCTCTCGATTATCTCTGATAGAGACGGAAGGTTTGTATCAAGAATTTGGCAGTCCTTCCAAGAAGCTTTTGGTTCTCAGTTGAATCTGAGTACTGAATTCCATCCACAGACTGATGGCCAGAGCGAACAAACGATTCAAACGTTGGAAGATATGTTACGAGCTTGCGTGATGGATTTGGGTGGTAGTTGGGACACTCACTTACCCTTGGTAGAATTCTCGTACAACAACAACTACCATGCGAGTATCCAAGCTGCACCATTTGAGGCTCTCTATGGACGCAAGTGTCGATCACCGTTATGCTGCGTAGACGCGGGTGATAGACAACTTGTTGGTCCTGAATTGGTTCAAGAGACGACTGATAAGATTACACAGATCCGAGAGCGCATAAAGGCGGCTCGTGATCGACAAAAGAGTTACGCGGACCAAAGGAGGAAACCTTTGGAGTTTGAGGTAGGAGATATGGTTTTATTAAAGGTTTCACCCTGGAAGGGTGTAGCACGCTTTGGGAAGCGTGGGAACTTGAACCCGCGATACATTGGACCATTCAAAATCCTGGAGAGAATTGGTCTTGTAGCTTACAAGTTGGATCTACCCGTAGAACTGAATGGCGTCCAAGATACATTTCATGTATCTAACCTGAAAAAGAGTCCAACTCAAGAAACAGTTGTCATTCCTGCCGACGAAGTCCACATTGGCGACACACTCCATTTTACTGAAGAACCTGTTGAGGTTACTGATTGGAAGGTTAACAAGACACGCAGGAGTAGTGTTAAACACGTCAAGGTTCGTTGGAACACGCGACACTGCCCATAATTCACTTGGGAGCGTGAGGATCGCATGAAAGCAAAACACCCACATTTGTTCCCCAAGACCCCTGCAGCTAGTAGCAGAACTTAAATTTCGGGACGAAATTTTCTTAACAGGGGGAGAATGTGACAACCGTAAAAAATACAGGTATCCGTACAATTAATTAATTTTGATTAGTGCTTAATGACTGTGCTGAATTATACTTGACTTCTTTCTGATTACTGTATCATACTTACATGTGCATCACATTTCATAATGTCACATCATTACTACATACAAACACTTAGTGACATAAACGATGCACAAAGCACAGCTAGCACAGTTAGCGGATAACTCAGAAAAATGCTGACGGAGTCCAGTACATAGACAGGCAGTGTTTTGAGGCCTAGTATGAGCCAGACACCAAGTACTACACTAGTATGGTGTGTAGGGAAGTAAGGATCATAAAAATGCTTCACTAGGTGATAGTTTAAGTGCCGGAAAGTGCCTAAACCCCAGTTAAAGTGAAGAATTCTGCATTAATCAGCAAAAATCAGCATTTTAACATGCTAGTAACAAGCAAAAATATGGCAAAATGGTCCTGAATGCTTTCCTAAGTGTCGGGAATTAAAAGTGTCACAAAAGGGTACTTAAAAGTCATTAAACGGAGTAGTTTGACACTTTAACGAACCGGTATCTATCCGAACAACCGGACATTACCCGAAACACCAAAATTATGCTAGAAGCATTGTTTTATTATTTCTTGGCTAGTTATGATCCCCGAACACCTTAACACATTATATAACATACCTTATGCATAACACCTAAACTAATACACTTAGTTTTCAACTAATCATCTAACTTATGGTTTAAACTTACACAAGACCCCCCCCCCTCATTTATGGTTCAAGGTGGCCCCCACCACCTTGATCTCCTCAAATCTTATTAAGATCCTATGTGATCTCTAATGATCTAATGGAAGATTTGTTATGTACTTGGGGGAACATATAAACCAATGGATAAAAGCTCTAATTTGGATTATAAGAGAACATGAGGGGCTATAATCACCACACTTCACAACTCACCTCCACCTCCTTCTCCCTCTTCCATTCTCGGCCGAGAATAAGCAAACCACCGCCATCACTTTCGATTCAATCCTATCTATTCCAAGCTCATCTCAAGGTTTTATAAGGTGTTTAAGGAAGCTCGGTGTTCTCGGATCTTGAAGGACCTCTCCCTATTGCTTTTATCCACCATCTTTGTCACCTCCATCATCAAGTGTTCTTCTCTAGCTTAGAGCTAGTAGTAAGACCTTTGTAATCCTTTGTTACTTCTATTTTAGTTGGTTAAAAGATGTATTATGTTGTAAATCACAAGAACACTAAAAGACATGAACATGAATCATGAACATAAATCTTATATATGATGAAATCTTGATGAAATAGTGTTGTTTAGTATATGTATGATACTTGTTGTTGTTTACTTGAGATTATGATGTTGATCATCATAAAAAGCTTGCTAGATTGTGATTAAACACATGATCTAGCAAGTTAGAGGATGATTATGTGTTAACACAAGAAGATCATCCTCATATATAATCATAAACTTGAATAAAAAGATGATTTCTTGAAAACTAATAAACAAAGTAAGCTAGTAATCTTATGAATCTAAGATTTATGAATGGTTTTCCAAAAGAACCAAGTTTAAAATGTGATTCTTAGAAGATATTGGTTTTTACTTAAATACACACTATTTTTAGTGGTAAAACAAGTGTATAAACACTCATGAAACAAGATGATCTCACAAAGAAACATTTTTGTAAAATATGTTTACAAGTTGTAAACACCTAAATTCTTTAAGAATGAGATTTTTAAAGAAATAAACACACTTTAAAGGGTAACTAAACCTACTAAAAACACTACCAAGTTACTACAAGTTTTTAATAAAAGATCAAGTTCATGTTGTTATGTAAATTGCATAGTTTTTGCACTTGGTAAGTGTAAGTTGTTTAGGGATTAATTGTTGATTGTTGTGATGATTTTTTGAAAAGAAAATGATATGCTTGATAGCATGGACACCTCCATTTTTAGGGGAAACTATGGCAAAATTTTCTAAAAATATAAACACTTAGAAAAATATTTTCTAACAAGTATTTACAAGTGTATTTAACTATGGATTTCAATATAAACTTTGCCATAGAATTTTTTACAAAAATACAACTATTGGAGGTTGGTTTTTATAAATAAAAATGAACAAATATGTATTTAGAATATATATTTACATTAAAGACACCTGTGTGAATATTTGTATATTTGGTGAAATAGTTATATTATTTTAGGGTAAAATAATATAACTTAACAAAATACCATGAAATTTACAATCCAAAATAATACCAAGAATATCAAGGAATAAATATTTAAGTTACACACATAATATTGTGGAACCGAACGATAGAACGTAACTTACAAAATATTCCGGAAAATACCCTTACAAATATATTTTTGGTAAATATTATTTTGGATACAAAAGAAATGAAAGTATGATTTTTATTATTATTGCAAGTTATATCATACTTTGGCAAAAGGGAAAATATAATTTTTGGGAAAAATATATATTTTCTGGACAATACATTATTTTGGGACAAAATAAGTTATTATATATTTTCTGAGGAGAGACTTGAAAATATATTAATTTGGAACTACAAATACAATAATACGAAAATACATGTATAAGATACCCCCATCCTTGGGAAGGAAATACGAAGTTAAATACTTGAGAAGTATTAATACAGAAATATTGCTTAAACAATTATTCCAAAACTAAATATAATTTAAGTTGAAATATTAATTATTTTGACAAATAATTATACAACTTGGAATAACATTAGGAACATAACTCCAAAACATTAATACTAAGCAAAGGCACGACTCGTCCGCCTAATAGACACTAGTACATTGTAGGTAGTCGTGTTTGCTGACGAGATCGGAGTTACTAGTTCTGAAGACGCAATACAGTGAGTTCATGTCCCCCTTTTCTTTTAACTGTTTTCAGTTTTATACTTCGGGGGTGAAATACATGTTACAATTATTACAAACGTTTTATACATGGTATGGTTAGCTAAGGAGGGTTGCTGCTAGATCATGTGAAAGGTGGGTATAACACTTAAGGCCATTAATCCTCGTCATAGGACCGAGGGACATGAGTGATAGATCTATTTGGGTGTAGCGAGCCCACACCCATGGGGACCAGGATGGCCCATAGTGGTGACTATGTCTTCCAGCCGGAGGCCCGATACAAATTTGCTAGGTTTGAGTTTTCCTGCACCATTTCACATATATCAATGGCCTTGCAAACCATTGGTGATCTGTTTTTCCTTATTGCTATATACCAGGGACATACATACATACATACAAGACATACTTTAAAGGTTTATTCATACACTTACACATGAACTCGCTCAACTTTTGTTGATGTTTTTTTAAACTACATGTATTTCAGGGAACTAAGTGGATCTGGCAGGTGTATGCATGTGTTTCAAGCTGTGTTAAATAAAAGATGTCATCCAAGTCTTTAGAGTTTAGGAGATGTATCTTACTCCTGGACGAGATACATGGTCCTAAGCTCGGGTTTGCATATGGTCTTTTGTCGAGTCATAATGAACTCCTTAAAACATATTATGGGTTGTAACTTAAATTTAGTGTCGATGTTTCAAACAAGTATGATGTGGTATTTTCAAACTTAAATTTATGGATGAATATCTTTTGGTTTTATCATATAGCACTGTTATGATTTAATGCTATGGTATTAAGAGGCCACACCAATAACCACGCTTCCGCAAAAGTCAGGGTGTGACAACCTAATCAAAGAAATTGTACTCATGCAAAATATTGCAAGTTAACACACATTTCATACTAGTTACTGGCGCACCACACGCCTTAACAAAAAACTACAAATGTACACGGCAATGTATTAACCAAAGTTACTTGCGCAGCAGCGCATTAACAAAACAGGGATCCACACCCCAAAAACTAAAAAGTTAATTATCCATTGTTCATACAACAACAAAGAAAACCTAAGCTAGGTCATCATCCTCATCTTCTTCTCTATCTGGGAAGATTTCTTTCAACTGCGCCACATGCTCCTCAGCCTGCAACGCGACATTAATAAGATCCATAACCGGGAGTTGTAAACTATTAAATTGCGTCTTCGCAGCAGCAAGGGCAGCCTCCGTATTAACACCATGAGTGGCAGACTTGCTAGTATCCCATTCAACCTTCAAAGCGTTAACCACATGGTGAGAACATTCCACGTACCCCTGGGCATAACCATCATTCCGCGCAGCAACCAACAGACGCGCCACTTTTTTGTCTAGTTCGTCAGAGTTAAGAACTGATTCAGCAACCTACACAAAAAGAAGAAACAAAAGTTAAAAAGCGTGTCAATATCACCAAATATTATCAGGGAAAAGGATAAACTTACGCTTGCAATACCAAGCTCTTTCAACCACAACATATTACTCTTAAACGGTTCAAGCTCACTCTCCGTCGTTACTCGCGCAGTTTCAGAGTTCTCCAACTTGTCTTCTATTTCAGTAAGACGGCGGGAAGTTTCAACTTGTTTGGTCCGTTCAAGGGTTAAATCATTCTTGGCAGCCTTAACCTCCACTTTAAGTTGTTCTTGCTCAGATAATAAAGAAATAAGATCTTCTATCTCCTTATCTCTAAGAGCAAGAGTAGCGTAGGTATGTACCTATCTTTATTCACTCCTTTCCCTGTGGGAACGCGCCTCATCCCGTGCGGCTTCAGCTTCAGCTTCAGCTTTTTCTTTCTTCAATTTTTTGATCTCCGCATCTTGTTTCTTCAACTTCTGAACTTCAGCTTTAAGGTTGTTGATAACATTAGGGAGACCCATCTTCTCAGCATTATCTTTCTCATAAGTTTCTTTCCAATTTTTGCGCTCCTTGGAAAGAAGGACAACTTCAGCTACCGCCTTTCTCTTCCACCCCGCAATCGACCATTCCTCAGTTTTTCGATCATTTTCAAATTTGGCCTGATCAACTTCTAATTTAGCTCTCAACTGGGCAGCTCGGGCCTCATCATCAGTAGCTTTCTTCTTGGACGCCTTAAAAGCAGTCCACTCCTTATGCATGCTATGCCATTCACGCACTATACGGTGCATAGTTGATGTATAGCTAGCAGCCTCTTCAAGATAGGCATGATAAGTCTGCTAGTGAGGGCGCCTTTCTTGGAACTTGACCTCCCCGGGAGGAAAGGTTCCCTGCAACCACTCTCGACACACATGCCAATCGGAGAAAGTATCCCCTTTCTTCAACTTCCACACCAGCGTGTGAACTTCATCAGCTTGTTTCTCCGAATAGCATTTGTAATAGTAATCCCCCGGAGTTTCATCCGGGCATATAGGAGAATTGTCATTAGATCGAATAAAAGAACCTTGGTTCCCACCAGGATTCTTCTCAACATTTTCAGAACCAGAGACCACAGAAGGAGAAGTTGTTATGTGAATCTCTTGAGCAGATTTCCCTTTCTCCGAGTCTCGAGCAACAAATTCAGGTGTTTTTGGATGACCAACACTAGCATCCACAACCTCCGGGCTAGTAATTTCCTCCGCATTCACAACAACATCAGCAGGTTTTCAACCTCAGGGTTCTCCGCCCCAGCAGTCCTCTTCGCCTCATTATCAGCAACCTCAGTACCCTCTAACTGCTCGTTAGCAGGGGCGAGAGGAGGAGAAGGCGAAAGTTATTCATTAACCACAGATGATGGCTTCGCATGAACAGGAGCACTTGGCTTTTATGTAAGAGCAAAAATATATATTACAAACATTCAATGCGCATAAAAAGTAAACAAGGAGAAAAACCTACCAAGAACAGGTTCCGTAATAAAGGCATCAAGATTCTTCTTCTGTTGATTTTCTTCTTCTGAACCTTCTTTGCAAGCTGACCTTCATCCTCAGCATCAGTTGTTTTCTTTTTCCCGCTTTCTTCCTCAAATGCTCAGGACTTGACTCTAAGTCAATAGGGTCCTCAGGATTTGACGGAAGGTTATCTGCAGCGTTCCTAGGTTCCGGCTTCGGTTTCCTCACAACTGCAGGAGCAAGACCCTCCAATGAGTCAGATACCACCACATAATCACACTAGGAATCAGAGGAATGGCGCATACCTTTCTTCTCTCCTCTCACATTTTTTTGCTTTGGAGGGTTGAGGTTTCTCTACATCACTCTTTTTTGGCACAGAAGTGGCAGCAGGCGCGCGTTTTTTCTTGTTAGGGCCTATGCCCAGGTTGGACAGTTCACCTACTAAAGAACACAAAGCTTGCAACAGTTAGTTAACACAAAAAGCAGCAATAAATAGTATAACAGATCATAGAAGAATTACCAGCGCCAGCCGCGGGTTGCGCAGCCAAATCCGCATCTCGCGGAAGAACAAAATTCTTTACAATTCGAAGGTACTAAAGCTCTTCATCATCCTTCTTGGGAATAGTAGCCATCTTCCCACCTTCTCTCTCAAAAGCAACAACATACAAAGAAACAACTGCAAAAGAAGAGAAGTGAAGACAAAAAAAAAAAAAAAAAAAAACCAGACAAACACAAGAAAGGGAAGCAAACAGGGCAAACCCCAAATCTTACTTTTGCCATCCTCCATATACACTGGCTTCTCTTCCCGGTTCATCGGCCAGTTCAGACTCATGCTAGCACCAACCAGGGCTTTCTCCGGCATAACAATTGACGGAACGTCCTTCAAATCCTGGTACCAATTTTCAGAAAAAGGAGTGTGAAGGGTCTCGGTTGGTGTCACACCCCGACTACGTAAAACAACAAAACGTGGCAGAAACGTCGGGGAGTGTTGTAACAGAATCATTGTTTCACAACCATGGATTAAACAATTTCATTTTATTGAATTATATGTATTACATTACATTGGAATTAGAAACAAAACATGAACAAATAGACTTTCATTGTTATTAAGTCACTAAGGCCTCGTCCATTCCTATGTGAGCGTACACAAATATCATCATCAATCATCATCAAACATCATCAACTATGGTACCTGAAACACAAGTGAAAATACGTCAGCATAAAAATGCCGACGAGTACATAGGTTTTATATGAGTGTCAGATTCATGGCTCGTTTTACATGTTGCAATACTTATATAAAAACCTTGTATTGAAAAGTATAGTATTGCGGCATAATTAACCAACTCAAATCAAGTTGGATATGATTTATAAAATCTCGTAGCCATGATTCTTAACTCCAAAACATTTTGTTTTATTAAATCAAATCGTAAAACATCTCGTAGAAACTCGTTAATAAGTCTCGTATGGTCTATATTATTCAGAAAACATAATTGTGTGACATTGTTTCAAAATCGTTTACCCAAGTGATCTAGATAACGCAATGATATATAATGTGTTAAAAGCACTTATATATAGTGTGACACCCTGACCGGAGGCGGAAACGTCGAGGGCATCACGAAACTTGGTAGAATGCATATAAGCACATGGTGATTAAATTAAAATTGAAATATAATTAAGTTGGTTGATAGGATTGCATTCACATCCAAGCTAGTACAAAACAAATACAACACAGTGTTCACAAAAGTCTTTGTTTTTATTTTTAAGCTAAGGCACATGTCTTGAGCAATCCTATGTGATCCTTGCAAAAGCTAACTTCAAACATTTTCACCTGAAACATATGTTAAAAACAATTTGGGTCAACAAAAGGTTGAGTGAATTCATAGGTTTTGGTTAGTTTGGAAATAAAAAATAATGCGATAATAAAATGAAATGTTTAACAATGTGGCATTTGATATATCTTAGCAAAATGAGTAATACAAGTATGCTTGGTGGAACATTCAAACCTTATAGACGTAAACACGGATCTATCATCCAAACTTCCAAAATGTGAACAATAAAAACAACAACAACAACCACATGAGGGTCTGAACGGGAAGTTAGGATGGGGCCTCACACCTATAGCGCTTTAATATTACCGTTGGGCTTGTACGGAGTTAATGAATGTAGGTGTTAAGCAACAAGTATCAAGCAATCGCAAGAAACAATCAAAATAGCCACAAAATGCAAATTGGTTTGTATCACATTATTGTAAAACAGAAAATGGGAACTATGAACTCACCTTGATTTCGGGTAAGTCCAAACAAGTAAACGGGTAAGAGTTTTGCGGGAACAAGATTACCACTTCACTCTAATTGAATTTGAACATGCACAAAACAACATGGAATATGGCATCAACAATGGGTAAAATGTGCAACTGTATAAACGGGAAACTATGTCTAACGCGTTTGTACGGTTTGACTATGACAGTAACTACGGTTTTAAACAGTCTTATTTGGGGAAACATGGGATTATTTAAGAAAACATGTGTTTTATATAAATAATTAAGTTACACAAATACTGGATATAGGAATAATATTTGTATAATTAAAACAAACAAATAAGTATATATTTAATTCAAAATCTGCAATGATATAATTAACTATCTAAATAATTAATTTAAGACAAGATAATTAAAAATAACATTTTTAATTATTGAACACATAAATATCTGATTTAAAAAAATTATCATGGCAGAATATATATATTTTTAAAATAAACAATCATATATAGTTTAAAAATGAATTAACATGATAATTATCTAAATAATTAATTTAAATCAGAGAAATTAAAAATAACATTTTAAATTATTAACATGCAATATTACTGATTTACAGTAATTTTTAGGACCTTTGAATAATTTTATATAAATAAATGGGATTAAAAAGGTTAAAGTAATAATAAATAGTTTATAGAGTTTTAATTATTAAAAATAACATGTAAATACCAAATCAGTTTCTGAATATTTTTTTATAAACTCAGAAAAATACACCTAATGTCATAAAAATATTTTCTGCCAAAAATTATATAGTTATATAATTTAACTATATTAAATTAAATCATGTAATTTAATTGATTTAACTGATTTACTTACGTACAATAATGTGTAAATAATTAAATAGTAACCAAATTTATACAATCTCAGAATAATGCATGTAATATCATAAAAATAATTTCGGACATATATTATATAGTTATTTAATCTAAATATATTAAATTAAACTACACTTTTAAAGTGTAAATACTGTTTTATTAACATAAATATCAAAATTATATCAAATATCAGTAACAAAATTATTTTTGTAAAGATTATTACTTAAAATAATTACCATAAAAATTTCAGTAATTATTTTTGAAAATCGAATTTATTATGAATTTTGAAAGAATAAAACTGTTTTAATATATAAAAATTAGTTTTATAAATATTTTGACTAACATTATATTTTTAACATAAGTATCAGTGTTTAAAATAATTATGCTAAAATTTTCAGACTTTAAATAGTTATAATCGATTTATTATGAATAAACAACATTTAAACTGTTTTAAAAAAAAAGAAAATAAATAACAAATCATCATCTTCTTCCCCAAATTGGTCAAACCGAAGGTCAAAGGCCGCGATTAACGATCGAAACTTTGTTTATTTTCAAATTAAACTTAGGGAGACATTATATAAGCATGGACATACCGATTGAACGAATAAAATCGATCCGGTATCGACTGGATTCGAGGTTCGGCTAACTCTGGCGACTAGTTTTCCGGCGAGACTTGCAGGTCCGAACAAAAGGTCAGTTTCGATATGTTTATCAATTCAACAGAGATCGACAAAGAATAGTGGAATCAAACTCGGTTTCAATTTCTTTTTAAAAATCCGATTAAGCGAATGTCAGGCACGTTATTGAACAATTAAACGCATGCTAGTGATGTTTTTGATGCAAGGAATCAGCGTGCAAGTGACATCGGGCAGATAAATCCACTAATCATGGGATTGGGTCGATTTCCGGTGACACAGACGCGGGTTTCCGGATTTTAAAATAATATTGTTTAATTCGAAGTGTGTATATATATTATTCTGTTTCAAATATATACCGGATGAGGGCTTAGTCCGACCGGTCACAATGTTGTTTGTTAAACGAAAGGTCCCGAGTTCGATCCCCCCCCCCCCCCCCGTGACCGGTTTGCAAAAAAAAAATTAAAGGTTTTTAAAAAAATACAGTTTAGTCCCTGAGGTTCAGTAAATGACGCAATTAGTCCCTGAAATAGATTAGTTAAATAACTAACTAAGTTAGTTTTTTAAATAGAATTCCTTATATAACATTTAACCCGGTTAGGATTATTCGGTTAAAATGGTTTCAGAAATGACCATTTCAGTCCCTAAAGTTCAAGTTTAAGAAAATGACTATAAGGACCCTATACTTTTTAATTCAAAATTTAAAAGTTTATTTTATTTATAAAACAAGTTTCAAAAATGACACTAAGGTCCCTAAACTTATAGTTTTAAAAAAAAATTACATTTTTAACCCGAACTTTTTAAGGTTTCAAAAATGAAAATTTAGTCCCCGAACTTTGTATTTTCTAAAAATGATGGTTTTAGTCCTCGGACTTAAAATCAACGTTTTCAAGCAAGTTTCAAGGAATGACAATTAGGTCCTCAACTTATATATTTTCACATAATGACACATTAGGCCCTTGTACTTAATGTAGCCTTGTTTGCAAGTATGAAACTCAAATAAATTTGCAAATATTCATGTGTTTGGGCCGGTAAATCATGTGAAAGTATGAAACAAAGCATGTATCAAACAAATTGCATTTCAATATACGATAACTGCTATTATGTGCATCAAACAAGTACATGTTTGAAAATCGAGGTGGTTACAGTCTCCCCTACTTTAGAAAATTTCGTACCGAAATTGGCGTAGGAGAATCTTTAGGATTTGTGTTTCATTCCCGTAATGGATATTCTTCAGTAGCGAAAATGAATGGATAATTCATTTTTCCTCAATGGGTACATTGTCAGAAGTGGAAAAGAAGGATTATTGAATAGATTTTTCATTTCCCCGATGGATATTTCTTCAGAAGCGAAAATGAGTAATTCATTTTCCTCAATGGATTCTTCTTCGGAAACGGAAATGAAAGATTATGAGTAGGTTATGCATTTCCCCGATGGATATTTCTTCGGAAGCGAAAATGAGTAATTCATTTTCCTCAATGGATTCTTCTTCAGAAACGGAAATGAAGGATTATGAGTAGATTATTCATTTCCCCGATGGATATTTCTTTGGAAGCGAAAATGAGTAATTCATTTTCCTCAATGGATTCTTCTTCGGAAACGGAAATGAAAGATTATGAGTAGGTTATTCATTTCCCCGATGGATATTTCTTCGGAAGCGAAAATGAATGTATAGTTCATTTTCCTCAATGGATACTTCGTCAGAAGTGGAAACGAAGGATTATTGAATAGATTTTTCATTTCCCCGATGGATATTTCTTCGGAAGCGAAAATGAGTAATTCATTTTCCTCAATGGATTCTTCTTCGGAAACGGAAATGAAATATTTTGAGTAGATTATTCATTTCCCCGATGGATATTTCCTTGGAAGCGAAAATGAGTAATTCATTTTCCTCAATGGATTCTTCTTTGGAAATGGAAATGAATGTGGTTTTTGAATGGGTTATTCATTTCCCAATGGATATCTCTTTCAGAAGCGAAAAATGAGTAGCTAGTTCATTTTTCCTCAATGGATACTTCATCAAAAAACGGAAATGAATATAGATGGCTATCGATTCTTGTTTAAGTGGACACATATGGGTCTGGGATAACATAAAATCCTCAAGTGATTTGGATAACGCTACGACAAATAATACAATAAGAGCACTTATATATAGGAAGTACCAGCGGCGTATCCACCATGTTCTTATGATATTACAATTATCTCGTCATCTAATCACTCTAGATTTTATGCCATCACACTTAACAAGGCTTGCTATGATTCTCGTGAGTCGAACCTCGTAATTAAGTGTGCACCCAAAATTACGTGCTTCGTCGCATGGTCCACATAGCACTCCTAGTTCAGTGAGGAGAACAAATAAGATCGAGGTCTTGTTTGAATCAAATAAGCATCAATGTAATACAACATTAATTTAATCAAAACATATTTCACATCAGCAATGATAACATTGTTTGTTTGATAGTCTATTATGATGTGAACAATTTACATTGGAAACATGTCATGAAACGGATCAAATTCAGGCTCAGAACTATAAGTTGGTGGGGGTGGTAGAGGCAGTTGCAAATGATCAGTTAGTTGTCTCAACATGCTTTCCAACCATTGATTTCTTTCTGCCAGCCAATTTATTTGTTGAGACAAATTTCGAACCTGATTGTTTAACCTAGTCACTTCGATTCCCACTGAATCTGGAGGTAGATTCATTGGTGGCATCGTACTTGGGCCTGCTATATCAGTTGGTGGCAGTTGTTCTACTTCCTTTAATAGTGACTGGAAAAATTGTGGCTGTAGTGGTGCTTGCAAAAAGGGTTCTGATGCTAACTGTTCTTGAGTCATCATGTTTTCATCAAACCAAGTTCCTTGCATTGTTGAATTCTCCTCGAAAAATAACGGTGAGAAGCTTGGTAAGACGTTCGGTGTAAAAGGTTGGGATAAGTTAGTTGTAATATGTTCTTGTATGTATGGCAGCGGTGGTTGCATATCAAACCGATAAAAAGATGGTTGAGGAAACTACAAAAATGATTGTTGTAAATTTTGTGGGGAGGTACTTTCTAAGATAACTGGAGCTCCCTCCGACTGGGATGGTTGAGTTAGTGTATCAATATGAACAGGGGTTAGCCTAATGGTGTAAGGATTTACAATTCCAGGTGCCTTCGGTAGAGATAATCCCTGGATAATCCGATCACTTAAGACACCTAATGATTGTGCTATTTTTGTAATGTAAGACCCTACCATGAGACTTCTCAGAGGATGTGATTGTTGATTAGAAAAATATACAGCAAGCTCGTGGGCAATATTACAAGGAAATTGCTCAAAAATACTATCCAGATAGAAAAGTTCGATTGTTCTAACCCTTTGTTGATTATGCTTGCGCCCCGTGATAGTGTTGGCTAAAACACGGTGCATATATTGATAACAAGGGTCTATGAAGTTTGTAGAATTATTGTGGACTCACCTTTGCTTTAATGAATGGCATTGCCAATAATCTACCATATCCGCGGAGGAAATAGAGGTTGATGCCTCCGTAAAAATGGGTTGTTTAACTTCTGCATCCGTATATATATGCCCAGATGAACTGCGAATTCCGTTAATGACATAGTATGAGGTTGCCCACAAAGTTGAAAATGAATGGATTCATTGGTAAGATTTTTATTATATTGGTAATAGAAAGTGGACAAGAACTCATACACCAATTCATCGTATGATGGTTCTAGGATGTCGAAGAAACGGCGCCAGGGTGTATTAGGTTGTAGTAATCTTGCCAGCAAACCACTGGAATTAAACATTCCCATTCGTTGCCAATCAATACCGCTAATAGCAAGAACTTCTTAATGCTTGAGTTTTTGATACCTCTCTCGATTGTGTAAATTAGTAAACTGAAGGAAGGGATGAATTTTTGCTGCATTTGAAGATTCAGCATATGCTGCTGGGAGATTTGCCATTGAGATATGGGGTTTTGTCGAACTAAGAAAAGTTTGGGTATGTGTTGAGTTATATCTGAAGTTGTAGTTCTTGTGTAGATTAATTCGAGTGGTGAGTTTCTTATAAGGAAATTTAGGCTTACACCATATGATCGGTTAGGGCTTCCATGCTACATTTTGCAGCTAGTTTGAAAATTTGAATCTGACAGGTATGGTCTCGAGAAAATTTTGAAACTCGAAAAAAAGGGGAATCGTATCGTATAAAATTGATAATAGTACAACGTAGGTCGATTAAAACTTGGATTGTTCTGAAATGGAGAAAAGAAAAAATCCTTTCGAATTAGGGTAACATGCCTTGAGCCTATAGGCATACTGTACTCTCATCGGTAGTTCCCAGGTGGGCAAACGTGTGTCTCGTCGTGGAGGTGATTTCATAATGGGGTAAAGTAGTTTCATAAAATCAATGAGGATCAGAAAAAACACGCAACAAGATGGATATCATTTATTCCACGAATAAACGACATCAATGACAAGTCAAAGTAGTTGGGTTCTTATAACTTGGTGAAGTCATGCTTTAGCCTATAAGTGGACACTCATCCCAAGAATTCCCAGGTAAGCACAACTGGTCTCGCGTCTGATGAGATTTATACGAAGTTCTAGCCTAGCCAGAAAACTCAGAATACAGGCATCCACCCTTCCAGATTGCACGAGTTCGTTATTAGAGCCCAAGACTTTGATGAGAATTTAAAATCAGGAGAGGTTTTGAAAATAATCACCTAAGGATAGGTGATGAGCATTTAAAGATGGGATCTGTGGTGACGAGGAATTGGTTACAAAAGATGAGGATAGGGATGAAGACAAAGACACAGATAACGGAAGAGTTTGCTAATGGAAGGTGTCCTAGGTAAGTTATAATCTAGGTCAAAAGTAATTTCTAATAACCTAAATCCCTATAACCATGGCTCTGATACCAACCTGTGACACCTTGACCGGAGGCGGAAACGTCGAGGGCATCACGAAACTTGGTAGAATGCATATAAGCACATGGTGATTAAATTAAAATTGAAATATAATTAAGTTGGTTGATAAGATTCATTCACATCCAAGCTAGTACAAAACAAATACAACACATTGTTCACAAAAGTCTTTGTTTTTATTTTCAAGCTAAGGCACATGTCTTGAGCAATCCTATGTGATCCTTGCAAAAGCTAACTTCAAACATTTTCACCTGAAACATATGTTAAAAACAATTTGGGTCAACAAAAGGTTGAGTGAATTCATAGGTTTTGGTTAGTTTGGAAATAAATAATAATGTGATAATAAAATGAAATGTTTAACAATGTGGCATTTGATATATCTTAGTAAAATGAGTAATACAAGTATGCTTGGTGGAACATTCAAACCTTGTAGACGTAAACACGGATCTGTCATCCAAACTTCCAAAATGTGAACAACAACAACAACAACCACATGAGGGTCTGAACGGGAAGTTAGGATGGGGCGTCACACCTATAGCGCTATAATATTACCGTTGGGCTTGTACGGAGTTAATGAATGTAGGTGTTAAGCAACAAGTATCAAGCAATCGCAAGAAACAATCAAAATAGCCACAAAATGCAAATTGGTTTGTATCACATTATTTCATATGTTTCATCCCGAAAATATTGTAAAACAGAAAATGGGAACTATGAACTCTAATTGTATTTGAACATGCACAAAACAACATGGAATATGGCATCAACAATGGGTAAAATGTGCAACTGTATAAACGGGAAACTATGTCTAACGCGTTTGTACGGTTTGACTATGACAGTAACTACGGTTTTAAACAGTCTTATTTGGGGAAACATGGGATTTTTTAGAAAACATGTGTTTTATATAAATAATTAAGTTACACAAATATTGGATATAGGAATAATATTTGTATAATTAAAACAAACAAATAAGTATATATTTAATTTAAAATCTGCAATTATATAATTAACTATCTAAATAATTAATTTAAGACAAGATAATTAAAAATAACATTTTTAATTATTGAACATATAAATATCTGATTTAAAATAATTATCATGGCAGAATATATATATTTTTAAAATAAACAATCATTTATAGTTTAAAAATGAATTAACATGATAATTATCTAAATAATTATCTAAATAATTAATTTAAATCAGAGAAATTAAAAATAACATTTTAAATTATTAACATGCAATATTACTGATTTACAGTAATTTTTAGGACCTTTGAATAATTTTATATAAATAGTTGGGATTAAAAAGGTTAAAGTAATAATAAACAGTTTATAGAGTTTTAATTATTAAAAATAACATGTAAATAACAAATCAGTTTCTGAATATTTTTTTATAAACTCAGAAAAATACCCCTAATGTCATAAAAATATTTTCTGCCAAAAATTATATAGTTATATAATTTAACTATATTAAATTAAATCATGTAATTTAATTGATTTAACTGATTTATTTATGTACAATAATGTGTAAATAATTAAACAGTACCCAAATTTATACAATCTCATAATAATGCATGTAATATCATAAAAAAAATTTCGGACATAAATTATATAGCTATTTATTCTAAATATATTAAATTAAACTACACTTTTAAAGTGTAAATACTATTTTATTAACATAAATATCAAAATTATATCAAATATCAGTAACCAAATTATTTTTGTAAAGATTATTACTTAAAATAATTACCATAAAAATTTCAGTAATTATTTCTGAAAATCGAATTTATTATGAATTTTGAAAGAATAAAAATGTTTTAATATATAAAAATTAGTTTTATAAATATTTTAACTAACATTATATTTTTAACATAAATATCAGTGTTTAAAATAATTATGCTAAAATTTTCAGACTATAAATAGTTATAATCGATTTATTATGAATAAACAACATTTAAACTGTTTTTAAATAAAAAAAAAGAAAATAAATAACAAATCATCATCTTCTTCCCCAAATTGGTCAAACCGAAGGTCAAAGGCCGCGATTAACGATCGAAACTTTGTTTATTTTCAAATTAAACTCAGGGATACATTATATAAGCGTGGACATACCGATTGAACGAATAAAATCGATCCGGTATCGACTGGATTCGAGGTTCGGCTAACTCCGGCGACTAGTATTCCAGCGAGACTTGCAGGTCCGAACAAAAGGTCAGTTTCGATATGATTGTGAATTTTGAAGGTGGTGTGAGGTTCGTATGGGTTACAGAGTTCTTATAACATATATCAATTCAACAGAGATCGACAAAGAATAGTGGAATCAAACTCGGTTTCAATTTATTTTTAAAAATCCGATTAAGTGAATGCCAGGCACGTTATTGAACAATTAAACGCATGCTTGTGATGTTTTTGATGCAAGGAATCAGCGTGCAAGTGACATCGGGCAGATAAATCCACTAATCATGGGATTGGGTCGATTTCCGGTGACACAGACGCGGGTTTCCGGATTTTAAAATAATATGGTTTAATTCGAAGTGTCTATATATATTGTTCTGTTTCCGGTGACACAGACGCGGACACAATGTTGTTTGTTAAACGAAAGGTCCCGAGTTCGACCCCCCCCCCCCCCCCGTGACCGGTTTGCAATTTTTTTTAAAGGTTTTTAAAAAATTACAGTTTAGTCCCTGAGGTTCAGTAAATGACGCAATTAGTCCCTGAAATAGATTTGTTAAATAACTAACTAAGTTAGTTTTTTAAATAGAATTCCTTATATAACATTTAACCCGGTTAGGATTATTCGGTTAAAATGGTTTCAGAAATGACCATTTCAGTCCCTAAAGTTCAAGTTTAAGAAAATGACTATAAGGACCCTATACTTTTTAATTCAAAATTCAAAAGTTTATTTTATTTATAAAACAAGTTTCAAAAATGACACTAAGGTCCCTAAACTTATAGTTTAAAAAAAATTACATTTTCAACCCGAACTTTTTAAGGTTTCAAAAATGACAATTTAGTCCCCGAACTTTGTATTTTCTAAAAATGACGGTTTTAGTCCCCGGACTTAAAATCAACGTTTTCAAGCAAGTTTCAAGGAATGACAATTAGGTCCCTCAACTTATATATTTTCACATAATGACACATTAGGCCCTTGTACTTAACGTAGCCTTGTTTGCAAGTATGAAACTCAAATAAATTTGCAAATATTCACGTGTTTGGGCCGGTAAATCATGTCAAAGTATGAAACAAAGCATGTATCAAACAAATTTTATTTCAATATACGATAACTACTATTATGTGCATCAAACAAGTACATGTTTGAAAATCGAGGTGGTTACATATAGGAAGTACCAGCGGCGTATCCACCATGCTTTTAACACATTACACCCGCCCCGTTACCTAATCACTTCCCTAACCCAATGGTTCAAACCGTTACAAATGGTTCACATAAATCAAATGGTTACGAACGGTTCACATAAATCCAACGATTACAAATGGTTCACATAAATCAAATGTTTACGAACGGTTCACATAAATCCTACAATTACAAATGGTTCACATACATCCAATGATTACAAATGGTTCACATACATCCAACGATTACAAATGGTTCAAAACGTAAAACAATTGTGCTAGCATGTTAAGTGAACATACATAGCAAAACATAAGGAACTCATGTACTAATAGTGTACTAATGAACATAGCAAGCATATGATATGAAAACATGGAAAACACGAAAGTAACAAGTAGGCACATGTGTTTCACCCCAAAATGTTAAAAAAACAGTAAAAGAGGGGACTATGTACTCACTTGAGGGTGCTTTGAAGTTTTCAACAACAACCAAGCAAAGCTAGAGGGATCACGGAATCAAACGGCACCTAATATAAATAACTATGTAAATAAACGGACCTAAATCAGAGGATCGGATAAAATGAGGTTTCGTAAACCAAATGAGTGTAGGGACTCATGTAATATGGTTTAACAAAGCCTACATTCTAAAACGAAACCTAACCTCAGTGCTTACGACTCGTTACGACTCGTTAAGGTAGCTTACGCCATTTTAACGCGTCGTTCGCGTAAAATGCGTTCGGAACGCCTAACTAGTCCTATGACAAGTATTATATGCATTAATATGTCTAATAATGTTTCCTAATCAGTTTAGATGTCAAAAATTATGTTACATATGCTTAAAATGAATTTTGCCGCAAAAAGGGTATTTTGGTCATTTACCTAAGGCATATAGACTACCTATCATACAACTTCTTAAACGAAGTGACCATAAGGTATAACCTTGGAAGGTTATTCCCTATACAACTATGGTCACCTAATGTGTTTGGTCGGATCCTAAGGATAGACCAAATGGGTCGGGTTTGAAAGTATAAGCGGTTGTTTAGACCGCTTCTACATAAGCACTAAACCTAAAGTGACGAGCTAAACTTGTTAAAACATGTTTAACGAGGTTTGAAAACAGGTTTGGTATCAAAACAAATGGTTTTGATACCTAAAAGTGGTTTGGTTACAAAATACGCAAGAATACGTATTTTGGCCGAAACTACGACTCCTCACTGAGCCTAGATAACGTGGTAATCAGTAGGTATAGTCACAAGAGACTAAAACCATCGTGATTACGCTCACGTTATAAAGTTCGAACGAACTTCATGTTGAACATAAACTGGTCAATGCAGAAAGTCAAACAAAGTTTGACTTTCAAGCTAAAAACGCGTAAAAGAACGAAAGAGGACTTACAAAAGGTCCAAGAACGGAAGTTTGACCCGATTATTCTCAGGTATGTAGTGAAAGCACCTCAACTTAGAGAAATATTAGATCAAATGTGATTTTGAGAGCAAAGTGGGTGGGGTTTATATAGTTTTTGCATAACCATTAGGATCGTTCCTCGAAAAACGAGCTTCGATCTCATCCGTACACATGTGCCCATGGTTTTGTGAAACCATGGGAGCCCATAGTTTCATTAAAACCATGTGCAAATGAGGGGAACAGCTGGAACAAGCTGGAATTAATATTTTTTTTATTTTGGTCCCTTCCTAAGATAACTGTGGCAGATTGTCAATTTTGGTCCCTAAATGTGCAAAACACGGTTTTTGATGCATTTTTGACACGTTTAAGCCCCGTTAATCTCATTTCAAGGCTCTAAAATGAAGTTAAAGTATAGGGAACATGAAACCTGCTCAAAAATATCTCGGATGTCGGTTCGTTTGGTCGTACGGTTGCGTTGTTCGGTTAATTACGACGAAACACGAACGAATACGAAAACGATCCAAATCACGCGACGAATGGAGTTTTATCATGCCAATCACTAAAATAAATTTTTTTCATGATTTCATAAAGTTTTGGATATCCGGATGTATTAAGAACGTAAGATCTGCGCGAAAATGCAAACTTATGCCCGTTTTGACGCTTTTAGTCCCTAAATGACCAAAAAGTTTATTTTAGCACACCGAACCCCTCAAAGCCTATTTCTAAGCTATGTAAAGGATATTTAGGGTATGTTTAACTTATGGTCATGTTTTGGAATGTTCATTACAGTACAAATCGGCATACTTTCGCAGTTTGTCGAACTTAGTCCCTGTAAGCGAATAAACTTGATTTCGCCACACCAAACCCTCCAAAACTTATTTCTAAGTTATGTAAAGGTTATTTAAGGTATGTTAAGCATATTTCACTATTACGGAGTGTTCGTTGCATTAAACTGGTTATATTTACGCATCAATGGCCGTGAAAATACTCTCTCCTTATGGTGATTCTTGTTCTTGTTCTTCTTGATTTCCCTTAGTTCTTTCTTGTGATCTTATGCATAACAGTCTATGATTGGATCTTGTTCTCAAGTATCTATAACGAACTCGTTAGCATTAGGGATCAATTAAGAAGCTAGGGTTTTTCTTTTCTTTTGTTTTCTTGTAAATCGCTGCCCTAGTAATTAATTCTGAAACCCTAATTTATTAATCTGGTTGCCATTGATTGCTGTTAACTGAGATTAACTTAGCTAGATTGATGACACTAGTTTAATCGATCAAGGGTTGAGGTTTTGTTCTAGGGTTTAAAGGGGTAGGGTTTCTGTTTTCTTGGGATTGCGGGTGTTTATTTATTGAGGGATTGTTCTTGTCGGCTGTTTAGGGTTTTTGCTGAATCTTTACGTTTGCATGTTAAGTTGACGTGGAGATTGTTGCTTGAGCGTTCTTTCTTGTGCATGGTCTGCTGCATTTACTAATATGGATCCGCGAGGTAATATTCCTAAAGATGATAGGGGTAAGCCGCCGTTACCTGTAAAGAGTATTGCCGCCGAAAACCTTAGCAGAGATAATGGTTTGGAGGATTTAGGGTTTAAGTCTTTTTCTGAAAAAATGTATGGGGATGTGTTCATTAGCTCGAAGCCTTTGGGTGTTCAGGATTTGAGAGACAAATCTCCTATGTTTGCTAAGCCGCTGAATATTGATGGGAACCCGTTGTTGCCTAGACGTGGTGTTTTACAGAATGAGCAAAAGGTAATTAACGTTATTGATGAATTGGAGAAGGTGACTGTACCTGTTCAGACACCTGTTGCTAAGGCTAGTTGTCAAGCTGAACCGAGTGTGAATATGACAAAGCCTGTCTCTTATGCTGAGAAGCTTCAGTCTTCTGGTGGAACTAAAAGGGTGGTTAATTTTAGGCTTATCGAGGCTCAAGAAGTAATGGAGAATGCTGATATTGTTATCCCTAAAGAAGCGGTTCAGAAAGTGCAGGATAGGTTTACTAATGTCTTGTATGGTTACTTTTTGGGCAGTAGACTTCCGTTTCCTGTGGTAGAATATTACGCAAAAAATGTCTGGAACAAGTATGGATTCTCTAAGGCTATGATGAACTCCAATGGGTTCTTCTCTTTTAAATTTGATTCATCTGAAGGAATGAACAAGGTTCTTGAAGGTGGTCCTTGGCTAATCAGGAAAGTCCCGTTATTTCTCAATGTTTGGACCCTGGCATTAACACTTAGAAAGGATGGGATCAAATCGGTCCCTGTGTGGGTAAAGTTTCATAATGTGCCTATTGCTGTATACACTGATGATGGCATGAGTCTTTTGGCATCGAAGATTGGTATCCCAAAGAGGTTGGACAACTATACTGCTGATATGTGTCTTGATAATTGGGGTAGGACAAGTTTTGCACGTGCTATGATTGAAATTTCGGCTGATAAGGAATTGATAGAACATGTAGTTGTAGCTGTTCCTAAATTGGTTGAAGAGGGTTATGTTATGGAGGAAGTCAAGGTTGAATACGAATGGAGACCGAAAAGATGTGCTATTTGCTGCCTATTTGGCCATGATGTCTCGTCCTGTCCGAAGGTAGAACCGGAGCTGCCCAAAAAAGTTTCCATTGATCAAGATGGATTTGTGACTGATAAAAGGAAAACGGCTAAACACGTTTTTCCACAGAAGAAGCAAAAGGCTAAATTTGTTTATAAACAAAAAACTAATCTTTTTGGGGCTGGCATGAGTAAGGGTGTTAATGGAGGGAATGGTTCGTCTGGTGCTGGTACGTCTGGAACGAAACAAGATGATGAGCTTCTCAATGGGAATGGCACGAGTAAGGGTGTTAATGGAGGTAACGATAGTAATAACAGTAATATAAAAATCCAGAACTCGTTTGCTGCATTATCTAGTGGACCTGAGCTATAAGAATGAGCCGATACGGATTCCGAATGATGATGAAGGGGTTATAGATGACCTACAAACTAAAATATCAGATTTTATGGCTGCGGACATGCATACAAAACCAACTGAGGGGGCAAGCACTCCCGGTCTAAAGGGTGTTAATGGGTAGTTTAATGGTTTGGAATGTTAGGGGCTTGAACCATCCCCTGAAACAACGAGAGGTTCGGAAATTAATTACTGAAAATCATCTTAATATATGTGCGGTTTTGGAGTCGCATGTTAACATTACTAATCTGGATAGAGTTTGCAAAGGGGTGTTCGGGAACTGGGAGTGGTATTCTAATAGTAGTAGTTGTTCGAGGGGTACTAGGATTATAGTGGGCTGGAATAAGGAGTTGGTGGACCTTATGGTGATCCATCAAACTGACCAGGTTATCCATGTGCAATCCCGTCTCAAGTCGGATGACAAGATCCTGTTTTGTTCGATTGTTTATGCCGAGAATAAGTACCAAGATAGAAGAGAACTGTGGGAAAACTTATGTATGCACAAAAACTTTGTTAGAGATAGGCCGTGGGTTGTAATGGGGGATTTTAACTCGGCGCTATCAATGGAAGATTGTATAGTTGGCTCTTCTACTATTACTATTGGAATGAGAGAGTTCTATGAGTGTGTCCAATGTAATGAGCAGGTTGATATCAAGAGCCATGGAATGCATTTTACCTGGAATCAAAAACCGAAACAAGGAATAGGAGTGGTTAAAAAGATTGATAGGATCATGGGGAACATTCACTTCTTGGATATGTATCCTGATGCTTATGCTCTTTTTCACCCTTTTCGTATTTCGGATCATACCCCTTGCATACTTTTCCTATCCAGATATAAACATAATCGGCCAAAACCCTTTAAGTTTGCTAACTTCCTAGTAACTAAGGAGGGATTCATCCAATGTGTTTCGAATGAATGGAGTAAGGAGGTTCAAGGGGTAACCATGTTTTCGGTTGTAAAAAAGCTCACCTCTTTGAAATCTCCTCTAAGACGACTTCTATACAAGCAAGGAAATCTCCATGATAGGGTTAAGTCTTTGAGGTTGAAGTTAGATGAGGTCCAAAAGGCTATAGATGCTAATCCGTTTGATGCTGGGTTAAGAGAGGAAGAGTCTATCCGTCTTAAAGAATTCCATTCAGCTTCTTATGATGAAGAGTGCTTTCTTAAGCAAAAAGCCAAAGCGGACTGGTTGGCGGCGGGTGATTCAAATACTAAATTTTTCCACAACTGTGTGAAAACGAGGAACGTGTGCAATAAGATCCTCCAAATCAAAGATATTAACGGAAATCAGTTCAAGGGTGATGATGTTTTTGCAGTGTTGGTTAGTCACTATGCTGATTTTTTGGGTACGGTGCATAATGTGGAAAAACTAGAAGTAAATGGTTTGTTCAGTAATAGTCTGGATTCAAATGTTGCAGCCTCTATGATCAGTCAGGTTACTCGGGAGGAGGTAAAAAGTGCAATGTTTTCTATTGGTGAGAATAAGGCCCCAGGTCCAGATGGTTATACTTCGGCATTTTTTAAAAATTCATGGGAGATTGTCGGTGATGAGGTTACGAAAGCTATTTTGGAAGTCTTTAATAATGGGAAGCTACTGCAACAAATCAATCACACCATCATAGCGTTGGTCCCAAAAGTTACTACCCCTAATTCGGTAAGTGATTATCGGCCTATTTCTTGTTGCAACGTTCTTTATAAGTGTATCAGCAAAATTATTACTGATAGAATCAAAGGTAGCCTGGATTTTCTGGTGAATATTAGCCAATCTGCCTTTGTCCCTGGTAGGAAGATATCAGATAATATCCTTCTTACTCAGGAGTTAATGCATAACTATCACCTGAATGTTGGGCCTCCTAGATGTGCGTTTAAGATTGATATTCAGAAGGCTTATGATACAGTTAGCTGGTCCTTTCTGGAGGATATTCTGATTGCGTTTGAATTCCCTCTCAAAATGGTTAGTTGGATTATGATGTGTGTTAGTACTGTTTCATACTCTTTGAGCATTAATGGTAATCTTCATGGGTATTTCAAGGGCAAACGGGGGTTGAGACAGGGGGACCCGATATCTCCTTATCTATTTACTTTGGTTATGAAGGCTCTTTCGCTTTTACTACACAATGCAGCTACCTCTAGTAATGCATTTAGATACCATATCCATTGTAAAAAACAGAAGATTATAAATGTCACTTTTGCTGATGATCTGTTCATTTTTGTGAATGCTGATGCCGTTTCGGCTAAGATAGTAAGAGATGCTCTTTGGTAATGTTCCCCATTCTATTAAAAGCACGGCCTTCTTTGGTAATGTTCCCCATTCTATTAAAAGAGAAATCCTGAGCATTATGCCATTTCAAAAGGGTGTGCTTCCTGTTCGCTATTTGGGTGTTCCTCTAGTATCATCTAAGCTCTCGTATAAGGATTGTAAGGCGCTGGTAGAGAAAATGGAAAAGAAGATTGATAACTGGACGACAAAATCTCTATCTTTTGCAGGTAGATTACAGTTGGTTAATTCGGTCCTTTCGGCGATGCATACTTACTGGGCTACGGTATTCTTATTACCAGCTAAAATTGTTACAGAGTTGGAAAAACGTATGCGAGATTTTCTATGGTCTGGTAATTACCATAAGACTGTGAAGCCAAAGGTTGCTTGGAAGGTTGTTTGTCTTCCGAAGGATGAGGGAGGATTGGGTATTCGTAGCATATCGGATGTTAACAAGGCCCTCTTATCTTCACATGTCTGGAGCATCCTATCCAATCGGAAATCTTTATGGGTCCAATGGATTCATACTTATAAGCTTAAGGGTCGAAGCTTCTGGGAGATCCCTTGTAGAGGCCGTATGACATGGGGATGGAGAAAACTCCTTGCTAGTCGGACACTCATTCGTCCTTTCATGTGGAAAACTATAGGGAATGGTGCTGAAACTAATGCTTGGAGTGATACGTGGTGCAATGTGGGTCCTCTTCGTGCTTTTATTACTCCTTGGCTTATCGCTAATGCAGGCTTCAGCTTGCAATCATCTCTAGCTGATCTGGTGGATCGAGATGGGCAATGGAGTTGGCGGACTGCGAGGCTTAACCTGTTTCCAGTCTTAATTAACCTGGTGGTTCCTACTTTATGTGACAAGTCTCGAGATAGGTTGGTTTGGAAAGACTTGGAAGGGAACAATCGTCCATTTTCTTCTTGGGAGGTTTGGAATAATATTCGGCTTCATGCAAGTAAAGTGCAATGGGGGAATATGGTTTGGTTTAAACAATGCATTCCTAGGCATGTGTTCCATATATGGCTAGTTATTCAAAACAAATTGAAGACACAGGATCGGCTTCATGTTTGGGAAGCGGGAAGTGAAACAAATTTGAATCTTATGTGCTGCCCTTTATGTTGTTACAACAGGGATTCGAGAGAACATCTCTTCTTTGAATGCTCTTTTGCTACACAGGTCTGGAACAATGTTAGGAGTCTCACTAATATGGAAGATGTTAATGGAAGCTGGACTGATATTATGGCTTGGATGAACCACAACTCGTCCTTACAAAAGCCTGACAATGTTGTTTGTTGGTTGGTAGTTGCGGCTGCAACCTATTTTATATGGTAAGAACGCAACAGCAGGTTGTTTTCTCGGAACCATCGGACGGCTATGGTAGTGTCTCAGGAGATTATTAATACTGTTCGATTGCGGCTTATTTCCCTCAAGTTTAAACGGAGATTTGAAAATGGTAGCTTGGTGGAAAAGTGGAAGATTCCTGGAAACAATTTAGAGATTGATCCCGGCTAGTTAGTTGTCTTTGTTTGTAGTTTGTTTTTGTTTTTGGTAGTGTTTGGTTTGTTAGCTGGTTTGTGGCCTTGTGTGCCTAGTTGTGTTTTTTTTGGGATGTTTGTTCCTAGTGTTGGTATGCCAACGCTAGTTTGGGTGTGGTAACTCAGCCACACTACTGTTTTTATGGTTTGATTTATAAAATTCACCGGGGTAACCCTTTACCCAAAAAAAGAAAGCGATTTAAAGCTTGAAATCGAACAAGAATTGATATGTGCAAAAGATACACATATTTATACAAATCCCAAGTATGAAATACAATATTTCTTTGGTTTGGTATTTTTTTGATGGTCGTAGAGGCACAGGTGTCACGGTCTCCCCAACTTTAGGAAATTTCGTCCCGAAATTTATTCGTAGGAGTCTATCTGTGACGCTGTGTTAAATAATTTCCTTGCATGGAATCTAGGGTGTTTATCTATTTGCATAAAATAACCCATCAAATATTATTGCATGGAATCTAGGGTGTTTATCTATTTGCATAGAATAACCCATCAAAGATTATGCAAGGCATAATCCTGTCATTTCTTACAATGGACAATCTTTAAAAATGAAAATGAAGGAAAAATCAAGGATATTCATTTCCCTCGATGGATATTCTTCAGAAACGAAAATGAACGGAATGAGTCATTTTCCTCAATGGGTATTCTTCAGAAACGAAAATGAACAAATAATCAAGAATATTCATTTCCCTCGATGGATATTCTTCAGAAACGAAAATGAACGGAATGAGTCATTTTCCTCAATGGGTATTCTTCAGAAATGGAAATGAAGGAAGAATCAAGGATATTCATTTACCTCGATGGATATTCTTCAGAAACAAAAATGCATGGAATGAGTCATTTTCCTCAATAGGTATTCTTCAGAAACGGAAATGAAGGAAGAATCAAGGATATTCATTTCCCTCCATGGATATTCTTCAGAAACGAAAATGAACGGAATGAGTCATTTTCCTCAATGGGTATTCTTCAGAAACGGAAATGAAGGAAAAATCAAGAATATGCATTTCCCTCGATGGATATTCTTCAGAAATGAAAATGAACGGAATGAGTCATTTTCCTCAATGGGTATTCTTCAGAAACGGAAATGAAGGAAAAAGAAAAATCAGGGATATTCATTTCCCTCGATGGATATTCTTCAGAAACGAAAATGAACGGAATGAGTCATTTTCCTCAATGGTATTCTTCAGAAACGGAAATGAACTGAGTCAACTCTAGACACATGACAAAACTTGCTGTGGTTTCTGTGCACTGAATTCCATAATTATGTATGCATCCATAATTACGTAATTCCTTGCATAGTCCGCATAGTTTGTTTTGTAATGTGAAGGGGAAGAAAATCAAACCTGTGATGAGTGTGACTAGACTATCATAGGGTCCTTTTAATTAGATCGACAAATGATCTCTTTAATTAGACCACCAAGGAGTCTTTTAAGCTATATCATCACATGATATTCCTAACCAGATTTTTGGATCAATCTGTTTAACTAGACCACTCAAGGGGTCTAATTATGGAATAGTACATTATAATCCAAGGGTCTTTACTATTACGTAGAATCCCATTAAGTATTTAAGGTAGTACCTTTGGATATCCTACTATGAATCCCTTATACGAAGATATGGAAGATTTTACAAGGATTTGGATAGCAAAAACTTGGATCACACAAAAACATAAAAGGGAACACATAAGCACATAATCACATAATTGTTTAATTCGACCTTAAATTTTTTATCTTTGGACATGGATATTTAAAGCACACCAGGAATCCCATCCGTGGATTTCATTTGGCACTTTAATCATTTTCAAGAATCTATCTATGAAGATAGGATGATCTTCCAAAAATTCGATTTTGTTTTCAAAGAAACGTAATATTCGAATTAAGGTACACAACAATTTTAGGATTTACGGAAATACCCTTAGGTAACCTATTAAGGATTTATAGTGGTACTTTGGGTATTCGTCCAGAGTTGTAACTTGCGCCTTGTACTTCGTTTCTTTGGAAGAAACGGGTACTTAGGATTTTCATGGAAAACGCAAGAGATCATAAAATGGAAGAATTTTGGGGGTAGTCTGTTCTTCAAGGAATACGATTCCCTGATTGTCGGTATTGTAGGGGATATGTTGTTTATACATGCAACCACATAAATACATTGCAATGTAAATAAAAGATTTATTTATAAACAACGATAACAACAGTTACATGGACCTTGACAACAAAAGAAAATAATACATAAGACGTGATTATTTCTAAACGGTGTTGTCTTCTAGTCCGTCAGATGCTCATCCCTGTGCTGGATTTGCATTAGCAAGCTTTGGGCCATTTCTTCGGAAATGACCCATCTCGCCACAGTTGTAGCAAGAACCTGGTGGAAAACGAGCTTGAGCAGGATTGTTGTCAGCTTGATTTGGTGCAACTTCAGCTCGGCAATATCTTGCTATGTGACCTATAAGTCCACAAATTTGGCATTTGCGGCACTTCACACTAGCATGATGATGAAGGTTACATTGGTTGCACAAGGGTGCAGTTCCGTTGTATGGCTTCCTAGCAGGGGGTTGAGCTGGTTGGTTGGTGGCGGCTTGATCATTGTGAGCAACCACGACGAAATTCTGGGAAGCTTTTCGCTTCCTTGACTTCTTGGAGGATTCAGTCTGCTCATCTTTGGGTTTCGATTCCTCGATTGGTTTCTTATCACCTTTTCGTAAATGTTTACCTTTTCTGATTTGAGATTCAGTCAAGGTAACAGATAGCTCAATGGCCTGCCTAACCGTAGTGGGGTTACTACCAGTCACAATGTCTTGTACTGGGTCAGGGAGGCCATCAATGTACTTTTTGATTGCCTTATCCAAAGGCGTAACCATATTCGGGCATAACAGACTTAACTCCTCATAACGATCCGTGTAGGCTCGATGCTCACCGCTATCTTGCTTAAGATCGTCGAATTCCCTTTCCAAGGCCCTGATCTCGTGAAGAGGACATAATTCCTTCATTATCAGAGCTCAAAGCTCTTCCCACGTTTGAGCCAGTGCCACATCAGCACCCCTATTTCTAATCACACCATTCCACCATGTCAAAGCTCGTTTCTCAAAGACATTAGATGCGAATTCTACCTTTCGCTCATTTAGGCATTGAACATGCCTGAAGGTGCTCTCTAGACTCTCGAACCATTGCAGAAGTGCAGTCGCTCCTTGAGACCTAGAAAACTTTGATGGCTTAGCCGAGTTGAACGTCTTGAAGTTGCAGGTGGCATTATTGTTGTTGAGAGCTTGGTTACATTGAGCAACGATGTTCGTGATTGCAGCAGTCATTTGCTGCGTAAGGACAGCTGCCAGCTCTTCAATAGGTACCTGATTTTAGCGTCGTGGAGGCATTATAAAAAGGGGAAACAAGAGAGAAAACAAATGAAATGGCATTGGGTAATAATAGGATGTTACAATTACTGACCAAAATCATGGGTGACGGTCATTTGTTTGAACCACGAAGTAAACAAACGACACACAAAGGCTGAATCAAAGCAAATAGGTCCTCATAATGTATCGCGAAGACATTCTCGCCTATAAGTGGACACTCACCCAAAGAGTTCCCAGGTAAGAGTGACTGGTCCGATATTGCGGATTTGTACGAACACTCTAGCCTTAGACAGAAAGCTCAGGGTACAGGCACCCACCCTTCTAGTTTGCACGTGTTCACATTATGTAGCCCTAAACTTTGACGAGAATTTGAAAACTTTGAAGGTTCGAAACCTTATAATAAATCATCCAGGAACAGATGATTAGATTTCAAAGCAGATTCGAAATTTGTGTTCTTATTGTGGTTGCTGCCTAAAGATAGGCAACGGTATTGTTTTATGACTAAACGCAAGTAAACTCGCGTTAGGGTCTTAGGAAGGTTATAGTCTAGGTCAAAGCATTACTAATAACCTAATTCCCTATAACCATTGGCTCTGATACCAACTTTTCTGTCACACCCGACCACATAAAACAACAAAACGTGGCGGAAATGTCGGGGAGTGTTGTAACAGAATCATTGTTTCACAACCATGGATTAAACAATTTTGTTTTATTGAATTATATGTATTACATTACATTGGATTTAGAAACAAAACATGAACAAATAGACTTTCATTGTTATTAAGTCACTAAGGCCTCGTCCATTCCTATGTGAGCGTACACAAATATCATCATCAATCATCATCAAACATCATCAACTATGGTACCTGAAGCACATGTGAAAATACGTCAGCATAAAAATGCCGGCGAGTACATAGGTTTTATATGAGTGTCAGATTCATGGCTCGTTTTACATGTTGCAATACTTATATAAAAACCTTGTTTTGAAAAGTATAGTATTGCAACATAATTAACCAACTCAAATCAAGTTGGATATGATTTATAAAATCTCATAGCCATGATTCTTAACTCCAAAACATTTTGTTTTATTAAATCAAATCGTAAAACATCTCGTAGAAACTCGTTAATAAGACTCGTATGGTTTATATTATTCAGAAAACATAATTGTGTGACATTGTTTCAAAATCATTTACCCAAGTGATCTAGATAACGCAACGATATATAATGTGTTAAAAGCACTTATATATAGGAAGTACCAGCGGCGTATCCACCATGCTTTTAACACATTACATCCGCCCCGTTACCTAATCTCTTCCCTAACCCAATGGTTCAAAAAGTTACAAATGGTTCACATAAATCAAATGGTTACGAACGGTTCACATAAATCCAACGATTATAAATGGTTCACATAAATCAAATGGTTACGAACGGTTCACATAAATCCAACGATTACAAATGGTTCACATACATCCAATGATTACAAATGGATCACATACATCCAACGATTACAAATGGTTCAAAACGTAAAACAATTGTGCTAGCATGTTAAGTGAACATACATAGCAAAACATAATGAAATCATGTACTAATAGTGTACTAATGAACATAGCAAGTATATGATATGAAAACCTAGAAAACACGAAAGTAACAAGTAGGCACATGTGTTTCACCCCAAAATGTTAAAAAAATAGTAAAAGAGGGGACTATGTACTCACTTGATGGTGCTTCGAAGTCTTGAACAACAACCAAGCAAAGCTAGAGGGATCACGGAATCAAACGGCACCTAATATAGATAACTATGTAAATAAACAGACCTAAATCGGAGGATCGGATAAAATGAGGTTTCGTAAACCAAATGAGTGTAGGGACTCATGTAATATGGTTTAACAAAGCCTACATTCTAAAACGAAACTTAACCTAAGTGCTTACGACCTGTTACGACTCGTTAAGGTAGTTTACGCCACTTTAACGAGTCGTTCGCGTAAAACGCGTTCGGAACGCCTAACTAGTCCTATGACAAGTATTATATGCCTTAATATGTCTAATAATGTTGCATAATCAGTTTAGATGTAAAAAATTATGTTACATATGCTTAAAATGAATTTTGGCGCAAAAATGGTATTTTGGTCATTTACCTAAGGCATATAAACTACCTATTATACAACTACTTAAACGAAGTGACCATAAGGTATAACCTCGGAAGGTTATTTCCTATACAACTATGGTCACCTAGTGTGTTTGGTCGGATCCTAAGGATCGACCAAATGGGTCGGGTTCGAAAGTATAAGCGGTTGTTTAGACCGCTTACCTTACGACCCTACATAAGCACTAAACCTAAAGTGACGAGCTAAACATGTTAAAACATGTTTAACGAGGTTTGAAAATAGGTTTGGTATCAAAACAAACGGTTTTGATACCTAAAAGTAGTTTGGTTACAAAATACGCAATAATAAGTATTTTGGCCGAAACTACGACTCGTCACTAAGCCTAGATAGCGTGGTAATCAGTAGGTATAGTCACAAGAGACTAAAACCATAGTGATTACGCTCACGTTATAAAGTTCAAACGAACTTCATGTTGACCATAAACTGGTCAATGCAGAAAGTCAAACAAAGTTTGACTTTCATGCTAAAAACGTGTAAAAGAACGAAAGAGGACTTACAAAAGGTCCAAGAACGGAAGTTTGACCCGATTATTCTCAGGTATAAAGTGAAAGCACCTCAACTTATAGAAATATTAGATCAAATGTGAGTTTGAGAGCAAAGGGGTGGGGTTTATATAGTTTTTGCATAACCGTTAGGATCGTTCCTCGAAAAACGAGCTTCGATCTCATCCGTACACATGTGCCCATGGTTTTGTGAAACCATGGGAGCCCATTGTTTCATTAAAACCATGTGAAAATGAGGGGAACAGCTGGAACAAGCTGGAATTTATATTTTTCATTTTGGTCCCTTCCTAAGATAACTACGGCAGATTGTCAATTTTGGTCCCTGAATGTGCAAAACACGGTTTTTGATGCATTTTTGACACGTTTAAGCCCCGTTAATCCCATTTCAAGGCTCTAAAATGAAGTTAAAGTATAGGGAACATGAAACATGCTGAAAAATATCTCGGATGTCGGTTCGTTTGGTCGTACGGTTGCGTTGTTCGGTTAATTACGACGAAACACGAACGAATGCGAAAAACGATCCAAATTACGCGACGAGTGGAATTTTATCATGCCAATCACTAAAATAAAATATTTTAATGATTACATAAAGTTTTGGATGTCCGGATGTATTCAGAACGTAAGATATGCGCGAAAATGCAAACTTATGCACTTTTTGACGCTTTTAGTCCCTGAATGACCAAAAAGTTTATTTTAGCACACCGAACCCCTCAAAGCCTATTTCTAAGCTATTTAAAGGATATTTAGGTATGTTTAACTTATGGTCATGTTCCAGAATGTTCGTTACACTACAAATCAACATACTTTCACAGTTTGTCGAAATTAGTCCCTGTAAGCGAATAAACTTGATTTCGCCACACCAAACCCTCCAAAACTTATTTCTAAGTTATGTAAGGTTATTTAAGGTATGTTAAGCCTATTTCACTATTCCATAGTGTTCGTTGCATTAAACTGGTTATATTTACGCATCAGTGCGCGTATAACCTTCCAGAAAGCGATTTAAAGCTTGAAATCGAACAAGAATTGATATGTGCAAAAGATACACATATTTATACAAATCCCAAGTATGCAATACAATATTTCATTGGTTTGGTATTTGTTTGATGGTGACAGAGGCAAAAGTGTCACAGTTGGAACATCCTCTTTCCCCTAAAAGTCATCCTTATCGGAATAACCCAAACTTTAATAAAGAAGAACTTTTGTTTCCAGTTATGAAACGACTTTGGGGTTTGAAGCAAGATCTTCTTCACAGATGCCCTTTGCACAAAAGAGTAGAATCCTTGAGAACAGTGCATCTGGTGGAACACTCGAAAACGAGTAACCGACGGTTCAATATGCATTGTACGGCAAACGAGTTCGAAATGACAAACCCTAACCATTCCAATAGGTTGCATCTTGGAAATATGGAACTTATAATACAAAAGAATGTGAAGAAATAACTTCGTTGCAGGCAATCGGAAATTGCCTGCTGAGAAAAAGTCCCAAAATAAAGTGATATACCCGGTCGGAGCATCCGCTGCCGTCTGACCCTCATTAGGGTACCAAGCGTCCCAACTATCAGGAAACTTGAAGCTTCGAACTAAACCATCGAAGGTTTCCTTAGACCACTTCAATGGTGGAAGACCAGCAACCATTTCTTCCGAAGAATCTTTGTGATGGTCCCCGGTTGACATAGAGGAGAGAAATTACAAAATTCTTTCAAGAAACTGACAAAGGATACGAAGAAGAAAAGGTTTTTCAAAAAGGTAATGATTGGCAAAAATAAGCATTTGAAAGACTTATATACCCACCGCCATAAATAACCTAGATAACTGCAACGACACCTTTTTCGGGGTTGGCACGATTATCCAAGCATCAGGGGTGAGTGGGAATAAACAATAACGCGAGTTCACACGTGCGTGACAGACACGAGCAGCAATGTACAACTGACAGCGACAGCCTGTCACACGTCAATAGTCATTACTGTACCTTTTCACCTGCCAAAGTCAAGATTTTCAAAATTAAAATCATAAACAAAAGTATCTTCCCCAAGAAGATTCCCCATTTCCAGGCCAGAAACTCTACAGCAAAAAACACCTATCTTTCATAGTCTAGTGCTCCACTTATTTGCATAAGAGCAACACTAGACTGGGGACTTGAAAGGGTAAGGTCCCAAAAACCTTGCTTCAAGTACTTGAGACCATACCACAATCCCGTCAAAAAGCCCTCTTTAGACCTTGTGCAGCCGCGCACTGGTCCTTCAAAGAGAACTTAGAGAAAAAACAATAATCAACACGTGCGCGCCAAGAGGAGACTAACAAATCCTCGCGCCAACCTCCATAACAGAAAGGATAAAAATCCTAATAAACACTTCCGCATAATCAATATCCAGACTTGGATAAAAATAACTTCTCTAATACCATACAATGTACATAAAGAAGAGCCACACAGGATCACAGCTGTATTCTTCTAGAAGGCTCCATCGTGCACCACCATTCGGTTATAACCGAATGGCCACGTGGCATCATCCCAGGCTCTCTCGAAGTCATGATGATGGCACGAGATTGGAGAGAAACCTCCACTTGCCCACTTTCCACATGGCAACACCCCAACCGTTGATCAAGATCACGATCCGTGTGCTTACACACTCATTAACTATTAACGGAGGGAAAAGATAACCGCTTACGGAAAAGCGTCTTCCGTCAAGTTTTCACCAAAGGTTTTCCCGCCCAAACTTCAGCTATAAATAAAAGGATAATTCAGGTATAATTCTCAAGTTACATTCACTTCACTTTCACTTCTTCTTCTTCATCAAAACCTGTACTTATTCTCACGCCGGAGGGTGGTCACGGAGAGAACCCCCATTCTCCCCGTGGCGAGTCTAACGGCTGTTGTTTTGCAGTGATTGTTAGAGGAAGAACATTAACCACCCACGAATCGAACGGGAAGATTTAACCCTTTTATGCATATTCAAACCCCCTGGTTCAGTTGATTCCGGTCAATTAATCCAGTGTTTCTTCAACTTGATTAATCACTAAAAATGTGATTAGTTTCCTTAAAAACAACGGCTATGTAAATCTTGTAATTTAACTTAGTTTCTTGAGAAAATCATTTTTGAAATGACACACTTACATGATTTATATTATACTTTGATCATCATCATTCAAGAAAAATACTTAATCTTTCAAGTTCATGTTTACATAAAGTATGATCATCTTGGTTTTTCATAAGATCATCCTCTCATCTTGCTAGATCATGTGTTTAATCACAATCTAGCAAGCTTTGTATGATGTTTAACATCATAAACACAAATAATCAACAATCAAGAAGCATATAAACACTTAAACAACATAGATCATTGTGATTTTTAGTCTTATGTTATAGATTATGTTCTTGATATTTGATGTTCTTCATGATTAGTGATTTACATATACTTTTAACCAACATACTATGAAGTAAAATGAGATTAGGAAGGTCTTACTACTAGCACAAGGCTAGGGATGATGTTCAAGAAGATGAAGATGATATTCTTGGTGGTTAAAAGCTTGTGAGAGAGGTCCTTCACCTTCCAATGGCTCCTAGCTTCTTTATCAAGTTCCTAGCACCTTGTGATCACTAGAGAATGGATGGAAATGAAGTGAAAATGGTGTTGGTCGGGGGTCTTGGTTTCGGTCGAGAATGGGAGGAAGGAGAGGAAGAGAGTGAGTGTGTTGGTGTGTTGTGTAAAATGAGAATGATGAACTAGAGGTTAATTATATAAACTTCCAACATCTCCTAATCCTTTGGATAACATACCTCCTAAAGCACAAGACATGATCAATTAAAATATTAAAACAAATCAAGGGTGGGGGCCACCCTTAAAACCGTATACGTAGGGGGGTTGGTTAGTTTGTAAAGGGATGTTAAGGATATTAGTTGAAATCTAATGGTTTAGTTTGTGAATTTAGTTGTTATGTCATTATATGAGGTGTTATGATGTTCGGGGACCATAACTAGCTTGGAAATGGTAAAACAATGCTTCTAGTGAAAATTTGGTGTTTCGGGTAGTGTCCGGTTGTTAGGTTGGTTACCGGTTCGTTAAGGTGCTAAACTACGCAGTTTAGTGTGCTTTATGTTACCTTTTTGTGACAGTTTTGATTCCCGACACTTAGGAAAGCAATCTGGACCATTTAACCATAATTCTGCATAATATTAAGTTGTTTAAAAGCTGATTTTTGCTGAATTTTTCTGAATTCAGCAGTTTGTGTGAGTTTTAGGCACTTTCCGGCACTTAAACTATCACTAGGAAGAAAGTTTTATGATCCTAACTTTCCTACACACTATACTACTATAACACTTGGTTTCTGTCTCATTCTGTGTCTTAATACCATGTCTGTCTAAGTACTGAACTCCCGTCAATATTTCTGATTTGTCTGATAACCGTGCTACCTTTGTTTCGTGCATCATTTGAATCAATAAAGTGTTGCATGCAATAATGATATGACATTATGCAATATGTGATGCACATATATGTATATGACAATAATCAGAAAGCATTCATGTCATTAATTTAAATCAACACAGTCATTAAAGCACTAATTATTGTTTAAGTATTGTACGGATACATGAAATTTTAACAATTGTCACAGTGTAGTCCATACGTTCGTTTGTCCAATTGTCCAATATTCGGGTATAATTCATATATTTATTTTCTTGGAGTTTTGGTGATATTTTGTATTACAATTTTGGGTATCTTGGTGAGTTATATTATTTCCAAGTCTTCAAATAATATAACTAATACACATAATATACAAGTAACACATAAATTGCGACATCTAAATATATTTTCCTAAATATATACTTAGTCACTTTTATTTATCAAAAACCAACCTCCAATATTTATAATTTTTGTAACAAAAATTATGGCAAGTTTTTTATATGAAAACCATGATCAAAATTTACTTATAAACACTTGCTAAAAAATATTTTTTCTAAGTGTTTAAATTCTACAAAAATTTTGCCATAGTTTCCCCTTAAAAATGGAGGTTTCCATGCTTTTAAAAGCATATCATTTTCTTTTAAAATCATCATCAATCATCAACAATTCAATCAAGACTTACCATGAGCCAAAATCATGCAATTTACACTACATCATGAACTTGAAATTTTGTAAAAACTTGTAGTAACTTAATTTGTTATTTAGTTGGTTTAGTTACCCTTAAAAATATGGTTATTTGTTTATAAATCACATTCTTGTAAAATTTAGTGTTTCACAACTTACATGAAGATTTTCTAAAAATATTTCTTATTGTATTTTCTTGTGACCAATACTTTTCTAACATTCATTTAACACTAAAAACATGTTTAACTTCTTTAAAAATCATGATCTTGTAAATCTTGTAAATAACTTTGGTTTCTTGAGAAAATTATTTTTGTAATCATCCATTTACAAGACTTATAACATGCTTCAATCATCATCATACACAAAAACAATCTTATATTCAAGTTCATGATCCACATAAAGGATGATCATTTTGATTTTCACAAGATTCATCCTCTCACTTGCTAGATCATTTGTTTAATCACAATCTAGCAAGCTTCTTATGATGATCAACATCATAATCACAAGAAATCAACAATATGGTATCATACATACACTAAAACATCTTAGATTCTTATGTTATTAAGCTTTATGTTAGTGATCATCTTCTTGTTTCTTTGAGGTTCTTATGATTAACAACTTACATAATCTTTTAACCACCAAAATGAGAATTAAATTCAAGTTGTAAGGGGCTTACTACTAGCACAATGGCTAGGGAAGAAACAATGATGAAGAAGATGATGAACAAGGTGGATAAAAGCTCTTGGTGATGGTCCTTCAAGTTCTGATGCTTCGTAACTTCTTTACTATGCTTCTTGAACCTTAGGACCTCCTTAGAATGATTGATACTTGATTGAAACTGGATGTGTTGCGTGTGTGAGTTTAGGCCGAGAACAAGAAGAAGGGAAGGAGAAGTGAGAGTGTTGAAATGTTAGAATGAAAGAGAAAAAGTATCTTATGGTCTTTAAAACAAGTTTTTCCAAAATAAAATAAACCCTTGGATAATATTTTTCAAAAGTCACAAACAAATCAAATAAATAATTGGAATAAAATCATGGGGGTGGGCCCCCATGTTCCTAACCATAAATGGGGGGGAGGGGGTATGACAACTGTCAGAATTTCAGGTATCCGTACAATTATTAAATAATGATTAGTGCTTAATGACTGTGCTAAATTGCAATTAATTACTTGAATTATTTTTCTGATTAGTACCATATACATACATGTGCATCATATATTGCAAATGACATAACATTATTGCATGCAAACTTTATTGATTGAAATGATGCACGAAACAAAGCTAGCACGGTTATCAGACAAATCAGAGAAATGCTGACGGAGTTCAGTGAATAGACAGACATGGTATTAAGATACCAAAGAGCCAGAAACCAAGTACTACACTAGTATAGCGTGTAGGAAAGTAAGGATCCCAAAACTGCCTTCCTAGTGATAGTTTAAGTGCCGGAAAGTGCCTAAAAACGCACATAAATTGCAGAATTCAGCAAAATTCAGCATTTAAACAACATAATATCATGAAGAAATATGCTTAAATGGTCGTGAATACTTTCCTAAGTGTCGGGAATCGAAACTGTCATAAAAGGGTACATAAAGCACACTAAACTGCATAGTTCAGCACCTTATCGAACCGGTAAGCAACCGAACAACCGGACATTACCCGAAACACCAAATTTTCACTAGAAGCATTGTTTTAGCATTACTAAGCTAGTTATGGTCCCCGAACATCATAACACCCTATATAAATACCTAATAACTAAACACCTAACCATATACTTACATTTCAACTACAATCTAACTACTTGGTTAAAACCTATGCCTAGACCCCCCCCCCTCCCCCCCCCCCCCCCCACATAGTAATCGGCCTACATGGCCCCCACCTCAAAGATTTTATAAGATTATAAAAATAGATCTTGTTTACACTTTTTAAAACATATGGACCAAAGGAAATTGTGTCTTATTGTATTATAAGTAAACATGAGAGTTCTTGAACTTCATTTCTCACAACACACTTCACACCACATCTTCTTCCTCATCCCTCCAGAACTCATGGCTCACACACACCTCCCACACATCTCCATTTTCACTTCTATTCCATCCATTCCCAAGTGATATTAAGGTGTAAGGAGCTAAGTTAGGAAGCTTGGAGCTTTCAAAAGTTGAAGGACCATCACCATTTGCTTTTATCCACTTGTTTTTTCCTCTTGATCATCCCTAGCCTTGTGCTAGTGGTAAGAACCTTGATCTTGCTATTTTACATCTTATATTGGTGGTTAAAAAATGTTACATAATGTTGATCATGAAGAACACTAAGAATCACAAGAAGTAAACTTGAACATAAGCTTAAAATATGAAGAGATCTTGATGAATATGAGTTGTTACGCTTGATGATTGTTGATCATACATGTATTTGATGTTGATCATCATATGATCTTGCTAGATCATGATTAGAAACATAATCTAGCAAGATGAGAGGATGAAGATGTTGTAAGATCATAGATCATCCTCATGAGAATCATGAGCTTGAAAGAATAAAGTTGTTTCTTGAAAAATAAAGATCAAAGTAAGCTGTAATGCTTGTAGATCTAAAGATTCATGGATGGTTTTTCAAAGGAACCAAGTTAAAAATATAAGTTATACTAAATCTTGGTTCTTAAACAAATAAACCTTATTTTTGGTGGTTAAACAAGTGTAGAAACACTTGTGTAACAAGAAGAATTCATAAAGAAACATTTTTAGAAAACATGATCATAAGTTGTAAAGATCTATATTTTTTAAAAATGATGTTTTTAAAGAATCACTCACAATTTAAAGGATAACAAGGCTTACTAATGGCACTAGTATGTAACTACAAATTTTTACAAATGTTCAAGTTCATGAAGTAGTAGTTATTACTTGTTTTTAGCAAAATTGGTAAGTAAAGGTTGTTTATTTTTTATTGTGGATTGATCGTGTTGATTTCACAAAAGAAAATGATATATCTTCAAGGTTTGGAAACCTCCATTTTTAGGGGTAACTATGGTGAAATTTTTCTAAAAATTAAACACTTAGAAAAATATTTCTAAACAAATATTTACAAGTGTATTTCAAACCAAAGATTTTCACATAAAGTTTTCCATAGAATTTTTGTTCAAAAATATAATTATTGGAGGTTGGTTTTTGTAAATAAAATTGACTAAATATGTATTTAGGAAAGATAAATTTAGATGACACCATGTGTGTGATTATTTGTATATTTTGTGTATTAGTTATATTATTTTAGGACATGAAATAATATAACACATCAAAATACCAAGAATTACAATCCAAAATATTACCAAAATTCCAAGGAATGAAAATACAAAGCATACCCAAACTATTGGTAAAACCGAACAAAGGAATATAACATACAAAATATTCTGGAAAATTATTTACAAGTGTATTTTGGTAATTGGTATTTTGAACACCAAGGGGATGAAAATGGGATTTTCATAATTATTACAAAGAAATATCATATTTTTGACAAGAAGAAAACATATTATTTTTGGTGGACAAAAATATATTTACTTGGGAATATTAGAAGATATATTATTTTTTGAAGAAATATATATTTTCTCAAACAAAAACGGAATATATTATTTTGGAGAAAAATAAGCATATATATATATATATATATATATATTCCAAGTTAGACTTGAAAATATAATATTTTTGGAACTTATATGAGAATACAAATATTTTTGCCAAAGGAAAAATTATAAATAATTTTTCTAAAGAGTATTTCTTAAAATATATATTTTGGAAATATATATGGATTTTATTTTACTAAGGATACTTAATAATTGCAAGAGATACGTATTTTCATACGTATAATTACACTCCGGAATACGACCCCACATAAATGGCAAAAATATACAAGTATAAGAATACGAATATAAGTATACCCATCCTTGGGAAGGACATACATATACAATACATAAGTGTGTCAAGTTAAAATATATTATTTTAACTAATATTCCAAAATGTAATAAATATAATTTAAGTTAAAATATTTATTATTTTGACAACTAATTATATACTTGGAATAACATTGATGACACAAACTAACGTAACTTAAGACACTAATTAAGACCAAGGTTAAGGCACGACCTACCCGCCTAATGGACCGTAGTATGCATGTAGGTAGTCGTGCGTTCTAGAGGAAGCTTTGAGTTACATTAGATTCGAAGAACGCAAAACTGTGAGTTCATGTCCCCCTTTTATTTAAACTGTTTTGTTTTATAACTTCGGGGGTGAAGCACATGTTACTAAATGTTTACAAACAATTACAAATGCTATGGTTAGCTAAGGAAAATACTACTAGATCATGTGAAAGGGTAGGCGAACTCTTAAGACCATTAATCCTCATTTTAGGACCAAGGGACATGAGTGATAGATCTATTTGGGTGTAGCAAGCCCACACCCATGTGGACCGGGGTTTGGCCCATGTGGTGACTATGTCTTACAGCCGGAGGCCCGGTAAAAAATCTGCTAGGTTTGACCCTTCCTACGCCGCTTCACACATGTTAATGTATTAGCTACACATTAATTGGTCTATTCCTTGTCTCTTCATACGAGTTTACAAATACATACATACATACTTGCAAATGTTTTCAAGGATGATTCATGCACACATACAAATCACATGAACTCGCTTAACTTTTGTTGGTGTTTTCAAAACTACATGTATTTCAGGAAACTATGTATGGATCTGGCGGGCGTTGAAGTTTCAAGTGTTGTTTGGAATAAAAGATGTCATCCGGTGTCAAATTGTTTAGAATTTGTATCCTATCCTGGATAGGATACATGTTTCAAAGCCTAGTTTTCATTAGTGTCTTTTGAAAACTCCTTATGGAACTTAAAACCTGTTGGTGTTGTATTCTGAATACGAAGTTTGTGCTTTTGTGGGTTTAAAACAATGTTGTTGTAATGTTATAAAACTTAATCAATGGATGAACATCTTGGATTTATCATATAGTTGTTGGTTATGATTGAATGCAATGATATTATGCAAGTCACACATAGTCACGCTTCCGCAAAAGTCAAGGTGTGACAGTTTGGTATCAGAGCTTCGATTGTAGCGAACTAGGATTCTTTCTCGAGTCTAGACAACAATCCTTAGGGCTCTCACGAAAATATTTTTACAACATGTTTTCATTGCATACACGAAACGCCCAGATCCAGGGAAGCAAACATTTTTAAAAATAAAAAGACAAGAAACACAATGCACAATTTCTAGGTGGTTCAGTCTGAGAGACTGGGTGGTTCAGTCTGAGAGACTGAGAGGTTCAGTCTGAGAGACTGGGAGGTTCAGTCTGAGGGACTGGGAGGTTCAGTCTGAGAGACTGGGAGGTTCAGTCTGAGAGACTGGGTGGTTTAGTCTGGGAGACTGTGTGGTTAGTCCGGGAGACTAGGTAGTTCAGTCTGGGAGACTGGGTGGTTAGTCGGGGAGACTAGGAAGGATAGAAAGGATTTGTGAGGACTGATAAGGATACAGGATTACATGATTTTATGATGCATTGACTTTGCCTGCATACTTAATGTTAGTGGTTAATATATGTGCATATGTCGTGATTGTTCTGTTACAGAGACTATGTCCTCAGAGAGTGGATTGTCCGATACCGGTGACCCTATGGCTGTAGTCTCAGATGACGAGATTGCACCAGAGCCGGAGATCTTTACATCCAATACTGAGAGCGACCCAGATTTGCAATCCGAAAATGACGACTTTCAGCCGCTCGCGTTGCCTGACCTGGGAGATGAGTTACCGCTTGCTGATGGTATTCCAGACGAGGATCCATTTGTTGTTCCCATCCCAGTTCACGATCATCTTATAATCGATCATCCTGATGGTGAGCAAGTCGTGGCACCGATCCTCGCTCCCGATCCTTTAGTGGCCATTCCTCTCGAGGATTTGGCTTTTGACGATCTGTTTGGTGATAACGTTGATTTGTTTATTGATGGTCCACCTGATGACGCCAATGGTGATGGAGAGCTAGATGAGGACGTTGTTGCTAGTCCACTTCCTAAGATCCCTGTTATTAAGATTTCCTCAGACTCTAGTATGCACTCTGTCTCAAATTCCTTTGAGTTTGTGACGCCTTTCACCTTGTAGGCAGTTGGATTATGACGCTATGCCACTGATTCTGATGATGATACGTCCATGTCAGCTGCACCATCCCCTCCACACGATCCCGAGCTCGATCTTGAGATAGACTTTGTTCCTGTCAATCAGCCCGATGTTGCACCTGCTGATCCTGAGCCTTTACCTGATCATGACCCTATTCCTTTTGGCATAACTAACATTGCACCCCTCATACCTGATCCAGTTCCTGCACCCACTGATCCTCCTGTTGTGGAGCCACTTATTCCTCCACTTGCACACGCACCCACTGATGTTGCTCCTTTTCACCCAGTGGAGTCTGATGTTCATCTTGTTGATTTACCTATCGATTTCTTGTAGGACATACCCGCACCCTGTCTAGGGGAAGGCACTTCAGGCCAGCAGCCTAGTCATGACCCTCATGTATCAGCAACTTTCTCACACATACCTCAGTCTTCACCTTCTGCTCCTTTTACTTCTTCACCAACTGATGAGCCATTTAGAGGGTCCCTTCCATATTCCATGCCGACCTCAGAGCCCTACCATCCCTCACATTTTGTTGGTTATACACAGGATGAGTTACTTTATTCGCTTCAGCTTCGATTTCAAGTTATGAGTCGCAGAGTCTCGGAGGTTGAGTCGATACCGCGTCCTTTACCGTGTCCTTTTCAGCATGCTTCCATTCCCCCTCAATCATCACCGCCTCCTTTTGCACGTCCACCTGCTCCTCTTAATCCTTTCCCAGAGTTTGATGCTCGATTCCTCACCATCGAGCAGCAGGTCCGCTACTTGCTTCGTCATGTGCATAAGCTCGAGGAGGAGCTCGCACATGTCCTTAGTTTGATTTTCCTCCCTCCTCCTCCTCCGCCATCAGTATAGTGGGTTTTTGGTTTTATGCAGATGCATTACCTTTGATAAGAGTACCACTTTTGAGCTGAGCTTGTGAAGCCTTTTGGAGATCACTTTAGAATGTATGACCTTTGTAGATTGGTAGACTTGTTGGACAAGGGTAGTGTGACCCTGTGTTCCCTTTTGGATGTGATACACTTTGTAAAACATGTAACAATACTTTGTGGTCAATGATTAATGAAAGCCTAATCGTCATGTTCTCATTAAACATGTAAATCAACAACGTGCTTGTTTGCTATGTTCTCACTAAACATATTCCCAATTACTTGAATTTGCTATGATGGTACTGATGTTTGATTGATTGAGATGATGATTTAATATGTGTATGATTATACGACTTCTAAACAACTATATACATGCCCTAAACAAATAAGACCTGACCAATCCGAACTTCTTCTTAGAAGATGTCTCATCAAGAGATCATTCGGCTAACCGAGGCAGAATGGCAAGCGCACCTCTCACGGGCCATAGCACGGCATGAGGTTCTTCGCTACAGACACAGCGAAAGTACCTTAGGGAATAACCCACCTAACGGTAATGTTTAAGTCACCTAAGATACATTACAATACGTTTGCACATATCCGAATGTGCTTTGCTAATGCCTTCTGTGATAATGTTGCTTGGGTATAGGCTGTACCTACAAGCAGTTTTTGGACTGCAAGCCTCTGAACTTCGACGGCACTGGAGGTGCTGTAGCTTTTGTGAAATCGGTCAAGAATCTGGATTCTGTTTTGTGAATGAGCGGATGTACGCCAGAGCAACAAGTCCCATACGTTTCTGGATTGTTTCAAGATGAGGCTCTGTTACGGTGGAACCTTCAGGTTCAGACAATGGGCGAGGCTGCTGCGTATACTTTGACATGGGATGAGTTGAGAGAAATGATGCGTAGGGAGTATTATTCTCAGATGGAGATCCAGAAGCTGGAAATTGAATTCCGGAACCTGACGATGGAAGGTCCAAAGGTGGTGGAGTACGTGCAGAGACTTCATGATTTGTCGCGAGTTGTTCCATATCTGGTGGAACCAGAGTTCAAAAGGATGGAGCGATTCATCTGGGGACATGCACCTCAGATCCTGAGCTTGATGACAGCATCAACGCCACCAACAACTATTGACGCGAGTATCTTGAGTTTGGCGCTCGCTAAGGAAGCACTTAGACTGGAAAAAACTTTCGACCCCTGACGAGATGAAGGAAACTCAGGAGGAGCCATCTGGAAAGTACTAAAGGAAGCTCACTGACTTCCAAAAGGGTGATCGTGCGAATAACAACAACAAAGACAAAAAGGGAAAAGAGTACATGGGTAAACTACCTAAGTGCGACAAATGTCGACGCCATCATACCTGGCAATGTAGAAATGGAAAGTGTGATAACTGTGGAAAAGTAGGACAATGCAAGGATACGTGTTGGCACAGGATGGGACATGGAAAAGGAGATCAAGGGTGTTTTAACTACGGTGATGTGGGGCATTTAGGAAAGATAGCCCAAGGGAGATTAACCAAGACCGTGAAGGAGCGTTCAACAACGGAGCTCGCGAAGCATGCATGGGTCCGAACGAAGTCACTGGTACGTTCTCTTCTAACCAACACTTTGCATCTGTGCTATTTGATGCTAGCACCAACTATAACTTCGTATCTCTAGAGTTTAAGAGTATACTTGGTTTAGTAACAAGTAAGTTAGATATCCCGTACTTGATAGAACTAGCTAATGGGAAGCTAGTGGAAGCTAACGAAGTAATTAGAGGCTATGTGATAGAACTCAAAAGAGCGTGAGTACTTGGTAGATCTCCTGACAGTTGGACTGGGAAGCTTCGATGTAGCAGTGGGAATGGATTAGTTATCGAGTAATCATGTGGAGATTATTTGCCTTGAGAAGACTATCCATATCCCATTGGCGAATGGAGAGATGACCGTGATTCATAGGGAGAAGCAGGATACGCTCCTACGGGTTAGTAGTTGTGTGTAGGCACAGAAGTTTTTGCGTAAAAGATGTGTAGCCTTCTTGGCTCATGTCATGGACAAAGAAGCCGAAGAACCTAAGCTCAAAGATACCCCTGTGGTAAGGGAATATCCTGAAGTCTTCCCCAAACACTTGCCAGAAATACCGCCCCAATGACAAGTCGAATTCCATATTGATCCGGTTCCAGGCACCGCGCCTGTTGGCAAGGCACTTTATCGACTTGCGCCTTCAGAGATGCAAGAGTTGTCAACGCAGCTTCAGGAATTGTTAGATAAGGGATTTATGAGACCAAGCTTCTCGCTTTGGGAACTCCAGTGTTGCATGTTGAAAAGAAGGATGGTAACTTTCGAATGAGCATCGACACCAAGAGCTGAACAAGTCAACCATCAATAACCGGTATCCCATGCCGAGGCTTAACGATTTATTTAACTAACTGCGTGGATCCAACTACTATTCTAAGATTGATCATTGATCAAGTATCACTAGCTGTGAATTCAGGATGAAAGCATACCAAATTACAGTGAGTCAACAAGTTGTTTTAGGCATACGCTAATATTGTGTTTTATACACGATACACAAAATAGTTACACACAAAATACAAAACTTTGAGGGTTTAGGAATCATTCACTTAAGACCTTCGGGAACTTATGTCGAAACTCATTAAAGGTTGTCACTTAGGAACTGCGTCTATTAACTCGGGCAAACACCATTATTCTATCGTATATGCTATTTTAGTTAACCAAGTAGATAAAGTACTCAATTTTCTCTTATTGAGATTTCCCACTTTTGCCTCTAGCAAGTAGATTTTTACATCTCTACTTCTCTTACTGGTAGTTGCATCACGCCAATTTCCTTCGTTAGAGCAAACACTCCTTTGTCTCGATACTTGATTATTTCTTCATTAAAGCGAATACTCATTGGTTCATTACTTGGAAATTCATATGTTACTCATGCACCATTTGTTATGCATGTGGTTTCGTTTCGAATAAGCGCTTCATCAAAGTTCAAATATTATTTTGCTAAAACTAATTATTGATTTGTGATTCGAATGACCTACATTATTGTAATCATTGGCTCCTTTGTTATTAAGTCAACACACGTTTATTGTCAGATTGCACTGAAACCAAGTTCAATAGCTTGAACTTGTCCGTTACGCATATTCAATTCAAGACACCATATGATGTATTGAGAGCATCATATTCAAATTCATTTTTGCAAGCGCTTCATTTATCCCGAGTCGCAGTAGACTTGTTTGGTCTACGGCTCCATTAAATCGTTTGTTGGTTTCGATGCCTTGTAGTGATGTTTTCACTAAATTAAAGCTTGCGCTAATCTCGATTACGCATTTCATACATGGATTTAATTGTTTATTTATTTACTAGCTCTAAATCCGTTCTGTTTTATCACGATTAGAGTAGTCCTAACACAATCGTGTGTTAAGATAATGGTACATAAATTCATTTTATATCCCAGTGTACCTCCTAACGGTTCTTCCATTATCGATCGAATGCCTCGCGGTACCTATTGCTTTATCATCTTCGATCGGAAACAGTAGCTCTTTGATGTTCTATATTCAATTTAAAAATCCAACGATGCTGATTGAATCAAATTCTCAGGATTGCTTCATTACACTTTCATTTAATTTCAAACACGGTGAACTTGTTCGGTCACCGCTATTATTGAATTATGTCATTACGACACCTTGTGGTGTCAGTATAAACTTGTAGCTTGTGCTAATCATGCTCAACCATTTCATACGAAACTAGGTACATTTTATTTCTAACTCATCATTTAAACACTCTTAATACAACTATGTATTGAGACCAAGATACACCAGATTCGGTTGTATTTCATTCGGTGTATCCTCACAATTCAATAATGTCAACACGCTATTTTATCCATGTATTTGTTCGAAAGTTGACAGATCATTTTCATGTTACAATTACCTTTGAGCTTGCTAATTCTGAGTTCATCTAGCGGATGTTATTGTTTCTAGAACCCATTTACATATTGTAAACAATCATTTGGAATTCTATCGGTCAGAACTCCTCATTTGTTGAATTCCTGTTAACTAGTTCACACCAGAATATACATCTATACGTCTCGTATCTTTTGACACCTAATTCTGGAACACATACCTTTAAACCGTTGGGTTCTTGTTATTGTAATATGTCATTGAATTCACCTGATGTGAATAAGATTTGATTCGGTTTCGTGGTTAAGCACTTTGGTATTATTCATATCCATGCACGTATAACGTAACCCTAAGGATTTAATGTAGATTAAATATCGAGGACGGAAATTTATAAACAGGGGGAGAATGTGACAACTGTCAAAATTTCAGGTATCCGTACAATCATTAAATAATGATTAGTTCTTAATGACTGTGCTAAATTGCAATTAATTACTTGAATTAGTTTTCTAATTAGTACCATATACATACATGTGCATCATATATTGCAAATGACATAACATTATTGCATGCAAACTTTATTGATTGAAATGATGCACGAAACAAAGCTAGCACGGTTATCAGACAAATTAGAGAAATGCTGATGGAGTTTAGTGAATAGACAGACATGGTATTAAGATACAAAAGAGCCAGAAACCAAGTATTACACAAGTATAGTGTGTAGGAAAGTAAGGATCCCAAAACTACCTTCCTAGTGATAGTTTAAGTGCCGGAAAGTGCCTAAAAACTCACATAAACTGCAGAATTCAGCAAAATTCAGTATTTAAACAACATAATATCATGCAGAAATATGCCTAAATGGTCCTGAATACTTTCCTAAGTGTCGGGAATCGAAACTGTTATAAAAGGGTACATAAAGCACACTAAACTGCATAGTTCAGCACCTTAACGAACCGGTAACCAACCGAACAACCGGACATTACCCAAAACACCAAATTTTCACTAGAATCATTGTTTTAGCATTACTAAGCTAGTTATGGTCCCCGAACATCATAACACCCTATATAAATACCTAATAACTAAACACCTAACCATATACTTACATTTCTACTACAATATAACTACTTGGTTAAAACCTATGCCTAGAACCCCCCCCCCCCCACCTAGTAATCGGCCAACATGGCCCCCACCTCAAAGATTTTATAAGATTATAAAACTAGATCTTGTTTACACTTTTTAAAATATATGGACCAAAGGAAATTGTGTCTTATTGGATTATAAGTAAACATGAGAGTTCTTGAACTTCATTTCTCACAACACACTTCACACCACATCTTCTTCCTCCTCCCTCCATAACTCATGGCTCACACACACCTCCCACACATCTCCATTTTCACTTCCATTCCATCCATTCCCAAGTGATATTAAGGTGTAAGGAGCTAAGTTTGGAAGCTTGGAGCTTTCGGAAGTTGAAGGACCTTCACCATTTGCTTTTATCCACTTGTTTTGTCCTCTTGATCATCCCTAGCCTTCTGCTAGTGGTATGAACCTTGATCTTGCTATTTTACATCTTATATTGGTGGTTAAAAGATGTTACATAATGTTGATCATGAAGAACACTAAGAATCACAAGAAGTAAACTTGAACATAAGCTTAAAATATGAAGAGATCTTGATGAATATGAGTTGTTACGCTTGATGATTGTTGATCATACATGTATTTGATGTTGATCATCATATGATCTTGCTAGATCATGATTAGAAACATAATCTAGCAAGATGAGAGGATGAAGATGTTTTAAGATCGTAGATCATCCTCATGAGAATCTTGAGCTTGAAAGAATAAAGTTGTTTCTTGAAAAATAAAGATCAAAGTAAGCTGTAATACTTGTAGATCTAAAGATTCATGGATGGTTTTTCAAAGGAACCAAGTTAAAAATATAAGTTATACTAAATCTTGGTTCTTAAACAAATAAACCTTATTTTTGGTGGTTAAACAAGTGTAGAAACACTTGTGTAACAAGAAGAATTCATAAAGAAACATTTTTAGAAAACATGATCATAAGTTGTAAAGATCTATATTCTTTAAAAATGATGTTTTTAAAGAATCACTCACACATTAAAGGATAACAAGGCTTACTAATAACACTAGTAAGTTACTACAATTTTTTACAAATGTTCAAGTTCATGAAGTAGTAGTTATTACTTGTTTTTGGAAAAATTGGTAAGTAAAGGTTGTTTATTTTTTATTGTGGATTGATTGTGTTGATTTTACAAAAGAAAATGATATACCTTCAAGGTATGGAAACCTCCATTTTTAGGGGAAACTATGACAAAATTTTTCTAAAAATTAAACACTTAGAAAAATATTTCTAAACAAATATTTACAAGTGTATTTCAAACCAAAGATTTTCACTTAAAGTTTGCCATAGAATTTTTGTTCAAAAATATAATTATTGGAGGTTGGCTTTTATAAATAATAGTGACTAAATATGTATTTAGGAAATATATATTTAGATGACACCATGTGTGTGATTATTTGTATATTTTGTGTATTAGTTATATTATTTTAGGACATGAAATAATATAACACATCAAAATACCAAGAATTACAATCCAAAATATTACCAAAATTCCAAGGAAAGAAAATACAAAGCATAACCAAACTAGTGGTAAAACCGAACAAAGGAATATAACATACAAAATATTCCGGAAAATTATTTACAAGTATATTTTGGTAATTGGTATTTTGAACACCGAGGGGATGAAAATGGGATTTTCATAATTATTACAAAGAAATATCATATTTTTGACAAAAAGAAAACATATTATTTTTGGTGGACAAAAATATATTTACTTGGGAATATTAGAAGATATATTATTTTTTGAAGAAATATATATTTTCTCAAATAAAAACGGAATATATTATTTTGGAGAAAAATAAGCATATATATATATATATATTTTCCAAGTTAGACTTGAAAATATATTATTTTTGGAACTTATATGAGAATACAAATATTTTTGGCAAAGGAAAAATTATAAATAATTTTTCTAAAGAGCATTTCTTAAAATATATATGGGTTTTATTTTACTAAGGATACTTAATAATTGCAAGAGATACGTATTTTGGTACGTATAATTACACTCTGAAATACGACCCCACATAAATGGCAAAAATATACAAGTATAAGAATACGAATACAGATATACCCATCCTTGGGAAGGATATACATATACAATACATAAGTGTGCCAAGTTAAAATATATTATTTTAACTAATATTCCAAAATGTAATAAATATAATTTAAGTTAAAATATTTATTATTTTGACAAATAATTATATACTTGGAATAACATTGATGACACAAACTAACGTAACTCAAGACACTAATTAAGACCAAGGTTAAGGCACGACCTACCCACCTAATGGACCGTAGTTCGCATGTTGGTAGTCGTGCGTTCTAGAGGAAGCTTTGAGTTACATTGGATTCGAAGATCGCAAAACTCAGAGTTCATGTCCCCCTTTTCTTTAAACTGTTTTGTTTTATAACTTCGGGGGTGAAGTACATGTTACTAAATGTTTACAAACAATTACAAATGGTATGGTTAACTAAGGAAAATACTGTTAGATCATGTGAAAGGGTAGGCGCACTCTTAAGACCATTAATCATCGATTTAGGACCAAGGGACATGAGTGATAGATCTATTTGGGTGTAGCAAGCCCACACCCATGTGGACCGGGGTTTTTCCCATGTGGTGACTATGTCTTACAGCCAGAGGCCCGGTATAAAATCTGCTAGGTTTGACCCTTACTACGCCGCTTCACACATGTTAATGTATTAGCTACACATTAATTGATCTATTCCTTGTCGCTTCATACCAGTTTACAAATACATACATACATACTTGCAAATGTTTTCAAGGATGATTCATGCACACATACAAATCACATGAACTCGCTCAACTTTTGTTGATGTTTTCAAAACTACATGTATTTCAGGAAACTAAGTATAGATCTGGCGGGCGTTGAAGTTTCAAGTGTTGTTTGGAATAAAAGATGTCTTCCGGTGTCGAATGGTTTAGAGTGTGTATCCTATCCTGGATAGGATACATGTTTCAAAGCCTAGTTTTCATTAGTGTCTTTTGAAAAGTCCTTATGGAACTTAAAACCTGTTGGTGTTGTATTCTAAATACGAAGTCTGTGCTTTTGTGGGTTTAAAACAATGTTGTTGTAATGTTTTAAAACTTAATCAATGGATGAAAATCTTGGATTTATCATATAGTTGTTGGTTTTGGTTGAATGCAATGATATTAAGCAAGTCACACATAATCACACTTCCGCAAAAGTCAGGGTGTGACAGGGGGGTGCATTGTTTGGATGTAATGATAGGTTAGTTAATCTAGTTAGGTTTTAAGTGTAAGGTGTTAGTGCACTATGTCTATTGACTTCGTCTTGTATCATGAGATAGGATAGGTTTTCTAGTGCACGAGGTTCGAGAAACTGAGATATGAGATGTAAGTGATGATTTCGCTTCAGGAGGACTGAGGACTAGTTCAAGCGAAATCATACATAACAGATTTCGCTTCAACCAGTCTTGGTTCCCTTCAAGCGAAATCTACACTCCTATAAATAGGTGCACTTGTCATTCATTTGGTATGCAACTTCCGAAAGTGTAACGAAGTGCTGCCGGTTTTATGTCAGGTTGTAAACAGTGTTAAAAGCAATATAATTGACAGATTAAAGATTAACAAGCTGTGTTCATGTCTAGTTCTCTGATTCCGCCTTTGAACTGGACTTAAACTCTTCTGATCGACTCAATCGGGTCAAACAACGATCCAACAAGTGGTATCAGAGCTCAGGAAGAAGAGTTTAGCTTGATATCATCTATTTTCTGACTTCTACACCTTCTTTTTCAATCTGGACAAGATTTAACGGTTAAAATGGTCTGAGTTTTTCACCGATTGTATAAAACAACAGTTTAACAAAGCCTTGAAAGTTTGAGACCGAAATTCGCATTAAAAGTGACTGATTTGGACTGAAAACTTGATTTCGCTTGAGAGAGTTCGTAACATTCAGAAGGATTTCGCTTGAAAACATTGATTGCTTGAAGCGAACTAGTTAATTTCGCTTGAAAAATCAGAAAGTTGTTTGATTTCGCTTGAAGATAGTACATACATCTGATTTCGCTTCAAGACATAACTGTGGATTTCGCTTCAACAGAATAGTTTATGATTTCGCTTCAAGTCATCTGGCTGATTTCGCTTCAGAACTTATTAGTTTGGGATTTCGCTTCAAGAGATCTACACTTGATTTCGCTTCAGGACTGTTCAACTTGAGATCTCGCTTGAAAGACTGGTCAATAGTTGATTTCGCTTCAACTGTTCAACAAAGTGGAATTTTGTGTCGGAACATTTCACGGATACCGAGTGTCAGTCAATTTCAGATTATTTGATATTTGATTGTACTGATTGTGTTTGTTTGTTTGTCTATTGATAGGTTTGCATAATGGCTGAGGAATTTTTCAACACGTTTTACAACGCGTTCGCAACCGAATCGTCTGAGACTACAAATCTTACACCAAAAACTATCACGAAGGCGCTAAATGAAAATATCAAGCATGATAATTTCTATGGAACTCATTCAAAGCCACCAGCTCTTGATAGCATTGAAGATTATATCTGGTGGAAAGAACGCTTTCTCAACTGGGCAAAGGCGTATGCTCATGAAAGTTGGTTTTGTCTGGAGTATGGGTATGAAAAACCGAAAGATGATAAAGGCGAAGATCTTGTATTCAAGAAGTTTACCAGAGAGGATAAAGCTGAATACGGAGCTGAACAGAGAATGATTGCGTTGATCCAGTCAGCAATCAGAAATGATATTTTTGCTTTACTAACTCATAATGGAACATCTAAGTCTGTCTGGGAAGCTTTACGACTTAAAGCTAAAGGGGGTAAACAGATTAAAAAGAACAAAATCGCTTTATTAAAGAAAGAATTTGATCTGTTTGATAACATAAAAGGAGAGTCGGTGAGGCAAATGATTGAGAGATTTTGTCATCTTAAAATTGAGTTGGAGAGATTTGAGATAAACAAAACAAGAGAGGAACTTATTGACAAAGTGATTGAAGCGTTACCATGAGCTGATCAGTGGCAAACGTTTGTTTTTATTTTGAAAAATGATGTTGTGTATGATAATATTACTCTTGATGCTTTGTTTGAAAAGATTGAAAGTCATGATCTGGAACTACAAAAGCAAAACAAGATGACTGATTCTTCACATCAACAGAACGTTGGCTTGTACTACAAAAGCAGTGTGCTTTCTGACAAAAGCGTTGGTTCACCAAAAACAACATTCAGTGGTGAAAAGATGAAAGAACCAACAACAACTTCAACAAGTCATCATTCTGGATATCATTCATCTTCAAAGACAAATTCTGATGATTCTGAGGAAATTCTGTGCAACATTGCTCTTAAACTGAAGAATTCTCCTGCAATGAGCATCAATGCAGCGAAGTAGCAAATGAGTTTTCTTGCATCTGTTCTGGAGTCATATGAAGGTCTTGTAGCTGGCAAAATTGGAAACTCCGAATTGACCAAAGAAGACTATGACCAGATTGATCCGGAAGAGATGGAGCTCATTGACATCCGTTGGTGTTTAGCTAGTTGTATTCGAAGAGCTCAGAGGTACATGGAGATTACCGGGAAACAATCGCTTGGAGGTGCTTCAACAAAACTTGGATTCGACAAATCCAAAGTGACCTGTTTCAAATGCAAGCAAAAGGGTCATTTCAAAAGAGAATGTAGAAATTCTGAAGTTGGTGAAGGAAGTGAACGTCCTTTCAACGATGATTATTATCGAAAGGCGATTTATCATCGAAGCAGAGAAGAACCAAAGTTGATTGAAGATAAGCCGAGAGAAAAATCAAGAGCTTATGCTGTAATTTACGAGGATGAAGGATATGATTGGAGTGAGGTTCTTCCAATAGATGATATTGTTGATGAAAAGTTCAAAGCTAAAGCCAAACAGGAAGAATTAAGTAAACATTATGCTCTTGTTGCTGAGATTCAAGAGGAAAACAAAGACAAAGACATTGCTGAAGTCCATGAAGAAAAAGTTGAGATCAAAGAGAAAACTCGGGAAGAGATATTAAGTGAAAAGACTTACAGAGAAAGAAATGTGGTTTTAAACAGAATGGATGATATGCAGGAAGAGTATGAGATGGCTGTTGGTAGCAAACGATGGGATAAAAAGAGAGAATGCTACTATAACAGAGAAGGAGAACCGGTTGTTCCCAGGAAAGACATAATCTTCGATGATGTTCTTCTTGCTGTCCCGTTAAGAGCTGAATACTATAGAAGGGTATTGAAAGATGACAAATATGCTAAGCAATATGAAAAGGATATCAGATATGCCATGTTATCGTGTCTAAGAAAAAGGGATGAAGAGAGGATGAAGAAGAATGTTGAAGAAATGGTGAACAATCTGAAGAAAGATGCTGAAAAGGTTGAAGTTGAAGATGTGAAGAAAAGTGAAGAAGTTGTTGTGAATGAAGAGGATAAGAAAGCTGTTACTGAAGAACAGCAGATTGAAGAAGAGGTGAAGAAAGAAGAAAAAGAGGAAAAGAATGAGAATTTGGAAGTTGGTGATGTTGGTGATGAAGTAAGTGTTGAAAAGAAGCAAGATGATGCTGATCTGAAGCAGACAAAGGTTACTGAAAACACCGAAGTGCCAATCACTGTGGTAAATTCTAACTCTGAAATTTTGAAACTGATTGATCAGTGCAAGAAATGCATGGAACCGTGCAGAGCTTGTACGGAAAAAGATGAGCAATTTAGAACAAGAGATCTTGAGTTCACAAAAATAGAAAATATTTTCAAAGAAAAATGCAAAGAAATGCTAGAAAAAGAAAAAGTTTTTAAAGAAAATGATGAAAAACGTTCAGAAAAATGTAACAAATTAGAGAAAGAAAATGAAGTTTTGAAAGAAAATGTTTTGAAAATGACAAATGAATGTGAACAAAAAGAAATTGCTTGTCAAGAAATGAAGAAAGAATATGACTCAATGAAATTAGCACATGATATTATGAAAGAATCATATGACAAAGTGAAAGATGAAATGAAATATGCTCAATCAAGAATGAATTATATGTCTGAAACAACCAAAGAACTTAAAAGAATGTATTCTATAAAACAAGATGTTGTTAATTCCTATATTGAGGATGTTGCTAAGCTAAAGCGACAGATTGCTGATTTAGAACAGGAGAACAACAAGTTAAAGAGTTACCACGTGTCGTCATATGTGCTTGAACGAATTTTCAATATAAAACCGGGTGATGGTGAGTCTGAGCAGAACAAGAAAGGCATTGGCTCAGAGTTTCATCAAGTTCCACCACCGGGAAAATTTGCATTTTATGATGAGGAAAAGGTCGAAAAAGCTTTCAACATGGTAGATCAATTGCCAGACAACATTGACATAACCTATTCCAAATCTGATGATTCTCATGATTCAGAGGTGGTAGGTAAAGTCGTTGAAAGTGTGTTGAAAGAAGAGTCGGTTGATACAGGTAAATCTGAATCACAGGATGAAAATGAAGGAAATCTTCATGATGGTTATCTGAAAAACACAAAATCTGAGAAAAGTTTGAATGATGATTCAAAAGGATTGGTTTATACCATGATTGGATCGGACAAATTGTTCTTAGATGTTGTATTCCCGATTCAGAATGTGATTTCAGAAAAGGTTGACAAAGTTTTCAAAATGGTTGAGATTGAGAAGTCTGAGATTTCAAAGTTTGTTGGTAAGAGTCATACAGGTTCGTATACCAAACCTGGGTTCAAAAAGAAGAAAATGAAGGCTGGGTTGGGTTATAAGAAGAAACAAAGTTGGAAAAGAAATGAAACTCCTAATTTTCAGACAAAAATGAGTTTTGTTGATGGAGGCAGTTTAGAAAAGGAAAAAGAATTCAAAATGAAACAGTCTAATGATGAATTTTTTGCTAAAAAGAAAAAGAAACAACCACAAGTCAAAGATGTGTCCATGAGAACATGTTTCAAATGTGATCAAAAAGGACATCTTGCACGCAAGTGTCCTAATCTAAAACCTGTGGAGGTTGACAAAAAGAAGTTTGATGCTGAGAAACAAAAATCTGAGAATTTGAGACAAAGGTCAACCAAATTTGATTCGAAACAAACTTGGAGGTATAACACAAACAAGTTTGCTTCAAATCAAAATTGGAAATCAAAACCGAACAGGTTCGATTCAAGACAGACCTGGAATTCTCACACACCCAGATTCAGAACAACACAAAGTTGGAAAACAACTGTTGATATGACAAAACCTCAAGAGTTTTGGAAACCAAGAGTTGTTGTTCAAAATCAAAGTGTTCAAAAAGATTCACATTTTTACAAACGAGGAACACCAAAAGGTCAAACATGGAGTGTTAAGAAACATGTTGATTTGGTAAAAGATGAGAAAATTGAAGTTAAAATTGAGAAAGTTTTTGTGAAAAATGACAAAGAATTTCCAGTATTGAATGAAAATTTTTGTGTTGAAATGCCTAAGGTTCAACAGACCTGGGCTAAATTGTTCAAGTAATTGAGTAGTTTGTTTGTGCAGGTGCTCATGGAATCCAAAGATTGTGAGAATGGAGGTTGGAGCAGCCTGGCACAACGAGGAGAGGAGGCTGCTAGATCCTGTGTTGGTTGAAACAGGAAGTTTATATGTTTTCTGTAAATAAATAAACAATATTTCAAAAACCCTAAAAATTGAAAAATTTTGAAAAACCAAAAATATGTTTTTTTATTTTTTTAATTTTTTGTCAAATATTCAAAAATTACAAAAATATGTGTTGATTGAATATGCCGAAACCCTCACGGCTGAACAAACATGATTACTTTCATCAGATTGAAAAACGGTTTTCAAACTGTTAAGATCAATGGGTTGTAAATCATGGGGGTACGTTATATTTTCTGCAAAACAGAGCATGAGAAGCAGAAAATGGATGGCGAGATAAAGCTATCAGTATTGGTTGTCAAATTTTCTTTAAATGGTTTTACATTTTAGGGGGAGTAATATTGTTAGAAAATACAAAAACATTTGAAAATTTGAAAAAGTCAAAAACATGATAAAATTCAAAAAATTGAGTTTTTGCGTAAAAAGAGGAAATGATAGTACATCAGTAGACGGTTACAGTATGCTAAAGAATTGGAAAGTTTAAATGTGTTAAACGATCTCACCGTGGATGTGTCGGTAGGTTTTTATACATTTAGTAAACTTTTTCGGGATATAAACCTAAATTCAAACTTACTTATTTCGTGGGGAACACTACTTGGATATATAGGTAACCCCTGAAATCTCGTTTGAAAGGTCTCTTAATCTGATATACTAGGTCTTTATACTCTATGATATCTGGGGTATTATTCCGGGACTTCTGCTGAACGGTAGTTCTGACCTAGTCCCTGGCTAATACTTGCTTAAATGCTTGAAACACAGCATTAAACCCTCAGCATGCTGAAACAATTAAATTGATATTTGCTGCTGTTGTAAGCAAAAAGATCCTCTAAAGGGGACATACCTTAAAGTCGAAGCTGATATCTCTCTGCGTATACGGAAGTATCGATCTGAGATCCCTTGGCCCTCGCATACCTAATTTATATACAGATATCATTGTAGTATTCTCACCTGTAAGACTGATTATTGGGATTCTGGATACGGGAGTATATTCAAGAGGTGGGACACATGAATAAGCTAAGTTCATAAGACATCTAATTCGTATCCTGAATCAGTTGAACTTTGTATGAAAATTTAAGTGGACAAATATATCGACAATCTAAGTGAATTGTTTATTGCATAATGTGATTTTAAGCTCAACGGTACTTGTGACTTGTCGAAAACTGATATGATCCTCTAACGCATACTCAAACAAAAATATTGTCTGTAAATATGTTTGTACATATTTTGTTATTGCTTTATATTTTCAGAAAATACAAAAAGATTTTGATTTCTGCTTTATTTTCGACAACTGATGTCTGAGTGCTGAGTTTCAAAATCTAAGTAAGCTGATTGTGTTTCTGAAAATAAAACAAGTTCATTAAATTGAAACTTGATTTAAAATCAAAAATTTCAAAAACAGTTTGTGATATCTCCAAGGTCATTAGTTTGGACTTGGATGATTAACTGTGAGGGAGTTGGATTCTTTAATATTGCTAAATCTATATAGTTTGTTGATAGGGGGAGAGGATTAGAGAATTTGATTGGAATTGCCAGGTTATGATTCCTGGATAGTCTAAAATGTTGTTACTTATAAATGTTTGAGAAATTGCAGATGAGATAGTCCAGACTACGATCCTGAGAGCAGAGTCTAAGGGGGAGTCTGAAGGCAAGTTTGAAATAAAGAAAAGCTTGTATCTGGAAAGCTAGGTGTCGATCCCAAAGCACGGAAGCTTGATGAAAGGGGGAGCCTGCAACTAATAGAAGAAGAGAGAGTGATGGATGCTTACATTGTTACAATCTGAATGAAAGAAAAGGCAGAATGATCAAGACTGAAGAAGGTGTCATAACAGAGATTAGTCACTGAAGACTGCGTCAATATCCAAGGGGGAGTCTGTTAGTGCACTATGTCTATTGACTTCGTCTTGTATCATGAGATAGGATAGGTTTTCTAGTGCACGAGGTTCGAGAAACTGAGATATGAGATGTAAGTGATGATTTCGCTTCAGGAGGACTGAGGACTAGTTCAAGCGAAATCATACATAACAGATTTCGCTTCAACCAGTCTTGGTTCCCTTCAAGCGAAATCTACACTCCTATAAATAGGTGCACTTGTCATTCATTTGGTATGCAACTTCCGAAAGTGTAACAAAGTGCTGCCGGTTTTCTGTCAGGTTGTAAACAGTGTTAAAAGCAATATAATTGACAGATTAAAGATTAACAAGCTGTGTTCATGTCTAGTTCTCTGATTCCGCCTTTGAACTGGACTTAAACTCTTCTGATCGACTCAATCGGGTCAAACAACGATCCAACATAAGGTTTAGTGTTTTAGGTGTTATAGTGTTTTAGTGTCACACCCCCAAAATCCACCTGCGGAGTACTACCGCTTGGAGGCGTGACTGTCCAGGATCCAGCCACCAATCATATTGAACAAGCATATAAGTGGTTATAAAAGTTCAACCAATACAATTGGTGTTCAAACAAAACATAGTTCAAGTTGCAAGCGGAAGCATAAGTCTTAAATCCAAACATAAATTTAATTGTTTCAAAGTTTAACATGGCACACAGTCGTCCATGTCCCACAACGATCCTCCTCCATGCAAGCTCCAGTTAAGAACCTAAGGACCTGCAAAGCATGTAGTAACGAGTCAACAACAAGTTGAGTGAGTTCACGGTTGGGTGTTTGTTTTAAGTTGTTTCTAAAACAGTTTCCTTTATCTGGCATCCTACCGTGGGGGTTACCCCATAGTTAAAAAGTGTGACTTGTTTATTCCCGGTTACTCTGGCAATCCAGCCGTGGGGGCTACCCCGTGTTAGTTATCTGGCATTTCGGCCGTGGGGGCTACCCCATGTATACACTAGACTCGTTACCATATCGACTGCTGACTGTAGTCATGTTTATGTGCCCTGAAACTGTCAATGTCTATCATCATTGACGTGCCCCAGATCCATTAGTTCACGCCCGTCCTCTGCGGCACGGTGTGAGGTTTGTCAGACCTAAATAGCGCTATCTAACTAATGACCCGCTCGCCATTGGCCCGGCGATTAAGTCGATATAAAAATGAGGGACTTCGTGATAGAGTTTTAGTCTAGTACGAGTTATCTGTCCATAGGGACGAGGAATTACATTCCTGAACCTTTGCTGTCCTACCCAAGGAGGACGAGGAACCCATGTTCCTTAACCCCAATTCCTGACCCCTGGGAATCCCATGCTTTGTAGAGGGTGTGAACTCACCTTGGTTTGCTCGGTAGATACACAGAAAAGTCAAACAAGCAATATTGTGGTCACTCGCGTCCTATCATAGTTGTATCATACAAGTCAGGTTCGTAACCAAGTAGCACGCGGATGTTTCTAGCACATTGCATTCAAGTATCATCTATGGCAGTTCATCAACATTCACGTTCAACAGTAACATATAAGGTCTGTGCATTAGGCCCAAGAGTCCGGCCCAATCAATTAAGCCCGTAATGGGGTGCAAGTCCAAACAGTGTGCACATGCACCTGGTCTCGAGTCGCAACTGATGCAGGTTCTGGTCTCGAGTCGCAACCGGACTCGCAAACACGGTCTCGGTTCATGCTGTTTTGGTCTCGAGTCGCAACTGGACTCGCAACCGAGATCTCGAGTCATAAGGTTTGTGCTTGATCAAGTGTGGTTTCGAGTCGCAACCAGGTGTTTGCGACTCGCAACCTGTGTCGCAACCGGGGGTCTCGACTCGTCATGCAGTGGTCTCGAGTCGCAACCGAAGGTCTCGACTGGACATAAGCTGATTCTGCACAGTGTACTACCCAATGGAAAATCGATTTCATGAAACAGTTTGTACTATCCACTTAAACATGTTTTCTTGTCTAATAATTTGCTAAAATGGATCAAACATATCAGATTTCAAATATTCAAGCATGTTCATATCACATTCAAGTTGTTCTTCATATGTTCAAGTCATGTTCATATCATATTCAAAACACATTCAACACATATTCAAATATTCACATCTTTACTCAACGTATGTTCATAAACTCTTGCATTTTTGGACAAGCATCATAACACCTAGACTAGACACCAAGATCACCAAGCCAAACATTTGTTCTATAATCTCATACATAAAAATCAGATGATCATGAATAGCCCTAAGCTTATCATTCTTTTGTTATTCAACTACCTTGTTCAAATGTTATTCTATGAAAGTCATGTTCTCCTAAGCATGTATCATATAATCGAACAAGAATTCATCAAACAAACAAGCACTTTAATCATGCATAAATCTTTAGCAAGCAAACACATTATCAAGTATCTACATCACACATCATCATCAACCGAAATGTTACACACTATCATCAACCGAATACAACACATGGCATGAATCACTAACCGGTTATGTTTTCAAGGGAGGTCTTAGGCTTGAATCCGAGAGCTCTTGTGGTCACCGGTTGATCCGAGAGTGAGGGAGGAGGGTGTTGTGGCTTAGGGTTTTAGTGAAGAGGATGGAGTGTGTGTATGGGTGAGTGTGTTGTCCAAAGAAATGGCACCTATGGCTATCCACTTAGTTTATATATCCGATCTAAGTAGTGCACCCTAATGGGTTTTCGAAATAGGCTAAGTGTGTGTGTGTGGCCCAACCGGCCCATATGTTACTGTTCACTCGAGACCACATGGTCTCGAGTCGGGTTCTTGTTGTCTCGGTTCATATACATACTCGCACACGTACAATCACAAACATACTCATATAATTTCACATATATCATTCATTAAATCGTCAAATTAGTTAGTCACTTAGCGTTCAAGCGTACAACGAAAGGTTCTAAATTTCGAGTTGTCACATCATCCCCAAGTTGAAAGAAATTTCGTCCCGAAATTTGGTAGGCACTCGCTGAGGAAGCTAGTTAAGTTGTATGGTTTTCCTGGTTTTCCTGGGGTGTCACATCCACCCCCCGTTGATCTGGAATTTCGTCCCGAAATTCCGTAGCTTCGGCCTCAGTAGTGGGTGTACTGTTTGCGAACAGTTGGGGATACTTTTGTTTCATCTGATCTTCGCGCTCCCAGGTGAACTCTGGGCCGCGACGTGAGTTCCAACGAACTGGAACGAGAGGTATTCTGGTGCTCTTGAGGACCTTAACATCCCGGTCCGTGATTTCGACTGGTTCCTCGACGAATCGTAACTGTTCGTCGATAGTGAGTTCCTTCAGAGGAACTACGTGGGTCTTATCTGACGGACACTTCTTCAGATTCGACACGTGAAAAACGTTGTGAACTGCACCGAGTTCCGCTGGTAAGTTGAGTCTGTAGGCCACCCTGCCTATTTTCTCAATGACTTCGAAGGGTCCAACGTATCGTGGGTTGAGTTTGCCGCGTTTACCAAAACGAACCACACCCTTCCAGGGTGAAACTTTGAGTAGTACCCGCTCCCCAACCTGGAGCTCAAGCGGTTTCCTGCCCATGTCGGCGTAAACTTTCTGACGTTCGCGAGCTGCCGTCATGCGTTTTCGTATTTGAGCAATTTGTTCGGTCGTGTCTACCACATATTCTGGACCAGTGATCTGACTATCTCCCACCTCTGCCCAGCAAAGAGGTGACCGGCATTTACGTCCGTACAATGCCTCAAATGGAGCAGCTTTAATGCTGGTGTGGTAGCTGTTATTGTACGAGAATTCCACAAGTGGCAGATGCTTTTCCCAGCGGTTGCCAAAGTCGATTACACATGCACGAAGCATGTCTTCTAAGGTTTGAATAGTGCGCTCGGACTGCCCGTCCTTCTGAGGGTGATACGCTGTGCTCATGTCTAATCGTGAGCCGAAAGATTTGTGCATTGCTTGCCACAGCTCTGAAGTAAAACGTGCATCTCGATCTGAGATAATAGAGGTGGGCACCCCGTGCCTCGAGACAACTTCCTTGAGGTATATTTCTGCAAGAGTGGAGAATTTATCCGTTTCCTTGATAGCCAGGAAGTGTGCAGACTTTGTGAGTCGATCCACGATCACCCAAATAGTATCATTCCCGCGCTGGGATCTAGGTAGGCCAGTAACAAAATCCATGGAAATCTGTTCCCATTTCCTTTGTGGTATCTCTGGTTGTTGGAGTAGGCCTGAGGGTTTCTGGTATTCAGACTTGACTCTTGCACAAGTCAAACACTTGCTGACGTAGGTCGCTATGTGGGCCTTCATGCTAGGCCACCAATACGTGGTTTTGATATCGTGGTACATTTTATCCGAACCAGGATGCACCGAGTAGCGAGACTTGTGTGCTTCGTCCATCACGAGCTCTCGTAGGTTGCCATAGAGTGGGACCCAAACGCGTCCCGTCACGTCATGTAGTAAGCACCGTCTTCCTCCTGTTCTAATCGTTGCCTTGACCCGCGTAGGGCTTCAGCCCTGACGTTTTCTGGTTTCAGTGCTTCTATCTGAGCTGCTCGTATCTGGGAAGGGAGACTAGAGTGGATCGTGAGTTGTAAAGCTCGCACGCGCTTAGGCGCAGTGTCCTTCCGACTGAGGGCGTCAGCCACAACATTGGCCTTGCCCGGGTGATACCTGATTGAGCACTCGTAATCATTTAGTAGTTCGACCCATCGTCGTTGCCGCATATTCAGTTCCTTCTGCTTGAAGATATGCTCGAGGCTCCTGTGGTCGGTGTAGATCGCGCACTTGGTACCATACAGGTAATGCCGCCACAACTTAAGTGCAAAAACAACAGCTCCCAGCTCTAAATCGTGCGTAGTGTAGTTCTTTTCATGAACCTTGAGTTGTCGTGAGGCGTAGGCTATAACTTTGTCTCGTTGCATCAACACGCAACCAAGACCTTGAATTGATGCGTCACAATAAACCACAAAATCGTCTGTGCCTTCTGGCAAGGAAAGGATAGGTGCGCTACAAAGCCTATCCTTTAGGTGCTGAAATGCCAACTCCTATACGTTTCCCCAGTGATAAACAACGCCCTTCTGCGTTAGTGAGGTGAGAGGCTGTGCAATCTTAGAAAAATCCTTTATGAATCTGCGGTAGTATCCCGCCAAACCCAAGAATTGGCGAATTTCCTTTGGTGTGCGAGGCGCAGGCCAGTTCTAAATCGAGTCTATCTTGGATGGATCAACATGAATCCCATCCTTGTTTACCATGTGGCCTAGGAAATGGACTTCTCGAAGCCAGAAGTCGCATTTCGTGAACTTTGCATAAAGCTGTTCTGTTCGAAGGAGTTCCAAAATAAGTCGCAGATGCTGCTCGTGTTCCTCCCGACTCTTGGAATAGATCAGGATGTCGTCGATGAAGACTATGACGAACTTGTCTAGGTAAGGCTTGCACACTCGGTTCATCAAGTCCATGAAAACCGCAGGTGCGTTTGTCATCCCAAAAGGCATGACCAAAAACTCATAGTGCCCGTATCGAGTTCTGAAAGCTGTTTTGGAGACGTCCTCTTCCCGGACTCTCAGCTGGTAATAACCCGATCTCAAATCAATCTTCGAATAATAGCTCGACCCTTGCAGCTGGTCGAACAAGTCGTCGATACGCGGTAGAGGATAGCGATTCTTCACCGTCACCTTGTTGAGTTCTCGGTAGTCGATGCACATTCTGAAGGTACCGTCTTTCTTCTTCACAAATAGCACTGGAGCTCCCCAGGGCGATGAGCTAGGACGAATAAAACCCTTATCCAAGAGCTCTTGTAGTTGCGTAGAGAGTTCTTTCAACTCTGATGGAGCCAATCGATAAGGTGCACGAGCTATAGGCGCAGCTCCAGGAGCTAGTTCGACCTGAAACTCGACTTGGCGATGAGGCGGAAGACCAGGTAATTCCTCAGGAAATACCTCTGGATAATCGCGTACAACTGGAAAATCTTCTATCTTCTTCTCTTTTTCTGAGGTGTCAGTAATGAGAGCCAAAATGGCAGTGTGGCCTTTTCGCAAGCACTTTTGGGCCTTAAGGAGAGAAATGACGTTCTCAACAGCACTCCTCTTGTCGCCATGAATCATGAGAGGTTCACCATCGGGACCTGGAATGCGGACAACCTTCTCGTTGCAAAGAATCTCTGCTCGGTGCTGGGATAACCAATCCATCCCAATGACAACGTCGAAACTACCCAAGACAATAGGAATGAGGTCGATAGAGAAGGTCTGGTCAGCGAGAATAAGTTTACAACCCTTGACTATGTGTGTGGCTTCTAAACTCTTACCATTTGCTAGCTCTACGGTGTGCTTGTTGTTCAAAGGTGTTGGAATACGCTTAAGCATTCGACTAACTTCTAGTGACATGTAGCTAGTATCGGCACCAGAATCGAATAAAACTGAAACATAAAAGTCGTCGAGAAGGAACTTACCCGCCACAACATTGGGGTCATTCCTTGCTTCACCTTGGCCGATCACAAACACCCGCCCCCTGGCGCCATTGTTGTTGTTGTTCCCGTTGTTACCATTCCCCTGATTGTTGTTATTGTTGTTGTTGTTGTTCTGGTTCCTGTTCAGTTGGGGACAGTCTCTCTTGAAGTGGCCCTCAGCTCCACACTGAAAGCATCCTTTGTTATCACCTTGCTGTTGCTGCTGGCGTTGATTCTGTTGAGCTTGCTGACGATTCTGATTGGCGGGGTATAAGCTCCTGCAATCCTTTGCAGCGTGACCAGGCTTGTTGCACCGATGACAGTTGCCCCTGGTGCATGGCCCGCTGTGGTGCAGGCTGCAGCGATTGCATTTGGGGTGATTTCCTTTGTACCCACCATGACTTTGACCACCAGACGATTGCTGATTAGGGCTCTTGTAGTCCTCAGTCTTTCTCTGCTGAGACTGGGACTGAACAGAAGTCGAACCCTTACTTGAAGTTCCATCCCATTTCCGTTTGTTGTCACTAGAGGTACCAGAAGTGGTTGCAGCACCTATGCGTTTTGGTAACTTGTTCTGCTCCACCGCTTGATCCGTGAGACAGTGAGCCAACTGAACGGCTTGCTGGTAGGTGGCGAGGTTCGCTGAAGTCACATGACTTTGGATTTCCGGCACTAAGCCCTGAAGAAATAGTTCGATGCGTTTGATGGGGGGTCCACCATAGTAGGACACAGGATTGCCAGTTCGTTCGACCTTTTCTCATACGCTTCAATTTCGGACCCCGTCATCTTGAGGTTGAAGAACTCCACTTCCAGTTTGTGAATCTCATCACGACTGCAGTATTCTTCCTTGATCATTTCCTTAAAATTCTCCCATGGGGTGGCGTTGGCAGCAACCAACCCCAGCATTTGAACCTGAGCGTTCCACCATGTGAGGGCTAAACCCTCGAGAGTACCAGTAGCATACTTCACCCTGCGCGCCTCAGGGCATTCGTACATTTCGAACACAGATTCTAGCTTCTCAAACCAGTGTAGGAGACCTACTGCTCCTTCAGTGCCGCTAAAAGTAGTTGGTCGGCAGTCCATGAAAGTCTTAAAAGTGCACACGGGTGGCTGAACATGATGACCTATCGTGGGTGAAAGAAAAGACAGAGTTTAACACAAAGGTTGGTTCACGAGAGTAGGATCCTAAAGATCCTAGAATGAGTTCGGACTGCAGGATATACCTCCTGCGTGTGCAGCTGCAACTGCTTCGGCAACTCGTTCGTTGATCAGAGCCGTCAACTGGGCTTGTGTAAGGTTAACGCGTCCAGATATGATCTTCATATCAAGAAGAACATGAGTGAGAGGGGTTCGCGAAAGTACGACGATAAAATAGAGTAAGCACGCACGTGTTCAAGCAACCGTAGTTACACTAACCAAGCATACCATGAGCAATGTACTATGTAACTAACAAGTAGGCAATATATACACAGATCATATCACCTAGAATGTCGAGCCTTGCATGTGGAGTGAAGCATCGTTGTGGACCGTTGAGCACTGTACAGGTTATAGTCTGGTTTTAACAAAAACGTTTTTTTTTTTTTTTTTTTTTTTTGTTTCCCCTTTATTAAAACCAAGTTCTCTATAACCAATGGCTCTAATACCAATCTGTCACACCCCCAAAATCCACCTGCGGAGTACTACCGCTTGGAGGCGTGACTGTCCAGGATCCAGCCACCAATCATATTGAACAAGCATATAAGTGGTTATAAAAGTTCAACCAATACAATTGGTGTTCAAACAAAACATAGTTCAAGTTGCAAGCGGAAGCATAAGTCTTAAATCCAAACATAAATTTAATTGTTTCAAAGTTTAACATGGCACACAGTCGTCCATGTCCCACAACGATCCTCCTCCATGCAAGCTCCAGTTAAGAACCTAAGGACCTGCAAAGCATGTAGTAACGAGTCAACAACAAGTTGAGTGAGTTCACGGTTGGGTGTTTGTTTTAAGTTGTTTCGAAAACAGTTTCCTTTATCTGGCATCCTGCCGTGGGGGTTACCCCGTAGTTAAAAAGTGTGACTTGTTTATTCCCGGTTACTCTCGCAATCCAGCCGTGGGGGCTACCCCGTGTTAGTTATCTGGCATTTCGGCCGTGGGGGCTACCCCATGTATACACTAGACTCGTTACCATATCGACTGCTGACTGTAGTCATGTTTATGTGCCCTGAAACTGTCAATGTCTATCATCATTGACGTGCCCCAGATCCATTAGTTCACGCCCGTCCTCTGCGGCACGGTGTGAGGTTTGTCAGACCTAAATAGCGCTATCTAACTAATGACCCGCTCGCCATTGGCCCGGCGATTAAGTCGATATAAAAATGAGGGACTTCGTGATAGAGTTTTGGTCTAGTACGAGTTATCTGTCCATAGGGACGAGGAATTACATTCCTGAACCTTTGCTGTCCTACCCAAGGAGGACGAGGAACCCATGTTCCTTAACCCCAATTCCCGACCCCTGGGAATCCCATGCTTTGTAGAGGGTGTGAACTCACCTTGGTTTGCTCGGTAGATACACAGAAAAGTCAAACAAGCAATATTGTGGTCACTCGCGTCCTATCATAGTTGTATCATACAAGTCAGGTTCGTAACCAAGTAGCACGCGGATGTTTCTAGCACATTGCATTCAAGTATCATCTATGGCAGTTCATCAACATTCACGTTCAACAGTAACATATAAGGTATGTGCATTAGGCCCAAGAGTCCGGCCCAATCAATTAAGCCCGTAATGGGGTGCAAGTCCAAACAGTGTGCACATGCACCTGGTCTCGAGTCGCAACTGATGCCGGTTCTGGTCTCGAGTCGCAACCGGACTCGCAAACACGGTCTCGGTTCATGCTGTTTTGGTCTCGAGTCGCAACTGGACTCGCAACCGAGATCTCGAGTCATAAGGTTTGTGCTTGATCAAGTGTGGTTTCGAGTCGCAACCAGGTGTTTGCGACTCGCAACCTGTGTCGCAACCGGGGGTCTCGACTCGTCATGCAGTGGTCTCGAGTCGCAACCGAAGGTGTCGACTGGACATAAGCTGATTCTGCACAGTGTACTACCCAATGGAAAATCGATTTCATGAAACAGTTTGTACTATCCACTTAAACATGTTTTCTTGTCTAATAATTTGCTAAAATGGATCAAACATATCAGATTTCAAATATTCAAGCATGTTCATATCACATTCAAGTTGTTCTTCATATGTTCAAGTCATGTTCATATCATATTCAAAACACATTCAACAGATATTCAAATATTCACATCTTTACTCAACGTATGTTCATAAACTCTTGCATTTTTGGACAAGCATCATAACACCTAGACTAGACACCAAGATCACCAAGCCAAACATTTGTTCTATAATCTCATACATAAAAATCGGATGATCATGAATAGCCCTAAGCTTATCATTCTTTTGTTATTCAACTACCTTGTTCAAATGTTATTCTATGAAAGTCATGTTCTCCTAAGCATGTATCATATAATCGAACAAGAATTCATCAAACAAACAAGCACTTTAATCATGCATAAATCTTTAGCAAGCAAACACATTATCAAATATCTACATCACACATCATCATCAACCGAAATGTTACACACTATCATCAACCGAATACAACACATGGCATTAATCACTAACCGGTTAAGTTTTCAAGGGAGGTCTTAGGCTTGAATCCGAGAGCTCTTGTGGTCACCGGTTGATCCGAGAGTGAGGGAGGAGGGTGTTGTGGCTTAGGGTTTTAGTGAAGAGGATGGAGTGTGTGTATGGGTGAGTGTGTTGTCCAAAGAAATGGCACCTATGGCTATCCACTTAGTTTATATATCCGATCTAAGTAGTGCACCCTAATGGGTTTTCGAAATAGGCTAAGTGTGTGTGTGTGGCCCAACCGGCCCATATGTTACTGTTCACTCGAGACCACATGGTCTCGAGTCGGGTTCTTGTTGTCTTAGTTCATATACATACTCGCACACGTACAATCACAAACATACTCATATAATTTCACATATATCATTCATTAAATCGTCAAATTAGTTAGTCACTTAGCGTTTAAGCGTACAACGAAAGGTTCTAAATTTCGAGTTGTCACATTTTGGGTACGTTATGATGTTCGGTGACCATAACTAGCTTCGTAAAACTAAAACAATGCTTCTAGTGAAAATTTGGTGTTTCGGGTAGTGTCCGGTTGTTCGGTTTGTTACCAGTTCGTTAAAGTGCTAAATAGCACAGTTTAGTGTGCTTTATGTAATCTTTTATGAGAGTTTTGATTCCCGAAACTTGGGAAGGTATTCTGGACCATTAAGCCATAATTCTACATTATATTTTGGAGTTTAAATGCTGATTTTTGCTGATTTGTGCAGAATTCTGTAGTTTTAGTAAGTTTGGGGCACTTTCCGGCACTTAAATTAACACTAGGAAGGCAGTTTTGTAATCCCTACTTTTCTACACACTATTCTAGTGTAACTCTTGGTGTCAGGGCTCATTCTGTGTCTTAACATCATGTCCGCCTGAGTACTGAACTCCCGTCAGTACTTCTAGTTTGTCCGATAACTGTGCTCACTTTGTTTCGTGCACTAATTGAACCTCATTGTGTTGCATACAATAATGATAAATAATATTTCAACATGTAATGCACTTTGTATGTATATGATAGCAATCAGAAAATCATTCATGTCATTAGTTTAATCATGCACAATTATTAAATCACAAATTACTGTTTAACATTGTACGGATACATGGAAAATTGCCAGTTGTCACAGTTGAAAAACAAGATTTGGTGTTACTGGGCCCCTGGCCACGGCCTCGTGCTGGCTGAGCACGGCCCCGTGGTCAGAGTGCCAGTAACACAAACTTACAGAAACTTGGCCACGTGGCGTGCCTGGTGGCCACGACCCCGTGGTAGGCAGGGTTCAGACAAAACAGCAGTTCATGGATGTGGGCACGGGGGCGTGGTCACTGACCACTACCCCGTGGTGGCAATATGCAATTGATGATTACAGGTTTTGGTTTTTGGTTCGGGTTTCCGGGCTTATGTAGCACTAATGCTTAGTGCATCCAGGCTTCCTGGTACCTGTTTTGCTAAACACTACACCATACATAACATAACAAACATCCTAATTTACCAAAGTTCATCATCCGTCATCACACATAAAAAGAAAATAAAATGCAGAGAATAAAGATTGTTTAGGAAAGTAAATTGTTCAAACCATGGAACGTAGGCCAGAAATTGTTTGTGGGATAGATAGGGTTCACCTGGGATACTGCATCCATCATCACACTAACTCCAATGCCTCAACTCAGTCCATATCCTCCTCCTCATCGTCTTCCTCTCCTCGGTACACCATATGCTCTGGGATGTAGGTGATGTCATCATACATAGCGGCGACGTTGCGCTCTATTGCTCCGACCCGGGTAAAGGTGTTGCTAGCCATATTGTATCTGTTGCGGGGGCACAGTAAGTTTTCCTACAAAAGATCATGTAAACTTAGAAAATTAGGAAAACCACCCCCTTGAGAGGAGGAGCCCGCTTGGTAGCCTTGATACTGAGGACGAGGACGGTTTGGGTCGGCGTGTAGGACGAGGGCTTCTTCCGGGTTCCAAACGTGTCCTTGAGTGGGTTGGAAGTAGACCCTCTCGTAACCCATCTCGTGGATGATTCCCATTAAGCGGCATTGGGTGATATCTGCCTTCCCCGACCATGGACCTTTACGGAATGATTTTGGCATGCGTTGAACATTGGTCTTGAAGAGGCGGTAGATCCATCCCCCAAAGAAGATTGGTGTCGGGGAAGAAGCCAACTGGTTCAGATGCATGTTCCTTAGGAGTAGGTGAGTGACATCGAGAGAAACGCGGTTGTGGATGCAATACAAGACCGTAAGATCACGCAAGTTGACAACGCCGGTGCTATCATGCCTTTGACATAGAGAGTTGCTAAGGACCTGGTGAATGTAGCGGTAGAGGGGGTCCCGCAACTGAGAGCTCTTTGTGATGCTTGGATCATATGCACCATCCCCGATTTGAGCCTATGTTGTCTGGTGCATGTTGTTTGGGAGTTCACGGAGACCACCCGTGTTCTCTTCTTCACCGGACACTTCCTCGGTGAACAGACCCACATTCACCCCAAACTATGTGATGGAAATTGAAAGCACCTCCCCCGCACATCTGAATTGAACCCCTTCTTCGTCAAACGGCTCGGCTTTTGATTTGAACACGAAAGAACTGTAAAATTCTACGCTATACTCATGAACCGCACGGAGTCTTGTGCCGAGGGCCATCCTTAGTGGTCCCGTGACTAGCGTGTTGTAGCGGTCTAGTTGCCCCACAACTTCCAAGGTAACGAGGCATGCTTGTTTTGGACTTTCTTCGGGCCTTGTTTGAAGTATGTCATAACGTGCTTGGTAGTCCCACTCCGTTGGTTTGAACCTGGTGAATTTGCTGGCCATCTCTGCAAAAGAAAACACAAAACATTTAGCATGTTACGATAAATTTTCGAAGAAAACTGAAAACAAGAGGCTGGACACTTCCCCGTGGCCACTGGCCATGCCCCGTGTTCAGCTTATATCTCCCGGCCACGCCCCGTGCTCGCTGACCACGACCCCGTGGTCAGGGTTCTATTTCCCCAAATCTTCATTTTTCGACCCGGTTGCGAACACTTGAAAATTTTTGGTTGAGTAGGGGCGGTTTTCCCCGAAAATGAAACCCCAAGTCCCATTTTTCCAAAAACAAACCATTTACCCCATCAATTTTATCTTTTTCGGTTCAAAAAATAGGGTTTGAGGTTTATGCTTGAAATCGGGCAAATCTACAAACAATTTCAGTTGATTTACTTCCTATAAAATGCAACTACACTAATACTACTAGATCTATGCAAAAATTTGGGGTTTGGTTCGGTTCAAATTCAATAACCCTAGATTTCCCCCAAATTTTTTACGTTAATCTACATGCAAATCGTTAAACTAACTATAGAAGATGATAGAATCATACCTTGTTGATGTTGAACAGAAGAAAAACGTAAAAATATTAGAGAATCGCGAAGGAACCAGAGAGTTTTCGGGGAAACGGGTCGTAGTGAAATGAGAAAATGAGAAGATAAAAGGGGTTTTATTCCGGACAGTAGCCAACCACGCCCCCGTGCTCGCTGGGCACGGCCCTGTGGGTGGTTAAAACTTAAATTTTTTTTATAGTGCACGTGTGAGTGACCTGTTTCCCGAAACTTGGTTCAGATATCTTACCGATTTTCGAAGCTTTCCCGAGGTCCATTACCTACAAGACATGATGTTAGTACACAAACCTTCCTTTAATTATTCCTCGACCGCTTGTAGCGAGATCTCTTCCTTAACATCCTCAATGAATCCTTGATAAAGCCTAAGCCGTTGTTCGTTGACTTTGAATGGAATTCCATTTCGAGATTTAATCTCAATTGCACCATGTGGAACTAATCGAAGTCATGAAAAAAACAATAGAACTTGATCTCGTACTCGGAATTCATTAGGTTTAATATGTTTATCATGCAAGTTTTTCATTCGTTCCTTATAAATTTTGAAGTTAGAGTATGCTTGATTCCTTAATTCATCTAATTCGTTAATTGACAAAATTGATTCTTTCCGGCGGTTTCAATGTCTAAGTTTACGTTTTTTAATGCCCAGTAGGCCTTGTCTGCTATTTCTACTGGCAAATGACAGCTTTTTTCCATAGACAAGCTTATATGGGGTGGTACCTATTGTTGTTTTATACGCTGTTCGAAAAGCCCATAAAGCGTCGTCTAATTTATCGGCCCATTCTTTTTATTTAATCCTACAGTTTTTTCAAGTATTCTTTTTAAACCTCGATTAGTCACTTAGGCTTGTCCATTTGTTTGAGGGTGATATGCAGTTGAGATCCGGTGATAGACCCCATATCTTGTTAAATTTTTTTCAAGTTGATGATTACAAATATGGGTACCCCTATCACTTATTAATGCTTTTGGAGTTCCGAAACGAGAAAATAGTCGTTTCAAGAATCTTACCACAACTCTTCCATCATTTGTAGGAAGAGCTTTGGCTTCGGCCTATTTTGACAAGTAATCTACTGCCACAAGTATATATTTGTTTCCTTTTGACGGTGGGAAAAGTCCCATAAAGTCTAGTCCCCACACATCAAAAATTTCACAAACAAGAATGCCATTTTGTGGCATTTCGTTTTTGGAAGAAATTTTACCTGATCGTTGGCATGCATTACATGTCTTGAGAAGACTTTGGGTGTCTTTATAAATGGTTGGCCAATAGAATCCTGAATCAAATACCTTTCGTGCGGTACTAGCGGCTCTATGATGTCCTCCGTATGGACCTTCATGACAATGGCGGAGAATTTTTCTTGCTTCACTACCATGCACGCATCGTCGGATAAGTTGGTCGGCACACATTTTGAAAAGATAAGGATCTTCCCAAAAATAATGCTTTACATTGGCTAAGAATTTTTTTCTTTGATGATGTGACCATCCTTTTGTGACTATTCCACTAGCTAGGTAGTTGGCGTAGTCGGTGTACCATGGTTCTTTTCGGTACTCCACCATTTCTAATGATTCTGTTGGGAATTTTTCATTGATGAGCTCATCCCTAGTTGCCTCCAAAGTTGGATCTTCCAAGCGGGATAGATGATCTGCAACGGTGTTTTCTGCTCCTCTTTTGTCTTTTATTTCAATGTCAAATTCTTGGATGAGTATAATCCATCTGATTTAACCTGGTTTGGGGTCCTGCTTTTTAAAGAGATAACGAATGGCTGCATGGTCTGTATAAACTATTGTTTTAGAAAGAACAAGATAAGAACGAAATTTATCAAAAGCAAATACTACAGCTAGTAATTCTTTTTCAGTTGTGTAATTTTCTTGTGCATCGTTAAGTGTATTACTAGCGTTGTATATTGGGTGAAAATGCTTATCTTTTCGTTGTCCCAAGACAGCTCCAACTGCAAAGTCACTTGCATCACACATGATTTTGAAAGGTAATTTCCAATTAGGCGCTATCATGATTGGTGCATTGACTAGCATTTCTTTTAGTGTTAAAAATGCGTGGTTGCAATCCTTGTCAAAGATGAACGGAGCATCTTTTTCAAGTAATTTTGTCAAAGGTCTTGAAATTTTAGAAAAGTCTTTGATAAATCGTCTATAAAATCTGGCATGCCCTAGGGAACTCCTGATGGCTCTAACGGAGGATGGGGGTGGTAATCGGGAGATGGTGTCTATTTTAGCCCGATCAACCTCCATTCCTTCGCTTGAGATTTTGTGACCGAGTACTATTCCCTCCGTTACCATGAAATGACATTTTTTCCCAATTAAGGGCGAGGTTAGTTTCCTCATATCGGGATAGCATTCGTTCAAGATTATCGAGGCGTTGGTCGTATGAATCTCCAAAGATAGAAAAGTCATCCATGAAGACTTCCATAGTCTTTTCTATCATGTCATGGAAGATGGTCACCATGCAACCTTGGAAAATTGCGGGGGCATTACATAGACCAAAATGCATGCTTCGATAAGCAAAAGTTCTGTAGGGACATGTGAATGTTATTTTTTCTTGGTCTTCGGGAGCTTTTGGTATTTGAAAGTAACCTGAAAAATCATCTAAAAAACAATAAAATTTGTGACCGGATAATCTTTCTAACATTTGATCAATAAAAGGTAAGGGAAAATGATCTTTCCTTGTTGTCTCATTTAATCGACGATAATCTATACAAACTCTCCATCCGGTGACGGTTGTTGTTGGTATTAATTCATTTCTTTCATTAGTGACCACCATCATACCTCCTTTCTTGGGAACTACTTGGACGGGACTCACCCAAGGGCTATCAAAAATTGGGTAGATAAGTCCGGTGTCAAGTAGTCTGATGACTTCATTTTTAACCACTTCTTGAACATTTGGATTTACTCTACATTGTGGTTGTATTACCGATTTATAGTCATCATTCATTAAAATTTTGTGCGTGCACATGGAAGGGCTTATTCCTTTAATATCTACAAGCTTCCATGCGATCGCGTTTTTATGTTTTTTCAAAAGTGTAATTAACTTTTCTTTTTCTAAATTAGTGAAGTTTGAAGAAATAATTACAGGTAGTTTACCATCCTTGTCGAGAAAAGCATATTCCAAACCTTTTGGGAGTTCTTTGAGCTCAAGTGGTGGGTCTTTAGGAGACTCCTTATTCGGTTGCTCATTTTGGTCAAGGACCAAAAAGCTTTGTTCAATGGTGACCTCTTCTTCGACAAAGTGGTCGTTTTCTTCTTCCGTATCGGGTGGTTCATCTTCATCTTCAATTAGGGGGTCGTCATTGCTGATTGGATATTTCATTGATTGGTCAAGATCGACATAATTTTTGTCGGCCCCTAATTGAATGGGTAGGTTGTTTTGCTTCCGGTTGATCAAAGCTTGATGGGTTTTCACAGAAGGTCGTCCCAACACAAGTGGAGCGTCATCCAGAATGACGAAGTCGGTTGGGACTACCGTTTGATTTGTTTGCACTAACACATCCTCAACTACTCCCATTGATTTTATTATTTTCCGATTAGAAAGAAAAATGGGTATTTGAAGTAGAGAAAAATCACTAATACTTAATTTTTTGAAAATTTAATTTGGCATTATAATAACACAAAGATCTTTATCGATTGTAATATTACTAATAAAGGTGTTTTGAAAGAAACATGGAACCGGTGTAATGTTAATTTCAAATGGATCATCTTTTATTAGCGTAGTTTGAGCGTTTGTTAACTTAATGCTTACTGTTTCGTCAATTTTAGTGTTAGTGTTTAACTCTTTTAAAAACTTAGCATGAGTAGGTACCAAACAATGTTTTTCGAAAGAAGGTGTTAAGAGATTAATTTCTTGAAAATTTGACTCGTTTTGGAGATTAGCGTTTTCGGACTTACCTTTTTCGTTGTTTGGTTTATGCGTTGGTTTTTCACTTACTTGTTCTTCCATTTTTACCTCTTGTACTATTACCTCTTTAGTACAAACTACCTCTTCCCTCGTGCGGGATTCTTTTATATAGCGTTCGATATCTTTGAGGTGTTGTATTATTATTTCGGCTTCGGGGAGGATAGTTGGTGGTTCGTGAAATTGAGCGGGATAAGTGTCCCAAAAGCTTGAGTGCGGAAGTTCAAACCTTGGTCCTTCATAATACCCATATGTGGTAGATGGTTCATACCATTGTTCCTCATAGTGAGCATATGATGGAGATGACTCATACCTTGGTTCCTCAAGGTACGAGTATGAGGTAGAAGGTTCATACATTGGTTCCTCATGGTAGGTGTATGAGTTGGATGGCTCGAAAAGGTCACAATATCGTACCGAGTGAGGGTTACCGCAAATGGTACAATACTCTTCTTCGTAATCATCCTCTTCAAAGTAGTAATTGTAACCTCTTGAGTATTGATCCATAAGAATCACTCAGCAGATCACAAAAGAGTCTCGGGACCAGAAAACAAGACTAAAAACTGAAACAGAGGCTCACCACATCCCCGTGGTCAGTGAACACTGTCCGTGGTCAGGGTCTGTATATGGGCGTTTGAAAAAAATGTTACTGGTTTTTGTGCAACACGAGGGCGTGTTCAGCAAGCACGGCCCCGTGTTTAGACTACTGTTATGTAAAAATTTCTAAAAATTTTAAAAAATATGCGCGCAGGGTAAGATACCGAGGTCGTCCAAGGACACAAGAGCTTTTAGTACCGGTTTATCCTCTATGTCTAATCAATCTAATTTTTTTTGAGAAAAAGTTTAGAAACATGAAAATAAAAACAAAAAAAATGCAAAGATTAATAAAATAAAACAGATATTCAAGATGAATCACTTGGATCCGACTCGTATTTAATGTATCCTTTGATTACTTTCGCACTTTCGGACTTTTTAAGAGATTATCTTAGTTATAGTATGTTGGACCGTTCTATGACCCTAAACTGTCAGTCAAGGACGTTCATCTTCATGTGTAAAGGCGGAATCAATGCACATAAAGTCATAACAGCTCTAATCCTTTTAATCTTTCTTTTCTGATTGATTTGAGTGCTTGTACAACTTTTTCTGATACAAATCCGTCAGCACTTCGTCTCACATACAATGACCTTAGTTACTAGACAAATGAACCACACACCTATATATAAAATTGAGATTTCGCTTGAGACTGTTCAAGCTAAATCAGATTTCGCTTGAACCTGTTCAAGCTAAATCAGATTTCCCTTGAACCTGTTCAAGCTAAATCAGATTTCCCTTGAACCTGTTCAAGCTAAATCAGATTTCCCTTGAACCTGTTCAAGCTAAATCAGATTTCCCTTGAACCTGTTCAAGCTAAATCTGATTTCCCTTGAACCATTTCAAGGTAAACCTGATTTCCCTTGAACCATTTCAAGTGAAATCTACAAGATAAACAAGTAAAACCCTAATGTGTGTTCATTCAACCTATCTAGACACAAGACTTGTTTATGACGAAATCAGCAGACATTCAGTGCACCAACAGACTCCCCCTTGGATGTTGATGAAGTCTTTGGCTTCAAGTCTTTGTCTTTAACAATCTTCAAACATTGTAAAAACTCTCATCAATCTTTATCTTCAAGCTTTAAACTTTAAACTTCAATCTTCCCTTTGACTGTTGATCCAGACTTCCCCTTTCACAGACTCCCCCTCTCGATATGCTAGAATCTGAGAAATCTGGTTCAATCTTTGACAATTAGCTTCCGTTGGAAATAATGAAGTCCAATCCTGTTACTCAACCAACAAACATAACCATTCTATCTTTTCAACAATAAAACACAAACTCAATCAGCTTTAATAATCCACTCAAGTATTCAGGTTCAAGTTAATGACCCTGATCACTTGATTAATCTACCAAGTCCAAATTAATGACCTTGGTTGATCTTTTGACGAATCAATACTGATTTTAAAACAACAATTTCAAACATTTTCTGAAAATAACAAGTATCAAGTTAATGAACTTGTTTTTGACATTTCAAACAATTCAAACTTCTTCAAAGTAAGCTCCCCTCATTCTTCAGTCCAGAATCTCCTGCATCTGCTTCAAACATCTAAGAATCAAACAATCAACTCTCCACTTTGGTTTGTCTAAAATAAAACAGAAATAAAATCTTTTTGGATTTTATCAAAGTATTCTAAACTAAGAAATGAAAAACAGAAAACTTAAATTGCAGAAAGTAAACAAAATAAACTATTTACAAACATATTTTTGTGAGCGTGTCAGGGAATCATATCAGCTTTTCAGACAAATCACAAGTACCGTTAAGCTACATTTCATATTTAGACTTAAACAATTTACCTCGATTGTCGATATAGTGATCCATCTTAAATTCTCATACAAATTTCAACTTATTCAGGATACGATTTAGATGAATTAAGAACTTAGATCATTCATGTGTCCCACCTCTTGAATATACTCCCATATCCAGAATCTCAATAATCAGTCTTACAGGTGAAAATACTACAATGATATCTGTATATAATTTAGGTATGCGAGGGCCGAGGGATCTCAGATCGATACTTCCGTATACACAGAGAGATATCAGCTTCGACTTTTCGGTGTGTCCTCTTTAGAGGATCTTTTTGCTTACAACAGCAGCATTTATCAATTTTATTGTTTCAGCATGCTGAGGGTTTAATGCTGTGTTTCAAGCATTGCAGCAAGTATTAGCCAGGGACTAGGTCAGAACCACCGTTCAGCAGAAGTCCCGGAATAATACCCCAGATATCATAGAGTATAAAGACCTAGTATATCAGATTAAGAGACCTTTCAAACGAGATTTCAGGGGTTACCTATATATCCAAGTAGTGTTCCCCACGAATTCACAAGTTTGAATTTAGGTTTATATCCCGAATAAATCTACTAAATGTACGAAAACCTATCGACACATCATCAGTAAGATTGTTTAACTCTTTTATACTTTTCAAATCTTTAGCATACTGTAATCGTCTAGCTGATGTACTATCATTTTCCCTATATACACAAGCTCTTTTTCATTTTATCATGTTTTTGTATTTTTGCATTTTTTACTGTTTTTGTATTTTCTGAAAATAAACTATGTACAAACATCTACTAAATGTACGAAAACCTATCGACACATCATCAGTAAGATTGTTTAACTCTTTTATACTTTTCAAATCTTTAGCATACTGTAATCGTCTAGCTGATGTACTATCATTTTCCCTATATACACAAGCTCTTTTTCATTTTATCATGTTTTTGTATTTTTGCATTTTTTACTGTTTTTGTATTTTCTGAAAATAAACTATGTACAAACATCTACTCCCCCTAAATACCAAAACAAGTAAAAATTCGACAAACCATTGCAGATTGTTTCTCGTCTTCATCCGCAACAGTACTCTCATCAACGCCAATAATGCCATCCGACACCGACAGAAGCTTCATACCGTTCAGTTTTAACAAATATTTAAACCGATTTTTATCAAAAGCTTTGGTATGTAAATCAGCTTTCTGTTCGTCTGTGTGGATTTTCTCAATTCCTATCAACTTTTTCTCAAAGCAATCACGAATAAAGTGATGACGAATTTCTATGTGTTTAGTTTTAGCGTGATGTACTGGATTCTTTGTTATATTTATAGCGGCCTCATTATCAACAAAAAGAGGTGTGTTAAGAAACTGCAAACCGTAGTCGCGCATCTGTTGCTGTATCCACAAGATCTGAGAGCAGCAACTGCTAGCAGATACGTACTCCGCTTCACAAGTAGATAACGCCACAGACGTTTGTTTCTTACACTGCCAGGTAACCAATCTAGGACCAAAGAACTGGCATCCTGCAGTTGTTGATTTTGAATTGACTTTGCAGCATCCGAAATCCGAATCGGAATACCCTTCGAGCATAAAATCGCCTTTTCTAGGATACCACAACCCCAATGAAGGAGTTCCTTTCAGGTAGCGCAATATCCTCTTTACAATGATCATGTGCGATGCTCTCGGGTTAGACTGAAATCTTGCTGCGAGGCACGTTGGGTACATGATATCAGGACGTGAAGCAGTTAGGTACATTAAAGAACCTATCATGGATCGGTAAAAAGTTTCATCAGCCCTATCTCCGGTGAGATCTGGGTGAATCCCATGATTTGTTGCAAGTGGGGTAGCAGCTGGAGTAGAACTTGACATCCCAAATTTCTCTAGAATATCATGAACATACTTTGACTGATGAATGAAAATTCCCTCAGGAAGTTGTTCAACTTGTAATCCCAGAAAGAATTTCATCTCCCCCATTGATGACATTTCAAACTTCTGCTTCATCACTGATTCAAAATCTTTGCATAGATTTTCATTTGTCGACCCAAAGATTATATCGTCCACATAAATCTGAACTATCAGAAGATGACCATCGACTTCTTTAGTGAAGAGAGTGGCATCCACTTTTCCACGAATGAACTTGTTGGCTAGTAGGTGTTGAGACAAAGTCTCGTACCAGGCTCTCGGGGCCTGGTGTAAACCATACAGCGCTTTGTCCAATAAGTAGACCTTGTTTTTGTGGATTGGATCGGTAAAGCCCGGCGGCTGTCCGACATAAACCTCCTCTTTAACCTTCCCATAAAGAAACACCGATTTAACATCCAACTGATAAACTTTAAAGTTCTTCCAAGACGCAAATGCTAGGAAAATTCTGATCGCCTCTAGTCGTGCTACAGGAGCATAGACTTCGGTAAAATCAATTCCCTCCTGTTGACTAAATCCCTGAACAACGAGTCGAGCTTTGTTCCTTACGACAACTCCTCTATCGTCCCTCTTACACTTGAACACCCACTTGGTGTTAATTTTCCTATGACCATCCGGCAAATCAACTAACTTCCACACTCCCAATTTCTCAAATTGACTAAGTTCCTCCTGCATAGCATTGACCCAAGAGTCTTCAGTAAGCGCCTCTTTGTAAGTTCTTGGCTCAACCTGTGAGATAAAACAACTTAATGAGAATTCAGTTTGCAAAGGAGCAACTTTTGTATAAAAACATGTAAGCCCTTTATCAATCTGATTTCGAGTGCGAACTCCAGCTTGCAATTCTCCTATAATCAACTCCTCTGGATGATATGAAAAAGTTCGCGGCATCACTTCACTTTGAACATCTACATTTCCCTCCAGATTAGTAACATTCTGCTCTGCATCTTGTTCTCCAACTTGGTTTGTTTGACCTGAAATCTGAATTTGCTCCCCCTCAGAATTTGAATCTGAATCACCGTGATCAAAAATTGGCATGTTTTCAGCTTCTAGATTATCATTCTGAGCCGACTGATTATTCTGAGCAACTTCATTCTGTTGGACATCATCATGTTCACCAGTATTACTTGGACCTGCTTCATCGTCATTTGAAGTTTCCCGTGGTCTTCTCGAATACTCAGCTGGGAATCTTAACTGCGACTCATATTCACGCAAAATATCCAACTCATCAAAGAAATCTTCATCTTCCTCCGATTCTTCTCTCATGTCAAACGAATCCCAAAGTTTGTCATAATGATAACGCCATGAATCACCAGGATTCTGCGGCGGCATAGTATAACCTTAACATTCAACATTTGCAGCTTCAATAATCCGCTTTTCACTTGGAACGAAGACACGTTGCAATGGATTTGAATAACCAACAAATATTCCCTCAATGCACTTCGGACCAAACTTTCCAAAAGGCTCTATAACCGTACAGGGTGACCCAAACGGTTCTAGATACTTCAAATTCGGTTTGCGGTTATTGATTAGCTCAAAGCATGTTTTGTTAAACTTCTTGACAGTGAGAACCCTGTTGAGCGTATAGCATGCAGCAGAAACAGCTTCAGCCCAAAAATTAATCGGTAACTTTGAATCTGCAAGCATAGTTCTAGCCGTCTCGATTAGCATCCGGTTTTTGCGTTCTGCGACTCCATTCTGCTGCGGAGTGTACGGAGCACTAAACTCATGCAAAATACCTCTTTCATCACAAAATTCTTCCATCTTGCTGTTCTTGAATTCAGTACCATTATCACTTCTAATTCTCTTGATACGCCTTTGGTACAAATTCTCAATCTTCCTGAACAGACCCATCAAACTGTCAAATGTTTCATCTTTCGTCTTCAAGAAAGAAACCCACGAAAATCTGGAATAATCATCAGTAACGACCAAACAATAGTAATCTCCTGTAATACTTTTGACATTCACCGGACCAAACAAATCCATGTGAAGTCTTTCCAGAGGTCTCGAAACTGAATTGACATGCTTTGAAGGATGTGACTTTTTCTTCTGCTTGCCTTTGATGCAGCTAATGCACTCCCCTTCCAGATGAAAACCTTTGATATTAACACCCAATACCAAACCATTGTGCACCAAATGATTCATTTTTCTAAGATGAATATGCCCCATCTTTCGGTGCCACAATCTGGATTCTTTCTCAGTTGCTCTAGACACGAAACAATGTGCTTGACCAGTAGTTGTAGTTGCTACAGACATATCTAACACATATAAATCATTCACTCTAGGTGCCCTCATACTAATCCATTCTTCAGGAACAACAAAACCAGGTTTCAAGATCAAACATTCCTTATCAGTGAAGTGAGTAGTATACTGATTGTCACAAATCTGCGAGATACTAAGCAGATTGTTCTCCAGTTCAGTGATGTAGTTAACTCTCTCAAACGTCACAATCCCATTGGATAACGTTCCTTCACCAACAATTCGACCACCTTCATGACCAGCAAATCCCACATAACCACCATTAATGTTTCTTACATCATACAGCAATGCAGTTTTTCCTGTCATATGTCGAGATGCACCACTATCTATAATCCATCTTGATATCAGTTGTGGAAGATCCTGCACAAAATAAACTACAATTTAAACAACTTCAAGAAAGATGTCGATTCATGCTTCGCGAACAAGGAAGCTCCGGCAATTCAAACTGCTTATTCGAACACGGTGTCCACCCAGGCCTCATCAGCCTTAGGTGTAAGCTTGACTCTAGCAACTTGAATTTTGAAATTTTCAGCCTTCAAAGGTGGAAAATTTGCATCATAATCAACCGTAATTGATTCTTCAGCCTTTTTCACTTCAGAAGTTGAAATTTTCATTTCAGTTTTTGGTTTCCAAATTTGTTGAGATAATGCAACCTGTTTATAAAACTTGTCGTTTTTAGTTACCACTTTCTTTACAGGTTCATTTTTCACTTTGATGTTATTATTTTTCACACTCTTTTTCTCAACAACAATTGGTACTTTACCCTTCACATCAACTTTCTTCTGTTGAAACTTCACAATTTCAGTCTTAGGCTTCACATATGTACACTTTCGTGCAATGTGACCAACTTGATTACATCTAAAACATGTTCGAGTATCAACAACTCGACTTGTGCCTTCAGACTGATATTGTGAAACTCTTTTCTCAAAGAACTCTTCATTCGATTTTGAAAAAAATCTTTTTCCCTTCATCAGCAAGTGAACTTGAACTGTTTACAAACACCTTCTTTTCAGCAAACCTCTTGTTTTGAAAACTCTTTTTCTGATAACTCCTACCACCCTGATAACCACCCGACCAATTGTTTCGATTGTTATTAGAAAAACGTGGTGGAACAATAGGCTTTTTGTAATAAGCATTATCTTTCTCAAAATTCATTTGCCTTTTTGTTTGACTCAAACTGTTCACCTCTGACAACTCAACTTCAACTAACTTGAAAACATTTGTCAACTTTTTCACATTAACATTCTCAATGGGAAACTCAGAATCCGAATACAACTTATCAGATCCAGCCATCTTGTACATCACAAGACCCGGTTCATCACTTAAGTTGTTTTTGGACTTTTGTTTCTGAATGTATTTGTCTAAGAAACACCCATCCTCCTCAGAAGTGTCACAATCCGGTTTAAGCACTTTATCTACCACACTTTTCACCACATCACTTTGGACACCCTCGTCATTGGAAGATGTAAACGTGACATCAATGTTTTCAGGAAGTTTAACTTCACTTTCTTCCTCAATTTCCACCAAACTAGACTGCTTTTTCGTGTAGTTGTCTAAAATTGGCAGTGGAACTTTGTGAAAACCTACACCCGTTCCATCAGAAAACACATCCTCGCCATCTTTGTTTTTCCCTATAGGTTTAGGAACAATATGCTGCAAAACAAAGCTTGCCGATTTATAGCTGTTAAGCTTCAACTGGATTCGTTCATTCTCAATTTCAGCTTCTTGAACTTTAAGTTTCAGTTTAGCAATTTGATCCAGTTGTTCATTAATCGATTCTTCTTTTAATCTCAAAACAGCTCTTAGATGTTCATTTTCTTTAAATGTTTTGCCATTACGATCATCACTATCTTTGACAATACTTTTCAATTTCTCAAACTTTTCAGAAATTTGACGATTTTCAAGAATTAACTTTTCATTTTCAGATTTTATTTTCTCACGTTCAGTTTTATCATTTTCAATTTGAGCCGTTAATTCTTTAATCCGTTCAGTTGAAGCTCTTACACTTTTGTCACGATCGAGAATCTGATCTTCAACATTTCTAACCTTTTTTGTCAGATTCTGGATTTTCTCATTGTTAAGATACGTGACAGTGCTACAAAAATTGCATTGTTTAGTACAATTTTTGCAGTCAGCATTTCCATCAATCTTGTTACCTGACGCATTCGTTGACACACTTTGACTGACTGATCCCTTTGACTCAGTAACAGAATTAGGATCTACCTCAAGTGCCTTTGCAGCTAGCACTTTGTCAGCCATCACTCCCAGGTTCTCAGCTGTCAACTCTTGCGTAGTATCAATTAAGCCTGTATCAACTTGCTTTTCTTTCTTCTCTTTCTCCTTTCTCTCTTTTTTCTTTCTCTTCTACAATCATTTTCGAAGATGGAGTTCCCCACCACTTGTGTTGCCAATACTCATCATCTTCTTTGTACTCCTTGATTATGGCTTCGATATCTAACGTTTTGTCATCAATCGCAATGTTGCCATACCTATCAAGATAGCACTCTCTATCTGGATCCCATCTGTTTGCTCTTCTAGCTTCCAGAAAAACACCAGAAAGTCTGATAATCTTGTTTTCAACAATCATCTTCCGGTATTGATACTTCTGTTCCTCAGTACGATCATCTTTCCATTTAACGGGTTCATCATTGCTTGCCATGAATGCGTAACCCACCGCATCTTCTTCCGGTAGAACTTCCTTACGCCAATCATACCCCTCATCATCATAAATCACAGCCAGAGCCCTTGATTTGTCTCTGTTATCTTCAGACTGTTTCAATCTAGGCGGCTCGGATTTATTCTGATGGTAGATTGCCTTTTTGTAATAATCATCTCGAAACGGATTCTCTGACTCATCAGCATATGCATTCCTGCATTCCCGTTTGAAATGACCCTTTTGCTTACACTTAAAACATGTAACTTTTGACTTGTCGAACCCCAGTTTTGTAGATGGACCACCGATCGTTTTTCTTCCTGTAATCTCCATGAAGCGTTGTGCACGTCGAACTGCACTTGCCATTGCCCAACGAATGTCGATCAGTTCCATTTCTTCAGGGTCTATCTGATCGTAGTCTTCTTTCGTCAGATTTGTATTCCCGATTTTTCCAGCCACCAACCCTTCATAGGATTCCAGAACAGATGCTAGAAAGACCATTTGTTGCTTGGCCGACTCCTCATCAAAATTCTGTGCGTTCTTCAGATCTATCGCGATATTACAAGAAAACTTCGCATCAGAATGATTTGCGAAGATGTAGATCCACTGTGATAACCACTATGGCCTCCACTGCTTGAATTGCTTTGACTTTCTTTGCTTGCTGGAAAAACATTCTCAGCAGAAAATGCAGTTTTTGGAGAAGTAGCTTTCGGCATCATGCTTTTTGGATAGTACAGATCCAGATTCTGTTGATAAGATGAATGATTAACTTTATACGTCTTTTTCAACTCTAGCTCATGACTCTCGAGTTTTTCAATCAGCAAATCTAATGTCAGCTTTTCTGGTTCTTTGATGGTATTCTTCAGCATTAGCGCATAATATCTCCAATCCATCTCGTCAGGCAACGAATCGAACAATTTGTCGATAAGATCTTCTTCAGGAATGTAAATCTCATGTCTTACTAATTCCAGCTTCAGATGACCGAACCGTTCTATCATTTTACACACTGACTCGTTCTTTATACAACCAAACAGATCAAATTCTTTTCTAAGAAGTTTCTTTTTGTTTTTCTTAATTTCTTGACTACCGACACATTTCTTTTCCAACTTTGCCCAAAGATCTTTAGAATTTGAATAATCTATCAGTGAAATGATGTCTTCACGCACCGACTGAAACAATAATGCCACACATTTTTGCTCGGCCACAAAACTGTCAATCTCTTCAACTGATCTTAATGCTTCACCATTTTTCTTTCCTTGAGCATAACCACTCTTCATACTCTTCCAGCAAGGGAAAGCAAATGCCATCAACCAATCTTCGAACTTTGTTGCCCACCTGCTGTAATCTTCTATAGCCATCAGCTTAGGAGGTTTGTTAAACGTTCCAAATGCGCTTTCGGACTCCCAAGCTTCCTTCTTTCTTTCTTTCGGTGGACTTTTGTTAGCATCACTTGAAGAAGTATCGTTGTTTCCTGAACTGCCCGTGAATGCGTACATATCGCTGAAAGGATTCATGAAAATATCATCCATTTTGATCGTACCTGAAAAATCAATTAAACACTTAGAAAATTTTTAGGTTTCGAAAATAGAACAAGTTCAAGCGAAATACTTGAAGTAATCAGCTTCAAGCGAAACAGCTCAATAAAACACTATTCAAGCGAAATTTCCTTTTAAAACTGTTCAAGCGAAATCTGTCTTTAACTGTTCAAGCGAAATCTCACTTTAACTGTTCAAGCGAAATCTCACAAATATCCTCAAGCGAAATCTGATCTGAACTAGTTTCAAGCGAAAACAACTATTTCGCTTCAGTTGTTTTCAAGCGAAATCCAGCAAAATCTATTTCGCTTTAGAAGTTTTCAAGCGAAATAGTCCAATAAGTCTAATTTGAAGCGAAATCAACCTATTATTTTCGAATACTTTCAAGCGAAATACTGTTTTAGGTCATTTTTAATGAGTTTTAATCTGAATTTAAGTCTGAAACTTTGTAGGCTTTGTTAAAACTACGTTTTACACGATATACTCGAAAATCAGACCATTTCGACCGTTGGAACTTGTTCAGATCTAAAAAATGTAAAAAGAAATGAGTAGAAAGAAGATAATCTGCTGCTATGGTATGAACTCCTCGTCCTGAGCTCTGATACCACTTGTTGGACCGTTCTATGACCCTAAACTGTCAGTCAAGGACGTTCATCTTCATGTGTAAAGGCGGAATCAATGCACATAAAGTCATAACAGCTCTAATCCTTTTAATCTTTCTTTTCTGATTGATTTGAGTGCTTGTACAACTTTTTCTGATACAAATCCGTCAGCACTTCGTCTCACATACAATGACCTTAGTTACTAGACAAATGAACCACACACCTATATATAAAATTGAGATTTCGCTTGAGACTGTTCAAGCTAAATCAGATTTCGCTTGAACCTGTTCAAGCTAAATCAGATTTCCCTTGAACCTGTTCAAGCTAAATCAGATTTCCCTTGAACCTGTTCAAGCTAAATCTGATTTCCCTTGAACCATTTCAAGGTAAATCTGATTTCCCTTGAACCATTTCAAGTGAAATCTACAAGATAAACAAGTAAAACCCTAATGTGTGTTCATTCAACCTATCTAGACACAAGATTTGATCATGACGTAATCAGCAGACATTCAGTGCACCAACATAGTAGTAGGCCCCTCTTTTGAAGGTGACGTTACCCTCAACCTAGTGGTTTGCGTCAGCAGGGATACAATCCCAAAGGGTCGGAATATTGAAAGATAATTAAGTTAGTTATTAATGCGAAAAGTGGCAGGCCCCTCTTTTGAAGGTGACGTTACCATCGGCTAAGTGGTTTGAGTCAGTAAGGATACAATCCTAAGAAGCCGGTTTAATGTATTAATAGTAGTTTACATATAATGGGTTCAAGCTATTCGCACCCCTGCCATCCAATACCAGTGGTTATTGAAGGAGGTCCTAGTAAGCTTGAACCAGGTCCTTGAAGGATCTATACACTGAACAAGACAAGAACCTTATCAAACCATTCCCCTAACCCCCGACCAGGTAGTCAACATGCTTTTATATAAACCGTAAAAACATGAATGATGCAATCTTTTACTTTATATAGACAGAAAAGTAACTTCAAGACACGACGGAAAAATGATAGGAAGAATTCACCTTCAACATAAGAAACTAGTTATAAAGTCATTAATACAAAACCAAGTAAAAAGTGCCGAAAGATTAAAAATCAAAAGTAATACATAAAAGACTTGTCTTCACCAAGTGATGTAAGAGGCTTAACCAACCATGGCCTTTGATTGGCAAGAAACCTTACGATCAATCTTGGATCCCGAGACTACTACACACTCTAAAGATGGATGATGGATGATGGTGGTGGGTGTTGGTGTTGTAGTGGTGGTGGAGTGGTGGTAAAGTGGGAGAGTAGTGGTTTGCCAAGGGATGCCTTTGAAGTGAACCAAGCACCCCTATTTATAGCCTACACAGTACTCTGGCCACGACCCCGTGTCCAGCAGGCACGCCCCCGTGGCCAGACTTTTTCTCTTCCTTCATTAATTGCAAGTGTCAGCAGAGGGCCCCACACGGCCCCGTGGTCATCATCGTATCTATACTATCAAGATTTGGCAAGATTCTGCGTATCTTTGCGTTGACCACGCCCCGTGCTGAGCTGGGCACGCCCCCGTGGTGGGCGTGGAAGCTTCTACAGGTTTGTCTTTTGTGCAGGTCCCTGACCACGCCCCGTGTTTAGCTAGGCACGGCCCCGTGGTCAGTCTTCTGATTTCTTGTTTTTACTTTGGGGACGCTGCCGAGGGGTCGGGCAAGTCACGTTTATTCATTTTCTTTGTATTTATGTTGGTTTTGGCTGCCTATTTGCTTCTTTTGTTCATTTAAGCTCATTTGGTCCTGTAAATTCAAAAGAAAGACAAAAACACGCTTTTTCCAACATTAGTACTAAAAAAGGGTCAGTTTTATGCCTCATTTAATGTAATTTATATGTTACATTTTGCACACATTAAGAGGCAAATGAAAATTAGGGTAGGGTTCTTGGGAGGGAAATAGAATTTTGGGGAGAGGGAAAGTCGTTGGGGAAATTTTATTAAGTTTGAGGAGGGAAAGAGGGTGAAAAAGTTAGGAGTGATGAAAATTTTTAGTGGCGTATGTAATTGCCATTAAAACTAGAGTTAGCGGTATAAAAGATAAATGCCATTAAAATAGGTGCTAAACAAATGTGGTTTATGTAAAGTGATGTTAAAATCATAAATTAGTGGCACAAAATCTAAATGACATTATAAGTGTGTGCGATTAAATGGCTTTTTTGTAGTGTTCATCACACGATCCGGTTGGCTTAGTATGCACCATCTACCCTTTAAAACACCAAAAGCCCTCTCAACATCTTTTCTTGCCGATTCTTGCAACTTTTTAAATCCTTTTCTTTAGCCTCGACAGGAAATGAAGGAGCTTTCACAAAAACATACCATGATGGGTAGATACCATCCACAAGAAGAAAGCCTCGTCTGTATTATCGTCCGTTAACATAGAATGGACATAAAGGTGCGGTACCATCCATTACGGTTTGGAACAATGGCGACATGTGCAAAACCTTGATGTCGTTGTTTGAACCTGGAACACCAAAAAAATGAATGCCAAAACCATAAATCATTCGACATCACCGCTTCAAGTATGATGGTTGGTCTTTTGACGTCACCCCTAACATACGCCCCTCGCAACTCTCTTGTACAATTTCTCCACTCGATATGTGTACAATTGATGCTACCGAGCATCCCTGGAAAATCCCATGTAGCCTCATGTGCGGCGTAAATACGTGAGATGCCGTGTCTCGTCGGTTTACGTAAAAACTCTTTACCATACAATTTAATGACCGCATTACAAAAAAAATTGCAGACATTCACGTGAAGTTTTGTCCGACATAGATAAGTATTCATCAAATTGATCGGGAGGGTTACCTGTCGCTGGTTGGCGAATGGCGGACGTGCATTTTTGTATCGGCGTGAAACTTTGTTTACCCCTCGCGTGGTAATGTTCTTGAAACCATTCTTCAGTTGCTTCGATGTCTCCAACAATCTTTAAAAATAATTCTTTGGTAAACGAAACTGATCTCTAAATGTTTCGGCATTGTAGACTGGATTCTCCACAAAATAATCGTTCATTAACACTTCGTTGGCATTTTCACGATCACGATCCACCATTTTCTTCTTTGGGTGGCTCAAACTTGCTTCAAGTTCGTTATATACTGACTCGAAAAATTCAGCCGTCTCATTGTCGGAAGACGATTGGCTATCGCTATCGGTGTCAATCGGAAATGACGAAGATGTAGGAAAATCCATTTGTGAAATATGTAGAATGTGTGATAAGTATTTTTTGTGTGGGTGAAATGAGAAGAAAGTGTGATATATATAGATTGTTAAAGTTTTTTTATTTTATTTTAAACGATAACATTCAATGGTCACAACCCACCACATCGTTCCAATTTTTGAAACTTTCACTCGTGAACAAGTTGACGCGTTATAAGATTAACGTGTGAAAAAATAGGACCACACTACAAAGAATTCTCGCAATAGCGACGACTTTCACATTTAAACTCTAGTCAACAAAAACCTTTTTACTAACTGTTTTGGTCAAAAATTACCGAAGCAATTAAGTGATCAAATTAGTTAAGTGAGGTAGTGTGCTAAGAATGTGTATCAAAAATATGCTAATTTGGTTGTTTGCAAAAACAGTTTTTAGGATACGGCTTAGGATATCGAGTCGTATATACAATCAAACAATGAGCAAAAATGTAAAGGGTGACACGGGATGTTCGAGGAAAGCCCTTGATCAATCTAGATCGCCGGCATAAAACCTCGGGAGCTGACAATCGCAGCTGCCTTGTTCTTCTTATTGCTTCAAATGTCAGGATACAGTACAGGATATGATACGGATCAACTAAGTGTTACAATGCGATTTGAATACAAGTGTGAGTGTGTTGTGAGTGTTTGCAGCTAGAGATCGAAGGTGTACGAGAGATTGTGTTTGTTCTTATCTGATCCGATCACTCCTATTTATAGTAAAACAAAAGTAACTAACTAGCCTATAAATCTGGGATATATCGAATATTCCCTTTGTGAATGTTGTATTCCACGTCTTCCGGCTTCAACGTCTATAATTCAACAGATTTGCCCGAGTCTTTGGGAGAAGAAGTCCACTTGAACGTTAGAGACTTGCACCATTAAATCTGCACGTGAATTAATTAGTCACTACCAGGATACTGTATCAGGATGTTACCAATATCCTGATCCGGTATCCTGATCACAACAAAAGAAACATGGTAAGAATATTAGTCAGGATATATGAGTAGAAAACCACCCATAACAATTGTCCCCAAAATATATCTGTTGGTATACCAATTCCAACGGATATATTTTAAAGCTTATCTCGTGAATCGAGGGAATTAAATTGAAGCGATGGTTGAAGTGACATTGTGCAACTGCCAACGCGTTTCATACTCAATGGCTATCCATTTAGCCCCTATATCTTCTCTCTTTTTGCTTGATAACCCACCATCTTCACCAGAATTCTCAGGTAATTTCTCTCTTCTCTTTCTTCTCCGTTTTTCTTTGCTAAAATCCTCCATGGCTAGTAGAACGAGGTCACACACAGGCGATTCAATCTCGACTTTCAAAGCCTAAAACCTTCTCAAAGAACCCGTAAAAGAGGTCTGTTCGTTCGACAACGCTGACATTGCTGCCCTACAAGCCTCCGGTGCTTTCCCTGTTGGTGCGATTATCCGTCCTTTAGACAGAGAGATCCGATCGGATTTTTCTTCCAACGAATGGGTGTGCTTCTTGGCTTACCCCTTTTCCATAGGACTCCGATACCCCTTTTCGGCTTTCATATCTTGTTTCTTTGAACTTACCGGTCTTAGTTATGCCCAAACCATGCCTATGGTTTGGCATGTGCTAGTGACCTTGGACCAAATCAGATCTCGCTTCATTCCCGACCTCTGCATCGAGGATCTTCTGGTTTCCTATCGCCTTCGTTCTCTCGGCAACAGCCGTTTTCTCCTTTTTTAACCTCCAAAAATCCTCTCATCCACAAAGCCACAAAAAATGAGGATAAATGGCAAAGAAAGTTCTTTTTTGTAAAAAAAAGGATTCCATTACTGGAGGTTTTGACCTTCCTGTGAAGTGATTAACTTCTGGTATGATTTAGGGTTTTAGGAATATCCCCAAACGTATCCTGAAGTTATATCCTGAACTGATATCTTTATTTCTTGGGCAGCAAATTTCAGAGAACTAGCCCCTCCAAGCGCTGAATTAGATCCGAGGATCAAAAGCAATTATCAACTCCCGGAGAGTGAGAGAACTTTTTCTCTATCCTTCGCAAGTTCAAGCTAAAAATCCAGCTCTGACATGTCTGGTAAGGGTTATTCTACAAATGATTGATTAGCTTTATATAATGAAAGAATTGAAAAGATTTAGAACTCCTCTTTTTATGCAGCACCAGCCAAAATTCCAGAGGTCTTCGATCTCGATGAGTTGGACAGCTATTCTGCTCCAATCTCGGTGAAGAAAGAACCAAGCCCTAAAGCCACCACGTCTTCCAAGCCCACCGGTTCTAAAGCTGCTACTACTCCCAAGCCTCCTCCAGCCACCAAGACTCGTTCCTCTAGTGCCCGAAAGAGGAAGAAAATGGACTCTCCGGCTACCTCCGATACCTTCCCTTATGAGAACCATGGATTCAATGAAGCCAGCGCGTTCATGACGTCATTCCTTAATCAGGTAAAAACTCTCATCTGGTATCCTGCATATATATGTTCAACTATTATCCTGGACATCCTATATATGTTGATACATGTACTTTTGATCGCAGGGCCTCGAACGTCTCATGCACTTATATGAAGAACTTGTGGGCTTAACAAAATGCTGGAGGTCAAGCTCAAGAAAGCCGAAGTCACCATTGCTGATCAAGGGATGATTGTTGCCGCTAAGTCTCAGCACTACGAAGACAAATTCAAGGCGATGACCCAGGAGCACCAAGCTGCCATTCACAAGGCCAATGAGGATGCCCAAGCCAAGCTGGATGCTGCTCATTTCCAATACCAGCAGGATATGAATTCTTACCGGGACGACCTCAAAGGATCTGTTGTAATTTCCCTTCTCCAAGCTAGGTTAAGGATGGCCTATGAGGCCAAAGCCTTGGGCTTTGAATGCCCCACCTGGAATGTTAATGCTTGGGAGGCGAAATTAAAGGATCTCGGAGGCAATCCCGTGGAACATCCTGCGAAGCATACTGGTGAGGAGCCTTCCAAGGTGGCAGAATAGGCGGCTGATGCTGGTGGTGATGCTGAGAAGAATCCCGAGGGTGATGTTGATGCGGGTGTTGGAGGAGATGCTGCTGGTCAAGAAGGTGTTGCTCCTTGAAAGCAGTGAAGTGGGCAATGATGGATGTTTGTGCCTAGGCCGGAGCCCACTTTTTTAAGTCTGTTGGTTATGCTTGTTAAACAATTTCTATTTCCTGTCTTTGAACAATTTACTTTCCTGCATTAACAAAATATGATGGCTAATGGTGGAGGGATCCTGAGTTTCAGGATGAAACCCTTGGTCATCAACTAGTATCGTTTATTTTGAACAATATAACAGTTGGAGGTGGATGGGTCTCGGTTTGAGATGAAACCTTCAACTGTTAGGTAAGTATGATAAAAACTAACTGTGCTTTTGGCGGATGGATCTCGGTTTGAGATGAAACCAAAAGCACAACTTTTGCTATGTTAATAATATAACTTCCTTTTGACCCTATTTATCATTGTCCTTTGTTATTCATTGCTTAGTTTGAATATAATTTCAATGTTCCAAACTTAGTGCAATATTTCAAATGTCTTATCTAAATATTATGAAAATATCTTGATCAGGATACTCGCAAATATCCTACTAAGACTTTCGTCAAATAGGGTTTTTATAACTCAAATCATTTAGAAAAAGTTTTCAAAGAAAAAGGATAGTTCATTTTTATTTTTCAAAGCTTGTTTTGATAATAGAAGTTTGACTCAAGTATAGTTTCATTTTTTAATCCATGTACCATGTCCCAAACATTGCAACCAAATATCCTGAAGCATATTCTAAAGATATACATTTTGAAAATATATCTTGAGAACATATCCTAATCAGGATACTGATTAATGCTATAATCAAACTTTTGTCAAACATAGTTTCAAAAATTTAAACGATTTAGATAAGGTTTTTAAAGGAAAGGTCATACCAAAGGTAGAGTACAACCCCATTCTCAAACTTCAATCCTTTTGCAATCTTTCCAACGAAGATGTCCCCAGTCTTGGGACACTTAGTGTACTAGGTGCAAGCTTGATCCTTTGAGCTTTGCACAATTGCCTCAGTAGGAATGTCCACTGTGCATTATGTCTTTGGACACTTAGAAATTAATTGTATTCGTTTCTACAATTTTTGTTTTACAGGGGATAGACCCTAAAATATACTGGAGGTAAATCCTTAGTGTTCTGGGGATAGACCCATAAGTATTCTGGGGGAAATCCCAAGTTTTCATGCGCTACAGGCGGAAGTGTTTAAACTCCAAGACTTAGAAAGGTGAAAACCTTTAAACCTTAGAGAGTATGAAAATACCCTTTCGCGAGAGAGGGTGATTAATCCTCATATACCTTTAGGATCCAGGATATAGCCAACAATAACGAAATTGTCAGCCAGTTTTACATGGACTGGTCCCGCTATCTTAAACTATCCCTGGATAACTTGCGCTCCAGGCGGGGTGTTCAAACCCAATTCAAGAGAAAGGTGAATACCTTTAAACCTGTGAAGGGATCAGGATCCCTTAGACGTGAGAGAGGGGGCCAATCCTCTAGTCTTTCGAAGTATCCTGAGTGTGTATCCTGGAGCTATATCCCAAATCATATACTGCAAAACAGCTGTTAACTAAGTTGGGTGTTAGCCTGGCTAACACCCCTTCGATGCTTAAGTCAGTATTGGGTTCAAAAGAATAAATAATATCAAATATATTAAAAGAGATAGAATTCATACCATCCTGAGTTAGAAATTAAATTCTAAACTCACTTGAAATAGAGCTTTAGGTGTATAGCATTCCAGGATCTTGGTAGCATATCCCCTTCCATATTCTTGAGTCGGTATGCTCCTTTCCCAGATTCCGAGTCAACCTCATATGGTCCTTCCCACTTTGGAGCTAACTTTCTATCGGCAGGATTAGTAGTATTCTGAAAGGCTTTTCTTAACACCCAGTCTCCAACTTGAAACCTTCTAGTCCTTTTGCTCTTGTTATATGCTCTGGATATCCTCTGTTGATATGCTGCCATCCTTAGCTTTGCCGCATCTCTTACTTCATCCACAGTATCCAATTCTCGGCATAAAGCTTCAGGATTCTGCTCAGGATCCCGGAGGTTGGATCTCGCTGTGGGTATCACCATTTCTGTTGGGATCACCGCTTCTGCTCCAAATACTAAGGAAAATAGGGTTTGGCCAGTTGCACTTTTTACTGTCGTTCTATCAGCCCATAAAACAAAGGGTAATTCTTCTGCCCATCTTCCTTTCTTGGCTCCAAGTCTTTTCTTCAAATTGTTGACAATTATCTTATTTGAGGATTCTGCTTGTCCGTTTGCTTGAGGATGTACTGGTGTAGATGTAATCATTTTAATTCCTCAACTCATACAATAATCAGTTGTTCTCTTACTGATAAACTGAGAGCCATTGTCATAAATTAACTCGGCCGATACTCCAAACCTGGTCAGGATATTCCTTTTTATGAAGGATACTACTTCTTGGTCTCTAACTTGAACAAATGCCTCAGCTTCAACCCATTTAGAGAAATAATCAGTCATTGCTAGCATAAAGACTTTTCCTCCTGGAGCCTTGGGCAATTTTCCTACTATCTCCATCCCCCACTTCATGAATGGCCAAGGGGAAGCAAGAGGATATAGTGGTTCAGCAGGCTGATGTAATATATTATTGTGCCTTTGACATGCATCACATCTTCGAGCATATTCTGCAGCATCTTTTCTCATAGTCGGTCAATAGTATCCTGTTCTTAATACCTTTGAGAATAACGACATGCCCCTACTATGGTTACCACAATCTCCTTCGTGTATATCTTGAAGCACTTCTTTAGTTTCAGGATCCTCTAAGCACCTCAGGTATGGTCCTGCAAGAGATTTCTTATACAAAACATCATTTATAATAGTGAATCGTGATACCTTCATCCTAAAAGCCTTAGGATTCTCATCCTTTGGGATGTGTCCTTCCTTGAGATATCTCATGATTGGAGCTGTCCAGGACTTAGGATCCTCCTTGGGATAATCATCATCAGGATCCTGGATACTTACTACTTTCTTATCCTGAGATTTGAGAAGATCCATCGTAGGATACAGGATATGTAGTATTGGTATTTGGGTTCCCTCCGGTATCCTGACTGATGATCCTAGATTTTCTAAAGTATCGGCTTCAACATTATCCTCTCTTGGTACCTGTTCAAGTGTAAAAGCATCGAAATATCCTGCTATTTTTTTTTTGATAATTTCGAGATACTCGATTAACTTCTCACCTTTAACTGCATAGGATCCACTAAAATGATTAGTAATTAACAAGGAATCAACATACACTTGAAAACTCTTAATATTCATGCTCTTAGCCAATTCTAACCCTGCAATCAAAGCTTCATATTCTGCTTCATTATTAGTGACAGGAAACTCACACCTAATAGCCTGGGGTAATATATCCCCCTATGGCGATTTTAGTAGTATACCCAAACCTACACCTCTTACATTAGATGCACCATCAGTATATAATGTCCAGGATTCCGAGGTTTCTCTTAGTTGTTGAACTTCTAGGTCTACTTCAACTTGAATATCACTACTGAAATCAGCCACAAAGTCAGCTAAAGCCTAAGACTTTATGGCGTTTCTAGGTTTATATACTAGATCATAGGCACTTAATTTTACTGACCACTTAGCCATCCTACCTGACATCTCGGGTTTCCTAAGCACATTTTTAACAGGATAGTTAGTTTTAACATGAATCCTATGTGTCTCAAAATAACGTCTAAGTTTTGTCGATGCCATAACTAGGGCCAATATCAACTTTTCTAAATGTGAATATCTAGTTTCAGCATCTAATAAACTTTTTCTAACATAATAGACAGGATATTGCTGACCTTCGTGATCCTTTACCAGGACAACACTTACCGCATTCCCTGATACTGCAAGATACAGGGATAATGGTTCATTATCCTCGGGCTTCATCAATAGGGGTGCAGTCGAGAGATACTGCTTTAGTTCCTGTAAGGCTGCTTCATGCTTCTCTCCCCATTCGAATTTCTTATTCTTCCTCAGGATATCGTAGAATTCCTTGTATTTTTCCGAGGATCTTGAGATAAATCTGTTTAATGCTGCTACTCGTCCTGTTAGCCTTTATACATCTTTCATGTTGGAAGGTGACTTGATATCTAAGATGGCTTTGATCTGTTCTGGACTTGCTTCTATCCCTTTCTTAGTCACCATATATCCTAGAAACTTTCCTGCCCTCACTCTGAAAATGACATTTAGCAGGATTTAGCTTCGTATTGTACTGGTCCAGGATATCGAATGCTTCTTCAATATCCTGGAGATGATCCTCAGCCTTCTTAGATTTTACCACCATATCATCAATGTATGCTTCCATGGTGTCCCCCAGTTTGTCTTTAAACATCATGTTCACCAATCTTTGGTATGTTGCACGTGCATTTTTCAAACCAAAAGGCATAGCAGTATAACAATAGATACCTGTTGGTGTCATGAAAGCAGTATCCTCCTGGTCCGCAGGTTCCATTTGGATCTGTTGGAATCCTGAGGAGGCATCCATGAAGGTTAACATCTCGTGGCCAGCAGTAGCATCCACCATTGAATCAATATGAGGTAGAGGAAATGGGTCTTTGGGACAAGCTTTGTTCAAGTCTGTGTAATCTACACAAACTCTCCATTTCCTGTTTTTCTTTTGCACCACAACTACATTTGCTAGCCATTTAGGAAATTTAACTTCCCTAATCATCTTGCTCTTCAACAATCTTTCAACCTCTTCCTGAATGATAGTGTTTCGCTCTAGAGCAAACTTCCTTTGATTCTGTTGGACAGGCTTGAAAGACCTATCGATTCCAAGCTTGTGGGTTATAATATCCTTGGAAATCCCTATCATATCCTCATGTTTCCATGCAAATGTTGACATCCGGCATTTCAAAAAGTTAGTCAATTGATTTTCAATATCCTAAGGGATATTGGTTCCTACTAGCATCGAGATATCTGGATTATCCTGACCCAGGATAATTTTCTTTACATCCTGCTCGGAAGCCTCCACGATATCCTGGGCTCGCATCTTTAATTGCTATGCTGCATTAGGCTTTGTCGAAGATTTCATCAAAGAAGAGTAACACTCCATTGTTTCCTGTTGATCACTTTCCACCTTGACTACCTCCCAAGGGGTAGGAATCATGATAAATTGATGATAGGTCAATGGCACAGCTTTCATATCATGGATCCATGGCCTACCCAATATGATATTATAGCAGGATAAGGAGTCCATGACACAAAATTGTTGCATTGAGTTGACCCCTTCAACATACACAGGAAACTTTATCTCTCCCATGGTATTCCCGGCTTCTCCACTAAACCCAACAAGCACAGTGGATTTCGAAGTAATATCCATCGGGGATACATTCATTCTCTCCAGTGTTTCCACCTGAATTATGTTGACGGAGCTGCCATTATCCACCAGTATCCTGCGCACAAAATGATTAGCCACATATAAAGTTATTACCAAAGCATCATGATGAGGATCCTGAACAGTATCCCTATCATCGCTATCGAACGTGATCATTTTATCAGTCATGAGGGTTGACATCCTGGTTGGCTTATCTCCCCTCTCGGCCTTAGCCTCCTTTGCATGTCTTTTTGCTACAGAATAAGAGGTCCCACAGATATCGGATCCTCCTGAAATAAAGTTAATTATCTTGGCATCCGCAGGAGGTGATGCTGCTCGTTCAGGATCCTTCTCAGTATCCTGACCCTTATTCTTCTTTCTTCCCAAGAGATCCTTTAGGTACCCTTTGCTCAGCAAATAGCTTATTTATTTCCTCAGGGCAATGCAATCTTCTGTAACATGTCCAAAATCCTCATGGAAGGCACACCACTTGGATTTATCCTTCCAATCAGCTTTCTATTGGTTCTTCCTAGGCCACCTTGCTTTGTCTCCTAAACCCTGCATAGCATACATTAGTTCAGGTATGTTAACAGAGAAACAATATTCTGATAACTCAGGATACTCCTCAGGATCCTCGTCTTCAACATCATTTACTTTCTTGCTGTCATTCCTGCCATATGGCTTAGAGCGATATAGTTTATATAAGGATTCTGATTTCCTGTTGGTTGACTCATAGGTTGTGGATGAATTCATCCTCTCTTGCATCTTTTTGTCATCTTCCAGTCGAATATATCTTAAAGCCCTGTTCCGCGCTTCATCCAGGTTCATGCAGGGATTCATTACAAGATCCTGGTAAAATTAAGAATCTTTTTGCTATCCCATCTTGAAAGCCTGCACAACTGTTGCAACATCAAGATGTGGGATATCAAGAGATTCCCTGCTAAACTTGTTCACATAATCTCTCAAGGATTCCTGAGGTCCTTGAGTTATCCTGTAGAGATCACTGGTTAGTTTTTCAAAACTCCGACTGCAAAAAAAATTGACTATTAAATAAATTTAGTAAATGAGCAAATGATGTAATCGAATGGGGAGGAACGTTTAAGAGCCATTTTAAGGCTGATCCTATTAAGGTAGAACCAAAACCCTTGCAGAGGCATGCTTCCTTGAGATCTGGAGGGATAGGGTTGATTTCCATCCTTTCCCTACACTGGGCAATATGCTCTTCAGGATCCGTAGTTCCGTCATAGAGCTTCATGTTGGGGGTCTGAACTCTTTTTAGGATTTCAGCATCACAAATAGGATATGCAAACTGGGATATCCTGTGGCTGTCTTGGGATACTTCTGGAATTGGCTGGACCACCCCAGGTACACTGGATATCATGTCTTTCAATTTCTGAAGCTCCCTAGAAAATGTTGATGTTGTACCTGCATCCTGCAAAGATTCAATACCATTAGTAGCAAGAGTATTATTATTATTAGATACGTTACCAGTCTGAGGATTCTAGCCATATCCTGAACTTCTCACAGTTGACACCCTAACCGAAGAGGGTATCTCAGGAGTATGATTCTAAAAATGGCTAGGCACAATATTTCCCCTGTTATCCTCAGTATACACTACAGAACTGAAGTTCAAAGCTCTGGGTTGCAAGGGAGTGATAGTATCCTCAGCGGGCCTACTTGAGCTGGATTTTAAGAGTTGTATCTCTCTCATCAGCATTTGGTTGGTCTCCTGCTGTTGCCTCATCTGTTCCTATACACTACCGAATAAAGTTGTAATTTCTTCATTAGAGGCCAAAACAGGACCAGATCCCTGAATATTGCGAGCGGGAATAACATCCCGAGCCACATGAATTTCAGTTCCTTGTGAAGAGGCTTGCGTTCTCGGATGAGGTAGTGGAAGCACCGATCTAATTGTTGCAGAGGTTGTAGCAGATACGGTAGAAGAGCTCGTGTTTGATCTCGAGGCCATTGAAAATAGTATAGCAAAAAGTTTTGAAAATAGAAAACCAAGTAATGATTTTACAAAAGTTTTTAGTAGAAATAGTACCACTTGCCCCACGGTGGGTGCCAAATTGTTTTGGTCAAAAATTACCGAAGCAATTAAGTGATCAAATTAGTTAAGTGAGGTAGTGTGCTAAGAATGTGTATAAAAAATATGCTAATTTGGTTGTTTGCAAAAACAGTTCTCAGGATACGGCTCAGGATATCGAGCTGTATCTACAATCAAACAATGAGAAAAAATGTAAAGGGTGACACGGGATGTACGAGGAAAGCCTTTGATCAATCTAGATCGCCGGCATAAAACCTCGGGAGCTGACAATTGCAGCTACCTTGTTCTTCTTATTGCTTCAAATGTCAGGATACAGTGCAGGATATGATGCAGATCAACTAAGTGTTACAATGCGATTTGAATACAAGTGTGAGTGTGTTGTGAGTGTTTGCAGCTAGAGATCGAAAGTGTACGAGAGATTGTGTGTTCTTATCTGATCCGATCACTCCTATTTATAGTAAAACAAAACTAACTAACTAGCCTATAAATCCGGGATATATCGAATATTCCCTTTGTGAACGTTGTAGTCCACGTCTTCCGGCTTCAACGTCTATAATTCAACAAATTTGCCCGAGTCTTTGGGAGAAGAAGTCCACTTGAACGTTAGAGACTTGCACCATTAAATCTGCACGTGAATTAATTAGTCACTACCAGGATACTGTATCAGGATGTTACCAATATCCTGATCCGATATCCTGATCACAACAAAAGAAACATGGTCAGAATATTAGTCAGGATATATGAGCAGAAAACCACCCATAACACTAACCAAAACGAAACAAAACACCATACTGAAATCAACAGTCAAACAAAAAACCTTAAACTAAAACACCATATTTGTATTTGACTAAAAAACAGTCAAACATCATGAAATCAACAATAGATCTACTCAAATTACTAACATAACAACTAATTACAAAGCAATTTGGAATATTCGTACCGTTTTCGAAGTGGCGTCGGAGAATCAGGCGAGATGAAGGTGCTCCGGCAGAGTGAAGGCGGTGCGGCGGTGCAGCAGTGCTCCGGCAGACTCAAGGTTGTGCAACGGTGTGATAGTGGAGATGATGAGTTGTGGTGTGTGCAGATTTCATCTTGGAGGGAAAAGAAGGAAAAATGCCGCTAAACTGGTTGTGAGCCTTTTTACATATGTTTTATTCAGGGATAAACCCTAGTCCTTCGATTAGTTAAGTAAACAACGGCCCAGATCAATTGCAAAGGCCGTGTCCCGGATCAAGACTTTTAGCGGCGACTTTTTAGATGTCGCCCATAATGCTTGAATTTCTTGTAGTGCCGGCGGCGGTGTTTTGATCTTCATCACGCGTGACCTGGGCATATAACGGACCGCCCCGGGTCCCCTAGGTGAACAAATCTTCAGTAGTTATCACATTTGGATCTTTGCGTTGCGTGCTTGGGTGTAGTAGTTGATATCTCTAAGTTGGACAAATGTTAAGCTAAAATTATTCATTCATCTCCTACGTCTAATATTACAAAATGAATCTTTTTTACCGTTATCTTCTACTTGCCACCATCAAAAAAGTGCTTTTTCCGCATCTGAGATGAGAACCAGTTACACTAGTTTTACAATATTATTATTAACAAACTTCCTTTTACAAATAGTTTCAACACAATTCACAACAGCAAAGAAGGTTAATTTTAGTTTATTAACAATCGTTTTAGTTTATCCAGCAACAGTTGTTGTACATGAAAAGAACAATTCTAAGGCTGAACTCAAGATAAGACGCAACAAGAAGAAAATGTAACCAAAATTAAACATGAAGTCGCACATCCAAGTGCTGAAACGTCGTCGAATTGAAGGGGGATTGAACTTCTGCTCTGAACCAAAAATTTTCCCAAAGCAAACAACCGGAAGTAACTGCACTGCACTGAGTTAGAGAGGTTTCAAATGCATGTTGGTGGTATTTTTTGAATCCCTTGCCGATGTAATTCCCCCATCACACTATCAAGTGATGGTGGTTTTAGTCCAAGTGGAAGAGGCTGCCATGGCTTTGATAATATGTCTCCAATTGCTGCATCAATGCTCTCCTTGGTCTGCATCACAAATTGGAACAACAATTAATAACTAGTCTTTTCCTAGAATTTTAAATCATATTCACACACACAACATATGTATGTGTGGACCTTATTTATTTGGATCTAATAATAGATATTTATTTTAGGCTACATGAGTCTTTTAGTCATATTAGAACACATCCTGCTGCATGTGTTATTTGTTGGAACTTACTGGCAGTCCTCTCATTTTCAATCTTTCTTGTCCTTTAGAAAAACTAACAATCACATTTATTTCAATTTTTATTTTTGGTCACTAGAATTTTAAAATAAGTAATAAAAATTCAGAATTTGCAAAAAGTTTCATATAGGCTAATTTCATACTGGTTGATTGTCAAACTTTTTTTTTTTTTTGCTAAAACTTGGTTTTAAATTATCTGAAATACAAGATAACTGGTTATAGTCCCTTACAATCATGGTTGCAAAAGTCGTTAGACGCTCCCTAGTCGGTCAACCGGGGAGTTGAGAGTACTCGGTCTACGCGGAGAGTACTCGGACATGTTAAATAATAAAGAAATTACTTTTTGGAGATTAAATATATGTCAAATAACACAAATTTACTAATTTTATAATAAAACACGTGAAAATGATATTCATTCTTTAATATGATAGACATAGAAATTATGTTATATTATTATTTAAGTCAAACTAGGCCCGAGTTGACCTACTTGATCCAATTCTGGCCGAGGTTGACCGCGTTTGACCGACTCCGAGTAATTAGGCGGAGTCAAAGAAAGTCGGCTCGGCAGCCTGCCTTGTAGCGACTACTCGGGGAATACTCGGCCTTAGAAACCTTTTTATACAACCATGCTTACAATAAAATCTTTCAGAGTAAATTGGTATTTACCGGATGTAGGTCCAATGGTGGTCGGGGGCAGGATTGTCCGGTGGAAGGAGCGGTGACACCTATACCGGAGTCTATTTTGTACACGGCATGAGGTGGTGGGATACCAGGGACCGCTACATGTGGAATTGGAAATCTCTGAAGTATATGATTCAAAACCAAATGAAAACCATTTTTTTTACAAAAATTACCTAACATAAATTAAGAATAATCATAAGGTTACCGTTTGTGGTAAAATTTGTGGGAAGTATGGTGCCTGCAGAAACGAAAATACATGTTAAACAAAAGGACACAAAGTAAAACTAACTCTAGTGGCAGATCTAGAAACTTTTGTAAGGATGACTCGGCACCCCGTAGCCCATCATTGCTTGTACATAAAAAAAGTTAATTTTTATGGGCTTACGGGCCGGGGCATCCTGTCGTAAAAGGTTGGATCCGCCCTGGCGCCATAAAGAGAGACATAAATTTCGGAAAAAAAGTTACTCGTTGGTGATGAGTGTGCCAAGCTGGTGGAGGAGAGGTTGATGGTGGCCAGACATGTGGTGATGGTGGTGGTGGTGATGGTGAGTGGGCTATATGCTTTGGCCATACAGGCATCAAAGGTCGATCTGTGGAGGGGTGACCCCATACATGTAAGGGTCTATAATGAGAAACTGATGTCATTGAAGGGAAGCCCATGCTTGGTGGTGGTGCAACCCAAGGTCCCATGTGCCTCTTGCCACATGCGCCACTAACTCCTCCGACTGGCTTGGTAGTGGTGCCACCATACATTTGACGCCTGTGGCTCCAACTTGCTGCCTCTGCTTCCCTCGCAAGAAGATGTTTTCGATGCGATCTATATTTCTGCATAACATTACATATGTATTGGATGTTAGATATACTTATTTATATATGTTTCTAGCCATTACTATGATAGTAAAGAACGTTAAGAAAACAAAACCCCTCCATGCCCATAATTCACGATCTCAAAACTCTATTTTGTGAAAGCCACAAAAAAAAAAAAAAAAAAAAAAAAAAAAAAAAAAAAAAATAATAATAATAATAATAATAATAATAATAATAATAATAATAATAATAATAATAATAATCACAGAAAGTAGTATGAGAATATAAGTATTATACTAAATTATTGATAGACATTTACTTTTTTGAAATTAAACTTCTATGATTCTATCAGCTTGATAAAAGTAAAAGAAAACAAACAAAATAACGACTGCTACATCTCTGTCGTTTTTTTTTTTTGGGATCAATAAAGTTGTCTTTTTAGAGTACAAACTACTTTAGATTGAAATCATTTGCCTGCTAGAAAAGTTTGCATGTGAAGACTTTTAACAATAATTTGATTCCTCCCAAGTGATATAGTGTGGTGGTAACGTCTCTTAATCTTTAGAGGTTGAGTGTTCAAATCATAACTTAAGGTGCGGATATAAAAGTATTTTGGAGTTTAGTTTGCCGTTAAAAAAAAAGTAAAAAGACAGTAATTTGATTCTTTATATTTCTAACCGAAATATTTACTTAGTGTACAAAATATACCATTGAATATTGAAAAAAATCAACGTTTATCCAAAGAAATTAGAGCTTGTTAAAAGCAAATGTGCCAAGATATGTTAAACTTTTGGGAGTAAATTAGGGCCAATAAATATCAAATGTATGAGATATGGTGATCCGTAATAAATATATTTAACTGTAAGATAACTCGATATAGTTTTACTTTTCTTTATCTGTATATTAAAAATCCATTCAGATATTAGTTTTATAGGAAAAAAAAAAACAATAATCTTTTGGCAACATCAATCTGTATGATTGACTGATGTGTTTGATAATTTGTCAAAATTTATGAAAGAAAACTAATTTAATCCGTATGATTTTAGAACACATACACGTGGTAGTTAATACATCATATGTAATGATATGCAATTCAAAAAACAGTTAATTAAAGCTAGTACAATAATGCTGTATCTTTTGTTACCTAATTGGACAGTACATAATTCTCTAATAATATAATTTAATTACAGCACAAGAAAGTAATCTTTCTAAATGAAAGTTGTAATTGATGAAAGAAATAAGTGATTATCATATGAATAATGTTAAAGTCAGATTGAGAGGATTTTTAAAGGTGTTTTAATTACAAACAATATCCTAAAGTTATGAAAATCTATAAACTTATCTACACTCAAATAATATAAAAATGCAGGTTTGATTCATATAAATATATATATACCTGAAGATGGCTAGCAATGTTATGGCGGGTAAGACATCCAATACCCATAATCTCAAGAATTCTTGAAGGGACTGCCTTATCCACCCCCAACTGCTCCACCGCCTGCACGAATCTCCGATGCAGCTCCGGCGTCCAGTCCACCTAAGACATCAAAACTTACATTTTTAGATCAAAGAATGCAACTAAAACATTTGATTTTAGAGATGTGTTCAGTATGCTTATTGGCATCTGTGAATTGATCCATTTTTGGACAAAAAAGGCTGCAGTTATGACTAATAATGTTTCCTTCAGATGACACCCGTGAAGGGTTTGCCACCCGTGAACTTATAGATAAAACTTCCAATATGTTTTGTGGTGTTCATAAGTTCTATAAGAATTTAGAATGCGATCATATATATCAATAGATTAGTGTTTTCTTCTATGCTACTTTTGCTAACCTCAAGATTTCCTGTCTACATAGTACAGTTTCCTTAAAACCCTAATTTGTATTCTTAAAAACATCATATATAACAAAGAAAAAATAATAACAAATCCTTAACTAGTATAATCCCACTTATATCAACCTACTGACACGGTATAGGATGAGGGCAAACTTTTTCTCAATCTAAAAAAATTAAGCTTTCTAAGACCCAACTAGAAAAAAGATAAAGAAAAAAAAAAAAAAAAACAAGAAACCCTAATTGATCTTGTTATCCTAGTTTTGCTTTACCTTAACTTTTCTCTTCCCTTGAGATGAATTCTTGGATTTATCCGACAAAGATTTCATTCCTCTAACATTGGTTTCCTTTTGTTTAGTAGCTAGATTTGTAGCCGGAGCTTCTTTACTTGCTGTCAAATCTTCATCTTTCTTATCGCTAGAGAACGATGTCACACTGTTGTTATTAAACTCACAAGGTTCTTCTCCACCACTAAGCGAGAATTCTCCGGTAAGTAGCTCCGGGTCCATTTCCAAATCCGGCAACATATCTTGATCATCCATCCCCACAAACAAATCATCAAAATCAATACTTTCAAGCAAATTATCATCCGAGAAATCCGGGAACTCATTACCGACCGAAAACCCAACCGAATGATCACATCCCTGATCTCTTCCATCTCTACCGGTGTTGGTTCCTAGTGGTGACACAATAGCTAACATTACCACACTGGTAAAGTGATGAAAGTACTGTGTATGCTATAAAAGAAACAGGCTATCCAATATGGTGGTGTAATACACTAATACTTGACTAAAGGAAGATATTTTGCATTAAAGATTGATACTTTCCGGCGAGATTTGAGGGGAAGGGATGAATAAAGGGGAGAATATGAAGCTCCGATGGGACACAGAAGAGACAATATGTAATAAATAACTGGATTGCAATGCGTCTTGCAGTGTGAGAGGGTGGTGAGGATGGATCTCCACCACAATAAGTTTGAGTTGAATCAGTGACGAGGGGTCTCCTTTGTTTGTACTTTTGCTTATGTTTTTGTATTTTTTTGTTCTTATTATATCATATCTTTGGAGAGGCTTTTTGTAATTTTGTATGTATAGTGGAGAATGTGTGATATGTGGGTGAGGTTTTTTTGCGGAGCTACAAGAAATGTTTGTGTTTATTCACAAATGGTGCACTCGTGAGTATTATTAATATTTTATGATAATTCTATGGCGAGAGTGATAGGAGCAACAAGGAAATATAAAGGGATTGCCCTAATAACTTTTTTAACATATCTTATATTATATTATTTTATTTTTCAGATTTCAGACATATACAACACTTATATTATTTTATTTTTCAGATTTTAGACATATCTAGAACACTATCAAGTGAAAAAAAAAATATGGTCGACATGAAAGAGAGATGGAGAAGGGAAGACAGGCGACACTGACACAACGAGGATTGAGGAAGAGTATGAGCCTTCTAACATGGTGGAGAGACACCAAGAAAACAGGGTAATAGAGGCGACAAATGTCACCGCTATTAATACAGATCTGTGCCGCTAAAGGTTTTAGCGGCGACAAGTCGCCACTATTATAGCGTCGTTGTTTCTTGGCCGCTAATGACCCAGTTGTCGCCGCTATTGGTGGTAGACCTTTAGCGGCAACATGTGACAACTGGCACGAAACCGGTAATTTCCGTACTATTTTAATAATTATTTATTTCATACATTTATGTGTTTACACCTCAACAATATATGCTTACATGTTATGCATTTGAAATCATGCATGTTTCATACTTTATTTGTCACAATTATATAATACTTTAAGCGTTGAGTCAAAACAATTAAGTAAACTCACCGGTTAGACAAGTTGTGTCAGCACAGCTTTAGTATTCAGTTAAACAATAGATTTAGAACTAAGATGTAGGTCCAACATCAAAAATACAATAAAACCCAAGTGGGTAAACGAACGTTTAAATTAACACTTTCCGGAAGCTAAAATAAGCACTAAAAACTTTCCGGAACACACTTTAAATACAGAATTTAGCGACATTCATCACATTAACTTTAAAATAACACCCAGAATTAATGATTAAGTATCCAAAATAACTTGTAAAGTGTCGGGAATGAAAACTTGTCACAAAAGGTACTTCATACCTTGTAAAATTCACTATTTAGCACTTTAACGAACCGACCAGTTGGCCACCGACACCTACCTCTTCCCAGAGGTACCAGATAAAATAAAAACTAAAAATAACCATTTTACCCCTGAGGAAAAGGACAAAAATCAGGATTTTTTTTTGGAGAAATCTGAGCTGACTTCATTTTTGGATCAAAATGACAATAAAAGTGAAACCACATGGACCCCGATGCAAAATGTTTCAAATTTGAATTTAAGTGCTAAAAGTGACCAAACCTCAGGTACCAAAATGGCAGTTTACTACTTTACTCTTCTTCTTTCTTACAATAAGTACAGATATTTTTGTTTTGCCTTGAAGCTGATTTCGCATTTGAAATACTTCCATTTTCGGAAAATTTCCTGCACATTTTATCTTTGACCAATGTTTCATAGAAAGTTGATTTTCTAAACATGCATCTTATTCATAAATTCTTACGGGTGTTTATAAAAGATTTTACTAATGAATATTTTGTTTTGTTTTTCACTTAAATATTTCCAAGCCTTTAGTACCATTCATGTTGATATTGAAGTCAACTTGAACTTTTTACTTCTTTTGTTCTAAAAAAATTGTCCAATAGATAGTATGGTCGATCTATTGTTGAAACGTTGTATACATCGCACTACTATGGCATCGATCAGTCTTCTAGGTTTACATCTTGTACATATTAAGGGTGAAACACGTGGCTCGATCCATAGTGGTTATGCTCATCGCCCTTGAAGCTTCTTCTCATTCCCTTGTTGATACCTTTTGAGTTTATTAGTTGACTTGGAGTTTTGGGAGAATTATATAAGATCATATAAACTTTACGTCGTATTTAAAAAGAAAAAAATGATTTAGTTTCTAAAATCATCAAACTAGAGGCATGTTTATTATGTATTCACAAACAATTTTTTTTTGGTAAAGCAGACGCTATTGATCGGTTGATGGATTGATGTTACAAATGATATCGAAGTCACTCATATTAGTGACGTTGGTATAGTATAAGAAGGGTATCATGGGCTACAAGTCAACCCAATCTTCGTAGTGTTTTTTTTTATATAAAGGGTACCCTTGAACAAATATAGGGATACCTCTAAAAAAAATTAGGACACTTTAATCTATTAGAATTACAAATTTTTATAAGCCCAAAACTTTAACACCAAACTTATATAATAATTAAGCCCAAATCAAGTATGATATATGTGACAACTGTGCTCTGTAATCGTTGTACAATGTAAAACAATATCAATTATTAATAAAACAATGTGTTTTGGTGTTATTATATGTGTATTTGTGTTTGATGATTTTACGATTGGATTCGAGTTCGATTTTAGTCAATGTGACAAATGGCAAATAACTGTTCATTCCGTACAGTCTAATCACTATTTTTAGTCTATAATCTCATGCAATTAGCGTAATTTAATTACGTAACTGTGTCGTTTATTAGATAACAGTGTTAGATTTAAAAACCCTAGTTCTCTCTCTCTGATGGAGAAAAACGGCGACCACACCATTATTTGACCTAACTTTCGTGATTACTTGCTGATTATGAGGATTGTTTGTGTGATTAGAGTCTTATGATCTCTAGTTTATCCTTGCAATTCAATATAATCGTCATTGATCCGTTTTTAGTCATTGGGGTTACGAATTTCTCCTCTTCTTGGGTTCTTTGCACTTGGCTGCCGTTGTTTATTGGTTTTCATTGATAGTCTGGTTTGGGTTTTCAAAGAGGGAGTGTATTTTGCTGTGTATGTTCTGATTCTAGGGTTGCTACATAGTTGTCAAACTGATTCGTCCTCTCTTGAATGAATTATGGTTGACGGCTACAAGTGTTTCTCAGGTTTCTTTTCTGTGCATTAAGGTTGTCGGCTACTAGGGTTCTTTTATTTAACTAACAGGGTCTCGAATGGATGATCGTAAATCAGATGGGGCGTTTCCTCAAGATCGCGGTAAACCACAATTCTCGTTTGACAGTTTAGCTAGTCGGGTGATCGACGTTGAGGGAAACACGTGGATGCCTCGTAGGGGTTCAATTCAGACTCCACAAACTGATCACAGCAACACTTCTGTTCAGGTTCCCGTGGAGAAGGTGCGGCCTAATATCATCGATGAACTTTCTAAGATCACGATGCCAGTTCAATTAGAGAAACCGGCTGGTGAGCATTCGGAACACTTTTGGGATTATTCTAATATAGGGTATTCGACATCAGCAGGTCTGGAGGGAGGGAATTTGTTGGCTGCACAAGGAAAACCACGGAATTCGGGGGCTGCAGACCCTTTATCATTCGCTAACATAGTTAAGAACACTAAGGAGAATGTTAAAGTGAATTTCAGGGTGTTGGAATCTACTGAGACAGTTGATGGGGCGGATGTTGTTATTCCATTGTCATCGGTTCAACAAGTCACTGCTAGGTATGCTAACACTTTGTATGGTTATTTTCTGGGTAAACGGTTGGCATTTCCTGTGGTCGATTACTTTGCAAAAAACAATTGGGTTAAATATGGTCTCTCTCGGCTTATGATGAATGCAAACGGCTTCTTTTTCTTTAAGTTTAAAACTAAGGAAGGGATGAATCAAATGCTTGAGGATGGGCCTTGGTTGATCAGAAGTGTACCGATAATTTTGAAAGAGTGGTCGCCCTCTATTAAGATGGAAAAAGAGGATATTAAAGTTGTTCCAGTTTGGGTCAAGATGCATGATGTGCCGTTAGCGGCATTTTACCGAGGATGGTCTTAGCTTGGTCGCTTCTAAGATTGGGACTCCTAAGATGTTGGATTCATATACTTCCATGATGTATGCTGAGTCTTGGGGAAGAAGCAGCTATGCTAGAGCGCTTATAGAAGTTCAGGCGGGAGCTGAGTTAAAAAAGAGTGTTACTGTTGCAATCCCATCTTTGGATGGTAATGGTCATTCAAAGGTGGAGGTCAAAGTTGAATATGATTGGGAGCCTCTAAGGTGCTCCTCTTGCTGTGTGTTTGGTCATGATGATAGCTCGTGCCCAAAGAACCCTCAGGTAACTTCAAGTGGGGATTCTGATAAGAATAATGATGATTTTCAGGTCGTGGGTGCCAAGAAGAAGAAAGTTAATAACCAAGGCCTCCATATGAAAAATCAAAAGCCTAAGTTAGTTTAGAGACCAGTTGTCAAACCTAAACCAAAATCGACCTTGAGGAATCCGATGAATAACCAGGTTTCAACATCAAACCTTTTTGACATCCTTAAGGATGATGATGGAAATCAGGGAGGTACCACTGTGGGTCGAGTGGAGAAGAAAGCTGCGCAGACTAATAGTGACAAACAGGAATCGGATGAGGAGGAGGTCGTTGAAGTCTGTAATGAAACTAGTGAATTTATGACTTCGGGTTTATATTCTTCATCTTCGAGAGCAAAGGCAAGCACCTCTCCCACAAAGTTCTCCAATGGATAGACTCTTTTTAGTTCGTGTGAAGGGGTTGCCGGTGTCTGGCAATTTCATCTTCGATGATGGCGGATGAAGGCGTTCGTTTTGTTTTGTCTTGTTTTGTCATGTCTACTGATGTATAGTAGGCTAGGTTATGGGGTGTCATAGGTTACTTGCTTATTTGTTTTACATATATGGGGCATGTCCTGTATATGAACTAGTGTGGAATACATCCTCACTACTTGTACTTATTTGCGGTTGTTTTAATAGAATCACCGGGGTAACCTTTTACCCAAAAAAAAGACAAGAAAACAATGCTAAAACATATGTTGGTTTTCGTCGTAATGCGAAACCAATCAAACAAAGTCCTAAAGGTGTTGGTAGAAAGTGTTGCGCGCACTATTCATGGTTACACTATTCATGCCAGCAAAACCGTGAAAATAGAACGAAACAATGAAAATAGAATGAAATAATGAAAAACGACACACGAATAATATATATATATATATCTATATGTATATATATATATATATAAGCAAGTTATACAAAAGAATGAAAACGGGATGATCACAAGATCATAAATATTTTTTTTAGGAAACTGGTCAAATATATATAAACAAGTTCATGAAGATTTGAAGATGGTTGTGTGGATACCATGCTTAAAAGTTATGTTTTGGAACTTGTTTTGGAACTTGTTTTGAATTGATGGTGATTTGGAAATTGATTTTGATTATGGGCTTAAACCGGAATTAAATACGTTTTTGAAACGTGGAAAACGCCATAGTTTTAGGGGAAACTATGGCGAATTTTTTTCTAAAAATCTAATCGCGATTAAAAATGGGATTAAAGGGTGATTTACAAAGTTAAACGCGATTAGTGGTTTTAAACGCCATTATGGAAGCTTTGATGAGAATAGTTAAGCCTCAAATATTCAAGAGTTCTTATGAACATAAACATATATTTTCGTAAAATAAAAGGGTGAAAATAATAACAATGTGTAAATATAATTTTTGACAAAAAAAAATATATATATTTTGGAAACTTATCAAGTATATGTATTTTGTGCTATGTGTATGTACATAGTTACCTTTAGGGTGATCAAAATAATACACTCATAATTACAAGAAATACTTGTATGCGACAAGTATAAAAAGACACCAAAAATACATATACATGTTTCCTACATGTTCCAATGAAATGGTATTAAACGGACGAATAAACGAAATGGTCGACACAGTAATACATAACACTCAACGACGACAATTGGGCGTATCGACATCGCGAGGAAAATTACTGCGATGTCGAGTCTAAAAATAACACATTTTTAGACACTTAACGAACACAAATCTATGAGGCCGATAACAAGAATCCGGAAAGTCAAAAACTATAAAAATCACCAAGTATTTTCATATGAAAAATGAACATTTTAAAAGTTTACATACTTGGTAAATTTTTAAGTAAAATGCAAGATTATTTCTAATGGGCTCACAAAAATTAGATTTGGGCCAAGGCCCAATGACAAAACATTTGGGGTAGGCCCAAATTACTAAAATACATGGGCTAGAGCCCAATGATCAATTATTTGGGGTAGGCCCAAATTACTAAAATACATGGACCAAGGCCAAATGACAAGAGACATGGGCTCCGCCCAATGACATAAAAGACATGGGCTCGGCCCAATAACATTAAAACATGGGTTAGGACCAATAACATGAAAGACATGGGCTCGGCCCAATAACATTAAAACATGGATTAGGCCCAATAACATGAAAGACATGGGCTCAGCCCATTAACATTAAAACATGGGTTAGGCCCAATAACATAGATGACATGGGCTCGGCCCAATGACATTGGCTCGGCCCAATGACATGGGCTCGGCCCAATGACATGGGCTCGGCCCAATGACATGAGCAAAGGCTCAATGACATGCGTGCGCGGCACGAGGACATGTGAGGGTGAAGCCCGTTCACACATAATTCAATACACATAGAATACTTGTATACACTTATGAAATCTATACACATAACAAGTGAACAAACAAACTACCAACACTCTAAAAAACAAAGTTGTTCCAAAATGACAAGTGAAAACACAATAAGAGTTCAAGATGAACAACTTGTATGAGGTCCGATAAGACCTAGTGTCTAATAAAGTTACTACACATGTAGGTTAATCACACGTACGGACGCTCACTACGGTATTACATACAGGAACGCAAACTTGTGAGTTCATGTCCCTCCTTTCAATGATTTCAATGTTTTATTTTAAAACAGTAGAGGGGAAATATATGTCAATGTACATAAGTAGGATGATGACATAGTAACCATTAATCACTTAGTGACCAAGGTGCAAAAGGTGTAGATCTATTGAGCTTGAGACACGCTCCACTACTGGTTGGTATACCCTGGAGTGCTTTTGTGATCCCAAAGATGTCAAAGTTGTCTCTGGTTGGTTATGTACTTATGGTACATAATGTCAGAGGGCTCGCTACCCACTGATGGATCCTTAAATTCCATAAATGCTATTAACAACCGGGATTTCATTACAAGAATACAAAAATTTCAAATGATAACAATAACTGCATGAACTCGCTCAACTTTTGTTGACTTTTTAAAACTACATGTATTACAGGAAACAAGTCTTGAGCCGGTGATACACTATGGGAAACGGGAAAGTCAATGACAACGATAGTCGCTTTTGGAGGGTTTGTCTTTCATATCCCAACTTCGTATGGGTATATAGAGGACAAAACCTCACTATGTTTTATGTCAAAAACTATCTTTTGTGTTGTGTAATATAATTATGTTATGGTTAACGTTTGTGAATGTTGTGGAAACTAGAAAACTATGTTAGAAACTTGTAAATTTTGTTTGAAAACAATATAACTATGGCATCGTTGTGGTTTATTATTGATGACGGGGGTAGCCCAAGATTAAATAAAATGACTAAATACGTAAATGCTCAAAGGGTTAAATGGTTCAAGGGTTAAAAAGCTATGAAGAGGGGAAAAACAACACGGAAACAGTAGCCAGTCGGGATTGCTTCACCAACCCACAGCCGCAAAAGCAATGCAGGTCTGCAGAGCACACGCTATTATCCAGGGGTCAAAAGGCTTTAACCCCCGAAAGGGTAAGCCCCTCGCTGCAAGCACGGACACTAGTCAAATGAATGCCTCTTTGGGATATGTCTTCTCCTATATAATCGACACTTCATTAACTAAGTTGGGACATTCTTAGCCAGGCCTGTTTCCTTAAACTCTGGTCATTCATATCGAGTACTTGCTTTATGCAAGTTACTCACTTTCACATCCAACACACACATTCCGTTTGCTCCCACATCCAAATCTGAGTACACTTCAGAGAAGGATCATCAGCAAACAACAACAATAAACTAGTGAACCTCCTTCCACGTCTTGCAAACGTGGGGGGACCCCACGACCTGCGTTAGGCAAAGTTGAACCCTTCAACCCTTTTGCCTAACCAGCCTAGCTACCACCCTTGGTCTCTTATTTGTTGCATCAACAAGTTGGCGCCCACCGTGGGGCTACGCTACTATTTCTCCTCAAAAAGACCTAGTAGTGTAACTCTCTTCACTTAAAATCACCATGTCTGAAAGTGGATCCCCAGGTGAAGTAAATCAGATTCCAAACACCTCTACCCCGGGTAGTAGCCAAGCTCATGTGGCTATACCAACTTCTTTCTCAACTCCGGGGAGCACACCCGAGTTCCTCACCTTCAACACACTAACTCCGTCCAGATCCGGAGTTCCTTCCCCCAATGTCGGTGTCTCTGACACCCCGGCACGTGTTGAACTTACCCCCGAGGGGGTTGCCAACAATTTCTTGGAATTGAGGTCTCTCCTCAACCAGCATGTGAATAGAGAAAGAGAAAAGGGGGTGAGAATCCGCCTAGATTACGACGAGCCAGAACCAACGTTGTCTCCTGGACCACCTCCCCTTCCTTTTACGACTAGAAATGAGGCTGGTCCCAGTAATCCTTCGAACCCTCACCCATATCTGTCCACAATGACAAATCCTACGGTGCATCCTATCTTCTCTTCCCAACCGATTACTAGTGGTTCTCCTTTGGGACATGAGCTAACCCTTGACCAGCTCCTACAGTCCCCAGCAACAAGCTTTCCAGCATCTGCAACAACCACGTGGGAGCAAGCTCTGTCAGTGCTCCCTTTGGCACGAAGTGCTGTTATGAGCACCCCCCTTGGAATAAACTACTCAGTTGCCCCAGGAAGCCTTCAAGGCTTCAACCTCATGCCCAACATGATGACCCAGATGATGGCCAACTTCCCGTGGAAACACTTTATTAATCAGGTGCTAGCCACTCAAGGAAATAACGGCAATGGCAATCATGTGGATGCAAGGGCTGAAGAAGACTTGGCTAAACCATATAAGCCAAGTAACCTTTCATGCTTTTCAAAGCAAATAGCCGATTATGATTTCCAAGCAAAGATCAAGATGCCATCCCATATCAGGACGTATGATGGGACTGAAGATCCTGAGGACCATCTTCAGATCTTCACCGGTGCAGCAAGAATAGAGAAATGGTCAAACGCTGAATGTTGCCTAATGTTCATGCAAACCCTTGTTGGATCAGCCAGAATCTGGTTCAACGACCTACCCGCTCAAAGCGTTCGAAGCTTTGACGACCTTAGCAAGGGTTTTTTGGCCAATTTCTCCCAACAAAGGCGTTATGTTAAAGACGCAACAGTAATCTTCCAGATAAAACTTCGTGATGACGAAAGTCTTCGTGCGTTCATTGAACGATACAAGAAGGAAGGCCTGACTTATGTAGGGGCAGATGAGAAAATGAGAGTGGCTGGCTTCATGAATGCCATCACCTCTAAATATCTCACAAGAGATTTCAACAAGTCCTTGCCCAAAACCTTGGAAGAAGCTCTCGAAAGGGCTGAGGCCCATATCCGGGGAGAGGAGGCGGTAGACTTTAAAGAACAAAGAAAAAGGGGTTCCGGCTGGCGAAGCAATAGTCCAGCTAGAAAAAGGGGGAAACTTCAACTCCTACGACAGGCGGTCAAAGGGTTCAGACCCTCGAAGGTCTGAAGGCCGGTGTCACACCCTGGCTTTGCGGAAGCATGGTTAATTTTGGTGTAACTTCTTAATACCATAGCTTAATCATAACAAAGCTATATGAAATAAAATCATGCAAGATCATCCATTTGATTAAGTTTTAAAACCAGAGTAACATAACATTGTCTTAGAGACTTACAACATCATAACATAAAATATTGTTTGAAAGACATAAACATCGACATGAAATAAACGCAGTTTAAGATTTGTGACTCGTCCAGGAAAAAGTCACATTTCCTAAACTAGGATGACCTCGGAACCCTTATGCAGCGGGAAAACATAACATACCGCGCCAGATCTTTAATTTCCTGAAATACATGTAAGTTGAAAAATCAACAATAATGTTGAGCGAGTTCATGTGTAGTGAGTAAATAAACACTTGTAAGTATAAAAATCCCTGGTATGTAGCAAATAAGGAAAAGAGATCACCAACGGTTTGCAAGGCCATTGATATGTGTGAAGTGCACGTAGGAAGACTCAAACCTTGCGATTTTGCGTCGGGGCACAAAGTCACCCCGAGGTCCGTACTGTTGGACCTGGGGTTGGGCTCGCTACACCCAGATAGATCTACCGCTTACGTCCCTCGGTCCTATAATGAGGATTAATGGCCTCCAGTTCACGCCTACCCACTCACATGATCTAAGTAGTAAACCTCCTTACGCTAACCATACCATGTATAAAGTACTCGTAATCATAGTAACATGTATTTCACCCCCGCAGTTTAGAAAACTGAAAACAGTTAAGAGAAAAGGGGGACATGAACTCACAGTGGTGCGTCTCTACCAAGTATGCCTCCAAATCGATCAGCTGTATGACGACCTACACGTACTAACTCTATTAGACGGATGGTCCTGCCTTAGCTTTATGGTTTAAGTTTTTGGGAAATAGTTAGGCAACTATTTCGTGTTTACATTCTGTATACTTGGTAGTTACTCTCCTTCCCAAGGATGGGGGATTTAATACATGTGATTTTCCCAAAATAATACTTAGTAATATTATTTTTACTCTAAAAATAATATTTAGGTAGTTCACAAAATAATCATAAACACTTATACAAGTGATGTTGTGAAAAATATATACTAAATATATATATGTATCACGTTTTATTTGTGAAATCCCACCTCCGGTATTTTGTAAATAAGTCGTGGCGAAATCTATATTTTGAAAACAAGTCGACAAGTATCTCTAACACTTATAGTGAAAATAATTCTAAGCGTTAGGTTTTTAGAAAAATTTCGCCAGAGTTTCCTCTGTAACTGGAGGTGGCCACGCTTTCAAGCGTATCATTTTCTTTTATAAATCAAACCAATCATTTTTATCATTCAATCAAAACAATGTTCAAACCACAAACTAGTCAAAATATATATAAATCGCATAAATTTCATGAACTTGTGATTTATTCAAACTATGAAGTAAATCCCATTACTTTTAGTGGATCTTTATATAAAACAATCCGGTTTCGTAAAAATCTTGTCTTTAAAGAAATTCCATCTTTACAACTTCTTGTCAACTTTTACAAAAATAGTTATTTTGTCGAAACTTTGTGTTACACAAGTGTTTACACACTTGTGTGTTCTAAAAATCATGCATGTTAGTGTAAGATCCGTCTTTAGAAAACATGGTTTTTCTTGACACGTGGTCCTTTGAAAATACTGCTTGTAGATACGTAGATCTACTAGTTTTAAACACTATTTCACAAGCTAAATCGCTTTTACACAAGTTCATGATATGTGTGTGGTAGAGTTTCGCCCTTTAACCCTTGTTACTTCCAAAACAACCTTATGTCATGATCCAAGATCGTGACCAACCCGGGTTAAATGACGATCCGAGCTACCACAACATAGATCGGGTCCAAATAACCACACAATTTGATTACCACAACATTTACACAACTTATAAGCTTTTAACCATCTTTTTAAGTGCTTTTAGTAGACTTTAAAGCGTTATCTTGTAAGATTTCGAGTTTTAACCATTACACATCGTATTAACCACTTCAAAATAGTTCGAGTAGGTGATTTAAGTAACATACCACTAGCTCGAGGCTAGGGAAGAATCTAAGCGCAAATAGGGTGGATAAAAGAAAAGTAGAGAGGCGATTCGCCTTCCGATTTCACCAAGCTTCTTCGTATGAGATCCTTATCACTTGTAGATGATTGGAATGGCTTGCATGGAATCAAAAATGGATGGATAGGGGGTGGGTGCTCTCGGCCGAAAGTTCAAAGAGAGGGAGAGAGAGCTTGAGTGGTGAGTTGTGTAAAGTGAAAGATCAAGTGTGTTTAGTGGTGATCTTATAGACAAATTCTAATGTGTTTAACCAATGGACGCTATGTCTTCTAGATACTAAGCAAGGAAGATTAAAATAATCATCACAAGGACAAGGGTGTCCCCTAGGGGACGGTTTCGGTTCAAGGGGGGGGGGGTTCTAGTTCAAATCCAACCATTAGTTAAGTGTATAGTTAGGTTAAGTAAGTTAGTTAAGTGCTTAACCCGATTAGTTGTGTGTCACGCGTTACAGTGGGTGTTAGGGTATTCAGGGACCCTAACTGGCTCAGAAAAAGATAAATAATGAAAATGACATTATTTTCATGTTTCAGGTACAGTCCGGTTGTTCGGTTGGATAGTAATCCGTTAAAGCGTTAACAAAGCTTTAAAGTGTTGTTAATACCAATTTTAGTGACACAACTCATTTCTGACACTTTGTAAAGTGTCTAGTAATATTTTTCTCATGTTTTGGCACTTTATTAGGTAGCTAAGTGCTGAATTATTATGTAAAGTGCTGAATTTTGTACTTAGAGTACGTTTTATGCACATCCAATCATTGTAACTTATTCCTAGAGACGCAGTTCTACAACCCTTGTATCCCTACACTCACCACTAGTGTAACAAAATATTTCTGGCTCATACAGGCCTTAGAGGCAGTGTCTGCCTGATGCTGGCTTTATCAGCATGTTCAATAGGTTATCCGTTATAGTGCTACTGTGCTTTTTGTGCATCATGTTTGTCACTAAGGTTCAGCATGTAAATAATGTAGTGACAGCAAGTAAAGTATGATGCAAATAAGTATATGTATCAGAAATCAAGTAGCAGTTTATTCACAAGTTCAAGCAAGCACAGTAATTAAGCAGTAATTAATTATTAATTAAGTCGTACGGATACCTGGTTTAGTGAGGGTTGTCACAGCCGGAACCCTTCAAGCAGGGAGAAAGGCATAAGTTTCACTCCCCTCACAAAGACCCCTCAAGAAATCCTTGCAACGGAAGAAGTTAAGCAAAACTTTCGGCCTCCTAGGCCTCTCCCCAAAAGCAGGAAAAATGAGAACTCCACACAATACTGTGAGTTTCATGAAGAAAAGGGTCACCACACCAATGATTGCTTCCAACTCAAGAAAAGAATTGAAGAAGCTGTTAAGTCCGGAGAACTCGCTCATTTGGTAAAGGGAGTCCGGGACAAAATGGCTTAAGGAAAAGGTAAGGAAGTCAATATGGTGGATTTTGATGGAAGGGTTCCTCATAAAAGGCAGTGGTTGGAAGCTTGGGAGCTTCAGTGTGTCTGTTTCCCCCCAACGGAGAAAGACCCTCTCTCTAGCCCTCTTGTGGTAGAAGCTACCGTGGGAACGTTGCAAACATGTAGGGCATACATAGACACTGGGGCAGCCACTGAAATCATGTTCGAGAAATTCTTCAACCGTTTGAGTAATGAAGAACGTTTAAGGCTTCAACCCTCTGGAACCTCTATAAAAGGTATCGCCGATATACCCCTCAACCCTTTAGGGCAACTAACACTTAATGTTCGTTTCAGCGAAGGTTTGAAAGAAAGAACCTAACCACTCACCTTTGTGGTTATCAACATCCTCTCAAGCTATGACGTGATCATCGGAAGACCAGGGCAGTGTGCATTCTACATGACCGTGTCTGTTGGCCATGGCACAGTCAAATTTCCTACCGAGAGGGGCATAGCAACCCTTCAACCCTCTCAAGAAGCTTACATGGTTGAGGGTGAAAGCTCAAACAGTGAAGAAGACAGGCAAAGGTTGGTCATAAACCCTAAGTACCTTGAACAAAGAATAAGGGTCAATCCAAACCTTTCTCCAGAGACCCTCTCGTATCTCGAAAAACTGCTAACACATGACAGCGATGTTTTCGCTTGGTGTCCAGAAGATATGATAGGGATCCCTTGGGACATTGCCGAGCATGAGTTAAGGATACCACCGGATGTCAAGCCTGTGGTCCAAAAGAAAAGAAGTCTGGCACCCGAAAGGAGTCTGGCAGCTTGCCAAGAGGTTGAAAAGCTTGTATCAGCCGGCATTCTCCGAGAAGTCAAGTACCAATCATGGGTTGCAAACCCGGTTATGGTCAAAAAACCCGAAAACTCTTGGAGGATGTGCATAGATTTCAAGGATCTTAACAAGGCTTGTCCTAAGGATTGCTATCCACTACCGGAAATTGATCTCAAAGTTGACTCCCTCACCGGTTACTCGTTCAAGTGCTTTCTTGATGCATACAAAGGCTATCACCAAATCCTCATGAAGGAAGAGGATGAGGAAAAAACAGCCTTTCACACGGACAGAGGGATCTTTTGTTATCAAAAGATGCCTTTTGGCCTCAGAAATGCCGGAGCAACCTACCAACGGCTCGTTGACAAAGCCTTCGCAAGCCAAATTGGCAAAAACATGGAGGCATATGTCGATGACTTGGTAATTAAAAGCAAGACGGAATATCAAATGTTTGACGACATCTAAGAAACTTTCAACAATCTCCGAAAAGTCAACATGAAGCTCAACCCTGAAAAATGCTCGTTTGGGTTTGAGGAAGGAAAGTTCTTGGGCCATATTGTGGGGAAACAAAGCATCAAGGCTAACCCAAACAAAGTAAAAGCTGTCCTTGAAACCAAGCCACCAAAAACCAAGAAGGAGGTTGAAAGCTTAAATGGGAAGCTTTCAGCCTTGAAGCGTTTTACCTCAAAGTTGGCCGAAAGATCTCTGCCCTTCTACAAAACGCTCAAGAACTGCTCAGATAAGAAGGATTTCAAATGGACTGAAGAAGCTTTCAACCAGATGAAGCAACATCTAGCTTCCCTACCAGATATTGTGGCACCAAAAACTGGGGAGTTAATGTCGGTGTACCTCTCAATTGCTGACGAGGCCATCAGTGCAGTCCTCACCATTGAGCGAGACAAGGCCCAGGTACCCGTTTATTTTTTTAGCAAAACTTTAAAATTAGCTGAAACGAAATATCCTCCCCTTGAAAAACTTGCCCAAGCCCTAGTTCAAACAACTAGAAGGCTTCGAAGGTATTTCCAAGCACACCCCATACAAGTGGTCACCGACCAACCTATTAAGAGTGTGCTTGAAAAACCTGAAAACTCGGGGCGATTAGCCAAATGGGCCATATAAATGGGTGAACATAACATCACCTATGTCCCAAGAAAAGCTATCAAGGCCCAAGTCTTGGCTGATTTCATTGTGGAAGTCCCAAACCAAGCAATCACTGAAGTAAACGCTACCACCACTGAACCTTCCAACCCTGAAGCCTGGAAGCTTTTTATCGACGGGGCTTCCAGTGTTGAAGGGTCAGGGGCAGGGCTAATTTTGATCAACCCAGAAGGGTTGGAATTCACATATGCTCTTCGTTTTGATTTTCAGACCACCAATAACAAGGCTGAATACGAGGCACTAATAGCTGGCTTAAGGCTGGCTAAAGAAATGAAGGTTGAAAAGCTTGAAGTGTTCACAGATTCGTTGCTGGTTTCAAGTCAAGTAAACGATAGCTACATAGCTAAAGAGCCCAACATGAAAAAATACAGAGAAAAATCCAAGGAGCTGATGAGTACCTTCCAAGCATGCAACATCAAACAGATCTCCAGATCTCAAAACAAAAAGGCTGATGCCCTAAGTAAGCTTGCATCTCTCACTTTTGCCCACCTTACCAAGAAGGTACTGGTAGAAGTGTTGAAGGCCCCATCCATTAATGAATTGGAGGTTCAAGATGTAGTTACCGAGGAAGATCCAAACTGGATGACTCCCATCAAAAAGTTCCTCAAAAATGGTGAATTACCCAATGATCAAGTAGAAGCTAAAAGGGTTGAAATCCAAGGCAATATGTACTACAAGGAGAAACCCTCTACAAAAAGGGTTACCTTGCTCCCTTGCTGAGATGTGTCGGTCCTGAGCAAAGTAAGTATTTGATCAAAGAAATTCACGAAGGTGTATGCGGAGCTCACTTTGGAGCTAGGTCGGTGGTTGCAAAGCTCATGAACCTTGGGTATTTCTGGGCCTCAATGCACCGGGACACAACCGAACAGTTAATGAAATGTGATGCTTACCAGATTCATGCACCAATCCCAAAAAGTCCCAAGCATGACTTAGTCCCGATAACCTCGGCATGGCCATTCCATAAATGGGGAATGGACATTGTTGGTCCATTTCCACCAAGCAAAGGGGGAGTAAAATTCTTACTGGCGGCAATAGATTATTTCACCAAGTGGCCCGAGGTCAAACCACTTGCTAAGATCACGGGAAAACAGGTCATTGACTTTGTTTGGGAAAACATCATTTGCCGTTATGGATTGCCGGGAGTACTTGTCACTGATAACAGAAGGCAATTTGCTGAGAAGCCTTTCAGCGTTTGGTGCAAGGAATACAAAATCGATCAGGTTTTTAGCTCAGTGGCTTATCCGCAATCAAACTGTCAGGTTGAAAGAACAAATAGAAGCATAGTGGAAGGTATCAAAACAAGATTGGGAAGATACGAAAGCAACTGGCTTGAAGAATTGCCTAGTGTCCTATGGGCAATTAGGACAACCAAAAAAACAAGCCATAAGAAAACACCCTATAGTTTGGTATTTGGGTCAGAGGCCGTGATCCCCGCTGAGATAGGAGTTGTAACCCAGCGAATTGTCAACATGGATCCCGTAACAAACCAAAAAGAGACCATGTTGAATTTACAACTCCTAGAGGAAGCACGAGATCAAGCTGCAATCCAAGAAGCCAAATACAAGCATCAAATGGAAGCCTATTACAACAAGAAAGTCAAGAACGAACGTTTCAAGCCAGGAGACCTGGTCCTCAGAAATAATGAAGCTAGCAAAAAGGAAATCAAGGAAAGCTTGGCCCAAAATGGGAGGGTCCATACACCATCCTCGAAGCACACAAGGGTGGATCCTACAAGCTAGCAGATTCAGAAGGCAAAAGGCTTCCAAGGCATTGGAAGGGCAAAACCCTGAAAAGGTTCCATGTTTAGACAGGAAAGTTTGGTGTGTATCAAAATGTATTTCGAACAACACTATGAATACCTTTTGTAAAAAGCAAGTATTGCTTAAATGAGTGAAGTTGTTTTATCAAACTTGTCTTTCTATCCTAAGATCAGGTTGAGAACCTAGCAAAAAACTCCATGGCAAGGGCCATGTAAGGGGATGAGCTCCCAGGCCACATCGCTCAATAGGTTCAAGGGTTGAATGAGCTTATATAAGGGGTGAGTTCCTAAATCAATACAACTCCATGAGACTTGTTAAGAAAAAATAAAATTGTCTCATAGACGGGTGTGAACAGCCTACACCAAATGTTCCCTAAGCCTTAAAAATATAATCCGCAAAGAGGCTTGAAAAAGTCAAGTGAAAAACAAAGAAATGATAAAAAGGATAGGTGCTATGTCTTCTTGTTAAAAATCCCAAGGCTAAGTGTCTGCAGCACTGAACCCTTTAAGGTATAAAAAACATAAGGGCAGCACAAACTCGACAAAGACAAAGTTACAAAAAGACAAAGAAAACCTAAAAGAACAATACAACTTAGACAAAAAATTATAAAGATACAAACCAAGTCAGGTCACAAGACTAAGAAGCCTTCAAGGCTTCAAGTCACCCGGATAGCAACTCGATACCTCAAAGGCTTCAACCTACCAACAGACAGCCAAAAGGCTTGGAAGGTTAAAGCCAAACAAACTGCCTTAACTAAAAAGGCACAAGTATAAAAACATAATACACGGAAAATAGTTAAACATCATACCATATCAAGGAAAGCCCTAAAAGACTTTCAAACACAAGTTAGGGCAAGTCCTAGTAACTTGCAAGCTTAACTACTGTTCAAGTGGCCATACAGGCCTTAAACACAACCAACAGGAACCTTAAGGGTTCCTGAAAACCTAACATTGTTTAAAAGTTACACACCATAAATTGTTTTAAGAGTGCTAAGAAAGCTACGAATTCATGCATCAGTAGAAGGCTTAGAAGCCCCAGAACTGCTACCTTTGGTCTTCTTAGTCTTCTTAGCCTTTTTAGCTTTTGGACCCAGATCCTCAACAGCTGAAACCTCCAGGCTAACATCCTTCGGAGCATCGGATTCCCCAGGAAAAGTATCTTCACTATCTCCCGAGTAGGAGCGTTTCCTTAAAAGAGAGCTAAGCATTTCAGCACATAACTTTTCATTCAAACAATCCGGCTTCAGTTCCTGCAAAACGGAGAGAGGCTTACCATAACAAGAAGAAACCTGACTCACATACGGGTATGACAACCTATCCATTTGCTCAACGGAACCCTTAAAAAATCCGAAGCCTCGGGATGGTACAGGGGAGATTTCTCTAAGGGATGACCAGACTCGTGAAGCTTATAACCCGCAATAAGACCTTGGTGTTTTCCCAGATTGAGCATTTTAGTGTAGACATCACCAAGAGCGGAGTTGAACCAAGAGCGGAGTTGAATTCTTTAGAATCCAAGAGATAGGTAATCACCTGGTAAAAGCCCTGCTCAATGAGCCATTGGTTATCCCCGGTAGCCTGGGCAACCAAAGTCTTCAAACTCTCCTTCTCCCTATCAAACGCCTTCTTTTGCACAGCCAAGGTCTCCCGGTCAGCTTTTAGTTTCAACAGGCTGGCTTCAAAGCTCTTCTTGAGGTCACCCATCTCAATTTCGTGCCTCTTTGTTAACTCCTCCTCTTTCTTGGTCCAAGCCAGTTCTTTCTCAGAAAAGATCTCGATTTCCTTCTTCATGGAAGCAATTGAAGCTTTCATTTTCTCCTTCTTCTTGGAGGCCTCCTCATATTCCCGCATCCCTTTAGCAAAGCGAGTGACACCTTCAGCCAAAAAGGCAAAAAAGGTTGCAGGAACTGAGCATCATCCTAGAGATAAGATGATCACCCTCCATCTCAGATATGGCATCTCGAACACCGGGAGGAGCAAAATGAGCCAAGGCTTCAGCACAAACAGCAGGATCCTTAAAATTGTCACCAACCTTAACCCCCCAATTAGGCACGTAAATGTCCTCTGAACCCTCAAAGCTTTCAACACTTTTGGCCGACGAACCTTGAATAGCAGAAATGGTACCCTTCTTAACCAATTTCTTCTTCTTGCTTGAAACAATCAACTCCTTTTCCTTGCCTTTACCAACATCCACAACTTGATCCCCTAAAGCCTCAATATCATCACTAACATCAATAGCCTCTGAACCAGAAGGCTGATCAACACCTTTTAAATGGCGTTGGGAACGACGAGTAGAAACTTTGGAGGCAGTAACCTTGGTAAAGCCTTTAACGTTTGGAACATTCACATAACCAGAACCCTCAAACCTGTAATCAGAACCCTTAACAACAACATTCTCGTCAGGAGTAGCAACAACATCATCAAGAACAACGTCAGAGGTATCATCGCTTTTGATGAAATCAAGAGCAGACATAACTGTAATAAAAAATGTAAAAGCACATAAGCAAATAAAGAAAAAGGAACAAAAGGGTAAGAAATAACAAATGCATACCCTTCCCATCTCTAATAAGCACCGGATCCCGGTTAGCCTTTTCCCACAGTTTACTTATACCCAACAACACCAACAAATGCTCAGGGAAAGGACGAAGCCTCGAAGGGCATTCCCTAAGAATTTCTAAAAAACGAGTGTTTATCTCGGAATCAGAGGGCTCTGGCTCGTTCAGAACAGCATCCGGGTGTCTCCAAACAGGTTTGAAAGGGACAATTTCCTCCGACACCCAGAAAAACCGATCTTTCCACACCCCAAGTGTAGAAACCATGGACGAGATTAAACAAGTGTCAACTTGAGTGGTTTCAAAAGTGAACCAATCACCATTCTTAGCAAGCTGGAAAAAGCGACGGAAGGACAACAGAGATGGATCATACCTACAGGCCCGACACAGAATTTCGAAATGCAAAACCCTAGCCATGCCTAGGGGATGAACTTGACCAAAAGACACCCAATAATATTCCAATACATTCAAGACAAAGTTTGAAAACGGATAACAAAGATTTGAAAACTCAAAATGACGGCAATACAAGGCAATCATACCAGAAGGACAGGCATTGATAGATTTATTGCAAGCCGGTACAACCGGTTTATACTTTGTCCCTATTCCCCATTCCACACAAAATAAATCGACTTCCTCTTGGGTCAGTCGAGAGAATGATTTTGCCATATCCTTCCGAGCACCCATCATAATGAACAACTAAAGAAAAAAATAAGCAAATCGGAACTGACCTGATTTTGAAAGAAAGGGGGATACCGGAGAGAAAAAAGGAGAAAAGTGATGTTTCTTCAAAGTAAAATGTGTAAATAAATGAGATATGTAAATATAAAATAACCTACAATAGGGGTAATAATGGCAAACAGTAACCGCCACCCTATGAACCGCCATACATCAATCACATCAATTGTCAGTTATTTAAAATTCAAAAATTAACTGCTCACAAACCTTCAAGCCCTAAAGCATCGAACTCTTGAAACCTTTAGGCAATAAAATACACGTATAAAAGTCAGAAGTCTTTGAGCTCACTCCCCAAAACCCTCTGACTTGGGGGGCTGATGACGGGGGTAGCCCAAGATTAAATAAAATGACTAAATATGTAAATGCTCAAAGGGTTAAATGGTTCAAGGGTTAAAAAGCTGTGAAGAGGGGAAAATCAATACGAAAACAGTAGCCAGTCACATCCAGGGATTGCTTCACCAACCCACAGCCGCAAAAGCAATGCAGGTCTGCAGAGCACACGCTATTATCCAGGGGTCAAAAGGCTTTAACCCCCGAAAGGGTAAGCCCCTCGCTGCAAGCACGGACACTAGTTAAATGAATGCCTCTTTAGGAGATGTCTTCTCCTATATAATTGAAACTTCATTAACTAAGTTGGGACATTCTTGGCCAGGCCTGTTTCCTTAAACTCTGGTCATTCATATCGAGTACTTGCTTTATGCAAGTTGCTCACTTTCACATCCAACACACACATTCCGTTTGCTCCCACATCCAAATCTGAGTACACTTCAGAGAAGGATCATCAGCAAACAACAACAATAAACTAGTGAACCTCCTTCCACGTCTTGCAAACGTGGGGGACCCCATGACCTGCGTTAGGAAAAGTTAAACCCTTCAACCCTTTTGCCTAACCAGCCTAGCTACCACCCTTGGTCTCTTATTTGTTGCATCAACAATTATGTTTACACATTTGGATGCAATGATTACCTTTCTTACGTCACACGCAACACGCTTCCGCAACTAGCAGGGTGTGACAATCAAGCCTGAACATCAACGACCTTCTGGTTTGCTTGTACAACCAGAGATACCGGTATGGAAGTGGGAGAACATTGCGATGGATCTTATCACTAAATTACCGCGTACATCTAAAGGTCACGATGCTATTTGGGTTATCATCGATCGATTAATGAAGTCAACTCATTTTATTCTAATTCGCGAGGATCTATCTGCTGATAAACTTGCAAAGATTTATGTTGATGAGATTGTATCTCGACATGCTGTTCCTTTGGATATCATATCTAATCGTGATGCTCGATTTTTATCTCATTTTTGGAAGACCATGCAATTTGCTATGGGAACCCAACTAAATCTAAGCACTGCTTATCATCCCCAAACAGATGGACAATCTGAGAGGATGATTCAAACATTGGAGGATATGCTTAGAGCATGCGTGATAGACTTTGGTGGTAATTGGGATTCTCATCTTCCGTTGATCGAGTTCTCCTACAACAATAGATCATGCTAGCATCAATATGGCACCGTTCGAAGCTTTATAAGGTCTAAAATGTCATTCACCTGTCTGTTGGAATGAGATCGGTGAAGCTCAGCTTACTGGACCTGAGCTCATTCTGGAAACAACAGATAAAATCAAGAAAATTCGTGATAATCTTGTGACAGCCAGAAGCAGTCAAAAGAGTTATGTGGATATGCGACGCAAGCCCTTAGAATTTCAAATCAGAGACCGTGTCCTACTCAAGCTGTCACCTTGGAAGGGAGTGTGAGATTTGGAAAGAAAGGAAAACTTGCACCACGATATGTTGGACCATTTAAGATTGTTGAAAGAGTCGGAAAGGTTGCCTATCGACTAGAGCTACCTCCAGAGCTTGGGAATATTCACCCAACATTCCACGTGTCCAATTTAAAAAAGTGTTTAGCCGATGCTGATCTTCACGTACCACTCGACGAAATTCAAGTTGATGAAACGATGCACTTTGTCGAGAAACATGTGGAGATAGTGGACTGTGAAATTAAACAGTTGAAGAACAAGCGAATTCGATTGGTCAAGGTTCGCTGGGAGTCCAAACGTGGCCCAGATTTTACATGGAAATGTGAGGACCAAATGAAAGCGAAACATCCGCATTTGTTTTCACAAGCTTCCTCTAGTTAAAATTTCGGGACGAAATTTCCTAAAGTAGGGGAGACTGTGACAATTGTGCTCTGTAATCGTTGTACAATGTAAAAAAATATCAATTATTAACAAAACAATGTGTTTTGGGTTATTATATGTGTATTTATGGTTGATGATTTTATGATTGGATTCGAGTTCGATTTCGAGCATTAAATCACTTTCTGGAAAGTTATACGCAAACTGGTGCGTAAACGCAGTCAGTTTAATGCGACAAACACTCCAGAATAATGACATAGGCTTAACATACCTTAAATATCCTTTACATAACTTAGAAATAAGTTTTGGATGGTTTGGTGTGTCGAAATCAAGTTTGTTCGATCGCAGGGACTATTTGCGTCAAACTGCAAAACTATACCGATTTGTATAGTCACGAACACTCCGGAACTTGATCATAAGTTAAACATACCTTAAATATCCTTTACATAGCTTAGAAATTGGCTTTGAGGGGTTTGGTATGCGAAAATAAACTTTTTGATCAAACAGGGACTAAAAGCGTCAAAAAGTGCATAAGTTTGCATTTTCGCGCATATCTTATGTTCTGAATATATCCGGAAATCCAAAAATTTTTGTAATCATTAAAATATGTTATTTTAGTGATTGGAATGCAAAAACTTCATTCATTTCGCAATTTGGATCGTACACGCGTTCGTATGATTTCCGTCGTAATTAACCAAACAATGCCACCGTACGGCCAAACGAACTGACATATGAGATGTTTTCAAGCATATTTCATGTTCCCTATGATTTAGCATCCTCGTGGAGCTTGAAAATGGGCTTCACGGGTGTTAGAAGTGCAGAAACGCGACAAAACAAGCTCAGGGACTAAAACTGCCAAACTCTGAAAGTTGCTGACCTGCAGGTCCCATACGGACTGTATGGGTATCTGCTTACAGTCCGTAAGCTATCACCAGCACAACAGTTTGCTAAAAATTTGAATCTGGTCTCTTAAGCTGGCTTTAATGGTTTTTAACCCTAGGTTTTACACTCTATGGACTGGTATTTGAGTACCCCTTGTATTGTAAAACCATGTCCCCAAGTGTAAGGCCTAGATTGAAGCTCAAACTTCGAGAAACGATCTTAACGGTTCTTCGAAATCTATATAAACCCACCATTTCATTTCATTTCAGCTCACACTTTGCTCTAAATTGCTCTAAGTTGAAGCCTTAGCTTCATACCTGAGTATTTTAGATCAAATCTCCATTACTTGGACCTTTTGTAAGTTTCTTTCATGCTCGTTTATGTATTTCAAGCGTGAAAGTCAAACTTTTTTTGACTTTATGCTTTGACCACGAATTGGTCAACACAAAGTTCGTTCGAACTTTGCAATGTGAGCGTAATCACGATGGTTATTGTCATACCCCAAAAATCCACACGCGGAGGACCACTGCTTGGAGGCGTGGCTGACCAGGATCAAGCCACCAATCATATTGAACAAGCATGTAAGTAGTATATACAAATCCAATACAATACAATTGGTGTCTAAATAAAACATAGTTTAAGTTGCAAGCGGAAGCATAATGTTTAAAACCAAGTCATAAGTTTAAACGTTTCAAATGTTTAGCATGGCACACGGTTGTCCATGTCCCACAACGACTCTTCCCATTCCAATGCAAGCTCCATGTGTACATAACGACCTGCAAGGCATGTAACAACGAGTCAACAACAAAGTTGAGCGAGTTCACAGTTGGTTGTTTAGTTATAGCATTCGTTTCGTAAATCATATGTTCGTTTTGTAAACCATGTATCGTATTAATTCGTATCGCGGTCTCCCAGACATGTTTGCGAAGATTAGTGGGGGCTTCCCATGTGTATCGTATTAATCCGTATCGCGGTTTCCCAAACATGTTTGCGATGATTAGTGGGGGCTTCCCATGTTGTATGTTACTAGACTAGTCGTATCCGTACGTGCCCTTCTTAATCCAAGGACCGTAGCAAGTATGAGTGTACGTAGGTTTTACGTACGTGCCCTTCAATCCGAGGACAGTAGTAAGTATGAGTGTACTTAGGTTTTACGTACGTGCCCTTCCCAACCCGAGGACAGTGAAAAGTAGTTTAATAGTAATGATAGTACGAGTAGTTATTCAATCCCATTCCCAACCCACCGGGAATCCCATGCCTTATGAGTGTGAACTCACCTTTGGTTTGCTCGGTAAGATTAAGTACTTGTGTATCAATTGGTCAAACACGTCCTAAAAGAGTTACCGATAACAGTCAATACTTCATACATATAAACCACACATTTCACGTATAATCAGTCATGTATCCCTTATTCACGTATCACACAGTCGAGATATATGTAGCACACTTGTGAAGTTCAAGCCATAATAGTAAATCAATAGTCTCTAGCGTATACTTAGTTCACAAGCCAATTTGTCATATCCACATATATTTATACAAATCATACACATCACATTTGTTGACACTCGATAATATGCAATGTACGAATCAGTGATCCAGCTTTAGTTCATGCGGCCTAATGTTTATTTAAGTTGTATGCGGTCCAGTACATATATACTAACATTGCATGTGAGTGACCTAATATTGTAATAACATTCTATGTATGGCCCACTAGTATTTAAACCCAACCCGGATGCCATAATTCTCAACGAGCGGCCCATTATCGTTTGATCCGATTTTTGTGTTAGTGGGCTGGTACCTTATGTACGAACCCATATCATTCTCCAACCCATGTTGCAACAGTTCTAGCATGATAATTCAAAGATTTCGATTCAATATGTACTAATTGCTACAACACCCCATATGATCATCCGTCCCACATGAAACTTAATTCAGCAACAATACTTAGTAACATTTATGTTCTTGACTCCCCAAACATTAATATATTGAAATTATTTATAATCCATATAGTGGATGGCATGTGCATACACAACATAGGTCATTCTGATAATTCACATGTAGGCAGCCCCAAGGCATTCAGAAAACATCAAGCCTATCCTAGATGACTTATGCAATTTATTAACATACACCCTAGTCTATGTTTCCATCTCGTGTAACCCACACAATCAACAAAACGAGCACAATTAATTATGTTAAACACATAACAGTACACTAGACATGCATGACACAAGAAGTTAATTCAAAACATAAATTATTACACTAACCGAATGCTGGTTGCTGCTTCAAAGGGGGTCTTGAGGGTTGTTGCCGTCACACAATTGGTAGGGGAATAGGGTTTGTTCTAGTTTATATTCCCAACTATTCACGTATACATGGACAAGGAACTGGACCGGTGATGTTTGCTAATCAAACAGTGACGTGGGCCGATTATGTTTACAAAACAACACAGTGATTTGGGCCGGTTGTGTTTTCTAAACAAAATAATGATTTGGGTTGGTACTACACAACAATATGGATCAGTATTTGGGCCTAGTCCAACCGTTTATTAATTGGCGTTACATGTTATGTTTGGGTCGAGTTCAATCGAATATGCTACATGTGATGTTTCTTAATCAAACAAACACACACACACAGTGCACAACTACCAAATATGTTAGCACGTTTAACAGGGTTACGGGTCGGATATATAAATTAAGACAAGAGCGGGGAAATCACAAAACCGAAGGTACTAACCTTGAAACTTCAAGTTGTCACATCATCCCCAACTTGAAAGAAATTTCGTCCCGAAATTTAGCACGTGGTTACAGAGGAAGCTAATTGTGTTATGTTGTTTCCTGGTTTTTTCTGGGGTGTCACATCATTCCCCCGTTGGGTTAGAATTTCGTCCCAAAATTCCGCAGTAGCTTCACCCTCAGTAGTGGTTGTACTTTTCTCGAACAACTGGGGATACCTGTGTTTCATTTGGTCTTCTCGTTCCCAGGTAAACTCTGGGCCACGACGGGAGTTCCAACGAACTCGAACAAGAGGTATTCTAGTGTGCTTGAGGACCTTAACATCTTGGTCCGTGATTTCAACTGGTTCCTCGACGAATCGCAACTGATCGTTGATAGTGAGCTCCCTCAAAGGAACTATGAGGGTCTCATCTGACAGACATTTCTTCAGATTTGACACGTGAAATACGTTGTGAACTCCACCGAGTTCTGCTGGTAGGTTCAGTTTGTAGGCCACTTTGCCTATTTTCTCTATGATTTCGAATGGTTCGACATAACGCGGATTGAGTTTGCCTCGTTTGCCAAAGCGAACTACACCTTTCCAAGGTGAGACTTTGAGTAGCACTCGATCCCCAACTTGGAACTCGAGTGGTTTCATGCGCTTATCAGCGTAGCTTTTCTGACGGTCGCGAGTTGCCGCCATTCGTTGCCGTATCTGATCAATTCTTTCTGTTGTGTCTACTACAAGTTCTAGACCCGTGATCTGACTATCCCCCACCTCTGCCCAACAAAGAGGTGATCGGCATTTACGCCCGTACAATGCCTCAAATGGAGCGGCTTGAATGCTGGTTTGGTAACTGTTATTATACGAAAACTCCACCAAAGGGAGGTGCTTTTCCCAACCATTGCCAAAGTCGATTACACATGCTCGAAGCATGTCTTCAAGGGTTTGGATGGTGCGTTCAGACTGTCCATCCGTTTGCGGGTGATAAGCTGTGCTCATGTCTAATCGAGAGCCAAAAGATTTGTGCATTGCGTGCCACAGTTCTGAAGTAAAACGTGCATCACGATCAGAGATAATAGAGGTTGGCACTCCGTGCCTCGAAACCACTTCCTTTAAGTAAACGTCTGCTAGAGTGGAGAACTTATCCGTTTCCTTGATAGCCAAGAAGTGTGCAGACTTTGTGAGTCGATCCATGATCACCCAAATAGTATCCTTTCCACGTTGAGATCTAGGCAGGCCCGTAACGAAATCCATGGAAATTTGCTCCCATTTCTATTGCGGTATTTCTGGTTGTTGGAGTAGTCCCAATGGTTTCTGATATTCAGTCTTGACTCTTGCACAAGTCAAGCACTTGCCAACGTAAGTTGCTATGTGAGCTTTCATGCTAGGCCACCAATACGTAGTTCTGAGATCGTGGAACATCTTATCTGAACCAGGATGTACCGAGTAACGAGACTTATGTGCTTCATCTATCACAAGCTCGCATAAGTTTCCATAGTGTGGGACCCAGATGCGTCCTGTTATGTAGTAGGCGCCGTCTTCCTTTTGTTCTAACTGTTGCCTTGAGCCGCATAGGGCTTCAGCCCTGACGTTTTTTGGTTTCAATGCTTCTACCTGAGCATCTCGTATCTGTGCAGGAAAACTAGATTGGATAGTGAGTTGTAATGCTCGTACGCGTTTAGGTGTAGTATCTTTCCGACAGAGGGCGTCGGCCACAACATTGGCTTTGCCCGGATGGTACTTGATGGCACATTCATAATCATTCAATAGCTCGACCCATCGACATTGTCGCATGTTTAATTCCTTTTGCTTGAAGATATGCTCGAGACTCCTGTGATCGGTGTAGATGGTGCACTTGGTACCGTACAGGTAATGTCTCCATATCTTGAGTGCGAAAACAACAGCTCCCAGATCCAAATAATGTGTAGTGTAATTCCTTTCGTGAATCTTAAGTTAGCGCGAGGCGTAAGCGATGACTTTATCCCATTGCATCAAAACACAACCAAGACCCTGAATTGACGCGTCGCAATAAACCACAAAATCGTCTGTGCCCTCTGGCAATGAAAGGATAGGTGCACTACAAAGTCTATCCTTTAAGTGCTGAAATGTTGATTCATGTGCATTACCCCAACGATAGATAACGCCTTTCTGAGTTAGTGAGGTGAGGGGTTGTGAAATCTTGGATAAGTCTTTGATGAACCTTCTATAGTAGCCCGCTAAACCCAAGAATTGTCAGATTTCTATTGGTGTACGGGGTGCAGGCCAGTTCTTGATCGAGTCTACCTTGGATGGATCAACGTGTATCCCATCCTTGTTTACCACGTGGCCTGGAAAATGGACTTCACGAAGCCAAAAGTCGCATTTTGAAAACTTAGCATACAACTGCTCTGCTCGAAGTAGTTCCAAAATGAGTCGTAAATGCTGCTCGTGTTCCTCACGACTCTTAGAGTAGATCAGAATGTCGTCGATGAATACAATCACAAACTTATCCAAGTAAGGCTTACACACTCTGTTCATAAGATCCATGAAAACTGCAGGTGCGTTTGTTAACCCGAATGGCGTGACCAGAAACTCGTAGTGGCCGTAGCGAGTTCTGAATGTTGTTTTGGAGACGTCCTCGCCCCGGACTCTCAGTTGATGGTAACCCGATCTCAGATCGATCTTGGAGTAGTAGCTCGACCGTTGCAGCTGGTTGAATAAGTCATCAATGCGTGGAAGAGGATAGCGGTTCTTCACGGTCACCTTGTTGAGTTCACGGTAATCAATGCATATCCTGAAGGTACCGTCTTTCTTCTTTACAAATAATACTGGTGCTCCCTAGGGAGAAGAGCTAGGACGTATGAAACCCTTGTCCAAGAGCTCTTGCAGTTGTGTAGATAGTTCTTCCAATTCTGATGGAGCTAAGCGGTACGGTGCACGAGCTATTGGTTCTGCTCCAGGTGCTAGCTCGATTTAGAATTCGACCTGGCGATGAGGCGATAGCCCAGGTAAGTCTACAGGAAACACTTGAGGAAAGTCGCGTACAGCTGGAATATCCTCTATCTTCTTCTCTTTCGTTGATGCGTCAGTAACGAGTGCTAAAATAACAGTGTGGCCCTTTCGCAAACACTTCTGGGCCTTAAGAAAGGAGATGATGCCCACAACAGCACCACTATTGTCGCCTTGGATCACGAGAGGTTCTTTACCAGAACGGGGAATACGAACAATCTTCTCTTTGCAAAGGATATCTGCTTGCCGTTGGGATAACCAATCCATCCCAATGACGATGTTGAAACTACCCAAAACTATAGGAATGAGATCGATAGAGAAAGTCTGACCAGCTAAGATGAGATTACAACCCTTAACTATGTGTGTGGTTCTAGGCCTTTACCGTTTGCTAACTCTACGACATGCTTGGTGTTCAAAAGTGTTGGTGTGCGTTTAAGCATTTGACTAACTTTTAGAGACACATAACTGGTATCGGCACCCGAATCAAATAAAACAGTAACATAAAAGTCGTCGAGAAGAAACTTACCCATCACCACGTTGGGATCATTCCTTGCGTCACCCTGACCAATCACGAACGCTCGACCCCTGGCACCATTGCCATCGTCGTTTCCCCCATTGTTATTCCCATTGCCCTTATTATTGTTGTTGTTGTTCTGATTCTGGTTTAACTGAGGGCAGTTCCGCTTGAAGTGGCCTTCAGCACCACACTGAAAGCATCCCCGGTTGCCTCGTTGTTGCTGCCGCTGGTTCTGTGGAGTGGGTGGTTGTTGTTGATAGTTCTGATTCACAGGTCGTGAGCTCCTGCAATCCTTAGCTTCATGACCCATCTTGAGACACCTCTGGCAATGACCCTTGTTGCACTGACCATTGTGCTGTCTGTTGCATTTGTTGCACTTCGGGAGGTTTCCTCGATATCCACCCTGCCCTTGAGTACCAGAAGATTGCTGACCAAGACTCTGGTAGTCATCGATCTTTCTCTGCTGTGCCTGGGACTAAACTGTAGTTGAACCCTTGCTGGAGGCTCCATCCCATTTTTGCTTGTTGTCACTAGGAGTAGCAGTAGCACCTATATGCTTAGGCAGCCTGTTCTGTTCCACTACCTGGTCTGTTTGACGATGAGCAAGACGAGTTACATCCTGGATGGTAGCAAGGTTAGCAGCAGTCACATGGATTTGAATCTCTGGTACTAAGCCTTTGAGGTACAGCTCGATACGCTTAATGGGAGGATCCACCATAGTTGGACATAACACTGCCAGTTCGTTGGATCGCTTCGTATACGCCTCTATTTCTGACCCCGTCATTTTCAGGTTAAAGAACTCCACTTCCAACTTGTGGATGTCATCACGATTACAGTATTCCCGCTTGATCAGTTCCTTGAAATCGTTCCATGGGGTGGCATTAGCAGCTGCCAGCCCTAACATTTGCACTTGCGCGTTCCACCATGACAACGCAACACCTTCGATAGTACCAGTGGCATACTTCACCCTACGAGCCTCAGAGCATTCACACATCTCGAAGACAGATTCGAGCCTTCCAAACCAGTGGAGGAGTCCAACGGCCCCTTCAGTGCCACTAAAAGTACTAGGACGACAGTCCATAAAAGTCTTGAACGTGCACACAGGCGGCTGAGCATGCTGACCTCCTGCCTGGGCAGCTGCGAGTGCTGTAGTAACTTGTTTAGTGATCAAAGCCGCCAACTGGGCTTGAGTTAGGTTAACGCGTCCACTCATGATCTTCACAATATAGAGAACACAAGTGAGAAGTGCGTCATATTAATGCGCAAGTGCGGAATGACAGAAGAGAGTAAACACACAAAGTTTTCAAGCAGTAGTCACTACGTTATCTAAGCATACCATGAGCAATGTTCTATGTAACTAACAAGTAGGTAATATAAATATGTATCATATCACCTATAGTGTCGAGTCTTGCACATGGAGCGAAGCGTCGTTGTGGATCGTTGAGCACTGTACAGGTTATAGTCTGGTTTTAACAAAAACTTTTCCCTTATTAAAACCAAGTTCACTATAACCAATGGCTCAGATACCAATCTGTCACACCCCAAAAATCCACATGCGGAGTACCACCGCTTGGATGCGTGACTGACCAGGATCAAGCCACCAATCATATTGAACAAGCATGTAAGTAGTATATAAAAATCCAACACAATACAATTGGTTCTAAACAAAACATAGTTTAAGTTGCAAGCGGAAGCATAATGTTTAAAACCAAGTCATAAGTTTAAACGTTTCAAATCTTTAGCATGGCACACAGCTGTCCATGTCCCACAACGACTCTTCCCACTCCAATGCAAGCTCCATGAGTACCTAACAACCTGCAAGGCATGTAACAACGAGTCAACAACAAAGTTGAGCGAGTTCACAGTTGGTTGTTTACTTATAGCATTCGTTTCATAAAGCATATGTTCGTTTTGTAAACCATGTATCGTATTAATTCGTATCGCGGTCTCCCAGACATGTTTGCGAAGATTAGTGGGGGCTTCCCATGTGTATCGTATTAATCCGTATCGCGGTTTCCCAAACATGTTTGCGATGATTAGTGGGGGCTTCCCATGTTGTATGTTACTAGACTAGTCGTATCCGTACGTGTCGTTCTTAATCCAAGGACCGTATCAAGTATGGGTGTACGTAGGTTTTACGTACGTGCCCTTCAATCCGAGGACAGTAGTAAGTATGAGTATACGTAGGTTTTACGTACGTGCCCTTCCCAACCCGAGGACAGTGAAAAGTAGTTTAATAGTAATGATAGTAAGAGTAGTTATTCAATCCCATTCCCAACCCACCGGGAATCCCACGCCTTATGAGTGTGAACTCACCTTTGGTTTGCTCGGTAAGATTAAGTACTTGTGTATCAATTGGTCAAACACGTCCTAAAAGAGTTACTGATAACTGTAACATCTGTGCTTGTAATCATTGTGAACAGTTCGTTTATCAATAAAACAATGTTATTTGATCCCAATGTTTGTTTGGTTATGTTTTACATTTTTCATGTTTTGACTTTTTTTTCAATTTCAAACTCTATATCGCTTTCTAGAGAGTTATACGCAAACTGGTGCGTAAACATAATTAGTTTAATGCGAAAAATAGTCCGGAACATCAAAATATACTTAACATACCTTAAATAACCTTTCCTTAACTTAAAAATAAGTTTTGAAGGCTTTGATATGGCAAAAACAAGTTAATTCGCCTACAGGGACTAAATTTGACAAACTGTGAAAGTATGCCAATTTGAACTGTAACAGACATTCTGGAACATGACCATAAGTTAAACATACCATAAATATCATTTACATAGCTTAGAAATAGGATTTGAGGGGTTCGGTGTGCTAAAATAAACTTTTGGGGCATTCAGGGACTAAAAGCGTCAAAAAGTGCATAAGTTTGCATTTTCGCGCATAACTTACATTCCGAATACATCCGGACATCCAAATATTTATGTAAGCACTAAAATATTTTATTTTAGTGTTTGGCATGAGAAAAATCCATTCGTCGCGCAATTTGGATCGTTTTTCGCGCTTATGCGCATTCCGTCGTAATTAAGCGAACATCGAGATTGTACGGCCAAACGAACTGACATCGTAGATATTTTTTAGAGCTTTGAAATGGGGTTAACGGCCTTAAACGTGTCGGAAATGGCTTTATTGCATAACAGGGACCAAAACTGTCATTTTGCCAAAGTTGATGGCTTACGGACCGTAAGCCATCACCCTTACGGTCCGTAAGCATGTCTCAGACAGCAGAATGTTGTTAACAGCTTGATCCAGCTGTTACCCACTTGTGCACATGGTTTTGGGCAATACCATGGGCTCAAATGGTTTTGTAAAACCAGGGTCTTGAGGTGTAGGGTGGAGATCAAAGCACGGTATTCGAGGAATGATCCTACCGGTGGTCCAAATCCTATAAATACCCCTTTGATTCACAACTCAAAACCCACTTAATTTCTGAAAACTTCTCTAAGTTGAGGTGTAAAAGCGCTTCATAGCTGAGAAATATTTGGAAATCAAAGCTTTCGGGGATCCTTTGTAAGTGTTCCTTCGTTCTTTTATTCTTTTAGCGTTAAAAGTCAAACTTTGTTTGACTTTCTGCATTGACCAGTTTATGGTCAATGCGAAGTTCGTTTGAACTTCCTAACGTGAGTGTAATCACGATGGTTATAGTCCCTAGTAACTATACCTACTGATTACCACGTTATCTAGGCTCAGTGACGAGTCGTAGTTTCGGCCAAAATGCGTGTTATTGCGTATTTTGTAACCAAACTACTCTTAGGTATCAAAACCGTTTGTTTTGATACCAAACCTGTTTTCTAAACTTAGTTAAACATGTTTTAACATGCTTAGCTCGTCCCTTTTAGTTTAGTGATTATATAGGGTCGTAAGGTAAGCGATCTAAACAATCGCTTATACTTTCGAACCCGACCCGTTTGGTCGATCTTTAGGATCCGACCAAACACATTAGGTGACCATAGTTGTATAGGGAATAACCTTCCGAGGTTATACCTTATGGTCACGACGTTTAGTTAGTTGTATGATAGGTAGTATATATGCCTTAGGTAAATTACCAAAATGCCCTTTGAACGCCAAAATTCATTTTAAGCATATGCAACATAACTTTTGGTATCTAAACTGATTTGTTAAGAATATTAGACATATTAAGGCATATTTTACTTATCATAAGCTACCTAAACGGGTCGTAATGGGTCGTAAGCACTTAGGTTAGGTTTCATTTTTAGTATGTAGGCTTTGTTAAACCATATTACACGAGTCTCCATACTCGTTTGGTTTACGAACCCTCATTCTATCCAATCCTCTGATTTAGGTCCGGTATATTAACATAGTTACCTATATTAGGTGCCGTTTGATATCCGTGATCTCTAGCATTGTTTGGTTGTTACTCAAGGACTACTAAGCAATCTCAAGTGAGTACACAGACCCCTCTTTTACTGTTTTTCAAACGTTTTGGGGTGAAGCACATGTGCCTACTTGTTACTTTCATGCTTTCCATGTTTTCACATCATATACTTGCTATGTTCATTAGTACATTTATAGTACATCGTTTTACACTACATTTCATGCTATGTATGTCCATTGTGTGCATACTTAGTACATTGTTTTACATTACATTTCACGCTATGTATGTTCATTTGATTACATACTTAGTGCATTGTTTTCACATGCTTACATTTTGATATGACATTTGGTTTGTTTAAATGGGACAAAAATACATTCATTAACATTAGCTACGCCATTCGTTAGTAGGTAGTGGTACCATAGGAATTGACAACTCCCGTTCCTGACATCCTAGGTATGTTTGGATGGAAGGAATGACCGAATTCGATAGACATAACACAGATAAACCTTTAATTTGTTTAAAGGTCTATCACCACAGTCACAAGGCTTGAATGTATGCATTTTTACAATATCACATAAATGTTTGTATTCAGTATAGCATGCATTTCCACAAAACATAACGTTGATTTAAACCACGTTTTACTTCAACACATTGCTTTGTGCATTTTTACCTATGGTTTAGTTGATACATATTTCACTTGCCATACATGACATTTTGGTTACACATTACATAATTGACATTTGACATAGACATTTTGGCATTGATATATACAGTTAGTGATTTACATTAGACATAGACATTTTGATATGGTTTACACAATAAGACTTGACAATTGATTTATACATGAACAATTTACAATGATGGTTGGTTTGGGTAAGTGATTTGAGTAACGAGGCGTGTGTAATATGATACAAGCATGGTGGATACACCGCTAGTACTTCCTATATATAAGTTCTTGTATGATATTACATGTCGTAGCATTACTTAAATCATTTCAATATTTGACATATTACATTTTACATAAACAACTTATTTTTCACAAGACATTGTCTTGCAAAACAGTTTATTTTATACAACTCATTTTACCCGGTTATTTTATTAACCATACTCCTTTCTTTTATATAGTCTGTTTTCTTATCAAGTTTTCATACGATTTATAAAAGAAAGCACGTAACAAGATTCATGACTAATTTTGATTAAGCCTATCCTTTAAAACCCAAGTCATGAATCCTATTTTTCACTAAACCTATGTATCTCACAGGCATTTTTATGCTGACGTACCTATTTTCACATGTGTTTTCAGGAGCTGTCGCTTAGGATGATGATCGTGACACTAGGGCGGACCTGTGCCTTTGAGACTTAAAATAAAGATAGAACTAGTTTAATTATGTTCTGAACTCTTTATTTCCTGTTTTGAGACAATGTAACACTCTTGTTTGATAAATAAAACGTAACTTTAATTTCCATGGTTGTGAAACAATAATTCTGTTACAACACTCCCCGACGTTTCCGCCACGATTTGATGCTCTACGTGGTCGGGGTGTGACAGAAAAGTTGGTATCAGAGCCAATGGTTATAGGGAATTAGGTTATAAGTAATGCTTTGACCTAGACTATAACTTTCTAGGACCCCAACACAAGTTATCTTGTGTTTAGATCTTAAAACATGCACTTCACCTATCCTTAGGTGATAACCACAACGGGAACATCAAGTTCGAATCCGCTTTGAAAACTAATCATCTGTTCTAGGATGATTGATTACTAGGTTTTGAACCCTCTGTTGTAAGGTTTTGAACCCTTCCAGTTTGATTTTTGGCCTTGTGCCTTCCAAATTTTCAAAATCTCGTCAAAGTTTTGGGTTCTAAATAGTGTGAACACGTGCAAACTGGAAGAGTGAATGCCTGTACCCTGGGTTTTCTGTCTAAGGCTAGAGTGTTCGTACAAATCCACATAATCGGACCAGTCACTCTTACCTGGGAACTCTTGGGGTGAGTGTTCACTTATAGGCGAGCATGTCTTCGCGATACATTATTTTTGACCCATTTACTTTGATTAGTCAATGTGTGTCATTTGTTTGCGTTATGGTAACGAATAAATGACCACCACCTTGTTGTTGTCAATTTTAGTATCATCTCATTCTTTTCACCCAATCATCTCACTCGTTTCCTTTCATGTTCCTCTTTTAGAATGCCTCCTCAACGCGGAATCAGATAGCTAATGCCGAACTAGCAGAAATCATTGCGCAGCAAATGGCTGCTGCGTTCCCAAACCTTATTGCTCAATGGAACCAAGCCAACAACAACCACAATGCTCCTTGCAATTTCAAGAGTTTTAACTCGGCTAAACCACTCAAGTTTAGTGGTTTTGAGGGAGTAACTGGGCTTCTTCAATGGTTCAAGAGCATTGAGAATACTTTCCTTCACGTTCAGTGTCCTGATAATCAATCGCAAGGTCGAGTTTTCTTCGAGTGTGTTTCAGAAGAGGGCTGTTACGTGGTGGAACGGGGTTATGAGAGACCGGGGTGCAGAAGTTGCTCTAGCACAAACTTGGGCCGAACTTAGGGCCCTTATGATGAGGGAGTTTTGTCCTCGTCATGGACAGCGAGCCTTGGAGAGAGAGTTTGATGACTTGAAACAGGACAATGGCGAGCACAGGGCGTATACTGATAGGTATGAGGAGTTGAGTCTGCTTTGCCCAACAATGGTCACCCCACTCGACAAGGCTATCGAAAGGTACATCGATGGTCTACCTGACTCAGTACAAGACATCATTACTGGTAGTAATCCTACCACACTCCGTCAAGCGATTGAGTTAGCAGCGACATTGACTGAGTCGCAGGTTCGAAAGGGAAAGCTGCATAAAAAGGGTGACAAAGGTAAGAAGCAGGCGACCGACAAAGAAGATAGCAAGAAAGGTCAAAACAAGAAGGGAAAGGATTCTGGTTCCTCAAGAGGGTCAAGGAAGCAAAAGACTTCCCAAAATTTTGCTGTCACTGCCCAAGTTAACAAGGCAGCTCCCAACCAACCCGCACAGCCTCCAGCAAAGAAGCGTTATGCAGGGAATGCACCTTTGTGCAATAGATGCAACAGTCACCATCAGCCGCAACTTCCGTGTCGTTTCTGTACAAACTGTGGGAAGTCAGGTCATCTTGCTGATGTTTGTCGCTTTGCTCAGAATCAGGCAGTTCAGAACCCGGCTCAACGAGTTGCTCAGCCTCCTGCTCAGCAACAAGGTCAAGCTGCACGACCACACTATCCGCCAGGTTCTTGTTACAACTGTGGGGATCTGACCCACTACCGTAATCAGTGTCCAAGATTGGTGAATGCTAATCCAAATCAGAATCAGGCTCAGGCTCGAGGGAGAGTCTTCAACATGAATGCACAAGAGGCACAAGCAGACAATGAAGTAGTGAACGGTACGTTCTTTATTAATAATCAGCCTGCATCTGTTCTTTTTTATTCGGGTGCCGATAAGAGTTTTGTGTCATTATCTTTTGAGCCATTGCTTCACGTGTCTTGAACGAAACTAGGAAAACCCTTGACAATAGAAGTTGCTAGTGGTGAACCCATTGTTCTTGATTCTGTTCTCCGCAACTGCCAGTTGAACCTTAACGACCATCTTTTTCCTATTGACCTCACGCCTATGCAACTTGGAAGCTTCGACGTTATTGTGGGTATGGATTGGTTAGCCAAGCATCGCGCAGAGGTAGTTTGTTTTGAGAAGATTGTTCGTGTGCCGCTTTCGACAGTTGAGATCCTACAGGTTCGTGGTGAGAAACCTGCCGGTGGTCTCAAACTCATGTATTGTTTTAAGGCTCGGAAGTATCTGCGAAAGAACTATGTGGCCTTTTGGCACATGTTGTAGCAGATAAGGACAAAGGTAAGTCTATTCAAGATATCCCTGTTGTTCGAGATTATCCTGAAGTATTTCCTGAAGAGTTACCTGGTTTACCCCCAGCACGCCAAGTCGAGTTCCGTATTGATCTCGTACCTGGTGCAAATCCCATTGCCAGATCTTCATATCGTCTTGCACCGTCTGAGATGCAAGAGTTGTCTAAGCAGCTTCAGGAGCTCTCTGACAAAGGTTTTATCCGTCCTAGCTTTTCACCTTGGGGTGCTCCCGTTCTTTTTGTCAAAAAGAAGGATGGATCTTTTAGGATGTATATCGATTATCGTGAGCTTAACAAGCTTACCATCAAAAATCGATATCCTCTACCTCGCATCGATGATCTCTTTGATCAGTTACAAGGCGCTTCTTATTTTTCAAAGATTGATCTGCGATCTGGATATCATCACCTTCGTGTGCATGAAGAAGACATTCCCAATACAGCGTTCCGCACTCGATATGGGCATTATGAGTTCACAGTTATGCCATTCGGTTTGACTAATGCTCCTGCTGTTTTCATGGACTTAATGAATAGGGTCTGCAAGCCTTATTTGGATCAGTTCGTCATTGTTTTTATTGACGACATCTTGATTTATTCTAAGACGCGAGCTGATCATGAGCAACATCTTCGTCTTACTCTGGAGCTCCTAAAGAAAGAGCAACTTTTCGCCAAATTCTCCAAGTGTGAATTCTGGCTTAAAGAAGTTTAATTTTTAGGACATATTGTCAACGAACAAGGTATTCATGTAGATCCCTCCAAGATCAGTGCGATCAAGGATTGGGATACGCCTACTACTCCTACTGAAGTTCGTTCTTTTCTTGGACTTGCGGGCTATTATCGCCACTTCATTGAAAACTTCTCGAAGATTGCAGTTCCACTAACTGCTCTAACTCAGAAGAAAAAACCCTTTGATTGGGGATTCAAGCAAGAGGAAGCGTTTCTGACTTTGAAACAAAAACTTTGCGACGCGCCTGTTCTGACTTTGCCCGAGGGCAATGATGATTTCGTCGTTTATTGTGATGCATCTAAACTGGGTCTTGGCTGTGTTCTGATGCAAAGGAACAAAGTCATAGAATATGCATCGAGGCAGTTGAAGATACATGAGAAAAACTACACCACTCATGATCTTGAGTTAGGTGCAGTTGTCTTCGCTCTTAAGATCTGGAGACACTATTTGTACGGAACAAAATGTGTGGTTTTCACAGACCACAAAAGTCTTCAGTATATCTTCAATAAGAAAGAACTCAACATGAGGCAACGACGTTGGGTTGAGCTTCTAAACGACTATGACTGCGAAATTCGCTACCATCCTGGTAAGGAGAATGTCGTAGCCGATGCATTGAGTCATAAGGAACGTACTAAGCTTGATTGTGTACATGTTCAATCTGATATTCAAGCTCGATCCGATATCCAAGCCCGCATTTCTCAGGCTCAACAATCTTGTGTTTCACAAGGTTTGATGGATAAGGAATTTCCCTATCACATAACCCCTGATCTGGAACAGAAGGACAATGGATCGTATTACTTCATGGACCGCTTGTGGGTCCCAAGCCAAGATAACCTTCGCACCTTGCTTATGGATGAAGCCTATAAGTCTCGTTATTCTGTTCATCCTGGTTCAGATATGTGACACCTGGGTCACTGCGACCATCAAACTAATACCAAGCCAATGAAATATTGTATTTCATACTTGGGATCCGTATAAATATATGTATCTTTTGCACATATCAACTCTTGTTCGATTTCAAGCTCTAAATCGCTTTCTAGAAGGTTATACGCGCGCTGATGCGTAAATATAACCAGTTTAATGCAACGAACACTCCGGAATAGTGAAATAGGCTTAACATACCTTAAATAACCTTTACATAACTAAGAAATAAGTTTTGAAGGCTTTGGTATGGCAAAATCAAGTTAAATCGCTTACAGGGACTAAACTTGATAAACTGCGAAAGTATGCCAATTTGAACTGTAACCAACATTCCGGAACATGAACATAAGTTAAACATACCCTAAAGATCCTTTACATAGCTTAGAAATAGGCTTTGAGGGGTTCGGTGTGCTAAAATAAACTTTTGGGTCATTTAGGGACTAAAAGGATCAAAAAGTGCACAAGTTTGCACTTTCGCTCATAACTTACGTTCTGAATACATCCGGACATCCAAAAATTTATGTAAGCACTAAAACATTTTATTTTAGTGTTTGGCATAAGAAAAATCCATTCGTCACGTCATTTGGATCGTTTTTCGTGCTTATGCGCATTCAGTCATAATTAAGTGAACATCGCGATTGTACGGCCAAACGAACCGACATCCGAGATATTTTTTAGCACATTTTAAGTTCCCTATACTTTAACTTCATTTTAGAGCTTTGAAATGGGGTTAACGGGCCTTAAACGCGTCGGAAATGACCTTATAACACAACAGGGACCAGATGCAGCAAATCGTTTTTTCTCCAAAGGCCAATGCCATGTGTCCAACTCTTGTGGTGGAGCAATATGAGTTACCACAACATTCCAACAAGTGTACGGGCGAGATCATTCCCTCTTCTCCAAGAAACGATCCTAACGGTGAACCGAAATCTATAAATTCCCATCACATTTTCACTCATTCCTCACAAGAATCTGATTTGAGAAGCTCTAAGTTGAAACCTTTGTTTCATACCTGAGCTACTTGAATTGTTCCTTCGTTCTTTTATTGCTTTTCGAGTCCGAAAGTCAAACTTTGTTTGACTTTCTGCATTGACCAGTTTATGGTCAATGCGAAGTTCGTTTGAACTTCACAACATGATTGTAATCACGATGGTTATAGTCCCTTTGTGACTATGCCTACTGATTACCACGTTGTCTAGGGTCGTAAGGGTAAGCGATCTAATAAATCGCTTATACCTTCGAACCCGACCCATTTGGTCGATCATTAGGATCCGACCAAACACATTAGGTGACCGTAGTATATAGGGAATAACCTTCCGAGGTTATACCTTATGGTCGCTTCGTTTAAGTAGTTGTATGATAGGTAGTTTATATGCCTTAGGTAAATTACCAAAATACCCCTTTGATGCCAAAATTCATTTTAAACATATGTAACATAACTTTTTACATCTAAACTGATTTGACAACAATATTAGACATGTTAAGGAATATGTTACTTGTCATAGGACTAGTTAGGCGGTCCGAACGCTTTTCACGCGAACGACGCGTTAAAGTAGCATAAGCTACCTAAACGGGTCGTAATGGGTCGTAAGCACATATGTTAGGTTTCATTTAGTATGTAGGCTTTGTTAAACCATATTACACGACTCTCCATACTCGTTTGGTTTACGAACCCTCATTCTATCCGATCCTCCGATATAGGTCCGGTTTATTAACACAGTTACCTATATTAGGTGCCGTTTGATTCCGTGATCTCTAGCATTGCTTGGTGGTTATCTTAGGACTTTTGAGCAATCTCAAGTGAGTATATAGACCCCTCTTTTACTGTTTTCCAAACTGTTTTGGGGTGAAACACATGTGCCTACTTGTTACTTTCGTGCTTTCCTGTTTTCACATCATATACTTGTTATGTTCATTAGTACACTATTAGTACATGATTTACATTACATTTCTGCTATGTATGTTGACTGATAGAATGCTAGCACATTGATTTACATGACTTTTCTGCTTTGTATGTTAACTTAGCATACTTAGTACATCACTTTACAATACATTTCATGCTATGTACGCCCATTGTGTGCATACTTAGTACATTGTTTTACATTACACTTATGTTATGTATTTCCATTACGTGCATACTTAGTACATTGTTTTACATTACATTTCTGTTGCATATGCTCATCCAGCATATGAACACATTATACTACATTTTGAACCGTTGTAACCATTTGACTATGTGAACTATCGTAACCCTTTGATTATATGAACCGTTTGTAACTATTGAACCGTGTGAACCAGTTGTATCTGTTGACATGATTTACATTTGACAATAGACATTTGACTATACATAAACATTTCTACAATTGTTAAACATTTCATCTTGATGGTTTGGTTTGAGTAAGTGATTTAAGTAACGAGGCGTATGTAATATGATACAAGCACGGTGGATACGCCGCTGGTACTTCCTATATATAAATGTTTGTATGGTATCACATATTGTAGCGTTATTTGAATCATTTCAATTTGAGACATATAACATTTTATACAAATATCATACTTTTCACAAGACATTGATTTACAAACAACTTATCTTATACAAACTCATTTTACATGGTTATTCATTTAACCATAGATTATTCTCTTATTTATACATATCATCTGATATTATCGTTTTTCAAATGATTTACAAGACAAAGAAAATTACAAGGTTCATGACTAAACATTTTCTCAAACATAAGTCATGGATTCTGTTTTCACAAAACCTATGTATCTCACAGGCATTTTTATGCTGACGTACCTATTTTCACATTTTTTTTCAGGAGATGATGCATAGGACTTATCAAGACATACTTAGGCGGACCTGTGCCTTAGTGACTTAAAACGAGACAAGAACTAGTTAATTTTTGTTATGTACTCTTTGTTTCTTGTTTAAAACAATGTAACCCTCTTGTTTGATTAATAAAACGAAACTTTAATTGCCATGGATTTGAAACAATTAATTCTGTTACAACACTCCCCGACGTTTCCGCCACGTTTTGTATGTTCTACGTGGTCGGGGTGTGACAGAAAAGTTGGTATCAGAGCCAATGGTTATAGGGAATTAGGTTATTAGTAATACTTTGACCTAGTCTATAACCTTTCTATGACCCTAATGCGAGTTTACTTGCGTTTAGTCATAAAACAATACCGTCACCTATCCTTAGGCGACGACCACAACAAGAACATAAATTTCAAAACCGCTTTGAAAACTAATCATCTGTTCTAGGATGATTGATTACTAGGTTTTGAACCCTCTGTTATAAGGTTTTGAAACCCTTTGAATTTTTAAAACTCTCGTCAAAGTTTTGGGTCCTAAATAGTGCGAACACGTGAAAACTGGAAGAGTGAATGCCTGTACCCTGGGTTTTCTATCTAAGGCTAGAGTGTTCGTACAAATCCACATAATCGGACCAGTCACTCTTACCTGGGAACTCTTGGGGTGAGTGTCCACTTATAGGCGAGCATGTCTTCGCGATACACTATGAGGATCTATTTGCTTTGATTCAGCCTTTGTGTTGTTTGTTTGCTTCGTGGTTCAAACAAATGACCATCAACCATGATTATGGTCGGTAATTGTAACATCCTTTTCTTACCCAATGCCATTTCATTTGTTTTCTTTCTTGTTTCTCTTTTAGAATGCCTCCTCGACGCGAAAACCAGATAGCGACTGCCGAACTGGCAGAAATCATTGCGCAGCAAATGGCTGCTCAATTCCCAAACCTCTTTGCTCAATGGAACCAAGCCAACAACAACAACAATGGTCCATGCAATTTCAAGAGTTTTAACTTGGCTAAACCACTCAAGTTTAGTGGTTCTGAGGGAGCGACTGGGCTTCTTCAATGGTTCGAGAGCATTGAGAATACTTTCCGCCACGTGCAGTGTCCTGACAATCGCAAGGTCGAGTTTTCTTCGAGTGTGTTCCAGAAGAGGGCCCTTACGTGGTGGAACGAGGTTATGAGAGATCGTGGTGCAGAAGTTGCTCTAGCACAGACATGGGCTGAAATTAGGGCCCTTATGATGAAGGAATTTTGTCCTCGTCACGAGATCAGGGCCTTGGAAAGGGAATTTGACAATCTTACACAAGATAGCGGTGAGCATCGAGCCTACACGGACCGTTATGAGGAGTTAAGTCTGTTATGCCCAAACATGGTCACGCCTTTGGATAAGGCAATCAAAAAATATATTGATGGTCTCCCTGACTCAATACACGACATTGTGACTGGTAGCAACCCTACTACAGTTAGACAGGCCATTGAGCTATCTACAACCTTGACTGAATCAAAGATCAGGAAAGGTAAACTTTTCCAAAAAGGTGACAAGAAACCGGTCGAGGAATCGAACCCAATAGAGGAATCAAAGACCATGGATGAACAGACTGGATCCCCTAAGAAGTCGAAGAAGCAAAAGGCTTCTCAGATTTTTGCCATGGTTACTCACAATGATCAAGCCGTCCCCAACCAACCAGCTCAACCCCCTGCTAGGAAGCCATACAATGGAACTGCACCCTTGTGCAACCAATGTAGCCTCCATCATCATGCCAATGTAAAGTGCCGCAAATGCCAAACTTGTGGACTTATAGTCCATACAGCAAGAGTCTGCCCAGCTGCAGCTGCACCAAACCAAGGTGGCAACAATCCTGCTCAAGGTCGTTTTCTACCAGGTTCTTGCTTCAACTGTGGCGAGATGGGTCATTTCCGAAGAAATTGCCCAAAGCTTGCTAATGCAAATCCAGCACAGGGATGAGCATCTGACCGAATGGAAGACAATGCTGTTTAGAAATAATCAATCCTTATGTATTATTCTCTTTTGTTGTCAAGATCTAAGAAACAGTTGTTATCATTGTTTATAAATAAATCTTTTATTTACATTACAATGTATTTATGTGGTTGTATGTATAAACAACATATCTCTTACAATACCGACAATCAAGGAATCGTATTCCTTGAAAAGCAAACTACCCCCCAAAATTTTTCCATCTTATGATCTCTTGCGTTTCCACGAAATTCCTAAGTACCCGTTTATTCTAAGGAAACGAAGTACAAGGCGCAAGTTACAACACGAGACGAATACCCAAAGTACCACTATAAATCCTTAATAAGGGTACTTAAGGATATTTCCGTAAATCCTAAAATTGTTGTGTTCCTTAATTCGAATATTACGTTTCTTTGAAAACAAAATCGAATTTTTGGGAGATCATCCTATCTTTCAAGATAGATCCCAGAGGACATTGAAGTCTAGCGACTAGTTTCCTGGTGTACCTTGAATATCCATATTCAATCACTAACAAGTTAATAACAAATTAATAACTAAGTTAAGCAACTATGTGATTATGTGCTTATGTGTTCCCTTCTATGTTTTTGGTGTAATCCAAGTTTTTGTTATCTAAAATCCTTAATGGACTTATACGTTGTAGTTAAGTCCCTTGGGTTATAAAGTACTACTCCATAATTAGACCCCTTGAGTGGTCTAGTTAAACAGATTGATCCAAAAATCTGGTTAAGAACGTCATGTGATGATATAGCTGAAAGGACTCCTTGGAGGCCTAATTAAAAAAGATCATTTGTCGATCTAATTAAAAGGACCCTATGGTAGTCTAGTCACCCTCATCACAGGTTTGATTTTCTTCCCCTAAACATTACAAGATAAACTGTGCGGACTGTGCAAGGAATTACGTAATTATGGATGCATACATAATTATGGAATTTAGTGCACAGAAACCACATCGAGCTTTGTCATGTGCCTAGAAGTTAATTCTATTCATTTCCGTTTCTGAGGAAGCACCCGTTGAAAATGACTTCGTTTGTTCATTTTCGTTTCTGAAGATTGTCCGTTGAGGAAATGAATATCCGTTTGATTATTCTTTTCATTTCCATTTCTGAGGAAGCACCCGTTGAAAATGACTCCGTTTGTTCATTTTTCGTTTCTGAAGATTTTCCGTTGAGGAAATGAATATCCGTTTGTCTATCATTTTCATTTCCGTTTCTGAGGAAGCACCCGTTGAAAATGGCTCTGTTTGTTCAATTTCGTTTCTGAAGATTGTCCGTTGAGGAAATGAATATCCGTTTGATTATCCTTTTCATTTCCATTTCTGAGGAAGCACCCGTTGAAAATGACTCCGTTTGTTCATTTTCGTTTCTGAAGATTGTCCATTGAGGAAATGAATATCCGTTTGTCTATCATTTTCATTTCCGTTTCCGTTTCTGAGGAAGCACCCGTTGAAAATGACTCCTTTTGTTCATTTTCGTTTCTGAAGATTGTCCATTGAGGAAATGAATATCCGTTTGATTATCCTTTTCATTTCTATTTCTGATGAAGCAACCGTAAAAAATGACTCCGTAAGTCCATTTTACGTTTCTGAAGATTGTCCGTTGAGGAAATGAATCCCCGTTTGTTTATTCCTTCATTTCCGTTTCTGAAGAATACTCGTTGAGGAAAATGACTCCGTCTGTTCATTTTCGTTTCTGAAGATTGTCCGTTAAGGAAATGACAGGATTATGCCTTGTATATCTGGTGGTTACTTGACACAAAGTCACAGATGGACTCCTACGAATAAATTTCGGGACGAAATTTCCTAAAGAAGGGGAGACTGTGACACCTGGGTCACTGCGACCATCAAACAAATACCAAGCCAATGAAATATTGTATTTCATACTTGGGATCTGTATAAATATATGTATCTTTTGCACATATCAACTCTTGTTCGATTTCAAGCTCTAAATCGCTTTCTAGAAGGTTATACGCGCGCTGATGCGTAAATATAACTAGTTTAATGCAACGAACACTCCGGAATAGTGAAATAGGCTTAACATACCTTAAATAACCTTTACATAACTTAGAAATAAGTTTTGAAGGCTTTGGTATGGCAAAATCAAGTTAAATCGCTTACAGGGACTAAACTTGACAAACTGCGAAAGTATGCCAATTTGAACTGTAACAAACATTCCGGAACATGACCATAAGTTAAACATACCCTAAAGATCCTTTACATAGCTTAGAAATAGTCTTTGAGGGGTTCGGTGTGCTAAAATAAACTTTTGGTTCATTCAGGGACTAAAAGCGTCAAAAAGTGCACAAGTTTGCACTTTCGCTAATAACTTACGTTCTGAATACATCCGGACATCCAAAAATTTATGTAAGCACTAAAACATTTTATTTTAGTGTTTGGCATAAGAAAAATCCATTCGTCACGTCATTTGGATCGTTTTTCGCGCTTATGCGCATTCCGTCGTAATTAAGCGAACATCTCGATTGTACGGCCAAACAAAACGACATCCGAGATATTTTTGAGCACATTTTAAGTTCCCTATACTTTAACTTCATTTTAGAGCTTTGAAATGGGGTTAACGGGCCTTAAACGCGTCGGAAACGACCTTATAACACAACGGGGACCAAAACTGTAAATCTACCAAACTAGGTCCCTGCGCACCTCAACAATGTGAGTGTTGCGGTGCGCAAGAAGGGGCCAGATGCAGCAAATAATTTTTCTCAGCTGTTAACAGCCCTTAAACACCCTCCAAAGGCCAATGCCATGTGTCCAACTCTTGTGGTGGAGCAATATGAGTTACCACAACATTCCGACAAGTGTACGGGTGAGATCATTCCCTCTTCTCCAAGAAACGATCCTAACGGTGAACCAAAATCTATAAATTCCCATCACATTTTCACTCATTCCTCACAAGAATCTGATTTGAATCAAGATTAGCATTCGGGGACCCTTTGTAAGTGTTCCTTCGTTCTTTTATTGCTTTCGAGTCCGAAAGTCAAACTTTGTTTGACTTTCTGCATTGACCAGTTTATGGTCAATGCGAAGTTCGTTTGAACTTCGCAACGTGATTGTAATCACGATGGTTATAGTCCCTTGTGACTATGCCTACTGATTACCACGTTGTCTAGTAAATCGCTTATACCTTCGAACCCGACCCATTTGGTCGATCATTAGGATCCGACCAAACACATTAGGTGACCATAGTATATAGGGAATAACCTTCCGTGGTTATACCTTTTGGTCGCTCGTTTAAGTAGTTGTATGATAGGTAGTTTATATGCCTTTGGTAAATTACCAAAATACCCCTTTGATGCCAAAATTCATTTTAAACATATGTAACATAACTTTTGACATCTTAACTGATTTGACAACAATATTAGACATGTTAAGGCATATGTTACTTGTCATAGGACTAGTTAGGCGGTCCGAACGCATTTCACGCGAACGACGCGTTAAAGTAGCATAAGCTACCTAAACGGGTCGTAATGGGTCGTACGCACTTACGTTAGGTTTCATTTAGTATGTAGGCTTTGTTAAACCATATTACACGAGTCTCCATACTCGTTTGGTTTACGAACCCTCATTCTATCCGATCCTCCGATATAGGTCCGGTTTATTAACATAGTTACCTATATTAGGTGTCGTTTGATTCCGTGATCTCTAGCATTGCTTGGTGGTTATCTTAGGACTTTTGAGCAATCTCAAGTGAGTACATAGACCCCTCTTTTACTGTTTTCCAAACTGTTTTGGGGTGAAACACATGTGCCTACTTGTTACTTTCGTGCTTTCCTGTTTTCACATCATATACTTGTTATGTTCATTAGTACACTATTAGTACATGATTTACATTACATTTCTGCTATGTATGTTGACTGATAGCATGCTAGCACATTGATTTACATGACTTTTCTGCTTTGTATGTTAACTTAGCATACTTAGTACATCACTTTACAATACATTTCATGCTATGTACGCCCATTGTGTGCATACTTAGTACATTGTTTTACATTACACTTATGCTATGTATTTCCATTACCAGCATATGAACACATTATACTACATTTTGAACCGTTGTAACCATTTGACTATGTGAACCGTCGTAACCCTTTGATTATATGAACCGTTTGTAACTATTGAACCGTGTGAACCAGTTGTATCTGTTGACATGATTTACATTTGACAATAGACATTTGACTATACATAAACATTTCTACAATTGTTAAACATTTCATCTTGATGGTTTGGTTTGAGTAAGTGATTTAAGTAACGAGGCGTATGTAATATGATACAAGCACGGTGGATACGCCGCTGGTACTTCCTATATATAAATGTTTGTATGGTATCACATATTGTAGCGTATTTGAATCATTTCAATTTGAGACATATAACATTTTATATAAATAACATACTTTTCACAAGACATTGATTTACAAACAACTTATCTTATACAAACTCATTTTACATGGTTATTCATTTAACCATACATTATTCTCTTATTTATACATATCATCTAATATTATCGTTTTTCAAATGATTTACAAGACAAAGCAAATTACAAGGTTCATGACTAAACATTTTATCAAACATAAGTCATGGATTCTGTTTTCACAAAACCTATGTATCTCACAGGCATTTTTATGCTGACGTACCTATTTTCACATGTGTTTTCAGGAGATGATGCATAGGACTTATCAAGACATACTTAGGCGGACCTATGCCTTAGTGACTTAAAACGAGACAAGAACTAGTTAATTTTTGTTATATACTCTTTGTTTCTTGTTTAAAACAATGTAACTCTCTTGTTTCATTAATAAAACAAAACTTTAATTGCCATGGATTTGAAACAATTAATTCTGTTACAACACTCCCCGACGTTTCCGCCACGTTTTGTATGTTCTACGTGGTCGGGGTGTGACAAGATAAGATGTATAAGGATCTTCGTATTCAGTATTGGTGGCCTGGTATGAAGAAAGACATTGCCTTATATGTATCAAAATGCCTTAGTTGTCTTAAGGTTAAGGCTGAACATCAGCGTCCTTCTGGTTTATTGGTGCAACCAGAGATCCCAGTTTGGAAATGGGAAAACATTACTATGGATCTCATTACTAAACTTCCGCGCACAAAGAAAGGTCATGATGCCATCTGGGTAGTTGTTGATCGTCTTACTAAGTCCCCACATTTCTTGCCAATCCGTGAGGATTTTTCTGCTGACAAGCTTGCTAAAATCTATGTGGATGAAATTGTAGCTCGACATGGTGTTCCTTTGAACATCATTTCTGATAGAGATGCTCGCTTCACTTCTCAATTTTGGAGAACCATGCAATCTGCTATGGGGACCCAACTTAATCTGAGCACAGCTTATCATCCGCAAACGGATGGTCAATCTGAAAGAACAATCCAGACTCTGGAGGATATGCTTAGAGCTTGTGTGATCGATTTTGGTGGTAGTTGGGATTCACATCTCCAGTTAATTGAATTCTCCTACAACAACAGTTATCACTCCAGCATCAACATGGCTCCTTTCGAGGCTCTCTATGGTCGAAAATGTCGTTCACCAGTCTGCTGGAATGAGATCGGTGAGGCTCATCTTACTGGACCTGCTCTCATTTTAGAGACAACTGATAAGGTTAAGAAAGTCCGTGATAACCTTCAGGCAGCTAGATGCCGTCAAAAGAGTTACGCGGACCTAAAACGCAAGCCCTTGGATTTTCAAGTCGGTGATCGTGTATTACTTAAGGTCTCACCTTGGAAAGGTGTTATCAGATTTGGAAAGAAAGGAAAACTTGCACCTAGATACGTTGGACCATTCAAGATCGTCGAAAGAATCGGTAAGGTAGCCTACAGACTTGAGTTACCTCCTGAACTTGGAAATGTTCATCCAACCTTTCACGTGTCCAATCTCAAGAAGTGTTTAGCTGATGAGAACCTCCACATACCACTTGACGAAATTCGTGTTGATAAAACACTGAAATTTGTTGAGAAGCCCGTGGAAATCATGGAACGTGAAGTCAAGTGGCTTAAACGCAAACGCATTCCTTTGGTCAAATTTCGCTGGGAATCTAAACATGGACCCGAGTTTACTTGGGAATGTGAAGATCAAATGAAGGCGAAGTACCCACATCTTTTCCCACGGGTTTTCTCTAATTAAATTTCGGGACGAAATTTCCACAAGTAGGGGAGACTGTAACATCTGTGCTTGTAATCATTGTGAACAGTTCGTTTATCAATAAAACAATGTTATTTGATCCCAATGTTTGTTTGGTTATGTTTTACATTTTTCATGTTTTGACTTTTTTTTCAATTTCAAACTCTATATCGCTTTCTAGAGAGTTATACGCAAACTGGTACGTAAACGTAATCAGTTTAATGCGACAAATACTTCGGAACATCAAAATATACTTAAAATACCTTAAATAACCTTTACATAAATTAGAAATAAGTTTTGAAGGCTTTGGTATGGCAAAAACAAGTTAATTCGCCTATAGGGACTAAATTTGACAAACTGCGAAAGTATGCCAATTTGAACTGTAACAGACATTCCAGAACATGACCATAAGTTAAACATACCATAAATATCCTTTACATAGCTTAGAAATAGGCTTTGAGGGGTTCGGTGTGCTAAAATAAACTTTGGGGAATTCAGGGACTAAACGCGTCAAAAAGTGCATAAGTTTGCATTTTCGCGCATAACTTACATTCTGAATACATCCGGACATCCAAAAATTTATGTAAGCACTAAAATATTTTATTTTAGTGTTTGGCATGTGAAAAATCCATTCGTCGCGCAATTTGGATCGTTTTTCGCGCTTATGCGCATTCCGTCGTAATTAAGCGAACATCGCGATTGTACGGCCAAACGAACCGACATCGTAGATATTTTTTAGCACATTTTAAGTTCCCTATACTTTAACTTCATTTTAGAGATTTAAAATGGGGTTAACGGGCCTTAAACGTGTCGAAAATGGCTTTAATGCATAACAGGGACCAAAACTGTCATTTTGCCAAAGTTGATGGCTTACGGACCGTAAGCCATCACCCTTACGGTCCGTAAGCATGTCTCAGATAGCAGAATATTGCTAACAACTTGATCCAGCTGTTACCCACTTATGCACATGGTTTTGGGCAATACCATGGGCTCAAATGGTTTTGTAAAACCAGGGTCTTGATGTGTAGGGTGGAGATCAAAGCACGGTATTCGAGGAACGATCCTAACGGTGGTCCAAATCCTATAAATACCCCTTTGATTCACAACTCAAAACCCACTTAATTTCTGAAAACTTCTCTAAGTTGAGGTGTAAAAGCGCTTCATACCTGAGAAATATTTGGAAATCAAAGCTTTCGGGGACCCTTTGTAAGTGTTCCTTCGTTCTTTTATTCTTTTAGCGTTAAAGGTCAAACTTTGTTTAACTTTCTGCATTGACCAGTTTATGGTCAATGCGAAGTTCGTTTGAACTTCATAACGTGAGTGTAATCACGATGGTTATAGTCCCTAGTAACTATACCTACTGATTACCACGTTATCTAGGCTCAGTGACGAGTCGTAGTTTCGGCCAAAATGCATGTTATTGCGTATTTTGTAACCAAACTACTCTTAGGTATCAAAACCGTTTGTTTTGATACCAAACCTGTTTTTTAAACTTAGTTAAACATGTTTTAACATGCTTAGCTCGTCACTTTTAGTTTAGTGCTTATATAGGGTCGTAAGGTAAGCGATCTAAACAATCGCTTATACTTTCGAACCCGACCCGTTTGGTCGATCTTTAGGATCCGACCAAACACATTAGGAGACCATAGTTGTATAGGGAATAACCTTCCGAGGTTATACCTTATGGTCACGACGTTTAGTTAGTTGTATGATAGGTAGTAAGTATATATGCCTTAGGTAAATTACCAAAATGCCCTTTGAACGCCAAAATTCATTTTAAGCATATGTAACATAACTTTTGGTATCTAAACTGATTTGGTAACAAATTAGACATGTTAAGGAATATTTTACTTATCATAGGACTAGTTAGGCATTCTGAACGCGTTTCACGCGAACGACGCGTTAAAGTAGCATAAGCTACCTAAACGGGTCGTAATGGGTCGTAAGCACTTAGGTTAGGTTTCATTTTTAGTATGTAGGCTTTGTTAAACCATATTACACGAGTCTCCATACTCGTTTGGTTTATGAACCCTCATTCTATCCAATCCTTCGATTTAGGTCCGGTATATTAACATAGTTACCTATATTAGGTGTCGTTTGATATCCGTGATCTCTAGCATTGTTTGGTTGTTACTCAAGGACTACTATGCAATCTCAAGTGAGTACATAGACCCCCTTTTACTGTTTTTCAAACGTTTTGGGGTGAAACACATGTGCCTACTTGTTACTTTCTTGCTTTCCATGTTTTCACATCATATACTTGCTATGTTCATTAGTACATTTATAGTACATCGTTTTACACTACATTTCATGCTATGTATGTCCATTGTGTGCATACTTAGTACATTGTTTTACATTACATTTCACGCTATGTATGTTCATTTGATTACATACTTAGTGCATTGTTTTCACATGCTTACATTTTGATATGACATTTGATTTGTTTAAATGGGACAAAAATACATTCATTAACATTAGCTACGCCATTCGTTAGTAGGTAGTGGTACCATAGGAATTGACAACTCCCGTTCCTGACATCCTAGGTATGTTTGGATGGAAGGAATGACCGAATTCGATAGACATAACACAGATAAACCTTTAATTTGTTTAAAGGTCTATCACCACAGTCACAAGGCTTGAATGTATGCATTTTTACAATATCACATAAATGTTTGTATTCAGTATAGCATGCATTTCCACAAAACATAACGTTGATTTAAACCACGTTTTACTTCAACACATTGCTTTGTGCATTTTTACCTATGGTTTAGTTGATACATATTTCACTTGCCATACATGACATTTTGGTTACACATTACATAATTGACATTTGACATAGACATTTTGGCATTGATATACACAGTTAGTGATTTACATTAGACATAGACATTTTGATATGGTTTACACAATAACACTTGACAATTGATTTATACATGAACAATTTACAATGATGGTTGGTTTGGGTAAGTGATTTGAGTAACGAGGTGTGTGTAATATGATACAAGCATGGTGGATACGCCGCTAGTACTTCCTATATATAAGTTCTTGTATAATATTACATGTCGTAGTGTTACTTAAATCATTTCAATATTTGACATATTACATTTTACATAAACAACTTATTTTTCACAAGACATTGTCTTGCAAAACAGTTTATTTTATACAACTCATTTTACCCGGTTATTTTATTAACCATACACCTTTCTTTTATATAGTCTGTTTTCTTATCGAGTTTTCATACGATTTATAAAAGAAAGCACGTAACAAGATTCATGACTAATTTTTATTAAACCTATCCTTTAAAACCCAAGTCATGAATCCTATTTTTCACTAAACCTATGTATCTCACAGGCATTTTTATGCTGACGTACCTATTTTCACATGTGCTTTCAGGAGCTGTCGCTTAGGATGATGATCGTGACACTAGGGCGGACCTGTGCCTTAGAGACTTAAAATAAAGTTAGAACTAGTTTAATTATGTTCTGAACTCTTTATTTCCTGTTTTGAGACAATGTAACACTCTTGTTTGATAAATAAAACGTAACTTTAATTTCCATGGTTGTGAAACAATAATTCTGTTACAACACTCCCCGACATTTCCGCCACGATTTGATGTTCTACGTGGTCGGGGTGTGACAATAACAGTCCATACTTCGTACATATAAACCACACATTTAACGTATAATCAGTCATGTATCCCTTATTCACTTATCACACAGTCGAGATATATGTAGCACACTTGTGAAGTTCAAGCCATAATAGTAAATCAATAGTCTCTAGCGTATACTTAGTTCACAAGCCAATTTGTCATATCCACATATATTTATACAAATCATACACAGCACATTTGTTGACACTCAATAATATGCAATGTACGAATTAGTGATCCAACTTTAGTTAATGCGGCCTAATGTTTATTTAAGTTGTATGCGGTCCAGTACATGTAACAACTCCTATCAAAAGTCCTAATTATTATATTAGTTTATCCAAAAGGAAACCCTAATTGAGACACCCAAGTAATTCTGTATAAACCCTAAAATTTTCAGAATCAGGATCAGGGCCCCTAAAACTCAGGGGGGGGGGGGGGTAAACCCTAGTTACGATTATCCAAAAAAAAGCTGTCAAAATTGAATTTTACAATTCTGTCGACTCAGCAAGCCTACAAACACACGGGGCTACCCTATGGTAGGTAGTGACCCCTCGCGCCACGCGACGCCCCAGGGGGTACCCCTCGCGTCACGCGAGGGGATCAAATTTTATGTATAAATAGGGGTGTTTGGGACTTGAATTCTGGCACTTGAACGACGTAAAAACTCGTTATATACACTGAGTTACACTCTGTTTACTATCAAACTACACACGAATCACAAATCGTTGCCGCAATAGAGGGTAATAACTCGATCGCTGATACGATTCAATGTCCGATCGATTAAACTATCCAATGGATGTTTAAGTGCTGCCCACATTAGGGTTTATGCTTTGTCATTCGTTGTTAATTCAATGGATGTTTAAGTATCGCACTTTGTCATTCGTTGTGAAGGTTCTAATCTCGTGAGTTATCGTAAATGTTGTATTAAGTTACTAACCGAGTTGTGTGCATGTTATTAATTTAGGTTAAAAGGCTAATCAGTAGGCTAGGCTCTGCTCAATTAAATCTGCAATGTGAGTCATTCTCTTTTTATCAAAGTGCTTAATAAATTCTTAAATATTTTCAAGGTTATAATTACAGGGATTAAGTTTATGTAATCACCAAATTACAGCCAGTATGTGGGGTTTTGTATACATTACTTATTTCCCGTCACCGTTGGACAACGAGTTAGCCAATGGGTGATCTGACCATAGTCACAGAAACGAGTCGAGTGACAAATACTGTGGGTAGTTGGTTGATATCTGGAAACATTGTAATCTCCCTTAATACTGTAAATTATAACAAACGAGTCATTTTCATAAAAAGAATGATTCACCAGTATTTCCCGCTGACAAAACCTTTTTCAAACATGTTTCAGGTGATCTGTTGTGATCAAGGAAAAGTGTCGTGAAGCACTTCAAGCTTAAGGAAGTGGCTCAATATAAAATAAAGAAACATGTTTTGTAAAATAAAAGATTTCTCCGTGAAATCTTATGATTGTAAATTACCGGGATTTTATCCCGAGTTGTGAAATAAAATAATCGGGAAATATGTCAGTTTTAAAAAGATCCTAAAAACTCTTCCGCTGTTAATTAAATACCACGGGATTTTCTGTCCCGCAGCTCCTGAAACGGGTCAAACCGGGTCGGGGGCCGTGACAGAAAAAGGTGGTATCAGAGCCACTGATTTAAGCCTATTAAGTATTTAGAAATACTTAATTTTCCTTATTTTCAGTTTGTGATTATATGTTTTATTATTTGAATATTTGTGTACAGTATGGGTAAACAAAAGCTTTCAAACATCTATCTTAAATTAGATAGGTCATCTAACGAGAAGGGAAGTTCATCCCAAATCAAATCCTCAAATCCTGAAGAAGGTATATTTGTGCGAAAGGCACAATATGAGGAACCACTTTCTCCTAATAAAAGAAGTTTGATTACTAAGAAAAGTCAAGAGAAACAAAAGAAATCCAAAGGAGGGAGAGTTAATCAGAAAACCCAAGAATTTGGAAGTAACCCTCCATGGGAGGACAAGTTAGATGAGAAATGGGCAGATCTTTATATGCTAGCCACTGTAGCAGTTAATGCAAATCTTTAAATTATCTGACTCAAGTCTTAGCACCCTTATCACCTACAGTCCAGAAACCTTATCCAGTAAATAAATAAATTTACAATAAAACCTAGTATGTTTTAATTTCCGGTTGTTTTGTAGTTACCCAATATGAAATAATATTTAAAGGTTTTTTTATGAAATTTTGTTATAAAATTTTTAACTTAGTAATTGTGTGTATTTTGCATAACAGCATGAGTGACTTGTCTGACGCCCTTCAGAATTTAAATCTCTATCCGGTAAAAATAGAGGTTTCCAGAGATTTCAATAGGTATATACCAGATATAGAAGAACCTATGGAATTCAATGCTCCACCTCCAGAGAAACCCAAGCCCAAGAAAAGGAGAAGATTCGTGGGATGGAGGCGTGTGCGTAGGATGAAACCCGTCACTAGAAAGATTCCCAAAATAGAAAATCCCTTAGATAAAGGGAAGGGAATTGAAGTTAGGGAAGACTCTGGGAAAATGGGAATACAGTTTGAAGAATATTCTAAGCAAATAGAAATGGAGATTGGAGGAGGTTCTAAACAAACCCAGATAGAAATTGGAGAAAGCTCTAAACAAACCCAGGAAATGACATTGCAGAATGAGCTAGATTTTATATTGGCAAGCTGTGATACTATTAAGCCTGTCAATAAAAATATTTTTACTCATCCTATTGAAACCCAACTTCCAATAAATTTGGAACCAGCAATCCCAGAACCTATAATTCACACCCAACCTCTAAGAATGGACGAATGGTGGACGAATGATTGGCAGTTCCAAAACCTACTCAACAGTCCTTATTCCATTCTTCCTCAATTCGACCCAGAACCTATACCTAATCCACCTATGAGCAATGAGAATTTAGCTGATATCCGCCACTTTGGCGAGGAGTTAATGGATGCAGGAAATAGGATCAGGGAAGTAGGAGAACAGATCTCCTGGAAGTACGATGAGAGGGAACGCCGTTATTAAAATATCAGCTGACGAGGGATAAGGGGTTTATGAGACTGTGGTTGTATAATAGCAATAATAATCTAATCTTGTGAAATAACCTAAAATAAAACTTTGTAAGATAATGGTGTGTATTGATGCATATTATTAAAATATAAATGGAAATCGAGAAATCGATAGTTTTGACTATATGTGTGTAATTGAAATTTGTATGATTATTTTGTTTATATATCAGATGGAAAACGCTAATAACGAACCAGTTAATGAGGTTAATCAATCTGAGCAACACCCGGAGGATCAATTTCTAAATAGGCAAGATGTAGAAAATATCGTTGCTCAAGGGATAGCCAACGCTATTCCAGCAATAGTTGCTGTTGTTAGAAATCCAATCGAACCTCAACAAATCATTCCTAGCAAACGTATTTCTGAAGATAACTTCAGTAATAGCGTAAATGGAGGTGGTAATCATACTAATCCCGATAATAATCCACGGCAGGCTCCGCTCCCTAAGAAAATGAAAGTTGCAACACCTGGTTGCACTTATAAAGAATTTCTTGCTTGTAAACCATCTGAGTTTGCAGGCAATGAAGGAGCAACTACGGTACTGCGTTGGTTAGAGAAAACCGAGGCGGTTATTATAATAAGTAAATGTGCTCAGGATGATCAGGTCATGTACGTGTCAAATCTTTTTAAAGAAGGGGCGCTAGAATGGTGGAACACGGTGTTACAAGCAAAAGGAAGGATGATGGCGTATACTATGAATTGGGAAGAATTTAAAAGTCTTGTAGAAAGAAAATTCTGTCCCGAATATGAAAAAGATCAAATGGCAAATAAGTTCTTAAACCATCGAATGATGGGTGTAGATTGTCCCGGTTATACTTCGACATTCTTTGAATATGCTAGAGTCGTACCAACACTGGCTTCGCCAGCACCGGTACTCATTTCTCTTTATATTTGGGGATTGATTAGTGAAATCCGTAATATCGTTAAAGCTGCGACACCTCGTACTATTGGCGATGCGGTAGAATTAGCTATCATCCTAACTGACGAACTGGTACGCACAAGAGATGAAAATAAGAAAAAGGAATTGGCTCAGAAAATTACCCAAGGCTTTCGTGTGGGTAATAATAGCAATTTCAAAAGAAGAGGAACAGGTCAATCTTCAACTTCGCCATTCTGCAGGAATTGCAGAAAGAAACATTATGGAAGATGTAATGTAATCTGCAAATTTTGCAAAGCCATAGGACATCGCGAAGAAGACTGCTGAAAGAAAACAAGAGTCTGCTATAACTGTGGAGAAACAGGATATTTTAAGCCAGAATGCCCTAAATTGGTCAAACCAGCAGACAACAAAGCCAAGACGGCCGATGGAGCTACTAAAAAGAACGTCAGAGCATTTCAGCTAACCACTAAAGAACCAGAACTCATTCCAGATGTGATAGCTGGTACGTTCCTAGTTCACAACGTTTATGCAAAAGTATTATTTGACTCTGGTGCAAACCAAAGTTTTATCAATACTTCATTCTGCCAAGCTCTTAACTTACCCTTAACCAACCTTAGGCAAATTTTTACAGTCGAAACAGCGGACAGGAATTCAGTTAAAATAGATAAGGTTTTGCAAAATGTAGAACTAGAACTTTCAAGTTATAAATTTTCTGCAACCCTATTACCTATGAAATTAGCTGAATTCGATGTTGTGTTAGGAATGGATTGGTTAGTAGCCAACCATGCTCGATTTCTTTGTGATCAGAATTCCATAGAAATTCAGGCACCTACTGGAGAAATGATTCTTATTACAGGAGATAAACCACGTAAGCCCATGAAGTTCATATCAATAATGAAAGTTGCTAGTTATGAACGAAAGCAAGGAATAGTATATATGATTTCAGTAATCATCAGTACTAAGGGTAAAGAACTTAAGGAGATTCATGTAGTCTCAGAATACCCAGATATATTCCTAGAAGAGTTACCAGGATTACCACCAGATAGGGAGGTAAAATTTAGAATTCATTTAATTCCCGGAACTATACCGATAGCCAAGGCACCTTATCGGTTAGCACCCACAGAAATGTTAGAACTGAAAAAGCAATTAGATGAATTACTAAGTAAAGGTTTCATACAACCTAGTTCATCCCCATGGGGAGCACCAGTGTTGTTTGTGAAAAAGAAGGATGGTTCCATGAGAATGTGTATCGATTATAGAGAATTGAATAAGGTTACAATTAAGAATCGATACCCATTACCTAGGATTGATGATCTTTTCGATCAACTTCAAGGAGCTAGATATTTTTCTAAGATTGACTTACGCTCCGGATATCATCAGTTGAAAGTACAAGAAGAAGACATACCTAAGACTGCTTTCAGAACTAGGTATGGTCATTACGAGTTTACAGTCATGCCCTTCAGATTAACGAATGCACCTGCAGCATTCATGGACATGATGAATAGGATTTGTAAACCTTACTTGGATAAATTTGTAATTGTTTTTATCGACGATATACTTATTTATTCCAAAAGTCAGGATGAACATTGCCAGCACTTGCATGCACTCTTAACTTTGTTAAGAAAAGAAAAATTGTACGCCAAATTCTCAAAGTGTGAATTTTGGTTGCAAGAAGTACAATTTCTAGGTCATATGGTGAATCACGAAGGCATTCATGTAGATCCTGTTAAGATAGAGGCAATTACCAAATGGAAGGTTCCACAATCCGCAATGGAAATTAGAAGTTTTATAGGTTTAGCCGGATATTATAGACGATTTATTAAGGTTTTTTTCCAAAATAGTTGTACCATTAACTAAGCTAACCTGTAAAGCAGTTAAGTTTGAATGGGGACCTAAACAAGAAGAAGCCTTTAGGATCTTGAAACAGAAATTAACCAATGCTCCAATCTTAGCCTTAACAGAAGGAACTGAAGATTTTGAAGTATATTGTGATGCTTCAAAACTAGGATTTGGATGTGTGCTAATGCAACGCAAGAAGCTAATTGCGTATGCTTCAAGACAATTGAAAAAGCACGAAGAAAACTATACGACTCATGACTTAGAATTAGGAGCTGTAATTTTTGCCCTGAAAATCTGGAGATATTATCTGTACGGAAGTAAGTTTACTGTCTATACAGATCATAAAAGTTTAAGATATATATTTGGGCAAAAAGAGTTAAATATGAGGCAAAGGAGATGGATGGAAATCCTAAGTGACTACGACTGTGATATTCAATATCATGAAGGAAAGGCAAATGTAGTTGCAGATGCCTTAAGTCGTAAGTACCATGAGAAACAACGACGAGTTTGTGCTCTTAGGTTAAATCTACAGTTAGATTTAATGGAACAATTGAAGAATAATCCAGAAACAGCAATCAAGGATGATGCTGAAGGAATGAAGGGACAAATAAAAGAATTAGAACAAGGAGCTGATGGAATTTGGAGATTCCACAAAAGCAGAATATGGGTACCTAAGCAGGGAGAATTAAGAAATAAGATTTTAGAAGAAGCTCATAAATCTAGGTATACCATGCACCCAGGAAACAATAAGATGTACCAAGATTTAAGAAATAATTTCTGGTGGATAGGCATGAAGAAGGATATAGCTCGATATGTTTCTAAGTGTCTTACTTGTTCACAAGTAAAGACCGAACATCAGAAACCTTCAGGTCTACTACAACAATTAGAAATGCCTGTATGGAAATGGGAACTCATAACATTGGATTTTGTTACTAAATTACCCAAAACCAGAAAAGCTAATGATGCGATTTGGGTAATTGTGGATCGATTAACCAAATCAGCTCATTTTCTACCCATGAAAGAAACCTTTAGCATGGAAAGGTTGGCAAAATTGTATGTAGATGAAGTAGTATCCTTACATGGAGTTCCACTCTCCATTGTATCAGATAGAGATAGTCGTTTCACTTCTCATTTCTGGACAAGTTTCCAAGAAGCAATGGGAACTCGACTAAACCTGAGTACTGCATATCATCCACAAACAGACGGGCAAAGTGAAAGGACGATACAAACTTTAAAAGACATGCTCAGAGCATGTGTGATAGATTTTGGTGGAAATTGGGACGGTCATTTACCTTTAATTGAATTCTCCTATAACAATAGTTATCATTCAAGTATTGAAACTGCCCCATTCGAAGCACTGTATGGAAGAAAGTGCAGAACTCCAGTTTGTTGGGCAGAAATAGGAGAAAGACAATTGTCAGGTCCTGAAATAGTGGAATAGACAACTGACAAGATTACTCAAATCAAAGAAAGATTAAAGACGGCTCGAGATCGTCAGAAGAGTTATGCAGACAATAGACGGAAGCCGTTGGAATTTCAAATCGGAGATAAAGTACTGCTGAAAGTTTCACCTTGGAAAGGAGTAGTTCGATTCGGTAAGAAAGGAAAGCTAAGTCCAAGATACGTAGGACCATTTTCAGTGATCCAACGTATAGGACCAGTTGCTTATCGTTTACAACTACCAGAAGAGTTAGCTGGAGTACATGATGTATTTCATGTATCCAACCTCAAGAAATGTCTATCAGATGAATCCCTGGTAATACCTCTTCAAGATATAGAGGTAAATGTCTATCAGATGTATCCAACCTCAAGAAATGTCTATCAGATGAATCCATATCACATGAGTTCCAATACTCATTTGGTTTACGAGACCTCATTCTATCCGATCTTCCGATTTAGGTGTCGATTTATTAACTTAGCGATCCGATTTCTAGGTGCTACTTGATTTCTTTGGTTTGCTTGAGCCTTGTTGAGTTCTTAAGATCAAGGATACTTTGCAATTTGATGTGAGTACATAGATCCCCTCTCTTTACATGTTTTGTGGTAACTATATGAGTACATAGTTCCCCTATTTTACCGTTTTCAATTGTTTTTGGGTGATTCATATGTGTTAAGCGATTTCGATACTTTCAACGATGATTTCAAAAACGAATACTATGGTTTATATTAAACAATAATGATTTTGATAATGTGAACGAACTTGTTGGACGTATTTACATAACGAATGACATTCATTAATTTTGGCCGAACCGACCAGTATTAGGTTATGGTACCATAGGATCTGACAAATCCCGTTATCAGACTGCACCCATCGTTATGTGTGGGGGTTATGTGGGTAACGACTGAACCTGCTAATTGATAACTTACCCTTCGGTGGTTTGTTAATACGAGTTGAACGACGGACGAGTTACGAAGGTTTGAATGTTATTAGTGAGAAGACCTAAAGTAGTTTTCACAATTAAAACGAGAACGATTTGAACGATTTTAAACGATTGAAACGATTTAAACGAGTTAAACTGTAACACCCCGAAAATATAAAACTTTATATTGGAACTATAAAGTATAAATAGACGAGAATTTATTAACTAGGAACTTTTAACCTAGTTAGTTACAAGACTAGAAATAGCCTATAGTAGGGTTAAAAGCCACTAAATGATATGTTGAACATATTATAGGGGCCTTAGTTGTTAAATTTGAAACTAAGCTAATTAATAAAAAAAAATAAACCAAACACCCCATTTAGAGGTGTTGGTCGACCAAGAATGAGCAGGGGCGACATCCCCATCTCCAAAACCCTAAAATCTCAGTAATCTTGCAAATTGAAGGATTAATCCAAGTAGAAATCGAGAATTGAGCCTAGAATCGTAATCCTCATCACAAGAGGATTGTAAGGTATGTAAAATCTAATGAAATCTCTTAACTTGAATTTCTCATGATTTTGGAAAATCTGAAGATTTAGGTTGCATGTGTGTTATTTGGTTTGATTAGAATTGATAAGGTGTTTAGAAGTGAAACCTAGCTAATTTCATGTGAAATCATGACCAAATTCAGGAAAATTCCATGAACACCTTGAAGGTGGGTTGTGGGTTTTACATGATGATGATGAACACTAGGGTGTAGATGATTATCCTAGTGTAAATTGATTATAGAAAAGTGATTTCAGAATGGTATGATGATTAAAATGCTATATGAGGGCTTTATTGATGTTAAGTTAACTAGCTAGCAAACTATGAACTTAAATGCAAATGATGTAGAAATTCTGCCCTCATAGTGTTTGTAGAAATGCCTCAAAGAAGGCTTAAAAATAGAAATTTAAAGCTTTAATGCATAATTATGACGTTTCGGTATAATATGCGAAGTGAGGTCTAAAGAGAGTTCTAAACATGTCTTGAATTGAACTCTATAGGACAAGATACCGGAACGTCGAGTGGACAAGCCGGTGGTGATTCGCGGTTGAAGGGTGTGCGCTAAGATATGTAACTTGACCTGTTACATTAAGTAAATTTAGAGCGTTGTAATTGGTATAGTTGAATTTTAAAGTACAAGTTGTTGTGAATTAAAGCGATGACATCGCTATATTGAATATTTGGTCGAAAGTTGGTTAGAACTCCTTGGTAGTTGTCAAAAAGGAAGAAATTCCGTAGACGAGCCAAACGGGTCGGATAATCGAGTAAGACATGATTAATGCTCCGGATTATGATAGGTTGATTGTTGATTTTGAATATTATTAACATATTAGAATTTCGAGATTTTAATGTATCAATATCATAGAAAAACTGAAATCCGAGAGTTGGGGTCTTGGTATAATGAACAAACAAAATAAAACATGAAATTCCAGGTACTACCGTAAATTACGGTAGTACCGTAATTTACGGTGGGCATTATTTGTTTACGGTGTGAGACTCCTGATTTACGGTGAACCAAGAATCCCCAGGACTCACCGTAAATTACGGTAATACCGTAATTTACGGTGGAACAGGAAACTTTAATTTTTTTTTATTTTTTTAAATTGATGATTGGATCATATGTTAAATCTTATGTACTAAAGTCAAAACTAATGTTTTTAATGGTTTTGACCCTAGGTGATTAGATGGACCTTACGGATGGTGGTCAAGCAATGTCGAAGAACCGAACACGATTTTTGAAGCTTCCGCTATGTTATTAATCTTACTAAATCTTTGTTCTTGGGTTGTAAACAAATTCTCAAACGACTTTTGTATGTTTTAACTTAGTCATTAGTTGACTAAGGTTTATGATATTTCTGAAACTTATGTTAAACTAATATCTTTTGTATAAAATTCTACTTATATTTAAGTAAATTAAGAGGTTGTTACATAAACGAATTGAACAAACGATTGGTTTTGGGTTGTGATTAGATAATGGGACGGGTGTGATATGATAAAAGCATAGTAGATACGCCGCTCGTACTTCTTATATATAAGTGTTTTTATCATATTACATTCAGTGGTGTTATTTAGTTCACTTGATCGAACGATTTTAAAACGATGTCACACAACGATGTTTATTAAATGATATAAACCATACGAGTTTTACTAACGAGATGATTTACAATTTGGTTTACTTAACAAATGTTTTGGGTTAAGAATCATGGCTACGAGATTTTATAAACTATAACCAACTTGTTTGAGGTGGTTAATCATGTTGCAATACTATATACTTTTCAAAACAAGGATTTCAACTATTGACTCTTGTAGTCTAACAAGGTATTGCAACATGTAAACGAGCCATGAATCCGACACTCTCACAAAACCTATGTGCTCGCCGGCATTTCTTTGCTGACTTTATTTTTACATATGTTTCAGGTGGTGTCGAATTATGTTGATTACAAGTAGGATGCATGCTCACTTCGGACTGGACGAGGCCTTAGTGACTCGATAACAATGATAGTCTATGTTTAACTTGTTTGTTTTAACTTGAAGACAATGTAAATTATCTAATGAATCAATAAAACAAAACTTTTTACTCCATGGTTGTGAAACAATAATTCTATTGCTCCACTCCCCGACGTTTCTGCCGCGGTTTCGTTGTTTTAACGCGGTCGGGGTGTGACAATATAACTGAAAGACACTCAACTGATAAACATAGCACAAGCCCCAAAACAATTTTTTTTATTGTCGTTTTCTTTTATTATTGTATGATTGCACGATAAATTTATTTTACCTCTAAATTAATGGGTTAGCTCCACCACTGACTCATATGTTATTCGAGATGGCATGGCAAATCTCATCAAGGACGATAAGTCTCTTAGTTGTTTTGGGGACACTTAAGCTGAATCTTACTACTTTGATTGAGGAAACCTTAACGATAGAAATCAGTCTACAAGGGGTTATTGTAACACTCTTGAGTTCTTAAGGCCACCCGGGGTGGTTGAAATTGTGCACGTATGAAAAAGTTTCACTCGTGAAAGTTAACAAAGCACCACCACCACCCCATATATTTCACACGTGGATCTTTAATTGCGTCATAAATTTGACGCATTGAACAATGTTTTATCGTTTTATGGTTATGGCATTCATATTTTGGTGTTCCAGGTTCAAACAACGGCATCAATGTTTTGCACATGTCGCCGTTGTTCCAAACCGTAACGGATGGTACCGTACCCTTCTGTCCATTCTATGTTAATGGACGATATTACAGACGAGCCTTTCTTCTGGTTGATGGTATCTACGCATCATGGTCTGTTTTTGTGAAAGCTCCTTCGTTTCCTGTCGAGACTAAAGAATAGGCGTTCAAAAAGTTGCAAGATCAGCAAGAAAAGATGTTGAGAGGACTTTTGGTGTTTTAAAAGGTAGATGGGGCATTCTAAGCCGATTGGTTCGTGCGATGAATAAGAAATCAATACATAGCATAGTATATGCATGTATCATATTGCACAATATGTTAATCAAACAAGACGGACGTGCAATATCTCCAGATTGAGTGCAGGATCCTCCTACACAAGTTCATGTTCCCGAAAATATCCAACAACAGTTGCGCGATGAAGAAACTCACTTTCGATTGAGATACGATTTAATCGAACTAGTAGGTTCTTTAGGTTTGGAATTTCCTAATTCGGACGAGGAGTAAAGTTTCTTTATGTATGTTTTTTTATTGTAGTCTAAAATATTGAACTAGTATGTTTTAATTTAAATATAATTTATAATTTATAATTTTAGTGTTTTATTGTTAATTTATAATTTAAAAAAAATAAAAAAAGGTTGCGAGTGATGGAATTCCATCACAAGTGATGACCATTTCTACTAAGGGTATGTTTGGCATGGAGCTTTTTGGAGCTTTTAGGAGCTTCTAGCTTTAAGCTTTTAAGAAAAAGCTCCTAATCAATAAAAAGTCTTGTTTGGTTGAAGGAGCTTTAAGCTTTTAGGTTATGAGCTTTAAGCTTTTGATTGAACGCTACTACTAGTAGCGTTTAGAAGGAGCTACAAGCTTTTAGGGAAAAAATGACTATTTTAACCTCTAAAAATAAGAAACTTTTTAATGCACCAACTTTCTATATTTTTAGTTATGTCCATTTTGGTCATTTTATACATTTTATTAAAAGCTTCAGCTACTCTACCAAACACCAAATATGTCTAAAAAACTACAGCTACTAGCTACCAGCCACCAGCTACTTTCGCCAAACATACCCTAAAAAAGGTTGTGAGTGATAGAATAATAGTTGATGACATGACAGAACTTGATTCGATGTTATGAATGATGTAATTTTTACAAGTGATGATCACCCCTACCCTGCAAAAGTCTCGGCTCATAAAGCACTAACACATTTTACGCGCATTAAGTGATGATGACAGGAGAATTTTATAATTGAAGAAATTTTAGGTTGTATGACCTTTAAGTCTCCACTCAATGTGAGAAAAACAGAAATACTAATTGGTGTGTATTTCTAAGAGCTCATTTCACATAATCGAACCACCCTTTAACGTAATTCAAATTTAGCATGATATTTTAATATTGTTTGGGTTGAAATTTAAAGAATAAATTATTGCAGTGGAGTCAAAGTCTAGGTTTTGGACCCTTCTTTGAATAAGATAATTCTTATTTTAGAGGGAGATGGTTAAAACAACACAAGAACAATAATTGAGGTCAATTATGGTCTGCTTTTAAATACGAGTCGCCATCGGTCCCGCTATCAGTTATAAAGACATATGTGTCATGTTACCCGGTATCACACTCATAATAATATAGACATTTGCTATCTAAGTAAAATTACTTAGCTTTTTTAAATTTTAGGATAAATATATTCTTTTAACACAGGGATGGATCCATGATTTATTTCCTATGGGATCACTTTTTTACGGTGGTAAGATTTTTCAAAACCAAATGTTTGAAATTTTGGGTGGTTCAAGTTGTTTTCGTTTGAATAGTTTGCACAAAGAAACACACAAAATTTGTACACAATTAAACAAACAAAAATACTAATTGTAGGTATGGCTTACCAAAACATAACTATGTTACCTCTATAAGAGTTATCTAACCTACATCGCATATGCTATGAGCTGAACATATCATATAATGATGTATCAAACACGAAAAGATTTCTTGATAATCTACATGTTTGAGCACAACTTAGAAAATCACGTAATCTAAGCATATTATCATCAACTCGAATGATAAACAAAAATAGCAATTTACTCCGGTATCAAACGATATACAAACGTGATTCATAACCTCCCTTGTATTACAATTACTTCGGTTTTGATGTCATTCTATCTAGGGATGAGCACGGTACCCGTTCGGTACCAAATCGGTACCGGTATCGAAAAATGGGAAAAGTGGGTACCGGTACCGAATACACTGGTTCGGTACCGGTACAGCTACGGTATAGGTATTTACTAATGTTTTACCCGTAAATACTGGTATCATCAATAATAAAAACAAACTATGTCAATACGTAAGCTACATCTAAATCCCAAGTGCTATGAAATTGAAATAATCTAAAATAAGAAAATTAAAATTAAAAAAAAAAAACAAATGCAAGAAGAATAATTTTAAATCTACCTCCTATGAAGAGAGGGTATAAATATAAAAGATGGATCCAAGAATGAGGTAGGGCTCCTTGCTTTCTTCTTGATGATCTTAAGATACTTGGATGAAAATGAAAAAAAAAATGAAAAGTGGCTAGGATTTTTGAGAGAGATAGTGTTACAAATGACAAGGAAATGAGGTCGAATTAGTTTTTAAAATAGGTCTTAATTGTGTTAATTAGAAAATATTATGGTAACATTGACGATAGTGTAAATCTCACAATTATGTATATTTTTTCTTTCTTTATAAAAAAATATAAATTCTATCTAAATTAATTCATTTTTTCTTTCTTTATATATATAGGGTGGATTCTAGAGTGAACACTAATGTATTTGCGAACTAAGTAAACAAATCTTGGCCATTGAATTACACACGTGGATGGCTAGGATTTCATCATCAAATCGTAAAATACACAAGTGTATTTCATCATCAAATCCTGACCATTGATCTACACACATGTATGGCCAGGATTAGTTCGCCCAGTTCGCAAAGTACACTAGTGTTCACTTTTGAACCTAATCCTATATATATATATATATATATATATATATATATATATACAGAGAGAGAGAGAGAGAGAAAGTGTAAAATACATTTCGGCTTAACGTACATCACGTAAGCGACCAAATTACGCAAGTTATGTTGAAAATCACGCACGTTATAAACTCAATAAAACCTAATCACGCATGTTGAAACAAATAATCACGCACATTATCAAGCATGCTCTATCTCCAAATCGCATCCCCTGTTCTACAATCTGAAACCACTGTTACTGCCATCTGACTCTAATCGAATCAAAGCTTGGTCATGTTCATGCATCCTCTGTTCTACGGTCTGAATCAAAGCTTGGTCATGTTTCTTCATCTTCTGTTCTAAGGTCTGAATCAAAGATTGGTCATGTTTTGTTCATCCTCTGTTCTACGGTTTGATTTCGAGGGTCGATATTTTGATGAAACTTTTCAAAATCAACGATGAATTTGAACCCAATTCGATGAAATTGATCGAACAAGTTTTGGCGTAACATATGTTACATTCATCTGACATATGTTATCCAGGAACTTGTTTATTTATTTTTTTTAAATATCCACTCGGCGCTTTTTTTTTTTTTTTTGATTTTTTTGGCCCCAAAACCTTAAAAACATGTATATTACATATGTAAACTTTTTCAAAAAAAAAAAAAAAAATCGGGAGGTTAGAGTTTCCTAGGTTTTCTCATTTGTAGGGGTTTCTCCAGATACTTACATTATATATATAGTAGAGAGTTTAAATAAGAAAAAAAAATTATAAGAAGAAGAAAGAAGATTTTTTAGCCAATAAGAATGTTTTATTTTGCTTAATTTAATATTTGTCTGTAATATTATTGTAAGGGTGTATTGGTAAACTTAAATACATCGTAATTAGTAGTCTTCCTTTTTAATTAACTACATTAAATTTGTAACTTATTTTTAAAAAAATATATATTTAAAAATTTAGTAGAGTAAACTGCAATTTTACCCCCTGGGGTTTAAGCCAATTGGCACTCTGACCCCCTCTCGGGAAATAATTGCAATTTACCCCCCAACATTGTTGTTATGTCGCATAATTGCCCCTGCCGTCAAATAAGTTAACAGATCTGTTAAATGGAATGTGAAATGACTATGTTACCCTTTCATATTACCCCCTATGGTTTGTTCTAAACAAACGTATTACCCCCCACTGTTAAATGACTAAATTTTTCTTACTTGTTACCCCCTATACTTTGTTGTAAAAAACAGTATTACCCCCCCCCCCCCCCGTTTTAAGTATTTCATTGCTTCCTTACCCCCTGCAGTAACCAAAACCCTTCCCACAAAAAAGGTTTGACCAGCCAAAGTCAAAGGACGCAGAAACTTTGGAACTGGAAACATGTTTGGCACTGTAAACAGCTTGCAACAATCAAACCTATATCAAACTATCCTATATCAAACTATCCTGCTGCAAATGGTCATTTAGTTTCAATCTATCCTATATCAAACTTTGGACCTGTAAACAACTTGCAACGATCATCTTAATATGAATTGGTCATATTTCATCCATCAATTTCATGTATCTACATGTTTGGCTACAAGCATATATCATAAACTGCTTGCAATAATCATCTAAACATGTTTAGCCACAAACATTAGCTGTAAACTGCTTACAACAATCATCTTATTTCAAACACATACCAGCTGCAAAACACATATGTCACACCTCGACCACGTAAAACAACAAAACGTGGCGGAAACGTCGGGAAGTGTTGTAACAGAATCATTGTTTCATAACACATGGAAATTGAAATATTGTTTTATTGATTAAAAGAATTACAATGTCTTGACAATCAAAGAATATAACATAAATAACTAGTCTTGCATCTTTTATTGTCACTAAGGCCCAAGTCCGCCTAAGTGTATCTTGATAAATCCTATGCATCATATCCTGAAACACAAGTGAAAATAGGTACGTCAGCATAAAAATGCCTGTGAGATACATAGGTTTTGTGAAAATAGAATTCATGACTTATGTTTAAGAAAATGTTTAGTCATGAACCTTGTAATTTGCTTTATCTTGTAAATCATTTGAAAAGTGATAAATAAACCAAATGATATATATGTATAAAGAAATAATACATGGTTAAGTAAATAACCAAGTAAAATGAGTTTGTATTAGATAAGTTGTTTATAAAAAACAATGTATTGTTGAAAAGTATGTTATTTGTATAAAATGTTATATGTCTAAATTGAAATGATTCAAACAACACTACGATATGTAATACCATACAAGCACTTATATATAGGAAGTACCAGCGGCGTATCCACCATGCTTGTATCATATTACACATGCCTCGTTAATTGAATCACTTACTCAAACGAAACCACCAAAGTAAAATGTTTATGTATAATCAAATGTCAAAATGTTTATGTGAAAACCATGTCTAATGTCTATGTCTAATGTAAATCATGAATTGTGTATATCAATGTCAAAATGTTTATGTCTAATGTAAATCATGTAATGTGTATCCAAAATATCATGTATGGTAAGTGAAATATATCAACTCAACCATATGTAAAATGCACAAAAACAAGGTATTGAAGTAAAACATGGTTTAAATCAAAGTTATGTTTTGTGGAACAAATGCATGCTATACTGATATAAACATCTTTGCGGTATTGTGAAAATGCATACATCCAAGCCTTGCGACTGTAGAATAACCCTAGCACAAAGTCTAAGGCCCACCTAGAAATGTATTCGGATTTGGTCATTCCTTACGTCCAAACAAACCCGGGATTTCAGGAATGGGAGTTGTCAAGCCCTATGGTACCACTACCTACTACCGAGCGGCATGATCGGTGTTAATGAATGTATATTGTCCCATTTAAACCAACCAAATGTCATACCAAAATGTAAGCATGTGATGAATAACAAATGTACTAAGTATGCACACAATGGACATACATAGCATAAAATGTAATGTAAAACAATGTACTAAGTATGCACACAATGGACATACATAGCATAAAATGTAATGTAAAATAATCTACCAAGTATGGACACAATGGACATACATAGCATAAAATGTAATGTAAAACGATGTATTAAGTATGCACACAATGGACATACATAGCATAAAATCTAATGTAAAACGATGTACTAAGTATGCACACAATGGACATACATAGCATAAAATGTAATGTAAAACGATGTACTAAGTATGCACACAATGGACATACATAGCATAAAATGTAATGTAAAACGATGTACTAAGTATGCAACAAAGGACATACATAGCAAAAGCACAATGAAATCATGTACTATAAGTGTACTATTGAACATAACAAGCATATGATATGAAAACATGAAAGGCACGGAAGTAACAAGTAGGCACATGTGTTCCACCCCAAAACAGTTTGAAAATAGTAAAAGAGGGGTCTATGTACTCACTTGAGATTGCTCAATAGTCCTAGGATAACCACCAAGCAATGCTAGAAGATCACGGAATCAAACCGTACCTAATATAGGTAACTACATTAATAAACCGGACCTAAATCGGAGGATCGGATAGAATGAGGGCTCGTAAACCAAATGAGTATGGGAACTCATGTAATATGGTTTAACAAGGCCCACATACTAAAATGAAACCTAACCTAAGTGCTTACGACCTATTACGACCCGTTTAGGTAGCTTATGCTACTTTAACGCGTCGTTAGCGTAAAACGCGTTCGGACTGCCTAACTAGTCATATGACAAGTAAAATATGCCTTAACATGTCTAATATTGTTTCCAAATCAGTTTAGATACCAAAATTTATGTTACATATGCTTAAAATGAATTTTGGCGTAAAAAGGGCATTTTGGTAATTTACCTAAGGCATATAAACTACCTATCATACAACTACTTAAACGAAGCGACCATAAGGTATAACCTCGGAAGGTTATTCCCTATATACTATGGTCACCTGAAGTGTTTGGTCGGATCCTAATGATCGACCAAACGGGTCGGGTTCGAAAGTATAAGCGATTGTTTAGATCGCTTACCTTACGACCCTATATAAGCACTAAACTAAAAGTGACAAGCTAAGCATGTTAAAACATGCTTAACTAAGTTTAGAAAATAGGTTTGGTATCAAAACAAATGGTTTTGATACCTAAGAGTAGTTTGGTTACAAAATACCCCATAACACGCATTTTGGTAGAAACTACGACTCGTCACTGAGCCTAGATAACGTGGTAATCAGTAGGTATAGTCACTAGGGACTATAACCATCGTGATTACGCTCACGTTATGAAGTTCAAACGAACTTCGCATTGACCATAAACTGGTCAATGCAGAAAGTCAAACAAAGTTTGACTTTAACGCTAAAACGAATGGAAAAGGACGAAAGAACAGTTACAACGGGTCCCCGCAAGTTTGATTTCCAAGTAATCTCAGGTAGGAAGTGTATAAACACAACCACTTAGAGAAAAACTCAGATTTCAAGTGGGTTTTGCAAGGAGGTGGGTTGGGTATTTATAGGATTTGGACCACCGTTAGGATTGTTTCTTGAAAACCGTGATTGAATCTCATCCGTACATGTGTTGGAATGTTATGGATGCTTCAATTGGCCCCCCATTATCAGTAATCAACAAGTGGAATTGGGTTTAGGAGTGGGTAACAGCTGGAAACAGGCTGGAAGAAGCTTCTGATGTGCTGGGAGGTCCCTACAGACTGTAAGGGTGATGGCTTACGGACCGTAAGCCATCATCTTTGCTGAAATGACAGATTTGGTCCATACACCTTGTTTCGTTGCGTAACGGCACTTCTAACACCTGTCAAAACCCAATTTCAAGCTCCAAAATGATGTTAAGACATAGGGAACATGAAATATGCTTGAAAACATCACGGATGTCGGTTCGTTTGGCCGTACGGTTGCGTTGTTCGGTTAATTACGACGGGAGTCGTAACGAACGCAAAAACGATCCAAATTAAGCGACGAATGGATTTTTGACATGCCAAACCCTAAAGCATAATATTATAATGCTTACATAAATTTTTGGATGACCGGATGTATTCAGAACGTGAGTTATGCGCGAAAATGCAAACTTATGCACTTTTTGACGCTTTTAGTCCCTGAATGACCCAAAAGTTTATTTTAGCACACCGAACCCCTCAAAGCCTATTTCTAAGCTATGTAAAGGATATTTAGGGTATGTTTAACTTATAGTCATGTTCCGGAATGTCTGTTACAGTTCAAATTGGCATATTTTCGCAGTTTGTCAAATTTACTCCCTTTAAGCGAATTAACTTGATTTCGGCATACCAAACCATCCAACACTTATTTCTAAGTTATGTAAAGGTTATTTAAGGTATGTTAAGCCTATTTCACTATTCCGGAGTGTTTGTTGCATTAAACTGGTTATATTTACGCATCATATTGCGTATAACCTTCCAGAAAGCGATTTAAAGCCCGAAATCGAACAAGAATTGATATGTGCGAATGATACACATATTTATACAAGTCGCAAGTATGAAATACAATATTTCATTAGTTTGGTATTTGTTTGACGATTGAAGTGACACAGGTGTCACAGTCTCCCCTACTTTAGGAAATTTCGTCCCGAAATTTATTCAGAGGAAACTTGTGAGGGCTTAAAACATGATGTTGAAAGGATCAAACAACACTGGTTAGAGTCCTGAACTTCTAGTAACTTTACAATAACATCATGCTTGCAATGTGATAGGGACACTTATATACAAGTATATAAAACATCATTGGTGCGTCCACCGTACCTCTATTACATTGTTCACATTTCGTTATGGTTGTCACTATCGGTTCTTACACATAATAAGTCTTTCCGAGGTTTCTGTGCACTGAACTTCGCAATTATGTATGCATCCATAATTACGTAATTCCTTGCATAGTCACGTAGTGCATCTTATAATGTGCAGGGGAAGAAAGCAATGAACAAGCTTGTGATGATTGTGACTAGACCACCATAGGGTCCTTTTAATTAAATCAATAAATGATTTAAATAGACTACCAAGGAGTTTGTTTAGCTACATCAGCGCATGTCATTTGTAACCAGATTCTGGTTCAATCTTTTTTACTAGACCACTAGGAGGGTCTTTTAAGAATCAAGGAGTGGTACTATATAATCCAAGGGTCTTAACTAACGTGTAGAAGCCCAATTAGGATTTGGGGTAGTACCTTTCTGAATATCCTACTACGAATCCCTCATATGAAGATACGAAAGGTTCTACGAGGATTTGGATAACGAATATCCAGAGTATACAAAAACACAAAAATGCATAAAAGAAAACACAAAATGCATAAACACATAATCACATAATTGTATAACTTGATTTTAGATATGTTATCATCTTGTTAATTTGTTTTGCTAACTGTGCACATGTATTCAAAGCACACCAGGTATCCTAATCAGTGGATTTTGATTGGTGCTTTAAATATTTCTAAGAATCTAACTATAAAGATAGAAAGATCTTTTAAAGAGAAAATTCGATTTCGATTATAAGGAACCAAAATGTTCGAATTAAGGTACACAAGGAATCCAATTACGGACTCTGATTTGAATGATAATCATCCACAAGGGTCTAATCGTGAAGATAAAAAGATCCCATATTGACTTTAGAAGTTAAAGATGTTTTGAAACCTTGCACTGGATGTGCTTAAGTCAAAACATGAAGTAAAAATGCTTATGAAGTTGAGATGCCAGATATGCCAAGGTGACATATGAAGCGAAATTTGAAGGTTAAGTAAATGTATGAGGAAAATATTTTGAAAACTATGCATGGGGTTTCTTTTAAAAATGTGTTTAATATTTTTGAAACATTATATATAATACTTTTGAAATCATAAAGTAGGTGTATTCGGTAAAAATGTTTTAAAATCATGCGCGATGAATTTTGAAATTATGTATAAGGTTTTTGAAAACATGATTGATGCTTTTGAAATCATGCACTTGATATAAGTAATTATACTGTATTAATAACATTTTGAAATCATGAAGGTTGTTTTTGAAACACTCATACTATGTATGTTGAAAATCAAAATGTAATGGGTATGAGATTTTGAAAATACCCTTAGTTATCTAACCAAGGATTCAAAGGCACAGATGTGTAGAAGCATGATTGCTCATAATGTCACTTTATTTTCTGTACTTCGTATCTTAGAATGAAATGAGTACTTAGAATTTTCTATGGGAATCATGAGTAAATACAGGAATGGGAAATATTCACAAGAGTAGTTTGTAAGGAACATAGTTCCTTAATGTAGGTATCATAGGGAAATGCCATACACACATGTAACTACACTTGTATATCAGAATTTGTGATCAACGATTTATTTATAAACAAAACAGATTGTTTCACATTACAAGAAAATAGAAGAAACAAAAGCATAAGACAACAACATCTTCTAATCAACTGCTCATCCATGGGTTGGATTTGTCTTAGCAAGCTTCAGGCATTTATTCACGAAATGACCCATGTTGCCACAGTTGTAGCACGACCCAGGCGGGAAGCGAGCTTGAGCATGATTGGCTTGTGGTTGATTTGGACCACCTTGGTTCGGGTTACATCGACAAGCACTTGCCAGGTGACCAACTTGCCCACATGATACACACAGACGACACGGTAAGTGAGCTTGGTGATGCCCATTACATTTTTCGCATATTGGTGCCGTTCCCTTGTATTGCTTCTTAGCAGGTGGTGTTGCCACCCGGATGGGTCCTGCTTGATTTGGTACGGCTGCAGTTGGGCGAACCCTTGCTGTATGACCTATAAGTCCACAAATCTGGCATTTGCGGCACTTCACACTAGCATGATGATGAAGGTTACATTGGTTGAACAAGGGTGCAGTTCCATGGTATGGCTTCCTAGCAGGGGGTTGAGCTGGTTGGTTGGGATGGCTTGACCATTGTGACCGACCACGACGAAGTTCTGAGAAGCCTTTCGCTTCTTTGACTTCTTAGGGGATCCAGTCTATTCATCCATGGTCTTTGATTCCTTGATTGGTTTCTTGGCTGGTGGTGCTGTCACTTGGCTAGGTCTTGCCTGTTTTGGTGCAACTGCTGCGGGATTCTTTGAAGCTTTACGTTTCTTTGGTTTAGGTGAAGGCTTGGCCTCTGTCCCCTTTGGTGACTCTTGAGTGGCTTCATCCTGGAGACGATACATGGCAATGCCTAAATCCACAGTCTTCAGAATCACTTCGCCTAATCGCTGGGAAAATTTGGCTGTTCACTCGGACATTTGACCGTTGCTGAGAGGAAGAGATATTCTAGAAGGAAATGAAAGACATAGGGAGAAACAGGCGAAAGGTTATCGGATAATCAAAACAGAATGACAACGCATGGAAATTGCGATCATTTGTTTGTTACCTAAGGCAAACAAATGAGACGGTGACTAATCAAAGTAAGCGGGTCATATTAATGTATTGCGAAGACATGCTTTAGCCTATAAGCGGACACTCACCCCAAGAGTTCCCAGGTAAGAGTGACTGGTCCGATTATGTGGATTTGTACGAACACTCTAGCCTTAGACAGAAAACTCAGAGTACAGGCATCCACTCTTCCAGATTGCATGTGTTCACACCATAAAACCCAAACTTTGACGAGGTTTTGAAAATTCAAAGGGGTTCAAAACCTTATAACAGAGGGTTCAAAACCTAGTAATCAATCATCCTAGAACAGATGATTAGTTTTCAAAGTGGTTTTCAAATTTATGTTCTTGTTGTGGTTATCACCTAAGAATAGGTGACGGTATTGTTTTATGTCTAAACGCAAGTAAACTCGTGTTAGGGTCCTAGGAAGGTTATAGACTAGGTCAAAGCATTACTAATAACCTAATTCCCTATAACCATGGGCTCTGATACCAACTTTTCTGTCACACCCCGACCATGTAAAACAACAAAACGTGGCGGAAACTTCGGGGAGTGTTGTAACAGAATCATTGTTTCATAACACATGGAAATTGAAATATTGTTTTATTGATTAAAAGAATTACAATGTCTTGACAATCAAAGAATATAACATAAATAACTAGTCTTGCATCTTTTATTGTCACTAAGGCCCAAGTCCGCGTAAGTGTATCTTGATAAATCCTATGCATCATATCCTGAAACACATGTGAAAATAGGTACGTCAACATAAAAATGCCTGTGAGATACATAGGTTTTGTGAAAATAGAATTCATGACTTATGTTTAAGAAAATGTTTAGTCATGAACCTTGTAATTTGCTTTGTCTTGTAAATCATTTGAAAAGTGATAAATAAACCAAATGATATATATGTATAAAGAAATAATACATGGTTAAGTAAATAACCAAGTAAAATGAGTTCGTATTAGATAAGTTGTTTGTAAAACAATGCATTGTTGAAAAGTATGTTATTTGTATAAAATGTTATATGTCTAAATATAAATGATTCAAACAACGCTACGATATTTAATACCATACAAGCACTTATATATAGGAAGTACCAGTGGCGTATCCATCATGCTTGTATCATATTACACACGCCTCGTTACTTAAATCACTTACTCAAACCAAGCCACCAAAGTAAAATGTTTATGTATAATCAAATGTCAAAATGTTTATGTGAAAACCATGTCTAATGTCTATGTCTAATGTAAATCCTGAATTGTGTATATCAATGTCAAAATGTTTATGTCTAATGTAAATCATGTAATGTGTATCCAAAATATCATGTATGGTAAGTGAAATATATCAACTCAACCATATGTAAAATGCACAAAAACAAGGTATTGAAGTAAAACATGGTTTAAATCAAAGTTATGTTTTGTGGAACAAATGCATGCTATACTGATATAAACATCTTTGCGGTATTGTGAAAATGCATACATCCAAGCCTTGCGACTGTAGAATAACCCTAGCACAAAGTCTAAGGCCCACCTAGAAATGTATTCGGATTTGGTCATTCCTTACGTCCAAACAAACCCGGGATTTCAGGAATGGGAGTTGTCAAGCCCTATGGTACCACTACCTACTACCGAGCGGCATGATCGGTGTTAATGAATGTATATTGTCCCATTTAAACCAACCAAATGTCATACCAAAATGTAAGCATGTGATGAATAACAAATGTACTAAGTATGCACACAATGGACATACATAGCATAAAATGTAATGTAAAACAATGTACTAAGTATGCACACAATGGACATACATAGCATAAAATGTAATGTAAAACAATGTACCAAGTATGCACACAATGGACATACATAGCATAAAATGTAATGTAAAACGATGTACTAAGTATGCACACAATGGACATACATAGCATAAAATGTAATGTAAAACGATGTACTAAGTATGCAAAAAGGACATACATAGCAAAAACACAATGAAATCATGTACTATAAGTGTACTATTGAACATAACAAGCATATGATAAGAAAACATGAAAGGCACGAAAGTAACAAGTAGGCACATGTGTTCCACCCCAAAACAGTTTGAAAACAGTAAAAGAGGGGTCTATGTACTCACTTGAGATTGCTCAATAGTCCTAGGATAACCACCAAGCAATGCTAGAAGATCACGGAATCAAACCGTACCTAATATAGGTAACTACATTAATAAACCGGACCTAAATCGGAGGATCGGATAGAATGAGGGCTCGTAAACCAAATGAGTATGGGAACTCATGTAATATGGTTTAACAAGGCCCACATACTAAAATGAAACCTAACCTAAGTGCTTACGACCCATTACGACCCGTTTAGGTAGCTTATGCTACTTTAACGCGTCGTTAGCGTAAAATGCGTTCGGACCGCCTAACTAGTCCTATGACAAGTAAAATATGCCTTAACACGTCTAATATTGTTGCCAAATCAGTTTAGACACCAAAAGTTATGTTACATATGCTTAAAATGAATTTTGGCGTAAAAAGGGCATTTTGGTAATTTACCTAAGGCATATAAACTACCTATTATACAACTACTTAAACGAAGCGACCATAAGGTATAACCTCGGAAGGTTATTACCTATATACTATGGTCACCTAAAGTGTTTGGTCGGATCCTAATGATCGACCAAACGGGTCGGGTTCGAAAGTATAAGCGATTGTTTAGATCGCTTACCTTACGACCCTATATAAGCACTAAACTAAAAGTGACAAGCTAAGCATGTTAAAACATGCTTAACTAAGTTTAGAAAATAGGTTTGGTATCAAAACAAATGGTTTTGATACCTAAGAGTAGTTTGGTTACAAAATACCCCATAACACGCATTTTGGTAGAAACTACGACTCGTCACTGAGCCTAGATAACGTGGTAATCAGTAGGTATAGTCACTAGGGACTATAACCATCGTGATTACGCTCACGTTATGAAGTTCAAACGAACTTCGCATTGACCATAAACTGGTTAACGCAGAAAGTCAAACAAAGTTTGACTTTAACGCTAAAACGAATGGAAAAGGACGAAAGAACAGTTACAACGGGTCCCCGCAAGTTTGATTTCCAAGTAATCTCAGGTAGGAAGTGTATAAACACAACCACTTAGAGAAAAACTCAGATTTCAAGTGGGTTTTGCAAGGAGGTGGGTTGGGTATTTATAGGATTTGGACCACCGTTAGGATTGTTTCTTGAAAACCGTGATTGAATCTCATCCGTACATGTGTTGGAATGTTATGGATGCTTCAATTGGCCCCCCATTATCAGTAATCAACAAGTGGAATTGGGTTTAGGAGTGGGTAACAGCTTGAAACAGGCTGGAAGAAGCTTCTGATGTGCTGGGAGGTCCTTACGGACCGTAAGGGTGATGGCTTACGGTCCGTAAGCCATTATCTTTGCTGAAATGACAGATTTGGTCCATGTACCTTGTTTAGTTGCGTAACGGCACTTCTAACACCCGTCAAACCCAATTTCAAGCTCCAAAATGATGTTAAGACATAGGGAACATGAAATATTCTTGAAAACATCACGGATGTCGATTCGTTTGGCCGTACGATTGCGTTGTTCAGTTAATTACGACAGGAGTCGTAACGAACGCAAAAACGATCCGAATTATGCGACGAATGGATTTTTGACAAGCCAAACACTAAAGCATAATATTATAATGCTTACATAAATTTTTGGATGTCCGGATGTATTCAGAACGTGAGTTATGCGCGAAAATGCAAACTTATGCAGTTTTTGACGCTTTTAGTCCCTGAATGACCCAAAAGTTTATTTTAGCACACCAAACCCCTCAAAGCCTATTTCTAAGCTATGTAAAGGATATTTAGGGTATGTTTAACTTATGGTCATGTTCCGGAATGTCTGTTACAGTTCAAATTGGCATACTTTCGCGGTTTGTCAAATTTACTCCCTGAAAGCGAATTAACTTAATTTTGGCATACCAAACCATCCAAAACTTATTTCTAAGTTATGTAAAGGTTATTTAAGGTATGTTAAGCCTATTTCACTATTTTGGAGTGTTCGTTGCATTAAACTGGTTATATTTACGCATCAGATTGCGTATAACCTTCCAGAAAGCGATTTAAAGCCCGAAATCGAACAAGAATTGATATGTGTGAATGATACACATATTTATACAAGTCGCAAGTATGAAATACAATATTTCATTAGTTTGGTATTTGTTTGACGATTGAAGTGACACAGGTGTCACAACATATACTTAAACACATACCTGCTGCAAATGCAATATAAAAAAGAGATTTGAGACATCACTTAACAGTATTAAATTGCTGCAATCTAAAACACATATACTCAAACACTATTAACTTTCAAAAGAGCTAGCATAATGTTATAGGGTTTTGAATTGTGTTCATATTTAGCAAATGGACTTTGGTAAATGCCTAAGCTGTTGTAGCTGCAAATGGTCATTTAACCTGTTCAAACATGCTCAAAATGAATATGCTGCACAAATTAACCTGTTCAAACATGCTCAAAACCATGAAACATTAACCTGTGATTGAACAATCTACTATGTTTAAAACCATGAAACATTAACCTATTCACATCAAGAACATACATGATACATTGCCTTATAGTTGATTTTCATAACAAGTAAAATACAAATCTAGTTAAGATAAAAAATGCATGTTAATCATAACCATCATTAACATCATATAGAGTGTTAGATAACAATACTACTACTGATCAAACATCATCATCAGTCATCGTTATTAACATCTAATTTAAGTTAAGTTAACCTACATATTACACAAAACCTAGATAACTACTAGAGTAAACATCCGCTCAACTCTCCGCACACCAAACGTGGATACCACCAGGTGGACCGCCACTGATGAGCTTGATAGGCTCATCATCAGGTCAACTATAAAAAAATCACCAAACATCACAAAATAAACATGGAAATCAGGTTGTTAATACCCTGTTTAACATGATATCAACTAACACTGACACAAATCCGACCCTAACCTTGTTTATAACATGATATTAACTAACATTGACACAAATCCGACCCTGATTAACTAATAATGGATGATTGTACCTGATGTATGGCGGATCAGGTATCGGATTATCCAATAAAGTAGCGGCATTGTCGTTGGTGCTGTGATGATTGCCGGAGAAGGTGTCGCCAGAGCTCTGAAGATCGCTGGACAATTGTAGCTGAAGATCGCCGAAGAAGGTGATGGCCGGAAAAGAAGATCACACTGAACAGGAGTGGAGGAGCGGTGTGGGAAGGTGGGGGGGGGGGGTAAATGTAATGGGTGGTGTAATGTATAAGATACAATGGTATGTTAGAAATGACCTTTATACCCTTTGACCATTACTTAGTTATGTTGGATGTTAACAAAAGTTGACGGCAGGGGGTAATTATGCGATATAACAACAATGTTCAGGGGTAAATTGCAATTATTTCCCAGGAGGGGGTCAGAGTGCCAATTGGCTTAAACCCTACGGGGTAAAATTGCAGTTTACTCAATTTCATAATTTAAAATGTAGGATAAGTTACGAGATGTGTAGGATAAATTACGAGTTGTCTATAATAAATTTCAATATGTGTAGGATACATTTCAATATGTGTAGAATAAATTTCGAAATCTGTAGAACAAATTTTGATGTGTGTAGTAAAAAAAAATTGTTGTGGAGGTTGATAGTCTTTGTGAATAATTAATTAGTCAAAGATAATAATAAATAAGATGGAAAAAAGTATTTAATGTTTTACAATTTTACCCTTTGTTTTTTTCTTCTCAATTAATATGTCTTTTCAAATGAACCTCCCCCATATATATATATATATACATATATGTTTTGCCGTTTCTGAAATAATAATTTGTCATTTCCAAAAAATAAACTAAAATAAATTAAGAAAGAAAGAAAAGAAATCTCCATGAAATTGTTATTATAAGTATAATTAGTTTTTATATATAATTACCACCACCGGCCCTGCAGACCACAATTTCATACTCACAACGTCACGCGGAATGCCTGGAATCGGATCGCCTTGTCAAATATCTGGTGCTTCCTCCATCTTTCCCGCAACTCTTATCCACCGTCAACAACCACCTCCACGTCACACCCACCTTCACGACACCATCACATTCGACCTTCACTGTCATAACCATTGTCTTTCCTCAGTTGTTAGGTATTTGGGTTCCGACCCGAAAGGGCCAAAAGTCGACCGCCTGCTGCGGTGGCCAGCCACCGCGTTCCGCTACTGGTGCACGATGTCTCCCCTTCTCTCACGTCTCTCTCTCTCGTCTCAAATTAGGGAAAAAATCCAAATAGGAAATCAGAGAAGCGAAGAGATGGAGAGAGGAGGCCACCACATATGACAATTAAACGACCAATGAAGCCAAAGATCAGGCGAAATCACCGTCGCAGACGGTGGATTTCCTCCCTCCTTGTACTCTCCGCTCTCTCATATCTCTATCTAGTCTCCCTTCTCCAAATAATACATATGATGGCAATATCGTAAATAACATCTTAAAACTGTCCTATTGATATACTGTTCCTAAGATCATTCATCTTTTGTTATATTATAGAATTAATTCAGCTGCTTAACTTGTTTTTCTCGTGTAACTTGAAAAATATAACGTCTTATAGAAATACGATTGTACCATTGAGACGAGCCTATTTTTCTCTATATGATGACGTAAGTTTCATAAAAATCTGAGTAGGGTCTAATTATTGTTATTATTATGTATGCTAAAGGTACAAATTTTTATTCCATAAACAAATGAACATGACTAGCAAAAAAATGAATTTCATTGGGCATAATTGTGATTGAATAATAAATGTACTTAACTAACGAAACACATATTGTTAGGAAACTTTTATATAAGTATTGAAGAAAAAGATGATCAACCTGATTATATGCTGAAGATACAGTTAAAGAAGATCAATAAAAAAGGTATCTACAAGATAACAGGACAAGAGAAGAAAGAAAGAAACATTTTCAACAAATATTATAAAGTGATTAAGACAAAGAAAAGGCGATCAGAAAAAGTCATTATGAGGAGTCTGATGATAAATCTGGTTTTTATCCTCAGAATCTCATAAACTCTGATCATCAGAATTTCTGATGATCAAACTCAACAGAATTCTTGTAAGCTGGTCATCAGAATTTCTGATGAACCAACTTGTCTTAAAGATAAGGCCCTGACACAATTTGGAAAGTAGCACATTGACATCCACATATTCAATGAATTTGCGAAAAAGCTACTTTGTGCAGAGCAAGTGCATGAATAAACAAATGTTTATTCATGACCCAAACTCTCTATAGGTAAAGATGTCAACATCGAAGGATAAATGAGTTGAGCCAAGCATTCAATACATACACCACAAACTCCATTACCTTTCACTACATAATTCTTTGAGCATTCATTTGTAACAGTCAATAACTTTGTTTTCCAAAGTGATTAATATACTTGAAAATTCTATAAGTTGTTGTTTCTTGAAAGTTTGATTTCTAGTTCCGCACAATATTTTCATACATGTTGAAATCTATTTGCCATACTTAGTCTTTGAGAATTTGAATATTTGCCTTTCCTTTCTTCGGCGCATGGTTACTAAGGACTGATCTTTCCCAAATCTTTACCAAGATATGTTGCGCGGGCGCGAAAGGTCTGTTCAAGATGAAATTGGAATGTAATTATGCTATAGTCCTCTGCGTTTGCGTAGGGTTTTTACCATACCCCTTCAAGTCCCCCGAGTCCAGTGGTTCTCCTATGTGCAAATGGCATGTAGGTGGAGCATTGGACTATACAAAATGAAGTGTGCACTTTTGCTGTTGAGAGGCAAACAAGTTGCTCGGCGCATGGTATGAACAAACTTAACTTTTGAACTCCCCCAGTTTGGATCAATATTTTGTTAAGTTGGATGACCGCGTGCCATGATGGCTATGCGCAAGGGTGTGCGGATGTTCCCCATATGTTATAATGCACTAAAGGCTACCTGGGATACCAGTCGGTCCGCCACCGGCGAGGTTAATCACTAGTGTTGCCTTTGCTGCTGTTTAGGAAGAATACAATAACGTCCACCACCCAGTGATGGACCTGGTGACCGATGCGCTTCAGCACGTACATTATGTAAATTAGTTGAAAGAAGTCTCTCCAGATGTGGCGAAGACTTCGGACGATGCACTTTAGCACGTACATTATGTAACTTGATGGGATGTTGAATCCCTTTTTATAATAATTTGTTAATGTGCTGGCGCACATGTAACTTTTTACTAATATATAATGTATGTTTCAGTTTCAATATTTGCATGAGTATGATTACTTTGTTTAGGTAAGACAAATGAAGATGGTATAAAGCTCATGTGTGAACATAGGACTGGACCTTGTACATGTGACTGCGGACTGTTCATGAGACTTGTATTTAGATTACCATAGTGTTTTTATGCTTACCAAAAGAAATTGCATGCATTTGCAACAAACATAAAAAAGACGTAATGTAAGTAACAAACTTTGCATTAATAGATAAGGCGTAGGGGCCGATAAGTACAAAGTTGCTAAGATTACAATTAGGATAAATAAGATAATTGATGGTGACGCGTATGTAAGTAGCGATCTTTGTATTGTGCGTTGGTAAGGCGTAATGTGCCTTCCAAGTACAAAGGATGCTAAGATTACATGTAGCACCTACGCAGCTGCTGCGCGTTCCATGTCCGCGTGAACATGCGTTCCATCAATTCTGCGTAGGGCGTATGCTCCTTTTCCCAGGACCTCGTTGATCACATAAGGCCCCTCCCATTTAGGCACGAGCTTCCCAGGGCGTTCGGCGTTTGGTGCTTCGTTATCTCTCAAGACGAAGTCCCCAGGTAGGAAGGTGAATATGCGAACCCTCGCATTATAGTATTTTTTTTTTCCAATTTTGACTTGTACTTAGCCTCATTAATGGCTGCATTCTCTCGTCTTTCTTCGAGGAGGTCTAAATCAAGTCTGCGCACTTGTTTGTTGTTCTGTTTTTCCATGGCTAGCATACGTGGTGACGGGAGACCAATTTCTGCAGGGCTCACGGCCTTCGTTCCATATACAAGACTGAACGGTGTTTCGCCCGTGCTAGTCTTTGGCATGGTGCGATGAGCCTAAAGAATACTTGGCACTTCATCGACCCAGCCTCTTCTTGCGGTTCCCAATCTTGCCTTAATGCCATCCATAATCTGCTTGTTGATGCTCTCAACTTCACCGTTTGCCTGTGGATGTGCCACGAAAGCAAAACTGTGCTCTATGCGCATCTCTTTCATCCATTTTTGTAAATCGTCAGAAGCAAAATTGGTACCGTTATCTATGATAATGCGCAGTGGTAACCCAAACTGGCAGATAATATGTTCCCATATGAACTTCCTGATAACCATTGCGGTGGTTGATGCCAGATCTTTTGCTTCTACCCATTTTGTGAAGTAATCCACAGCAACTATGATAAATTTTACTACGCTAGGCGCATCAGGAAAAGGACCGACTAGATCGATTCCCCGCTGTTGAAAAGGCCATGCTGCGGTTACCGGAACCAAAGGATTTTTTGGGCGGACTGTCTTTGGAGCGTGGTGTTGGCATGAAGCACATTTGTGCAAAGTCTCGACGGCATCCAAGTGCATGCCAGGCCAGTAAAAGCCTGCGCTCATAATTTTTGCCACCGCTATGTGCGGACCGGCATGGATTCTGCATAATCCTTTGTGGATTTCTCGAACCAAGTATTGCATGTCATGTTTGTCAACACATCGTAGAAGAGGACCTATATAGGACTTTCGGTACAGAATTCCATCGGCCATTTCATAATTCAACGCTTTGTTTTGAATTTTTCTTGCTTCCGCCTTTCCCTCTGGAAGAGTTCCGTGCTGTAAGAACATAATAATCGGAGACATCCAAGATGGGTTTCCGATTTCTACCATGTTTACGTGCCGTAAAGGAACAGACGGGTTTGAGAGAACCTCGATGCGCACCTCTTTCGCCAAACAGAACGCATATTTTCAGCAGTAAAAATGCAGATTGTGCTGCTGTCCAAAAACAGATCTTTAAAAATAGTAAACGAAGTCCAAAAATTATGATTCTGGTGCCATTAGAACCGTATTTCAAAGTAGCCTGTTATAGACTCAAGAAAATCCGTTTTTCGTTAAAACTGGAGTTGGCTGTAAAAGCTTGGACTGAAACTGTTTTCAGCCTTTAGCTTTCTAACTCGTGTTCGATTGATTCCGTTAACATGTTTCGTGATCACAACAACATCAAACATCAATATTAACAAGCAAATCATCAGGTAATCAACAAGAATCAAAACAACTTCATATTAACATCACTTCATCACATTTCAACAACATTTCATCATTAGATTAACTCTATGTTCAAAACTTTGTTTATGATCCTTTAGTGTTCATGGGTTCTCATCATAAAATAACTATTAACCACTCTAAATAACATGAAAATATAAGGATCTAAGTTCTTACCACTAGCTCAAGGCTAGGGGAGTTCAAGTGTAGAAAAATGGTGGTTAAAAGAAGATGAGAGAGGTCCTTGAGCTTCCGAACACACCAAGCTTGTGTGTATGATCTCTAACACCTTTGGATGCCTTTAGATTGCTTGGAATGAAACTTGAAGAAGGTGATGGTGGGTGTGTGTGGGTTCGGCCGATTAAGAAGAAGAGAGGATGAGAGAGTGTTTGCTAAATATTGTTGTGAGGATGAAGTGTGGTGATCTCATGTGCCTTTTTATTAACCATCCTCACCATTTATCCCTTGGGTAACATGTTCTATTATCCCTAACACAATCAAATAAAATAATAGAAAGAAATCAATGGGTGGGTCACCCATTGTGACCGTCGCCCAGGGGGGGGGGTATGGGGTTGGGTTTCAATGGATGGTTACTAATTCTTGTTAGAATTCAAGTATTAAGTTTGTGTGTTATGAGTGTTATTAATTATATTATGTGTTAGGGTGTTCGGGGACCCTACTAGCTCAGAAAAATAAAAACAATGTGTTTGACAATATTTTTGTGTTCCGGGTAAAGTCCAGTTGTTCGGTTGGGTGTTGTTCCGTTAAAGTGCTAAATTAATCCGTAAGGTGCCTTTTATAATATTTTTAGTGACACCTTTAATTCTCAACACTTAGGAAAGCGCACAGGACTATTTAGTAACTTTTCTGTATACTACTAGTTTGTTAACAAGCACATGTAAGTATAACACAGTAATCAGAAAGCAGTTAAGTGATTTAGCACAGTCATCAAGCACTTTAATTATTATTAATAAATTGTACGGTTACATGAAGTTTTTGAGGGTTGTCACATTCTCCCCCTGTTAAGAAAATTTCGTCCCGAAATTTAGCATGTGGTTACTGAGGAAGCTAGTTATGTTGCGTTGGTTTCCTGGTTTTCCTGGGGTGTCACATCATCCCCCGTTGATTTGGAATTTCATCCCGAAATTCTGCAGTAGCTTCAGCCTCAGTAGTGGTTGCACTTTTCTTAAACAGCTGGGGATACTTGAGTTTCATTTGGTCTTCTCATTCCCAGGTATACTCTGGGCCACGACGGGAATCCCAATGGACTCGGACGAGAGGTATTCTGGTACGCATGAGAATCTTAACATCTCGATCCGTAATCTCTACTGGTTCCCCGAGGAATCACAGCTGGTCGTCGATAGTGAGTTCCTTTAAGGGAACTATGAGAGTCTCATCTGACAGACACTTCTTCAGATTCGACACATGGAATACGTTGTGAACTCCGCTGAGTTCTGCCGGTAGATTTAGTCTGTAAGCGACTTTGCCAATTTTCTCAATGATTTCGAATGGTCCAACATAGCGCGGATTGAGCTTGCCTCGTTTGCCAAAACGAACCACACCTTTCCAAGGTGAGACTTTGAGTAGCACTCGATCCCCAACTTGGAACTCGAGTGGTTTCCTTCGCTTATCCGCATAGCTTTTCTGACGGTTACGAGCTGCCGCCATTCGTTGTCGTATCTGAGCAATCCTTTCGGTTGTATCCACTACAAGTTCTGGGCCTGTGATTTCGCTGTCGCCAACTTCTGCCCAACAGAAGTGATCGGAACTTCCGTCCATACAATGCCTCGAATGGAGCGGCCTGAATGCTGGTGTGGTAATTGTTGTTATACGAAAACTCCACTAACGGGAGGTGTTTTTCCCAGCCATTACCAAAGTCGATTACACATGCCCTAAGCATGTCTTCAAGGGTTTGGATGGTGCGTTCGGATTGCCCATCTGTATGTGGATGATAAGCAGTGCTCATATCTAAACGTGAGCCGAAAGACTTGTGCATTGCTTGCCACAGTTCAGAAGTAAAACGTGAGTCACGATAAGAAATGATGGAGGTTGGCACTCCGTGCCTTGATACCACTTCCTTCAAGTAGATGTTATCTAGGGTGGAAAACTTATCCATTTCCTTGATAGCCAGAAAATTTGCAGACTTGGTTAGTCGATCCACGATCACCCAAATGGTATCATTTCCGCGTTGAGATCTCGGCAGCCCAGTAACGAAATTCATGGAAATTTGCTCCCATTTCCATTTCAAGATCTCTGGTTGTTGGAGTAGGCTTGATGGCTTCTGATTTTCAGTCTTGACTCTCGCACAATTCAAAAATTTGCTAACGTTGGTTGCTATGTGGGCTTTCATACTAGGCCACAAGTATGTAGTCTTGAGATTATGGTACATTTTATCCGAACCAGGATGTACTGAATAACGAGACTTGTGCGCTTCGTCCATCACAAGCTCACGTAAGTTTTCGTAAAGTGGAACCCAGATGCGTCTGTTTACATAGTAGGCGCCGTTTTCCTTTTGTTCTAGCCATTGTCTCGATCCTCGTAGGGACACAGCCCTGATGTTTTCTGCTTTCAATGCTTCAACCTGAGCATCGCGAATCTGAGCGGGAAGGTTAGATGGGATGGTAAGCTGTAACGCACCTACACGCTTAGGTATAGTATTCTTTCGACTGAGGGCGTCGGCCACAACATTGGCTTTGCCCGGATGGTACTTGATCGCACATTCGTAATCGTTCAAGAGCTCAACCCATCGGCGTTGTCGCATGTTTAACTCCTTTTGCTTGAAGATATGCTCGAGACTCCTGTGATCGGTGTAAATGGTGCACTTGTGTGACAACTCGAGTTTCCAAGATTTCCATATTCGCATTAATTGCGCGTTAATTGTTTAAGTTGTTTGTTTACACGACTTGTTTGTTTCACAACTTTACACGTTTGTAATATGTTAAATCGTATTGTGATTGATATGTTATATATGGTGTGCCGTATAAGAGTGTATGTTGATATATGTCTTATATTAATATATGTGTCGTATGATTTATAAAATGGAACTTTTTCCAAACACCCCACCCGAAAACACCCCTCCTCACGAAAACACCTAAGTGTTTTCGTCCAATATGAAGCCGGTGAAAACAAGTTGGGCTTTGGCCCAGTAGTAATCGGTTTTATATATCTTGTTCCCCACTTCACGTAAAAGCTTAATCACTAAAACCGAAACCCTAGAGTACTCCTCCTGCTTGTGACGGCAACCTAGTACACTCAAAGCCTCGCTCGTCCTTCGATTCATTGTTTCTTCTGTTAAGGTTAGCGATCAACCGTAGATGATTGTTTGATTTAAAACAAGATTTATTATTTGTTTTAGGATTCATGAATTGGCTGTTTTTGTGCGATGTTTATGATCACATGAAAGGAGGATGTCTTAGTGGGTAAATATTTAGATTTACGTGACTGTGTTTGTTTGTGGTTGTATGACTACCGATTTACTTAATGATCATGAAATTGTTATGAATAAGGTTATATATTGGATATCTAGTGCTTACCTAAAAATAGTGGAGTCAACTTCTGTGATTAACGAACGGACTAGGATGTTGATGAATTAGGGCTACATGTTATAATGGTAATCATTGTGTTAACAGTGTGGTTAGCCGAATAAAGAATAGTCATTGTTATGAAACTGTTTGCTTGAATGTAACTGCACTATATGATGTGTGATCTGTGATTTGCATTAGTAATCTAATAACTGTTATTAAGTTGCTAAGGATCGAAGGAGATGACAACCGTCTGTCAGATCTCCGACGAAAACCCTCCACCCAACGAAAACCCTATCTCAACGAAAACACCTTGGGGATTTCATCGCCCAAGTGTTTTCGTCCAAAGGAGATTTCGGCCCAAGGGATTTCGGCCCAAGGGATTTCGGCACTTAAGGGATTTCGCCAAATAGAGTTTTCATCCAATAAGTGATTTCGGCCCAAGTGTTTTCATCACAAAGTTGTTTTCGTCGCCTGTAAACCCAATTATGTTTATATGTTAACTCTGTTATGTCTGTTAAGTGGTTAACCCTGTTAAGTATTAACTGTGTTATGTGTGTCAGTTATGTTAAGTATGTTAACTAGGTTATGTTAACTATGTTATGTAAGTTAAGTTCATTATGTATGATAACTCTATTGATTCTTATTAACTCTGTTATGCATGTGAACTATGCCAAGTGTATTAATCCAGTTAAGTGCGGTAACCTCGTTAAACCCATTAACACCGTTAGTTATGTTAGTGGATGATATTGTTAGATTAAACTGAGAAAGCCCTTATGTGAAACATGGATTGCTGAATGTGATTAACTGTTGTATGATGCATGATGTCAACTGCCAAACACACCCTGTGGTATTGATTGCATGCGAAACTTTACCAACATGTACTGATTGTGTATACGTGCATAACTATAGGACGTGACTGATTACTTGTGAGCACATAGTTTAGCATACCGAGCAAACCAAGGTGAGTTCACACTCTTTCCAAGGCATGGGATTCCCAATGGTTGGGAATGGTTTAATGATTTAAACGGTAATTACAACCATCCTCCATGGGTAGGATGCCAAGATTACACACTGGACTAACCCTCTATCACTGAAGTCCCTCATTTATATCGACTTAATCGCCGAGGCCTATGGCGAGCGGGTCATTAGTTAATAGCGCTATTAGGTTTAACAAACCTCACACCGTGCCAGTCAGACGGGCGTGTACTAATGGACTATAGGCAAAGGGTCAATGCTGATAGACATTGACTTATGTGACAACTCGAGTTTTCAAGATTTCCATCTTCGCATTTATTGCACGTTATTTTTTTTTGTTTTGTTGTTTGTTACTCGACTTGTTTGTTTCACAACGCTTACATTTGAAAAACGTTAAATCGTATTGCGATGATATTTTATATTTGGAGTGCATATTATATTTGAGTATATGATAATAGTGTAATTTGTGTTAATTGGGATTGTATAGTTTTTATGGATGTTTGGCCTAACACCCCTGCTAATATGAAAACACCACCCCCTTATGAAATCACCTACTCATGAAAACACCTTGTGTGTTTTCGTCCACTGGTGACCAACGAAAACAACAAATGGGCTTTAGGCCCAGTGGGGTATTATATATATTTATTTTATCACAATCTTCTCGGAGAAGTTTCTCACTTGTCAAACCTTATCTTATCACATTGTTTCTCTCTCTACCTCTGAAACCCAACAAACATAATTCCTCATTTGAAGCCAAAACCCCTGTTTAATCCTTGGTTAGTGATTTCATGATTCAGTTGTTTTAGTTGCATATCGTATGATTATTGGATGTTTAATCATGATGTATGTATATATTTATATATGTGATTATGTGATTGATCATTGTGTGCTTGTTAGATAATTATTATCTATGAACTGTCTGTATATTTGATGTTTTGATCAACAGTGGGTGTATGTTAATGAATGATAAACTAATTAAATTGGGATCCTGGTATCATATGATGTTGGCAAATTATATATTACATATCAATGATTTATTATATGACTTGTAAATGATTAATCATGTAACTGTAATGAGATTATAGTTGCTGGGTTTTGTTAACTGCTGTTGTTGAAGATGATGATCCCAACGAAAACACCCCCACCATTTTAAACTGGACGAAATCACTTATGTGATTTCGGCCCATATAATGTTTTCGGCCCAGATGTGTTTTTGGCCCACTTAAGTGATTTCGGCCACATAAGGGATTTCGGCTCAATATGGATTTCGGCCACATAAGGGATTTCGGCTCAATATGGATTTCGGCCAAGGGGATTTCAAACATAAAGGGTTTTCGGCTAGCTAGTGATTTCGGCCCATTCAGTTTTCGGCCCAACCAAAGTGATTAAATAACTGTTCAAGCCCACCTAAGTGTTTTCGGCTCTAAAGGGTTTTCGGCCATAGGGTGTTTTCGGCACTTATGTGTTTTTGGCAACATGTTAACTGTTATTATTAATGTTATTAATTTTGTTATTTAACTTAACTAACCATTGGAATAACTCAGTTAGTTTATTTAACTTTGTTAAATATGTATTTTGATAACTTCATTGTTTGAGTAACTCTGTTAGATGACAATTCTGTTAAGTTGTTAATTGGGTTAACTGACTTACTCTGTTTATTTATTATTCCAATGAAGTGGATTAATTATGTTATTCCATGAAATCTGTTAACTTTATTCACTCAGTTAACTTGCTAGTTCTGCTAGATGCCAACTCTGTTAAATGTATGGATGCAATTAACTGCTTATGTTGCATGATATGAACTGTCAAACACTCCATGATATTACTGTGACACTAGTTCCATGTGAAACTTTACAAACAATGTGAACTGATTGAGTATACGTGCACTATAGGACTTGACTGATTAATTGTGAGCACTTAACTTAGCATACCGAGCAAAACAAGGTGAGTTCACACTTCTACAAAGGCATGGGATTCCCGGGGTTGGGAATGGGTTGATTGATTATTTATGCTTAAGAGTTATCGGAATTACATACCATAGGCCTCGGGAGAGGAAGGTCAATGGTAGATACTACTAGACTAGTGATACATATACTTCTCTTCGCACACATGCCGAGATCGGCCCCGATACTAGAACAATCTTCGCAAACATGCCTGGAATGTCCGCGAACTATACTTTAATCTTCGCAAACATGCCTGGAGGGCCGCGATACAAATATACCTAGTCTAGAGAACATATGGGAAACCCCCACTAAACTTCGCAAACATGCCTAGAGGGCCGCGATACCATTACATACGATACCTGATTACTAAACGAACATACGATTTACGATACGAACATTATAACTAAATAACCAACTGTGAACTCGCTCAACTAGTTGTTGACTCTCTGTTACATGCCTTGCAGGACCTTAGGTACTTTTGGAGCTTGCACGGGAGGCACAGTCGTTGTGGACATGGATCGTGAATGTGTTGTTAAACATTATGACATTTTGTACTTAAACTTATGTTGGGTCTTACATTATTGCTTCCGCTACACACTTATTTATGTTTGGTTTTGAAAGCACCTATCGTATCGATGAATGACTTTTACTATTTACTTATATGTTCAATATGATTGGTGGGTTGATCCTGGTCATTTCACGCCTCCAAGCGGTGGTACTCCGCGAGTGGATTTTGGGGGTGTGACAACTTAGGGCACCTCTTACATTTTCATAGTAGTCGATACGCACGGTCTAGTAACACATGGGAAGCCCCCACTAATCTTCGCAAAAATGTCTGGGAGACCGCGATACGAATTAATACGATACATGGTTTACAAAACGAACATATGATTTACGAAACGAATGCTATAACTAAACAACCAACTGTGAACTCGCTCAACTTTTTTGTTGATTCGTTGTTACATGCCTTGCAGGTCGTTAGGTACTCTTGGAGCTTGCACAGGGAGGCGCGGTCGTTGTGGGACATGGCAGTGTGTGCCATGCTAAAAACATTACTTTATTTCGTACTTAATACTTACATTAGGTTTTTACAATTATGCTTCCGCTAAACACTTAACTACGTTTGTGATTTGAAACACCTTTCATATTATGTGGTTGAATTTTTATTTATTACTTGTTATGTTCAATATGATTGGTGGCTTGATCCTGGTCAGTCACGCCTCTAAGCGGTGATACTCCGCGTGTGGATTTTGGGGGTGTGACAACTTGGTACCGTACAGGTAATGTCTCCATATCTTAAGTGCAAAAACAATTGCTCCCAATTCCAAGTCGTGCGTAGTGTAGTTCCTTTCGTGAACCTTAAGTTGGCGTGATGCGTAAGCAATGACCTTGTCACATTGCATTAACACGCAACCCAGTCCTTGGATGGAAGCGTCGCAATAAACCACCAAAATCATCTGTGCCTTCAGGCAATGAGAGGATAGGCGTGCTACAAAGTCTATCTTTTAAGTGCTGAAAAGCAGATTCCTGTGCATCATCCCAATGATAGGTGACACCTTTCTGAGTCAGTGAAGTGAGAGGTTGCGCAATCTTTGAGAAATCCTTTATAAATCTTCTGTAATATCCTGCCAAACCCAAGAATTGGTGGATTTCTGTTGGTGTACGGGGTGCAGGCCAGTTCTTGATCGAGTCAACCTTGGATGGATCAACATGAATCCCATCCTTGTTTACCACATGGCCTAGAAAGTGGACTTTGCGAAGCCAGAAGTCACATTTCGAAAATTTAGCATACAGTTGCTCTGCTTGAAGGAGTTCCAGCATAAGTCTCAGGTGTTGCTCGTGTTCTTCCTGACTCTTCGAATAGATCAGGATATCGTCAATGAGTACTATGACAAATTTATTCAGGTAAGGTTTGCACGCTCTGTTCATGAGATCCATGAAGATTGCAGGTGCATTCGTAAATCCGAAAGGCATAACTAGAAACTCGTAATGGCCGTAATGAGTTCTGAATGCTGTTTTGGAGACGTCCTCCTCTCGGACTCTCAGCTGATGGTATCCCGATCTCAAATCAATATTAGAGTAAAAGCTCGATCCTTGCAGCTGGTCGAACAAGTCGTCAATACGTGGAAGAGGATAACGATTCTTCACGGTCACCTTGTTGAGTTCGCGGTAGTCAATACACATTCTGAAGGTACCGTCTTTCTTCTTTACGAATAACACTAGAGCTCACCAAGGCGAAGAGCTAGGACGTATGAAACCCTTTTCCAAGAGTTCTTGTAGTTGTGTGGACAGTTCTTCGAGTTCTGATGGAGCTAGATGATATGGTGCTCGAGCTACTGGTGCTGCTCCAGGAGCTAGCTCGATTTGAAACTCAACTTGGCGATGAGGCGGGAGACCAGGTAATTCCTCGGGAAATTCCTCAGGAAAGTCGCGTACAATAGGTATACCTTCAATTCTCTTCTCTTCCATTGATGTGTCAGTTACGAGTGCCAGAATGGCAGTGTGGCCCTTTCGCAAACACTTCTGGGCCTTAAGGAAACAGATAATGCCTACAACAGCACCACCCTTGTCGCCACGAATCACGAGGGGTTCTTTACCAGAACGAGGGATACGGACGATTTTCTCCTTGCAAATAATCTCCGCTTAGTGTTGGGATAACCAATCCATCGCAATGACAACGTCAAAACTACCCAGAACGATAGGAATGAGGTCGATAGAAAAGGTCTGATCGGCAAGGACAAGCTTGCAACCCTTAACTACATGTGTAGCCTCTAAACTTTTACCATTTGCTAACTCTACGATGTGCTTGGTGTTCAAAAGTGTTGGAGTACGCTTAAGCATTTGACTAACTTTTAAGGACACATAGCTAGTATCGGCACCCGAATCAAATAAAACAGTAACAAAGAAATCATCCAGAAGAAACTTACCCATCACAACGTTGGGATCGTTCCTTGCATCACCCTGACCAATCACGAACACACGACCCCTTGCCCCATTACCATTGTTGTTTCCCCCATTGCCGTTTCCATTCCCCTAATTGTTGTTGTTCTGGTTCTGATTTAGCTGGGGGCAGTCTTTCTTGAAATGGCTCTCAGCACCACATTGAAAGCACCCTCTGTTGTTACCTTGTTGTTGCTGCTGCTGGCGTTGATTTGGTGGGGCTTGCTATCGCTGCCGGTTCTGATTCGCTGGACGCTGTCTCCTGCAATCCCTTGCAACATGACCAGGCTTGGTGCACCGATGATAGTTGCCTTTACCACATGGCCCGCTGTGGTGCAAGTTACAGCGATTACATCTTGGGTGATTCCCCTTGTATCAACCCTGCCCTAGATTTCCAGAAGGTTGCTGACTGGGGCTCTTATGGTCCTTAGTTCTTCGTTGCTGAGACTGAGATTGAACGGAGGTAGAGCCTTTGCTCAAATTTCCATCCCATTTTCGGTTGTTGTCGCCAGGAGTATCAGTAGTAGCAGCGCTACTACGCTTGGGCAGCCTGTTCTGCTCAACTGCCTGATCGGTGAGACGATGAGCCAACTTGATGATTTGCTGAATGGTGCCAAGATTAGCTGAGGTTACGTGACTCTGAATCTCTGGTACAAGACCCTTGAGGTACAGCTCGATACATTTGTTGGGAGGGTCCACCATTGTAGGACACAAGACGGCCAGCTTGTTTGACCTCTTCGTGTATGCCTCGTTCTCAAACCCCGTTATCTTCAAATTGAAAAATTCCACTTCCAGCTTGTGGATGTCGTCACGACTGCAGTACTCTTCCTTGATCAGTTCCTTGAAGTCATTCCATGGGGTAGTATTAGCAACCGCCAGCCCTAGTAGTTGAACCTGTGCTTTCCACCAGGTTAACGCAACACCTTCGAGTGTCCCAGTAGCATATTTCACCCTACGATCTTCAGGGCATTCACACATCTCGAAGACAGACTCAAGCTTCTCGAACCAGTGAAGAAGACCTACAGCTCCTTCTGTGCCGCTGAAAGTACTAGGTCGGTAGTCCATGAAGGTTTTAAACGTACACACATGAGGTTGTGCAGGTTGACCTGTCGCGCGAGAATAAAAGACAAGGTTAAGCACAAAAGTGGGTTCGCGAAGGTAGGATCTAAACGTCCTAAGATGGGTTGATATGGCAGGTTATACCTCCTGCAGGAACAGCTGCGAGTGCCTCAGCAACTCGTTCATTGATCAAGGCCATCAACTAGGCTTGAGTGAGGTTGATACGTCCTCCGCGTCCGTTCCTGATCTTTACAGCGAAGCAACGTAAGTGAGAAAAGTGTCGCGAAAGTGCATAAGTGTGGGACGACAAGAGAGAGTAAGCACACAAGGTCCAAATAGCAATTATCACATCAACTAATGCATAGTGTGAACTATCTAACCGACAATATAACATAAATTATACCACCTATTGTGTCGAGTCTTGCACGTGGAGCGAAGCGTCATTGTGGTTCGTTGAGCACTGTACAGGTTATAGTCTGGTTTTGTCAAAAAGTTTTTCCCTTTTTAAAACCAAGTTCACTAGAACCAATGGCTCTGATACCAATCTGTCACACCCCCAAATTCCACCATGCGGAGTACCACTGCTTGGAGGCGTGACATGACCAGGATCGAACCACCAATCATATTGAACAACGTATTTAAGTAAGTAAATAAAACTAACCCCAATATAATTGGTGACCAAGAGGAAGTTAACCGAGTTCAATTTAAACAGCGGAAGAATTTGACGTTAAACCAAAACATAAGTTCGTAGTTCATAAGTTTAAAGACCCAGAACATAAGTTTCATAAGTTCATAAAGTTTATTTATTGAGTACGGGACAAAATAGTTCGCATCCCACAACGACCACCTCCATGTGCAAGCCCCATAGCATCTAGCGACCTGCAAAGCATGTAACAATGAGTCAACAACAAAGTTGAGTGAGTTCACGGTTGGTTGTCCATTTTAGAGTTGTTTCCAAAAAACGTAGTTTAATCTTAATCAGCTATCCAGCCGTGGGGGTTACCCCATAGTTCGAAAACGTTTATCAGTTAACCATCCCATGTCCACCTTCCCTAGCTATCCAGCCCGACACTTCGGCTGTGGGGGCTACCCCATTATTTAAACTACCAGACTCGTTTATCATATCGACTACTAACGAAAATTAATTGTGCCCTAGCGTCGGTGTCTATCATCACCGACATGCCATAGTCCATTAGTACACGCCTATCCGACTGGCACGGTGTGAGGTTTGTTAAACCTAATAGCGCTATTAACTAATGACCTGCTCGCCATAGCCTCGACGATTAAGTCGATACAAAAGGGAGGGACTTCGCTGATAGAGTTCTAGTCCAGTAAGTCTAATTCCGTCCCAACAGGATGAGGAATTCTCATTCCTGAACAGGTCTCAAGGACGAGGAATCCCTATTCCTGAACCCATTCCCATTCCCACCGGGAATTTCCATGCTTTGTAGAAAAGTGTGAACTCACCTCGGTTTGCTCGGTTAGATTCTCAAATATAGCTAACAGTCAAGGTCGGTCAATCACGTCCTAATATGATTACCAGTTAGTCATTTAGTGGTTTCAAATAGGGCACAAAGTTCCTACACGTATCTACTACATAACATGTATTCACTTTAATAGTTCACGGTCATATAACATTCCACCTATAGCTACTCGAGAGCAAGCATACGATATTGCACATATTACTTTCATTGACATATAACATGTTAGATCATCCTCAGTTAACATACTCGACATTTAGACACGCAAATTACTACTTATGTCATTTCAATTTAAATATCCAAAACTGGGCTGTTTTCGGGCATTTTAATAAAATAGTTACTTTCTTCCAAAAATTCCCAACTTTTTACCGAAGGTCTTAAACGATCCAGATATTATTGTGTAAAAATCTCGGGGTCCAATTCATCACCAATATTTTATAAAAATTCATTTTCCGGACTGAAATCAGATTTATCTTTTTCTGACTACAGTCCACGGAATAATTTATTTAAAATTCATCGAAAGTCCGATTTATGAAATTCCAGTGAGAGAATTACAAATACATCGGTGGCCATCTACAGTACAAATTTCATGATCTAACTCTACACAGAATTCAAGTTATGAAGGAAAACATCACGCATAATTTCAGCAGTAAAAATGCAGCTTGAGCTGCTGTCCAAAAACAGATCTTTAAAAATAGGAAACAAAGTCCAAAAATTATGATTCCAGTGCCATTAGAACCGTATTTTGAAATAGCCTGTTATAGACGGAAAAAATCCGTTTTTCGTTAAATATTGACCTGTTTACAGCCAACTGAAGTTGGCTGTAAAAGCTTGGACAGAAACTGTTTTCAGCCTTTAGGTTTCTAACTCTTGTTCGATTGATTCCGTTAACATGTTTAGTGATCACAACAACATCAAACATCAATATTAACAAGCAAATCGTCAGGTAATCAACAAGAATCAAAACAACTTCATATTAACATCACTTCATCACATTTCAACAAAATTTCATCATTAGATTAGCTCTATGTTCAAAACTTTGTTTATGATCCTTTAGTGTTCATGGGTTCTCATCATAAAATAACTATTAACCACTCTAAATAACATGAAAATACAAGGATCTAAGTTCTTACCTCTAGCTCAAGGCTAGGGGAGTTCAAGTGTAGAAAAGTGGTGGTTAAAAGAAGATGAGAGAGGTCCTTGAGCTTCCGAACACGCCAAGCTTGTTTGTAAGATCTCTAACACCTTTGGATGCCTTTAGATTGCTTGGAATGAAACTTGAAGATGGTGATGGTGGGTGTGTGTGGGTTCAGCCGATCCAGAAGAAGAGAGGAGGAGAGAGTGTTTGCTAAATATTGTTGTGAGGATGAAGTGTGGTGATCTCATGTGCCTTTTTATTAACCATCCTCACGATTTATCCCTTGGGTAACATGTTCTATTATCCCCAACACAATCAAATAAAATAATAAAAAGAAATCAATGGGTGGGTCACCCATTGTGACCGTCGCCCAAGGGGAGGGGGTATGGGGTTGGGTTTCAATGGATGGTTACTAATTCTTGTTAGAATTCAAGTATTAAGTTTGTGTGTTATGAGTGTTATTAATTATATAGTGTGTTAGGGTGTTCGGGGACCCTACTAGCTCAGAAAAATAAAAACAATGTGTTTGACAATATTTTTGTGTTCCGGGAAAAGTCCGGTTGTTCGGTTGGGTGTAGTTCCGTTAAAGTGCTAAATTAATTCGTAAGGTTCCTTTTATAATATTTTTAGTGACACCTTTAATTCTCAACACTTAGGAAAGCACACAGGACTATTTAGTAACTTTTCTGTATACTACTAGTATGTTAACAAGCACATGTAAGTATAACACAGTAATCAGAAAGCAGTTAAGTGATTTAGCACAGTCATCAAGCACTTTAATTATTATTAATAAATTGTACGGTTACATGAAGTTTTTGAGGGTTGTCACAGAACGTTCAAACAATGTTCCGCCACGTCTCTTGGTACGCCTCTCATGTCCGCTGGGGACCATGCAAAAATATTCATATTCTCGAACAAAAGTTGTTTAAGTCTTGCGCGAATTGCTGGGGACACGACAGGTCCTAGCAAAACAGTTTGCTCAGGATATTCGCTGTTGAGTACCCATTGCTCTGGTTCGTTGGAAGATGACTTTGCGACTTTCATTGGAGGTTCGTCATCAACAGGCATGACCTCCTTTCTTGAATATAAAATTGCTACGCCTGTTTTTGTTGGAAAACCGCAAGCAACATGCGGTATGGAAGTAATCATGCTAAACTCCCTTTGCGAACGTCTTCCCAACAAAACATCATGACGGGACGTAGCTGGCATAACCATAAAATTGACCGACACCGTGCGCGAGTGTTTATCATCAGAAAGTGTAACAGGAAAAGAGATCTGACCCAGGGGAAAGACGGCTTCACTGTAGAAACCAGTTAGTGGGAAATCAACTGGTTTCAAGCGCGCCTTGTCCTCCAGGTCTAACTGCTTGAAACATTGCTCATAGATAATATCCATAGAACTGCCTGGATTGATAAACATATAATCAGTACGGTAATGGCCAAAAAGACAAGTTATGACAACCGGTCGTTCCTCTTAAGGACCTCCTGGTACTACAGTAAAAATCACTTGTTGCTCATGCCAATGTTGATTATGACTTAGTTTGTTATTGTGTCTGCGCAGTGGTCCTCCTTTCACCATGTACGTTTGCTTTGTTTTCTTATTGCTTGGACTGTCAGTTCCATGAGTGATCTGATAAACGTCTTCCTAAACGTCTTGTAGCAAGTAACTAAGCTCTCCTTGATAGTTTTCATCATTGGTCTGGGTGTCCCGCTGTTGTGATAAATGCGGGCCCAGCCTTGCATAAACAAATTGTCGTCTCTGAGAGTGTTGCTCTTCACGATGATCTCTATGTCTAGTGTGGTGTGAGACTGGGAATTAACTTCTGTATCTTCGACCGACATGTACGATGGTGAATCATAATGTAAAACTCGAGGTGCGGTTGGGGTTCGCACCTGAGCTGCAGGTCTACGTGCATGTGATGCTGTCTGGGCGGTTTGTGCACAAAGTTGTGCATAAACTGCATTCAAGGCCCTTTGAGATTTAACAAACCAAGAGATCGGAGTTTCACTAGGAGGAAGGATTGAACTGATCGGAATTTCAGGTTGAACTCCTGGAGTAACAGGATCATTCACATGATTCGCATCCTGTTGAACATCGTTCTCATCGGACGCTTCTTCCACAATTCTGTCGACCCGAGAAGTATAAACAAAATTGCCTCTGTTCTCGGATCGAGGACCTGGTGGTTGATTTGATGGACCTTCTGCCATTGAAAACAGAAGAAAGAAAGAAATCGAACGAGAAGATGAGAATAAAAGTAGACATCGGTGGGCGCCAATGAAGAAACACCAGATCTAAATAACCGAAATCAATCAGATCTAGGGGTAGGGTTTCTACATAAAATGGTTAATCCTCTCGTCGATTGCTGATGGCAACTACTTCGTCGGAAATCTCTGCAAAATAGAAATGTCATTAGCCTCGTCATGAGGAGAATGGGGTTCTCTCCATGACCATCCTCCGGCGTAAGGTATAAGTACTATGATCTCAAATAAGATGAAGTAGTAAGAGTGAAAGTATGTGAAAGTAGATGATTAGATCATACCTGAATTCTCATATTTAGAACCGAAGTTTAGCGCAAAAAATGTAAAAGAGTTAATAATGGAATTCTCTTTTCTGTTTGTCAGTTATCTCCCCATCCATGCACATGGATCGTGAGTTTAATCACTGGCTGGGGAGATGCCACGTGGAAAGTGGTTCGTTATAGATCTGCCTTTAAGTCGTTGCCATCATCATGATTTAGATGAGCGTTTAAGATGCTGCCACGTCACATTCGGTTATAACCGAATGAGGCTATGCACGATGATCACTTAAGGCCTTCTAGAAGATCTACAGCTGTAAACCATTTTACCTTTGCAACATGTCCATTCTGTTATAACAGAAAAGATTCCTTTGTTCAAGTCCTTATTTCCTATGCGCGGATATGTTCAAGACTTGTCTCTTGTTAAATCTTCAAGTTTACCTGTATCCTTGCGCGAGCCCACGCAAGGGTGTTAATTGAACATTTGCCTTTCCTTTCTCCGGCGCACGGTTACCGAGGACTGATCTTTCCCAAATCTTTACCAAGACACATTACGCGGTCGCGTAAGGTCTGTTCAAGATGAACTTGGAATGTAATTATGATATGGTCCTCTGCGTTTGCATAGGGATTTTGGGACCATACCCCTTCAGTATGGTTAATGTGATTTTTTTAAGATATTTTATTAAGTTATTGTTTTGGCATACATAAAGTTTATATTCTTTGTTTTATTTTGAAAACAAGTATTTGTGGAATATATGGTGAATGTTGATGATAAGCTAACCATCTAATATTTGATATAATTAATTTGTTATGAAGTTATTTACTAAAAATATATGGTTCAGATTTAATTGTTATTTCTATTCATATATATTTTACTTGAACTGAATATATTAAATAAATTAAGTAGCTGTCATTAGAAAATTGGGTTTAAGATTATTTTATGGCTTATGTAATTGGCTGGTACATATAAAAGTATTCTTAATCTATTTGTTTTGTTTGTACATCAATAGCACATGCCTTAAATGATAAGAATGATGAAACCATATAAACATATTCTAAGTCGATATGAGCTTTTATTATACGTGATGTGTGTAAAATGCAACATATAAATTACATCAAATGAGGCATAAAACTAACCCTTTTTAAGTACTAATATTGGAAAAAGAGTGTTTTTGTCTTCCTTTTGTATTTTCAGGATTAAATAAGCTCAAAAACGCAAAAGAAGCAAAAAGACAGCTAAATCCAACATAAATACAAGGAAAGGAACATTAGTGGACTGCCCGACCCCTCAACGGCACCTTCCAAAGCAAAAAAGAGAAGACAGAAGGCTGAACACGCCCCGTGCTCAGCCAGCACGGGGCCGTGCCCAAGAAGCAGCAGAAAAGACAAATCTATAGAAGCTTCTATTGCCCATCACGGGGCCGTGCTCAGCGGACACGGGGGCGTGTCGAAAGTACAGCAGGCGCATTTATTGTAATTGCGAATTACAATTAATGAGGAGAGAGATTGTCAGACGGACACGGGGCCGTGCCCAGCGGACACGGGGCCGTGTCCAACACTCTGTTCAGCCTATAAATAGGAGTGCTTGGATTCATTTCATCTCATCCCTTGGCACACCACCTCTCTCACACTTCATCCACCACCCACCACCATCACAACACCATCATCCACCACCATCATCCATTGTCCATCGTAGAGTGTGTGAGTCATCTCGGGATCCAAGATTTATCGTAAGAGTTCTTCACAATCAAGGCCATGTTTGCCTAAGTCTCTTACATCACTTGGTGAAGACAAAGTGTCTAGTATAATACTTTTTATTTCTAATCTTTTGCACTTTTTATTTGGTTTTGTATTAATGACTTTAATAACTAGTTACTTATGTTGAAGGTGATCTTTCCTTATCGTTTGTCCGTGGTGTCTTGGCATTATTTTACTGTCTATATAAAATAAAGGATTTTCACCATTCATATCTCCACGGTCTATATGGAGGTATGTTGGCTACCTGGTAGGGGGTTAAGGGAACGGTTTGGTAAAGGTCTTGCCATTGTTCAGCGTTTAGAGGTCCTGCAATGGACCTGGGTCAAATTTAGTAGGACCTCCTTCAATACTTCACGGTATTGGATGGCGGGGGTCCAAACTCTTTGATCCCCTCATAAGTTAACTAGTATTAATACTATAACCCGTCTATTTAGGACTGTATCCCTGCTGACTCAGACTACTTAGCCGAGGGTAACGTCACCGCCAAAAGCGGGGCCTACCACAATACTGCATTAATAACTTAATTCATTATCTTCCAATAATCCACCCTTTTAGGATTGTATCCCTGCTGACTCAAACTACTGGGGTGAGGGTAACGTCACCTTCAAAAGAGGGGCCTACTACAATAACTAAGATAATCTCTTAATTATGTGCAAAAGTGCGGAAATAATCAAAGGTTATACTAGATACGAGTCGGAACCAAGTGATTCATCTTGTCTATCTGTTTTTCTTTTATTTTTATTTTCAGCATTTTTAGTTTTCTTAGTTTAAAACATTTTTCTAAACTTTTATTTTGGTTAGACGTTGAGGATAAACCGGTACTAAAAGCTCTTGTGTCCTTGGACGACCTCGGTATCTTACCAACACTATAATACACTCAACGATGGGTGCACTTGCCCATATGTGTGTTTAGTGTCAGTGAAATATCGTGTTTTATAAATTTAAAACTTGGCTAAAATAAGTGTTAAAAAGGGCTTAAAATATACACCTAAAATATACGACACTTACCGCACATCAAGTTTTTGGCGCCGTTGCCGGGGACACAAGGATTTTAAGAAAGTTAGGAATCAACGGCCTAATCATCTTTTATTTTTTCTTTTTATTTTTTAGGATTTTCTTAGTTTTTCAGCTTCTGGAGAGCTCAGCACGGGCCGTGCCCGCTGAACACGCCCCCGTGCTCAATCATTGGAACTGGCAATCCTGTTTTACATCAGACAGTAAGCTGAACACGGGGCCGTGCCCACTCAACACGCCCCCGTGCCCAAGTTTCAGTTACTGAAAACAGAACCGTTAGATCCCGGCGGTTGGTAATTTCTGACATAAACATGAGTGATAGTAATTATTTTTACTTTCGGCACTCTTATGGTATGTGGTGTCCATTATGTGGTGGCGAACATGAAGAAGTAAAATGCTACTTCCTAAATTATAGGCCCCACTACATGGACCCACCAACTTCTCACGACCTTAAGAGGGGCGAAAGTAAAAATAAGCACTATTTCTCCCTCGAATGCGCCCAGCCAGATATTCTAGGGGAAATGCTCCTTGACGATTTATTTCAACTAGAAGATCTAGTTCAGAACTGGTTAGAAGAGCTTAGGAAGGATTTTATTAATCCACCCCAAGACGATAACCATGAAGAAAAGTTGGAACCGCATTCCGACAACCTCATTGCTCCCGAAAATACCTTCGTACCTAGCAAAGACTTGGACGATAGTCGTCCCTGTGTCGATTGTGCCGTGAAGGACTCTCCATCGACTTCATTCGGTGCATACATAGACCTGAGCGATTCGGCATACACCTTCTTTAACAAGAGCCCGGGAAAGGGTTGGACTTGTCCACCTAGAATAAAAATAGGAATTACCCTCACCGACAACCTCTTACGTTCTCGCCTTAGTCTGGGGCAATTAAGGTATATTAGGCACTTTGGGGTTGTTCCAACCAGTCAGGAACCACCCGATACTAACAAGTGCCTTAAAAAACTAGACAACTTCATAAAACAGTCCCTAGACACGGGGCCGTGCCCAGCCAACACGCCCCCGTGTCCATCGAAAGATTCCATTCTGATCAGTACGTCAGAATACGGACAAACTGTGTCAAAACTCCACCTTCACACGGGGCCGTGTCCAGGATGCTGTCATTTTCTATAAATGCAGCCAAGAATTCTGTGACAACCCGCACAAAACCAGGTATCCGTACAACTTAATTAATGATTAATTACTGCTTAATTACTGTGCTTGTTTGAACTAGCTGATGAACTGCTACTTGAATACCGATACATGAACTTACTTGCATCATACTGGCTTGCTGTCACTACATTACTTACATGCTGAACCCTAGTGACAAACATGATGCACAAAAAGCACAGTAGCACTAAACGGATACACAGTGAACATGCTGATATAACCAGCATCAGGCAGACATTGCCTCTAAGGCCTATTAAGAGCCTCAAATATTTTGACTACACTGGTAGTGAGTGTAGGGTTATAAGGATTGTGGAACTGCGTCTCTAGGAATAAGATACACTGATTGGATGTGCCTAAAACGTACTTTAAGTACAAAACACAGCACTTTAATAAATAATCCAGCTTCTAGCTGACTAGTAAAGTGCCAAAACATGGGGAAAATAACACTAGACACTTTCTAAAGTGTCGGGAAAACAAAATGTGTCATTAAAAATAATAATAACGACACTTTAAAGCTTTTGTAACGCTTTAACGGATTACTATCCAACTGAACAACCGGACTTTACCCGGAACATGAGAATATTATTATTTTCACTACTTATATTTTTCTGAGCTAGTTAGGGTCTCTGATTACCCTAACACCCGTCATAACACGCTATATATTACTAACAAGGTTAAACACTTAACTTAACCTATTTAACATAACTATTGACCTAACTAGCACTTGTAACCGAACTAGATACCCCCCCCCCCCCTTGTAACCGGCCCCAACTATAGGGAACACAATTTGTACTTCTTTGATTTTATAATCTCCTATGTCTAGTATCAACTAGACACTATATCCAAAGGGTAATGCACACTAATTTGCCTATTAAATCTAAGCTTGACACACTAATCACTTCACTTTCCAAAATTCACCAACACAATTCTCTCTTGCTCTAGAAACTTACGGCCAAACATCCCTCTCCCATTCATCCTATTTTCGATCTTGTTCAAGCAATTCTAAGTTCATACAAACATCAAGGGTCACGTATTAGGAGTCTTGGTGCACTCGGAGCGCGAAGGACCACTTTCTTTGGCTTTTATCCACTCGTTTTTCGCCAAGAATCTTCCCTAGCCTTGAGCTAGAGGTATATTGTTTACAACTCATTTTTGAACTAATCTAAAGTGGTTAAAAGGAATTATGTCGGTTAAATCTCGTTAAAATGCAAGATGATGCACAAAAGTTCACTAAAAACATGAAAAATGGTGGTTAATAGCATTTAAGTTGTGTAAAAATTGTAGTATTTGAAATATGTGGTTATTTAGACCCGATCTATGATGTGGTAGCTCGGATCATCGTTTAACCCGACTTTGTAAGATCATGGATCTTCACATAAGCTTGTTTTTAGAAGAAACAAGGGTTAAAAGGTGAAACTCTACCACACATGAAACATGAACTTGTGTAAAAATGCTTTACTCGGGTAAAAGTGTTTTAACGTGTACAAAAGTTGTTTTCTTGTTTAACCCGCTAATCGGACACTTATAACACGATTTAATAACATCTAAACCGCAAAACAGCAAGCTGAGTCACTGTTTCAGCCGCCTTCATCAGGCTGTAAACAGACTTTAAAAACTCGAAAAACGGAATTTCAAAAGGCTAAATCGTGTCATTTCGAAAAACGAAGAAAATGGCGCTGGAATCGTATTTTTCTGATGTCGGTTACTATTTTAAAAACCTGTTTTCGTGACAGCAGCTAAGGCTGTTTGTTACTGCAGTAAATTGGGCTGTGCGTTTTCAATCACAACTTAAAACCCGAACCGAACCAGCCCCTGAAACTTTTATCTAAGATGGTCACGGATGTATTTGTGACCCTCAAACTGGAATTTCGATAAACGGACATACGAGGAATTTTTGACGAATTTTTCCACAAACTGTGATCAGAATGTGACAAATCTGATCACGGTTCGGTAAACGATTTTCTATAAATTATTGATAGGAAACTGGACCCCGATATTTTTATACAAACATTTTTGGGTCGATTAGGACGGCCCGTAAAAATTAGGGAATTTTTGGAAAGGGTTAAGTATTTTATTTAGTCGTCCGAAAACAGTCCAGTTTCCACATATTGAAACTGAAACCACAAGGGTAGCGTTTCGCGTGTTAAAACGTAAGGGTTGATTGTTGATAATCATGGGTTTTTTTCAAAAAGAAAATGATACGCTTGGAAGCGTGGCCACCTCCAGTTACAGAGGAAACTCTGGCGAAATTTTCTAAAAACCTAACACTTAGGCTTATTTACACAACAAGTGTTAGAACTATTTTCGACATATTTTCGAAACATAAATTTCGCCAGAACTATATTTTACTAAATATTCGGAGGTTGGATTTTCACAAGAGTTAACGTGATAAATATATTTTGTCACCACACTGTTTATGATTATGTTGCGAAAATACATAAATATTATTTTAGAGTAAAAATAATATTTACAAGCGTTAATGATTCCAAAACTTTACGAACGCTTCCACATTAACATATAAGTTACACCGGTAATTATATTACCACTCGATTATTAAAACGTAACTTACGCACATGTATTGTATCCCCCATCCTTGGGAAGAAGTATAACTACCAAGTGTATACAGAACATAAACACGAAATAGTTGTCTAACTATTTCCCAAAGACTTAAACTATAAAGCTAAAGCACGGCCGTCCGTCTAATAGAATTAGCACTTGTAGGTCGTTACACAGCTTACTGTATTGGAGACACTTGGTAGAGACGCGCATTCACTGTGAGTTCATGTCCCCCTTTTCTCTAACTGTTTTCAGTTTTCTTAACTGCGGGGGTGAAATACATGTTACTTTGTTTACAAGTACTATTATACACGGTATGATTAACGTAAGGAGGTTTTAGATCATGTGAATGGGTAGTTAGAACACCGAGGGACTTAAGCGGTAGATCTATCTGGGTGTAGCGAGCCCAACCCCTGAGCCCGCATAATGGACCAGGTGGTGACTTTGTGCCCCAACGCCAAATATGCTAGGTTTGTATCTTCCTACTTGCATCTCACAACATGCTAATGGCCTTGCAAACCATTGGTGATCACAAGTCCTCTTACACTGCTACATACCAGGGAACTTTTATACTTACAAGTGTTTTACTTACTCACTTGCACATGAACTCGCTCAACATTATTGTTGATTTTTCAACTTACATGTATTTCAGGAAATTAACGAGATCTGGCACGGTATGGCACGTTTTCCGCTGCACTAGTTTCCAAGGTCATCCGGGGTTTAGGGGATGTGTCTCTTTCCTGGACAAGACACAGTCCTTAAACCATGTCTATGTCATGTTTCAAGTTTGTAATGGTTGTTGAACAAGATTATGTTTGTCAGGGTACGTTAAAACAATGGTATTGTGTTTGGGTTTCAAAAACTTAATGGATGATCTTGCATGTTTTTAACTCATATAGCTTTGGTATGATTAAGCTATGGTATTAAGGAGTCACACCAAAATTAACCACGCTTCCGCAAAGCCAGGGTGTGACAGCTTGGTATCAGAGCTCTGATCATAGCGAACTAGGATTCTTTCTCGAGTCTAGACTATGATCACTAGGGCTCTCACGAAAACATTTTTCTGCATACCACTTAAGTCCAGATCCACAACTTTTTACAAACAAATGTTGAGCACATTTTACTAATTATAGGCTCAGCTTGGAGGGCTGAGGATCGATCTGGAGGATCGAGATGATCAAGGTAGTTGAGCACGTTGGTTTGTTATAGGATCGATCTGGAGGATCGAGGTTTGGTTTAATTGAAGGATAGAGCAGTCTTGTAGACTGGATGAAATTGGCTAGTAAGACTAGGAGAAGTATGTGATACCTTACTTGGTGACTTATGTGATTAACTGATTATATGATTGATTATTATACGTGTTCGTGTTACAAACGTTATGCTTTCATCAAGTACTAGAAGGATGGGCACTACGAACCCCATGACCATAGTATCAGACGACATAGTTCAACGAAGCACGAGGTGTACATTTCTGATACTACCGGCACAGACAATGACGACTTTCAGCCCTTTGTGCACTGCCTGAAGTCGTAGCAGAGCCTACTGATGGCCATCTTGTTGGGAATTTGCCACTGGCAGTGATCCCTGCTCCTGTGCCCCTTGCCGCTTATCTCGTTGTTGATATGCCCCCGACGTTGTCTCTGAAGACGATGTCGAACTATTAAGAGGAGGACCCACTTGAGGGCAAGGCCCTATTGCTGCTGGCATTAGACTACTACATGCGGACACTCCTGTAGGGGGAAAACTCATTTCCCTATCCCAGACTCATTTGAGTCTCTGACATCCGCATCTTCGCACATACAGGGAATGCTGCACTACTTACACGACGCCTACCCTGATATGGCATCACCAGCTGCACCGGATCCCGCACGCAGATTTGAGTTTGATCGCGATAATGAGGACGATTCTGTTTTTCCGCCTGGTGTTGATCCAGACCATGACAATGAGTTCATGCACTTAGACCAGCCCTTGGGGGATCCTGTAGCCCCTGTCGACCCCTGTGTTTGTTGATCCAGTTGATTTTGAGATAGAGTTTTTGATTCGGAGCTAGCCGTGGCCCCTGAGCCAGGCGTTGCTCCTGACCCCGCATTGGAGCATGACCCTGTTCATGCCGATGCACCTGCTGTTGCTCCTTGATTGATCATCTGCGTGGACGAGAGAAAATTTGGGGTAACTGTGCAAGACAATTTATTATTACGGGGGCCCACGTAATAACGACTTGTAGTGCACAGGAATCCTGGTGGACTCTGCGGGTCGAGCTAATGATAACCCATGCAGCAGGAAATAACCTAAACACGAATGACCAAGGCGATGTAGCCTCGAGTTCATTCTATTACAAGCAACAAGCCAAATTGGCCAGCCTATGTGAAGGCTCGAAAATTTACTTCCCCACTCATACAGTGAGTATATTTACGTGTAAAATTAGGCGATTTCATGATGGCTTATGGTGCTATGTATCTCATAAGACAATTGACACGTTGTCTAGCCCGCATTATTCCGACAAGACGGAATGTCACCGGACGTGACACGAACACCAGTACGTTGTCAAGGACAGAAGCCGAGCTGCAAGAACGCATCTCACAGGCAAATGCACGACCTGAAGCCCTCCGCTCTAAGCACAACGATGGTATTACTGGAAATAACCCTCCAACTGGCTGCACCTATAAACAGTTCCTGAACTGCAAGCCTTTGGACTTTGATGGAGCAGGAGGCACCGTTGCATTTGTTCGTTGGTCCGAAAAGACCGACTCCATTCTAAGAATAAGTAACTGTTCGCCCCAACAGAGTGTTACCTACATCTCAGGGATATTTCTAGATGGCACACTCTCTTAATGGAACCTCCAGGATTAGATCCCTGGTACAAGATGCTACTTATGCACTGAGCTGGGACGAGCTCAAGGGAACGATTGAGAAGAAAGGTTGCTTTAAGACTGGAATTCAGAAGCTTGAGGTAGAGTTCCGGAATTGAAAATGGAAGGACCAGAGATTCCGGAATACATCCAGCAATCTCACGACTTGTCTAGGGTCGTCCCCTACTTAGTCAAACCGGAGTTCAAAAGGATTGAACGATTCACTTGGACACTTGCACCCCAGATCAGGGGTATGGTTACTACCTCGAAGCCTCGACCATTGCAGAGGCTAATTTATTTATAACATGAGGTGTTATGTGGATGAATTATGGATAGCATGAGGTGTTATGTGTTGATATTGTTAATGCATACGTGCATTTTGGTTGCGATGACCTAACCTACGTGAAACATCTTTTAGGAAATGCCTCCAAAACGGGGTGTACGCATACCCACCAACGAGGTGGAACTTCAGGGAATCATCACTGCAGTCATCGCACAATACGAGGCCCATCACTCCGAACGCAACGGAGGTACCTCAGGAAATAACCCACCCAACGGCTGCACCTACAAGCAATTCTTAGACCACAAACCTCGCGAGTTCGACGGCACCGGGGGTGCCTTGGCCTTCGTACGCTGGGTTGAAAAGACAGATTCTGTTTTACGATTGAGCAAATGTGACCACGAACATCAAGTCAAGTATATAACTGGGCTATTGATGGATGAGGCTCTGTCATGGTGGAACCATCAAGTTCGGACGATGGGCGAGAATGCTGCGCATGCTATGACGTGGAACGAACTGAAAAATTTGATGCGTGAAAGATATTGCTCGAGGGCAGAAGTCCAGAAATTGGAAACAGAACTGTGGAACTTGAAAATGAAAGGACCAAAGATAGCAGAGTATGTGCAGAGATTTAACGAATTATCACAAGTTGCCATACTCCTGGGGACACCAGAGTTTAAGAGAATTGAACAATTCGTAAGGGGATTGGCACCTCAGATTCTAAGCCTGGTAACAGCATCAAAACCCTCAACGATCACCGAGGCTATCAACATAAGCATAGCACTCACGGAAGAAGCAGTTAGACAAGGAAAATTTTCCACTGCGGAGGAGAAAAAGGAGACTGCTATAAAGGCATCTGGGGATAACAAGAGGAAGCTTGCAAATTTCAAGATGGTTACTCGGGTAAGTAACAAGAAGAAGGCCAAAAAGGGAAAAGATTACAAGGGTATCCTACCTAAGTGCGACAATTGTTTACGTTATCATGTCGGGCGATGCAAATATGGAAATTGTGGTAACTGTGGCAAGGTGGGACATGTCAAGGAAACTTGTTGGCAAAATACTGAACTTAGTAATGGGGGCCAAGACGGTAGTGAGAATCACGAAGGGGACAACGACAATGATAATTGTCAAGGCAGGATGAGTGATAAACAGAAGCGTGCTCGAAGATGTTTAAACTGTGGAAGCAGAAAGCATTTCAGAAGGTATTGCCCGAAAAGCAATCAGACGCAAAGATGAAAGTTCCCCATCGGAGCTAGGGAGGCGCGCCAGAGATCCAAGCATGGATAGCGGTACGTCCCACATTACTCAATATTATGCGTCTGTATTGCCAACTACTGTTGCAAATTTTACGATCCACAATTCTAGTATTCAAGGACATAATTGGTTTACGTAGTGAGTGAGTAGTTATTCCAGTACCCATTAGAACTAGCTTAGGGGAAGCTAGTGGAAGCCAACGCAGTAACTGGAATCGGCACGATAGAACCCGGAGAGCGTAAGTTTACGCTAGATCTATTGCCAGTTGAGTTTGGAAGTTTCGACGTGATGATTGGGATGGACTGGTTGACGAGCAACCATGCGGAGATTGTCATCCGCGCCCCGACAACGAACGAAGAAATGATCGTGACTCATGGAGCAGGATACGCTCCTACGGATTATCAGACTAAGAAGACCCAAAAATTCTCGCACAAAGGATGTGTTGCATTCTTGGCTCATGTTATGGGAAAGGAAGTCGAAGAACCAAAACTCGAAGATATCCTTGTGATTGGAGAATACCCTGAAGTCTTCCTCGAAGACTTGCCGAAATCATCTCCTCACGATTAATCGAATCCCGCGTCGATTTAATTCCGGGCACTGCACCCGTAGTCGATGCATCATAGCAACTTACATTTTCGGAGATGCAAGGATTGACAGAGAAGTGTTGGCAATGGTTAGGGAAGGAAGATAACAGACCAAAATTTCCTTTTGGGGTAACCCCATTTCTACTCGTCAAAAGGAAGGATGATGATTTTCAAATAAACATCAACTACAGAGGATTGAACAAGCTGACGATTAAGAATAGATACCCTCTGCCAAGAATCAATGATCTGTTTGATCAACTGCAAGGCTCAAGCTTTTATTCAAAGATCGACTTACGATCTGGATACCATCAGCTAAGGATACAAAAGGAGAGTATCCCAAAAACAGCCTTCCAAACTTGTTATGGGCACTACGAGTTCCTCGTTATGCCGTTTGGTCTGACAAACGCACCTGCAGCCTTTATGAACTTGATGAATAGAGTTTGCAAGCCATACTTGGGCAAGTTCGTGATTGTGTTTATCGACGACATCTTGACTTATTCAAGGACAAAGGCTGAGCACGAACAACATCTAGGAGCTATTTTGGAGCTGCTAAAGAAGGAACTGCTGTACGCCAAATTCTCCAAGTGCGAGTTTTGGCTACGCGAAGTCCAGTTTCTTGGACATGTGGTTAATGGAAATGGGATTCATGTTGATCCCACAAAGATCAAGGCAATCAAGAATTGGGAAACGCCTACAACGCCAACCGAGATTCAACAATTCTTGGGTTTGGCTGGCTACTATCGAAGGTTCATCGAGGATCTCTCGAAAATCGCTCAACCTTTGACGCTCCTCACGCAGAAGGACAAGACGTTTGATTGGGGAATCAAACAGGATGAAGCATTTCAGATATTAAAGGATAAGCTTTGTAACGCGCCAATCTTAGCTCTACCAGAAGGTACCGACAATTTCGTGGTATACTGCGACGCATCGCGTCAAGGATTGGGTTGCGTGTTGATGCAACGCCAAAAGGTTATTGCCTACGCATCGCGCCAACTGAAGGTACACGAAAAGAACTATACCACCCACGATTTGGAGCTTGGCGCAGTGGTTTTTGCACTAAAGATCTGGAGACACTACCTGTATGGTACGAAGTGCACAATCTTCACAGATCACAAAAGCCTACAGCATATATTCAACCAGAAGGAGTTGAATATGAGGCAAAAACGATGGGTTGAGTTGCTAAACGACTACGACTGCGAGATAAAATATCATCCAGGGAAGGCGAATGTAGTCGCCGATGCCCTAAGTCGTAAAGAAAGAATCAAGCCCATAAGGGTTAGAGCTTTGGAAATGATCATACGAACCGATCTTTCCTCGCGCATTCGTGCTGCACAAAAGGAAGCTCCCAAGGAGGGAAACCTTGAGGAAGGATATCTCCGTGGAATGGAAAAGCTTTTGGTACCAAACGAGGAAGGAACGTTATGTTTTGAGAAAAGGATTTGAGTTCCTCTGTTTGGTGGATTAAGGGAAGTTATTTTCGACGAAGCGCACAAGTCACGGTACTCTATCCACCCTGGATCGGATAAGATGTACCAGGATCTCAAAGATTATTATTGGTGGCCTAGGATGAAAGGCGACGTTGCTGTTTACGTGAGCAAATGTTTAACGTGCGCTAAGGTCAAGGCGGAATACCAGAAGCCTTCGGGACTTCTTCAACAACCTGAGATTCCCAAGTGGAAATGGGAACAAATCTCAATGGATTTTGTTACAAAACTGCCAAGAACGCCAAGAGGCCATGATATGATTTGGGTGATTGTTGACCGCCTAACAAAGTCCGCACACTTTCTGCCAATCAAGGAGAAAGACAGCACTAGTAAACTTGCGGAAATTTACTTGAGAGAGATCGTAGCACGTCATGGAGTACCTCTCTCAATCATCTCTGATAGAGACGGAAGGTTTGTGTCAAGAATATGGCAATCCTTCCAAGAAGCCTTTGGCTCACAGTTGAATCTGAGCACTGCGTTCCATCCGCAAACTGACGGCCAGAGCGAGCGAACGATACAAACTTTGGAAGACATGCTGAGGGCATGTGTTATGGATTTGGGCGGTAGCTGGGATGAACACTTACCTTTGGTCGAATTTTCGTACAACAACAGCTACCACACCAGTATTGGTGTCGCGCCATTTGAGGCCCTATACGGACGCAAGTGCCGATCACCACTATGTTGGTCTGACGCCGGTGATAGGCAGCTTGCTGGTCCCGAGATCGTCCAAGAAACGACAGACAAGATTGCGCAAATACTTAAACGCATCGAAGCTGCTCGCCACGAAAAGCCTATGCAGATCCAAACCGGAAACATGTGGATTTCCAAGTTGGAGAAATGGTGTTATTAAAGGTTTCACCCTGGAAGGGGGTGGCACGCTTTGGTAAGCATGGAAAGTTAAATCCGCGCTACATTGGTCCCTTCAAAATTCTGGAAAGAATTGGAACTGTAGCATACAAGTTGGACCTACCTGCTGAACTGAATGGTGTTCACGATACATTTCATGTATCCAATTTAAAGAAAAGTCCAACTCAAGTTGACGTTGCCATTCCTACCGACGAGATTCATATTGACGACACGCTCCACTTCGTTGAAGAACCTGTTGAGGTCACGGATTGGAAAGTTAACAAGACCCACCGGAGCAGTGTCAAACTCGTCAAAGTTCGTTGGAATGCCAGACATGGTCCTGAATTCACATGGGAACGTGAGGACTGGATGAAAGAGAAATACCCCCACTTATTTCCTAAGAACTCTGCATCTACAAGCAGAACTTAAATTTCGGGACGAAATTTATTTAACGGGGGGAGAATGTGACAACCCGCACAAAACCAGGTATCCGTACAACTTAATTAATGATTAATTACTGCTTAATTACTGTGCTTGTTTGAACTAGCTGATGAACTGCTACTTGAATACCGATACATGAACTTACTTGCATCATACTGGCTTGCTGTCACTACATTACTTACATGCTGAACCCTAGTGACAAACATGATGCACAAAAAGCACAGTAGCACTAAACGGATACACAGTGAACATGCTGATATAACCAGCATCAGGCAGACATTGCCTCTAAGGCCTATTAAGAGCCTCAAATATTTTGACTACACTGGTAGTGAGTGTAGGGTTATAAGGATTGTGGAACTGCGTCTCTAGGAATAAGATACACTGATTGGATGTGCCTAAAACGTACTTTAAGTACAAAACACAGCACTTTAATAAATAATCCAGCTTCTAGCTGACTAGTAAAGTGCCAAAACATGGGGAAAATAACACTAGACACTTTCTAAAGTGTCGGGAAAACAAAATGTGTCATTAAAAATAATAATAACGACACTTTAAAGCTTTTGTAACGCTTTAACGGATTACTATCCAACTGAACAACCGGACTTTACCCGGAACATGAGAATATTATTATTTTCACTACTTATATTTTTCTGAGCTAGTTAGGGTCTCTGATTACCCTAACACCCGTCATAACACGCTATATATTACTAACAAGGTTAAACACTTAACTTAACCTATTTAACATAACTATTGACCTAACTAGCACTTGTAACCGAACTAGATACCCCCCCCCCCTTGTAACCGGCCCCAACTATAGGGAACACAATTTGTACTTCTTTGATTTTATAATCTCCTATGTCTAGTATCAACTAGACACTATATCCAAAGGGTAATGCACACTAATTTGCCTATTAAATCTAAGCTTGACACACTAATCACTTCACTTTCCAAAATTCACCAACACAATTCTCTCTTGCTCTAGAAACTTACGGCCAAACATCCCTCTCCCATTCATCCTATTTTCGATCTTGTTCAAGCAATTCTAAGTTCATACAAACATCAAGGGTCACGTATTAGGAGTCTTGGTGCACTCGGAGCGCGAAGGACCACTTTCTTTGGCTTTTATCCACTCGTTTTTCGCCAAGAATCTTCCCTAGCCTTGAGCTAGAGGTATATTGTTTACAACTCATTTTTGAACTAATCTAAAGTGGTTAAAAGGAATTATGTCGGTTAAATCTCGTTAAAATGCAAGATGATGCACAAAAGTTCACTAAAAACATGAAAAATGGTGGTTAATAGCATTTAAGTTGTGTAAAAATTGTAGTATTTGAAATATGTGGTTATTTAGACCCGATCTATGATGTGGTAGCTCGGATCATCGTTTAACCCGACTTTGTAAGATCATGGATCTTCACATAAGCTTGTTTTTAGAAGAAACAAGGGTTAAAAGGTGAAACTCTACCACACATGAAACATGAACTTGTGTAAAAATGCTTTACTCGGGTAAAAGTGTTTTAACGTGTACAAAAGTTGTTTTCTTGTTTAACCCGCTAATCGGACACTTATAACACGATTTAATAACATCTAAACCGCAAAACAGCAAGCTGAGTCACTGTTTCAGCCGCCTTCATCAGGCTGTAAACGGACTTTAAAAACTCGAAAAACGGAATTTCAAAAGCCTAAATCGTGTCATTTCGAAAAACGAAGAAAATGGCGCTGGAATCGTATTTTTCTGATGTCGGTTACTATTTTAAAAACCTGTTTTCGTGACAGCAGCTAAGGCTGTTTGTTACTGCAGTAAATTGGGCTGTGCGTTTTCAATCACAACTTAAAACCCGAACCGAACCAGCCCCTGAAACTTTTATCTAAGATGGTCACGGATGTATTTGTGACCCTCAAACTGGAATTTCGATAAACGGACATACGAGGAATTTTTGACGAATTTTTCCACAAACTGTGATCAGAATGTGACAAATCTGATCACGGTTCGGTAAACGATTTTCTATAAATTATTGATAGGAAACTGGACCCCGATATTTTTATACAAACATTTTTGGGTCGATTAGGACGGCCCGTAAAAATTAGGGAATTTTTGGAAAGGGTTAAGTATTTTATTTAGTCGTCCGAAAACAGTCCAGTTTCCACATATTGAAACTGAAACGACAAGGGTAGCGTTTCGCGTGTTAAAACGTAAGGGTTGATTGTTGATAATCATGGGTTTTTTTCAAAAAGAAAATGATACGCTTGGAAGCGTGGCCACCTCCAGTTACAGAGGAAACTCTGGCGAAATTTTCTAAAAACCTAACACTTAGGCTTATTTACACAACAAGTGTTAGAACTATTTTCGACATATTTTCGAAATATAAATTTCGCCAGAACTATATTTTACTAAATATTCGGAGGTGGGATTTTCACAAGAGTTAACGTGATAAATATATTTTGTCACCACACTGTTTATGATTATGTTGCGAAAATACATAAATATTATTTTAGAGTAAAAATAATATTTACAAGCGTTAATGATTCCAAAACTTTACGAACGCTTCCACATTAACATATAAGTTACACCGGTAATTATATTACCACTCGATTATTAAAACGTAACTTACGCACATGTATTGTATCCCCCATCCTTGGGAAGAAGTATAACTACCAAGTGTATACAGAACATAAACACGAAATAGTTGTCTAACTATTTCCCAAAGACTTAAACTATAAAGCTAAAGCACGGCCGTCCGTCTAATAGAATTAGCACTTGTAGGTCGTTACACAGCTTACTGTATTGGAGACACTTGGTAGAGACGCGCATTCACTGTGAGTTCATGTCCCCCTTTTCTCTAACTGTTTTCAGTTTTCTTAACTGCGGGGGTGAAATACATGTTACTTTGTTTACAAGTACTATTATACACGGTATGATTAACGTAAGGAGGTTTTAGATCATGTGAATGGGTAGTTAGAACACCGAGGGACTTAAGCGGTAGATCTATCTGGGTGTAGCGAGCCCAACCCCTGAGCCCGCATAATGGACCAGGTGGTGACTTTGTGCCCCAACGCCAAATACGCTAGGTTTGTATCTTCCTACTTGCATCTCACAACATGCTAATGGCCTTGCAAACCATTGGTGATCACAAGTCCTCTTACACTGCTACATACCAGGGAACTTTTATACTTACAAGTGTTTTACTTACTCACTTGCACATGAACTCGCTCAACATTATTGTTGATTTTTCAACTTACATGTATTTCAGGAAATTAACGAGATCTGGCACGGTATGGCACGTTTTCCGCTGCACTAGTTTCCAAGGTCATCCGGGGTTTAGGGGATGTGTCTCTTTCCTGGACAAGACACAGTCCTTAAACCATGTCTATGTCATGTTTCAAGTTTGTAATGGTTGTTGAACAAGATTATGTTTGTCAGGGTACGTTAAAACAATGGTATTGTGTTTGGGTTTCAAAAACTTAATGGATGATCTTGCATGTTTTTAACTCATATAGCTTTGGTATGATTAAGCTATGGTATTAAGGAGTCACACCAAAATTAACCACGCTTCCGCAAAGCCAGGGTGTGACAAATTCTGCACATTTGGACCAACTTGGGACAGAGAATTGCAGGAATCTTCTCTCAAACTATCCTAGGTAAGTCTAAAGAAGGTTCCAACAACCCATCTTGTCCTTTCCTCTTTTAGCCATTTCCTTCTTCTCCATCTTTCTCCAAGAGCTACCATTGAAAGTTTGGAATTCCTCCAACTCTATGGTAGGGATGAATGAGTTTTGTTCAAAGAATCTTGGTAAAAACATGTTATGAAACATTGTTTTAAGTTATTAGTAGCTAAAAAGGCCCCACAAGTTCAGAAAATAACTTAAAAATCCAAGTTTCATTGTTCCAAAACTCTGCAGAAAGATGAACACGGGGCCGTGCTCAGTGAGCACGGGGCCGTGTCCGGTCACTGTTTCATTAAATAAACTATTTTTAGTTTATTTTTCGTAGGATGCCGAATGAAAACAACAATACATCTTCTGTGCATTCGTCAAACAGCCAAAGAGGAAGAAGACCCTCCATTGAAGCTACACTTGTGCACTATGTGATAGCATTAAGGGAGGCTCTCGATGAAATGACGTCAGTAGAGGAGGTCCTAATCGACCGTATCAACGATCTTACGATGGGACTTGAAAGCAGCTTCCAAGAAATTAACCTCTTGCACCAGAGGTTAAATATTCTTGTAGCACCTCCAATGGAACCAGTCCTTCCTCAACAAGATTGGAACTTGGCACTAGGAATCAACAACCCTACCGGGTGGGAAGACTTTCCAGCGGAACCTCCCGTGGAACACCAACAAGAGGTCCCGGTGGAAGTTGAAACTCCTCAAACTAATGCCAATGAGCCTTCTTTTCTCCTTCCAAGGGAGGTGGAAGAATGGCTCGCCGACATTTGAGGAGAACCGCACGCGGAAGAAGGAGTTCAATTAGGCCTTGTTTAACCAAGATTAATTACTTCTTGGAAATTTTGCTAATTAAAATAAAGGCTAGGACTCCATGGTTTGTTATTTCTTTGTTTTATCTAGTTTAATTTAGGATTATGTAAGTTCTCTCTATGATGAAATGAAATGATGGTTTTAAGGTTTGGATGGTTTGTAATGAATAAAACACACTCATGGTGGTAAAGGATGAAAAGGGGAACGGGAAAAATGAACCCATGCACAAGAACAAGGCAACCCGACAATTTTCTCCATTTCAGAAGGTTCAACACGGGCCGTGCCCAACCAACACGGCCCCGTGCCGAACCACCTGCAGAAAAACGCCCAGTTCAGGTACCTGGACACGGGCCGTGTTCACTCAACACGCCCCCGTGTCCAGACTTCTGTTTCTCTTATTTTAATTTTGTTACTGGCAATTGAACACGGGGCCGTGCCCGGACAACACGGGGCCGTGTTCAATGCCCATTAACACAAATTTTTGCTTTTTAAACATTATTTTACACATCTAATCAACCTAAAAATTTATTTTTGGGACACATTGAGGACAATGTGTAATTTAAGTGTGGGGGGGGATGCTAAAACCTTGAATTTTGCAAGTCCTAAATACAAGCCTTACACAAAACTCTATTGGAACCGCTAATCACCCCAAATTTTTTCAAAAATTTCATTTTTTTTACTTGTCTAGGTTTAACTCGGGAAATTCAAGTTCTAAAAAAGGTTATATTTTTACAAATTTACAACCGATAGCGTAGTGATAAAAAGAACCAACATAAGAAAATTATGAAAAGGCATGACAAACTTATTTAAAATTTGATTATATATACTTGATCACATAAAAACCCATTCCCACAAAAGTGAGTTTTGAGCCTTTATTGAGCACACAATTACATATCTTTTGACTAAATGCTCATTTTTCGTTTCTTGTGTGAATAGCCGCTTGGTTCTTACGACTCTAGAACTTACCATGACAATACATTCCCGGTCCTTATCAACTTAAACCCAAGTAAGTAAATGATGGAGGCATTAGGACTAACCCTTTTTTTTCTACACCATTATTTTTCTTTTTTACCACCTACCCAAAAAAATCCCCCTAGTTAGCCCCTTTGAGCCTAAACCTTTTCGTTTCATCACCCAAACAAAAACCCTTATTACCCACCAAAACCTTTTTCATTTTTAACCCTTTATTTTAGTAACAAGTTCGGTTCTTCGTGAAAAAAAAAATTGTGATAATGATGAAGCAAAAAGAAAATAAACAAACAAGTTAATCAAAAATAACTTAGTTTGAATAAAAGCTTCATCACAAAAAAAAGTTGCAAAAATACGAAAACCGACACTTGTTACGCTTTTAGCCCTTTTTTCTACTAACCACTAACCCAACAACCTACCTTTAACCCTAGCCTAACCCTTAACCCGCAAAGTCCTCTTGATATCTACAAAGGTATAAAAGTTAAAAAGGAGGATGATTGATTTCTTGGCAAGCCTATGGTAGGAATAAGTTCCATGCCGCTCTCGAGTGATTCACTAAAAATACACCTTCGGCCGAGTGTGAGTGATTTCCCCGTGAGGTATGTGAACTTGTATATAAATAGAATTTTAAAAAGGCATGTTATGCCCAAATAAGTAATTTCTTTTATGAAAAGTACTAAATAAATCATTATGAATAGGAGTGTAAATAAATAAAAATAAAACCCAAAAATATCTTGGAAATCCCGACACTCTACGACAAGCCCAAAACCTTCTCTTCTACCTATTCCATTTGGGAGTGTAAGCCACATATTAAAGAGTTTTGCTTGAGGACAAGCAAAAGTTCAAGTGTGGGGGTATTTGATGTGTGTAAAATGCAACATATAAATTACATCAAATGAGGCATAAAACTAACCCTTTTTAAGTACTAATATTGGAAAAAGAGTGTTTTTGTCTTCCTTTTGTATTTTCAGGATTAAATGAGCTCAAAAACGCAAAAGAAGCAAAAAGACAGCTAAATCCAACATAAATACAAGGAAAGGAACATTAGTGGACTGCCCGACCCCTCAACGGCACCTTCCAAAGCAAAAAAGAGAAGACAAAAGGCTGAACACACCCCGTGCTCAGCCAGCACGGGGCCGTGCCCAAGAAGCAGCAGAAAAGACAAATCTATAGAAGCTTCTATTGCCCATCACGGGGCCGTGCTCAGCGGACACGGGGGCGTGTCGAAAGTACAGTAGGCGCATTTATTGTAATTGCGAATTACAATTAATGAGGAGAGAGATTGTCAGACGGACACGGGGCCGTGCCCAGCGGACACGGGGCCGTGTCCAGCACTCTGTTCAGCCTATAAATAGGAGTGCTTGGATTCATTTCATCTCATCCCTTGGCACACCACCTCTCTCACACTTCATCCACCACCCACCACCATCACAACACCATCATCCACCACCATCATCCATTGTCCATCGTAGAGTGTGTGAGTCGTCTCGGGATCCAAGATTGATCGTAAGAGTTCTTGACAATCAAGGCCATGTTTGCCTAAGTCTCTTACATCACTTGGTGAAGACAAAGTGTCTAGTATAATATTTTTTGTTTCTAACCTTTTGCACTTTTTATTTGGTTTTGTATTAATGACTTTAATAACTAGTTACTTATGTTGAAGGTGATCTTTCCTTATCGTTTGTCCGTGGTGTCTTGGCATTATTTTACTGTCTATATAAAATAAAGGATTTTCACCATTCATATCTCCATGGTCTATATGGAGGTATGTTGGCTACCTGGTAGGGGGTTAAGGGAACGGTTTGGTAAAGGTCTTGCCATTGTTCAGCGTTTAGAGGTCCTGCAATGGACCTGGGTCAAATTTAGTAGGACCTCCTTCAATACTTCACGGTATTGGATGGCGGGGGTCCAAACTCTTTGATCCCCTCATAAGTTAACTACTATTAATACTATAACCCGACTATTTAGGACTGTATCCCTGCTGACTCAGACTACTTAGCCGAGGGTAACGTCACCGCCAAAAGCGGGGCCTACCACAATACTGCATTAATAACTTAATTCATTATCTTCCAATAATCCACCCTTTTAGGATTGTATCCCTGCTGACTCAAACTACTGGGGTGAGGGTAACTGTTGGTGCACACATCTGTCGTCTTCGTCTTGTATTGAGTCTCGGTTCGGTGCGGAGCTAATCAAGACATGATGTCATGATGACATCATCTAGATGACATCATCAATGACATCATATAACAAGTTCACGTGAAAGATTGCTTGCATACTCAATTCTGATTGTTAATTCACAAGAAGACAAAATAGAAAGAAGGTTTCGCTTCAAGACAAGACAGATACATGGTTTTCGCTTGAAGACAAATCAAATATGAAGATATCGCTTGAAAGGTGTCGCTTGAAGCCTTCATGTTTGCTTCAAGCGAAATCATGCTTCTTATATATAGGCCATTTGTCATTTCATTTGTAACAGTTTTTCTCAGAGCTATACCGAAGTGCTGCCGGTTTCTCTTCTGAATGTAAAGGTTGTCAAATCAATATACAAGAGGTTTAAATTGTGAAACAAGCTGTTTACAAATCCGTTTCTCTGTTTCCGCCTTTGAAACGGACTAAAACTCTTCCAAACGACTCGTTTAGGTCGGAATACGATCCTACAATTGGTATCAGAGCTCAGGAGGAGGAGTTCTGCAATATTCAGCCGAAATTCATCAAAATCTCTTACTTCTACACCTTCTTTTAACAGTTCAGAAAATTTTCACGGTCAAAATCAATTCAATTTCTCACAGTTTGTTTAAAAGTACAAGATAACAAACCCTTGAAAGTTTCACAGCCAAATTCGATCTAAAAGTGATTAAAATTGACCTCCGAATGGATTTCGCTTGAACGGATCAGATTTCAGTAGTAGATTTCGCTTGAAGTTTCAAGCGACACCTAGATTTCGCTTCAAACAGCATTCTATTTCGCTTCAGGGCCATCGCTTCAACGATTTCGCTTCAGAAACTGTTGCTTGAACGATTTCGCTTCAAAGTTTTCGCTTCAAGGTGTTCGCTTCATTCAGGATCGCTTCAAAGGGTCTCGTTTCAAGAATTTCGCTTGAGAGTTGTTCAATTTAAATTGTTTCGCTTGAAGGGTACCGTTTGAAAGTGTCTGAAACATGGATTCCGAGTTCTACAACGCATTTGCTTCACCCTCGACTACTCCAGCTTCAATTGCTCAAAACATGAAAGCAGAAAACGAAACAGGAACAATGCAAAAACCCCCAAAGCTTATGGGAATTGAAGAGTATCATGGATGGAAGAATCGCTTTGAGAATTGGGTTCAGGCAAACCATCTGAGAGCTTGGGAAAGCATTGAAACAGCATACATCAGACCACGGACTGCTATGAATGTTGATAAAATTATCTCAGAGTTTTCAGATCAAGAGAGAGAAAGTTATAAAGGAGAGAAAATGATGATAAGTTTGTTACAGCAAGCTATAACAGAGGATATATTTGTTTTACTTCAGCATGATGGAAATGCGTTTTCGATCTGGAAAGCTCTTGAAAAGAAGTTTGAAGGAAGTTCAGAGATGCTTCAGAGTAAAGCAGCGTTACTGAAGAAGGAGTTTGAGTTGTTTACAAGCATGCCTGGTGAGACTACAAAGACTCTCATTGAGAGATACTGTCATCTTGTACGCACCATGTCCCAGTTGAAGATCACTAAAACTCCAGCAGAATGGGTGGAAAAGCTTGCTGACGCTTTACCACAAAAGGAATGGGGTACATATCTCATGATTTTGAAGAATTCTGGACAGTTTAGCAGATTGTCGATTGGTCAGTTTATTGAAAAACTGGAGGCACAAGATCTTGAACAACAGAAGATTGCAAGAATGAATAGTTCAAGCAATCAACAAGACGTCAAACTGTATTACAAAGGAAATATTCAAACTGCTGAAGCAAGTCCAAAGATCCAAACTGCATTCAGTGCTGGAAATCAATCTACTCCAAGCAGTCAAGGATCAGTTAACACAAGTGGGTTCTCAACGGTGAATCCTCCGAGTGTTCAAAGTACATCTGCTGAAAATGGTCATCTGATTCAGTGCAATATAGCTTTACATCTTCAAAACGGTCAAAATTATTCTGAAGAAGTTGTTAAGCATCATATGGGATTATTGGTCACTGCATTAGAGTCTTATGAAGGGTTAATTGCCGGAAGAATTGGCAATCCGATGCTTACAAAGGAAGATTATGACCAAATTGATGCAGAAGAACTAGAACTGATGGATATTAAATGGGCTTTAGCTAGTGTTTTGAGGAGAGCAGAAAAATTTAGATTGGTTACAGGAAGAACTGATTTCTTGGATGCAAATCTTTCTAATCTTGGATTTGATAAATCTAAAGTTGTTTGTTTTCGTTGCAGGGAGAAAGGTCACTTTAAAAGGGAGTGCAAGAATCAGGAACCGAGAGGAGCAAAGGAATCTGCTGGGAAAGATGATTAATATCGGAAGACCATTTATCAGCAAATCACTCATCAACCACATCAACAAAAAGAGCCTCAAACTGCACATGGAAAAATGATCGAGGATGCAAATAGGAAAGCTTATTATGGCATCATGGATCAAGATGACGAGAAATTGGCTGAAGGATTTAGCTGGGACAAGTACATTCCAGCTGATTCAAATGTTGGAGCATTTATTGCTCATATTATTCGAAAGCCGGAAATGCTGAAGGAATGGATGGAAGTGTTATCTGATGATGAGAAAAGTGAAGATGAAGGATCTGTTTCATCTGAAAACAGTTCGTCAGAGACAAGTGATAGTGATGAAGAGCTTGAACAGATAAATGTTGGAAAAACTCATTTATCTTCTGATGCTTTTGAATTTTATTTTGCAGAAAAATTGAAGAAACTGAAAGAGGAGAAAGCTGCAAAAGTAATGAAGGAAGTCAAAGTTGTTGAGAAGATTGTTGAAGTGGAAAAAGTGGTTGAAGTTGAGAAGATTGTGGAAGTTGAAAAGATTGTTGAAGTCACAAAACCTTGTCTTATATGTTTGGAATCTTGCAAACAATGTGAAGAAAAAGACGAGAGGTTTAGTGATTCAGAGAAGATGAAAGAAAAGTTGGTGTTTGATTTAAAGAATGTGAAAGAATCATACGATGTATTGAACAGAACAGTGAATAGTTTGCAGAAAACTAATTCAGAAAGAGAAGCTGCTTTGAAGATGTTAAATGCAACAATGATGTCGAAGCAAAAAGAGATAAATTTTTACATCGAAGAATGTGCTAAATGGAAGCAAGAGTTAGATGGTGAAAAAGTAGAAAATGAAAGAATTAGACGATTGCTGAAAAGTTATACAAGTTGTGATTACATAATTGATAGAATTTATCCTACTGTTGCAGGTTTCGAGGCGTTTAAAGATGAAGATAAAGACAAGAAATCAAAGAAGAAAACGGATACTGGTAAGAAACAGAACGTCTGTTATAACAAGTGTCCGCCTCCAATTTGGGAAGGGTATTCGCCTAGAAAACCGAATGAGGAACAAGTCCAAAAGGCAGTCAATCTAAAGTTAGAGTACGAGTTAACCGATGTGTTACCAGACAACATTGATGTCACGTTCACAGCGTCCGATACAGATCATGAGTCCGAATTAATTAAAAGAATGGTTGATCAGGTGTTGGATAAGGATGAGGAGTCAGAGTCAAAATCCGAGTCCGAAAGTTCGTGTCAGTCAGTCAGGATTTCAAGTTCGTCTGAAAAGAGTTCTAAATCATCGGGAAAACGGGTTTATAGTAAAGAATTTTTGTTGTCAAAATCTAATTTGAATGACGAAACATTTGAAGTTGCATATACTTTGAATGATTCTGACAAATTATATTTTGATAAAGAATTCCCAATTAGAAGTGTTCGGTTTGACATGATTAAAAAGGTTTTCAAAATGACAGAAATTAATATTTCTGAAATTAAAGATTTAATTCCTACTGGAGAACCTAAAAAATACACTTCAAGAGTTCAACAACGGTTAAACAAGAAAAAGGGTTACAATTCTGGTTCTGGTTTTCAAAAGAAACCAAACCACAATCGTAGCTACAAAAAGAAAGGACTTGGTTTTATTCCACCTGAAAATTATAAAAATGAGAAAATTTCTAAAACAAATACAAAATATGTTGCAGGAACTAGCCATGAAGAAGAATCAAAAAGCTCATTCTGGAAGCAATCAAACACAGAATTTCTTGCAAAAAAGGTGAAGAATGGAGCTTATCAGAAGAAAGAAACAAGAACCTGTTTCCGATGCAATGAAGCTGGTCACATTGCATGGAACTGTCCGAAAGCGACAAATACAAAACAGGGAGTTTCTGGAAAACTAAAAGAAGTTATTGTTGAAAATGCTGAACCACCAACTGAAAGATTCAAAGTATTCAAAAATTCAACATATGAAGTTGGTGAATGTTCGAAAATATTTTACAAGAAACGGGGAAATCTTGACAACCAAACTTGGGTTGTTAAGAAATCAGAGGTAAAATCTGGCGATGAATCTGATTCCACAAAGTCAGAGGAGCCACAGGTTGAGTTAAAAAGTGAAAACTCAGTTCCTCCAATGGATGATGAGAACTTTCCATCATTGAGAGCTGAGAATTTTAAATCAAAGGTTGGAAAAGTTGAGATCTCAAATCAATTCTATTCTGAACAGAAAGAATTTGATGTTGAGAAAGCGTTTAATGGAAACATTAAAAAGATAATTGGTAAAATGATTGATGGGAAGGTTAAAGGGGTAAAGGAGTTTTATGCTACAAAGAAGGCAACTTATAGCCCAACCCCTAGTGAAGTTGAGAAGGTTACACCCAAGGCTGGTCAGGCTTGGGTGGATATTTTCTTTCATTGAAAAACCTGACTTGCCGGAGATCCCAAGTTTGTAATCGTGGATCAGGAATCGGCATCATTCATGTTTTGTGAGTTTATATGAAAAGTTCTTAAAATTGTTAGCATTTTACAGGTTAAGTATGACTTGCCGGAGCTCCCAGGTTGGTAAGAGTGGAGCAGGAATCGGCATCATTCATTATATCAGATTTTGATTGTGTTTAATTACAAGAGGTTGAAAGAGGTTTTCAACGTCAAGTGGTAAATCAAGGATATTAAATTGTACTTGATTTTCTACAAATGATTGAGGAACGATATGAATTTAACCCCTAACCTACAAGTGGTAAAATCAACAAAACTTATTTTCCGGAAAAACCATTTGATTAAAACAAACTTAAGTGTTTTGAAATCACAATGGGAAAATAGTTTTGTGTAAGGGGGAGTTCTGATTGTTTATGCCAAGTGGATGGCGATTTGAGGTGATTTGATATCAGTTGTCATCTTATTGTACAGTTGGTTTTCAAATTTCCTAAAATGTGTTTGCATTTTAGGGGGAGTAAAAATTTTCAGAAAATCCAAAAACATTTGAAAATTTGAAAAAGTCAAAAACATGATAAAATTCAAAAATGAGTTTTGTTGCATATAGAGGAAATGATAGTACATCAGTGGACTGTCACAACATGCTAAAGAAATGTAAAGTAAAAATGTGATAAACGGTCTCACTACGGATATGCCAGTAGGTTTTTGCACATTTAGTAGATTGTGACGAGATATAAACATAAAATTCAAACTTGCTTGTTCTGTGGGTTAACAAAACTGCTTGGATATATAGGTAACCCCTGAAATCTTGTTTGAAAGGTCCCTTATTCTGAGATACTAGGTCTTTATGCTCAGTGATATCTGGGGTATTATCCCGGGACTTCTGATTTTGCGGAAGCAATGGCCTAGTCCCCGGAGAATACTTTCTGCTTGCTTGAAATATAGCTCACCCTCAGCTAAAAAATGATGAAACATTGAAAAATGCTAATCATGGCTGTTGTAATTCAAAAGATCCTCTAAAGGGGACACACCTAAAAGTCAACTAGGCTCTCTGCTGAACGGAAGTTCTGACCTGAGCTATCACGGTTGCATAATTTATTCCCCTTACAGATATCATCTGTGGTATACTCACCTGTAAGACTGAATATTGGGATCTGGATACGGGAGTATATTCAAGTAGTGGGACACACAGATAAGTTTAAGTTTCTTAAAACATTAATATCGTATCTCGGATCAGTTGAACTTTGTGTGAAAATTTAAGTGGACAAGTATACTGACAATCTAAGTGAATCGTTTAGAACTTAAAATGAAATGAAGCTTAACGGTGTTGGTGATTTGTCTCAAAAACTGATATGATCCTCTTACACAAGCTCACAAAAATATTGTATGTAAATAGTTCATTTCTGCATTTTATTTCTGTTATTTCAAAATACAAAAAGATTTTCGGTGTGTTTTAGCATAAATTTTGAAAAATCCAAAAAGATTTTAGACAACTGATGTTGAAGAGCTGAATTTCAAAATTCCAAGTGTTAAACATGACGAACAGGTTTGGGAAAGTTTGTTTGAAGAGGTTTGAAATGAAAATGATTATTGTTAATGTTTGTTTGAATATTGATTGGAGAAGGATCAGGTGTTGGTGCATGAAATTTGATAAATTGTTAAATATTTTTTTGTGAATCTTATTTTTGGGTAGAGGATGTGCAGGATAGCAAATAGAGTGCCAGGTTCCGATACCTGAGGATTCTGAAATTCTGTAAAAGCCAGACTACGATCCCAGCATGTTTTGAGGGGGAGTCTGTTAGAGAGAGAGAGAATTGGAGATAGAATAGAGCCAGGTAGAGATCCTGAAGGAAGATCAAAGACTGATAAAGACTGAAGATTAAGAAGACTCGACACTTAAGACTCGTCAACATCTGAGGGGGAGTCTGTTGGTGCACACATCTGTCGTCTTCGTCTTGTATCGAGTCTCGGTTCGGTGCGGAGCTAATCAAGACATGATGTCATGATGACATCATCTAGATGACATCATCAATGACATCATATAACAAGTTCACGTGAAAGATTGCTTGCATACTCAATTCTGATTGTTAATTCACAAGAAGACAAAATAGAAAGAAGGTTTCGCTTCAAGACAAGACAGATACATGGTTTTCGCTTGAAGACAAATCAAATATGAAGATATCGCTTGAAAGGTGTCGCTTGAAGCCTTCATGTTTGCTTCAAGCGAAATCATGCTTCTTATATATAGGCCATTTGTCATTTCATTTGTAACAGTTTTTCTCAGAGCTATACCGAAGTGCTGCCGGTTTCTCTTCTGAATGTAAAGGTTGTCAAATCAATATACAAGAGGTTTAAATTGTGAAACAAGCTGTTTACAAATCCGTTTCTCTGTTTCCGCCTTTGAAACGGACTAGAACTCTTCCAAACGACTCGTTTAGGTCGGAATCCGATCCTACGGTAACGTCACCTTCAAAAGAGGGGCCTACTACAATAACTAAGATAATCTCTTAATTATGTGCAAAAGTGCGGAAATAATCAAAGGTTATACTAGATACGAGTCGGAACCAAGTGATTCATCTTGTCTATCTGTTTTTCTTTTATTTTTATTTTCAGCATTTTTGGTTTTCTTAGTTTAAAACATTTTTCTAAACTTTTATTTTGGTTAGACGTTGAGGATAAACCGGTACTAAAAGCTCTTGTGTCCTTGGACGACCTCGGTATCTTACCAACACTATACTACACTCAACGATGGGTGCACTTGCCCATATGTGTGTTTAGTGTCAGTGAAATATCGTGTTTTATAAATTTAAAACTTGGCTAAAATAAGTGTTAAAAAGGGCTTAAAATATACACCTAAAATATACGACACTTACCGCACATCAATACGTAAAGTGCATTATTTAAATTGTTGATTCATGAACCAACACTATTTTGTAAAATGTGTTATCTGAATTGCATAATATTTCAATATCAACTAAATCAACTAAGATGCTGATAATTGTGCATGATATTATCATATATTATTTGGTGTAAGTTAGAGGTTTCTTTACTTCGTATTGAATATATTTTTATAGATGTTTCTATTTTTTTATATGAGCGCAACAAATATTTTATATTAAGATATGCATGTGATTGGTTATGCCATGATAAGTTAATGCATAATTTATATATTTTGCTTGAATGTGATAACATATTATTATTTCGTAAGGTTTTATTATAACCTTATATTATTTGATAACATGTTATAATGTTATGTATTGCTTGATATAACTTTGTTGTATATGTCATCTATATGCTATATATTGTTTGTATGTAGATATTATGGGATAAATTAAGCAAATGAAAAACCAAAATTTGTGGTTTATCAACTCTCATAAATTAATATAAATATGTTCAGGTCTAACATTCAAAGTGTGTCATACTCTCTGAAAGGTCATCATATGTTGACCAATAAATCTTATACGAGTCGGTCATGTAAGTTTTTCTCAAATTATATATTAATGAGAAAATAAGATTATTTTAAGGAAAAACAAGTTAAAGTTTTCCATGTCACACCCCAAAAACGTCGCAGCGGAATATAAAACGTAGTGGTGACGGAAGTTGGTGCCCATTTCTATCTTGATGTTCGATGCATTAAATTGTTGGACATAATAACTTAATTAAAACATAAGTTTTTATACATAACGTTCCAAAACAGGACACAACCACGACATAGTTAAGTTTTCTTTGATCCTCACGGATCTTATTACATTTGTCCCAGAAAGTTTTTAAAAGTTAGTCCAACATATTAAGTGACAAAACATGCATCAACAACCACAAGATACGCCATGATTCCCGAAGCCGAACTCAAGTACCTAAAGAACACGTTAAAATCAAGTGTCAACACAAACGAAGGTGAGTTCACATATTCAAATTAAACAATTTGATCTCATGGAAAAAGCTTTCTAACTACGTGTTTATTATAAAACATCCATATAATTCTCAAAATTCCATTCATTTCCTTAATAAAATCCATGGGTCAACCGTCGCAGGCGTTTACCTGAAATCTCCGAATATGGTATCTTCCCAAGTTTACATATTAAATTTATTATAGGATCGTGTATCTGACCCGAATGAGTCATTAAGAGGAGTTTTACTTCGTTTCAGGTGCGGAAAACAAGAAACAAAGGTAGACACAGCTTGTTCTTCACTTTAAACAGCTTTTGTATTGATCTAAAAGCTTGTACAATCAAAAGGAAAACCGGCAGCACCTCGGTACAATATTCTGATTCCCCACCAAATGAAATGGTCACTAGCCTATTTATAGAGATTCTGATTCCCCATGAAAATGCAATGTTCATTTTCGTGGGAAATCAACTCTAAAACTCTATTTTCCTGAACTATGTGACTCTATCTAACATTTCTAGTGTAAGACTCGATACAAGACGAAGTCGACAGATGTATGCACTAACAGACTCCCCCTCAGATGTTAACGAGTCTCACGTGTCGAGTCTTTGCAACTTCAGTCTTTATCAGTCTTTGGGCTTCACTCTTTCTCTATCAGCATCAACAGACTCCCCCTAACATTGTGTTGGCATTCCTTTAGTTCATCACCATCATCTGCTTCAGGATCGTAATCCGACTTGCTTCGATTCAAGATCTTTGCCTGGCTCATTCTTTGACCATCAAATCGAATCCTGGCTTAAACTCTATTCACAGCATCCTCAGGTATCGGAACCTGGCTCTTTAAACACAAGCTTCTTAGGATTGATCAACCTGGCTCTACTAAAAATGTTCCAAGATCGTAACCTAGCTCTCCATCTGCTCAGCATTGTCACCTAGCTCAAACTTAAACCTGCACAATCTCTACCTCAAAGTAAATTTCACACATTTAACAATTCAATGTATACACTAACACTGACTCTCCCTAAAAAATAACTCAATAATCTTGATGAACCACTTTAAAATTTAATCAAAACACATTTGATTTTCAAACACATACTTCTTTTCACAAGAATGTCATCATGTCTAGCACTTGGAATTTTGAAAATCAGCTCTCCAACATCAGTTGTCGAAAATCTTTTTGAGTTTTTCAAAAATTTATGCTAAAACACACTGAAAATCTTTTTGGATTTTGAGATATTAAGAAATGCAGTAAAGAAATATTTACAGACAATATTTTTGTGAGTTTGTGTAAGGGGATCATATCAGTTCTTGACAAGTCACAAGTACCATTGAGCTTAGTTACACATTAAGAATTAAACAATTCACTTAGATTGCCGATATACTGATCCACTTAAATTTTCACACAAATTTCAACTGATTCAGGATATGAGTTAGATGTTTTAAGGACTTAAACTCATTCATGTGTCACACCTCTTGAATATACTCCCGTATCCAGATCCCAATATTCAGTCTTACAGGTGAGTATACCACAGATGATATCTGTAAGGGGTTATAAATTATAGTACGAAACCGTGAGATCTCAGGTCAGAACTTCCGTTCAGCAGAGAGATGACGGCTCGACTTTTGGTGTGCCCCCTTTAGAGGATCTTTTGAATTACAACAACAATGACTATCAATTTTATTGTTTCATCAATTTGCTGAGGGCAGTGCTATATTTCAAGCAAGTGGAAAGTATTCTCCAGGGACTAGGCCATTGCTTCCGCAAAATCAGAAGTCCCGGGATAATACCCTAGATATCACTGAGCATAAAGACCTAGTATCTCAGAAAGAAGGACCTTTCAAACGAGATTTCTGTGACACCTGTGCCTCCACGGCCATCAAGCAAATACCAAACCAATGAAATATTGTATTTCATACTTGGGATTTGTATAAATATGTGTATCCTTTGCACATATCAATTCTTGTTCGATTTCGGGCTCTAAATCGCTTTCTGGAAGGTTATACGCGCACTGATGCGTAAATATAACCAGTTAAATGCAAAGAACACTCCAAAATAGTGAAATAGGCTTCACATACCTTAAATAACCTTTACATAACTTAGAAATAAGTTTTGAAGGCTTTGGTATGACAAAATCAAGTTTAATCGCTTACAGGGACTAAATTCAAAAAACTGCGAAAGTATGCCGATTTGAACTGTAACAGACAATCTGAAACATGACCATGAGTTAAACATACCATAAATATCCTTTACATAGCTTAGAAATAGGCTTTGAGGGGTTCGGTGTGCTAAAATAAACTTTTGGGTCATTCAGGGACTAAAAGTGTCAAAAAGTGCACAAGTTTGCACTTTCGCGCATATCTTACGTTCTGAATACATCCGGACCTCCAAAAATTTATGTAAGCATTATATTATTATGCTTTAGTGTTTGGCTTGTCAAAAATCCATTCGTCGCTTGATTTGGATCGTTTTTGCGTTCGTTACGACTCCCGTCGTAATTTACCGAACAACGCAATCATACGGCCAAACGAACCGACATCCGTGATGTTTTCAAGCATATTTCATGTTCCCTATGTCTTAACATCATTGTGGAGGTTGAAATTGGGTTTGACAGGTGTTAGAAGTGCCGTTACGCAACGAAACAAGGTGCAGGGACCAAATCTGACATTTCTGCATAGTTGATGGCTTACGGACCGTAAGCCATACCATTACGGTCCGTAAGGGGTCTCCAGAATAGTAGAATGCAGAAACATTGAATCTAGCCTTTCCACCTTTTGCACTTGCCTCTTCAGTGTAATGAGGGGCCAAATTGATGTTCCATAACATTCCAACAAGTGTAAGGTTGAGATTACATCACGGTTTTCAAGAAACGATCCTAACGGTTGTCCAATTCCTATAAATACCCATCAAGTTCACTTGCAAAACCCACTTGAATTCTGAGTTTTTTCTCTAAGTTGGGGTGTTTTATCACTTCATACCTGAGAATACTTGGAAGTTCAATCTTGCGGGGACCCTTTGTAAGTGTTCTTTCGTTCTTTCATTCGTTTTAGCGTTAAAGTCAAACTTTGTTTGACTTTCTGCATTAACCAGTTTATGGTCAATGTGAAGTTCGTTAGAACTTCCTAACGTGAGCGTAATCACGATGGTTATAGTCCGTAGTGGCTATACCTACTGATTACCACGTTATCTAGGCTCAGTGACAAGTCGTAGTTTCGGCCAAAATGCGCATTCTTGCGTATTTTGTAACCAAACTACTCTTAGGTATCAAAGCCGTTTGTTTTGATACCAAACCTGTTTTCTAAACTTAGTTAAGCATGTTTTAACATGCTTAGCTCGTCACTTTTAGTTTTGTGCTTATATAGGGTCGTAAGGTAAGCGATCTAAACAATCGCTTATACTTTCGAACCCGACCTGTTTGGTCGATCATTAGGATCCGACCAAACACATTAGGTGACCATAGTATATAGGGAATAACCTTCCGAGGTTATACCTTATGGTCGCTTTGTTTAAGTAGTTGTACGATAGGTAGTTTATATGCCTTAGGTAAATTACCAAAATGCCCTTTTTACGCCAAAATTCATTTTAAGCATATGTAACATAACTTTTGACATCTAAACTAATTTGGCAACAATATTAGACATGTTAAGGAATATCTTACTTGTCATAGGACTAGTTAGGCAGTCCGAACGCGTTTTACGCAAACGACGCGTTAAAGTAGCATAAGCTACCTAAACGGGTCGTAATGGGTCGTAAGCACTTAGGTTAGGTTTCATTTTAGAATGAAGGCTTTGTTAAACCATACTACATGAGTTTCCATACTCGTTTGGTTTACGAACCCTCATTCTATCAAATCCTCCGATTTAAGTCCGGTTTATTAACATAGTTACCTATATTAGGTGCCGTTTGATATCCGTGATCTCTAGCATTGTTTGGTTGTTACTCAAGAACTACTAAGCAATCTCAAGTGAGTACATAGACCCCTCTTTTACTGTTTTTCAAACATTTTGGGGTGAAACACATGTGCCTACTTGTTACTTTCATGGTTTCCTGTTTTCACATCATATACTTGCTATGTTCATTAGTACATTTATAGTACATGATTTCATTGTGTTTTTGCTATGTATGTCCTTTGTTGCATACTTAGTACATCGTTTTACATTACATTTTATGCTATGTATGTCCATTGTGCGCATACTTAGTACATTGTTTTTACATTATACTTTATGCTATGCATGCCCATTGTGTGCATACTTAGTACATTTTTTTTACATTACATTTCATGCTATGTATGCCCATTGTGTGCATACTTAGTACATTGTTTTACATTACATTTCATGCTATGTATGCCCATTGTGCGCATACTTAGTACATTGTTTTACATTACATTTTATGCTATGTATGTCCATTGTGTGATTACTTAGTACATTTGTTATTCATCACTTTCTTAAATTTTGGTATGACATTTGGTTTGTATAAATGGGACAATGTACATTCATTAACACCGATCATGCCACTGGGTAGTAGGTAATGGTACCATAGGACTTGACAACTCCCATTCCTGAAATCCCGGGTTTGTTTGGACGTAAGGAATGACCGAATCCGAATACATTTCTAGGTGGACCTTAGACTTTGTGCTAGGGTTTATTCTACAGTCGCAAGGCTTGGATGTATGAATTTTCACAATACCACATAGCTGTTTATATCAGTATAGCATGCATTTTGTTCCACAAAACATAACTTTGATTTAAACCATGTTTTACTTCAATACATTGTTTTTGTGCATTTTACATATGGTTGAGTTGATATATCTCACTTACCATACATGATATTTTGGATACACATTACATGATTTACATTAGACATAAACATTTCGACATTTATATACACAATTCATGATTTACATTAGACATAGACATTAGACATGGTTTTCACATAAACATTTTGACATTTGATTATACATAAACATTTTACATTGGTGGTTTGGTTTGAGTAAGTGATTTAAGTAACGAGGCGTGTGTAATATGATACAAGCATGGTGGATACGCCGCTGGTACTTCCTATATATAAGTGCTTGTATGGTATTACATATCATAGCGTTATTTGAATCATTTCAATTTAGACATATAACATTTTATACAAATAACATACTTTTCACAATACATTGTTTTACAAACAACTTATCTAATACAAACTCATTTTACTTGGTTATTTACTTAACCATGTATTATTCTTTTATACATATATATCATTTGGTTTATTTATCACTTTTCAAATGATTTACAAGACAAAGCAAATTACAAGGTTCATGACTAAGCATTTTCTTAAACATAAGTCATGAATTCTATTTTCACAAAACCTATGTATCTCACAGGCATTTTTATGCTGACGTATCTATTTTCACATGTGTTTCAGGATATGATGCATAGGATTTATCAAGATACACTTAGGTGGACTTGGGCCTTAGTGACAATAAAAGATGCAAGAATAGTTATTTATGTCATATTTCTTTGATTGTCAAGACATTGTAACTCTTTTAATCAATAAAACAATATTTCAATTTCCATATGTTATGAAACAATGATTCTGTTACAACACTCCCCGACGTTTCCGCCACGTTTTGTTGTTTTACGTGGTCGGGGTGTGACAATTTCAGGGGTTACCTATATATCCAAGTAGTGTTCCCCACGAAATAAACAAGTTTGAATTTAAGTTTATATCCCGAAAAGCTTACTAAATGTGTAAAAACCTATCGGCATATCATCAGTGAGACTGTTTAACGCTATTTAAATACTACATTTTATACAAATAACATACTTTTCACAATACATTGTTTTACAAACAACTTATCTAATACAAACTCATTTAACTTGGTTATTTACTTAACCATGTATTATTCTTTTATACATATATATCATTTGGTTTATTTATCACTTTTCAAATGATTTACAAGACAAAGCAAATTACAAGGTTCATGACTAAACATTTTCTTAAACATAAATCATGAATTCTAATTTCACAAAACCTATGTATCTCACAGGCATTTTTATGCTGACGTACCTATTTTCACGTGTGTGTCAGGATATGATGCATAGGATTTATCAAGATACACTTAGGCGGACTTGGGCCTTAGTGACAATAAAAGATGCAAGACTAGTTATTTATGTCATATTTCTTTGATTGTCAAGACATTGTAACTCTTTTAATCAATAAAACAATATTTCAATTTCCATGTGTTATGAAACAATGATTCTGTTACAACACTCCCCGATGTTTCCGCCACATTTTGTTGTTTTATGTGGTCGGGGTGTGACAGAAAAGTTGGTATCAGAGCTCATGGTTATAGGGAATTAGGTTATTAGTAATACTTTGACCTAGTCTATAACCTTCCTAGGACCCTAACGCGAGTATACTTGCATTTAGTCATAAAACAATACCGTCACCTATTCTTAGGCGACAACCGCAACAAGAACACAAATTTCTAAACCGCTTTGAAAAGCAATCATCTGTTCTAGGATGATTGATTACTAGGTTTTGAACCCTCTGTTATAAGGTTTTGAACCACTTTGAATTTTCAAAACCTCGTCAAAGTTTGGGTCTTATAGTGTGAACACGTGCAATCTGGAGGAGTGGATGCCTGTACTCTGAGTTTTCTGTCTAAGGCTAGAGTGTTCGTACAAATCCACATAATCGGACCAGTCACTCTTACCTGGGAACTCTTGGGGTGAGTGTCCACTTATAGGCTAAAGCATGTCTTCGCGATACATTAATATGACCCGCTTACTTTGATTAGTCACCGTCTCATTTGTTTGCCTTAGGTAACAAACAAATGATCGCAATTTCTATGTGTTGCCATTCTGTTTTGTTTTCCGATAACATTTCATTTGTTTCTTCCTATATCCTTCATTTCCTCCAGAATGTCTCTTCATCGCAACAATGCGCAGATATCCGAGCAGACTGCCAAATTTACCCAGCGATTAGGCGAAGTAGTCCTGAAGACTGTTGAATTAGGCATTGCTATGTCTCGTCTCAACAATGAAGCCACTCAAGAGCCACCAAAGGAAGCAGAAGTCAAGCCAGCACCACCAGCCAAGAAACCAATCAAGGAATCAAAGACCATGGATGAACAGACTGGATCCCCTAAGAAGTCAAAGAAGCGAAAGGCTTCTCAGAACTTCGCCGTGGTCGCTCACAATGGTCAAGCCATCCCCAACCAACCAGCTCAACCCCTTGCTAGGAAGCCATACAAGGGAACGGCACCAATATGCGACAATTGTAATAGGCATCACGAAGCTCACTTACAGTGTCGTCTGTGTGTATCATGTGGGCAAGTTGGTCACCTGGCAAGTGCTTGTCGATGTAACCCAATCCAAGGTGGTCCAAACCAACCCCAAGTCAACCCTGCTCCAGCTCGTTTACCATCTGGTACTTGGTACAACTACGGCAAGACGAGCTATTTCAGGAACAAGTGAACAAAGATTGTCAATGCAAATTTGACCCACGGATGAGCATTTGGCTGAGTATAAGATGTTACTATTTTAAATCTTATGCTTTTATTTCTTTGTTTTTCTTGTAATGTGAAACAATCAGTTTTGTTTATAAATAAATCGTTGATCACAAATTCTGATATACAAGTGTAGTTACATATGTTTATGGCATTTCCCTATAATACCTACATTAAGGAACTATGTTCCTTACAAACTACTCTTGTGAATATTACCCATTTTTGTGTTTACTCATGATTCCCTTGGAAAAATCTAAGTACTCGTTTCATTCTAAGATACGAAGTACAGAAAATAAAGTGACATTATGAGTAATCATGCTTCTGCACATCTGTGCCTTTGAAATCTTTGGTTAGATAACTAAGGATATTTTCAAATCTCATACCCATTACGTTTTGATTTTTCAACATACATAGTATGAGTGTTTCAAAAACAACCTTCATGATTTCAAAAAGTTGTTAATACAGTATAATTACTTATATCAAGTGCATGATTTCAAAAGCATCAATCATGTTTTCAAAAACCTTATACATAATTTCGAAATTCATCTCGCATGATTTTAAAACATTTTTACCTAATACACCTACTTTATGATTTCAAAAGTATTATATATAAGGTTTCAAAAACATTAAATACATTTAAAAAAAAGAAACCCCATGCATAGTTTTCAAAATATTTTCCTCATACATTGACTTAACCTTCAAATTTCGCTTCATATGTCACCTTGGCATATCTAGCATCTCAACTTCATAAGCATTTTTACTTCATGTTTTGACTTAAGCACATCCAGTGCAAGGTTTCAAAACATCTTCAACTTCTAAAATCAATATGGGATCTTTTCATCTTCACAATTAGACCCTTGTAGATGATTATCATTCAAATCAGAGTCCTTAATTGGATTCCCTGTGTACCTTAATTCGAACATTTCGGTTCCTTATAATCAAAATCGAATTTTCTCTTTAAAAGATCTTTCTATCTTTATAGTTAGATTCTTAGAAATATTTAAAGCACCAATCAAAATCCACTGATTGGATACCTGGTGTGCTTTGAATACATGTGCACAGTTAACAGAACAAATTAACAAAATGATAACAAATCTAAAATCAAGTTAAACAATTATGTGATTATGTGTTTATGCATTTTGTGTTTTCTTTTATGCATTTTTGTGTTTTTGTATACTCTGGATATTCGTTATCCAAATCCTCGTAGAACCTTATGAGGGATTCGTAGAAGGATATTCAAAAAGGTACTACCCTAAATCCTTATTGGGCTTCTACGTGTTAGTTAAGACCCTTGGATTATATAGTACCACTCCATGATTCATAAGAGACCCTCCTCGTGGTCTAGTAAAAAAGATCGATTCAGGATCTGGTTAAAAAAATGACGTGCGCTGATGTAGCTAAACAGACTCCTTGGTAGTCTATTTAAATCATTTATTGATTTAATTAAAAGGACCCTATGGTGGTCTAGTCACAATCATCACAAGCTCGTTCATTGCTTTCTTCCCCTATACATTATAAGATGCACTACGTGACTATGCAAGGAATTACGTAATTATGGATGCATACATAATTGCGAAGTTCAATGCACGGAAACCTCGGTAAGACTTATTATGTGTAAGAACCGATAGTGACAACCATAACGAAATGTGAACAATGTAATAGAGGTACGGTGGACGCACCAGTGACGCTTCATATACTTGTATATAAGTGTCCCTCTCACATTGCAAGCATGATGTTATTGTAAAGTTACTAGAAGTTCAGGACTCTAACCAGTGTTGTTTGATCTTTTCAAATTCTTGTTTCAAGCCCTCACAAGTTTCCTCTAAATAAAATTTCGGGACGAAATTTCCTAAAGTAGGGGAGACTTTGACACCTGTGCCTCCACGGCCATCAAACAAATACCAAACCAATGAAATATTGTATTTCATACTTGGGATTTGTATAAATATGTGTATCCTTTGCACATATCAATTCTTGTTCAATTTCGGGCTCTAAATCGCTTTCTGTAAGGTTATACGCGCACTGATGCGTAAATATAACCAGTTAAATGCAACGAACACTCCGGAATAGTGAAATAGGCTTCACATACCTTAACTAATCTTTACATAACTTAGAAATAAGTTTTGAAGGCTTTGGTATGACAAAATCAAGTTTAATCGCTTACAGGGACTAAATTCGACAAACTACGAAAGTATGCCGATTTGAACTGTAACAGACATTCCGGAACATGACCATGAGTTAAACATACCATAAATATGTGACACCTAGGTCACTGTGACCATCAAACAAATGCCGAGCCAATGAAATATTGTATTTCATACTTGGGATCTGTATAAATATGTGTATCTTTTGCACATATCAATTCTTGTTCGTTTTCAAGCTCTAAATCGCTTTCTGGGAGGTTATACGCGCACTGATGCGTAGATATAACCAGTTTAATGCAACAAACACTCTGGAATAGTGAAATAGGCTTTACATACCTTAAAAAACCTTTACATAACTTAGAAATAAGTTTTGAAGGCTTTGGTATGGCAAAAACAAGTTAATTAGCTTACAGGGACTAAACTTGACAAACTGCGAAAGTATGCCAATTTGAACTGTAACAGACATTCCGGAACGTAACCATAGGTTAAACATACCATAAATATCCTTCACATAGCTTAGAAATAGGCTTTGAGGGGTTCGGTGTGCTAAAATAAACTTTTGGGTCATTTAGGGACTAAAAGCGTCAAAAAGTGCACAAGTTTGCACTTTCGCGCATAACTTACGTTCTGAATACATCCGGACATCCAAAAATTTATGTAAGCACTAAAACATTTTATTTTAGTGTTTGGCATAAGAAAAATCCATTCGTCACGCATTTTGGATCGTTTTTCGTGCTTATGCGCATTCCGTCGTAATTAAGCGAACATCGCGTTTGTACGACCAAACGAACTGACATCCGACATACTTTTGAGCATGTTTCATGTCGACAATGTTAAGGCATCATTTTAGGGCCTTAAAGTTGGCTTTACGGGCCTTAGAAGTGTCGGGAATGGACTTAAAACACAACAGGGACTGAAACTGTCAAAACGGAAACTTGTTTTCTGATCAGAAGCTCCAGGTGGCCCGCCTGAGCTTTGTCTGATCCTAAAGCGGGCCGCGTCATCCTTACAGAACAGATAAGAACGATTACTCAGCAGATTACAGCTGTTTAATCCTCAACCACAAACCCACACTTGCCCTTTCAGCTGATTAGAAGTCATTTTTAGTCACCATAACTTTCCAACAAGTGTACGCACAAGATTCGAGCACGGTTTCCATGAAACGATCTTAACGGTTACCCGAAAACTATAAATACCCACCCCCATTTGCTTCAAACCCACAAGAATCTGATCAAAACGACTCTAAGTTGGAACCATTGTTTCATACCTGAGTTATTTTGATCTAGATTAGCATTCGGGGACCCTTCGTAAGTATTCCTTCGTTCTTTTATTACTTTTCGAGTCCAAAAGTCAAACTTTGTTTGACTTTCTGCGTTGACCAGTGTATGGTCAATGCGAAGTTCGTTTGAACTTCGCAACGTGATTGTAATCACGATGGTTATAGTCCCTTGTGACTATGCCTACTGATTACCACGTTGTCTAGGGTCGTAAGGTAAGCGATCTAAACAATCGCTTATACTTTTGAACCCGACCCATTTGGTCGATCATTAGGATCTGACCAAACACATTAGGTGACCATAGTATATAGGGAATAACCCTCCGAGGTTATACCTTATGGTCGCTTCGTTTAAGTAGTTGTATGATAAGTAGTTTATATGCTTTAGGTAAATTACCAAAATACCCCTTTGATGCCAAAATTCGTTTTAAACATTTGTAACATAACTTTTAACATCTAAACTGATTTGACAACCATATTAGACATGTTAAGGCATATTTTACTTTTCATAGGACTAGTTAGGCGTTCCGAACGCGTTTTACGCGAACGACGCGTTAAAGTAGCATAAGCTACCTAAACGGGTCGTAATGGGTCACAAACACTTAGGTTAAGTTTCATTTAGTATGTAGGCTTTGTTAAACCATACTACACGAGTCTCCATACTCGTTTGGTTTACAAACCCTCATTCTATCCGATCCTCCGGTTTAGGTCCGGTTTATTAACATAGTTACCTATATTAGGTGCCGTTTGATATCCGTGATCTCTAGCATTGCTTGGTGGTTATCTTAGGACTTCTGAGCAATCTCAGGTGAGTACATAGACCCCTCTTTTACTGTTTTCCAAACGTTTTGGGGTGGAACACATGTGCCTACTTGTTACTTTCATGCTTTCCATGTTTTCACATCATATACCTGCTATGTTCGTTAGTACATTATAGTACATGATTTCAGTGTGTTCATGCTATGTATGCCCATTGTGTGCGTTCTTAGTACATCTTTTTACATTACATTTTACGCTATGTATGTCCATTTAGTTCATACTTGGTACATTGTTTTACATTACAATTTTGCTATGTATGTCCATTGTGTGCATGCTTAGTACATTATTTTGCATTGCATTTCTGTTGCATATGCTCATCCAGCATGTGAACACATTATACTACATTTTGAACCGTTGTAACATTTTGACTAGGTGAACCGTCGTAACCGTTTGATTATATGAACCGTTTGTAACTATTGAACCGTGTGAACCATTTGTATCTGTTGACAGGATTTACATTTGACAATAGTCATTTGACATTACATAAGAATTTCTACAATTGTTAAACATTACTTTGGTGGTTTGGTTTGATTAAGTGATTTAGTAACGATGCGTGTGTAATATGATACAAGCATGGCGGATACGCCGCTGGTACTTCCTATATATAAGTGTTTGTATGGTATTACATATCGTAGCGTTATTTGAATCATTTCAGTTTGAGACATATAACATTTTATACAAATATCATACTTTTCACAAGACATTGATTTACAAACAACTTATCTTATACAAACACATTTTTTACATGGTTATTCATTTAACCTGACATTTATTTATACATATCATCTGATCTTATCATTTTTCAAATGACTTACAAGACAAAACAAATTACAAGGTTCATGACTAAACATTTTCTCAAACATAAGTCATGAATTCGGTTTTCACAAAACCTATGTATCTCACAGGCATTTTTATGCTGACGTACCTATTTTCACATGTGTTTTCAGGAGATGATGCATATGACTTATCAAGACATACTTAGGCGGACCTGTGCCTTAGTGACTTAAAACGAGACAAGAACTAGTTAATTTTGTTATGTACTCTTTGTTTCTTGTTTAAAACAATGTATACTCTCATGTTTGATTAATAAAATAAAACTTCAATTGCCATGGATTTGAAACAATTAATTCTGTTACAACACTCCTCGACGTTTCCGCCACGTTTGGTTGTTCCACGTGGTCGGGGTGTGACAGAAAAGTTGGTATCAGAGCCAATGGTTATAGGGAATTAGGTTATTAGTAATGCTTTGACATAGTCTATAACCTTTCTAGGACCCTAACGCGAGTTTACTTGCGTTTAGTCATAAAACAATACCGTCACCTATCCTTAGGCGACGACCACAACAAGAACATAAAGTTCAAAACCGCTTTGAAAACTAATCATCTGTTCTAGGATGATTGATTACTAGGTTTTGAACCCTGTGTTATATGGTTTTGAACCCCTTTGAGTTTTAAAAATCTCGTCAAGGTTTTGGGTTTTAAATAATGTGAACACGTGCAAACTGGAAGGGTGAATGCCTGTATTCTGGGATTTCTGTCTAGGCAAGCACTTCGTAAATATCTCATCAGACGCGAGACCAGTTGTGCTTACCTGGGAATTCTTGGGATGAGTGTCCACTTATAGACGAGCATGTCTTCGCAATACATTATTTTTGACCTATTTACTTTGATTAATCACCAGGGTCGTTTGTTGCTTTGTAGTAACAAAACAAATGACCACTGTCCTTGCTTTCATCAGATTTGTTTCATCTCATTCTTTTCGTCTATTACTCTCACTCGTTCCCTTTCATGTTTCCTCTTTTAGAATGCCTCCTCGACGCGAGAACCAGATAGCGACTGCCGAACTGGCAGAAATCATTACGCAACAAATGGCTGCTCAATTCCCAAACCTCTTTGCTCAATGGAACCAAGCCAACAACAACAACAATGGTCCATGCAATTTCAAGTGTTTTAACTCGGCTAAACCACTCAAGTTTAGTGGTTCTGAGGGAGCGACTGGGCTTCTTCAATGGTTCGAGAGCATTGAGAATACTTTCCGCCACGTGCAGTGTCCTGACAATCGCAAGGTCGAGTTTTCTTCAAGTGTGTTTCAGAAGAGGGCCCTTACATGGTGGAACGGGGTTATGAGAGACCGTGGTGCAGAAGTTGCTCTAGCACAGACATGGGCTGAACTTAGAGCTCTTATGATGAGGGAGTTTTGTCCTTGTCATGAACTGCGAGCATTGGAAAGAGAGTTTGATGGTTTGAAGCAAGATAGCGGTGAACATCGAGCCTACACGGACCGTTATGAGGAGTTAAGCCTGTTATGCCCAAACATGGTCACGCCGTTGGATAAGGCAATCGAAAAGTACATTGATGGCCTCCCTGACTCAATACAAGACATTGTGACTGGTAACAACCCTGCTACAGTTAGGCAGACCATTGAGCTAGCTGCAACCTTGACTGAATCTCAGATCAGGAAAAGTAAGCTTTTCCGAAAGGGTGACAAGAAACCGGTCGAGGAATCGAACCCAATCGAGGAATCAAAGACCATGAATAAACAGACTGGATCCCCTAAGAAGTCAAAGAAGCGAAAGGCTTCTCAGAACTTCGCCATGGTTACTCACAATGATCAAGCCGTCCCCAACCAACCAGCTCAACCCCCTGCTAGGAAGCCATACAATGGAACTACACCCTTGTGCAACCAATGTAGCCTCCATCATCATGCCAATGTAAAGTGCCGCAAATGCCAAACTTTTGGACTTATAGGCCATACAGCAAGAGTTTGCCCAGCTGCAGCTGCACCAAACCAAGCTGGCAACAACCCTGCTCAAGGTCGTTTTCTACCAGGTTCTTGCTTCAACTGTGGCGAGATGGGTCATTTCCGAAGAAATTTCCCAAAGCTTGCTAATGCAAATCCAGCACAGGGATGAGCATCCGACCGACAACATCGTTTAGAAATAATCACGTCTTATGTATTATTTTCTTTTGTTGTCATGGTCCATGAAACAGTTGTTATCATTGTTTATAAATAAATCTTTTATTTATATTGCAATGTATTTATGTGGTTGTATGTATAAACAACACATCTCTTACAATACCGACAATCAAGGAATCGTATTCCTTGTAAAGCAAACTACCCCCAAAATTTTTCCAGCTTATGATCTCTTTCGTTTTCCACGAAATTCCTAAGTACCCGTTTGTTCTAAGGAAACGAAGTACAAGGCGCAAGTTACAACACGAGACGAATACCCAAAGTACCACTATAAATCCTTAATAAGGGTACTTAAGGACATTTCCGTAAATCCTAAAATTGTCGTGTTCCTTAATTCGAATATTACGTTTCTTTGAAAACAAAATCGAATTTTTTAAGATAGATCCCAGAGGACATTGAAGTCCATCGACTGGTTTCCATATCCATTCTCAATCGATAACAAATTAATAACAAATTAATAACCAAGTTAAACAACTATGTGATTATGTGCTTATGTGTTCCTTTATGTGTTTTTGTGTAATCCAAGTTTTGTTATCCAAATCCTCGTAGAACCTTTCGTATCTTCATATGAGGGATTCGTAGTAGGATACCCAAAGGTATTACATAAAATCCTTAATGGACTACTACATTGTAGTTAAGTCCCTTGGATTATAAAGTACTACTCCATAATTAGACCCCTTGAGTGGTCTAGTTAAACAGATTGATCCAAAAATCTGGTTAGGAACATCATGTGATGATATATCTGAAAGGACTCCTTGGTGGCCTAATTAAAAGGCGTCACACCCCGACCGCGTAAAACAACAAATCGCGGCGGAAACATCGGGGCGTGTTGCGACAGAATTAATTGTCTCATAACCATGGCATACAAAGTTTTATTTAATTATTAAACAAGGGTGTTTCATTGTTTCAAACAGGTAATTAAAGAGTTCAGAACATAATTAAACATAGTCTATCTTCTTTTAAAGTTTCTAAGGCACAGGTCCGCCCTAGTATCGTGATCAACATCCTATGGAAAAGCACCTGAAAACACATGTGAAAATAGGTACGTCAGCATAAAAATGCCTGTGAGATACATAGGTTTTGTGAAAATAAGATTCATGACTTATGTTTGAGAAAATGTTTAGTCATGAACCTTGTTATTTGCTTTGTCTTGTAAATCATTGAAAACAATAAGATCAGATGATATGTATAAGTAATTGTCAGTTAAATAAATGACCATGTAAAAAGATGTGTTTGTATAAGATAAGTTGTTTTGTAAATCAATGTCTTGTGAAAAGTATGTTATTTGTATAAAATGTTCTATGTCTCAAACTGAAATGATTCAAATAACGTTACGCCATGTAATACCATACAAACACTTATATATAGGAAGTACCAGCGGCGTATCCACCATGCTTGTATCATATTACACACGCATCGTTACTTAATCACTTAATCAAACAAAACCAACCAATGTAAGAAGTCTATGTTTAAACAAATTGTCAAATGTATTGAATAATATGTCAAGTGTAAATCATGTCAAATGTCTATGTCAATTATCCATGTCAAATGTCTATGTCAAATATCCATGTCAAATGTCTATGTCAAATATCCATGTCAAATGTCTTTGTGTAAAATGTCTAAGTCAAAATGTCATGTATGGCAAGTGAAATGTCTCAACTAAACCATATGCACAAAAACAAAGTATTGAAGTAAAACTTGGTTTAAATCAAAGCTATGTTTTGTGTAAATGCATGCAACTATTTAATATGAACATTTATGTGGTATTGTGAATATGCATACATCCAAGCCTGGCGACTGTGGTGATAAAACCCTTTAAACAAATTAAAGGTCTATCTGTCTTAATGTCAACGAATTCGGTCATTCCTTTCTGTCCCCTTACCCTGGGATGTCCGGAACGGGAGTTGTCAATTCCTATGGTACCACTACCTACTAACGAACGGCGTAGCTAATGTTAATGGATATATTGTCCCATGTAAACAAACCAAATGTCATACCAAAATGTAAACATGTGAAAACAATGCACTAAGTATGTAATCAAATGAACATACATAGCGTGAAATGTCATGTAAAACGATGTACTAAGTAATGCACACAATGGGCATACCTAGCATGAAATTGTCATGTAAAACGATGTACTAAGTAATGCACACAATGGCACACCTAGCATGAAATGTCATGTAAAACGATGTACTAAGTAATGCACACAATGGGCATACCTAGCATGAAATGTAATGTAAAACAATGTACCAAGTAATGCACACAATGGGCACACCTAGCATAAGATGTAATGAAATCATGTACTATAATGTACTATCGAACATAGCAGTATATGATGTGAAAACTGGAAAGCAGGAAAGTAACAAGTAGGCACATGTGTTCCACCCCAAAACAGTTTGGAAAAACAGTAAAAGAGGGGTCTATGTACTCACTTGAGATTGCTCAGATGTCTAAAGATAATCACCAAGTAATGCTATAGATCTCGGAATCAAACGGCACCTAATATAGGTAACTATGTTAATAACCGGACCTTAATCGGATGATTGGATAGAATGAGGTTTCGTAAACCAAACGAGTGTAGAGACTCGTGTGATATGGTTTAACAAAGCCTACATACTAAATGAAACTTAACATAATCGTTTACGACCCATTACGACCCGTTTAGGAAGCTTATGCTACTTTAACGTGTCGTGCGCGTGAAACGCGTTCGGACCGCCTAACTAGTCCTATGACAGGTATTATATGCCTAAACATGTTACATAATCAGTTACATGACAAAAGTTTAGGTTACATATGCTAAATTACCAATTATGTATGAAAAGGGTATTCTGGTAATTTACCTAAGGCATATAAACTACCTATCATACAACTACTTAAACGATGTGACCATAGGGTATAACCTCGGAAGGTTATTCCCTACCTACTATGGTCACCTAATGTGTTTGGTCGGATCCTAATGATCGACCAAATGGGTCGGGTTCGAAGGTATAGGCGATTTATTAGATCGCCTACCCTACGACCCTAGACAACGTGGTAATCAGTGGGCATAGTCCCAAAGGACTATGACCAACGTGATTACACTCACGTTGCGAAGTTCAAACGAACTTCGCATTGACCATTACTGGTCAACGCTGAAAGTCAAACAAAGTTTGACTTTCTGACTCGAAAAGCAGTAAAAATAAGGAAAAGAACGAAAGAATACTTACGAAGGGTCCCCGAATGCTAAACTCGATTCGAAAATCTCAGGTATGAAACTAATGTTTCAACTTAGAGTTTCTCAAATCAAATTTCTAGTGATTATGAACAAAGGGGGGTGGGGTATTTATAGTTTTCGGTGAACCGTTGAGATCGTTTCATGGAAAACGTGCCATGATCCAATCCGTACACTTGTTGCAAGGTTATGGAAGCTTAATTCCATCCTTATCTAGTGACTAAGCAAGTGAAAACATGTGGTGGAGGATCAAATGGCTGCAACTTGTGAGAAAATGCATTTAATCTGGTCAGAAGGTGGGAAGCGGCCCGCTTTAGGATCAGCCAAACACAATGCGGGCCGCCTGAGCATGTCAGATCAGAAACAACTTTCAAAAATGACAGTTTAGGTCCCTGCACGTGTTTAAGGCCATTTCCGACACTTCTAAGGCCCGTAAAGCCAAGTTTAAGGCCCTAAAATGTTGCCTAAACATTGTGGACATGTAACATGTTCAAAAATATGTCGGATGATGGTTCGTTTGGTCGTACGAACGCGATGTTCGCTTAATTACGACGGAATACGCACAAGCGCGAAAAACGATCCAAATGACGCAACGAATGGATTTTTCTTAAGGCGAACACTAAAATATAATATAGTCATGCTTACATAAATTTTTGGATGTCCAGATGTATTCAGAACGTAAGTTTTGCGCGAAAATGCAAACTTGTGCACTTTTTGACACTTTTAGTCCCTGAATGACCCAAAAGTTTATTTTAGCACACCGAACCCCTCAAAGCCTATTTCTAAGCTATGTAAAGGATATTTAAGGTGTGTTTAACTTATGGTTATGTTCCAGAATGTTCGTTACAGTTCAAATTGACATACTTTCGCAGTTTGTCATATTTAGTCCCTGTAAGCGAATTAACTTGTTTTTGCCATACCAAAGCCTTCAAAACTTATTTCTAAGTTATGTAAAGGTTATTTAAGGTATGTTGAGTATATGTTGATGTTCCGGAGTATTTCTCGCATTAAACTGAGTACGTTTACGCACTAGTTTGCGTATAACTCTCCAGAAAGCGATGTAGAGTTTGAAATTACATAAAAGTCAAAACATGAAAAATGTAAAACATAACAAAACAAACATTGGGATCAAATAACATTGTTTTATTGATAAAAGAACTGTTCATAGTGATTACAAGCACAGTTGTTACAGTCTCCCCTACTTGTGGAAATTTCGTCCCGAAATTTATTTAGAGGAAACTCGTGGAAAAAGATGTGGATATTTCGCCTTCATTTGATCTTCGCGTTCCCAAGTAAACTCAGGTCCACGTTTAGCTTCCCAGCGAACTTTGACCAAAGGAATGCGCTTGCGTTTAAGCCACTTGACTTCACGTTCCATGATTTCCACTGGTCTCTCAACAAATTTCAGTGTTTTGCCAACACGAATTTCATCAAGCGGTATGGAGTAGTTCTCATCAGCTGTACACTTCTTGAGATTTGATATGTGAAAAGTTGGATGAACATTTCCTAGTTCAGGAGGTAACTCAAGTCTGTAGGCTACCTTTCCGATTCTTTCGACGATCTTGAATGGTCCAACGTATCTAGGTGCAAGTTTTCCTTTCTTTCCAAATCTGATCACACCTTTCCAAGGTGAGACCTTAAGTAATACTCGATCACCGACTTGAAATTCAAAGGCTTTGCGTTTTGGGTCCGCGTAAATCTTCTGACGGTTTCTAGCTGCCTGAAGGTTATCACGAACTTTCTTGACCTTGTCAGTTGTCTCTAAAATGAGGGCAGGTCCAGTAAGTTGAGCCTCGCCAATCTCATTCCAGCAGACTGGTGAACGACATTTTCAACCATAGAGAGCTTCGAAAGGAGCCATTTTGATGCTAGTGTGATAACTGTTGTTGTAGGAGAATTCAATCAATTTAAGATGTGAATCCCAGCTACCACCAAAATCGATCACACAAGCTCTAAGCATATCCTCCAGAGTCTGGATTGTTCTCTCAGATTGACCATTCGTTTGCGGATGATAAGCTGTGCTCAGATTAAGTTGGGTTCCCATAGCAGATTGCATGGTTCTCCAAAAATGAGAAGTGAAACGAGCATCTCTGTCAGAAATGATGTTCAAAGGAACACCATGTCGAGCTACAATTTCATCCACATAAATTTGAGCAAGTCTGTCAGCAGGATAATCCTCACGGATTGGCAAGAAATGTGCTGACTTTGTAAGACGATCAACGACTACCCAGATGGCATCATGACCTTTCTTTGTGCGCGGGAGTTTGGTAATAAGATCCATAGTAATGTTTTCCCATTTCCAAACTGGAATCTCTGGTTGCTCCAATAAACCAGATGGACGCTGATGTTCAGCCTTAACCTTAAGACAAGTAAGGCATTTTGATACGTATAAGGCAATGTCTTTCTTCATACCAGGCCACCAATAGTGAATACGAAGATCCTTATACATTTTATCTGAGCCCGGATGAATAGAATAACGAGACTTATGGGCTTCATCCATAAGCAAGGTACGAAGATCATCTAGGCTTGGGACCCACAAACGGTCCATGAAGTAATATGATCCATTGTCCTTTAGTTCCAGAGCAGGTGTTATATGATAAGGAAATTCCTTATCCATCAATCCTTGTGAAACACAAGATTGTTGAGACTGAGAAATGCGTGCTTGGATATCGGATCGAGCTTGAATAACAGATTGAACACGTACACAATGAAGCTTAGTACGTTCCTTACGACTTAATGCATCAGCTACGACATTCGCCTTACCAGGATGGTAGCGAATTTCGCAGTCATAGTCGTTTAAAAGCTCAACCCAACGTCGTTGTCTCATGTTGAGTTCTTTCTGGTTGAAGATATGCTGAAGACTTTTGTGGTCCGTGAAAACCACACATTTTGTACCGTACAAATAGTGTCTCCAGATCTTGAGAGCAAAGACAACTGCACCCAACTCAAGATCATGAGTGGTGTAGTTCTTCTCATGAATCTTCAACTGTCTCGATGCATAGGCTATGACTTTGTTCCTTTGCATAAGAACACAGCCAAGACCCAATTTAGATGCATCACAATACACGACAAAATCATCATCACCCTCAGGCAATGATAGAACAGGCGCATCGCAAAGCTTCTGCTTCAAGTGTTGAAAAGCTTCCTCTTGTTTGTATCCCCAATAAAAGGGCATTTTCTTCTGAGTTAGAGCAGTTAGAGGAACTGCAATCTTAGAGAAGTTTTCAATGAAGCGGCGATAATAACCCGCTAGACCAAGAAAAGAACGAACTTCAGTAGGAGTAGTAGGTGTATCCCAATCCTTAATCGCACTGATCTTGGAGGGATCTACATGAATACCTTGTTCGTTGATAATGTGCCCCAAAAATTGAACTTCTTTAAGCCAAAATTCGCACTTGGAGAATTTGGCGAAAAGTTGCTCTTTCTTCAGGAGTTCCAGAGTAAGACGAAGATGCTGCTCGTGATCAGCTCGTGTCTTAGAGTAAATCAAGATGTCATCGATAAAAACAATGACGAACTGATCCAAATAAGGTTTGCAGACCCTATTCATTAAGTCCATGAAAACAGCAGGAGCATTAGTCAAACCGAATGGCATGACTGTGAATTCATAATGTCCAGAACGAGTACGGAATGCTGTCTTCGGAATGTCTTCTTCTTGCACCCGAAGTTGATGATATCCAGATCGCAGATCAATCTTCGAAAAATAAGAAGCGCCTTGTAACTGATCAAAGAGGTCGTCGATGCGAGGTAGAGGATATCGATTCTTGATGGTAAGCTTGTTAAGCTCACGATAATCGATACACATCCTAAAGGATCCATCCTTCTTCTTTACAAAGAGAACGGGAGCACCCCAAGGTGAAAAACTAGGACGTATAAAACCTTTGTCAGAGAGCTCCTGAAGCTGTTTAGACAACTCTTGCATCTCGGATGGTGCAAGACGATATGGAGCTCTAGCAATGGGATTTGCACCAGGTACGAGATCAATGCGGAACTCGACTTGGCGTGCTGGAGGTAGACCAGGTAAATCTTCAGGGAACACTTCAGAATAATCCCGAACAACAGGAATATCTGAAATAGACTTACCCTTGCCTTTATCTTCTGTAACATGTGCTAAGAAAGCCATATAGTTCTTCTGCAGATACTTCCGAGCTTTAAAACAAGACATGAGTTTGAGACCACCGGTAGGCTTCTCACCTTGAACCTGCAGAATCTCGCCTGTCGAAAGCGGCACACGAACAATCTTCTTAGAACAAACTATCTCTGCGTGATGCTTGGATAACCAATCCATTCCCACAATGACGTCGAAGCTTCCAAGTTGCATAGGCGCGAGGTTAATAGGAAAAAGATGGTCGTTAAGATTCAACTGGCAGTTGTGAAGAACATAATCAAGAATAATGGGTTCACCACTAGCAACCTCTACTGTCAAAGATTTGCCTAATTTCGTTCTAGACACTCCAAGCATTGGTTCAAAGGACAAAGACACGAAACTCTTATCGGCACCGGAATCGAAAAGAACAGATGCAGGCTGATTATTAATAAAGAACGTACCGTTCACCACATTATCGTCAGCCTGTGCCTCTTGGGCATTCATGTTAAAGACTCGGCCTCGAGCCGGAGCCGGATTTTGGTTCTGGTTCTGGTTGGCTAGCCTTGGGCACCGATTCCTATAGTGGGTCAGATCCCCACAATTGTAACAAGCACCTGGTGGGTATTGTGGTCTTGCAGCTTGACCCTGTTGCGGAGCAGCTTGTTGAGCTGGGTTCTGAACCGCGGGATTCTGAGCAGATCGACAAAAATTGGCAAGATGGCCTGATTTCCCACAGTTAGTACAGAAACGGCATGGAAGTTGCGGCTGGTGGTGACTGTTGCATCTATTGCATAAAGGTGCATTCCCTGAATAGGGTCTCTTCGCTAGAGGCTGTGTAGGTTGGTTGAGAGCTGCCTGATTAGCTTGGGCAGTGATAGCAAAATTTTGAGAAGCCTTACGCTTCTTTGACCTCTTCGAAGAACCAGAGTTCTTTCCATTCAATTTTTGACCTTTCTTGCTATCTTCCTTGTCAGCCGACTGCTTCTTGCCCTTGTCACCCTTCCTGTGTAGTTTTCCCTTTCTAATCTGCGACTCAGTCAATGTCGCAGATAGCTCGATTGCCTGACGAAGGGTGGCAGGCTTACTACCAGTAAGAATGTCTTGTACCGAGTCAGGTAGGCCATCGATGTATCTCTCGATAGCCTTGTCGAGTGGGGTGACCATTGTTGGGCAAAGCAGACTCAATTCTTCAAACCGATCAGTATAAGCCCTGTGCTCACCACTATCTTGCTTCAATACATCAAACTCTTTCTCCAACGCTCGTTGTTCATGGCGAGGACAGAATTCCCTCATCATAAGGGCTCTAAGTTCAGCCCATGTCTGTGCGAGAGCAACTTCTGCACCCCGGTCTCTCATAACCCCGTTCCACCATGTCAAAGCCCTCTTCTGAAATACGCTCGAGGAGAACTCGACCTTGCGATTATCCGGACACTGCACATGGCGAAAAGTATTCTCTATGCTTTCGAACCACTGAAGAAGCCCAGTCGCTCCCTCAGAACCACTAAACTTGAGTGGTTTGGCCTGGTTAAAATCCTTGTATTTGCATGGAACATTGTTGTTGTTGTTGGCCTGGTTCCATTGAGCAAAGAGATTTGGAAACTGAGCAGCCATCTGCTGCGCAATAATTTCTGCCAGCTCGGCAGTAGCTATCTGGTTCTCGCGTCGAGGAGGCATTCTAAAAGAGGAAAACATGAAAAGAAACGAGTGAGATGGTTGGATGAAAAGAATGAGATGATAAAAACAAGAATTGCAAACAGCAAAGATGGTGGTCATTCGTCCGTATCACAAAGCAAACAAACGACTCACAGTGACTAATCAAAGTAAATGGGTCAAAAATAATGTATAATGAAGACATGCTCGCCTATAAGTGAACACTCACTCCAAGAATTCCCAGGTAAGCACAACTGGTCTCGCGTCTGGTTGAGATGTATACGAAGTGCTTGCCTAGACAGAAAACCCAGAATACAGGCATTCACCCTTCCAGTTTGCACATGTTCACATTATTTAAAACCCAAAACGTTTGACGGGATTTTGAAAATTAGAAGGCACAAGGCCAAAAACCAAACTTAAAAAGGGTTCAAAACCATATAATAGAGAGTTCAAAACCTTACAATTGAGGGTTCAAAACCTTGTAAAAATTTATTCAAAAACAGTTGATTGTTTTTAAAAAAATTGTTTCGGAAAAATTTTGGTTCCTTGTTTTGTTAATCACCTAAGGATAGGTGATGTACATGTTTTAAGATCTAAACACAAGATAACTTGTGTTAGGTTCCTAGAAAAGTTATAGTCTAGGTCAAAGCATTACTAATAACCTAATTCCCTATAACCATTGGCTCTGATACCAACTCTTCTGTCACACCCCGACCGCGTAAAACAACAAATCGCGGCGGAAACATCGGGGCGTGTTGCGACAGAATTAATTGTCTCATAACCATGGCATACAAAGTTTTATTTAATTATTAAACAAGGGTGTTTCATTGTTTCAAACAGGTAATTAAAGAGTTCAGAACATAATTAAACATAGTCTATCTTCTTTTAAAGTTTCTAAGGCACAGGTCCGCCCTAGTATCGTGATCAACATCCTATGGAAAAGCACCTGAAAACACATGTGAAAATAGGTACGTCAGCATAAAAATGCCTGTGAGATACATAGGTTTTGTGAAAATAAGATTCATGACTTATGTTTGAGAAAATGTTTAGTCATGAACCTTGTTATTTGCTTTGTCTTGTAAATCATTGAAAACAATAAGATCAGATGATATGTATAAGTAATTGTCAGTTAAATAAATGACCATGTAAAAAGATGTGTTTGTATAAGATAAGTTGTTTTGTAAATCAATGTCTTGTGAAAAGTATGTTATTTGTATAAAATGTTCTATGTCTCAAACTGAAATGATTCAAATAACGTTACGCCATGTAATACCATACAAACACTTATATATAGGAAGTACCAGCGGCGTATCCACCATGCTTGTATCATATTACACACGCATCGTTACTTAATCACTTAATCAAACAAAACCAACCAATGTAAGAAGTCTATGTTTAAACAAATTGTCAAATGTATTGAATAATATGTCAAGTGTAAATCATGTCAAATGTCTATGTCAATTATCCATGTCAAATGTCTATATCAAATATCCATGTCAAATGTCTATGTCAAATATCCATGTCAAATGTCTTTGTGTAAAATGTCTAAGTCAAAATGTCATGTATGGCAAGTGAAATGTCTCAACTAAACCATATGCACAAAAACAAAGTATTGAAGTAAAACTTGGTTTAAATCAAAGCTATGTTTTGTGTAAATGCATGCAACTATTTAATATGAACATTTATGTGGTATTGTGAATATGCATACATCCAAGCCTGGCGACTGTGGTGATAAAACCCTTTAAACAAATTAAAGGTCTATCTGTCTTAATGTCAACGAATTCGGTCATTCCTTTCTGTCCCCTTACCCTGGGATGTCCGGAACGGGAGTTGTCAATTCCTATGGTACCACTACCTACTAACGAACGGCGTAGCTAATGTTAATGGATATATTGTCCCATGTAAACAAACCAAATGTCATACCAAAATGTAAACATGTGAAAACAATGCACTAAGTATGTAATCAAATGAACATACATAGCGTGAAATGTCATGTAAAACGATGTACTAAGTAATGCACACAATGGGCATACCTAGCATGAAATTGTCATGTAAAACGATGTACTAAGTAATGCACACAATGGCACACCTAGCATGAAATGTCATGTAAAACGATGTACTAAGTAATGCACACAATGGGCATACCTAGCATGAAATGTAATGTAAAACAATGTACCAAGTAATGCACACAATGGGCACACCTAGCATAAGATGTAATGAAATCATGTACTATAATGTACTATCGAACATAGCAGTATATGATGTGAAAACTGGAAAGCAGGAAAGTAACAAGTAGGCACATGTGTTCCACCCCAAAACAGTTTGGAAAAACAGTAAAAGAGGGGTCTATGTACTCACTTGAGATTGCTCAGATGTCTAAAGATAATCACCAAGTAATGCTATAGATCTCGGAATCAAACGGCACCTAATATAGGTAACTATGTTAATAACCGGACCTTAATCGGATGATTGGATAGAATGAGGTTTCGTAAACCAAACGAGTGTAGAGACTCGTGTGATATGGTTTAACAAAGCCTACATACTAAATGAAACTTAACATAATCGTTTACGACCCATTACGACCCGTTTAGGAAGCTTATGCTACTTTAACGTGTCGTGCGCGTGAAACGCGTTTGGACCGCCTAACTAGTCCTATGACAGGTATTATATGCCTAAACATGTTACATAATCAGTTACATGACAAAAGTTTAGGTTACATATGCTAAATTACCAATTATGTATGAAAAGGGTATTCTGGTAATTTACCTAAGGCATATAAACTACCTATCATACAACTACTTAAACGATGTGACCATAGGGTATAACCTCGGAAGGTTATTCCCTACCTACTATGGTCACCTAATGTGTTTGGTCGGATCCTAATGATCGACCAAATGGGTCGGGTTCGAAGGTATAGGCGATTTATTAGATCGCCTACCCTACGACCCTAGACAACGTGGTAATCAGTGGGCATAGTCCCAAAGGACTATGACCAACGTGATTACACTCACGTTGCGAAGTTCAAACGAACTTCGCATTGACCATTACTGGTCAACGCTGAAAGTCAAACAAAGTTTGACTTTCTGACTCGAAAAGCAGTAAAAATAAGGAAAAGAATGAAAGAATACTTACGAAGGGTCCCCGAATGCTAAACTCGATTCGAAAATCTCAGGTATGAAACTAATGTTTCAACTTAGAGTTTCTCAAATCAAATTTCTAGTGATTATGAACAAAGGGGGGTGGGGTATTTATAGTTTTCGGTGAACCGTTGAGATCGTTTCATGGAAAACGTGCCATGATCCAATCCGTACACTTGTTGCAAGGTTATGGAAGCTTAATTCCATCCTTATCTAGTGACTAAGCAAGTGAAAACATGTGGTGGAGGATCAAATGGCTGCAACTTGTGAGAAAATGCATTTAATCTGGTCAGAAGGTGGGAAGCGGCCCGCTTTAGGATCAGCCAAACACAATGCGGGCCGCCTGAGCATGTCAGATCAGAAACAACTTTCAAAAATGACAGTTTAGGTCCCTGCACGTGTTTAAGGCCATTTCCGACACTTCTAAGGCCCGTAAAGCCAAGTTTAAGGCCCTAAAATGTTGCCTAAACATTGTGGACATGAAACATGTTCAAAAATATGTCGGATGATGGTTCGTTTGGTCGTACGAACGCGATGTTCGCTTAATTACGACGGAATGCGCACAAGCGCGAAAAACGATCCAAATGACGCAACGAATGGATTTTTCTTAAGGCGAACACTAAAATATAATATAGTCATGCTTACATAAATTTTTGGATGTCCAGATGTATTCAGAACGTAAGTTTTGCGTGAAAATGCAAACTTGTGCACTTTTTGACACTTTTAGTCCCTGAATGACCCAAAAGTTTATTTTAGCACACCGAACCCCTCAAAGCCTATTTCTAAGCTATGTAAAGGATATTTAAGGTGTGTTTAACTTATGGTTATGTTCCAGAATGTTCGTTACAGTTCAAATTGACATACTTTCGCAGTTTGTCATATTTAGTCCCTGTAAGCGAATTAACTTGTTTTTGCCATACCAAAGCCTTCAAAACTTATTTCTAAGTTATGTAAAGGTTATTTAAGGTATGTTGAGTATATGTTGATGTTCCGGAGTATTTCTCGCATTAAACTGAGTACGTTTACGCACTAGTTTGCGTATAACTCTCCAGAAAGCGATGTAGAGTTTGAAATTACATAAAAGTCAAAACATGAAAAATGTAAAACATGACAAAACAAACATTGGGATCAAATAACATTGTTTTATTGATAAAAGAACTGTTCATAGTGATTACAAGCACAGTTGTTACAAAAGGATCATTTGTCGATCTAATTAAAAGGACCCTATGGTAGTCTAGTCACACTCATCACAGGTTTGATTTTCCTCCCCTAAACATTACAAGACAAACTGTGCGGACTATGCAAGGAATTACGTAATTATGGATGCATACATAATTATGGAATTTAGTGCACAGAAACCACAGCGAGCTTTGTCATGTGCCTAGAAGTTAACTCTATTCATTTCTGTTTCTGAGGAAGCACCCGTTGAAAATGACTCCGTTTGTTCATTTTCGTTTCTGAAGATTGTCCGTTGAGGAAATTAATATCCGTTTGTCTATCATTTTCATTTCCATTTCTGAGGAAGCAACCGTTGAAAATGACTCCGTTTGTTCATTTTCGTTTCTGAAGATTGTCCGTTGAGGAAATGAATATCCGTTTGTCTATCCTGTTCATTTCCATTTCTGATGAAGCACCCGTTGAAAATGACTCCGTTTGTTCATTTTCGTTTCTGAAGATTATCCGTTGAGGAAATGAATATCCGTTTGTTTCTCCATTTTCATTTCCATTTCTGAGGAAGCACCCGTTGAACATGACTCCGTCAGTTCATTTTTCGTTTCTGAAGATTGTCCGTTGAGGAAATGAATATCCGTTTGTTTCTCCTTTTTCATTTCCATTTCTGATGAAGCACCCGTTGAAAATGACTCCGTAAGTTCATTTTACGTTTCTGAAGATTGTCCATTGAGGAAATGAATCCCCGTTTGTTTATTCCTTCATTTCCGCTTCTGAAGAATACTCGTTGAGGAAAATGACTGCGTCTGTTCATTTTTCGTTCTGAAGGATGTCCGTTAAGGAAATGACAGGATTATGCCTTACATATCTCTGGTGGTTATTTGACACAAAGTCACAAATAGACTCCTACGAATAAATTTCGGGACGAAATTTCCTAAAGTAGGGGAGACTGTGACACCTGGGTCACTGTGACCATCAAACAAATGCCGAACCAATGAAATATTGTATTTCATACTTGGGATCTGTATAAATATGTGTATCTTTTGCACATATCAATTCTTGTTCGTTTTCAAGCTCTAAATAGCTTTCTGGAAGGTTATACGCGCACTGATGCGTAGATATAACCAGTTTAATGCAACAAACACTCCGGAATAGTGAAATAGGCTTTACATACCTTAAATAACCTTTACATAACTTAGAAATAAGTTTTGAAGGCTTTGGTATGGCAAAAACAAGTTAATTAGCTTACAGGGACTAAACTTGACAAACTGCGAAAGTATGCCAATTTGAACTGTAACAGACCTTCCGGAACGTAACCATAAGTTAAACATACCATAAATATCCTTCACATAGCTTAGAAATAGGCTTTGAGGGGTTCGGTGTGCTAAAATAAACTTTTGGGTCATTCAGGGACTAAAAGCGTCAAAAAGTGCACAAGTTTGCACTTTCGCGCATAACTTACGTTCTTAATACATCCGGACATCCAAAAATTTATGTAAGCACTAAAACATTTTATTTTAGTGTTTGGCATAAGAAAAATCCATTCGTCACGCATTTTGGATCGTTTTTCGCGCTTATGCGCATTCCGTCGTAATTAAGCGAACATCGCGTTCGTACGACCAAACGAACTGACATCCGACATACTTTTGAGCATGTTTCATGTCCACAATGTTTAGGCATCATTTTAGGGCCTTAAAGTTGGCTTTACGGGCCTTAGAAGTGTCAGGAATGGCCTTAAAACACAACAGGGACTGAAACTGTCAAAATGGAAACTTGTTTTCTGATCAGAAGCTCCAGGCGGCCCACCTGAGCTTTGTCTGATCCGGAAGCGGGCCGCGTCAGCCTTACAGAACAGCTAAGAATGATTACTCAGCAGATTACAGCTGTTTAATCCTCAACCACAAACCCACACTTGCCCTTTCAGCTGATTAGAAGCCATTTTTAGTCACCATAACTTTCCAACAAGTGTACGCACAAGATTCGAGCACGGTTTCCATGAAACGATCTTAACGGTTACCCGAAAAATATAAATACCCACCCTCCATTTGCTTCAAACCCACAAGAATCTGATCAAAAAGACTCCAAGTTGGAACCATTGTTTCATACCTGAGTTATTTTGATCTAGATTAGCATTCGGGGACCCTTCGTAAGTATTCCTTCGTTCTTTTATTACTTTTCGTGTCCGAAAGTCAAACTTTGTTTGACTCTCTGCGTTGACCAGTGTATGGTCAATGCGAAGTTCGTTTGAACTTCGCAACGTGATTGTAATCACGATGGTTATAGTCCCTTGTGACTATGCCTACTGATTACCACATTGTCTAGGGTCGTAAGGTAAGCGATCTAAACAATCGCTTATACTTTCGAACCCGACCCATTTGGTCGATCATTAGGATCCGACCAAACACATTAGGTGACCATAGTATATAGGGAATAACCCTCCGAGGTTATACCTTATGGTCGCTTCGTTTAAGTAGTTGTATGAAAAGTAGTTTATATTCTTTAGGTAAATTACCAAAATACCCCTTTGATGCCAAAATTCGTTTTAAACATATGTAACATAACTTTTGACATCTAAACTGATTTGACAACCATATTAGACATGTTAAGGGATATTTTACTTGTCATAGGACTAGTTAGGCGTTCCGAACGCGTTTTACGCGAACGACGCGTTAAAGTAGCATAAGCTACCTAAACGGGTCGTAATGGGTCACAAACACTTAGGTTCAGTTTCATTTAGTATGTAGGCTTTGTTAAACCATACTACACGAGTCTTCATACTCGTTTGGTTTACAAACCCTCATTCTATCTGATCCTCCGGTTTAGGTCCGGTTTATTAACAAAGTTACCTATATTAGGTGCCGTTTGATATCCGTGATCTCTAGCATTGCTTGGTGGTTATCTTGGGACTTCTGAGCAATCTCAGGTGAGTACATAGACCCCTCTTTTACTGTTTTCCAAACGTTTTGGGGTGGAAAACATGTGCCTACTTGTTACTTTCATGCTTTCCATGTTTTCACATCATATACCTGCTATGTTCGTTAGTACATTATAGTACATGATTTCAGTGTGTTCATGCTATGTATGCCCATTGTGTTCGTACTTAGTACATCGTTTTACATTACATTTTATGTTATGTATGTCCATTTAGTTCATACTTGGTACATTGTTTTACATTACAATTTTGCTATGTATGTCCATTGTGTGCATGCTTAGTACATTGTTTTACATTGCATTTCTGTTGCATATGCTCATCCAGCATGTGAACACATTATACTACATTTTGAACCGTTGTAACCTTTTGACTATGTGAACCGTCGTAACCGTTTGATTATATGAACCGTTTGTAACTATTGAACCGTGTGAACCATTTGTATTTGTTGACAGGATTTACATTTGACAATAGACATTTGACATTACATAAGCATTTCTACAATTGTTAAACATTACTTTGGTGGTTTGGTTTAATTAAGTGATTTAGTAACGATCCGTGTGTAATATGATACAAGCATGGTGGATACGCCGCTGGTACTTCCTATATATAAGTGTTTGTATGGTATTACATATCGTAGCGTTATTTGAATCATTTCAGTTTGAGACATATAACATTTTATACAAATATCATACTTTTAACAAGACATTGATTTACAAACAACTTATCTTATACAAACACATTTTTTTACATGGTTATTCATTTAACCTGACATTTATTTATACATATCATCTGATCTTATCGTTTTTCAAATGACTTACAAGACAAAGCAAATTACAAGGTTCATGACTAAACATTTTCTCAAACATAAGTCATGAATTCTGTTTTCACAAAACCTATGTATCTCACAGGCATTTTTATGCGGACGTACCTATTTTCACATGTGTTTTCAGGAGATGATGCATAGGACTTATCAAGACATACTTAGGCGGACATGTGCCTTAGTGACTTAAAACGAGACAAGAACTAGTTAATTTTGTTATGTACTCTTTGTTTCTTGTTTAAAACAATGTATACTCTCATGTTTGATTAATAAAACAAAACTTCAATTGCCATGGATTTGAAACAATTAATTCTGTTACAACACTCCTCGACGTTTCCGCCACGTTTGGTTGTTCCACATGGTCGGGGTGTGACAAAATATCCTTTACATAGCTTAGAAATAGGCTTTGAGGGGTTCGGTGTGTTAAAATAAACTTTTGGGTCATTCAGGGACTAAAAGTGTCAAAAAGTGCACAAGTTTGCACTTTCGCGCATATCTTACGTTCTGAATACATCCGGACCTCCAAAAATTTATGTAAGCATTATAATATTATGCTTTAGTGTTTGGCTTGTAAAAAATCCATTCGTCGCTTGATTTGGATCGTTTTTGCGTTCGTTACGACTCCCGTCGTAATTTACCGAACAACGCAATCGTACGGCCAAACGAACCGACATCGGTGATGTTTTCAAGCATATTTCATGTTCCCTATGTCTTAACATCATTGTGGAGCTTGAAATTGGGTTTGACGGGTGTTAGAAGTTCCGTTACGCAACGAAACAAGGTGCAGGGACCAAATCTGACATTTTTGCATAGTTGATGGCTTACGGACCGTAAGCCATACCCTTACGGTCCGTAAGGGGTCTCCAAAACAGAAGAATGCAGAAACATTGAATCTGGCCTTTCCACCTTTTGCACTTGCCTCTTCAGTGTAATGAGGGGCAAAATTGATGTTCCATAACATTCCAACAAGTGTAAGGTTGAGATTACATCACGGTTTTCAATAAATGATCCTAACGGTTGTCCAATTCCTATAAATACCCATCAAGTCCACTTGCAAAACCCACTTGAATTCTGAGTTTGTTCTCTAAGTTGGGGTGTTTTATCACTTCATACCTGAGAATACTTGGAAGTTCAATCTTGCGGGGGCCCTTTGTAAGTGTTCTTTCGTTCTTTCATTCGTTTTAGCGTTAAAGTCAAACTTTGTTTGACTTTCTGCATTGACCAATTTATGGTCAACGCGAAGTTTGTTTGAACTTCCTAACGTGAGCGTAATCACGATGGTTATAGTCCGTAGTGACTATACCTACTGAATACCACGTTATCTAGGCTCAGTGACGAGTCGTAGTTTCGGCCAAAATGCGCATTCTTGCGTATTTTGTAACCAAACTACTCTTAGGTATCAAAGTCGTTTGTTTTGATACCAAACCTGTTTTCTAAACTTAGTTAAGCATGTTTTAACATGCTTAGCTTGTCACTTTTAGTTTTGTGCTTATATAGGGTCGTAAGGTAAGCGATCTAAACAATCGCTTATACTTTCGAACCCGACCCGTTTGGTCGATCATTAGGATCCGACCAAACACATTAGGTGACCATAGTATATAGGGAATAACCTTCCGAGGTTATACCTTATGGTCACTTCGTTTAAGTAGTTGTACGATAGGTAGTTTATATGCCTTAGGTAAATTACCAAAATGCCCTTTTTACGCCAAAATTCATTTTAAGCATATGTAACATAACTTTTGACATCTAAACTAATTTGGCAACAATATTAGACATCTTAAGGCATATCTTACTTGTCATAGGACTAGTTAGGCAGTCCGAACGCGTTTTACGCAAACGACGCGTTAAAGTAGCATAAGCTACCTAAACGGGTCGTAATGGGTCGTAAGCACTTAGGTTAGGTTTCATTTTAGAATGAAGGCTTTGTTAAACCATACTACATGAGTTTCCATACTCGTTTGGTTTACGAACCCTCATTCTATCAAATCCTCCGATTTAGGTCCGGTTTATTAACATAGTTACCTATATTAGGTGCCGTTTGATATCCGTGATCTCTAGCATTGTTTGGTTGTTACTCAAGAACTACTAAGCCATCTCAAGTGAGTACATAGACCCCTCTTTTACTGTTTTTCAAACATTTTGGGGTGAAACACATGTGCCTACTTGTTACTTTCATGCTTTCCTGTTTTCACATCATATACTTGCTATGTTCATTAGTACATTTATAGTACATGATTTCATTGTGTTTTTGCTATGTATGTCCTTTGTTGCATACTTAGTACATCGTTTTACATTACATTTTATGCTATGTATATCCATTGTGCGCATACTTAGTACATTGTTTTTACATTATACTTTATGCTATGTATGCCCATTGTGTGCATACTTAGTACATTTTTTTACATTACATTTCATGCTATGTATGCCCATTGTGTGCATACTTAGTACATTGTTTTACATTACATTTCATACTATGTATGCCCATTGTGTGCATACTTAGTACATTGTTTTACATTACATTTTATGCTATGTATGTCCATTGTGTGCATACTTAGTACATTTGTTATTCATCACTTGCTTACATTTTGGTATGGCATTTGGTTTGTATAAATGGGACAATGTACATTCATTAACATCGATCATGCCGCTCGGTAGTAGGTAAGTAGGTAATAGTACCATAGGACTTGACAACTCCCATTCCTGAAATCCCGGGTTTGTTTGGACGTAAGGAATGACCGAATCCGAATACATTTCTAGGTGGACCTTAGACTTTGTGCTAGGGTTTATTCTACAGTCGCAAGGCTTGGATGTATGAATTTTCACAATACCGCATAGATGTTTATATCAGTATAGCATGCATTTTGTTCCACAAAACATAACTTTGATTTAAACCATGTTTTACTTCAATACATTGTTTTTGTGCATTTTACATATGGTTGAGTTGATATATCTCACTTACCATACATGATATTTTGGATACACATTACATGATTTACATTAGACATAAACATTTTGACATTTATATACACAATTCATGATTTACATTAGACATAGACATTAGACATGGTTTTCACATAAACATTTTGACATTTGATTATACATAAACATTTTACTTTGGTGGTTTGGTTTGAGTAAGTGATTTAAGTAACGAGACGTGTGTAATATGATACAAGCATGGTGGATACGCCGCTGGTACTTCCTATATATAAGTGCTTGTATGGTATTACATATCGTAGCGTTATTTGAATCATTTCAATTTAGACATATAACATTTTATACAAATAACATACTTTTCTCAATACATTGTTTTACAAATAACTTATCTAATACAAACTCATTTTACTTGGTTATTTACTTAACCATGTATTATTCTTTTATACATATATATCATTTGGTTTATTTATCACTTTTCAAATGATTTACAAGACAAAGCAAATTACAAGGTTCATGACTAAGCATTTTCTTAAACATAAGTCATGAATTCTATTTTCACAAAACCTATGTATCTCATAGGCATTTTTATGCTCACGTATCTATTTTCACATGTGTTTCAGGATATGATGCATCGGATTTATCAAGATACACTTAGGTGGACTTGGGCCTTAGTGACAATAAAAGATGCAAGACTAGTTATTTATGTCATATTTCTTTGATTGTCAAGACATTGTAACTCTTTTAATCAATAAAAAAATATTTCAATTTCCATATGTTATGAAACAATGATTCTGTTACAACACTCCCCGACGTTTCCGCCACGTTTTGTTGTTTTACGTGGTCGGGGTGTGACAATTTCAGGGGTTACCTATATATCCAAGTAGTGTTCCCCACGAAATAAGCAAGTTTGAATTTAAGTTTATATCCCGAAAAGCTTACTAAATGTGTAAAAACTTATCGGCATATCATCAGTGAGACTGTCTACTGATGTACTATCATTTCCTCTTCTTTGACACTAAAACTCATTTTTATTTTATCATGTTTTTGCCTCTTTCAAATTTTCTAATGTTTTTGGATTTTCAGAAATTTCTACTCCCCCTAAAATGCAAACACATTTCAGGAAATTTGAAAAACCAACTAGACAATAAAATGACAACCGATATCAAATCGCATCAATTCACCATCCACTTGGCATAAACAATCAAAACTCCCCCTTACACAAAACTATTTTCTCATTATGATTTCAAAACACTTAAGTTTTTTTTTACCAAAATGATTTTTCCGGAAAATAAGTTTTGTTGGTGTTATCACTTGTAAAGTTAGGGGTTTGGTTCATCATATTGTCATTCAAATACCACTTGTAAGTTTGGTCCAATCAAGTTCAACCTAATGACCTTGATTAACCATTTGTAGGAAAAACAAGTACAACTTAATGTCCTTGATTTACCACTTGTAGATGTAAAACCTTCATCAACCACTTTGTAGGAATATCACATCTACACAAATTCATTTTACCAATAAAGATGCCGATTCCTGCTTCACACTTACCAACCTGGAAGCTCCGGCAATTCCTGCAGTATGACTTACCAAAATTTAACCATTTTAAGATTCATTCATCAAATCAATTATCAAGAAAGATGCCGATTCCTGATCCACGATTACAAACTTGGGATCTCCGGCAAGTCAGATTGTTTAAGGGAAAAAAATTTCCACCCAAGTCTGACTAACCTTGGGTGTTTTTAGCTCCTTTAGCTCTTGTTCAGTTGGGTTAAAAGTTGTTTTCTTTGTTGCGTAAAAATCTTTAACCCCTTTTACTTTCCCATCAAGCATTTTTCCAAAAAATTTCTTAACATTTCCATTAAAAACTTTCTCGACATCAAACTCATTCTTCTCAGAGTAAAATTGATCCGAGATCTCAACCTTACCAACTTTCTGTTTAATCTTTTCAAAATTCAGTGATGGAAACTCATCATCATTCACTGAAGGTACAAAATTTACCTCTTTTACCTCACCTTGTAGCTCTTCTGGCTTTGTGGAACCAGATTCATCGCCGACTTTCTCTTCAGACTTCTTAACAACCCACACTTGGTTGTTCTTGGCTTTCTTTTTGTAAAAATTCTTTTTAGAACATTCACCAACCTCATAAGTTGAATTTTCAAATATTTTGAATTTTTCGGTTGGTAGTTCAACATCAACAACTATTTCTTTCAGTTTTTCAGAAACTCCCTGTTTAGTCTTAGCATTTTTCGGACAGTTCCATGCAATGTGACCAACTTCATTGCATTTGAAACAGGTTCGAGTCTCTTTTGGATGAAACACTCCAGTTCCATTCCTTTTCTTCTCAGCAAGAAACTCCTGGTTTGATTGTTTCCAGAACGGTTTCTTCTGTTCTTCTTCTGCACTTCCTCCTGAAACAAATTCTGTTTTTGTTTTAGAATTTGTCTCATTTTTATAATTTTCTGGTGGAATAAAACCCAATCCTTTCTTTTTGTAGCTACCATTATGGTTTGGTTTCTTTTGAAAACCAGAACCAGAATTGTAACCCTTTTTCTTGTTTAATCGTTGTTGAACTCTTGAAGTGTACTTTTTAGGTTTTCCAGTAAGATTTAAATCATTTATTTCAAAAATCTTAATTTCTGTCATTTTGAAAACCTTTTTGATCATTTCAAATCTAACACTTCTTATTGGAAACTCTTTGTCAGAATATAATTTGTCAGAATCATTTAAAGTGTATGCTACTTCAAATGTTTCATCATCCAAATTCGATTTTGATAACAAAAACTCTTTACTATACGCCCTTTTAACCGACAACTTGGAACTGTTGACTGACGAACTTAACCCTCCAGACTCAGATTTTGACTCAGACTCCTCATCAGTATCCAACACCTGATCGACCACCTTTTTGATTAATTCAGACTCATGATCAGTTTCAGACGATGTAAAAGTGACGTCAATGTTTTATGGTAAACCATCAGTTGTATCGGATTTTAGCTTTATATTGACTGCTTTTTCGAATTGCTCCTCATTTGGTTTTCTGGGATAATAACCTTCCCAGATTGAAGGCGGACACTTGTTATAGGTAACACTCGGTTTCTTACCAGTATCCTTCTTCTTTGGCTTTTCATCATCTTTAAAGGCTTCAAAACCTGCAACAGTTGGATAAATTCGATCAATAAGATAATCAGAACTAGAATAACTTTGTAATAAATGTCTGATTCTCTCATTTTCACTTCTCTCGGTCTCCAACTCTTGCTTCCACTTTGCACTTTCTTCGATGTCGAAATTTATAGCTTTTTGCTTTGTCATCAGCACAACATTCAGCATTTGCAATGCATCTTCTCTCTCAGAGTTAGTCTTTTGAAGACCAGTTACTGTTTTGTTCAATACATCGTAAGATTCCTTCACGTAATTGAGATTGAACAATAATTGTTCTTTCATCTTTTCTTGCTCAGCTAGCTTCTCCTCTTTTGCTGCACATTCTTTGCATGGTTCCAAACACTTTGAGCAAGGCTTGATGACTTCCACAATCTTTTCTACTTCGATGATCTTTTCAACTTCAATAACTTTCTCAACTTCATGTATTTTTTCTAGTTCAGCAATTTCCTCAACAACACTTTTTACTTCATCAATTTGAACATCATCTTTTGTTTGATTATCACTTTCAGACTTCTTTTTCATTTGTTCTTTTGCAGCTTGTCTCTCCTTCAGCTTCTCCAAGCGATCTGCAAAATAGAAATGAAAACTTTCAGGAGAGATATGAGTTTTAGCAACATTAATATGTCGTTCTTCTTCATCATCACTGTTGTTGTCAATTGGTGATTGATCAAACTCAATTGACTTTTCAGCATTATCATCCGAAGAACCAGAATCAAATGGTGTTTGATTAAAAACAACTTCCTTTTCTGAACTTTCATCTGCACTCTGTGATCCTTCTTCTGATGAAACAGATGTTTCAACTTCATTCTTTACAGTTTCACCAATGGACTTCATCCATGTGGTAAACATATCTGGTTCCTTCGCAATCTTAGCAATGAATGCTTTAAACTCTCCTTTTTCATCCACAAACATATCCCAGCTAAAACCTTCAGGTAACTTTTCGTCATCTTGATTGATTAGGCATGCTTTGCTTTCGGGCGGTATGTATTTGTTCCAGTTAAAATCCACCAAACATGCTCTCTTTGAATCCTCGATCACTTTTCTACCATGAGCCACCTGTGGTTCTTGCTGTTGTAGGGTCGTTTTGTGACCCGAACGAGTCGTTCATAAGAGATTTTATCAGTTTCAGAGGCGGAAACTAAGAAACCGATTGCGAAACAGCTTGCGTATCACTTTAACACTGATTATATTAATATACTATCATTTACAATCAGTCCTCACACCGGCAGCACCTCGGTATGGAATTTCAGAAACGTTACAAATGATTTAGCTTGAAGGCTATTTATAGTTGTGTTGATTTAGATTGAAATGACACATGCCACTTTCAAGGGAAATCAACATGTTGATTTAGCTTGAAACTGTCAAGTGACACTTTCAAGGGAAATCACCACGTTCAAGCTAAATTACCTTAAACACATTCTGAAACCTCTTATACTCTCGTATAACAAGATCTAATCTAACAATTCTAATCTGAGACTCGACATAAGACGAAGACGACAGATGAATGCACCAACAGACTCCCCCTCAGATGTTGACGAGTCTTAAATGTCGAGTATTCTCAATCTTCAGTCTTTATCGGTCTTTTTCTTTATTAGCATATACCAGGATCTTCTCTTTGGCTCTAACCTCGTCAGACTCCCCCGCTCATCATGATGGGATCGCCGTCTGGAATTAGCTATCACCTTGAGATTAATCCCTGGCTTTATCTCTGTTTAAGCTCATTTCCTGCACACATTTTCTCATCACAACATAAGTTTTCACTTAAATCAATAAGAAAAACTTACTAGAAATAGTTACATCAAGTTCAAATTAATGACCCTGATTAACTAAACTCAATTTCTTTCTCAAATCAAAATTTTTCAATAAAACTCACACTCCCAAACCTGTTCATCTTGTTCAGCACTTGAAATTTTGAATATCAGCTTTCCAACATCAGTTGTCGAAAATCTTTTTGTATTTTATCAAAATTTTATGCTAAAAAACACTAAAATCTTTTTGGATTTTTGATTATAACAGAAATGCAATAAAGAAATATTTACAAACAATATTTTTTGTGAGTTCGTGCAAGAGGATCATATCAGCTTACGAGACAAATCACTAGCACCGTTAAGCTTTAAACATTTTAAGCTCTAAACGATTCACATAGATTGACGATATTTTTGTCCTCTTAAGCTCAATCTAAAAACTTTCAATTTGCTTACCGATACGTTAGATATATTTAGATAGCACTAAATTCTTATGGACCCCACGATCTCAGCATATCCCCTCATCATGCAATACACTAACTCAAGTAATGCCTTTAAACTTTTATCAACTGTGATTTGTGCGAAAACAAAGCAGAATGTTTAAACATTAACAATCAGGTTGATACTTCCGTATACGCAAAGAAAGTCCAATGTTTACACAAAATAAGAAATAAAAACAAGTTGAAGTTGTTTAGGCTTTAACCAATAGGTCGATACTTCCGTATACGCAGAGGAGGTCCAAAGCTTAAACGAAACACCAAAGAAAATAAAGCAGAACATTTAGGCAATAACATCCAGGTCGATACTCATGTATACGCAGAGGATGTCCAATGCTTAAAGAAAATAAAGAAATAAAACAAGTTTAAATCTTGGCAAAATGAAATGCACAATCACAGCGACTTTTTAGCAAAGTTGTGAAAGTTCACAGACTTAACCAGTTTTATGTCTTTCGACAATCAGCGATTACTGAGTAGGCACCCAGTCAAGTAGGACAAAACCAAGTACTACACTTTTGACCGTGTTTCCCACTAGAACTAGGCTTTTTTGCTTTAGGTTTGTATCGTTGTCGCAAATCTACTAGTATAGCTGAGCCTATCGTCACATCGTTAGTGAGACCGTTTATCACATTTAGACTGTACATTTCTTTAGCATGCTGTGACAGTCCAACTGATTTTCTATCATTTCCTCTTGTTTCAGCAAAACTCATTTTGAATTTTTCAATGTTTTTGACCTTTTCAAATTTTCTAATTTTTTTAAAATTTTTACTCCCCCTAAAATCAAAATATGTCTCAATTTTAAATTTCTGGGAAAATTTGAAAACAAGCTGTACAAGAAATGCGACAACATGATGTCGAATTGCTTCAATTCGCCATCCACTTGGCGTAAACAATCAGAACCCCCCCTCACAACAAACTATTTTCCCATTGATTTCAAAACACTTAAGTTTGTTTTAATCAAATGGTTTTTCCGGAAAATAAGTTTTGTTGATTTTGTAAAACCATTAGTAGGTTAGGGGATAAACTCATCATTTTGTTTTTCAACCACTTGTAAGATTTAACATTTAACAATTTTAACAACACAATCACTTGTAAGTCGAAAATCAAGTACAACTTAATGTCCCTGATTTACCACTTGTAAGTCGAAATATCACAAACGTGAATTTCTCAAGAAATGTGCCGATTCATGTTCCACGCTTACCAACCTGGGAACTCCGGCAAGTCAGGTTTTTCATTTAAACAGATTCACCCAAGCCTGACGGTCCTTGGGTGATTTTGAATTCTTGTTCAACATTGGTGGAAAATTTGCATCATCCATTGTTAAACCTGAATTCTCCATTTTTACCTCAACCAATGGCTCCTCTGGCTTTGACGAACCAGAATCATTGCCTGCACATGGCTTGTCTAACTTTGACCTGTCAGATTCATCGCCTGAAGGTGGCTTGTCTGACTTCGACACGTCAGATTCATCGCCGACCATTTTCTTCTTCTTCTTATCCTCTTTCGTCCTCAAATTTGTATCCGATGAATTCGTCTTGCTTGACTTTGCCATCGAGGAAGTCGATTCATCATAACTCTTATTTGATCTATCCAGTGAACCCGAGGACAATATCTTCTCTAGATACTCTCTCGTCTTCTTTCTCTTCTTTCGCAGTCTGTCTTTCTGCCCCTGAGAAAGTTTCACTTTCGTTTCTTGAACTTTAGGTTCTTGAACCTTCTGTTCTTTCGGCTTGACATTGACTGATTTCTTTGCCATCTTCTGAGAATTAACCCTCAATCTTTCATTTGATCTCCTTGGGCAATCTCTGGCAATGTGACCTCTGATGTTGCAATTAAAGCATCTCCTCGTCTCATAATTCCAACCTTGGCAGTTAACAGCAATGTGTCCTTGATAACCACATCGGTAACACACTCTGTTATCGTACCAATCACCATTTTCAGTCCAAACATTCAGATCATAGCACTGTTTGGCTTGGTGATAATCCTTGCTCCTCTTGTATGCTGGATTTGACTTTTGAGCATTGTGGTCCGACCTGCACCACTTATTGCCAACAACTTTAGAGTTTTCATTTTTCGATTTTTGTAATTTTTGATTGCGATTGGATGATTGAACTGATGAGCTTTTATTTTCTTTTTGAAGATTTTTCGGCTTTTTATCTTTTTGTTTTTGTTCCACATTCTTCTTTACAGGTTTTTACGATGAACATTCACCTTTTTCAGTAGAATGTAGAACAGTTTCTTTAAACATTTCTTTTAATTTCAAAAATGTTTTCTTTTTCTCATCATCATCAGTTTTCTCATCACAATCTTCAACTTTGACATTGTCAAAGTTTGTGACATTGTCACTTATTGGTACAGAATTGATCGGTTTTGGACAGGGATAATCTGGTGTTGATGACAAAGTCTCAAAACCTTTCAATTCCTCTTCAAGCTCTTGGATTTTAATCCGAGCTTTTTCAGCTTCATTTTCATGTCGAATGATTTTCTGAAGATGAGAGTTTATTTCATTCTGTTTTTCAAGATTATTTTTAAAAATGACAGATTTCTCATCTTCTAAAATCTTCATTTGACTTTGAAAATCTTTTTCAAATTTTAATTTTTCATTTTCAAATTCTTTTTCCTTTTCTTTCAAAATCTCGTTTTTCAATGTCAAACTGTTCAAATCTCTTAACAGTTTGTCATTTTCTGATTTCAACTTCTCACAATTTTCCGTTAAATCAAAAATTTGTTTCTCATCAGCTTTCTTTTCATCCTTCATCACTGAAATCTTTTCAGTCTGTTCCTCTCCCACTTGGACACCTTTACTTTTGCACTTCTTTAATATTGATTTTCCACTTTGACTTTTCTTCTTCTCAGCATTGATCACCATCTGTTCTTCAATTTTCTTAATGAGTGGACAAATTGTCAGTTAGGAAAATTTTCCGGAAATCTTCAAGTTTAAGATATAATTTTTCCATTCTTCTTGAGGTAAAGCACTGACAATTTTTTTAACCCATTCTTCTGATTCCTTTTTAATACCCGTCTCAGACATTGAACGAACAAGATGGCTATACCTCTCAATGATACTCTTTGTACTTTCTCCTGGACAACCTGAAAATGAATCAAATTCTTTATTTAATACATTTATTCTATCAAATGTTTCTTGAGTCATATTAAAGAAATTGATATCCATGATTCGGAAACCCGTTTTTCAAGACAGTCCCGTTAAGCGAAAAATCAAGTCCAAGCTAGATCACCTTTCAAACAAAATACCAATTACTTAAAATTCTAATTGGGTCGAAAAGTCTGTAGTGGGCTGACAACAATCCACTTAATCGACAAGACTCAATTTATCACAATTGATGGGCTGGTGACATATATTGGGCTTCAACAGTCAACACACATGCAGTTTCAATTGTATTTCTAATATTCTGACTTGACCAAAGATATAGATCAGATCACATGCAAACCTATGTCTAACAATTTTCGCAAAAATCAAAATGCACTTCGCTAGTTAATGGCCGACAATAACAATAAACAACCAAATATGATTGCACCAAACAATTTACGTGAACACAAACTATTGGACCTCTAACTGAATAGTGGGCGACATAAACTTTGATTCTTTTCCAACTACCGATAACCTGACATCCACGTTTAATGAAATACACAACTCGATGTATTTATCAAGCGAAATCACACAAAATGTTTCAAGCGAAATTTTGTATATTGTGAACTTTCAAGTGAAATTATCAACTAATCTCAAGCGAAATCATGATATTTGTGAATATAAGCGAAATCAACAAGTAAGTTTCAAGCGAAATCTGATGATGTCAGCAAAAACGATCTGATTTTGGTCCGATTGAACAAGATTTAATCCGATTTTAATGCTGAAACTTTTCAGGATTCATTAATACATGATTACGCACAAGATATGTGAATATGAGCCGATTTTAACCGTAAAAATTTGTTCGATTTTGAAAGAAGGTGAAGAAAATCAGAAAAAATGACAAAAAACGAGTTGTTTTGGCGAAATCTCTTCCTCCTGAGCTCGGATACCACTTGTAGGATCGTTTTGTGACCCGAACGAGTCGTTCAGAAGAGATTTTACCAGTTTCAGAGGCAGAAACTAAGAAACCGATTGCGAAACAGCTTGCGTATCACTTTAACACTGATTATATTGATATACTATCGTTTACAATCAGTCCTCACACCGGCAGCACCTCGGTATGGAATTTCAGAAACGTTACAAATGATTTAGCTTGAAGGCTATTTATAGTTGTGTGGATTTAGCTTGAAATGACACATGCCACTTTCAAGGGAAATCAACATGTTGATTTAGCTTGAAATTGTCAAGTGACACTTTCAAGGGAAATCACCACGTTCAAGCTAAATTACCTTAAACACATTCTAAAACCTCTTATACTCTCGTATAACAAGATCTAATCTAACAATTCTAATCTGAGACTCGACATAAGACGAAGACGACAGATGAATGCACCAATAGCTGTTGTTGCTGACCAACCTGCTGATATATGGCTTTCCGGTAGTAGTCATCTTTTCCGAACGGATTCTTTTCATCATTTGCCTCTCGGTTCTTGCATTCTCTCTTGAAATGACCTTTCTCCCTGCATCGAAAACAAGTAACTTTAGATTTATCAAAACCCAAAGTAGAAACATGTGCATTAAGAAAATCATTTCTTCCAGTAATCAGCTTGAACTTTTCAGCTCTTCTAAGGACACTAGCTAGACACCATTTGATGTCCATTAGTTCCATTTCTTCGGCGTCTATCTGATCGTAATCCTCCTTTGTGAGCATAGGATTTCCGATCCTCCCTGCAACCAAACCTTCATAGGATAGTAGCACAGAACCAAGTAATGCCATGTGATCTTTCGCAATTTCTTCAGAGAAACTTTGACCATCAGGAAGATTCAAAGCAATATTGCATTATATCACATAACCACTTCCACTTTTCGTACTTTGAGAACTGAAGCTTGAAGTTGGGCTCTTTGGATTAACGCTCGGGTATGAAGAGAAACCACTGCTGCTTTTAGAACTTTGATCAACCTTTTCTGAAGAATCTCCAGCACTAAACGCAGTCTGTATTTTCGGGCTTCTTTCAACTTCTGGAACACTGCCTTTGTAATACATTTTTACGTCCTGTTGACCACTTGGACTGTTCATCCTCGCGATCTTTTGCTGTTCCAAATCTTGACCTTCAATCTTCTGGATAAACTGAGAAATCGTTTACCCATCATAAACCCCAGTGTTCTTCGAAATCATCAAGTATGTGCCCCATTCCTTTTGTGGTAAAGCGTCAGCTAACTTGTCTACCCACTCTTCACGATCTTTTGTTATACTAAGCATCGACATGGATCGCACCAAGTGGCAGTATCTTTCAATTAGCTTCTTAGTATCTTCCTCGGGTAAACTTATAAATAGATCAAATTCTTTCTTGAGCAATGCCTTCTTGCTCTTGATCATATTCTCACTACCCTCAAACTTGACTCTAAGAGCATCCCAAATCGATTTTGAAGTCTTGTCATGTTGAAGTAGAATAAAGATGTCTTCTTTAATGGCTTGCTGAAGTAAACTGATCATCATTTTTTCAGCTCTATACATATCACGTTCTTGATCACTAAACTCAGATATTGCTTTCTCAACTTGCAGATCAGTCCGTGGTAATAAATATTTCTTCAGAATGCACTCCCAAGATCTGAGATGGTTAGCTTGAACCCAGTTTTCGAATATGTCTTTCGATCCGTAGTACTCTTCTATACTCATCAGTTTTGGGGGCTTTTGTAACGTTCCGGTCTCGTTTTCCAAGTTCATATTCTGAGCAATGGAAGCCGGAGTAGTCGGAGTGGCAAACGCGTTGTAGAAATCGTTATCCATGTTTCAATAGCACGTAGTTCAAAGACAATTGTTTCAAGCGGAATAACCAATTAGCAACCTTTCAAGTGAAATATCAAGAAAGCAATTTCAAGCGAAATCTCCAAAGAAAACACTCTCGAGCTGAATCACAAAATAGCTTTCAAGCGGAATATGATCTGGATCGGTTTGGAGCGAAATCAGAGAAATTTTGAAGTGGAATCAACACTATGTTGAAGCGAAACCACAACTTTGAGCGGAATCTCAAGTTATTTCAAGCGGAATCAACACTTTGAAGCTAAATCAATGTATTTTCGAGCGGAATCCAGCAATCCGAGTGGAATCACAATCTGTTCGTTCGAGCGGAATAAAATCGAAGGTCCATTTCAGTCACTTTTAGTCCGAATTTACTATGATACTCTCAAGGGTTTGTTAGTATGTATTTTTACACAAACTGTGAAAAAATGATCCGATTTTGACCGTTAAAACTTCCTGAGTTGATGAAAGAAGGTGTAGAAGATAGAAAATGTTATGAAATCCAGCTGTAATCTGCAAAACTCCTCCTCCTGAGCTCTGATACCACTTGTAGGATCGTGTATCTGACCCGAATGAGTCGTTCAGAGGAGTTTTACTTCGTTTCAGGTGCGGAAAACAAGAAACAAAGGTAGACACAGCTTGTTCTTCACTTTAAACAACTTTTGTATTGATCTAACAACTTGTACAATCAAAAGGAAAACCGGCAGCACCTCGGTACAATATTCTAATTCCCCACCAAATGAAATGGTCACTAGCCTATTCATAGAGATTCTGATTCCCCATGAAAATGCAATGTTCATTTCATGGGAAATCAACTCTAAAACTCTATTTTCCTGAACTACGTGACTCTATCTAACATTTCTAGTGTAAGACTCGATACAAGACGAAGTCGACAGATGTATGCACTAACATTTATAGCATCTAATGTTCGGACTCGTATGTTAGCTAGACAATACGAACTATATATTTAAAATATAGGGATAATCAAGGCTAGACTATAAACAGAATATCAATTCGTCGTTTGACTTGACACGGAGTGACCGATCACGACGGGGTTGTCAACCCGATAGATCTACCAACAATTCCTCGCGTGCAATACTTAAATGATTAAACGACATCACTGGCGCAGGGTCCATATCGAGACCATCTATGATGCCTGCCTCATGTACAATATATATATATATATCCCACTAATACGACAAATTTAATATAAATGGTTGTACGAATTTACTGAAATCCCTTGGACCAAGTAAACCCGTCCCAACAACACAGTCGTTTTCTCTGAAACACCGTACAATCCCAGTTTCTCCCCAAAACATATATTCATAAAAAACGTTTTATCTTGAAACGTATGATTTATCAAAATTCCATATATTTTCAACGAAATATATAATTTATATCAAAAGGTATGTTTTAATACAAAAAGATTATTAAACCCGTTTAGGCGTGTTCTTCCCCCAAAACATATACAAAACAGGAAAAAGAGGGGGTTTAGTGACACTCACCTTTGGGTGCATATTTTTAAATATGGCAATCCCACAGATTGATTTCTACACGTCCTATTATATGTAGGAACGATTTATAAATCAATATATCACAAAATCCTAAGTGTCTCCGTTTCTTAAAATGTTCACATAACTTTGAGATTTTCTCGAAAAGTTATCGTGTTTGATTATGTTGGCACGTTAATATATATATGAGTCCATATATATATATATATATATAAGATTTTGCGACTTGAACGATTTTATTGGTGACCGTTATCATGTAAATCCATTAACACCAGTTTATACGTAATATATCTACGATTTACGCGTCATAAAATATATACATCAACGTACACATAAATTAGTATCGAAACACGCGTTGTCACACCCCCACCGCGTAAAATAACAAACCGCGGCGGAAACGTCGGGGAGTGCTGTTGCAGAATTATTGTTTCAAAACACATGATAATTAAAGTTAAGTTTTACAAGCCTAAATTATTACATTGTGTTAGTTCAAACCAAACACATAGCATAAAAGATGATAACATTCTTGATTTTAGATTGCTAAGGCCCAAGTCGCCCTAAGTGAAGCTTGCTCACATGAAACATTCGCTCCTGAAACATATGTGAAAGTAAATACGTCAGCATAAAAATGCCTGTGAGTAACATAGGTTTAGTGTTGAAGATTCATGACTTTGAATGTTAAAAGAAATGTTTAACGAAAAGTAGTCATGAACCTTATAATAATGTCTTCTTTTATAAAATCATATGAAAATTAAATGATATAAAAGGATGATGTATGGTTAAGTAAATAACCAAATGAAAATAATATGTATAAAATATGTCAATGTCATGTATAACCAAGGTCCAATGTCAAATGTCCAATATAAACCATGTCTTGTATGGCGAATAAATAGTATTTACTCAAGCTAAATGCACAATGTCGTGTATAAACAAATGTCTTATGTAATCAAAATGTCATGTACAAAACAAAGTCTTTGAATAAACCAAAGTTTAAAACAAAAGTTATGTTTTAAAAACCATTGCTTTTATTAATATGAACATTTATGTGGTTTATCTATCGCATACACTTGTCACACCCCGATTTCCACGTGTCACCGGTGGGCCCGGTGGGGAGTATCGTGACGTGGTTGGCAACATAATAGTCAAACAACACAATAATTATTATGCACAGCGGAAGCAAATTTAAAAAGATATAATACAACCGAATTTAATTATCGTAATATCAAGTATCACAACGTTCGATTGTTTATCCACAGAACGGATAGAAATAAAATAGAAACAATGGTTCAACAGACTTCAGGCATCCTAAGCTTACGAGACTTTTATTGATGCTAAGGAGACGATCCAGCCAATTTCGTTTAGTACCTGCATTTAGTCTTTTTGGGAAAATACGTCAGTTTACACTGGTAAATACAATCAACTGACTCATTTTGAAAATGATTAAAAATTGGTTTGGATGCACATGGCATAAACATTTTTTTTATAACTTGGGAGAATTATTTAATATTATAATCTTGTGAACGAATTACATGTTACTTGTGCGTTCAGTAGCCCGGATCTTGTCCAGGTTAAAGATCAATAGACACACCACATCATAGAGTTATACACTGACGGGTGTACGCCTACACCCCGTGCTCAGGTCGTTGCCATCTCGTAAGATAATGCCAAGGATATCCGGGACATGGTCATTAACCCCCCAAAGGCTTTAAGTAATCAAGACTGTTTAAACGAGCCGATCAAATTAGTCAACTACCCACTCAACTGTGGAGATTTGATGCTCGATCAAGCGGTATGCTATATACCGTAACCCAAGCCCGTATAGGGAAAATAAGTTAAAAGTATTTACCTGAGCAATGTATAAATCACAATAAGCAAAATGCACGTAGATTTTACTGGTCCTCCTAATCTGGAACGAAGGTTTTATAATAACCTATTAGAATCCTAACGGGCCTTTAATTAAGCTTAAGCTTAGACCGGCTAGTTTCAAGATACGGTTCGTACGCACGATTAAGCGAAGATCGGATAGAATGTGATTTAGACCCGACAAGTTTGAAGGCTTGTTTAATATGGGTTTATTATTCACATTCTGGATTTTGAGATAAAACCGTTAAGGTTTGACCCGTTTCGGCTAATTTATGTAAACTTGTTACATAAACCGAACCGTACGCGTAATAAGTGTGACGGGTAATCATGAGAGCCATATACAGGTTCCCTAAGTTAATTATGCCCCAAATATGTTGTGACATCAGTAAGATGTCTTTCATTATGCCCGAAACGTGTTTAAACACAAACTAGGCCCCGTAGGGGTAGTTTGGTCATTTAAAGGTTTATAAAAGCGTTTAAGTGTTTAACTGAGTTACAGGTCTGATGTAATCAGTAAATATACTCAACTTGCTAAGTTATATCAGTAAGTTAAAGCATATACGTGAAACTTATCATTTTTAACCAAACTAAGCCCCGTAGGGGTATTTTGGTAATTTCACATAAGCTGAAAAGCTCAAAACTGAAGTCTGAGTTTATCAACCTTTGCTTACTGTTAAAATATTATAATTTTCCTCATATATCAGTAGGTATCCACCCGGGTATGTCCAATATAATTTTAATAAATACTTTGCGCTAAAAACGCTTAATAAGGCGATTAAAGGCCATTTCCGGGTTCGATACTTAATTCTGATATTTTTATATTTCCAGAAGGCTTAAAATACTTTATTTATCATATGTGATCAGTAGCAAAAGTTTTGGAGTCGTTTAGATATGTAAAACTCATTTTATGGCCCGTAAGGGCAAAACCGACAATTACCGGATTAAGCCTACGACTACTAGTTATGCTCAGCCTAAAATTAATTAAAAATCTTTAAAAATCCCAAAATAATATATTACATCAGTGGGTATTAAGTTTGATACCAAAAAGTAGGCTTAACTAGGCTATACGCTAATTACGCCATTTTATTAACAAAAAGCTTTAAATTTGCGATAATGAGCATAACTCCTAATCTACAAGTCAAACTGATGTCAAACTTTGCATACAAGTTTATATATCAGTAATCAAGGTTTCTACACTTTTACATTTTCATAAATCACGTTTTAAGGTAATAAGGGCATAATGGTCAACATATGAGCAATTAACGGAAACATGCATATTAATTGGATAACTAATGAACCGAGGTGCATAATCATAGAGGGTTATTCTAACATGTAACCTAGTCCAATTAAAGCTCTGAGGCATTTCTAAAACATGCCTAAATGGGTCAGAACTGAAAGTCAAAGTGAAAGTCAAACTATGTGACTTTCGGTTCCGAACCGGGTATTTACAAGAAACTGTCGGGTTGAACATGTTCTTACACTTATTACTAAGTTATAACAATGATCAAACAGGTTGTATATGATCTACATTGCTAATTATGCATAAATTGTATTTTAAGTATCCTGTTGACTTTTTCTTAGTAAGTTTGACCCGACTTTTGACCTGCTTAGAGTGGTGATCAGGGGTGTGACAACTCGAAATTTAGAACCTTCCTTGTATCCCGATGTAACATGAAAGTGTGACTAGTTATCTTGTGTGATTAATGACAAATGAACCTTTATGTGATTTTGTGTTATTTGTGCGTGCTTGTATGTATGCGATGTATGTATATAGGAACCGAGATAACACGAACCCGACTCGAGACCATGTGGTCTCGAGTGAACTAGTATAACATACGGGTCGGTTGGGCCGCACACACATACACACTTAGCCTATGTCGAAGCCCATTAGGGTGCACAAGTGAAACAAGTATATAACCCTCATGATACCCATACTTGTCATTTTTGGACAACACCCATACTCTCCTCTACACACACACTCTTCATCCTCTCACTAAAACCCTAAGCCACAACACCCTTCTCCTTCTTCTCGGACCAAATCGGTGACCACAAGGAGACCCGGCTAAGCCCATCATCATCACTCGGACACTCATCTTCTTTACCAACTCGGCACCACCTCACAACCGGTTAGTGTTGATGATGTTTGTTAGTGTTTATGATGTTTGTTAGTGTTTATGATGCTTGTTAGTGTTGATGATGTTTGTTAGTGTTTATGATGCTTGTTAGTGTTTATGATATTTGTTGGTTAGTGTTTATGATGTTGATGTTATGGATGACATGATTGAACTAGAACCGTTTGTACAATGATGATGTGCTTGTGAATCGTGTGTATGATGTTGATAATCGGAACATGCTTTGATTTCGGATATGTGGCATAATGAACTCATGATGTTTTGTGTTTAAATGTAGTCTAAAACACTAGTTGTTGATGTTCATATAAATCGGATTGTGTACTCTTGTGTTAAGAACCGAAAGCTTGCTATTAGGGTGATTTGTTGATAAGTTGTTCATGATTCTTGTTAGACCTAGGTTCATAGGAATGAAGATGAACTACTTGAATATCGAAGAACTTGATGAACATGATGAACACATGAAGAACTTGTTGAATATCATATGAACATGTTGAATATTTGAAATCTGATATGTTTGATCCATTTTTAGTAATTTGCTAGACAAGAAACATGTTTAAGGATTTTGGTTGGATAGTACAAACTGTTACATGAAATCAAAATGTTAGTGGGTAGTACACTGTACCGAATCAGCTCCTGTCCACTCGAAACCATCAGTTGCGACTCGAAACCATGCATGATGAGTCGAAATCTCCCAGTTGCGACATCGGTTGCGAGTCGCAAACACCTGGTTGCGACTCGAAACCACAAGTGATCAGCACATAAACCGTTTGACTCGAAACCCCGGTTGCGAGTCCAGTTGCGACTCGTAACCAAAACAGCACGAACCGAAACCACGATTGCGACTCAGGTTGCGAGTCGCAAACGCCTAGTTGCGACTCGAGACAATACGCGGATACACACTGTTTGGACTTGTTTAATTATGGGCTTAGTGTTTGGGCCGGACCTTGGACTTTGTTTAATTCTGGGCATGTTACTATTCGTTCGACTCGTATGCATTACTTGCTAACTGCCATGATTAACGTGTATGCCATACGTGCACTACTTGAATACGAACCTGATTGTATGATACAACTATGATAGGACGTGAGTAGCCTCAACGTTGCTTGTCTGACCTTTCTGTGTTTTCTACCGAGCAAACCAAGGTGAGTTCACACCCTCTACAAAGCATGGGATTCCCAGGGGTCGGGAATTGGGGTTAAGGAACTGGGTTCCTCGTCCTCCTTGGGTAGGACAGCAAAGGTTCAGGAATGTAATTCCTCGTCCTCACGGACAGATAACTCGTACTAGACCAAAACTCTATCACGAAGTCCCTCATTTTTATATCGACTTAATCGCCGGGACAATGGCGAGCGGGTCATTAGTTAGATAGCGCTATTTAGGTCTGACAAACCTCACACCGTGCCGCAGAGGACGGGCGTGAACTAATGGATCTGGGGCACGTCAATGATGATAGACATTGACAGTTTCAGGGCACATAAACATGACTACAGTCAGCAGTCGATATGGTAACGAGTCTAGTGTATGCATGGGGTAGCCCCCACGGCCGAAATGCCAGATAACTAACACGGGGTAGCCCCCACGGCCGAAATGCCAGATAACTACCACGGGGTAGCCCCCACGGCTGGATAGCCAGAGTAACCGGGAATAAACAAGTCACGTTTTTATCTATGGGGTAACCCCCACGGCAGGATGCCAGATAAAGGAAACTGTTTTCGAAACAACTTAAAACGAACACCCAACCGTGAACTCACTCAACTTGTTGTTGACTCGTTACTACATGCTTTGCAGGTCCTTAGGTTTCTTAGCTGGAGCTTGCATGGAGGAGGATCGTTGTGGGACATGGACGGCTGTGTGCCATGTTAAACTTTGAAACAATTAAACTTGTGTTTTGATTTAAGACTTATGCTTCCGCTTGCAACTTAACTATGTTTTGTTTGAACACCAATTGTATTGGTTGGATTTTTATAACTACTTATATGCTTGTTCAATATGATTGGTGGCTGGATCCTGGTCAGTCACGCCTCCAAGCGGTGGTACTCCGCAGGTGGATTTTGGGGGTGTGACAGATTGGTATCAGAGCCATTGGTTATAGAGAACTTGGTTTTAATAAAGGGAAAAACGTTTTTGTTAAAACCAGACTATAACCTGTACAGTGCTCAACGGTCCACAACGATGCTTCACTCCACATGCAAGGCTCGACACTCTAGGTGATATGGTCTGTATATTACCTACTTGTTAGATACATGGTACATTGCTTATGGTATGCTTGGTTAGAATAACTACTGTTGCTTGAACACGTGCGTGCTTACTCTATCCTATCATCTCATTTTCGCGAACCCTTCTCACTCACGTTCTTCTTGGTATGAAGATCATGTCTGGACGCGTTAACCTAACACAAGCCCAGTTGACGGCTCTGATCAACGAACGAGTTGCCGCAGCACTTGCAGCTGCACACGCAGGAGGTATATCCTGCAGTCCGAACTCATTCTAGGATCTTTAGGATCCTACTCTCGTGAACCAACCTTTGTGTTAAACTATGTCTTTTCTTTCACCTACGATAGGTCATCATGTTCAGCCACCCGTGTGCACTTTTAAGACTTTCATGGACTGCCGACCAACTACTTTTAGCGGCACTGAAGGAGCAGTAGGTCTCCTACACTGGTTTGAGAAGCTAGAATCTGTGTTCGAAATGTGTGAATGCCCTGAGGCGCGCAGGGTGAAGTACGCTACTGGTACTCTCGAGGGTTTAGCCCTCACGTGGTGGAACGCTCAAGTTCAGATGCTAGGGTTGGTTGCTGCCAACGCCACCCCATGGGAAACTTTTAAGGAAATGATCAAAGAGGAATACTGCAGTCGTGATGAGATTCACAAACTCGAGGTGGAGTTCTTCAACCTCAAGATGACGGGGTCCGAAATTGAAGCTTATGTGAAAAGGTCGAACGAACTGGCAATTCTGTGCCCTACTATGGTGGATCCTCCCATCAAACGCATCGAACTATTTCTTCAGGGCTTAGTGCCAGAAATCCAAAGTCACGTGACTTCAGCGAACCTCGCTACCTACCAGCAAACTGTTCAGTTGGCTCACCGTCTCACGGATCAAGCGGTGGAGCAGAACAAGTTACCAAAACGCATAGGTGCTGCAACTACTTCTGGTACCTCAAGTGACAACAAACGGAAATGGGATGGAACTTCGAGTAAGGGTTCGGCTTCTGTTCAATCCCAGTCTCAGCAGAGAAAGACTGATGACTACAAGAGCCCTAATCAGCAATCGTCTGGTGGTCAAAGTCATGGTGGGTACAAAGGAAATCACCCCAAGTGCAATCGCTGCAGCCTGCACCACAACGGGCCATGCACCAGGGGCAACTGTCATCGGTGCAACAAGCCTGGTCACGCTGCAAAGGATTGCAGGAGCTTATACCCCGCCAATCAGAATCGTCAGCAAGCTCAACAGAATCAACGTCAGCAGCAACAGCAAGGTGATAACAAAGGGTGCTTTCAGTGTGGAGCTGAGGGCCACTTCAAGAGAGACTGTCCTCAACTGAACAGGAACCAGAACAACAACAACAACAATAACAACAATCAGGGGAATGGTAACAATGGGAACAACAACAATGGCGCCAGGGGGCGGATGTTTGTGATTGGCCAAGGTGAAGCAAGGAACGACCCCAATGTTGTGGCGGGTAAGTTCCTTCTCGACGACTTTTATGTTTCAGTTTTATTTGATTCGGGTGCCGATACTAGCTACATGTCACTAGAAGTTAGTCGAATGCTTAAGCGTATTCCAACACTTTTGAACAACAAGCACACAGTAGAGCTAGAAAATGGTAAGAGCTTAGAAGCCACACACGTAGTCAAGGGTTGTAAACTCATTCTCGCTGACCAGACCTTCTCTATCGACCTCATTCCTATTGTCTTGGGTAGCTTCGACGTTGTCATTGGGATGGATTGGTTATCCCAACACCGAGCAGAGATTCTTTGCAACGAGAAGGTTGTCCGTATTCCAGGTCCCGATGGTGAACCTCTCATGATTCATGGCGACAAGAGGAGTGCTGTTGAGAACGTTATTTCTCTCCTTAAGGCCCAAAAGTGCTTGCGAAAGGGCCACACTGCTATTTTGGCTCTCGTTACTGACACCTCAGAAAAAGAGAAGAAGATAGAAGATTTTCCAGTTGTACGCGACTATCCAGAGGTATTTCCTGAGGAATTACCTGGTCTTCCGCCTCATCGTCAGGTCGAGTTTCAGATCGAACTAGCTCCTGGAGCTGCACCCATAGCCCGTGCACCTTATCGTTTGGCCCCATCAGAGTTGAAGGAACTCTCCACGCAACTACAAGAACTCTTAGATAAGGGCTTCATTCGCCCAAGCTCATCGCCCTGGGGAGCTCCAGTATTATTTGTGAAGAAGAAAGACGGTACTTTCAGAATGTGCATCGACTACCGAGAACTCAACAAGGTGACGGTGAAGAATCGTTATCCTCTACCGCGTATCGACGACTTGTTCGACCAGTTGCAAGGGTCGAGCTACTATTCGAAGATTGATTTGAGATCGGGTTATCACCAGCTGAGAGTCCGGGAAGAGGACGTCTCCAAAACAGCCTTCAGAACTCGATACGGGCACTATGAGTTTTTGGTCATGCCTTTTGGGATGACAAACGCACCTGCGGTTTTCATGGACTTGATGAACCGAGTGTGCAAGCCTTACCTGGACAAGTTCGTTATAGTCTTCATCGACGACATCCTGATCTATTCCAAGAGTCGGGAGGAACACGAGCAGCATCTGTGACTTATTCTGGAACTCCTTCGAACAGAACAGCTTTACGCAAAGTTCTCGAAATGCGACTTCTGGCTTCGAGAGGTCCATTTCCTAGGCCACGTGGTGAACAAGGATGGGATTCACGTTGATCCATCCAAGATAGACTCGATTAAGAACTGGCCTGCACCTCGTACACCAAAGGAAATTCGCCAATTCTTGGGTTTGGCGGGATACTACCGGAGATTCATAAAGGATTTTTCTAAGATTGCACAGCCCCTCACCTCACTAACGCAGAAGGGCGTTGTTTATCGCTGGGGAAACGCACAGGAGTTGGCATTTCAGCACCTAAAGGATAGACTTTGTAGCGCACCTATCCTTTCCTTGCCGGAAGGCACAGACGACTTTGTGGTATATTGCGACGCATCAATTCAGGGTCTTGGTTGCGTGTTGATGCAACGAGATAAAGTTATAGCCTACGCCTCACGCCAACTCAAGGTTCATGAAAAGAACTACACTACGCACGATTTAGAGCTGGGAGCTGTTGTTTTTGCGCTTAAGTTATGGCGGCATTACCTGTATGGTACCAAGTGCGCGATCTACACCGACCACAGGAGCCTCGAGCATATCTTCAAGCAGAAGGAACTGAATATGCGGCAACGACGATGGGTCGAACTACTAAATGACTACGAGTGCTCAATCAGGTATCACCCGGGCAAGGCCAATGTTGTGGCCGACGCCCTCAGTCGGAAGGACACTGCGCCTAAGCGCGTGCGAGCTTTACAACTCACGATCCACTCTAGTCTCCCTCCCCAGATACGAGCTGCTCAGATAGAAGCACTGAAACCAGAAAACGTCAAGGCTGAAGCCCTACGCGGATCGAGGCAACGATTAGAACAGAAGGAAGACGGTGCTTACTACGTAACGGGACGCGTTTGGGTCCCACTTTATGGCAACCTACGAGAGCTTGTGATGGACGAAGCACACAAGTCTCGCTACTCAGTACACCCTGGATCGGATAAAATGTACCACGACATCAAGACTACGTACTGGTGGCCTAGCATGAAGGCCCACATAGCAACTTACGTCAGCAAGTGTTTGACTTGTGCGAGAGTCAAGTCGGAATACCAGAAACCATCAGGCCTGCTCCAACAGCCAGAGATACCTCAATGGAAATGGGAACAAATTTCCATGGATTTTGTTACTGGCCTACCTAGATCCCAGCGCGGGAACGATACTATTTGGGTGATCGTGGATCGACTCACAAAATCTGCACACTTCCTGGCTATCAAGGAGACGGATAAGTTCTCCACCCTTGCAGAAATTTACCTCAAAGAAGTTGTTTCGAGGCACGGGGTGCCCACCTCCATTATCTCAGATCGAGATGCACATTTTACTTCTGAGCTGTGGCAAGCAATGCACAAATCCTTTGGCTCACGACTAGACATGAGCACAGCGTACCATCCTCAGACGGACGGGAGTCCGAGCGCACTATTCAAACCTTAGAAGACATGCTTCGTGCATGTGTAATCGACTTTGGCAACCGCTGGGAAAAGCATCTGCCACTTGTGGAATTCTCGTACAATAACAGCTACCACACCAGCATTGGAGCTGCTCCGTTTGAGGCATTGTACGGACGTAAATGCCGGTCTCCTCTTTGCTGGGCAGAGGTGGGAGAAAGTCAGATCACTGGCCCAGAATATGTGGTAGATACAACCGAGCAAATCGCTCAGATACGAAAACGCATGACGGCCGCTCGTGAACGTCAGAAAGTTTACGCCGACATGGGCAGGAAACCACTTGAGCTCCAGGTTGGGGAGCGGGTACTACTCAAAGTTTCACCCTGGAAGGGTGTGGTTCGTTTTGGTAAACGCGGCAAACTAAACCCACGATACGTTGGACCTTTCGAGGTCATTGAGAAAATAGGCAGGGTGGCCTACAGACTCAACTTACCAGCAGAACTCGGTGCAGTTCACAACGTTTTTCACGTGTCGAATCTGAAGAAGTGTCCCTCAGATGAGACCCACGTAGTTCCTTTGAAGGAACTCACGATCGACGAGTAGTTACGATTCGTCGAGGAACCAGTTGAAATCACGGACCGGGATGTTAAGGTCCTCAAGAGCACTAGAATACCTCTCGTTCGAGTTCGTTGGAACTCACGTCGCGGCCCAGAGTTCACCTGGGAGCGCGAAGATCAGATGAAACAAAAGTATCCCCAACTGTTCGCAAACAGTACACCCACTACTGAGGCCGAAGCTACGGAATTTCGGGACGAAATTCCAGATCAACGGGGGGTGGATGTGACACCCCAGGAAAACCATACAACTTAACTAGCTTCCTCAGTGAGTGCCTACCAAATTTCGGGACGAAATTTCTTTCAACTTGGGGATGATGTGACAACTCGAAATTTAGAACCTTCCTTGTATCCCGATGTAACATGAAAGTGTGACTAGTTATCTTGTGTGATTAATGACAAATGAACCTTTATGTGATTTTGTGTTATTTGTGTGTGCTTGTATGTATATGGGAACCGAGATAACACGAACCCGACTCGAGACCATGTGGTCTCGAGTGAACTAGTATAACATACGGGCCGGTTGGGCCGCACACACATACACACTTAGCCTATGTCGAAGCCCATTAGGGTGCACAAGTGAAACAAGTATATAACCCTCATCATACCCATACTTGTCATTTTTGGACAACACCCATACTCTCCTCTACACACACACTCTTCATCCTCTCACTAAAACCCTAAGCCACAACACCCTTCTCCTTCTTCTCGGACCAAATCGGTGACCACAAGGAGACCCGGCTAAGCCCATCATCATCACTCGGACACTCATCTTCTTTACCAACTCGGCACCACCTCACAACCGGTTAGTGTTGATGATGTTTGTTAGTGTTTATGATGTTTGTTAGTGTTTATGATGCTTGTTAGTGTTGATGATGTTTGTTAGTGTTTATGATGCTTGTTAGTGTTTATGATATTTGTTGGTTAGTGTTTATGATGTTGATGTTATGGATGACATGATTGAACTAGAACCGTTTGTACAATGATGATGTGCTTGTGAATCGTGTGTATGATGTTGATAATCGGAACATGCTTTGATTTCGGATATGTGGCATAATGAACTCATGATGTTTTGTGTTTAAATGTAGTCTAAAACACTAGTTGTTGATGTTCATATAAATCGGATTGTGTACTCTTGTGTTAAGAACCGAAAGCTTGCTATTAGGGTGATTTGTTGATAAGTTGTTCATGATTCTTGTTAGACCTAGGTTCATAGGAATGAAGATGAACTACTTGAATATCGAAGAACTTGATGAACATGATGAACACATGAAGAACTTGTTGAATATCATATGAACATGTTGAATATTTGAAATCTGATATGTTTGATCCATTTTTAGTAATTTGCTAGACAAGAAACATGTTTAAGGATTTTGGTTGGATAGTACAAACTGTTACATGAAATCAAAATGTTAGTGGGTAGTACACTGTACCGAATCAGCTCCTGTCCACTCGAAACCATCAGTTGCGACTCGAAACCATGCATGATGAGTCGAAATCTCCCAGTTGCGACATCGGTTGCGAGTCGCAAACACCTGGTTGCGACTCGAAACCACAAGTGATCAGCACATAAACCGTTTGACTCGAAACCCCGGTTGCGAGTCCAGTTGCGACTCGTAACCAAAACAGCACGAACCGAAACCACGATTGCGACTCAGGTTGCGAGTCGCAAACGCCTAGTTGCGACTCGAGACAATACGCGGATACACACTGTTTGGACTTGTTTAATTATGGGCTTAGTGTTTGGGCCGGACCTTGGACTTTGTTTAATTCTGGGCATGTTACTATTCGTTCGACTCGTATGCATTACTTGCTAACTGCCATGATTAACATGTATGCCATACGTGCACTACTTGAATACGAACCTGATTGTATGATACAACTATGATAGGACGTGAGTAGCCTCAACGTTGCTTTTCTGACCTTTCTGTGTTTTCTACCGAGCAAACCAAGGTGAGTTCACACCCTCTACAAAGCATGGGATTCCCAGGGGTCGGGAATTGGGGTTAAGGAACTGGGTTCCTCGTCCTCCTTGGGTAGGACAGCAAAGGTTCAGGAATGTAATTCCTCGTCCTCACGGACAGATAACTCGTACTAGACCAAAACTCTATCACGAAGTCCCTCATTTTTATATCGACTTAATCGCCGGGCCAATGGCGAGCGGGTCATTAGTTAGATAGCGCTATTTAGGTCTGACAAACCTCACACCGTGCCGCAGAGGACGGGCGTGAACTAATGGATCTGGGGCACGTCAATGATGATAGACATTGACAGTTTCAGGGCACATAAACATGACTACAGTCAGCAGTCGATATGGTAACGAGTCTAGTGTATGCATGGGGTAGCCCCCACGGCCGAAATGCCAGATAACTAACACGGGGTAGCCCCCACGGCCGAAATGCCAGATAACTACCACGGGGTAGCCCCCACGGCTGGATAGCCAGAGTAACCGGGAATAAACAAGTCACGTTTTTATCTATGGGGTAACCCCCACGGCAGGATGCCAGATAAAGGAAACTGTTTTCGAAACAACTTAAAACGAACACCCAACCGTGAACTCACTCAACTTGTTGTTGACTCGTTACTGCATGCTTTGCAGGTCCTTAGGTTTCTTAGCTGGAGCTTGCATGGAGGAGGATCGTTGTGGGACATGGACGGCTGTGTGCCATGTTAAACTTTGAAACAATTAAACTTGTGTTTTGATTTAAGACTTATGCTTCCGCTTGCAACTTAACTATGTTTTGTTTGAACACCAATTGTATTGGTTGGATTTTTATAACTACTTATATGCTTGTTCAATATGATTGGTGGCTGGATCCTGGTCAGTCACGCCTCCAAGCGGTGGTACTCCGCAGGTGGATTTTGGGGGTGTGACAAGGGGGAACCCTTTTAAGGGTTTATTACCCTCATAAATCCCAACCTATAACTACTTTTGCTCCGAGATATGACTGAGCCATTGTTGACTAATCTCGAAGTCAAACCGTAATTACGACGGTTTGACTTTTACCTAATTAACTAAGCCAAACTTAATTAAAGAAGGTTAAGCAAACTTACAAGTGTCTAATGGTTGATTAGGAAGGCCTGGAAGGTGCTCTGGTGCTCCACAATTGATCAGAATTGGCTTGAGGAATGAATGATCAATGTGTTGAAATGGTGAGCTTTATATAGTGTCCAAGACACCACAAAGTATTGACAACAAAGTCTACTACTGCCCACAACATTCCTACAGGTGTCCTACATGTTTAGGGAGTGTTTAGGGGCCAAGAGATATGAGGAAAACCGTTTAAAGTTCCAAAATTGCGTTTAAACAGCAAACAACAACTTTTATGTCGCTGGCACACCCCTTGCGCACCGTAAGGGTCGATCCTTGACGTGCGCAAGGCTTCCTCAGCAGCCAAAAATGCTTGTTCTTTCAGCCATTCGAAAGGGCAACCTCTTTTCCGAGTTTGGGACATTGTTTTATCAATTTGGGGCCTCCAATATGGGGCTTTAACTGTTGGATACCCTACCATTTGAGTTTGTTTGCTTGGATCCTTTATAAAAGTACCGAAAAAGAAGGTTTACCGTAGAATTTTGTAGGAACCCATCTTGCACTATGAATTTAATTATTGTCAACTAAAATTCTGGATCTTCAAATGTACTAGATGTTTAATATACGTATACTTGGGTCTTGGGATTTATAAACGGGGTCGTTCAGAGGTAAAAATTAACATGACGCCACTTTTACATCCTGCCAAAACATCTTTATTAAATCCGAGTTTACAACGCGTTTTGTCTTACATGACACGTGTCGTTTTATTATTGAACCCGAAATTTTCGAGGTGTTACAACACTCAAGCCTTGAGACTGTCGGATAAACCCTTATCAGGATCAAGGTTTATCAAAAATGTATTCGGATTATGTCAATCCTGTCACACCCCGACCGCGTAAAACAATAAATCGCGGCAGAAACATCGGGGCGTGTTGCAACAGAATTAATGTTTCATAACCATGGATACCAAAAAGTGTTTCGTTTTATTAAACATTGAATAATTACATCGTCTAGAAATCTAAATACACAAATTAAACATAGTCTATCATTGTTATTGAGTCACTAAGGCCTTGTCCAGTCCTATGTGAGCATGCATCTTATCAATCGATATCATTCAACAATACCTGAAACATATGTGAAAACGAGGTCAGCAAAGAAATGCTGGCGAGTACATAGGTTTTGTGAAAATAAGATTCATGACTTCTGTTTAAGAAAATGTTTAGTCATGAACCTTGTAATTTGCTTTGTCTTTGTAAATCATTTGAAAAATAATAAGTTCAGGTGATATGTATAATAAGAGAATAATGCATGATTAAATGAATAACCATGTAAAATGAGTTTGTATAAGATAAGTTGTTTGTAAATAAATGTCTTGTGAAAAGTATGTTACTTGTATAAAATGTTCTATGTCTCAAACTGAAATGATTCAAATAACGCTACAATATGTAATACCATACAAACACTTATATATAGGAAGTACCAGCGGCGTATCCACCATGCTTGTATCATATTCCACACGCATTGTTACTTAATCACTTAATCAAACCAAACCACCAAAGTAATGTTCATGCCCAATGTAAATCATGTAATATGTAACCAAAACCCAATCGTATATCGCTTTGAAGCCAATCGTTTACCCAATCGTTAAAACATCGTGTGAAAACCAATCGTTTACCCAATCGTTAAATTCGTTTTAGGTCGTGAAACTACTTAAATGGTCGTCTCGCTAATAACATTCAAACCTTCTTGACTCGCATTAATAAACCCTTACCAAAGGATAGATTAATAATTCGCATTAATAAACCCTTACCAAAGGATTGATTAACATCTCGCATTAATAAACCCTTACCAAAGAGTAAATTAAAAATTTCAGATTCAGTCGCTACCCACAACACCCACACATAACTACGGGTGTAGTAACTAACGGGATTTGTCAGATCCTATGGTACCATAACCTAATACTGGTCGGCTTGATCATTGCTAATGAATGTCATTTGTTATGTAACTACAACCAACAAGTTTGTTCACTTTATTGAAATCGTTATTAGTTTTGTATAAATCGTCTTAATAGTTTTTGAAACCATCGTTATAACATCGAAAACATTTAGCACATATGAGTCACCCCAAAACAATTGAAAGCAGTAAAATAGGGGAAATACTGTACTCGCCTAAGAATGCTTGGAGGTCTTGAACAACAACCAAACAAAGCTAGAGAGAGCACGGAATCAGTCGGCAATCTAAAACTATATAAATAAACCGGACTTAAATCGGAAGATCGGATAGGATGAGGCTTGGTAAACCAAATGAGTGTTGGAACTCATATGATATGGTTTAACAAGGCCTACATACTACAATGAAACCAAACCTAAGTGCTTTCGACCCATCGCGACCCATTAAGGTAGCTTATGCTACTTTAACGCGTCGTGTGCGTGAAACGCGTTCGGACCGCCTAACTAGTCCTATGACAAGTAGAATATGCCTAAACATGTTACATAATCAGTTATGTGACAAGTTTAGGTTACATATGCTTAATTACCAATTTTACATGAAAAGGGTATTCTGGTAATTTACCTAAGGCATATAAACTACCTATCATACAACTACTTAAACGAAGCGACCATAGGGTATAACCTCGGAAGGTTATTCCCTACCTACTATGGTCACCTAATGTATTTGGTCGGATCCTAATGATCGACCAAATGGGTCGGGTTCGAGGTATAAGCGATTTATTAGATCGCTTACCCTACGACCCTAGACAACGTGGTAATCAGTAGGCATAGTCCCAAGGGACTATAACCAACGTGATTACACTCACGTTGCGAAGTTCAAACGAACTTTGCATTGACCATAACTGGTCAATGTAGAAAGTCAAACAAAGTTTGACTTTCAGACTCGAAAGACTCGAAAAGCAATAAAAGAACGAAAGAATACTTACGAAGGGTCCCCGAATGCTAACCTCGATTCAAAAATCTCAGGTATGAAACAATAGTTTCAACTTAGAGTTTCTCAAATCAATGTTCTTGTAATTTTGAAGCATGGGGGGTGGGGTATTTATAGTATTCGGTTAGCCGTTAGGATCGTTTCTAGGAAAACATGATGCGATCTTGGCCATACACTTAGCACACATGGTATTGTAATACCATGTGCCCAAAATACCAGCCCATAGATTCCCAAAACCATGTGCAACAAGTGGGAAGGACTAGATTCGATGTATAAGCAAACATCTTTCAGAAATGACAGTTTTGGTCCCTGTTATGTGTTTATGCCATTTCCGACACTTCTAAGGCCCGTAAAGCCAACTTTAAGGCCCTAAAATGATGTCTAAACATTTTGGACATGAAACATGCTCAAAAATATGTCGGATGTCAGTTCGTTTGGTCGTACGAACGCGATGTTCGCTTAATTACGACGGAATGCGCATAAGCGCGAAAAAACGATCCAAATGGCATGACGAATGGATTTTTCTTATGCAAAACACTAAAATAAAATATTATAGTGCTTACATAAATTTTTGGATGTCTGGATGTATTCAGAATGTAAGTTATGCGCGAAAATGCAAACTTGTGCACTTTTGACGCTTTTAGCCCCTGAATGACCCAAAAGTTTATGTTAGCACACCTAACCCCTCAAAGCCTATTTCTAAGCTATGTAAAGGATATTTATGGTATGTTTAACTTATGGCCATGTTCCGGAATGTCTGTTACAGTTCATATTGGCATACTTTCGCAGTTTGTCAACTTTAGTCCCTGTAAGCGATTTAACTTGATTTTGCCATACCAAAGCCTTCAAAACTTATTTCTAAGTTATGTAAAGGTTATTTAAGGTATGTTAAGCCTATGTCACTATTCCGGAGTGTTTGTTGCACTAAACTGGTTATATTTACGCATCGGTGCGCGTATAACCTTCCAGAAAGCGATTTAGAGTTTGAAATTGAACAAGAATTGATATGTGCAAATGATACACATATTTTTACAAATCCCAAGTATGAAATATAATATTTCATTGGTTTGGTATTTGTTTGATGGCCGTGGAGGCACAGGTGTTACAAATCCCCTAACGAAATACCTAGAAAGCGGGAACGGGATTTGTCAAGTCCTATAGCGCTATTACATACTACCGAGCGGCGTGATCAATGTTAATGAATGTACTACTTAACATACCAAATGTCTTTTTCAATGTAAGCATGTCATGAAAATGTCCTTGTAAAACCATGTAATAGGCATACTAAGTCAATATGCCAAGTAAAATGTCTTTGAAACCAAATGTTAGGTATACTAAGTCGATATACCATAAAAATGTCTTTGAAATAATGTATTATATGTAATATGTAATAAAACATGTATAATGTCATGAAAACGAAAAGTAAAGTTATGCACATATGCTTCACCCCAAAAATTTGAAAAATGTAAAATAGGGGAACTGTGTACTCACCTTTGGGTGCGTTTTTATATTTTAACACAATCCCTCAAATTGTTTATTCGTCCTAAATTAAATAAGAACGATTTAATAATAAAAACTCACAAAAATAGCTAAGTTTCTCCGATACTTAGATCTTTCACATAACTTTGAGTTTTTCTTGAAAAGTTATTATTTTTGATTATATTGGTGTATTTATATATATATATGAGTTCATATATATTTTAAAAACTTTGCGACTTGAACGATTTTATTGGTGACCCTCATCATGTTATAAGCAATATATCTATGATTTGCGCGTCGTAATATATATACTCAAATGTAACATACTAATAATAGCGTAATACACATAATCTTGTCAAGTATTAACATGTCATCATATACATATTATAAAACACATGACACATTGTAACACATAAAATTTACCCATGAATAACCCATTATAGTGTATGTTGAAAAACACGTATTTTAGCGATTCGGTAACGTTTTCGGGTGCCGGAAGTCACGTATGACTAACCAAACACCAAGTAAACTTAATATAAGTTAAAATACTTATTTTTATATAAAAACTATCAGTTTACTTACTGATCTAAAATAGTTTTATAAAAATCCTCCGAAAAGCCGATTTTTAACCGTTTTACCGCATAGTTTTGTATCAAACGTTACCCTAACCGTCCCAAATCAAAACTACTTGATATTTTAACATAACCCATGTTATTTACTGAATAAAATAATGGTTATACTCATGATAGTGCAGGTCTCACATAAAGCACATAAATCATACAAATTTCACATATTTTACCACTTTCTAAGCTATATGTACAACATGCAAAGCTATCAAACCTATGACCAAGTTTCATGCCATGATATGGAGCTTGAAATCACTTGAAATCACCTTGGAAACTCCTTTGGATCTTCACACCAACTTGAAATTAGCTTGGAATGGGGTTTGATCTTCAAGAACAATGTTGAAGAAGTGGAAATGGAGGTGGTAGTGAGGGTTACGGTTTTGGGAGAGAGGAGAGAAGGAGGAGGTTGAGTGATCTTGTTTGATTGTTTGTGATCTTTGAAAGATATATGTAGAGATTTGGGAAGATTTGCAAGGATTGTGTGTCATAAAGCCAACAAGTGGCAAATTTGTAGGATCGTTTGCGGACCCGAACGAGTCGTTCAGAAGAGTTTATCTCGGTTTCAGAGGCGGAAACTAAGAAACCGAGTTCAATTCAGCGAGATTTCACTTTAAACTGTTGTTGTATTGATAACAAATGCTATTACAGACCTAACAACACTTCGGCAGTACTTCGTGGCTAACCGGAAGAATCAATCGAACTGTTACAACTGAAACACAACTAGCCTATATATAAGAAGCATGATTTCGCTTGAAGCTTCAAGCGAAATCTACATATTGCTTTGAAGCGAAATTGATATGTTGACATAATTGTCTTCAAGCGAAACCGACAAATATAATATCATTCTGATTTCAAGCAAGACTTTTGAGTAATATCAATTCTGTTTTGTCTTTTAGAGAATGATGTCAATAGTGATGTAAATTGATGATGTCATCATCAAAGATGATGACATCACACTCGCTTAGATCCGCACCGAACAGAGACTCGATATTAAGACGAAGACGACAGATGACTGCACCAACAGACTCCCCCTCAGATGTTGACGAGTCTTAAGTGTCGAGTCTTCTCAATCTTCAGTCTTTATCAGTCTTTGATCTTTCTCTGAAGAATTTGTCATTGCAAGAATCCTCATTCTCTATCTTCATCATCAACAACCTTCTCTCTCTCAAATGTTGAATATCATGGTGTCTTCAGACTCCCCCTTTCAATCTGCTGGGATCGTAGTCTGGAATTCACTTTCCACAGGTTCTTAGATCATAACCTGGCACTCCATCACTCTCCGGTTTCAGAACCTGGCTAACCTGCAAAAACTCTACCCAAAAATAAATTTTCTGATAACCATTTTGTGGATAAGATTTTCAAGTCTAGTTTATCACTTGCAGGTATAACATTTTATATAGTAAAAACTTTTTCTCATTTCATTTCAACAATCTTCAAACACTTTCACCTAAATCATTTGTTCATCATGATTAGCACTTGGAATATTGAAAATCAGCTCTTCAACACCAGTTGTCGAAAATCTTTTTGAATTTTTTAAACTTTATGCTAAAACACACTAAAATGTTTTTGGATTTTTGACTGAAATAGAAATGCAGAAAATGAAATATTTACAAACAATATTTTTGTGAGTTCGTGCAAGAGGATCATATCAGTTTCTGAGACATATCACCAACACCGTTAAGCTTCTTTTCATTTTAAGTTTTAAACGATTCACTTAGATTGTCAGTATACTGATCCACTTAAATTTTCACACAAAGTTCAATTGATCCGAGATACGAGATTAATGTTTTAAGCTCTTGAACTTATTCGTGTGTCCCACTACTTGAATATACTCCCGTATCCAGATCCCAATATTCAGTCTTACAGGTGAGTATACCACAGATGATATCTGTAAGGGGAATAAATTATGCAACCGTGATAGCTCAGGTCAGAACTTCCGTTCAGCAGAGAGCCTAGTTGACTTTTAGGTGTGTCCCCTTTAGAGGATCTTTTGAATTACAACAGCCATGATTAGCATTTTTTCAGTGTTTCATCATTTTTAGCTGAGGGTGGTGCTATATTTCAAGCAAGCAGAAAGTATTCTCCGGGGACTAGGCCATTGCTTCCGCAAAATCAGAAGTCCCGGGATAATACCCCAGATATCACTGAGTATAAAGACCTAGTATCTCAGAATAAGGGACCTTTCAAACAAGATTTCAGGGGTTACCTATATATCCAAGAAGTTGTTAACCCACAGAATTAGCAAAGCAAGTTTGAAATTTAGGTTTATATCTCGTCACAATCTACTAAATGTGCAAAAACCTACTGGCACATCATCAGTGAGACCGTTTATCACTTTTTTTATCTTACCAAATCTTTAGCATGCTGTGATTGTTCACTGATGTACTATCATTTCCTCTTTTATGCAACAAAAACTCATTTTTCATTTTATCATGTTTTTTACTTTTTCAAATTTTCAAATGTTTTTGGATTTTCTTAAATTTTACTCCCCCTAAAATGCAAACACATTTTAGAAAATTTGAACACAAACTGTACAAAAACATGACAACTGATATCGAATTGCCTCAATTCGCCATCCACTTTGCATAAACAATCAGAACTCCCCCTCACAACAAACTATTTTCCCATTGATTTCAAAACACTTAAGTTTGTTTTAATCAAATGGTTTTTCCGGAAAATAAGTTTTGTTGATTTTATCACTTGTAAAATTGGAGTTTGGTTCATCACATTGTCTATCAACCATTTGTAGAAAATCAGATACAATTTAATGTCCCTGATTTACCACTTGTAACCATCACAAACATACAACTCAAACCTGTTTTTCAACCAATTTACCATCTTTTGATTGAATTCTCAAGGTGCCGATTCCTACTCCTCGCTTACATACCTGGGAGTTCCAGCAAGTCCTGCAAAACTTCTCAAAAAAACATTATACTAACATGATAAAGAATGATGCCGATTCATGATCCACGATTACCAACTTGGGATCTCCGGCAAGTCAGATTTTTACTCTTTGAAAAATATATCCACCCAAGCCTGACCTTCTTTGGGTGTAACAACCTCTTCATCATCTTTTCTTTCAACTATCCTGTGACCTCCTCTTTTGGCAGCGTAAAATTCTTTAACACCTTTGGCCTTTCCATTGATCATTTTGCCAAAAATGTGTTTCACAGTTCCATTGAAAGCTTTATCAACATCAAATTTCTTCTTGTCAGAATAAAATTGATTTGAAATTTCAACTTTTCCAACTCTCTTTTTAAAATTTTCAGCACTCAAAGGTGGAAAATTTTCATTGTTCATAGTTAGAACTGATTTCTCAACCTTTTTCTCAACATGTGGCTCCTCTGATTTTGTGGAATCAGATTCATCACCAGAACTGTTTCTTGAACCCTTAACAACCCATTTTTGATTTATCAGATTTTCTTTTCTTTTAACCACATTCTTTGAACATTCACCAATCTCAAAGGTTGAATTTTCAAAGCCTGTGAACTTTTTGGTTGTTAGTTCAGTTTTCTCAATCACTTTCTCTTTTAGTTTACCAGAAATTTCCTGTTTTGGTTTGAATGTCTTCGGACAGTCCCTAGCAACATGACCAACAGTTTTACACTGAAAACAGATTCTCTTTTCAATCTTCTTTGGAACAGCATTTTTCTTCAGCTCTACTTGCTTCTTGGCAAGGAATTCTTGATTTGTCTCCTTCCAGAATGAACTCTTTTGTTCTTTCTCTTGACTTGTTCCTGAAACAAAAACAGTTTTTGGTTTATAAATTTCCTCATTTTTATAATTTTTCGGTGGTATAAAACCTAATCCTTTCTTTTTGAAATTACGATTATGGTTTGGTTTCTTTTGAAAACCAGAACCAGAACTGTAACCCTTTTTCTTGTTTAATCTTTGTTGAACTCTTGAAGTGTATTGCTTAGGTTTTCCATTAAGATTTAAATCTTTTATTTCAGAAATATTAATTTCTGTGATTTTGAAAACCTTTTGAATCATTTCAAATCTAACACTTCTTATTGGAAAATCTTCATCAGAATATAATTTGTCAGAATCTTTCAAAGTATATGCCACTTTAAATGATTCATCATTCAAATTAGATTTTGATATCAAAAACTTTTTATCATAAACCCGTTTGTCCTTTCTGACTGTTGATTTTGATGTATCGAACTCAGACTTTGACTTGGATTTGGACTCTGGTTTTGACTCCTCTATGTCATCTTTGTCTAACACCTGATCGACCACACTTTTTATCAATTTTGACTCATGATCAGTATCGGACGACGTGTACGTGACATCAATATTTTCTGGCAAGTTATCCGACGGCCCAGACTCCCATTGTAAGTTCATTGCCTTTTCGACTCTTTCTGAATTTGGATTTCGAGGTAAAAATCCATTTTCGACTGGGGGCGGTCATCTAGTGTAGACCACACTTGGTTTCTTACCAGAAGTCTTCACTTCATCTTTTGTTACAGCTTCCTCTTCTTCAGACATTTTCATTTCTTCAAATGTCTTCAAATTCTCCACTACAGGATAAATCCTGTCAACAACAAAAGAAGAACATGAGTAACTGTTTAATAACCTTTTAACTTTCCCAGTCTCTATCTTCTGTGTTGCCAGCTCCAACTCTAAATCAGCACATTTCTTTATATAAAAGTTAGCATCATCCAGCTGTCTAAGATATGCTACTTTCAAAGTATTCATTGCCATTGCTTGTTCACCACTCGAATCAGTATATTTGTTAATTTCTCTGTTCATTGTGTCATACGATTCTTTCAACTTGTGAATATTGTGCAATAACTCATTGTTTTGTTTGATTAACGAATCACAGTTCATGCACTTTTCAGAAACTTCAACTCTTTCTGCATCAATCTTCACTTCATATTCTGGAACTTCTTTGACACTTGTGCTTGATTGTAAAAACTCAGCTCTTCTTCTTTTCTCAGCTTTCGCTTCGTTCTTCAATCTCTCTTCTTCTTCTTCCTCTTCTTTGTTCTTCCTTCGTCTTTCTTCAGCTGCTTCCATAACTTTTCTGCATCTTTCTGCGCATTTCAAATCATAAGCATTAGCAAAGAAAACATTAACATTTGAAGTGTCTTTAGACATCTCTTTGGCCATAAATTCTTGATCTGGACAAAAATTGTTCCAATTGAAACCATCAGCCAGTTTTTCATCATCTTGTTCTGTCAAACACACTTTGCTGTTTGTTGGATCATATTTATCCCAACTAAATCCACCATCATTTCCCAGACAAGCTTTCTTTGAATCTTTAATCTGCATCATTCCATGTGCAGTTTGTGCCTGATGCAGTGCTGATGGTGTGATTTGATGATAAATCGCCTTTTTATGATAATCGTTGTTTCCAAAAGGATTCTGAGCTCCAGTAGCTTCACGATTTTTGCATTCTCTCTTGAAATGCCCCTTTTCTCTGCAACGAAAACATGTAACTTTGGACTTATCAAAGCCTAAATTTGAAACATGAGCATTAAGAAAATCATCTCGGCCTATAATTTGTTTAAATTTTTCGGCTCTTCTCAACACACTGGCCATGCACCATTTAATATCCATCAATTCCATTTCCTCAGCATCGATTTGATCGTAATCCTCTTTCGTGAGCATTGGATTACCGATCTTTCCGGCCACAAAACTACTATAGGATTCCAACACCATTCCCAACAAAGACATTTGATTTTTAGCAACCTCTTCAGTATAATCTTGATCATTTTCAAGACTTAGAACAATATTGCACTGAAGTTTTCTTCCGTTCTTTGTTGCTGAAATGTTTGGATCGAATGATGAAAATCTTGTGCTGCTTGATCCCTGAGATGATCTCTTTTCAGAAGAATCTTTCACACTGTAAGCTGTTTCTATTTTCGGAGAAAAATTTGATTTTTCGTTGACACCACCTTTGTAATACAAACTGATATCTTGTTCTCCATCATAATTCTTCATTCTAGCAATCTTCCTCTGCTCCATCTCCTGAGCTTCCAGGTGTTTGATGAAATCTCCCAATGTCATTTTCTTATAATCTGTTTTGTTTGACCGCAGCATCATCAGAAATGTTCCCCATGTTTCATATGGTAGCGCATCTGCAAGTTTTTCAACCAATTCATCAGTATCTTTCTTAACACCAAGTTTCGTCATATTTCTCACCAAGTTACAATATCTATCAATTAATTGCTTGACACTCTCATTTTTCAATCCCCGAAATAAGTCAAATTCCTTTTTCATGAGAGACATCTTATTCCTGAGCAAATCGTCACTTCCAGTAAACTTTGCTTCCAACTCTGTCCATATCGAATATGCAGTTCCATCATGTTGAAGCAGTATCAAAATATCTTCTTTTATCGCTTGCTGAAGCAGACTCACCATCAATTTCTCATCTCGATATTTCTTTTTATCTACAGTACTCATTTCTCTAAGTGTTAACGGAGTACCATTCACAACATCGTTCTTTGTGGGCTTAACATACCGCTCTTCAGTGTGTTCCCACGCATCCAAATGATATGCCTCAACCCAATTTCCAAACCTTTCAGACCATCCATTGTAATCATCAATATCCATGAGTTTTGGTGGTTTTTGAGACGTCCCGGTTTCATTTTCATGCAAAGCACTCTGAGTGACTGTAACTGGACTAGCAAAAGCATTGTAGAACTCGTTCTCCATGTTTCGGATTTTCAAATGAGCTGTATCACCTTGTAAAAATTCCTGTCGATTACCTAACAACAAACAAACAAAACACAATCAGTTTAACCGTTTATCAATTAACTGAATAAAACTGGTACTCGAAATTGTGAATTTTCTGTGTGGACTGAATGATGACCAACTGTGCGGACTGATATGACCCGGTTCGAATTCAATTGACCTGACCCTTCGAAATCTTTGAACTCCAAATCGTATGAACTGGACTTTATCACGCGACTCGACCACGCAAAACAACCTGACTGACACACGTACTGATCAAACCGTGCAAACCTACAAACACTCCAAATCTTGTGAACTAATAGAGACCATGACGATTTTCAAACAACAAATTTGAACCGTTTTTGAAATACTTGCAATCTGATCACATGAGATGAACTTTCAACCAAATATATGAGCTGACAACACGGTTATATCAACACAATCAACAATTTCAAATCACACTAACAAATAAAATCTGATTGGACCGTAAATTTCCACTAAGTTGACAATATTAAAATCCAACACACATCTATTGGACCTCACTATTAACCAAACATATGAGCTGACAAATCATCCATCACATGCAACTTCACAAATTGATTTTAATATGAACAATATTATCTAGAACATATATCATAACTATATGACTGATCACGTGGCAAACACAAACAATGAGCCAAGTTACTTTTTCAACTATACATGCAAACAGATAAAATCACATGTATTCTGTCAACTTTTCATGCAATGCTTTTAATATCAACAAAAATATTAAATGATCTGTCAAACATTATCACATATATCGACAAAACATATATCACATGTAATACTTGAAGAAAACCCACGTGACCAACTGACATAAGTACATAACCATGTGATTTCTTTTTTCTCAATTAACTATGACCTGACAACATCATTTATGTCATTCACAATTCAATATATTCATAAGATGATAAGCTGATTAATGTGTTTTTAAGCAGACAATGGATTTTCAAATGAAGAGCAGGTTTCGATGAACATCACAATTCAGTTAAGACATCAGACTATTTCAAGCGACACCTTCAATTTCGCTTCAGCTTTTCAATTTTAATCAGAATATTTCAAGCGACACCTTCAATTTCGCTTCAGACACTAACTTGTTCAAGCGAAATCAAAGATAAATGTGAACTCTTCAAGCGAAATCTATCCAGAATGTTGCTGATGTCATCATTTTGTTCGAGCAATTGAAGCGAAATCACACAAAATTACAAGTTTTAGGCTGATTTTGATGCTGAAACTTTCCAGGAACTGTTAAAACATGATTATGCGAGATATATGTGAATTTTAGCCGATTTTATCCGTAAAAAGTTTTGTTTTTCGAAAAAGAAAGGTGTAGAAGCAGATTTTACGGCTGAATTAACAAGAACTCTTCTTCACTGGCTCTGATACCAATTGTAGGATCGTTTGCGGACCCGAACGAGTCGTTCAGAAGAGTTTATCTCGGTTTCAGAGGCGGAAACTAAGAAACCGAGTTCAATTCAGCGAGATTTCACTTTAAACTGTTGTTGTATTGATAACAAATGCTATTACAGACCTAACAACACTTCGGCAGTACTTCGTGGCTAACCGGAAGAATCAATCGAACTGTTACAACTGAAACACAACTAGCCTATATATAAGAAGCATGATTTCGCTTGAAGCTTCAAGCGAAATTTACATATTGCTTTGAAGCGAAATTGATATGTTGACATAATTGTCTTCAAGCGAAACCGACAAATATAATATCATTCTGATTTCAAGCGAGACTTTTGAGTAATATCAATTCTGTTTTGTCTTTTAGAGAATGATGTCAATAGTGATGTAAATTGATGATGTCATCATCAAAGATGATGACATCACACTCGCTTAGATCCGCACCGAACAGAGACTCGATATTAAGACGAAGACGACAGATGACTGCACCAACAAAATTGAAAGAAAGAAGTGGCAAGAGGAGGGTCCTTGTGACTGTAAATGATGGGGGGGGGGGGGTAAGTGTAAATTTTGAATGGTAAATTAGATAAAAACAGGTATTTAACTGGATACCGGGTATTTTATCTAGCGTTTAAACCCGGTTTATGGCGTTTTAAATTATTTTTATTATTCTATAAAAATAAAATCGCCAAAATATTACTGAAATAAATTTCAGTTGCTGAGACTGGCTGCGTTGTCTGCGTTTTCCAGTAGAAACACTGTGTTACGCAGTAACACGCGGTACGCGCTTAAACTTTGAAAAATAACGTTTTTAAGTGTTTTAATTTATTTTTCAACACGAACATGATTAAAAATAAAATTTTAATCATAACAGAATATTTTTGAAATTTATATATTATCTGGGCGGTCACCAACGTTCGTTTCGCAGTTTTGACGCAATTAGTTCTAAAGTTCGAATAAACAGGTTTTTGCCATACCGAATCCTTCGAAACTTATTTTCTAAGTTATGTAAAGGGTATTTAGGGTATTTTTGGCTTAAGTCACAGTTTCGGAGTGAACGTCGCGTTAAATTGATTATGTTTACATAACGGTTTATGATTTCACTTCCAGAATAGGTTTGAGAGTTCGAAATTGAACAATGATTGAAAATGTACTAATGTCACAAATAATTAAACAAATATTGAAATTTAAAACACCATATTTCATTAAATACAAAGTTGTTTGGAACGGTACAAGGATTTAAAATACACAGATGTCACAATCTCCCCTACTTTTGGAAATTTCATCCCGAAATTTAATTAGAGGAAACTTGTGGGAAAAGGTGTGGATATTTTGCCTTCATTTGATCATCTCTTTCCCAAGTAAACTCTGGGCCACATTTGGATTCCTAGCGTACTTTGACTATCCGTATGTGCTTGCGCTTGAGCTTTTTGACTTGGTGGTCCACTATTTCCACAGGTTTCTCGACGAAGTGCATCGTGTTGTCGACACGAATTTCATTAAGGGGATGTGGAGGTTTTTGTCAGCCAAACACTTTTTCAGATTGGACACGTGGAAAGTTGGATGAACATTTCCAAGTTCAGGAGACAGCTCAAGTCTGTAGGTTACCTTTTCAATTCTTTCAACGATCTTGAATGGTCGAATATATCGTGGTGCAAGTTTTCCTTTCTTCCAAAATCTGATTACACCTTTCCAAGGAGATACCTTGAGTAGGACGAGATCACCGACTTGGAATTCCAAAGGCTTGCGTCGTCTATCCACGTAACTCTTTTGACGGCTTCTAGCTGTTAATAGTTGTCGCGAATTTTCTTGACTTTGTCTGTAGTCTCTAGAATGAGTTCAGGTCCAGTGAGCTGAGCTTCTCCAATCTCATTCCAGCAGACCGGCGAACGACATTTTCGACCGTATAAAGCTTCGAAAGGAGACATGTTGATACTAGAGTGATAACTATTATTGTAGGAGAATTCGATCAATGGAAGATGCGAATCCCAACTACCACCAAAATCGATCACACAAGCTCTAAGCATATCCTCCAATGTCTGGATTGTTCTTTCAGATTGTCCATCCATTTGAGGATGATAAGCTGTGCTCAAATTGAGTTGGGTCCCCATAGCAGACTGCATGGTTCTCCAAAAGTGAGATGAGAATCAAGCGTCTCAGTCTGATATGATGTTCAAAGGAACACCATGTCGGGATACAATTTCATCTACATAGATCTTGGCAAGCTTTTTAGCAGAGAGATCCTAACGAATTGGCAAGAAGTGAGCAGATTTTGTCAAACGATCAACTACTACCCAAATGGCATCATGACCTCTATTAGTGCGCAGTAGTTTGGTAATGATATCCATGGCAATGTTTTCCCATTTCCAAACTGGTATCTCTGGTTGTTCCAATAATCCAGAGGGATGTTGATGTTCTGCCTTAACCTTCAGACAAGTAAGGCATTTTGATACGTATAAGGCAATGTCCTTCTTCATTCCCGGCCACCAGTACTGGGTTCAAAGATCCTTATACATTATGTCTGCACCAGGATGAATAGAATAACGAGACTTACGAGCTTCATCCATAAGCAAGGTGCAAAGATTGTCTATACTTGGGACCCACAAACGGCCCATGAAATAGAATATCCCAAAGTCTCTCAATTCAAGCTCAGGTTTAATGTGACATGGTAATTCTTTACCCATCAAGCCTTGTGTAACACAAGTATGTTGAGCTTGAAAGATGCGGGTTTGAATATCAGGTCGAACTCGAACACAATGAAGCTTGACTCTTTCTTTTCGACTTAACGCATCGGCTACGACATTCGCCTTACCAGGATGGTAACGAATCTCGCAGTCGTAGTCACTTAGAAGTTCTACCCAACGTCGTTGCCTCATGTTTAGTTCTTTCTGATTGAAGATGTGTTGGAGACTTTTGTGGTCTGTGAAAACCACACATTTTGTTCCGTAAAGGTAGTGTCTCCAAATTTTGAGAGCAAAAACCACAGCGCCTAACTCAAGATCATGAGTCGTGTAGTTTTTCTCATGGATTTTCAATTGTCTTGACGCGTAGGCTATGACTTTGTTCCTTTGCATGAGAACACAACCAAGGCCTAGATTCGATGCGTCACAATATACGACAAAGTCGTCGTTTCCCTCAGGTAAAGACAACACAAGAGCATCGCAGAGTTTTTGTTTCAAAATCTGAAAAGCTTCTTCTTGTTTGGGTCCCCATTCAAAAGGTTTATTCTTTTGAGTTAAGGCTGTGAGAGGAACCACAATCTTGGAGAAGTTTGCAATAAAGCGGCGGTAATAACCCGCGAGACCCAGAAATGAACGAACCTCGGTAGGAGTAGTTGGTGTATTCCAATCCTTAATCACACTGATTTTGGCGGGATCTACATGTATACCTTGTTCGTTAACAATATGTCCCAAAAATTGAACTTCACTAAGCCAAAATTCACACTTGGAGAATTTAGCGAAAAGTTGTTCCTTCTTTAGGAGTTCCATTGTTAGACAGAGATTTTGTTCGTGGTCAGCTCGTGTCTTGGAATAAATCAAGATGTCATCAATGAAGACGATGATGAACTTATCTAAATAAGGCTTACAAACCATATTCATTAAGTCCATGAAGACGGCAGGAGCATTCGTTAAACCGAAAGGCATAACAGTAAACTCATAGTGGCCGTATCGTGTGCAGAAAGCAGTCTTGGGAATGTCTTCTTCGGATACGCGAAACTGATGATACCCAGAACATAGATTAATCTTCGAAAAGCAGGTAGCACCCTGAAGCTGATCAAAGAGATCATCAATGCGAGGCAGGGGATATCGATTTTTTATGGTGAGTTTGTTAAGCTCACGGTAATCGATACACATTCGGAATGATCCATCCTTCTTCTTTACAAATAGGACAGGCGCGCCCCAAGGGGAAAAGCTCGGACGAATAAATCCTTTGTCTGATAATTCCTGCAGCTGCTTCGACAACTCTTGCATCTCAGACGGTGCAAGACGGTATGGAGATTTAGCAATCGGGTTAGCACCAGGTACAAGGTCAATACGGAACTCGATTTGACGCGCTAGGGGTAAACCCGGTAAGTCTTCAGGAAAAACCTCAGGATAATCCTGAACTGTCACACCCCGACCACGTAGAACAACAAAACGTGGCGGAAACGTCAGGGAGTGTTGTTAAAGAATTAATTGTTTCATAACCATGGCAATTTAAGTTATATTTTATTTATTAAACAAGAGAGTTACATTGTCTTAAAATCAGGAAATAAAGAGTACATAACATAATTAAACTAGTTCTTGCTTCGTTTTAAGTCACTAAGGCACATGTCCGCCCTAATGTCACGATCATCATCCTAAGCAACAGCTCCTGAAAACACATGTGAAAATAGGTACGTCAGCATAAAAATGCCTGTGAGATACATAGGTTTTGTGAAATTAGGATTCATGACTTAAGGTTAAGAAAATGTTTAATAAAATGTAGTGTGAATCTTGTAAATTGTTTTGTTTTGTAAATCATTTAAAAAGCGATAAGATTAGATGATATGTAAAATAGAAGAACAATGTAAGGTTAAATGAATAACCAAGTAAAATGAATTGTAATAAGTAAACTGTTTTGTAAACCAAAGTCTTGTGAAAAGCATGTTACTTGTGTAAAATGTATAAGTCCAAAATGAATTATTTAAATAACGCTATGATATGTAATATAATACAAACACTTGTATATAGGAAGTACCAGCAGCGTATCCACCATGTTTGTATCATACTAGTCACATCTCGTTACTTAAGTCACTTAAACAAACCACCAATGTATAAAGTCTATGTTTAAACCATTTGTCAAAAAGTCCTCGTATAAACCATGTCAAATGTTAAAATTCCAAATGTAGCCAAGTAATGTGCAACAATCGTTATGAATGGTAAGTAATGTGTTGTTACATAAACCAAATGTAAAAGAATGTACAAAACAAAGTATTTTGAATATATCAAAAAGTTATGTTTTGCAAAGTAAATGCATGTTTTATTGATACAAACACTTATGTGGTAAGTTAACGCATACATTCAAGCCTTGAGACAGACGGATAACCCTAAGTCAAGGTTATCAAAAGAATTGTTTTCGGATTCAGTCATTCCTTACACCCAAACAAACCCAGGATGTCAGGAACGGGATTTGTCAAGTCCTTTGGTACCACTACTTACTACCGAGCGGCGTAGCTAATGTTAATGAACGTATATAAGTCCCGTTTGTACAAAAAAAATGTCATACCAATTGTAAACATGTTAATGAAAACAATGTGCTAAGTATGCTAAGTTAACATACAAAGCAGAAAGTCATGTAAATCAATGTGCTAGCATGCTCAGTCAATATACATAGCAGAAATGTAAAGTAAAACAATGTACTGTGACACCTGTGTCACTGCGACCATCAAACAAATTCCAAACCATTTTTAGTTACCACAACTTTCCAACAAGTGTACGCATGAGATTCAATCACGTTTTCCAAGAAACGATCCTAACGGTTCAGGAAATCCTATAAATACCCAACCCACTTAACTTCAAAACCCACTAGAATCTGATCTAATGTGCTCTAAGTTGAAACCTTTGTTTCATACCTGAGCTATTTTGATCTAGATTAGCATTCGGGGACCCTTCGTAAGTATTCCTTCGTTCTTTTATTGCTTTTGGAGTCCGAAAGTCAAACTTTGTTTGACTTTCGGCGTTGACCAGTTACGGTCAATGCGAAGTTCATTTGAACTTCGCAACGTGATTGTAATCACGATGGTTATAGTCCCTGGTGACTATGCCTACTGATTACCACGTTGTCTAGGGTCGTAAGGGTAAGCGATCTAATAAATCGCTTATACCTTCGAACCCGACCCTTTTGGTCGATCATTAGGATCCGACCAAATACATTAGGTGACCATAGTGTATAGGGAATAACCTTCCGAGGTTATACCTTATGGTCACATCGTTTGAGAAGTTGTATGATAGGTAGTTTATATGCCTTAGGTAAATTACCAGAATACCCTTTTCATGTATAATTGGTAATTAAGCATATGTAACCTAAACTTTTGTCACATAACTGATTATGTAAGATGATTAGGCGTATAACACTTATCATAGGGCTAGTTAGACGTCTCGAGTGCACTTTTGCGCGCACGACGCGTTAATGTAGCATAAGCTACCTTAATGGGTCGCGATGGGTTGAAAGTACTTTTGTTAGGTTTCATTTAGTATGTAGGCTTTGTTAAACCATATTACACGAGTCTCCATACTCGTTTGGTTTACGAACCCTCATTCTATCTGATCCTCCGATTTAGGTCCGGGTTATTAACATAGTTACCTATATTAGGTGTCGTTTGATTCCGAGATCTCTAGCATTGCTTGGTGGTTATCTTAGGACTCCTGAGCAATCTCAAGTGAGTACATAGACCCCTCTTTTACTGTTTTCCAAACTGTTTTGGGGTGAAACACATGTGCCTACTTGTTACTTTCATGCTTTCCTGTTTTCACATCATATACTTGCTATGTTTATTAGTACATTTATAGTATATGATTTCAATACATTTTATGCTATGTATGCCCATTGTGTGGGTACTTAGTACATCGTTTTACATTACATGCTATGTATGCCCATTGTGTGCGTACTTAGTACATCGTTATACATTACATTTCATGCTATGTATGTCCATTGTGTGCATACTTAGTACATTGTTTTACATTACACTTATGCTATGTATGTCCATTGTGTGCATACTTAGTACATTGTTTTACATTACACTTATGCTATGTATGTCCATTACGTGCATACTTAGTACATTGTTTTACATTGCATTTCTGTTGCATATGCTCATCCAGCATATGAACACATTATATTACATTTTGAACCGTTTGTAACCGTTGAACCGTGTGAACCGTTTGTAACTGTTGAACCGTTTGTATCCATTGACATGATTTATATTTGACAATAGACAATTGATTAAACATAAACATTTCATCTTAATGGTTTGGTTTGAGTAAGTGATTTAAGTAACGAGGCGTATGTAATATGATACAAGCACGGTGGATACGCCGCTGGTACTTCCTATATATAAGTGTTTGTATGATATCACATATTGTAGCGTTATTTGAATCATTTCAATTTGAGACATAGAACATTTTATACAAATAACATATTTTTCACAAGTCATTGTTTTACAAACAACTTATCTTACACAAACCCATTTTACGTGGTTATTCATTTAACCTTACATCATTCTCTTATTTATACATATCATCTGATCTTATCGTTTTTCAAATGATTTACAAGACAAAGCAAATTACAAGGTTCATGACTAAACATTTTCTCAAACATAAGTCATGAATTCTGTTTTCACAAAACCTATGTATCTCACAGGCATTTTTATGCTGACGTACCTATTCTCACATGTGTTTTCAGGAGATGAAGCATAGGACTTATCAAGACATACTTAGGCGGACCTGTGCCTTAGTGACTTAAAACGAGACAAGAACTAGTTAATTTATGTTATGTACTCTTTGGTTCTTGTTTAAAACAATGTAAACTTTCATGTTTGATTAATAAAACAAAACTTCAATTGCCATGGATTTGAAACAATTAATTCTGTTACAACACTCCCCGACGTTTCCGCCACGTTTTGTATGTTCTACGTGGTCGGGGTGTGACAGAAAAGATGGTATCAGAGCCAATGGTTATAGGGAATTAGGTTATTAGTAATGCTTTGACCTAGTCTATAACCTTTCTAGGACCCTAACGCGAGTTTACTTGCGATTAGTCATAAAACAATACCGTCACCTATCCTTAGGCGACGACCACAACAAGAACATAAATTTCAAAACCGCTTTGAAAACTAATCATCTGTTCTAGGATGATTGATTACTAGGTTTTGAACCCTCTATTGTAAGGTTTTGAACCCTCTGTTATATGGTTTTGAACCCCTTTGAGTTTTCAAAATCCCGTCAAAGTTGGTCTAAATAATGTGAACACGTGCAAACTGGAAGGGTGGGTGCCTGTACCCTGAGTTTTCTGCTTAAGGCTAGAGTGTTCGTACAAATCCACATAATCGGACCAGTCACTCTTACCTGGGAACTCTTGGGGTGAGTGTCCACTTATAGGCGAGCATGTCTTCGCGATACATTATTTTTGACCTATTTACTTTGATTAATCACCGGGGTCGTTTGTTGCTTTGTAGTAACAAAACAAATGACCACTATCCTTGCTTTCATCAGATTTGTTTCATCTCATTCTTTTCGTCTAATTCTCTCACTCGTTTCCTTTCATGTTTCCTCTTTTAGAATGCCTCCTCGACGCGAAAACCAGATAGCGACTGCCGAACTGGCAGAAATCATTGCGCAACAAATGGCTGCTCAATTCCCAAACCTCTTTGCTCAATGGAACCAAGCCAACAACAACAATGGTCCATGCAATTTCAAGAGTTTTAACTCGGCTAAACCACTCAAGTTTAGTGGTTCTGAGTGAGCGACTAGGCTTCTTCAATGGTTCGAGAGCATTGAGAATACTTTCTGCCACGTGCAGTGTCCTGACAATCGCAAGGTCGAGTTTGCTTCGAGTGTGTTCCAGAAGAGGGCCCTTACGTGGTGGAACGGGTTTATGAGAGATCGTGGTGCAGAAGTTGCTCTAGCACAGACATGGGCTGAACTTAGGGCTCTCATGATGAAGGAGTTTTGTCCTCGTCACGAGATCAGGGCCTTGGAAAGGGAATTCGACAATCTTGAGCAAGACAGCGGTGAGCATCGAGCCTACACGGACCGTTATGAGGAGTTAAGTCTGTTATGCCCAAACATGGTCACACCTTTGGATAAGGCAATCGAAAAGTACATTGATGGCCTCCCTGACTCAATACAAGACATTGTGACTGGTAGCAACCCTACTACAGTTAGACAGGCCATTGAGCTATCTGCAACCTTGACTGAATCAAAGATCAGGAAAGGTAAACTTTTCTGAAAAGGTGACAAGAAACTGGTCGAGGAATCGAACCCAATCGGGGAATCAAAGACCATGGATGAACAGACTGGATCCCCTAATAGGTCAAAGAAGCGAAAGGCTTCTCAGAACTTCGCCATGGTTACTCACAATGATCAAACCGTCCCCAACCAACCAGCTCAACCCCCTGCCAGGAAACCCTACAACGGAACTGCACCCTTGTGCAACCAATGTGGCCTAAATCATCATGCTGGTGTGAAGTGCCGCACATGCCAAGTTTGCGGACTTATAGGTCATACAGCGAGGGTTTGCCCAACCGCAGCTGCACCAAATCAAGCTGGCAACAATCCTGCTCAAGCTCGTTTTCCACCGGGGTCTTGCTACAACTGTTGCGAGATGGGCCATTTTCGTAGGAATTGCCCAAGGCTTGCTAATGCAAATCCAGCGCAGAGATGAGTATCTGACCGACAGGAGACAACGCTGTTTAGAAAATAATCAAGCCTTGTGTATTATTTTCTTTTGTTGTCACGATCCATGAAACAGTTGTTGTAATTATTATTGTTGTTTATAAATAAATCTTTTTACAATTTAATATGTTTATGTGATTGCATGTATAAACATATCCTTTACAATACCGACAATCAAAGAACGGTTTTCCTTGAAGAACAGACTACCCCCAAATTTCTTCCATTATATGATCTCTTGCGTTTTCCACAAAAATCCCAAGTACCCGTTTCTTCCAAGAGAAATGAAGTACGAGGTGCCAAGTTGATAGCAATCAATAACAAGATAATAACAATTAAACAATTATGTGGTTATGTGCTTATGTGTTCCCTTTTATGTGTCGTGTGATCCAAATTATGTTATCCAAATCCTCGTAGAATCTTACATATCCTTGTACAAGAGATTCATAGTAGGATACCCAAAGGTACTACCTAAAATCCTTAATGGACTTATACGTTGTAGTAAAGTCCCTTGGATTATAAAGTACTACTTCATAATTAGACCCCTTTAGAGGTCTAGTTAAACTGATCGATCCAAAAATCTGGTTAGGAATATTATGTGATGATATAGATGAAAGGACTCCTTGGTGGCCTAATTAAGAAGATCCTCTGTCGATCTAATTAAAAGGACCCTATGGTAGTCTAGTCACCCTCATCACAAGTTTGATATCCTTCCCCACAACATTACAAAACGAACTGTGCGGACCGTGCAAGGAATTACGTAATTATGGATGCATACATAATTATGGAATTTAGTGCACAGAAATCACAGCAAGTTCTATCATGTATCTAAGTTAACCGAATTCATTTCCAATTCTGATGAAGTATCCGTTGAGGAAAAAATGAACTAGCTATTCATTTTTCACTTCTGAGGAATATCCGTTGAGGAAATGAATATCCGTTTATCCTTCATTTCTAACTCTGAGGAAGCAACCGTTGAAAATGACTCCGTTAGTTCATTTTCATTTCTGAAGATTATCCGTTGAGGAAATGAATATCTGTTGTTAAATATTTCATTTCCGTATCTGAGGAAGCAACCGTTGAAAATGACTCTGTTAGTTCATTTTCGTTTTTGAAGATTTTCCGTTGAGGAAATGAATATCCGTTGATTATTCCTTCATTTCAAATTCTGAAGAATAACCGTTGAGGAAAATGACCCCGTTTGTTCATTTTCGTTCTGAAGAATATCCATTGAGAGAAATGAATATCCGTGGATTTTTCCTTCATTCTCGTTTCTGACGAAGGACCCGTTGAGGAAGAATGAATCATCCATTCGTTTTCACTTCTGAAGAATATCCGTTGAGGGAAATGTGAATCCGCTTAGTTAAAAATCCTTTATTTTCCATTTCCGAAGAACCCGTTGAAGAAAATGACCCCGTTCATTCATTTTTGCTTCTGAAAAATATCCGTTGAGGAAAATAACAAAATTATGCTTTACATATCTTTGATGGCTATTTAACACAAAGTCACAGACAGACTTCTACGAATAAATTTCGGGACGAAATTTCCTTAAGTAGGGGAGACTGTGACACCTGTGTCACTACGACCATCAAACAAATACCAAACCAATGAAATATTGTGTTTCATACTTTGGACTTGTATTAATATGTGTATCTTTTGCACATATCAATTCTTGTTCGATTTCAAACTCTATATCACTTTCTAGAGAGTTATACGCAAACTGGTGCGTAAACGTACTTAGTTTAATGCGAAAAATACTTCAGAACATCAACATATACTTAACATACCTTAAATAACCTTTACATAACTTAGAAATAAGTTTTAAAGGCTTTGGTATGGCAAAATCAAGTTAAATCGCTTACAGGGACTAAACTTGACAAACTACGAAAGTATGCCAATTTGAACTGTAACGAACATTCTGGAACATGACCATAAGTCAAACACACCTTAAATATCCTTTATATAGCTTAGAAATAGGCTCTGAGGGGTTCGGTGTGCTAAAATAAACTTTTGGGTCATTCAGGGACTAAAAGCGTCAAAAAGTGAACAAGTTTGCACTTTCGCGCATAACTGACGTTCTGAATACATCCGGACATCCAAAAATTTATGTAAGCACTAAAATATTTTATTTTAGTGTTTGGCTTGAGAAAAATCCATTTGTCGCGTCATTTGGATCATTTTTCGCGCTTATGCGTATTCCGTCGTAATTAAGCGAACATCGCGATCGTACGACCAAACGAACTGACATTCGACATATTTTTGAGCATTTTTCATGTCCACAATGTTTAGGCATCATTTTAGGGCCTTAAATTTGGCTTTACGGGCCTTAGAAGTGTCGGAAATGGCATTAAACACCAACAGGGACTGAAACTGTCATTTTTCAAACTTATTTCTGATCAGACAAGGCCAGGCGGCCCGGGTCAAATCCTGGTGTATCCTTACGCGGCCCACGTCAATGTCCCAGATCAGATAAGATCGATTTGTCACCAGATTACAGTTGTTTAACTCACAACCACAAACCCACACTTGACCTTTCAGCTCATTAGGGGCTATTTTTAGTTACCACAACTTTCCAACAAGTGTACGCACGAGATTCAATCACGTTTTCCAAGAAACGATCCTAACGGTTCGGGAAATCCTATAAATACCCAACCCACTTAACTTCAAAACCCACTAGAATCTGATCTAATGTGCTCTAAGTTGAAACCTTTGTTTCATACCTGAGCTATTTTTATCTAGATTAGCATTCGGGGACCTTCATAAGTATTCCTTCGTTCTTTTATTGCTTTTTGAGTCCGAAAGTCAAACTTTGTTTGACTTCCTGTGTTGACCAGTTATGGTCAATGCGAAGTTCGTTTGAACTTCGCAACGTGATTGTAATCACGATGGTTATAGTCCCTGGTGACTATGCCTACTGATTACCACGTTGTCTAGGGTCGTAAGGGTAAGCGATCTAATAAATCGCTTATACCTTCGAAGCTGACCCTTTTGGTCGATCATTAGGATTCGACCAAATACATTAGGTGACCATATTGTATAGGGAATAACCTTCCGAGGTAATACCTTATGGTCACATCGTTTGAGTAGTTGTATGATAGGTAGTTTATATGCCTTAGGTAAATTACCAGAATACCCTTTTCATGTATAATTGGTAATTAAGCATATGTAACCTAAACTTTTGTCACATAACTGATTATGTAACATGTTTAGGCATATAACACTTATCATAGGGCTAGTTAGACGTCTCGAGTGCACTTTTGCGCGCACGACGCGTTAATGTAGCATAAGCTACCTTAATGGGTTGCGATGGGTTGAAAGCACTTTTGTTAGGTTTCATTTAGTATGTAGGCTTTGTTAAACCATATTACACGAGTCTCCATACTCGTTTGTTTTACGAACCCTCATTCTATCCGATCCTCCGATTTAGGTCCGGGTTATTAACATAGTTACCTATATTAGGTGCCGTTTGATTCCGAGATCTCTAGCATTGCTTGGTGGTTATCTTAGGACTCCTGAGCAATCTCAAGTGAGTACATAGACCCCTCTTTTACTGTTTTCCAAACTGTTTTGGGGTGAAACACATGTGCCTACTTGTTACTTTCATGCTTTCCTGTTTTCACATCATATACTTGCTATGTTTATTAGTACATTTATAGTACATGATTTCAATACATTTTATGCTATGTATGCCCATTGTGTGCGTACTTAGTACATCGTTTTACATTACATGCTATGTATGCCCATTGTGTGCGTACTTAGTACATCGTTCTACATTACATTTCATGCTATGTATGTCCATTGTGTGCATACTTAGTACATTGTTTTACATTACACTTATGCTATGTGTGTCCATTGTGTGCATACATAGTACATTGTTTTACATTACACTTATGCTATGTATGTCCATTACGTGCATACTTAGTACATTGTTTTACATTGCATTTCTGTTGCATATGCTCATCCAGCATATGAACACATTATATTACATTTTGAACCGTTTGTAACCGTTGAACCGTGTGAACCGTTTGTAACTGTTGAACCGTTTGTATCCATTGACATGATTTATATTTGTCAATAGACAATTGATTAAACATAAACATTTCATCATAATGGTTTGGTTTGAGTAAGTGATTTAAGTAACGAGGCGTATGTAATATGATACAAGCACGGTGGATACGCCGCTGGTACTTCCTATATATAAGTGTTTGTATGATATCACATATTGTAGCGTTATTTGAATCATTTCAATTTGAGACATAGAACATTTTATACGAATAACATATTTTACACAAGACATTGTTTTACAAACAACTTATCTTATACAAACCCATTTTACGTGGTTATTCATTTAACCTTACATCAATCTCTTATTTATACATATCATCTGATCTTATCGTTTTTCAAATGATTTACAAGACAAAGCAAATTACAAGGTTCATGACTAAACATTTTCTCAAACATAAGTCATGAATTCTGTTTTCACAAAACCTATGTATCTCACAGGCATTTTTATGCTGACGTACCTATTTTCACATGTGTTTTCAGGAGATAAAGCATAGGACTTATCAAGACATACTTAGGCGGACCTGTGCCTTAGTGACTTAAAACAAGACAAGAACTAGTTAATTTATGTTATGTACTCTTTGGTTCTTGTTTAAAACAATGTAAACTTTCATGTTTGATTAATAAAACGAAACTTCAATTGCCATGGATTTGAAACAATTAATTCTGTTACAACACTCCCCGATGTTTCCGCCACGTTTTGTATGTTCTACATGGTCGGGATGTGATATGTACTAAGTATGCTAAGTAAACATACATAGCAAAACAATGTAATGTAAATCATGTACTATAATGTACTAATGAGCATAGCAAGCATATGATGTGAAAACAGGAAAGCACAAAAGTAACAAGTAGGCACATGTGTTTCACCCCAAAATAGTTTGAAAATAGTAAAATAGGGGTCTATGGACTCACTTGAGATTTCTTAGTAGTCCTTGAGTAACAACCAAACAATGCTAGAGATCACGCAAATCAAACGGTACCTAATATAGGTAACCATGTTAATAAACCGGACCTAATAACGGAGGATCGGATAGAATGAGGGTTCGTAAACCAAATGAGTGTGGGAACTCATGTAATATGGTTTAACAAAGCCTACATACTAAAATGCAACCTAACCTAAGTTCTTACGACCCATTACGGCCCGTTTAGGTAGCTTATGCTACTTTAACGCGTCGTTTTGCGTAAAACGCGTTCGGAATGCCTAACTAGTCCTATGATAAGTAAAATATGCCTTAACATGTTTAATTATGTTACATAATTAGTTACGTGACAAAATTTTGGGTTACATATGCTTAATTACCAATTACGCATGAAAAGGGTATTTTGGTAATTCACCTATGGCATATAAACTACTTATCATACAACTACCTAAACTAGGTGACCATAAGGTATCACCTTGGAAGGTTATTCCCTATGCTACTATGGTCACTAAACATGTTTGGTCGGATCCTAGTGATCGACCAAACGGGTCGTGTCGAAAGTCTAAGCGGGTGTTTAGTCCGCTTGACTTACGACTCTACACAAGCACTAATCTAAAAAGTGACGAGCTAAACATGCTAGAACATGTTTAGTTAAGTTAGAAAACATGTTTTGATATCAAAACAAACGGTCTTGATATCCTAGAGTAGTTTGGTTACAAAATACGCGTAAATGCGCATTTTGGCAGAAACTACGACTCGTCACTTAGCCTAGATAACGTGGTAATCAGTAGGTATAGTCACTAGGGACTATAACCATCGTGATTACACTCATGTTATGAAGTTTAAACGAACTTTGCATTGACCATAAACTGGTCAAAGCAGAAAGTCAAACGCAGTTTGACTTTAACGATAAAAACGAACGAAAAGAACGAAAGAATACTTACAGAAGGTCCCCGCAAGCTCTTGATCCGATTTACTCTCAGGTATGAAGCATAAACTTTAACTTAGTGTAACACCCATGTTATTAATCTAAAGGTTTTCGTGCAATTAACGAAAACAACCATGAATTTATCATTAAGTATCCTTAGAAAAATACGAGTAATTTAAAACTTTTACAACTTAAAAGTTTTAAACAAAATTTAGATAAGTTCGCCATTTAAAAGTTATGACGTAATGTTGTGCGGAAGCTTTAATCTCGTGTGTTCGGTTCTTCGTAGCTGCTTGATCTTCATCCGTGCACTCTTGACATTCACCTATGATCAAAACCAACTTAAAAGTTAGTTTCGATAGTCAAATATCAAGTCCAAACAAGTACAGGGGTTAAAAATGATAAAATTTAAGAATTTTCGGGGTTTAGGGGCTCGCGTAGCGCCACTGATGCTCGCGCTACGCGAACGCTTGTTTTTGACAGAAACTCGTTTGCTGATGCTGCAGATTCCCAACACGTCCTGATTTCACGGAAACGGCCATAACTTCTTCGTTATTGATCCGTTTTACCCGATTCTTTTTCCTATGCGTCCGTAATTTAATTCTCCATCTTATGGAGTTAAGATCCAACATCTTTCATACTAAAATTTCAGAGTTTAACTCTTCGGCTTATTACCCTTTTTACCAAAATTTTGACCCGACTATGTGTTTATCAAACGAACATATTTGTTTGACCACCATTCGTCATGCCCCTTTAATTCTAGTATGGTAAATCATATTAAGTACTGAGCACGGGTTTCTACGCAATTATTTACCCGTTTTTGTTTAAAATCTTATTTTGACCCGTTAAGGGTATTTACGACCGTTTTAGCATGAACTATGCTCTTTTTCCATATACCTCATAACTCCACCCGTCTCTTATTGATTAGTCTTCCACCACAACTATGAATATGGTGGGTTTAACGAAATGGACCTTTTATTCCGAGTTTTATCCCTCGGAAATGCTATTTTGCGGCAATACACATTTTAAGTATTTAACCCTTGAAAGTTTTTATGTCTACAACTTTTGCACGCATTCAAGGGTTACCAAAATCATAATGTAAGTTCCTAAACAACCTCTAAGGATTGTTTACTCGGGTTACCCACCAGGGGTTTTTAGTAATCTTTAATCCTTCATTTTTGCGATGAAAGACTTCACTATCCATTGGACCTTATTTGCACTTTTAACCATAAGTTCATACAAGCGTACCTGGCTCTGGTCATCAAATAGACCCGATTTATATCTCGCATTTATTATCACACAATCTATGGCGGCGCGATTATCCGATTTGCTAATCGCTCCTGTTAACATAAGACTTGACAACCACATTAATCGATATTGTCAAATGGTGTTATCACCACCATTCGACCCGTTCGGCCTATATGCCCAACGTTGCCTATTAAATCAAAAACATGGTTCATACATCCGTCCCATCCCGGATTTTATTACCAAATCCTTTTTCAACATTATTAGATTACACTTCTAGGTAATCTTAATGGAAATTCATAATTTCTTAGTCATTACACGATTAATTTACCGTTTTGCCCTTTTTGCCATAAACCATGATTTTTATCATCTTTATATGTTCCGACTCGTATCAATCGCGTCGGAATCCATATTTTCCATATTATCATTATTGCATGTATAACGCATAGAATGAACAAGTATTCTACATAATTATGTAAGTTTCACTTACCTTGCATCCGAGCTACGCTTTTCTTCCATGCTTGACTTGTTTGACCCGCTTTCACTCCAAGCTTCCACCTAGCTTGTTACGCGTCAAACTATCATCATCGTTTTCAAGGTGGTTAGTTTAATCATACTCTAATACGATTATTCCACCTTATGCATTTCATATAAAAATTGCTATTTATCGTATTATAGGTCAGTTTGACCTTTTTAATAGTCAAATGCCCATTAGTATGCTAATTGCATTTTCGAGTTATCAACTAGTTTTAGCATTCTTTAATTACCCGGTAGGCGTTATCTTTAGACCTCCGTTTTAACCAAAGTTCTAATCGCGTTTAACACATTTAGAACTCTTTTAAATCACATTTTGCATAATACCCGAAACATCACAACTAGGTGTTTTTAACTACAAAATTCTAGTTTCGAGCCTTCTTTGAGGCATTTCAACGAACACCTTAAGGGCAGAATTTTACATGTTTATTTATCATGTCTCTAGCTTATATCTTAGCCCAAATTTCACATAAATCAACCATCTTACAAAGTAGTTAACTTCTATAATTTCTGAAATCACTTCAAAATTGTCGATTTACACTAGATCAACAATCTATTTCCTAGTGTTCATCATATTAACATAAAACCCACTTAGCTTATCAATGGATCATTATGAATCTCATAGATTTTCCAACAATCTAACATGTTATTGACTAGGGTTTACTCCTAGACATCATATTACTTCAAGATTCACTCATGCATGACATAATCAAGCTCAATTTCAGTTTCTTACAAATAAACTAGAATTTGAGATGGATCAAAACGTCACAATTTTACATACCTTGTGATCCTTTCAACTTGGTGTTCATGAATACGAGCTTGGATTTCGATTTGGGACTGATTTGGCCTCTCAATTTCTTGGATTTAGGCAAGTTAGGGTTGAACAAAGGAACTCCTTTGCTCCTGTGGAAGACATCGACCAGAACACACACTCAAGGTGTGTGTTTTGGTGTAGAGAGTTTTATTTAATTAAAACTTGTTTCTAGTTTGTCCCTTATGGCCCCTCTAATTCACCCAAGTTACATTGAGTGTATTTTAACCAATTTCTTTATTACTACAAGACTTGTAATTTAACTAGGTTATTTACTTCCTACTTATTTTATATTGTTCATAACCGATATTTAATATATATATTCGAAACCTATATATTTTTGGGGTGTTTCCCTACCCGTTATATTTTAAGTCCCGTCAACTCGGGCCTTTTATATACTTTGTTTTCCTCAAAGTATTTACCCTTCTTTTAATTAACATCAAGTTTATTTATTTAAATCCTAATATTCGTCGGGTAAATTTTACTACCAACGGTGCTTTACCCGTCTTTTAGTATTAACGCGATTTGATTACCAAACCCGTTTTCGGGGTGTTACACTTAGAGAGCCAAAATCAGATTCAAGTGTGAGTTTGCAAGGAAATGAAGGTGGGTATTTATAGGAATTCAAGAACCGTTAAGATCGTTCATCGAAAAGTGAGCTTTGATCTGGACCTTACATGTGTGCCCATGGTTTTCTAAAACCATGGAAGCCCCTAATAATGGACTAGGTTCATTGAATACCAGCCCATGGTTTTGCAAAACCATGAGTTAAAACCATCAACACTTCAAAATGGACTAGGTTCATTGAATCTGGTCAGAAATTTCAAAAATGGTCCCTTCATTTGTAAAACTTGATATTTTTGCACTTTTAAGCCCCGTTAAACACAATTCAAGGCTCTAAAATAAATTTAAAGTATAGGAAACTCAAAACATGCACAAAAGTATCTCGGATGTCGGTTCGTTTGGTCGTACGGTTGCGTTATTCGCTTAATTACGACGGAAGTCATAACGAACGCAAAAAAAAAAAACGATCCAAATTAAGCGACGAATGGAATTTTATCATGCCAAACACTAAAATAAAATATTTTAATACTTACATAAATTTTTGGATATCCGGATGTGTTCAGAACGTAAGTTATGCGCGAAAATGCAAACTTATGCACTTTTTTTTACGCTTTTAGTCCCTGAATGAGCATAAAGTTTATTTTAGCACACCGAACCCCTTAAAGCCTATTTCTAAGCTATGTAAAGGATATTTAGGGTGTGTTTAACTTATGATCATGTTTCGGAATGTTCATTACAGTTCAAATTGGCATACTTTCACAGTTTGTCAAATTTAGTCCCTGTAGGCGATTAAACGTGTTTTTGCCATACCAAAGCCTTCAAAACCTATTTCTAAGTTATGTAAAGGTTATTTAAGGCATGCTAAGCATATGTTGATGTTCCGTAGTATTCGTTGTGTTAAACTGATTACGTTTACGCACCAGTTTGCGTATAATTCCCCAGAAAGCGATATAGAGTTTGAAATTAAATAAAAATCAAACATGAAAAATTTCAAACATAAATAACCAAACATTGGGATCAAATAACTTTGTTTTATTGATAACTGAACTGTTTACAATGATTACAGACACAGGTGTCACACGAACGACAGGGATGTCTTGAACAGTTTTACCCTTGTCTTTCTCCTCTACGACACGTGGCATGAAAGCCACATAATTCTTTCGTAGATATCTCTGGGCTTGGGTGCTTGTCATCAGTTTAAGGCTACTAGTTGGTTTCTCGCCACGAACCTCTAAGGTTTTACCAGACAAAAGAGGTACACAAACAATCTTGTTAAAACAAACCACTTCTACACGGTATTTGGTCAACCAATCCATCCCTACTATAACGTCGAAACTCCCAAGTTGCATTGGCGTGAGATCAATGGGAAAAAGATGATCGTTGAGGTTCAACTGGCAATTTCGAATGACGGAATTAAGTACAAGGGATTCACCACTGGCTAACTCTAATGTCAAGGGTTTTCCTAGTTTTGTTCTAGGCTTTGCAAGCAATGGTTCAAAGGCTATGGATACAAAACTCTTGTCGGCACCCGAATCAAAAAGAATAGAAGCAAGTTGGTTATTAACATAGAACATACCATTCACCACCTCATTGTCGGCACGCGCTTCATTGGCATTGATGTTGTATACTCGTCCACGAGCCGGGTTCTCATTAGCCAACTTCGGGCACTTGTTCCTGTAGTGAGTCAAATCTCCACAATTGAAGCAAGACCCAGGCTGAAAAGGAGGTCGTGCAGGATTTGCTGGCTATTGGGCAGGGTTTGGTGCCGCTTGATTCGGAGCACGAGGAGAGCGACATTTGTTAGCCAAATGGCCATATCTTCCACAGTTGTTGCAAAGACGACACTGAAGATGTGGTTGATGATGACAATTACACTTGTTACAAAGAGGTGCAGTACCAACATATTGTTTCTTGGTAGGTGGTTGTGCTGGCTGGTTCTGAGTGTTCTGGTTGGGTTGTGCAGTAACCGCAAAGTTTTGGGAAGCCTTACGCTTCTTAGATTTCTTTGAGGTTTCAGCTTTCTTTCCCTTCTTCTTCTCTGTCTTGTCAGATGGTTTCTTGTCACCCTTGCGGTGGAGTTTACCCTTCTTGACTTGAGACTCAGTCAAAGTTGCAGCTAGCTCAATGGCTTGTCTCACCGTGGTAGGGTTGCTGCCGGTGACAATATCCTGAACGGGATCAGGAAGACCATCTATATACTTTTCAATCGCCTTGTCCAAAGGCGTGACCATGGTGGGACACAGCAGGATCAATTCTTCATATTGGTTCGTGTAGGCACGGTGCTCTCCACTATCTTGCTTGAGATCGTGGAATTCGTCCTCCAGTGCCCTCTGTTCATGACGAGGACAAAACTCCCTCATCATAAGTGCGCTAAGCTCTTCCCATGTTTGAGCCAATGGCACGTTGGCACCTCTGTCCCTCATCACACCATTCCACCAAGTAAGCGCCCTTTTTCTGAAACACACTTGACGCAAACTCAACCTCTCGCTCATTCGGGCATTGAACATGAAGAAACGTACTCTCGAGACTCTCGAACCACTGTAGGAGCCCAGTTGCTCCTTCTGACCTAGAAAACTGAAGCGGTTTAGCCGAATTGATTGTCTTAAAGTTGCACGGAGCAGGTGCGTTGTTGTTGTTGTTTGCTTGGTTTAACTGAGTTACTAGGTTCGGGAGTACATCAGCAATTTGCTGAGCGATCAAGGCTGCCATTGCGGTGTCTTGAGTTTGATCACGTCAAGGAGGCATCTAAAAGAAAAGGAACACAAGGAAATGTGTGAGATTGACGTAAGAAAATCAAAAGGAGTATTGAAAATATCGACAAAACAAAGGAAGGTGGTCATTTGTTCGTTACTTGAAACAAACAAACAAACAACAATGTGACTAATCAAAGTAAATAGGTCTACATAATGCATAATGAAGACATGCTTTAGCCTATAAGTGGACACACACCCCAAGAGTTCCCAGGTAAGAGTGACAGGTCCGATTATGTGGATTTGTACAAACACTCTAGCCTTAGACAGAAAACTCAGGGTACAGGCACCCACCCTTCCAGATTGCACGTGTTCACATTTTTAAGACCCAAACTTTGACGAGATTTGAAAACTTTAAAGGCGTAAAGCCTAAAAATAAATCATCTAAGGATAGATGATTGATTTTCAAATGAAATTGAGATTAGTGTACTTGTTTTTAGTAATCACCTAAGGATAGGTAATAGTATTGTTTTAAGATCTAAACACAAGGTAACTTGTGTTAGGGTCCTAGAAAGGTTATAGTCTAGGTCAAAATTTTACTAATAACCTAATTCCCTATAACCATGAGCTCTGATATCAAATCTTCTGTCACACCCCGACCGTGTAAAACAACAAACCGCGGCGGAAACGTCGGGGAGTGCTGTGGCAGAATTATTGTTTCAAAACACATGATAATTAAAGTTAGGTTCTACAAGCCTAAATTATTACATTGTCTTAGTTCAAACAAAACACATAGCATAAAAGATGATAACATTCTTGATTTTAGATTGCTAAGGCCCAAGTCGCCCTAAGTGAAGCTTGCTCACATCAAACATTTGCTCTTGAAACATATGTGAAAGTAAATACGTCAGCATAAAAATGCATGTGAGTAACATAGGTATAGTGTTGAAGATTCATGACTTTGAATGTTAAAAGAAATGTTTAACGAAAAGTAGTCATGAACCTTATAAAAATGTCTTCTTTTATAAAATCAAATGAAAATCAAATGATATAAAAGGATGATGTATGGTTAAGTAAATAACCAAATGAAAATAATATGTATAAAATATGTGAATGTCATGTACAACCAATGTACAATGTCAAATGTCCAATATAAATCATGTCTTGTATGGCGAATAAATAGTATTTACTCAAGCCAAATGCATAATGTCGTGTATAAACAAATGTCTTATGTAATCAAAATGTCATGTACAAAACAAAGTCTTTGAATAAACCAAAGTTTAAAACAAAAGTTATGTTTTGAAAACCATTGCTTTTATTGATATGAACATTTATGTGGTTTGTCTATCGCATACACTCAAGCCTTGAGACTATCGGATAAACCCTTATCAGGATCAAGGTTTATCAAAAATGTATTCGGATTATGTCATTCCCCTAAGGAAATACCTAGAAAGCGGGAACGAGATTTGTCAAGTCCTATAGCGCTATTACATACTACTGAGCGGCGTGATCAATGTTAATGAATGTACTACTTAACATACCAAATGTCTTTTTCAATGTAAGCATGTCATGAAAATGTCCTTGTAAAACCATGTAATAGGCATACTAAGTCAATATGCCAAGTAAAATGTCTTTGAAACCAAATGTTAGGTATAGTAAGTCGATATACCCTAAAAATGTCTTTGAAATAATGTATTATATGTAATATGTAATAAAACATGTATAATGTCATGAAAACAAAAAGTAAAGTTATGCACATATGCATCACCCCAAAACATTTGAAAATCGTAAAATAGGGGAACTATGTACTCACCTTTGGGTGCGTTTTTATATGTTAACACAATCCCTCAAATTGTTTATTCATCCTAAATTAAATAAGAATGATTTAATAATAAAATAACTCACAAACTTTGAGATTTTCTTGAAAAGTTATTATTTTTGATTATATTGGTGTATTTATATATATATATATATATATGAGTTCATATATATTTTAAAAAATTTGCGACTTGAACGATTTTATTGGTGATCCTCGTCATGTTATAAGCAATATATCTATGATCTGCGAGTCGTAATATATATACTCAAATGTAACATACTAATAATAGCGTAATACACATAATCTTGTCAATTATTAACATGTCATCATACACATATTATAAAACACATAACACATTGTAACACATAAAATTTACCCATGAACAACCCATTATAGTGTATGTTGAAAAACATGTATTTTAGCGATTCGGTAACGTTTTCAGGCGCCGGAAGTCACGTATGACTAACCAAACACAAAGTAAACTTAATATAAGTTAAAATACTTATTTTTATATCAAAAATATCAGTTTACTTACTGATCTAAAACAGTTTTATAAAAATCCTCCGAAAAGCCGATTTTTAACCGTTTTACCGCATAATTTTGTATCAAACGTTACCCTAACCATCCCAAATCGAAACGACTTGATATTTTAACATAACCCATGTTATTTACTGAATAAAATAATGGTTATACTCATGATAGTGCAGGTCTCACATAAAGCACATAAATCATACAAATTTCACATATTTTACCACTTTCTAAGCTATATGTACAACATGCAAAGCTATCAAACCTATGACCAAGTTTCATGCCATTATAATATACCAAATAATGTTATTTTTAGTGTTTATAATCTGTTCTAAAACATTTTTGTCATACAATCATTTTTTTATCATTTCTTGAGCTTTAAATCAACATGTATTCTTATGTACAAATGTCTAAAGCACACTATCATATCATCAACATTTCATATGAATTTAAATGCATCAAACATGTGATTTATTCATCATATCATACACAAATCATCAAACACTTGCACTTTAACTATCATTCAAGAACAAGCAACAACTTAAAAATTCTCAAATATGTCTAATAAATTTTTGGCTATTTACATGTCAAAAATACTAACATTATTTCAAATTTACAACTCATGGTTCAATCATTCCTTTATATCTCTAACATATTTGTACATAATCTTGTTCATGCAAGCAAACATCCTAAACAAGTATTTATCAAAAAATCAAGCTCAAATCTCATACATACATATATATATATATATATTTATATATATATATATATATGTACGGTTTTATACACAAATATATATCACCATTCTTATTTTGTATCAAGACCCATTTCTTTTTAGCTTTCAAGTTTGTGAAAAATTCCAAGATTCAAGAGAAACTTCAAATCATCAAGAACAACCAAGAACAAAGTGTATGATTTAAACATAAACTTTATACCTTCAAGAGTCAAGTAAGTTTTTGGATGAGATTTTGATGATATGGAGCTTGAAATCACTTGAAAGCACCTTGGAAACTCCTTTGGATCTTCACACCAACATGAAATTAGCTTGGAATGGGGTTTGATCTTCAAGAACAAGGTTGAAGAAGTGGACTGGTGGTGAGGGTTACGGTTTTGGGAGAGAGGAGAGAAAGAGGAGGTTGAGTGATCTAGTTTGATTGTTTGTGATCTTTGAAAGATATATGTAGAGATTTGGGAAGATTTGCAAGGATTGTGTGTCATAAAGCCAACAAGTGGCAAATTGAAAGAAAGAAGTGGCAAGAGGAGGGTCCTTGTGACCGTAAATGATGAGGGGGGGGGGGGGGTAAGTGTAAATTTTGAATGGTAAATTAGATAAAAACAGGTATTTAACTGGATACCGGGTATTTTATCTAGCGTTTAAATCCCGGTTTATGGCGTTCTAAATTATTTTTATTATTCTATAAAAATAAACTCGCCAAAATATTACTGAAATTAATTTCAGTTGTCGAGACTGGCTGCGTTGTTTGCGTTTTGTAGTAGAAACACTGTGTTACGCAGTAACACGCGATACGCGCTTAAACTTTGAAAAATAACGTTTTTAAGTGTTTTAATTTATTTTTCAACACGAACATGATTAAAAATAAAATTTTAATCATAACAGAATATTTTTGAAATTTAAATATTATCCGGGCGGTCACCAACGTTCGTTTCGCAGTTTTGACGCAATTAGTTCTAATGTTCGAATGAACATGTTTTTGCCATACTGAATCCTTCGAAACTTATTTCCTAAGTTATGTAAAGGGTATTTAGGGTATGTTTGGCTTACGTCACAGTTCTGGAGTTTACGTCACATTAAATTGATTATGTTTACATAACGGTTTATGATTTCACTTCCAGAATTGGTTTGAGAGTTCGAAATTGAACAATGATTGAAAACGTACTAATGTCACAAATAATTAAACAAATATTGAAATTTAAAACACCATATTTCATTAAATACAAAGTTGTTTGGAACGATACAAGGATTTAAAATACACAGATGTCACACGCGTAATCTTGTTATCTTATTCATTTTGTCATTTTTAAGGCATGCATACATAAAATAACTTATAAGTATCAAATTTCATGCTCGACAAACAAGTTACACATTAAATGCGATTTTACCGTTCTAAACGCACAAGTGTACATGCATAGTCTAAATTTCCCACTATCATGTTAACACTTAACATATTTTCACATTCACATATTTAAATCACATAACACATTTTAACACATAAGGTTCACCCAAAAATTTCCCACACTAGTGTTCATTGAAAAAAGCGTATTTTAGTGATTCGGTAACGTTTTCGGGCGTCAGAAGTAACATATGACCAACCAAACACCAAGTAAACTTAAAATTAGTTAAAATACTTAGTTTTAAACTAAAAATATCAGTTTACTTACTGATCTAAATCAGTTTCATAAAAATCGTTCGAAAAGCCGATTTTTTTACTGTGTTACCGCATAGTTTTGCGTAAAACATTACTATAACCACCCCAACTCGGAATGACTTGATATTTTAACACAATACATGTTATTTACTAATTAAAATAGTGATCATAATAAGATTAGTGAAGTTTTTGTGTAAGTCACATAAATCATGCGATTTCACGTATTTTACAACTCCTAATGCACCAAGTACAACATGCAAGACTAGCAAACTTTATGTCAAAGTTTTATATCATAAAACACTTCAAAATAATCTTATTTTAGTGTTTGTAATCTGATCAAAATTGATTTTTATCAAATCATGCTCAAATGATCATTTCATGCTTTCATATCATCATGCATGTTTACATATGTGCATCTAATGCACTCATACAACATCATCATCATCATTTATGATTTAATCATATTCAAGAACACATTAATATCATGTTCTTACAAAAAACAACATATATTATCATGATCATCCAATCATTCATACATAAATGCAAGTATCCTACACATTTATGAATATATGACAAACTTTTACATGCATGCATACATATATACATACATATACACCTATGAACTTCCAAAAGTTCACTTTTCATTATGTCACTTTCAAATCTTCAATCACCTTTAGATCATTCTTTTATGACACATATTGATTCTTACATGCTTCCTACTTTTCAAGTAATCATGTAATTCAAGAATCTTTCAATAAAATTCAAAAACACAATCACCTACCTATATACACACACTCATGGCCACACATACATACATATATACACCCATTTTATTTCATTCAAAAACCCATTTGTTTTTAGTTTTCAAGTTTGTGATTAACTCAAGAACAAGAGAAACTTCCATCATCATCAAGATCATCAAGAATCAAAAACAAGGTTTTTTAAAATAAATTTTAGACCTTCAAGTTCTTGAATGACATTTAGTAGAGATTTGATGATATGGGACTTGATTGTTGCATGAGACACCTTGAAATCACTTCTAAATCACCAAAGGAACTTGAAACTTCTTTGAAATGGATATGAATCTACAAGATTGAGTTGGAAAATAAAAATGTAGGTGAAGAAGGCGTTTTTTGGCCGAGAGTAAGAGAGAGAGAGAGTGAGGAGGTGAGTTTTGAAAGGTTTGTGTTGATCTTGGTGAGATTATGGAAGATATTTGAAAAGCTTAATCATCATTGATTCACCCAAGACCCACAAGTGGCATGAGAGAGAGTAGGTTTGTCTCCCTAGCCGCCACCTTGCATAAATCACACATACACCTCACATCCATCATATACATACATACATATATATATATATATATATATGTGTGTGTGTGTGTGTGTGTGTGTAATTTAGTGTTAAAAACAAGTATTTTACTGGATATCGGGTATTTTATCTAGCGTTTTAACCCCGTTTTAGTGCGTTTTAAATTATTTTTATCATTCTATAAAAATAATCATACTAAATTATTACTGAAATAATTACTAGTTGCCTTGAATGGCTGCGTTGACAGTATTTTGTCTAATACGCGCAGTATCGCGCGGTACGCGCTCAAACTCGAAAAATAGAGTTTCTTAGCATTTTAATTTATTTTTCCACATGATTATGACTAAAATTACTATTCTAATCATAACAGACTATTTTTAGGATTTTAACACTGATCGGGTGGTCACCGACATTCGTTTCGCATTTTAATCGTTACGCGGTAAGCGTTTATTTTATCGTTGCCAACATAATTTTTATAAATGTTTGGATTCACCAACACATTAAATATCATATATAAATATTATAATCAGTTAAACACAACCTTTTTTATCTATTCACAACACGTGTTACAATTGTACGATACGGCCTTAAAAGCCAGGTGTCACAGTGTCCCCCTGTTTAGGGAATTTTGTCCCCGAAATTCCACTTTACAGGTTTTGTTTTCGCACTCGGTGGGAAGAGATGAAGATATTTCCATTGCATTTGGTCCTATCGTTCACAAGTGAACTCGGGTCCTCGCTTAGAATCCCAGCGGACCTTGACCAACTTAATCCTACTCCTCCTGAGTTTCTGGATTTTCCAATCCAGAACCTCCACTGGTTCCTCGATAAATCTCAGTTTATCGTCTACTCGAACCTCACCTAGGGGTATAATCAGCGTCTCATTAGACATACACTTTTTCAAATTGGAGACATGAAACACGTCATGAACTCCACTCAATTCCTGCGGAAGCTTAAGCCTATACGCGACTGATCCAACTCGAGATGCGATTTCGAAAGGACCTATATAACGCGGGCTCAACTTTCCCCTTTTTTCCAAACCTCACAATGCCCTTCCACGGTGATACCTTCAACATGACTTAATCACCGACCTGAAACTCCAACGGTTTCCTCCGGTTATCCGCATAACTCTTCCGTCGATCCGCGACAGCTTTCAACCTACTCTTAATCTGGACAACCTTGTCCGTGGTTTCCTGTATAAGCTCGAGTCTGGTCAAATTGTTGGTGTATAATGTATATCGCCTACATCATCAGTCTAGATCGTGTCGTCTATATGTAAAAAGTCAAAAGTTAAAGTTTATTTGTGTTTAGGGCCAGTTTGCACGAACTGAGGTTATATTAGTCAGGTAGCACGAACTGGGGAATGTCAGTTCCTGCGAAGTGGAAGTATGTCCTTGTGCGAACTGGTCAGACCTATAAATAGGTCAGTTGTGTTTTCTCATTTGAAACTTCTGGAGATTTCTGACACGAAGTATTGCCAAAATTCTCTCTGTATGAAAATGTCTAATATCAATGGAAAACGTGTTTAAAGTGTATTTCTACTCTTCTACTCCTATTCTAACACTGATTCACGGTTACTAGTCTGTTTCCGCCTTTCTAGTCACCTAGATTTGACTCAGTTTGACTCGTATTGATCGAATCTCGATCCTACAAGTGGTATCAGAGCTCAGGATGAGTCAAATCAGTTGATATCAGTGTTTTGAATGGTTTAGAACTCTATACTTCTACTCTTTCTTGGATTTTTGGATGAATTCACGGACAAAATGGACTGAATTTTAGATATTGTGTGTTAAACGCCGTTTTAAACAATCCTACAAAGTTTCAGACCATAATTCGAACTAAAACTAATCTAAAAGTACCAAAAACACGTGTGAAAATGATGCTCAGTTCGTGTGAAATGGACCACTTCGCTTGAGTTTTTGTCAAATCGCGTGAAATTTTTGTCCAGTTCGCACGAGTTGGACAAAACCGTTTGAAATTTTCAAAATTGTGTGATCAGTTCACACGGATTAGATCACATCGCAGATCAAATTTTACTCACCTCGCATGAGTTGGTATTCAAGATCATTTGAAAACTGTCCACTTCGTTTGAAAAGTCCACTTCGTTTGGAAATCCAGATCGTTTGGAAGTTCAGTTCGCTTGAAAGTCTCTGATTTTTCAAAACTTAAAAATTTTTCCGAAACATTTTTCAAAGTATAAAATGGACAACCAAGAGTTTTACAAATGCGTTCTTTGGAGGAGGTATGCCTGTTCAATCTCTAGCAAGTATAGCCCAGAATATGAATTTGGAGAACGAACTCGGAACCATGCAAAAACCACCGAAACCGCTCAACATTGAAGATTATTCAGGGCGGCAAGATAGATTTCGCATGTGGGTTCAGGCGAATCATCTTGAATGTTTGTTGAAATTTGAAACAAAATATGTAGTTCCTTTGAGTGATGCTGGTATTCCTAAAACACTTAACTCGTTAACTCCAGCTGAAGCAGACAGTTTTAAATCCGAGAAGAAGATGGTCAGTATATTGCAACAGGCAATTAAGGAAGATATCTTGGTATTGCTACAGAATCAGAATGACGCGTAATCTATCTGGAACTCTCTTAAAATTAAATTTCTTGGAAGTGCTGCAATGATCAAAAGTAAAAAGGCACTACTGAAAAAAGAATTCGACATTTTTACTGCTATCAGTGGAGAATCAACAAAAGAATTGATTGAGAGGTATTGTCACTTGGTAGTGGAATTGAATCGTTTGGGAATAGATAAAATAGACGAAGAGTTGGTTGATAAGTTGGCTGACGCATTACCACAAGAAGTGTGGGGTACGTTCTTAATGGTTTTGAAGAACAACTTGGAATACATTGGTTTCAATCTAAGCACGTTTATCGAGAGAATTGAAGCTCAAGAGCTTGAAATGCGGAAGATGAGTAAAATGAAATCTGCAAACGTACAGCAAGATGTTCAGCTGTATTACAAAGGAAGCTCGTCTGCCACATCTACTCCGAGTCCAAAGATTCAAGCGGCATTTAGTGCAGATTCTACATCAGGAGTACCTCAAAGTACGTCTAGCAACAACTTTTCACCATTTCCAAACTATGAACCAAATCCTAAGGTTCAGAGTTCTCCGAAACAAGTCTCTTCTCAAAGTTCGTCAAGTTCAAACAATCAAAGTTATGCTCATGGGATAATGTGCAATATTGCTGTTAACATAAAAAATGGTCCAGATTTTACCGAGACAACAGCAAAACAGCATATACCACTTCTTGCTTCCGTACTTGAGTCTTACGAGAGTCTAGTAGCTAGACGAATTGGTAATCCAGACATGACAAAAGAAGACTACGATCATATTGATCCAGAGGAACTAGAACTCATCAATATCAAATGGGGAATGGCAAGCATTGTGAGAAGAGCTCAAAGGTTCATGGAAATTACGGGAAGAAGCAGTCTAGTAGGTCCTGATCCGAAGCATGGAATTGATAAATCAAATGTAACTTGCTTCCAGTGTAAGGAAAAGGGACACTTCAAGCGTGAATGTCCGAATAGAGAAGTAAAATGTGACAACTCGAAATTTAGAACCTTTCGTTGTACGTTTGAACACTAAGTGACTAACTAATTTGATGATTTAATGAATGACAAGTGAACCTTTATATGATTATGTGTTATGTTACATGTATGCTTGTGTGTATGTATGCGAGTATGTATATGAACCGAGACAACACGAACCCGACTCGAGACCATGTGGTCTCGAGTGAACAATGACATATGGGCCGGTTGGGCCGTACACACACACTTAGCTTATTTGGTAAACCCATTAGGGTGCATCAACTTAGAACAAGTATATAAGCTTGTTATTAGCCAACATTGCCATTCTTTGGGCAATCTACATACACTCTCCTACACACACACTCCTATTTTTCCTCTCACTAGAACCCTAGAAACACAAACCTCCTTCCTCATTCTCGGATTCAAAACCGGCAACAAGATTCTTCGGTTCAAGCCTAGGATCTTCTTTGAGAACTCATTCATCGATTTCCTCATACCCTCACACCTTGGGAACCTAACCGGTTAGTGGTTCATGCTATGTATTGTATTTTGAGTTGATAATGATGTGTGATTTTCGGTTGATGATGATGATTTGATAACATGTTTGCTTGTTAAGATTCATACATGATAAATATATATCCTCCTTGAATAACCGATGTTAGGATTGTTGTTGTTCATCTATGATGTATATGCTTGATTTCTAGATAAAGTCATGATTAGAGTGGTTGCTAATGTTCATGCTAACTTAACATATGAATAAGTAGAAAAAATGTTTGAATATGGTGCTACTATGTTCTCGGTTGGATGTGTGAATGATGAGGATCGATGGTGCATTAAACTAGGTGGATTATGCTAGCATAAATCGGTTAAATGAGCATGTTTGTTTAGGATGAAAACCCTAAAGATGAACTAGATGAATATGTGTTGAATATGATATGAATGTGGCTTGAATATTTAAATAATACTTGTTTGATCCATTTTAGTAAATTGTGAGACAAGAAAACATGTTTATGTGGGTGGTATAATCTGATTCATGAAATCGGTTTTCCATTGGATAGTACACTGTACCGAATCAGCACTTGTCCAACCGAAACCTCCAGTTGCGACTCGAAACCAGTGCATGATGAGTCGAAATCTCCCGGTTGCGACATCGGTTGCGAGTCGCAAACACCTGGTTGCGACTCGAAACCACACGAGATCAGCACATAAACCGTTTGACTCGAAACCACCGTTACGAGTCCGGTTGCGACTCGAGACCAAAACAGCACGAACCGAGACCATGATTGCGACTTAGGTTGCGAGTCGCAAACGCCTAGTTGCGACTCGAGACTATACGCGGATACACGCTGTTTGGGCTTGCACCTCATTTCGGACTTAAGTAATTGGGCCGGACCTTTGGGCCTACTACATGGACCTTATACGTGCTGATGTACATGAATAATTGTTTGGGCTGCCATAGATGATACTTGAATGCAATATGCTAGAAACATCCGTGTGCTACTTGGTTACGAACCTGACTTGTATGGTACAACTATGATAGGACGCGAGTAACCACAACATTGCTTGTTTGACTTTTCTGTGTTTCTACCGAGCAAACCAAGGTGAGTTCACACCCTCTACAAAGCATGGGATTCCCAGGGGTCGGGAATTGGGGTTAAGGAACATGGGTTCCTCGTCCTCCTTGGGTAGGACAGCAATGGTTCAGGAATGTAATTCCTCGTCCTTATGGACAGATAACTCGTACTAGACCAAAACTCTATCACGAAGTCCCTCATTTTTATATCGTCTTAATCGCCGGGCCAATGGCGAGCGGGTCATTAGTTAGATAGCGCTATTTAGGTCTGACAAACCTCACACCGTGCCGCAGAGGACGGGCGTGAACTAATGGATCTGGGGCACGTCAATGATGATAGACATTGACAGTTTCAGGGCACATAAACATGACTATAGTCAGCAGTCGATATGGTAACGAGTCTAGTGTATACATGGGGTAGCCCCCACAGCCGAAATGCCAGATAACTAACACGGGGTAGCCCCCACGGCTGGATTGCCAGAGTAACCGGGAATAAACAAGTCACGTTTTTAACTATGGGGTAACCCCCATGGCAGGATGCCAGATAAAGGAAACTGTTTTCGAAACAACCTAAAACGAACACCCAACCGTGAACTCACTCAACTTGTTGTTGACTCGTTACTACATGCTTTGCAGGTCCCTAGGTTCTTAACTGGAGCTTGCATGGAGGAGGATCGTTGTGGGACATGGACGGCTGTGTGCCATGTTAAACTTTGAAACAATTAAACTTATGTTTTGATTTAAGACTTATGCTTCCGCTTGCAACTTAACTATGTTTCATTAAACAACAATTGTATTGGTTGAACTTTTATAACTATGTGTTTGCTTGTTCAATATGATTGGTGGCTGGATCCTGGTCAGTCACGTCTCCAAGCGGTAGTACTCCGCATGTGGATTTTGGGGGTGTGACAGATTGGTATCAGAGCCATTGGTTATAGAGAACTTGGTTTTAATGAAGGGGAAAACGTTTTTGTTAAAACCAGACTATAACCTGTACAGTGCTCGACGGTCCACAACGATGCTTCACTCCACATGCAAGGCTCGAAATTCTAGGTGATATGATCTGTGTATATATTACCTACTTGTTAGATACATAGTACATGGTTCATGGTATGCTTGGTTAGTACAACTATTGTTGCTTGAACACGTGTGCACTTACTCACTTCTGACATCGTACTTTCGCGAACCCCTCTCACTCACGTTCTTCTTGATATGAAGATCATGTCTGGACGCGTTAACCTAACACAAGCCCAGTTGACGGCTCTGATCAACGAACGAGTTGCCGCAGCAGTTGCAGCTGCACATGCATGAGGTATATCCTGCAGTCCGAACTCATTCTAGGATCTTTAGGATCCTACTCTCGTGAACCAACCTTTGTGTTAAACTCTGTCTTTTCTTTCACCTACGATAGGTCAGCATGTTCAGCCACCCGTGTGCAATTTTAAGACTTTCATGGACTGCCGGCCAACTACTTTTAGCGGCACAGAAGGAGCAGTAGGTCTCCTGCACTGGTTTGAGAAGCTAGAATCTGTGTTCGAAATGTGTGAATGCCCTGAGGCGCGCAGGGTGAAGTATGCTACTGGTACTCTCGAGGGTTTAGCCCTCACATGGTGGAACGCTCAAGTTCAGATGCTGGGGTTGGTTGCTGGCAACGCCACCCCATGGGAGAATTTTAAGGAAATGATCAAGGAAGAATACTGCAGTCGTGATGAGATTCACAAACTGGAAGTGGAGTTCTTCAACCTCAAGATGACGGGGTCCGAAATTGAAGCTTATGTGAAAAGGTCGAACGAACTGGCAATTATGTGCCCTACTATGGTGGATCCTCCCATCAAACGCATCGAGCTATTTCTTCAGGGCTTAGTGCCAGAAATCCAAAGTCATGTGACTTCAGCGAACCTCGCTACCTACCAGCAAACTGTTCAGTTGGCTCACCGTCTCACGGACCAGGCGGTGGAGCAGAACAAGTTACCAAAACGCATAGGTGCTGCAACTACTTCTGGTGCCTCTAATGACAACAAACGGAAATGGGATGGAACTTCAAGTAAGGGTTCGACTTCTGTTCAGTCCCAGTCTCAGCAGAGGAAGACTGATGACTACAAGAGCCCTAATCAGCAATCGTCTGGTGGTCAAAGCCATGGTGGGTACAAAGGAAATCACCCCAAATGCAATCGCTGCAGCCTGCACCACAGCGGGCCATGCACCAGGGGCAACTGTCATCGGTGCAACAAGCCTGGTCATGCTGCAAAGGATTGCAGGAGCTTATACCCCGCCAATCAGAATCGTCAGCAAGCTTAACAGAACCAGCGCCAGCAGCAGCAGCAAGGTGACAACAAAGGGTGCTTTCAGTGTGGAGCTGAGGGCCACTTCAAGAGAGACTGTCCCCAACTGAACAAGAACCAGAACAACAACAACAACAATAACAACAATCAGGGGAATGGTAACAATGGGAACAACAACAACAATGACGCCAGGGGGCGGGTGTTTGTGATTGGCCAAGGTGAAGCAAGGAATGACCCCAATGTTGTGGCGGGTAAGTTCCTTCTCGACGACTTTTATGTTTCAGTTTTATTTGATTCGTGTGCCGATACTAGCTACATGTCATTAGAAGTTAGTCGAATGCTTAAGCGTATTCCAACCCCTTTGAACAACAAGCACATAGTAGAGCTAGCAAATGGTAAGAGTTTAGAGGCCGCACACGTAGTCAAGGGTTGTAAACTTATTCTCGCCGACCAAACCTTCTCTATCGACCTCATTCCTATTGTCTTGGGTAGTTTCGACGTTGTCATTGGGATGGATTGGTTATCCCAGCACCGAGCAGAGATTCTTTGCAACGAGAAGGTTGTCCGTATTCCAGGTTCCGGTGGCGAACCTCTCATGATTCATGGCGACAAGAGGAGTGCTGTTGAGAACGTCATTTCTCTCCTTAAGGCCCAAAAGTGCTTGCGAAAGGGCCACACTGCCATTTTGGCTCTCATTACTGACACCACGGAGAAAGAGAAGAAGATAGAAGATTTTCCAGTGGTACGCGATTATCCAGAGGTATTTCCTGAGGAATTACCTGGTCTTCCGCCTCATCGCCAAGTCGAGTTTCAGATCGAACTAGCTCCTGGAGCTGCGCCTATAGCCCGTGCACCTTATCGTTTAGCCCCATCAGAGTTGAAAGAACTCTCCACGCAACTACAAGAACTCTTGGATAAGGGTTTTATTCGTCCTAGCTCATCGCCCTGGGGAGCTCCGGTGCTATTTGTAAAGAAGAAAGACGGTAACTTCAGAATGTGCATCGACTACCGAGAACTCAACAAGGTGACGGTGAAGAATCGTTATCCTCTACCGCGTATCGACGACTTGTTCGACCAGCTGCAAGGGTCGAGCTACTATTCGAAGATCGATCTGAGATCAGGATATCACCAGCTGAGAGTCCGAGAAGAGGACGTCTCCAAAACAGCTTTCAGAACTCGATACGGGCACTATGAGTTTTTGGTCATGCCGTTTGGGATGACAAACGCACCTGCGGTTTTCATGGACTTGATGAACCGAGTGTGCAAGCCTTACCTGGACAAGTTCGTTATAGTCTTCATCGACGACATCCTGATCTATTCCAAGAGCCGGGAGGAACACGAGCAACATCTGCGACTTATTCTGGAACTCCTTCGAACAGAACAGCTTTATGCAAAGTTCTCGAAATGCGACTTTTGGCTTCGAGAAGTCCATTTCCTAGGCCACGTGGTAAACAAGGATGGGATTCATGTTGATCCATCCAAGATAGACTCGATTAAGAACTGGCCTGCACCTCGTACACCAAAGGAAATTCGCCAATTCTTGGGTTTGGCGGGATACTACCGGAGATTCATTAAGGATTTTTCTAAGATCGCACAGCCTCTCACTTCACTGACGCAGAAGGGCGTTGTTTATCGCTGGGGAAACGCACAGGAGTTGGCATTTCAGCACCTAAAGGATAGGCTTTGTAGCGCACCTATCCTTTCCTTGCCAGAAGGCACAGACGACTTTGTGGTCTACTGCGACGCATCAATTCAAGGTCTTGGTTGTGTATTGATGCAACGAGATAAAGTTATAGCCTACGCCTCACGCCAACTCAAGGTTCATGAAAAGAACTACACTACGCACGACTTAGAGCTGGGAGCTGTTGTTTTTGCACTTAAGTTATGGCGGCATTACTTGTACGGTACCAAGTGCGCCATCTACACCGACCACAGGAGCCTCGAGCATATCTTCAAGCAGAAGGAACTGAATATGCGGCAACGACGATGGGTCGAACTACTAAATGACTACGAGTGCTCAATTAGGTATCACCCGGGCAAGGCCAATGTTGTGGCTGACGCCCTCAGTCGGAAGGACACTGCGCCTAAGCGCGTACGAGCTCTACAACTCACGATCCACTCTAGTCTCCCTTCTCAAATACGAGCTGCTCAGATAGAAGCACTGAAACCAGAAAACGTCAGGGCTGAAGCCCTACGTGGATCAAGGCAACGATTAGAACAAAAGGAAGATGGTGCTTACTACGTAACGGGACGCATTTGGGTCCCACTCTATGGCAACCTACGAGAGCTTGTGATGGACGAAGCACACAAGTCTCGCTACTCGGTACATCCTGGTTCGGATAAAATGTACCACGACATCAAAACTACGTACTGGTGGCCTAGCATGAAGGCCCACATAGCAACCTACGTCAGCAAGTGTTTGACTTGTGCGAGAGTCAAGTCGGAATACCAGAAACCATCAGGCCTACTCCAACAACCAGAGATACCACAATGGAAATGGGAGCAGATTTCCATGGATTTTGTTACTGGCCTGCCTAGATCCCAGCGCGGAAACGATACTATTTGGGTGATCGTGGATCGACTTACAAAATCTGCACACTTCTTGGCTATCAAGGAGACGGATCAATTCTCCACTCTTGCAGAAATATACCTCAAGGAAGTCGTTTCGAGGCACGGGGTGCCCACCTCTATTATCTCGGATCGAGATGCGCGTTTTACTTCAGAACTGTGGCAAGCAATGCACAAATCCTTTGGCTCACGACTAGACATGAGCACAGCGTATCACCCTCAGACGGACGGGCAGTCTGAGCGCACTATTCAAACCCTAGAAGACATGCTTCGTGCATGTGTAATCGACTTTGGCAACCGCTGGGAAAAGCATCTGCCACTTGTGGAATTCTCGTACAATAACAGCTACCACACCAGCATTAAAGCTGCTCCATTTGAGGCATTGTACGGACGTAAATGCCGGTCTCCTCTTTGCTGGGCAGAGGTGGGAGATAGTCAGATCACTGGTCCAGAATATGTGGTAGATACAACCGAGCAAATCGCTCAGATACGAAAACGCATGACGGCCGCTCGCGAACGTCAGAAAGTTTACGCCGACATGGGCAGGAAACCACTTGAGCTCCAGGTTGGGGAGCGGGTACTACTCAAAGTTTCACCCTGGAAGGGTGTGGTTCGTTTTGGTAAACGTGGTAAACTTAACCCACGATACGTTGGACCTTTCGAGGTCATTGAGAAAATAGGCAGGGTGGCCTACAGACTGAACTTACCAGCAGAACTCAGTGCAGTTCACAACGTTTTTCACGTGTCGAATCTGAAGAAGTGTCCGTCAGATGAGACTCACGTAGTTCCTCTAAAGGAACTCACGATCGACGAGCAGTTACGATTCGTCGAGGAACCAGTTGAAATCACGGACCGGGATGTTAAGGTCCTCAAGAGCACCAGAATACCTCTCGTTCGAGTTCGTTGGAACTCACGTCGCGGCCCAGAGTTCACCTGGGAGCGCGAAGATCAGATGAAACAAAAGTATCCCCAACTGTTCGCAAACAGTACACCCACTACTGAGGCCGAAGCTACGGAATTTCGGGACGAAATTCCAGATCAACGGGGGGTGGATGTGACACCCCAGGAAAACCATACAACTTAACTAGCTTCCTCAGTGAGTGCCTACCAAATTTCGGGACGAAATTTCTTTCAACTTGGGGATGATGTGACAACTCGAAATTTAGAACCTTTCGTTGTACGTTTGAACACTAAGTGACTAACTAATTTGATGATTTAATGAATGACAAGTGAACCTTTATATGATTATGTGTTATGTTACATGTATGCTTGTGTGTATGTATGCGAGTATGTATATGAACCGAGACAACACGAACCCGACTCGAGACCATGTGGTCTCGAGTGAACAATGACATATGGGCCGGTTGGGCCGTACACACACACTTAGCTTATTTGGTAAACCCATTAGGGTGCATCAACTTAGAACAAGTATATAAGCTTGTTATTAGCCAACATTGCCATTCTTTGGGCAATCTACATACACTCTCCTATTTTTCCTCTCACTAGAACCCTAGAAACACAAACCTCCTTCCTCATTCTTGGATTCAAAACCGGCAACAAGAGTCTTCGGTTCAAGCCTAGGATCTTCTTTGAGAACTCATTCATCGATTTCCTCATACCCTCACACCTTGGGAACCTAACCGGTTAGTGGTTCATGCTATGTATTGTATTTTGAGTTGATAATGATGTGTGATTTTCGGTTGATGATGATGATTTGATAACATGTTTGCTTGTTAAGATTCATACATGATAAATATATATCCTCCTTGAATAACCGATGTTAGGATTGTTGTTGTTCATCTATGATGTATATGCTTGATTTCTAGATAAAGTCATGATTAGAGTGGTTGCTAATGTTCATGCTAACTTAACATATGAATAAGTAGAAAAAATGTTTGAATATGGTGCTACTATGTTCTCGGTTGGATGTGTGAATGATGAGGATCGATGGTGCATTAAACTAGGTGGATTATGCTAGCATAAATCGGTTAAATGAGCATGTTTGTTTAGGATGAAAACCCTAAAGATGAACTAGATGAATATGTGTTGAATATGATATGAATGTGGCTTGAATATTTGAATAATACTTGTTTGATCCATTTTAGTAAATTGTGAGACAAGAAAACATGTTTATGTGGGTGGTACAATCTGATTCATGAAATCGGTTTTCCATTGGATAGTACACTGTACCGAATCAGCAGTTGTCCAACCGAAACCTCCAGTTGCGACTCGAAACCAGTGCATGATGAGTCGAAATCTCCCGGTTGCGACATCGGTTGCGAGTCGCAAACACCTGGTTGCGACTCGAAACCACACGAGATCAGCACATAAACCGTTTGACTCGAAACCACCGTTACGAGTCCGGTTGCGACTCGAGACCAAAACAGCACGAACCGAGACCATGATTGCGACTCAGGTTGCGAGTCGCAAACGCCTAGTTGCGACTCGAGACTATACGCGGATACACGCTGTTTGGGCTTGCACCTCATTTCGGACTTAAGTAATTGGGCCGGACCTTTGGGACTACTACATGGACCTTATACGTGCTGATGTACATGAATAATTGTTTGGGCTGCCATAGATGATACTTGAATGCAATATGCTAGAAACATCCGTGTGCTACTTGGTTACGAACCTGACTTGTATGATACAACTATGATAGGACGCGAGTAACCACAACATTGCTTGTTTGACTTTTCTGTGTTTCTACCGAGCAAACCAAGGTGAGTTCACACCCTCTACAAAGCATGGGATTCCCAGGGGTCGGGAATTGGGGTTAAGGAACATGGGTTCCTCGTCCTCCTTGGGTAGGACAGCAATGGTTCAGGAATGTAATTCCTCGTCCTTATGGACAGATAACTCGTACTAGACCAAAACTCTATCACGAAGTCCCTCATTTTTATATCGACTTAATCGCCGGGCCAATGGCGAGCGGGTCATTAGTTAGATAGCGCTATTTAGGTCTGACAAACCTCACACCGTGCCGCAGAGGACGGGCGTGAACTAATGGATCTGGGGCACGTCAATGATGATAGACATTGACAGTTTCAGGGCACATAAACATGACTACAGTCAGCAGTCGATATGGTAACGAGTCTAGTGTATACATGGGGTAGCCCCCACGGCCGAAATGCCAGATAACTAACACGGGGTAGCCCCCACGGCTGGATTGCCAGAGTAACCGGGAATAAACAAGTCACGTTTTTAACTATGGGGTAACCCCCACGGCAGGATGCCAGATAAAGGAAACTGTTTTCGAAACAACCTAAAACGAACACCCAACCGTGAACTCACTCAACTTGTTGTTGACTCGTTACTACATGCTTTGCAGGTCCCTAGGTTCTTAACTGGAGCTTGCATGGAGGAGGATCGTTGTGGGACATGGACGGCTGTGTGCCATGTTAAACTTTGAAACAATTAAACTTATGTTTTGATTTAAGACTTATGCTTCCGCTTGCAACTTAACTATGTTTCGTTAAACACCAATTGTATTGGTTGAACTTTTATAACTATGTGTTTGCTTGTTCAATATGATTGGTGGCTGGATCCTGGTCAGTCACGCCTCCAAGCGGTAGTACTCCGCAGGTGGATTTTGGGGGTGTGACATAAACAACCACTAGAGTCCATTCACCAATGACTATTACCGACAGGCCATCTATCATAAAACCAGTCAACAACCATTCAATCCAAGACCTCAAATCGAGAATGGTCCATCCAAAGAAAAAGCTCTTTTGGTGAATCAAGATGATGAAAAACTTCCTGAAGGTTTTAGTTGGGATAAGTATACTCCAGGAGGGGGTCTTGCGATGATGGCTGAAACTACTGAAGAGCCGAATGTTCCTGAAGTTGAAGAAGTCAGTGAAGTGGTGTATGATGAAAGCTATGCAGTACTTGAAGAGGCATCAGCAGCGGTCTATTATTATCAATCTGAACATGAGGTTATTGCTAATACATTTAAATCAATAATGCCTTCTAATGAGTTTGATTCTTTTGCAGGATTGTTATGTGAACCAACTACGGGTGTTTGCCCACAGTACGAAGCTAAAAAAACACCGGTTCAAGAGATCATTGATGTTTCAAAAGAAATAAATGAAGATACTCTGAAAGAAATCGCAGATAAAGCTCTCATGGTCAAGTTGCAAGAGGTAGAACAAACTAAAACATCTTCTGATAACAATGAGACCAAAGATGCAACTCAAGAGTCAGTGTCAGTTGAAAAGGAGTCAAATGAGAAGTCCGAGTCCGATGAAAAATCAGAAAATGTGACGTCCGTGTCCGATGGCAAATCATAAAACGTGAAATCCAAATCCAGAGAAAAGTCTGAGTCTGAGTCCGGAGAGTTTGGTAAATCAGAAAGTAAAAATGACAAACAAGAAAAGGTTTTTGAAAAAGTTGATCCAATTCTTGAAACGCCATGCAAAAACTGTTTAAAACCATGCATGGATTGTCTTGAAAAAGACAAACAGTTTCAAGAGTTGAAAAAGTTTCATGATAAATTAAAATTTGATTTTAATGATGTTAAAGAAGCTTATGACACTCTGTCACGATCAATTAAAACAATTCAAAAAGAGAGTATAGAAAATGATAAAATTGTTAATCTACTGAAAGCTACTGTCATGGATAAGCAAATGTCGATTAACATTCATTTGGACAAAATCGCATCTTTAAAGAATGAACTTGAACTTATGCGAATTGAGACAGAAAGAGTCGACAAAAAGTTGATCAGTTATCTTTCATCATCATATGTGATTGATCAGATCGTTCCTCAACAACCTGAAGTTAAACCAGCTTTCGAAAATGTTCCACCCCCAATGTGGAATCATTATTCTTAGAAATATCCAGATAGGGTGGAAGAGGCATTGAATCTCAAATTGAGAACAGAGGAGAATGAGTTACCGGAAAGCATAGATGTTACAATCTCTCCGTCTGACACTGACAACGAGTCACAACTGGTTAAAACAGTTGTAGACCAAGTGTTGGGTGAAGAGAGTGATAACACTGATTTCGAAACGGTCAAAACTCATTTTGAGAATTCTAGTTCAGATTCTGAATATGACTGAAACTTTCTTGATAAGTTTATCCCAAAATCAGATAAAGTTGTGGATGACGATTCGATCATTGTGGTTTACACGATGACCGGAACTGATAAACTATATACTGATTTTGAGTACCCTATTCAGAATGCAAACCTGGAAAGGATTGAAAAAGTTTTCAAACTCGTGGAAATTGATATTTCAGAAGTTAACAACAATTCGTTTCTTTCAAAACCGAAAAAATCTTTTATTAATCAACAATCGACAAACAACCCAGGAAAGAAAAATGAATGGGTGGGTAACGATGGTAACAAAAGGCATGGTAATAATTTCAAAAAGAAAGGTGTTGGTTTTGAGAAGAAAATGGCTAAAAATGAAGTTAAGCCAAAAGAAAAATTGAGTGATGTGTTTGTGGCTGGTAAAATGGGGCATATTAATGTGAGGAAGATGAACTTTTTAGTTCATAATGATCTCGTAGAAGGTGTAAATTTGAAAAGCTTCCATCTCAGCGATGATTGTAATGAATGCAAGAAAGGGAAGCAGATGAAGAAATCGCACCCGAAAAATCTTTTGAACTCCATCAGACTACAGCTCGAAAGAATCCATATGGATCTTTTCGGACCCGTAAATGTGAGAAGCATAAGTGGAGATCTATATTGTTTAGTTGTGACTGACGACTATACAAGATTCTCCTGGGTGAATTTTCTAGAGAAGAAAGATGAAACGTTTGATACTTTGATGAAGCTATTCAGAAAGACGGAAAATCTTTACAAACTGCCAATCAGACGTATTCGAAGCGACAATGGCACATAATTCAAGAACAATCGTATGCTCGAACTCTGCAACGATAAAGGAATTCTTCATGAATTCAGCACACCGTATACTCCACAACAAAACGGTGTCGCAGAAAGGAAAAATCGTACGTTGATCGAAACAGCTCGTACCATGCTAGCATATTCGAAGTTACCGATATACTTTTGGAGTGAAGCGGTTGCTACGGCTTGTTACACGCTCAATCGTTTTCTTACGGTGAAGAAGCACAAGAAAACTTGTTTTGAACTGCTTCATTTTTACAAACCAAATCTGAAATTTCTAGAACCATTTGGATCACCATGCACATTCATTTATCCAGACGGTAAATTTGGTGCGAAAGCTAATAAAGGTTTTTTTGTAGGTTACGCTAGTCCGTTGAAGAGAGTATTTGTTCCGTGTTTGGGGAAGATCATATAAGTTCAACACGTTAACTGTCAAAGGTTTACTGCTCCGGAACAACTTCCCAGAAATAGGTTGCTATTTGATTACGACAATCTCTGGAAGTCTTTCCATCTACCGACAGAGCCGAGTGAGGAGGAACTAGCATTCTTATACCAACAACAGCAGTCTCTTTCACAAGAACAAGTGCCAAGACCGTTGGTAGTTTCTCCGCCCACCGAGGGTTCGAATGATCATGAGGACGGTCCAAGTCGAACTGCACATGAACCCCTAGAAGAACCAGCTCCAATATTTGATCAATCTGACGACTTAGAATTGGAAACCAATCCGACTTATGACGAGGAACCAAATATTGAGAATTCAAATGCTGTTGATCACTCAGGTGATCAGAATATAACAAATTTGCAATCAGAAGTGAGCGTACCTGATAAAGTCATGCCAAGAACTTTATCTTACCATCCGTCTGAACAAATCATTGGTGACCTTCAAAGCAGAGTGAAAACCCGCGAACAAATAAACAAAGGCCTTACATGTTTTTATTCATCTGTTGCTCCTTTACAAGAAGAATTCTCATTAAAATGTTTTATCTCACAGGTAGAGCCAAAAACTTACAAAGAAGCATTAACCGAGGAGAGTTGGGTGAATGCAATGCAAGAAGAGTTACAACAGTTTGAGAAACTTGGAGTGTGGAGGTTGGTTGAACTCCTGGAATATCAAAAGTTGATCAAGACCAAGTGGGTCTTCAAGTGTAAAAGAGATGATAGAGGGGTCATTGTAAGAAACAAAGCACAGTTGGTAGTCCAAGGATTTAGTCAGCAAGAAGGGATTGATTTTACTGAAGTGTATGCTCCCGTTGCTCGACTTGAGGCAATTAGAATCTTCTTGGCATTCGCGTCATGGAAGGGTTTCGAGGTCTACCAACTGGATGTCAAATCTGCATTTCTCTATGGAAAGATCAAAGAAGAAGTGTATGTCGGTCAACCACTGGGTTTCACCGATCCAATACACAAAGACAAGGTGTATCTTCCCGACAAGGCGTTATACGGATTACACCAGGCCCCGAGAGCATGGTACGAGACGCTTTCCCAGCATCTGCTGACCAACGGGTTCACCAGAGGGACTGTCGATAGTACCCTGTTTACAAAAGAGGTTGCAGGACATCTACTTATCGTGCAGATATACGTGGATGATATAATTTTCGGATCGACAAACGATGAGTTGTGTAAAGATTTTGAGAAGGTTATGAAGAAGAAGTTTGAAATGAGTTCGATGGGGAAGATGAAGTTCTTCCTAGGGCTTCAGGTTGAGCAACTGCCCAATGGAATCTTCATACACCAGACTAATATGTGAATGATGTGTTGGACAAGTTCAATATGTCCGAATCATCTCCAATATCAACCCCCTGGCTTTGAATCATGGTATATGTCCGGATGAAAGTGGTGAGAAAGTGGATGAAACGCACTATCGGTCAATCATAGGATCGTTAATGTATCTGACAACATCACGACCGGATATTATGTATCCAACCTGCCTCTGCGCCCGGTACCAGTCAAAGGTTGCCCAAGCACCAGCTTGTGGTATCCACGATTCGGTGACTTTTCTCTAAATGGTTATGCTGACTCTAACTTCGGGTGCTGTAAGTTGAATGCTAACTCCAGCACTGTTGGTTGCCAGTTCTTTGAAACTCGGCTAGTTACTTGGCAGTGTAAGAAACAAACCACAGTCGCTCTCTCGACGTGCGAGGCTAAATACGTTTCGGCTTCCAGCTGTTGCTCTCAGATCCTCTGGATCCAACAGCAGATGAGGGACTATGGTTTGCAATTCTTAGACACACCAATTTATGTGAACAATGAGGCAGCAATTAATATAACTAAAAATCCAGTGCAACACTCTAAAACTAAACATATTGAGATTCGACATCGTTTTATTCGTGATTGCTACGAGAAAAAATTTATTCGAATTGATTATATTCACACCGATGATTAGAGAGCTGATTTTTGCACAAAACCCTTTGATAAAGCAAGATTTAATTAACTTTTGAAATTGAACGGGTTAAAGAATTTGTTTTCTGGGAGGGTGGTAGAGTGTGTGGCCGAGGAGGACGACGATCAGAAGTGATATGCGTCTTGTTGTCATGTTTTTCTGTACAGTTTCTTTACTGCTTTTGATAAAACCAAAAACACAAAAATATGTTTTTGATTTTAGGGGGAGAAAGTTTTCAGAAAATACAAAACATGATAAAATTTCAAAAATACAAAAACATTGAAAAAAGTCAAAAAAGAGTTTGTGTAAAAAGGGGAAATGATAGTACATCAGCTAGATAGTTGCAGTACGCTAAAGAAATGTATAGTTTAAATGTGTTAAGCAGTCTCGCTGATGATATGCCGATAGGTTTTTACACATTTAGTAAGTTTGTTCGGGATATAAACCTAAATCATTTCTTGCTTGTTACGTGGGGAACATCTCTCGGATATATAGGTAACCCCTGAAATCCTGTTTGAAAGACCCTATTTCTGACATACTAGGTCTTTGTACGTGATGATATCTGGGGTATTATACCAGGACTTCTGATTTTGTGGGAGCAATAGCCTAGTCCTCGTATAATACTCTGCACTGCTTTATTCTTAAAGCCCAACCTCAGCATAAAAAATGATGAAACATTGAAAAATGTTAATCATGTGATGTTGTAAAGAAGATCCCCAAAGGGGACCCACCTAAATTCGAGCCATCATCTCTCTGATTTTGCGGAAGCAATAGCCTGAGCTCTCATGGCCTCGCATTTAACCCATTACAGATATCATTAGTGTGCACTCACCTGTAAGACTGAATATAGTGGTCTGGATACGGGAGTATATTCTGAGGTGGTACATGCGTATAAGTTAAGTCTTTAAAATACTAATTCGTATCCTGAACAGATTGAAATTTGTGTGAGAATTTAAATTGGTTCAGTATATCGGCAATCACTGTGAATTATTTAATGCTTAGTATGAAATCAAAGCTTAACGGTACTTGTAGCTTGTCGGCAGCTGATATGATCCCCTAACACGCTCACAAAAATATGTTTGTACAGTTTCTAGTTTCTTAAATCCAAAAAGATTTATGTTTGTTTAGCAATATGTTGTAAAATCCAAAAAGATTTGGTATTTCATCTTATTTTCGACAACAAACGTTGGGGATCTGATGATCAAAGTCTCACAGTGCTAAACATGTTGGATCACATGGGTTGGATAAGAAAAGCTTGAGAAAAATGTTGGAAATTGCTCAAAATGTATCAAAGTTCATTAATTTGAACTTAATTTGTTTCAAAATATCAGCGAGATCATAATTTGGTCGGCCAAGGTCATTAACTTGGACTTGGCAGGTTAAACAGTTGACCAGGGTCATTAATTTGGACTTGGTTAACTGAATGTGTTGGTAAAAAAATTCAAAATGTTAAAAATTTCAAAACTTGAAGATTAAAAGTTTTCACACGAGGTGGCAGCTCGTACGAACTGGCCATTCAGTATCAAACAAGGCCAGTCCGCACGAACTCACAAACCGCCTTATCTTGCAACTCACACGACCTGGATCCTCCATTTAAGGGGGAGTCCAGTCCACGTGAAGTCATTTTTCTCACTTGCACTCCTCACCAAACACACATACTTCAAGGCGATTCGAGCGATCTGAAAGTTTCGAGTGTTTTCAGTGATTTCAAGCTGAAATCTTGTGTTATTGTTGATCGGATTCAGTGTTTAAGTTGGTTTACATAACTTAGACCATGGGGAAGGTAAGGATTGATGGTTAAGTTGAACCAAATCAGTCAAATCCATATGAACTCGAAGAACAAAACCTTTGAACTTAGATCTAGGGTTATTTCATGGACTAAAATGAATAAAAAACATACCACTGTGATCGGAATTGGTTGTATAACAGTTCTACGGTTTCAATTTCAACATCAAAACATGTTTTAATCACCTGCAAATCACTGTACATGTTTACATGTTTCAAACGAAGTGACGATTCACTTCGCACGAAATGGCCATATTGTTTGAATCATTCACTTCGTACGAGATGGCCAGTCCGTTTGGAATCACATCATGTGAAATAAGTTCAGTTCGTTTGAAATTGTTCCAGAGCACATGAAATGTTCACTTTGTATGAACATCAGTTCGTATGAATGATGATTTCTTGAAATTTGTGCAAAAGTGTTTAACTTGTTTGTTTATGTTTGTGTTTCAGGCTTCGAACGTGAAATTTGATCCGTCACACAACATTTGTTGTGTCTACGATGAAACGCTTTCAAAGATGACTGATTTTATGGAGATTCTGCCGTTTATGAGAAGTTTACCTATTCAAAAGGCGTTGACGAATCAGCACAGAGTTTTCAAATCTCACATTGCTCATTTCTGGAAGAATGCTACGTACGATGAAGAGAACAATGTGATTAATTCAGTTATTAGTTTAAATGGTGAAGACAAACAAATTATTATCACTGAACAACTTGTCCGAGAAGTGTTAGATTTTCCGGATGATGAAAATTCACCAACAGGGTTTCCTGAAAGAATGGTCAAAGGTTGTATGTTAAGAATGGGATACAACGGTCCATTGAACAAAGCAAATTACTTGAAAGCATGTTTTACGAAGCCGTACAAATTTTTCATTCATTCAGTGATTCACGCACTCAGTCACAGAAAAGGTGGTTACGACGTGATGAAAGATTATCAGATGTGTATGGTGACAGCTTTGGTGTTGAACAAGAAGTACAATTTTTCGAGAATCGTTTTTCACTACATGAAGGATAATATTACTTCTAAAAGTAAAAGTTGGATGTATCCAAGATTTGTGCAAATGATGTTCGATCACGCGTATCCAGATCTTGTGAAAGATGAAGAAAATGATTTGATGATGTTGAATGATACGGATAACGAAACGTTGATCGGATTATCCAAGTATCACAAGAATTGGCCAGAACCAAAGAATAAAACAGAGTTTTTCGGGTTTATCAAAGATGAAAAGTATGAAGATCCAGATCCGATAAATCATTTGAAGTGGAGAAACGATGCAGAGATGAAAGAAAAGAGTGCAGCTGATGAGTTAAAGAAGTTAGAAGATTTTTCTGGAACTCTAAATGAGTGGTTTACGAAACTTGAAAAAGTGAAGAAAAGAGGTGGAAAGAGAACTCCAAAAGTTCAAGCTGAAGAAGGTTCATCCTCTCAACCTCAAAAGAAACGAAAGAAGAAAGCGGTTGAAACAATGTTGGTCAATGAACCAGAAGAAGATGAACCAGAAGCTGACGTTGAGAAAGATCATGTGTCGTTATCTCCAGAAACTGAACAATTGATGAAAGATCTTGATAATACTTTAGAATCTGAGAAAGCAGCTGGTGAAGAAAGTGATACAGATCCTGAAGTTGATAAATGGGTCAAAGAAAACCTTGATTCAAGAGATAGAGAGAAACAGAAGAAAAGAAAGAGGAGTGCGGACGATGATGATGAAACGTATGTTCCACCACCAGAGGATGTTCAGATTGAAAAAACACCAACTCCTGGAGGTAGAAAGAAATCTACTTCAAGAAAACGTGCATCAACTCCTGCAGCACGAAGGTTGAAATTCAAGATTAATGTGAATCCACCAACAGAATCTCAACAATCACCACCACAACAACCACCACAACAATAACCACAACAACCACCATTACCACCACCACAATAACCACCACCACAACAACAACCATCACCACCACCACAATCACCCATACATGAACAACCTCAAATTACTTCACAACACGTCCTACAAACACCACCAACCTCATAACCACAAGTTCAAACCACTCCTGGATCATCTGGTTTTGGAGATTTTCCACACATTCCAGAAAGTTCAGTTCATGAAGGTCTTCAGGATTTCAGTTTTGTGAACGATGATCTTGTAAAGAAGCTGCAAAAGAAAGTGGATGATGTGTTAGTTAAGAAAAAGAAGTTGGAAAAACGTGTAAAGACTGTTGAATCTGAAAATTCGTCTTTGTTGAAGAAGGTTGAAGTCGATCAAACTGAAATTGATATTCTAAAAGTTCGAGTAGCTGAATTGGAAGAGGAAAAGGCTCGTAGGGATGAGCAGAATAAATATTTCAAGTTGAAAAATCAAGAATTAGAGGCCAATAATGCTCGAAAAGAACATGAAGGGTATATGATGAGGAAAGTGATTGAAGATTTGATTGGAAAGCCGATTGAACAGAGGTTTGAGGAGATAGAGCTTGAGGAAGTTAGAGCAAAGCGTAAAGCTGAAATGGAAGCTGAGATGAAAAATAAAGGCAAAGGTGTTCAAGGTGAAAATGTTGTTGAAGTGACTGAAAGGGCAATTGTTATATCTGAGTCAACAAAAGATCCAGTATCGTCTATTCTACCAATATCTTCAGTATCTGGTGATAATGATGAAGATGATGAAGATAACGAAGAAGATATTCTGAAAGATGATGCAGACGATGTATATTCTGCTCACAGTGATGATGACGATGATGGAAATGATGCGAATGAAGAACCTGAGAATGCTGATGGAAAGGTGATAAAAAAGATGATGAAAGTGTTGATCATGTTACAAGATTGATTCTACGTCTTGAACACGATGTAGAAGAAGGTGAAATTCTGCATACGTACACAAGAGCTGAGATCATCAAGATGACGCATATTGAAGATAATGATTTTAATTTTGATTTTGAAGAAGACTTGAATCAGTTTGACATTAATCAGCAACCAGAATATCAGTATAAGTACGTTGAAGAAGCTGATAACTACAACAAAGTGGAAGTAGAAGATTGGAGTGATGAAGATCAGTCTGAGAACGTTAACGTTGATACTTCTAACTTTCCGACACTTGCTGAGTTTTAGAGCAAGCGAATGAAGAATTATTGAGAAGAAAGGTTGCAGAAAGTGTTAAGAATAAAAGTTTTCAAGAAATGTCGAAAGAAGAACGTCGCGAAGAGAAAAAGAAGTGGTTCAGACAAGATACTGAAAGAAAATTCAAGAGACCACTGAAGTATTATAAAAGAGATAGAGAAGTTTCTTTGGGAGATATAATCAGTTGGGGTTATCTGCCACAAGTAAACGCTTATGCAATTAGAAGAGAGTTTGGCGTACAGTATTTCGAATATATTCAGGATATAATGTCTCTGCCTTGGTGGGATGTTGAGGAATTGCCTAAGGTTAGAACGTTATCTTATCCAGTCAGAACTCACGATATGCCTACATGGGGATTGATGAAGTTTGAAGCTTTCAAAGACTTTAAACGCTGGAAACCGCACCAACCAAAGAAAGTCAAGAGGGTGGATCCAGTTACAGGCATTGAAGAAACAATTCTGCAGATAAAGAAGCCCAGAGTAATGAAGAATATTCTGTTGCCGAACATAGAAGAAAATATTCGTGAAGGGTTTGTTTGCTGGGTGTACAGTTGTTTGACGACTGAGGCTGTGATTGTTTACAAGGTTGAGAATGAAACCAAATATATCCATCTGTATGTTCCAATGTGGATTGTGAACTGCTCTACGAAGGATATCGAGTGTTTGTTCGTGAACAAGATTGGGTACAAAGCAGAAGATAAAGATCAAGCTCTGCAGTTCCAGAAAGTTTCTACGATATGTTTTCAGAAAGGTATAAACTCTGAAAATATGTGGTCATCGAAATGGAGAGAGATTGAGAAAGAAGAAGCTCTGAAAGCAAAGAAGCTGAAGGAAGAACGTGAAGAGAAAGATTGGATTCTTCGAGCTACTGTTGTGCAAAGGTTAGCTGAAGAGGAAAAGCTGTTGAAGAAAATGAAAAGCTCAGGAAGATGTTATTGAAGAAGCCGAAGCAGAGAGAGGAAAAGTTCAAGTCTTTGTGAAGAAAGTTTTTGAAGACAGGCTGACTGAAGACTGCGGAAATATCCTAGGGGGAGTTTGTTGGTGCATAATGTCTATCGCCTAAGTCATCAGTCTAGATCTTGTCGTTTATATGTAAAAAGTCAAAAGTTAAAGTTTATTTGTGTTTAGGGCCAGTTCGCATGAACTGAGGTTATATTAGTCAGGTCGCATGAACTGGGGAATGTCAGTTCATGCGAAGTGGATGTATGTCCTCGTGCGAACTGGTCAGGCCTATAAATAGGTCAGTTGTGTTTTCTCATTCGAAACTTCTGGAGATTTCTGACACGAAGTGCTGCCAAAATTCTCTCTATACGAAAAAGTCTAATATCAATGGAAAACATGTTTAAAGTGTATTTCTGCTCTTCTCCTCCTATTCTAACACTGATTCACGGTTACTGGTCTGTTTCCGCCTTTCTAGTCACCCAGATTTGACTCAGTTTGACTCGTATTGATCGAATCTCGATCCTACACAAATGCTTTTCGCCGACTTCAACCCAACAAATTGGCGATCGACACTTCCTTCCATACAGGGCTTCAAATGGAGTGGACTTAATACTAGCGTGGTAACTATTGTTGTAAGAAAACTCTGTCAACGACAAGTGAGTATCCCAACTTCCACCGAAATCAATCGCATACGCTCTCAACATATCTTCTAACGTCTGAATGGTTCTCTCGCTCTGACCATCTGTTTGAGGATGATACGCAGTACTCATGTCCAAACGAGAACCCAACGACTATTGAAAAGATCGCCAAAAACTGGAGTCAAATCGTCCGTCTCTATCCGAAATAATCGACACCGGTACTCCATGACGGGCTACAATCTCGTTAAGGTATAACTGAAATATCTTCTCTGTGTTGTCTGTTTCCTTAAGCGCCAAGAATTGAGCAGACTTTGTTAATCGATCCACAATTACCCATATCATATTATGTCCACGCGACGTACGGGGTAACTTGGTAATAAAGTCCATCGTAAGATGTTCCCATTTCCACTTAGGAATCTCTGGTTGCTGTAGAAGCCAGACGACTTCTGATGTTCAGCCTTAACCTTTGAGCACGTCAGACATTTACCCACATAGACCGCAATATCTCTCTTCATATTGGGCCACCAGTACAACTCCTTGATATCCTGATACATCTTGGTAGAACCTGGGTGAATGGAATATCTGGATTTATGAGCTTTGTTCATAACCAGTTCATGTAGGTTACCTCTAAACCTCGGTACCCAAACTCGATTCATGAAGTACATCACTTCATCCGCTTTTGTTATCAGTTCGCATTCTAAACGTCTCAAACCTTCTCTTCTCAGGTTTTCATCCTTCATAGCTTCTCGTTGCGCATTACGAATTCGATCGGTCAAACTCGTCTGTATGGTCAAGCCAAAAGTGTGCACACGTAAAGGCTTCTCCCGCTCTATCTTGTAAATCGCATCTGCAACAACGTTTGCTTTTCCCGGGTGATAACATATATCACACTTGTAATCATTGAGTAACTCTACCCAACGTCATTGTCGCATGTTGAGCTCCTTCTGATTAAAGATGTGCTAGAGGCTCTTATGGTCTGTGTATATCGTACACTTCATGTCATACAAATAGTGTCTCCAGATAGTTCTTCTCGTGCACTTTCAATTGTCTGGATGCATAGGCTATTACTTTGTCCCTCTACATAAGCACGCATCCAAGGCCCAAACATGACGCATCAGAATATACAATGAAATCATCATTTCCCTCAAGAAGGGAAAGAATAGGTGCACTACACAACCTTTCCTTTAGTGTCCGAAAAGCTTCCTCCTGCTTTTCCGTCCAATCAAACTTTCTATCCTTCTGGGTTAATAGCGTCAAAGGTTGCGCTAATCTGGAAAATTCTCAATGAATCTCCGGTAGTATCCAGCAAGCGCTAAGAATTGTCGCACCTCCGACGGAGTCTTTGGCGCATCCCAATTCTTGATTGCCTTTATCTTTGACGGATCCACGTGTATACCTTTCTCATTTATGACATGTCCGAGAAAATGAACTTCCCGAATCCAAAATTCACATTTAGAGAACTTGGCATACAACTTTTCTTCCTTCAGCAACTCCAAAATCAACTTCAAATGATGCTCATGATCTTCTTTGGTTCGCGAATAGAAAAGTATATCGTCGATGAATACTATCACGAATTTATCCAAGTAGGGTTTGCATACCCTGTTCATGAGATCCATGAACACAGTTGGCGCATTAGTTTAGCCAAAAGGCATGACTAAAAACTTGTAATGGCCATATCGTGTTCGAAAAGCAGTCTTCGGAATATCTTCATCAGCAACCTTCAACTGATGATATCCTGAACGCAGGTCAATCTTCGAGTAGTAGCTGGATCCCTGTAGCTGATCGAACAAATCGTCAGTCCTCGATAAAGGGTACCGATTCTTGATTGTCAACTTGTCACACCCCGACCACGTAAAACAACAAAACGTGGCTGAAACGTCGGGGAGTGTTGTAACAGAATCATTGTTTCACAACCATGGAATAAATAATTTTGTTTTATTGAATAAATGAACTCATTGTTTTAATACAATCAAATAAGTACAACTATTATCTTTCAAAATTTTAAAGTCGCTAAGGCACGAGTCCATCCTAAGTGTAGCATATATCATCAATCATCACAAAGCAGCACCTGAAACATGTGTAAAAATAGGTACGTCAGCATAAAAATGCCTGTGAGATACATAGGTTTTATTGTATTTAGGATTGATGACTGATAAGTTTAAGAAAAAGTTTTAATAAAAGTAGTCATGATCCTTGTAAAATGTTTTCTTTTATAAATCATTTATAAGAAATCAGATGGCATAAAATAATAATACATAGAAAATTTAATAAGTATGTAAAATGAGTTTGTATAAAATATATTGTTTGAAAAAGGAATATTTTTATAAAATGGTTTATAGTATATATAAAAATATACTTTGGTTTTTTTAAGAAAGTCGAATAAGTAATATATTAAAATATATTTCAGTTCCAATATCATTAACCCAAGTGTTCTAAATAACAACACGGTATGTAATGTGATGAAGACAATTATATATAAGAAGTACCAGCGGCGTATCTACCATGTTTTCATCACATCACACCCGTCTCGTTATCTAAACACTAACCAAAACCCAATCGTTAGACAAATAGTATATTAAATATACCTTAGTTGTTTAAAATAATAATTTTCAGTAGTATATCAAAAGTATACTTTGGATTTATAAATAACATATTAAACTATGTTTTGGATTACAAATAAAATATTAAACTATGTTTCAGATTACAAATAACATATTAAACTATGTTTTAGATTACCAATAACATATTAAACGATGTTTTGGATTACAAATAACATATTAAACTATGTTTTAGATTTTTAACAAAATATATGTTGGTTTTGTACGATATCACATATGAGAGCATATCAAACTATACTTTTGGGAGTATAACTTAATATACAAAAATAATGTGACTTAAGAATTCATTCAGACCTAGTGCATCAAAATACACCTTTGAGACAATAGGAATACCACAAAGGCAATCCCTATTTGGATGGAGAAACAAATTGGTTTCAGACATTCCATGAAAACAGGAATGGGGTGTCAAATCCTATAGCGCTATATCATACTACCAACCGGTCTGGTGAACATAAAATAAGTACTATTCAACAATTTAATTTTTATAATCTTTGGAAAAATTAAATTTTAAATCATAGACAATCATTCAGTTTGCAAAAAGATAAGTACAAATATGTATAATCAATTATACTTTTGGAAAACATGAAAATAACAGATAGGTACACATGCTTCACCCCAAAACATTTGAAAACAGTAAAAGAGGGGTCTATGTACTCACATGAGAGTGCTTAGAAGTCTTGAACAACTACCAAGCAAGCTAGAGGAGTCCCGAAAATCAAACGGTACCTAATATAGGTAACTACATAAATAACCGGACCTAAATCGGGGGCCCGGATAGTATGAGGTCTCGTGAACCAAATGAGTGTGGGAACTCATATGATATGGTTTAACAAGGCCTACATACTAAAGTGAAACCTAACCTAAATGCTTACGACCTATTACGACTCGTTTAGGTAGCTTACGCTACTTTAACGCGTCGTTCGCGTATAACGCGTTCAGACCGCCTAACTAGTCCTATGACAAGTATTATATGCCCTAACATACTTAATTATGTTACATAATCAGTTAAATGACAAAAGTTTAGGTTACATATGCTTAATTACCAATTACACATGAAAAGGGTATTTTGGTAATTTACCTAAGGCATATAAACTACCTATCATACAACTACTTAAACTAGGTGACCATAAGGTATAACCTCGGAAGGTTATTCCCTATACAACTATGGTCACCTAATGTGTTTGGTCGGATCCTAAAGATCGACCAAACGGGTCTAGTTCGTAAGTCTAAGCGGGTGTTTAGTCCGCTTGACTTACGACTCTACACAAGCACTAATCTAAAAAGTGACGAGCTAAACATGTAGAAACATGTTTAGTTAAGTTAGAAAACAGGTTTGGTATCAAAACAAACGGTTTTGATACCTAAAAGTAGTTTCGTTACAAAATACGCAAGAATGCGCATTTTGGCCGAAACTACGACTCGTCGCTACACCTAGATAACATGGTAATCAGTAGGTATAGTCACTAGGGACTATAACCATAGTGATTACGCTCACGTTATGAAGTTCAAACGAACTTCACATTGACCATAAACTGGTCAATGCATAAAGTCAAACTGTGTCAACCATCACCAAACCAGGTATCCGTACGAATTAATTAATATTTAATTACTGCTTAATTACTGTGCTTGCTTACAACTGTGATTAAACTGCCTACTGATTTCTGATACATACATGCTCATGCATCACATTTTATACTGTCACTCTATTATTTATACACCAACATCAGTGACAACCTTGATGCACAAAAAGCACAGTGAGCACACTATACGGGATACCCATTAAACATGCTGACATAACCAGCATTAGGCAGACATTGCCTCTAAGGCCAGTATGAGCCGGGAATAGTTTACTACACTAGTAGTGAGTGTAGGGAGGTGAGGACAGTAGAACTGCGTCACTAGGTGAAGTTTATAGTGACCGGATGTGCCTAAAACGTACTTTAAGTACAAAATTCTGCACTTTAATACAAAACTCAGCATTTTAAATTACTAATAAAGTGCAAAAACATTGCAGAACGGTTCCGTATATTTTCCCAAGTGCCGGGAATAATTTGTGTTGCAAGAATATATATAAAAGATCCTTGTTGGACTAATTAAACACTTTAACGGGACGTTACCTAACCGGATAACCGTACATTACCCAAGACACTAAATTTTTGTCAATAACATTATTTCACTAATTACGGCTTGTCATGATCCCCGTATGGCATAACACCCGCTAGAAATCAATTCACCACATTACTTACATCCTAACTTACCCTTTACCAATTTAGTTACATTTTGTTACCTTATACCCCCCCCCCCCCCCCAACGACTTTAGTTCCCAAAGTGGGACCCCACATGTCATCTTACCATACCTCATATATCTTGCAAGATTTTAATTGAATTATTTATAGGATTGCTTACTTGTTGAAGTAAACAAATCATGTATAAGTATGGCAAAATCTTACAACTTATCATTTCACAAGATTTTACACTCCATTTCACTTCTCTCTCCCTCTTGTCTCGGCTGCCCCAAACCGAAAACACCACCATCACCTTTAAACATCATCATCTTCTTCATTTACACATGTCATTCAAGCTTTAAGGTGAACCATGGAAGGTGCTTCTTGAAGGACCATCAAAGGAACTTGTTCTAGTCTTTTTCACCATCAATTCCTCATCTTTTCACATTAGAATCTCTACCCTAGCCTAGTGCTAGTAGTAAGTTTCTTTACACTTGGTTTCATCTTGTTCGAATTTATGATATGTAGTATGATGTGTTGTTGTTTAAATTACTAAATAACGAGAATGCTAGAAAATGTGAAACCTGAGTTATGAAAATAAAAGCTACATAAAAGTTTACTTATGTCTGAATCATGAAGCGGAATCTTGTTGGTTTGAGGGTTGGTTAAATCATACTTGATGTTTAAAAGTTGTTTTCTTGTTAAACCCGTTAATCGGACACTTGTAACACGATTTAATAACATTTAAACTTTAAAATAACACGCTGATGTACTTTTTCAGCCGCCTTCAACAGGCTGTAAACGGACTTTAATAAACCGAAAAACGGAATTTCTGAAGCCTAAATTGTCTATTTTCGAAAAACGAAGAAAATGGCGCTGGAATCGTATTTTTCTGAGGTCGGTTACTATTTTAAAAGTCTGTTTTCATGACAGCAGCTAAGGCTGAGTTTTACTTCAGTGAAATGGGTCATACGTTTTCAGTCACAACTTGAAATCTAAACCGAACCAGCCCCTGAAATTTTTATCAAAGATGGTCACTGATGTATTTGTGACCCCTCAACTGGAATTTCGACAAACGGACTTACGAGGAATTTTAAACGAATTATTCGGTAGACTGTGATCAGAATTTAACAAATCAGATCACAGTTAGGTAAACGATTTTCTATAAATTATTGATAATGAACTAGATCCCGATATCTTTACACAATAATTTGTGGGTCGATTAGGACGTTTTGCAAAAAATTGGGAATTTTTGGAATAAGTTAAGTATTTTATTTAATCGTCCGAAAACAGTCCAGTTTTTCACATATTGAAACTGAAACGACAAGGGTAGTGTTTTGCGTGTTAAAACGTAAGGGTTGATTGTTGATGATCATGGGTTGATTTCAAAAAGAAAAAGATGTGCGTATTAGCACGGACACTCCCGTTTTTAGGGGAAATTCTGGCGAATTTTTCTAAAAATACCAAGACTTAGAAAAATTATTTTTCTAACAAGTATGTTTAACTTTATTTCTCGGAATTAAACCTATCCATGAGTTTTGACATAAAACTTTAAAGTGTTGGAAATGAGACTTGAAAATGTATTTTGTCAATACTTTAAGTCACCAAATACATAATACATGTACGAATACCCCATCCTTGGGAAGGAATCTATTTATACGATAATTAAGAAGTATAAACACGAAATAGTTGTCTAACTATTTCCCCAAGAACGTTAAAACTCTAAGCTAAGGAACGGCCGTTCGTCTAATAGATTTTAGCACGTTGTAGGTAGTCGTGTTGCAGACCGAGTTTGAGTTGCTGTTATCGAGGACGCATTACAGTGAGTTCATGTCCCCCTTTTCTCTTAACTGTTTTCAGTTTTCTAAACTGCGGGGGTGAAATACATGTTACTATGATTACGAGTACTTTTACACATGGTATGTTTAGCATAAGGAGGGTTACTACTTAGATCATGTGAGTGGGTAGGCGCAACTTGAGATCATTAATCCTCACTGTAGGACCGAGGGACAGGAGCGGTAGATCTATCTGGGTGTAGCGAGCCCAGCCCCAGGCCAAACAGAACGGACCTCGGGGTGACTTTGTGCCCGACGCATAAATCCGCTAGGTTTGAGTCTTCCTACTTGCACTTCACACATATCAATGGCCTTGTAAACCATTGGTGATCTATTTGTTTCCTTATTTGCAACATACCAGGGTTTTTATACTTACAAGGGTTTTACATACTCACTTACACATGAACTCGCTCAACATTATGTTGATTTTTCCAACTTACATGTATTTCAGGGAACTAAGGATCTGGCACTGTATGCTACGTTTTCCCGCTGTGTTAGAGTTACGGGATCATCCATGTTTAGGGGTCACGGCTTTTACCTTGACGAGTCGCAAGTCTTAAACAGTGTTTATGTTATATTTGTGGTTGCGTTTTAAGAACAAAGTTTTTATGTTATCAGGTTGTAATTTCCGTTGCATGCGTCAACGCCTTAAGACAATGTTGTGGTATTTTACTTTTCAAACTTAAATCAATGGATGATCTGCATGGTTTTATTTTCATATAGCTTTGTTTTATTAAGCTATGGTATTAAGAAGTCACACCAAATAAACCCACGCTTCCGCAAAGCAAGGGTGTGACAGCTTGGTATCAGAGCTCTGATCATAGCGAACTAGGATTCTTTCTCGAGTCTAGACTATGATCTCTAGGGCTCTCACGAAAACCTTTTTACATTGCATACCACTTAAGTCCAGATCCAAAATATTTTTACAAACAAATGTTGAGCACATTTTATTTGCTAGTTATAGGCTCAGCCTGGGAGGCTGAGGCTCGGTCTGGGAGGCTGAGGTAGTTATCTAGTGGGACTAGGAAGAGCAGTCTGGGAGGCTGGGAGGCTAGTGGGACTAGGGAGTCAGTCTGGGAGGCTAGGAGGCTAGTGGGACTAGGAGAGCTATGTAATTGCTTATTGGTGATTAATGTGTTTATCTGACTATATGATTGATTATTTGTGCATATTTGTGTTTGTGTTACAGACGACATGGCTTCCTCTTCAGATACTGGAGTGTCGGACACTTTGGATCCTTTAGCGATCGTGTCGAACGATGAGATGATGTCAGAGAGTGAGGTGTACACGTCAGACACCACCAGCACGGATGAGGATGATTTTCAGCCATTTGCTCTTTCCGACTTTGGAGATGACGTTCCTATTGCTGATGGCCCTATCGGTGGAGACCTGCCTTTTCCTCGGGTCCCTGCTCCTTTACCGTTTGCCGCAGTTCCTCTCGAGGATCTGCCTCACGATGAGCTTCCTGACGATGACATTGACTTGTTCCTAGAGGGTCCCCCGGAGGGAGACCAGGATGGTGTGGCCCTCATGGACGCCGATGTTCCTCTGGCTGATGATCCTGTTATCGATCCCGTTGTTCCTTTGGCTGGCATTCCTGCTATTATGCCCATTGTTGATCCTGTCATTCCTGTCGAGGCTCCCATTGAGGAGGCTCCTTTTGATATGTTTGGTGCTCACTCATTCAAGTCAGTAGCGTCCGCTTCACTACATGCCCAGAGCGTACAGCTCCATTCCTCTGATTCTGACTCAGACATGGCGATGTTTGTTGCACCTCACGACGACGACCCGGAGCCTGCTGTGGCCTCCGAGCCAGTAGTTGCTCCAGACCCTGTGTTCGAGCATGACCCTATTCATGCTGATATACCCGCTGAGCCTGATGTTGTTGCTCCTTTTCCTGACTAGGTGCCTCTAGAGCCCGACCATCCACTCTTTGCACCGCAGATCCCTCACCATACTGCTATTCCCCCTGTTCCACCGTTCACTGTACCACCTTTTACTCCATCCAGCGAGCCTTTTCTTTGGACATCACCATCCATCATGCCACCGACAGACCCATATCATCCATATTATGTCGGGCCTTCTTCTGAGGATGTCCTTGTTTCATTCATGCTACAGCATGACGCGCTAACGCGTCGTGTCCAGGTCTTGGAGCAGCAGATAGAGTGTCTGTTTCGTTCTCACCACGCCATAGAGGAGGATTGGCTCCTCATGCGCAGTTTGTTCTATTCTCATTTTCCTCCTCCACCACCAGCGGCATGAGGGCTCTTTTGGTTTGATGCAGGTACCACCACTTTTGATGAGAAGACGGCGATTAAGTTGGCTACATAGCATTTTGAAGACCACCTGACGATTTTGACTTTTGATGTTTGGTATTTGTATATGTTTAGACGTTTCGGGCAAGGGCGTTGTGACCCTTGGTCCCTTTTGGATGTATGTTACATTTGTGGAACTTGTAAACATTGTAATCGTGGTCTTGGTTATATAAAAGCTTAATCGCAGCATTCTCATTACATGCATGGCTGATTTATTGATTATTTATGATCTATAACATGGGATGTTTTGTGGATGATATATTTATAACATGAGATGTTATGTGTTTGATATGTTTATAACATGAGATGTTATGTGTTTGGTTTATTTTAACATGAGATGTTATGTGTTTGGTTTATTTTAACATGAGAGGCTATGTATTATTACTATCACCTTACCTACCATGACCTGACTTACGTAAACCATCTTTTTGAAGATGCCACCGAAACGTGATCCACGCATGCCCGCCAACGAGGCAGAACTTCAACAAATCATCGCTGCCGCCATCGCGCAATACGCCGCCTCTCAAGGAGGACCCAGCGGAGGCAGCTCAAACAATAACGGCAACAACAATCCGCCTCATGGTAATACTAAGTCATTAAGGCATACCATGATACATTGGATATCTATAGCAAGTTTGCTAATGCCATTCATATATTGTAACGTATGTGCAGGATGCACCAACAAGCAGTTCTTAGACTGCAAACCCGTAAACTTTGATGGCACCGGAGGTGCTGTTGCTTTTGTTCGTTTGGCCGAAAAGACAGAATCAGTTCTCCGCATGAGCAAATGCGCTCCAGATCAGCAGGTTATTTACATCTCTAGGCTATTCTTGAACGAAGCCCTGTCATGGTGGAATTTACAAGTCCAAACACTTAGTGAAGCCCCAGCCTACGCATTGACGTGGAACGAGCTGAAAGAGCTCATGCGCAAAAAGTATTGCTCTCGCGCTGAGATCCAGAGGTTGGAAACTGAATTCTGGCATTTGAAGATGGAAGGTTCGAAAATTTCGGAATATGTTCAGAGGTTTCACGACCTATCACAGGTGGTACCTTATATGGACACACCAGAATTCAAGCGGATTGAGCGCTTCATTTGGGGTTTAGCTCCTCAAATCATAAGTATGGTGACCTCTTCAAAACCGGCAACAATCACTGAGGCGATCGATCTAAGCGTAGCTCTTACTGAGGAGGCCATCCGCCTAAACAAGTTTTCTGATGTTGAGCAAAAGAAGAAGGAGACTCACGTAGAGTCGTCCGGGGGTAACAAAAGAAAATTCTCGAACTTCGAACAAGGCACAAGCGGTGATGGCAGGAAAGGAGAACCAAGCGCGCCAGTCCAAGCTACGACTGGTACTGGAAGGAAAGGAAAGGGATATATGGGTACACATCCTAAGTGCAACGCTTGCCAGCGTCACCACTCAGGCCGGTGTGGTTTAAAAGTATGTGAAGCTTGTGGAAAGACTGGTCACTTGAAGGATTCTTGCTGGGCTAGTGCTGGCTGGGGAGGCCAAGAAGGATTTGGGAATAGAAATAATAATCGTGGTGGTATTGGGAATCGCCCACAGGGGAACAATGGAGGAAATGGGAATCGAGGCAACAATGTGAATCAAGCTGGTAATGCGAACCGAAACAACAACAATCAAGCTGGAAATAGTGGAGGAAACGGGCGAAGACCACGTTGTTTTAACTGTGGTGACATTTGGCACTATAAGAGGACTTGCCCAGACTTGAACCAAGCATGGGGAAGGGTTTTCAATATCGAAGCGAGGGAATGGCGCCAGGATCCCAATGTTGTTACTGGTACGTTCCCTATAAACCAACGCTTTGCATCTGTTTTATTTGATACTGGTGCCGATTATAGCTTCGTATCGTTAAAGTTTAAGAATATGCTTGGTCTAGCCGCTAGTAAATTAGATATTCCTTACTCAATTGAATTGGATAATGGAAAGTTAGTAGAAGCCAATGAAGTGGTCAGAGGTTGTGTAATCGAGTTGGGAGAGCGTGAGTTTACTTTGGATCTACTACCAGTCCAGTTGGGAAGCTTCGACGTGGTAGTAGGAATGGATTGGTTATCAAGCAACAAGGCTGAAATTGTTTGTCATGATAAGGTCATTCGTATCCCAACCGAAGATGGAGAAACAATTGTGGTTCATGGGGAGAAGCGGGATACGCCTTTAAGAATTATCAGTTGCCTGAAAGCTCGTAAGTGTTTACAAAAGGGATGTGCTGCCTTCCTGGCACACATCGTGGATAAGAAAGCTGCTGAGCCGAAAATCGAAGACATCCCTATCATGAGGGAATATCCTGAAGTCTTTCCAGAGGACTTGCCAGGATTGCTACCCCAAAGGCAAGTGGAATTTCACATTGACTTAGTTCCAGGCGCCGCGCCTGTAGCTAGGGCACCTTATAGACTTGCACCGTCAGAGATGCAGGAGTTGTCGACACAACTCCAGGAGTTACTTGAAAAAGGATTCATCCGACCAAGCTTCTCGCCTTGGGGAGCTCCAGTTTTATTTGTCAAAAAGAAAGACGGTAGTTTTCGTATGTGTATTGACTACCGGGAGTTGAACAAGTTGACTATCAAGAATAGATACCCTCTGCCAAGAATCGATGACTTATTCGATCAGCTCCAAGGTTCAAGCTTTTACTCGAAGATCGATCTTCGATCTGGATACCATCAGCTAAGAATACAAGAAGAGAGCATCCCGAAGACAGCCTTCAGAACTCGTTATGGACACTACGAGTTCCTGGTCATGCCGTTTGGGTTAACAAACGCGCCTGCAGTTTTTATGGACCTAATGAACCGAGTCTGCAAGCCGTATCTAGATAAGTTCGTGATTGTATTCATCGACGATATTTTGATTTATTCAAAGACAAAGGCTGAACACGAACAACACTTAAGAGCTATTTTGGAGTTGCTGAAAAAGGAACAGTTGTATGCCAAATTCTCGAAGTGCGAGTTTTGGCTACGAGAAGTCCAATTCCTTGGACATGTAGTGAATAGGGATGGAATCCATGTTGATCCCACAAAGATCGAGGCGATAAAGAGCTGGGAGACTCCAAAGACGCCAACCGAGATTCGCTAGTTCTTAGGTTTGGCTGGTTGTTATCAAAGATTCATTGAGGATTTTTCAAAAATTGCTCAACCACTGACCGCGCTCACACAGAAGGATAGGAAGTTTGATTGGGGAATCAAACAGGAGGAAGCATTTCAGTTGTTAAAGGATAAGCTCTGCAATGCGCCGATCTTAGCACTACCGGAAGGTACAGATGATTTCGTGGTATACTGTGACGCCTCACGTCAAGGATTGGGTTGCGTTTTGATGCAACGCCAGAAAGTTATAGCTAACGCGTCATGTCAGTCGAAATTACATGAAAAGAACTATACCACACACGATTTGGAACTAGGCGCAGTGATATTTGCATTAAAGATCTGGAGACACTACCTATATGGTACGAAGTGTACAATCTTCACAGATCATAAGAGTTTATAGCACATATTCAACCAGAAAGAGCTGAACATGAGACAAAGACATTGGGTCGAATTGTTGAACGATTATGACTGCGAGATAAAGTACCATCCAGGGAAGGCGAATGTGGTCGCCGATGCCCTAAGTCGTAAAGAAAGGATCAAGCCCATAAGGGTTAGGGCTTTGGAGATGATTATCCAGACAGATCTTTCCCTGCGCATTCGTGCCGCGCAGAAAGAAGCTCTTAAGGAAAGAAACTTTGAAGAAGAATATATCCGTGGGATGGAGAAGCAATTAGTAACAAACAAGGAAGGAACGTTATGTTTTATGAAAAGGATTTGGGTTCCTCTGTTTGGTGGGTTGAGAAAAGTTATTTTTGATGAGGCACACAAATCACGGTACTCTATTCATCCCGGTGCGGATAAGATGTACCAGGATCTTAAGGATTATTATTGGTGGCCCAGGATGAAGGGCGACGTTGCTGTTTATGTTAGCGAATGTTTGACGTGTGCCAAGGTGAAAGCTGAATACGAGAAGCCTTCTGGACTTCTACAACAACCTGAAATTCCCAAGTGGAAATGGGAACAGATTTCAATGGACTTTATAACGAAGTTGTCAAGGACGCCCAGGGGTCATGATACTATTTGGTGATAGTTGACCGCCTAACAAAGTCCGCGCGCTTCTTGCCAATCAAAGAGAAGGACAATACGAGTAAACTTGCGGAAATATACATGCGAGAAATCGTTGCACGTCATGGAGTGCCTCTCTCAATCATCTCTGATAGAGATGGGAGATTTGTATCAAGGATTTGGCAATCCTTCCAAGAGGCTTTTGGCTCACAATTGAATTTGAGCACTGCATTCCATCCGCAAACTGATGGCCAAAGTGAAAGAACTATTAAGACATTGGATGATATGCTGAGAGCATGTGTAATGGATCTTGGTGGTAGCTGGGATAAGCATTTACCACTAGCCGAATTCTCATACAACAACAGCTACCACACCAGTATTGGATCCGCGCCATTTGAAGCTCTTTACAGATGCAAGTGTCGATCACCCCTATGCTGGGCTGACGCAGGTGATAGGCAGCTTGTTGGTCCCGAAATCGTCCAAGAGACGACAGACAAGATTGCGCAGATTCGAAAACGCATCGAAGCGGCTCGCGAAAGACAGAAAGCCTATGCAGATCCAAACCGGAAACATTTGGAATTCCAAGTTGGAGATATGGTTTTATTGAAAGTTTCACCCTGGAAGGGGGTGGCACGCTTCGGAAAGCGTGGGATGTTGAATCCGCGTTACATTGGCCCTTTCAGAATTCTGCAAAGGATTGGGCTTGTAGCCTACAAGTTGGACCTACCTGCTGAACTCTATGGTGTTCACGATACATTCCATATATCCAATTTGAGAAAAAGTCCAACACAAGATACAGTGATCATTCCTGCTGACGAAGTTCATATTGATGACACGCTCCACTTTACTGAAGAACCTGTTGAGATCATAGATTGGAAAGTTAATAAAACTCGCAGGAGCAGTGTCAAACTCGTCAAAGTTCGTTGGAATGCTAGGCATGGACCTGAATTCACGTGGGAACGTGAGTATCGAATGAAAGAGAAATACCCCCATTTATTTCCTAAGAACCCTGCATCTAGTAGCAGAACTTAAATTTCGGGACGAAATTTCTTTAACGGGGGGAGAATGTGACAACCCTCACCAAACCAGGTATCCGTACGAATTAATTAATATTTAATTACTGCTTAATTACTGTGCTTGCTTACAACTGTGATTAAACTGCCTACTGATTTCTGATACATACATGCTCATGCATCACATTTTATACTGTCACTCTATTATTTATACACCAACATCAGTGACAACCTTGATGCACAAAAAGCACAGTGAGCACACTATACGGGATACCCATTAAACATGCTGACATAACCAGCATCAGGCAGACATTGCCTCTAAGGCCAGTTTGAGCCAGGAATAGTTTACTACACTAGTAGTGAGTGTAGGGAGGTGGGGATAGTAGAACTGCGTCACTAGGTGAAGTTTATAGTGACCGGATGTGCCTAAAACGTACTTTAAGTACAAAATTCTGCACTTTAATACAAAACTCAGCATTTTAAATTACTAATAAAGTGCAAAAACATTGCAGAACGGTTCCGTATATTTTCCCAAGTGCCGGGAATAATTTGTGTTGCAAGAATATATATAAAAGATCCTTGTTGGACTAATTAAACACTTTAACGGGACGTTACCTAACCGGATAACCGTACATTACCCGAGACACTAAATTTTTGTCAATAACATTATTTCACTAATTACGGCTTGTCATGATCCCTGTATGGCATAACACCCGCTAGAAATCAATTCACCACATTACTTACATCCTAACTTACCCTTTACCAATTTAGTTACATTTTGTTACCTTATACCCCCCCCCCCCCCCCCAACGACTTTAGTTCCCAAAGTGGGACCCCACATGTCATCTTACCATACCTCATATATCTTGCAAGATTTTAATTGAATTATTTATAGGATTGCTTACTTGTTGAAGTAAACAAATCATGTATAAGTATGGCAAAATCTTACAACTTATCATTTCACAAGATTTTACACTCCATTTCACTTCTCTCTCCCTCTTGTCTCGGCTGCCCCAAACCGAAAACACCACCATCACCTTTAAACATCATCATCTTCTTCATTTACACATGCCATTCAAGCTTTAAGGTGAACCATGGAAGGTGCTTCTTGAAGGACCATCAAAGGAACTTGTTCTAGTCTTTTTCACCATCAATTCCTCATCTTTTCACATTAGAATCTCTACCCTAGCCTAGTGCTAGTAGTAAGTTTCTTTACACTTGGTTTCATCTTGTTCGAATTTATGATATGTAGTATGATGTGTTGTTGTTTAAATTACTAAATAACGAGAATGCTAGAAAATGTGAAACATGAGTTATGAACATAAAAGCTACATAAAAGTTTACTTATGTCTGAATCATGAAGCGGAATCTTGTTGGTTTGAGGGTTGGTTAAATCATACTTGATGTTTAAAAGTTGTTTTCTTGTTAAACCCGTTAATCGGACACTTGTAACACGATTTAATAACATTTAAACTTTAAAATAACATGCTGATGTACTTTTTCAGCCGCCTTCAACAGGCTGTAAACGGACTTTAATAAACCGAAAACCGGAATTTCTGAAGCCTAAATTGTCTATTTTCGAAAAACGAAGAAAATGGCGCTGGAATCGCATTTTTCTGAGGTCGGTTACTATTTTAAAAGTCTGTTTTCATGACAGCAGCTAAGGCTGAGTTTTACTTCAGTGAAATGGGTCATACATTTTCAGTCACAACTTGAAATCTAAACCGAACCAGCCCCTGAAATTTTTATCAAAGATGGTCACTGATGTATTTGTGACCCCCCAACTGGAATTTCGACAAACGGACTTACGAGGAATTTTAAACGAATTATTCGGTAGACTGTGATCAGAATGTAACATATCAGATCACAGTTAGGTAAACGATTTTTTATAAATTATTGATAATGAACTAGACCCCGATATTTTTACACAATAATTTGTGGGTCGATTAGGACGTTCCGCAAAAATTTGGGAATTTTTGGAATAAGTTAAGTATTTTATTTAATCATCCGAAAACAGTCCAGTTTTTCACATATTGAAACTGAAACGACAAGGGTAGTGTTTTGCGTGTTAAAACGTAAGGGTTGATTGTTGATGATCATGGGTTGATTTCAAAAAGAAAAAGATGTGCGTATTAGCACGGACACTCCCGTTTTTAGGGGAAATTCTGACGAATTTTTATAAAAATACCAAGACTTAGAAAAATTATTTTTCTAACAAGTATGTTTAACTTTATTTCTCGGAATTAAACCTCGCCATGAGTTTTGACATAAAACTTTAAAGTGTTGGAAATGAGACTTGAAAATGTATTTTGTCAATACTTTAAGTCACCAAATACATAATACATGTACGAATACCCCATCCTTGGGAAGGAATCTATTTATACGATAATTAAGAAGTATAAACACGAAATAGTTGTCTAACTATTTCCCCAATAACGTTAAAACTCTAAGCTAAGGCACGGCCGTTCGTCTAATAGATTTTAGCACGTTGTAGGTAGTCGTGTTGCAGACCGAGTTTGAGTTGCTGTTATCGAGGACGCATTACAGTGAGTTCATGTCCCCCTTTTCTCTTAACTGTTTTCAGTTTTCTAAACTGCGGGGGTGAAATACATGTTACTATGATTACGAGTACTTTTACACATGGTATGTTTAGCGTAAGGAGAGTTACTACTTAGATCATGTGAGTGGGTAGGCGCAACTTGAGATCATTAATCCTCATTGTAGGACCGAGGGACAGGAGCGGTAGATCTATCTGGGTGTAGCGAGCCCAGCCCCAGGCCAAACAGAACGGACCTCGGGGTGACTTTGTGCCCGACGCATAAATCCGCTAGGTTTGAGTCTTCCTACTTGCACTTCACACATATCAATGGCCTTGCAAACCATTGGTGATCTCTTTATTTCCTTATTTGCTACATACCAGGGTTTTTATACTTACAAGGGTTTTACATACTCACTTACACATGAACTCGCTCAACATTATGTTGATTTTTCCAACTTACATGTATTTCAGGGAACTAAGGATCTGGCACGGTATGCTACGTTTTCCCGCTGTGTTAGAGTTACGGGATCATCCACGTTTAGGGGTCGCGGCTTTTACCTGGATGAGTCGCAAGTCTTAAACAGTGTTTATGTTATATTTGTGGTTGCGTTTGAAGAACAAAGTTTTTATGTTATCAGGTTGTAATTTCTGTTGCATGCGTTAACGCCTTAAGACAATCTAGTGGTATTTTACTTTTCAAACTTAAATCAATGGATGATCTGCATGGTTTTATTTTCATATAGCTTTGTTGTGATTAAGCTATGGTATTAAGAAGTCACACCAAATAAACCCACGCTTCCGCAAAGCCAGGGTGTGACACAAACGCAGTTTGACTTTCACGCTAAAATGAATGAAAAGAACGAAGGAAGACTTACAGAAGGTCCCCGCAAGATTTGAACCCGATTTTCCCTCAGGTATGAAGTATGAACTCCAACTTAGAGGGCCAAAATCAGATTCAAATGTGGGTTTGAGCAAATGGGGTGGAGGGGTATTTATAGTTTTTGTAGAACCGTTAGGATCGTTTCTTGAAAACCGAGCTTCAATCTCAGCCCTACACTTCATACCCACTGATTTGTGAAACCATGGGCATCCAAAACAAGCACATAGAATCAAAGAAACCAGGTGCAAAGGTGTGTAACAGCTAGAACAAGCTGGAATCAACATTCTGATGTCTGTGACCTGCTTACGGACCATAAGATGGAGAACCATACGGTCCGTAAGGACCTTGCAGGTTAGGCACTTTCACAGTTTGGCAGAACAGGCCCGTGAAGCCCCAAACTTGCTATTTGATGCATTTTTGACACGTTTATGCCCCGTTAACCCCATTTCAAAGCTCTGAAATGAAGTTAAAGTATAGGGAACTTTAAACATGCTCAAAAATATCTCGGATGTCGGTTCGTTTGGCCGTACGGTTGCGTTGTTCGGTTAATTACGACGGAAGTCGTAACGAACACAAAAACGATCCAAATTAAGAGACGAATGGAATTTTATCATACCAAACACTAAAATAAAATATTTTAATGCTTTCAAAAATTTTTGGATGTCCGGATGTATTCAGAACGTAGGATATGCGCGAAAATGCAAACTTATGCACTTTTTGACGCTTTTAGTCCCTGAATGACCATGAAAGTTTATTTTAGCGCACAAAATGCCTCAAAGCCTATTTCTAAGCTATGTAAAGGATATTTAGGGCATATTTAACTTATGATCAAGTTCCGGAATGTTCGTTACTATATAAATCGGTATAGTTTCGCAGTTTGACACAATTAGTCCCTGCGATCGAACAAACTTGATTTCAACACACCAAACCATCCAAACCTTATTTCTAAGTTATGTAGAGGTTATTTAAGGTATGTTAAGCCTATTTCACTATTCTGGATTGTTCGTTGCATTAAACTGGTTATACTTACGCATCAGAGCGCGTATAACCCTCAAGAAAGCGATTTAAAGCTTGAAATCGAACAAGAGTTGATATGTGTAAACGATACACATATTTTTACAAATCCCAAGTATGAAATAAAATATTTCATTGGTTTGGCATTTGTTTGATGGTTGAAGTGACACAGGTGTCACACAACTTGTTCAACTCTCTGTAATCAATACACATCCTGAAGGATCCATCCTTCTTTTTTCACAAACAAAACAGGTGCACCCCAAGGCGAAAAGCTTGATCGAATGAAACCTTTGTCTAGGGGGCAATCCAGGTAAGCCTTCAGGAAAAATTTCTGGATAATCGCGAACAATAGGAATCTGCTCGATCCTCCTACATTCGGCCTTCGTATCCACCACGTTAATTAAGAACGCAAGATAACCCTTTCGTAGCAACTTGAGCATCTTCATGACACTGATGACACTCGACACTTGACTCGATCGGTCACCGTGAACAACTATCGCTTCACCACCATCAGGACGAGGTATCCTCACTTGCTTCTCTGAGAAAATAATCTCAACTTTATTCTTGGATAGCCAATCCATTCCCACAACTACATCAAAGTTCCCCAACTCCACTGGTAATAAATCAATACTAAAACTATAATCATCTAACTGAATACTACAATCGCAAACGACCTCGCTAGTTTCTATCAGTTTACCATTTGCTAGTTCTATCGAGTACTTCTTACTTAGCTTACTTGTTGGTGAACACAAAAATGGTTCAAAGTTTATCAAAACAAAACTCAAGTCAGCTCCGGTATCAAAGAGTATGAACGCGGAATGGTTCGTGATAACCTCCAGACAGATCGAAGCCGTCAAAAGAGTTACACGGACCAACGACGCAAGCCCTTGGAATTTCAAGTCGGTGATCGTGTATTACTTAAAGTCTCACCTTGGAAAGGTGTGATGAGATTTGGAAAGAAAGGAAAACTTGCACCTAGATATGTTGGACCATTCAAGATCGTCGAAAGAATCGGTAAGGTAGCCTACAGACTTGAGTTACCTCCTGAACTGGGAAATGTTCATCCAACCTTCCATGTGTCCAATCTCAAGAAGTGTTTAGCTGATGAGAACCTCCACATACCACTTGACGAAATTCGTGTTGATAAAACACTACATTTTGTTGAGAAACCTGTGGAAATCATGGACCGAATAATCAAATGGCTTAAACGCAAGCGCATTCCTTTGGTTAAAGTTCGCTGGGAATCTAAGCATGGACCTGAATTTACTTGGGAAGTGAAGATCAAATGAAGGCGAAGGATCCGCATCTCTTCTCACGAGTTTCCTCTAAACAAATTTCGGGACGAAATTTCCACAAGTAGGGGAGACTGTGATATCTGTGCTTGTAATCATTTTAAACAGTTCAGTTATCAATGAAATAAAGTTATTTGATCCCAATATTTGTTTGTTTATGTTTGATGTTTTTCATGTTTTGACTTTTATTCAATTTCAAACTCTATATCGCTTTCTGGACAATTATACGCAAACTGGTGCGTAAATGTAATCAGTTTAACGCGAAAAATACTCCGGAACATCAATTTATGCTTAACATACCTTAAATAACCCGTACATAACTTATAAATAATTTTTGAAGGCTTTGGTGTGGCAAAATCAAGTCTATTCGCTTACAGGGACTAAATTCGACAAACTATGAAAGTATGCTTATTTGAACTATAACGGACATTCCGGAACATGACCATAAGTTAAACACACCCTAAATATCCTTTACATAGCTTAGAAATAGGCTTTAAGGAGTTCGGTGTGCTAAAATAAACTTTATGCTCATTCAGGGACTAAAAGCGTCAAAAAGTGCATAAGTTTGGATTTTCGCGTATAACTTACGTTCTGAATACATCCGGACATCCAAAAATTTATGCAAGCATTAAAATATTTTATTTTAGTGTTTGGCATGATAAAAATCCATTCGTCGCGCAATTTGGACCGTTTTTGCGTCCGTTACGACTTCCGTCGTAATTTACCGAACAACGCAACCATACGACCAAACGAGCCGACATCCAAGATATTTTTTAGCACATTTTAAGTTCCCTATACTTTAACTTCAAATTTGAGCCTTTAAGTGAGGATAACGGAGCTTAAACATGTCAAAACGCATCAAAAATCAAGTTCGGAGACTCAGGGGCCTGTTCTGCCATTTTACAAAGTTTGCTGACCTGCCGGGTCTTTACGGACCGTATGCCCTACTCCTTGCGGTCCGTAAGTAGGTCCCAGACCAGCAGAAGTGTTTTCCAGCTTGATCTAGCTGTTACACACCTTTGCACCTGGTTTCTTTGATTTTATGTGCTTGTTTTGAATGCCCATGGGTTCACAAATCAGTGGGTATGAAGTGTAGGGCCAAGATCATTCCCTCTTCTCCAAGAAATGATCCTAACGGTTCTACGAAAACTATAAATACCCCTCCATAGTTCACTTGCAACCCATAATTTGAATATGGTTTATGCTCTCTAAGTGGAAGTATATGCTTCCTACCTGAGAGAAAATCGGATCAAATCTTGCGGGGACCCTTTGTAAGTGTTCCTTCGTTCTTTTTATGCATTTTTAGCTTGAAAGTCAAACTGCATTTGACTTTCTGCATTGACCAGCTTATGGTCAATGCGAAGTTCGTTTGACCTTCATAACATGAGCGTAATCACGGTGGTTATAGTCCCTAGTGACTATACCTACTGATTACCACGTTATCTAGGTTCAGTGACGAGGCGTAGTTTCGGCCAAAATGCGTATTCTCGCGTATTTTGTAACCAAACTACTCTAGGGTATCAAAACCGTTTGTTTTTATATCAAAACCTATTTTCTAACTTAACTAAACATGATCTAGCATGTTTAGCTCGTCACTTTTAGATTTGTGCTTTTCAAGGGTCGTAAAGGTAAGCGATCTAATCAATCACTTATACTTTCGAACCCAACCCATTTGGTCGATCATTAGGATCCTACCAAACACATTAGGTGACCATAGTTGTATAGGGAATAACATTCCGAGGTTATACCTTATGGTCACATCGTTTGAGTAGTTGTATGATAGGTAGTATATATGCCTTAGGTAAATTACCAAAATGCCTTTTTTATGCCAAAGTTCATTTTAAGCGTATGTAACCCAAATTTTGGCATCTAAACTGATTTAGCAACAATATTAGACATGTTAAGGAATATTTTACTTGTCATAGGACTAAATAGGCGGTCCAAACGCGTTTTACGCGAACGACGCGTTAAAGTAGCATAAGCTACCTAAACGGGTCGTAACGGGTCAAAAGCACTTAGGATAAGTTTCGTTTTAGTATGTAGGCTTTTTTAAACCATATTACTTGAGTTGCTACACTCATTTGGTTTACGAACCCTCATGCTACCCGATCATCCGAATAGGTTCGTTTATTAATGTAGTTACCTATGTTAGGTGCCGTTTGATTCCGTAATCTTCTAGCTTTGCTTGGTGGATATCTAAAGTCTATTGAGCAAATCTCAAGTGAGTACATAGACCCCTCTTTTACTGTTTTCCAAACGTTTTGGGGTGAAACACATGTGCCTACTTGTTATTTTCATGCTTTCCATGTTTTCATATCATATACTTGTTATGTTCATTAGTACACTATTAGTACATAATTTCATTTTCTTTTGCTATGTATGTTTACTTAGCATATTTAGCACATTGATTTACATGAATTTTCTACTTTTTCTATCTATGTTAACTTAGCATATTTAGCACATTGATTTACATGACTTTTCTGCTTTGTATGTTAACTAAGCATACTTAGTACATTGCTTTCATCACATGTTTACAATTTGATATGACATTTGGTTTGTTCAACGAGTCTAAATTACATTCATTAACATTAGCTACGCCGCTCAGTAGTAAGTAATGGTACCATAGGACTTGACAAATCCCGTTCCTGATAACATTTTACTTTGATAATATTTACTCTAAGGTTATCCTGCTGTCTCAAGGCTTGAATGTATGTGTTTACTTACCGCATAAATGTTTGTATCAGTAATGCATGTATTTATTTAGTTATTTTACAAAACATAATTTTTGATTTATTCAAAATACTTTGTTTTGTACATTTTTACTTGTGGTTTAAGTAGTCTCATTTTACTTACCATACATAACTTTTGTTTACACATTACATGGTTTATATTCAACTTGGGTTATACTATGACATTTGACTATTGGATTAAACGTGGATATTTTATAATGTTGGTTGGTTTGAGTGACTTAAATAACGAGGTGTGTGTAATATGGTACAAGCATGGTGGATACGCCGCTGGTACTTCCTATATATAAGTGCTTCTATAATATTACATATCGTAGCGTCATTTAAACCACTTCAGTTTAGACATTTTACATTTACAACACATTTTACAATTAAACATTGTTTTTTCAAAAAACTTGGTTTATACAAACTCTTTTTACTTGGTTATTCTTTTAACCATACAATATTCTTTTATATATATACATATCATCTGATTTTGCTAACGTTTTTTTATTGATTTATAAAACAAAACAATTAACAAGGTTCATGACTTATTTTTATTAAACTTTTACTTTAAACTCAAGTCATGAATTCAATTTTCACAAAACCTATGTATCTCACAGGCATTTTTATGCTGACGTACCTATTTTCACATGTGTTTTCAGGAGCTGTTGCTTAGGATGTTCGTGACATACTATGGCGGACCTGTGCCTTAGAGATTTAAAATGAAGATAGAACTAGTTTAATTATGTGGTGTACTACTTGTTTCAGTTATTTTAAGACAATGTAACTCTTTGTTTGATGAATAAAACATAACTTTTAAATGCCATGGTTGTGAAACAATAATTCTGTTGCAACACTCCCCGACGTTTCCCCCATGATTTGATGTTTTACGTGGTCGGGGTGTGACAGATTTTACCTGGAGGGTTTCCAATCTGTGCCCCACCAAAACCATGACCGTGAGCACCATGTTCATGTCCACATCCTTGGCCATCGTTTTGGTTAGCATTAAGCTGTTCCATGGCAGTATTGATGTGTTGGGCTATGAGTTGTGCCAACTCTTCCGGTGTGCTAGGTAGTCCAGAACCCTGTCTTGCTTTTGGCGGCATTTCGTCGTTTCTATTATTACAACAATAATACTCACATAAGACGATAACCTAAAATAATTCAATCATTAAATGCTAGTGGACCAAACATTGCGCACGGATAACATCCACATATTAATGAGAATAAATTTTTAAACCAAAAGTAATTCACTGACATTATCATAGAAATTAACAAACTTGTTTCTAGTACATACTGACTACCTTCGGCATGTCTACGTCGACACCCAAAACAAGTTCACACAAAATTTCCACATAATATCCCAAAAAGTAACTGGCACGCAGGCCCCAAACCAAGAGTATCAAAATGTCTAATAAAAAACCCATCCAAACAAACAACAGACAAGCATCAACGCTTCAAACCTAAGAATTCTAACCTCTCACTGACAAGCTTCTCCAGGTCCACTATCCTCCAGTGCATCTGGTCCATCACACTGTCATCTAAAACCTTCAACTCCTCGTACCAACCCATCTGTCCCTCGAGGTCCTTCACCTTACCCTTGGCTGAGTCCAGATCTCCGCGCAGAGTGGCGAACTGTCAATCGCAGTGGCAACATCGGTTTACCCAATCCCCTTTCTGCTTCTTGGAAGCAGATGTCGTCTCAGCGTGTGACGTAGATGCGATCTCCCCAGCTGGGCTATTCCTCTTCCTACGACGATAGTAAACCAAAAGAGGCGTAGTAGGAGCGCGTGACTCAATGACTGGTAAAAATGACTTGGAAGAAATAGGTGGAGGGATCTCAGCGATAGGCTCGATCACAGCAGCAGGTGGGACGACTGATGGCTCTAACGGTTGAGCCGTGACAATAGTGGCGTCCACCAATGGTGCGATACTAAGAGATCCTCCAAAAATAAGGACACCTCTAATCACTTTATCCATAACTGGTACAATGTCAGATGATTGTCCCGTCTCATGAATCGAGAGAGGAGTATCATCGTCATCATCTATCCACCCGTTGCTAGAGAAAGCGTATCGGGGGTCTACCTTGTCACACCCTGGCTTTGCGGAAGCGTGGGTTAATTTTGGTGTGACTTCTTAATACCATAGCACAATCACAACCATGCTATATGAAAATAAAACCACGATGTTCATCCGTTCAACAAGTTTTAAAAGTTACCAAGACAACATTGTTTAAAAGTCGACACAAGAAACAAAGTACAACCATGACATAACTAAAATCTTGTTCACGAGACACAACAAAAAAAAACATGAATAAAAGCACAGTTTAAGACTTGTGACCCGTCCAGGCAAAGGTCACATTTCCTAAACTTGGATGACATCATTATTCCTATGCAGCTTGACGGCATTGCATACCTTGCCAGATCCCTAGTTTCCTGAAATACATGTAATTTGAAAAATCAACATAAAGTTGAGCGAGTTCATGTATAAGTGAGTATGTATAAACCTTTGTAATATGTCTGTATGTATGAAAAATCCCTGGTATGTAGCAATTAAGGAAAAAGAGATCACCATTGGGTTGCAAAGCCAAGGATATGTGTGAAGTGATGCAGGAAGACTCAAACCTAGCGGATTTATGCGTCGGGCTCAAAGTCACCCCATGGTCCGTACAGTGGACTCAGGAGCTGGGCTCGCTACACCCAAATAGATCTATCGCTCTTGACCCTCGGTCCTACAATGAGGATTAATGGCCCCAAGTAAAGCCTACCCACTCACATGATCTAAGTAGTAAACCCTCCTTAAGCTAACCATACCATGTATAATAGTGTATGTAAATATTGTAACATGTATTCCACCCCCGAAGTATAAAAACTGAAAACAGTTAAGAGAAAAGGGGGACATGAACTCACAGAAGTTCGTATCCTGAAATGTAAGTCTACAACTCAACCTGCTGTGTGGCGACCTACACGTACTAATGCCTATTAGACGGATGGCCGTGCTTTGGCTTAGGGTTTAACGTTTTTAGAGAAATAGTTAGGTAACTATTCCGTATTCACACTTCTTATTTACTTTATATTTCCTTCCCAATGATGGGGGTTTTTATACATGTACGCGTTATAATTCCGATTAATATATTTTAAGTCCCACTTGAAATATATATTTTTAACACTTGTCTAAAATATTCTAACTTCAAAATATATATATTTTTCTAAAAAATATTATATTTTACCTTATACAATTTCTGAAATATACATAAGTTACGTTTTAGAGTTCACGTTGTAACAACAATACCGGTGTAACTTAAATATTTATTTGTGAGAGTGTTGGTATTATTTTGGAGTCATAATCTCGTGAGATTTTCAAGTTATATTATTTTTATCCTAAAAATAATATATATATCCAGTTCACAAAGTAATCAAATAATTACACAAGAGTTTTAGTAATAAATATATGTTCTAACTATATATTTATCAAATTTTATTTACGAAAACCAACCTCCGTCACTTTAATATTTTTGTAATAAAAATCATGGCGAAGTTTATTTTGAAAACCACGTTAAAAATATATTTGTAAACATTTGTTAGAAAAATATTACTAAGTGTTGTAATTCTAGAAAAATTTCGCCAGAGTTTCCTTTGTAAATGGAGGTGTCCACGCTTACTAGCGTATCATTTTTTTTCAAAATCATTTAAACAATTTACCAACCAACAACATACAATATTTACTCACTAGTCTTGACAAAAATAAGACTAAATCATAACTCATGAACTTGAGAGTTTTGTAAGAATATGTAGTAAATCACCAACACATTTAGTGGGTCTTGTTATCTTTAAAAACATGATTAGTTTCTTAAAAACTTTATTTTTAAAGAATTTGGAGTTTAACAACTTCTAGTCATAATTTACAAAAATGTTTCTTTGTTAAACTTTCTTTCTACACAAGTGTTCCTACACTTGTTTGCTTACTAAAAATGATTTTAGTTCATACAAGATCTGGGTTTTAACAAGACTAGTATTTTTCACTTGGTTCTTCCGAAGAACCACTTGTAGATCTTTAGATCTACAAGTTTATAACCTTATTTTTCTAGAAAAATTATGTTTATTCAAGTTTCAAGTTCATGGTGGATGGTTTCATCATCTTTCGTATTTCTAACACTAACATCTTACTAGTTCATGTTCTTGAACATGATCTAGCATATCTAGATGATGATCCATCCAACTTTTACTAACAAACAACATCAAATAATCATAACTACACCAGATTTACATGATTTACACACATAACTTCTCTTTATCCACCCTTTAACACTTTATGTTTAAGACTTGTTCATGTTCTTTAGAGTTTCTTAATTTTTCACCATTAAATCATCTATTAACCACCAAAAACAAGATCAAGATGATGATTAGAAGCACTTACTACTAGCACAAGGCTAAGGAAGAAACAAGGCGTAAATGTGGTGGATAAAAGAAAACAAGGGTGGTCTTTGAACTTCCGAGTGCACCGAGCCTTCTTGTATGATCTCTTGCACCTTTGTATGTCCTTAGAATGGATGATGAAGTTTGAATGATAGTGATGGTGGTGATGGTTGTGTTCGGCCGAAACCAAGCAAAAGGGAAGGAGAGAGAGCAAGTTTGAGTTGGTGATTTGTGAATGAGAGTTCTTAACCTTTGGTGTTTATGTATAATCCATCTTCCTTATTACCCACCATGTATTATGTTCTCTAGATAACCAACATTTAGGAATAAAATAATCAAAAGAAGCAATGGTGTGTCCCACCCTTGGAACTTTCGAAGAGAAGGGGGGTATGGGGTTAGGTGGTGATGATTTAGTTAGGATCTAGTTAGTTTCTAATGATATTTAGTTAGTGTATTAAGTGTGTTATCTAATATAAAGGGTGTTAGGGTGTTTGGGGACCCTAACTAGCTCAGAAAGGTAAAAACAAGGTGTTTGGCAATATTTTTATGTTCCGGGTAAAGTCCGGTTGTTCGGTTGGATATTGATCTGTTAAAGTGTTAAATAAAGCTTTAAAGTGTCTTTTATATTGTTTTTAGTGACACATTAAATTCCGAACACTTTGGAAAATATCTAAGACTAGTTTGCCAAGTTTTTGCACTTAACTAGCATTGTTAAATGCTGAATTTTGGTAAGTAGTGCAGAATTTTGTAATTAAAGTATGTTTTTGGCACTTCCGGGCACTATAACTATCACCTAGTGTCACAACTTTATGATCCTCACCTCCCTACACTCACTATCATTGTAGTACTTTATTCCCGGCTCATACTGGCCTCAAAAATATTGTCTGTCCAGGTGCTGGCATTGTCAGCATTTTGTCTGGGTTATCCGCTCACTGTGCTTTGTGCATCATGGTTGTCACTAAAGTTTGTGTGTAAATAATAGAGTGACAGTATAAAGTGTGATGCATGAGTATGTATGTAACAGAAATCAGTAAGCAGTTTAATCACAATTGTAACCAAGCACAGTAAATAAGCACTAATTAAATATTAATTAATGTGTACGGATACCTGGGTTTGCGAGGGTTGTCACATTCTCCCCCCGTTAGAGAAATTTCATCCCGAAATTTTAGGCTCTGCTTCTAGTTGCAGGGGTCTTGGGAAACAAATGGGGGTATTTCTCTTTCATGCGATCCTCATGTTCCCACGTGAATTCTGGACCGTATCTTGCATTCCATCGAACTTTGACGAGTGTGACACTGCTCCTGCGCGTTTTGTTAACTTTCCAATCCGTAACCTCAACGGGTTCTTCAGTGAAGTGGAGCGTGTCGTCGATATGAACTTCGTCAGCAGGAATGATCACTGTCTCCTGGGTTGGACTCTTTTTCAGGTTTGATACATGGAATGTATCATGAACGCCATTAAGTTCAGCAGGCAGGTCCAACTTGTATGCTACAAGCCCAATCCTTTGCAGGATTCTGAACGGGCCAATGTAACGCGGATTCAACTTCCTATGCTTTCCAAAGCATGCCACACCCTTCCAGGGTGAAACCTTCAATAAAACCATATCTCCCACCTCAAACTGTAGAGGTTTCCTTCTTTGATTTGCATAGGCTTTCTGTCTGTAACGAGCCGCCTCAATGCGCTTTTGAGTTTGTGCAATTTTGTCTGTCGTCTCTTGGAGTATTTCGGGACCAACAAGCTGTCTATCACCCTCGTCAGCCCAGCATAGTGGTGATCGACACTTGCGTCCATAAAGAGCTTCAAATGGCGCGACTCCAATACTTGTGTGGTAGCTGTTGTTGTATGAAAACTCGACTAATGGTAAGTGATTATCCCAGCTACCACCTAGGTCCATTACACATGCTCTCAGCATATCTTCCAACGTCTGAATAGTTCTCTCACTTTGGCCATCAGTCTGCGGGTGAAACGCAATACTTAGATTCAACTGTGAGCCAAAAGCCTCTTGGAAAGACTGCCAAATTCTTGACACGAAGAGTTCCATCTCTAGCAAAGATAATCGAGAGAGGCACTCCATGACGTACAACAATCTCTCGCATGTATATTTCAGCAAGTTTACTGGTGTTGTCTTTCTCCTTGATTGGCAGGAAGTGCGCAGACTTGGTTAGACGGTCTACTATCACCCAAATTGTATCATGGCCTCTAGGTGTCTTTGGCAACTTTGTTATGAAGTCCATTGAAATCTGCTCCCACTTCCATTTGGGTATTTCAGGTTGCTGCAGGAGACCTGAAGGCTTTTGGTATTCGGCCTTAACCTTGGCGCACGTTAAACATTTACTAACATATACTGCAACATCGCCCTTCATCCTAGGCCACCAATAGAAATCCTTGAGATCCTAGTACATCTTATCCGCTCCGGGATGAATTGAGTACCGCGACTTGTGGGCTTCATAAAAAATAACCTTCCTCAAACCACCAAACAGAGGAACCCAAATCCGTTTCATGAAGCATAAAGTTCCTTCCTCGTTTGGTATTAACTGCTTCTCCATCCCCCGGAGATATTCGTCCTCAATATTCCTTTCTTTCAAAGCTTCTCTCTGTGCGGAATGAATGCGCAGAGAGAGGTCTGTCTGGACAATCATCTCCAAAGCCCTAACCCTTATGGGCTTGATCCTCTCTTTTCGACTCAGGGCATCAGCGACTACATTTGCTTTCCCTAGGTGGTATTTGATCTCGCAATCATAATCATTTAACAGCTCTACCCAGCGTCTTTGCCTCATGTTGAGTTCCTTCTGATCGAATATATGTTGTAAGCTTTTGTGATTAGTATAAATTATACATCGCGTACCATACAAATAGTGTCGCCAAATCTTCAATACAAATACCACCACGCCTAACTCCAAGTCGTGCGTGGTATAGTTTCTCTCGTGAGTCTTCAACTGGCGTGACGCATAAGCTATAACTTTCTGGCGCTGCATCAGCACGCAACCCAAGCCTTGACGTGAGGCGTCACAATATACCACGAAGTCATCCGTTCCTTCGGGTAGCGATAGGATCGGTGCGTCACAAAGTTTGTTCTTCAACAACTGAAACGCTTTTTCCTGCTTTTCACTCCAATCAAACTTTTTTTTCTTCTATGTGAGCGCGGTCAGAGGTTGAGCGATTTTAGAGAAATCCTCAATGAACCTTCGGTAATAACCAGCCAAACCTAAGAACTGTCGAATCTCAGTTGGCGTCTTTGGAGTCTCCCAATTTTTGATCGCCTCGATCTTTGTGGGATCAACATGGATTCCATTTCCATTAACCACGTGTCCAAGAAATTGGACTTCACGCAGCCAGAACTCGCACTTCGAGAACTTAGCGTATAACTTTTCCTTCTTAAGTAGCTCTAGAATAGCTCTTAAGTGTTGTTCATGCTCGTCCTTCGTCTTCGAGTAGATTAGAATGTCATCAATAAACACAATTACGAACTTGTCCAAGTACGGCTTGCAGACTCTATTCATTAAATCCATCAAAACTGCCAATGCGTTCGTTAACCCAAACGGCATTACCAGGAACTCGTAATGTCCGTAACGAGTCCGATAGGCCGTTTTCGGGATACTTTCCTCTTGTATCCTTAGTTGATGATATCCTTATCGAAGATCGATTTTTGAATAAAAGCTCGAACCTTGCAGCTGATCAAACAGGTCATCGATTCTCAGCAGGGGATATCTATTCTTGATAATCAACTTAATAAGCTCGCGGTAGTCTATACACATACGAAAACTACCATCCTTCTTTTTGACGAACAGTACTGGAGCTCCCCAAGGTGAGAAGCTTGGCCTGATAAATCCTTTATCCAATAGCTCCTGAAGTTGTGTTGACAACTCCTGCTTCTCTGAAGGCGCAAGTCTATAGGGTGCCTTGGCTACAGGCGCGGCGCCTGGAACCAAATCAATGTGAAATTCGACTTGCCTTTGAGGCGGTAATCCTAGCAAGTCTTCTGGAAAGACTTCAGGATATTGTTTTACAACTGGGATGTCTTTGATCTTTGGCTCAGCAGCTTCTTTATCCACGATGTGTGCTAAGAATGCAACACATCCCTTTTGTAAACACTTTCTAGCTTTCAGGCAGCTAATAATTCTCAGTGGCGTATCACGCTTCTCTCCGTGCACTACGATCGTCTCTCCATCTGCCATTGGGATGCGGATGGTCTTCTCGTGGCAAAAAATCTCGGCTTTGTTACTTGATAGCCAATCCATCCCGACCACCACGTCAAAACTTCCCAATTCAACTGGTAGTAGATCCAAAGTGAACTCGTATTCTCCTAGCTCAATCACGCATCCTCTGATGACTTCACCCGTTTCAACTAGTTTCCCATTCCCAATTCAATCGAGTACGGAACGTCTAACTTACTAGGTGTCAACCCAAGTATATTCTTAAATTCTAATGATACGAAACTATAATCGGCACCAATATCAAACATAATAGATGCAAAACGTTGGTTTACAGGGAACTTACCGGTGACTACGTTCGGATCCTGTCGCGCTTCCCTTGCGCTGATGTTAAAGACTCTTCCACGGCCTTGATTCAGCTTTGGGCATTCTCTCTTAAAGTGCCCAACATCTCCACAATTGAAACATCCTGGCCCTCGGCCATTCCCATTTCCATTTCCACCTTGAGCGTTATTTTGGTTGCGATTTCCACTCCCAGCATGATTTGCAAAATTCCCACGGTTTTCGTTTCCTTTATTATTCCCTTGTGGGCGATTTCCATTACCATTACCATTCCCATGACTTCGATTACCACCACGTCCGGTACCAGTTCCGGCCCAACACGTATCCTTCGAGTGGCCGCTCTTCCCACATGACTCGCATTTTCTCAATCCGCGTGGGCCATAATGATGGCGCTGGCATGTATCACACCTGGGCAGAGTGCCCATATAACCTTTTCCTCTGATTTCAACACCTGTTTTGGCCCTGGCCGGTGTGCTCGACTCATCTTTCTTGCTCACAACGTTGGTACCTTGCTTGAAATTCGAAAATTTTCGCTTGTTTTCCCCAGACGACTCCACGTGAGTCTCTTTCTTCTTCGGCTCCGAGATGGAAAATTTGTTCAACCTAATGGCATCTTCAGTAAGCGCCACACTGAGGTCTATGGCTTCTATGATCGTGGCAGGTTTGGACGTGGTAACCATACTCATTATCTGAGGTTCCAGTCCCCAGATAAATCTCTCAACACCTTTAAACTCGGGTGTGACCATGTGCGGCACTACGTGAGATAAATCATGAAACCTTTGAACATATTCCGCAATCTTAGGACCATCCATTCTCCGATGCCAGAACTCAGTTTCTAACCTTTGTATTTCAGCACGCGAGCAGTACTTCTTTCTCATTAACTCTTTTAACTCAGCCCAAGTTAACGCATAAGCATCAGCTTCTCCTAAAGTTTGCACTTGCAAATTCCACCACGATAGGGCTCCATCCAGAAACAGCCCTGAGATGTAGGTTACTTGTTGCTCGGGAGCGCATTTGCTCATTCTTAAGATAGAGTCTGTCTTTTCAGCCCACCTAACAAACGCAACCCGCACCTCCTGTGCCGTCGAAATTCACGGGCTTACAGTCGAGAAACTGCTTGTAGGTGCACCCTGCACATACGTTAAAATTTACCAACGGTATTAGCGGACGTGCTATAAATATCCAAATGTATGGTAATATGTCTCAAGCCACTTGACATTACCATGGGGTGGATTGTTGTTGTCGTTGTTGCTTGAATGGCTCCTGCTTGTTCCTCCTTGGGAGGCTGCATATTGAGCTATGGCTGCAACAATGATCCCTTGGAGTTCCACTTCTGTAGTGGGCATGCGTACATCACGTCTTGGAGGCATCTTCTAAAAGATGATCATATAGGTCAGGTCATAGTAAGTATGATAATTATACATATACAGTAACGTTCATCCACACATAACATCTCATGGTATAAATTAAAACGTATAACCCAACAAAGCATGTAGTGAGAATGTTGCCATTGAGCTTTTCATTAATCACGACCACAATAATGTTTTACAATTTTAATAGTACATCACATGTCAAAGTAAGATCGTGGGGCTACATCACCACCAAAAGTACAAATCTGTCTACACCTATCATATACAAAAAGTGTGATCTCTCAAAAGGCTTCGTAAGCTAGCTCAATAGCGACCTTCTCACCAAAATATCGACCTGCATAAAACCAAAAATATGCCTATGCTGATGGCGATGGAGGAGGATGAAAATGAGAGAAGAGCAAACGACGCATGTGTAACCAGTCCTCCTCTAAGGCACGATAGGCGCGCAGCAAATATGCTATCTGCTGCTCAGAAGTCATGAAACGAGCGTCTGAATCAGGGGAAAGTGGACGAGGAGTGTGTGGTGCTGTAAATGGGGTCTGACAATGACAAGATGGACGTGGAGCTCTCTCCAAATCCTAAATACGACGTGTCAATGCATCCTGCTGTATCATCAAGGAAGTAAGGATGTCCTCCGTAGAGTACCCAACATGGTACATGTGGTACGGATCAGACAGTGGCATGATAGGGGGCGTAGTCCATAAAAATAGCTCGCTAGACGGTATAAAAGATGGTGCAGTAGGTGGTGCAACAGAAAGAAACTGAGGTGTGAACGGTAAAGATGATGGCAACACGGGTGGAACAAAAGTAGGATGAGAAATCTGTGGTATAAGCTGGCTACCTCCGGACATGAAAGGAGCGTGACCAAAAGGCTATCGCGATGAACCCTCCCCAGGACGTGGTAGAGGGATGTCCTGGAGAAAGGTAATCGGAAGATCAGTGTGGTGAACATCTGTGGTGTGTGGGGGAATCAAGGGAATATCAGTGGGTGCAGTAAAATGTACTACTAGAGGTGTAACAGGTAACACAAATGGTGGGTAATCGTCATCGATCCACCCGTTACGGGTGTCGGCGTAACGTGGATCTATATGAGTAGCAAAAGGTGCATGGTCCAACAGTACCGGCACAGGATCGGGAAATGGTGCATCAACAACAGATCCTCTATCAAGGGTGGAGCAACAGCGAAAAGATCAACAACGGGTATATCACCAACAAGAGGTGCAGCGGCTGGTGCATCCTCATGTACATGGTCATGCTCTAATGCAGGGTCAGGAGCAACTACTGGCTCTAGGGCCACATCAGGCTCTGGGTCAACAAGATCCATATCGAAATCAGCAGGGATGTCAAGCAAAGGGTCAATAGGGTCTACAGGCGCCTCTAGGGGCTGATCCATGTGGATAAACTCAATATCATGGTCAGGATCGAAATCAGGGGGAAAGATCAGCTCAAAAGCGTCATCGACCTCATGTTCGAACTCGAACTCGTGCGATGGACCGGGTGCGGCTGACATCGCCATGTCAGGGTCAGAAGAGTGAGACTGCACACCATGGTCTTGCGAAGATGCAGATACCACAGACTCCAATGAGTCCGGGACAGGTGAACCAATAGGAAGCTCCTCCACAGGGGCCTCAGCGATGGGAAGAATAACGTCAGCACCAATAGGGGCCCTACCCTCATAGTCAGCCTCAGGCGGATCCTCCTCAAACAGATCGATGTCATCATCAGAAACGACAGCGAGTGGCACATCAACCACTAGAAAAACAGCAAGCGGTATGGGAGCAGGGATCACCGCAAGTGGTAAATCCCCAGCAGGAAGGCCATCAGCAGGCTCAACTCCGACATCAGGCAGCGCGAATGGTTGGAAATCATTGTCGTCTGTGCTGGTGGTGTCTGATGTGTAGACCTCTCCCTCTGAAGGGATCTCGTTATCTGACACGATCGCCATGGGGTCTAGTGTGTCCGATACTCCTGTGTCTGACGATGAAACCATGACGTCTGTAAAACAATCACATATATGCATATATATATCAATCATAAAGTCAAATAAACAGGTTAGCCACAATAAGGCAAACAAGTAATCATCCTAGTCTTCCCTAGACTATCCTACCCAGTCTCTCCGACTAAATTCCCTGATCTCTAAGACCAAATTTTTCCCAGTCTCTAAGACTAAATCCTCCCTCAGCCTCTAAGACTGATCCTCCCTCAGTCTCTAACTGATCCTCCCTTAGTCTCTAAGACTGATCCTCCCTCAGTCTCTAAGACTGATCCTCTCTCAGCCTCTAAGACTGATCCTCCCTCAGCCTCTAAGACTGAAATATATAAATTTTGAAAAAGTGTATTTGTGCCTTTTATTTGTAAAAATGTTTTGTATCCTGGATCTGGACATTTAGTGTATGCAATGTAAAATGTTTTCGTGAGAGCCCTAGTGATCATAGTCTAGACTCGAGAAAGAATCCTAGTTCGCTATGATCGATGCTCTGATACCAAGCTGTCACACCCTAGCTTTGCGGAAGCGTGGGTTAATTTTGATTTGACTTCTTAATACCATAGCACAATTACAACCATGCTATATGAAAATAAAACCATGATGTTCATCCGTTCAACAAGTTTTAAAAGTTACCAAGACAACATTGTTTAAAAGTCGACACAAGAAACAAATTACAACCATGACATAACTAAAATCTTGTTCACGAGACACAACCAAAAAAAACATGAATAAAATCACAGTTTAAGACTTGTGACCCGTCCAGGCAAAGGTCACATTTCCTAAACTTGGATGACATCATTATTCCTACGCAGCTTGACGACATTGCATACCTTGCCAGATCCCTAGTTTCCTGAAATACATGTAATTTAAAAAATCAACATAAAGTTGAGCTAGTTCATGTATAAGTGAGTATGTATAAACCTTTGTAATATGTCTGTATGTATGAAAAATCCCTGGTATGTAGCAATTAAGGAAAAAGAGATCACCATTGGGTTGCAAAGCCAATGATATGTGTGAAGTGATGCAGGAAGACTCAAACCTAGCGGATTTATGCGTCGGGCTCAAAGTCACCCCATGGTCCGTACAGTGGACTCAGGAGCTGGGCTCGCTACACCCAAATAGATCTATCGCTCTTGACCCTCGGTCCTGTAACACCTGTGCCTTCACGGCCATCAAACAAATACCGAACCAATGAAATATTATATTTCATACTTGGGATTGGTAAAAATATGTGTATCTTTTGCACATATCAACTCTTGTTCAATTTCAAACTCTAAATCGCTTTCTGGAAGGTTATACGCGCACTAATGCGTAAATATAACCAGTTTAATGCAACAAACACTCCGGAATAGTGAAATAGGTTTAACATACCTAAAATAACCTTTACATAACTTAGATATAAGTTTTGGAAGGTTTGGTGTGGTGAAATCAAAGTTAATTCGCTTACAGGGACTAAACTTGACAAACTGCGAAAGTATGCCAATTTGAACTGTAACAGACATTCCGGAACATGACCATAAGTTAAACATACCATAAATATCCTTTACATAGCTTAGAAATAGGCTTTGAGGGGTTCGGTGTGCTAAAATAAACTTTTGTGTCATTCAGGGACTAAAAGTGTCAAAAAGTGCACAAGTTTGCATTTTCGCGCATAACTTACGTTCTGAATACATCCGGACATCCAAAAATTTATGGAAGCATGACTATATTTTATTTTAGTGTTCGCCTTAAGAAAAATCCATTCGTTTCGTCATTTGGATCGTTTTTCGCGCTTATGCGCATTCCGTCGTAATTAAGCGAACATCGCGTCCGTACGGCCAAACGAACCGACATCCGAGATATTTTTTAGCACATTTTAAGTTCCCTATACTTTAACTTCATTTTAGAGCTTTGAAATAGGGTTAACGGGGCTTAAACGTGTCAAAAGTGCATCAAAAACCAAGTTTAGGGGCTGCAGGGACCAAAACTGTAAATCTGCCAAAGTTGTTACCTTGAGGACCTCAACATTGACAGTGTTGAGGTCCGTAAGCTAAGGTCAGACAGCAGAAACTTGGCAGAATGCATTGAATCTGGTCCATTACTCTTGCACATGGTATTCTAAATACTATGGGCTGATTAGGAGGTGCACATCGTATTGTAAAACCATGAGCCCAAGTGTAGGGGTGAGATCGAAGCACGGAAATCGAGAAACGATCCTAACGGTGGACCGTTTACTATAAATACCCAACCCCCCTTCCATTCAAAACCCACCAAATCTGATCCAAATGCTCTAAGTTGAGGTTTTCGCTTCATACCTGAGCTATTCGATCACGATTAGCATTCGGGGACCCTGGGTAAGTATTCTTTCGTTCTTTTCCTTATTTTTACTGCTTTTCGAGTCAGAAAGTCAAACTTTGTTTGACTTTCAGCGTTGACCAGTAATGGTCAATGCGAAGTTCGTTTGAACTTCGCAACGTGAGTGTAATCACGTTGGTTATAGTCCCTTGGGACTATGCCTACTGATTACCACGTTGTCTAGGGTCGTAGGGTAAGCGATCTGATAAATCGCTTATACCTCGAACCCGACCCATTTGGTCGATCATTAGGATCCGACCAAACACAGTAGGTGACCATAGTAGGTAGGGAATAACCTTCCGAGGTTATACCCTATGGTCACATCGTTTAAGTAGTTGTATGATAGGTAGTTTATATGCCTTAGGTAAATTACCAGAATACCCTTTTCATGTATAATTGGTAATTAAGCATATGTAACCTAAACTTTTGTCACGTAACTGATTATGTAACATGTTTAGGCATATAACACTTGTCATAGGGCTAGTTAGGCGGTCCAAACGCGTTTCACGCGAACGACGCGTTAAAGTAGCATAAGCTACCTAAACGGGTCGTAATGGGTCGTAAACATTTAGGTTAAGTTTCATTTAGTATGTAGGCTTTGTTAAACCAAATGACACGAGTCTCTACGCTCGTTTGGTTTACAAACCCTAATGCTACCCAGTCTTCCGATCTAGGTCCGGTTAATTAACATAGTTACCTATATTAGGTGCCGTTTGATATCCGCGATCTCTAGCAGTGTTTGGTTGTTACTCAAGGACTTCTGAGCAATCTCAAGTGAGTACATAGACCCCTCTTTTACTGTTTTCCAAACTGTTTTGGGGTGGAACACATGTGCCTACTTGTTACTTTCATGCTTTCCTGTTTTCACATCATATACTGCTATGTTCGTTAGTACATTATAGTACATGATTTCATTACATTTTATGCTATGTATGTCAATTGCGTTCATACTTAGTACATCGTTTTACATTTACATTTTATGCTATTTATGTCCATTACGTGCATACTTAGTACATTGTTTTTCATCACATGCTTACATTTTGGTATGGCATTTGGTTTGTTTACATGGGACAATACATTCATTAACACCGATCATGCCGTTCGTTAGTAGGTAGTGGTACCATAGGAATTGACAACTCCCGTTCCGGACGTCCCAGGGAAAGGGGATGAAAGGAATGACCGAATTCGTTGTTATAAAGACAGATAGACCTTTAATTTGTTTAAAGGGTTTATCACCACAGTCGCCAGGCTTGGATGTATGCATATTCACAATACCGCATAAATGTTCATATTAAATAGTTCCATGCATTTACACAAAACATAGCTTTGATTTAAACCAAGTTTTACTTCAATACTTTGTTGTTGTGCATATGGTTTAGTTGAGACATTTCACTTGCCATACATGACATTTTGACATAGACATTTGACATGGATATTTGACATAGACATTTGACATGGATATTTGACATAGACATTTGACATGGATATTTGACATAGACATTTGACATGGATATTTGACATAGACATTTTCACATGATTTACATCTTGACATGAACATTTTACATTGTTTGGTTTGGTTTGATTAAGTGATTAAGTAACGATACGTGTGTAATATGATACAAGCATGGTGGATACGCCGCGGGTACTTCCTATATATAAGTGTTTGTATGGTATTACATGTCGTAACGCTATTTGAATCATTTCAGTTTGATATATAGAACATTTCATACAAATAACATACTTTTCACAAGACATTGATTTATAAACAACTTATCTTATGCAAACATATCTTACTTGGTTATTCATTTAACCTTACATTTATTTATACTTATCATCTGATCTTATCGTTTTTCAAATGATTTAAAAGACAAAGCAAACAACAAGGTTCATGACTAAACATTTTCTTAAACATAAGTCATGAATCTTATTTTCACAAAACCTATGTATCTCACAGGCATTTTTATGCTGACGTACCTATTTTCACATGTGTTTTTCAGGAGCTGTTGCATAAGATGATCAAGATACACATAGGCAGACTTGGGCTTTAGTGACAATAAAAGATGCAAGACTAGTTAATTAAGTTGTATTTCTTTGTTTGTTTAGACATTGTAACACTTTTAATTAATAAAACGAAACTTCAATTGCCATGGATTTGAAACAATTAATTCTGTTACAACACTCCCCGATGTTTCCGCCACGTTTAGTATGTTCCACGTGGTCGGGGTGTGACAGAAAAGATGGTATCAGAGCCAATGGTTATAGGGAATTAGGTTATTAGTAATTAGTAATGCTTTGACCTAGTCTATAACCTTCTTAGGACCCTAACGCGAGTTTACTTGCGTTTAGTCATAAAACAATACCGTCACCTATCCTTAGGCGACGACCACAACAAGAACATAAATTTCAAAACCGCTTTGAAAACTAATCATCTGTTCTAGGATGATTGATTACTAGGTTTTGAACTCTCTATTATATGGTTTTGAACCCCTTTGAGTTTTCAAAACTTCGTCAAGGTTTTGGGTTTTAAATAATGTGAACACGTGCAAACTGGAAGGGTGAATGCCTGTATTCTGGGTTTTCTGGCTAGGCAAGCACTTCGTATACATCTCATCAGACGCGAGACCAGTTGTGCTTACCTGGGAATTCTTGGGATGAGTGTTCACTTATAGGCGAGCATGTCTTCGCGATACATTATTTTTGACCCATTTACTTTGATTAGTCACCGTCTCATTTGTTTGCCTTAGGTAACAAACAAATGATCACAATTTTCATTCGTTACCATTCTGTATTGATTATCCAATAACCTTTCACTCGTTTCTTCCTCTGTCTTTCATTTTCTTCTAGAATGTCTATTCCTCTCAGCACTGGTCAAATGTCCGAGCAAACAGCCAAATTTGCCCAGCAAATAGGCGAGGTGATACTGAAGTCTGTGGATCTAGGCATTTCCATGGCTCGTCTCAACAATGAAGTCTCTCGTCTCGACAATGAAGCCACTCAAGAACCATCGAAGGCGGCGGAAGTCAAGCCTGCACCAAAATCAAGGAAGCGTAAGGCTTCAATGAAACCCGCAGCGGTTACACCTAATCAAGCGGGACCTAGCCAGGTAGCGATGCCACCAGCTAGGAAGCCGTACTTGGGAGCTGCCCCATGGTGCAAGCGATGTAACCGTCATCATTTAAACCTCATACCCTGCTCCAAATGTACCTACTGTGGACGGTGGGGACATCTGATTAATACATGCCGCTTTGTTGCCCAACACAAAGCTGTTACAAACCTTGCTGCTAACCAACCACAAGTCAACCCTACTCAAGCTCGTTTCCCGCGTGGTACTTGCTACAACTGTGGCGATACGAGCCATTTTAGGAACAACTGCCCGAAGATAGTCAGTGCAAATCCAAACCTTGGATGAGCATTCGGCTGAACAAAGGATGATGCTGTCTTATGCCTTTGTTTCTTTTGTTTTCGTGTATTGTGAAACAATATGTTTTGTTCATAAATAAAAGTTGTTCGCAATTCTGAAATACAAGTATAATTACATGTGTTTATGGCATTTCCCTATAATACCTACATTAAGGAACGATGTTCCTTACAAACTACTCTGGTCATTCTCTCTCTCAAATGATCGCTCATGATTCCTTCAAAAAATTTTAAGTACTCGTTTCATTCTAAGAAACAAAGTACAAAGAATAAAGTGACATTATGAGTGATCATGCTTCTGCACATCTGTGCTTTTGAATCCTTGGTTAGATAACTAAGGATATTTTCAAATCTCTTACCCATTACGTTTTGATTTTTTTTCAACATACACAGTACAAGTATTTCAACACAATCTTCATGATCTCAAAACATTTTCATATATTTTGAAAACAATTTTTCTAGATGCATTATCTATGTTATTTCAAAAACATTGGCCATGTTATCAAAACCAACCTTTCTAATTTCAAAATATTTCATATAGTCTGAAGACAATATTAACACAATACATTTTCTGATCAAGTGCATGATTTCGAAAAGCATCATTCATGTCTTTCAAAAACCTTATACATAATTTCAAAATTCATCTCGCATGATTTTAAAACATTTTTGTAAATATATCTACCTAATACACCTACTTTATGATTTCAAAAAGTATTATATATAAGGGTTCAAAAACGTTAAACACATTTTTCTTAAAAGAACCCCATGCATAGTTTTCAAAAAAATATTTTTCCTCATACATTGACTTAACCTTCAAAATTCTGCTTCATATGTCGCCTTGACATATCTAGCATCTCAACTTCATAAGCATTTTACATCATGTTTTGACATAAGCACGTCCAGTGCAAGATTTCAAAACATCTTCAACTTCTAAAATCCATATGGGATCTTTTTATCTTCACATTTAGATCCTTGTGGATAATCATCATTCAAATCAGAGTCCTTAATTGGATTCCTTATGTACCTTAATTCGAACACTTCGGTTCCTAATAATCGAAATCGAATTTTCTTTTTGAATCTTTCTATCTTTATAGATAGATTCTTGATAATGTTTAAAGTACCAAATGAAATCCACGAGATGGATTCCTAGTGTGCTTTAAATACATGTGCTTTGTTAGCAGAACGAACTTCTAGTTAAACAATTTTGTGGTTATGTGACTATGTGTTTATGCATCTTATGTTTTCTTTTATGCATTTTTGTGTTTTTATACTCTGGATAATTCGTTATCCAAATCCTCGCAGGATCTTTCATATCTTCATATGAGAGATTCGTAGCAGGATATTCAAAAGGTACTACCTTAAATCCTTAATGGGCTTCTATGTAATAGTTAAGACCCTTGGATTATATAGTACTGCTCCATGATTCATTAGAGACCCTTAGTGGTCTAATCAAAAAGATTGATTCACAATTTGGTTAAAGAACGACATCTAGTGATGTAGCTGGACAGACTCCTTAATAGTCTATTTAAATCATTTATTGATTTAGTCTAAAGGACTCTATGGCGGTCTAAGTCACGCTCATCACAGGATTGTTCATCTGGTTTTACCCTGCACATTATAAAATAGACTGTGTGAACTGTGCAAGGAATTCGCTAATTATGGATGCGCACATAATTATGAAATTTAGTGCACAGAAATCCAGTAAGATTTATTATGTGAAGGAACCGATAGTGACAACAATAACAAAATGAGAACGATGTAATGGAGGCATGGTGGACGCACCAATGACGTTTCATATACTTGTATATATAAGTGTCCCTCTTACATTGCAAGCATGATGTTATTAAAGTTACTAGAAGTTCAAGAACCCTAACCAATGTTGTTTGATCTTTTCAACTTCATATTTCCAAGCTCTCACAAGTTTCCTCTAAATAAATTTCGGGACGAAATTTCCTAAAGTAGGGGAGACTGTAACACCTGTGCCTTCACGGCCATCAAACAAATACCGAACCAATGAAATATTATATTTCATACTTGGGATTGGTAAAAATATGTGTATCTTTTGCACATATCAACTCTTGTTCAATTTCAAACTCTAAATCGCTTTCTGGAAGGTTATACGCGCACTAATGCGTAAATATAACCAGTTTAATGCAACAAACACTCCGGAATAGTGAAATAGGTTTAACATACCTAAAATAACCTTTACATAACTTAGATATAAGTTTTGGAAGGTTTGGTGTGGTGAAATCAAAGTTAATTCGCTTACAGGGACTAAACTTGACAAACTGCGAAAGTATGCCAATTTGAACTGTAACAGACATTCCGGAACATGACCATAAGTTAAACATACCATAAATATCCTTTACATAGCTTAGAAATAGGCTTTGAGGGGTTCGGTGTGCTAAAATAAACTTTTGTGTCATTCAGGGACTAAAAGTGTCAAAAAGTGCACAAGTTTGCATTTTCGCGCATAACTTACGTTCTGAATACATCCGGACATCCAAAAATTTATGGAAGCATGACTATATTTTATTTTAGTGTTCGCCTTAAGAAAAATCCATTCGTTTCGTCATTTGGATCGTTTTTCGCGCTTATGCGCATTCCGTCGTAATTAAGCGAACATCGCGTCCGTACGGCCAAACGAACCGACATCCGAGATATTTTTTAGCACATTTTAAGTTCCCTATACTTTAACTTCATTTTAGAGCTTTGAAATAGGGTTAACGGGGCTTAAACGTGTCAAAAGTGCATCAAAAACCAAGTTTAGGGGCTGCAGGGACCAAAACTGTAAATCTGCCAAAGTTGTTACCTTGAGGACCTCAACATTGACAGTGTTGAGGTCCGTAAGCTAAGGTCAGACAGCAGAAACTTGGCAGAATGCATTGAATCTGGTCCATTACTCTTGCACATGGTATTCTAAATACTATGGGCTGATTAGGAGGTGCACATGGTATTGTAAAACCATGAGCCCAAGTGTAGGGGTGAGATCGAAGCACGGAAATCGAGAAACGATCCTAACGGTGGACCGTTTACTATAAATACCTAACCCCCCTTCCATTCAAAACCCACCAAATCTGATCCAAATGCTCTAAGTTGAGGTTTTCGCTTCATACCTGAGCTATTCGATCACGATTAGCATTCGGGGACCCTGGGTAAATATTCTTTCGTTCTTTTCCTTATTTTTACTGCTTTTCGAGTCAGAAAGTCAAACTTTGTTTGACTTTCAGCGTTGACCAGTAATGGTCAATGCGAAGTTCGTTTGAACTTCGCAACGTGAGTGTAATCACGTTGGTTATAGTCCCTTGGGACTATGCCTACTGATTACCACGTTGTCTAGGGTCGTAGGGTAAGCGATCTGATAAATCGCTTATACCTCGAACCCGACCCATTTGGTCGATCATTAGGATCCGACCAAACACAGTAGGTGACCATAGTAGGTAGGGAATAACCTTCCGAGGTTATACCCTATGGTCACATCGTTTAAGTAGTTGTATGATAGGTAGTTTATATGCCTTAGGTAAATTACCACCTTTTCATGTATAATTGGTAATTAAGCATATGTAACCTAAACTTTTGTCACGTAACTGATTATGTAACATGTTTAGGCATATAACACTTGTCATAGGGCTAGTTAGGCGGTCCAAACGCGTTTCACGCGAACGACGCGTTAAAGTAGCATAAGCTACCTAAACGGGTCGTAATGGGTCGTAAACATTTAGGTTAAGTTTCATTTAGTATGTAGGCTTTGTTAAACCAAATGACACGAGTCTCTACGCTCGTTTGGTTTACAAACCCTAATGCTACCCAGTCTTCCGATCTAGGTCCGGTTAATTAACATAGTTACCTATATTAGGTGCCGTTTGATATCCGCGATCTCTAGCAGTGTTTGGTTGTTACTCAAGGACTTCTGAGCAATCTCAAGTGAGTACATAGACCCCTCTTTTACTGTTTTCCAAACTGTTTTGGGGTGGAACACATGTGCCTACTTGTTACTTTCATGCTTTCCTGTTTTCACATCATATACTGCTATGTTCGTTAGTACATTATAGTACATGATTTCATTACATTTTATGCTATGTATGTCCATTGCGTTCATACTTAGTACATCGTTTTACATTTACATTTTATGTTATTTATGTCCATTACGTGCATACTTAGTACATTGTTTTTCATCACATGCTTACATTTTGGTATGACATTTGGTTTGTTTACATGGGACAATACATTCATTAACACCGATCATGCCGTTCGTTAGTAGGTAGTGGTACCATAGGAATTGACAACTCCCGTTCCGGACGTCCCAGGGAAAGGGGATGAAAGGAATGACCGAATTCGTTGTTATAAAGACAGATAGACCTTTAATTTGTTTAAAGGGTTTATCACCACAGTCGCCAGGCTTGGATGTATGCATATTCACAATACCGCATAAATGTTCATATTAAATAGTTGCATGCATTTACACAAAACATAGCTTTGATTTAAACCAAGTTTTACTTCAATACTTTGTTGTTGTGCATATGGTTTAGTTGAGACATTTCACTTGCCATACATGACATTTTGACATAGACATTTGACATGGATATTTGACATAGACATTTGACATGGATATTTGACATAGACATTTGACATGGATATTTGACATAGACATTTGACATGGATATTTGACATATTCATTTTGACATGATTTACATCTTGACATGAACATTTTACATTGTTTGGTTTGGTTTGATTAAGTGATTAAGTAACGATACGTGTGTAATATGATACAAGCATGGTGGATACGCCGCGGGTACTTCCTATATATAAGTGTTTGTATGGTATTACATGTCGTAACGCTATTTGAATCATTTCAGTTTGATATATAGAACATTTCATACAAATAACATACTTTTCACAAGACATTGATTTATAAACAACTTATCTTATGCAAACATATCTTACTTGGTTATTCATTTAACCTTACATTTATTTATACTTATCATCTGATCTTATCGTTTTTCAAATGATTTAAAAGACAAAGCAAACAACAAGGTTCATGACTAAACATTTTCTTAAACATAAGTCATGAATCTTATTTTCACAAAACCTATGTATCTCACAGGCATTTTTATGCTGACGTACCTATTTTCACATGTGTTTTTCAGGAGCTGTTGCATAAGATGATCAAGATACACATAGGCAGACTTGGGCTTTAGTGACAATAAAAGATGCAAGACTAGTTAATTAAGTTGTATTTCTTTGTTTGTTTAGACATTGTAACACTTTTAATTAATAAAACGAAACTTCAATTACCATGGATTTGAAACAATTAATTCTGTTACAACACTCCCCGATGTTTCCGCCACGTTTAGTATGTTCCACGTGGTCGGGGTGTGACAGGTCCTACAATGAGGATTAATGGCCCCAAGTAAAGCCTACCCACTCACATGATCTAAGTAGTAAACCCTCCTTAAGCTAACCATACCATGTATAATAGTGTCTGTAAATATTGTAACATGTATTCCACTCCCGAAGTATAAAAACTGAAAACAGTTAAGAGAAAAGGGGGACATGAACTCACAGAAGTGCGTATCCTGAAATGTAAGTCTCCAACTCAACTTGCTGCGTGACGACCTACACGTACTAAGGCCTATTAGACGGATGGTCGTGCCTTGGCTTAGGGTTTAACGTTTTTAGAGAAATAGTTAGGTAACTATTCCGTATTCACACTTCTTATTTATTTTATATTTCCTTCCCAAGGATGGGGGTTTTTATACATGTACGCGTTATGATTCTGATTAATATATTTTAAGTCCCACTTGAAAAATATATTTTCAACACTTGTCTAAAATATTCTAACTCCAAAATATATATATTTTTCCCAAAAATATTATATTTTACCTTATACAATTTCCAAAATAATACTTTATCAAAATATACATATAAGAGTATTTTCCGAAATATACATAAGTTACGTTTTAGAGTTCGCGTTGTAACAACAATACCGGTGTAACTTAAATATTTATTTGTGAGAGCGTTGGTATTATTTTGGAGTCGTAATCTCGTGAGATTTTCAAGTTATATTATTTTTATCCTAAAAATAATATATATCCAGTTCACAAAGTAATCAAATAATTACACAAGAGTTTTAGTAATAAATATATGTTCTAATTATATATTTATCAAATTTTATTTACGAAAACCATCCTCCGGCACTTTAATATTTTTGTAATAAAAATCATGGCAAAGTTTATTTTGAAAACCAAGTTAAAAATATATTTGTAAACATTTGTTAGAAAAATATTACTAAGTGTTGTAATTCTAGAAATATTTCGCCAGAGTTTCCTTTGTAAATGGAAGTGTCCACGCTTACTAGCGAATCATTTTCTTTTCAAAATCATTTAAACAATTTACCAACCAACAACATACAATATTTACTCACTAGTCTTGACAAAAATAAGACTAAATCATAACTCATGAACTTGAGAGTTTTGTAAGAATATGTAGTAAATCCCCAACACATTTAGTGGGTCTTGTTATCTTTAAAAACATGATTAGTTTCTTAAAAACTTTATTTTTAAAGAATTTGGAGTTTAACAACTTCTAGTCATAATTTACAAAAATGTTTTTTTGTTAAACTTTCTTTCTACACAAGTGTTCCTACACTTGTTTGCTTACTAAAAATGATTTTAGTTCATACAAGATCCGGGTTTTAACAAGACTAGTATTTTTCACTTGGTTCTTCCAAAGAACCACTTGTAGATCTTTAGATCTACAGGTTTATAACCTTATTTTTCAAGAAAAATTATGTTTATTCAAGTTTCAAGTTCATGGTGGATGGTTTCATCATCTTTCGTATTTCTAACACTAACATCTTACTAGTTCATGTTCTTGAACATGATCTAGCATATCTAGATGATTATCCGTCCAACTTTTACTAACAAACAACATCAAATAATCATAACTACAACAGATTTACATGATTTACACACATAACTTCTCTTTATCCACCCTTTAACACTTTTTGTTTAAGACTTGTTCATGTTCTTTAGAGTTTCTTAATTTTTCACCATTAAATCATCTATTAACCACCAAAAACAAGATCAAGATGATGATTAGAAGCCCTTACTACTAGCACAAGGCTAGGGAAGAAACAAGGCGTAAATGTGGTGGATAAAAGAAAACATGGGTGGTCTTTGAACTTCCGAGTGCACCGAGCCTTTTTGTATGATCTCTTGCACCTTTGTATGCCCTTAGAATGGATGATGGAGTTCGAATGATAGTGATGGTGGTGATGGTTGTGTTCGGCCGAAACCAAGCAAGAGGGAAGGAGAGAGAGCAAGTTTGAGTTGGTGATTTGTGAATGAGAGTTCTTAACCTTTGGTGTTTATGTATAATCCATCTTCCTTATTACCCACCATGTATTATGTTCTCTAGATAAGCAACATTTAGGAATAAAATAATCAAAAGAAGCAAGGGTGTGTCCCACCCTTGGAACCGTCGAAGAGAAGGGGGGCATGGGGTTGGGTGGTGATGATTTAGTTAGGATCTAGTTAGTTTCTAATGATATTTAGTTAGTGTATTAAGTGTGTTATCTAATATAAAGGGTGTTTGGGGACCCTAACTAGCTCAGAAAGGTAAAAACAAGGTGTTTGGCAATATTTTTATGTTCCGGGTAAAGTCCGGTTGTTCGGTTGGATATTGATCCGTTAAAGTGTTAAATAAAGCTTTAAAGTGTCTTTTATATTGTTTTTAGTGACACATTAAATTCCCAACACTTTGGAAAATATCTAGGACTAGTTTGCCAAATTTTTGCACTTAACTAACATTGTTAAATGCTGAATTTTGGTATGTAGTGCAGAATTTTGTAATTAAAGTATGTTTTTGGCACTTCCGGGCACTATAACTATCACCTAGTGACGCAGCTATATGATCCTCAACTCCCTACACTCACTATCAGTGTAGTACTTTATTCCCGGCTCATGCTGGCCTCAAAAATATTGTCTGTCCAGGTGCTGGCATTGTCAGCATGTTGTCTGGGTTATCTGCTCACTGTGCTAACTGTGCTTTGTGCATCATGGTTGTCACTAAAGTTTGTGTGTAAATAATAGAGTGACAGTATAAAGTGTGATGCATGAATATGTATGTAACAGAAATCAGTAAGCAGTTTAATCACATTTGTAATCAAGCACAGTAAATAAGCACTAATTAAATATTAATTAATTTGTACGGATACATGGGTTTGTGAGGGTTGTCACATACCTGGCTGGCAAAAGCAGTAGGGTCGACGTGGAAAGATGAAGTAAACTCGGCTATACCAACCATCTGTAGAGTCTTGATAGGTATCTCTGGTAGAATGGATCTGGGTGAAGTCTCGAAATCTGACTCGCTAACTAAGTCGTGGATCTCGATGATTTCGTGCTCATGCGACATCTGTGACACATAAATAACCGTACAAGTAAGTGTGTGATCAAAATGAATAGTAACACATAAGACCCAAATAAATAGAAAATCACGTATGCACATAAACACGCAATGGTTTTCACACATGATAAAATTTTCTATGTTTAAAAAAAATTGGCTTCGAGAATTTTGGACTTAAATCTCAAAATTCTTCGGTTGAAGTCTAGAGTTTTCCCCGAAAAATCTAGTTCGCTAACAACCATTGGCTCTGATACCAACTTCTGTCACACCCCAAAAATGTCGCAGCGGAATATAAAACTTAGTGGTGATGGAAGTTGGTGCCCATTTCTATCTTGATGTTCGATGCATTAAATTGTTGGACAGAATAACTTAATTAAAACATAAGTTTTTAAAGATGACGTTCCAAAACAGGACACAACAATGACATAGTTAAGTTGTCTTTGATCCTCACGGATCTTATTGCATTTGTCCCAAAAAGTTTTTAAAAGTTAGTTCAACATATTAAGTGACAAAACATGCATCAACAACCACAGGATACACCATGATTCCCGAAGCCGAACTCAAGTACCTGAAGAACACGTTAAAATCAAGTGTCAACACAAACGAAGGTGAGTTCACATATTCAAATTAAACAATTTGATCTCAAGGAAAAAGCTTTCTAATTATGTGTTTATTATAAAACATCCATATAATTCTCGAAAGTCCATTCATTTCCTTAATAAAATCCATGGGTCAACCGTCGTAGGCGTTTACCTGAAATCTCCGAATATGGTATCTTCCCAAGTTTACATATAAAATTTATAGCATCAAATGTTCGGACTCGTATGTTAGCTTGACAATACGAACTATATATTTACAATGTAGGGATAATCAAGGCTAGACTATAAACAGAATATCAATTCGTCGTTTGATTTGACACGGAGCGGCCGGTTACGACGAGGTTGTCAACCCAATAGATCTACCAACAATTCTTCGTGTGCAATACTTAAATGATTAAACGACATCACTGGCGCAGGGTCCATATCGAGACCATCTATGATGCCTGCCTCACGTACAATATATATATATATATATATATCCTACTAATATGACAAATTTAATATAAACGGTTGCACGAATTTACTAAAATCCCTTGGACTAAGTAAACCCATCCCAACAACACGGTCGTTTTCTCTGAATCACCGTACAATCCCAGTTTCTCCTCGAAACATATATTCATCAAAAACGTTTTATCTCGAAACGTATAATTTATCAAAATCCCATATATTTTCAACGAAAATATATAATTTGTATAAAAAGGTATGTTTTAATCCAAAACATTTTTAAACCTTTTTAGGCGTGTTCTTCCCCAAAACATATACAAAACAGTAAAAAGAGTGGGTAAGTCACATAAATCATGCTATTTCACGTACGTCAAAGTTTTATATCATAAAAAACTTCAAAATAATCTTATTTTAGTGTTTGTAATCTGATCAAAATTGATTTTTTTTATCAAATCATGCTCAAATGATCATTTCATGCTTTCATATCATCATATATGTTCACATATGTGCATCTAATGCATTCATACAACATCATCATCATCATTTATGATTTAATCATATTCAAGAACACATTATTATCATGTTCTTACAAAACACAACATATATCATCATGATCAGCCAATCATTCATACATAAATGCAAGCATCCTACACATTTATGAATATATGACAAACTTTTACATGCATGCATATATACATACATATACACGAAATACATACACACCTATGAACTTCCAAAAGTTCACTTTTCATTATATCACTTTCAAATCTTGAATCACCTTTAGATCATTCTTTTATGACACATTGATTCTTACATGCATCCTACTTTTCAAGTAATCATGTAATTCAAGAATCTTTCAATAAAAATAAAAAACACAATCACCTACATATACACACACACTCACGGCCACACATACATATATACACCCATTTTATTTCATTTAAAAACCCATTTGTTTTTAGTTTTCAATTTTTTTATTAACTCAAGAACAAGAGAAACTTCCATCATCATCAAGACCATCAAGAATAAAAAACAAGGTTTTTAAAATAAATTTTATACCTTCAAGTTCTTGAATGATTTTTTTGTAGAGATTTGATGATATGAGACTTGATTGTTGCTTGAGACACCTTGAAATCACTTCTACATCACCAAAGGGACTTGAAACTTCTTTGAAATGGATATGAATCTTCAAGATTAAGTTGGAAAATAAAAATGGAGGTTATAGAGGAGTGTTTCATCCGAGAGTAAGAGAGATAGAGTGAGGAGGTGAGTTCTGAAAGGTTTGTGTTGATCCTGGTGAGATTATGGAAGATATTTAAAAAGCTTAATCATCATTGATTCACCCAAGACCTACAAGTGGCATGAGAGAGAGTAAGGTTTGTCTCCCTAGCTGCCCCCTTGCATAATGTGACAACTGTGCCAACAGTTATCACTAACTAATCCTGAACAATTTTGTAAGCCATAAAACATTGTGTTTTATTTCTTGGATTGTGTAATTATCTATGATATTTACACATATCAATCCTTGTTCGATTTTAAACTATATATCGGTTTCTAGAAAGTTATACGCAAACTGATGCGTAAACGTAATCAGTTTAATGCGACAAACACTCCGGAACAGCAACATAGGCTCAACATACCTTAAATAACCTTTACATTACTTAGAAATAAGTTTTGAAGGGTTTTGGTATGGCAAAAACAAGTTTATTCTATCACAGGGACTATTTGCGTCAAATTGCAAAAGTCTGTCGTTTCGTATGGAGACGTACATTCCAGAACATTATCATAAGCTAAACATACCATAAATAACCTTAACATAGCTTAGAAATAAGCTTTGAGTGGTTCGGTATGCGAAAATGCGCTTATTTGATCACAGGGACTAAAAGCGTTAAAAAATGCGTAAGTTTGCATTTACGCGCATATCTTACGTTCTGACCACATCCGGACATCCAAAAATTTTTGTAATCACTAAAATATTATATTTTAGTGATGGGAATGCAAAAATACCATTCGTCGCTTAATTTGGATCGTGTTCGCGTCCGTTCGAGTTTCGTCATTATTAACCGAATAAAGCGACCGTACGACCAAACGAACTGACATACATGATATTTTCAAGCATATTTCAATTCTGTATGATCGTATTATCGACCGAAAAAAGTCGTTTAGAGACGTTCTACTCAATATGAAAGGCGGAAACAGACATATCGAGTTCGATTCAGCTAGATCTTCACTTTAAATGTCTTTCTGATTAATTTGACAAAGTTTTTTACAGCGAAACGACACTTCAGCAGCACTTTGGCTCCGGAATCACACATACACAACTGACTCAAACAAAATCAGGACAAACCTATTTATAGACAATGTAATTCCGTTTGAACATGCTCAAACAAGATTACATTTCAAACGAAATTAGCTTCAAACGGAATCAACAAGTCTAATTTCGTTTGAAATGACATATGTGTCATTTCAAGCGAAATTCCTAAAAACCCACATTTCTTGTTTTCCATGCCCTGAACTATCTAAAACAATACAAGACTCGATACAAGACAAAGTCGACAGCCGCATGCACCAACAGATATCACTGAGTATAAAGACCTAGTATCTCAGAAAGAGGGACCTTTCAAACAAGATTTCGGGGGTTACCCATATATCCGAGAGATTTTCCCCACGATATAAGCAAGTTTGAATTTAGGTTTATATCTCGTCACAATCTACTAAATGTGTAAAAACCTACTGGCACATCATCAAAGAGACCGTTTATCACATTTTAACTTTCCAATTCTTTAGCATGCCATGAATGTCCACTGATGTACTATCATTTTCTCTTTTTACAACAAAACTCAAGTTTTGAATTTATCATGTTTTTGACATTTTCAAATTTTCTAATGTTTTTGGATTTTCTGAAAAACTTCTTACTCCCCCTAAAAAACAAACACATTTAAAGAAATTTGAAAACATACTTTACAAGAAACTGACAACTGATATATCGAATCGCTTCAATTCGCCATCCACTTGGCATAAACAATCAGAACTCCCCCTTACAACAAACTATTTTCCCATTGTGATCTCAAAACACTTAAGTTTGTTTTAATCAAATGGCTTTTCCAGAAAATTAATTTTGTTGATTTTATAAAACCACTTGTAGATTAGGGGATCTTCATCACCTTGTTTTATCAACCACTTTAAAAATATAACATTTTTAAGTTTAAACATCAAACACCAATTGTAGAAAATCAAGTACAACTTAATGTCCCTGATTTACCACTTGTAAATCGAAATCTCTTTACCGAATTTCTCAAGAAAGAGACCGAAACCTGCTTCACACTTACCAACCTGGAAGCTCCGGCAAGTCAACCTTTTCAAAAACATTTTTTTCAAGAATGATGCCGATTCATGCTCCGCGATTATCAACTTGGGAGCTCCTGCAAGTCAACCTTTTTCACATATGAAAAACAGACATCCAAGCTTCACCAAACTTGGATGTTACCTCCTCATCTTCACTTGGGTAGTAAGATGCTTTCTTTGTTTCATAAAACTCTTTTACCCCTGTAACCTTCCCATCGATCATCTTTCCAAAAATCTTTTTAATGTTTCCATTAAAAACCTATTCGACATCAAATTCTTTCTTTTCAGAATAGAATTGATTCGAGATCTCAATTTTTCCAACTTTCTGTTTAAAATTTTCAGTCCGCAATGGTGGAAAATTGACATCATCCATTGGCGGTACTGATGTTCCCAATTTTAGCTCAACTTGTGGCTCCTCTAACTTTGTGGAATCAGATTCATCGCCAGATTTCACATCTGATTTCTTAACAACCCATTTCTGGTTGTCAAGATTAACTCTTCTTTTGTAAAATCTCTTCTTTGAACATTCACCAACTTCATATGTTGAATTTTTAAAAACTTTGAATCTTTCAGTTGGTGGTTCATTTTTCTCAACAATCTTTTCTTTCAGTTTAGAAACAACTTCCTATTTGATGTTGGTAGCCATTGGACAATTACAGGGAATGTGACCAACTTCTTGACATCGATAACAGGTTTTTGTTTCCTTTTTCTGATAAGCTCCATTCTTCTCAAACTTTTTCTTTTCTGCAAAGAACTCTTTGTTTGTTTGTTTCCAAAATGAGCTCTTTTGTTCTTCTTCTGAACTTGTCCCTGAAACAAATACAGTTTTTGGTTTATAAGTTTTATCATTTTTATGATTTTCAGGTGGAATAAAACCAAGACCTTTCTTTTTGTAATTACCGTTATGGTTTGGTTTCTTTTGAAAACCAGAACCAGAACTGTAACCCTTTTTCTTGTTTAAACGTTGTTGAACTCTTGAGGTGTAAGTTTTAGATTTTGCATTAAGATTTACATCTTTTATTTCAGAAATATTAATTTCTGTTAGTTTGAAAACCTTTTTGATCATTTCTGGTTTAACACCTCTTATTGGAAATTCCTCATCAGAATATAATTTGTCTGAATCAATCAAAGTATATGCCATTTTGATTGAATCGTCATTCAAATTAGATTTTGATAACAAGAATTCTTTATTGTAAATCCTTTTAACTGACAACTTTGAACTGTTGACCGACGAACTCGAACTTTCTGACTCAGATTTTGACTCTGACTCTTCATCCTTATCCAACACCTGATCGACCACTTTCTTTATTAACTCAGACTCATGATCAGTGTCAGACGATGTGAACGTGACATCAATGTTTTCTGTTAAATCATCGGTTATTTCTGACTTTAAATTTATATTGACAGCCTTTTTGACTTGCTCCTCATTTGGTTTTCTGGGAGAATAACCTTCCCAAATCGGAGGCGGACACTTGTTATAATTTGCACTTTGTTTCTTACCAGTATCCTTTTCTTCAGGCTTTTTGTCTTGAAATGCTTCAAAACCTTCAACAGTTGGATAAATTCTATCAATCAAATAATCAGAACTAGAATAACTTTGCAATAATCGTCTGATTCTTTCATTTTCTATCCTTTCTGTCTCCAACTCCTGCTTCAGCTTAGCACATTCTTCAATGTAATGATTAATAGCCTTCTGCTTTGTCATCATCACAGCATTCATCATTGTCAACGCATCTTCTCTTTCAGAATTTGTCTTTTGAAGACCATTTACTGTTCTGTTCAACACATCATACGACTCTTTCACATAATTGAGATTGAACAATAAATTTTCTTTTATCTTGTCTTGCTCATTCAACTTCACCTCTTTCTCTTCACACTGCTTACATGATTCCAAACACTTTAAGCATGGTTTTGTGACTTCAACAATCTTTTCTACTTCGATAATTTTTTCAACTTCGACTATTTTCTCAACTTCAACCAATTTCTCAGCTTCAACTACCCTTTCAGCAACTTCAACTGTCTGCTCAGTAGTTTTATCCTCTTCACTTTGTTCAAATTTTCCTTTGCAACAATCTCGCTTTTCACTTGTTCAAGATTTTTAGCTGCATGTTTCTCCTTCAGCTTCTCCACTTTATCTGCAAAATAAAATTGAAAACTTTCAGGAGATAAATGAGTTTTTGCAACATTAATATGTTTTTCTTCCTCATCATCACTATCATCAATTGATGATTGATCAAACACTTGTGTTTGTTCTGAACTATCATCTGAAGAACTAGATTCATCATCTTGATTCTTCTCATCTTTAGCAAATACTTTCATCCATTCTGTCATCAAATCTGGCTCTTGAACTATTTGTGCAATTAAAGCTGCTACTTTTGAATCAGGCGGAATGTATTTGTCCCAACTAAAACATGCAGCCACTTTCTCATCATCTTGATCAATGATACCATAATAAGCTTTCTTATTTGCATCTTCGATCATTTTGGCATGAGCAGTTTGTGGTTCTTTTTGTTGATATGGTTGATGAGCAACTTGTTGATATATGGCTTTCCGATAGTAATCATCTTTTCCAAATGGATTCTTTGTTCCACTTGCTTCTCGATTTTTACATTCTCTCTTGAAATGTCGTTTTTCCCTGCATAAAAAACAAGTAACTTTAGATTTATCAAAACCCAAAGTAGATACATTAGCATCCAGAAAATCATTTCTTCCTGTAATCATTTTAAAATTTTCAGCTCTTCTTAAATCACTTGCTAAACACCATTTTATATCCATCAGCTCCATTTCTTCAGCATCGATCTAATCGTAATCCTCTTTTGTCAGTATAGGATTTCCGATCCTTCCTGCAACCAAACCTTCATATGATTCCAATGCTATAACAAGTAATGCCATATGACTTTTGACAACTTCTTCGGAAAAATTTTGACCATTCTGAAGACGTAATGCAATGTTACAATTTAAGACATGACCATTGTTGCTGTTTGAACTTTGAACTTGATGGCTTGAGCTTGAAGCTTTCGGATTCACACTCGGATATGAAGAGAATCCACTGCTGCTGCTTTTTGAAATTTGATTGATTGATTCAGATGAATTTTCGACACTAAAAGCAGTTTGAATTTTCGGGCTTGCTTCGACATTCTGAACACTCCCTTTGTAGTACATCTTAACATCTTGTTGTGCACTGGGATTGTTCATTCTTACAATCTTCTGTTGCTCAAGATCTTGTCCTTCAATTTTTTCAATGAACTGTGAAATTGTCAAACTATCATATTCACCAGTATTCTTCAAGATCATCAGAAAAGTACCCAATTCTTTCTGAGGTAAAGCATCAGCTAGTTTGTCGACCCATTCTTCACGATCTTTGTTGATGTCTAACAATGAAATTGAACGAACTAAGTGACAATATCTTTCGATCAATTTCTTTGTTCTTCTCCTGGCAAACTTGAAAATAAATCAAATTCTTTCTTTAGCAATGCTTTCTTGCTCTTGATCAACTTCTCACTTCCCTCAAACTTGATTCGAAGAGCTTCCCAAATTGATCGTGAAGTCTTATCATGTTGAAGCAATACCAATATGTCTTCTTTAATAGCTTGTTGAAGTAAACTGATCATCATCTTTTCTGCTTTATACATATCTCTCTCTTTGTCTGAAAATTCATAAATCTTCTATTCAATTCCTAACTCTGTGCGTGGTAAAACATACTTTTTTCTCAACACACTCCCAAGACCTCAAATGATTTGCTTTAACCCAGTTTTCAAATCGATCTTTCCAACCGTAATACTCCTCAATTCCCATTAGCTTAGGGGGTTTTTGCAAAGTTCCAGTTTCATTTTCCATGTTCATGTTCTTAGCAATGTCAGCCGGAGTAGTCGGGGATGTAGCAAACGCGTTATAGAATTCCTCTTCCATGATTCGGTAAATTTTTTCACAAAAAAGACTCTTTCAAACGAAATAGCACTTTCGAACAGAATATAAGTTGAAACGAAATTAACTTCAAACGAAATCAACCTCTTTCACACGGAATCACCTATAGAAGCGAGATACCTTGGATGACAATATCAAATGAAATTCCAACTCAAACGGAATCACGATTTGAAGCGGAATCACTGATTTCGTTTGAAAATTTCAAACGGAATTACACTCTGAAACAGAATACTCAAGCGAAATTACTGATTTCAAGCGAAATTAGGTGCAATTTCAAACGAGATTAGGCTGATGTCATCATTTCGGTCTGAAATTTGTTAAATTGATCAAATTTTAAGCCGTTTTAAGATCTGAAACTTTCAAGGGTTTGTTAAAACATAATTTCACACAACATATTTCAAAATCAACTCATTTTAACCGTGAACAGTTGTTCAATTTAGAAAACAAGGTGTAGAAGCTTGAAAAACTGATGAAATCAAGCTGAAAATGGTAGAACTCGTCCTCCTGTGCTCTGATACCACATGTAGGATCGTATTATCGACCGAAACGAGTCGTTAAGAGACGTTCTGCTCAATATGAAAGGCGGAAACAGACATATCGAGTTCGATCCAGCTAGATCTTCACTTTAAATGTCTTTCTGGTTAATTTGACAAAGTTTTACAGCGAAACGACACTTCGGCAGCACTTTGGCTCCGGAATCACACATACACAACTGACTCAAACGAAATCAGGACAAACCTATTTATAGACAATGTAATTCCATTTGAACATGCTCAAACGAGATTACATTTCAAACGGAATCAACAAGTCTAATTTCGTTTGAAATGACATATGTGTCATTTCAAGAGAAATTTCTAAAAACCCACATTTCTTGTTTTCCGTGCCCTGAACTATCTAAAACAATACAAGACTCGATACAAGACAAAGTCGATAGACGCATGCACTAACAAAGTCCCCTATACTTTAACATCCTTGTAGAGCCTTGAAAATGGCTTAACGAAGGTTAAATACGTCGAAAATGCATGAATGTGTGTGAAGGGACTAAAAATGTAATTTTTGAAACCTGTTACTGTCCTCGCGCCGCGTGACGGCCAGAAGGCCATCTGTCTTGCCATGCGATAGCCTTATGTCGACAGCAAGTTTGTTTTCAGCTACCAGCTTGTTTCTTAAGGACTTCTATGCAAAATTTCTTCGTTTTGGCACCATGTAAACACCTCTCCAAGTAATGCAAGCTGGCCAAAACACATGTAGGGTCAAGATTTAATGCTTGGGCATTACACAAACACATGTAATGATCTTACAACACTTCCACAACTATAAATACCCCCTCCTTCACCTCATTCATTGCTCATCCATTCTATTCTTCATCTTTTGGACTCTAAGTGGAGGCTACCCTCTTTGGAAGCCACCTATATGAGTTCTTCTAGTTCAATCTTTCAGCCATTAAAGCCTTGTAAGTGTTCTTTCATGGCTTAGTTGTTATTTTCAGCTATTTAAAGCTGAAAGTCAAACAGTTTGACTAACAGTTTGACTTTCGGTTTTGACCATCAATTGGTCAAAACAAAGTTCAATTGAACTTTGCCACGTGATCGTAATCACGATGGTTATAATCCCTAGCAATTATACCTATTGATTACCAAGTTGACTAGTCGTAGTGACGAGTTAAAGTTTCGGTCAAAATGCGTATTTATGCTCATTTTACGACGGAACTATTTTCGGGTATCAAAACATTTTGTTTTGATACCAAATCAGTTTTCTAACTTAGTTAAACATGTTTGAACATGTTTAACTCGTCATTACTAGTTTAGTGCTTGTTTAGGGTCGTAAGTCAAGCGGTCTTGACAACCGCTTAGACTTTCGAACCCGACCCGTTTGGTTGATCATTAGGATCCGACCAAACATATTTAGTGATCATAGTTGTATAGGGAATAACCTACTGAGGTTATACCTTATGATCACTTAGGTTGGTTAGTTTTTCATTAAGTCGTTTATATGCCCATTAAAAATGACCAAAATGCCATTTTTGAGCATAAATTCATATTTAGCATATGTGATCAAGTTTTTGACATCTAAACTGATTTAATAACATTTTTAAACATAATTGGGCATGTAAGACTTAACATATAACATAGATAACCATCCGACCTTAGATTTACGCAAACGACACGTTAAAGTAGCTTAAACCACCTTAACAGGTCGAAAAGGGTCAAAAGAACTTAGGGTAACCTTCTAATCAGAATGTTAGGTCTATTAAATCATACCATATGGGTTCCAATACTCATTTGATTTATAGTACTTCATTCTATCCTATCTTCTGATTTAGGACCCGTTTATTAACATAGTTACCTATACTAGGTGCCGTGTTGATTCCGTGATTCCTCGAGCTTTAATTGGTCTTTATTCCAAGACTATTAAGCAACCCCAAGTGAGTACATAGTGCCATCTTTTACCATTTTTCAAATATTTTGGGGTGATACACATGTGCCTACTTGTTACTTTCATGTTTTCATACTTTTCATGTCATATGCTTGCTATGTTCACCTAGCACACATATAGTACATGATTTCAATTATGTATTGCTATGTATGTTAACTTAGCATGCTAGCACATTGTTTTCAAATATACATTTTGCGGAATATGTTTACTTAGCATATGAGCACATTGATTTACATTGAATTTTGCTTCGCATGTTGACTTAGCTTGCTTAGCTCATTGATTTCAAGGACTCATTTTGCTTTATATGTTGATATAACATATTTAGCGAATTCATGAACATTCCTACTTTGTATGTTTACTTAGCATACTTAGTACATGGTTTACAAAGACATCTTACATGACATGCTCTCACTGATTATGACATTTTGGTATGTTAAACAAGACTAGATACATTCATTAACATTATCCCACCGACCGGTAGTATGTATGGTTTACCATAGGTTTGATAACCTCATTCCCGCTTCCTAGTTTGTTTGGAAGTATCCATCTGGGGAATGACAGAACCCGATGAACATTGATAAACCTTTGCCTTGATAGACATCAAGTCTTGAATGTATTCATTAACAAGCCATACAAATGTTCATATCGATAAAAGCATTCACTTTGCAAAACATAACTTTTGATATAAACTTAGGTTTATTCAAAGACATTGTTTTGTACATTATACATATGGTTTTAGTAAATGCTCTTTATTCACCATACATGAAATTTTGGTTACACATAGACATTATACATCTGGTTTGAGTGAATACTTTTTACTTGCCATACAAGACATTTGATTATACAAGACATGGTTTACACTTGACATTGAACATTTTTTACACATAACATTTTGACATTTGTTTAAACAAGACATTTTTGGTGGTTATTTGGTAAGTTATTTAAATAACGAGGCATGTGTAATATGATAAAAGCATGGTGGATACACCGCTAGTACTTCCTATATACAAGTGCTTTTATGATATTACATAACGTAGCGTTATTTATACCACTTCGACAAAGACAGAACCATGATACATTTTATACAGAGACATGAAACATTTTTCACAAGGCATTGTTTTACATATAACATATTTTGAACAAGAACATGATACTTTTTATACAAAGACATGGAACATTTTATACAAAGACATGATATCTTTTCACAAAAGACATCATTTGGTTATTTATTTAACCATGCATTATTTCTTTTAAATCATTTGATTTTCACATCGATTTTCATATGATTTTACAAAAGAAAACATTTTTACAAAGGTTCATGGCTACTTTTGAGTTAAACATTTCTTTTAACAAGATCAAGGCAATGAATCCTCAACAGCAAAACCTATGTTACTCACAGGCATTTTTATGCTGACATACCTATTTTCACATGTGTTTCAGGTGTTTACGTTTAACTATGAGCATGCTTCACATAGGGCAGACTTGGGCCTTACTGACTTTAAAACATACAAGACAATTGTTGTGCAATAAACAATGTAAACTGTTGAACTCAATAAAACAAAACTTCATGAGCCATGTGTTATGAGACAATTTGTAACGTGACTCTCCAATGTTTTCCGTCGCGTGTTGTTGTATATTACGCGATTGGGGTGTTACACATAAATCACACATAAACCTCACATCCATCATATACATACGTATATATATATATATATATATATGTAATTTAGTGTTAAAAACAGGTATTTTACTGGATGCAGGGTATTTTATATAGCGTTTTAACCCCATTTTAGTGCGTTTTAAATTATTTTTATCATTCTATAAAAATAATCATACTAAATTATTGCTGAAATAATTACTAGTTGCCTTGACTGGTTGCGTTGACAGTATTTTGTCTAATACGCACAGTATCGCGCGGTACGCGCTCAAACTCGAAAAATAGAGTTTTAGTGTTTTAGTTTATTTTTACAAATGATTATGATTAAAATTACTATTCTAATCATAACAGACTATTTTTAGGATTTTAACACTGATCGGGTGGTCACCGACGTTCGTTTTGCATTTTAATCGTTACGCGGTAACGTTTATTTTATCGTTGCCAACATGATTTTTATAATTGTTTGGATTCACCAACACATTAAATATCATATATAAATATTATAATCAGTTAAATACAACCTTTTTATCTATTCACAACACGTATTACAATTGTACGGTACGGCCTGAAAAGCCGGGTGTCACAGTCCATTGGTCACACCTGAGATTACTCTTGAAGTAGCAATATCAAATTAAAAGTTTGAAATGATTTCATATAATGAAAAGCTATGAAGCATTTTTTGGCTTTCCTTCATTCTTCAAAATGAATGTGACTATATATTGATTATTGTGATCATGAACATAACTGAAAAATTGGTATGATGATCAAATTAATAATGAAATCGATTATAAAAAATGTAATGATGGTCATGTTAACAACGAGATAGACCACTAAAAGAGGCCAATAAAGAGAGTGATCATATGAGAATAAAGTGTTGAAAGTTTGAGTTGCTAATACGATGTTGTCTCGTATTTTATATGTTTAATATACAAACAAAGTACACATAAAACATAGTGTAGGTACTACATATATGATCATATGCTCATAAAGTAGCAATATTATTAAAGAATATTCAAGGTTATTACCAGAATAAAAGTTGTGTGGAGCTATCCATTCCCTAAAGTGAATGTAATGATATAACGATCAGTGAAAGGTTACAATCATGTAATAACTAAGGAAATTGTAATGATGCCATCATGAATGTTGTATGATTATTCCTTGAATAAAATGTGATGTTATAATAATTAGTACAAATATCGTTATCATGGTAATTGAGGAATGATGCTCATGTAGTGAGATCAACCATGTTTATATAGCGATGACTATAAAATGATCGTTATAAAGGTCATGATCATGGTAAATGAGGAAACTGTAATGATCCTCAACCATGTTTATATTGAAATCAACCACAAGAAGTGGTAATATAAGGGAGTGATTATACGAGAATAAAATATGGAAAACATGTTATACTATGAATGATTGAAATAATAATTGTTATTCTCTTGTATTTTCTATTTGTGTATTGAACAAACACGAGTGCAACTAAAAGCATATATGATGATCACAAACCCAAAGTTTATGGTTCATAATAATTTAATAATTGGCATGACCGGTTAGACCATACCGAGTCTAGATGATGTGAAAAATATCAAAGAACTAGAAGATTCTTCATTGTAATTACACATGCAATATTTGCTCTCAAGGGAAGTTAATGATATACCAACTAAAGTATGGTTTAGATCCCTAAATATTTTGGAAATAATAAGGGAATATGTGTATCCCGACATGATACCATTTAGTATTCTGAAATCGATGCATCGTCTAAATGGTTATCAAGTCCGCAACCTGAAGCTTGTGTGATTGTGGCTTAGCTCACACCCAAACCGATGGCGGAAACATCGGGGCGAGGCACTAAGTGAATTAGATTGCTCAATAGAATCCATAACACTACTTGTTTCGATATAGAATAATAAAGTTTCATAATTAAATGCTAAACTGTTTGTTGGTGCACACATCTGTCGTCTTGGTCTTATATCGAGTCTGGTTTGCGTTACGGATCTAATCAAGCATGATGTCATCATTGGATATGATGACATCATAATTGTGACATCATCATTGCTAGTCTACACGAAATATAATACATGAGCTTGAAACAGAATGTAATTTTGTCTTGTAGTTCGCTTGAATGTCAAGAATTGTATGTTTCGCTTGAATGGTAAACGTGTAGGTTCGCTTGAACTTTATTAGTGGGTTTCGCTTGAATTGGTCATGCATGTTTCAAGCGAACTCATGAGTAGTATAAATAGGGTTGTTGTCATTTCATTTGTAACAGAGTTCTCAGAGTGATACTGAGGTGCTGCCGGTTTATCCTTTGATTGTATACGTTGTTAAATCAATATATAAGAGGTTTAAAGTGATAACCAAGCTGTTTCGAAGTCTGTTTCTTATTTTCCGCATTTGAAACTGATAAAATATCTTCTGAACGACTCGTTTGGGTCTCAAATCGATCCTACAAGTGGCATCAGAGCTCAGGAGGAGGAGTTCTATATGATTCAGCTTGAAAATTTCTGTTTTTCTACACCATTGTTTTTTCAAAATTAAAATTTTTTCACGGTTAAAATCGGCTCAAATTCACACATCTTGTGCGTAATCATGTATTAACAAATCCTGGAAAGTTTCAGCGTTAAAATCGACTTAAAACTGGTTAAAATCATGGTTTCGCTTGAAATTTGTTCGACTTTTGCTGATGTCATCATCATCTCGCTTGAAAATACATGTTGAGTCCGCTTGAATCTGGCCTCTCGCTTGAAAAACAGTTTGGGTCTCGCTTTAAATAGACCTTTCGCTTGAATATACGTGTTGGTCTCGCTTGAAATAGACCTTTCGCTTGAGTTTACATCGTGAGTCTCGCTTGAAACGACCGCTTGAATCACCAGTTCACTTGAGTGTGTACATCGAGTGTGTTAAACATTATACAAGTTTGTCAGGTCATTGGTAGTGAAAAAGAATCATGAGTTGAGTTTCAGTTTTGCATGTGAATAGAAAATTGTGTTGGTCAAATATAATAGTACTAGGTTAGAACCCTGTGTATTACACGGGTTGAATAAAAGTAATTTTATATACTAAATTAAAACAAGAGTTAAATGCCATTTTAGTCCCTGTGGTTTGGGTCATTTTGCCAGTTTAGTCCAAAGGTTTCATTTTTAACCTGTGGGTCCAAAAAGGTTTCACAGTTGCCATTTTAGTCCACTTGGTTAACTTCATCCATTTTTTCTGTTAACGAGAAGGCTAATTTGGTCATTTTGTATGTAATTCTGTTAACTAAAAGGGCAATTCAGCCATATAAAAATGACCGAAATGGCCTTCTGGTTAACAGAAAAAATGGATGAAGTTAACCCAGTGGACTAAAATGGCAACTGTGAAACCTTTTTGGACCCACAGGTTAAAAATGAAACCTTTGGACTAAACTGGCAAAATTGCCCAAACCACAGGGACTAAAATGGCATTTAACTCTTAAAACAATTATTCTTTAAAAATCTCATTTATTACACGGATTGAACAAATGTAATTTTATATATTAAATAATAAAAAAATTATATCTCTAAGAACCTCATGTATTGTACTGAATAAATATAATTTTATATACCAAATAATAAAAAACCCGTGTATTGTACGGGTTGAATAAATCTAATTATATATACTACATAATAAAGAAAGTTATATTTTTAAAAGCACTGTGTATTACACATGTTAAATAAATATAATTTTGTAACCTTGTATACTACACGGGTTGAATAAATGTAAATTTATAAACTAAATAATAAAAAAGTTATATCTTTATAAACCCCGTGTATTATACAGGTTCAATAAATCCAATTATATATACTAAATTATTATCATCATCATCATACTCAGTAAATCCTACCAATAGCAAAGCCAAGGTAAGGTCTGAGGATGGTAAGATGTACACAGCCTTACCTCTATCCCGTAGGAATAGAGAGACTGCTTTCAGTGAGAGCCCCGGCTCGATAGTAGTTTTGCATCAAGCCTTGGATATAAGGCACATAACACTCAACAATCGGGACAAAGACCGCTTAGTGCATGGTCCCTTTTGTCTTTCTACTATCAACGCCACCACATGATGATGATGCATGATTAACCGTTTTTTCAGTTTAAGGTTATTGTTTTGTGCTATTATTTAAAAAATCTTTAATTTATAATTTAAATTTGAAGATAATATATTATTAGATTAAATAGAATAATTATATCCGACATTCAAAGTAAGATAAGATTTAATATTAATTGATTATTTATTATTAAAAAATCTTTAATTTATAATTTAAATTTGAATATAATATATTATTAGATTAAATAGAATGATTCTATCCGACATTCAGATATGATTTAATATTAATTGATTATTTATTATTTAATTAATTGATATAAGATAAATATTATTGTTTTTTAAGTTTAAGATTATTGTTTTGTGCTATTATTTAAAAAAAATATTTAATTTATAATTTAAATTTGAAGATAATGTATTATTAGATTAAATAGAATGATTCTATCCCACATTCAAAGTAAGATAAGATTTAATATTAATTGATTATTTATTATTTAATTAATTGATATAAGATAATATGAAAATACAGGAAATTAAAATGTAGACGCCTTCAATGAGTGACACGTGTACCAAAGTTGGTTTCTTTTATTATATAGTATAGATTGTGGATGTCAGAAATCTCGGCCCAATCATATCGGATAGCATATATTTGAAGGCTCAATCAGGTTGTGTTGATCAAATAAAAAGTTGCCGTCTACTAAGTGATTGTAGTCGGTCATGAGAATTGAATAGGCTACTCAGATTTGCTTGTGAAACAATTATCGTTGTCAGCTTAGTGGTTATATTCGGTCCAATCAGTGTGTATTGATATACTTGTTTTTGTCGGCCCATACCGAGGTGTCAGCCCACTATACCGATATTAACAATTTTGGTCAGTCATTTGATACATTCAATGTGAAAGTCCATGTGAAGAAATGTATCGGTTCATGTGATCATTTATTGAAGATTGTTGTCGGTTTAGTGGACTTTGAGGTCCAATCGATTTGTTTTGAGTATTAATATTGATCAGCCCATGTGACTGTTGACTCTTCAAGACTCATCGGCCCAATCAAAAGTGTCGACTCATTAATCAATAGATAAATTTTGCAGGTATTCCGCTTGAAAGACAGGTTGCTATTCCGCTTGAATCTGATTGTTAGGTTATTCCACTTGAACTACAAGAATCATGGATACAAATTTCTTTAATATGAATAGTGAAACAATTAATAGAATAAATGTATTGGAGAAAGAGTTTGACTTGTTTTCAGGTTGTCCAGGAGAAAATACAAAGCGTATCATTGAGAGGTATAGCCATCTTGTTCGCTCAATGTCTGAGAAGGGTATTCGGAAAAGTCCAAATGAATGAGTTGAAAGATTGGCCAATGCCATACCTCAATAAGAGTGGGGTACATATCTTTTGGATTTAAAAAGAACTGGAGAATACTCTAGATTGACAATTTGTCAATTCATTGAGAAACTTGAAGAACAGATGGAGAGAAATGCTGAGAAGAAGAAAAGTCAAAGTGGAAAATCAATATTAATGAAGAGCAAGAATATAGGTGTTCAAGTGAGAGAGGAACAGACTAAAGAAATTTTAGTTTTGAAAGACGAGAAGAAAGCTGATGAGAAACAGATTTTTGATTTAAAGGAAAACTGTGAGAAGTTGAAATCAGAAAATGACAAACTATTAAGTAATTTGAACAGTTTGACATTAGAAAACAAAAGTTTGAAAGAAAATGCAAAAAATTTTGAAGATAAAATTAAAAGTTTTGAAAATGAAAAATCGAAAATTGAAAAGGAATTTCAAAGTCAAATAAAGATTCTTGAAGATGGGAGATCTGTTTTTAGCAAGAATAATATTGAAAAACAAAAGGTGATAAATTCCCATCTTCAGACTATTATTCGACTTGAAAAAGAAGCTGAATGTGCTCGAAAGACAATCAAGGCTCATCTTGAACGAATATCTCACCTTGAAAATGAAGCTGAGAATTCAAGAAACAAAATAGATGAGCTTGAAAAGAAATTGAAAGGTTTTGTGACTTCATCTAAGTTCCCCTGTCCAAAACCGATCAATTCCATTCCAATAAGTGACAATGTCACAAACTTTGACAAAGTCAAAGTTGAAGATTGTGATGAGAAAACTGATGATGAAATTGTAAAAAGAAAAATATTTTTGAAATTAAATGAAATGTTTAAAGATACTGCTCTACATTCTACTGAAAAAGGTGAATGCTCAACGCAAAAACCTGTAAAGAAGAATGTGGAACAAAAACAAAAGGATAAAAAATTGAAAAATGTTCAAAAAGATAATAAAAGCTCATCAGTTCAATCATCCAATCATGATAAAAAAATCACAAAAAGTAGAAACTCAAAACTCAAAAATTGTTGGTAATAAGTGGTGCAGGTTTGACCACAGTGCTTCAAAGCCAAATCCAGCTTTCCGGAAGAGTGATAATTACCACAAAGCCAGACAATGCTATGATCTGAGTGTTTGGTGTGAAAGTGGTGAATGGTACGATAACAGAGTGTGTTACTCTTGTGGTGTTAGAGGACACATTGCTGTTAACTGCCAGAATTGGAGTTATGAGACGAGAAGATGCTATAATTGCCAAATCAAAGGTCACATTGCCAGAGATTGCTCAATGAGATCAAAGGGAAGATCGAGGGCTGATACTCAGAAAATGGAAATAAAACCAGTCAAAGCAAAGCCCAAAGAACAGAAAGTTCAAGAACCTAAAGTTCAAGAACAGAAAGTTCTAGAAAAGAAAGTAAAGCTTTCACAAGGGCAGAAAGACAGACTGAGAAAGAAGAGGAAGAAAGCGAATATCTCGAAAGGATTTTGTCCTCGGATACAACTGGTAAAACAGATAAAAGTTCTGATAAATCATCTTGCTCGCCAAAGAATGACAAATCAAGCAAAATGGATTCATCAGATACAAATCTGAGGACGAAAGGGGGAAAGAAGAAAAAGAAAGTGGAGAATTCACTTTCTGGTGATGAATTTGTTTCTCTAGAAACAAAGGAGCCAGTTGTTGGCAATGAATCTGACTCGTTAAAGTCGGACAAGCCATGTTCAGGCGATGAATCTGGTGTGGTAAAGCCAGAAGAGCCATGTGTTGAGGTAAAAAATGAGAATTCTGGTCTAACAATGGATGATGCAAATTTTCCACCATTGTTGAACAAGAATTCAAAAACACCCAAGGATCGTCAGGCTTGGGTGAATCTATTTAAATAGAAAAACCTGACATGCCGGAGATCCCAAGTTAGTAATCGTGGATCAGGAATCAACATTTTTCTTGATAATTGATGATTGTGAATGAATCTTATAATAGTTGAATTTTTACAGGATAATTGTGAATTGCCGGAGCTTCCAGATTGGTAATTGTGAAGCAGGAATTGGCATCTTTATTGGTAAAATGATTTTGTGTAGATGTGATATTCCTACAAGTTGGTTGATGAAGGCTTACATTTACATGTGGTAAATCAAGGACATTAAATTGTACTTGTTTTTCCTACAAGTGGTTAATCAAGGTCATTAGGTTGAACTTGATTGGATCATACTTACAAGTGGTATTTGAAGGACAATATGATGAACCAAACCCCTAACTTTACTAGTGATAAAACAAACAAAACTTATTTTCCGAAAAAATCATTTTGGTTAAAACAAACTTAAGTGTTTTGAAATCATAATGAGAAAATAGTTTTGTGTAAGGGGGAGTTCGGATTGTTTATGCCAAGTGGATGGCGAATTGAAGCGATTTGATATCGGTTGTCAAGATTATTGTATAGTTGGTTTTCAAATTTCCTGAAATGTGTTTGCATTTTAGGGGGAGTAAAAATTTCAGAAAATCCAAAAACATTAGAAAATTTGAAAAAAAACAAAAACATGATAAAATCAAAAATGAGTGTTAGTGTCAAAGAAGAGGAAATGATAGTACATCAGTAGACAGTCACAGTATGCTAAAGAAATGTAATGATTAAATAGTGTTAAACAGTCTCACTGATGATATGCCGATAGGTTTTTACACATTTAGTAAGCTTTTTCGGGATATAAACTTTAATTCAAACTTGCTTATTTCGTGGGGAACACTACTTGGATATATAGGTAACCCCTGAAATCTCGTTTGAAAGGTCCCTCTTTCTGAGATACTAGGTCTTTATGCTCAGTGCTATCTGGGGTATTATCCCGGGACTTCTGCTGAATGGAAATTCTGACCTAGTCCCCGGAGAATACTTTCCGCATGCTTGAAACATAGCGCCGCCCTTAGCAAATTAATGAAACAATAAAATTGATAGTCATTGCTGTTGTAAACAAAAGATCCTCTAAAGGGGACACACCAAAAGTCGAACCGTCATCTCTCTGCTAAACGAAAGTTCTGACCTGAGCTCTCACGGTTTCGTACTATAATTTATTCCCTTACAGATATCATCTATGGTATACTCACCCGTAAAACTGAATATTGGGATCTGCATACGGGAGTATATCCAAGAGGTGGGACACATGAATGAGTTTAAGTCCTTAAAACATCTAAATCATATCCTGAATTAGTTGAAATTTGTGTGAGAATTTAAGTGGATCAGTATATCAGCAATCTAAGTGAATTGTTTAATTCTGGATGTGTAATTAAGCTCAACGGTACTTGTGACTTGACAAAAACGGATATGATCCTCTTACACAAATCTCACAAAAATATTGTCTGTAAATATTTCTTTACTGCATTTCTTAATATCTCAAAATCCAAAAAGATTTTCGGTGTGTTTTAGCATAAAATTTTGAAAAATTCAAAAAGATTTTCGACAACTAGTGTTGGAGAGCTAATTTTCAAAATTCCGAGTGCTAAACATGATGAACAGATGGTTTGGGAGAGTGTGTTGTTTTTTAAAATAAAAATGATATTTCTTCAAGTGGTTCATCAATTATTAACATTGAAAAATCATTCTTTGATTGTATAATTCCTGCAAGTGGTTCATTAGATGGTGAGATTGTTTTTACAAGTTATCATCAGGAAATTTATTGTGAGGTAGAGGATGTGCAGGTTTCTAAGAGATAGAGAACCAGGTTCCGATACCTGAGGAATGTGTGATTTCAACATGCCAGACTGCGATCCCAGTATATCGAAAGGGGGAGTCTGAAGACATCCGAGTAGAGATTGTTCGTGGGGAGTTTGTTGATGCTGAAGATGAAAAGGAGATAACGTTTGAGGATGTTTACACTGTGAGATATCTCAGAGAGTGTTCAGACTGATAAAGACTGAAAATTGTGAAGACTCGACACTTAAGACTCGTCAACATCTGAGGGGGAATCTGTTGGTGCACACATCTGTCGTCTTCATCTTATATCGAGTCTGGTTTGCGTTACGGATCTAATCAAGCATGATGTCATCATTGGATATGATGACATCATAATTGTGACATCATCATTGCTAGTCTACACGAAATATAATACATGAGCTTGAAACTTAATGTAATTTTGTCTTGTAGTTCGCTTGAAAGTCAAGAATTGTATGTTTCACTTGAATGGTAAACGTGTAGGTTCGCTTGAACTTAATTAGTGGGTTTTGCTTGAATTGGTCATGCATGTTTCAAGCAAACTCATGAATAGTATAAATAGGGTTGTTGTCATTTCATTTGTAACAGAGTTCTCAGAGTGATACCGAGGTGCTGCCGGTTTATCCTTTGATTGTATACATTGTTAAATCAATATACAAGAGGTTTAAAGTGATAACCAAGCTGTTTCGAAGTCCGTTTCTTATTTTCCGCATTTGAAACTGATAAAATCTCTTCTGAACGACTCGTTTGGGTCTCAAATCGATCCTACACTGTTGGTGCATATGTTTGTCGACTTCGTCTTGTATCGAGTCTTGTACTAGTTAAGAAAGATCAGGGCACACAAAACGAGAAACGTAGGTGTGAAGCTATTTTGCACGAAAGAGCATAAGCTATTTCGTATGAAATGAACATAAGTTATTTCGTACGAAATAGCAAGTGCCTATTTCGTGCGAAATCAACTCACCTATATATAGCTGATGTGCCTAGTTATTTGTAACGATTCTGATTTCCTGTACCGAAGTGCTGCCGACGTGTCTATTGATCTGTAAACGTGTTATATCAATCAAACAAGACAATTAAGAGTGATTCAAGTTGTTACACAATCTAATCAATGAATTCCGCCTCTGATTAGACCGAGAACTCTTCTGATAGACTCGTTTAGATCGTCTCACGATCCTACAAGTGGTATCAGAGCTTAGGAGGAAGAGTTCTTACCAAATTCAGCTTGTTTTCTTCAAAAATCTGAGATCTACACCTTCTTTTTCAAATTTAACAAGTTTTCACGGATAAAATGGATTAAATTTCACATATTACAAGAGAAACAGTGTTTTAATGAATCCTTGAAAGATTTGGACTTCAAATCGATCTAAAACTTGTTCATTTTGTCTATTTCGCTTGAAAATTGATCGAAAGATGACATCAGCAGCATTCTGTACGAAATAATCTATTTCGTTTGAATCAGGACCTTATTTCGCACGAAATACACTTTGGAATCTTCATTTCTCACGGAATAGCCTCAGTTCTTGTTATTTCGTACGAAATCACCATCATTTCGCACAAAACCATCATTTCGCACGAAACCATCATTTCGCACGAAATCAAACGTCATTTCATTTGAACAGATCATTAAGCTTGAAAAGGGTATTTCGCACCAGAAGTGATTTCGTTTGAAAGTTGAAATTTTGTGAAAAAGTTTGCCGAAACATGGAAGAAGAGTTTTATAATGCGTTTGCTACACCAGTTGCTCCTGTTACAGTTGCTGAAACTATTTACAGTGAGAATGAGACAGGAACTTACCAAAAACCACCAAAGCTTTGTACATTGAAGATTTTAAAGGATGGCAAAATCGGTTTGAAAACTGGGTGCAAGCATATAAATTTGATGCATGGTGTGCCTTAGATGTAGATTACGTTAAACCAACAGATGAACGTGGAATTGAAAAAGCTTTTAGTGACTATTCAGGTGGTGAGAAATTAAAGTACACTAGTGAGAAAATGATGATTAGCATTCTACAACAATCAGTAAAAGAGGATATCTTTGTTTTGCTTCAACATGAGGATACTTCGAGATCAATTTGGTTGGCTTTGATTCAAAAGTTTAAGGGAAGTGCGGATATGATTAAAAATAAATGTGCTTTACTAAAGAAATCTTTTGATACGTTTGTAGCTTTTGAAGGTGAATCAACAAAAACAATTATCGATAGATATTGCCGGCTTGTTCTCGAAATGAGAAGATTGGACATCAAGAAGGAAGATGATAAATGGGTTGATAAACTTGCTGATGCGCTACCACATAATAAATGGGGAACATATTTGTTAATTCTAAAGCATATGAGAAAACATGAAAGTATGAATTTGGCTAAATTCATTCAGAAGCTTGAAGAACATGAATTGGATGTACAGAAAACTGCTATCATGAGCAATCCGAATGCTCAACAAGATGTTAGTCTTTACTACAGAGGAAACAAATTTGAGAATACTCCAAGTCCAAAGGTTAAGACTGCTTTCAGTGCTGATTGTTCTTCTGGAACAAATGGTAGCACAGTTACTCAGAGTGGTGGATATTCGTCATCGTATTCAAGTTTTGATCCAAATTTTACAACACCAAGTCCTCAACGACAAAATTCAACAAATTTGCAATGCAACGTTACTTTGAACATTCAGAATAGTCAAAATCTTTCTCCAGAGATAGCTAAGCAACACATGGCATCACTTGTGGCTATGTTAGAGTCGTATGAAAGCTTAGTTGCTGGAAGAATTGGAAATCCTATGCTCACTAAAGAGGATTATGATCAGATTGATGCTGAAGAACTTGAATTGATGGATATCAAGTGGTGTCTAGCTAGTGTAGTTAGAAGAGCAGAAAAATTTACACAAGTCACCAGAAGAGATGATTTTCGTGAAATGAGTGCATCTCCGATAGGGTTTGACAAATCAAAAGTTACGTGTTTTCGTTGCAAAGAAAAGGGACATTTTAAATGAGAGTGTAAAAATAAAGAAGCAACTAGAAGACAAGATGGAAAAAATGATTATTATCAAAAGTCAATTTTTCATCAGCTTGCTCAACAACCATCATCATCCAATGCCATTGAAGTTGAGAAGAAGAAAGCGTATCTTGTTAACCAAGATGATGAAAAAGTTGCAGAGGGATTTAGCTGGGACAAATACATTCCGGCTGGTTCAGGTCTTGTTGCTCAAATCTTGGAAGAATGAGAAATCAAATCTAAGCCTAAAGAATACCAATTTTTAGTGAATTGGGATGTGAAGCAGATACCGATGATGAAGAAGAATATATTAATAAAGCTAGAAAAGGTCTGGATACTTATAGTTTTAATTTGTTTTTTACAGATAAGATGGAGATGTTAAATGAGAAGAAGGTTGCTAGAATGAAAAGAGAGTTGGAAGCAAGAAGGATTGCTGAAGAAAAGGCAATGATGGAAGCTGAAAAAGCAAAAGCTGAAGAAAATCCGACAGAAAAAGTTGAAGTTGAAGGATGATAAGCAGAAATAGAATTTGATGAAGAACCGGATGTGGTTGAGAAGGTAGTGGAGAAAGTGATTGAAAAAATTGTTGAAGTAGAGAAAATAGTTGAAAAAGTCGTCGAGATTGAGAAAATCGTTAAGGTTGAGAAGATCGTCGAAATTGAAAAAATTGTTGAAGTTATAAAACCTTGTCTAAAATGTTTGGAATTTTGCAAACATTGTGAAGAGAAAGACAAGAAGATTCGTGAACTTGAAGAAATGAAAGAAAAGTTGTTGTTTGATGTGAAGTATGTGAAGGAGTCGTATGATGTGCTAAACATAACAGTTGATGGTCTGAATAAGACAAATTTGGAAGTTGATGCTGATATGACAATGATGAGTTCTACGTTAATGACTAAGCAGAGGGTCATCAATGAGTATATTGAAGATTGTGCAAAGCTAAAGCAGGATTTGGAACTCGAAAAGATTGAAAGTGAAAGAATCAAATGATTGTTGTTGAGTTATACAACTTGTGATTAATTGATTGACGGGGTTTATCCTACTGTTGCAGGTCTTGAAGCTTTTCAAGATAAAAAGACGGAAGAGGATACTGGTAAGAAACAAAATGTCAAGTATAACAAGTGTCCGCCTCCGATTTGGAATAGTTATGTAACACCCCAACCCTGAAGGGCTGACGTGTCACAATAACAGTATCATAAACAAAAGTCATAATTCCATTTATTTATTTGACAAGGATACAACCACACAACCACTAAACTTAAGTTTAATATATAAGCGGACACATTCGATTTGATTAACTAACATCTTCAGATTTAGTCCTAGGCTTTACTCTTCTCTCTTTTCCCCGCCCAAAGTAACCTGCGGACCTGTATATACAAAAAGTTTACGGAATGAGCCAAATGCTCAGTACGGAATAATAGGCTCAAATAACAAGTAACGCTTTATATGAAATGTTATCCGGATGGAACTTTATGCGAAAATGATACAATGCAAGTAACATAATTTCATAATATAAATCATACGGATGTACCCATGAGCCAAACTTAAAACGTGACAATACACAGGTAGCTACTCCTGCATAATTATCACATGAGATGGCGAGTTGGCATACCCGCTATCCACCACCTTAACTTAAATCCTAGGATCGATCCATACGCCTCCTAGTAGCTTTGTACCTCACTTGTACCTAGGGACGCCGTGAACTGATCTCTCCGTCACGGATGGAGCACATGATGTCGATGCCGCAACAACATGCCCGTGGGACACTCCACGAGAAGCGACACTCAGGGTATCAGAGTACAAATGGTCTTATTCACATAACTTATCAAAAATATTTTCATAACAAAACGTAACATATATTGGAACATGCGATAGTGAGTACAACTAACAGAATACTATCGCATGACATGAAAGCTAAATCCAAGGTTATGATTAGAATAGGAATCTAACGGACTGTCAAATGAATCGATAATCAAAGACGTGAGGAGTTTTAAAAGATATAGTAATTTAATGGTTTTATAACAATTTGAATATGAAGCAATAAGGATTGGGGTAAGGATCCGTACCTTAATAATTCCAAAGTGATGCTACCTTGTGATAATATTTCAGATTTATACGGGCAGAGTTTAGACTACTGATTAGTCTTTTAACCTAATTTAAATAACATGCACACAAACTAGGTCAGTAACTTAATACAACATTTACAATAACTCACGATATTAAAATCCTCACAACGAATGACAAAGTGCGATACTTAAACATCCATCGGATTCACAATTAATGACAAAGTGAAATCACTTAAACATCCATCGGATTCACAACGAATGACAAAGTGCAAACACTTAAACATCCATCGGAATCACAATTAATGACAAAGTGAAATTACTTAAACATCCATCGGAATCACGACTAATGACAAAGCATAACCCAAATTTGAGCAGCACTTAAACATCCATTGGATTGATTTCAATCAATCGGACATTGAATCGTATCAGTGATTGAGTTATTACCCTGTTTGCAGCAGCGTTTCGTGATCGTGTGTGGGTTAATTATAGTGAACAGACGATAACTCGACGTACAATTGAAATTTTAACGTCGTTTTTGTGCCAGAATTCGAGTGCCAATGTCTGCTATTTATACACCGATTTTGAACCGCTTACGGACCGCAAGCCTTTTCCCTTACGGTCCGTAAGGGACACCTCATTCTTATAGTGTTGCCATGCGTGGGACTAGCCTAGCTGAGTCAACAAAATGGATAAATTCGAATTTGATAGCTTATTTTGTGGATAATCGTAACTAGAAAATACCCCCCCCTGAGTTTTAGGGGCCCTGATCCTGATTCTGAAAATTCTGAAAATTTTAGGGTTTGTGCAGAATCACTTGGGTGTCTTAATTAGGGTTTCCTATTAGATAATTTATAAATAAAAATAATATTTTTGGTTGATATACAGAAAGATGGATCATAAGATAAATGTTTAGTTTATTATAAATTATTATTATTTATTTTATTTCTAGAATAATGATTTTAAATTTATGGTCATTACAAGTTATTCTCCCAGAAAGCCTAATGAGGAACGTTTAAAAAAGGCAGTCAACATCAAGTTAAAGTCTGAAACCATTGATGAGTTACCAGATAACATTGATGTTACATTCACAACGTCTGACACTGATCATGAGTCTGAGTTACTAAAGAAAGTGGTCGATCAAGTGTTGGATATGGATGAAGAGTCAAAGTCGGAGTCTAAATCGGAAAGTTCGAGTTCATCAGACAAGAGTCCGAGTTCGCCGGTCAAACGGGTTTATAATAAAGAATTCTTGTTATCAAAATCTAATTTGAATGACGAAACAATCAAAGTAGCATATACTTTGAATGATTCAGACAAATTATATTCTGATGAGGAATTTTCAATAAGAAGTGTCAAAACTGAACAGATCAAACAGGTTTTCAAATTAACAGAAATTAATATTTCTGAAATAAAAGATACAATTTTTTTTGAAAAACCTAAAAAGTACACTTCAAGAGTTCAATAGAGATTGAATAAGAAAAAGGGTTACAGTTCTGGTTGTGGTTTTCAAAAGAAACCAAACCATAATAGTAATTTCAAAAAGAAAGGATTGGGTTTCATTTCCCCAGAAAATCATAAAAATGAGAAAACTTATAAACCAAAAACTAAATTTGTTTCAGGAGGAAGTGCTGAAGAGGAACAGAAGAAACCATTCTGGAGACAGTCAAACAAAGAGTTTCTTGCTGAGAGGAAGAAGAATCAGAAGAAGTTTGTACCAAGAGTTGATAGAAGAACATGTTTCCAATGTCAAGAAGTTGGGCATATTGCTTGGAATTGTCCAAAGTCCAACAATACAAAATAGGGAGTTTTTTCTAACTCTGAAATGATTAAGAAACGTGTTGGTGAAAATAAATAATCAGCTGAGAAAACTAATATGTTTGAAAATTTGAGTTTCGAAACTGGTGATGTTTCAAAACATTTTTACAAAAGAAAAGTTGATTTGAACAAACAGAAGTGGGTTGTTAAATCTGAAAGTATTTCTGACAATGAATCTGATTCTATAAAATCAGAGGAGTCATTTGTTGAGAAAAGTGAGAAGAATTCCATTCCGGAAATGAACGATGAAAATTTTCCGCCATTGTCAAAGGAAAATTTAAAGTTGAAAGTTGGTAAGATTGAAATTTCAGGTCAATTCTTTGCTGGTAAAGAAGAATTTGATGCTGAAAAGGTTTTCAATGGGAAAGTTAAACATATCTTTGCAAAGATGGTTGATGGTAAGGTAACGGGTGTTCAAGATTTTTATAAATCTAAACGATGGTGGGATAGAGCTGGATCACAATCATCCAAGGCTGGTCAGGCTTGGGTGACAGCTTTTACTAGTTAAAAACCTGACTTGTCGGAGCTCCCAGGTTGGTAAGTGTGGAGCAGGTATCGGCATATTTCTTGAATTTTGTGTGTTTAGTGGTGAATCAGGGACATTAAGTTGTACTTGATTTCCTACAAGTGGTATTTGTTGATTAAATTTCAAACTATTATATGTTTAAAAAGGTTGAGGATGTAAGAACAAGGTGATGAATTGATCCCCTAACCTACAAGTGATTTCAACAAAACTTATTTTCTGGAAAAACCATTTTGATTAAAACAAACTTAAGTGTTTTGAAATCTTAATGGGAAAATAGTTTGTTGTCAGGGGGAGTTCTGATTGTTTATGCCAATTGAATGGCGATTTGAAGCAATTCACAACAGTTGTCACTTTACATTGTACAGTTTGTTTTCATATTTCCTTTAAATGATTTTGAATTTTAGGGGGAGTAAGAAATTTCAGAAAATCCAAAAAACATTTGAAAATTTGAAAAAAAAAAGAGTTTTGTTGTGAAAAAGAGGAAATGATAGTACATCAGTGGACTATCACAACACGCTAAAGAATTGGAAAGTCGAAATGTGATAAACGGTCTCACTGATGATGTGCCAGTAGGTTTTTGTACATTTAGTAGATTGTGTCGAGATATAAACCTAAATTTCAAACTTACTTATATCGTGGGGAACATCTCTCGGATATATAGGTAACCCCCGAAATCTTGTTTGAAAGATCCCTTTTTCTGAGATAATAGGTCTTTATGTTTAGTGATATCTGGGGTATTATCCCGGGACTTCTGATTTTGCGGAAGCAATGGCCTAGTCCCCGTTTAATACTTTTCGCTTGCTTGAAAAATAGCACCCCCCCCTCAACATAAAAAATGATGAAACATTGAAAAATGATAATCATGTGCTGTTGAAGAAAAGATTCTCTAAAGGGAACACACCAAAAGTCGAATCCATCATCTCTCTGATTTTGCGGAAGCAATAGCCTGAGCTCTCATGGCCCTCGCATTTAACCCTTTACAGATATCATCTAGGTATACTCACCTGTAAGACTGAATATTGGGATCTGGATACGAGAGTATATTCTGAGGTGGGACACACGAATAAGCTTAAGTCTCTAAAACATTAATCTCATATCTCGAAAAAGTTAAACTTTGTGTGAAAATTTAAATGGATCAGTATACTGACAATCTAAGTGAATCGTTTAGAACTTAAAATGTTTAAAGCTTAACGGTGTTGGTGATTTGTCTCATAATCTGATATGATCCTCTTACACAAACTCACAAAAATATTGTCTGTAAATATTTCTTTGTCGCATTTCTTTTAAAAAAAATCCAAAAATATTTTCAGTGTGTTTAAGCATAAATTTTTTTAAAAAATCCAAAAAGATTTTTGACAACTGATCATGAAAAACTGATTTTCAAAATTCCGAGTGCTAAACATGACGAACTGGTTTGGGAGAGTGTTGTGAGAAAAATGTTTTTCTACAAGTGGTTCATCAGAGATTATAAATGTTAAATCATTTTTATTTGATCATTTTCTACATGAAGTATATAAATTTGTCAAATTTTAAATTTGTGAAATTTATGTTTGAGGTAGTGGTTTGTGCAGGACTCAGTGTATAAACCTTAGCAAAAATGGAGCCAGGTTTTCGATCCCTGAACAATTTAAGGGGGAGTCTGCTAGTAGACCTACATACTAAGAGGAGAAGAGTTGATGATGCTGATAAGCTTACAGAATCAAGAGATCTGATCAAGAAAAGATAGAGTCAGTTTGAGATTCTGGGCAAGAGAAAGAAGATTATGGATGCTTACACTGTTAGATATGTTGGAAGATTACGAAGACTGATCAAGGCTGAAAACTGTGAAGACTCGACACCGAAGACTTCGTCAACATCCAAGGGGGTGTCTGTTGGTGCATATGTTTGTTGACTTCGTCTTGTATCGAGTCTTGTACTAGTTTAGAAAGATCAGGGCACGCAAAATGAGAAACGTAGGTGTGAAGCTATTTCACACGAAATAGCATAAGCTATTTCGTACGAAATGAAAATAACCTATTTCGTACGAAATAGCAATTGCCTATTTCGTGCAAAATCACCTCACCTATATATAGCTGATGTGCCTAGTCATTTGTAACAATTCTGATTTCCGGTACCGAAGTGCTGCCGACGTGTCTATTGATCTGTAAACGTGTTATATCAATCAAACAAGACAATTAAGAGTGATTCAAGTTGTTACACAGTCTAATCAATGAATTCCGCCTCTGATTAGACCGAGAACTCTTCTGATAGACTCGTTTAGATCATCTCACGATCCTACATAAACTGTCTTACAAGCCAAACACGATCAAAATTGTATCAAGAACATCTTAAACAACTCAAACATCGATTAAAAACATTGTTTATCTAAGATGTGTATCTAGAGTCACCCTATCTTGATTTCTTTAGCATCCAAACTTATCAACCTGCAACATGTATTAAAATACAATCAACAAAAATGTTGGCGAGTATACAAGTTTGAATACATAGCATAATAGTTTAACATATAAAACTCATATCCAACATGAACAACATATCACAAGTTTCAACATGCTAGTTAACGTGGTTCATATGATAACCCATGTCTCAAACGCGTTAACGTGCCATTCCTACTTTGACGCATCGAAGAGGAGGTAAAAGAATAAAAAACTTAACAATACTCCCCAAGAATCAAATAGCGGTACGTTACCCCTATAGCGCTATAACTGTTAAGGTGAGCTACACATAAGAATCAAACATTCACATAGTATGAAAGTCTCAAGTATCACAAATATCCTGTTTTCATGTTTAATGCGGATAGAGTATGTTTAAAATAAGTTTCAAGTGTCAAGTATTTGATTTAGAATACATGTTGCATCACAAAAGTGTTTAAAACGAAAAGGGATCGAGTATACTCACAGTGGGTGCTTAGAATCCTAAACACAATAGGAATGGGTCGAATGGAGTGCTGGATCAGCCTGCATGTGGGGGAACAGAGCATAAGTCCTCTAAGTGCTGACCCGGTCGGGAAGAGAGTGTCGAATAGTGCGAAATCGAGTTAAAGTGTCTGACAGACTATCTAAGCGGATGGTCATCCGGACGGATGGCCATTCGAACGGATGGGCATTCGAACAGTGTGTAGGTGTCTGTGAACTTGTTTAAGTTTTTATCATAGTGGCCTGTAAAACCAAACAACAAGTGTTATTATAATCAGATCTTCTGGATGGATGGTCAGTGGGTGCGTTTTCGTGAAATTTTCTAAGCCTCGAGTTAAGGGAGACGGTGTGATGACTTGTCAAACAACGGAAACATACCAAACCTAGTTCGTTTGACTAGTTGGGTATCACCCCGTTAGACAGATGAGCTGCTTTCAGTGAAATTTCATGTTTGACCCGTTAATCGGTCCGTTTTCCGGTGGAAATCAGTTTCCAAGCCGACTCGCGACTAAAGAACGAGTCGAGGGTCTGATTGAGTCCGATTTCACCAAAGTTTTGTATATAAAAACTGAAGAAAAGTTCAGAAATGAGTTGTAAAACGTGAAGTTTATCAGATCTGACCCGGAAACATGTGAAATTCCGTCAAAATCCGGTATAAAAGTGTGATAATCCTTTAGATGTTTTATAAAAGTTGTGAAAATCCACTAGATCTGGAACCAATCTTGGTTAAAGGGTGCTCCACAACAGTTTACATAAGCAACCGAGTGGAAACCACCTTCAAGATGTCCAAATTAGTTGGTTTTCGGAAAAAGTTGAAGTGTTCGTGTGATTTTGATGAAGAATATGGTGTAGAAGTGATAAATAATGAAGATTAGAAGACATTAGAGGTAAAAAGCTTACAATTTGGCCTTGAATCGTGATAGAAAGGGTCTGGGAGCTTGAGAGCAAACGAACCGAATGAAAGGTGAAAGTGGAGGTCAAGTGCTCTATTTATAGATGACAATGGCATTGCTAGTCGAATGACTTCGATCGAATGGGTTAAGTTGGTGCAAGTGTGCAGGCGATCGGATGGCTTTCCAGTCGAAGGGCCATCCGGTCCGATGGTCATCCGATCGGATGTCCATTCTGACAGCCGATTCCCGTTTGCTAATTTCCCGACTTTGGTTCATTATACGAGCTAGGTTAAGTGTTGCGTTGTGTATTGTTGTAAGTAACCGTTGTATGTAGTATTATTACACTTAGGTGTTCCAATAACATAAGTATCACAAGGAGTTTCTGTGTTTCAAGTTTGCGTTTAAGCTAGTTTCTAGTTCAGTAAGTATCAAGCGAAACAAGTGTTAAGTTTCAAAGCATCACAAGAGTCAAGAGTCAAGATTCACATCGTTCATATATATATATATATATACTAGTCATTTACCCGCGCGATGCGGCGGGAAACATATCAATTAGGTTAGTGAGTTTAGGGCTATGTACGGGGAGGTTCGGTTTTGAGCCATAACCAAACCAAATTCGCGATGCAACGGAAAACACAACACTTAGTAATTCTAATGGTTTGCATGAGAAGGTTCAGTTCAGTTGGGTCGTAACTAAAATCTACATTTTCGGTTAAGATACTTCAAAACCGGTCATGGGGATTTAAAGATTTTTAAAAGGATGTAAACAAACTGAACTGCGCCAAGCCAACAAAAGCACAACCGTAAGCTCAAAACTAATCAAATCAATCCGCCTAACTTGTTTTTCTTAACAAGCTAAGAGTTTAAACTAAGCCACACTGCATTATTACTTTTGTAATCTAAAATGATGAGTTTTCATGTCGGTTTGGTTAAAAAATAGCTAGCAGTTTAAACCGAAGTTGAAGTTGATATGGCACACCACCACATATAAGAAAGAACTATTAAAAGGATGGTGAAAAAACAACTTTTTTTACGTGTGATGATAAAAGGATGAAAAAGTAAGATGCATTATTGTGACTGTAAATTGAGTAGTTGACTAAAAACAATAGCGATAGGTTTGACTTTATTTGACTTGAGAATCTCTCTATCGATGTAGCTCTTGATGTAACTTTCTATGGCGTTTAACGATTGTTTGGTTTATTAGCGTGAGTCGAAACTCAACTTTTTTTTTTTAATTTTTGTTGAATTTATAAATAACTAATATAACCACAAGAACGGTATTATCACAAAACTAATTTAACTTTTTTTAATATGGGATTTAGGAGGGTTTTATGCATTTTAATACATTTCAGACGACTTTCATCCGGTTTGAAAACTTATAACTGAAGCAATATACAACTTGTAAACATAGAATTAAAGAACTCATTACAATTCTTATATATCAGCAGCAGAGAATTAGATTTTGATTTTCATTAATGAAACACAATCCAACTATTTATTAATAACAAAATAACCACAATCAATCTACTTGTTAACCATTCGACAGTTGAGTCGGATCTGACCATCAGTTCCAGTTATAACCTTAAGCCCACCCATCCTAGCCATTGAAAAAGCAAACTGCAGCTTAAAATCTGGAATCGTCAAATCATATTCATCGCTTAACATGCGTATCACCCCCATAGCGAAGCTGTTGGTCGACTCCTAAAACAGCTTTATTGGTCAACATTTGCGAGTAGTAGGAGTTGGTAAAGCGATGGTCCAGGTTGCTCGGGTTTAAGTTTATGAGCGGGTTAGGTTGACCCAGCCTCGTCTTTGGAGGGCATCCGTTCCTTAAGTAACTCAATGTAGATTCTTCCATTGTGGGGTCGGGTTTTCCAGTGTTGTTGAAGTTGTATAGGCGATCATGAATGTTAATGCATCAAACTCTTCCCATCATATGTGCTCCTAAAAGTTATAAATTTTATTGGAAGTTATAAAAAAAATGTATGACTAAAGAGTGCGGTTCTGGAAATATTTAGAGTTTGGTCTTTCGTGATCATAATATCAGCATGCTTGACTTGCAAGTAATTATCAGTGTGTTATAAATATAGGAACAATATTGTTAGAATAGATGGCTTACCTAAGAGTGTAACCATGTCTTGCACATCTAAACCTTTAGATTCAAAGTATGCCAAAGATGATTCCCACGAAATGGAAGGCAAGCGAAAGTCGATCCATGCTGCGTTCTATGAAAGTCCGTCTCTTCTTCCTAAGAAAACCAGGTACGACGGTCCACCAGACTGTTTACATTTCACATAAAGTTGACTTGAATGTTACTCAAACATTATTTTCAAATAGGGAGGGGGTTGATGTTTAAAAACTGTTTGGAGTAATAAACCCTTTAATGTAAGTGATGTAATTTTATAACAAATATTTTAATACTGCTGACCGCACAGCTTGATTGTCTTGTTTAGTTATATAAGTTATAAACAACTGATTCATTTGTACGCTGCGGATTCATTTGCAAAAAAAAAAAATATATAAGTGTCTCGAGCCAAGCAACCCGACCCGTTTTAATCGATACCCAAGCAGCCCGGCCCAGCCCACTAATTAAATCACATACTGGAAAGAAGTCTGTTTTATAAGCCGCCCAGAAAAATATAACCGTCATCATCGCTAAGTAACTACCGAGAACGACACCGGTTTAAATAGTATACTCATACCAACCTGCTGAGATCTTTCGTACTCGTATAGTTGAAGTAGGTGCATGCCTGTTTCACGAGCTTTATAAATTAGCTTATCTAAGGTAAATAACACATAAGATTGATTTCCAAGAATGGCTGGACAATCATCTTCAAATTTTGCATTATCAGCAGATCCATCAAGCAGATTATATAAAGCACTCATAAATCTGAACAATACAACAATAGTATAGTGAGGAAAATACTTGTTATAAAATTCTGAATAACATATTAAAAAAGTGTAACTGAATTACCTAGAATACAAATCAGGTGGAGAAGTGTCCTTAGCAGCTCTCCATTTTGTTTCAGCGGATGTCGAATTAACTCGAGCAAATAATAGTCTTTCATATAATACATGACAACATTAAACAGTATATTTAAAAACAAAAAAAAATAATACTATGTTTAAAAAATAAAACAGATTGTAAAACAGAGTGGGGTTCTTACTTGATGAAGCCTAAAAAGCACATAGAAAGATTCTTTTCCATAAAAAAACATTACAACTTTTTTCCCGCCATCATGTAATCGAGAAGCCACACGTTTCGCAACTGGTTTTGCAGCAAGCAACATATGATCTGAAGATACCAATGATGTGGCATCTTCTACACCCTCAGCCTCACCTTCACGGCTTCACTTTTCGGCTTTACCTTTTATAACTCGAAAAGCTTTCTGTAGCATAACTTGCAACATGTAATGTAGTTGTTATGTTAATCACCCAAAATAGGACAACAAAAGGAGAATGCTTACCTGTCCTGCAGGTTTTATTGGAAACTTTCCATTAGGACGGAAGATGTACGCTCCAGAGGCCTTCAAAAAACAAGAACGACTTCAGAAGATGAACAAACTTTATTTATAGACAAATTTCAATCTACCTGATCTGGCTCAGATTTACTTTGCCATTTGCTCCAGCAGTTGCCAGCAATTCACTTTCACCATAAGCATGATATGTCATCGCCATTATTGGACCCTGATGACCACCCTGCATAACTCAACAAAAAATAAATAAATGTTAAAAGCAAAAAAATGGGCTCATTTAGATACCAGCAATAAAATACCTCTGTTTTGAATCATCGTCTAAAGAAGGTAAAATTTCCGTTGTCAGTGGTGCTGAATATCCATCCAAGACAACCTGCATATAGGGTTAAAGATCAGTTGAAGCCACAATACCAACCTAGAATGAAAAGATTCAGCATACCTGAATTGTAGCAGCTTTTCTTGGTACACCATCTCCTTTCTCAACCACAAATTCCACAACCGCTCTCCCCGTGAGCCTAAAATATATAAATACAATTAAAGAGTAAAAATTAAAAATTAGAAAAATCTGAGTGGACTTATACCTAGCATAGTTTGAATATTGTGCAGGCAGCAAGAAAGATAGCCCAGGAGCCTGTCAAAAACAAAATACTGCAATTATATACATATAATAAAAGGTAACTTGCATAGTTTGAATATCGTTCTACCGTTTCCGTTAATCGCGTTTTATTCAGCTAAACACCTCGAAAATATCACTAAAACGAAAAACGAAAAACACAAAGCATAAACAATGAATCACATTCTTATTCAAACTCAAACGAATCGTTCTACACTTCTACTATTTCCGATACATTAAATCATCGATTCAGCTCCGTTAATCGCTATTTCTTCAGCTAAACACCTCAATACCTTCACTAAAAACGAAAAACACGAAGCATAAACACCGAATCACGTTCCAATCGCTACTCAAGCGAATCATTGTTCTATTTCGATACACTGAATCATCGATTCAGCTCCGTTAATCGCTATTTCTTCAGGTAAACACCTCGATACTATCACCAAACACGAAGAATACGAAGCGGAAACAAGGAAGAGAGTACCTGAAGTTGTTGATGAAAAGAATGTGTTTACACCGGTGAGATTGTACGGAGAGTGTTCGTCGTTGGATCGCACCGGAGATCTCTTCTGGGTGGTGAAAATTGAAATCGGTTTGTTTGAGAGATTTTTCAAAAATAAACCTACCTCGATCTTTTTCCCATCGATTGCAACCACACCAAAGCTTCATGCTTCTGATTTCCACAAAAACGTGTGTGTTTGTACTGGCTTGTGTGTGCAAAGGGGAGGACAGAGAAACCCTAGATCCAGATCCGGATCTGGAATCGCCAGAGAGAGAGAGAGAGATAGAGAGGAGGAGCAGGGAAGCGGGTTTTTTGAGAGAAAGAGAGAGAAAGAGAAAAGAAAGTCTGATCGGTAATCCGTGTGAAATGAATATCAACCGTCAGATCATGATCCGTGTGAAGAATTGAAAGAAAATGGACGGCTGATGATGAATCCGGGTGAAGGGTAAAAGTTTTGTGTTTCTTGGTGCTTTAAGACTTGTACATTGTGCATTGAGGGTGTTTTAAGTACATATTTTTTTTCCAATCTTGCCCTTCCTATATGTTTTATAAAGTAGTATAGATATATATATATATATATATATATATATATATATATATATATATATATATATATATATATAACGCATCACAAGAGTCAAGGTTCATATCGTTCACATATATAAAGCACCACATAGATTAAAAGTTTCACATAGTTTAACAAAATTTAAGATTCAAATAGCATTATTTCTCATAATGATCGTTTGCCTCGAGAGTAAAAGCATCACAAGGTAGGAAGTATGGTGAGACTTGCTAAGGTAAAAGAAGTATCGAAACACAAGGCGTTACAGTCTCCCCTCCTTTAGGAGATTTCGTCCCCGAAATCTAAGAGGAAGGCTGAACAAAGAGCTGTGGATACTTGGTTTTCATTTCACTCTCGAGTTCCCAAGTGAATTCGGCGCCATGCTTCCCTTCCCATCGAATCTTGACTATGGAAATTTTACTACGCCTTAGTCGTTTGGTGCCTCGGTCCATGATTTTGACCGGTTTCTCCACAAAATGAAGGGTCTCGTTTATTTGCAAGTCTTCAATGGGAACTTGAAGTTCCTCATCTGCTAAACACTTCCTAAGATTAGAAACATGGAATGTCGGATGTTCCTAAGCTCTTGAGGAAAATCGAGTTGGTAAGCCACATTGCCAATCCTCTCGAGTATCTTGAAAAGCCCACATAGCGAGGGGCAAGCTTTCCCTGTTTACCAAAACATATCACTCCTTTCTAGGGAGATACTTTGAGTAGAAAGTGATCTCCAACATTGAATTCCAGAGGCTTATGCCTTTTGTCATCATAGCTCTTTTGTCTGCTCCTAGCCTTGATCAAGTTATCGGGGATTTGAAGAATCTTATCCGTCGTCTCTTGAATGATCTCAGGGACAGTAAGTTGCTTGTCACCAATCTCATGCCAATTAAGAAGAGATTGGCACTTGCGACCGTACAAAGCTTCGAAAGGAGCCATCTGAATACTGGAATGGTAGTTGTTGTTGTACGAGAACTCGATCAATGGTAAATGTACATCCGAATTACCACCAAAGTCGATGACACAAGAATGGAGCATATCCTCTAGGGTTTGAATAGTGCATTCAGTCTGTCCATCCGTTTAAGGATGAAAGGTTGTACTAAGATTCAAGTGAGAACCCATAGCGGACTGAAAAGTTTGCCAAAGATGTGAAGTGAAACGACCATTGTGGTCAGAGATTATGTCAATGGGTATACCATGAAGATATTTGATTTCATCAGTGTAGATTCGAGCAAGTTTCTCCACTTTGAAATCTTCATGAATAGGAAGAAAGTGGGCTGATGTCACACCCCGACCGCGTTAAAACAACAAAACCGCGACAGAAATGTCAGGGAGTGTCGTAATAGAATCATTGTTTCACAACACATGGATTGAAGTTTCGTTTTATTTAATTAAGATATGTACATTGTCTTGAAATTTTAAAAGCAAAACACAAACATATTTTCTATCATTGTTATTAAGTCACTAAGGCCTTGTCCGATCCTATGTGAGAATGCATCCTAGTCATCATCAACATCATCAAACACCACCTGAAACAACTGTGAAAATAAAGTCAGCATAAAAATGTCGGCGAGCACATAGGTTTTGTGAGTGTGTCAAATTCATGGCTTGTACAAGTATTGCAATACCTCGTACCACTACTAGAGTCGATAATTGAAAACCTTGTTTTGTAAAATGTTTTGTATTGCAATATGATTAACCAACTTAAAATAAGTTGGTTATAGTTTATAAAACCTTGTTGCCATGAATCTTGACTAAAACATTCGTTTTTGTAAACCAAATGGTAAATCGTTCTTGTAATAGAGCTCGTATGGTTTATATCATTTAGTAAACATTGTTACGTGTCATTGTTTGAAATCAATCGTTCAAGTGAACTAAATAACGCCACGGAATGTAATATGATAAAAGCACTTATATATAAGAAGTACCAGCGGCGTATCTACCATGCTTTTATCACATTACACCCGTCCCGTTATCTAATCACATACCAAAAACCAGTTGTTCAGTTGTACTTGTTCTCAAATCGTTCGTGTTATCAAAACCAATCGTTCAACTCGTTCGTGTTATATACCATCGTTCAATCGTTCAAATTGTTCAAATCGTTCAATCGTTCGTGTTTCAATTGTGAAAACTAACTTTTGGTCGTTCTAGTTGAATACATTCAAACCTGTGTTCTGACTCGACTATACCACCAAAGGGTATCTTTAACTCAACTAATAAACCACCAAAGGGTTTTTTAAAATTCATCAGGTTCTGTCGTTACCCATAATACCCCATAACCATGGCGATAGTCCGATAACGGGATTTGTCAGATCCTATGGTACCATAACATACTACTGGTCGGCTCGGCCAAAGCTAATGAATGTCATTCGCGTTATGTATTAAAGCACCAACAAGTTCGTTCACATTATTGAAATCGTTGTGTTTAATATAAACCATAGCATTTGTTTTGAAAACTCGAAAATCGTTTTGCACTTATGAATCACCCCAAAACAATTGAAAGTAGTAAAATAGGGGAACTATGTACTCACTTGAGATTGCAAGGTATCCTCGATTTAAGTGAACTAACAAGCTCGGACAAATCAAGGAATTCAAATGGCACCTAGTATTCGGATCACTATGTTAATAAATCGACACCTAAATCGGGAGATTGGGTAGAATGAGGTCACGTAAACCAAATGAGTATTGGAACTCATGTGATATGGTTTGACAAAGCCTATATTCTGATTTGGAACCTATCCTTAGTGCTTATGACCCGTTAAGGAAGCCTACGCTACATTAACGCATCATTTGCGCAAAAGCGCATTCGAATAGCCTAACTAGTCCTATGAAAAGTATTGTATGCCCTAATATGCTTAATATTGTTTCATAATCAGTTTAAGTGTTAAAATTTAAGTTACATAGGCTTAAATTCAAATTATGCATGAAAAGGGCATTTTGGTTATTTTTCCTAAGGCATATAAGCTACCTATCATACAACTAATTAAACTAAGTGACCATAAGGTATAACCTCGGAAGGTTATTCCCTATGCAACTATGGTCACAAAATATGTTTGGTCGGATCCTAATGATCGACCAAACGGGTCGGGTTCGAAAGTCTAAGCGGTTGTCGAGATCGCTTGACTTACGACCCTAAACAAGCACTAAACTAGAAGTGACGAGTTAAACATGTTAAAACATGTTTAACTAAGTTAGAAAACTAATTTGATATCAAAACCAAGTGTTTTGATACCTGAAAATAGTTTCATCGTAAAATGCACATAATCGTGCCTTTTGACCAAAACTTTGACTCGTCACTTCGACTAGTCAACGTGGTAATCAGTAGGTATAATCGCAAGGGATTATAACCATCGTGATTACTCTTACGTTGCAAAGTTCAATTGAACTTTGACTTGACCAATTCAGGGTCAAAACCGAAAGTCAAACGGTAGTCAAACTGTTTGACCTTCAGCTTTTAACTGAAATAAAAGAACTAGCCATGAAAGAACACTTACAAATGCTCTAAGGCTGAAAGATCAAATAGAAAATTCAGTTGGGAGGCCTCCTAAGAAGGTAGCAACTCCACTTTGAGTGTTTAGAGAAGAAGAATGAAAATGAGCAATGAAATTAGCAGATTTTGGGGGTATTTATAGGATTTCTTGATGCATTGGATCATTGCCATGTGTATTATGTATTTCCCAAGCTAGTGTAGGATGATTACAAGTGTGTGGACTGAATTAAAACCTTGAAATCCATTGAAAATACCCACAAGATTGATAAACAAGGGCCAAAAACATGTGTAACAGCTGAAATAGAACATTCTGTCCAGATATAGGTGTCGCATGATGCGACGGCCAACACCCTCAGGCGTCGCCGGACGCGACCCCCTACATCAGACTTTCAGAACTTGTCAACTTTGGTCCCATTTTAAAGTCTCTACAAAGATGTTAAAGCATAGGGAACTTGAAATATGCTTGGAAATATCACGGATGTCGGTTCGTTTGGTCATACGGTCGTGCTTTTCGGTTAATTACGATGAAACTCGAACGGACATGAAAACGATCCAAATTACGCGACGAAGGGTATTTTTGCATTCCAATCACAAAAAATATAATATTTTAGTGATTACAAAAAATTTTGGATGTCCGGATATGGTCAGAACGTAAGATATGCGCGTATATGCAAACTAACGCAGTTTTTTACGCTTTTAGTCCCTATGATCAAATAAACGCATTCTCGCTTACCGAACCCCTTAAAACTTATTTCTAAGCTATGTTAAGGGTATTTAGGGTATGTTTAGCTTATGATCATGTTCCGGAGTGTACGTTGCTATACGAATATGCAGACTTTTGCAGTTTGTCGCAAATAGTCCCTGTGATCGAATATGTCACACCCCCAAATTCCACAAGCGGAGTATCACCGCAGGAGGCGTGACATGACTAGGATCAAGCCACCAATCGTATTGAACAATGTATTAAAGTAATTATAAAATCAACCAACAATATAATTGGTGTCCAAAACAAATCAACTAAGTTCAAGTTATCAGCGGAAGCATAAAGTTTAAAACCAAAACATAAGTTATAAGTTTATTAGGTTTAACATGGAACACAACAGTCCATGTCCCACAACAACCTCGACCTCCTGTGCAAGCTCCATCTAAGCACCTAACGACCTGCAAGGCATATAGTAACGAATCAACAACAAAGTTGAGCGAGTTCACAGTTGGGTGTTCGTTTTCAGTTGTTTCGAAAACATAAGTTTCTTTTAGTTGTCTTACTTGCCATGAGGGTTACCACATAGTTTAAAAACATGATTAATCCTTTCCTTTTACTCTGGCTCCCAGCCGTGGGGGCTACCCCATGAATATCCCACTAGACCCATTACCATATCGACTACTGACTGAGAAAGTTGCGTGCCCTAAGTCAATGTCTATCATCATTGACGTGTGCAGATCCATTAGTCCACTCCCATCCTCTACGGCACGGTGTGAGGCTTGTCAAACCTAATAGCGCTATTTAACTAATGACTCGTTCGCCATTGGCCTGGCGATTAAGTCGATATAAAAATGAGGGACTTATGATAGAGTTTTTGGTCTAGTATCAATGTTGTCACCCTTCAGTTAAGAGGGTGGAGGTACGTGTCCCATACAAGGAGATCACGCAGGTTCCAATGTTGTCACCCTTCAATTAAGAGGGTGGAGGTACGTATTCTACCCAAGAAGAATACGCAGGTTTCCTTTCAATCATTTACCCATTCCCAACCACCAGGAATCCCATGCCTTCAATTAAGAAAGTGTGAACTCACCTTAGGTTAGCTCGACAGATAAACAAAAGGTCACTTGAGCTATTTGGGTCAACCACGTCCTAACATGGTTACCATACAAGTCAGGTCTAGGTTCAAGTAGTGCACGTAAGTTTACACATAAGCTAACAAGTTACGAACACAAAACCATCATGGCATACACATAGATCACGTTAACAGTAGCAATCAAGTACATATAAGGCCCAAACTTGTGCGACTCAGATGATTGGGTCGTTGAGCTTGTGCGAGCCCAATCATCTTGTGCGAGTTGGTAAATAAAGCCCAATGAAACACCCGGCCCAACCTATTGTGCGATCAGCACAACTTGTGCGATCCACAATGGGTTGTGCGATCAAGTCCAAACCCGGCCCATTACATCATAAACCCAACAACTTGTGCGGCCCAACAATTAAACAAACACTTTAACTTGTGTGTTTCATATGGACTTGTGCGACTATGGTTAACTTGTGCGATGGGTTTTGGCTGTACGGCCCAATAACATAGCATAGCTTAAACATTTGTGTGGCCCAAGGTAATGTGTGATTGACACGGTCTTGTGCGATCCACAATACCTTGTGCGATCGTGCATAACATGATTGTACTTTGTGCTTTACTCAGTTGTACTGAGCTTGTGCGACTGACTTGTGCGACTGAGGGCTTGTGCGATTGCCCTTGTGCGGTCAAACAAGCTTGTACGATCAGTTATCTAATTCCCTAAAATCATGCGAATCAGATATAGCAAATTGACAGTTTCCAAATCATGTTATCATCGATCAAATCAAGCAATTATCTACTTCCTTAAGAATCCTAATAACATTCAAGCATGAATAACAATCATAACCTTTAACCACATTAACAGATCCATGATTTTGATCACTAACATGCACCCTATCAATTTCAACACAACCAATCATCCGAATATACTCTCATAACAGCCGATTAACATGCATTCGGTTCTAGATCATCATTAACATCATACGATTATCAAACCCTATATTGATCTAACCACTCTACACATGTGAACCGATACACAAGAACACCAAACCTCATCAATTGACATTACAATCAATCACAACACATCTCTAAGTCATTATGTAGAACATATAGACCACAACATCATCTAACATACAATCAATAGTAAGATACTAACCGGTTAGAAAGTAGAACAAGGGTCGACTCGAACAAGAAGATCTTCGAGGGAGGGGAGATGTTGCCGTCGGTCTTCGAAGGAGAGAAAGAGAGGGTAGGGTTTTGTGTGTGTTAAGTGTTTTGCAAATAATGAGGAGTATACACCCTCCTCATGAGGTTATGCGTGTAAAGGGTGGGCCGAACCCATCATGGGCTGCCCTTGGTTTCGAGTACAAGGGGTGTGGACCGAGTATGGTGTAGGACAAAAGCCCATAAGCTTGTGCGATCGGATATGTTTTGTGCGACTAGTCATACATATACACATTATAGTTTCATATCACATAACACAACATTCCATTAAAATCACGTATCACATAATCACATATCGCTCAAACAAGTTACATCAAACACAAAGATAGGTTCTAAAATACGAGTTGTCACAGAATAAACTTGTTTTTGACACACCAAACCCTTCAAACCTTATTTCTAAGTTATGTAAAGGTTATTTAAGGTATGTTAAGCTTAAGTCACTATTCTGGAGTGTTTGTCACATTAAACTGATTACGTTTACGTAACAGTTTGCGTATAACTTTCAAGAAAGCGATTAAATGCTTGAAATCGAACTAGAATCAAAACTTGAAATTGTCAAACACAAATATTGAGACCAAAACACATCGTTTCATTAATATTTGATATTGTTTTACGTCGTACACTGTTTACAAAGCACAAATGTCACAGTCTACCCTACTTTAGGAAATTTCGTCCCGAAATTTTAACAAGAGGAAACTTGTGAAAACAAATGTGGATATTTCACTTTCATTTGGTCCTCATGTTCCCAAGTAAACTCTGGGCCATGTTTGGACTCCCGGCAAACTTTGACTATCGGTATCCGTTTGTTCTTTAGTCTCTTGACTTCACGGTCCATTATCTCCACAGGTTTCTCGACAAAGTGCATTGTGTCATTAACTTGAATTTCATCGAGCGGAATGTTAAGATCAGTATCGGCTAAACACTTTCGTAAATTGGACACGTGGAATGTTGGGTGAATATTCCCAAGTTCAGGAGGTAGCTCAAGTCGATAGGCAACCTTTCTGATTCTTTCAACAATCTTAAATGGTCCAACGTATCGTGGTGCAAGTTTTCCTTTCTTTCCAAATCTCACCACTCCCTTCCAAGGGGACACCTTGAGTAGGACATGGTTTTTGACTTGAAATTCCAAGGGCTTCCATCGCATATCCGCATAACTCTTTTGACGGCTTCTAGTTGTCAGAAGATTATCGCGAATTTTCTTGACTTTGTCTGTTGTTTCCAGAATGAGTTCCGGTCCAGTAAGCTGAGCTTCACCGACCTCATTCCAACAGAGAGGTGAACAACATTTTCGACTGTATAAAGCTTCAAAAGGTGCCATATTTATCACACCCGCTCGTAGCGGAAGCACGAGGTGTGATCTGATCGGTTCTCATTGCATAACAATATAAGTGAACAATACTAAATGAATAAAAACAAGCTCCAATGCCATTGTCATAATTGTTTCGAAAGAACGCAACATAAGTTAAATGTATTTGTTACAAACCATCAAATGAAAATACGTTTTCATCGTTCTATACATCAAAATGTAAGTCTTAAAATGTCAAGGCTTTGACCACTGTATCACCGCAAAGAGGCGGTATATAACGGGCAAACCCTTCAAATGGTGACATGGAGTCTTGATACTTGCTTTCCTTGACTGAAATGTCTGCTAGGTCCACTAATTTCCTGAAATACATGTTAAGTTTGAAAACATCAACAAAAGTTGAGCGAGTTCATGCAGTTTAGCTGTATGAGATGTATCTGTAAATGTGAGTTGTATAAAATGTATCCGTAAAATGTGAGTTGTATAAAATGTATCCATAAAATGTGAGTTGTATAAAATGTATCTGTATGTAAAGATGTAGTATGTAAAGCATCAATGAAATCGTTGATCATTAATGTTTCACGAGGACATTAATATGTGTGACGAATTAGGAAGCAATCCAAACCTTGACGATTTTATGTCGACTACTATCGACTGGGACACAAACGCACTCTTCTGTATGGGTCCACGACCAAGAGTGGGGCTCGCCAATACCCATTAGATCTAACCCTCTGTACCTAGGTCCAAACTGGATTAATGGTGCTTAGATGTATGACCCTAATCGCACATGATCTAAGGTGTTTCATTCCATGACTTATCATACTATAAACATGTATTTTCCCCGATAGTTGTAAAATTGTAAAACATTTAAAATGAATAGGGGACATCAACTCACAGTATTGCGTCCGTGAATGATAACTGTTTGTGATCTTACGCGTGGTCGTCTTGAACAATGTTGCGACCTACAAATGTTCTTATATTTGTTAGACACTTCGGCCTTTGTAAATGACTTGAGTACAAGTCTTGTGTCTTAAATATGTGTAAGACTTGTATGTCTTTGTTGTTCGTTGAACTGTGTATTAGATGTATGAATTGTTAAATTGTCATATATACATTTCACCAAATATATATATATGTAATCTTGTATCTTGTGAGTTGTATCATCGGGTCTTGTCTTCTTGATTTCGTGTCTCATATAAGTAAATTGTATAATTGTGTTTTTATCAATTATAAGTCATTGGGCTTAATCCAAGAATTTATGTTATTGGGCTTAAATAGTGCTGGGCCTCAATAGTGTTGGGCCTGAATAGTGTTGGGCCTCAATAGTGTTGGGCCGCAATAGTATTTGGCCTCAATAGTATTGGGCTTAATGTTATTGGGCCTTGGCCCATATGTTTGATAAGCCCATTATGAAGTTAAGCCCATTTATAAATAATAGCCCATTTGTAAAAGATAGCCCATTTGTATAAACTAGCCCATTAAGAAGTGTAAGCCCATTTGAAAGTATAAGTCTTTCATTTTTATAAAAACATTTTTATAAAAAAAACTAAGTATACTTTTTAGTTAATAAAAACATAATAGTTTTTATAAGTTTCAAAATGTCCGAATTTTGTTAATGGTAACGTAAATTTTTTGTCCGCGTCGAAAGATCGCCTATACGTCGTAGTAAGTCCTTGGATTGGCGATATGTTTATAGATTCGCCCGTCGTCCGTTTTGACCATAAGTTGTGTCCGAAAGCTCGGAATGTCCGTAAGTTGTTTTCAAGTGTGTCTATATGTATTCTTGTAAGTCTTTAGTTGTAAGTATGTCTTGTATTTATTTGTGTCATTGTTATCAAGTCTCTAACTTTTATATATAACTAATACAAATAATAAACACATAGCACATACTTGATATGTTCACTAAATATATATTTTACCAAAATATATATTTATGTCAATTTTTATGTTTAGAAAGACCAACTTTCTAATCTTGTAAAGACTTTGTTAAAAACGACAATTTTTCTAACACATGATTTCTAAGAAAAAAATAGCCATAGTTCCTTCGAAATATGAACTTTGCCATGTTATCAAAACATATGATTTTCTTTTAAAATCAACAACAATTACCTCATATAATTTCTACACAAAAACACATGAGATTTATAACATAACCTCATTAAGATGATCTCAAAATCATGTAGGATTTTATACATGATCATAACATATGCTAACTAGTTCAAAAACCAAGTTTAATTCTAGTTTTAACAACTTTTATGAAAATCTCAAGTTGTATGTTACTTTTTATAATCTTGTAAAAGTATTGTTTTTAGTGAAAAATCTCAAATACTTTCACAAGATCAAATGTTATGATCATCCCTTTAAACCTTTATGTTAAAAACCCTTTAACATAAATATGTATAATTGTTAGATCATATTTTTAAAACATCCTCTAACAATTTATTTATATCATAATCATCATAACAAGATCAAATATGCATATAACAAGTCTTAGATCACAATATAAACCAACATAAATATATCATGATTGTTATTTTTGCTTCTTTGTATTTTTCATGTTTATTATGTATGATTTTTTTAGTTATTTATTAGTTATAATAACAATCATAAACATAATATAAGTATGAAAAAAAAAATAGATCTTGAAGCTTAATTCTAGCACTTGGCTAGGGATGATCTTAGAAGATGATTAAGAACCAAAGAAGATGATGATCTTGATGATTGAAGGTTCTTGGATGGATGAAAAAGTGTCCTTTTACTTGTAAGTGCTTTAGATCTTCTTATTGTCCATGGAAATCCATCTTGATCATCAAGGAGATGATAAAAAAAAATGGGTTTTTTATGGTGTTCTTGGTAAAAAAAAAAAAGATGAAGATGATGAGAGAATTTGTGTTTTGTAATAAAAGGTGAAATATGTGGTAAAGTGTAGTAATCTTTAATATGATAAGTGTTATAATTAATCACCAATTCTCATCCACTAGTAACCACTAAAATATCTAGATATTATTAGCAAATAATTAAAGGTGTGGGACCCCTTTAATTTCGGTTATAAACATGTGGGGGGGGGGGGGGTCTTATGTGGTTAAAAGTGTTAGTAAATTTTAAGGACTCAAAATGTGATGAAGTGGTTAAGTGTTTAAAGGTTTAAGTTTTTGCAACTTTTCAAGATGATTCATGACATAAATTGATCATAAACTAGCTTTATTTGGTCAAAAATAATGTTCACTAGTTCGCTACATGTGCCAAAATATAGTTCGGCTAGATGTTTAGCGCTCGTTTCGCAAGAAGATAGTCGAAAGGTTAACATATATAAGTTATAGGGAAATATTCGGTTATGTATTTATATGATATTCCCTATGTATTTTTTTTATATGGAATTTGTGTTTAAACAACACTTTTGCATCTTGTAATAAAAATACCAATGCTGAATTTTGCGGAAAAATTATTGAAATGGTAACTTTTAGCGCTTTTCGGCAGTTTTTGGTGCTACCAGACATTGGTAATATATTAAACCAAACCCTTTTATTCCCATATAGGGTTTAATGTATATTTGATGTTGGACTTTCGTCTAACTCCTAAAGATGTAATTTAGATGGTTTATGCAGATCCTGAGTTCTCGTCAGCACACTAGTTTACTAGGTACTACTCTTGCTGTTTCGATGCATTGTTTACACTATTTCAAATGTAACCAATAAAAATGAATAATGTGCATCATAAATGAATATTCCTTAAGTGTTCTAAGATGTATATCATGTAATCATGCAGTTCGAATATTCAAAACACATACTTGTATAATGTAAATCATTGCTTTAAATGTACGAAAATTACCCGAAAGTGGCAGTTGTCACATTCTCCCCCTGTTATTGAGAATTTCGTCCCGAAATTCAAGCTGAGTCATCCTTTGCAGGAGTATTCTCGAACAGGTGGGGGTATTTTGGTTTTGATTTGATTTTCACGTTCCGAAGTATATTCGGGTCCGTGTCGAGAGTTCCAATGAATTTTTGTTAATATGTTACGACTCCTTCATGTTTCCTGGACCTTCCGGTCCATGACCTCAACAGGTGCTTTGGCGAATTGGAGTTTGTTATCTATATGAACCTCATCCTCCGGGATGAAAACTGTTTCTTGCATTGGACTCTTCTTGAGATTCGACAAATGAAATATGTCGTGTACTCTACTTAGTTCTTCTAGTAACTTCATTTTGTAGGAAACGGTGCCAATCTTTTCCAAGATTTCAAATGGACCTACATAACGGGGGTTAAGCTTTCCTCGCTTACTGAATCTTGCCACGCCCTTCCAAGGCGAGACTTTCAATAAGACCTTGTCTCCGACCTCGAAGGATAATGGCTTTCGTCTCTTGTCTGCGTAGCTCTTTTGTCGATCGTGAGCCGCCTTGATATAGTTGTTTATCGCCCGCCTGGAAGATTTTATCTGTAGTCTCTTGTACTAACTCCGGACCGATAAGTTGTTTATCGCCCGCTTTTGCCCAACATAGCGGAGAGCGACACTTTCGACCGTAGAGAGCTTCGAACGGTGCAGCCTGTATACTTGTGTGGTAGTTGTTGTTGTAGGAAAACTCAACCAATGGTAAGTGAGTATCCCAGTTTCCGCTTAAATCCATAACACCTGCACGAAGCATATCTTCGAGTGTTTGAATTGTCCGTTCGCTCTGGCCGTCAGTTTGTGGATGAAAGGTCGTACTTAGATTTAAATGAGATCCAAAGGCCTGTTGGAATGACTTCCAAATTCTTGACACAAAGCGATCGTCTCGGTCTGAGATGATTGAAATAGGCACTCTATGACGAGCCACTATTTCATTAAGATAGGGTTCCGCTAGTTTCTCTGTACTATCCTCCTCCCAAATCGGTAAGAAGTGTGTGGACTTGGTTAGTCTATCGATGATTACCTAATCATGTCATGACCACATGAGGTCCTGGGTAACTTCGTAATGAAGTCCATCGATATTTGTTCCCATTTCCAAACGGAAATCTCGGGTTGTTGTAACAAGTCCGAGGGTTTCTAATATTTAGCCTTGGCTTTTGCGCAAGTCAAGCATTCTCCTACATAAGTCGCGATATCACTTTTGAGGTTAGGCCACCAATAGTATTCTTTGAATACTTAGGCCTATGTGCTTCCTCAAAATATCATCTCGAAGGCCGCCAAAGAATGGAACCCAATTTCGACCCATAAGGTATAAAGTTCCATCTTCTTTCGGCACTAATTGTTTCTTCATGCCTCGAAGTGTTTCTGCTTGAATATGCTCTTCCATGAGCGCTTGTGAATCATCTTCTCTAATGCTTGAACTCTAAATGTTCAAACTCGTTCCTTGCGGCTCAAGGCGCCTACTACAACATTCGCCTTGCTCGGATGGTACTTTATTTCATAATCATAGTCGTTCAACAATTCAACCCTACGTCGTTGACGTATGTTTAATTCTTTTTGGTTGAATATGTGTTGAAGGCTTTTATGATCTGTGAAAATAGTGCATTGAGTACCATATAAATAATTTCGCCATATTTCAAAGCAAATACCATCGTGCCTAACTCAAGGTCGTGAGTGATATAGTTCTTCTCGTGAACTTTTAGTTGATGCGACGTGTACGTGATAACTTTTTCACGTGGCATGAGCACACAACCCAAACCATGATGCGAAGCATCACAGTATACAACAAAGTCTTCGGTACCGTCGGGTAATGATAAGATTTTGAAATGCTATGCACCAATCTTAAGGACAAGTTGTAATGCTACTTCTTGTTTTTTGATTGGGGCAAATTTCTTGTCTTTTTGTGTGAGGGAGGTTAGCGGTTGGGCAATCTTTGATAAGATCCCGCTAAACCCAAAAGTTGTCGGGCTTCAGTTTGAGTCTTGGGCTCTTCCCAATTTTTAATTGCTTCAATCTTGGATGGTCTACATGTATGCCTTTCTCGTTCACTATATGCCCGAGAAATTGTACTTCGCGAATCCAAAATTCGCACTTGGAAAATTTCGCGTATAGTTTCTCCTTCTTTAGCAGCTCCAAAATGGTTCTCAAATGTTGTTCGTGTTTATCAGTCGATCGTGAGTATATTAATATGTCATCAATAAATACTATGACATTTGTCGAGGTACGGCTTGCACACACGATTCATTAAATCCATGAAGATCACTGTTGCTCTCGTTAAACCAAAAGAAATAATCGAGAAACTCGTAATAACTATAACGAGTTTTAAAAGCCGTTTTCGGTAGGCTTTCCTCATGAATTCATAACTGATGATACTTCAATCGTAAGTCTATCTTGGAGTAGAAGCTAGAATCTTTCATAAACCATTTGAGTTAGTTAGAAATTCATTTGTAACATGGTTTAGAAATATGAATTTTCATTCATCAAAATGTTGTGCACTTTTGCAAAACTTGTATGTCTTTCCACCCCCAAAACCTTTATAAAGATGTATAATGGTAAAGAGTGGGGGTTATGAACTCACAGCATCCTTATTCAGTCAACTACAAGGTTCAGAAGGTGCTAATCGATATGAAGATCTGGCTATTGGTGTGGCTCCCATTACCAAGTCGATGTGAAACTCGACTTGTCGATATGGTGGTAGTCCTGGCAAGTCTTAAGGAAAGACATCAGGGAATTCTTTTACCACAAGAATATCTGTCATCTGAGGCCCATCAGCCTTCTTGTCGACTACAAGTGCTAGAAAGGCAATACAACCTTTCTGTAAGCACTTTTGTGGCTTCATGCAATTTATGGTCCGCAATGATGTGTTGCGCTTCTCTCCATGGATAACAAGTGTATCTTCGTTTGGTAGTGGTAAGCGAATGACCTTCTCATGACATAAGACTTCGGCTCAATTATTGGATAGCCAATCCATGCCAACCACTACGTCGAAAATAAAAATACCCAACTCAATGGGTAGGAGATCGATATGAAATTCCTGCTCCTGACTCGGCTAGTTTACCGTTTGCCAATTCTATAGAATGAGGAGACGTCTAGCTTACTTAACTCTAGGCCAAGTACATTTTGAATTCTATGTAGTAAGGACTCCATTGTAAAGATGTAGAGAACAATCCAATCCCTGTGTTTAGATGTAGGATAACCCAATCCCTATTTGTAGCTAGGACAATCCCGTCACTAGCCATGAAACTATGCGTGTGAAATGTTGCGATAAAGCTAAAAATCGGCAATGGTATCAAATAATATTGATGTGAAATGTTGATTGATAGGATACGTAACGGTGACCCTTTATGATTTGACAAGAGTCAGCTAATTTCCCATTAGCTAAGTTGATATAGTAATGTGTGTCCAACATGACTCTAATTCGAGTATATGCTTAACATTTAAAGACAATAGCTAAGCTAGGTGTTGGTATTAAAAGAGTTGATACATGATAATCGTAGAGTGTTACTGACTCATGACATCATTGGGATTTTGTGGAGTATTCATAGTTCTAACCATACACGCACTTATTCATTAGCTTGATTCATTCTTAAGTATTACCGTCTTACTAGTCTTTGTTTTGAGCCCGGTCTCAGCATATTGCTACTCTTGGCACTTTTGCAAGTGTTCCCATGATGAACGTCTCACTTGTCGTATTTAGATTTTCGGCAAGTTACCAGCATACCTCTTGGTGCCAAAATCGTTTATGGCAGGTAATGCCTTCGTTTCTCTCATCGCGAGAGTTATCATTTGAGTGATCGAGGTAGGGTGAGAAGATGTGACCATACTTTGGATTCTAGGGCTAAACTTAAATTGTAACGCTCAATGCGTTTGAATTAGGATGTTACCCAATATGGAAAAACCCTTGAGAGACCGTGAAAACATCAAGTGTAACCAACAACATTGGCTCTAGTCATGATCGAGTTCTTTTATAAAATCATATGAAAATAGATATGAAAATCAGATGATATCAAAGAATGATGTATGGTTAAATAATAACCAAATGAAATGTAGTGTATAATATATATCATGCCTTGAAATTGAATATCATGTCTTGTGTCGAAGATGTCGTGTCTTGTCTTTGTCGAAGTGGTTTGGATAACACCACGATATGCAATATAATATAAGCACTTATATATAGGAAGTACCAGCGGCGTATCCACCTTGCTTTTATCATATTACACACGTCTCGTTATTTACAAAAATGTCTTGTGTATACCAACATCAAATGTCATGTATAACAATGTCTTGCGTAACAGTGTCCTGTATAAACCATGTCTTGTGTAAAAGCAATGATTTTCAACACATAACTTTTGACTTAAACATTTGATTCTTTTGGCGCCATGATCTTTTTAATACACACTATTAAAAGAATCTAGACATGTATTTGGATAAATAAAGTCTATCAGGTGCCCAAGAATGAAGAATGCAATCAATCGGTCATGGAAACCTCAAGACCGCATTGTTCATACATGTTTGAATAAATGATAATGTGGATAACCAAAACCAAAAGGTGTAATACCTCTTGTGTGTATTGGTCATATGTCTAAATGGAGAAAAAGAAAAAAAAAATAATTCATTGAGACCAACCAGTGGTCTTCGTCCATATAATATGTATTCCCTACTCTATGGACCTCGATCATCCTAAGTAAAGAAAATCCTTTGTCTTACTTGTCTATGTGACAATTATGGTAATAGTGCTTGAGTTTCACGAGATCTAGCAAGATTGTTTGTGACACTCTAGGTTTTCTCGAGCAAATATCTTGTATTAGCATTATGTGTATATACGTTATTAAATGTTAGTGCGTGTTATCTCGATGATTTTATGTGATCCTTGTGCTAAGTGTGATGAATGTATGTATATTATATATATGTATGTGTGTTATATGAGTGGGCCGAGACCCCAAAGGACCCGACTCGAGACCACCCTCGGTCTCGAGTGAACAGTAAACACTCGGGCCGGTTGGGCCATGCAACCTAGAAGCCCACCCGGAGACCCCTAACCCACTCGAGATATATAACCGGCCAACCCTCACAACTTTTACCATTTTTGCAACATCATTCTCACACTCTCTCATCTCACACACTCTCCCTCTCTCTCTCTAAAAACCCCAAAACCCTAAGGTTCTAACATCACCCTCTCCTCCTCTCCTTCTCGGATCCAACCGGCAACAAGAGCACCCTTGGATTGGCTCGGAATCATCACTCGAAGGCTTCAATCCGTCACCTACTTGAACACCCTTGTGTCACTCTTGAACCGGTTAGTGCTTTATGTTCTAGGTGTCACGATACTTGGTTTGTAAAGGCTTTGTTTTGTGATGAGTATTTGATGAATGTTACACATGTATAGTCTAAATGTCTCCTTGCATGATTTTGGTTTGATAAACATGATAAAGGGATGAATGTTGATGGATAACCTTGTGTAAACATGCTGTTTCGGATTGTGTATGCTAGATTTAGGACTTGAAAGTTCATAATTATGATGAACATATGAAGAACAAGTTTGAAGGTGATATGAATATTCAAATATGCTAGTTTTGATCTGATTTTGTTATGATTTAGACAATAAAACATGTTAGTGCAATGCTATTGGTTAGTACAAAATTACATGAAATCAAAATGCTATTGGCTAGTACGTAGGACAGGTTCTAGAAGGATTCAGGTGCACGTAACAGTGGTTGCGAGTCGGAACCCTTGGTTGCGACTCGAGACCAAAACGTGATTCTTCGAGATCTCCCGGTTGCGACTCGCAAGCAGCACACTCGAGACCAAAACGTGATTCTTCGAGATCTCCCGGTTGCGACTCGCAAGCAGCACACTCGAGACCAAAGCATGATGAACCGAGACCGAGGTTGCGAGTCGGAACCCTTGGTTGCGACTCGAGACCAAAGCATGATGAACCGAGACCGAGGTTGCGAGTCGGAACCCTTGGTTGCGACTCGAGACCGTGTATTCTCGAGTCGAAACCGCCCTTGTCTCGACTGGGCTGCCTAAGTGTTATTGGGCCAAAAGCTTGTTAGACTATCTGTTGACTGGACTGCATGTGTAACTGTACTGTTTGTTTGTGAAATGTGAGGGCAGGCCCAATAACCCAAGTGTTTGTATGAATGCATGCTATGTGTGTCTGTACGTGTTTGCTATACGTGTTTACTTGTACCCCAACTTGACCCATATTCGGTAACCATGCTAGGACGTGGTGACCAACGTGATCGACCGGGTAATTAATCTACCGAGCAACCCAAGGTGAGTTCACAACCTAAAGCATGTATTCCCGGTGGTTTGGGAAACGGAACTAAAAACAACACTATCCCCTTATGAGGGATACAACTTACTTTTCTTCCCTTGTTATTGGGAACCTTTTAGTTAATTACTGTTTATACGGATTGCAACAAACGACACTAAACGAAACTCTATCACTTAAAGTCCCTACTACATAATACCGATTAGTCGCCGGGGCCAGGCGAACGGGTTATTAGTTGATAGCGCTATTTAGGTCTTACCAACCTCACACCGTGCCAAGGTATGGGATCAGTCGTGAACTAATGTACTCAGGCATCCGTCAATGATGATAGAACATTGACATCGGGGCACTCTGCGGATACGCAACGGTCACCTAGTGTTCGGTATTGGAAAAACAGTTTAGTCGCTAACTTTTGGGGTAGCTCCCCATGGCATGTATAAACGGATAAATTAACTGGTGAAACAAGTTTTTGGTAATTAAAACTGGACAACTAGTGAACTCACTCAGCATTATTGTTGACCCCCCTTACTGCATGCTTTGCAGGTAACCAGTGACTGAGGAGCTGCTGCTTGGGGGAAGTGTAGTGGTCGTCTAAACCCGCGTGTTGGGTTCTAAATAACTTGAACTATGAACCTTGTTTAAACTGTTTCGCCTATGCTTCCGCTATTTACTTAAACTGTTATTTGAACCTAACTTTCGAACTTTAAACTATGATGCTTACTAACTATTAAGGTTGGAGATCATCTTTATTATTATCCAAATACTCAGTATAATTAGTGGCTGGATCCTGGTCAGTCACGCCTCCAAGCGGTAGTACTCCGCATGTGGAATTTGGGGGTGTGACAGATTGGTATCAGAGCCATTGGTTATAGTGAACTTGGTTTTAAAAAGGAAAAGTCTTTTTTGAGAAAAACCAGACTATAACCCGTGACTCGTGACGACACTACACTCCAAGGGCAAGACTCGGCATATTAGACCTCATAGCTCGGACTTGTGCTTACATGCTTATTTATCCTATGTTGACTGCTCTATTATACATACTAGTGTGCCTGATTAGATAGATACACGTCTCCCTTCTAACTCATTCTCGCTACGTTACAACATCACACTCATACCGTGTTTTCTGGTTATGAAGACAATGAGTGGACGCGGAAGAGGAAGCATTAACATGACTCAGGCTCAATTCGCTAACTTGCTCAACACGGTGGCTGCAGCTTTCGCAGCACACCCTGGAGGTAAACCCGTTGCTATAGGATGTTTAGATCCTACCCCCACATCGTCTTTTCACCTCTAAACCTATTCGCTCCATTTCTCACAACAGGTCAGCCTGCGCCTGCGCAACCACGTGTTTGTACTTTCAAAACCTTCATGGATGGCAAGCCTCTCCCTTTCAACGGCACTGAGGGTGCCATAGGCCTTCTGCATTGGATTGAAAAGGCCGAAGCTGTCTTTGCCGTCTGTGAGTGTCCCCCTGCTAACTGGGTTAAGTACGCAACTGGTACGCTTGAAGGGAACGCGCTTTCATGGTAGAAAGCACAGATTCAGATGCTTGGTCTGGAAACTGCTAATGCTACGGCATGGGAAGATTTCAAGGACATGATCAAAGAGGAGTACTGTCACAGGGATGACATCCACAAACTCGAGAACGAGTACTATGCGCTCAAGATGGTCGGATCAGAGATTGAGACCTACACTAAGCAGTCCAACGACTATGCTGCACTTTGCCCAAACATGTCCCAACCTATGTATCGAAGGGTCGAATTGTACATCAAAGGCTTGGTCCCAGAAATCCGGAGCCATGTGACCTCGGCCAACCTCAACACCATACAGCCCGTGGTTCGTCTTGCTCACAAACTCACCAATCAGGCTGTGGAAGAGGGCAAGCTGCCCAAGAGGATCGGTGCTACTGCTGGAACTTCTGGCGATAACAAGCGAAAGTGGGATGGAAGTCAGGGAAAGGATGCTAACCCCACTCAGGCCCCAGTTCAACAAAGGAAGACTGAAAGCAACAAGGGCCCTCAGCAACAGGGTGGCTATCGAGGAAACCACCCTAAGTGTAACAAATGTAACCGACATCACAGTGGGCCATGTGGAAAAGGTCAGTGTCAGCGATGCAACAAGATGGGGCACGAGGCCAAAGACTGCCGAAGCCAGTTCCCAGCTAGGCAGAATCAGCAACAACCACAGCAACAGCAGCAACAAGGAAACAACCGTGGATGCTTCAAGTGTGGAGCAACGGGGCACATGCGAAAGGATTGCCCTGAACTGAATCAAAACAACAACAATCAGGGTGCTGGGAACAATAACAACAATACTGGAAATGGTGCTAGAGGAAAAGCTTTTGTGATTGGAGCTGGGGAAGCAAGGAATGACCCCAACGTTGTAGCGGGTAAGTTCCTACTTAATGATCGTTATGTTTCCATGCTATTTGATTCCGGAGCAGATGCTAGTTATGTATCCCTACGTATTAGTAAGAAACTTAAGCTCACTCTTACGCCGCTAAGCTCTAAGCACACCGTTGAAATAGCTAATGGTAGAAACCTCGAGGCCTCACACATAATTCGTAACTGCAAATTAGAGTTGTCTGGTCAGACCTTCTGTATCGATCTCTTCCCCATCATTCTTGGAAGCTTCGACGTCATCATTGGTATGGATTGGTTATCCAAACATCGAGCTGAAATCCTCTGCCAAGAGAAAGCTATTCGTATTCCCCGTCCCCCCGGCAAACCTCTTATAGTTCAAGGCGACAAGAGCGGAGAAGTCACGGGCATCATTTCATTCTTAAAGGCCCAGAAGTATCTACGAAAAGGGCACACCGCTATCTTAGCACTCATTACCGACACACAGAAAGTGGAAAACAGGATTGAAGATTTTCCAGTTGTACGCGACTATCCTGAGGTATTCCCGGAGGAACTACCTGGACTCCCTCCTCACCGTCAGGTCGAATTTCAAATCGAGCTAGCTCCCGGAGCAACGCCTATAGCTCGTGCACCTTATCGATTAGCCCCCGTGGAGCTCAAGGAGCTTTCTACTCAACTACAAGAACTTTTGGACAAAGGTTTTATCCGTCCTAGTTCATCACCCTGGGGAGCCCCAGTGCTCTTCGTCAAAAAGAAAGATGGCTCATTCCGAATGTGCATTGACTACCGCGAACTTAACAAGGTTACCATCAAGAATCGTTATCCACTTCCCCGTATCGACGACCTGTTCGACCAGCTGCAAGGGTCGAGCTATTATTCCAAGATCGATCTGCGATCGGGTTATCACCAGCTGAGAGTCCGCGATGAGGACATCTCTAAGACTGCTTTCAGAACCCGCTATGGTCACTACGAATTCCTTGTTATGCCTTTCGGAATGACCAACGCACCTGCAATCTTCATGGATCTCATGAACCGAGTATGCAAACCCTACCTCGATAAGTTCGTAATCGTGTTCATCGACGACATCCTAATCTACTCGAAGAGCCAAGAGGAGCATGAACAACACCTACGTCTTATTCTCGAACTTCTTCGCAATGAGCAACTGTACGCCAAATTCTCGAAATGTGATTTCTGGCTTAGAGAAGTCCATTTCCTTGGACACATCGTCAATCAGGAAGGGATTCATGTTGACCCTGCTAAGATTGAGTCCATTAAGAATTGGCCTGTGCCTAAGACTCCGACCGAAGTTCGCCAATTCTTGGGATTGGCGGGATACTATCGAATATTTATCAAGGGATTCTCTAAGATCGCTCAACCACTTACGACACTCACTCAGAAGGGTGTTGCTTACAAATGGAGTGGTGCTCAGGAATCTGCCTTCCAGGAACTAAAGAAGAACCTTTGTAGTGCTCCTATCCTCTCCTTACCCGAAGGCACCGACGACTTCGTCGTTTACTGCGACGCTTCTATTCAAGGACTTGGCTGCGTGTTGATGCAACGCGAGAAAGTTATTGCTTACGCCTCGCGACAACTCAAGGTCCACGAACGGAACTATACGACGCATGACTTAGAATTTGGAGCTGTGGTCTTCGCGCTCAAGCTTTGGAGACACTATTTGTACGGCACCAAGTGCACGATTTACACTGATCACAAGAGTCTCCAGCACATAATGGGACAAAAGGAGTTGAATATGCGGCAACGACGATGGGTCGAACTCCTAAATGACTACGAGTGTGCAATTAAATACCATCCAGGCAAGGCTAATGTGGTAGCCGATGCCCTCAGCAGAAAGGAGACCAAACCCAAGCGTGTTCGTGCCTTACAGCTCACTATCCACTCGAAACTCCCTAATCAAATTCGGAATGCTCAGGTTGAAGCATTGAAGGCCGAGAACATCAAGGCTGAGTCCCTACGAGGATCGAGACAACGCATGGAACAAAAAGAAGACGGTGCTTACTACGTAGCCGGACGCATATGGGTTCCGCTTTATGGAAATTTACGTGACCTTGTGATGGATGAAGCCCATAAGTCCCGTTACTCGGTACATCTGGGTTCAGATAAGATGTACCACGACTTGAGGGCTACCTATTGGTGGCCTGGCATGAAAGCCCACATAGCAACCTATGTCAGAAAATGTTTAACTTGTGCAAGAGTCAAGGCCGAGTATCAGAAACCATCAGGCCTGCTCCAACAGCCAGAAATCCCGCAATGGAAATGGGAGCAGATTTCCATGGATTTTGTTACTAGCCTGCCTAGGTCTCAACGCGGAAATGACACCATTTGGGTAATAGTGGATCGCTTAACTAAGTCTGCACACTTTTTGGCTATCAAAGAAACAGACAAGTTCTCTACCTTAGCAGAAGTATACCTAAAAGAAGTGGTTTCGAAGCACGGAGTACCAACCTCTATCATTTCCGATCGAGACACGCGTTTTACTTCTGAGTTGTGGCAAGCCATGCACAAATCTTTTGGCTCACGTTTAGACATGAGCACCGCTTACCACCCGCAAACGGATGGGCAGTCTGAACGCACCATCCAAACCCTCGAAGACATGCTCAGGGCATGTGTGATCGATTTTGGCAAGAATTGGGAGAAGCACCTACCGTTAGTAGAATTCTCCTACAACAACAGCTACCACACCAGCATTCAGGCGGCACCCTTTGAAGCATTGTACGGTCGTAAATGTTGATCGCCTCTCTGCTGGGCGGAGGTAGGTGACAGCCAAATCACAGGCCCGGAACATGTAGTCGACACCACAGAAAAGATTGCCCAGATTAGGCAACGCATGGCGGCAGCTCGTGACCGTCAAAAGTACTACGCTGATAAAGATAGGAAACCGCAAGAGTTCCAGGTTGGTGAACGGGCTCTACTTAAGGTCTCACCCTGGAAGGGTGTGGTTCATTTTGGAAAACGGGGCAAGCTTAATCCAAGATATGTTGGACCCTTTGAAGTTACCGAAAAGATCGGCACGGCCGCTTACAGATTGAATCTGCCTGAAGAACTGAGTGCTGTGCACAACGTCTTCCACGTATCTAATCTGAAGAAGTGTCTATCAGACGAAACACTCGTCATTCCTTACAAGGAACTTACTATTGACGAACGGCTACACTTTACTGAGGAACCGGTTGAGATCACGGATCGTGAGATCAAAACCCTCAAACGTAGCCAGATACCTCTCGTGCGAGTTCGTTGGAACTCACGCCGTGGCCCAGAATTTACCTGGGAGCGGGAAGACCAGATGAAGCGCAAATATCCCCAGTTGTTCCCTAATGAAACTCCCAGCACTGAAGCTACAACCGAATTTCGGGACGAAATTCCAAATTAACGGGGGGATGATGTGACACCCCGTTGAAACGTTCTCACTTACACTAGCTTGACAGTGACTGCCTTAACTTTCGGGACGAAAGTTCCTAAAACTTGGGGATAATGTGACACTCTAGGTTTTCCGGAGCAAATATCTTGTATTAGCATTATGTGTATATACGTTATTAAATGTTAGTGCGTGTTATCTCGATGATTTTATGTGATCCTTGTGCTAAGTGTGATGAATGTATGTATATTATATATATGTATGTGTGTTATATGAGTGGGCCGAGACCCCAAAGGACCCGACTCGAGACCACCCTCGGTCTCGAGTGAACAGTAAACACTCGGGCCGGTTGGGCCATGCAACCTAGAAGCCCACCCGGAGACCCCTAACCCACTCGAGATATATAACCGGCCAACCCTCACAACTTTTACCATTTTTGCAACATCATTCTCACACTCTCTCATCTCACACACTCTCCATCTCTCTCTCTAAAAACCCCAAAACCCTAAGGTTCTAACATCACCCTCTCCTCCTCTCCTTCTCGGATCCAACCGGCAACAAGAGCACCCTTGGATTGGCTCGGAATCATCACTCGAAGGCTTCAATCTGTCACCTACTTGAACACCCTTGTGTCACTCTTGAACCGGTTAGTGCTTTATGTTCTAGGTGTCACGATACTTGGTTTGTAAAGGCTTTGTTTTGTGATGAGTATTTGATGAATGTTACACATGTATAGTCTAAATGTCTCCTTGCATGATTTTGGTTTGATAAACATGATAAAGGGATGAATGTTGATGGATAACCTTGTGTAAACATGCTGTTTCGGATTGTGTATGCTAGATTTAGGACTTGAAAGTTCATAATTATGATGAACATATGAAGAACAAGTTTGAAGGTGATATGAATATTCAAATATGCTAGTTTTGATCTGATTTTGTTATGATTTAGACAATAAAACATGTTAGTGCAATGCTATTGGTTAGTACAAAATTACATGAAATCAAAATGCTATTGGCTAGTACGTAGGACAGGTTCTAGAAGGATTCAGGTGCACGTAACAGTGGTTGCGAGTCGGAACCCTTGGTTGCGACTCGAGACCAAAACGTGATTCTTCGAGATCTCCCGGTTGCGACTCGCAAGCAGCACACTCGAGACCAAAACGTGATTCTTCGAGATCTCCCGGTTGCGACTCGCAAGCAGCACACTCGAGACCAAAGCATGATGAACCGAGACCGAGGTTGCGAGTCGGAACCCTTGGTTGCGACTCGAGACCAAAGCATGATGAACCGAGACCGAGGTTGCGAGTCGGAACCCTTGGTTGCGACTCGAGACCGTGTATTCTCGAGTCGAAACCGCCCTTGTCTCGACTGGGCTGCCTAAGTGTTATTGGGCCAAAAGCTTGTTAGACTATCTGTTGACTAGACTGCATGTGTAACTGTACTGTTTGTTTGTGAAATGTGAGGGCAGGCCCAATAACCCAAGTGTTTGTATGAATGCATGCTATGTGTGTCTGTACGTGTTTGCTATACGTGTTTACTTGTACCCCAACTTGACCCATATTCGGTAACCATGCTAGGACGTGGTGACCAACGTGATCGACCGGGTAATTAATCTACCGAGCAACCCAAGGTGAGTTCACAACCTAAAGCATGTATTCCCGGTGGTTTGGGAAACGGAACTAAAAACAACACTATCCCCTTATGAGGGATACAACTTACTTTTCTTCCCTTGTTATTGGGAACCTTTTAGTTAATTACTGTTTATACGGATTGCAACAAACGGCACTAAACGAAACTCTATCACTTAAAGTCCCTACTACATAATACCGATTAGTCGCCGGGGCCAGGCGAACGGGTTATTAGTTGATAGCGCTATTTAGGTCTTACCAACCTCACACCGTGCCAAGGTATGGGATCGGTCGTGAACTAATGTACTCAGGCATCCGTCAATGATGATAGAACATTGACATCGGGGCACTCTGCGGATACGCAACGGTCACCTAGTGTTCGGTATTGGAAAAACAGTTTAGTCGCTAACTTTTGGGGTAGCTCCCCATGGCATGTATAAACGGATAAATTAACTGGTGAAACAAGTTTTTGGTAATTAAAACTGGACAACTAGTGAACTCACTCAGCATTATTGTTGACCCCCCTTACTGCATGCTTTGCAGGTAACCAGTGACTGAGGAGCTGCTGCTTGGGGGAAGTGTAGTGGTCGTCTAAACCCGCGTGTTGGGTTCTAAATAACTTGAACTATGAACCTTGTTTAAACTGTTTCGCCTATGCTTCCGCTATTTACTTAAACTGTTATTTGAACCTAACTTTCGAACTTTAAACTATGATGCTTACTAACTATTAAGGTTGGAGATCATCTTTATTATTATCCAAATACTCAGTATAATTAGTGGCTGGATCTTGGTCAGTCACGCCTCCAAGCGGTAGTACTCCGCATGTGGAATTTGGGGGTGTGACAGATTGGTATCAGAGCCATTGGTTATAGTGAACTTGGTTTTAAAAAGGAAAAGTCTTTTTTGAGAAAAACCAGACTATAACCCGTGACTCGTGACGACACTACACTCCAAGGGCAAGACTCGGCATATTAGACCTCATAGCTCGGACTTGTGCTTACATGCTTATTTATCCTATGTTGACTGCTCTATTATACATACTAGTGTGCCTGATTAGATAGATACACGTCTCCCTTCTAACTCATTCTCGCTACGTTACAACATCACACTCATACCGTGTTTTCTGGTTATGAAGACAATGAGTGGACGCGGAAGAGGAAGCGTTAACATGACTCAGGCTCAATTCGCTAACTTGCTCAACACGGTGGCTGCAGCTTTCGCAGCACACCCTGGAGGTAAACCCGTTGCTATAGGATGTTTAGATCCTACCCCCACATCGTCTTTTCACCTCTAAACCTATTCGCTCCATTTCTCACAACAGGTCAGCCTGCGCCTGCGCAACCACGTGTTTGTACTTTCAAAACCTTCATGGATGGCAAGCCTCTCCCTTTCAATGGCACTGAGGGTGCCATAGGCCTTCTACATTGGATTGAAAAGGCCGAAGCTGTCTTTGCCGTCTGTGAGTGTCCCCCTGCTAACTGGGTTAAGTACGCAACTGGTACGCTTGAAGGGAACGCGCTTTCATGGTGGAAAGCACAGATTCAGATGCTTGGTCTGGAAACTGCTAATGCTACGGCAGGTAAGGTAAAGTAGGGTAAAGTGTCATAGACACCATGGAACCAACCCATGTTCAATAATTTCGAGAATGTTGAGGAAAAACCTCCATGAGTGGATAACAAGTTTTGTTTGTTTAAATGACTAGTCTCAACTGAATCGTGATATAGATCGAATGTTAGGTGTGAACAAATACGTGTCGTCTTCCTGTATTGTATTGTATTGTATTGTATTGTATTGTATTGTATTGTATTGTATTGTATTGTATTGTATTGTATTGTATTGTATTGTATTGTATTGTATTGTATTGTATTGTATTGTATTGTATTGTATTGTATTGTATTGTATTGTATTGTATTGTATTGTATTGTATTGTATTGTATTGTATTGTATTGTATTGTATTGTATTGTATTGTATTGTATTGTATTGTATTGTATTGTATTGTATTGTATTGTATTGTATGGTGTTATACTAACCACCTCAGTTTGTGTTCTAATAGATAAGAAAAATTGAATCTCAAGTAATAACTTAAGAATTTTGAAGGAATAGTGATCATTAGCTTGGCCCGCAGAGTCCACCAGAATTCCCATGCACTACAAGTTGTTATTACGTAGGCCTCCGTAATAATAAATTGCCTTGCATGGTCACCCTTGCGTTCTCTCGTACAAAACAGCCGATCAGTCAGAGGGGGGACACTATTGTTTGTATACCTTCAACATAGGAGGGACCTTCGTGATAGATCACGTGTCATCGTCCGTTTTCATTACTCACAAAACAGCACAGCGTTAGATGGAATAGAAATGGAAAGAATCTGTAACAATAACAACTGAAGGGGCACCTTCAAGATGAGTCACAGGGATCTCGTCCCACTAATGGAGTTGTTGTCCAAGGTTACCACCTCCGCCTCGTCGTCATTTATCATGGTCAGGCATCTCAGCATTCGCGAGAAGCAACCATATTTTACGGAATGATGTTTAAGATTTCACTTAGGAATCATGTTCGCCATAAGCTCCACAGTAGACTTGAGGTCGATATTTTCATCGTGTGAGTAAAGAATAATAATAGAGTTTGAAGTCGAAGGTATTTTGTTCTTAGCAAAATATTCCTTAGAACACATATATAAATCATTTATATATAATCACATAAAATTCTATCTAACAAGGATTTCTATCTTGCATAAGCTGAACTTGTAAACCGTTTATAATGCGTAAACTAATAATGTAATATATTGTAGGCACATAGTCTGTTAATGTAATGTATCTATTTCTCATAGACTTCACTCATGGTAATGTCCTTGCTTGGTTTATATGAAATGAATTTTGTTTGTAGTGGACCTTGAAAAATGTTTATGCAATGAAAACTCTTGTTCTTGTGTAAATTGTTTTCGTGAGAGGTTCCCTAGTGATTGTAGACTAGACTCGAGAAAGAATCCTGGTTCACTACAATCGAAGCTCTGATACCAATCTATCACACCCGCTCGTAGCGGAAGCACGAGGTGTGATCTGATCGGTTCTCATTGCATAACAATATAAGTGAACAATACTAAATGAATAAAAACAAGCTCCAATGCCATTGTCATAATTGTTTCGAAAGAACGCAACATAAGTTAAATGTATTTGTTACAAACCATCAAATGAAAATACGTTTTCATCGTTCTATACATCAAAATGTAAGTCTTAAAATGTCAAGGCTTTGACCACTATATCACCGCAAAGAGGCGGTATATAACGGGCAAACCCTTCAAATGGTGGCATGGAGTCTTGATACTTGCTTTCCTTGACTGAAATGTCTGCTAGGTCCACTAATTTCCTGAAATACATGTTAAGTTTGAAAACATCAACAAAAGTTGAGCGAGTTCATGCAGTTTAGCTGTATGAGATGTATCTGTAAAATGTGAGTTGTATAAAATGTATCCATAAAATGTGAGTTGTATAAAATGTATCCATAAAATGTGAGTTGTATAAACTGTATCTGTATGTAAAGATGTAGTATGTAAAGCGTCAATGAAATCGTTGATCATTAATGTTTCGCGAGGACATTAATATGTGTGACGAATTAGGAAGCAATCCAAACCTAGACGATTTTATGTCGACTACTATCGACTGGGACACAAACGCACTCTTCTGTATGGGTCCACGACCAAGAGTGGGGCTCGCCAATACCCATTAGATCTAACCCTCTGTACCTAGGTCCAAACTGGATTAATGGTGCTTAGATGTATGACCCTAATCGCACATGATCTAAGGTGTTTCATTCCATGACTTATCATACTATAAACATGTATTTTCCCCAATAGTTGTAAAATTGTAAAACATTTAAAATGAATAGGGGACATGAACTCACAGTATTGCGTCCGTGAATGATAACTGTTTGTGATCTTACGCGTGGTCGTCTTGAACAATGTTGCGACCTACAAATGTTCTTATATTTGTTAGACACTTCGGCCTTTGTAAATGACTTGAGTACAAGTCTTGTGTCTTAAATATGTGTAAGACTTGTATGTCTTTGTTGTTCGTTGAACTGTGTATTAGATGTATGAATTGTTAAATTGTTATATATACATTTCACCAAATATATATATATGTAATCTTGTATCTTGTGAGTTGTATCATCGGGTCTTGTCTTCTTGATTTCGTGTCTCATATAAGTAAATTGTATAATTGTGTTTTTATCAATTATAAGTCATTGGGCTTAATCCAAGAATTCATGTTATTGGGCTTAAATAGTGCTGGGCCTCAATAGTGTTGGGCCTGAATAGTGTTGGGCCTCAATAGTGTTGGGCCGCAATAGTATTTGGCCTCAATAGTATTGGGCTTAATGTTATTGGGCCTTGGCCCATATGTTTGATAAGCCCATTATGAAGTTAAGCCCATTTATAAATAATAGCCCATTTGTAAAAGATAGCCCATTTGTATAAACTAGCCCATTAAGAAGTGTAAGCCCATTTGAAAGTATAAGTCTTTCATTTTTATAAAAACATTTTTATAAAAAAAACTAAGTATACTTTTTAGTTAATAAAAACATAATAGTTTTTATAAGTTTCAAAATGTCCGAATTATGTTAATGGTAACGTAAATTTTTTGTCCGCGTCGAAAGATCGCCTATACGTCGTAGTAAGTCCTTGGATTGGCGATATGTTTATAGATTCGCCCGTCGTCCGTTTTGACCATAAGTTGTGTCCGAAAGCTCGGAATGTCCGTAAGTTGTTTTCAAGTGTGTCTATATGTATTCTTGTAAGTCTTTAGTTGTAAGTATGTCTTGTATTTATTTGTGTCATTGTTATCAAGTCTCTAACTTTTATATATAACTAATACAAATAATAAACACATAGCACATACTTGATATGTTCACTAAATATATATTTTACCAAAATATATATTTATGTCAATTTTTATGTTTAGAAAGACCAACTTTCTAATCTTGTAAAGACTTTGTTAAAAACGACAATTTTTCTAACACATGATTTCTAAGAAAAAAATAGCCATAGTTCCTTCGAAATATGAACTTTGCCATGTTATCAAAACATATGATTTTCTTTTAAAATCAACAACAATTACCTCATATAATTTCTACACAAAAACACATGAGATTTATAACATAACCTCATTAAGATGATCTCAAAATCATGTAGGATTTTATACATGATCATAACATATGCTAACTAGTTCAAAAACCAAGTTTAATTCTAGTTTTAACAACTTTTATGAAAATCTCAAGTTGTATGTTACTTTTTATAATCTTGTAAAAGTATTGTTTTTAGTGAAAAATCTCAAATACTTTCACAAGATCAAATGTTATGATCATCCCTTTAAACCTTTATGTTAAAAACCCTTTAACATAAATATGTATAATTGTTAGATCATATTTTTAAAACATCCTCTAACAATTTATTTATATCATAATCATCATAACAAGATCAAATATGCATATAACAAGTCTTAGATCACAATATAAACCAACATAAATATATCATGATTGTTATTTTTGCTTCTTTGTATTTTTCATGTTTATTATGTATGATTTTTTTAGTTATTTATTAGTTATAATAACAATCATAAACATAATATAAGTATGAAAAAAAAAAATAGATCTTGAAGCTTACTTCTAGCACTTGGCTAGGGATGATCTTAGAAGATGATTAAGAACCAAAGAAGATGATGATCTTGATGATTGAAGGTTCTTGGATGGATGAAAAAGTGTCCTTTTACTTGTAAGTGCTTTAGATCTTCTTATTGTCCATGGAAATCCATCTTGATCATCAAGGAGATGATAAAAAAAAATGGGTTTTTTTTATGGTGTTCTTGGTAAAAAAAAAAGATGAAGATGATGAGAGAATTTGTGTTTTGTAATAAAAGGTGAAATATGTGGTAAAGTGTAGTAATCTTTAATATGATAAGTGTTATAATTAATCACCAATTCTCATCCACTAGTAACCACTAAAATATCTAGATATTATTAGCAAATAATTAAAGGTGTGGGACCCCTTTAATTTCGGTTATAAACATGTGGGGGGGGGGGGGGGTCTTATGTGGTTAAAAGTGTTAGTAAATTTTAAGGACTCAAAATGTGATGAAGTGGTTAAGTGTTTAAAGGTTTAAGTTTTTGCAACTTTTCAAGATGATTCATGACATAAATTGATCATAAACTAGCTTTATTTGGTCAAAAATAATGTTCACTAGTTCGCTACATTTGCCAAAATATAGTTCGGCTAGATGTTTAGCGCTCGTTTCGCAAGAAGATAGTCGAAAGGTTAACATATATAAGTTATAGGGAAATATTCGGTTATGTATTTATATGATATTCCCTATGTATTTTTTTTATATCGAATTTGTGTTTAAACAACACTTTTGCATCTTGTAATAAAAATACCAATGCTGAATTTTGCGGAAAAATTATTGAAATGGTAACTTTTAGCGCTTTTCGGCAGTTTTTGGTGCTACCGGACATTGGTAATATATTAAACCAAACCCTTTTATTCCCATATAGGGTTTAATGTATATTTGATGTTGGACTTTCGTCTAACTCCTAAAGATGTAATTTAGATGGTTTATGCAGATCCTGAGTTCTCGTCAGCACACTAGTTTACTAGGTACTACTCTTGCTGTTTCGATGCATTGTTTACACTATTTCAAATGTAACCAATAAAAATGAATAATGTGCATCATAAATGAATATTCCTTAAGTGTTCTAAGATGTATATCATGTAATCATGCAGTTCGAATATTCAAAACACATACTTGTATAATGTAAATCATTGCTTTAAATGTACGAAAATTACCCGAAAGTGGCAGTTGTCACAATATTGATGCTAGAGTGATAACTATTGTTGTAAGAGAACTCGATCAACGGTAGATGCGAATCCTGATTACCACCAAAGTCTATCACACATGCTCTAAGCATATCCTCCAATGTTTGTATCGTCCTCTCCGATTGTCCATCCGTTTGGGGATGATAAGCAATGCTCAGATTTAGTTAGGTTCCCATAGCAGATTGCATGGTCTTCCAAAAGTGAGATTAGAATCGAGCATCACGGTCAGATATGATGTCCAAATGAACACCATGTCGAGATACAATCTCATCAAGATAAATCTTGCCAAGTTTATCAGCAGATAGATCCTCGCGAATCGGTAAAAAGTGTGCTGATTTTGTAAGACGACCAATGACTACCCAAATGGTATCATGACCTCTAGATGTGCGCGGTAACATAGTGATGAGATCCATCGCAATGTTCTCCCACTTCCGTACCGGTATCTCTGGTTGTACAAGCAAACCAGATGGACGTTGATGTTCAGCCATGACTTTGAGACAAGTTAGGCATTTTGATATATACAAGGCAACATCCTTCTTCATACCAGGCCACCAGTACTGAGTACGAAGATCCTTGTACATTTTATCAGCACCAGGATGGATTGAATAACGAGACTTATGAGATTCGTCCATCACTAAAGTGCGAAGATTGTCTTGACTCGGATTCCACAGTCGGTTCTTGAAATAAAGTAACCCATTATCTTTCGTTTCGATTTGAAGCTCAAGATTTAATGGCGGCTCATTTTTCAACAAGCCTTGGGTTACAAATGTTCGTTGTACTTGAAGGACACGTGTTTGGATATCCGATAGAACTCGAACACAGTGTAGCTTGACATGTTCCTTTCAACTTAGAGGATCGGCTACGACATTCGCCTTACCAGGATGGTAGCAAATCTCGCAGTCGTAATCGTTCAAGAGTTCAACCCAGCGTCGTTGTCTCATGTTTAGCTCCTTCTGATTGAAAACATGTCATGCCATAAAGATAGTGTCTCCAAATTTTGAGAGCAAAAATCACAGCACCTAACTCAAGATCATGAGTTGTGTAGTTCTTCTCGTGTATTTTCAATTGTCTTGACGCATATGCTATGACTTTACCTCGTTGCATGAGAACGTAACCAAGGCCTAGATTCGGTGCATCATAATAGACAACGAAATCATCATTGCCATCAGGTAAGGATAAAAGAGGAGCAACACAGAGTTTTTGTTTCAGTGTTTGGGTCCCCACTCAAAAGGCTTATTCTTTTGGGTCAAAGCAGTAAGAGGAACCGCAATCTTGGAGAAGTTCGCAATAAATCGACGATAGTAACCAGTGAGACCAAGAAAAGAGCGAACTTCCATGGGTGTAGTAGGTGTGTTCCAATCCTTAATAGCTGCGATTTTAGAAGGATCCACATGAATACCTTGCTCGTTGACAATATGACCTAAGAACTGAACTTCCTTTAGCCAAAATTCACACTTGGAGAATTAGACAAAGAGTTGTTCCTTCTTCAGGAGTTCTATTGTCAGACAAAGGTGTTGTTCGTGATCAGCTTGAGACTTTGAATAAATAAGAATATCGTTAATGAACACGATAATGAACTTGTCTAAATAAGGTTTACAAACCCTATTCATTAAGTCCATGAAAACAGCTGGAGCATTCGTCAAACCAAAAGGCATGACAGTGAACTCATAGTTACCATATCTCGTGCGGAAAGCAGTTTTGGGAATATCTTCTTCGAGTACACGAAGCTGATGATACCCAGAACGCAAATCGATCTTGGAAAAACATGTAGCACCTTGCAGCTGATCAAAGAGATCATCTATTCATGGTAGGGTATCGATTCTTAATTGTGAGTTTATTGAGCTCACGATAATCGATACACATCCTGAAAGATCCACCTTTCTTTTTCACAAATAGGACTGGAGCGCCCCAAGGTGAATAACTCGGACGGATGAATCCTTTGTCAGATAACTCTTGAAGATGTTTTGATAACTCTTGCATCTCAGACTATGCAAGACGATAAGGTGCTTTAGCAATCGGGTTGGCATTAGGTACAAGATCAATATGAAACTCGACTTGACGAACAGGAGGCAAACCAGTCAGCTCATCAAGAAACACCTATGGATAATCTCGAAAGATTGGAATATCTTGAATACACTTGCTCTTGTCTTTTTCCTCTACGACATGTTGCAGAAAGGCCACATAACCTTATCGTAGGTATTTTTGGGCTTTCATACACGACAAGAGTTTCAAACCATTCAAAGATTTCTCGCCACGAACTTCTAGAACTTCACCAAATGAAAGAGGAATACGAACAATCTTATCGAAACAAACCACCTCAGCATGATGTTTGGTTAACCAATCCATTCCTATAATAATATCGAAGCTTCCAAGTTGCATTGGCGTGAGGTCAATAGGAAAAAGATGGTTATCGAGGTTCAATTGACAATTGTGAATGACAAAATCGAGTACAAGAGGATCACCAGTAGCAATTTTGACTTTCCTAGCTTAGTTCTAGGCATCGAAAGTAAAGGCTCAAAAGCTAATGATACAAAGCTTCTATCGGCACCAGAATCGAAAAGAACAGATGCAGGTTGATGGTTAACAAGGAACGTACCATTAACGGCTTCGTTATCAGCACGAGCCTTGTTAGCGTTGATGTTGTATGCTCGTCCACGGCTTCGTTACCACAAGATGTACACTATCTACAAACTAGTTGTGCCGAATGGTGACCATTGCACCGATTACAGTAAGGTGCAGTACCAGCATAAGGCTTCCTCGTAGGAGGCTGTGCTGGTTGGTTTTGTGTGTTCTAGTAGGGTTGTGCGGTAACAACATAGTTTTGGGAAGCCTTACGCTTCCTCGACCTCTTCGACGACTCACCCTTCTTTTTGCCTTTTCCCTTGTCTTGAGCAGTGTCGGCTGACTGTTTCTTATCACCCTTACAGGACAGTTTACCCTTCCTGACTTGGGATTCAGTTAGGGTTGCAGCCAACTCGATGGCCTATCGTACCGTGGTAGGGTTGCTACCAGTAACAATGTCTTGCATAGAGTCAGGTAAACCATCGATATACCTCTCAATTGCTTTATCCAGTGGGGTAACCATAGTAGGATAGAGCAAACTTAGCTCCTCATAACGATCCGTGTAAGCACGGTGTTCTCCCCCATCTTGTTTTAGATCATCGAACTCGCTTTCTAATGCCCTTATTTCATGTCGGGGGAAGAACTCTTTCATCATGAGAGCCCGAGGTTCTTCCCAAGTTTGTGCCATAGCCCATCGGCACCCCTATCTCTCATCACTTTGTTCCACCATATTAAAGCACGTTTCTCGAAAACACTAGATGCGAACTCGACCTTTCGCTCATTCGGACATTGAACATGTCTAAATGTGCTTTCCAGACTCTCGAACCATTGTAGGAGTGCAGTTGCTCCTTGAGACCCATAAAATTTTAGTGGTTTAGCCGAATTAAACCTCTTAAATCTGCACTGAGCATTGTTATTGTTGTTATTGTTATTTTCCTGATTTATCTGAGTAATTAGGTTAGGAATCACAGCAGCAATCTGCTGAGCGACTAGGGATACAAGTGCAACATCCTGTGTTAGATCGCGTCTAGGAGGCATATTCTAAAAAGAACAAGGAAACATGAGAAACTAGATTGACAATTGGATAAACAAAAGAGGTATTGAAAACATCGACAAATGTGACACCCGGCTTTTCAGGTCGTACCGTACAATTGTAACACGTGTTGTGAATAGGTAAGAGGGCTATATTTGAATGGATATGATGTTTATTTGTGGAATTCAATGAGTTGGTAAAATTAAGCTTTGGTCAAAAAAATTATGTTAGCAACGATAAGATAAACGCTTATCGCGTAACGGTTAAAATGCGAAACGAACGTCGGTGACATCCCGATCAGTGTTAAAATCCTAAAAATAGTCTGTTGTGATTAGAATAATAATTTTAATCATATTCGTGAGGAAAATAAATTAAAACGCTAAGAAACTATATTTTTCAAGTTTAAGCATGTACCGCGCGATGCAGCGCGTATACCGACAAAATACAGTCAACACAGCCTGTCAAGGCAACTGATAATTATTTTAGTAATAATTTGATAAGTTTATTACCATAGAATGATAAAAATAAATAAAAACGCTTAAATTCCTATTTTTGCGATTTTAAGATCGTACCGCGTAACACAGCGCTCATACTGCCAAATACCGACAACGTAGCCAGTTCAGGCAAACAAAATATTGTTCAGTAATATTTTGGCGGGTTTATTTTTATAGAGTGTTAAAAATAATTTAAAACGCGCTAAAACGGGATTAGAACGCTAGATAAAATACCCGGTATCCATTAAATTCCTAGTTTTTACACTAATTTATATATATATATATATATATATATATATATATGACAAAGATCCGTTAGGAACCACCCTTTATTGCGAGAACCGCGAGAACCAGTGTGAACACAAACAGTAATTCTTAAAAAAATCTAAAAAACACCAAAAAAAATTTTTTTTTTATTTTTTTACTATTTTTTTTGAAAAATTCGCAATATTTTGTTAATAAAAAAAATAAAAAAAAATTTCAAAAAAAAAAAAAAATTTTCCGAGTAACAGTTATCCATGCACATGTGCATATGTATCGTTTCTTTGTCAAATTCCGTAATTCATTACAAATAATAGTCAATTGCACTTTCATTTACACTACCACGTGTAATACACTACTTTTTACGTTAACAATGTTAGAAATGCACATGTGCATCTATATGTATCAACAGGAAATAAGGTGTTTTGGTACACTACTTTCTCTTTCATCTATCATTCCATCCATAATACACAAGCATGCACATGTGCATTTTTGTCATTTCTTTGACAAATTCCGTAATTCATTACATATATTAGACAATTGCACTTTCATTTACACTACCATATGTAATACACTACTTTTTACATTACCAATATTAGAAATGCACATGTGCATTTATATGTATCAACATGAAATAAGGTGTTTTGGAACACCACTTTGAATACACTTTCCCTTTCATCTATCATACCATCCATAATACACTACCATTACCTCCTACCATCCATAATACAATACCATTACCTCCTACCATCCATAATACAATACCATTAACAATATTTTCACTTTATTACATGTATGTAAACACCATTTATACCATCCAATCAACATATTACATAAAAATTGACAACTATAACCAAACCATCAACCACTAGATATAACTAACCAAAAAACATGTATATGGGTCTACTTCTCCATTTAAAATCACAAACTTTTTGTATCAAAACACTTTATATCATGGTTATACCTAATTATGCACATGTGCATTTTGAATATTGGTAATGTAAAAAGTAGTGTATTACTAATGGTATTGTAAATTAAAGTGCAATTGTCTATTCCTGATAACGTATTACCGAATTTGTTGAAGTAATGATACATATGCACATGTGCATGGATAACTGTTACTCGAAAAAAAAAAGTTTTTTTTTTTTTTTTTTTTTTTTATGGTAACGAAATATAGCGATTTTTTATTAAAAAATATTAAAGAAAATAAAAAAAAAATTTTGAGTGCTTTTTTGATTTTTTTTAGATTTTATTTTGTGTTCACATTGGTTCTCGCGGTTCTCGCAATAAGGGTGGTTCTCGCATGATCCTTACCCTATATATATATATATATATATATATATATATATATATATATATATATATATAGGGCAAGGCTAGGTAGAAAACCCTATCTATATGAAAAACCTTAGAAAACCCAACCTCCCGACATTTTTTTTTTGAAAACATTAACACATGTAATATACATGTTTTTAAGAGTTTTGGGCCAAAAAAATCAAAAAAGCGCCGAAGGGATCTTTTAAAAAAAAAAAATTCAGCAATTTCTGTCATTTTTGGCTAACACATGTTAGGCGACCGGACATGGCTGAAATTTGTTTATTTTTTAAAAAAAATCCCTTCGGCGCTTTTTTGTTTTTTTTGGCCCAAGACACTCTAAAACATGTATATTACATGTGTTATTTTTTTCAAAAAAAAAAATGTCGGGAGGTGGGGTAAAAAGGCCGGGAGATTTGGGTTTCCAGAGTTTTCTACATAAATGTGGGTTTTCTGTCTAGCATTGTCCTATATATATATATATATATATATATATATATATATAGATATACATAGGGTAAAGTTCATGCGAGAACCACCCTTATTGCGAGAACCGCGAGAACCAATGTGAACACAAAATAAAATCTAAAAAAAATCAAAAAAGCACTCAAAATTTTTTTTTTATTTTTTTTAATATTTTTTAATAAAAAATCGCTATATTTCGTTACCATAAAAAAAAAAAAAAAAAAAAAAAAAAAAAAAAAAAAAAAAAAAACTTTTTTTTCGAGTAACAGTTATCCATGCACATGTGCATATGTATCATTACTTCAACAAATTCGGTAATACGTTATCAGGAATAGACAATTGCACTTTAATTTACAATACCATTAGTAATACACTACTTTTTACATTACCAATATTCAAAATGCACATGTGCATAATTAGGTATAACCATGATATAATGTGTTTTGGTACAAAAAGTTTGTGATTTTGATAGGCCCATATACATGTTTTTTGGTTAGTTATATCTAGTGGTTGATGGTTTGGTTATAGTTGTCAATTTTTTATGTAATATGTTGATTGGATGGTATAAATGGTGTTTACATACATGTAATAAAGTGAAAATATTGTTAATGGTATTGTATTATGGATGGTAGGAGTTAATGGTATTGTATTATGGATGTTAAGAGGTAATGGTATTGTATTATGGATGGTAGGAGGTAATGGTAGTGTATTATGGATGATATGATAGATGAAAGGGAAAGTGTATTCAAAGTGGTGTATCAAAACACCTTATTTCATGTTGATACATATAAATGCACATGTGCATTTCTAATATTGGTAATGTAAAAAGTAGTGTATTACATATGGTAGTGTAAATGAAAGTGCAATTGTCTAATATATGTAATGAATTACGGAATTTGTCAAAGAAATGACAAAAAATGCACATGTGCATGCTTGTGTATTATGGATGGAATGATAGATGAAAGAGAAAGTAGTGTACCAAAACACCTTATTTCCTGTTGATACATATAGATGCACATGTGCATTTCTAACATTGTTAACGTAAAAAGTAGTGTATTACATGTGGTAGTGTAAATGAAAGTGCAATTGACTATTATTTGTAATGAATTACGGAATTTGACAAAGAAACGATACATATGCACATGTGCATGGATAACTGTTACTCGATTTTTTTTTTTTTTTTTTGAAATTTTTTTTTTATTAACAAAATATTGCGATTTTTTTCAAAAAAAATAGAAAAAAAAAAAAAAAAATTTGGGCGTTTTTTAGATTTTTTTAGGAATTACTGTTTGTGTTCACACTGGTTCTCGCGGTTCTCGCAATAAAGGGTGGTTCCTAACGGATCTTTGTCCTATATATATATATATAGGGTAGGGTTCCAGCGTGAACAACCTCTCAAGAGTGAACTGCGTGAACTTATATGGACCATTGATCTTCTTCATCTTAAGATTATAAGAGAATGGCATGATCGTAATTATTGGATTAATTTTATATATTTAATTAAATACAAAAGGGTATTATTGTACATATACAATTAACAAATATGGAATCTCTCCTAAAAACGTGCCCCTTCAATTCTTTTTCCATATCTATCATTATCTCTTCCAATTTTAAGTTATTATCAAATAAAAGAAGATAAAGAGATAAAGCGTGCGATGAAGAAGAGTATAGGGCGTCGACCAAGAACATTCGTTGCCGACATCAATGAAACGCAGAGGAGGACCTTCGACGCTAGAAAATCGCCGGAATACTTAAATCAAATCAAATTCCTATTTGTTTCTGTCCTTCTCGATCAAAGAACACAGGCGACTAAAACAGGGTGCCGCCGACGAAGAAGAAAGCTACCGTCGACATTGTCGTGCGATGAAGAAGAGTAAAGGCCGTCGACGAAGAACACTCATTGTCGTCACCATCATCTTCGCCGGAATCCGAAACGGATTATCAAGCAACTAAGGTACACCGATGGCATCCCCGTGTTTATTTGATTTACCGTAGATACCAATAGTGGGGTTGGGTTTAGTTTCTTGTTTGAGGCAGGTGTACACATGTGTATTCCGATTATTGGTATTGTTTTTCGGGAAAATGTGATGAAGATTGTACACTGGGTTGTACACATATGTACAGGGTGTTTTATGTTTATTATGCTGTGTTTGAGGCGGGTGTACACATGTGTATTCCGATGATTGGTTTTGTTTTTTTGGGGAAAATGTGATGAAGATTGTATACTGGGTTGTACACATATGTACAAGGTGTTTTATATTTATTAGGCTGTGTTTGAGGCCGGTGTACACATGTGTATTCCGATGATTGGTTTTGTTTTTTGGAAAAAAATGGGATGAAGATTGTTGTCACACCCCCAAAATCCACACGCGGAGTATCACCGCTTGGAGGCGTGACTGACCAGGATCAAGCCATCAATCATATCAAACATAGTATTTAAGTGTAAGAGTAAGAAAATATAATTCATCTTGACATGACTGATGTTCATAACCAAACATTGTTTAAGTAGCGGAAGCATAATAATGAAAACCCAAAGTAAGTTATAAGTTCAAATATTGTCTACGATCCGTATCCCACAACGACCTGCTCCTCCCTGTGCAAGCTCCATATGTACCTAAGGTCCTGCAAGGCATGCAAGAGAGAGTCAACAACTAGTTGAGCGAGTTCACAGTTAACAGTTCAGTAATAGTATAGCGTGAGTAGTAGTATGTTCGTTCGTTACAATGTATCGTATTAGTTTCCATCGCGGCCAATGTCCTTGGCAGGTGTGCGAAGATGTTGGGGAAGGTCTTTCCCCAAGTTTTTCTAGACTAGGTTTGTTTGTATCGCGGCCAATGTCCTTGGCAGGTGTGCGAAGATGTTGTACGTTTAGTTCGTGGCCAATGTCCTTGGCAGGTGTGCGAAGATGTTGCAAGTTTAGTTCGCGGCCAATGTCCTTGGCAGGTGTGCGAAGTCAGTCATAATATCGCGGCCAATGTCCTTGGCAGGTGTGCGAAGATCGTTCAATAAGTGTTACTAGTCTAGCAGTAGGTTCTGTCATCTTTACATGTACAGTAATCATCAAATCCCCATTCCCCCCTGGGAATCCCCATGCCTTGGCTTGTGTGAACTCACCTTGGTTTGCTCGGTATGCTAAGTGTATGCTCGCAAGTAATCAATCACGTCCTAAAGTATGCACGTATGTGAAATCAGTTTGTGTTCATGTATAGACACACAATTGGTAAGCAAGTAGCACGTAGCACGTATTTCAGATCATACACAAGATGGTAACACTTAACAGCAGTTAACTAACCCGATTAACTTTTAAACAGAATAAAAACATGTTACTGTGCTGATTACCCACTTGGCGAAACACCCCTGTTTCGCCATAAGTCCCTTCGACGAAACACCCCGTTTCGTCTACCCTCTTGATTCATCGTTGAGGTCTCGACGAAACACATACTGTTTCGTCGTTACCTCTGTTTCGTCGATAATAGTTTGATTCGTCATATATTAGTTACGTCATAGCATCAGTTACATGGTAAACCCTAATTCTGCCGTCACCTCATTCGTAAATCATAAGTAAAACATCGTCAAGCAGAAACCACACACTAACTATGAAATCAATTATCATCAACAACATCAAGCCATGTTAAACACATATAATCGATTCAAAGTATAAAGACTCGATCGTAATCAGTTTCTTTTGTCTTTGCAATATTTTCATATACAGATCATTCTGTTTTATACGTGCATCAGCATACTAACAAATCCCTAACCATTATCATCATGTAAACAAATCAACCGACTACGATATAGCACTTAACACGAATACGAGAATTTGGAATATATAAAATAATCAAACCACAACCGATTAAAACTAACCGGAAGGTATTACACGATGATTTGATCAATGAATAATCTTCTGCGGATACTAGGTTGCCGTCACAAGTCTCTAGGGTTTTCTGGTTCTTAATCAAAACGTACAAATCTAACGAGACCTAGTATTTAACCGTAACAGACCCTTGGGCCTTAATGGGCTCGGCGAAACACTTTGGGCCAGCGAATCAAAACGGCGAAACAGATTCCCGGCGAATCAAACATGATTCGTCGTATATATGATGGCGAAACAGATTCCTGATTCGTCATGTGTGATTCGTCGTCTACTTGTGTTTCGTCGAAATGATTAGATGTTCAGGGGGTCTAAGTGTTTACGGGTACAATATAAGATTAACACATATACAACAAGTACATTCTCACATAAATTCATACATTGAAGCCCAGTGTTTTACAATTAGAATTCAGACAGACAAACGATCAAACAGTTATCGTGCATTTAATACGAATAAAGAGTGTCGGAAACTCGAGTTGTCACATTATCCCCAACTTGAAAGAAATTTCGTCCCGAAATTTAGCATGCAATTACTGAGGAAGCTAGTAGTGTGACGTTGTTTACCTGTATTGTATCGCGGCTCCCCGAGCAGGTTTGCGAAAATTACTGGTTTTCTTGGGGTGTCACATTATCCCCCCGTTGATTTGGAATTTCGTCCCGAAATTCTGTATTGGTAGCTTCAGCCTCAGTAGTAGTTGCATTGGTTCCGAATAACTGGGGATATTTGAGTTCCATTTGATCTTCACGCTCCCAGGTGAACTCTGGGTCGCGGCGGGAGTTCCAACGAACTCGTACAAGAGGGATTCTCGTGTTCTTGAGGACCTTAACATCCCGGTCCGTGATTTCAACAGGTTCCTCGACGAAGTGCAACCGCTCGTCGATAGTGAGTTCCTTTAAGGGAACTATGTGGGTCTCATCTGACGTACACTTCTTCAGATTCGACACGTGAAAGACGTTGTGAACTGCACTGAGTTCAGGTGGTAAGTTCAATCTGTAGGCCACTTTGCCTATCTTCTCAATAACCTCGAAAGGTCCAACATATCGTGGATTTAGTTTGCCGCGTTTGCCAAAACGAACCACACCCTTCCAGGGTGAAACTTTAAGTAGCGCTCGATCCCCAACTTGGAATTCGAGTAGTTTCCTGTCTAAATCAGCGTATGCTTTCTGACGGTCGCGTGCTGCCGCCATGCGTTGTCGTATTTGTGCAATCTTTTCTGTAGTATCGACTACCATTTTTGGACCTGTGATTTGACTTTCTCCCACCTCTGCCCAACAGAGAGGTGACCGGCACTTACGCCCGTACAGTGCTTCGAATGGTGCAGCTTTAATGCTGGTGTGGTAGCTGTTGTTATACGAAAATTCCACAAGCGGCAGGTGTTTTTCCCAACCATTGCCAAAGTCTATGACGCACGCCCGAAGCATGTCTTCTAACGTTTGAATAGTGCGCTCAGACTGCCCATCGGTCTGAGGATGATACGCCGTGCTCATGTCTAAACGAGAGCCAAACGATTTATGCATTGCTTGCCACAGTTCTGAAGTAAAACGTGCGTCACGATCAGAGATGATGGAGGTTGGCACTCCGTGCCTCGAGACCACTTCTTTTAAGTAAATGTCTGCCAAGGTAGAGAACTTGTCTGTTTCTTTAATGGCCAGGAAGTGAGCAGACTTTGTGAGTCGATCCACGATCACCCAAATAGTATCATTTCCGCGCTGAGATCTAGGTAAGCCAGTAACAAAATCCATGGAAATCTGTTCCCATTTCCATTGTGGTATCTCAGGTTGTTGAAGTGGACCTGAAGGTTTCTGGTATTCTGCCTTGACTCTCGCACAAGTCAAGCATTTGCTAACGTATGTGGCTATGTGGGCCTTCATGCTAGGCCACCAGTACGTAGTCTTAATATCGTGGTACATTTTATCCGAACCAGGGTGTACCGAGTAGCGAGACTTGTGAGCTTCATCCATCACTAGCTCACGTAAGTTGCCATAAAGTGGAACCCAAATGCGTCCTGTAACGTAGTAAGCACCATCTTCCTTCTGTTCTAAACGTTGTCTTGAGCCACGTAGGGCTTCAGCCCTGACATTTTCTGGTTTCAATGCTTCTACCTGAGCATCTCGTATCTGGGAAGGAAGGTTAGACTGTATGGTGAGTTGTAAAGCTCGTACGCGCTTAGGCGCGGTGTCCTTTCGACTGAGGGCGTCAGCCACAACATTGGCTTTGCCTGGATGGTACCTGATTGAGCATTCGTAGTCATTTAACAGTTCAACCCATCGTCGCTGTCGCATATTCAGTTCCTTCTGTTTGAATATATGTTCGAGGCTTCTGTGGTCAGTGTAGATAGCACATTTGGTACCGTACAAATAGTGTCGCCATATCTTAAGTGCAAAGACGACCGCTCCCAGCTCTAGGTCGTGTGTAGTGTAATTCCGTTCGTGAACCTTAAGTTGGCGCGAAGCATAAGCAATAACTTTATCCCTCTGCATCAATACACATCCAAGACCTTGGATAGATGCGTCGCAGTAGACTACGAAATCGTCCGTGCCTTCAGGCAGTGAGAGGATAGGTGCACTACAGAGTCTATCCTTTAAGTGCTGAAACGTTGTTTCCGGTGCGTTACCCCAACGATAAACAACACCCTTCTGCGTCAACAGGGTAAGCGGCTGAGCAAACTTTGAGAAGTCTTTGATGAAACGTCTGTAATAACCCGCCAAACCCAAGAATTGGCGTATTTCGGTTGGTGTACGAGGCGCAGGCCAGTTCTTAATCGAATCTACCTTGGATGGGTCTACATGGATCCCATCCTTATTTACCACGTGGCCTAAGAAGTGGACTTCACGAAGCCAGAAGTCACATTTAGAAAACTTAGCGTATAGTTGTTCCGTTCGTAGAAGTTCCAGTATAAGTCGTAGGTGCTGCTCGTGTTCCTCCTGACTCTTCGAATAAATCAGGATGTCGTCAATAAAAACAATGACGAACTTGTCGAGATAGGGTTTGCACACCCTGTTCATAAGATCCATAAATACGGCAGGCGCGTTCGTTAGCCCGAATGGCATGACCATAAACTCGTAGTGGCCGTAGCGTGTTCTGAACGCTGTTTTGGAGACGTCCTCATCCCGGACTCTCAGCTGGTGGTATCCTGACCTTAAGTCTATCTTAGAATAGTAGCTCGACCCTTGCAGCTGGTCGAATAAATCATCTATGCGCGGAAGAGGATAACGATTCTTGATCGTCACCTTGTTGAGTTCACGGTAGTCTATACACATCCTGAACGTACCGTCTTTCTTCTTTACGAATAACACTGGAGCTCCCCAAGGCGAAGAACTAGGACGTATAAAACCCTTTTCCAAGAGTTCTTGTAGCTGCTTTGACAGTTCTTCCAATTCAGTTGGAGCTAAGCGATAAGGTGCTCAAGCTATGGGTGCCGCTCCTGGAGCGAGCTCGATCTGAAATTCAACCTGACGATGAGGCGGTAACCCAGGTAATTCCTCAGGAAACACTTGAGGAAAGTCACGTACTACAGGAATATCTTCAATCTTTTTCTCTTTCTTCGAGGTATCTGTAACGAGTGCCAAAATAGCAGTGTGCCCCTTGCGTAAACACTTCTGAGCCTTCAAAAAGGAAATGATGCCACTCACGACACCACTCTTGTCGCCTTGAACTTCGAGAGGTTCTTTGCCTGGCTGAGGAATACGAATAACTTTTTCTTTGCATAAAATCTCCGCTTGTTGTTGAGATAACCAATCCATACCAATGACGACGTCAAAGCTACCCAAGGTTATAGGAATGAGATACCAATCTGTCACACCCCCAAAATCCACACTCGGAGTATCACCGCTTGGAGGCGTGACTGACCAGGATCAAGCCATCAATCATATCAAACATAGTATTTAAGTGTAAAAGTAGGAAAATGTAATTCATCTTGACATGACTGATGTTCATAACCAAACATTGTTTAAGTAGCGGAAGCATAATAATGAAAACCCAAAGTAAGTTATAAGTTCAAATATTGTCTACGATCCGTATCCCACAACGACCTGCTCCTCCATGTGCAAGCTCCATATGTACCTAAGGTCCTGCAAGGCATGCAAGAGAGAGTCAACAACTAGTTGAGCGAGTTCACAGTTAACAGTTCAGTAATAGTATAGCGTGAGTAGTAGTATGTTCGTTCGTTACAATGTATCGTATTAGTTTCCATCGCGGCCAATGTCCTTGGCAGGTGTGCGAAGATGTTGGGGAAGGTCTTTCCCCAAGTTTTTCTAGACTAGGTTTGTTTGTATCGCGGCCAATGTCCTTGGCGGGTGTGCGAAGATGTTGTACGTTTAGTTCGCGGCCAATGTCCTTGGCAGGTGTGCGAAGATGTTGCAAGTTTAGTTCGCGGCCAATGTCCTTGGCAGGTGTGCGAAGTCAGTCATAATATCGCGGCCAATGTCCTTGGCAGGTGTGCGAAGATCGTTCAATAAGTGTTACTAGTCTAGCAGTAGGTTCTGTCATCTTTACATGTACAGTAATCATCAAATCCCCATTCCCCCCTGGGAATCCCCATGCCTTGGCTTGTGTGAACTCACCTTGGTTTGCTCGGTATGCTAAGTGTATGCTCGCAAGTAATCAATCACGTCCTAAAGTATGCACGTATGTGAAATCAGTTTGTGTTCATGTATAGACACACAATTGGTAAGCAAGTAGCACGTAGCACGTATTTCAGATCATACACAAGATGGTAACACTTAACAGCAGTTAACTAACCCGATTAACTTTTAAACAGAATAAAAACATGTTACTGTGCTGATTACCCACTTGGCGAAACACCCCTGTTTCGCCATAAGTCCCTTCGACGAAACACCCCGTTTCGTCTACCCTCTTGATTCGTCGTTGAGGTCTCGACGAAACACATACTGTTTCGCCGTTACCTCTGTTTCATCGATAATAGTTTGATTCGTCATATATTAGTTACGTCATAGCATCAGTTACATGGTAAACCCTAATTCTGCCGTCACCTCATTCGTAAATCATAAGTAAAACATCGTCAAGCAGAAACCACACACTAACTATGAAATCAATTATCATCAACAACATCAAGCCATGTTAAACACATATAATCGATTCAAAGTATAAAGACTCGATCGTAATCAGTTTCTTTTGTCTTTGCAATATTTTCATATACAGATCATTCTGTTTTATACGTGCATCAGCATACTAACAAATCCCTAACCATTATCATCATGTAAACAAATCAACCGACTACGATATAGCACTTAACACGAATACGAGAATTTGGAATATATAAAATAATCAAACCACAACCGATTAAAACTAACCGGAAGGTATTACACGATGATTTGATCAATGAATAATCTTCTGCGGATACTAGGTTGCCGTCACAAGTCTCTAGGGTTTTCTGGTTCTTAATCAAAACGTACAAATCTAACGAGACCTAGTATTTAACCGTAACAGACCCTTGGGCCTTAATGGGCTCGGCGAAACACTTTGGGCCAGCGAATCAAAACGGCGAAACAGATTCCCGGCGAATCAAACATGATTCGTCGTATATATGATGGCGAAACAGATTCCTGATTCGTCATGTGTGATTCGTCGTCTACTTGTGTTTCGTCGAAATGATTAGATGTTCAGGGGGTCTAAGTGTTTACGGGTACAATATAAGATTAACACATATACAACAAGTACATTCTCACATAAATTCATACATTGAAGCCCAGTGTTTTACAATTACAATTCAGACAGACAAACGATCAAACAGTTATCGTGCATTTAATACGAATAAAGAGTGTCGGAAAGTCGAGTTGTCACAATTGTACACTGGGTTGTACACATATGTACATGGTTTTTTAGGTTTATTATGCTTTGTTTGAGGCGGGTGTACACATGTGTATTCCGATTATTGGTATTGTTTATTGGGGAAAATGAGATGAAGATTGTACACTGGGTTGTACACATATATACAGTGTGTTTTTTTTTTGTTTATTATGCTATGTTTGAGGCAGGTGTACACATGTGTATTCCGATTGTACACTGGGTTGTACTCGCTGTAGTTATTTGTTGATTACCAAAATCAAAGGATTAGTTTGATGCATGTTATTTTTTGTTATATTAGTATTTGATGATTGTAATCTTTTGTTTTTCAGACCATTATCAAAGATTGTAAGGTTCAATGTGCTGAGGGTGATTCCAGCTGGATCTGCAAGTGCTGGGAACAAAGCATTTACAGGCATATAAACGTCCAGCACTTTTGCTTGATAATGTAGAAGTTTTTGAGAACAAAACGTTGTTTTATTGAGATTATTATGTTGTTTTTGACTTGTCTTTTTTTATATTTATGTTAAAAAGTTCATTTGCTTTTGAATTTTATGGTTTCTTTGAGATGATCTTTTGGACTAACGGGTAAGGTTTTGTTAGTTGTATTTTATTTATTAATATATTAAATTAATTAGTAGTAATTGCCAAGTTCTTTTAAATAACAAATTTACAACAAATAGATAAAAGTTTCTAAGCTGATTTTCTTAAAACGCCGATTGGACCGGAAAAAAAAAACTTTCAAAATCCAAGAACACTATTCTAGAGTCCAAACTCATAAGATGCATATGCACATATTCCATATCACAAAAATATATTAATTTGTTGTAACTGATTTGATATTTACGGTTAGGATTTAAAAAATAGATTTGGTAACTGATTTGAATTATTAATATAATGATTTAAAGTTAATTTTATTGAATAATTATAATCCTACCCTTGTTAAATGAATATGAAATCAATGGTTCAGATCAGTTCACGCAGTTCACTCTAGGAAATTTGTTCACGTTTGAACCTAATCCTATATATATATATATATATATATATATATATATATATATGATAATTGTGTGAGAGAGGGGCTAGGTGGTGGCAATTGGGCAACCCACCTTTTGCCATTTCTTGTTTGTCTTTCCAAGTGTTGATCTTGGAAACTACAAATGATGATTATCCTTCCAAACCTTTCCAACATCTCTCATATTTCAAGATGATAATCAAAACAACACACAACTCTCTCTCTCTCATATTCACGGCCAAACACCCCTTCACACATACACATACCAAAATTTCCAACCATTCCATGAAGAATCAATGGCTTTTCAAGATGATTTCATGCTAATATGGATGTTTGGAAGTGATTTCAAGCAAGATTCAAGCAAGAACAACCTTCATATCATCATTTTTTCTCAAAAAACCACTTAAAAATATTGAAGGTATAAACTTGTTTTTAAATCACATCCTTGATTTTTAGTGACGATGCAGATGTTAGATGGTTTCTCTTGAACTTGGAATGAATCACAAACTTGTATTTAACAAAGAATGAGATTTTAATCAAAGTAGAAGTGAGTGTACATATGTGTGTATGTATGGCCGAAAGTTATGCCTATAGTTGTGTTTTGATTTCCTGTTCTTGATTGATTTGAGTTGATCTTTGAAATATGGTTTCATGCATGTGTTGAAAAGGTATCATAAAAGAATGTTCTTAAAAAGGTTTCCATGATTTGAAATAAATATGCTAAAAAGTAAAACTTTAGAAGTTTATACATGTGTGTATATGTGTCGTGTATGTATATATGTATGTGTACACATGCATGTGAATTTTGATGATTAAAAGTTTTAAATATGTAAGAAAGAGTATGTCTTGCATTTATAAGAATTAATTGTATGATGATCATAAGAATGTTGGAATGTTTGAGTATGAGAAACATGAAATAAATGAAGATCTAAGTGCATTCAAGTTCATACAAAATGATTAGAACATGATGTGGATACATTAGATGCACTAACTAGATCTTGCATGATGATAAATGTTTATAAAAAGGTGATTTGAGTATGATTTAATAAAAATCAGATATAATCAGATTATGAACACTAAAATAAAGTTATTTTAAAGTGTTTAGTGACATATAACTTTGTCATAATGTTTGCTAGCTTTACATGTTGTACTTGGTGCATTAAAGGTTGTAAAATACGTGAAATCACATGATTTATGTGACTTATACAAAAACTGAACTAATCTGAATATAATCAGTACTTTAATCAGTAAATAACATGTATTGTGTTAAAATATCAAGTCGTTTCGAGTTGGGATGATTATAGCAACGTTTAACGCAAAAGTATGCGTTAAAACGGTCAAAAATCGGCTTTTCAAGTGATTTTTAGAAAACTGATTTAGATCAGTAAGTAAACTAATGATTTTAGTTTCAAAATAAGTATTTTAAATGATTTTAAGTTTACTTGGTGTTTGGTTGGTCATACGTGACTTCCGACGCCCGAAAATGTTACCAAATCGCTAAAATACGCATTTTTCAATTTACACAAGTATGGGTAAAATTTTGGGTAAACCTTATGTGTTAAAATGTGTTATGTTATTTAAACATGAGAGTGTGAAAGTATGTTAAGTTTTAACATGATTTTTGAAATTTAGATTATGCATGTATATTTGTGCGTTTTGTGCGGTAGAAACGGTAAAAAAATCACGTTAAAGGTGTAACTTGTTTGTCGAGCATGAAATTTGATACATATGAGATGTTTTATGTATATTTGCTTTAAAAATGACAAAATAGATAAGTTAACAAGATTTCACATGTTTTGCTGATAAGTTATATGAACGTTTATATATATAGGGAGAAGATCATGCGAGAACCACCTCTTATTGTGAGAACCGCGAGAACCAATGTGAACACACCAAAAATGCCTAAAAATAGATAAAAAGCACACAAAATTTTTTTTTTGAATTTTTGAATATTTTTTTAAAAAAAATCGCTACTTTTCGAAGCCAAAATTTTTTTTTTAATTTTTAAAAAAAAAAAAAAATTATTTTGGCTTCGAAAAATAGCGATTTTAACATAAAAAATATTAAAAAATTCAAAATAATTTTTTTAGATTTTTTTTTATTTTTTTACATTTTTTTAGGTTTTTTTGGGGTTTAGTTTTTAGCATTTTAGCTTAGGGGGGTTAAGGTTTTTGGGGGTGGGGGAGGGGGGTTTAGGTTTTTTTTTGGGGGGGGGGGGGTGGGGTTAGGTTTTTTTTTAGGTTTAGCTTGGGGGGTTTAGGTTTTGGGGGGGGGGGTGGGTTAGGTTTTTTTTTGGGGGGGAGGGGGTGGGGGGGGTTTAGGTTTTTTGGGGGTGGGGGTTAGGTTTTTTTAGGTTTTTTTAGCTATTTTAGGTTGTGTTCACATTGGTTCTCAAGGTTCTCACAATAAGGGTGGTTCTCGCATGAGCCCCTCCCTATATATATATATATATATATATTACGTTGCGCAAATCGTAGATATATTACGTAAAAACGAGAGTCTTAACGAATTTACACAATAATGGTCACCAATAAAATCGTTCAAGTCGCAAAATCATAAAAATATATATATGGACTCATATATATATATATATATATATATATATATTAACGTGCCAACATAATCAAAATAATAACTTTTCGAGAAAATCTCAAGTTATGTGAAAATTCTAAGAAAACAGAGAAACTTAGGATTTTTGTGTTATGAATATTGATTTAAAAATCGTTCCTATATGTACAATAGGACGTGTAGAAATAAAAATCTCTGGGATTGCGCTATTTAAAATACGCACCCAATGGTGAGTGGCACTAAACCCCTCTTTTTACTGCTTTCTATATATTTTGGGGGTAGAACGCACCAATAAAAAGGTATAATAATTTTTTTGAAATAAAACTTACCTTTTTGATATAAATTATATATTTTCATTGAAAATATATGGATTTGTGAAAATATATGTTTCGGGGATGAAACGGTTTTTGTTGAATATATTTGTTTCGGGATGAAACAGGATTGGTACGGTGTTTCCGAGGCGAAACAGACTGTAAAGTTGGGACGGATGTCGGCCTGGTCCCCGGGAAGGGGATCCAGGGGATTCGTACAACTTCGTGTATTAAATTGTCATATTAGTAGTATATATATATATATTGTACGTGAGGCAGACATCATATTGGTCTTGAGTGGACCCTGCGCCCATGATGTCATATAATCAGTTAAGTATTGAACTCAAGGAATTGTTGGTAGATCTGTAGGTCCCTTGAGCCGTGCGGATCGTAACAGAATCGTCGATCTAACCTAGAGTGCGGAATCCCCTAGATCAGATTTAACAGAAAATGAGTAGAAAACCAAAATCACTTTAAACCCGATCTTTATTGATTATCTTCAAATGATTACAATCAATCAAGATCCTAATTCGTCCAAGCCTTTGTCTTTCACGAATTCTCTCCAAGAGTGATTAGAAGATTAACTTAAACCCTAATGCTAAGCTTTGTTTATATAGGACAAAGCTTTGCATGTGGGCTAGGTCATGGGCTAGGCCCATTTCGCCTACCATCCCCATATGTGGGTTTGGTTTGGCCCAATCACACTTAATTAACTATTACAAAGCTAAACCCGCTAACTATTTATCGTTTTACTAATTACAAGATATCCAAAGACCAAATCTAAGCTGTTGTCACAAATATGCACCAACAAACTCCCCCTTGACAATAGCTTGCAAAGGTAACTTCAGTCTTCAGAATCTCACAGTCTTTTGGTCTTTGGATAGCTTCAGCTTTAACAGCTTCTGTCAGTAACAGACTCCCCCTAAGCTGATGCATCCAATCACCAAATCTTCAAAAACTTTAGCACTTGAGTAAACTCCAGTTCAGCTTTTGTATAGCACTCTTCAACTCTTCAACTTTGTCAGCAATGTAGAAAGGAGGGTCTACCATGCATCCAATCAAACTCTCATCATCACAGCAACTTCTCAGCAACGCACTGCTCGAATCTGTTTACTATAAAACAAACATCTCGAGAAACCATAAGAATTTTTCAACATAAGTTAAACAAATTATTATTATTCAAGAGATTTGTTAAACTGTATAACAGATTAAGCATTTTCCAATTTAACTCCAACACGCACAAATTTTTAAACAAACACCTTATAACCTACATGATTTAAAAAAAAATATTTTTGAACCTACTTACTAACACTATCTCCCCCTATCGGTAACAATTCCTCCAAGAATAACAGTTTTCCGTACATTAAGAATTTTAACATAAAAAGACACTATTTTGTATTTTCTGAAAGAAAATAAATACAAAAAGCAATAAACACTCTATTTTTGTGAGAATCACCAGTAAGAAGATCATATTAGCACAATCAAACTGTTTCACACTATTAGTTAATTCTTTATGTAATTTTTCGTGAAAAGCAGTTCAATACGATTACCAGTATGTTTGTCCACTTAAACAAAATGCATGAACATTTCAAGTACCATTACCGCATGATACGTTAAGGTAATATTAATTCTGATATACTAGTGTGTCCCACTTCAGGATATACCCCCGCGATCAAGGTATGCACAAAGATTCATCGTAGTAGGTGAGTATACTCAATTCATCCGTTTTGTTTTTCAACGTTTAGATAATTGGTGAACAGGTCAGTACTTCCGTACAGCAGAGAGACCAAATTATCTAACGAGGGCTAAGACAAATACCATTTTTGGTACGATTTATGCATTTTGCACTTATTGAATGACTCTCTATGAGAGCTTCTTCATTTTCAGGGTTTTGGCATTTTTAGCTCTTTTAAGATATCCTGGGTGTGTCTAGGTCAGCATGTATCTGGATGCAGCAGAAGGACACCCCTTATATCCCCAGATGAAATAACAGTATAAAGACCCAAAACTTCAGATTTTGGCAATCTATCAACACAAGATTTAAGGTCATTAAACCATACACCGTTGATGTGTTCCCCATTCATACACAGTTAATTTAAGTTTATATCACATTGGTAAGTTGACTATTTCATGCTTTTGCCTACTGGTACATCATATGATGAAGCTACTATCATACTTAAGCAATTTAATTTAGTTCGAGTGTGACAGTCTAACTTGCTGATGTACTATCATTTCTTCTTTTTCACACAGTGAAAACTCATTTTTGATTTTCTATTTTTTTTATGTTTTTGATTTTTCAATGTTTTTGTATTTTTGATTTTCAAGAAAGCATTAAACTATTTACAAAAATTCTTATGAAAAACCAGTTATTCAGGATTCCTCATCCTGTTGAGTTCGACTAAGTGTTCAAAGCGAGCTCGATCAAAAGCTTTAGTGTAAAGATCAGCAAGGTTATCTAGTGTGTCGACTCGATGTAATTCAATTAGTCGTTTTTCAGCATAATCCCGTATAAAGTAATGACGTATGTCAATATGTTTAGTTCTACTGTGCTTTACGGGATTGTTTGTGATTGATATAATGGGATTATTATCTATCATAATAGGAGTACGAGTGAAATCCAAACCGTAATCGCGCATCTGCTGTTGAATCCAGAGAACCTGAGAGCAACAGCTACCCACAGCAATATATTCAGCTTCACACGTAGATGTAGACACACAGGATTGCTTCTTGCATTGCCAAGACATGATCCTGCCTCCTAAGAACTGACAACCACCTGTTGTAGACTTTCTGTTTGATTTGCATCCTCCAAAGTCTGAATTAGTGTAAGCAACGAACCTCGACAACCCAAGTTTAGGTTTCCCCTTCAAATAACGAAGAATACGCTTCACTGCTTTCATGTGTGACTCTTTCGGATTCGCGTGATATCTGGCACACAAGCATACGGCAAACATGATGTCAGGTCTTGAAGCAGTCAAGTACATTAGTGAACCAATCATCGCCCTGTATTGAGTAGGATCAACATCTTCAATACTTTCATGATCCGGGCCGAGATTGTGATTTTCGCAAATAGGTGTGTTGAAAGTAAAGCAATCATTCATTTTGAACCGATCCAAAATGTCATACACATACTTTGTTTGATGAATAAACATCCCATCCTCCTTCTGTTCAACTTGTAATCCCAGAAAGTAAGACAGCTCACCCATAGCGCTCTTTTCAAACTTGCTCTTCATCACCTGTTCAAACTCCTTACACATGTTCTCATCAGATGACCTAAAGATGATGTCATCTACATATACCTGTACCAGCAGAAAATCTTCCTTCTTCCTCTTTATGAACAGTGTACTGTCAATCTGACCTCTTTCAAAACCATTCTTGAGCAGATGTGTAGACAGTGTCTCGTACCACGCCCTGGGAGCTTGATGTAACCCATACAAATCCTTATCAAGTTTGTAAACCCGATCTGGATAGTCTGGATCAATGAACCCATCTGGTTGTGAGACATACACCACTTCTTGGACTTTCCCGTAAAGAAATGCACTCTTCACGTCTAGTTGAAAAACTTTAAAGCCCTTGAATGAAGCGAAAGCCAGAAACAAACGAATTGCCTCCAACCTTGCCACTGGTGCAAACATTTCATTGTAATCTATTCCTTCTTGCTGATTGAACCCTTTGACCACTAGCCGAGCCTTGTTGCGCGTGACAATACCTCTTTCATCCTTCTTGCACCTAAATACCCATTTAGTGCCAATCTCTCTTTCACCTTTAGGAAGGTCCACTAACTCCCATACCTTCAACTTCGCAAACTGGGCCAATTCTTCTTGCATAGCTTCAACCCATGAATTGTCTTTAAGAGACATATGTATGTTCTTCGGCTCCTCTTGGGAAATAAAGCAACTATACAAGCACTCATTCACTATCCCAGTCTTCTCAATCGAAACAAATAACCCAGAATTCGCTACTATGCTTCTTCTTGTCTTAACACCTGCAGTAGGATCTCCAAGTATCATGTCAACCGGATGATCTCTATTTGCTCGTGTAGTAGCAACAATATCGACTTCTAGATTATCACCCAGGTTTGATCCAACCTCCCCCTGAATATTATGATTTGCAAATGGATTAATGAAATCCTCCCCCTGATTGGGTTCAGGTTCACTATCGCTTGAATCAGGATCAGCAGCACCTTGGGAAGTCTCCGCAGCATCTGACATATCAACATTCGATCTAGGCATGAACTCTCCTTCATCGTCTTCACATACCACTGTTTGAATCAGCTGAGAATCATCTGCATTAGAAACCTCAGGAATATTAAATGATTTAAAAACACTTTCATAATCATATAATATAGTTGGACCACTCGTTGATTGTTGAGGTTTGTAGGAAGTAATTTCCACATTAAAAACAACCTCAATTTTACCAGTTTTGAGATTAAAAACCCTTTTATTCGGTGTGCCAGGCACGTAACCTAGAAAGTAGCCTTCGTCAGCCACCTCACCGAATTTTTGTTTATCTTTATTTCGCACAATGGTGCAGGGTAATCCAAATGGTTCAAAGCCTGTTAAGTTCGGTTTTTCGTTAAACATAATTTCATGACATGTTTTGTTAAAACGTTTAACGGTTAAAACTTTGTTTAGGATGTAGCAAGCTGTATTCACAGCTTATCCCCAGAAAAGAACTGGTAGCTTTGAATCTGAAAGCATAGTCCTAGCGGCTTCAATCAACGTCCTGTTTTTCCTCTCAGCGACTCCATTCTGTTGAGGAGTATAAGGAGCAGAATATTGATGTTCTATTCCCTTTCGAAGACAGTAGAGATCCAGAATCCGATTCTTGAACTCCGTGCCATTATCACTCCTTATCCTCTTGATCCTTGCATCATGGACGTTTTCCAATTTTGTAAAAAGATCTATCAGCATCTCTACTGTCTTATCCTTTGTACCTAAAAAGAAAACCCATGAATAACGTGAGTAATCATCAGTGACAACCAGAAAATAGTACTTTCCACCTATGCTCCTCACGTTCACTGGACCGAATAAATCCATGTGAAGTAGTTCATAAGGGGCATCTATGGAATTTACTGTTTTAGACTTATGAGGTTTCTTGTGTTGTTTTCCCTTTTGACATGGAAGACATTTATCTTCCACTTGAAACCTCAGCAATGGAACCCCTTTCACTAGCTCATTTTTAATGATATAATTCATTTTGCGGCAGTGAATATGGGCCATGCGTCTGTGCCACAACATAGATTTAGCTTCAGATGCTTTTGACAGCAAACATGCCACCGCTGCAGTCGGATCCTTGGCACCTATGTCCATGACATAAGTGTCATTTTTCCTTGGTGCACGCATTACTATCCACTCATCCGGAATGACCAAACCCGGTTTCAACACCAATGCCTCAGTATTAGTAAAGTGGACCGAGTGACCCTTGTCGCAGACTTGTGACACGCTCATCAGATTGTGTTTAAGCTGCTCAACATAGTTCACTTTGTCCAAATGATCTTCCCATTCGTCACTTTTCCTCGTCCAGTAATCCTACCACCTTTAGCACCAGCAAAATTTACATGTCCTCCATCATATTCTTTAAATTCAGAAAACAACCTCGCATCCCCCGTCATGTGCCTGGAGCAGCCACTATCAACATACCATAAGTTGATAATCCTCCTTAGCAGCTCCTGCACACACCAACCAAAGGATTAGTTAGATTGGGGGACCCAAGCCTTAATGGTCTTGGGTCTTCCAGATTCATCAACTACAGGAACATCCATCCAGTATCCATCACTCCTAACTGGAGTCTTGGATCTTGGACCTGTTGATGTAAATGAGTTTTGATTTCCATAAGGTCTCTGGTCCTGAGGGTACCTATTTGTGTTTGGACTATGTGACCTTTGAAAATTTTGATTTTGATTCCAAGAACCTTGATTGTAATTTCTAAAGCCATTGTTATAAAAAGTTCGACCACCATTATTATGGTATCGATTTTGATATTGACCTTGACTTCTAAAATTATTTGTGTTTTGATTGTTCATTCTTGGTGAACTACTTCAAGGTCTTTCATATCCGCCTGATGTAGATTCAGGCTGAAATCGTGGTTGATTTCTTTGAAAACGAGGAACTTGAGGAGTTCCTTTTTCAGCCTTATCTACACCACCTGCAACACCCTGTTGTTGCTTTGGAGCAGATTTCTTTGGAGAATTTGAGACTTTCTCCTCATTATCACCTTTCTTCTCTGGTGATTTCCCTTTTTTTTTCTCACTAACTTGTGCTTCAACCTTTTTGTTAGGACAGCAGCTAGCTACATGTCCCTTTGTGTGACATTTGAAGCACGATCTCTTTTTCGAAGACTTCTCAGCTGAAGCCATTGAACTAGATTCTGGTTTTGATGATGATGCCTTAGAAGGATTTGGTTCAGTTTGCTTAGTTTCAAGATTTTCTATGTTTTTGTTTTTAGCAAACTCTACATTTGATTCATTTTCTATAACAGCTGTTTCGTTTTTCATATCACTTCCTTGAACAAAATTAACCTTTTTAACAAAAGTTTGATTTTTGTTTTTAGAAGGTGTATTTTTCTTTTTCAAAATAGTTTTGCTGTTACTTTCCTTCTAAGCATCCTTATCTTTAGTCACATCACCTTGACTAGATGTGAAACTACTTGGTGATGTTGACAGAAAATCTGTGAACTCATCTTCATCAGGTAAGAAAGAATAGTCATGACTAAGCGGAGGTGGGACTTCATTAAAGCCCTTGAATCCCTCACTGGTCTTGTCATTACTCTTCTTTAACCCACCCATCATGTGTTTCATAACAAAAGTAGAATCCCTGAATTGACCTAATTTATTTTCAAGTTCAACAATTTTGAGTTGTGCATCTGACAACTCTTTGCTTTTTTCAGAAATCTCTTTTGTTTTCTCAGCCATCATGTCATGAGCTAAGTCTATGACTTGAAGTTTTTCGTTTAGTTTGCTGGTTAAAACTTCAATTTCAGCCTCATAGCCTTTTATCTTTTTCAAATATGATGACTCATTTCTTTTAGCAAAGAAATTTGATTCTTTGACGTTAGATATTTCGCTCACCAGACTTTTGTTTTGAGTTGACAACCTGTCAACTTCACCCTGTAATTCACGACACTTTAAACAAACAGAAGTAGCAGAGTTACTTACCTCTCCTGTCGATTTGTCTGAGTTGGCCATAAGAGCAGTAAGTTGAGCTTCCAGTCTTTTGATGATTTCATCTTTTGCTTCATCTTCCCTTTCATGCTCAGACTTTGGCTTTTCTTTTTCAGCATTTGTTGTCTGATCAGCTTTATCTACCTCTGCTTCACTTTTCTTCTCAACCTTAGCATCATCTACTATAGCTTCACCTTCATCAACTGGCACAATCTCTGCCATGAATGCCTGAGTGACATTCTCATAATTTTCCAAGTGAATACTCCAGTCATATGAACCCTCTCTTGCAGTACAGATCAACGCCCTTGAGTTAGAGTTGTTTGATGAATTTCTATTGTTTGAACTCTGACTTGAAGTCTCATGCTTTTGTTTCTGACATTCCCTAGCGAAATGACCATAACTTTGACAGTTAAAGCACCTGACTTTTGCCTTGTCAAAACCAACATTCTTTCCTACAAACTTCCTTCCAGTTCTGTTCATGAATCTCTTCACACGTCTCGAGATCATGGGCATCTGCCATTGTAAATCCATCTCTTCTAGATCATCAGGGTCAATCTGATCATAATCTTCATCTAAAGTGGCAGGATCAGATATCTTCCCCTGAATGTAGTTCTCATAAGACGCAACAAACGAAGCAAGAAGAGCAAGATGTTCTTCAGCAGACTTCACACTCATTGGCATCGACTTTGCACTACTACTTTGCTTAGCAGCTGATGATCTCTTAACTCCTGTTGATCCTCCTGAAGCAGCTACAAAACACACATCACCATCCTCATTTACTGTGACCTGCTCATTATCACACGAAAGAAACGCAGTAGCAGAGTCGCTAGAAGCATCATGAGATGAAGAAGATGTAAGCCCATTGTAGATCCCTGGATCTTGAACCTGATCATATCCAGTGTCCTTCTTCTTCATGCTGAGCTCATAAGCTCTTAGCTTTCCAACCACTTCTTCTAGCTCCTTTGTGTCATAATCTGCTTCTCCCATGATCATGAGAGTGTAGATATCCCATTTAGTAGGTAGAGCATCAAGCAGCTTGTCATTTTTCTCTATGTCGGTATAGCAATCTACATCATAATTGTCCAATTCAGACATCAGATGATAGTATCGAGTGATGACGTCCTCAAGTGACTCATTTTTCATGTACTTGAACACAGCAAACTGCTTCTTCAGTAGATCAACTTTGTTCTTCTTGACATCAGGATTTCCCGCATATCTCTTCTCTAGCGCATCCCACATTTCCTTTGAAGTAGTATACTTCTTAAAAGTATGTTTGATGCCATCAGGTAAAGACATTTTAATGGCTGCCAAGGCTCTCTTTTCAGCCTCATACATTTTCTTTTGTTCGGCATCCATATCGACATAAGCAGTTATACGTTGTCTTCCTTCAAACTCATGAGTTGGGTTCACATACCCATCGTCTATACATATCCACATACGAGTGTCCTGGTACTCAACAAAGGATTGAAACCTATCCTTCCATGTCAAGTAGTTCTCCACCTTCATCATCTTAGGTGGTCTGTTCGTTGTGCCTACTTCATGTTCCATCCTTAAGAGTTCGTTCAATTTAGACATGTTCGACATTTTAACTTAAGCAGACTGGTAAAACCGTACAATTTTAGTCCGAAACCTGTTTTTACCAAGTTATACCGTTAGATTCGTCTCGAGATTACGATTCCAATAATATATAATGTCGAAAACCTATTTCGGGATTTTCCAGAGTTTTTTTTTGTCCTAAAAATCCAAGGATTCCAACGGTGCAAACGGTTTCCTGTGATGAGTTACGGATAATTTCCTTAACGTGAAACTATGAAATTTTTCTTACGCAAGCCTAGAAAAATTCCAGCACTTGTCCGAAATGGTTTCAAGTTCGAAATGGTTATCCGGAATTGTTCTTTATCCGAAATGAAAAACTCTGATCCGAAATGAAGTTGCCTGATCCGAAATCAACACCCTCAGATCCGAAATGGTTCGTCTGATCCGAAATGGAACTGTCTAATCCGAAATACAAGTTAAACTGGTCCGAAATGCTTGATTTTAATCCGAAATGCACTTCTGATGATTCGAAATGCAGTCCAGATGATCTGAAATGCAAGAAGAAGATCCGAAATGCTTGTATCTGGTCCGAAATTGATCCGAAATCCTTGATTTCTATCAGAAATGGTCCGAAATCCAAGCAGTTTATCCGAAATCACCAGCAGAACACGAACACAGCCTCCAAAAACGTCCAAACACGCCGATTTTCTGCAGAAAACGATTCTGAACCAAGCCAATCAAGAGCCTAACACTCTGATACCAATTGTAGGTCCCTTGAGCCGTGAAACAGAATCGTCGATCTAACCTAGAGTGCGGAATCCCCTAGATCAGATTTAACAGAGAATGAGTAGAAAACCGAAATCACTTTAAACCCGATCTTTATTGATTATCTTCAAACGATTACAATCAATCAAGATCCTAATTCGTCCAAGCCTTTGTCTTTCACGAATTCTCTCCAAGAGTGATTAGAAGATTAACTTAAACCCTAATGCTAAGTTTTGTTTATATAGGACAAAGCTTTGCATGTGGGCTAGGTCATGGGCTAGGCCCATTTCGCCTACCATCCCCATATGTGGGTTTGGTTTGGCCCAATCACACTTAATTAACTATTACAAAGCTAAACCCGCTAACTATTTATCGTTTTACTAATTACAAGATATGCAAAGACCAAATCTAAGCTGTTGTCACAGATATGCACCAACAAGATCTACCGGGTTGACAAACCCGTCATGACCGGTCGCTCCGAGTCAAGTCAAACGACGGATTGATATTCTGATTATTGTCTAGCTGTGATTATCCCTGCATGGTTAATATATAGTTCGTATTGCCTAGCTAACATACGAGTCATAAAATTGACGCAATGAATTTAATATACAAAACCTGGGTAAGATTGTTATTGTTGGGTTGTTGAACCGCGACGGAAGACCCATGGATTTTAATAAGTAAAAAATGGACTTTCTAAAGTTATATGGATGTTTTCAATTAAACACATAATCAGAAAGTTTTCCTTGGGAATAAATTGTTTGTATGTGAATATGTGAACTCACCTTCCTGTTGGACCGTTCTACAACCTCGAAAAGTCAGTCAACGACGTTCATCTTCATGTGTTAAGGCGGAATCAATGCACACAAAGTTACAACAGCTATTCTCTTTAATTTCTTCTCTTTTATTGCTTTCTGATTACAATTTGACAGAGTTTCGTTCCACAAGCAATGATCCAAGTCTCTTTCAAATGAAACACACAACACCCTATTTATAGACCTGATGATTTCGCTTGAGATGATCTGAAGCGAAATCATGTCTTGTTGATTTCGCTTGAACTGGTTTCAAGCGAAATCTTCAAGCTAAATCACTACAAACCCTAATTAATACCCTGTTGTGTATACATTCAACCTATCTAGACACAAGACTTGATTATGACGTAATCAACAGACATTTAGTGCACCAACAGACTCCCCCTTGGATGTTGATGAAGTCTTTGGCTTCAAGTCTTTGTCTTCATCATTCTTCAAACCTTGTAAAAACTTTCCTCAATCTTTATCTTCAACTTTTAAACTTCAAACTTCAATCTTTCCTTTGACCGTTGACCCAGACTCCCCCTTTCACAGACTCCCCCTCTCGATATACTAGAATCTGAGATATCTGGTTCAAACTTTGACATTTTAGCTTCCGTGGAAATTCCTGAAACCTGCAATCACTCATCCAACTATAAGTAACAACATTTAAAACTTCCAAATAATGTAATCTGACAATTCAAACCTTCTAAACCACTTCTCATGAATTTGGTAGTTTCATCGAATCGTATCGGAAACTAACACTATAACAATATAAGCATCCAAATCCCCCCACAGTTAATCATAAACTGTTTTGGATTGATTTTTTTAATTCAAGTTTCAAATTAATGAACTTGTTTTATTTTTCAGAAACACAATCAGCTTACTTAGATTTTGAAACTCAGCACTCAGACATCAGTTGTCGAAAATAAAGCAGAATCAAAAATCTTTTTGTATTTTCTGAAAATATAAAGCAGTAAAGAAATATGTACAAACATATTTACAAACAATATTTTTTTTGAGTATGCGTTAAAGGATCATATCAGTTAATGACAAGTCACAAGTACCGTTAAGCTTCATTTCATACTCAGACTTAAACAATTTACTTCGATTGTCGATATACTGATCCATCTTAAATTTCCACACAAATTTCAATTTACTCAGGATACGATTTAGATGAATTATGAACTTAGCTAATTCATGCGTCCCACCTCTTGAATTTACTCCCGTATCCAGAATCCCAATAATCAGTCTTACAGGTGAGTATACTACATTGATATCTGTATATAAATTAGGTATGCGAGGGCCGAGGGATCTCAGATCGATACTTCCGCATACGCAGAGAGATATCAGCTTCGACTTTTCGGTGTGTCCCCTTTAGAGGATCTTTTTGCTTACAGCAGCAGCATTTATCAATTTTATTGTTTCAGCATGCTGAGGGTTTAATGCTGTGTTTCAAGCATTGAAGCAAGTATTAGCCAGGGACTAGGTCAGAACCACCGTTCAGCAGAAGTCCCGGAATAATACCCCAGACATCATTGAGTATAAAGACCTAGTATATCATATTAAGAGATCTTTCAAACGAGATTTCAGGGGTTACCTATATATCCAAGTAGTGTTCCCCACAAATTCACAAGTTTGAATTTAGGTTTATATCCCGAATAAATCTACTAAATGTGTGAAAACCTATCGACACATCATCAGTAAGATTGTTTAACTCTTTTATACTTTCCAAATCTTTAGCGTACTGTAACCGTCTACTGATGTACTATCATTTCCTCTTTTTACGCAAAACTCGAAATTTTTTAATTTTATCATGTTTTTGACTTTTTCAAAATTTTCAAATGTTTTTGTATTTTCTAATGACAATTTTTCTCCCCCTAAAATGCAAAACCATTTAAAGAAAAATTTGACAACCAACACTGATAGCTTTGTCTCGCCATCCATTTTCTGCTTCAAGTGCTCTGATTTGCAGAAAATATAACATACCCCCCATGATTTACAACCCATTGATCTTAATAGTTTGAAAACCGTGTTTCAATCTGATGAAAGTAATCATGTTTGTTCAGCCGTGAGGATTTCGGCATATTCAATCAACATACATTCAAACAAAATTAAAAACAACATATTTTGAGTTTTTCAAATTTTAACAAACTAAAACATATTTTTGGTTTTTAATTTTTCAATTTTTAGGATTTTGAAAATATTGTTTATTTATGTACATAAAATTGATAAACTCCCTGTTTAACCAAACTAGGGTCCTGCAACCTCTTCCTGTGCCAGGCTGCTCCTACTACCATTCTCACAATCTTCAGCTTCGTTGAGCACCTGCACATTCAAACTTTATCAATCATTTGAACAATTTAGCCCAGGTCTGTTGGACCTTAGGCATTTCAACACAATAATGTTCATTCAATTTTGGAAACTCTTTGTCACTTAAAACTTGTTCAACTTTAACTTCAACTTTCTCATCTTTTACAAGCGTCAGTTGTTTCTTAATACTCCACATTTGACCTTCCGGAGTACCTCTTTTGTAAAAATTTGTCTCTTTTTGAACCTTTTGATTTTGAACAACATTTTTAGGTTTCCAAAACTCTTGAGGTTTTGTCATATCAACAGATGTTCTCCAACTCTGTGTTGTTCTCAATCTGGGTGTGTGAGAATTCCAGGTCTGTCTTAAATCGAACCTGTTCGGGTTTGATTTCCAATTTTGATTTGAAGCAAACTTGTTTGTATTGTACCTCCAAGTTTGTTTCGAATCAAATCTGGTTGACCTTGATTTCACATCCTCAGATTTCTGTTTTTCAACATCAACAGGCTTTAGATTTGGACACTTTCTTGCAACATGTCCAATTTGATCACATTTAAAACACACTTTCTTTGAAACATCCTTGGCCTGTTGTTGTTTCTTTTTTCAAAGCATCAAACTCTTCATTAGACTGTTGTCCAAATTTGAGTTTTTCCTCTTCTTTCAAGCTTTTCCCTTGAACAAAATTCATCTTTTGTTGCAAATTTGGTTTTTTACTTTGATTCCAATTTCGTTTCTTTTTATAACCCAAACCGGCCTTCATGTTTTTCTTCTTAAAACCAGGTTTGTTATAAAAAGATTTATGACCTTTACCAGCAAACTTTGGAATCTCAGACTTCACAATCTCAACCATTTTAAAAACTTTATCGACCTTCTCTGAAATCACATTCTGAATCGGGAATACAACATCTAAGAATAATTTATCCGATCCAATCATGGTATACACCAATCCTTTTGAATCATCATTCAAATTTTTCTTGGATTTTGTGTTTTTCAGATAACCATCATAAAGATTTCCTTCATCTCCATCCTGTGGTTCAGACTTACCTTTTGTAGACTCATCTTTCAAAACACTTTCAACAACCTTACTTACCACCTCTGAATCATTAGCATCATCAGATTTGGAGTAAGTCACATCGATACTTTCAGGTAACTGGTCAGCTATGTTCAAACCCTTTGCCACCTTTTCCTCATCATAAAAAGTATAATTGTTTCTCAATGGTGGTGGTACTTGATGAAATTCTGAACCAATACCCTTTTTGCAATTTTCAGTATCTTTGTCATCTGGTGTGATGTTGAAAATGCGTTCGAGAATATACGAAGAGTTATGATAACTTTGAAGTTTTGTAACAACCTTTTCTTTTTCAGCCAAGACTTGTTTAAGATTAGCAATTTCATCAACACACTTGTTCAATTCAATTTGCTTTTCTCTAAACTGTCTCTCATACATTTCTTTGGTTGTTAAAGTTTCAGACAGTCTTTGATCAAAACTTTTGACTTGGCTTTTCAAAGTATCATAAGCTTCTTGTACTCTCTGACTCGACCACTTTAAAGAATCATACTGTTTTTGTAAATCTTGAAATTTCGATTCTTTTTCAACACAATCGACACACTTTGTAGAACACAGTTGTCTATAAACATCATTATCCTTTTCAAGACCTTGACATTTCTGTGTCAAATTTTCAACTTTTAGTTTCAAAATTTCTTCTTTTTCAATCATATCTTTACATTTTATTGTGAAACCATTTTCAAGTTTGCTTAATTCATTATCTTTTGTTTTTATCAATTCATCTTTTTCAATACAGGCTTTGCACATTTCTATGCAATTCCTGCATTTGTTTTCTTTTTCATCAACCAATTCAACATTCGATAGATCAGAAGATTTTCTAACCTCAGTCTTATTCAGCACCAATTCTTCTGACTCAACTTTCTGATCTTGCTCTTTGTTCTCCTCTTTCTGAGCTTCTTCATTCTTTTGCACTTCTTCAACTCTCTGTTCCTCTCCAGCAAGCTTTGCAACAGTCTTCACTTCTTCAATCATCTTCTTCAATTCTTCTTCTTTTCTTTTCTTCAGTTCTACCACCTTCGGTAAACTTGCTTCAAAAACTTCTCTTAACTTGATCATCAAATTTGGCAAATAGCTTTTATCAGAAAGCCTTCTTGTGTTGAAAGTGCCCTCACTTGGAAACACATTAGTTACAACATCAAAATCCACTTTTGATGGATCAACTACTGGATTACCCTGTGGATCCATGTAACACTCTAACTCTTCATTCCATCTTTTAGCTCTCTGGGCTTCTTTGAATGGTTCATACAATTTGCCAATCTCCCATCTCGCACTGTCTCTTTTCCACCAATTATCATGATCATTATTTGCAACAAATGCATATCCAACTGCATCTTCTTCAGGTAGAACCTCTTGACTCCAGTCATACCCTTCATCATTATATATAACTGCAAGAGCCCTTGATCTTTCTTCTGGTTGCTTTAATCTTGGTGGCTCAGACTTGTTCTGATGATAAATCGCCTTCCTGTAGTAATCTTCATTGAAAGGGTTCTCCGATTCATTAGCATAAGCGTTTCGACATTCTCGTTTGAAGTGACCCTTCTGCTTACACTTGAAACAAGTCACCTTCGATTTATCAAACCCCAACTTAGTAGATGCACCACCAATTGACTTTCTCCCCGTGATCTCCATGAACCGCTGTGCCCGACGAACCGCACTGGCCATGCACCATCTTATATCCATTAGTTCCATCTCCTCGGGGTCAATCTGATCGTAATCTTCTTTTGTCAGATTTGTGTTGCCAATTTTCCCAGCTACCAACCCTTCATACGATTCCAATACCGATGCTAAGAAGATCATCTGCTGCTTGGCCGATTCCTCATCAAAATTCTGAGCATTCTTCAAATCAATTGCGATATTACACTTGAATAAATTCTTTGAAGCAGATTGATCAGAAGTTGTTGAAGAAGATCCACTGTGAAAACCACTGTGAAAACTTTCATTGTTCACTGAACTTGAACTTTCTGCAGAAAATGCTGTTCTTGGAGACCCAGCCTGTGGTACTCTGTAATAAAGCTCTACATTCTGCTGATAAGCTGGATTGTTGACTTTAGATCTCTTTATCTCCAACTCATGACTTTCAAGCTTTTCAATCAGCATATCCAATTTCAAATCTTCAGGCTTGATTGTATTTTTCAACATTAGAGCGAAGTATTGCCACTCTTGATCATTTGGCAATGAATCAAACAATTTATCCACCCGCTCCTCTTCAGAAGGTAAGATTTTGTGTCTGATTAGTTCCATTTTCAGATGTCCGAATCTCTCAATCATTTTACAAACAGATTCATTTTTCATACAATTGAATAAATCAAACTCTTTACGCAGCAATTTCTTTTTGTTTTTAACAATTTCATTACTTCCTACACATTTTCTCTCTAACGCTTCCCACAAACTCTTTGAAGTCTTTTCTTGTTCAAACAATGAAATAATATCTTCTCTTACTGACTGTTTGATCAATGTTATCATTCTATATTCAGCCACAACATTTTTTATATCTTTTTCTGTAAAATCTTTTGGTTCTATTAACTCTCCTCCCTCTTTTACAGGTTTATTGTATCCATCTGTCAGTTTTAACCAGCTTTCAGTAGCAAAGGCTTTTACCCAACCCTCAAATCTATTTTTCCACCAGTGATAATCTTCCACTTTCATTAGCTATGGTGGCTTCTGTTGACTCCCGTACATGTTCTCAAACTTCAAATTCTCCGAAATCTCTTTTGAATATTCTTTCATCTCAGATCTTCTATCTGACGATTCGGAAGTGAACGCGTACATATCGCTAAACGGGTTTATGAAATTATCATCCATCGTGAACGTACCTGAAAAAAAAATCAGTTAAACACTTAGAAAATTTTTAAGTTTTGAAAAATCAGCAAGTTCAAACGAAATTCCTTAAAATGAAATGACTTCAAGCGAAATCAGCACTATATAACTTGTTCAAGCGAAATCTAATATGAACTAGTTTCAAGCGAAAACCACTATTTCGCTTCAGATGATTCAAGTTACTTGTCAAGCGAAATCTGATCCAAATACTTTTCAAGCGAAAACTACAAGATCAGTTTCGCTTCAACTGATCTCAAGCGAAAACCAAAACCAGATCTGTTTCAAGCGAAATCGACAGATAAACAATTTTGCTTCAACAATTTCAAGCGAAATCCAGCCAAAATGTCTGATTTTGAAGCGAAATCAACTACAAAATTCGAACACTTTCAAGCGAAATCTAGTTTTAGGTCATTTTTCACAAGATTTAATCTGAATATTAGTCCGAAACTTTGTAGGCTTTGTTAAAACACTGTTTTACACAATATACTCGAAAATCAGACCATTTCGACCGTTGGAACTTGTTCAAAACGAAAAAGTATGAGAGAAATTGAGTAGAAATGAGAGAAATCAGTAGAATCAAGCTGTAGTAGTATGAACTCCTCGTCCTGAGCTCTGATACCACTTGTTGGACCGTTCTACAACCTCGAAAAGTCAGTCAAGGACGTTCATCTTCATGTGTAAAGGCGGAATCAATGCACACAAAGTTACAACAGCTATTCTCTTTAATTTCTTCTCTTTTATTGCTTTCTGATTACAATTTGACAGAGTTTCGTTCCACAAGCAATGATCCAAGTCCGTTACAAATGAACCACACAACCCCTATTTATAGACCTGATGATTTCGCTTGAGATGATCTGAAGCGAAATCATGTCTTGTTGATTTCGCTTGAACTGGTTTCAAGCGAAATCTTCAAGCTAAATCACTACAAACCCTAATTAATACCCTGTTGTGTATACATTCAACCTATCTAGACACAAGACTTGATTATGACGTAATCAACAGACATTTAGTGCACCAACACTTCCTTTGTGTTGACACTTGATTTTAACGTGTTCTACAGGTACTTGAGTTCAGATTCGAGAATTATGGCGTATCTTGTGTTTGATGATGCATGTTGTGTTACTTAAAATGTTGGACTACTTTTTAAACTATCTGGGACATATGTAATAAGATCCGCGAGGATCAAAGAAACATAACTTCGTTGTTGTGTCATGACTTAAAACGTAATGTTTAAATAACTTATGTTTAAAATAAATTAAAATGTCCAACAATTAAATGCATCGATCAACAAGATATAAATGGGCACCAACTTCCGTCACCACTACGTTTTATAATTCTGCTGCGACGTTTTTGGGGTGTGACAGAAGTTGGTATCAGAGCCAATGGTTGTTAGCGAACTAGATGTTTTCGGGAGAAAACACTAGACTTCAACTGAAGAATTTTGAGACGTAAAGTCCAAAATTCTCGAAGCCAAGAATTTTTAATAAACGTGGAAATTTTATCTTGTATGAAAACCCTTATGTATTTATGTGCATACGTGATTTTCTATTTATTTGGTTCTTACATGTTACTATTCATGTTGATCACACACTTACTTGTACGGTTACATATGTGTTACAGATGTCACACGAGCACGAGGTCATCAAGATCAACGACTCAGGTAGCGAGCCAAATTTCGAGACTTCACCCAGATCCATTCTACCAGAGATACCTATCACGACCCCACAGATGGTTGGTATGGCTGAGTTTGCTTCATCATTCCGTGTCGACCCTGCTGCTTTCGCTAGCCAGGTTGACCCCCGATATGCTTTCACTAGCAATGGGTGGATTGATGACAACGATGACGCTCCTCTCTCGATTCAAGAGACGGGACAATCATCTGGCACAGTACCAGTTATCGATGACGTGATCAGAGGTATCCCTGTTATTAGAGGACCTTTTAATATTGCACCAGCAGTGGATGCCACTATTGTTACGGCTCGACCATTAGAGCCATCTGTTGCTCCACCTGCTACTGTGATCGAGTCTATCACTGAGGTCCCTCCACCTGTTCTGTCAGAGTCATCTTTACCCGTCTTAGAGTCACACACTTCAACTACGCCTCTATTAGTGTATTATCGCCGTGGGAAGAGGGTTAGGCCTGCTGGGGAGATTGCTTCTACATCATGTGCTGAGACTGCATCTGCTTCTAAGAAGCATAAATGGGTTTGGGTAGATCGATGTTGCCATTGTGACCGACAGTTTGATGCCTTACGTGAACAACTGGAAACAACCAAGAATAAACTGAAGGACCTCGAAGGGCAAATGGACTAGGACGGTGAGTTGAAGGATTTGGATAACAGTGCGATGGACCAGATGCATTGGAGGATAGTGGATTTGGAGGAGTTGGTCAGGAAGATGTTAGATTTTATAGGGATGAGGCGTTAGATGTTGGTCGTTGTTTTTTTGTGGTTGTTATGTTAGATACTCTTTAGTACTTTTGTTTGGGGGCCTGTGTGCCGGTTATATTTTTTTGATATTAGGTAGAAATTTGGTGAAAACTTGTTATGGGTGTCGATGTAGACACGCCAAGGATAGTAGGGATGTACCGAAAACAAGTTTGTTAATTTCTATGATAATATTAAATGATCTACTTTTGGTTTAAAAAAATTTCTCATTAATATGTGGATATTATACATGTGCAATGTTTGGTCCACCAACATTTAATGATTGAATTATTTTTGGTTATCGTCTCATGTGATTATTATTGTTGTAAATAATAGAAATGACGAAAATGCCGCCAAAAGCAAGACAGGATACTGGACTACCTGCCACTCCAGAAGAGTTGACACGACTCATAACCCAACACGTTAATACTGCCTTGGAACAGCGTAATGCTAACCAAAATGATGGTCAGGAACATGGATGTGGTGTTCACGGGCATGAACTTGGTGGGACACAGATTGGAAACCCTCCAGGTAAGATAATGAGAGGAAAGTTTTGGTAGTTCATCTGTTATGATCTCATTGGAACATATTCCTGATTTCCATTAACCGTATGAACAGTGCACAGGAGCATACACAAAACAATCCAGCGTTGTAACCCAAGATCATTTACTGGTGTCCTATGCAATGATGTAAAATCGATATGCTTGATATCGGGCTGTCAAAATGAGTTGGTTATCCGAGTGTTTCAGCGATCCGAACCTAGAACCGAAGATTCGAAGAAGCGCAAACCTGAGAGCTCCAAGAAGACTCCTGAAGTGGAAAGTAGGAAGAAACGTAACTTGGAGAAAGCGAGTGAGCTAACCCTAAAGAGTCAGGAAAGAGTAAAGTCGGTGATGGACAATAGAAGTGCGCCAGATGTGGCCGAACCGGACATATGATTTCCCAGTGTTATGCTAAGAATACATTGGATGAAGTTGCACTCAAAGGATGCTTTGCATGTGGTGAACAAGGACACAATGAAAGAAAGTGCCCGAAACCGAAAGGACAAGATGATAAGGGCAATTCCGTTAAGGCGAGTGTCGGGAAGGTAAGTGAGAGTCCTGCTACTGTTACTGGTATGTTTCGAATCAAAAGCCAATCTATGTTCATACTTTTAATACCCAACCTGACTTGAGTTTTGTTCGAAAAACTTTGAACCATTTTTGTGTTCACCTACAAGTAAGCTAAGTATAAATTGCCTGATAGAACTAGCAATTGGTAAGTTGATAGAAACTAGCGAGGTCGTTCGCGGTTGTAGTATTTAGGTAGGAGATCGTAGTTCTAGTGTTGGTTTATTTCCAGTGGAGCTGGGGAGCCTTGACGCAGATATGAGGATGGAGTGATTATCCAAGGACAAAGTGGAGACTATCACTTGAAGAAGCTAGCTAGGATATCTCATCTTGATGACGGTAGAAAGGTGGTAGTTGAGAGTCGAGTGTTACAAGGATGCTCGAGTTGTTGCGAAAGGGCTATCCTGTGTTTTTTGTGAATGTGGTGGATGCTGAAACCGAATGTAGGAATGTCGGAGAAAATTTCTATCCATCGCAACTATCCGGAAGTCTTCCTAAAAAGACTTACCTGGATTGCCCCCTGCGAGACGGATTAAAACTTCGAATCGATCTGACACCCGGTGCTGCACCTAATTGCACAATCTCCTTATGGATTAAGCACCATCTGAAATGATAGAAATGTCGAGTCAGTTTCAAGACCTGTTGGACATGGGTTTCATTTGATCAAGCATTTTGCTTTGAGGTGCATTTGTTTTGTTCAGAGAAAGAAGGATGGATCCTTCAGGATATGTGAGGATTTCAGAAAGCCGAACAAGTTGACTATCAAGAATCGGTACCCTTTTACCGCGGATTGATGATTTGTTCAAATCAAGCTACCTAGACCCAGCTGCTACACGAAGATCGATCTACGATTAGGATATCATCAGTTGAAGGTTGCTGACGAAGGTATTCTGAGGACTGCTTTCCAAACGTGAAATGGCCATTACGAATTATTAGTCATGCCTTTTGACTAAATTAATGCGCCATTTATATTCATGAATCTCATGAACAAGGTATGGAAACCCTAACCGGATAAATTCGTGATAAAATTTATCGATGACATACTTGCCTATATACGAACCAAAGAGAATCATGGGTAACTTTTGAAGTTAACTATGGAGTTTGAGAGGAATGAGGAAGGTGTGCTTGTGGATCAGTTTGAGATTGGAGCAATAAAATGATGAGGAGCGCCAAAGACCCCGTCGGGAGTACGACAATTCATAGGACTTGCTGGATGCTACCAGAAATTTATTAAGAATTTCTCTAATTAGTGTAGTCTTCGACACTAATACACCCAAAAGGGAAAAGAGGAATTGGGAGCGTGTATGATGGACTCAGAAGGAAGTTAAGATACTCACATGCCCTTGGCAGAGTTATCTTACAATAATAGTTGACACGCTAGTATTTAGGTTGCTCGGTTTGAAGCCTTGCATGGATGGAAGTGTTGATTGTCACTTCATTGAACTAACGTGACAAAAGAACAATTAACCAGACCTTAGTTATCTAGGAAACCAGCAACAGGATTTGCCTGGATCGAGGGAAGGTTAAAAGTCGCCAATTGATCAACATAAGGAGTACATGGACTACTGAAGGAAACTACTGCGATTCCAGATTGAAGATTCGGTTATGTTAAAAGAGTTATCTTGTAGAGATGCCATTAGGTTTAGCAGAGGAAAGAAAAGCTGAGCCACATTGACTTGGTCCTTTCAAGAGCCCGTCTTGAGTTGGATCAGTCGCTTATAGGCTCAAGCTACCATCAGGATTGAGGGATGTACTATTTGGATGCAGTTGAGAAAGTGTATAATGGATAATACACTGATTTTGTTCTTGTAGAGATTAATTTAGAAGATAAACGGAGGTTTATCGAAGTATCGTAGAAGCAGTACGTATAGCTAGAAGAGTTATGTTAATAACTGGAGAGGCGATTTCAGCATTCTAGTCGAATACGTAATTTATTGATTGTGTGGTTTATGGATATCTGAAATGAATCCAAGAAAGAAAGAAAATGAGTTTATGAGATTTGATTCTTTCGGGAGCTCATCTCGAGTTGGATCAATCGTGTGTAAACTCAGGCTACCTCAGGTACGGGGTAATGTATATGCAAATATACGTATGATAAGCCCAAAATGGTGGAACTTTGACTTAATCCTCTTGATTAAATGCTGGTAAATATTGAACTCTGGAAAGGGTGGAGTGCGTTGAGACGTGAGTTTAGGAATCGAGGATGTGTGTAATATAGGTCTACGAGGATTCTTCGTAAGAATCAAAGTTTCTCACAGAAACTACAAGACCATATTCATTAAATCTGTTTTTGCTATTTTTACTTAGTACAAAAGCAAAACCTGTAGAGTAAAAAAAAAATTCACGGACGAAATTTCCTAAACAGGAGGAAACTGTGACACCCGGCTTTTCAGGTCGTATCGTACAATTGTAACACGTGTTATGAATAGGTAACAGGGCTATATTTGACTGGTTATAATTTTTATTTGTGGAATTCAATGAGTTGGTAAAATTAAACTTTGGTAAAAAAATTATGTTGTGGCAACGATGACCACATAAAAAAATTATGTTGTGGTAAAAAAAATGCTTATCGCGTAACGGTTAAAATGCGAAATGAACATCGATGACCACTCGATAAATGTTAAAATCCTAAAAGTAGTATGTTATGATTAGAATAATAATTGTAATCATATTCGTGAGGAAAAATAAATTAAAACGCTAAGAAACTCTATTTTTCAAGTTTAATCGTGTACCGTGCGATGCAGTGCGTATACCGACAAAATACTGTCAACACAGCCTGTCAAGGCAACTGATAATTATTTTAGTAATAATTTGATAAGTTTATTTTTATTGAATGATAAAAATAAATAATAACGCTTAAATTCTTATTTTTGCGATTTTAAGCGCGTTCCGCGCAACACAGCGCGCATACTGCCAAATACCGACAATGTAGCCAGTCCAGGCAAACAAAATATTATTCAATAATATTTTGGTGGGTTTATTTTTATAGAGCATTAAAAATAATTTAAAATGCACCAAAATGGGATTAGACCGTTAGATAAAATACCCGGTATTTAGTAAAATGCCAGTTTTTACACTAATTTATATATATATATATATATATATATATATATATGGGATGGTTCAAATGAAAACCACTTTTATTGTGAAAACTCGAAAACTAACTAAAAAAAGCCTAAAAAACACACAATTTTTTTTTTATAAAAATCGCTGCTTTTTATGTATAAAAAAAACTTTTTTTCAAAAAAAAAAATTGTGTAGTGCACATGTGTAATACTACACATGTGCATGTGTAGTACACATACACATGTGTGGTATTACACATGTGCACTACACAAAAAAAAAAAAAAATTTTTGAAAATTTTTTTTATATAATAAAACCTGCGAAAATTGGTTTGCAAAAAAAAAATTGTATGTTTTTTTGGCTTTTTTTAATTAGTTTTCGAGTTTTCACAATAACTAGTGGTTTTCATTTGAACCTTCCCCTATATATATATATATATATATATAGGGAGGAGCTCATGCGAGAACCACCCTTATTGTGAGAACCTTGAGAACCAATGTGAACACAACCTAAAATAGCTAAAAAAACCTAAAAGAAAACCTAAAAAAACCTAACCCCCACCCAAAAACCTAAACCCCCCACCCCCCCCCCCCCCCAAAAAAAAAAAACCTAACCCCCCCCCCCCCCCCCAAAAAAAACCTAAACCCCCCCCACCCAAAAACCTAAACCCCCCCCCCCCCCCAAGCTAAAAAAAACCTAACCCCACCCCCCCCCCCCCCCAAAAAAAAAACCTAAACCCCCCTCCCCCACCCCCCAAGCTAAAATGCTAAAAACTAAAAACTAAACCCCCAAAAAACCTAAAAAAATCTAAAAAAAAATCTAAAAAATTCAAAAAAAAATCCAAATTTTTTTTTTTGATTTTTTTAATATTTTTTAGGTTAAAATCGCTACTTTTCGAAGCCAAAAAAAAATAAAAATTTTTTTTTTTTTTTGGTTCGAAAAGTAGCGATTTTAACCTAAAAAATCAAAAAAAAAAAATTTTGTGTGATTTTTAGCTATTTTTAGGCATTTTTGGTGTGTTCACATTGGTTCTCGCGGTTCTCGCAATAAGAGGTGGTTCTCGCATGATCTTCTCCCTATATATATATGTATGTATGTATGTATATGTATGTATGTATATGTATGTATGTATGTATGTATGTATATGATAATTGTGTGAGAGACGGGCTAGGTGGCGGCAATTGGGCTGCCCACCTTTTTCCATTTCTTGTTTCTCTTGCCAAGTGTTGATCTTGGAAACTACAAATGATGATTATCCTTCCAAACCTATCCAACATCTCTCATATTTCAAAATTATAATCAAAACAACACACTAACTCTCTCTCTCTCTCTCATACTCACGGCCGAACAGCCCTTCACACATACACATTCAAAAATTTCCAACCATTTGATGAAGAATCAATGGCTTTTCAAGATGATTTCAAGCTAATATGGATGTTTGGAAGTGATTTCAAGCAAGAACAACCTTCATATTTTCATTTTTTCTCAAAAACCCACTTAAAAATCTTGAAGGTATAAACTTGTTTTTAAATCACATTCTTGATTTTTAGTGATGATGGAGATGTTAGATGGTTTCTCATGAACTTGGAATGAATCACAAACTTGTATTTAACAAAGAATGAGATTTTAATCAAAGTAAAAGTGAGTGTAAATATGTGTGTATGTATGGCTGAAAGTTATGGCTATGTGTGTATTTAGTTATGTTTTGATTTCTTGTTCTTGATTGATTTGAGTTGATATTTGAAAGATGGTTTCATGCTTGTGTTGAAAAGGTGTCATAAAAGAATGTTCTTAAAAAGGTTTCCATGATTTGAAATAAATATGTTAAAAGTAAAACTTTGGAAGTTTATACATGTGTGTATATGTGTCGTGTATGTATATATGTATGTGTACACATACATGTAAATTTTGATGATTAAACGTTTTAAATATGTAAGAAACAGTATGTTTTGAATTTATAAGAATTAATTGTATGATGATCATAAGAATGTTGGAATGTTTGAGTATGAGAAACATGAAATCGATGAAGATCTAAGTGCATTCAAGTTCATACAAAATGATTAGAAGGTGATTTGAGTATGATTTAATAAAAATCAGATATAATCAGATTATGAACACTAAAATAAATTTATTTTAAAGTGTTTAGTGACATATAACTTTGTCATAATGTTTGCTAGCTTTACATGTTGTACTTGGTGCATTAAAGGTTGTAAAATACATGAAATCGCTTGATTTATGTGACTTATACAAAAACTGCATTAATCTGAATATAACCAATACTTTAATCAGTAAATAACATGTATTGTGTTAAAAGATCAAGTCGTTTCGAGTTGCGATGATTATACCAACGTTTAACGCAAAACTATGCGTTAAAACGGTTAAAAATCGGCTTTTCTAGTGATTTTTACAAAACTGATTTAGATCGGTAAGTAAACTAATGTTTTTAGTTTAAAATTAAGTATTTTAACTAATTTTAAGTTTACTTGGTGTTTGGTTGGTCGTACGTGACTTCCGACGCCCGAAAACGTTACCAAATCGCTAAAATACGCATTTTTCAATGTACACAAGTATGGGTAAAATTTTGGGTAAACCTTATGTGTTAAAATGTGTTATGTGATTTAAACATGAGAATGTGAATGTATGTTAAGTTTTAACATGATATTAGAAATTTAGATTATGCATGTATATTTGTGTGGTTTGTGCGGTAGAAAAGGTAAAAAAAATCACGTTAAAGGTGTAACTTGTTTGTCCATCAGGAAATTTGATACATATGAGATGATTTATGTATATTTGCTTTAAAAATGACAAAATAGATAAGTTAACAAGATTTCACGTGTTTTGGTGATAAGTTATATGAACGTTTATATATATATATATATATTACGATGCGCAAATCGTATATATATTATGTATAAACGAGAGTGTTAAAGAATTTACACAATAATGGTCACCAATAAAATCGTTCAAGTTGCAAAATCATAAAAATATATATATGGACTCATATATATATCTATATCTATATATATATATATATATATATATACGTGCCAGCATAATCAAAATAATTACTTTTTGAGAAAATCTCAAGTTATATGAAAATTCTAAGAAAACATAGAAACTTAGGATTTTTGTGTTATGAATATTGATTTAAAAATCGTTCATATATGTATAATAGGACGTGTAGAAATAAATCTCTGGGATTGCGCTATTGAAAATACACACCTAAAGGTGAGTGTCACAAAACTCCTCTTTTTACTACTCTATATATATATATATATATATATATATATTGGGGGTAGAACACGCCAATAAAAATGTTTAATAATGTTTTTGGAATAAAACATACATTTTGATATAAATTATATATTTTCGTTGAAAATATATGGATTTGTGAAAATATATGTTTCGGGGACGAAACGATTTTTGTTGAATATATTTGTTTCGGGATGAAACGAGATTGATACGGTGTTTCCGAGGCGAAACAGACCGTAAAGTTGGGACGGATGCCGGCCTGGTCCCAGGGAAGGGGATCCAGGGGGTTCGTACAACTTCGTGTATTAAATTGTCATATTAGTAGGATATGTATATTGTACGTGAGGCAGACATCATATTGGTCTCGAGTGGACCCTGCGCCCATGATGTCGTTTAATCAGTTATGTATTGCACGCGAGGAATTGTTGGTAGATCTATCGGGTTGACAACCCCGTCGTGACCGGTCGCTCCGAGTCAAGTCAAACGACGAATTGATATTCTGGTTATTGTTTAGCTTTGATTATCCCTGCATGGTTAATATATAGTTCGTATTGTCTAGCTAACATACGAGTTTGAAAATTGACGCAATGAATTTAATATACAAAACTTGGGTAAGATTGTTATTGTTGGGTTGTTGAACCGCGACGGAAGAGCCATGGATTTTATTAAGGAAGTAAAAATGGACTTTCTAAAATTATATGGATGTTTTCAATTAAACACATAATCAGAAAGTTTTCCTTGGGAATAAATTGTTTGTATGTGAATATGTGAACTCGCTTTCCTTTGTGTTGACACTTTATTTTAACGTGTTCTACAGGTACTTGAGTTCAGCTTCGAGAATTATGGTGTATCTTGTGTTTGATGATACATGGTGTGTTATGTTGGACTACTTTTTAAACTATCTGGGACATATGTAATAAGATCTGCGAGGATCAAAGACAACATAACTTCAAGGTTGTGTCATGACTTAAAACGTAATGTTTAAATAACTTATGTTTAAAATAAATTAAAATGTCCAACAATTAAATGCATCGATCGACAAGATATAAATGGACACCAACTTCCGTCACCACTACGTTTTATAATTCCGCTGCGACGTTTTTGGGGTGTGACAACATAACATAAGGAAGGTGATCATTTGTTCATTACCTCGAACTAACAAACGACACACAGTGACTAATCAAAGTAAATGGGTCAATATAATGTATCGCGAAGACATGCTTTAGCCTATAAGTGGACACTCAGCCCAAGAGTTCCCAGGTATGAGTTACCGGTCCAATACTGCGGATTTGTACGAACACTCTAGCCTTAGACAAAAAAACTCGTGGTACAGGCACCCACCCTTCCAGATTGCACGTGTTCACATTATAAGACCCAAACTTTGACGAGATTTTGAAAACTTTGAAGGCAAAGCCTTAAAACAAATCATCCAAGAATAGATGATTGATTTTCAAAATGGATTTGTTATTTGTGTTCTTGTTATGGTTGTCACCTAAAGATAGGTGATGGTATTGTTTTAGAATCTAAACCAAGTAAAATCACGTTAGGGTGCTAGGAAGGTTATAGTCTAGGTCAAAGCATTACTAATAACCTAATTCCCTATACCATGAGCTCTAATACCAACTCTTCTGTCACACCCCGACCGCGTTAAAACAACAAAACCGCGGCGGAAACATCGGGGAGTGTTGTGACATCTGTGCCTCCACGGCCATCAAACAAATACCAAATCAATGAAATATTGTATTTCATACTTGGGATTTGTATAAATATGTGTATCATTTGCGCATATCAATTCTCGTTCGATTTCGAGCTCTAAATCGCTTTCTAGAAAGTTATACGCGAACTGATGCGTAAACGTAATCAGTTTAACACGACAAACACTCCGGGATAGTCAAATAGGCTTAACATACCTTAAATAACCTTTACATAACTTAGAAATAAGTTTTGGAGGGTTTGGTGTGTCGAAATCAAGTTTATTCGCTTATAGATACTAATTTCGACAAACTGCGAAAGTATGCCGATTCGTACTGTAACGAACTTCGTGTTGACCATTGACTTTGTTTTGATATCAAAACCTGTTTTCTAACTTCGTTAAACATGTTTTAACATGTTTAACTCGTCACTTTTAGTTTAGTGCTTGTGTAGAGTCGTAAGTCAAGCGGTCTAAACCACCGCTTAGACTTTTGAACTAGACCCGTTTGGTCGATCTTTAGGATCCGACCAAGCATGTTTAGTGACCATAGTTATATACAGAATAACCGTCCGAGGTTATACCTTATGGTCACATAGTTTAAATAGTTGTATGATAGGTAGTTTATATGCCTTAGGTAAAATGACCAAAATACCCTTTTCATGCATAATTGAATATTAAGCATATGTAATGATGTGCACAAAATGCAACATATAAATTACATCAATTGTGGCATAAAAATAACCCTTTTTTAGTACTAATGTTGGAAAAAGTGTGTTTTTGTCTTCCTTTTATATTTTCAGGATTAAATGAGCTCAAATTAACAAAAGAAGCAAAAAGGCAGCTAAATCTAACATGAATACATGAAAAGGAACAAACGTGGCAAGCCCGACCCCCCGAAATCATCTTCCCAAGCAAAAACAAGAGAACAGAAGGCTGAACATGCCCCGTGCTCAGTGAACATGGGGGCGTGCCCAAGTGCCAGCATAAAAGACAGCTATAGAAGCTTCTATCACCCACCACAGGGGTGTGCCCAGCGGACACGGGGCCATGGTCAACTCTAAGATTCGCATAATCTGGGGAAATCTTGATAGTACAGATATGCTTCTACACACGGGGGCGTGCCCAGCAGACACAGGGGCGTGGTCAACTAATGCAGACAAACTACAATTAATGAAGGAAGAGAAGAGGATGGACACGGGGCCGTGCCCAATGGACATGGGGTTGTGCCCGAGCTGCTGTTCAGCCCATAAATAGGGGTGCTTGGCTCATTTGCAAACCATCCCTTGGTACACCACCTCTCTCACACTTCACCCACCACCCACCACCATCACAACACCATCATCCACCACCATCATCCATTGTCCATCATAGAGTGTGTGAGTCGTCTCGGGATCCAAGATTGATCGTAAGAGTTCTTGACAATCAAAGGCCATGTTTGCCTAAGTCTCTTACAACACTTGGTGAAGACAAGTGTCTAGTGTAATACTTTTTATTTTTAATCTTTTCGCACTTTTTACTTGGTTGTGTATTAATGACTTTAATAACTAGTTTCTTATGTTGAAGGTGATTCTTCCTTATCGTTTGTCTGTGGTGTCTTGGCATTATTTTACTGTCTATATAAAATAAAAGATTTTCACCATTCATATCTCCAAGGTCTATATGGAGGTATGTTGGCTACCTGGTCGGGGGTTAAGGGAACGGTTTGGTAAGAGTCTTGCCTTGTTCAGTGTATAGATCCTGCAAGGACCTGGGTCAAATTTAGTAGGACCTCCTTCAATACTCACCAGTATTGGATGGCGGGGGTCAAAACTCTTTGATCCCCTCATATGTAAGCTACTATTAATACTTTAACCCGGCTACTTAGGACTGTATCCCTGCTGACTCAGACTGATTAGCCGAGGGTAACGTCACCTTCAAAAGAGGGGCCTACCATAATATGCATTAATAACTTAATTAATTATCTTTCAATAATCCGACCCTTTAGGATTGTATCCTTGCTGACTCAAACTACGGGGTTGAGGGTAATGCCACCTTCAAAAGAGGGGCCTACTACAATAACTAAGATAATCTCTTAAAAAGTGAAAAAGTGCGGAAATAATCAAAGGTTACACTAAACACTAGTCGGAGCCATGTGATTCTTCTTGTCTATCTGTTTTTACTTTTATTTTATTTTTCAGAATTTTAGTTAGTTTTTATTTTTCTAGTTTAAAATCTTTTTCTAACTTTTGATTTGATTAGACGTTGAGGATAAACCAGTACACTAAACACTAGTCGGAGCCAAGAAGGAAAAGTACTGCTTACGTAAGCATTTATTCGCTTGAGTGTATGACATCAACTTCAGTCCTCTAGAAGGTCGGTCTCCAGAGACGTGCAAAGTGTCACTAAACGAGAGAGGTAGACGAACGTACTTCTCGTGACAAGCGATTTCAGCATGGTTCTTACGCAACAAATCCAAGCCTATTATGATATTGAAACTACCCAATTGCATGGGTATGAGATCAAAAGTGAAAATGTGATCGTTAAGAGTCAGGGAACAATCACGGAGGATAGAATAAACTAGAATAGACTTACCATCGGCAATCTCAACAGAGAACGACTTAGGTAGTTTAGAGCGTGCACAATTTAACAAAGATTCAAATTCTACAGACAAAAAGCTTATGTCGGCACCAACATCAAATAGTATCGAAGCTTAAAGATTATTAACGAGAAACGTAACATTAACGACATCATTGTCGTTAGGCGCCTGCTCCTGATTCAGCTGGGGACATTGGGGATGGAGATGAGTGGTGTCCCCACACTTGTAGCATGCTCGCAGGTTGTTTGCTGGTTTGGGGTTCTGCTGGTCTGGCTGTGATGGTGGTGCTTGCTGAACTTGATTAGCTTGACGGCAGTAAGGGGCTGTATGACCATAGCGTTTGCAAGTGGTACACTGGCGACAAGTTGCGTTGGCAGGGTGTTGATAGTTACAAGTGGCACACTTGGGATGAACCCTAGTGTACGAATTTTTGGTGTTTTCGGGAGCAGGAGGGTTTGGAGTAGCAGCAGGAATAATAGCATTGCAAGTAGGGTTTTGAGACTTTCGTTTCTTACCCTTGTTGCCACTGGGTTGCTGCGTGATCTGGTTAGCTGGTTTCGAGGGAGCAAATGTGCCAAACTGTTTATCACGAACGCGGTTGTTGTTCAGGCTTGCTGTAAGACGGTAAACTTCTTCAATGGAGTCGAGCTGAGCTGCTTCAATGGCATCACGCATAGCAGGAGTTAACCCATGAATGTACTTCATGATCATACGCTTGGGAGTAGACACCAAATGTGGCACAATGATGCTAAGTTGCTTGAAACAGGTAGTATAAGCCAGATTGTCATCTCCAACTTGTTTCGGATGCCAGAACTTGTCCTCAAGTTTCTACTGCTCATGAGGAGGGCAGAATTCAAGCATCATCAATTCCCTAACCTCAGCCCATGGTAAAGCATAAGCTTCATCATTGGAGCGGATGTTTCTCTCATTGGTCCACCATTCCAAAGCTCTGCCTTGGAAAACACCAGTCGCACTCCTAGTCTTTAGATGCTCAGGGCCCTCACTGTTGATGAAAGTAACTTCTAAGATGTCGAACCACTCCAGAATTGCAGTCACCCCATCACTGCCCGTGAAAGGCTTAGGGTTGCAAGAGACGAAGTGTTTGTAGTTGAGGCTCACAGGCTTAGGCTGGACTACTTTAGAGTCGAGAGAGGAGGGAGGATTGTTTGATCCCTGGATTTCAGTGACAATCTTGGGAATAATGCGTGCAATCTGGTCGGCCATAAAAGACATCACCTTTTTCTGGGTGTTGGCCTTTGACCTCTTGTGTGGGTTGGAAAGACGACTTGATGACATCTAAAGAGTCAGAATAAGGATCGGGTGAGACTTGATCATAATGTTTCGTTTAATAATATAGTTTCACGAACACGTAGCATAGCATAAAGTTTCTCATGATTGCATAAAAGGCTCAAGTTATTTCACACATCACAAAACGTTCATCATGTTTCACATAGTTTAATCAAGGCTTCGACGTAGTATAATACGAATAAATAAAGCATCATAAATTTAGTTCGTTCCCGAGAGATTATTATTACTGTTTTAGATTGCAGGGGATAGTGCGATTCGTGCAACAGTTTCGCAATGAATAAAGTATCAAGTACAAAAATCACATGTAAATCGAGATAATAAAAAAGGATAGGCTCATAAAACATAGGATTGTTTCGGGTAGAGAGACGTTGACCAACCAAAGTAAATCAAGCCCTTTTTTGAATCACGGTATCATGCTTTGGCCTACTTACACAAATACTTTCATCGATGTTAGGCCTGCGATATTTGTACTTTCGGTTACTACACGTCCTTAATTGATTGGGGAGATTCGAGACATTGGCGAGATTGAAAATCAAAGAGTGGGACTAGTTATCAAGATGCGAGTTTCACCTCTAACTTGGTAACGTCGTATCCTAATATTGTTGGTACTTATCAAAAGATAAAACCCGCTAGAATATGAAATGGAAATTTCCCTTCAAGGTTTGGATGCCACTCCTAAGTTGAGGGTAAATCTCGTGCATAATATAAACACTGCTGAGTGAAAGTTGTCATCAAAGGCGGGAATCACCCCTGTTTTGATGAGTCATTTCGATTTTGTTACGAGAGTGTTTTCAAAGCATCCAAGTGTGTATTGTGTTAGCCTTAGGAAAGGCATGTAAGTTTAACAAGGAAGTATTGCCAGGAAGCATGTAAGGTAGAATGCATAAGTTTTAAACAATAAATAAGAGACGAAATTCCTAGAACTATAGAGTAGGGCGAAGCATTCCTACTTATTCCCAATTCCCTATAGTTATGGCTCTGATACCAATTTGTCACACCCCAACCGATGGCGGAAATATCGGGGCACGCCACTAAGTGAATTAGATTGCTCAAGAGAATCCATAACACTACTTGTTTCGATATAGATTAATCAAGTTTCATAATTAAATGCTAAATTGTCTTACAAGTCAAACACGGTCAAAATTGTATCAAGAACATCTTAAACAATTCAAACATCGATTAAAAACATTGTTTATCTAAGGTGTGTATCTAGAGTCACCCTAGCTTGATTTCTTCAGCATCCAAACTTATCAACCTGCAACATGTATTAAAATAAAATCAATACGAATGTTGGCGAGTATACAAGTTTGAATACATAGTATAATAGTTTAACGTATAAAACTCATATCCAACTTGAACAACATATCACAAATTTCAACATGCTAGTTAACGTGGTTCATATGATAACCCAAGTCTCCACGCTAACGTGCCTTTCCTACTTCGACACATCGAAGAGGAGGTAAAAGAATTAGAAACTTAACAATACTCCTGAAGACTCAAAGAGTGGTACGTTATCCCTATAACGCTATAATTGTTAAGGTGAGCTACACATAAGAATCAAACGTTCACATAGCATCAAAGTCTCAAGTATCACAAGTATCATGTTTTTTATATTTAATGCGGATAGAGTATGTTTAAATAAGTTTCAAGTGTCAAGTGTTTGATATGAGGTACATGTTGCATCCGAAAAGTGTTTAAAATGAAAAAGGATCGAGTATACTCACAGTGGGTGCTTAGAATCCTAAACACAGAAGGATTGGATCGAAAGGAGTGCTGGATCAGCCTACGTGCGGGGGAACAAAGCATAAGTCCTCTAAGTGCTGACCCGGTCGGGAACAGAGTGTCGAATAGTGCGAAAATCAAGTTAAACTGTCTGACAGACTATCTGAGCAGATGGTCATCCGAACGGATGGTCATCTGGACGGATGGCCATTCGAACGGATGGCCATTCGAACAGTGTGTAGGTGTCTGTGAACTTGTTTAAGTTTTTTATCATAGTGACCTGTAAAATCAAACAGCAAGTGTTATCATAATCAGATCATCTGGACGGATGGTCATCCGATCGGATGACCAGTCGAACAGATGGTCAGTGGGTGCATTTTCATGAAATTTTCTAAGCCTCGAGTTAACGAAGACGAGGTGACGACGTTTCAAACAACGGGAACATACCAAACCCAGCTCGTTCGATCGGATGGGTATCACCCCGTCGGACAGATGAGCTGTATTCAGTGAAATTTCATGTTTGACCCGTTAATCGGTCTGTTTTCTGGTGGAAATCAGTTTCCAAGCTGACTCTCGACTAAGGAACGAGTCGAGGGTCTGATTGAGTCCGATTTCACCAAAGTTTTGTATATAAAAATTGAAGAAAAGTTGGGAAATCAGTTGTAAAACGTGAAGTTTATCAGATATGAGCCAGAAACATGTGAAATTCCGTCAGATCTGGTATAAAAGTGTGATAATCCTTTAGATGTTGTATAAAAGTTGTGAAAATCCGCTAGATCTGGAACCAATCTTGGTTAAAGGGTGCTCCACAACAGTTTGCATAAGCAACCGAGTGGAAACCACCTTCAAGAGGTCCAAATCAGTTGGTTTTCGGAAAAAGTTAAAGTGTTCATGTGATTTTGATGAAGAATATGGTGTAGAAGTGATAAATGATGAAGATGAGAAGAAATTAGAGGTAAAAGGCTTACAATTTGGCCTTGAATCGTGACGGAAAGGGTCAGGGAGCTTGAGAGCAAACGAACCGAATGAAAGCTGAAAGTGGAGGTCAAGTGCTCTATTTATAGATGACAGTGGCAGTGCTACTCGAATGACTTCGATCGATGGGGTTAAGTCAGTGCAAGTGTGCAGGTGATCGGATGGCCTTCCGGTTGAATCGCCATCCGGTCGGATGGTCATCTGAGCAGATGGTCATCTGATCGGATGTCCATTCGGACAGCTGATTCCCGTTTCCTAATTTCCCAACTTTGGTTCGTTTTGTGAGCTAGGTTAACTGTTGCGTTGCATATTAATGTGAGTAACCATTGTATGTAGTATTATTACACTTAGGTGTTCCAATAACATAAGTATCACAAGGAGTTTCCGGGTTTCAAGTTTGCGTTTAAGCTAGTTTCTCGTTCAGTAAGTACCAAGCGTAACAAGTGTCAAGTTTCAATGCATCACAAGAGTCAATAGTCAAGATTCACATCGTTCATATATATATAAAGCATCACAAGGGTGAAGGTTCATATCGTTCATATATATAAAGCATCATAAAGAGTAAAAGTTTCACATAGTTTAACAAAATTTAAGATTCAAATAGCATCATTTCTCATTATGATCGTTTGTCTCGAGAGTAAAAGCATCACAAGGTAGGAAGTATGGCGAGACTTGCTAAGGTAAAAGAAGTATCGAAATGCATGGCGTTACAAAGCTAATGTGATAGCAAGCATATTAATCCATATTACTATTGGTTACAAAGCCAATAATCATGAGAGGAGCAAAAGTTCATTTAGGTACATGTCATTTTATATATAGTACCATCAATTCACATCAAGCCAATAAGTTATAGTTCTCCCCATATAGTTGGTTTTTGGTCTGGAACGAAAGATGTCTCATCAAAGATTTTGGTTGTGCGACATATATTGAAACAATGAAATATGGGACTTCTAAAAAGTTTGAGAATATGTTGGGTATAAATTGTGACATTTGTGCCTCTTTGACCATCATACAAATACAAAACAATGAAATATTGTGTTTCATACTTGGGATTTGTATAAATATGTGTATCATTTGCACATATAAATTCTTGTTCGATTTCAAGCTTTAAATCGCTTTCTGGAAAGTTATACGCGAACTGACACGTAAACGTAATCAGTTTAACGCGATAAACACTCCGGAATAGTGACATAGGCTTAACATACCTTAAATAACCTTTACATAACTTAGAAATAAGTTTTGGAGGGTTTGGTGTGTCGAAAACAAGTTTATTCGATCGTAGGGACTATTTGCGTCAAACTACGAAACTGTAACACCTGTGTCACTTCAACCGTCAAACAAATTCCAAACCAATGAAATATTGTATTTCATACTTGGGAGTTGTAAAATTATGTGTATCTTTTACACATAACAAATCTTGTTTGATTTTAAACTTTAAATCGCTTTCTAGAGGGTTATACGCGCTCTGAAGCGTAAATATAACCAGTTTAATCCAACGAACACTCCGGAATAGTGAAATAGGCTTAACATACCTTAAATATCCTTTACATAACTTAGAAATAAGTTTTAAAGGCTTTGGTATGGCAAAAACAAGTTAATTCGCTTACAGGGACTAAACTTGACAAACTGCGAAAGTATGCCAATTTGAACTGTAACAGACATTCCGGAACATGACCATAAGTTAAACACACCATAAATATCCTTTACATAGCTTAGAAATAGGCTTTGAGGGGTTCGGTGTGCTAAAATAAACTTTTGTGTCATTCAGGGACTAAAAGTGTCAAAAAGTGCACAAGTTTGCATTTTCGCGCATAACTTACGTTCTGAATACATCCGGACATCCAAAAATTTATGTAAGCATGACTATATTATATTTTAGTGTTCGCTTTAAGAAAAATCCATTCGTCGCGTCATTTGGATCGTTTTTCGCGCTTATGCGCATTCCGTCGTAATTAAGCGAACATCGCGTTCGTACGACCAAACGAACCAACATCCGGCATATTTTTGAGCATGTTTTGAGTTCCCTATACTTTAACTTCATTTTAGAGCCTTGAAATGAGGTTAACGGGGTTCAAACGCTTCGAAAAGGCCTTAAACACGTGCAGGGACCATTTCTGCCACTTTTGAAACATTTCTGAAACAGGGGGGTGCTAGCGTAGCGTGACTGCATAGTGCCTTTGCACTAGCGCTACGCGACTGCATGATCTGACCAGATTCATTGTTTTTGTTGCAAGTTGCAACTGGTTGATTCGTGTCCACACGTTTCCTATCGTCTAGTCAGCGGATAAGAACAACTTTCTGGACACCACAACTTTGTGACAAGTGTTCGGCTCGGATCGTGGCACGATATTCAAGAAACGATCCTAACGGCTCTACCTTTTCTATAAATACCCATCCACCCTCAACCCCAAAACCCACAAATCTGATTAAGAAAGCTCTAAGTTGGAACCTTCGTTTCATACCTGAGCTATTTTGATCTGGGTTAGCATTCGGGGACCCTTCGTAGGTATTCTTTCGTTCTTTTCCTTATTTTTACTGCTTTACGAGTCAGAAAGTCAAACTTTGTTTGACTTTCAGCATTGACCAGTAATGGTCAATGCGAAGTTCGTTTGAACTTCGCAACGTGATTGTAATCACGATGGTTATAGTCCCTTGGGACTATGCCTACTGATTACCACGTTGTCTAGGGTCGTAGGGTAAGCGATCTAATAAATCGCTTATACCTCGAACCCGACCCAGTTTGGTCGATCATTAGGATCCGACCAAACACAGTAGGTGACCATAGTAGGTAGGGAATAACCTTCCGAGGTTATACCCTATGGTCACATCGTTTAAGTAGTTGTATGATAGGTAGTTTATATGCCTTAGGTAAATTACCAGAATACCCTTTTCATGTATAATTGGTAATTAAGCATATGTAACCTAAACTTTTGTCACGTAACTGATTATGTAACATGTTTAGGCATATAACACTTGTCATAGGGCTAGTTAGGCGGTCCAAACGCGTTTCACGCGCACGACGCGTTAAAGTAGCATAAGCTTCCTAAACGGGTCGTAATAGGTCGTAAACAATTATGTTAAGTTTCATTTAGTATGTAGGCTTTGTTAAACCAAATGACACGAGTCTCTACACTCGTTTGGTTTACGAAACCTCATTCTATCCAATCTTCCGATTTAGGTCCGGTTTATTAACATAGTTACCTATATTAGGTGCCGTTTGATTCCGAGATCTATAGCATTACTCGGTGGTTATCTTTTGACAACTGAGCAATCTCAGGTGAGTACATAGACCCCTCTTTTACTGTTTTCCAAACTGTTTTGGGGTGGAACACATGTGCCTACTTGTTACTTTCCTGCTTTCCTGTTTTCAATCCTATACTTCCTATGTTCATTAGTACATTTATAGTACATGATTTCATTTCAGTTTATGCTATGTATGCCCATTGAGTGCGTACTTAGTACATCGTTTTACATTACATTTCATGCTACGTGTGCCCATTGTGTGCATTACTTAGTACATCTGATTTCATCACATGCTTACCTTTTGACATTTGATCATACATGTTATTACTTATCATTTGACAAACTAAATGACTATCTATGGTTTAAACATTAATTTCTCAAAGAACATAAAATAAACTGTTGAATTGTACTTATTTTATGTTCACCAGACCGATTGTTAGTATGATATAGCGCTATAGGATTTGACACCCCATTCCTGTTGTCATGGAATGTCTGAAACCAATTTGTTGCTCCATCCAAATAGGGATTGCCTTTGTGGTATTTCTATAGTCTCAAAGGTGTATTTTGATGCACCAGGTCTGAATGAATTCTTAAATCACACTATTAAAGTATATTTTTATATACTCTCATGTGTGGTATTGTACAAACCAACATATATTTTGTTAAACATCCAAAGCATATTTTGATATGTTATTTACAAAACCAAAACATAGTTTAATATGTTATTTATCACATCCAAAGCATATTTTGATATGTTACTTATGAAACCAAAACATAGTTTAATATGTTACTTACAAATCCAAAGTATACTTTTGATATGCTACTATAAGGTTATTCGTTTAACTTTACATTACTTACAATACATAAACATTTCTACAATTGTTAAACATTTTACATTGTTTGGTTTGGTTTGATTAAGTGATTAAGTAACGATGCGTGTGTAATATGATACAAACATGGTGGATACGCCGCTGGTACTTCCTATATATAAGTGTTTGTATGGTATTACATATTGTAGCGTTATTTGAATCATTTCAGTTTGAGACATAGAACATTTTATACAATTAACATACTTTTCACAAGACATTGATTTACAAACAACTTATCTTTTACAAACTCATTACATGGTTATCCATTTAACCATACATTATTCACTTATTTATGCATATCATCTGAACTCATTGTTTTTCAAATGATTTACAAGACAAAGCAAATTACAAGGTTCATGACTAAACATTTTCTCAAACATAAGTCATGAATCTTATTTTCACAAAACCTATGTATCTCACAGGCATTTTTATGCTGACGTACCTATTTTCACATGTGTTTTCAGGAGATGAAGCATAGGACTTATCGAGACATACTTAGGCGGACTTGGGCTTTAGTGACAATAAAAGATGCAAGACTAGTTAATTATGTTGTATTTCTTGTTTGTTAAGACATTGTAACACTTTTAATCAATAAAACAAAACTTCAATTGCCATGGATTTGAGACAATTAATTCTGTTACAACACTCCCCGATGTTTCCGCCACGTTTTGTATGTTCCACGTGGTCGGGGTGTGACAGAAAAGATGGTATCAGAGCCAATGGTTATAGGGAATTAGGTTATTAGTAATGCTTTGACCTAGTCTATAACTTTCTTAGGACCCTAACGCGAGTTTACTTGCGTTTAGTCATAAAACAATACCGTCACCTATCCTTAGGCGACGACCACAACAAGAACATAAATTTCAAAACCGCTTTGAAAACTAATCATCTGTTCTAGGATGATTTATTACAAGGTTTTGAACCCTCTGTTATATTGTTTTGAACCCCTTTGAATTCTCAAAATCTCGTCAAGGTTTTGGGTTTTAAATAATGTGAACACGTGCAAACTGGAAGGGTGAATGCCTGTATTCTGGGTTTTCTGTCTAGGCAAGCACTTCGTATACATCGCATCAGACGCGAGACCAGTTGTGCTTACCTGGGAATTCTTGGGATGAGTGTTCACTTATAGGCGAGCATGTCTTCGCGATACATTATTTTTGACCTATTCACTTTGACTAATTACCGAGGTCGTTTGTTGCCTTGTAATAACAAACAAATGACCACTACCCTTGCTTTCATCAGATTTGTTTCATCTCATTCTTTTCGTCTAAATCTCTCACTCGTTTCCTTTCATGTTTCCTCTTTTAGAATGCCTCCTCGACGCGACAATCAGATGGCAAATGACGAACTGGCGGGAATCATCGCACAGCAAATGGCTATTGCCTTCCCAAATCTTTATGCTCAAATGATGCAAGCCATCAACAACAACAATGCCCCATGCAATTTCAAAACTTTTAACTCGGCCAAACCACTCAAATTTAGTGGTTCTGAGGGAGCAACTGGGCTTCTTCAATGGTTCGAGAGCATTGAGAATACGTTCCGTCACGTTCAGTGTCCTGAAAATCGCAAGGTCGAGTTTTCTTCAAGTGTGTTTCAGAAGAGGGCTCTCACATGGTGGAACGGAGTGATGAGAGACCGCGGTGCTGAGGTTGCATTAGCACAGACTTGGGCTGAGCTTAGGGCTCTTATGATGAAGGAGTTTTGCCCTCGTCATGAACTACGAGCTTTGGAGAGGGAGTTTGATGATTTGAAGCAAGACAGTGGTGAACATCGAGCCTATACTGACCGTTTTGAAGAATTGAGCCTGTTGTGTCCTGCTATGGTTACTCCTGTGGATAAGGCGATCGAGAAATATACTGATGGTCTTCCTGACCTAGTTCAGGATATTGTTACTGGCAGCAACCCTACTACTGTCAGACAAGCCATTGAACTGTCTGCCACCCTAACTGAATCCCACATCAGGAAGAAAAAGCTTTTTCGAAAAGGCGACCCAAGACCATCTGACAAGACTGCTCCAGCTGAGCCAAAGGAAAAACAGGATGAGGTATCCAAGAAGAAGAAACGCAAGGCCTCTCAAAACTGCGCGATAACTGCTCAAGACAAACAGGTTGCACCAAACCAACCAGCACAACCTCGCAAAAGGCAAAACTATGTTGGTACCGCACCTTTGTGCAACAAGTGCAACCGTCATCATCTAGCGCAAGAGCAATGTCACAAATGTACCCACTGTGGGCGGTTAGGACATCTGATCAATGTTTGTCGATATGCAAATCAAGCTGCTGCAAACCCTGCTGCTGTTCAAGCACGGTTCCCTCCAGGGTCATGTTATAACTGTGGTGACCTTACTCACTACAGAAACAATTGCCCAAGGCTTGTTAACGCACCTCCAGCGCGAGGATGAGCATTTAACATCAACAAGGCAAACAGAAACAATGATGCGGCAGTGAACAACAAGTGTTTTGTTATTTCCCTTGGTTGTTATCTTTGACGTTTAAAGACAAGTCAGTTGTTATATAAATAAAAATTCGTCGTTTTTATTTTTGCAAAACTGATACGATTGTGTGAATGTTTGATACAACCATATGATGTCAACCCAAATACAAACTACTCGTATGGTTCTGTCATTTTATGATCACTTGTGATCTCCCCAAGAACCTTAAACATTCGTTTCTTTTAAGAAACAAAGCCAAACTCTTATTGAAAATCCTTCTATCTTTATAGGTGGATCCTTGGAAATGATTAAAGTGCCAAATGAAATCCATGGATTGGATTCCTAGAGTGCTTTAATTATCTATACCTAAAGAGGACGAATTAACGAATCAAGTTAACTAATTTTGTGCTTATGTGTTTTCTTACATGTTAATGGTTGTATGTGATCCATCCAAATCCTCATAGAATCTTACATATCTTGTATAAGAGATTCTTAATAGGATATCCAAAGTTACTATCTTAAATCCTTAATGGACTTCTACGTTGTAGTCAAATCCCATGGATTTTTAAAGTACTATATTATAATTGGACCCCTTGGGAGGTCTAGTTAAACAGATTGATTTGAAAATCTGGTTAGAAATATCATGTGATGATATAATTGAAAAGATCCCTTAAGTGGTCTATTTAAGGAGATCGTACGACGGTCTAGTTAATAAGGTCATGTTTTGATCTAGTTGAAAAGACTGTTCGTTGATCTAATTGAAAAGATCCTTTGGTGGTCTAGTCAGGTCTCTTCATGTTTATTCAATTGACTTTTCTCTACGCATTATGAAATGAACTGTGCGGACTGTGCAAGGGATTACGTAATTATGGAGGCCTACATAATTATGCAATTCAGTGCACAGAAACCACAAGAAGTTTTGTCATGTGTTAAGATCTATAGTGACGAGAATAATGATACGGGAGAAGTCTTGGACCTTAACTAATGTCATTCATTCTCACACTACCCAATTCTGATTTCAAGCACACACAAGTTTCCTATGGTAATTCTTCACGGGAACTGTTATCCTGTCTATAGTTCAAAAACTCCATGTTTTGTTACTACAATGACTTCAATTTGAGGGTTGACATCTTTGCTAAGAATCCTAACATGGCCCAGAGTTTTACTTAAGGGCTCAATGGATTTTTCTGAAGGCAAAAACCGTCACAGCTGTCTTCACAAGTTTCCTCTAGAATTAAATTTCGGGACGAAATTTCCTAAAGTAGGGGAGACTGTAACACCTGTGTCACTTCAACCGTCAAACAAATGCCAAACCAATGAAATATTGTATTTCATACTTGGGAGTTGTAAAATTATGTGTATCTTTTACACATAACAAATCTTGTTTGATTTTAAACTTTAAATCGCTTTCTGGAGGGTTATACGCGCTCTGAAGCGTAAATATAACCAGTTTAATCCAACGAACACTCCGGAATAGTGAAATAGGCTTAACATACCTTAAATATCCTTTACATAACTTAGAAATAAGTTTTAAAGGCTTTGGTATGGCAAAAACAAGTTAATTCGCTTACAGGGACTAAACTTGACAAACTGCGAAAGTATGCCAATTTGAACTGTAACAGACATTCCGGAACATGACCATAAGTTAAACACACCATAAATATCCTTTACATAGCTTAGAAATAGGCTTTGAGGGGTTCGGTGTGCTAAAATAAACTTTTGTGTCATTCAGGGACTAAAAGTGTCAAAAAGTGCACAAGTTTGCATTTTCGCGCATAACTTACGTTCTGAATACATCCGGACATCCAAAAATTTATGTAAGCATGACTATATTATATTTTAGTGTTCGCTTTAAGAAAAATCCATTCGTCGCGTCATTTGGATCGTTTTTCGCGCTTATGCGCATTCCGTCGTAATTAAGCGAACATCGCGTTCGTACGACCAAACGAACCAACATCCGGCATATTTTTGAGCATGTTTTGAGTTCCCTATACTTTAACTTCATTTTAGAGCCTTGAAATGAGGTTAACGGGGTTCAAACGCTTCGAAAAAGGCCTTAAACACGTGCAGGGACCATTTCTGCCACTTTTGAAACATTTCTGAAACAGGGGGGTGCTAGCGTAGCGCGACTGCATAGTGCCTTTGCACTAGCGCTACGCGACTGCATGATCTGACCAGATTCATTGTTTTTGTTGCAAGTTGCAACTGGTTGATTCGTGTCCACACGTTTCCTATCGTCTAGTCAGCGGATAAGAACAACTTTCTGGACACCACAACTTTGTGACAAGTGTTCGGCTCGGATCGTGGCACGATATTCAAGAAACGATCCTAACGGCTCTACCTTTTCTATAAATACCCATCCACCCTCAACCCCAAAACCCACAAATCTGATTAAGAAAGCTCTAAGTTGGAACCTTCGTTTCATACCTGAGCTATTTTGATCTGGGTTAGCATTCGGGGACCCTTCGTAGGTATTCTTTCGTTCTTTTCCTTATTTTTACTGCTTTACGAGTCAGAAAGTCAAACTTTGTTTGACTTTCAGCATTGACCAGTAATGGTCAATGCGAAGTTCGTTTGAACTTCGCAACGTGATTGTAATCACGATGGTTATAGTCCCTTGGGACTATGCCTACTGATTACCACGTTGTCTAGGGTCGTAGGGTAAGCGATCTAATAAATCGCTTATACCTCGAACCCGACCCAGTTTGGTCGATCATTAGGATCCGACCAAACACAGTAGGTGACCATAGTAGGTAGGGAATAACCTTCCGAGGTTATACCCTATGGTCACATCGTTTAAGTAGTTGTATGATAGGTAGTTTATATGCCTTAGGTAAATTACCAGAATACCCTTTTCATGTATAATTGGTAATTAAGCATATGTAACCTAAACTTTTGTCACGTAACTGATTATGTAACATGTTTAGGCATATAACACTTGTCATAGGGCTAGTTAGGCGGTCCAAACGCGTTTCACGCGCACGACGCATTAAAGTAGCATAAGCTTCCTAAACGGGTCGTAATAGGTCGTAAACAATTATGTTAAGTTTCATTTAGTATGTAGGCTTTGTTAAACCAAATGACACGAGTCTCTACACTCGTTTGGTTTACGAAACCTCATTCTATCCAATCTTCCGATTTAGGTCCGGTTTATTAACATAGTTACCTATATTAGGTGCCGTTTGATACCGAGATCTATAGCATTACTCGGTGGTTATCTTTTGACAACTGAGCAATCTCAGGTGAGTACATAGACCCCTCTTTTACTGTTTTCCAAACTGATTTGGGGTGGAACACATGTGCCTACTTGTTACTTTCCTGCTTTCCTGTTTTCAATCCTATACTTCCTATGTTCATTAGTACATTTATAGTACATGATTTCATTTCAGTTTATGCTATGTATGCCCATTGAGTGCGTACTTAGTACATCGTTTTACATTACATTTCATGCTACGTGTGCCCATTGTGTGCATTACTTAGTACATCTGATTTCATCACATGCTTACCTTTTGACATTTGATCATACATGTTATTACTTATCATTTGACAAACTAAATGACTATCTATGGTTTAAACATTAATTTCTCAAAGAACATAAAATAAACTGTTGAATTGTACTTATTTTATGTTCACCAGACCGATTGTTAGTATGATATAGCGCTATAGGATTTGACACCCCATTCCTGTTGTCATGGAATGTCTGAAACCAATTTGTTGCTCCATCCAAATAGGGATTGCCTTTGTGGTATTTCTATAGTCTCAAAGGTGTATTTTGATGCACCAGGTCTGAATGAATTCTTAAATCACACTATTAAAGTATATTTTTATATACTCTCATGTGTGGTATTGTACAAACCAACATATATTTTGTTAAACATCCAAAGCATATTTTGATATGTTATTTACAAAACCAAAACATAGTTTAATATGTTATTTATCACATCCAAAGCATATTTTGATATGTTACTTATGAAACCAAAACATAGTTTAATATGTTACTTACAAATCCAAAGTATACTTTTGATATGCTACTATAAGGTTATTCGTTTAACTTTACATTACTTACAATACATAAACATTTCTACAATTGTTAAACATTTTACATTGTTTGGTTTGGTTTGATTAAGTGATTAAGTAACGATGCGTGTGTAATATGATACAAACATGGTGGATACGCCGCTGGTACTTCCTATATATAAGTGTTTGTATGGTATTACATATTGTAGCGTTATTTGAATCATTTCAGTTTGAGACATAGAACATTTTATACAATTAACATACTTTTCACAAGACATTGATTTACAAACAACTTATCTTTTACAAACTCATTACATGGTTATCCATTTAACCATACATTATTCACTTATTTATACATATCATCTGAACTCATTGTTTTTCAAATGATTTACAAGACAAAGCAAATTACAAGGTTCATGACTAAACATTTTCTCAAACATAAGTCATGAATCTTATTTTCACAAAACCTATGTATCTCACAGGCATTTTTATGCTGACGTACCTATTTTCACATGTGTTTTCAGGAGATGAAGCATAGGACTTATCGAGACATACTTAGGCGGACTTGGGCTTTAGTGACAATAAAAGATGCAAGACTAGTTAATTATGTTGTATTTCTTGTTTGTTAAGACATTGTAACACTTTTAATCAATAAAACAAAACTTCAATTGCCATGGATTTGAGACAATTAATTCTGTTACAACACTCCCCGATGTTTCCGCCACGTTTTGTATGTTCCACGTGGTCGGGGTGTGACAGAAACTATGTCGATTCGTACTGTAACGAACATTCTGGAATATGATCGTAAGTTAAAAATACCCTAAATATCCTTTACATGGCTTAGAAATAGGCTTTGAGGGGTTCGGTATGCGAAAAATAAACTTATTTGATCAAGAGGGACTAAAAGCATCAAAAAGTGCATAAGTTTGCATTTTCACGCATATCTGACGTTCTGAACATATTCGGACATCCAAAAATTTTTGAAATCATTAAATTATTTTATTTTAGTGATTGGAATGCAAAAATACCATTCGTCGTGTAATTTGGATCGTTTTCGCGTCTGTTCGAGTTTTCGTCGTAATTAACCGAATAACGCAACCATACGACCAAACGAACCGACATCTGAGATAATTTCAAGAATGTTTCAAGTCCCCTATGCTTTAACATCCTTGTAGAGCCTTGAAAATGGGTTAACGGGGTTTAAACGCGTCAAAAATGGCTTAAACATGCTGCAGGGACCATTTCTGCCAGTTTGCAAAACTTTCTGGCTATGGGAGGTGGTGGCGTCGCATGACAGGGGTACCCCCTTTGACGTGGCACGATGCGACGGGTGCTATTTGACAGAAAAATCAGTTTTCAACAACTAGTTTGAACTTGAGTGCCTTTTGTGCAACTTTCTCAATACTTGGGACTGGTTTCAAGCTTCCCATGGTATACAAAACCATGTTTCACAAGTGTATGGTGAGATTTGGGCTTTGATTCTTGCAAAAACACATGTCAAGATCTTGTAAACTCAAGACTTACTATAAATACCCACTTGTTGCAACCTTCATTCCTCACACATTTGATCTAAATCTGCCCTAAGTTGAAGCCTTAGCTTCATACCTAAGTGTTTTAGATCAAATCCTTCCTTGCTTGGACCTTTTGTAAGGTTCTTTCATGATTTTTACGTTTTTCAAGCATGAAAGTCAAACAGTGTTTGACTTTCTGCTTTGACCACGATTTGGTCAACACAAAGTTCGTTTGAACTTTGCAACGTGAGCGTAATCACGATGGTTATAGTCCCTTGTGACTATACCTACTGATTACCTTGTTGATTAGTCGATGTGACGAGTCAAATTTTCGGTTAAAATACGTGTTTATGCGTATTTTGCATCGAAGCTATTTTCGGGTATCAAAACACTTTGTTTTGATATCAAACTTGTTTTCTAACTTAGTTAAACATGTTTTAACATGTTTAACTCATCACTTTTAGTCTAGTGCTTGTATAAGGTCGTAAGTCAAGCGGTCTAAATCACCGCTTAGACTTTCGAACCCGACCCGTTTCGTCGATCATTAGGATCCGACCAAGCATGTTTTGTGACCATAGTTGTATAGGGAATAACCTTCCGAGGTTATACCTTATGGTCACTTAGTTTAATTAGTTGCATGATAGGTAGTTTATAGGTCTTAGGAAAATGACCAAAATGCCCTTTTTATGCATAATTGGTATTTAAGCATATGTAACTTAACTTTTGCCACTTAAACTGATTATGCAACATACTTAAACATGTTAGGGCATATAATACTTATTATAGGACTAGTTAGGCGTCTCGAACGCGCTTTTGCGCGAACGACACGTTAAAGTAGCGTAAGCTACCTTAATGGGTCGTAACAGGTCGTAAGCACTTAGGATAGGTTCCGATTTAGAATGTAGGCTTTGTTAAACCATATCACATAAGCTCCTATACTCATTTGGTTTACGAGACCTCATTCTACCCGATCTTCCGATTTAGGTGTCGATTTATTAACTTAGCATTCCGACTACTAGGTGCAACTTGATTTCCTTGGTTTGCCTGAGCTTCGTTAAGTTCATTAGATCAAGGATACTTTGCACTTCAGGTGAGTACCTAATCCCCTCTTTTACCGTTTTCAATTGTTTTTGGGTGATCCATATGTGCTAAACGATTTAGAGTTTCCTAAAACGAATGTTATGGTTTATATTGAACTATTTGAACCACCGGAACTATCTGAACTATGTGAACGATTTGAACTATTGAACCACTGGAGCTATTTAACTATGTGAACTATTTGAACTATTGAACCACTGGAACTATTTGATCTATGTGAACTATTTGAACTGTTTTAACCATTGGAAATATTTGATCTATGTGAACTATTTGAACAATTGGAACTAACTAAACTATTAAACGATTCGGTTATGGTAAGTGATTAGGTAACGGGACGGGTGTAATGTGATAAAAGCATGGTGGATACGCCGCTGGTACTTCCTATATATAAGTGCTTTTAACACATTACATATCGTTGCGTTATCTAGATCACTTGGACGAACGATTTCTAAACGATGTTTGCTAAACGATATAAACCATACGAGTTATTTTATGAGAACAATACACGATTTGGCTTACTTAAACAAATGTTTTGGGTTAAGATTCATGGCAACGAGATTTTATAAACTATAACCAACTTATTTTGAGCTGGTTATTCATATTGCAATGCGAAACTCTTTTCAATACAAGGTTTTCAAGTAACGACTCTTGTAGTCAATTGAGGTATTGCAACATGTAAACGAGCCATGAATCTGAAACCCTCATAAAACCTATGTACTCGCCGGCATTTTTATGCTAACGTATTTTCACATATGTTTCAGGTACCATAGTTGATGATGTTTGATGATGATTATGATGCATGCTCACATAGGGATGGACGAGGCCTTAGTGACTAATAACAATGAAAGACAATTGTTCATGTTTTGTTTCTGATTTCAATACAATGTAATAAACTTAATTCAATAAAACGAAACTTCAAATCCATATGTTGTGAAACAATGATTCTGTTACGACACTCCCCGATGTTTCCGCCGCAGTTTGTTGTTTTAACGCGGTCGGGGTGTGACATAAATAATCGTCTATGATTGAATACTTAAAGCCATTAGTGATAAATTTGTTTATGGCTCATTGGTTTTCACTTTAGTGAATGAATGTTCCCAACATTAGGGGGAGACAACAAGCAATTGGAAAGTGAAAAGTGAAATGAATTATCATGTCATCTTGATCCTCAGACTATAAACAATGAACTAGAAGTTTAAAGTATAATTCATTTACCAATATTAAAGAACAAATTACAAGACAAGTTCACTGACCTAAATAGAGTGACTAAGTAAGTCACATAATCAATTGCTTATGCTCTAGTTATATTTGTGTCCCAAGAGGACAACCACGAATTTTGTAATGAGTCTATTGCACGCCTGAAGCGTGGTAGACTAGTCGATTCCAATAATAAAATTCCTCGGAAATTTGAGCAAGTAATTAAGATGGTCAAGTCGAGGTTATATTAATAGGATCTCCTACAGAGACATTAGACATGATGGTTCAAGAAGAACCTCAGGTACCTGAAATAAAGAGATCTCAATAAGTTGTATAATGTCTAAGATATGTATGGAATCGAAATAAAAATCGACGTCATTATACTTTTGTATATAATGCAGTGCTTAAATGATTAAATGATGAGGATCAAGATTTAAGATCTACCTATGAATGAATATTAAGAAATGAATGGCCAAAATATAAAGACGCAAATATGGCAGAGTCTAATTCTGTAAAGAAATGGAAAGTTTCTGGAACAACAGTCCATACAACTGAAGTTGTAAAATATGTTGGACACAATATATCTTTTACGCGTATCATGTGAAAATCAAATTAAGTGATATAAGTAAAAATTGGTGGCACAAGAATTTTTGCAAAGACTTATGACTGATTATGAGGAGACGTATTCTCCCGTGGTGGATGTTTTGACTTTCCAATGTCTTATTAGTCTAGTAATATATAAAAGAGAATTGACACGCGTCTTATGAAAGTTATGTATCACTTGATACTAAGTCATATAAAATAAGTTCTCGAGAATATTAGGATTATTATATAAATTTGGATTTGAATACGTATACGTTGTATATGTTATTGAATTGAATATAACTGGAACTCCCCATGAGTCTCCTAAAGCATTTGAGTTCTTAAGGGTTAATTGAAACACCTTATGCATGTATTTATTGTGCACCAATACACCAATAAAAATACGTAGAAAATGTGTACCTGGTTATTATGGAATCTCAATGTACACAGTGTACAAACATGGTACAATATGGATTTTACAAATGAAGCAAGTGTTTAAGACATCCTTGCATATAATATAAAATCAATGAGGTGGTTTGTGTGTCAACATTCCTAAAGAGTGTATGCACATACATTGTTGGTCAAAGTGGAAAGGAGTACGGGAATTTATATTTATAAAGTTAAAAAAGATAGTATGGACTAAAATAGTCGATTCAAATGTGTTAGTACAGTATGTGTCTATCGCCTCCGTCAATCAAGTTCGTAGCAGAAATAACGAGAAACTGAAGAAATCTAGCGTTATATTGTTATATCTAGTTAAAAGGGCAAGGTGGCATTATTGTAAATAAGGAGAACCTCCTTATATTCTTGTGCCTATAAATAGAAGCTTTAGGGTTTCATTTGTAACTTTTGCCATTTAGAGCATTTGGAGAGCTAGAGATCTAGAGAGAGATTCTAGAGAGAGAAAGCTTGTCCACGTGATTCAGGTTCTTGTACGCTATCAAATCTATCAAAGAATCACAGTTTATTTTACTGTTCGTGTGTTCGGTCTCACTCGTGCACGGATTCCGCACGTCGTACGAGTCGGTTCGCAATCGAAACGGAGTCAAACCGGTCCTAACCAGTAAAAGAGGGAGGAGAGTTAATAGATCCAAAAGATTTCTCAGACATAGATATAAAAAATGTTGTGGCTGAATATAAAATGATTACATTCATCAAACAGTCAGTAAGAGAGGATATTATTTCGTTACTTGAACAAGAAAAAACTTCAAAGAGTTTGTGGGAAGCGTTAGGGAAAAAGTGTTTAGGAAGTAATGAAATTGTTAAAAACAAAAAGAAATTGTTGCGTAAAGGGTTTGATTTATTCAACTGTATGAAAAATGAGTCTGTTTGTAAAATGATTGAGAGATTCGGATATCTGAAAATGGAGCTGACCAGACATGAAATTTTACCTTCTGAAGAGGAGCTGGTGGATAAATTGTTTGATTCATTGCCAAATGATCAAGAGTGGCAATACTTCGCTTTAATGTTGAAGAACACAATCAAGCCTGAAGATTTAAAAGTGGATTTGCTGATCGAAAGACTTGAAAGTCATGAGTTGGAGATAAAGAGATCTAAAGTCAACAATCCAGCTTATCAGCAAAATGTAGAGCTTTACTACAGAGGAAATGTACCGCAGGCTGGTTCTCCAAGAACAACATTTTCTGCAGAAAGTTCAAGTTCAGTGAATAATGAAAGTCTTCACAGTGGTTTTCACAGTGGATCTTCTTCAAACACTTCAAACCAATCTGCTTCAAAGAATTTGTTTCAGTGTAATATCGCAGTGGATCTGAAGAATGGGCAGAATTTCAGCGAAGAATCAGCAAAACAACAGATGGTTTTCTTGGCATCTGTACTTGAATCGTATGAAAGCCTCGTTGCAGGGAAGATTGGCAATACCAATTTGACGAAAGAAGATTATGATCAATTAGACCCCGAGGAGATGGAACTAATGGATATCAGATGGTGCATGTCCAGTGCGGTTCGTCGGGCACAGCGGTTCATGGAGATAACGGGGAGAAAGTCAATTGGTGGACCATCTACCAAACTGGGATTTGATAAATCTAAGGTGACATGCTTCAAATGCAAACAAAGAGGTCACTTTAAGCGCGAGTGCAGAAATGCGTATGCTGATGTTGAGTCTGAAAATCCGTTCAACGAAGATTATTACAAGAAAGCGATTTACCATCAGAACAAGTCTGGGCCACCAAGATTGAAACAGCCTGAAGAAAAATCAAGGGCTCTTGCAGTTATATATGACGATGAAGGTTACGACTGGAGTCAAGTTTGCCCTGAAGAAAATGCAGTTGGATATGCATTTGTGGCTGATGCTGATCCTGATAGATATTAGAAAGCAGACTATGCAAGATGGGAAATTGGAAAACTAAACGAACCATTCAAAGAAGCCCAGAGAGCAAAAAGATGGAATGAAGAGTTGGAATGTTACATGGATCCACGGGGTAATCCAGTTGTTGATCCATCAAAAGTGGAATTTGAAGCTGTAACAAATTTGGTTCCAAGGCAGGCTACTTTCAACACACGAAGGTTATCTGATAAAGCATATCTGCCTGATTTGGAGAAGAAGATAAGAGAGGTTTGTGAAGCAAGTCTACCGAAGGTGGTAGAAATGAAGAAGCGAAAAGAAGAAGAATTGAAGAAGATGATTGAAGAAGAAAAGACTGTTGTGAAGATTGCTGCTGAAGAGGAACAGAAAGCTGAAGAAGAACAAAAGAAAGAAGAAGCTCAGAAAGAAAAGAAAAAGGAAGTTCAGAAAGCTGAAACAGAAGAATCGGTGCTGAAAGAAAATGAGGTAAATGAATCTTCTGACTTATCAAATGTTGAGATTGTTGATAAAAATGAAATCACGTACAGGAATTGCATAGAAATGTGTAAAGCCTGTACAGAAAAAGATGACATCATAAAAACAAAAGATAATGACATAGTTAAACTTGAAAATGTTTTCACAATAAAATGTAAAGAAATGATTGACAAAGAAGAAATTTTGAAACTAAAGGTTGAAAAGCTGACACAGAAGTGTCAAGATCTTGAAAAAGATAATGACGTGTATAGACAAATGTGTTCTACAAAATGTGTTGATTGTGTTGAAAAAGAATCTAAATTTCAAAATTTACAAAAAAGTATGATTTTTTAAAATGGTCGAGTCAGAGAGTACAAGAAGCATATGATACTTTGAAGAGCCAAGTCAAAAGTTTTGATCAAAGATTGTCAGAAACTTTAGTTACCAAAGAAATGTATGAAAGAAAGTTTAAAGAAAAGCAAATTGAATTAAACAAATGTGTTGATGAAATTGCTCATCTTAAACAAGTCTTGGCTGAAAAAGAAAAGGTTGTTACAAAACTTCAAAGTTATCATAACTCTTCGTACATATTTGAACGCATTTTTAACATCACACCAGATGACAAAGATACTGAAAATTGCAAAAAGGGTATTGGTTCAGAATTTCATCAGGTACCACCACCATAGAGAAATAATTATACTTTTTATGATGAGGAAAAGGTGGCAAAGGGTTTGAACATAGCTGACCAGTTACCTGAAAGTATCGATGTGACTTACTCCAAATCTGATGATGCTAATGATTCAGAGGTGGTAAGTAAGGTTGTTGAAAGCGTTTTGAAAGATGAGTCTACAAAAGGTAAGTCTGAATCACAGGATGAAGATGAAGGAAATCTTTATGATGGTTATCTGAAAAACACAAAATCCGAGAAAAATTTGAATGATGATTCAAAAGGATTGGTTTATACCATGATTGGATCGGACAAATTATTCTTAGATGTTGTATTCCCGATTCAGAATGTGATTTCAGAGAAGGTCGATCAAGTTTTTAAAATGGTTGAGATTGAGAAGTCTGAGATTCCAAAGTTTGTTGGTAAAGGTCATAAATCGTTTTATAACAAACCTGGTTTTAAGAAGAAAAACATGAAGGCTGGTTTGGGTTATAAAAAGAAACGGAATTGGAATCAAAGTAAAAAACCAAATTTGCAACAAAAGATGAGTTTTGTTCAAGGGAAAAGCTTGAAAGAAGAGGAAAAACTCAAATTTGGACAACAGTCTAATGAAGAGTTTGATGCTATGAAAAAGAAACAACAACAGGCCAAGGATGTTTCAAAGAAAGTGTGTTTTAAATGTGATCAAATTGGACATGTTGCAAGAAAGTGTCCAAATCTAAAGCCTGTTGATGTTGAAAAACAGAAATCTGAGGATGTGAAATCAATGTTGACCAGATTTGATTCGAAACAAACTTGGAGGTACAATACAAACAAGTTTGCTTCAAATCAAAATTGGAAATCAAACCCGAATAGGTTTGATTCAAGACAGACCTGGAATTCTCACACACCCAGATTCAGAACAACACAGAGTTGGAGAACATCTGTTGATATGACAAAACCTCAAGAGTTTTGGAAACCTAAAAATGTTATTCAAAATCAAAAGGTTCAAAAAGAGACAAATTTTTACAAAAGAGGTACTCCGGAAGGTTAAATGTGGAGTGCTAAGAAACAAGTGACGTCGGAAAAAGATGAGAAAGTTGAAGTCAACGCTGAAAAAGTTTTAAATGACAAAGAGTTTCCGAAATTAAATGAACATTATTGTGTTGAAATGCCTAAGGTCCAACAGACCTGGGCTAAATTGTTCAAATGATTGATAAAGTTTGAATGTGCAGGTGCTCAACGAAGCTGAAGATTGTGAAATGGTACTTGGAGCAGCCTGGCACAGGAAGAGGTTGCAGGACCCTGGTTTGGTTGAACAGGGAGTTTAGTTTGATTGTTTTCTGTACATAAATAAACAATATTTTCAAAATCCTAAAAAATTGAAAATTTAAAACCAAAAATATGTTTTTAGTTTGTTAAATTTTGAAAAACCAAAAATATGTTGTTTTTAATTTTGTTTGAATGTATGTTGATTGAATACGCCGAAACCCTCACGGCTGAACAAACATGATTACTTTCATCAGATTGAAAAAACGGTTTTCAAAGTGTAAAATATCAATGTGTTGTAAATCATGGGGGTATGTATATTTTCTGCAAATCAGATCACTTTAAGCAGAAAATGGATGGCGAGACAAAGCTATCAGTGTTGGTTGTCAAATTTTTTTTAAATGGTTTTGTATTTTAGGGGGAAAAAATTGTTGTCAGAAAATACAAAAACATTTGAAAATTTTGAAAAAGTCAAAAACATGATAAAATTCAAAAATTGAGTTTTGTGTAAAAAGAGGAAATGATAGTACATCAGTAGACAGTTACAGTATGCTAAAGAATTGTAATGATTATATAGCGTTAAACAGTCTCACTGATGATATGTCGATAGGTTTTTATACACTTAGTAAACTTTTTCGGGATATAAACCTAAATTCAAACACTTGCTTATTTCGTGGGGAACACTACTTGGATATATAGGTAACCCCTGAAATCTCGTTTGAAAGGTCTCATAATCTGATATACTAGGTCTTTATACTTAGTGATATCTGGGGTATTATTCCGGGACTTCTGATAAATGGAAGTTCTGACCTAGTCCTCGAATAATACTTTCCGCAATGCTTGAAACATAGCATCACCCTCAGCATATATGATAAGACAATAAAATTGCTTAGCAATGCTGTTGTAAAAAAGATCCTCTAAAGGGGACACACCTACAAGTTGAGTCATGATCTCTCTCCTGAACGGTAGTTCTGACCTGAGCTCTCATGATTCTTCATAATTTATTAACCCCTTACAGATATCATTTGTGTTAAAAGTACCTGTAAGACTGAATATTGGGATCTGGATACAGGAGTATATTCAAGAGGTGGGACACATGAATGGGTTTAAGTTCTTAAAATACCTAATTCGTATCCTGAATCAGTTGAAATTTGTATGAAAAATTAAGTGGACCAGTATATCGACAATCTAAGTGAATTGTTTAATTCTTAATGTGTAACTAAGCTCAACGGTACTTGTAACTTGTCAAAAACTGATATGATCCTCTGACGCATACTCAAACAAAAATATTGTCTGTAAATATATTTGTACATATTTCTTTACTGCTTTATGTTTTCAGAATACACAAAAAGATTTTGATTTCTGCTTTATTTTCGACAACCGATGTCTGAGTGCTGAGTTTCAAAATCTAAGTAAGTTGATCGTGTTTCTGAAAATAAAACAAGTTCATTAATTTGAAACTTGAAGTTTTAAAATCAAAAATTCAAAAACAATTTGTGATATCTCCAAGGTCATTAATTTGAACTTGGATGATTAACTGTGGGGGATGTGGATGCTTATATTGTTATAGAGCTAGTTTTCGATACGATTCGATGAAACTGCCAAATTCATGAGAAATGATTTTGAGGAGATTGAATTGTTAGATTATAATATCTGAAAGTTTAAAATGTTGTTACTTATAGTTGTATGAGTGATTGCAGGAAAAGTCCAGACTACGATCCCGAGAGCTAAGTCTAAGGGGGAGTCTGAAGACAAGCTGAAAGTTAGGAGGAGCTTGTAGCTGGAAAGCTAGGTATCGATCCCTAAAAAGCACGGAAGCTTGACGAAAGGGGGAGCCTGCTGATGATAAAGCTGTTGATGATAGAACCAGTGATGAGATTCTGGTGTAAGAGTCAAAGTGTGAAGTTGATAAAGAGAGTGATGGATGCTTACAATGTTACAATCTGAGTGAGGATGCAGAATGATCAAGACTGAAGAAGGTGTCATAACAGAGAATAGTCACTGAAGACTTCGTCAATATCCGAGGGGGTGTCTGTTAGTGCATTACGTCTATTGACTTCGTCTTGTATCATGTTATGATATAGTATAGGTTAGAATAACCAGTGCACGAGGTTCGAGAATCGAAAGTTGGTGGATTAGCAAGTAGGTCCGCTTATATGGACATTGTCCATAAAAGCGAACCAGAAGCTAATAAGTCCGCTTATATGGACATTGTCCATAAACGCGAACCAGAAGCTAATAGGTCCGCTTATATGGACGTCCATATAAACGAACCTGTCTCCACTATATATAGTGCACATGTTATTCATTTGGTAACGGTTCTGAAAATTGTAACGAAGTGCTGCCAGATTGCTTTCAGGTTGTAAACATTGTTAAATCAATCAAAGAAGCATTATAATTAGTTTGAGCATCTGTATCTTTGATTCCGCCTTTGATACAGAGAAAAGACTCTTCTGATTGACTCGTTCGGGTCCAACAACGATCCTACAAAATGTGATATAATCGACTTACTAATGAGCTCAGCAAAGAGAGAAATACATAAATTGTAGTGAATCCATTTGTTTTCATTAAAAGAATAATATGAGGTTTATGAGTATCCTAATATATGTTGATGATATCATTGAATCTCCTAAAAAGATAAAAATGAGCTCAATTATTAAAGGAACAATTGGCAAATTAAAGATGGTATTGCAAATATGTGGCTTGATATGTAGAACAAGCATTTGTATTATTATTATTCATCAATCATAATACATCTAGAAGATGGTGGACATTTTCATACGCACAAAGCTTATGGTATACGTACATTTTATGATGTCCAAGTAGTTGGTATATAAAATGACTCTTATCATCTCCTATCAAAGAAGCAAAGATCATTGGTCCAGAAGTACCATAGTTAAATACAAATTGTATATCTTGCTAGTATGTATACACGGACACATGTCATGAAATTCATTGACAAGATATAACTCGTGTATAGCGAGGAGATAATGTAACGGGTAAAACATATATTTTTATACCCTTAAGGTACAAAAGATATGGATTCATATTTTACTAACCCATCAATAAGTTTGGTTAGTTTTGTAAGTGCAGGGAATGTAACAAAAGATATTCATGGATCTTATGGTATCTACTTATAAGTGAAGGCAATTAAAATTTCACATGAAGATCATACATCAATGCTCATTGAAGTTTTTTACATTAATGGATCAAGCAACATACCAAGCTGAACATCAATGGATTACCAATTTTTGAGCGACTTTCAAAGAAGCCGGGCCTGAGTCACTTATAAGATACATGTAAAAATGAGAGGGAACATTATACAAGTTACACTCTTTTTCCCTTAACTAAGTTTTATCCCAATGGGTTTTCTTAGTAAGGTTTTTAATGAGGAAACATACCTGATCTAAAAGTATCAGGAGTAGAAAATATTTGTTGCACTCTTTTTCCCTTAGCTGAGGTTTTGTCCCACTAGGTTTTCCTAGGAAGGTTTTTAACGAGCCAGCATCACCAAGCGTATTAAAGGTATGTGGATAGTCAAGGGGGAGTGTTATGAATGTATCATTTATATGGTGACTCTCCACATACATAACTCCTATAACTCCTATCTCTTTTATTTCTTTTGAATTAATGTATGTGCCTATATATAGTTGCATTTGTATATGGTGTATATAGATCAATCAATAAGATTTACATTCTCTCATACTCTTATTCTTCTCTTTATATTGCTAGTTGTTTCACAACAAATTACAAATAGAAAATACAATTAAAATTAATGATAACGCGACGAGCGAGTGAGACCCGACTATAATGGGCACAACCCACTCATGTCTCGGACATGCACATCTTACTTGTGTGAGGCACGAACCCACAATAAGAACTAAATCCGTTAACACAACTCATAAGTATACAAAACTAAATATATATTTGTAAAATATATATAGTGTGAGGTTCATTGGGGAACACTAAAAAAGTGGGGAACAGTGGGGAACCGACTCAAACGAACTCCGATTGGACTCATTCCAGCGGCGTTGGAACCGGCTCATCGAACTCTAACTAGGAACTCTTAACCCTAAACCCTAAATCATAACCCCTAAACCCTAAATATATTAGGGTTTAGCTTTTACGGTTTAACTTTAGCGTTTAGCTTTACGGTTTAGCTTTAGGGTTTAGCTTTAGGGTTTATCTTTTGGGTTTAGGGTTTAGCTTTAGGTTTAGCCTTTAGGATTTAGCTTTTAGGGTTTATAGTTTAGATTTTACGGTTTAGCTTAGGTTTTAGCCTTATTTTTTGTCACACCCCGACCACGTAAAACAACAAATCGTGGCGGAAACGTCGGGGAGTGTTGTGGCAGAATTATTGTTTCACAACCATGGATACAAAAAGAGTTTCGTTTTATTTATTCATTAAGTAATTGACATTGTTTTAACACAAAACAAACGAGTTATATATCGACTATCACTGTTATTATGTCACTAAGGCCTCGTCCAGATCCTATATGACACATGCATCCTAGCAATCAACATCAAGCAACAACACCTAAAACATATGTAAAAACAAAGTTAGCAAAGAAATGCTGGCGAGCACATATGTTTTAAGAGAGTATCGGATTCATGGCTCGTTTACATGTTGCGGTACTTTATTAGACTACAAGAGTCAAAAATACAAACCTTGTTTTGAAAAGTGTATTAAAACATAATTAACCAACTCAAATCAAGTTGGTTATAGTTTATAAAATCTCGTAGCCATGATTCTTAACCCAAAAAACATTTGTTTTAGTAAACCAACTCGTAAAACATTTCGTAAAATCTCGTTAATAAAACTCGTATGGTTTATATCTTCTCGAAAACATCGTTATGTGACATCGTGATAACCTTGTTTACCTAAGTGAACTAAATAACGCCACGGTATGTAATATGAGGAAAACACTTATATATAAGAAGTACCAGCGGCATATCTACCATGTTTTCATCACATTACACCCGTCCCGTTATCTAATCACTAACCAAAAACCAATCATTTATCCAATTCATTTAACTCGTTTAACTCGTTTAAATCATCCTCGTTTTAATTGTGAAAACTACTTTTGGTCGTCTCGCTAATAACATTCAAACCTTCGTGACTTGACTATCTCGCTTCTCGCATTAACAAACCACCAGAGGGTAAGTTAACTATCAACAGATTCTGTAGTTACCCACAACCCCCACACATAACCATGGGTGCAGTTGATAACGGGATTTGTCAGATCCTATGGTACCATAACCTAATACTGGTCAGCTTGATCAATGCTAATGAATGTCATTCGTTATGTAACTACAACCAACAAGTTTGTTCACTTTATCGAAATCGTTATTAATTTAATATAAACCATTTTAATCGCTTTTGAAACAATCGTTTAAACCTCGAAAATCGTTTAACATATGAATCACCCCAAAACAATTGAAAACAGTAAAATAGGGGAACTATGTACTCACATGAACTGCAAAGTATCCTCAATCAAAAGAACTTCAATAAACTCAAGTAAACCAGAGAAATCAAGCAGCACCTAGTAATCGAATCACTAGTCAAACAATCGACACCTAAATCGGAAGATCGGACAGGATGAGGTCTTGTAAACCAAATGAGTGTTGGAACTCATATAATATGGTTTAACAAAGCCTATATCCTAAAACAGAACTTAACCTAAGTGTTTTCGATCCATTGCGACCCATTAAGGTAGCTTATGCTACTTTAACGCGTCGTTCGCGCAAATGAGCGTTCGAGACGTCTAACTAGTCCTATGATAAGTATTATATGCCTAAACATGTTGCATAATCAGTTAAGTGACAAAAGTTTATGTTACTTATGCTTAAAATCCAATTATACATGAAAAGGGCGTTTTGGTCATTTACCTAAGGCATATAAACTACCTATCATACAACTACTTAAACTATGTGACCATAAGGTATAACCTTGGAAGGTTATTCCCTATACAACTATGGTTACTAAACATGCTTGGTCGGATCCTAATGATTGACCAAACGGGTCTTAGTTCGAAAGTCTAAGCGGGTGTTTAGTCCGCTTGACTTACGACTCTACACAAGCACTAAACTAAAAGTGACGAGCTAAACATGTTAAAACATGTTTAGTTAAGTTAGAAAACAGGTTTTGATATCAAAACAAAGGGTTTTGATACCCAAGAGTAGTTTGGTTACAAAATACGCATAAATACTCATTTTGGCCGAAACTACGACTCGTCACTACGCCTAGTCAACGTGGTAATCAGTAGGTATAGTCACACGGGACTATAACCATCGTGATTACGCTCACGTTGCAAAGTTCAAACGAACTTTGTGTTGACCATAACTTGGTCAAAGCAGAAAGTCAAACACAGTTTGACTTTCGTGCTTAAAACGCATAAAAGAACGAAAGAATGCTTACAAAGGGTCCAAGCTAGGAAGATCTTGATCCAAATCACTCAGGTATGAAGCAAAGGCTCCAACTTAGAGTGTAATTCAGATCAAGTGTGCAGAAACTAAATGAAGGGCATGGGTATTTATAGGATTCGGTAAACCGTTAGGATTGTTTCTCGAAGTTTGAGCTTTAATCTAGGCCTTACACTTGGGCACATAGTTTAGAATACCATGGGTACTCAAAAACCAGTCCATAGAATCATAAATCAGTGGTTAAAAACCATTAGAGTAGGTGGTAAAGGCCAGATTCAATGTTTCTGCAATTCTGATGTGCTGGAGACTGCTTACGGACCATAAGCATAGGTCCATACGGTCCGTAAGGACCTTGCAGGTCAGCAACTTTCAAAGTTTGGCAGTTTTAGTCCCTGAAGCCCTAAACTTGGTTTTTTATGCATTTTTGACATGTTTAAGCCCCGTTAACCCCATTTCAAAGTTCTAAAATGAAGTTAAAGTATAGGGAACTTAAAATATGCTCAAAAATATCTTGGATGTCGGCTCGTTTGGTCGTACGGTTGCGTTGTTTGGCAAATTACGACCAAATTAAGCGACGAATGGAATTTTATCATGCCAATCACTAAAATAAAATATTTTAATGATTACATAAATTTCTGGATGTCCGGATATATTCAGAACGTAAGATATGCGCGAAAACGCAAACTTATGCACTTTTTGAAGCTTTTAGTCGTTATTAATCAAGAAAGTTTATTTTTGCGCACCAAACACCTCAAAGCCTATTTCTAAGCTATGTAAAGGATATTTAGGGCAAGTTTAACTTATGATCAAGTTCCGGAATGTTCATTACTATACAAATCGGTATAGTTTCGCAGTTTGACACAAATAGTCCCTACGATCGAACAAACTTGATTTCAACACACCAAACCATCCAAAACTTATTTCTAAGTTATGTGGAGGTTATTTAAGGTATGTTAAACCTGTGTCACTATTCCAGAGTGTTTGTCGCATTATACTGACTGCGTTTACGCACCAGTTTGCGTATAACCTTCCAGAAAGCGATTTAAAGCTTGAAATCGGAATCGAATCAAATCGTAAAATCATCAAACACAAATACACACATAATAACACCAAAACACATATAATAACACCAAAGAACATTGTTTTATTGATAATTAACATTGTTTTACATTGTACATCGATTACAGAACACAGTTGTCACAGTCTCCCCTACTTTAGGAAATTTCGTCCTGAAATTTTAACTAGAGGAAACTTTTGAGAACAAATGTGGATATTTCGCCTTCATTTGGTCCTCACGTTCGCAAGTAAACTCTGGGCCACGTTTGGACTCCCAGCGAACTTTGACCAATCGAATCCGTTTGTTCTTCAACTGTTTGACTGCACGGTCCATTATCTCCACGGGTTTCTCGACAAAGTGCAATGTTTCATCGATTTGGATTTCGTCGAGTGGAATGTGAAGATCAGCGTCAACTAAACACTTTCGCAAATTGGACACGTGAAAAGTCGGATAAATATTTCCAAGCTCTGGAAGTAGCTCTAGTCGATAGGCAACCTTTCCAATTCTTTCAACAATCTTAAATGGTCCAACATATCGAGGTGCAAGTTTTCCTTTCTTTCCAAATCTCACCACTCCCTTCCAAGGTGACACCTTGAGTAGGACACGGTCTCCGACTTGAAATTCAAAGGGCTTGCGTCGCATATCCGCGTAACTCTTTTGACGGCTTCAACTTGTCATAAGATTATCGCGAATTTTTTTGATTTTGACTGTCGTTTCTAGAATGAGCTCAGGTCCAGTAAGCTGAGCTTCACCGATCTCATTCCAACAGACAAGTGAATGACATTTTCGACCGTAGAGAGCTTCGAATGGTGCCATATTAATACTAGCATGATAATTATTGTTGTAAGAGAACTCGATCAATGGCAGATGAGAATCCCAATTACCACCAAAGTCTATCACGCATGCTCTAAGCATATCCTCCAAAGTTTGAATCGTCCTCTCAGATTGTCCATATGTTTGGGGATGATAAGCAGTGCTTAGATTTAGTTGGGTTCCCATAGCAGATTGCATTGTCTTCCAAAAATGAGATGAAAACCGAGCATCACGATCGGAAATGATATCCAAAGGAACACCATGTCGTGATACAATCTCATCAACATAAATATTTGCAAGTTTATCAGCAGATAGATCCTCGTGAATCGGAATAAAATGAGCTGACTTCATTAATCGATCGATAACAACCCAAATAGCATCGTGACCTTTAGATGTACGCGGTAATTGACGTGATGTCGTGGTCACAATAAAATTTAATCCAATTACTACTAAGTAGATAGCGGTAAGAGGTTATCAAACTCAGGGAGTATGTGGAAAGTGTGTTGATTTTATAGCTTTGCAATTAACTACAATTAACCTAATTTGCAGAAAATAAAGATCAATGAATTGGATTGTTGTTTTAGAAAACTAAATTAAAAACTAATTGCAAATCAAATGTTGGATGTAAAACAGATTAGGGAAGAACAATAACCATCTTAGGATTCAGTTTCTTTAAACAATTGTGTGAAATTCCAACTAGAAAGAGTTACATAGACATAACTCGTGCATGAATAATCGAAGTGATAAAAGGGAACAAAGTACTCGGATTTATAAACGCGAGGTTGTTTCCCGATGATCAATTAATCAATAACCAACCCTAACCCTTCCCGTGATATCTCGATTGCCAACGGCACCAAGAACGTACGATTAAGACTAGAAATTGCAATATCAATTAACAAGCTACAAACAATTAAACATACACCATGATATTCAAGCAAGGCAAGTTATCATTCTAGAAATTCCGAAATAAACACACAAAAGTTCAAGAGAAACCTTCACCTAAGATGATCACCGAAAGTTTTAGCCACACATAGCTTAATGAATCATCATAGCAATCAATTCAATGTTCATACAAATCGAAAACACAAACCGAATGTTAGAAATTGTCCAAAACCAAGCAAGAACAGCCAAAATCGCCCCTCCCATGTTCTCTAACCGACCAATGATGAGAATAGGTGAAAAGACACCATAAAACCGTTTTAAATGAGCAGTTACAATTTCTTTCGCAGCTTCCACCGTAACTTACGGCTCCACCGTAAGTTACGGTGAACTTCAAATGTTTATGGCCCAATAAGTCTGAGTTACGGTGGCAATATGATGGATTTCAGGTCCACCATAATTTACGGTGGGACCGTAAATTACGGTGTCAACTTGAATGTTTCACTTTGTTTCATCTTTTGTTTCTTGCACGACCCGTTCAACTTCAAACCTTCTAAAGCTGCATTTTTCTTCACTTTAAGCCTCCAAACCGCACCTGAGACATAAGCAACAGTAGTTATCTAATTCGAGATAATTACACACTTAAATGAGGGATAAACTTGTCTTTTAACATCATAAAGGGTTGTCCTACGGACTACCCGTCACATCCCCACACTTAATCGTTGCTTGTCTCAAGCAACTCATCAAATCAATTTCAAAACAAGTGATCAATTTAAACCAAACAAAAACATGCAATCCTTTTACAAACCCCTTTTTAACACCCAACCAATGCACCCCTCTCTAAATCTCTCCTCTCGGCTACAAGTGAGAACTAGCAAAGATAAGCTAGACACACAATAGGCAAACGGGTGGTTGCACAACCATAGGCTTGTACCTAAATCAATCCTTCTCCTAAAATGTGTCAAACATGAATGCAAATCAAAGGGACTTTCAAGATTGTAACGTGGCTAGGTGTATAGGTAGGAAATGGAATATATATATGAAGTAGCGAAAACTTAACCCGGTCTTTTTATTACACAATAAAACAAACTAACAACTACCAAAGAAAACTACTATATACAAGATAACTAAACATCATTTCTTTTTCCATTTTTCTTTGCCCCTTTTTTTTCAAACATAATACTTCAACATAACATCAAATAACATTACATACTACTAAACAATCACTAATCACTATAAAACCGGGTCAAGTTGGGTAAATTTTTAGGTAAGTAGCTAGGGGTAACAAATGATAGGCTTTTAGGCACAAAATTGGGCAACTAAATGTCCAAACCCCCGCCCCTCTCACTACCATGCTCATATATATAACTTATGAGGTCCAACCCCCCAAATCCCACACTCGCACACACTAAAAACGAGGCTACCTAAATGCCCTTATCCTTTCTACATTCATGTTCAACTAAGGCCTCAAACCGCATTCAAGTACAAGTTCTAATGCACCCCCACCCGTAGCCACTCTCATCAAAGACAATCATTATTTATATACAAGTGTAGCTACAACTCTCACCAAGAATGAAAAGGTATCAAGGGTTGCCGGAGCACCAAATTGGGGTTAATCTAGAGTGTTCAAATTTTCACATCGTTTCGCTTGATTTAAAATTTTCAAAATCTTCAAAAATTCCCCCCATCCCCACACTTGGGATACATTGACCCCAATGTATGGTTTTAGGAGGCTTTGATCACAAAAATCATTCAACATCAATAAAAAGCTTCTTCACTCAAACCACAAATTTCTTTTTGTATTTTTTCTTTTATAATTTTTTTTTCTTTTTCTTAACACATAACACCACCAACAAGCACCAACCCAACAAAACAACACAATCATACACCACCCAACCTCCCAACCATAAACATATCAAACTAATAAATATGCACAAAATATACAAAGAGAGAACACAACCTGACTAATAATAGCGCGGTCCCGGAGGTCCAAACATGGAAGACATCATGTCGTTCCATTCACCGAACGCAAATGAGCCGCTACTACTTCCACCTTGTTGTTGTTGTGCTCCTTCTTGTTGCCTTGGGTCAATCCATTGCGAGTGGTGGATCGGCGGGGTTGGATACGAAACACTACCATCATACGGTGGTAGAGACGCATAATCCACATGTTGTGGATCCACAACCACGGACCGCCCGGCATGCCAATCCGCACGCAATCTCCTTTCTTGATCATCATGATATCGATTGTTCATTTCAACTTCACGGGAATACGCATGTGTGCGATTCCATGCTTCTTGACGATCAAGAGTTTGTTTCAAGGACCGCTCTATACTTGCACTATTCCTCGTGTTTTGATCATACAACGTCCTCTCCGACCCCGACCACGTATCAAACACAGATGCCGGAGGGCGTTGATTCTCAATCACTTCTTGCATTGTGCCTTCATAAGCCCATCCCGGCACATAAGATTGCTGCGTATAATCATAGAACATGCCACCATATCCTCTACCATAACCCCCTTGACCTACATTTTCACCACCATGCGGCTCGTCCGCATAATCCTCATCTCCACTCGGAACTACTTCTTCATCACTTTCTAGCTCGTCCGGCTCATCCGGTAACAAATCTCGTGCACCCAACTTTAGTGCTCTCCACCTTTGCCCTTCCGACTTTAGCTTATGATAACGCTCCGATTGTGTATATGACCAACCAATTCCCAACTTATCTAACGTAAAAGGCTGATGCCTTTTTGTTGCTCCTCGATCTTCAGATGTTATTGCCTTCTGTTGTTTCATCAACTCCGTAATTATTCGACAATACGGGACGATATCTCTTCCATACTTATTCCGGCAGATCCATAAGTGGTTCATGATCAGATAGCGTATCGGAAAACGCGGAGACCCATGCATTAGCGAATAAAGAACGGGTACTTCGGGAAACCTCACCTGCTCTTTATCCCCTCTTCGTGGAATAACATTGAGAACACAGATTGCTAACAACAATTTGGCTTCTATTTTTAAGTTCTTCCGGTATAGAATACCACTGTATTTATCGGGTAAAAACAGTGCTGCCAACATATCATTCCATCGAGCATGTTTCTCCGGTTTAACCAGAAGGTCATCAAGAGTCGGTATCATATAATCACGGGCTGGAAGACTATCATATTTCCCAAGCTTCTTCAACGTGTCAAACGACATCTCCACCGGAATTCCATGCACTATACCCGTTAGCTTCATTTGTGATGGCTTTTCGTAGCTGTTGCATTTAAGAGTGGCCATCCATTCTTGTATTTCGGATATAAACAAGTTGGTCTTATCTTTGTCAAAACAACTAAGTGCCGACTCCCAACCTAGAGCCCGGAACTTGTCAAACACACCGAACTGACCAAACTCAACTTCCCGAACATCCCTCTCACATATAAAGGCCGCTGCCTTATTCTTCAACCTATTAATACGGTCATTATATAACATTGGTTGCCACTCCACTGGTTGATCATCCAATGGTCCTGAATCCCATTTCGGTTTCTCCGTCATATCCAACTCCATTTCTTCTTCACTTTCACTTTCGCTTTCATCCACTCGACACATGTATTGTCTCTTCCGTGGTTGTTGTTCCGGCTGTTTACCCTTTCCCTTTGAAGACGAAGATGAACTAGCTCCGGTCTTTTCTTTTGTTCGTGCCATTTCCTACACACATTAGAGCAAACAACACAACCAACGAAACAAAATTAAACTCTTTTAACCAACATATCCCCACACTTGCTTGTTACTATGGTTGTAGATGTTAGTGAACTAAAAGTTTATAAATTTTTCCAAAAATTTGGGCATGGTGTCTCTACAATGTAGAGCATCCCAAAAGTTCACTACTTTAACCACAAATCCTACATCTACAACCATAACCATGTTCAAATAACCAATTTCATAACCATATCTAAGAACAAGCAAGTGAGTATGGCCAAGTAACATAAATAACCTTACTTTTCACAATGTAGCATCAAAATATAACAACTAAGCTTTCATACCTTTGTTTGAAGATTCAAGAATGCTTGTGAAACACAAACCCCAAAAACCCCTAAAAAATTTCGGACTAGGGTTTGGAATTCGGACCCGAAAATTGCGTTTTCTTGTAAATCTCTTAGCAAAATTAGAAACTACGTGAAAAATTAGTCAAGATAGACTCCGATTTCACTTAGTTTGGACAAGAATTGAGAAGGTTATGGAGGATTGAAGGTAGAAGAAGCTACGGAGTATTGTGGGTTTTTGTGAAAGAGATGATGGTGATAGATGAAGAAAGAATTGTGTGGATGGGGTTATGTCACGTAATCTAATGTTTTTATTATTATTATTATTATTTTTTTTTACCGTAATCATGACTGACCGATTGACTTTCCAGGTCTACCGTAAGTTACGGTATTACCGTAAATTACGGTGGGACCTGGAAATCAATTTTCACCGTAAAGCAGGAGCTGTACACCGTAAAGACCTAAAACATTTTACCCCTACCGTAACTTACGGTAAGACCGTAATTTACGGTGCAGCCTGAACACAAATATCTACCGTAAAACACTAGAGATGTACCGTAAAGGCCACACACATTTGCTCCCCACCGTAAATTACGGTATTACCGTAATTTACGGTAATAGCTGGGAGTTCCTGGTTAGAAGAAAATGTGATTTTTAAGATTCATTTTTTTATATTTTTTCAAGTTTTTCGATTTTTTTATGTTTTTAATTTTTTTCAAAAACGTGTAAAAATCACCCTACCCCCTCGAAAGTCCCGTGTTGTCCTCAACACAATGTTAGAGTAATTCGTGACCCGAATATCCCCACACTTGTTTCAAACACGAATTTCAAGGAAATACTGTAATTGCAAACTATACAAAACAAACAAAATGAAACGCTAACTATTTACACTACCAAACCTGGGCCTCTCATGGTTGCTCATCGTCGACCGGGCGTAAGATGTAGCCCGCTTTATCAAGCTCCAAGTTGTTAATGCCGTTCCCCTCCAAGTATGGCTTTAACCGGTGACCGTTCACCGTTTGTTGTTTCAATGTTTGCTCATCTTGGATGTCTACATCACCAAATCTCCCAACTCTCCGAACGACATACGGGCCCATCCATTTGCTTTTGAGCTTGCCCGCAAACATCTTGAGTCTTGAGTTATACAACCAAACTTTTTTCCCAACTTCAAATGTTTTCTTCCTCAATTTTGCATCATGTACTTTCTTGAGTTTATCTTTATACGCCGATGCACATTCATATGCCTCATCTCGAATTTCTTCTATCTCGCTTAATTGCAACTTTCTCAACTTCCCCGCCTCGTCATAATCCGCGTTGACCGTCTTAATTGCCCAATGTGCCCGATGCGCTAACTCCATTGGCAAGTGACAACCCTTACCATACATCATCCGGTAAGGCATTGTACCAATTGGAGTCTTGTAGGCCATTCGGTATGCCCACAATGCAACATCTAACTTACTCGACCAATCCTTCCTATCCGTTCTTACCGTCTTCATGAGAATTTCCTTGATTTGACGATTGGACACTTCCACTTGTCCATTCGTTTACGGATGGTAAGGTGTGGCAATCCGGTGATTCACGCTATACCTCTTCAATAATTTCCCGAAGTTGAAGTTCTTGAAATGCGAACCACCATCACTTATAATAACCCGCGGGATGCCAAAACGAGAGAAGATGTTGGATTGAACAAATTTACAAACAACCGAATGGTCGTTTGTGCATGTTGCAATAGCTTCAATCCACTTCGAGACGTAATCAACCGCTACCAAAATGTATAGAAAGTCATTCGAATTAGGAAAGGGACCCATAAACTCTATACCCCATACATCAAATATCTCTACAACCAAGATTGGTTGTAATGGCATCTCATCCCTCTTCGATATGCTTCCCATCTTTTGACAATTTATGCAATTTCTAGCGAACTCACATGCATCCTTGAAAATTGTGGGCCAATAGAACCCACATGAAAGAACCCGATAGCCTGTTTTGTGCCCACTAAAATGACCCCCACATGCAGACGAATGAGCATGGGTCAAAATCTCCAACACTTCTGTCTCGGGCACACACCTTCGTATAACTTGATCCGGTCCAATTTTGAAGAGGTCCGGTTCATCCCAAATGTATTGCTTTACTTGGACCATAAATTGTTGTCGGCGCTTTTTGGTCCAATGACTTGGGATGGCACCCGTGGCTAAGTAGTTGACATAGTGAGCATACCACGGTGCAACAAAGGTGGAAACGGCTAGTATTTGCTCGTCGGGAAAACTTTCATTGATTTCACTAACATCATCGATTCCTTCCACCGGAATCCGAGACAAGTGATCCGCTACTACGTTCTCACTTCCCTTTTTGTCTCGGATTTCTAGATCAAACTCTTGTAACAATAATACCCATCGAATCAACCGAGGCTTCGCGTCCTTCTTCTCCATCAAGTATCGGACCGCACTATGATCCGAATAAACCACCACTTTGCTCCCCCAAATATAAGCACGAAACTTATCCAAAGCATACACCACCGCTAGTAACTCCTTTTCGGTTGTGGTGTAATTGAGTTGCGCCTCGGATAAAGTTTCGCTTGCATAGTAAATCACCACCGGCTTTCTATCAACCCGTTGACCCAAAATTGCACCAATAGTGGTGTCGCTTGCATCACACATTATCTCGAACGGCTTTGACCAATCCGGTGGCTACAAGATAGGAGCTTTGACCAAGTGTTCCTTCAAAACAGTGAAAGCTTGCATACACTCGTTAGTAAAATCAAATGGGACATCTTTTAATAACAAGTTGCATAAAGGTTTGGTGATAACACTAAAACCTTTTATGAACCGTCTATAAAAACCCGCATGTCCCAAGAATGACCTTACACCCTTAACATTTTTCGGAGGTGGCAAAGATGCTATTACCCGTATTTTTGCCTTATCCACCTCCATCCCCCTTTCAGAAATTACATGACCCAACACAATGCCCTCTTGCACCATGAAATGACTTTTCTCCCAACTTAGCACTAGATTCTTCTCAACGCACCTTTTTAAAACCTTTTGTAATTCGTTGAGACAAGCATCAAAACTAGTGCCAAAAATGGAGAAATCATCCATAAAAACTTCAAGCGACTCTCCAAACATGTCCGAGAAGATACTCATCATACATCGTTGGAAAGTTGCCGGAGCATTGCACAAGCCAAATGGCATTCGCCGAAAGGCAAAGGTACCATATGGACAAGTGAAGGTGGTCTTGTGTTGGTCATCCGGGTGTATTGCTATTTGATTGTAACCCGAGTACCCATCCAAAAAATAGTAGTACTTTTGACCCGATAATTTTTCAATGATTTGGTCAATAAAAGGTAGCGGGAAATGGTCCTTAGAAGAGGCGGCATTCAATTTTCGGTAGTTAATACATACACGCCACCTGGTAACCGGTCGGGTGGCAATTTGTTCACCACTTTCATCCTTGACTACTTGAATGCCGGCCTTCTTAGGCACAACTTGGGTGGGACTCACCCAAGCACTATCCGAAATCGGATAGATGATTCCCGCGTCTAACCATTTAATTACCTCCTTTTTCACTACCTCCGTTAGGTTCGGATTCAATCGCCTTTGAGCTTCTCGTGTCGGCTTGGCATCTTCGGTGGTAATGATTTTGTGCATGACAATTGATGGACTAATTCCTTTCAGATCAGCAATTGTCCATCTGATAGCTCCCTTGTTCTCCTTCAAGACTTCCAACAATGCTTGCTCTTGTGCCAACTCCAAATTAGCGGCAATAATGACCGGTAAAGTGTCATTATCCCCTAAAACACATACTTCAAATGGCTCGGCAAGTCTTTAAGTTCCAACTTTGGTGGTTCCTCTAATGATGGTTTAGTACCCGAATCTATTTCCGCCGGTAAGCCTTCAAACTGGTGGGTCCATGGCGGTCGACCTTCTTTCAACGCCATCGCATCTTGCTTTTCCTCTTCAACCCGGAGTGCATAAGCATGTACCTGTTCAGAAAAATCACACAGGCAAACATCCAAACCATCCTCCTCATACTCATGCGGGTTGCATCCGTCAACTATATCTGCCATGAAACACTCATCATCACCATTAGCATTAGAATTGTTAGTAAAAACATTCAAACGCATTTTTCGGTTCCTAAAAGTCATATCAACTGTACCAAATCTACAATCGATGACTGCATGTGCGGTGCTTAAAAATGGCCGACCCAAAATTACATTTTGTTGTTGCTTGGGGTCCGCCGATGAGTAGTCCAAGACTAAAAAGTCAACCGGGTAATAAAATTCATCAATTTTTACCATTACATTTTGAACCATACCCCGGGGTAACTTATGAGACAAATTGGCTAAAACAACCGTTGTCTCCACCCTTGCTAACGGACCAAAATCATATTGGTCATATAAGCCCCCCGGTAAAATGCTAACCCCGGCTCCAAGATCTAGCAACGCCTTAGCCATTTGAAAATTACCAACTTGTATATTAATCAATGGCGTGCCCGGATCTTGGAGCTTAGGAGGAAGCTCCCCGTTCAAAACCGCACTTACTTGCCCGGTTAAATCGACCCGCTTAGGCATTTTCTTTTTATTTTGCCTCTTTTGTGTACACAATTCTTTTAGAAATTTTGCATAGGCGGGTACTTGTTTTATTGCATCAAGAAGTGGAAGGTTAATTTTAACTTGTTTAAACGTGTCCCACAATTCTTATTTTTGGGGACCTCTTGATGCAATAAAATTTTTCTTTCCCGGGTCAAGTAAAGCCGATGGAAACGGGACTTGACTCGGTTCACCCTCAACTTTTTCATTCTTTTCATTTTCACCCAACCCCGGTTTGTTAACATTTGTTTCTTTAGGTTTAACCGGTGAAACTTCCTCATCACTATCATTACCCGTGATGTCCTCAACTACCCCCTCAACCAATTCGGGTGACAAATTAGCTTTAAACTCTTTTCCACTTCTCAAAACACTAACATGATGAACATTAACATTACATCTTGACGAACCGTGTGATGGATTTACCTTGGTATCACTAGGAAGTTGACCCTTGTTTTTCTTCAATTCAGCCACGTCGGTTGCCAATTGACCCATTTGGGTTGTTAGTGATTGGATTCTTTTGTCACGAACTTCATCTTTTTGCATTCGGACTTCATCGAGTTGGTTCCGTTTTTGCATCTCCACTTGCATGCTTTTTAACATCTCCATCATCTCATTTCCACCCGAAGACCCCCCTAGCTCTTGACCCGGTTGATATTGCTTTTGATAGCCTTGGTTGTTCCCGCCTCGATATCCACTTTGGTTGTTGTAAGGTTGGCGTGAACCAAAGTTACCTTGGCTACCTTGAAAGTTCGGGTTAGCTTGATTTGAGGGGTTCCCATAGCAAAAATTTGGGTGATTCCTCAACCCGGGGTGGTAGGTATTAAAGTTCATGTTGTTGTAGTTTCTACCACCCCCTCCTTGACCTTGACCTTGAACCGCATGCACCTCTTCATATTGCCCTTCCACCATTCCTTGGCAATTTTCAGCCACATGACCTATTTCATTACACAAAGCACACACATCATAAATTTGGTTAGTAGTTTGAATATTACCATCATCTATTGCATGCACTTGAGGTCGGGCAATAGCCGGTCGCGCTCTCCTCGATGCTTGAGCTTTTCTTTTTGAGGTAATTGCCATATTCTCTAAGAACTCCCAATCATCGTTTTCATAATTTGTGCCAAAAGTCCCACCGGTAATGGACATTAAATCTCGAGCATCCTCGGCACTCAACCCCTCGTGGAAGGCATTCATCAACTCCCAAAGTTCAATCCCATGGTGAGGGAAATTCTTTATCATCATATTGAATCGTTCAAACGCCTCATGGAACATCTCACCATGTTGTTGTTGGAAGCTCCTCAACCCCTTTCTAGCATCGTTGGTCTTTTGGGCGGTATAGAATTCATCTAGAAAAATTTGTTGCATATCCACCCAAGTATAAATAGATGCTGAAGGCAAAGTGTAGAACCACTTCTTTGCCTTGTCCTCCAAAGAAAACTAAAATAGGACCAACTTGACATCATCGGCCGAAAAACCTTGACTCCCAAAAGTATTGCAAATTGAGTCATAGGCCTCTAAATGGAAATACGACTCCTCCGTTGCTAGCCCTTTGTATTTCGGAAAACTTTGCAAAGAATTTGTTCTTACTTCAAAGGTTCTCCCTTGGTTGTTGTGAGGGATAACCACCGGTGAAGGGTTTTGAGTAATTATCGGCCTGAAATGTGCTTCTATTCCCCGTGCTTGTTCCCTAAGATGCCTTCTTGGAATACCCAATCGACCCCTTGGACGAATAGGACCCATTGGTCTTGGTATATGCCCTTGTGGTGCGAACGGTGGTTGAAATTGTTGTTGTGGCATCGGTTGGTGTTGACTCGGCCTTTGAAATTGAGGTTGTACATTTTGTGGCCGAACTTGTTGCAATGGAATAAGGCGTTGTATTGGTGGCCCTTGTGGTCTTGGCCGAATATGTTGCGGTATAAGTTGTTGTTGTTGTGGCACTCCACCTACACTTGCCATTCCTTGAGATTGACTTTGCACATAACCGAACTCTCATTGATCACCATCACCCCCATAAGCATAAGCATACCCATCTTCATCATAACCCTCAAAATCTTCGTATCCTTCCTCATATCCATCTCCCCCTATACCCGAAGTTTGCCCAAATGGAATGGTCGGGTATTGAAAACCCGACTGGTTTGATGGTCTAAATGTAGAGGTAGTATGGACAACAGTTGAACCTTGTGGTACTGTATAAGTTGAGGATGATTGCCCTGAAGCTGGGAAAAAGTGAGTGAGTGGTGGAATCGTAGTAGATGGGCTAAAGGTAAGACTGGGTTCGACTTGAGTAGTGATCGGTTGTGTGGTGTTGGTTGGTGTAGTATCGTGAAGTGGAGTAGGCATTTTGGTGATGTTTGGAATAGTGGTGTTTGGTGATGGCTGTGTGGAAATAGGTATAAAAGATGAGGTCGTTTGACCCGTTGTGGGTGGTACTTGTGTTTCGTCCATGATATTCCTTGGTGTAATGGGTGAAGTGGGTGAACCAATGATTCTGTTTTCGCGTAGTAAAACTCGTTTTTGCCTTAGTGTTCTTTCCATTTCCGGATCAAATGACAATGGTGACGCTTTGTGAGAGCCTATAGTATGCATGCACCTATAGAACCTGCACACTAAACACACCAGTGTAAACCCGAAAATAACAAAGCAAAACTAACAAACTGACACACGTTGCGCACTACTCCCCGGCAACGGCGCCAAAATTTGACGTGATGTCGTGGTCACAATCAAATTTAATCCAATTACTACTAAGTAGATAGCGGTAAGAGGGTATCGAACTCAGGGAGTATGTGGAAAGTGTGTTGATTTTATAGCTTTGCAATTAACTACAATTAACCTAATTTGCAGAAAATAAAGATCAATTAATTGGATTGTTGTTTTAGAAAACTAAATTAAAAACTAATTGCAAATCAAATGTTGGATGTAAAACAGATTAGGGAAGAACAATGACCATCTTAGGATTCAGTTTCTTTAAACAATTGTGTGAAATTTTGACTAGAAAGAGTTACATAGACATAACTCGTGCATGAATAATCGAAGTGATAAAAGGGAACAAAGTACTCGGATTTATAAACGCGAGGTTGTTTCCCGATGATCAATTAATCAATAACCAACCCTAACCCTTCCCGTGATATCTCGATTGCCAACGGCACCAAGAACGTACGATTAAGACTAGAAATTGCAATATCAATTAACAAGCTACAAACAATTAAACATACACCATGATATTCAAGCAACGCAAGTTATCATTCTAGAAATTCCGAAATAAACACACAAAAGTTCAAGAGAAACCTTCACCTAAGATGATCACCGAAAGTTTTAGCCACACATAGCTTGATGAATCATCATAGCAATCAATTCAATGTTCATACAAATCGAAAACACAAACCGAATGTTAGAAATTGTCCAAAACCAAGCAAGAACAGCCAAAATCGCCCCTCCCATGTTCTCTAACCGACCAATGATGAGAATAGGTGAAAAGACACCATAAAACCGTTTTAAATGAGCAATTACAATTTCTTTCGCAGCTTCCACCATAACTTACGGCTCCACCGTAAGTTACGGTGAACTTCAAATGTTTACGGCCCAATAAGTCTGAGTTACGGTGGCAATATGATGGATTTCAGGTCCACCGTAATTTACGGTGGGACCGTAAATTACGGTGTCAACTTGAATGTTTCACTTTGTTTCATCTTTTGTTTCTTGCACGACCCGTTCAACTTCAAACCTTCTAAAGCTGCATTTTTCTTCACTTTAAGCCTCCAAACCGCACCTGAGACATAAGCAACAGTAGTTATCTAATTCGAGATAATTACACACTTAAATGAGGGATAAACTTGTCTTTTAACTTCAAACCGTCAGTAGTTTAGTAATGAGATCCATCACAATGTTCTCCCACTTCCAAACCAGTATTTCTGGTTGTACAAGCATACCAGATGGTCGTTGATGTTCAGCCTTAACTTTGAGACAAGTTAGTCATTTCAATACATACAAGGCAATATCCTTCTTCATACCAGGCCACCAATACTGAGTATGAAGATCCTTGTACATTTTATCAGCACCAGGATGGATTGAATATCGAGACTTGTGAGATTCGTCCATTACCAAGGTGCGAAGATCGTCTTGTTTCGGAATTCACAAACGATCCTTGAAATAGAGTAAACCATCGCCTTTCGTGTAACACCTGTGCCTTCGCGGCCATCAAACAAATTCCAAACCAATGAAACATTCATACTTGGGATTTGTAAAAATATGTGTATCGTTTACACATATCAACTCTTGTTCGATTTCAAACTCTAAATCGCTTTCTAGAAGGTTATACGCGCACCGATGCGTAAATATAACCAGTTTAATGGAACGAACACTCCGGAAAAGTGAAATAGGCTTAACATACCTTAAATAACCTTTACATAACTTAGAAATAAGTTCTGAAGGCTTTGGTATGGCAAAATCAAGTTAAATCGCTTACAGGGACTAAAGTTGACAAACTGCGAAAGTATGCCAATTTGAACTGTAACAGACATTCCAGAACATGACCATAAGTTAAACATACCATAAATATCCTTTATATAGCTTATAAATAGGCTTTGAGAGGTTCGGTATGCTAAAATAAACTTTTGGGTCATTCAGGGACTAAAAGTGTCAAAAAGTGCATAAGTTTGCATTTTCGAGCATAACTTACGTTCTGAATACCTCCGGACATCCAAAAATTTATGTAAGCATGACTATATTATATTTTAGTGTTCTCCATAAGAAAAATCCATTCGTCGCGTCATTTGGATCGTTTTTCGCACTTGTGCGCATTCCGTCGTAATTAAGCGAACATCGCGATCGTACGGCCAAACGAACAGACATCCTAGATATTTTTGAGCATATTTTGAGTTCCCTATACTTTAACTTCATTTTAGATCCTTGAAATGAGGTTAACGGGGTTCAAACGCATCGAAAATCGCTTAAACAAGGTGCAGGGACCATTTCTGTAAAATCTGCCAAAACAGGGGCCTAGCGTGACGCGAGGGGCCTTAGCGTCACGCGAGCCCCCTTCTGACCAGGTTAAGTGTATTTAACACCAGATTTGCAGCTGTTTAATCCTCCACCACACATTCTAACATGCTTAGTCAGCTGATAAGGATGGATTTTAGGCACCATAACTTTCCGACACTTGTACGGATACGATTAAGGCACGAAATTCGACAAGCGATCTTAACGGTTCGGGTATTCCTATAAATACCCATTCACCCCCATTGCTAAAATCACTAGAATCTTGATCTTAGGAACTCTAAGTTGAAACCATTGTTTCATACCTGAGATTCTTGGATCGATATTAGCATTCGGGGACCCTTCGTAAGTATTCTTTCGTTCTTTTCCTTATTTTATTGCTTTTCGAGTCAGAAAGTCAAACTTTGTTTGACTTTCAGCGTTCACCAGTAATGGTCAATGCGAAGTTCGTTTGAACTTCGCAACGTGAGTGTAATCACGTTGGTTATAGTCCCTTGGGACTATGCCTACTGATTACCACGTTGTCTAGGGTCGTAGGGTAAGCGATCTAATAAATCGCTTATACCTCGAACCCGACCCATTTGGTCGATCATTAGGATCCGACCAAATACATTAGGTGACCATAGTAGGTAGGGAATGACCTTCCAAGGTTATACCCTATGGTCACATCGTTTGAGTAGTTGTATGATAGGTAGTTTATATGCCTTAGGTAAATTACCAGAATACCCTTTTCATGTATAATTGGTAATTAAGCATATGTAACCTAAACCTTTGTCATATAACTGATTATGTAACATGTTTAGGCATATTCTACTTGTCATAGGACTAGTTAGGCGGTCCGAACGCGTTTCACGCGCACGACGCGTTAAAGTAGCATAAGCTACCTTAATGGGTCGCGATGGGTCGAAAGCACTTAGGTTTGGTTTCATTGTAGTATGTAGGCCTTGTTAAACCATATCATATGAGTTCCAATACTCATTTGGTTTACCAAGCCTCATCCTATCCGATCTCCCGATTTAAGTCCGGTTTATTTATATAGTTTTAGATTGCCGACTGATTCCGTGCTCCCTCTAGCTTTGTTTGGTTGTTGTTCAAGACCTCTAAGCATTCTAAGGCGAGTACATTATTCCCCTATTTTACTGCTTTCAATTGTTTTGGGGTGACTCATATGTGCTAAATGTTTTCAAGGTTTTTAACGATGGTATCAAAACGATTTCGATATTATAACGATGGTTTCAAAAACGATTTAAAAGGATTTATACAAAACTAATAACGATTTTGATAAGGTGAATGAACTTGTTGGTTGGGTTACATAACAAATGACATTCATTAGCAATGATCAAGCCGACCAGTATTAGGTTATGGTACCATAGGATCTGACAAGTCCCGTTATTTACTACACCCGTAGTTATGTGTGGGTGTTGTGGGTAGCGACTGAATCTGAAATTGTTAATTTACTCTTTGGTAAGGGTTTATTAATGCGAGTTGTTAATTTACTCTTTGGTAAGGGTTTATTAATGCGAGATGTTAATCTATCCTTTGGTAAGGGTTTATTAATGCGAATTGTTAATATATCCTTTGGTAAGGGTTTATTAATGCGAGTCAAGAAGGTTTGAATGTTATTATCGAGACGACCATATAAGTAGTTTCATGACCTAAAACGAAGTTAACGATTGGGTAAACAATTGGTTTTCACACGATGTTTTAACGATTGGGTAAACGATTGGCTTCAAAGCGATATACGATTGGGTTTTGGTTATACATATTACATGATTTACGTTGGGCATGAACATTACTTTGGTGGTTTGGTTTGATTAAGTGATTAAGTAACGATGCGTGTGTAATATGATACAAAAATGGTGGATACGCCGCTGGTACTTCCTATATATAAGTGTTTGTATGTTATTACATATTGTAGCGTTATTTGAATCATTTCAGTTTGAGACATAGAACATTTTATACAAGTAACATACTTTTCACAAGACAATTATTTACAAACAACTTATCTTATACAAACTCATTTTACATGGTTATTCATTTAATCATGCATTATTCTCTTATTTATACATATCACTTGAACTTATTATTTTTCAAATGATTTACAAAGACAAAGCAAATTACAAGGTTCATGACTAAACATTTTCTTAAAACAGAAGTCATGAATCTTATTTTTCACAAAACCTATGTACTCGCCAGCATTTCTTTGCTGACCTCGTTTTCACATATGTTTCAGGTATTGTTGAAAGATATCGATTGATAGGATGCATGCTCACATAGGACTGGACAAGGCCTTAGTGACTCAATAATAATGATAGACTATGTTTAAATTGTGTATTTAGATTTCCAGACAATGTAATTATTCAATGTTTAATAAAACGAAACACTTTTTGGTATCCATGGTTATGAAACATTAATTCTGTTGCAACACGCCCCAATGTTTCCGCCGCGATTTGTTGTTTTACGCGGTCGGGGTGTGACAGAAAGATGGTATCAGAGCCAATGGTTATAGGGAATTAGGTTATTAGTAATGCTTTGACCTAGTCTATAACCTTCTTAGGACCCTAACGCGAGTTTACTTGCGTTTAGTCATAAAACAATACCGTCACCTATCCTTAGGCGACGACCACAACAAGAACATAAATTTCAAAACCGCTTTAAAAACTAATCATCTGTTCTAGGATGATTGATTTCTAGGTTTTGAACCCTCTATTGTAAGGTTTTGAACCCTCTGTTATATGGTTTTGAACCCCTTTGAACTTTCAAAATCTCTTCAAAGTTTTGGGTTTTAAATAATGTGAACACGTGCAAACTGGAAGGGTGAATGCCTGTATTCTGGGTTTTCTGTCTAGGCAAGCACTTCGTATATATCTCATCAGACGCGAGACCAGTTGTGCTTACCTGGGAATTCTTGGGATGAGTGTTCACTTATAGGCAAGCATGTCTTCGCGATACATTATTTTTGACCTATTTACTTTGATTAATCACCGAGGTCGTTTGTTGCTTTGTAGTAACAAACAAATGACCACTATCCTTGCTTTCATCAGATTTATTCATCTCATTCTTTTCGTCTAATTCTCTCACTCGTTCATTTCATGTTTCCTCTTTCAGACAATGCCTCCTCGACGCGATGCTCAAACCGATGCTCGGACTTTCACTATTGAAGAACTCGCAGCCCTGATCTCTCAGCAGGTGGCTGCTGTGCTTCCCGGGGTTGTAACCGAAGTCCACGAGATGTACAACAACGGCGGTAATAACAACAACAACGTTTCATGCAAATACAAGGATTTTAACCAGGCTAAACCACTCAAGTTTAGTGGTTCTGAAGGAGCGACTGGGCTTCTTCAATGGTTCGAGAGCATTGAGAATACTTTCCGCCACGTGCAGTGTCCTGACAATCGCAAGGTCGAGTTTTCTTCGAGTGTGTTTCAGAAGAGGGCTCTCACATGGTGGAACGGGATTATGAGGGATCGTGGTGCAGAAGTTGCTCTAGCACAGACATAGGCGGAACTTAGGGCCCTTATGATGAGGGAATTCTATCCTCGTCATGAGCAGCAAGCTTTGGAGAAGGAATTTGATGAGCTGAAGCAAGATAGTGGTGAGCACAGGGCGTATACTGATAGGTTTGAGGAGTTGAGTCTGCTTTGCCCGACAATGGTTACCCCACTCGACAAGGCTATCGAAAGGTACATTGACGGCCTACCTGACACGGTACAAGACATCCTTACTGGTAGTAGCCCTACCACACTCCGTCAGGCGATCGAGTTAGCTGCGACATTGACTGAGTCGCAGATTCGGAAGAATAAGTTACACAGAAAGGGTGACAAGGGTAAGAAGCAGGAGTCTGACAAGGAGGATAGCAAGAAAGGTCAAAACAAGAAGGATAAGGAAGTTGAGACTTCGAAGAAATCAAAGAAGCGGAAGGGTGCCCAAAATTTTGCTGTTACAGCACAGACTACTCAGAACTTGCAAAACCCACCGGCACAGCCAGCTGCAAAGAAGGCATATGCTGGTACCGCACCACATTGTGCCCGTTGCAATGGTCATCACGTTGCACAACAAGATTGCAAGAAATGCACAACGTGTGGTAGACTTGGGCATTTGGCCAATATTTGTCGTCTGGGACAAAATCAGGCTGCTCAGGTTCAAGGGAATGCTGTGAGATTCCCACTGGGTTCATGTTTCAATTGCGGAGAGATTGGTCATTTCCGCCACAACTGCCCAAGACTGGTGAATGCAAATGCTAACGCAAACCCGAATGCGAACGTCAACGTCAATGTAAATCCAGCACGTGGACGAGTGTATAACATCAATGAGGCAATCAATGATGAAGAACAAGTAGAATTTTGAAATTTTCTCTGGTTGTTATCTTGTGACATTTAAAGACAATGCGGTTGTAATATAAATAAAAATTTGTGGTTTTTATTTTCAACTAATGCAATTGTATGAATGTTTGATCCAACCTTATGATGTCATCACAAAGACGAAACTACTCGTGTGATTCTGTCATTTTTTAGCACATTTGATCTCCCTAAGAACCTCAAACACTAGTTTCTCTTAAATCTAAAGTATCTTATCATCTTGCACCGTTCGAGATGCAAGAATTATCAAAACAGCTTCACGAGTTGTCTGATAAAGGATTCATCCGTCCGAACTTTTCACCTGGGAGAAACTCCTGTCCTCCTTGTGAAAAGAAAAATGGATCTTTTCAAATGTATATCGATTAACGTAAGCCTAGTAAGCTTATCATCAAGAATCGATATCCCCTACCTTAAATCAACGATTTCTCCGATCAACTGCATAGCGTTTCATATTTTCCGAGATCGATCTGCGTTTCGGGTATCATCAACTTTGGATTCTCGAAGAAGATATTCCCAAAACGGTTTTCTTCACGAAGTATGGCCAATAAGAGTTTACAGTCATGCCTTTTGGGTTGATAAATGCTCCAGCCATCTTCAAAGACTTAATAAATAGAGTCTGCAAGCCTTATTTGGATCAGTTCGTCATTGTTATTAATGACATCTTGATCTATTCATATCACGAGCCGAACCCGATCAACACCTTCGTTGACATTGGAACCCTTAAAGAAGGAACAAACTTTTCACAAAATCCTCCAAGAGGAAATTTTGGCTTAAAGGAGTTCAGTTTTTGGGTCATGTAGTCAACAAGCAGGGTATTCATGTGGATCCATCCAAATTGATGCAATTAAGAATTTATTCATGGTATGCATTAAATACCCGTGTCCAAAGATAACAAATTTAAAGGTCAATTTAAACAATTATGCGAGTATACGATTATGCGATTATGTGATATGTATTTATGTGTTCTCCTCTATGTTTTTTGTGTGGTAAACGATTTTCAAATCCTCATAGAATCTTTTATATCTTCATATGAGGGATTCATAGTAGGATATTAAAAAGGTACTACCTTAAATCCTTATGGGCTTCTACGTGGTAGTTAAGACCCTTGGGTTATATAGTACCATTCCAGGATTCGATGATAGACCCTTGAGTGGTCTAGTCTAAAAGATTGATTCACAATTTGGTTAAAGAACGACATCTAGTGATGTAGCTGAACAGACTCCTTGAAAGTCTATTTAGATCATTTATTGATTTAATTAAAAGGACTCTATGGCGGTCTAGTTACACGCACCACAGGATTGTTCATTTGGTTTTACCCTACACATTATAAAATAGACTGTGTAAACTGTGCAAGGAATTGTCTAATTATGGACGCGTACATAATTATGAAATTTAGTGCACAGAAACCCAGTAAGGTTTACTATGTGTAAGAACCGATAGTGACAACAATAATAAAATGATAACAATGTAATGGAGGTACGGTGGACGCACCAATGATGTGACACCCCAGGAAAATCTGGAAAACAACGCAACTTAACTAGCTTCCTCAGTAACCACGCGCTAAATTTCGGGACGAAATTCTCTTAACAGGGGGAGAATGTGACAACTCTCAAATTTACATGTATTCCGTACAATTTATTAATAATAAATAATGTGGTTGACGACTGTATGGCATCACTTAACTGCTTTCTGATATCTGTGTTATGTGTACACGTATTTTTTATATACTAATAGTGTACAGAAAGGTCACTAAATAGTTCGTTATATTTTCCTAAGTGTTAGAAAGTAAAAACGTTGCAAAAATATATAAGCAGGATGCCTTACGGATTAATTAAACGGTTTAACGGAACAGTGTCGAACCGAACAACCGAACTCTACACGGAACCTAAAAATATTAACAATGACATCGTGTTTCTTTTCCTGAGCCAGTTAGGGTCCCCGAATACCCTAACACCCGTTACAATTTACAACACACTAGTAAATAATTTCAAATCTCTAACTAACCAATATTTAACTTACTAGTTAGAATTGAACCAACCCCCCCCCCCCCCCCATGTAACCGATCGGTCACCCTATAGGTGACACAAGATGTCCTTGCTTGATTATTTTAATTCCATTGCTCAATATCTAGTAAGCACAATATCCATGGGACAATTAAGACAAAATGGTTTATATAAGAAACTAATAGACCTTCACATTCATTCACCACACTTGAACAAAAGAAACCAACTCTCATCCCTCTCTCTAGATATCTCGGCCGAACACCAAGCCCCACTCACCACCATTTTTCAATTTCAACCTTACCATTCCAAGTGCACTCAAGTGTGAAGGATCGCATACGAGGGAGCCCGGTGCTTGCGGATTGCCAAGGACCTCACTACGTTGCTATTAACCACTCGTTTTTCGTCTATTTTCTTCCCTAGCCTCGAGCTAGTAGTAAGTGACTCTAAACCTCTTCTTGATCTTGTCTAGAGTGGTTAATAAAAGTTTCGTCGGTTAAAAATTACGAACATATAAGATCAAAGTCTAAAAGTTTACTAAAGTGATGAACAAGGTGGTTAATGGATGAATATGTGTGTAAATCATGTAGATCTTGTGTGGTTATGATGATTGGGTAATTATCTGATGCTTTACTGAATGATATTAGTATATGATGTTGTTGTGGTCACTAAACTCGTTAACGGAATCGATCGAACATGATTTAGATGGTTAAACACTTTAAATCAGAATCTGTCTAACTTTTACAGCCCACTTCTGTTGGCTGTAAACAGGTCTTAACCTCAACGAAAAATTGATATTTTGAATCTAAAATATGTTATTATGAAATACGGTTCTAATGGCACCGGAATCGTAATTTTTGGACTCCGTTTACTATTTTTAAAGTGTTAATTCGTAACAGCTACTTAAGCTGAATTTTGACAGCAATAAATGGGTGTCTTACTTTCAGTCGTAACCTGAGTTTTGTGATGAATCGGACCATGAAAATTTTACTGTAGATGATAACTGAAGTATTTGTAATTACCCCACTGGAATTTCGCAAATCGGACTTACGATGAATTGGTAATAAATTGTTTCGTGGACTGTGGTCAGAAATACATAAATCTGAGTTCAGTCCCGAATATGAATTTTTATAAAATATTGGTGATAAACCGGACCCCGATATTTTTACACAATAAAATATGGAATGTTTATGATGTTCTATAAAAATTTGGGAATTTTTGGAATAATCTAACTATTTTATTTAAATGTCCGAAAACAGCCGGTTTTGAGTATTAATGCTGAAACGACATAAGTAGTGATTTGCGTGTCTAAATGTCGAGTATGCTATCTGTGAATGATTTGACATGTTATATATGTTATGTGCATTATCGTATGCTTGATTTTGAGTGGGGAATGGACGGGAAACTTAGATGGGCATAAACTGTTACAGTGATGCATGTTGTGTGCTAGATACGTGTAGGAACTTTGTGTTCTATTTGAAAGCCACTAAATGACTAACTGGTAAATCATACTAGGACGTGATTGACCGACCTTGACTGTTAGCTATATTGAGAATCTAACCGAGCAAACCGAGGTGAGTTCACACCCTTACTAAGGCATGGGATTCCCGGTGGTTGGGAATGGGATTGAATAACTATTTATATTATCAACACTACTAGACTACCTACTACTGTCCTCGGATTGGGAAGGGCACGTACGTAAAACCTACGTACACTCACACCTACTACTGTCCTCGGATTGGGAAGGGCACGTACGTAAAACCTACGTACACTCACACCTACTACTGTCCTCGGATTGAGAAGGGCACGTACGTAAAACCTACGTACACTCACACTCACTACTGTCCTCGGATGAGAAGGGCACGTACGTAAAACCTACGTACATACATACTTAACACCGTCCTCGGATTGGGAAGGACTCTTATGGATACGCCTAGTCTAGTAACATACATAATGGGAAGCCCCCACTAAATATCGTAAAGGTTTGGGAATCAAGAATAATGGGTAATACTTGGTTATGAAACGAACTTCCGATTCCTGATACGAACTCATCAACTAAACAACCAAACGTGAACTCACTCAACTTTCTTGTTGACTAGTTGTTACATGCCTTACAGGTCGCTAAATGCTTGGAGCTTGCACGGGGAAGGAGTCGTTGTGGAACATGGGTTGTTATATCCCATACTTAATAATGGAACTTTATAAACCTATGGAACTTATGTTTGAGACTTTAAACTTATGAACTATGAACTTATGTTTTGAACTCACGTTTACGCTTCCGCTGTTTAAACCAAACAAGGTTAACTAGCTTTGGTCACCAATCGTATTATGTTTGGTTTTATTTACTTAATTGAATTGTTCAATATGATTGGTGGCTCGATCCTGGTCATGTCACGCCTCCAAGCGGTGATACTCCGCATGGTGGATTTTGGGGGTGTGACAGATTGGTATCAGAGCCATTGGTTATAGAGAACTTGGTTTTAATAAGGGAAAAGTTTTCATTAAAACCAGACTATAACCTGTACAGTGCTCAACGATCCACAACGACGCTTCGCTCCACGTGCAAGACTCGACGCCATAAGTGGTATGATTTATGTTATATTGTCGGTTAGATAGTTCTCACTGTGCATTAGATAATGTGATAATTGCTATTTGAACCTTGTGTGCTTACTCTCTAATGTCGTCCCACACACTTACACACTTTCGCGACACTTTCCTCACTTACGTTGCTTCATTATGAAGATCATGAGCGGACGCGAAGGACGTATCAACCTCACTCAAGCCCAGTTGACGGCTTTGATCAACGAGCGAGTTGCGGAGGCACTCGCAGCTAACCCTGCAGGAGGTCAACATGCTCAACCTCCTGTGTGCACATTCAAGACGTTCATGGACTGTCGACCTACCACTTTCAGTGGCACCGAAGGAGCAGTGGGCCTTCTTCACTGGTTTGAAAAGCTTGAGACAGTTTTCGAGATGTGCGAATGCCCCGAAGACCGTAGGGTGAAATATGCTACCGGAACACTTGAAGGAGCTGCGTTAACCTAGTGGAAGGCACAGGTTCAACTACTAGGACTGGCAGTTGCTAATGCCACGCCCTGGAATGGTTTCAAAGAGCTGATCAAAGAGGAGTACTGTAGTCGGGATGACATCCACAAGCTAGAAGTGGAATTTTACAATCTGAAGATGACAGGATCTGAGATTGAGGCGTATACCAAGAGGTCGAATGAACTGGCCATCCTGTGCCCAACTATGGTGGACCCTCCCATCAAACGTATTGAGCTTTACCTCAAGGGCCTTGCACCAGCGATTCAAAGTCATGTGACTTCAGCCAACTTGGGTACCATCCAGCAAGTCGTCAAATTGGCTCATCGTCTCACCGACCAGGCAGTGGAACAAAACAGACTACCCAAGCGTATTGGTGCTGCTACTTCTGATGCACCTACCGACAACAAACGAAAATGGGATGGGAATTCCGGCAAAGGCTCTGCCTCTGTTCAGTCTCAGTCTCAGCAACGAAGGACTGAGGACCATAGGAGCCCTGGTCAGCACTTTTCTGGTAGTCAAGGGCAGGGTGGATATCGAGGAAACCACCCAAAGTGAAACAAATGCAACAGACACCACAGTGGTCAGTGCAACAAGGGACACTGTCAGAGGTGTCTCAAGATGGGTCATGAAGCCAAAGATTGCAGGAGCCCACGTCCTGCGAACCAGAATCGCCAACAACAACAACAAGCCCCACAGAACCACCAGCAACAGCATCAGCAGGGAAATAAAGGATGCTTTCAGTGTGGCGCTGAAGGCCACTTTAAGAGGAACTGCCCCCAGCTAAACCAAAACCAGAACAATAACCAAGGAAATGGGAACCACAATGGGAACAACAATGGAGGCGGAAATGGGGGAGACAACAATGGCAACGGGGCAAGGGGTCGTGTGTTCGTGATTGGTCAAGGAGAAGCAAGGAACGATCCCAACGTTGTGATGGGTAAGTTTCTTCTTGACGACTTCTTCGTTACTGTTTTATTCGATTCGGGTGCCGATACTAGTTATGTGTCCGTGAAAGTTAGCCAAATTCTTAAGCGCACCCCAACACTCCTGAACACCAAACACACGGTAGAACTAGCTAACGGAAAAAGTCTTGAAGCCACACACGTAGTTAAAGGTTGTAACCTCGTCTTAGCTGGTCAGACTTTTCCTATCGATCTTGTTCCTATCACACTTGGTAGTTTCGACGTCATTATTGGGATGGATTGGTTATCTCATCATCAAGCGGAGATTGTTTGCAAGGAGAAAATCATCCGCATTCCTCGTTCTGATAAAGAACCCCTCGTGATTCGTGGCGACAAGAGTGGTGCTGTCGAAGGCATCATCTCTTTCCTTAAGGCCCAGAAGTGTTTGCGAAAGGGCCACACTGCCATTTTAGCACTCGTTACTGACACATCTACGGAAGAGAAGGGAATCGAAGACATCCCTGTTGTGCGCGAATTTCCCGAGGTATTTCCTGAGGAATTACCTGGTCTTCCTCCTCATCGGCAAGTTGAGTTTCAAATCGAGCTAGCTCCTGGAGCAGCGCCAGTAGCCCGAGCACCATATCGTCTAGCCCCATCAGAACTCGAAGAACTGTCCACACAACTACAAGAACTCTTGGAAAAGGGTTTTATACGTCCTAGCTCTTCACCCTGGGGAGCTCCAGTCTTGTTCGTGAAGAAGAAAGACGGTACCTTCAGGATGTGTATTGACTATCGCGAGCTCAACAAGGTGACTGTGAAGAATCGTTATCCTCTTCCACGTATTGACGATTTATTCGACCAGTTACAAGGGTTGAGCTATTACTCCAAGATTGATTTGAGATCGGGATACCATCAGCTGAGAGTCCGAGATGAGGACGTCTCCAAAACAGCATTCAGAACTCGTTACGGCCATTACGAGTTTCTGGTTATGCCATTCGGGCTGACGAATGCACCGGCAGTCTTCATGGATCTCATGAACCGAGTGTGCAAGCCTTACCTGGATAAGTTCGTTATTGTGTTCATCGATGATATCCTGATCTATTCTAAGAGTCAGGAGGAACACGAGCAGCATCTACGACTTATGCTGGAACTTCTTCGAAAAGAACAGTTGTATGCCAAGTTTTCGAAATGTGATTTCTGGCTTCGCGAAGTCCACTTTCTAGGCCACGTGGTAAACAAGGATGGAATTCATGTGGATCCATCTAAGGTTGAATCGATCAAGAACTGGCCCGCACCCCGCACACCAACAGAAATCCGCCAATTCTTGGGTTTGGCCGGATATTACAGAAGGTTTATAAAAGATTTCTCCAAGATTGCGCAACCTCTCACTTCACTGACTCAGAAGGGTGTCATCTATCGTTGGGGTGATGCACAGGAGTCCGCGTTTCAACATCTAAAGGATAGACTTTGTAGCGCGCCTATCCTCTCATTGCCAGAAGGCACCGATGATTTCGTGGTTTATTGCGACGCTTCCATCCAAGGACTTGGTTGCGTATTGATGCAACGTGACAAGGTCATTGCCTACGCATCGCGCCAACTTAAAGTTCACGAAAGAAACTACACTACTCACGATCTGGAACTGGGAGCAGTTGTATTCGCACTTAAGATATGGAGACATTACCTGTACGGTACCAAGTGCACCATTTACACCGACCACAGGAGTCTCGAACATATCTTCAAGCAAAAAGAGTTAAACATGCGACAACTCCGATGGGTCGAACTCTTGAATGATTACGAATGCGCTATCAACTATCATCCGGGCAAAGCCAATGTTGTGGCTGACGCCCTCAGTCGAAAGGATACTTTACCTAAGCGTGTGCGAGCATTACAGCTTACCATCCAGTGTAACCTTCCTGCTCAGATTCGAGATGCCCAGGTCGAAGCATTGAAAGCAGAAAACATCAGGGCTGAGTCCCTACGAGGATCGAGGCAGCGGCTAGAACAAAAGGGAGACGGTGCCTACTATGTTAACGGACGCATCTGGGTTCCATTTTATGGCAACTTACGCGAGCTTGTGATGGATGAAGCACATAAGTCTCGTTATTCGGTACATCCTGGTTCGGATAAAATGTACCACGATCTCAAGACTACGTACTGGTGGCCTGGCATGAAAGCCCACATAGCAACCTACGTCAGTAAGTGCTTGACTTGTGCGAGAGTCAAGTCTGAATATCAGAAACCATCAGGCCTACTTCAACAACCGGAGATCCCGAAATGGAAATGGGAGCAAATTTCCATGGATTTCGTTACTGGCCTGCCCAGATCTCAACGCGGAAACGATACCATTTGGGTGATCGTAGATCGACTGACCAAGTCTGCACATTTTCTGGCCATCAAAGAAACGGATAAGTTTTCTACTCTTGCAGACATTTATCTAAAGGAGGTAGTGTCAAGGCACGGGGTGCCAATCTCTATTATATCTGATCGTGACGCGCGTTTTACTTCTGAACTGTGGCAAGCAATGCACAAGTCCTTTGGCTCACGTTTAGATATGAGCACCGCTTATCACCCACAGACGGATGGGCAATCGGAACGCACCATCCAAAACTTGGAAGACATGCTTAGGGCATGCGTAATCGACTTCGGCAATGGCTGGGAGAAGCACCTCCCGCTAGTGGAGTTCTCATATAACAACAGCTACCACACCAGCATCCAAGCCGCTCCGTTTGAGGCATTGTACGGACGCAAATGCCGATCGCCTCTCTGTTGGGCAGAAGTTGGTGACAGCCAAATCACTGGCCCAGAACACGTGGTAGATACCACCGAGAAAATTGCTCAGATACGACAGCGAATGGCGGCAGCTCGTGACCGTCAGAAACGCTATGCTGATGAGGGAAGAAAACCACTCGAGCTCCAGGTTGGGGATCGAGTGCTACTCAAAGTCTCACCTTGGAAAGGTGTAGTCCGCTTTGGCAAACGAGGCAAACTCAATCCGCGTTATGTCGGACCGTTCAAAGTCATTGAGAAAATTGGCCAAGTCGCCTACAGGTTGGATCTACCTGAAGAACTCAGCGGAGTTCACAACGTATTCCACGTATCAAATCTGAAGAAGTGTCTGTCAGATGAGCCCTTCATAGTTCCTCTCAAGGAACTCACAATCGACGACCAGCTGCGATTCGTCGAGGAACCAGTAGAGATTACTGATCGAGATGTTAAGATTCTCAAGCACACAAGAATACCTCTCGTTCGAGTTCGTTGGAATGCTCGTTGTGGCCCAGAGTATACCTGGGAACGAGAAGACCAAATGAAACTCAAGTATCCCCAACTGTTTAAGAAAAACGCAACCACTACTGAGGCTGAAGCTACTGCAGAATTTCGGGACGAAATTCCAAATCAACGGGGGGATGATGTGACACCCCAGGAAAATCTGGAAAACAACGCAACTTAACTAGCTTCCTCAGTAACCACGCGCTAAATTTCGGGACGAAATTCTCTTAACAGGGGGAGAATGTGACAACTCTCAAATTTACATGTATTCCGTACAATTTATTAATAATAAATAATGTGGTTGACGACTGTATGGCATCACTTAACTGCTTTCTGATATCTGTGTTATGTGTACACGTATTTTTTATATACTAATAGTGTACAGAAAGGTCACTAAATAGTTCGTTATATTTTCCTAAGTGTTAGAAAGTAAAAACGTTGCAAAAATATATAAGCAGGATGCCTTACGGATTAATTAAACGGTTTAACGGAACAGTGTCGAACCGAACAACCGAACTCTACACGGAACCTAAAAATATTAACAATGACATCGTGTTTCTTTTCCTGAGCCAGTTAGGGTCCCCGAATACCCTAACACCCGTTACAATTTACAACACACTAGTAAATAATTTCAAATCTCTAACTAACCAATATTTAACTTACTAGTTAGAATTGAACCAACCCCCCCCCCCCCCCATGTAACCGATCGGTCACCCTATAGGTGACACAAGATGTCCTTGCTTGATTATTTTAATTCCATTGCTCAATATCTAGTAAGCACAATATCCATGGGACAATTAAGACAAAATGGTTTATATAAGAAACTAATAGACCTTCACATTCATTCACCACACTTGAACAAAAGAAACCAACTCTCATCCCTCTCTCTAGATATCTCGGCCGAACACCAAGCCCCACTCACCACCATTTTTCAATTTCAACCTTACCATTCCAAGTGCACTCAAGTGTGAAGGATCGCATACGAGGGAGCCCGGTGCTTGCGGATTGCCAAGGACCTCACTACGTTGCTATTAACCACTCGTTTTTCGTCTATTTTCTTCCCTAGCCTCGAGCTAGTAGTAAGTGACTCTAAACCTCTTCTTGATCTTGTCTAGAGTGGTTAATAAAAGTTTCGTCGGTTAAAAATTACGAACATATAAGATCAAAGTCTAAAAGTTTACTAAAGTGATGAACAAGGTGGTTAATGGATGAATATGTGTGTAAATCATGTAGATCTTGTGTGGTTATGATGATTGGGTAATTATCTGATGCTTTACTGAATGATATTAGTATATGATGTTGTTGTGGTCACTAAACTCGTTAACGGAATCGATCGAACATGATTTAGATGGTTAAACACTTTAAATCAGAATCTGTCTAACTTTTACAGCCCACTTCTGTTGGCTGTAAACAGGTCTTAACCTCAACGAAAAATTGATATTTTGAATCTAAAATATGTTATTATGAAATACGGTTCTAATGGCACCGGAATCGTAATTTTTGGACTCCGTTTACTATTTTTAAAGTGTTAATTCGTAACAGCTACTTAAGCTGAATTTTGACAGCAATAAATGGGTGTCTTACTTTCAGTCGTAACCTGAGTTTTGTGATGAATCGGACCATGAAAATTTTACTGTAGATGATAACTGAAGTATTTGTAATTACCCCACTGGAATTTCGCAAATCGGACTTACGATGAATTGGTAATAAATTGTTTCGTGGACTGTGGTCAGAAATACATAAATCTGAGTTCAGTCCCGAATATGAATTTTTATAAAATATTGGTGATAAACCGGACCCCGATATTTTTACAAAATAAAATATGGAATGTTTATGATGTTCTATAAAAATTTGGGAATTTTTGGAATAATCTAACTATTTTATTTAAATGTCCGAAAACAGCCGGTTTTGAGTATTAATGCTGAAACGACATAAGTAGTGATTTGCGTGTCTAAATGTCGAGTATGCTATCTGTGAATGATTTGACATGTTATATATGTTATGTGCATTATCGTATGCTTGATTTTGAGTGGGGAATGGACGGGAAACTTAGATGGGCATAAACTGTTACAGTGATGCATGTTGTGTGCTAGATACGTGTAGGAACTTTGTGTTCTATTTGAAAGCCACTAAATGACTAACTGGTAAATCATACTAGGACGTGATTGACCGACCTTGACTGTTAGCTATATTGAGAATCTAACCGAGCAAACCGAGGTGAGTTCACACCCTTACTAAGGCATGGGATTCCCGGTGGTTGGGAATGGGATTGAATAACTATTTATATTATCAACACTACTAGACTACCTACTACTGTCCTCGGATTGGGAAGGGCACGTACGTAAAACCTACGTACACTCACACCTACTACTGTCCTCGGATTGGGAAGGGCACGTACGTAAAACCTACGTACACTCACACCTACTACTGTCCTCGGATTGAGAAGGGCACGTACGTAAAACCTACGTACACTCACACTCACTACTGTCCTCGGATGAGAAGGGCACGTACGTAAAACCTACGTACATACATACTTAACACCGTCCTCGGATTGGGAAGGACTCTTATGGATACGCCTAGTCTAGTAACATACATAATGGGAAGCCCCCACTAAATATCGTAAAGGTTTGGGAATCAAGAATAATGGGTAATACTTGGTTATGAAACGAACTTCCGATTCCTGATACGAACTCATCAACTAAACAACCAAACGTGAACTCACTCAACTTTCTTGTTGACTAGTTGTTACATGCCTTACAGGTCGCTAAATGCTTGGAGCTTGCACGGGGAAGGAGTCGTTGTGGAACATGGGTTGTTATATCCCATACTTAATAATGGAACTTTATAAACCTATGGAACTTATGTTTGATACTTTAAACTTATGAACTATGAACTTATGTTTTGAACTCACGTTTACGCTTCCGCTGTTTAAACCAAACAAGGTTAACTAGCTTTGGTCACCAATCGTATTATGTTTGGTTTTATTTACTTAATTGAATTGTTCAATATGATTGGTGGCTCGATCCTGGTCATGTCACGCCTCCAAGCGGTGATACTCCGCATGGTGGATTTTGGGGGTGTGACAAATGACGCTTCATATACTTGTATATAAGTATCCCTCTTACATTGCAAACATAATGTTATTAAGGTTACTAGAAGTTCAGAACCCTAACCAATGTTGTTCGATCTTTTCAACTTCATGTTTTCAAACTCTCACAAGTTTCCTCTAAATAAATTTCGGGACGAAATTTCCTAAAGTAGGGGAGACTGTAACACCTGTGCCTTCACGGCCATCAAACAAATTCCAAACCAATGAAACATTCATACTTGGGATTTGTAAAAATATGTGTATCGTTTACACATATCAACTCTTGTTCGATTTCAAACTCTAAATCGCTTTCTGGAAGGTTATACGCGCACCGATGCGTAAATATAACCAGTTTAATGGAACGAACACTCCGGAAAAGTGAAATAGGCTTAACATACCTTAAATAACCTTTACATAACTTAGAAATAAGTTCCGAAGGCTTTGGTATGGCAAAATCAAGTTAAATCGCTTACAGGGACTAAAGTTGACAAACTGCGAAAGTATGCCAATTTGAACTGTAACAGACATTCCAGAACATGACCATAAGTTAAACATACCATAAATATCCTTTACATAGCTTATAAATAGGCTTTGAGAGGTTCGGTATGCTAAAATAAACTTTTGGGTCATTCAGGGACTAAAAGTGCATAAGTTTGCATTTTCGAGCATAACTTACGTTCTGAATACCTCCGGACATCCAAAAATTTATGTAAGCATGACTATATTATATTTTAGTGTTCTCCATAAGAAAAATCCATTCGTCGCGTCATTTGGATCGTTTTTCGCGCTTGTGCGCATTCCGTCGTAATTAAGCGAACATCGCGATCATACGGCCAAACGAACCTACATCCTAGATATTTTTGAGCATATTTTGGGTTCCCTATACTTTAACTTCATTTTAGATCCTTGAAATGAGGTTAACGGGGTTCAAACGCATCGAAAATCGCTTAAACAAGGTGCAGGGACCATTTCTGTAAAATCTGCCAAAAAAGGGGCCTAGCGTGACGCGAGGGGCCTTAGCGTCACGCGAGCCCCCTTCTGACCAGGTTAAGTGTATTTAACATCAGATTTACAGCTGTTTAATTCTCCACCACACATTCTAACATGCTTAGTCAGCTGATAAGGATGGATTTTAGGCACCATAACTTTCCGACACTTGTACGGATACGATTAAGGCACGAAATTCGACAAGTGATCTTAACGGTTCGGGTATTCCTATAAATACCCATTCACCCCCATTGCTAAAATCACTAGAATCTTGATCTTAGGAACTCTAAGTTGAAACCATTGTTTCATACCTGAGATTCTTGGATCGAGATTAGCATTCGGGGACCCTTCGTAAGTATTCTTTCGTTCTTTTCCTTATTTTATTGCTTTTCGAGTCAGAAAGTCAAACTTTGTTTGACTTTCAGCGTTGACCAGTAATGGTCAATGCGAAGTTCGTTTGAACTTCGCAACGTGAGTGTAATCACGTTGGTTATAGTCCCTTGGGACTATGCCTACTGATTACCACGTTGTCTAGGGTCGTAGGGTAAGCGATCTAATAAATCGCTTATACCTCGAACCCGACCCATTTGGTCGATCATTAAGATCCGACCAAATACATTAGGTGACCATAGTAGGTAGGGAATGACCTTCCAAGGTTATACCCTATGGTCACATCGTTTGAGTAGTTGTATGATAGGTAGTTTATATGCCTTAGGTAAATTACCAGAATACCCTTTTCATGTATAATTGGTAATTAAGCATATGTAACCTAAACCTTTGTCATATAACTGATTATGTAACATGTTTAGGCATATTCTACTTGTCATAGGACTAGTTAGGCGGTCTGAACGCGTTTCACGCGCACGACGCGTTAAAGTAGCATAAGCTACCTTAATGGGTCGCGATGGGTCGAAAGCACTTAGGTTTGGTTTCATTGTAGTATGTAGGCCTTGTTAAACCATATCATATGAGTTCCAATACTCGTTTGGTTTACCAAGCCTCATCCTATCCGATCTCCCGATTTAAGTCCGGTTTATTTATATAGTTTTAGATTGCTGACTGATTCCGTGCTCCCTCTAGCTTTGTTTGGTTGTTGTTCAAGACCTCTAAGCATTCTCAGGCGAGTACATTATTCCCCTATTTTACTGCTTTCAATTGTTTTGGGGTGACTCATATGTGCTAAATGTTTTCAAGGTTTTTAACGATGGTATCAAAACGATTTCGATATTATAACGATGGTTTCAAAAACGATTTAAGACGATTTATACAAAACTAATAACGATTTCGATAAGGTGAATGAACTTGTTGGTTGGGTTACATAACAAATGACATTCATTAGCAATGATCAAGCCGACCAGTATTAGGTTATGGTACCATAGGATCTGACAAGTCCCGTTATTTACTACACCCGTAGTTATGTGTGGGTTTTGTGGGTAGCGACTGAATCTGAAATTGTTAATTTACTCTTTGGTAAGGGTTTATTAATGCGAGTTGTTAATTTACTCTTTGGTAAGGGTTTATTAATGCGAGATGTTAATCTATCCTTTGGTAAGGGTTTATTAATGCGAATTATTAATCTATCCTTTGGTAAGGGTTTATTAATGCGAGTCAAGAAGGTTTGAATGTTATTAGCGAGATGACCATATAAGTAGTTTCACGACCTAAAACGAATTTAACGATTGGGTAAACAATTGGTTTTCACACGATGTTTTAACGATTGGGTAAACGATTGGCTTCAAAGCGATATACGATTGGGTTTTGGTTATATATATTACATGATTTACATTGGGCATGTACATTACTTTGGTGGTTTGGTTTGATTAAGTGATTAAGTAACGATGCGTGTGTAATATGATACAAACATGGTGGATACGCCGCTGGTACTTCCTATATATAAGTGTTTGTATGGTATTACATATTGTAGCGTTATTTGAATCATTTCAGTTTGAGACATAGAACATTTTATACAAGTAACATACTTTTCACAAGACAATTATTTACAAACAACTTATCTTATACAAACTCATTTTACATGGTTATTCATTTAATCATGCATTATTCTCTTATTTATACATATCACTTTAACTTATTATTTTTCAAATGATTTACAAAGACAAAGCAAATTACAAGGTTCATGACTAAACATTTTCTTAAAACAGAAGTCATGAATCTTATTTTTCACAAAACCTATGTACTCGCCAGCATTTCTTTGCTGACCTCGTTTTCACATATGTTTCAGGTATTGTTGAAAGATATCGATTGATAGGATGCATGCTCACATAGGACTGGACAAGGCCTTAGTGACTCAATAATAATGATAGACTATGTTTAAATTGTGTATTTAGATTTCCAGAAAATGTAATTATTCAATGTTTAATAAAACGAAACACTTTTTGGTATCCATGGTTATGAAACATTAATTCTGTTGCAACACGCCCCGATGTTTCCGCCGCGATTTGTTGTTTTACGCGATCGGGGTGTGACATTTCGCTTCGAGCTTAAGCTCAAGTTGACGTGGTAATTCCGTACCTATCAAATTTTGTGAAACACAAAATTGTTGAGCTTGAAGGACACGAGTTTGAATATCAGATAAAGTACAAACAGAATGAAGCTTGACTCGCTCCTTTCAACTAAGCGCATCAGCTATGACATTCGCCTTACCAGGATGGTAGCGAATCTCACAATTATAATCATTTAAGAGCTCAACCCAACGTTGTTGCCTCATGTTCAGCTCTTTCTGATTGAGAATATGCTGGAGAGTTTTGTGGTCTGTGAATACCACACACTTTGTGCCATAAAGATAGTGTCTCCAGATTTTGAGAGCAAAAACCACATCTCCTAGCTCAAGATCATGAGTCGTATAATTCTTCTCATGAACTTTCAGCTGTCTTGATGCATAAGCTATCACTTTACCTCGTTGCATAAGAACGCAACCAAGTCCTAGATTTGACGCGTCACAATAGGCAACAAAATCATCGTTTCCCTCTGGCAAAGATAGAACAGGAGCATCACATAGCTTCTGTTTCAGCGTTTGAAACGCTTCTTCTTGTTTAGGTCCCCACTCAAAAGGCTTATTCTTCTGAGTCAAAGCAGTGAGTGGAACCGCAATCTTCGAGAAGTTTGAAATAAACCGTCGATAATATCCAGCAAGACCAAGAAAAGATCGAAACTCTGTCGGTGTTGTTGGTGTGTTCCAATCCTTAATAGCAGCTATTTTGGATGGATCCACATGAATACCTTGCTCGTTGACTATATGACCCAAAAACTGAACTTCTTTAATCCAAAATTCACACTTGGAGAACTTGGCAAAAAGTTGTTCCTTCTTCAGGAGTTCCAAAGTCAAACGAAGGTGTTGCTCGTGATCGGCTCGAGACTTTGAATAAACAAGAATATTGTCGATAAACACAATGATGAACTTGTCTAAATAAGGTTTACAGACCCTATTCACTAAGTCTATGAAGATAGCTGGGGCATTTGTCAAACCAAAAGGCATGACAGTGAACTCGTAATGCCCATATCTCGTGCGGAAAGCGGTTTTGGGAATATCTTCTTTGAGAACACGAAGTTGATGATACCCAGAACGCAGATCGATCTTGGAAAAACTTGTAGCACCTTGCAACTGATCAAAGAGATCATCAATTCGAGGTAGGGGATATCGATTCTTGATGGTAAGCTTATTAAGCTCACGATAATCGATACACATATGAAAAGATCCATCTTTCTTTTTCACAAAGAGGACAGGAGCACCCTAAGGCAAAAAGCTTGGACGGATGAATCCTTTATCAGATAACTCTTGAAGTTGTTTAGATAATTCTTGCATCTCAGATGGTGCAAGACGATATGGTGCTTTCGCAATCGGGTTGGCATTGGGTACAAGGTCAATATGAACTCGACTTGATGAACTGGAGGCAAACCAGGCAGTTCATCAGGAAACACCTCTGGATAATCCCGAATAATCGAAATATCCTGAATACTCTTGCTCTTGCATTTCTCCTCGGGGACATGTGCTAGAAAAGCAACATATCCTTTTCGTAAATACCTTTGGGCTTTCGTACACGACATGAGTTTCAAACCACCTAATGGTGTCTCGCCACGAACTTCCAGAACATTGCCAGACGAAAGGGGAATACGAACAATCTTATCGAAACAAACCACCTCAGCATGATGTTTGGTTAACCAATCCATCCCCACAATAATATCGAAACTCCCAAGTTGCATCGGTGTGAGGTCAATAGGAAAAAGATGGTTATCAAGGTTCAACTGACAATCACGAATAACGGAATCGAGAACAAGAGGCTTACCAGTAGCAACTTCGACAGATAAGGGTTTCCTCAGTTTAGTTCTAGGTATCGCAAGTAAAGGCTCAAAAGATAACGAAACAAAACTTCTATCGGCACCAGAATCAAAAAGAACAGAAGCAAGTTGATTGTTAACAAGAAACATACCATTGACAGTGAGGTTGTCAGCTCGAGCCTCGTTTGCATTCAGATTGAAAGCTCATCCATGAGCGGGGTTTACATTGGCATTTACGACGGAATTCTGATTAGCAAGCCTCGGATAATTGTTGCGGAAATGACCCATTTCACCGCAATTGTAACACGAACCTGGTGGAAATCTCGCAGCATTCCCCTGAACCTGTGCTGGAACCTGAGCAACCTGATTCTGACCCAAATGACAGATGTTGGCCAGATGCCCAAGTTTACCACACGTAGTGCATTGCTTGCAAGCTTGTTGTGCAACATGATGACTGTTGCAGCGAGCACAATGAGGTGCGGTACCAGCATATACTTTCTTCACAGGAGGTTGAGCCGGTGGGTTCTGAGGATTCTGAGCATTTTGTGCTGTCACTGCAAAATTCTGAGAACCCTTTCGCTTTCTCGATTTCTTCGAAGACTATCCCTTCTTCTTTCCCTTACCCTTGTCCTTGTCTTTAACAGAATCGGCCGACTTCTTCTTGTCACCCTTCCGGGTAAGTTTACCCTTCCTGACTTGAGACTCAGTCAGGGTAGCAGACAACTCGATCGCTTGACGAACAGTAGTAGGATTACTGCCAGTCACAATGTCTTGCACAGAATCGGGTAAACCATCAATATATCTCTCTATCGCTTTCTAGAATGGGGTAACCATAGTGGGACACAACAAACTCAGCTCTTCATAACGATCCGTATACGTAAGGTGTTCTCCCCCATCTTGTTTCAGATCATCGAATTCTCGTTTCAACGCTCGAATCTCATGACGGGGACAGAACTCTTTCATCATGAGAGCTTGAAGCTCTTCCCATGTTTGTGCCAATGCCACTTCGTGTTAGTGCATACGTCTGTCAACTTCGTCTTGTATCGAGTCTAGTTTTAGAATTGTTAGATCAGGGCGCGTTATATGAGAAAATAGGAGGTTTTAGGGATTGTTTAAGGTGATTTAGCTTGAAGGTAGTGATTTAGCTTGAAAGTGACTTGTGACACTTTCAAGCGAAATCAACATGAAGTGATTTCGCTTGAACTATCACCTGACACCCTCAAGCAAAATCATGGGTCCTATAAATACCTTTCAAGCGAATTCATTTGTAACGCTCTTTTTTCCGGTACCGAACTGCTGTCGAAGCATCGTTTGATATGTAAACTGATTTTAATCAATATACAAGACAGTTAATAGTGAAACAAGTTGTTTTTCATGTCTGTTTCTTAGTTTCCGCCTCTGAAACAGATTAGAGCTCTTCCGATTGACTCATTTGGGTCATTACACGATCCTACAAGTGGTATCAGAGCTCAGGAAGAAGAGTTCTTGCCAAAACAGCTTCATTTTCTGACTTCTACACTTTCTTTTTGAAATTGAAACTGTTTTCACGGTCAAAAAGTTCTGATTTTCACATATTGTGGTCGAAACTATGTTTTAAGTAATCCTTAAAAGAATTAGACATTAATTCGGCTTAAAACTGGTAAAATTACTTGATTTCGCTTGAGAACAGATCGAAAATGGTGATGTCAGCAGATTGATTTCGCTTGAGTTAGAGGTTTCGCTTGAAAGTTGATCAGATTTCGCTTGAATACGTAGTTTCACTTGAGAATTGATCAGATTTCGCTTCTAGATGTGATTTTGCTTGAATTGTTTTTGGTTCAGTTGTGATTTCGCTTCAAGGGTATTTCGCTTCAACAGAGATTTCGCTTGAACTTGTTTTCTGGTAAAAATATTATTCCGAAACATGGCTGAGGAATTCTACAATGCGTTCGCTACACCTGTTGCACCAGTTACTACTGCTGAAACTCTATACAGTGAGAATGAAACTGGAACTCATCAGAAACCGCCAAAATTGATGTACATTGAAGATTTTCCAGGATGGAAAAATCGTTTTGAGAACTGGGTGCAAGCTTACAAATTTAATGCATGGTGTTCATTGTTGAAAGATTATGAAAAAACCAAATAATGAACGTGGGATTGAAAAAGCTATTTGTGACTATTTAGAGGGTGACAAATTGAAATTTACAAGTGAGAAAATGATGATCAGTATTCTTCAACAAGCGATTAAAGAAGATATATTTGTTTTGCTTCAACATGATAATACAGCTAAGTCAATTTGGGAAGCATTGATTCAGAAATTCAAAGGAAGTGCAGATATGATTAAAAATAAAAAGGCGTTATTGAAGAAATCGTTTGATATGTTTTCAGCTTTCGACCATGAAACAACAAAGCAGACAATTGATAGATATTGTCATCTAGTTTTGGAAATGAAAAGATTTAACATTGAGAAAAATTATGATGAGTGGGTTGATAAATTAGCTGAAGCATTACCACAACATAAGTGGGGAACGTATTTGATGATTTTAAAACACACAAGAAAGTCTGAGAGTATGAATCTGGCACAATTTATTCAAAAGATTGAAGAACAGGAGCTGGATATTCAGAAAACTGCTATAATGACGAATCCAAATGCCAAACAAGATGTCAGTTTGTATTATCGAGGAAACAAGTTTGAGGCTACCCCCAGTTCTAGTCCAAAGATGCAAACTGGTTTTAGTCCTGACAGTTCGTCTGAAACAAAGGGTAGTAATGTGACACAGAGTGGTGGATCTTCATCTGCATATTCAAGCTTTGATCCAAACTTTAAAACATCAAGTCCTCAACAACAGAATTCAACAAATCTGCAGTGCAATGTTACGTTGAACATTCAAAATGGTCAAAATTTGTCTCCAGAGATAGCCAAGCAACACATGGCATCACTCGTTGCTATGTTGGAATCATATGAAGGTTTGATTGCAGGCAAGATTGGAAATCCGATGCTTACAAAAGAAGATTATGACCAAATTGATGCAGAGGAACTTGAGTTGATGGATGTGAAGTGGTGTTTGGCCAGTGCTTGTTGGTGTCACACCCCCAAAATCCACCTGTGGAGTACTACCGCTTGGAGGCGTGACTGACCAGGATCCAGCCACCAATCATATTGAACAAGCATATAAGTAGTTATAAAATCCAACCAATACAATTGGTGTTCAAACAAAACATGGTTTAAGTTGTAAGCGGAAGCATAAGTCTTAAAGCCAAAACATAAGTTTAATTGTTTTAAGTTTAACATGGCACACAGCCGTCCATGTCCCACAACGACTCTTCTCCATGCAAGCTCCAGCTAAGTACCTAAGGACCTGCAAAGCATGTAGTAACGAGTCAACAACAAGTTGAGTGAGTTCACGGTTGGGTGTACGTTTTAAGTTGTTTCGAAAACAGTTTCCTTTATCTGGCATCCTGCCGTGGGGGTTACCCCATAGTTGAAAACGTGACTTGTTTATTCCCGGTTACTCTGGCTATCCAGCCGTGGGGGCTACCCCGTGTTAGTTATCTGGAATTTCGGCCGTGGGGGCTACCCCATGTATACACTAGACTCGTTACCATATCGACTGCTGACTGTAGTCATGTTTATGTGCCCTGAAACTGTCAATGTCTATCATCATTGACATGCCCCAGATCCATTAGTTCACGCCCGTCCTCTGCGGCACGGTGTGAGGTTTGTCAGACCTAAATAGCGCTATCTAACTAATGACCCGCTCGCCATTGGCCCGGCGATTAAGTCGATACAAAATGAGGGACTTCAAGATAGAGTTTTGGTCTAGTACGAGTTATCTGTCCGTGAGGACGAGGAATTACATTCCTGAACCATTGCTGTCCTACCCAAGGAGGACGAGGAACCCATGTTCCTTAACCCCAATTCCCGACCCCTGGGAATCCCATGCTTTGTAGAGGGTGTGAACTCACCTTGGTTTGCTCGGCAGATACACAGAAAAGTCAAACAAGCAATATTGTGGTTACTCACGTCCTATCATAGTTGTATCATACAATCAGGTTCGTATTCAAGTAATACACGTATGTTTCTACACGTATGCTAGCACATTGTATTCAAGTATCATTCATGGCTTTCACGTATAAGCATGGCAGTTTGCAAGTAATGCATACGAGTTGAACGAACAGTAACATGCCCATAATTAACAAAGTCCAAGGTCCGGCCCAAACACTAAGCCCATAATAAAGCAAGTCCATACAGCGTACACAAGTGTGTGGTCTCGAGTTGTGCTCTTATGTTCTCGAGTCGCAAACATGTTGGTTTCGAGTCGCAACCAGGTGTTCTCGGCTCGCAACCTGAGTCGTAAACGGCGGTCTCGAGTTATCATGGTCACGGTCTCGAGTCGCAACGGGACTCGTAACCGTGGTTTCGAGTCATTCATGCATCAGGCGGTCTCGAGTCGCAACCGGACTCGAAATCATGGTTTCGGTTCATGCTGTTTTGGTCTCGAGTCGCAACCAGGCGTTTGCGACTCGCAACCTGTGTCGCAATCGGGGATCTCGACTCATCATGCGGTGGTTTCGAGTCGAGACAGGAGGTTTCGGTTGGGAACATTTGCTGAATTCAATATTGTACTTGGCCAATAAGATTTCACTGTTGTGATCTCATGTACTATCCAATAACAATACACTAACATGTCTAATTGTCTAACACTTAGCCAATATAGATCAAACATGGCAATTTTCAAATATCATAACACATTCATATCCCATTCATCATGTTCTTCAAATATTCAAGTAGTTCATCATCATTCATATGAACCTAAATCTAACGAAAATCATGAACAACTTATCAACATCTATGATATCAACACAATAAATCACCCTAATAGTAAGCTTTCGGTTCTTAACACAAGAGTATACAATCCGAATTATATGAACATCAACAACCATGGTTTAAATCACATTTAGACACAAGACATCATGAGTTCATCATGCCACATATCCGAAATCAAAGCATGTTAGCCAAACATCATCATACACATCCGATACATGAGAACATCATCATTTGTACAATTATTCTAGCTACACCATGTCATTCACAACATTTAACAATAACAACAACATAGAACACTAACCGGTTGTGAGATGGTGCCGAGTTGGTAAGGAAGATGAGTGTCCGAGTGATGATGATGAGCTTAACCGGGTCTCCTTGTGGTCACCGGTTTGATCCGAGAAGAAGGAGAAGAATGTTGTAGCCTAGGGTTTTAGTGAGAGGAAGGGGGAGTGTGTGTGTAGGTTGCTCAAAAGTGGTGATGTTGGCTCACTACAAGGGTTATATACTAGTTTCTATGTTGATGCACCCTAATGGGTTCTCGAATAGGCTAAAGGGGTGTGTGGCCCAACCGGCCCACATGTTGCATCGTTCACTCGAGACCACATGGTCTCGAGTCGGGTTTTCGGCCCACTTAAACATATACACATATTCTACACACAAGCATGCATATAAACATAACACATACTCGTACAAAGGTTCACTTATCATTAATCACACAAGATAACTAGTCACACGTTCATGCTACATCGGGATACAAGAAAGGTTCTAAATTTCGAGTTGTCACATCATCCCCAAGTTGAAAGAAATTTCGTCCCGAAATTTGGTAAGCACTCACTGAGGAAGCTAGTTAAGTTGTATGGTTTTCCCGGTTTTCCTGGGGTGTCACATCCACCCCCCGTTGATCTGGAATTTCGTCCCGAAATTCCGTAGCTTCGGCCTCTGTAGTGGGTGTACTGTTTGCGAACAGTTGGGGATACTTTTGTTTCATCTGATCTTCGCGCTCCCAGGTGAACTCTGGGCCGCGACGTGAGTTCCAACGAACTCGAACAAGAGGTATTCTAGTGCTCTTGAGGACCTTAACATCCCGGTCCGTGATTTCGACTGGTTCCTCGACGAATCGTAACTGTTCATCGATGGTGAGTTCCTTCAGAGGAACTACGTGGGTCTCATCTGACGGACACTTCTTCAGATTCGACACGTGAAAAACGTTGTGAACTGCACCGAGTTATGCTGGTAAGTTCAGTCTGTAGGCCACCCTGCCTATTTTCTAAATGACCTCGAAAGGTCCAACGTATCGTGGGTTGAGTTTGCCGCGTTTACCAAAACGAACCACACCCTTCCAGGGTGAAACTTTGAGTAGTACCCGCTCCCCAACCTGGAGCTCAAGCGGTTTCCTGCCCATGTCGGCGTAAACCTTCTGACGTTCGCGAGCTGCCGTCATGCGTTTTCGTATTTGAGCAATTTGTTCGGTCGTGTCTACCACATATTCTGGACCAGTGATCTGACTATCTCCCACCTCTGCCCAGCAAAGAGGTGACCGGCATTTATGTCCGTACAATGCCTCAAATGGAGCAGCTTTAATGCTGGTGTGGTAGCTGTTATTGTACGAGAATTCCACAAGTGGCAGATGCTTTTCCCAGCGGTTGCCAAAGTCGATTACACATGCACGAAGCATGTCTTCTAAGGTTTGAATAGTGCGCTCGGACTGCCCGTCCGTCTGAGGGTGGTACGCTGTGCTCATGTCTAATCGTGAGCCAAAGGATTTGTGCATTGCTTGCCACAGTTCTGAAGTAAAACGCGCATCTCGATCCGAGATAATGGAGGTGGGCACCCCGTGCCTCGAAACAACTTCCTTAAGGTATATTTCTGCAAGAGTGGAGAATTTATCCGTTTCCTTGATGGCCAGGAAGTGTGCAGACTTTGTGAGTCGATCCACGATCACCCAAATAGTATCGTTTCCGCGCTGGGACCTAGGTAGGCCAGTAACAAAATCCATGGAAATCTGTTCCCATTTCCATTGTGGTATCTCGGGTTGTTGGAGTAGGCCTGAGGGTTTCTGGTATTCAGACTTGACTCTTGCACAAGTCAAACACTTGCTGACGTAAGTTGCTATGTGGGCCTTCATGCTAGGCCACCAATACGTGGTTTTGATGTCGTGGTACATTTTATCCGAGCCGAGATGTACCGAGTAGCGAGACTTGTGTGCTTCGTCCATCACAAGCTCTCGTAGGTTGCCATAGAGTGGGACCCAAATGCGTCCCGTTATGTAGTAAGCACTGTCTTCCTTTTGTTCTATTCGTTGCCTTGATCCGCGTAGGGCTTCAGCCCTGACGTTTTCTGGTTTCAGTGCTTCTATCTGAGCAGCTCGTATCTGGGAAGGGAGACTAGAGTGGATCATGAGTTGTAAAGCTCGCACGCGCTTAGGCGCAGTGTCCTTCCGACTGAGGGCGTCAGCCACGACATTGGCCTTGCCCGGGTGATACCTGATTGAGCACTCGTAGTCATTCAGTAGTTCGACCCATCGTCGTTGCCGCATATTCAGTTCCTTCTGCTTGAAGATATGCTCGAGACTCCTGTGGTCGGTGTAGATCGCGCACTTGGTACCATACAGGTAATGCCGCCACAACTTAAGTGCAAAAACAACAGCTCCCAGCTCTAAATCGTGCGTAGTGTAGTTATTTTCATGAACTTTAAGTTGGCGTGAGGCGTAGGCTATAACTTTATCTTGTTGCATCAACACGCAACCAAGACCTTGAATTGATGCGTCGCAGTAAACCACAAAGTCGTCTGTGCCTTCTTGCAAGGAAAGGATAGGTGCGCTACAAAGTCTATCCTTTAGGTGCTGAAATGCCAACTCATGTGCGTTTCCCCAGCGATAGACAACGCCCTTCTGCGTTAATGAGGTGAGAGGCTGTGCAATCTTGGAAAAATCCTTTATGAATCTCCGGTAGTATCCTGCCAAACCCAAGAATTGGCGAATTTCCTTTGGTGTACGAGGTGCAGGCCAGTTCTTAATCGAGTCTACCTTGGATGGATCAACATGAATCCCATCCTTGTTTACCACGTGGCCTAGGAAATGGACTTCTCGAAGCCAGAAGTCGCATTTCGAGAACTTTGCATAAAGCTGTTCTGTTCGAAGGAGTTCCAGGATAAGTCGCAGATGCTGCTCGTGTTCCTCCCGACTCTTGGAATAGATCAGGATGTCGTCGATGAAGACTATAACGAACTTGTCCAGGTAAGGCTTGCACACTTGGTTCATCAAGTCCATGAAAACCGCAGGTGCGTTTGTCATCCCGAAAGGCATGACCAAAAACTCATAGTGCTCGTATCGAGTTCTGAAAGCTGTTTTGGAGACGTCCTCTTCCCGGACTCTCAGCTGGTGATAACCTGATCTCAAATCGATCTTCGAATAGTAGCTCGACCCTTGCAGCTGGTCGAACAAGTCGTCGATACGCGGTAGAGGATAGCGATTCTTCACCGTCACCTTGTTGAGTTCCCGGTAGTCGATGCACATTCTGAAGGTACCGTCCTTCTTCTTTACAAATAATACTGGAGCTCCCCAGGGCGACGAGCTTGGACGAATAAAACCCTTATCTAGGAGCTCTTGTAATTGCGTGGAGAGTTCTTTCAACTCTGATGGAGCCAATCGATAAGGTGCACGAGCTATAGGCGCAGCTCTAGGAGCTAATTCGATCTGAAACTCGACTTGGCGATGAGGCGGAAGACCAGGTAATTCCTCAGGAAATACCTCTGGATAATCGCGTACAACTGGAAAATCTTCTATCTTCTTCTCTTTTTCTGAGGTGTCAGTAATGAGAGCCAAAATGGCAGTGTGCCCCTTTCGCAAGCACTTTTGGGCCTTAAGGAGAGAAATGACGTTCTCAACAGCACTCCTCTTGTCGCCATGAATCATGAGAGGTTCACCATCGGGACCTGGAATACGGACAACCTTCTCGTTGCAAAGAATCTCTGCTCGGTGTTGGGATAACCAATCCATCCCAATGACAACGTCGAAACTACCCAAGACGATAGGAATGAGGTCGATAGAGAAGGTCTGGTCAGCGAGAATAAGTTTACAACCCTTGACTATGTGTGTGGCTTCTAAACTCTTACCATTTGCTAGCTCTACGGTGTGCTTGTTGTTCAAAGGGGTTGGAATACGCTTAAGCATTCGACTAACTTCTAGTGACATGTAGCTAGTGTCGGCACCCGAATCAAATAAAACTGAAACATAAAAGTCGTCGAGAAGGAACTTACCCGCCACAACATTGGGGTCATTCCTTGCTTCACCTTGGCCGATCACAAACACCCGTCCCCTGGCGCCATTGTTGTTGTTGTTCCCATTGTTACCATTCCCCTGGTTGTTGTTATTGTTGTTGTTGTTCTGGTTCCTGTTCAGTTGGGGACAATCTCTCTTGAAGTGGCCCTCAGCTCCACACTGAAAGCATCCTTTGTTATCGCCTTGCTGTTGCTGCTGGCGTTGATTCTGTTGAGCTTGATGACGATTCTGATTGGCGGGGTATAAGCTCCTGCAATCCTTTGCAGCGTGACCAGGCTTGTTGCACCGATGACAGTTGCCCCTGGTGCATGGCCCGCTGTGGTGCAGGCTGCAGCGATTGCATTTGGGGTGATTTCCTTTGTACCCACCATGACTTTGACCACCAGACGATTGCTGATTAGGGCTCTTGTAGTCCTCAGTCTTTCTCTGCTGAGACTGGGACTGAACAGAAGTCGAACCCTTACTTGAAGTTCCATCCCATTTCCGTTTGTTGTCACTAGAGGTACCAGAAGTAGTTGCAGCACCTATGCGTTTTGGTAACTTGTTCTGCTCCACCGCCTGGTCCGTGAGACGGTGAGCCAACTGAACGGCTTGCTGGTAGGTGGCGAGGTTCGCTGAAGTCACATGACTTTGGATTTCTGGCACTAAGCCCTGAAGAAATAGTTCGATGCGTTTGATGGGAGGATCCACCATAGTAGGACACAGAATTGCCAGTTCGTTCGACCTTTTCACATAAGCTTCAATTTCGGACCCCGTCATCTTGAGGTTGAAGAACTCCACTTCCAGTTTGTGAATCTCATCACGGCTGCAGTATTCTTCCTTGATCATTTCCTTAAAATTCTCCCATGGGGAGGCGTTGGCAGCAACCAACCCCAGCATCTGAACCTGAGCGTTCCACCATGTGAGGGCTAAACCCTCGAGAGTACCGGTAGCATACTTCACCCTGCGCGCCTCAGGGCATTCGCACATTTCGAAGACAGATTCTAGTTTCTCAAACCAGTGTAGGAGACCTACTGCTCCTTCAGTGCCGCTAAAAGTAGTTGGTCGGCAGTCCATGAAAGTCTTAAAAGTGCACACGGGTGGTTGAACATGATGACCTATCGTGGGTGAAAGAAAAGACAGAGTTTAACACAAAGGTTGGTTCACGAGAGTAGGATCCTAAAGATCCTAGAATGAGTTCGGACTGCAGGATATACCTCCTGCGTGTGCAACTGCAACTGCTACGGCAACTCGTTCGTTGATCAGAGCCGTCAACTGGGCTTGTGTCAGGTTAACGCGTCCAGACATGATCTTCATATCAAGAAGAACGTGAGTGAGAGGGGTTTGCGAAAGTACGACGATAAAATAGAGTAAGCACGCACGTGTTCAAGCAACAGTAGTTATGCTAACCAAGCATACCATAAGCAATGTATTATGTAACTAATAAGTAGGCAATATACACAGACCATATCACCTAGAATGTCGAGCCTTGCATGTGGAGTGAAGCGTCGTTGTGGACCGTTGAGCACTGTACAGGTTATAGTCTGGTTTTAACAAAAACGTTTTTCCCCTTTATTAAAACCAAGTTCTCTATAACCAATGGCTCTGATACCAATCTGTCACACCCCCAAAATCCACCTGCGGAGTACTACCGCTTGGAGGCATGACTGACCAGGATCCAGCCACCAATCATATTGAACAAGCATATAAGTAGTTATAAAATCCAACCAATACAATTGGTGTTCAAACAAAACATGGTTTAAGTTGTAAGCGGAAGCATAAGTCTTAAAGCCAAAACATAAGTTTAATTGTTTTAAGTTTAACATGGCACACAGCCGTCCATGTCCCACAACGACTCTTCTCCATGCAAGCTCCAGCTAAGTACCTAAGGACCTGCAAAGCATGTAGTAACGAGTCAACAACAAGTTGAGTGAGTTCACGGTTGGGTGTTCGTTTTAAGTTGTTTCGAAAACAGTTTCCTTTATCTGGCATCCTGCCGTGGGGGTTACCCCATAGTTGAAAACGTGACTTGTTTATTCCCAGTTACTCTGGCTATCCAGCCGTGGGGGCTACCCCGTGTTAGTTATCTGGCATTTCGGCCGTGGGGGCTACCCCATGTATACACTAGACTCGTTACCATATCGACTGCTGACTGTAGTCATGTTTATGTGCCCTGAAACTGTCAATGTCTATCATCATTGACGTGCCCCAGATCCATTAGTTCACGCCCGTCCTCTGCGGCACGGTGTGAGGTTTGTCAGACCTAAATAGCGCTATCTAACTAATGACCCGCTCGCCATTGGCCCGGCGATTAAGTCGATACAAAATGAGGGACTTCAAGATAGAGTTTTGGTCTAGTACGAGTTATCTGTCCGTGAGGACGAGGAATTACATTCCTGAACCATTGCTGTCCTACCCAAGGAGGACGAGGAACCCATGTTCCTTAACCCCAATTCCCGACCCCTGGGAATCCCATGCTTTGTAGAGGGTGTGAACTCACCTTGGTTTGCTCGGCAGATACACAGAAAAGTCAAACAAGCAATATTGTGGTTACTCACGTCCTATCATAGTTGTATCATACAATCAGGTTCGTATTCAAGTAATACACGTATGTTTCTACACGTATGCTAGCACATTGTATTCAAGTATCATTCATGGCTTTCACGTATAAGCATGGCAGTTTGCAAGTAATGCATACGAGTTGAACGAACAGTAACATGCCCATAATTAACAAAGTCCAAGGTCCGGCCCAAACACTAAGCCCATAATAAAGCAAGTCCATACAGCGTACACAAGTGTGTGGTCTCGAGTTGTGCTCTTATGTTCTCGAGTCGCAAACATGTTGGTTTCGAGTCGCAACCAGGTGTTCTCGGCTCGCAACCTGAGTCGTAAACGGCGGTCTCGAGTTATCATGGTCACGGTCTCGAGTCGCAACGGGACTCGTAACCGTGGTTTCGAGTCATTCATGCATCAGGCGGTCTCGAGTCGCAACCGGACTCGAAATCATGGTTTCGGTTCATGCTGTTTTGGTCTCGAGTCGCAACCAGGCGTTTGCGACTCGCAACCTGTGTCGCAATCGGGGATCTCGACTCATCATGCGGTGGTTTCGAGTCGAGACAGGAGGTTTCGGTTGGGAACATTTGCTGAATTCAATATTGTACTTGGCCAATAAGATTTCACTGTTGTGATCTCATGTACTATCCAATAACAATACACTAACATGTCTAATTGTCTAACACTTAGCCAATATAGATCAAACATGGCAATTTTCAAATATCATAACACATTCATATCCCATTCATCATGTTCTTCAAATATTCAAGTAGTTCATCATCATTCATATGAACCTAAATCTAACGAAAATCATGAACAACTTATCAACATCTATGATATCAACACAATAAATCACCCTAATAGTAAGCTTTCGGTTCTTAACACAAGAGTATACAATCCGAATTATATGAACATCAACAACCATGGTTTAAATCACATTTAGACACAAGACATCATGAGTTCATCATGCCACATATCCGAAATCAAAGCATGTTAGCCAAACATCATCATACACATCCGATACATGAGAACATCATCATTTGTACAATTATTCTAGCTACACCATGTCATTCACAACATTTAACAATAACAACAACATAGAACACTAACCGGTTGTGAGATGGTGCCGAGTTGGTAAGGAAGATGAGTGTCCGAGTGATGATGATGATCTTAACCGGGTCTCCTTGTGGTCACCGGTTTGATCCGAGAAGAAGGAGAAGAATGTTGTAGCCTAGGGTTTTAGTGAGAGGAAGGGGGAGTGTGTGTGTAGGTTGCTCAAAAGTGGTGATGTTGGCTCACTACAAGGGTTATATACTAGTTTCTATGTTGATGCACCCTAATGGGTTCTCGAATAGGCTAAAGGGGTGTGTGGCCCAACCGGCCCACATGTTGCATCGTTCACTCGAGACCACATGGTCTCGAGTCGGGTTTTCGGCCCACTTAAACATATACACATATTCTACACACAAGCATGCATATAAACATAACACATACTCGTACAAAGGTTCACTTATCATTAATCACACAAGATAACTAGTCACACGTTCATGCTACATCGGGATACAAGAAAGGTTCTAAATTTCGAGTTGTCACAGTAGGAGAGCAGAAAAGTTTCAACAAATTACCGGTAGAGATGAGTTTCGAGGAATGTCTACTTCCCCATTGGGTTTTGACAAATCGAAAGTTACCTGTTTTCGTTGCAAAGGAAAAGGTCATTTTAAACGAGAATGCAAAAACCAAGAAGAAACCGGGAATCAAGAAAAGAACAATTATTATCAGAAATCAATTTTTCATCAGATTGAGCAACAACCATTCTCATCTCATGCCATTGACAATGGAAAGAAGAAAGCTTTAATCATTCATCAAGAAGATGAAAAAGTTGCAGAGGGTTTTAGTTGGGACAAATACATACCTGGTTCAGCTCTTGTTGCCCGAGTTCTGGAAGATGAAGCTAGTGAGAAAAGAATCCCGATTTTTCCAGATCTTGGAAGTGATGTGGATACCGATGATGAGGAAGAACATCTCAACAAAGCTATAAAAGGCATAGATTCTACTAGTTTTAATTTGTTTTTTGCAGATAAAATGGAGATACTGAATCAGAAGAAGATTGCCAGATTGAGAAGAGAGCTGGAAGCAGCAAGAATGCTAGCTGATGAAAAGGCAAAGACAGAAGCTGGAGAAACAAATGCTGAGGTAGTTACTAAGAAAGTTGTAGATAAAGTTGTTGAAGTGGAGAAAGTGGTGGAGAAAATAGTTGAAGTCGAAAAACTAGTCGAAGTTGAGAAAATAGTCGAGGTAGAAAAGAATGTTGAAGTCGAAAAGATAGTTGAGGTCATTAAACCGTGTTTGAAATGTGAGGAATCTTGCAAATAGTGTGAAGTGAAAGATAAGAAGATTCTTGATCTAGAAGAGATGAAAGAGAATTTGTTGCCCGATGTAAAGTATGTGAAGGAGTCATATGATGTTCTGAACAAAACAGTTGATAGTCTGAAAAGGACGAATTCAGGGATCGAGAACGCAATGACAAAGATGAGCGCAACACTAATGACAAAGCAGAGCGTCATAATTGAGTACATCGAAGACTGTGCTAAGCTAAAACAGGAAGTGGAACTTGAAAAAATTGAGAGTGAAAGGATTAAACGATTATTATTGAGTTATACTACTTGTGATTATTTGATTGATCGTGTTTATCCTACTGTTGCAGGTCTTGAAGCATTCATGGAGAAAAAGACTGAAGATACTGATACTAGTAAGAAACAAAGTGTCAAGTATAACAGATGTCCGCCCCCGATCCATGAAAGTTATTCTCCCAGGAATCCTAACAAGGAGTGTCTAAAAAAAGCAGTCAACATCAAGTTAAAGTCTGAAATCATTGATGAATTACCAGACAATATTGATGTTACATTCAGACAATATTGATGTTACATTCACAACGTCTGACACTGATCATGAGTCTGAGTTATTAAAGAAAGTGGTCGATCAGGTCTTGGATACGGATGAAGAGTCAAAACCGGAATCTAAATCTGAAAGTCCGAGTTCGTCAAAATAGAGTCCGAGTTCACCGGTTAAAAGGGTTTACAATAAAGAATTCTTGTTATCAAAATCTAATTTGAATGATGGATCAATCAAAGTGGCTTATACTTTGAATGATTCAGACAAATTATATTCTGATGAGGAATTTCCAATAAGAATTGTCAAAACTGAAATGATCAAATAGGTTTTCAAATTGACAGAAATTAATATTTCTGAAATAAAAGATTTAAATCTTGCTGAAAAACCTAAAAAGTACACTTCAAGAGTTCAACAGAGATTGAACAAGAAAAAGGGTTACAGTTCTGGTTATGGTTTTCAAAAGAAACCAAACCATAACTTTAACTTCAAAAAGAAAGGTTTAGGTTTCAGTTCTTCAGAAAATTATAAAAATGATAAAAAGTATAAACCAAAAACAACATTTGTTGTAGGAGGAAGTTCTGAAGATGAGCAGAAGAAACCATTCTGGAAACAGTCAAACCAAGAGTTTCTTGCTGAGACAAAGAGGAATGTGAAGAAGTTTGCTCAAAGAGTTGACAGAAGAACTTGCTTTAAGTGCCAAAAAGTTGGACATATTGCTTGGAATTGCCAACAGTCCAACAACACAAAACAGGAAGTAACTTCTAACTCAAAACCGAAAGAAAAACTTGTCTTTGAGAAGAAACAATCAACTGAGAAATCGAAAGTGTTTGATAATTCAAATTCTGAAGAAGGTGAAAGTTCAAAACGGTTTTACAAAAGAAGAGTTGATTTAACAAAACAAAAATGGGTTGTAAAATCTGATAGTAGTTCTGACAATGAATCTGATTCCATAAAATCAGAGGACTCATCTGTTGAGAAAAAGGTTGAGAATTCCGTTCCAGAGGTGAACGATGAGAATTTTCCAAAATTGTCGAAAAAAAATTTGAAGTTGAAGGTTGGTAAAACTGAGATTTCAGGTCAATTTTTTCCTGGTAACAAAGAATTTGATGTTGAAAAGGCTTTCAATGGGAAAGTCAAACATATTTTCGGGAAGATGGTTGATGGGAAGGTTAAAAGTGCAAATGATTTTTACAAATCAAAATGCTGGTGGGATAGATGTGTCCCAGAATCTCCCAAGGCTGGTCAGGCTTAGGGGAAAGCCTTTCCTAACTGAAATCCTGACTTGCCGGAGCTCTCAGGTTAGTAAGCATGGAGCAGGAATCGGCATCATTCTTGAAATGTTTGTTTGGAAAATCTACAGGTGATATCTTTATAGTGTTATATTTTGATTTACATATGGGATGGTTGGTGAGTGAACCTGCAAGTGGTTGAAGAAGGTTTTCATCTTCAAATGATTAATCAAGGTCATTAAGTTGAACTTGATTGGACCTTTCTTACAAGTGGTATTTTGAAGAACAAAATGATGAGTTTATCTCCTAACCTACAAGTGGTTTGAAAATCAACAAAACCAATTTTCTGGAAAAACCATTTGATTAAAACAAACTTAAGTGTTTTGAAATCACAATGGGAAAATAGTTTGTTGTGAGGGGGAGTTCTGATTGTTTATGCCAAGAGGATGGCGAAGTGAAATAATTCAATATCAGTTGTCACTTTATTGTACAGTTGGTTTTCAAATTTCCTAAAATGTGTTTGCATTTTAGGGGGAGTAAAAATTTTCAAAAAATCCAAAAACATTAGAAAATTTGAAAAAGGCAAAAACATGATAAATTTCAAAAATGAGTTTTGTTGTATAAAAGAGGAAATGATAGTAGATCAGTTAGACTATCACAGCATGCTAAAGAAATGGAATGATAAAATGTGATAAATGGTCTCATTAAAGATGTGACAATAGGCTCAGCTAGACTAGTAGATTTGCGATAACGATACAAATCTAAAATGTAAAAGCCAAGTTCTAGTGGGAAACAAGGTCAAAAGCATAGTTTTGTCCTTCTTGATTGTGTGCCTACTCAGTAATCGCTGATTGTCGAAAGACATAAAACTGGTTAAGTCTGTGAACTTTCACAACTTTGCTGAAAAGTCACTGTGATTGTGCATTTCATTTTGCAAAGATTTAAACTTGTTTTATTTCTTTATTTTGTTTAAGCATTGGACATCCTCTGCATATACGTGAGTATCGACCTGGATGTTATTGCCTAAACGTTCTGCTTTATTTTCTTTGGTGTTTCGTTTAAGCTTTGGACCTCCTTTGCGTATACGGAAGTATCGACCTGGTGGTTAAAGCCTAAACAACTTCAACTTGTTTTATTTTCTTATTTTGTTTAAACATTGGACTTTCTCTACGTATACGGAAGTATCGACCTGATAGCTAATGTTTAAACATTCTGCTTTGTTTTCGCACAAATCACAGTTGATAAAAGTTTGAAGGCATTACTTGAGTCAGTGTATTGCATTATAAGGGGATATGCTGAGATTGTGGGGTCCATAAGAATTTTGTGCAAAATTAATATACCTTAATGTATCGGTAAGCATTTCGAAAGTTTTTAGATTGAGTTTAAGTGGACAGCAATATCGTCAATCAATGTGAATCGTTTAAAACTTAAAATGTTTAAAGCTTAACGGTGCTAGTGATTGGTCACATAAACTAATATGATCCTCTTACACAAACTCACTAAAATATTGTTTGTAAATATTTCTTTATTACATTTTTTTTTTATTTCAAAAATCCAAAAAGATTTTTCAAAAATCCAAAAAGATTTTTGGTGTGTTTTAGCATAAATTTTGAAAAAAAAAAAAAAGATTTTCGACAACTGAGATTGAAGAGCTGATTTTCAAAATTCTGAGTGCTGAATATGACGAACAGGTTTGGGAAAGTTGGTTTGAAGATGTTTGAAAATAAAAATGATATACATCCAAGTGGTTCATCAGTGACTTACAAGATAAATCTTTTTGTTCGATTTTTGAAAATGATGTATTCAGGGTTGTGTCTTCAAGTGTTTAGCAAAGTTTCTAAATTTGTTATATATTATCTTTTATGAAACTTATGTTTTAGGTAGAGGATTTGCAGGAGATCCTGGTTGCAATGCTTGAACCTGTGAAAGCCAGACTACGATCCCAGCACAAGTTGAGGGGGAGTCTGAATGACAAAGAGATTGTGACAACCCTCAAAATTTCAGGTACTGTACAAATTAGTTAATCTTAATTACGTGCTTAATGACTGTGCTTGATTACAACTGATAATTTAAACTGCTCTATGATTCTATATCATATATACATGCATCACATTTTATACAGTCACTCCATTCATTACACACCAACATTAGTGACATACTTGATGCACTCAGCACAGTTGACACACTGAACGGTTGATTCAGAAATAATGCTGCCAATACCAGCACTTAGACAGACAATATTATTATGGCCAGTATGAGCCAGGGATAGAGTACTACACTGGTTTGTAGTGTAGGGAAGTGAGGACCATAAGACTGCGTCATTAGGTGATAGATATAATGCCGGGAAGTGCCTAAAACACGCGTTAAATACAGAATTCTGCTTTCTTTTATTAAATTCAGCATTTTATTATACCAGTAGAATATACAATTATAGCAGAGTAGTCCTGTATACTTTCCTAAGTGCCAGGAATGTTTTCATTACAAAAAGGATGCATAAAAGACGCTATACTGTACAATTTAACACTTTAACGGAACGATACGTAACCGAACAACCGGACAATGCCCGGGACACCAAAATTTTGTCAGAAACATTATTTTATTATGCTTAGATAATCATGGTCACAATAAATCCCCACACACTATTTAAACATGTCATACACCCACTATTTTAGAAAATACCCTTAACCTTCTAATTTAATACCTATTAATTAACAAAAAAAAATAATTTTCATTTTACCCCCCCCCCCCCAACCGAAATCTGCCAATGATTACAAAATATTATGTTTAGATTTTTGTTTTTGCCATCTTATTTACCATTGGACCATAGTTAAGCAATGATGGCTATGGAGTTGTAGGATGCATGTTTCCAAGGTGAAGATCATCATCACCATCAAACTCTTCACTCAACCCCTCCCCTTATTTTCGGTTCCCCCCCCCCCCCCCCCCCCCCTCCCCCCATAACCGATTTTCACCACCACCACCTCTCACATCCTTCATCTTCTTCATACAAGTCCCATTTCAAGCTTGGAAGTTCCTCCATAGAAGTGCAAGTTGAAGAGTTTTCAAGGAAGCTTGATTCAAGCCTTTGTCACTAACATTTCTCCATCATCTTTGCCCTAAGATTGTTACCCTAGCCTTGTGCTAGTAGTAAGTCCCTTCACACCCTTGTTCCATCTTGTTCTTGTTATGTTTAGTTTAAATGTTCATGGCACACAAAGGCTAAAACACGGAAAATATGAACTTGAAACCGTACATAAAATCATACATAAAAAGGTTTGCATGATGAAGTTATCAGGTTGGTTTGAGTTTGGTGAATGCATGCATGTTGGTTAATCATTAAGTTATTAACAAATCAAGGTTCGGACACTTGATAATATGTTTTTAGAATCACTAAACCTAAAATAAACTTGCTGATTGAGATTTCCAGCCAACTTCAACAGGCTGTAACTGGGTCATTTTTAATCGAAAAACTGAATTTCTGGAGTCTAAATTGTGTAATTTTGAACAACCAAACAAATGGCACTGGAATCGTAATTTTTCGAGATCGGTTACTATTTTTAAAGAATTATTTTTAGACAGAAGCTCAAGCTGAAATATTTCTGCTGAAAATGTGTGTTGTATTCAGAGTCAAAACCCGAAACCTGAGCAGAATCAGCTCATGGAATTTTTACTGTAGGTGGTCACTGTTCTTTCCGTGACCCTCCAACAGGAATTTCGTCAATCGGACTTACGATTGATTTTAGTGAATTTTTCCGTAAAACTGCAATCAGAGGTAACAAATCTGATTGCAGTTGGGTAAAAGAATTTTTATATAAAGTTGGTAATGAACTGGTCCCCGAAAATTTTACACAATAAATTTTGGATTATATATGACATTTTGTAAAAATTTTAGAATTTTTGGAAAAGGTTAACTATTTTATTTAAATACTCGAAAACAGTCCAGTTTGGTTTAATAAAGCTGAAAAGACGTAAATAGGGCATTTCATGTATGATTGTCGGGTTGGTTATATAGGAACACTCTACGAGATATTTGTAAAAGAAAATATTATGCTTTTAAGCATGGACCCCTCTATTTACAAAGGAGGCTATGGCGAAATTTTCCGAAAATTATAACACTTAGGTTTGCAGTCTGCGGACCACATCTGCAGGCATCTGCAGGAGAAGAGGTGGACCAAATGTTTGCAGTCTGCAAGGAGAAGAGGGTTTGTTTTTTTTCCATCTACAAAACCACTTCTCCCACTCTCTCTCTACAATCTCTGCCTCAACTCTCTCTCTCTACTCTCTCTCTACAATATGCAGACCACCACCGCCGCACCACCTCCGCCTTCACACCACCGCCATCATCTCCGCCATCATCACCGATCTCCGCCATCATCTCCGATCTGTTCAACCACCACCGATCGGTCTCCAATCTCTCTGATCTGTTCAACCACCATCATCTCCGATCTCCGCAATCATCTCCGATCTGTTCATCTCCGCCATCATCTCCTATCTGTTCAACCACCTTCATCTCCGATCTATTCATCTCCGATCTCTGCCATCATCTCCGATCTGTTCAACCACCATCGATTTGGGTTTCGATTTGGTAGCAGGGAAGAGTTGAGGCAGAGAAGTTTGGGTTCCGATCTGTTCATCTCCGATCTCCACCATCAGTTCCGATCTGTTCATCTCCAATCTCTCTCTCTCTCTCTCTATGGTATCTCTCACTCTCTCTCTCTCTGGATTCGATTTGGGTTTCGATTTGGTGGCAGGGAAGAAGGTGGAGGCGGTGGCAGGGAAGAAGGTGGTTTCGATTTGGGGGTGGCGGAGACGTGGTGGTGGAGGTGGTGGCGGAGATGGTGGCGGAGATGTGTGGTGGTGGAGGTGATGCAGGTCTGTGGGCAGGAGAAGAGGTGAGAAGAGGTCCGCAGACTTAAGGCCATGTCTGCATGGGGAAGAGGTGAGGCAGACGTTTTTGGTCTGCAGATCTTCTGGAAAACAAACAAGCTGCAGAGTTCAAACATCTGCGCGCGTCTGCGCGGCGCAGACATAAGTGGCCAGAAGTACTTCTGGCCAAAAAACAAACACCACCTTAGTATATATTTGCTTTCTAAGACTAAAATTTACTAGAACATTGAACGAACAAATACTTATCATGCGAATCTATAAGAAACGTGACTCAAAATACTAAACCCTAAGCCAAGGCACGGCCCGTTCGTCTAATAGACATCAGTACGTGTAGGTTGTCGTGTAGCAGACAGAGTTTAGTATCGGTACAAGACGCATTACAGTGAGTTCATGTCCCCCTTTTCTCTTAACTATTTTCAGTTTTTACATTTCGGGGGTGAAATACATGTTACAGACATTTACAGACTTATACAGACATTTACAGACATTTATTATGGTATGGTTAGCTTAAGGAGGGTTTTTACTACGCGATCATGTGAGTGATGGGTACAACGCTTAAGGCCATTAATCCTCATAGTAGGACCACGGGACATGAGTGATAGATCTATTTGGGTGTAGCGAGCCCACACCCATGAGGCCGGGGCGGCCCATAGTGGTGACTATGTCTTCATACCGGAGACAAATTTGCTAGGTTTGAGTCTTCCTGCATCATTTCACACATACTATTGGTTTTGCAACCCAATGGTGATCAGGTTTTTCCTTAATTGCTGCATACCAGGGACTTTTACTTATACAGACATTTTAAAGGCTTTTATATACTCACTTACACATGAACTCGCTCAACTTTTTGTTGACTTTTTCAAATTACATGTATTTCAGGGAATGAATAGGATCTGGCAAGTGGTGCAAGTTAGCTGCGTACTAGATAAGGATGTCATCCATGGTCATAGGGTTTTGGAAGTGCGACTCATTCCTGGACGGGTTGCATGTCTTAAATCCTCGTTTTGTTGGTAGTTTTTCGTCGAGTCTTATGAACTCAGTTTAAACAAAGTCATGTTTTGTAATATGTTTTGGGATTGTTTTTTTAAAAACAATATGTTGCACTTTTTCTAAACTATTTTAATGGATGAATATCCCGTATTTTATCATATAGCATTGTTGTGATTGTTGCTATGGTATTAAGAAGTTACACCAAACAAACCCACGCTTCCGCAAAAGCCAGGGTGTGACAGCTTGATATCAGAGCCTCGATCATAGTGAACTAGGATTCATTCTCGAGTCTAGACTATGATCACTAGGGCTCTCACGAAAATGTTTTCAAACATTTTACTTTGCATGCACTAAACGTCCAGATCCAGGGCATAAACATTTTTACAAACAAAAAGGCACAAATACACTGTTCAAAAATTATATTTCGGTCTTAGAAACTGAGGAAGTTCAACCTTAGAGATTGGGAAAGAATTAGTCTTAGAGACTGGGAGGTTGGTCTTAGAGACCAGGGTAGTCTGAGAGACTAGGGAGTTCAGTCTTAGAGATTGGGGAGGAATAGCCTGGGAAGACTAGGATACATACATGATTAGATTGATATTTGTTTACATGCTTACCTAATTTATATGCATATGTTGTGGATGTGTTACAGACACCATGGCATCTTCTGGCAGTGGAGTATCTAACACGAGCGACCCGATGGCCTTTACCTCCGATGACGAGATGGCCACAGACTTGGGAGTTTACACTTCAGACTACACGAGCACCGATGAAGATGATTGTCATCCTTTTGCCCTACCGGATTTCGGAGACGACATGCCCCTAGCTGATGGCCCTCTAGGAGAGGATCTACCCCTTGTTCCGATCCCTGCTCCTCTCCCATTTGCAGCAGTTCCCTTTGAGGAATAGCCTCTCGACGCGTTACCCGATGGTGACATCGATCTATTCATCGAGGGTCCCCCGAAGGGAGACCAGGATGGTGGGGCCCCGATGGAGGACGATGCTCCGCATGGTGATATCCGAGTTGTTGACCCCGTTGTGCCCATGGTTGAGCTTCCTGACAGGGAGGTTCATTCCGATTCGTCAGACTCAGATTCATTGAGTCAGTAGCTTCCTCTTACCCACCCTTGGGATTCGGTAACTTTCCTCGTATTAACTACGATGAGGAAACAGATATGGAGGATGAGCTGGATCCCGAGGAGCAGCCTGCTGAGGCGCCTGTTCTTCTGGATGATCAGGATCCTGCTATGCCTGTTGATCGTCAGCCAGCTCCCGTCATTCCCGAGCCTGTTCTTGCCCTTGACCCCATTCCTGAGGATGCACCAGTCGTTGCACCATCTGTCACTGAGGCACCTGTCATTGCCCCACCAGCTGCTGAGATCCCAGATATAGCACCCATACCTGACCCCATTTTTGATGACCTGGCACCGTTTGCCACCCATATCGACCCGAGATACGCTGACACCCAGAATGGGTGGATCGAGGAGGATGACTACCCTCCGTATGTGACCCCAGTTACTCCCCCTACTGCACCCGTTACTGCACCCCTTGATATCCCATCTACCCACCCACAGACATCTGGTACCCCACTTTTTCCCCCTTATGCCACAGACGCTCATCACACAGGCCCTCCTGTTTCGTTCCTACAGTTTGTTCCGCCCTCACGTCTGGGGGAGGGTTCTTCAGCACATCCCATTGGTCATGTACCGACATTTGTTCCAGTCTTACCCCAGTTTTCTTCTGTTGCATCCACTGTCGCACCAGTTGCCGTGCCATCTTTTGCTCCACCTGGTGAGCCTTTTCTCTGGACCACACCACCTACTATGCCACCCACAGATCCCTATCACCCCTATCATGTCAGGCCTTCTACCGAGGATGTTCTTGTTTCATTTATGATGCAGCAGGAGGCGCTGACCTGGCGCATGCTGGAGCTAGAGAGAGCACACCGCGCCATGGAGGAGGATTGGCTGCTTATGCGTCGTTTACTCTTCTCTCATTTTCCTCCACCTCTTCCACCGCCGTCAGCTTAGCTACCTTAGTCTTTTGCCGGTAGTAGGTACTTTTGAAGAGAAGACATCAGTTGGGCCAGACTATGCGGTATTCTGAAGACCACATTTTGACAAGATGACTTTGGTTATGTGATTTTTTGTTTATGTATTGGTCTAAACAGTTCAGACAAGGGCATTTTGACCCTTAGTCTTTTTGGATGTATGTACATTTGGAAAATTTGTAAACAATGTATGGTGGTCTTGATTTTATAAAAGCCCAATTGCAGTATTCTCATTACATGCTTTGTTAAAGTTGTTTGTTTATGTTTTATAACATGAGATGTTATGTGATTGATTTACTTATAACATGAGATGTTATGTGTGGATGTTGTTGAGTATATACGTATTTTTACCTATTATGACCTGACCAACGTGAAACATCCTCTAGAAAATGCCTCCACGACGTGAAGCACGCATGCCAACTAACCAGGCAGAACTACAAGGGATCATCGCGGCAGCCATTGCGCAATATGCAGCATCCCAACCAGGATCGAGCGGAAATATCAAAAACAACCAGGGCAACAATCCTCCGAACGGTAATGATCAGTCATAGGAGACACATTACACTATATTTGGATGATTCATGTGCAACTACTAATAATGACATTGCTCGTACGGGGTGTACTTTCAAGCAATTCTTAGATTGCAAGCCACTAAACTTTGATGGCACTGGAGGTGCCGTGGCTTTTACCCGCTGGACTTAGAAGACTGAAACAACAATAAGAATTAGCAAATGTGCGCCGGGACAACAAGTTACATACATCTATGGGCTCTTCACTGACGGTGCCCTCTCATGGAGGAATCTCCAAGTTCAAACCCTAGGAGAGGCTGCAGCGTACGCCATGACTTGGGCTGAACTGAAAGAGCTGATGCGTAGGAAGTATTGCTCCAGAGCTGAGATCCAGAAATTGGAAACAGAGTTTTGGCATTTAAAGATGGACGGTCCCAAAATCGTGGAATATGTTCAGAGATTCCACGACTTGTCACATGTGGTCCCTTATATGGTTACGCCGGAATTCAACGGATTGAGCGCTTTATCTGGGGATTGGCACCCCAAATCCTGAGTATGGTTACCACATCCAAACCGGCAACAATTACGGAAGCAATCGACGTTAGTGTGGCACTTACGGAGGAGGCTGTAAGGTTGGGCAAGTTCTCAATTTCTGAACCCAAGAAGATAGAGACTTATGCAGAGTCGGCTGGTGATAACAAACGAAAGTTTTCCAACTTCAAGCAGGGTACAAGCCATGTGAGCAAGAGGGGCGAGTCGAGCACACCGGCCAGAGCCAAAACCGGTGATGAAAACAGAGGAAAGGGTTACATGGGCACTCTGCCCAAGTGTGGTATTTGCCAGTTCCATCACCTCGGTCCATGCCGACTTAGAAAATGTGAATCTTGCGGGAAGACGGGCCATTCAAAGGAAACATGTTGGGTTGGATCAGGCCAGGGCGGCCAAAGGGGCTTCAATAACAACAACCGTGGTAATGGAAACCGACCACAAGGGAATAATGGGGGAAATGGTAATCGTGGGAATGTCGCCAATCAAGCTGGAAATCGAGGAACCAACGGAAATCGAGGAGGGAATGGAAATGGAAATGGCCGAGGGCCAGGATGCTTCAACTGTGGTGACACTGGGTACTTCAAAAGAGAATGCCCAAAGCTAAATCAGGCGTAAGGCCGAATCTTTAACATAGGCGCAAGGTAAGCGCGCCAGGATCCAAACGTCGTCACCGGTACGTTCCCTATAAACCAACGCTTTGCATCTGTTCTTTTTGATATTGGTGCCGATTATAGTTTCGTATCGTTAGAGTTTAAGAACATACTTGGGTTGGCCACTAGTAAGTTAGACGTTCCATACTCGATCGAATTAGCGAATGGGAAACTGATTGAAACGGGAGAAGTCATCAGGGGATGCATGATAGAACTGGGAGGACACGAATTTAAGCTAGATCTACTACCGGTCGAGTTGGGAAGCTTCGACGTGGTAGTGGGAATGGATTGGTTATCGAGCAACAAGGCCGAGATCGTTTGTCACGAGAAGACCATCCGCATCCCAATGACTGATGAAGAAACAATCGTAGTACACGGAGAGAAGCGCGATACGCCACTGAGAATTATTAGCTGCCTGAAAGCTAGAAAGTGGTTACGGAAGGGGTGTGTTGCCTTTTTGGCACACATCGTGGATAAAGAAGCTGCTGAGCCAAGAATTGAAGATATTCCGATCGTAAGAGAATATCCTGAAGTCTTCCCGGAAGACTTGCCAGGATTGCCGCCACAACGACAAGTCGAGTTCCACATTGACTTGGTTCCAGGCGCCGCGCCTGTGGCCAAGGCACCCTATAGACTTGCACCGTCGGAGATGCAGGAGTTGTCAACACAACTCCAGGAGCTATTGGATAAAGGATTCATCAGACCAAGCTTCTCACCTTGGGGAGCTCCGGTTCTGTTCGTTAAAAAGAAGGATGGTAGCTTTCGTATGTGTATAGACTACCGCGAGCTTAACAAGTTGACTGTCAAGAACAGATATCCTTTGCCGAGAATTGATGACATATTTGATCAACTACAAGGTTCAAGCTTCTATTCAAAGATCGATCTTCGCTCAGGGTACCATCAACTAAGGATACAAGAGGAAAGTATTCCGAAGACGGCCTTTAGGACTCGTTATGGACATTACGAGTTCTTGGTTATGCTATTTGGATTGACAAACGCACCGGCAGTTTTCATGGACCTGATGAACCGAGTCTGCAAGCCGTATCTGGATAAGTTTGTGATCGTGTTTATTGATGACATTCTAATCTACTCGAAGACAAAGGACGAGCACGAACAGCACTTAAGAGCTATTCTAGAGCTACTTAAGAAGGAGAAGTTATACGCCAAGTTCTCAAAGTGTGAGTTTTGGCTACGCGAAGTCCAGTTTCTTGGTCACGTGGTAAATGGAAATGGAATTCATGTTGATCCCACAAAGATCGAAGCAATCAAAGATTGGGAGACTCCAAAGACGCCAACTGAGATTCGACAGTTCTTGGGTTTGGCTGGCTATTATCGAAGGTTTATTGAGGATTTCTCAAGGATAGCTCAACCCCTGACCGCACTCACACAGAAAGACAAGAAGTTTGATTGGGGTGACAAACAAGAAGAAGCGTTTCAGTTGTTGAAGAACAAGCTTTGTGACGCACCAATTTTAGCTCTACCCGAAGGCACGGACGACTTCGTGGTATATTGTGACGCCTCGCGTCAAGGTTTGGGTTGCGTGTTGATGCAACGCCAGAAAGTTATAGCCTATGCCTCACGCCAACTGAAGATACACGAGAAAAATTACACCACCCATGATTTGGAACTGGGCGCGGTGGTGTTTGCATTAAAGATCTGGTGACATAATTTATACGGCACACGGTGTACGATCTTCACTGATCATAAGAGCCTGCAGCACATATTCAATCAAAAGGAGCTTAACATGAGGCAAAGACGCTGGGTTGAACTGTTGAACGACTACGATTGTGAAATCAAGTATCATCCAGGGAAGGCGAATGTGGTCGCCGATGCCCTAAGTCGAAAAGAGAGGATCAAGCCCATAAGGGTTAGGGCTTTGGAAATGATCATCCAGACAGACCTCTCTTTGCGCATTCGTGCCGCGCAGAGAGAAGCTCTCAAAGAAAGGAATATCGCGGATGAATACCTCTGTGGGATGGAGAAGTAGTTGGTACCAAACGAGGAAGGAACTCTGTGCTTCATGAAATGGATTTGGGTTCCCCTGTTGGGTGGATTGAGAAAGGTCATTTTTGATGAAGCCCACAAGTCACGGTACTCAATCCATCCAGGAGCGGATAAAATATACCAAGATCTTAAGGATTTCTATTGGTGGCCAAGGATGAAAGGCGACGTTGCAGTATATGTTAGCAAGTGCTTAACATGCGCCAAGGTAAAGGCGGAATACCAAAAGCCTTCAGGTCTCCTGCAGCAACCTGAAATACCCAAATGGAAATGGGAACAAATTTCCATGGACTTCATAACAAAACTGCCGAAGACACCCAAGGGCCATGACACGATCTGGGTAATAGTAGACCGTCTAACAAAGTCTGCACACTTCTTGCCGATCAAAGAGAAAGACAACACCAGTAAACTTGCGGAGATTTACATGCGAGAGATTGTGGCACGTCATGGAGTGCCTCTCTCAATTATCTCAGATAGAGATGGGAGATTTGTATCAAGGGTTTGGCAATCCTTCCAAGAAGCTTTTGGATCGCAGTTGAATCTGAGCACTGCATTTCATCCGCAAACTGATGGCCAAAGTGAAAGAACTATTCAGACATTGGAGGACATGCTGAGAGCATGTGTAATGGATCTAGGTGGTAGCTGGGATAATCATTTACCATTGGTCGAGTTTTCATACAACAACAGCTACCACACAAGTATTGGAGCCGCGCCATTTAAAGGTCTTTACGGATGCAAGTGTCGATCACCACTATGCTGGGCTGATGCAGGTGATAGGCAGCTCGCTGGTCCTGAAATCATCCAAGAGACGACAGACAAGATTGCGCAAATTCGAAAACGCATCGAGGCGGCTCGCGACAGACAAAAAGCCTATGCAAATCCAAACAGGAAGTCCGTGGAGTATCAAGTTGGGGAAATGGTTTTATTAAAGGTTTCACCCTGGAAGGGTGTGACACGCTTTGGGAAGCGTGGAAAATTGAATCCGCGTTACATTGGCCCTTTCAAAATCCTACAAAGGATTGGGCTTGTAGGAGTTGGACCTGCCTGCTGAACTCAATGGTGTTCATGATACATTCCATGTATCGAACCTGAAAAAGAGTCCAACTCAACACACCGTTGTCATTCCTGCTGACGAAGTTCACATCGAAGACACACTCCACTTTGTTGAAGAACCTGTAGAGGTCACTGATTGGAAGATTAACAAAACACGCAGGAGCAGTGTCAAGCTCGTCAAGGTCCGATGGAACGCTAGACATGGGCCATAATTCACGTGGGAACGTGAGGATCGTAAGAAGGCCAAGTACCCACATTTATTTCCTAAGACCCCTGCATCTAGGCGTAGGACCTAAAATTTCGGGACGAAATTTTCTTAACGGGGGGAGAATGTGACAACCCTCAAAATTTCAGGTACTGTACAAATTAATTAATCTTAATTACGTGCTTAATGACTGTGCTTGATTACAACTGATAATTTAAACTGGTCTATGATTCTATATCATATATACATGCATCACATTTTATACAGTCACTCCATTCATTACACACCTACATTAGTGACATACTTGATGCACTCAGCACAGTTGACACACTGAACGGTTGATTCAGAAATAATGCTGACAATACCAGCACTTAGACAGACAATATTATTATGGCCAGTATGAGCCAGGGATAGAGTACTACACTGGTTTGTAGTGTAGGGAAGTGAGGACCACAAGACTGCGTCATTAGGTGATAGATATAATGCCGGGAAGTGCCTAAAACACGCGTTAAATACAGAATTCTGCTTTCTTTTATTAAATTCAGCATTTTATTATACCAGTAGAATATACAATTATAGCAGAGTAGTCTTGTATACTTTCCTAAGTGCCAGGAATATTTTCATTACAAAAGGATTCATAAAAGACGCTATACTGTACACTTTAACGGAACGATACGTAACCGAACAACCGGACAATACCCGGGACACCAAAATTTTGTCAGAAACATTATTTTATTATGCTTAGATAATCATGGTCACAATAAATCCCCACACACTATTTAAACATGTCATACACCCACTATTTTATAAAATACCCTTAACCTTCTAATTTAATACCTATTAATTAACAAAAAAAATTCATTTTACCCCCCCCCCAACCGAAATCTGCCAATGATTACAAAATAGAGTTAATTGCCAAAATCGACCCTGAGGTTTGGGCAGGTTTGCCATTTTCGTCCAAAACGACACTTTTGTACCAAATTGCCCCCAACGTTTGTAACTTTTTGCCATTTTCATCCAAACCACTAACCTAGTTTATTTTTTATGTTAAGTTGAGGATATTTGAATGAAACTGGCAAATATAAAACCACAGGGACGATTTTGGCAATTTACTCAAACCCTTTTTAATTTATTTTATTTAATTATTTTTGTTACATATATAATAAAAAAGAATATACATGGAGTTTTTAGAAAGAAAAAAAAAATAATAGTTTTGTCACATAATTTTTATAAATTTTCATCCAGATCACTAACTCAGTTTATTTTTTTTGTTAAGGTGAAGAATGTTTTAAATTTTATAAATTAAGACATAAATTAATTTACAGCTTCTTTATATAAATCATTTTATAAGGAGAAAACGTCATTGGTGTGCAACACATAACAATCGATTACAACTTATAGTATTTATCAATTGTAGAGATAGAAAAAAATGTAAAACGTTACATATTTTTTAAATGTATTGAGCACCTAGGAAATATGTTGGTAGAAATAAAATATTTATTTAATTAAGATTATGAGGGTAACTAACTAATACTTATTCTGAGTGGCTTGAGTAAATAAACTTTTGGTTCGTAGCATTATAATTACAATTTGGTGGGTAATTGTAAGGTTTTGTAAGGATACGTTGTTTGACAGAAAGGGGGTGGGGGGCACTGGTTTCTGTTTTTCCTTAGGAGCGAATTTAAAAGAGTAGAAGATGAATTACAAACTTGGTACATATGATAAGATTTTTTTATTTGACCATTTTCAATAAGGTCACCAGCATTTTAGTTTTATAAAATTTGGAGGTTTAAGTAGATTTTTTTTTTATAAAACTGATCTATATAAAAATTATAAATTAATTTCTGTCTTACTTTATAAATACCATTCGCCTTAATAGAAAAATTAACTTAGTGGTTGGAGGAAAATTTATAAAAATTATGTGACAAATCTATTATTTTTTTCATATAAAAATTGCATGTATATTCTTTTTTATTACATATATAATAAAATTAACTAAATAAAAGAAATTTAAAAGAGTTTGAGTAAATTGCCAAAATCATCCCTGCGGTTTTATATTTGCCAGTTTCATCCAAATATCCTCAACTTAACAGAAAAAATAAACTAAGTTAGTGGTTTGGATGAAAATGGCAAAAAGTTACAAACGTTGGGGGCAATTTGGTACAAAAGTGTCATTTTGGACGAAAATGGCAAACTTGCCCAAACCTCAGGGACGATTTTGGCAATTAACTCTTACAAAATATTATGTTTAGATTTTTGTTTTTGCCATCTTATTTCCCATTGGACCATAGTTAAGCAATGATGGCTATGGAGTTGTAGGATGCATGTTTCCAAGGTGAAGAGCATCATCACCATCAAACTCTTCACTCAACCCCTCCCCTTATTTTCGGTCCCCCCCCCCTCCCCCCATAACCGATTTTCACCACCACCACCACCACCACCACCTCTCACATCCTTCATCTTCTTCATACAAGTCTCATTTCAAGCTTGGAAGTTCCTCCATAGAAGTGCAAGTTGAAGAGTTTTCAAGGAAGCTTGATTCAAGCCTTTGTCACTAACATTTCTCCATCATCTTTGCCCTAAGATTGTTAACCTAGCCTTGTGCTAGTAGTAAGTCCCTTCACACCCTTGTTCCATCTTGTTCTTGTTATGTTTAGTTTAAATGTTCATGGCACACAAAGGCTAAAACACGGAAAATATGAACTTGAAACCGTACATAAAATCATACATAAAAAGGTTTGCATGATGAAGTTATCCGGTTGGTTTGAGTTTGGTGAATGCATGCATGTTGTTTGATCATTAAGTTATTAACAAATCAAGGTTCGGACACTTGATAATATGTTTTTAGAATCACTAAACCTGAAATAAACTTGCTGATTGAGATTTCCAGCCAACTTCAATAGGCTGTAACTGGGTCATTTTTAATCGAAAAACTGAATTTCTGGAGTCTATATTGTGTAATTTTGAACAACCGAACAAATGGAACTGGAATCGTAATTTTTCGAGATCGGTTACTATTTTTAAAGAATTATTTTTAGACAGCAGCTCAAGCTGAAATATTTCTGCTGAAAATGTGTGTTGTATTCAGAGACAAAACCCGAAACCTGAGCAGAATCAGCTCATGGAATTTTTACTGTAGGTGGTCACTGTTGTTTCCGTGACCCTCCAACTGGAATTTCGTCAATCGGACTTACGATTGATTTTTAGTGAATTTTTCCGTAAAACTGCAATCAGAGGTAACAAATCTGATTGCAGTCGGGTAAAAGAATTTTTATATAAAATTGGTAATGAACTGGTCCCCAAAAATTTTACACAATAAATTTTGGATTATATATGACATTCTGTAAAAATTTGAGAATTTTTGGAAAAGGTTAACTATTTTATTTAAATACTCGAAAACAGTCCAGTTTGGTTTAATAAAGCTGAAAAGACGTAAATAGGGCATTTCATGTATGATTATCGGGTTGGTTATATGGGAACACTCTACGAGATATTTGTAAAAGAAAATATTATGCTTTTAAGCATGGACCCCTCTATTTACAAAGGAGGCTATGGCGAAATTTTCTGAAAATTATAACACTTAGTAAATATTTGCTTTCTAAGACTAAAATTTACTAAAACATTGAACGAACAAATACTTATCACGCGAATCTATAAGAAACGTGACTCAAAATACTAAACCCTAAGCCAAGGCACGGCCCGTTCGTCTAATAGACATTAGTACGTGTAGGTTGTCGTGTAGCAGACAGAGTTGAGTATCGGTACAAGACGTATTACAGTGAGTTCATGTCCCCATTTTCTCTTAACTATTTTCAGTTTTTACATTTCGGGGGTGAAATACATGTTACAGACATTTACAGACTTATACAGACATTTATTATGGTATGGTTAGCTTAAGGAGGGTTTTTACTACGTGATCATGTGAGTGATGGGTACAACGCTTAAGGCCATTAATCCTCATAGTAGGACCACGGGACATGAGTGATAGATCTATTTGGGTGTAGCGAGCCCACACCCATGAGGCCGGGGCGGCCCATAGTGGTGACTATGTCTTCATACCGGAGACAAATTTGCTAGGTTTGAGTCTTCCTGCATCATTTCACACATACTATTGGTTTTGCAACCCAGTGGTGATCAGGTTTTTCCTTAATTGCTGCATACCAGGGACTTTTACTTATACAGACATTTTAAAGGCTTTTATATACTCACTTAGACATGAACTCGCTCAACTTTTTGTTGACTTTTTCAAATTACATGTATTTCAGGGAATGAATAGGATCTGGCAAGTGGTGCATGTTAGCTGCGTACTAGATAAGGATGTCATCCATGGTCATAGGGTTTTGGAAGTGCGACTCATTTCTGGACGGGTTGCATGTCTTAAATCCTCGTTTTATTGGTAGTTTTTCGTCGAGTCTTATGAACTCAGTTTAAACAAAGTCATGTTTTGTAATATGTTTTGGGATTGTTGTTTTAAAACAATATGTTGCACTTTTTCTAAACTATTTTAATGGATGAATATCCCGTATTTTATCATATAGCATTGTTGTGATTGTTGCTATGGTATTAAGAAGTCACACCAAACAAACCCACGCTTCCGCAAAAGCCAGGGTGTGACAGAGATAGGTTCTGATCCTGAGATTACTGATGCAGATGAACTTAAAGAGTCAAGTAATTTAATCAAGAGAATGTAGAAGAATAGAGCCAGGAATTCGATTCTAGGATATGCTGAAGAAGGAATTAGAGTGAGGCAAGAGCCAGATCGAGATCCTGAAAGCCCGAAGACTGATAAAGACGGAAGACGTTGAAGACTTGACACTTAAGACTCGTCAACATCCGAGGGGGAGTCTGTTAGTGCATACGTCTGTCGACTTCGTCTTGTATCGAGTCTAGTTTTAGAATTGTTAGATCAGGGCGCGGTGTACGAGAAAGTAGGAGGTTTTAGGGATTGTTTAAGGTGATTTAGCTTGAAGGTAGTGATTTAGCTTGAAAGTGACTTGTGACACTTTCAAGCGAAATCAACATGAAGTGATTTCGCTTGAACTATCACCTAACACCCTCAAGCGAAATCATGGGTCCTATAAATACCTTTCAAGCGAATTCATTTATAACGCTCTTGTTTCCGGTACCGAACTGCTGCCAAAGCGTCGTTTGATCTGTAAACTGATTTTAATCAATATACAAGACGGTTAATAGTGAAACAAGTTGTTTTTCATGTCTGTTTCTTAGTTTCCGCCTCTGAAACAGATTAGAGCTCTTCCGATTGACTCATTTGGGTCATTACACGATCCTACACTTCGGCACCCCTATCACGCGTCACTCCGTTCCACCACGTAAGAGCACGATTCTCGATCACACTTGATGCAAACTCAACCTTACGCTCATTCGGACATTGCACATGTTTGAATGTGCTCTCGATACTTTCGAACCATTGCCAGGAGCGCAGTTGCTCCTTGAGACCCAGAAAACTTTAGCGGCTTAGCAGAATTGAAATTCTTGAAATTACACGGAACATTATTGTTATTATTGTTGTTGTATAACTGATGGATCTCGGTTACTATGCCATGAAGTACTGCAGCCATTTGCTGAGCGACAAGGGCTGCGACTTCTTCAGCAGTAAAAGGTTATGCATCACGTCGAGGAGGCATTGTCTAAAAGGAAATATGAGAAATGAGTGAGGTCAACGATTATGGAAAACATCGACAAAACACAGGGAAGGCGATCATTTGTTTGTTACCTCGAACAAATAAACGACACGCAGTGACTAATCAAAGTAAATGAGTCAAAATAATGTATCGCGAAGACATGCTCGCCTATAAGTGAACACTCACCCCAAAAGTTCACAGGTAAGAGTGACTGGTCAGATTATGTGGATTTGTACGAACACTCTAGCCTTAGACAGAAAACTCAGGGTACAGGCACTCACTCTTCCAGTTTGCACGTGTTCACATTATTTAGACCCAAACTTTGACGAGATTTTGAAAACTCAGAAAGCACTAAGCCAAATATGACTCAAACTGGAAGGGTTCAAAACCTAGTAATCAATCATCCTAGAACGGATGATTAATTTTCAAAGCAGATTCGAAATTGGTGTTCTCGTTGTGGTTATCACCTAAGGATAGGTGACAGTTTTGTTTTAAAATCTAAACGCAAGAAAAACTTGCATTGGGGTCCTTGAAAGTTATAGTCTAGGTCAAAGCATTACTAATAACCTAATTCCCTATAACCATTGGCTCTGATACCAACTCTTCTGTCAGACCCCGACCACGTAAAACAACAAATCATGGCGGAAACGTCGGGGAGTGTTGTGGCAGAATTATTGTTTCACAACCATGGATACAAAAAGAGTTTCGTTTTATTTATTCATTAAGTAATTTACATTGTTTTAACACAAAACAAACGAGTTATATATTGACTATCACTGTTATTATGTCACTAAGGCCTCGTCCAGATCCTATGTGACACATGCATCCTAGCAATCAACATCAAGCAACAACACCTGAAACATATGTAAAAACAAAGTCAGCAAAGAAATGTTGGCGAGCACATAGCTTTTAAGAGAGTATCGGATTCATGGCTCGTTTACATGTTGCAGTACTTTCTTAGACTACAAGAGTCAAAAATACAAACCTTGTTTTGAAAAGTGTATTGAAACATAATTAACCAACTCAAATCAAGTTGGATATAGTTTATAAAATCGTGTAGCCATGATTCTTAACCCCAAAAGCATTTGTTTTAGTAAACCAACTCGTAAAAACTCGTTAATAAAACTCATATATATGGTTTATATCTTCTCGAAAACATCGTTATGCGACATCGTGATAACCTTGTTTACCCAAGTGAACTAAATAACGCCACGGTATGTAATATGAGGAAAACACTTATATATAAGAAGTACCAGTGGCGTATCTACCATGTTTTCATCACATTACACCCGTCCCGTTATCTAATCACTAACCAAAAACCAATCGTTTATCCAATTCGTTTAACTTGTTTAAGTCGTTTCGAAATCGTTTAACTCGTTTTAATTGTGAAAACTACTTTTGGTCATCTCGCTAATAACATTCAAACCTTCGTGACTCGACTATCTCGCTTCTCGCATTAACAAACCACCAAAGGGTAAGTTAACTATCATCAGATTCAGTCGTTACCCACAACCCCCACACATAACCATGGGTGTAGTTGATAACGGGATTTGTCAGATCCTATGGACCATAACCTAATACTGGTCGGCTTGATCAATGCTAATGAATGTCATTCGTTATGTAACTACAACCAACAAGTTTGTTCACTTTATTGAAATCGTTATTAATTTAATATAAACCATTTTAATCGCTTTTGAAACCATCGTTTAAACCTCGAAAATCGTTTAACATATGAATCACCCCAAAACAATTGAAAATAGTAAAATAGGGGAACTATGTACTCACATGAAGTGCAAAGTATCCTCAATCAAAAGAACTTCAATGAACTCAAGTAAACCAGAGAAATCAAGCAGCACCTAGTAATCGAATCACTAGTCAAACAATCGACACCTAAATCGGAAGATCGAACAGGATGAGGTCTGTAAACCAAATGAGAGTTGGAACTCATGTGATATGGTTTAACAAAGCCTATATCCTAAAACGGAACTTAACCTAAGTGCTTTCGACCCATTGCGACCCATTAAGGTAGCTTATGTTACTTTATCGCGTCGTTCGCGCAAATGCGCGTTCGAGACGTCTAACTAGTCCTATGACAAGTATTATATGCCTAAACATGTTGCATAATCAGTTAAGTGACAAACGTTTATGTTACATATGCTTAAAATCCAATTATGCATGAAAAGGGTGTTTTGGTCATTTACCTAAGGCATATAAACTACCTATCATACAACTACTTAAACTATGTGACCATAAGGTATAACCTCGGAAGGTTATTCCCTATACAACTATGGTCACTAAACATGCTTGGTCGGATCCTAATGATCGACCAAATGGGTCTTAGTTCGAAAGTCTAAGCGGGTGTTTAGTCCTCTTGACTTACGACTCTACACAAGCACTAAACTAAAAGTGACGAGCTAAACATGTTAAAACATGTTTAGTTAAGTTAGAAAACAGGTTTTGATATCAAAACAAAGGGTTTTGAAACCCAAGAGTAGTTTGGTTACAAAATACGCATAAATACGCAATTTGGCCGAAACTACGACTCGTCACTACGCCTAGTCAACGTGGTAATCAGTAGGTATAGTCACACGGGACTATAACCATCGTGATTACGCTCACGTTGCAAAGTTCAAACGAACTTTGTTTTGACCATAACCTGGTCAAAGCAGAAAGTCAAACACAGTTTGACTTTCGTGCTTAAAACGCATAAAAGAACGAAAGAATGCTTACAAAGGGTCCAAGCTAGGAAGATCTTGATCCAAATCACTCAGGTATGAAGCAAAGGCTCCAACTTAGAGTGTAATTCAGATCAAGTGTACAGAAACCAAATGAAGGGCATGGGTATTTATAGGATTCGGTAAACCGTTAGGATCGTTTCTCGAAGTTTGAGCTTTAATCTAGGCCTTACACTTGGGCACATAGTTTAGAATACAATGGGTACTCAAAAACCAGTCCATATAATCATAAATCAGTGGTTAAAAACCATGAGAATAGGTGGTAAAGGCCAGATTCAATGTTTCTGCAATTCTGATGTGCTGGAGACTGCTTACGGACCATAAGCATAGGTCCATACGGTCCGTAAGGACCTTTCTGATGTGGTAATCAGTAGGTATAGTCACACGGGACTATAACCATCGTGATTACGCTCACGTTGCAAAGTTCAAACGAACTTTGTTTTGACCATAACCTGGCCAAAGCAGAAAGTCAAACACAGTTTGACTTTCGTGCTTAAAACGCATAAAAGAACGAAAGAATGCTTACAAAGGGTCCAAGCTAGGAAGATCTTGATCCAAATCACTCAGGTATGAAGCAAAGGCTCCAACTTAGAGTGTAATTCAGATCAAGTGTACAGAAACCAAATGAAGGGCATGGGTATTTATAGGATTCGGTAAACCGTTAGGATCGTTTCTCGAAGTTTGAGCTTTAATCTAGGCCTTACACTTGGGCACATAGTTTAGAATACAATGGGTACTCAAAAACCAGTCCATATAATCATAAATCAGTGGTTAAAAACCATGAGAATAGGTGGTAAAGGCCAGATTCAATGTTTCTGCAATTCTGATGTGCTGGAGACTGCTTACGGACCATAAGCATAGGTCCATACGGTCCGTAAGGACCTTTCAGGTCAACAACTTTCAAAGTTTGGCAGTTTTAGTCCCTGAAGCCCCAAACTTGGTTTTTGATGCATTTTTTACACGTTTAAGCCCCGTTAACCCCATTTCAAAGCTCTAAAATGAAGTTAAAGTATAGGGAACTTAAAATATGATCAAAAATATCTTGGATGTCGGCTCGTTTGATCGTACAGTTGCGTTGTTTGGCTAATTATGACGGAAGTCGTAACAAACGCAAAAACAATCAAAATTAAGCGACGAATGGAATTTTATCATGACAATCACTAAAATAAAATATTTTAATGATTACATAAATTTTTGGATGTTCGGATATATTCAGAACGTAAGATATGCGCGAAAATGCAAACTTATGCACTTTTTGACGCTTTTAGTCCCTATTGATCAAGAAAGTTTATTTTTGCGCACCAAACACCTCAAAGCCTATTTCTAAGCTATGTAAAGGATATTTAGGGCAATTTTAACTTATGATCAAGTTCCAGAATGTTCGTTACTATACAAATCGGTATAGTTTCGCAGTTTGACTCAAATAGTCCCTGCGATCGAACAAACTTGATTTCGACACACCAAACCATCCAAAACTTATTTCTAAGTTATGTGGAGGTTATTTAAGGTATGTTAAGTGACGGGTGGTCCGTAGGACAACCCTTAAATGAGCTAAATACGTGCATATCCCATATTTTACACGGTAATGTGTCGTGAATGTGATAACTACGAGTGTTCGTGTGTTTTGCAGGTAAATCGCTTAATTCGGTTAAATTGGAACGCGTAGGCTACGGTTGGAAATTAAATGGCATCGTGACTTTGTGGTTCAAAGAATTAAAAGGACATCACATGAGAGGGTTTTGTTTTGGGATTTATTATTAGTCACGAAAATTGAGAGAGGAACATATTGATGGCAGCCGTGATTGAGGTTTGGTGTCATCACAAGTCTCAACAAAAGCTAATGGGCCACATCATCATTAAATGGGGTAGACCCTTACACGTGAAGAAGGGACAAGCAGCATAGGGTTTGGTGAGGCTTTGTATTAGAAGTCAACACACAGCATTAGAAACATCATGCAAACTTTGGACTTCTTGGGACTCACGTGAAAGGTAGCCAAGGAAAGTCAACAACATCATTGGTGGACAGTGACTTTCGGACAAGCATGTGAAGCTTTGTGGGGAGTCTTACACGTAGACAAAGAACAATATTTAATTAAATGATCCAACATCACGTGGCTTTGGGTTTTTAATCAACAAATCATCATAAGTGGGCCGATTATAGTTTGGGCGGCTGGCTTGATTGGGCCGCACATGTTGGATGGTGGGAAGTGGACACTATTGGCGGCAGCATTGGTGAGGCACAAAGAAAAGAGGTGGACCTGAATCCCGCCTAAATCCCTACCGTAACTCAGGAAGATGCTGCCGTAACATATTGAACATCACCGTAAATTACGGTGATACCGTAATTTACGGTGGAGGAGACGCACAAATCGTAACTGCCATCATTAAAGTCAGTTTTATGGTGTCTTTTGGGTGATTCTCATCATTGGTCGGTTAGAGAGGATCCTAGGGGCGATTTTGGCTGTTGGTACTTGGTTGCAAACAATTTCTAACATTTGGTTTATGTTTTCGATTCATATGAACACAAAACTTATTGTTATGATGATTCACTAGGGCTGGCAATTTTTACACGATACACGAATACACGACACGAACCTACACGACCTTAACAGGTATCGTGTATGACCTTAACAGGTATCGTGTACTAAACAGGTAGACACGAAACTACTTGTTAATTTCCGTGTCTAAACATGTTAGATACCTGTTTACCTGTTAGATACATGTTAATACATGTTAACATTTTCATTTTAATTAAATAATTAAATAAAAATATAATACTCAAATAGGTGGCGACATCCATCCAGATCCTTCTCCACTTCAAAAAAAAGCAAACCCTAATCTCTCTGACTCTCTCAACTCTCCATCGCTCCAGTCTCCACCACCGGTCATCCACTTGCTCCGCCGCCGGCCTTCCACCGCTCCACAGCCGGCCATCCACCGCTCCACAGCCAGCCATCCATTCGCTGCACTGTCCGCCTGCATCCACCGTTCCACAGCCGGCCATCCGCCATCCACACCGCGGTTTAAAGTACGTATCAAAAACTGTGTATATGATAACTTTTATAAATGTTTTGATGTTTTCCTTTGAAAAACTGAATGTTGAGACACAATTTATTCTTAGATAAACACTTATGTATATCTCTGTAAATACCTTGAGGCCTCGATCAGTAAGAAGTGGACTAGAAAGCTTAAAGAAAAGCTCCTTCTTCGATTTAAATGTCATCGGAATTTTCCGATAGTATTTAAGGACTTAAAGTCGTTAAGTCTTGTAATTTTTTAATTCCATCAGTACATAATTAAAAAGGTTTTTCTTGTATTTGTTTTAATTTTTTTTTTAGATAACTTTGGTACTTTTTTGTTTATAGTTTATGTTATGAATTTGATGCAGCCCCTTGATTATAGTTTCTTGTATGCTTTCTAACAGATTGAATGCTTTCTAACAGATTAAGAAATTCAATATGAGTGATTCTCAAAAGAAGGTGGGAAAGAAGAAGGATAAGAAGTCCTATATATTCATCTAAGGTAATTCTAAGGTAACCACTTCAAATGCTTCGAGTAGTGTTGCTAAAAAACAATGAACAATCATAAGGTACTTACTCCAAATGTCAATGTTTGACAAATTAAAATTACTCGCTTTATGTCCAATTGTCAATGCTAAATATGAGTACAATTATGTGCAGGTTTGAATTGTTGGAATTAAAGATCTAAGAAGAGAACCATGGGAAATTTGAATTTGTATTTAATGGATGTTTTGAATTATCAAGTCTTTTGTGATTTGTCGTTTATGGATTTTTGTTTTAAACTTGTTAAGTATTCGGTGTTTATGGATTATTTAAGCTGTTTGTGAACTTTTGGCGAGTTTTGTTTCACTAAACAGGTTCTAAATATGTGATTATTCTAGTCTTCGTTAACAGGTATTAACAGGTAATTTCCGTGTATATCGTGTCGTGTTCGTGTTTGAAAAAATGGAGACGAAACCTTATCGTGTCGTGTTCGTGTATGGCGTTTCGTGTATCGTGTCTTATCGTGTCGTGTCTTATCGTGTACGGGTATACACGATATGCCAGCCCTATGATTCACCAAGTTATGTCTGGCTAAACTTATGGTGATCATCCTGAATTGAAGGTTTGTCTATGACTTTTGTGTTTGGATTCGTATTTCTAGAATAATAGACTTGCAATGCATTTGTTTATTATGGTGTGTGAATGTTTGTTTGTAAATTGTTGATTGATGTTATAATCATATCCTAAATCGTACGTTCTTGGTGTTGTTAATAATCGAGATATCACGGGAGGGATTAGGGTTGGATATTAATCAATTGGTTATCGGGTAATGATGTGTGTAAAATGCAACATATAAATTACATCAAATAAGGCATAAAACTAACCCTTTTTTAGTACTAATATTGGAAAAAGAGTGTTTTTGTCTTCCTTTTGTATTTTCAGGATTAAATGAGCTCAAAAACGCAAAAGAAGCAAAAAGACAGCTAAATCCAACATAAATACAAGAAAAGGAACATTAGTGGATTGCCCGAACCCTCAACGGCACCTTCCAAAGCAAAATAGAGAAAACAGAAGGCTGAACACGCCCCGTGCTCAGCCAGCACGGGGTCGTGCCCAAGAAGCAGCAGAAAAGACAAACCTATAGAAGCTTCTATTGCCCACCACGGGCCGTGCTCAGCGGACACGGGGGCGTGCCGAAAGTACTGCAGGCGCATTAATTGTAATTGCGAATTACAATTAATGAAGAGAGAGAGTGTCAGACAGGCACGGGGCCGTGCCCAGTGGACACGGGGCCGTGCCCAGGCCTCTGTTCAGCCTATAAATAGGAGTGCTTGGTTTCATTGCAACTCATTCCTTGGCACTCCACCTCTCTCACACTTCATCCACCATCCACCACCATCACAACACCATTATCCACCACCATCATCCATTGTCCATCATAGAGTGTGTGTGAGTCGTCTCGGGATCCAAGATTGATCGTAAGAGTTCTTGACAAGCAAGGCCATGTTTGCCTAAGTCTCTTACATCACTTGGTGAAGACAAAGTGTCTAGTATAATACTTTTTATTTCTAATCTTTTGCACTTTTTATTTGGTTTTGTATTAATGACTTTAATAACTAGTTACTTATGTTGAAGGTGATCTTTCCTTATCGTTTGTCCGTGGTGTCTTGGCATTATTTTACTGTCTATATAAAATAAAGGATTTTCACCATTCATATCTCCACGGTCTATATGGAGGTATGTTGGCTACCTGGTAGGGGGTTAAGGGAACGGTTTGGTAAAGGTCTTGCCATTGTTCAGCGTTTAGAGGTCCTGCAATGGACCTGGGTCAAATTTAGTAGGACCTCCTTCAATACTTCACGGTATTGGATGGCGGGGGTCCAAACTCTTTGATCCCCTCATAAGTTAACTACTATTAATACTATAACCCGGCTATTTAGGACTGTATCCCTGCTGACTCAGACTACTTAGTCGAGGGTAACGTCACCGCCAAAAGCGGGGCCTACCACAATACTGCATTAATAACTTAATTCATTATCTTCCAATAATCCACCCCTTTAGGATTGTATCCCTGCTGACTCAAACTACTGGGGTGAGGGTAACGTCACCTTCAAAAGAGGGGCCTACTACAATAACTAAGATAATCTCTTAATTATGTGCAAAAGTGCGGAAATAATCAAAGGTTATACTAGATACGAGTCGGAACCAAGTGATTCATCTTGTCTATCTGTTTTTATTTTATTTTTATTTTCAGCATTTTAGTTAGTTTTTAATTTTCTTAGTTTAAAACATTTTTCTAAACTTTTATTTTGGTTAGACGTTGAGGATAAACCGGTACTAAAAGCTCTTGTGTCCTTGGACGACCTCGGTATCTTACCAACGCTATACTACACTCAACGATGGGTGCACTTGCCCATATGTGTGTTTAGTGTTAGTGAAATATCGTGTTTTATAAATTTAAAACTTGGCTAAAATAAGTGTTAAAAAGGGCTTAAAATATATACCTAAAATATACGACACTTTTACGCACATCAAGTTTTTGGCGCCGTTGCCGGGGACACAAGGATTTTAAGAAAGTTAGGAATCAACGGCCTAATCATCTTTTATTTTTCTTTTTATTTTTTTAGGATTTTCTTAGTTTTTCAGCTTCTGCAGAGCTCAGCACGGGCCGTGCCCGCTGAACACGCCCCCGTGCTCAATCATTGGAACTGGCAATCCTGTTTTACATCAGACAGTAAGCTGAACACGGGGCCGTGTCCACTCAACACGCCCCCGTGCCCAAGTTTCAGTTACTGAAAACAGAACCGTTAGATCCCGACGGTTGGTAATTTCTGACATAAACATGAGTGATAGTAATTATTTTTACTTTCGGCACTCTTATGGTACGTGGTGTCAATTATGTGGTGGCGAACATGAAGAAGTAAAATGCTACTTCCTAAATTATAGGCCCCACTACATGGACCCACGATCTTTTCACAACCTTAAGAGGGGCGAAAGTAAAAATAAGCACTATTTCTCCCTCGAATGCGCCCAGCCAGATATTCTAGGGGAAATGTTCCTTAGCGAATTATTTCAACTAGAAGAGCTAATTCTGAAATGGATAGAAGAGCTTAGGAAGGATTTTATTAATCCGCCCCAAGACGATACCCATGAAGAAATGTTGGAACCGCATTCCGACAACCTCGTTGCTCCCGAAAATACCTTCGTACCTAGCAAAGACTTGGACGATAGTCGTCCCTGTGTCGATTGTGCCGTGAAGGACTCTCCATCGACTTCGTTCGGTGCATACATAGACCTGAGCGATTCGGCATATACCTTCTTTAACAAGAGCCCGGAAAAGGGTTGGACTTGTCCACCTAGAATGAAAATAGGAATTACCCTCACCGACAACCTCTTGCGTTCTCGCCTTAGTCTAGGACAATTAAGGTATATTAGGCACTTTGGGGTTGTTCCAACCAGTCAGGAACCACCCGATAAAAACAAGTTCCTTAAAAAAACTAGACAACTTCATAATCAGTCCGTAGACACGGGGCCATGCCCAGCCAACACGCCCCCGTGTCCATCGAAAGATTCCTTCTGATCAGTACGACAGAATACGGACAAACTGTGTCAGAACTCCACCTGCACACGGGGCCGTGTCCACTGAACACGGGGCCGTGTCCAGGCTGCTGTCATTTTCTATAAATGCAGCCAAGAATTCTGCACATTTGGACCAACTTGGGGCAGAGATTTGCAGGAATCTTCTCTCAAACTATCCTAGGTAAGTCTAAAAGAAGGTTCCAACAACCCATCTTGTCCCTTCCTCTTTTAGTAATTTCCTTCTTCTTCATCTTTCTCCAAGAACTACCATTGAAAGCTTGGATTCCTCCAACTCTATGGTAGGGATAAATGAGTTTTGATCAAAGAATCTTGGTAAAAACATGTTATGAGACATGGTTTTAAGTTATTAATAGCCAAAAAGGGCCTACAACATTCAGAAAATAACTTAAAAATACAAGTTTCCTTATTCCAAAACTCTGCAGAAAGATGGACACGGGGCCGTGCTCAGTGAGCACGGGGCCGTGTCCGGTTACTGTTTCATTAAATAAGCTATTTTTAGTTTATTTTTCGTAGGATGTCGAGTGAAAACAGCGATACATCTTCTGTGCATTCGTCAAACAACCGAAGAGGAAGAAGACCCTCCATTGAAGCTACACTTGTTCACTATGTGATAGCATTAAGGGAGGCTCTCGACGAAATGACTTCAGTAGAGGAGGTCCTTATCGACCGTATTAACGATCTTACGATGGGACTTGAAAGCAGCTTCCAAGAAATTAACCTTTTGCACCAAAGGTTAAATATTCTTGTAGCACCTCCAATGGAACCAGTCCTTCCTCAGCAGGATTGGAACATGGCTCTCGGAATCAACAACCCTAACGGGTGGGAAGACTTTCCGGCGGAACCTCCCATGGAACACCAACAAGAGATCCCGGTGGAAGTTGAAACCCCTCAAACTAATGCCAATGAGCCTTCTTTTCTCCTTCCAAGGGAGATAGAAGAATGGCTCGCCGACATTTGAGGAGAACCGCACTCGGAAGAAGGAGTTCACTAAGGCCTTGTTTAACCAAGATTTAGTATTTCTTGGAAATTTTGCTAAAACTAAAATAAGAAAAGGCTAGGACTCCGTGGTTTGTTATTTCTTTTATCTAATTTAATTTAGGATTATGTAAGTTCTCTCTATGATGAAATGAAATGGTGGTCTTAATGTTTGGATGGTTTGTAATGAATAAAACACACTCATGGTGGTAAAGGATGAAAAGGGGAACGAGAAAAATGATCCCATGCACAAGAACGAGGCAACCCGACAGTTTTCTCCCTTTCAGAAGGTTCAACACGGGCCGTGCCCAACCAACACGGCCCCGTGTCGGACCACCTGCAGAAAACGCCCAGTACAGGTAACTGGACACGGGCCGTGTTCACCCAACACGCCCCCGTGTCCAGACTTCTGTTTCTCTGATTTCAATTTTGTTACTGGCACTTGAACACGGGGCCGTGCCCGGATAACACGGGGCCGTGTTCAGTGCCCAGTAACACAAATTTTTGCTTTTTAAACACTATTTTACACATCTAATCAACCTAAAAATTTATTTTTGGGACACATTGAGGACAATGTGTAATTTAAGTGTGGGGGGGATGCTAAAACCTTGAATTTTGCAAGTCCTAAATACAAGCCTTACACAAAACTCTATTGGAACTGCTAATCACCCCAAAATTTTTCAAAAATTTCATTTTTTTTTTACTTGTCTAGGTTTAACTCGGGAAATTCAAGCCCTCAAAAAGGTTATATTTTTACAAATTTACAACCGATAGCGTAGTGATAAAAAGAACCAACATAAGAAAATTATGAAAAGGCATGACAAACTTATTTAAAATTTGATTATATATACTTGATCACATAAAAACCCATTCCCACAAAAGTGAGTTTTGAGCCTTTAATTGAGCACACAATTTCATATCATTTGACTAAATGCTCATTTTTCGTTTCTTGTGTGAATAGCCGCTTGGTTCTTACGACTCTAGAACTTGCCATGACAATACATTCCCGGTCCTTATCAACTTAAACCCGAGTAAGTACATGATGGAGGCATTAGGACTAACCTTTTTCATTTCTACACCATTATTTTTCTTTTTCTTTTACCACCTACCCAAAAAAAATCCCCCTAGTTAGCCCCTTTGAGCCTAAACCTTTTCGTTTCATCACCCAAAACAAAAAACCCTTTCACCCACCAAAACCTTTTTCATTTTTAACCCTTTATTTTAGTAGCAAGTTCGGTCTTTCTCGAAAAAAAAAAAAAAAAAAAAATTGAAGCAAAAAGAAAATAAACAAAGTAATCAAAAATAACTTTGTTTGAATAAAAGCTTCATCAAAAATAAAAAAGTTGCAAAAAATTCGAAAACCGACACTTGTTACGCTTTTTAGCCCTTTTTCTACTAACCACTAACCCAACCACCTACCTTTAACCCTAGCCAACCCTTAACCCACAAAGTCCTCTTAATATCTACAAAGGTATAAAAGTTAAAAAGGAGGAGGATTGATTTCTTGGCAAGCCTATGGTAGGAATAAGTTCCATGCCGCTCTCGAGTGATTCACTAAAAATACACCTTCGGCCGAGTGTGAGTGATTTCCCCGCGAGGTATGTGAACTTGTATATAAATAGAATTTTAAAAAAAGGCATGTTATGCCCAAATAAGTAATTTCTTTTATGAACAGTTCTAAATAAATCATTACGAATAGGAGTGTAAATAAATAAAAATAAAACCCCAAAAAGATCTTGGAAATCCCGACACTCTAGGACAAGCCCAAAACCTTCTCTTCTACCTATTCCATTTGGGAGTGTAAGCCAAATATTAAAGAGTTTTGCTTGAGGACAAGCAAAAGTTCAAGTGTGGGGGTATTTGATGTGTGTAAAATGCAACATATAAATTACATCAAATAAGGCATAAAACTAACCCTTTTTTAGTACTAATATTGGAAAAAGAGTGTTTTTGTCTTCCTTTTGTATTTTCAGGATTAAATGAGCTCAAAAACGCAAAAGAAGCAAAAAGACAGCTAAATCCAACATAAATACAAGAAAAGGAACATTAGTGGATTGCCCGAACCCTCAACGGCACCTTCCAAAGCAAAATAGAGAAAACAGAAGGCTGAACACGCCCCGTGCTCAGCCAGCACGGGGTCGTGCCCAAGAAGCAGCAGAAAAGACAAACCTATAGAAGCTTCTATTGCCCACCACGGGCCGTGCTCAGCGGACACGGGGGCGTGCCGAAAGTACTGCAGGCGCATTAATTGTAATTGCGAATTACAATTAATGAAGAGAGAGAGTGTCAGACAGGCACGGGGCCGTGCCCAGTGGACACGGGGCCGTGCCCAGGCCTCTGTTCAGCCTATAAATAGGAGTGCTTGGTTTCATTGCAACTCATTCCTTGGCACTCCACCTCTTTCACACTTCATCCACCATCCACCACCATCACAACACCATCATCCACCACCATCATCCATTGTCCATCATAGAGTGTGTGTGAGTCGTCTCGGGATCCAAGATTGATCGTAAGAGTTCTTGACAAGCAAGGCCATGTTTGCCTAAGTCTCTTACATCACTTGGTGAAGACAAAGTGTCTAGTATAATACTTTTTATTTCTAATCTTTTGCACTTTTTATTTGGTTTTGTATTAATGACTTTAATAACTAGTTACTTATGTTGAAGGTGATCTTTCCTTATCGTTTGTCCGTGGTGTCTTGGCATTATTTTACTGTCTATATAAAATAAAGGATTTTCACCATTCATATCTCCACGGTCTATATGGAGGTATGTTGGCTACCTGGTAGGGGGTTAAGGGAACGGTTTGGTAAAGGTCTTGCCATTGTTCAGCGTTTAGAGGTCCTGCAATGGACCTGGGTCAAATTTAGTAGGACCTCCTTCAATACTTCACGGTATTGGATGGCGGGGGTCCAAACTCTTTGATCCCCTCATAAGTTAACTACTATTAATACTATAACCCGGCTATTTAGGACTGTATCCCTGCTGACTCAGACTACTTAGTCGAGGGTAACGTCACCGCCAAAAGCGGGGCCTACCACAATACTGCATTAATAACTTAATTCATTATCTTCCAATAATCCACCCCTTTAGGATTGTATCCCTGCTGACTCAAACTACTGGGGTGAGGGTAACGTCACCTTCAAAAGAGGGGCCTACTACAATAACTAAGATAATCTCTTAATTATGTGCAAAAGTGCGGAAATAATCAAAGGTTATACTAGATACGAGTCGGAACCAAGTGATTCATCTTGTCTATCTGTTTTTATTTTATTTTTATTTTCAGCATTTTAGTTAGTTTTTAATTTTCTTAGTTTAAAACATTTTTTCTAAACTTTTATTTTGGTTAGACGTTGAGGATAAACCGGTACTAAAAGCTCTTGTGTCCTTGGACGACCTCGGTATCTTACCAACGCTATACTACACTCAACGATGGGTGCACTTGCCCATATGTGTGTTTAGTGTTAGTGAAATATCGTGTTTTATAAATTTAAAACTTGGCTAAAATAAGTGTTAAAAAGGGCTTAAAATATATACCTAAAATATACGACACTTTTACGCACATCAGGTAACAACCTCTCATTTTCATAATCCGAGTACTTAGTTCCCTTTTATCACAACAAACAATCATACATGAATCATGTCTATGTGATTCTTTCTAGTGAATTTAACACAATTGTCAAAAGCAAACCGGAAGTTTAGGATGATCGCTTTCTCTTAATCTGCTTAACAACCAATTTTGATTCGCAATTAGTAATTAATTTAGTTTTCTAAAACAACAATCCAAATCATTGATCTTTATTTTTCTGCAAATTAGGTTAAAGGTAGGTAATTGCAAAGCTATAAAATCAACACACTTTCCACATACTCCCTGAGTTCGATACCCTATTACCGCTATCTATAGTTGTTATTGGGATTAAATTTGCGTGTACTACGACAATCACGTCATTAAGCCTATGTCACTATTCCAGAGTGTTTGTCACATTATACCGACTGCGTTTACGCACCAGTTTGCGTATAACCTTCCAGAAAGCGATTTAAAGCTTGAAATCGGAATCGAATCAAATCGTAAAATCATCAAACACAAATACACACATAATAACACCAAAACACATATAATAACACCAAAGCACATTGTGTTATTGATAATTAACATTGTTTTACATTGTACATCGATTACAGAACATAGTTGTCATGTTTTTAGCTTTAGGGTTTATAGTTTAGGAGTTAGGATTTAGGGTTTAGGGTTAAGAGATCTTAGTTAGGGTTCGAAGAACTGGTTCCAACGTCGCTAGAATGAGTCCAATCGGAGTTCGCTTGAGTCGGTTCCCTGTTGTTCCCCACTTTTTTAGTGTTCCCCAATGAATCTTCCCATATATATATATATATATATATATACACACACACTAGTGGGAAACCCGCGCTTTGCCACGAAGTTGACAATTGTATGGCGCTAACAGTTCATGGATCGGTTGATGAAATGCATTAACTATAAATAGATTAAAATAGATAGAAATATACACATTTTAAACACATTTTATTTTAACCATAAATAGATTAAAGTAGATTAGAAATATACACTATGAATGACAATTGTAAGGCGCTAACCGTTCTAATCTGTAAACACATTTTATTTTATAAACTGAAGCTAAAGATCAGGCATGCATGTGCTTGTTATACAAATATAGGATTAACTTTATTATATCAATATAGTGGGGAACTCGCGCGTTGTGGGTCAACTCAACCTGTACTAAAACAAACTGTTTTGACCCGTCATGAGGCTCTTTTAAAGAGCGCTTAAAAATTTTAAAAAAAAGTAACTCATATTAGAGTTTAAATGACTTCAGGCCCTTTGACATGAATGTGCTGGAGCAAAAAGAAGTTGGTTAACAAGGTGTTAATGTCAACAAATGAATTACCATCTTACTCCATATTAATAACCAACAATCTCCATTGTTATGAAAAAGCTAGAAATTACCATCTTACTGCATATTAATATACTTCCTTATCCTACTTCATTATTACCTTAATTTCCTTTGCTTTAGCCTCTTCATTCTCCTGTATCTTCCAAGAGCACGGTCTGCATCATCATCCCTAAGCAGTTGCTCGGCTACCTCAGCGGGGTAATCTCCACCTTGCCAATCAAATCCTCAATCTCTTCAAACCGCTCATGTTGAGTGATACCATGATAGTTAGACGCCAACAACCTAAACCCACACGGGGTGCAATACGACATGTTGATGTGAACATCCATACGATCAGGACGAAGCAATGCAGGGTCCAGTTTCTCTTTTCAGTTTGTCGTGAACACAAGGATTCCTTCATCACCACAGCTCGACCATAAACCATCAATAAAGTTCAAAAACCCCGATAATGTCACCTTAACAAAAATATTAACATCATTATCAGACTTATAATAATCAATAATCATCAGTTAATCAGAAATAATATTACTATTATTAGTGTTATAAAACAGAAAAAGCGATCGTATGTACCCTGTGTTGTTGACGATACCCTCGCGGGCGATTTCCAGTAACCGCATTCGAACCCACTCGATCGTGCAACTCCGCGGAGCAATCAATGTCCTCAACCGCCAATATCGACCGGTTTGCAAAATATAAAATAACACAATATAAAAAGAAAAATATTGGCATTATTAGGATTGTGTTAAACAATAATAAATCAATTGAAACAAGGGAATTAGAAGCCACCATAAACATAAGAAAAAAAGAAAAACACAGGTTCAAGTTCCTTTGAAATTCAGTAGAATCAATTGACAGACAACACTAAAAGAAATCAATCTCTAAGTAATTACCGGAAGGTTTCACATATACTCCCACCATTTCCGGCGCCGATTTCGGTACATCCGGCGGAGTAGCGCCCCGGATCAGCGCCCAGTTCACGCTCTGAAAAAACGGATGCTGTTTAATCTCGGTTGCCCCTCGTTTATACGCCAGCCAATGCTGCGGCTCTTTCACAAGTAACCCCCTGATCAAATCCCTCGCCTCAAAACTAACCGAAGGCGAATCGGGAAATCTCAGCGGTTGCCCAACAACGTTAAACAAAGTGGCCCGGTTACCGTTCCCCTTGAACGGAATTTTCCCGAACAAAAGCTCGTAAAGAAATATCTCGAACGTCCACTCAACCGCGCTGCCATGACCTTCGCCTTTGATGATCTCCAGAGCTAAATACTCGTGGGTCCCGAAAAACGACATTGACCGGGCGCTCGTGGGCTCCGCAATGAGCTCAGGCAGGGGCGAGACTTGATTCTGTATTTCGGTTTTCGGTTTTGGTTTCTTTTCTTTTTTCGGTTTGCTCATGGACCGAGGGTTGGTTTCAGAAAACTTGACTATTGCCTAATAACTTTCACAAAATAATTTGAATCGGTGTCGGATGTTACCAAAGGGGTTGCTAACGGTTGCTTAATCACCCCATTTGTAACCTACAACGCAGGATTAACATAAGTTTAAGTTGAATAAACGAATGCCAATGATTTTGTTCAGAATATTTTATTACCTTAGAAGGCGCTACGAGCAGTTCAATTGCTGAATTTACACATTGCGCCACAAAGGTTTGTGATTTCAACCAAAATTTAGGTAGCTGAAAATAGAATCATTCGCGCACTTTCCACCTCTCACAGGGTCCTGCTCATTTATAAACAACTGATTACCACCCAAATAGCCTAATAATCAACATCTTAATTATAGCATACGTCTTAGGTTCTGTAATATGGCATCAAACGGGTTTAAATATGTGGTCATTGTGGTGGCAGGTGGACTGTTAGGCCCAACTGAGAGGATGGGTAGGTCAACACCATCATAAACCGCCTGTTAACACATGATACATACATAAAAGATAACTCTCAACACGTGTTCTTAGATACAATATCATAAAGAAGAATGTAAGCAAACTGCAAACCTGATCGATGGCAGCAATGACATCAGCAACAAATCCTCCAAACATCTGATAGAGAGCCTTATAAACAGCAATTCTGTTTACAGATGATTATGAATCAAAACATTAGAAAAGGAATATATTTGTGATGACATTTGAGTAAGTATTAGAGAGTGAAGTTCACCCTATAACGTACCCCATTCGCTCCAAAAATATTGAGGCATCCTACTTCACTGCCACTTGTTGTCACACGTTCCCTTTCTTCGACATTCTCTCCAAGCCTATGATCAACTGTCAGCAGTGACACCACACCTGCTTGTGTGTCTAATATGCATCTTGAATCCCCGACAGATGTAACAACGAATGTAACAATTATACCAGATGTCTCACCTATCATTCATAAAAAAAACAATTTAACCAAAAAAAAAGTACACAAACGATAGAGATAATATACGAAGTCAATGGCTCAAATCTATTAACTTTCTGTTGAAACTCTATGTCGGTTTTCACAAACCCTGCAACCAATGCCCGAGGAAGCGCTTGTAGCCATTCTTCTCGTCCGCATACTTTTAGAATCGCGCTCAAAATGTTGTTCAATAAATTCTCCTTGGCAAAAATGGCAGCTGATATACCATTATGCTCATCAAAAATATAACTGAAGGGTTTCCATCCATACCGCAAAAACGGAGAAAGAAGTCGATGGATTCTCAGGAACTCTCTGGCAATCAGGGTCGATCAAGCCTGCCCATAAATCACAATCGGTTTCTCCACATTCCCATGCCTAGGCTCACAACCAATGAACGTCCCAAGCGGCATAAGCTGCGACTTCGTTCTCATCCCGAAACCTTCCTCTTCGCTCATTTTAACCTATAAACTCCCATCATGATTCATTCCCTGATACGAACACCCTAAACCCATTTCCAAAATCACATCAACCAAACAGAATCCAACAACAACAGCATTCATAAAACTAAAAATCCACACAAATCTCCACAAAAAACCCCTAATTTCCTAAATTCAGTAAATGATAATGTAAATTTCCATATGTTAATGTAAATTTCCATTTCAATAGATTTCAAACTCCCAATTCATACACACTCAAATTCATCAAAACAAACAATTAATAAGAAAAAAGATCTGCAAATGCATTAAAGTTGCAAAATGCAGATACAAATAATAATTAAAAAAACTGAAGTTTTGTAACTTACATTGAAGACATTGAAGAATTTGCAACCAGATCTATGAAAAATTAAAGCAACATTCATATATTTTTCAATTGAACTTCAAAACGTTGAAGGTGTGAATCGAAATCGCCATCACAGATTCACCGCCAGGTGGTCTTCATCGGAAACCCAACGCCACTAAACATCATTCTGTTGTCGCCGCTCGACATAATAAGTTCCAGCAGCTCTTGCACTCTAACGCTAAATCGGGGACTGTACACAAACGCAGTTTAGGTGCTGTTTTGGGTCGCTGGAGGTCACAGCTGTAAAAAGGAACCTGTCAGAGCCACCGCCGACTGCAAATGATGGCTTCGTCTGAAGCCGCGGTTGAGATGGTGGTCGCCGGAGACGTTACGAACAAAAAAAATTCCATGGTCGACGATGCCTTTCTATCTTCACGTCTCAATTGCAAGACGATTCATTTACATGCTATATAGTCGGATATTAGGGTTCATGGTGAAATCCCTAGCCTGCCCCTGTAGCGTCTTAAAAGTCTGCTGAACTTCTTCTACCAGCTTGCAGTCGCTTGTACATGCTTCTTAAAAATGTGTACCCCTCGTCAAATTACAATTTTGTACATCACTTTTCCTTTTTAATATTATATATATATATATATATCTTAACAATTCAAGGACATATACATTTAAAACAAAACAAATACATAAAACAAGATGGACAACTTGTACATAGTAAATCATAAGTTAAGGTGATTAACATATTTAGAACTGTTATAGGTTACGTCGCAAACCAAGAAGATTACAGGTGAAGTTTAAGACGATCGAAGACGCAAAAGAGTGAGTTCATGTCCCCACTTTTAAAAGTTTTCTAATTTTCTAAATTTGGAAAAAAAAAAATACATGTATAAATGGTATGTTAAACTAAGGAATGATATAATAGATCATGTTACGAATAGGGTATACGTAAGCACCATTAATCTAAGTTTAGACTGAAGAGCAAAAGGTTAGATCTAGCGGGTCTTGGCAGCCTCACTCTTGGCCTCGTTTGCCCATGCGAAAGACTGCTTTTGGGTCACAATCGAAGGGTAATCGATGTAAAATCGCCTAGGTTTGGATGCTTCCTATGTCGTCACACATGTTAATGTCCTTGCAAAACATTAGCGATCGCGATTTCCTTATGTAATACATCTTGTTTACATCTCACCTCATTTTTTACAAGCTACATACCATATTTTTCATACAAATACATCTTATACATGTTATACAAATTAACTGCATGAATTCACACCAACTTTTGTTGACGATTTTTCAAACTTACATGTATTTCAGGTAATTAGTGGAAAGCTTTGCGGATCTTTGCTTCAAGAAGTCATGTGTCATTACTCCATGCCACTTTTGTAGGATTTAACATCATATCCCGTCTCTTTGCGGTGACATGAGGAATAAATCCTTAATCATTTAGAATTCGAATGTGTTGTAAACTTATAAACTTATTATCTTTTAAAGTGATGTAAACACTTTACATAACTTATGTTTTGAAATTTGAATCTATGAATGGCATTTGGAGTTTATTTTAATCATATAGAATGTATGCTAATTCGTATGCAATGAGAATCAATCACGCTCACACCTCGCGTTTCCGCCTCTGAAAGGGGTGTGACAATCATAATCTGAATCATGTTCTTTGTCCACGTTACTTGTACCAAGACATCCAAAAGTGTTATCAATTTTAATTGTAGGCCAAGAAGCTGATGTACTAGCTTTGTTGATTCTCAAGGTAGCATTTTGTTTTTTAATCGGCCTATATTCAAACTTTGATTTCTCTTTAAAAACAACACCTTGTTTTCCAGCCTTTTTCTTTTTCTTACCCATGATAAACCCTTCCTCATCAACTTGCTCTTTCGCCTTCCCTTTAATCACCAGCTTAGTGTCAAGTTTAATTTACTTAGGGTTGTTTTCTATGGTGTGACCAAAAACGCAACACGTTGGACATCTTGGGGGAGTCCATTCGTATTCAACTTTTATAGCACTAGTTAAGAAACCTCCATCTTCAACATTTGGAATTACAACTAAAATTGACTCTTTAAGCTCTTTTTCAGCATCCAATTCAATAATAGCCCGAGCATAACTACTACGACCCCATGATTCCATGCACATGTTTGAAGTTTCATTGTCCAAAATTTTCGGGGAACCCAACTTAGAAGCTATTAAACTCAAACTGTCTTCAGTATAAGCCGCAAGAGGAACATCATGCATCTTAACCCAAACCGGGATCTTTCTCAATTCTTCCTTCTTGATCTCCATTTTAGATGACCAGGCTTCAGAAATATAGGGATATTATGAATTAACATGAACCATCTTGTATAACCTGCTCCATACCTTCTTTTGAATCAAATTTGAAAAAGAAAAAGCCTTTTGCATTCATCATACTTTTCTGTAGACGATACTACTTCCAAAGATTTTTAACAAAATACTCAACAAGCGGGAAAGCCAATCTTTTACCCAGGAAGTTGCCAAACAACATGTTGCTACATTTTTCTTGAACTTTCTTGACAGATTAGATGTGTCATTTAAGTTGATTTTGCTTTTTTTTTTCTTTTTGAAAAAAAAGGGATTTTTACATATTTCCCCTTCTTAAAAGGACTTATTACATATTTGCCCAAACAAAAAATTCAATTACATATTTCTCCTATTTTTTAGAAATTACTCAACTACCCTTTTATTATTCTCATAATCCTCCTCATATCTCATGTCGCTCATTTCCTCTTCCATATCTGCCACACCAAACCCTACATGGCAGACCATCAATCTTCTTCCCCTTCACCTTCACCTGGTAATCGCAGTTTGTAATGAAGCCAAACCTTAGACGAGCAGAAGAAGACGCCGAACCCTAGATGAGCAGAAAAAGACGCTGAACCCTACACGAGTTTCAGGTATGTTTTTTTAGAGTTTTTTGAAGGATACGACGCCAAATCGTTGCTCCGTTGCCTAAGCTGCAACAATCAGCAACGAAAAGGGAACAATTGGGTAAATACATTCGGGAATTTGAAAAGCGTTTTTGCATTGTCCCCTGTTTCCATCAGTAGGTTTTTTGTTTCAAGCATTGTGATTAATTTTCTGATTGATTTTAATTGTAACAAGATGATTTGTTGAATATGTTAACAAGCATTCTATGTTTATATGAATGAGTGTGAATATGTTATTGCCTCACATTTGAAAGTTTAATAGCTAAATTAGCTATAATCAGATACACGGATATTAGTCCATCAGACTTTCAATTTTCTTATTTGGCCATTTACATTTTTAAACTTTGATTAATGTTCATTTTGGTACTTGAGATAATAGGTAGTGTCTGTATTAGTAGGCAACTGATCTGCAATTGCAGAAAAGCCGTCTCTGATGGGCTTAAAGGTGAAGTGAGGATTGTTGGAAGTATTAGGAAATTAGTATTCAACGTGTATAATGGGAATTTTAAAACCACGGGTGTGAAGAATGTTTTCCAACTGAAGCATGGGATTGATATGACACTGAAAATGTAGCGGAAACAATATTATTCTCCTGTTGGCTACACAAAAAGCACTTGAAAGGGCAGAAGTCGAAACTTAAGTCGGCCCGTCCTAACCCGTAGGCCGTAGCAAAATAATCATTGTTTAAGTCGGCTCATTCTAACCCGAACCCATCCTGATTCAAACCAAAATAATCATTTCCCCTACTGTTTAGTTTGATTGATATTCAAAGTCAAGTATAAAAAGTTAAAAACTATATTGGATGAAGTGAAAACAAGTGATCGAATATTTATTAGACTATTGTGCAGGTCATAGCCAATGTGCAGGTCATGGCAAAAACATCTTTAAGATGTGGATGGTAGTTGTCTTTTGAGCTTTCCACTTTGCCATATTATTTCAGGATATTTATAATGTTGGAAAAATTCTCTTCAAAACATGCAGCTTGTGCTCTTTATATTTGAATAATATCATCTTCATGTTACATAATTCATTAATAGTCTTAGTGAGAACATGCATAAATTTTGTTTGGTTAGTTTAAATAGTCATTTGTGGCATCCTTTTGTTTTGTACCTAATTTTAATTTTCTAATTTAGTGAAGTTGGTAAAAAAACAAGAAAAAACATTTTGAAATTATTTGTACAACGGCAAAAAGCTAAAGGTAATGGATATGCTGCTTCTTGCATTGAATATTTTGAAAATTTTTCTTGTTCTTTCGGTGGATGATATAATCGAATTAAGTAGGATGGCCATAAGTATTTCTTCTTATTTTTTATAATTTTTTAAACGTATTGTATGTTACTAGCAGGAAAGCCACGCGATGCGGCAGCGACACAAAAATGTCCACGTTGTTGTGAGTATGGACTCCGTGAAAAGGCATACAAAAACTCAGCACCTGAAGATTCTACTCAACATGCCTCAACAAGTAAAAGGGGATGAGGAAAGAGTACAAAAATTGTGAAAGTAATTAGTCATAGTTGAGCAATTAATTTTGATTTTTTGGTATCGTAGTCATAGTTGGGCAATTGATTTTGAATTTTTGGTATCATATTTGTAATTCTTAACTAGTGTTTTTTAATAACGCGTGTTGCGCGAAAGGCATTGGTGTTTTCAACCGACATCATTCTTCAAACGATTCGAGATAAACGATGCGTAACCAGCCATATCTGGCATTGTGGAGTGTATTAAAAAGGGAGCAATTGGACGATTGGATGTTGGGCTAGGTGTTTCTTGGAATGCCCACGGATTGTTCGGGTCAAAACCACGATTATGAGGATTCATTTTTCGTATTGTGGTTGGATGGGAATTTTTAAAAAAAAATAAGATAGAGATGATTATAGAAGAGGTGGAAAAAATGAATAGAAGTGTGAATATTTATAGTGAATAATTTTTTTTAAACACATAGTCGTTGGCCAACGGCTAGCCCAAACGACTACTTGTCTTGGCCAATGAGATCCTGCCATGTCATCTTGATAGCCCCGTCCAATGCCCGGGCTGAAACCCCCGCCCAAGGGGCCACGCCGAAACCCAAGCCCACCCGGGGTGGTGACTTGGGCGTTTGTACCCGACCCACGACACAACCCCCGCCACCAGGCTGAAACCCCCGCCTAAAGGGCCCCGCCGAAACCCAAGCCCACCCGGGGTGGTGACTTGGGCGTTTGTACCCAACCCCCGTCACAAACCCCGCCACATACCCCATATTATAATATGAACTAAATTCACTGTTCATTAAGTTGAATTTTTATCATATATGAATTTTTAGGAAACTCTTTGTTTTTTTAGCACAATTGATTATGAACAAGTAAGGATTGCATTTTTTAAAGTTTGTTTTTTTATTATGAGTATTATGGTATTATTTGAGAACACTAGCAAGTACAAGAATTATGGAAATACTAGATGAATTGGGGAAATATGTAATTGAATGATGATATTAGAAAATGGGAAATATGTAAATATTCATTTAGTTAGTTCATTAAGGGTAAAATAGTCAATCATAAGAGTCATTTTAATGAAAAGGGGAAATATGTAATATATATGGGTTAGAGAGGGGAAATATGTAATTGAATTTTATGATTGGGTAAATACGTAATAAGCCAACTTAAGAAGGGGAAATATGTAAAAAACCCAAAAAAAAAATATGTAAACTCTTTGTTTTAGGCCAAAACCTCATGAAATTTATGTGACGCTACTTATACTGGTAAACGGAAATGAATATTTGTTTTACATTGGGCTTAATTGGGTCTTCAGGTTACTTAGATCTCAGCTTTTAACAAAGAGCATTCTTAGAATATTTAGCAGCCCGTAGTTACGTACATATAATTAACTAGTAAGATTACCCGCGCTACGCAGCAGGATTTTGGTCAATATCTATTTTGCTTTCGTATAGAAACCGAAAAAAATATACTTAAAAGAATATAAAACATGTTTTACGTCGACCGAAAACCATAAAAATAAATTTAAATTGGACAGCGAGACATGCTGATTTTAAAGTAATTGTTAATGAAAATGTAAACTCTATCTTAAATATAACTCTAATGAAAAAGAAACCTTAAACTAAAACATTTAATATAAAGAAAAGTAAAAAACTAAAAAAAATAAAGTTCAAAAAAAATCAAGAAAGAAACAAAAAAGCAAATATGATGAAAGCACTATTCATTTAACTTGCTAAATGTAATTTACATCAAAACGTAGATTACCTTGAATTTATACTAACACGTTCATAAAAATAAGCACATAACGCGTTGCAGCGATGTCAGAACGAAAAGTGAGTCGAATTTATATTGTCTAGTGAAAAAGTACTATATTTGATCCAACTCGTTTCCGAACAAAATTTACGTCAAAACATAGAACAACTAAAACATACATAAAAATAATCAAGAAAAAGGTATAAAAACAAAAATTAAGTATAAACATAAATTCAGAAAAAAAAAATTGCGTTAAGACATAGACCAACTAAAAAGCGTGTATAATAATAAGTATAAAACATATTATATTTAACCAACTTGTTTCTGAGAAAAATTTACGTCTAAACGTAAATTAATTTGAATTTATACCAATTCATAAATAAAAATAAACACGTAAAACTTGATTACAAAGTTCTTAGAAAGTTAACGGGTTGTAAGTGTTAACGCAGAAAATTGAAAGGTATAAGTATACAGAAATACAAAAACAAAAAGGATAAAAAAATCAAAAAGAAAACAAAAAAAACAAAAAACAAAAAGCAAGTTACCATACAATTACTATATATTATTACTATATATTTTACTATATATTAATATATATATTGATAAACTAATTGAAATGAATAATGATTTTAATATTATAATAATATATAGGTTTTTTTAATACTTATATTATTTTAATAATATAATAATAGATATTTTCTTTACTTTTTAACTTTAATCTTTTTTTAATATCAGGGGTTGGGATAAGCTTGGTGTCAACCGGTATCGAACCAGTACTGGTATAAAAAATACCGGTACGGTCTTGTTCGGTATTAGTACATGAAGCTCGATATCTCCCCCGAATGAACTGTCACACCCCCAAAATCCACATGCGGAGTATCACCGCTTGGGAGCGTGACTGACCAGGATCAAGCCACCAATCATATAGAACAATGAATAAAGTAAAAGTAATTGCAATTTAATCAAACCAATCCATATGAGAGGTGTTCCAAAACATAAATATGTTATCACTGTTTAGCGGAAGCGTATAAATAAACCCAACACAATAAAGTGTGAAATGTCATAATGTCTAATCAAGTATTCACGATCCTTGTCCACAACGACTGTGCCTCCCGTGCAAGCTCCATAAGTACCTAAGGTCCTGCAAGGCATGTAACAGAGGATCAACAACTAGTTGAGCGAGTTCACAGAAAGTAAATGCGTAATAGTAAGTTTGTATGTAACATGTGGCTCTACTGGGCCGATAGTACGTTCTATTGGTGGGGGCTTCCCATGTTATATATATCCCCTAGACTATTCGTAATCATAAGTATCCTTCCCAATCCGAGGATAGTAGTAAGTATAGGTTTACGCAGGTTTTATGTAAGTGCCCTTCCCAACCGAGGACAGTACGTAGCGAGTACGTAGGTTTAGCGCTGGCGTCCTTCCCAATCCGAGGACGGTAGTACGTAGGTTTAGCACTGGCGTCCTTCCCAATCCGAGGACGGTAGTACGTAGGTTTTACGTAGGTTTAGTGCTGGTGTCCTTCCCAATCCGAGGACAGTACGTAGGCTTTATGTAGAATTTGACACAGGTATCCTTCCCAATCCGAGGACCGTGGTAAGTAGTCTAGTGGTAATGTAAGTACAGGTAATCATTCAATCCCATTCCCAACCCAACTGGGGAATCCCATGCCTTGGTAAGAGTGTGAACTCACCTTGGTTTGCTCGGTATGCTAAGTATGTGCTCAAGGTAAATCAATCACGTCCTAAAGTATGCACGTATACATAATCAGTTTGTAGTCACGAGGTACACGTATAAGCATGTAGTACATATTCACAATCATACGAGTCATGTTTAACATTTAACAGCAGTTAGATATTCCAGTTAACACTTAACCGCAGTTAACTAACCATGTTAACTTTTAACAGAAATAAGGTAAGTTACTGTGCTGATTACATAATGGCGAAACACACATATTGACGAAACACACCATTCGGCGAAACACAAATCGGCGAAACACATTCTGTTTCGCCGTGATCTTGTTTGGCGAAACAAGATTCTATTTCGTCGACCGTCCTTGGCGAAACACTTTCTGTTTCGCCAAGAGATCGGTTTCGTCAAGACAGATTCGAGGTGATGTCAGTTACGTACTCAAATACATGCAGAAACCCTAACAGCCGTCGCCATCAAGTAGCAATCATACCGAAATCATTTAGCACAGAATCATAACACAATCCTCACGTAATCATCGTCTAGTATGAACCCTAGTTTTAAACGCATCTCAAACTGATTAACATACAACCTCATATCATCGAGCCCTATCCGAAACTAATGTGGATTCAGAATTATAACATATTAACAACATCCAGAACTGAGTATTCGATCATGTTAAGTTTCGCATATAATTACACATCCGATTAACCATGTATATCGAAATCTACATCATCATACACATATATTCATAATCTGTTTCATAACTCAGCATTTACATAAGCACATAACAAGTAATCAAAACATCAATAGGACCGAGTTAACGAACCCGTACTAACCGAGATGAAAGAAATAATGATTTGATCGCTCAAAGACTTGGGGAGACACCCACAGCTGCCGACACACTTAGGAGAGAGTTCTAGGGTTTCTATTTTGCCAAGGGTGTGAAACTAGAACTGTTTCACGTAATTATACACGGAAATAACATTCTGGGCCGTACTGGGCTTTTGGCGAAACTGGTCCGGCGAAACAGTCTGTTTCGTCGAGTTCGGTTTGGCGAAACATGCTTGTTTCGTCGAGTATGATCATGGCGAATCACAACTCTGTTTCGTCGAGTTGTTTCATATGTTCAGTAGTTTATGTTATTTCAAATACACTAAGTCTCATGCTATAATATCAACACATAACCAAGCAAACATAATACTTTTATTATCACACAAAGTGTATCGTTACAAATCAGACGAGTCAAACAACTAGACAGTCAGAGTCAACGTGCAATAAATGCGAATAAAGAATGTCGGAAACTCGAGTTGTCACATTATCCCCAACTTGAAAGAAATTTCGTCCCGAAATTTAGCATGCGGTTACTGAGGAAGCTAGGTGAGTTGTATCGTTTACTGGTTTTCCTGGGGTGTCACATCATCCCCCCGTTGATTTGGAATTTCGTCCCGAAATTCTGAAGTTGTAGCTTCAGCCTCAGTAGTGGTTGCACGTTTTCCGAATAATTGGGGATACTTGAGTTCCATTTGATCTTCTCGTTCCCAGGTATACTCTGGACCACGACGGGAGTTCCAACGAACTCGTACAAGAGGGATTCTCGTGTTCTTGAGGACCTTAACATCCCGGTCCGTGATTTCAACAGGTTCCTCGACGAAGTGCAACCGTTCGTCGATAGTGAGTTCCTTCAAGGGAACTATGTGGGTCTCATCTGACGTACACTTCTTCAGATTCGACACGTGAAAGACGTTGTGAACTGCACTGAGTTCAGGTGGTAAGTTCAGTCTGTAGGCCACTTTGCCTATTTTCTCGATAACTTCGAAAGGTCCGACGTATCGTGGATTGAGTTTGCCGCGTTTGCCAAAACGAACCACACCCTTCCAGGGCGAAACTTTGAGTAGCGCTCGATCCCCAACCTGGAATTCGAGCAGTTTTCTATCTTTATCGGCGTATTCTTTCTGACGGTCACGTGCTGCCGCCATGCGTTGTCGTATTTGAGCAATCTTTTCATTAGTATCAACTACCATTTCTGGACCTGTGATCTGACTATCTCCCACCTCTGCCCAACAGAGAGGTGACCGGCATTTACGCCCGTACAATGCCTCGAATGGTGCAGCTTTAATGCTTGTGTGGTAGCTGTTATTGTATGAAAATTCCACAAGTGGCAAATGTTTTTCCCAACCATTGCCAAAGTCAATTACGCACGCCCGAAGCATGTCTTCTAGAGTTTGAATAGTGCGCTCAGACTGTCCATCTGTCTGAGGGTGATAAGCTGTGCTCATGTCTAAACGAGAGCCAAAAGATTTATGCATTGCTTGCCACAGTTCTGAAGTAAAACGTGCGTCACGATCAGAGATGATGGAGGTGGGCACCCCGTGCCTCGAGACCACTTCTTTTAAGTAAACGTCTGCTAAGGTAGAGAACTTGTCTGTTTCTTTGATAGCCAAGAAGTGAGCAGACTTTGTGAGTCGATCCACGATCACCCAAATAGTATCATTTCCGCGCTGAGATCTAGGTAGGCCAGTAACAAAATCCATGGAAATTTGCTCCCATTTCCATTGTGGTATCTCAGGTTGTTGGAATGGTCCTGACGGTTTCTGATATTCTGCCTTGACTCTCGCACAAGTCAAGCATTTGCTAACGTATGTGGCTATGTGGGCCTTCATGCTAGGCCACCAGTATGTAGTCTTAATATCGTGGTACATTTTATCCGAACCAGGGTGTACCGAGTAGCGAGACTTGTGAGCTTCATCCATTACCAGCTCGCGTAAGTTGCCGTACAGTGGGACCCAAATGCGTCCTGTTACGTAATAAGCACCATCTTCCTTCTGTTCTAAGCGTTGCCTTGAGCCGCGTAAGGCTTCTGCCCTGACGTTTTCTGGTTTCAATGCTTCCACCTGAGCATTTCGTATCTGGGAAGTAAGACTAGACTGTATAGTGAGTTGTAAAGCTCGTACGCGCTTAGGCGCGGTGTCCTTTCGACTGAGGGCGTCAGCCACAACATTGGCTTTGCCTGGGTGGTACCTGATTGAGCATTCGTAGTCATTTAACAGTTCAACCCATCGTCGTTGTCGCATATTCAGTTCCTTCTGTTTGAATATATGTTCGAGGCTTCTGTGGTCAGTGTAGATAGCACATTTGGTACCGTACAAGTAGTGTCGCCATATCTTAAGTGCAAAAACAACCGCTCCCAGCTCTAGGTCGTGTGTCGTATAATTCCGTTCGTGAATCTTAAGTTGGCGCGAAGCATAAGCAATAACTTTATCCCTCTGCATCAATACACATCCAAGACCTTGGATAGATGCGTCGCAGTAGACTACGAAATCGTCCGTGCCTTCAGGCAGTGAGAGGATAGGTGCGCTACAGAGTCTATCCTTTAAGTGTTGGAATGCTGTTTCCTGTGCATTACTCCAACGATAAACAACACCCTTCTGCGTCAGTAGTGTAAGTGGCTGAGCAATCTTTGAGAAGTCTTTGATGAACCTCCTGTAATAACCCGCCAAACCCAAGAATTGGCGTATTTCTGTTGGTGTACGAGGCGCAAGCCAATTCTTGATCGAATCTACCTTGGATGGATCGACATGGATCCCATCTTGGTTTACCATGTGGCCTAAGAAGTGGACTTCACGAAGCCAGAAGTCACATTTGGAAAACTTAGCGTATAGCTGTTCCGTTCGTAGAAGTTCCAGTATAAGTCGTAAGTGCTGCTCGTGTTCCTCCTGACTTTTCGAATAAATCAGGATGTCGTCGATGAAAACAATGACAAACTTGTCGAGATAGGGTTTGCACACCCTGTTCATAAGATCCATAAATACGGCAGGCGCGTTCGTTAGCCCGAATGGCATGACCATAAACTCGTAGTGGCCGTAGCGAGTTCTAAATGCTGTTTTAGAGACGTCCTCATCCCGGACTCTCAGCTGATGGTACCCTGACCTTAAGTCTATCTTGGAGTAGTAGCTCGACCCTTGCAGCTGGTCGAATAAATCATCTATGCGCGGAAGAGGATAACGATTCTTGATCGTCACCTTGTTGAGTTCACGGTAGTCTATACACATCCTGAACGTACCGTCTTTCTTCTTTACGAATAACACTGGAGCTCCCCAAGGCGAAGAGCTAGGACGTATAAAACCCTTTTCCAAGAGTTCTTGTAGCTGCTTTGACAGTTCTTCCAATTCAGTTGGAGCCAAACGATAAGGCGCTCGAGCTATGGGTGCTGCTCCTGGAGCGAGCTCGATCTGAAATTCAACCTGACGATGAGGCAGTAACCCGGTAACTCTTCTGGAAATACTTGAGGAAAATCGCGTACCACCGGAATATCCTCAATCTTTTTCTGTTTCTTCGATGTATCCGTAACGAGAGCTAAAATAGCTGTGTGGCCCTTTCGTAAACACTTCTGAGCCTTCAGGAAGGAAATGATGCCACTCACGACACCACTCTTGTCGCCTTGAACTTCGAGAGGTTCTTTACCAGAACGGGGAATACGAATGATCTTCTCCCTGCATAGTATCTCTGCTTGTTGTTGGGATAACCAATCCATACCGATGACAATGTCGAAACTACTCAGAGTTATAGGGATGAGATCGATGGAGAAAGTCTGACCAGCGAGGATAAGATTACAACCCTGAACTATGTGTGTGGCCTCTAAACTTTTACCGTTAGCTAACTCTACGACATGTTTAGTGTTCAAACGTGTTGGTGCGCGTTTAAGCATTTGGCTAACTTTCAGAGACATATAACTGGTATCCGCACCCGAATCAAATAGTACAATAACATAAAAGTCGTCGAGGAGAAACTTACCCATAACCACATTGGGATCATTCCTGGCATCACCCTGCCCAATCACAAATGCTCGTCCCCTTGCGCCGTTGTTCCCATCATTGTTGTTTCCCCCGTTGTTGTTGTTCCCATTGCCCTGGTTGTTGTTGTTGTTCTGGTTTCGGTTTAGCTGAGGGCAGTGTCTTTTGAAGTGACCTTCGGCGCCACACTGAAAACATCCTTTGTTACCCTGTTGCTGATTCTGCCGTGCTTGCTGCTGCGGCTGATTCTGATTTACAGGCTGTGGGCTCCTACAATCCTTGGCCTCATGGCCCGTCCTGAAACACCTTTGACAACGACCCCTGTTACACTGGCCATTGTGGTGCTTGTTGCAGATGTTGCACTTTGGGAGGTTCCCTCGATAACCACCCTGCTTGTGACTGCCCGAAGAGTGCTGACTAGGGCTCTGATAGTTGTCAGTCTTTCGTTGCTGAACTTGGGACTGAACTGGAGCTGATCCTTTGCTGGAATCCCCCTCCCATTTTCGCTTGCTGTCACTGGGAGTAGCAGGAGTAACCGAAGTAGTAGCTGTAGTGGTAGCGTTGATGCGTTTGGGCAACCGGTTCTGCTCCACCGCTTGATCAGTGAGACGGTGAGCCAACTGAACAACCTGCTGGTAAGTGGCATGATTTGCTGAAGTCACATGACTCTGGATCTCTGGCACCAGACCCTTAAGATAAAGTTCAATACGCTTGTCCACTAGAGTAGGACACAGTAATGCAAGCTCATTCGATCTCTTGGTATACGCTTCGATCTCAGACCCCGTCATCTTGAGGTTGAAAAACTCGACTTCCAGCTTATGAATATCATCTCTACTGCAGTATTCCTCCTTGATCATCTCTTTGAAATTGTTCCATGGGGTGGCGTTAGCAGCAACCAACCCCAGTATTTGGACATGTGCTTTCCACCATGTGAGGGCTAAACCCTCGAGGGTACCGGTAGCATACTTCACCCTGCGTGCCTCAGGGCATTCACACATTTCAAATACTGACTCCAACTTTTCAAACCAGTGCAGGAGACCTACGGCTCCTTCAGTGCCGCTGAAAGTGGTTGGACGACAGTCCATGAAAGTCTTGAAAGTGCAAACAGGTGCTTGACCTCCTGCTTGTGCGGCTGCAACTGCCGCGGTAACTCGTTCGTTAATGAGGGCCGTCAACTGGTCCTGGGTCATGTTGATACGTGCAGACATGATCTTCATAGTAAAGATAACGTAAGTGAGATAGGTTCGCGAATAGTGCGATGACAGAAGAGTGTAAGCACACAAGTGTTCTCATGCAATAACAAATAGTGAGCAATGTAATCTAAGCATACCACGAGCAAAGTTCTATGTAATTCTAGTATGTAGGCAATAAACATAAACCTTATTACCTAGGATGTCGAGTCTTGCACGTGGAGCGAAGCGTCGTTGTGGATCGTTGAGAGCACTGTTCCGGTTATAGTCTGGTTTTAATAAAATCGTTTTCCCCATATTAAAACCAAGTTCTCTATAACCAATGGCTCTGATACCAATCTGTCACACCCCCAAAATCCACCTGCGGAGTATCACCGCTTGGGAGCGTGACTGACCAGGATCAAGCCACCAATCATATAGAACAATGTATAAAGTAAAAGTAATTGCAATTTAATCAAACCAATCCATATGAGAGGTGTTCCAAAACATAAATATGTTATCACTGTTTAGCGGAAGCGTATAAATAAACCCAACACAATAAAGTGTGAAATGTCATAATGTCTAATCAAGTATTCACGATCCTTGTCCACAACGACTGTGCCTCCCGTGCAAGCTCCATAAGTACCTAAGGTCCTGCAAGGCATGTAACAGAGGATCAACAACTAGTTGAGCGAGTTCACAGAAAGTAAATGCGTAATAGTAAGTTCGTATGTAACATGTGGCTCTACTGGGCCGATAGTACGTTCTATTGGTGGGGGCTTCCCATGTTATATATATCCCCTAGACTATTCGTAATCATAAGTATCCTTCCCAATCCGAGGATAGTAGTAAGTATAGGTTTACGCAGGTTTTATGTAAGTGCCCTTCCCAACCGAGGACAGTACGTAGCGAGTACGTAGGTTTAGCGCTGGCGTCCTTCCCAATCCGAGGACGGTAGTACGTAGGTTTAGCACTGGCGTCCTTCCCAATCCGAGGACGGTAGTACGTAGGTTTTACGTAGGTTTAGTGCTGGTGTCCTTCCCAATCCGAGGACAGTACGTAGGCTTTATGTAGAATTTGACACAGGTATCCTTCCCAATCCGAGGACCGTGGTAAGTAGTCTAGTGGTAATGTAAGTACAGGTAATCATTCAATCCCATTCCCAACCCAACTGGGGAATCCCATGCCTTGGTAAGAGTGTGAACTCACCTTGGTTTGCTCGGTATGCTAAGTATGTGCTCAAGGTAAATCAATCACGTCCTAAAGTATGCACGTATACATAATCAGTTTGTAGTCACGAGGTACACGTATAAGCATGTAGTACATATTCACAATCATACGAGTCATGTTTAACATTTAACAGCAGTTAGATATTCCAGTTAACACTTAACCGCAGTTAACTAACCATGTTAACTTTTAACAGAAATAAGGTAAGTTACTGTGCTGATTACATAATGGCGAAACACACATATTGACGAAACACACCATTCGGCGAAACACAAATCGGCGAAACACATTCTGTTTCGCCGTGATCTTGTTTGGCGAAACAAGATTCTATTTCGTCGACCGTCCTTGGCGAAACACTTTCTGTTTCGCCAAGAGATCGGTTTCGTCAAGACAGATTCGAGGTGATGTCAGTTACGTACTCAAATACATGCAGAAACCCTAACAGCCGTCGCCATCAAGTAGCAATCATACCGAAATCATTTAGCACAGAATCATAACACAATCCTCACGTAATCATCGTCTAGTATGAACCCTAGTTTTAAACGCATCTCAAACTGATTAACATACAACCTCATATCATCGAGCCCTATCCGAAACTAATGTGGATTCAGAATTATAACATATTAACAACATCCAGAACTGAGTATTCGATCATGTTAAGTTTCGCATATAATTACACATCCGATTAACCATGTATATCGAAATCTACATCATCATACACATATATTCATAATCTGTTTCATAACTCAGCATTTACATAAGCACATAACAAGTAATCAAAACATCAATAGGACCGAGTTAACGAACCCGTACTAACCGAGATGAAAGAAATAATGATTTGATCGCTCAAAGACTTGGGGAGACACCCACAGCTGCCGACACACTTAGGAGAGAGTTCTAGGGTTTCTATTTTGCCAAGGGTGTGAAACTAGAACTGTTTCACGTAATTATACACGGAAATAACATTCTGGGCCGTACTGGGCTTTTGGCGAAACTGGTCCGGCGAAACAGTCTGTTTCGTCGAGTTCGGTTTGGCGAAACATGCTTGTTTCGTCGAGTATGATCATGGCGAATCACAACTCTGTTTCGTCGAGTTGTTTCATATGTTCAGTAGTTTATGTTATTTCAAATACACTAAGTCTCATGCTATAATATCAACACATAACCAAGCAAACATAATACTTTTATTATCACACAAAGTGTATTGTTACAAATCAGACGAGTCAAACAACTAGACAGTCAGAGTCAACGTGCAATAAATGCGAATAAAGAATGTCGGAAACTCGAGTTGTCACATGAACCATATAGCTAAGAGAAACCATGAACCAGAATAGAAGAGCTTGCGCCACCCATGAGTAAATATTTCATAGTAGCCTCATTAGACCGTACATCTTTCTTCGTATATCACGAATTGAAATGAATAGTGATTTTAATATTATAATAATATATAGGTTTTTTAATACTTTTATTATTTTAATATTATAATAATAGATATTTTCTTTACTTTTTAACTTTAATACTTTTTTTAATATCAAGGGTTGGGATAAGCTTGGTGTCAACCGGTATCGAAGCAGTACTACTATCGAAAATACCGGTACGGTCCTGTTCGGTATCAGTACATGAAGGTAAAAAGCAGCACTAATACAGAAAACGTCAAAAGTTGATGCCGAATTGATATTGGAAATCTTTTGGTTCGGGAAATTTAGTGCTGCTACCCGGTACCATTTGCTCATCCCTGATTACGGTTACCGTACGAACAACGGTACCGTACAACTTTTTTTTTGTTGATTTTCTTCAACTTTTAATTTTTCTTTTTTTAGCTTCAGGGGTAGGGATGAGCTCGATGCCAACCGATACAGAATCGGTACTGATACCGAAAATACCGATTACGGTATCGGTATATGAAGGTAAAAAACGGTAGTGAACCGGTACCAGGAACGCCAAAAGTCGGCACCGAATTGGTACTTAAGATCTTTCGGTTCGGCAAATTTGGTACCGGTACGCAGAACAATTTGCTCATCTCTGACCAGGGGTTTCATACGAACAACATCGTTAACTTTTTGGTTGATTTTCTTCGGTTTTCTTTTAGTGTTTTTTTTCTACATTTTCTTTTTATTTTTTGTCAGCAGTTTCGTTCGCAACACACTTGTAGTGATTTTAAAACACATGTAAACACAGATTAAATAATAAAAGAAATTCGCCGCAACGCGGCGAACTTCTTTAAACCTCTAGTTTCTTTATAAATGTAAGAATATAGAATGGGTTTATTAAACAATCACCAAAATATGTATAAATAAATAAATAAATAAATAAATAAATAAATAAATAACACGTTTGGATTCAATACCATCTCATCTAATGGTGTTCTTACGCCTAAATCTGCTTTCAAAATATAAACCTCAGCTTACATTAACCAAAGACTACATATTGAGTTATGGTTTCTTAATTCAATGAGCATAGATGTCTACCTCTTTATAATTTATAGTGAGGCTGATTGAGTATATACAAAGATAACCGATAAAGTGGCAGACAACGTGTTCCACTAACATACTGTAACCCTATTCTGGTATGGTATGGTATGAAATGAACTTATAAAAAAGAATCGATTATAATTTCATAACCCAAACCCATTACCATTTTGGGCGAACATATCTAACCGTTTAGTCTAGATATAATACGTTTTCCTTTAGTTCTCCCATAGCTTTAAGAGATTTTATCATTTCTATTAATCTCAGAGTCGTTAAAATTAATTACAGGGTGTTATTATCTTTCACCTCTTACGTTTATACCTATGATTTTGTCTTATACGAGAGCATATAGGAATCCAAAAGTATACTACCAACTTCCATAATTTCAAAACACAACATTTGACCAAGTCAAGAGGACCCATAAAAACTTTGTTAACTTTGTGACACGGACGGCAAATAGTATAACCAATAAAAAGACTCTGTTTACGCATCATGTTGTGGAATATTTCTTCTTAGAAAAAAGACACTATTCATATAATAAAAATAAAAAAAATAAAAAAAACTAGAGGAAACTTCAATCCATCCATGAATCCAACGATCCCGTCTTATTCAACATACATTTCTTGATTAAACATAAACATGACCGACTTATGTTTGTCTTGTGTTCCACCTCAAACCCTATAAATATGGTAACAAGTAAAACTTCATAAGGAACTAATATAGTTATAGTTAGATATTGACGAAAATGTATCGCGTTTTTTTCTATGTGTTAGTCGGAACTATTTTTGTTTCTCAAAATGTTGTGATGCCACAATGGAGTCAAATAATACAGCCCCAGTTCTTTTCATATTTGGTGACTCGACAGCAGATGTGGGAACAAATAGCTTCTTGCCGAAAACGAAAATCATAGCGAATGTGCCTTTCAACGGGATTGATTTTCCGAATTCTAGAGCTACGGGACGGTTTAGCAATGGCTTCAACAGTGCAGATTTCCTAGGTTAGTTTGGTTAGGCTAATGTAAATCTAGGTACCAACACTAATATGCATGTTTTTTGGCCTTGTTTGAATTTTTAGCCAAGCTAATGGGACACAAACGAAGCCCGCAACCGTACTTGTTTTTGCTCAAAGCGGGCCTGAGAAAGAAGATGTTTAGAGGTGTGAATTTCGCATCCGGAGGGGCGGGTCTGCTTGACGTGACCGGAAAAGACCTTGTGAGTTCACCCATCTATGCATTGTTACATATAACTTGAAACAAATGGCTGGTGAAGTGGGCCCGTTGTGGGGTAGAATTATCTTACCAAATTTGTACGAGGGATTTTTTTTTTTTTTTTTTTTTTGAAAGATAAATTTCATTCAACAAAAACGCCACAAACGACCCTCAAGACAAGGACCCCCGGGCAGAAAACAACCTTACATCAAATCCAACGGATAATTACACCAAACATTCCAATCTATACCTTCCAAACTAGATCTATACCGAATCCAAAAGTACGACGTGGATTTTATGTTTTCCATCACTTCAATCGCTCTACGAGACTTACCTTTAAAAATACGAGCATTTCGTTCATTCCATAACACCCACATTGTAGTATAAAAGATACCTCTTAAAATGTATTTCGCCTTCTTCGTGTTTGTATGGTTTTCCGCCATTTTCAAAAGATCCGGCACATCGAATGCAAACATCGGACTCAACCGACACCAACTACCCACTCTAGCCCAAATCTCAGCCGAAAAAACACACCCAGTGAACATATGGATTGCCGTCTCCGAGTCCGAATTACACAAAACACAAGAAACATTCTGCATTGGGACTCCACGTTTTTGAAGTTCCATTCTAGTAGGGAGCCGGTTAAGACTAGCCCTCCAAACCATGATTTTGCACTTTAACGGAACCCACCCTTTCCACTTTATGTTCGATGCATTTAACGGCATCGGTGTAGAAGCTAACAGTTTCTTAGCTGCACTCACAGAAAATATCCCATTGGAATCTCCCTTCCATTTCCACACATCAACCCCACCTACCCAATTGTAATCGTGAATATCCTCGAGCAGGTGAAACAACTCAGTAAGCTCATCAAACGACGATGGGACCGAGCGCCAATCCCAGGAAAGAATCTTCTCCCCATTCACACATTGCAAACGAGAAGACACAGGAGCCCATTTAAGTTTTTCCAACCTGAATAAGTTCGGATATATAATACGAAGAGGGTATTCGCGCAACCAAGTATCTCCCCAAAAGTTAATCGTTGACCCATCGCCAGGTATACCAACGAAATAGCTAATAAGAGAATTACCATTCGGAAGTCTTTTCTCCCCTATTTTGACAATTTGTTTCCAACACCCGCTAACCGATGGACTGCATGGTAACATAGTCCAAGCCCGGCTCGAACTATGACATCCCGTAACAACTTTCTTCCATAAGCAATTACCTTCTTTTTTGAAACGCCACGTCCATTTTAGAAGAAGCGCTTCGTTCACGTCTTGCAACTTGGTCACGCCTAGACCGCCTTCCTTTTTCGGAGTAGTGATAACATCCCAAGCTACCCACGGAATCTTTCTTTCTTCACTACAACCCGCCCACAAAAAACGCCTCATACTAGCTTCGATACTTTCAATCACCGCCTTAGGAGCTTTATAGAGAGAAAGATAATAAACAGGTAAACTTTCAAGAACCGATTTAATAAGAATTAAACGGCCCCCCATTGATAACGTTCTCGCTTTCCAAGACGCAAGACGAGCCTTTATAACTTCAACAACCAAGTTCCAGTTGCTAATACGAGACATGTTAGCTCCCACTTGAATACCTAAATAAACAAAAGGAAACCCGCCTCTTTTACACCCCAAAATTTCCATCATGTTATCAACCTCAATGTCTTCAGTACCAACCCCAAACAAATTCGACTTATGAAGATTAATTCGAAGACCCGAACATAAGTAAAAAATTCGAAGAATCCGAGCCGTACTTTGGAGATTCTCACGAGACCATTCTCCCAAAATTAGAGCGTCGTCCGCATAGAAAAGATGAGTAATATCCGCTTCATTATCAGCGAAATTAATACCCTTAAATTCGCCGATCTCTCTAGCTTTCTTCAATAACCACGAGAGAGCTTCCATAACAATCAAGAAAAGAAATGGCGAGATAGGATCACCTTGACGAAGACCCTTCTCACACTTAAATTCGAAAGTTGGAGAGCCATTAACAAGAACCGCGGCTCTCGCTGACACGAGAATCCCCTTAATCCATCCACACCAGACCTGAGGGAACCCCATCTGGGCCAAAATAGATAACAAGAAATTCCAATTGACATTGTCGTAGGCCTTCTCGAAATCTATTTTTAACAAAAACGCCTTGCGATTTCTCTTTTTCAGCCATTCCATCACCTCATTAATCACGAGAAGACCATCAAGGATAAACCGATCCTTCAAGAAAGCCGATTGAGACTCGGAAATCACCTTACCCATAACCTTCTTGAGGCGATTCGCAAGAATTTTGGAAATAACTTTGCTAATCATCCCAATAAGAGTTATAGGTCTATAATCTTTAAGACCTAAAGGCGATTTTACCTTAGGGATCAAAGTAATAAACGACGAACCACAACCCGGATTGATAATGCCTGTACTATGAAATTCCACCAAGATGTGATAAAAATCCTCCTCCAGCAGATTCCAAAATCGCTTTACAAACCGAAAATTAAAACCATCGGGACCTGGCGCCTTGTTTGAACCGCAATCAAAAACCGCCTCTTTGATTTCTTGTTTAGAAAACATAGTAACCAACACCTCACCATCCTGCTCATCAATCATCTTCATTCCCGTGCAAACTAACTCCGGCCGAAAGATAACATATTCTTTAAAATGGTTTCTATAGAATCGTAATATTTCTCTCTTAATCAAATTTGGTTTTGAAATCCATTCCCCGTTAACCTCAAGACCCGGAATCACATTTCTCGCCTTTCTCCCATTAACTACACAATGGAAGAAACTCGAGTTTTCATCACCAAGAGAAGCCCATTTCACTCGTGATTTTTGTTTGATATCACGAGATCTATGAAGCTCAATCTCTTCAAGGCTCTTCTTACATTCTGACCAAACCCATAATTCCGCCTCGTCTAAATCTTTCTGTTCCATCAATAACTCGATGTCTTCCTTTTCTTTTCGCATCCTTGACTCGTCTTCGGCTTCCTTGTTACGATACTGTTTAAACCAAGCTTTTAAGCAGTCACGAAGCCGCTTCAATTTTTTTGACAAATTCACATCCGGTGGTCCTTCATTATTCCATCCCGCAAACACCGCATTAATAACGTCTTCACACCCCGTTCTATCCAACCAAGAATCGAACCAACGAAAAGGCTTCGGCCCAAAATTTGTATCAATCACAGAGAAAATCACTGGGGAATGATCCGAGAGCTCCCTATTTAGAGCTCTAACACAGGCGTTTGGCCATTTATTAAACACATTATCACAAACTAGCATCCTGTCAATTCTACTCAATTTGCAATGTCCCCTTCTATTGGACATATAAGTAAATTTCATTCCTTTCAGATTGTATTCGCGCAGCCCTGCTTCATCAATAAAGTCATTAAAATCACTAGCGCAAACCGGGTCGAAGACGGAATTTTTCCTTTCATCCCGATCTCTAACTGCATTAAAATCCCCAAAGACAATCCACCAACCCTGCCCCGACTGAATAAGCTGAATAATTCTAGCCCACAGGTTTCTTTTTTCACCATTGTTTTGCGGAGCATATACATTAATCATGTTCAGCCTAATAAAACCACCCGATAGCATCCCCGAAACATGCAGGAAGTTATTATCTTTTGTGACCATATCTTTCGAATAAACCTTCGGATCCCACATACACACTATACCACCCGAATTCCCATTAGCGTTTACAAACTCATAATCATAACCCGAACCTCCCCAATAATTCGACACCAAACCAGGTTGAATATTACTCGCCATCGTCTCTTGCATACCGATAAAAGAAATCCCGAAATCGTTTTTTAGCCTGTTTATCCACCCTGCTTTCCCACAAGCCCCGACCCCACGAATATTAATTGATAAGCAATTCATGTCTTACCAGCTTGTAATCCCTCCTGAGTTATCGATTCCTGAATCAAAGCGTCACACCTATGAAGTTTGGCCCCCAACCTTTCACCCAATACGATCGTGGCATTAATCTCCTCTGTATGGATCCTATTGTCTTCCTTTTGAATGTCTTCATGACTTGCATTAATCTCCTGCACTTCAATCTCGTGTTGTTCCTTAGAAAAATTCTCCATGGTTTCGTTACCTACTTTTTCAAAAGATAAGGGTTGACTATTCAAATCCAACTGATACTGGTCCACATTACCCGAATCATCTCCAACCTCATCTGGTACACTCTTATTTAGGCCCAAGAGACTGTCAAGCCCAAACAAATCATCATTCCTGGACCTTTTATTAATTTTGAGGCTTTCTTGACTACTAGTATACCCTTTACTGGGCCAGCCCAAATCCCCTTTTTTAAATTTTTTTCTCTTGTTCACTTTCGAAACTGTAGGGCAATTATTCTCCTTTAAAAATTGATCAAAAGGAAAGTTGACTGCAGGAGTAAACTTTTCTGTATCTCTTATCGAATTAACAACCGGGTCATTTAATGGCCTAGAATGATTCCCATAATTACCATCATTATTGCATCCAATCTTTTCCAAAACTACCGGGTCAACGTGCACGTTGACCTCCTCGCCTGAACTGTTCGTCTTCTCCGATTCAACTTCCGGCGACTGTTCCTCCTCCGAGTCATCCGATTCATCATCTCCGGTCTCTGAAGCTCCGACATCATGGTGGGTTTTTTCTTCAGTAAACTCCGGTATCCACTCTCCCACCTCCTCCATCACCCACACCCGAAACTTCCGATCCTTCCAATTCAACACAACCTCCTCGGACACTCGCTTCCCATCGCCTACCAACACCCCAACATACTCGAATGATAAGTCATGATCCCTCTCAGAATGATTCGCCTTGTGTACCACCTTGCCAAAAACACCACCTACAGCATCTATGACTTCATTTGATAACAAATGCAAGGGAATTCCTTGCACTTTCAACCACGCCAACCTCTCGAAACCCAGCGTTTGCCCCTCCCAAATACTGATCATAGAAAATTTTCCAACTACCGACTTGGCCGCCTCCCAAATACGAGGGATTACCAACAGATAACTTTTTTTTACATTTTTCTCAAAAATAAATTAGTTGGATCATATTATTATGTAATTATTAAGACTAGAGGGTATGGAGAGCCTCATCCCCAAGGGGATGGACCGTCACTTCAGCGCCACGTAGGCTCGGCTTTGAGGGGGTGGGGGATGAACCCCTTTATATATATGTATGTATGTATGTATGTATGTATGTATGTATGTATGTATGTATGTATGTATATATGTATGTATGTATGTATAGATGTGTGTGTGTTAGGAGAGAGGAGAGAGGCCCGTGAAGATCGGCTGGTGGGAGCCGAAGTTGCCGAGCCGGAGAAGTGGGGGGGCGGTGTGGGGGACCGGCGCCGGGCCTCAGCCGGCCCCCATACCCACTAGTCTAACAAATACCAAACGGCTTGAAGCCTAGTGATATAAAGGTGTTCTAAAAAATGCTGACCGGTCATCGTCATCGCTAATACTTGTTCTTCTAGTAGTGTGTTGATGAAGTTACATAACCGCATAAGAACCTTATGGTTTGTTCTTTTGTCATTCCTAACGTGGTTAACTTGCATGTGAGCAGAAAATTGTACCAATGTCCAAGCAAGTCAAGCAATTCAAGACGGTTCTCAGCAATCTTATGGTGGTAAAGGGTCGACACGAAGCTAAAAAGATAATCAGGAAATCAGTGTTTGCCATTAGTGTCGGAAGCAATGATATTTTTGGCTATTTTAAGAATCAAAGCACAGTTGATCCAACTGTTTTCATTGAATCACTAATGGAGGCATATCAATGTCACATTGAGGTATATGGTTTAGTTTTTTTGTGATTCGTTGAGAGACAAACATATATAGCACTATTACAAAAACAAATATCATTATCATCACTAAATCGTACCAAATAGCAAAGCTAAATAGGGTAAGATGTAGGCAGCCTTACCTCTACCCTATAGGAATAGAGATGCTGCTTTCAATGAGACCCCGACTCGATAGTAGTTTTGCATCAAACCTTGGACCTAAGGCACATAACACTTAACAATCGAGACAAAGACCGATCGGTGCATGTACCCCTTTGTCTTCCGGCTATCAATCTCACCACATGATGCATGATTAACCGCCTGCCGCTTTTAACGTTATTTTCACGAAATTAGTAAAATAACGTTAAAATTTGTGTAATTGCCCCCCAAGCGCTCACAAATATATATATTATATGCGCACACCGCAAGTTAGGGTTAAAAAAAAGGGTAATTGCCCGGTACCCCTGACCGTGGGAGACTTGCTCCCGAGGCTAGCAGCCCGACAGTGCCGCCTCGCGGTGAATACCCTGCCAACCCTAGGGGTTCGAAGAGCCTGGGGTTGCCAGGTTTCGAACCCGAGACCTCAAGGATCCTAGAGTTGGTTTAAAGCGGGTGTCGGTGGCCAACTGAGCTAGCCCAGTTGGTTGCAAGTTAGGGTTAACAACATCACATATATGGTATTTCTAATATAATCCGGGTTTTTTTTAATATACAAATAGACCACCCAGTATTATGCACACCTCTCCCCTCTATCTCTCTCTATATATACAAAAGATATATATCGAGAGAGATAGAGTAAAACATTGTGTGGGAATAAGATGACCCTAAAAAAGTAGACATGTCCTTTTTAGTATAATTCGGTTCTTATAAATTAAGACACACGAAGATGCCATTGTTACAAAAACGTGGAATCTTAATGTAATTCGGCATATATAGAATAGAGACAAATATACCACTCTTACAAAAGTGCATATATGTAACACGCATGTTGCAGTGTACCACTTTACTTATTGCTAAAACTACTGCTACTTCGAAACTCTTCTAGTCATTGTACCATCTTGGAGCAAGAAAGTTCGGGATCATAGGCATACCGCCAATTGGATGTTGTCCGTCACAAAGAATTCACAATACGACTGGAGGATGTTTCGAGATCGAAAATACTTTTGCTCGAGCTTTTCACTCATCACTTGATGCCCTCTTGAACAAGCTATCTTGTGACCTAAAAGGAATGAAGTATTCACATGGAAATTCCTATGAAATGACGATGAATGTTATCAATCACGCACAACAATTCAGTGAGTAGTTTGCTATACTTATGCTTTTTATTTTTATATTTGTAAAAGTAGTGTAAAACGAAAAATAATTTCTAAATTTAGGGTGTTGGGGGTGTCGGTGGGGGTGGGTTAGGTGGTTTAGACTTTTCTGTATTATTGCACATGTGTAGTACAAGTGTTTTTTTTTTTTTTTTTGAAAATTTTTTATGCACAAAAACTAGCGAAAATTTATAAAAAAAATTGTAAAAACAAAAATTTGGTATCTCTTTTAAGCTTTTTTTAGTTAGTTTTTTGGTTTTAATTTTCATTTTAAAAGTGAATACCTCCAAACGTTACAAAATGAAAGTTAATACCCGAGAATGTGATTTTAAACTATTAGTACCTAAGTATGTTAATTTGGACAAACCACATGTACTAACTATGTAATTAACTCTAAAAACTAAATAATAGTTTTCTTTAGTCTTTATGTACATATTTTTTTCTAAAAAAATCATAAAAATCAATGTAAATAATTTTCTTTAGTCTTTATGTCCATATTTTTTCTTAAAATGTTATTGTAAGTTAAATTAAAAGCAAAATAATGTATTTCTAAATGTTACAAGAGTAAAAAAAAAAACACTTTATTGACAACAAAGAATTTTATCACATGAAATTTGAATTATTGTCCTTTTTTTTCCAGATTTGACGTACATTGATAGAGCATGTTGCGGCAAAGGATGGTTAAGAGCCGAAGATACGTGTAACCCACACGCAAAGTTGTGCACGAATCGAAACAACTATCTATTCTGGGACTTGTTCCATCCAACGCAGTATGCGTCGAAGCTAGCAGCGGTAACCTTATACAACGGTGGACCGGAATTTGTAACCCCAATTAACTTCGCTCAATTGGTAGTGAGCTGATTATTTAGTTTTTGTGTCTTGCTTTTTTTTATTCAATCAAACATATGGGCATCCTATATGTACGAATAAGTCAGGATCGTCTTTGAAGCATGTTTAAGTCTAGTAAAAGGCGTTTAAAAACCTGTACACCATTTTGTTTTAGTCTTATAAGTGTGATGAAATCATCATATACTCATATAAACCTCTTGTCTCCTACTCTCAGCGATTATATTATATATGTAATACAATATAATTACAAACTCAAAAGAATAGAATAGTAGTTTTATTATTATTATTTTATATGATTTTCATTTTCACGTCTCATGTATATACAATATACACTTTTAATCTATTAAATTATTTAATTTTTTATAAATTTAAAAAAATACTCCTTGTAACTTGCGTTGTTAGTTCTTTTGAAGAAAATTTGAATACCCAGCTACGTATAGTAGGAATTCATGCTTTCAATTCAAATGGCAAAATAACCAAGTATCTAATGTGACATTTCAACAGGAAAAAACATCTAATTGCACAAGTTTTCAGTATAAAAAATGTGTCATTTAGACTGAAGGGAGTGGGGGGGCTTGGGTTGGGGGCATGTGTGGGCTCCCCAACTCAAGCCCTAAAAGAGATGGAGTGGAGGGGCTTGGAGGGGCATGAGTTGACACATGATATTATCATATTCTTTTTTTTATATTTTCTTGTGTTAAATAAATGAATTAAATTTATTAAAAAACATATTTATATTAATTTAAAACAGACAATGAAATAAAATTAAAAAAATACATCAAATTAAATAAAAAATACATCAAATAAAATAAAACTACTGCGTCTTATATTTTTAATTATCGTCATCATCACCGGGGTTGTTTCATCGTCATCGGGGTTGTATCTCGGAACCGTCTAAATATGTTCAACCATATCCGTTCGAAGGTTGTGATGTGTCTGTCTGTTCTGGATTTCAAATATTTTTAATCTTCTCGCATCGTCACTAACGTCTTCGTTGTTTGATTGCCTAGCCTCCCTAAAGTACTCGCAAATTGCACATCCTTCATTCTCTAAAATCATGTTGTGTAAAATAACGCACGCGTACATCACATTTCATTTTTTTTGTCCCACAATCGACATGGCATGCTCAAGATATGCCATCTTTTCTATATAACACCAAAAACGCTTGTTGTTTTTATGTGCCGCCATTTGAGCTATGTTGAACTTTGTTCTCTTTTCATCTAACGTTGTATCCTGTGAAAATGATTTTACAAACACAGCATACTCAAGGTAAATTCCATCACCTTGTCGTTCGCGACTTATATATTTTCTTCGCTTGGGTTGGGAACTTCCTTCATCTTCATCTTCAACAATAGCTTGTACCACTTTCTAAACGGCCGATAATAGCAGTTCTGTCGTTCTCAGATGAGGATAACAATACAAATTGCTCATACGAATCTGACGAACTTGAAGATTGCATTTTTCTTTTGACATTTGAGATGGTGTAGAGAATTTTATATGAAATGGTTTGTGGAAAATGGTTTTTAAATTAGTTTAATATTGTATATCTATAATATAATTTTTTTTTCATAACAGTCATCCCCCAACAGTAAAAAAAAAATAGCCCAACTATGCTCCTCCACGTTCCAACCCAAGCATGGCCCACGCCCGGTCAAAAAGCCACGCCAAAGAGGCACACGACGTCTCAAGCCTATGGGGGCAATGTTGAGGGCTTGGGTGGGTTTCCAACGCTCAAACTGTGACAACCGGCAAAAATAATGGCAATTTCGTACAACTTAAACGCTTGATTAAACATTTAATTTCTCTCATTACGATTTAATTATTGCATGATTAGGTTGTGAAAAGTCTAGCAATCATAGGACATGGGTATAAATGTTGAACCATATTAATACGATCGCCACATCGCGACAACACTGCAAACTATGTCCTAATATGTTGGCAAAATGCTGAAAACATTATTCATCTGAACACACTATTCATGCTAGCAAGTTCTGAAAACTGTCTGAACGAGCGACGAAGGGTATGAACGCACTTTATAGATGAAATACAAATAAAAATCCCTAATTAGGGACACTAAACACTAAAACACATTAACTTTTCGGTAAATGCACTTAACTACACTTTGTCTGTTCCGCGCTAAATTATAACCAAAATAAAATGTCTGCGACACTAGAATCTAGCATTTTAGTGTCCGTAGGACATGTAACTAATATAATACACCTTAAATAGGCTTGTGGATACCAATGGAATATCCAAAATACAAGTTTCTGATACATCGCAACGATCACAACTTCGTCATTTTTGCGCCGACGAACTAGTTAACGACATTTTCGCCACCCAAACACCTAAACTAACATCTTAGTGAATTAGTAGGCCACATTTTGGTGACAAAAATATTTCCGAAATACTAATGGCGCAAAAATCCCTTAACCCCCCCCCCCCCCCCCAAACCTCTAAACACTTTTATAATTTACAAACTTTACATATTACAACTATTATAAAAATAAATAAATAAATATAAACCATGCCCCCCCCCCCCCCCATTTCGGTCACAATGAGCCCCACATTATCAACCTACTTGCTTGAAAATATAGCTAAATAAGTATGGGGATGAAGACTTTTGATGAAGTTGAAAGATTGTGATCTTATGCATTACCACCGTCACTTCATTCCATCATTTTTACCTTTAAAAAAATTCACCAAAACCTCCTTTGCTTCTCCTTCATTTTCAGCCAAGATCGTCCAAGAAAACACCACCATTTTCACTTCAAATTCACCATATTTTCACCATAATCACACCTTTTTATAACCATCTAAGCATCATCAATACATGGAGCATCATTAGAGCTTGGTTTGGAGCTTAATCACTTCCTAATCTTCAACCTAAGATTGTGCAAAGTTGTAAGCCACTTTCTTACCATAGTTAAGCTTGTTATTAAGTATAGATTATGGAAGTACTTGTTGATCATCTTGAAAATCAAGAAAAATCTAACTTAAAACCCTAAACATAACTTAACAACTTACTAATCATGAAGTATTATGTGATTATTATGTGTATTAGGGTTGTTTAACTTAGGATTTAAGATGATCATGTTGTATGTTTAATGTAGTAATCTAGATTAGTGATGATCTTGTTAGATTAGTCCTAAAAATGTGATTTAAACAACTAAAGGTTTAAATCAAGAAAGATCATCACCATTATATTCATGAGCTTTACATGTAAGTTTCCATACTTGAAAGATTAAGGATTTTAATGGACTAAATTGATGATTAATAACTAATAAGTGTGATTTTTAATTAAAACAAGTGATTTAATAAATGGCTATAAAAACTACACTTAAAAAGTCTTAACTTTCAAGACATAAAAGTCTTAAAAATTTTAGGAAATTTAATGTATAAAAGCTCATGATGTGACAAGTGGCACTTTTCCATATATTTTCGTACAATATGAAGAGTAATGTGTACTTTATGACTGTGCATGATTGAATTAATGATATGAATGATTTCCTGTTTAATTTCAAAGACATACAAATGCATTACATGTTGCATGTTGCTTATCATTATTAAATGCAACCCAGAATAGTTCAATTAGTGCACAAGACGAGACTAGCACAATAATCAGATAAACAAGGAGTACTGACAGGAGTTCAGTACTCAGACAGACATGTTGTTAGAACACAGAATGACCCCCAGAACCAAGATTTACACTAGAGTATTATGTAGGAGAGTAGGAACTATAAAACTGTCTTCCAAGTGATGATTTAACTGCCAGAAAGTGCCCAAAACACACTTAAACTGCAGAATTCTGCAGAAAACAGCAAAATTCAGCATTTAAACATCAAATTATAATGCAGAAATGTGGTATAATTGTCCAGACTAACTTGATAAGTGTCGGGAATGAAAACTGTCATAAAAGGTACCTCATAGCAAACTAAACTGTGCTATTTAGCACCTTAACGAACCGATAACCAAACGAACAACCAGACACTACCCGAAACACCAAAATTTAACTAGAAGCATTGTTTTAATGTTACAAAGCTAGTTTTCACCCATAAACATCATATTACATCTCTAAACATATAAACACACTTAAACCCCTAAACTAACACTTACACCCTAACTAAACATCTAACTAAGAGTTGAAATGCAACTAGACCCCCCCCCCCCATCTAATGGACGGTTACAAGGGCCCCACCCTTGTCCCTATTTCTTGATTATTTTATTAGATGATGTTAGAATGATATTGAACATAATATACATTGTGTAACAACTTGTTGGAAGTCATTTTATAAAAACCACACGATCATAACACTCCTCATTCTAACACATTCAAATCACTCAACTCTCTCCTCTCCCTCTACAACTCACGGCCCAAACACCCTCTTCCTCACCATCATTTTTCAACCAAATTCCATACATTCCAAGGCATTCCTAAGGTGTATCAAGCTTACTTAAGGTGGTTGCAAGCAAGGAGATTGGAAGGACCACTTTGGAGAGCTTTTATCCATTTCATTTCTTCGTCATCTTCCATCTTGTTCTTCCCTAGCCTTAGAGCTAGTAGTAAGCTTCTTTGATCTTGTATTTACACTTAATTTTAGTAGTTAAAGTATGAAGTAACTTGACAATATAAGGAATCTCATCAAAACAAGAACATGAACATAAAGCTTGAAATCATGAAAATCTAGTTGTTTAAGTGTATGTAGTGAACTTGATTGTTGATTACTTGTATGTATGGTGTAGATCACCACATGAAGCTTGCTAGATGATGATTTAAAACATGTTCTAGCAAGTATGAGGATGGATATTGAGAAATCTAAGTTGATCATCCTTTATGTGAAGTATGAACTTGAAGATGAGCTTGATTTTGTGTAGGATTATGATTCCTACAAATTATGTGACTTAAAAATGTAAGATTTCAAAAATAAAAGTTTCAAGAAACCAAAGTTTACTTCAAGATTTAACATAGTTTGATTTTTGAAAGAAAGAAAACATGTTTTAAGTATTAAATGGAAAACTTGATGTATGGAAGTCATGAAAACTCAAGAAGATTAATTTTTGTAAAATCATGTTACAAGTTGTAAAGATGGAAATTTTGCAAGAATGAGTTTTAAGAAGTAAAAATCATGTTTTTGATGTTAGTTAAACATGTTAAACATCATGTCAAATTACTACAAGATTTTACTCACTTCAAGTTCATACCATATTGTGAGATTGCATAATTATGGCTTATGGTAAGTTGTAAGTTGGTTGTTGATGATTGATGATGAATTTTTTAAAAAGAAAATGATATGCTATTAAGCATGGAAACCTCTATTTTCAAAAGAAACTATGGCAAAATTTTTGTAAAAATTAAACACTTAGAAAAATATTTTTAAACAAGTATTTACAAGTAATTTTTTTATCATGGTTTTAATATAAAAATTTGCCTTAATTTTTGTTATAAAAACTAAAAATATTGGAGGTTGATTTTTAATAATAAAAATGACTAAGTATATATTTAGGAAAATATATATTTAGAAGACACAAAATTATGTTCTACTTTTATATTGCTTGTATTAGTTATATTAAAATTAGGAACCTTGAAAATAATATATCACCCCAAAATACCAAAAACTGTAATATGAAATATCACCAAAATCACAAGAAAATAAATATATAATTTATACCCAAATATTGGACAAATCAGACAAAGGACATTTGGACAATATATATATATACAAACGGTATTTTTGAAATCGGAGAAACGGCAAAATATGAATTTTTACAACTATTACATAATATATCATATTTTGTCAAAATAGAAAATATATTATTTTTGAAGTATATATTTTCAAGAACGATTCAAAAATATATTATTTTGGTGAAAACTAAAAATATATATTTTTCTAAGTTTAATCTTAAAAATATATTATTTTTAAGATGTATATGGAAGTATACATATTTTTTGCCAAATAAATTTATAGGTATTTTTCTATAAAAATTCTCTTAAAATATGTATATTTCAAGAATATAAAGTTGGTGATTTTAATTGTACAAAAATAATATTCTGGAAAATTCTACATAAATTAAGTAAAGAATACTTAATAAATACAAAAATATGTATTCCTATACGTATAAGTGCTTACCGGAATACACTACCAATACTTGACAAAATACGCAAATACAAATATACCTATACTTGGAAAATATATATGTGAGAAATACATGACAAATCAAGTTAAAAATAAATTATTTTTAACAATATTCCAAATAATTGGATGGAAAATAAATTAAGTTAAAAAATATCCTTATTGTAACTAATAATTATATGATTGGGAATTATATAATGTACGTCAATCATATAACTCAAAGTATACTAAATTCCAAAATAAGTCTTAATAAATAAATAAGGCTTAGAGTCGTTACACGACCTAAACGTCTAATAAAACATAGCAAGTGTGTAGATAGTAGTACAACCCGGGAATCGAAACTTTGAGTTACGAGACAGCGGACCCAAACGTGTGAGTTCATGTCCCCCTTTTCTTTTAACTGTTTTCGGATTTATAACTTTCGGGGGTGAAATACATGTTTCAAATGTTTCAAATGGTATGGTATAGCTAAGGAATGAACTGTTAGATCATGTGAATGGGTAGGCGCATACTTAAGACCATTAATCTTTGTATAAAGACTGAGGGGCATGAGTGGTAGATCTATCTGGGTGTTGCGAGCCCCACCCATGGGTCCGGGAGTGGCCGAATGAGGTGACTATGTCGTTCCAGCCGGGTGGACCGGTAAAAAATTCGCTAGGTTTCACTACAAAAAAAAGCCATTTAGTGGCACACATTTTTAATGGCATATAGGTTTTGTGCCACTAATTTTTGTTTTTAATGGCACTTAGGTATTTAACACATACATTGAGTGGCATTTAACTTTTATGTTACTAATCAAGGCTTTTAGTGGCATTTCGCACATGCCACCAAAATTTTCTATATGTTTTAATTGCACTTTTCTTATGCCACAAAAATTTTTGAACAACTACTTTAAAATTTTCACCATTTCTCTCTTTGAAACCTAAAAATTTCCCTAGAAATTGAGTAAATTGCCATTTTAGTCCCCGAGGTTTGGTCCAAATTGTCATTTTAGTCCAAATAGTTTTTTTTTCTCCCATGGGTTCCTGACTTTTCCATTTTCTTGACATTTTGATCACATTGCCTAACTCAATCTAAATATCTGGTTATAACCAGGGGTATTTTTGACATAACTGTTGTATAGTGATAACCAGGGGTAGTTTACAACATAATTTATAAACCTCATAATAATTTAAAGACAAAAATACCCCTGATTATAACCTAGTTTTTAGACTAAGTTAGACAATGTGATCAAAATGGCAAGAAAAACAAAAAAGTAAGAAACCCAGAGGAGAAAAAAAACTATTTGAACTAAAATAGCAATTTAAACAAAGACTAAGGGACTAAAATAGCAATTTACTCCTAGGAATTTCTTCAACTCTTTCACCAAAAATCAATTTCCCTCCCCAAATCACCAAATCATTTCATATTCCCGCTCACTCTCCTAATCCCTCATCGATTTCCCTCTCACACTCACCAAAAAAATCAATTTCCCCCACTCTAATTTTTCTCTCTCCAAAATCTCGTATTGCACCTTGTTTTGGTTGCAGGGACCTTCTCTGTCCAAATTAGGCATGTTTGGAGTGGATTGACGCGTATTCTTCTTCCCATACACGCATTTCTTAGCATTATAGCTTGATTTTGCACTACTAGAAGAATAGGTAGTGGATTGACGCGTATTCTTCTTCCCGCACAGGCATGTCTCACTATTTTTGCCCTAATTCCAGAACCGCTGGTGATTTACAGGTATCAGTCTAATTGATTGAGTTCTCACGTATGATCTGAATTTTGAAATATATTCATTTGTTTATTCTGTAAGTTGTTTCGCTTTGATTTTGTGCGTTTTAATTGATAAACCTATATGATTAGGCGGATAATTGCGATGTTCATCCGTAAAATTTGTCAATCAAGGATCGAGCAACAATTGTACAGTAGAATCTCTGTTTTAGTTACAGGTATATGAGTTTAATCGCTTTAATTATCACTTATAATCTGAATTTTGAAGTATATATATTCATCTGTTTGACTCTCTAAGTTATTTCGTGTAGATTTTCTGCATATGAGTTGACGAATTGATATATGATTATGCTGATAATAACAATATTCATCGCTAGTGATTGTTAATGCTTGTATTTAGATATATCTAATATATTGATTCGTTAATTTTTTTTGCAGAGAACAATTTGTCGATTTATTGAGAAACTGCATAGTTGTACTGATTTCTCTTATAGCGGTGACAATGACAGTAAACTATGGTCTTCATTTATTCAATAGTCAAGCAATGGCGCATATGATGATTTCCAGACACCTGGTACTCTTCAATCTACCCTGCCACTATTTCACAGCATCTATCCACACCAACAGATCGTCGTTGATTACAACCGTAGAAACTCACCTTATTTTGCACCGTTGATTAATCGACCGGCATAACTGGGTCAGTTGAGTTGACCTGCAAATTTTATTTTTAAGATTAACTAATGTGTTAATCAACAATATAAAAACAATAAATGAATAACAACAATAATTAAAAATTCTAAATAAATGATTTAGGAAGTTATATGCATTAAACATTGCTCTAGTTAACTTTTAACCTGTTTGACCTGTACCAACTTTTGAGCTAATTTTTTTCTAGTTTGACCCATTTGAGATATAACACAACTCTGGATCCTACCCATACTATGATATAAACCGAAGCTTAATTTTAATTAAATGTCACTAATGAATTATCTTTGGCACGTTGTAGGTGTTCCCGTTTATTAATTTTACTTAAACCGCTTGACAAATTTCTCCCGCTGCGGAAAGGAATTTAGCATGAGAATCCCACCATAAGTCTGAAGCAACCAGCTCTTTGGGGCCCTGTAGGAGTGGGCCAAGATGACCGAAAGATCCAAGTGCTTCAGGACCTGCAGCCCGAGAGTCTCTTGTATTAACGTCCTGCTGCCAGCACTCTTTATCAACCCGATTGGTCCAAACCATCCCTCATGATGCAGCGAAAATAACCCGTACCCGGTTACGAGCAACAGCTTACAACACCACTGATAAAAATGCACCAACATGGAAGACAAACCATCATGATGGCCCTTAATTAGCAGCGTCCAAGGCAGCAGCATATTAATTTTATCACTGGTGCTGTTTCCATTAACAATCCTGTTTCTAATGACTTGAGGGGTAGTCCGGTCATTTTTACTAACTAGCCGTCGTAGATGATGTAACCAGCTCTCAGCAGTACTTATAACCCAGACAATTAACCCACCCAGATCCAGCAACATCACCCCGATCATGCAGAATAACACGTAACACCATGGCATGTTAAGAAACCTGTTTGAAGAGGACGACCTGTTATATCTTTCCCAACCCTTTATGACCATACCCCCAGAGAAACACATCAAAAAATATTTAGAACGACATAACCGGTTTCTAAATCCTATGGGTTTTGGTATGGGAATTAGGTGCAAAATTTTGAGCCAACGAAAGAACAACCTCCCATACCAGACCTGCCTTATGTCTCCCATGTTTGTGTTTATCCCCAACACACAGATCAAACCTAAGACTTCCAGATGTCTCCAGTACTTACCAATGGAATGAAAAGGGGAAAAAACACCAAACACACTCCCTAACGTCCAACTGAAAGAGGGAAGAAGACAAGACACCCAACACCACCAAGAAGATCTAAAGGAAAGATCTACTAGTAACCCTCTTATACCTCCAGCCCAAACCAGTAAGCACCCAGCCCAGCAACGTAACCGATGATTAACTGAACCAGCACTTTGCCCAGCCCAGGTGATAGACCAAACAACACAATAATAGAAATAGACCCAGCCCAAAACAACCCCCCTTCCCATCATGACAACACAAAACAGTAATGACCCAGTCCCTGCCACCCAGACCCGGAAAAAAATTACACGTGGTTGGGAATATCTGTTAATGATTTTTCTCCTTTACCATGCAGTTTTACTCTGATGTAGATGTGAAATTGGTGTTCAAAAGTGTTACTTCCAAATACCTGTGGAAACGAATAGTTGAGGTATGCATATAAACACCTGCTATTAAGAAACCGACTAAAACATAGATGGGATAGACACTACTTTCATCTTTCGATACTTAATAATGCCTTCATGGAAGTTTCTTTTTTTTTCTATCTATATGGAAAATTTTATCAAGGGAGGGAAAAGAATTGATGGCAGAACTTTAGAGGAGATACGTGTTATTGATGCAGAATGTGGGTTACTTCCTAGAGCACATGGAAGTGCTCTTTTCACATGTGGGGAAACACAGGTTTGTATTTCAAATATTACAATTAGCTTTATATGACTTTAGATATCGTAGAATAAATACTGTAGTTAAAGTATTTGCAGATGCGAATGAACTTAAAATAATAGTATGATGTTCTAATTGTTACAGTCGTTGGCAGTAGTTACCCTTGGTAATAAACAGGTGGCGCAAAGAATAGATAACCTTGCTGGTGTAGAAGATGTGAAAAGGTTCTATCTTCAGGTGTGACCGTGTTTGAGTTTAAGGCCCGTTTATGAAATTTTGAGTTATTTTCCAATTACTTTGATGACAAGAAATCTTTTGTTGATTATACAGTATTCATTCCCACCATCATGTGTTGGGGAAGTAGGGCGAATTGGAGCACCAAGTAGAAGAGAAATCGGTCATGGTACACTTGCAGAAAGAGCCTTGGAACCAATTTTGCCTTCTGAAGATGAATTTTCGTATACTATACGTGTTGAGAGCACCATAACCGAAAGTAATGGATCTTCAAGGTGTGTCAGTTATTTAGGTTTAATTAAGAAAACTGTTTTCAAGTCTTTTTTTTTTTTTCATTTTCTGTTCTATGGGATGTGATAGATCTTTAGTGGCTATGGTTATGAGATCTAATCATTTGAACATGAATTGTGAAATTTTAGGTTGAATATAGTGAATTCGCTGATGCGGCTACAATAAGGAGGAAGTGCAGGGAACAACTACGAAGTGGGAAATATGATCGCTAAGAAAGAGTTAACACAATGAATATTTTACTCGCATGAAGATTGTGAAAGAGATTCATGAACGCAATGGAGTTTTGAGTTTTTGTTCTAACATTTTTTAAATATTTGTTTTGTATGTTCGATATTTAGACTTAGGTTGACACTTATTAGTTATTTCTTTGCAAACATTTGGAATCTTTGGAAGATGATTGATTGAACTTTTTAATTGAATTGATTATATTATTATGATTTCTACATTTTACTATTTTTTTTATTTTTTAATGTAAATAAATAATAATTGTAATCAATAAAAATTAATATGATAAATAATTTGATGTGATTTTTGTGGCAAAAAATATGTGCCACTAAAAGCCCAAAAGTTTGTAGTGGCAGAAAAAACAGTGCCACTAAAAGCCTATATACATTGTGCGGCAGATTGAGAAACTGACACTAAAAGGCTTTAGCGTCAGCACTTCTAGTGGCACTTCTTGTGTGTGCCGCCCATTCCTACAAGTGTTTTTAGTGGCACTTTTTTGTTGTTTTGTGGCACTTTTTGTATGTCACTAAATGGCATTTTTTTTTGTAGTGTTTGAGCCTTCCTACACCATTGCACACATATTAATGTCCTTGCAAAACATTAATTGATCTTTTTATAGACGCTTACATACCGGTTATCAAAGGAATACTTTCAAATGATTACAAGTTTATACGAGCTCACATACAAAACACATGAACTCGCTCAACTTTTGTTGATGTTTTCAAATTACATGTATTTCAGGAAACTAGATGGATCTGGCAGCATTGAGAAAGTTCTCAAGAAGTGATTTCAAGATTTGATGTCATCCTATTTTGGAAGGGTTTGATTTGTATATCTTATCTTTGATAAGATATATGAAGCAAAGCCTTGGTTTAGTAGTCTTTTAAAAAGTCCTTTTTATGGAACTTATTGCTTTTGGATGCTTGTAAACTAAACATGAAGTGTGTTGACTGAAACTTAACAACTTGTGTTTGTATTATTTTTTAAAACTTATGAATGGATGAACATCATGTTTTAGTCATATAGTTGTTTATTATAATTGAATGCAATGAAACTAATCAAGTCACACGCACACGCTTCCACAAAAAGTCAGGGTGTGACTGGTTGGTATCAGAGCTTCGATTGTAGTGAATTAGGATTCCTTCTCGAGTCTAGACTACAATCACTAGGATTCTCTCACGAAAATATTTTTACAAAATATTTTTCATTGCATTTACAAAAACGCCAAGATCCATGGAACAAACATTTTTCAAAGGAAAGAAAGAAATGCAAGCAAGGACATTAGTGTAGACTATACCATCAACTAGTCTACATGGGGTAGACTTGCCAAGTTAGAAATGACCCACGTAAGAACAACGTGAATACATGTGATGTGATGCCTACCTTTGCCTGTATATACTAAGTAATAATAATTAATATATGTACATATGTTATGGTTTTATGTTACAGGTACTTATATTGTCTTCTGAGAATAGCAGTTTATCGGAAGAGCATGATCCCATGGCCATCGTCTCCGACAATGAGGTGGCACCCGACCCATAGATTTTTACATCCGACACGGAGAGTGATCTAGAGATGCTATCAGATGATGATGATGATTTCCAGCCCTTTGCGCTGCCAGACTTTGGAGATGACGTTTCGATTCTTGATGATGTTCTAGCTTTCCCTCTCCCGATCCATGACCAGCTGATCATCGGGCACCCCGATGGTGACCATCTCGTGGAGCCCATTCCGATAGACGCCATTCCACTTGCTGCTGTAACAACCCTCAAATAAAACCGACACTCTAAAATATTTCTGACACTCTAATATATTTTAAAATATCCCAATATGTCTTTAAATACACCTCGTATGTGCAAACCGAGCCCGAAATACATTTTAAAATAAATAAAAACTGAAAATATAAGTTGAGGCGGGCCGCGTAGACCCACCCCAACACTTACGCGGGCGGTATCAAGGCTAAAACTGATTTCGGTGGAATTTTAAGTTAAGGCGGGCCGCGTAAGCTAGCCTTAACTCTTACGCGGGCCACGTGAGATCAACAACGCAGAGACACCCTAGGCCGACACGTGTCGACATCGTGGCGGACCTACCTGATGAGCCGGACAAGCTAGTTCGTTGACTATCTTTGACGCGGGCCACATAGACCTTCGTCTACTCTTACGCGGGCCGTGTGAGACCCAGATTCAGCACCTATAAATAGAACGCATCAGATTTCAATTCAGTTCATCCCGTTTTCATTTCTCAATCACAATTTCTGAATATAGGCTTTATAAAGCTAGTATTATACCCCCTAATTAGCGAGGTTCTGCCCCGTTTTAAGTATTATAACCCCAGTTTCGTAATAGATACGCTGCCCGATTGATTTAGGGTTCCGTAACAACTGTCGTGGTTCTGCCCGACGTAGTTGTTGGAATACCGTATCGGGGAGGGTATCATTAATATTTTCAAAGGGTTATTATACTAACCAATGTACGTTTGTATAAATTATAGATTAATCCCAGGAAACCCTTACGCGAAGTCTAAGATAGCAATGTGAGTTTATCCAATTTTTGTTAAACTTTTTGTAATATTTTACAAAACCTTAAATGTTTTACAATATGATTAAAAGGTGATTGAGTCTTTGTAGTTCTTCAATTACTGCCGGTATGTTGGGGTTTTGTATACAAAATTTACTACAATGTGAGTAGTAAGTCGGGATGACAACACGTTACCATTGGACGACGAGTTAGCCAATGTGTAATATGACCCACAAGTCAGGATTGACAGTACTGAATGAGTAATTGTGTAGAAATAAACAATGTGATCGCTCTCAATACTGTTTTAATTGATAAAATGTTTCTTGATTAAACTGGGATTCACTCACCAGTATTTCCCACTGACAAATGTTTTTAAAATGCGTTTCAGGTAACACAATGTGACAGCCAATTAGTAAAATCCAGCTGGAGAGCACTGAAGGCTTGGGAAAAATGTGGCTATAAAAGTTACCTAAAAGACGATGTTTTAAAATTCAATAAAATAGGGTCTATCCCTATAAACGTATTGTAATAAGAAACTTGGGTTTTACCCATGTGATTATTAATATCAAATATGGTGGTTTTATTCTGATAAACATTTCCTAACTACGGTCCTGATGTAATTTCCGCTGCCAAATAAACCAACTGATACCACCAAAATTCTGAGTTCGCGTCTGCCCGTTCCCGGGACAGATAAGGGATCGGGGGTTGCGACAGAAGGTGGTATCAAAGCCTAGCCATTGGTCTAAGCCAAAGAAGTGTTCTGCTGACACTTAAAATCTAAATTTTGTGCTAGGAAATAATTTATGTAATTATGTGTTTTGTGTTATTTGACTATTTGTTAGTTTACAGTATGAGTGATCAAGGACCCTCAGACATGTGTCGTCAATTGTCTGATTCACCTAGGAGTGAAGGTACCTCTTCACAGCCTGCCCTTTCTGGGTATTCTGCTGATCAGGAAGAAGGAATGTTTGCCTTTAAAGCTCAGTCATAAGAGCCATTCCCTCACAAAAAGAGAGGATGCTTCAGTAAGGAAGCATTTGCACGTAGGAAAAGAATGCGAAAGTTGCAACAGCAAAGAGTTCTAGCAGCTACTAAGCGAAAAACAGATGCCCTTACACAAGATATGCTTAATAGAAGCCTAGCCAATTTCCATATCCTAGCTACAACTGCTGCTGACCCAAGTCTGGAATAACTAGTAGCCCCACAACCCTTACCTTTGTTTCCTACTCAACCAATGGAGGTAGAAATGCCTGATTTAACCTTGAGGAGATACCTAGGATACCAGCCCCTAATCCTCTAGATCTAAATTATGATCCATGGTTTGATGATCTTAGGGATTATGTGCCACGCTTTCACTTAAACGAAGAAACCTTGCCAAACTTAGCAGCATATCCAGGTTTGGACCCTCTAGATCCCTATTTTGACAATGATGAATACATTAGGGAGATTTTGGAGAATCCATACCCTCAGGAGAATCCAGTACCTCAGTACCCAGAACCAATACCAGTACCTGCACCCCCAATGAGTGCAGAGAATTTGCAAGAACTCCGAAATTTTGGAGAGGAAATCATAGAAAGTAGCGAGAGGATGAGGTATGTAGGAGAGCAACTCGTATGGAAATACGATGAGCGCCAGATGGATTTCGGGGGAAATCCATATCCATGAAGGAGATGATAAAGTTGGTAGTAATAATAATAAATAAAATATGTGTAATAATAAATCTATCGTAGTATAGACCACTCTGTGGTTAACAAGGCCTAATAGTATTATAATTTTTAATTTCTGTTTTAGTGTGTATTTGACGCCTACTATAGCAAAAAGAGTAAAGTCGCAATGCACGACGTTTTTAACCAATATATGTATTATGTGGTTGTTACTTAAACTATTTAATTACTCTATTAATGATTGGTAAATGTTTAAAATTCAGATGGCCAACGAAGGAAATCAAGGAAATCTGAATAACGATAACTAGAGTAACATTAACGTGGTTAATGAGAATCCGAGCATCAATAACAATGGAAACCAAATGGATAATAGTGCAGTTCAACATATAGTCGCACAAGGAATCATAGATGCAATGCCATTTATTATTCAAACGATTCAAGAAGCGAATAATAAAAGTAAGCATAGCAGTAAGTGACCAATCGAACCAGAAAACAGCGTGAACAATGGACCGGTACTGCAAGTGCCCATTCCCAAAAAGAGAAGAACTGTGTCTTACGGTTGTTCTTATAAAGAATTCTGGTCTTGTAAACCAATGGAATTCTTAGGCAACAAAGGGGCCATTGCAACCCTACACTGGATAGAGAAGACTGAGGCAGTCTTAAAAATAAGCAAGTGTGCTGAAGAAGATAAGATACTGTTTGCTTCTAATCTGTTTAAGAATTCAGCACTAGAATGGTGGAACACTATCCTCCAATCAAGAGGAAGTGATAAAACCTACAATATGGAATGGGAAGAATTTAAGAACAAGGTATGAGAAGGAACAGATAGCAAACAAATTCCGAAACCTTAGGATGACTGGTGTGGATAGTAAGGGATACACTAAATTATTCTTTGAATATGCTAGAATAGTGCCAACTCTTGCTTCACCTGAACCAGTATTGATCTCCCGTTACATTTGGGGATTAATTGGAGAGATTAGACATGTAGTCAAGGAAGCTAGACCTCAAACCATTGAAGAAGCTGTAGAACTAGCCAATACCTTGACAGATGAATTAGTCCGTACCCGAGAAGAGGATCAAAGAAGGAACCTAACCCAGAAGCTCACACAAGAATTTCGTTCTGGAAATTTTAATCGTGGGAAAAATATAGGTTCTACCTCTACACCTTACTGTAAGAATTGCAAAAGAAAGCATTCAGGAAGATGCTCCATATACTGTAACTTTTGCAAAAATATCGGGACACAAGGAAGAAAATTACAGGAATAAAGCTAATAACAGGATATGTTACAACTGCGAAGAACAAGGTCATATTAAGCCTAATTACCCAAAATTAGCTCCGGCTACAAAAAACAAGAATACTCAAAATGCTAGAGCATTTGTTCTGACTGCAGATGAAGCCAAGATGATTCCAAATGTCATAGCTGGTACGTTTTTAGTTAATGATGTCTTTGCTAAAGTATTATTTGACTCTGGTGCAAACCAAAGTTTTATTAATACTTCGTTTTGCAAACTTCTAAATCAGTCATTAACTAAACTACCACAAGAATGCTTACTGGAGACAGCTAATTGAGAAACTGTTAGGATTTCTGAAATCTTGCAGGGAGCAAGAATAGAAATTTTAAATCAGAAGTTTATGGCAAACCTTTATCTCATGAATCTGGCAGGATTTGATATCGTTTTAGGAATGGATTGGTTAATAGCCAATAAAGCCAGTATTTTATGTGATCAAAAGTCAATTCAAGTAAATTCACCAAAAGGTAAAATGATCACAATTAAAGGAGATAACTCATCTAGATCCACAAAATTCATCTCTGTGATGAAAACTGCAAGTTATATAAGAAAAGGTTCTATAGTGTATTTGATTTCCATAATCACTAACACTAAAGGAAAAGAACTAAAAGATATTCCAGTAGTATCTCAATTTTCAGATGTATTTCCAGAAGAATTGCCAGGGCAACCTCCAGATAGGGAAGTTGAATTCAGAATCCATTTAATACCAGGAACAGCACCGATTGCCAAAGCACCCTATCGTTTGGCACCCGCAGAAATGCAGGAAATGAAGAAACAATTGGACGAATTGCTAGAAAAAGGATTTATACAGCCAAGTTCATCGCCGATACTATTTGTTAAAAAGAAGGATAGATCAATGCGTATGTGCATTGACTACCGTGAATTAAACAAGGTTACGATTAAGAATCGGTATCCATTACCGAGAATCGATGATCTGTTTGATCAACTACAAGGAGCTCGATTTTTCTCTAAAATCGATTTAAGGTCAGGATATCATCAATTAAAGGTACAGGAAAATGACATTCCTAAGACCGCATTCAGAACAAGTATGGCCATTATGAATTTACTGGCATGCCATTTGGTTTAACCAATGCCCCAACCGCATTTATGGACATGATGAACCGAATATGTAAGCCATATTTAGATAAATTCATAATTGTTTTCATAGATGATATTCTCATTTATTCTAAGAATAAGGAAGATCATGCAAAGCATTTGCACGCCCTTTTAAGTTTATTAAGAAAAGAAAAGCTTTACGCTAAATTTTCAAAGTGCGAATTTTGGTTAGAGCAGGTACAGTTTCTCGGACACCTAGTCAACCATGAAGGAATTCATGTGGATCCCACAAAAATCGAGGCGATTACTAAATGGAAAACCCCTGAATCACCAACTGAGGTTAGAAGTTTCTTAGGATTGGCCGGTTATTATAGAAGATTTATTCAAAAAATTTCTAGAATAGCCATTCCTTTAACTAAGTTAACCTGTAAATCTGTTAAGTTTGAATGGGGATTAAAACAAGAAGAAGCCTTTAGAATCCTTAAGCAAAGATTAACCCATACACCCATATTAGCGTTACCAGAAGGAACTGAAGATTTTGTAGTCTATTGTGACGCTTCTAAATTAGGTTATGGATGTGTATTAATGCAACGTCAAAAGGTTATAGCTTACGCATCTAGACAACTTAAGAATCATGAAGAGAATTATTCAACCCATGATCTAGAATTAGGAGCTATAATTTTTGCTCTTAAGATTTGGAGACATTACCTTTATGGTAGTAAGTTTACCATATTCACCGATCATAAGAGTTTAAGGTATATTTTCAAGCAAAAAGAGTTGAATATGAGACAAAACGCTGGATGGAGATGCTTAGTGATTATGATTGTGATATCCAGTATCATGAAGGAAAAGCAAATGTAGTGGCAGATGCTTTAAGCCGAAAGTATCATGAAAAGCCAAAAAGGGTACGTTCTCTTAAATTAAATCTGCAAATAGATTTAAATGATCAGATAAGATAAGCACAAGAATCAGTAATCAAGGATGATACTGAAAAATTAAAAGGTATGATAAAAGAATTAGATCAAGGAACAGATGGAATTTGGAGATTCCATAAGAAGAGAATGTGGATACCTAAATTAGGAAACCTACGTCATCGTATATTAGAAGAAGCCCATAAATCTAAGTATACGATGCATCCAGGAAATGATAAAATGTACCAGGATTTAAGGAAAAATTTCTGGTGGATAGGAATGAAAAAGGACATAGCAGCCTATGTTTCTAAATGTTTAACCTGTTCTCAAGTCAAAGCTGAACACCAGAAACCCTCAGGATTTCTACAACAGTTAGAAATGCCAGTGTGGAAATGGGAATTAATAACAATAGATTTTGTTACTAAATTACCCAAAACAAAGAAAGGCAATGATACAATCTGGGTGATTGTAGATAGGCTAACCAAGTCAGCTCATTTCCTACCAACGAAGGAAACTTTCAGTATGGAACAATTAGCTAAATTATATGTAAATGAAATTGTTTCTTTACATGGAATTCCTTTATCAATCGTTTCTGATAGGGATAGTCGATTTACCTTTCATTTTTTGTCAAGTTTCCAAAAAGCAATGGGAACCAAGTTAAATTTAAGCATGACTTATCATCCTCAAATGGATGGACAAAGTGAAAGGATAATTCAGACAATGGAGGACATACTTAGAGCTTGTGTAATTGATTTCGGAGGTAATTGGGACGATCACTTACCTTTAATAGATTTTTCTTATAATAATAGTTATCACACAAGTATCAATGCTGCACCATTCGAAGCACTTTATGGACGAAAGTGCTGAACCCCAGTCTGTTGGGCAGAAATTGGGGAAAAGCAACTATCTGGACCTGAGATAGTGCAAGAAACAACTGACAAAATTATTCAAGTCAAAGAACGACTGAAAGCAGCACGTGATCGACAAAAGAGCTATGCTGATAACCGACGAAAACCCTTGGAATTTCAAGTAGGAGATAAAGTATTATTAAAGGTCTCTCCTTGGAAAGGAGTAGTAAGATTCATCAAACGGGGAAAGCTAAGTCCCAGGTATGTTGGACCTTTTGAGATTATTAGAAGAATAGGACCTGTAGCCTATCAGCTACAACTGCCAGAGAAAATGGCAGGAATACATGATGTATTTCATGTATCTAATCTCAAGAAATGCTTAGTTGATGAATCGCTAATGATACCTCTTAAGGATATAGAGGTAAATGAACAACTCAAGTTTGTAGAAAGACCTCTACAAATTGAAGACATGAAAGTCAAGAATCTCAAGCACAAGAGATTAGTTATGGTCAAAGTGAAGTGGGACTCCAAAAGAGGACCTGAGTATACATGGGAGCTTGAATCAGAGATGCAAAGGAAATATCCACACTTGTTCCAGTAGATCTCGAGGACGAGCTCTAAAACAAGGTGGGGAGGATGTAACAACCCTCAAATAAAACCGACACTCTCAAATATTTCTGACACTCTAATATATTTTAAAATATCCCAATATGTCTTTAAATACACCTCGTATGTGCAAACCGAGCCCAAAATACATTTTAAAATAAATAAAAACTGAAAATATAAGTTGAGGCGGGTCGCGTAGACCCACCCCAACACTTACGCGGGCGGTATCAAGGCTAAAACTGATTTCGGTGGAATTTTAAGTTAAGGCGGGCCGCGTAAGCTAGCCTTAACTCTTACGCGGGCCGCGTGAGATCAACAACGCAGAGACACCCTAGGCCGACACGTGTCGACATCGTGGCGGACCTACCTGATGAGCCGGACAAGCTAGTCCGTTGACTATCTTTGACGCGGGCCGCGTAGACCTTCGTCTACTCTTACTCGGGCCGCGTGAGACCCAGATTCAGCACCTATAAATAGAACGCATCAGATTTCAATTCAGTTCGTCCCGTTTTCATTTCTCAATCACAATTTCTGAATATAGGCATTATAAAGCTGGTATTATACCCCCTAATTAGCGAGGTTCTGCCCCGTTGTAAGTATTATAACCCCAGTTTCGTAATAGATACGCTGCCCGATTGATTTAGGGTTCCGTAACAACTGTCGTGGTTCTGCCCGACGTAGTTGTTGGAATACCGTCTCGGGGAGGGTATCATTAATATTTTCAAAGGGTTGTTATACTAACCAATGTACGTTTGTATAAATTATAGATTAATCCCAGGAAACCCTTACGCGAAGTCTAAGATAGCAATGTGAGTTTATCCAATTTTTGTTAAACTTTTTGTAATATTTTACAAAACCTTAAATGTTTTACAATATGATTAAGCGGTGGTTGAGTATTTGTAGTTCTTCAATTACTTCCGGTATATTGGGGTTTTATATACAAAATATACTACAATGTGAGTAGTAAGTCGGGATGACAACACGTTACCATTGGACGACGAGTTAGCCAATGTGTAATATGACCCACAAGTCAGGATTGACAGTACTGAATGAGTAATTGTGTAGAAATAAACAATGTGATCGCTCTCAATACTGTTTTAATTGATAAAATATTTCTTGATTAAACTGGGATTCACTCACCAGTATTTCCCACTGACAAATGTTTTTAAAACGCGTTTCAGGTAACACAATGTGACAGCCAATTAGTAAAAAGCCAGCTGGAGAGCACTGAAGGCTTGGGAAAATTGTGGCTATAAAAGTTACCTAAAAGACGATGTTTTAAAATTCAATAAAATAGGGTTTATCCCTATAAACGTATTGTAATAAGAAACTTGGGTTTTACCCATGTGATTATTAATATCAAATATGGTGGTTTTACTCTGATAAACATTTCCTAACTACGGTCCTGATGTAATTTCCGCTGCCAAATAAACCAACTGATACCACCAAAATTCTGAGTTCGCGTCTGCCCGTTCCCGGGACAGATAAGGGATCGGGGGTTGCGACAGCTGCCATTCCCCCGAGGATTGGCCTTTTGAGTTTTGATGACTTAAATGATGATGATCTTGCTGTTTTTGAGGGAGATCACCCTGAGGGCGACCAGGGTGATGGCGAGGTGGACGAGGTCGTTATCCTAGACGTACTTTCTCCCGTGATATCCATCATTGACATTTCATCTGACTCAGACCTACACTCCGTTGCAGACTCTTTTGAGTCTGTGACCTCATCGGCCCTACATGCTGCAGGAGTTAGGGCCTATCTGACCGATCTTGATGACGATGACGCCATGTCAGCCGCCCCATCCTCTCCCGTTCGTGCTCCCACACCTCCACCTGTCCATGATCACATCCCTGATCCCGTTCCAATTCCTATGGACCTACCTCCTATTGCACCACTTGTCTCACAGCCCCCCACCCGATGTTTTTGTTCCTCCTATCCCAGGGAGTACACTCCCACCCTTTGCTACCGACGCGCACCGTACTTTGATGATTTAGTTTAAGAGGTTACAAATCATTATCCATCAAATAGGGATATCGTTTTCTCTATTTATTTCATTGACAAGCATGCCATAGATCAATCTATTATCAAGCTTGATTGTCGTGAGAAATTTGAGTTGATGCTTAGAATGTATGAAGTGGAAAAAGAACTTGTCATTTATGTGACAACAAGTAGTAATCATGAGACATCTTCAGTTAATCAAAGGTAAAAGTTTGTTTTAAAGTGAGTTTAATATCGTGTGCATGAATATCTACTAAATCATTAGAATTGTAAATCTTTTTCAGGGGTCAAGATGAAGTGGGTGACGAACCACACAGTGAAGATGAATCAGAGTATTCATTAAGTGATGAAAGCTATCAATAGTTATTATAGTAGTGATGATGAAGTTGAGCAACATAACTCCCAAGAGGAAACTTATACCAAATGGTCTTGTTATATCGTCTGACATGCAAAAAGGTTTGGAAATTGCAATTACACAGGTTTATCCTACCGCTGAGCATAGAGAATGCATCAGACACTTGTACAACAATTTCAAGAAACACTTTCGCGGAGACTTTTTCACTAGAACTTTATGGCGAGCCGCAAAGACTTTTAATGCTACCAAGTCTGAAAGTTGCTTAAAAGAAATAGGTGAAGCGAATAAAGATGCACTTACTTATATCAACGAGAATCACAATAAAATATGGTGCCGAACTAAGTTTGGTACAACATCCAAGTGTGATTATATCACTAACAACATATCAGAGGCGTTTAGCGCTTAGATTGGTGAATTACGTTATAAGCCGGTTCTTGAACTTTTAGATTCCATGAGGGAGAAGATTATGGTAAGATTTGACAAAAAAAAAGGTGTATTCTAAAGAAATGGAAGGGTACATTAGTACCTAAAACTAAGAGTTATCTTAAGTGAATCTCAAAGGTTAGTGTATGATGTTTATTACTTATTATATATTTTATTTTAGCTTAAAATTGGTATGAACTTGTTGATATTTTTCTATCTTATATGTAGAATTTGGGTGAGTACGAAGTTTGTAGAAGTAGTGAAAATCGAGCTGAAGTGAAACGCGACGGAAAGCGTTGGGAGGTCGTACTTGATGAGCAAACATGTACTTGTCGGGTTTGGCAAGTTAAAGGTATTCCATGTCTATATGCAGCTGCATTTATTGCTTTCACAAGGGATGTAAATTGGGAGAAGTTTGTTGATTCTTACTTCACTATTGAGAAATTTAAATCGGCTGAAGTTGCTCAGATGCCTACAAAGGATCAATGGGTGCATATAGATGATGAGGAGAAGATATACCCACCTATTATCAAACGGCCGCCCGGAAGACCAAGAAAGGAAAGAATTAGAGTAAATGATGAGCAAAGAAAAAAATATAAGTGTCACCGGTGTAGGTATGGACACCAACAAAAAAAAATGCAAAAATTCGACATCGCAAGATCAACCATCAACAAGTAAACGGGGAAAAAGAACAAAAGCATGTGAAAATAACTAATCAAAGTCGAGCAATTTACTTTTTTGGTACCAAATGGTCAAATCTTTGGCATTTGTCTTTTTCATTTTTGGATATTGTTACATGGAATTTTTGTGGTTGTTCTTTTGGGATGATTTTTTGGTACCGTAATGGATTAAAGTTTTGGCATTTTGTTTTTTATTTAGATGATTGTCAATTGTATTTTTTATGATTGTTACTCTAGTTCGTGAGGAAAAATAATGAAAAAAAAATAACTTCATGAAAAAATGCAAGTAGTGAAAAAAGACAAAAACTAGTAAAAAAAGGATAGATATGCAATTTTCTAAAGTTTAGTAAAATGAAGGGTAAAATAGTCTTTCTATAATTTAATTTTAATAAATTAAATCAAAATTGGTAAATTTACAATTTTACTAGTTAATAGAGAGAAAATATGCAATTTAATTTTTTGCTCTAGTATATATGCAATTTCAAATTTTTTAAGGGCAAATATATAAAAAAAAAACCAATTAAATTCAAGTTGCCATCCAATTCCTTTTCTTTCTTAATAATTCCCACAGAAGGGTTGTTTTTATGTATTTCTTGCGCCTAAATCTTCTGCCGTAGGTTCCTTTCACCCTAAGCCCTTTAATTATTTAACTAGAAAAATTTCCCCGCGCTACGCGGCGGGGAATTCGATCGCTATTGATTCGTTTCATTTCTTGACGGGATTAATACGACATCGGCACTCGGTATAGCAGCCGAAAGAAAAAGAACATAAAAAGGCCGTGCATGACAAATACGATATCCACACATAAAAAACACATTACATCTAGTAAGGTTCAAAGCATGCTACATCATAGGAAGAATGTATGATAAAAAGCGTTAACATGTTATTTGTTTAAAAACAAACGATTTTAAAATTAACAAATTAGGAAGAAGAGAAAACTATATAAAACTACAGAGGAAATAAATAACAAAAAGAATAGATGAAAAGGAGATAAAAGACAAAAAAATAATAAATTGCACAATTTATTCTTTAACTTTTATTAGGGTGCACAATCCGTAATTAAAAAAAGAAACTTTCCATGATGGAATTCAAAACCAAGCAAGCCTAAGTATACGCAAGTGTCTTGTACCAACTGAGCTGCTTTAGTTTTGATAAGTGTTTGAGGAAGTATTGCTTATCACCTACTATATAAAATAGAATAAAAAGCACCCAATGACCACCTGCCATACAGTTGGCAGCTACTGTACATGTATATTCGTAAATGTTATAGGTGTAATAGCTCACTTCTTCATGTCACTTGTACAGTTCTGATTGAAGATATTGCATTAAAAAGATATACAAAGTAACTTCCGAAGATTGAAAGAGAGGCAATCCCAGTTCGATATTGGTAATACCGATAGTTATACTGATGTGGCGATGTTATTAGGTCAGAATCAATTCAACTTATCATGGTATCGATACCGGAAATAATCTTTTAAATACAAATCCTGTTTACAAAAAAATGTATAACCGAATGGCTGAAATATTCAATTAGAAAAAATAACAAATGTAAGTTATTAAAAAAGAGTTAATTACACAAATGGGTCCTGTGGTTTATAGCTAGTTTCGTCTTTGGGTACTAACTTTTTTTAACAGATTCAAGTTTTATGGTTTCAATTTTGTAACACCTTTGTGTACTAACACCAAAATGAGTTAATTTTATAAATATACTGACTAAAATACCCTTCCATTTTTTTTTAATTTTATCAATGTAACACCTTTGGGTACTAACACCTAATTTTATTTAAGTTTAAATCAATTTACAAAAATTTTGAATTAAAATTATTTTTGTATATAACAATTTTAAAATGTTTTCGTATTATCATAACATACAACCCATACTCAACATTTAAAATAAGTTGGTCGAATATGCAGAATTACATCTAAAATGTTATGAAATTAGTTAACTCCTTATTTATATCAGATCTAAAAATATATGTTTATAAAGTATAGGTTGTATATTATAATCATACGAAACCAACGTTTTCTTCCTTGTTAGATTTGAGAAACCAAGCTAGTTAATTTTCCATCAAACAATTTCAATTATGGTGATTGTTATAGACATTTAATCTACATATGAATATATGATTACGTACGTAATTTATATTTTATATATGATTCTTCATATTTTTTTTTCATAAACATGTTCATGTAACACACATAATAATAATCAACTTGTATATTATATCTAGTTTTTTTAATAATCACCGTTTCAAAACATATAGCTAGTCAAAACATTTTAAAATTGTTATAGACAAATAATTTTAATTCAAAATTCTTTGTAAAATTGATTTAAATTTAAATAAAATTAGGTGTTAGTATCCAAAGGTGTTACATTGATAAAATTAAAAAAAATGGAAGAGTATTTTAGTCATTATATTGATAAAATTAACTAATTTTGGTGTTAGTAGCCAAAGGTGTTACAAAATTGAAACTATAAAACTTAAACCTATTAAAAAAGTTAGTACCTAAAAGTGAAAATAGCTATAAACTATAGAGTCCATCTGTGTAATTAACTCTTAAAAAAACACAACTACCTATCAATAAAAATAAATAATATCAACAATAATTATTAAGACTTATTTATATTAATACATTTAATTAATTCAATGTTAAAAGAGTTGATCTGTTTGATTTTTGTTCGTTGGTAAAAAATATCAGGATGCTCATTGTATCAAGTAAAGGAGCATGATGAATAAACTATCCTCTCAACTTACACATATAACATAATTACCCCTTCAACTTCAGAAGTTATTCATGACTTTGTGTATCATATCATAATAATTAATAGAGTAAACTTCCGTTTTGCTCCATTTGGTTTGGTCATTTTAACGGTTTTGCTCCAATAGTTTAAAAATAGCCATTTTTCTCCCTGATTTTTCTAACTTATCTTCATTTTGCTCACAGCCTCTATTTCCATCAAGGAGGAAACTGGCGACAAACTCGAAAGATTAGGGAGCAAACTGGCGACAAACTCGAAAGATCATGGAGGAAAATGGCTATTTTTAAACTATTGGAGCAAAACCGTTAAAATGACCAAACCACAGGGAGTAAAACGGAAGTTTATTCTAATTAATATATTAATATTCCACTGTTCATCACCCCTTTCTATTCATATGTATAACTAGTGAAATTCTCTCGCGCTTCGCGGCGGGAATTCAGTCGGTATTTGTTTGTTTCTTTACGGTACCGATACTCACTATATTAATCGAAAGAAAAAACCTTATATCGCTCGAAAGAATAAAAACAAATATCGATAGTGGTACCAATGTTTTTCAGTTGATATCGGTTCGGTTGGTTTGGTTTGCGTTCTATGTTTATTTTTGTCAACATTGTGATATAAACTTTATTGAAATGAATATTGTGTTGGTATCGTTCCAAAACGAACCGAAACAAATTGAACAGCATCTGTATAACACCATATTTCTTTTATTGTTTTTGTTTTTGATAATCTAACTCGACATCGCTACGATATTGTACCGAATCGAACAACATTGGTACATGTATGTATTCATTTTTATGGCTTCTTGTTTGATAACGTATACCATGCCGCTATCGTAGTTAACCGAACCAAAACCGAACGAACAAAATCGTTTCGCTATCGGTATTTATTTTGATTGTTTTATTTTTCTTTCGATAAATTGATATTGTATGGCTACCGTACCGTACGAAACATCATTAGTACCGATACATGTATTCATTTTATGGTTTCAGGTTAAATTTTTTTTTTCATTTATACAAATTTGTTTGCAACAATAAATGAATATCAGTACCAGTACTGTGACAATACGAACAGATCGATATCGTTCGAACAATCTCGGTGTTTGTACCAGTGTTTGTTTTTATCGTTATTGGTCGATATACGGGTACTATCAGGAACCGAACTGATACCGATCCAATGCCTTTGGTAACGTATCGTCACAACGTGCAGTCAACTAAACATAGATGCAAATGTAGAATTTTTTTTAAAAAAGTACAAAGGCAATTTAATTACAAAAAATTAAATTAACTGATAAATAAAATACTAATAATAGATAAACAAACACTTAAAAATTATTAATTACTATTTATAATTAAAAGTTAAAAAAAATAAAAGAATATATAATATAAAACACTCTTTATCATAACTTTCAAATCATATGTATAATGTATAATCTTTTTTTGGACACGTGTGTCTCTGGTAATTTTTCACCCTTATTTTTTTATTTATCTCAACAATAATAATAATACTAATGATAATAATAATAATAATAATAATAATAATAATAATAATAATAATAAATTTAACTAAATCTATTTATCTCTTTTGTTTTCAAAATCTGAAATTGATTTCTTTTTTAACTCTAAAGTTTCAATCTTTAGCAATTTAAGTCTAAAGTTTCAATCTTTGGTATTTTAACCCCTTTAATTAATTTGATTTTTCACTTCTAATTCTAAATTTTTCATCTTTTTCAATTTAACCCCTTTATTTTTTTACTTTCAACCCAAAGCTTTTCATCTTTTGCAATTTAATCTCAACACTTTTTTTACTTTCAATTTTAGTCTCTTATATACTTTTCATCTTTCATAAGTTCTCCGTTTAACGTGTCGTTCTAAATTTCCGAGTTAACACGCCACAACGTGCGTGTTATGTTCAACGTTTTTTCATCTATTTTTTTCCTGTTTGACATGTCCGTTGCATCGCGTCTATTTTTCCCTGTTTGATAGGTCTGTCGCAACGTGCTTTTTTCCTCGGTTTTATACACATGCTCGTGGTCATGTGAGAAACATTTGCCTTTCATCTATATATAACTAATGAATCCCCCGCCGCATTGCGGCGGGTGGTAATTCTAGTATAATAATAATGATAATGTTGACTCTTGTGGCAGAAGGTATTATAATTGGAGTCCACAAAAATAATACCATTCTACAAATGGGCCTTGTAGGTGATTTAGGGGATCTCCGAAGTCAACGTCGTGGGCCGGATCATTAATTTACTCAAATGGTAAACCCAACTCCAATGTTTTCTTGCGGCCCCCACTCTCTCGTATCCTTCTTTTCATTTGGTGTCCCATTCCTAAAAGTCCACCATCCAATCTCTATAACCCTTTATTAATTCTAATTCACCTTCCAAGATTTATATGTAGCCAACTCTTGTATTGTAGCAACTTTTGGATTCATGCCTTCAATCCTAATGGGCTGTAACTCCAAGACTTTTCAATTCCTTAGATGCAACAATAACAAAATATATAAGCATCAACCTTTATATCATATGAATCAAAATCAACGGCCATTTAAAATTATTTGTTTTTTTTTCTTTTCAAACTTTATGATCCTAATTATTTATTTAGATTTAACTTAAAAAAAAAACAAAAAACACAAATATATATACAAAAACATGAGATTCAATCGCATATTAATCATTTTAGTTCATTTTCATTAAAGATCATCAAACTTCCGATATGAACCAAGAACGAGTAGAATTTATAAAAACAACCCTAAACCACTCAAAAGTGTAAGAATATTTATATAAAAATAAGTATATTTTAGACCATATCAAGCATACTCACCACTAATTGACACCTTGTGTGGCCACATATCGAAATCATGACATAATTCTTTAATTGTTTCCATTTGTTTAAGAGCCGCCAAAGAACCCATAACATCAAGAGTCACGTATTAGCAATTTTTTTGATAGAAACTTCACATACTCATGTCATTGCATTCCAGTAATTGCACCCCCTAGAGCTTTAACAAACGATTACGATTGGTGCCATTGTAAAGCAATTTCATCTGAATGGATAATTGCAAAGCGGATTTTTAGTTGCTCTGGAGTCTCATCAACATCAAAGAAATGCTAACTCTACATAGTCATCCTTCCAGATTATCACCCTTTAATTTAGGGAACTCCATCTTTGTCAATCAACTATGACCGTAGTTATCAATTCCCCTTCATCATGCTTATCTTGATTAGGGTTTTCTACACACGAACCATCACGATTGTTGTTCAACATTTGTAGGTTTTCTGGTGTTTCCCTCATTTATGTCACCAAATTGTTTGAATTCTTCTCAACTATTAGCCACTTATTGGCGATGAAACACTGACGCATTGCGCTTTTAGTGTGAGATCGATCTTGTGGTTTCGTGTATTCGTTGTTTCACTGAAATTTTTAAACTGTAATCATTGTCGTCCAGTTGAGATCAGCATCGTGAGCTTCCATAAGGAATCATGGGCTCTGACACCACTGATAGCTAACAATTTTCAGAAAGAAGACAGAGAGAAAATTCGTTCAATTATTAGCCAACTTCATTTGTCGTTTCAATTTGTTACAGATATGGCAATGAGTAACGACTTTATTACAACTCCTACAAAAGAGACTTTGTGCTAAACTAATTAAAATACAAACCAAAACACTATGTGCACACTCCTAGTTAATACAAACATTCTGATGGGGTGGATGTATGAAAAAAAATAAAGTAAGCTGGGTCCCATAATTTAAAGTAGTAGCACCAAAAAATAAAGGTGGGTTGGGTATAGAAAGTCTTGCCTCCACAAACAAAGCTCTTATGATCAAATGGTGTGTGCGTTATAAGAACGAGATATCTTCACTATGGGTGTAACATTTGTGTCTTTCAATCTTTGTAATTAAGTTTGTAATCGATGAAATATTTTGTTTGATATCCAAGAATTTTATTATAACATGTGCCTTACATTATTTAGCAAAAGTCCAATTAAAAACCAAATTGTCCAAGTCTATAGAAAAGTATTGTAATCCTGTGAAATGTACAGCATTCCGTAGAACGAAACAGTAATTGTCCGAAAACCCAAAATAAATATTATTTGTCATAAATAATATAACGGATATTAAAAACGACACAAATTCCGCACTTATATCTTTTTGCGTTAAGCTGCACGGCTTGTTCAGTAAACTGCCTGATAGCAAAGCCGGTACCGGAACTGTGTCAGAAATAATAAAAGTTTTAGTCCAAAAAGTTGGATTAATAATTTGGATGATAAAACATGTGCAAAAACATTTTTTGTCATGTATTTATATAAATAAAACGCAGTGTCAGTATTTAACCTGGTGGACCCGAACCAACTTTTTCGCCCGATCAACAAACTAATAATTTTGGTGGATTAGTTTTACCTAGTGTCACACAACTTTAAAATATGAGGGCTTGAAACATTGTAGATATTTTTATATAAAATATCAAAGTTTATAAAGTTTATATGTTTAAACAAGATTTAATAAAAAAAATGCAAAACACCCCCCCCCCCCCCCCCATACTAGTACACGGTTTTGAGAGGAAATAGTGGGTCCCATTTTGCCACCTATCTTCTAGTTATGTTGTGTTGAGAACATGATAAAATGATTAGTGTCACCTAGAGAATACAAAACCTTCTCCCACACTCCACCATTTTCTTCCAACAAACACCCAAAAACTTCCATCTCCTTCTTCCTTCTCTCTCATTTTCGGCTAGAACACTCCATCACCATCTTCACCTTTAAAAATTCATAACACAATTAATTTCAAACATGCATGGATGATTCAAGGATGTTTCAAGACTTGAAGAAGCACTAGGAGATCTTGGATAATCATATTTTCTCATCTTCATCCTTATTTTTCTAGCAAATTGTAAGAACTCTACACTAGTTTTATTTTCATTCTTGATTTTTAAAGAAGACAAGTTCATCTTGAACCAAAACCAAAACAAAACCCATATGCAAAACACTAAGAAAAACCAAAATCATTGTTTTTATCTTATGATTTTTCTATGATTTTGGATGAACTTGAAGAAGTTTATACTAGTAATTATGAATCTCGGTTATTTTTGTATAAAAACAAGATCTAAACACATGCATGTTTAGATCTAACAAGATTCATCAACAAAAAGATATGAATATGGGTTTTTATTCTTAAAATAGTTACATGCATGTTAGAAAACATGAGTATTTATTAAAAATCCAAGAACATGAATTTTTGTTAAAATGAATCAATAAAGTTTCCATTTCTGAAAAGAATCATGAACATGAAATATGTTAGTAGAAAGAGTTTTGAATACATATTTGTGCTTCAAATGACTATATGAGTCATCTAAAACAAGAATTTTAAATAAAATCTTGTACTACAAATTTTTGGCAAAAACAAAGAATAAAGTTTCCTTTTTGAGAAAGTTAGCAACTATATCATGTTCATGGTACTTTGTTGACAAATTATGACAAATATTGATACTTGATGATGTTTTATGTTGAAATGAATTGAACACAAGTTTTGTAAAAACTTGGGAAAAATCCATTTTTCAAACGAACTATGGCAAAATTTTTATAAATTTTGTTATGATCAAAAGTGCTAAACAAAGAAACATGTAACTAAAAAATTATTTGAAGTCTTTGAACATGGTTAAACGAAGTTTTGGACAAAGTTATGAATCTGTGTTTTATAAAAGATTTCTAAACAAAAATGAAAAGTATATATTTTAGATAAAATATATATACTTTCAAAAATTCATCAAGTATCATATTTATATGTTTTTGTGTGTATATATTATGTATTCAGACCAAGTAGGAATAAATACACAAGTATTTAAACACAACAAATTTCCAAAAATATATATTTTAACACTTGAAAAACGAAAACTACAAAATGGAATGTCCATCCTTGGACATAAACAAACAATCGGACAATTCAGACACTTTGGACAACATGGACACTTTCGGCAAATTCAGACAAAATAAAATATATGGCACGGACGAAATAACAACATAAACAAAGAAAGCAAACAAATACAAATATGATAACGGATTCAAGATGAGAAACTTGTACGATGAACGACCATAAACCTAAGTGTCTATAAGGTTAGAACACTTGTAGGTTGAATAACAAACGAAGAATCCAAAATCAAAACGAGATTTGCTTGGAACGCAAATTTGTGAGTACATAGTCCCCCTCTTTTATGTTTTCAAATGTTTTGGGGTGATACATATGTGCCTGTTTTTATTTTCAAAGTCTATGGTTTATATAATAAACACAATGATTTCAATAATGTGAACGAACTTGTTGGGGCGTTGGTCGAAAGACAACGAATGACATTCATTAACAATGATCAAGCCGGCCAGTAGTATGTTATGGTACCATAGGATCTGACAAATCCTGTTATCGGACTATCACCATGGATATGGAGGTAATGTGGGTAACGACAGAGACTGTTATGTTAACTAACCCTTTGAATGTGTTCAACGAGACGACCAAAAGTTAGTTTTCACAATTAAAACACGAACGAGTTGAATGATTGAACGATGGTTTATATCACGAACGCTTGAACGATGGTTTATAACATGAACGAGTTGAACAATTTGAATGATTGGTTTTGATAACACGAACGATTTGAGAACAAATACAATTGAACGATTGATTTCAAATGATGATACACAACGATGTTTACTAAAGGATATAAACCATACGAGTTTTATTTCAAGAACGATTTACAATTTGGTTTACAAAAGCATATGTTTTAGTTGGTTAATTATATTGCAACAATTCAAATACTTTTGATACATGATTTTCACATATCGACTCTCGTAGATAGTCGAAGTATTGCAATAGGTATACAAAGCCATGAATTTGACATACTCACAAAACCTATGTACTCGCCGGCTTTTTATGCTGACTCTCTCTTTTCACATATGTTTCAGGAACTGTTGTTTGATGTTACGATCTTGCTTCACATAGGATTGGACGCGGGCCTTAGTAATTATAAAACATGAAAGACAATTGTGATGTTTATTTGTTTTATTTCCAAGATAATGTAACTTATTTATTTATTAAAACGATACTTTAAATACCATGTGTTGTGAAACAATTTCCTGTAACGTGACTCCTCGATAATTCCGCCGCGGTTTGTTGTATTACGCGATCGGGGTGTTACAGAGATTGGTATCAGAGCTCATGGTTATAGGGAATTAGGTGATCGGAGTGTCGCGCTCCGGTCAAAGATAATATTTATAAGCCCAAATTACTCTTAACAATGTGTTAGTGGTAGTAAGGGGTCGAACCACGAAGAGTATGTGGTTTGTGTGTGGATTCGAATGAATTAAAACAATTGTGTCACGATTATGAAGCTTACTAGAATAAGTTTGTGTTTTTGTTTATTTGGGAGAAATGATTTTAAACTAGATGATGTGATAAAAATGAGTAACAACTACTAATTAACGATTGCAAGAGTTTTGGATACTAGAACAATTATAATAAAAAGGAATCACACCCGGTTTCGGTAATTGTTAACTTAGGATTTCTAAAAGTTTTAGTTTCAACTCAAATGCATTTGATTAACGGATTTAGTGTACCGTGACTTAGGTGCTACTAACTATCGACGCCCCGAAGAACGGACAAAAAGACACTTTGTAATCAACACAAGTAAATCCTAACAACGACAACGTACAATTACATATCACCGTTTCGCAAAGTCATAACTTTTAACATCGTTCGACAATTCACGAATTCGTAACAAATGTAATACTATTGTCAAAAGTTTCAAAAACCAAATACAAATTGTCACTAAGATGAAACAAGAACAAATTGAAACCCTAAAATTAACAACTACCTACACCGGGGTGAAACCGAGATGATTAGCCGCTCATGGTTGATGCAACTTGATCACCGGATGCTTGGAATGCGGATGGAGTCATCTTGAAGCTTGTAGGATGAAGGAATGATGGAGAATTAGGGTTTATGGAATGGTGATGATGAGAAGGATGATGGATTGGTGAACTAGGGTTTGATGATTAATGGATTGATTGAGATGATGGTGATGATTTCGGATTGTAGAGATGAAGTAAGGTGGGTGGTAGGTGAATGATAGATGGATAATGGCTCCAAGAACTGGTTTCAAACTCAACACAAGTGTAACTCCCCGAATTGGAGGCCCCTTGACCAATAGAAATCGACTTTAGCACCCAAAGATCAGCATTTCGCGTTTTTGAAAACCAATGCCCGTCGCCGACGGGTCTGACCCCGTCGCCGACGGGTTCCCTATTTTCCATGTTTGGCTGACGGCTAAATTAACTGGATACGGGAACTTCTGGCCTACGGGCTTATCTGGAGGGCGTCGCCGACGGGACCCAGGCCGTCGGCGACGGGCTCTCGTTTGCAACTTTCTATTTTTTCGCTTCTAACGCCTCCGGTTGACTCGTAACACATCCTAGTGCTCCGGTTTTCGCCCCGGTGACTCGTAAAGCTCCCGAAAAGCTCCTTAAACTCCATCAAACCTGCAAAACACATTCTTGATTAAAAGTAGGCTATTCGAAACTAAAACTCACATAAAAACATCAAGTTAAACAATAACGAGCACCGGTTTACAACCACGTATCACATCCCCACACTTGTCTTTTGCTTGCCCTCAAGCAAATCTGTTTTTCACTTTCACGTGGGTCGAACAACGAATACACTCCCCATTCCCGAGACTAAGGTTAAGGTCCAATGTCATGCTAAAGTTCAAATTCTTTACAATTTTCAATATATTTAACGGTAATGTGATTTTACATACACAAATGGTTACCCAAGATTAACCCGCCCGTGAAACCAATCAATTCATGCACATCCCTCACAATGTTCTCTCCACTCGGCTTCTAAATTGGCTAATATTTATAATGTATTAGCACTACAAAGAATATTCACTCAAAACCGATTAGAACACATACCCGCATAAGCTTGCAACTCAATCATTCTCCACCATTGATCACAAACACTAAGCACAAGTCATAAGGTCTTTATGAGGGTTGTAACGGGGCTAGGCTAAGGGTAGGAATTAGGATATTTTAAGGTGGCTAAGGCGATGAAAATTCGATTTTTATTACAAAAGATTATTCTAACAAACTAACTATAAACACCAAATATGAGGCAACGACATTCGCCTATTATTTAACAACTACTAACACTTCTTTTTGTGTTTTTCTTCAACGATTTTCAATTCTTTTTCATGACATTTTCTGATTTTTTTTTAACATATATGCAAACAAACAAGAACAACTATACAAAAACGACTCCTATAATCGAATTTCCATCACACGGGTTTAAAAGAAAAGGTTTAACGGTTATGGGCTATAGGGTGGTCAAACGAAAGGTTTAGGCTCAAAATGGGCGACTAGGGGATTTGTTAGGGTAAGGATAGATAAATGGTTTTAAGAGAAAAGGTTTACCTAATGCCTTAATCATTCCTGTGCTTGTATTTGGTCTATAGTCTCAAACGTATCAAAAGATGCAAGTTCTACAATACATGACTAATGGTCCACTCAAACCAAGAAACATAGGTATGTAATCTATGATATAAAAGTGGCTCAAAACCTCACATATCTAAAAGGGTATGGTATGTGACATGCATAAAAGACTAGTTTCTTAGGCGGATTATTCCCAAATAATCACCCGTTAAATACCCGTCATGCTATTAATTTGAACTTGACCATGACAAAAGACCAAATGGGTTGTGACATCCCTCGTTGACTTAGTTACTTGTGCTTTAAGACCGCTTTTGAAGCAAGACATTTTTGAAAATTTTTTGAAATTTTCCCCCATCCCCACACTTGAGGTGAACATTGTCCTCAATGTGTAGTATTTAAATGAACGGGTCAAAATCTAAAATTTTTACTACTCCCCCATCCCCACACTTGAGGTACATATTGTCCTCAATGTGTAGGAACTAGAGTTTTAAAACGCACAAGGGATGTGACACGACTAACCCCCAAAATTTCACCCCGGAAAAAAAAAATAATATACAAAATACACTCCACTTATTTGCTAATCTAAAGATCAAAAATAAAAAGAAACGTATGCACCTGGTTTGTGAGCTCATTCTTCGTATGCTCCTCTCCTCTTCATGAAAGCGGTTGTCCCACGAACCAAAAGTACCTACAAATCTTAACCCTTGTGTAGAAGCATGCTTCTCACAACCATTAAAATTTGTTAGTTACCTAGTTCTACCACTTTTATGAAAATATTACCAAGCTGTACGTTATTTCATTTTGATTATGTGGAAAATAATTTACAACAACAACACACCTAACTAACTTTCGTAGGAATCACGGTTGCATTTAGCTCATGCAACAAGCCCTTTTAAACCCCCCAATAGCTTGGGAGGACGAGAGGTCTCGTGAGGGTTATATAGGGAACACACCCACAACGTTCATTTAACTAGGCGAAAATAAATAACAACGAAATAAAAATAACGGAAATAAAATAATATACAACAACAACAACAACAAAAAATACCATACCTCTACCTCTGATATCGCTCGTTTGGATCCACTGGCGGGTTGGGCTGGTATTGATAACCAGTGAGGGCCTCGAACATCTCCCTATAGTTATCGAGGGGACTCTGTTCCCCTTGAGGCGGCGCCGGCGGTTGGTACGGAATCGGGATAAAGCTAGAACCGACTGCCTCGGGCCAATGAGGGGTGGGATCAGATGGACCTAATGGATGAGGAAGATTGGGGTAATCAGTCCACCCCGAGTGTTCGGCGTATGGGAGACCGGCTTGAAGGTCTCTTTGATGGCGCTCCTGATCGTGGAGTATCTTGGTGTTGTTAATCGCCATTTTGTGAGAGATAGCCAAAGCACTCCAACGGCGTTGTTCCAATTCCCTTGCTTCATTTTGACGCCTAACCTCATTTTCTTCCCATGCCCGTCTCCGGGCTTCCTCATCCTCTTGCCTCTTTGCCAACTGTTCCATATGTGACATTTGCATCGCTTGGAACAGTTGTTGCTCTTCCATAAATTGATTCATTCTTTCCCTCTGGGCTTCTTGAGCTGCCCAATACTCTTGCATTGAGGATCCATGAGATCCCTCCCAAGCTTCCCTTCTTCGATTGTATTCCCGTCCTTCACCTCTGCAAGCAGAGACATTGTCATATATCTCCTGCTGTCCCCGCTCAAAATTTTTATAGGAGGGCACCCGTCTAGTGGTCACAAAGCCCGCCACATCTGCATTAATTTCTCTATGCGGCCGCATGTATCGTTGCCTTGGTCTTTGTGCACCGGAGGGTTCAGCTTCCTCCTCTTCATCCCCCATCTCTTCATCTTCTTCCGATTCCGGTGGTGCCCCTGAGGTAAGGAACTCATACTTGTGACCCAACTTGTCAGTCACAACATACTTGTTCCCCGAGAGTTTAACTTCTATATTCCAGATCTTCTTCATGGAAGCCTTATTGAGTTCCTCCAACGGTTTAGTTACCCATAGTGATTCCGGAGGTAAGCAATTTTGTTGACAAATCATGGCACTAATGAGGCGTGCGTATGGAATAAAACGCCTATGGAACGACTCTCGAGTAAACCACGTATTCATCATCACTATGTGTCTCCATTACAGTGTCGGGGTCCCATATATCAAAGAATGCACCACCCTACAATCGCCCGCCTTGACACTTCCACGATCACCAAACCTCACCAAAATGTTCTCCACATTAATCCCTTGGAGAATCTTTCCCTCAATCGTCATGTGCTTTTTCTTTGCCTCTCCCCCATCATGATAGGGTAAAACAGCCGCGGTCATCTGCTCCGGATCACCATCATTCGCTTGACTATCCAAAAATTGTTGCATGTTTGGGTAGTCATATGCTTGCACCCCCAAAGAATCAAAACGTGCAATGCGGTTGATGTTTTCGAAAGACATCGTCATTGACCCCCGGCCTGTTTTCCCAACCAATTTCCATTCCACAGGAGAGCTATCCTTATTCATAAACTTCAGTGTCGACAACCATTCACATACCTCCGACAAATAGATCCGCGAAGTGTTATCTTCGCACCAATCAAGCACTCTTTCCCAACCTTGCCGTTCAAACATTTGTGTTATTCCAAATTGTTTGAGCTCTTCAACATTCACCACTCTTTCACATACACTCCTTTCCGGGACTGAGGTGCTAACCTTGTTCACCATCTTCCACTTCCATAACTTAGCCTCTAACTTACGGTCTTGATATTCCGATAAAAGTTTTCTCTTCTCCTCATCCCAAACTTCGGCGCTTTTGCTATCCTTAAACTTTGCCCACTCCCAATCTTGTCTGTACAGTCTTGCATCCCCCTCTGCGACGGAGCTTAATTGCTCCCACTTCCTCGGTATTAAACCGGAAGAAGAACCGACTCCCGATGATGACGCTTGCCCCGTAGTCTTTTGTCTTTTACCACCAGCCATAACTACAATCACAAACAAGCAAAGCATCAATATAAACCCAAACCTTTACTAAGCTTCTCAAACTTTGAACATGATGTGTGATGTTGACATTTTAATTAACAAGTGAATGTAAAATCGCAAAGTCGCTCACTTTATCATAAACTTATCAATTTCTTGTTAATCTTATAATTTCTCATAAATTCAACAATATATTCAACATCACCTTCAAGTTCAATCATGTTCATAACAAGTGTATCACGTCACTAAAGTTATAACATGCTCAAATTCCATCCAAAGCAACTAATCTTACTCAAAATCATGCTAGAACAACATACATTGTCTAAACAACCTACTCTTAAACTAAAAAGTTTAAAATTTCGGAAGAAAAACACTAACATAAAATAATTCAAGCATAAATTTCAGGAGAATCCATACCTTTGATGTTGTTAGACAAGAAGAACTAAGAAAAGATGGAAAACAAGCAACTTGATGAACACCCTTTCAAAAACCCTAGAGTACACGCCCAGAAATCTTGCAAACTAGCAAGAATTGATGAAAACCGTGTTGGGGGTTTTGTTCCTCTCGAAAAATTACTCAAGATAGACTCAAAAATCAGTTGATTTGGTGGAGAATTGAGAGAGTTATGAGAGCTTGAAGGTTTTAGGGTTCTTGAGCTTTTGTGAAGAAGATGAAGTTGGTGAGTGAATTAGGAGAGAGAGAGAGCAGGGATTTAAGTGGATCTTATGATGTAAGGTGAATGTGGGTCGATATGTTTGATGTATGTTGAGTTTAGTGATGTTTAGATGGTTAAAATTGGGGTTTGGTTCGGTTTTGAGCATAAAAGAACACGCAGACTCCGGCTCGCAAACGACAACCCGTCGCCGACGGGCAATGAAAAATTGATGTGGTGGCGACGGCTTAAGGGTCTGTCTACGAGGATTGTGTGCGGACGGGCTTATTTTGAAGCCATCGGCGACGGCCGCCACCCCGTAGCCGACGGGCTTATATATATATATATAGGGTAAGGTTCATGCGAGAACCACCCTTATTGCGAGAACCGCGAGAACCAATGTGAACACAAAATAAAATCTAAAAAAAAAATCAAAAAAGCACTCAAATTTTTTTTTTATTTTTTTTAATATTTTTTAATAAAAAATCGCTATATTTCGTTCCCATAAAAAAAAAAAAACTTTTTTTTTTCGAGTAAGAGTTATCCATGCACATGTGCATATGTATCATTACTTCAACAAATTCGGTAATACGTTATCAGGAATAGACAATTACACTTTAATTTACAATACCATTAGTAATACACTACTTTTTACATTACCAATATTCAAAATGCACATGTGCATAATTAGGTATAACCATGATATAACGTGTTTTGGTACAAAAAGTTTGTGATTTTGAATGGAGAAGTAGACTCATATACATGTTTTTTGGTTAGTTATATCTAGTGGTTGATGGTTTGGTTATAGTTGTCAATTTTTTATGTAATATGTTGATTGGATGGTATAAATGGTGTTTACATACATGTAATAAAGTGAAAATATTGTTAATGGTATTGTATTATGGATGGTAGGAGGTAATGGTATTGTATTATGGATGGTAGGAGGTAATGGTAGTGTATTATGGATGGTATGATAGATGAAAGGGAAAGTGTATTCAAAGTGGTGTACCAAAACACCTTATTTCATGTTGATACATATGAATGCACATGTGCATTTCTAATATTGGTAATGTAAAAAGTAGTCTATTACATATGGTAGTGTAAATGAAAGTGCAATTGTCTAATATATGTAATGAATTACGGAATTTGTCAAAGAAATGACAAAAATGCACATGTGCATGCTTGTGTATTATGGATGGAATGATAGATGAAAGAGAAAGTAGTGTACCAAAACACCTTATTTCCTGTTGATACATATAGATGCACATGTGCATTTCTAACATTGGTAATGTAAAAAATAGTGTATTACACGTAGTAGTGTAAATGAAAGTGCAATTGACTATTATTTGTAATGAATTACGGAATTTGACAAAGAAACGATACATATGCACATGTGCATGGATAACTGTTACTCAAAATTTTTTTTTTTTTTTTTAATTTTTTTTATTAACAAAATATTGCGATTTTTTCAAAAAAAATAGTAAAAAAATAAAAAAAAAATTTTTTTGGGTGTTTTTTAGATATTTTTAGGAATTACTGTTTGTGTTCACACTGGTTCTCGCGGTTCTCGCAATAAGGGTTGGTTCCTAACGGATCTTTGTCCTATATATATATATATATATATAAATTTTTTTTTTTTTTTGAAAAATATGAGGAAAATTATGGACTTTTAATAAGAGAACTATGTACATACAAAAATCCTAAAAATTATTAAAAATCTTTTTGTGATTTTTTATAAGTTAAATTTTGAAAACGCAATAACCGTCAACGACCTTACCACCCCCCAAAAAGTCGTGTATTGTCCTCAATGCACATAACAAAGCCTAAAAACATACCTTGTGTCTTCATGACCCGTTCGGAATGTCCGGACTTCACACAATCAAGAGAGATTAGTATAGAACGAAAACGATTAACATAAACACACGCAAACAAATAAATAATTGTACATAACTTTACACAAAATGTTACCGGTCCTTGTTAGTCGACCTCGTAAATCGGTGTACTTACCACAAAGCTCACCAACTCCTTGTTTTCGTCTATCTTCTCGTTACCATCAAGAAACGGTTTTAGCCGATGACCATTTACCGTTTGTCGTATTCCATCCTTCGGATCCTCAATGGTAACATCACCCAATCGTCCGACCCGGGTGATCACATAGGGTCCCATCCATTTGCTCCGGAGCTTTCCGGGAAAGAACTTGAGCTTCGAATTGTAAAGCCACACCTTTTGGCCAACCTCGAACTCTTTCTTTCTCAACTTGGCATCATGCACTTTCTTCATTCCATCCTTGTAGTTGGACGCGCATTCATATGCCATTTCCCGTAGCTCCTCCAACTCGCATAACTTAAGTTTCCTTTCCTTACCTGCATCGTCATATTGAACATTAACCTCTTTAATAGCCCATAACGATTTGTGCACAAGTTCAACTGGTAAATGACAATTTTTACCATAAACCAACCGGTAAGGTGTAGTGCCAATAGGTGTCTTATGTGCCGTACGGTAGGCCCATAAAGCATCGTTCAATTTAATTGACCAATCCTTACGATCCGCCCGCACGGTCTTTTGCAAAATCTCTTTGATTTGCCTATTTGACACCTCAACTTGCCCGCTTGTTTGCGGGTGATAGGGGGTAGCAATCCTGTGGTCAACACCAAACCGTTTAAGAAGTTTCCCAAACCGAAATTTTTTAAAATGAGATCCTCCATCACTTATGATGACCCGAGGAATCCCAAACCTTGAGAAAATATCGGTTTGAACAAAATTACACACTACAGAGTGGTCGTTCGTCTTGGTGGCTATTGCTTCGACCCACTTTGACACATAGTCAACGGCCACCAAGATATACAAATTGCCATAGGAATTGGGGAATGGGCCCATGAAATCAATTCCCCACACGTCAAAGATGTCGACTACAAGGATTGGTTGCATGGGCATCTCATCCCTTTTTGAAATACCCCCTAGTTTTTGACACTCTATGCAATTTTTGGCAAACTCATTTGCATCTTTGAAGATAGTAGGCCAAAAAAGACCACTGTTTAACACTTTATGACCCGTTTTGTGACCACTAAAGTAACCACCACATGCAAATGAGTGTAGATGCTGCAACACGCTTGGAATCTCTTCGTCATCAATGCATCTCCTTATAACTTGATCTGCACACTCCTTCCACAAATGCGGTTCTTCCAACCGATAGTACTTGATTTGGGACATGAAGTGTTGCCTTTTCCGTCTATCCCAATGTGCCGGCATATCACCTGTAACAAGATAATTGACAATGTTAGCATACCATGGCAATTTATCTAATTTCATTATGTGCTCATCTGGGAAAGACTCATTGATCTCTACAGTTGTAGGATCCTCTTCAACCATCAACCGGGACAAATGGTCCGCCACAACATTTTCGGTACCCTTTTTGTCCCGTATCTCCAAATCGAATTCTTGGAGCAACAACACCCATCGGATTAACCTCAGTTTTGCATCTTTCTTCTCCATGAGGTACCTAACTGCAGTGTGATCAGAATAAATAATCACTTTACTACCCCATATATATGCCCGAAATTTATCCAATGCATATACCACCGCAAGTAGCTCTTTTTCGGTAGTGGTATAATTTAATTGTGCATCCGAAAGAGTCTTACTCGCGTAGTATATGGCAACGGGTTTCTTATCGACCCGTTGTCCCAACACGGCCCCCACCGCATAATCACTCGCATCGCACATAATTTCAAAAGGAAAAGACCAATTTGGCGATTGCAAGATTGGAGCCTCAACCAACTTCTCTTTCAAATTGTTAAAAGCATTTTGGCAATTTTCATTAAAATCAAACGGTTGATCTTTTAACAACAAGTTACATAAAGGCTTGGTTATGTCACTAAAACCCTTAATAAACCGCCGGTAAAAACCCGCATGATCTAGAAATGACCTAACACCTTTAACGGTCGTGGGATACGGTAAAGTAGATATGACTTGCACCTTTGCACGATCAACCTCTATCCCACGACTTGACACCACGTGTCCCAACACTATTCCCTATTGAACCATAAAATGGCTCTTTTCCCAACTTAAGACCAAACTAGTTTCGACACACCTTCTTAACACTTTATCTAGTTGATCCAAACAAGACTCAAAAGATGACCCAAAAATTGAGAAATCATCCATGAAGATTTCCAAAGATTTCCCCACCATATCTGAAAAGATACTCATCATACACCTTTGGAAGGTGGCGGGGGCGTTACATAATCCAAACGGCATTCGCCTAAATGCAAAAGTGCCATAGGGACAAGTAAACGTGGTCTTTGCTTGGTCTTCCGGATGGATGGCGATTTGGTTATAACCAGAATAGCCATCTAAGAAACAATAAAATTTTTGTCCCGACAATTTCTCAACTATTTGATCAATGAACGGTAAAGGGAAATGATCTTTGGAAGTTGCGGTATTCAACTTCCTATAGTCAATACAAATTCGCCACCCGGTTACCGGCCGAGTGGCTACCTCTTCACCTGCGTCATTTTTGACGACTTGTATGCCCGCTTTCTTGGGAACCGTCTGTGTCGGGCTCACCCATTGGCTATCCGAGATCGGGTAAATGATACCCGCATCTAGCCATTTCAGCACTTCTTTCTTCACTACTTCCCGCATGTTCGGATTTAATCTCCGTTGTGCATCTCGAACGGGAGTCACATTCTCTTCCGTGATGATTTTGTGCATCACCACCGAGGGACTAATACCCTTCAAATCAGCAATGGTCCATCCAATCGCCGCCCGATTAGTGACCAAAACATCCATCAATTTATCCTCTTGCTCCACGGTAAAATTTGATGCAATGATAACCGGGAGCGTGTTGCCTTCACCAACATAAGCATACTTGATATGCTTAGGTAACACCTTCAATTCAACCTCCGGAGGCTCTACTAATGACGGCTTCAACTTGGTGTCGATGCTCTCCGGTAAACTCTCAACTTGGTGCGTCCATGTCGGTTTTCCCTCTCTAACCGCAAGCACCTCCAAACTTCTCACTTCCTCGTCTATGCTCTTATCCATCTCCACCTGTGACCTGTCAAACATATAACAATCCTCCATTGTGTTTTCCCCATCAACGACTGTGTCGCAAAGAGGTATACACGTGTTAACGACGTCCGCCATATAGCATTCATCATCAACTGGAGGGTTCATAAGTCCGGAAAAAACATGCAACCTCAACCTTCGGTTTCCAAATGTCATGTCAACCGTTCCCGTTTTGCAATCAATTTGAGAATTCGCGGTTGCTAAGAACGGTCGACCCAAAATCACCGTAGGTTGTTTGGTTGGGTCCTTGGCCACATAATCAAGCACTAGAAAGTCCACCGGATAGTAGAAATCCTCGATTTTCACTATCACATCCGAAACAATTCCACGGGGTAGTTTAGGTGTCAAATCGGCTAACACCACGGTGGTGTTAGACGACTGAAGTGGACCAAACTCGTATTGGTCATACAAACTACCCGGTAGAATGCTCACGCTAGCACCAAGATCTAGAAGTGCCCGGTTGATTTTAAAATCGCCTACTTGAATTGAAATGATAGGCGCACCCGGATCTTGGAGCTTAGGTGGAAGTGCACCCGAAAGAATCGAACTCACATTTTCGGTTAAATCTAATTTTTTCGGAAATTTGTGAGTGCGTTTTTGGGTACACAAATCTTTCAAGTACTTAGCATACGACGGTACTTGTTTGATTGCATCCAAAAGAGGTAAATTTATCTTTACTTGTTTAAAAATTTCCAACAACTCTTCTTGTTGTGGACCTCTTTTATTTACAACTTTTTTCACGGGTCCCTTCAATGCTTCGGGATAAGGGGCGGTATTAGCCTCCACACCCTTTTCCTTAGCCTTGGGGACGGGGATGGTCACAACGGGGGTATCATTGTTCTTTTTCAAGTCATTTTTATTTTGACCCGTTTGACCATTCTCATTCTCATCTTCACTAGCATCCTCCACCACCCCTTCAACAAACTGGGGTGATGGTGTTTTGACACCATTATCAATGACTCGACCACTACGTAAAGTAATTTTATTAATTGGTACCTCACGTGTGTTCCTTGAGTTTGACCCTTGATGCTCAGGGTTCACCGCGGTGTCACTTGGGAGTCTTCCCGTGCTTCCTCTCATTTGAGCCATTTCTTCCGCAAGTTGGCCCACTTGCTTTGCCAATGCCTCATGTGCTTTATCCCGAATCTCGTTTGTCTTCTTTATATCCTTGATATCATGATGAGATTCCTTTTGCATATTCAACAAAGCATCCATTTTGGCACCCAAATCATCGCCACCAGTTTGATTGTTCGACCCACTTCCATTACCACCTTGGTTATTGTAATTTCTTTGGTACCCACCTTGGTAATTATTGTCCCTACCTTGGTACCCTTGGTTATAATTTCGTTGATAACCTCCTTGATTACCACCTTGACGGTTTTGATATGATGCTCCGCTTTGACCTCCTTGGTTACCCGATTGAAAATTCGGGTTCATTTGATTTGAAGCATTACCATATCGGAAGTTGGGGTGATTCCTCAACCCCGGATGATAAGTGTTGGAGTTCATGTCATACTGCTTCCTATCTCCATACACTTGATTGACTTCCTCCGTATAGTCACTCGACCCCGTTGGACATTGTTCCACTCTATGTCCAATATCACCGCAACCTTCACATACCTCAAATTGAACCGCATTTACCTCTTTCTTCTTCATACGAGCCATTTCCCGCTCTAGAGTGGAAATCCGATCTTTAGAGTCAAGATCGGGAAGTGATCGGGAAACGGGGTGTTTTTTAGCTCTATCGGCCGATTCTTTCTCTTTTGACCGCTTACTCATCCGCTCTAAAAACTCCCAATCATCATCTTCGTGATTGCTCAAAAGAGTCCCGTTACTTGTCGACTCGAGACGATTCCATGTTGTGTCATCTAAACCTCGTACAAAACATTTAACCAACTCCCACTTCTCAATTTGATGATGAGGGCATCTTCGCATCATTTCTCTAAATCTTGTAAAGGCCTCATGTAACGGTTCGCCCGATAATTGGCGAAAAGACCTAATTTCGTCACGAGCGTCATCGGTCTTCGCCATTGAGTAGTATTCATCAAGGAACGTTTGTTGCATTTCTCCCCAAGTGCGAATACTATTTGCGGGAAGTGTGAGGAACCATTGCTTTGCCTTATCCTTCAGTGAAAATTGGAATAGTCGAAGTTTGACCTCATCTAAAGCAAAGTTGTGACCCCCGATAGTGCTGCAAACCGAAGAAAATTCCGTTAAATGTGTATACGGTTCGTCGTTAGATCTTCCATTAAAATGAGGAAGTATGTTGATGTAATGTGGTTTACAATCAAACATCCTCCTCTCACAAACGATTGGGGAGTCGTTCTCGGTGACAACCGGCCTAAAACGATCATTCACTCCCCGTGGAGGTCGTTCATGACGATGAGGACCGTTAACTTCTTGATCGACCGGTCTTCTATTATCCCGTCTTTCACCTCTTCGATCATCTCGTCTATCCTCTCTTCTATTATCCCTTGGGTTACCACCTCCCACGAAACGAGGAATCCGGTTAGGGTTTGCATTGTTGTTGTTATTATAAAACCCCTCATTCCGGTTCCGTTGGTCATTGTTTCGTGGTTGACGGTTGTTCCCATAACCATCATTTCTTCCACCTCCGTAACCGTATTCATCGTTCCCAACGTAATTGGCATTTTGATAGCCAAATTCCTCATCATCATACCTTCTTGCATTGTAGACGTTTCCCCTATTCACATAGCCCCAATCTTCGTCATCGTTAGCCCTATCATCATAATATCCCCCATCATCCGAATTTTCCGTATGAACACTCACACGTTCCGGCGATTGATAACTGGGAACACTATAAGGTTCATCATCGGGGATTGCATTCCTCAAGTCGTCGATGTTGAAAAATGGTTCTTCATTTGCGGGATTGCCGCGATCACGATTTCCCCGACGGTCGGAATTGACATTCCGGTCGTCTAGGTTAATGGGTAGGGAGTTGTGTCTATGAAGATTTTGTTGTTGAGGTGTTCTTTGATTGTTGTTGGGGTTTTGGTTTTGGTTTTGGTTTTGGAAAGGTGGTGTAGGTGGTCCATTGTTGTTGTTGCCACCCGGTTGCTCTTGAGGCATGGGTTGAACATTTTGAGCGGGATAAAAGGTTCCTCGGGATTGGAATTGGTTTTGGTTGAGGTTTGGGTGATTGGAGTTTTGGTTTGCCATTGAACTAGTTTCAATGGATGGTGTATGTTGTGGTGTTTGGTTGGTTTGATTAGAATCAAGTGTTGCTTCTAACCGGCTTGCAAGGTTTCTCCTTGCAACTCGTTCGATTTCCGGTTCGTAGACTAAAGGTGAAGTCCTCCCGGAGTTCCGCGTATGCATGCACTACCTGTAATCTGCACAAGTAACACACCCCGCGTAACAAGGAAAAAGACACGTACAAAAAGAAAGCTAAACAAATTAAACAGATAATCACACAAATTCAAACAATATCCAAACACAAAGCGCACGCACTCCCCGGCAACGGCGCCAAAATTTGATCGGAGTGTCGCGCTCCGGTCAAAGATAATATTTATAAGCCCAAATTACCCTTAACAATGTGTTAGTGGTAGTAAGGGGTCGAACCACGAAGAGTATGTGGTTTGTGTGTGGATTCGAATGAATTAAAACAATTGTGTCACGATTATGAAGCTTACTAGAATAAGTTTGTGTTTTTGTTTATTTGGGAGAAATGATTTTAAACTAGATGATGTGATAAAAATGAGTAACAACTACTAATTAACGATTGCAAGAGTTTTGGATACTAGAACAATTATAATAAAAAGGAATCACACCCGGTTTCGGTAATTGTTAACTTAGGATTTCTAAAAGTTTTAGTTTCAACTCAAATGCATTTGATTAACGGATTTAGTGTACCGTGACTTAGGTGCTACTAACTATCGACGCCCCGAAGAACGGACAAAAAGACACTTTGTAATCAACACAAGTAAATCCTAACAACGACAACGTACAATTACATATCACCGTTTCGCAAAGTCATAACTTTTAACATCGTTCGACAATTCACGAATTCGTAACAAATGTAATACTATTGTCAAAAGTTTCAAAAACCAAATACAAATTGTCACTAAGATGAAACAAGAACAAATTGAAACCCTAAAATTAACAACTACCTACACCGGGGTGAAACCGAGATGATTAGCCGCTCATGGTTGATGCAACTTGATCACCGGATGCTTGGAATACGGATGGAGTCATCTTGAAGCTTGTAGGATGAAGGAATGATGGAGAATTAGGGTTTATGGAATGGTGATGATGAGAAGGATGATGGATTGGTGAACTAGGGTTTGATGATTAATGGATTGATTGAGATGATGGTGATGATTTCGGATTGTAGAGATGAAGTAAGGTGGGTGGTAGGTGAATGATAAATGGATAATGGCTCCAAGAACAGGTTTCAAACTCAACACAAGTGTAACTCCCCGAATTGGAGGCCCCTTGACCAATAGAAATCGACTTTAGCACCCAAAGATCAGCATTTCGCGTTTTTGAAAACCAATGCCCGTCGCCGACGGGTCTGACCCCGTCACCGACGGGTTCCCTATTTTCCATGTTTGGCCGACGGCTAAATTAACTGGATACGGGAACTTCTGGCCTACGGGCTTATCTGGAGGGCGTCGCCGACGGGACCCAGGCCGTCGGCGACGGGCTCTCGTTTGCAACTTTCTATTTTTTCGCTTCTAACGCCTCCGGTTGACTCGTAACACATCCTAGTGCTCCGGTTTTCGCCCCGGTGACTCGTAAAGCTCCCGAAAAGCTCCTTAAACTCCATCAAACCTGCAAAACATATTCTTGATTAAAAGTAGGCTATTCGAAACTAAAACTCACATAAAAACATCAAGTTAAACAATAACGAGCACCGGTTTACAACCACGTATCATTAGGTTATTAGTAAATACTCTTGACCTAGTCTATAACCTTTCTAGGACCCTAACGCGAGTTTCTTGCGTTTAGATTCTTAATATAATACTATCACCAATCCTTAGGTGATTACCAAAAACAAGTACACAAATTTCAATTTCATTTGAAAATTAATCATCTATCCTTAGATGATTTGTTTTTAGGCTTTATGCCATTAAAGTTTTCAAATCTCGTCAAAGTTTGGGTCTTAATAATGTGAACACGTGCAATCCGGAAGGGTGGGTGCCTGTACCCTGAGTTTTATGTCTAAGGCTAGAGTGTTCGTACAAATCGACATCATCGGACCAGTCACTCTTACCTGGGAACTCTTCGGGTAAGTGTCCACTTATAGGCTAAAACATGTCTTTGCAATACATTATAAAGACCCATTTACTTTGATGAGTCACTGTGTTGTTTGTTTGTTTTAAGTAACGAACAAATAATCACAATTCTTATGATTCATCGATACTTCTTTTAACATTCAGTTTTGATTATCCAATATCATCTCACTTGTTCCCTCCCTTGATTTTCCACTCTCTTTAGATGCCTCCCCATCGCAGCGATACTCAAAGGTTTGAACTGGCTGCTACAATCACCCGACAAATAAGCGTAATACTCAGTGGTACCATTAGGTTAGTCGTCTCCATGTCTCATCTCAATGACGAGACTACTTATGAGGCACCTTAGAAGACCAAAGTCAACCCTTCAAGAAAATCAAGGAAGCGTAAAGCTTCAAAGAATATTACAATGATTGCTCCAAATCCGCCTAACCAAGTGGGACCTAGCCAAGCTAAGAGGCCATACAAAGGAAAGGCTTCTCTGTGTATCAAGTGCAATGGTCATCACCAACCCCATCTATCGTGCCATCATTGCACCAACTGTGGAAGAGCAGGCCATTTGGCCAACGCATGTCGCTCTCCTCCTACCCCAAATCAAGCAGCTCAAAACCATGCTCAACAGTCAGCCAATCCTGTGCAACCTCCCTATACACTTGGGTCTTGCTACAATTGCGGGGATCTCACCCACCGCAGGAACAACTGCCCGAAGCTCGTTAATGCAAATCCAGCCCATGGACGAACATTTAACATAAATGCTAATGAGGCACGTGCAAATGACAATGCAGCTATGGATGTTTAAACTTTTATATTTTTCCTTTTTATTTTCCAAGAATCTTGAAAACACTATGGTTGTTCTATAAATAAATTTGCAATTTCAATTTTATTTACAAAACCAATGTGATTACATGTATGTGTGACGTACCCCTACAATACCGACACCAAGGAACCATATTCCTTGCAAATCAAACTACTCTCGTAGTTTCTTCCATTTTGTGATCACTCACGATCTCCACAAAAATCCTAAGTACTCGTTTCATCTAAGAAACAAAGTGCAAGGTACACGTTATAACTCTTAAACGGATGCTCGAAGTATCACTTTAAATCTTTGATTGGATATCTAAGGGTACTTTCGTAAGTCCTTAATTGGTCTTATGCAATATGTCTTTGCGCATATCATTACATTCTGGTTTTTATAACATTATACATGGCATATGATTTCAAAGCTATCTTACATGATTTCAAAGATTTTTCACATGGTTTCAAAACGATTTTAACATGGCATATTTTACCTAGTACGTGATTTTCAAAATGATTTCGCTACACAAATCCCAAATCCTTATAGGATCTCCGTATCTTCATAGTTAGATTCTTGTGGATATTTAAAGTACTAATTGAAGTCCTTGATTGGATTCCTGGTGTACTTTAAATGCACATGTACAAGTTAGTGACTGATGTGTGTAAAATGCAACATATAAATTACATCAAATGAGGCATAAAACTAACCCTTTTTAAGTACTAATGTTGGAAAAAGAGTGTTTTTGTCTTCCTTTTGTATTTTCAGGATTAAATGAGCTCAAATTCACAAAAGAAGCAAAAAGACAACTAAATCTAACATAAATACAAGAAAAGGAACATAAGTGGACTGCCCGACCCCTCAACGGCATCTTCCCAAGCAAAATAGAGAAAGCAGAAGACTGAACACGCCCCGTGCTCAGCCAGCACGGGGCTGTGCCCAAGAAGCAGCAGAAAAGACAAACCTATAGAAGCTTCTATTGCCCACCACGGGCCGTGTCCAGTGAACACGGGGGCGTGGCGAAAGTACAGCAGGCGCATTAATTGTAATTATGAATTACAATTAATGAAGAGAGAGAGTGTCAGATAGGCACGGGGGCGTGTCCAGCGGACACGGGGCCGTGCCCAGCCTTCTGTTCAGCCTATAAATAGGAGTGCTTGGTTTCATTTCAACTCATCCCTTGGCACACCACCTCTCTCACACTTCACCCACCACCATAACACCGTCATCCACCACCATCATCCATTGTCCATCATAGAGTGTGTGAGTCGTCTCGGGATCCAAGATTGATCGTAAGAGTTCTTGATAATCAAGGCCATGTTTGCCTAAGTCTCTTACATCACTTGGTGAAGACAAAGTGTCTAGTGTAATACTTTTTATTTCTAATCTTTTGCACTTTTTATTTGGTTTTGTATTAATGACTTTAATAACTAGTTACTTATGTTGAAGGTGATCTTTCCTTATCGTTTGTCCGTGGTGTCTTGGCATTATTTTACTGTCTATATAAAATAAAAGATTTTCACCATTCATATCTCCACGGTCTATATGGAGGTATGTTGGCTACCTGGTCAGGGGTTAAGGGAACTGTTTGGTAAAGGTCTTGCCATTGTTCAGCGTTTAGAGGTCCTGCAATGGACCTGGGTCAAATTTAGTAGGACCTCCTTCAATGCTTCACGGTATTGGATGGCGGGGGTCCAAACTCTTTGATCCCCTCATAACTTAACTACTATTAATACTATAACCCGACTATTTAGGACTGTATCCCTGCTGACTCAGACTACTTAGCCGAGGGTAACGTCACCGCCAAAAGCGGGGCCTACCATAATACTGCATTAATAACTTAATTAATTATCTTCCAATAATCCACCCTTTTAGGATTGTATCCTTGCTGACTTAAACTACTGGGGTGAGGGTAACGTCACCTTCAAAAGAGGGGCCTACTACAATAACTAAGATAATCTCTTAAATATGTGCAAAAGTGCGGAAATAATCAAAGGTTACACTAGATACGAGTCGGAACCAAGTGATTCATCTTGTCTATCTGTTTTTATTTTTATTTTTATTTTCAGCATTTTAGTTAGTTTTTATTTTTCTTAGTTTAAAACATTTTTCTAAACTTTTTATTTTGATTAGACGTTGAAGATAAACCGGTACTAAAAGCTCTTGTGTTCTTGGACGACCTCGGTATCTTGCCAACACTATACTACGCTCACGATGGGTGCACTTGCCCATATGTGTGTTTAGTGTTAGTAAAATATCGTGTTTTATAAATTTAAAACTTGGCTAAAAATAAGTGTTAAAGGGGCTTAAAATATACACCTAATATATATAACACTTCACACGCATCAGTGACCAAGTTGAGGAGTATGCGATTATGTGTCTATGTGTTTAGTTGATTCAAATGATAGTTATCCAAATTCTTGTAGAATCTTCCATATTTTCATATGCTAGATTCTCAGTGGGATATTCAAGGTACTATCTTAAATCCTTAAGGTACTTTTCTATGCAAATAGACAAGTCGTTACATGTTGATCGATTGATTTTCCCCTACACCATAAAATGAACTGTGCGGACTGTGCAAGGAATTATGTAATTATGGATGCATACATAATTATGGAATTCAGTGCACAGAAACCACAACAAGTTTTGTCATGTGTTGAAACCTATAGTGTATGTATCACTACTTTGACTCAGAAGATTAAACCTTTTGAGTGGGGATCCAAACACGAGGAAGCCTTTCAAACTCTAAAACAAAAACTTTGTGATGCTCCTGTCTTATCTTTACCTGATGGCAACGACGATTTCATTGTCTACTTTGACGCATCGAGTTTAGGCCTTGGTGGTGTTCTCATGATACGAGGTAAGTCATAGCCTATGCGTCGAGACAACTGAAAATCAACGAGAAGAACTACACAACTCATGATCTTGAGTTTGGTGCTGTAGTTTTTGCTTTCAAAATTTGGAGACACTACCTCTATGGTACGAAGTGTGTGGTTTTCACAGACCACAAAAGTCTCCAACACATGTTTAATTAAAAGGAGCTAAACATGAGACAACGACACTGGGCCGAACTCTTAAATGACTACGATTGCGAGATTCGCTACCATCCTGGTAAGGCGAATGTTGTAGCCAATGCGCTAAGCCTAAAGGAATGTTTCAAGCTTCATTGTGTTCGAGTTCAATCCGATATCTAGACACGTATCCTTCAAGCACAACGTACATGTGTAACCCAAGGCTTGTTGAATATAAAAAAATGAGCTCCAGCTTAATCTTGAACTTCAACTCGAAACAAAAGACAACAGATTACTCTATTTCAAGGATCGTTTGTGGACTCCAAGTCAAAACGATCTCCGTACCTTGATAATGGACGAATCTCATAAGTCTCGTTATTCAATCCATCCTGGTGCAGACAAAATGTACAAGTACCTTCATACTCAGTATTGGTGGCTGGATATGAAGAAAGACGTTGCCTTGTATGTGTCTAAATGCCTAACTTGTCTCAAATTCAAGGCTGGACATCAACGCCAATCTGGTTTACTTAAACAACCAGAAATACCAGTATGGAAGTGGGAGAACATTGCAATGGATCTTATCACTAAGTTACCGTGCACGTCTAGAGGTCATGATGCCATTTGGGTAGTCATTGATTGTCTAACAAAGTCAGCACACTTTTTGCCGATTCGTGAGGATCTATCTACTGACAAGCTCGCCAAGATTTATGTTGATGAGATCGTATCCCGACATGGTGTTCCTTTGAACATCATATCTGACAGTGACGCTCGATTTTCATCTCATTGGGAGACCATGCAATCTGCCATGGGAACCAAACTCAGTCTGAGCACTGCTTATCATCCTCAAACAGATGGACAATCTGAGAGGACGATTTAAACACTGGAGGATATTCTTAGAGCTTGCATGATCGACTTTGGTGGTAATTGGGATTCACATCTACCATTGATCGAATTCTCCTACAACAATAGTTATCATGCCAGCATTAGCATGGCGCCTTTTGAAGCTCTATACGGTTAAAAATGTCGTTCACCTCTCTGTGGAAATGAGATCGGTGAAGCTCAGCTCACTGGACCTGAACTCATTCTGGAAACCACAGATAAAGTCATGAAAATTCGCGATAACCTTCTGACAGTTAGAAGCCGTCAAAAGAGTTATGCGGACAAGCGACGCAAGCCCTTGGAATTTCAAGTTGGAGATCATGTCCTACTCAAGGTATCCCCTTGGAAGGGAGTGGTTAGATTTGGAAACAAAGGAAAACTTGCATCACGATACATCGGACCATTTAAGATCGTTGAAATAATCAGAAAGGTGGCCTACCGACTCGAGCTGCCTCCTGAACTTGGGAATATTCACCCAACTTTTTTGGGTAAAGGGTTACCCCGGTGATTTTATAACACATCAAAAATCAAACAAGTAGAAGGCTGAACATACCCTCTAGTTCTCTTAGTGACATACCACTAAAGAGTGCCACAAGAAACCACCAAAAGACAAACCAAATACATCAAAAGAAAACTAAACGTTGGTCTTCAGTCTTCATCCAAGAAATCTTCTTTATCCATCTTCCACTCTTCCATAAAGTGTTTGACATTTGAAGTTTGCTTGTACCAGAAAGAGATTAACTTCGTTCGAACCGTGCTAATGATTCTATCGGCCAGCTGCTCTGGAGGTCTTAGACGATTACTGAAAAATCTAGCGTTACGTTCACTCCAAATTACATAAGCTGCGGCTGCCACCACCAATCTACTCGCAACAGAGAAAACCGATTTCGAGTTGGCTCTAGCGATCAACCAAGCTGAAATATCCTCCCATGATTCTTGAATCGAATTCATATCTACTTTATGTCTCACTTTATGCCAAACTGATTTCGAATATGGGCATTCAAAAAACAAGTGCTCATGTGTCTCTAAACCTGATTGGCATAACAAGCAGCACATCATATTCATAGAACCCGTAACTAAATGATTCCACCTCATAATCCGGTCCTGAGTCCAAAGCTTCTTTTTGAAGATAAGCCAGCATATGAACGAATGTTTAGGAATAATAAACGATGACCACACCACTTTCGACCACAGTTGAGGCTGATCACGAGTCCGGATTACATTCCACACTTCTTTTGACGTGAAAGGAACAAGCTTTCCATCAGCATTCATCAATAATCTTCTATCCTGCATTTCGGATATAGACAGAGGACGAAGTTGAAACAAAACAGGGTACACACTTCTCCACTCTTCCGGCCATTCCCACCGGCCATCAATAAATGCCTCTGTCACTTTAGACTTGATCGTAAAACCATGTCGGGCCATTGGACGAGGGGTAACTATTTGCTGCAATGGACACTCAGTCGACCATTTATCAAACCACAATGAAGTGCTTTGACCATTGCCAATTTTAACCCATATGTGATCACGTATACTATACCTACAATGCATCAATTTTTTCCAGCCCCATGGAGAGCTAGCTTGGACCGGAATATCCCACAAACTTCGACCCCGAAGCCGATACAAAGAAACCCAATTCGTCCATAACGAATTCCTGCCAGAAACGATACTATATATGTGATACGCCATTAACGACTTGTTTACATCCAAAATCCTTCTTATGCCTAAACCACCTTCCGACTTCGGAAGACAAACTTCTTTCCATGCCACTTTAGCTTTACTTTTTGAACCCATACTCTGACCCCAAAGAAACCTTTTCATTTTGCTTTCCAACTCTTTTATGATACTGACCGGCAAAATAAAAACCGACGCCCAATACACATGAATAGAAGAAAGGACCGAAAGCACCAGTTGAAGCCTACTAGCGAATGATAGAAATCGGTTTTTCCAGTCATTTATCCGTTTAGACATGCGCTCCACCAAAGCCTTGCAATCTTTGGCTAACAACCGCGTAGCGAGCAAAGGCACTCCCAAATATCTAATAGGAAGTTTCCCTTCTTCAAATGGCACCAATTCAGCGATCCTATTCCTGGTAGAAACAGGAACATTACAAAAGAAAATAGAACTTTTTGCACTGCTAGGAACTAACCCAGACGCCTCCTCGAAATCCTTCAGGGATCGCATAATAACTTTAACCGAGTCCATGTCTCCTCTAGCAAATAAGAATAGGTCATCCGCAAAACACATATTAATTATCATCTGTTTCTCACATTTATTATGGAACCTAAAAGAGGAATCGATAGCAGCCGCTTTGGTGAGCATCAGCGTAAGAACTTCCATGACCATTGTGAACAAATAAGGAGACATAGGATCCCCTTGACGCAACCCACGCTTTCCTTTGAAATATCCGTGGATATTACCATTAACACTTAGAGAAAACGATGTAGATGTGATACATTCCATAATCCACAATATAAATCGTTGACGAAATCCAAACCCATGCAAAACATCACGTAAAAACCTCCAATCGACTGTATCATAAGCTTTTTGGATATCCACTTTCATGGCACATCTGGGCGGACCGATTTGACGATGATAGTTGAGCATCAACTCCTGAGTCAGCATTATATTATCCGAGATTCTTCTTCCTGGCACAAATGCTGATTGGTTTTTACTTATAATGCTTTCTAACCCTTCAAGCATCCTGTTGGTTAGAATCTTACTAATACCTTTATACACCACGTTACAACACGATATTGGTCTATAATCAGTTACTACTTCCGGAGTCAAGACTTTTGGAATGAGAGCTAGAAAAGTGTGATTTATCTCCTGCAGTGATCTACCAGACTCAAAAAAAATCAATAATTGCGATTGTTACCTCATCACCTACAATCGGCCATGATTTCTTGAAAAACTCGGACGTGTATCCATATTCACCCAACTTTCCACGTGTCCAATCTGAAAAAGTGTATAGCCCATACAAATCTCCACATTCCCCTCGATGAAATTCACGTTGATGACGCTATGCACTTCTTCGAGAAACCTGTGGAGATATTGGACCGTGAAATCAAGAAACTCAAGCGCAAACGAATACCGATAGTCAAAGTTCGCTGGGAATCCAAACGACGCCTAAAGTTTACTTAGGAGCGAGAGGATCAAATGAAGGCGAATATCCACATCTGTTTCCACAAGTTTCCTCTAAATAAATTTCAGGATGAAATTTCCTAAAGTAGGGGAGACTTTAACATTTTTGTCTTTCAATCTTTGTAATTAAGTTTGTAATCGATGAAACATTTTGTTTGATATCCAAGAATTTTATTATAACATGTGCCTTACATTATTTAGCGAAAGTCCAATTAGAAACCAAATTGTCCAAGTTCGCAGAAAAGTACTGTAATCCTACGAAATGTACAACATTTCGTAGAACGAAAGAGTAATTGTCTGAAAATCCAAAAATAAATATAATTTGTCATAAATAATATAACGGGTACTAAAAACCAAATTCCGCACTTAAATATTTTTGCGTTAAGCTGCACGGCTAGTTCAGTAAACTGTCTGACAGCAAAGCCGGTACCGGAACTCTGTCCAAAAATTTTTAGTCCAAAAAGTTGGATTAATAATTTGGATGATAAAACATGTGCAAAAACAATTTTTGTCATGTATTTATATAAATAAAACACAGTGTCAGTATTTAACCCGGTACAGGACCCGAACCAACTTTTTCGCTTGATCAACAAACTAATAATTTTGGTGGATTAGTTTTATCTAGTGTCACACTATTTTAAAATATGAGGGCTTGAAACATTGTAGATATTTTTATATAAAATATCAAAGTTTATAAAGTTTATATGTTTAAACAAGATTTAATAAAAAAATGCAAAACAGCCCCCCCCCCCCCATACTAGTACACGGTTTTGAGAGGAAATAGTGGGCCCCATTTTGCCACCTATCTTCTAGTTATGTTGTGTTGGGAACATGATAAAATGATTAGTGTCACTTAGAGAATACAAAATATTCTCCCACACTCCATCATTTTCATAATTTCAACAAACACCCAAAAACTTCCATCTCCTTCTTCCTTCTCTCTCATTTTCGGCTAGAACACTCCATCACCATCTTCACCTTCAAAAATTCATAACACAATTAATTTCAAACATGCATGGATGATTTAAGGAGGTTTCAAGACTTGAAGAAGCACTAGGAGATCTTGGATAATCATATTTTCTTATCTTCATCCTTATTTTTCTAGCAAATTGTAAGGACTCTACACTAGTTTTATTTTTATTCTTGATTTTTAAAGAAGACAAGTTCATCTTGAACCAAAACCAAAACAAAACCCATATGAAAAACACTAAGAAAAACCAAAAATCATTGTTTTTATCATATAATTTTTCTATGACTTTGGATGAACTTGAAGAAGTTTATACTAGTAAATATGAATCTCGGTTATTTTTGTATAAAAACAAGATCTAAACACATGCATGTTTAGATCTAACAAGATTCATCAACAAAAAGATATGAACATGGGTTTTTATTCTTAAAATAGTTACATGCATGTTAGAAAACATGAGTATTTATTAAAAAATCCAAGAACATTAATTTTTGTTAAAATGAATCAATAAAGTTTTCATTTCTGGAAATAATCAAGAACATGAAATATGTTAGTAGAAAGAGTTTTGAATACATATTTGTGCTTCAAATGACTATATGAGTCACCTAAAACAAGAGTTTTAAATAAAATCTTGTACTACAAATTTTTGGCAAAAACAAAGAATAAAGTTTCCTTTTTGGGAAAGTTAGCAACTATATCATGTTCATGGTACTTTGTTGACAAATTATGACGAATATTGATACTTGATGATGTTTTATGTTGAAATGAATTGAACACGAGTTTTGTAAAAACTTGGGAAAAATCCGTTTTTCAAACGAACTATGCCAAAAATTTTATAAATTTTGTTATGATCAAAAGTGCTAAACAAAGAAATATGTAACTTAGAAAACTATTTGATGTCTTTGAACATGGTTAAACGAATTTTGGATAAAGTTATGAATCTATGTTTTATAAAAGATTTCTAAACAAAAATGACAAGTATATAATTTAGATAAAATATATATACTTTCAAAAATTCATCAAGTATCATATTTATATGTTTTGTGTGTATATATTATGTATTTAGACCAAGTAGGAATAAATACACAAATATGTAAACACAACAAATTTCCAAAAATATATATTTTAACACTTGAAGAACGAAAACTACAAAATGGAATGTCCATCCTTGGACATAAACAAACAATCGGAAAATTCAGACACTTTGGACAATATGGACACTTTTGGCAAATTTGGACAAAATAAAATATATGGCACAGACGAAATAAACAAGATAAACAAAGAAAGCAAACAAATACAAATATGATAACGGATTCAAGATGAGAAACTTGTATGATGAACGACCATAAACCTAAGTGTCTAATAAGGTTAGAACACTTGTAGGTTGAATAACAAACGAAGAATCCAAAATCAAAACGAGATTTGCTTGGAACGCAAATTTGTGAGTACATAGTCCCCCCTTTTATGTTTTCAAATGTTTTGGGGTGATACATATGTGCATGTTTTTATTTTCAAAGTCTATGGTTTATATAATAAACACAACGATTTCAATAATGTGAACGAACTTGTTGGTGCGTTGGTCGAAAGACAACGAATGGCATTCATTAACAATGATCAACCGACCAGTAGTATGTTATGGTACCATATGATCTGACAAATCCCGTTATCAGACTATCACCATGGATATGGGAGTAATGTGGGTAATGACAGAGATTGTTATGTTAACTAACCCTTTGGTGGTTTGTTAATACGATTGAACGATGGACGAGTCACACAGGTTTGAATGTGTTCAACGAGACGACCAAAAGTTAGTTTTCACAATTAAAACACGAACGAGTTGAACGAGTGAATGATGGTTTATAACACGAACGCTTGAACGATGGTTTATAACATGAACGAGTTGAACGATTGGTTTTGATAACACGAACGATTTGAGAATAAATACAATTGAACGATTGATTTCAAACGATGATACGCAATGATGTTTACTAAATAATATAAACCATACAAGTTTTATTTCAAGAACGATTTACAATTTGGTTTACAAATGCAAATGTTTTAGTCAAGATTCATGGCTACAATATTTTCATAAACCTTTACCAATATGTTTTAGTTGGTTAATTATATTGCATCAATTCAAATACTTTTGATACATGATTTTCACCTATCGACTCTCGTAGATAGTCGAAGTATTGCAATAGGTATACAAAGCCATGAATTTGACATACTCACAAAACCTATGTACTCGCCGGCTTTTTATGCTGACTCTCTCTTTTCACATATGTTTCAGGAACTGTTTTTTGATGTTACGATCTTGCTTCACATAGGATTGGACGCGGGCCTTAGTGATTATAAAACATGAAAGACAATTGTGTTGTTTATTTGTTTTATTTCCAAGACAATGTAACTTATTTATTTATTAAAACAATACTTTAAATACCATGTGTTGTGAAACAATTTCCTGTAATGTGAATCCTCGATAATTCCGCCGCGGTTTGTTGTATTACGCGATCGGGGTGTCACAATGGGCAAGACTGATTACGGCCATACATGGTGGTGTAAGATGTCAATCCTACATACCATTGAAAAACTCCATATGTGGGGTATGGAAGGCCATCGTTAATATGGGTCGGATAACACAAAATCAGTCAATCAATGTTCACGACAGATTAATTCCGGGATGGGAAGAGGTGATAAGACTCTGTTTTGGCTGGATACTTAGGCTGGAAGTCGACCTCTATGTGAAAAGTTCCCCAACCTTTACGCTCTGGAAACCGAGAAAAGATGCAAAGTTATGGACCGATATAAAGTAATACAAGGCAGGACCGAATGGTTTTGGGGCAGCAGCATCAGCCTGACACACGCAGAGCAGCTTCATGAGTGGGCCGAGTGCATTACAGTCGTAAATACTAAATAGTATAAACCTCCAACTGAGATTAGACGTATGGTTATGGAGGATGGGATTTGAGAACGTCGAATTCCTAGTCAGCAATGTAAGGGCGGAGCTGGATCATATCAACACAATAAATGAAACTAAGGTACTCAACTGGCTGCACTGGATTCCTAAAAAAGTGAACTGTTTTCTTTGGCGAGTTGTACTTGATCGTATTCCAAATTCGATGTATTCAATTACCCTCCACGAACTGTGTTCTCTGCAATAATGCGATGGAATCGGTCAACCATCTTCTCGTCACTTGTGAGACGGCTCAGCAGGTATGTACTTTGATCTTTCAATGGCCAAAATTACCTCTATCGCGTCACATTTGAGTGTGGTACAACTGCTGGAATTCATTGATTCATACAAATGTCAGAAGAAAATAAAAAGGTCAGTGTATGTAGTAGTGGCGGCAACTTGCTGGAATATATGGACAAGGAGGAATGAAATCATCTTCAAACAAAAACCTCCCATAATTGCAAAACTGATTGGAGACATCAAAGCAATCTAGTACACTTGGGTCAAGAATTGGGCGGAGCTCTCGGAAATAGTATGGGAGAAATGGAGTTTTAGTTTCTCAGCCTTACCATTGTAGCATAATTGTCATGTCTCAGTGTACCATTTCTTTTCTTAGTTGTACTGTTCTTGAGCACCTTGCTTAAGTTTTATAAAATTTTCGCCCTTTTTCAAAAAAAAAAAAAAAGTTAATACAAACATTCAATTTTAGTTAATACAAACTACTAACCGAAACATCCAATTTTAGTTTGATGGGGACTTTAAACCAACCGAAACACTCTCTGCACACTCCTAGTTAACCTTTCATCATTTATTACTTATTTATACCTTTATAGATTTGTAATCTATTAAACATTAGACCAGTAATAACTAACTATGAAGATATATAAATAGTGGTTCTAGTATACAATACTCCTAATCTAAAAACGGTGAGAATCAAAATGATAACTAACTATGAAGATATATAAATGACACGTGTCGGATAATGCCCCATGATGGGGGCATTATTTTTCTTCACCACTACACATGGTCTGATAACAACGAATATGTAACAACACATATGTAGTTACATATCAATATTGTATTGTTACATATAAGTACTGATTGTTTTAAAGTTAAATTAACTGTATTGTGTATTTGTTCTTACATATATATATTAAAATTTTTATATTACTTTTTATATGAAGGTTAGTTTGAGAATTAACAAGCACAACAAATAAAATGGTTGAAAACTTGAATATATAATCAATCCCTTGTCTACCATCCTCACGAGCACCTGGCCCAACCACATGACCAATTCTGCTAGCTTCTTTAATCTCATTATATATTTCAACAATTGTTCAATATTTTTGGTTAAATTCTTATTTTTTATTTATTTCTTTTGATTATTTTCAGTGAATTTATAATATTTAAATGTCAATAAATACATGCGAGTCCAGCTAGCTGTGTTGAGTTGGTTTAACCTATCTAATATATATAATACATTGTTATCATTAAATTATTAAAAAATAATATGATTTATTAACTTAGGCGTAAATGATTTCATGAATATTTATTAAATGAACTTATGTGTAAATTATTTCATGAATATTTATTAAATAAGTAGACGTAATCTAATCTAACTACTATAATAAAAGAAACCAACTTTTGGACACGTGTTATTCATTGAAGGTATCCTCAAATTTATATTTATCTAAATAAATAAATAATAAATTAATATTAAATCTTATCATACTTTAATAAAATATTATCATCAAATCTAAATTGTTAATTTAATATATTTTTAAAACAAATACCTCTCTAATCTACTTATCTTATATTAAATATATAAATAATAAATTAATATTAAATGTTATCCTAATTATTTAAAAACATAACTTTTTTTTATTATTTGGTATACAAAATTATGTTTATCCAACTCGAGTAAAACGCGAAGTTTTTAAGGATATATATATTTTTTTTATTATTTGGTAGATTTTTCAACCCGGCTATACACGGGTTTTTTTAAAGACACGACGTTTTTAGTATTTAATATACAAAATTACATTTTTTTAAGATATAATTTTTTTTATTATTTGTTAGATTTTTCAACCCGACTATACACGGGTTTTTTTTAAAGATACGACGTTTTAGTATTTAATATACAAAAAATACATTTATTTAATCTGTGTAATACACATGGTTTTTAAAGACATAACTCTTTTTTATATCTATTCAACACGTGTAATATACGGGGGTTTTAAGGATGTAATTTTTTATTATTTGGTAGATTTATTCAACTCGATTATACACGAGTTTTTTAAAGATACGACGTTTTTAGTATTTAGTATACAAAATTACATTTATTTAATCTGTGTAATACACATGGTTTTTAAAGATATAACTTTTTTTATTATTTGATATATAAAATTACATTTATTTAACCCGTACAATATACAAGGTTTATAAAGATATAAGTTTTTAATATTTAATATATAAAATTACATTTATTCAACCCGTGTAATACACGAGATTCTAACCTAGTACAAATTAAAGGAAAAGAACTCATAGAAAAATAATAAATTGCTATTTATTTACCATGCACAAAAGTTAGGAGTGGGTCTATGATCTTTAAGTTGTACTTAATTTTAGTTCTATATTTTTTTTGAAAAGAATTTTTTTTATTTTCATTTATTAACAAGGACAATAGAATAAATAAAATGGGTCTAAAATATTCGAATTGTGTGAGCTCAACTAATCACAAACTCGTCCCTTTCAATTTAGTAGAGTTCTAAGTTTTACCGTACCTGATACTTTCATAATTGAATTGGTTGTTGAATCAGCTTTGGTAAATAGTTTAGTAATATAGAAATATAACTAAACTAAGACACAATGAAGTACTTTGCCTTTAAATATGAATTTGTAGTATTAATGAAATATGAAGCCTTAAATGAAAAAGTATAAAGCCTAAATCTAATCTCATCTAATACTAAGTCCCCCCGTAGTGGGGCGTTTTTTTTAAAAAAAATTCAAAAAAAACGCCCGAAAACGCCCATGCACCATTACATGGGGCGTTTTTTTTAAGCCAAAAATAAAAAAAAACCCATTTGGCATTTTATAAACCACGCCCAACACCCTTTGTCTTTGTCCAATCAGATTTCATCTTCCCTTGTTCTATCCAATAAGGTTTTTTCTTTTTTTTTTATTTAATGCCCCAATAATGCCCAATAATGCCCTATCCCCACTACACCCATTTTAGAAAACGTCCAATAATGCCCCTTTGCTGACTGGACTGCCACATGGCGTAAAATGCCCACACTTGGGGGCATTATTTTCCCCTTCCACTACACATGGTCTAATAAAAGAGTAACTTTAATGTCACATGACATTCTCTTATAAAAGATTTCATCAAAATACTATGTGACAATTTATCATGCTAGCTCAATCATATAATATAATAAATAATAATAAGTAAACTAATATAAAGACTACTAAATGATTGAATTTAATATATATTAGAAATAATCTTATATTCATGATTATATCTCTTCAATATTCTTAATTCTTCATAATTAATATTAGTTATCTACTTACCTATACTATAGTATAATATCTCTACTTTAGTAAATAAAAACAAACTTATCAAAAGAAGATGTGATAACTGTCACACCCCGACCGCGTTAAAACAACAAACCGTGGCGGAAACGTCGGGGAGTGTCGTAACAGAATCATTGTTTCACAATACATGGATTGAAGTTTCGTTTTATTGAATTAAGTTTATTATATTGTCTCGAAAATTAAATACAAAACATGAACATATTGTCCTTTATTGTTATTAAGTCACTAAGGCCTCGTCCATCCCTATGTGAGCAGGCATCATAATCATCATCAAACATCATCAACTATGGTACCTGAAACATATGTGAAAATACATCAGCATAAAAATGCCGGCGAGTACATAGGTGTGACACTTGTGCTCTGTAAACACCACACGATGTAGGACAAAATCTTTTATCAAAGAAACAATGTGTTTTGGTCTCAAAATTTGTTTATTTGTGTTTTACAATTTCACGTTTTGATTCTAGTTCATTTCAAGCTTTAAATCGCTTTCTGGAAAGTTATACGCGAACTGATGCGTAAACGTAATCAGTTTAATGCGGCAAACACTCCGGAACAGTGACATAGGCTTATCATATCTTAAATAACTTTTATATAACTTAGAAATAGGTTTTGAAAGCTTTGGTGTGTCAAAAACAAGTTTATTCACTCTCAGGGACTATTTGCGTCAAACTGTGAAAGTCTGCTGATTCGTATAGTGACGAACGTTCCGGAACTTGATCATAAGCTAAATGTACCCTAAATATCCTTTACATAGCTTAGAAATAGGCTTTGAGAGGTTCGTTATGCGAAAATATGCTTACTTGATCAATAGGGACTAAAAGCGTCAAAAATTGCCTAAGTTTGCATTTACGCGCATATCTTACGTTCTGAATATATCCGGACATCCAAAAAAATTTTGTAATCATTAAAATATTTTATTTTAGTGTTTGGAATGTTAGAATTTCACTCGTCGCGTAATTTGGATCGATTTCGCGTTCGTTACGACTTCCGTCGTAATTAACCGAACAACGTGATTATACGACCAAACGAACCGACATCCGAGATGTTTTTGAGCATAATTTAAGTTCCCTATACTTTAACTTCATTTTAGAGCCTTGAAATGGGGTTAACGGGGCTTAAACGTGTCAAAAATCACCAGAAATCAAGTTTTGGACCTGCAGGGACTGTTTTTGACAATCTGTCAAAGTTCTCAGGCAGGGCGCATAAGCCATGTATGGCTATTATGCGTGGCGTGACAGACCTGCAGACCAGATTCATTGAATTCAGCTTTGCAGCCTGTTTCCACTGATTTCTACCATTGTTTTGCAATACTTGGCGCTTGTTTATGAGTTCCCATGGTATTTAAATCAGTGTGCCCAAGTGTAAGGTCTAGATCGAAGCACGATTTACGAGAAACGATCCTAACGGTTCTCTGAAATCTATATAAACCAAAGCCTTTCATTTTTTTCCTCACACTTGATCTAATTTATGCTCTAAGTTGAAGCCTTTGCTTCATAACTGAGTATTTTAGATCAAGTTCTTCATTGCATGGACCCTTTGTAAGTTTCTTTCATGCTTGTTATCGTTTTTCAAGCGTGAAAGTCAAACAGTGTTTGACTTTCTGCTTTGACCAGTCTTTGGTCAACACAAAGTTCGTTTAAACTTTGCAACGTGAGCGTAATCACGATGGTTATAGTCCCTTGTGACTATACCTACTTATTACCACGTTAATTAGGTATAGTGACGAGTCATAGTTTCGGTCAAAATACGTGCTTATGCGTATTTTGCAACCAAACTATTCTTGGGTATCAAAACCGTTTTTTATATCAAACTTGTTTTCTAACTTAGTTAAGCATGTTTTAACATGTTTAACTCGTCACTTTTAGTTTAGTGCTTATGTAGGTTCGTAAGATAAGCGGTCTAAACAACCGCTTAGACTTCCAAACCCGACCCGTTTGGTCGATCATTAGGATCTGACCAAACATATATTCTAACCATAGTTGTATAGGGAATAACCTTCCGAGGTTATACCTTACGGTCACTCCGTTTAGTTAGTTGTATGATAAGTAGTTTATATGCCTTAGGAAAATGACCAAAATGCCCTTTTTGCGCATAATTTCATTTTAAGCATATGTAACACAAGTTTTGACATCTAAACTGATTATATAACCTAATTAGATATGTTAAGGCATATAATACTTGTCATAGGACTAGTTAGGCGTCTCGAACGCGCTTTCGCGCGAACGACGCGTTAAAGTGGCGTAAGCTACCTTAATGGGTCGTAAGCACTTAGGATAGGTTTCGATTTAGAATGCAGGCTTTGATAAACCATATCACATGAGTTCCAATACTCGTTTGGTTTACAAGACCTCATTCTATCCGATCTTCCGATTTAGGTGTCGATTCGCTAACATAGTATCTGTTACCCTAGGAACCGCTTCAACACTTGAACTCTTGGTCTTTTGAGCTTTGTTATACCCTTTGAACTGGAACTATGCGCAATCCCAGGCGAGTACATAGTTCCCCTCTTTTACCGTTTTCAAATGTTTTGGGGTGATTCATAAGTGTAATCGATTTGTTTCGAAATGTATGGCATGTATGTGTTTACTAAGTGCTTTTATGTGTATTATTCCGATTATGCAAATGCGATGTTTATCTGAATCCTTAAGTGATCTACCTATCTTCATAGTTAGATTCTTATAGTATATTTGAAGTACAGTCTTAGATCTTCCTATCTTCATAGTAAGGCTTTTAAGAAGTACTTTGCGACTCGATGGTTGGTTGTGTGTAGATTGTTGGTGATTTAGATAACGAAACTAGATAATACAATAAGCACATGGTGGATACGCTGCTGGTACTTCCTATATATAAGTGTGCTTATTGTATTACCCTTCATGGCATTATCCCGAATCACCATTAGGATTTAGGATGTTGTGATACAGTGATTCGATGTGACAAGAACCTGATCCCTGAAGTATTCATCTATCATCATAGCTAGATATACTTGTAGGATGTTTAGAGTACTAATATTGGAGCCCCTGTTTGGATTCATCGTGTACTTTAATGCATGTTAGGTTATGTTATGGGTGAAATTCTGAACCCATATCCTGGAAAATATCTTGGTTTATATCTTGGTTATATAGTATCTGTTTACGTCCGGGATGCTGGTTCAGGGTATTGGTGATATCCTGAAAGGTATCCTCGGGATTACTAATGGATTATGTGCAGGTACGTGTGTTAGAAGCTAGCAACATTCACAAAGACTTATTCCGCGGAAGACTCGGTCCAGGCCGTTCAAAGAAATACGTTGAAACCTTATTACCCGGTCTACAACGTTCGTGGTGGAATATTCGGAGCATCCCATATTTATAGGAATATTTGTTTGTATTTCGTTACTATAAATAGGAGGAACACCAGATCAAATAGGACACAGCAATTTCACTGCAATCACACTCACTACACTCTAACACTTGTTCTCTCGCAATTTGTACTCTCACACGAATTCATTGTAACACTTAGCGATCTGGTTGATATCCTACACTGTATCCTGAAGTTTAAAGCAATAAGAAGAACAAGGCAGCTGTGATTGTCAGCTCCCGAGGTTTTATGCCGGCGATCTAGATTGATCAAGGGCTTTCCTCGTACATCTCGTGTCATTTTCTTTACTTTTTGCTTATTGTTTGCTCATTGTTTGATCATCGATACAGCTCAATATCCTGAGCCGTATCCTAAAACTGTTTTTTGCAATTAACTTGATTAACATATTTTCGACACTCATTTCTAGCACACTACCTCACTTAACTAATTTGATCACTTAATTGCTTCGGTAATTTTTGACCAAAACAATTTGGCGCCCACCGTGGGGCAAGTGGTGCTCTCTTTACTAAAATTTTTTGCTAAATCGCTAATCAGTTTTTTATTTTCAAAACTCTTTGCCACATTGTCCATAATGGCCTCAAGATCAAACATGAGTTCCTCTACTGTGTCTGCTACGACTTATGCTACTACAGGTTCGGTGCTTCCACCACCTCCTCCAAGAATGCCAGCCTCTACACGACCTCAGGATATTATCCCTACCCGCAATGTTCAGGAATCTGCCCCTGTTTTAGCTTCTAACGACGAAATTTTAACCTTATTTGGAAGTGTACAGGAACAGATGAGGCAGCAGCAAGAGACGAACCAAATGCTTTTAAGGGAAATACAACTCCTGAAGTCTGGCCCGAGCAGATCCGCTGAGGATATTGTCACTCCATTGCAACCCAGAGCTCTGAACTTCAGTTCAGCTGTGTATACTGAGGATAACAGGGGGAATATTGTGCCCAGCCTTCCTCAGAATCATACCCCTGAAATACCCTCCTCGGTCAGGATATCGACCATAAGGAGCTCAGGATATGCTTCAGGATATGGGCAGAATCCTCCAACGGGTAACATGTTAAATAATAATAATACTCATGCTACTAACAATATTGGATCTTTGCAGGATACAGGTGTAACATCAGCACTTACTAGGGAACTTCAGAAGTTGAAGGACATGATATCTAGTGTGCCTGGGGTGGTCCAGCCGATCCCGGAAGTGTCCCAGGACAACCACAAGATATCTCATTTTGCATATCCTATCTGTGATGCTGAGATCCCAAAGAGATTCCAAACCCCCAACATGAAGCTTTATGATGGGACTACGGATCCTGAGGAGCATATTGCTCAGTATAGGGAAATAATGGAGATTAACCCTATCCCTCCGGAGCTCAAGGAAGCGTGCTTGTGTAAAGGATTTGGTTCTACTCTAACAGGATCAGCCTTAAAATGGCTGTTAAACGTTCCTCCACATTCAATTACATCTTTTGCTCACTTAGTAAATTTATTTAATAGTCAGTTTTCTTGTAGTAGAAGCTTCGAAAAAATAACAAGTGATCTCTACAGGATAACACAAGGGCCTCAGGAATCCCTAAGGGATTATGTGAACAAGTTTAGCCGGGAATCGCTAGACATTCCTCATCTTGATGTTGCAACAGCTGTGCAAGCTTTCAAGATGGGGTTGCAAAAGGATTCTCAATTTTACCAAGACCTTGTAATGAACCCATGCAGGAACTTGGATGAAGCTCGGAACAGGGCCCTAAGATACATCCGGTTGGAAGATGACAGAAAGATGCAAGAAAGGATGAACTCATCCAACACTTATCAGTCAACTAACAGGAAGTTGGAATCCTCATTCAAGTCGTATCGGCCTAAGCCATATGGCAGAAATGAGAACAAGAAAGTGAATGCTGTCGAAGATGAGGATCCTGAAGAGTATCCTGAATTATCTGAATATTGCTTTTCTGTTAACATTCCCGAATTGATGTATGCCATGCAGGGTCTAGGGGACAAGGCAAGATGGCCTCGAAAGAATCAACAAAAAGCGGATTGGAAAGACAAATCAAAATGGTGTGCTTTCCACGAAGATTTCGGACATATGACTGAGGATTGCATTGCTTTGAGGAAAGAAATAAGCTATCTTCTAAGCAAGGGATATTTGAAAGATCTCTTAGGAAGAAAGAATAATAAGGGTCAAGATACTGAGAAGGATCCTGAACGAGCAACATCACCTCCCGCGGATGCCAAGATAATCAACTTCATTTCGGGGGGATCCGACATTTGTGGAACTTCGTATTCGGCAGCAAAGAGACATGCAAAAGAAGCTAAGGCCGAAAGGGGAGACAAACCTATCAGGATGACCACCCTCACAACTGACAAAGTGATCACTTTTGATGCTGATGATAGGGATACTGTCCAGGATCCTCACCATGATGCTCTGGTAATAACGTTATATGTGGCTAACCATTTTGTACGCAGGATATTGGTGGATAATGGCAGCTCCGTCAACATAATCCAACTAGAGATGCTTAAAAGAATGAATGTATCTCCAATGGATATCACTTCAAAGTCTACCGTGCTTGTTGGGTTCAGTGGAGAGGCTAGAAACACAGTGGGAGAGATAAAGTTGCCGGTGTACGTTGAAGGAGTCAACTCGATACAACGTTTCTGTGTAATGGACTCTCTATCCTGCTATAACATTATACTGGGAAGACCGTGGATTCACGATAAGAAGGCCGTGCCATCAACATATCACCAATGCATCAAGATACCTACCCCTTGGGGAGTTGTTAAAGTTGATAGCGATCAGCAGGAGGCGAAAGAATGCTACTCATCCTCGATGAAATCCTCAACCAAACCTAGTGCAGCATAGCAATTAAAGACGCGGGCCCTGGATATCGTGGAGGATCCGGAGCAGGATGTGAAGAAAATTATCCTGGACCAGGATAATCCCGATATTTCGGTGCTCGTGGGAACCAATATCCCTCAGGATATTGAAGAGCAATTAATTAACTTTTTAAAATGCAGGATGTCAACGTTTGCATGGAAGCATGAGGATATGACAGGCATATCCAAAGATATTATTACTCACAAGCTTGGAATTGATAAATCATTCAAGCCCGTGCAACAAAAAAGAAGAAAGTTTGCTCCTGAATGGAATACAATTATACAAGAGGAAGTTGAAAGATTGTTGAAGTCCAAAATGATTCGAGAAGTCAAGTTCCCAAGGTGGCTAGCAAACGTGGTTGTGGTACAGAAGAAAAACGGGAAATGGAGAGTCTATGTAGATTACACAGACTTGAACAAAGCTTGTCCTAAAGACCCATTTCCTCTCCCCCACATTGATGCAATGGTAGATGCCACTGCTGGGCATGAAATTCTGACTTTCATGGATGCATCTTCAGGATTTCAACAGATCCAAATGGAGCCTTCTGACCAGGAGGATACTGCCTTCATAACACCAACATGTATTTATTGTTATACAGCTATGCCTTTTGGTTTGAAAAATGCAGGTGCAACATACCAAAGATTGGTAAACATGATGTTCAAAGACAAACTGGGGGACACCATGGAGGTGTACATTGACGATATGGTGGTAAAGTCAAAGAAAGCTCAGGATCACCTCCAGGATATTAAAGGAGCGTTTGATATCCTGGATCAGTGTAATATGAAGCTGAATCCTGCCAAGTGCCATTTTGGAGTAGGAGCAGGAAAATTCCTAGGATATATGGTGACCAAAAGAGGAATAGAAGCAAGCCCGGAACAGATTAAAGCCATCTTGGATATTAAATCTCCCTCAAATATGAAGGATGTTCAACGATTAACAGGGCGAGTGGCAGCATTGAATAGATTTATCTCAAGGTCTTCAGAAAAATGCAAGGATTTTTATGATATCCTGAAGAAGAACAAAAAATTAGAATGGGGTGAGAAGCATGAAGCAGCCCTACAGGATTTGAAGTGATATCTCTCAACCGCACCTCTGCTGATGAAACCTGAAAATGGTGAACCACTATCCCTGTACCTTGCTGTATCAGGGAATGCTGTAAGTGCCGTTCTTATAAAAGACCATGAAGGTCAGCAGTATCCTGTTTATTATGTTAGCAAAAGTTTGTTGGATGCTGAAACTAGGTATTCTCATTTAGAAAAATTAATACTAGCATTAGTTATGGCATCAACCAAACTTAGACACTACTTTGAGACACATAGGATACACGTTAAAACAAATTATCCTGTCAAAAATGTACTTAGGAAACCGGAAATGTCGGGTAGAATGGCTAAGTGGTCAGTAAAGTTAAGTGCCTATGATTTAGTATACGAACCTAGGAATGCCATAAAGTCTCAGGCTTTAGCTGACTTTGTGGCTGATTTTAGTAGTGACATTCAGGATGAGGTAGACCTAGAAGTTCAACAGCTAGGAGAGTCCTCAGGATCCTGGACATTATATACTGATGGTGCATCTAATATAAGAGGAGTAGGATTAGGAATACTACTAAAATCGCCACAGGGGGACATATTACCCCAGGCTATTAGGTGTGAATTTCCTTCTACCAATAATGAAGCAGAATATGAGGCTTTAATTGCAGGATTAGAATTGGCTAAAAGCATGAATATAAAAAATTTACAAGTATATGTTGATTCTTTGTTAATTACTAACCATTTTAATGGATCCTATGCAGTTCAGGGTGAGAAGTTAATAGAATATCTTGATATTCTCAAAAAATTAGTAGGATATTTCGATATTTTTACACTTGAACAGGTACCAAGGGAGGATAATGCTGAAGCGGATGCCTTAGCAAATTTGGGATCATCGATCAGGATACCTGAAGGGATCCAAATACCAATATTACATGTCTTATATCCTGCAACGAATCCTCAGGATAAAGGAGTAGCGGGTGTTCGGGATCCTGGAGCGGAATATCCTGAACAGGATCCTAAATCCTGGACGGCTCCAATTGTGAGATATCTCAAAGAAGGACACATCCCTGGAAATGAAAATCCTAAGGCATTTAGGATGAAGGTATCACGGTTCACTATTATAAATAATGTTTTATACAAAAAATCTCTTGCAGGACCGTATTTGAGGTGCTTGGAAGATCCCGAAGCCAAAGAAGTACTTCAGGATATACATGAAGGGGATTGTGGTAATCACACCGGGGGCAGATCATTGTTCTCGAAAGTATTAAGGACAGAATATTATTGGCCAACGATGAGGAAAGATGCTGCAGAATATGCTCGAAGATGTGATGCTTGTCAAAGACATAGTAACATACTACATCAACCAGCTGAACCATTATATCCTGTAGTTTCCCCTTGGCCATTCATGAAATGGGGGATGGATATAGTAGGAAAATTACCAAAAGCTCCGGGAGGAAAAGTCTTTATGTTAGCAATGACGGATTATTTCTCCAAGTGGGTTGAGGCTGAAGCATTTGTCCAAGTTAGAGACCAAGAAGTAGTATCCTTCATAAAGAGGAATATCCTGACCAGGTTTGGAGTACCAGCTGAGATCATTTGTGATAATGGGTCCCAGTTTATAAGCAAAAGAACTACTGATTTTTGCAAAAGTTGGGGAATCAAAATGATCACATCTACCCCAGTACATCCTCAAGCGAATGGACAAGCTGAATCTTCAAACAAGATAATAGTCAATAACTTAAAGAAGAGACTTGGGGCCAAAAAAGGAAGATGGGCAGATGAGTTGTTGATGCACGGAATGTCTGTTGACTACGTCTACAAGAAGTCACAAGTCAAGATTGGTCAACAGAGAGTCAAAAGTGTCAAAATATGTATTTTATGAGCTGGTTCGCTTATGTGTCAATGGTCTAGTTCGCTCATAGAGTAGTTCTGGTTCTCTTTAGTGTCAATAGGTCTGGTTCGCTTATATGGAAGTAGTCTGGTTCGCTCATATGGTATGTCATATGAGCGAACCACAATATCTATATATAGGGGAGTCTTTTGAGCGAATCTCATAGTTGTGTGTGTAAGCTTGGAGCCAAACTCTGTCAAAATCTCATTTGAAAAGCAATAAAGTGATAGGAAATTAAAGGATAATCTGTTGTAGACTTTATATGCATTGATTCCGCCTTTACATATGAAGATGAGCTACTCGGATTGACGTTTTCGGGTCAAGAAACGGTCCAACAAGTGGTATCAGAGCTTCAGGACGAGGAGCTCATACTACATCAGCTGATTCTGCGATATTATCATCATTTCTACTCATTTTCTCTTTTATTTTTTGGTTTATACAAGTTTTGTCGGACAGAATGGATTGAAACTCAAGTATATTGACCGAAACTTGATATTAAACAATCCGTATAAGTTTCAGACATTAAAACATCGTAAAACTCATTCAAATTCATCAAAATTGTAATCGGTTTTCGAACAGAATCAGAAGTATCATATCACGAAGTGCTGCTGGATTTCAACGGTGTATCAGATCTTCATCAAGAACGCTCCGATTTCGTCACGTTGATTAGATTACGAGTGTCTAGTGTGTAGATCGAGTCGAAACTCTGTCCGGTTGTAGTTGTTTCGTAATAAAACGTTGTTTAATTACGTCTTCGCGTACGATTACGGTTCGATTTAATGGATTCCGCACGTTAAATCGAATCCACCGCAGATCTAGTGATCGTTTACGATCCGATCCTGTACTTACAAGTGGTATCAGAGCATTAAACCCCTGAAATCTCGTTTGAAAGGTCTCTTAATCTGATATACTAGGTCTTTATACTCAATGATATCTGGGGTATTATTCCGGGACTTCTGCTGAACGGTAGTTCTGACCTAGTCCCTGGCTAATACTTGCTGCAATGCTTGAAACACAGCATTAAACCCTCAGCATGCTGAAACAATAAAATTGATATATGCTGCTGTTGAAAGCAAAAAGATCCTCTAAAGGGGACACACTGAAAAGTCGAAGCTGATATCTCTCTGCGTATACGGAAGTATCGATCTGAGATCCCTCGGCCCTCGCATACCTAAATTATATACAGATATCATTGTAGTATTCTCACCTGTAAGACTGATTATTGAGATTCTGGATACGGGAGTATATTCAAGAGGTGGGACACATGAATAAGCTAAGTTCTTAATTCATCTAAATCGTATCCTGAATAAGTTGAAATTTGTGTGAAAATTTAAGATGGATCAGTATATCGACAATCGAGGTAAATTGTTTAAATCTGAGTATGTAATGTAGCTTAACGGTACTTGTGATTTGTCTGAAAAGCTGATATGATTCCCTGTCATGCTCACCAAAAATATGTTTGTAAATAGTTATTTTTGTTTAATTTCTGCAATTTAAGTTTTCTGTATTTCATTTCTTAGTTTAGAACACTTTGATAAAATCCAAAAAGATTTTATTTCTGCTTTATTTTAGACAAACCAAAGTGGAGAGTGGATTGTTGGATTCCTAGATGTTTGAAGCAAATGCAGGAGATTCTGAGCTGAAGAATGAGGATAGCTTACTTTTGAAGAAGTTTGAATTGTTTGAAAAGTCAAAAACAAGTTCATTCACTTGATACTTGTTATTTTCAGAAATTGTTTGAAATTGTTGTTTTAAAATCAGTTTGTTTCGTCAAAAAGATCAACCAAGGTCATTAAATTGGACTTGGTAGATTAATTGAGTAATCAGGGTCATTAACGTGGACCTGAATACTTAAGTGGATTGCTATAACTGATTGAGTTTTTTTTTTTTGTTTGAAAAGATAGATTGTAATGTTTGTTGGTTGAGTAACAGGTTTGATCTTTATTATTCCCAACGGAAGCTATTTGTCAAAGCTTGAACCAGATATTTCAAGATCCCAGCATATCGAGAGGGGGAGTCTGTGAAAGGAGGAGTCTGGATCAATAGTCAATGGGAATTTGAAGATAGAGTGCTTATGATGAAAAGACAGAGTTGATGAAAAGACTAAGACTGAAGACTACGGATCTGAAGGAGCTAAAAGACTACGTCAACATCCAAGGGGGAGTCTGTTGATGCACGGAATGTCTGTTGACTACGTCTACAAGAAGTCACAAGTCAAGATTGGTCAACAGAGAGTCAAAAGTGTCAAAATATGTATTTTATGAGCTGGTTCGCTTATGTGTCAATGGTCTAGTTCGCTCATAGAGTAGTTCTGGTTCGCTTTAGTGTCAATAGGTCTGGTTCGCTTATATGGAAGTAGTCTGGTTCGCTCATATGGTATGTCATATGAGCGAACCACAATATCTATATATAGGGGAGTCTTTTGAGCGAATCTCATAGTTGTGTGTGTAAGCTTGGAGCCAAACTCTGTCAAAATCTCATTTGAAAAGCAATAAAGTGATAGGAAATTAAAGGATAAGCTGTTGTAGACTTTATATGCATTGATTCCGCCTTTACATATGAAGATGAGCTACTCGGATTGACGTTTTCGGGTCAAGAAACGGTCCAACATGAGTTACCCTTTGTTTTGTGGGCTGATAGGACAACGGTAAAGAATGCAACCGGTCAAACCCCGTTTTCCTTAGTATTCGGAGCGGAGGCGATGATTCCAACAGAAATGACAATACCTACTGCAAGATCTATGCTGCAGGATCCTGAATAGAATCCTGAAGTCTTATGTCAGGATTTGGATACTATAGACGAAAAAAGAGATGCAGCAAGGCTAAGGATAGCAGCATATCAACAAAGAATATCCAGAGCATATAATAAGAACATAAGGACTAGAAGATTTCGAGTTGGTGATTGGGTGTTAAGAAAGGCTTTTCAAAATACCACTAATCCTGCCGATGGCAAGCTAGCTCCGAAATGGGAAGGACCTTATGAAGTCGAGTCAGAAGCAGGGAAAGGAGCATATCGACTCAGGAATATGGAAGGGGATATGCTACCGAGATCTTGGAATGCTATACACCTCAAGCTTTACTTCAAGTGAGTTTGAAATTCAATTTCTAACTCAGAATGGTATGTATTCTATCTTTTTTAAATATGTTTTGGTTTAATTTACCCTTTGAAACTCAATACTGACTTAAGCATCGGAGGGGTGTTAGCCAAGCTAACACCCACCTTAGTTTACAATTGTTTGGTAGAATATCTTTCAGGATACAGCTCCAGGATATATACTCAAGATAAGTCGAAAGATTAGAGGATTGGCCCCCTCTCTCACGTTTAAGGGATCTTGGTCCCTTCAAAGGTTTAAAGGTATTCACCTTTCTTTCGAATTGGGTTTAAACACCTCGCCTGGAGCGCAAGTTATCTAGGTATAGTTCAAGGTAGCGGGACCAGTTCATGTAAAAGTGGCTGACAATTTCGTTACTATTGGCTATATCCTGGATCCTTAAGGTATATGAGGATTGATCACCCTCTCTCACGAAAGAGTATTTTCATACTCTCAAAGGTTTAAAGGTTTTCACCTTTCTAAGAATTGGAGTTTATACACTCTCGCCTGTAGCGCATGAAATTTAGGGTTTATCCCCAGATATCAGGGTTTATCCCCAGGATATTAAGGGTTTATCCCAAGTATGCTGAAGATTCATTTCAGGATATCAGGGGTTTTGCCCCAGGATATGCGGAATTTACTTAAAGACAAGGTATGAATACATTTGTGTTTCTGTGTCAAACATAGGGGACATACGTTGTACTGTTCAAAGGATGGATCCAAGTTTATAAGTATGCACTGGGGACAAACTTATGATAAAGGACTGGAATTGATTCTCTAAGAATCTCTGGTATGATCTCTCCTTTTTGTTTGGACAATTTATGAATTATATTTCAGTATCCTTTTCAAGATATCTTTCAGGATATCTTCCAGGATTCATTTATAATATGTATTCCTAAAGGTGCACAAACCAAACGATTTTTGTAACTACGATTTTCATAGCAATAACAACAGTAATAGGGTCAAAAGAGAGGTTATATTATTAACATACCAAAAGTTGTGCTCTTAGTTTCACCTCAAAACAAGGCCCATCCACTAAGAGCACTAATAGTTCATAACCATATTTACCCAACAGTTGAAGGCTTCATCTCAAACCGAGACCCATTTACCTTCAACTGTTGTATTGTTCAAAAAGCATGCAGGAAATATAAATTGTTTAGGTACGGGAAAGTAAAAGGCAGAAAAGTAAATTGTTTGTGGAACTACAAACCAACATTCAAATTCAAAAAGGTGGGCTCTAGCCTTGGCACGTATATCCGTCATCGCCCACCTAAATGCCCTCACACAGCGGCATCACCTCCAACCTTCTCAGACTTCTCCGCTCCAGCATCTTGACCAGCATCCTGCGCAGCATCCTGACCAATGTCCATCTCAGCATCTCCGCCAGCATCCTTCTTCTCTCCAGCTTGGACCACCACCTCTGCTGACATGGAGGACTCACCGGCTTCAGCAGGAAGTGGCACAGCCTTGCCTCCGAGCTCCTTTAACTTAGCCACCCAGGATTCAACTGGCCAAGATGGACAAACAAGGCCCGTCTCCTTAGCCTCGTAGGCCATCTTGATGCGTGCTTGTAGTAGGGAGACGATAGCAGAAGCCTTGATTCCCTCTCGAAAGTTGATCAAGGCCTGATCATGATCCATTTGAACGCTGGCAAGTTTGACCTCAGCATCTTGGGTGACCTTCTTTAGCAAGCTTTCATAGTGCCGGCTCTTCGCTTCAGCAATAGCACCTTGGTCAGCAACGGTGCTCTCGAGCTGCTTGATCCTGGCTTCATGAAGTGCCACAGTACCACAAGCGTCATTGTACAAGTGGAGCAAATGCTGGAGGCCCTGCACATTAATTACAGGTATGATTTTAGAATGTATGCTGACTAAGACATCCTACCAGGATATCCTGTTAGGATATACGTGCAGGATATATGTGTAGGATATACATGGAGGATATGCGTTAGGATATTACCTTGTTGAGGAAGGATGTCATTGGCTCCAAGGAGTCAGAGAAGCTGAGTTCATCATAGGAAAACCCTTCTGAGCCTGGAGCACTGACTTCAAGACCCTTTCTCTTTTTCGTTGCGGAAGCACGGGTTCTTGGATTGGCCTTGGGAGCCGGGAGTGGCTTGGAGCTAGTGGTAGCAGGAGTCTCCTTCTTGACTATGGCTGGAGTTGGATAGCTGTCAAGTTCATCCAGGTCTAGATAGACTGGGACTTTGCTGGAATCTGCACACAGGGAGTAAATTCTAAATCCCTCCTATAAATAACAGATAAGAAGCATATGTGTGTAGGATATCTTGCAGGATACTTACCAGACATGTTGGCACTTGAAAGAGGGCTTGGAGTTGGTGGAGACGGATTGAAACTTCTCTCTGCCTCTGGAAGAAGTCTGATGGCGTCTATCCTTTCTTGAGAGTTAGCAAGAGGAGGTGCAATCTTCCTGAAATCAGCTGCACAAAAATGAAAGTCTATTAGTTCAGAATATGAGACAGGATAAGAGACAAGATCATTCTTAAACCCTAAGTCCTACCCTTTCTTAACCATCTCATCGGATAATCCGTTCCACCGGGGATTGAATCCCTTTTTACGAAGAAAAACTTGGATTGCCAACCATCCTCGTTTTTGGTGGCACGAAGTATCAATGGGGGACCGGAACTAGAGTAAAACAAAAACCTAGATGAGCCGTGGCATCTAAGCTTGTAGGCTAAAGGGAGATCATGGACAGAAAGGTCAGGTATGTGGTTTCTCTTGATTTGGTCCAGAACAGATAAAACACGCCAAAGCATTGGCATGGTTTGGCTGAAAGAAATTTTAGTGATGTTAAAAAACTCGGTGATAAAGTCTGGAAAAGGGAATCGTAGCCCTAAAGTGAAGGGGAAAGCATTGAAACAGATCCACTCGGATGAAACCATATCTGACCGGATTTCTCTGTCAAAGGGTCGGAATATGGTTCCATCCGGAAAGATACCGGAAGATTTCAAAGCCGACAGATGAGCACTATCAAAGGTGCATGTTTCATTCTCCGGTTCTTGGAGAAGATTCTGTTGGATGAATGTGGGAGCCGAGTCGCCTGAACTGCATCTCGTTTGCCTAGGCATTTGGTCGCCTGAATTCTAGCCGGAGTAAAATGAAAGATGGTTATGAAGATGAGAGAGAGAATATTACCTTTTTTCTTGTCGATTGTGGGTAAAAAAGAAGATGAGGATGAGAAGATATAGGGTATGATGAGTAAATATAGGCCGGGTGGTTGAAAGCTGTCACATCAGAAGTCTTATCTCTTAATTGCCTCGGCCATTGTGAAAAAATGTAACCGTTAGCATATCAAACGGTAACATTTTTGGGGACAATTGTTATGGGTGAAATTCTGAACCCATATCCTGGAAAATATCTTGGTTTATATCTTGGTTATATAGTATCTGTTTACGTCCGGGATGCTGGTTCAGGGTATTGGTGATATCCTGAAAGGTATCATCGGGATTACTAATGGATTATGTGCAGGTACGTGTGTTAGAAGCTAGCAACGTTCACAAAGACTTATTCCGCGGAAGACTCGGTCCAGGCCGTTCAAAGAAAGACGTTGAAACCTTATTACCCGGTCTACAACGTTCGTGGTGGAATATTCGGAGCATCCCATATTTATAGGAATATTTGTTTGTATTTCGTTACTATAAATAAGAGGAACACCAGATCAAATAGGACACAACAATTTCACTGCAATCACACTCACTACACTCTAACACTTGTTCTCTCGCAATTTGTACTCTCACACGAATTCATTGTAACACTTAGCGATCTGGTTGATATCCTGCACTGTATCCTGAAGTTTAAAGCAATAAGAAGAACAAGGCAGCTGCGATTGTCAGCTCCCGAGGTTTTATGCCGGCGATCTAGATTGATCAAGGGCTTTCCTCGTACATCTCGTGTCATTTTCTTTACTTTTTGCTTATTGTTTGCTCATTGTTTGATCATCGATACAGCTCAATATCCTGAGCCGTATCCTGAAACTGTTTTTTGCAATTAACTTGATTAACATATTTTCGACACTCATTTCTAGCACACTACCTCACTTAACTAATTTGATCACTTAATTGCTTCGGTAATTTTTGACCAAAACAGGTTAGCCGAGGTAACGAGAACCTGATCCCTGTAGTATCTATCTATCTTCATAGCTAGACCTATATGGGATGTTTAGAGTACTAATATTGGAGCCCATGTTTGGATTCATTGTGTACTTTAATGCATGTTTACGAGATGGAACAAGTTGACAATTATGTGTTTATGTGGTAGTTGTGATTTAGATAACGAAACGGGTGTAATAAAATAAGAACATTGTGACAACCTGAGTTTTCAAGGTCTCTATTCGACTTAACTTTGTACTTGTTGGCAAGTGTGTCTTTGTATTTATTTGTTGTGCAATATACGTGTTGTTTATATGACCTTGGTGTGCATTATGTTGGTGCATGTTAATAATATGCTTGGTATTAATATTATGGTTATATATTTGATAACAATGAAATGGAGTTTTGGCCGAAACCACCCCACACGAAATCACTACCAGCCGAAAACACCCACACCTGAAGACACCCCTTGGTGAAAACCCCTACCCCACGAAAACACCCATGATGAAAACACTTTAAGTGTTTTCGTCCACTACTACTGTCGAAAACAACTCATGGGCTTCGGCCCAATGGTGTTTGAATATAGGATTTGTTTTAATCAGTGTACGTAATCGATAACTGGAAAACCCTAATCATCTTTCGACTTCTCTCTCTCTCACTCTCTTTTGACACCCGACGGCAGCCCTCCTCTCAGTCAAAGCCAAATCTCTCTTGTTTGATCCTCGGTTAGTGATCTACATGTTCAGTGACTTAAATGCTTAACATATGTTTATGATGTAATCTTGTTTTGTTGATTTGTCACTTATGGAATGTTTAATCGTGATGTATTGTCATAACTGTGATTATTTTATGAACGTAAGACGGGATGATCATGATCGTTATATACGTATATTTATTGTCTACAAACTGTCATGTATATGGATTTGATGTAGTGATTATGTATAATAAGTAAAAGTTTGTGTAAAGAACCATGATCAAGGATAGTGTGAGATAATGTTTGCATATGGTTGGCGGCTACTGACTTCTTGTGCATGTGATTGTGAGGTTCAAAGTTGTCAGATCATCATTCAGTCCACTAATTCGATAATTTGCATGTGAAAATTTATTGAGTGGATTGCATGTGTATATTATAAATTGTTGACAAGTCCTATATGATAGTGAGTGGGTTATATAATGTTGGCTGTGTTATATGATATGGATGTTTATTAAAGGACTGATGATTGAATACATGCTGTTTGATTTAAATTGATTGAATTGGTTTTCCTATGCACTGTGTAACTTGTATATGAAGAATAAAATTTGTGGATTGTATTTGTATTTAATGGACCGCATAAAATTGTTGATCAAACATGTGTAAATTAGTTTCTTAAAAACTGGACCATTCAATGTGGCTAAATCAGTGAATCATGGGCTGCAACTTTTAATTGGGGATGCACAGTGGGCCGAAGATTTAAGTATACGGACCCGGTTAACAATAATGGATTAGGATTGTTTGATTATATGAATGAATAACCATGTTATAGCAAACTGTGAAAGACACTTATGTGAATGTGAAGCATGAATTGCATGAAATTGATTAATTGCTTTCGTGATACATGAGGTTAACTGCCAAGCACTATGTGATGTTAGATTTACATGCGAGTTATTACGAACGAAACTGATGGTATATACGTGCGTACTATAGGTCGTGACTGATTATTTATGAGCGTGTATTTCTTTAGCATACCGAGCAAACCAAGGTGAGTTCACACTCTATCCAAGGCATGGGATTCCCTAGGGTTGGGAATGGGTTAAAGAACTGAACGGTAACTACAAACTTGCGTATTCCCCATACAACAGGATACGTACGACCATAAGACCATCACTCTATCATTTTAAGTCCCTCATTTATCGACTTAATCGTCGAGGAGCTGGTCATTAGTAGATAGCGCTATTAGGTTTAACAAACCTCACACCGTGTCGTCCGAACGTGCGTGTACTAATGGACTATGGGCAAAGGGTCAATGCTGATAGACATTGACTTAGGGCACCTCTTACATTTTCGTAGCAGTCGATACGCGTGGTCTAGTAACATATGGGAAGCCCCCACTAATCTTCGCAAACATGTCTGGGAGACCGCGATACGGATTAATACGATACATGGTTTACAAACGAACATATGATTATGAAACGAATGCTATAACTAAACAACCAACTGTGAACTCGCTCAACTTTGTTGTTGACTCGTTGTTACATGCCTTGCAGGTCGTTAGGTACTATTGGAGCTTGCACAGGGAGGCGCGGTCGTTGTGGGACATGGCAGTGTGTGACATGCTAAAAACATTACTTTATTTCGTACTTAATACTTTCATTTGGGTTTTACAATTATGCTTCCGCTAAATACTTAATTACGTTTTGATTTTAAACACCTTTCATATTGTATGTTTGAATTTTACTTACTACTCGTTACGTTCAATATGATTGGTGGCTTGATCCTGGTCAGTCACGCCTCCAAGCGGTGATACTCCGTGTGTGGATTTTTGGGGGTGTGACAGATTGGTATCAGAGCCATTGGTTATAGTGAACTTGGTTTTAAAAAGGGAAAAAGTTTTGTTAAAACTAGACTATAACCTGTACAGTGCTCAACGATCCACAACGACGCCTCGCTCCACATGCAAGACTCGACATTCTAGGTCATATGATTTATGTTTATATTGCCTACTTGCTAGATTACATAGAACTTTGCTCATGGTATGCTTAGATAAACGTAACAACTAGTGTTTGAAAACACATGTGTGCTTACTCTCTTCTGTCATCGCACTTTCGCGAACCTCTCTCACTCATGTTTTCCTTTAATATGAAGATCATGAGTGGACGCGTTAACTTAACTCAAGCCCAGTTGGCAGCTTTGATCACTGAACAAGTTACTGCATGTCACACCCCCAAAATCCACACGCGGAGTACCACCGCTTGGAGGCGTGACATGACCAGGATCAAGCCACCAATTATATTGAACATATAAGTAATAAGTAAAAGTAAATGTAATCCATCACAACACAATTGGTGTCCAATCAAAAACATAGTATAGGTAGCGGAAGCATAGTATAAAAAATCCAACACAAGTGTTTAGTTCAAAGAGCCATAACGTTTTCATAAAAGCATCCACAATCCGTGCCCACAATGACCGCGCCTCCCGTGTAAGCTCCATGAGTACCTACGGTCCTGCAAGGCATGTAACAGAAAGTCAACAACTAGTTGAGCGAGTTCACAGTAAGTAAGCTCGTTGCATAACTATGCGTTATTAACTAAGCCGTTGTGTAGATTCAATTGGTGGGGGCTTCCCATGTTGTATGTACTATCAGTGGGGGCTTCCCATGTTTGTATTTACTATCAGTGGGGGCTTCCCATGTTTGTATTTTCTATCAGTGGGGGCTTCCCATGTTTGTATTTACACTAGACTATTTGTAACCATAAGTGTTCTTCTTAACCCGAGAACAGTAGTACGTACAAGGTTTACGTAGGTTTTACGTAAGTGCCCTTCTTTACCCGAGGACAGTGGTACGCGTGGGGTTTATGTAGGTTTTACGTAAGTGTCATTCCTGACCCCGGAAGACAGTAGCATGTGTGAGTTTACGTAGGTTTGACGTAAGTGTCCCTCGAAACCTAAGGACAGTGGTAAGTACTTGTTTACGTAGGTTTTACGTAAGTGCCCTGCTTAACCCGAGGACGATGGTAGATAGTCTAGTAGTCGTGTAAGTACGAGTAATTGTTAAATCCCATCATTCAACCCATTCCCAATCCCCGGGAATCCCATGCCTTGGTAAGAGTGTGAACTCACCTTGGTTTGCTCGGTATGCTAAAGTATGTTCTCAAGTAATCAGTCAAGTCTTATATTTATACACGTGTGTTCAATCAGTATAGGATTGTAAGGTTTCGCATGCAATCAATATCACAGAGTGTGTTTGGCAGTTAACCACATGTACACATAAACAGTTAGTCAATCCATACAAGATTCCAAGTTACATGCAAGTTCCTTAGCTAATATATCATGCTTAACAGAGTAACATATTTTAACAGAGTTAACATACTAACCAAGTTAACTAGCCAGCAGATTCAACATACTAGTACACTAACAGACTTAACGGAGTTTTCATAGTTATCTTAACAATGTTAAATACATAACAGGGTTAATCAACATCAACAGAGTAAATTAACTAACAAGGTTAACTGAGCTAACATAATTTATAACTGGAACCCCTTCAACGAAAACCACAAACTGCAAGACAACTTTGACGAAAACCCTTCAGGCAACGAAATCCCAATGGGTTTTCGTCGAGCTTAAAGTAGGACGAAATCACCTAGGATTTGGTCTGGTCCCTGTGTTTTCGTCGGGCATCCTCATCATCAATGAGTTACAATCAGCTGCAACCCTAAACCACAACAACAATTATCTAATAATGATTCCAATCGTACCAACCATCTACTCATATAATCATTCTATTGGACCGAGACAATGAATCCGACACTATTTCTAAATCAATTGATATAAGAATCCTCATGATGTCATAGTTGACTCTACCATTTTGATTGGACCAAAATAAATCATGTTAGCCGACAAGTCAATTAATTGACACACAACAATTTATTTCAATATTTAACATTCATGAAATACATACTGACAATTCAATATATTAATCACATGGCTTGATCAGATTCACATGCCTACAATTCCCAAGGCAATAATTATATACTACCAAGACACAAGCATTCCATCATAAATCGATCATCATTAACAGTTGAACAACAAGAAAACCCTACTAATTCGTTTTACAGCTACACAAACCGATTTCAACCAGTCATACAATCATCACTAAGTCATTGTGATTATCAAGCATTCTAACCATCATAAACTGTTACGTGATCAAATCCTCATATCATAGTATCACAGTACATAACATTCATCAATACCTAACATTCATCACAGAACATAACACTTAACATGCTATCCCAATCCTGATCATGTTCATATCATACACGACAAATCATTTAATCCTATCATGTTTCGCATACAGTTACATAACTGATCGATTATATCCAATTCTTTCATGAACACAAGCAACAACACAACAATGTAATCAGATCTGAAACAACTAATTGTGAGAGTCACTAACCGACTCAGAATAATCAACAAGGAATCTGGCTTCGAATGAGGAGAGGGCTGCCGTCAGGTTTCAAAACAAACGAGAGAGAGTGTGATAGGTGTCTAGGGTTTTCTGAATATAACTCTCGTAAAGGTTATGATAATATATGTGATTCACTACTGGGCCTAACGTCCAGTTTGATTTCATCGGCCACAAGAGGACGAAAACACATAAGTGTTTTCATCAGGAAGTATTTTCGGCTGGGTGAGGGTGTTTTCGGCAAGAACTCTAACATTTGTTTTACATTATAAAATCCAATTGTAGGTCCGGCTAGGGGAGGATCTAGTCGCCTAATCCTTGTATACTAACCACTCCGGTTGTGCGGAATCCAACCGAAATAGCAAACCGAGATAGAACACGCAATAACACGACACGCAAAGTTCAACGATTAACACCACTTGTATTAAACGTATGAAAGGTCCGTTACAAGCACAAGGTTTACAAATCAGTTCTGCAAACTCTCTCTAGTGTGTGTGCGTTTCTGCTCTCTAAGTGTCCAACTTCTGTCTCTGTGTCTAACTATGGGTCTGTTTCTCTCACTTTCGAAAAGAACACAACACACGGGTATTTATACCCAAACCAGCAGGTCTGGTCGAAGGATCATGCATACCGGTCGAAAGATCATCTTTCGACCAGGAACAGCTCGAACGATCAACATGTACCACGAAGGATGTGATCTTTCGTGGTCCATCTTTCGAGCTCATTATCATCGAAGGATATAAGTGATCCTTCGATGACCATCCTTCGAACCAAACAAATTACACACATAATGTTGACTGTTTGGCCAAGTCAAACCGGAGGATGGTTGACTTGGTCAAACTTACAGACTAACAAAGACATCGTTTTACATTGTGACCGAATACAGACAAAGTGCAGACATAAGTGCACCAACAAACTCCCCCTTGGCTGTAGCTTTGTCTGGCTTATCAACAAACAGCTGTTGCTTTGTCTCGATCTTCATTCTTGTAAGTTCTCGTGTCTTCAAGTCTTTGACTTCTATTCAAGTCTTCAATGTCGGAGGATCTTTAAAGTCTTCACGTCTTGAAAGCAGAAAGTGTATGAACAAACTCCCCGTATCACGTAGGAAGTGTGTTGACAAACTCCCCCTTAACATAAGCTCCCCCTTGAGTTATGCTCGTGAAAGTCTTTATCTTTATGAAGTGAGATCCTTGTGGTGTTGATGATGGTCAGCGGCAACTCGATCATCTTCATCATTTGAGTGCCTTCACGTTGTGTCTTCATTCCGAAGCTTGTCATCGACCATGTTCTCCTAGCCTTTAGAATCTGCACATGCAAGAAATCTAAACGCGTAATGAGAACAACCGCCTGGAATATCATAAGCAAACGACACACATGTGACCATTGTTTTAAACAAACACCGTCCGACAGTTTGAAAGTTTAACAAATTTTATCCATTTCAATTTTAACTTTCAACGCTTGCAAATTTCGACCGTTTATGAAGATTTAGTCGTTTTCGGTTTTCGTTCAGGTTTCAGGTAACGAAGACTCGAGCTCCAACATCGTACGATCGAAAATAAGATAGAAATAAAATCTTTTTGGCTTTTATAAAGTTTATATTAAAACACGCCTAAAATCTTTTTGGTATTTTTGAATATTTCAAATGTAAAGACTGAAAGCAGTAAATAAATATATACAGACATTCTTTTTGTGAGTTTCGAGGGTAAGAGAATCATATCAGTGTACGGTCATGCCAAAACGCTCTCTTTGTTCAATTAGTTAACATTAAGATAAGCATCCTATAACAATTATCGGTATTGTTGTCCACTTAAGCTCAACTTATCAGATGTAATCATGGCGAGGGGATACGTTAAGGTATGATTTATACTTACCGACCGGTGTTCATCCACATCACGACACATTCCCGTATCAAGGTATGCACGAGGGTTCATCTTACCGGTGAGTATACCGATTATCATCTGTTTGACCGTATATGATGTGAGATTCTCACTTATTTTGTTTTTGAAAACAAGCCCTATGTGATATAATCACTTATTGATGAGGAACTTGATTTTCGATGCATGAGGGCACAGGAGCAAGTCCGTGAACAGGTCAGTACTTTCGTACAGCAGAGAGACGAACTTGACACCCGGAAAGAATTTGTGATATTTTATCACTTATTTGTTTGGACATGTGATTGTTTATCACTTATTGAGGTCGTATGCAATATGTACACGTATGTATAGTATCATGGAAGATCTAGACTTGCGTCCCCGTTATTTTTCGGTAAAAGATACAACCATGATACCCAGATGATAAGCAGCATAAAGACCGAATATCTCAGAACCTCGGCAATCTCTCAAACGAAATTTCGGTACTAAGACCATATGCCAATGAATGGTTCCCACCCAGTCTTCAGTCGATTTAAGTTTATATCACCCTGCACACTTTTAAAATGATTGTGAGCCTACCGATACATCTTATATAGAGCTGCTTATCGTTCTTCATTTTAGGTTTGAAGAGGTTTAGACAGACCACTGATGTACTATCATTTTCTCTTTTGCTCGCCAGGAAACTCATTTTTGTTTTTCTATTGTTTTTGTGTTTTTGAAATTTTTTTTTAATGTTTTTGGATTTTTAAATTTTGGATTTACTCCCCCTAAAATCAATAAACTAAGACAAATTTAAAACACAAAGGTATTTACAAAAATGATTTTCCGATGTTGGTTTTACTCTTGCTTAACCTTAATGCCATTTACCAATAAAAGATAGTCAAATCTTGATTTGTCAAAAGCTTTGGTAAAAAGGTCGGCACGTTGGTCATCGGTGTGAACGTAAGCAACATCGATTAGCCTTTTCTCAAAGCAATCACGTATGAAGTGATACTTAATTTCGATGTGCTTAGTCTTTGAATGCTGCACAGGATTTCTAGTGATCTGTAATGCAGCAGAATTATCAACGTAAATAGGAGTAGTTAGGAATTCAAAACCGTAATCACGCATTTGTTGTTGTATCCACAGGACTTGGGAGCAACAACTTGAGGCAGCAATGTATTCAGCTTCGCATGTTGATGTAGCGACGCACGTCTGCTTCTTGCACTGCCATGTGACTAGGCGACTTCCTAAAAACTGACATCCAGCCGTTGTGGATTTGCCGTCGATTTTGCATCCGCCAAAATCAGAATCACTGAATGCGATCAAGTCAAAGTTATTATCCCTAGGGTACCACAGACCGGTGTCAGGGCAACCCTTCAAATAACGAAACATCCTTTTTACAGCTGCAAGATGTGAGGCCTTCGGGTTCACTTGATATCTGGCAAGCAGGCACGTTGGGTACATTATATCTGGTCTTGATGCTGTGAGGTACATAAGAGATCCTATCATCGTGCGGTAGTGTGAGGGGCTAACATCTTGACCCTTCAAGTCTGGAGTAATTCCGTGATTTTGTGGCAACGGGGTACCGATGGGCGTTGCATCAGACATCTGGAACCGGCTCAAGATGTCACCAACATATTTAGTCTGATGGATGAATATCCCAGACTCGGTTTGTTGTACTTGTAGGCCCAAAAAGAAAGTCATTTCCCCCATAGCACTCATCTCGAATTTATCCTGCATAACACGCTCGAAATCCCTACACAAAACATCATTAGTAGAACCAAATATAATATCGTCAACGTATACCTGTACCAGAAGAAGATCTCCATCTTGATCTTTGATGAAAAGAGTACAATCGATAAGACCTCTTCGAAAACCGTTCTCCAGCAGATAATTAGATAAGGTTGCGTACCAAGCTCGCGGTGCTTGATGTAGACCATAAAGAGCTTTGTTGAGCAACCAAACCCGATCGGGATGGATAGGATCTTCAAAACCTGGAGGCTGTTCGACGTACACCTCTTCTTCCACCACACCATGTAAGAAAGCACTCTTCACGTCCATCTGGTATACCTTGAAACCTTTGAATGAGGCATAGGCCAGAAAGATCCGAATGGCTTCTAGACGTGCAACAGGTGCATATACTTCGTTGTAGTCGATTCCTTCAATCTGACGAAAACCTTGAACGACTAATCGAGCTTTGTTCCGAATAACAATCCCACGGTCATCCTTCTTGCATTTAAACACCCAACGGGTACCAATCTTCTTGTATCCAGCAGGTTTCTCTACGAGTTTCCAGACACCAAGCTTCTGGAATTGTTGCAGTTCTTCCTGCATCGCTTCAACCCATGAGCTATCTTTCAAAGCATCTTTCCAAGTTCTTGGCTCTTCCTGTGAGACATAACACGCGAAAGACCAATCATTCTGTTGACCAGATTCTCGGATAGTTGCATACAAGCCTGCATTGTTGTTATTTCGCAACATGTTTCTTGTTTGAACGCCACTATGTACATTTCCGATGATGTTTTGTTGAGGATGGGTATTGTGAATCCTTGTTTCTGGATTATCTTGAACTGGAATATTTGTACCCAGATTGTTGAGATTGAGATCAGCAATCAATTCAAGTCCCGGAATTGACGAAGAGGATGATGCAGAAGTTTCAGCTGTTCTAGGGACATCCACTGGAGGTGTACCCTCTGAAGTACCATGTACTGCTGCTGATGGTCCTTGGTCTGCATCTAGAAATTCATCATCCTCTGAAGATTCGTTCAATTCGGTAGCATCTTGAAAATCCTCATTGTCGAGAGCATTATTGTTCACTGAAGATGGTTCTTGATTGACTATAATGGGACGAACCAACGGTGAATCTGTTGCATTGTCGCTCTCGAAAAACATCCTTGCCGCAGCACTTTCTTCAACGGCTTCAACATTGATCGAATTGAAAAAGTCATCGTACTCAAACATCCAAGGCTGACCAGGATTTCTGACTGGTAAAGTGTGCCTTTGTACTCTGACTTCAGACCATTCCTCGACCCTTTTAGTCTCTAGATTCCAGACTCTTAAGTTTGGGGTGGAATACCCAAGAAAGTATCCCTCGATAGATCTTGTCCCAAACTTTCCATGAGGATCGATAATTGTGCAAGGAGCTCCAAACGGTTCAAGATAAGACAAGTCTGGTTTCCGTTTGTTGATAAGCTCAAAGCAGGTCTTGTTGTGCCTTTTGACTGTAAGGACTCGGTTCAAAGTATAGCATGCAGAGGATACAGCTTCAGTCCAGAATGGAATGGGCAGCTGCGACTCTACCAACATAGTCCTAGCAGTCTCGATCAATGTGCGGTTCTTACGTTCAGCGACGCCATTTTGTTGAGGAGTATAAGCTGCACTAAATTCGTGAAGAATACCTTTTGAAGTGCAAAACTCCGCCATGGCATGATTTTTGAATTCAGTACCATTGTCGCTACGTATCCGCCTAACCTTCAAGTTGTAAAGATTCTCAATCTGAATGATCAAGTTTTTAATAATACCGAAGGTTTCACTCTTGTGTGCCATGAACGCCACCCAAGAAAATCTTGAATAATCATCAGTAATCACGAGGCAATACTGATCATTCCTAATGCTTTTGTGTTTGACAGGACCGAACAAATCCATGTGCAAACGTTCAAGAGGAACAGCCACCGTGTCGACTTTCTTTGTAGGGTGCCGCTTCTTCGTTTGTTTTCCTTTTTGGCACGAGACACAGACGTCTTGAAGATGGAAATTTTTAAGAGGAACACCATTCACCAATTCATTTGACACCAAATGATTCATTTTGCGTAAGTGAATGTGACCCATTCGTCTGTGCCAAGAGATTGTGTCTTTTTCTGTGGCTTTTGAAACGAAACATGTTGCTTGTGCAGACGTTGTGATAGCTTGGCTCATATCAAGGACATACAGATCATTTATCCTTGGAGCCGACAAGAGAATCCATTCTTTTGGAATTTTGAAGCCGGGTTTCAGCACATAACATCCATTAGCATCAAAGTGTACCGAGAACTTCTTATCACAAATTTGAGAAACACTAAGAAGATTGTGATCAAGTTGTTGCACAAAGTTGATCTTGTCAAAGCTAACAACCCCGTTGGAAATCATTCCTTCACCCGTTATATATCCGCCCTTATCTCCAGCAAAAGCAACATAACCTCCTCTAATAGATTTGACGTCGTAGAGAAGCTTCATGTCGCCTGTCATGTGCCTGGATGCCCCACTATCAACAATCCAATGACTACTGATAGTTCCTCCTGGAACACCCTGCACATGAACTCAATCGATTAGTTGGAGATGGGGACCCAAGCCATTGTGGTCTTGGGTCTTCCATTCTTATCAACAACAATAACTTCCACCTTTTGATGATTCGGAAATTTTGATGGTCCCCCTGATTCAGTAACCGTTTTCGGTTTCCAGGTCTGTTGGGTTTTACCAGTTTGATTGTTTGAAGTTTTTGAAAACTTTGAACTATCTGGTTTAACTGAAACAGATGGTTTGTGAACCACATCGGTTTTAATTGCCTTTTCAATTTTCTTGACCTGTTGGCGTTTTTGTTTCTTTTCCCTTTCTCTTATGAGTCGGGGATCTTGTTTTACAGAAACAGATCGCCTACGGTCAGTTGGGCCACGGGGATCATTATCTTTTCCTTTTAACTTATGAAGATACGGGCAATTTCTGACAATGTGCCCAATAGTACCACATTCAAAACATGATCTTCGTTCAACAAACCCCGAAGTATCATGTGGTCGTCTTGCCGATGATGAACTTTGTGAACCCGAGGTACTAGGTTTTGAACTACTTGGTTCATTCCTTTTCATCACTGTTGCCTTTTGGACAAAATCTAGGTTAGATTGATTTGCAAACTTTTCAATTTTGTCCGTTCCCTTCGATTTCACAAAGTTCACATTCTTCTTCTTCTTCTGATTCGGCTTCTTTCGATCTTGAGCCGGTGTCTTACCATTTGTTTTGGTATGGTTTTGCTGTTTTGGCACTATTGGTAATTTCTTGTTCCCAAACTGTTTTCTAACTTCAGCCTTTGGGATAGGAGGACACTGTGTAACTGTAACATGTGGTCCTGTCTTTCCCAAAAACTTACGTGTAGAATTTTCAAAGACTTTACCGATTAAAGATTGATTAACATTTTTAATAGGAAAATCTTTGTCTGAATAGATTTTATCATCACCAACAAGAGTGTACAGCAAATCCACACTCTCCGACTCTTTTGCAAACGTGGACTCGGTTGGAACAGTCTTAGCAGGTTTTGTGGGAGGATCACATAGGATATGATTCTCAAGAGGTATGTCCTCTTCTTTGACTACTGCATCAGACTTTTCCGAATCAGTATCATCAGACTCATCATCAGAAGAATCAACATCCTCAACCACCACTGGAGGATCCTGATTCTGTTCAGCAGTTACAAATGTATCTGCTGACACATCTGAATCTGACGATACTTCTTTCTTGTATCCGAGCCCTGCTGCAAATTCCTCAACATCCAAAGGAACCGATGGCTCAAAATGAGTCCTATACTCCTCATCAGGCAAAGCATCAAAGTTGTTTCTCACGGGTGGTGGACATTTCTTGTACCCTATGCATGTGACATCCTTTTTCTCTTTTTGAACATCAATGATGTGATCCAACACATAGCTAGAACTCAAATAACTGTCTAACTTGAGTCGGATCGCCTCACTTTCTGTTTTAACACAAGCCATTTCTTTTTGCATCACCTCAAGACGAGTGATATACAAATTAATGTCAGTTTGTTTTCTGGAAACCATTTTAGTCAGCTCTGTTTTATCTTTCTTCAATGTTTCAATCATTGATTTATAATTCTTTTCATGGTTTTCATAAAACATATTGGCTTCAGTGCACTTTGAAATATCAACTGTCAATTTCTGATTATGAATAAATGTCACATCATATTTCTCTTGCAAAGACTCATGCTTGCTTTGCAATTCACACCACTTATCATTCACAGAAACATGTTTGTCTTGCAATTCAAACAAACTAGCTTGTAAAGCATCGTGTTTGCCTTGCAACTCAGACATGTTTGCATCCAAATCAGCACATCTAGCAAGCAATCTATCACAATTATCACAGCTAACAGAAGTGGGTTCATCGACACATACCTGACTTGATGAACTGTCGACATTCGCCATAAAGGCTGAATGGAGAGAAGACGAAGAATAAGCAGCTTGATCCACCAAGATAGATCTTCTTTAAATTCCTGCTGCAGTTTCTTCCAACAGCTCATCAATATTTGCATCGATTGACGCATTTGATGTCTCATCCACATGATCATCACCTGAGCTCGAGGATTCTTCATCCGAACTTCTGCTGTAACCAGAAGAGTCTTCATCCTCAGAGGAGTCACCACCATTGGCGGAAGATTCTCCACCACTGGTGTGATTAAGATCCTTGACAATCTCAGCAAAACACGCCGTTCCATCCGGAGCATCATTTCCCAACTGTAGTGACCAGTCACAACCTTCATCTATCTGAACCACAAGTGCCTGATTGGCATTTGATGGTCCTGCCTGAGTCTGATTGTTGACAGGCACCATTGTGCGAACATTGTTCCTGTTCTGGTTCTGCTGGTTGCCTTGACCTCTGAAGGGATTCTGGTTCCCATGTTGAGATGGCCTTGTACATTCACGCTTGAAATGGCCACGTTCACCACAGTTGAAGCATTTAACCGCTTGTTTATCGAACCCATACTTGGTGTCTTTCTTGCTTTCCAAGCTGGTTCGGCCAGTTCTCTCCATGAAATCCTTTGCTCGCCTAACAGCACTGGCAAAGGCCCACTTAATATCCATCATTTCCATCTCTTCCTTGTCTATCTGCTGATAGTCTTCTTGAGTCAGATTAATGTTGCCAATCTGACCTTCTACTAAACCACAGTATGCGCTCACCACAGTGTTTAGCAGCTCCATGTGTTCCTTTGCTACTTCCACACTAACTTTAGAAAGGCTTGAGGTGTCGAGCCGTACTGTATTTGGCTTTGATTGTTGACCAGCAGATGATGTGCTTCCATAACAGGCTTGCTGTTGTGGAGGAAGTGGGTTCCCATACATGTCTGTTGGAACTGTAGATTGAGGAGGAAGTGGATTCCCATACATATCTGTTGTTCCGGGAGATCGAACTGGTAATGGATTCCCGAACATATCAGTTGGTCTGAGAGGTCGTTGGCTTTGCTGTTGAGGAACTGGTTCTAGCAGATTTCCATACATGTCTGTCTTTGGAGGAACCGGCACTTGGATAGTATTACCATACATATCAGTGCTAGTCACAAATGCTGTTTGGATTGGAGCATGCGAAGAAGGTTTTGTAGAAGTGCTAGAAGTTCCATAATACATATCAGGATTTTGTGGCACTGCAACTCTTTTTGCCTTGAGAATTTCTTCCTGATTCTTGTTTTCTAGAATTTGTACAAAGTCGTTGAAGCTTGTTGTAGCTAAAGTACCATTGTACTTCATGATTTCCAAGAAGGTATTCCATTGGGGTGGCAACGCATCTGCAAACTTTTTCACAATCTCTGCTGCAGTTGTAACAACCTCAAAATTTGCCAATTCAGTCAACAAATGATTAAATCGACTTGTCAAATCATGTAACGACTCATTCTCCATACAAGTGAAGCCATCAAACTCTTTCTTTAGCAATTCTTTTCTCAATTGGCGTGTCGCTTCATTTCCTACGCCCCTTGTCTTTAACGCGTCCCACAATCTCTTCGTTGTCTTGTAACTAACGAATTGATGATAAATGTCTTTACTTAAAGCCTGAGTGAGAATGGCATATGCCTTCTTTTCCAAATCATACACCTTCTTCTGATCTTCTGTAAGATCTGCAAACGTGGCTGCAGATGATGCTGCAACTTCTATTGTTTGATCAAAATCTGTAATGAACCGCAACCACAATTCTGTATTTTGACCTTTAACGTATGTATGAAATCTATCAATCCATCCTGGATATTCATACAAGTGCATCAACTTTGGAGGCCGATTCAAGCTTCCAGTTTCGCTCTCGCTTAAGAGAATGCTTTGAACACTTGGAACTTGATTGGATACAAATGCCCATTGACCGGTAGAAATAGCATTAGCTTGTGAAGATACCGGTGTGGAAGATGACGGAGTACCAAAATACATATCTGTATTTACCAAAGTATTCCACCTTGGATTCATTTTTGATTAGCCGAAGGATACCTGTCGAAAGACACTTGAAAAACACAAACTGTTAAGAACAAACAGACTGATGATCGAAAGATCCACACCTGTTCGAAGGATCAACAGGGTTCGAAAGATCTCTGTTGAGTTTCGAGCAATGTTTTCGAAGGATTCTCCAACCGAAAGATCCTTATCCTTCGAAAAAGTACTGTAGACCGAAAGATACACACGAAAGATGACTTCGAAAGACTCCCCAGTCGAAGGATCCTAGTCTTTCGAAAATGAGCAGTGGACCGAAAGATATATGTTTCGAAAATATTCCTTGGACCGAAAGATAAGTCTCACACTTCGAAGGATGCTCGAAGGATGACTATCTGTCGAACCTCCTTTGGTCGAAAGATGATCTTTCGACTTCGAAGGATATCTTTCGAACTAGCTCTGACACAGTTGACAAAACGGACAGTTTGGTGAAAAGTTGACGGGTTGGTGAGAACTTTCGGCAGAAAGTATGTTCAGACCATATCTTTCAGGTCTGAACATGCAGGTTTTTCACCAAACAAGTAATGATCAAATATTTTAATCAGTTTACAACTTCCAACACACAAACACTTCTCAAAATTCAATTTTAAGATCAAAAGTGTAGTTTTTATGAAGAACACTATGAAGATCTCAAGAACACTTATAAGTTTTCGGTGAAATATAAAATTCCAAACACAAGATTTTGCTAGAATGTTTAACGAAAAACAAAAACAACAAGGTTTTCAACAAAACACCAAGCAAAAACAGTCCGGTTTTCCAGAAAATATAAACTTTAAAACCCGAGAAACAGTCCGAAAACACCTCGGTTTTAACAAGGATAAGAGCCAAGGCTCTGATACCACTTGTAGGTCCGGCTAGGGGAGGATCTAGTCGCCTAATCCTTGTATACTAACCACTCCGGTTGTGCGGAATCCAACCGAAATAGCAAACCGAGATAGAACACGCAATAACACGACACGCAAAGTTCAACGATTAACACCACTTGTATTAAACGTATGAAAGGTCCGTTACAAGCACAAGGTTTACAAATCAGTTCTGCAAACTCTCTCTAGTGTGTGTGCGTTTCTGCTCTCTAAGTGTCCAACTTCTGTCTCTGTGTCTAACTATGGGTCTGTTTCTCTCACTTTCGAAAAGAACACAACACACGGGTATTTATACCCAAACCAGCAGGTCTGGTCGAAGGATCATGCATACCGGTCGAAAGATCATCTTTCGACCAGGAACAGCTCGAACGATCAACATGTACCACGAAGGATGTGATCTTTTGTGGTCCATCTTTCGAGCTCATTATCATCGAAGGATATAAGTGATCCTTCGATGACCATCCTTCGAACCAAACAAATTACACACATAATGTTGACTGTTTGGCCAAGTCAAACCGGAGGATGGTTGACTTGGTCAAACTTACAGACTAACAAAGACATCGTTTTACATTGTGACCGAATACAGACAAAGTGCAGACATAAGTGCACCAACACCAATAATCCAACCAATATGTTCATAACATTCATACACATATCATGTATACAATCATTTACACAACACATGTATTACACATCAAATATTTATAAAACACACTTGCAAATAAGTACGAGGTTAAATCGAGTAGAGACCTTGAAAACTCGGGTTGTCACATTATCCCCAACTTGAAAGAAATTTCGTCCCGAAATTTAGCACGTGGTTACTGAGGAAGCTAGTTGTGTTGTGTTGTTTCCTGGGGTGTCACATCACCCCCCCGTTGGTTTGGAATTTCGTCCCGAAATTCTGTAGTAGCTTCAGCCTCAGTAGTGGTTGCACTGTTTCCGAATAACTGGGGATACTTGAGTTTCATTCGATCTTCTCGTTCCCAGGTGAACTCTGGGCCACGACGGGAGTTCCAACGAACTCGAACAAGAGGTATTCTAGTGTGCTTGAGGACCTTAACATCCCGGTCCGTGATTTCAACTGGTTCCTCGACGAATCGCAACCGCTCGTCGATAGTGAACTCCTTCAAAAGAACTATGAGGGTCTCATCTGACAGACACTTCTTCAGATTCGACACGTGGAAAACGTTGTGAACTGCAGTGAGTTCAGCTGGTAAGTTTAGTCTGTAGGCCACCCTGCCTATCTTCTCAATAATTTCGAACGGTCCGACATATCGCGGATTAAGTTTGCCTCGTTTTCCAAAACGAACAACACCCTTCCAGGGTGAGACTTTGAGTAGTACCCGCTCCCCAACCTGGAGCTCGAGTGGTTTCCTGCCCTTATCGGCGTAGCTTTTCTGACGGTCACGAACTGCCGCCATTCGTTGTCGTATTTGAGCAATTCGTTCTGTTGTGTCTACCACAGGTTTTGGACCAGTGATCTGACTATCTCCCACCTCTGCCCAACAAAGAGGTGACCGACATTTACGCCCGTACAATGCCTCAAACGGAGCAGCTTTAATGCTGGTGTGGTAGCTGTTATTGTACGAAAATTCCACAAGTGGCAGATGCTTTTCCCAGCCGTTGCCAAAGTCAATCACACATGCCCTAAGCATGTCTTCAAGGGTCTGGATGGTGCGTTCAGACTGCCCATCCGTTTGCGGGTGATAAGCTGTGCTCATGTCTAATCGTGAGCCGAAGGATTTGTGCATCGCTTGCCAAAGTTCTGAAGTGAAACGTGCATCACTATCGGAAATAATAGAGGTGGGCACCCCGTGCCTCGAAACCACTTCCTTCAAGTAAACGTCTGCTAAAGTAGAGAACTTGTCTGCTTCCTTGATAGCTAAGAAGTGTGCAGATTTGTGAGTCGGTCCACGATCACCCAAATAGTATCGTTACCACGTTGAGATCTAGGCAGGCCAGTTACAAAATCCATGGAAATTTGCTCCCATTTCCATTGTGGTATCTCTGGTTGTTGGAGTAGGCCCGATGGTTTCTGATATTCCGATTTGACTCTCGCACAAGTCAAACACTTGCTAACGTAAGTTGCTATATGAGCTTTCATGCTAGGCCACCAATATGTAGTTCTCAAGTCGTGGTACATCTTATCCGAACCAGGATGTAATGAGTAGCGAGACTTATGAGCTTCATCCATTACAAGCTCGCGTAAGTTACCATAGAGTGGGACCCAAATGCGTCCTGTTACATAGTAGGCGCCGTCTGTCTTTTGTTCTAACCGTTGCCTTGAGCCACGTAGGGCTTCAGCCCTGACGTTTTCTGGTTTCAATGCTTCTACCTGAGCATCTCGTATCTGTGAAGGAAGACTAGACTGAATAGTGAGTTGCAACGCTCGTACACGCCTAGGTGTAGTATCCTTTCGACTAAGGGCGTCGGCCACCACATTGGCTTTGCCCGGATGGTACTTCATAGCACATTCGTAATCGTTCAGTAACTCGACCCATCGTCGTTGTCGCATGTTCAATTCTTTCTGCTTGAAGATATGCTCGAGACTCCTGTGATCGGTGTAGATGGTGCACTTGGTACCGTACAGGTAGTGTCGCCATATCTTGAGCGCAAAAACAACAGCTCCCAGCTCTAAATCATGTGTAGTGTAATTCCGTTCGTGAATCTTAAGTTGGCGTGAAGCATAAGCAATGAATTTATCCCGTTGCATCAACACACATCCAAGACTCTGAATAGATGCATCGCAGTAGACTACAAAGTCGTCTGTGCCTTCAGGCAATGAGAGGATAGGTGCGCTACAAAGTCTATCCTTTAAGTGCTGAAACGCTGTTTCCTGTGTATTACCCCAACGGTAAGCAACACCTTTCTGTGTCAGTTGTGTAAGCGGCTGTGCAATCTTTGAGAAGTCTTTAATGAACCGTCTGTAATAACCTGCCAAACCCAAGAATTGGCGTATTTCCGTTGGTGTACACAGTGCAGGCCAGTTCCTGATCGAGTCTACCTTGGATGGATCAACATGTATCCCACCCTTGTTTACCACATGGCCTAGAAAGTGGACTTCACGAAGCCATAAGTCGCATTTTGAAAACTTGGCGTACAACTGTTCTGTTTGAAGAAGTTCCAATATAAGTCGTAAATGTTGCTCGTGTTCCTCCTGACTCTTAGAATAGATCAGGATGTCGTCGATGAAAACAATAACAAACTTGTCTAAGTAAGGCTTGCACACTCTGCTCATTAGATCCATGAAGACTGTCGGTGCATTCGTTAACCCGAATAGCATGACAAGAAACTCGTAGTGGCCGTAACGAGTTCTGAATGCTGTTTTTGAGACGTCCTCATCCCGGACTCTCAGTTGATGGTAGCCTGACCTCGGATCAATCTTCGAGTAGTAGCTCGACCCTTGCAGCTGGTCGAACAAGTCGTCAATGCGTGGAAGAGGATAGCGATTCTTCACGGTCACCTTGTTCAATTCTCGGTAATCCATACACATGCGGAAGGTACCGTCTTTCTTCTTCACAAACAATACTGGAGCTCCCCAGGGCGAAGAGCTAGGACGTATGAAACCCTTTTCCAAGAGTTCTTGTAATTGCTTAGATAGTTCTTCCAGTTCGGTTGGAGCTAAGAGATAAAGTGCTCGAGCTATTGGTGCTGCTCCTGGAGCTAGCTCGATCTGAAATTCGACCTGGCGATGAGGCGGTAGCCCAGGTAACTCTTCAGGAAACACTTGAGGAAAGTCGCGTACAACTGGAATATCCTCTAACTTCTTCTCTTCCGTAGATGTATCAGTAACGAGTGCTAATATAGCAGTGTGGCCCTTTCGCAAACACTTCTAAGCTTTCAGGAAGGAAATGATGCCACTCACGACACCACTCTTGTTGCCTTGAACTTCGAGAGGTTCTTTTCCAGTACGGGGAATGCGAATGATCTTCTCCTTGCATAGGATCTCTGCTTGTTGTTGGGATAACCAATCCATACCAATGACGATGTCAAAACTACCCAGAGTTATGGGAATGAGGTTGATGGAGAATGTCTGACCAGCTAAGACGAGGTTACAACCCTTGACTACCAGAAGATTGCTGACTAGGGTTCTGATAGTCATCAATCTTTCGCTGCCGTCCCTGGGACTGAACTGAAGTTGAACCCTTGCTGGAGGTTCCATCCCTCTTTCTCTTGTTGTCACAGGGAATAGCAGAAGTAGTAGTAGTAGCACCAATTCGTTTAGGCAGCTTGTTCTGTTCCACTGCCTGGTCTGTGAGACGATGAGCAAGGCGAGTAACATCTTGAATAGTAGCAAGGTTAGCAGAAGTCACATGACTTTGAATCTCTGGTACTAAGCATTTGAGGTACAACTCAATGCGCTTGATGGGAGGATCCACCATAGTTGGACACAACACTGCCAGTTCGTTGGATCGTTTCGTGTAAGCTTCTATTTCTGACCCCGTCATCTTCAGGTTAGAGGACTCCACTTCCAACTTGTGGATGTCATCACGACTACAGTATTCACGTTTGATCAGTTCCTAAAAATCATTCCATGGGGTGGCATTAGCAGCCGCCAGCCCCAGCATCTGAACTTGCGCGTTCCACCAAGTTAGCGCAGTGCCCTCGAGAGTACCAGTGGCATACTTCACCCTACGAGCCTCAGGGCATTCACGCATCTCGAAGACAGAATCAAGCTTTTCAAACCAATGTAGGAGTCTAACGGCTCCTTCAGTGCCACTAAAAGTACTAGGACGACAGTCCATGAAAGTTTTGAACGTGCACACAGGTGACTGAGCGTGTTGACCTGTCGTGTGCGTACGAGTAAACATACTTAAGCACGAGTGTTGGTTTACGAGAGTAGGATCTAAAGATCCTAGAGTAAGTGGTGATGGCAGGTTATACCTCCTGCCTGGGCAGCTGCGTGTGCTGCAGTGACTTGTTCAGTGATCAAAGCCGCCAACTGGGCTTGAGTTAGGTTAACACGTCCACTCATGATCTTATGTCAAAGGAAACATGAGTGAGAAAGGTTCGCGAAAGTGCGATGACAGAAGAGTGTAAGCACATAAATGTTCTCAAACAATAGTTGTTATGGTTATCTAAGCATAGCATGAGCAAAGTTCTATGTAATCTAGCAAGTAGGCAATGTAAATATAAATCATATCACCTAGCATGTAGATTCTTGCACGTGGAGCGAAGCGTCATTGTGGATCGTAGAGCACTGTTCAGGTTATAGTCTGGTTTTAACAAAAACTGTTTCCCTTATTAAAACCAAGTTCGCTATAACCAATGGCTCTGATACCAATCTGTCACACCCCGAAAATCCACACGCGGAGTACCACCGCTTGGAGGCGTGACATGACCAGGATCAAGCCACCAATCATATTGAACATATAAGTAATAAGTAAAAGTAAATGTAATCCATCACAATACAATTGGTGTCCAATCAAAAACATAGTATAGGTAGCGGAAACATAGTATAAAAAATCCAACACAAGTGTTTAGTTCAAAGAACCATAATGTTTTCATAAAAGCATCCACAATCCGTGCCCACAACGACCGCGCCTCCCGTGCAAGCTCCATGAGTACCTACGGTCCTGCAAGGCATGTAACAGAAAGTCAACAACTAGTTGAGCGAGTTCACAGTAAGTAAGTTCGTTGCATAACTATGCGTTATTAACTAAGCCGTTGTGTAGATTCAATTGGTGGGGGCTTCCCATGTTGTATGTACTATCAGTGGGGGCTTCCCATGTTTGTATTTACTATCAGTGGGGGCTTCCCATGTTTGTATTTTCTATCAGTGGGGGCTTCCCATGTTTGTATTTACACTAGACTATTTGTAACCATAAGTGTTCTTCTTAACCCGAGAACAGTAGTACGTACAAGGTTTACGTAGGTTTTATGTAAGTGCCCTTCTTTACCCGAGGACAGTGGTACGCGTGGGGTTTATGTAGGTTTTACGTAAGTGTCCTTCCTGACCCCGGAAGACAGTAGCATGTGTGAGTTTACGTAGGTTTTACGTAAGTGTCCCTCGAAACCTGAGGACAGTGGTAAGTACTTGTTTACGTAGGTTTTACGTAAGTGCCCTGCTTAAGCCGAGGATGATGGTAGATAGTCTAGTAGCCGTGTAAGTACGAGTAATTCTTAAATCCCATCATTCAACCCATTCCCAATCCCCGGGAATCCCATGCCTTGGTAAGAGTGTGAACTCACCTTGGTTTGCTCGGTATGCTAAAGTATGTTCTCAAGTAATCAGTCAAGTCCTATATTTATACACGTGTGTTCAATCAGTATAGGATTGTAAGGTTTCGCATGCAATCAATATCACAGAGTGTGTTTGGCAGTTAATCACATGTACACATAAACAGTTAGTCAATCCATACAAGATTCCAAGTTACATGCAAGTTCCTTAGCTAATATATCATGCTTAACAGAGTAACATATTTTAACAGAGTTAACATACTAACCAAGTTAACTAGCCAGCAGATTCAACATACTAGTACACTAACAGACTTAACGGAGTTTTCATAGTTATCATAACAATGTTAAATACATAACAGGGTTAATCAACATCAACAGAGTAAATTAACTAACAAGGTTAACTGAGCTAACAGAATTTATAACTGGAACCCCTTCAACGAAAACCACAAACTGCAAGACAACTTTGACGAAAACCCTTCAGGCGACGAAATCCCAAAGGGTTTTCGTCGAGCTTAAAGTAGGACGAAATCACCTAGGATTTCGTCTGGTCCCTGTGTTTTCGTCGGGCATCCTCATCATCAATGAGTTACAATCAGCCGCAACCCTAAACCACAACAACAGTTATCTAATAATGATTCCAATCGTACCAACCATCTACTCATATAATCATTCTATTGGACCGAGACAATGAATCCGACACTATTTCTAAATCAATTGATATAAGAATCCTCATGATGTCATAGTTGACTCTACCATTTTGATTGGACCAAAATAAATCATGTTAGCCGACAAGTCAATTAATTGACACACAACAATTTATTTCAATATTTAACATTCATGAAATACATACTGACAATTCAATATATTAATCACATGGCTTGATCAGATTCACATGCCTACAATTCCCAAGGCAATAATTATATACTACCAAGACACAAGCATTACATCATAAATCGATCATCATTAACAGTTGAACAACAAGAAAACCCTACTGATTTGTTTTACAGCTACACAAACCGATTTCAACCAGGCATACAATCATCACTAAGTCATTGTGATTATCAAGCATTCTAACCATCATAAACTGTTACGTGATCAAATCCTCATATCATAGTATCACAGTACATAACATTCATCAATACCTAACATTCATCACAGAACATAACACTTAACATGCTATCCCAATCCTGATCATGTTCATATCATACACGACAAATCATTTAATCCTATCATGTTTCGTATACAGTTACATAACTGATCGATTATATCCAATTCTTTCAAGAACACAAGCAACAACATAACAATGTAATCAGATCTGAAACAACTAGTTGTGAAAGTCACTAACCGACTCAGAATAATCAACAAGGAATCTGGCTTCGAATGAGGAGAGGGCTGCCGTCAGGTTTCAAAACAAACGAGAGAGAGTGTGATAGGTGTCTAGGGTTTTCTGAATATAACTCTCGTAAAGGTTGTGATAATATATGTGATTCACTACTGGGCCTAAAGCCCAGTTTGATTTCATCGGCCACAAGAGGACGAAAACACATAAGTGTTTTCATCAGGAAGTATTTTCGGCTGGGTGAGGGTGTTTTCGGCAAGAACTCTAACATTTGTTTTACATTATAAAATCCAATAATCCAACCAATATGTTCATAACATTCATACACATATCATGTATACAATCATTTACACAACACATGTATTACACATCAAATATTTATAAAACACACTTGCAAATAAGTACGAGGTTAAATCGAGTAGAGACCTTGAAAACTCGGGTTGTCACACTGCAGCACTCGCAGCTGCCCAGGCATGAGGTATAGCCTGCCATCATAACTTACTCTAGGATCCTTAGATCCTACTTTCGTAAACCAACACTTGTGCTTAATTTGTTTACTGTTACGCACACGACAGGTCAACACGCTCAGCCTCCTGTGTGTACTTTCAAGACCTTTATGGACTGTCGTCCTAGTACTTTCAGTGGCACTGAAGGGGCCGTTGGACTCCTCCACTGGTTCAAGAAGCTCGAATCGGTCTTCGAAATGTGTGAATACCCTGAGGCTCGTAGGGTGAAGTACGCCACTGGTACTCTCGAGGGCACTGCGCTAACTTGGTGGAACGCGCAAGTTCAGATGCTGGGGCTAGCGGCTGCTAATGCCACCCCATGGAATGATTTTAAGGAACTGATCAAACGTGAATACTGTAGTCGTGATGACATCCACAAGTTGAAAGTGGAGTTTTTTAACCTGAAGATGACGGGGTCAGAGATAGAAGCGTACACGTAACGATCCAATGAACTGGCGGTGTTATGTCCAACTATGGTGGATCCTCCGATCAAGCGCATTGAGCTGTACCTCAAAGTCTTAGTACCAGATATTCAAAGTCATGTGACTTCTGCTAACCTTGCTACTATTCAATATGTTACTCGTCTTGCTCATCGTCTCACAGACCAGGCAGTGGAACAGAACAAGCTGCCTAAATGTATTGGTGCTACTACTACTGCTACTTCTGCTATTCCCAGTGATAACAAGAGAAAATGGGATGGAACCTCCAGCAAGGGTTCGACTTCAGTTCAGTCCCAGGCACAGCAGCGAAAAATTGATGACTATCAGAGCCCTGGTCAGCAATCCTCTGGTAGTCAAGGGCAGGGTGGATATCGGGGAAACCACCCAAAGTGCAACAGATGCAACAGGCACCACAGTGTTCAGTGCAACAGGGGTCGTTGTCAGAGGTGTCTCAAAATGGGTCACGAAGCTAAGGATTGCAGGAGCTCACGACCTGCGAATCAGAACCAACAACAACAACCACCCGCTCCACAGAACAAGCAGCAACAGCGAGGAAACAGGGGATGCTTTCAGTGTGGTGCTGAAGGCCACTTCAAGCGGAACTGTCCTCAGTTAAACCAGAATTAGAACAACAACAACAATAATCAAGGCAATGGGAACAACAATGGGGGAAACAACAATGGCAACGGCGCCAGGGGTCGAGTGTTCGTGATGGGTTAGGGTGACGCAAGGAATGATCCTAACGTAGTGATGGGTAAGTTCCTTCTCGACGACTTTTATGTTACTGTTTTATTTGATTCGGGTGCCGATACCAGTTATGTATCTCTAAAAGTTAGTCAGATGTTAAAACGTACACCAACTCCCTTAAACACCAAACATGTCATAGAGTTAGCAAGTGGTAAAAGTGTAGAGGCCACTCACATAGTCAAGGGTTGTAATCTCGTCTTAGTTGGTCAGACATTCTCCATTGATCTCATTCCTATAGTTCTGGGTAGTTTCGACATCGTCATTGGGATGGATTGGTTATCCCAACAGCAAGCAGAGATCCTATGCAAAGAGAAGATTGTTCGTACTCCCCGTTCTGGAAAGAACCTCTCGAAATTCAAGGCGACAAGAGTGGTGCTGTTGTGGGCATCATCTCCTTTCTTAAGGCCCAGAAGTGTTTGCGAAAGGGTCACACCGCTATCTTAGCACTTGTTTCGACGCATCAACGAAAGAGAAGAAGATAGAGGATATTCCAGTTGTACGCGACTTTCCTCAAGTGTTTCCTGAGGAATTACCTGGTCTACCGCCTCATCGTCAGGTCGAATTCCAGATCGAGCTAGCTCCTGGAGCAGCACCCATAGCTCGAGCACCTTATCGCTTAGCTCCAACTGAGCTGGAAGACCTATCCAAGCAATTACAAGAACTTTTGGAAAAGGGTTTTATTCGTCCTAGCTCTTCGCCCTGGGGAGCTCCAGTATTATTTGTGAAGAAGAAAGACGGTACCTTCCGCATGTGCATAGACTACCGCGAACTGAACAAGGTGACCGTGAAGAATCGCTACCCTCTTCCACGCATTGACGATTTGTTCGACCAGCTGCAAGGGTCGAGCTACTATTCAAAGATTGATCTGAAGTCAGGCTACCATCAACTGAGAGTCCCGGATGAAGACGTCTCCAAAACAGCATTCAGAACTCGCTACGGCCACTACGAGTTTCTGGTTATGCCATTCGGGTTAACAAACGCACCTGCAAGCCTTCATGGATCTTATGAACAAAGTGTGCAAGCCTTACCTTGACAAGTTCGTTATTGTTTTCATTGACGGCATCCTGATCTATTCGAAGAGTCAGGAGGAACACGAGCACCATTTACGACTCATTTTGGAACTCCTTCGAGCAGAACAGCTGTACGCCAAGTTTTCAAAATGCGACTTCTGGCTTCGTGAAGTCCACTTTCTAGGCCACGTGGTAAACAAGGATGGGATTTATGTTGATCCATCTAAGGTAGACTCGATTAAGAATTGGCCTGCACCGCGTACACCAACGGAAATCCGCCAATTCTTGGGTTTGGCGGGCTACTATAGAAGGTTCATCAAGGATTTTTCCAAGATTGTGCAACCTCTCACTTTACTAACGCAGAAAGGCGTCACCTATCGTTGGAGTAATGCTCAGGAATCAGCATTTCAGCACTTAAAGAATAGGCTCTGCAGCGCACCTATTCTCTCATTGCCAGAGGGCACAGACGAATTTGTGGTCTATTGTGACGCATCAAGTCAGGGTCTTGGTTGTGTATTGATGCAACGGGATAAAGTCATTGCTTACGCCTCACGCCAACTTAAGATTCACGAAAGAAACTACACTACACACGATTTGGAGCTGGGAGCTGTTATTTTCGCACTTAAGATATGGAGACATTACCTGCACGGTACCAAGTGCACCATCTACACCGATCACAGGAGTCTCAAACATATCTTCAAACAGAAGGAATTAAACATGCGTCAGCGTCGATGGGTTGAGCTTTTAAACGATTACGAATGTGCTATAAAGTACCATCCGGGCAAAGCCAATGTTGTGGCTGACGCCCTCAGTCGAAAGGATACGACACCTAGGCGTGTGCGAGCACTACAACTCACTATCCAATCTAGTCTTCCTGCACAGATACGAGATGCTCAGGTAGAAGCATTGAAACCAGAAAACGTCAGGGCTGAAGCTCTACGCGGCTCAAGGCAACGATTAGAACAAAAGGAAGACGGCGCCTATTACGTAACAAGACGCATTTGGGTCCCACACTATGGAAACTTACGCGAGCTGGTGATGGACGAAGCACATAAGTCTCGCTACTCAGTACATCCTGGTTCGGATAAGATGTACCACAATCTCAGAACTACGTATTGGTGGCCTAGCATGAAAGCACACATAGTAACTTACGTTAGCAAATGTTTGACTTGTGCGAGAGTCAAGACTGAATATCAGAAACCATCGGGCCTACCTAGATCTCAACGTGGAAATGATACTATTTGGGTGATCGTGGATCGACTCACAAAGTCTGCACACTTCTTGGCTATCAAGGAAACGGACAAGTTCTCCACTCTAGCAGATGTTTATCTTAAGGAAGTTGTCTCGAGGCACGAGGTGCCAACCTCTATTATTTCCGATCGTGATGCACGTTTTACTTCAGAACTATGGCAAGCAATGCACAAATCTTTTGGCTCTCGATTAGACATGAGCACCGCTTACCATCCGCAAACAGATGGGCAGTCTGAACGCACCATCCAAACCTTAGAAGACATGCTGCGGGCATGTGTAATCGATTTCGGCAACGGCTGGGAAAAACACCTCCCGTTAGTGGAGTTTTCGTATAATAACAGCTACCATACCAGCATTCAAACCGCTCCATTCGAGGCACTGTACGGGCGTAAGTGCCGATCACCTCTCTGTTGGGCAGAAGTTGGCAACAGCCAAATCACTGGCCCAGAACTCATGGTTGATACTACCGAAAGAATTGCTCAGATACGACAACGCATGGCGGTGACTCGCGACCGTCAGAAAGCCTATGCAGACAAGCGCAGGAAACCACTCGAGTTCCAAGTTGGGGATCGAGTGCTACTCAAAGTCTCACCCTGGAAGGGTGTGGTTCGTTTTGGTAAACGAGGCAAGCTCAATCCGCGATATGTCGGACCGTTCGAAATCATTGAGAAAATAGGCAGGGTGGCCTACAAACTAAACCTACCAGCAGAACTGAGTGCAGTTCACAATGTATTTCACGTGTCAAATCTGAAGAAATGTCTATTAGATGAGACCCTCATAGTTCCTTTGAAGGAGCTCACTATCGACGACCAGTTGCGATTTGTCGAGGAACCAGTTGAAATCACGGACCGAGACGTTAAGGTCCTCAAGCACACCAGAATACCTCTTGTTCGAGTTCGTTGGAACTCCCGTCGTGGCCCAGAGTTTACCTGGGAACGAGAAGATCAAATGAAACTCAAGTATCCCCAGTTGTTTGGAAACAGTGCAACCACTACTGAGGCTGAAGCTACTATAGAATTTCGGGACAAAATTCCAAATCAACGGGGGGATGATGTGACACCCCAGGAAAACCAGTAAACTACACAACACAACTAGCTTCCTCAGTAACCACGTGCTAAATTTCGGGACGAAATTTCTTTCAAGTTGGGGATAATGTGACAACCCGAGTTTTCAAGGTCTCTATTCGACTTAACTTTGTACTTGTTGGCAAGTGTGTCTTTGTATTTATTTGTTGTGCAATATACGTGTTGTTTATATGTCCTTGGTGTGCATTATGTTGGTGCATGTTAATAATATGCTAGGTATTAATATTATGGTTATATATTTGATAACAATGAAATGTAGTTTTGGCCGAAACCACCCCACACGAAATCACTACCAGCCGAAAACACCCACACCTGAAGACACCCCTTGGTGAAAACCCCTACCCCACGAAAACACCCATGATGAAAACACTTTAAGTGTTTTCGTCCACTGCTACTGTCGAAAACAACTCATGGGCTTCGGCCTAGTAGTGTTTGAATATAGGATTTGTTTTAATCAGTGTACGTAATCGATAACTGGCAAACCCTAATCATCTTTTGACTTCTCTCTCTCACTCTCTTTTGACACCCGACGACAGCCCTCCTCTTAGTCGAAGCCAAATCTCTCTTGTTTGATCCTCGGTTAGTGATCTACATGTTCAGTGACTTAAATGCTTAACATATGTTTATGATGTAATCTTGTTTTGTTGATTTGTCACTTATGGAATGTTTAATCATGATGTATTGTCATAACTGTGATTATTTTATGAACATAATACGGGATGATCATGATCGTTATATACGTATATTTTTTGTCTACAAACTGTCATGTATATGGATTTGATGTAGTGATTATGTATAATAAGTAAAAGTTTGTGTAAAGAACCATGATCAAGGATAGTGTGAGATAATGTTTGCATATGGTTGGCGGCTACTGACTTCTTGTGCATGTGATTGTGATGTTCAAAGTTGCCAGATCATCATTCAGTCCACTAATTCGATAATTTGCATGTGAAAATTTATTGAGTGGATTGCATGTGTATATTATATATTGTTAACAAGTGCTATATGATAGTGAGTGGGTTATATAATATTGGCTGTGTTATATGATATGGATGTTTATTAAAGGACTGATGATTGAATACATGCTGTTTGATTTAAATTGATTGAATTGGTTTTCCTATGCACTGTGTAACTTGTATATGAAGAATAAAATTTGTGGATTGTATTTGTATTTAATGGACCACATAAAATTGTTGATCAAACATGTGTAAATTAGTTTCTTAAAAACTGGACCATTCAACGTGGCTAAATCAGTGAATCATGGGCTGCAACTTTTAATTGGGGATGCATAGTGGGCCGAAGATTTAAGTATACGGACCCGGTTAACAATAATGGATTAGGATTGTTTGATTATATGAATGAATAACCATGTTATAGCAAACTGTGAAAGACACTTATGTGAATGTGAAGCATGAATTGCATGAAATTGATTAATTGCTTCCGTGATACATGAGGTTAACTGCCAAGCACTATGTGATGTTAGATTTACATGCGAGTCATTACGAACGAAACTGATTTTATATACGTGCGTACTATAGGTCGTGACTGATTATTTGTGAGCATGTATTTCTTTAGCATACCGAGCAAACCAAGGTGAGTTCACACTCCATCCAAGGCATGGGATTCCCAAGGGTTGGGAATGGGTTAAAGAACTGAACGGTAACTACAAACTTGCGTATTCCCCATACAACAGGATACGTACGACCATAAGACCATCACTCTATCATTTTAAGTCCCTCATTTATCGACTTAATCGTCGAGGCCTATGGCGAGCGGGTCATTAGTAGATAGCGCTATTAGGTTTAACAAACCTCACACCGTGTCGTCCGAACAGGCGTGTACTAATGGACTATGGGCAAAGGGTCAATGCTGATAGACATTGACTTAGGGCACCTCTTACATTTTCGTAGCAGTCGATACGCGTGGTCTAGTAACACATGGGAAGCCCCACTAATCTTCGCAAACATGTCTGGGAGACCGCGATATGGATTAATACGATACATGGTTTACAAACGAACATATGATTACGAAACGAATGCTATAACTAAACAACCAACTGTGAACTTGCTCAACTTTGTTGTTGACTTGTTGTTACATGCCTTGCAGGTCGTTAGGTACTCTTGGATCTTGCACAGGGAGGCGCGGTCGATGTGGGACATGGCAGTGTGTGCCATGCTAAAAACATTACTTTATTTCGTACTTAATACTTTCATTTGGGTTTTACAATTATACTTCCGCTAAATACTTAATTACATTTTGATTTGAAACACCTTTCATATTGTATGTTTGAATTTTACTTACTACTCGTTACGTTCAATATGATTGGTGGCTTGATCCTGGTCAGTCACGCCTCCAAGCGGTGATACTCTGCGTGTGTATTTTTGGGGGTGTGACAAACATGGTGGATACGCCGCTGGTACTTCTTATATATAAGTGTTCTTATTTTATTATTCTTGTAGTGTTATCTGGATCACTTTAGGATTTTGTGTATGATTGTTTCAATGTTCGAGTATCGAAATCTTCATAGAATTTCACATATTTTTATATGTTAGATTCTTAGAAAGATATATGAAGTATTATTATGACTCATTGAGTTGATTTATATAATACCTACATTAGTTTTGATTTATTTCAACACAATTATTATTAATCTTTTATTGGATTTCTAATAACATATTGACGAGTTTTTATGATGATTTAAACAAGATTACAATGTAAGGCATAAAAATGACTTAGTAATAATCATATTGCCATATACAAAACCTATTTTGTCACGAGTTTTCATAATTAAGATTATGTAATGCAATACTAAATTTTTTCCATTCTTTGGCTTCAAGATTTATTTTCGATTGACAGCTCTCGTAGCTGTTAAAGTATTGTAATACCAAATGTTTTGCCATTTACTTGGCTAATAAAACCTATGTATTCGCCGGCATTTTTATGATGACTTTTTTTCGTATATGTTTCAGGTTTTCGACTGTTTCAAGCATGCAACGCATAGGACTGCATTCGGGCCTTAGACTTCTAAAACAAAAGAACAATTACATGTATTCTTTGTTTGTAAAACGATGTTAATGATATTGAAACAATTTAGTACCAGTAGTTGTGAGCAATTTGTAACGTGACTCCCCGATATTTCCGTCGCGTGTTGTTGTATTTCGCGATTGGGTGTTACAGATTGGTATCAGAGCACTGGTTATAGGGAATTAGGTTATTAGCATGCCTTGAACCTAGTCTATAACCTTCCTAGGACCCAAACATGAGTAGACTTAGGACTTCTTTCCTAATCCTAATCCTTATTCGTGCCATAACTACTCTATGAATTACAAATCATCTAGCCTTAGATGATTTATCCTGAACCTTAGGCTTCATGCCTTAGGGTATTCCTCAAAATGTTTTCTTAAATGTTTTTTTCAAAATATTTCACTACATGTTTTATCTCAAACAATTTGTATCAAAAGATTTCTTAAATATTTTTCCTCAAATGTTTTTCATCGAAATATTGGGTTTTAATAAATGTGAACACATACAATCTGGAAGGGTGGATGCATGTACCCCGAGTTTTCTGTCTAAGGCTAGAGTGTTCGTACAAATCCGCATTATCTGACCAGTCACTCTTACCTGGGGACTCTTAGGGTGACTGTCCACTTATAGGCTAAAGCATGTCTTCGTGAAGCATTATAAAGACCTATCCATCTTGACCCTACCAAATGATTTCTAAACGACATTTGTAACACTACTCATTCATATTATCCTCGGTAATATGTTTGCTCTTCGCGACAACCGAAACAACTTTCGTTTCCCAATACTATCTCATCATATTACCTTCGGTGATATGTTTAATTCGATGCAGTTGAAATGAATTCCATTTCATTTCACGACACTACGAGATCCTATTTTATTTTCAAAACACTACCCTTGTCTTTCAAAATTTCAATTTTACCATTTGGATGAGAATTTTCAAAATTTCAAACACAAAGTTTCTTTGTTTTAAAAATGTAATTCCAAACATTTTGTCTTAAAAACCATAAATTTTTAACATGTAAAGAATTTTATAATACAAACCATTAACTCGGTTTGTATTCTCTCATCCAAAAATATTACAAAAGTTTATTTTCAAACAACACTTTTCTCCAAACAAAATCCACAACACTGTATAATCTAAATAAAAAAAGCGAGACTTATAAACAAGATTTGACTAAATCAAAGTTAACGCTAAATTTTCTAAGTACAAGAAATGAAAACCAAAACTACTAATGAGAATTCGAAAAGAACAAAGGCCGAATCTTCTAAAAATTCTAGGAAGCGCAAGACTTCAAAGAGTTTTGCAAATTCCTGCACCTGTTCCACTAAATTCGGTACCCTTTAAAGGATTTTATCATGGAAAGCAACCTCGGTGCAACCATTGCGACTATCATTATGCAACAAATTTCCCTTGTCGCCAGTGTACAATATGTGGTCTATTTGGACATCTAGCTGCAACCTGCCGTACCCAGAGTCGAGCAACCCCTACTCAGACTCGCCCTAGAGCATGTTTCAATAGTGGTGATCTAAATCATTTCAAGCGAAACTGCCCCAAGCTTGCCAATGCTAATGGACGAGTGTTCAACATCAATGAGGCTCAAGCTAATGATCAAGCCCTTATGATCATTTGAACCTCTATATTTTCTGTTAAATTTTCAAAACAATGTAAATTTCAAGAAGTTTATCTTTATCCTTGTTATTCATTTTCCATATTTCAAACTCTAATGTGATTACACTATGTGTGATTGCAATTACATGCTGGTTTTGAGGATTCCGTTCTTTAGGAACTAAATCTTATAATTTAGCATAATATAACTGCACTCTGGTACATTCGTACGAACGTGGTAACACGATCGATACGAATACTATGAACAAGTTATTATTGTTTTATGATCATAGCATTACATGCATGATTTGTTTATCTATATACTATAATAAGCATTTCCCATGTACAATATTGTAATTTTACTACCCGTATAAATTTCGAAGCAACATGTACAAGAGGGGAAAGCCATTCTAGAGGGGGTAAAGTTGCTCATATTCCAAAAAAATTTAAGACGCTCATGGGGTAAAATTGAGATTTCCGGCATTTGTGGATATGAAGCGTCTCACTTTCCCATTATCCTACCACCAAACTGTTGTGTTTCCTCTCAAAATATCCACCGGTTATGGTAGCTATGGCACTAATTGTTGAATAATACACAACAACAACAATACACCACCAACCGCCTTCAATCGTTGGAGCAAGCCTGGCGATGATGGCTTTGGAATTATCAGCTTTGCTCTCTTCGTTCTTCCTTTCTTGAGCCGGTTTGTGTTAGGGGTATCCAATTGCAAATGTAAACTACTATTTTTTTTCTTAAATGGAGTTGTTATTGTTGTTTGATTGAATAAACCTATGCACTTAGGGCTTTAGCAACTTCAGTTGTTTGTGATTAAGAACCAATACCAATATCTATATGTTGATATATAACCATTAGATCAATTTCATTCTAATTATGTTCTATTCGTATTTGTAATTGTATTTAAAAATACATATACATATATAAAAGAAAGTCACAATGATGTCGATGAACAGAGGAGCTGGGACACAAGTGGAATATAATGTTGAAAATTAGGGATTTTGAACAGGAGACTCTTCAAGTCATCTCAAAATTGGTATACAAACCTGTAAGTTCAAATATATTGTCGATACTAATTATCATTTTGTATTTTGTGTTGGTATTGCAACTTTGGTGATGCTCTAAATTCCATTATACAGAGATTGCCAGTATGGGCAACCTATCCGCTCTTTATCACCCATCGTTCCCTGCTACCGCCGTTTCACCCAACCCCACCTCCCCTGCCACCTCTGACCCGATCGACGGTTACCTTTCTGATGATCCTGCTCACGCTAAACGTCACCAAGATCGCAAAAAAGGTGCCGTTTATATCAATCTCCTCTGTTTCTTCAATCTTCTGATTGGATGATGTTCAATGAATAATGAATTCCAGTGCTAATTTGAACATATAGTTATTATATTAAATTTTGAAATGATGATAATTAGGATTTAGGATCCTGATCGTTGATTTATTATAGATTTTTTTTAATATTATGTCTGGTTACTGATGAAATTGGAGGAAATGTGGTTGTTGCTTTTCATTGGATAACTTTGCCTTTTATCACCTTTTGTTTTGATTTGCATCTTTGACATATTCTATTCCAAATTGATCAACCAAATTGAAACTGAAATTGAAATTCAGATTATAACCTTTCGCCGAAGTGGAGATGAAGATGTTACGATCTCCGACACCGGTAAGAGAAGGCGATTGGTGCTTCCGATCATCATGTCAATTTGGTGTTTATGTGGTCAATAAACGACAGTTCGATCTCAATCTGAAGGTTAGAATTCATAATAATATTCGTCTGTTTGATGTTCTATAAGCTTACGTAATGAATTTGTTTTCATTTTTGATTGTGACTCAGAATTATTAACATTCATTTTGATGAACGTTTGATTATAGGCTGATGGTTTCATGTTAGACGATGGCTCAGACGGGAATCTCTGCAAGGGATTTTGGTTTTGCTTGACCTAGGTGCCTAGACGTGCCCCTTGGTCGCCTTTTAATAAAACCTTATATTACAAAACCTGATGAGTTGTTACACGGGTTAACTGGGTCAATTTTAAAAAGCTGGTGAGTTGTTATAAGCTTCAACCATTGGGTGTTAAAAGGGTCACTTTCATGAACCTGGTAAGTTTTTATAAATGGGAACTAGCATTTTAATCTTATGCTAAAAAAATTGTACGGCTCTTTGTGTTGGGTCAAACAGGTCCAACCTTATAGAACAAGCCAATCGATTTGTTTTTAAATGCTCAAGCGTATAAATTATATTAAGAAAACATGTTACATTTTTTTAGTATTTTATATGTACATCAAATCTATCCTCATGAACAACACCAATTATAACTCTTTTCAAGCTTCACATATCATTCACCGATTTGATATTCACTATTTCGGCTACCTACTTCGAGATGCATGCTCTGTTTGGGTCGAATCTGCAACAAGGTAAAACCCGATAACCTCAGTTCATTACGTTTTGCACCTTTTACAAGATACACCTTTTTATATGGAGACACCTCGTATTCACAATAAGGCTACACTCTTGATTTTGTTTAACTTTCGTATAGATTACACTTGTACACCGACGGCATGACTGGACAAGTGGAAGCGCATCAATATTGTGGCCATCTGTCAGAAGAAATGCGACAATGTCTGATCTACAACCTGCCCGATGTCGATGCGCGGTTGATCGGGCTGGAATACAAAGTGACGGAAGAACTGTTTTTAGCTCTTCCGGACACAGAAAAACCGATGTGGCATAGCCACGAGTACGAGGTGACGAGCAGCGTGCTCTTTCTTCCTAATTTTGGCTCGCCCGGTTGAATGAAAAGATCTTGAGAAAGTGTCGAAAACGTGGGTTGACCCGTTAACCCGTTTAACTATTTAGAAAAAAACTTTTATATTTTTGTTTTTTTCGTTCTTATCTAAATTTCATTAGTGTTGTTCATCCACTTTTTTTTTATAAAATTTCACAGTTCTTGGAACCACTGCAGCTATGCTACAGACCACTATGTGCGTGTGGAGACCGTGTGATGGCTGATGGAAGCCTTCTTGATTTTCTAAGACAAGTGTCTACATTTGGACTATCACTTGTTAAACTTGATATAAGACAAGAATCCGAGCGCCACACAGATGTCCTTGGTGCATTCACTCAACATTTAAAAATCGGATCCTACCGTGAACGGTCAGAAGAAAAACGCCAAGAATGGCTTCTAGCTGAACTAAGTGGAAAACGTCCTCTTTTCGGCTCAGACCTCCCCAAAACCGAGGAAGTTTAGGATGTTGTAGACACATTTAATGTTCTAGCAGAACTCCCGTCCGACTGTTTCGGTGCTTACATCATCTCAATTGCCACATCACCTTCTGATGTCCTTGCTGTTGAACTTCTTCAACGCGAATGCCAAGTAAAACAACCGTTACGTGTTGTCCCCCTTTTTGAAAAAAATTTGCTGACCTGGAGGCTGCCCCAGCAGCCATGGCCCGCCTTTTCTCGATTGAGTGGTATGAGAACCGAATCTACGGTAAACAAGAAGTCATGATCGGGTACTCCGATTCGGGAAAAAATTCATTATACTTTTTTTATCTAGGGAACATGGGATCTTTAATTAAAGATTTTAGGCAAAAAAAAATTAATCTTGCATGAACTACAAAGTTAGCAGTAAATATTGATATGGCCTTAGGATTTTTTTAACAATTTCGATCAAGTATATGATGGTTTATTTGAGGCTCACATGCTATTTTTAATTAATGTAGTAGGTTAGTGTGTGTTAAATATGCTTTATTAAATAAAAGTACTTTAGAAGTCTTATTTATCTGCTAAAATAATTTAGGATGCTGTGAATTAAAAGTACACGTCAAGCAACTTGCAACTAGGGTGTAAATGAGCCAAGCCCTGCGTGAGCTACTAAAGACCGACTCACACCAAAAGCTCGAATCAAGCTGAGATTGAATGACCTCGGGCCGAGCTCAAGCTTGAATTGGAACTTGTTTATTTAATTATTTTGTGTACTTTCACAATTTTTGTATCTGTTGATCTTTAGGTGAAGTAAGTTACCATTCACAAAGTTAGCAAGTTGGAAACAAGGCTGACCACTCCATCAAAATTGAATCGACTAGCCATTTTGTACTTCACGGCTACATGGTGAACTCGGTAACCTGGGCGATCAAATGGCTACCTATGGTCAACTCGGTAACCGGGTGATTAACAAGCACCTTTCCTCAAAGTCCCACCAAGTTTTTTCAAACTTTGCTATATCCCTTGGTGTAACTGTATTAACTTGTACATCATGTTTTAAATGTGGTGTATTTGTTTGAATGACAAATCTTTTGTTTTTTTGTAAGTTTTGCTATTTTAGAAATATACCAATATGGTAATCTACCTTACGAGCATAGCAGATAGTAAGTGTTGCGGGTAAGTTTATGATATGTTCACGCCCTCGTACTATCGACTTCGCTGCAACTCGCGGGTCTCCCACTAGTCTAATATGTATAGTACATGATTGTAAATACAATTTGCTTCGTATGTTGATTTAACGTGCTTCGTTTGTTAACTTAGCATACCTAGCGCATGATTTGAAAACATTTTCCTCGATATGCTTATATTATGATGACAATGCATGATTTGTATATGTTGCATTTTACCTGTTTGGTTAACTATGAAATATATATAAATATTTGTACTAGAATAAAATACCTACTACTAAATTTGTTGTATGCAAAATAAGTAGTGCTATCATTGCTAGTATGAAATACAATTCGATTTGACAGATGTTATGTTGTGACAATGTTTATTTGATTTAGATGATAGTTCGACCTTATTATTTGTTTACCCTCGCTTAACAAGAGGAGCTATGTGGACCATGCGACGAAACGAGTAATTATGGGTGCACACTTAATTATGAGATTCGACGCATGAGAATCATAGTAAGCCTTGTTAAGTATGGTGGCATTAAATTTAGAGTGATTAAGGTAACGAGAGAAGTATGATGCGATAAGAACACGGTGGATACGCCGATGGTACTTCCTATATATAAGTGTTCTTATTGTGTTATTCTTCAGAACATTGCTAAGATCACTTAGTGATTTTATGTTATCTTGGACCATTAGGTGATTATGTGCTTAATTGCTTTTTGTGTGGTTATTTCCGATGGACAACAACAAGTACATTAATTAACTCAGTCGAGCCGACCGGGAGTATAATATGGTGTTAAAGGTGACGATCTTGATGCCATAGGTATGTTGACCCGTCTCCTATGCATGGGATGCTCATGGTGCGTTGGATGTACCTCGTGGGACGTTAGAAACCGTGTACGTGAAAGGCTTGAATGTACACCCCTTTGTTTGCTAGGGATTACACTAGGAGCTTAGTATAACATAGTGTCATACTTAAATGATTTTTGAACACTAGTCGACCTTCACAAGTTTCAAAGGGTTGAATACCTTAAGATACTTTGAATATCTCAAATCACATTTTGAATTCCCTGAAATTTCCAACACCAAATGATGCTCCGCATCTTTGGGATCTAGCAATCTGCTTATCCATCAGTTGTTTTAATTCCACTCTACGGTCTCCTTCGAATGAATTTCGGGATGAAATTTCCTGAAGTAGGGGAGACTGTGACACTTGTGCTCTGTAAACACCACACGATGTAGGACAAAATCTTTTATCAAAGAAACAATGTGTTTTGGTCTCAAAATTTGTTTATTTGTGTTTTACAATTTCACGTTTTGATTCTAGTTCATTTTCAAGCTTTAAATCGCTTTCTGGAAAGTTATACGCGAACTGTTGCGTAAACGTAATCAGTTTAATGCGGTAAAAACTCCAAAACAGTGACATAGGCTTATCATACCTTAAATAACTTTTATATAACTTAGAAATAGGTTTTGAAAGCTTTGGTGTGTCAAAAACAAGTTTATTCACTCTCAGGGACTATTTGCATCAAACTGCGAAAGTCTGCTGATTTGTATAGTGAAGAACATTCTGGAACTTGATCATAAGCTAAACGTACCCTAAATATCCTTTACCTAGCTTAGAAATAGGCTTTGAGGGGTTCGTTATGTGAAAATATGCGTACTTGATCAATAGGGACTAAAAGCATAAAAAACTGCGTAAGTTTGCATTTACGCGCATATCTTACGTTCTGAATATATCCGGACATCCAAAAATTTTTGTAATCATTAAAATATTTTATTTTAGTGTTTGGAATGTTAGAATTTCACTCGTCGCGTAATTTGGATCGATTTCGCGTTCGTTACGACTTTCGTCGTAATTAACCGAACAACGCGATTATACGACCAAACGAACCAACATCCGAGATGTTTTTTAGATAAATTTAACTTCCCTATACTTTAACTTCATTTTAGAGCCTTGAAATGGGGTTAACGGGGCTTAAACGTGTCAAAAATGCATCGGAAATCAGGTTTTAGACCTGCGGGGACTGTTTTTGACAATCTGTCAAAGTTCTCAGGCGGGACGCATAAGCCATGTATGGCTATTATGCGGGGCGCGACAGACCTGCAGACCAGATTCATTGAATTCAGCTTTGCAGCCTATTTCCACTGATTTCTACCATTCTTTTGCAATACTTGGCGCTTGTTTATGAGTTCCCATGGTATTTAAATCAGTGTGCCCAAGTGTAATGTCTAGATCGAAGCACGATTTACGAGAAACGATCCTAACGGTTCTCCGAAATCTATATAAACCCAAGCCTTTCATTTGTTTTCCTCACACTTGATCTGATTTATGCTCTATGTTGAAGCCTTTACTTCATACCTGAGTATTTTAGATCCAGTTCTTCATCGCTTGGAGCCTTTGTAAGTTTCTTTCATGCTTGTTATCGTTTTTCAAGCGTGAAAGTCAAACAGTGTTTGACTTTCTGCTTTGACCAGTCTTTGGTCAACACAAAGTTCATTTGAACTTTGCAACGTGAGCGTAATCACGATGGTTATAGCCCCTTGTGACTATACCTTCTGATTACCACGTTAATTAGGTATAGTGACGAGTCATAGTTTCGGTAAAAATACGTGCTTATGCGTATTTTGCAACCAAACTATTCTTGGGTATCAAAACCGTTTTTTTTATATCAAACTTGTTTTCTAACTTAGTTAAGCATGTTTTAACATGTTTAACTCGTCACTTTTAGTTTAGTGCTTATGTAGGTTCGTAAGATAAGCGGTCTAAACAACCGCTTAGACTTCCGAACCCGACCCGTTTGGTCGATCATTAGGATCCGACCAAACATATATTGTGACCATAGTTGTATAGGAAATAACCTTCCGAGGATAGGTTCCGATTTAGAATGCAGGCTTTGATAAACCATATCACATGAGTTCCAATACTCGTTTGGTTTACAAAACCTCATTATATCCGATCTTCCGATTTAGGTGTCGATTCGCTAACATAGTATATGTTACCCTAGGAACCGCTTCAACACTTGAACTCTTGGTCTTTTGAGCTTTGCTATACCCTTTGAATCGGAACTATACGCAATCCCAGGCGAGTACATAGTTCCCCTCTTTTACCGTTTTCAAATGTTTTGGGGTGATTCATATGTGTAATCGATTTGTTTCGAAATGTATGGCATGTATGTGTTTACTAAGTGCTTTTATGTGTATTATTCTGATTATGCAAATGAGATGTTTATCTGTATCCTTAAGTGATCTACCTATCTTCATAGTTAGATTCTTATAGGATATTTGAAGTACAGTCTTAGATCTTCCTATCTTCCTAGTAAGGCTTTTAAGAAGTACTTTGCGACTCGATGGTTGGTTGTGTGTAGATTATTGGTTATTTAGATAAGGAAACTAGATAATACAATAAGCACATAGTGGATACGCTGCTGGTACTTCCTATATATAAGTGTGCTTATTGTATTACCCTTCGTGGCGTTACCCCGAATCACCATTAGGATTTAGGATGTTGTGATACAGTGATTCGATGTGACAAGAACCTGATCCCTGAAGTATTCATCTATCTTCATAGCTAGATATACTTGTAGGATGTTTAGAGTACTAATAATGGAGCCCCTGTTTGGATTCATTGTGTACTTTAATGCATGTTTACGAGATGGAACAAGTTGACAATTATGTGTTTATGTGATAGTTGTGATTTAGATAACGAAACGGGTGTAATAAAATAAGAACATGGTGGATACGTTGCTGGTACTTCCTATATATAAGTGTTCTTATTTTATTATTCTTGTAGTGTTATCTGGATCACTTTAGGATTTTGTGTACGATTGTTTCAATGTTCGAGTATCAAAATCTTCATAGAATTTCCCATATTTTTATATGTTAGATTCTTAGAAAGATATATGAAGTATTATCATGACTCATTGAGTTGATTTATATAATACCTACATTAGTTTTGATTTATTTCAAAATAGTTATTATTAATCTTTGATTGGATTTCTAATAACATATTAACGAGTTTTTACGATGGTTTAAACAAGATTACAATGTAAGGCATAAAAATGACTTAGTAATAATCATATTGCCATATACAAAACCTATTTTGTCATGAGTTTTCATAATTAAGATTATGTAATGCAATACTAAATTTTTGCCATTATTTGGCTTCAAGATTTATTTTCGATTGACAGCTCTCGTAGCTGTTAAGGTATTGCAATACCAAATGTTTTGCCATTTACTTGGCTAATAAAACCTATGTATTCGCCGTCATTTTTATGCTGACTGTTTTTCGCATATGTTTCAGGTTTTCGACTGTTTCAAGCATGCAACGCATAGGACTGCATTCAGGCCTTAGACTTCTAAAACAAAAGAACAATTACATGTATTCTTTGTTTGTAAAACGATGTTAATTGTCACACCCCCAAAATCCACACGCGGAGTATCACCGCTTGGAGGCGTGACTGACCAGGATCAAGCCACCAATCATATTGAACATATAAGTAAATACCAAAAATTCATTCATCAATACGAAAGGTGTTTTCAAAACCAAACATCAACAAGTATGTAGCGGAAGCATAAGTATGTAAACCCAAAGTAAATCATAAATTCAAGTGTTTAGATAGTTAACATGGCATCATCGATCCATGTCCCACAACGACCTGCTCCTCCCCGTGCGAGCTCCAAATGTACCTAAGGTCCTGCAAGGCATGCAGCAGAGAGTCAACAACTAGTTGAGCGAGTTCACAGTTAATAAGTTCGTTATACAAATCATGTATGCATTTAGTGGGGGCTTCCCATGTAGGTAGGTGCTAATAGTGGGGGTTTCCCATGATCATATGTATTACTAGTGGGGGTTTCCCACGTTTAACTTTACTAATGGGGGTTTCCCATGTTTGTACTTACTAGACTATTTACAACCATGTGTTCTTCTAAATCCGAGAACAGGAATACGTACAAGGTCACGTAGGATTTACGTGAGTGCCCTTCCCCGAGGACAGTGGTACGTGTGGGGTTTACGTAGGTTTTACGTAAGTGTCCTTCCGACCCGGAAGACAGTAGTAGGTATTAGTTTACGTAGGTTTTACGTAAGTGTCCTCCCGACCCGGGAGACAATGGTAGATACTAAGTTACGTAGGTTTTACGTAAGTGTCCTGACTATCCTGAGGACGATGGTCTATAGTCTAGCAATAGTGTAAGTACGAGTAGTTATCCAATTCAAATAATCTAACCCAATTCCCAACCCGGGAATCCCATGCCTTGGCTGTGTGAACTCACCTTGGTTTGCTCGGCAGATACACAAAAGGGTTTCTTGAACTATGAGTGGTCAACCGCGTCCTAATAGGGTTACCATACAAGTCAGGTTTTGACTCAAGTAATGCACATAGGTTTACGCATAACTAATAGATTTCAAGCACGTATAGATCATGGCAGCATTTTAACAGTCAAACAATACATTCAACTTGTGCGATTTAAATCATAACAGCTCAATAAAAACATCCTCGGCCCAATTTAACAACACATAAGTGACTTGTGCGGTCCAGATTGGGTTGTGCGACTGACTTTGGGCTTGATCGGCCCAAATCAGCTTAACAACAACTAGCTTGTGCGACTCAGGTATCCTTGTGCGACTGTACATATCTTGTGCGATAGACAAGACTTATGCGACTGAAACTTGTGCGTCCAGATCAGGTCTTGTGCGACCTGATCTTGTGTGACCCGAGAGCTTGTGAAATCAGCTCTTGTGCGACTAGGGTCATGTGCGATTGTTTGTTTATTCCTAAAATCTTGCAATTGGTTACAACCATTTAACAGTTTCCAATTTTGTTATCAATTAACACAATCAATCAACAGTTTTCAAACCAATCCATCTAGCAGACTATCGATCAAACAAGCATATCTCAATTGTTTTCTAAAGAACCCTAATCGAACCATACATGAACACAACCTTTTTAACATGCAATCGGATTAAACCCCAAAGCATAACAACCTCGTAGCCTATCACTTCTAATACCCGAAACTATAACATCCGATTAACATAAACATATTCCAAAGCATACATACAACTGATTAATCAAGCATTCGGTTCTAGTTCATCATGTAATCAATTCAAAAACAAGCTATGATAACCGATTATCATCTTCACACACATCCGATTCACAAGAATAAATCATGCAGTACATCATTGTTCATCATACATGCAACCCTAATCGTTTAGCCAAACATGGATTCATAACAACATTAATCAACACGTATCATGAAACACTAACCGAATTAGAGTGTGTAACGAGTATGATCCGAACACAAGGATCTTCGAGAGTTGAGAGGTGTTGCCGTCGGGTTCCAAGAGAAACGAGAGAGAGAGAGATGGAAAGCTTCTAGGGTTTGTAAACTTGTGTGTGTTTTGATAAAGTGTGGAATGGTTACAACACCCTAATGTTATGCGTGTGAGATGGGTGGGCCGAACCCTCACTTGGGCCGCCCTTGCTCCGGATACAAGCTGTGGCCCGAAAGACTTGTGCGATTGGATGGGTGTTGTGCGGTTGGGTTATTTACATACATACATACATTACACAAAGCACGCAATAACATAACATTCGCATAAGTATTCACTTTCATAGCAGTCACATATCGTACACATACGTTACATCAAAGTACGAAAATAGGTTCGGAAATACGAGTTGTCACATTATCCCCAACTAAAAAGAAATTTCGTCCCGAAATTTGGTACGCACTCACTGAGGAAGCTAGGTAAGTTGTATCGTTCACTTGTTTTCCTGGGGTGTCACATCCTCCCCCCGTTGATCTGGAATTTCGTCCCGAAATTCCGCAGTAGTAGCTTCAGCCTCAGTAGTGGTTGCATTGGTTCCGAATAACTGGGGATATTTGAGTTCCATTTGATCTTCACGCTCCCAGGTGAACTCTGGGCCGCGGCGGGAGTTCCAACGAACTCGTACAAGAGGGATTCTCGTGTTCTTGAGGACCTTAACATCCCGGTCCGTGATTTCAACAGGTTCCTCGACGAAGTGCAACCGCTCGTCGATAGTGAGTTCCTTTAAGGGAACTACGTGGGTCTCATCTGACGTACACTTCTTCAGATTCGACACGTGAAAGACGTTGTGAACTGCACTGAGTTCAGGTGGTAAGTTCAGTCTGTAGGCCACTTTGCCTATTTTCTCGATAACTTCGAAAGGTCCGACGTATCGTGGATTGAGTTTGCCGCGTTTGCCAAAACGAACCACACCCTTCCAGGGCGAAACTTTGAGTAGCGCTCGATCCCCAACTTGGAATTCGAGTAGTTTTCTATCTTTATCAGCGTATACTTTCTGACGGTCACGAGCTGCCGCCATGCGTTGTCGTATTTGTACAATCTTTTCTGTAGTATCGACTACCATTTCTGGACCCGTGATCTGACTATCTCCCACCTCTGCCCAACAGAGAGGTGACCGGCATTTACGCCCGTACAATGCCTCGAATGGTGCAGCTTTAATGCTGGTGTGGTAGCTGTTGTTGTACGAAAATTCCACAAGTGGCAGATGTTTTTCCCAACCATTGCCAAAGTCGATTACGCACGCACGAAGCATGTCTTCTAGAGTTTGAATAGTGCGCTCAGTCTGTCCATCTGTCTGAGGATGATAAGCTGTGCTCATGTCTAAACGAGAACCAAAAGATTTATACACTGCTTGCCACAGTTCTAAGGTAAAACGTGCGTCACGATCAGAGATGATGGAGGTGGGTACCCCGTGCCTTGAGACCACTTCTTTTAAGTAAATGTCTGCTAAGGTAGAGAACTTGTCTGTTTCTTTAATGGCCAGGAAGTGAGCAGACTTTGTGAGTCGATCCACGATCACCCAGATAGTATCGTTTCCGCGCTGAGATCTAGGTAAGCCAGTAACAAAATCCATGGAAATTTGCTCCCATTTCCATTGTGGTATCTCTGGTTGTTGAAGTGGGCCTGAAGGTTTCTGGTATTCCGCCTTGACTCTCGCACAAGTCAAGCACTTGCTAACGTACGTTGCTATGTGAGCCTTCATACTAGGCCACCAATATGTGGTTTTTATATCGTGGTACATTTTATCCGAACCAGGGTGCACCGAGTAGCGAGACTTGTGTGCCTCATCCATCACAAGCTCTCGTAGGTTGCCATAAAATGGGACCCAAATGCGTCCCGTGACGTAGTAGGCACCGTCTTCCTTCTGTTCTAAGCGTTGCCTTGAGCCGCGTAGGGCTTCAGCCCTGACATTCTCTGGTTTCAATGCTTCTACCTGAGCGTTTCGTATTTGAGAAGGAAGGCTAGACTGTATTGTAAGTTGTAAAGCTCGTACGCGCTTAGGCGCAGTGTCCTTTCGACTGAGGGCGTCAGCCACAACATTGGCTTTGCCCGGGTGATACCTGATCGAGCATTCGTAATCGTTCAGCAGTTCGACCCATCGTCGTTGTCTCATGTTAAGTTCCTTCTGTTTGAAGATGTGCTCGAGGCTTCTGTGATCAGTGTAGATAGCACACTTGGTGCCATACAAGTAGTGTCGCCATATCTTAAGTGCAAAAACAACCGCTCCCAGCTCTAGGTCGTGTGTAGTGTAGTTTTTCTCGTGAACCTTGAGTTGACGTGAAGCGTATGCTATAACTTTATCCCGCTGCATCAAAACACAACCAAGACCCTGAATAGATGCGTCGCAGTAAACCACGAAGTCATCTGTGCCCTCTGGCAATGAAAGGATAGGTGCACTACAAAGTCTATCCTTTAAGTGCTGAAACGCTATCTCCTGTGCGTTTCCCCAACGATAAACAACGCCCTTCTGCGTTAGTGAAGTAAGAGGCTGAGCGATCTTAGAAAAATCCTTAATAAATCTTCTGTAGTATCCTGCCAATCCCAAGAATTGGCGAATTTCCGTTGGTGTACGAGGTGCAGGCCAGCTCTTGATTGACTCTACCTTGGATGGATCAACGTGAATCCCATCCTTGTTCACCACATGACCTAAGAAATGGACTTCACGAAGCCAGAAGTCACATTTTGAAAACTTGGCGTACAGCTGTTCCTTTCGAAGGAGTTCTAAAATAAGCCGTAGGTGTTGCTCATGTTCCTCCTGACTCTTCGAATAAATCAGGATGTCGTCGATGAAGACAATGACAAATTTGTCTAAATAGGGCTTGCACACTCTATTCATAAGATCCATAAATACGGCAGGCGCGTTCGTTAGCCCGAATGGCATGACCATAAACTCGTAGTGGCCGTAGCGAGTTCTAAACGCTGTCTTGGAGACGTCCTCATCCCGGACTCTCAGCTGATGGTATCCTGACCTTAAGTCTATCTTGGAGTAGTAGCTCGACCCTTGCAGCTGATCGAATAAATCATCTATGCGCGGAAGAGAATAACGATTCTTGATCGTCACCTTGTTGAGTTCACGGTAGTCTATACACATCCTGAACGTACCGTCTTTCTTCTTTACGAATAACACTGGAGCTCCCCAGGGCGAAGAGCTAGGACGTATAAAACCCTTTTCCAAGAGTTCTTGTAGTTGCTTTGACAGTTCTTCCAATTCAGTTGGAGCTAAACGATAAGGTGCTCGAGCTATTGGTGCTGCTCCTGGAGCGAGCTCGATCTGAAATTCAACTTGACGATGAGGCGGCAACCCAGGTAATTCCTCAGGAAACACTTGAGGAAAATCACGTACTACAGGAATATCTTCAATCTTTTTCTCTTTCTTCGAGGTATCTGTAACGAGAGCTAAAACAGCTGTGTGACCCTTGCGCAGACACTTCTGAGCCTTCAAGAAGGAAATGATGCCACTCACGACACCACTCTTGTCGCCTTGAACTTCGAGAGGTTCTTTACCAGAACGGGGAATACGAATAACTTTTTCTTTGCATAAAATCTCCGCTTGTTGTTGGGATAACCAATCCATACCGATTTCGATGCCGAAACCATCACAACGTTGGGGTCATTCCTAGTATCACCCTGGCTAATCACAAACACTCGACCCCTGGCACCATTGCCGTCGTTATTACCCCCGTTGTTGTCTTCCCTGGTTCCCGTTTCCTTGGTTGCGGTTCTGGTTCTGGTTCAACCGTGGGCAGTGTCTCTTGAAGAGACCTTCAGCACCATCCTGATAACATCCCTTGTTACCCTGCTGTTGCTGCTGATTCTGAAGATCTTGTGTCTGTTGTTGTTGGTTCTGGCTTGCGGGACGTGAGTTTCTACCATCTTTGGCTCCATGACCAAGCTTGTCGCATCATTGACAATGATTTCGGTTGCACTGCCCGCTGTGGTGCGAGTTACATCGTTTGCACTTAGGGTAGCAGAAGTAGTGGAAGTAGTAGTGGTAGTAGTATCGCTGATACGTTGAGGCAGCTTGTTCTGTCCCACTGCGTGGTCTGTGAGACGATGAGCAAGATGAGTAACATCTCGAATAGTAGCAAGTTTAGCCGTCTTCACATGGTTTTGAATTCCTGGTATTAAACCCTTGAGGTATAGCTCAAAGCTCTTTATGGGAGGATCCACCATAGTTGGACACAAAATTGTCAGTTTGTTGGATCGTTATTGTGCACGCTTCTATCTCTGACCTCGTCATCTTCATGTTAAAGGACTCCACTTCCAACTTGTGGATGGCATCATAACTACTGTATTCACGTTTGATAGGTTCCTTCAAATCATTCCATGGGGTGGCATTAGCAGCCGCCAGCTCCAACATCGTAACTTGCGCGTTCCACCAAGTTTGCGCAGTGCCTTCGAGAATATCAATGGCATATTTCACCTTACGAGCCTCAGGTCATTCGCACATTTGAAGGCCGATTCGAGTTCCTCGAACTAATGGAGGAGTCCAACAGCTCCTTCAGTGTTGCTGAAAGTAGTAGGACGACAGTCCATAAAAGTCTTGTATGTGCATACAGGTGGCTGAGCGTTCTGACCTGTCGTGTGCGTAAGAGTAAACATACTTGAGCACGAGTGTTGGTTTACGAGAGTAGGATCTAAAGATCCTAGAGTGAGTGGTGATAGCAGGTTACACCTCCTGCCTGAGCAGCTGCGAGTGCTGCAGTAACTTGTTCAGTGATCGAAGCCGCCAACTGGGCTTGAGTTAGGTTAACGCGTCCACTCATGATCTTGACATCAGGGAGAACATGTGGGTGATAGAGGTTCGCGAATAGTGCGATGACAGAAGAGAGTGAGCACAAAAGCATCCTCAAGCAATAACATATAGTAAGTTCTGTGATCTAAGCATACCACGAGCAAAGTTCTATGTAGTTCTAGCAAGTAGGTAAAGTAACATGAATAGTAGTACCTATAATGTGAGCCTTGCACGTGGAGCGAAGCGTCGTTGTGGGTCGTTGAGAGCACTATTCTGGTTATAGTCTGGTTTTAACAAAAATCATTTTCCCCTTTATTAAAACCGAGTTCTCTATAACCAATGGCTCTGATACCAATCTGTCACACCCCCAAAATCCACACGCGGAGTATCACCGCTTGGAGGCGTGACTGACCAGGATCAAGCCACCAATCATATTGAACATATAAGTAAATACCAAAAATTCATTCATCAATACGAAAGGTGTTTTCAAAACCAAACATCAACAAGTATGTAGCGGAAGCATAAGTATGTAAACCCAAAGTAAATCATAAATTCAAGTGTTTAGATAGTTAACATGGCATCATCGATCCATGTCCCACAACGACCTGCTCCTCCCCGTGCGAGCTCCAAATGTACCTAAGGTCCTGCAAGGCATGCAGCAGAGAGTCAACAACTAGTTGAGCGAGTTCACAGTTAATAAGTTCGTTATACAAATCATGTATGCATTTAGTGGGGGCTTCCCATGTAGGTAGGTGCTAATAGTGGGGGTTTCCCATGATCATATGTATTACTAGTGGGGGTTTCCCACGTTTAACTTTACTAATGGGGGTTTCCCATGTTTGTACTTACTAGACTATTTACAACCATGTGTTCTTCTAAATCCGAGAACAGGAATACGTACAAGGTCACGTAGGATTTACGTGAGTGCCCTTCCCCGAGGACAGTGGTACGTGTGGGGTTTACGTAGGTTTTACGTAAGTGTCCTTCCGACCCGGAAGACAGTAGTAGGTATTAGTTTACGTAGGTTTTACGTAAGTGTCCTCCCGACCCGGGAGACAATGGTAGATACTAAGTTACGTAGGTTTTACGTAAGTGTCCTGACTATCCTGAGGACGATGGTCTATAGTCTAGCAATAGCGTAAGTACGAGTAGTTATCCAATTCAAATAATCTAACCCAATTCCCAACCCGGGAATCCCATGCCTTGGCTGTGTGAACTCACCTTGGTTTGCTCGGCAGATACACAAAAGGGTTTCTTGAACTATGAGTGGTCAACCGCGTCCTAATAGGGTTACCATACAAGTCAGGTTTTGACTCAAGTAATGCACATAGGTTTACGCATAACTAATAGATTTCAAGCACGTATAGATCATGGCAGCATTTTAACAGTCAAACAATACATTCAACTTGTGCGATTTAAATCATAACAGCTCAATAAAAACATTCTCGGCCCAATTTAACAACACATAAGTGACTTGTGCGGTCCAGATTGGGTTGTGCGACTGACTTTGGGCTTGATCGGCCCAAATCAGCTTAACAACAACTAGCTTGTGCGACTCAGGTATCCTTGTGCGACTGTACATATCTTGTGCGATAGACAAGACTTATGCGACTGAAACTTGTGCGTCCAGATCAGGTCTTGTGCGACCTGATCTTGTGTGACCCGAGAGCTTGTGAAATCAGCTCTTGTGCGACTAGGGTCATGTGCGATTGTTTGTTTATTCCTAAAATCTTGCAATTGGTTACAACCATTTAACAGTTTCCAATTTTGTTATCAATTAACACAATCAATCAACAGTTTTCAAACCAATCCATCTAGCAGACTATCGATCAAACAAGCATATCTCAATTGTTTTCTAAAGAACCCTAATCGAACCATACATGAACACAACCTTTTTAACATGCAATCGGATTAAACCCCAAAGCATAACAACCTCGTAGCCTATCACTTCTAATACCCGAAACTACAACATCCGATTAACATAAACATATTCCAAAGCATACATACAACTGATTAATCAAGCATTCGGTTCTAGTTCATCATGTAATCAATTCAAAAACAAGCTATGATAACCGATTATCATCTTCACACACATCCGATTCACAAGAATAAATCATGCAGTACATCATTGTTCATCATACATGCAACCCTAATCGTTTAGCCAAACATGGATTCATAACAACATTAATCAACACGTATCATGAAACACTAACCGAATTAGAGTGTGTAACGAGTATGATCCGAACACAAGGATCTTCGAGAGTTGAGAGGTGTTGCCGTCGGGTTCCAAGAGAAACGAGAGAGAGAGAGATGGAAAGCTTCTAGGGTTTGTAAACTTGTGTGTGTTTTGATAAAGTGTGGAATGGTTACAACACCCTAATGTTATGCGTGTGAGATGGGTGGGCCGAACCCTCACTTGGGCCGCCCTTGCTCCGGATACAAGTTGTGGCCCGAAAGACTTGTGCGATTGGATGGGTGTTGTGCGGTTGGGTTATTTACATACATACATACATTACACAAAGCACGCAATAACATAACATTCGCATAAGTATTCACTTTCATAGCAGTCACATATCGTACACATACGTTACATCAAAGTACGAAAATAGGTTCGGAAATACGAGTTGTCACATTAATGATATTGAAACAATTTAGTACCTGTAGTTGTGAGCAATTTGTAACGTGACTCCCCGATATTTCCGCCGCGTGTTGTTGTATTTCGCGATTGGGGTGTTACAATAGGTTTTGTGAGTGTGTCAGATTCATGACCTTGAGTTCATATTGCAATACCTCGTCCAACTACAAGAGTTGTCGAGCGTATATCTTGAAAACAAAAGAGTTTGATATTGCAGTATGTTTCTATCTGTCACACCCCGACCGCGTAAAAAAACAAATCGCGGCGGAAACATCGAGGCGTGTTGCAACAGAATCATTGTTTCATAACCATGGATACCAAAAAGTATTTCGTTTTATTAAACATTGAATAATTACATCCTCTGGAAATCTAAATACATAATTTAAACATAGTCTATCATTGTTATTGAGTCACTAAGGCCTTGTCAAGTCCTATGTGAGCATGCATCCTATTAATCGATATCTTTCAACAATACCTGAAACACATGTGAAAACGAGGTCAACAAAGAAATGCTGGCGAGTACATAGGTTTTGTGAAAATAAGATTCATGACTTCTGTTTAAGAAAATGTTTAGTCATGAACCTTGTAATTTGCTTTGTCTTTGTAAATCATTTGAAAAATAATAAGTTCAGATGATATGTATAAATAAGAGAATAATGCATGATTAAATGAATAACCATGTAAAATGAGTTTGTATAAGTTAAGTTGTTTGTACAACAATGTATTGTGAAAAGTATGTTATTTGTATAAAATGTTATATGTTTAAATTGAAATGATTTAAACAACGCTACGATATGTAATACCATATAAGCACTTATATATAGAAAGTACCAGCGGTGTATCCACCATGCTTATATCATATTACACACGCCTCGTTACTTAAATCACTTACTCAAACCAAACCAACAATGTAAGATGTCTATGTGTAAACCAACTGCCAAATGTATTAGAATAGTATGTCAAAATGTTCATGTCAAGATGTAAATCATGTTATGTATAACCAATGTCAAAAGTGTTTGTGTCAAATGTAAACCATGTAATGTGTAACCAAAATGATATGTATGGCTAGTGAAATGCATCAACTAAACCATAGGTGAAACGCACAAAACAAACTATTGAAGTAGAACTTGGTTTAAATCAATACTATGTTTCATGGAAATGCATGACCAAATGTAAATCATGTCCAAATGTTTACCCAATCGTTAAAACATTTTGTGAAATCGTTCAAATCGTTCTTGTTGTTTTAATCGTTCAAATCGTTCTTGGTTTAATTGTGAAACTACTTTATGGTCGATTTTCTAATAACATTCAAACCTTCTTGTTCATCATTCCAACTCGTTCTCGTTCTTAACAAACCCTTACCAAAGGGTAAATTAATAATTACAGATTCAGACATTACCCAAAATACCCACACCTAACCATGGGTATAGAGAATAACGGGATTTGTCAGATCCTATGGTACCATAACCTAATACTGGTCGGCTTGATCATTGCTAATGAATGTCATTGGTTATGTAACTACAACCAACAAGTTTGTTCACTTTATTGAAATCGTTCTTGAAACCATTGTAATTGTTTTTGAAACCATTGTAATCATTCTGGAAACCATTGTTATCGTTCTTGAAACCATATTGTAATTGTTTTTTAAACCATTGTAATCGTTCTTGAAACCATTGTTATCGTTCTTGAAACCACATTGTAATTGTTTTTGAAACCATTGTAATCGTTCTTGAAATCATTGTTAAGACATTTAGCACATTTGAGTCACCCCAAAACAGTTGAAAACAGTAAAAGAGGGGAATAATATACTCGCCTGAGAATGCTTAGAAGTCTCGAACAACAACCAAACAAAGCTAGAGGGAGCACGGAATCAGTCGGCAATCTAAAACTATATAAATAAACCGGACTTAAATCGGGAGATCGGATAGGATGAGGCTTGGTAAACCAAATGAGTATTGGAACTCATATGATATGGTTTAACAAGACCTACATACTATATTGAGACTAACCTAAGTGCTTTCGACCCATCGCGACCCATTAAGGTAGCTTACGCTACTTTAACGCGTCGTGCGCGCAAAGCGCGTTCGAGACGTTTAACTAGTCCTATGATAAGTGTTATATGCCTAAACATGTTACATAATTAGTTATGTGACGAAATTTTAGGTTACATATGCTTAATTACCAATTATACATGAAAAGGGTATTCTGGTAATTTACCTAAGGCATATAAACTACCTATCATACAACTACTTAACGAAGCGACCATAAGGTATAACCTCGGAAGGTTATTCCCTATATACTATGGTCACCCCATGTATTTGGTCGGATCCTACTGATCGACCAAATGGGTCGGGTTCGAAGGTATAAGCGATTTATCAGATCGCTTACCCTTACGACCCTAGACAACGTGGTAATCAGTAGGCATAGTCCCAAGGGACTATAACCATCGTGATTACAATCACGTTGCGAAGTTCAAACGAACTTCGCATTGACCATAAGCTGGTCAACGCTGAAAGTCAAACAAAGTTTGACTTTCGGACTCGAAAAGCAATAAAAGAACGAAAGAATACTTACGAAGGGTCCCCGAATGCTAATCTAGAACGAAATAACTCAGGTATGAAACAAAGGTTCCAACTTAGAGTCTTTAATATCAGATTCTAGTGGTTTTGAAGCAATGGGGGGTGGGGTTTTTATAGTTTTCGGGTAACCGTTAAGATCGTTTCATAGAAACCGTGCTCGAATCCTACCCGTACATTTGTTGGAAAGTTATGGTAGCCAAATATGGTCCCTAATGAGCTGAAAGGTCAAGTTAGAATGTGTGGTGGTGGAGTAAACAGCTGGAATCTGCTGACTGTTCGATCTGATCTGTTCTGGGAGGCGTACGCGGCCCGCTTCAGGATCAGACAAACCTCAGGCGGGCCGCCTGGGGCTTCTGATCAGAAAATAAGTTTCATAAATGACAGTTTCAGTCCCTGTTGTGTTTTAAGCCCATTTCCGGCACTTCTAAGGCCCGTCAAGCCAACTTTAAGGCCCTAAAATGATGCCTAAACATTGTGGACATGAAACATGCTCAAAAATATCTCGGATGTTGGTTCGTTTGGTCGTACGAACACGATGTTCGCTTAATTACAACGGAATGCGCACAAGCGCGAAAAACGATCCAAAATGCGTGACGAATGGATTTTTCTTATGCCGAACACTAAAATAAAATATTTTAGTGCTTACATAAATTTTTGGATGTCCGGATGAATTCAGAACGTAAGTTATGCGCGAAAATGCAAACTTGTGCATTTTTTGACGCTTTTAGTCCCTGAATGACCCAAAAGTTTATTTTAGCACACCGAACCCCTCAAAGCCTATTTCTAAGCTATGTAAAGGATATTTATGGTATGTTTAACTTATGGTCATGTTCTGGAATGTCTGTTACAGTTCAAATTGGCATACTTTCGCAGTTTGTCAAATTTAGTCCCTGTAGACGAATTAACTTGATTTTACCATACCAAAGCCTTCAAAACTTATTTCTAAGTTATATAAAGGTTATTTAGGGTATGTTAAGCCTATGTCACTGTTCCGGAGTGTTTGTTTCATTAAACTGGTTATATTTACGCGTCGGTGCGCGTATAACCTTCCAGAAAACGATTTAGAGTTTGAATTTGAACAAAAATTGATATGTGCAAATGATACACATATTTTTAACAAATCCCAAGTATGAAATACAATATTTCATTGGTTTGGTATTTGTTTGATGGCCGTGGAGGCACAGGTGTTACAGTCTCCCCTACTTTAGGAAATTGCGTCCCGAAATTTATTTAGAGGAAACTTGTGAGAGTTTAAAACATGAAGTTGAAAAGATCGAACAACATTGGTTAGGGTTCTGAACTTCTAGTAACCTTAATAACATTATGCTTGCAATGTAAGAGGGACACTTATATACAAGTATATGAAGTGTCATTGGTGCGTCCACCGTGCCTCCATTACATCATTCTCATTTTGTTATTGTTGTCACTATCCGTTCTTACACATAATAAATCTTACTGGGTTTCTGTACACTAAATTTCATAATTATGTACGCGTCCATAATCAGACAATTCCTTGCACAGTTCACACAGCCTATTTTATAATGTGTAGGGGAAAACCATATGAATGAACCTGTGATGAGCGTGACTGGACCACCATAGGGTCCTTTCAGCTAAATCATCACATGCCATTCTTAACCAGATCTTGAATCAATCTTTAACTAGACCCCTCAAGGGTCTCTCATCGAATCACGGAATGGTACTATATAACCCAAGGGTCTTAACTACCATGTAGAAGCCCATAAGGATTTAAGGTAGTACCTTTTGAATATCCTACTATGAATCCCTCATATGAAAATATGAAAGATTCTATGAGGATTTGAAAATCGGATCACACAAAAACATTGAGGAGAACACATAAACACATATCTCATAATCGCATAATCGCACACTCGCGTAATTGTTTAATTTGACCTTTAAATTTGTTATCTTTGGACACGGGTATTTAAAGCATACTTGGAATCAAATCTTTAATTGCAGCAATTTGGATGGATCCACATGAATACCCTGCTTGTTGACTATATGACCCAAAAACTGAACTTCTTTAAGCCAAAATTTCCTCTTGGAGGATTTAGCGAAAAGTTTGTTCCTTCTTTAGGGGTTCCAATGTCAACGAAGGTGTTGATCGTGATCGGCTCGGGACATGAATAGATCAAGATGTCATCAATAACAACAATGATGAACTGATCTAAATAAGACTAGCAGACTCTATTTATTAAGTCCATGTAGATGGCTGGAGCATTTGTCAATCCAAAAGGCATGACTGTAAACTCGTAATGGCCATACTTCGTGCAGAAAGCCGTTTTGGGAATATCTTCTTCGAGAATACGAAGTTGATGATACCCAGAATGCAAATCGATCTTGGAAAAGCATGAAGTAGCCTGCAGATGATCGGAGAGATCATTGATTTAAGGTAGGGGATATCGATTCTTGATGGTAAGCTTATCAAGCTTACGCTAAGCGATACAAATTCGAAAAGATCCATCTTTCTTTTTCACAAAGAGGGCAAGAGTTTTCCCCAATGTGAAAAGTTTGGACGGATGAATCCTTTATCATACAACTCTTGAAGCTATTTCGATAATTCTTGCATCTCAGATGGTGCAAGACGATAAGGTGCTTTCGCAATTGGGTTGGCATTGGGTACAAGATCATAATGAAACTTGTCTTGACGAACTGGAGGCAAACCAGATAGTTCATCAGGAAACACCTCTGGATAATCCCGGACAATCGGAATATCCTGAATACTCTTGCTCTTGCCTTTCTCCTCGGTGACATGTGCTAGAAAAGCAACATATGCTTTTCGTAAATAACTTTGGGCTTTTGATTTAAAAGAAACAAACGTTTAAGGTTCTTGGGGAGGTCACAAGTGATCATAATAATGACAGAACCACACGAGTAGTTTGTCTTTGTGTTGACATCATAAGGTTGGATCAAACATTCATACAATTGCATTAGTTAAAGAAAATAAAAACTACAAATTTTTATTTATATAACAACCGCATTGTCTTTAAATGTTCCAAGATAACAACCAGAGGAATACAAAATACTAATCGTTCATCGCTGCATCGTTAATTGCCTCATTGATGTTAAACACTCGACCACGTGCTGGATTCACATTGACGTTCGCATTCGGGTTTGCATTAGCATTTGCATTCACCAGTCTTGGGCAGTTGTGGCGGAAGTGACCAATCTCTCCGCAGTTGAAACATGAACCCAGTGGGAATCTCGCAGCATTCCCTTGAACCGGAGCTTGAACCTGAGCAGCCTGATTTTGTCCCAAACGACAAACATTGGCCAAATACCCAAGTTTACCACACGTCGTGCATTGTCAGCAAGCTTGTTGTACCGCGTGATGACCGTTGCAGCGTGCACAATGAGGTGCGGTACCGGCATATGCTTTCTTTGCAGGTGGCTGAGCTGGTGGGTTCCGCGGGTTCTGAGCAGTCTGTGCTGTAACAGCAAAGTTCTGAACACCCTTTCGCTTTCTTGATTTCTTTGACGTCTCACCTTCCTTACCCTTCTTGTTTTGACCTTTCTTGCTATCCTCCTTGTCAGACCCCTGCTTCTTACCCTTGTCACCCTTTCTGTGTAACTTATTCTTCCGAATCTGCGACTCAGTCAATGTCGCAGCTAACTCGATCACCTGACGGAGTGTGGTAGGGCTACTACCAAGAAGGATGTCTTGTACCGAGTCAGGTAGGCCGTCGATGTACCTTTCGATAGCTTTGTCGAGTGGGGTAACCATTATCGGGCAAAGCAGACTCAACTCCTCAAACCTATCAGTATACGCCCTGTGCTCACCACTATCTTGCTTCAACTCATCAAATTCCTTCTCCAAAGCTCGCTGCTCATGACGAGGACAAAATTCCCTCATCATCAGAGCCCTAAGTTCAGCCCATGTCTGTGCTAGAGCAACTTCTGCACCACGATCCCTCATAACCCCGTTCCACCATGTGAGAGCCCTCTTCTGAAACACACTTGAAGAAAACTCGACCTTGCGATTGTCAAGACACTGCACGTGGCAGAAAGTATTCTCAATGCTCTCGAACCATTGTAGAAGCCCAGTTGCTCCTTCAGAACCACTAAACTTGAGTGGTTTAGCCTGGTTAAAATCCTTGTATTTGCATGGAACATTGTTGTTGTTGTTGGCTTGGTTCCATTGAGCAAAGAGTTTGGGAATTGAGCAGCCATTTGCTGCGCAATGATTTCTGCCAATTCGGCAGTCGCTATCTGGCTTTCGCGTCGAGGAGGCATTCTAAAAGAGGAAACATGAAAGGAAACGAGTGAGAGAATTAGACGAAAAGAATGAGATGAAACAAATCTGATGAAAGCAAGAATAGTGGTCATTTGTTTGTTACTACAAAGCAACAACTGACACACAGTGACTAACCAAAGTAAATGGATTAAAAATAATGTATCGCGAAGACATGCTCGCCTATAAGTGAACACTCATCCCAAGAATTCCCAGGTAAGCACAACTAGTCTCGCGTCTGATGAGATATATACGAAGTGCTTGCCTAGACAGAAAACCCAGAATACAGGCATTCACCCTTCCAGTTTGCACGTGTTCACATTATTTAAAACCCAAAACCTTGACGAGATTTTGAAAACTCAAAGGGATTCAAAACCATATAACAGAGGGTTCAAAACCTAGAAATCAATCATCCTAGAACAGATGATTAGTTTTCAAAGCGGTTTTGAAATTTATGTTCTTGTTGTGGTCGTCGCCTAAGGATAGGTGACGGTATTGTTTTATGACTAAACGCAAGTAAACTCGCGTTAGGGTCCTAGAAAGGTTATAGACTAGGTCAAAGCATTATTAATAACCTAATTTCCTATAACCATTGGCTCTGATACCAACTTTTCTGTCACACCCCGACCGCGTAAAACAACAAATCGCGGCGGAAACATCGAGGCGTGTTGCAACAGAATCATTGTTTCATAACCATGGATACCAAAAAGTATTTCGTTTTATTAAACATTGAATAATTACATCGTCTGGAAATCTAAATACATAATTTAAACATAGTCTATCATTGTTATTGAGTCACTAAGGCCTTGTCCAGTCCTATGTGAGCATGCATCCTATTAATCGATATCTTTCAACAATACCTGAAACACATGTGAAAACGAGGTCAGCAAAGAAATGCTGGCGAGTACATAGGTTTTGTGAAAATAAGATTCATGACTTCTGTTTAAGAAAATTTTTAGTCATGAACCTTGTAATTTGCTTTGTCTTTGTAAATCATTTGAAAAATAATAAGTTCAGATGATATGTATAAATAAGAGAATAATGCATGATTAAATGAATAACCATGTAAAATGAGTTTGTATAAGTTAAGTTGTTTGTACAACAATGTATTGTGAAAAGTATGTTATTTGTATAAAATGTTATTTGTTTAAATTGAAATGATTTAAACAACGCTACGATATGTAATACCATATAAGCACTTATATATAGGAAGTACCAGCGGCGTATCCACCATGCTTATATCATATTACACACGCCTCGTTACTTAAATAACTTACTCAAACCAAACCAACAATGTAAGATGTCTATGTGTAAACCAACTGCCAAATGTATTAGAATAATATCTCAAAATGTTCATGTCAAGATGTAAATCATGTTATGTATAACCAATGTCAAAAGTGTTTGTGTCAAATGTAAACCATGTAATGTGTAACCAAAATGATATGTATGGCTAGTGAAATGCATCAACTAAACCATAGGTGAAACGCACAAAACAAAGTATTGAAGTAGAACTTGGTTTAAATCAATACTATGTTTCGTGGAAATGCATGATCAAATGTAAATCATGTCCAAATGTTTACCCAATCGTTAAAACATTTTGTGAAATCGTTCAAATCGTTCTTGTTGTTTTAATTGTTCAAATCGTTCTTGGTTTAATTGTGAAACTACTTTATGGTCGATTTTCTAATAACATTCAAACCTTCTTGTTCATCGTTCCAACTCGTTCTCATTCTTAACAAACCCTTACCAAAGGGTAAATTAATAATTACAGATTCAGTCATTACCCAAAATACCCACACATAACCATGGGTATAGAGAATAACGGGATTTGTCAGATCCTATGGTACCATAACCTAATACTGGTCGGCTTGATCATTGCTAATGAATGTCATTGGTTATGTAACTACAACCAACAAGTTTGTTCACTTTATTGAAATCGTTCTTGAAACCATTGTAATTGTTTTTGAAACCATTGTAATCGTTCTTGAAACCATTGTTATCGTTCTTGAAACCATATTGTAATTGTTTTTGAAACCATTGTAATCGTTCTTGAAACCATTGTTATCGTTCTTGAAACCACATTGTAATTGTTTTTGAAACCATTGTAATCGTTCTTGAAATCATTGTTAAGACATTTAGCACATATAAGTCACCCCAAAACAGTTGAAAACAGTAAAAGAGGGGAATAATGTACTCGCCTGAGAATGCTTAGAAGTCTCGAACAACAACCAAACAAAGCTAGAGGAAGCACGGAATCAGTCGGCAATCTAAAACTATATAAATAAACCGGACTTAAATCGGGAGATCGGATAGGATGAGGCTTGGTAAACCAAATGAGTATTAGAACTCATATAATATGGTTTAACAAGGCCTACATACTACAATGAGACTAACCTAAGTGCTTTCGACCCATCGCGACCCATTAAGGTAGCTTACGCTACTTTAACGCGTCGTGCGCGCAAAGCGCGTTCGAGACGTCTAACTAGTCCTATGATAAGTGTTATATGCCTAAACATGTTACATAATCAGTTATGTGATGAAAGTTTAGGTTACATATGCTTAATTACCAATTATACATGAAAAGGGTATTCTGGTAATTTACCTAAGGCATATAAACTACCTATCATACAACTACTTAACGAAGTGACCATAAGGTATAACCTCGGAAGGTTATTCCCTATATACTATGGTCACCCCATGTATTTGGTCGGATCCTAATGATCGACCAAATGGGTCGGGTTCGAAGGTATAAGCGATTTATCAGATCGCTTACCCTTACGACCCTAGACAACGTGGTAATCAGTAGGCATAGTCCCAAGGGACTATAACCATCGTGATTACAATCACGTTGTGAAGTTCAAACGAACTTCGCATTGACCATAAGCTGGTCAATGCTGAAAGTCAAACAAAGTTTGACTTTCGGACTCGAAAAGCAATAAAAGAATGAAAGAATACTTACGAAGGGTCCCCGAATGCTAATCTAGATCGAAATAACTCAGGTATGAAACAAAGGTTCCAACTTAGATTCTTTAAGATCAGATTCTAGTGGTTTTGAGGCAATGGGGGTGGGGTATTTTTAGTTTTCGGGTAACCGTTAAGATCGTTTCATGGAAACCGTGCTCGAATCCTACCCGTACATTTGTTGGAAAGTTATGGTAGCCAAATATGGTCCCTAATGAGCTGGAAGGTCAAGTTAGAATGTGTGGTGGTGGAGTAAACAGCTGGAATCTGCTGAGTGTTCAATCTGATCTGTTCTGGGAGGCGTACGCGGCCCGCTTCAGGATCAGACAAACCTCAGGAGGGCCGCCTGGGGCTTCTGATCAGAAAATAAGTTTCATAAATGACAGTTTCAGTCCCTGTTGTGTTTTAAGCCCATTTCCGGCACTTCTAAGGCCCGTCAAGCCAACTTTAAGGCCCTAAAATGATGCCTAAACATTGTGGACATGAAACATGCTCAAAAATATCTCGGATGTTGGTTCGTTTGGTCGTACGAACGCGATGTTCGCTTAATTACGACGGAATGCGCACAAGCGCGAAAAACGATCCAAAATGCGTGACGAATGGATTTTTCTTATGCCGAACACTAAAATAAAATATTTTAGTGCTTACATAAATTTTTGGATGTCCGGATGTATTCATAACGTAAGTTATGCGCGAAAATGCAAACTTGTGCATTTTTTGACGCTTTTAGTCCCTGAATGACCCAAAAGTTTATTTTAGCACACCGAACCCCTCAAAGCCTATTTCTAAGCTATGTAAAGGATATTTATGGTATGTTTAACTTATGGTCATGTTCCGGAATGTCTGTTACAGTTCAAATTGGCATACTTTCGCAGTTTGTCAAATTTAGTCCCTGTAGACGAATTAACTTGATTTTACCATACCAAAGCCTTCAAAACTTATTTCTAAGTTATATAAAGGTTATTTAAGGTATGTTAAGCCTATGTCACTATTCCGGAGTGTTTGTTGCATTAAACTGGTTATATTTACGCGTCGGTGCGTGTATAACCTTCCAGAAAACGATTTAGAGTTTGAATTTGAACAAAAATTGATATGTGCAAATGATACACATATTTTTAACAAATCCCAAGTATGAAATACAATATTTCATTGGTTTGGTATTTCTTTGATGGCCGTGGAGGCACAGGTGTTACACTATCAACTTTTACAAGTTAATATATGTATAAACCAAAACCATTGTAGCCATGAATCTTAACTGAAAACATTTGTCTTTGTAAACCAAGTTGCAAATAGTTATTGTATTAAAACTCGTATGGTTTATATCGTTAGGAAAACCTTATAGTGTAATCTCGTTTTGAAAACATTCGTCCAAGTGATCTAGATAACGCAACGACATGTAATGTGTTAAAAGCATTTAAATATTGGAAGTACCAGTGGCGTATCCACCATGCTTTTATCACATTACACCCGCCCCATTACCTAATCACTTACCATAACCGAATCAATCAATAGTTCAAATAGTTCCAATCGTTCAAATAGTTCAAATAGTTCACATAGATTAGATAGTTCAAGTGGTTCAAATAGTTCAAATTGTTCACATAGATCGGATAGTTCCAGTGGTTCAAATAACTCAAATTGTTCAAATGATTCAGATAGTTCCAGTGGTTTATATAGTTCACATAGTTCAATAGTTCAGATAGTTCCAGTGGTTCCAATGGTTCACATAGCTCAATAGTTCCAGTGGTTCGTGTTTAAATTATGAAAACTAACTTTTGGTCATTTTATTGAATACATTCAAACCTGTGTGACTCGTCCTACTCGTTTAAATTGTATTAACAAACCACCAAAGGGTAAGTTAACAAACATCAGGTTCTGTCGTTACCCACATTACCCCCATAACCATGGTGAAAGTCCGATAACGGGATTTGTCAGATCCTATGGTATCATAATATCCTATGGTACCATAACGTTCTACTGGTCGGCTCAAAGAGTTAATGAATGTCATTCAATTGTCTTTTGACCAACGCCCCAACAAGTTTGTTTATATAATTGAAATCATTGTGTTTAACATAAACCATAGCATTCGTTTAGAAATCTCGTAATCGTTTAGCACATATGAATCACCCCAAAATGTTTGAAAGCGGTAAAAGAGGGGAACTATGTAATCACATTGAATTGCAAAGTATCCTTGGTCTAATGAACTAACAATGCTCGGGGAAAGCCAAGGAAATCAAGTGGTACCTAGTAATCGGATCGCTAGTTAATAAATCAACACCTAAATTGGAAGATTGTGACACCTGGGTCACTGCGACCATCAAACAAATACCAAGCCAATGAAATATTGTATTTCATACTTGGGATCTGTATAAATATGTTTAACTTTTGCACATATCAATTTTTGTTCGATTTCAAGCTTTAAGTCACTTTCTAGAAGGTTATAAGCGCACTGATGCGTAAATATAACCAATTTAATGCAACGAACACTCCGGAATAGTGAAATAGGCTTAACATACCTTAAATAACCTTTACATAACTTATAAATAAGTTTCTAAGGCTTTGGTATGGCAAAATCAAGTTAAATCGCCTACAGGGACTAAATTTGACAAACTGCGAAAGTATGCTAATTTGAACTGTAACAGACATTCTGGAACATGACCATAAGTTAAACATACCATAAATATCCTTTACATAGCTTAGAAATAGGCTTTTAGGGGTTCGGTATGCTAAAATAAACTTTTGGGTCATTCAGGGACTAAAAGCGTCAAAAAAGTGCACAAGTTTGCACTTTCGCGCATAACTTACGATCTGAATACAACCGGACATCCAAAAATTTATGTAAACACTAAAATATTTTATTTTAGAGATTGGTATAAGAAAAATCCATTCGTCGCGCAATTTGGATCGTCTTTCGCGCTTATGCGCATTCCGTCGTAATTAATCGAACATCGCGATCGTACGACCAAACGAACCGACATCCGGGATATTTTTTAGCATGTTTCATGTCCACAATGTTTAGGCATCATTTTAGGGCCTTAAATTTGACTTAACGAGCCTTAAACATGTTGGAAATGGCCTTAAAACACAACGGGGACTGAAATGGAAACTTTGGAAACTATTTGCTGATCAGAAGGACCTAGGCGTGACACCTAGCCCCCTAGGCGTCACACGAGGCCCTTTCAGATCAGCAAAAGTTGTTTAATCAATTGTTAACAGCTTCTCAACACTCCAAAGGCCAATGCCACATGTTAATCCCTGATGTTGGGGGCCATTTTGAGTTACCACAAGTTTGCAACAAGTGTAGGGACAAGATCAAAGCACGTTATTCGATAAACGATCCTAACGGTTCCAAGAATCCTATAAATACCCAACCCTTTCATTTGCAAAAACCCACACCTTTGAAATCTGAAGTTCCTCTCTAAGTTGTTGTGTTAACACTCCATACCTGAGAGTGTTCAGATTCAAACCTTCCGTTCTTGGACCCTTTGTAAGTGTTCCTTCGTTCTTTTATTCTTTTAGCGTTAAAGTCAAACTTTGTTTGACTTTCTGCATTGACCAGTTTATGGTCAATACGAAGTTCGTTTGAACTTCATAATGTGAGCGTGATCACGATGGTTATAGTCCCTAGTGACTATACCTACTGATTACCACGTTATATAGGCTCAGTGACGAGTCGTAGTTTCGGCCAAAATGCGCATTCTTGCGTATTTTGTAACCAAACTACTCATAGGTATCAAAACCGTTTGTTCTGATACCAAACCTGTTTTCTAAACTTAGTTAAGCATGTTCTAACATGCTTAGCTCGTCACTTTTAGTTTAGTGCTTATATAGGGTCGTAAGGTAAGCGATCTAAACAATCGCTTATACTTTTAAACCCGACCCGTTTGGTCGATCATTAGGATCCGACCAAACACATTAGGTGACCATAGTATATAGGGAATAACCTTCCGAGGTTATACCTTATGGTCACGGCGTTTAGTTAGTTGTATGATAGGTAGTTTATATGCCTTAGGTAAATAACCAAAATGCCCTTCTTACGCCAAAATTCATATTAAACATATGTAACATAAATTTTGACATCTAAACTGATTTGGTAACAATATTAGACATGTTAAGGCATATTTTACTTATCATAGGACTAGTTAGGCGTTCCGAACGCGTTTTTCACGAACGACGCGTTAAAGTAGCATATGCTACCTAAACGGGTCATGAGTTCCTATACTCATTTGGTTTACGAAACCTCATTCTATCCGATCCTCCGATTTTGGTCCGTTTACTAATGTAGATACCTATATTAGGTGCCGCTTGATATTCGTGACCTTCTAGCTTTGCTTGGTGGATATCTAAAGCCTATTGAGCAATCTCAAGTGAGTACATAGAACCCCCCCCTCTTTTAAATGTTTTCAAGGTGTTTATGTGAGTACATAGACCCCTCTTTTACTGTTTTCCAAACGTTTTGGGGTGGAACACATGTGCCTACTTGTTACTTTCATGCTTTCCATGTTTTCACATCATATACTTGTTATGTTCATTAGTACATTTATAGTACATGATTTACAATACATTTCATGCTATGTATGCCCATTGTGTGCATACCTAGTACATCATTTTACATTACATTACATGCTATGTATGCCCATTGTGTGCATACTTAGTACATCGTTTTTCATTACATTTCATGCTATGTATGTCCATTGTGTGCATACTTAGCACATTGTTTTACATTACATCCTGTTGCATATGCTCATTCAGCATATGGACACATTGTTTTGCATTACATCCTGTTGTATATGCTCATCCAGCATATGGACACATTGTTTTACATTACATCCTGTTGCATATGCTCATCCAACATATGAACACATTATATCACATTTTGAACCGTTTGTAACTATTTGACTATGTAAGCCGTTGTAACCATTTGACTATGTGAACCCTTGTAACCATTTGATTATGTGAACCATTTGTATCTATTGAACCATGTGAACCATTTGACAATAGACATTTGACTATACCTAAACATTTCTACAATTGTTAAACATTACATCTTGATGGTTTGGTTTGAGTAAGTGATTTACGTAACGAGGCGAGTGTAATATGATGCAAGCACGGTGGATACGCCGCTGGTACTTCCTATATATAAGTGTTTGTATGGTATTACATATCGTAGCGTTATTTGAATCATTTCAATTTGAGACATATAACATTTTATACAAATAACATACTTTTCACAAGACATTAGTTTACAAACAACTTATCTTATACAAACTCATTTTACATGGTTATTCATTTAACCATACATTATTCTCTTATTTATACATATCATCTGAACTTATTGTTTTTCAAACGATTTACAAAACAAATCAATTTACAAGGTTCATGACTAAACATTTTCTTAAACATAAGTCATGAATTCTTTTTTCACAAAACCTATGTATCTTACAGGCATTTTTATGCTGACGTACCTATTTTCACATGTGTTTTCAGGAGTTGATGCATAGGATTTATCGGGACATACTTAGGCGGACCTGTGCCTTAGTGACTTAAAACGAGACAAGAACTAGTTAATTTTTGTTATGTACTCTTTGTTTCTTGTTTAAAACGATGTAAACTCTCTTGTTTGATTAATAAAATGAAACTTTAATTGCCATGGATTTGAAACAATTAATTCTGTTACAACACTCCCCGACGTTTCCGCCACGTCTTGTTGTTATACGTGGTCGGGGTGTGACAGAAAAGTTGGTATCAGAGCTCATGGTTATAGGGAATTAGGTTTTTAGTAATGGTTTGACCTAGTATATAACCTTCCTAGGACCCTAACGCGAGTTTACTTGCGTTTAGTCATAAAACAATACCGTTGCCTATCTTTAGGCAGCAACCACAATGAGGACATCAATCCCGAATCCGCTTTGAAAATTAATCATCTGTTCTTGGATGATTGATTACTAGGTTTTGAACCTTCTGTTGTAAGGTTTTGAATCCTCTGTTATAAGGTTTTGAACCCCTTTGAGTTTTCAAAATCTCGTCAAAAGTTTTGGGTCCTAAATAGTGTGAACACGTGCAAACTGGAAGAGTGGATGCCTGTACTCTGGGTTTTCTGTCCAAGGTGAGAGTGTTCGTACAAATCCACATAATCGGACCAGTCACTCTTACCTGGGAACTCTTGGGGTGAGTGTTCACTTATAGGCGAGCATGTCTTCGCGATACATCATTTTGACCCATTTACTTTGATTAGTCATGATGTGTCGTTTATTTGCCTTGTGGTAACAAACAAATGACCACCATCTTTGCTCTTGTCAAATATTGTAACACCTCATCTTTTTCATCTAATCGTCTCGTTCGTTTCCATTCATGTTTCCCTCCCATAGAATGCCTCCTCGACGCGACAATCAGATAGCGAATGCCGAACTGGCGGAAATCATCGCGCAGCAAATGGCTGCTGCTTTCCCAAATCTTATTGCTTAATGGAACCAAGCCAACAACAACCATAATGCTCCATGCAATTTCAAGAGTTTCAATTCGGCTAAACCACTCAAGTTTAGTGGTTCTGAAGGAGCAACTGGGCTCCTACAATGGTTCGAGAGCACTGAGAGTACATTTCGTCACGTTCAGTGTCCTGATAATCGCAAGGTCGAGTTTGCTTCCAGTGTGTTTCAGAAGAGGGCTCTCACATGGTGGAACGGAGTGATGAGAGACCGTGGTGCTGAGGTTGCTTTAGCACAGACTTGGGCCGAGATTAGGGCTCTTATGATGAAGGAATTCTGTCCTCGTCATGAGCTAAGGGCTCTAGAAAGGGAATTTGATGATTTGAAGCAAGATAGCGGTGAGCATCGAGCCTACACGGACCGTTATGAGGAGTTAAGTCTGTTATGCCTAAACATGGTCACGCCTTTGGATAAGGCAATCAAAAAGTACATTGATGGCCTCCCTGACTCAATACAAGACATTGTGACTGGTAGCAACCCTACTACAGTTTGGCAGGCCATTGAGCTAGCTGCAACCTTGACTGAATCTCAGATCAGGAAAGGTAAACTTTTTCGAAAGGGCGACAAGAAACCAATCGAGGAATCAAAGACCATGGATGAATAGACTGGATCCCCTAAGAAGTCAAAGAAGCGAAAGGCTTCTCAGAACTTCGCCGTGGTCGCTCACAATGGTCAAACCGTCCCCAACCAACCAGCTCAACCCCCTGCTAGGAAGCCCTACAATGGAACTGCACCCTTGTGCAACCAATGTAGCCTACATCATCATGCTGGTGTGAAGTGCCGCACATGCCAAGCTTGTGGACTTGTAGGTCACACAGCGAGGGTTTGCCCAACAGCAGCTGCACCAAATCAAGTTAACAACAATCCTGCTCAAGGTCATTTTCCACCAGGTTCTTGTTTCAACTGTGGCGAGATGGGCCATTTCCGTAGAAATTGCCCAAAGCTTGCTAATGCGAATCCAGCGCAGGGGTGAGCGTCGGACCGAATGGAAGACAACGTTGTTTAGAAATAATAAATCTTTATGTATTATTCTCTTTTGTTGTAAAGATCTAAGAAACAGTTGTTGATGTTGTTTATAAATAAATCTTTTATTTACATTGCATTATGTTTATTATGGTTGCACGAATAAACAACGTATCCCCTACGATACCGACAATCGAGGAACCGTATTCCTTGAAGAACCGACTACCCCCAAATTTCTTCCATTGTTTAATCTCTTGCGTTTTCCATGAAATTCCTAAGTACCCGTTTCTTCCAAGGAAAATGAAGTATAAGACGCCAAGTTAATAACAATCAATAACAAAATAACAACTATGTGATTATGTGCTTATGTGTTCCCTTTTATGTTTTTGGTGTAATCCAAGTTTTTGTTATCCAAATCCTCGTAGAATCTTCCATATCATGCGTATAAGGGATTCATAGTAGGATACCCAAAGGTACTATCTAAAATCCTTAATGGACTTCTACGTTGTAGTTAAATCCCTTGGATTATAAAGTACTACTCCATAATTAGACCCCTAGAGTGGTCTAGTTAAACAGATTGATCCGAAAATCTGGTTAGGAAGATCATGTGATGGTATAGCTGAAAGGACTCCTTGCTGGCCTAATTATAAAGATCATCTGTCGATCTAATTAAAAGGACCCTATGGTAGTCTAGTCACCTTCATCACAGGTTTAATTTTTCCTCCCCTAAACATTACAAGACAAACTGTGCGGACTATGCAAGGAATTATGTAATTATGGATGCATACATAATTATGGAATTTAGTGCACAGAAATCACAGCAAGTTCTGTCATGTATCTAGAGTTAACCCAATTCATTTCCATTTCTGATGAAGCATCCGTTGAGGAAATGAATATCCGTTTGTTAAATCCTTCATTCCCATTTCTGACGAAGAACCCGTTGAGGAAAATGAATCATCAATTCATTTTCTCTTCTAAAGAATATCCGTTGAGGGAAATGAATATCCGTTTGTTAAATCCTTCATTCCCATTTCTGACGAAGAACCCGCTGAGGAAAATGAATCATCCATTCATTTTCGCTTCTGAAGAATATCCGTTGAGGGAAAAGAATATCCGTCTAATTAAATCCTTCATTTCCAATTCTGAAGAATACCCGTTGAGGAAAATGACTCCGTTTGTTCATTTTCGTTCTGAAGATTACCCGTTGAGGAAATGAATATCCGTTTGTTTATCCTTTTCATTTCCGTTTCTGAGGAAGCAACCGTTGAAAATGACTCCGTCTGTTCATTTTCGTTTCTAAAGATTATCCGTTGAGGAAATTAATATCCGTTTGTTAAATCGTTCATTTCCAATTCTGAAGAATACCCGTTGAGGAAAATGACTCCGTTTGTTCATTTTCATTCTGAAGAATATCCGTTGAGGGAAATTAACATCCGTTTGTTTAAATCCTTCATTTCCAATTCTGAAGAATACTCGTTGAGGAAAATGACTCCGTTCGTTCATTTTCACTTCTGAAGAATATCCGTTGAGGGAAATGAATATCCGTTGATTATTCCTTCATTCCCGTTTCTGATGAAGAACCTATTGAGAAAAATGAATCATCCGTTCATTTTCACTTCTGAAGAATATCCGTTGAGGGAAGTGAATATCTGTTTAGCTAAATCCTTCATTTTCCGCCTCTGTAGAATACTCGTTGAGGAAAATGACTCCATCCGTTCATTTTCATTTCTGAAGAATGTCCGTTAAGGAAATGACAGGATTATGCCTTGCATATCTCTGGTGCTTATTTGACACAAAGTCACAGATAGACTCCTACGAATAAATTTCGGGATGAAATTTCCTAAAGTAGGGGAGACTGTGACACCTGGGTCACTGCGACCAAACGAACCAACATCCGAGATGTTTTTTAGATAAATTTAACTTCCCTATACTTTAACTTCATTTTAGAGCCTTGAAATGGGGTTAACGGGGCTTAAACGTGTCAAAAATGCATCGGAAATAAGGTTTTAGACCTGCGGGGACTGTTTTTGACAATCTGTCAAAGTTCTCAGGCGGGACGCATAAGCCATGTATGGCTATTATGCGGGGCGCGACAGACCTGCAGACCAGATTCATTGAATTCAGCTTTGCAGCCTATTTCCACTGATTTCTACCATTCTTTTGCAATACTTGGCGCTTGTTTATGAGTTCCCATGGTATTTAAATCAGTGTGCCCAAGTGTAATGTCTAGATCGAAGCACGATTTACGAGAAACGATCCTAACGGTTCTCCGAAATCTATATAAACCCAAGCCTTTCATTTGTTTTCCTCACACTTGATCTGATTTATGCTCTATGTTGAAGCCTTTACTTCATACCTGAGTATTTTAGATCCAGTTCTTCATCGCTTGGAGCCTTTGTAAGTTTCTTTCATGCTTGTTATCGTTTTTCAAGCGTGAAAGTCAAACAGTGTTTGACTTTCTGCTTTGACCAGTCTTTGGTCAACACAAAGTTCATTTGAACTTTGCAACGTGAGCGTAATCACGATGGTTATAGTCCCTTGTGACTATACCTACTGATTACCACGTTAATTAGGTATAGTGACGAGTCATAGTTTCGGTAAAAATACGTGCTTATGCGTATTTTGCAACCAAACTATTCTTGGGTATCAAAACCGTTTTTTTTATATCAAACTTGTTTTCTAACTTAGTTAAGCATGTTTTAACATGTTTAACTCGTCACTTTTAGTTTAGTGCTTATGTAGGTTCGTAAGATAAGCGGTCTAAACAACCGCTTAGACTTCCGAACCCGACCCGTTTGGTCGATCATTAGGATCCGACCAAACATATATTGTGACCATAGTTGTATAGGAAATAACCTTCCGAGGATAGGTTCCGATTTAGAATGCAGGCTTTGATAAACCATATCACATGAGTTCCAATACTCGTTTGGTTTACAAAACCTCATTATATCCGATCTTCCGATTTAGGTGTTGATTCGCTAACATAGTATATGTTACCCTAGGAACCGCTTCAACACTTGAACTCTTGGTCTTTTGAGCTTTGCTATACCCTTTGAATCGGAACTATACGCAATCCCAGGCGAGTACATAGTTCCCCTCTTTTACCGTTTTCAAATGTTTTGGGGTGATTCATATGTGTAATCGATTTGTTTCGAAATGTATGGCATGTATGTGTTTACTAAGTGCTTTTATGTGTATTATTCTGATTATGCAAATGAGATGTTTATCTGTATCCTTAAGTGATCTACCTATCTTCATAGTTAGATTCTTATAGGATATTTGAAGTACAGTCTTAGATCTTCCTATCTTCCTAGTAAGGCTTTTAAGAAGTACTTTGCGACTCGATGGTTGGTTGTGTGTAGATTATTGGTTATTTAGATAAGGAAACTAGATAATACAATAAGCACATAGTGGATACGCTGCTGGTACTTCCTATATATAAGTGTGCTTATTGTATTACCCTTCGTGGCGTTACCCCGAATCACCATTAGGATTTAGGATGTTGTGATACAGTGATTCGATGTGACAAGAACCTGATCCCTGAAGTATTCATCTATCTTCATAGCTAGATATACTTGTAGGATGTTTAGAGTACTAATAATGGAGCCCCTGTTTGGATTCATTGTGTACTTTAATGCATGTTTACGAGATGGAACAAGTTGACAATTATGTGTTTATGTGATAGTTGTGATTTAGATAACGAAACGGGTGTAATAAAATAAGAACATGGTGGATACGTTGCTGGTACTTCCTATATATAAGTGTTCTTATTTTATTATTCTTGTAGTGTTATCTGGATCACTTTAGGATTTTGTGTACGATTGTTTCAATGTTCGAGTATCAAAATCTTCATAGAATTTCCCATATTTTTATATGTTAGATTCTTAGAAAGATATATGAAGTATTATCATGACTCATTGAGTTGATTTATATAATACCTACATTAGTTTTGATTTATTTCAAAATAGTTATTATTAATCTTTGATTGGATTTCTAATAACATATTAACGAGTTTTTACGATGGTTTAAACAAGATTACAATGTAAGGCATAAAAATGACTTAGTAATAATCATATTGCCATATACAAAACCTATTTTGTCATGAGTTTTCATAATTAAGATTATGTAATGCAATACTAAATTTTTGCCATTATTTGGCTTCAAGATTTATTTTCGATTGACAGCTCTCGTAGCTGTTAAGGTATTGCAATACCAAATGTTTTGCCATTTACTTGGCTAATAAAACCTATGTATTCGCCGTCATTTTTATGCTGACTGTTTTTCGCATATGTTTCAGGTTTTCGACTGTTTCAAGCATGCAACGCATAGGACTGCATTCAGGCCTTAGACTTCTAAAACAAAAGAACAATTACATGTATTCTTTGTTTGTAAAACGATGTTAATTGTCACACCCCCAAAATCCACACGCGGAGTATCACCGCTTGGAGGCATGACTGACCAGGATCAAGCCACCAATCATATTGAACATATAAGTAAATACCAAAAATTCATTCATCAATACGAAAGGTGTTTTCAAAACCAAACATCAACAAGTATGTAGCGGAAGCATAAGTATGTAAACCCAAAGTAAATCATAAATTCAAGTGTTTAGATAGTTAACATGGCATCATCGATCCATGTCCCACAACGACCTGCTCCTCCCCGTGCGAGCTCCAAATGTACCTAAGGTCCTGCAAGGCATGCAGCAGAGAGTCAACAACTAGTTGAGCGAGTTCACAGTTAATAAGTTCGTTATACAAATCATGTATGCATTTAGTGGGGGCTTCCCATGTAGGTAGGTGCTAATAGTGGGGGTTTCCCATGATCATATGTATTACTAGTGGGGGTTTCCCACGTTTAACTTTACTAATGGGGGTTTCCCATGTTTGTACTTACTAGACTATTTACAACCATGTGTTCTTCTAAATCCGAGAACAGGAATACGTACAAGGTCACGTAGGATTTACGTGAGTGCCCTTCCCCGAGGACAGTGGTACGTGTGGGGTTTACGTAGGTTTTACGTAAGTGTCCTTCCGACCCGGAAGACAGTAGTAGGTATTAGTTTACGTAGGTTTTACGTAAGTGTCCTCCCGACCCGGGAGACAATGGTAGATACTAAGTTACGTAGGTTTTACGTAAGTGTCCTGACTATCCTGAGGACGATGGTCTATAGTCTAGCAATAGTGTAAGTACGAGTAGTTATCCAATTCAAATAATCTAACCCAATTCCCAACCCGGGAATCCCATGCCTTGGCTGTGTGAACTCACCTTGGTTTGCTCGGCAGATACACAAAAGGGTTTCTTGAACTATGAGTGGTCAACCGCGTCCTAATAGGGTTACCATACAAGTCAGGTTTTGACTCAAGTAATGCACATAGGTTTACGCATAACTAATAGATTTCAAGCACGTATAGATCATGGCAGCATTTTAACAGTTAAACAATACATTCAACTTGTGCGATTTAAATCATAACAGCTCAATAAAAACATTCTCGGCCCAATTTAACAACACATAAGTGACTTGTGCGGTCCAGATTGGGTTGTGCGACTGACTTTGGGCTTGATCGGCCCAAATCAGCTTAACAACAACTAGCTTGTGCGACTCAGGTATCCTTGTGCGACTGTACATATCTTGTGCGATAGACAAGACTTATGCGACTGAAACTTGTGCGTCCAGATCAGGTCTTGTGCGACCTGATCTTGTGTGACCCGAGAGCTTGTGAAATCAGCTCTTGTGCGACTAGGGTCATGTGCGATTGTTTGTTTATTCCTAAAATCTTGCAATTGGTTACAACCATTTAACAGTTTCCAATTTTGTTATCAATTAACACAATCAATCAACAGTTTTCAAACCAATCCATCTAGCAGACTATCGATCAAACAAGCATATCTCAATTGTTTTCTAAAGAACCCTAATCGAACCATACATGAACACAACCTTTTTAACATGCAATCGGATTAAACCCCAAAGCATAACAACCTCGTAGCCTATCACTTCTAATACCCGAAACTATAACATCCGATTAACATAAACATATTCCAAAGCATACATACAACTGATTAATCAAGCATTCGGTTCTAGTTCATCATGTAATCAATTCAAAAACAAGCTATGATAACCGATTATCATCTTCACACACATCCGATTCACAAGAATAAATCATGCAGTACATCATTGTTCATCATACATGCAACCCTAATCGTTTAGCCAAACATGGATTCATAACAACATTAATCAACACGTATCATGAAACACTAACCGAATTAGAGTGTGTAACGAGTATGATCCGAACACAAGGATCTTCGAGAGTTGAGAGGTGTTGCCGTCGGGTTCCAAGAGAAACGAGAGAGAGAGAGATGGAAAGCTTCTAGGGTTTGTAAACTTGTGTGTGTTTTGATAAAGTGTGGAATGGTTACAACACCCTAATGTTATGCGTGTGAGATGGGTGGGCCGAACCCTCACTTGGGCCGCCCTTGCTCCGGATACAAGCTGTGGCCCGAAAGACTTGTGCGATTGGATGGGTGTTGTGCGGTTGGGTTATTTACATACATACATACATTACACAAAGCACGCAATAACATAACATTCGCATAAGTATTCACTTTCATAGCAGTCACATATCGTACACATACGTTACATCAAAGTACGAAAATAGGTTCGGAAATACGAGTTGTCACATTATCCCCAACTAAAAAGAAATTTCGTCCCGAAATTTGGTACGCACTCACTGAGGAAGCTAGGTAAGTTGTATCGTTCACTAGTTTTCCTGGGGTGTCACATCCTCCCCCCGTTGATCTGGAATTTCGTCCCGAAATTCCGCAGTAGTAGCTTCAGCCTCAGTAGTGGTTGCATTGGTTCCGAATAACTGGGGATATTTGAGTTCCATTTGATCTTCACGCTCCCAGGTGAACTCTGGGCCGCGGCGGGAGTTCCAACGAACTCGTACAAGAGGGATTCTCGTGTTCTTGAGGACCTTAACATCCCGGTCCGTGATTTCAACAGGTTCCTCGACGAAGTGCAACCGCTCGTCGATAGTGAGTTCCTTTAAGGGAACTACGTGGGTCTCATCTGACGTACACTTCTTCAGATTCGACACGTGAAAGACGTTGTGAACTGCACTGAGTTCAGGTGGTAAGTTCAGTCTGTAGGCCACTTTGCCTATTTTCTCGATAACTTCGAAAGGTCCGACGTATCGTGGATTGAGTTTGCCGCGTTTGCCAAAACGAACCACACCCTTCCAGGGCGAAACTTTGAGTAGCGCTCGATCCCCAACTTGGAATTCGAGTAGTTTTCTATCTTTATCAGCGTATACTTTCTGACGGTCACGAGCTGCCGCCATGCGTTGTCGTATTTGTACAATCTTTTCTGTAGTATCGACTACCATTTCTGGACCCGTGATCTGACTATCTCCCACCTCTGCCCAACAGAGAGGTGACCGGCATTTACGCCCGTACAATGCCTCGAATGGTGCAGCTTTAATGCTGGTGTGGTAGCTGTTGTTGTACGAAAATTCCACAAGTGGCAGATGTTTTTCCCAACCATTGCCAAAGTCGATTACGCACGCACGAAGCATGTCTTCTAGAGTTTGAATAGTGCGCTCAGTCTGTCCATCTGTCTGAGGATGATAAGCTGTGCTCATGTCTAAACGAGAACCAAAAGATTTATACACTGCTTGCCACAGTTCTAAGGTAAAACGTGCGTCACGATCAGAGATGATGGAGGTGGGTACCCCGTGCCTTGAGACCACTTCTTTTAAGTAAATGTCTGCTAAGGTAGAGAACTTGTCTGTTTCTTTAATGGCCAGGAAGTGAGCAGACTTTGTGAGTCGATCCACGATCACCCAGATAGTATCGTTTCCGCGCTGAGATCTAGGTAAGCCAGTAACAAAATCCATGGAAATTTGCTCCCATTTCCATTGTGGTATCTCTGGTTGTTGAAGTGGGCCTGAAGGTTTCTGGTATTCCGCCTTGACTCTCGCACAAGTCAAGCACTTGCTAACGTACGTTGCTATGTGAGCCTTCATACTAGGCCACCAATATGTGGTTTTGATATCGTGGTACATTTTATCCGAACCAGGGTGCACCGAGTAGCGAGACTTGTGTGCCTCATCCATCACAAGCTCTCGTAGGTTGCCATAAAATGGGACCCAAATGCGTCCCGTGACGTAGTAGGCACCGTCTTCCTTCTGTTCTAAGCGTTGCCTTGAGCCGCGTAGGGCTTCAGCCCTGACATTCTCTGGTTTCAATGCTTCTACCTGAGCGTTTCGTATTTGAGAAGGAAGGCTAGACTGTATAGTAAGTTGTAAAGCTCGTACGCGCTTAGGCGCAGTGTCCTTTCGACTGAGGGCGTCAGCCACAACATTGGCTTTGCCCGGGTGATACCTGATCGAGCATTCGTAATCGTTCAGCAGTTCGACCCATCGTCGTTGTCTCATGTTAAGTTCCTTCTGTTTGAAGATGTGCTCGAGGCTTCTGTGATCAGTGTAGATAGCACACTTGGTGCCATACAAGTAGTGTCGCCATATCTTAAGTGCAAAAACAACCGCTCCCAGCTCTAGGTCGTGTGTAGTGTAGTTTTTCTCGTGAACCTTGAGTTGACGTGAAGCGTATGCTATAACTTTATCCCGCTGCATCAAAACACAACCAAGACCCTGAATAGATGCGTCGCAGTAAACCACGAAGTCATCTGTGCCCTCTGGCAATGAAAGGATAGGTGCACTACAAAGTCTATCCTTTAAGTGCTGAAACGCTATCTCCTGTGCGTTTCCCCAACGATAAACAACGCCCTTCTGCGTTAGTGAAGTAAGAGGCTGAGCGATCTTAGAAAAATCCTTAATAAATCTTCTGTAGTATCCTGCCAATCCCAAGAATTGGCGAATTTCCGTTGGTGTACGAGGTGCAGGCCAGCTCTTGATTGACTCTACCTTGGATGGATCAACGTGAATCCCATCCTTGTTCACCACATGACCTAAGAAATGGACTTCACGAAGCCAGAAGTCACATTTTGAAAACTTGGCGTACAGCTGTTCCTTTCGAAGGAGTTCTAAAATAAGCCGTAGGTGTTGCTCATGTTCCTCCTGACTCTTCGAATAAATCAGGATGTCGTCGATGAAGACAATGACAAATTTGTCTAAATAGGGCTTGCACACTCTATTCATAAGATCCATAAATACGGCAGGCGCGTTCGTTAGCCCGAATGGCATGACCATAAACTCGTAGTGGCCGTAGCGAGTTCTAAACGCTGTCTTGGAGACGTCCTCATCCCGGACTCTCAGCTGATGGTATCCTGACCTTAAGTCTATCTTGGAGTAGTAGCTCGACCCTTGCAGCTGATCGAATAAATCATCTATGCGCGGAAGAGGATAACGATTCTTGATCGTCACCTTGTTGAGTTCACGGTAGTCTATACACATCCTGAACGTACCGTCTTTCTTCTTTACGAATAACACTGGAGCTCCCCAGGGCGAAGAGCTAGGACGTATAAAACCCTTTTCCAAGAGTTCTTGTAGTTGCTTTGACAGTTCTTCCAATTCAGTTGGAGCTAAACGATAAGGTGCTCGAGCTATTGGTGCTGCTCCTGGAGCGAGCTCGATCTGAAATTCAACTTGACGATGAGGCGGCAACCCAGGTAATTCCTCAGGAAACACTTGAGGAAAATCACGTACTACAGGAATATCTTCAATCTTTTTCTCTTTCTTCGAGGTATCTGTAACGAGAGCTAAAACAGCTGTGTGACCCTTGCGCAGACACTTCTGAGCCTTCAAGAAGGAAATGATGCCACTCACGACACCACTCTTGTCGCCTTGAACTTCGAGAGGTTCTTTACCAGAACGGGGAATACGAATAACTTTTTCTTTGCATAAAATCTCCGCTTGTTGTTGGGATAACCAATCCATACCGATTTCGATGCCGAAACCATCACAACGTTGGGGTCATTCCTAGTATCACCCTGGCTAATCACAAACACTCGACCCCTGGCACCATTGCCGTCGTTATTACCCCCGTTGTTGTCTTCCCTGGTTCCCGTTTCCTTGGTTGCGGTTCTGGTTCTGGTTCAACCGTGGGCAGTGTCTCTTGAAGAGACCTTCAGCACCATCCTGATAACATCCCTTGTTACCCTGCTGTTGCTGCTGATTCTGAAGATCTTGTGTCTGTTGTTGTTGGTTCTGGCTTGCGGGACGTGAGTTTCTACCATCTTTGGCTCCATGACCAAGCTTGTCGCATCATTGACAATGATTTCGGTTGCACTGCCCGCTGTGGTGCGAGTTACATCGTTTGCACTTAGGGTAGCAGAAGTAGTGGAAGTAGTAGTGGTAGTAGTATCGCTGATACGTTGAGGCAGCTTGTTCTGTCCCACTGCCTGGTCTGTGAGACGATGAGCAAGATGAGTAACATCTCGAATAGTAGCAAGTTTAGCCGTCTTCACATGGTTTTGAATTCCTGGTATTAAACCCTTGAGGTATAGCTCAAAGCTCTTTATGGGAGGATCCACCATAGTTGGACACAAAATTGTCAGTTTGTTGGATCGTTATTGTGCACGCTTCTATCTCTGACCTCGTCATCTTCATGTTAAAGGACTCCACTTCCAACTTGTGGATGGCATCATAACTACTGTATTCACGTTTGATAGGTTCCTTCAAATCATTCCATGGGGTGGCATTAGCAGCCGCCAGCTCCAACATCGTAACTTGCGCGTTCCACCAAGTTTGCGCAGTGCCTTCGAGAATATCAATGGCATATTTCACCTTACGAGCCTCAGGTCATTCGCACATTTGAAGGCCGATTCGAGTTCCTCGAACTAATGGAGGAGTCCAACAGCTCCTTCAGTGTTGCTGAAAGTAGTAGGACGACAGTCCATAAAAGTCTTGTATGTGCATACAGGTGGCTGAGCGTTCTGACCTGTCGTGTGCGTAAGAGTAAACATACTTGAGCACGAGTGTTGGTTTACGAGAGTAGGATCTAAAGATCCTAGAGTGAGTGGTGATAGCAGGTTACACCTCCTGCCTGAGCAGCTGCGAGTGCTGCAGTAACTTGTTCAGTGATCGAAGCCGCCAACTGGGCTTGAGTTAGGTTAACGCGTCCACTCATGATCTTGACATCAGGGAGAACATGTGGGTGATAGAGGTTCGCGAATAGTGCGATGACAGAAGAGAGTGAGCACAAAAGCATCCTCAAGCAATAACATATAGTAAGTTCTGTGATCTAAGCATACCACGAGCAAAGTTCTATGTAGTTCTAGCAAGTAGGTAAAGTAACATGAATAGTAGTACCTATAATGTGAGCCTTGCACGTGGAGCGAAGCGTCGTTGTGGGTCGTTGAGAGCACTGTTCTGGTTATAGTCTGGTTTTAACAAAAATCATTTTCCCCTTTATTAAAACCGAGTTCTCTATAACCAATGGCTCTGATACCAATCTGTCACACCCCCAAAATCCACACGCGGAGTATCACCGCTTGGAGGCGTGACTGACCAGGATCAAGCCACCAATCATATTGAACATATAAGTAAATACCAAAAATTCATTCATCAATACGAAAGGTGTTTTCAAAACCAAACATCAACAAGTATGTAGCGGAAGCATAAGTATGTAAACCCAAAGTAAATCATAAATTCAAGTGTTTAGATAGTTAACATGGCATCATCGATCCATGTCCCACAACGACCTGCTCCTCCCCGTGCGAGCTCCAAATGTACCTAAGGTCCTGCAAGGCATGCAGCAGAGAGTCAACAACTAGTTGAGCGAGTTCACAGTTAATAAGTTCGTTATACAAATCATGTATGCATTTAGTGGGGGCTTCCCATGTAGGTAGGTGCTAATAGTGGGGGTTTCCCATGATCATATGTATTACTAGTGGGGGTTTCCCACGTTTAACTTTACTAATGGGGGTTTCCCATGTTTGTACTTACTAGACTATTTACAACCATGTGTTCTTCTAAATCCGAGAACAGGAATACGTACAAGGTCACGTAGGATTTACGTGAGTGCCCTTCCCCGAGGACAGTGGTACGTGTGGGGTTTACGTAGGTTTTACGTAAGTGTCCTTCCGACCCGGAAGACAGTAGTAGGTATTAGTTTACGTAGGTTTTACGTAAGTGTCCTCCCGACCCGGGAGACAATGGTAGATACTAAGTTACGTAGGTTTTACGTAAGTGTCCTGACTATCCTGAGGACGATGGTCTATAGTCTAGCAATAGCGTAAGTACGAGTAGTTATCCAATTCAAATAATCTAACCCAATTCCCAACCCGGGAATCCCATGCCTTGGCTGTGTGAACTCACCTTGGTTTGCTCGGCAGATACACAAAAGGGTTTCTTGAACTATGAGTGGTCAACCGCGTCCTAATAGGGTTACCATACAAGTCAGGTTTTGACTCAAGTAATGCACATAGGTTTACGCATAACTAATAGATTTCAAGCACGTATAGATCATGGCAGCATTTTAACAGTCAAACAATACATTCAACTTGTGCGATTTAAATCATAACAGCTCAATAAAAACATTCTCGGCCCAATTTAACAACACATAAGTGACTTGTGCGGTCCAGATTGGGTTGTGCGACTGACTTTGGGCTTGATCGGCCCAAATCAGCTTAACAACAACTAGCTTGTGCGACTCAGGTATCCTTGTGCGACTGTACATATCTTGTGCGATAGACAAGACTTATGCGACTGAAACTTGTGCGTCCAGATCAGGTCTTGTGCGACCTGATCTTGTGTGACCCGAGAGCTTGTGAAATCAGCTCTTGTGCGACTAGGGTCATGTGCGATTGTTTGTTTATTCCTAAAATCTTGCAATTGGTTACAACCATTTAACAGTTTCCAATTTTGTTATCAATTAACACAATCAATCAACAGTTTTCAAACCAATCCATCTAGCAGACTATCGATCAAACAAGCATATCTCAATTGTTTTCTAAAGAACCCTAATCGAACCATACATGAACACAACCTTTTTAACATGCAATCGGATTAAACCCCAAAGCATAACAACCTCGTAGCCTATCACTTCTAATACCCGAAACTATAACATCCGATTAACATAAACATATTCCAAAGCATACATACAACTGATTAATCAAGCATTCGGTTCTAGTTCATCATGTAATCAATTCAAAAACAAGCTATGATAACCGATTATCATCTTCACACACATCCGATTCACAAGAATAAATCATGCAGTACATCATTGTTCATCATACATGCAACCCTAATCGTTTAGCCAAACATGGATTCATAACAACATTAATCAACACGTATCATGAAACACTAACCGAATTAGAGTGTGTAACGAGTATGATCCGAACACAAGGATCTTCGAGAGTTGAGAGGTGTTGCCGTCGGGTTCCAAGAGAAACGAGAGAGAGAGAGATGGAAAGCTTCTAGGGTTTGTAAACTTGTGTGTGTTTTGATAAAGTGTGGAATGGTTACAACACCCTAATGTTATGCGTGTGAGATGGGTGGGCCGAACCCTCACTTGGGCCGCCCTTGCTCCGGATAAAAGCTGTGGCCCGAAAGACTTGTGCGATTGGATGGGTGTTGTGCGGTTGGGTTATTTACATACATACATACATTACACAAAGCACGCAATAACATAACATTCGCATAAGTATTCACTTTCATAGCAGTCACATATCGTACACATACGTTACATCAAAGTACGAAAATAGGTTCGGAAATACGAGTTGTCACATTAATGATATTGAAACAATTTAGTACCTGTAGTTGTGAGCAATTTGTAACGTGACTCCCCGATATTTCCGCCGCGTGTTGTTGTATTTCGCGATTGGGGTGTTACAATAGGTTTTGTGAGTGTGTCAGATTCATGACCTTGAGTTCATATTGCAATACCTCGTCCAACTACAAGAGTTGTCGAGCGTATATCTTGAAAACAAAAGAGTTTGATATTGCAGTATGTTTCTATCTGTCACACCCCGACCGCGTAAAAAAACAAATCGCGGCGGAAACATCGAGGCGTGTTGCAACAGAATCATTGTTTCATAACCATGGATACCAAAAAGTATTTCGTTTTATTAAACATTGAATAATTACATCGTCTGGAAATCTAAATACATAATTTAAACATAGTCTATCATTATTATTGAGTCACTAAGGCCTTGTCAAGTCCTATGTGAGCATGCATCCTATTAATCGATATCTTTCAACAATACCTGAAACACATGTGAAAACGAGGTCAACAAAGAAATGCTGGCGAGTACATAGGTTTTGTGAAAATAAGATTCATGACTTCTGTTTAAGAAAATGTTTAGTCATGAACCTTGTAATTTGCTTTGTCTTTGTAAATCATTTGAAAAATAATAAGTTCAGATGATATGTATAAATAAGAGAATAATGCATGATTAAATGAATAACCATGTAAAATGAGTTTGTATAAGTTAAGTTGTTTGTACAACAATGTATTGTGAAAAGTATGTTATTTGTATAAAATGTTATATGTTTAAATTGAAATGATTTAAACAACGCTACGATATGTAATACCATATAAGCACTTATATATAGAAAGTACCAGCGGTGTATCCACCATGCTTATATCATATTACACACGCCTCGTTACTTAAATCACTTACTCAAACCAAACCAACAATGTAAGATGTCTATGTGTAAACCAACTGCCAAATGTATTAGAATAGTATGTCAAAATGTTCATGTCAAGATGTAAATCATGTTATGTATAACCAATGTCAAAAGTGTTTGTGTCAAATGTAAACCATGTAATGTGTAACCAAAATGATATGTATGGCTAGTGAAATGCATCAACTAAACCATAGGTGAAACGCACAAAACAAACTATTGAAGTAGAACTTGGTTTAAATCAATACTATGTTTCATGGAAATGCATGACCAAATGTAAATCATGTCCAAATGTTTACCCAATCGTTAAAACATTTTGTGAAATCGTTCAAATCGTTCTTGTTGTTTTAATCGTTCAAATCGTTCTTGGTTTAATTGTGAAACTACTTTATGGTCGATTTTCTAATAACATTCAAACCTTCTTGTTCATCATTCCAACTCGTTCTCGTTCTTAACAAACCCTTACCAAAGGGTAAATTAATAATTACAGATTCAGTCATTACCCAAAATACCCACACCTAACCATGGGTATAGAGAATAACGGGATTTGTCAGATCCTATGGTACCATAACCTAATACTGGTCGGCTTGATCATTGCTAATGAATGTCATTGGTTATGTAACTACAACCAACAAGTTTGTTCACTTTATTGAAATCGTTCTTGAAACCATTGTAATTGTTTTTGAAACCATTGTAATCATTCTGGAAACCATTGTTATCGTTCTTGAAACCATATTGTAATTGTTTTTTAAACCATTGTAATCGTTCTTGAAACCATTGTTATCGTTCTTGAAACCACATTGTAATTGTTTTTGAAACCATTGTAATCGTTCTTGAAATCATTGTTAAGACATTTAGCACATTTGAGTCACCCCAAAACAGTTGAAAACAGTAAAAGAGGGGAATAATATACTCGCCTGAGAATGCTTAGAAGTCTCGAACAACAACCAAACAAAGCTAGAGGGAGCACGGAATCAGTCGGCAATCTAAAACTATATAAATAAACCGGACTTAAATCGGGAGATCGGATAGGATGAGGCTTGGTAAACCAAATGAGTATTGGAACTCATATGATATGGTTTAACAAGACCTACATACTACATTGAGACTAACCTAAGTGCTTTCGACCCATCGCGACCCATTAAGGTAGCTTACGCTACTTTAACGCGTCGTGCGCGCAAAGCGCGTTCGAGACGTTTAACTAGTCCTATGATAAGTGTTATATGCCTAAACATGTTACATAATTAGTTATGTGACGAAATTTTAGGTTACATATGCTTAATTACCAATTATACATGAAAAGGGTATTCTGGTAATTTACCTAAGGCATATAAACTACCTATCATACAACTACTTAACGAAGCGACCATAAGGTATAACCTCGGAAGGTTATTCCCTATATACTATGGTCACCCCATGTATTTGGTCGGATCCTACTGATCGACCAAATGGGTCGGGTTCGAAGGTATAAGCGATTTATCAGATCGCTTACCCTTACGACCCTAGACAACGTGGTAATCAGTAGGCATAGTCCCAAGGGACTATAACCATCGTGATTACAATCACGTTGCGAAGTTCAAACGAACTTCGCATTGACCATAAGCTGGTCAACGCTGAAAGTCAAACAAAGTTTGACTTTCGGACTCGAAAAGCAATAAAAGAACGAAAGAATACTTACGAAGGGTCCCCGAATGCTAATCTAGAACGAAATAACTCAGGTATGAAACAAAGGTTCCAACTTAGAGTCTTTAAGATCAGATTCTAGTGGTTTTGAAGCAATGGGGGGTGGGGTTTTTATAGTTTTCGGGTAACCGTTAAGATCGTTTCATAGAAACCGTGCTCGAATCCTACCCGTACATTTGTTGGAAAGTTATGGTAGCCAAATATGGTCCCTAATGAGCTGAAAGGTCAAGTTAGAATGTGTGGTGGTGGAGTAAACAGCTGGAATCTGCTGACTGTTCGATCTGATCTGTTCTGGGAGGCGTACGCGGCCCGCTTCAGGATCAGACAAACCTCAGGCGGGCCGCCTGGGGCTTCTGATCAGAAAATAAGTTTCATAAATGACAGTTTCAGTCCCTGTTGTGTTTTAAGCCCATTTCCGGCACTTCTAAGGCCCGTCAAGCCAACTTTAAGGCCCTAAAATGATGCCTAAACATTGTGGACATGAAACATGCTCAAAAATATCTCGGATGTTGGTTCGTTTGGTCGTACGAACACGATCTTCGCTTAATTACAACGGAATGCGCACAAGCGCGAAAAACGATCCAAAATGCGTGACGAATGGATTTTTCTTATGCCGAACACTAAAATAAAATATTTTAGTGCTTACATAAATTTTTGGATGTCCGGATGTATTCAGAACGTAAGTTATGCGCGAAAATGCAAACTTGTGCATTTTTTGACGCTTTTAGTCCCTGAATGACCCAAAAGTTTATTTTAGCACACCGAACCCCTCAAAGCCTATTTCTAAGCTATGTAAAGGATATTTATGGTATGTTTAACTTATGGTCATGTTCTGGAATGTCTGTTACAGTTCAAATTGGCATACTTTCGCAGTTTGTCAAATTTAGTCCCTGTAGACGAATTAACTTGATTTTACCATACCAAAGCCTTCAAAACTTATTTCTAAGTTATATAAAGGTTATTTAGGGTATGTTAAGCCTATGTCACTGTTCCGGAGTGTTTGTTTCATTAAACTGGTTATATTTACGCGTCGGTGCGCGTATAACCTTCCAGAAAACGATTTAGAGTTTGAATTTGAACAAAAATTGATATGTGCAAATGATACACATATTTTTAACAAATCCCAAGTATGAAATACAATATTTCATTGGTTTGGTATTTGTTTGATGGCCGTGGAGGCACAGGTGTTACAGTCTCCCCTACTTTAGGAAATTGCGTCCCGAAATTTATTTAGTGGAAACTTGTGAGAGTTTAAAACATGAAGTTGAAAAGATCGAACAACATTGGTTAGGGTTCTGAACTTCTAGTAACCTTAATAACATTATGCTTGCAATGTAAGAGGGACACTTATATACAAGTATATGAAGTGTCATTGGTGCGTCCACCGTGCCTCCATTACATCATTCTCATTTTGTTATTGTTGTCACTATCCGTTCTTACACATAATAAATCTTACTGGGTTTCTGTACACTAAATTTCATAATTATGTACGCGTCCATAATCAGACAATTCCTTGCACAGTTCACACAGCCTATTTTATAATGTGTAGGGGAAAACCATATGAATGAACCTGTGATGAGCGTGACTGGACCACCATAGGGTCCTTTCAGCTAAATCATCACATGCCATTCTTAACCAGATCTTGAATCAATCTTTAACTAGACCCCTCAAGGGTCTCTCATCGAATCACGGAATGGTACTATATAACCCAAGGGTCTTAACTACCATGTAGAAGCCCATAAGGATTTAAGGTAGTACCTTTTGAATATCCTACTATGAATCCCTCATATGAAAATATGAAAGATTCTATGAGGATTTGAAAATCGGATCACACAAAAACATTGAGGAGAACACATAAACACATATCTCATAATCGCATAATCGCACACTCGCGTAATTGTTTAATTTGACCTTTAAATTTGTTATCTTTGGACACGGGTATTTAAAGCATACTTGGAATCAAATCTTTAATTGCAGCAATTTGGATGGATCCACATGAATACCCTGCTTGTTGACTATATGACCCAAAAACTGAACTTCTTTAAGCCAAAATTTCCTCTTGGAGGATTTAGCGAAAAGTTTGTTCCTTCTTTAGGGGTTCCAATGTCAACGAAGGTGTTGATCGTGATCGGCTCGGGACATGAATAGATCAAGATGTCATCAATAACAACAATGATGAACTGATCTAAATAAGACTAGCAGACTCTATTTATTAAGTCCATGTAGATGGCTGGAGCATTTGTCAATCCAAAAGGCATGACTGTAAACTCGTAATGGCCATACTTCGTGCAGAAAGCCGTTTTGGGAATATCTTCTTCGAGAATACGAAGTTGATGATACCCAGAATGCAAATCGATCTTGGAAAAGCATGAAGTAGCCTGCAGATGATCGGAGAGATCATTGATTTAAGGTAGGGGATATCGATTCTTGATGGTAAGCTTATCAAGCTTACGCTAAGCGATACAAATTCGAAAAGATCCATCTTTCTTTTTCACAAAGAGGGCAAGAGTTTTCCCCAATGTGAAAAGTTTGGACGGATGAATCCTTTATCATACAACTCTTGAAGCTGTTTCGATAATTCTTGCATCTCAGATGGTGCAAGACGATAAGGTGCTTTCGCAATTGGGTTGGCATTGGGTACAAGATCATAATGAAACTTGTCTTGACGAACTGGAGGCAAACCAGATAGTTCATCAGGAAACACCTCTGGATAATCCCGGACAATCGGAATATCCTGAATACTCTTGCTCTTGCCTTTCTCCTCGGTGACATGTGCTAGAAAAGCAACATATGCTTTTCGTAAATAACTTTGGGCTTTTGATTTAAAAGAAACAAACGTTTAAGGTTCTTGGGGAGGTCACAAGTGATCATAATAATGACAGAACCACACGAGTAGTTTGTCTTTGTGTTGACATCATAAGGTTGGATCAAACATTCATACAATTGCATTAGTTAAAGAAAATAAAAACTACAAATTTTTATTTATATAACAACCGCATTGTCTTTAAATGTTCCAAGATAACAACCAGAGGAATACAAAATACTAATCGTTCATCGCTGCATCGTTAATTGCCTCATTGATGTTAAACACTCGACCACGTGCTGGATTCACATTGACGTTCGCATTCGGGTTTGCATTAGCATTTGCATTCACCAGTCTTGGGCAGTTGTGGCGGAAGTGACCAATCTCTCCGCAGTTGAAACATGAACCCAGTGGGAATCTCGCAGCATTCCCTTGAACCGGAGCTTGAACCTGAGCAGCCTGATTTTGTCCCAAACGACAAACATTGGCCAAATACCCAAGTTTACCACACGTCGTGCATTGTCAGCAAGCTTGTTGTACCGCGTGATGACCGTTGCAGCGTGCACAATGAGGTGCGGTACCGGCATATGCTTTCTTTGCAGGTGGCTGAGCTGGTGGGTTCCGCGGGTTCTGAGCAGTCTGTGCTGTAACAGCAAAGTTCTGAACACCCTTTCGCTTTCTTGATTTCTTTGACGTCTCACCTTCCTTACCCTTCTTGTTTTGACCTTTCTTGCTATCCTCCTTGTCAGACCCCTGCTTCTTACCCTTGTCACCCTTTCTGTGTAACTTATTCTTCCGAATCTGCGACTCAGTCAATGTCGCAGCTAACTCGATCGCCTGACGGAGTGTGGTAGGGCTACTACCAAGAAGGATGTCTTGTACCGAGTCAGGTAGGCCGTCGATGTACCTTTCGATAGCTTTGTCGAGTGGGGTAACCATTATCGGGCAAAGCAGACTCAACTCCTCAAACCTATCAGTATACGCCCTGTGCTCACCACTATCTTGCTTCAACTCATCAAATTCCTTCTCCAAAGCTCGCTGCTCATGACGAGGACAAAATTCCCTCATCATCAGAGCCCTAAGTTCAGCCCATGTCTGTGCTAGAGCAACTTCTGCACCACGATCCCTCATAACCCCGTTCCACCATGTGAGAGCCCTCTTCTGAAACACACTTGAAGAAAACTCGACCTTGCGATTGTCAAGACACTGCACGTGGCAGAAAGTATTCTCAATGCTCTCGAACCATTGTAGAAGCCCAGTTGCTCCTTCAGAACCACTAAACTTGAGTGGTTTAGCCTGGTTAAAATCCTTGTATTTGCATGGAACATTGTTGTTGTTGTTGGCTTGGTTCCATTGAGCAAAGAGTTTGGGAATTGAGCAGCCATTTGCTGCGCAATGATTTCTGCCAATTCGGCAGTCGCTATCTGGCTTTCGCGTCGAGGAGGCATTCTAAAAGAGGAAACATGAAAGGAAACGAGTGAGAGAATTAGACGAAAAGAATGAGATGAAACAAATCTGATGAAAGCAAGAATAGTGGTCATTTGTTTGTTACTACAAAGCAACAACTGACACACAGTGACTAACCAAAGTAAATGGATTAAAAATAATGTATCGCGAAGACATGCTCGCCTATAAGTGAACACTCATCCCAAGAATTCCCAGGTAAGCACAACTAGTCTCGCGTCTGATGAGATATATACGAAGTGCTTGCCTAGACAGAAAACCCAGAATACAGGCATTCACCCTTCCAGTTTGCACGTGTTCACATTATTTAAAACCCAAAACCTTGACGAGATTTTGAAAACTCAAAGGGGTTCAAAACCATATAACAGAGGGTTCAAAACCTAGAAATCAATCATCCTAGAACAGATGATTAGTTTTCAAAGCGGTTTTGAAATTTATGTTCTTGTTGTGGTCGTCGCCTAAGGATAGGTGACGGTATTGTTTTATGACTAAACGCAAGTAAACTCGCGTTAGGGTCCTAGAAAGGTTATAGACTAGGTCAAAGCATTATTAATAACCTAATTTCCTATAACCATTGGCTCTGATACCAACTTTTCTGTCACACCCCGACCGCGTAAAACAACAAATCGCGGCGGAAACATCGAGGCGTGTTGCAACAGAATCATTGTTTCATAACCATGGATACCAAAAAGTATTTCGTTTTATTAAACATTGAATAATTACATCGTCTGGAAATCTAAATACATAATTTAAACATAGTCTATCATTGTTATTGAGTCACTAAGGCCTTGTCCAGTCCTATGTGAGCATGCATCCTATTAATCGATATCTTTCAACAATACCTGAAACACATGTGAAAACGAGGTCAGCAAAGAAATGCTGGCGAGTACATAGGTTTTGTGAAAATAAGATTCATGACTTCTGTTTAAGAAAATTTTTAGTCATGAACCTTGTAATTTGCTTTGTCTTTGTAAATCATTTGAAAAATAATAAGTTCAGATGATATGTATAAATAAGAGAATAATGCATGATTAAATGAATAACCATGTAAAATGAGTTTGTATAAGTTAAGTTGTTTGTACAACAATGTATTGTGAAAAGTATGTTATTTGTATAAAATGTTATTTGTTTAAATTGAAATGATTTAAACAACGCTACGATATGTAATACCATATAAGCACTTATATATAGGAAGTACCAGCGGCGTATCCACCATGCTTATATCATATTACACACGCCTCGTTACTTAAATAACTTACTCAAACCAAACCAACAATGTAAGATGTCTATGTGTAAACCAACTGCCAAATGTATTAGAATAACATCTCAAAATGTTCATGTCAAGATGTAAATCATGTTATGTATAACCAATGTCAAAAGTGTTTGTGTCAAATGTAAACCATGTAATGTGTAACCAAAATGATATGTATGGCTAGTGAAATGCATCAACTAAACCATAGGTGAAACGCACAAAACAAAGTATTGAAGTAGAACTTGGTTTAAATCAATACTATGTTTCGTGGAAATGCATGATCAAATGTAAATCATGTCCAAATGTTTACCCAATCGTTAAAACATTTTGTGAAATCGTTCAAATCGTTCTTGTTGTTTTAATTGTTCAAATCGTTCTTGGTTTAATTGTGAAACTACTTTATGGTCGATTTTCTAATAACATTCAAACCTTCTTGTTCATCGTTCCAACTCGTTCTCATTCTTAACAAACCCTTACCAAAGGGTAAATTAATAATTACAGATTCAGTCATTACCCAAAATACCCACACATAACCATGGGTATAGAGAATAACGGGATTTGTCAGATCCTATGGTACCATAACCTAATACTGGTCGGCTTGATCATTGCTAATGAATGTCATTGGTTATGTAACTACAACCAACAAGTTTGTTCACTTTATTGAAATCGTTCTTGAAACCATTGTAATTGTTTTTGAAACCATTGTAATCGTTCTTGAAACCATTGTTATCGTTCTTGAAACCATATTGTAATTGTTTTTGAAACCATTGTAATCGTTCTTGAAACCATTGTTATCGTTCTTGAAACCACATTGTAATTGTTTTTGAAACCATTGTAATCGTTCTTGAAATCATTGTTAAGACATTTAGCACATATAAGTCACCCCAAAACAGTTGAAAACAGTAAAAGAGGGGAATAATGTACTCGCCTGAGAATGCTTAGAAGTCTCGAACAACAACCAAACAAAGCTAGAGGAAGCACGGAATCAGTCGGCAATCTAAAACTATATAAATAAACCGGACTTAAATCGGGAGATCGGATAGGATGAGGCTTGGTAAACCAAATGAGTATTAGAACTCATATAATATGGTTTAACAAGGCCTACATACTACATTGAGACTAACCTAAGTGCTTTCGACCCATCGCGACCCATTAAGGTAGCTTACGCTACTTTAACGCGTCGTGCGCGCAAAGCGCGTTCGAGACGTCTAACTAGTCCTATGATAAGTGTTATATGCCTAAACATGTTACATAATCAGTTATGTGATGAAAGTTTAGGTTACATATGCTTAATTACCAATTATACATGAAAAGGGTATTCTGGTAATTTACCTAAGGCATATAAACTACCTATCATACAACTACTTAACGAAGCGACCATAAGGTATAACCTCGGAAGGTTATTCCCTATATACTATGGTCACCCCATGTATTTGGTCGGATCCTAATGATCGACCAAATGGGTCGGGTTCGAAGGTATAAGCGATTTATCAGATCGCTTACCCTTACGACCCTAGACAACGTGGTAATCAGTAGGCATAGTCCCAAGGGACTATAACCATCGTGATTACAATCACGTTGTGAAGTTCAAACGAACTTCGCATTGACCATAAGCTGGTCAATGCTGAAAGTCAAACAAAGTTTGACTTTCGGACTCGAAAAGCAATAAAAGAATGAAAGAATACTTACGAAGGGTCCCCGAATGCTAATCTTGATCGAAATAACTCAGGTATGAAACAAAGGTTCCAACTTAGATTCTTTAAGATCAGATTCTAGTGGTTTTGAGGCAATGGGGGTGGGGTATTTTTAGTTTTCGGGTAACCGTTAAGATCGTTTCATGGAAACCGTGCTCGAATCCTACCCGTACATTTGTTGGAAAGTTATGGTAGCCAAATATGGTCCCTAATGAGCTGGAAGGTCAAGTTAGAATGTGTGGTGGTGGAATAAACAGCTGGAATCTGCTGAGTGTTCAATCTGATCTGTTCTGGGAGGCGTACGCGGCCCGCTTCAGGATCAGACAAACCTCAGGAGGGCCGCCTGGGGCTTCTGATCAGAAAATAAGTTTCATAAATGACAGTTTCAGTCCCTGTTGTGTTTTAAGCCCATTTCCGGCACTTCTAAGGCCCGTCAAGCCAACTTTAAGGCCCTAAAATGATGCCTAAACATTGTGGACATGAAACATGCTCAAAAATATCTCGGATGTTGGTTCGTTTGGTCGTACGAACGCGATGTTCGCTTAATTACGACGGAATGCGCACAAGCGCGAAAAACGATCCAAAATGCGTGACGAATGGATTTTTCTTATGCCGAACACTAAAATAAAATATTTTAGTGCTTACATAAATTTTTGGATGTCCGGATGTATTCATAACGTAAGTTATGCGCGAAAATGCAAACTTGTGCATTTTTTGACGCTTTTAGTCCCTGAATGACCCAAAAGTTTATTTTAGCACACCGAACCCCTCAAAGCCTATTTCTAAGCTATGTAAAGGATATTTATGGTATGTTTAACTTATGGTCATGTTTCGGAATGTCTGTTACAGTTCAAATAGGCATACTTTCGCAGTTTGTCAAATTTAGTCCCTGTAGACGAATTAACTTGATTTTACCATACCAAAGCCTTCAAAACTTATTTCTAAGTTATATAAAGGTTATTTAAGGTATGTTAAGCCTATGTCACTATTCCGGAGTGTTTGTTGCATTAAACTGGTTATATTTACGCGTCGGTGCGTGTATAACCTTCCAGAAAACGATTTAGAGTTTGAATTTGAACAAAAATTGATATGTGCAAATGATACACATATTTTTAACAAATCCCAAGTATGAAATACAATATTTCATTGGTTTGGTATTTCTTTGATGGCCGTGGAGGCACAGGTGTTACACTATCAACTTTTACAAGTTAATATATGTATAAACCAAAACCATTGTAGCCATGAATCTTAACTGAAAACATTTGTCTTTGTAAACCAAGTTGCAAATAGTTATTGTATTAAAACTCGTATGGTTTATATCGTTAGGAAAACCTTATAGTGTAATCTCGTTTTGAAAACATTCGTCCAAGTGATCTAGATAACGCAACGACATGTAATGTGTTAAAAGCATTTAAATATTGGAAGTACCAGTGGCGTATCCACCATGCTTTTATCACATTACACCCGCCCCATTACCTAATCACTTACCATAACCGAATCGATCAATAGTTCAAATAGTTCCAATCGTTCAAATAGTTCAAATAGTTCACATAGATTAGATAGTTCAAGTGGTTCAAATAGTTCAAATTGTTCACATAGATCGGATAGTTCCAGTGGTTCAAATAACTCAAATTGTTCAAATGATTCAGATAGTTCCAGTGGTTTATATAGTTCACATAGTTCAATAGTTCAGATAGTTCCAGTGGTTCCAATGGTTCACATAGCTCAATAGTTCCAGTGGTTCGTGTTTAAATTATGAAAACTAACTTTTGGTCATTTTATTGAATACATTCAAACCTGTGTGACTCGTCCTACTCGTTTAAATTGTATTAACAAACCACCAAAGGGTAAGTTAACAAACATCAGGTTCTGTCGTTACCCACATTACCCCCATAACCATGGTGAAAGTCCGATAACGGGATTTGTCAGATCCTATGGTATCATAATATCCTATGGTACCATAACGTTCTACTGGTCGGCTCAAAGAGTTAATGAATGTCATTCAATTGTCTTTTGACCAACGCCCCAACAAGTTTGTTTATATAATTGAAATCATTGTGTTTAACATAAACCATAGCATTCGTTTAGAAATCTCGTAATCGTTTAGCACATATGAATCACCCCAAAATGTTTGAAAGCGGTAAAAGAGGGGAACTATGTAATCACATTGAATTGCAAAGTATCCTTGGTCTAATGAACTAACAATGCTCGGGGAAAGCCAAGGAAATCAAGTGGTACCTAGTAATCGGATCGCTAGTTAATAAATCAACACCTAAATTGGAAGATTGTGACACCTGGGTCACTGCGACCATCAAACAAATACCAAGCCAATGAAATATTGTATTTCATACTTGGGATCTGTATAAATATGTTTAACTTTTGCACATATCAATTTTTGTTCGATTTCAAGCTTTAAGTCACTTTCTAGAAGGTTATAAGCGCACTGATGCGTAAATATAACCAATTTAATGCAACGAACACTCCGGAATAGTGAAATAGGCTTAACATACCTTAAATAACCTTTACATAACTTATAAATAAGTTTCTAAGGCTTTGGTATGGCAAAATCAAGTTAAATCGCCTACAGGGACTAAATTTGACAAACTGCGAAAGTATGCCAATTTGAACTGTAACAGACATTCTGGAACATGACCATAAGTTAAACATACCATAAATATCCTTTACATAGCTTAGAAATAGGCTTTTAGGGGTTCGGTATGCTAAAATAAACTTTTGGGTCATTCAGGGACTAAAGCGTCAAAAAAGTGCACAAGTTTGCACTTTCGCGCATAACTTACGATCTGAATACAACCGGACATCCAAAAATTTATGTAAACACTAAAATATTTTATTTTAGAGATTGGTATAAGAAAAATCCATTCGTCGCGCAATTTGGATCGTCTTTCGCGCTTATGCGCATTCCGTCGTAATTAATCGAACATCGCGATCGTACGACCAAACGAACCGACATCCGGGATATTTTTTAGCATGTTTCATGTCCACAATGTTTAGGCATCATTTTAGGGCCTTAAATTTGACTTAACGAGCCTTAAACATGTTGGAAATGGCCTTAAAACACAACGGGGACTGAAATGGAAACTTTGGAAACTATTTGCTGATCAGAAGGACCTAGGCGTGACACCTAGCCCCCTAGGCGTCACACGAGGCCCTTTCAGATCAGCAAAAGTTGTTTAATCAATTGTTAACAGCTTCTCAACACTCCAAAGGCCAATGCCACATGTTAATCCCTGATGTTGGGGGCCATTTTGAGTTACCACAAGTTTGCAACAAGTGTAGGGACAAGATCAAAGCACGTTATTCGATAAACGATCCTAACGGTTCCAAGAATCCTATAAATACCCAACCCTTTCATTTGCAAAAACCCACACCTTTGAAATCTGAAGTTCCTCTCTAAGTTGTTGTGTTAACACTCCATACCTGAGAGTGTTCAGATTCAAACCTTCCGTTCTTGGACCCTTTGTAAGTGTTCCTTCGTTCTTTTATTCTTTTAGCGTTAAAGTCAAACTTTGTTTGACTTTCTGCATTGACCAGTTTATGGTCAATACGAAGTTCGTTTGAACTTCATAATGTGAGCGTGATCACGATGGTTATAGTCCCTAGTGACTATACCTACTGATTACCACGTTATATAGGCTCAGTGACGAGTCGTAGTTTCGGCCAAAATGCGCATTCTTGCGTATTTTGTAACCAAACTACTCATAGGTATCAAAACCGTTTGTTCTGATACCAAACCTGTTTTCTAAACTTAGTTAAGCATGTTCTAACATGCTTAGCTCGTCACTTTTAGTTTAGTGCTTATATAGGGTCGTAAGGTAAGCGATCTAAACAATCGCTTATACTTTTAAACCCGACCCGTTTGGTCGATCATTAGGATCCGACCAAACACATTAGGTGACCATAGTATATAGGGAATAACCTTCCGAGGTTATACCTTATGGTCACGGCGTTTAGTTAGTTGTATGATAGGTAGTTTATATGCCTTAGGTAAATAACCAAAATGCCCTTCTTACGCCAAAATTCATATTAAACATATGTAACATAAATTTTGACATCTAAACTGATTTGGTAACAATATTAGACATGTTAAGGCATATTTTACTTATCATAGGACTAGTTAGGCGTTCCGAACGCGTTTTTCGCGAACGACGCGTTAAAGTAGCATATGCTACCTAAACGGGTCATGAGTTCCTATACTCATTTGGTTTACGAAACCTCATTCTATCCGATCCTCCGATTTTGGTCCGTTTACTAATGTAGATACCTATATTAGGTGCCGCTTGATATTCGTGACCTTCTAGCTTTGCTTGGTGGATATCTAAAGCCTATTGAGCAATCTCAAGTGAGTACATAGAACCCCCCCCCCCCTCTTTTAAATGTTTTCAAGGTGTTTATGTGAGTACATAGACCCCTCTTTTACTGTTTTCCAAACGTTTTGGGGTGGAACACATGTGCCTACTTGTTACTTTCATGCTTTCCATGTTTTCACATCATATACTTGTTATGTTCATTAGTACATTTATAGTACATGATTTACAATACATTTCATGCTATGTATGCCCATTGTGTGCATACCTAGTACATCATTTTACATTACATTACATGCTATGTATGCCCATTGTGTGCATACTTAGTACATCGTTTTTCATTACATTTCATGCTATGTATGTCCATTGTGTGCATACTTAGCACATTGTTTTACATTACATCCTGTTGCATATGCTCATTCAGCATATGGACACATTGTTTTGCATTACATCCTGTTGCATATGCTCATCCAGCATATGGACACATTGTTTTACATTACATCCTGTTGCATATGCTCATCCAACATATGAACACATTATATCACATTTTGAACCGTTTGTAACTATTTGACTATGTAAGCCGTTGTAACCATTTGACTATGTGAACCCTTGTAACCATTTGATTATGTGAACCATTTGTATCTATTGAACCATGTGAACCATTTGACAATAGACATTTGACTATACCTAAACATTTCTACAATTGTTAAACATTACATCTTGATGGTTTGGTTTGAGTAAGTGATTTACGTAACGAGGCGAGTGTAATATGATGCAAGCACGGTGGATACGCCGCTGGTACTTCCTATATATAAGTGTTTGTATGGTATTACATATCGTAGCGTTATTTGAATCATTTCAATTTGAGACATATAACATTTTATACAAATAACATACTTTTCACAAGACATTAGTTTACAAACAACTTATCTTATACAAACTCATTTTACATGGTTATTCATTTAACCATACATTATTCTCTTATTTATACATATCATCTGAACTTATTGTTTTTCAAACGATTTACAAAACAAATCAATTTACAAGGTTCATGACTAAACATTTTCTTAAACATAAGTCATGAATTCTTTTTTCACAAAACCTATGTATCTTACAGGCATTTTTATGCTGACGTACCTATTTTCACATGTGTTTTCAGGAGTTGATGCATAGGATTTATCGGGACATACTTAGGCGGACCTGTGCCTTAGTGACTTAAAACGAGACAAGAACTAGTTAATTTTTGTTATGTACTCTTTGTTTCTTGTTTAAAACGATGTAAACTCTCTTGTTTGATTAATAAAATGAAACTTTAATTGCCATGGATTTGAAACAATTAATTCTGTTACAACACTCCCCGACGTTTCCGCCACGTCTTGTTGTTATACGTGGTCGGGGTGTGACAGAAAAGTTGGTATCAGAGCTCATGGTTATAGGGAATTAGGTTTTTAGTAATGGTTTGACCTAGTATATAACCTTCCTAGGACCCTAACGCGAGTTTACTTGCGTTTAGTCATAAAACAATACCGTTGCCTATCTTTAGGCAGCAACCACAATGAGGACATCAATCCCGAATCCGCTTTGAAAATTAATCATCTGTTCTTGGATGATTGATTACTAGGTTTTGAACCTTCTGTTGTAAGGTTTTGAATCCTCTGTTATAAGGTTTTGAACCCCTTTGAGTTTTCAAAATCTCGTCAAAAGTTTTGGGTCCTAAATAGTGTGAACACGTGCAAACTGGAAGAGTGGATGCCTGTACTCTGGGTTTTCTGTCCAAGGTGAGAGTGTTCGTACAAATCCACATAATCGGACCAGTCACTCTTACCTGGGAACTCTTGGGGTGAGTGTTCACTTATAGGCGAGCATGTCTTCGCGATACATCATTTTGACCCATTTACTTTGATTAGTCATGATGTGTCGTTTATTTGCCTTGTGGTAACAAACAAATGACCACCATCTTTGCTCTTGTCAAATATTGTAACACCTCATCTTTTTCATCTAATCGTCTCGTTCGTTTCCATTCATGTTTCCCTCCCATAGAATGCCTCCTCGACGCGACAATCAGATAGCGAATGCCGAACTGGCGGAAATCATCGCGCAGCAAATGGCTGCTGCTTTCCCAAATCTTATTGCTTAATGGAACCAAGCCAACAACAACCATAATGCTCCATGCAATTTCAAGAGTTTCAATTCGGCTAAACCACTCAAGTTTAGTGGTTCTGAAGGAGCAACTGGGCTCCTACAATGGTTCGAGAGCACTGAGAGTACATTTCGTCACGTTCAGTGTCCTGATAATCGCAAGGTCGAGTTTGCTTCCAGTGTGTTTCAGAAGAGGGCTCTCACATGGTGGAACGGAGTGATGAGAGACCGTGGTGCTGAGGTTGCTTTAGCACAGACTTGGGCCGAGATTAGGGCTCTTATGATGAAGGAATTCTGTCCTCGTCATGAGCTAAGGGCTCTAGAAAGGGAATTTGATGATTTGAAGCAAGATAGCGGTGAGCATCGAGCCTACACGGACCGTTATGAGGAGTTAAGTCTGTTATGCCTAAACATGGTCACGCCTTTGGATAAGGCAATCGAAAAGTACATTGATGGCCTCCCTGACTCAATACAAGACATTGTGACTGGTAGCAACCCTACTACAGTTTGGCAGGCCATTGAGCTAGCTGCAACCTTGACTGAATCTCAGATCAGGAAAGGTAAACTTTTTCGAAAGGGCGACAAGAAACCAATCGAGGAATCAAAGACCATGGATGAACAGACTGGATCCCCTAAGAAGTCAAAGAAGCGAAAGGCTTCTCAGAACTTCGCCGTGGTCGCTCACAATGGTCAAACCGTCCCCAACCAACCAGCTCAACCCCCTGCTAGGAAGCCCTACAATGGAACTGCACCCTTGTGCAACCAATGTAGCCTACATCATCATGCTGGTGTGAAGTGCCGCACATGCCAAGCTTGTGGACTTGTAGGTCACACAGCGAGGGTTTGCCCAACAGCAGCTGCACCAAATCAAGTTAACAACAATCCTGCTCAAGGTCATTTTCCACCAGGTTCTTGTTTCAACTGTGGCGAGATGGGCCATTTCCGTAGAAATTGCCCAAAGCTTGCTAATGCGAATCCAGCGCAGGGGTGAGCGTCGGACCGAATGGAAGACAACGTTGTTTAGAAATAATCAATCTTTATGTATTATTCTCTTTTGTTGTAAAGATCTAAGAAACAGTTGTTGATGTTGTTTATAAATAAATCTTTTATTTACATTGCATTATGTTTATTATGGTTGCACGAATAAACAACGTATCCCCTACGATACCGACAATCGAGGAACCGTATTCCTTGAAGAACCGACTACCCCCAAATTTCTTCCATTGTTTAATCTCTTGCGTTTTCCATGAAATTCCTAAGTACCCGTTTCTTCCAAGGAAAATGAAGTATAAGACGCCAAGTTAATAACAATCAATAACAAAATAACAACTATGTGATTATGTGCTTATGTGTTCCCTTTTATGTTTTTGGTGTAATCCAAGTTTTTGTTATCCAAATCCTCGTAGAATCTTCCATATCATGCGTATAAGGGATTCATAGTAGGATACCCAAAGGTACTATCTAAAATCCTTAATGGACTTCTACGTTGTAGTTAAATCCCTTGGATTATAAAGTACTACTCCATAATTAGACCCCTAGAGTGGTCTAGTTAAACAGATTGATCCGAAAATCTGGTTAGGAAGATCATGTGATGGTATAGCTGAAAGGACTCCTTGCTGGCCTAATTATAAAGATCATCTGTCGATCTAATTAAAAGGACCCTATGGTAGTCTAGTCACCTTCATCACAGGTTTAATTTTTCCTCCCCTAAACATTACAAGACAAACTGTGCGGACTATGCAAGGAATTACGTAATTATGGATGCATACATAATTATGGAATTTAGTGCACAGAAATCACAGCAAGTTCTGTCATGTATCTAGAGTTAACCCAATTCATTTCCATTTCTGATGAAGCATCCGTTGAGGAAATGAATATCCGTTTGTTAAATCCTTCATTCCCATTTCTGACGAAGAACCCGTTGAGGAAAATGAATCATCAATTCATTTTCTCTTCTAAAGAATATCCGTTGAGGGAAATGAATATCCGTTTGTTAAATCCTTCATTCCCATTTCTGACGAAGAACCCGCTGAGGAAAATGAATCATCCATTCATTTTCGCTTCTGAAGAATATCCGTTGAGGGAAAAGAATATCCGTCTAATTAAATCCTTCATTTCCAATTCTGAAGAATACCCGTTGAGGAAAATGACTCCGTTTGTTCATTTTCGTTCTGAAGATTACCTGTTGAGGAAATGAATATCCGTTTGTTTATCCTTTTCATTTCCGTTTCTGAGGAAGCAACCGTTGAAAATGACTCCGTCTGTTCATTTTCGTTTCTAAAGATTATCCGTTGAGGAAATTAATATCCGTTTGTTAAATCGTTCATTTCCAATTCTGAAGAATACCCGTTGAGGAAAATGACTCCGTTTGTTCATTTTCATTCTGAAGAATATCCGTTGAGGGAAATTAACATCCGTTTGTTTAAATCCTTCATTTCCAATTCTGAAGAATACTCGTTGAGGAAAATGACTCCGTTCGTTCATTTTCACTTCTGAAGAATATCCGTTGAGGGAAATGAATATCCGTTGATTATTCCTTCATTCCCGTTTCTGATGAAGAACCTATTGAGAAAAATGAATCATCCGTTCATTTTCACTTCTGAAGAATATCCGTTGAGGGAAGTGAATATCTGTTTAGCTAAATCCTTCATTTTCCGCCTCTGTAGAATACTCGTTGAGGAAAATGACTCCATCCGTTCATTTTCATTTCTGAAGAATGTCCGTTAAGGAAATGACAGGATTATGCCTTGCATATCTCTGGTGCTTATTTGACACAAAGTCACAGATAGACTCCTACGAATAAATTTCGGGATGAAATTTCATAAAGTAGGGGAGACTGTGACACCTGGGTCACTGCGACCATCAAACAAATACCAAGCCAATGAAATATTGTATTTCATACTTGGGATCTGTATAAATATGTGTAACTTTTGAACATATCAATTTTTGTTCGATTTCAAGCTTTAAGTCACTTTCTGGAAGGTTATACGTGCACTGATGCGTAAATATAACCAGTTTAATGCAACGAACACTCCGGAATAGTGACATAGGCTTAACATACCTTAAATAACCTTTACATAACTTAGAAATAAGTTTCGAAGGCTTTGGTATGGCAAAATCAAGTTAAATCGCCTACAGGGACTAAATTTGACAAACTGTGAAAGTATGCCAATTTGAACTGTAACAGACATTCCGAAACATGACCATAAGTTAAACATACCATAAATATCCTTTACATATCTTAGAAATAGGCTTTGAGGGGTTCGGTATGCTAAAATAAACTTTTGGGTCATTCAGGGACTAAAAGCGTCAAAAAAGTGCACAAGTTTGCACTTTCGCGCATAACTTACGATCTGAATACATCCGGACATCCAAAAATTTATGTAAACACTAAAATATTTTATTTTAGTGATTATCATAAGAAAAATCCATTCGTCGCGCAATTTGGATCGTTTTTCGCGCTTATGCGCATTCCGTCGTAATTAAGCGAACATCACGATCGTACGACCAAACGAACCGACATCCGGGATATTTTTGAGCATGTTTCATGTCCACAATGTTTAGGCATCATTTTAGGGCCTTAAAGTTGACTTAACGTGTGACAACTGGCCCAAACCGGTAATTTCCGTACACATTAATTATTGCTTAATGACTGCAATTATGTGCTTAATTGTCAGCCATGTCCGATTTCATACTAAACAAGTGAATTCATGCATGTTGTATACTATGAAATATTGCTTTATGCATAAACGAGAGCGTTGCGTCAAAAATACTAGTAAACTCACCGGTAAGACACAATGTGTTAACAGAACTGCAGAAAGCAGTCAGACATTATAATTGAGGCCTAGGTGTAGGTCTGACGGCAAAAGTACATTAAAACCCAAGAGTACATGTAAGGGTTTAATTTTTAGACCTTGCGAAAGCAAAAATAAGCACTAAAAAGCACCCGAAACGCACTTTAAGTGCAGAATTTTATACAATTCAGCTCTAATCAGCATTTAGACATATAAATATTATGCAGAAATTTCATTTTAGTATCCAGAATATTTCCCCAAGTGTTGGGAATTGAAAGGGTACAAGAAAGGTACTTATTGGACACTAAAAGGTGTAAATTAGCACTTTAACGAACCGGTGTATAACCGAACAACCGGATATTACCCGAAACATAAAAATAATGCTAGAAGCATTGTTTTTATTGTTCTAAGCTAGTTAGGGTCCCCGAATACCCTAACACCCGTTATAAATTATAACACACAAATAATCTATTTATTCACCTAACTAATTCCACTAACTAATACTTAGCTAGTTAGTTGAAAACAAACTATTAGCCAAACCCCCCATAACCGTATGGATTTTGGCCCCCACCCAAGAGATTTCATTTATTTATTTTAATTGGTTTGTTGGGAATATTGGAGACATATTATCCCAAGGGTTAAGTAATGTGGGAAGACTTCATTATAAGACCCACTAGACAACCTTAGCATCTCATTTATCAAACATCAACAAACTACTCTTTCTCCCTTTTCTTTGCTTACGGCCGAGAGCCAAGTCACACACCCACCCACTTCCAATTTTGATCTTGCATTTCCAAGCATACACAAAGGTGAAGGATCACGCGTAAGGAGTCCCGGTGCTTACGGATTGCCAAGGACCTCACCACAACGCTATTAACCACCCGTTTTTCGTCTAGTTTCTTCCCTAGCCTCGAGCTAGTAGTAAGTGACTCTAAACACCCTATTGATATTGTCTAAAGTGGTTAATAAGAAATTTAACGGGTAAAAATTATGAACACTAGAGACCAAAACTAAAAGTCTACTAAAAATAATAAAAATGGTGGTTAATGGATGAATGTTAGTGTAAAACTTTTGAAACTAGTTTTGTTATGATTATTTATTGTTGTGGATTGCTAGTGTTGGAAGGGATCGTCATCAAACCACGCTAGATCATGTTCTTGGAACATGGACTAGCCTTATGTTAAGTCGTAAAATTATTAGATGACGAACCCTTTCAAACATAAACTTGTGTAAAAACGATTTTTCTTATAAAATGGAGTTCTAAACTAGTAGATCTAAAGATCTACAAGTGGTTTTTTGGAAGAACCAAGCAAAAATATTAGTGTTGTTAAAACCCGGATCTTATCCGAACTAAAAGCGTTTTTAGTAAATAAACAAGTGTGTGGACACTTGTGTCACAAGAAAAATTTAACAAAGAAATATTTTTGCGAATCTCGACTAGAAGTTGTGAGACTTCATATTCTTTAAAAATAAAGTTTTTAAGAAACTAAAATTATTTTTAAAGATAACGAGACTTACTAAATGTGCTAGTAAGTTACTACACATTTTTGTAAATATTCAAGTTCATGAAATGGAGAAATTAGTGATTATTGTTGATGATTATTGTTGATAATTGTTGTTGATGATTGATGACGATTTAAAAGAAAATAAACACATGTTTTGAAAACATGGGAAACCTCCATTTTTAGGGGAAACTCTGTCAAAATTTTTATAAATTTTGACACTTAGAAAAAAATAAGTTTTTAAGAAACTTATTCCCTAAAAATGTGCTTAAAAATATTACCAAGGTTTCCCTAATTTTTGGTGATTAGAAATGAGGATTTCTTCAAAAATAAAAATGGATAGTAAGTATATATTTTTGAGAGAAAAATATATATTATTTTATCACCAACTTGTGTGTTAAGTGTATATAGTATGTGTTATACGTGCTAGTGTATTAAGACTTAAAAATACACTAAACACTCATGAGGAGTATAAACATAAAAATACACATATAACATACAAGATACATAATTCGGGTGCAAAGTGCAAAATACAAAAAGCTTATATTTATTTTTGAGAAAATAATATAAGTAAGATACGTAGTTAAAAATATAGAATATTTTTAACACAAGAATATATACAAAAGAGAGTGACTGTACTTGTGCGACGCAAGTCTAGTGACTAATGTTAAGAAAACGCGTATAGGTTACGACGTTAATTAAGCAAATCCGGTGGAGTTTACGACGCTAGGAACGCAAAGTTGTGAGTTCATGCTCCCCCTTTTCTTTTAACTGTTTTCAGTTTTTATAACTTCGGGGGTGAAATACATGTACAAATATACAATATTTATAATTGGTATGATATAAATACAAGAAGCATACTTGGTGAGAACGAGAACCAAGTGTGACAAAATATAAGAATACAAGAAGTACACTTGGTGAGAACGAGAACCAAGTGTGACGAAATAATAGAATATGAGAAACGCACTTGGTGAGAACGAGAACCAAGTAGGATGCGTTATGAGAAATGATAACAAGAAACGCGCTTGGTGAGGACGAGAACCAAGTAGGATGCGTTATGAGAAATAGTGTCACGAATAGGGTACAGAAGCACCATTAATCAACAATATACCTAGACCGCAGAACAAAAGGTTAGATCTAACGGGTGCCTGGCAGCCACACTCTCGGTGAGGGCGAGAATCGAGTAGTGCTTTTGTGTCTCAGAATATACTAATTAAATGCCTTAGGTTTGGTGACTTCCTATGTCGTGTCACATGTTAATGGCTTTACAACCCATTAACAATCCTAATATTTACAGAAATACTGTATTTATATAAAATTCATACCATACTAGAATTGATATATAACTTGAAGTACGTGGGGTACTCAAGAAAATTGATATATAACTTGAAGTACGTGGGGTACTCAAGAAGATTGATATATAACTTGAAGTACGTGGGGTACTCAAGAAGATTGATATATAACTTGAAGTACGTGGAGTACTCAAGAAATACTTGATTTATTCACAACTATGTTTTTATACAAAGTATACAAATGTGAAATACAAAACTGCATGAATTCACACCAACTTTATGTTGACGTTTTTCCAAAACTCACATGTATTTCAGGTAACTAGGATGGATGTGCGCGTGGTCTTACTCATGCTCGTGGATGTCGCTTTGTTTTTCTTTAAATAAAGTTGTGACTTTTAAGACAATATGTTATCTCGAGTTGTAAACACTTGACATATGTTTTCGGTAATGTAATATTTAAAGATATTTTTGAGCATGTAGTATGTTTACTCTTCGTATGCAATGAGAACCTTTCATGATCACACCTCGTGCTTCCGCCGCAGAAAGGGGTGTGACAGATTGGTATCAGAGCTGCGATTGTAGTGAACCAGGATTCCTTCTCGAGTCTAGTCTACAATCTCTAGGATCCATTCACGAAAACAATTTTCAAAGAGTTTTCATTGCATAAAACGTCCCGCGACATCCACTACCTGAAACTGTCTACAAGAGTCTAGAAAAGACACTACGAGACTTAGAGTGCACTTGAGTAGCACTTGTCGTTGACTAGAAACTACTTGCAATTACGTGTGATAATTAGCATGTACTAGAAATAGAATGTCACAAGTATACGTGACTTTATCTGAAAGCGATGGCCCATCTGAAGGAAGAAATACGAGGATGAAACGAACTGTGCGGACTGTGCAAGGAGTTACGTAATTATGGATGCATACATAATTATGGAATTTAGTGCACAGAAACCACAGCAAGTCTTGTCACGTATAGATTCCCTCAGTGCAAGCCTACTAAGAACTCTGCTAGAGTAATAATTGTTTGATGTCACTTATGTGATATATACCTGTGAATATATATACTACTACTGCCTAGTAGGACGATATCAAACAAATGTGTAACCCTGTTGTGTTATGTTCTGTCAGAACATGGCACCCAGGAAAGCTGTGAATGCTCGCAATGACGATCAACCCCCTCCTCCCCCACTGCCAAGAACTGCTGAAGAGTTGAACGCTTTGCTAGAGGAAAGGATCTCCGCTGCTATCGCCCAGTACGAGGCGAACCGAACTCAAGACAGTGGAGGACCAAGCAACGCTAGGCGTAATGGGAATGGAGATTCGTCTGGAGGCAATGCAGCTCAAGGCTGCACTTTCAAGCAGTTCCTCGACTGCAAGCCGATGAACTATGATGGCACAGGAGGTGCAGTAGCATTTGTGCGCTGGACGGAGAAGACTGAAGCTACTTTCCGCATGAGCAAGTGTACCGCGGATCAACAAGTCACTTTTGCTACTGGGTTATTCGTCGATGAAGCTCTGACTTGGTGGAACCTGCAAGCCCAAACTTTGGGTGATGATGCCGCTTATGGCCTAACTTGGGAGGAACTGAAGGAAAGAATGAGAGAGAAGTACTGCTCTCGTGCGGAACTTCAAAGGCTGGAAACAGAGTTCTGGCACTTGACTATGGAAGGTGCTGACATCAATGGTTACACTCGAAGGTTCCACGACCTGTCGAGAGTGCTTCCCTACATGGTGACTCCTGAATTTAAGCGTGTGGAACGCTACATTTGGGGACTGGCCTCAGAGTTTCGTGGCATGGTGACGTCGGCCAAACCACAAACAATCACCGAGGCTGTAACTCTGGCTGTCAGCCTAACTGAAGATTGTGTTCGTATGAAGAAGTTGTCACTGAACCCGACGGAGAAGACCGAGACACATGCTGAGTCGTCCGGTGACAAAAAGAGAAAACATGCAAACCTGAACCAAGCAACTCGCAACAACAAGGGTTTCAGCAAGAAGCGTGACACTAATCCGCCTCAGGAGGCGAATACCCATGCAACCAAAGCATACCAAGGCTCCATGCCTAGATGCCAAAAATGTAAGTATCATCATGATGGAGCTTGTCGCATTCCAAGGTGCGACAAATGTGGTAAATTAGGTCATCAAACCGAAGACTGTTGGGGAAAAGGAAAGAACCGAAATGGGAACGGTGCTGGTAACAAGAATGGCAACGGGAAAGGGCAGAACCAAGGATGCTTCAAGTGTGGAAGCAATGATCACTTCATGAAGAACTGCCCAGAAAGAAACAACGCTCCGGCTCGAGCATTTGTGATTGGAGCAAGAGACGCACGCGAGGACCCTAACGTGGTCACCGGTACGTTTCTCATTAACAATCACTTTGCATCCATATTATTCGACACTGGCGCCGATTATAGCTTCATGTCTGTGGAATTTAAACGCATACTCGGAATAGAATCTAGTAGATTAGAAATTCCTTATTCCATAGAACTAGCCAATGGTAAACTTGTTGAATCGGGCGAAGTTGTCAGAGGCTGCACACTAGAACTTGGCGAACGAAATTTTAGCATCGACCTCTTACCTATTCAATTGGGTAGCTTCGATGTAGTAGTCGGAATGGACTGGTTGTCCAAGAACAAAGCTGAAGTCATTTGTCATGAGAAAATCATTCGCATCCCTCTGGCGAATGATGAAACTCTCATAGTACATGGAGAAAGACGAAACGCGCCTCTACGAATCATCAGTTGTATGAAGGCACAGAAGTGCTTAAGGAAAGGATGTGTTGCTTTCCTAGCACACGTTGTAGATAAGAAGACTGTGGAGCCAAAACTCGAAGACATTCCTGTGGTGAAGGAATTTCCTGATGTGTTCCCTGAGGATCTGCCAGGACTACCTCCGCAACGACAAGTCGAATTCCATATAGACTTGGTTCCAGGAGCCGCTCCTGTAGCCAAGGCTCCATATCGACTTGCACCATCCGAAATGCAAGAATTATCTACACAGCTCCAGGAGTTGTTGGATAAAGGATTCATAAGGCCAAGCTTCTCACCCTGGGGAGCTCCAGTATTGTTCGTGAAGAAGAAGGATGGAACACTGCGGATGTGTATCGATTACAGGGAACTGAACAAGCTCAAAATCAAGAATCGGTATCCGCTACCGAGGATTGATGACTTGTTTGATCAACTGCAAGGATCAAGCTACTATTCCAAGATCGACCTTCGATCTGGATACCATCAGCTGAGAATCCAAGATGAAAGTGTGCCAAAGACTGCATTCAGAACACGCTATGGGCACTACGAATTTCTTGTGATGCCATTTGGATTGACGAACGCGCCAGCGGTCTTTATGGACCTAATGAACCGCGTATGCAAACCATATCTCGATAAATTCGTGATTGTATTTATCGATGATATCCTGATTTACTCGCGAACGAAAGAAGAGCACGAGCAACATCTCAGAATCATCTTGGAACTACTGAAGAAAGAGAAGCTTTATGCAAAATTCTCGAAGTGCGAATTCTGGATTCGCGAAGTACAATTTCTTGGTCACGTGGTGAATGAGAAGGGCATTCATGTAGACCCGTCCAAGATAGAAGCGATAAAGAATTGGGAAGCTCCCAAGACCCCGACCGAAGTCCGTCAATTTTTGGGCTTAGCGGGCTATTATCGGCGATTCATCGAGAATTTCTCAAAAATAGCTCAACCGCTAACGACCCTTACTCAGAAAGACAAGAAGTACGACTGGGGTCACAAACAGGAAGAAGCCTTTCAGCTACTTAAGAACAAGCTCTGCGATGCACCGATACTATCATTACCCGAAGGCATTGAAGACTTCGTGGTATACTGCGACGCCTCACGACAAGGCTTGGGTTGCGTGCTCATGCAACGCCAAAAAGTCATAGCTTATGCTTCAAGACAATTGAAGGTTCACGAGAGAAATTATACCACTCACGACCTGGAGCTGGGTGCAGTGGTATTCGCCTTAAAGATTTGGCGACATTATTTATATGGTACTCGATGTACAATCTTCACAGATCACAAAAGCTTACAACACATATTTGATCAGAAGGAATTGAATATGCGCCAGCGACATTGGGTCGAGCTGCTGAATGATTATGACTGTGAGATTAAGTACCATCCTGGAAAGGCAAACGTTGTAGCAGACGCGTTGAGCCGAAAAGAAAGGGTTAAGACCCTAAGGGTTCGAGCATTGGAAATGACGATTCGAACGAACCTCACTTCACGCATTCGAGATGCACAACAAGAAGCTCTTAAAGAAGAGAACCGTAAAGCTGAATACCTACGGGGTATGCTGAAATACATGGTGCCAAACGAAGAGGGAGCCTTATACTTTAAGAAGCGTATTTGGGTTCCACTCTATGGTGGCATACGAGAAGTCATCCTTAATGAAGCCCACAAATCGAGATATTCGATCCATCCAGGATCGGACAAAATGTATCAAGACTTGAAGGAGTACTATTGGTGGCCGAGACTCAAAAGCGACGTTGCTGTGTATGTTGGAAAATGCCTAACCTGTGCCAAGGTTAAGGCAGAATATCAGAAACCGTCCGGCCTACTACAACAACCAGAGATTCCCGTGTGGAAGTGGGAACAAATCTCGATGGACTTCATAACAAAATTACCCAGGACCCCGAGAGGGCACGAAATGATATGGGTAATAGTCGATCGATTGACGAAATCTGCGCATTTCCTGCCAATCCGAGAGAAGGATAGCAATGGAAAGCTTGCAGAGATATACTTAAGAGAAATTGTGGCACGTCATGGAGTGCCAATCTCAATCATTTCAGACAGAGATGGACGCTTTGTCTCAAGAATCTGGCAATCATTTCAGGAAGCCTTTGGATCTCAGTTAGATCTGAGCACGGCATTCCATTCGCAAACAGGCGGCCAGAGCGAACGGACAATACAAACGTTAGAAGATATGCTTCGCGCATGTGTCATGGATCTAGGCGGCAGCTGGGATACTCATCTACCTTTAGTTGAGTTTTCCTACAATAACAGTTATCATACGAGCATAAAAGCCGCGCCGTTCGAAGCTCTGTATGGCCGCAAATGCCGATCGCCCTTATGTTGGGCAGATGCCGGAGATAAACGTATGGTTGGTCCTGAACTTGTACAAGAGACAACCGACAAGATTGCGCAGATCCGAGAGCGCATTAAGGCGGCTCGAGAGCGACAAAAGAGCTACGCTGATCCGAATAGAAAATCAGTAGAATTCAAGGTGGGAGACAAAGTGTTGTTAAAAGTCTCACCATGGAAGGGCGTAGTCAGATTTGGAAAGCGTGGAAAGCTGAATCCACGATACATCGGACCATTCAGAATATTGAAGAGAATTGGTACCGTGGCATACAAGTTGGAGTTACCGGAAGAACTTAATGGAGTACATGATACGTTTCATCTATCCAACCTGAAGAAGAGTCCAACACAAGAAAGCGTGATCATCCCGATGGATGAAGTGCATATTGATGAAGCCCTCCGATTTACAGAAAAACCCGTTGAGGTTACCGACTGGAAAGTCAACAAGACCAGGAGGAGCAGCGTAAAACTTGTCAAGGTACGTTGGAGCTCTAAGCACGGACCCGAGTACACATGGGAACGTGAAGACCAGTTCAAGAAAAAGTATCCCCACCTATTCAAGAAGACTCCAGCGAGAGTGAGTTCAGCCTGAATTTCGGGACGAAATTCTTTTAACGGGGGGAGACTGTGACAACTGGCCCAAACCAGTAATTTCCGTACACATTAATTATTGCTTAATGACTGCAATTATGTGCTTAATTGTCAGCCTTGTCCGATTTCATACTAAACAAGTGAATTCATGCATGTTGTATACTATGAAATATTGCTTTATGCATAAACGAGAGCGTTGCGTCAAAAATACTAGTAAACTTACCGGTAAGACACAATGTGTCAACAGAACTGCAGAAAGCAGTCAGACATTATAATTGAGGCCTAGGTGTAGGTCTGACGGCAAAAGTACATTAAAACCCAAGAGTACATGTAAGGGTTTAATTTTTAGACCTTGCGAAAGCAAAAATAAGCACTAAAAAGCACCCGAAACGCACTTTAAGTGCAGAATTTTATACAATTCAGCTCTAATCAGCATTTAGACATATAAATATTATGCAGAAATTTCATTTTAGTATCCAGAATATTTCCCCAAGTGTTGGGAATTGAAAGGGTACAAGAAAGGTACTTATTGGACACTAAAAGGTGTAAATTAGCACTTTAACGAACCGGTGTATAACCGAACAACCGGATATTACCCGAAACATAAAAATAATGCTAGAAGCATTGTTTTTATTGTTCTAAGCTAGTTAGGGTCCCCGAATACCCTAACACCCGTTATAAATTATAACACACAAATAATCTATTTATTCACCTAACTAATTCCACTAACTAATACTTAGCTAGTTAGTTGAAAACAAACTATTAGCCAAACCCCCCATAACCGTATGGATTTTGGCCCCCACCCAAGAGATTTCATTTATTTATTTTAATTGGTTTGTTGGGAATATTGGAGACATATTATCCCAAGGGTTAAGTAATGTGGGAAGACTTCATTATAAGACCCACTAGACAACCTTAGCATCTCATTTATCAAACATCAACAAACTACTCTTTCTCCCTTTTCTTTGCTTACGGCCGAGAGCCAAGTCACACACCCACCCACTTCCAATTTTGATCTTGCATTTCCAAGCATACACAAAGGTGAAGGATCACGCGTAAGGAGTCCCGGTGCTTACGGATTGCCAAGGACCTCACCACAACGCTATTAACCACCCGTTTTTCGTCTAGTTTCTTCCCTAGCCTCGAGCTAGTAGTAAGTGACTCTAAGCACCCTATTGATATTGTCTAAAGTGGTTAATAAGAAATTTAACGGGTAAAAATTATGAACACTAGAGACCAAAACTAAAAGTCTACTAAAAATAATAAAAATGGTGGTTAATGGATGAATGTTAGTGTAAAACTTTTGAAACTAGTTTTGTTATGATTATTTATTGTTGTGGATTGCTAGTGTTGGAAGGGATCGTCATCAAACCACGCTAGATCATGTTCTTGGAACATGGACTAGCCTTATGTTAAGTCGTAAAATTATTAGATGACGAACCCTTTCAAACATAAACTTGTGTAAAAACGATTTTTCTTATAAAATGGAGTTCTAAACTAGTAGATCTAAAGATCTACAAGTGGTTTTTTGGAAGAACCAAGCAAAAATATTAGTGTTGTTAAAACCCGGATCTTATCCGAACTAAAAGCGTTTTTAGTAAATAAACAAGTGTGTGGACACTTGTGTCACAAGAAAAAATTAACAAAGAAATATTTTTGCGAATCTCGACTAGAAGTTGTGAGACTTCATATTCTTTAAAAATAAAGTTTTTAAGAAACTAAAATTATTTTTAAAGATAACGAGACTTACTAAATGTGCTAGTAAGTTACTACACATTTTTGTAAATATTCAAGTTCATGAAATGGAGAACTTAGTGATTATTGTTGATGATTATTGTTGATAATTGTTGTTGATGATTGATGACGATTTAAAAGAAGATAAACACATGTTTTGAAAACATGGGAAACCTCCATTTTTAGGGGAAACTCTGTCAAAATTTTTATCACTTAGAAAAAAATAAGTTTTTAAGAAACTTATTCCCTAAAAATGTGCTTAAAAATATTACCAAGGTTTCCCTAATTTTTGGTGATTAGAAATGAGGATTTCTTCAAAAATAAAAATGGATAGTAAGTATATATTTTTGAGAGAAAAATATATATTATTTTATCACCAACTTGTGTGTTAAGTGTATATAGTATGTGTTATACGTGCTAGTGTATTAAGACTTAAAAATACACTAAACACTCATGAGGAGTATAAACATAAAAATACACATATAACATACAAGATACATAATTCGGGTGCAAAGTGCAAAATACAAAAAGCTTATATTTATTTTTGAGAAAATAATATAAGTAAGATACGTAGTTAAAAATATAGAATATTTTTAACACAAGAATATATACAAAAGAGAGTGACTGTACTTGTGCGACGCAAGTCTAGTGACTAATGTTAAGAAAACGCGTATAGGTTACGACGTTAATTAAGCAAATCCGGTGGAGTTTACGACGCTAGGAACGCAAAGTTGTGAGTTCATGCTCCCCCTTTTCTTTTAACTGTTTTCAGTTTTTATAACTTCGGGGGTGAAATACATGTACAAATGTACAATATTTATAATTGGTATGATATAAATACAAGAAGCATACTTGGTGAGAACGAGAACCAAGTGTGACAAAATATAAGAATACAAGAAGTACACTTGGTGAGAACGAGAACCAAGTGTGACGAAATAATAGAATATGAGAAACGCACTTGGTGAGAACGAGAACCAAGTAGGATGCGTTATGAGAAATGATAACAAGAAACGCGCTTGGTGAGGACGAGAACCAAGTAGGATGCGTTATGAGAAATAGTGTCACGAATAGGGTACAGAAGCACCATTAATCAACAATATACCTAGACCGCAGAACAAAAGGTTAGATCTAACGGGTGCCTGGCAGCCACACTCTCGGTGAGGGCGAGAATCGAGTAGTGCTTTTGTGTCTCAGAATATACTAATTAAATGCCTTAGGTTTGGTGACTTCCTATGTCGTGTCACATGTTAATGGCTTTGCAACCCATTAACAATCCTGATATTTACAGAAATACTGTATTTATATAAAATTCATACCATACTAGAATTGATATATAACTTGAAGTACGTGGGGTACTCAAGAAAATTGATATATAACTTGAAGTACGTGGGGTACTCAAGAAGATTGATATATAACTTGAAGTACGTGGGGTACTCAAGAAGATTGATATATAACTTGAAGTACGTGGAGTACTCAAGAAATACTTGATTTATTCACAACTATGTTTTTATACAAAGTATACAAATGTGAAATACAAAACTGCATGAATTCACACCAACTTTATGTTGACGTTTTTCCAAAACTCACATGTATTTCAGGTAACTAGGATGGATGTGCGCGTGGTCTTACTCATGCTCGTGGATGTCGCTTTGTTTTTCTTTAAATAAAGTTGTGACTTTTAAGACAATATGTTATCTCGTGTTGTAAACACTTGACATATGTTTTCGGTAATGTAATATTTAAAGATATTTTTGAGCATGTAGTATGTTTACTCTTCGTATGCAATGAGAACCTTTCATGATCACACCTCGTGCTTCCGCCGCAGAAAGGGGTGTGACATAACGAGCCTTAAACATGTCGGAAATGGCCTTAAAACACAACGGGGGCTGAATTGGAAACTTTGGAAACTATTTGCTGATCAGAAGGACCTAGGCGTGACACCTAGCCCCCTAGGCGTCACGCGAGGCCCTTTCAGATCAGCAAAAGTTGTTTAATCAATTGTTAACAGCTTCTCAACACTCCAAAGGCCAATGCCACATGTTAATCCATGATGTTGGGGGCCATTTTGAGTTACCACAAGTTTGCAACAAGTGTAGGGACAAGATCAAAGCACGTTATTCAATAAACGATCCTAACGGTTCCAAGAATCCTATAAATACCCAACCCTTTCATTTGCAAAAACGCACACCTTTGAAATCTGAAGTTCCTCTCTAAGTTGTTGTGTTAACACTCCATACCTGAGAGTATTCGGATTCAAACCTTCCGTTCTTGGACCCTTTGTAAGTGTTCCTTCGTTCTTTTATTCTTTTAGCGTTAAAGTCAAACTTTGTTTGACTTTCTGCATTGACCAGTTTATGGTCAATACGAAGTTCGTTTGAACTTCATAACGTGAGCGTGATCACGATGGTTATAGTCCCTAGTGACTATACCTACTGATTACCACGTTATATAGGCTCAGTGACGAGTCGTAGTTTCGGCCAAAATGCGCATTCTTGCGTATTTTGTAACCAAACTACTCATAGGTATCAAAACCGTTTGTTCTGATACCAAACTTGTTTTCTAAACTTAGTTAAGCATGTTCTAACATGCTTAGCTCGTCACTTTTAGTTTAGTGCTTATATAGGGTCGTAAGGTAAGCGATCTAAACAATCGCTTATTGAAGAAACACTAGATAAATGGTTAGAACCGAAATATCTAGGGGGTTTGAATCCGCATAAAAAGGTGGGTTTCCTCTCGTCTGATTCGGTTACAACTGATCTCCTCCTCCAATAACTCTGCAAAAAGAAGCACCGTTAGCCTCGCCAAGGGGAGAAAAGGGTTCTCTCCTTGACCCGACTCCGGTGTGAGAATAAGTATGGGTTATGAAGAAGAAGATGTATTTAAGAAGTGTGTGTAACTTGAATTCATACCTGGGTTGTTTCTCATATTTATAGTCGGGAGTCTTTTGGGTGGGAAAACCCGTTAGTGAAAAGTTAACGGAAGATGCTAACCCCGTAAGCGGTTACATTTCCTTCCGTCGAGCTTCTGGATCCGACGTGAGAGCACACGGATCGTGGCTTAGATCGAAGGCTGGGGATTTTCCACGTGTAAAGTGATCGAGTGGAGATTACTCTCCAATTACATGCTTTCATTGTATTTTCAGGGATGCCTGAGATGATGACACGTGTCCAGACGGTTATAACCGTCTTAGTGGTGCACGATTGTATTTCTTCTAGAAGATTACTGCTGTAATCTGGTGTGACGCCTTATCGTGTGGAATCAGCTGAATAGATAAATCCCAAGTGTGGGTAAATAGTATCCAAATCTGGATATTGAGTGGAAGTGTTTTATTTAGGATTTTCATCCTTTGTTTGTTATGAGAGAGGCGCAAGGATTTATATATATCTCCTTTTGGCGCGCATGTGTTGTTTGTCGTCTTTCTTCTGTGTCCTCTTTGTTGGACCAGTGCACGGCTGTGCAAGGTCTAAAGAGGATTAAAGATGAAGTTGTGGTTTTCCTCTTCTTTATTGGACCAGTGTGCAGCCGCGCAAGGTCTAAAGAAGGTTGGGAAATCGAGGTTGTGGTATGGTCCAAACACTCGGAACGAGGTTTTTAGGACCTTCCCCCTTCACTTATACTTTCGAACCCGACCCGTTTGGTCGATCATTAGGATCCTACCAAACACATTAGGTTACCATAGTATATAGGGAATAACCTTCCGAGGTTATACCTTATGGTCACGGCGTTTAGTTAGTTGTATGATAGGTAGTTTATATGCCTTAGGTAAATAACCAAAATGCCCTTCTTACGCCAAAATTCATATTAAGCATATGTAACATAAATTTTGACATCTAAACTGATTTGGTAACAATATTAGACATGTCAAGGCATATTTTACTTATCATAGGACTAGTTAGGCGTTCCGAACGCGTTTTACGCGAACGACGTGTTAAAGTAGCATAAGCTACCTAAACGGGTCATAATGGGTTGTAAGCACTTAGGTTAGGTTTCAGTTTAGTATGTAGGCTATGTTAAACCATATTACATGAGTTCCCATACTCATTTGGTTTACGAAACCTCATTCTATCCGATCCTCCGATTTAGGTCCGTTTACTAATGTAGATACCTATATTAGGTGCCGTTTGATATTCGTGACCTTCTAGCTTTGCTTGGTGGATATCTAAAGTCTATTGAGCAATCTCAAGTGAGTACATAGAACCCCCCCTCTTTTAAATGTTTTCAAGGTGTTTATGTGAGTACATAGACCCCTCTTTTACTGTTTTCCAAACGTTTTGGGGTGGAACACATGTGCCTACTTGTCACTTTCATGCTTTCCATGTTTTCACGTCATATACTTGTTGTGTTCATTAGTACATTTATAGTACATGATTTACATTACATTTCATGCTATGTATGCCCATTATGTGCATACCTAGTACATCATTTTACATTACATTTCATGCTATGTATGCCCATTGTGTGCATACTTAGTACATCGTTTTTCATTACATTTCATGCTATGTATGTCCATTGTGTGCATACTTAGCACATTGTTTTACATTACATCCTGTTGCATATGCTCATCCAGCATATGGACACATTGTTTTGCATTACATCCTATTGCATATGCTCATCCAGCATATGGATACATTGTTTTACCTTACATCCTGTTGCATATGCTCATCCAGCATATGAACACATTATATCACATTTTGAACCGTTTGTAACTATTTGACTATGTAAGCCGTTGTAACCATTTGACTATGTGAACCGTTGTAACCATATGATTATGTGAACCATTTGTATCTATTGAACCATGTGAACCATTTGACAATAGACATTTGACTATACCTAAACATTTCTACAATTGTTAAACATTACATCTTGATGGTTTGGTTTGAGTAAGTGATTTAAGTAACGAGGCGAGTGTAATATGATGCAAGCACGGTGGATACGCCGCTGGTACTTCCTATATATAAGTGTTTGTATGGTATTATATATCGTAGCGTTATTTGAATCATTTCAATTTGAGACATATAACATTTTATACAAATAACATACTTTTCACAAGACATTAATTTACAAACAACTTATCTTATACAAACTCATTTTACATGGTTATTCATTTAACCATACATTATTCTCTTATTTATATATATCATCTGAACTTATTGTTTTTCAAACGATTTACAAAACAAATCAATTTACAAGGTTCATGTCTAAACATTTTCTTAAACATAAGTCATGAATTCTATTTTCACAAAACCTATGTATCTCACAGGCATTTTTATGCTGACATACCTATTTTCACATGTGTTTTCAGGAGTTGATGCATAGGACTTATCGAGACATACTTAGGCGGACCTGTGCCTTAGTGACTTAAAACGAGACAAGAACTAGTTAATTTTTGTTATGTACTCTTTGTTTCTTGTTTAAAACGATGTAAACTCTCTTGTTTGATTAATAAAACGAAAATTTAATTGCCATGGATTTGAAACAATTAATTCTGTTTCAACACTCCCCGACGTTTCCGCCACGTCTTGTTGTTATACGTGGTCGGGGTGTGACAAAGATCGTGTAGAATGAGGTCACGTAAACCAAATGAGTATTGGAACTCATGTGATGCGGTTTAACAAAGCCTACATTCTAAATCGGAACTTATCCTAAGTGCTTACGACTTGTTACGACCCATTAAGGTAACTTACGCTACTTTAACGCGTCGTTTGCGCAAAAGTGCGTTCAAGACGCCTAACTAGTCCTATGACAAGTATTATATGCCCTAACATGTTTAAATATGTTGCATAATTAGTTTTAATGGCAAAATTTAAGTTACATATGCTGAAAATCCAATTATGCATGAAAAGGGCATTTTGGTCATTTTCCTAAGGCATATAAACTACCTATCATACAACTAATTAAAATAAGTGACCATAAGGTATAACCTCGGAAGGTTATTCCCTATACAACTATGGTCACAAAATATGCTTGGTCGGATCCTAATGATCGACCAAATGGGTCGAGTTCGAAAGTTTAAGCGGTGGTTTAGACCGCTTGACTTACGACTCTAAACAAGCACTAGACTAAAAGTGACAAGTTAAACATGTTAAAACATGTTTAACTAAGTTAGAAAACAAGTTTTGATATCAAAACAAAGTGTTTTGGTACCCAAGGATAGTTTCGTCTCAAAATGCGCATAAACGGCATTTTGACCGAAACTTTGACTCGTCACTTCGACTAATCCACGTGGTAATCAGTAGGTATAGTCACAAGGGGCTATAACCATTGTGATTACGCTCACGTTGCAAAGTTAAAACGAACTTTATGTTGACCAATTCGTGGTCAAAGCAGAAAGTCAAACACTGTTTGACTTTCATGCTTAAAAAGCAATAACAAGCATGAAAGAAGCTTACAAAAGGTCCAAGCAATGAAGAATTTGATCTAAAACACTAAGGTATGAGGCTAAGGCTTCAACTTAGAGAAATTTCAGATCAAATGTGAGGAATGGTGCTTGAACAAGGTGGGTATTTATAGATTTTCAAGAACCATTAGGATCGTTTCTCGTAATTCAGGCATTAATCTGTACCATACAAGTGTTGCCCATGGTTTATAATACAAGGGAACATAAAAAACTATCAAATGGTATTCCAAATCAGAGATCAAAACCATCAAAACCAGCTCAAAGGACCAGATTCATTGTTTCTGTACTGGCAGTCCGCCGCATGCCCCGAAGACATGCACATAGGTCTTCGCGCCCCTCCTAGATACTTTGACAGATTGTCAGTTTTAGTCCCTGCATGTCCAAAACTTTGATTTTGATGCATTTTCGACGTGTTTAATCCCCTTTAACCCCATTTCAAGGCTCCACAATGAAGTTAAAGTATAGGGAACTTAAAATATGCTTGAAAACATCTCGGATGTCGGTTTATTTGGTCGTACGGTTGCGTTATTCTGTTAATTACGACGAAAACTCGAACGGACGCAAAAACGATCCAAATTTCACGACGAATGGTATTTTTTCATTCCAATCATTGAAATAAAATATTTTAATGATTACAATAATTTTTGGATGTCCGAATATGTTCAGAACGTAAGATATGCACGAAAATGCAAACTTATGCACTTTTTGACGCTTTTAGTCCCTGTTTGATCAAAAAGTTTATTTTCGCATACCAAACCCTTCAAAGCCTATTTCTAAGCTATGTAAAGGATATTTAAGGTATGTTTAACTTATGATCAAGTTCCAGAATGTTCGTTACTATACGAATCAGCATAGTTTCACAGTTTGTCGTAATTAGTCCATGCGATCGAATAAACTTGTTTTCGACACACCAATCCATCCAAAACTTATTTCTAAGATATGTAAAGGTTATTTAAGTTATGTTAAGCCTATGTCACCATTCCAGAGTATTTGTTGCGTTAAACTGATTATATTTACGCACCAGTTCGCGTATAACTTTCCAGAAAGCGATTTAAAGCTCGAAATTGAACAAGAATTCATATGAGCAAATGTTACACATGTTTATACAAATCTCAAGTATGAAACACAAGATTTCATTGGTTTTGTATTCGTATGATGGTCGCAGAGGCATAGATGTCACAGTCTCCCCTACTTTAGGAAATTTCGTCCCGAAATTTATTCGAAGGAGTCTGTCTGAAGTTGTTAAACAATCATCTTGCAGGGAATCTAGGGCATTATCTATTTGCATAGAGTAACCCATCAAGTATTTCCATGTAAGGCATAACTTTATCGTTCCCTAGTGGGTGCTTCCTTAGATAAAGTAGGAAGTGGGAACGAGTAATTTGGTTAATCTTCAAGATCAAACTAACCAGTAGTTCTGTGAGTATCCCTTAAGAATCTAACTATTAAGACGGAAAGATCTTGTAAGGATTTGTATTTCATATCTCCAGTTGTTATTTTTCAGAAGCAAGAATGAATGGATGATTCATTTCTCCAATGGATTCTTCTTAAGAAGCGAAAATGAATGGATGATTCATTTTCCCCAGTGGGTACTTCATCAGAAGTGGAATGGATTTATTTATTTTCCTCAGTGGATATTTCTTCAGAAGTAAAAATGAACGGATAGTTCATGTTTCTCAGTGGGTACTTCATTAGAAACGAAAATGACAAAATTAACGCAGGATTATTCATTCCCCCAGTGGGTATTTCCTTAGAAGTGAAAATGAATGGATAATTCATTTTCCTTAGTGGATACTTCGTTAGAAGCGGAATGAATCAAATTATTTTCCTTAATGGATATTTCTTCAGAAGTGAAAATGAATGGATGATTCATTTACCTCAGTGGGTACTTCATTAGAAATGAAAACGACAAATTGATGCAGGATTATTCATTCCCTCACTGGGTATTTCTTTAGAAGTGAAAATGGATGATCAATTCATTTTCCTCAGTGGGTACTTCGTCAGAAATGGAATGAATCTATTCATTTTCTTGAGTGGGTATTTCTTCAAAAGCGAAAATGAACGAATGGTTTATTTTCCCTTAGTGGGTACTTTATCAGAAATGAAAATGAATTTGTTCATTTTCCTCAGTGGATATTTCTCAGAAGCGAAAATGAATGGATGATTCATTTTCTCCAATGGGTATTTCAGAAGAAACGAAAATGAACACGGTTCATGAATAGATTATTCATTTCCCTCAGCGGATATTTCTTTCAGAAGCGAAAAATGAATAGCTAGTTCATTTTTCCTCAACGGGTACTTCATCAGAAGTGGAAATGTGTAATGACCATAAATTTAAAATCATTATTCTAGAAATAAAATTAATAATAATAATTTATAATAAACTAAACATTTATCTTATGATCCATCTTTCTGTATATCAACCAAAACTATTATTTTTATTTATAAATTATCTAATAGGAAACCCTAATTAAGACACCCAAGTGATTCTGCACAAACCCTAAAATTTTCAGAATTTTCAGAATCAGGATCAGGGCCCCTAAAACTCAGGGGGGGGGGGGGGTATTTTCTAGTTACGATTATCCACAAACTAAGCTGTCAAATTCGAATTTATCCATTTTGTTAACTCAGCTAGGCTAGTCCCACGCGTGGCAACACTATAAGAATGAGGTGTCCCTTACGGACCGTAAGGGAAAAGGCTTACGGTCCGTAAGCGGTTCAAAATCGGTGTATAAATAGCAGACATTGGCACTCAAATTCTGGCACAAAAACGACGTTAAAATTTCAATTGTACGTCGAGTTATCGTCTGTTCACTATAATTAACACACACACGATCACGAAACGCTGCTGCAAACAGGGTAATAACTCAATCACTGATACGATTCAATGTCCGATTGATTGAAATTAATCCAATGGATGTTTAAGTGCTGCTCAAATTTGGGTTATGCTTTGTCATTAGTCGTAATTCCGATGGATGTTTAAGTAATTTTACTTTGTCATTAATTGTGATTCCGATGGATGTTTAAATGTTTGCACTTTGTCATTCGTTGTGAATCCGATGGATGTTTAAGTGATTTCACTTTGTCATTAATTGTGAATCCGATGGATGTTTAAGTATCGCACTTTGTCATTCGTTGTGAGGATTTTAACTTCGTGAGTTATCGTAAATGTTGTATTAAGTTACTGACCTAGTTTGTGTGCATGTTATTTAAATTAGCTTAAAAGACTAATCAGTAGTCTAAACTCTGCCCGTATAAATCTGAAATATTATCACAAGGTAGCATCACTTTGGAATTATTAAGGTACGGATCCTTACCCCACTCCTTATTGCTTCATATTCAAATTGTTATAAAACCATTAAATTACTATATCTTTTAAAACTCCTCACGTCTTTGATTATCGATTCATTTGACAGTCCGTTAGATTCCTATTTTAATCATAACCTTGGATTTAGCTTTCATGTCATGCGATAGTATTCTGTTAGTTGTACTCATTATCGCATGTTCCAATATATGTTACGTCTTGTTATGAAAATATTTTTGATAAGTTATGTGAATAAGACCATTTGTACTCTGATACCCTGAGTGTCGCTTCTCGTGGAGTGTCCCACGGGCATGTTGTTGCGGCATCGACATCATGTGCTCCATCCGTGACGGAGAGATCAGTTCACGGCGTCCCTAGGTACAAGTGAGGTACAAAGCTACTAGGAGGCGTATGGATCGATCCTAGGATTTAAGTTAAGGAGGTGGATAGCGGGTATGCCAACTCGCCATCTCATGTGATAATTATGCAGGAGTAGCTACCTGTGTATTGTCACGTTTTAAGTTTGGCTCATGGGTACATCCGTATGATTTATATTATGAAATTACGTTACTTGCATTGTATCATTTTCGCATAAAGTTCCATCCGGATAACATTTCATATAAAGCGTTACTTGTTATTTGAGCCTATTATTCCGAACTGAGCATTTGGCTCATTTCGTAAACTTTTTGTATATACAGGTCCACAGGTTACTTTGGGCGGGGAAAAGAGAGAAGAGTAAAGCCTAGGACTAAATCTGAAGATGTTAGTTAATCAAATCGAATGTGTCCGCTTATATATTAAACTTAAGTTTAGTGGTTGTGTGGTTGTATCCTTGTCAAATAAATAAATGGAATTATGACTTTTGTTTATGATACTGTTATTGTGACACGTCAGCCCTTCTGGGTTGGGGTGTTACAGCTATGGTATCAGAGCAAAGGTTCTTTCCTGTAGAAAACTTAAAGATAGAAATTAAAACCTGTGAGGAATGGGTAGATATCTATGATAGGATTCAACTTGGTCTCTTATTTTGTTTAACTCCTATGTCTATTCTTATAGATGCCTCCTCGTCGTCCGCCACGTAGGAGTACTCGTACTAACCATGTACGTAACAACACTTCTTCGAATGAGACTCCAGTTGATCCAAACGTAATTAATGCTATCAACCAGGCTGTCGCCGGGTTGCTTCCAAACCTTGTTGCTCAAACAGCTGAGGCCGTTATTCAACAAACTCGTCATCCAGAACGTAATAACACGAATCCAATCTCTGGTGAAGAAATTCGTGAGAATACCATGAACCATACTACCTATAGTATAGACATATGGATCGCTAAATTCCAAAAACAAAAGCCGAAATCCTTTAGTCACGCTACTAATCCAGTCGAAGCAAGAAACTGGATAGCTCATGTTGAAAAGATCTTCGGAGTTCTTGGAATTCCGGAGCAATACAAAGTTAGATTGGCTACCTACAAATTCGAAGATGACGCACAAACTTGGTGGGAAGGATATAAGCAAGTCAAAGGAGGGGATGATTTTGACGCTAATCTTTCATGGGTCGACTTTCGTACCATCTTTTACGACAAGTATTTTTCTACAGCTGATAAAGAAGCTTATATCAGGGAGTATGCAGTGATTCGACAGGGGAGTGATGAACCAGCCTCAAAGTTCATTACTAGATTTTCAAGGTTGGCTAGTATTGTAGGAGATGTTGCAGGATCAACAAAAGCCCAGGCAGAAAAATGCAAGTGGGCAGTCAATGATCGAATTCGGAAGTCGATCATGTACATGAAATTTAAGGATATCACCGAAGTTGCTGATGCAATCAAAACTTTTGAGTTCGAAAGGAAAGAATTTTTATCTCAAACTGGGGATAATAAGAAGAGAAACAGAGAAGAATCAATTCACTCTCTATACCCTAATCTACTCGAGCAATAGAATTTTAGTCAAGATAACGGTGAACCTTGCTCTTTGATCTATGTTCATTTGTTTATGTTTGTGGTCATTCATGCTTTGCCTTATGTGAATATATCTTAGTTATGATTAAGCATGTTTATGTAGGAGATATCAGTACCAATAGTCACTCTTGTTATCTGTAAGTCTATGTTGATTTTCTGCATGATTAAATATGTTATTAAGATACGTAGAGGAAGAACCATTAGGACATGGTGGTAAGGTAATTGACAATTATGGTCATGAACGTAATTATGAATTTCAGATATACATGTGTGTTAGGAGATTCTTGTTATATAAGTCAGTAACTCTTCTATGAAAATTCCGTTACTTATGCGATATGTTATATTCTTATTTGAAAAATTTCGAGGACGAAATTTCTTTTAAGGGGTAATAGTTGTAATGACCATAAATTTAAAATCATTACTCTAGAAATAAAATAAATAATAATAATTTATAATAAACTAAACATTTATCTTATGATCCATCTTTCTGTATATCAACCAAAACTATTATTTTTATTTATAAATTATCTAATAGGAAACCCTAATTAAGACACTCAAGTGATTCTGCACAGACCCTAAAATTTTCAGAATTTTCAGAATCAGGATCAGGGACCCTAAAACTCAGGGGGGGGGGGGGGGGGGTATTTTCTAGTTACGATTATCCACAAAATAAGGTGTCAAATTCTAATTTATCCATTTTGTTGACTCAGCTAGGATAGTCCCACGCGTGGCAACACTATAAGAATGAGGTGTCCCTTACGGACCGTAAGGGAAAAGGCTTACGGTCCGTAAGCGGTTCAAAATCGGTGTATAAATAGCAGACATTGGCACTCGAATTCTGGCACAAAAACGACGTTAAAATTTCAATTGTATGTCGAGTTATCGTCTGTTCACTATAATTAACACACACACGATCATGAAACGCTGCTGCAAACAGGGTAATAACTCAATCACTGATACGATTCAATGTCCGATTGATTGAAATCAATCCAATGGATGTTTAAGTGCTGCTCAAATTTGGGTTATGCTTTGTCATTAGTCGTGATTCCGATGGATGTTTAAGTAATTTCACTTTGTCATTAATTGTGATTCCGATGGATGTTTAAGTGTTTGCACTTTGTCATTCGTTGTGAATCCGATGGATGTTTAAGTGATTTCACTTTGTCATTAATTGTGAATCCGATGGATGTTTAAGTATCGCACTTTGTCATTCGTTGTGAGGATTTTAATCTCGTGAGTTATCGTAAATGATGTATTAAGTTACTGACCTAGTTTGTGTGCATGTTATTTAAATTAGCTTAAAAGACTAATCAGTAGTCTAAACTCTGCCCGTATAAATCTGAAATATTATCACAAGGTAGCGTCACTTTGGAATTATTAAGGTACGGATCCTTACCCCACTCCTTATTGCTTCATATTCAAATTGTTATAAAACCATTAAATTACTATATCTTTTAAAACTCCTCACGTCTTTGATTATCGATTCATTTGACAGTCCGTTAGATTCCTATTCTAATCATAACCTTGGATTTAGCTTTCATGTCATGCGATAGTATTCTGTTAGTTGTACTCATTATCGCATGTTCCAATATATGTTACGTCTTGTTATGAAAATATTTTTGATAAGTTATGTGAATAAGACCATTTGTACTCTGATACCCTGAGTGTCGCTTCTCGTGGAGTGTCCCACGGGCATGTTGTTGCGGCATCGACATCATGTGCTCCATCCGTGACGGAGAGATCAGTTCACGGCGTCCCTAGGTACAAATGAGGTACAAAGCTACTAGGAGGCGTATGGATCGATCCTAGGATTTAAGTTAAGGAGGTGGATAGCGGGTATGCCAACTCGCCATCTCATGTGATAATTATGCAGGAGTAGCTACCTGTGTATTGTCACGTTTTAAGTTTGGCTCATGGGTACATCCGTATGATTTATATTATGAAATTATGTTACTTGCATTGTATCATTTTCGCATAAAGTTCCATCTGGATAACATTTCATATAAAGCGTTACTTGTTATTTGAGCCTATTATTCCGTCCTGAGCATTTGGCTCATTCCGTAAACTTTTTGTATATACAGGTCCGCAGGTTACTTTGGGCGGGGAAAAGAGAGAAGAGTAAAGCCTAGGACTAAATCTGAAGATGTTAGTTATTCAAATCGAATGTGTCCGCTTATATATTAAACTTAAGTTTAGTGGTCGTGTGGTTGTATCCTTGTCAAATAAATAAATGGAATTATGACTTTTGTTTATGATACTGTTATTGTGACACGTCAGCCCTTCTGGGTTGGGGTGTTACAAAATGAATATAGTTAACTTTTGTTTCTTGATTAGATTGATACATGACAAAACTTGATGTGGTTTCTGTGCACTGAATTCCATAATTATGTATGCATCCATAATTATGTAATTCCTTACACAGTCCGCACAGTTTATATTATGATGTGTAGGGGATAGAATTGGTCGAACACATAAGCACATAATACTCACACAATTGTTCACTTGGTTAACAATTCGTTATTAGTTTGTTATTAACTTGTTGTCGATTTGTACACATGTATTTAAAGTACACCAGGAATCCAATCAATGGACTACAACCAGTACTTTTAAACATCCTCAAGAATCTATCTATAAAGATAAGATTATCTTATAAGGATTCTATTTAGTTTTCAAAGAATCGTAACATTCGCATTAAAGCACACAAAGAATCCAATTAAGGACTTTCATTTTTGCGCTTTAAACATTTACAAGGATCTAACTATGAAGAAGATCCTATAAGGATTTGGAATTCGTAGTGGGAAATGTTTAGGAACCTTGTACTAAGTATGCTAAGACCTCATATGATGTATAGTGTTTATGAAATCAAGGTGCTAGATATGCTAAGACAACATATGAAGTAAATGGATCCTTGAAATAATTATGCTAAGCATGCTAAGCCAGCATATGAAGCAGAGTGTTCTTGAAAATCGCGTACCATGTATGCTAAGACAACATACGGGCAAAATGTTTTTTTTTTTTGAAAGCTATGCTTGGAATCATTAGAAATATGTTTTTGAAAAACCTTTTTGTAATGTTTTTGAAATCATGTACTAAGTATAATATTAGGTAAACATTTTGATGAAATGTTTTAAAAACGTGTGAGATGATTTTGAAAACATGTATAAGGTTTTCAAAAACATGCATAATCTTTTGAAATCGTATGTTGTGTAAAATTTTGTGGAGTCGGGAAGACATGATATTTAAGACCAATCAAGGGCTTATGAAAGTACCCTTGGGTATCCTATTAAGGATTTAAAGTGGTACTTTGGGTTATTCGTCCAGAGTTGTAACTTGCACCTTGTACTTCGTTTCTTTAGAAGAAACGAGTACTTAGGATTTTCGTAAAGATCACGAGTGATCACAAGAATGGAAGAAATATGGGAGTAGTTGGTTTTACAAGGAACATGGTTCCTCGGTGTCGTAGAGAATATACATGAAACTATTCTTGTTTTCGTACATCGTAATGCAAATAAATGCTTATTCATAAACCAAAATAACTTGTTTCATAGACTTGGATAACAAAAGAAAATAATACATAAAGTTCGATTGTTTCTAAACAGCATCGTCTTCCAGTCAGTCGAATGCTCATCCACGTGCTGGATTTGCATTAACTAGCTTTGGGCAGTTATTTCTGAAATGGCCCATCTCACCACAGTTGTAGCAAGAACCTGGTGGAAAATGAGTTTGAGCAAGATTGTTGTCAGCTTGATTTGGTGCAGCTGCAGCTCAGTAAACCCTAGCTGTATGACCAGCAAGTCCACAATTTAGGCATTTGCGGCATTTCACACTAGCATGATGATGAAGGTTACATTGGTTGCACATAGGTGTAGTTCCGTTGAATGGCTTCTTAGCAGGGGGTTGAGCTGGTTGGTTAGGGACAACTTGATTGTTTTGAGCAACCACGGCGAAGTTCTGAGAAGCCTTACGCTTCTTTGACTTCTTGGAGGACTCAGTCTGCTTATCTTTCGGTTTCGTTTCATCGGTTGGTTTCATGTCGCCTTTTCGGAAAAGTTTACCCTTCCTGATCTGTGATTCAGTCATGGTAGCGGATAGCTCAATGGCCTGTCTAACTGTGGTAGGGTTGCTACCAGTAACAATGTCTTGAACTGAGTCAGGGAGGCCATCAATATACTTTTCAATTGCCTTATCCAAAGGCGTAACCATGGTTGGGCATAGCAGACTTAGCTCCTCATATCGGTCCGTGTAGGCTCGATGCTCACCAATATCTTGCTTAAGATCGTCGAATTCCTTTTCCAATGCCCTGATTTCATGACGAGGACAGAATTCCTTCATCATTAGAGCTCGAAACTCTTCCCAGGTTTGAGCCAATGCCACATCGGCACCCCTATCCCTCATCATGCCATTCCACCATGTTAAGGCTTGTTTCTCAAAAACACTAGATGGGAATTCAACCTTTTGTTCATTTGGACACTGAACATGTCTGAATGTGCTTTCTAGACTCTCGAACCATTGTAGGAGCGCAGTTGCTCCTTGAGACCCAGAAAATTTCAATGGCTTGGCTGAATTGAACGTTTTGAAGTTACATTGAGCATTGTTATTGTTGTTATTGTTATTCGCTTGGTTTATCTGGGTAATGAGGTTCGGAAGCACAGCAGCCATCTGCTGAACGATTGTGGCTGCGAGGGCAGCATCGTGTTCTGGATCACGTCTAGGTGGTATATTTTAAAAAAACAAGGAAACATGAGAAACGAGTGAGATTGACGATTGGATAAACAAAAAAGGTATTCAAGATATCAACGAAACATAAGGAAGGCGATCATTCGTCCGTTACCTTGAACAAACAAATGACACATAATGACTAATCAAAGTAAATGGGTCAATATAATGTATCACGAAGACCTGCTCTAGCCTATAGGTGGACACTCGTCCCAAGAGTTCCCAGGTAAGAGTGACTGGTCCGATTATATGGATTTGTACGAACACTCTAGCCTTAGACAGAAAACTCGGGATATAGGCACCCACCCTTCTAGATTGCACGTGTTCACATTAATAAGACCCAAACTTTAACGAGATTTTGAAAACTTTGAAGGTTCAAAACCTTATAATAAATCACCTAAGAAGAGATGATTAGTTTTCAAGCCAGATTCGTAATTCGTGTTCTTGTTGTGGTTGTCACCTAAAGATAGGCAACGATATTGTTTTAAGACTAAACACAAGGTAACTTGTGTTAGGGTCCTAGGAAGGTTATAGTCTAGGTCAAAGCATTACTAATAACCTAATTCCCTATAACCATGAGCTTTGATACCAACTCTTCTGTCACGCCCCGACCGCGTTAAAACAACAAACCGCGGCGGAAACGTCGGGGAGTGTCGTAATAGAATCATTGTTTCACAATACAAGGATTGAAGTTTCGTTTTATTGAATTAAGTTTATTACATTGTCTCGAAAATTAAATACAAAACATGAACATATTGTCCTTTATTGTTATTAAGTCACTAAGGCCTCGTCCATCCCTAGGTGAGCAAGCATCATAATCATCATCAAACATCATCAACTATGGTACCTGAAACATATGTGAAATTACGCCAGCATAAAAATGTCGGCGAGTACATAGGTTTTGTGAGTGTGTCAGATTCATGGCCTTGAGTTCATATTGCAATACCTTGTCCAACTACAAGGGTTGTCGAGTGTATATCTTGAAAACAAAAGAGTTTGATATTGCAGTATGTTTCTATCAACTTTTACAAGTTGATATATGTATAAACCAAAACCATTGTAGCCATGGATTTTAACTGAAAACATTTGTCTTTGTAAACCAAGTTGTAAATCATTCTTGTATTAAAACTTGTATGGCTTATATCGTTAGGAAAACCTTATAGTGTAATCTCGTTTTGAAAACATTCGTCCAAGTGATCTAGATAACGCAACGACATGTAATGTGTTAAAAACACACATATATATAGGAAGTACCAGCGGCGTAGCCACCATGCTTTTATCACATTACACCCGCCCCGTTACCTAATCACTTACCATAACCCAATCGATCAATAGTTCAAATAGTTCCAATCGTTCAAATAATTCACATAGATTAGATAGTTCCAGTGGTTCAAATAGTTCACATAGATCAGATAGTTCCAGTGGTTCAAATAACTCAAATTTTTCACATGATTCAAATAGTTCCAGTGGTTCATATAGTTCACATAGTTCAATAGTTCAGATAGTTCCAGTGGTTCACATAGTTCAATAGTTCCAGTGGTTCGTGTTTAAATTGTGAAAACTAACTTTTGTTCGTTTTATTGAATACATTCAAACCTGTGTGACTCGTCCTACTCGTTTAACTTGTATTAACAAACCACCAAAGGGTAAGTTAACAATCATCAGGTTCTGTCCTTACCCACATTACCCCCATAACCTTGGTGAAAGTCCGATAACGGGATTTGTCAGATCCTATGGCATCATAATATCCTATGGTACCATAACGTTCTACTGGTCGGCTCAAATAGTTAATGAATGTCATTCAATTGTCTTTTAACCAACGCCCCAACATGTTTGTTTATATAATTGAAATCATTGTGTTTAACATAAACCATAGCATTCGTTTAGAAATCTCGTAATCTTTTAGCACATATGAATCACCCCAAAACGTCTGAAAGCGGTAAAAGAGGGGAACTATGTACTCACACTGAATTGCAAAGTATCCTTGGTCTAATGAACTAACAATGCTCGGGGAAAGCCAAGGAAATCAAGTGGTACCTAGTAATCGGATCGCTAGTTAATAAATCGAAACCTAAATAGTATCCTTGGTCTAATGAACTAACAATGCTCGGGGAAAGCCAAGGAAATCAAGTGGTACCTAGTAATCGGATCGCTAGTTAATAAATCGAAACCTAAATCGGAAGATCGGGTAGAATGAGGTCTCGTAAACCAAATGAGTATTGGAACTCATGTGATACGGTTTAACAAAGCCTACATTCTAAATCGGAACTTATCCTAAGTGCTTACGATTCGTTAGGACCCATTAAGGTAGCTTAAACTACTTTAACGCGTCATTTGCGCAAAAGCGCGTTCGAGACGCCTAACTAGTCCTATGACAAGTATTATATGCCCTAACATGTTTAAATATGTTGCGGAATTAGTTTAAATGGCAAAATTTAAGTTACATATGCTTAAAATCCAATTATGCATGAAAAAGGCGTTTTGGTCATTTTCCTAAGGCATAGAAACTACCTATCATACAACTAATTAAACTAAGTGACCATAAGGTATAAGTTCGGAAGGTTATTTCCCATACAACTATGGTAACAAAATATGCTTGGTCGGATCCTAATGATCGACCAAATGGGTCGAGTTCGAAAGTCTAAGCGGTGGTTTAGACCGCTTGACTTACGACTCTAAACAAGCATTAGACTAAAAGTGACGAGTTAAACATGACATGTTTAACTAAGTTAGAAAACAGGTTTTGATATCAAAACAAAGTGTTTTGATACCCAAGGATAGTTTCATCTTAAAATGCGCATAAACGACATTTTGACCGAAACTTTGAATCGTCACTTCGACTAATCAACGTGGTAATCAGTAGGTATAGTCACAAGGGGCTATAACCATTGTGATTATGCTCACGTTGCAAAGTTCGAATGAACTTTGTGTTGACCAATTCGTGGTCAAAGAAGAAAGTAAAACATTGTTTGACTTTCATGCTTAAAAAGCAATAACAAGCATGAAAGAAGCTTACAAAAGGTCCAGGCAATGAAGAATTTGAGCTAAAACACTCAGGTATGAAGCTAAGGCTTCAACTTAGAGAAATTTCACATCAAATGTGAGGAATGGTGCCTGAAAAAAGTGGGTATTTATAGATTTTCAAGAACTGTTAGGATCATTTCTCATAATTCGGGCTTTGATCTAGACCATACAAGTGTTGCCCATGGTTTATAATACAGGGAACATCAAAACTATCAAATGGTATTCCAAATCAGGGATCAAAACCATCAAAACCAACTCAAAGGACCAGATTCATTGTTTCTATACTGGCAGTCTGTCGTGGGCCGCGAAGACATGCACATAGGTCTTCACGCCCCTCCTAGATACTTTGATAGATTGTCAGTTTTAGTCCCTGCATGTCCAAAACTTTGATTTTGATGCATTTTCGACTCGTTTAAGCCCCGTTAACCCCATTTCAAGGCTCCAAAAAGAAGTTAAAGTATAGGGAACTTAAAATATGCTTGAAAACATCTCGGATGTTGGTTCGTTTGGTCGTACGGTTGCGTTATTCGGTTAATTACGACGAAAACTCGAACGGACGCAAAAACGATCCAAATTTCACGACGAATGGTATTTTTGCATTCTAATAACTAAAATAAAGTATTTTAATGATTACAAAAATTTTTGGATGTCCGGATATGTTCAGAACGTAAGATATGCGCGAAAATGCAAACTTATGCACTTTTTGACGCTTTTAGTCCCTATTTGATCAAAAAGTTTATTTTCGCATACCAAACCCTTCAAAGTCTATTTCTAAGCTATGTACATGATATTTAAGGTATGTTTAACTTATGATCAAGTTCCGGAATGTTCGTTACTATACAAATCGGCATAGTTTCGTAGTTTGTCGCAATTAGTCCATGCGATCGAATAAACTTGTTTTCGACACACCAATCCATCCAAAACTTATTTCTAAGTTATGTAAAGGTTATTTAAGGTATGTTAAGCCTATGTCACTATTTGGGAGTGTTTGTTGCGTTAAACTGATTATATTTACGCACCAGTTCGCGTATAACTTTCTAGAAAGCGATTTAAAGCTCGAAATTGAACAAGAATTCATATGTGCAAATGTTACACATGTTTATACAAATCCCAAGTATGAAACACAATATTTCATTGGTTTGTATTTGTATGATGGTCGCATAGGCATAGATGTCACAATAACCAAAAATTTATATACCCATCACTATTTGACGTAACCAAAAGTTTAAAACCTCATCATGTTTATAATTTGTTATTATCGTTTTCACAAATGTTAAATATGTATAAACATTATATAGATATAATCTTAGATCATGAACTAATTCAATACCATCTTCTACTTTGATAACACTTTTTAAAATAAGAAAATATTAATTTGAAATAAAATATACTAATTATTTTGAATTCAAAAAAATTCTTACTTCGTAAATGCATCATTTAAAATGAGTAATGTTATATTTTCTTTAATTTTTTATGTATAGTTCATATTAGGGTTATATGTATTCATATCAAAATTTATATTTATTATGTGTGATGTAATAAATAATGTGGAATATAAAAATAATTTAAACAAAATTCTTACTTCGTAAATGCATCATTTAAAACGAGTAATGCTATATTTTCTTTAATTTTGTATGTATAGTTCATATTAGGGTTCTATGTATTCATACCAAAATTTATATTTATTATGTGTGATGCAAGAAATAATATGGAATATAAAAAATAATTTAAAACATATAATCGTTATGTCCTTCAAACGCAACCAACCTTAACAATAACATATTTATTTTAAAAAACTCATTCAATTTTATATAAATGGAAAAACATTTATTTCCCCAAACTCATGTAATACATGGGTCTATAAACTAATAATAATAATAATAATAAATAAATAAATTAGCATTTCATGATTTTGAAATTAAATTAGAAAATATTTTAACATAGAATGAAAAGAATTTAAACAATATAGAGTTAATTTCAAGAATTGTCCTTTATCTTTATACCTAATTTCAGTCGTTGTCCTTTACCTTTAAAATTGATGTGTTTTATACTTTTTGTTTCTAAATGCTACACGGTTTCTCCTTTTGGCCTAACCCACTTAGTTTTTTTTTTGTTAAATCTTTTCATGTGCAAGGCACATGAGGACAATTTTGTCATTTTACTTTGCAGGGACTAATTGTGCAAATAACTTGAAAATGAGGATCGATGATTACTTGACTACTGATTAAGTCAACATCTCCTTCTCATTTATTTTCTTCCCACTGTAGATCAAATGTCAACAAATTCATTCTCAAGGTAAAAAGGAAAAGGCTTTGGGATCTTGTGCAGGAGGTCAGAACCAAGACACTTTAGCCAAAAGTCCATCCCAAATCCTACATACAATCTGAAATCACAGTGCGACAATCTTAAATCAAAGTGAGTAACTGAAATTGAAGGTGTAAGCCCTAATTCCTATTTGTAATTTTTGAATATTCGGGTTTGACATTAAAATAAAGTAACTGAAATTGGATATCCTAAAGGTAGAATTTAAAATACTTGTTTGTTGTAAGTTGCAACCCCACCAGCAAGCAATCAGTGTGAAATGAAGGCCTGTAACTCCGAGCAAGCCGATCACATAGGGGCCGTCTAAATCCATGAAAGATTACTTTTGTCCATCAACACTATCTTTTTCAGTGCAAGAACTACACGTTTCCATGCATTTATTTCACTGTTCATCAGTTTTATCTAAGACTTCAGAAGATTTAGTTAAAATATTTACCTCAGTGATTGGCACCTTGGTTGTTTCTGTCGTCTGCTTCTGATTAGTTTCCTTCTCCTAATGTTCCTCAACAACAGCTTCATTTGCATCAGCTACCTCAACTATCTTTTCCAGCTTCACATCAGCTTCTTTCTTCTTCAGATCTTCTTCATTTTGCTGCTTTTCATTAACAGCTTTTTCTGTTGATTTCAGTTCTTCTTCACCAACTGCTTCTTCTTCTTTTTCCACTTCCACTTTCTCTTCTTCTGCATCCTTCTTCAGTTTATCTACCAAGTTTTCAACATTTTTCTTCATCCTCTCTTCATCCCTCTTCTTCAAACTAGCTGTCATAACATCTCTAATTATCTTGTCCAACTTTTTAAGATAATTTCTATCTTTTTCGATACTAGAATAGTATTCGCCGGACAGAGAAATAACAGCAAGCACATCATTATACACTACCTCACTTCTATGAACAACCGGATCTCCATTTCGATTGATATAACACTCTCTTTTCTTATCCCACCTTCTATAACTCTTAGCTTCTTTAAACTCTTCTTGCATTCTTTCTATTCTGCAATCAGCAAAAAATCTTTCTCTAGACGTTTTCTCTTGCAGAATTTCTTCTCTCGTTTTCTTCATTATCTTAGCAACAAAAGCACTTGTTACACTCTAGGTTTTCCGGAGCAAATATCTTGTAATTACATTAGGTGTATATATGTTATTAAATGAAAGTTGTGTTATCTTCTTGTTTTATGTGAGTGTGTATGTGTAATATATTATAATATATATATAAGTATGTAGTGGGCCGAGACCACCATGGACCCGACTCGAGACCATCCGGTCTCGAGTGAGCCAATCAGTTGGGCCGTGTGCACTTGAGCCCACTCGGAAACCCTTATGGCGCACCAACTCGGTCCGGGTATAAAACCCATGCCCAAGCCCACCTTCTCTCATTTTGACACTCCCATCATTCACACACTCTCCTACATTCCTTCAAATCACTAAAACCCTAAAGCTCTACCAACACTCTCCTTCTTCTTCTCGGAACAACCGTCGGCCAAGGAAATGAGCTCTCGGATCTCGGTGAATCCCCACACACACACCCCCACGCTTTGGAACCGGTTAGTGTGTTATTGTGTGTTATGTGTACTTAATAGACAAGATGCATAATTAGTCTAAAGGTCTTGTTGTATGATTCTCTTATGATTAGTAAGTTTGTGATATGATGAATAGGGTGTGTGAGCTATTGTATGATCATGTCTTGCTAAGGTGTTTTTGTAGGATAAATGATTATGTTATCCGATTTATGTTAGATGTTTTGTTAGATGATTTTTCTATCCGAACTATGTTATCCGATTTATGTAATATGATTTTGTTATCCGATTCATGTTAGATAATTTAGGACCAATGTGTGTTTGATAGAAGATGCAAGATTTGTTTGACCTTTGATCATAATATTTCATGCTCGAATAATCTCATGAAGAACATTATGAAAATGTGTTAAATGTATTATGAACAACATGAATATGATATGAATGTTGTTGAATATTTGAAATATGCTTTGTTTGATCTATTTTGATTAAGATTTGGACAAGAAAACATGTTTATGCATTTTAATTGGATAGTACACAATATCATGAACATGAATTTCTATTGGCTAGTACAATCTGTGCAAACATTCTAGAAACAATCATGTTGCAAGTCGAGACCTTCAGTCTCGACTCGAGACCGAAGCAATTGGACTCGAGACCATCAAAGCAACAACTTGAGATGAGCTTCAAGACTCGAGATCAACAAGGTCTCGACTCAAGACCCCATAGTCTCGACTCAAGACCCCATAGTCTTGACTCAAGACTAAACCCGAGACATCTGAGATTACGACTCGAACTTGTGTGACTCGAGACCACCCCACTACAACCCGAGACCCTTTGGTTGCGACTCGAGACCGAGAGGTCTCGACTCGAGACCACCTTATCTCGAGTGGGCTACTGGTCACCGTTGTTGGGTCGAACTGTATGAGCTATTCATGTTCGATTTCTGTTTAACTGGACTATGTGTTAACTGCTGTTGTTGACTGTGCAAGTATTAGAGCAAGCCCAATACCCTAGTATGTTTTGTATGCTATGTGTTAAATACGTGTACCATATACGTGATTACTTGTACCCAAACCTGACCCCAAAACTGGTAACCATGTTAGGACGTGGTGACCAACGTGTTTGACCAAGTAAACGGTCTGCCGAGCAACCCAAGGTGAGTTCACAACTTAAAGCATGCATTCCCGGTGGTTTGGGAAACGGACTTAAAAACAGCACTATCCCTTTGTAAGGGATACAAACTTACCTTTCTTCCCTTGTTACTGGGATACAAACTTACCTTTCTTCCCTTGTTACTGGGATACAAACTTACTTTTCTTCCCTTGTTACAGGGATACAAACTTAGTTAATTATTGTTTATACGGTAATGCAACAAGCAACACTAAACGAAACTCTATCACTTAAGTCCTCACTACATAATACCGATTAATCGCCGGGGCCTGGCGAACGGGTTATTAGTTGATAGCGCTATTTAGGTGTAACCAGCCTCACACCGACCCTTGTTACTGGGAACGGGAGTGAACTAATGTACTCTGGCAAAACGTCAATGATGATAGAACATTGACAAACGGGGCACTGTGGAAACGTACGGTTAAGTAAGTATTCGGTATTGGAAAACAGTTTAGTCGCTTACTTGTGGGGTAGCTCCCCATCGCATGTATAAACGGATATATTAACTGGTGAAACAAGTTTTTGGAAATTAAAACTGGTCAACTCGTGGACTCGCCAACATTTTTGTTGATACCCTACTGCATGCTTTGCAGGTAACCAGTGACTCAGGAGCTTGCAGCTTGGGGAAGTGTAGTGGTCGTCTAACCCATGCGTTGGGTTCTAAATAATCTTGAACTATGAACCTTGTCTTGAAACTGTTTGATTTATGCTTCCGCTGCTTACTTAAACTATTATTCGAACTTAAACTTCTAAATCTTTAAACTATGATATTTACTTACCACTGTGGTTGGTGAATATTCTTACTATTAATCATTGCTCAGTATAATTAGTGGCTGGATCCTGGTCAGTCACGCCTCCAAGCGGTGGTATTCCGCAGGTGGATTTTGGGGGTGTGACAGATTGGTATCAGAGCCATTGGTTATAGTGAACTTGGTTTTAAAAAGAAGAGTCTTTTTGAGAAAAACCAGACTATAACCCGTGACTCGTGACGACACTACACTCCAAGGGCAAGACTCAACATATTAGACCTCATAGCTCGGACTTGTGTTTACTTGCTTGTTTATCTTATGTTGACTGCTCTACTATACATACTAGTGTGCCTAATTAGATAGATACACATCCCTCTTCTATCTCATTCTCGCTACGTTACGACATCACACTCATACTGTGTTTTCTGGTTATGAAGACAATGAGTGGACGCGAAAGAGGAAACGTTAACATGACTCGGGCTCAGTTCACCAACTTGCTCAACACGGTGGCTGCAGCTTTCGCAGCTCATCCTGGAGGTAAACTCGTTACTTTAGGATGTTTAGATCCTACCCCCACACCGTCTTTTCACCTCTAAGCCTATTCGCTTCACTTCTCACAACAGGTCAGCAAGCGCCTGCGCAACCACGTGTTTGTACTTTCAAAACCTTCATGGATGGCAAGCCTCTCCCTTTCAACGGCACTGAGGGTGCCATAGGCCTTCTACACTGGATTAAAAAGGCCGAAGCTGTCTTTGCTGTCTGCGAGTGTCCCCCTGCTAACTGGGTTAAGTTCGCGACTGGTACGCTTGAAGGAAACGCGCTTTCTTGGTGGAAGGCACAGATTCAGATGCTTGGTCTGGAAACTGCTAATGCTACTGCGTGGGAAGATTTCAAGGACATGATCAAAGAGGAGTACTGTCACAGGGACGACATCTACAAACTCGAGAACGAGTACTATGTGCTCAAGATGGTTGGATCAGAGATTGAGACCTACACCAAGCAGTCCAACGACTATGCTGTACTTTGCCCAAACATGTCCCGACCTATGTATCGAAGGATCGAATTGTACATCAAAGGCTTAGTCCAAGAAATTCGGAGCCATGTGACCTCAGCCAACCTCAATACCATACAGCTCGTGGTTCGTCTTGCTCACAAACTCACCAATCAGGCTGTGGAAGAGGGCAAGTTGCCCAAGAGGATCAGTGCTACTGCAGGAACTTCTAGCGATAACAAACGAAAGTGGGATGGAAGTCAGGGAAAGGATGCTAACCCCACTCAGGCCCCAGTTCAACAAAGGAAAACTGAAAGCAACAAGGGCCCTCAGCAGCAGGGCGGCTACCAGGGTCATCTCCCCAAATGTAACAAGTGCAATCGACATCATAATGGGCCCTGTGCGAAGAACAAGTGTCAGCGATGCAACAAGATGGGCCATGAGGCCAAGGATTGTAGGAGCCCTCACCCCGCAAGACAGAACCAGCCGCAGCAGCAACAGCACCATGGAAACATCAAGGGTTGTTTCCAGTGCGGAGCCGAGGGTCACATCAAGAAGAATTGTCCCCAGTTGAACCAGAACAACCACAACCAGGGTGCGGGAAATAACAACAACAACACCAACAATGCTGGGAATGGTGCAAGAGGAAGGGCTTTTGTGATTGGAGCTGGAGAAGCAAGGAATGACCCCAACGTTGTAGCGGGTAAGTTCCTACTTAATGATCGTTATGTTTCCGTATTGTTTGATTCTGGAGCAGATGCTAGTTATGTATCCCTACGTATTAGTAAGAAGCTTAAGTCCACTCTTACGCCGTTAAGCTCTAAGCACATCGTTGAATTAGCTAATGGTAGAAACCTCGAGGCCTCACACGTTATTCGTAACTGCAAACTAGAATTGTCTGGTCAGACCTTCCGTATCGATCTCTTCCCCATCATTCTCGGAAGCTTCGACGTCGTCATTGGTATGGATTGGTTATCCAAGCATCGAGCTGAAATCCCCTACCAAGAGAAAGTTGTTCGTATTCCCCGTCCTCCTGGCAAACCCCTTATAGTTCAAGGCGACAAAAGCGGAGAAGTCACAGGCATCATTTCATTCTTAAAAGCCCAGAAGTGTTTACGAAAGGGGCACACCGCTATCTTAGCACTTGTAGCCGACACGCAGAAAAAGGAAAACAGGATTGAAGATTTTCCAGTTGTACGCGACTATCCTGAGGTTTTTCCTGAAGAACTACCTGGACTCCCTCCTCACCGACAGGTCGAATTTCAAATCGAGCTAGCTCCCGGAGCAGCACCTATAGCTCGTGTACCTTATCGTCTAGCCCCCGCAGAACTCAAGGAACTTTCTACTCAACTACAAGAACTTCTGGACACAGGTTTTATCCGTCCTAGCTCATCACCCTGGGGAGCTCCAGTGCTCTTCGTCAAAAAGAAGGATTGCACATTCCGAATGTGCATTGATTACCGCGAACTGAACAAGGTTACCATCAAGAACCGTTATCCACTTCCCCGCATCGACAACTTGTTCGATCAGCTGCAAGGGTCGAGCTATTATTCCAAGATCGATCTGCGATCGGGTTATCACCAGCTGAGAGTCCGCGATAAGGACATCTCTAAGACTGCTTTCAGAACCCGCTATGGTCACTACGAATTCCTTGTCATGCCTTTCGGAATGACCAACGCACCTGCGATCTTCATGGATCTCATGAACCGAGTGTGCAAACCCTACCTCGACAAGTTCGTGATTGTGTTTATTGACGACATCCTAATCTACTCGAAGAGTCAAGAGGAGCATGAACAACACCTGCGTCTTATTCTCGAACTCCTTCGCAATGAGCAACTGTACGGCAAATTCTTGAAATGTGATTTCTGGCTTAGAGAAGTCCATTTCCTTGGGCACATCGTCAATCAGGAAGGGATTCATGTTGACCCCGCTAAGGTCAAATCCATTAAGAATTGGCCTGTACCTAAGACTCCGACCGAAGTTCGCCAATTCTTGGGATTGGCAGGATACTATCGAAGATTTATCAAGGGATTTTCTAAGATCGCTCAACCACTGACGACCCTCACTCAGAAGGGTGTTGCTTACAAATGGAGTGATGCTCAGGAATCTGCCGTCCAGGAACTAAAGAAGAACCTTTGTAGTGCTCCTATTCTTTCCTTACCTGAAGGTACCGACGATTTTGTTGTTTACTGTGACGCTTCTATTCAAGGACTTGGCTGCGTGTTGATGCAACGCGAGAAAGTTATTGCTTACGCCTCGCGACAACTCAAGATCCACGAACGGAACTACATGATGCATGACTTAGAATTTGGAGTTGTGGTCTTCGCGCTCAAGATTTGGAGACACTACTTGTACGGTACCAAGTGCACGATTTACACTGATCACAAGAGTCTCCAGCACATAATGGAACAAAAGGAGTTGAATATGCGGCAACGCCGATGGGTCGAACTCCTAAATGACTACGAGTGTGCAATTAAATATCATCCAGGCAAGGCTAATGTGGTAGCCGATGCCCTCAGCAGAAAGGAGACCAAACCCAAGCGTGTTCGTGCCTTACAGCTCACTATCCACTCGAACCTCCCTAATCAGATCCGAAATGCTCAGGTCGAAGCATTGAAAGCCGAGAACATCAGGGCTGAGTCCCTACGAGGATCGAGACAACGATTAGAACAAAAAGAAGATGGTGCTTACTACGTAAACAAACGTATATGGGTCCCACTTTATGGGAATTTACGCGAGCTTGTAATGGATGAAGCCCATAAGTCCCGTTACTCAGTACATCCGGGTTCAGATAAGATGTACCACGACTTAAGGACTACCTATTGGTGGCCTGGCATGAAAGCCCACATAGCAACCTATATCAGAAAATGTTTAACTTGTGCAAGAGTCAAGGCGGAGTATCAGAAACCATCAGGCCTACTCCAACAACCAGAGATCCCACAGTGGAAATGGGAGCAAATTTCCATGGACTTTGTTACCGGCTTGCCTAGGTCTCAACGCGGAAATGACACCATTTGGGTGATAGTAGATCGATTAACTAAATCTGCCCACTTCTTGGCTATTAAAGAGACAGACAAGTTCTCTACCCTAGCAGAGGTATACTTAAAGGAAGTGGTTTCGAAGCACGGAGTGCCAACCTCTATTATTTCCGATCGAGATGCACGTTTTACTTCTGAGTTGTGGCAAGCTATGCACAAATATTTTGGCTCACGTTTAGACATGAGCACCGCTTACCACCCACAAACGGATGGGCAATCTGAACGCATCATCCAAACCCTCGAAGACATGCTTAGGGCATGTGTGATCGATTTTGGCAAGAATTGGGAAAAGCACCTACCGTTAGTGGAATTCTCCTACAACAACAGCTACCACACCAGCATTCAGGCGGCACCCTTTGAGGCATTGTACGGTCATAAATGTCGGTCGCCTCTCTGCTGGGCGGAGGTTGGTGACAGCCAGATCATAGGCCCGAAACATGTAGTAGACACTACAGAAAAGATCGCCCAGAATAGGCAGCGCATGGCGGCAGCTCGTGACCGTCAGAAGAGCTACGCTGATAAGGATAGGAAACCGCTAGAATTCCAGGTTGGTGACCGGGCTCTACTTAAAGTCTCACCCTGGAAGGGTGTGGTTCGTTTTGGAAAACGGGGCAAGCTTAATCCAAGATATGTCAGACCCTTTGAAATTACAGAAAAGATCGGTAAGGTCGCTTACAGATTGAATCTGCCTGAAGAACTAAGTGTTGTGCACAACGTCTTCCACGTGTCTAATCTGAAGAAGTGTCTGTCAGATGAAACACTCATCATTCCTTTCAAGGAACTCACTATTGACGAACAGCTACACTTTACTGAGGAACCGATTGAGATCACGGATCGTGAAATCAAAACCCTCAAACGTAGCCAGATACCTCTCGTACGAGTTCGTTGAAACTCACGCCGTGGCCCAGAGTTTACCTGGGAGCGGGAAGACCAGATGAAGCACAAGTATCCCCAGTTGTTCCCAAATGAAACTCCCAGCGCTGAAGCTACAACCGAATTTCGGGACGAAATTCCAAACTAACGGGGGGATGATGTGACACCCCATTGAAATGTTCTCACTTACACTAGCTTGTCAGTGGCTGCCTTAACTTTCGGGACGAAAGTTCTTAAAACTTGGGGATAATGTGACACTCTAGGTTTTCCCGAGCCAATATCTTGTAATTACATTAGGTGTATATATGTTATTAAATGAAAGTTGTGTTATCTTCTTGTTTTATGTGAGTGTGTATGTGTAATATATTATAATATATATATATAAGTATGTAGTGGGCCGAGACCACCATGGACCCGACTCGAGACCATCCGGTCTCGAGTGAGCCAATCAGTTGGGCCGTGTGCACTTGAGCCCACTCGGAAACCCTTATGGCGCACCAACTCGGTCCGGGTATAAAACCCATGCCCAAGCCCACCTTCTCTCATTTTGACACTCCCATCATTCACACACTCTCCTACATTCCTTCAAATCACTAAAACCCTAAAGCTCTACCAACACTCTCCTTCTTCTTCTCGGAACAACCGTCGGCCAAGGAAAGGAGCTCTCGGATCTCGGTGAATCCCCACACACACACCCCCACGCTTTGGAACCGGTTAGTGTGTTATTGTGTGTTATGTGTACTTAATAGACAAGATGCATAATTAGTCTAAAGGTCTTGTTGTATGATTCTCTTATGATTAGTAAGTTTGTGATATGATGAATAGGGTGTGTGAGCTATTGTATGATCATGTCTTGCTAAGGTGTTTTTGTAGGATAAATGATTATGTTATCCGATTTATGTTAGATGTTTTGTTAGATGATTTTGCTATCCGAACTATGTTATCCGATTTATGTAATATGATTGTGTTATCCGATTCATGTTAGATAATTTAGGACCAATGTGTGTTTGATAGATGATGCAAGATTTGTTTGACCTTTGATCATAATATTTCATGCTCGAATAATCTCACGAAGAACATTATGAAAATGTGTTAAATGTATTATGAACAACATGAATATGATATGAATGTTGTTGAATATTTGAAATATGCTTTGTTTGATCTGTTTTGATTAAGATTTGGACAAGAAAACATGTTTATGCATTTTAATTGGATAGTACACAATATCATGAACATGAATTTCTATTGGCTAGTACAATCTGTGCAAACATTCTAGAAACAATCATGTTGCAAGTCGAGACCTTCAGTCTCGACTCGAGACCGAAGCAATTGGACTTGAGACCATCAAAGCAACAACTTGAGATGAGCTTCAAGACTCGAGATCAACAAGGTCTCGACTCCAGACCCCATAGTCTCGACTCAAGACCCCATAGTCTCGAATCAAGACTGAACCCGAGACATCTGAGATTACGACTCGAACTTGTGTGACTCGAGACCACCCCACTACAACCCGAGACCCTTTGGTTGCGACTCGAGACCGAGAGGTCTCGACTCGAGACCACCTTGTCTCGAGTGGGCTATTGGTCACCGTTGTTGGGCCGAACTGTATGAGCTGTTCATGTTCGATTTCTGTTTAACTGGACTATGTGTTAACTGCTGTTGTTGACTGTGCAACTATTAGAGCAGGCCCAATACCCTAGTATGTTTTGTATGCTATGTGTTAAATACGTGTACCATATACGTGATTACTTGTACCCAAACCTGACCCCAAAACTGGTAACCATGTTAGGACGTGGTGACCAACGTGTTTGACCAAGTAAACGGTCTGCCGAGCAACCCAAGGTGAGTTCACAACTTAAAGCATGCATTCACGGTGGTTTGGGAAACGGACTTAAAAACAGCACTATCCCTTTGTAAGGGATACAAACTTACCTTTCTTCCCTTGTTACTGGGATACAAACTTACCTTTCTTCCCTTGTTACTGGGATACAAACTTACTTTTCTTCCCTTGTTACTAGGATACAAACTTAGTTAATTATTGTTTATACGGTAATGCAACAAGCAACACTAAACGAAACTCTATCACTTAAGTCCTCACTACATAATACCGATTAATCGTCGGGGCCTGGCGAACGGGTTATTAGTTGATAGCGCTATTTAGGTGTAACCAGCCTCACACCGACCCTTGTTACTGGGAACGGGAGTGAACTAATGTACTCTGGCAAAACGTCAATGATGATAGAACATTGACAAACGGGGCACTGCAGAAACGTACGGTTAAGTAAGTATTCGGTATTGGAAAACAGTTTAGTCGCTTACTTGTGGGGTAGCTCCCCATCGCATGTATAAACGGATATATTAACTGGTGAAACAAGTTTTTGGAGATTAAAACTGGTCAACTCGTGGACCCGCCAACATTTTTGTTGATACCCTACTGCATGCTTTGCAGGTAACCAGTGACTCAGGAGCTTGCAGCTTGGGGAAGTGTAGTGGTCGTCTAACCCATGCGTTGGGTTCTAAATAATCTTGAACTATGAACCTTGTCTTGAAACTGTTTGATTTATGCTTCCGCTGCTTACTTAAACTATTATTCGAACTTAAACTTCTAAATCTTTAAACTATGATATTTACTTACCACTGTGGTTGGTGAATATTCTTACTATTAATCATTGCTCAGTATAATTAGTGGTTGGATCCTGGTCAGTCACGCCTCCAAGCGGTGGTATTCCGCAGGTGGATTTTGGGGGTGTGACAGCACTCTTCTTCACTTCAGCCACTAAAGCATTTCCATCATCATCATCAATATAATCATTCCAAATAAACCCTTCATCTTCATGAGTGACCCTGTGTTTGGCATGTTCAATATTGGGTTTGGCATGATCACGTATCACTAAGCTTGTGATTTTTCTTTTAATGAACTTCCAACAATCCGCTTTAGACTTTCTCTAGAAGTATGCTCACCGGTTTTATGATAAATTGCCTTTTTGTAGTAGTCATCATGAAACGGATTACCATGATCAGCCACTTCTCGGTTGACACACTCCCGTTTGAAATGACCCTTCTGCTTGCATCGAAAACATGTCACTTTTGACTTGTCGAAACCGAGCTTAGTGCTTAACAACCCTCCTAGTTCCTGCATGCCTGTTATCTCCATGAACCGCTGAGCCCTACGAATGCTGCTAGCCAAACACCATCTAATGTCAATGAGTTCCATCTCCTCTGGATCTATCTGGTCATAATCTTCTTTTGTCAGCTCAGAATTTCCGATTCTCTGTGCTACCAGACTCTCGTATGATTCCGGTATCGATGCTAAGAAGCTCATTTGTTGTTTAGCCGCATTGATGCTCATTGCTGGAGAATTTTTTAGCTTTAAAGCAATGTTGCAAAGAATCTCATCGGTTTCTTCAGATTTTGAAGCTGTTAAAGATGAGTGATACCCTAGATTGTAGCTTGATGAGCTTTTCTGTGAATCTTTCGACTTTTCGACAATAAAGGCCGTCTTTGGTGACTCATTGATTGTCACCAAAGGAACACTGCCTCTATAATATATGTCACACCCCGACCACGTAAAACAACGAAACGTGGCGGAAACGCCGGGGAGTGTTGTAACAGAATTAATGTTTCACAACCATGGAAATTAAAGTTTCGTTTTATTCATCAAACAAGCGAGTTACATTGTCTTTAAACAAGAAATAAAGAGTATATAACATAAATTAACTAGTTCTTGTATCGTTTTAAGTCACTAAGGCACAGGCCCGCCTAAGTATGTCTCGATAAGTCCTATGCATCATCTCCTGAAAACACATGTGAAAATAGGTACGTCAGCATAAAAATGCCTGTGAGATACATAGGTTTTGTGAAAATAGGTTTCATGACTTGTGAGTTTAGAAAGAGTTGTTTAATAAAGTTTAGTCATGAACCTTGTAAATTGATTTGTTTTGTAAATCATTTGAAAAACAATAAGTTCAGATGATATGTATAAATAAGAGAATAATGTATGGTTAAATGAATAACCATGTAAAATGAGTTTGTATAAGATAAGTTGTTTGTAAAACATTGTCTTGTATAAAATGTTATATATCTTAAATTGAAATGATTCAAATAACGCTACGATATGTAATACCATACAAACACTTATATATAGGAAGTACCAGCGGCGTATCCACCATGCTTGTATCATATTACACACGCCTCGTTACTTAAATCGCTTACTCAAACCAAACCACCAACGTAAAATGTTTATGTATAATCAAATGTCAAAACGTTTGTGTGAAAACCATGTCTAATGTAAATCATGAATTGTGTATATCCATATCAAAATGTAAGCATGTGATGAATAACAAATGTACTAAGTATGCAACAAAGGACATACATAGCATAAAATGTAATGTAAAACAATGTACTCAGTATGCACACAATGGGCATACATAGCATAAAATCTAATGTAAAACAATGTACTAAGTACGCACACAATGGGCATACATAGCATAAAATGTAATGTAAAACAATGTACTAAGTACGCACACAATGGGCATACATAGCATAAAATGTAATGTAAAACAATGTACTAAGTACGCACACAATGGGCATACATAGCATAAAATGTAATGTAAAACAATGTACTCAGTACGCACACAATGGGCATACATAGCATAAAATGTAATGTAAAACAATGTACTAAGTACGCACACAATGGGCATACATAGCATAAAATGTAATGTAAGACAATGTACTAAGTACGCACACAATGGGCATACATAGCATAAAATGTAATGTAAAACAATGTACTAAGTACGCACACAATGGGCATACATAGCATAAAACACAATGAAATCATGTACTATAAATGTACTAATGAACATAGCAAGTATATGATGTGAAAACAGGAAAGCATGAAAGTAACAAGTAGGCACATGTGTTCCACCCCAAAATGTTTGGAAAACAGTAAAAGAGGCGTCTATGTACTCACATAAACACCTTGAAAACATTTAAAAGAGGGGGTTCTATGTACTCACTTGAGATTGCTTAGTAGTCCTTGAGTAACAACCAAACAATGCTAGAGATCACGGATATTAAACGGCACCTAATATAGGTAACTACATTAATAAACCGGACCTAAATCGGAAGATCGGATAGAATGAGGGATCGTAAACCAAATGAGTATGGGAACTCATGTCATATGGTTTAACAAAGCCCACATACTAAAATGAAACCTAGCCTAAGTGCTTACGACCCATTACGACCCGTTTAGGTAGCTTATGCTACTTTAACGCGTCGTTCGCGTAAAACGCGTTCGGAATGCCTAACTAGCCCTATGATAAGTAAAATATGCCTTAACATGTCTAATATTGTTACCAAATCAGTTTAGATACCAAAAGTTATGTTACATATGTTTAGAATGAATTTTGGCGTAAAAAGGGTATTTTAGTAATTTACCTAAGGCATATATACTACCTATCATACAACTGCTTAAACGAAGCGACCATAAGGTATAACCTTGGAAGGTTGTTCCCTATATACTATGGTCACCTAATGTGTTTGGTCGGATCCTAATGATCGACCAAACGGGTCGGGTTCGAAAGTATAAGCGATTTTTTAGATCGCTTACCTTACGACCCTATATAAGCACTAAACTAAAAGTGACGAGCTAAGCATGTTAAAACATGCTTAACTAAGTTTAGAAAACAGGTTTGGTATCAAAACAAACGGTTTTGATACCCAAGAGTAGTTTGGTTACAAAATACGCAATAACACGCATTTTGGCCAAAACTACGACTCGTCACTGAGCCTAGATAACGTTGTAATCAGTAGGTATAGTCACTAAGGACTATAACCATCGTGATTAAGCTCACGTTATGAAGTTCAAACGAACTTCGTGTTGACCATAAACTGGTCAACGCAGAAAGTCAAACAAAGTTTGACTTTTAACGCTAAACGAATATAAAGAACGAAGGAACACTTACAAAGGGTCCCCGAAAGCTAATCTTGATCAAATAACCCAGGTATGAAGCAATGACTTCAACTTAGAGTCTTTTAGATCAGATTTGTGGGTTTTGGGGTTGAGATGGGTTGGGTATTTATAGGATATGCAAGACCGTTAGAATCGTTTCTCGATATCCGGGCTTTAATCTCACCCCTACACTTGTTGGAATTCCCATGGAACACCAAAATAGCCCCTCATTAACCTGAAGAGGCAAGTGCAATTGGGATTAGGAGAGTGTAACAGCTGTTTAAACAAGTTTCTGCTTTCTGACCCCTGCTTGCGCACCGTAAGACTTAGAACCTTGCGGTGCGCAAGGACCTTGCAGGTCTGATACTTTCAAAAATGGCAGAACAGGCCCCTGAAGCTCCAAACTTGCTATTTGATGCACTTTTGACACGTTTAAGCCCCGTTAACCCCATTTCAAAGCTCTAAAATGAAGTTTAAGTATAGGGAACTTAAAATGTGCCCAAAAATATCTCGGATGTCGGTTTGTTTGGCCGTACGATTGCGTTGTTTGGTTAATTACGACGGAAGTCGTAACGGACGCAAAAACGGTCCAAATTGCGCGACGAATGGATTTTTCTCATGCCAAACACTAAATTAAAATATTTTAGTGCTTACATAAATTTTTGGATGTCCGGATCTATTCAGAACGTAAGTTATGCGCGAAAATGCAAACTTGAGCACTTTTTGACGCTTTTAGTCCCTGAATGACCCAAAAGTTTATTTTAGCACACCGAACCCCTCAAATCCTATTTCTAAGCTATGTAAAGGATATTTATGGTATGCTTAACTTATGGTCATGTTCCAGAATGTCTGTTACAGTTCAAATTGGCATACTTTCGCAGTTTGTCAAATAGTCCCTGTAAGCGAATAAACTTGATTTCACCACACCAAACCTTCCAAAACTTACATCTAAGTTATGTAAAGGTTATTTAAGGTATGTTAAGCCTATTTCACTATTCCGGAGTGTTCGTTGCATTAAACTGGTTATATCTACGCATCAGAGCGCGTATAACCCTCTAGAAAGCGATTTAAGGCTTGAAATCGAACAAGAGTTGATATGTGCAAACGATACACATATTTTTACAAATCCCAAGTATGAAATACAATATTTCATTGGTTTGGAATTTGTTTGATGGTTGAAGTGACACAGGTGTCACAGTCTCCCCTACTTTAGGAAATTTCGTCCCGAAATTTAATTTTAGGAGAAACTTGTGAGGACGACGGTGATGTTTTCGCTTTGAATGAACCCCTTGAACCCTAAGTAGAACTCTGGGCCATGATAGGGTTCTTAGCGAAATTGTCAATCCCTCAAAGTGAAGTCCTTGTAGCAGCAAAACATGTAGTTTCAAACTATGGATAGGAGAACATTTCCCGTGAAGACTTATCATAGGAAACTTGAATTCATGATTGGGAAGTGTAAGATAAAATGACATCGGTCAAAGTCCAAGACTTCTCCCGTATCATTACTCTTGTCACTATAGGTCTTAACACATGACAAAACTTCCTGTGGTTTCGGTGCACTGAATTCCATAATTATGCAGGCCTCCATAATTACGTAATTCCATGCACAGTCCGTACAGTTCATTTCATAATGCGTATGGGGAAAAAATCAAACGAATAATCCTGTGGTGATTTAAGTTGACTACAATAGAGTCTCTTTAACTAGGTCACCAAAGTATTAGATCAACGGGCAATCTCCTGAACTAGACCACCCGAGGGCCTATTTAACTACATAAACACATGATATCTTTAACTAGATTGCCGAATCAATCTATTTAACTAGGTCAACGAAGGATCTCTTTAACTAGACCACCAGAGGGCCTCTTTAACTATATCAACGCATGATATATTTAACTAGATTGTCGAACCAATCTCTTTAACTTAGATCGACGAAGGATCTCTTTAACTAGACCACCAGAGGGCCTCTTTAACTATATCAACGCATGATATATTTAACTAGATTGTCGAACCAATCTCTTTAACTTAGATCGACGAAGGATCTCTTTAACTAGACCACCAGAGGGCCTCTTTAACTATATCAACACATGATATATTTAACTAGATTGTCGAACCAATCTCTTTAACTTAGATCGACGAAGGATCTCTTTAACTTAACTACCCAAGAGGAATATTTAACTACATAAACACATAATCACATAATTGTTTAATTTGGCCTTTAGTTTGTTATCTTTGGACGCGGATACTTAAAGCACGCCAGGAATCCAATCCGTGGGTTTCATTTGGCACTTTAATCATTTTCAAGAATCTATCTATAAAGATAGAATGATCTACCAAAAGTTCGATTTCGTTTTCAAGAAAACGCAATATTCGAATTAAGGTACAATAATTTTAGGATATACGGAAATACCCTTAGGTACCCTATTAAGAATTTATAGTGGTACTTTGGGTATTCGTACAGAGTTGTAACTTGCGCCTTGTACTTCGTTTCCTTGGAAGAAACGGGTACTTAGGATTTTTGTGGGAAATCGCAAGAGATTATAAAATGGAAAGATTTTGGGGGGTAATCTGTTCTTCAAGGAATACGGCTCCTTGATTATCGGTATTGTAAGGGATACGTTGTTTATACATGCCATCATATTTGTACATTGCAATGTAAAATAAAATGATTTATTTATAAACAACAACAACTGTTTCATGGACCTTGACAACAAAAGAAAATAATACATAAGGCTTGATTATTTCTAAACAACATTGTCTTCTAGTTGGTCCGATGCTCATCCCTGCGCTGGATTCGCAATAGCAATCTTTGGACAATTTCTTCGGAAATGGCCCATCTCGCCACAGTTGAAGCAAGGACCTGGTGGACAACGAGCTTGAGCAGGATTTACTTGAGGTTGGTTTGGACCACCTTGGTTTGGGGTAAATCGACAAGCATTTGCCAGGTGACCGAGTCGCCCACATGATGCACATAAACGACACTGTAGGTGAGCTAAGTGGTGTGCATTACATTTATTGCATATCGGTGCAGTACCGGCATAAGGTTTCCTTGCAGGAGGTTGAGTTGGTTGGTTGCGGGTGTTTTGATTGGGTTGAGCAGCAATCGCACAATTCTGCGAAGTCTTACGCTTCTTAGAAGGTTCGGTTTTGCTTTCCTTGGTTTCCTCCTGAACATTAGCTGCTTGTCTCTTGTCGCCTTTCCGAAAAAGTTTGCCTTTCCTGATCTGAGATTCAGTCAAGGTTGCAGCTAGCTCGATGGCATGCCTAACCGTAGTGGGGTTACTACCAGTAACTATGTCCTGAACGGAGTCAGGTAGACCATCAATGTATTTTTCATTCGCCTTATCCATAGGCGTAACCATGGAAGGACACAACAGGCTCAGCTCCTCATATCGATCAGTGTATGCTCGATGTTCACCACTGTCTTGCTTAAAATCGTCGAATTCCCTTTCTAAGGCCCTGATCTCGAGACGAGGGCAGAATTCCTTCATCATCAGAGCTCGAAGCTCTTCCCACGTTTGAGCCAGTGCCACATCGGCACCCCTCATTAACATGAAGAGGCAAGTGCAATTGGGATTAGGAGAGTGTAACAGTTGTTTAAACAAGTTTTTGCTGTCTGACCCCTGCTTGCGCACCGTAAGACTTAGAACCCTGCGGTGCGCAAGGACCTTGCAGGTCTGATACTTTCAAAAATGGCAGAACAGGCCCCTGAAGCTCCAAACTTGCTATTTGATGCACTTTTGACACGTTTAAGCCCCGTTAACCCCATTTCAAAGCTCTAAAATGAAGTTAAAGTATAGGGAACTTAAAATGTGCCCAAAAATATCTCGGATGTCGGTTCGTTTGGCCGTACGATTGCGTTGTTCGGTTAATTACGACGGAAGTCGTAACGGACGCAAAAACGGTCCAAATTGCGCGACGAATGGATTTTTCTCATGCCAAACACTAAATTAAAATATTTTAGTGCTTACATAAATTTTTGGATGTCCGGATGTATTCAGAACGTAAGTTATGCGCGAAAATTCAAACTTGAGCACTTTTTGACGCTTTTAGTCCCTGAATGACCAAAAAGTTTATTTTAGCACACCGAACCCCTCAAAGCCTATTTCTAAGCTATGTAAAGGATATTTATGGTATGCTTAACTTATGGTCATGTTCCGGAATGTCTGTTACAGTTCAAATTGGCATACTTTCGCAGTTTGTCAAATTGAGTCCCTGTAAGCGAATAAACTTGATTTCACCACACCAAACCTTCCAAAACTTACATCTAAGTTATGTAAAGGTTATTTAAGGTATGTTAAGCCTATTTCACTATTCCGGAGTGTTCGTTGCATTAAACTGGTTATATCTACGCATCAGAGCGCATATAACCCTCCAAAAAGCGATTTAAGGCTTGAAATCGAACAAGAGTTGATATGTGCAAACGATACACATATTTTTATAAATCCCAAGTATGAAATACAATATTTCATTGGTTTGGCATTTGTTTGATGGTTTAAGTGACACAGGTGTCACAATATAGACCCACATTCTGCTGATATGATGAACTACTCATCTTGCTTTGCTTTTGCAGCTCAAGCTCATGACTCTCGATTTTTTCTATCAAAGCATCCAAAGTAATTTCATCAAACAATGCATCATTTTTAAGAATAAACACAAATGTTTGCCAATGATCAGCACGTGGTAAAGCTTCAATGATTTTATCAATTATTTCTTCACGGGTTTTTGTTATTCCAAATCTATCAAGTTCAATTTTAAGGTGACAAAATCGTTCAATAATTTGTCGTACAGATTCAACTTTTATACCATCAAACAAATCAAATTCTTTTTTACGTAATGATATTTTATTCTTTTTTATTTGTTTCCCACCCTCAGCTTTAACCCGTAACGCATCCCACACTAATTTTGATGACCCATCATGGTTAAGTAATGCAAATATATCATCTCTGATCGACTGTTGAATTAGGGCAATCATTCGTTGTTCATATGAGAAATTCTTTTTGTCTTCAACTGATAAACGTTTAAGTGGAATTTCTTCATTTTTATCGTCAACTGGTCTACTATACCCAAATTCCATACAAAACCAACTCCCGTGCACATAAGCTTTTGCCCATTTAATAAATCGTTCTTTCCACCAAGTGTAATCTTCAATAATGTCAAGTATTGGTGGTTTCGAGTTAGTTCCGTAAAAATTATCATGATTAATGTTTTCGATTATAGCTTTCGAAATGTTTTTGGTGTGACAGTCGATGTTTCGGAAGACTTTGAAGTATAAGCTTTGTAGAACGTGTTATAAAACTCCTCAGCCATGATAATATGCAAACACAATCAAACACTTGATTAAAACTGAAATTCAAACACAAACAACCTGCTTTCGTACGAAGCTGGAACACGAATTGTTCGAAGCTGTATTGTTGGGTTCGTACAAGGGTGAGTTCGTACGAAGCCAAGCTTGTTTAAAAAAACACAACTTTTAACTGCCTTCGTACGAGGCTATGAAAGATTAAAAAAATAGATATAAACATGCGTTTGTTCGAAGCTGCAGTGTGGCTTCGTTCGAACCTATTCTGCGAAGAACACAAACATGTTTTCCATGGTTTTTCACTGATTTGATTTTGATTTTGATTTTGTTTGAATTTTGATCTGAAAATTTGTAGGGTTGTTTAAAAATAGTTTTCACACAACATACTCAAAAATCAGACGTTTTTTACCGTTAAAACTTCGTGAATCTGAGTTTAAAGTGTCAAATGAAAAGTAGGAGAAGTGTAGGAGAAAATATGAGTAAAATATGATGAAATCCTCTCTGAAATTGATGTAGAAGCTTGTATCTTCGTGTTTCTAATCCTTGCAAACAGTCACCCGCTCTGATACCACTTGTGAATTCGTTCCCTAGACCGAATCTCTAACTGATGAATGCGTACCGACACGTGATATATGCGGAATCCAATCACGTACATAGACGAGGACACGAGGATGTAATTATAATTGTTTTCTATTGCTGAATACAATAGTACAATACCGCGAAAATAAACGAGTAGAGCTTCGCCTCAGAGTCGCTCCAAAGTTGTAAACAAACTAACACAAGACACCTATATATATAGGTATTGCAGGTTCGAACCAACATATAGTGGCTTTGTACGAAGCCATAGGCCTTCGTACAAAGGCACACTTTGGCAACAACTTAGCTTCGTTCGAACCAGCCCTTCGAACCAAGACACCTTCATTCAATGGTCTTCATGCAATTCTCTGATTAGCACCAGTCTTGTCTCATTTGATACAGCTACATTAATCAATTGACGCAAGCGATAGACATATGCACTCATACATAGGATCTGGATTTGTGAATTCGTGATCATAGGAAGTTCAGACTCTATAGATCAGGGTCAGATTGACGTCTTAGGGTTTGAGTCGTGGGTCTTCGTTAAGCTAGTCAGCAGGATTAGCATCAAGAGATGATACTTATAAGATATCACAGACGTGTGATAGTCTAAAGTGTCAGAATGGTTAATCTTCGAGCAGATGAATTGTTTTTCGGATTAACCGCCGGGGAATGAAGATGTTTGTTGGTTAAGTTGCTGCCGGAACTAGCGGAGAAGACTATACATCTGTTATCGTGACTGAAGAGGAAGAATGTGATTCTGATCGTGGATGAATGTTTCTGAGATCTGAATGTGTTACCAGATATTTCATTATCCGATGAAGATTTGCTGATTGTGTAGAATACCGTTTACATGGATGAATCATTCAGAAGGTGCTTAAAGTTGATCATGGAAAACGGGATTTCAGATTTTCTTGGGTAATCATAGATTTGAAGTTAACCAGTGGGGTATTTGAAGTTTCTATCAATTGCTCGTTGGGTTTTTGTACATTAATTAGATCAATCAGGTGGAATGCGCGATCGATGGTGCTGAAATGATATATAAAAAACCGAACGCTGATGTGGTTAAAGTTAAAACAGAGAAGCTGCATTGATTAGTTTCAAGTTGATGATTATTCGTGAAGATTGCAGTTGAACAGGTCAGAGGAGGAGTCGTGAACTATGCAAACAAAGACCTAAAGATTTATTTCAGGGGGAATGTGTACAACACTGTCAAAAGCAAACCCGAATCATCAATCAAGGGGGAATCGATTGAAGATTTCAAGATGCCTGATTGAAGTTGCAGAATATTCAAAACATGGCTCTTAGTTTTCAAAGTGACAATTCGACAGTGACAGCAAAGGCGGAATCTGTTGGTGCATATTGTGTATGTCCGCCACTGTGCGAATATGCTAGATAGAGCGTGTGTTGAATATTGTATAGAATAGTGTGAAATCTGGTATGAACTGAAGGTTTTATGATGTAACGGTACCTTCATACGAAGGGAGTCCCTTCGTATGAACGGACACTCTAGCCTGTTCATACGGATCCACAAGACTTTAGCCGGTTCGTTCGAAGGCACCCTTTGTAGGTTCGTACGAAGGCACTATGCCTATATATATGGGTGTTAGGGTCTTGTGTTGGACAAGCTTTTGGTTCCCTGAGGGGAGATGCTATCCAACTGGTTTCACGGGTATGTAACTTTTAAACATTAATAGAAACCAGATTAAATTGACTTGTTCGGTGTCGTGTCTACTTCTACTCATTTCTTATCACCGAACCGGTTATTTCGGGGCGAAAGCTCCGTCAAACTCGTCGGATCCTAGACTCTCAATCTTCAACCATAATCGAAGTCATCGATTAGTCTATTTTATTAACCAATTGGTTTTTGGTTAATCGGTTTGGTTTATTCAGTTATGTGACAACTGGCACGAAACCGGTAATTTTCGTACTATTTTAATAATTATTTATTTCTTGCACTTATGTGTTTAAACGTCAACATTATATTCTTGTGTGTTATACATTTGAAATCATGCATGTTTCATACTTTAATTGTCGCATTATACAATACTCTAAGCGTTGCGTCGAAATAATTTAGTAAACTCATCGGTTAGGCAAGTTGTGTCAGCACAGCTTCAGTATTCAGTTAAACAATAGATTTAGGACTCTAGCAGCATCTTGTTTGTCTACAATATTCATGACTTCATCAACTGTGCTTTCATCTGCAACTGGATCACCTGTAACAGTAATATCAACGTTTTCAGGAGGAAGATCAATTGGTCCATCGACCAATCGCAGCGGTGATTTCCTTTTCTTTGGTGCGGCTTTAGGAGTTCATGGCGTTGGAGTCTTCTTTTTCGACTTCTCATCTTTCTTTACCCACCACCTAGCCTTCTTGGGTATAAATGGCTCCATCTTCTTTGTTTCATCATCAGAACCACTGTTATCATGCCTCCAATTATCATCTTCAGGAGCCTGATAGTCAGCTTTCTCTATCGCCGTAAACTTCTTTCAAAACTTGTTCTTTGCCCTTTTCAATCCCTTTGTAGACGTCTAACCTCTTCAAGGTCTCGTTATCCATATGTTCCAACTTCAACTCATCACCATCATCCTTTGGCAAATTAGGAATCTGATCATCAAGTAATATTTTCACAAATCTCGGATATTGCACGAACCTTTCACCTTTGATGTTGTATAACATATGGTTAAAAATCACTTGTGATATATTGTAGGGCCTGTTAAGAATTAGACAAGTGATAATATTCATAATATAATCTGTAGATTCATCGAAAGCACCTTTCCTGTGACCTAGTGCGTGTATCACAGAATGAACCAAGAACTTGTACGATCTCGAAAGCTTTGACTTTGTATATGTTGGATCATTAACGAACCCAGTATATCCCATTCTCATCCAAAGCCCCTTGCATAATCTTTCAGAAACTATAATTGGATCTTCATCATTGTCTTTGAAATCCAAGACCCTTCGAACATCCACTCAAGTATCCAAGTCTAAGTTAATGACTCTGGTTACTCGATTTGTCGACCAAGTCCAAGTTAATGACCTTGGTTGACCTGATTACGAACCATCTGACATTTTTAACCAAAATTTTCAACTTTTTCAAAAAATACAAGTTTCAACTTAATGAACTTGAATAGCTTTTCAAGTTTCCCAACTTTTCAGATTAGCTCTCACCCTATCATTCAGGATCTTTCTCTACATCTGAGATTCCGAAGATCAACTTTCCAACAATGGTTTGCCGAAAATAACACAGAAATAAAATCTTTTTGTATTTTAGAAATTGTATGCTAAAACACACTGAAAATCTTTCTGGGTTTAAGCTGAAAGTAGTAACAACAAGTAACTATTTACAAACATATTTTTGTGAGTTGTGTTAGAGGATCATATCAGCTGCCGACGAGTCACAAGCACCGTTGAGCTTTTAACACACTAAGTTTTAAACGATTCACCTAGATTGTCGGTATACTGATCCACTTAAATTTTCACACAGAGTTCAAACTTATTCAAGATATGGGATTAATGTTTTAAGTACATAACTTATTCGCGTGTCCCACCTCAGAATATGCTCTCGAATCCAGATTCCCTATATTCAGTCTTACATGTGAATATACTATAATGATATCTATTCTCTGGGTAGCACGAAACCATGAGAGCTCAGGTTAGAACTTCCGTTCAGACAGAGAGATGATGGCTCGACTTTAGGTGTGTCCCACTTAGGGATCTTCTTTACAACAGCACTTGATTTGTATCTTTCGATAGTTTATCAATTTTTATGCTGAGGGAAAGCTTTATTTAAAGCGTGTAAAGCATTATACGAGGACTAGGCCATTGCTTCCGCTATATCAGAAGTCCTGGTATAATACCCCAGATATCACTAAGTATAAAAACCAAGTATCTCAAAAATAGGCAATCTTTCAAACAAGATTTCAGGGGTTACCTATATATCCGAGAGATGTTCCCCACGAGATAAATAAGATATTGATTTTAGGTTTATATCCTGAATACAGTTTACTAAATGTGTAAAAACCTACCAACACATCATCAGTGAGACCGTTTAACGCTTTTTAAACTTTCCAAATCTTTAGCGTACCTTGACAGTCTAGCTGATGTACTATCATTTCCTTTTTTTACACTAACTCTTTTTGGGTTTTCTATGTTTTTTATATTTTTGAATTTTTTATTGTTTTTGTATTTTTATATTTTTTAATGTTTTTGTATTTTTCTACAATATATTCTCCCCCTAAAAACCAAAACATTTAAAAACGTGACAAACCAGAGCAGATTACTTCCTAACATCCTCTGCACTGGAATTCTCATCAACGCCAATAACATCTCCCCCTGAAGACAAAAGCTTCATCCCGTTTAATTTCAAAAGATAATGAAAACGATTTTTATCAAACGGTTTTGTGTGAAGGTCAGCCTTTTGTTTGTCGGTGTGGATTTTTTCGATTCTAATCAACTTCTTCTCGTAACAATCATGGATGAAGTGATGTTGAATCACTATTTGTTTAGTTTTAGCGAGATGTACTGGGTTTTTTGTGATGTTAATTGCTGCCTCGTTATCTACAAAAATAGGCGAGGTAAGAAATTGCAAACCATAATCCCTCATCTGCTGCTGAATCCACAGAATTTGTGAACAACAACTACTAGCCGAGACATACTCAGCTTCGCAGGTAGAGAATACGACTGAGGTGTGACAACCCTCACAATTACAGGTATCCGTACAATTAATTAAAGTTAATTACGTGCTTAAAGACTGTGCTTGATTACAACTGGTGACGTAAACTGCTTTCGGATTTTTGTATCGTACATACATATGCATCATATTTCATACAGTCACTCCATTTATTACACACAAACTTTAGTGACGCACTTGATGCACAAAGCACAGTTAGCACACTGAACGGATAATTCGGAAACATGCTGACAATGCCAGCACATAGACAGACAATGTTTTGAGGCCAGTATGAGCCAGAGACAGGGTACTACACTAGTATGGAGTGTAGGGAAGTGAGGACCATAAAACTGCATCACTAGGTGATAGTTAAAGTGCCGGGAAGTGCCAAAAACACACTTTAAGTGCATAATTCTGCATTTATTAATAAAATTCAACATTTTAACATGCTAGTAGGGTGCAAAAATATGACAGAATGGTCCTGTATGCTTTCCTAAGTGCCGGGGATTAAAAGTGTTAGGAAAATATATATAAAAGACACTTTTTGGAATAATTAAACACTTTTAACAAAATGGTATCTAACCGAACAACCGGACATTACCCGGAACACTAAATTTTTGCAAAATACATTGTTTAATTATTTATTGGCTAGTCATGATCCCTGAACACCCTAACACCCACTAAATATCAAGTAACTAATATATGTATAAGTATACACTTGGATTCTAACCTATGATTACCAACTTAGTCACAAAATTTACATCCAACCCCCCCCCCCCTAACCGAATTCGGTCCCAAGAGGACCCACAAATAATCATCACCATACCTCCTAAGATATTACTACATTTGTTTATTGGATCTTGCTTGTTGATGTTGCCAAAAAATAAGAAAGAAGATTATAAGTATGGGGAGCATCTCCACTACATCATTCCATATCTTCCCACCACACTCTCACTCATCTCTCCCTCTTGGCCACACCTTGACCGCCACCACCTCCACCATATCACCACCACAATCTTCCATTTTCAAGCTTCATTCAAGGTTAGAAGGTGATTCAAGGAAGCTTGCAACTTGTGGAACTTCAAGGAGCTTTGTTTCTTGCTTTTCACCATCATTTTTCATCATCTTCTTCACTAAAATCATCCCTAGCCTTTGTGCTAGTAGTAAGTTCTTGTTAAACTCTAAATTCATCTTGTTTCAGGGTTAAAAGTGGTAGTATGATGAGTATGCTTAAAACACTAAAGTGTAAGAACTAAAGACATGACCATGAAACTTTACATAAAGCTTACATATGGATGAAACATGAAGATGAAATGTTGTAGTGAACATGTTGATTGTATGATGATTCTTGGTTGTGTGATGTTAATCACCATATGGATCTTGTTAAATAATATTTAGAAATATGATTTAACAAGATTAGAAAGTGATTATGTGTTACATGAAATAACCACTTTCTAGTTAAACATGAACTTGAAAGAAAATGATTTTTCTTGAACTATAATTAAACAAGTAAGTTGAGGATCATGTAGATCCGGGTTCTACAAAAAGCTTTTCTAAACGAACCAAGTTCAAGAAGCGATTTTTGGAAAGACATGACTATTACAAACACTTACACCATTTTTAGAAATAAGACAAGTATGAGAATATTTTATTTACAAGAAGAGTTCCAAGGGGTTAATTTTTGCAAAAATTATTTACAAGTTGTAAACACTTAACTCTTTCAAGAAAATGATTTTTAAGAAATAAATACACTTTGGAAGGTAACTAAGCTCACTAAATGCTTTACCAAGTTACTACGCGTTTTCGGGATATATCAAGTTCATGATTAATATGAAACGCATATAGTTTTTGCTCTTGATAATGCAAAATTGTTTAAGGATTGATTGTTGATTTGTTTTGAAAAGAAAATGATATGCTATATAGCATGGCCACCTCCGTTTACAAAGGAAACTCTGGCGAAATTTCCTAAAATTCCAACACTTGGAAAATATTTTCCAAACAAGTGTTACAAGCATACTTTTAACTTTGTGTTTCAAAATAAACTTCGCCATAAATTTGTTACATAAATACAAAGTGTCGGAGGATGGTTTTCATAAGTAAAAGTGGACAAATATATATATTTAGAATATATATTCTATACTGAAACGCTTGTGTAAATATTTGTATACTTTGCGAAATAGTTATATTATTTTAGGGTAAAATAATATAACTTAACAAATACCATGAAATTTACAACTCCAAAATAATACCAAAAATCACAAGGAATAAATATTTAAGTTACACGCATAATATTGTGAAGCCAAACACAAAAAAAAAACGTAACTTACAAAATATTCCGGGAAATACTCTTATAAATATATTTTTGGTAAACGTTATTTTAGATACGAAAGAGGTAAAAATATGATTTTTGTACGTATTACCAAGTTATATCATATTTTTGGGACGAGAGAAAATGTATTATTATTTGGGAAAGTAAAAGTATTTTTACTCGGGTTTATTAAGAAATATAGTATTTTTGGGAAAATATATATTTTCTCGGACTGTATTGTTTTGAATAAAAATGAAGTTTATTTATATACTTCTAAGTGGGACTTAAAGATATATATATTCTTTTGGATTAACACACCGGAATACGACGCCACTACATGGCTAGATAAACAAATACAAGAATACGGATAACCATGTATGAAATGCCCCATCCTTGGGAAGGAAATACGAATACTTGAGAAGTATTAATATAGAAATATTGTATAAACAATTATTCCAAAACTAAATATAATTATTATAACTTACATACATACTTACAACGTTACAAAGGTTTATACATATACACAAACGAACACATGAACTCGCTCAACTTTTGTTGATTTTTCAAACTACATGTATTTCAGGGAACGAAACGGATCTGGCAAGTGTATGCATGTGTCTACAAGCTGCGTGTTAAATAAAGGATGTCATTCGTGGTCGTAGAGTTTAAAAGATGTATCCTATTCCTGGACGGAATACATGTTTCTAAGCTTAGGGTTATTTAAAGTCTTTTGTTGAGTCCATGGGAACTCATTTGAACATGTTATGGTTTGTAACTAATTGGCGTCAATGTTTTCAAGACAATGGTATTGTGGTATTTTCTAAACTTTATTATGGATGAAAATCTTTTGGTTTTATCATATAGCATTGTTGTGATTGATTGCTATGGTATTAAGAAGTCACACCAAATAACCACGCTTCCGCAAAAGTCAGGGTGTGACAGCTTGGTATCAGAGCCTCGATCATAGCGAACTAGGATTCTTTCTCGAGTCTAGACTATGATCACTAGGGCTCTCACGAAAATGTTTTCAAACATTTTTACATTGCATACACTAAAAGTCCAGATCCGGGGCACAAACATTTTACAAACAAAAGGCACAAATACACCATTCAAGATTCATATTTCAGCCTTAAAGGCTGGGGAGGTTCAGTCTTAGAGACTGAGGGAGTTCAGCCTTAAAGGCTGGGGAGGTTCAGTCTTAGAGACTGAGGGAGTTCAGCCTTAAAGGCTGGGGAGGTTCAGTCTTAGAGACTGAGGGGTTCAATCTTAGAGATTGGGGAGGTTTAGTCTTAGAGACTGGGAAGTTTGGTCTTAGAGACCAGGGAGTTGGTCTTAGAGACCAGGGAGTTGGTCTTAGAGACCAGGGAGTTAGTCTGAGAGACTAGGGAGTTCAGTCTAAGAGACTGGGTGGGATAGTCTGGGGAAGACTAGGATGATTACTTGCTTACATTGTTATCACATACATGCTTAATTGTTGATCATTGATAAACGTGCATACGTGGAAACTGTTTGCATACGCTAACTGATAGTGATTACTATGGAAATACATACTATGACTACCATGTACCGATACACATGTCGTCTTGATCAAAAAGCGGGTTGTCAAACATTGATGACCCTATGGCCGCCGCCACAAATATTGAGACTGCACTTGCACCGGAGATATTTACGTCAAACACTGAGAGTGATCCTGATATGCTGACCAAGGGCAAGGATGACTTACAACAGTCCGCGCTACCCGATTTTGGGGATGACTTATCCTGGCTGAAGGCTTCTCTGACAAGAATCCTCCTGTTACTCCTGTCCCGGTCCATGACCACTTCATCGCTAGTCACCCCGATGGTGAACACACCATGGCTCCGATCCTCGATAATACGCCTCATGTGGACCCTTCCTTCCAAAGGGTGGCTACTCGACGAATAGTCGATAACGTGGACATAAGTATTGATGGTCCTCCTGATGACATCCATGGTGATGGAAAGTTAGATGAGAACGTTATTACAAATTTCACATCTGAGACCTCTGTTATCAGGCTACCCTCTGCGCCTAGAATACACACGATTTCAGACTCCTTTGAGTCTGTGACATTTACAGCCTTATAAATGGTCGGATTACAACTTTCTACTACTGACACAGACGACGACGCCATCATGACTGTTGCACTATCACTTGCTCGAGGCACCACACCGTTACACGACCCAGAGCCTGCTCTTGAGCTAGCTTCTGCACCTTTGGGTCAGCTTGATGTTGCACCTGCTAAACCTGCACCTTTACTTGATCATGACCCTGTTTCTTTTGGTATACCGGACATTACACCCCTTGTATCTGACCCAGTACATGTGCCTGATGATCTCCTTATCGGTCGAGACGTTTATTCCTGCACCTTCACCCGCTAATGTTGCTCTTGTGAAGACCGACGTCCATTGCGCCAACATGCCTAACGCTTTCCTTCAAGACATACCTGCACCCCGGGAAGGTACCCCATGCCAGCACCCGCGTAACGATCCCTTTTGCTACAGCAGCATTTTCCCCGACCTCACAGGCCGCACCGCTTGCTACTTTCACCTCTTCATCGTTGGATGAGCCATTTCGATGGTTCTTATCATACACTACGCTAATGATAGATCCTTACACTATGGAGGCTACACCAGGGATGAATTGCCCCTATAACATCAGCTACAGTTTGAGAATAGGAGTCGCAGAATGTTAGAGCTTGAGCTGACACCACCTTCTCCACCCTGTCTATTGCCAGCATACCTTGATCTTCCACATTCACCGAAGGTTCCTTTTACGCGCTCGCCTGCTGTTATTACACCTTTCCCAGGTTATTAAGACTCGTTTCTTTACTGTCAAGCAGCAGATCAATTAATTACTTCGACGTATATACAAGCTCGCGGAGGAGTTCACGCATGTTAAACGGTTTTCTTTTCTTTCCTCCCTCACCTCAGACACCAGTATAGTGGTTTCTGGATTATGCGGATTGCATTACATTTGGGTAAAGACACTAATGATAAGCTGGGATTGTGGAGACTTTGGGAGACCACATCTGATTACGTAATACACTAATATATTTAATGGACAAGGGAAGGGTGACCCTGTATCCCTATTGATGTGATACATTTTGGGAGACAATACAATTGTGGTCAGGGAATAATGAGAGCCCAGTCAACATTAAACATGGGACAATACTTTATGGCCAATGACCAAGTAAAGCTCAGTCGCTATGTCTTCGTTAAGCACGATTGTTAATCCATATGCGTGTGCTGTAATTATAATGCTACGTGTTTGCTTACTATGCTCTCATTAAACACAATTCCCAAATTACTTGGTTGTGCTATGATTATGCTATTACTTGATTGGTTGGTATGATAACCTATTATGAGAATATACGTATGACCACTAAAACAACTAAATGCACTTCCTGAACAAATAAGACCTGGCCTAACTAATCTTCTTCTTAGAATATGTCGATACAAGGGAAAGTCAATACCAACAACCCTCCACCAACAACAGCGGCAGAACTACAAGAGCGCATCTCACAGGCCATTGCACAGCTCGAGGCCCTTCGCTCCGAACACAGCGAAGGCTGCACCTACAAGCAGTTCTTAGACCACAAACCTCAAGAATTCGACGGCACCGGGGGTGCCTTAGCCTTCGTGCGCTGGGTTGAGAAAATGGATTCTATCTTACAATTGAGTAAATGCGCCCCAGAACATCAGGTTATGTACATAGCGGGGCTGTTTGTAGATGGGGCTCTGTCATGGTGGAACCTTTAGGTTCAGACAATGGGCGAGACTACTGCGTATGCTTTGACGTGGGACGAACTGAAAGAACTGATGCGAAAGAGATATTGCTTGAGGGTAGAAGTCCATAAGTTGGAAACTGAATTGTGGAACTTGAAAATGGAAGGTCCAAAGATAGCTGAGTACGTGTGACAAATGGCAAATAACCGGAAATTCCGTACAGTCTAATCACTATTCTTAGTATATAATCTCATGCAATTAGCGTAATTTAATTACGTAACGGTGTCGTATATTAGACGACAATGTTAGGACAAGAAAACAATGATATAACATATATTGGTTTTCGTTGTATTGCGAAACCAATTAAACAATTTCCTAAAAGTGTTGGTAAAAAGTGCTGCGCGCACTATTCACGGTTACACTATTCATGCCAGCAAAACCGTGAAAACAGAACGAAACAAGGAAAAACGACACACGGATGACATAACTGAGTCCGTTTATATAAGAAAACACTAATACGAAAACATATCTTACAAAGATATAAGACTTTCCGGTACAACGCCCTAATCGCTAAATCGTCCGTTTCACTAAAAATAAGACAATTTTAACTTGTCCAAAATAATAATTTAGCATTTCCGGGACTCCGAAAATATGACAAATGATGACAAACATATGGAAACAATATGAGGATATTAATGGGGTATTCGAAACATAAGCTCTCGACACTGCGTTGCAACCCCCACAACTTGTCTGTTTCTACACCGACAAGCTAATAAACGACATTTCCGACACCGAAAACAACCAAATGAAAGCTTTGGTAAACTAGTTAAGCTTATTTTGGGATTCAAAATAACTTCATACATCTTTTTAATGCGGAATGTCAACTTACGGCAAACTTCCGTCGGTACGCCACAAAAGTGCCGTAAACTAGCCAACGACGAAACGAAAAGCATTCAAAGTATCAAAACATGATTTCTACTAGTTTAATGAACTAGTTAATGTTAATTTATGTTTCGAATCACTAATTACCCTCTAATGGTGAAAGATTACCCTAATCACCATACTTAGCCTAATTACCAAAATATCTACATGTTTAAGACATTTTTATAAAAAATGTTACACTTTACCCCTTATTCTTTTGATTAATATCTAGATATTTTCATTAGTTGCAAGTGGATGATGTTGGTGAAAGATTATAACACTTAGTACTTTAGTTACTAACCATATTATCATACTTTTACACCTTATCCTTCACAACACATAAGAACTCTTTCAATCTTCATCTTTTCACCAAGAAAAACATCCAAAAACCCAATTATTTTTATCATCTCCTTCATGATCAAGATGGATTTCCAAGTAACATAAGGTGATCTAAAGCATTTACAAGTTAAAGGAAGCTTTTTCATCCATTCAAGAACCTTAAATCATCAAGATCATCATCTTATTAGTTTTTAATAATCTTCTAAGATCATCCCTAGCCTAGTGCTAGAAGTAAGCTTCTATATCTATTTTTTTTTATGCAAATATATTAAGTTTATGATTGTTATTATTACTAATAATAACCATGTAATCATATATAATAAGCATGAAAAATACAAAGAAGCAAAGATAAAAATCATGATATAATTATGATTGTTTATATTATGATCTAAGACTTGATATATGCTTATTTAGTCTTGTTATGATGTTTAGGATGCAAATAAATTATTAGAAGATGTTTTAAGTTATGATCTAAAAATTATGCATGTTTATGTTAAAGGGTTTTTAACATAAAGGATTAATGGATGATCATAACTATTGATCTTGTGAAAATATATAAGGTTTTTGGTTAAAAACAATACTCTCACAAGATTATAAAAAGTAACATACAACTAGAGATTTTTATAAAAAGTTGTTAAAACTAAAATTAAACTTGGTTTTTGAACTTGTTAGCATATGAAATAATCATGGTTAAAACCCTACATGATTTGGATATCATCTTGATAATTTCATGTTATAAAAGTCTCATATGTTTAGTTAAGTTGTAGAGTAAATTGGTGGTGATTTGATAAAGAAAATGATATGTTTATAAAACATGGTTAGAATAAAATACAAAGGTTATATAGCCATTTTTCATAAAAACTTTATTTTATAAAGTAACAACATTTTTGGTTGTATTTAGACAAGAGGAATATATATTTTTTTTAGAAAAATATATATTTGGTGATTTAACAACTTATGTGCTATGTGATTATTTGATGGTATTAGTTATATATATCATTGTAGGAACTTGAATCTAATGTCACATTTAAACTCAAAACACCTTATAACAAAAGTCCTACAAGACTTCACATATTTACGCCTTAAAACGAGTTACGGACGATTTGAATAATCGGACACCATTTATGGTCAAAAAAGAACGACGGACGACTACATAAGTGAATTGCCAATCCGGGGAGTTACTACGACGTTTAGACGATTTTCCGACACGAAATATAAGTATCCTATCGATAACAAATTTCAGATGTTTACAAACTTATAAAAACTAGTATGTTTTTATTTACTAACAAGTATACTTAGTAAAATTTTTATAAAAAGGTTTTTATAAAAATAAATGGGCTTATTATACTAGTGGGCTATTTTTATAACAAATGGGCTTATATTACTTAATGGGCTATTTTTATAACAAATGGGCTTATATTACTTAATGGGTTATTTTCTTAATGGGCTTATCTTCATAATGGGCTTAACATAAATTCATGGGCTAAGCCCAAATACTAAACATATGGGCCAAAGCCCAACACTATTCAAGCCCAATACTATTCAGGCCCAACACTATTTGAGGCCCAACACTATTTGAGGCCCAACACTATTTGAGGCCCAACACTATTTGAGGCCCAACACTATTTGAGGCCCAACACTATTTAAGCCCAATAACTTGAAAACATGGGCTTGGCCCAATGTTACCATTATTGGAAACACAACTATACAAATGATACATATAAGACACGAAATTCAGCGGACTAGATCCGACTAAACAACTCATTCATCGAATACACAGTTAACGAACAGTAAAGACATACAATTCTTACACATATTGAAGACACAAGACTTGTACTCAAGTTCTTTACAAAGACCGAAGTGTCTAACAAAAATAAGAACATTTGTAGGTCGCAACGCTATTCAGGACGACCGCACGTGAGATCTTATTTACTTCTATTCACGGACGCAATTCTGTGAGTTCATGTCCCCTATTCATTTAAATGTTTTACAACTTTACAACTATCGGGGAAAATACATGTTCATCGTATGTTAAAGTTAGGTAATGAAACACCATAGATCATGTGCGAATTAGGGCCATACTATAAGCACCATTAATCCAGTTTGGACCTAGGTACAAGGGGTTAGATCTAATGGGTTTTGGCGAGCCCCACTCTTGGTCGTGGACCCATACAGAAGAGTGCGTTTGTGTCCCAGTCGATAGGAGTCGACATAAAATCGTCTAGGGTTGGATTGCTTCCTAATTCGTCACACATATTAATGTCCTCGCGAAACATTAATGATCAACGATTTCATTGACGCTTTACATACTACATCATACATACAGATACATTTTATACAATTCACATGTTGTGGATACAGTTTATACATCATACATACAGATACATTTTATACAATTCACATGTTGTGGATACAGTTTATACATCATACATACAGATACATTTTATACAATTCACATGTTGTGGATACGGTTTATACATCATTCATACAGATACAGTTTATACAACTCACATTTTACAGTTACAGTTTATACAACTCACATTTTACAGATACATCTCATACAGCTAAACTGCATGAACTCGCTCAACTTTTGTTGATGTTTTCAAACTTAACATGTATTTCAGGAAATTAGTGGACCTGACAGACATTTCAGTCAAGGAAAGCAAGTATCAAGACTCCATGCCACCATTTGAAGGGTTTGCCCGTTATATACCGCCTCTTTGCGGTGATATAGTGGTCAAAGCCTTGACATTTTAAGACTTACATTTTGATGTATAGAACGATGAAAACGCATTTTCATTTGATGGTTTGTAACAAATACATTTAACTTATGTTGCGTTCTTTCGAAACAATTATGACAATGGCATTGGAGCTTGTTTTTATTCATTTAGTATTGTTCACTTATATTGTTATGCAATGAGAACTGATCAGATCACACCTCGCGCTTCCGCTACGAGCGGGTGTGACAGATTGGTATCAGAGCATCGATTGTAGTGAACCAGGATTCTTTCTCGAGTCTAAGTCTACAATCGCTAGGGATCTCTCACGAAAACCTCTTGTTCATGTTGAACAGATAATAAATAAAATTGGACAAGTCAAAAGGTTTTCATTGCATAAACATTTTTTCAAGGTCCACTACAGCAAAAAATCATTTCACATAAATCAAGCGAGGACATTTCCATGGGTGAAGTCTATGAGAAACAGACACAATACATTAATAGACTATGCGCCTACAATATATTACATTATCAGTTTATGCATTATAAACAGTTTACAAGTTCAGCTTATACAAGATAGAAATCCTTGATTGATAGGATTTTACATGATTATATATATATAGGTGGTTCATATATATGTTGCATGAAATATTTTGCCAAGAACAAAATACCTTCGACTTCAAACTCTATTATTATTCTTTACTCGCACGATGAAAATATCGACCTCACGTCTATTGCGGAGCTTATGACGAACATGATTTCTAAGTGAAATCTTAAACTTTATTTCGTAAAATATGGTTGCTTTCTCGCGAATGCTGAGATGCCTGACCATGATAATGACGACGAGGCGGAGGTGGTAACCTTGGACAACAACTCCAGTAGTGGGACAAGATCCCTGTGACTCATACTAATCAAGGTTGATATACTCTTGTCCCTACAAGGAAGATGAAGTACTCATCTTGAAGGTGCCCCTTCAGTTGTTATTGTTACAGATTCTTTCCATTTCTATTCCATCTAACGCCGTGCTGATTTATGAGTAATGAAAACGGACGTTGACACGTGATCTATCACGAAGGTCCCTCCTATGTTGAAGGTATATAGACAATAGTGTCCCCCTCTGACTGATCGGCTGTTTTGTACGAGAGAACGCTAGGGTGACCATGCAAGGCAATTTATTATTACGGAGGCCTACGTAATAACAACTTGTAGTGCATGGGAATTCTGGTGGACTCTGCGGGCCAAGCTAATGATCACTATTCGTTCAAAATTCTTAAGTTATTACTTGAGATTCAATTTTTCTTATCTATTAGAACACGAACTGAGGTGGTTAGTATAACACCATACAATACAATACAATACAATACAATACAATACAATACAATACAATACAATACAATACAATACAATACAATACAATACAATACAATACAATACAATACAATACAATACAATACAATACAATACAATACAATACAGGAAGACGACACGTATTTGTTCACACCTAACATTCGATCTATATCACAATTCAGTTAAGACTAGTCATTTAAACAAACAAAACTTATTATCCACTCATGGAGGATTTTCCTCAACATTCTCGAAATTATTGAACATGGGTTAGTTCCATGGTGTCTATGACACTTTATCCTACTTTACCTTACCTTACGTTATCATATTCCACCTTATCATATTTATTGGAAATGATACAATAAATTCCATCGCTTGACATTTGTCTTTTCCCAATGAATGGTATGGCATGAGCCATGCTGCAACCCCCTCATTGCATTCTATTTGACATTTTTGGAGATTCTAACAATCTTGCTAGATCTCGTGAAACTCAAGCACTATTACCATAATGGTCACATGGACAAATAAGACAAAGGATTTTCTCTACTTCGGACGATTGAGGTCATAGAGTAGGGAACCCATATTATAGGGACGGAGGCCACGGGTTGGTTTCCCCTCCTGAACGAATTATTTTTCTTTTTCCATTTAGACATATGACCAATACATGCAAGAGGCATTACACCTTTTGGTTTTGGTTATCCACATTATCATTTATTCAAACATGTATGAACAATATAGTCTTGAGGTTTCCATGACCGATTGATTGCATTCTTCATTCTTGGGCACATGATAGACTCTATTTATCCAAATACATGTCTAGATTCTTTTAATAGTGTGTATTAAAAAGATCATGGCGCCAAAAGAATCAATTGTTTAAGGTAAAAGTTATGTGTTGAAAACCATTGCTTTTAATCAAGACATGTTTTATACATGACATTGTTACGCAAGACATTGTTATACATGTCATTGACGTTGGTATACACAAGACATTTTTGGTGGTTATTTGTAAGTGATGAGACGTGTGTAATATGATAAAAGCATGGTGGATACGCCGCTGGTACTTCCTATATATAAGTGCTTATATTATATTGCATATCGTGGTGTTATTCAAATCTCTTCGACAAAGACAAGACACGACATTTTCGCACAAGACACGACATCCTCTACACAAGACATAATATTCTATTTCGAGACATGATATATTTATACACTACATTTTCATTGGTTATTTATTTAACCATACATTATTCTTTTATATCATCTGATTTTCATATCTATCTTCATATGATTTTATAAAAGAACTCGATCATAACTTGAGCCAATATTGTTGGTTACACTTGATGCTTTCACGATATCTCAAGGGTTGTTCCATAATGGGTAACACCCGAATTCAAACACCTTGAGTGTTACATTTTGGGTTTAGCCTCAGAGATCCGAAGCATAACCGCATCATCCCTCCCTACCTCGATCACTCAAACAATAACTCTCGCTATGAGAGAAATGAAGGCAACTGCTGCCGTAAACGATTGTGGCACCAGAATGTATGCTGGTAACTGCCGAAATCCTAAATGTGAATAAGTGTGTGCGTGGTTAGAACTATGTATACTCCACAAAATCCCAATGAAGTCATGAGTACGTACACTCTACGATCATCATGTATCAATTTTATTAATACTAACACCGAGCTTAGCTATTGCTTTTAAATGTTAAGCATATACTCGAATTAGAGTCTTGTTGGACACACATTACTATATCAAGTTAGCTAATGGGGAATTAGCTGACTCTTGTCAAATCATAAAGGGTCACCGTTACGTATCCTATTCGTCAACATTTCACATCCATGTTATTTTATACAATTGGCAATTTTATCTTTATCTCAACATTTCACATACATGAGTTTCATGGCTAGGGACGGGATTGTCCTAGCTACAATTAGGGATTGGGTTATCCTACATCTAAACATATGGTTGGGTTATCCAACAACTCAACTTATGGATCGGGTTATCCTACATCTAAACATATGGATTGGGTAATCCTACATTTAAACATAGGGTTCCTAAAACTATACAGTGAAGTCCTCGCCACACAGAATTTAAAATGTACTTGGCCTAGAGTCAAGCAAGCTAGACGTCTCCTCATTCTATAGAATTGGCAAAAAGTAAACTAGTCGAGTCTAGAGCTGAAATTCAATATCGATCTATTCCCTGTTCAGTTGAGTAGTTTCGAAGTAGTGGTTGACATGGATTGGTTATCCGATAACCTAGCCAAAGTCTTATGTCACGAGAAGATCATTCGCCTACCACTACTAAACGAAGAGACACTTGTGATACATGGAGAGAAGCGCGACACCCCATTGCGGATCATCAATGGCATGAAAGCACATAAGTGCTTACGGAAAGGTTGTATTGCCTATCTAGCACTTGTTGTAGACAAGAAGGCCGTTGGGCCACAGCTAACAAATATTCTTTTAATAAAAATAATTTCCTGAAGTCTTTCCAGGACTACCAGCATATCAACAAGTCGAGTTTCACATCGACTTGGTACCGGGAGCCGCACTCGTAGCCAAAACTCCATGTCGATTAGCACCTTCTGAACCTTGTAGTTGACCGAATAAGGATGTTGTGAGTTCATAACCCCCACTCTTTACCACTATACATCATTATAAAGGTTTTGAGGGTGGAAAGACACGCAAGTTTTGCAAAAGTGCACAATATTTCGATGAATGAAAATTCATATTTTTAAACCATGTTACAAATGAATTTCCAACTAACTCAAATGGTTTATGAAAGGTTCTAGCTTCTACTCTAAGATAGACTTACGATCGGAGTATCATCAGTTACGAATTCAAGAGGAAAGCATACCGAAAACGGCTTTTAAGACTCGTTACGGTCATTACGAGTTTCTCGTTATGCCTTTTGGTTAAACGAATGCACCAGCGGTCTTCATAGATTTAATGAATCGTGTGTGCAAGCCGTATCTCGACAAATTCGTCATAGTGTTTATTGACGACATTTTGATATACTCTCAATCGACTGATGAACATGAGCAACATTTGAGAACCATTTTTGAGTTGTTAAAGACAATAAATTCGCCTCAAATCGAAAAACAAGATATAGCATTACAACTTATTCTTAAGATTGGTGCATAGCATTTTACAATCTTATCAATATCCGACGATACCGATGACTCTGTTGTAGACTATGATGCTTCGCATCAAGGATTGGGTTGCGTACTCAGGCAATGTGAAAAAGTTATTGTGTACACGTCGCGCCCAATTAAAAAGTTCATGAGAAGAACTATACCACTCTCGACCTTGAGTTAGGCGTGGTGGTATTCGCTTAAAAATAATGGCGACATTATTAATATGGTACTTAATGCATTATTTTCACGGATCATAAAAGTCTTCAACACATATTCAACCAAAAAAAAAAGAATTAAATATACATCAACGATGTATGTTGAATTGTTGAACGACTATGATTGTGAAATAAAGTACCATCCGGGCAAGGCAAATGTTGTAGCAGATGCCTTGAGCCGCAAGGAGCGAGTTAGAACCACTGAGAGTTCAAGCATTAGAGAAGATGATTCACAAGCGCTCAAGGAAGAGCATATTCAAGCAGAAACACTTCGAGGCATGAAGGAACAATTAGTGTAAAGAAGATGGAACTTTATACATTATGAGTCGAAATTGGGTTCTATTCTTTGGCAGCCTTCGAGATGATATTTTGAGGAAGCACATAGGCCTAAGTAGCGAAAGAATACTACTGGTGGCCTAACCTCAAAAGTGATATCGCGACTTATATCGGAGAATGCTTGACTTGCGCGAAAGTAAAAGTCGAGTAGCAAAATCCCTCGGACTTGTTACAACAACCCGAGATTCCCGTTTGGTAATGGGAACAAATATCGATATACTTTATTACGAAGTTACTCAGGACCTCAAGAGGTCACTACATGATATGTGTAATCATCGATAGACTAACAAAGTCCACGCACTTCTTACCGATTTGGTAGAAGGATAATACTAAGAAACTAGCGGAACTCTATCTCAAAGAAATAGTTGCTCGTCATGGAGTGCCTATTTCAATCATTTCAGACCGAGACGGTCGTTTTATTTCTAGAATTTGGAAATCATTTCAACAGGCCTTTGGATCTCATTTGAATCTAAGTACGACCTTTCACCCACAAACTGACGGCCAGAACGAACGGACAATCCAAACACTCGAAGATATGCTTCGTGCGTGTGTTATGGATTTAGGTGGCAATTGGGATACTCATTTACCTTTGGTTGAGTTTCCTACAATAACAGCTACCATACTAGTATACAAGCTACACCGTTTGAAGCTCTTTATGGTCGAAAGTGTCGCTCTTCGCTAAGTTGGGCGGAAACAGGCGATAGACAATTAATTGGTCCGGAATTAGTCCAAGAGACTACGGATAAAATTTTTCAGATCAGAGACCGTATCAAGGCGGCTCGCGATCGACACAAGAGCTACACAAATAAGAGACGGAAACCATTATCTTTCGAGGTTGGAGACAAAGTCTTGTTGAAAGTCGCGCCTTGGAAGGGTGTATCAAGGTTCGGTAAACGTGAAAAGCTTAACCCACGTTACATTAGACCATTTGAAATCTTAGAAAAGATTGGCACTATTGCCTACAACTTGAAGTTACCAGACGAACTAAGCAGTGTACACGACACATTTCATGTGTCGAATCTTAAGTAGAGTCCAACACAAGAAACGGTTATCATCTCGGAGGATGAGATTCACATTGATGACAAACTCCAATTCATAAAGCACCTGTTAAGGTCATGGACCGGAAGGTCCAGAAAATATGAAGGAATTGTAACATATTAGTAAAAATTCGTTGGAACTCTCGACACGGACCCGAATATACTTGGGAACGTGCAGATCAAATCAAAACCAAAATATTCTCACCTGTTTGAGTAGTCTCCTGCAAAGGATGACTCAGTTTGAATTTCGGGATGAAATTCTCAATAACAGGGGGAGAATGTGACAAATGGCAAATAACCGGAAATTCCGTACAGTCTAATCACTATTCTTAGTATATAATCTCATGCAATTAGCGTAATTTAATTACGTAACGGTGTCGTATATTAGACGACAATGTTAGGACAAGAAAACAATGATATAACATATATTGGTTTTCGTTGTATTGCGAAACCAATTAAACAATTTCCTAAAAGTGTTGGTAAAAAGTGCTGCGCGCACTATTCACGGTTACACTATTCATGCCAGCAAAACCGTGAAAACAGAACGAAACAAGGAAAAACGACACACGGATGACATAACTGAGTCCGTTTATATAAGAAAACACTAATACGAAAACATATCTTACAAAGATATAAGACTTTCCGGTACAACGCCCTAATCGCTAAATCGTCTGTTTCACTAAAAATAAGACAATTTTAACTTGTCCAAAATAATAATTTAGCATTTCCGGGACTCCGAAAATATGACAAATGATGACAAACATATGGAAACAATATGAGGATATTAATGGGGTATTCGAAACATAAGCTCTCGACACTGCGTTGCAACCCCCACAACTTGTCTGTTTCTACACCGACAAGCTAATAAACGACATTTCCGACACCGAAAACAACCAAATGAAAGCTTTGGTAAACTAGTTAAGCTTATTTTGGGATTCAAAATAACTTCATACATCTTTTTAATGCGGAATGTCAACTTACGGCAAACTTCCGTCGGTACGCCACAAAAGTGCCGTAAACTAGCCAACGACGAAACGAAAAGCATTCAAAGTATCAAAACATGATTTCTACTAGTTTAATGAACTAGTTAATGTTAATTTATGTTTCGAATCACTAATTACCCTCTAATGGTGAAAGATTACCCTAATCACCATACTTAGCCTAATTACCAAAATATCTACATGTTTAAGACATTTTTATAAAAAATGTTACACTTTACCCCTTATTCTTTTGATTAATATCTAGATATTTTCATTAGTTGCAAGTGGATGATGTTGGTGAAAGATTATAACACTTAGTACTTTAGTTACTAACCATATTATCATACTTTTACACCTTATCCTTCACAACACATAAGAACTCTTTCAATCTTCATCTTTTCACCAAGAACACCATCCAAAAACCCAATTATTTTTATCATCTCCTTCATGATCAAGATGGATTTCCAAGTAACATAAGGTGATCTAAAGCATTTACAAGTTAAAGGAAGCTTTTTCATCCATTCAAGAACCTTAAATCATCAAGATCATCATCTTATTAGTTTTTAATAATCTTCTAAGATCATCCCTAGCCTAGTGCTAGAAGTAAGCTTCTATATCTATTTTTTTTTATGCAAATATATTAAGTTTATGATTGTTATTATTACTAATAATAACCATGTAATCATATATAATAAGCATGAAAAATACAAAGAAGCAAAGATAAAAATCATGATATAATTATGATTGTTTATATTATGATCTAAGACTTGATATATGCTTATTTAGTCTTGTTATGATGTTTAGGATGCAAATAAATTATTAGAAGATGTTTTAAGTTATGATCTAAAAATTATGCATGTTTATGTTAAAGGGTTTTTAACATAAAGGATTAATGGATGATCATAACTATTGATCTTGTGAAAATATATAAGGTTTTTGGTTAAAAACAATACTCTCACAAGATTATAAAAAGTAACATACAACTAGAGATTTTTATAAAAGTTGTTAAAACTAAAATTAAACTTGGTTTTTGAACTTGTTAGCATATGAAATAATCATGGTTAAAACCCTACATGATTTGGATATCATCTTGATAATTTCATGTTATAAAAGTCTCATATGTTTAGTTAAGTTGTAGAGTAAATTGGTGGTGATTTGATAAAGAAAATGATATGTTTATAAAACATGGTTAGAATAAAATACAAAGGTTATATAGCCATTTTTCATAAAAACTTTATTTTATAAAGTAACAACATTTTTGGTTGTATTTAGACAAGAGAAATATATATTTTTTTTAGAAAAATATATATTTGGTGATTTAACAACTTATGTGCTATGTGATTATTTGATGGTATTAGTTATATATATCATTGTAGGAACTTGAATCTAATGTCACATTTAAACTCAAAACACCTTATAACAAAAGTCCTACAAGACTTCACATATTTACGCCTTAAAACGAGTTACGGACGATTTGAATAATCGGACACCATTTATGGTCAAAAAAGAACGACGGACGACTACATAAGTGAATTGCCAATCCGGGGAGTTACTACGACGTTTAGACGATTTTCCGACACGAAATATAAGTATCCTATCGATAACAAATTTCGGATGTTTACAAACTTATAAAAACTAGTATGTTTTTATTTACTAACAAGTATACTTAGTAAAATTTTTATAAAAATAAATGGGCTTATTATACTAGTGGGCTATTTTTATAACAAATGGGCTTATATTACTTAATGGGCTATTTTTATAACAAATGGGCTTATATTACTTAATGGGCTATTTTCTTAATGGGCTTATCTTCATAATGGGCTTAACATAAATTCATGGGCTAAGCCCAAATACTAAACATATGGGCCAAAGCCCAACACTATCCAAGCCCAACACTATTTGAGGCCCAACACTATTTGAGGCCCAACACTATTTGAGGCCCAACACTATTTAAGCCCAATAACTTGAAAACATGGGCTTGGCCCAATGTTACCATTATTGGAAACACAACTATACAAATGATACATATAAGACACGAAATTCAGCGGACTAGATCCGACTAAACAACTCATTCATCGAATACACAGTTAACGAACAGTAAAGACATACAAGTCTTACACATATTGAAGACACAAGACTTGTACTCAAGTTCTTTACAAAGACCGAAGTGTCTAACAAAAATAAGAACATTTGTAGGTCGCAACGCTATTCAGGACGACCGCACGTGAGATCTTATTTACTTCTATTCACGGACGCAATTCTGTGAGTTCATGTCCCCTATTCATTTAAATGTTTTACAACTTTACAACTATCGGGGAAAATACATGTTCATCGTATGTTAAAGTTAGGTAATGAAACACCATAGATCATGTGCGAATTAGGGCCATACTATAAGCACCATTAATCCAGTTTGGACCTAGGTACAAGGGGTTAGATCTAATGGGTTTTGGCGAGCCCCACTCTTGGTCGTGGACCCATACAGAAGAGTGCGTTTGTGTCCCAGTCGATAGGAGTCGACATAAAATCGTCTAGGGTTGGATTGCTTCCTAATTCGTCACACATATTAATGTCCTCGCGAAACATTAATGATCAACGATTTCATTGACGCTTTACATACTACATCATACATACAGATACATTTTATACAATTCACATGTTGTGGATACAGTTTATACATCATACATACAGATACATTTTATACAATTCACATGTTGTGGATACAGTTTATACATCATACATACAGATACATTTTATACAATTCACATGTTGTGGATACGGTTTATACATCATTCATACAGATACAGTTTATACAACTCACATTTTACAGTTACAGTTTATACAACTCACCTTTTACAGATACATCTCATACAGCTAAACTGCATGAACTCGCTCAACTTTTGTTGATGTTTTCAAACTTAACATGTATTTCAGGAAATTAGTGGACCTGACAGACATTTCAGTCAAGGAAAGCAAGTATCAAGACTCCATGCCACCATTTGAAGGGTTTGCCCGTTATATACCGCCTCTTTGCGGTGATATAGTGGTTAAAGCCTTGACATTTTAAGACTTACATTTTGATGTATAGAACGATGAAAACGCATTTTCATTTGATGGTTTGTAACAAATACATTTAACTTATGTTGCGTTCTTTCGAAACAATTATGACAATGGCATTGGAGCTTGTTTTTATTCATTTAGTATTGTTCACTTATATTGTTATGCAATGAGAACTGATCAGATCACACCTCGCGCTTCCGCTACGAGCGGGTGTGACAGTACGTGCAGAGATTTAACGATTTATCACAAGTTGCTACGCTCCTGGTGGGACCAGAGTTTAAAAGAATTGAACGTTACATAGGGGGATTGGCACCTCAGATTCTAAGCCTGGTAACAACGTCTAAACCTTCAACAATCACCGAGGCTATCGACACAAGCGTGGCGCTCACTGAAGAAGCGGTTAGACTAGGAAAATTTTCCAGTATGGAAGAGAAAGATGAGACTCCTGTAGAGTCAACTGGAGATAACAAGAGAAAGCTCGCAAATTTCAAGAAGATTACTCGGGCGAGTAACAAGAAGAAGGCCAAAAAGGGAAAAGACTACATGGGTATCCTACCTAAGTGCGACAATTGTCTACGCTATCATGTCGGGCGATGTAAATATGGAAAATATGATAACTGTGGCAAAAGAGGGCATCCTAAGGAAACTTGTAGGCAAGATACTGAACAAAGAAAAGGAGGCCAAGATAGTAGCGAGAATCACGGAAGGAATAACGACAGTAACGATTGTCCAGGCAGGACAAGTGACAGAAAGAAACGTGCTCAAAGTTGTTTTAACTGTGGAAGCAAAAAGCATTTTAGAAAATACTGTCCTAAGAAGAACCAGGCACAGGGATGAAAAGCCCAACACCGGAGCTAGGGAGCCACGCCAGGAATTCAAGTATCGGTACGTTCCATATTACTCAACATTATGCATCTGTGTTGCCAGATACTGTTGCAAATTCTAAGCTTCGCATCTCTAGAGGTTGAGAGTATACTTGGGTTAGTAGCAAGTAAGTTAGATAACTCGCACTCGATGGAACTAGCTAGGTAAAGCTAGTGGAAGCCAACGCAGCAACTAAAAATGGCAAAATAGAACCCGGAGAGCGTAAGTTTACGGTTGCTCTACTACCAGTTGAGTTAGGAAGCTTCGACGAGGTAATTGGGATGGATTAGTTGCCAAGAGATCGAGCGAAGATTGATATCCGCATCCCGACGGCGAATGAGGGAACGATCTTGACTCATGAAGCAGGATACGCCTCTACAATTTACCAAATGCTTAAAGGAACAGGAAATTGTTGCGTAAAGGATGTGTTGTTTTCTTGGCTCATGTCGGGGACAAGGGAGCCGAAGAACCAAAACTCGAAGATATTCCTGTGATAGGGAAATATCTTGAAGTCTTCCTGAAGACTTACCAGAATTATCTCCGCAACGACTAGTCGAATTTCGCATCAATTTGATTCCAGGCGTCGCGCCTGCAGTCAATGCACCTTAGCGACTTACACCTTTGGAGATGCAAGGATTGGCAGTGTAACCTCAGAAGTTGATAGAGAAGGAAGATAACAGACCAAAATTCCCTTTTGGGTAACCCCAATTCTGCTCGTCAAGAAGAAGGACGATGAATTTCAAATGAGCATCAACTACCAGGAGCCGAACGAGCTAACCCACAAGAGTCAGTAACTCTTGCTGAGAATTAACGAATTTCTTAATTAACTAACTGTGAGGATCCAACTACTACTACACGACTGATCGATGATCGAGTGTCATTAGCTGTGAATTTGGGAATAAAGTATACTGGGAAATTGTGGGACAATAATTTGTTTTTAAACATACACAAAAATGGTGTTTCCTATACAATGCACAAAACAGATCTACACAGAATACGAAACCTTGAGGATCTAGAAGATATATACTTAGGACCTTTGGGAACCCAAGTCGTAAAGGTTGTTACTTAGGAACCATATCTGTTAACTCAATCGAACACCATTAACTTGACATATATGCCATTTCAGTTAATAAAACAGAAAGTACTTCAAGTTCTTTTGTTGAAATCCTCACTTTTGCTTCTAGCGAGTAGATGTTTGCATCTCTACTCCCCTTAATGGTAGTTGCGTCGCATTGATTTTCTTCACTAAGAGCGAACACCCATTTATTTCGAATACTTGGTTGTTTCTCCATTTTAGCAAACACTCACTGTTTCATTACTTGTGTTGGATCGTTCGGTGACCCTAAACAGTCAATATGAGTAGTTCATCATCAAGTACAAAGGCGGAATCAATGTAAATGACGTCAACACAGCTTGTTCCTTTCTAATCTTCTTCTATTACTGATTTACAGAGCTTTTACAATCAATTCTGACAAAAATCTGGCAGCACCTTAGCTCTCACACACTAGTAATTCCGTTTGAAATGAACAATGCACAACCCTATATATAGGCAACATGATTTCGCTTGAGGATGTCTCAGCCCAGTTCAAGCGAAATCACATGTGTTGATTTTGCTTGAACATGTCCATGTCACTCTTCAAGCGAAATTACATACTAACATGCAATCTAACCCTAATTTCCACTCTGTTGTGCACTCATTTATCCTATCTAGACATAAGACTCGATTAAAACGAAGTTAACAGACAGTTGATGCACCAACAGACTCCCCCTTGGATGTTGACGAAGTCTTCGGCGTCGAGTCTTTAGTCTTAGTCTCTTTCCAAATTGTCTTGACATTGTAAAGCTCCCTTCAATCTTTATCTTCAAACTTTAATCTACAATCTCCCCTTTGAGTGTTGATCCAGAATGTGAACTCCCCCTCTCGATAAGCTAGGAGTTGAATTCTGATTCAAACTTTGACAATTTCGTTGCCATGGGGATTCCTGTTACCTGCACAATCTCTACCTAAATATAAGATATATGACAATAACAGTTTTCAATCCAATCTTACCATTCAATCTCATTTGATGGTCTAATCAGTGTTTAGAAATCCACTTAAGTATTCAGGTCCAAATTAATGACCCTGATTACTCAATTTATCTACCAAGTCCAACTTAATGACCTTGGTTGATCTGAGATAAATCACACTGACATTTAGTTCAAACATTTTCTGAAAATTTACAAGTTTCAAATTAATGAACTTGCTTTAACTTTTCAACTTTCACAAACTTATCATGTTTTAGCTCCAAACTCATCATCCAGTCCAGAAACTTCCTGCATTTGCTTCAATTCGAATCTGAAGATCAGCTTTCCACTTTGGTTTGTCGGAAAATAAAGTAGAAGTGAAAAATCTTTTTGGATTTTAATAAAGTTTCTAAACTAGAAAATGAATTACAGAAATAAAATGCAGTAAAAGTAAACTATTTACAAACATATTTTTGATTAGCATGTTATGGAATCATATCAGCTATTCGACAAGTCAAAAGTACTGTTAAGCTTTGATTACATACTCAGAATTAAACAATTCGCTTAGATTGTCGATATACTAATCCACTTAAATTTTTACACACATTTCAATCTGTCCAGGATACGGATTTAGATATTTTAGAGACTTAAACTTATGCGTGTGTCCCACCTCTTGAATATACTCCCGTATCCAAATCCAAATCCCAATATTCAGTCTTACAGGTGAGTATACCACAGATGATATCTGTAAAGGGTTAAATTACGAAACCGTGAGAGCTCAGGTCAGAACTTCCGTTCAGCAGAGAGATGACGGTTCGACTTTAGTGGGTCCCCTTTAGAGGATCTTTTTTACAACAGCATTGATTAGCAATTTTATTGTCTCGTCATTTATGCTGAGGGCGGCGCTATTTTTCAAGCATGCGGTAAAGTATTCTCCGGGGACTAGGCCATTGCTTCCGCAAAATCAGAAGTCCCGGGATAATACCCTAGATATCACTGAGTATAAAGACCTAGTATCTCAGAAAGAGGGATCTTTCAAATGAGAATTCAGGGGTTACCTATATATTCAAGTAGTGTTCCCCATGAAATAAGCAAGTTGAAATTTAGGTTTATATCCCGAACAAACCTACTAAATGTGTAAAAACCTATCGCACATCATCAGCGAGACTGTTTAACACATTTAAACTTTCCAATTCTTTAGCATACCGTAACTGTCAAGCCGATGTACTATCATTTTCCCTTTTTACACAAGCTCTTTTCTGATTTTCTATTGTTTTTGGATTTTGAAAATATCTCATGTTTTTGTATTTTTGAAATTGTTTACTGTTTTTGTATTTTCTAAAAATATTACCCTATACTCTCCCCCTAAATACCAAAACAAGTAAAAAATCGACAAACCATTGCAGATTGCTTCTCAACATCATCATCTACAGTAGTACCTTCATCAATGCCAAGAATCTCCTCCAACACCGATAAAAGCTTCATACCATTCAATTTTAGCAAATATTGAAAACGAGTTTTATCAAATGCTTTGGTATGTAAATCAGCTTTTTGTTCATCAGTGTGGATTTTCTCAATTCGTATCAACTTCTTCTCAAAACAATCTCGGATGAAGTGATGACGAATTTCTATGTGTTTGGTTTTAGCGTGATGAACTAGATTTTTAGTAATGTTAATCGCTGCCTCATTATCAACAAAGATAGGGGTGTTTAGAAATTGCAAACTGTAGTCGCGCATCTATTGCTGGATCCACAAGATCTAAGAACAGCAACTGGTCGCAGAAACATATTCAGCTTCACATGTGGATAAAGCCACAGAGGTCTGCTTTTTGCATTGCCAGGTGACCAATCGTGATCCAAAGAACTGGCACCCCGCTGTTGTTGATTTAGCGTTAACTTTGCAGCATCCGAAATCTAAATCAGAATAACCTTCGAGCATGAATTCGCCATCTTTTGGATACCACAACCCCAATGATGGAGTTCCTTTCAGGTAGCGTAATATCCTTTTCACAATCACCATGTGCGAAGCTCTTGGATTAGATTGAAATCTTGTTGCGAGGCAGGTTGGATACATAATATCGGGTCTTGAAGCTGTCAAATACATCTGCGATCCAATCATGGAACGATACAACGTTTCATCTACCTTCTCTCCGGTGAGATCAGGGTTTATCCCATGGTTCGTCGCTAATGGGGTGGAAGCTGGAGTAGAACTTGACATCCCGAATTTCTCCAAGATATCATGAACGTACTTCGTTTGATGTATGAAAATTCCTTTAGGTAGTTGATCAACCTGCAGTCCCAAGAAGAATTTCATCTCACCCATCGATGACATTTCAAATTTCTGTTTCATAACTTGTTCAAAATCTTTGCACAAATTTTCATTTGTTGACCCAAATATGATGTCATCCACGTAAATTTGAACAATCAGAATATGTCCGTCGACCTCTTTGGTGAAGAGAGTGGCATCCACTTTTCCACGAATGAAGCTGTTGGCTAGTAGATGTTGAGACAATGTCTCATACCAAGCTCTCGGGGCCTGGTGTAAACCATACAACGCTTTGTCTAGGAAATAGACCTTGTCTTTGTGGATTGGATCGGTGAAGCCCGGTGGTTGTCCGACATATACCTCCTCTTTTACTTTCCCATAGAGAAACGCCGATTTAACATCTAACTGATAAACTTTGAAATTTTTCCAAGATGCAAATGCTAGGAAGATTCTGATTGCTTCTAGTCTAGCAACCGGAGCATACACTTCGGTAAAATCTATACCCTCTTGCTGACTAAAACCCTGGACAACAAGTCGAGCTTTGTTACGAATAATAACCCCTCGATCGTCTCACTTGCACTCAAACACCCACTTGGTGTTGATCTTCCTTTGACCATCAGGCAAGTCTACTAACTTCCACACTCCTAACTTCTCAAACTGACTCAACTCTTCTTGCATAGCATTGACCCAAGAATCTTCAGTTAGCGCCTCTTTATATGTACGCGGTTCGATCTGCGAAATAAAACAACTAAGTGAAAACTCAGTTTGTAAAGAAGCAACTGTAGAATAAAAACAAGTAAGGCCATGGTCAATTTGACGTCTAGTGTGAACGCCTGATTGCAATTCTCCAATGATCAGTTCCTTGGATGGTATGAAAGAGTTCTTGGCATCACCTCGCCTGAAACATCTACCTCACCTTCCAGATTAGTAATATTCTGATTTGCACCTTGTTCACTGACTGGGTTTGTCTGACTTGAAATCTGGATTTGCTCCCCCTCACTATCTGAATCACCATGATCAAATACAGGTATGTCATCAGATTCTTGATTATCATTGACTGCCGTCTGATTATCAGGAGCAACTTCCTCTTGTTGAATATCATCCTGTTCTCCAGCATTACTTGGACCTGCTTCATCATCATTCGAAGCTTGTCTTTGACGACTGAAAGTTTCTGCTGGGAATCTTTCCTGCGATTCTTCATACTCTCTCAAAATATCCAACTCATCAAAGAAATCTTCTTCTTCCTTTTCTTCTTCCAAGTCAAACGAATCCCATAAAGTGTCATAATGAAAACGCCATGAATCACCAGGATTCTGCGGTGGCATTGTGTAACCTTGACACTCAACATTGTGTGCTTCAATAATCCGCTTCAAGCTTGGAACAAAGACTCGTTTCAATGGACTTGTGTATCCCACAAATATTCCTTCGATGCTCTATGGACCAAATTTTCCAAAAGGCTCTAGAACTGTATAGGGAGACCCAAATGGTTCTAAATACTTCAGGTTCGGTTTGCGGTTATTGATCAGCTCGAAACACGTCTTATTGAATTTCTTTACAGTGAGAACCCGGTTAAGTGTATAACATGCGGCTGATACTGCTTCTGCCCAAAAGTTTACTGGTAGTTTTGAATCAGCAAGCATCGTCCTAACCGTTTCAATTAGCGTCATGTTCTTTCTTTCAGCTACTCCATTCTCCTGCGGAGTGTAAGGAGCACTAAATTCATGCAATATACCTCTCTCATCACAATATTCTTCCATCTTGTTGTTCTTGAACTCAGTACCATTATCACTTCTGATTCTTTTGATACGCCTTTGGTACAAGTTTTCAATTTTCCTGAACAACGCCATCAAGCTTTCGAAAGTCTCATTCTTTGTCTTCAGAAATGAAACCCATGAAAATCTCGAGTAATCATCAGTTACTACTAGACAGTAGAGATCACCAGTTATACTTTTAACATTCACTGGACCAAAAAGATCCATATGAAGTCTCTCTAACGGTCTTGAGACTGAGTTGACTTTTTTTCCAGGGTGAGATTTCTTCTTTTGCTTTCCTTTGACGCAGCTAATACACTCTCCCTCAAGATGAAAACCTTTGACATGAACACCAATAACTAAGTCGTTATCCACCAAGTGATTCATTTTTCGCAAGTGAATATGCCCCATCTTTCGATGCCATAACTTTGACTCTTTTTCTATTGCTTTTGACATAAAACAGTGAGCCTGGCCCGTTGTTGTAGTTGCTACACTCATGTCCAACACATATAAATCATTTACCCTAGGCGCTCTCATGATAATCCATTCTTCGGGAACAACAAATCCTGGTTTCAAGATCAAACATTCTTTGTCTGTAAAGTGAATTGTATACATATGATCACAAATCTGAGAAATACTCAGAAGATTGTTTTCAAGCTCGGCGATGTAGTTAACTCTTTCAAACAACAATCCCATTGGATAACGTTCCTTCACCAACTATTCTACCATCTTGGTTGCCTGCAAAACCTACATAACCTCCATTGAAATTTCTATCATCGTACAGCATGGCTATTTTCCCTGTCATGTGCCGAGAAGCTCCACTATCCATAATCCATCGTGAAACATATCTTGGAAGCTCCTGCATATATCACAAACATTTAATGAGATTTTGTTGCCACCCAAGCCTCTTTTGACTCAGGTAACTGGAGTTTAATGTGAGATTTTGTAGTGTAAAGTGGCGGAAAATTTTTATCATTCATCTTTAAGCTCTCTGCAGACCCAACCTCAACCTTTTTATATAAGAAAAACTCATCTTTCTTAGGTTGACTAGTTGGTTGGTCTTTCTTCAAAACAACCTTTTTCTCAGAAGTAACAGACTCTTGTGGATCAAGTTTCTCATAGAAATCCACAGGAACATTCATCTTTACCGGAGCGGTAGAAGACGATTGTTTTTCTTTCTCAGAAACCTCTGATTTTGGAACACTTGATTTCTTTTCAACCACTTTTGGCTTCCATGTTTGTTGAGATGATGCAACCCGTTTGTAAATATTGTCATTTTTAGTTACCACATTCTTTACGAGTTCAGTTTTGATCTTGGTTTTCTCATTTTTCAAAATTTTCTCAACAACCATTGGAGCTTTGCCTTTTGCATCAGCCTTCCTTTTCTGACTCTCAACAACTTCAGACTTAGGCTTGAAGTTGGTACAATTTCGTGCAATATGTCCAACTTTGTTGCATCTAAAGCATGTACGAGTATCAACAACTCGACTTGTGCCTTCAGTCTGAGGTTGTGAGGCCTTCTTTGCAAAAAAAAAATCCTCATTTGATTTTGAAAAAATTTCAGATTCTTCATCAGAAAGTGAACTTGAACTGTTCACAAACACCTTTTTCTCAGTAAACTTCTTGTTTTGAAAATTCCTTTGTTGATAGTTCTTACCACCCTGATATCCACCCAACCAACTGTTTCGATTGTTGTTATAAAAACGCGGTGGAACAACAGGTTTCTTGTAGTAAGCTTTATCTTTTTCAAAATTCATTTGTCTCTTCATCTGTTTAGGACCTTCAATCTCAGACAGATCAATTTCAACCAATTTGAAAACATTTGTCAATTTAGCAACATTGACATTCTCCAGTGGAAAATCACGATCCGAATACAACTTATCAGATCCAGCCATCTTGTACATCACAAGACCCGGTTCATCACCTAAGTTGTTTTTGGATTTTGATTTTGAAATATATTTATCCAAAAAACATTCATCATCCTCAGTAGTGTCACTTTCAGATTTCAAAACACTTTCAACCACACTTTTAACAACTTCAGATTGGACACTTCCTTCATCTGATGACGAAGTGAATGTAACATCAATTGTATCTGGAAGTTTAATCTAATTTTCATCTTCGTCATTAACCAACCCGGACTTTTTCTTTGAATAATTGTTTAACACTGGCGGTGGAACCTGATGAAACCCAACCCCAGTTCCATCCGAGTAAACATCTTCGCCTGCTTTGTTTTTCCCGATGGGTTTGGGAACAATGTGTTGTAAAACAAAGCTTGCGGAGCTGTAACTAGTTAATTTCAGATTGATACGTTCATTCTCAATCTTAGCTTCTTCAAACTGAAGCTTCAATTTAGCAATCTCATCCAGTTGTTGGTTGATTTGCTCTTCTTTGTGTCTAAGAACAACAATTAAATGCTCATTTTCTTTATTGGTTTTACCGTTTCTTTCATCAGAATCCTTTACCGTTCGTTTTAATTTTTCAAAATTTCCTGAGATTTTACGATTTTCAAGAACCAATTTTTCATTTTCTTTCTTAATTTTCTCTACTTCAATTTTATCATTTTCAATTTTCTCAATTAAATTTTTAGCATGATCATTTGAAGCTTTGAGCATTTTATCACGGTCTAGAATCTGATCTTCAACCTTTCTGACTCTTGTTGTCAGTTCTTGAACCTTTGTATCACTAAGGTAAGTAAATGTACTACAAAACTTGCATTTTTCATGCAACTTTTGCAGTCACTATCACCTTTGACTTTCTTACCTGTCTCACTTGTTGAACTGTTTTGACTGACCTTGCTTTTAGACTCAGTTTCAGACTTAGAGTCTACCTCAAGTTCCTTTGCAGCAAGCACTTTGTCAGCTATCTTCGTCAGATTTTCAGCGGTGAAATCCTGTGATGTATCAATAATTCCATCATCAACTTTCTTTGACTGCTGTTCTTTTGCTGTCTCTTTCTCTTTCTCATCAGATTCTCCTCCTCCTCACCATTCTCTCTGTCTGGCATCTTCTTCTGCTTTGAATTCCTCAATGAAAGCTTCTATACTAAGAGTTTTCGTATTAATAGTAATGTTTCCTTAAGGATCAAGATAACATTCTCTATCAGCATCCCATCTCTTTGCTTTCCTAGCTTCACTGAACACCCTAGATAATCTCATCATCTTGAATTCTGCTTTCTGCTTTCTTGCGAGGTATTTTTGTTCTTCTGTCCGGGTGTCTTTGACAGGAATAATCTTTTCTGCTACGAAAGCATATCCTAATGCATCTTCCTCTGGTAGCAGTTCACTCCAATCAAAACCTTCATCATCATGAATAACAGCAAGTGCTCTTGATTTTTCTTTGGGGGTATCTTCAAGCTGCTTCATTCTGGGGGGTTCAGATTTATTCTGATGATAGATTGCTCTTTTGTAGTAATCCTCACAAAATGGATTTACAGTATCATCAGCAGGAGCATTACGACACTCACGTTTAAAGTGTCCTTTTTGTTTACACCTGAAACACGTGACTTTTGATTTGTCAAAGCCAAGTTTTGTGGACGGTCCGCCAATTGAATGTCTTCCAGTAATCTCCATGAACCTTTGGGCTCGTCTGACCGTACTAGCTATACACCACCTTATATCTATCAGTTACATCTCTTCAGGATCTATTTGATCATAGTCCTCCTTAGTCAGGTTAGTGTTTCCAATCTTGCCTACCACGAGGCTCTCATACGATTCTAACACCGATGCTAAGAACACCATTTGTTGTTTTGCTGACTCTTCACTGAAATTTTGAGCGTTCTTCAGATCCACAGCAATGTTACATTGGAACAGATTCTTTGATGCAGATTGACTTGAAGTTGTTGAAGAAGATCCACTATGAAAACCACTATGAGGAATTTCTTGATTCACATTCTTTGAACTCTCTGCAGAAAATGCTGTTCTTGGAGAACCAGTCTTTGGTAGATTTCCTTTGTAGTACAACTCCACATTCTGCTGATAAGATGTGTTTTTGTCTTTGTTAGATTTCTTGATCTCCAACTCATGACTCTCCAGTCTTTCGATAAGCCGATCCACTGTCAAATCTTCAGACTTGATTGTATTCTTCAGCATTAATGCAAAGTACTGCCAATCTTGTTCATTCGGCAGTGACTCGAACAATTTGTCAACCAACTCTTCTTGAGTATATACAATTTTGTGTCTTGCCAGCTCCAATTTCAGATGCCCAAATCTCTCAATCATCTTGGAAACAGACTCGTTCTTTAAACACCCAAATAAATCAAACTCTTTTCTTAACATTTTCTTTTTGTTTTTTACTATCTCAGCACTACCTACACATTTTACCCTCAGTTTCTCCCAAAGATCTTTTGAATTTTCATATTCAATCAACGAAATTATATCATCTCTCACAGACTGATGAATCAACGTGATGCACTTTTGTTCAGCAATATATCTTTCAATATCATCAGGATCTGTCAAACTTTCACTAAACTGTTCTCCTCTAACGTAACCATTCTTTAAATTTTTCCAGCTTTGATATGCGAAAGCTTGAAGCCACTCATCAAATCTTGTAGCCCACCTATTATAATCTTCCATTGCCAACAACTTTGGAGGTTTGTTATACATCCCATAGGCACTTTCAACACTTAATGTATCTGAAATAGTCTTTTTCGCACTTGGAGCTTTCTCATTTGTGTTGTTCGATGTGTCGTTTGAAGAATCATCCCCACCGTTTCCAGCAAAGGCAAAGATATCACAGAAAGGATTCGTGTAATAATCCATCTTTCAAGTACCTGAAATGATCAACAAACACTTAGAAAATTCTTGGTTTTGAAAAATGACAAATTCAAACGAAATCTGTTCTAGCGGAATTGCTCAAACGAGATAAGCTCCTCAAGCAAAATCAGATGTTGAAACGAAATATCTAATTTCGTTTGAAACTTTGTGGCAGTTTCAAACGGAATAAGTCCCTTGAAGCGAAATCACTAATATTGTTTGGCTTTCAAGCGAAATCACAAATATGTGTATTCTTCAAGCGAAATCACTCAAAACTTTCAAGCGAAATCAGTTTAAATTGTACTTTTCAAGCGAGATTACCAAGGTATTTCAAGCGAGATTAGTATGATGTCATCATTTTTCAAACAGTTTCAAGCGGAATTAAAGGTTTGATCAAGTTTTAATCCGAATTTTAGTCTAATTCTTTCAAGGATTAGTTAACACTCTGTTTTGCTTGGTATGTGAGAGTTTTAAGCCATTTCAACCGTGAAAACTTGTTCAAATCAGAAAAGAAAGAGTAGAAATGAGAGAATCCGGTGATTTCAAGCTGAATTGGTATGAACTCCTCATCCTGGGCTCTGATACCACTTATTGGATCGTTCAGTGACCCTAAACAGTCAGTATGAGTAGTTCGTCATCAAGTACAAAGGCGGAATCAATGTAAATGACGTCAACACAGCTTGTTCCTTTCTAATCTTCTTCTATTACTGATTTACAGAGCTTTTACAATCAATTCTGACAAAAATCCGGCAGCACCTCAGCTCTCACACACTAGTAATTCCGTTTGAAATGAACAATGCACAACCCTATATATAGGCAACATGATTTCGCTTGAGGATGTCACAGCCCTGTTCAAGCGAAATCACATGTGTTGATTTCGCTTGAACATGTCCATGTCACTCTTCAAGCGAAATTACATACTAACATGCAATCTAACCCAAATTTCCACTCTGTTGTGCACTCATTTATCCTATCTAGACATAAGACTCGATTAAGACGAAGTTAACAGACAGTTGATGCACCAACAACTTGAAAACTTATATGTTATGCATGCACCTTTTGCTACGCATGCGACTTTATTTCAAACACTTCAATGAAGTTCAAATATTATGTTGCTAAATCCAATCACTGGTTTGTGATCCGAATGACCTGCATTATTGTAATTATTGGCTCTGTTGTTATCAAGTCAACACACTTTCTCGAAACTTCTTTTATTTCAAATTATATTCATGGTTTATTTTTGTTACCATGCCGAGATTTCCTTTGTTAATACATATGTTTATTGTCGGGTTACACTGAAACTAAGTTCAATTGCTTGGACTTATCCATTTCACATATTCAATTTAAGACGCCATATGATGTGTTGAGAGCATCATATTCAAACATTTTGCAAAGGTTCTTTTGTTTCGAGTCGTAGTGGGCTTGGTTGGTCTACGAACCCCACTAAATCATTTGTTGATTTCGATACCTTACGGTGATACTTTCACGAAATTGGAGCTTGCGCTAATTTGGTTACCCACTTCATACACAGATTTAATTTATTTGCTAATTTGCTCTAAATCCGTCTTGTCCATTTCAATTAAAGCAGTCTCTACACAGTTGTGTGTGAAGGCAATGGTACATAGATTCATTTCATAGCACGGTGTACCTCCTAATGGTTCTTTCGTTACAAATTAAATACCTCGTAGTATTTATTGTTTTCCACTTTCAAACAAAGACAGTAATACCTTGATGTTCCGTATTCAATTGAAAACTCAATGACATTGTGTAAATCAAAACTTCAGGCTTGTTTCGGTACATCTTCATTTGACTTCGAACACGGTGAACTTGTTCAGTCACCACCATATTTGAATTATGTCATTACGACACCTTGTGGTGTCATTACAAACTTGCAGCTTGTGCTGATCATGGTCAACCGTCTCACACGAAACTACACATGATTTTGTTTGGCTGGTCATTTAAACATTTCTCATGCAACTACGAATCAAGACAGTGATACACCAAATTCGCTTGTATTCCATTCGGTGTACTTTCGAAACTTAAGAATGTCAACACACTAAACCTTGCCATTCATTTATTCAGGAGATTGACAGATCATTTTACGATTACATTTGAGTTGTTGACTTTGAATTTATATAGCGGATGCTATGGTTTGTGAAAACTCATTTGCATATAGCGATCGATCGTCTGAGAATCTTACTGGTCAAAACTCCTCTTTGGTGGAACCCTGTTAGCTGGATTACACTAGACTATACGTCAAATACGTCCTGTACCTTTGACATCAAATACTAAAAGCACATACCTTTTAACCATTGGATTCATGTTGTTATATATTCCTAGATTCACCCGATGTGAATAAGTTTTGAGTCGGTTTGGTAACTATCTACCTCGGTATTATTCGTATACATACACGCATAATGAAACCCTAAGGAGATAAGGTAGTACAAATTTTGAGGACGAAATTTTCTTAACGGGGGGAGAATGTGACAACCCTCACAATTACAGGTATCCGTACAATTAATTAAAGTTAATTACGTGCTTAATGACTGTGCTTGATTACAACTGGTGACGTAAACTACTTTCGGATTTTTGTATCATACATACATATGCATCATATTTCATACAGTCACTCCATTTATTACACACAAACTTTAGTGACGCACTTGATGCACAAAGCACAGTTAGCACACTGAAGGGATAATTCGGAAACATGCTGACAATGCCAGCACATAGACAAACAATGTTTTGAGGCCAGTATGAGCCAGAGACAGGGTACTACACTAGTATGGAGTGTAGGGAACTGAGGACCATAAAACTGCGTCACTAGGTGATAGTTAAAGTGTCGGGAAGTGCCAAAAACACACTTTAAGTGCAGAATTCTACATTTATTAATAAAATTCAGCATTTTAACATGCTAGTAGGGTGCAAAAATATGACAGAATGGTCCTGTATGCTTTTCTAAGTGCCGGGGATTAAAAGTGTTACGAAAATATATATAAAAGACACTTTTTGGAATATATAAACACTTTTAACGAAACGGTATCTAACCGAACAACCGGACATCAACCGGAACACTAAATGTTTGCCAAATACATTGTTTAATTATTTCTTGGCTAGTCATGATCCCCGAACACCCTAACACCCACTAAATATCAAGTAACTAATATATGTATAAGTATACACTTGGATTCTAACCTATGATTACCAACTTAGTCACAAAATTTACATCCAACCCCCCCCCCCCTAACCGAATTCGGTCCCAAGAGGACCCACAAATAATCCTCACCATACCTCCTAAGATATTACTACATTTGTTTATTGGATCTTGCTTGTTGATGTTGCCAAAAAATAAGAAAGAAGATTATAAGTATGGGGAGCATCTCCACTACATCATTCCATATCTTCCCACCACACTCTCACTCATCTCTCCCCCTCTCTCTCTCTCTCAGCCACACCTTAACCGCCACCACCTCCACCATATCACCACCACAATCTTCCATTTTCAAGCTTCATTCAAGGTTAGAAGGTGATTCAAGGAAGCTTGCAACTTGTGGAACTTCAAGGAGCTTTGTTTCTTGCTTTTCACCATCATTTTTCATCATCTTCTTCACTAAAATCATCCCTAGCCTTTGTACTAGTAGTAAGTTCTTGTTAAACTCTAGATTCATCTTGTTTCATGGTTAAAAGTGGTAGTATGATGAGTATGCTTAAAACACTAAAGTGTAAGAACGAAAGACATAACCATGAAACTTTACATAAAGCTTACATATGGATGAAACATGAAGATGAAATGTTGTAGTAGGATGTTGTAGTGAACATGTTGATTGTATGATGATTCTTGGTTGTGTGATGTTAATCACCATATGGATCTTGTTAAATAATATTTAGAAATATGATTTAACAAGATTAGAAAGTGATTATGTGTTACATGAAATAACCACTTTCTAGTTAAATATGAACTTGAAAGAAAATGATTTTTCTTGAACTATAATTAAACAAGTAAGTTGAGGATCATGTAGATCCGGGTTCTACAAAAAGCTTTTCTAAACGAACCAAGTTCAAGAAGCGATTTTTGGAAAGACATGACTATTACAAACACTTACACCATTTTTAGAAATAAGACAAGTATGAGAATATTTTATTTACAAGTTGTAAACACTTAACTCTTTCAAGAAAATGATTTTTAAGAAATAAATACACTTTGGAAGGTAACTAAGCTCACTAAATGCTTTACCAAGTTACTACGCGTTTTCGGGATATATCAAGTTCATGATTAATATGAAACGCATATAGTTTTTGCTCTTGATAATGAAAAATTGTTTAAGGATTGATTGTTGATTTGTTTTGAAAAGAAAATGATATGATATATAGAATGGGCACCTCCGTTTACAAAGGAAACTCTGGCGAAATTTCCTAAAATTCCAACACTTGGAAAATATTTTCCAAACAAGTGTTACAAGCATACTTTTAACTTTGTGTTTCAAAATAAACTTCGCCATAAATTTTGTTACATAAATACAAAGTGTCGGAGGTTGGTTTTCATAAGTAAAAGTGGACAAATATATATATTTAGAATATATATTCTATACTGAAACGCTTGTGTGAATATTTGTATACTTTGCGGAATAGTTATATTATTTTAGGGTAAAATAATATAACTTAACAAATACCATGAAATTTACAACTCCAAAATAATACCAAAAATCACAAGGAATAAATATTTAAGTTACAAGCTTAATATTGTGAAGCCAAACACAAAAAAAAACGTAACTTACAAAATATTCCGAGAAATACTCTTATAAATATATTTTTGGTAAACGTTATTTTGGATACGAAAGAGGTAAAAATATGAGTTTTGTACGTATTACCAAGTTATATCATATTTTTGGGACGAGAGAAAATGTATTATTATTTGGGAAAGTAAAAGTATTTTTACTCGGGTTTATTAAGAAATATAGTATTTTTGGGAAAAATATATATTTTCTCGGACTGTATTGTTTTGAATCAAAATGAAGTTTATTTATATACTTCTAAGTGGGACTTAAAGATATATATATTCTTTTGGATTAACACACCGGAATACGACGCCACTACATGGCTAGATAAACAAATACAAGAATACGGATAACCATGTATGAAATACCCCATCCTTGGGAAGGAAATACGAATACGAATACTTGAGAAGTATTAATATAGAAATATTGTATAAACAATTATTCCAAAACTAAATATAATTATTATAACTTGGAATAATATCATAAACGTAACTCAAAAACATAAATGCGAAGACAAGGCATGACCCGTTCGTCTAATAGACGTTAGACAATTGTAGGTAGTCGTGTTTACTGAGGAGATTTGGGTTACAAGTACCGAAGACGCAATACAATGAGTTCATGTCCCCCTTTTCTCTTAACTGTTTTCAGTTTTATAACTTCGGGGGTGAAATACATGTTACCATTATACAGACATTTTATACATGGTATGGTTAGCTTAAGGAGGGCATACTACTTAGATCATGTGAGTGGGTAGGCTGAAACTTAAGGCCATCAATCGTCGTTGTAGGACTGAGGGACATGAGTGATAGATCTATTCGGGTGTAGTGAGCCCCACTCCTGAGTCCGCTGAGTGGACAACATGGTGACTATGTCTTACAGCCGGAAGCCCGGTACAAAATCTGCTAAGTTTGAGTCTTCCTGCATCACTTCACACATATAATGGCCTTGCAAACAATTGGTGATCTCTTTTTCCTTAATGCTACATACCAGGGACTTACATACATACTTACAACGTTACAAAGGTTTATACATATACACAAACGAACACATGAACTCGCTCAACTTTTGTTGATTTTTCAAACTACATGTATTTCAGGGAACGAAACGGATCTGGCAAGTGTATGCATGTGTCTACAAGCTGCGTGTTAAATAAAGGATGTCATTAGTGGTCGTAGAGTTTAAAAGATGTATCCTATTCCTGGACGGGATACATGTTTCTAAGCTTAGGGTTATTTAAAGTCTTTTGTTGAGTCCATGGGAACTCATTTGAACATGTTATGGTTTGTAACTAATTGGCGTCAATGTTTTCAAGACAATGGTATTGTGGTATTTTCTAAACTTTATTATGGATGAAAATCTTTTGGTTTTATCATATAGCATTGTTATGATTGATTGCTATGGTATTAAGAAGTCACACCAAATAACCACGCTTCCGCAAAAGTCAGGGTGTGACATGTGGTTTGTTTCTTACACTGCCAAGTTACCAGTCTTGGACTAAAGAATTGGCAGCCTGCAGTTGTAGATTTGGAATTGATCTTGCAGCATCCAAAATCTGAGTCTGAATAGCCCTCAAGTCTGAAATCACCATCTTTGGGATACCACAGGACTAAGCTTGGAGTTCCTTTGAGATAGCATAGGATCCTTTTCATGATCATGAGATGTGAGACTCTGGGACTTGACTGATATCGGGCCGCGAGGTAGGTTGGGTACATTAGATCGGGCCGAGATGCAGTTAAATACATAAGCGAACCAATCATGGACGGGTACAAGGTTTTGTCCACCTTATCTCCCATGAGATCCGGATTTATACCATGGTTACTCGCTAACGGGGTGGACATTGGAGCGGTCCCTGACATGCTGAATTTCTCCAGGACATCATGAACGTACTTCGTCTGATGTATGAAGATCCCCTCTGGCAGTTGATCGACATGCAGGCCGAGGAAAAACTTCATCTCACCCATAGAACTCATCTCGAACCTCTGCTTCATAACCTTCTCAAATTCTTTGCAGAGCTCGTCATTGGATGACCCAAAAATAATGTCATCAACGTAAATTTGTACTATCAGAAGATGACCATCGACTTCTTTCGTGAAGAGAGTTGCATCTACCTACCCTCGCGTGAAACCAGGGTTGTAACCCAAGATCATTTACTGGCACCCTATGCCATGACGTGGCAACGGTATACGTGATGTCGGGCCGTCACAGCGGGTCGACCATTAAAATAATTCCGAATTCCGAGCCTAGATCTGGGGATTCGCGAAAGCGAAAATCTGAGAGTTTGAGAAGAGATACCGATGAGAGGCGTAAGTAAGGAACGCGGATTGGAGAAAGCGTGTGTAGCTAACCCTAGAGAGTTGGGAAAGGATAATAGCAGGAGTAGTTTTGAGAAGCAGACTCACGAGGATAAGCAGAGAAAGTGTGCCAGATGTGGTCGGACTAGACATATGACTCGCGAGTGCTATGCTAAGAGTGCGCTGGATGGACTTACGCTCGAGGGATGCTACGAGTGGGGTGAGCAAGGACATTTCAAGAGAGATTGTCTGAAAATGAAGGGTCAGGATGCCAGGGGTAGAGCGTTCGAGCTAAACGTTGGGAAGGCACGAGACGATCTTGATGTTGTTACCGGTATGTTTCGAATCAAAAACCAATCTATGTTCATACTTTTAATACCAAAGCTGACTTGAGTTTTGTTCGAGAAACTTTGAACCATTTTTGTGTTCACCTACAAGTAAGCTGAGTATAAAGTGCCCGATAGAACTAGCAATTGGTAAGTTGATGGAAACTGGTGAGGTTGTTTGCGGTTATAGTATTTAGTTAGGTGATCGTAGTTCTAGTGTTGATTTATCTCCAGTGGTGTCACACCCCAACCGATGGCGGAATCATCGGGGCGCGGCACTGAGAGAAACAGATTGTCCAGAAGTTTTCATAACAACTATATTTAGAAAATATTTAAAGCAACACGTCCCATACCATGTCATAAATGATAATACAATTATTAAACAAAAAATCTAGTCAAATTGTCCTGTTCCGACAACTCAGATTTTTATTACAGACAATTCTTTATTGTTGACCTAGGTCTTTCCTAGCCTCGATTTCACAGCAAAGTAAGCAAATAAGCAACCTAAGCACCTGTCACATACGTTAAATTAAAAGTTAATACACATAGTGTAAAGGTGAGCATACAAGTTTAATAGATATAATAGAGTTCGAAATCGATTACGCATAACCAGCACGTACACAGAGTGAAATAAGGCATGTTAGTTATCGACATGAAACTATCGATACCAATGACTGCGGGTTGACTGCCCAAGGCAGTCCGCGATACACACTCACCACTGTGAGCCATGTAACTAATTGTCCTTAACAACCCCTGAGTGAACAGGTGCTGAGTCCAAACTATAGTACTATCGTTGCTAAGGTAGGTAGACAGCATCCATGTGTAAACATAACAAACAAGCATTCATTAAGTCACGTATAACATGCGGTAATGGTTAGCGTTAAAAGTATTACGTAGTGTGTTCGATGTGATTTAGAATAAGTAACGTATGTAACACCCAAAAGTGCGTAAAGCAAAAAGGGATCGAGTTTACTCACAGCGATTGGTGGATTGAAGGGAGCGCTAGAGAGTAAGGTTAGCCTGATCAGAACGATAGCATAAAGATAAGTGACGCGTAAAACGGTGCAGAGTGCAAGTGGTTCGGACAGTAGTTCGATCGGATGGTAGTCCGATCGGATAGCCAGTCGTTCGGGTGACAGTCCGGTCGAATGGTCATCCGATCGGGTGACCTTTCGAGTGGATTGTTTCCTCCTTTGGAAAGGATGTGTTTGTGCATGATGGCTTGACTTTTGAAGTTTTCGTTGTAGCATTTAGAAAACATAGAAGTATCACTACCTTTCAGGTCGGTCGATCGGACGAACGTTTGATCGGACGACATCCCGATTGGTTGGACACTTTAGTGAGAACAAGTTCACCACAGTTTGTCACTCGATCGGATTGTAGTCCGATCGGGTGGCAACCCTTGTGCATTGAACATGTTGAAAATTGTTTAAGTGTTGAAGTCTGAACATTACATGGTCGAGTGGTAGTCCGATCGGGTGGTAATCCGATCGGTCATCACTTCGTTCAATGTTCATCCTTCAAGGGTTTGAAAATAATGTTGAGTGTGGGGCCAAGGTGCAAGACGATCGGGTGACAACCCGATCGGGTGACAGTCCGATCGGATGGTAGTCCGATCGGACGGCATTCCGTCCTAGTCGTTCCGTTCGTCTTACACTTGGTTGTTTTGATAGTTTGCCATTTTATCGAGATGTTTTGATAACGTGTTAAGCAACAGAAACCTCGTCAATACTTGGTACTCCTGATCGGACAGGAATCACCCAAAATCCGACCAGTTAACTGTTCGAGACGGTGTTCCATGTTTAACCCAAAATCGGTAGTCTCGTGGATAGAATCTAGATCTTGAACCAACACATCCATAAGATTGAGTAGGAGGTTAGCACAAGCTCTGAATCTATCGGTTTTGAGTGCATTGAGTGTAAAAGAGTTGAAAGAAAATTGGAAAACCATCTTTTAATCCTTTTTACCGTGAATATGTTTAGATCTATGAGAGATCTTTGTTTAGTCGTGTGGAAATCATTTAGATCTAAGTTGTTCTTGGTGGATTGAAGCCAAAACATGAAGTTCTCAAGAACACCATGATGACATCATCCTAGAACACCTTGAATCTTGATTATTTCACAGTTAAAAGTTAAGATTCAAAAGATAGAAAGGTGTAGGAGTGCGTGTAGATCAAGAAAATACAAGATTTAGGTTGAGAACTTACCGGAATCGCGAGAAATCGAAGAAAAGGTGAGGTTGAAGTGTTGGTTGGACAGGAGAGCAAAAGTGGAAAGTTATGATGGTGACAGGGGGTATTTATAGGGTTTCCCAAAGTGGAAAGGGTGGTTCGATCGGGTGACAGCCTGATCGAATGGCTGGTCGATCGAGTGGTAGCTCGATCGAACAGCTGGTCGCCTGGTCGGTCAGCCATTTGGTTCGAGTGCTCGGTGCGACGAGTTTTGTTGTTCTGATTGCGATTGCGAGCGTTGTGATGCGATAGAGTTTCCTATTCAAAGTACTTTTACTCCCAACTACTATATCTAACATACAATCATCCTTAATTGACTTGTGTTTAGCGTTTGCGATTCGATTTCGATTGCATTTCGATTGATCACCACAACATACACATAAATAACATGCACAAGTAACACATAAGGCACACACACGTAAAACAATATTAAGAATGTGTGATTCGTGTTTCGAGCGCGATTGCGATAAACGATAAGCGATCAAACATGCGATAAACATCGATAAATAGCGTTAAAACCTCGATTAGTAATAGATACTCCACATAATACCACTAACGTAAACAGTAAAATAGGTTAACTACGAGTCAAAGAAGTCAAAACTGGAATTGATCAAGGAGTGACAGATTACAGTTAGCAATCTTGTCTCCCTTTGACTTCAATCTTGACTTTGACTTGGACTTTCGAACACGGGGTGTTACAAGTGGAGATGGGAAGCTTTGGCGTAGATGCGAGGATGGATTGATTATCTAAGAATGAAGCAGGGATTATCGCTTGAAGAAGCTAGCTAGGATATCTCGTCCTGATGACGGTAGAAAGGTAGTAGTTGTTCGCGGAGATCGACCGAGTCGAGTGTTGAGTATCGAGAGTTGAGGGTCGATAGTTGAGTGACGTCAGTGTTATGAGGATGCCCAAGTTGTTGCGAAAAGGATGTCCTGCGTTCTTTGTTAACATGGTGGATATAAAGGTCAGATGTAGGAATATCGAAGAGATTCCTATTGTTCGTGATTATCTAGAAGTTTTCCTAAAAAGACTTATCTGGATTGCCCCCTGTGAGACAGGTCGAATTTCGGATCGATCTAGCACCCGGTGCTACACCGGTTTGCAAAATCTCCTTATAGATTAAGCACCGTTAGAAATGAAGGAAATGTCAAATCAGCTTCAAGAGCTATTGGACAAGGGTTTTATTCGATCAAGCTTTTCGCTGTGAGAAGAAAGGATGGATCCTTCAAGATGTGTGTTGATTTTAGAAAGCTGAACAAGTTGACTATCAAGAATCGGTACCCTTTACCGAGAATTGACGATTTGTTCAATCAAGCTACCGGGATCTAGCTACTACACGAAGATCGATCAACGATTAGGATATCATCAGTTGAAGGTTGCTGACGAAGATATTCCGAGGACAGCTTTTTGAACACAATATGGCCATTACGAGTTATTGTCATGCCTCTTGACTAAATTAATGCGCCATTTATATTCATGGGTCTCGTGAACAGGGTATGGAAACCCTAATCAGATGAATTTGTGATAATATTCATCGACGACATACTTGCTTATACACGAACCAAAGGGAAATCATGAGTAACGTTCGAAGTTAACTATGGAGTTGGTGAATGATGAGGAGCGCCAAAGACCCCGTCGGGAGTATGATGATCCATATGACTAGCTAGGTGCTACCAGAGATTTATTGAGAATTTCTCTAAATTAGTGCAGCCTTCGACACTAATAACCCCAAAAGGAAAAGGGAAATTGATTGGACAACAAGATAGTAGGAAGCTTTTAGGACCTTTGAAAGAAAAGTTGGGAGCGTGTATGATGGACTCCAAAGGAAGTTAAGATACTCACATGCCCTTGGCAGAGATATCTTACAATAATAATTAACACGCTAGTATTTAGGTTTCTCCGTTTGAAACTTTGCATGGATAGAAGTTTTGATTGTCACTTCGTGGAGTTAACGTGACAAAGGACAATTAACCAGACCCGAGTTATCTAGGAAACCAGCGACAGGATTTGCCTAGATCAAGGGAAGGTTAAAAGTCACCAACTGATCAACAGAAGGATTACATGGACAATTGAAGGAACTATTGCGATTCCAGATTGAAGATTTGGTTCCGATAAAGGAGTTATCTTGCAGAAGTGCTATTAGGTTTAGCAGAGAGAAGAAGAGTTGAGCCACAATGATTAGGTCCTTTCAAGAGCCCATCTTGAGTTGGATCAGTCGCTTATAGGCTCAAGTTACCATAAGGACTGAGTAGTGTACATGAAGTTTTGTTTGGTCAAGTTTGAGGAAGTGTATAATGGATAATACACTGATTTTGTACTTTATAGAGAGATTTGTTTGAAAGAAAAACGGAAGTTTATCGAAGCACCGTAGAAACAGTACGTATAGTTAGAAGAGTTATGCTAATAACTGGACAGGTGATTACAGCATTCTAGTCGTGTATGCGATTTATTGATTTGGCGATTTGTGGATATCTGAAATGAATGCAATAAGGAAGGAAGACGAGTTTATGAGATTTGATTCTTTCGAGAGCCCATCTCGAGTTGGATCAATCAGGTGTAAACTCAGACTATCTTAGGTACGGGGTTATGTATATGTAAATATACGTATGTAGAACCCGAATTGATGGAATTTTGACTTAATCTTCTTGATTAAGTGCTTGTAAATGTCGAACCTTGAAAAGGGTGGAGAGCGTTGAGAAGTGAGATTAGGAATTGAGGATATGTGTAATATAGGTCTACAAAGATTCTTCGTAAGAATCAAAGTTTCTCACAGAAACTACAAGACCATATTCATCAAGCTTGTTTTTACTGTTTCCACTTAGTGTGAAAACAAAACCTGTAGAGTAAAATTTCGGGGACGAAATTTCCTAAACAGGGGGAAACTGTGACACCCGGTTTTTCAGGCCGTACCGTATAATTGTAACACGTGATGTGAATAGGTAACAGGGCTGTATTTGACTGGTTGTGATGTTTATATGTGAAATTTAATGAATTGGTAAAATTAAACTTTGATAAAAATTATTTTGGCAACGGTAAGATAAACGCTTATCGCGTAACGATTAAAATGTGAAACGAACGTCGGTGACCACCCGATCAGTGTTAAAATCCTAAAAATAGTCTATTATGATTAGAATAGTAATTTTAATCATATTCGTGAGGAAGAATAAATTAAAACGCTAAGAAACTCTATTTTTCGAGTTTAAGCGCGTACTGCGCGATGCAACGCGTGTACCGACAAAATAATGTCAACACAGCCTGTCAAGGCAACCGATAATCATTTTAGTAATAATTTTATGAGTTTATTACTTTAGAATGACAAAAATAAATAAAAACGCATAAATCCCTATTTTTGCGATTTTAAGCGCGTACCGCGCAGCATAGCGCGCATATTGCCAAATACCGACAACGTAGCCAGTCCAGGCAAACAAAATATTGTTCATTAATATTTTGGTGAGATTATTTTTATAGAGTATTAAAAATAATTTAAAACGCACTAAACGGGATTAAAACACTAGATAAAATACCTGGTATCCAGTAAAATACCAGTTTTTGAGAGAGAGAGTAAAATGTGGCAGCCATGCATAAAGATTATCTCTCCTCTCTCATGACTCTATTGGATGGAAAATAGGTGCACATATTCCCATCTTCTATAATCTTCTCAAATATGTTAAAACCAAGAAATGAGATCAAAAGTACTCCAACTCTCTCTCACTAAACATTTCAGCCGAAAACACCCCCCATATCACATTAATTTCGAAATTTGAACATTGTTCTTGAATGTTCATACTCATTTCAAAGTGTCTTCAAGTCCCTTTAATGGTTTAGAAGTGATTCCATGGTGTTTCAAGCAACAATCAAGACCCACACCATCAATATTTACTAAAAATCATTTAAGAACTTGAAGGTATAAAATTTATAATAAAAACCTCGTTTTTGATTTTTGATGTTCTTGAAGGTGATGAAAGTTTCACTTGTTCTTGAGTTTAATCACAAAACTTGAAAACTAAAAACAAAAGGATTTTTGAAAGAAATAAAAATGGGTATATATATGGCCGTGAGTTTGTGTGTGTGTGTAAATGATTGTGTTTTGATTTTGATTGAAAGATTCATGATAAACATGTTACTTGAAAAATAGGATGCATGTAAGAATCAAATATGTCATAAAGGAATGTTTTAAAAAGGGTTCCAAGATTTGAAAGTAACATGATAAAAAGTGAACTTTTGGAAGTTCGTGTGAGTATATAAATTTCATGTATATGTATGTATATGTGTATGCATGCATGTAATTTTTAGTCATATATACTTATAAATGTAAGAACACTTGCATTATGTATGAATGATTATGTGATGATGGATGATATAGGTTATAATTTGTAATAACATGGATTTAATATGTTCTTTAGTATGATTAGATCATAGATCATGATGTTGATGTTGTATGAGTGCATTAGATGCACATACATGAACATGCATAATGATATCAAAGCATGAAATGATGATTTAAACATGATTTGATAAAAATGATTTTTGATCAGATTATAAATACTAAAATATGATTATTTTGAAGTGTTTAATAATATAAAACTTTGTCATAAAGTTTACTAGTCTTGCATGATGTACTTGGTGCATTAGGAGTTGTAAAATACGTGAAATCACATGATTTATGTGACTTACACAAAAACTGCACTAATCTGATTATGAACACTATTTTAATCAGTAAATAACATGTATTGTGTTAAAATATCAAGTCATTTCGAGTTGGGATGGTTATAGAAACGTTTAGCACAAAACTATGCGTTAAAATGTTCAAAAATCGGCTTTTCGAGTGATTTTTATAAAACTGATTTAGATCAGTAAGTAAACTAATATTTTTAGTTTAAAAATAAGTATTTTAACTAATTTTAAGTTTACTTGGTGTTTGGTTAGTCATACGTGACTTCCGACGCCCGAAAACGTTACCGAATCGCTAAAATACGCATTTTTCTATGTGCACTAGTATGGGTAAAATTTTGGGTAAACCTTATGTGTTAAAATGTGTAATGTGATTTAAAACATGAGAATGTGAAAATATGATTGGTTTTAACATGATTTTATAGATTCGAATTATGCATGTATATTTGTGCGTTTTGTACGGTAGAAACGGTAAAAATCGCGTTAAATGTGTAACTTGTTTATCGAGCATGAGATGTAAAGGATATATTTTATGTATATTTTATTTAAAAATGACAAAATAAATAAGTTAACGAGATTTCGCGTGTTTCGGTGTTAAATTATGTGAACGTTTATGTATATATATTACGACGCGCAAATCGTAGATATATTGCGTATAAACGGGAGAGTTAACGGATTTACACAATAATGGTCACCAATAAAATCGTTCAAGTTGCAAAATCACAAAATATATATATATATATATGGACTCATATATATATTAACATGCCAACATAATAAAAAATGATAACTTTTCTAGAAAATCTCAAAGTTATGTAATAATTCTAAGAAACGGAGAAACTTAGGATTTTTGTGTTATATGTACTGATTTAAAATCGTTCCTATATATACATATAATAGGACGTGTAGAAATCAATCTCTAGGATTGCGCTATTTAAAATACGCACCCAAAGGTGAGTGTCACTAAACCCCTCTTTTTACTATTTTGTATATATTTTGGGGGTTGAACACGTCATTAAAAGGGTTTAATAATGTTTTCGAAATAAAACATACCTTTTAATATAAAATATATATTTTCTCTAAAAATATATGAAATTTGATAAGTTATACGTTTCGAAGTAAAACGTTTTTTTATGAATGAATATTGTATGTACGGTATTTCTTAAGTGAAACAAGACCGTACAGTTGGGGACGAATTCTTGATTGGGTCTCATATGATGGAAAGTAAGGGGAATTCGTACAACGTCGTGTATTAAATTGTCATATTAGTAGGATATATATATTGTACGTGAGGTAGACATCATATTGTTCTCAAAGAGAGAACTCTGCGCCCATGATGTCATTTAATCAGTTAAGTATTGCACGCGATGAATTGTTGTAAATCTATCGGGTTGACAACCCCGTCGTGACCGGTCGCCCCGTGTCAAGTCAAACGACGAATTAATATTCTGTTTATTGTCTATCTTTGATTATCCCTGCACGGTTAATATATAGTTCGTATCGTCTAGCTAACATACGAGTCTGAAAGTTGACGCAATAATTTACTATACAAAACTTGGGCAATATATATATTACAGTTGTCGGATTGATGAACCGACGGAATGCCCATGGATTTTTATTAAGGAAGTAAAACGGACTTTCAAAATTATATGGATGTTTTCAAATAAACACCTAATCAGAAAGTTTTCATTGGATTAAAATTGCTTGTAAGTGAATACGTGAACTCACCTTCCTTTGTGTTGACACTTGATTTTAAAGTGTTCTACAGGTACTTGAGTTCGGCTTCGGGAGTTATGGCGTATCTTGTGGTTGTTGATGCATGATTTGTCACTTAAATATATTGGACTATTTTTAAAAACTTTCTGGGACAAATGTAATAAGATTCGTAAGGATCAAAGACAATTTAACTGTGTCGTGGTTGTGTCATTTTACGGGACGCCATGCTTAAAAAATTATGTTTTAATTAAGTTAATATATCCAACACTATAATGCATCAAACATCAAGATAGAAATGGGCACCAGCTTCCGTCACCACTACGTTTTATATTCCGCTGCGACGTATTTTGGGGTGTGACACTGGAGACGTTACGTCGGACTAGACAGGGGTGGAAAAACACAAAAATACAATACGTGGGACCTGTCGCCTTTCTTACGGTAAGTTTTACTATATTTGTTAACAATATAAACAAACATAAATAAATACGTATTCTAAGTAAAAATTACCTCTTTTTTATATTTAAACAGCTTTTGTACACACATGAGTACAACAAGAGGCGTCGAATATTCGAGCAAGTCGTCAAGATGCCGGTTGTTCGTTATGTAACATCTGAGTTGATTGATAAAGTTGAAGAACATGTTTCAAATAACGGACCTCTGATGGATAATGAAGTTGAAAATGATTTTGAACCAGATCAAGAGCAGGGTCATTCAACGGAGGATTATACAATACCACCCGTTGACGCCACAAAAAGCTACAGAAAAAAATGTGCCTGCAATAGAAAACGAAGAGGACCCTTACGGGCACACAGATGATATGCTTGATTTCAGCGTTGACATGCCGGAAACTTCGCAATTGAACCTTGTGATGGGAGTTGGAACACAGACACAGAAAATGATGGACTATTGCAACACTCCTGTTCAACTTTCTCATGGTGTAATATACGGTTCAGAGCAGCAACAACAACGATGTGCTTTGAACATCAATAAACGGGTATGCCTATCAATATTAATTTCATTAATTTTTACATACAAAACATTGATGATATTCTCATCGGATTATTATACCAAAAATATTACAGAATCTGTTGAAACGAATGACGAGCAACATCAAAAAAATACAATGCACTTGTTCAACTTTTTCAAGAAATGAACAACTTGGTTTCGGATGCAAAAACAAAGTGTTTTTGGGATCCGGAAATTATGCAAGTGTGTAAGCAGTGGGAAGACACGTTTCGAAGTACACTAGTTTGTGTGCCGCCTGATTCAGTTCGAGAGCCTCAATCTGCAGCTTATGATGTTGATCAAGAAGATATTGCAAATGTAGAATGTAGAGGGGATGCAGAAGTTTATGAAGTCATAGCCAATGTTGTGGACAGTGTGAGACACATGGAATCAGAAGGTAAAACATGCGATTTCATAGTACACATGTGATTTCATATACACATGTTATTTCATATACACATGCGATTTCATGAACACATGCGATTTCATGTATATATTTGAATTCATATACACATGCGATTTCATGTATAACCTGCGATTTTGATTCTGGCTTATTTAACTTCAAAAATTTGTGTGTAGGACTACTGCAACTAGATGATGGAGGAGTAACAAAGACATGTGATGGGGGAGTAACAGACACCTTTTTGCAAACTATGGAATAGGGTGTATACGTTTACAAATCACAAGTGCGGGGTAAAAGCTTTTATTACAATATAAAAAAAAGAACACAAGCTTATTTTTTTTAACTACCACTCTGTTGCAGAAAGTGGTGAAACTGAGATGGAAGCAGAAGTGAATTTAGCAAAATCTACACAACACCTTCCAGAAAAACATACTTCCACAGGTACAAAATTTTATTACAATAAAAAAGGGTAAACTTTTAACATTTTTTACTAAAACAATTCGAAACACGCTTGCAGATTTTGGGCCAAACAATGAACATATATCTGAAACCGAAGTGGAAGTAGTTAATTTAGCAGATACTACACAATAGCAACCACAAGAAGAGGATTCGGGTATCGAAAGTGAAAAAGAAAGAGACGTGGTATGACCTTTGGTGACGGCTGAAGAATTGCAATCAGTTGAGTCACTTTTGAGCCTGGCACCCAACCTAGTAGTACACAAGGGAAGGAACCCAGGTAGGGAGAAACAGGTCTCAAATCCAGCTGAAAAACAACCACCTGCAAAACAAAAAGCGGGAAAAAGGGACGTGGAGAACAAAAAAAGGAGGAACCAAAGGGGTTAAATGAACTCGTTTATAAAACAATAGAACTCGCAAAAACTCGAAATCAAAAAAGGTATGCAGACCTTGGAGATGTGTTATGTTCCCTTTTTTGCAACAGAGTGGTTAATATGCATGAAGCACTCCTAGATCGAGAATTGAGTGTGATTGGATACACATTTGCTACGCTTATGGGAACAGAGTAAGTAAACAATTAGATCAACTAAAAACATGTATATATATGCTCAAAAAGTTAATTATATAATGTTTGCCTGGCAGATCAGTAGTTTACCGATCAAAAACTGGGGTTTACACATACAAAGCTATCTTCGAAAGCTTCTATAGAAATCAATATGTAGCAGCAAACGGAATCGATGCATTTGTGGATGTTCTCAACCTTGAAGAGAAGAAGAGGGATATAAAATCATCACCATACAGACTCTTCTTGTATAGTACAATGATGGTATGTTTCTGATTTTAGACCAATATGATTTAGCATTTGCATGTTTATCTAAACATTTTCGCATGGCATATCCAATATAAAATCTCATGTTCAGTAATTTCGCATACACATGTAAGAATTTCGCATGTAAAAAACATTTCAGAAATTTCGCATTCACAATTAAGCATTTCGCATGTAAAATATTTTCACATGGTAATAATTTCGCATGTATACTCACATGGTAAATACATTACTTGACCTTACTTGTGATTACTTAACTGCAGCCAGATATCATGTACAATAATAACTACACCGACAACCAATGGCTAAACGTATTTACTTCAAATCTTGAAGACATCTTACATAAATATAAGGTAAAGAAACTTGGATTAGTTGACCTCCTGTTTATTCCAGTACTTCAAGGTGATCATTTCTATTGCATGTGCTTCCACATGAAAACCGACCAAGTCAAATTGATTGACAACTCAGCAATTAAACAAGAGTTTCATGATAGATACAAAGGGCTTCCAAACACCCTAGTAATACCAAATTTGTTCATATCCATGTTATATTTATGTAAAACTATTGACACAATGTTTCTATGTTACAGAGAAGGGTATTGGCTTTATACCTGCAAAAGGCCTTAAAAACAACACCATCTATCAAAAAACTTGAAGAATCACCTATAGAAAGAAAAGAGATGGAGTGGAGAACTCTTACTAAAGGTGTAGATTGTGGGTGTTTACAATGCGACATATGGAAACATACAAGGGGAAAACACCGTGGATGTCTGGGTTTGTTAACGAAGATGAGGTAAACAATAGACAAAATTCATAACTCCATCTCCTAAGACACATATATCTTAGTAAGATTATTCTATCCGAGTACAATCTGGAGCGTCAACGAATAATTAAAGAGACAAATGCATTCGATAAAAGGCCGGACAGGGACACATATATGAAAGTTTTGGATGTAAAAATCCCAGAGATGTTGAAAGAATACTTTCAAATGCCAGAATAAACTTGTTTGATGTTGGATTATTGTACTTATTGCATTAGTTTTTTTATTTTGAAATCGCATATTTGAAGTATTTGAAACATGACATTGGAAGATTTATAATATGCGAACTATGGAAACATAACATGCGAAATTATATTCTACACCATAACATAACATAACATAACATAACATAACATGCGAAATTCAGGAAAACAAGAAAAGATATAAGTACAAAATTTACATGTTTTATTAGATAACCACTTGAACAGAAAAAGTACAAAGATACAAATCAACAAAGTCATCCGAAAGATGAAAGAAACTTCATTTTCATGTCCATCGAGCATCTTAAAATAGTTATTGAATCCGCCAGCTCTTTCAACTGCTTCTCATCCTTCACACCTAGATCAACCATGAACATAACAACGATTTCTCGAAGACTACTCACTTGCATCTGAGAAAACAAGTTCACAATTTCTTGTATTCTCTTCATGATTTCTGTTACACGATAAAGATTGGTTTCCAACATCTCTTGACATGAGCGATCCTCTTGAATTTGTTCCTGAACCCTTTTCCTCAAAGACTGTTTGATACTTGAATCAGAACAGGAGGCAGAAGAGGATCTTGGGAGGTCTGTCATTTTTTTAGAAGATAAGAAATAAGTGGTTTGAGATTGGGATAGAAAGAGAAAACTCTATATGAAAACAAAACACAATGTGTACTAAATTATTGATATGAATTATTCAACCGGGTTCAAAAAAATTAATTATACCACGGATTCCCATCAGTTTATTGGAAAAGTGCAGAGTTTATGCAAGGTAGCATATGTTCCTAGGAACACGACATGTTGAATACCCATTTTGGCAGTTTCTTTACTAAAAATACACCATGTGTTATGTAATGGCATTTTATTGTATATCCTCCGCTTGGATTGATAATGGGTCGGGTTCGGACCGGGTGTTGGTAATCCCATACCCGTACAAGGTTACAAAATCGCGTCACATACCCGACCCAATACCCGTCGGATATTTGTCGGGTAATTACCTGTCGGGTATCGGGTCTACCTGCGGGTATCCAGTTTATCCGTTAGTTTGTTAAAAGATATACGTTTGGATTTCTAAATACATTTTTTACTATTGTAATTATTATATTATTTTATTTACACAACAACTATTATTAATAAAAAATGTACATTACATACATATAAGTTTTATCATAAATTAATAATAACTTTATAATACTTATATACTCACATGCATATACTTCACAATATACAAAATATAAATACTATTATCAAATGCATATACTAAAAGAATTTTTTTTTACATTATGAACATACTAAAATAAATCACTAATAAACAAGGGTTAATGGAAAATAAAAGTATAAATTAAAAAAATCGGGTATATAGTTCGGGTAAACGGGTATGTGGTTTCGGGTAATCGGGTCAGATATCACCTAATCCCATACCCGTGAAAATTTTTAAAACTAATCCCATACCCAGCCCAATACCCGTTGGGTATCGTGTATACCTGTCCCATTTGTGTTGGGTTCCGGATATACCCATTTGGCGCTTTGTGTACAGGATACATAGGGCATGTTTGGCTAAGCTTAATTAACTTAAAAGGAACTTTTTGTGAGAGGACTTATTGACTTATTACTTTTTGAAAAGGAGTTTTTAAAAAAGTGTTTGGATTAGCTTATAGGGTGGGAAAAGCCAATAAGTCAATCAGTTGATTTTTAAAAAGTGTTTGGCTTACCTTATTGATGTAAAATGACTAAAAGGACTCAAAAAGTTATAAGTTGCTCAAAAAGTCACACCATCCTAACTTCTCAAAAATGACTTTTTCTTTTTTATTAAAAGTCATTTTGAAAAGTCCTTTTAGGTTTCCTAAACACAAAATCTTCTTATTAGCTTTTTGAAAAAGCTAATAAGTCAATAAGTTGGTTTAAAAAGCTTAGCCAAACATGCCCATAATGCTATGCTATTTTACTCAAGCTTTACTCTACATCGTCGTAGAATCATCTGTTGGAAAATGTGTTGTGATACCCTGTAGTTTTTTAACAAAGTACAAGTTATTGTATCATAAGAACTAGAGATATTTTTAATGACGGGTGTCCCACAACACTTCATCATTGTCTTTAACTAGGTTTAAAGAAATTCGTCACGTTGCGTTGAATTTCTTTTGTATTTAGTCGGTGTTTACATGTGTTTTAAAATCACTACGAGCGTGTTGCGAACGAAACTGCTGACAAGAATAAAAATAAAAGGTAGAAAAAAACACTAAAAGATAACCGAAAGAAAATCAACAAAAAAGTTGTATGGTAACGATGTTGTTCGTATGAAACCCGTGGTCAGAGATGAGCAAATTGTTCTGGTTACCGGTACCAAATTTGCCAAACCGAAAGATCTTAAGTACCAATTTGGTACCGACTTTTGGCGTTCCTGGTACTGGTTCACTACCGTTTTTTACCTTCATATATCGGTACCGTAACTAGTATTTTCGGTATCAGTACCGATTCTGTATCGATTGGCACCGAGCTCATCTCTACCCCTGAAACTAAAAAAGAAAAAATTAAAAGTTGAACAAAATCAACAAATAAAAAGTTGTATGACACCGTTATTCGTATGGTAACCGTGATCAAGTATGAGCAAATGGTACCGGGTAGCAGTACTGAATTTCCTGAACCAAAAGATTTCCAATATCAATTCGTCACCAACTTTTGGCGTTTTCTGTATTAGTGCCAGTTTTTACCTTCATGTACTGATATCGAACAGGACCGTACAGGTATTTTCAATACCAGTACTGGTTCGATGCCGGTTGACACCAAGCTTATTCCAACCCCTGATATTAAAAAAAAAGATTAAAGTTAAAAAGTAAAGGAAATAACTATTATTATAATATTAAAATAATAAAAGTATTAAAAAGACTATATATTATTATAATATTGAAATAACCAGTGTTGCAAAAATCGCGATTACTCGGCGATTAATCGCCGACTAGTCGCTAGTCGGACTCCTACTGAGTAATTTTTCACTAATCAATCAAAAAATCGCGAGTCGGTCAAAGCCGGTCCAAGCCGCCCTAGTCGGCCCAAGATTACAACTTTAGCCTTAGTCGAACAAAGAGGATGAAGTAGACGAGGAGATTGAATACGAGTCGGATGGTGTCGAAATCATTGAATACTACGGGGATGACGATTACATTTGAGCTATTTGTTAATGTTTGAATTTTAAGTACTGAGACTTGTTATGTTATGACTTATATGTAAGTTTAGTTTGTATTTTGAACTACTTTTACCTTTTTAAGTATTATATTGATATGGATGTGTGAGTATATATATACATATTTATAAAAGAATAAAATTTACATATAAAGTTCCGATCCGATTAATCCCGAGTAGTCGCTAGTCACTACCTCACCGGCCGACTAGCGACTAGCGAGTTCTCCAACCTTGAAAATAACTATTCATTTCAATTCGTTTATTAATATATAGTAATATATAGTAGTTGAGCATCTACGTTGCTCATTTTCTAACAATATGCTTATGAGTTAAGAGAAAACTATGTGTTAATACATGTGATCGCCTCTAGTAAGAAAATGCTTGAGACAAAAAGTAAAAAACAAAAAAATATTGTAGATGTGGTTTTGTTAAAAAGAGTTAGGCCCAAACAGGGGCGTAGGTTAGAGGGGGGGGGGGTATGTTGGAATTATATGTACGGGTTCGATAAGTCAACCCTGCTGACCGAGCTATGACCCGTAAGAGTTACACCTTGGGCAATGAACACTAAATCCACTTAACTCGATTAACTGGTAATCACGAACAATTAACGAGATAAACGGACTTATTATTTATACTATTTATAAATAATATGTATAACGTTTATTCTGTTGTTCTCGGGCTTTATTGCGTCTTGAACCTGTACTACCTATATTAGGTTTGGTACCCGGGTAATTATTAAATTATTATATTTAATAATTCGTTGATAATAGTTTGACATATTATATGCTCATCTCCTGTTTGAATTAAATGCTCATCTCCTATTGGTATTAAATGCTCATCTCCTGTATGCATTCAATGCTATCTTTGGTATTAAATTCAAAAGGAGACTTTAATGCATGCTTTTCTAATATAAGACTAGACCCAATACAGACGATTGAACAATTCACAAAAAGGGAAGTTTTTTTTGAAGGTTCAATTATTGTTTTGGCTTGAAGTTTAAAACTGGCAACATTTCTTTTTCGAGCAGTTAGTGTTTCAAAGAAAAAAAAAGGTCTCAAGTATTATTCAATCGCTGCTGTTCAGTTGAACACCACCGGTTACCAGACGCACCCCGTTTTAGTTCGTGTTCTAGCAACTCGTTCATTGTACCTCGGTGTCTCACACGGTTAATTATTAACCACAAGGGTATTTTTTTTTCTCATCGGTAGATTAATTATTTTATATACCATATTTGCATGTTTGTAACCATGATCCTGTTTGGTTCACTTTTGGTGTTAATTATTATATATATTCCGCTGCGTTTATTAATTACCTTTTTAATTAATAAAATATATCAAACCAGTTTTTGATAAAAGTAAAATTGACACCTATGAAACCCAACAGTGGTATCAGAGCCACGCTTACAACATGCAAATCGGTTCCGGTCCTTTTAACCGGAATTAGAATACAAACTTTAATTTTATTAAAGTTTCTATTCTAAATATTTTAAGGGCAACTTTAATTTTGGTTAACATTTTATTTGTTTTGCTTAACCAAAAGATTGCCCGGTATTTTTTTTGTGATTGTTGTGGAATATGTAAATCTGGCCCGACCTTATTTTATGGTTGTATATTTTATTCGGTTTTGTAATTATTATTTTTTGCCACTGAGATGGTTCAAAGTTGTAATAATTAATTTATTAATTTGGCCCGTCATGTGGTTCAAATTTGTAATAGATAGTTCTTTTTGTCTTTGTTATATTTACTTGTTAAATATTGTTGATATGAAGACCCGAAGAAAACCGAATGCCAAGAGGAGTCTTGGAGTTAGTGGGAGTTGCTCGAAACAACAAGATGCACTCAAGTCCATCCTTGTGGTTGTTTGTGTGTTGTGACCCCGTGACCCGTTTGATCTTGCTATAAGGCTCTAGCAAGATCGGACAATTTTTGGCCATATAGATTTACATATTTATTTTGCTATTGTGGTTGCTTTTATCTTATAATTTGTTATAACATAACCAACCCAAATACCAACATGATTTTAAAAAGAGTTTTAAAATATCAAAAACAATCACATTAAAACAAGTTCTAAATTGTTTTTACAACTTGTTAAAGTTTTTTTTTGTAATAAAACAAAGGTTGTTTTTGAAACAAATAATAACCAATTAAGTTTTGCAAATTAAACTAGTTTTTATTTTCAAAACTGTTAACTTAATAGTTTTCTATTAACTTAAAATTGGTTATTCCAAGTCGCGACAAACTTAGTTTTAATAAGTTATTTAAAACTAAGAGTCCTGAGAGATGAAAGGGTTCATCAAGTTGTCACGACTAAAATATATACTAAAATTGGCTCTTGCGACCCTATTTGGTAAATATTAAAATTAACCCATAATTAAAATCAATAGTCTATGCCATCCTATCACAAGCTACACCTGGAACGTAATGCGAACCATCAGTGTTTGGAGCCACAGCACCGCACTTGATGTCTAGCTTATCCTTCCAAGGTACAAGGGTTTCGTTGACACATCCGGCCCTTCCACAAGTACCTTCTTTTAGGACGACTATTACTTTTTCTTTTCTCATCACATGCTCCAGCTGTCTCGAAAGTAAAAGGTCAGCATAGATGAGGCTAAACGTATCAATGCATAGACAAGAGTTGTCTTAGCGGCCTCATATCCAAGAGTTGTGCAATTCTCACAATTGACACTCGTTGTCAGTCTGCCTAGTCACTTATTAAAGTGTATGCCACAGCTGCCTTTAATACTGATTTAGCCAGATTCTCATTCCTTGCTTTAATTACTGTAATGGGTCATTAATTAAATAAGGATATATACATCGAAAATACTAATTAAATAATTTTTGCTTAACATATGTCTAATGAAAACAACTCCTCTTTTGCTCTCAAGTCCATACTTGAGAAAGACAAACTGAATAACACCAATTTTCTTGAGTGGCACCGCAACTTGAGAATTGTTCTCAAAATGGCAAAGAAGCTTTATGTTTTGGAAACCCCAATCCCAGCTGCACCTGAAAATAATACTGCTGCTGCGAAGAAGGCTTTCGACAAACACACAGAAGATGCCATAGAAGTTGCTTGCCTCATGCAAGCCACCATGTCCCAGATCTCCAAAAGAATATGGACGACATGAATGCCTTTGACATGATTGAGCAACTCAAGGGCATGTTCCAGAAACAAGCCCGTCAGGAACGCTATGACACCATGAAACAGCTTATAAGCTGTAGAATGCAAGATCCTCAGTTAGTGCTCATGTCCTCAAGATGAAAGGCTACATCGATCAACTAAACAAACTTGGTTATCCTCTCCTAGATGAGATGGCTGTTGACTTCATTCTCAACTCTCTTTCCAGTCACTATGATCAATTTGTTATGAACTTTAACATGAATGACTGGGTAAAGACAGTGCCAGAGCTACATGGGATGCTCAAAACGGCAGAGATGAACATTTCCAACAAAACAAACCAAGTGTTAATGATTCGATCTGGTGGTGTTAAGAAGCCCAAAACAAAGAAGAAAAGTTATAACAGCAAAAACAAAGGAAAGGCTCCTGTTGCTGCCAAACCTGCCACCAACAAGAGTAAGCAAGCTGTGAAAGCCCCTCTTCCTGAAGAGCGGCAATGCTATGAGTGTAACAAGATGGGGCACTGGAAACGTAACTGCCCCGAGTATCTTGCCAAGCTCAAGGTGAAGAAGGCTAATGGAGAAGGCACTTCTTCAGGTATTCTAATATATGTTATTTAACTTTTCACTGTTTCTAGCAACACATGGGTATTTGATACCGGATGTGCTTATCACATCGTTAATGTCTTGCAGGAGCCTGAGAAGTGGAGGAAACTGAAACCAGGAAGCATGGAGCTAATTGTTGGCGATGGAAATAAAGTCCCAGTTCTAGCAACTGGCACATTTAACCTTACATGTCCTTCTGGTCTTGTTGTTGTTTTGAACAATTGTCTTTTTGCACCTGGTTTGACCAGGAACATCATTTCAGTTTCGTTGTTGTTTGAACAAGGTTTTAAGTACGCTTTTAATGGTATTGCTATTTCTGCCTACTTGAATAATATTTTTTATTTTGAGGCTAAACCTCGAAATGGTATTTATGAGATAAATGTTCAAACTAACAATAATATATATAATCTTTCTAAACGTAACAAAGTTGGTATTAATGAAACCTTTCTATGGCATTGTAGACTTGGCCACATAAGTAAGGCACGCATAAAATGGCTCCAATCCAATGGGATTCTTGAATCCACTGGACAGGACTCCTTTGATGATTGCGAATCTTGCTTAGCTGGCATACTCACAAAACGTCCCTTCACTGGTATTAGTGAACGGGCCAATGGTCTGCTAGGACTCATTCACACTGATGTATGTGGCCCTTTCAGAACCATGACAAGAAACCATGAAAGATACTTCGTTACTTTCATCGACGATTATAGTCGATATGCTTATGTCTATCTTATGAAGCATAAGCATGAAACTTTTGAAAAGTTCAAAGAGTTTCAAAATGAAGTAGAAAACCAGCTTACTAGAAAGATAAAAATACTTCGATCAGATCGAGGTGGCGAATACCTCAGCTTAGAGTTCCTCAATCATCTCAAAGGGTGTGGAATAATTTCAGAACCCACTCCACCTGGCACACCCCAACTTAATGGCGTGAGCGAGAGGAGAAATCGAACCCTACTTAATATGGTTCGATCGATTATGTGTAGAACTAACTTGGCTCACTCCTTTTGGGGTTATGCTCTTATGACTGCCGCCCGCATTGTCAATCTGGCTCCGACTAAAAAGGTAAACAAAACCCCATATGAGATATGGCATGGGCGTAAACCCGATTTGGAATACCTAAAAGTATGGGGATGTGATGCATACATCACCAGTGATGCTGATGATAAGCTCGATCCTCGAGGCGAAAAGGTTGTTTTCGTCGAATACTATAAAAGAAGCGGATATTATTTCTACCATCCTGATGCAAATGTTATTTCCATCAAAAGGAAGGGACACTTTCTCGAGGAAGAACTTCTTAATCGAGGAACTGGAAATAATGTGGTTGATCTTGAAGAAATTCAAGAATCAACAACAACCACTGATGAATTCGGAACGTCTGAACAACAAGAAATTGTTGCTGATAAATCAGACATGAACACAGGCGTTCGCAGAAGTAGCAGGACTCGTAAAGAACCTGACAGATACCTTTGGAATCTCGAAGGTGCTGAAGTCTTGGTAGTAGATGAATCTAATGATGAACCTACTAACTACAAATCTGCTATCTCAGATCATGAATCTGCGAAATGGCTGGAAGCCATGAACGTTGAGATGCAATCTATGCGTGATAATCAAGTCTGGGACTTGGTTGAGCTACCCCCCGAATCTCGGGCAGTAGGGAGCAAATGGATTTTCAAGAGAAAAACCGATATGCATGGAAATGTACACACTTTTAAAGCACGGCTAGTTGCGAAGGGTTTCACTCAAACTCAGGGTATTGACTATGATGAAACCTTCTCGCCCGTTGCTATGATCAAATCGATCAGGATATTGCTTGCCATAGCCGCGTACTATGACTACGAGATATGGCAAATGGATGTCAAAATTTCTTTTCTTAATGGGCATCTCTCTGAAGATGTCTATATGGTTCAGCCTGAAGGTTTTGTCGATCCCAAATATCCAAGTAGGGTGTGTAAGCTGAATAAGTCCGTTTATGGACTCAAACAGGCATCTCGTAGCTGGAATCTTCGTTTTGACCAGAAGATCAAAGAGTTTGGTTTTGTCAAGAATGAAGATGAGCCTTGTGTTTACAGAAAGGCTAGTGGGAGCACCATATCATTCCTCATACTGTATGTGGATGATATACTAATCATTGGAAATAACATCCCTATGCTTAATGAAGTTAAACACTATTTGGGATCTTGTTTCGCAATGAAAGATCTTGGAGAAGCAGCTTATATTCTGGGAATCAAGATCTACAGAGATAGATCTAAGCGGCTTCTAGGGCTAAGTCAAAATACATACATAGACAAAATAATGACACGCTTTAAGATGGAAAACTCCAAGAAAGGAGGTGTTCCTATGACTAAAGGAACCGTGTTGGACAAATCGCAATCTCCTACAACGGACATTGAAATTAAGCGAATGGAAGCAGTTCCATATACTTCAGCGATTGGTTCTATCATGTATGCTATGTTATGTACTAGACCTGACGTCTCGTATGCTTTAAGCATGACTAGTCGTTATCAGCAAACTCCTGGCATCGCCCATTGGACTGCTGTCAAGAACATTCTGAAGTATCTGAGAAGAACTAAAGATATGTTCTTAGTATTTGGAGGAGTAGAAGAAGAGCTCACTGTAAGATGTTACACTGATGCCAGTTTTCAAACTGACCGAGATGATTCTCGCTCACAATCAGGTTTCGTATTCACTCTAAATGGAGGAGCTGTCTCATGGAAGAGCTCCAAGCAGAGTGTGGTGGCGGATTCAACCACCGAATCTGAATATATAGCCGCATCAGATGCTGCAAAGGAGGCTGCTTGGATGAAGAAATTCATAACCGATCTCGATGTGGTTCCTAGCATTAAGAAACCCATCGAGATATTCTGTGATAACACAGGTGCTATTGCTCAAGCCAAAGAGCCCAGGTCTCATCACAGGGCCAAGCACATTCTAAGAAAGTTCCACTACATACGGGAAGTTGTGGAACGTGGAGACATCGTAATAAGCAAAGTAGACACAGATCAAAACCTAGCAGACCCGTTCACTAAGCCCATGACTCAGGACAAGCATGATCAGCACATGGATGCTATCGGGCTTAAATTAGCTAGCAGTATGTTTTGATTTAGTATTTGGATGTACGAACATTCAGTTGTACCTTTTGAATTCACCTTTGATTTACTGGTTAAATGCAAACTTTGAATCTTACAACTGTGTTCGATTTTAATACGTTTAATCCATGAATCTTGTATTCTAAATTATCCGTAGTCGGTCAGACTCGTGGGAACGACTCTGAATTAAGACTATTCTGACTTTGGACTCAAGGAATTGACTTCCAAACTCACAGACCTCATTATGAATGACGTTGGATGTAACTCGCATAAAATTATCTTCATGGATCTTAGTCATAAGATGATTTGATATTGGTATACTCATTTAGTATCCTCTGACCTGAGATACATATTAGAACTTCCGTTTACCAAGGATTATTCTTTGATTATTGTCAACCGCTGTCGCGTAACTGCCAGTCATAAAGGCTTTAATTGGGAATAGTTCTGAAGTTCAGTGGGAGTTGTATGTAGTCGATAAGGGATTCTGTACTCTTACATGATATGTAACAGTTAGACATTGTGGCGCCCTCGTTGATTCAAACTGGTGAAGTGTAAGGCCTTACCCAAACTTACTGTGTGTTTGTTCGGACCACTTTGACTCTTGATCGAGAACAATAATAATTGAACGCCATATGAGAATGAACTTAATCCATGTCTCATTGATTCAATTTATGTCTTTTACAGAAAGGATGAATGACAACAATTACCATAAGTCTGTTGTCTTGCATTAGTAAGTTGTTACTAATGACAAGGTGTTTTGGTTAATGACTTTAAAGTGTCATACCTTGTTGGGGGCAGCCATGTGCAGCTAGAGCGCCGCTGACTGTCTGCGTTGAGGATTTTATCGAAACCCGTCCAAGTGGGAGATTGTTGGAATTATATGTACGGGTTCGATAAGTCAACGCTGCTGACCGAGCTATGACCCGTAAGAGTTACACCTTGGGCAATGAACACTAAATCCACTTAACTCGATTAACTGGTAATCACGAACAATTAACGAAATAAACGGACTTATTATTTATACTATTTATAAATAATATGTATAACGTTTATTCTGTTGTTCTCGGGCTTTATTGCGTCTTGAACCTGTACTACCTATATTAGGTTTGGTACCCGGGTAATTATTAAATTATTATATTTAATAATTCGTTGATAATAGTTTGACATATTATATGCTCATCTCCTGTTTGAATTAAATGCTCATCTCCTATTGGTATTAAATGCTCATCTCCTGTATGCATTCAATGCTATCTTTGGTATTAAATTCAAAAGGAGACTTTAATGCATGCTTTTCTAATATAAGACTAGACCCAATACAGACGATTGAACAATTCACAAAAAGGGAAGTTTTTTTTGAAGGTTCAATTATTGTTTTGGCTTGAAGTTTAAAACTGGCAACATTTCTTTTTCGAGCAGTTAGTGTTTCAAAGAAAAAAAAAGGTCTCAAGTATTATTCAATCGCTGTTGTTCAGTTGAACACCACCGGTTACCAGACGCACCCCGTTTTAGTTCGTGTTCTAGCAACTCGTTCATTGTACCTCGGTGTCTCACACGGTTAATTATTAACCACAAGGGTATTTTTTTTTCTCATCGGTAGATTAATTATTTTATATACCATATTTGCATGTTTGTAACCATGATCCTGTTTGGTTCACTTTTGGTGTTAATTATTATATATATTCCGCTGCGTTTATTAATTACCTTTTTAATTAATAAAATATATCAAACCAGTTTTTGATAAAAGTAAAATTGACACCTATGAAACCCAACAGGTTACCCCACGAAGTTTTGCTCAGTAGTGTTATTTATGTAGCTTTCGTATAGAAATTTTTGGGTGTATACGTTTTCGACCCCTCGTCGGAAATCTCAAACTTCGCCACTGGGCCCAAAGAGACGGGTTCATTACAAACCTTTAAAAGAGTGAGGAACCGGTTCAAACGGATTTCAAGTAAATTCATTCCGACATTGTTGAAATCATCTCATTGAACCCCAACCATAATATGCAAACCTTAAATCCAAAACTGGTTCCCTTTTGGTTCCAAGCCTTCATCGTATTGAATTAATCAAAGCCTAAAGGAAACCGAGTTAACAATTTGAAGTCCTTAACAAGGATTTGTTTAAGGGGCTGTTTGGCTAAGCTTATTTTAGTGACTTATTTACTTTTTGAAAAGTTAAAAGGTGTTTGGGTTAGCTTATTATGTGAGAGGAATAAGTAAATAAGTCATTCCATTATGACTTATTTGCTTTTCAAATAAGCAAATAAGAAAATAAGTCAAAAAAATAAGCTTAGCCAAACAGCCCCTAAAACCACCCATAGGGAGAGGCTTTTTGGCGTTTTCCCCTCAAAAAAGGCCTCCAACGCCTGATAAACGCCCCTGGGCGTTTTATTTTAAAAAAAATGATCCCAAGCGTGCTTTTATAAACGCCTTTATTCGAAATGTTTGGGAAATGACGGTCGGCAACGGTCCAAAAGTGACGGCTACATTATTATTATTATTATTATGTTTATTGAACTTTTATATATAACAAAGGGTGAGGGTATTGGTACATCCCCCAAAAGTAATGACACACCCCCCCAGCAGCCTCGTATAAGGCAATGAGGGTTGTATAGGGGTTGAGTGCATTAATTATGTCAGAAAAGTAAAGTTATACGACCCTCATTGCCCTATGAGCGGTGTATTAGAAAGGTGGTAGTTGGAGCATTAAACCCTATACGCCTCTCATTGCTTTATACACTGCTCATTGGTACTATAATATCTGAATTTAAGGTATATTGCTGACAAGACAGCGGAGTTCAGACTGAAAAGGCTGAAAAGGTGATCCGCATATACGCACTCATGGCCCTATACGCTGCGTATTGTTTCGAAATTTTTCCCTTTACCCCAAGCTTACGGGATTCATCTAATACAAATGTTCAAAAATCCCAAAAAAGTGATCAAAATGATAAAAATTTTCAAATAAGTTGCATAAACTCTCAAGACATAACATTCCGCTAAATAACCAAAATATGAGAGTCATTACATTCGTTTACATAAGTTGCATAAACTTAAATACGGCTAACGACAAATACAAATACGGACAAAAAAAACAAAATCCAACAGATTATCAAACAGGTGTCCCTATTAAGAACGACCCTTGAATTTTTATTTTCCATTTCTGCTACTTGCTCTTTATACATTCGAACCTCCTCTTTCAAATACTTGACTTCGTTTTCAAGTAATGCTTTCGTATCCATCAAACCTCGGATGACTTGAACTGACCGAGGACACATGGGAGGGTCGATCCACGCAAAGAATTTGCACCGAGAACGCTGAAACCGAAGGCGAATTAATATAGGGTAGCCTTAATATATATCATTACCACTATACAAACCATAATGCATAAGTTACAACAACCATTGCATCAATATGTTTTTAAAATACATACCAATTGCACGCAGGTGTAAAATTGACGCCCGGGATTAATATCCGTCCAAGATGTTTTTACCCCAGCTTGCCTTCCACATCTACACATAACCATTGTGAGTGTGAAGATGGATATGGATTACACTTTCTCGTACGTAATAGTATTTGTTTAGAAAAAAAAGGACACAATACGCCGCTCATAGCACAATGAGATGCGTATAAAGTACAAATTCTGACCACTTTTCCAGAAATAGTAAATACATATGCCTCACATAGTGCTATGAGGTCCGTATAACAAAAAGTTAGGTGGTGTATATGTCTCTCATTGACCTATACGGTCGTATAGGCTGACACCTTTTCAGAAAAATTAAATTCGTAAGCCCCTTATAGATCAATGAGGGCGGTATAGACTGACATACTTTTTCAAAATGTCAATAATACGCGTCATATTGATCAATGAGGGCCGTATATGTTGTTTTTGTTTGACTTATTTACCAAGGACCTGCTCTTTGACGTATATACACCCAACTATATACCCAAAAAGGTCTTGGACCACACGAGACAACGTTGGACCACACAATGAAGATCCGGAAGTACACACACACCCACGGATTCTTTGTCTCTCGTATTGTTATCGCTCTCGTATCTCTTCATACGCTCGGAGTATTTAAGGTTAGTTCGTATTTCCGTATTTTTATGTTTAATTTTCAATTTTTATCTCTGATTTTTATGGGTGGTGGGCTGTGGTGTTTGTGGGTGGTTAGGTGGTGTTGTGTAGTCGGTGATAGGCTGTGGTGTTTGTGGGTGGTGGGTTGTGGTGTTGAGGCGGTGGGTTGTGGTGGTTGACAGTGGTGAGGTGGTGGGTTGTGGTAGGTTGTTGAGGTGGTTGAGGGTGGTAGGTTGTGGTGGTGGTGGTGGTGTGTTGTGGTAGTTGGGATGGTGGTTTTGGTGGTGGTTAGGTTGGTTGACGGTGGTGAGGTGGTGAGGTGGTGGGTTGTGGTAGGTTATTGAGGTCGTTGAGGGTGGTAGGTTGTGGTGGTTGTTGAGGTGGTTGAGGGTGGTAGGTTGTGGTGGTGGTGGTGGTGTGTTGTGGTAGTTGGGATGGTGGTTTTGGTGGTGGTTAGGTTGTGGGTGGAAGGTGGTGGGCGGTGGGCGGTGGTGGGCGGCCGACTGGTGGTGGTGGTCGGCTGTGGTGGTAGTGGGTTGTCGGCTATGGTGGTGGTGGGTGGTCGGCTGTGGTGGTGGTGGTGGTGGTGTTGGTGGTGGTGTTGTTTGTTTATTATATTTTACAATATAATTTCTAATATCGAGTCTAACACTGTAATTGTATGTTTTTTAACAAGATATCGAAAGTCGGTGTTTTGACGGTGGTGGAAACGTAATTCTTATGGAGAAGTGCACTGCGTTCATATTTCAGATTCAAACGAGTACCTGAGCTCATATTTCAGATTCATGCGCCGGGACGTCGGTCTATGGTGAGGTGCTTGGCGGTGGGGGATGCATCATCCAACATTAATTGCCAAGTCATCCGGAACTCCGACATTGTCAGATGTTACCGTGCAAATAGCACGGAACTCTCATATTGTCGATTCCTGGTGTAGTCTTGATAGCATCTACCGACGCGCGGCAGTTTCGACACCGACATCTACCGACGCCCGGTAGTTCCGTGACCACCATATACCATCACGAGTCTGAACCTGCTTTTAAACCGGACGGAATCTACGAAGAAACTGTTCGATTTTACGGTTTGTTTGAGAGCCTGATTCAAATACACAACGGTCTCTTTGCTTCGTCCACTAGAAATATTTGTGTATGCATTCTTTTGGTAAGCAAAGAGACCGTTGTGTATCTGAATCAGGTTCTCAAACAAACCGTGAAATCGAACAGTTTCTTCGTAGATTCCGTCCGGTTTAAAAGTCGGTTCAGACGCGCAATGAACTAACCGATTCTATTCCCAACTCACGACATTACCTTGTATTTAAAATCTCAATTGATGAAGGGTTTGTCATAAGAACAGGTTCATCAAATCGAGAATCAACTTCTTCATCATATTTTTCATGCATTTCCATTAGCCACAGTTGTACGAAGAAACTGTTCGATTTCACGGTTTGTTTGAGAACCTGATTCAGATACACAACGGGTTCGTGTGAATCTAAGTAATAATATGTAATAGTTAGCGATTTAGTGTGTAGGGTTTAGGGTTTAGGGTTTCGGCTATGTATTGTATTACATTTTGTATGAAAGTGTTGTGTTTTGTGTTATTTTATCAAACAATGTTCACTTACATTTGCGTTTTGGATTATAGAGAATTTGACGTTTTATAATAACACTTGATAAAAAATGTAGAAGTTTTATAATACTAATTAAAAAAAAAATGGTGACCTTTTATACTAACACTTGATAAAAAATGTAGAAGTTTTATAATACTAATTTAAAAAAAGTTGACGTTTTATACTCACACTTGATAAAAAATGTAGAAGTTTTATAATACTAATTTAAAAAAATATTGACGTTTTATAATAATAATTAACTAATAAAAATGTTGCCATTTTTCTAAATATATTAAATAAAAAATGACATTTATATACCTTCCTTTTATAACAATAAATAATAATAAATATAAATGTTTATATTTTTTTTTATTTTAACAACAATTTAAAAAATATATATATAAAGTTTTTTTTAAATAATATTTCATCCCAATGAAAACCCACGACACCCAATCATTGACAATTAATAGGATGTGTGAAAAAGTAACAAAAAAGTAAACGTATAGGACAATGAGGTGGGTCCATTTTTAGACGTATAGAGCATCCTTTTTAGACGTATAGAGCAGATCTGATTTCTAGGATATTTTATTTTGATTGTTCTGTCTGCATTAATGCAATTGTTGTATTATTTTGATGCATATGGTTGAATGATTTTTATAAGGTTGATACAGTGTTATTAGGTTGAATGATTTTGAAAAGGTTGATACAGTGTTATTAGATATTGATTTATATAAAAATTGAATACTTGCAGGACTAGCCAACAAGAAGACGGTGACCATCCAGCCTGCTGGTAAGGACCAATCCGTTATGCTTGCAACGACTAAGACCAAGAAACAGGGAAAGCCTGCAAGTTTGCTTCACAAAAGCATTTTGAAAAAAGAGTTTTACCGTATGGCAAAGGCGGTTTCAAACCAGGTAATTATTCGAGGATCACCCTTACCTCATGGATGAAAACCAAGTGATTTTTCAGTTATTAGTATATAGGTTTTCTAAGCACAGTAACAATAGATTGGATTGAGTAAGAGTGTTTGTTCTATAGAGGAAGAATGGAAATAGCAGTAAATATGTTACATATATGTATATACAAGGGCGCGCTCAAAATAAGGTGGCCCATTGGCACAGGCAAAGCCTTTAGGAACACTTAGTGATGGTAATCAGCTTAATATGGATCGAAAATAATACCCGATAAACGTAATCAACAACGGTTCCGGCGAGATACAGACACACCACCCGCAAGCCCCGTCGAGTAGAATAAAACTAATTCCGGAATCCTCGATACAGACACACCACGAGAACAAGAATTAGCCGTCCAAGATCACCTTCTAAAACCTGCCAAATTTTAGAATAGCAATGGAACAAGAAAATACTCTCTGGGTACAGAGAATAATTTTTTTTAATCCGAAAAACTGACTTCATTCCCAAACTTTTCCGGTACATAATTGCAAAAGGAAAACAATAACTACCACAACCCTATCTCCCACGTTTCCTACACTTTTGGAATTCTAAAAAAAAACACCACTTTGAATACTTCAACTAAAAGACATAACTGAAACAAAAACAATAAACAAAACATATTAAAATAACACACTGTGAAATAAAAACGTGGGGACTAAACAGGCCATGCGATCAAGTACTTGGGCTCTCCCATTGGGCCAATGTGATCCACTTCTGAGTTGGGCTCGGGTCCGTTGGCTTGTTCACCGGTGCGTCCCTATCATCCTCTCCGTCTTCGAAAAAGTTTGACCTCAAACTTGGAATGGGTTCGTTAGGATCGTAGTAAGGTTGAAGGTCAGCGACATTGAAGGTGCCCGAAACACCAGAATCCCCCGGAAGATCAATTTTATAAGCATTATCGTTCACCTTAGCAAGAACCTTGAATGGACCCTCTGACCGGGGACTTAACTTGGAACGACGCTTAGAAGGAAAACGTTCCTTTCTAAAGTGTAGCCACACAAGGTCACCCGGTTTAAAAAGAATGTTTTTCCTCCCTTTGTCCCGCTTATACTTCAGAAGTTCATTGGCCTGAGTAATTTTGTCGTGAATCTGTTGATGAATGGATTTGATTTCAGCTGCTAATTCACATGCTTCTTGGCTGAATTTTGATGATGTATCCAGAACTGCGAGGTCGAGTGGCGTTGGTGGATTAAGACCGTACACAACCTTGAAAGGGCTGATTCCAGTGGTCTTATTAGGGGCCCGGTTGTAAGCAAATTCTGCCCGAGGTAATAAATCCTCCCACTGTTTCATATTGGAAGTAATGAGAGCCCGAAGTAACGATCCAAGAGTTCGATTAGTAACTTCAGTCTGTCCGTCCGTTTGTGGGTGGCTCGATGTGCTAAACTTGAGTTTGGTGCCTAATTTGCGCCATAAGGTCAGCCAAAAATGACTTAGGAACTTGACATCCCGGTCGCTAACCATTGTCTTAGGTACTCCATGCAGACGGACTACTTCCTTAAAATAAAGATTGGCTATTTGGACTGCATCGTATGTAGTGTGGCATGCAATAAAGTGAGCCATTTTAGAAAATCGGTCCACCACTACCATGATCGAGTCCTTTTGGCGTTGAGTGCGGGGTAATCCAGTGATAAAATCGAGGCTGATATCTTCCCAAGGAGCAACAGGTACCGGTAAAGGCAGGTATAAAGTTATAAACCATGTGGATAAGTCTGACTTTTGGCTCGATGACAAGGCAAACATCGTTTAATGAAGTGGTCGACATCACGGGCCAGTTTGGGCCAAAAGAAATGGCTACGCAGCATGTGAACAGTTTTTTCAACGCTCAAATGACCGGCTAACCCACCTTCATGAGCCTCCTGAATTATTATCAGTCTGATGCTATGACGAGGAGCACATAGCTGATGTCTTTTAAATAAAAAACCATCAAGGACATGATATTCACCTTTGGCATGAGATTGACAGGTTGTGTACAGCTCCCCGAAATCGGGATCGGACGAGTATTCATTCTTCAAAAGATCAAAGCCCAGAATTTTTGGCCGGAGAGATGTAAGCAAAGTGTACCAGCGAGAGAGCGCGTCCGCCCCTTTGTTGAGCTTACCTGACTTGTGTTTGATGGTGAAAGTAAAAGCCTGTAGGAACTCCACCCATTTTGCGTGTCGGGGCTGCAGTTTATGTTGCCCTTGAATATACCTTAACGCCTCATGATCCGAATGCAAAATGAATTCTTTGGATATCAAGTAATGCTGCCAATGATCTAAGGCTCTAATGATAGCATAAAACTCTTTATCATACGTCGAGTACCGCCTTTTTGCATCGTTGAGCTTTTCGCTAAAATAAGCTATTGGACGACCAAGTTGTGATAAAACAGCTCCTATTCCCACCCCGGATGCATCACATTCGACCTCAAATACTTCATCAAAACAAGGCAGGGCCAGTACCGATGTGGAAGACAATTGTTTCTTGAGTTCGTCAAAGGCGAATTAAACTTGAGGATTCCAAGTAAACTGCTTAAACTTGGTCAATTCAGTCATGGGAGCCACGAGGGTACTAAAATTCTTGATAAAACGTCGATAGAAGGAAGCAAGACCATGAAAACTACGAACTTGCTGAACTGATTGGGGAACCGGCCACTCTCGGATAGACTGAATTTTTTTATCATCAACTTGTATGCCCTGTTCAGAAACAAGATAGCCAAGAAAAGTGATTTGGTTAGAAAAAAAATCACATTTTTCCAGGTTCCCATAAAGTTTTTCCTGCTCGAGTACTTTAAACAGCTGTAAAAGATGGGACTGGTGTGCATCTGTTGTTTTGCTGTACACGAGTATGTCATCAAAATAGACGACGATGAAACTTCCCAGAAATGGATTCAAAATCTGATTCATTAGACGCATAAACGTGCTGGGTGCATTTGACAACCCAAATGGCATGACAAGCCACTCGTATAACCCTTCCTTGGTCTTGAAAGCTGTTTTCCACTCGTCCCCCTCATAAATCCGAATCTGATGGTATCCGCTTCTAAGATCAACCTTAGAAAACACCTTGGCACCGTGGAGTTCATCCAACAAGTCATTCAGTCGCGGAATAGGAAAACGATATTTGACAGTGATCTTATTGATGGACCGACTATCCACACACATGCGCCATTCCCCGTTCTTCTTTGGTACGAGCAATGTGGGGACAGCACAAGGGCTGAGGTATTCTCGAATGAGTCCCTTCTCTAACAGTGTATCGACTTGTTTCCTGATTTCAAGGGTTTCTAGTGGGTTAGTTCGATAGGCTGGTTTGTTGGGTAGGATGGAACCGGGAATTAAATCTATTTTGTGCTGGATGGAGCGTTTCGGGGGAAGGCCAGGTGGTATTTCGAGTGGGAACACTTGTTCATAGGACTTCAACAATGATTGAACAAGGGGATGTAATGGTGTTGGGGGCTGGTTATCATCCTCATCAAGTCCTAATAGAATAAATTCCTTGACGGAATGATATTCATGTAACTCGGACTGTAATAAGGTACTGAGGGTTGCCGTTGGTTTGGGGGATGGGGTCGTAGGGGTGATAGGTGCCAACACAATTTTTCAATTGTTATGAACAAAAGAGTATGTATTCCGATAACCGTCATGGGTCACGCGACGATAAAATTGCCAAGGGCGTCCGAACAAAACATGGCATGCATCCATCGGAACAACATCACACCAAATTTCATCAGTGTAATGTTTACCAATGCTCAGAGACAATAAAACTCGATGAGATACACGAATACCTTTGCCTTGATTAAGCCAGTGAATCACGTAGGGTGAAGGATGGGGTTGAATAGGTAGATTCAGTTTAGACACCAAGGTCTGGGAAGCGACATTGGTGCAACTTCCCCCATCGATTATTACCGAACAAACCTTTTGGGCAATCGTACAACGAGTGTGAAAAATTGATTCCCGTTGCAGAGTTTCTTCAGGAGTTGCTGTGGTACTCAGAGTCCTGCGAACAACCAGACATGGACCCTCATCAGGACCAGTCACTTCTTCTTCTACTTCGAGCAATGGTGTTGGGGTTGTTGCTGAATCAGACTCAAATTCATAGCCACGTGCAAGTTCAAATTCAGCCAGGGATACAAGTCACTTAGTTGGACACTCTGAAGCTATGTGCCCTAATCCTTGGCATCGGAAACAACGTCGAGGGACTTTTGGTGGTTCGATTGAGTTAGTGGAAGCAGGGGGCGGCTTAGAGGTGTAAGGGGTAATGGGTTTGGTATTTTGGGTGGGCTTCGGGTAGGAGTTGGGCTTGGTAGTAGAACGAGTGGGCTCCAGATTTCCTTTGAGTCGCTGTTGTGAGTCCACCTTATGGGCTAATAAGGTTAATTCTGCTAGGGTTTGGTAAGAGTGCAACTCAACAACGTTTGCAACCCGAGATTCCAGTCCGCCTAGATAGCGAACAAGAGTCTGGGGGTCATCTTCTGGCACATCACACTTCATCAGAAGGTATTCGAATTCACGAGAATATTGTTCAGCGGTACCTGTTCCTTGCTTTAGCGAATGAAGTTGAGAAAAACTGTTTTGAACATAGTACGTAGGAAGAAATTTTTGCTTCATCTTCGTTTTCATCTTTGGCCAATTTTGGATCTTCTCTTTCCCTAACCGTTCGCGTTGCAAACAAATATTCGACCACCATGTAGAAGCGTATTTGCGGAGTTTGAGTGCAACGATCTTAACCTTGTTATCATCAAAGACCCGTTCCACGGTTCGCAACCATTCCACGAATTCATCAGGATCGAGTTTACCATCGTACCCGGGGATGTCGACTTTAATTTCGTTTGGATGCCATCCTCCAGAACCTCCTTTATTAACCGACCCTCCGGGTGAGGATTCGTCACTGTGATTTTGTGATACAATTAGTTCTTGAATTTGCTCCTGCATCGCTTGCATCTTTTGAGCCATCTCTTTCTTATCGTTCTCCATCGTCTCTAAAATCTTCTTCAGTTCGGGTATCCATGGCTCTGATATCAAATGATGGTAATCAGCTTAATATGGATCAAAAATCCCCGATAAACGTAATCAACAACGGTTCCGGCGAGATACAGACACACCACCCGCAAGCCCCGTCGAGCAGAATAAAACTAATTCCGGAATCCTCGATACAGACACACCACGAGAACAAGAATTAGCCGTCCAAGATCACCTTCTAAAACCTGCCAAATTTTTGAATAGCAATGGAACAAGAAAATACTCTCTGGGTACAGAGAATAATTTTTTTTAATCCGAAAAACTGACTTCATTCCCAAACTTTTCCGGTACATAATTGCAAAAGGAAAACAATAACTACCACAGCCCTATCTCCCACGTTTCCTACACTTTTGGAATTCTAAAAAAAAACACCACTTTGAATACTTCAACTAAAAGACATAACTGAAACAAAAATAATAAACAAAACATATTAAAATAACACACTGTGAAATAAAAACGTGGGGACTAAACAGGCCATGCGATCAAGTACTTGGGCTCTCCCATTGGGCCAATGTGATCCACTTCTGAGTTGGGCTCGGGTCCGTTGGCTTGTTCACCGGTGCGGCCCTATCACTTAGGTTTGGAGGTCTTGGGTTAAAATCCCACAAATGACAGGATTAAAGAAATTCACCATTCTAAAAAAAACAATTTGAAGTAGAGTGCATAGAACCGCATAACCACTGGATATAATGAGAGTGTGGTTCTCAAAGTTCTCTTCTTGAATTGGTTCTGTATTGAACCTCCATGTAGATTCTGGAAAGAAATAGAAGGTTTTGCATCTACTTCTAAAAGGCTTTGGTTCTGTATTGAACTTCTCATTTTAGAGCAGAAAGTAGTCACAAAATTAGAGTTGGAGTTGGAAAACTAGGTTGGGTCTTATAAAAATCAATCTTATTTGTCTGTTAAAGATGGTTATAACCTATGCATTGTTTTACAGGTGGCAGATAACTATTACAGGCCAGATTTGAAGAAGGCTGCTTTTGCAAGGTTGAGTGCTGTGAACAGGAGCCTTAAGGTTTCAAAGTCAGGTGTGAAGAAGAAGAATAGACATGCTTCCAAGATCAGAGGTAGGAAATGAAACCAGGTTTATCAGCTGGTTTGATACTTTTATCATTATGTTTTCTGATTGCCCTTTTTGTTTGTTATCGTTTGGTTCTGCATGTGGGTTATGTACAACTCTTTTTGTTAGAATTTTTTTCCGTATACAATTTTTATTCGTCTTTGGCAAGGAGATATGGGATGAATGTCTTAGGTGGTTTCAGTTTACAGTTAGAATCGCTATTGTATAGGCTCGATAATAGACCGGAATGAGTTTCATTCCTGGCCGCTTAAAAGACAACCTATCAGCCAAACACACATATAAGATACAATACCTGTTTTTTGATATTTTATTCCCAAACATTCATAGTAGAAACATTCGTTTTTCTGATCCACCAGATACGCACTTATGATTACTCCAGTGGCTTGTTAATGTAATCCAATGCGATCAAGATTTTTGTTCAACTACAATCCTTATTCCTTAAGACACAAGTATAGAACACCAGAATAGCATTAGTCAATAATTATTCAATATTTTGTCTACTTTTGGCCAGTGTTTTACCATCAGAAATGTGCTTAGAACACCTGTTTTGTGCTTGAGTAGCGTTCCTTAATCTGTTTGCTTTTATCCAATCAGATTCCTACAAGAGTAAAAATGTAAAGTTATTTTAGGATTTAAATCCCTCATCAGAGAAGGTTATCAACAAAACCCAACACATATTTAGGTGATGTGACATGACATGACATGACGCGTAAAGTAGTATATAAGTTGAATAGTTGAGTGGCATTCTGGTACCTATCCCTAATATATGCTAATAACCTAGTTTAAATAGGAATTGACTTAGCAGTAAATATACACTCTATTTTGGTAATGGCCTCATGAGTTAGCATTAAATATACACTTTAGTTGGCTTTTCCTTTTAACTTGTTTACTGGTTTTTAAGTTAAGGATGGTGAAAATTGGCAACTTTAGAAAACGACTTACCTCGATTACGCGGATGGCTGCCAGACCTGGAGATATATTCCAATTCCCCTCCCTATAGTATAAACATACTAGAAGTACGCAGTTGGACACAACTATCAAAAACTGAAAAGAAATCAACACACTGTATTAAGGAATGGAATAACAAAAGAATGGAATGAAGTCCTTAAAGTATTTTTATCTCAGTTTATATTTATCTTAATAGATAAATCTAGATATTTGGTTACATAATTTAATAAACAATTTGGCAAACATGGAAAAAGATTATGAAACCTCAAATAACAAAACATTTCTTGTTTAGTTTGAAAAAAATCATGTATTAAACATCCTTATGGAGATTAATGTTATTATAACATTTTGAAGAAGAAACTCGGATTCAAAGCAATGAGGAATCAGTCCGATGTTCAACTAAACCCCCCTTCCGGAACGACCCCGATGCATTATCCAAGGAAGTGGCAGAGACTATCAGGATTGGAGCGGCACTTGGGATCAATCTGGATGATTATGAAGATCTGGTCCGTGAAGCAATTGAAGAGGAAGGTCTCATCAGTGACTGAACTTCCTCTCTAAATTGCAGGGTTATCCGCGGAAAGGATATGAGGAATTATAAAAATCCAGAAAAAATAGCGAGATAATAGTCGTTTGGGATAATTGGTGTAGGCTTCTTTATTGTTCCAAGACTAATTCCTTATCTGTTTATAATATTAATCCCAGGTATTTTTGTATCTGTTCCAATTTACCGCTGGATAATTTTTGGTGTTTGAATAATTTCTTTATTCGTTGCTGTTAAGAAAGGATTATTAACAACCGTTTTTTCATTCCACTGGAACGATCCATTCCATTCCCTGTAACAAACACTGCTTAATGGTGTGTACAAATAAAAAGAATTGGGACAGTTTTAAATACCTGGAATATGTTGAGCCATGCCCTATTGTTGCAGCAACTCTAGGAGCTGGTCTTCTATACATTGCAAGAAATTTTAACGCGTCCGCTCCAATTTGTGTAATACTATAAATTCTCGGACTCAAAATTTAACGAAAAGGTAACCCTTTTTTGCGTGCAATCCTTAAAACTTCATAAAATGTTCAGGAGTTTATTATGTACGAATCAGCAATCAGCGTAAGTACATAAATTTTTCATATTACAATCAAAGAGCCCATCTTCAAGCTCTTCACCAACACTTGCAGAATATTTCGGCTTCAAATACTCTTTCTCGACCCTAGAATTGAAATTTGATTTTCCGGCTACCATCACTGTCTCTAGTTTTCTCTTGTTACTTCACAAAAAACGAGTCAGCAATAACAAACATTATGGTGGTCAAAATTAAACACCGAAGTCAAAGAGACTTACCAAACAGCTTTATATTTTCTTTAGCTGAATTTGATGTAAGGTAGAAAGATTCCAATTACAATTTCCAGCACCTGGTAGACAATTTTAGATCAAATACTTGTAATTCTAACAAATCATAGAAGCCTAATTTGGAAACATACATAGAGAACTTAGACTACCTCTGATATGATTAGACGTTGGATGATTACATGACGAAGAGTCGTGAAATTGCGATGCATGATACAGTAGTCCAATGTATTACTGCATAAAGTACAGTCCAAACACCTACATGCATGATTAAATTTATTAAGAGCAGCCAGTCTTGTTCTTTGACTATAAATGGATAGTGTTTTATCTCAAACGGCCGAAATAAACTTTTTTAGCTAAAAGAGAAGGGATAAAAATGATGAGAGCCACCCAAAGGGGTATTTTGAATTTATACATCCTGTATTGTTACATTCCATTAAGATTATTGTTGTGTTAATATATTTTTATACTAATTACTGCATTTTTGTAAAAATGGACAAAAAGTGTTTGTGTTTCAATTCAACCCACTCCAAACCAAGTTGTTAAAAACCACTTATCTTACCACTTCTAAAACTTATATATCAATTTTTGTTACATCCCACCCATCTTAACACCTCCAAAACTTATATATTAACTTTCTTAATCCGAGACAACCATCATGAATGTCGACGAAGGCCCCTGATTGGGCTTCTCATTTGGGCTCCCAATGCAAAGGAACATAAAGCCCTTAATCTTTACATAAGAGCTGGGCCTTGAGAGAAGGGATATCATGAGATAGTCTGAAAGATCATCACTTCAAGCCAACTGTTCCGGTCATATGAGCTACAGACTGAACTTGTCAATGGCATTTAATGCCTGAATAGGGGAGAGAGAGGTTTTCGGCGATGGTACGAGCAAGGTACAACTCGCATTAAATGTAAGGATCCTCTCGTATCTCCACAGGGAACACAAGGCTGAAGAAAATAGATATCTTCTCTGTATAGAAGACCGTTAGATCTCCATGTGAAGTGCACCACCCGATAAGCATAAGGCTTTATATATAAGCCAAGGAAACGATCTAATGGGAATTAAGTTCACAACAACCATACACACACACTTAAGAAGCATTAACTGTGAAACATTCTCTGATCATTCATTAAATACATACAACCCAAAGTCCACACCATTTATTCCGGCAGATCATTGTGCCGGAATATTATTCGTTCTCCGGCAAGTTTTCTTATTCTCACGCCAGACCTTAGTCACGGATTCCCCTCCGGGGCCCTCCGTGACGAGGCTAACGGTGTTCTTTTTTGTAGATCATCTTGAAGGCTCCCTTTGGCCACAGACGAATCTCTGAAAGTAGGCCCAGACTTATTGGGGATTCGACATTGGCGCCATCCGTGGGACCTTTATCAATGAAGGTATCCCAACAAGAACACTCGCGTTCAAAGTCCTCACTGGAACCGATCTTGCAAAATGACAACACCACCTCCTACTAGCGAGAAAACCTTAAAGCTCACCCAGACGGCTAAGAAGCAAGTGTCAGTTGAAGAGGTTACTGACGAGTTTGAGAACATCACAGATTCAGAACCTCTATCGGCAAAGAAGACCAGTATAACACCAGAGATTGTGTCAAAACATAAGGATGAGTTACGTAGACAACTTGATGACCTTGAAAAGATGGAGCACTAGAAAGTCTTCGACCAAGACTCGTCTTCGACACACCCCAAAAAGGGGGTAATACCTCCTCTCACGATGGGGAAACCAACCTAGACCATTTGGCCACCTTCATGACTGTGTTTAAACAAATGACACCGGAGGAGAAGGCCACCATGATGGAGGAGAAAGAGGAAAACAAAGACAAGAAAGGACCACAATCACGATGAGAACAAGAGTGGTGATACCTTATTTTCCCAGGACCTAGCTGAGATCTCCGAGTTCACCAGGCGTATAGCCGAAGCACCGTTGCCACCCAAACTCAAGCCTCCAAGCAATGTGGACAGATACGACGAAACTAAAGACCCTAAAGACCATCTACATGCCTTCAGGGGAGTCGGTCAGGTAGGCAGATGGTCCATGCCTACTTGGTGCCACAAGTTTGTGCAAACTCTGACTGAAGGAGCCCACCTTTGGTTCGACAGCCTCCCGGCGGGAAGTATTGATAGCTATGAAGATCTGTGTGAGAAATTATTAAGAAACTTCAACCAATAAAAAAGGGTGGTCAAGAACCCGAATGAGATCATGCACATCCGTCAAAAGGATAATGAACGGATGGACCAGTACATGGAAAGGTTCATCAAGGAGAGCATAAACATGAGGTGATGAAAATAAGCAGCCTCATCAATGGGCTAAAACACACACAACTTTGCGAGAAGTTAGGGGATGAGTTTCCCGAGACCTCTGACAGCTTAATGGACAAGGTCAGGGCCTTTGTCAGAGGGAAGGACACCAGCAGCAAGGCCAAGGAGTTAGACACCAGGTTCCGGAGGCCCAACGTTGCATCTCGAATCCATGATAAAGGTAATATTTCAAGCTCCATACTTGACATCTTTAAATCTTTCATAAACAAGCTTCATGATGAACCTTTAACAAACTTTTCATGGATTTTGGTTTCAAAAGTTAGTTTTACATACACTTTGTGACTTCAAGAATACAAGATCATGCTTCAAAAATCATCTTTCAAGTTCACATAAGGGTTTCACAAGTTCATCTTCAAGTTTAACCATGGATCTTTCAAGATCCATGCTTAAACTTGTTAGATCTAAGCTTCTAACAAGCTTAACATGCTAGATCTAAACATACACACAAGATTCAGCAACAACTTCATCACATACACCAAAAATCACTAGTTTTCTTCATGATTATGTTAAATTCTTACATCTTCATCTTTTCAAGTTTAGTTTGTTAGATGGTGTGACTTGTACATAACATGAACATGAACTAAAATAGTGTTTGGGAGGCTTACAACTAGCTCTATTGGCTAGGGAAGTGGCACAAGAAGGATGAAGATGAAGAATGATGAAATCAAGTGGTTAAAAGCTCCTCAAAGTGGTCCTTCAACTACTTGCACTTGTAACCTCCTTAGATAGCCTCAATACACCTTAGAACAAGCTTGGATTGCCTTGAAATGGATTGAAACTGGTGGATGTGTGGGTGTGTGTGGTCGGCCGAGAGCAAGGGAGAGGGAGGAAGAAGATGTGGTGTGTTGAAAGTTACAATGAGAATGATGAAGTCTTGATGTTTCTAGTTCCTTTTATCCCCCAACAATCTAATATCCATAAGATTATGTGCTCCATATCTAGAATACATTAGGATTATTTTAATCAAAAGATGGGGTGGGGCCCTTGGGCCGGTTTTCGAAGGGGGGGGGGGGTTAAATGCAAATTGTTGAAAGTTGGAGGTTTAAAGTGTAAACTAGAAGGTTAAAGTTAGTTTAAGTGTGTTTAAGTGTTTTTATGATTTTAAGGTGTTCTATCACTGTAGGATCGTTTTCAGACCCGAATGAGTCGATCAGAAGAGTTTATTGTGACAACTCGAAATCTAGAACCTTTCGTGTATGCTTAAACGCGTGGCTAGTTAGCTTATGTGATTAATGACAAATGAACCTTTACGTGATTATGTGTTATTTGTGTGTGCTTGTGAGTATGCGATGTATGTATATATGAACCGAGACACAAGAACCCGACTCGAGACCATGTGGTCTCGAGTGAACGATGCAACATTGGGCCGGTTGGGCCACACACCCACACTTAGCCTATCCGAGAGCCCACTAGGGTGTATTACTAGGAGCGGATATATAAACTTGATAGTTAGACATGTTGCCATTTTGATAACACTCATACTCTCCTCTACACACACACTCTCCATTCTCTCACTAAAACCCTAGACACCAAGCATCACACTCTTCTCCTTCTTCTCGGATCAAACCAACCGACCTCAAAAGGATTTCTCGGATTTGCTTGTTCACACCAAACAAAGCTTCATCTTTCACCACCTCACAACCGGTTAGTGTTTATGATGTTTGTTAGTGTTTATGATGCTTGTTAGTGTTTATGATGTTTGTTGGTTAGTGTTTATGATGTTTGATGTTATGGATGACATGATTGAACTAGAACCGTTTGTACAATGATGATGTGCTTGTGAATCGTGTGTATGATGTTGATAATCGGAACATGCTTTGATTTCGGATATGTGGCATAATGAACTCATGATGTTTTGTGTTTAAATGTAGTCTAAAACACTAGTTGTTGATGTTCATATAAATCGGATTGTGTACTCTTGTGTTAAGAACCGAAAGCTTGCTATTAGGGTGATTTGTTGATAAGTTGTTCATGATTCTTGTTAGACCTAGGTTCATAGGAATGAAGATGAACTACTTGAATATTGAAGAACTAGATGAACATGATGAACACATGAAGAACTTGTTGAATATCATATGAACATGTTGAATATTTGAAATCTGATATGTTTGATCCATTTTTAGTAATTTGCTAGACAAGAAACATGTTTAAGGATTTTGGTTGGATAGTACAAACTGTTACATGAAATCAGAATGTTAGTGGGTAGTACACTGTACCGAATCAGCTCCTGTCCAACCGAAACCATCAGTTGCGACTCGAAACCAAGCACAACGAGTCGAGATCCCCGATTGCGACACCGGTTGCGAGTCACAAACACCTGGTTGCGACTCGAAACCACACCTGATCAGCACACCAACCTTGTGACTCGAGACCACGGTTGCGAGTCCAGTTGCGACTCGTAACCAAAGCAACACGAACCGAAACCATGATTGCGACTCGGGTTGCGAGTCGCAAACACCTAGTTGCGACTCGAAACTATACACGGATACTCGCTGTTTGGGCTTGCACCTCATTTCGGACTTAATTGTTTGGGCCGGACCTTTGGGCCTACTACACGGACCTCATACGTACTGTTGTTTATGAACGATTATTTGGGCTGCTATAGATGAACTTGCATGCAACGTGCTAGCATACGTGTAGAACATACGTGCAATACATGGTTGGAACCTGACTTGTATGATACAACTATGATAGGACGTGAGTAGCCACAACATTGCTTGTTTGACTTTTCTGTGTTTCTACCGAGCAAACCAAGGTGAGTTCACACCCTCTACAAAGCATGGGATTCCCAGGGGTCGGGAATTGGGGTTAAGGAACTGGGTTCCTCGTCCTCCTTGGGTAGGACAGCAAAGGTTCAGGAATGTAATTCCTCGTCCTCACGGACAGATAACTCGTACTAGACCAAAACTCTATCACGAAGTCCCTCATTTTTATATCGACTTAATCGCCGGGCCAATGGCGAGCGGGTCATTAGTTAGATAGCGCTATTTAGGTCTGACAAACCTCACACCGTGCCGTAGAGGACGGGCGTGAACTAATGGATCTGGGGCACGTCAATGATGATAGACATTGACAGTTTCAGGGCACATAAACATGACTACAGTCAGCAGTCGATATGGTAACGAGTCTAGTGTATACATGGGGTAGCCCCCACGGCCGAAATGCCAGATAACTAACACGGGGTAGCCCCCACGGCAGGATTGCCAGAGTAACCGGGAATAAACAAGTCACGTTTTTAACTATGGGGTAACCCCCACGGCAGGATGCCAGCTAAAGGAAACTGCTTTCGAAACAACTTAAAACGAACACCCAACCGTGAACTCACTCAACTAGTTGTTGACTCGTTACTACATGCTTTGCAGGTCCTTAGGTTTCTTAGCTGGAGCTTGCATGGAGGAGGATCGTTGTGGGACATGGACGACTGTGTGCCATGTTAAACTTTGAAACAATTAAACTTGTGTTTTGATTTAAGACTTAGGCTTCCGCTTGCAACTTAACTATGTTTTGTTTGAACACCAATTGTATTGGTTGGGTTTTTATAACTACTTATATGCTTGTTCAATATGATTGGTGGCTGGATCCTGGTCAGTCACGCCTCCAAGCGGTAGTACTCCGCGGGTGGATTTTGGGGGTGTGACATTTATACTCAATACGAAAAGCGGAAATAGACGTATCGAGGTCAATTCAGTAAGATATACTCATTAACTGTCGATTTGATTGATTTGATAACAAATTACAGCAAGACGACACTTTGGCAGCACTTCGTGGCTCTACCGGAATCACACATGAATCGCTCAAACGAAATCAGGCACCTCCTATATATAGGCTTCTAATTCCGCTTGAAGATGTCTCAAACGGAATTACGTCTCAAGCGAGATTAGCTTCAAACGAAATTAACATGATAATTTCGTTTGAAATTGTCATGTCAATTTCAAGCGGAATTACATAGCTAATTCCGTTTGAACTTGCCTCTCATCCTATTTTTGACATATTTCTCGTATAACGTGCCCTGATCTATCTATACACAAATAAGACTCGATACAAGACGAAATCGACAGACGCATGCACCAACAGACTCCCCCTCGAATGTTGACGAGTCTTCAGTGTCGAGTCTTCGCATCTTCAGTCTTTATCAGTCCTCTCGAACTCTCTGAAGTATCTGACACTGTAAATCATCCTCAATCTTCTCTCTTTTCTTTTCTATCAGTACCAACAGACTTTCAGAATCATAACCTTGCTCTTTGATATTCAGACTCCCCCTCTCAGTAAGCTGGGATCGCAGTCTGGAATTCTTGTTCTAGGATCGAGAGCTGGCTCACACTCTTTCCACATGTTCAGAACCAATTCCTGGTTCTATCATTACATGTACAAATCTCTACCCAACAATAAGTTTCACAATTTTTAAAATTTGACAAATTTATATTCTGCTTATCACTTGTAAAATCAAATCTCAATCAGATTTTAACATTTATAATTTCTGAAAAATCACTTGCATGAATATAATTTTTCTTTTCAAAACACACTCTCCCAAACTAATATTCATCATGTTTAGCACTCGGAATTTTGAAAATCAGCTTTCCAACATCAGTTGTCTAATTTTTTTTTTAATTTTTTTCAAAATTTATGCTAAAACACACTGAAAATCTTTTTGGATTTTAGAATAGAATGAAAATGCAGTAAAGAAATATATACAGACAATATTTTTGTGAGTTTGTGTAAGAGGATCATATCAGTTTATGAGACAAATCACCAACACCGTTAAGCTTTAAACATTTTAAGTTCTAAACGATTCACTTAGATTGTCAGTATACTGATCCACTTAAATTTTCACACAAAGTTCAACTGCTTCGAGATATGAGATTAATGTTTTAAGCACTTAAACTTAATCGCGTATTCCACCTCAGAATATACTCCCGTATCCAGATCCCAATATTCAGTCTTACAGGTGAGTATACCACAGATGATATCTGTAAGGGGTTAAATGCGAGGGCCGTGAGAGCTCAGGTCAGAACTTCCGTTTAGCAGAGAGATGATGGGTATTCTCCGGGAACTAGGCCATTGCTTCCGCAAAATCAGATGTCCCGGGATAATACCCCAGATATCACTGAGCATAAAGACCTAGTATCTCAGAAAGAGGGACCTTTCAAACAAGATTTCAGGGGTTACCCATATATCCGAGAGATGTTCCCCACGATATAAGCAAGTTTGAAATTTAGGTTTATATCTCGTCACAATCTACTAAATGTGTAAAAACCTACTGGAACATCATCAGTGAGACCGTTTATCACATATTGACTTTCCATTTCTTTAGCACGCTGTGATCGTCCACTGATGTACTATCATTTCCTCTTTTTCACAACAAAACTCTTTTTCATTTTACAATGTTTTCAAATTTTCAAATGTTTTTGAATTTTCTGAAAATACTTACTCCCCCTAAAATGCAAACACATTTAAAGAAAACTTGAAAACAAACTGTACAAGGTAAAGCGACTACTGATATCGAATTACTTCAATTCGCCATCCACTTGGCATAAACAATCAGAACTCCCCCTCACAACAAACTATTTTCCCATTTGATTTCAAAACACTTAAGTTTGTTTTAATAAAAATGGTTTTTCCAGAAATAAGTTTTGTTGATTTTATAAAACCACTTGTAAGTTTGGGGTTCATCACATTGTTTTACAACCACTTGAAGGATATAACATTTCCCAATTTTCTCAACACAATCACTTGTAGAAAATCAAGTACAACTTAATGTCCCTGATTTACCACTTGTAGATGAAAAGCTTTATCAACCACTTGTAAAATGAAATCCCTTTCGTGAATTTCTCAAGAAAGATGCCGATTCCTGCTCCACTCTTACCAACCTGGGAGCTCCGGCAAGTCCAGATTTTTACTGTTCATAATAGGTTCCATCCCAGTCACAAACCTGGGACGAAACAACCTTACCTGGTTTCTTCAATTTTTTCTCATAAAACTCCTTCACCCCTTTGACCTTCTCATCAACCATTTTTCCAAAAATATGATGCACTTTGGAGTTAAATGCTTTTTCAATATCAAAATCTTTCTTTTCTGAGAAAAATTGATTTGAAATTTCAATTTTACCAACTTTTTGTTTAAAAATTTCAGCCCTCAATGGTGGAAAATTGACATCATCCATTGGAGGTACTGATGTTTCCAATTTCAGATCAACCTGTGGCTCCTCTGACTTTGTGGAATCAGATTCATAGCCTGAAAATAGCTCCTCTGGTTTTAACGAATCAGAATCATTGCTAGAACTATCAACAGATTTCTTAACAACCCACTTTTGGTTGTCAGAATTTGCTCTTCTCTTGTAAAACTTCTTTGAACATTCACCAATTTCAAATTTTGAATTTTTGAAAAGTTTAGTTCTCTCAATTGGTGGTTCAAACTCAACCTCTTTATCTTTCAGTTTAGAAACTCCCTGTTTAGTTTGATTTGCCTGTGAACATTTCATGGCAATATGACCACTTTTTCCACATTTGAAACAGGTTCTAGTTTCCTTTTTCTGATCAACCATCTTCTCCATTTCTTCTTGCTTCTTCGCAAGGAATTCTTTGTTCGACTGCTTTCTGAACAAATTTTCTTTTTCCTCTTCAGTAGATGTACCTGAAACAAATATCATTTTTTATTTAAAATCTCGAACATATTTTTCATTTTTATGATTTTCTGGTGGAATAAAACCTAATCCTTTCTTTTTGAAATTACCGTTATGGTTTGGTTTCTTTCGATAACCAGAACCAGAACTGTAACCCTTTTTCTTGTTTTCTCTTTGTTGAACTCTTGAGGTGTATTTTTTAGGTTTTTCAGAAAGATTTACATCTTTTATTTCAGAAATATTAATTTCTGTTAGTTTGAAAACCTTTTTGATCATGTCAGGTTTGACACCTCTTATTGAAAATTCCTTATCAGAATATAATTTGTCGGAATCATTCAATGTATATGCAACTTTGAATGTTTCGTCATTCAAATTAGATTTTGATAGAATGAATTCTTTATTGTAAATTCTTTTGCCCTGTTTGACGGTTTGACTCGGAGTGCTGGACTCAGACTTTGACTCTGACATAGACTCCGACTTTGACTCCTCAGTTTCATCATTATCTAACACATGATACACTACTTTCTTCATCAATTGAGATTGTTGATTAGTGTCAGACGATGTAAACGTAACATCAATATTTTCTGGCAGATTAACTGAAGACTCCGACTCCCACTGTAAATTTGTTGCCTTTTCGACTCTTTCTGAATTTGGATTTCTCGGAGAATATCCATTTTCAAGCGGGGGTGGACACTTATTGTAACTGAAACCTTGTTTCTTACCAGAATTATTCACTTTAGTATCCTTCTTCTTTTCAGGAGTTTTTTCTTCAGATACCTTTTGTTCTTCAGTTACTTCATCATCCTCAAATGCCTTCATGCCTTCAACAGTTGGATAAATCCTGTTAATGACATAAGAAGTACATGAGTAACTTTTTAACAATCGATTAACTCTTTCTGTTTCAATTCTTTGTGTTTCCAGTTTTTGTTCTAGAACAGCACACTTTTCAATATAATTGTTAACACTTTTCTGCTTTATCATGAAAGCTCCCTGAAGTGTCTTCATGGCTGTTGCTTGTTCACTGCTGGATTGATTGTATTGATTCATTGCCTTGTTCAGAACATCGTAAGATTCCTTCAGCCTGTTCATGTTATTAATCAATTCGTTGTTTTTCTTTTTCATGATCTCAGAGGTTTCACAATTCATAGGAATCTTTCTTGCATCAACTTCTTCATCAACTTTGAACTTTGGAACCTCCTTTACCTTTCTCTTTATCACTGGAACCTCCTCATCATCACTGCTGACAGGTGTTTTAACCTTTTTCTTTTTCTTTTTAGCTTTTTCATCTTCACTATCACTTTCAGCCATCATTTTCAAATGAGCTTCCATTCGTTTTGCATAATACTCAGTATCATCATCACTATCTTCTTCAATACGAGTAACAAAGGCTTTGTGATTTGAAGTTTTGTTAGGATCATAATCATCCCAATTGAAATTTGCCCAGCTAAAACCTTCTGGCAACTTTTCATCATCTTGATTGATTAGGCATGCTTTATTGTCGGCTGAAATATATTTGTCCCAGCTGATATTTTCTTGATTCCCTAAACATGCTCTCTTGGATGATTCTTCAATCTCCTTCCTGCCATGAGCAGTTTGCGGTTGTTGTTGTGGCTGTTGAGCAACTTGATGATAAATTGATTTCCGATAGTAATCATTGTTGTTGTTGAACGGATTTTGAGCTCCACTTGCTTCGCGATTAGTGCACTCCCTCTTGAAGTGTCCTTTTTCTCTGCAACGAAAACAAGTAACTTTAGATTTATCAAAACCTAAATTAGAAACATATGCATTACGGAAATCATCTCTTCCCGTAATTTGTTTAAACTTTTCAGCTCTCCTCAATACACTTGCCAAACACCATTTTATATCCATCAATTCCATCTCTTCAGCATCAATCTGATCGTAATCCTCTTTTGTCAACATTGGATTCCCGATCTGACCTGCTACTAAACTTCCATAAGACTCCAACACAGTTCCCAACAAAGACATATGACTTTTTCGCAACTTCTTCAGAATAATTCTGATCATTTTCAAGATTCAATACAATATTGCATTGTAGCTTCTTGCCATTCTTCGTTGCTGAAAAGTTTGGATCAAATGACGGATATGATGAAAAACTTATGTTGCTGTTTGATCCTTTAGAAGACTTTCCAGATGAACTCTTTGCATTGAATGCAGTCTCAACCTTTGGTGACATGTTGGTAGTTTTGTCATTTAACCCTGCTTTGTAATAAAGCCCAATGTCTTGTTCACCATCGAAATCTTTCATTCTTGAAATCTTTCTCTGTTCCATCTCCTGAGCCTCAATCTTTTCAATGAATTTGCTCAATGTCAGACTGCTAAAACCTTTCTTGTTCCTCAACATCATTAGATATGTACCCCAAGTCTCATATGGCAATGCATCATCCAATTTTTCAATCAACTCTTCATTATCTTTGTTGATGCTCAATCTCTTCATGTTGGCTAACAAATTGCAGTATCTTTCAATAATTTGCTTTGTGCTTTCATTTTTCAACCCACGAAACAGATCAAACTCTTTCTTCAAAAGTGACTTTTTGTTTTTAACCATTTCTTGACTTCCAACAAACTTCGATCTTAAAGCTTTCGATATTGAATATGAAGTTCCATTGTGTTGCAATAAAACCAAGATATCTTCCTTCACAGCTTGTTGTAGTTGACTTAACATCATTTTTTCATCTTTGTATTTCTTTCTATCTTCTGCACTTAGATCTTTAATTGCAATAATCTCTTCATCATCAGTCATCGGTCTAACATATTTCGTTTCAACACATTCCCAAGCATCCAAATAATTTGCTTGAACCCAGTTTTTAAACGTCCTTCCCAACCTTTATACTCCTCAATGTTCATGAGCTTAGGTGGTTTTTGCATAGTTCCTGTTTCATTTTCCAACATTGTCTGCTAAGTAACAGTAATCGGGGTAGCAAAGGCATTAAAAAATTCCTCTTCCATGTTTTGGTTTTTCAAAGTTCACAAAACAGTCCTGTTCAAACGAAATTACTCTCTCAAACTAAATCCCTTTCAAACGAAATCACCCTGTTCAAACGGAATCAGCTCGTTCAAACGAAATCTCCTTTGAAGCGGAATACCTTTTCAAAGCGGAATATCTGATTTCGTTTGAGATTCTCAAACGGAATTATAATTTGAAGCGGAATAGCTGATCTCAAGCGGAATTACTCAAACGGAATACCAGATTCAAATGAGATTAACCAACTTTTCAAACGGAATACCGGTTTCAAGCGGATTTAAGGACTAATTCCGTTTGAAATGCTGCTGATGTCATCATTCTCGCGCTGATTTTGAAACGGAATTACCAATTTTATCAGATTTAGATCGAATTAAGGTCTAATTTTTTCAAGGATTTGTTAAAACATAATTCCGAGTATGATGTGTGAAAATCAAGACATTTTGACCGTGAAAAGTTGTAGATTTTGAAAAAGAAGGTGTAGAAATCAGAAATTGCAGCTGAATTGGTAAGAACTCTTCCTCCTGAGCTCTGATACCACTTGTAGGATCGTTTTCAGACCCGAATGAGTTGATCAGAAGAGTTTATACTCAATACGAAAAGCGGAAATAGACGTATCGAGGTCAATTCAGCAAGATATACTCATTAACTGTCGATTTGATTGATTTGATAACAAATTACAGCAAGACGACACTTCGGCAGCACTTCGTGGCTCTACCGGAATCATACATGAATCACTCAAACGAAACCAGGCACCTCCTATATACAGGCTTCTAATTCCGCTTGAAGATGTCTCAAGCGGAATTACGTCTCAAGCGAGATTAGTTTCAAACGAAATTAACATGATAATTTCGTTTGAAACTGTCATGTCAATTTCAAGCGGAATTACATAGCTAATTCCGTTTGAACTTGCCTCTCATCCTATTTTTGACATATTTCTCGTATAACGTGCCCTGATCTATCTATATACAAATAAGACTCGATACAAGACGAAGTCGACAGATGCATGCACCAACAATCACCAATACTAGCTTAATATCATAAAAACAATTCTTCTAGTTTAATTTTGATGTTCTGGGTAGTGTCCGGTTATTCGTTTCGTTAACGGTTTGTTAAAGTGCTAAATTGCGCAGTTTTACTATGTATGAAGCACCTTTTGCGGCAATTTTAATTCCCGACACTTTGTAAGTTATTCTGGACACTAAATCATCAATTCTGCTAATATTTTGGTGTTAAAATGTTGTTTTTGCTGTTCTCCTGCTGAATTCAGCATTTAAAGTGAGTTTCGGGTGTCTTTTAGTGCATAGTTGAGCTTCCGGAAAGTGTATATGTTAACCCTTGTATCCACACTTGGATTTTAATGTGTTTTTTATGTTGGACCTACTCCTAGGCCCTAAATCTATTGTCTGACTGCTTTCTGCGGAAGTGCTGACCCAGTGTGTCTTACCGGTGAGTTTACTAGTCTTTCTGACGCAACGCTTAATGTAATGCACAATACAATACTGGAAGTATAAAACATGCATGAATTCATATGTAAGGCAAGTAATCACACAATGTTGACGATTAAACACATAATTGCAGATAATAAATAATAAATAAATGGGTTATTAGATTTTATCACCCCCAACCATTGGCTATTGACCGCTGCCACCCCCAACTATCACTTTGACGCTCGTCACCCCCAACTTAACACTTAGCGTGTTCTGTCACCACATCGTTAACAGATACTGTACTTTTGGGGATGATCATCTTACTACATTTTTGGGGGTGCCATAGGGATCTTAGGAAGGTTTTAGGGATCTTAGGACACCCCCAAAAGTACAGTAAAAGGATCAAAAGTTAGTGATTTGGTGACAGAACACATTAAGTGTTAAGTTGGGGGTGGCGGGCGTCAAAGTGATAGTTGGGGGTGGCAACGGCCAATGTCCAATAGTTAAGGGTGATAAAATCCAATAACCCTAAATAAATAGTACGGAAATTACCGGTTTTGTGCCAGTTGTCACAATCTGATCGGCCATGAAGGACATCATCTTCTTCTGAGAGTTAGCCTTAGACTTCTTGTGAGGGTTGGAAAGTCGACTTGATGACATCTAAGATTCAAAGTAAGGATTGGATGAGACTTGATTATAATGTCTTTGTTAAATTGGTTTGTATCACAGGATGTATCACATAGCACATAAAGGTTGCAAATTGTTTCATATAGCACATATGTTTCACATAGCATAACAAGTTTTCACATTGTATCTCCTAGAATAACAAAAGCATCATAAATTTAATTTATTCATGAGAGATTATTATTATTATTATTATTGTTTTAGATTGCAAGAAACGTGCGAATTGTGTAACAGTTTTGAAATAAACGACGTAACAAGTACAAAATTGTTGGTCCCAGTTTGTACTTAAAAACTTATTTTCACGTAATATGGCAAGTGATTTCAGTAGATGTGAAAAAGTGTGCAGAAATGGAAATCAGACTTTCAAGAAACAAGACATACAGAATTTTCAAGTTTATATCACTTTGAAACAAAATGGTTTACAAGGTGATTGTACGATTATTATCTATTACAAATGAATAATTGAATTCTGAGGGTGAAAGGACAATGGAGTTTGTAGTATGTATTGAATGCTAAGCTTAACTCATTGTTCTCTGCTTGATGAGCCTTCTATTTATAGACAACTGAATACATGAATAAACATTTGTTTATTCATGTATAAGTCCTGCATAAAGTAGCTATTTGACATATTCATTGAATCGAACTGTCAAGTTGCCTTTGTAATCATGATATCCAATAATGTCAAGTTGCTTTGGTTATTGTGGCAGGATATAGCTGATTTTTAGACAAGTGAGGTATTCATCAGAATTTCTGATAAACCGCTTCATCAGAAATTCTGGTGAACAAATCATCAGAAAATATCATGATCAGAATCGTCAGAAACTGATGATATTTCATCAGAAATATCACCAGATCCATCAGAAGGACCTTCTTTGATAATCTTCTTCAGCTCTTGATCAACTTATGATTCTTTGAAGTAGAAATTGCAGCTTTCAGTTGTCATATCCGATCTTCTTCTTCTTGTTGTGATCTTCAGGACTGTTATCTTCTTCATAGATCAAGTTGAATATGATTTTCTTCAATACTTACAAATAAAGTTTCCTAACAGTTTCCCCTAAGTATTGTAAGAAAATGAACTATCTATATCAAACATAAACAACTTTCAACTAATCCTTGAAAACAAAGTTCAAATAACTAAGTTCAGAAACATAAAACATAATCAAACCAACCATTGTTCAAAACAGACAGAAATAAAGTATTGTTTTCAAAAACAAAAATTTAATCTCATGAATTCATTAATTGATCTTCACTCCACTTCTGTATTTGTCTCCTGGTTTCAGCCTTTTCTTGTAGTCAATTGCCTTTTGAGTTTCCTTATAAAGTTCTTTATACCATCCTTTGGATTCCATCCACTTTTCAATGCTATCTTCAATTGCTTTCCTTAGCTGTTCATTGTTCTTCTCGTTCTTCTTGAGCTGCTCTTGTTTCTCATTCATGCAGTTCTTTATATATTTCAGAGTTTGATTAGAATACCTGCATATTTCACTGATTCTGAACAGAGCTTTCTCATTATGTGCATCTTTGAAGACCACACACATTTCTGGTTTGTCAAAGATTGCTCCAGTTCTCACTTGTTTAGGAGGAATTTCAGCTGGGATTGTGTTGTTAGGAGGAGGTATTAACACCTTGTTGCTATACTCAAAATTGATACATAAATCAAAATCTGCCAGTGCAACCCTTTTATATAACTTTGCTCCTGCACTTTTGAGGCTGTCAAGAGCTCTTCTAATCACAACTGAACCACTTTTGTCTTTATCAATGATATTCTTCATTTTTACTATGCCCAGTGGGTGAATATCATCAGCCAGATTTCCATCAGTAACCTTTTCTTCACTATTATCTTTTCTGATCAAGGTGTATTTGTTCTGACCTTCAGTATCTAAGACACCTCCTCCAGTACTTAAAGTGATGATTCTCTCAATAGAGACTATTGGATTGGTCATTGGTTTATGCAGAATTTCCCAGCTTCCCTCATTCCTGACTTGAACAATATTTTTGCTTATTGGAGAGAGTGGCCTTTTTGGGTTGTCTTCTGGACCTTTCCAGTAGTAATGCTTCAGGTGTTCTTCAGGGTATATGATTGTGTGTATATCACATGTCAGCACTTCGAATTCTTTGAGGTTTCCATCTGAATCTTCTCCAATCACTTTTCTTGGCCTTTTTGAAGAGGTTACTTCATGTTCCATTCTTCTCTTCTCTTTTGTATCCAACTTTATGTTGAAATCTGTTTCTCCTGTGAGAGCTGTGGAAGATGTTTGAACTGGAACAGGTTCTTTCTTTTGGACCTTTCAAGTATCTGGCTTTGGGATGTTTGTTGGAGGACCCATGAGTAACTTTGGCTTACTAGGAGGAGGACCCCTGGGCTGCTTCTGTTTTTGAGTTTCTGGAATTTCTGATTGTTTGGTATGATATAGTTGAGTGACTTCTGGTTGTTTGAATTGTTGTTGAGGAGTTTCTGATTCTCCTGCTAGTTTTTCTTGTGGAATTGGAGCTTTCAGTTCATGAAGATCAACTTTTGCCAGTCTGGCAACATTGTACTGCAACCTCTTTACTAACAGATGAACATTAGCAAGAGTTTGAGTATTTGTTTCTTCTTGTTTCTTCATTCTCTGAAATTCTAGTTTATTTTGATCTTTCTGTACAGACAATTCCACCATCAGCTTTGTTGGACCGTTTGCGTGACCCTAAATGTCAGTAAAGCAGTTCATCTTCGAATACGAAGGCGGAATCAACGTATACAAAGTCATAACAGCTCTCAGATCCTTTTAACTTCTTTATATTATCAATTTCCAATGTTTACACGTGTTTCTGACTTGATTTTGACAGAGTTTCGTTACCGTACACAAGACCTAATTCCGCTCCAACCCTTCTAAATGAGATCGACACTCACCTATTTATAGTAGATCTGATTCCACCCCAAACTGACATGTTGATTAGGAGCGGAATCACAGGAGCGGAATCAACATGTTACCTCAGGAGCGGAATCAACTTCTTAGACCTCTAGGAGCGGAATTAACATTTTTACATAAAATCCTGATTCCACTCCAAATGACACAAGTGTCATTTGGGGTGGAATTACAATCTAAAATCACTATTTCATTTCCGAGCTCCAAATTAACCTATCTAGACCTAAGACTCGACTCAGACGTAGTCATCAGAGATTCAGTGTACCAACAGACTCCCCCTTGGATGATGACGAAGTCTTCAGCTCCGAATCTTTAGTCTTGGTCTTTTCTCCAACTCTTTGTCTTCACATCATAAGCACTCTATCTTCACAGGTTCAGGTTTACTTCCTAGCTTCATCTTCAGCATTCCCTTTGATCATTGATCCATACTCCCCCTTTCACAGACTCCCCCTCTCAATATGCTAGAATCTGAAGTCTTGATCTGGTTCAAGTTTTGACATTTAACTTCCATGGGAATGATGAAGTCCAAAACCTGTTACCCTGCACATCCTCTACCTCACCATAAGTTTCACAAATTTATAACATTTGAATTTAATAAACTTACTGGTAGACATCATATATACAATCAATCATACTAGTTATATCAAGTTCAAATGAATGACCTTGATAAACTAACTACACAGTCTTTCAAAAACATTTGTATATGACATTCAAAGCTTTCAACATATTCTCCCAATCCTGTTCATCATGTTTAGCACTCGAATTTTGAAAATCAGCTCTTCATCATCAGTTGTCGAAAATCTTTTTGAAATTTTTCAAAATTTTATGCTAAAACACTCCGAAAATCTTTTTGGATTTTGTTTTGAATAAAATGCAGTAAACAAATATATACAAACAATATTTTTGTGAGTTTGTGTAAGAGGATTATATCAGTTCATGAAACCAATCACTAGCACCGTTAAGCTTTAATCATTTTAAGCTCTAAACGATTCACATAGATTGACGATATAGTTGTCCTCTTAAACTCAATCTAAAAACTTTCGAAATGCTTACCGATACGTTAAGGTATATTAATTTTGCACTAAATTCTTATGGAGCCCACAATCTCAGCATATCCCCTCATCATGCAATACACTGACTCAAGTAATGCCTTTAAACTTTTATCAACTATGATTTGTGCGAAAAACAAGGCAGAATGTTTAAACATTAACAATCAGGTCGATACTTCCGTATACGCAGAGAAAGTCCAATGTTTAAACAAAATAAGAAAAATAAAACAAGTTGAAGTTGTTTAGGCTTTAACCACCAGGTCGATACTCCCGTATACGCAGAGGTGATCCAAAGCTTAAACGAAACACCAAAGAAAATAAAGCAGAACGTTTAGGCAACAACATCCAGGTCGATACTCACGTATACGCAGAGGATGTCCGATGCTTAAACAAAATAAAGAAATAAAACAAGTTTAAGTCTTTGCAAAATGAAATGCACAAAATCACAGTGACTTTTCAGCAAAGTAGTGAAAGTTCACAGACTTAACCGGTTTTTATGTCTTTCAACATTCAGCGATTACTGAGTAGGTACACAATCACGAAGGACAAAACTAAGTACTATGCTTTCGACCATGTTTCCCACTAGAACTAGGCTTTTTCATTTAAGTTTGTATCGTTATCGCAAATTTACTAGTCTAGCTGAGCCTATCGTCACATCTTTAGTGAGACCGTTTATCACATTTGACATTTCATATCCTTAGCATGCTGTGACAATTCACTGATTTACTATCATTTCCTCTTTTTCACAACAAAACTCATTTTTGCTTTTTTAATGTTTTTGACATTTTCAAATTTTCTATTTTTTTTTTTTTTTTAATTTTTCTCCCCCTAAAATCAAAATATGTTTCAATTTTGATTTTCTGGGAAAATTTTAAACAAACTGTACAAGAAACGTGACAAACTGATATCAAATCGCTTCAATTCACCATTCTCCTGGCATAAACAATCAGAACTCCCCCTGTCAACAAACTATTTTCCCATTATGATTTCAAAACACTTAAGTTTGTTTTAATCAAATGGTTTTTCCGGAAAATTAGTTTTGTTGAATTAACAAACCACTTGTTGGTTAGGGGATTACTTCAACACTTTGTTCTCCTTTAACCATTTTGAAAGATTTAACAGTTCAAGATTCTATCAACACAAACACTTGTTAAAAATCAAGTACAACTTAATGTCCCTGATTTACCACATGTAAGTCGAAATATCACAGTTACCATCCTGTGAATTTCTCAAGAAATGTGCCGATCCATGTTCCACGCTTACCAACCTGGGAACTCCGGCAAGTCAGGTTTTTCTATTTGAAAAGATTCACCCAAGCCTGACCAGCCTTGGGTGATTTTGAATTCTTGTTCAACAATGGTGGATAATTTGCATCATCCCTTGTTAAACCCAAATTCTCCTTTTTTACCTCAACACTAGGCTCCTCTGGCTTTGATGAACCAGAATCATTGCCTGCACATGGCTTATCTGACTTTGACCTGTCAGATTCATTGCCTGATGGTGGCTTATCTGACTTTGACACATCAGATTCATCGGCAACCATTTTCTTCTTCTTTTCTTCTTTCGTCCTCAGATTTGTATCCGATGAATTCGTCTTTCTTGACTTTGCAATCGAGTTAGTTGATTCATCAGAACTCTTATTCAATCTGTCCGGTGGACCCGAAGACAAAATTTTCTCCAGATATTCTCTTGCATTCTTCCTTTTCTTTCGCAGTCTGTCTTTCTGCCCCTGTGAAAGTTTAACTTTCTTTTCTTGAACTTTAGGTTCTTGAACCTTCTGTTCTTTGGGCTTGACGTTGACTGATTTCTTTGTCAATTTCTGAGAATTAACCCTCAATCTTTCATTTGATCTCCTTGGGCAATCTCTGGCAATATGTCCTCTGATATGACAATTATAGCATCTTCTTGTTTCATAATTCCAATTCCGGCAGTTAACAGCAATGTGTCCTCTCACACCACAGGTGTAGCACACTCTGTTATCGTACTATTCACCACTTTCACACCATATGCTTAGATCATAACATTGTCTAGCTTTGTGGTAATCATCACTTTTCTTGAAAACTGGTTTTGGCTTTGAAGCACTGTGGTCAAACCTGCACCACTTATTACCAACATTTTGTGAGTTTTCATTTACAAATTTTTGTGATTTTTTATAATGATTGGATGATTGAACTGATGAGCTTTTATTTTCTTTTTGAACATTTTTCTGTTTTTTATCCTTTTGTTTTTGTTCCACAATCTTCTTTACAGGTTTTTGCTTTGAACATTCACCTTTCTCAGTAGAATGTAGAACAGTTTCTTTAAACATTTCTTTTAATTTCAAAAATGTTTTCTTTTTCTCATCATCATCAGTTTTCTCATCACAATCTTCAATTTTGACTTTGTCAAAATTTGTGACATTGTCACTTATTGGAACAGAATTGATCGGTTTTGGACACACATATGGTGCCGAAGTCACAAAACCTTTCAATTTATTCTCTAACACAGTAATTTTGTTCCGAGCAATTTCAGCTTCATTTTCAAGTCGAATGATTTTCTGAAGATGAGAATTTATTTCAATCTGTTTTTCAAGATTATTGTTAAAAATAATAGACTTTTCATCTTCTAAAACCTTCATTTGACTTTGAAAATCTTTTTCAATCTTTAATTTTTCATTTTCAAAATCCTTTTCTTTTTCTTTAAAATTTTTGTTTTCTAATGATAAACTCTCAACATTCTTCAAAAGTTTGTCATTTTCAGATCTAAGTTTTTCACAATTCAAGCGCAACTCCAGAATCTGTTCATCGTCAGCTTTCTTCCCATCTTTCAAAACTTTGTTTTCCAATGTCAAATTCTCCACATCTTTCAAGAGATTGACATTGTCTACTCCAAATTTATCACAATTTGAGCATTTTTAATTCATCTTTTCAACAGCAGCTTCTTTCTTTGTTTCCATCTTGTATGTTCCTGCACAGAAAATTTTAACAAAATCAAGAGGATTCATATTTTCATCAATATAACAACCCCTCTTAATATCGTATCTCATAACATTTTTTGCTGCAAGACACACATTGATTCGTTTTCTTATTTCAATGATTACATACAAATTTATCTTTTCTGATTCTTCTTTTATTTCATCCAATAACTTCCTTTTTCTTGAATCTTCATGATGCCTATGATTTGTTATTGTATTGATGAAACTTCTTAAATCAAAGCGTGATAAACTAGAATCCCGTTTCAGTTCATTCACGAATTTATCCCATTCCAAAGGTAAAGCATTAACAAATCTTGAAATTTGTTCATCCTTTGAAAAATATATCCCATGTCTTTCTAACTTGTAAACTAACTCATCAAATCGTTTTACCAACTTCTCCACTGATTCATTCTTCATACACAACAAATTTTCGAATCTTTTAACATAAACATCCTTATCACCTAATCTCCCACACCAAGATTCACAAGGCCAATCATTTAAATTTTCAAGATTCTTGTTTTCCTTTTCGTCAAACATTTTGATTTCTTGGTATTTGCACCTTGTAAATCTCCTCGAACCACCTGCAAAATCAACAAAACACTTAGAAAATTTTTCAAAGTTTTGAAAATACAGCAAATTCGAGCGAAATCAGCTTTCGGAGTGGAATCACAAATTTGCACTTTGGAGTGGAATCACAAATTTGCAATTAGGAGTGGAATCACAAATTTGCAATTAGGAGTGGAATCACAAATTTGCAATTAGGAGTGGAATCAGATAGTATATTACGAGCGGAATCAGACTTTTCTGTTTCTAGGAGCGAAATCAACAATTAATTTTCGAGTGGAATTAACTTTTAGGGCGAAATCAGCAAACAATTTTACGAGCGGAATTAACTTTTAGATTTTTAAGAGCGAAATCACCTAAGAAAGTTACGAGCGGAATCAGGTTATTATGTTGTTTTTACCATTTTTACTACGAATTTTAACCTGATTCTTTCTAGGGTTTATTAACACTATGTTTTACATACAATACTCGAAATTCAATCCATTCCGTCCGTTGGAACTAGTCCAGTTCGGAAAAGTATAAAAAGAAGTGAGTAGAAGTGAGAAATTCTGGTAGAATCAAGCTGCTATGGTATGAACTCCTTGTCCTGAGCTCTGATACCACTTGTTGGACCGTTTGCGTGACCCTAAATGTCAGTAAAGCAGTTCATCTTCGAATACGAAGGCGGAATCAACATATACAAAGTCATAACAGCTCTCAGATCCTTTTAACTTCTTTATATTATCAATTTCCAATGTTTACATGTGTTTCTGACTTGATTTTGACAGAGTTTCGTTACCGTACACAAGACCTAATTCCGCTCCAACCCTTCTAAATGAGATCGACACTCACCTATTTATAGTAGATCTGATTCCACCCCAAACTGACATGTTGATTAGGAGCGGAATCACAGAAGCAGAATCAACATGTTACCTCAGGACCGGAATCAACTTCTTAGACCTCTAGGAGCGGAATTAACATTTTTACATAAAATCCTGATTCCACTCCAAATGACACAAGTGTCATTTGGGGTGGAATTACAATCTAAAATCACTATTTCATTTCCGAGCTCCAAATTAACCTATCTAGACCTAAGACTCAACTCAGACGTAGTCATCAGAGATTCAGTGTACCAACAAGCTTCTCAAAAGCCTCAGCCATGCTGTTGTTGTTGGCTCTGAGGAACTAAATTTCTTCAAGGATTCTTCCTGAACTTGAGCTTTCCCCTGCACTTGCAACCTCAGCCATATGTTTCTTGATTTCTTGCAGTTCTTTGGGAGCTTTCTTGAATTCTGATGAGCTCTCTCTGTTTTCTGATGACTCTTGTAATTTGTTGAGCGCTGCAGTGTTATCTTCTGTTTGCTTCTACACAGCTTTGACAGTTTCTGATAATACTTTGATATCTGATCTTTGATTTCTGATCTCTTCCAATATCAGATCAAGTTTATCTTCTGTGGCTGTTTTCCCAGTACAAACAACAGTTGTGTCTTCAAGTTCCTTGTGTAGTTACTCGGTTGATATAGATTGATGTCCTTGGATAATAGGAGGAACAACAGATGTTCCACCTCTAACACCGCAGAAAACACATTCTCTATTGTTCTAAGGTTAAGAGGATTGAAATATTCCATATTCTCTATACCCTCACAAGAAAATTGAAACACATTCAAATTCTGGTTTTCCTCATATCCTTGAACCTTTTCAGGTTCTCCATGAGTTGTTGAGAAACTTTTAGTTTTCTCATCCAGGTTTCCTTGATCAGTAGGCTGATCTCCACCTATTGTCACCACATTTTCCTCCTTAGAATCTGATTCAGAAAATGGGTCTTTGATTCCACTCACACTTTGTCTTACATAAACAGTGCCTCTTTGTGAAATTTCATAATTTCCTTGAAGAATCATCAGAATCACTCTCAGATTTATGAACAATATTAAGTTTAGAGTGTTGTGCACCTGTTTCTCCCATATGTGAGATTTCAGCATGATGTTCTTCTGCCACAGGACTCATGTTCACATCATCATCAGCTGGATGAGGTTCTGATTCACCCCGCTGCTCAATTCTTGGTGTACTTGACTCTTGTGCATCATGCTCCATGGGAGACACACTATCAAAAACTTCCTTGTTTTCTGGCTTCTTGCTTAACATCTTTACATATTCTGCTCTATAAGGTGAATCTTCTGGTATCAGATTCATCATTCTCTATGACAAAACAGGCACATCATAATCTGACTTCCAAGACCCTACAGCAGTCCAAGGTCTCATGATTTCTGTACTCCACGTATTTTCTGATGCTGGAATTTCTAGGTTCCTTTCAGAAAATGCATCAGAAATTATGATTGACAGAAATTTGGGAAAAGGTAGATGTGAATCTATCCTTCCAGTGTGAGTCAGAATTGATCTTCTGATCAGATTAAATATTTATGTTCCAAAATCAATGTTCAACCCACTAATGAGACTGAACATGATTGTTAGAACATTCATATTTATCTGATCTGTACCTCCAATTTTTGATGATAAACACTTGTTCAGAATTTCCATTAACACTTGCCAGAAGGCAGGTAGCTGATTCCTCTTGAATTCACTGATTTTTGAAATCTTTGTCTTGTAACCCATTACTGCATCAAGTAGTAAAAACATATCTTCCTTTTCTGGTGCTTCTTCATAGCTTTGGTGTCACACCCCCAAAATCCACCTGCGGAGTACCACCGCTTGGAGGCGTGACTGACCAGGATCCAGCCACCAATCATATTGAACAAGCATATAAGTAGTTATAAAAATCCAACCAATACAATTGGTGTTCAAACAAAACATAGTTAAGTTGCAAGCGGAAGCATAAGTCTTAAAAACAAGGCATAAGTTTAATTGTTTCAAAGTTTAACATGGCACACAGTCGTCCATGTCCCACAACGATCCTCCTCCATGCAAGCTCCAGCTAAGAACCTAAGGACCTGCAAAGCATGTAGTAACGAGTCAACAACAAGTTGAGTGAGTTCACGGTTGGGTGTTCGTTTTAAGTTGTTTCGAAAACAGTTTCCTTTATCTGGCATCCTGCCGTGGGGGTTACCCCATAGTTAAAAACGTGACTTGTTTATTCCCGGTTACTCTGGCAATCCAGCCGTGGGGGCTACCCCGTGTTAGTTATCTGGCATTTCGGCCGTGGGGGCTACCCCATGTATACACTAGACTCGTTACCATATCGACTGCTGACTGTAGTCATGTTTATGTGCCCTGAAACTGTCAATGTCTATCATCATTGACGTGCCCCAGAACCATTAGTTCACGCCCGTCCTCTGCGGCACGGTGTGAGGTTTGTCAGACCTAAATAGCGCTATCTAACTAATGACCCGCTCGCCATTGGCCCGGCGATTAAGTCGATATAAAAATGAGGGACTTCGTGATAGAGTTTTGGTCTAGTACGAGTTATCTGTCCGTGAGGACGAGGAATTACATTCCTGAATCATTGCTGTCCTACCCAAGGAGGACGAGGAACCCATGTTCCTTAACCCCAATTCCCGACCCCTGGGAATCCCATGCTTTGTAGAGGGTGTGAACTCACCTTGGTTTGCTCGGTAGGTACACAGAAAAGTCAAACAAGCAATATTGTGGTCACTCGCGTCCTATCATAGTTGTATCATACAAGTCAGGTTCAAACCACGTATTGCACGTATGTTCTACACGTATGCTAGCACATTGCATGCAAGTTCATCCATGGCAGTTCAAAATTCACGTTCAACAGTAACATATAAGGTCTGTACATTAGGCCCAAGAGTCCGGCCCAATTACTTAAGCCCTTAATCATGCAAGTCCAATTCAGCACGCATATGTTGGTTTCGAGTCGCAACTAAGGTGATCTCGAGTCGCAATCTGGACTCGCAAACATGGTCTCGGTTCATGCTGTTTTGGTCTCGAGTCGCAACCGGACTCGTAACTGAGATTTCGAGTTGTGTTGTTTTGGTCTCGAGTCGCAACCAGGCGTTTGCGACTCGCAACCTGTGTCGCAATCGGGGATCTCGAGTTGGCATATGGTGGTTTCGAGTTGAAACCGAAGGTTTCGGCTGGGAACATTTGCTGAATTCAATAATGTACTTGGCCAATCAGATTTCACTGTTGTGATTTTGTGTACTATCCAATGAGGTTCTACAAACATGTCTACTTGTCTAACCATTAACCAAAATGGATCAAACATGGCAATTTCAAATATCCATAACACATTCATATCATATTCTTCATGTTCTTCAAATATTCAAGTAGTTCATCATCATTCATATGAACCTAAATCTAACGAAAATCATGAACAACTTATCAACATCTATGATATCAACACAATAAATCACCCTAATAGTAAGCTTTCGGTTCTTAGCACAAGAGTATACAATCCGAGTTATATGAACATCAACAACCATGGTTCAAATCACATTTAGACACAAGACATCATGAGTTCATCATGCCACATAGCCGAAATTAAAGCATGTTAGCCGATTATCAATCATCACACACAACCGATTCACAAAACATCATCAATCATACCACTACACTAGTTAAATCATATCATTCATAACATCAAACATCATAAACATTAACCAACAAGTATCATGAACACTAACCGGTTGATGAGTTTCAAAGGTGATTATGAAGCTTCCAAACGAGTGTGTGTGTGTCGATCCGAGAGCCCCTAATGTCACCGGTTTGATCCGAGAGTGAGGGAGGAGGGTGTTGTGGCTTAGGGTTTTAGTGAAGAGGATGGAGTGTGTGTATGGGTGAGTGTGTTGTCCAAAGAAATGGCACCTATGGCTATCCACTTAGTTTATATATCCGATCTAAGTAGTGCACCCTAATGGGTTCTCGAATGGGCTAAAGGGGTGTGTGGCCCAACCGGCCCACATGTTGCATCGTTCACTCGAGACCACATGGTCTTGAGTCGGGTCCTTGTGTCGTGGTTCGTACTTAATACACACATACTATACATACAAGCATACATGTACGCACACAATTAAACACAACACGTAACACATAGTCACATACGAGGTTCACTTATCATTCATTAAATCATCAAATTAGTTAGTCACTTAGTGTTCAAGCGTACAACGAAAGGTTCTAAATTTCGAGTTGTCACATCATCCCCAAGTTGAAAGAAATTTCGTCCCGAAATTTGGTAAGCACTCACTGAGGAAGCTAGTTAAGTTGTATGGTTTTCCTGGTTTTCCTGGGGTGTCACATCCACCCCCCGTTGATCTGGAATTTCGTCCCGAAATTCCGTAGCTTCAGTCTCAGTAGTGGGTGTACGGTTTGCGAACAGTTGGGGATACTTTTGTTTCATCTGATCTTCGCGCTCCCAGGTGAACTCTGGGCCGCGACGTGAGTTCCAACGAACTCGAACGAGAGGTATTCTGGTGCTCTTGAGGACCTTAACATCCCGGTCCGTGATTTCGACTGGTTCCTCGACGAATCGTAACTGTTCGTCGATAGTGAGTTCCTTCAGAGGAACTACGTGGGTCTCATCTGACGGACACTTCTTCAGATTCGACACGTGAAAAACGTTGTGAACTGCACCGAGTTCCGCTGGTAAGTTTAGTCTGTAGGCCACCCTGCCTATCTTCTCAAGGACTTCGAAAGGTCCAACGTATCGTGGGTTGAGTTTGCCGCGTTTACCAAAACGAACCACACCCTTCCAGGGTGAAACTTTGAGTAGTACCCGCTCCCCAACCTGGAGCTCAAGTGGTTTCCTGCCCATGTCGGCGTAAACTTTCTGACGTTCGCGAGCTGCCGTCATGCGTTTTCGTATTTGAGCAATTTGTTCGGTCGTGTCTACCACATATTCTGGACCAGTGATCTGACTATCTCCCACCTCTGCCCAGCAAAGAGGTGACCGGCATTTACGTCCGTACAATGCCTCAAATGGAGCAGCTTTAATGCTGGTGTGGTAGCTGTTATTGTACGAGAATTCTACAAGTGGCAGATGCTTTTCCCAGCGGTTGCCAAAGTCGATTACACATGCACGAAGCATGTCTTCTAAGGTTTGAATAGTGCGCTCGGACTGCCCGTCCGTCTGAGGGTGGTACGCTGTGCTCATGTCTAATCGTGAGCCGAAGGATTTGTGCATTGCTTGCCACAGCTCTGAAGTAAAACGCGCATCTCGATCTGAGATAATAGAGGTGGGCACCCCGTGCCTCGAAACGACTTCCTTAAGGTATATTTCTGCGAGCGTGGAGAATTTATCCGTCTCTTTGATAGCCAAGAAGTGTGCAGATTTTGTGAGTCGATCCACGATCACCCAAATAGTATCGTTCCCGCGCTGGGATCTAGGTAGGCCAGTAACAAAATCCATGGAAATTTGCTCCCATTTCCATTATGGTATCTCTGGTTGTTGGAGTAGGCCTGAGGGTTTCTGGTATTCAGACTTGACTCTGGCACAAGTCAAACACTTGCTGACGTAAGTTGCTATGTGGGCCTTCATGCTAGGCCACCAATACGTAGTTTTGATATCATGATACATCTTATCTGATCCAGGGTGTACTGAGTAGCGAGACTTATGTGCTTCATCCATCACAAGCTCTCGTAGGTTGCCATAGAGTGGGACCCAAACGCGTCCCGTCACGTAGTAAGCACCGTCTTCCTTTTGTTCTAATCGTTGCCTTGATCCGCGTAGGGCTTCAGCCCTGACGTTTTCTGGTTTCAGTGCTTCTATCTGAGCAGCTCGTATTTGAGAAGGGAGACTAGAGTGGATCGTGAGTTGTAAAGCTCGCACGCGCTTAGGCGCAGTGTCCTTCCGACTGAGGGCGTCAGCCACAACATTGGCCTTGCCCGGGTTATACCTGATTGAGCACTCGTAGTCATTCAGTAGCTCGACCCATCGTCGTTGCCGCATATTCAGTTCCTTCTGCTTGAAGATATGCTCGAGACTCCTGTGGTCGGTGTAGATCGCGCACTTGGTACCATACAGGTAATGCCGCCATAACTTAAGTGCAAAAACAACAGCTCCCAGCTCTAAATCGTGCGTAGTGTAGTTCTTTTCATGAACCTTAAGTTGGCGTGAGGCGTAGGCTATAACTTTGTGTCGTTGCATCAACACGCAACCAAGACCTTGAATTGATGCGTCGCAGTAAACCACAAAATCGTCGGTGCCCTCTGGCAAGGAAAGGATAGGTGCGCTACAAAGTCTATCCTTTAAGTGCTGAAATGCCAACTCCTGTGCGTTTCCCCAGCGATAAACAACGCCCTTCTGCGTTAGTGAGGTAAGAGGCTGTGCAATCTTAGAAAAATCCTTTATGAATCTCCGGTAGTATCCCGCCAAACCCAAGAATTGGCGAATTTCCTTTGGTGTACGAGGTGCAGGCCAGTTCTTGATCGAGTCTATCTTGGAGGGATCAACATGAATCCCATCCTTGTTTACCACGTGGCCTAGGAAATGGACTTCTCGAAGCCAGAAGTCGCATTTCGAGAACTTTGCATAAAGCTGTTCTGTTCGAAGGAGTTCCAGAATGAGTCGTAGATGTTGCTCGTGTTCCTCCCGACTCTTGGAATAGATCAGGATGTCGTCGATGAAGACTATAACGAACTTGTCCAGGTAAGGCTTGCACACTCGGTTCATCAAGTCCATGAAAACCGCAGGTGCGTTTGTCATCCCAAAAGGCATGACCAAAAACTCATAGTGCCCGTATCGAGTTCTGAAAGCCGTTTTAGAGACGTCCTCTTCCCGGACTCTCAGCTGGTGATAACCCGATCTCAAATCGATCTTCGAATAGTAGCTCGATCCTTGCAGCTGGTCGAACAAGTCGTCGATACGCGGTAGAGGATAACGATTCTTCACCGTCACCTTGTTGAGTTCCCGGTAATCGATGCACATTCTGAAAGTACCGTCCTTCTTCTTTACAAATAATACTGGAGCTCCCCAGGGCGATGAGCTTGGACGAATAAAACCCTTATCCATGAGCTCTTGTAGTTGCGTAGAGAGTTCTTTCAACTCTGGTGGGGCTAAACGATAAGGTGCACGGGCTATGGGCGCAGCTCCAGGAGCTAGTTCAATCTGAAACTCGACTTGGCGATGAGGCAGAAGACCAGGCAATTCCTCAGGAAATACCTCTGGAAAATCGCGTACAACTGGAAAATCTTCTATCTTCTTCTCCTTCTCCGTGGTGTCAGTAATGAGAGCCAAAATGGCAGTGTGGCCCTTTCGCAAGCACTTTTGGGCCTTAAGGAGAGAAATGACGTTCTCAACAGCACTCCTCTTGTCGCCATGAATCATGAGAGGTTCACCATCGGGACCTGGAATACGGACAACCTTCTCGTTGCAAAGAATCTCTGCTCGGTGTTGGGATAACCAATCCATCCCAATGACAACGTCGAAACTACCCAAGACAATAGGAATGAGGTCGATGGAGAAGGTCTGGTCAGCGAGAATAAGTTTAGAACCCTTGACTACGTGTGTGGCTTCTAAACTCTTACCACTTGCTAGCTCTACGGTGTGCTTGTTGTTCAAAGGGGTTGGAACACGCTTAAGCATTCGACTAACTTCTAGTGACATGTAGCTAGTATCGGCACCCGAATCAAATAAAACTGAAACATAAAAGTCGTCGAGAAGGAACTTACCCGCCACAACATTGGGGTCATTCCTTGCTTCACCTTGGCCAATCACAAACACCCGCCCCCTGGCGCCATTGTTGTTGTTGTTCCCATTGTTACCATTCCCCTGATTGTTGTTATTGTTGTTGTTGTTGTTCTGGTTCCTGTTCAGTTGGGGACAGCCTCTCTTGAAGTGGCCCTCAGCTCCACACTGAAAGCACCCTTTGTTATCACCTTGCTGCTGCTGCTGCTGGCGCTGGTTCTGTTGAGCTTGATGACGATTCTGATTGGCGGGGTATAAGCTCCTACAATCCTTTGCAGCGTGACCAGGCTTGTTGCACCGATGACAGTTGCCCCTGGTGCATGGCCCGCTGTGGTGCAGGCTGCAGCGATTGCATTTGGGGTGATTTCCTTTGTACCCACCATGACTTTGACCACCAGACGATTGCTGATTAGGGCTCTTGTAGTCCTCAGTCTTCCTCTGCTGGGACTGGGACTGAACAGAAGTCGAACCCTTACTCGAAGTTCCATCCCATTTCCGTTTGTTGTCACTAGAGGTACCAGAAGTAGTTGCAGCGCCTATGCGTTTTGGTAACTTGTTCTGCTCCACCGCTTGATCCGTGAGACGGTGAGCCAACTGAACAGCTTGCTGGTAAGTGGCGAGGTTCGCTGAAGTCACATGACTTTGGATTTCCGGCACTAAGCCCTGAAGAAATAGTTCGATGCGTTTGATGGGAGGATCCACCATAGTAGGACACAGAATTGCCAGTTCGTTCGACCTTTTCACATAAGCTTCAATTTAGGACCCCGTCATCTTGAGGTTGAAGAACTCCACTTCCAGTTTGTGAATCTCATCACGACTGCAGTATTCTTCCTTGATCATTTCCTTAAAATTCTCCCATGGGGTGGCGTTGGCAGCAACCAACCCTAGCATCTGAACCTGAGCGTTCCACCATGTGAGGGCTAAACCCTCGAGAGTACCAGTAGCATACTTCACCCTGCGCGCCTCAGGGCATTCGCACATTTCGAACACAGATTCTAGCTTCTCAAACCAGTGTAGGAGACCTACTGCTCCTTCAGTGCCGCTAAAAGTAGTTGGTCGGCAGTCCATGAAAGTCTTAAAAGTGCACACGGGTGGCTGAACATGCTGACCTATCGTGGGTGAAAGAAAAGACAGAGTTTAACACAAAGGTTGGTTCACGAGAGTAGGATCCTAAAGATCCTAGAATGAGTTCGGACTGCAGGATATACCTCCTGCGTGTGCAGCTGCAACTGCTGCGGCAACTCGTTCGTTGATCAGAGCCGTCAACTGGGCTTGTGTCAGGTTAACGCGTCCAGACATGATCTTCATATAAAGAAGAACGTGAGTGAGAGGGGTTCGCGAAGGTACGACGATAAAATAGGGTAAGCACGCACGTGTTCAAGCAACTGTAGTTATACTAACCAAGCATACCATAAGCAATGTACTATGTAACTAACAAGTAGGCAATACACAGACCATATCACCTAGAATGTCGAGCCTTGCATGTGGAGTGAAGCGTCGTTGTGGACCGTTGAGCACTGTACAGGTTATAGTCTGGTTTTAACAAAAACGTTTTCCCCCTTTATTAAAACCAAGTTCTCTATAACCAATGGCTCTGATACCAATCTGTCACACCCCCAAAATCCACCTGCGGAGTACCACCGCTTGGAGGCGTGACTGACCAGGATCCAGCCACCAATCATATTGAACAAGCATATAAGTAGTTATAAAAATCCAACCAATACAATTGGTGTTCAAACAAAACATAGTTAAGTTGCAAGCGGAAGCATAAGTCTTAAAAACAAGGCATAAGTTTAATTGTTTCAAAGTTTAACATGGCACACAGTCGTCCATGTCCCACAACGATCCTCCTCCATGCAAGCTCCAGCTAAGAACCTAAGGACCTGCAAAGCATGTAGTAACGAGTCAACAACAAGTTGAGTGAGTTCACGGTTGGGTGTTCGTTTTAAGTTGTTTCGAAAACAGTTTCCTTTATCTGGCATCCTGCCGTGGGGGTTACCCCATAGTTAAAAACGTGACTTGTTTATTCCCGGTTACTCTGGCAATCCAGCCGTGGGGGCTACCCCGTGTTAGTTATCTGGCATTTCGGCCGTGGGGGCTACCCCATGTATACACTAGACTCGTTACCATATCGACTGCTGACTGTAGTCATGTTTATGTGCCCTGAAACTGTCAATGTCTATCATCATTGACGTGCCCCAGATCCATTAGTTCACGCCCATCCTCTGCGGCACGGTGTGAGGTTTGTCAGACCTAAATAGCGCTATCTAACTAATGACCCGCTCGCCATTGGCCCGGCGATTAAGTCGATATAAAAATGAGGGACTTCGTGATAGAGTTTTGGTCTAGTACGAGTTATCTGTCCGTGAGGACGAGGAATTACATTCCTGAATCATTGCTGTCCTACCCAAGGAGGACGAGGAACCCATGTTCCTTAACCCCAATTCCCGACCCCTGGGAATCCCATGCTTTGTAGAGGGTGTGAACTCACCTTGGTTTGCTCGGTAGGTACACAGAAAAGTCAAACAAGCAATATTGTGGTCACTCGCGTCCTATCATAGTTGTATCATACAAGTCAGGTTCAAACCACGTATTGCACGTATGTTCTACACGTATGCTAGCACATTGCATGCAAGTTCATCCATGGCAGTTCAACATTCACGTTCAACAGTAACATATAAGGTCTGTACATTAGGCCCAAGAGTCCGGCCCAATTACTTAAGCCCTTAATCATGCAAGTCCAATTCAGCACGCATATGTTGGTTTCGAGTCGCAACTAAGGTGATCTCGAGTCGCAATCTGGACTCGCAAACATGGTCTCGGTTCATGCTGTTTTGGTCTCGAGTCGCAACCGGACTCGTAACTGAGATTTCGAGTTGTGCTGTTTTGGTCTCGAGTCGCAACCAGGCGTTTGCGACTCGCAACCTGTGTCGCAATCGGGGATCTCGAGTTGGCATATGGTGGTTTCGAGTTGCAACCGAAGGTTTCGGCTGGGAACATTTGCTGAATTCAATAATGTACTTGGCTAATCAGATTTCACTGTTGTGATTTTGTGTACTATCCAATGAGGTTCTACAAACATGTCTACTTGTCTAACCATTAACCAAAATGGATCAAACATGGCAATTTCAAATATCCATAACACATTCATATCATATTCTTCATGTTCTTCAAATATTCAAGTAGTTCATCATCATTCATATGAACCTAAATCTAACGAAAATCATGAACAACTTATCAACATCTATGATATCAACACAATAAATCACCCTAATAGTAAGCTTTCGGTTCTTAGCACAAGAGTATACAATCCGAGTTATATGAACATCAACAACCATGGTTCAAATCACATTTAGACACAAGACATCATGAGTTCATCATGCCACATAGCCGAAATTAAAGCATGTTAGCCGATTATCAATCATCACACACAACCGATTCACAAAACATCATCAATCATACCACTACACTAGTTAAATCATATCATTCATAACATCAAACATCATAAACATTAACCAACAAGTATCATGAACACTAACCGGTTGATGAGTTTCAAAGGTGATTATGAAGCTTCCAAACGAGTGTGTGTGTGTCGATCCGAGAGCCCCTAATGTCACCGGTTTGATCCGAGAGTGAGGGAGGAGGGTGTTGTGGCTTAGGGTTTTAGTGAAGAGGATGGAGTGTGTGTATGGGTGAGTGTGTTGTCCAAAGAAATGGCACCTATGGCTATCCACTTAGTTTATATATCCGATCTAAGTAGTGCACCCTAATGGGTTCTCGAATGGGCTAAAGGGGTGTGTGGCCCAACCGGCCCACATGTTGCATCGTTCACTCGAGACCACATGGTCTTGAGTCGGGTCCTTGTGTCGTGGTTCGTACTTAATACACACATACTATACATACAAGCATACATGTACGCACACAATTAAACACAACACGTAACACATAGTCACATACGAGGTTCACTTATCATTCATTAAATCATCAAATTAGTTAGTCACTTAGTGTTCAAGCGTACAACGAAAGGTTCTAAATTTCGAGTTGTCACATTTGGCTTAAGGGTAGTTCTAAACATTCCCTTATTTTCTCCGGTGAGATAGTAATGAAGATATCTCCCCACACATGTGCTTTTCGCTCGACTTGATTTGAGAGTTGGAGAGTTTTTACAACTTGTTGTATGAGTTTTTCTAGTACCTCTCTGGTCTTTGTGAGAGCTTGAGCTATCGGACATCTGATCAGAAATTCAATTAGGATTTGACACTTTATATCATATTCTTCAATGTTGTTGTTCATCGCTTCATTGTTGCTCTTTAATGGAAGAAATTCAGCTTCGGTGATGAATGGAACAGAGTGTTCAACTTGTGGCATATTGATGTTGATAGCAGCCATTGAGAATTGGGGTTATTGTTTCGTAAAAGGGTTTTTAGGGTTTTGATATTGAAGGTTGAAGATGGAAGTCTCTGCTTTTGAATGAAGTATTTATAGTGTTTTGAGACAAAGATCTTTGAGTGTTTTTCGTGGGTTGTTTGTATTCAAGGTGGTTAATGACACCTTAATGATGTTTTTAATCCGTTTAGGAAACAACCGTTTTTCAAAACCTTTGGTTTATCTCTAATTTAATATCAATCTTTTAATGAAAATCAGAGATTCCAAGGTTTTAGCAGATAAACACTAATGTCCAACTTGCACCTTTTCCTCATGTGGGACCCCTTTTCTTTTAAAAAGGTCCAATAAAAACCCTTTTGAGATTGTGTATTTTCCCAAGTTTTCCTTTTGAGGATATATATCAGAAAATCTTTGAATAAAACTTTTGAGAGTTGGATTTTCTTCATACTTCATCAGAATGCATTTGATTCATATATTGAGATTGAATCAACATTTTTTATATGAGAGGGAATAAGTAGAGTTTTGAGATTTTCACTTACATTGCAATTCTGACTCCACATCATTGTTCTGATTTTCAGGAAGTGTTTGTTATACAGCTTGTTCCAATCCTCAGAAAAAAATATTTTGAAAGAAACTTATTTCAAAAGTTTAGTTAGTTATAAGTTTCTTTGAATCTGGTTAAAAGCAATGTTTCCTAATGTTTCTTTCTGTTGATTTATCATACTTCCTGGTTGTCAAGAGACTTTTCTAATGAAAAAATTGATTTTCTGATATATTATCAGATTTTTTGGTGAGACATCAGAATTTCTGATGTTTCACTAGTCTTAACAAATTTCTTTTATTTTACACCAGATTTTTGTTGTTTTTATCAGATATTCTATTTTAGTTCCCCCTAGATCTATTGTCATGTTTTTGTGTTGTTTTTTTTTAAATAAAAGAAAAAAATACAAAAACAGACTATTCACATTTATGAATTTATATACATATGAGATATGTATGAAGATGGAAATTTTTGATGATTAGTGATCATTCTGATGTTTCAGCAAAGTTTCTGATGTTGTATCAGAATTTCTGATGAAGAATTTCTGATGATTTCATCAGATTTTCTGATACTTCTTCAGATTTTCTGATAAATCATCACATTCATTGATGATTTATCAGATCTTCTGATATTCCATCAGATTGATGGATTTCTTTGCCAGAAACCTGTAGAATTACTCTTTGATTATCAGAGTTTTGATGTTCATCAATTTGGTTTTCAATTTGTGTCCTTTTGTTTTCTAAAAAATCTTCATCTTTTATATTAACCATGCCAAGTTTGCTGATTAAAAAATTATGTCTCTTTTCATCAAGAGGTTTTGTAAAGATATCAGCAATTTGGTTTTCAGTTGGAACAAAATACATTTCTATGTTACCTTTCTCAACATGATCTTTTATGAAGTGATATCTGACATCTATGTGTTTGGTTCTTGAGTGATGAACTGGATTTTCTGTTATTGCAATTGCACTCTTTGAATCACATAGGATTGGTATTTTTGTCAGACTTACTCCATAATCTCTCAGCTGAGTTTGCATCCACATCACTTGTGAATAGCAACTTGTTGCTGCTACATATTCTGATTCTGCTGTTGATGTTGCAACACAGTTTTGTTTCTTGCTTGCTCAACATACCAATTTTTCTCCCAAGATTTGACATGCACCAGATGTGCTTTTTCTGTCAATCTTGCACCCTGCATAATCTACATCTGTATATGCAATTAGTTCAAGGTTTATATCCTTAGGATACCAGAGACCAAGTTCTCATGTGCCTTTTAGATATTTGAAAACCCTTTTTACAGCTTTTAGGTGGGATTCCTTATGATTGCATTGATATATGGCCAGAAAGCATGTTGCAAACATAATATCTGGTCTGCTTGTAGTTAAGTATAGCAATGATCCTATCATCCCCCTATAGGTTTTTATATCTACACATACTCCATCTTTATCAGAATCCAATTTGTTCCCTGATGCCATGGGAGTTTTTGAAACTGAACAGTTTTCAAGTGAGTATTTTTGAAGAATTGTTTTCACATACTTTGATTGACTCAAAAATATTCCATCAATTCTTTATTTTACTTGTAAACCTAAGAAAAATGTTAAGTCACCCGTCATGTTCATTTCAAAGTCGCTGGTCATTAGCTTTTGAAACTTTTTACAGAAATTTTCATTTGTTGATCCAAATATGATGTCATCAACATATATTTGGACTAACAAGGTGTGACCTTTGTGTGTTTTGAGAAAAAGTGTTATGTCAATAGTTCCTTTTATGAAGCCAGAATTGAGTAAGAAGTTTGAAAGAGTTTCATACCAGGCTCTAGGAGCTTGCTTAAAACCATACAAGGCTTTGTTTAATCTATAGACATGATTTTGAAATTTTGGATCAACAAAGCCTTCTGGTTGATGCACATAAACTTCTTCCTCAATTCTTCCATTCAGGAATGCAGATTTTACATCCATTTGATAAACTTTGAAATCTCTGGATGCAGCAAAAGCAAGAAAAATTATTACAACTTCTAATCTAGCTACTGGTGCAAAGGTTTCATCATAGTCTATACCTTCTTGTTGACAATAACCTTTGACCACTAACCTTGCCTTATTCTTGGTGATTATGCCATTTTCATCTGATTTATTTCTGAATACCCATTTTGAGCCTATGACTGATTTGTCATTGGGCTTAGGCACCAGATCCCATACCTTGCTCTTTTCAAACTGATCCAGCTCTTCTTGCATAGCTTAAATCCAGTCTGAGTCATTTAGACCTTCTTTGACAGACTTGGGTTCTATTTTGCTTAAGAACCCAGCAAATGCACACTCATGTGTTGTTGCAGATCTTGTTCTTACACCATCTGCTGGATTGCCAATGATGTCAGAATGAACATGTCCTTTAATCCATCTCAACTTTTTGTGAAAAGTTGTTGGTTCGGATGGATTTGAAGTTTCCCCCTAAACAGTTGCCTCAATTGCATGTAGTGTATCAGAATTTTGATTATCAGACACATTTTCATTGTTCTGATTCAAGATTTCTGATGCACTTCCCATTTGTTCTGCAGGGTTAGTACATGAATTATCTATTGATTTGTTTGTAAGAGATTTATCATGTTCTAAGAAATCTTCAGTAATCATTTCAAAGAGATGTTCATAATTTTCTTGTTTGTCAGAAAAGTTTATTTCTTTCATGTATTCATCAGAAACCTCTGTTTCCGATGAGTCATCAAAAGATACATATAGACTTTCTCTGATTGTCCTTGTGTTTAGAATAAAAATTCTATAAGCTTTTGAGGACAAAGAATAACCAAGAAAAATACCTTTTTCCGCCTTTCTGTCAAATTTCTCAAGGCTTTCAAAATCATTGAAAACAAATCATCTACAACCAAATGTATGTAAAAAATTTACACTTGGAATTCTTCCATTAATAATGTTGTATGGTGTTTTGTTGAGCCTTTTGTTGATTATGGATCTGTTCTGGGTAAAACAGGCATTTGCTATTGCTTCTGCCCAAAAATGAGTGGGCAGTTTAACATAAGCAAGCATTGTTCTGGCTGCCTCCACTAAGGTTCTATTTCTTCTTTCAACCACCCCATTTTGTTGAGGTGTTCTGGGAGCAGAAAAATCATGAGAGATTCCTTTACCCACAAGAAAGCTCTCAATCTTTGAATTCTTAAATTTTGTCCCATTGTCTGATCTGATCCTTCTGACTGTTAATTTTAACAGATTTTCAATTTTTCTAATAAAATTAATGATCAGATCAGGAGTTTCACTTTTCTTTCTCAAAAATTCTACCCATGTGTATCTGGAAAAATCATCTACAATTACAAGTATGTATTTCTTTCCAGAAAAGCTTTCTGTACTTATGGGTCCACACAAATCCATATGTAAAAGTTCCAAATTTTGTGTTATAGAAGTCTCAGAAATTGATTTGTGTGAGCTTCTTTTGGATTTTCCCAACTCACAAGATTCACAAATTTTATCCTTCTTTGAGGATATCAAAGGTAATCCTTTTACCAGACCTTTGCTTGCTAATTTGCTTAGGTTTTTGAAATTTAAGTGGGCTAACCTCTTGTGCCATAACCAACTACTACCCTTGTTAATTTTTGAAAATAAACATAATTTTGGATGTTCATTTTCTTCTTTGAAATCAAAGTAGTAAATTGATTGTCTTATCCTTTTTCCACTTAAATAGATTTTATTATCATCCATACCTATTAACAAGCATTTTTATGGTAAAAAGGTTACCTGAAAACCTTTATCACAGAATTAACCACAACTTAGCAGATTGTACTTTAAGCCTTCTACATAGGCTACTTTCTCTATGGTCAAACATCCATACCTTATGCATCTATATCCCATGATCCTCCCTTTTACTCCATTTCCAAAATTTACCAATTTACCCAGCTTTGAAACAAAGTTGCTGAGTAAGCTCCTGTCCCCGGTCATGTGCTTGGAGCTTCCAGAATCGTTGTCACACCCTGGCTTTTGCGGAAGCGTGGATTATTTGGTGTGACATAACAATACTATATGATAAAAACATGAGATATTCATCCATTAATAAAGTTTAGAAAAATCCCATTTTCAACAATCACAAAATAAGTTTACAAACCTTAATTTGGTTAAATTGAGTTCATAAAGACTTAGCAAAAGGCTTTAAACAATACTAGGTTTAGGGATATGTAACCCGTCCAGGAAGAGGTTACACCTTCTAAACCCTGGGTGACTTCTTTATTCAAACGCAGCTTGAAAATACGTGCATACCGTGCCAGATCCGTTAGTTTCCTGAAATACATGTAGTTTGAAAAGTCAACATAAAGTTGAGCGAGTTCATGTGTAGGTGAGTTTGTATAAACCCTTGTAAAAATGTCAGTATGTATGAAAATCCCTGGTATGTAGCAAATAAGGAAAAAGAGATCACCATTGGGTTGCAAAGCCAATGATATGTGTGAAGTGCAGTAGGAAGACTCAAACCTAGCAGATTTTTGCGTCGGGTACAAAGTCACCACCTGGTTCATTCAGCGGACTCAGGGGTTGGGCTCGCTACACCCAGATAGATCTACCGCTAAGGGCCCTCGGTCCTATAATGAGGATTAATGGCCTCCAGTTCCCGCCTACCCACTCACATGATCTAAGTAGTAACCCTCCTTACGCTAACCATACCATGTAAAAAGTATTCGTAATCATAGTAACATGTATTTCACCCCCGAAGTATAAAAACTGAAAACAGTTAAGAGAAAAGGGGGGACATGAACTCACTGAAGTGCGTCTCGAAATAGTCAATCCCAAATCAACCTGCTGCGTGACGACCTACACGTACTAACTTCTATTAGACGGACGACCGTGCCTTGGCTTAAGGTTTAACGCTTTGTTAGAGAAATAGTTAGGTAACTATTCCGTGTTCACACTTCTTAATTATCTAAAAAGTATATTCCTTCCCAAGGATGGGGGTAATTTATACTTGTATACTCGTATTCTTAAAATAATATAAGTACCTGTATATCCTACCAAGTGATGGCGTCGTATTTCGATGTCATTGTTCCAAATAAAAATATGTTAATATATTCCCAAAAATAACATATTTCTGTTTCTACAGTTTCCAAAATAATATTTTACCAAAATATACGTATACGTTATAATTCCGAAAAAATATATTTTTAAGTCTCACTTGAAAATATATTTTAAATCACTTGTCTAAAATGTTCTGATTCCAAAATATACATATTTTTTCCCAAAAATATTATATTTTTCTTCATACAATTTTCCCAAAATAATACTTTGTCAAAATACACCATTAAGAGTATTTCCGAAAATACGCGCGTTACGTTTTATAGCTCGCGTTGTAAAAACAATACCGATGTAACTTAAATATTTATTTGTGAGGGCGTTGGTATTATTTTGGAGTCGTATTTTCATGATATATCAAGTAATATTATTTTTACCCTAAAAATAATATATCTTTAGTTCACATAATAATCACGTAAGCACACAAGCGTTTTATTAAAAAATATATATTCTCAATATATATTTAACAAATTTTCATTTACGAAAATCCACCTCCGACACTTGGTTACTTTGTAATAAAAATCCTGGCGAAATTTATATTTTGAAAACAAGTTAAAAATATATTTATAAACACTTGTCACCAAAAATATTTCTAAGTGTTATATTTCTACAAAATGTTCGCCAGAGTTTCCTCTGTAACTGGAGGTGGCCACGCTTACAAGCGTATCATTTTCTTTTCAAAATTCAATCAATCAACTTTCAATCATCAACAAACAATGTTCAAACATCAAACTAGTCAAAACAAGTATTAATCGCCAACACGTGAACTTGTAAGTTGTGTAAAAATATGGAGTAACTTTCCAACACATTTAGTAGATCTTTCCATCTTTAAAAATAACATTAGTTTCTTGAAAACTTTATTTTAAAGAATATGTAATCTCACAATCTTCTAGTCAATATTTACGAAAATATTTCTTTGTTAAATCTTTTGCCACACAAGTGTTTACACACTTGCTTTTTCACTAAAAAGCTTGGAAGTTTATGTAAGATCCTGGTTTAAAACAAGGCTTGCCTCTTATACTCGGTTCTTCGAAAATACCACTTGTAGATCTTTAGATCTACTAGTTTAAAACCTTATTTTACAAGGCAATTCACTTTTACACAAGTTCATGTTTTGTTAGTGGAAGAGTTCATCATCTTGTAGCTTTCATACTTAACAAACTACTAGTTCATGTTCCATGAACATGATCTAGCATGGTTAGATGATGATCTATCCCACTACTAGCATCAAACAACATAAAATAATCACAACTTAAACAAGTTTCATAAGATTTACACCACTAGTTACTCTTTAACCAACTTATTTACCATTCTTTCAAGACTTTATGTTTTGATCTTGTGTGTTCTTGGGTTTTAACCGTTGAATCTCTTATTAACCACTTTAAACAAGAACAAGAAGATGTTGGGAAGCACTTACTACTAGCTCGAGGCTAGGGAAGAATCAAGGTGTAAACAAGGTGGATAAAAGAAATGTAGAGAGGTTCTTGAGATTCCGAAAGCACCGGGTCTTCTTGTATGTCACCTTGCACACTTGTATGTAAGTGATATTGCTAGATCGAAACTTGACGAAGGTGGTGGTGGGACTAGTGTTCTCGGCCGAACACTTCAAGGAGAGGGAGAGAGAGCATTTTTCTTAGTTGGTGATTTGTGAGATAAGTGTTACCCTACATGCTTATTTATGGTCCAACTTGTGAGTTTATCCAACATAGAATGTGTCTCCAAGATATTAGGCAAGACTTAATAAAATAATCAAAATTGTAAGAAGTGTGTCCCCTATGGGACCGATTCGGTTGAAGGGGGGTATTTAGTTTGATTTCAATGATATGGTTAAGTACTAGTTAGTTTAGTTAAGTACTTAAAATAGGTTATTAGTGTGTTATGAAATATAACGGGTGTTAGGGTGTTCGGGGACCCTAACTAGCTCAGAAAAGGAAAAACAATGTCATTGACAATATTTTTATGTTCCGGGTAAAGTCCGGTTGTTCGGTTGGATGCTGATCCGTTAAAGTGCTAAATAAGCATTTAAAGTGTCGTTAATATTAGTTTTAGTGACACAATGAATTCCCGACACTTTGGAAAGTGTCTAGTGTTATTTTCCCATGCTTTTGCACTTTACCAGTTATATTAAGTGCTGAATTTTTGTAATAAAGTGCAGGATTTTGTACTTAAAGCATGTTTTAGGCACATCCGGTCACTATAACTATCACCTCGTGACGCAGTTCTACAAACCTCATCTCCCTACACTCACTGCTAGTGTAGCAATCTATTCCCGGCTCTTACTGGCCTCAGAGACAGTGTCTGTCTAGTGTTGGCAATGTCAGCATGTTTACTGGGTTATCCGTATAGTGTGCTCACTGTGCTTTTGTGCATCAAGGTTGTCACTGATGTTTGTGTGTAAGTAATAGAGTGACAATATAATGTGTGATGCATGAGTATGTATGTATCAGAAATCAAGAAGCAGTTTAACCACAGTTGTAAGCAAGCACTGTAATTAAGCATTAATTAAATATTAATTAATTCGTACGGATACCTGGTTTGGTGAAGGTTGTCACATTCTCCCCCCGTTAAAGAAATTTCGTCCTCGAAATTTGTACTACCTTACTTCTTATGGTTAAGTCACACACGTATGTATATGAATAATATCGAAATAGATAATCATCAAATCGAAACAAACATTACTCACATTAGTTGAGTCCAAGAATATATAACAACCCGAATCCTAGGGTTGAAAGGTGTGTGCTTCTAGCATTGGATGTCAAAGGTACAAGACGCATTTGACGTATAGTCTAGTGTAATCCAGCTAGCAGGGGTTCCACAAAAGTGGAGTTTTGACTAATAATATTTTTTTAAACGATCGGTTGCAATATGCAAACGAGTTTTTACAACCCATAGCACCCGCTATATGAACTCAAAAGCAGCAACTCAACGTAATAGTAAAATAATCTGTCAACTCCTGAATAAATGTCTGGTAAGGTTTAGTGTGTTAACATTTTTGAATGGTGAAGATACACCGAATGGAATACAAGAGAATCTGGTGTATCATTGTCTTGATTCGTAGTTGCATCAGAAATGTTTAAATGATAAATCAAACAAAAGTATGTGTGCTCTCATGTAAAACGGTTACCATGATTAGCACAAGCTACAAGTTTATGATGACACCACAAGGTGTCGTAATGGCATTACCCAATAATAGTGGTGACTGAACAAGTTCACCGCGTTTGAAATCAAATGAAAGTGTACTGAGGCAATCTGAAGATTTGATTTATACCATGTTATAGAGTTTCCAATTAAATACGAAACATCAAAGGACCACTGTTTCCAATCGAAGATGAGAAGTAATGAGTATCGCAAGGCATTTGATTGACAACGAAAGAATCGTTAGGAGGTACATTGTGCTTATGAAATGAATATATGTACCACTGCCTTAACACACAATTGTGTTGAGACCGCTTTGATCGTGAAGATCCAAAATGGATTGTTAACAACTAAATAGGGAATTGAATTCCGTGTACGAAGTGAGTAACCAAATTAGCGAAAGCTTCAATTTTGTGAAAATATCACCGCAAGGTATCGAAACAAATCAAACGTTTTAGTGGAGTCGTAGACCAACCAAATCTACTACGACTCGAAATGAAAGAATCTCTACAAAAATAGTTGAATATGATGCTCCCAATACATCATATAGCGTTTCAAGTTAAACCTGTGAACTGGATAAGTTCAAGCAATTGAACTTGGTTTCAACGTAACCTGACAATAAACGTATGTATCAACAAGGAATTCTCGGCATGGTAGCCAAATAAACCATGAATGTAGCTTGAAAGAAAACGGTTTCAAGAAAGTGTGTTGGCTTGGTAGCAAAGGAGCCAACAATTACAATAATGTAGGTCATTCGAATCACATTTCAGTAATCAGATTTAGCAACATAATATTGGAACTTCAATGAAGCGTTTGAAATGAAACCGCATGCGTAGTAAAAGGTGCATGCATAACATATGAGTTTTCAAGTGATGAAGCGATGTTTTTCTACCAAAAAGGAGAAGTGACCAAGTACACGAAGCAAACGTGTGTTCGCTCTCAGCGAAGAAAATCAGCGTGATGCAACTACTTTGAGGGGAGTAGAAATGCAAATATCTACTCGTTAGTGGTAACAGTGAAGACTTCAACGGAGGAAAACTTAAGTACTTTCGGTTTTGTTAACTACAATGACAAGTTTGTCAAGTTAATGATGTTTGGTTGAGTTGACAGATATGGTTCCTAAGTGATAAACTCTCATGAGTTTGGACCTGGGTTCCCAAAGGTTCCTAGTATATGTTTCCTAGATTCTCCAGATTTCGTATCCCGTGTAGATCTGGTTTGTGCATTGTGTAGGAAGCACCATTTTGTCTAAGAACAAGTCATTGTCCCACAATTTTTCACCAGTATACCTTCTTCCCGAATTCACCGCTAACGACACTTAATCGTCGACCAGTCGTGCAATAGTAGTTGGGCCCTTACAGTTAATCAAATACGTAAGTCGTCAGTTCTTAGCAAGCGTCGCTGACTCTTATTGGCTAGCCCGTTCGGCTCCCGGTCATTGGAAAGTCATCGTCCTTTATTTTGGCGAGCAGAACTGAGGTTATCCAAAATAGAAGTTTTGGTCTGTTATCTTCCTTCTCTATCTACTACTGAAACTACATTGTCAATCCTTGCATCTCTGAAGATGTAAGTCGCTAAGATATATCGACTACAGGCACGACGCCTGGAATCAAATAGACGCGCAACTCGACTAATCGTTGAGGGGTTAATCCTGGCAAGTCTTTGAGGAAGACTTCAGTATATTCTCCGATCACGGGGGTATCTTCGAGTTCCAGTTCTTCGGCTCCCTTGTTCCCGACATGAGCTAGAAAACAACACATTCTTCCCACAACCATTTTCGTGCCTTAAGCAATTCGTGATCCGTGGTGGCGTATCCTGCTTTGTGAGTCACGGTCGTTCCTTCATTCGTCATCGGGGTGCGGATATCAACCTCCGCTCGACCGCTTGGCAACTAATCCACTCCAATTACCTCGCCGAAGCTTCCCAGCTCAACTGGCAGTAGATCTATCATAGACTCGTGACCTCCTAGTTCAATTACACATCCTCAGACAACTTCATTCACTTCTACTAGCTTTCCCTTAGCCAGTTTGATTGAGTACGGAATATCTAACTTATTAGTAGTTAACCCGAATATATTCTTAAATTCTAAGGATACAAAGCTATAGTCGGCACTGGTATCAAATAACATGGATGCAAAATTTCTGTTTGATAGAGAACGTACCAGTAATCATGTCTGGATCCTGGCATGCTTCACAAGCTCCGTTGTTGGATGTCCCTTCATGGTCTTTATTAATCTTCCTTGGGCAATTTTTCCTAAAGTGCCCCACGTTCCCGCATCGGTAGCAGCCTGGAAATTTATTAGTATTTCCACTTTGGTTGTTGTCATTGTCACCTCCTTGTTCGGGACTCTTCGCCCCACAGGCATCCTTGTTGTGTCCTCTCTTCCCACACCTACCGCACTTAGGCTTCCAACACCCACATTCGTGGTAATACTTGCATCCACCATGTCTAGGCTTAGTTCCTAAGTAAATCTTAACGTCGGCTTGTTTGTTGTTAGGACAATCTTTCTTGAAATGCCCATTATCCCCGCAGTCAAAACAACCTCGAACAGTTCTTTGTTCATCATTATCCGTTCGGGTATCTTCGGTGAGCTTCCTTTTGTTCTTTCCGGACGACTCAACCTGAGTATCCTTCTTCTTGGTAGGGTTAGCAAGTTTTTCTAGTCTATGTGCTTTCGTAGCGAGTGCCAAACCCATCTTACTTGCAGCAATAGTTATTGGGGGTGTTGATGTTGTCATCAAGCTCAAGACTTGAGGCGCCAGTTTCCAAATTAATTTCCCCACTTCCTTCAATTCTGGTTTCACCAGGTACGGAACAACTCGTGACAAATTATGAAGTCTTTGCACGTACTCCAACACCTTTGGACCTTCCATCATCAGGCTCCGGAATTCACCTTCCCACTTCTGGGTTTCCGTTAGGGAACAATACTTCCTATGCATCATTCCTTTTAGTTCACCCCATGTTAACGCATATGCTGCAGTCGTGCCCATTATTCGAATCTGAAGGTTCCACCATAATCGAGCTTCATCTGCAAACAACTCGGAAACGTATGGGACTTGTTGTTCTGGCGTACAACCGCTCAATTGAAAGATGAAATCCATTCTTTCGATCCATTTCACAAAGGCTATGGCACCTCCAGTGTTGTCGAACTTCGGAGGCTCGTATTTGAGGAAGTGCCAGTAGGTACAGCCATGACTTTCTGAGGTGCCCCTGCTAGATTCGGAGCACAGGGCCTCGTGTCGTGCTATGGCTGCAGCAATGATTCCTTGAAGTTCCGCCTCGTTGGTGGGTATGCGTACATCCCGTCTTGGAGGCATCTTCTAAACGATGATCGTATGGGTCAGGTCACAGTAAGTAAATAACACACGTACGTAATATCATTCATTGAGCACATAACATCTCATGTTATAAATTAACCAAGCACATAACATCTCATGTTATAAATTAATCAAGCACATAACATCACAAGTGACTAAGGGCCACATTTCCCTTGTCTGAACTAGCTAGTCCTATACAACAACCAAAGGCTAACTATCAAAAGTCATGACGTCAAAATGCGGTCTCCAAACTGCTATATAGTCGGCACAATCAAAATCTTTTCACCAAAAGTCTACCTTTATAAAACCAAAAATATGCCTATGCTGATGGCGGCGGAGGAGGGAAATGAAAGAAAAGTAAGCGACGCATATGTGACCAATCCTCCTCCATAGCACGATAGGCGCGCAGCAATTTTGCTATTTGTTGTTCAGAAGTCCATAAACGATCGGCAGAATCGGGGGACAGTGGACGTGGAAGGTACGGTGCTGCAAATGGTGCCTGACAATGACAAGATGGACGTGGTGCACTCCCCAAAACCTGCATATGACGTGTCAATGCGTCCTGTTGTATCATCAAAGAAATGAGGGTGTCCTTCGTAGAGTGCCCAACATGGTATGGGTGATATGGATCAGATAGTGGCCTTCGAAAAGTCTTCACATTCTCGGCTCATCATTAGTGTCTTTCCCCAATTGTGATGCAATCCGCATAGTCCAGAAATCAACCATACTTGTGACTGAGGTGGAGGAGGAAAGAAGAGTAAATTGTTATCATGCGTGAAATCCTCCTCGAGTTTGTATATACGTCGAAGCAATTAGCTGATCTGCCGCTTGGCCGTAAAGAAACGAGCATCAAATCCTGGGAACGGTGTAATAGCAATAGTCAAGAGCGCAGAAGGAACATTGATGTATGTGGTGAATTAAAGTATGCTGGTAATAGACAGGGTGGAGGATGTGGTGTCTTACATAGGTTTTTCAGACAATATGCTGTCTTGTGATGTAGACACTTAATTCATGTTTTCGGATATGAAATGTTTTGCATTTGAATTTGCCAATTGTGGTGTCAGCTCAAGCTCCAACATTCTGCGACTCATATCCTCATACGGTAGTTGGTGTTACTGGATCAACTCATCTCGTGTGTGGCCTCCATAATGTAAGGGATGGTAAGGGTCCAAAGTTAGCATAGTGTATTATAGGAACCATCAAATTGGCTCGTCCAGCGATGTAGAGGTGAAAGTAGTAGACGGTGCGGCCTGTAAGGTCGTAGAAAATGTTGATGTAGCAAAAAGGATCGTTACGTGGGTACTGACCTGGAGTACCTTTCCGGGGTGTGGGTATGTCTTGAAGGAAAGCGATAGGTATGTTGGCGCAATGGACTTCGGTCTTCACAAGAGCAACATCAGCAGGTGAAGGTGCAGGGGCAAACGTCTCAACCGATAGGGAGATCATTAGGTGCAGGTACTGGGTTGGGTGTAAGGGGCGTAATGTCTGGTAATCCAAGGAAACAGTGTCATGATCAAGTAAGGGTGCAGGACCAGTAGGTATAACATTAGGCTGACCCTTAAACGGTGCAGAGGCTAGCTCAGCAGCAGGCCCTGGGTCGTGTAACGGTGCGGTGCCTCGAGCAGGTGATAGTGCAGCAGCCATGTCGTCGTCTTGTGTCAGTATTAGAATGCTGTACTCCAGCTGTTTGTAAGGTTGCAGGTATCACAGACTCAAAGGAGTCTGAATGCACGCTAGAATCAGAGGATGGCTTGTTAACAGGGGTCTTAAGAAGTGAAGTTAGTAACAGTGTCCTCGTCTAATTTTCTATCGTCATGGGCGTCGGCAAGAGGACCATCGATAAGCATGCCAACGTAGTCATATATTGTTTGTCGAGTAGCCAACCTTCAGTAGAGATGTCCGCAGGAGGCGCATCATCGAGGATTAGAGCCATGGTGTGTCCATCATTGGGATGACCAGTGATGGAGTGGTCATGGATTGGAGCAAGAGTGACAGAAAGACTCTTGTCAGAGAAGCCATCAGCAAGGGTAAAGTATTACCAGAATCTGGTAGCGCGGACTGTTGGAAGTCGTCCCCGTCCTTGGTCGGCATATCAGGATCACTCTCAGTGTCTGCCGTAAATATCCCTGGCGCAGATGCAGTCTCCTTATCCGTGGCGGTAGCCGTAGGGTTATCAATGTCCGATAACTCGCTTTCTAAATAGAGTGACATGTGTGCCGGTACATAATAGTCATAGCATGTATACCCTGTTATTAACAATTAGTGTATGCAAATATTCACCACGTGTGCACGTATATCAATAATTATCAATTAAGCAGTAACAATGTACGCATGTAATCATCCTAGTCTTCCCCAGACTATCCTCTCAGCCTCTCAGACTGAACTTCCTAGTCTCTCAGACTAAAATCTCCCAATCTCTCAGATTGAATTCTCAGTCTCTCAGACTAAAATCTCCCAATCTCTCAGATTGAATTCTCAGTCTCTCAGACTAAAATCTTCCAATCTTTCAGATTGAATTCTCAGTCTCTCAGACAAAAATCTCCCAATCTCTCAGATTGAATTCTCAGTCTCTCAGACTAAAATCTCCCAGACTCCCCGACTGGACTATAAACTTTGAAAAGTGTATTTGTGCCTCTTTTTGTATGTAAAAGGCGTTTATGCCCTGGATTTGGACGTTTAGTGTATGCAATGTAAAAATGTTTGAAAACGTTTTCGTGAGAGCCCTGATGATCATAGTCTAGACTCGAGAAAGAATCCTAGTTCGCTATGATCGAGGCTCTGATACCAAGCGGTCACACCCTGGCTTTTGCGGAAGCGTGGATTATTTGGTGTGACTTCTTAATACCATAGCAACAATCATAACAATACTATATGATAAAAACATGAGATATTCGTCCATTAATAAAGTTTAGAAAAATCCCATTTTCAACAATCACAAAATAAGTTTACAAACCTTAATTTGGTTAAATTGAGTTCATAAAGACTTAGCAAAAGGCTTTAAACAATACTAGGTTTAGGGATATGTAACCCGTCCAGGAAGAGATTACACCTTCTAAACCCTGGGTGACTTCTTTATTCAAACGCAGCTTGAAAATACGTGCATACCGTGCCAGATCCGTTAGTTTCCTGAAATACATGTAGCTTGAAAAGTCAACATAAAGTTGAGCGAGTTCATGTGTAGGTGAGTTTGTATAAACCCTTGTAAAAATGTTAGTATGTATGAAAATCCCTGGTATGTAGCAAATAAGGAAAAAGAGATCACCATTGGGTTGCAAAGCCAATGATATGTGTGAAGTGCAGTAGGAAGACTCAAACCTAGCAGATTTTTGCGTCGGGTACAAAGTCACCACCTGGTTCATTCAGCGGACTCAGGGGTTGGGCTCGCTACACCCAGATAGATCTACCGCTAATGGCCCTCGATTCTATAATGAGGATTAATGGCCTCCAGTTCCCGCCTACCCACTCACATAATCTAAGTAGTAACCCTCCTTACGCTAACCATACCATGTAAAAAGTATTCGTAATCATAGTAACATGTATTTCACCCCCGAAGTATAAAAACTGAAAACAGTTAAGAGAAAAGGGGGGACATGAACTCACTGAAGTGCGTCTCGAAATAGTCAATCCCAAATCAACCTGCTGCGTGACGACCTACACGTACTAACTTCTATTAGACGGACGGCTGTGCCTTGGCTTAAGGTTTAACGCTTTGTTAGAGAAATAGTTAGGTAACTATTCCGTGTTCACACTTCTTAATTATCTAAAAAGTATATTCCTTCCCAAGGATGGGGGTAATTTATACTTGTATACTCGTATTCTTAAAATAATATATGTACCTGTATATCCTGCCAAGTGATGGCGTCGTATTTCGATGTCATTGTTCCAAATAAAAATATGTTAATATATTCCCAAAAATAACATATTTCTGTTTCTACAGTTTCCAAAATAATATTTTACCAAAATATACGTATACGTTATAATTCCGAAAAAATATATTTTTAAGTCTCACTTGAAAATATATTTTAAATCACTTGTCTAAAATGTTCTGAATCCAAAATATACATATTTTTTCCCAAAAAATATTATATTTTTCTTCATACAATTTTCCCAAAATAATACTTTGTCAAAATACACCATTAAGAGTATTTTCCGAAAATACGCGCGTTACATTTTATAGCTCGCGTTGTAAAAACAATACCGATGTAACTTAAATATTTATTTGTGAGGGCGTTGGTATTATTTTGGAGTCGTATTTTCATGATATATCAAGTAATATTATTTTTACCCTAAAAATAATATATCTTTAGTTCACATAATAATCACGTAAGCACACAAGCGTTTTATTAAGAAATATATATTCTCAATATATATTTAACAAATTTTCATTTACGAAAATCCACCTCCGACACTTGGTTACTTTGTAATAAAAATCCTGGCGAAATTTATATTTTGAAAACAAGTTAAAAATATATTTATAAACACTTGTCACCAAAAATATTTCTAAGTGTTATATTTCTACAAAAATTTCGCCAGAGTTTCCTCTGTAACTGGAGGTGGCCACGCTTACAAGCGTATCATTTTCTTTTCAAAATTCAATCAATCAACTTTCAATCATCAACAAACAATGTTCAAACATCAAACTAGTCAAAACAAATATTAATCGCCAACATGTGAACTTGTAAGTTGTGTAAAAATATGGAGTAACTTTCCAACACATTTAGTAGATCTTTCCATCTTTAAAAATAACATTAGTTTCTTGAAAACTTTATTTTTAAAGAATATGTAATCTCACAATCTTCTAGTCAATATTTACGAAAATATTTCTTTGTTAAATCTTTTGCCACACAAGTGTTTACACACTTGCTTTTTCACTAAAAAGCTTGGAAGTTTATGTAAGATCCTGGTTTAAAACAAGGCTTGCCTCTTACACTCGGTTCTTCGAAAATACCACTTGTAGATCTTTAGATCTACTAGTTTAAAACCTTATTTTACAAGGAAATTCACTTTTACACAAGTTCATGTTTTGTTAGTGGAAGAGTTCATCATCTTGTAGCTTTCATACTTAACAAACTACTAGTTCATGTTCCATGAACATGATCTAGCATGGTTAGATGATGATCTATCCCACTACTAGCATCAAACAACATAAAATAATCACAACTTAAACAAGTTTCATAAGATTTACACCACTAGTTACTCTTTAACCAACTTATTTATCATTCTTTCAAGACTTTATGTTTTGATCTTGTGTGTTCTTGGGTTTTAACCGTTGAATCTCTTATTAACCACTTTAAACAAGAACAAGAGGATGTTGGGAAGCACTTACTACTAGCTCGAGGCTAGGGAAGAATCAAGGCGTAAACAAGGTGGATAAAAGAAATGTAGAGAGGTTCTTGAGATTCCGAAAGCACCGGGTCTTCTTGTATGTCACCTTGCACACTTGTATGTAAGTGATATTGCTAGATCGAAACTTGACGAAGGTGGTGGTGGGACTAGTGTTCTCGGCCGAACACTTCAAGGAGAGGGAGAGAGAGCATTTTTCTTAGTTGGTGATTTGTGAGATAAGTGTTACCCTACATGCTTATTTATGGTCCAACTTGTGAGTTTATCCAACATAGAATGTGTCTCCAAGATATTAGGCAAGACTTAATAAAATAATCAAAATTGTAAGAAGTGTGTCCCCTATGGGACCGATTCGGTTGAAGGGGGGTATTTAGTTTGATTTCAATGATATGGTTAAGTACTAGTTAGTTTAGTTAAGTACTTAAAATAGGTTATTAGTGTGTTATGAAATATAACGGGTGTTAGGGTGTTCGGGGACCCTAACTAGCTCAGAAAAGGAAAAACAATGTCATTGACAATATTTTTATGTTCCGGGTAAAGTCCGGTTGTTCGGTTGGATGCTGATCCGTTAAAGTGCTAAATAAGCATTTAAAGTGTCGTTAATATTAGTTTTAGTGACACAATGAATTCCCGACACTTTGGAAAGTGTCTAGTATTATTTTCCCATGCTTTTGCACTTTACCAGTTATATTAAGTGCTGAATTTTTGTAATAAAGTGCAGGATTTTGTACTTAAAGCATGTTTTAGGCACATCCGGTCACTATAACTATCACCTCGTGACGCAGTTCTACAAACCTCGTCTCCCTACACTCACTGCTAGTGTAGCAATCTATTCCTGGCTCATACTGGCCTCAGAGACAGTGTTTGTCTAGTGCTGGCAATGTCAGCATGTTTACTGGGTTATCCGTATATTGTGCTCACTGTGCTTTTGTGCATCAAGGTTGTCACTGATGTTTGTGTGTAAGTAATAGAGTGACAGTATAATGTGTGATGCATGAGTATGTATGTATCATAAATCAAGAAGCAGTTTAACCACAGTTGTAAGCAAGCACTGTAATTAAGCATTAATTAAATACTAATTAATTCGTACGGATACCTGGTTTGGTGAGGGTTGTCACAATCGTAGTAGCAGATCTGCTGCACATGATGGTCCTGAAATGGAAAAATTAGAGGGTTTTTGGTACCCAGACTTGCTTGGGTACTCTTTCTGTTGAGATTTTAATCAGATTATTTTCTCTTGATGGCCTTTCATCAGAATATCTGTTATATGCTGAGCCACAAACAGACTTTTCATTTTTCTTTTGGAGATGGTGTTGAACAAGCTTCAGTATGTCAACACACATACAAGATTCTTTATCAGAATTTTCTGATATTCTTTCTTGTGATGGAATGAGTGGATAATTTTGAATAGATGAGTGAACTGCTTCTTGAATATTTAAAGATTTTTGTTTGCATTCACTTATTTTTGCTTTAAAGTTTAGTTTTTCAAAAGAGTATTCAGAACAGGTTGATTTGCATGATTCAGAATCAGATTCTGATGAAAATTTATCAGACATTTGATGGGTTGCTTTTACAAAGACAGTGGGTTTACTTTCTCTTGTTTTTACATATCCCAAACCCTCTCCTTTGTTCTTTGGTGTGGACTCAATGAAGTTTATGAATTCTTTAGCTTGTTGAAAACCTCTTACATTAATTTCTTTATCATTAATTTTCTTGTAAAGATCTTTTACTCAATTTTAGCTTTGTGATCTAAACTTTCTTCTATTAGTAATTGGTTTTCAAGTATGATTTTATTCATGGTTCTTTGCAACTCATCAAATTTTTTACTATCTGATTGCTGTTTATCTTGCAGATTTAGAAAATCTGACATGAGCTTGTTTAGCTTGTGTTCAAGATCAAGATTGTCTAAATTTACCTTCTGTCCTGAAGTTTCTGGTAGGTCATCAGAAAGTGCCATAAGGCAAAAATTAGCCATTTTTTCTTCTTCTTCATCAGAAGAATCATCAGATAGCCATGTGTGTGGCACCCGTGGATAACACTCAGTTAACCTGATTTAATGCCGTATTATTTGTCGATTGCTTAGCAAATTTCGGGACGAAATTTCTTTCAAGTTGGGGATGACGTGACAACCCGAGTTTTCAAAGTTCTTACTTGACACGTTACTTGTTTCGCAAAGTGTTTTCGTTTACATTGTAACTTGTTCATGTGTGACGGATGTTAGTGTATTGTATTATAGTTTGATTAAGTATTAAACTTATGAACTTGTGACCTATTTGGTAGATGTTAGTGTGCTAGTCGTGTATGGCGAAACATAGGAGTTTCGCCACCCCTTCCACTCGACGAAACATGTGAGTTTCGCCACTCACACCACGGACGAAAGTTAGTGTTTCGCCGTGTGGGCTTGTGGCCCAGGTGAGGCCCAACCACACATCAGTTATATATACTTTGTATCCGCATAACATTACGTAAAAACCACAAACGGCGAAACCCTACTTTGCTCTCTCCTTCTTGACGGCTGTTCCTGTAATCCCGAGACCGTTGCACACCGACCGGATCGATCTATCCATTCCCACGGTTAGTGCTCATCTGGATTAATGCTAGAGTGTCGATGTTGTGTATGTATGTGTTATTAGGGTTCATCGATAGGCAGATGTTTACGGTGCTCGTTCATGTTGGTCTTTTTGGTTAGAAATTGTAGTGATGTTGATGTGTGATTGAACCTTATGTTTTAATCATTTAACGTATTGCTTGAATTAACAGGGATCATTGTAGAATGAGTGTTATATGGAATTGTGTTGTAATGTATGATGAAAACTGTATGTGACTGTTGAATGGGGATGATTATCGTAATTAGGGATTGACTCATGATTGGGAAAAGGGCGATTGATCTGACTTGGGGACTGTTAAATCAAGTTGATTATTACTGTGGCATAGTTAAAACTGATGGGATAACATTGATGAAAAATTGATTCAATGGGGTTGTGGGAACGATAAGAATCTGCAACTGTTTCAGCAACTGATGAGGGGCGACGAAACCTGATATGTTTCGCCACCCTATAACTCGACGAAACATGAAGAATTTCGTCACAAGTTAACTCAACGAAACATGGAGTTTCGTCAGTTAGGGTGTTTCGCCAGGGGGGAGAGTTTCGCATGAACAGTAGGTTAAGTTATGTGTATCAACTGCATGAATAATAATGATTGGCTATGTTAATAAGACCATGGTATCTACTGTTACTGATGTTTACTTATGATCAAATGACATGATTTGGTTCTTACACCCAGTACACTTAACTGATAAGTATTATTACGGAACGTACATGTGAACTGTGGGTTTGAATGAGTTATGTAACTGCTATGTGCCATTCGAGAATCACTGTGTGAAATGCATACTGTCAATTATATGTGTGTGTTGTGAATATAAACTGACATTGCATACGTGAATACCATAGGCTGTGACTGTTTAAGTGCGAACCAGTAGTTAATCTTACCGAGCAAACCAAGGTGAGTTCACTGCTCTTTTCCAAGCATGCGTCCCGGGTTGGGGACATCTGGTAAACGTTCTGGGAAGGGAATGTCGGGTAATGGGTTTGACTGGAATGTTAAACCTGGGTTGTTGGTTAATACACGTCTGTATCTATCACTCAAGTCCCCCTACCGATCGTTGCTTGTAGGGAAATGGGGTACTAATTAGTAGCGCTACTTAGGTTTGGCACCCTCACACCGCACCGAGGAGGTCGGGAGTGAACTAGTGACCCCCATCTTGACCATTGCTTTGATAGAGGCAATAGGGTTTAGGGAAAATAATCTGGAGCCATCGGAGGTAAGCGTGTGATTAACAACATTGTATCTGTGAAACGTTTTTAAATCTGGTAACTGGTATCTAAACACGTTAACAAAACTTTGAACTCACCAGCGTCGTCTGACACACTTGTCTGCATGCTTGCAGGTCATTAGATTCGTGATATGGACTTGCTATCTAGGAGTGCTGGAGTGGTCATGGGTCGAGACTCTTGGATACTTGCTTGTTGACTATGAACATGTGTTGAAACAATTGATTTACTGATTACATTATGCTTCCGCTGAACATTTACTTTGGTTAAACTTATGACTTGGATTTATATTTCGAAATGAATGGAATGTTTATTTAAATATTATGCGTAGTTCAATGTGATTGGTGGCTTGGATCCTGGTATGTCACACGTCCCGCGGTGATTCCGCATGTGGTATTTTGGGGGTGTGACAATGTATCTATCCCTGCAATTAAACTGACTTGTTGCTGCTTCTTTGCTTCTTCCAGCTTCTTCTCATAATAAGCAACATCCTTCAGCTTCTTGGTTTTGTATTCTGATGCATAGTGACATCTCTGCTTGCACTTGTAACACACAACTTCAGCCTTTCCCTTATCCTTAGATCTACCTTCTTCCTTAGATCTTCCATCCATCCTCCCTCTGTCACTTCTCTGGTATCTTTGGCCTCCTCCCCTCAACCTCAGCTCAAATGTTTTGGTGAGCAGTGCTATTGCTTCAGCAAACGCTGAAAAATCTGATGATGTATCAGAAATTTCAAGATTTTGACTGTTTGAATGTTGTGGATCATTGGTAGGTGGTGTTCTTTGTGAGTTTGAGATAAGAGCTAAAGATCCCCCTCTTTGAATGGATTCTTCAAATATTTCTTCCTCTCTGGGGACCAGAATGTTGTATAAGTCATGAAGACTCATATTACCTAGTTCTAAGGTTGAGGACAAAGTCATGGTTAGACTTCTCCATTCTCTAGGTAAGGCATCCAGAAATTTTATGTTTCTTTCATCATTTGATTTTGTTATTCCAAATTTCTTTAGCTCGTTCAAAAGTTTTGTAAATCTTTGATATGTTTCATTTAATCTTTCATTAGGTAAACTTTTGAACCTCTCATATGAGGAAACGTTGTTTGTTCTTTTGTTTCTTTTCATCCTTTCTCCTCCTTCACAAATATTTTCCAACTGATCTCATATTTCCTTAGCTGATGCACATGCATCAACTTGTGAAAATATGTCATTAGGGATAGCCATTATTAAAAGTGACTTTGCCCTTTCATCCGCAGCCACCTTTTCCTTGTCTTCCGGGCTCCAAAGTATTTCACTTTTGGGAGCTCGGGAGGCAGGGATTGCAGGTGATTGGTCAGTTGCTGGAATAGCTGGTATTTCAGTCATTGGTATATGTGGACCCCTTTCAATGGATTGAAACAGAGCTCGGTCATGACCATTAAGGAAATTGACCATCCTGATTTTCCATTGGGGGTATTCCTCTCTGACCAGAGTCGGAGGTTTAGACATAGAACCAATGTTAAAAGCATTATTCCATGATTGAAAGCTGGCCATATTTAGAGAAAAGAAGATGAGCGATTGATCGTTTGAAAATGATTTATTCAATCTGCTCTGATACCAATTGTTGGTCCTAGTTTGGACTTAAAAACTTCTTTTCACGTAATATGGCAAGTGATTTCAGTAGATGTGAAAAAGTGTGCGAAAATGGAAATCAGACTTTCAAGAAACAAGACCTATAGAATTTTCAAGTTTATATCACTTTGAAACAAAATGGTTTATAAGGTGATTGTAAGATTATTATCTATTACAAATGAATACTTGAATTCTGAGAGTGAAAGGACAATGGAGTTTGTAGTATGTATTGAATGCTAAGCATAACTCATTGTTCTCTGCTTGATGAGCTTTCTATTTATAAACGACTGAATACATGAATAAACATTTGTTTATTCATGTATAAGTCCTGCATAAAGTAGCTATTTGACATATTCATTGAATCCAACTGTCAAGTTGCCTTTGTAATCATGATATCCAATAATTTCAAGTTGCTTCGGTTATTGTGGCAGGATAGAGCTGATTTTTAGACAAGTGGGGTATTCATCAGAATTTACGATAAACCACTTCATCAGAAATTCTGGTGAACAAATCATCAGAAAATCTGATGATCAGAATCGTCAGAAACTGAGAAATATCATCAGATCCATCAGAAGGACCTTCTCTAGTAATCTTCTTCAGCTCTTGATCAACTTATGATTCTTTGAAGTAGAAGTTGCAGCTTTCAGTTGTCATATCCGATCTTCTTCTTCTTGTTGTGATCTTCAGGATTGTTATCTTCTTCATAGATCAAGTTGAATATGATTTTCTTCAATACTTACAAATAAAGTTTCCTAACAAAAATCACATATAAATTGAGATAACATAAAAGAGAGACTCATAAAACATTGGATTGTTTCGGGTAGAGAAACGTCGACCATTCCAAGGTGTTCGAGAGTCCTTTCGGGTTAAGGAAACGTGCTTTGGCCTAATAGACAAAAACTCTCATCGAGAACGACTAACGATATTTGTCCTTCCAGTTACTACACGTCCTTAATCGATTGGAGAAATCGAAACCTTGGCGAGATTGAAAATCAAGGAGTGGGACTAGTTATCAAGATGCGAGTTTCACCTCTAACTTGGTAACATCGTACCCTAGTGTGGTTGGTACTTATCAAAAGGTAAGACCACTAGAATATGAGAGGTAATTTCCTTCAAGGTTTGGATATCACTCCTAACTTGAGGGTAAATTTAGTGCAAAATACAAGTATAGCGGAGTGAAAGTTATCACCAAGTGCGGGAATCACCCCTAGTTTGATGAGTCGTTTCGATTGTGTTATAAGAGTATCTTCAAAGCCTTCAAGTGTGTATTGTGTTAGCCTTAGGAAAGGCAAAATAGTTTTCAACCTTAGGAAAGGTTGTCTTCGTACGAAGCTACTGAGTTCGTACGAAGGGGCATAATGTGGGTTCGTTCGAAGGTAGGTTATAAAGCAGGTTCGAACGAGAGAATCACAAGTGGGTTCGTACGAAGCCCCTAAGTGGGTTCGTACGAAGGGTCTACTTGGGTACTTAAACTATAGACTAGGTCGAACATGCTAATTCTACCTAATTCCCTATAGTTATGGCTCTGACACCCCAACCGATGGCGGAAACATCGGGGCGAGACGAACAAATCGCTCAAAGCATCATAACACTAAACGTGACAATATATTTAAGTCAACTTTTATAACCCAAAATGTCAAACAAATCCAAACATAGTCAAAACAATATTGTATCAAACATAATCAAAATTCTATTTATTCATAATGAGTTTCTACGTTCATCCTAGCTTGTTTTCTTGATTCCCTTCGACTATCAACTTGCAACATGTATTAAAATAACATCGAGTGTCCATCCCTCCAACCTTAAGCTACTGATTAAACTTAGAGTCGGAGAGGTCTTTGTTCAAGTCACGGGTGAGAGTTAGGCTGGTATGTGCGAAGTCAGTGCCTTCGTACGAAGCCATGAGTGCCTTCGTATGAAGGCAGTGCCTTCGTACGAAGCCTGGCTTCGGACAGAACAGTCCAACTCGCATTCGTGGCTGTTCTAGGCGTTCGGAGCTGTGTTTTCGCCTTAATCGGATGTGTTTTCGAGTCCAATTCGAGACGGTTTTGACACTACCTCGTTCCACTATTCAGTGAACAAAATACATGCCGTTTTAGGCTCGTTTTAGTGTGAAAATCAAGTTTAAAATAATTTTTAAAAGGTTTCAACTTAGATCTAACACTTGGTGAGTGTGAAATCCACAGATTTCTAAGTTGGGAAGCCGAAGCTAGGCCCAATACACTAGGTTAAGTGTAGATCGGTTACAAAAGAAGAAGATTTGATGAAAAAGATGAAGGTTTTGATGAAAACAGAGAAGTTAAGATGAAAAAGATAGAGTTTAAGTGAAAAAGATGAAGTTTTAGGTAAACCCTTAAAGTTTGGATGAAATCGAGGTGAATATTGTGGAAAATCGTAGTGGAAAACGTTGTGAAATGTTGTAAAAATGATAAATACTTGAAAACAATCGGACAGCAATTTGGCAGCGTTCGGATCAAAAAGGCAGCAATGAATGAAAATGGAGAAGTGAGGTTACTATTTATAGAGATGGTGGGTTCGAACAAGGAGGCTTCGTTCGAAGCAGCCTGCCTTCGTACGAAGCCGGTTTCTTACAGACAATAGAAAGGTTGCAAAGATTAGAATGATGAATAAGAAACCGAAAACAAAATTTGTTTATAGGCAAAAATTGAACAAGTCGGGAGCTAGTACGTCAGGTACGAAGAAGGATTCGGGTACACCTTTGAATGAGACTAATATAAAAACTTCCAATGCTTTTAAGGCTTTAGATGCTGATTATGGAGATGGATATGAGGATAATAATTTTACAAACGATGGTATGAATGGGAAGACGCATAGTACGACACAGGTAGTTGATGAAATTCTGGAAGTTACGCCGACTGAAATGGCGAAGTTTATGTCTAATGAACAGCATATTGATACGTCTGAGGGGGCAAGCACTCCCGGTTCCACGGTTTTAAATGGATAGTATAATGTGTTGGAATGTTAGGGGCTTGAACCATCCCCTGAAACAAGCTGAGGTTCGTAATCTTATGTCAGCCAATAATGTTGAATTGTGTGCTATTATCGAATCACATGTAGATGTTAGCAAGCTGGATAAAGTTTGTAAGTATGTTTTTCGTAAGTGGAATTGGACTTCAAATGGTGGGGTTTGTAGTCAGGGGACAAGAATTATTTTGGGATGGAATGCGGATAACCTTGATGTTATGGTTCTCTTTCAAACGGACCAAATTATTCACACACAGATTTTCTTTAAAGCTAGCAAGAAAGTTCTGTTCTGTTCGTTTGTATATGCGGAAAATAAGTATCAAGACAGGAGATTGCTTTGGAATGAACTATGCAAACATAAACTTTTCTGTTATGATAAACCGTGGGTGGTAATGGGAGACTTTAATTCTGCTCTCAAGCTTGAAGATTCGTTATATGGGTCCTCTAAACAATCTATTGGCATGCGGGAATTTGATGAATGTGTTCATCAAGCTGATCTGATTGATATAAGTGCTCACGGGTTACAGTACACTTGGAATCAAAAGTCGAAGAGTGGAACAGGCCTGTTGAAGAAAATAGATAGAATTATGGGCAATGTCACGTTCATAGACCAGTATCCTTCAGCCTATGCTATGTTTCATCCGTTTCGTGTCTCGGACCATACTCCGTGTTTTCTTAAAATGCTGAGCAACAATGGTTATCGTCCAAGACCTTTCAAGTTCCCGAATTTTATTGTTACGAAACCTGAATTTAAGGATAGTGTCAAGCCCGAGTGGGAGAAGAATGTTGAGGGTGTTACTATGCTCTCGGTAGTGAAGAAGCTCAGGAATTTAAAGCCAAAGCTGAGAAAGATATTGTTTGACCAAGGTAACTTGCATGTAAAGGTGAATGATTTGAGGAAAAAGCTAGATGATATTCAGGTTCAAGTGGACCAGAACCCCTTGGATACTCGTTTGAGGCAATTGGAGGCTCAATGCCTTCAGGATTTTCAGTCGGCAGCTTATTATGAGGAATGTTTTTTAAAACAGAAATCTAAGGTCGAGTGGCTTTGTGCGGGTGATTCAAATACTAAGTTTTTTCACAACACGGTCAAAGTTAAAAATGCTAGAAACAAGATCTATAGTGTTATGGATTCGTTGGGTAATAGATATGAGGGTGAAGATGTGGCTGATGCTATGGTTTCGCATTACATGAACTTTTTGGGTGTAGAGAATCCGGTCCAAAGGTTTAACTTGGAAAATCTGTTTACAAATGTGCTTAGCAGTGATGTTGCGGATCATATGATTCGTCAAGTTACTCGGGAGGAGGTAAAGCAAGCCATGTTTAGTATTGGTGAAGATAAGGCTCCGGGTCCTGATGGATACACGTCGGCTTTTTTCAAGCATGCTTGGGATATTGTTGGTAATGAGGTGACTAATGTTGTTTTGCAGTTTTTTGAAAACGGTAAGCTTCTTAATCAAGTCAATCACACGATTCTTGCTTTAATTCCGAAAAAAGAAGTTCCGGATTCAGTTGTGGATTACAGACCCATCTCTTGTTGCAATGTTTTGTATAAATGCATTAGCAAGATTCTTACGGATCGGTTGAAAACATGCTTGGGTGTTCTTGTTAGTATTAATCAATCTGCTTTTGTGCCGGGTAGGAAGATTTCAGACAATATCCTCCTCACGCAGGAATTGATGCACAATTATCACCTAAACAGGGGACCAGCGAGATGCGCGTTTAAAATTGACATTCAAAAAGCTTATGATACAGTAAACTGGGATTTTTTGGAGCTAATTCTTACTCGTTTTGGTCTTCATCAGAAAATGGTGAAGTGGATTATGATGTGTGTAACCTCAGTGTCGTACTCCTTGAGTATTAATGGCAATCTTCATGGCTATTTTAAGGGCAAACGTGGGCTTAGGCAAGGAGACCCAATGTCGCCTTACCTTTTCACGTTAATTATGGAGGTATTATCTCTTTTGTTACGACAAGCGGCAAATAACTCGTATAAGTATCATGCCCTATGTGCTAAGGAGAAAATTATTAATGTGTCGTTTGCTGATGATTTATTCATATTTGTGCATGGCGATGTGGTTTCGGTTAGAAAAATCAAGAAGGCGCTGGAAATTTTTACAAATATTTCAGGATTAGCTCCTAGTCCAACTAAGAGTACAGTTTTTTTTTTCTGTAATGTTCCTCCTTCGATTAGGCAGGAAATTCTTGACATTATGCCGTTTCAGGAGGGTTCCCTCCCGGTACGGTATCTTGGGGTCCCCCTTATCTCTTCGAGATTGTTATATAAAGATTGTGAAGTCCTAATTCAGCGCATGGAGAAAAAGATTGTTAACTGGGTGACTAAGTCTCTATCTTTTGCGGGGCGTTTGCAGCTAATCAATTCGGTTCTCTCTTCTATGCACATCTATTGGGCGTCAGTTTTTGTTATCCCAGCTCGGGTCATTAGTGAACTTGAAAAAAGAATTCGTCGTTTTCTGTGGAATGCGGGCTCGGATGGCAGGATTCGTGCTAAGGTTGCTTGGAAAGATGTATGTTTGCCTAAAGATGAAGGCGGTTTGGGTATTCGAAATATCTCGGATGTTAATAAATCTCTTATGGCAAACCATATTTGGAGTATTATTACTAACCGGGAGTCTATTTGGGTGAGATGGATTCATAACTACAAGCTTAAAGGTAGGAATTTTTGGGAGGTTCCTTGTCGGGGGAGTATGAGCTGGGGATGGAGGAAAATTTTATCTATCCGAAGTATCATTCGTCCGCACATCTGGTCTTCTTTAAAGAGTGGTTTACAAACTAATGTGTGGAGTGATATGTGGTGTACGGGGAGCCCGCTTAGATCGTTTATAACTCCAAGGTACATTACTAATGCTGGTTTTAATCTTCGGGCTACGGTTGCGGAGGTTATTGATCAGAGTGGAAACTGGAAATGGCCTCAAGCGTGGCTTGATCTATTTCCGGTTTTAAACACTATTTCGGTTCCCATTTTAGAGCCTAATGTAGTGGATCGGCTTGTTTGGAAAGATTTGGATGGAAAGACTGGTGATTTTAAATCGGCTCATGTTTGGAACACCATTCGGAGTAGAGAGCATCATGCCTTCTGGGCAAACATGGTTTGGTTTTCTCAATGTATCCCGAGGCATGCGTTTCATATGTGGCTGGCTTTTAGAAATAAGTTAAAGACACAGGATAGGATGGCAGTTTGGGAAGCAGGTAGTCAAACAAATCTGAACCTTATGTGCTGTCCGTTATGCAATTTTGACCGGGATAGGCGTGATCATTTATTTTTTCAATGTAACTTCTCGGCTCAAGTGTGGAATAAAGTGAAGACGCTGGTAATGTTGACGAATGTGGATACTACTTGGTCATCAATTCTAACTTGGGTGGAGCAACACTCAAGATCAAAGAATGTTGATCACATTGTGTGTAAGTTGGTGATAGCAGCCGCTTCGTACTACATTTGGCAAGAAAGGAATAACAGGTTGTTCAATACTAATAAGAGGTCGGTAGATCAAGTTACTGAGAAGGTTATAGGATCGGTTCGGTTGCGGCTGATGGGATTCAGATTCCGTGTGAGCTCGGCTAGGGAAAGGATTTTCAAGGCTTGGCAGATTGAAGATAGCAACTACGATTTAATGGATCCGGGCTAGTAGTTTTTCGGGTCTTGTTTTAATGTTGGTGTTTTTTAAGCTTTGCTTTGGCTGTCATGTGTTTGGTTGTCTTGTTAGTTTGTTTGGTTGATGGATTGTATTGTGTTGTGTGGTGTCCTAGGCTTGGCATCTCAAGTCTAGTTGGTGTGTCGATTTGACATACCCTTGTTATTATTTGTTTCATCTATAAAATTCATCGGGTTAACCATTTACCCAAAAAAAAAAAGAGACTCAGAGTGTAGCGAATTTCAAAGTACACGAACTCAGACATCCAAAAATTCTCAACATGACGCCGCCTCATGACGCAAATTGCAGTTTACTCTTGTTTTTTTAGTCTTAATCCTTTTCATGTCTTTATTTAGCAATTAAAGGACGTTATGTGGTAGGGCCAAATATTGCGTCAATCAATTTAAAATTAACCCACAGACAACAATTTAATTTGAAGACCATCGATAACATTGGAGGCCATAGATCCCTTGTTCCCTCCTTTCATCCATAAATGTATGTTATTCAAGGGTTTGTCTGTGGAGAAAATAGCATAGATGACTTTGATGGCCAATAAATCAAATATAAATCACTACATTAAATTCAAAGAAATTTATATAAAAGTGGGACCTGACTAAAATGTATCAACAATTGTAAGGATAAATATCAATGGGTATGTATAAAGAAAGTAGTGATGTTTTAAGCTAGTGAATATTCATAGTTTGATTTAAAACAGTCGAAATCAATCAACAATTTTTGGTTTCACTCGGTTTCCTTTCTTAACTTTCAGTCGGTCGGTTTCTGAAGTTTCAAACCGTAAAACCGCTCAACAGTTTTGGTTTCATGGTCTGTTTCCTTTCTTAACTTTCAATTGGGTCGGTTTCAAACCGTAGCAAACGGTTTGGTTTACGGTTTATAGTGCAAACTGACCATCTAAAACTGGACCGGACCATAAGATTTGATATTATAATTAATTATGTCATATTCTTTAAAATTATATTATATATTATTTATATTTATATTGGCCTAAATTAATAACCATTTAAAAAACTAACTGTACATATTCATTTTGGACCGGGGCTGCACCTTGGTAATGGTCGCTTCTAATGCATGAAAACACACGTTGACAAATTCTTATCCTTCCCCTGTGTGTATTATATATATCAAAGTTTTGAGTCAATGAGACTATAATGGCGATATATCAGAGTTTTGAATCAATGAGACTATAATGGCATTATAAGGAACAGATGGAAAATTTTTAGTATTTGGCTACTTGTATGCATGTTTGAAAGAAAAACATGTACATTACACCAAAACATGTACAAGAAAACCCATAGGCTAGAGAGTTGGTGGTAACATTTTTACCTTCAAAATTGCCTTATGGCCAGCGGTATTCAGCTGTCGCTTCGGTCGTACTTTCATCACCTGTAACTTGTATACAGTTTAAACAACCAGGAAATTGTACAGCACTGAGTATACAAACTAGGCGATTTCTCACATCAATCAATGCCATGGACCACCAGGGCCTGCCAAATCAGATGCCATTTCTCACCTTGTCTATCCTGTAAGCATCTTTATGTTAAATTGGACAAGAAAAATAAGGAAAATATCGATAATCTCAAAAGTACCGATGCTTCATGTTAGGAAATTGTATTAATATCATTCTTTATATAAATACTAAACCCATTTAATAATTCAATATTGTTGATATAAACACAAATAAAATGAATGATGTTTTACTATGTCAAGAATGTACGAGGTGGCAATGTGATTTTGGTTTAACTGGTACATGACAGGTAACCAACCCCCTAACTGACCCGTAACAGGTTTTTTTCTATCATGTGAATGCTGAACCTATATGTTTGATTGAACTGCCATGAACACCTCTAAATTGTCAAGACTTAAAGTTTATTTGCTCAAATAAGAAACTGTGGGAGTACAGATGGCAATGCATACCTGGACTTGATAAATGATTTTAGAACCAAGGCATCCACCAGATATACATTTTCCCAAGGTTTTTATGTGAAACTGCTTCAGCAATTAATCGACGAACTTGCCCTTCTACAGCAAGGGGCAACGATGGTGCTGCTCCCACACCAACAACAATACCTTGCAATCGTGCTTCGATATTGCTTATGGCTCGCTGAATTATTAAAAAGTAACAATTAGTTCTAATATATCACTTTTGAACAGCATAATAACAAAAATATGCAATGGAATATTTTCTCTCTTTATGAATTGTAAGCAAAACTTGTTTATAAAACTGAATACGAAGATCAAACCTGAGCATGAGGGTTTTGGACCTCTACTCCGCTCGATTTATGGGTTTTAGTCCACTCTACAAGCGGGTCATGGATGAAAGTCTCGAGAACGCTCATTAAAGTTTCTCTGTGTTCCCTTAGCACTGAAAGTGTAATCTCACAAACCTTCAAAAAGGTGCCTTCATACCCTGTAATCCCCAACCCATCAATCATATTCTGCACGCAACATACCATAAACAAGGTTTCAGATCTCGTTAACATTTCTGATTCTCATGGAGATGCAGCATACAAGCTTTAAGTGGTTCCAGTTTGACTACAAAAATTTGACTACCCGAATTCATTAAATGAAATCTATACATAAATAAATGTGTGTATATCACAGTTTATCTATCATGTTAACCATAAATAACTTAAAAAACAAATGTGGGCAACAAAGAAACAGGTGTAGTTTCAGATAGTCACCTGCGTCAACCTGAACGGTACAAGTTCGGGCTTCTCAAGTTGTAAGCCTTTGTCAAATAAGCAACTGAAATCAACATGAACACAGTCACCTGTGGTTGAGTCAAAAAGAATATTTTCTCCATGACGGTCTCCAAGGCCAACGATATGCCCAACCATTGACCAAACAGCAGTAGTGTGTGCATAAGCAACACGTGCCCTAAACCAAGCTGCGGGTTCGGAAAACGTGTTTAAAAACCACTTGTGGAAAGCAGGAGGGAACATGGGAAGAATTTTATTCTTCAACATCTCATCTTCAGCCATTTTACCCTGGCATTGATCGTATATACGCTTGATTTGAGGGTTAGTCTTCTGCCGATCAAACTTGCCACAGCTTATATATATGTCTTGAAGAATATGTCGAAGGCCACGGGTGTGTGGGACCCATTCTACCATCCCACAATCCTCTGTTAATGGAATCACAGCAAATGTACGCAAATAAAGCTTCCTTCTACGGCTTTCCGGGCACTTGGATAATAACCGATTTATCATCGCGTTGAACTCCATCATTCTTGCATCTTTCCTGAGGTCATCCTTTGGTTTGCACAAGAATGGCCGCTTCACACCATCACTTCCTAGTAGAATAATCTGTAGAAAGAGAGAATCAACACAATACGGTAGAGTAATATCTTGGCAAAAATATTTTAAGCCAGAAAAACCCATCAAAGTTTCAGAAACTTTAACTTTAATGGTAACTAGATTTTTGTCATAAACCTCGCCTTGCTACGGCAACGTCTTACTTGTTTATTGGTGACAGGTTATGTTATGTGTTAACCATATAAAAACGCGTGTTTCGACGTATCCAATCTAAAGGCATTGCGGTTACAACAGAAATGGAATTAAACCCGAGTTGGTTCGTTTAGTGAGGGTTCCACAGTTTGCATCAAGACTTTGCGGCATCAAAGCGTACAATAGCTTGAATTTATAATGTCGAATGAATACGTATTATATTTGACCCGACTCGTTTCCGAACACAGTTTATGTCAAAATGTAGACCAGCCGAAAACATACGCAAAAATAAGCATGAAAACATATTATATTTGACCAGACTCGTTTTCAAAAAATATATGTATATAGAAACGTGAATTTATATAACGACGCATACATTAAAATGTCAAAACGTAGACCAACTAAAAACGTACATAAAAATAAGCATGAAAACGCATTATATTTGACCTGACTCGTTTCTGAAAAAATTTACGTTAAAACGGGAATTTATACCGACACGTACATAAAAATAAGAAATTGAGAAAATAGTTTTTTTTCTTTTAAGCTAAAGAATGAAAATAGAGGGGAGGGTTAGATTTAAAAAGTTAAAACTTAAGGGGATGAAAATGACATTTTTATAAAGTTTTTAGAAAGTTTAGGGGTGCAAATGTCAATTTTGAAACTTTAAGAGCTTTTTTGTCAAGTTTGAAACCTTAGGGGCGGTTATGTCTTTTTTGTTGTTGGTCCATGCCACCGACATTTCATTTTAAGGTTGTATAAATATAAGAGTCTGGTAACTAGTGAAAATGATGATGTCACAGCTGACATGGTGCTTAAGTGCAGCTTACCTTTTTTGGTCGTTGAAGTGATGAAAGAACCTCAGCTTCATCTGCTATTCCCATTATAGTAGGAAGATCGGTAGCTGAGAAAAATCCTGTTGTACTTGTACCATAAGTGGGGAGATTAACGTTAATTGAACCTAGAGTAGGCATTATAATTTCCAATGGCATCATCCTTTTGAGGGCACTAAATTCGGTAGAAATGTTGATTGTTGCTGACCTGGATTGACTTGCATGAAAGCATAGCCTAATTAAATGGTCAATTAGGCTGGCAAACTGACTAAACAAAGTGTTAGGTGCTCCTTGATTGAACCCTTTTCGTGCATTATTTATAATCTCTGCAGCCGCTTCGCGTCTTGAAGGAACTGTTGATTTTGAAACAGCTGCCATAATCCAAAGAGCTTGTTGTGTATATTGCTGAAGAACAGAGGTGATTATGGCTTTGACCACTCGCACAATTTCATCATTTTGGTGGCATATTCTTGAAACCAATTGAGGTAGAACTGTCAGCCATTGGTAGGTAGGCAAGTCTTTCAAACACCCACGCATAATGCCCATCACCTGCCAGTAAAGAAGAGAGGATGTAAATATATAATGATATATCCCTTGGCTATTAAAAAAAAGGAAAAACAAAAAAATACAAGGAAAAACTACCTTCCCGTGAACAGCTTTCAAATCTTTATGGGATGACGAACCTTTCCTCTGATAAATGCTACCGAACTCGAACCATAGTGTCAACAACCTCGGAAGGGCTTGAAAGAGATTCTTATGGCCTCTATGAAGCCCCTTAGCATAGAATAACAAGACATCAGGAACTAAGTACAACCAAGGCTTTTCAGCATTAGAACCTCTAGAAGACAAGGTATTAGAAGTTGAAGAGCCCATCATCCTGGGACCCACATCAGAAGTTTCTTCTTGTCGTTTTCTTGCATCAACAAGCACCTCATCACAATACTTAGCTGCATAAAAATACCCTTTCTCCCATCTGGGCTGCAGTTCTCTCACCCTAGCAAAAAGACCAATCACGTCTTCCTTCTGCTTCAGTCCAGTATAATGAATCCACCTTGAATATAGCAAAAGTGTTTTCGCAACATCACGATTCTCATTTGATGTTTGAGTGTTGCAAGGTAAAGGTGGTTGGTTTAAAGGAACCAATGAAAGGCTAGTAATTGATGACATTGCAGCAGAGCCGATCACTTCAACAGGCATGTTTATTAGTGATTGCTGCAACTCCGCTATAGCACCATCAGACCGTCTCGTGCTCCATAAAAGCTTAGCCTTTTCCATGTGAACATTAGCTGCACCTGATGCCATGGCTTCTAAAATGGCTCGGTTAGCAGTCTCATAGTGACCAGCCGAACGGCAGAGCTTTGCATACTGTATCCAACAGTTTCCAACTTGACCACCAAGACCACTCGCCCCAAAAACCAGTCTCCGAAAAGCCAAAAGTGGTTCGCGTGTCCAGAGAGACGGTTGGGTAAATCTGAGTCGGTTGTCCCAGTTTTCGGTTACTTTGAAGAAGTCTGGTTGACCAACGCATGACTTTTCCAAGAAAGATTCACCATTAAGAATAGAATGAAAATCCTCAAGTTCCTGTAGCACGTGAAGCTTGACAACATAAGGGTACGCTCGTGTGTATGAATCCATGCCAGCAGCAGCTAGAGGAGCTATGAGAGCTTGTTTTGATAATGCAATTTTCTCACCAACAGAAAACTGATCTTTCATCCTCATTGCTCTAAGGATCTTAGCAACATCCATGTCGAATGAAGCATTACTCTCTGAGCTACTACAAAGTAAACCTTCTTCATCAGCACCGTCAAGATACTCATCAGTTAAGTCCCATCTGCCAAGCCTCCAAGCTGCCTGAACGCCTTGCATACACCATGTCTTTTTGTATTGAGGAATCCGAGATATTAATCCATCAACATGCGTAACCACTGCCTGTAAATGACACATATTGATCAAGCAATTAACGACATCTGAATGCCTCTGAACAGAAGTCGATTCCATCTGTAAAGCCTGTTCGCAAGATGTCAAAACTTCAGCCCAGTTTCCAGCTTTTTTATTAATTCGAAGCTGATCTTGCAAGCTTTTTGATTTACGTAGAGATGCCAAACCCGACAAACCATCTGGCTCATCCAGACCACTGTAGATTTCCATTAAAAATGATACATCTTCATCCTCAAAAACCCCACTCTTTTCAGCCGATGGATTGAACGATCCTGACTTTTCACGCACGTGACACTCAAAGTACAACAAAGACCGAGCATAAGCCTGACACCTAAATGAGGCCGTAGCAAGGGTCACTTTTGGGATTGCATACAAAAGCTCTGAGACATGTTTGCACTGCAGAGATAAGTGGTCTAAATCCATTGAGTAATTTGCACCATGATCCTTTAATTTCTGCTTTGAATTGGACTGAGATAGTGCAAGTTCTTGTCCGATATCATCGACCCACTGTCCAAGATTATCGAGAAGAGTAAAAATAGCTTGAATGCAAACTTCACTTTGACCAGAACTATTCTCAGAAGCTGCAGCATTAAGAACTGAAAGAATTTCTTCAGTTATTCCATGTCGGGCCTCCTCGGTACCATGTAATACAGTATCTAATACCAAGTATGGTAGCAGATATGTTGCGGTTTGCATATCATGGCGTACAATACCTCGACAAGCATTAAAAATGCTTGCTCTTGAACCGTTTGCATGCACAATAAGTTTTTTGACCCAATTGAAGATCCATCTACGGAACGACAAAGAAGGCCGGTAAATAGGACCAGAAGATGAAGAATCGGAAACACTTGGAAGCTGGAACCTCGAGGTTAAACAAGGAGCAATTATCTCTTTAACATAATTAGAAAACCGGTCCCATAATCTCTGACCCCTCCCTTCCATCTTAGTTGACTCGTTGACTTTTGCAATCCGAGAAGTTGAAACGTTCTCATCAAGAGATGCCTCACAACCAGCAATCTTTAACAACTCCTGGATAGCTAGAGCAGCTGAATCTTGAATTATGGTGTCGGGTGCTGCTCTAAAAGCCCGAGCCAAATGCTTATGAATCAACTCGAAGATTAAATCGTCATCTGAACACGCGATTTTGAATCGTTGATTTGATGACCCTTTAACTTTGGCAGGATCAACGGCTCCAAGCAATCCTAGACAATCAGCACATACCAACTTTAGCCGTTGTCCAACTGCAGTTCTAGATTCTTCTGCACAACCTCTAAGTAAAGATGTAATCAACGAGCTCAAAACATCTATATCTGAATCTCCTTCCCTGTTAACCATAACTGTGACATCATCCCTTTTCAGTTTTAGCAGTTTCCTTAACTCACAGGCTACCATATACCTAACATTTAAGTTTTCATGGTTCAAACCCTCAACAATATCTAGCAACTGATCCTTTAGAGACATGGCCCCACGTGCTTCATCTATTACTTTGTTTACTTCTGCAAGGGCGGGAATGTTGGGCAGAGGAGGAAATTCATAGATATTATGTTTTAGAACCGATTTATTCTTGAAAACAAGTTCTTCGAGAATTTTAACAATTTCGATCATATGCAAAGAAGAACGTTCCTTTTGTTTCTCAAGTAAGGGGATAAGTGCAGCAAAAACCTGAGAGATTACATGTTTAGTGCTAGAAGGGGATACTTTGACCAATTGTTTAATAAAACAATGTAAGACAGCAAGCCCGTCACTCTGCAAGGGTTCTTTATCAATTGCATGCATAAGAAGAACCATGAGTTTTGGTACATATGTGCTGAGGTGGGAACCCATCATATTGATCAACATTTCTATACGTTTTGTTGCTTGTATTTGAAGTGAAATATCATCTGCGTGAAGCATCTTCCGGTCAATGCTGTTAAGAAGACCAACAAAATGATTCTTTAAAAATCCTGGAAGATCCTCATCTCCTGTCAAAATTTTTGCAATTTCTTTAATCATTTGAGGCACCCTTGATAACCTGTGAACCAGCAAAGGAACAGTGAAGTGACTGGAAATCAAGACCTACAGTCATCTTGAGGTATAAACAAACAATGGTTATTAAATATCTTCTCATTATTTACCAAAAATAAACTAAAAATTACATTGGAATAAAGTTTATAGATAAAAGCTATTTCACCAATGAAGTTAGTTATGAACAGTTTCTTTTTTTATTTGAAATGGGTGATGACAAGAAAAAGCTTCCCAAAAGAAAATTATAGAATTGTAGTGCAGTTACACTATCAAACACATAGCAAATACAAAACTGTAAAAACATGGTGTGCATGTTTAAGAAATTAAAAAGAATCGCATATTTGTTCATTTCAGGAATAATACATATAAGAGTCATGCAATAAGGAAGAAAGAGAGTTGATGATTTGAAGACATGCAGATTCCTAATTTGGACGGGCGGGCAGGTTGAGTAACGGACCATAACAGGTTGACTTTTTTCGTATTGGTCAAAAAGGGTCAGAAGTTAACCTGCGCTTTCCCTGTAGCTGCATTTTTTATTCACCCGTTTGAGATTAAAAATAAACAAATCAAACCATTCATAAGTAAATGAATTAAAAGTTCCTCCTCTAAACATTTCAATGGCCAGTGATTTGGAATTTGGATGCATGTTTACTCTGAAATTTTAACAAAGAAAAATACTGCAGTTAACTAACTTAGAAATTAAATCGACATGAGACATATTACCTTATGCTGTTATCAACGGAATCATCAACATCCACAGAACAGATGAGTTCATCCAAAAGCGCAGGTAAAGCAGCTGCAAATATTTCTTTCTTATCAGAGCCAGTCTGATCACGATAAAACTGCAAAGCACAGTCTAATTTGTGCCCATCTGCTTGATAAAGAGCATAAGCAAGAACTTTTGGTAGCCAGTTGACTATAAGTTGAACCATATCTGTATTCAACCATTTGGCCAACTCAAATAAGGTAACCACAGCTTTATCATCATCTTCCTGAGCAATCACAAGCTTTGGAAGAACCACAGGAACCATTTTTTTAACAAGTTCTGTAGCTTTAACCTCAAGAAGAGTTGCTGCGAATTCTTCAACCATTTTTGGTCTATTAGCAAGCCGCAATGATAGATAATCGTATACTTTGTTGCGTATATGAATAGATTTAGCAAGAATTTTCTTTAAACCTCCATTAAGATGGAAGAAGCAAGATCTGTGTATCATTTTAGATGCACACATTCTCACAGTCACATATGGATTGTCAAGTTGATCAAGCAATAAAAGGAGAGAAGATAAGAAGAGTTGACCATTTATATCTGCTGCAACCATGATACCTGCTGTTGCTTCTAGAAGAGTTTCAAATACTTCTGGATCATTCGCTGCTTCACACCCATTTTTAATCTTATCAAAAAATATCTGCTCATTGAGAAACAAACCAGAAAGTATATGATGCTCAACGAAACAGCCAATCTGTCCACTGAATGCTTCTCTCACAGACTTTTTTCGATGAAGCAGTAGGTAATCAAATGCTTTTATCCACTCGATTTCCGTTTCATGTAAAGTATTTAGATCCATGTGGAAAAGGATCCGCCCGACTATTGCCACACATGAGATTTGAACTTCTTCAGATTCATCGTAAAGAAGAGTGAAAAAGAGTCGGATAAGACATGAATAATCACAATCCAACATATTTTGGAGTTGGGGTATTACTGAAAACGATTCATGGTCGTGAATGGCATTTTTGTCACACGTTGAGCACCAAAATCCTCGCGATAGCTGATCCCAGGCCCAACTCTGTTTGTTGTTTTCTTTTAAGAATAATTTGCAGTTGTTTTCAAAAGAACTTTTTGTCTCATGACAAGATCCGCATAGACATGCCAAATAACCGAGAGAGATGGTTATGGATTTCTTAACTTTCTCATTCTTCTCTTTTGACAGAAACCTGACATTTACATAAGCAGAATATAATTGAGAAAATGGCATTGCAAAATGACTATAAATAAATTTGCTTACTCTAATCTCTTAACAATCTGTGGCAGGGTATCAAATCTGAACAGAAGGGCAATCAACGGCATAGCAATGACTGCTTCACTTCTAACGTCTTCTGCTTCATCCTGAAGACCCAAGTCCAATATACCTAAATCACTCCCACTTTGAGGAAAACATCCCATCAACGGAATAATCTTAAGGCAGAAACATTTTGTTTTCCAAGAAGGATGATGATCCCAACAGATCTTCAACACTAACTGCACTAAATTTGCAGCATTACCACCGTCTCTAAAATGTTCATCTTTCACGTAAAGAAACCCTAAAACAAGAACCACAGTTTTAGATATATATATATATATATTTTATATATATATAGGTAAAGGGTACTGTACAAATTCCCTTATCGTACATTACGTACGCTACAATCTCAGCCGTCAGATCAGCTCCCCGCAATGAAAATTGCATGTTTTTTTTTTGTAATAATTTCGCATGTGATAATTTTGATGAAATAGCAGGTGTTTTTTTTGTAACAATTTCGCATGTGGTAATTCAATTTCGCATGTGAAAATTTTGATGAAATAGAAGGTTGTTTTTTTGTAACAATTTCGCATGTGATAATTTTGATGAAATAGAAGGTTGTTTTTTTGTAACAATTTCGCATGTGATAATTTTGATGAAATAGCAGGTTGTTTTTTTGTAACAATTGCGCATGTGGTAATTCAATTTCGCATGTGATAATTTTGGTAACAATTTCGCATGTGGTAATTCAATTTCACATGCGATTTTCAATGCGGGAAGATGATCTGACGGCTGAGATTGTAGCGTACGTAATGTACGATAAGCGCATTTGTACGTTAACCAGCCCCTATATATATATATATACACACACACATACATGGTCCAGGATAGGGGTTTATGGAGGCGTAGGATTAAGGTTAAGGACTTTTAGAGAGAAGTACCTTCAGGTCTAAGGATTGGGGTAGAGGCGTAGATTTCCTTATAGTATAGATGGATCTTTATTGTTTGTGTTTTTCATATAGTGGTCTTGTGATATATTTCACTATGTTACCTCTCCATTGATTCTTTTGTTATGTAGTAGCTCTCTGTTTATAGATTTTTCTATTCTTTTATTATTTTTTTTACATAGCTCCCTGTTTATAGATTTTTTTTTTTGGTTCTCGTTTGTCTAATGTTTGTCTTTGGAGCTGGGGGTCTCTCTGGAAGCAGCCTCTCTATCCCTATGGATAGAGATAATGAGAAGCAACATCTCACCCTCCCCAGACCATACCAATAGTTTTGCTATTTGTGGGATTTACTGGGTAAGGTTGTTCTTGTGTATATATGTGTGTGCATACGAAAGTGGAAAAGCTCTTTAGATGTGATATTATTATCACAATTTGCAAGTGTAGAATATATAACTCCAGCATATTATGCATCCAGATTGGTTACTAAAAATGGTTTAAAGTATTTAATCCAACTTACTTACGAGATAACTGAATTCGTATTTAATTTGTGTTCAATTAGTTGTCGTTCTTATCAAGACACGTACATCTCAGAGAGAAAATGAACGTCACCTATATGGCTATATCAGCTTACTTTTCAAACATTCTCGTTTCTTAATGGTTCAACATCCAGGCTTATGATGCTAGCTCCTAACGTTCAGATTTGGTTTCAAATTTCAGACCTTAAGAAGTGAAAAACAAACAGCCTCTTACTCTGTTTTAGCAGTAAGCAGTTAAGTGCTTCAAGATAGATAGGTAAATCCACTCTAGTTAGTTTTTCTTGCTTTGCCTGCAAGAAGTAGTAGTCATTTAGATTATGGAAAAAACTGGTTTTGTACATATATATATATACACACACCTGCTCACAAATCCAAGGAATCCATCCAAGCATCTGGCGAGAGATTTGATGTGACAGTTTCGTACGAGGGTATTTGCACAAAACAATGCAGAGCATGCTAAGAGCTGTCAAATAAGTTTCTGGTTTTTCTAACACGTTCGCTTGGCCACCTGGCGGTTCTAGGTATTCAATAAAAGAAAGAAGTGAAGACCACACATGTTCAGCATATTCCATTTTTGAATAATTTTCTGAAGTGGGCTTGAAATTTTCAGAGTTGTCTAACTTTTGTCGCTTAGCATTTAGAACATCTGGAGGATGAAGTGGTCTTTTTTCTCCAATGCTTCCTGGTTCACATCCACTGGTTACTGATAGTGACGTGTATGAACAGTCTTGTCCGTTATCCGTCTCTCCAACAAGATAAGGATCAAGAATAGATAGAGCCACTTCAAAGCAATCAACCAACCCATAATAAGGTTTTGGAGAACAAAGAATATTCAATAGTAATTCAGGCTTCCAGATATGAAGGGGGCATAGTTTCGCAATTCGAACATATGCACCACATAATGCAGCCTGGAAAAGATAACAAAGGAAGATGAAAAGATATAAATACAAATATTTCCTAACAAATATAAGTCCATGAGTCCGTTGACCCTCACGTCCTTGTAATAATAATCATGATATCCAGAATTAAACAATAACGAATATACCTTGAGATCAGGACTTCTAGTCTTCTGCATTGACTCCGAAAAGACACTGACTATATCACCGGCTGTCAGCTTGATAACATCATCAGCACAACAAGAATATAGTGACTGAAGACATCCACCCAAGGAAGCATCGTACGTTATGTCTCTGCAAAATATGGTTGTTGTTACAAGTGTTCTATGCAGGCAATAAAATATATACCGGTGAGGGTGACATAATGCATTCAATAGTTGAAAGCACCCACCCCTGTAAAAATGCATCAACTCGCTAATTTTGTGGCAGATAAGGTGCTTCAATCGTCCAATGATTATATTGAAACATTCGCGTTTCATCTGTGTATCCTCTTATTACACCTTTTTTGTCTTAACTCATAACTGAACACAAACAATTGTTTGCCAGTCTATTTTAAGTTAGCTAACCTCTTACTAGTTAACATAATACAAGTTCCTGCAAAAAATGAAAGCACTTGCAGGTCAAAACTTAGAGTCAACTCATTTGTTCCGGTTCACGTCATTTCTCACTTGCATTTTTTGGCTACCATTTCCATGATGTGAAGTAGGACCCACAAAATGAAGTAGAAATATGAAACGAAACGGCCAATTGGCTAAATGAGATGATGACTTGATATTTTGGTCGGCTAGAGCTTTCAGACAACAATACTGCTAGATACTCCTTACTTATCCTTCTTCTACTTAGCCTCTCCTAACAACAAGATAATGACACTAAGAAAAATCTAATCATATCTCTTTCTCTCTCCTCTTCTTGTCCCTTGGATTATACCGTGAATTGAGCAATAAATGTTTAAAGGTAGGCAATAAAATATATATTATAGTCTATAGAGAGTGCTACTGTGAACTATTTTGGATGTTGAGTCTTAACGGAACATAACAAAGTGTTTAACATGGCTTTCACCTAGAATCTCTCAGGTCCTTACGGCTATGCAGTTATAGCGGTCCAAAATCGAATAGCAGTCAAGGTCCGCTATATGATATATAGGTTATAGCAGTGATATAGCGGTAATTTTTATACCATGCATAATTATGTATTTTGAAAATATTAAAAACCTGTAGCAAATCTAACATAATGTAAGACACTAACACAATCAAACACTAATAGTAACTTTGAAGTATTTAATTTAAGAATTAACACAATCAAACACCTGCCTGCGTTACTGTGTTGATTGTTGAGGAGAACAAAATTCGAAACCAAGATGAACTGTGAGTAACAGACGAGGCACTAGCTTCCAGCGATTGAAAGATTTAGCTTCGATTTAGGTTTTATTTTGCATTTGGGTCTTATTATTTTGCATTTGGGCCTTTACCGCTAAAATCCATGCTGTAACCGCTATATAGGTTGCCAAATAGCGGTATTTAGCGCCGCTAATAGCGGAACCGCTATAGGCCACCGCTATTTGGACCGCTACACACCCTAAGGTCCGCTAACCGCTATAGCAGTGCTATAGCACCGCTATTGACTGCATAGCCTTACAGCGTTGTGAAATTACAAGTCCTTAATTACATAAGATGCCAGGAGTCCAATATTTTAAAGTAAACAATCTGAATGGTGGAAAATAGTGGTACCAAGAGTTTCTGACCTGTACTTATTAATATTCAGGTTGTGTAATATGCCTAAAGAGACAGGTCAAATGTGTCAAACTGATCAAAAGTCGCCCTAAGGGTATTGTTGATACATTTTTGTGGCCAAGTTATTATCTATACAAATATGATTTAAATTGGAAAAAACATCATCCGGGTTAACCTAAACTGGCCTACCTATTAAAGGTCAAGCGATATTTAGATACATGTTGTGGTTCGGATCTATCTAAGGGGTGGTTGGAGGAGATCTAGACGTGGTTTTAAAAAGCGCGCCCTAGGCACGCCTAGGCGCAACAAGGCGCAGGGCCTGGGGCTTTTTTGCTTCTCGCCTTGTGTAATTACAGGAAGCGACCAAAAGACGCATTTTTTGATGTTTTTTGTGGGCTTTTTGGCCTGAGGCGCGCGCCTCATGTAACTTAGGCGTTTTACTGCATAAAAATGTTGTACCTTGGGTTTTTTGACTTGTACATGTAATTAAAATGGTATGAAAGCCTTACTAATAGCTATATTTTGGTTAAAGGAAGCTAAAAACCTATGGGATATGTATGGGATATATAAAAAAAAATTATATAAACATCTTGCGCCTCGGGTACGAAAAGCCCACCGCTTTTGCGCTTTTGCGCTTCGCGCCTCAATTTTAGACCTCGTCGCTTTTGTGCGCCTCTCGCTTTTTAAAACCAAGGATCTAGAGATAATATTAATTAATATCCTACGTTTATGTTACGTCTATCTGTTGAGTCAATTAGTTTGACATTTAAATTAGTTTTCAAATATTTCCTAGTTGTAGCCTATTCAGAATTAATAGTTGCAGTCATAGTTATCAATAGCGAACATAGCGTTCGCTATCTCGCGCTTCATAGCGAATCGACCATACCTCGCAATATGTTACTTAGCGACTCCATAGCGTGATTATTGCGGTATTCCGACCACGAATTCCGGCTCCGGTGCTGTAGTTTCTGCCGGAAACCTACCGGAAGTCAGGAAGAAGAAGAGAAAAGAGCGGCTGCGTTTGTTCTGTGTTTTAGCTTTTTAGGTTTAAGTAACTTTTTGGATTTTAACCTTTAACCCCTCTATCTTTTCACTAGTTTTCATATAGTCCCTAAAACTTGTAAAAATTTACATAAAAAGTGTAAATTAGTTTGTGTATTTTAACATTTAACCCCCTCTATCATCACTAGTTTACATTTGGTCCTTGAATTTCAAAATTTATACGTAAAAAGTATAAAATTAACATTATATATATAAAAAAAAAATTATAAATAGCTATTTTTTATTTCTTAAATTTTTAACTACCTTATCGCTAAACACAAAATAGCGGGCGCTATTTCGTCGCTATCGCTACATAGCATATAGGTACCTCGTCGCTATTTGTCGCTATTCGCTATCGATAACTATGGTTGCAGTCGATTTAGAATTAATAGGTCGGTGACTTAGTTTTATTTATATCTCTCATGTATGGTTTATTTTCTATGCAAGTAATATTCAAGAATTAAAACGTGTGTTTCGTTTTCTTCTGTTTATTTTGGTTACGAACAGAGAAGTCACGACTTTGTGTGTTCAAAGCAACCTCTTGTCAATCAATTTTTTTTCTGCCGACGATATCTCCGGCCAACTTCAGCCCCTACAAGGCAGCCATAATAACCTTTTCGAATCAGGAGAAAACCACTCACAACTCTCACAAATTCGCTTTTACTCTCAAACCTACCAACTATGGTTATTGGCGGTCCATGGTTGAATCGTTTCTTACCTCCCACAATCTTTTCAGTTATGTGGATGGAACGATTCCATGCCTAGAACAGAAGGTTACAGTTGAAGCTGCAACAACCGATAATCCCAGTTATACTCCGTGGATTTCCAACGATGCTCACATCCGCACACTCATCATCTCTACTGTGTCTGAAGACTCATATCAACACATTCAGGGAAAAACATCTAGAGCGGTTTGGCTCTCCCTGGAACGGGCCTATGCGCCTGTCACTGCATCTCATGAATTTACCCTCAAGAATCAACTTCTCCGAATAACTCAGAAGGGTGATGAAAAGCCAGTTGATAATCTCAGCAGAGCACAAGAATATGCTATTGCTCTTTGCCAACATTGGAGAACCGACGAAGGACAAAGATTTAGCGATGCTAACTCTTGCAGGGCTTCGAGAGAAATACAATGGCCTTAAAGCTAACCTACTGGCCCGATCACCTCCTATCTCCTTTCACGAAGCACATGGTCTTCTATGTGACCATGACTATGTGATCACCAGAATCTTGAACCAAGAATATGCTACTGCTCTTTGCCAACATTGGAGAACCGATGAAGGACAAAGATTTAGTGATGTTAACTCTTACAGGGCTTCAAGAGGAATACAATGGCCTTAAAGCTAACCTACTGGCTCGATCACCTCCTGTCTCCTTTCACGAAGCCCATGGTCTTCTATGTGACCATGACTATGTGATCACCAGAATCTTGAACCCAAATCCACAAGCCTTTTTAGCCAATGTTGTTCCACCATCACAACCATTCTCGGCTGCTACTCCTTCAGTCACACAACCTAATATTGACCAACTTCAACAACAGCTTCAAAACATCCAATTAATGGCCTCCCAATTGGGTTATCAGTTTATTCCTACCTCGTCACCAAGACCGCAAGCTTACTATGGATCTTGGTCTTTCAACAACAATCGAGGTGGTAGGAGTTCTTGTGGTTTTTCACGTGGTGCATTCAATCAACGCCCTAGAGACAAGAGTGGTACACGCCAATTTTCTTGGGCCTCTACTCAAAATACAGTCTACGGTCACTATAACCGTTGTGGAGTAGGCCATCTACCTTCACAATGCCCAAATCAAGCAAACCAGTCTCGCCCTACAACAACAACAACAACCATACCCAGTAAATCCCGCAATTAGCAAAAAGCTAATGGCAGGGTCTGGGGAGGGTGGGATGTAAGCAAACCTTACCCCTATCGTTGACGATAGAGAGGCTGCTTCCAAAGAGACCCCCAGCTCTATAACAACAAGCACTAAAAAAGTATTAGAACTACCCGAGACAAAAGCAGTGGTAAAAGCAAAAAACAGTAGAATGAAGGTAAATATAGCATCATAGAGAAACATACTCATATCCATATACATATCGTATAACAATCATCCTCCAAGACCATCTAAAGTGTAGGCAAATCTATACCCCCTTTAACAACACCCAACGACATCTTACCTAACCCCAAAAACTCGTTAACTTTAATCCTACGTCTCCACGAACTCCTATATTAGACCATGTCCTCAAAGAGGTGCATTTCTATCAAATCCTGCCTAATCCGCTCGTCCTAAGTCAATTTGGGTCTACCTCTACCCTTGGTTTAAAAAAGCGCGAAGCGCTCCGAAGCGTTTTGGTTCCAAAAGCTTTAAGCGAAGCTTCAAGCGCGAAGCGAGAGCTTCACGTATACGAAGCGCTCCATATTATATATAATTATATATAATGTTAATTTTATATATATGTATAAAAAATAGCTATCCATATTATATATATGTATTTTATAATGTTAATTTTGTACTTTTATGCATAAATTAAAAAGTTTAAGGACCAAATGTAAACTACTGAAGATAGAGGGGGTTAAATGTTTAAATAGACAAACTATCTTTACACTTTTTAAGTAAAAAGTTAGAAGTTTCAGGGACTGAATGTAAACTAATGAAAGATAGAGGGGTTAAATGTTTAAAAACTTTAACTTATAAAAACCCTAGCCTAAAAGACAGCAGCCGCTCTCAGCATCTCAGCGTCTCTCTTCTTCCTCCCCCTTCTTCCTGGTTTCCGGCTGAAAGCAACTCCGTCGCCGGAATTTGTCGCCGGATTTCACATAGGAAGTCGCTATATCGTCGATATAAGGTCGATATGTACTGTTGGGCTTAAAAAATGGCCCAAATAGTGATCTGATTGGCTGGAGCGTCGCTTCACAACTTCATCGCTTCGCCGCTTAAAGCTCGCTTCACATCGCTTCATGTAATGTAACGCTTTAGACCCAAAAAAGCGTTTTTCCCATCGCTTCATCGCCTCAAGCGCGCTTTTTTAAACACAGCCTCTACCCCTCCTACCATCTACAGTGATGGTTTCCACTACTCTAACTGGGGTCGTTGCTTGCCTCCTATTCACATGTCCAAACCATCTCAATCTCCCCTCCTTAATCTTATCCGATATTTGGATACTGGTTCATCATCTAGATCTGCTTGGAAGACTGACACTGGTGCAACTCATCATGCCACTCCAGATCTATCTAGCTTGGACAACTCTGAGGCATATTATTTTAACGATTCCTTACTTGTTGGTAACGTAACTCTCTACCTATTTTTTACATTGGCTCCTAAAAAATCCATTCATCAAACAAAACATTTAAATTATCTGATTTTCTGCATGTTCCTGAATTAAAACAAAATCTTTTATCCGTTCAAAAATGTTGTCTTGACAATAATGTATTTTTTGAATTTCACTCTTCTTATTTTGTTGTGAAGGACGAGTCTACACGCACTACCCTCCTCGCGGCCCCAGTGAACAGGGTTTATACTCCATCCACCTTCCACAACTCAAGTCTCTGCCCAAGGTTGCCTTCACTGTCGTGAAAGCTTCCTCGAATATTTGGCATCAACGTTTAGGACATCCTCATGCTCAAGTTTTTCGTTCAATTGTTTCTTATTGTTCCTTACCTGATTCGGACAAATTTGGAACGGAGAGTTGCAAGCCTACTATAGTAAAATTTGGAATGGAGAGTTGCAAGCCTACTAGAGTTCCGATAGAGTCGAGCCTAGCTCTACAAGCTGATGAAGGAAGAGAGTTAGCTGATGTCACCATGTATAAAAGTATTGTGGGAAGCCTTATCTATCTCACACTAACTAGAACCACTATCGCTTATGCTATGGGAATTCTAAGCAGATTTGTTCGAAGTCCAAGAAAGCCTCATCTTATGCTCGAATGTTACTACGATAGATAAAATCAACTCACGTTTATGGAGTCAAGTTCAAGAGGGAGGCAAAGATAGAACTAGTTAGCTATTGTGATGCCGACTATGCAAGAGATGTTACTACTCGGCGCTCCACGACTGGGTATGTTTTTATGATTGGTTCAAATGCAGTATCTTGGTGTAGTAAAAAGGCAGCCTACGGTGTCCTTGTCTACAACCGAAGCAGAGTATCGAGCAGCAGCCATGGCAGCGTAGGAATGTGTTTGGTTAGTCCAGCTGAAGATAAGTAAAAAAGTGACTATGTTTGGGGATTATATATCTTTGATACTGTTAGCAGAGAATCCCACTTTTTATGCTCGTACGAAACATATTGAAGAGCAGTATCACTTTATATGTGAGAAGGTGCTAAATGGTGAAATTGATTTCAAGTATGTCAATACCTTGGACCAGATTGCTGATATGTTCACTAAAGGTTTGCCTAAAGAAAAGCTAAGGAAGTTCTGTGAAGCAATGGGCATGGTGGAAGCAAATATCGAGAGGGAGTATAAGAGTATTAAAGGTCAAGCTATATTTGGATACATGTTAGGGTGGTTCGGATCTATCTCAAAGGGGTGGTTGGAGGAGATCTAGAGATAATATTAATTAATATCCTAAGTTTATGTTACGTCTATCTGTTGAGTCAATTAGTTTGACATTTAAATTAGTTTTCAAATATTTCCTAGTTGTAGTCTATTCAGAATTAATAGTTGTAGTCTATGTAGAATTAATAGTTACAGTCTATGTAGAATTAATGGGTCGGTGACTTAGGTTTATTTATATCTCCCATGTATGGTTTATTTTCTATGTAAGTAATATTCAAGAATTAGAACGTGTGTTTCGTTTTCTTCTGTTTATTTTGGTTACGAAAAGAATTAAAAGTTAAAACGTGTGTTTCGTTTTCTTCTGTTTATTTTGGTTACGAACAGAGAAGTCACGACTTTGTGTGTTCAAAGTCAAGTTTGAAGTGTCTGATTAATAATTGGTTTTTGATTATCACTTGTGTATTCGGTTCAACACTACCCACCCAATTTGCCATATTTAGTATAATACAAAACAAAAAGAGCTACAAAACTCATAACCGACAGTGACATGGATACCTGAACACAGGGAGCCCATCCTCCACTTCGCTTAGTATGGTGGATATCAACATAATCATGTTTTCACTAGGAATGATGTCATTACTTAATATTGCTCCCAAGATGCGCACCAAGTCGAAGCAAGCCTACATAATGTTTGTTTATTAAAAACCAACGGTGAAGCTAAATATTATGATTAATGTAAGAATTAGGATAAACACCATATATAGTCAAACTAACCATTTGCAGAGCAGCATCTCCATAGCACAGTAGCTTGCACGCAGCCAAAACAAATGGCACATTTACTAGCCCTTCCACATTTAGAGCTCCTTCAGTCAAGCATTTACAAGAAACTCTAATAATCCAAGTAGCAAAAGGCTGCCACCTAGTATGTCCCGTGAGGTTGATCACAATACCAATACCATCAACCGAATTGTTGCATACTGGGATATCACCAAGGACAATAGAGTCGGGGGAAATTCCAGATAGGGACCCACTGAAGCACCTCAGAGACACTTCCAGCTCTGGTTCGCTTGTGTTATTTGATACTGATGCTATAGTCAGGACATCTATACCGAAGTAAAAATACATATTAACTGAAGAAAATATGAAAAATTATGGAAATGAAACAATAGTCAAGTATGTTTGTGCTTTGTACCTTCAACCACCGCCATGACATCTTCAAAAAACTGACGATATGCATCTCGATCTCCTGTACGGAGCAAGGATAGAAGTGATCCGAGTGTTTCAAAGATTATTCCATGACGAGCGCTGTGAAACGAACATTGATTATCCAGAAGCCATTTATGGAAGTTCATTTAGGATAAAGAGAAGTAACACAAACAATAATAATAAACACAACATGAGAACCAAAACATAAGATACAATAACACTACCAACCATTACAAGAGTGTTAATGGCTTGATCTAATGAATAGTTCTTGAAACATTCTATTCAGTATGTGAGAAAGATTGGAGAGGCATTCTACTAGACTACTATTATAGGTTCCCTTTAAATAATTTCAAATGATGATCAGCTATCTTGATGAAACATCAAAACATAAGGATCTTATTAAGCACAAAGGCCTTAACCTGAAACATCAAAACAAGCTAGATGTCCGGTTTATAAAGCACGTGTTTTCAACTAATTTACTATTTTAATTAGCACAAGAAACAAATAACAGAACGATGATCGGATGAACTAACAAAGGAACTTCCGTAACATAATTTCAAAAAGAAACATAAGAATCCTATTGACACATCTAGATATTGACTTGAAGGATCAATCACTCACCAGAATGAGGGTTCGGCAAAAAAAGGTATAATACGACAAATGATTGGTAAAATTGCACTGGCCTTTCCATGAAAGAAAACTCCTGGAAAATTCTTGACTGTATGAGTCAGTAACTTCAATATAGCAATCACCTCCCTCTCATTTGCTGCATATACAAAGCATGTGTTAAAAAAATTCATGTTTAAAAAAAATAATAATAGTCATGTAACAGTATAGAAACTGGAATCCTTAATGTCCAAATTAAAAAAAAAAATAAAGTCAAACAGCTGACATCCCTTCTTCATTCCCAAACAAAACCGACCCTAAAATCAAGCACAATAACAATACTACCAAAAATAATGTAAAATCTAGGGTAGTAACTACAAAACTGAAAGAACAAGAGTCATAGGCAACATTGATTAAAAACAGAAGTTGTAAATAGTTAGCCAACAGATAGTAAACATTCAAACAAATGACACTACATATAATAAGTTCTCAAGAAGAATTATCATACTCTCTCTTCATTTATATTTATATTTATAAACAAACAATCAACAACAACAACGAAGCTTAGATCAGTTTCCCTAATTTTGCAACTATGAAATGCAGTAAGTGAATAATTGCAGTTAGGTAAAGTGAAAAAGTAACCTGAAGAAGACGGAACGACGTAGGCGTGGAGGAGATTGGGGATAACAGTACGAAATCGGAGCTCTAAAGAGGAATCGTCTGATTTGTTAGGAGGTGTTGAAGATGATGCAGCGATTCGTTCACGGAGTTCGTGAACTAAGCTTGACAAGTTCGCCATTGACGTCGTTGTCGAAGCTTTTCAGTTTTCGTTTTCCCTCCCAGGCAGGCAGAGGCAGATGGGGGGATTTTGATGAATCCAACCCAATAAGGAGCCTTTGAATTGGACGTGGTGGTGTATGGTGAACGGGTTTTTTTTAGTACAAAAGTTTTTTTTTTCATTTTAAACAAAAACATTATTCTATTTCAAATAGCTTTTTGGTAGAGTAAACTGCCATTTTGGTTCATGAGGTTTAGTTATTTTTGGCACTTTAGTTCAAAATTCAAACTTTTTGCATTTGGGTCCCTATTGTTTCAGTTTTATTGTCATTTTGGTCAAAAAATGAAATCAGGTTATATTTGTCTTATAAAATCCTGTTATTTTGTCCTTTTCCTCAGAGGCAAAATGGTCATTTTAATTTTTATAAAAAAAAGTTAAAGAATATATTTAATTAAGTAGTCCCCACTAACCCCTCACCCTCTACCTCCTTCCCGTATCATAACCCCTCACCCACAGAAAAACTCCACAATCACAGAAAATTTACGAACACAAAATTGAAAAGGGAATGTGGGTTATAGTTCAGTTACCTTCAAATTGAACTTTTTGGATGAGGTACTAATTTGGGGGAAACATAGGAGATTGTTAGGGCTAGACAAATGGGTATTGTGAAACGAAGAATTGAGGGGTTCGGTGGTGTGAATTTAAAGGGAGCTTGAACAGAGGTGGAGTTGAAACCATTATTGGTGTTGGTGTACATAAAGATTTGAGTTTTGGACTAAAGTGACATCTAACTTCCTAACAACCTCTAACCACTGACTATTACAACCACTGATATCTAAACAACTGATTACAAATATAATACAAACAATAAAGTAAACTACTGCTTCTTCATTCCACTGTTATAGCTCCAGCAGTACTTGAACCATATCAGTAGATTGATCATCAGTGCTTTGTCTTCAACAGTCTTTAGGGATCGGCAGTTGTTGTGAAGAGCAGTACTTATAGGTCATCAAATGTTAGGGCCACTTTCAAGGGAAAAGATCTGATGCAAACAACTGCTTATGATGAATCCACTAATCTGGTCCAGTTTTGGCTTTATCAACTGTTCCTTTGTAGGGTTCAATCCCAACAATCTCCCCCTGGAACAGATGATGCCAAAACACTTCATTATTCTGGATTTTTATTGTCTCATCAAAAGTTCCCTAACTTGACCTTTGAATTGTAATTCAAAGTTCATGTAATCCTCATCATTCTCATCCCTGCACAATGTAAGCTCAAGGAGATATTGTAAATCTTCTACACCCAGGCCAAGTGCTTATTCCCTTGATATATGCTTCACTTCACCATTGGATTTGAGCAGAGTCAATACGTGGGTCTTTTGATCAGACTTCCACTTTAGTATTTTTGAATCCAATGGGTTTCTTGGGAGAGACTTTATTGTTGATGAGTTTGGAGATGGTGGCCTGGTAATGACAACTTTGGCAAGGTCTTGAGATTGTGCTAAGTCTTGTTTTTCTGACATCAGTGTCTGAAGAACCATCTTCATGATGTATTCTTCTTGAGCCTTGTCTTCTTTTGTTTATGCATCCATCTGCTTTTGTTTCCTTCTTTGATAAAGGATGGCAGCAGGTGGAGCAGTAGATCTTCTAATTGGCAATTTTCGTTTGACTAGAACCACTGCTTCTGGATAATCAGGCTTTTTGGGAGCAGTGGGATCTTTCTTCCTTAACTCTTCCAACCTTTTGTAGGTATCTAACACTTTTACCTCTGACTACCTTGTTACCTGATTCCTTGACCCATAATCACCAGCTATAAGCTCTTCTTTCACTATTTTCAGCTTCAAAGCCCTTTCTGGTACATTCTTTTTGTAATTGGCCCAGACTGGAGGAGTTTGCTTTACTTTGTCTTCAATCATCTTTTGAATTCTGGCTACCTCCTCTTTTAGTTCACTAATGGTCCAATCCTTGTACTGATGCTTTTCTGCCCTGTATTTCTTGTATGCCATGATGTATTCAATGTAGTATTGTCTCATACTTTCATCATCTTTTTCTGATAATTTCTAGCACAGATCTTTTGAGAACTGCTTTAAAGTTCTGACTTTGGAAAGCAAGTATTGCAAATTTCTTTGAATGTCTTTGTCAGACTTCCCCTTTGTGTCTCTTTGAGATATATCCTCTGCTTGTTTGGCCTTTAATTTCAGATACTCTTCTATGTTTCTTGGAAAAGGATATCCTTGAAGAGATGGGAGTTTCCTCTTTACAGGATCATCTTCAGAGTAGAAGGATTTGATCTCCTCCCTGACTGCTGGAAGATCTAATGGATATTGTACTCCCAAAGGGACTAGGGCAGTGTTTGGATCATAGGCTTGAACTGAAGAGATTGGGACAGGGTTTGGAAGAGTGGCTAGGATCAGAGATTGTGAAGATGTTGGAAGTGGAGAAGTGTCATCTTCCAGTACAATGTTTGTTACCCTTCTCCTTTTGTGCTTTGGAGAGGTTGGTGGTTTGTTTGTGGATTGAGTGGTGGTGTTTGAAGTGATGGGTGACTGACTAACAGCTGTTGAAATAACTGGTGTTTCAACCACTGTTGTCACTACAACAGTTGATGTATCAACTGTTGTCTTCTGCTTTTTGGTAGATGTTTTTTGTATATGGTGATGTTGTTTTAGGTATAGCAGTGGATTGAGTGTTGGTTGATGAGGTGGTGATGACAGTGGTTGGGATAACATATGTTGAAACCACTGAAGTACCAACAACTGTTGATACAACAGGTGTCTTAACATCTGTAGGTTTGGTGGCTTGATGTGAGGAACTTTTGGGGATTTGAGGAGTATGTTTGGTGGTTTTGGAAGGTGTGGTTTTGGGTTGGCTAACCTTTCTGGTAGGCTTTCTTCTTCCAGTAGTAGAAGTACCCTGCTCTTCCTTTACCATCATAACTTTCTTATCTTGCTCAAATCTTTTATCTCCCTTTATTTCCATTGTCTCTTTTAGCTTTGCTTTTTCTTCAGCAAAAGCATTGAGGGTCACATCAACCTTCTTTGACCCATCTGGCTTAGGAATTTCTACCAAGAGTTTAGACATTGGATCTGGTGGTAGATATAAACCTTCTTTCCTTTCTCCCCCTTTTTGGCATCATCAGGGTTTTCAACATAGATGATTGAAGGAGGAGCAGTGTCAGTGGTTTGAAGCAAATGAGCCTTGATTGCCTTTATATCAGCTTGTGTATCTTTGTACCTAGCTTCTATTACATTCCGGAACATTTGAAGCTGAATCTCTTGTTGTTGATCAACATATTGTCTCTGTTTATGAAGCATAGGTTGAAACATTTGCCAAAGCTTAGTGGGGGAAGGTGCAGCAGTGGATGTAGTCTTTTGAGATTGTAACAACTGCTGCAGCATATTTTTGATATCTACAACAGATGTTTCAATTGTATCCACTCTCTCCGTCAAGTCTTTGTATTTTAAACCATCACCCAAGTGAATGGGATCATCTGATTTCCCACTGGCAGTGGTTGTATCGGTAGTTGACTTAGGGAAAGTTTCCCAAAAGTCATCCACTGATGCCCCTTTTTCTTGGTACTGGGACTTCTTTCCTCAGCAGAGGTTACCTTAGTAAACACACCAGTGGATAATGGAAACACACTAGTGATCACCTTGGTTCCCAAAGAGGAAATTGCCTTCAAGGGAGTCTGAGTAATGAAACAACAGGCCAGGTGTAAATCAGTGGATTCAACACCTGTAGTTGTTGCTCCACTTGAACTACTGACAGGAATTACTTGTAATTCCTGCAGTGTAGCCTCCTCAGCTGTTGGTGGGTTAGCAAGGATAGAGGAACCAGACTCAGTCACTTGTTGAGGTATATTCTCATTGATAGGTGGTTGAGAAGAACTGATTTGTGTCTGGTCCATATCAAGTGCATCCAACAGAGGTATAATTGATGGTGGAATTTGTGCAGTGAAGATAGGGGTTGAAAGAGAATTTGCCCCGGGAGCAGGGCTGTGGAAGATAGATTCAAGTGAATCCATTGCTTCATAATGTGGTGTCCCTATGGATACAACCTGATCCTTTTGAGAGGATGCAGGAGGAGTTTTAGGCTCAGGTTGAGATCTTTCTTCCACCTGTTGTGAGGAAGTAGCAGCAGTGGTTATTGGTGACTTTTGTGTTGTCACAGGTATTATCTCTGGGATCTCATCTTCCAGAGTTGCCTTTTTGGAGGGTTTGGGGGGCTTTTGAGATTTTTTCTTGATTGGCTTTTTGGTGGGTTTTGGTGTGGGTTTCACAGCAGTGTGTCTGCTACTGTGATCACCAGGAGCAGTGGGCTCAACAGAAGGGACCTGAGGAGCAGTTGTTGCTGCTAAATTCTGCTTAAGTTCCTCTGTTTGTGCTTTTGAAGGTTTTGACAGCCTTGTGAAAGTTTCAGAAGATAGGCTGTTTATTTGAAAAGGATTTCCCTGAATAAGCACATGTGCATTATCCTTTGAAAATTTCTTTTGTAAATAAAAACTTAAAAACCTTGGAAACAATAAGAATGGTTTTTTATTTTCTTTGATATTATTGACATTTTTGGCCATGTCATTGAAAATCTCTTGCGAGTAATTAAAATTTTCTTCTGTCAAAATAGCATAGCCCAAGTATTGGATTTTCAATGGTATTTCATTAAAAGCTGTAGTTTTATTTGACACACACATGAGGAGGGTATGGAATAAAAATCTCATGGCAGGTGGAAAACTGCCCTTTTGCAAAGTATCTTTTTTTCATTTCGTCTTCATACCTTCTCTCAATGAAATCAGTTTGGTAATCAACCTTTGGGAAAGAGGTTTTACCTGTAAGATCGTTGATTTCACAAACCTCTGAAATGGTTTGAGGTGTGACAGTAACCGGAATTCCTCTTATGGTTGAAGTAATAGCCAAGGGCTTTTTGTCCTTGACCTCAAGCTTTGCATTTTTCCAGAATTCACGTTGGGTATCCATGTAGATAGGTGCATTACAAGTCAATAAAGTTTTGTAATTTGAAGACGAAAGTGCATCAATCACAGAGTGAAAGGTTGTGTTTTGACTTGCTTTCTCAAGTATACAAAGGTAGTTATGAGGGGTTTTGAATGGGAGAGCCATGGTGAATCTAAGGTGGTTGAGAGCGAATGGAGAAGATGAGTGATTTGAGAGAATTTGATGGAAACTGCTTTTGAATAGAATTTTGAAGTCGATTTGACAGTGAAAACCATGTTTGGGGTTTTGAGCAGGGTTTTATAGGGTGAAAAAGTGAATGCTGACGTGGCAGCGGTTACAAAAGATCTGACCGTTAAGTACTGTCCACGTGACAACCTCTGATGAATAATGGATGAAAGTTGTTTAGGAATCCACTGATGGAGCAATATTAGTGGTTTACAATGGTGAAAATGAAAACAATGGCTGACTTTTGACTATCAGTGGATAGCTTATCAGTGGATTAAAACACTGAGGTTTAACAACAATGATTAATAATGACAATGAGAGAACAGAGGTTGACTTTCAGAAGTGGAAAGAATTCAACAGAACAGATGTTTGAACCAAAACAGTGGTTATGGCAGACTTTTAAGGATTAATGAAAATTTTAATTTTTAGCTATTTTTAAGGATGCATTTTTGATTTTCTGAAAATATTTTAATGCTTTTTATTCATAGAACAACAGGATTTTGCCTGTTATTCCATGTTAAGCATGCTAATCCTTGAGATCAAGCTTTCAAAGGTAGATGTGTCTAATGTCGTTGTTAGCACATCGGCCAGCTGATCTTTGGTATGAACATGATGCAGAGAAATCAAACCTTTTTCATAGCAATCCCTCACAAAGTGATGTCTGATGTCAATGTGTTTGGTGGTTGAATGTGAAACTGGATTTTTGATGATATTTTCTGCCGCCTGACTTTCCAACATGAGAGGTGTCTTTAAGGCAGTGATACCAAAATCCAGCAGTTGATTTTGAAGCCATAACAGTTGGGCTGTACACAGTGCAGCAGCTATATACTCTGCCTCAGCAGTGGATGTTGAAACAACTGCTTGCTTTTTTCTTTGCCAAGATACTAAGCAATCACCTAGAAATTGGCACCCTCCTGATGTGGACTTCCTTGTTGCATTACACCCAGCAAATTCACTGTCTGTGAAACCTGAAAGCTTAATATTTCCATTAGCAGGGTACCAGATACCAAGTGTGGGAGCACTTTTTATGTATCTGAGTATCCTTTTTCACAGCTATTAGGTTAGACTTTCTAGGGGCTGATTGGGATCTTGCACAAACACATGTTGCAAACATGATGTCTGGCCTAGATGCAGTTAGGTACAATAAAGACCCAATCATGCTTCTATATAATGTTTGATCCACCAAATCATCCTTCTCATTAGTCATGACTAGCTTGGTGGTTGGCATGGGTGTACTACATGGTTTACAATCATTCATCTCAAATTTGTTTAAAAGCTCTGTAGCATATTTTCTTTGATGAATGAATGTACCATTTTGCAGTTGTTTCACTTGGAGACCAAGGAAACACTGTAGTTCACACATTGCACTCATCTCAAACTCAGCTGTCATGAGTTGTCTGAACTCTTCACACATTTTAGAACACGTGCTTCCAAAAATGATGTCATCCACATAAATCTGGACAATCATCAAGTCTTTCCCTCTCCATTTTAAAAACAGTGTTTTGTCAATTTTACCTCTTGTGAACCCAATAGAGAGAAGAAAAATGGAAAGAGTTTCATACCAGGCTCTAGGTGCTTGTTTCAAGCCATACAAATCTTTATTTAGCTTGTAGACATAATCTAGATAAAATGGATCCTCAAAACCAGGAGGTTGACAAACATATACCTATTCCTGAATCTTACCATAGAGGAATGCACATTTGATATCCATTTGAAACACCTTTATGTTGTGGTTGACAGCAAAGGCCAAGAACAGTCTGATAGCTTCCAATCTTGGTACAGGGGCAAAAGTTTCATCATAGTCAATGCCCTCTTCCTGTCTAAAACCTTGAACCACTAGTCTTGCTTTATTCTTGACAACAATGCCCCTTTCATCAGTTTTATTTTTGAAGACCCACTTTGTGCCAATAGGACTCACACCCTCTGGCAGTGGTACAAGCTCCCATACTTGTTGTCTTTTAAACTGTTGGAGCTCTTCTTGCATGGCTTCTACCCAGCTGTTGTCTTTCAGTGCCTCTTGGTACTTGAAAGGTTGATGAAGTGATAGAAAACCAGCAAAAAGACAGATGTTTTGGGATTGACTTCTTGTGAGTACCCCTTCACTGATGTTGCCAATGATTTGGTCTGGTAGATGAGACTTCAAGAAGATTTGATCTCCTTTGTATGGAACAATGGCAATTAAGGGTGAGGGCTGCAGATGTGAATCATCTGAGCTAACAACTGTTGGTGACTTTGATGGTCCAACAGTGTCTTAAAATGGAGGTGGAGGAATAGGAAGAATTGGTGTGGAAACATGTTAACTTTTATCCACTGTTTGAAGATTTTTATCAACAATGTTTGATGATGTGGAAGCAGGGGTTTTAGGGCTACTTTGGTCAACAACTGTTGATGTAGCAGTGGTTGAGCTTTGACAGCTGTTTTGAACATCTGCTGCTCTGGAAATGGATTTGAAATTTTGTTGTGGAATGATCACTTCATATCCATTGTCTGATGGAGGTGGTTGAGATGGACCTGCACTATTAGTCCTGACAAAAACATTTTCAAAGGTGAATTTATCAAGATCAAATAACTCAGTAGGGTTTACAAGGATTTTCATTGAAGAAAGTTCATTGAACTTTACATTCAAAGTCTCTTCCACTGTCTTAGTCCTAGTGTTAAACACTTTGTAGGCCTTAGAAGTGGTTGAGTATCCCAAATGGTATCCACTGTCTACTTTGGCTGCAAATTTTGAAATTGAATCTTTTAGATTTAAAATGAAACATGGGCAGCCAAATACTTTGAAGTATGAGATCGGTGGTTTGATTTTATACAGAATTTCATAGGCAGTCTTTTGATGCCTAGGGTTGATCAAAACTCTGTTCTGGACATAGCAGGCAGTGTTTACAGCCTCTGCCCAGAAAGTTAATGGCAAACCTGAATCAGCAAGCATGGTCCTGGCAGCCTCAATCAATGTTCTGTTCTTTCTCTCAACAACCCCATTTTGTTCTGGTGTCCTTGGAATGCTGTACTGCCTTACAATTCCTTTTGACACACAAAACTCATCCAACTCCCTATTTCTGAATTCTGTGCCATTGTGTAACACCCCGTATTACGAAAGTCAAAGTACAAGTCAAAGTCAAAGTCAAAGTCAAAGGAAGAAAAGATTGCTAATCGCGATCTGTCACTCCTTGCTTAACTACTGATTGTACATTAATGACTTGTAATCGAATTCTTTTATTTAATCGCTTTAGTTGTATTATGTGGAGTATCTATTAATAATCGAGGTTTAATCGATGTTTATCGCTTATTCGCTTTATCGCTAATCGCATCGCAATCGCATTCGCGACTTAAATTACAGGTTCTGTTAATTGTTTTACGTGTGTGTGCTAATTATGTGTTACTTGTGTGTGTTTACTTTATGTTGTGGTGATTAATCGAAATGCAATCGCAACTCTACCGCAACGCAACTTAATCGCAAACGCTAAACGCAAGTTATTTAGGGTGATTGTATGTTAGAAATAGTATTTGTGTGATTATCATTAATCTATCACATCGCTTAATCGATACTCGCTTAAACGCATCGCAACGCTCGAAACGCAAAATGAAACGCCGAAACTAAACTCGTCGGACCACTTCGATCGAATGACCGTCCGATCGAATGGCCGTCCGATCGGATGGCCGTCCGTTCGGATTGCCATCCGATCGAAGTGTCATCCGATCGATGTGCCATCTGACACTTGCACTCCACTTTCCTCTTTTGGCAACCTATAAATACCCCTGTCACGTCACCAACAGTGATGTCACACCCCGACCACGTAGAACATACAAAACGTGGCGGAAATGTCGGGGAGTGTTGTAACAAAATTAATTGTTTCAAATCCATGGCAATTGAAGTTTCGTTTTATTGATTAAAAGTGTTACAATGTCTTAACAAAGAAAGAAAAACAACATAATTAACTAGTCTTGCATCTTGTATTGTCACTAAAGCCCAAGTCTGCCTATGTGTATCTTGATCATCTTATGCAACAGCTCCTGAAAAACACATGTGAAAATAGGTACGTCAGCATAAAAATGCCTGTGAGATACATAGGTTTTGTGAAAATAGGTTTCATGACTTATGTTTGAGAAAATGTTTAGTCATGAACCTTGTAATTTGCTTTGTCTTGTAAATCATTTGAAAAACGATAAGATCAGATGATATGTATAAATAAATGTAAGGTTAAATGAATAACCATGTAAAATGAGTTTGTATAAGATAAGTTGTTTGTAAATCAATGTCTTGTGAAAAGTATGTTATTTGTATAAAATGTTATATGTCTCAAACTGAAATGATTCAAATAACGCTACGACATGTAATACTATACAAACACTTATATATAGGAAGTACCAGTGGCGTATCCACCATGCTTGTATCATATTACACACGCCTCGTTACTTAATCACTTACTCAAACAAAACTACCAAAGTAAAATGTTCATGTCTAATGTAAATCATGTAATATGTATCCAAAATGTAAGCATGTGATGAATAATAAATGTACTAAGTATGCAACAAATAGACATACGTAGCATGTGACCTGTACTAAGTATGCAACAATAGACATACGTAGCATATGACCTGTACTAAGTATGCAACAACAGACATACGTAGCATGTGACCTGTACTACGTATACAACAATAGACATATGTAGCATGTGACCTGTACTAAGTATGCAACAATAGACATACGTAGCATGTGACCTGTACTAAGTATGCAACAATAGACATACGTAGTATGTGACCTGTACTACGTATACAACAATAGACACACGTAGCATGTGACCTGTACTACGTATACAACAATAGACATACGTAGCATGTGACCTGTACTACGTATACAACAATAGACATACGTAGCATGTGACCTGTACTACGTATACAACAATAGACATACGTAGCATGTAATGTAATGTAAAACGATGTACTAAGTAATGCACACAATGGGCACACCTAGCATGAAATGTAATGAAATCATGTACTATAATGTACTAACGAACATAGCAGGTATATGATGTGAAAACAGGAAAGCTTGAAAGTAACAAGTAGGCACATGTGTTCCACCCCAAAATGTTTGGAAAACAGTAAAAGAGGGGTCTATGTACTCACTTGAGATTGCTCAGTAGTCCTTGAATAACAACCAAACAATGCTAGAGATCGCGAATATCAAACGACACCTAATTTAGGTAACTATGTTAATAAACCGGACCTAAATCGGAAGATCTGATAGAATGAGGGTTCGTAAACCAAACGAGTATAGAGACTCATGTCATATGGTTTAACAAAGCCTACATACTAAATGAAACCTTAATCTAAGTGCTTTCGACCCATTACGACCCGTTTAGGTAGCTTATGCTACTTTAATGCGTCGTTCGCGTGAAACGCGTTCGGACCGCCTAACTAGCCCTATGACAAGTGTTATATGCCTAAACATGTTACATAATCATTTATGTGACAAAGGTTTAGGTTACATATGATTAATTACCAATTATACATGAAAAGGGTATTCTGGTAATTTACCTAAGGCATATAAACTACCTATCATACAACTACTTAAACGTCGTGACCATAAGGTATAACCTCGGAAGGTTATTCCCTACCTACTATGGTCACCTAATGTATTTGGTCGGATCCTAATGATCGACCAAAAAGGGTCGGGTTCGAAGGTATAGGCGATTTATCAGATCGCCTACCCTACGACCCTAGACAACGTGGTAATCAGTGGGCATAGTCCCAAGGGACTATAACCAACGTGATTACACTCACGTTGCGAAGTTCAAACGAACTTCGCATTGACCATAAACTGGTCAATGCAGAAAGTCAAACAAAGTTTGACTTTCAGACTCGAAAAGCAATAAAAGAACGAAAGAATACTTACGAAGGGTCCCCGAATGCTAATTTCGATTCAAAAATCTCAGGTATGAAACAATAGTTTCAACTTAGAGTTTCTCAAATCAAAATTCTAGTGATTTGAGCAATGGGGGGCATGGGGTATATATAGTTTTCGGGTAACCGTTAGGATCGTTTGTCGAATATCATGCCTTAATCGCATCCGTACAAGTGTCGGGACCTTATGGTAGCTAGAAATTGATCCTTATCAGCTGACTAGACAATTGGGAATGTGTGGTGGGGGATTAAACAACTGCAACCTGCTGTTTGATACATTTAATCTGGTCAGAAGGGGCCATGCAGCCCGCTTCAGGATATGTAGAAACTCAGGCGGGCCGCCTGAGGGTCACAGATCAGCAACAACTTTGAAAAATGACAGTTTAGGTCCCTGCACGTGTTTAAGGCCATTTCCGACACTTCTAAGGCCCGTAAAGCCAACTTTAAGGCCCTAAAATGATGCCTAAACATTGTGGACATGAAACATGCCCAAAAATATGCCGGATGATGATTCGTTTGGTCGTACGAACGCGATGTTCGCTTAATTACGACGGAATGCGCACAAGCGCGAAAAACGATCCAAATGACGTGACGAATGGATTTTTCTTATGCCGAACACTAAAATAAAATATTTTAGTGCTTACATAAATTTATGGATGTCCGGATGTATTCAGAACGTAAGTTATGCGCGAAAATGCAAACTTGTGCACTTTTTGACACTTTTAGTCCCTGAATGACACAAAAGTTTATTTTAGCACACCGAACCCCTCAAAGACTATTTCTAAGCTATGTAAAGGATATTTATGGTATGTTTAACTTATGGTCATGTTCCGGAATGCCTGTTACAGTTCAAATTGGCATACTTTCGTAGTTTGTCAACTTTAGTCCCTGTAAGCGATTTAACTTTGATTTCACCACACCAAACCTTCCAAAACTTATATCTAAGTTATGTAAAGGTTATTTAAGGTATGTTAAGCCTATTTCACTATTCCGGAGTGTTCGTTGCATTAAACTGGTTATATTTACGCATCAGTGCGTGTATAACCTTCTAGAAAGCGATTTAGAGCTTGAAATCGAACAAGAGTTGATATGTGAAATCGATACACATATTTTTACAAATCCCAAGTATGAAATACAATATTTCATTGGTTTGGCATTTGTTTGATGGTTGAAGTGACACAGGTGTCACAAGTGATGTGACAGCTCTCTCTCGTTCGACCAGCGTTCCAGACCCTCTTTCTCTCGTTTTCTCGCGAGTCTTGTAAGTTTTCAACTCAAATCTTGTACTTCTATGATCTACAGACACTTCTTCATCATTTTCACCTTTGAATCTTAACTTTTAATCGTGAAATCCACGGATTTGAGGTGTTCTAGGGTGATGTCATCATGGAGTTCTTATGAAATTCAAGTTTTGACCTCATTCCACCAAGAACAACCCAGATCTGAAGGATTTCCACATAATTAAACATTGTTTTCGCATAGATCTAAACAATTTCAAAGTTAAAAGGATTGAAAGAAGCTTTTCCAACCTTCTTTCAACTCTTTTACACTCAATGCACTCAAAATCGATAGAATCAGAGCTCGTTCAGGTCTTCTACTCATTTCTTAGTGAAGCATCGTTTTGAGATATGATTTCTATCAAAGAGACAACCGATTTTGGGTTAAACATGAACAACCGTCATGAACCAGTAAACTGATCGGATTTGGGTGATTCCTGTTCGATTGGACGACTTGGGACTTGATGAGATTCCGTTGTTTAGCACGTTATCATACCGTCTCGATCAAATCGCAAAACTTTTCAAAATAATCAAGTTTCAAGACGATCAGATTCATTGGGATGGATTGTCGTCCGATCGGATTGCCATCCGATCGGATTGCACTTGAGCTTCCAACACTTAACATTTTTCAAACAATCTGAATGTCGAACGGATTGCCGTCCGATCGGATTACCATCCGATCAAACAATAATCCAATCGGTTGACATTTGGATCTCCAACACTTAACATTTTCATAATTTTCAAAGATCATTAGTTTCTAACGGATTGCCATCCGATCGAATGACCATCCTGCTGCGAACTTGTTCTCAACTGAAATGTCTCGCCCATCGGATTGCAATCTGATCGAACGACCGTTCGATCGATCGACCTGAAGGGTAGAGATACTTCTCTGTTTTCAAAATGCTACAACAAAAACTTCAAAGCCATCATACACAAACACATCCTTCGCAAACGAATGTCAATCCGACCGAATGGCCATCCGATCAGATGACCATCCGAATGGGTTGACATCCGATCGAATGACCATCCGATCGGATTGTCATCCGATCAGATTACCATTCGACACTCAATCACTTCGCACCGTTTAACGCGCCGTTTTTTGCTTATGCTATCGTTAACTGACCATGCTTACTCTAGCGCTCCCTTCAATCCAATCACAGATTGTGTTTAGCAACTACTATCTCTATGAGTATACTCAAACCCTTTTTGCTTTACGCACTTTTGGGTGTTATATACGTTACTTATTCAAATCACAATCGACACACAACGCAAACACTATTTATAAGCTGACCGTTATTGCATGCTACATGTTATTCGATGAATGCTTGTATGTTATGTTACCACAATGATTGTTGCCTGACACCTTAGCAACGATAGTACTATAGTTTGGACTCAGCACCTGTCGCGGACAGGGGTTATTAAGGGCTTTACTTCACGTGTCCCAGTGGGGATATGTGTTGCGCATTCTATAACTCGAAGTCACGTCTGTGCATATTTCTCTGTCGATAACCTACTTGCCTTCACTTTGTTACATGTTACATGCTGGTTATGCATAAACGATATCGAACTCTATTATACTATTAAGCTTGTATGCTCACCTTTACACTATGTGTATTGACCTCTATTTTAACGTATGTGACAGGTGTTTAGGATACTTGTGTTTTGCTGCTATGTGGAAATCAAGCTAGGTTGGAGTCTTAGAAACAAATCTAAATAAAATCTGAGTTGTCGGAATGGATATTTGTCTTTGAGAACATCGTCTGTAATAACTGTTTTTATTTTATATGTTTGTGGTATGGGACATAAACCTTTAATATATTATAATTAATAGTTGTTATGGATTCTCCTGGACAATCTGTTTCGCTCAGTGGCGCGCCCCGATGATTCTGCCATCGGTTGGGGTGTGACACATTGTCACTCCTGAAGACTTTTACTGGCAAGTCAAACTACTTTTCAGCCTGTTTGACAAAGTCTTGCAGAATGCCTGCAGTCCCATCTTTGGAATGTAAGAAATAAGTCCATGTAAACCTAGAAAAGTCATCTACAATTACCAAACAATATCTTTTCTTTTTAAGACTCGTGACTTTTGCTGGGCCAAACAGATCCATGTGCAGCATTTGCAAGCACTTGGTTGTTTTGGACTCTTCAATGGACTTAAATGAGCTTTATGTTGTTTTCCTTTTAAACAGGAAACACAATGCTCAGGACAGGTGAACAGTTTTTGAGGAAGATCTCTTACAAGACCCTGTTTTGACAAAGCTGTGATTGTCTTGAGATTTGTGTGCCTTAATCTCCTGTGTCATAGTTCTGTCTCTTTGTTAGAGGCAGTTGAGAACAGATAGGCATCAGTCCTGGGGCTCTCTTTTGACAAATCAACTACATAAACATTGCCACTCCTTTGAGCAACAGGTTGTGTTTTTCCAATTTTTATTACTTCTTCAATCTTTTTAACCATTTCTGGCCCAACAATCCTACAACAATCCTTAGTGAAGAATGAGTCATAACCTTTATCACTCATTTGTGAGACACTAAGGAGGTTAAATTTTAGATTGTCAATCAGATTGACATTTTCAAACTTAACATTTCCAGACTGTACTGTACCAGAACCCATCACCTTCCCTTTACTATTATTACCAAAAGATATATCACCCCCTCCATGAGTTTTGAATTCTTTGAGTAGGGCTCTACATCCAGTCATGTGCCTGGAGCCTCCACTATCTACATACCAAAGACTATCTAAGCATGCAGAAGCTCCCTGCACATCAAGTAAATAATTAGTTTAGGAGGGTCTCCAAAGCCAATAAGGCTTTGGATGGGGTCTCAACAGTGTCTGTATTAAGTTCAGGTGGATGGACAGTGATTAGCTCAAGGGTTTGGATAGTTTTTGAAACATTTTTTCTCTAACCACTGTTGGGGGTCATTTCCCATCAACTGTTGTGTAGGATCATTGTGAGACCCAAACGAGTCGTTCAGAAGAGATCTCGTCTAATACGAAAGGCGGAATCAGACGTATCGGAGTTATTTCAGCTGATTTGCACTTAGAATCACTTAAACTATCTCTTGTATTGATTTGATGACGAAATACATCCTGGAGATACTTCAGCAGAGCTTCGCTACCGGAAACCAACGTTACAAATGAAATGACCAAGCACACTATATATAGGCAGGCCCAGTTCGCATGGAATGGTCTCATGCGACCTGGCCAGTGCCAATTCGTACGAACTGGAAATGTTCCATTTCGTGCGAAATGGCTCCATCCTACATATTTCTTGATTTTCTCATACTTCGTGTCCTAATCTATCATTCTATTTACAAGACTCGATACAAGACGAAGTCGACAGACATATGCACCAACAGACTCCCCCTTGGATGTTGACGAAGTCTTCGGTGTCGAGTCTTCAGTATGTCACATCTTCAGTCTTTATCAGTCTTCTCGCTCTTTCCAAAGAATTCTCCATTGTAAGCATCCTCAATCTCTATCTCTTCTTTCTCCTTTTCTCTTTCTCTTCCAGAATCTCAATCTAACTCTATCTTCTCTTGATCAATCTCTTGATTCCTTAAGTTCTTCAGAATTAGTAGCTTGCGTGGACTGCAGGATTTAAACCTGGCTTTCTACCATTCAAACTCCCCCTTGAATGTTGATCCATAATCTGTATCTGGGTCTTATGTCTTCAGACTCTCCCTTTCGATAAGCTGGGATCGCAATCTGGAATTCACAATCTACAGGCTTTGAATCAGAAACTTGGCTCAAACACTGCTCATCACACTTTGCAGCTTTCACAGCTTCAGAACCGGGCTATCCGTAGCAACAGGATCTAGAACCTGGCTTAAATATGCATATCCTCATGCTGAAAGTCCACAGGAATCGAAACCTGGCTTTCGCATTGTGACAACTGGCACAAAACCGGCAACTTTCGTACAATTTAATTAATACTTAATAACTGCAATTATGTACTTAAATGTCAACATTGCCTGATTTCATGCTATACATGTGAATTCATGCACGTTTTATTCTACAAATATTACTTTATGCATTAGTGATAGCGTTGCGTCAGAAATACTAGTAAACTCACTGGTAAGACACATTGTGTCAACAATTCTGCAGAAAGCAGTCAGACATTAGAATTGGGGCCTAGGAGTAGGCCAACGTCAAAAATACATTAAAACCCAAGAATGTATACAAGGGTTAACATATAGACTTTCCGGAAGCTAGAATATGCACTAAAAAGCACCCGAAACGCATTTTAAATGCAGAATTCTGCACAAATCAGCTATAATCAGCTTTTTAACACATAAATATCATGCAGAATTCATGTTTTATTATCCAGAATACCCCCTAGGTGTCGGGAATTAAAAGTGTCACAAAAGAGTACTTAAAGGACACTAAACGGTGCAATTTAGCACTTTAACGAACTGGTATTTAACCGAACAACCGAACATTACCCGGAACATCAAAATATTACTAGAAGCATTGTTTTATTTATTTCTGAGCTAGTTATGATCACCGAACACCCTAACACACTATATAGTGCATCCTACACATAAACACTCACTAATACATTTAACTTACAACTAATTAACCTAACTATGATCCAAACTTGTACTTAGACCCCCTCCCCCTCATATTTTCGGTCACAAGGTGTGGCCCCACTTGTGATCTCCACAAGATCTTGCTTGATCTTATTAGATATTACTAGATTTGAGAAGATTTGTTAAAGATATGCCATGTACTTATGAAGCATGTGATCCATTGGACAAAGGATTAACATATTATAAGAAGGTCCATGTTCTCACCATTTCACACACACCTACACACTCCATCATCCTCCTCTCCTTCTTCCCCCAATCGGCCGAGATCACCATCCCATCCCACCACCATTTTCATCTCACAATCATCCATTCCAAGACTATCCTAAGGTGCAAGGAGGTGTTTAAGGAAGTGTAGAGCTTGTGGATCTTGAAGGACCTTCTTCGTTTGCTATTAACCTCTACATTTGTAATTTTCAAGTTCTAGTATTCTTCCCTAGCCTTGTTGCTAGTGGTGAGGCCCTCATGATCTCTTATTATTTCATATTTAGTTGGTTAAAAGATGATAAACAATGTTAATCACAAGAACACTAAAGAACATGATACTTTAACATAAGCTTAAAAATATAAGAATACATGTTGAATGTGTTGATTTGCTTCTTGTTGATTGATTATTAGTGTTAGTGATGTTAGACATCATATGGAGCCTACTAGATTATGATTAAACACATGATCTAGTAAGTTAAGGTGGTGATCTTGTGAAAGACCAAGATCGTCATACCTTATGTCTTCATGAACTTGAATGGTGAAGTTGGTTTTCCTATGTAAAGATGATTCCAACAAGATACAAATATTGTAAATGGATGATTACAAAAGTAATTTTCTCAAGAAACTAAGTTTATTTATGAGATTTACAAAGTCATGGTTTCTAAGTAAACTAATCATATTTTTAGTGTTTAAACAAGACTAGGAACATGATTGTAACAAGAAAAATACAAAAGAAATATTTTTAGAAAAATCATCTTACAAGTTGTAAATAACTAAATCTTTTAACAAAGTGATTTACAAACAAATAACCATGTTTTTAAGAGTAACTAAACCTACTAAATAACATGGTAACTTACTACGAGTTTTTACAAAACTTAAAGTTCATGATGTAGGGTAATTTACTTGATTTTGACACTTGGTAAGTGTTGAATGAGTTGATGATTGTTTGTGATGATTTTAAAAGAAAATAAACACATGTTTTGAAAACATGGGAAACCTCCATTTTTAGGGGAAACTATGTCAAAATTTCAATAGAATTTTGACACTTAGAAAAATATAAGTTTTGAGGAAACTTATTCCCTAAAAATTTACCTAAACGTATTTACCAAGGTTTCCCTAATTTTTGTGTAAACTTCAAGTTAAGAAATGACGATTTCTTCAAAATAAGAATTGATATTAAGTATGTATATTTTTGAGAAAAATATATATATTTATTGATCACAAAATTTTGTGCTAAGTGTATGTAGTATGTATTATGTATTATGTGTAAATAGTGTATTAGGACTTGAAAATACACTAAATACCACTGAGGAGTGAAAATACAAAAATACACATACAACATGCATAGACAAATACAAGAGAATATATTTATGAAAATATATTACTTGATAGATTATGTAACTTTGATAAGTTATGAACATGAAATGAAGTTTTGGACAAAATACATAATTCGGGTGAAAAATACAAGATACTTATATTTATTTTTGAGAAAATAATATAAGTAAGATACATAGTTAAAAATATAAATTATTTTTAACACAAGAACACATACATAAAAGATGGTGACTTGTACTTGTCCGATACAAGTCTAGTGACTAACATTAATAAAACACGTATAGGTCACATGTACGCTGGATAGAGAAGACTGATGCAACCATCCGTATGAGCAAGTGTACCGCGTATCAGCAAGTCACTTTTGCTATGGGGTTCTTTGTTGATGAAGCTTTGACTTGGTGGAATTTGCAAGTCCAGACTCTGGGTGATGATGCGGCATACGGCATGACGTGGGATAAAATAAAGGAACGTATGAGAGAAAAGTATTGCTCACGTGCTGAACTCCAAAGGTTGGAGACTGAGTTTTGGCACTTGACCATGGAAGGTGCTGACATTACTGGTTATACCCGAAGGTTCCATGATTTGTCAAGAGTGATCCCCTATATGGTGACTCCCGAATTTAAGCGTGTTGAACGCTACATCTGGGGATTGGCACCGGAATTCCGCAGCTTGGTGACTGCAGCAAAACCTGAAATGATCACTCAGGCTGTAACTCTGGCTGTCAGCCTTACTGAAGATGCTGTCCGAATGAAGAAGTTATTACTAAACCCAACTGAAAAGACCGAGACGCATGCTGAGTCGTCTGGTGACAAGAAAAGGAAGCATGCGAACCTGAATCAAGCAACTCGTAACAACAAGGGTTCCAACAATAAGAAACGAGACCCCAACCCGTCCCAGGAGGTGAAAACTCTTGCAACCATGAATGACGCTCCTGCCAAAAGGTACCTGGGCACTCTGCCCATTTGCAACCAGTGCAAGCGTCATCACGAAGGAGTTTGTCGCATTCCAAAATGCGACAAGTGTGGAAAACTGGGTCACCATACTGAGGATTGTTGGGGAAAAGGAAATAGAAACGGGAATGGAAACCGCAACGGTGCCGGTAATAGAAATGGTGGAAATGGAAATGGCAATGGTAACCGGAATGGTAATGGAGCTGGGCAGAACCAAGGATGCTTTAGTTGTGGAAGCAAGGATCATTTCATAAAAGACTGCCCAAAGGGGAACAACACTCAGGCTCGAGCATTTGTGATTGGAGCAAGGAACGCACGCGAAGACCCTAATGTGGTCACCGGTATGTTTCTCGTTAACAATCACTTTGCATCCATACTATTTGACACTGGTGCCGATTATAGCTTCATGTCAGTGGAATTTAAACGCATGCTTGGAATAGAATCTAGTAGATTAGATATTCCTTATTCCATAGAACTAGCCATTGGTAAACTTGTTGAATCGGGCGAAGTTGTTAGGGGTTGCACATTAGAACTTGGGGAGCGAAGATTTAGCATCGACCTGTTGTCTATTCAATTGGGTAGCTTCGATGTAGTGGTCGGAATGGACGGGTTGTCCAAGAACAAGGCTGAAGTTGTTTGAAAGGAGAAAATCATTCGCATCCCTCTGACGAATGATGAAACTCTCATCGTGCATGGAGAAAAACAAGACGCACCTCTATGAATCATCAATTGTATGAAGGCGCAGAAGTGCTTAAGGAAATGATGTGTTACCTTCCTGGCGAATGTTGTAGATAAGAAGGCTGAGGAGCCGAAACTCGAAGACATTCCCGTGGTAAAGGAATTCCCTGATGTTTTTCCCGAAGATCTGCCAGGACTACCTCCGCAACGACAAGTCGAATTCCATATAGACTTGGTCCCAGGAGCCGCTCCTGTAGCCAAGGCACCCTATCGGCTTGCACCATCCGAAATGAAAGAATTATCTACACAACTCCAGGAGTTGTTGGATAAAGGATTCATAAGGCCAAGCTTCTCACCTTGGGGAGCTCCAGTATTGTTCGTGAAGAAGAAGGATGGAACACTGCGGATGTGCATGGATTATAGAGAGTTAAACAAGCTCACTATCAAAAATCGGTATCCACTACCGAGGATTGATGACTTATTTGATCAATTGCAAGGATCAAGCTAATATTCTAAGATCGAACTTCGATATGGATACCATCAGTTAAGGATCCAGGAGGAAAGCGTACCAAAGACTGCATTCAGAACACGCTATGGGCATTACGAGTTCCTTGTGATGCCATTTGGACTGACGAACACGCCTGCGGTATTTATGGATCTGATGAACCGCGTATGCAAACCATACCTCGATAAATTCGTGATTGTATTTATCGATGATATCCTGATTTACTCGCGAGCGAAAGAAGAGCACGAGCAGCACCTCAGAACCATTTTGGAACTACTGAAGAAAGAGAAACTTTATGCAAAGTTCTCAAAATGCGAATTCTGGATTCACGAATTACAGTTTCTTGGTCACGTTGTGAACGAGAAGGGCATTCATGTAGACCCATCCAAGATTGAAGCAATAAAGAATTGGGAAGCCCCCAAAACACCAACTAAAGTTCGGCAATTTTTGAGCTTAGCGGGCTATTATCGGCGATTCATTGAGAATTTCTCCAAGATAGCTCAACCGCTGACTTCCCTTACGCAAAAGGACAAGAAGTACGACTGGGGTAATAAGCAGGAAGAAGCCTTCCAACTGCTCAAAAATAAGCTATGCGATGCACCGATACTATCCTTACCCGAAGGCACAGAAGACTTCGTGGTATACTGCGACGCTTCACGACAAGGTTTGGGTTGCGTACTCATGCAATGCCAAAAAGTCATCGCTTACGCTTCAAGACAGGTGAAGGTGCATGAGAAGAACTATACCATTCACGACTTGTAACTCAGCACGGTGGTATTCGCTTTGAAGATCTGGCGACACTATTTATATGGGACTCGATGTACGATCTTCATAGATCACAACAGCCTGCAGCACATATTTGATCAGAAGGAATTAAACATGCGTCAGCGACGATGGGTCGAGCTGCTGAACGATTATGACTGTGAGATTAAATACCATCCTGGAAAGGCAAACGTTGTAGCAGACGCGCTAAGTCGAAAGGAAAGGGTTAAGACCCGAAGGGTTCGAGCATTGGAAATGACTATTCAAACGAACCTCACTGCACGCATTCGTGACGCATAACAAGAAGCCCTTAAGGAAGAAAATCGTAGAACTGAATACCTCCGGGGTATGGTGAAATATATGGTGCCAAATGAAGAGGGAAACTTATACTTTAAGAGGCGTATTTGGGTTCCGCTCTATGGCGGTATTCGAGAAGTCATCCTTGATGAAGTGCACAAGTCGAGATACTCGATCCACCCAGGATCAGACAAAATGTATCAAGACTTGAAAGAATATAATTGGTGGCCGAGACTCAAGAGCGACGTTGCTGTTTATGTTGGAAAGTGCCTAACCTGTGCTAAGGTTAAAGCTAAATATCAGAAACCGTCCGGTCTACTGCAAATATCAATGGACTTCATAACAAAATTACCCAGGACCCCTAGAGGGCACGATATGATATGGGTGATAGTTGATCGATTGACGAAATCTGCGCATTTCCAACCAATCCGAGAGAAGGATATCACTGGAAAGCTTGCTGAGATATACTTAAAAGAAATCGTGGCACGTCATGGAGTGCCTATCTCAATTATTTCAGACAGAGATGGATGTTTTGTCTCGAGGATCTGGCAATCCTTCTAGGAAGCCTTTGGATCTCAATTAGATCTAAGCACAACCTTCCATCCACAAACAGACGACCAGAGCGAACGAACCATACAAACGCTAGAAGATATGCTTCGCGCATGTGTTATGGACCTAGGCGGTAGCTGGGATACTCATCTACCTTTAGTTGAGTTTTCCTACAAAAACAGTTATCATACGAGCATAAAAGCCACACCGTTCGAAGCTCTGTATGGCCGCAAGTGCCGCTCGCCCTTATGTTGGGCAGACGCTAGAGACAGACGTATGGTTGGTCCTGAACTTGAGTAAGAGACAACCGACAAAATCATGCAGATCCGAGAGCGCATTAAGGCGGCTCGTGATCGACAAAAGAGCTACGCGGATCAAAGACAAAAACCATTAGAGTTCGAGGTGGGAGACAAAGTTTTGTTGAAGGTCTTACCTTGGAAGGGCGTAGTAAGATTCGGAAAACGTGGAAAGCTGAATCCACGATACATCGGACCATTCAAGATCTTGGAAAGAATTGGTACCGTGGCATACAAGTTGGAATTACCTGAAGAACTTAACGGAGTACATGACATGTTTCATGTGTCCAACCTCAAGAAGATTCCAACCCAAGAAACAGTGATCATCCCTGCGGATGAAGTGCATATTGACGACAGCCTCCGATTTACAGAACGACCCGTTGAGGTTACAGACTGGAAAGTCAACAAGACCCGAAGGAGTAGTGTCAAACTTGTCAAAGTACATTGGAACTCTAACCACAGACCCGAGTACACATGGGAACGTGAAGACCAGTTTTAAGAAAAGTACCCCCACCTGTTCAAGATAACTCCTGTGAGAGTTAGCTCAGCCTCAATTTCGGGACGAAATTCTTTTAACGGGGGGGGGGGGGGGGGGGGAGACTGTGACAACTGGCACAAAACCGGTAACTTTCGTACAATTTAATTAATATTTAATAGCTGCAATTATGTGCTTAAATGTCAACAGTGTCTGATTTCATGCTGTACATGTGAATTTATGCACGTTTTATTCTACAAATATTACTTTATGCATTAGTGATAGCGTTGCGTCAGAAATACTAGTAAACTCACCGGTAATACACATTGTGTCAACAATTCTGCAGAAAGCAGTCAGACATTAGAATTGGGGCCTAGGAGTAGGCCAACGTTAAAAAATACATTAAAACCCAAGAATGTATACAAGTGTTAACATAGACTTTCCGGAAGCTAGAATACGCATTAAAAGCATCCGAAACGCATTTTAAATGCAGAATTCTGCACAAATCAGCTATAATCAGCTTTTTAACACATAAATATCATGCATAATTCATGTTTTATTATCCAGAATACCCCCTAAGTGTCGGGAATTAAAAGTGTCACAAAAGAGTACTTAAAGGACACTAAACGGTGCAATTTAGCACTTTAACGAACCGGTATTTAACCGAACAACCGAACATTACCCGGAACATCAAAATATTGCTAGAAGCATTGTTTTATTTATTTCTGAGCTAGTTATGATCACCGAACACCCTAACACACTATATAGTGCATCCTACACATAAACACTCACTAATACATTTAACTTCCAACTAATTAACCTAACTATGATCCAAACTTGCACTTAGACCCCCTCCCCCTCATATTTTCGGTCACAAGGTGTGGCCCCACTTGTGATCTCCACAAGATCTTGCTTGATCTTATTAGATATTACTAGATTTGAGAAGATTTGTTAAAGATATGCCATGTACTTATGAAGCATGTGATCCATTGGACAAAGGATTAACATATTATAAGAAGGTCCATGTTCTCACCATTTCACACACACCTACACACTCCATCATCCTCCTCTCCTTCTTCCCCCAATCGGCCGAGATCACCATCCCATCCCACCACCATTTACAAAACTTCAAGTTCATGATGTAGGGTAATTTACTTGATTTTGACACTTGGTAAGTGTTGAATGAGTTGATGATTGTTTGTGATGATTTTAAAAGAAAATAAACACATGTTTTGAAAACATGGGAAACCTCCATTTTTAGGGGAAACTATGTCAAATTTTCAATAGAATTTTGACACTTAGAAAAATATAAGTTTTGAGGAAACTTATTCCCTAAAAATTTACCTAAAAGTATTTACCAAGGTGTCACACCCCGACCACGTAGAACATACAAAACGTGGCGGAAACATCGGGGAGTGTTGTAACAGAATTAATCGTTTCAAATCCATGGCAATTGAAGTTTCGTTTTATTGATTACAAGTGTTACAATGTCTTAACAAACAAAGAAATACAACAAAATTAACTAGTCTTGCATCTTTTATTGTCACTAAAGCCCAAGTCTGCCTATATGTAACTTGATCATCTTATGCAACAGTTCCTGAAAAACACATGTGAAAATAGGTACGTCAGCATAAAAATGCCTGTGAGATACATAGGTTTTGTGAAAATAGGTTTCATGACTTATGTTTGAGAAAATGTTTAGTCATGAACCTTGTTATTTGCTTTGCTTTGTAAATCATTTGAAAATCGATAAGATCAGACGATAAGTATAAATAAATGTAAGGTTAAATGAATAACCAAGTAAAATATGTTTGCATAAGATAAGTTGTTTATAAATCAATGTCTTGTGAAAAGTATGTTACTTGTATAAAATGTTATATGTATCAAACTGAAATGATTCAAATAGTGCTACAATATGTAATACCATACAAACACTTATATATAGGAAGTACCAGCGGCGTATCCACCATGCTTGTATCATATTACACACGCATCGTTACTTAATCACTTAATCAAACCAAACCAAACAATGTAAAATGTCTATGTCAAAGTATCCATGTCAAGATGTAAATCATGTCAAAATGTCTATGTCAAATATCCATGTCAAATGTCTATGTCAAATATCCATGTCAAATGTCTATGTCAAATATCCATGTATGGCAAGTGAAATGTCTCAACTAAACCATATGCACAAAAACAAAGTATTGAAGTAAAACTTGGTTTAAATCAAAGTTATGTTTTGTGGGAAATGCATGATCTAATGTCAATCATGTTAAAATGTCTATGTCGAAATGTTATGTAAAACGATGTACTAAGTAATGCACACAATGGCAATACATAGGATGAAATGTAATGAAATCATGTACTATAATGTACTAACGAACATAGCAGTATATGATGTGAAAACAGGAAAGCAGGAAAGTAACAAGTAGGCACATGTGTTCCACCCCAAAACAGTTTGGAAAACAGTAAAAAGGGGGTCTATGTACTCACTTGAGATTGCTCAGTAGTCCTTGAGTAACAACTAAACAATGCTAGAGATCGCGGATATCAAACGGCACCTAATATAGGTAACTATGTTAATAAACCGGACCTAAATCGGAAGACTGGGTAGCATGAGGGTTTGTAAACCAAATGAGTGTAGGAACTCATATGATATGGTTAATCAAAGCCTACATACTAAATGAAACTTAACCTAAGTGTCTACGACCCATTACGACCCGTTTAGGTAGCTTATGCTATTTTAACGCGTCGTTCGCGTGAAACGCATTCGGACCGTCTAACTAGCCCTATGACAAGTGTTATATGCCTAAACATATTACATAATCAGTTATGTGACAAAGGTTTAGGTTACATATGCTTAATTACCAATTATACATGAAAAGGGTATTCTGGTAATTTACCTAAGGCATATAAACTACCTATCATACAACTACTTAAACGATGTGACCATAGGGTATAACCTTGGAAGGTTATTCCCTACCTACTATGGTCACCTAAAGTGTTTGGTCGGATCCTAATGATCGACCAAACTGGGTCGGGTTCGAAGGTATGGGCGATTTATTAGATCGCCTACCCTACGACCCTAGACAACGTGGTAATCAGTAGGCATAGTCCCAAGGGACTATGACCATCGTGATTACAATCACGTTGCGAAGTTCTAGCAAACTTCGCATTGACCATTACTGGTCAACGCTGAAAGTCAAACAAAGTTTGACTTTATGACTCGAAAAGCAGTAAAAATAAGGAAAAGAACGAAAGAATACTTACGAAAGGTCCCCGCTAGTGAATCGTGATCGAGTAGCTCAGGTATGAAGCGAAGGCCTCAACTTAGAGCATTTGGATCAGATTTGGTGGGTTTTTAAGCCAAAGGGGGGTGGGTATTTATAGTAAATGCACCACCGTTAGGATCGTTTATCGGGAAACGTGCCTTGATCTCACCCGTACAAGTGTCGGAAGCTTATGGTGGCTCATTTGGCCACTCACCATAAGAGATCAACATGTGGCAAGAGGTTTGGGAGTGGTTTGCAGCTGGAAACAGGCTGTTCGGAAGGTTCTGATCTGCTGGAGATACCTTACGGACCGTAAGGTAAATAAGGTTGAGGTCCGTAAGCTTGTTGCAGACCAGCAAGTTTGAAAAATGGCAGATTTGGTCCCTGTTGTGTAATAAGCTCATTTTCGACACGTTTAAGGCCCGTTAACCCCATTTCAAAGCTCTAAAATGAAGTTAAAGTATAGGGAACTTAAAATGTGTTCAAAAATATCTCGGATGTCGGTTCGTTTGGCCGTACGAACGCGATGTTCGGTTAATTACGACGGAATGCGCATAAGCGCGTAAAACGATCCAAATGACGCGACGAATGGATTTTTCTTATGGCGAACACTAAAATATAATATAGTCATGCTTACATAAATCTTTGGATGTCCGGATGTATTCAGAACGTAAGTTATGCGCGAAAGTGCAAACTTGTGCACTTTTTGACACTTTTAGTCCCTGAATGACCCAAAAGTTTATTTTAGCACACCGAACCCCTCAAAGCCTATTTCTAAGCTATGTAGAGGATATTTAAGGTGTGTTTAACTTATGGTCATGTTCCGGAATGTCTGTTACAGTTCAAATTGGCATACTTTCGCAGTTTGTCAACTTTAGTCCCTGTAAGCGATTTAACTTTGATTTCACCACACCAAACCTTCCAAAACTTATATCTAAGTTATGTAAAGGTTATTTAAGGTATGTTAAACCTATTTCACTATTCCGGAGTGTTTGTTGCATTAAACTGGTTATATTTACGCATTAGTGCGCGTATAACCTTCCAGAAAGCGATTTAGAGTTTGAAATCGAACAAGAGTTGATATGTGCAAAAGATACACATATTTATACAAGTCCAAAGTATGAAATACAATATTTCATTGGTTTGGAATTTGTTTGATGGTTGAAATGCCACAGGTGTTACAGTCTCCCCTACTTTAGGAAATTTCGTCCCGAAATTTAGTTTTAGAGGAAACTTGTGGAGGCAGCTGTGACGGTTTTGCCTTCAGACAATCCATTGAGCCCTTAAGTAAAACTCTGGGCCATGTTAGGATTCTTAGCAAAGATGTCAACCCTCAAATTGAAGTCATTGTAGTAACAAAACATGGAGTTTTGAACTATAGACAGGAGAACAGTTCCCGTGAAGAATTATCAAAGGAAACTTGTGTGTGCTTGAAATCCGAATTGGGTAGTGTGAGAATAAATGACATTGGTCAAAGTCCAAGACTTCTCCCGTATCATTACTCTTGCCACTGATGGTCTTAACACATGACAAAACTCCCTGTGGTTCCTATGCACTGAACTCCATAATTATGTAGGCCTCCATAATTACGTAGTTCCTTGCACAGTCCGCACAGTTTATTTCATAATGCGTATGGGGAAAAATTAAACGAATAATCTCTTGAACTAGACCTCACGAGGGTCTATCTAACTACATAAACACATGATACATTTAACTAGATTGTCGAACCAATCTATTTAACTTAACTACTCAAGAGAATTATTTAACTACTACATCGACGTAGGATGTATTTAACTAGATTGTCGAACCAATCTATTCAACTAAACTACCCAAGAGGAATATTTAACTACTACACCGACGTAGGATGTATTTAACTACTACACCGACGTAGGATGTATTTAACTAGATTGTCGAACCAATCTATTTAACTTAGATCGACGTAGGATCTCTTTAACTACTACACCGACGTAGGATGTATTTAACTAGATTGTCGAACCAATCTATTTAACTTAGATCGACGTAGGATCTCTTTAACTACTACACCGACGTAGGATGTATTTAACTACTACGCCGATGTAGGATGTATTTAACTAGATTGTCGAACCAATCTATTTAACTTAGATCGACGTAGGATCTCTTTAACTACTACACCGACGTAGGATGTATTTAACTAGATTGTCGAACCAATCTATTTAACTTAGATCGACGTAGGATCTCTTTAACTACTACACCGACGTAGGATGTATTTAACTTTAGATCGACGTAGGATCTCTTTAACTCAACTATCTAAGAGAAACATTTAACTACACCGACGTAGGATGTATTTAACTTTAGATCGACGGAGGATCTATTTAACTTTAGATCGACGTAGGATCTCTTTAATTTTTCAACACATGTTTCCCTTAAACTTTGGAATAGTACTTTATAATCCAAGGGACTTAACTACAACGTGGAAGTCCATTAAGGATTTAAGATAGTACCTTTTTGAATATCCTACTACGAATCCCTCATATGAAGGTATGAAAGATTCTACGAGGATTTGGATAACGAATATCCAGAGTATACAAAAACACAAAATGCATAAACACATAGTCACATAACCACAAAATTGTTTATCTAGATCATTAATTTGTAAGTTTTGTTTTGTTAATTATGTACATGCATTTAAAGCACACTAGGAATCCATTTCATGGATTTCATTCGGTACTTTAAACATTAACCAGAATCTAACTATGAAGATGGAAAGATCTTCCAAAAATTCGATTTCGTTTTCAAGAAAACGTAATATTCGAATTAAGGAACACAAAAATTTGAAGATACGGAAATACCCTTAGGTACCCTATTAAGAATTTATAGTGGTACGTTGGGTATTCACACAGAGTTGTAACTTGCGCCTTGTACTTCGTTTCTTTGCAAGAGACGGGTACTAAGGATTTCCGTGGAAAACGCAAGAGATAATAAAATGGAGGAAATTTCGGGGTAGTCCGTTCTTCAAGGAATACGATTCCCTTGATTGTCGGTATTGTAGGGAATACGTTGTTTATACATGCCATCATATTTGTACATTGCAATGCAAAATAAAAAGATTTATTTATAAACAACCACAACAACAACTGTTTCATGGACCTTGACAACAAAAGAAAATAATACATAAGGCTTGATTATTTCTAAACAACATTGTCTTCTAGTTGGTCCGGTGCTCATCCCTGCGCTGGATTCGCATTAGCAATCTTTGGGCAATTTCTTCGGAAATGGCCCATCTCGTTACAGTTGAAACAAGGACCTCGTGGAAGACGAGCTTGAGCAGGATTTACTTGAGGTTGGTTTGGACCAGTTTGGTTCGGGGTAAAACGACAAGCATTTGCCAGGTGACCGAGTCGCCCACATGATGCACACAAACGACACTGTAGGTGAGCTAAGTGGTGTGCATTACATTTGTCGCATATCGGTGCAGTACCGGCATAAGGTTTCCTTGCAGGAGGCTGAGCTGGTTGGTGGCGGATGTTTTGGTTGGGTTGAGCAGCAATCGCAAAATTCTGCGAAGCCTTACGCTTCTTATTCTTGGACACCTCAGCATGTTCTTCCTTTGGTTCCACTTGAGCAGTCTTGTCGGATGGTCTTGGGTCGTCTTTTCGAAAAAGCTTCTTCTTCCTGATGTGGGATTCTGTTAGGGTGGCAGACAGTTCAATGGCTTGTCTGACAGTAGTAGGGTTACTGCCAGTAACAATATCCTGAACTAGGTCAGGAAGACCATCAGTATATTTCTCGATCGCCTTATCCACAGGAGTAACCATAGCGGGACACAACAGGCTCAATTCTTCAAAACGGTCAGTATAGGCTCGATGTTCACCACTGTCTTGCTTCAAATCATCAAACTCCCTCTCCAAAGCTCGCAATTCATGACGAGGACAGAACTCCCTCATCATAAGAGCTCTAAGCTCGGCCCAAGTCTGTGCTAGTGCAACTTCAGCACCCCGGTCTCTCATAATCCCGTTCCACCACGTAAGAGCCCTCTTCTGAAACACACTCGAAGAAAACTCGACCTTGCGATTTTCAGGACACTGAACGTGACAGAACGTATTCTCAATGCTCTCGAACCACTGTAGAAGCCCAGTTGCTCCCTCGGAACCACTAAACTTGAGCGGTTTGGCCGAGTTGAAACTTTTGAAGTTGCATGGAGCATTGTTGTTGTTGATGGCTTGTATTATTTGAGCACAAAGATTTGGGAAGGCAGCAGCCATTTGCTGCGCGATGATTTCCGCCAGCTCGGCAGGCGCCATCTGATTTTCGCGTCGAGGAGGCATTCTAAAAGAGGAACATGAAAGGAAACGAGTGAGAGAGTTAGACGAAAAGAATGAGATGAAACAAATCTGATGAAAGCAAGGATAGTGGCCATTTGTTTGTTACTACAAAGCAACAAACGACCCTGGTGAAGAATCAAGTAAATAGGTCAAAAATAATGTATCGCGAAGACATGCTCGCCTATAAGTGAACACTCATTCCAAGAATTCCCAGGTAAGCACAACTGGTCTCGCGTCTGATGAGATGTATACGAAGTGCTTGCCTAGCCAGAAAACCCAGAATACAGGCATTCACCCTTCCAGTTTGCACGTGTTCACATTATTTAAAACCCAAAACCTTGACGAGATTTTGAAAACTCAAAGGGGTTCAAAACCATATAACAGAGGGTTCAAAACCTTGTAATCAATCATCCTAGAACAGATGATTAGTTTTCAAAGCGGTTTTGAAATTTATGTTCTAGTTGTGGTCGTCGCCTAAGGATAGGTGACAGTATTGTTTTATGACTAAACGCAAGTAAACTCGCGTTAGGGTCCTAAGAAGGTTATAGACTAGGTCAAAGCATTACTAATAACCTAATTCCCTATAACCATTGGCTCTGATACCATCTTTTCTGTCACACCCCGACCACGTAGAACATACAAAACGTGGCGGAAACATCGGGGAGTGTTGTAACAGAATTAATCGTTTCAAATCCATGGCAATTGAAGTTTCGTTTTATTGATTACAAGTGTTACAATGTCTTAACAAACAAAGAAATACAACAAAATTAACTAGTCTTGCATCTTTTATTGTCACTAAAGCCCAAGTCTGCCTATATGTAACTTGATCATCTTATGCAACAGTTCCTGAAAAACACATGTGAAAATAGGTACGTCAGCATAAAAATGCCTGTGAGATACATAGGTTTTGTGAAAATAGGTTTCATGACTTATGTTTGAGAAAATGTTTAGTCATGAACCTTGTTATTTGCTTTGCTTTGTAAATCATTTGAAAATCGATAAGATCAGACGATAAGTATAAATAAATGTAAGGTTAAATGAATAACCAAGTAAAATATGTTTGCATAAGATAAGTTGTTTATAAATCAATGTCTTGTGAAAAGTATGTTACTTGTATAAAATGTTATATGTATCAAACTGAAATGATTCAAATAGTGCTACAATATGTAATACCATACAAACACTTATATATAGGAAGTACCAGCGGCGTATCCACCATGCTTGTATCATATTACACACGCATCGTTACTTAATCACTTAATCAAACCAAACCAAACAATGTAAAATGTCTATGTCAAAGTATCCATGTCAAGATGTAAATCATGTCAAAATGTCTATGTCAAATATCCATGTCAAATGTCTATGTCAAATATCCATGTCAAATGTCTATGTCAAATATCCATGTATGGCAAGTGAAATGTCTCAACTAAACCATATGCACAAAAACAAAGTATTGAAGTAAAACTTGGTTTAAATCAAAGTTATGTTTTGTGGGAAATGCATGATCTAATGTCAATCATGTTAAAATGTCTATGTCGAAATGTTATGTAAAACGATGTACTAAGTAATGCACACAATGGCAATACATAGGATGAAATGTAATGAAATCATGTACTATAATGTACTAACGAACATAGCAGTATATGATGTGAAAACAGGAAAGCAGGAAAGTAACAAGTAGGCACATGTGTTCCACCCCAAAACAGTTTGGAAAACAGTAAAAAGGGGGTCTATGTACTCACTTGAGATTGCTCAGTAGTCCTTGAGTAACAACTAAACAATGCTAGAGATCGCGGATATCAAACGGCACCTAATATAGGTAACTATGTTAATAAACCGGACCTAAATCGGAAGACTGGGTAGCATGAGGGTTTGTAAACCAAATGAGTGTAGGAACTCATATGATATGGTTAATCAAAGCCTACATACTAAATGAAACTTAACCTAAGTGTCTACGACCCATTACGACCCGTTTAGGTAGCTTATGCTATTTTAACGCGTCGTTCGCGTGAAACGCATTCGGACCGTCTAACTAGCCCTATGACAAGTGTTATATGCCTAAACATATTACATAATCAGTTATGTGACAAAGGTTTAGGTTACATATGCTTAATTACCAATTATACATGAAAAGGGTATTCTGGTAATTTACCTAAGGCATATAAACTACCTATCATACAACTACTTAAACGATGTGACCATAGGGTATAACCTTGGAAGGTTATTCCCTACCTACTATGGTCACCTAAAGTGTTTGGTCGGATCCTAATGATCGACCAAACTGGGTCGGGTTCGAAGGTATGGGCGATTTATTAGATCGCCTACCCTACGACCCTAGACAACGTGGTAATCAGTAGGCATAGTCCCAAGGGACTATGACCATCGTGATTACAATCACGTTGCGAAGTTCTAGCAAACTTCGCATTGACCATTACTGGTCAACGCTGAAAGTCAAACAAAGTTTGACTTTATGACTCGAAAAGCAGTAAAAATAAGGAAAAGAACGAAAGAATACTTACGAAAGGTCCCCGCTAGTGAATCGTGATCGAGTAGCTCAGGTATGAAGCGAAGGCCTCAACTTAGAGCATTTGGATCAGATTTGGTGGGTTTTTAAGCCAAAGGGGGGTGGGTATTTATAGTAAATGCACCACCGTTAGGATCGTTTATCGGGAAACGTGCCTTGATCTCACCCGTACAAGTGTCGGAAGCTTATGGTGGCTCATTTGGCCACTCACCATAAGAGATCAACATGTGGCAAGAGGTTTGGGAGTGGTTTGCAGCTGGAAACAGGCTGTTCGGAAGGTTCTGATCTGCTGGAGATACCTTACGGACCGTAAGGTAAATAAGGTTGAGGTCCGTAAGCTTGTTGCAGACCAGCAAGTTTGAAAAATGGCAGATTTGGTCCCTGTTGTGTAATAAGCTCATTTTCGACACGTTTAAGGCCCGTTAACCCCATTTCAAAGCTCTAAAATGAAGTTAAAGTATAGGGAACTTAAAATGTGTTCAAAAATATCTCGGATGTCGGTTCGTTTGGCCGTACGAACGCGATGTTCGGTTAATTACGACGGAATGCGCATAAGCGCGTAAAACGATCCAAATGACGCGACGAATGGATTTTTCTTATGGCGAACACTAAAATATAATATAGTCATGCTTACATAAATCTTTGGATGTCCGGATGTATTCAGAACGTAAGTTATGCGCGAAAGTGCAAACTTGTGCACTTTTTGACACTTTTAGTCCCTGAATGACCCAAAAGTTTATTTTAGCACACCGAACCCCTCAAAGCCTATTTCTAAGCTATGTAGAGGATATTTAAGGTGTGTTTAACTTATGGTCATGTTCCGGAATGTCTGTTACAGTTCAAATTGGCATACTTTCGCAGTTTGTCAACTTTAGTCCCTGTAAGCGATTTAACTTTGATTTCACCACACCAAACCTTCCAAAACTTATATCTAAGTTATGTAAAGGTTATTTAAGGTATGTTAAACCTATTTCACTATTCCGGAGTGTTTGTTGCATTAAACTGGTTATATTTACGCATTAGTGCGCGTATAACCTTCCAGAAAGCGATTTAGAGTTTGAAATCGAACAAGAGTTGATATGTGCAAAAGATACACATATTTATACAAGTCCAAAGTATGAAATACAATATTTCATTGGTTTGGAATTTGTTTGATGGTTGAAATGCCACAGGTGTTACACAAGGTTTCCCTAATTTTTGTGTAAACTTCAAGTTAAGAAATGACGATTTCTTCAAAATAAGAATTGATATTAAGTATGTATATTTTTGAGAAAAATATATATATTTATTGATCACAAAATTTTGTGCTAAGTGTATGTAGTATGTATTATGTGTAAATAGTGTATTAGGACTTGAAAATACACTAAATACTCCTGAGGAGTGAAAATACAAAAATACACATACAACATGCATAGACAAATACAAGAGAATATATTTATGAAAATATATTACTTGATAGATTATGTAACTTGGACAAGTTATGAACATGAAATGAAGTTTTGGACAAAATACATAATTCGGGTGAAAAATACAAGATACTTATATTTATTTTTGAGAAAATAATATAAGTAAGATACATAGTTAAAAATATAAATTATTTTTAACACAAGAACACATACATAAAAGATGGTGACTTGTACTTGTGCGATACAAGTCTAGTGACTAACGTTAATAAAACACGTATAGGTCACGACGCTATATAAGCAAACCCGGTGAAGTTTACGGCGCAAGAACGCAAAGTTGTGAGTTCATGCTCCCCCTTTCTTTTAACTGTTTTCAGTTTTATAACTTCGGGGGTGAAGTACATGTTACTAAATGTTTACAGAAAAGTGAGTTCATGTCCCCACTTTTAAACTTTTACATACTTTTTAAACTTGGGGAAAATACATGTGTTATGGTATGATGGATACAAGAACTAAGGAATGATACTTGAAATCGTGTCACGAATAGGGTACTAGAAGCACCATTAATCGTGTACATACTAAGACCGTAGAACAAAAGGTTAGATCTAATGGGTTTTCGGGAAGCCACACTCTTGGTGATAACTAGTACCAAGTAGTGCTTTTGTGTCTCAGTCGTGAATCGACAACTAGAAAAATGCCTATGGTTTGGATGCTTCCTATGTCGTGTCACCTGTTAATGGCTTTGAAACCCATTAACAATCTCGATACTTATAGAAATACTTGATTTATACAAATTACTTACCATGTTTTCATACAAAGTATACAAACGTTCAATACAAAGACTGCATGAATTCACACCAACATCATGTTGATGATTTTCCAAAAACTCACATGTATTTCAGGTAACTAAAGTGGATGTGCGCGGGGTCTTACTCTTGCTCTTGGATGTTGCTTATGTTTATCTTTGAATAATGTTGTAAACTCTTCAGACAACGTTTTATGATGTGATGTAAACACTTAAACTATGTTTTCAGTTACGTAATGTTATTGGTATTTGAAGTTATTTTTACGAGCATGTAGTATGTTTACCATTCGTATGTAATGAGAACCTTTCATGATCACACCTCGTGCTTCCGCCTTAGAAAGGGGTGTGGTAGATTGGTATCAGAGCTGCGATTGTAGTGAACCAGGATTCCTTCTCGAGTCTAGTCTACAATCTTTAGGATCCTTTCAGGAAAACAATTTTTCACAAGTTTTTCATTGCATAAAACGTTCCGCGACATCCACTACCTGAAACTATTTTCAAAGAGTCAAGAAAAGACACCGCGAAACTTACGGTGCACTGGAGTAGCACTTGTCTTTGATTAAGAATTACTTGCGATTATGTGTGATAATTGATATATACATATACTAGAAATAGAATATCTCAGGTACTCGTAACTTTACCTGAAAGCAGTGACCAATCTGAAGGAAGTGATACGAGGATGAAACGAACTGTGCGAACTGTGCAATGAGTTACGTAATTATGGATGCATACATAATTATGGAATTCAGTGCACAAAAACCACAACAAGTCTTGTCACGTGTCAAATGAGATTCCTTCAAATACAAGAAAAGGTCAAACGTGAACACCCCTCCCCCAGCCTATTAAATACTCTTTTGGAGTAATGATTTAGGGTATAAAGACAAGAACCACCAATGTGAAGTAAGATTTTTGTCCTTTACATATATTAAACTTGTATATTGGGGAGATGTAACCCTTATGCATTTTGTTTACTTCGCAAACAATGATGTAACAAGTTGCCCTAGTATGTGTAAAAACTCGGTAAACATCTTATGACGCATCAGTATTTATCTATTTATACATGCTTATTACTGTATAAATTGATTTATACACTTGGCGGATTGTTTGATGTCACTTATGTGGATATATGTCTGTGTATATACTACTACTGTCACATATGACGATATCAAACAAATGTCTAACCCTGTTGTGTTGTGTTCTTTCAGAGCATGGCACCTAGGAGAGCTGTGAACGCCCGTGATCAACCCCCTCCTCCCCCACTGCCGAGGACCACTGAAGAACTGAACGCCTTATTGGCGAACCGCACCGAATAAAGTGGAGGACCAAGCAACGCTAGACGTAATGGGAATGGGGATTCATCTGGAGGAAACACAGCTCAGGGCTGCACTTTCAAGCAGTTTCTTGACTGCAAACCACTGAACTAGGATGACACTGGAGGTGCAGTGGCATATGTACACTGGACGGAGAAGACTGATGCCACCATCTGTATGAGCAAGTGTACCGCGTATCAGCAAGTCACTTTTGCTATGGGGTTGTTTGTTGATGAAGCTTTGACTTGGTGGAATTTGCAAGTCATGACTCTGGGTGATGATGCGTCATACGACATGACGTGGGATGAACTAAAGGAATGTATGAGAGAAAAGTATTGCTCATGTGCTGAACTCCAAAGGTTGGAGACTGAGTTTTGGCACTTGACCATGGAAGGTGCTGACATTACTGGTTATACCCGAAGGTTCCATGATTTGTCAAGAGTGATCCCCTATATGGTGACTCCCGAATTTAAGCGTGTAGAACACTACATCTGGGGATTGGCACCGGAATTCCGCAGCTTGGTGACTGCAGCAAAACCTGAAACGATCACTCAGGCTGTAACTCTGGCTGTCAACCTTACTGAAGATGCTGTCCGAATGAAGAAGTTATTGCTAAACCCAATTGAAAAGACCGAGCATGTTGAGTCGTCTGGTGACAAGAAAAGGAAGCATGCAAACCTGAATCAAGCAACTCGTAACAACAAGGGTTCCAACAATAAGAAACGAGACCCCAACCCGTCTCAGGAGGCGAAAACTCTTGCAACCATGAATGACGCTCCTGCCAAAAGGTACCTGGGCACTCTGCCCATTTGCAACCAGTGCAAGCATCATCACGAAGGAGTTTGTCGCATTCCAAAATGCGACAAGTGTGGAAAACTGGGTCACCATACTGAGGATTGTTGGGGAAAAGGAAATAGAAACGGGAATGGAAACCGCAACGGTGCCGGTAATAGAAATGGTGGAAATGGAAATGGAAATGGTAACCGGAATGGTAATGGAGTTAGGCAAAACCAAGGATGCTTTAGTTGTGGAAGCAAGGATCATTTCATAAAAGACTGCCCAATGGGGAACAACGCTCAGGCTCGAACATTTGTGATTGGAGCAAGGAACGCAAGCGAGGACCCTAATGTGGTCACCGATATGTTTCTCGTTAACAATCACTTTGCATCCATACTATTTGACACTGTGCCGATTATAGCTTCATGTCTGTGGAATTTAAACGCATGCTTGGAATAGAATCTAGTAGATTAGATATTCCTTATTCCATAGAACTAGCCAATGGTAAACTTGTTGAATCGGGCGAAGTTGTTAGGAGTTGCACATTAGAACTTGGGGAGCGAAGATTTAGCATCGACCTCTTGCCTATTCAATTGGGTAGCTTCGATATAGTGGTCGGAATGGACTGGTTGTTTGAAATGAGAAAATCATTCGCATCCCTCTTACGAATGATGAAACTCTCATCGTGCATGGAGAAAAACGAGACACGCCTCTACGAATCATCAATTGTATGAAGGCACATAAGTGCTTAAGGAAAGGATGTGTTTCCTTCCTGGAGCATGTTGTAGATAAGAAGGCTGAGGAGCCGAAACTTGAAGACATTCCCGTGGTAAAGGAATTCCCTGATGTTTTTCCCGAAGATCCGCCAGGACTACCTCCGCAACGACAAGTTGAATTCTATATAGACTTGGTCCCAGGAGCCGCTCCTGTAGCCAAGGCACCCTATCGGCTTGCACCATCCGAAATGCAAGAATTATCTACACAACTCCAGGAGTTGTTGGATAAAGGATTCATAAGGCCAAGCTTCTCACCTTGGGGAGCTCCAGTATTGTTCGTGAAGAAGAAGGATGGAACACTGCGGATGTGCATTGATTATAGAGAGTTGAACAAGCTCACTATCAAAAATCGGTACCACTACCAAGGATTGATGACTTATTTGATCAATTGCAAGGATCAAGCTACTATTCCAAGATCGACCTTTGATCTGGATACCATCAGTTAAGGATCCAGGAGGAAAGCGTACCAAAGACTGCATTCAGAACACGCTATGGGCATTACGAGTTCCTTGTGATGCCATTTGGACTGACGAACGTGCCAGCGGTATTTATGGATCTGATGAACCGCGTATGCAAACCATACCTCGATAAATTCGTGATTGTATTTATCGATGACATCCTGATTTACTCGCGAATGAAAGAAGAGCACGAGCAGCACCTCAGAACCATTTTGGAACTACTGAAGAAAGAGAAACTTTATGCAAAGTTCTCAAAATGCGAATTCTGGATTCACGAATTACAGTTTCTTATTCACGGTGAACGAGAAGGCCATTCATGTAGACCCATCCAAGATTGAAGCAATAAAGAATTGGGAAGCCCCCAAAACCCCAACTGAAGTTCGGCAATTTTTGGGCTTAGTGGGCTATTATCGGCGATTCATCGAGAATTTCTCCAAGATAGCTCAACCGCTGACTTCCCTTACGCAAAAGGACAAGAAGTACGACTGGGGTAATAAGCAGGAAGAAGCCTTCCAACTGCCCAAAAATAAGCTATGCAATGCACCGATACTATCCTTACCTGAAGGCACAGAAGACTTCGTGGTATACTGCGACGCTTCACGACAAGGTTTGGGTTGCGTACTCATGCAACGCCAAAAAGTTATCCCTTACGCTTCAAGACAGTTGAAGGTGCATGAGAAGAACTATACCACTCATGACTTGGAACTCGGCGTGGTGGTATTCGCTTTGAAGATCTGGCGACACTATTTATATGGGACTCGATGTACGATCTTCACAGATCACAAAAGCCTACAGCACATATTTGATCAGAAGGAATTAAACATGCGTCAGCGACGATGGGTCGAGCTGCTGAACGATTATGACTGTGAGATTAAATACCATCCTGGAAAGGCAAACATTGTAGCAGACGCGCTAAGTCGAAAAGAAAGGGTTAAGGAAGAAAATCGTAGAACTGAATACCTCCGGGGTATGTTGAAATATATGGTGCCAAATGAAGAGGGAACCTTATACTTTAAGAGGCGTATTTGGGTTCCGCTCTATGGCGGTATTCGATAAGTCATCATTGATGAAGCGCACAAGTCGAGATACTCGATCCACCCAGGATCGGACAAAATGTATCAAGACTTGAAAGAATATAATTGGTGGCCGAGACTCAAGAGCGACGTTGCTGTTTATGTTGGAAAGTGCCTAACCTGTGCTAAGGTTAAAGCTGAATATTAGAAACCGTCCGGTCTACTGCAACAACCAGAGATTCCCATGTGGAAGTGGGAGCAAATCTCAATGGACTTCATAACAAAATTACCCAGGACCCCTAGAGGGCACGATATGATATGGGTGATAGTTGATCGATTGACGAAATCTGTGCATTTCCTACCAATCCGAGAGAAGGATAGCACTGGAAAGCTGGCTGAGATATACTTAAAAGAAATCGTGGCACGTCATGGAGTGCCTATCTCAATTATTTCAGACAGAGATGGACGTTTTGTCTCGAGGATCTGGCAATCCTTCAAGGAAGCCTTTGGATCTCAATTAGATCTAAGCACGGCCTTCCATCCGCAAACAGACGGCCAGAGCGAACGAACCATACAAACGCCGGAAGATATGCTTCGCGCATGTGTTATGGACCTAGGCGGCAGCTGGGATACTCATCTACCTTTAGTTGAGTTTTCCTACAACAACAGTTATCATACGAGCATAAAAGCCGCACCGTTCGAAGCTCTGTATAGCCGCAAGTGCCGCACGCCCTTATGTTGGGCAGACACTGGAGACAAATGTATGGTTGGTCCTGAACTTGAGCAAGAGACAACCGACAAAATCATGCAGATCCGAGAGCGCATTAAGGCGGCTCGAGATCGACAAAAGAGCTACACGGATCGAAGACGAAAACCATTAGAGTTCGAGGTGGGAGACAAAGTTTTGTTGAAGGTCTCACCTTGGAAGGGCGTAGTAAGATTCAGAAAACGTGGAAAGCTGAATCCACGATACATTGGACCATTCAAGATCTTGGAAAGAATTGGTACCGTGGCATACAAGTTGGAATTGCCGGAAGAACTTAACGGAGTACATGACATGTTTCATGTGTCCAACCTCAAGAAGAGTCCAACCCAAGAAACAGTGATCATCCCTGCGGATGAAGTGCATATTGACGACAGCCTCTGATTTACAGAACGACCCATTGAGGTTACAGACTGGAAAGTCAACAAGACCCGAAGGAGTAGTGTCAAACTTGTCAAAGTACGTTAGAACTCTAAGCACGGACCCGAGTACACGTGGGAACGTGAAGACCAGTTTAAAGAAAAGTACCCCCACCTGTTCAAGAAAACTCCTGCGAGAGTTAGCTCAGCCTGAATTTCGGGACGAAATTCTTTTAACGGGGGGAGACTGTGACAACTGGCACAAAACCGGTAACTTCCGTACAATTTAATTAATACTTAATAACTGCAATTATGTGCTTAAATGCCAACATTGTCTGATTTCATGCTATACATGTGAATTCATGCACGTTTTATACTACAAATATTGCTTTATGCATTAGTGATAGCGTTGCGTCAGAAATACTAGTAAACTCACCGGTAAGACACATTGTGTCAACAATTCTGTAGAAAGCTGTCAGACATTAGAATTCGGGCCTAGGAGTAGGCCAACGTAAAAAATACATTAAAACGCAAGAATGTATACAAGGGTTAACATATAGACTTTCCGGAAGCTAGAATATGCACTAAAAAGCACCCGAAACACATTTTAAATGCAGAATTCTGCACAAATCAGTTATAATCAGCTTTGTAAGACATAAATATCATGCAGAATTCATGTTTTATTATCCAGAATACCTCCTAAGTGTTGGGAATTAAAAGTGTCACAAAAGAGTACTTAAAGGACACTAAACGGTGCAATTTAGCACTTTAACGAACCGGTATCTAACCGAACAACCGGACATTACCAGGAACATCAAAATATTGCTAGAAGCATTGTTTTATTTATTTCTGAGCTAGTTATGATCACCGAACACCCTAACACACTATATAGTGCATCCTACACATAAACACTCACTAATACATTTAACTTCCAACTAATTAACCTAACTATGATCCAAACTTGCACTTAGACCCCCTCCCCGTCATATTTTCGGTCACAAGGTATGGCCCCACTTGTGATCTCCACAAGATCTTGCTTGATCTTATTAGATATTACTAGATTTGAGAAGATTTGTTAAAGATATGCCATGTACTTATGAAGCATGTGATCCATTGGACAAAGGATTAACATATTATAAGAAGGTCCATGTTCTCACCATTTCACACACACCTACACACTCCATCATCCTCCTCTCCTTCTTCCTCCAATCGACCGAGATCACCATCCCATCCCACCACCATTTTCATCTCACAATCATCCATTCCAAGACTATCCTAAGGTGCAAGGAGGTTTTTAAGGAAGTGTAGAGCTTGTGGATCTTAAAGGACCTTCTTCGTTTGCTATTAACCTCTACATTTGTCATCTTCAAGTTCTAGTATTCTTCCCTAGCCTTGTTGCTAGTGGTGAGGCCCTCATGATCTCTTATTATTTCATATTTAGCTGGTTAAAAGATGATAAACAATGTTAATCACAAGAACACTAAAGAACATGATCATGATACTTTAACATAAGCTTAAAAATATAAGAATACATGTTGAATGTGTTGATTTGCTTCTTGTTGATTGATTATTAGTGTTAGTGATGTTAGACATCATATGGAGCCTACTAGATTATGATTAAACACATGATCTAGTACGTTAAGGTGGTGATCTTGTGAAAGACCAAGATCGTCATACCTTATGTCTTCATGAACTTGAATGGCGAAGTTGGTTTTCCTATGTAAAGATGATTCCAACAAAATACAAATCTTGTAAATAGATGATCACAAAAGTAATTTTCTCAAGAAACTAAGTTTATTTATGAGATTTACAAAGTCATGGTTTCTAAGTAAAATAATCATATTTTTAGTGTTTAAAGAAGACTAGGAACATGATTGTAACAAGAAAAATACAAAAGAAATATTTTTAGAAAAATCATCTTACAAGTTGTAAATGACTAAATCTTATAACAAAGTGATTTACAAACAAATAACCATGTTTTTAAGAGTAACTAAACCTACTAAATAACATGGTAAGTTACTACGAGTTTTTACAAAACTTCAAGTTCATGATGTAGGGTAGTTTACTTGATTTTGACACTTGGTAAGTGTTGAATGAGTTGATGATTGTTTGTGATGATTTTAAAAGAAAATAAACACATGTTTTGAAAACATGAGAAACCTCCATTTTTAGGGGAAACTATGTCAAAATTTCAATAGAATTTTGACACTTAGAAAAATATAAGTTTTGAGGAAACTTATTCCCTAAAAATTTACCTAAAAGTATTTACCAACGTTTCCCTAATTTTTATGTAAACTTCAAGTTAGAAATGACGATTTCTTCAAAATAAGAATTGATATTAAGTATGTATATTTTTGAGAAAAATATATATATTTATTGATCACAAAATTTTGTGCTAAGTGTATGTAATATGTATTATGTGTAAATAGTGCGAGACCATGAGAGCTCAGGTTAGAACTTCCGTTCAGACAAAGAGATGATGGCTCGTCTTTCGGTGTGTCCCGTTTAGGGATCTTTACTTCAACAGCACATGATTAGCATTTTTCAATGTTTCATCATTTTTTATGCTGAGGGTAGGCTTTATGATCAAAGCTATGCAAATTATTATACGAGGACTAGGCTATTGCTCCCGCAAAATCAGAAGTCCTGGTATAATACCCCAGATATCACTACGCACAAAGACCTAGTATGTCAGAAATAGAAAATCTTTCAAACAAGATTTAGGGGGTTACCCATATATCCGAGAGATATTCCCCACGAGATAAGTAAGTATTTCTATTTAGGTTTATATATCGAAAACAATCTACTAAATGAGTAAAAACCTACTGACACATCATCAGTGAAACCGTTTATCACGTTTGACTTTCCAAACCTTTAGCGTGCTGTGATAGTCCACTGATGTACTATCATTTCATCTTTTTTTTTTACAACAAAAAAACATTTTTGATTTTTTTCAATGTTTTTGGCTTTTTTAGATTTTATCATGTTTTTGTATTTTTCAAATTTCTAAAATTTTTACTCCCCCTAAAATCAAAAATATGTTTCAATTTTGATTTTCAGGGAAAATTTGAAAACAAACTGTACAAATAAAGTGACAAACTGATTTTCAAGCTTCAATTCTCCATCCTCTTGGCATAAACAATCAGAACTCCCCCTGACAACAAACTATTTTCCCATTATGATTTCAAAACACTTAAGTTTTGTTTTAGTCAAAATGGTTTTTCCGGAAAATAAGTTTAGTTGATTTCACTTGAAAAGTCGGGGTTATGATCATCATTTTGTTTACTCAACCGATTGAATGAAAGTTAAATCAAGTTCAACTTAATGACCTTGATTAACCATTTGCAGGTGAAAATCTCTTTTTCAATCACATGTAGGTTCAACCATATTATTCGAAAATTGAAATATGACAATTTTAAAAATAACTACCACTTGTAAAAAGATGCCGATTCCTACTCCACACTTACCAACCTGGAAGTTCCGGCAAGTCAATCACTTGACAAATTTTAACAATTTTAGATTTTTCACAAAAACATTTTTCAAGAATGATGCCGATTCATGCTCCAGGATTGTCAACTTGGGAGCTCCGGCAAGTCAGGATTTTACATATGAAACACAGACATCCAAGCCTGACCAGCCTTGGATGTGACCTTTTCAGTTTCAACTGGGGTTTCATCATTTCTTTTTTCTTCATAAAAATCTTTTACCCCTTTGACCCTTCCATCGACCATTTTCCCAAAAATCTTTTTAACTTTCCCATTGAACACATTTTCGATATCAAATTCTTTCTTTTCATAATAGAATTGATTTGAAATCTCCACTTTACCAACCTTTGATTTTAAATTTTCAGCTCGCAATGGTGGAAAGTTAACATCATCCATTGGTGGTACTGAATTTTCACTCTTAACCTCAACTTGTGGCTCCTCTGACTTTGATGAGTCAGATTCATCGCCAGATTTCACATCAGATTTCTTAACAACCCATGTTTGGTTGTTAAGATTCACCATTCTTTTGTAAAACCTTTTTGAACATTCACCAACTTCATGTTTTGAATTTTTAAACACTTTGAATTTTTCAGTTGGTGGTTCAGTTTTATCAACAATCTTTTCTTTGAGTTTAGAAACAACTTCCTGTTTTGTGTTGATCGCTTTTGGACAATTCCAGGCGATGTGACCAACTTCTTGACATCGGTAACAGGTTCTTGTTTCTTTCTTCCTAGCTCCTTCATTCTTCATTCCTTCTTGCTTTTTTCGCAAGAAAGTCTTTGTTCGATTGCTTCCAGAATGAGCTCTTTTCTTCTTCTGATGAACTTGTTCCTGAAACAAATTTAGTTTTTGGTATATAAATTTTCTCATTTTTATGATTTTCTGATGAAGTAAAGCCTAAACCTTTCTTTTTGAAATTACCATTATGGTTTGGTTTCTTTTGAAAACCATAACCAGAACTGTAACCTTTTTTCTTGTTTAACTTTTGTTGAACTCTTGAGGTGTATTTTTTAGGTTTTTCAGAAATATTTACATCTTTTATTTCAGAAATATTAATTTCTGTTAGTTTGAAAACCTTTTTGATCATTTCAGTTTTTACTCCTCTTATTGGAAATTCCTCATCAGAATATAATTGTCTGAATCATTCAAAGTATATGCCACTTTGATTGATTCGTCATTCAAATTAGATTTTGATAACAAGAATTCTTTATTGTAAACCCTTTTGACCGACGATTTTGGACTGTCAACTGATGAACTTGAACTCTCGGATTCGGATTTTGACTCTGACTCCTCATCCTTATCCAACACCTGATCGACCACTTTCTTTATTAACTCAGACTCATGATCAGTGTCAGACGATGTGAACGTGACGTCAATGTTTTCTAGTAATTCATCAGTTGTTTCAGACTTCAATTTTATATTGACTGCCTTTTTGACTTGCTCCTCATTTGGTTTTTTGGGAGAATAACCTTCCCAGATCGGAGGCGGACACTTGTTATAACTGACACTTTGTTTCTTACCAGTATCCTTCTCTTCAATCTTCTTTTCTTGAAATGCTTGAAAACCTGCAACAGTTGGATAAATTCTGTCAATCAAATAATCAGAACTTGAATAACTTTGCAGTAATCGTCTGATTCTTTCATTCTCTATTTTTTCAGTCTCCAACTCCTGCTTCAACTTTGTACATTCTTCAATATAGTGATTGTGTGACAACCCTCACCAAACCAGGTATCCGTACGACTTAATTAATGATTAATTACTGCTTAATTACTGTGCTTGCTTGAAATTACTGATGAACTGCTACTTGATTTCTGATACATGCATATACCTGCATCATACTTTACTTACCGTCACTACATTATTTACATGCTGAACCTTAGTGACAAACATGATGCACAAAAAGCACAGTAGCACTATAACGGATAACCTATTGAACATGCTGATAAAGCCAGTGTCACACCCCGACCGCGTAAAACAACAAATCGCGGCGGAAACATCGGGGCGTGTTGCAACAGAAATAAATGTTTCATAACCATGGATACCAAAAGTGTTTCGTTTTATTAAACATTGAATAATTACATCGTCTGGAAATCTAAATACATAAATTAGACATAGTCTATCATTATTATTGAGTCACTAAGGCCTTGTCCAGTCCTATGTGAGCATGCATCTTATCAATCGATATCATCCAACAATACCTGAAACATATGTGAAAACGAGGTCAGCAAAGAAATGCTGGCGAGTACATAGGTTTTGTGAAAATAAGATTCATGACTTCAGTTTAAGAAAATGTTTAGTCATGAACCTTGTAATTTGCTTTGTCTTTGTAAATCATTTGAAAAATAATAAGTTTAGATGATATGTATAAATAAGAGAATAATGCATGATTAAATGAATAACCATGTAAAATGAGTCTTTATAAGATAAGTTGTTTGTAAATAAATGTCTTGTGAAAAGTATGTTACTTGTATAAAATGTTCTATGTCTCAAACTGAAATGATTCAAATAACGCTACAATATGTAATACCATACAAACACTTATATATAGGAAGTACCAGCGGCGTATCCACCATGTTTGTATCATATTATACACGCATCGTTACTTAATCACTTAATCAAACCAAACCAAACAATGTAAAATGTCTATGTTTAAATCAATTGTCAAATGTATTGAATAATATGTCAAAGTATTCATGTCAAGATGTAAATCATGTCAAAATGTCTATGTCAAATATCCATGTCAAATGTCTATGTCAAATATCCATGTCAAATGTCTATGTCAAATATCCATGTCAAATGTCTATGTCAAATATCCATGTATTGTTGGTGCAGTCATCTGTCGACTACGTCTTAATATCGAGTCTCGATCTCGTTGCGGGTCCGATCGGGTATGACATCACGAGTGACATCACCAAGGTGACATCACAAGTGATGTCATGATACAAGAGATAACCGTTTACAATATCATACACAAAAGACAAGTTGGTTTTGATTGGACCACTAGGAGGTCCAATGAGAAGCTTTGATTTGAAGGTCCAATCAAAATATTATGGAGGTTCACTTGTAGATCATATCTCAACATGAAAGTTCGTGTATACGGAACGTGTTAGTTCTCATGAAAGTCAAGATGTCTGGACCGCTTTTGTGTCAATATGTGGACCGCTCATATGTACTAGTCTGGATCGCTTTTATGTCAAGTATTCTGGACCGCTTTTATGGCATGTCCTACGAGCGGACCAGAATTAGTATAAATAGGTTCAATGTCATTTCATTTGTAAAGTAGTTCAGATCTGATACCGAGGTATTGCCGGTTTTTTCCTTGTAATCGAAACGTTGTAAAATCAATATATAAGAGGATTAAAGTGTGATACAAGCTGTGTACGCATCCGTTTCCTTGTTTCCGCCTCTGAAACGGAGTTGAGCTCTTCCGAACGACTCGTTTAGGTCGAAATCCGATCCTACAATTGGTATCAGAGCCAAGGAGGAGGAGATCTCGCATATACAGCTCGTTTTCATCATTTTTTCTGTTTCTACACCTTTTTTTTTGAAAAAACAGAACTTTTTACGGTCAAAATCGCTTAAAATTCACACAGTGTGTGCGTAATCATGAATTAACAAAACCTGGAAGTTTTCAGAACTTAAATCGGCCTAAAATTGGTTAAAATTGAGTTTTCACTTGCATTCGGTTCGTGTTTTGCTGACGTCATCGAGATCCGCTCTTAGATCACAGTCTGGTTCGCTTTTCTGGTCGTGTTTGGTTCGCTTATTTGTTCACGTTTAAGTCTGGTTCGCTCAAATGACAAGTCTGATCCGCTCTTAGTGACAAGTCTGATCCGCTCTTAGTGACAGTTGAGGTCCGCTCTTAGTGACTGTTGAGGTCCGCTCTTTGTGACACTTGAGATCCGCGTTTAGTGCAATTTATAGTCCACTTATAAGACATCCATCTGGTTTTGCTTATTTGACATTTATCTTGTTAAACGAACATGATAATCACGTGAAGTTGTCAGTAGTTGGAAAAAGATATCACTTGGTTATGTCAGTTTGCATGTGAACTTTTAAAAAATTATCAGCCATTTTCAAGAATTGTCGGTTTGTTGGAGGTTCAATCAGATTTTAGTTGAAATTAAAGTGTGATGAGATCATTAAATGTGTTGTTGTCAGGCCATGTGATTTCATAATTAGTTTCTACCCAAGTTAAATTTTCAACAGTTAAAGCAAGAATGACGGCCCAATCATATATTTGTGTATATTGTTGTTGGCAACCCAAGATTTAAAACAAGTGTGCAGTCCAATCATTTGTCGGAATAATGGATATGTTTAAAAAAGTTACGGTCTCGAGAATTAAACTTGTCTTTTTAGTGGTTAGCATTTAGGTTCAATAGAATTGAGTTGGTATAATTGTTATTAATCAGATGGTGTTGGTTTAGTGGATTGTTTGGTCAAATCACATTGTGAGAAAAATTAAAAAAAACCGCCCACTTTACACATAGAAGTCCAATCAGTTTGTGTTGATTTAAAATTGTCGACATAGTGGGCTTGAGCCCAAGCTTATTGATTTGACAATTAATATTGTCTGATTAAGTGTTGTAAAGGTCGTGTGGTTTAAACAGTCAGTTCACACAAAGTTCAAGTCAGGTCCAGGTCATACAATTTGGAGTTCAAAGGGTCAAGTCAATTGAATTCGTTCCAGGTCATATCAGTCCGTTATTGTCAGTTGTTTCCCGAAGTGGTTTGCCAAAGTATATCAAATTTTTCCGAAGACATGGAAAAGGAGTTGTTGATAAAGTCATTTGACATGTTTGTAGCTTTTGACCATGAAACAACAACGATGACCATTGATAGATATTGTCATTTAGTCGTGGAAATGGAAAGATTGAAAATTAAGAAAGATGATGATGAATGGATTGATAAACTTGCTAATGCATTACCACAACAAAAATGGGGAAATCATCTGTTGATTGTAAAACAAATGAGAAAAAAGGAAAATATGAAACTAGCAAAATTTATTCAGAAGATTGAGGAGCATGAGTTGGATATCCAGGAAAAAGCAAAAGTAGAAACTGACAAAGCAGAAGTTGAAGAAAGTTCAACAAAGGAAACTGAGGGACAGAAAGCTAAAATAGAATCTGAAGAACCAATGATTGAAAAACTTGTTGAAGTTGAAAAGATTGTTAAGGTTGAAAAGATAGTTGAAAAAATGGTTGAAGTTGAAAAACCATGTGTGAAGTGTTTAGAATCTTGCAAAGTTTATGAGGAGAAAGATATGAAGATTGCTGATTTAGAGAAGATTAAAGAAGATTTATTGTCCGATGTGAAGTATGTAAAGGAGTCGTACGATGTGCTGAACAGGACAGTTGATAGTCTGAAAAAGACGAATACAGAAACTGAAAAAGCAATGGATAAAATGAGTGCAACATTAATGACAAAGCAGAAAGTCATTAATGAGTATATTGAAGATTGTGCTAAACTGAAGAAGGAAGTGGAACTTGAGAAGATTGAGAGTGAAAGGATTAAACGATTACTGTTGAGTTATACTACATGTGATTATCTGATTGATCGTGTTTATCCTACTGTTGCAGGTCTGGAAGCGTTCATGGACAAAAAGACTGAAGATACTGATACTGGTAAGAAACCAAGTGTCAAGTATAACAGATGTCCGCCCCCGATCCATGAAACTTATTCTCCCAAGAATCCAAATGAAGAGCGTCTAAAAAAAGCAGTCAACATCAAGTTAAAGTCTGAAATCATTGATGAATTACCAGAAAATATTGATGTTACATTCACAGCGTCTGACACTGATCATGAATCTGAGTTAGTAAAGAAAGTTGTCGATCAGGTGTTAGATATGGATGAAGAGTCAAAGTCGGAGTCTAAGTCAGATAGTTCGAGTTCGTCTGAGAAGAGTCCGAGTTCACCGGTTAATAGGGTTTACAATAAAGAATTCTTGTTATCAAAATCTAATTTGAATGACGAATCAATCAAAGTAGTGTATACATTGAATGATTCAGACAAATTATATTCTGATGAGGAATTCCCAATAAGAAGTGTCAAAACTGAAATGATCAAACAGGTTTTCAAATTAACAGAAATTAATATTTCTGAAATAAAAGATGTAAATCTTACTGAAAAACCTAAAAAGTACACTTCGAGAGTTCAACAGAGATTGAACAAGAAAAAGGGTTACGATTATGGTTCAGGTTATCGAAAGAAACCGAACCATAACCGTAATTACAAAAAGAATGGATTAGGTTTTAATTCTTCAGAAAATTATAAAAATCAGAAAAATTATAAACCAAAAACAAAATTTGTTTCAGGAGGAAGTTCAGAGGATGAACAGAAGAAACCGTTCTGGAAGCAGTCGAATCAAGAGTTTCTCGCTGAAGTGAAAAAGAATGTGAGAAGATTTGCTGAAAGAGTTGACAGAAGAACCTGTTTCAAATGTCAAGAAGTTGGTCATATAGCTTGGAATTGCCCCAAGACCAACTACCAAAAACAGGAAGTATCTTCTAACTCTGTTTTGAGAAAGACTTATGTTGATAAGAAAGAACAACCTGTAAAAATTGTTAAAAAGTTTGAAAATTCTACTTCTGAGGAAGGAGAAAGTTCAAAACGGTTTTACAAAAGAAAAGGTGATTTGAGTAAACAAAAGTGGGTGGTTAAATCTGAGGGTAATTCTGACAATGAATCTGATTCCATAAAATCAGAGGAGTCATCTGTTGAGAAAAAGATTGTGAATTCCGTTCCAGAAGTGAACGATGAGAATTTTCCTAAATTGTCAAAAGAAAATTTAATGAAGAAAGTGGGAAAGGTAGAGATCTCAAATCAATTCTTCGCTGATGAGGGAGAATTTGATGTTGAAAAGGCTTTCAACGGGAAAGTCAAACATATTTTTGGAAAGATGGTAGACAGGAAGGTTAAGGATGCCAAAGAATTTTACAAATCAAAATGTTGGTGGGACAGATGTTTGCCACCAAAATCACCCAAGGCTGGTGAGGCTTGGGTGGACGTAATGTTCGAATAAAAACCAGACTTGCCGGAGCTCCCAGGTTGGTAAGAGTGGAGCAGGAATCGGCATCTTTCTTAGCAAATGATCCTACAATTGGTACAATTGGTAAAGTACAGGTGGTATATTTGAATTGTTATATTTAGATGTGCAAGTGGTTATGGTTGGTAAAGTGAACCTGCTAGTAGTTGTTGAAGGTTTTCACTGACAAGTGGTTAATCAAGGTCATTTAGTTGAACTTGATTGGACCATATTTACAAATGATTGTTTGGAAAAACAACATGATGAACCCCTAACCTACACTTGGTAAAATCAAACTTATTTTCCGAAAAAACCATTTGATTAAAACAAACTTAAGTGTTTTGAAATCACAATGGGAAAATAGTTTGTTGTGAGGGGGAGTTCTGATTGTTTATGCCAAGTGGATGGCGAATTGAAGCAATTTGATATCAGTTGTCACTTTATTGTATAGTTTGTTTTCAAATTTCCTAAAATGTGTTTGCATTTTAGGGGGAGTAAAAATTTAATTTTCAGAAAATCCAAAAACATTTGAAAATTTGAAAAGCCAAAAACATGATAAAATCAAAAATGAGTTTTGTTGTCAAAAAGAGGAAATGATAGTACATCAGTGGACGATCACGGCATGCTAAAGAATTGAAAAGTTAAAATGTGATAAACGGTCTCACTGATGATGTGTCAGTAGGTTTTTGCACATTTAGTAAATTGTGACGAGATATAAACATAAAATTTACTTGCGTCTACGTGGGGAACACCTCCAGGATATATAGGTAACCCCTGAAATCTTGTTTGAAGGGTCCCGTATTCTGAGATACTAGGTCTTTATGCTTAGTGATATCTGGGGTATTATCCTGGGACTTCTGATTTTGCGGAAGCAATGGCCTAGTCCCCGGAGAATACTTTACACTGCTTTGAAATATAAGCCTCCCCTCAGCATAAAAAATGATAACACATTGCAAAATGGTTAATCATGTGCTGTTGAAAAGAAGATCCCCAAAGGGGACCCACCAAAAGTCGAAGCCGTCATCTCTCTGCGTATCGAAAGATCGACCTGAGCTCTCACGGCCCTCGCAATTAACCCCTTACAGATATCATCTAGGTATACTCACCTGTAAGACTGAATACTGGGGTCTGGATACGGGAGTATATACTGAGGTGGGACACATGTAGATGTTTAAGTCCTAAAACACTAATTCGTATCTCGAAGCAGTTGAACTTTGTGTGAAAATTTAAGTGGACAAGTATACTGACAATCTATGTGAATTGTTTAGAACTTAAAATGAAATGAAGCTTAATGGTGTTGGTGATTTGTCTCAAAAACTGATATGATCCTCTTACGCAAACTCACAAAAATATTGTATGTAAATATTTCTTTATTGCATTCTATTTCTGTTATGTCAAAAATCCAAAAAGATTTTAGTGTGTTTTAGCATAAATTTTGAAAAATACAAAAATATTTTCGACGACTGATGTTAAAAAGCTGATGTTCAAAATTCCGAGTGCTAAACATGACGAACAGGTTTGGGAAAGTTTGTTTGAAAATGTGTGAAATGATAATGATAATCGTTCTAGTGGTTCATCAGAAATTGACATGATAAATCTTTCTATTCAGGGTTGTGTCTTCAAGGGATTAGCAAAGTTTCTAAATTTGTTATATCTTATTTTTGATGAAACTTACTTTTGGGTAGAGAATATGCAGGTGAATCAGGTTACGATACCTGAACCTGTGAAAGCCAGACTACGATCCCAGCACAAGTTGAAGGGGAGTCTGTTAGAGAAAGAGAGTCTGAAGATGCTAGAGCTAGGAGCCAGAGATCCTGAAAGAGAATTGGAGATAGGATAGAGCCGGTTAGAGTGAAGGCAGCTCGAAGACTGATCAAGACTAAAGACTTAAAGATACGACATTATCAAAGACTCGACACTTAAGACTCCGTCAACATCTGAGGGAGAGTCTGTTGGTGCAGTCATCTGTCGACTACGTCTTAATATCGAGTCTCGATCTCGTTGCGGGTCCGATCGGGTATGACATCACGAGTGACATCACCAAGGTGACATCACAAGTGATGTCATGATACAAGAGATAACCGTTTACAATATCATACACAAAAGACAAGTTGGTTTTGATTGGACCACTAGGAGGTCCAATGAGAAGCTTTGATTTGAAGGTCCAATCAAAATATTATGGAGGTTCACTTGTAGATCATATCTCAACATGAAAGTTCGTGTATACGGAACGTGTTAGTTCTCATGAAAGTCAAGATGTCTGGACCGCTTTTGTGTCAATATGTGGACCGCTCATATGTACTAGTCTGGATCGCTTTTATGTCAAGTATTCTGGACCGCTTTTATGGCATGTCCTACGAGCGGACCAGAATTAGTATAAATAGGTTCAATGTCATTTCATTTGTAAAGTAGTTCAGATCTGATACCGAGGTATTGCCGGTTTTTTCCTTGTAATCGAAACGTTGTAAAATCAATATATAAGAGGATTAAAGTGTGATACAAGCTGTGTACGCATCCGTTTCCTTGTTTCCGCCTCTGAAACGGAGTTGAGCTCTTCCGAACGACTCGTTTAGGTCGAAATCCGATCCTACATGTATGGCAAGTGAAATGTCTCAACTAAACCATATGCACAACAACAAAGTATTGAAGTAAAACTTGGTTTAAATCAAAGTTATGTTTTGTGGGAAATACATGATCAAATGTCAATCATGTACAAATGTTTACCCAAATGTTAAAACTTGTTCTTGTTCTTAACAAACCCTTACCAAAGGGTAAGTTAATATTTTAATTGTGAAACTACTTTATGGTCGATTCTCTAATAACATTCAAACCTTCTTGACGCGTTCCTCGGTCCATCTCGCTCTCGCTCTCGTTCTTAACAAACCCTTACCAAAGGATAAGTTAATAATTACAGATTCAGTCGCTACCCACAACCCCCACACATAACAATGGGTGCAGTAAATAACGGGATTTGTCAGATCCTATGGTACCATAACCTAATACTGGTCGGCTTGATCATTGCTAATGAATGTCATCGGTCATGTAAACTACAACCAACAAGTTTGTTCACTTTTTGAAATTGTTATTAGTTTTTGAAATCATTGTATTCGTTCTTGAAATCATTGTTAGCGTTCTTGAAATAATTGTTATTGTTCTTGAAACCACATTGTAATTGTTATTGAAATCATTGATAAAGCATTTAGCACATATGAGTCACCCCAAAACAGTTGAAAACAGTAAAAGAGGGGAATAATGTACTCGCCTGATAATGCTTGGAGGTCTTGAACAACAACCAAACAAAGCTTGAGGGAGCACGGAATCAGTCGGCAAATCTAAACTATATAAATAAACCAGACTTAAATCGGAAGACTGGGTAGCAGGAGGGTTTGTAAACTAAATGAGTGTAGGAACTCATATGATATGGTTTAACAAAGCCTACATACTAAATGAAACTTAACCTAAGTGCTTTCGACCCATCGCGACCCATTAAGGTAACATACGTTACTTTAACGCGTCGTGCGCGTGAAACGCGTTCGGACCGTCTAACTAGTACTATGACAAGTGTTATATGCCTAAACATGTTACATAATCAGTTATGTGACAAAAGTTTAGGTTACATATGCTTAATTACCAATTATACATGAAAAGGGTATTCTGGTAATTTACCTAAGGCATATAAACTACCTATCATACAACTACTTAAACGATGTGACCATAGGGTATAACCTCGGAAGGTTATGCCCTATACTAGGGTCACCTAATGTATTTGGTCGGATCCTAATGGATTTTTCTTATGGCGAACACTAAAATATAATGTAGTCATGCTTACATAAATTTTTGGATGTGCGGATGTATTCAGAACGTAAGTTATGGGCAAAAGTGCAAACTTGTGCACTTTTTGACACTTTTAGTCCCTGAATGACCCAAAAGTTTATTTTAGCACACCGAACCCCTCAAAGCCTATTTCTAAGCTATGTAAAGGATATTTATGGTATGTTTAACTTATGGTCATGCTCCGGAATGTCTGTTACAGTTCAAATTGGCATACTTTCGCAGTTTGTCAAGTTTAGTCCCTGTAAGCGAATTAGCTTGCTTTTGCCATACCAAAGCCTTCAAAACTTATTTCTAAGTTATGTAAAGGTTATTTAAGGTATGTTAAGCCTATGTCGCTATTCCGGAGTGTTTGTTGCATTAAACTGGTTATATTTACGCATCGGTGCGCGTATAACTATCCAGAAAGCGATTTAGAGTTTGAAATCGAACAAGAGTTGATATGTGTAAACGATACACATATTTTTACAAATCCCAAGTATGAAATACAATATTTCATTGGTTCGGTATTTGTTTGATAGCCGTGAAGGCACAGGTGTTACAGTCTCCCCTACTTTAGGAAATTTCGTCCCGAAATTTATTTAGAGGAAACTTGTGAGAGCTTGAAAACATGAAGTTGAAAAGATCGAACAACATTGGTTAGGGTTCTGAACTTCTAGTAATCTTTAATAACATCATGATTGCAATGTAAGAGGGACACTTATATACTAGTATCTTAAGCGTCATTGGTGCGTCCACCGTACCTCCATTACATCGTTCTCATTTTGTTATTTTTGTCACTATCGGTTCTTACACATAATAAACCTTACTGGGTTTCTGTGCACTAACTTTCATAATTATGTACGCGTCCATAATCAGACAATTCCTTGCACAGTTCACACAGTCTATTTTATAATATGTAGGGTAAAACCAAATGAACAATCCTGTGATGAGTGTGACTAGACCGCCATAGAGTCCTTTTGACTAAATCAATAAATGATCTAAATAGACTATCAATGAGTCTGTCCAGCTACATCACTAGATGTCGTTCTTCACCAAATTGTGAATCAATCTTTTTGACTAGACCACCAAAAGGGTCTCTTATGAATCATGGAGTGATACTATAAAATCCAAGGGTCTTATCTATTACATAGAAGCCCATTAAGGATTTAAGGTTGTACCTTTGACTATCCTGCTACGAATCCCTCATATGAAGATATGAAAGATCCTGCGAGGATTTGGATAACGAATTATCCAAAGTATAAAAACACAAAAACATAGAGGAGAACACATAACTCATAAACACATAATTGCATAATTGCATACTCGTTCAATCGCATAATCGTTCAATTTGACCTTTAATTTGTTATCTTTGAACACGGGTATTTAAAGCATACCAGGAACCCAATCCATGGATTTCCTTTGGCACCTTAAATATTTTTAAGAATCTAACTATGAAGATAGGACGATCTTAAAAGGAATTCGGTTTGTCCTAATTGAGTTGTATTGTACATTTTAAGGTGTACAAGGAATTCAATCAGGGCTCCGATGTCAACGAAGGTGTTGATCGTGATCGGCTCAGGACATGAATAGTTCAAGATGTCATCAATAATAACAATGACGATCTGATCCAAATAAGGCTTGCAGACTCTATTTATTAAGTCCTTGAAGATGGCTGGAGTATTTGTCAACCTAAAAAGGCCTGACTGTAAACTCGTACTGGCCATACTTCGTGCAGAAAGCCGTTTTGGGAATATCTTCTTCGAGCATACGAAGTTGATGATACCCAGAACGCAAATCGATCTTGGAAAAGCATGAAGCGCCCTGCAGATGATCGAAGAGATCATCGATTTTAAGGTAGGGGATATCGATTCTTGATGGTAAGCTCACCAGGCTTACGTTAATCGATATACATTCGAAAAGATCCATCTTTCTTTTCACAAAGAGTATAGGAGTTTCTCCAAGGTGAAAAGTTCGGACTGATGAATCCTTTATCAGACAACTCTTGAAGCTGTTTTGATAATTCTTGCATCTCGAATGGTGCAAGACGATAAGATACTTTAGATTTAAAAGAAGTAAGTGTTTGAGGTTCTTAGGGAGATTACAAGTGATCATAAAAATGACAGAACCACACGAGTAGTTTTGTCTTTGTGTTAACATCATAAGGTTGAATCAAACATTCATACAATTGCATTAGTTAAAAATAAAACCACAAATTTTATTTATATAACATCCACATTGTCTTTAAATGTTACAAGATAACAACCAGAGGAAAAACAAACTGCTAATTGTTCACTCCTTCATCATTGAGTGCCTCATTGATGTTAAACACTCGACCGCGTGCTGGATTCACATTGACGTTGACGTTCGCATTCGGGTTTGCGTTCGCATTTGCATTCACCAGTCTTGGGCAGTTGTGGCGGAAGTGACCAATCTCTCCGCAGTTGAAACATGAACCTAGTGGAAATCTCACAGCATTCCCTTGAACCGGAGCTTGATCCTGAGCAGCCTGATTTTGTCCCAAACGACAAATCTTGGCCAAATGCCCAAGTTTACCACACGTCGTGCATTGCCAGCAAGCTTGTTGTACTGCGTGATGACCGTTGCAGCGTGCACAATAAGGTGCGGTACCGGCATATGCTTTCTTTGCAGGTGGCTGAGCTGGTAAGTTTCGCGGGTTCTGAGCAGTCTGTGCTGTAACCGCAAAGTTTTGACCACCCTTTCGCTTCCTTGATTTCTTTGACGTCTCACCTTCCTTACCCTTCTTGTTTTGACCTTTCTTGCTATCCTCCTTGTCAGCTGACTGTTTCTTGCCCTTGTCACCCTTCCTGTGTAACTTGTTCTTCCGAATCTGCGACTCAGTCAATGTCGCTGATAACTCGATCGCCTGACGGAGTGTGGCAGGGTTACTACCAGTAAGGATGTCTTGTACCGAGTCAGGTAGGCCGTCGATGTACCTTTCGATAGCTATGTCAAGTGGGGTAACCATTGTCGGGCAAAGCAGACTCAGCTCCTCAAACCTATCAGTATACGCCCTGTGCTCACCACTATCTTGCTTCAACTCATCAAATTCCTTCTCCAAAGCTCGCTGTTCATGACGAGGACAGAATTCCCTCATCATAAGGGCTCTCAGTTCAGCCCATGTCTGTGCGAGAGCAACTTCGGCACCTCTGTCTCTCATAACCCCGTTCCACCATGTCAAAGCCCTCTTCTGAAATACGCTCGAAGAAAACTCTACCTTGCGATTTTCCGGACACTGCACATGGCGAAAAGTATTCTCTATGCTCTCGAACCACTGAAGAGCCCAGTTGCTCCTTCAGAACCACTAAACTTGAGTGGTTTAGCCTGGTTGAAATCCTTGTATTTGCATAGCACATTGTTGTTGTTGTTGGCTTGGTTCCATTGAGCAAAGAGGTTTGGGAATTGAGCAGCCATTTGCTGCGCAATGATTTCTGCCAGCTCCGCAGTCTCTATCTGGTTTTCGCGTCGAGGAGGCATTGTCTAAAAGAGGAAACATGAAAGGAAACGAGTGAGAGAATTTAGACGAAAAGAATGAGATGAAACAAATCTGATGAAAGCAAGGATAGTGGTCATTTGTTTGTTACTACAAAGCAACAAACGACCTTGGTGATTAGTCAAAGTAAATAGGTTAAAAATAATGTATCACGAAGACATGCTCGCCTATAAGTGAACACTCATCCCAAGAATTCCCAGGTAAGCACAACTGGTCTCGCGTCTGATGAGATGTATACGAAGTGCTTGCCTAGACAGAAAACCCAGAATACAGGCATTCACCCTTCCAGTTTGCACGTGTTCACATTATTTAAAACCCAAAAACTTGACGAGATTTTGAAAAATTCAAAGGGGTTCAAAACCATATAACAGAGGGTTCAAAACCTAGTAATCAATCATCCTAGAACAGATGATTAGTTTTCAAAGCGGTTTTGAAATTTATGTTCTTGTTGTGGTCGTCGCCTAAGGATAGGTGACAGTATTGTTTTATGACTAAACACAAGTAAACTCGCGTTAGGGTCCTAAGAAGGTTATAGACTAGGTCAAAGCATTACTAATAACCTAATTCCCTATAACCATTGGCTCTGATACCATCTTTTCTGTCACACCCCGACCGCGTAAAACAACAAATCGCGGCGGAAACATCGGGGCGTGTTGCAACAGAAATAAATGTTTCATAACCATGGATACCAAAAGTGTTTCGTTTTATTAAACATTGAATAATTACATCGTCTGGAAATCTAAATACATAAATTAGACATAGTCTATCATTATTATTGAGTCACTAAGGCCTTGTCCAGTCCTATGTGAGCATGCATCTTATCAATCGATATCATCCAACAATACCTGAAACATATGTGAAAACGAGGTCAGCAAAGAAATGCTGGCGAGTACATAGGTTTTGTGAAAATAAGATTCATGACTTCAGTTTAAGAAAATGTTTAGTCATGAACCTTGTAATTTGCTTTGTCTTTGTAAATCATTTGAAAAATAATAAGTTTAGATGATATGTATAAATAAGAGAATAATGCATGATTAAATGAATAACCATGTAAAATGAGTCTTTATAAGATAAGTTGTTTGTAAATAAATGTCTTGTGAAAAGTATGTTACTTGTATAAAATGTTCTATGTCTCAAACTGAAATGATTCAAATAACGCTACAATATGTAATACCATACAAACACTTATATATAGGAAGTACCAGCGGCGTATCCACCATGTTTGTATCATATTATACACGCATCGTTACTTAATCACTTAATCAAACCAAACCAAACAATGTAAAATGTCTATGTTTAAATCAATTGTCAAATGTATTGAATAATATGTCAAAGTATTCATGTCAAGATGTAAATCATGTCAAAATGTCTATGTCAAATATCCATGTCAAATGTCTATGTCAAATATCCATGTCAAATGTCTATGTCAAATATCCATGTCAAATGTCTATGTCAAATATCCATGTATGGCAAGTGAAATGTCTCAACTAAACCATATGCACAACAACAAAGTATTGAAGTAAAACTTGGTTTAAATCAAAGTTATGTTTTGTGGGAATACATGATCAAATGTCAATCATGTACAAATGTTTACCCAAATGTTAAAACTTGTTCTTGTTCTTAACAAACCCTTACCAAAGGGTAAGTTAATATTTTAATTGTGAAACTACTTTATGGTCGATTCTCTAATAACATTCAAACCTTCTTGACGCGTTCCTCGGTCCATCTCGCTCTCGCTCTCGTTCTTAACAAACCCTTACCAAAGGATAAGTTAATAATTACAGATTCAGTCGCTACCCACAACCCCCACACATAACAATGGGTGCAGTAAATAACGGGATTTGTCAGATCCTATGGTACCATAACCTAATACTGGTCGGCTTGATCATTGCTAATGAATGTCATCGGTCATGTAAACTACAACCAACAAGTTTGTTCACTTTTTGAAATTGTTATTAGTTTTTGAAATCATTGTATTCGTTCTTGAAATCATTGTTAGCGTTCTTGAAATAATTGTTATTGTTCTTGAAACCACATTGTAATTGTTATTGAAATCATTGATAAAGCATTTAGCACATATGAGTCACCCCAAAATAGTTGAAAACAGTAAAAGAGGAGAATAATGTACTCGCCTGATAATGCTTGGAGGTCTTGAACAACAACCAAACAAAGCTTGAGGGAGCACGGAATCAGTCGGCAAATCTAAACTATATAAATAATCCAGACTTAAATCGGAAGACTGGGTAGCAGGAGGGTTTGTAAACTAAATGAGTGTAGGAACTCATATGATATGGTTTAACAAAGCCTACATACTAAATGAAACTTAACCTAAGTGCTTTCGACCCATCGCGACCCATTAAGGTAACATACGTTACTTTAACGCGTCGTGCGCGTGAAACGCGTTCGGACCGTCTAACTAGTACTATGACAAGTGTTATATGCCTAAACATGTTACATAATCAGTTATGTGACAAAAGTTTAGGTTACATATGCTTAATTACCAATTATACATGAAAAGGGTATTCTGGTAATTTACCTAAGGCATATAAACTACCTATCATACAACTACTTAAACGATGTGACCATAGGGTATAACCTCGGAAGGTTATGCCCTATACTAGGGTCACCTAATGTATTTGGTCGGATCCTAATGATCGACCAAACTGGGTCGGGCTCGAAGGTATAGGCGATTTATTAGATCGCCTACCCTACGACCCTAGACAACGTGGTAATAAGTGGGCATAGTCCCAAGGGACTATGACCAACGTGATTACACTCACGTTGCGAAGTTCAAACGAACTTCGCATTGACCATTACTGGTCAACGCTGAAAGTCAAACAAAGTTTGACTTTCTGACTCGAAAAGCAATAAAATAAGGAAAAGAACGAAAGAATACTTACGAAGGGTCCCCGAATGCTAATCCCGATCCAAGAACTCAGGTATGAAACAATGGTTTCAACTTAGAGCTCTCAAATCAGAATTCTTGTGCTTTAAAACAATGAAAGGCATGGGGTATATATAGTTTTCGGGTAACCGTTAGGATCGTTTCATGGAAAACGTGCCTTAATCCCACCCGTACAAGTGTCGGGACCTTGTGGTGACTAAAAATGATCCTTATCTTCATGACTAAGCAACTTAGAACATGTGGTGTAGGATCAAACAACTGCAACTTGTGATTAAAACATTGAATCTGGTCTGGTTAGGCAGTCGCGTAGCGTGACGGGTAGGCCCTTAGGGCTCGCGCTACGCTAGCACCTCTCTGATTCAGAAATGTTTCAGAATTGGCAGAAATGGTCCCTGTTGTGTTTTAAGGCCTTTTTCGATGCGTTTGAACCCCGTTAACCTCATTTCAAGGCTCTAAAATGAAGTTAAAGTATAGGGAAATCAAAACATGCTCAAAAATATGCCGGAGGTTGGTTCGTTTGGCCGTACGAACGCGATGTTCGCTTAATTACGATGGAATGCGCATAAGCGCGAAAAACGATCCAAATGACGTGACGAATGGATTTTTCTTATGGCGAACACTAAAATATAATGTAGTCATGCTTACATAAATTTTTGGATGTCCGGATGTATTCAGAACGTAAGTTATGGGCAAAAGTGCAAACTTGTGCACTTTTTGACACTTTTAGTCCCTGAATGACCCAAAAGTTTATTTTAGCACACCGAACCCCTCAAAGCCTATTTCTAAGCTATGTAAAGGATATTTATGGTATGTTTAACTTATGGTCATGCTCCGGAATGTCTGTTACAGTTCAAATTGGCATACTTTCGCAGTTTGTCAAGTTTAGTCCCTGTAAGCGAATTAGCTTGCTTTTGCCATACCAAAGCCTTCAAAACTTATTTCTAAGTTATGTAAAGGTTATTTAAGGTATGTTAAGCCTATGTCGCTATTCCGGAGTGTTTGTTGCATTAAACTGGTTATATTTACGCATCGGTGCGCGTATAACTATCCAGAAAGCGATTTAGAGTTTGAAATCGAACAAGAGTTGATATGTGTAAACGATACACATATTTTTACAAATCCCAAGTATGAAATACAATATTTCATTGGTTCGGTATTTGTTTGATAGCCGTGAAGGCACAGGTGTTACAGCCAGCATCAGGCAGACACTGCCTCTAAGGCCTGTATGAGCCAGAAATATTTTGCTACACTAGTGGTGAGTGTAGGGATACAAGGGTTGTAGAACTGCGTCTCTAGGAATAAGTTTCAATGACTGGATGTGCCTAAAACGTGCTCTAAGCACAAAATTCAGCACTTTACCTAATAATTCAGCTTCCAGCTAACTAATAAAGTGCCAAAACATGAGAAAAATATTGCTAGACACTTTCCAAAGTGTCAGAAATGAGTTGTGTCACTAAAAAGGGTAATAACGACACTTTAAAGCTTTGTTAACGCTTTAACGGATTACTATCCAACCGAACAACCGGACTTTACCCGGAACCTGAAAATATTGTTATTTACATTGTTTATCTTTTTCTGAGCCAGTTAGGGTCCCTAAATACCCTAACACCCGCCATAAAGCACAATACATTAGTAACCGGGTTAATCACTTAACTAACCTAACTATAACTAACTAATGGTTGGATTTGAACTAGTACCCCCCCCCCCCCCTTAACCAACCATCCCCATGAAGGGGGACACCTCTTGTCCTTGCAAGATTATAAAAATCTCACTTGTCTTATATCAAGAAGACATATGGTCTATTGGATAATTATCTTAAGCTTTGTCTATAAGTTCTTCACTAAACACATTTGTTCATTCACAACTCAAACTCAACAACACACTTCCTCTCTCTCTCAAGAACTCACGGCCGAACACCCCCCTTGAGCATCCATCATTTTCGAACTTGTTTCAAGCCATTCCAAGTATCTACAAGTGATAAGGATCGCGTATAAGGAACCTTGGTGCAATCGGAAGGCGAAGGACCTCGTTACATTGCTTTTATCCACTCACTTTGCGCTTAGATTCTTCCCTAGCCTCGAGCTAGTAGTAAGTTGCTCAAATCACCTCCTCGAACTATTTTAAAGTGGTTAATATGATATGTAACGGTTAAAAGTTATGAACATACAAGTTGAAGCTTAAAAGTCTACTAGAAATGCTATAAGTGTTGGTTAAAAGCTCATATGTTGTGTAAAACTTGTAGTATTTGATTTGTGTGATTATTTGGACCCGATCTATGTTGTGGTAGCTCAGATCGTCATTTAACCCGGGTTAGTCACGATCTTGGATCATGACATAAGGTTGTTTTGGAAGTAACAAGGGTTAAAGGGCGAAACTCTACCACACACATATCATGAACTTGTGTAAAAGCGATTTTGTTTGTGAAATAGTGTTTAAAACTAGTAGATCTACGTATCTACAAGCGGTATTTTCAAAGGACCACGTGTCAAGAGAAAACATATTTTTAAAGACGGATCTTACACTAACACGAATGGTTTTTAGAACACACAAGTGTGTAAACACTTGTGTAACACAAAGTTTCGACAAAATAACTATTTTTGAAAAAGATGACGACAAGTTGTAAAGACGGAACTTCCATAAAAACGAGGTTTTTACAAAATCGGATAGTTTTATATAAAGATCCACTAAAAGTAATGGGATTTACTTCATAGTTTGAATAAATCACAAGTTCATGAAATTTATGCGATTTATATATATTTTGACTAGTTTGTGGTTTGAACATTGTTTTGAATGAATGATAAAAATGGTTGGTTTGATTTATAAAAGAAAATGATACGCTTGAAAGCGTGGCCACCTCTAGTTACGGAGGAAACTCTGGCGAAATTTTTCTAAAAACCTAACACTTAGAATTATTTTCACTATAAGTGTTAGAGACACTTTCTGACTTGTTTTCAGATTATAGTTTTCGCCACGACTTATTTACAAAAATATCGGAGGTGGGATTTCACAAAATAAAACGTGATACATATATATATTTAGTATATATTTTTCACCACATCACTTGTATAAGTGTTTACGATTATTTTGTGAACTACGTAAATATTATTTTTAGGGTAAAAATAATATTACTAAGTATTATTTTGGGAAAATCACATGTATTAAAATATAATATTTTTGGGAAGAATATTTATATTTTGAAGTTGGAAATAAAATATATTAAGTGAGACTTAATAGTGTAATCCGAAGTATACGAACACACACGTATTAAATCCCCCATCCTTGGGAAGGAAAATGACTACCAAGTATATACAGAATGTAAACACGAAATAGTTGCCTAACTATTTCCCAAAAAATTAAACCATAAAGCTAAGGCACGGCCGTCTGTCTAATAGAGTTAGTACGTGTAGGTCGTCACACAGCTGATTGATTTGGAGGCATACTTGGTAGAGACGCACCACTGTGAGTTCATGTCCCCCTTTTCTCTTAACTGTTTTCAGTTTTATAACTTCGGGGGTGAAATACATGTTACTATGATTACGAATGTTTCTTACATGGTATGGTCAACTAAGGAAGGAACTGTTAGGTTATGTGATTGGGTAGGTGAAACCTTAAGAACATTAGTCCTCATAGTACGATCGAGGGATACAAGTGATAGGCCTATTTGAGCATAACAAACCCCACCCATGCGCCCGCAGGTTGGACCATGTGGTGACCTTGTCTTAACACCACCCATGCGCCCGCAGGTTGGACCATGTGGTGACCTTGTCGTAACACCACCCATGCGCCCGCAGGTTGGACCATGTGGTGACCTTGTCCTATCCCCTCCCATGCGCCCGCAGGTTGGACCATGTGGTTACACATTAACTGATATGTTTCCTTATTTGCTTTCATACCAGAGTTTACAAAACATTCATACTTACAATAATTATAAAGGTTTATTCGCGCGCACATACTAAACACATGAACTCGCTCAACATTATTGTTGATTTTTCAACTTACATGTATTTCAGGGAATTAAAGGATCTGGCGCGGTATGACACGTTTTCCCGCTGCACTAGTTACGAGGTCATCCGGGTTTGGGGAATGTGACTCTTTCCTGGACAAGTTACAGTCCTTAAACTGTGTTTATGTCATGTTGATGTTTGTGATTGTTAAGACAATGTTATTGTATTTGGTTTTTAAAACTTAATTAAATGGATGATCTTGCATGGTTTTATTTCATATAGCTTTGTTATGGTTAAGCTATGGTATTAAGAAGTCACACCAAAATAACCACGCTTCCGCAAAGCCAGGGTGTGACAGCTTGGTATCAGAGCTCTGATCATAGCGAACTAGGATTCTTTCTCGAGTCTAGACTATGATCACTAGGGCTCTCTCACGAAAACATTTTTACACTGCATACCACTTAAGTCCAGATCCAAAACTTTTTACAAACAAATGTTGAGCACATTTTATTTATTATTTATAGGCTCAGTCTAGAAAGGCTGAGGCTCGGTCTGAGAGGCCGAGGCTCGGTCTGGGAGATCGAGGTAGTTGGCTAGTGGGACTAGGAGAATTGGCTAGTGGGACTAGGAAGAGCAGTCTGAGAGGCTGGGAGAATTGGCTAGTGGGACTAGGAAGAGCAGTCTGAGAGGCTGGGAGAATTTGGCTAGTGGGACTAGGAAGAGCAGTCTGAGAGGCTGGGAGGCTAGTGGGACTAGGAGAATTATTTGAATGCTTACTTGGTGACTTATGTGATTATATGATGATATGATTGATTGTTATACGTATGTGTGTTTGTGTTACAAACGTCATGCCTTCATCATGTAATAGAAAGATTGACACTACGAATCCCATGGCCATAGTATCAGACGACATAGTTTCATCGGAGCACGAGGTGTACATTTCCGATACTACCGACACAGACGATGATGACTTTCAGCCCTTTGCACTGCCTGATGTCGTAGCAGAGCCTGCTGATGGCCATCTTGTTGGGAATTTGCCACTCGCGGTGATCCTTGCTCCTGTGCCCTTGCCGCTTCTCTCGTTGTTGAGATGCCCCCCGACGTTGTCTCTGACGACGATAACGATCTATTAGAGGAGGACCCACTTGAGGGCGAGGCCCTATTGCTGCTGGTGATAGCCTACTGCTTGCTGACGCTCCTGCAGAGGAGGCTCATGCCCATTCACCTGTCCCAAACTCATTTGAGTCTGTGGCGTCCGCATCTTCGCATATACAGGGAGTGCAGCACCACTCACACGACGCCGGCCCTGTTATGGCGTCATCAGCTGCACCAGTTCCCGCACACAGCTTTGAGTTTCATCACGATATTGAGGATGATCCTGTTTTTCCACCTGGTTTTGATCCAGACCATGACATTGAGTTCATACACTTAGACCAGCCCTTGGAGGATCCTGTAACCCCTGTGTTTGTGGATCCAACTGATTTTGAAATGAAGTTTGTTGATCCGGAGCCAGCCATGGCCCCTGAGCCAGGCGTTGCTCCTGACCCCGCATTGGAGCATGACCCTGTTCATGCCGATGCACCTGCTGTTGCTCCTTGATTTATCATCTGCTTGGACGAGAGAAAATTTGGGGTAACTGTGCAAGACAATTTACTATTATGGGGGCCCACGTAATAACGACTTGTAGTGCACAGAAATCCTGGTGGACTCTGCGGGTCAAGCTAATGAAAACCAATATAGCAGGAAATATCTAAAACACGAATGACCAAGGCGAGGCGATGTAGCCTCGAGTTCATTCCATTACAAGCAACAAGCCAAATTGGCAAGCCTATGCGAAGGCTCAGAAATTTATTTCCCCACTCATACATTGAGTATATTTACGTGTGAAATTGGGTGATTACATGATGGCTTATGATGTTATATATCTCATAGATAATTGAAACGTTGTCAAACCCGCTTCATACCACTTCGACAGAAGAGAATGTCACCCGGACATGACAAAAACACCAGTACGTTGCCAAGGACAGAAGCCGAGCTGCAAGAACGCATCTCACAGGAAATGGCACGACATGAAGCCCTCCGCTCTAAGCACAGCGATGGCATTACTGGAAATAACCCTCCAACTGGCCGCACCTGTAAGTAGTTCCTGAACTGCAAGCCTTTGAACTTTGACGGAACAGGAGGCGCCGTTGCATTTGTTCGTTGGTCCGAAAGAATTGACTCCATTCTAAGAATGAGTAACGGTCCGCCCCAACAGAGTGTTACCTATATCTCGGGGTTATGTCTAGATGACACACTCTCAAGATGGAACCTTCAGGTTCAGACCCTTGGTACAGATGCTGCTTATGCACTGAGCTGGGACGAGCTCAAGGAAATGATGGAGAAGAAATAATGTTCTAGGGCTGAAATCCAGAAGCTTGACGCGGAGTTCTGGAATTGAAAATGGATGGACCAAAAATTCCTGAATACGTCCAGCAATCTCACGACTTGTCTAGGGTCGTCCCCTACTTAGTCGAACCGGAGTTCAAGAGGATTGAACGATTCATTTGGACACTTGCACCACGGACCAGGGGTATGGTTACTACCTCGAAGCCCTCAACCATTGCAGAGGCTATCAATATGGGTGGTTTATTTATAACATGAGATGTTATGTGATCGATTTATTTATAACATGAGATGTTATGTGATCGATTTATTTATAACATGAGATGTTATGTGATCGATTTATTTATAACATGAGATGTTATGTGATCAATTTATTTATAACATGAGATGTTATGTGATCGATTTATTTATAACATGAGATGTTATGTGTTGATATTGTTGTATACTTACGTACACTCTACTTACTATGACCTGACCAACGTGAACCATCTTTTAGAGGATGCCGCCGAGACGTCAAACACGAAGGCCTACCAATGAGGCAGAGCTTCAGCAGGTCATCGCGGCTGCCATCGCGCAATATGCCGCCTCTCAAGGAGGAACTAGCGGAAGTAATTCTGGCAATACCGGCAACAACAATCCACCTCATGGCTGTACCTACTGGCACTTCCTCAACCACGAGCCTCCAAAGTTCGACGGCACTGGAGGTGCCATAGCCTTTGCAAAGTGGATCGAAAGAATGGATTCCATCTTTCAAGTGAGTGGTTGTACGCCGGAACAACAAGTCCCATACGTTTCTGAGCTGCTTCTAGATGAGGCTCGATTATGGTGGAATCTTCAGATTCGTATAAAAGGCGCTGCTTCAGCGTATGCGTTAACATGGGGTGAGCTGAAAGGAGTGATGCATAAGAGGTATTTCTCCCAGACGGAAACCCAGAAATAGGAAGATGAATTTCGGAGCCTGATGATGGAAGGTCCGAAGGTGTTGGAGTACGTGCAACGACTTCATGATCTGTCACGAATTGTTCCGTACCTGGTAAAACCAGAACTGAGGAAATTGGAACAATTCATTTGGGAACTGGCACCTCAAGTCTTGAGCTTGATGACGACATCAACGCCACCAACAACTGATGCGGCAAGTAAGATGGGTTTGGCACTCGCTACGGAGGCACTTAGACTAGAAAAACTTACAAACCCTGCCAAGAAGAAGGAGTCTCAGGTAGAGTCATTCGGAAAGAACAAAAGGAAGCTCACTGAGGGTACCCGAACGAATAATGAGAACAAAAGAAAGGGTTATATGGGCACTCTGCCCAAGTGTAACACATGCCAGCGTCATCATTCTGGCCGACGTGGACTGAAAACATGTGAAGCTTGTGGGAAGAACGATCACTCGAAGGATTCTTGTTGGGCCACTATTGGTCAGGGAGCCAAGGAGGATTTGGAAACAGAAACAATAATCGTGGTGGTAGGAATGGATTGGTTATCAGGCAACAAGGCTGAAATAGTGTGTCACGAAAAGGTCGTTCGTATCCCGACCGAAGATGGAGAAACGATTGTGGTACATGGCGAAAAGCGCGATACGCCTTTAAGAATTATCAGCTGTCTGAAAGCGCGAAAGTGTTTGCAGAAGGGATGTGTTGCCTTCCTGGCACACATTGTGGATAAGAAGGCTGCCGAGCCAAGAATAGAAGACATCCCTGTCGTGAGGGAATATCCAGAAGTCTTCCCAGAGGACTTACCTGGACTGCCACCTCAGAGACAAGTAGAGTTCCGCATTGACTTAGTTCCAGGCGCCGCGCCTGTGGCTAAGGCACCTTATAGACTTGCTCCGTCTGAGATGCAGAAACTGTCGACACAACTTCAAGAGTTGTTAGACAAGGGATTTATCCGACCAAGCTTCTCACCTTGGGGAGCTCCGGTCCTGTTTGTCAAGAAGAAGGACGATAGTTTTCGAATGTGCATCGACTACCGGGAACTGAACAAGCTGACAATCAAGAATAGATACCCTCTTCCAAGGATTGATGATCTGTTTGACCAACTGCAAGGCTTAAGCTTTTATTCAAAGATCGACTTGTGATCTGGATACCATCAGTTAAGGATACAAGAGGAAAGTATCCCGAAGACAGCCTTCAGAACTCGTTATGGACACTACGAGTTCCTTGTTATGCCGTTTGGTTTGACAAACGCACCTGCAGTTTTATGGATTTGATGAATAGAGTTTGCAAGCCGTACTTGGACAAGTTCGTGATTGTGTTATCGACGACACCTTGATTTATTCAAGGACAAAGGCTGAGCACGAACAACATTTAAGAGCTATTTTGGAGTTGCTGAAGAAAGAACAGCTGTATGCCAAATTCTCTAAGTGCGAATTTTAGCTAAGTGAAGTCCAATTTCTTGGACATGTGGTAAATGGAGATGGAATCCATGTGGATCCAACCAAGATCGAAGCGATTAAGAATTGGGAAACGCCAAAGACGCCAACCGAGATTCGACAATTCTTGGGTTTGGCTGGCTACTATCGAAGGTTCATTGAGGATTTTTTTTAAAATCGCTCAACCTTTGACACTCCTCACGCAGAAAGATAAGAAGTTTGATTGGGGAATCAAACAGGAAGAAGCGTTCCAGATATTGAAGGATAAGCCCTGCAATGCGCCAATCTTAGCACTACCAGAAGGTACAGATGATTTCGTGGTATACTGTGACGCCTCGCGTCAAGGATTGGGTTGTGTGTTGATGCGACGCCAAAAGGTTATTGCTTACGCATCACGTCAACTGAAAGTGCACGAAAAGAACTATACCACACATGATTTGGAACTTGGCGCAGTGGTATTTGCATTAAAGATCTGGAGACACTACCTTTATGGTACAAAGTGTACAATCTTTACAGATCACAAGAGCCTACAACACATATTCAATCAGAAGGAGCTGAATATGAGGCAAAGACGATGGGTTGAGTTGCTGAATGATTACGACTGCGAGATAAAGTATCATCAAGGGAAGGCGAATGTGGTCGCCGATGCCCTAAGTCGAAAGGAGAGGATCAAGCCCATAAGGGTTAGGGCTTTAGAAATGATTATCCAAACCGACCTTTCCTTGCGCATTCGTGCCGCGCAGAAAGAAGCTCTCAAGGAAGGAAACCTTGAAGAAGAATATCTCCGTGGGATGGAGAAGCTTTTGGTGCCAAACGAGGAAGGAACGTTATGTTTTGAGAAAAGGATTTGGGTTCCTCTGTTTGGTAGTTTAAGGAAGGTTATTTTCGATGAAGCTCACAAATCACGGTACTCTATCCATCCATGAGCGGATAAGATGTACCAAGACCTCAAGGATTACTATTGGTGGCCTAGGATGAAAGGCGATGTTGCTGTATATGTGAGCAAATCTTTAACATGCGCTAAGATTAAAGCCGAATATCAAAAGCCTTCAGGACTCCTGCAACAACCTGAGATTCCCAAGTGGAAATGGGAACAAATCTCAATGGATTTTAGTACAAAGTTGCCAAGAACGCCGAAAGGCCATGACACTATTTGGGTAATAGTGGATCGATTAACAAAGTCAGCACACTTCTTACCTATCAGAGAGAAGGATAATACGAGCAAGTTGGCCGAAATTTACATGAGGGAGATCGTTACGCGCCATGGAGTACCTCTCTCAATCATCTCTGATAGAGACGGAAGGTTTGTGTCAAGGATATGGCAATCCTTCCAAGAAGCTTTTGGCTCACAATTAAATATGAGCACTGCGTTTCATCCGCAAACTGACGGTCAAAGCTAGCGAACGATACAGACTTTGGAAGACATGCTGAGAGCGTGTGTTATGGATTTGGGCGGTAGCTGGGATAAGCATTTGCCTTTGGTCGAATTTTCATACAACAACAGCTACCACACCAGTATTGGTGTCGCGCCATTTGAAGCCCTTTACGGACGCAAGAGCCGATCACCCCTATGCTGGGCTGACGCAGGTGATAGGCAGCTTGCTGGTCCCGAAATCGTCCAAGAGACGACATACAAGATTGCGCAGATTCGAAAACGCATCGAAGCAGCTCGTCACAGACAGAAAGCCTATGTTGATCCAAACCGGAAACACTTGGAATTCCAAGTTGGAGAAATGGTTTTATTGAAAGTTTCACCCTGGAAGGGTGTGGCACGCTTCGAAAAGCGTGGGAAGTTAAATCCGCGCTACATTGGTCCTTTCAGAATTTTGGAAAGAATAGGACTGGTAGCATACAAGCTGGACTTACCTACTGAACTCCACTCAGTTCACGATACATTTCATGTATCCAACCTGAAGAAAAGTCCAACTCAAGATACCATTGCCATTCCCATCGACGAGATTCATGTTGACGATACGCTCCATTTCGTTGAAGAACCGGTTGAGGTTACGGATCGGAAGGTAAACAAGACCCGCCGGAGCAGTGTCAAGCTCGTCAAAGTTCGTTGAAATGCCAGACATGGTCCTGAATACACCGGGGAGCGTGAGGACCGGATGAAAGAGAAATACCCCCACTTATTTCCTAAAAACCCTGCATCTACAAGCAGAACTTAAAATTTCGGGACGAAATTTTTCTAACGGGGGGAGAATGTGACAACCCTCACCAAACCAGGTATCCGTACGACTTAATTAATGATTAATTACTGCTTAATTACTGTGCTTACTTGAAATTACTGATGAACTGCTACTTGATTTCTGATACATGCATATACCTGCATCATACTTTACTTACCGTCACTACATTATTTACATGCTGAACCTTAGTGACAAACATGATGCACAAAAAGCACAGTAGCACTATAACGGATAACCTATTGAACATGCTGATAAAGCCAGCATCAGGCAGACACTGCCTCTAAGGCCTGTATGAGCCAGAAATATTTTGCTACACTAGTGGTGAGTGTAGGGATACAAGGGTTGTAGAACTGCGTCTCTAGGAATAAGTTTCAATGACTGGATGTGCCTAAAACGTGCTCTAAGCACAAAATTCAGCACTTTACCTAATAATTCAGCTTCCAGCTAACTAATAAAGTGCCAAAACATGAGAAAAATATTGCTAGACACTTTCCAAAGTGTCAGAAATGAGTTGTGTCACTAAAAAGGGTAATAACGACACTTTAAAGCTTTGTTAACGCTTTAACGGATTACTATCCAACCGAACAACCGGACTTTACCCGGAACCTGAAAATATTGTTATTTACATTGTTTATCTTTTTCTGAGCCAGTGTAGGGTCCCTAAATACCCTAACACCCGCCATAAAGCACAATACATTAGTAACCGGGTTAATCACTTAACTAACCTAGATTAACCTAACTATAACTAACTAATGGTTGGATTTGAACTAGTACCCCCCCCCCCCCCCTTAACCAACCGTCCCCATGAAGGGGGACACCTCTTGTCCTTGCAAGATTATAAAAATCTCACTTGTCTTATATCAAGAAGACATATGGTCTATTGGATAATTATCTTAAGCTTTGTCTATAAGTTCTTCACTAAACACATTTGTTCATTCACAACTCAAACTCAACAACACACTTCCTCTCTCTCTCAAGAACTCACGGCCGAACACCCCCCTTGAGCATCCATCATTTTCGAACTTGTTTCAAGCCATTCCAAGTATCTACAAGTGATAAGGATCGCGTATAAGGAACCTTGGTGCAATCGGAAGGCGAAGGACCTCGTTACATTGCTTTTATCCACTCACTTTGCGCTTAGATTCTTCCCTAGCCTCGAGCTAGTAGTAAGTTGCTCAAATCACCTCCTCGAACTATTTTAAAGTGGTTAATATGATATGTAACAGTTAAAAGTTATGAACATACAAGTTGAAGCTTAAAAGTCTACTAGAAATGCTATAAGTGTTGGTTAAAAGCTCATATGTTGTGTAAAACTTGTAGTATTTGATTTGTGTGATTATTTGGACCCGATCTATGTTGTGGTAGCTCAGATTGTCATTTAACCCGGGTTGGTCACGATCTTGGATCATGACATAAGGTTGTTTTGGAAGTAACAAGGGTTAAAGGGCGAAACTCTACCACACACATATCATGAACTTGTGTAAAAGCGATTTTTTTTTGTGAAATAGTGTTTAAAACTAGTAGATCTACGTATCTACAAGCGGTATTTTCAAAGGACCACGTGTCAAGAGAAAACATATTTTTAAAGACGGATCTTACACTAACACGAATGGTTTTTAGAACACACAAATGTGTAAACACTTGTGTAACACAAAGTTTCGACAAAATAACTATTTTTGAAAAAGATGACGAGAAGTTGTAAAGACGGAACTTCCATAAAAACGAGGTTTTTACAAAATCGGATAGTTTTATATAAAGATCCACTAAAAGTAATGGGATTTACTTCATAGTTTGAATAAATCTCAAGTTCATGAAATTTATGCGATTTATATATATTTTGACTAGTTTGTGGTTTGAACATTGTTTTGAATGAATGACAAAAATGGTTGGTTTGATTTATAAAAGAAAATGATACGCTTGAAAGCGTGGCCACCTCCAGTTACGGAGGAAACTCTGGCGAAATTTTTCTAAAAACCTAACACTTCGAATTATTTTCACTATAAGTGTTAGAGATACTTTCTGACTTGTTTTCAGATTATAGTTTTCGCCACGACTTATTTACAAAAATATCGGAGGTGGGATTTCACAAAATAAAACGTGATACATATATATATTTAGTATATATTTTTCACAACATCACTTGTATAAGTGTTTACGATTATTTTGTGAACTACGTAAATATTATTTTTAGGGTAAAAATAATATTACTAAGTATTATTTTGGGAAAATCACATGTATTAAAATATAATATTTTTGGGAAGAATATTTATATTTTGAAGTTGGAAATAAAATATATTAAGTGAGACTTAATAGTGTAATCCGAAGTATACGAACACACATGTATTAAATCCCCCATCCTTGGGAAGGAAAATGACTACCAAGTATATACAGAATGTAAACACGAAATAGTTGCCTAACTATTTCCCAAAAACTTAAAACATAAAGCTAAGGCACGGCCGTCCGTCTAATAGAGTTAGTACGTGTAGGTCGTCACACAGCTGATTGATTTGGAGGCATACTTGGTAGAGACGCACCACTGTGAGTTCATGTCCCCCTTTTCTCTTAACTGTTTTCAGTTTTATAACTTCGGGGGTGAAATACATGTTACTATGATTACGAATATTTCTTACATGGTATGGTCAGCTAAGGAAGGAACTGTTAGGTTATGTGATTGGGTAGGTGAAACCTTAAGAACATTAGTCCTCGTAGTACGATCGAGGGATACAAGTGATAGGCCTATTTGAGCATAACAAACCCCACCCATGCGCCCGCAGGTTGGACCATGTGGTGACCTTGTCTTAACACCACCCATGCGCCCGCAGGTTGGACCATGTGGTGACCTTGTCGTAACACCACCCATGCGCCCACAGGTTGGACCATGTGGTGACCTTGTCCTATCCCCTCCTATGCGCCCGCAGGTTGGACCATGTGGTTACACATTAACTGATATGTTTCCTTATTTGCTTTCATACCAGAGTTTACAAAACATTCATACTTACAATAATTATAAAGGTTTATTTGCGCGCACATACTAAACACATGAACTCGCTCAACATTATTGTTGATTTTTCAACTTACATGTATTTCAGGGAATTAAAGGATCTGGCGCGGTATGACACGTTTTCCCGCTGCACTAGTTACGAGGTCATCCGGGTTTGGGGAATGTGACTCTTTCCTGGACAAGTCACAGTCCTTAAACTGTGTTTATGTCATGTTGATGTTTGTGATTGTTAAGACAATGTTGTTGTATTTGGTTTTTAAAACTTAATTAAATGGATGATCTTGCATGGTTTTATTTCATATAGCTTTGTTATGGTTAAGCTATGGTATTAAGAAGTCACACCAAAATAACCACGCTTCCGCAAAGCCAGGGTGTGACAGATTGATAGCCTTTTTCTTGGACATTATCACCGCATTCATCATGGTTAAAGCATCTTCTCTTTCAGAATTTGTCTTTTGCAGACTATTCACCGTTCTGTTCAACACATCATACGATTCTTTCATATACTTAACATCGAACAACGATTTTTCTTTCATCTTTTCCTACTCAATATACTTCTCATCTTTTTCTTCACAGAGTTTGCATGGTTCCAAGTATTTTAGACAAGGTTTTGTGACTTCAACAATTTTTTCAATTTCGACCACTTTCTCAACTTCAACCACCTTCTCAGCTTCAACTACCTTCTCAGCTTCAACCACCTTCTCAGCAACTTTAACTTCTTCACTTTGTTCAGACTTCTCTTCCTGAGCAACATTCTCGCATTTCACGTTTTTCTGATCTTTTGCTACTCGCTTCTCCTTTAGTTTCTCTAATCTATCTGCAAAATAAAATTTAAAACTTTCAGGAGATAACTGAGCTTTTCCAATGTTTATTTGAATTTCTTCTTCATCATCACTGCTATCAGTTGATGATTGATCAAAGACTTTTGTCTTTTCTGAGCTTTCTTCTGAAGAAACAAACTCTCCTTCTTGGTTTTTCTCATCACTAGCAAACACTTACATCCATTCCTTTATCAAATCTGGTTCTTGAACTATTTGTGCAATGAATGCTCCAAGATTTGAATCAACCAGAACGTATTTATCCCAGCTAAATCCTTCTGGCAATTTTTCATCTTCTTGATTAACCAGGTAAGCTTTCTTCTTTCCATCTTCAATAGCATTGGATGATGACGGTTGTTCAGCAACTTGTTGATATATAGCTTTCCGATAATAATCATTATTCTCGAACGGATTCTGAGCACCTCCTGCTTCTCAATTAGTACATTCCCTCTTGAAATGTCCTTTTTCCCTGCATCGAAAACAAGTAACTTTAGATTTATCAAAACCCAAAATAGAAACATTAGCATCACGAAAGTCATCTCTTCCTGTAATCAGCTTAAATTTTTCAGCTCTCCTCAACACACTCGCTAAACACCACTTAATATCCATAAGCTCCATTTCCTCAGCATCAATCTGATCGTAATCCTCTTTTGTCAACATAGGATTTCCGATCCTTCCTGCAACCAAACCTTCATATGATTCTAACACTGTAGCTAGTAATGCCATGTGACCTTTAGCGACTTCTTCAGAGAAATTTTGACCGTTCTGAAGATGCAACACAATGTTGCAGTGTAACACATTACCATTGCTGCTGTTTGAGCTTTGGAACTGATGACTAGAGATTGAAACATTCGGGTTAAAACTCGAATATGAAGAAAATCCACTGTTGCTAATTGGACTTTGATTAACTTATCCGGGTGAGTTTTCTGCACTGAAAGCGGTTTGGATCTTCGGACTTGCTTCAACATTCTGAATATTTCCTTTGTAATACATCTTGATGTCTTGTTGTCCACTTGGATTATTCATTCTTGCAATCTTTTGTTGTTCAAGATCTTGACCTTCAAGCTTTTCAATGAACTGAGATATTGTCAATTTATCATATTCTCTAGTGTTTTTCAAGATCATCAGATATGTACCCCATTCTTTTTGAGGTAAAGCATCAGCCAATTTGTCAACCCATTCTTCTCGATCTGTTGATATCTAACAGTGACATTGATCGCACTAAATGGCAATATCTTTCAATCAGCTTCTTTGTAGATTCACCCTGCAAGCTTGTAAACAAGTCAAATTCTTTCTTTAATAATGATTTCTTACTCCTGATCATATCCGTACTTCCCTCAAATTTAACTCGAAGTGCTTCCCAAATCGAACGTGAAGTACTATCGTGTTGCAGTAATATGAAAATGTCTTCTTTCACAGCTTGCTGGAGTAGACTGATCATCATCTTTTCTGCCTTGTACATGTCTCTCTCTTTGTCTGACAATTCAGAAATAGTTTTTATAACTCCCACATCCGTACGAGGCTTAACATAATTTTTCTCAATACACTCCCAAGACCTCAAATGATTTGCTTGAACCCAATTTTCGAACCGGTCTTTCCAACCATAGTATTCTTCAATGCCCATTAGCTTCAGGGGTTTTTGCAAAGTTCCTGTTTCATTTTCCATGTTCACGCTCTGAGCAATGGTAACAGGAGTACTCAGAGCAGTAGCAAACGCGTTGTAAAACTCTTCTTCCATGTTTCGGTAAAATGTTTCACAAACTCAGCTTTCAAACTAAATGAACTCTACCGAATTAACTTTGGTGCGAAATAGACCCTTTTCAAGTGAAATGACCAAACGAATTGGTTCAAATGAAATGGATCTTTATGCAATCTCAAACGAAATGGACACAATTTTACGAAATGGATGATTTCGTACGAAATGGCACAATTTTCAAACAAAATGACAATCTGGTGCGAAATGGAATCTCACTTCATGCGAAATGGATCAATCCTTCAAGCGAAATGAACGATTTCGTGCGAAATGACAATCTTTCAAACGAAATGAAAGTTCAATCCGTGCGAAATGGTGCTGACGTCATCCAATCGGCCATATTTTTGTCAAATTGATCAGGTTTTAGGTTGATTTTAGATCTAATTCTTTCAAGGATTCGTTAAACACTGTTTCGCACGTTATACGTGAAAATTAGCCCATTTTAACCATGAAATCTTGTTTAATTTTGAAAAGAAGGTGTAGAAGTTAGAATTTTGATGAAATCAAGCTGAATTCGGTAAGAACTCTTCAACCTGGCTCTGATACCACTTGAAGGATCATTTGCACGACCAAAACGAGTCGTATAGAAGAGTTCAAATTAATACGAGAGGCAGAAACTAACGTATCGACTTTGAAACAACTTGATATACACTCTAATTGTCTTGTTTATTGATATAACAATGTTTTACAGCGAGTAGACACTTCGGCACCGGAATCAGATCGTTACAAACGGAATGGACAAGTCAGGTATTTATAGGTGAGCCATTTCGTGTGGAATGGGCAAGACTCATTTCGTGCGAAATGGACACTGTCCATTTCGTGCGAAATGGCCTTGTTCCATTTCGTGCGAAATGGTCACAACCTACATATTTCTCGTTTTTCTCGTTCTACGTGACTTGATCTATTCAACCTATTACAAGACTCGATACACGACGAAGTCGACAGACATATGCACCAACAGGTATAATACCCCAAATATCATCACACACAAAGACATAGTATATCAGAAATAGAAAATCTTTCAAATAAGATTTCGGGGGTTACCCATATATCCGAGAGATGTTCCCCACGAAATAAGTAAGTATTGATATTTAGGTTTATATCTCGAAAAAAATCTACTGAATGTATAAAAACCTACTGGTATATCATTAGTGAGATCGTTTATCACATTTGACTTACCAATTCTTTAGCGTGCTGTGATAGTCCACTGATGTACTATCATTTCCTCTTTTTCTCAACAAAACCCATTTTTGAATTTTTCGATGTTTTTGGATTTTTAGATTTATCATTTTTCGGATTTTTCAAATTTTCGAAATTTCTAAAATTTTTACTCCCCCTAAAATCAAACTATGTTTCAATTTATGTTTTTGAAGGAAAATTTGAAAACAAACTGTACAAATAAAGTGACAACTGATTTGAATTGCTTCAATTCGCCATCCACTTGGCTTAAACAATTAGAACTCCCCCTGACAACAAACTTTTTTCCCATTATGATTTCAAAACACTCAAGTTTGTTTTAATCAAAATGGTTTTTTCGGAAAATAAGTTTTGTTGATTCCTTTTGTAAAATTGGGGATAAATTCATCATTTTGTTCTTTTCAACCATTTGTATGAAAGTTAAATCAAGTTCAACTTAATGACCTTGATTAACCACTTGTAGGTGAAAACCAATTTTTTCAACCACTTGTAGGTTCACTTATCAATTATACCATTTGTAAATTGAAATATGACAATTTTCAATTTTTCAAGAAAGATGCCGATTCATGCTCCACGATTACCAACTTGGAAGCTCCGGCAAGTCCAGATTTTACTCATGATAGGTTCTATCCCATGACGATACGAACATGGGTGAACCATCTTCATCTGGTTTACACTTTTTCTTCTCATAAAATTCCTTTACCCCTTTGACCTTTCCGTCAACCATTTTTCCAAAAATATTTTGAACCTTGGGGTTAAAGGCTTTTTCAACATCAAATTCTTTCTTTTCAGAAAAGAATTGATTTGAAATTTCAACTTTTCCAATTTTTGATTTTAAATTTTCAGCCCGCAATGGTGGAAAATTTGCATCATCCAATGGCGGAACTGAATTTTCTTCTTTTATTACAACTTGTGGCTCCTCTGACTTTGACGAGTCAGATTCATCGCCAGAACTAATGTCTGATTTCTTAACAACCCACTTTTGGTTGTTAAGATTCACTTTTCTTCTGTAAAAACTTTTTGAACACTCACCAACTTCAAACTTTGAATTTTTGAAAACTTTAAATTGTTTGGTTGGTGGTTCATTCTCAACCATTTTTTCTTTCAATTTAAGAGAAACTCCCTGCTTTGTGTTGGATGCCTTTGGATAGTTCAAGGCAATGTGACCAACTTTGTTGCATTGATAACAGGTTCTTGTCTCCTTCTTCTGATCAACGTCCTTCTTCATTCCCTCTTACTTCTTAGCAAGGAATTCTTTGTGAACAAATGCTCTTTTTCTTCTTCAGATGATGTTTCTGAAACAAAAACAGTTTTTGGTTTATAAATTTTCTCATTTTTATGATTTTCTGGTGGAATAAAGCCTAGACCTTTCTTTTTGAAATTATCGTTATGGTTTGGTTTCTTTTGAAAACCAGAACCAGAACTGTAACCTTTTTTCTTGTTTAATCTTTGTTGAACTCTTGAGGTGTATTGTTTAGGTTTTTCAGTAAGATTTACATCTTTTATTTCAGAAATATTAATTTCTGTTAGTTTGAAAACCTTGTTGATCATTTCAGTTTTAACACCTCTTATTGGAAATTCTTCATTAGAATATAATTTGTCAGAATCATTCAAAGTATATGCTACTTTGAATGTTTCGTCATTCAAATTATTTTGTGATAACAGAAAATCTTTATTGTAAACCCTTTTGCCCTTTTTGACTGTTGGACTTGAAGTGTCGGACTCAGACTTTGACTCCTCCGTTTCATCTTTTTCCAACACCTGATCAACCACTTTCTTAATTAACCCGGACTCATGATCAGTGTCGGATGATGTGAAAGTGACATCAATGTTGTCTGGCAAGTTATCTGAAGGCTCAGATTCCCACTGTAAATTGGTTGCCTTTTTGACTCTTTTTGAATTAGGATTTCATGGAGAATATCCATTTTCAAGTAGGGGTGGACACTTGTTATAACAAACACTTTGGTTTTTACCATAATTATGCAATTCAGTATCCTCTTTTGTTTCAAAATTCTTCACTTCAGATGTTTCTTCTTCAAACGCCTTCATGCCTTCCACTGTAGGGTAAATCCTGTCAATCACATAAGAAGAACATGAGTAACTTTTCAATAACCTGTTTACTCTCTTGGTTTCTATCCTCTGAGTTTCCAATTTCTGTTCAAGCTCAACACACATCTCAATGTAATAATTGCGATTTTCTGCTTTGTCATGTATGCTCCATTGAGTGTCTTCATAGCTGTTGCTTGTTCACTGCTTGACTGATTATATTGATTGATAGCTTTGTTTAAGACATCATACGATTCTTTCAGTCTGTTCATGTTATGAATCAACTCGTTGTTGCGCTTTTTCATAATCTCACAGTTTTCACATTTCTCAGACACTTTTTCTGCATCAGCTTCCTTTTCAATCTTGAAAGCTGGAATTTCTTTGATCTGCTTCTTTATCACTCGGACATCTTCATCATCATTGTTATCTCTCTCGGCTAGAAATTTTAAGTGCTCTTTCATTCTTTCTGCATAATACGAATTATCATCATCACTATCATCTTGTTTTTTAACCTTCTTCCTTGTCACTCGAACATTTGCATCTCTCTTGGCTAGATATTTTAAGTGCTCTTTCATTCTTTCTGCATAGTAATCATCAATACTATCTTCCTTAATTTGAGCAACAAAAGCTTTATGATCTGAAGTTCTGTTAGGATCATAATCATCCCAACTGAAACCTTTTGGAAGTCTTTCATCATCTTGATCTGTCACACATGCTTTACTCTCAGCTGAAATATATTTGTCCCAGCTAAATCCTTTTGACGATATTTCATCATCTTGATTAACTAGATAAGCTTTCTTTGGTTCTTCAATCTCCTTCCTTGCATGTGAAGTTTGTGGTGATTGTTGTTGACACGGCTGTTGAGCAACTTGATGATAAATCGCTTTCCGATAATAGTCATTGTTTCCGAAAGGATTTTGAGCTCCACTTGCTTCGCGGTTTGTGCATTCTCGCTTGATATGCCCTTTTTCCCTGCAACGAAAACAAGTAACTTTAGATTTATCAAAGCCTAAAGTAGAAACATTAGCATCACGGAAATCATCTCTTCCCGTAATCTGTTTAAACTTTTCAGCTCTTCTCAACACGCTAGCCAAACACCACTTTATATCCATAAGTTCCATCTCCTCAGTATCAATTTGATCGTAATCCTCTTTTGTCAACATAGGATTTCCGATCCTTCCTGCAACTAAACTTCCATAAGACTCTAACACAGTCACCAACAAAGACATATGACTTTTGGCTATTTCTTCATAGTAATTTTGATCATTCTCAAGATTTAATGCAATGTTGCATTGTAGGACTTTGCCATTCTTGGTTGCTGAAAAATTTGGATCGAATGATGGATATGAAGAAAATCTAGTTTTGCTATTTGATCCTTGAGATGATCCTCCAGAAGAACTTTTTGCATTGAAAGCAGTTTCAATTTTTGGTGCAATGTGGGTCTTATCACTAGTACCTCCTTTGTAATACAGACCAATGTCTTGTTCACCATCAAAGTCCTTCATTCTTGCTATCTTTCGTTGTTCCATCTCTTGAGCTTCGAGTTGTTCAATAAACGTGCTCAGCGTTAGATTGTCAAATTCAGGTTTATTTTTCAACATCATAAGATACGTGCCCCAAACATCTTGCGGCAACGCATCGGCCAACTTTTCAATACATTCTTCATTATCTTTCGTGATATTCAATCTCTTCATGTTCATCACCAAATTGCAATATCTTTCTATAATCTGCTTGGTGTTTTCAGTTTTTAATCCATGAAATAGATCAAATTCTTTCTTCAACAGCGACATTTTGTTCTTGATCATCTCTTTACTTCCAACAAACTTCGATTTTAGTTCTTTCCATAATGAATGTGCACTTCCGTTGTGTTGTAGTAAAATCAAGATTTCTTCCTTAATCGCTTGCTGCAAGAGACTAACCATCATCTTTTCACTTTTGTAATTCTTTTTCTCATCAACACTTAGATCTTTAATATCAACCTTCTCTTCGTTGTCCTTAACCGGTCTAATATATCGATATTCAATACATTCCCATGCATCTAAGTAATTTGCTTGAACCCAATTTTCAAAACGTTCCGCCCATCCACTATACTCCTCAATACTCATAAGCTTAGGCGGTTTTTGCATGGTGGCCGTTTCATTTTCTAACATCACATTCTGAGTCATAGTGATCGGGGTTGCAAATGCGTTGTAGAATTCGTTCTCCATAATTCGGTTATAAAAAATTCACAAACACAGACTTTCAAATGAACTGATGACTTTCACACGATCTGGAAACAAATTTCAAACGAACTGGATGATGTTTCACACGATCTAGGATTGTTCCACACTACCTGGACAACTTGGTGCGAAATGGTGCAATTCGTGCGAAATGATAACTCCTTGATGCGACCTGAGTGCAATTCGTGCGAAATGGGATGTTGTTTCAAGCGAAATGGATCTACTTCTCCTAATTCGTGTGAAATGGGGTGTTGTTTCAAGCGAAATGGATCTACTTCTCCCAATTCGTGCAAAATGATTGCCTTTTCAAACGAAACTGATGACCTATTGACCAACTCGTGTGAAATGGAATGGATTTTCACACGACCTGTGACTTAAATCATACGAATTGATGCTGATGTCATACAATCGGCCATGTTTTTTAAAAAATTGATCAGGTTTTAGTTCGATTTTAGGTCTGATTCTTTCAAGGATTTGTTAAAACAGTATTTCGCACGTTATATGTGAAAATCAAGCCATTTTATCCGTAAAATCTTGTTTAATTTTGAAAAATGTGAAGAAAGTGAGTAGAAATCAGAAAATTTCGGTGAAAAACGGCTGAAATCGGTAAGAACTCTTCCTCCTGAGCTCTGATACCACTTGTAGGATCGTTGTGAGACCCAAACGAGTCGTTCAGAAGAGATCTCGTCCAATACGAAAGGTGAAATCAGACGTATCAGAGTTATTTCAGTTGATTTGCACTTAGAATCACTTAAACTATCTCTTGTATTGATTTGATGACGAAATACAGCCTGGAGATACTTCGGCAGAGCTTCGCTACCGGAAACCAACGTTACAAATGAAATGACCAAGCACACTATATATAGGCAGACCCAGTTCGCATGGAATGGTCTCATGCGACCTGGCCAGTGCCAATTCGTACGAACTGGACATGTTCCATTTCGTGCGAAATGGCTCCATCCTACATATTTCTTGATTTTCTCGTACTTCGTGCCCTGATCTATCATTTTATTTACAAGACTCGATACAAGATGAAGTCGACAAGCATATGCACCAACATGTTGATAACCAAAGGGATGCCTGTTCACTTTTGGTTTAGAAGGCTTTTTGTAAACCTCATAAACGTGTAGGACCCTTGGGTATGGTGGTTGACCTTTACCTCTTTGGTATTGGTTAGCAGGGGGTACATCAGTCACCTGAACTTCTCTTTTGACAGAGGTTTGGTTCAGGTGTTTGAACTGGCACAAACAATGGTTGTTTCTTAACATGTGTTTTTGATGAACTCATGAGTGTTTTTGATGTGTACTCTTCCTTTTTGACCTCAAAGGATTTTAAATACACACACTCCTGAGTGGAATGGTTTGATTTTCCACAGATGGTGCAGCTCTTTGAAGGCACAACGGTACTTGTTTTGTTAATGTCATAAGCTTTCAAATGAAAACAATCTTTGGTCAAATGATTTTTCTTTTCACAGAAATCACAAAACAAGTTTTTAATCTTTTCTTTTTCTTTTCTTCTTTTCAGACTACTTTGCAACAAAGTTTTGAACCACTGTTGGGATGTCCTTAAGAGGAATTACCTTGGCCTTAGGAGCTTTGACACCATCCACAGTTGTGAAGTCCCTGGGTTTGAAATTTTCAAGGATGTCACACTCATCAGACCATGTGGGTTTGAATTGTTATTTCTCAATCTCCTCAAAAGTTGAGGACCCCACAGATCTTTCCAAAGTGATTTTGTTGCCAAGTTTATCAGTTATTTTAACTTCTTGACCATCCTTGTTAGTGGGTATAATTTCAACAGTGGTTTGAACAAATTCATTTACAGTAGTGTTTTCAACTTGGTCATGTTTTTTGAACCCTACACCAAATTTTACATTGCTTTTGATATGATTTTCAAGCATAACTTCATAACCTTTGCAGGATTCCACCCATTTTCACAAGTGATTTGGGTGGATTCCAACTCCTTTTTACAGACTTGATATTTTTCTATCATGGTCTGGAGTCGGTCCTTGGTTATGCTATGCTCTTGTTTGAGGCTGCAAATCTCATTTTCTTTTTCAGACAATTTGATTTTCAATTCTTTTAAAGATTTTTCAAATTGTACTTCATCATTTAACAATCTATCTCTAAGGTTTTCATTCACCTCCTTAATGTTTACAAATGCTATGATGCATTTGTCTGAACAAACGTTTTTAAGAACCTGGGGTGATACCTTAGTTACAGCCATCATGGCACAATCACAGAGATGTTCACTTTCTTCTGGCTCTTTCTCTTTTTTTTCACCTTGTTTCTTTTCCTCTTCTTCAGCAGACCAGGGGTCAGACAGTGGTTCTACCAGGGGTTCTGAATTTTCTCCCAACAGTATTTCACCAGCAACACCAGTAACCACTGCTTCAGCAATTGTATCCACTGTTTCTTCATTTGGCTGTCCTTCTTCAGTTTCCAGCCCTTTTGGTATAGAATCTAATGCTGCAAAACAGAAATCATCACTAGAAGCATCATTTTTAGCATAGAGTGCAAAATTTTCATCACCTAACTCATCAGGTAAGCTACTCCAGTCAACAAAGCCTTGGGTGAAAAAGCTTTGCTGATCTAGTTGAACCACTACTGGTGTAGCTTGTTGAGGTGCAACTTGTTGCACCTGTACCTGTGGAGCTGGGGCCTGGACATACTATTTCTGAGGAACAATGGTTTGGACATAGTGAACAGGAACATGGGTTGCAAGGTGTGCATAGTGAGCAGTGTTTACATGAGCAACAGGGGCATATTAGGAATAATGCACAGTGGTTTGGTTATTTTGTGGTCTTGGGCTAGGACTAGGATGTGTGATGATTGGTCCACCAGTTTGACTCCTGCACTCTCTAGCAAAATGACCTAACCTATAACACTTGTAACATTTTATCTTTGATTTATCCAACCCTACTTTCAGATGTGACACCTGTGTCACTTCAACCATCAAACAAATACCAAACCAATGAAATATCGTATTTCATACTTGGGATTTGTATAAATATGTGTATCATTTGCACATATCAATTCTTGATCGATTTCGAGCTCTAAATCGCTTTCTGGAAGGTTATACGCGAACTGATGCGTAAATATAACCAGTTTAATGCAACAAACACTCCAGAACAGTGACATAGGCTTAACATACCTTAAACAAACCTTATATAACTTAGAAATAAGTTTTGGATGGTTTGGTGTGTCGAAATCAAGTTTATTCGCTTACAGGGACTAATTTCGACGAACTGCGAAAGTATGCCGATTCGTACTGTAACGAACATTACGGAACATGATCATAAGTTAAACATACCATAAATATCCTTTACATAGCTTAGAAATAGGCTTTGAGGGGTTCGGTATGCTAAAATAAACTTTATTGATCAATAGGGACTAAAAGCATCAAAAAGTGCATAAGTTGGCATTTTCGCGCATATCTTACGTTCTGAATATATCCGGACATCCAAAAATTTATGTAATCATTAAGATATTTTATTTTAGTGATTGGCATGATAAAATTCCATTCGTCGCTTAATTTGGATTGTTTTTGCGTTCATTACGATTTTCGTCATAATTAACCAAACAACGCAACCGTACGGCCAAACGAACCGACATCCGAGATATTTTTGAGAATATTTCAAGTTCCCTATACTTTAACTTCATTTTAGAGCCTTGAAATGAGGTTAACGGGGCTCAAACGTGCCAAAAATGCATCAAAATGCATGATTTTCAAGTGCAGGGACTTGTTTTGACATTTCTGCCAAAGTTTGCTAGGCCTGGGGCGTAAGCCTTGATCAATTCTTACGCGGCCGGCGAGAGCCCATCAGACAGAAAATTCATTTTCAGCATTCTGGTCGAATTTCAGGGGTTTTTATGTAAAATTTTCAATATCTTAGGCTGAAATTTGATGGTTTTTAGCATCCCATTGTATTCTAATACCTTGGGCCCAAGTGTAAGGCCAAGATTCAAGCTCTTTTTTCGATGAACGATCCTAACGGTTCTTGGTTTTCCATAAATATCCACCCCCCACTTCCATTTTCTTTCACACATGATCTGAATTCTCTAAGTTGGAGCTTGAAAAGCTTCCTACCTGAGAATCTATAGATCATTTCTCCATTGCTTGGACCCTTTGTAAGCTTCTTTTGTTCTTTTATTGCATTTTTAAGTGGGAAAGTCAAACAGTGTTTGACTTTCTGCATTGACCAGTTTATGGTCAACACGAAGTTCATTGAACTTCGCAATGTGAGCGTAATCACGATGGTTATAGTCCCTAGTGACTATACCTACTGATTACCACGTTGATTAGGTGTAGTGACAAGTCGTAGTTTCGGCCAAAATGCATATTTAAGCGTATTTTGTAACCAAACTACTCTTGGGTATCAAAACCGTCTGTTTTGATATCTAACTTGTTTTCAAACCTTGTTAAACATGTTTAGCTCGTCACTTTTAGATTAGTGCTTATATAGAGTCGTAAGTCAAGCGGTCTAAACAACCGCTTAGACTTTCGAACTAGACCCGTTTGGTCAATCATTAGGATCCGACCAAACATGTTTAGTGACCATAGTTGTATAGGGAATAACCTTCCGAGGTTATACCTTATGGTCACTTAGTTTAAGTAGTTGTATGATAGGTAGTTTATATGCCTTAGGTAAATGACCAAAATGCCCTTTTTATGCATAATTGATATTTAAGCATATGTAACCCAAACTTTTGTCACTTAACTGATTATGAAACATAATTAAACATGTTTAGGCGCTATTGGTGGGATATACTGAGTATGATGATGATGATGATGAATTAAACATGTTTAGGCATATAATACTTGTCATAGGACTAGTTAGGCGTTCTAAACGCGTTTTACGTGAACGACGCGTTAAAGTAGCATAAGCTACCTAAATAGGTCATAATGGGTCATAAGCACTTAGGTTAGGTTTCAATTTAGTATGTAGGCTTTGTTAAACCATATCATATGAGTTCCAATACTCAATTGGTTTACCAAACCTCATCCTATCCGATCTCCCGATTTAGGTCCGGTTTATTTACGTAGTTACCTATATTAGGTGCCGTTTGATTTTCAAGATCCCTCTAGCTTGCTTGGTAGTTGTTCAAGACTTCTAAGCATCCTCAAGTGAGTACATAGTCCCCTCTTTTACTGTTTTCAAATGTTTTGGGGTGAAGCATGTGTACCTATTTGTTATGTTCTTGTTTTCAAAAGTATAATTGATTATACATATTAGTACTTATCTTTTTACAAACTGAATGATTATTTATGGTTTAAACTCTAATTTTTCCAAAGATTATAAAATTAAATTGTTGGATAGTACTTATTTTATGTTCACCAGACCGGTTGGTAGTATGATATAGCGCTATAGGATTTGACACCCCATTCCTGATGTCATGGAATGTCAGAAACCAATATTTTATCCAAATAGGGATTGTCTTTGTAGTATTTCTATAGTCTCCTAGGTGTATTTTGATGCACTAGGTTTGGTTGAATTCTTAAATCACATTTTTATTGTATATTTTATTATACTCCCAAAAGTATAGTTTGATATGCTCTCATATGTGATATTGTACAAAACAATATATATTTTGTTAATTACCAAAACATAGTTAATATGTTATTTATCAAAACCAAAAGCATAGTTTGATATGTTATTTATAAAACCAAAACATAGTTTAATATGTTATTTATAAAACCAAAAATAGTTTAATATGTTATTTTATAAAACCAAAACATAGCTTGATATGTTATTTATAAAACCAAAACATAGTTTAATATGTTATTTATAAAACCAAAACATAGTTTAATATGTTAATTAGAAAACCAAAACATAGTTTAATATGTTATTAATAAGTCCAAAGTGTACTTTTGATATACTACTGAAAATTATTATTTTAACGACTAAAGTATATTTAATATACTGTTTGTTTAACGATTGGGTTTTGGTTAGTGTTTAGATAACGGGACGGGTGTAATGTGATGAAAACATGGTAGATACGCAGTTGGTACTTCTTATATATAAGTGTTTTCATCACATTACATACCGTGGCATTATTTAGTACACTTGGGTAAACGATTTTGAAACTAAAATATATTTTGATATATTACTTATTCGACTTTCTTAAAACCAAAGTATATTTTTATATATATTACAAACCTTTTTATCAAAATGTTGTTTTACAAACAACGTATTTTATTTAAACTCATTTTACTTAGTTATTTATTTACCTATACATTATTTTGTTATATCATCTGATTTCTTATAAATTTTGGTATGATTTACAAAAGAAAATATTTTTAAGATTCATGACTATTTTTGATTAAATATATTTTTCTCTAAACTTACAAGTCATGAATCCTATTATAAATAAAACCTATGTATCTCACAGACATTTTTATGCTGACGTACCTATTTTCACACATGTTTCAGGTGCTGTTAGGTGATGATTGATGATGTATGCTACACTTAGGATGGACTCATGCCTTAGTGACTTTAAAACTTGAAAGATAATATTTGTAATTATCTGATTTGTAATAGAACAAGGAGTTCAATAATTCAATAAAACGAAATTATTTAATCCATGGTTGTGAAACAATGATTCTGTTACAACACTCCCCGACATTTCCGCCACGTTTTGTTGTTTTACGTGGTCGGGGAGTGACAGAAAAGTTGGTATCAGAGCCAATGGTTATAGGGAATTAGGTTATTAGTAATGCTTTGACCTAGACTATAACCTTCCTAGGACCCTAACACAAGATTCTTGTGTTTAGATCTTAAAACAATACCGTCACTTATCCTTAGGTGACAACCACAACAAGAACATAAATTTCGAATCGGCTTTGAAAACTAATCATCTGTTCTAGGATGATTGATTACTAGGTTTTGAACCTTCTAAGTTTTCAAAATCTCGTCAAAGTTTTGAACCTTCCGTCCACCATTTTTAAAGAGAGGAACGACGAGAGTGATATATCCATCAAAGAGAGAAAGTGAGAGAGAGAGAGAGAGAGACGCAGAAAAGGTCCTAGATAATGGTTGGAGATGATGGTAACTGTGGTGGTGGCTAGATCTATCTGCAGCGGCAATGGATGGATCTGATTTGTTTCCCAGGGTTTCCAAAACTGGTGAACATGAGGGTGACGATGGTTGCTATTGTTAACAAAAATGGTGAATTCGGTCAATTAAGGTACGTATTTCCTCTTAGGGTTTCGAGTTTTGAGCTGCATTTGTGGATTTAGAACCGATTTTAGGGTTTTATTGGTTGGGTTTTGATGATTGGTGCTGTTGATGGTGTTGTTGTTATTGAAGGTGGTGGCAACGATGGGTGTGTTGACGACAGAGAATGATGATGATGGTAGTGGTTTATGGAAATATAGATGGTGGTGTTTCAGTTCAGTTCAGATGGTGGTTGTTGTTGTGGCGGTAGTGACCATGGTGGTGTTTTGTTGTATAGGTGGGTGATGGAGGTTGTGGTATTTAGACGGGTTAAGGGTTGAAGGAGTTAGGTTTAGGTGGCTGAGGTGGGGGTGGCTGGAGATGGAGGTGGGTGGCTATGGTGATGGTGGCCTGCTGTTTTTAGAAGACAAAGGAGTTCGTGGGTCCCATACTTTTAATAATAATATGAGTGTTTATAATATTTGTTTTTTAATGAGAGGGGTAAATAAGTAATTTCACATGGACTTAACAGCAGAAACTAACGGACATCCACTCTAGGGACTATCCAAGTAACAACTTGTCAAACCATAGGGAACACTAGTGTAATTTTCAAAATGTGGGGACTATATGTGTTATTTTACCAAACCACAGGGACTATCCGGGCATTTTCCTCAAAAAAATCATAATGTTTCAATTATTTAGATGACGATTTAGATCAAACTCAATAACTACTAAAAATATTTCCATATCAGCATCAATTAGGTAGAGAGACAATAAATAAACCATCCAGCAACTACATGTAGTGGAATAACTAAAAGAAATTAAAAAAAGGATTGGTTGTAGAGTAACTGGGCCCCACATGGGATGTAATGCCTGTGTCCCTCGACTTTTAGCTTTTGTCACTTTTAGCCCCTATACTATATGCAACTTATCACTTTTGAAGCTTTTGATGCTTGAAACTTTGTGAGTCTATTATGCTATGAGACTATGATTCTATGGTACTTGGAAACTATGATTCTTGATACTTGATACTTGATACTATGGAAACTATGATGCTATGATACTATGATTCTATGAAACTTGATTCTAAGATTCTTGATACTTGGAAGCTAGATTCTTGACTCTTGATACTTTGGTGCTTGACTATTGAGGCTCGTGAAACTTGAGACTTGGTTGAACGAGGGACTGGAATCTTGTCACTGGCGGAAACTATGAAACTATGGAAACTTTTGTGTTAATAATATAATCTAGTTATGTGATACTATTACCCAATAATGCGCAACGCTTAATCTAACTCGCAAAACGAATCAAAGTCGGTTAAACGGAAAGGATGGGATTGACCAAATGGCAATCCGATCGGATGACCATTCGATCGGATGACCATCAGATCGGATGACCATCCGATCGGATGACTAACCGATCGGATGGCCATTCGACCGAGATGCCATCCGATCCGTGCACACCGCCTCACACTCTCTCCCTCACACTATAAATAGGCCTGTCACATCATTCTCACTGATGTGACAGCCTCACTCGATCCAGCCACACGCACTCCTACTTTTCTTCATTTCTCAGCAATTTTGGTACGTTTTACACTAGACTCTTGTACATCTTTGATCTACATGTCATTCTCTACATGATTCTCCTTTGAAATCTCAGTTTTCACCGTGAAATCTCTGAGATTTGAGCTCTTGAGGGTGATGTCACCATGGCGGTTTGTACTCAGCTCTGAATGATGTCATTCCATTCAAAATCTAGCTCAGATCTAAGCAATTTCATGTGTTTTACACTAAATCTTTACTAAATCTAGACTTTTTAACTAAAACTTATGTTTTTCTTTCATCTTTTCCTAACTTTTCACTTAAAACGGTGGAATCCGGATCTGAACAAACTGTAGACTTGATGGTTAGTCTGAAGTTGGGTTGGTGATGGATTGTTGCCGGAGAAGATGACCGGAGTACGGATTCCGACATAAAAACCGTTAAGAACAGACGACTGGGCGGACTTGGGTGATTCCCACTTGATCAGATCGGCTGTACACTGATGTGTTTACCGTTGTCCCATTACGTACCAAGTCATCACCGCTTAATCAGAAACTTAGAAGCTTTACATGTTTGGGAACGGGACAAGGACAACCCGATCGAGTGGCAATCCGATCGAACAACCATCCGATCGAACAACCATCCGATCAAGTGACACTTGCCTCTTAGCCCTAAACACTTTGTTACTTTGAATCTTTGATCGTCGAATGGCAATCCGATCGGAAAGCCATCCAATCGAACTACCATCCGATCGAAGTGACAATGTGCCTTGGAACCTTTCAACACTTATAAACTTTTTCAGAAACTCGAACAGTTGGTATCAATTAGGAATCATGACACTTGAATCGAACGACCATTCGATCGAATGGCCATCTGAATGGATGACTGTCACACCCCGACCACGTAGAACATACAAAAGGTGGCGGAAACGTCGGGGAGTGTTGTAACAGAATTAATCGTTTCAAATCCATGGCAATTAAAGTTTCATTTTATTAATCAAACATGAGAGTTTACATTGTTTAAACAAGAAACAAAGGGTACATAACATAAATTAACTAGTTCTTGTCTCGTTTTAAGTCACTAAGGCACGGGTCCGCCTAAGTATGTCTTGATAAGTCCTATGCATCATCTCCTGAAAACACATGTGGAAATAGGTACGTCAGCATAAAAATGCCTGTGAGATACATAGGTTTTGTGAAAATAGAATTCATGACTTATGTTTGTGAAAATGTTTAGTCATGAACCTTGTAATTTGCTTTGTCTTGTAAATCATTTGAAAAACGATAAGATCAGATGATATGTATAAATAAATGTAAGGTTAAATGAATAACCATGTAAAAATGAGTTTGTATAAGATAAGTTGTTTGTAAAACAATGTATTGTGAAAAGTATGTTATTTGTATAAAATGTTATATGTCCAAATTGAAATGATTCAAATAACGCCACGATATGTGATACCATACAAACACTTATATATAGGAAGTACCAACGGCGTATCCACCATGCTTGTATCATATTACACACGCCTCGTTACTTAAGTCACTTAAACAAACCACCAATGTAATAAGTTTATGTTTTAACCAATTGTCAAAAGTCCTTGTATAAATCATATCAAATGTTAATAGTCCAAAAGTAGTCAAGTAGTGTGCAACAAATGTTATGTATAACCAATGTCGAAAATGTTTATTTGTCAAATGTAAATCATGTAAGGTGTAACCAAAATGATATGTATGGCTAGTGAAATGCATCAACTAAACCATATGCACAAAAACATAGTATTGAAGTAAAACGTGGTTTAAATCAAAGTTATGTTTTGTGTAGTAAATGCATGCTATACTGATATAGACATTTATGCGGTATTGTGAAAATTCATACATCCAAGCCTTGCGACAGTCGGATAACCCTTTTAGTAAAGGTTATCAAAATATGTATTCGGATTCGGTCATTCCTTCCATCCAAACAAACCCGAGATTACAGGAATGGGATTTGTCAAGTCCTAGGGTACCACTACCTACTACCGAGCGGCATGATCGGTGTTAATGAATGTATAGTATAGTTTAAACAAACCAAATGTCATACCAAAATGTAAGCATATGATGAATAAGAAATGTACTAAGTATGCTAAGTTAACATACAAAGCAGAAAAGTCATGTAAATCAATGTGCTAGCATGCTATCAGTTAACATACATAGCAGAAATGTAATGTAGAACCATGTACTAAGTATGCACACAATGGACATACATAGCATAAAATGTAATGAAATCATGTACTATAATGTACTAATGAACATAGGAAGTATATGATGTGAAAACAGGAAAGCATGAAAGTAACAAGTAGGCACATGTGTTTCACCCCAAAACAGTTTGGAAAACAGTAAAAGAGGGGTCTATGTACTCACTTGAGATTGCTCAGAAGTCCTAAGATAACCACCAAGCAACGCTAGAGATCACGGAAATCAAACGGCACCTAATATAGGTAACTATGTTAATAAACTGGACCTATATTGGAGGATTGGATAGAATGAGGGTTTGTAAACCAAACGAGTATGGAAACTCGTGTAATATGGTTTAACAAAGCCTACATACTAAATGAAACCTAACCTAATAGCTTACGACCCATTACGACTCGTTTAGGTAACTTATGCTACTTTAACGCATCGTTCGCGTGAAACGCGTTCAGACCGCCTAACTAGTCCTATGACAAGTGTTATATGCCTAAACATGTTACATTATCAGTTATGTGACAAAAGTTTAGGTTACATATGCTTAATTACCAATTATACATGAAAAGGGTATTCTGGTAATTTACCTAAGGCATATAAACTACCTATCATACAACTACTTAAATGATGTGACCATAAGGTATAACCTCGGAAGGTTATTCCCTATATACTATGGTCACCTAATGTGTTTGGTCGGAACCTAATGATCGACCAAATGGGTCGGGTTCGAAGGTATAAGCGATTTATTAGATCGCTTACCCTTACGACCCTAGACAACGTGGTAATCAGTAGGCATAGTCACAAGGGACTATAAGCATCGTGATTACAATCACGTTGCGAAGTTCAAACGAACTTCGCATTGACCATAAGCTGGTCACCGCTGAAAGTCAAACAAAGTTTGACTTTCGGACTCGAAAACAATAAAAGAACGAAGGAATACTTACGAAGGGTCCCCGAATGCTAATCGTGATCAAAATAACTCAGGTATGAAACAATGGTTCCAACTTAGAGTCTTTTTAATCAGATTCTTGTGGGTTTTGAAGCAATGGGGGTGGGATATTTATAGTTTTCGGGTAACCGTTAAGATCGTTTCATGGAAACCGTGCTCGAATCCTACCCGTAAATGTGTTGGAAAGTTATGGTGCCTAAAAATGGGTTCTTATCAGCTGACTAGGCAAGTGAGAATGTGTGGTTGTGTGGTTGTGGATTAAACAGCTGTTTATGGTGCCTAAAAATGGGTTCTTTCATTGGTTTGGCATTTGTTTGATGGTTGAGGTGACACAGGTGTCACAGTCTCCCCTACTTTAGGAAATTTCGTCGCGAAATTTATACGTAGGAGTCTATTTGTGACTTTGTGTCAAATAATCACCAGAGATATGTAAGGCATAATCCTATCATTTCCTTAACGTACATTCTTCAGAAAATGAAGGAAGAATTAGGGATATTCATTTCCCTTCGACGGAAAAATTTTCAGAAACGAAAATGAACGAAATGAGTCATTTTCCACAACTTCTTTAGAAACGAAAATGAACGAAATGAGTCATTTTCCACAACTTCTTCAGAAACGAAAATGAACGAAATGAGTCATTTTCCACAACTTCTTTAGAAACGAAAATGAACGAAATGAGTCATTTTCCACAACTTCTTCAGAAACGAAAATGAACGAAATGAGTCATTTTCCACAACTTCTTCAGAAACGAAAATGAACGAAATGAGTCATTTTCCACAACTTCTTCAGAAACGAAAATGAACGAAATGGGTCATTTTCCACAACTTTTTTTTTAGAAACGAAAATGAACGAAATGAGTCATTTTCTAGACACACGACCAAACTAGCTGTGGTTTCCGTGCACTGAATTTCATAATTATGTATGCATCCATAATTACGTAATTCCTTGCATAGTCCGCACAGTTTGTCTTGAAATGTTTTAGGGGAGGAAAATCAAACCTGTGGTGAGTGTGACTAGACTACCATAAGGTCCTTTTAATTAGATCGACAAATGATCCTTTTAATTAGGCCACCAAGGAGTCCTTTCAGCTATCTCATCACATGATATTCCTAACCAGATTTTTGGATCAATCTGTTTAACTAGACCACTCAAGGGGTCTAATTATGGAATAGTACAATATAATCCAAGGGTCTTTACTATTACGTAAAAGCCCATTGAGGATTTAATATAGTACCTTTGGATATCCTACTATGAATTCCTTATACAAAGATATGGAAGATTCTACGAGGATTTGGATAACAAAACTTGGATTACACATAAACATAAAAGGAAACACATAAGCACATAATCGCATCGTTGATTAACTTGTTTATTAATTTTGTTATCTTTGGACGCGGATACTTAAAGCACACCAGGAATCCAATTCGTGGATTTCATTTGGCACTTTAATCATTCCAAGAATCCATCCATGAAGATAGGATGATCTACCAAAAATTCAATTTACTTTTTCAGGAAAACGCAATATTCGAATTAAGGTACACAATAATTTAGGACATACGGAAATACCCTTGGGTACCCTATTAAGAATTTATAGTGGTACTTGGGGTATTCGTACAGAATTATAACTTGCACCTTGTACTTCGTTTCTTTGCAAGAGACGGGTACTTAGGATCTTAAAAAAAACGCAAGAGATTGTAAAATGGAAGGATTTTGGGGGTAGTTTGCTTTTCAAGGAATACGATTCCTTCATTGTCGGTATTGTAAGGGATATGTTGTTTATACATACAATCACATAAATACATTGCAATGTAAATAAAAGATTTATTTATAAACAATGTTAACAACTGTTTCACGGACCTTGACAACAAAAGAAAATAATACATAAGATGTGATTATTTCTAAAGAGTGTTGTCTTCTAGTCAGTCAGATGCTCATCTCTGTGCTGGATTAGCATTAGCACGTTTTGGGCAATTTCTTTGGAAATGTCCCATCTTGCCACACTTGTAGCAAGAACCTGGTGGAAAGCGAGCTCGAGCAGGTTTGTTGTCAGCTTGATTTGGTGCAACTGCTGCTACGCAAACTTTTGCTGTATGACCTTTACGTCCACAAATTTGGCATTCGCGTCACATTAACATGATGATAAAGGTTACATTGGTTGCACAAAGGTGAAGTTCCATTGTATGGCTTCCTAGCACGGGGTTGAGCTGGTTGTTTGGGGACGACTTGACCATTGTGAGCGACCATGGCGAAGTTCTGAGAAGCCTTTCGCTTCTTTGACCTCTTAGGAGATCCAGTCTGCTCATCCATGGTCTTTGATTCCTCTATTGGTTTCGATTCCTCGACCGGTTTCTTGTCACCCTTTCGGAAAATCTTACGTTTCCTGATCTGAGATTCAGTCAAGGTTGCAGATAGCTCAATGGCCTGCCTAACCGTAGTGGGGTTACTACCAGTAACAATGTCTTGAACTGAGTCAGGGAGGCCATCAATGTATTTCTCGATCGCCTTATCCAAAGGCGTAACCATGGTAGGACACAACAGGCTCAGCTCCTCATATCGATCAGTGTATGCTCGATGTTCACCGCTGTCTTGCTTAAGATCATCAAATTCCCTTTCCAAGGCCCTGATCTCGTGACGAGGACAAAATTCCTTCATCATCAGTGCTTGAAGTTCTTCCCAAGTTTGGGCCAGTGCCACTTCGGCACCCCTATCTCTCACCACACCGTTCCACCACGTCAAAGCTCGTTTCTCAAAGACACTAGATGCAAAATCTACCTTTCGCTCGTTTGGACATTGAACATGCCTGAAGGTGCTCTCTAGACTCTCGAACCATTGCAGAAGTGCAGTCGCTCCTTGAGACCCAGAAAACTTTGATGGCTTAGCCGAGTTGAACGTCTTGAAGTTGCAGAGGGCATTATTGTTATTGATAGCTTGGTGACATTGGGCAACGATGTTCGGGATTGCAGCAGTTATTTGCTGTGTAATGAGAGCTGCCAGATCGTCAATAGATACCGGATTTTCGCGTCGTGGAGGCATTCTAAAAGAGGAACATGAAAGGAAACGAGTGAGAGAATTTAGACGAAAAGAATGAGATGAAACAAATCTGATGAAAGCAAGGATAGTGGTCATTTGTTCGTTACTACAAAACAAACAAACGACACACAGTGAATAATCAAAGTAAATGGGTAAAAAATAATGTATCGCGAAGACATGCTCGCCTATAAGTGAACGCTCATCCCAAGAATTCCCAGGTAAGCACAACTGGTCTCACGTCTGATGAGATGTATACGAAGTGCTTGCCTAGACAGAAAACCCAGAATACAGGCATTCACCCTTCCAGTTTGCATGTGTTCACATTATTTAAAACCCAAAACCTTAACGAGATTTTGAAAACTCAAAGGGGTTCAAAACCATATAACAAAGGGTTCAAAACCTTACAATAGAGGGTTCAAAACCTAGTAATCAATCATCCTAGAACAGATGATTAGTTTTCAAAGCGGTTTCGAAATTTATGTTCTTGTTGTGGTTGTCGCCTAAGGTTAGGTGACGGTATTGTTTTATGAATAAACGCAAGTAAACTCGCGTTAGGGTCCTAAGAAGGTTATAGACTAGGTCAAAGCATTACTAATAACCTAATTCCCTATAACCATTGGCTCTGATACAATCTTTTCTGTCACACCCCGACCACGTAGAACATACAAAACGTGGCGGAAACGTCGGGGAGTGTTGTAACAGAATTAATCGTTTCAAATCCATGGCAATTAAAGTTTCGTTTTATTAATCAAACATGAGAGTTTACATTGTTTAAACAAGAAACAAAGGGTACATAACATAAATTAACTAGTTCTTGTCTCGTTTTAAGTCACTAAGGCACGGGTCCGCCTAAGTATGTCTTGACAAGTCCTATGCATCATCTCCTGAAAACACATGTGAAAATAGGTACGTCAGCACAAAAATGCCTGTGAGATACATAGGTTTTGTGAAAATAGAATTCATGACTTATGTTTGAGAAAATGTTTAGTCATGAACCTTGTAATTTGCTTTGTCTTGTAAATCATTTGAAAAATGATAAGATCAGATGATATGTATAAATAAATGTAAGGTTAAATGAATAACCATGTAAAAATGAGTTTGTATAAGATAAGTTGTTTGTAAAACAATGTATTGTGAAAAGTATGTTATTTGTATAAAATGTTATATGTCCAAATTGAAATGATTCAAATAACGCCACGATATGTGATACCATACAAACACTTATATATAGGAAGTACCAACGGCGTATCCACCATGCTTGTATCATATTACACACGCCTCGTTACTTAAGTCACTTAAACAAACCACCAATGTAATAAGTTTATGTTTAAACCAATTGTCAAAAGTCCTTGTATAAATCATATCAAATGTTAATAGTCCAAAAGTAGTCAAGTAGTGTGCAACAAATGTTATGTATAACCAATGTCGAAAATGTTTATTTGTAAAATGTAAATCATGTAAGGTGTAACCAAAATGATATGTATGGCTAGTGAAATGCATCAACTAAACCATATGCACAAAAACATAGTATTGAAGTAAAACGTGGTTTAAATCAAAGTTATGTTTTGTGTAGTAAATGCATGCTATACTGATATAGACATTTATGCGGTATTGTGAAAATTCATACATCCAAGCCTTGCGACAGTCGGATAACCCTTTTAGTAAAGGTTATCAAAATATGTATTCGGATTCGGTCATTTCTTCCATCCAAACAAACCCGAGATTACAGGAATGGGATTTGTCAAGTCCTATGGTACCACTACCTACTACCGAGCGGCATGATCGGTGTTAATGAATGTATAGTATAGTTTAAACAAACCAAATGTCATACCAAAATGTAAGCATATAATGAATAAGAAATGTACTAAGTATGCTAAGTTAACATACAAAGCAGAAAAGTCATGTAAATCAATGTGCTAGCATGCTATCAGTTAACATACATAGCAGAAATGTAATGTAGAACCATGTACTAAGTATGCACACAATGGACATACATAGCATAAAATGTAATGAAATCATGTACTATAACGTACTAATGAACATAGGAAGTATATGATGTGAAAACAGGAAAGCATGAAAGTAACAAGTAGGCACATGTGTTTCACCCCAAAACAGTTTGGAAAACAGTAAAAAAGGGGTCTATGTATGATGCGTGCGAAGTGTTATATATATTAGGTGTATATTTTAAGCCCCTTTAACACTTATTTTAGCCAAGTTTTAAATTTATAAAACACGATATTTTACTAACACTAAACACACATATGGGCAAGTGCACCCATCGTGAGCGTAGTATAGCGTTGGTAAGATACCGAGGTCGTCCAAGGACACAAGAGCTTTTAGTACCGGTTTATCCTCAACGTCTAACCAAAATAAAAAGTTTAGAAAAATGTTTTAAGCTAAGAAAAATAAAAACCAACTAAAATGCTGAAAATAAAAATAAAAGAAAAACAGATAGACAAGATGAATCACTTGGTTCCGACTCGTATCTAGTATAACCTTTGATTATTTCCGCACTTTTGCACATAATTAAGAGATTATCTTAGTTATTGTAGTAGGCCCCTCTTTTGAAGGTGACGTTACCCTCACCCCAGTAGTTTGAGTCAGCAAGGATACAATCCTAAAAGGGTGGATTATAGGAAGATAATGAATTAAGTTATTAATGCAATATTGTGGTAGGCCCCGCTTTTGGCGGTGACGTTACCCTCGCCTAAGTAGTCTGTGTCAGCAGGGATACAGTCCTAAGTAGCCGGGTTATAGTATTAATAGTAGTTAACTTATGAGGGGATCAAAGAGTTTGGACCCCCGCCATCCAATACCGTGAAGTATTGAAGGAGGTCCTACTAAATTTGACCCAGGTCCATTGCAGGACCTCTAAACGCTGAACAATGGCAAGACCTTTACCAAACCGTTCCCTTAACCCCCGACCAGGTAGCCAACATACCTCCATATAGACCGTGGAGATATGAATGGTGAAAATCCTTTATTTTATATACACAGTAAAATAATGCCAAGACACCACGGACAAACGATAAGAAAAGAGCACCTTCAACATAAGTAACTAGTTATTAAAGTCATTAATACAAAACCAAATAAAAAGTGCAAAAGATTAGAAATAAAAAGTATTATACTAGACACTTTGTCTTCACCAAGTGATGTAAGAGACTTAGGCAAACATGGCCTTGATTGTCAAGAACTCTTAAATCAATCTTGGATCCCGAGACGACTCACACACTCTACGATGGACAATGGATGATGGTGGTGGATGATGGTGTTGTGATGGTGGTGGGTGGTGGATGAAGTGTGAGAGAGGTGGTGTGCCAAGGGATGAGTTGAAATGAAACCAAGCACTCCTATTTATAGGCTGAACAGAAGGCTGGGCACGGCCCCGTGCCTGTCTGACAATCTCTCTCTTCATTAAATGTAATTCACAATTACAATTAATGCGCCTGCTGTACTTTCGACACGCCCCCGTGCTCACTGGACACGACCCCGTGGTGGGCAATAGAAGCTTCTATAGGTTTGTCTTTTCTGCTGCTTCTTGGGCACGGCCCCGTGCTGGCTGAGCACGGCCCGTGTTCAGTCCTCTGCCTTCTCTATTTTGCTTGGGAAGATGCCGTTGAGGGGTCGGGCAGTCCACTTATGTTCCTTTCCTTGTATTTATGTTAGATTTAGCTGTCTTTTTGCTTCTTTTGTGAATTTGAGCTCATTTAATCCTGAAAATACAAAAGGAAGACAAAAACACTCTTTTTCCAACATTAGTACTTAAAAAGGGTTAGTTTTATGCCTCAATTGATGTAATTTATATGTTGCATTTTACACACATCAAATACCCCCACACTTGAACTTTTTCTTGTCCTCAAGCAAAACTCTTTAATATGTGGCTTACACTCCCCAATGGAATAGGTAGAAGAGAAGGTTTTGGGCTTGTTGTAGAGTGTCGGGATATCCAAGATCTTTTTGGGTTTTATTTTTATCTATTTACAATCCTATTCGTAATGATTTATTTAGAACGTTTCATAGGAGAAATTACTTATTTGGGCATAACATACCTTTTTTAAAACTCCATTTATATACAAGTTCACATACCTCACGGGAGAAATCACTCACACTCGGCCGAAGGTGTATTTTTACTGAATCACTCGAGAGCGGCATGGAACTTATTCCTACCATAAGCTTGCCAAGCAATCAATCCTCCTCCTTTTTAACTTTTATACCTTTGTAAATATCAAGAGGACTTTGTGGGTTAAGGGTTAGGCTTGGGTTAAAGGTAGGTGGTTGGGATAGTGGTTAGTAGAAAAAGGGCGAAAAGCGTAACAAGTGTCGGTTTTCGTAAGACTTTCTATTTTTGTAACTTTTTATTTTGATGAAGCTTTTATTCAAACAAAGTTATTTTTGATGAACTTGTTTGTTTATTTTCTTTTTGCTTCATCATCAACATATATTTTTTTTTACCTTACGAAAAACCGAACTTGTTACTAAAACAAAGGGTTAAAAATAAAAAAAAGGTTTTGGTGGGTAAAAGGGTTTTGTTTGGGTGATGAAATGAAAAGGTTTAGGCTCAAAGGGGCTAACTAGGGGGATTTTTGGGTAGGTGGTAAAAGAAAAAGAAAAATAATGGTGTGGAAATAAAAAGGGTTAGTCCTAATGCCTCCATCATTTACTTACTCGGGTTTAAGTTGATAAGGACCGGGAATGTATCGTCATGGCAAGTTCTAGAGTTGTAAGAACCAAGCGGCTATTCACACAAGAAACGAAAAATGAGCATTTAGTCAAAAGATGTAAATTTGTATGCTCAATAAAGGCTCAAAACTCACTTTTGTGGGAATGGGTTTTTATGTGATCAAGTATATATAATCAAATTTTAACTAAGTTTGCCATGCCTTTTCAAAATTTTCTTATGTTGGTTCTTTTTATCACTACGCTATCAGTTGTAAATCTGTAAAAATATAACCTTTTTGAGAACTTGAATTTCCCGAGTTAAACCTGGACAAGTAAAAAAATGAAATTTTTTGAAAAAAATTTGGGGTGATTAGCGGTTCCAATAGAGTTTTGTGTAAGGCTTGTATTTAGGACTTGCAAAATTCAAGGTTTTAGCATCCCCCCACACTTAAATTACACATTGTCCTCAATGTGTCCCAAAAATAAATTTTTAGGTTGATTAGATGTGTAAAATAGTGTTAAAAAGCAAAAATTTTGTGTTACTGGGCGCTGAACACGACCCCGTGTTATCCGGGCACGGCCCCGTGTTCAAGTGCTAGTAACAAAATTAAAACAAGAGAAACAGAAGTCTGGGCACGGGGGCGTGTTGGGTGAACACGGCCCGTGTCCAGTTACCTGAACTGGGTAGTTTTCTGCAGGGGGTTCAACACGGGGCCGTGTTGGTTGGGCACGACCCGTGTTGAACCTTCTGTAATGGAGAGAACTGTCGGGTTGCCTTGTTTTTGTGCATGAGGTCATTTTTTTTCGTTCCCCTTTTCATCCTTTACCACCATGAGTGTGTTTTATTCATTAACAACCATCCAAACTTTAAAAACCATCATTTCATTGCATCATAGAGAGAACTTACATAATCCTAAATATTAAACTAGATAACTAAACTAAATAGGTCAGGAGGTACACGAGGTTATCATAAATAGTTCTACTATTATAAGAAAATTTCGAGAATAGTTTCCCGATATAGTAGGACTTTTAGCCGAAGGATTTATTCCCTAAATGTTGCTCAAAGCCATTCTTCGATTTCCCTAGGAAGGAAGAATGTGGCTTCATTTTCCTCCGCAGCTGGTGGCAGAGGGGGGACATTCACCGGGACTCCTTGCACCACTCTTCGCGGAGGCTCTTGGTGCATGGCGCACCATTCGGCCGGAATGACAATTTCGGGTACCACGTTCCACGCCCTTTGGGTTATTATAGGTACCAAAGGCGGGGAGGCGAGAAGGTTCAACCTCTGGTGCAGGAGGTTTACTTCATGGAGACAGCCCTCCAGCCCCACTGTAAGATGGTTGATATGGTCGACCAATGCTTCCTCCACTCCCGTCATTTCGTCAATAGCTTCCCTTAGGGCGTAAACATAGTTTACAAGAGAGTCTTCTGCTGTTGAAGATCTCCTCCCTTGTCGGTTACTTCTTGAAGATGATCCGCTTGTTCTGCTTGCCATTTTCTGTGAAAGAAACCGAAGAAAGCTAAATTTTTACAAAACAGTGCCTCGGACACGGCCCCGTGTTCGCTGAGCACGGCCCCGTGTCCATTTGTCTGCAGGATTTTAGGCTAAGGAATCTTGGAGTTTTAAATTATTTCCATGATTTTTATATGGGTTTTGAGCTTAGATAATTTAAAATAAAGTTATACAACTAACTTTAAACAAGAATCCTTAGCAAATAATCTTACAAACTCCTCATAGAGGGTTGGAATCAAGAGATTTCCAAGCTTCCATGGAGGAAATTTTGAAAGAAGAGGAAATGAATAAAAGTGGAAGGGATAAAAGGGTCCTTTGGAACCTTCTTTTAGCACTTACCTAGGATGGTATGAGTGAAGATCCCAGGAATCTCTGTCAATTGAAGTGGTAAATAATGAGCAGGAATCAGGCTGCATTTAAAGAAAACAACAGCGCTCTGGACACGGCCCCGTGTCCACTGGACACTGCCCCGTGTGCAGAGGAAATCCTGACACATTTTGTCCGTATTCTGACCAAATCAGCAGAGAATCTTTTTTGTGAGCACGGGGGCGTGTTGACCTGGACACGGCCCCGTGTCTGGAGGCTGTTTTATGGGGTTTTACTTCTTCTAAGGATTTCGTTGAAATCGGGTGGTTCTTTACTGGTTGGGACAACCCCAAAGTGCCTAAGATACCTTAATTGTCCTAAACTAAGGCGAGAGCGCAAGAGGTTGTCGGTGAGGGTAATTCCTATTTTTATTCTAGGTGGACAAGTCCAACCCTTTCCCGGGCTCTCGTTAAAGAAGGTGTATGCCGAATCGCTCAGGTCTATGTATGCACCGAACGAAGTCGATGGGGAGTCCTTCACGGCACAATCGGCACAGGGACGACTATCGTCCACGTCTTTGCTAGGTATGAAGGTATTTTCGGGAGCAACGAGGTCGTCGGAATGCGGTTCCAACATTTCTTCATGGTTATCGTCTTGGGGTGGATTAATAAAGTCCTTCCCAAGCTCTTTTAACCAATTCAGACTTAGCTTTTCTAGTTGAAATAACTCATCAAGGAGCATTTCCCCTAGAATATCTGGCTGGGCGCATTCGAGGGAGAAATAGTGCTTATTTTTACTTTCGCCCCTCTTAAGGTTGTAAGAAGTTGGTGGGTCCATGTAGTGGGGCCTATAATTTAGAAAGTAGCATTTTACTTCTTCATGTTTGCCACCACATAATTGACACCACGTACCATAAGAGTGCCGAAAGTAAAAACAATTACTATCACTCATGTTTATGTCAGAAATTACCAACCGCCGGGATCTAACGGTTCTGTTTTCAGTAACTGAAACTTGGGCACGGGGGCATGTTGAGTGGGCACGGCCCCCGTGTTCAGCTTACTGTCTGACTCAAAACAGGATTGCCAGTTCCAATGATTTAGCACGGGGGCGTGTTCAGCGGGCACGGCCCGTGCTGAGCTCTGCAGAAGCTGAAAAACTATGAAAATCCTAAAAAAATTGAAAAATAAAAAGAAAAATGGTTAGGCCGTTGATTCCTAACTTTCTTAAAATCCTTGTGTCCCCGGCAGCGGCGCCAAAAAACTTGATGCGTGCGAAGTGTTATATATATTAGGTGTATATTTTAAGCCCCTTTAACACTTATTTTAGCCAAGTTTTAAATTTATAAAACACGATATTTTACTAACACTAAACACACATATGGGCAAGTGCACCCATCGTGAGCGTAGTATAGCGTTGGTAAGATACCGAGGTCGTCCAAGGACACAAGAGCTTTTAGTACCGGTTTATCCTCAACGTCTAACCAAAATAAAAAGTTTAGAAAAATGTTTTAAGCTAAGAAAAATAAAAACTAACTAAAATGCTGAAAATAAAAATAAAAGAAAAACAGATAGACAAGATGAATCACTTGGTTCCGACTCGTATCTAGTATAACCTTTGAGCTGTCTTTTTGCTTCTTATGTGAATTTGAGCTCATTTAATCCTGAAAATACAAAAGGAAGACAAAAACACTCTTTTTCCAACATTAGTACTTAAAAAGGGTTAGTTTTATGCCTCAATTGATGTAATTTATATGTTGCATTTTACACACATCAATGTACTCACTTGAGATTGCTCAGAAGTCCTAAGATAACCACCAAGCAACGCTAGAGATCACGGAAATCAAACGGCACCTAATATAGGTAACTATGTTAATAAACCGGACCTATATTGGAGGATTGGATAGAATGAGGGTTTGTAAACCAAACGAGTATGGAAACTCGTGTAATATGGTTTAACAAAGCCTACATACTAAATGAAACCTAACCTAATAGCTTACGACCCATTACGACTCGTTTAGGTAGCTTATGCTACTTTAACGCATCGTTCGTGTGAAACGCGTTCAGACCGCTTAACTAGTCCTATGACAAGTGTTATATACCTAAACATGTTACATTATCAGTTATGTGACAAAAGTTTAGGTTACATATGCTTAATTACCAATTATACATGAAAAGGGTATTCTGGTAATTTACCTAAGGCATATAAACTACCTATCATACAACTACTTAAACGATGTGACCATAAGGTATAATCTCGGAAGGTTATTCCCTATATACTATGGTCACCTAATGTGTTTGGTCGGATCTAATGATCGACCAAATGGGTCAGGTTCGAAGGTATAAGCGATTTATTAGATCGCTTACCCTTACGACCCTAGACAACGTGGTAATCAGTAGGCATAGTCACAAGGGACTATAACCATCGTGATTACAATCACGTTGCGAAGTTCAAACAAACTTCGCATTGACCATAAGCTGGTCAACGCTGAAAGTCAAACAAAGTTTGACTTTCGGACTCGAAAACAATAAAAGAACGAAGGAATACTTACGAAGGGTCCCCGAATGCTAATCGTGATAAAAATAACTCAGGTATGAAACAATGGTTCCAACTTAGAGTCTTTTTAATCAGATTCTTGTGGGTTTTGAAGCAATGGGGGTGGGGTATTTATAGTTATCGGGTAACCGTTAAGATCGTTTCCTGGAAACCGTGCTCGAATCCTACCCGTACATGTGTTGGAAAGTTATGGTGCCTAAAAATGGGTTCTTATCAGTTGACTAGGCAAGTGAGAATGTGTGGTTGTGGATTAAACAGCTGTGATCTGCTGTTAAATGCAGTTAATCTGGTCTGGAAGGCTGACGCGGCCCACTTCAGGATATACTAAAACTCAGGCGGGCCGCCTGGACATGTCTGATCAGAAATAAGTTTCCATTTTGACAGTTTCAGTCCCTGTTGTGTTTTAAGCCCATTTCCGACACTTCTAAGGCCCGTAAAGCCAACTTTAAGGCCCTAAAATGATGCCTAAACATTGTGGACATGAAACATGCTCAAAAATATGTCAGATGTTGGTTCGTTTGGTCGTACGAACGCGATGTTCGCTTAATTACGACGGAATACGCATAAGCGCGAAAAACGATCCAAATGACGCGACGAATGGAGTTTTCTTATGCCGAACACTAAAATAAAATATTTTAGTGCTTACATAAATTTTTGGATGTCCGGATGTATTCAGAACGTAAGTTATGCGCGAAAATGCAAACTTGTGCACTTTTTGACGCTTTTAGTCCCTGAATGACCCAAAAGTTTATTTTAGCACACCGAACCCCTCAAAGCCTATTTCTAAGCTATGTAAAGGATATTTAAGGTGTGTTTAACTTATGGTCATGCTCCAGAATGTCTGTTACAGTTCAAATTGGCATACTTTCGCAGTTTGTCAAATTTAGTCCCTGTAAGCAAATAAACTTGATTTTGCCATACCAAAGCCTTCAAAACTTATTTCTAAGTTAAGAAAAGGTTATTTAAGGTATGTTAAGCCTATTTCACTATTCCGGAGTGTTCGTTGCATTAAACTGGTTATATTTACGCATCAGTGCGTGTATAACCTTCCAGAAAGCGATTTAAAGCTTGAAATTGAACAAGAGTTGATATGTGCAAACGATACACATATTTTTAAAAATCCCAAGTATGAAATACAATATTTAATTGGTTTGGAATTTGTTTGATGGTTGAGGTGACACAGGTGTCACAGTCTCCCCTACGTCGCGAAATTTATACGTAGGAGTCTATTTGTGACTTTGTGTCAAATAATCACCAGAGATATGTAAGGCATAATCCTATCATTTCCTTAACAGACATTCTTCAGAAAATGAAGGAAGAATCAGGGATATTCATTTCCCTTCGACAGAAAAATTTTCAGAAACGAAAATGAACGAAATGAGTCATTTTCCACAACTTCTTTAGAAACGAAAATGAACGAAATGAGTCATTTTCCACAACTTCTTTAGAAGCGAAAATGAACGAAATGAGTCATTTTCCACAACTTCTTCAGAAACGAAAATGAACGAAATGAGTCATTTTCCACAACTTCTTTGGAAACGAAAATGAATGAAATGAGTCATTTTCCACAACTTCTTCAGAAACGAAAATGAACGAAATGAGTCATTTTCCACAACTTTTTTTTAGAAACGAAAATGAACGAAATGAGTCATTTTCTAGACACACGACCAAACTAGCTGTGGTTTCCGTGCACTGAATTTCATAATTATGTATGCATCCATAATTACGTAATTCCTTGCATAGTCCACACAGTTTGTTTTGAAATGTTTTAGGGGAGGAAAATCAAACCTGTGGTGAGTGTGACTAGACTACCATAAGGTCCTTTTAATTAGATCGACAAATGATCCTTTTAATTAGGCCACCAAGGAGTCCTTTCAGCTATCTCATCACATGATATTCCTAACCGGATTTTTGGATCAATCTGTTTAACTAGACCACTCAAGGGGTCTAATTATGGAATAGTACAATATAATCCAAGGGTCTTTACTATTACGTAAAAGCCCATTGAGGATTTAATATAGTACCTTTGGATATCCTACTATGAATTCCTTATACAAAGATATGGAAGATTCTACGAGGATTTGGATAACAAAACTTGGATTACACATAAACATAAAAGGAAACACATAAGCACATAATCACATCGTTGATTAACTTGTTTATTAATTTTGTTATCTTTGGACCCGGATACTTAAAGCACACCAGGAATCCAATTCGTGGATTTCATTTGGCACTTTAATCATTCCAAGAATTCATCCATGAAGATAGGATGATCTACCAAAAATTCAATTTTCGTTTTCAGGAAAACGCAATATTCGAATTAAGTTACACAATAATTTAGGACATACGGAAATACCCTTGGGTACCCTATTAAGAATTTATAGTGGTACTTGGGGTATTCGTACAGAATTATAACTTGCACCTTGTACTTCGTTTCTTTGCAAGAGACGGGTACTTAGGATCTTAAAAAAAAAACGCAAGAGATTGTAAAATGGAAGGATTTTAGGGGTAGTTTACTTTTCAAGGAATACGATTCCTTCATTGTCGGTATTGTAAGGGATATGTTGTTTATACATACAATCACATAAATACATTGCAATGTAAATAAAAGATTTATTTATAAACAATGTTAACAACTGTTTCACGGACCTTGACAACAAAAGAAAATAATACATAAGATGTGATTATTTCTAAAGAGTGTTGTCTTCTAGTCGGTCAAATGCTCATCTCTGTGCTGGATTAGCATTAGCACGCTTTGGGCAATTTCTTTGGAAATGTCCCATCTTGCCACACTTGTAGCAAGAACCTGGTGGAAAGCGAGCTCGAGCAGGTTTGTTGTCAGCTTGATTTGGTGCAACTGCTGCTACGCAAACTTTTGCTGTATGACCTTTACGTCCACAAATTTGGCATTCGCGGCACTTCACATTAACATGATGATAAAGGTTACATTGGTTGCACAAAGGTGAAGTTCCATTGTATGGCTTCCTAGCACGGGGTTGAGCTGGTTGTTTGGGGACGGCTTGACCATTGTGAGCGACCATGGCGAAGTTCTGAGAAGCCTTTCGCTTCTTTGACCTCTTAGGAGATCCAGTCTGCTCATCCATGGTCTTTGATTCCTCTATTGGTTTCGATTCCTCGACCGGTTTCTTGTCACCCTTTCGGAAAATCTTACGTTTCCTGATCTGAGATTCAGTCAAGGTTGCAGATAGCTCAATGGCCTTCCTAATCGTAGTGGGGTTACTACCAGTAACAATGTCTTGAACTTAGTCAGGGAGGCCATCAATGTATTTCTCGATCGCCTTATCCAAAGGCGTAACCATGGTAGGACACAACAAGCTCAGCTCCTCATATCGATCAGTGTATGCTCGATGTTCACCGCTGTCTTGCTTAAGATCATCAAATTCCCTTTCCAAGGCCCTGATCTCGTGACAAGGACAGAATTCCTTCATCATCAGTGCTCGAAGTTCTTCCCAAGTTTGGGCCAGTGCCACTTCGGCACCCCTATCTCTCACCACACCGTTCCACCACGTCAAAGCTCGTTTCTCAAAGACACTAGATGCGAAATCTACCTTTCGCTCTTTTGGACACTGAACATGCCTGAAGGTGCTCTCTAGACTCTCGAACCATTGCAGAAGTGCAGTCGCTCCTTGAGACCCAGAAAACTTTGATGGCTTAGCCGAGTTGAACGTCTTGAAGTTGCAGAGGGCATTATTGTTATTGATAGCTTGGTGACATTGGGCAACGATGTTCGGGATTGCAGCAGTTATTTGTTGTGTAATGACAGCTGCCAGATTGTCAATAGATACCGGATTTTCGCGTCGTGGAGGCATTCTAAAAGAGTAACATGAAAGGAAACGAGTGAGAGAATTTAGACGAAAAGAATGAGATGAAACAAATCTGATGAAAGCAAGGATAGTGGTCATTTATTCGTTACTACAAAACAAACAAACGACACACAGTGAATAATCAAAGTAAATGGGTCAAAAATAATGTATCGCGAAGACATGCTCGCCTATAAGTGAACGCTCATCCCAAGAATTCCCAGGTAAGCACAACTGGTCTCGCGTCTGATGAGATGTATACGAAGTGCTTGCCTAGACAGAAAACCCAGAATACAGGCATTCACCCTTCCAGTTTGCACGTGTTCACATTATTTAAAACCCAAAACCTTGACGAGATTTTGAAAACTCAAAGGGGTTCAAAACCATATAACAGAGGGTTCAAAACCTTACAATAGAGGGTTCAAAACCTAGTAATCAATCATCCTAGAACAGATGATTAGTTTTCAAAGCGGTTTCGAAATTTATGTTCTTGTTGTGGTCGTCGCCTAAGGATAGGTGACGGTATTGTTTTATGACTAAACGCAAGTAAACTCGCGTTAGGGTCCTAAGAAGGTTATAGACTAGGTCAAAGCATTACTAATAACCTAATTCCCTATAACCATTGGCTCTGATACCATCTTTTCTGTCACACCCCGACCACGTAGAACATACAAAACGTGGCGGAAACGTCGGGGAGTGTTGTAACAGAATTAATCGTTTCAAATCCATGGCAATTAAAGTTTCGTTTTATTAATCAAACATGAGAGTTTACATTGTTTAAACAAGAAACAAAGGGTACATAACATAAATTAACTAGTTCTTGTCTCGTTTTAAGTCACTAAGGCACGGGTCCGCCTAAGTATGTCTTGACAAGTCCTATGCATCATCTCCTGAAAACACATGTGAAAATAGGTACGTCAGCACAAAAATGCCTGTGAGATACATAGGTTTTGTGAAAATAGAATTCATGACTTATGTTTGAGAAAATGTTTAGTCATGAACCTTGTAATTTGCTTTGTCTTGTAAATCATTTGAAAAATGATAAGATCAGATGATATGTATAAATAAATGTAAGGTTAAATGAATAACCATGTAAAAATGAGTTTGTATAAGATAAGTTGTTTGTAAAACAATGTATTGTGAAAAGTATGTTATTTGTATAAAATGTTATATGTCCAAATTGAAATGATTCAAATAACGCCACGATATGTGATACCATACAAACACTTATATATAGGAAGTACCAACGGCGTATCCACCATGCTTGTATCATATTACACACGCCTCGTTACTTAAGTCACTTAAACAAACCACCAATGTAATAAGTTTATGTTTAAACCAATTGTCAAAAGTCCTTGTATAAATCATATCAAATGTTAATAGTCCAAAAGTAGTCAAGTAGTGTGCAACAAATGTTATGTATAACCAATGTCGAAAATGTTTATTTGTCAAATGTAAATCATGTAAGGTGTAACCAAAATGATATGTATGGCTAGTGAAATGCATCAACTAAACCATATGCACAAAAACATAGTATTGAAGTAAAACGTGGTTTAAATCAAAGTTATGTTTTGTGTAGTAAATGCATGCTATACTGATATAGACATTTATGCGGTATTGTGAAAATTCATACATCCAAGCCTTGCGACAGTCGGATAACCCTTTTAGTAAAGGTTATCAAAATATGTATTCGGATTCAGTCATTCCTTCCATCCAAACAAACCCGAGATTACAGGAATGGGATTTGTCAAGTCCTATGGTACCACTACCTACTACCGAGCGGCATGATCGGTGTTAATGAATGTATAGTATAGTTTAAACAAACCAAATGTCATACCAAAATGTAAGCATATGATGAATAAGAAATGTACTAAGCATGCTAAGTTAACATACAAAGCAGAAAAGTCATGTAAATCAATGTGCTAGCATGCTATCAGTTAACATACATAGCAGAAATGTAATGTAGAACCATGTACTAAGTATGCACACAATGGACATACATAGCATAAAATGTAATGAAATCATGTACTATAATGTACTAATGAACATAGGAAGTATATGATGTGAAAACAGGAAAGCATGAAAGTAACAAGTAGGCACATGTGTTTCACCCCAAAACAGTTTGGAAAACAGTAAAAGAGGGGTCTATGTACTCACTTGAGATTGCTCAGAAGTCCTAAGATAACCACCAAGCAACGCTAGAGATCACGGAAATCAAACGGCACCTAATATAGGTAACTATGTTAATGAACCGGACCTATATTGGAGGATTGGATAGAATGAGGGTTTGTAAACCAAACGAGTATGGAAACTCGTGTAATATGGTTTAACAAAGCCTACATACTAAATGAAACCTAACCTAATAGCTTACGACCCATTACGACTCGTTTAGGTAGCTTATGCTACTTTAACGCATCGTTCGCGTGAAACGCGTTCAGACCGCCTAACTAGTCCTATGACAAGTGTTATATGCCTAAACATGTTACATTATCAGTTATGTGACAAAAGTTTAGGTTACATATGCTTAATTACCAATTATACATGAAAAGGGTATTCTGGTAATTTACCTAAGGCATATAAACTACCTATCATACAACTACTTAAACGATGTGACCATAAGGTATAACCTCGGAAGGTTATTCCCTATATACTATGGTCACCTAATGTGTTTGGTCGGACCCTAATGATCGACCAAATGGGTCGGGTTCGAAGGTATAAGCGATTTATTAGATCGCTTACCCTTACGACCCTAGACAACGTGGTAATCAGTAGGCATAGTCACAAGGGACTATAACCATCGTGATTACAATCACGTTGCGAAGTTCAAACGAACTTCGCATTGACCATAAACTGGTCAACGCTGAAAGTCAAACAAAGTTTGACATTCGGACTCGAAAACAATAAAAGAACGAAGGAATACTTACGAAGGGTCCCCGAATGCTAATTGTGATCAAAATAACTCAGGTATGAAACAATGGTTCCAACTTAGAGTCTTTTTAATCAGATTCTTGTGGGTTTTGAAGCAATGAGGGTGGGGTATTTATAGTTTTCGGGTAACCGTTAAGATCGTTTCATGGAAACCGTGCTCGAATCCTACCCGTACATGTGTTGGAAAGTTATGGTGCCTAAAAATGGGTTCTTATCAGCTGACTAGGCAAGTGAGAATGTGTGGTTGTGGATTAAACAGCTGTGATCTGCTGTTAAATGCAGTTAATCTGGTCTGGAAGGCTGACACGGCCCGCTTCAGGATATACTAAAACTCAGGCGGGCCGCCTGGACATGTCTGATCAGAAATAAGTTTCCATTTTGACAGTTTCAGTCCCTGTTGTGTTTTAAGCCCATTTCCGACACTTCTAAGGCCCGTAAAGCCAACTTTAAGGCCCTAAAATGATGTCTAAACATTGTGGACATGAAACATGCTCAAAAATATGTCAGATGTTGGTTCGTTTGGTCGTACGAACGCGATGTTCGCTTAATTACGACGGAATACGCATAAGCGCGAAAAACGACAAAAATTACGCGACGAATGGATTTTTCTTATGCCGAACACTAAAATAAAATATTTTAGTGCTTACATAAATTTTTGGATGTCCGGATGTATTCAGAACGTAAGTTATGCGCGAAAATGCAAACTTGTGCACTGTTTGACGCTTTTAGTCCCTGAATGACCCAAAAGTTTATTTTAGCACACCGAACCCCTCAAAGCCTATTTCTAAGCTATTTAAAGGATATTTAAGGTGTGTTTAACTTATGGTCATGCTCCGGAATGTCTGTTACAGTTCAAATTGGCATACTTTCGCAGTTTGTCAAATTTAGTCCCTGTAAGCAAATAAACTTGATTTTGCCATACCAAAGCATTCAAAACTTATTTCTAAGTTAAGTAAAGGTTATTTAAGGTATGTTAAGCCTATTTCACTATTCCGGAGTGTTCGTTGCATTAAACTGGTTATATTTACGCATCAGACAAATTTATAATGAAACTATTTAGTGTTATGGAATGTTTGAGACTTGATGTACCTTGATACTTTGTGATGGTTGTTTGATCTTAGACAATGTTTGAATCAAACAAATTTATAATGAAACTATTTAGTGTTATGGAATCTCATGAGCAATATGACCGCTTAGTGCTCGCACCCTGATGTTTCTGCCATCGGTTGGGGTGTGACAGATTGGTATCAGAGCCATAACTATAGGTAATTAGGATAAGTAGGAATACTTTCCCTAGTCTATAGTTCTAGGAATCTTGACTCTTATTTGTTGTTTAAGACTTATGCATTCTACCGTATCTGCTTCCTAGCAGCACAATTTCCTGTTAAACTTACATGCCTTTCCTAAGGCTGACACAATATACACTTGATACTTTGAAAACACTGTTAACCAGTGTTTGAGTTTTGCACGAGATTTTCCCTCAAGTCAGGAGTGACATCCGAACCTTGATGGGAAAACCTCCATATTATTCTAATAGGTCTTGTCTGCGGATAAGTACCAATTCTATTAGGGTACGATGTTGTCAAATTAGAGGTGAAACTCAGATCTTGATAACTAAACCCACTCTTTGGCGTTTTTATGTCTCGCCAAAGTCTCGAAACTTCCATTCAATTAGGAACGTGAACCGACCAAAAGGACGAATATCGTAGGCCTAACATCGATGACGTATTTGTCTAAGTAAGTCAAGACACGCTGCCTCAATTCGAAAGGGGTTCAAATTACTTTGGTTAGTCACCGTTCCTCTACCCGGAACAATCCTATGTTTTATGAGCCTATCTTTTATGTCATCTCGATTTTATGTGTGGTTTAAACTTGATTCTTCGGTTATCTTGATTCTTTATTTATTTTGAGACTTTTTACACGAATACGCACGTTTGTCCGCAATCTAAAACGTTAACTCTAAACTCAGGATCAAACTAAATTTATGAAGCTTTATTCATGTTGCTTAATCTATGTGGGAACCTTGAACGACTATGATACTATGTGAAGCTATCTGACAAATCTATGTGATACTGTGGTTGTAAGATACTAAACGTAACATGGCATAGAAATACAGGGAAAAGTGACGTGTCTGAAGCATGGTGGATACGCCGCTGGTACTTCCTATATATAAGTGTTTCCGACATGTTACAAACTTTCGTACTAAGTGCCATGCGAAACTTAGTGTTTGCAGACCGGTGATGAGATGGGTGAAATCTAAGCTATGAGAAACTACTTGTGTAATGTGTAACCTATGCGTACTCTAGCGTAATCTATGTATAATCTATGTATGTGTTGTTTTGAGAAACAAAATACGAAACGTAGCCTAGCGCCGAAGACGAGGTGGACGTGGCATGTCCGAAGCATGGTGGATACGCCACTGGTACTTCCTATATATAAGTGTTTCTGGCATGTTACCGAACCTTCATACCATGTGCTAAGCTAAGTTCATAGTTTTGTAGGCTCGGGTTGAAGTTTTTGAATCTATTTGGTTAATCTATGTTGTTGAATCTATTTGGTTAGTCTATGTTGTAAATCTAATGTCGTGGGTAACGAAGCATGACACCGATGACGAGACGGACGTGGAATGATTGAGGCATGGTGGATATGCCGCTGGTACTTCCTATATATAAGTGCTTCCGTCATGATTGAGGTTGTGGTGTCGTGTCTACTGGAAATCTATATGAAACATGACTCTTTAATCTATGTGAATCTTGTTGAATCTTGAGCCTTAATCTATCGTGTGTGAATCTATACTGTGAGACTTTAGACTTATACGATCCTCTTGTTGGATCTTTAGATGTCTTCTCATAAGCTATCCGACACTCTCAAGAGATCCAGGGAGAAGTCTCAGAAAAAGTTGATGTCCTTCATGGCCGACCAGATTGCTAGAGTCGTGCCAAAGATCATCACTGAGATCCAAGGATCAAACACTCCTCCATCCTCTGTGGACTCAAAGGCCGAGAAGCTAAAGCCTACTAAGTTCAGCTACAAACATTTCATCTCTTGCAACCCTAAGCCTTTCACGGGCAGTGATGGAGTGACTGCTATGCTCGAGTGGTTTGACAGCATTGAAGTTACTTTTATCAACAGCGAGTGACCAGATCATCTAAAGACTAGGAGTGCGACTAGAATGTTTCAAGGCAGAGCGTTGGAGTGGTGGTCAAATGAGAGGAACATCCGTTCGAATCAAGAAGCCTATGCTCTTCCATGGGCTGAGGTGCGAGAGCTTATGATGCTCGAGTTCTGCCCTCCCCATGAACAATTGAAGCTTGAAGAAGATTTCTGGCACTTGAAGCAGACTGGTGATGATAATCTGGCCTATTTTACCCGTTACAAGAAGCTCAGCTTGATCGTTCCTCACTTGGTTTCTACTCCTAAGCGTATGATAACCAAGTACATCAATGGTCTACCTCCTGCTATGCGTGATTTTATTGAAGCAGTTCAACTCGAAACAATTAAGGAAGTATACCGTCTTGCAGCTAGTCTCAACAACAACCGTGTTCGTGATAATCAGTTTGCTAAGTCTACTCCCTCCAAGTCTGCACATCAAGTTACCCAACAACCAAGTGGTAGCAAGAACAAGAGGCGAAAGTCACAGGGTTCAGGATGCAATGCTATTGTTCCTGCTGCAAACCCTGCTGCTAAACCTACTCCTGCTACTGCTGCCCCAATCACTGCTGCTCCTGAAGTCAAGAAGCAGTACTCTGGGTCTTACCCCAAGTGCGCAACTTGCAACTTTCATCATCCTGCTAATTCTGTATGTCGTTTGTGCACCAACTGCAATCGCTATGGTCACACGACTCCTTACTGTCGTCAAGCTAATCCTGCTCAACCAGCTCATCAAGCCCCATCCTAGGCAGCCCTACCAGCTCTTCCAGCTCCTCAGCAGAATCCTAGGCCAGTCAATGCCGTTCGTGAATGCTACAAATGTGGAGATACTACTCATCTTTGTAACCAGTGTCCTCAGCTAAACCAGGACCAGCAGCCAGCCGCTCGTGGACGAGCGTTCAATCTTAATGCTAACCAGGCTCGTAACGACAACGACGTCGTTAATGGTACGTTTCTTGTGAATAACCTTTACGCTTCGATTCTATTTGATACTGGTGCTGATAGAAGTTTTGTGTCTGTAGAATTTGAATCTTTGTTAAACTGTGCACGCTCTAAGTTACCTAAGCCGTTTTCGGTGGAGATTGCCGATGGGAAGTCTATTCTAGTTGATTCTATTCTCTGTGGTTGTTCCTTGATTCTTAACGACCACGTGTTTACTATTGATCTAATACCCATGCAATTGGGTAGTTTTGATGTCATTATTGGTATGGATTGGTTACGTAAGAACCATGCCGAGATTGCTTATCATGAAAAGTTTGTTCGTTTACCTCTTCTGTCCGGTGATATCTTACATGTCTATGGAGACCGACCTTCGAAAGGACTAAGGCTGATGTCATGCACTCAAGCGAACAGATGCTTACGTAAACAGAACTTTGGCTTCTTGGCCCACGTGGTGGAACAAAAGGGCAAAGGGAATAACATAAGTAATGATGCGCGTGTGGTGTTATAGGTTTTTATGCATATTTTAGCCCTTTTTACACGTTAGTCAAGTTTTAAATTTATAAAACACGATATTTTACTAACACCAAACACACATATGGGCAAGTGCACCCATCGTGAGCGTAGTATAGTGTTGGCAAGATACCGAGGTCGTCCAAGGACACAAAGCTTTTAATACCGGTTTATCCTCAACGTCTAATCAAATCAAAAGTTTAGAAAAAGGTTTCAAACTATAAAATAAAATTTAAAAATGCTAAAAAAACAGATAGACAAGATGAATCACTTGGATCCGACTCGTGTTTAGTGTAACCTTTGATTATTTCCGCACTTTTGCACTTTTTAAGAGATTATCTTAGTTATAGTAGTAGGCTCCTCTTTTGAAGGTGACGTTACCCTCAACCCAGTAGTTTGAGTCAGCAAGGATACAATCCTAAAGTGTTGGATTATTGAAAGATAATTAATTTAGTTATTAATGCATAATGTGGTAGGCCCCTCTTTTGAAGGTGACGTTACCCTCGGCTAAGTAGTCTGAGTCAGCAGGGATACAGTCCTAAATAGCCGGGTTAATCTTTTAATAGTAGCTTACATATGAGGGGATCAAGGAGTTCGGACCCCCGCCATCCAATACCAGTGGGTATTGAAGGAGGTCCTACTAAAATTAACCGAGGTCCTTGCAGGATCTATACACTGAACAAGGCAAGACTATTACCAAACCATTCCATTAACCCCCGACCAGGTAGCCAACATATCTCCATATAGACCGTGGAGATATGAATGGTGAAAATCTTTTATTTTATATAGACAGTAAAATAATGCCAAGACACCACGGACAAATGATAAGGAAGATTCACCTTCAACATAAGAAACTAGTTATTGAAGTCATTAATACATAACCAAATAAAAAGTGTGAAAAGATTAAAAATAAAAAGTATTACACTAGACACTTGTCTTCACAAAGTGATGTAAGAGACTTAGGCAAACATGGCCTTTGATTGTCAAGAACTCCTACGATCAATCTTGGATCCCGAGACTACTCACACACTCTATGATGGATGATGGATGATGGTGGTGGATGTGGGTTGTGATGGTGGTGGTGGTGGGTGGGTGAAGTGTGAGAGAGGTGGTTTGCCAAGGGATCGTTTGGAAATGAGCCAAGCACCCCTATTTATAGTCTGCACAGAAGCCCAGACACGGCCCCGTGTCCACCCATCTTCTCTTTCTTCATTAAATGCAGTTTGTCTGCATTAGTTAACCACGCCCCCATGTCTGCTGGGCACGACCCCGTGTGCAGAAGCGTATCTGTACTATCAAGATTTTTCTAGATTCTGCGAATCTTAGAGTTGACCACGGCCCCGTGTCTGCTGGGCACGCCCCCGTGGTGGGTGATAGAAGCTTCTACAACTTTGTCTTTTCTGCAGACACTTGGGCACGCCCCCGTGCTCATTGAGCACGGGGCGTGTTCAGCCTTCTGTTCTCTTGTTTTTGCTTGGGAAGTTGCTGTCGAGGTGTCGGGCATGCCACGTTTATTCCTTTTCTTGTATTTATATGTTGCATTTTGCACACATCAGTGACGTTCCAGTAGTGTGTGATTTCCTTGATGTCTTTCCTGAAGATCTTCCTGGTCTTACTCCTCCTAGATCCGTTGACTTTCGTATTGACCTCATACCTGGTGCGACTCCTGTCACCAAGGCTCCGTATCGTCTTGCACCTTCCGAGATGCAAGAATTATCTAGCCAACTACAGGAACTGCTCGACAAGGGATTCATTCATCCAAGTACCTCTCTGTGGGGTGCTCCCGTACTATTCGTCAAACAGAAAGATGGTTCGTTTCGTATGTGTATCGACTACCGTGAACTTAATAAGCTTACCATTAAGAATCGTTATCATCTCCCTCGTATTGATGACCTATTTGACCGACTATAAGGCGCGTCCTGTTTCTCGAAGATCGACCTTCGTTCTGATTATCATCAGCTTCGTTTACTCGAGGATGATGTACCCAAAACTGCTTTTCGTACTCGTTATGGACACTACGAGTTCATGGTCATGCCTTTTGGATTGACCAACGCACCCATTGTGTTCATGGACCTTATGAATCGTGTTTGTAAACCCTATTTGGATCGTTTTGTGATAGTCTTTATTGATGACATTCTCATTTATTCTAAATCTAAGGCTGATTATGCTCGTCATTTTCGCTTGATGCTTGAACATCTACGTGGTGAACGATTGTATGCTAAATTTTCTAAGTGTGAGTTTTGGATTGATGAAGTGCAATTTCTTAGTCATGTCGTTAGTCAGCAAGGTATTCATGTTGATCCGTCTAAACCCGAAGTAGTGAAGAATTGGAGTACGCCTAAGTCTGCATCTGAGACTCGATCATTTCTAGGATTGGCGGGTTATTACCGTCGATTCATCTTGGACTTTTCTAAGATCGCTGTCCCTCTCACCTTATTGACCCAAAAAGAGAGACCTTTTGCTTGGGGTCCCGAGCAAGAGGAATCTTTTCAGACTCTTAAGGCCCTTTTGTGTAACGCTCCTGTACTTACTCTACCCAATGGGAATGATGATTTCGTGGTATTGTGATGGCTCAAACCGTGGATTGGGCTATGTGCTCATGCAGCGGGACAAGGTTATTGCTTATGCCTCTCGCCAACTCAAAGTACATGAGAAAAACTACACTACTCATGATCTGGAGCTTGGTGCAGTTGTATTTGCGTTAAAGATCTGGCGACACTACCTGTATGGTACAAAGTGTGTGGTTTTCACCGACCATAAGAGCCTTCAACATATCTTTGACCAAAAGGAACTGAACATGCGACAGAGACGTTGGGTAGAACTGCTTAACGACTACGACTACGAAATTCGCTATCATCCTGGCAAGGCGAATGTAGTGGCCGATGCTCTTAGTCGTAAAACTCATTTTAAGGCTATTCGTATCTCTAGTGATCTGCATGCTTGTATTCGTGAAGCTCAGTATTCGTCAGCTAATGAAGGTAGTCTATCTGTTGAAGTTCATGGTGCTAATGTGGATCAACTCGAAACTAAATCCGTTGGTCTTCAATACTATCTCAATCGCATCTGGGTGCCAGATCGCGATAACCTTCGTGAGCTCATTATGAATGAGGCTCACAAGTCCCGTTACTCTATTCATCCAGGCGCTGATAAGATGTACCATGACCTGCGTATGACTTATTGGTGGCCCGGTATGAAGAAGGACGTTGCTGTATATGTTTCTAAATGCCTTACTTGCTCAAAGGTTAAGGCTGAACATCAACGTCCTTTTGGACTCTTAGAATAACCTGAAATCCCAGTTTGGAAATGGGATAGCATTGCTATGGACTTTATTACCAAACTACCCCGCACACCATTTGGTCACGATAGTATCTGGGTGATCGTTGATCGTTTGACCAAATCAGCCCACTTTCTTCCTATTAGTGAAGATTATAAAGTGGAGAAACTTGCTCGAATCTATACCAATGAGATTATATGTCGTCACAGCATACCTATTGACATAATCTCAGACCGTGTTGGTCGTTTTATTTCACACCTTTGGCAAACTTTTCAATCCGCTATGGGTTCTCATTTGAATTTTAGCACGGCCTTTCATCCTCAAACGGATGGACAGACCGGACGTACTATTCAGACCCTAGAGGATATGCTCCGTTCTTGTGTCATCGACTTTGGTGGTAACTGGGATGTACATTTACCATTGATTGAGTTCTCGTACAACAACTATCATTCCAGTATTCAGATGGCTCCTTTCGAAGCTTTGTATGGTCGCAAATGCCGATCTCCTCTCAGTTGGCATGAGATTGGTGACAAACAGTTTACTGGCCCTGAAATCATTCAAGACACAATGGATAAGATCCTTCAGATCCGTGATAACTTGATCAAGGCTAGGAGCAGATAAAAGAGCTATGCTGATAACAGGCACAAGCCTCTGGAATTTGATGTTGGCGACCGAGTTCTTCTCAAGGTATCTCCCTGGAAGGGAGTAGTTTATTTTGGTAAGAAGGGAAAGCTCGCTCCTCGCTATGTGGGTCCTTTCAAGTTACTCGAAAGGATTGGCAAGGTGGCGTACAGACTCGACCTGCTACAAGAACTAAACAATGTACATCCAGTGTTCCACATATCCAACCTACGTAAATGCCTAGCCGACGAGGAACTGTAGGTTCCCCTCGAAGACTTGCAAATAAATGAAGCAGTACACTTTGTGGAGAAACCGGTCGAAATCATGGATCAGGGCGTCAAGCGACTGAGGCGCAGCAAAATTCCCATAGTCAAGGTTCGATGGGAAGGAAAGTGTGGCGCTGAATTCACTTGGGAACTGAAAAGTGAGATGAAGACCAAGTATCCGCAGCTCTTCGAGCAGTCTTCTTCTTAGATTTCGGGGACGAAATCTCCTAAAGGAGGGGAGACTGTAATGCCTGTGTCCCTCGACTTTTACCTTTTGTCACTTTTAGCCCCTATACTATATGCAACTTGTCACTTTTGATGCTTTTGATGCTTAAAACTTTGTGAGTCTATTATGCTATGAGACTATGATTCTATGATATTTGGAAACTATGATTCTTGATACTTGAAACTATGGAAACTATGATGCTATGATACTATGATTCTATGAGACTTGATTCTATGATTCTTGATACTTAGAAGCTAGATTCTTAACTCTTGATACTTTGGTGCTTGACTCTTGAGGCTCGTGAAACTTGAGACTTGGTTGAACGAGGGACTGGAGTCTTGTCACTTGCGGAAACTATGAAACTATGAAACTATGGAAAATTTTGTGTTATTAATATAATCTAGTTATGTGATACTATTACCCAATAATGCGCAACACTTAATCTAACTCGCAAAACGAATCAAAGACTGTTAAACAGAAAGGATGGGATTAACCGAATGGCAATCCGATTGGATGACCAACCGATCGGATGGCCATTCGACCGAGGTGTCATCCGATCCGTGCACACTGCCTCACACTCTCTCCCTCACACTATAAATAGGCCTGTCACATCATTCTCACTGATGTGACAGCCTCACTCGATCCAGCGGCACGCACTCCTACTTTTCTTCATTTCTCGGCGATTTCGGTATGTTTTACACTAGACTCTTGTACACCTTTGATCTACACGTCATTCTCTACATGATTCACCTTTGAAATCTCACTTTTCATCGTGAAATCTCTGAGATTTGAGCTCTTGAGGGTGACGTCACCATGGCGGTTTGTACTCAGCTGTGAGTGATGTCATTCCATTCAAAATCTAGCTCAGATCTAAGCAATTTCATGTGTTTTACACTAAATCTTTACTAAATCTAGACTTTTCAACTAAAACTTATGTTTTTCTTTCATCTTTTCTTAACTTTTCACTTAAAACGGTGGAATCCGGATCTGAACAAACTGCAGACTTGCTGGTTAGTCTAGAGTTGGGTTGGTGATGGATTGTTGCCGGAGAAGATGACCGGAGTACGGACTGCGACATAAAAACCATCAAGAACAGACGACTGGGGTGATTCCCACCCGATCAGATCGGCTATACGCTGATGTGTTTACCGTTGCCCCATTACGTACCAAGTCGTCGCTGCTTAATCAGAAAGTTCAAAGCTTTACAAGTTTGGGAACAGGAAAAGGACAACCCGATCGAGTGGTAATCTGATCGGATAGCCATCCGATCGAACAGCCATCCGATCAAGTGACACTTGCCTCTTAACCCTAAACACTTTGATACTTTGAATCTTTGATCGTTGAATGGCAATCCGATCGGATAGCCATCCGATCGAACTTTCATCCGATCGAAGTGACAATGTGCCTTGGAACCTTTCAACACTTATAAACTTTTTCAGAAATTCGAACACTTGGTATCAATTAGGAATCATGACACTTGAATTGAACGACCATTCGATCGAATGGCCATCCGAACGGATGACCATCCGATCGGATGGCAATCCGTCTCTTACTCACATCAGTCACATCAATCAAATGGCAATCCGACCAGATAGCCATCCGATCGAACTGTCATCCGATCCAGTGACTGACTCGTCACTTTGCGCAATCTTGTTATTTTGCCCGGCTCTTACCTGTTGTAATCTAATCAGGCTAAACCTAAAGAGCTCCCTTTGATTCAATAACAGTTAATCTGTTAAGCAATCACTGTGAGTATACTCGATCCATTTTTGTTTTAAACTTTGGGATGCAACACGTATTCTATTAACTATGATACTTGAGACTTTGGAAACTAAACTCTATCCTATATGTATGTGAAACTTGTGATTCTTGTATTTTATTTGTGCTATGTGGACGTTTAATCCAGGGTGTGTAGTTTCGCCTTAACAATAGTAGCTCTATAGGAGATGCACCTCCCCATGATTCTCGGGGGTATTGTTAGGAGGATTCTAATTTTCCTTGAGACTTGGGAAAACAACAAAGCATCGGGATACTTGGACTATCACTTGTTGGACTGCGAACAATAGCATGGCTGAAACTATTTTGTTACATTACATATGGATATGAGACTTTTAATCTATTATGTTATTATTCAAACTTGTATACTCGCCTATACATTTTTGTACTGACTCTATTTTAATACATGTTGCAGGCTGACAGGATGCTAGGATTCTTGGAATCAAGCTAGGATGATGCATAGAAACTCATCTAGATAATTAAGTTATGAACAATGTTTGAGACTTGATGTACCTTGATACTTTGTGATGGTTGTTTGATCTTAGACAATGTTTGAATCAATCTAATTTATAATGAAACTATTTAGTGTTATGGAATCTCATGAGCAATCTGAACGCTTAGTGCTCGCACCCCGATGTTTCCGCCATCGGTTGGGGTGTGACATGGGAGGCTAAACCATTTTGGATGGCGCCCCTGGTAAACGACCCGACACGGTGTTTGGCGCCCCAGCCAAGTAATGTGGCATGGGGCGCTATTCAACTACAACCACCCTTATCTCAATTGAATAAAGCAAATGACAACTCAAACCTACCCAACCTTCCATGCGGGGAAAACCCTCAAAGGTAACAATGTGGAAAGGCGCAATGGGGACGTATTTCGTGAATGCCATATGTTGTTTTCTGACATGTTAGAGTGTGTAATGATTTTTAAGTACCTTTTTACTGTTTATCAGGCTTTAAATTTATAAAACACGATATAAACTATCACTCTCTATAACACGTTAGGGCAAGTGCACCCATCGTCGACGTAGTATAGTGATGGTAAGATACCGAGATCGTACAAGGACATAAGAGCTTTTAATGCCGGTTTATCATGAACGTCTAATCGACCCAAATTTGAGAAAAAGTTTTTAAACATGTAAAAAATAAAGAAATAAACTAAAATAATAAAGAAAACAAATAAACAAGAAAGAATCACTTGGTTCTGACTCATATTTTACGTATCCTTTGATGATTTCCGCACTTTGGGTTTTTTAAGAGATTATCTTAGTTACAGTGAATGTCCCCCTTTTGGAGGCAACGCTACCCTCAATCATATTGGTCTGAGTCAGCAGGGATACAGTCCTGCAAGGCCGGACTATTAAAAGATAATTAAGTAAGTTATTAATGCAGAATGTGGCACGTCCCTCTTTTGGAGGCAACGCTACCCTCGGCCATATTGGTCCGAGTCAGCAGGGATAGAGTCCCGCAAGGCCGGTTTAAAGTTTTAATAGTAGTTTATTTATAAGGGATCACAAGTCGTTCTTACTTCCCCCAATTGAATGATATCTGCCTCAAAGGAAGTCCTAATAAGCTTGAATCAGATCCTCACAGGATCTATACACTGAATGAGGTAAGAACTTTACCCAAACCACCCTTCTAACCCCCTTCCAGGCAGTTAACGTGCTTTATATAGACCGTAAAGACACGAATGAGTGAATCAACAAAACATGAAGAATGATAGAATAAAATTCACCTTCAATTTAAAACACTAGTTATTAAAGTCATTAATACATACCTTATTAAAAAGTAATCAAAGGTTGGAAATCAAAAGTAATACATAAAAGATTTCGTCTACACCAAGTGATGTAAGAGATTAGCCAAGCATGGCCATAGTTTGACAAAAGCTCTTACTATCGATCTTGGATCTCGAGACTACTCTAACTCTAACTAATGTGGTGGAAGATGATGGTGTTGTTGTGGTGGAAGTGAGAGAATTGGTTTGCGAAGGGATGAGTTGCAAGTGAGCCAAGAACCTCTATTTATCACACGGCCCCGTGCCTGGTAGGCACTGATGGAGAGGGTGAAACCCGAGCTTTAATGTGTGTTATCTTATGTATTTTGTGTGTTTTAAGTGATTATATGCGTTGAATGTGATAACTACGAGAGATTGTGGTTTTGCAGGTTAATTGCTTAAATCGGTGGAGTTAGAGTGCTCGTTGGTGAAGCGGAACACCCATGGATGATAATCAAGTAAAGTATGATGATCGGGAGTTGTTTCGGGTTGAAAGTTAGCTTGGAAGCACAAGAAAGGTGAGAAAATAGAGTCTAGGGGCCTTGGAGTCATTATAGGAAAGTTGTAGTTATGAAGAAAACAGAATGTGATGTACTCGGCGTAGGTTACGGTCAGCTTAGGTTAGCTTAAACACTACATGCCCTTTATACTGTAGGTTACGGTGGATATGGTGTAGCCTAAGACTATGTTAAAAAGAAGCAGACTTCATGAGTCGTAGCCTACAGGTTGACTACCGTAGGTTACGGTGGGGTTGTTTGAGGATGCCACGGGTTGATTTTTTTATGGGTATAAAAGGGTTTTTTAAAACCCTAAGCAAGAATCATCAATCTCTTGGACGAAATTATAGGCCACCATACGACTTTTGGAGAATCAATAACACATCTTTGAGCTTTATTTCATCATTCTCATCATGCTTTCCACAAAATTAACATTCTTGAAGATGCAATCAACCGTTATTCAATCATACAAAGTTCGATTCACCATGATGAGCGGCTAAACCACCTGTGATCATCACCGAGGCTAGGGTTTGTGTTAGGAAGCGGGTTAACCGGTATTTACAAACTTTTGGATTGAGATTTGTCTAATCATTCGGTTAGTTGATATTTTTGTCTACTTGTTTTTTATTAAATAGTTGTTGGATTATCGTAGACACACTTGTTCATCAGTTATTTGGTTTTTTCATCAACAACTAGGATTAAATTCTAAGTTGTCATTGTTCTTTAACCTTTAACCATTGAATTTGGTTGTGTTTATGAAATCTAGGATTGGTAATTAACTAGGTTACTATTCAGTTGCATCAATCTTTCGGTTTGATCGTGGATCAGTGCAACCAAATATATTATCTATTAGTTACTTATCAAAACAAGTAGGTTAACAAATCATGTCTATGTGATTTCCAATTGGTAGTAATTAGGTTACCCGATTTTCTACACAACTTGAAAACCCAGAGATTGATCCTTCTTCTCATAATTGTTTACAACCACATTAATTAAATTTGTTTTTCTAATAACTCTCTCAATCAGCAAAACGCAATTAGTTTAGAATTAGATAATCACTAAAAGCAATGAACTTTAACACTTTCAACTAATTCCCCGTGGATTCGACACCCTACTTGCTCTTTACTAGTAAAGGTGATTAGGACACTTTTAATTATATATTTGACCGACCTGACGACATTGATCAAATGGCGCCGTTGCCGGGGAATCGGTGCGCTTAGTGTTAGTTAGTTGGTTTTCTTACAAGGTAAAAACATAAATTAGAAAAATTAGAAACTTTGGTTTGACATATAGTTTACACTAGTTCAGCATATTAGTAACTTGTATGAGTTATTCATGTTGGATATGAGCACGTTTAAACATTTTATTATTATGTTATGTATCAAACTTGTATACTCGCCAACATATTTGTTGATCATTATTTTAATACATGTTGCAGGTTGATTAGACAAAGTGACGAATAAATCAAGTTAGGATGGACTTAGAAACTCACTTTAATAATAGACAATTATCATGTTTTGCTACAATTTTTCTTTGTTTGGAACAATGTATTTACTTTAGTCATTTATGAAATTTTGAATTAATTATATTGTCATAATGAGTATTATGATGCTTTGAACGATTTGTTTTCGTCTCTCTTCGTTGTTTCCGTCATCGGTTGGGGTGTGACAGCTATTAGGCTTGACAACCTCACACCATACCTAGGAGGACGGTGTGACAACTGCCACTTTCGGGTAATTTACTTACATTTAAAACAGTGATTTACATTATACAAGCATGTGTTTTGAATATTCTGACTGCATGATTACATGGTATACATCTTAGAAAACTCATGGAATATTCATTGGTTATTACACATGATTCATTTTTATTGGGTACATTTGTTATAGTGCAAACAATTCACCGAAACAACTAGAGTAGCGCCTAGTGAACTAGAGTGCTGACGAAAACTCCGGATCCGCAGAAAACATCAAAAATGACATCTTTAGGACTCGGATGAGAGTCCAACATCAATTATATATTAAACCCTATATGGGAATACAAGAGTTCGATCAATAATTTACCAATGCCCGGTAGCACTAAAAACTGTCCGAAACGCGCTAAAAATGACCATTTCATGAATTGTCCGCAAAATTCAGCAATTGTATTTTTAATACAAGATACAAAAATTGATGTTTAGGCACCAATTTCATATAAACATACTTATGGAATATCAATTTCACGCATAACGGAAATTTGCCCTACAACTTCCATAAGCGAACGTTTCGACTATTTACTAGTGAAACGAGCACTAAATAATTATCCGAACTACATTTTGGCACTTGTAGCGAACTAGTGACTTTTATTTTTGGTCTTGTAAAAACTAGTTTATGATCATTTCAAGTCGCGAATCATCTCGGAAAAATTGCAAAACCTAAACATCTAAATGTTTACAACTTATACTTCATTTGAAACATTAATATTTACTAAGTTAATTTTTACAACATAAGACCCCCCCCCCCATGTTGATGCCGTGAACAAGGGGTCCCACACCCCTTGTTTATGTTGCTAAATATCTAGATATTATGTTACTTACTAGTGGATTAGAATGAAGACTTATTACAACACTTATTCACTAAGTTACCACACATTTACACCATTTCTTACACACACATAAGAAAAGCTCTCTAATCATCTTCATCTTCCATCAAGAACACCTCCATAAACCCATTTCTTTTTATCATCTTCTTCATAACCAAGATGGATTTCTTTGGAACATAGGGTGATCTAAGGCTTTTGGAAGCAAAAGGAAGGGTTTTTCATCCATACCAAAGTGTTCTAACATCAAGATCATCATCTTACTTATTCTTAATAATCTCTAAAGATCATCCCTAGCCTAGTGCTAGAAGTAAGCTTCTATTTTTTTTTATACATATTATGTTTATGATTGTTATTATAATTAATAATAACCATATATAATCATACATAATGAACAAGAAAAATACAAAGAAGCAAAGATAAAAATCATCATATAATTATGTTTGTTTATATTGTGATTTAAGACTTGTGATATGCATATTTGATGTTGTTATGATGATTAGAATACAAATAAATTGTTAGAAGATGTTTTAAAAATATGATCTAATAATCATACATGTTTATGTTAAATGGTTTTTAACATAAAGGGTTATAAAGGAATGATCATATCTAGTAATCTTGTGAAAGTATTTAGGGTTTATATTCAAAAACAAGACTTTCACAAGATTATAAAAATTAACATACAACTAAAGATTTTTATGAAAGTTGTTAAAACTAGAATTTAACTTGGTTTTTGAACTAGTTAACATATGAAAGGATCATGTTTAAAACCCTACATGATTTGCTTATCATCTTGATGATTTGATGTTATAAAAGTCTTATAATGTTTAGTTAAGATGATGAATAAATTGTTGTTGATTTAGTAAAGAAAATGATATGTTTAATGAAACATGGTTAAGATAAAAATGCCAAGGTTATATGGCCAATTTTTATAAAAACTTTATTTTATAAAATAACAACATTTTTGGGTAAATCTATACAAGATTTATATAGTATATTAAAGAAGGGTTTATAAAATAAAAGACAAGGAAAATATATATTTTTTTTTAGAAAATATATATTTGGTTACTTTAAACAATTTTTGTGTGATATATTACTTGGTGTATTAGTTATATATATCATGATAGGAACTTGAATCTCATGTCAACTTTAAACTCAAAACACGTTATAACAAAAGTCCTACGAGACTTCACATAATTACGCCTTAAAACGAGTTACGGACGATTCTAATAATCGGACACCAATTATGGTCAAAACGGACAACGGACGAATCCTTAAACGAGTCACCAATCCGGGGAGTTACTACGACGTTAGACGATCTTTCGACCGAAATATAAATATACTATCGATAACAAATTTCGGATGTTTAGAAACTTATAAAAACTAGTATGTTTTTATTTACTAACATCTATACTTAGAAAATTTTTATAAAAAGGATTTTTATAAAAATGAAAGGCTTACATGAACTAGTGGGCTATTTTTTTTACAAATGGGCTTATTATACTTAATGGGCTATTTTTATAACAAATGGGCTAGTTTAAGTAATGGGCTATTGTTTTTCAAATGGGCTTATTTTTCATAATGGGCTTAACATAAATTAGTGGGTTAAGCCCAACACTATTCAAGCCCAACAACTATTTAAGCCCAACACTATTCAAGCCCAACACTATTCAAGCCCAACAACTATTTAAGCCCAACACTATTCAAGCCCAACACCATTTGAGGCCCAACACTATTGAGGCCCAACACTATTTGAGGCCCAACACTATTGAGGCCCAACACTATTTGAGGCCCAGCACTATTTAAGCCCAATAACTTGAAAACATGGGCTTGGCCCAATGATACTATTTTTGGAAAAACAACTATACAAGTGATACATACAAGACACGAGATTCAGCGGACGGGATCCGACTATACAACTCATACATCGAATACACAGTTAACGAACATTTGAACAACTCATACATCGAATACACAGTTAACGAACAGTAAAGACATACAAGTCTTACATATACTCAAGACACAAGACTTGTACTCAAGTTCTTTTCAAAGACCGAAGTGTCTAACAAAGATAAGAACGTTTGTAGGTCGCCACGCTATTCAGGACGACCACACGTGAGACCTTATTTTCATCTATTTTCAGGACGCAATACTGTGAGTTCATGTTCCCCTATTCATTTAAATATTTTACAACTTTACAACTATCGGGGAGGATACATGTTCAGAGTATGTTAAAGTTAGGTAATGAAACACCATAGATCATGTGCGAATTAGGGCCATACTATAAGCACCATTAATCCAGTTTGGACCAAGGAAAAAAGGCTTAGATCTAATGGGTTTTGGCGAGCCCCACTCTTGGTCATGGACCCCTACGGAAGAGTGCGTTTGTGTCCCAGTCGATAGGAATCGGCATAAAATCGTCTAGGGTTGGTTTGCTTCCTAGTTCGTCACACATATTAATGTCCTTGCAAAACATTAATGATCAACGATTTCATTGACGCTTTACATGTCACACCCCCAAAATCCACCATGCGGAGTATCACCGCTTGGAGGCGTGACATGACCAGGATCGAGCCACCAATCATATTGAACAATTCAATTAAGTAAATAAAACCAAACATAATACGATTGGTGACCAAAGCTAGTTAACCTTGTTTGGTTTAAACAGCGGAAGCATAAACGTGAGTTCAAAACATAAGTTCACAGTTCATAAGTTTAAAGTCTCAAACATAAGTTCCATAGGTTTATAAAGTTCAATTATTAAGTATGGGATATAACAACCCATGTTCCACAACGACTCCTTCCCCGTGCAAGCTCCAAGCATTTAGCGACCTGTAAGGCATGTAACAACTAGTCAACAACAAAGTTGAGTGAGTTCACGTTTGGTTGTTTAGTTAATGAGTTCGTATCAGGAATCGGAAGTTCGTTTCATAACCAAGTATTACCCATTATTCTTGATTCCCAAACCTTTACGATATTTAGTGGGGGCTTCCCATTATGTATGTTACTAGACTAGGCGTATCCATAAGAGTCCTTCCCAATCCGAGGACGGTGTTAAGTATGAGTGTACGTAGGTTTTACGTACGTGCCCTTCTCATCCGAGGACAGTAGTGAGTGTGAGTGTACGTAGGTTTTACGTACGTGCCCTTCTCAATCCGAGGACAGTAGTAGGTGTGAGTGTACGTAGGTTTTACGTACGTGCCCTTCCCAATCCGAGGACAGTAGTAGGTAGTCTAGTAGTGTTGATAATATAAATAGTTATTCAATCCCATTCCCAACCACCGGGAATCCCATGCCTTAGTAAGGGTGTGAACTCACCTCGGTTTGCTCGGTTAGATTCTCAATATAGCTAACAGTCAAGGTCGGTCAATCACGTCCTAGTATGATTTACCAGTTAGTCATTTAGTGGCTTTCCAATAGAACACAAAGTTCCTACACGTATCTATCACATAACATGCATCACTGTAACGGTTTATGCCCATCTAAGTTTCCCGTCCATTCCCCACTCAAAATCAAACATAAGATAATGCACCTAACATATATAACATGTCAAATTATTCACAGATAGCATACTCGACATTTAGACGCGCAATTCACAACTTATGTTATTTCAGCATTAATATTCAAAACCGGCTGTTTTCGGGCATTTAAATAAAATAGTTAGATTATTCCAAAAATTCCCAAATTTTTATAGAACATCATAAACATTCCATATTTTATTGTGTAAAAATATCGGGGTCCGGTTTATCACCAATATTTTATAAAAATTCATATTCGGGACTGAACTCAGATTTATGTATTTCTGACCACAGTCCACGAAACAATTTATTAAAAATTCATCGAGTGTCCGATTTACGAAATTCCAGTGGGGTAATTACAAATACTACAGTTACCATCTACAGTAAAATTTTCATGGTCCGATTCATCACAAAACTCAGGTTATGACTGAAAGTACGACACCCATTTATTGCTGTCAAAATTCAGCTTAAGTAGCTGTTACAAATTAACACTTTAAAAATAGTAAACGGAGTCCAAAAATTACGATTCCGGTGCCATTAGAACCGTATTTCATAATAACATATTTTAGATTCAAAATATCAATTTTTCGTTGAGGTTAAGACCTGTTTACAGCCAACAGAAGTGGGCTGTAAAAGTTGGACAGATTCTGATTTCAAGTGTTTAACCATCTAAATCATGTTCGATCGATCCCGTTAACAAGTTTAGTGACCACAACAACATCATACATCAATATTAACCAATAGATCAGCAAGTAATCAGCAATATAATCGCAACAACACAAGATTTACATCATTTACCCAAATAACTTCTCTTTATCCATCTTTAACACATTATGTTCTAGACTAGTTCATGAGCCTTAGAGTTTCTTACCTTTTTATCATTCTAACGTCTATTAACCACTAAAATAACATAAAGAATGAACGGATCTAAGTTCTTACCACTAGCTCAAGGCTAGGGAAGTTCGAGTGAAGAAAAGTGGTGGTTAATAGCAAACGAAGGTGGTCCTTCAAGTTCTGAGAACACCGGGCCTCCTAATTCACCTTCTAACACCTTGATGTATACTTGAAATGAATGGGTGATGATCAAAAAGGATGGTAATGGTGGGACTATGTTTGGCCGTAGCTTTTGTTGTAGGAGAGAAGGAAGTTTCTTTGTGGTGATTAAGTGAAAATGATAGTGGTTATTTATAATTCAAATTCTATTGTCCATTGGTCATTGTGTCCACAAGAGTACAAACATTATCTTCATGATTCCCATGGAAGATCACTAGGAAGATATGGAAAGTTTAAGAAATCCTTGGGTGGGTCCCTTAAGTGGACGTTTATGATGGGGGGAAAGGGGGGTAAATGTAATTTAAATGGGTAAATAAATTAATTAGTGGGAGTTTAATGTTATGTCTAGTGTCTAGCGTGTACCGGGTATTATGTAAGGTGTTATGGTGCTCGGGGACCATAACTAGCTCAGAAAAAGTGTAACAATGTTTTAAATAATATTTTTGTGTTCCGGTTAATGTCCGGTTGTTCGGTTCGACACTGTTCCGTTAAAGCGCTTAATTAATCCGAAAGGTGTCCTATTTATATATTTTGTAACGTTTTTACTTTCTAACACTCAGGAAAATATAACGGACTATTTAGTGACCTTTCTGTACACTATTAGTATATAAAAATACGTGTACGCATAACACAGATATCAGAAAGCAGTTAAGTGATGCCATATAGTCGTCAACCACATTAATTATTATTAATAAATTGTACGGAATACATGGAATTTTGAGGGTTGTCACATTCTCCCCCTGTTAAGAGAATTTCGTCCCGAAATTTAGCGCGTGGTTACTGAGGAAGCTAGTTAAGTTGCGTTGTTTTCCAGATTTTCCTGGGGTGTCACATCATCCCCCCGTTGATTTGGAATTTCGTCCCGAAATTCTGCGGTAGCTTCAGCCTCAGTAGTGGTTGCGTTTTTCTTAAACAGTTGGGGATACTTAAGTTTCATTTGGTCTTCTCGTTCCCAGGTATACTCTGGGCCACGACGAGCATTCCAACGAACTCGAACGAGAGGTATTCTTGTGTGCTTGAGAATCTTAACATCTCGATCAGTAATCTCTACTGGTTCCTCGACGAATCGCAGCTGGTCGTCGATTGTGAGTTCCTTGAGAGGAACTATGAAGGGCTCATCTGACAGACACTTCTTCAGATTTGATACGTGGAATACGTTGTGAACTCCGCTGAGTTCTTCAGGTAGATCCAACCTGTAGGCGACTTGGCCAATTTTCTCAATGACTTTGAACGGTCCGACATAACGCGGATTGAGTTTGCCTCATTTGCCAAAGCGGACTACACCTTTCCAAGGTGAGACTTTGAGTAGCACTCGATCCCCAACCTGGAGCTCGAGTGGTTTTCTTCCCTCATCAGCATAGCGTTTCTGACGGTCACGAGCTGCCGCCATTCGCTGTCGTATCTGAGCAATTTTCTCGGTGGTATCTACCACATGTTCTGGGCCAGTGATTTGGCTGTCACCAACTTCTGCCCAACATAGAGGCGATCGGCATTTGCGTCCGTACAATGCCTCAAACGGAGCGGCTTGGATGCTGGTGTGGTAGCTGTTGTTATATGAGAACTCCACTAGCGGGAGGTGCTTTTCCCAGCCGTTACCAAAATCGATTACACATGCCCTAAGCATGTCTTCAAGGGTTTGGATGGTGCGTTCAGATTGCCCATCCGTCTGCGGGTGATAAGCGGTGCTCATATCTAAACGTGAGCCAAAGGACTTGTGCATTGCTTGCCACAGTTCAGAAGTAAAACGCGCGTCACGATCAGATATAATAGAGATTGGCACCCCGTGCCTTGACACTACCTCCTTTAGATAAATGTCTGCAAGAGTAGAAAACTTATCCGTTTCTTTGATGGCCAGAAAATGTGCAGACTTGGTCAGTCGATCTACGATCACCCAAATGGTATCGTTTCCGCGTTGAGATCTGGGCAGGCCGGTAACGAAATCCATGGAAATTTGCTCCCATTTCCATTTCGGGATCTCCGGTTGTTGAAGTAGGCCTGATGGTTTCTGATATTCAGACTTGACTCTCGCACAAGTCAAGCACTTACTGACGTAGGTTGCTATGTGGGCTTTCATGCCAGGCCACCAGTACGTAGTCTTGAGATCGTGGTACATTTTATCCGAACCAGGATGTACCGAATAACGAGACTTATGTGCTTCATCCATCACAAGCTCGCGTAAGTTGCCATAAAATGGAACCCAGATGCACCCGTTAACATAGTAGGCACCGTTTTCCTTTAGTTCCAGCCGCTGCCTTGATCCTCGTAAGGATTCAGCCCTGATGTTCTCTGCTTTCAATGCTTCGACCTGGGCATCTCGAATTTGGGCAGGAAGGTTAGACTGGATGGTAAGCTGTAATGCTCGTACACGCTTAGGTAAAGTATCCTTTCGACTGAGGGCGTCAGCCACAACATTGGCTTTGCCCGGATGATACTTGATAGCACATTCGTAATCATTCAAGAGTTCGACCCATCGGCGTTGTCGCATGTTTAACTCTTTTTGCTTGAAGATATGCTCGAGACTCCTGTGGTCGGTGTAAATGGTGCACTTGGTACCGTACAGGTAATGTCTCCATATCTTAAGTGCGAATACAACTGCTCCCAGTTCCAGATCGTGAGTAGTGTAGTTTCTTTCGTGAACTTTAAGTTGGCGCGATGCGTAGGCAATGACCTTGTCACGTTGCATCAATACGCAACCAAGTCCTTGGATGGAAGCGTCGCAATAAACCACGAAGTCATCGGTGCCTTCTGGCAATGAGAGGATAGGCGCGCTACAAAGTCTATCCTTTAGATGTTGAAACGCGGACTCCTGTGCATCACCCCAACGATAGATGACGCCCTTCTGAGTCAGTGAAGTGAGAGGTTGCGCAATCTTGGAGAAATCTTTTATAAACCTTCTGTAATATCCGGCCAAACCCAAGAATTGGCGGATTTCTGTTGGTGTGCGGGGTGCAGGCCAGTTCTTGATCGATTCAACCTTAGATGGATCCACATGAATTCCATCCTTGTTTACCACGTGGCCTAGAAAGTGGACTTCGCGAAGCCAGAAATCACATTTCGAAAACTTGGCATACAGCCGTTCTTTTCGAAGAAGTTCCAGCATAAGTCGTAGGTGCTGCTCGTGTTCCTCCTGACTCTTAGAATAGATCAGGATATCATCGATGAACACAATAACGAACTTGTCCAGGTAAGGCTTGCACACTCGGTTCATGAGATCCATGAAGACTGCCGGTGCATTCGTCAGCCCGAATGGCATAACCAGAAACTCGTAATGGCCGTAACGAGTTCTGAATGCTGTTTTGGAGACGTCCTCATCTCGGACTCTCAGCTGATGGTATCCCGATCTCAAATCAATCTTGGAGTAATAGCTCGACCCTTGCAACTGGTCGAATAAATCGTCAATACGTGGAAGAGGATAACGATTCTTCACAGTCACCTTGTTGAGCTCGCGATAGTCAATACACATCCTGAAGGTACCATCTTTCTTCTTCACGAATAGTACTGGGGCTCCCCAGGGCGAAGAGCTAGGACGTATAAAACCCTTTTCCAAGAGTTCTTGTAGTTGTGTGGACAGTTCTTCGAGTTCTGATGGGGCTAGACGATATGGTGCTCGAGCTACTGGCGCTGCTCCAGGAGCTAGCTCGATTTGAAACTCAACTTGGCGATGAGGAGGAAGACCAGGTAATTCCTCAGGAAATACCTCGGGAAATTCGCGCACAATAGGGATGTCTTCAATTCTCTTCTCTTCCGTGGATGTGTCAGTAACGAGTGCTAAAATGGCAGTGTGGCCTTTCGCAAACACTTCTGGGCCTTAAGGAAAGAGATGATGCCTTCGACAGCACCACTCTTGTCGCCATGAATCACGAGGGGTTCTTTATCAGAACGAGGAATGCGGATGATTTTCTCCTTGCAAACAATCTCCGCTTGATGATGAGATAACCAATCCATCCCAATAACGACGTCGAAACTACCAAGTGTGATAGGAACAAGATCGATAGGGAAAGTCTGACCAGCTAAGACGAGGTTACAACCTTTAACTATGTGTGTGGCTTCAAGACTTTTACCGTTAGCTAGTTCTACCGTGTGTTTGGTGTTCAGGAGTGTTGGGGTGCGCTTAAGAATTTGGCTAACTTTCACGGACACATAACTAGTATCGGCACCCGAATCGAATAAAACAGTAACGAAGAAGTCGTCAAGAAGAAACTTACCCATCACAACGTTGGGATCGTTCCTTGCTTCTCCCTGACCAATCACGAACACACGACCCCTGGCACCGTTGCCATCATTGTTTCCTCCATTGTTGCCCCCATTATTGTTCCCGTTTCCTTGGTTGTGATTCTGATTCTGATTTAACTGCGGGCAGTGTCTCTTGAAGTGACCTTCAGCACCACACTGAAAGCATCCCTTGTTGCCCTGTTGCTGTTGCTGATTCTGCGGTGCTTGCTGTTGCTGCTGACGATTCTGATTCGTAGGCCGTGGGCTCCTGCAATCCTTGGCTTCATGACCCATCTTGAGACACCTCTGACAGTGTCCCTTGTTGCACTGACCACTGTGGTGTCTGTTGCATTTGTTGCACTTTGGGTGGTTTCCTCGATATCCACCCTGCCCTTGACTACCAGAAAAGTGCTGACCAGGGCTCCTATGGTCCTCAGTCCTTCGTTGCTGAGACTGAGACTGAACAGAGGTAGAGCCTTTGCCGGAATTCCCATCCCATTTTCGTTTGTTATCGGTAGGTGCATCAGAAGTAGCAGCACCAATAAGCTTGGGTAGTCTGTTTTGTTCCACTGCCTGGTCGGTGAGACGATGAGCCAATTTGACGACTTGCTGGATGGTACCCAAGTTGGCTGAAGTCACATGACTTTGAATCGCTGGTACAAGGCCCTTGAGGTAAAGCTCAATACGTTTGATGGGAGGGTCCACCATAGTTGGGCACAGGATGGCCAGTTCATTCGACCTCTTGGTATACGCCTCAATCTCAGATCCTGTCATCTTCAGATTGTAAAATTCCACCTCTAGCTTATGGATGTCATCCCGACTACAGTACTCCTCCTTGATCAGCTCTTTGAAACCATTCCAGGATGTGGCATTAGCAACTGTCAGTCCTAGTAGTTGAACTTGTGCCTTCCACCAGGTTAACGCAGCTCCTTCAAGTGTTCCGGTAGCATATTTCACCCTACGGTCTTCGGGGCATTCGCACATCTCGAAAACTGTCTCAAGCTTTTCAAACCAGTGAAGAAGGCCCACTGCTCCTTCGGTGCCACTGAAAGTGGTAGGTCGACAGTCCATGAACGTCTTGAACGTGCACACAGGAGGTTGAGCATGTTGACCTCCTGCAGGGTTAGCTGCGAGTGCCTCCGCAACTCGTTCGTTGAACAAAGCCGTCAACTGGGCTTGAGTGAGGTTGATACGTCCTTCGCGTCCGCTCATGATCTTCATAATGAAGCAACGTAAGTGAGGAAAGTGTCGCGAAAGTGTGTAAGTGTGTGGGACGACATTAGAGAGTAAGCACACAAGGTTCAAATAGCAATTATCACGTTATCTAATGCACAGTGAGAACTATCTAACCGACAATATAACATAATCATACCACTTATGGTGTCGAGCCTTGCACGTGGAGCGAAGCGTCGTTGTGGATCGTTGAGCACTGTACAGGTTATAGTCTGGTTTTAATGAAAACTTTTCCCTTATTAAAACCAAGTTCTCTATAACCAATGGCTCTGATACCAATCTGTCACACCCCCAAAATCCACCATGCGGAGTATCACCGCTTGGAGGCGTGACATGACCAGGATCGAGCCACCAATCATATTGAACAATTCAATTAAGTAAATAAAACCAAACATAATACGATTGGTGACCAAAGCTAGTTAACCTTGTTTGGTTTAAACAGCGGAAGCATAAACGTGAGTTCAAAACATAAGTTCACAGTTCATAAGTTTAAAGTCTCAAACATAAGTTCCATAGGTTTATAAAGTTCAATTATTAAGTATGGGATATAACAACCCATGTTCCACAACGACTCCTTCCCCGTGCAAGCTCCAAGCATTTAGCGACCTGTAAGGCATGTAACAACTAGTCAACAACAAAGTTGAGTGAGTTCACGTTTGGTTGTTTAGTTAATGAGTTCGTATCAGGAATCGGAAGTTCGTTTCATAACCAAGTATTACCCATTATTCTTGATTCCCAAACCTTTACGATATTTAGTGGGGGCTTCCCATTATGTATGTTACTAGACTAGGCGTATCCATAAGAGTCCTTCCCAATCCGAGGACGGTGTTAAGTATGAGTGTACGTAGGTTTTACGTACGTGCCCTTCTCATCCGAGGACAGTAGTGAGTGTGAGTGTACGTAGGTTTTACGTACGTGCCCTTCTCAATCCGAGGACAGTAGTAGGTGTGAGTGTACGTAGGTTTTACGTACGTGCCCTTCCCAATCCGAGGACAGTAGTAGGTAGTCTAGTAGTGTTGATAATATAAATAGTTATTCAATCCCATTCCCAACCACCGGGAATCCCATGCCTTAGTAAGGGTGTGAACTCACCTCGGTTTGCTCGGTTAGATTCTCAATATAGCTAACAGTAAAGGTCGGTCAATCACGTCCTAGTATGATTTACCAGTTAGTCATTTAGTGGCTTTCCAATAGAACACAAAGTTCCTACACGTATCTATCACATAACATGCATCACTGTAACGGTTTATGCCCATCTAAGTTTCCCGTCCATTCCCCACTCAAAATCAAACATACGATAATGCACCTAACATATATAACATGTCAAATTATTCACAGATAGCATACTCGACATTTAGACGCGCAATTCACAACTTATGTTATTTCAGCATTAATATTCAAAACCGGCTGTTTTCGGGCATTTAAATAAAATAGTTAGATTATTCCAAAAATTCCCAAATTTTTATAGAACATCATAAACATTCCATATTTTATTGTGTAAAAATATCGGGGTCCGGTTTATCACCAATATTTTATAAAAATTCATATTCGGGACTGAACTCAGATTTATGTATTTCTGACCACAGTCCACGAAACAATTTATTAAAAATTCATCGAGTGTCCGATTTACGAAATTCCAGTGGGGTAATTACAAATACTACAGTTACCATCTACAGTAAAATTTTCATGGTCCGATTCATCACAAAACTCAGGTTATGACTGAAAGTACGACACCCATTTATTGCTGTCAAAATTCAGCTTAAGTAGCTGTTACAAATTAACACTTTAAAAATAGTAAACGGAGTCCAAAAATTACGATTCCGGTGCCATTAGAACCGTATTTCATAATAACATATTTTAGATTCAAAATATCAATTTTTCGTTGAGGTTAAGACCTGTTTACAGCCAACAGAAGTGGGCTGTAAAAGTTGGACAGATTCTGATTTCAAGTGTTTAACCATCTAAATCATGTTCGATCGATCCCGTTAACAAGTTTAGTGACCACAACAACATCATACATCAATATTAACCAATAGATCAGCAAGTAATCAGCAATATAATCGCAACAACACAAGATTTACATCATTTACCCAAATAACTTCTCTTTATCCATCTTTAACACATTATGTTCTAGACTAGTTCATGAGCCTTAGAGTTTCTTACCTTTTTATCATTCTAACGTCTATTAACCACTAAAATAACATAAAGAATGAACGGATCTAAGTTCTTACCACTAGCTCAAGGCTAGGGAAGTTCGAGTGAAGAAAAGTGGTGGTTAATAGCAAACGAAGGTGGTCCTTCAAGTTCTGAGAACACCGGGCCTCCTAATTCACCTTCTAACACCTTGATGTATACTTGAAATGAATGGGTGATGATCAAAAAGGATGGTAATGGTGGGACTATGTTTGGCCGTAGCTTTTGTTGTAGGAGAGAAGGAAGTTTCTTTGTGGTGATTAAGTGAAAATGATAGTGGTTATTTATAATTCAAATTCTATTGTCCATTGGTCATTGTGTCCACAAGAGTACAAACATTATCTTCATGATTCCCATGGAAGATCACTAGGAAGATATGGAAAGTTTAAGAAATCCTTGGGTGGGTCCCTTAAGTGGACGTTTATGATGGGGGGAAAGGGGGGTAAATGTAATTTAAATGGGTAAATAAATTAATTAGTGGGAGTTTAATGTTATGTCTAGTGTCTAGCGTGTACCGGGTATTATGTAAGGTGTTATGGTGCTCGGGGACCATAACTAGCTCAGAAAAAGTGTAACAATGTTTTAAATAATATTTTTGTGTTCCGGTTAATGTCCGGTTGTTCGGTTCGACACTGTTCCGTTAAAGCGCTTAATTAATCCGAAAGGTGTCCTATTTATATATTTTGTAACGTTTTTACTTTCTAACACTCAGGAAAATATAACGGACTATTTAGTGATCTTTCTGTACACTATTAGTATATAAAAATACGTGTACGCATAACACAGATATCAGAAAGCAGTTAAGTGATGCCATACAGTCGTCAACCACATTAATTATTATTAATAAATTGTACGGAATACATGGAATTTTGAGGGTTGTCACATTACATACTACAACTCACATTTTTCATACATCGTTTACAACTAAATTGCATGAATTCACCAACTTTTGTTGATGTTTTCCAAACTTAACATGTATTTCAGGGAATTAAAGGACCATGTCGGATTTCCCAGTCAAGATAACAAGTACAGGAACTCCATGCCATCTTTTGAAGGGTTTAATTATTATATTCCGCCTCTTTGCGGAAATATGATGGTTTAAACCTTTGTAGTTTATTTCAAGTTTATGTATGAAACAATAACGCTTTATTTTCATGTTAATGGTTTGTAACCGACACACTAAACTTATGATGTAATCTTTTGAAACACTATGTAATGGCAGTGGAGTATGTTTTATTCATATAGTTTGTTCATGTACATCGATATTTATGCAATGAAAACCAGACAGATCACACCTTGCGTTTCCGCTATGAGCGGGTGTGACAGCTTGGTATCAGAGCATCGATTGTAGTGAACCAGGATTCTTTATTGAGTCTAAGTCTACAATCACTAGGGATCTCTCATGAAAACCATCTAAACACAAACACATGTTTTCATTTGCATAAACATTTTTCATGGTCCATTTTCAACAAGAATTCATCTAATACAAATCAAGCAAGGACATTAGTGTCTTAGTCATCTAAATGGTAGACATGCAACTTTAAGTTAATCCACACAACTCAAGTAGGATAACTTAAAATGAACCTTATGTGAAAAATACATTTCGTGTATATATGTAAAATAACAAATGCTCATACGTGTTGAACAACTTATTTCTCAGGATATCATGTCTTCCTCTGAAGGAAGCAACATATACGACGATGTAGACCCCATGGAGATTGTGTCTGACGATGACGTTGTGCCGGAGGTACATGTCATCTTATCTGATAGCGACTCTACTTCTGACGATGATTTGGATGACTTTCAGCCGTTCGCAATTGGTGGTGACATTATGGACGCTTACATGTTAGGAGACATCATAGATGATGATGTGCTAGATGTGCCCCCTCTACTCAACGAGGTTGTTATCATAGGTCACCCAGCGGGTGAACATGTGATAGAGGTTATACCCTTGGATGTCCTTCCCCTTGCCATTATGCATTTCATCGACGACCTCGACGAGGAGGACGACGCTGTAGTTCCGGTGATTCCCGTGGAGCATTTGGATGACGAGTTGGGAGACGGGGATGTTCATGACTTGGTTATTTTGGAGGTCGCTGCACCGGTAGTCCCGGTTATTGTCATTTCTTCTGATTCCGATACTGATGCAGATGCTTCTTCTTATGCATCTGTTACTTCATCTGCACTGCAGGCCATCGGCCTACAGCGCAATGCAGACATTGAGCTGGATGATGTCATACCTGATGAGCCAGTTGTCCCTGCACATGATCATGTTGCTCCTATTCTACCACATGTAGACCATACTGACGAGGCAGGACCCTCAGGACACGCCCATGTACCACCCGGGGACATGGATCTATACCCACATGTTATGCCCCTTACCGATCCATATCACCCAGTGCATGACCCAGCTGCTACTATTGAGTTACGTGCTCGTGTTCAGACACTTGAGCATCAGATAGACTTTGTTATACGTCGAGTTAGTGAACTCGAGGATGAGCTTACTCACCTCATTGGTATGATACTTCATACTCCACCACTACCACCAGGGTTACCACCTTTACCCCCACTACCACCGCAGATGCCACCAGTGGATATACCACCAGTGGATCTACCTGCCCGTGTTCTGGCGCTCGAGCAGCAGAGTGTGTTCCTTCACCATTTGGTGCTTGATTTGGAGGGTAGGGTTTCTGATGTTCGCAGGTTATTATTCCCTATTCCACTACCGGTATTCCCCCCACCATAGACTATGTTTGCAGGTATCGTGCTTTTGGGACGGGTATCTATATCCGTTTTGTGTACATATTGATGTTTCACCAAGTTTGAAGACAACCGACATACAGCGGATCACACTATTGGAAGGAAGATCTTATTATCTCTTTTGTTGTACTAGACTAGTATGACCGGGTTATGTAGCCCGAGTCTATTTTTGTTCCTTTCAAACGATTATGTAACCGGTTGACTATATATATATAAAACTTGGTGTTATCTATTAAATGCATCTGAGTGGTCTGGTTGGACATATCTTATTGTTTATGTTAACTTATTTACTCTCATTATATGTTTGGTGGTGATATTGCTATTAATGTTATGAATATTTCTTTTTAACAAACCAAATCAACGTCTAATCTTATCCTATTTCTCCTTTGGAAGAATCATGCCACCGAGGAGAATCTTACGTTCACGGACTAATCCACCCCCACCTCCACCAATGCCTACGACCGAGGCGGAACTGAATGCACTTATAGAACAGAGAATCGCTCAAGCTATCGCACTGTATGAGGCATCCCGTGTCGAACAAAGTGGAGGCACCGGCGGATCGGGAGGCCAGGGTCCAGGCGGTACTTCAGGTGGAACCAATAATACGGGTAACATTTAGTTGTTTTGTTACAACTTACCAAATTTCTTTCTTAATCTATTCGTGCGATTCACTATTTACTCATTCAAAATCCGTTGTCCAATTTCAGGGTGCACATTCAAGCAGTTCCTAGACTGCAAGCCGCTTAACTATGATGGCACAGGCGGTGCTGTGGCTTATGTGAGATGGACGGAGAAAACGGATTCCACTATAAGAATGAGCAGATGTTCCGCGAATCAGCAAGTCACTTTCGTTACTGGATTGTTTCTTAACGAGGCTCTTACATGGTGGAACCTACAAGTGCAAACTTTGGGTGAAAACGCTGCTTATGCGTTAACGTGGGATGAAATGAAGGAACGTATGAGGGATAAATATTGTTCTCGTGCTGAACTCCAGAAGTTGGAGAACGAGTTTTGGAACCTGACCATGGTCGGAGCTGATATCACGGGATATACTCAAAGATTTCACGATCTGTCCCGTGTAATTCCTTATCTTGTAACACCAGAGTACAAGCGTATCGAACGCTACATCTGGGGACTTTCTGACAAGATTCGAAGTCTGGTTACTGCAGCTAAACCCACGACCATTACTCAGGCTGTGACTATAGCCGTGAGTCTTACTGAAGACGGGGTCAGGATGAATATATTCACTGAGAAAGGTGATGACAAGAAGGAAACACATGTTGAGTCTTCCAACCGTGGGAAGAGGAATTACTCAAATTTCAAGAAGGGAACCCGTGGTAATAACAACAACAGTAACAACAACTACAACAACAATAACAATAACCCCAACAACAACAACAACAACAACAACAGGCGACAGAATAACCAGCAAAAGGATGCAAGGATGTTTGTAGCCACAAACGACACTGGTCCTAAGAAGTACGCTGGTACTTTACCTAAGTGTGAACGATGCAAGTTTCATCACGTGGGTGATTGTCGGCTTGTCAAGTGTGACAAGTGTGGCAAGCTTGGCCACCGAACCGAGTCATGTTGGGGAACGGGAAATAATACAGGATCGGGAAGTGGATTTGGTAACAAGAATGGAAACGGGAATGGTCGTAATCAAGGATGTTTTGGATGCGGAAGCAAAGATCACTACAAGAAAGACTGTCCTAAAGAAATTCAAGCTCGTGGTCGATCTTTTGTGATTGGAGCCAAGGATGCGCGCCAAGACCCTAATGTGGTCACTGGTACGTTTCTCCTCAATGATCATTTCGCATCCATATTATTTGATACCGGAGCCGATTTTAGTTTTATCTCTATAGAATTTAAAAATATTCTGCGCTTGGAACCTAGTAAACTAGATGTTCCATATTCTATAGAATTGGCTAACGGTAGACTAATAGAGACGGGAGAAGTTGTTAAGGAGTGTACCTTAGAACTTGGTGAACAAAAATTCAATATCGATCTCTTACCCGTTGAATTGGGTAGTTTCGACGTAGTGGTTGGCATGGATTGGCTATCCAACAATCGAGCCGAAGTCGTTTGCCATGAGAAGATCATTCGCCTACTACTACCGAACAAAGAGACCCTTGTTATACATGGAGAGAAGCGTGACACCCCATTGCGGATCATCAATTGCATGAAAGCACAGAAATACTTACGGAAAGGTTATATTGCCTTTCTAGCGCATGTAGTAGACAAGAAGGCCGATGGGCCGAAGTTGACAGATATTCCGGTAGTAAAAGAATTTCCTGAAGTCTTTCCTGAAGACTTGCCAGGACTACCGCCTTATCGACAAGTCGAATTTCACATCGACTTGGTACCAGGAGCCGCACCTGTAGCCAGATCTCCATATCGATTAGCACCTTCTGAAATGCAGGAATTGTCCACACAACTTCAAGAGTTGATGGATAAGGGATTCATTAGACCGAGTTTCTCGCCTTGGGGAGCTCCAGTTCTTTTTGTGAAAAAGAAGGACGGGACATTCAGAATGTGTATCGACTACAGAGAGTTGAATAAACTCACCATCAAGAATCGGTATCCATTACCGAGGATTGACGACTTATTCGATCAACTTCAAGGGTCGAGTTTTTATTCAAAGATAGACTTACGATCGGGGTATCATCAGTTACGGGTTCAAGAAGAAAGCATACCGAAAACGGCTTTTCGGACTCGTTACGGTCATTACGAGTTTCTCGTTATGCCTTTTGGTTTAACTAACGCACCGGCGGTCTTCATGGATTTAATGAACCGCGTGTGCAAGCCTTATCTCGACAAATTCGTCATAGTGTTCATTGACGACATTTTGATATACTCACGATCGGCAGCCGAGCATGAACAACATTTGAGAACCATCTTAGAATTACTCAAAAAGGAGAATTTATACGCGAAGTTTTCCAAATGTGAGTTTTGGATTCGTGAAGTACAATTTCTCGGGCATATAGTGAACGAGAAAGGGATTCAAGTAGACCCGTCGAAGATTGAATCGATTAAGAATTGGGAAGCGCCCAAGACTCCTACTGAAGTGCGACAATTTTTGGGCTTAGCAGGATATTACCAGAGATTCATTGAGAATTTCTCAAAGATTGCTCAACCGCTAACTTCTCTTACACAGAAAGACAGGAAATTCGATTGGGGAGAGAAACAAGAAGCAGCATTTCAACATCTTAAAGACAAGTTGTGCATTGCACCAGTCCTATCATTACCCGACGGTACCGATGACTTTGTGGTATACTGTGATGCTTCGCATCAAGGTTTGGGTTGTGTACTCATGCAACGTAAAAAGGTTATCGCGTACGCGTCCCGCCAACTGAAAGTTCACGAGAAGAACTATACCACTCACGACCTAGAGCTAGGCGCGGTGGTATTTGCTTTGAAAATTTGGCGGCATTACTTATATGGTACACAGTGCACTATTTTCACAGATCATAGGAGTCTACAACACATATTCAACCAAAAAGAATTAAATATGCGTCAGCGACGTTGGGTTGAATTATTAAACGACTATGATTGTGAAATCAAGTACCATCCGGGCAAGGCAAACGTTGTAGCAGACGCCTTGAGCCGCAAGGAACGAGTTAAAACACTAAGAGTGCGAGCACTAGAGATGACGATTCACACAGATCTTACCGCACGAATTCAAAATGCACAACAAGAAGCGCTCAAGGAAGAACATATTCTTGAAGAATCACTTCGAGGCATGGAAAAACAGTTAGTACCAAAGGAGGATGGAACTTTGTACTTTGCGGGTAGAATTTGGGTTCCATTCTTTGGAGGTCTCCGAGATCTCATTTTTGAGGAAGCACATAGGTCAAAGTACTCGATCCATCCTGGATCAGATAAGATGTACCAAGACTTAAAAGAGTACTATTGGTGGCCTAACCTCAAAAAGGATATTGCTAACTATGTTAGAAATTGCTTGACCTGCGCGAAGGTCAAGGCAGAGTATCAAAAACCATCAGGTTTACTACAACAACCTGAGATTCCCGCTTGGAAATGGGAACAAATATCGATGGACTTCATTACGAAGTTACCCAGGACCTCGAAAGGTCATGACATGATATGGGTAATCGTCGATAGATTGACAAAGTCCGCACACTTCTTACCGATTCGGGAGAAGGATAGTACTGAGAAACTAGCGGAAATATATCTCAAAGAAATAGTGGCTCGTCATGGAGTGCCTATTTCAATCATTTCAGACCGAGACGGTCGTTTTGTGTCAAGAATATGGAAATCATTTCAACAGGCCTTTGGATCTCAATTGAATCTAAGTACGGCCTTTCATCCACAAACTGACGGCCAGAGCGAGCGGACAATCCAAACACTCGAAGATATGCTTCGTGCATGTGTTATGGATTTAGGCGGCAATTGGGATAATCATCTACCTCTAGTTGAGTTTTCCTACAATAATAGTTATCATACAAGTATACAAGCTGCACCGTTCGAAGCTCTTTATGGTCGAAAGTGTCGCTCTCCGCTATGTTGGGCGGAAACAGGCGATAGTCAATTAATTGGTCCGGAACTAGTCCAAGATACTACGGATAAAATTTTTCGGATCCGAGACCGTATCAAGGCGGCTCGCGATCGACAAAAGCTCTACGCAGATGGAAAACGAAAACAAGCATCTTTCGAGGTTGGAGAAAAAGTTTTGTTAAAAGTCTCACCTTGGAAAGGCGTAGTGAGGTTCGGTAAACGTGGAAAGCTTAACCCGCGTTACATTGGACCATTTGAAATCTTGGAAAAGATTGGCACTGTTGCTTACAAGTTGAAGTTACCAGATGAACTTAGCAGTGTACACCACACGTTTCATGTGTCAAATCTTAAAAAGAGTCCAATACAAGTAACCGTTGCCATTCCTGTGGATGAAATTCACATTGACGACAAACTTCATTTTACTGAAGAACCTGTTGAGGTCACGGACCGGAAGGTCAATAAAACACGGAGAAGTCGTATCAAATTGGTAAAGGTTCGTTGGAACTCTCGTCACGGGCCCGAGTATACTTGGGAACGTGAAGACCGAATGAAGGCAAAATATCCCCACCTATTTCCGAAAACTCCTGCAAAGAATAACAAAGCTAGAATTTCGGGACGAAATTCTAAATAACAAGGGGAGAATGTGACAACTGCCACTTTCGGGTAATTTACTTACATTTAAAACAGTGATTTACATTATACAAGCATGTGTTTTGAATATTCTGACTGCATGATTACATGGTATACATCTTAGAAAACTCATGGAATATTCATTGGTTATTACACATGATTCATTTTTATTGGGTACATTTGTTATAGTGCAAACAATTCACCGAAACAACTAGAGTAGCGCCTAGTGAACTAGAGTGCTGACGAAAACTCCGGATCCGCAGAAAACATCAAAAATGACATCTTTAGGACTCGGATGAGAGTCCAACATCAATTATATATTAAACCCTATATGGGAATACAAGAGTTCGATCAATAATTTACCAATGCCCGGTAGCACTAAAAACTGTCCGAAACGCGCTAAAAATGACCATTTCATGAATTGTCCGCAAAATTCAGCAATTGTATTTTTAATACAAGATACAAAAATTGATGTTTAGGCACCAATTTCATATAAACATACTTATGGAATATCAATTTCACGCATAACGGAAATTTGCCCTACAACTTCCATAAGCGAACGTTTCGACTATTTACTAGTGAAACGAGCACTAAATAATTATCCGAACTACATTTTGGCACTTGTAGCGAACTAGTGACTTTTATTTTTGGTCTTGTAAAAACTAGTTTATGATCATTTCAAGTCGCGAATCATCTCGGAAAAATTGCAAAACCTAAACATCTAAATGTTTACAACTTATACTTCATTTGAAACATTAATATTTACTAAGTTAATTTTTACAACATAAGACCCCCCCCCCCATGTTGATGCCGTGAACAAGGGGTCCCACACCCCTTGTTTATGTTGCTAAATATCTAGATATTATGTTACTTACTAGTGGATTAGAATGAAGACTTATTACAACACTTATTCACTAAGTTACCACACATTTACACCATTTCTTACACACACATAAGAAAAGCTCTCTAATCATCTTCATCTTCCATCAAGAACACCTCCATAAACCCATTTCTTTTTATCATCTTCTTCATAACCAAGATGGATTTCTTTGGAACATAGGGTGATCTAAGGCTTTTGGAAGCAAAAGGAAGGGTTTTTCATCCATACCAAAGTGTTCTAACATCAAGATCATCATCTTACTTATTCTTAATAATCTCTAAAGATCATCCCTAGCCTAGTGCTAGAAGTAAGCTTCTATTTTTTTTATACATATTATGTTTATGATTGTTATTATAATTAATAATAACCATATATAATCATACATAATGAACAAGAAAAATACAAAGAAGCAAAGATAAAAATCATCATATAATTATGTTTGTTTATATTGTGATTTAAGACTTGTGATATGCATATTTGATGTTGTTATGATGATTAGAATACAAATAAATTGTTAGAAGATGTTTTAAAAATATGATCTAATAATCATACATGTTTATGTTAAATGGTTTTTAACATAAAGGGTTATAAAGGAATGATCATATCTAGTAATCTTGTGAAAGTATTTAGGGTTTATATTCAAAAACAAGACTTTCACAAGATTATAAAAATTAACATACAACTAAAGATTTTTATGAAAGTTGTTAAAACTAGAATTTAACTTGGTTTTTGAACTAGTTAACATATGAAAGGATCATGTTTAAAACCCTACATGATTTGCTTATCATCTTGATGATTTGATGTTATAAAAGTCTTATAATGTTTAGTTAAGATGATGAATAAATTGTTGTTGATTTAGTAAAGAAAATGATATGTTTAATGAAACATGGTTAAGATAAAAATGCCAAGGTTATATGGCCAATTTTTATAAAAACTTTATTTTATAAAATAACAACATTTTTGGGTAAATCTATACAAGATTTATATAGTATATTAAAGAAGGGTTTATAAAATAAAAGACAAGGAAAATATTTTTTTTTTTAGAAAATATATATTTGGTTACTTTAAACAATTTTTGTGTGATATATTACTTGGTGTATTAGTTATATATATCATGATAGGAACTTGAATCTCATGTCAACTTTAAACTCAAAACACGTTATAACAAAAGTCCTACGAGACTTCACATAATTACGCCTTAAAACGAGTTACGAACGATTCTAATAATCGGACACCAATTATGGTCAAAACGGACAACGGACGAATCCTTAAACGAGTCACCAATCCGGGGAGTTACTACGACGTTAGACGATCTTTCGACACGAAATATAAATATACTATCGATAACAAATTTCGGATGTTTAGAAACTTATAAAAACTAGTATGTTTTTATTTACTAACATCTATACTTAGAAAATTTTTATAAAAAGGATTTTTATAAAAATGAAAGGCTTACATGAACTAGTGGGCTATTTTTTTTACAAATGGGCTTATTATACTTAATGGGCTATTTTTATAACAAATGGGCTAGTTTAAGTAATGGGCTATTGTTTTTCAAATGGGCTTATTTTTCATAATGGGCTTAACATAAATTAGTGGGTTAAGCCCAACACTATTCAAGCCCAACAACTATTTAAGCCCAACACTATTCAAGCCCAACACTATTCAAGCCCAACAACTATTTAAGCCCAACACTATTCAAGCCCAACACTATTCAAGTCCAACACTATTCAAGCCCAACACCATTTGAGGCCCAACACTATTGAGGCCCAACACTATTTGAGGCCCAACACTATTGAGGCCCAACACTATTTGAGGCCCAGCACTATTTAAGCCCAATAACTTGAAAACATGGGCTTGGCCCAATGATACTATTTTTGGAAAAACAACTATACAAGTGATACATACAAGACACGAGATTCAGCGGACGGGATCCGACTATACAACTCATACATCGAATACACAGTTAACGAACATTTGAACAACTCATACATCGAATACACAGTTAACGAACAGTAAAGACATACAAGTCTTACATATACTCAAGACACAAGACTTGTACTCAAGTTCTTTTCAAAGACCGAAGTGTCTAACAAAGATAAGAACGTTTGTAGGTCGCCACGCTATTCAGGACGACCGCACGTGAGACCTTATTTTCATCTATTTTCAGGACGCAATACTGTGAGTTCATGTTCCCCTATTCATTTAAATGTTTTACAACTTTACAACTATCGGGGAGGATACATGTTCAGAGTATGTTAAAGTTAGGTAATGAAACACCATAGATCATGTGCGAATTAGGGCCATACTATAAGCACCATTAATCCAGTTTGGACCAAGGAACAAAGGCTTAGATCTAATGGGTTTTGGCGAGCCCCACTCTTGGTCATGGACCCCTACGGAAGAGTGCGTTTGTGTCCCAGTCGATAGGAATCGGCATAAAATCGTCTAGGGTTGGTTTGCTTCCTAGTTCGTCACACATATTAATGTCCTTGCAAAACATTAATGATCAACGATTTCATTGACGCTTTACATACTACAACTCACATTTTTCATACATCGTTTACAACTAAATTGCATGAATTCACCAACTTTTGTTGATGTTTTCCAAACTTAACATGTATTTCAGGGAATTAAAGGACCATGTCGGATTTCCCAGTCAAGATAACAAGTACAGGAACTCCATGCCATCTTTTGAAGGGTTTAATTATTATATTCCGCCTCTTTGCGGAAATATGATGGTTTAAACCTTTGTAGTTTATTTCAAGTTTATGTATGAAACAATAACGCTTTATTTTCATGTTAATGGTTTGTAACCGACACACTAAACTTATGATGTAATCTTTTGAAACACTATGTAATGGCAGTTGAGTATATTTTATTCATATAGTTTGTTCATGTACATCGATATTTATGCAATGAAAACCAGACAGATCACACCTTGCGTTTCCGCTATGAGCGGGTGTGACAGACGGACGTAAACTAATGACCTTAACCACATGGCCAATGTTGTGATAGGCATTGATGAGGGCAAACAAACAGACGTCACTTCGGTATCGAGTTTATTATTGACATGTCTTTAAACTAAACATTTATCAACTTGCGTTTAACAAAAACTGTGAACCCACCAGCTTTATGCTGATACACTTTTTCTGCATGCTTGCAGGTCGATAGATGTATCGAATTGGAACTTGCAGTCTAGGGAGCCGGTGTCATCATGGGTCGTGTTATTCGCGAAGTCATTTGATGTTTGTTTATGTTTTCTTTATAAAACGATGTTGAATTGGTTAAACAATGATTTACGCTTCCGTTGAACGATTAATGGTTTGAATTTAATATTTTGAAATGCACTTTTCACATTGATTCCGATCTTGTGATTATTATTCTACTGTTAGTTCAATGTGATTAGTGGCTAGATCCTGGTACGTCACACGCCTCGTGGTGGATTCCGCATGTGGTATTTTGGGGGTGTGACATTACACCCAATTCAATCTTCTATGATGTGCTAAGATGACTCAAAGCGTCACTGTCACACCCCTTTCTGCGGCGGAAGCACGAGGTGTGATCATGAAAGGTTCTCATTGCATACGAAGAGTAAACATACTACATGCTAAAAAATATCTTCAAATATTACATTACTGAAAACATATGTCAAGTGTTTACAACACGAGATAACATATTGTCTTAAAAGTCACAACTTTATTTAAAGATAAACAAAGCGACATCCACGAGCATGAGTAAGACCACGCGCACATCCATCCTAGTTACCTGAAATACATGTGAGTTTTTGGAAAAACGTCAACATAATGTTGGTGTGAATTCATGCAGTTTTGTATTTCATGTTCGTATACTTTTTATGAAAACATAGTTTGTGAGTAAAACAAGTTTTCATATATAAATCCAGTTTCATGTGTACACCACGTACCCATGTATAATTCAATCTTTTCTTGAGTACCCCACGTACTTCAAGTTATATATCAATCCTCTTGAGTACCCCACGTACTTCAAGTTATATATCAATCCTCTTGAGTACCCCACGTACTTCAAGTTATATATCAATTTTAGTATGGTATGAATTTTATGTAAATACAGTATTTCTGTAATTATCAGATTGTTAATGGGTTGCAAAGCCATTAACATGTGACACGACATAGGAAGTCACCAAACCTAAGGCATTTAATTGGTATATACTGAGACACAAAAGCACTACTCGATTCTCGCCCTCACCGAGAGTGTGGCTGCCAGGCACCCGTTAGATCTAACCTTATGTTGTGCGGTCTAAGTATGTACACGATTAATGGTGCTTTTGTACCCTATTCGTGACACTATTTCTCATAACGCATCCTACTTGGTTCTCGTCCTCACCAAGTGCGTTTCTTATTATCTTATATTTTGTCACACTTGGTTCTCGTTCTCACCAAGTGTACTTCTTGTATTTATATCATACCAATTATAAATATTGTACTTTTGTACATGTATTTCACCCCCGAAGTTATAAAAACTGAAAACAGTTAAAGAGAAAAGGGGGAGCATGAACTCACAACTTTGCGTTCCTTGCGTCGTAAACTTCACCGAATTTGCTTAATTAACGTCGTAACCTATACGCGTTTTCTTAACGTTAGTCACTAGACTTGCGTCGCACAAGTACAGTCACTCTCTTTTGTATATATTCTTGTGTTAAAAATATTCTATATTTTTAACTACGTATCTTACTTATATTATTTTCTCCAAAAATAAATATAAGTCTTTTGTGTTTTGCACTTTGCACCTGAATTATGTATCTTGTATGTTGTATGTGTATTTTTATGTTTATACTCCTCACGAGTATTTAGTGTATTTTTAAGTCTTAATACACTAGCACGTATAACACATACTATATACACTTAGCACAAAAGTTGGTGATAAAATAATATATATTTTCTCTCAAAAATATACATACTTATATCCATTTTTATTTTTGAAGAAATCCTCATTTCTTATCACCAAAAATTAGGGAAACCTTGGTAATACTTTTAAATACATTTTTAGGGAATAAGTTTCTCAAAAACTTATATTTTTTTCTAAGTGTCAAAATTTATAAAAATTTTGACAGAGTTTCCCCTAAAAATGGAGGTTTCCCATGTTTTCAAAACATGTGTTTATTTTCTTTTAAATCGTCAACAATCATCAACAACAATACTCATCAACAATAATCACTAATTTCTCCATTTCATGAACTTGAATATTTACAAAATGTGTAGTAACTTACTAGCACATTTAGTAAGTCTTGTTATCTTTAAAAATAAGTTTAATTTCTTAAAAACTTTATTTTTAAAGAATATGAAGTTTCACAACTTCTAGTCAAGATTCACAAAAATATTTCTTTGTTGAACTTCCTTGTTACACAAGTGTTTACACACTTGTTTATTTACTAAAAATATATTTAGTTCATGTAAGATCCGGGTTTTAAACACGACTAATATTTTTGCTTGGTTCTTCCGAAAAACCACTTGTAGATCTTTAGATCTACATGTTTAGAGTCTTATTTTACAAGGAAAATTACTTTTACACAAGTTCATGTCTTATGAATGGATGGATCCATCATCCTTTAACTTTCTAACTTTTACATCCTACTAGTTCATGCTCTCAAACATGGACTAGTATGTCTAGATGATGATCCATCTTGTTTTTACTAACAACAACATCAAATAATAACAATCATACAAGATTCACATGATTTACACACATATCTATTCTTTATCCACCTTATTCATCTTAGGTTCATTACTTTAATGTATGTTCTTTAGTGCTTCATGATTTTTAGCCATTAAATCATCTATTAACCATCATAAACAAGAACAAGATGAAGATTTGAAGCACTTACTACTAGCACAAGGCTAGGGAAGTTCAAGAGTGCAAATGAGGTGGATAAAAGCAAATGGTGAAGGTCCTTCAAGATCCGCTTGCACCGGGCTTCGTTAGCGACCTTCTTACACCTTAATAGCACCTTAGAATAGAAGATGGAAGCTTGAAAAGGATGGTGGTGTGGTGGATGTTCTTGGCCGTGACCAAGCAAGAGAGGAAGGGAGGAAGTGTGTGTGTTGGTGTGTGAAAGAATGAGAAGTTAGGAACCCTTGGTGTTAACTTATATCCAAATGTTGGGTTTAACCCTTGTATAATATGCCTTAGATAGTACAAACATGATCTAATAAAATATGAGATCAAAATCCCATGTGGCATTATGTCTCCCAACCGTCCAACATATGGGGGGGGGGGGGGGGTCTTGGTTACATTTCAACTCCAAGTTCACAATCTAGTTACAAGCTAAGCATTAGATTTAGGTGTTTAGGTATGTTAAGTAATATATAGTGTGTCAGGGTGTTCGGGGACCCTAACTAGCTTAGAAAAATAAAAACAATGCTTCTAGCATTATTTTGGTGTTCCGGGTATTGTCCGGTTGTTCGGTTAGATACCGATTCGTTAAAGTGCTAAATTACACTTTTTAGTGTCTTTTAAGTACCTTCCTTGTACTCTTTCAATTCCCAACACTTAGGGAAATATTCTGGATAATAAAACGACATTTCTGCATAATATTTATATGTCTAAATGCTGATTTATTGCTGAATTATATAAATTATGCACTTAAATGCGTTTCGGGTGCTTTTTAGTGCTTATTTTTGCTTTCGTATTGCATATATATTAACCCTTGTATGTACTCTTGGGTTTTAATGCATTCTTGTTGTCGGACCTACACCTAGGCTCCAATTTTATTGTCTGACTGCTTTCTGCAGTTCCGTTGACACAGTGTGTCTTACCGGTGAGTTTACTAGTATTTCTGACGCAACGCTCTCGTTTATGCATAAAGCAATATTTTGTAGTATACAACGTGCATGAATTCACTCATTTAGTATGAAGTCAGATATTGCTGACAATTAAGCACATAATTGCAGTCATTAAGCAATAATTAATGTGTACGGAAATTACCGGTTTGGGCCAGTTGTCACAGTCTCCCCCCGTTAAAAGAATTGCGTCCCGAAATTCAGGCTGAACTCACTCTCGCAGGAGTCTTCTTGAACAGGTGGGGATACTTTTTCTTGAACTGGTCTTCACGTTCCCATGTGTATTCGGGTCCGTGCTTAGAGCTCCAACGTACTTTGACAAGCTTCACACTGCTCCTCCTGGTCTTGTTGACTTTCCAGTCGGTAACCTCAACGGGTTGCTCTGTAAATCGGAGGGCTTCATCAATATGCACTTCATCCATCGGGATGATTACGTTTTCTTGTGTTGGACTCTTCTTCAGGTTGGATACATGAAACGTATCATGTACTCCATTAAGTTCTTCCGGTAACTCCAACTTGTATGCCACGGTACCAATTCTTTTCAATATTCTGAATGGTCCGATGTATCGTGGATTCAGCTTTCCACGCTTTCCAAATCTGACTACGCCCTTCCATGGTGAGACTTTTAACAACACTTTGTCTCCCACCTTGAATTCTACCGATTTTCTATTCGGATCAGCGTAGCTCTTTTGTCGCTCTCGAGCCGCCTTAATGCGCTCTCGGGTCTGCGCAATCTTGTCGGTTGTCTCTTGTACAAGTTCAGGACCAACCATACGCTTATCTCCAGCGTCTGCCCAACATAAGGGCGATCGACATTTGCGGCCATACAGAGCTTCGAACGGCGCGGCTTTTATGCTCGTATGATAACTGTTATTGTAGGAAAACTCAACTAAAGGTAGATGAGTATCCCAGCTGCCACCTAGATCCATGACACATGCGCGAAGCATATCTTCTAACGTTTGTATAGTCCGTTCGCTCTGGCCGTCTGTTTGCGGATGGAATGCCGTGCTCAGATCTAACTGAGATCCAAAGGCTTCCTGAAATGATTGCCAGATTCTTGAGACAAAGCGTCCATCTCTGTCTGAAATGATGGAGATTGGCACTCCATGACGCGCCACAATTTCTCTTAAGTATATCTCTGCAAGCTTTCCAGTTCTATCCTTTTCTCGGATTGGTAGGAAATGCGCAGACTTCGTCAATCGATCAACGATTACCCATATCATATCGTGCCCTCTCGGCGTCCTGGGTAATTTCGTTATGAAGTCCATCGAGATTTGTTCCCACTTCCACACGGGAATCTCTGGTTGTTGTAGTAGGCCGGACGGTTTCTGATATTCTGCCTTAACCTTGGCACAGGTTAGGCATTTTCCCAACATAAACAGCAACGTCGCTTTTGAGTCTCGGCCACCAATAGTATTCTTTCAAGTCTTGATACATTTTGTCCGATCCTGGGTGGATTGAATATCTCGATTTGTGGGCTTCATTAAGGATGACTTCTCGTATGCCACCATAGAGTGGAACCCAAATACGCTTCTTAAAGTATAAGGCTCCCTCTTCGTTTGGCACCATGTATTTCAGCATACCCCGTAGGTATTCAGCTTTACAGTTCTCTTCTTTAAGAGCTTCTTGTTGTGCATCTCGAATGCGTGCTGTGAGGTTCGTTCGAATCGTCATTTCCAGTGCTCGAACCCTTAGGGTCTTAACCCTTTCTTTTCGGCTCAACGCGTCTGCTACAACGTTCGCCTTTCCAGGATGGTACTTAATCTCACAGTCATAATCATTCAGCAGCTCGACCCAACGTCGCTGGCACATATTCAATTCCTTCTGATCAAATATGTGTTGCAAGCTTTTGTGATCTGTGAAGATTGTACATCGAGTACCATATAAATAATGTCGCAAAATCTTCAAGGCGAATACCACTGCACCCAGCTCCAGGTCGTGAGTGGTATAATTTCTCTCGTGAACCTTCAGTTGTCTTGAAGCATAAGCGATGACTTTTTGGCGTTGCATGAGCACGCAACCCAAGCCTTGTCGTGAGGCGTCGCAGTATACCACGAAGTCTTCAGTGCCTTCGGGTAATGATAGTATCGGTGCATCGCATAGCTTGCTCTTAAGTAACTGGAAGGCTTCTTCTTGTTTGTGACCCCAGTCGTATTTCTTGTCTTTCTGGGTAAGGGTCGTTAGCGGTTGAGCTATCTTTGAGAAATTCTCGATGAATCGCCGATAATATCCCGCTAAGCCCAAAAATTGTCGAACTTCAGTTGGGGTCTTGGGAGTTTCCCAATTCTTTATTGCTTCAATCTTGGACGGGTCTACATGAATGCCCTTCTCATTCACCACGTGACCAAGAAATTGTACTTCGCAAATCCAGAATTCGCATTTCGAGAACTTTGCATAAAGTTTCTCTTTCTTCAGTATTTCCAGAATAGTTCTGAGATGTTGCTCATGCTCTTCTTTCGTTTGCGAGTAAATCAGGATATCATCGATAAATACAATCACGAATTTATCGAGATATGGTTTGCATACGCGGTTCATTAGGTCCATAAAGACCGCTGGCGCGTTCGTCAATCCAAAGGATATCACAAGAAATTCGTAGTGCCCATAGCGTGTTCTGAATGCAGTCTTTGGCACGCTTTCATCTTGGATTCTCAGCTGATGGTATCCAGATCGAAGGTCGATCTTGGAATAGTAGCTTGATCCTTGCTGTTGATCAAATAAGTCATCAATCCTCGGTAGCGGATACCGATTCTTGATCGTGAGCTTGTTCAGTTCCCTGTAATCGATACACATCCGCAGTGATCCATCCTTCTTCTTCACGAACAATACTGGAGCTCCCCAGGGTGAGAAGCTTGGCCTTATGAATCCTTTATCCAACAACTCCTGAAGTTGTGTAGATAATTCTTGCATTTCGGATGGTGCAAGTCGATAGGGAGCCTTGGCTACAGGAGCGGCTCCTGGAACCAAGTCTATACGGAATTCGACTTGTCGTTGCGGAGGTAGTCCTGGCAGATCTTCAGGGAACACATCAGGAAATTCCTTCACCACAGGAATGTCTTCGAGTTTTGGCTCCACAGCCTTCTTGTCTATAACGTGTGCTAGGAAAGCGACACATCCTTTTCTCAAGCACTTCTGTGCCTTCATACAACTGATGATTCGAAGAGGCGCGTCTCGTTTTTCTCCATGCACGATGAGAGTTTCACCATTCGCTAAAGGGATGCGAACGATTTTCTCATGACAAATAACTTCAGCTTTGTTCTTGGACAACCAGTCCATTCCGACTACTACATCGAAACTACCTAATTGAATAGGTAAGAGGTCGATGCTAAATCTTCGTTCACCAAGTTCTAGCGTGCAGCCTCTAACAACTTCGCCCGATTCAACAATTTTGCCATTGGCTAGTTCTATGGAATAAGGAATTTCTAATCTACTGGATTCTATTCCAAGTATGCGTTTAAATTCCACAGACATGAAACTATAATCGGCGCCAGTGTCGAATAATATGGATGCAAAGTGATTGTTAATGAGAAACGTACCGGTGACCACGTTAGGGTCCTCGCGTGCGTCTCTTGCTCCAATCACAAATGCTCTAGCCAGAGCGTTGTTTCTCTCTGGGCAGTTCTTCATGAAATGATCATTGCTTCCACACTTGAAGCATCCTTGGTTCTGCCCTTTCCCGTTACCATTCTTGTTACCAGCACCGTTTCCACTTCGGTTCTTTCCTTTTCCCAACAGTCTTCTGTTTGATGACCCAATTTACCACATTTGTCGCACCTTGGAATGCGACAAGCTCCATCATGATGATACTTACATTTTTGGCATCTAGGCATGGAGCCTTGGTATGCTTTGGTTGCATGGGTTTTCGTCTCCTGAGGCGGATTAGTGTCGCGCTTCTTGCTGAAACCCTTGTTGTTGCGAGTTGCTTGGTTCAAACTTGTATGCTTTCTCTTTTTGTCACCGGACGACTCAGCATGTGTCTCGGTCTTTTCTGTTGGGTTCAGTGATAGCTTCTTCATACGAACACAATCTTCAGTAAGGCTGACAGCCAGAGTTACAGCCTCGGTGATTGTTTGTGGTTTGGCCGACGTCACCATGCCACGAAACTCTGAGGCCAGTCCCCAAATGTAGCGTTCCACACGCTTAAATTCAGGATTCACCATGTAGGGAAGCACTCTCGACAGGTCGTGGAACCTTCGAGTGTAACCATTGATGTCAGCACCTTCCATAGTCAAGTGCCAGAACTCTGTTTCCAGCCTTTGGAGTTCCGCACGAGAGCAGTACTTCTCTCTCATCCTTTCCTTCAGTTCCTCCCAAGTTAGGCCATAAGCGGCGTCATCACCCAAAGTTTGGGCTTGCAGGTTCCACCAAGTCAGAGCTTCATCGACGAATAACCCAGTAGCAAAAGTGACTTGCTGATCCGCGGTACACTTGCTCATGCGGATAGTAGCTTCAGTCTTCTTCGTCCAGCGCACAAATGCTACTGCACCTCCTGTGCCATCATAGTTCATCGGCTTGCAGTCGAGGAACTGCTTGAAAGTGCAGCCTTGAGCTGCATTGCCTCCAGACGAATCTCCATTCCCATTATGCCTAGCGTTGCTTGGTCCTCCACTGTCTTGAGTTCGGTTCGCCTCGTACTGGGCGATAGCAGCGGAGATCCTTTCCTCCAGTAGAGCGTTCAGCTCTTCAGCAGTTCTTGGCAGTGGGGGAGGAGGAGGTTGATCATCATTGCGAGCATTCACAGCTTTCCTGGGTGCCATGTTCTGAGAGAACATAACCCAACAGGGTTAATCATTTGTTTGATATCGTCACACTAGCCAGTAGTATCATATATATTCACAGGTATATATACCACATAAGTGACATCAAACAATTATTACTCTAGCAGAGTACTTAGTAGGCTTGCACTGAGGGAATCTATACGTGACAAGACTTGATGTGATTTTTGTGCACCGAATTCCATAATTATGTATGCATCCATAATTACGTAACTCCTTGCACAGTCCGCACAGTTCGTTTCATCCTCGTATTTCTTCCTTCAGATGGGCCATTGCTTTTAGGTAAAGTCACGTATACTTGTGACATTCTATTTCTAGTACATGCTAATTATCACACATAATTGCAAGTAATTTCTAGTCAACGACAAGTGCTACTCAAGTGCACTCTAAGTCTCGTAGTGTCTTTTCTAGACTCATGTAGACAATTTCAGGTAGTGGATGTCGCGGGACGTTTTATGCAATGAAAACTCTTTGAAAATTGTTTTCGTGAATGGATCCTAGAGATTGTAGACTAGACTCGAGAAGGAATCCTGGTTCACTACAACCTGGCTCTGATACCAATCTGTCACACCCCTTTCTGCAGCGGAAGCACGAGGTGTGATCATGAAAGGTTCTCATTGCATACGAAGAGTAAACATACTACATGCTCAAAAATATCTTCAAATATTACATTACTGAAAACATATGTCAAGTGTTTACAACACGAGATAACATATTGTCTTAAAAGTCACAACTTTATTTAAAGATAAACAAAGCGACATCCACGAGCATGAGTAAGACCACGCGCACATCCATCCTAGTTACCTGAAATACATGTGAGTTTTTGGAAAAACGTCAACATAATGTTGGTGTGAATTCATGCAGATTTGTATTTCATGTTCGTATACTTTTTTATGAAAACATAGTTTGTGAGTAAAACAAGTTTTCATATATAAATCCAGTTTCATGTGTACACCACGTACCCATGTATAATTCAATCTTTTCTTGAGTACCCCACGTACTTCAAGTTATATATCAATCCTCTTGAGTACCCCACGTACTTCAAGTTATATATCAATCCTCTTGAGTACCCACGTACTTCAAGTTATATATCAATTTTAGTATGGTATGAATTTTATGTAAATACAGTATTTCTGTAATTATCAGATTGTTAATGGGTTGCAAAGCCATTAACATGTGACACGACATAGGAAGTCACCAAACCTAAGGCATTTAATTGGTATATTCTGAGACACAAAAGCACTACTCGATTCTCGCCCTCACCGAGAGTGTGGCTGCCAGGCACCCGTTAGATCTAACCTTTTGTTCTGCGGTCTAAGTATGTACACGATTAATGGTGCTTCTGTACCCTATTCGTGACACTATTTCTCATAACGCATCCTACTTGGTTCTCGTCCTCACCAAGTGCGTTTCTTATTATCTTATATTTTGTCACACTTGGTTCTCGTTCTCACCAAGTGTACTTCTTGTATTTATATCATACTAATTATAAATATTGTACTTTTGTACATGTATTTCACCCCCGAAGTTATAAAAACTGAAAACAGTTAAAGAGAAAAGGGGGAGCATGAACTCACAACTTTGCGTTCCTTGCGTCGTAAACTTCACCGGATTTGCTTAATTAACGTCGTAACCTATACGCGTTTTCTTAACGTTAGTCACTAGACTTGCGTCGCACAAGTACAGTCACTCTCTTTTGTATATATTCTTGTGTTAAAAATATTCTATATTTTTAACTACGTATCTTACTTATATTATTTTCTCCAAAAATAAATATAAGTCTTTTGTGTTTTGCACTTTGCACCCGAATTATGTATCTTGTATGTTGTATGTGTATTTTTATGTTTATACTCCTCACGAGTATTTAGTGTATTTTTCAGTCTTAATACACTAGCACGTATAACACATACTATATACACTTAGCACAAAAGTTGGTGATAATATAATGTATATTTTCTCTCAAAAATATACATACTTATATCCATTTTTATTTTTGAAGAAATCCTCATTTCTTATCACCAAAAATTAGGGAAACCTTGGTAATACTTTTAAATACATTTTTAGGGAATAAGTTTCTCAAAAACTTATATTTTTTTCTAAGTGTCAAAATTTATAAAAATTTTGACAGAGTTTCCCCTAAAAATGGAGGTTTCCCATGTTTTCAAAACATGTGTTTATTTTCTTTTAAATCGTCAACAATCATCAACAACAATACTCATCAACAATAATCACTAATTTCTCCATTTCATGAACTTGAATATTTACAAAAATGTGTAGTAACTTACTAGCACATTTAGTAAGTCTTGTTATCTTTAAAAATAAGTTTAATTTCTTAAAAACTTTATTTTTAAAGAATATGAAGTTTCACAACTTCTAGTCAAGATTCACAAAAATATTTCTTTGTTGAACTTCCTTGTTACACAAGTGTTTACACACTTGTTTATTTACTAAAAATATATTTAGTTCATGTAAGATCCGGGTTTTAAACACGACTAATATTTTTTCTTGGTTCTTCCGAAAAACCACTTGTAGATCTTTAGATCTACATGTTTAGAGTCTTATTTTACAAGGAAAATTACTTTTACACAAGTTCATGTCTTATGAATGGATGGATCCATCATCCTTTAACTTTCTAACTTTTACATCCTACTAGTTCATGCTCTCAAACATGGACTAGTATGTCTAGATGATGATCCATCTTGTTTTTACTAACAACAACATCAAATAATAACAATCATACAAGATTCACATGATTTACACACATATCTATTCTTTATCCACCTTATTCATCTTAGGTTCATTACTTTAATGTATGTTCTTTAGTGCTTCATGATTTTTAGCCATTAAATCATCTATTAACCATCATAAACAAGAACAAGATGAAGATTTGAAGCACTTACTACTAGCACAAGGCTAGGGAAGTTCAAGAGTGCAAATGAGGTGGATAAAAGCAAATGGTGAAGGTCCTTCAAGATCCGCTTGCACCGGGCTTCGTTAGCGACCTTCTTACACCTTAATAGCACCTTAGAATAGAAGATGGAAGCTTGAAAAGGATGGTGGTGTGGTGGATGTTCTTGGCCGTGACCAAGCAAGAGAGGAAGGGAGGAAGTGTGTGTGTTGGTGTGTGAAAGAATGAGAAGTTAGGAACCCTTGGTGTTAACGTATATCCAAATGTTGGGTTTAACCCTTGTATAATATGCCTTAGATAGTACAAACATGATCTAATAAAATATGAGATCAAAATCCCATGTGGCATTATGTCTCCCAACCGTCCAACATATGGGGGGGGGGGGGGGGATCTTGGTTACATTTCAACTCCAAGTTCACAATCTAGTTACAAGCTAAGCATTAGATTTAGGTGTTTAGGTATGTTAAGTAATATATAGTGTGTCAGGGTGTTCGGGGACCCTAACTAGCTTAGAAAAATAAAAACAATGCTTCTAGCATTATTTTGGTGTTCCGGGTATTGTCCGGTTGTTCGGTTAGATACCGATTCGTTAAAGTGCTAAATTACACTTTTTAGTGTCTTTTAAGTACCTTCCTTGTACTCTTTCAATTCCCAACACTTAGGGAAATATTCTGGATAATAAAACGACATTTCTGCATAATATTTATATGTCTAAATGCTGATTTATTGCTGAATTATATAAATTCTGCACTTAAATGCGTTTCGGGTGCTTTTTAGTGCTTATTTTTGCTTTCGTATTGCATATATATTAACCCTTGTATGTACTCTTGGGTTTTAATGCATTCTTGTTGCCGGACCTACACCTAGGCTCCAATTTTATTGTCTGACTGCTTTCTGCAGTTCCGTTGACACAGTGTGTCTTACCGGTGAGTTTACTAGTATTTCTGATGCAACGCTCTCGTTTATGCATAAAGCAATATTTTGTAGTATACAACGTGCATGAATTCACTCATTTAGTATGAAGTCAGATATTGCTGACAATTAAGCACATAATTGCAGTCATTAAGCAATAATTAATGTGTACGGAAATTACCGGTTTGGGCCAGTTGTCACAGTCACTGCATTAGGTCTCATCATTGAAATCAATTCTTCACCCTGGATGATTGGATGGCAGCAACCCTAATTCTCCCCGATGAAGAAGACGAACCATACAAATGAGTAAGTTTTCATCCATTTGTATCCAGTTTCATTAGAAAAAAAAAGTATAAGATTAGGATTTTAAGTGAATATATTGTTCAGTCTTCCAATATCACTGTCAATGGGTGGGATGCTTACCAATTTTGAATTGCACTTGCGTTAGTTAGTCTTCTTGGTGCAAGTATTATGCTGCATAATTTTAATCTACATTCATGGATATTGCAGATATGTTCTCATGTACAGGAATATGTATGGATAACTTTATATTTATTTTTTAAAATAAAGGGCCGTTTAATACAAAAGACCAACTTAAAGTTGATTCTGAAGAAAATATTATAAATTCTTTTAAGCTTTGTGTTGTTAGGCTTTTGAAACTTGAACGTCTAAATGGTTGTGTAAGCAAAATGGGGGATTCAATGAGTAGGATCTTGTTGACAGGGTGGCTGCTCGCGAATGATTTCTTTATGAAATAGAGGTGAACCGGGTTTCCAGTGGTGGCGGAATAAAAGTTCATGAAGTCGAGTATAATAAGTATCTTGTGACATCAGTTCCTAACTGCAGTGAGGATTGTGCTTGGAGCATTGAGTTGATTGAAAGCTTTTGTGTTTGGTTTATATACAGGATTCTTAAGCTTTCACTTATGGAAAGCCAACCCGAGCTTTCGGAGAAATTTACCTATGTCCTTAATGGTCTCCAAGTAATCTTTCGGGTCAACCTGACCAAAATGAAAGCCACCCGTTTAGTATCATATTTTGTTTTACTTTTAACTTTATCGTGTTAGTAAATTTTATTTGTTTTTTTTTTCACTTGTTTAGGGAATTATTAAGCCATCATTTACTAAACATCATTATCTTGTGTTTGTTTTCCGCACATAAATACATATATAAACTTTATTAAATGATTTGGTATCGTTTTCAATTAATAACTTATAGCAAGCATATCGTTTATAAAACGTTCTTCACCGTGACGTCTGAACACTTGTTCAATTTTTGTAATCTGGCTCGGTATGGGATTTTGTATCGCATTGGTGTAAAGTTCAGCCGATATTTTTTCCCTCCAAACTAGAGATCCGATGAGTACGCATAAGCACATCAGGGGATCTGCGAAATTGAGACTAGTTATATACGCGATTATACAAACAGTAGTTTGGTGTATTTAGTGAAGTCGAAATGACTTGGATTTTAATAGGCAGCAAACAAACCTCAATAGAAGAAAGGAGATTATAATCATGAGCTATCTTCAGGTTAGCACTCACATGGGATTGCTGTTGTAATATTAATCTTTAGTGTATGTGTGTGTGAGATTGGTTTTTGGTTTTTCGTCTGTTTGTTAAAACTTTGGAGATGTATGGTTCTTGGGCTAATTCAATGTTAGCAAAAAAAAATGCGTAGATTGAATCCAAACAAATTACAAGTAAAAGAACCAATTGAAATATGGCTTAAAATATATTACGAATTGAATTAAACAAACTATAAGTATAACTTGGTTAGATTGTTTTCTATAACGTAATTTCTATTACTTGTTACACATTGTTTAAAAGTAATTAAAACGAGTTCCGTAAAAACAAGTCATTCTAAAAAAGTACCAATATGATTTGGATTTAATCGTGTTTTGAACCAACGACAACGACAATGATTGTGGTAGTGTCGCGGTGGGGTCAGTGGAGACAACTACAAGCTATTGTTTTTATATACTTATATACAATATATACAATTTATGTGATTTTTTTATTGTTTTAAGGTTTTAATTATGTTCTCGTTATGTTTTGTAGACTCCGCTGCAACGCGCGGGTTTCACATATTTATAATTGTTGTTTGGTAAAGAGATTGATCTTTGAATTGGGTTTGAATTGTATTGATAAATTGTATTGTACATCAAAAAAGGATTACATAGAGATGGTGTATATATAGAACACCATATTACACTCTAGCCCCTACTATCTTTTTCTTCTTTCCGACACTCCCCCTCAAGTTGAGTAGTGGGGTCACCAATACTTAACTTGCTCAAACAGCTACTAAAAGCGTTTCCGTTGACTGCTTTTGTGAGAATATCTGCGAGTTGTTCTTTTGTTGATATATATGGGAGCTCTATGATTCTTTCCTCCAGTTTTTCCTTGATGAAATGTCGATCCACCTCCACATGTTTGGTTCGATCATGCTGAACTGGGTTTTCTGAGATTTGTATTGCAGTTGTATTGTCGCACATAATTTTACTGGGTATCGCCATTTGAGAGAAACCAATGTCTTCTAGGAGCTTCCTGATCCAAAGAACTTCACTTAGCCCTCAAGCTATGCCTCTGAACTCAGCTTCTGCACTCGACAGAGCGACCACCTTCTGTTTCTTACTTCTCCAGGTGACAAGATTTCCACCAACCAAGGAGAAGTACCATGACGTTGACCTTCGGTTTCCCTTATCTCCTACCCAGTCGGCGTCCATGTAGAGCTCAACATTTAAATGTCCACTTGCTTTGAACAACACTCCATGGCCTGCGGTACCCTTTAGATACCTTAGAATTCTCTGAGCAGCTTCCATGTGGGCAACTTGCGGTTGGTGCATAAACTGACTTACCACTCCAACAGCATAAGCTATATCAGGACGAGTACGGGAGAGATAAATTAACTTGCCCACGAGCCGTTGATATCTTTCTTTGTCTGCGAGCTTTCCATCGAGTTCCATGTGAAGATTGTGGTTCACCACCATTGGCGTATCTGCTGGTTTACAATCAATCAACCCAGTTTCCGCCAAGAGATCAAGAACATACTTCTTTTGGCAGATGAAAATCCCCCGTTTATACCTGAGAACTTCTATTCCAAGGAAATACTTGAGATTCCCAAGGTCTTTCATTTCAAACTTTGAAAACAAATTTTTCTTCAGTTGTGCTATTTCTTCTACATCATCTCCAGTGATAATCATGTCGTCCACATATATGATCAAGCAAGTTACGAGGCCGTTCCTCCTTTTGAGGAAGAAGGTATGATCAGCGTTACTTTGGTGATACCCGTATTCTTTCATGGCCAAGGTGAACTTTCCAAACCATGCTCGAGGAGACTGTTTTAGCCCGTATAGAGATTTCTTTAACCTACAAACTTCCCCATCTTTAAAACCCCCTGAAAAACCTGGAGGTGCTTCCATGTAAACTTCTTCAGTTAGGTCTCCATGAAGAAATGCATTTGTAACATCAAATTGATGAAGGGGCCAATCCTTATTAGCTGCCACAGAAAAGAGAACTCTTATGGTATCCATTTTTGCAACCGGAGAAAATGTCTCAGAGTAATCGATCCCATACGTCTGAGTGTACCCTTTGGCTACAAGCCGGGCTTTGTATCTTCCAATAGAGCCATCTGGTTTATATTTAATCGAATACACCCACCGGCATCCAACTGTTTTCTTTCCTTTAGGAAGAATGCACTTCTCCCATGTGTTGTTTTTCATAAGAGCACGCATCTCCACTTCCATTGCTTCTTCCCAGTTCTTCTTACCTTGAGCTTCCTTTATGGAATTAGGTATTTGTTCAGTGTATAGAGAAGTAACAAATGCTTTCGCACTGTTAGATAAGTTCCCGTTGACCATATTAGCTACAGGATATCTTGAATTTCTGGTCTCCCTCTCTAGGGAGTACCGTTTTGGAGGGACCCCTCTATTGGCTCTAGGTGGAAGAGAGTATCTTCCGGTAGTCTCTGCTACAACTGGTTTAACATGTTCAACAACTGGTTCAACCTGTTCAATAACTGGATCAACATGTTCTGTATTTGTCGGTTCTATATGTTCCCCTGTTGTCTCATAGTTATAAGACGTAGAACATTCAGGGTTCTCAGTATTTCTTACCTCAGGCATCACGTTGGATGGACTTTCTTCAGTGGTACTGTGCTCCATGGATTGTGTGTCTGTGTTTGAAGGACTCGTAGTACTGTGATAGTTTTCTGTTGTGACTTCTTCAGATGAGGGAATTTGGGTTAACCAGCTCAGAGTGTCTATACTGTCATTCTCCCACTGACCACTGAGTTGGGTGTTATAAAAGTATTTTGTTTCAAGAAAGTCAACATTCATTGTGGTGAACATTTGACGAGTTGTTGGATTATAACATCGGTAACCTATTTGATCGATCCTATAGCCGACAAATACACATTTTTCAGCACATGGCCCAAGCTTGTTTCGATTGGTTTGGGGTATATGAACAAATGCTGTTGTAACACCTGTGTCATTTCAACCATCAAACAAATGCCAAACCAATGAAATATTGTATTTCATACTTTGGACTTGTATAAATATGTGTATCTTTTGCACATATCAACTCTTGTTCGATTTCAAGCTCTAAATCGCTTTCTGGAAGGTTATACGCGCACTGATGCGTAAATATAACCAGTTTAATGCAACAAACACTCCGGAATAGTGAAATAGGCTTAACATACCTTAAATAACCTTTACATAACTTAGATATAAGTTTTGGAAGGTTTGGTGTAGTGAAATCAAAGTTTATTCGCTTACAGGGACTAAATTTGACAAACTGCGAAAGTATGTCAATTTGAACTGTAACAGACCTTCCGGGACATGACCATAAGTTAAACATACCATAAATATCCTTTACATAGCTTAGAAATAGGCTTTGAGGTGTTCGGTATGCTAAAATAAACTTTTGTGTCATTTAGGGACTAAAAGCGTCAAAAAGTGCACAAGTTTGCATTTTTACGCGTAACTTACGTTCTGAATACATCCGGACATCCAAAAATTTATGTAAGCACTAAAATATTTTATTTTAGTGTTCGCCTTAAGAAAAATCCATTCGTCGCGTCATTTGGATCGTTTTTCGCGCGTATGCGCGTTCCGTCGTAATTAGCCGAACATCGCGACAGTACGGCCAAACGAACCGACATCCGAGATATTTTTGAGCATGTTTTAAGTTCCCTATACTTTAACTTCATTTTAGAGCTTTGAAATGGGGTTAACGGGGCTTAAACGTGTCAAAAATGCATCGAAAACCAAGTTTAGGGGCTGCAGGGACCAAAAGTGTAAATCTGCCAAACTTAAGCTTAGCGGTGCGCTACACTTATTAGGTAGCGGTGCGCTAGCCTGTGCCAGAACAGATAATATCAAACAGTCAGCAGATTATCAGTTGATTAAACCACAACCACAAGTTCTAAACTTGCCCTTTCAGCTCTTAATAGGCCATTTCAGTAACCATAACATTTTGACAAATGTACGCATGAGATTCGAGCACGGTTTTCATGAAACGATCTTAACGGTTACCCGAAATCTATAAATACCCATCACATTTGCACACATTTCTCACAAGAATTTGATCATTTGTGCTCTAAGTTGAAACCTTTGTTTCATACCTGAGCTATTTTGATCTTGATTAGCATTCGGGGACCTTTCGTAAGTATTCTTTCGTTCTTTTATCGCTTTCGAGTCTGAAAGTCAAACTTTGTTTGACTTTCTGCATTAACCAGTTTATGGTCGATGCGAAGTTCGTTTGAACTTCATAACGTGAGCGTGATCACGATGGTTATAGTCCCTAGTTACTATACCTACTGATTACCACGTTATCTAGGCTCAGTGACGAGCCGTAGTTTCGGGCAGAATACGTATTCTTGCGTATTTTGTAACCAAACTACTCTTAGGTATCACAACCGTTTGTTGTGATACCAAACCTATTTTTCTAAACTTAGTTAAGCATGTTTTAACATGCTTAACTCGTCACTTTTAGTTTAGTGCTTATATAGGGTCGTAAGGTAAGCGATCTAAACAATCGCTTATACTTTCGAACCCGACCCGTTTGGTCGATCATTAGGATCCGACCAAACACATTAGGTGACCATAGTATATAGGGAATAACCTTATGAGGTTATACCTTATGGTCGCTTCGTTTAAGTAGTTGTATGATAGGTAGTTTATATGCCTTAGGTAAATTACCAAAATACCCCGTTGATGCCAAAATTCATTTTAAACATATGTAACATAACTTTTGACATCTAAACTGATTTGACAACCATATTAGACATGTTAAGGCATATATTACTTGTCATAGGACTAGTTAGGCGGTCCGAACGCGTTTCACGCGAACGACGCGTTAAAGTAGCATAATGTCACACCCCCAAAATCCACCTGCGGAGTACCACCGTTTGGAGGCGTGACTGACCAGGATCCAGCCACCAATCATATTGAACAAGCATATAAGTAGTTATAAAATCCAACCAATACAATTGGTGTTCAAACAAAACATAGTTAAGTTGCAAGCGGAAGCATAAGTCTTAATTCATAACATAAGTTTAATTGTTTCAAAGTTTAACATGGCACACAGCCGTCCATGTCCCACAACGATCCTCCTCCATGCAAGCTCCAGCTAAGAAACCTAAGGACCTGCAAAGCATGTAGTAACGAGTCAACAACAAGTTGAGTGAGTTCACGGTTGGGTGTTCGTTTTAAGTTGTTTCGAAAACAGTTTCCTTTAGCTGGCATCCTGCCGTGGGGGTTACCCCATAGTTAAAAAGTGTGACTTGTTTATTCCCGGTTACTCTGGCAATCCAGCCGTGGGGGCTACCCCGTGTAGTTATCTGGCATTTCGGCCGTGGGGGCTACCCCATGTATACACTAGACTCGTTACCATATCGACTGCTGACTGTAGTCATGTTTATGTGCCCTGAAACTGTCAATGTCTATCATCATTGACGTGCCCCAGATCCATTAGTTCACGCCCGTCCTCTGCGGCACAGTATGAGGTTTGTCAGACCTAAATAGCGCTATCTAACTAATGACCCGCTCGCCATTGGCCCGGCGATTAAGTCGATATAAAAATGAGGGACTTCGTGATAGAGTTTTGGTCTAGTACGAGTTATCTGTCCGTGAGGACGAGGAATTACATTCCTGAACCTTTGTTGTCCTACCCAAGGAGGACGAGGAACCCATGTTCCTTAACCCCAATTCCCGACCCAGGGAATCCCATGCTTTGTAGAGGGTGTGAACTCACCTTGGTTTTGCTCGGTAGAAACACAGAAAGGTCAAACAAGCAATGTTGTGGCTACTCACGTCCTATCATAGTTGTATCATACAAGTCAGGTTCATAACCAAGTAGCACACGGATGTTTCTAGCACAGTGTATTCAAGTATTGTTCATGGCATATACGTTTAATCATGGCAGATCAACAATATTCACGTTCAAGTAACATATAAGGTCTGGGCATCAGGCCCAAGAGTCCGGCCCAAACAATTAAGTCCGAAACGAGGTGCAAGCCCAAACATCGTGTATCTGTGTATAATCCCGAGTCGCAACTAGGCGTTTGCGACTCGCAACCTGAGTCGCAATCGTTGTTTCGGTTCGTGCTGTTTTGGTTACGAGTCGCAACTGGGCTCGTAACTGTGGTTTCGAGTCACAAGGTTTATGTGCTGATCATGTGTGGTTTCGAGTCGCAACCAGGTGTTTGCGACTCGCAACCGATGTCGCAACTGGGAGATTTCGACTCATCATGCATTGGTTTCGAGTCGCAACTGGAGGTTTCGGTTGGACAGGAGCTGATTCGGAACAGTGTACTATCCAATGGGAATTCTATTTCATGAAACAGTTTGTACTACTCTCATAAACATGTTTATTTGTCTAACAATTTACCATTTTGGATCAAACATATCAGAATTCAAATGTTCAAGCATGTTCATATGATATTCAACAAGTTCTTCAAATATTCATCTAGTTCATCTTTAGGGTTTTCATCTTTTGAACAAACAAGCTCATTAAACCGATTTATGTCAACATAATCTACTTAGTTTAATGCACCAATGATCCTTATCATTCACATATTCAACCGAGAACATAATAGCACCATATTCAAACATATCTCTACTTATTCATGTGTCAAACTAGCATGATTCTTAACAAACCAAACCTATTCTTGCTAACCATGACTTTATCTAGAAATCAAGCATATACATTATAGATGAACAACAACAATCCTTACATCGGTTATTCAAGGAGGATATATATATTTATCATGTATGAATCTTAACAAGCAACATGTTATCAAATCATCATCATCAACAACATACATATCCGGTTCACAAAACATCATCAAGCATACAACTACACTAGTTAAACCATATCATTCACACTATTATTTAACAACAACAAACATCATGAAATCACTAACCGATTGATGGGTTTCGAAGATGGGTGTGAAGCTTCCGAGTGTGTGTGTGTGAGGGCCGATCCGCTAGTCCTAGTGTCTCCGGTTTGGATCCGAGATGGAGGGAAACAATGTTGTAGCTTAGGGTTTAATGGTTTCTAGAGAGAATGTAGAGGAGTGTGTGTGTTGTCCAAGAAAATGGTAAAGATGACTAACAATCGGATTATATACTAGCTTCAAGTGCACCCTAATGGGCTTCGACATAGGCTAAGTGTGTATGTGTGCGGCCCAACCGGCCCGTATGTTATCGTTCACTCGAGACCACATGGTCTCGAGTCGGGTTCTTGTGTCTCGGTTCATATATACATATATCGCATACATCCAAGCACACACAAATAACACATAATCACATAAAGGTTCACTTATCATTCATCAAATCATCAAATTAGTTAGTCACTTAGTGTTCAAGCGTACAACGAAAGGTTCTAAATTTCGAGTTGTCACATCATCCCCAAGTTAAAAGAAATTTCGTCCCGAAATTTGGTAGGCACTCACTGAGGAAGCTAGTTAAGTTGTATGGTTTTCCCGGTTTTCCTGGGGTGTCACATCCACCCCCCGTTGATCTGGAATTTCGTCCCGAAATTCCGTAGCTTCGGCCTCAGTAGTGGGTGTACTGTTTGCGAACAGTTGGGGATACTTTTGTTTCATCTGGTCTTCGCGCTCCCAGGTGAACTCTGGGCCGCGACGTGAGTTCCAACGAACTCGAACGAGAGGTATCCTAGTGCTCTTGAGGACCTTAACATCCCGGTCCGTGATTTCAACTGGTTCCTCGACGAATCGTAACTGTTCGTCGATCGTGAGTTCCTTCAAAGGAACTACGTGGGTCTCATCTGACGGACACTTCTTCAGATTCGACACGTGAAAAACGTTGTGAACTGCCCCGAGTTCTGCTGGCAAGTTTAGTCTGTAGGCCACCCTGCCTATTTTCTCAATGACCTCGAAAGGTCCAACGTATCGTGGCTTAAGTTTACCGCGTTTGCCAAAACGAACCACACCCTTCCAGGGTGAAACTTTTAGTAGTACCCGCTCCCCAACCTGGAGCTCAAGCGGTTTCCTGCCCATGTCGGCGTAAACTTTCTGACGTTCACGAGCGGCCGTCATGCGTTTTCGTATCTGAGCGATTTGCTCGGTTGTATCTACCACATATTCTGGGCCAGTGATCTGACTTTCTCCCACCTCTGCCCAGCAAAGAGGAGACCGGCATTTACGTCCGTACAATGCCTCAAACGGAGCAGCTACAATTCCACAAGTGGCAGGTGCTTTTCCCAGCGGTTGCCAAAGTCGATTACACATGCACGAAGCATGTCTTCTAAGGTTTGAATAGTGCGCTCGGACTGCCTGTCCGTCTGAGGATGGTACGCCGTGCTCATGTCTAGTCGTGAGCCGAAGGATTTGTGCATTGCTTGCCACAGCTCTGAAGTAAATCGTGCATCTCGATCCGAGATGATAGAGGTTGGCACCCCGTGCCTCGAAACAATTTCCTTGATGTATATTTCTGCAAGAGTGGAGAACTTATCCGTCTCCTTGATAGCCAAGAAGTGTGCAGACTTTGTGAGTCGATCCACGATCACCCAAATAGTATCGTTCCCGCGCTGGGATCTAGGTAGGCCAGTAACAAAATCCATGGAAATTTGCTCCCATTTCCATTGAGGTATCTTTGGTTGTTGGAGCAGGCCTGATGGTTTCTGGTGTTCGGACTTGACTCTTGCACAAGTCAGACACTTGCTGACGTAGGTCGCTATGTGGGCCTTCATGCTAGGCCACCAGTACGTAGTTTTGATGTCGTGGTACATTTTATCCGATCCAGGATGTACCGAGTAGCGAGACTTGTGTGCTTCGTCCATCACAAGCTCTCGTAGATTGCCATAGAGTGGGACCCAAATGCGTCCCGTTACGTAGTAAGTACTGTCTTCCTTTTGTTCTAATCGTTGCCTTGATCCGCGTAGGGCTTCAGCCCTGACGTTTTCTGGTTTCAGTGCTTCTATCTGAGCTGCTCGTATTTGAGAAGGGAGATTAGAGTGGATCGTGAGTTGTAAAGCTCGCACGCGCTTAGGCGCAGTGTCCTTCCGACTGAGGGCGTCAGCCACAACATTGGCTTTGCCCGGGTGATACCTGATTGAGCACTCGTAGTCATTCAGTAGCTCGACCCATCGTCGTTGTCGCATATTCAGTTCTTTCTGCTTGAAGATATGCTCGAGGCTCCTGTGGTCGGTGTAGATGGCGCACTTGGTACCATACAGGTAATGCCGCCACAATTTAAGTGCAAAAACAACAGCTCCCAGCTCTAAGTCGTGCGTAGTGTAGTTCTTTTCATGAACTTTGAGTTGGCGTGAGGCGTAGGCTATAACTTTATCTCGTTGCATCAACACGCAACCAAGACCCTGAATTGATGCGTCGCAGTAGACCACAAAATCGTCGGTGCCCTCTGGTAAGGAAAGGATAGGTGCGCTACAAAGTCTATCCTTTAAGTGCTGAAATGCCAACTCCTGTGCGTTTCCCCAGCGATAAACAATGCCCTTCTGCGTTAGTGAGGTAAGAGGCTGTGCAATCTTAGAAAAATCCTTTATGAATCTCCGGTAGTATCCCGCCAAACCCAAGAATTGGCGAATTTCCTTTGGTGTACGAGGTGCAGGCCAGTTCTTAACCGAGTCTATCTTGTATGGATCAACATGAATCCCATCCTTGTTCACCACGTGGCCTAGGAAATGGACTTCTCGAAGCCAGAAGTCGCATTTCGAGAACTTTGCATAAAGCTGTTCTGTTCGAAGGAGTTCCAGAATAAGTCGCAGATGCTGCTCGTGTTCCTCCCGACTCTTGGAATAGATCAGGATGTCGTCAATGAAGACTATAACGAACTTGTCCAGGTAAGGCTTGCACACTCGGTTCATCAAGTCCATGAAAACCGCAGGTGCGTTTGTCATCCCAAAAGGCATGACCAAAAACTCATAGTGCCCGTATCGAGTTCTGAAAGCTGTTTTGGAGACGTCCTCTTCCCGGACTCTCAGCTGGTGATAACCCGATCTCAAATCGATCTTCGAATAGTAGCTCGACCCTTGCAGCTGGTCGAACAAGTCGTCGATACGCGGTAGAGGATAACGATTCTTCACCGTTACCTTGTTGAGTTCTCGGTAGTCGATGCACATTCTGAAGGTACCGTCCTTCTTCTTTACAAATAATACTGGAGCTCCCCAGGGCGATGAGCTTGGGCGAATAAAACCCTTATCCAAGAGCTCTTGTAGTTGCGTAGAGAGTTCTTTCAACTCTGATGGAGCTAGACGATAAGGTGCACGGGCTATGGGCGCAGCTCCAGGAGCTAGTTCGATCTGAAACTCGACTTGGCGATGAGGCGGAAGACCAGGTAATTCCTCAGGAAATACCTCTGGATAATCGCGTACAACTGGAAAATATTCTATCTTCTTCTCTTTTTCTGAGGTGTCAGTAACGAGAGCCAAAATGGCAGTGTGGCCCTTTCGCAAGCACTTTTGGGCCTTAAGGAGAGAAATGACGTTCTCAACGGCACTCCTCTTGTCGCCATGAATCATGAGAGGTTCACCATCGGGACCTGGAATACGGACAACTTTCTCGTTGCAAAGAATCTCTGCTCGGTGTTGGGATAACCAATCCATCCCAATGACAACGTCGAAACTACCCAAGACAATAGGAATGAGGTCGATAGAGAAGGTCTGGTCAGCGAGAATAAGTTTACAACCCTTGACTATGTGTGTGGCTTCTAAGCTCTTACCATTTGCTAGCTCTACGGTGTGCTTGTTGTTCAAAGGTGTTGGAATACGCTTAAGCATTCGACTAACTTCTAGTGACATGTAGCTAGTATCGGCACCCGAATCAAATAAAACTGAAACATAAAAGTCGTCGAGAAGGAACTTACCCGCCACAACATTGGGGTCATTCCTTGCTTCACCTTGGCCAATCACAAACACCCGCCCCCCTGGCGCCATTGTTTTTGTTGTTCCCATTGTTACCATTCCCCTGATTGTTGTTATTGTTGTTGTTGTTGTTCTGGTTCCTGTTCAGTTGGGGACAGTCTCTCTTGAAGTGGCCCTCAGCTCCACACTGAAAGCACCCTTTGTTGTCACCTTGCTGCTGCTGCTGGCGCTGGTTCTGTTGAGCTTGCTGACGATTCTGATTGGCGGGGTATAAGCTCCTGCAATCCTTTGCAGCGTGACCAGGCTTGTTGCACCGATGACAGTTGCCCCTGGTGCATGGCCCGCTGTGGTGCAGGCTGCAGCGATTGCATTTGGGGTGATTTCCTTTGTACCCACCATGACTTTGACCACCAGACGATTGTTGATTAGGGCTCTTGTAGTCCTCAGTCTTTCTCTGCTGAGACTGGGAATGAACAGAAGTCGAACCCTTACTTGAAGTTCCATCCCATTTCCGTTTGTTGTCACTTGAGGTACCAGAAGTAGTTGCAGCACCTATGCGTTTTGGTAACTTGTTCTGCTCCACCGCTTGATCCGTGAGACGGTGAGCCAACTGAACGGTTTGCTGGTAGGTGGCGAGGTTCGCTGAAGTCACATGACTTTGGATTTCTGGCACTAAGCCCTGAAGAAATAGTTCGATGCGTTTGATGGGAGGATCCACCATAGTAGGGCACAGAATTGCCAGTTCGTTCGACCTTTTCACATAAGCTTCAATTTCGGATCCCGTCATCTTGAGGTTGAAGAACTCCACTTCCAGCTTGTGAATCTCATCACGACTGCAGTATTCTTTTTTGATCATCTCCTTGAAAGTTTCCCATGGGGTGGCGTTGGCAGCAACCAACCCTAGCATCTGAACTTGAGCGTTCCACCATGTGAGGGCTAAACCCTCGAGAGTACCGGTAGCATACTTCACCCTGCGCGCCTCAGGGCACTCGCACATTTCGAAGACAGATTCTAGTTTCTCAAACCAGTGTAGGAGACCTACTGCTCCTTTAGTGCCGCTAAAAGTAGTTGGTCGGCAGTCCATGAAAGTCTTAAAAGTGCACACGGGTGGCTGAACATGATGACCTATCGTGGGTGAAAGAAAAGACAGAGTTTAACACAAAGGTTGGTTCACGAGAGTAGGATCCTAAAGATCCTAGAATGAGTTCGGACTGCAGGATATACCTCCTGCGTGTGCAGCTGCCAGTGCCGCAGCAACTCGTTCGTTAATCAGAGCTGTCAACTGGGCTTGTGTCAGGTTAACGCGTCCAGACATGATCTTCATATCAAGAAGAACGTGAGTGAGAGGGGTTCGCGAAAGTACGATGTCAGAAGTGAGTAAGTGCACACGTGTTCAAGCAACAATAGTTATACTAACCAAGCATACCATGAACCATGTACTATGTATCTAACAAGTAGGTAATATATACACAGATCATATCACCTAGAATGTCGAGCCTTGCATGTGGAGTGAAGCGTCGTTGTGGACCGTCGAGCACTGTACAGGTTATAGTCTGGTTTTAACAAAAACGTTTTCCCCTTTATTAAAACCAAGTTCTCTATAACCAATGGCTCTGATACCAATCTGTCACACCCCCAAAATCCACCTGCGGAGTACCACCGTTTGGAGGCGTGACTGACCAGGATCCAGCCACCAATCATATTGAACAAGCATATAAGTAGTTATAAAATCCAACCAATACAATTGGTGTTCAAACAAAACATAGTTAAGTTGCAAGCGGAAGCATAAGTCTTAATTCATAACATAAGTTTAATTGTTTCAAAGTTTAACATGGCACACAGCCGTCCATGTCCCACAACGATCCTCCTCCATGCAAGCTCCAGCTAAGAAACCTAAGGACCTGCAAAGCATGTAGTAACGAGTCAACAACAAGTTGAGTGAGTTCACGGTTGGGTGTTCGTTTTAAGTTGTTTCGAAAACAGTTTCCTTTAGCTGGCATCCTGCCGTGGGGGTTACCCCATAGTTAAAAAGTGTGACTTGTTTATTCCCGGTTACTCTGGCAATCCAGCCGTGGGGGCTACCCCGTGTAGTTATCTGGCATTTCGGCCGTGGGGGCTACCCCATGTATACACTAGACTCGTTACCATATCGACTGCTGACTGTAGTCATGTTTATGTGCCCTGAAACTGTCAATGTCTATCATCATTGACGTGCCCCAGATCCATTAGTTCACGCCCGTCCTCTACGGCACGGTGTGAGGTTTGTCAGACCTAAATAGCGCTATCTAACTAATGACCCGCTCGCCATTGGCCCGGCGATTAAGTCGATATAAAAATGAGGGACTTCGTGATAGAGTTTTGGTCTAGTACGAGTTATCTGTCCGTGAGGACGAGGAATTACATTCCTGAACCTTTGCTGTCCTACCCAAGGAGGACGAGGAACCCATGTTCCTTAACCCCAATTCCCGACCCAGGGAATCCCATGCTTTGTAGAGGGTGTGAACTCACCTTGGTTTTGCTCGGTAGAAACACAGAAAGGTCAAACAAGCAATGTTGTGGCTACTCACGTCCTATCATAGTTGTATCATACAAGTCAGGTTCATAACCAAGTAGCACACGGATGTTTCTAGCACAGTGTATTCAAGTATTGTTCATGGCATACACGTTTAATCATGGCAGATCAAAAATATTCACGTTCAAGTAACATATAAGGTCTGGGCATCAGGCCCAAGAGTCCGGCCCAAACAATTAAGTCCGAAACGAGGTGCAAGCCCAAACATCGTGTATCTGTGTATAATCCCGAGTCGCAACTAGGCGTTTGCGACTCGCAACCTGAGTCGCAATCGTGGTTTCGGTTCGTGCTGTTTTGGTTACGAGTCGCAACTGGGCTCGTAACTGTGGTTTCGAGTCACAAGGTTTATGTGCTGATCATGTGTGGTTTCGAGTCGCAACCGATGTCGCAACTGGGAGATTTCGACTCATCATGCATTGGTTTCGAGTCGCAACTGGAGGTTTCGGTTGGACAGGAGCTGATTCGGAACAGTGTACTATCCAATGGGAATTCTATTTCATGAAACAGTTTGTACTACTCTCATAAACATGTTTATTTGTATAACAATTTACCATTTTGGATCAAACATATCAGAATTCAAATGTTCAAGCATGTTCATATGATATTCAACAAGTTCTTCAAATATTCATCTAGTTCATCTTTAGGGTTTTCATCTTTTGAACAAACAAGCTCATTAAACCGATTTATGTCAACATAATCTACTTAGTTTAATGCACCAATGATCCTTATCATTCACATATTCAACCGAGAACATAATAGCACCATATTCAAACATATCTCTACTTATTCATGTGTCAAACTAGCATGATTCTTAACAAACCAAACCTATTCTTGCTAACCATGACTTTATCTAGAAATCAAGCATATACATTATAGATGAACAAAAACAATCCTTACATCGGTTATTCAAGGAGGATATATATATTTATCATGTATGAATCTTAACAAGCAACATGTTATCAAATCATCATCATCAACAACATACATATCCGGTTCACAAAACATCATCAAGCATACAACTACACTAGTTAAACCATATCATTCACACTATTATTTAACAACAACAAACATCATGAAATCACTAACCGATTGATGGGTTTCGAAGATGGGTGTGAAGCTTCCGAGTGTGTGTGTGTGTGAGGGCCGATCCGCTAGTCCTAGTGTCTCCGGTTTGGATCCGAGATGGAGGGAAACAATGTTGTAGCTTAGGGTTTAATGGTTTCTAGAGAGAATGTAGAGGAGTGTGTGTGTTGTCCAAGAAAATGGTAAAGATGACTAACAATCGGATTATATACTAGCTTCAAGTGCACCCTAATGGGCTTCGACATAGGCTAAGTGTGTATGTGTGCGGCCCAACCGGCCCGTATGTTATCGTTCACTCGAGACCACATGGTCTCGAGTCGGGTTCTCGTGTCTCGGTTCATATATACATATATCGCATACATCCAAGCACACACAAATAACACATAATCACATAAAGGTTCACTTATCATTCATCAAATCATCAAATTAGTTAGTCACTTAGTGTTCAAGCGTACAACGAAAGGTTCTAAATTTCGAGTTGTCACACATAAGCTACCTAAACGGGTCGTAATGGGTCACAAGCACTTAGGTTAGGTTTCATTTAGTATGTAGGCTTTATTAAACCATACTACATGAGTTCCCATACTCATTTGGTTTACGAGCCCTCATTCTATCCGATCTTCCGATTTAGGTCCGGTTTATTAATGTAGTTACCTATATTAGGTGCCGTTTGATATTCCGAGATCTCTAGCATTACTTGGTGGTTATCTTTATACATCTGAGCAATCTCAAGTGAGTACATAGAACCCCTCTTTTACTGTTTTCCAAACGTTTTGGGGTGGAACACATGTGCCTACTTGTTACTTTCATGCTTTCCTGTTTTCACATCATATACATGCTATGTTCGTTAGTACATTATAGTACATGATTACATTACATTTCATGCTAGGCGTGCCCATTGTGTGCATACTTAGTACATTGTTTTACATTGCATTTCTGTTGCATATGCTCATCCAGCATATGAACACATTATACTACATTTTGAACCGTTGAAATCATTTGACTATGTGAACCGTTTGTATCTGTGAACCGTGTGTATCTGTGAACCGTTTGTATCTGTGAACCACGTGAACCATTTGTATCTGTTGACATGTTTTACATTTGACAATAGACAATTGACATTACATAAACATTTCTACAATTGTTAAACATTACTTTGGTGGTTTGGTTTGATTAAGTGATTAAGTAACGATGCGTGTGTAATATGATACAAGCATGGTGGATACGCCGCTGGTACTTCCTATATATAAGTGCTTGTATGGTATTACATAGCGTACCGTTATTTGAATCATTTCAGTTTGAGACATAGAACATTTTATACAAGTAACATACTTTTTACAAGACATTGATTTACAAACAACTTATTTTACACAAACACATTTTACATGGTTATTCATTTAACCTGACATTTATTTATACATATCATCTGATCTTATCGTTTTTCAAATGATTTACAAGACAAAGCAAATTACAAGGTTCATGACTAAACATTTTCTCAAACATAAGTCATGAATCTTATTTTCACAAAACCTATGTATCTCACAGGCATTTTTATGCTGACGTACCTATTTTCACATGTGTTTTCAGGAGATGATGCATAGGACTTATCAAGACATACTTAGGCGGACCTGTGCCTTAGTGACTTAAAACGAGACAAGAACTAGTTAATTTATGTTATGTATTCTTGGTTTCTTGCCTAAAACAATGTAAACTTGGATGGTTGATTAATAAAACGAACTTTAATTTCCATGGTTGTGAAACATTAATTCTGTTACAACACTCCCCGACGTTTCCGCCACGTTTTGTATGTTCTACGTGGTCGGGGTGTGACAGCTGTACACCCGAAGATTCGAGGTTCAAGTGTAAGAGGATGAGGAATACTGGCAGACTTAGACAGACAATTTAAGGGAGTCTTAAATTTAAGAGCTTTTGTGGGAAGCCGATTCAGTAGATACACGGATGTTGCTACTGCCTCCGGCCAGAAAGATTTAGGGACCTGAGATTCGATCAAAAGGGCTCGAGTCATTTCAAGAATAATACGGTTTTTCCATTCAGAAACACCGTTTTGTTCGGGGGTATGAGCACAAGAGGTTTGATGAATTAATCCTTTGGTTTTAAAGAATTGTTTCATAGATGTATTGACAAATTCCCCCCCATTGTCGGATCGAAGAATTTGGATTTGAGTTTGGAATTGAGTTTAAATCATAGCATAAAACGTGATAAATTTTTCGTAAACTTCGGCTTTGTTTTTCAAAAAATATACCCATGTCATGCGAGTGCAATCATCCACGAATAGTATAAAGTACCGAAGACCCTGCCCCCTGATAAGTGGTAAAATACATATATTTGTCCCGTGTAAATTGTATAATTTTTGTACAGTTTTTATTTGTTTTTATTTAGTTTTAGTATTATATTATTTTATCTTGTGTTTTGGCAGGTCCCGGTGTAAATGGAGCAAAAACGAGTAATATGGAAAAAACCAGCCAGTTGGGTAGAGTGGAGTGCCAGGAACCGAATTAAAATTGCCGTTATTTTCCGTGAGTGGGCCAAATCCACCATCCTCTATTTTATAAAGTGCATGAGCATTTAAATAAGGCTGCCATATGTTGAAGTCTATGACATCAAATAAAAGAATATAATATATATGTTGATGAGAGGTATTGGCAGACAAAAGTGGGGTGGACATCGAGTAAAATAAAGAAGTTGCCATATTTGTTGAGAATTGACATATACATCGACAAAAGATAAAATAAAAGGCTGACTATTTTAATTGATTATTGTGAACAAACAAATGGGCCTCAAGGAGAGACACGGATTTAGAAGAAATAAGGGCAGTCCAATTTTTGTAAGACAAATATGAATTAAAAGGAACTTTTGATTGGGCTGTGACAAAAAGAGAGGAGATATTATTTTGTTGTGGATGGCTGGGCCTGGGCTGCCAATTGAGGGCAGACGCATGCAAGACTTTGGGGGTGGCATATTATAATTAAGAGGCGGCAATCTGGGGAGCCAGACATCAAGATACGAAAACAAACAACATCAGACGGCAATTTTTTGGGGCTGACATCGAACGAACAGACAAAGAAAGAAAGGACGATCAGCAGGAAGAAGAAGAAGAAGGGTTCGAGGGTTCACGCCACGATCAAGATTCAATCCCGGGTTTGCAAATAATTATTTTATTAGTTTGATATACTTTATGTTATTCGAACTCATAATTATGAATTGTTTGTTATTTGAGATTTTCTTCTTGTTCTTGACTATGATATTCGGCTAGACTTCTTTAACTACCTAGGTGACGACAATGGTTTAAAATAAAGTTTGGATTTTTGTTCGATTTTTGGCGTGGTTGTTGATTTTTCTTGTATTGTAAAAGCTTCGGGAATTTAACTTGGTGCATATGCGTGCTTGACGATTATTTTATCACTGTTTATTGCTTCGTATAATCCTTGGTGACGGTCTTTATCACATAATAGATCATTAATCCTTTAGGGTGAAAATTGCATAAGTAACCTTAGAAGTAATATCCGGTAATTTAATAAAATCAAGTGTTCTGCTAAACTTGTCGCTGAGAGGCTCAAGGTTATTAATAGGTCTCGGTTTGGTTATAAGTCCTTAACATTCCATTGTCTATTAAACCAAGATTAAAACCCGTAGTTGCTTTAGACATTCGCGCTGAGAGGTAGAGCGTCTTATATAGGCACTTTCAAGAAACTAGAGGACTGAGAGGAAATCTAGAAAACTGGTGAGCGTAACAGCCTAGGTAGTGCCATAAGAATCGCCTTGAGAGTGTTTAAGGGGCTTAGTGGTGTCTCAATAGGTTTAGTATCCAAAGATCCCAGTTCCACACCACAAAATCATCGAATAGAGATCCATTCTGAGTTTAGCTTGCGTTTAGCCTAGGTAGTCTTCATTCATCACTGGTCAAAGTCTTCGTTAGAGTTCGTGTTAGTTATTTAGCTAATCTAGTTATTCGTTATTTGCATTCTTAGGATTTTTAGAAACCCCCCAATCAATAACCAAATAGTTTGAGTCGTGTCAGTCTTAGTCTTTATAGAGTCTTAGCGTAATCCTTAGAGTCTCGTGGGTTCGATACTCGGACTTGCTTTAGCTTTACTACATTGATCGGTACACTTGCCGGTTGTGTGGTTTAGGGTTTAGATCGAGTCTTAGTTTATAAATTTAAAACTTAGAGTGTCTAAATTAGGGTTAATTTTAGTTGTTTTTGTTAAACCACTTTGTGCACATCACCCCCCATCACAGGAGCAGGACCCCACACATCAGAATGGATAAGTGAGAAAGGTGAGGCCACTTTCGTATTGCTAGGTTTGAACGATTGTCGATGGCTTTTAGCGCGAAGACAGGTTTCACAATCTATTTTCCCATTTGAAGGGAAGAGTTTTGGAAACAAAAGGTGCGAATAACCATGGGATGGATGTCCCAAACGTCTATGCCATAGCCAGGCTTCCCGGTTATCAGTTCCGTGAGCCAACATCACAGTACCCTGTTGAGCCACTTCATCCACATAGTACAATCCTTGGCGCTCAGTACCACGTCCAATAATCACACCCGTCCTGATATCCTGTAGAAGGCAGAAAGTAGGATGCGTTAGTACTGTCCAATTTAGCTCTTTGGTAATATGGCTAATTGATAGCAGTTTGTGCGATAATGATGGAACATAAAGACAATTTGATAATTTCATAGTTGGTGAAATTTCAAATTGTTCCTCCTCCTTTCACATGCATCATTCCATTGTTTGCAGTGTGGATTTGAGTTTTTTGAGGATTGGACATTGATCGTATGTCTGATGGTTCAAACGTCATGGTGTCAGTGGCACCAGAATCGAAAATCCAAGCACTGTTCCTACTATGATTGATTTCCATTTTTTTAGACGACAACCAAACTGAGCGTATTTAATAGGCGACCAACTACGCCGAAATCGCGTTCAAAAAAATAAGTTTGGAATAACTCCGCTCAATGGCGAAGCTATCTCACGCGGCGAATTTATCACAATTCACCGGCGACTTGAACTTGCGTTCAAGATTTAGGTTCGGAATAACTCCGCTAAGAGGCGAAGCTATCTCAGCCGGCGAATTTATCGAAATTCACCGATGACTTGAACTCGCGTTCAAGATTTAAACAAACCCGCAAATAACAATTCCGCTAGTACAACTCCGCTACCGACAGCGAATTTATCACAAAAGGAAACTTTCAAGATTTAAGGAAATCTTGAAAAATTTGGTAATCCTCCGCAATCACAGCCTAGCGTATTTATCAAAAAAAAAGAAACTTTCAAGATTTAAGGAAATCTTGAAAACACGGTAATTCTCTGCAACCGACAGCGAACCCCCAAAATCACAGCGATCGGAATAGATGAAGGATCTACTGAAGGACAGAAGTTGAACAGGTTACGCTCGAAAGTAGGTACGGCTGATCTGCAACAGATTTGGTTGGAACTGATCTGCCGGAACCGATATTGCAACAGATTTTTCCGGAACTAATCTGCTGGTTTGGTGTTTCTTGTTGAACTGGTTTTGGTCGGAAGTACGTACGGCCGGCTGAAGGGAAGTGCACCTTCTCTAACAATAATAATAATATTGACCAGCCTCCTTTTTCATTAAATTCGTCCACCCCCACAAATACAATAACTGATATTAGATTCTTGGAGTTTGATCAGACCCTTTTTGGAGTTGATTTTGGTTTTTTTTTTTTTTTTTTTTTTTGGGTTTTGTTGAGATAGATTGAACATGATGAATGAAGGTGTTTACGGATCAAAAACTCTGCTCTGATACCATGTTGTTTGGTATAGAGATTGATCTTTGAATTGGGATTGAATTGTATTGATAAATTGTATTGTACATCAAAAAAGGATTACATAGAGATGGTGTATATATAGAACACCATATTACACTCTAGCCCCTATACTATCTTTTTCTCTTTCCGACAATAATAACTGAAAGAATTTTTTAAATTGGCCTATATTTATAATAACTAAAAGAATTTGATAGCCCGATACGTCATATAGCTATAATAGCGGCTTAAAATTTTCCTATACAACTCTTCTGAAGAGCACAACTATTTCATCTCACCTTAAACCACATCCTAGATATGATGATTTGCATAAGAAATTTATCCCTACTTGTGGTGATCCGAATTGGGTTTCTGTAGTAGATACTTTTGATTCACATCCAAGAATCATGTACTTGACATGGGTTGACATTTTCCAGAGTCAGTTAGGAGGTCCCCATGTGGAAGGAATACGCGTAGGAGTGATAGGCATAGGCATAGGCATGCTTCGTATGTTGATATCAAGTGGATATGTTCGGTATTCTAGGTCTACTTCTTTGAAGATTCTATTCATCTCCTCAATAATCTTACCCCTCCTCGTTAATCTTTCTGTTATATCTTGATAGTTAATCTTATGCTTCACCCACACCGATAACTTTTGTGTGTTTAAATCATACATGTCCATTGTTAGCACGTTTGGACTAGGATACCAATGCTCTTTATTGCTATCAACAAAACTACATTATAAACATCCATGACATAATTAGATAATTATAACCCTATGATTCAATAATTGATCGAAGGTGAATTCATGATACCTGAGTATACGTTGCTTAATAAGTGAGATCTTGTCTGCGGGAGTGCCAACATGAATTAAGAAATTGACTGTATCTATCATATCTGGACTACGATAGAAGTTACCGATGGATCTTGTCGCAAGAGTACTATTCGGATAGTATATTTTTTGATTGTCTGCTCTTAGAAATATTGTGTTCAAAATATTCATTTCCTCAACAATCATCTGAGTGAATGAATTATTCATAAAAATACCAAATGTAAGTTAATTTTACTAGAAAATAAATAAAGAATGCATATTTATTATACATTTATACCTGAACTCCACCAATCTCACAACGATCCCCAACATCAAAAGGGTGCATCACAAATAAGAAGATAATGGACTCGAATATGGTTTTGCAAGTATTCCCGAATACAAATGCCACCACGACCAATTGAGAGCTGATAAGAACTAGAACTTGTGTAGTCGCGATGTTTAAGATCACAAGGCAAATGATCAAAATGACAAACGCGACCAACACATTCACCATCCTGTGTAGTTTGTTGACTGCGGTTTTCGTATCGTTTAGTGTCAATGCAAGCGATTTTCGTTCTCGGAAAACGCTAACCTGTGACATATTATTGTTATATGATGAGTTCTTCTTCATATACCCTCAAAAACATCATTTATTCTCTTACATACTTATTTATTATGTTGTTATTGATCTAAATGATGTGTCAAAACTCAAGACTTACTTACCACCCAATTCTTCAAGGCTGTCCTGTCTACTCTTTCATCCTCTGAGGATGCTACTAACAAAGACATGGTCTTTACAGCTTCATCTTTTCTCAAGAACCTCATCAAATCATCCAAATAAATGTACCTACAAGAATAAAAAAAATTATAATGGAAAAGGGTAAAAAACAACCATTTCCGGCAGGCAGGCAGTTGCAAACAGATACCATTTACCCGATAAAACAAAAGCCATTTGACCCAACCTGGATCGACGTCTCGTTACATTCGTAAAAATGCTCCTAGCAGCACGTTTGGCCTCGAGTTCACTTCGAATTTCTGTGCCCGGTTCGTCATAGTAGGTGCCTTGTAACCGTTCATCCAGCGTTGTAAGCGACCCATGACGAATGATCCTCATCAACCTCTTCATATTCCAAGCAGAAATGTTGTCGTGATTCAACCGATGCAAATGATCGATCGTTATCCCTTCATGCTTCTTGGAACATCCCAAATTCCGGTGTAATCTCCCACTCCCACTCCCACCACCCTTTCCTCCTGCGATTTCAGACATACTCAGCTGATTGTTATGAATCTCCACCAAAGGAGGCCCGGATAGGGTCTCGATTACATACTGGTTAAACAACGCGTCCTGAATCCGATCGAAGAATTTATTCACATGAAACGTAGACGCAAGAACTTTAACGATTAGAGTCTTGATGAGCCACAATGAGGTGGTCACAAGCATGCACACCATAAACTTGTTGATAACCTCAAGCAGAGGAATATGCAGGGCTGCAACAGTTTCGTTAAATATCGCGTTCCATGCTATCAAAACCCAACATAACCAGATACAATTCTGTACCGGTGTACGAATCCCATACACGAAATAAAGAAGACGTTTGCGCAGAAGAAAATTTCGTTCGATAAAGAAGACAGCTATCCGCACACACCAACCCGACACCAACCTTCCACATATCAAAACAAGGATCAAAAGCTCCCATTGCCACATGAAGAGCCCGTGAAACCATCTTCGCTTCCATTTCGGAAACCTAACTGTGCAAATCAATGATGTTAGGATCAATACAAAGCCGATCCATTGAATAAATGTAATTGCATCTACTTTATTGTTCTTCAAATCACCGGGAATGTCATCGTCGTACAGAGATTCATCCTCATCATCGTTTTCCATTCGCATGGACCCGGATTTAGGCGGATCCAATAATCTGGATTGTTGTGTTTTGCTTCTTCCCAAACTAAACGACGTAGCTTCCGTTACTTGACGTTGTTGATTCTGTAACCGCTGTTCATCTTCATCGGTGTCGTAGTCTGAAGAAGATGATTCTTTGGAGTACTTTTTATTTTCAGCCAAATCAATGTTTTCCAACGAGTCTAAAACCATATTTCCATCATTTGTTACTTCTCTATTGGGATTCCAGGAGATGGTGTTACCTTCTTTATCCTTTTCATGACCGTCAATTTTGACGATCACGTCGTTGTGTGGGCCTGAATCTGATGATTTCTTCAATGGTGTAGGGTGCTTATCCATCGTTTTGAAGAAGCTTGTTTGATTATTTTTACAGAATCAAGCTATTATTGTTCATAGCGAAATTATTGATTACAACGGAGAAATCCAGAGCAACGTGAATACGACGAGATCATAGAATCCGTATTGCTCTGGATTCAGCCATTCTGAAAATGGCCTTCGTTTTACATCGGAAGGATTTGGTTATGGTTTATAGAATGTTGATTCAAAGACATGCCAAACCAGAAGTTTTGAATTTGTCTTGTTAGTTATAAACCATCGGTTAAGCCATGCATGTCCCTTTGTGGTTGCAACTATCATGTGTTGTTTGGATATAAAGTTTTTCAAGCCTCAAATCCTGCGTAAGACACACACTCAACAAGATTATACTCAGCCTTAACAAGAGCATGCACGCAGGCCCAGAGCATATAGCACAACAACATCTAAGACAAGTACAATAGTACACATGGCAGGACCCGACCAAACAACTCCCACGATGGCCAATCGTGCAGGAGACAACAAGTACAAAAGGACAGTAACGTGGAAGCAACCAGTTGAGCCGTTCACTGTTCCATGATCTCCACTCACAGCTGGTGACAGACTCGACAACAAGGACCATCGTCAGGCCACGTGGCTCCAATCACCGTGCGCCAACGTCTCTATCCTCCGCGAGCACTAACGGTCGTGTAAGAGGAGATTAACAGGATATTCCTTGTTGGCGACGTCCGGCCCAAGCCCATCAACCCATCGGTGAAAGCACAATAATCTTCAACTCCAAAACCACATTAAATTAAACTTTTTAACAATACTACCATCAAACAAAATAATGTAAAATCTCCGGTACAAAATTTAAATAACAAGAGTCATAGGCATAACCCGTCAAAATTAAAAACATCTAGCATTCTGACACTTCAAATACTTAGCCAACAGGTAGTAAATATTCAACCAAAGGACACTACATATAACAAGTTATCAACATAAACCCCATATCATCAACAATTATCATACTCTCTCTTCATTTATAAACAAACAATTAACAACAACGAAACTGACTGTAGTTATAAAATAATGTAGGAAAATGTACTTGATTTCAATTAAAAAAAAACCACTCTAGTTATAAAAAAAGGTAGAGGATTAGTACCGATCGAAAACTACATAAAAGTAGGAAAATGCATATGCTAATGATTTGACGTGATGGAAATTTGTTCTTTCAGTTTAACGTTTGTATATAAATTTACTAGGTTAGAACCTCGTGTATTACACGGGTTAAATAAATGTAATTTTATATACTAAATAAAATAAAACAAAATATTTTTAAAAACCTCTTTAATTACACGTGTTGAGTAATATAATTTTATATATTAAATGATAAAAAAGTTATATCTTTAAGAACCTCGTGTATTGTGTGATTTGAATAAATGTAATTTTATATACAAAATAATAATAAAGTTATTTAAAAAAAAAACCCTGTGTATTCACGGATGGAAGAAATGTAATTTGATATATTAAATAATAATATATATATATTTTAAAAAAACTTCGTGTATTGTACGGGTTAAATATATCTAATTTTATATAGCAAATAATAAAAAAAAATATATCTTAAAAACCCTGTGTATTTTCAAATTAGGTTAATACTATTTTAAATTTTTGGTTTAATTAATAAGTTGTTTAATATAATAACTCATAGTTAACAATAATAACATTAACGATAAATAATATACATGTTTATCTACTGGTAAGTGAAACAATGCTTTTTAGCTTAGATAAGAGTTTACGATTTGAATTTAAGTTTATGTCAATAATTTAGAGTTGATATGATTTATATTAATTTAATTAATATTTAATAATTTAAATTAAATAATTATTATCTATAATTAAGGATGGTCTAGAATAATGACAAGTGTTCCTCCATTGATTTCTTTTATTATATAGTATAGATATAAACTTACACCTACACATAGAGCCGTCCCCGAAAACTCTTGAAAACATTTAGGCCTCAGGCGACGAAAAGAATTAGGCCCAAAATTATGGTTAAGGGTAAATGAATTACAAAAATAAAAACTTAGTGATGGAGCAAAGACTCGAACTTGAGACATTTACATTATTTTGAAAGTACACCACCAATATTTTTTTGCATAATAAACAGATGAATATACTAAATATATAATTTAATAAATATATACAAGCTTATAAAGACTTTTCGGGCCCTTTGAAATTTTGGGCCTCGGGCGTCGACACGGGTTTGCCAGGCCCAGAGCCGGCCCTGCCTACACACGTATCAGAATCAAAATTAAGGCTCTCAAACCAAAATCAATAGTCGAAGGAACGAATCTAAACTAATTTCGCAACAAACACACACTAGATCAAAAAATGCAACAAATCGGCCATGGATGATGAGGAGAGAGAAAACATTACAATAAAATTAAAAAACATTACAATAAAAAAAACTGAAAGATTATATTTTTTTTCGATTCGCTCATTTTGTTGTATCGCCATCTTCAACGCTTTTCCGGTTAGGTGGTAGTGTGGTTTCGAGTAGAATTCAAAGTCTTGAGCCTATTGTCTATCACGCATAATCTCGGTCACTTCCCGGTTCTATTCCATACGTTGAGCTCCAAGGTCGTGCATGTCTTGAAGGCGTCGGTTCATCTCCGAAAAGGCATTAGTTGTCACACCATGACTTTTGCGGAAGCGTGTATGTGTGACTCGATCAGTTTCATTGCATTCAATTATAATAAAAACTACATGACTAAAATATGATGTTCATCCATTCATAAGTTTTAGAAACATTACAAACATAAGCTGTTTAAGTTAAGTTACAACCATTCAAATAGTAATAAGTTCCATAAAAGGACTTTTTAACAAAAGACTAGTAAACCAAGGCTTTGCTTCATATATCTTATCCAGAATAAGATATACAAATCAAACCATTCAAAATAAGATGACATCTAATCTTGAAATTTCTTCTAGAAAACATTTCCCACGCCGCAAGATCCATTTAGTTTCCTGAAATACAAGTAATTTGAAAACATCAACAAAAGTTGAGCGAGTTCATGTGTTTTGTATATGAGCTCGTATAAACTTGTAAACATTTGAGAGAATTCCTTTGATAACCGGTATGTAAAGCGTCTATGAACAGATCAATTAATATTTTGCAAGGACATTAATATGTGTGCAATGGCGTAGGAAGGCTAAAACCTAGCAAATTTTGTATCGGTCCACCCGATTGGAACGATATAGTCACTACATGCGGCCACACAAGGACCCATGAGTGGGGCTCGCTACACCCGATATATCTACCACTCCTGCCCCTCGGTCTTAAACAAGATTAATGGTCTTAAGTGTGCGCCTACCCATACACATGATCCATCAGTTCATTCCCTAGCTAAACCATACCATTGAAACATGTATTTCACCCTCGAAAGTTATAAATCCGAAAACAGTTAAGAGAAAAGGGGGACATGAACTCACTAGTTTGCGTCAGCAGCCTCGTGTACTCAAAGTCTCTCTCCATGGGTCGTACCACTACCTACACACGTGCTATGTTTTATTAGACACTTAGGTCGTGTAACGACTCTTAGCCTTATTTACTATGACTTATTTTGGAATTCTGGTATACTTTGAGTTACACGCTTAGTGTACGTTGTATATATAACTCCAAATTTGTATAAGTATTAGTTAAAATAAGTATATTTTAACTTAAATTATTTCCATACGATTATTTAGAATATTGTTAAAAATAACATATTTTTAACTTGTTTTGTCGTATGGTTCTCACATATATATTTCCAAGTATAGGTATACTTGTATTTGCGTATTTTACCAAGTGCTGGTAATGTATGTCGATATGTGTTTATACGTACAGGAATACATATTTTCTTGTATTTATTAAGTATTTTATACTTGATTTAAGTATAATTTTCTGGAATATTATTTTTACATAATTTTAAAATCACCAAATTTATATTCTTAAAATATATATATTTTAAGAGAATTTTTATAGAAAAATATCTATAAATTTATTTGGCAAAGATATGTATATTTCCACATATGTCTTAAAAATAATATATTTTCTATTTTGACAAAATATGATATATTTCATAATAGTTGTAAAAATCCATATTTTGTCGTTTCTTCGGTTTCAAAAATACCGTTTACCATATTTGTCAAGATACAAATTTATTTCCGGAATGTATATATATAATCCAAAGTATCCATAATCCGAATCGTCTAATATTTGGGTATAAGTTATTTATTTATTTTGATTTTTGTAATATTTCAAATTACAATTTTTAGTATTTTGGTGTGGTGTATTATTTTTCAAGTTCCTAATTTTTAGTATAACTAATACAAGCAATATACATGTAGCACATAATTTTTGTGACTTCTAAATATATATTTTCCTAAATATGTACTTAGTCATTTTTATTATTGAAAATCAACCTCCAATACTTATAATTTTTATAAAAATATTTTTCTAAGTGTTGAAATTTTACAAAAAGTTTGCCATAGTTTCCCTTGAAAATGGAGGTTTCCATGCTTATTAGCATATCATTTTCTTTTCCAAAATTCACCAATAATCATCAACAATTATTCTACAACTTACCATATGCCATAACCTACTTTTCTACAAGATGGTATGAACTTGTAGTTTGTAAAATCTTGTAGTATTTTACCATGATGTTTAACATAGTATACTAACACTAAAAACATGGTTTTTATTTCATAAAACTCATTTTTACAAGATTTCAATCTTTACAACTTGTGACACAATTTTACAAAAATTCATCTTCTTGGATTTTTCATGTTTTCCATACTTTAATGGTTCCATTTTAACACCTAAAACATGTTTATTTTCTTGAAACTTTTATCTTTGAAATCTTATATTTTTAAGACTTACAACTTGTAGGAATCATCATCCTACACAAAATCATGTTCATCTTCAAGTTCACGCTTAACATAAAGGATGATCAACATAGATCTTTAAAGATTCATCCTCATACTTGCTAGATCATGTTTTAAATCATCATCTAGCAAGATTTTATGTGGTGATCTACACCATACATTCAAGAAATCAACAAATAAGTTCATCACATTCACTAAACAACTTAGATCTTCATGATTTTAAGCTTTATGTTTATGTTCATCTTCTTGTTTTGGTATGATTCTATAGATCTTTAGTTACTATACTTTAACCACTAAAATCAAGTGTAAAAACAAGATCAAGAGAGCTTACTACTAGCACAAGGGGTAGGGAAGAACAAGATGCAAGATGAAGAAGAAAAGAGGTGGGTAATAGCTCCACAAGATGGTCCTTCAAGTCTCCTTGCTTGCAACCTTCCTAAGGCGCTTTGATTCACCTTAGAATGTGCTTAGATTGTATGGATATGAGCTAAAAAATGAAGGTGTTGAAGAGGGGTTCTTGGCCGTGAGCTATGGAAGAGAGGTGAAGGTTTGTGAGTTTGAATTTTGAGTGGTGATGATTATGTGAAGTGATCTTTGGTTTTTCACAAGTTACTTCCAACGTTAGTTTACACATTGGTCATAATGTCTAATATCTTCTTAACACACCAAATAAATTAATCAAGAAATTAGGGGCATGGTGGGGCCCTTGTTGATCATCCACCAAGGGGGGGGGGGGTCTTGGTTGTGTTTCAACTACTAGTTATAAGATAGTTAAGATTTAAGTGTTCTAGTTAGAGGTTTAAATGTGTTTAGGGGTTTTGGGATGTAATATGATGTTTAGTGGTAATAACTAGCTTCATGATGTTAAAACAATGCTTCTAGTTCAATTTTGGTGTTTCTGGTGGTGTCCGTTTTTTCGTTTGGTTATCGGTTCGTTAAGGTGCTAAATTGCGCAGTTTAGTGTGTTATAAGATACTTTTTATGACAGTTTTCATTCCCGACACTTTACAAGTTATTCTGGACATCTAAACCTTGTTTCTACACAATATTTTGATGTTAAATTGCTGAATTTTGCTGATTTCTGCAGAATTATGCATTTAGGGTGTGTTTCGGGTACTTTTTAGTGCTTAAATCGTCACTCGAAAGGCAGTTTTATAACCCTTACTTTCCTACATAGACTTGATTTGGTCTTCACGTTCCCATATAAACTCTGGGCCATGATGTGAATTCCAACGGACTTTGACGAGTTTAATACGACTTCTCCATGTTTTGTGGACCTTCCAGTGCGTAACCTCAACAGGTTCTTCAGTAAATTGGAGGTTGTCGTTGACGTGAATCTCGTCTGCGGGAATGACAACTGTTTCTTGAGTAGGACTTTTCTTGAGATTAGACACGTGAAACATGTCGTGGACACTGCTAAGTTCTTCTGGAAGCTTCAGCTTGTATGCAACGGTTCCGATTTTCTTTCTAATCTGGAAAGGACCAATGTAACGCGGGTTCAACTTTCCACGTTTACCAAACGGCACTACGCCTTTCCAAGGCGAGACTTTCAGCAAGACCATATCTACAACCTCAAATTCCAATGGTTCTCGTAGCTTGTCGGCGTAACTCTTCTGTCTATCACGTGATGACTTGATACGATCACGTATCTGAGCAATCTTGTCTGTAGTTTCCTGAACCAACTCTGGACCGATAAGTTGTTTATCTCCGGTCTCCGCCCAACACAACGGGGACCGACACTTACGTCCATATGGAGCTTCAAACATGGCGGCCTGAATGCTGGTGTGATAACTATTATTGTAGGAAAACTCCACTAAAGGCAAGTGAGTATCCCAACTTCCACCAAAGTCCATCACACAAGCACGTAACATGTCTTCTAAAGTCTGAATTGTCCGTTCACTTTGGTCGTCCGTCTAAGGGTGAAAAACAGTACTAAGGTTCAACTGTGATCCAAAAGCCTTCTGAAACGTCTTCCAAATCCTCGACACAAAACGACCATCTCGGTCGGATATGATAGAAACAGGCACTCCATGACGTGCCACAATCTCCTTGAGGTAAATTTCTGCCAACTTCTTCGTGCTATCTTTCTCACTGATTGGTAGGAAATGCGCGGACTTTGTGAGCCGATCAACAATTACCCAAATCATATCATGACCTCTTTGGGTTCTCGGTAGCTTGGTAATGAAATCCATCGATATCTGTTCCCACTTCCAAATGGGATTCTCAGGTTGTTGCAACAACCCTGATGGTTTCTGATACTCCGCCTTAACCTTGGCGCAAGTAAGGAAGTTACTCACATATGTAGCGATGTCGGCTTTCATCTTGGGCCACCAATAATAGTCCTTCAATTCTTGGTACATCTTGTCGGATCCAGGATGGATAGAGTACCTTGATTTATGAGCTTCATCCAAAATAAGTGCGCGTAGATCGTCGAAGAATGATACCCAGATTCGTTCCATGAAGTACAATGTTCCATCTTCCCTTGGCAACAATTGTGCTTCCATTCCACGTAATGATTCAGCTCGTAGGTTATCTGGTTTAAGTGCTTCTTGCTGAGATTTACGAATCCGAGTAGTGAGATCAGTTTGTATGGTCATCTATAGGGCTCGCACCCTTAGAGGTTTTGCACGCTCCTTGCGGCTCAAGGCGTCTCCTACAACGTTCGCCTTGCTCGGGTGATACTTTATCTCAAAATCGTAATCACTCAATAGCTCGACCCATCTTCGCTGTCTCATGTTTAAATCCTTCTGATCGAAAATGTGCTACAAACTCTTATGGCCTGTAAAGATCGTGCAATGAGTACCATACAAGTAATGACGCCAAATATTCAATGCGAATATCACAGCTCCTAACTCAAGGTCGTGCGTTGTATAGTTCTTCTCATGCACCTTCAATTGACGTGACGCGTACGCGATGACTTTGTCCCATTGCATCAACATGCAACCAAGACCTTGTCGAGAAGCATCACAATAAACCACAAAACCATCGGTACCGTCAGGTAAGGACAAGATAGGTGCGTCACAGAGCTTATCCTTCAACGTCTGAAAAGCTGTTTCTTGTGCTTCACCCCAATCGAATCTCTTATCCTTCTGGGTTAAGGTTGTTAATGGTTGAGCAATCTTCAAAAAGTTCTCTATGAATCGTATGTAATAGCCCGCTAACCCCAGAAATTGTCGTATCTCGGTTGGCGTCTTTGGGGCTTCCCAATTCTTAATTGCCTCAATCTTGGCTGGGTCGACATGAATTCCATTCTCATTCACCACGTGACCTAAGAATTGCACCTCGTGAATCCAGAATTCGCACTTCGACAACTTCGCATATAGTTGTTCCTTCTTTGAGAGTTCTAAGATAGCTCGCAGATGTTGCTCATGTTCTTCCTTGGTTCATGAGTATATAAGAATGTCATTAATAAATACAATCACGAACTTATCCAGTTATGGCTTACACACAGGATTCATGAGGTCCATAAATACCGCCATTGCGTTCGTTAAGCCAAACGGCATAACAACGAACTCGTAATGTCCATAGCAAGTCCTAAAGGCCGTCTTAGGGATACTTTCTTCTTGTATTCGCATTTGATGATATCCAGACCTCAAGTCGATCTTGGAGTAGTAGCTAGAACCTTGCAATTGGTCGAACAAGTCATCAATCCTCGGCAAGGGATATCGATTCTTGTTGGTTTCCGTGTAGTCAATACACATACGGAAACTGCCATCCTACTTCTTAACAAATAGCACTGGAGCTCCCTAGGGTGAGAAGCTCGGCCTAATAAATCCCTTGTCTAGCAGCCCTTGCAGTTGAATCGAAAGCTCTTGCATCTCGGATGGAGCTAACCGGTATGGCGCCTTTGCCACTGGTGCCGCTCCTGGCACTAGATCTATCCAAAACTCCACTTGTCGCTATGGAGGTAACCCAGGCAAGTCTTCGGGAAAGACTTCTGGAAACTCCTTCACAATGGGGATGTCTTCTAGCTTTGGCTCCTTGGTCTCCTTGTCGACAATAAGAGCAAGGAAGGCTATGCAGCCTTTTCGGAGGCATTTCTGCGCCTTCATGCAGTTGATAATTCGTAAGGGCGTCTCACGCTTTTCTCCATGAATCACAAGCGTCTCTTCATTCACTAATGGGATGTGGATGGTTTTCTCGTGGCAAACCACTTCCGCATGGTTGTCTGACAACCAATCCATCCCAATAACAACATCGAAGCTTCCCAAATCAACAGGTAGAAGATCAACGGGAAATTTTCGCTCTCCAAGTTCCAGAGTACAACCCTTAATCACTTCATTAGCCTCAACTAACTTCCCATTTGTCAGTTCTATTGAATATGGGACGTCTAGCTTACTTGCAACTAGGCCAAGTGTATTCTTAAATTCTATAGATACGAAACTAAAGTCGGTGCCAGTATCAAACAGAACAGATGCATAGTGTTGGTTAATAGGGAACATACCCGTCACCACATTGGGATCCTGGCGTGCTTCTCTAGCTCCAATAGTGAACACTCTTTCACGGGCCTGATTGTTTTTAGGGCAATCCCGTTTGAAATGTCCCATGTCCCAGCAGCCAAAACATCCTTGGCCACGCCCATTATCGTTTCCGCCTTGATTATTATTGTTGTTTCCTCCACGGTTCCCATTGCCAGCTTGGTTACCGTTTCCACCTCTATTACCATTTCCTCCCTGATTACCGTTCGCACCTTGGTGCCTGTTACCATGCTGATTGCCTTTTCCACCTTGATTACCATTTCCTCCTTGGTTCTTATTTCCATGTCCCGCACCATACCAACATGTATCTTTTGCATGCCCAACTTTTCCACAATTGCCACACTTACCGTATCTACACCGACCGACATGATGAAATTGACATATATCACACTTGGGTAGGTGCCCATATACCCTTTTCCCCTAGTTTCAGTTTTTGTCTTGCCAATCTGAACCTCTGCTGGTGGATTTGCATCCCTACGCTTTTTGGCATTATTTTTTGCCCGTGTACACTTCTTGAAGTTCGAAAACTTTCTCTTGTTGTCATTCGAGGATTCCACGTGAGTTTGTTTATTGTTTTCACCAGATTTGGAGAACTTTCCTAAGCGAACAGCTTCCTCAGTAAGGGCAACGCTCAGATCGATAGCCTCTACGATGGTTGGAGGCTTTGAGGCAGTAACCATGCTTAGGATTTGAGGAGCGAGTCCCCAGATGAATTGCTCAATCCTCTTGAACTCAAGCACGACCAAATAGGGAACAACCCTAGATAAGTCATGAAAACATTGAATATACTCCGCAATCTTCGGCCCATCCATTTTCAAATTCCAGAACTTAGTTTCCAGCTTCTGGATTTCGGCCCTAGAGCAGTATTTCTTGTGCATCAACTCCTTGAGCTCGTCCCAGCTCAGCGCATAAGCAGCAGTTTCACCAAGAGTTTGAACCTGAAGTTTCCACCAGGAGAGTGCTCCGTCCAAGAACAACCCTGAAATGTAGGTAACTCTTTGCTTGGGTGCACATTTACTCATTCTCAGCACGGAATCAGTCTTCTCAACCCAACAGACGAAAGCAACGACACCTCCTGTGCCATCAAAATTCAAGGGCTTACAGTCCAGGAATTGCTTATGGGTGCAGCCTGAAACACATGCGGCAACGTTTCCACAACGCCAAAATAGGGATACAGCCACACAAAAAAGTGTGACCATATGTCTTGTTGGACCGTTCTATGACCCTAAACTGTCAGTCAAGGACGTTCATCTTCATGTGTAAAGGCGGAATCAATGCACATAAAGTCATAACAGCTCTAATCCTTTTAATCTTTCTTTTCTGATTAATTTGAGTGCTTGTACAACTTTTTCTGATACAAATCCGTCAGCACTTCGTCTCACATACAATGACCTTAGTTACTAGACAAATGAACCACACACCTATATATAAAATTGAGATTTCGCTTGAGACTGTTCAAGCTAAATCAGATTTCGCTTGAACCTGTTCAAGCTAAATCAGATTTCCCTTGAACCTGTTCAAGGTAAATCAGATTTCCCTTGAACCTGTTCAAGCTAAATCTGATTTCCCTTGAACCATTTCAAGGTAAATCTGATTTCCCTTGAACCATTTCAAGTGAAATCTACAAGATAAACAAGTAAAACCCTAATGTGTGTTCATTCAACCTATCTAGACACAAGACTTGATTATGACGTAATCAGCAGACATTCAGTGCACCAACAGACTCCCCCTTGGATGTTGATGAAGTCTTTGGCTTCAAGTCTTTGTCTTTAACAATCTTCAAACATTGTAAAAACTCTCATCAATCTTTATCTTCAAGCTTTAAACTTTAAACTTCAATCTTCCCTTTGACTGTTGATCCAGACTTCCCCTTTCACAGACTCCCTCTCTCGATATGCTAGAATCTGAGAAATCTGGTTCAATCTTTGACAATTAGCTTCCGTTGGAAATAATGAAGTCCAATCCTGTTACTCAACCAACAAACATAACCATTCTATCTTTTCAACAATAAAACACAAACTCAATCAGCTTTAATAATCCACTCAAGTATTCAGGTTCAAGTTAATGACCCTGATCACTTGATTAATCTACCAAGTCCAAATTAATGACCTTGGTTGATCTTTTGACGAATCAATACTGATTTTAAAACAACAATTTCAAACATTTTCTGAAAATAACAAGTATCAAGTTAATGAACTTGTTTTTGACATTTCAAACAATTCAAACTTCTTCAAAGTAAGCTCTCCTCATTCTTCAGTCCAGAATCTCCTGCATCTGCTTCAAACATCTAAGAATCCAACAATCAACTCTCCACTTTGGTTTGTCTAAAATAAAACAGAAATAAAATCTTTTTGGATTTTATCAAAGTATTCTAAACTAAGAAATGAAAAACAGAAAACTTAAATTGCAGAAAGTAAACAAAATAAACTATTTACAAACATATTTTTGTGAGCGTGTCAGGGAATCATATCAGCTTTTCAGACAAATCACAAGTACCGTTAAGCTACATTTCATATTTAGACTTAAACAATTTACCTCGATTGTCGATATACTGATCCATCTTAAATTCTCATACAAATTTCAACTTATTCAGGATACGATTTAGATGAATTAAGAACTTAGATCATTCATGTGTCCCACCTCTTGAATATACTCCCATATCCAGAATCTCAATAATCAGTCCTACAGGTGAAAATACTACAATGATATCTGTATATAATTTAGGTATGTGAGGGCCGAGGGATCTCAGATCGATACTTCCGTATACGCAGAGAGATATCAGCTTCGACTTTTCGGTGTGTCCCCTTTAGAGGATCTTTTTGCTTACAACAGCAGCATTTATCAATTTTATTGTTTCAGCATGCTGAGGGTTTAATGCTGTGTTTCAAGCATTGCAGCAAGTATTAGCCAGGGACTAGGTCAGAACCACCGTTCAGCAGAAGTCCCGGAATAATACCCCAGATATCATAGAGTATAAAGACCTAGTATATCAGATTAAGAGACCTTTCAAACGAGATTTCAGGGGTTACCTATATATCCAAGTAGTGTTCCCCACGAATTCACAAGTTTGAATTTAGGTTTATATCCCGAATAAATCTACTAAATGTACGAAAACCTATCGACACATCATCAGTAAGATTGTTTAACTCTTTTATACTTTTCAAATCTTTAGCATACTGTAATCGTCTAGCTGATGTACTATCATTTTCCCTATATACACAAGCTCTTTTTCATTTTATCATGTTTTTGTATTTTTGCATTTTTTACTGTTTTTGTATTTTCTGAAAATAAACTATGTACAAACATCTACTCCCCCTAAATACCAAAACAAGTAAAAATTCGACAAACCATTGCAGATTGTTTCTCGTCTTCATCCGCAACAGTACTCTCATCAACGCCAATAATGCCATCCGACACCGACAGAAGCTTCATACCGTTCAGTTTTAACAAATATTTAAACCGATTTTTATCAAAAGCTTTGGTATGTAAATCAGCTTTCTGTTCGTCAGTGTGGATTTTCTCAATTCGTATCAACTTTTTCTCAAAGCAATCACGAATAAAGTGATGACGAATTTCTATGTGTTTAGTTTTAGCGTGATGTACTGGATTCTTTGTTATATTTATTGCGGCCTCATTATCAACAAAAAGAGGTGTGTTAAGAAACTGCAAACCGTAGTCACGCATCTGTTGCTGTATCCACAAGATCTGAGAGCAGCAACTGCTAGCAGATACGTACTCCGCTTCACAAGTAGATAACGCCACAGACGTTTGTTTCTTACACTGCCAGGTAACCAATCTAGGACCAAAGAACTGGCATCCTGCAGTTGTTGATTTTGAATTGACTTTGCAGCATCCGAAATCCGAATCGGAATACCCTTCGAGCATAAAATCGCCTTTTCTAGGATACCACAACCCCAATGAAGGAGTTCCTTTCAGGTAGCGCAATATCCTCTTTACAATGATCATGTGCGATGCTCTCGGGTTAGACTGAAATCTTGATGCGAGGCACGTTGGGTACATGATATCAGGACGTGAAGCAGTTAGGTACATTAAAGAACCTATCATGGATCGGTAAAAAGTTTCATCAGCCCTATCTCCGGTGAGATCTGGGTGAATCCCATGATTTGTTGCAAGTGGGGTAGCAACTTGAGTAGAACTTGACATCCCAAATTTCTCTAGAATATCATGAACATACTTTGATTGATGAATGAAAATTCCCTCAGGAAGTTGTTCAACTTGTAATCCCGGAAAGAATTTCATCTCCCCCATTGATGACATTTCAAACTTCTGCTTCATCACTGATTCAAAATCTTTGCATAGATTTTCATTTGTCGACCCAAAGATTATATCGTCCACATAAATCTGAACTATCAGAAGATGACCATCGACTTCTTTAGTGAAGAGAGTGGCATCCACTTTTCCACGAATGAACTTGTTGGCTAGTAGGTGTTGAGACAAAGTCTCGTACCAGGCTCTCGGGGCCTGGTGTAAACCATACAGCGCTTTGTCCAATAAGTAGACCTTGTTTTTGTGGATTGGATCGGTAAAGCCCGGCGGCTGTCCGACATAAACCTCCTCTTTAACCTTCCCATAAAGAAACGCCGATTTAACATCCAACTGATAAACTTTAAAGTTCTTCCAAGACGCAAATGCTAGGAAAATTCTGATCGCCTCTAGTCGTGCTACAGGAGCATAGACTTCGGTAAAATCAATTCCCTCCTGTTGACTAAATCCCTGAACAACGAGTCGAGCTTTGTTCCTTACGACAACTCCTCTATCGTCCCTCTTACACTTGAACACCCATTTGGTGTTAATTTTCCTCTGACCATCCGGCAAATCAACTAACTTCCACACTCCCAATTTCTCAAATTGACTAAGTTCCTCCTGCATAGCATTGACCCAAGAGTCTTCAGTAAGCGCCTCTTTGTAAGTTCTTGGCTCAACCTGCGAGATAAAACAACTTAATGAGAATTCAGTTTGCAAAGGAGCAACTTTTGTATAAAAACATGTAAGCCCTTTATCAATCTGATTTCGAGTGCGAACTCCAGCTTGCAATTCTCCTATGATCAACTCCTCTGGATGATATGAAAAAGTTCGTGGCATCACTTCACTTTGAACATCTACATTTCCCTCCAGATTAGTAACATTCTGCTCTGCATCTTGTTCACCAACTTGGTTTGTTTGACCTGAAATCTAAATTTGCTCCCCCTCAGAATTTGAATCTGAATCACCGTGATCAAAAACTGGCATGTTTTCAGCTTCTAGATTATCATTCTGAGCCGACTGATTATTCTGAGCAACTTCATTCTGTTGGACATCATCATGTTCACCAGCATTACTTGGACCTGCTTCATCGTTATTTGAAGTTTCCTGTGGTCTTCTCGAATACTCAGCTGGGAATCTTAACTGCGACTCATATTCACGCAAAATATCCAACTCATCAAAGAAATCTTCATCTTCCTCCGATTCTTCTCTCATGTCAAACGAATCCCAAAGTTTGTCATAATGATAACGCCATGAATCACCAGGATTCTGCGGCGGCATAGTATAACCTTGACATTCAACATTTGCAGCTTCAATAATCCGCTTTTCACTTGGAACGAAGACACGTTGCAATGGATTTGAATAACCAACAAATATTCCCTCAATGCACTTCGGACCAAACTTTCCAAAAGGCTCTATAACCGTACAGGGTGACCCAAACGGTTCTAGATACTTCAAATTCGGTTTGCGGTTATTGATTAGCTCAAAGCATGTTTTGTTGAACTTCTTGACAGTGAGAACCCTGTTGAGCGTATAGCATGCAGCAGAAACAGCTTCAGCCCAAAAATTAATCGGTAACTTTGAATCTGCAAGCATAGTTCTAGCCGTCTCGATTAGTGTCCGGTTTTTGCGTTCTGCAACTCCATTCTGCTGCGGAGTGTACGGAGCACTAAATTCATGCAAAATACCTCTTTTATCACAAAATTCTTCCATCCTGCTGTTCTTGAATTCAGTACCATTATCACTTCGAATTCTCTTAATACGCCTTTGGTACAAATTCTCAATCTTCCTGAACAGCCCCATCAAACTGTCAAATGTTTCATCTTTCGTCTTCAAGAAAGAAACCCACGAAAATCTGGAATAATCATCAGTAACGACCAAACAATAGAAATCTCCTGTAATGCTCTTGACATTCACCGGACCAAACAAATCCATGTGAAGTCTTTCCAGAGGTCTCGAAACTGAATTGACTTGCTTTGTAGGGTGTGACTTTTTCTTCTGCTTACCTTTGACACAACTAATGCACTCCCCTTCCAGATGAAAACCTTTGATATTAACTCCCAATACCAAATCATTGTGCACCAAGTGATTCATCTTCCTTAGGTGAATATGCCCCATCTTTCGGTGCCACAATCTGGATTCTTTCTCAGTTGCTCTAGACACGAAACAATGTGCTTGACCAGTAGTTGTAGTTGCTACAGACATATCTAACACATATAAATCATTCACTCTAGGTGCCCTCATAATAATCCATTCTTCAGGGATAACAAAACCAGGTTTCAAAATCAAACATTCTTTATCAGTGAAGTGAGTAGTATACTGATTGTCACAAATCTGCGAGATACTAAGCAAATTGTTCTCCAGCTCAGTGATGTAGTTAACTCTCTCAAACGTTACAATCCCATTGGATAACGTTCCTTCACCAACAATTCGACCACCTTCATGACCAGCAAATCCCACATAACCACCATTAATGTTTCTTACATCATACAGCAATGCAGTTTTTCCTGTCATATGTCGAGATGCACCACTATCCATAATCCATCTGGATATCAGTTGTGGAAGATCCTGCACAAAATAAACTACAATTTAACCAACTACAATAAAGATGCCGATTCATGCTTCGCGAACAAGGAAGCTCCGGCAATTCAAACTGCTTATTCGAACATGGTGTCCACCCAGGCTTCATCAGCCTTAGGTGTAACCTTGACTCTAGCAATTTGAATTTTAAAATTTTCAGCCTTCAAAGGTGGAAAATTTGCATCATAATCAACCGTAATTGATTCTTCAGCCTTTTTCACTTCAGAAGTTGAAATTTTCATTTCAGTTTTTGGTTTCCAAACTTGTTGAGATAATGCAACCTGTTTATAAAACTTGTCGTTTTTAGTTACCACTTTCTTTACAGGTTCATTTTTCACTTTGATGTTATTATTTTTCACACTCTTTTTCTCAACAATGATTGGTGCTTTACCCTTCACATCAACTTTCTTCTGTTGAAACTTCACAATTTCAGTCTTAGGCTTCACATAAGTACACTTTCGTGCAATGTGACCAACTTGATTACATCTAAAACATGTTCGAGTATCAACAACTCGACTTGTGCCTTCAGACTGATATTGTGAAACTCATTTCTCAAAGAACTCTTCATTCGATTTTGAAAAAATCTTTTTCCCTTCATCAGCAAGTGAACTTGAACTGTTTACAAACACCTTCTTTTCAGCAAACCTCTTGTTTTGAAAACTCTTTTTCTGATAACTCCTACCACCCTGATAACCACCCGACCAATTGTTTCGATTGTTATTATAAAAACGTGGTGGAACAATAGGCTTTTTGTAATAAGCATTATCTTTCTCAAAATTCATTTGCCTTTTTGTTTGACTCAAACTGTTCACCTCTGACAACTCAACTTCAACTAACTTGAAAACATTTGTCAACTTTTTCACATTAACATTCTCAATGGGAAACTCAGAATCCGAATACAACTTATCAGATCCAGCCATCTTGTACATCACAAGACCCGGTTCATCACTTAAGTTGTTTTTGGACTTTTGTTTCTGAATGTATTTGTCTAAGAAACACCCATCCTCCTCAGAAGTGTCACAATCCGGTTTAAGCACTTTATCTACCACACTTTTCACCACATCACTTTGGACACCCTCGTCATTGGAAGATGTGAACGTGACATCAATGTTTTCAGGAAGTTTAACTTCACTTTCTTCCTCAATTTCCACCAAACTAGACTGCTTTTTCGTGTAGTTGTCTAAAATTGGCGGTGGAACTTTGTGAAAACCTACACCCGTTCCATCAGAAAACACATCCTCGCCATCTTTGTTTTTCCCTATAGGTTTAGGAACAATATGCTGCAAAACAAAGCTTGCCGATTTATAGCTGTTAAGCTTCAACTGGATTCGTTCATTCTCAATTTCAGCTTCTTGAACTTTAAGTTTCAGTTTAGCAATTTGATCCAGTTGTTCATTAATTGATTCTTCTTTTAATTTCAAAACAGCTCTTAGATGTTCATTTTCTTTAAATGTTTTGCCATTACGATCATCACTATCTTTGACAATACTTTTCAATTTCTCAAACTTTTCAGAAATTTGACGATTTTCAAGAATTAACTTTTCATTTTCAGATTTTATTTTCTCACGTTCAGTTTTATCATTTTCAATTTGAGCCGTTAATTCTTTAATCCGTTCAGTTGAAGCTCTTACACTTTTGTCACGATCGAGAATCTGATCATCAACATTTCTAACCTTTTTTGTCAGATTCTGGATTTTCTCATTGTTAAGATACGTGACAGTGCTACAAAAATTGCATTGTTTAGTACAATTTTTGCAGTCAGCATTTCCATCAATCTTGTTACCTGACGCATTCGTTGACACACTTTGACTGACTGATCCCTTTGACTCAGTAACAGAATTAGGATCTACCTCAAGTGCCTTTGCAGCTAGCACTTTGTCAGCCATCACTCCCAGGTTCTCAGCTGTCAACTCTTGCGTAGTATCAATTAAGCCTGTATCAACTTGCTTTTCTTTCTTCTCTTTCTCCTTTCTCTCTTTTTCTTTCTCTTCTTCAATCATTTTCGAAGTTGGAGTTCCCCACCACTTATGTTGCCAATACTCATCATCTTCTTTGTACTCCTTGATTATGGCTTCGATATCTAACGTTTTGTCATCAATCGCAATGTTGCCATACCTATCAAGATAGCACTCTCTATCTGGATCCCATCTGTTTGCTCTTCTAGCTTCCAGAAAAACACCAGAAAGTCTGATAATCTTGTTTTCAGCAATCATCTTCCGGTATTGATACTTCTGTTCCTCAGTACGATCATCTTTCCATTTAACGGGTTCATCATTGCTTGCCATGAATGCGTAACCCACCGCATCTTCTTCCGGTAGAACTTCCTTACTCCAATCATACCCCTCATCATCATAAATCACAGCCAGAGCCCTTGATTTGTCTCTGTTATCTTCAGATTGTTTCAATCTAGGCGGCTCGGATTTATTCTGATGGTAGATTGCCTTTTTGTAATAATCATCTCGAAACGGATTCTCTGACTCATCAGCATATGCATTCCTGCATTCCCGTTTGAAATGACCCTTTTGCTTACACTTAAAACATGTAACTTTTGACTTGTCGAACCCCAGTTTTGTAGATGGACCACCGATCGTTTTTCTTCCTGTAATCTCCATGAAGCGTTGTGCACGTCGAACTGCACTTGCCATTGCCCAACGAATGTCGATCAGTTCCATTTCTTCAGGGTCTATCTGATCGTAGTCTTCTTTCGTCAGATTTGTATTCCCGAATTTTCCAGCCACCAACCCTTCATAGGATTCCAGAACAGATGCTAGAAAGACCATTTGTTGCTTGGCCGACTCCTCATCAAAATTCTGTGCGTTCTTCAGATCTATCGCGATATTACAAGAAAACTTCGCATCAGAATGATTTGCAGAAGATGTAGATCCACTGTGATAACCACTATGGCCTCCACTGCTTGAATTGCTTTGACTTTCTTTGCTTGCTGGAAAAACATTCTCAGCAGAAAATGCAGTTTTTGGAGAAGTAGCTTTCGGCATCATGTTTTTTGGATAGTACAGATCCAGATTCTGTTGATAAGATGAATGATTAACTTTATACGTCTTTTTCAACTCTAGCTCATGACTCTCGAGTTTTTCAATCAGCAAATCTAATGTCAGCTTTTCTGGTTCTTTGATGGTATTCTTCAGCATCAGCGCATAATATCTCCAATCCATCTCGTCAGGCAACGAATCGAAAAATTTGTCGATAAGATCTTCTTCAGGAATGTCAATCTCATGTCTTACTAATTCCAGCTTCAGATGACCGAACCGTTCTATCATTTTACACACTGACTCGTTCTTTATACAACCAAACAGATCAAATTCTTTTCTAAGAAGTTTCTTTTTGTTTTTCTTAATTTCTTGACTACCGACACATTTCTTTTCCAACTTTGCCCAAAGATCTTTAGAATTTGAAAAATCTATCAGTGAAATGATGTCTTCACGCACCGACTGAAACAATAATGCCACACATTTTTGCTCGGCCACAAAACTGTCAATCTCTTCAACTGATCTTAATGCTTCACCATTCTTCTTTCCTTGAGCATAACCACTCTTCATACTCTTCCAGCAAGGGAAAGCAAATGCCATCAACCAATCTTCGAACTTTGTTACCCACCTGCTGTAATCTTCTATAGCCATCAGCTTAGGAGGTTTGTTAAACGTTCCAAATGCGCTTTCGGACTCCCAAGCTTCCTTCTTTCTTTCTTTCGGTGGACTTTTGTTAGCATCACTTGAAGAAGTATCGTTGTTTCCTGAACTGCCCGTGAATGCGTACATATCGCTGAAAGGATTCATGAAAATATCATCCATTTTGATCGTACCTGAAAAATCAATTAAACACTTAGAAAATTTTTAGGTTTCGAAAATAGAACAAGTTCAAGCGAAATACTTGAAGTAATCAGCTTCAAGCGAAACAGCTCAATAAAACACTATTCAAGCGAAATTTCCTTTTAAAACTGTTCAAGCGAAATCTGTCTTTAACTGTTCAAGCGAAATCTCACTTTAACTGTTCAAGCGAAATCTCACAAATATCCTCAAGCGAAATCTGATCTGAACTAGTTTCAAGCGAAAACAACTATTTCGCTTCAGTTGTTTTCAAGCGAAATCCAGCAAAATCTATTTCGCTTCAGAAGTTTTCAAGCGAAATAGTCCAATAAGTCTAATTTGAAGCGAAATCAACCTATTATTTTCGAATACTTTCAAGCGAAATACTGTTTTAGGTCATTTTTAATGAGTTTTAATCTGAATTTAAGTCTGAAACTTTGTAGGCTTTGTTAAAACTACGTTTTACACGATATACTCGAAAATCAGACCATTTCGACCGTTGGAACTTGTTCAGATCTGAAAAATGTAAAAAGAAATGAGTAGAAAGAAGATAATCCGCTGCTATGGTATGAACTCCTCGTCCTGAGCTCTGATACCACTTGTTGGACCGTTCTATGACCCTAAACTGTCAGTCAAGGACGTTCATCTTCATGTGTAAAGGCGGAATCAATGCACATAAAGTCATAACAGCTCTAATCCTTTTAATCTTTCTTTTCTGATTGATTTGAGTGCTTGTACAACTTTTTCTGATACAAATCTGTCAGCACTTCGTCTCACATACAATGACCTTAGTTACTAGACAAATGAACCACACACCTATATATAAAATTGAGATTTCGCTTGAGACTGTTCAAGCTAAATCAGATTTCACTTGAACTTGTTCAAGCTAAATCAGATTTCCCTTGAACCTGTTCAAGCTAAATCAGATTTCCCTTGAACCTGTTCAAGCTAAATCAGATTTCCCTTGGACCTGTTCAAGCTAAATCTGATTTCCCTTGAACCATTTCAAGGTAAATCTGATTTCCCTTGAACCATTTCAAGTGAAATCTACAAGATAAACAAGTAAAACCCTAATGTGTGTTCATTCAACCTATCTAGACACAAGACTTGATTATGACGTAATCAGCAGACATTCAGTGCACCAACATGTCTTTCGCCACACATATTTTTTTCATGTCAAATGTGACCAAATCTCGAGTCATCGTAGGTATCATACGACCACACACACTTTTTAGTGGCCTTAGAACTTAAAAATGTGGCTAAAAGATACCAACATTTTTTGTTAAAATTTAGCATTTCCTCCATTAAGTGTGGCTAAAGGGTTGCAACAACCACATGAATTTAATTTAAGTGTGACCGTTTCTATTATATAGTCACACATATTTACTAAAAAGTATGTTTTAGCCACATCAATTTGAAAAAAAGTGTGACAAAAAGGGTTGTTGTAATCAAACATTTTGTCTATTAAGTATGGCTAAAAGGTATTAACGGCCACATGAATTTACTGTAAGTGTGGCCGGTTCTATTATACAGTCACATGAATTTATTGTAAGCGTGGCTAAAAACTTTTACTAGACACACAAAACACTTCTGTAATTTTAAGTGTGGCTATTTTCTAACTTTTGGTCACACATATTTATTTTTCCTATGACATTTGTTATCAGTTCGTCACACGATAAAAACAAAGTAATGATGGTGTGACTATTGTTTAACATTTGGTCACACATATGTGTTTTTTCCATGACATCTGCTATCATTCTGTCACATAAACAAAAACAAAGGGATGAAAGTGTGGCTAATGGTTATGTATAGCCACATTAAATTTTGTAATTATACGTGTGGCTATTCTCTAACATTTGGTCACAGATAACTTTCTTTTCCCATGACGTTTGGTATCATTCCGTCACACAACAGAAAAAACAAAGTAACTATGGCATGGCTAGTGGTTATTTAAAGCCACACGAAATTTTATAATTTTAAGTGTGGCTATCGTCTAACCTTTGGTCACACATAATTTTCTTTTCTCTTAACGTTTGGTATCATTCCGTCACACAAACAAGAAATAAAGTAACTATGGTGTGGCTAGTGGTTATTTGTAGCCACATGAAATTTTGTAATTTCAAGTGTGGCAATTGTCTAACATAATTTTATTTTCCCATAATGTTTGGTATCATTCTGTCACACAATAAAAAACAAAGTAACTATGGTGTGGCTAGTGCTTATTTATAGTCACACGACATTTTGTAATTTTAAGTGTGGTTGTTGTCTAATCTTTGATCACACATAACTTTTTTCCATGACGTTTGGTTTCATTCCGTCACAGAAACAAGAAACAAAGTGACTATGGTGTGGCTAATGGTTATTTATAGTCACATGAAATTTTGTAATTTCACTTGTGGTTGTTATCTAACCTTTAATAACACATTTTTTTGTGGTTCTATATGACCATTTTCGTATAATTACCTTTTTGTCAAATAGAAACTACAGTGAACATGAGAAAACTAAAAACCAAATGCTATTAATAATAATAACCCAAAATCCATACATAAGTATTCAATTTAAATACCAACACTAACCTATCTACAAAACTTGCAAAGGAAAATGACTTTACACATAAACTAAGAACTATTTCCAGACTATTTTCTTCAAGTCCGCATACTCATTGTTTTAGACCTAAAAGTGTTGTAAATTTGCATCCATGGGTTCGTGGCCACATTACTGCTGTTGTGGTGGGGAGTAAACTTATAACTTGTGGCCAGTTTTGATGTTGTATGATCCTCCAATTGTTTTATTCATGCAACTTGTAAACCCCATGTTATGGTAATTTGCACATCTAACACATGCTCATCCTAGTAGACTGAGATAAAGAACTTACACACATACTTGTCAACATATATATGCTTGATATGTCCATAGCTGGAACACCCGCCTTCCACATCATCTTAGTTAATATCCAAATCAAATTTTGGAACAACCTGTAGGATAAACAAATGTTTGTCAATTCAGGCTCAGAATCAAAAGTTGGGCCAACGGTGGCAAGGATACTGAAAATAAAAGAACACATAAATGAAGTGAAGCAGAAAAAGAACCAAAGATAAATGGCCAGTAACAAACTGTATAAACTATCATATCCTAAGTTTCAGCGGTAACTACTTCATGCATTGCACAATTTAGGTGTAAACGACCAATGGCAAATTAATCCAAAATGCAGCACCAGGAAATACCAAAACAAAAACAGCAGATTCATGCGCTTTTCCAGAGGTAGAAGATATCCAGCTGCTTGTTCTTCATTACCATCAAAAAGCTTCAAAGCTTGTGTAACTGCATCTCTACTGAACCCGAGTTCAACAAGCTTCCCGAATTTGGCTTCAAATAGCTCCTTGAACTCACAAACATACATAAACAGAGTAAGTAAGTAAGAAATTCATTTTCTGATTAGATTATATTTGAATTTATGTTTAATTGAATTCATTATAAACACTAAAAAAACGAATTAAACAAAGAAATGTACATGTGTAGAACTGCCACTAACAGGTCCTGGAGGTTGAACAAAACAATGCAAATATTAATCAGTGTTATCCTTCCATACTAGGGGTGTAAACAAGAGTCAGGCCGCTCAAGAGTTAATCGAGATCGGTTCGTTAATAGTTCGAAAAGACCCGTGTAAACTGTAAAATGAAACAGGCTGGCCCATTTAAACTGTAGAATGAAATAGGCTGACCCATTTAAACTGTGAAATGAAAAAAGCTGACTTATTTAACCTGTTTAATCAAACAAGTTGACACATCAACCCATTAAAAAATAAACTCATAAAATAAAAAATATTGTATATGTTCAATATGTTTACGACCTGTTTACAACGTGTCAGCTTACTAGTCTTGTTGGGTTCATCAATTCAAACCACTACACCTCTGTGGTAGATGTGACACCCTGACCGGAGGCGGAAAAGTCAAGGGCATCACGAAACATGGCAGAATGCATTTGAGCACATGATGATTAAATTAAGTTGAAATATAGTTTAGTTTCAATTAAAGAGATTGCATTCACATCCGAGTAAATAAGAGTACATAAACAAAATACATCATAACAAATTGTTTCACAAATGATACATTTGGACTTAATCTAAGGCATAAATCTTGATCAATCCTATATGAAATATTCTTGCAAATCATAGCATCAAACATGGTCACCTGAAACATATGTTAGAAAAATATTGGGTCAACAAACGGTTGAGTGAATTCATAGGTTTTGATAGGCAAAAATAACAATGTGATATGAAAATGGTTTAACACTGTGGCATGTGATATGTCTTTAAGCAAAAGAGTAATACAAGTAGTCACTTGGTGGTACATTCAAACCTTCGTTATGATGTAACACGGGTCTATCACCACACTTCCAAAAAGTTTCACATGAGTATCAACAACAATAATTGCAACAAATAGTTTCACTGGAAGTGAGATGGGGCGTCACACCTATAGCACTATAATATAACCGTTGGGCTTTTTCAAGTTAATGAACGTAAACGCGTTAAAGAAACAACAACAAGTATTAAGCAAATGCGAGGACAATCGGGGGAACCACAAATAGCAAATAAGTTTGTATCACATCGTATCATATGTTTCATCCCAAAAGTAATTGTAAAAAGGGACTATGAACTCACCTTGATTGCGGGTAAGTCCAAACACGTATGTAATTGTAAGAGTTTTTGGAAACAAGATTCCACGTCACTCTAATTGATTGAACATGCAACAATATAGAATGTGTATCAACAATAATGTTTAATTGAATAAGCGGAAATCCTAAATCTATAGGATTCGGTAGGGTTTTGTCTAAACGGTAACTATGTGGTTTGGATAACCTAACAAGAGGACTTGGAAAATGAATATGATATAAAGGAATTATTTATGAAAAATATTTATTTAACATAAATTATATAATTGTAAAATATATACTTGATTTAATATAACATTTGTAATAATAAATAAAATATAATTAACTTGTATAATTAAATAATCATAATTGAATATAATGATCATTGACAAAATATTGTACAAGTGATATAATCAATTTATAAAAATTGTAAATTAGTTTAGATGGTTTAAAATATATATTATTTGATAAATGATAAATATTTTGTTTAAAAGAATTAATATGATAATTATATAACTAATTATCAAATTAATTATATTAAATCTGAATAATTAAAAATAACATTTTTAATTATTGAACTTGAATATCATTGATTTAAAATAATTATTATGGTCTTGGAATAATTAAAAGGAATTAATTTGTTTAAAATATCAATGAATAAGTTCATATAAGTTTAATTATCTAAATAATTAAATATAATAAAAATTCAGATTCTAAGTTTATATAAACTCAGTAATAAGTCTAAAATAATTTTGGATATAAATTATATAGTTATATAATTTAATTACACTAAATTAAATTATATTCATAAGTATTAAAACTGATTTAATTATATAAATATCAAAATTATATAAAATATCAGTAACAATATTATTTTTGTAAAGTTCACCATTTAAAATAATTAACATAAAAGTTTCAGTATTTATTTCCTAAAAATTGATTTATTATGAATTATTTAATAATAAACTGTTTTAATATCATAAAAATTAGTTTTATAAATAAATTGACTAACTTTATATTTTTAATAAAAGTAAAAGTGTCTAATAATATTATAAAAATTATTGAAATGTTAAAAGTATTAAAAATAAAAAGAATAAAAATGTTTGGTTGTCCTCGGATTCGAACCCGGGTTAACCAGGTTGCAACAAACAGACACAACCACTGGGCCAGGTCTGGTGGTTATGTTTAGTTTTAGTTTAAATAGAATAAATACAGAAATGAAATTGGTCATCTTCCCCAATTATACAATCAGAGTCAAACAGAAAAGTCAACCATCAAAATTAACGGGCATTCCTATGTTGTATCGAAATTAACTTTAAGGAATCATTGTACAAGCATAATTGAACAAATTGACTAGATAAAAACTAACCGGTATTGAATGAAATGGTTTATCGGCTAATTCCGGCGACTGTAAACTCCGGCGAAGTTGCAGACGACTTGTTTCGAAGTATTAGAGGAATGTGATGGGTGTAGGGGGTTCGTAGGAGTCTGAGGGACTTATATAGCATTCCAATTCGATCTCAGATTCGACAAACAGTAGTGGATTGTACTACTTTTAATTTTTAAAATATATCCTGGTTATTGTCCGTTTAATGCGTTCTAAGTGCGAATTATTTAAGGAAAAGAATTATAATCATAATGGGTTAGGTTAAAAGTGATGAAGAAAGTGGAAAAATTCGATTTTGGTCGGATTTGGTGGGTTTTGGTCAAGATCCGTGACCTGTTGTTCTGTATATATATATATATATATATAGATCTGTTTTAATGAATATATTTATATATATATATATATATATAATATAATATAATCTATATTATAACACATCCCAACTGGTAGACCAGTTGGTTTGTGCGCGTGCTTTGTTTGTGGGAAGGCGCGGGTTCGAGTCCCGTCCTTGTCCGGTTCAATGGAATTAAAACCTTTTTAATTTCTGAATTTAATTAATCTATAATATATTATAAAGGAAAAGTGATGGATACAAATGTAATTTAGCATCAGGTACAAATTTTATAACAACACGTACAAGGAAATAAAGCACTTTAAGAAGGGTTTTGAGCAAAGTTTTAAGACACCTTAGGGCTAAAATAGAGAAATCCTCCTCCTGCATTTACCATCCAGAATTCCAATCGCCTCCCCCGTTTATACGACATCCTCCATCTCCTGTTCTGTGATGTTGATAAATCACGGCAGCCTTCAATCACCACCTCCACTTCGCCGGTCAAGAACCGGCCATCGCCACCACTCACACGATCCATCTCCGTCTCCGGTCACCCACCACCGTACTCCTTCTCCACCCTGAACCCCAATCGCCATACAAGGACGTATTTCCGGTGGCGGTGGAATGGACGCATCAATCACTGGTGAGTTTCTATTACTTTTCAATTTTTCAGTTTGATTCATCTTCAATCTTATTGGAACCCTAGAATTCGTATCCATGTATATGTAAATTAATATGCAGGGTTTGAAGAGGGGCTATCGCATACATGGTCAGCCTAGGGTTAGGATGAAGATGCAGTGAGATGACGGCACAGGTAAGCAAATGACATCTTAATTTATGCAAAAAAATCTGATTTGTTTCGATTCACTATGGTGGGTTGAGATTTCGTTCACATTTTCAGTCTAAATTCTTCACTATCAGTATGAAATATATAGCGGAATTTCATCTTTTCTTTAATTGGGTTTGATTAAATTTTGTTTTGATTAATCGACTATTTTCATGATTTCATTGGGTTCGATTTGGTTAGGTTAAATTTTGTTTTGATTAATCGACTATTTTCATGATTTCATTGTAACACTGTGAATTTGGATAGAGAGTTTTGTACTTGTGGTAGATTGATTTGGTGATTTTAAACTTTGTTTTGATTATTACAGGAGACCACTCCAGTCGATGAGGTATTTGAAACGTTGAAATTACAAATGAGGGATTGACGAGTGAAGAAGGGAATAAGAGGCTTAATGTATTGGCCCTAACAAGCTAGAAGAGAACAAGGTAGACCAATAACTACTATTAAAACATTATATTTGGTCTTTGATTTGGCATCATCATTGATATATAGTGTTTCTTTCTAGGCATATACTTCTGTGTTATACCTCAGAAAGTTTGAGAACTTCAAAATTCATTTTAAGAGGGAAACCTTAGGGTGCAAAGCTCGCGAGCTACTCAAGACCGGCTCGAGAAAAAGCTCGAAACAAACCGAGCTTGAGCCTAAAATAAAAGCTCGCTTGTTTATCGAGCCCGAGCTCGAGCCTGACAAGTGAAGCTCGTAAGGTTCGTCGAGCCTTATGGAGCCATAGTGTAAACGAGCCGAGCCAAGCTGAGCTTATTTAAACTTGTTTACGAGCCGACCCCGAACCTACAAATAAGCTTATTTAGTAACGAGCCCGAGCTTCACTTATCGAGCTCGCGAGCCTAAAAAGTCTATTATGTATATTTTCTTATTTAATATATTAATTATAAGATAATAAACGAGTCGAACCCAAGCTAGCTCGAGCATGAGAAAAAACCAACGAGCCGAGCTCGAGCTTTGAAAACAAAGCTCGAATCGAGCTGAGCTCGAGCTCTCATAAGTTAATCGAGCTCGAGCTTGGTCGAGCTCGGGCTCGGCTCGTTTGCACCCCGAAACCTACACGTTTTGTGTAGAACAGGTAATATTGCACTATATGATATGTGTTTAGGACCTTGTTACAAGATTTGGCTGGAAACTACATATCTGTATCTATAGTTGTATTATTTTTCGTGATCTATCTTATGTAGGCTATTGCAGAGACAACCCTGGGATTTATAAAAGAAGCACCAGCTACTAGAATTACTGGATTTAATGTGTACCATAAAAAAGTGTATGATTCGTGTAGAATCGAGGCTTTGATTTAATTTAGGATGTTTTTAAGTTTATTAGTCAATATGTCAAATTATTTCAGCCCTACTGGAAAGTCACTGGTGAGGGACATTCGAAAGGGTATGGGCATAGTCAGAGTTCTTGAAGCAAATTTCACAGAACCGACACACGACAAGCAAGATTTTTTGGGTTTTTAAGGCTGGAAATGAAGCTAAAAGTCTAAAACAAATGCAATTGAAATACTGGTTTGGATTTCTTTTTTAAACACAATTACATTTTAGTAATTTACATTTGAGATTTTTTTGGTTAAGAACACATGAGACCATGATTGGACACGTAGTCGAAATGGAGGTTCATGTTATATTATTGTTGATTATTGATGTTGCTACTTATTTTAAATTTTTTGAAATGCAAAAGATAACAAGAGTCCTTATCTTTCGGGTATTATCTACAGATGGACTATACAAATGCTTCACACCCGAATTTTATTGGCGGCAGTAAGGATGTAGAGTTGCCTATGCAGCAAGTCAAGTCTTCTAGGATTGCTTCGGCAGTTTCAAGGCAAAAGGTGTAACTATGTATAGTCTGGTGTTAGTTTTGCATCTTTGCTTACTTGCTGATGGCTCTATTTCTAACTATTAGTTAAATTTGGCTGGTCAGGATGCTGCTGAGTTGGATAAAGCACCACAATCTGAAAGAAGTATCAAGTGATGCACATTTCTTAAATTAACAAGTGTAGTGTGCAGATTTAGTTTGTTGTGATGTGCTTCTTTGGAAATTCATGGTGAGCAGTTACCGCCAAACATCCAGAAAGGATATGCATAAGTTGCTCTGAAGCAGGTGAGTGGAGTAATACAAGCTGGGTTCTCTTTACACATTGTAGTACGAAAGATATAATATTAACTGATGTTAGTGTTATTTAATTAGGTTGTCTCATTTGTTGTTCCACACTCCCATAGCCATCTTCTTGTCCTCACAAACAGATTATTCTAGGACTCGTATTGGATGCTCTAAATGATTCAAAGACCGGTGTTGTAGGGTTTCTCTTTAGTTAGCAGGCCCTGTTCATTACACGACGTTTATACAATCGTCGCTTAGCTAAACATTAATCAATGAATTGTTTAACGTTACCGGGTTAACCTCCTTTCAGTTTTCGAATGCCTAGCGCTACACTAATGATGTATTCAATGCATGGTCTTAGTCTTTACCATCGCAACTAACCGCTGCAGGCTTTTTTTTTTTGCTTTGAATACATAGGGTATAGAGAAATCTGCTATAGACGCACATGAATCAGACAAACCTCAAGTTCAAGAAACGATTGAATGTGCTAGGGGTAATCGACATGTTTCAGTAATGCCCACCGGGTGTTTGTTAATATATTTCAATGAATTTAGCCATTATTGTTTTTCAAAAAGCTATGATTAGCTTCTTACATTAGATAGCAAAACATCTAATCTCATAGAATTATGAATAAACTGTTGAGATGCTACAATTTTTGGGCAGGTTAGTTATTTAAAAATACAGAAATTGAAACAAGAAATTTTGTTTTATTCTATCCTATCAAATATGTCAGAAGAATCTTTATTAACAAAATAATAATCTGCCCAAATTTATGAGAAAATTGAAGCGTTCATGAAAAGAGAGTGAAGACGATCCCTTCGAAAATGCACCTTTCTCATGGGTTTTAAAGTCAATGACTAATCGTGTGACTTTTTTTATGTAATTTTTTTAGGTTGAAATCTTTTCATGTTGCAAGGAGATTGTTTAAATATGACATTACAAGGTGTTCAGAACGAGTCTTGAGGTTAATGAACTAGAAAAAATAAAGAAGTAAGGAAATGAATAATATGTCCTTTGCTTAATCTTTGAAATTCAGTTATTTATCATGTATCTTAATTTGTAGTGACTAATGTTTTTTCTTTCTTTCTTTTTAATATCTTACCAATGAAAAAAGTGACAACATGAACTACAATACTCATAGGACGGTATCTCCGGTAATTGCTACTCTACTTTGTTGATGCACAAGAATGTCTGTTGACTGCATCTTCATCAAGTCTTAAATCAAGAAAGTCAAGAAAGTCAAGATTAGGGTTTTTATTGTTAATTTCGCTTTAATGTACATGTTTATAGGTGATTTCGCTTTAAGGGACACATGGTGATTTCGCTTCAAAGTACATGCCATAAAAGCGAAATCAGATTACATGTGATTTCGCTTTAATGGACTTGACATTGAAGCGAAATCAGCCTTAGTATAAATACCCTACATGTGTTCATTCATGGTAACCATTGGAGCGGAATTAGGTCATTAGCTTGGTAATGAAACTCTGTCAAAATCATTCTAGAAAGCTAATAAAGAGAAGAAATTGAAAGGATAAGCTGTTGTTACTTTGCGTGCATTGATTCCGCCTTTACACGTGAAGATGAACTACCTTGACTGATCGTTTAGGGTCACGACACGGTCCAACAAGTGGTATCAGAGCTTCAGGACGAGGAGTTCATACTACTACAGCTGAATCTACAAAAATCTCTCATTTCTACTCACTTTCTTTCATACTTTTTCGAATTGAACTGGTTCCTATGGTCGAAATGGTCTGATTTTTTAATATAACGTGTAAAATACAGTAATAACAAATCCTGGAAAGTATCAGATTAAAATTCGAATTAAAACTTGGTCAAAAATGGTTAAAAGGTGATTCCGCTTTAACGGACAACACTTGATTTCGCCCCAATGAACATGTTAATTTCGCTCATAAGGACAAAAGCTGATTTCGCTTCAATAGACAAAAGTTAATTTCGCTCCAATGGACATTATCAACTGATTTCGCTCATACGAACATCATTTAATTTCGCTTCAACGAACATCATCTAATTTCGCTTCAACGAACATCATCTAATTTCGCTTCAAAGGACAAAGTCTGATTTCGCTCAAGTGAACATTGTGATTTCGCTCGAGTGAACATTGTTGTTGATTTCGCTTTTGTGTCACTATTAGTGATTTCGCTTCAGTGTCAGTGTTTGTCAAAAATTTCGAAAATTTGTCTAAGTGTTTGTTTGTTTGTTTGTTTGCAGGTGATTCAAGGCGATTTTGTTTGAGCAGGATAATTTCATTTAAAAGTGATTGACATTGTGAAAACTGTTATCTAAATATGGATAGTGATGATGAATATGGTTGTTCATTTGCAGATGATATTTTTAACAATAATTCAATGGATATTATTGATATTCTTGCTGGAAAACAAAATTCTAGAAAATCATTTTCAATAAACAAGGATTCAAAAATTGTTGATTCAAAAATTGTTGTGGATAAAATAGAAAAGTGAAGAAACACTAAACTAAATGGTCGGAACCGAGATAGTTAGGGGGTTTGAATCCGCATAAAAAGGGTTAGCTCTCTCTCGGTTGATTCAGTTGCAATGGAATTTCTTCTCCGATGATTCTGCAAAAAAGAACACCGTTAGCCTCATCAAGGGGAGAAGAGGGTTCTCTCCTTGACCCGACTCCGGCGTGAGAATAAGTATTGGTAATGGAGAGGATAAGTATTTGAGAAGTGAGAGTAATCTGAGTTTATACCTGAACAGTTCTCTTATTTATAACCGGGAGTTTGGGAGGGAAAACCTGTTATTGAAAAGATAACGGAAAATGCTAACGCCGTAGCGGTTATTTTTTCTCCCGTTTGAGTTCTTTGATCTGACGTCAATTAGCCTCGATCCGATGTGAATGCACACGGATCGTGGTTTGATCTATGGCTGGGGAATCGCCACGTGGAAAGTGATTAATTGGAGATTACTCTCCAATTGCATGCCTTCGTTGTGATTCCAGGGTTGTCTGTGGTGATGACACGTGTCCAGACGGTTATAACCGTCTGGGTGGTGCACGATTGTATTTCTTTCTAGAAGATTACTGCTGTAATCTGGTGTGACACCTTGCTGTGTGGACACAGACGAATAGATCCCAAGTCTGGGTAAAATAATATCCAAGTCTGGATATTTAGGCGGAAGTAAAGGTTTTTTAATCTTTTGTGAATGGGAGAAAGCGCAAGGATTTATGTTTTCCTTTGGGCGCGCGGTTATAGATCGCTGATTTCTTCTTCCTCTTGTGAGACCGTTGCGCGGCTGCGCCAGGTCAAGAGGTTAAAAAGTTAGTTTGTGGTATGGTCTCAAATCCTTTTTATGAGGTTTTTGGGACCTTACCCCTTCAAGTCCCCCAGTCTAGTGTTGTACTTATGCAAGTAAGTGGAGCACTGGACTTATTAGAGGGAAATGTTTTTGGGCGCGAAAAAATAAGAAATCTTCTCTGAAAAGATTTGAATTTACTGAGTTTGTAAAGATTTTTTGTAAAAAACCTTTGACTTGACATTATTTCAGTAAATTGATTTTGACAACCTGTCATAGTTGTTTTTTACCATTCGTGTTGTACACGCGCGCGTGTAAACGCGTGTATGTTCTGACATCTTTATTTTTTGTTGCTTGGGGAACTGTGATACCCGGAACAGTGCTGTGACGGTTACCGATGCTATTTATTGCGATGGGTATATAATCGTTTGGGTAACCTCCGTTGTGTAATCATTGTTTTGTTTGAAAATTTTTCCCAATTCTTTGTTCTTAAGAAAAATTTCCCGTCATCCTTTTGCTTATGTCAACCGGAGAACGTCAAGAGGATCTTGTTGAAGATTTGTCGACTGATCTTCCACCATTGAAGTGGCCTAGGGCATCGTTTGAGGGTTTGATTCAGAATCTTAAATTTCCGGAGAACTGGGGTGCCTTGTATCCCGAAGATGGGCAAACGGCAGCAAATGCTCCGGCCGGGTATATTACCCTTTTTTGGGATTTTTTCTGTGATGGTAACTTTCGCTTGCCTGTTACCAGATTTTTTCTTGAAATTCTTGGATTCTATAATCTGCACATCTCCCAACTTCACCCTATTGGTATGGTTAGGGTTCGACATTTCGAATTTGTATGTCGGACGATGCATGTGGAGCCAACCGTTCCCCGATTTAGGGTTTTTTATCAGATGCACTGCACCCAAGGGTTTTACTCATTTGTTCAGAGGGCTTCTGCAAAGAAGATTCTTCATCAGCCTCCAAAATCATTTCATGATTGGAAACATAATTTTTTCTTCATCAAGGCTGGAATGATTCCGGTGAAGATGACTCTAAGAGGGAAGGATGATATTCCGATTGAACCGCTTCAGACTCCTGTTGATGAGAACTGGTACCAAGATCTGAAGGATGTTCCCAATATTGCTTTGCCGGAGAAAGCCTTAGTCGGAGCCGGCATGAGTTTAAACTGGAAGATGGAACGTGATGATAAACCCGTGTATACTGAGGATGGTCATAGTAAGTTTGGGGCTTTTTCACTGTTCTTCTTCTTCTTCTTTTTTTTTTTTGACCTGCTTTCTCTTCAATGTAGTTGTTTCTCTATATGTTGTTGCCTTTAAGAGGGAAGGCGGAAGAATGGGAACTATCAAGAAGAAACCTGAAGAGGAGCTCTGGTATCATCGTATTGTGAAGAATTTTGTGCTTCCGCGGGATGCGGACCTATCTGTTCAACCGGTAGCTGGTGCTGGTGAGTTTATCCGTTTTTCCTTTCTTTGTTGCTTTAAGTAATTTCTCTGTCTTGCGCTTCTTGTAGGTGAGTTGTTGAATTTGGGTGTAGGCCCTGAAAAGAAAAAACGCGCAACTACGTCCACTTCCGCGCCGAAGAGAAGTGAGACTGTTAAGACTCAACCTTTGAAGGCGAAAAATGCTGGAGAGAAGAAAGGTACGCGCCGTTCTTCTGTCTCCAGGTGTGATTATGTGGTGGTTTCTGACTCTTTGGAGGGTCTTACTTCTGTAGTGACCATGCGGGAACCAAAGCCTGAACCAAGGGATTCTGCTGATATTCCTCCTTCTAACCCGAATGAGCCTATCGATCTGGATTCCAGTCCCGAACATTTGGTTCATAGGAAAGCTGGTAAGAGAAAGCAAGCTGATGCTGACGCGGAGGGTCAGCCTCCTAAGAAAGTGCAGAGGAAGAAAATTACCAGAAAAGGAAACCTCGATGCTTTTGTTTCAGAATCCATTCCTGGTAAGTATTGATTTTCTTTGTTTTCTTTGAGCGGATAGGATTTTTACAGACTTTTGTTTGTCCAGAAATTCCTATTTCTCCTGTTCCTGTAGACATACCAACTGTGGTTGATAAAGAACTTCCCCTTTCCCCGCCGCGCGCTGTCGTTACAGACCCGTTAGAGTCTTCAGAGATAGCTGAGGAAGGTTTTGAGAAAACTATTGAGGCTGAGGAGCCTGTTGGTGTTAATGTAGAGACTGAACAGGTTGTTGAGCCGAATGTGGTAAATGATGCTGATAATCCACCGACACCGGAAACGGAAACTGCTGAAAAAATTCAATCTTCTCCCCCTAGACCTTCTGAACCTATACCTGAGCATTCTGAGAAAACCGCCACTGAGGAGGCAGGTTCATCTGCTGGTGTTGAGAAGCAATCCCCAATTCGTCCAGAAGAAACTCTGGGAGAGTATTATTACTGGACGTATGCGGAGAAAGATGCTGCTGATCCTCATGTTCCTGTTTGGAATGTGAAGAAAGGAGATACCTTCTCGGATTGGCGTGTATGTCAAGATTGGTTGCAGGGGATACTTCCGCCTGGCGAGATTAAATTTCAGGAAAACCAGCCTTATGAACAGACCTATCAGTCTTATCTTGCAGAAACTGCTTCTCATGTTTCTACTACTCACCGTATAGTGCGTGAGTGGTATAGCATGCATAAAGAGCGGGTATCTTTTGTAGCATCACAAAGGAAGTTTGCAAAAGATGAAAAACATGTGGCTCAGTTGAAGGCTAAACTAGAGGCTGAACAAGCTAATTTTGAAGCTGAGCGCAAGACTAAGGAATGGTCAGTTTCTGGTTGGAAAAGAAAAGCTGAAGCTGAAGCTGCGCTTTTATCTGAAGAGCGCAAAAGTTGGAGAAGAATTTGTGAGAAAGATAATGCCGAGAAGGCAAACCTCCGTAATATCATAAATAACCTCAAGGCTGAGGTTGAAAATTTGAAGAACCAGGACGCGGAGGTGGAAAGATTGAAGAAAGAAAAGGCTGATATGGAAGCTATGTTGGAGGAAGCGCGTTCTCATCGGGAACGAAGTGAGCAACGGGAGGTACAAGCTTTAGCCACTCTTGCCGTTAGAGATAAAGAATTAGAGGAACTTACCGCTTTGGTTTCTGACCAGGAACAATTGAAGAAGGACCTGGAGCTTGCGCACTCTGAGACTACTGAAACCTCCCGCCGTTTGACTGAGGTTGAAGAGAAACTGGAGAATTCAGAAATGGCGTGGGTTTTAGCGGAAAGCGAGCTCGAACCTTTGAAGAATGATATGGCCTGGCTAAAATATCGCGGGATTGCTTGTGTAAGTACCCTTTTTTTTTCTTTTTGTCCATGTATGCGCTTTTCTTGTTTTGATCTTATCTTTACTTGATGTTATAGGTTGCTGAATCTGTATTAAACGCTGAAGAACTAGATAAAACTGTTGCTAATTTGATGATTGCTGCGCGACGAGACGGTTACGCGCAAGGTTATGCGGAATGTTCTCAACACGTGAATAGCGCTTTAAAGGTTAACTGGGATGATAGCAAGTCTGCTACCTTTGGCGCTAATACTGCTAGCGCGCTTGCTGCTATGAAGACAGAGTTTAATAACTTGCAACTGCCAGTGATGGAGTTGATAAATGTGGCGCTGCAATCGGATGATCACGTTGCGCAACTTAAGGAAATCTTTCCGGATGGGGGAGAAGATTTAGAGTAGGGTGAAATTGTATTTGAACAATTTTTTCTATGTAGGATGTTGATCCTTGTTTTGATGGTGCGCTGTTGCGCAAGGGTTTTAAACACTGCTGTGCCTTGAACCTTTCAGGACGTATTTGTACGCCAAACATAGTATGTTTCTATTTGTTTTGTTAATATGTCTTTACAATATTTTGCATGAGTACAATTACTTTTGTTTTGAGTAAGGCGGATAAAGTTGGTATGAAGCTCATGTATGAGTTTATGGTCGTTTGTGACGTGATCACTGACCGCGCATGGAGCTTTGTGTTATACTACCATAATGTTTTTGCTCTTACTAAAAAGGAATTGCATGCATTTTGTAAACACAAAAATAATAGAAACTTTGTAATTTTATTCATGGATAATGCTTAGAGGCGTTACAGAGTTTTTCAGATAATTAAATGGAACTTAACTTACTCCTGATAGTTCCGCCGCTTTTGATAAGTCATGTCTTTTCCGCGGAAAACGTACAGAGTTCTTTAAGTCTTAGCCCGTTTGCTTGAGCCTTCTTCTCCCCGAGTAATCTGTTTAATCTCCTTGCGCATATTCTGGAGCAAATGCGTAAGTTCTCCATTTTTGAGAGCCTTTTCGATTGCGCAGAGATATATAGTTGTTCGTGGTGTGCCCGTTATCCTTATGATATTCGCAGTACTGCGTCGGGTCTTGACCACGTTTACTCTTCATCGGAATCGGAGGTTTGAATTGGTGATCCTCGGTACTTAGCACCTCTGCTGGGGTTTTCGTTAGGGGAGTCCATTGCCTCTCCCTATTTTCGTGTTTGTTTTCTCTTTGAGCAGAGAATTTGTTAGTTGTTGTGCGATGTCGCGTGGGACTCCAGTCATGTCTGCTGGGCACCAGGCAAATATATCTTTGTTGTTAGACAATAATTCTTTCAGTTGTATGCGTGTTGCTGGTGAAATGGCTGGTCCTAGCAGAATGGTCTGCTCTGGGTACTCGTTGTTTAGAACCCATTTCTCTGGTTCATTCGGTGTCGAAGGTTTGACTACCTTTGCTGGTGGTTCGTCGTCGACGAACATGACTTCTTTGCTTGAATAGAGTATTGCAACTCCAGTCTCTGTCGGGAATCCGCAAGCAGCATGTGGAATGGAAGTGATCATGCTAAATTCCCTTTGTGACCTTCTCCCGAGCAAGACATCATGACGTGATGTTGCCGGCGTGACCATGAAATTGACTGTAACTGTTCGTGAGTGCTCGCCATCAGATAAGGTCACCGGGAAAACAATTTGCCCTAATGGGAATACAACTTCATTACAGAATCCAGTGAGGGGAAAATCGACTGGTTCTAGACGTGCTTTGTCTTCTGCATCAAGCTGTTTAAAGCAATGTTCGTATATGATGTCCATCGAGCTCCCTGGATCTATGAACATATAATCAGTTCGGTAGTGACCGAAAATACCAGTGATAATTACTGGTCGTTCTTCCTGAGGGCCTCCAGGAACAACGGGAAATACGACTTGCTGTTCTCTCCAATGTTGATCATAGTTTCGTTTATTTGTCCTCCGTGACGAACCTCCCTGAATCATGTGTATTTGTTTTTGATAACTGCTATATTGGCTCTTAACCTTGTGGTCGTGGGTTCGAGCCCCATGGTGGGCGCCAATGAAGAAATACTAAACTAAATGGTCGGAACCGAGATAGTTAGGGGGTTTGAATCCGCATAAAAAGGGTTAGCTCTCTCTCGGTTGATTCAGTTGCAATGGAATTTCTTCTCCGATGATTCTACAAAAAAGAACACCGTTAGCCTCGTCAAGGGGAGAAGAGGCTTCTCTCCTTGACCCGACTCCGGCGTGAGAATAAGTATTGGTAATTGAGAGGATAAGTATTTGAGAAGTGAGAGTAATCTGAGTTTATACCTGAACAGTTCTCTTATTTATAACCGGGAGTTTGGGAGGGAAAACCTGTTATTGAAAAGATAACGGAAAATGCTAACGCCGTAGCGGTTATTTTTTCTCCCATTTGAGTTCTTTGATCTGACGTCAATTAGCCTCGATCCGATGTGAATGCACACGGATCGTGGTTTGATCTATGGCTGGGGAATCGCCACGTGGAAAGTGATTAATTGGAGATTACTCTCCAATTGCATGCCTTCGTTGTGATTCCAGGGTTGTCTGTGGTGATGACACGTGTCCAGACGGTTATAACCGTCTGGGTGGTGCACGATTGTATTTCTTTCTAGAAGATTACTGCTGTAATCTGGTGTGACACCTTGCTGTGTGGACACAGACGAATAGATCCCAAGTCTGGGTAAAATAATATCCAAGTCTGGATATTTAGGCGGAAGTAAAGGTTTTTTAATCTTTTGTGAATGGGAGAAAGCGCAAGGATATATGTTTTCCTTTGGGCGCGCGGTTATAGATCGCTGATTTCTTCTTCCTCTTGTGAGACCGTTGCGCGGCTGCGCCAGGTCAAGAGGTTAAAAAGTTGGTTTGTGGTATGGTCTCAAATCCTTTTTATGAGGTTTTTGGGACCTTACCCCTTCAAAAAGAGTTTTGAAGTTAGTTCTGAAAAAGATGAAAATATTTCAGAAGTTATTTCAGAAAAAGTTCCAGTTTTTGATCATTCATACTCATCTGATGAAGAGTGTGATGATGATAGCAAAGAACTTGAGAAACTTGAGTTTTATAAACAGTTATTTTCATCTGAAATGGTTAATGATTCTTTTGCAGAACAAATTGACGAGCTTAAGAATAAACTTGCTGCGAAAAAGATGAATCAAAAGGTAGCAGATGTTGAAGAAATTGAAGAAATTAAGAAAGAAGCTGTTACGGGAAAAACAGCAGGTTTTTGAAAAAGTAATTTCAAAGAAAGAAGCTGATAATGGAGAGATGAATGGAAAATGTTCGAATTGTGAAAAATCAGAAACAGACAGTGTGAAATTCTTGAAAGATATGGAGAATTTGACGTTGGAAAACAAAGCTTTGAAAGACGAGAAGAAAGCTGATGATGAACAGATTTTGGATTTGCGCTTGAATTGCGAAAAACTAAAATCTGAAAATGACAAACTTTTGGAGAATGTTGAGAGTTTGTCATTAGAAAACAAAAATTTTAAAGAAAAAGAAAAAGATTTTCAAAGTCAAATGAAGATTTTAGAAGATGAAAAATCTGCCATTTTTAACAATAATCTTGAAAAACAGATTGAAATAAATTCTCATCTTCAGAAAATCATTCGGCTTGAAAAAGAAGCTGAAATTGCTCGAAATAAAATTAACGAGCTTGAGAATAAATTGAAAGGTTTTGTGACTTCGGCACCATATGTTTGTCCAAAACCGATCAATTCTGTTCTAATAAGTGACAATGTCACAAATTTTGACAAAGTCAAAATTGAAGATTGTGATGAAATATCTGATGATGAAAAATAAAAGAAAAGAAAAATATTTTTAGATTTACAAGAAAAATTTAAAAATACTGTTTTGCAATCTACTGAAACAGGTGAATGTTCTAAACAAAAACCTGTTAAGAAGAGTGTAGAACAGAAACAAAAAGATAAAAATTTGAAAAATCCTAAAAATGAAAATAAAAGCTCATCAGATAAGTCATCCAATCATTTTGAAAAATCACAAAAATCTAAAAATGAAAATTCACAAAATGTTGGTAATAAGTGGTGCAGGTTTGACCACAGAGCTCAAATGCCAAAACCAGTTTTCAAGAAGAGTGATGATTACCACAAAGCCAGACAATGTTATGATCTAAACATATGGTGTGAAAGTGGTGAAAGGTACGATAACAGAGTGTGCTACACCTGTGGTGTGAGAGGACACATTGTTGTTAACTGTCAGAATTGGAATCATGAAACAAGAAGATGCTATAATTGTCAAATCAGAGGACACATTGCCAGAAATTGCCCAATGAGATCAAAAGGAAGATTGAGGGCTGAATCTCAAAGAATGGTAAAGAAGCCAGTCAATGTTAAGCCCCATGAACAGAAGGCTCTAAAACCTAAAGTTCAGGATCAGACAATTCAAGAAAAGAAAGTTAAACTTTCACAGGGGCAGAAAGACAGACTGCGAAAGAAAAGAAAGAAGGCAAGAGAGTATCTGGAAAGGATTTTGTCCTCGGATAAAACTGGTAATCCGAGAAAAAGTTCTGATGAATTACTTTCCCCAACTGCAAAGGCAAGCAAAAGGAATTCATCAGATACAAATCTGAGGACAAACGGGAAAGAGAAAAGGAAGTTAAAGAAAGAAAAATTAACTGAGCAAAATGATAACCAATCAAAGAAAGTTGATTTTTCAGACAAAATCTTAATCAAGGTTTTCGAATATAAAAGAGACCATGAAAGTTTATTCATTTCAAAACCTAATAAAAAGGGAAAACCTAGATCTAGTAAGAATTGGGTACCAATGAAGGTTGGCGAGGAATTTGACTTGTCAAAGTCAAAAGAGCCATCTTCTAGCAATGAATTTGTTTCTTTGGAAATAAAGGAGCCGCGTGTTGGCAATGAATCTGATTTTTCAAAGTCAGATAAGCCTTGTTCAGGCAATGATTCTGGTTCGTCAAAACCAGAAGAGCCATTTGTTGAGGTAAAAACTGTCAAACCCAAGGCTGGTCAGGCTTGGGTGAATCTTTTCAAATAGAAAAACCTGACTTGCCGGAGCTTCCAGGTTGGTAAGTGTGAAGCAGGTATCGGCATCTTTCTTGAGAAATTCACAGGATGGTAACTGTGATATTTCGATTTACAAGTGGTAAATCAGGGACATTAAGTTGTACTTGATTTTCTACTAATGTTTGTTGTTGACAAGGGTCTTAATTGTTAAATCTTTCAAAATGGTTAAAGAAGTACAAGGTGATGAAACCCCAAGTTTGTAAAAAGACAAACAGAACTAATTTTCCGGAAAAACCATTTGATTAAAATAAACTTAAGTGTTTTGAAATCTAAATGGGAAAATAGTTTGTTGTTAGGGGGAGTTCTGATTGTTTATGCCAAGTGGATGGCGAATTGAAGTGATTTGATATCAGTTTGTCACGTTTCTTGTATAGTTTGTTTTCAAATTTTCCCAGAAAATCAAAATTGAAACATATTTTGATTTTAGGGGGAGAAAATTTAAAAAAAAAATAGAAAATTTGAAAATGCCAAAAACATTGAAAAAGCAAAAATGAGTTTTGTTGTATAAAAGAGGAAATGATAGTAAATCAGTGAACTATCACAGCATGCTAAAGATATGAAATGTCAAATGTGATAAACGGTCTCACTGATGATGTGTCAGTAGGTTTTTGCACATTTAGTAAATTGTGACGAGATATAAACCTAAATTTCAAACTTGCTTATATCGTGGGTAACATCTCTTGGATATATGGGTAATCCCCGAAATCTTGTTTGAAAGGTTTCATATTCTGATATACTAGGTCTTTATACTCAGTGATATCTGGGGTATTATTCCGGGACTTCTGCTGAACGGTGGTTCTGACCTAGTCCTCGAATAATACTTTCTGCAAATGCTTGAAACATAGCATCACCCTCAGCATCAATGATAAGACAATAAAATTTCTTAGCAATGCTGTTGTAAAAAGGATCCTCTAAAGGGGACACACCCATAAGTTGAGTCGTGATCTCTCTGCTGAACGGTAGTTCTGACCTGAGCTCTCATGATTCTTCATAATTTATTACCCCTTACAGATATCATTTGTGTTATAATTGCCTGTAAGACTGAATATTGGGATCTGGATACAGGAGTATATTCTGAGGTGGGATACGCGAATAAGTTTAAGTATCTAAGACATTAAACTCGTATCTCGAAGCAGTTGAACTTTGTGTGAAAATTTAAGTGGATCAGTATACTGACAATCTAAGTGAATCGTTTAAAACTTAACATGTTTAAAGCTTAACGGTGCTAGTGATTTGTCTCATAAACTGATATGATCCTCTTACACAAACTCACAAAAATATTATTTGTACATATTTGTTTACTGCATTTCTTTAAAATCTAAATTCAAAAAGATTTTCGACGACTGATGTTGAAGAGCTGATATTCAAAATTCCAAATGCTAAACTTGATGAACTAGAGGATTGGGAGAATATGTTGAAAACTTTGAATGTCATATACAAATGTTTTGAAAGATTGTGTGTTTAGTTAATCAAGGTCATTCATTTGAACTTGATGTAACTAGTATGATTGTTTGTGATAATTGATTTCTACCTGAAAGTTTACTAAATTCAATTGTTATAAATTTGTGAAACTTATGTTGAGGTAGAGGATGTGCAGGTTAACAGGTTGTAAACTTCATTATTCCCAAATGGAAGTTATTTGTCAAAGCTTGAACCAGATATCTCAGATTCTAGCATATCGAGAGGGGGAGTCTGTGAAAGGGGGAGTCTGGATCAACATTCAAAGGGAAGAAAGAAGTTAGAGTCAGGAGGACAAGTTTCTGAAACCTGTGAAGATAGAGTGCTTATGATGAGACGACAGAGAGTTAGAGAAAAGACTAAGACTGAAGACTCAGGATCTGAAGATTACGTCAACATCCAAGGGGGAGTCTGTTGATGCACAAGAATGTCTGTTGACTGCATCTTCATCAAGTCTTAAATCAAGAAAGTCAAGAAAGTCAAGATTAGGGTTTTTATTGTTAATTTCGCTTTAATGTACATGTTTATAGGTGATTTCGCTTTAAGGGACACATGGTGATTTCGCTTCAATGTACATGCCATAAAAGCGAAATCAGATTACATGTGATTTCGCTTTAATGGACTTGACATTGAAGCGAAATCAGCCTTAGTATAAATACCCTACATGTGTTCATTCATGGTAACCATTGGAGAGGAATTAGGTCATTAGCTTGGTAACGAAACTCTGTCAAAATCATTCTAGAAAGCTAATAAAGAGAAGAAATTGAAAGGATAAGCTGTTGTTACTTTGCGTGCATTGATTCCGCCTTTACACATGAAGATGAACTACCTTGACTGATCGTTTAGGGTCACGACACGGTCCAACATACTTCATTTATTTTAGAGGTGGTAACTTCACCTGTTCAGTTAAGAAGCAAGTCAAATGAAAATATATTTTATCGCTTAACCGGTCATATAGCAAATACGTAAAATAAACAAGATAAAGTGGGCTAAGTAGTCTAAACTCAACCCAAACGTGTAATCTTATAGAAACGTTGACACTAATTATTTACAGAAACTTGCCTTTGCTTAATGTCTTTATTCATTTTATTGATCGTCTTTCTTATTTTTCATTACTAATGCTTTTGTTTCTTTTTATTTTAAAATCTTACAGATGGAAAAAAAGTGACAGCATGAAGAATTCCAATGCTGCTAAGATGGTATCCCAGATTTAGCTTCCTTATTTTAGAGGTGGTCTTATCTTAACAAATGAGTCAAAACCAGACATTTTAGATGTGGTCATTATTTTAAGAAAAGATTCAAATGAAGTAATATTATATCTTCTAACCAGACAGATGGAAAATTTCTAAACAGACAAGGTCAAAAGGGCCGAAACCTCATTTGTATGCATATCCATGTCCTTTTATCTAGATGATCATTTATATAGTAAAATGGCACAAGTTGTGTAAAGTCATTATTTAAAGCTCAAATTGAGAAAGTGATTATAGTTTGAGAGGTAATTAGTACTTCTGTTTATGTGGGATAACTTTTTCATTGTAGATTTGATTAAAGCACATTGTTAACTTTTTCCTTACATGTTTCCTTTTTAATTGCAGTATTTTATAATTAACTCTTGAATTTGCTATGTTTGGGGTGGTGTTTGATCTTAAATGTGGTCAAATGGGTTTAAAAAGTATTCCGTAAAAGTTATCCGAGTCAATGGGATTGAAGTACCCGACTACCGGATATACATGTATTGGGGGTAAATGCACCGTCTCTTCAAGCCGGCATTGAAGCCATTAACCCTTCACCAACTCCTTGCTTCCGTGCACCATCGTATTTCAAACATTTTGTTGTGGTATAATTTATATACAAGGTAGCATGTTATTATTTAACTGTCTCCTGTTGTCGTTAAAAACTTAACGTTTAATGTTTGAATTTTTTTCTCGCCTCACATTGTCGACCCCGCTGCAACGCGCGGGCTTCCCACTAGTAATTATAATAATCTTAATAAGTGTATAAAAGAATTAAAAACTATAATCTATCAGCTCCTATTAGGAGGATAAACTGGTTAAGACGTTACGGTTCTAAACGAGAGATCACGAGTTCGAATCCCACAAGGGCCGGTTCTTTAAAGAAGACCCCCTTTTTACCGATTTTTTTTGAATATTTACACTTTGGTTCCTGAAGTTTCGAACATTGACACAAATAGTCCCTGTACTGTTCAGTTAAGTATGCTAACTGAGTTAATATTTAAAGAAGGAAACCTTTATAAAAGGACTAACACAGTTAGGGTTTTCAGTTTATATAAGTTTAAAAATAACAGTTTTGGTCCCTACAGTTTAAGTTTATGAAAATGACCATTTGAACCCTATACTTTTTAAAACAATTTATATATCTTTATTTCTTTTATAAAATAAGTTTCAAAAATGATACAAAGGACCCTAAACTTGTAGTTTGCAAAATTGCACTTTTAACCCTTGTACTTATATAGTTTCAAAAATGACAATTTAGCCCATGGACTTGTACTTTCAAATAATTACGGATTTTAGTCCTTGAACTTAAAAAGTAATAGATTTCAAGCAGGTTTTAAAAAATGTCAAATAGGTCTCTCAACTAGTAGTTTCACAAGTAGTCCGTCCCAATAAACCCTTATAGTTTATGTAACCGTGTTTAATAGCATTAAAACTCAACAAATTTGAAATTGTTTCACGTGTTTGTATCGGTATGAGCACAAAGCAAGTAGAATCAAATAAGTTTCATTCCAAATACGGTAATTGTTATGATGCAAGTCAAAACAAATACAAGTGTGAAAACCAAGGTGGTTACAGTCTCCCCTACTTTTGAGAATTTCGTCTCGAAATTGGTGTAGGAGATTCTTTTGCAAAGAGATGCATATACTTGGTCTTCATATCACCCTCACGTTCCCAAGTGAATTCTGGGCCACGTTTGGATTCCCAACGTACCTTAACGATAGGTATGCGGCTTCGTCTTAGTTTCTTCACTTCGCGGTCCATGATTTCTACCGGTTTTTCAACAAAGTGCACGGAGTCGTCGATGCGAATGTCGTCGAGTGGTACATGATGGTTTTCATCAATAAGACACATTCTGAGATTGGAGACATGAAAGGTAGGATGAACGTTGTTGAGTTCAGGAGGTAACTCAAGTTTGTAGGCTACTTTACCAATCCTTTCGATGATCTTAAAAGGACCAACATATCGTGGAGCTAGTTTACCTTTCTTTCCAAAGCGTATAATACCTTTCCAAGGAGAGACCTTGAGAAGTACCATCTCACCGACTTGGAATTCAAGTGGTTTGCGTCGTTTATCAGCATAACTCTTTTGATGGCTTCTAGCCACTGTAAGGTTGTCACGAATTTTAAAGATCTTGTCAGTCGTTTCTTGGATTAGTTCAGGACCAGTGATTTGTGCCTTACTAGTCTCGTTCCAACAAACAGGAGAATGACACTTGCGACCATAGAGAGCTTCAAAAGGCGCCATTCCAAGACTGGAGTGGTAACTATTGTTGTAAGAGAATTCAATCAAAGGTAGATATGAATCCCAATTACCACCAAAATCTATAATGCAAGCTCATAATATATCCTCAAGGGTTTGAATGGTTCATTCAGACTGACCATCAGTTTGAGGGTGATAAGCTGTGCTGAGATTTAGTCGAGTTCCCAAAGCAGATTGCATAGTTTCCCAAAAACCAGAGGTAAAACGGCCATCACGATCAGAAATAATGTTCAAGGGCACACCATGACGAGCAACAATCTCGTCAAGGTAGAGTTTAGCAAGTTTAGCAACAGAGTAATCTTCTCGGATTGGCAAAAAGTGAGCTGATTTGGTTAGACGGTCAACGATCACCCAAATGCTGTCATAACCTCAAGAAGTGCGTGGCAACTTGGTTACGAAATCCATAGCAATTTCCTCCCATTTCCACACAGGAATCTCGGGTTGTTCAAGTAATCCCGAAGGTCGTTGGTGTTCAGCTTTAACCTTCAAACATGTGAGGCATTTGGACACGTAGAGAGCAACATCCTTTTTCATTCCGGGCCACCAGTAAAGGTTTCGAAGATCCATGTACATCTTGTCCTCACCAGGATGAATAGAATATCGGGACTTGTGGGCTTCGTCCATCAAGAATGTACGAAGGTTGTTACGATTAGGAACCCACAGACGGTTTTTGAAATGTCGTAAGCCATCTTCTTTGGTCTCGAGAAGGAGATCAAGTTTATGAGGTAATTCAGTAAGCAAATCACCGCTGGCCACAACATCTTGCTGAGCTTGGAGAATATGGGTTTGGATGTCAGAATGGATTTGTATGCTATGAAGTTGAATGCGTCACGACTTAAAGCATCGGCAACAACATTCGCTTTTCCAGGGTGATAGCGAATCTCGCAATCGTAGTCGTTTAGAAGTTCAATCCATCTACGTTGGTGCATGTTTAAATCCTTCTGATCAAAGATGTGTCGGAGACTTTTGTGACCAGTGAAAATCACACATTTTGTACCATAAAGATAGTGTCTCCAGATTTTGAGAGAGAAGATTACGGCACCCAATTCAAGATCATGGGTAGTGTTGTTGGACTCTGTATGCACAAGACACATATTAAATTGATCTGCTAGTACGTTATGATCCAAGTCGAGTCATACCCAATAACAAGCTAGACAAACACTTATATTATTTATTTGTGATATGATCAAACAAATAAATATTAACACTTACAATATTTAGAAATTGGTTTTCTAAATAATTGCACTTGACAAACTAATAAATTATATGGATAATTTATTTTGAGAGAGTATTTTATTTTGTTATTTAATGGGTTAAATAACTTAATAAAAGTTGTATAAAGTCATATAACATGTGATGTTATAATTTTATAAAAGTTATAAAATTAGTCAAGACTTAAAATTATTTTATAAAAGAAATTAATTTTTTTATAAATAAAGGGTGCCCCCCCCCCCCCTTGGTGTTCTTCCCTAAAAGTTTTGGCCAATCACAAACCATGCATTTGCATGTGTTAGTGGCAACTTAGTTGGGCAAGAGAATGGTCCAATTGAAATACAAGCATTTTTGCATGTTTAGATGTTCATGCATTGGTCAAATGGGGAGGCAACTCTCTCACATGTTTTATAAACTTTTGAAGACATAATTTTTCTAGAGATGAACAAGGAGAAGACTTGAATATGCTCTCTAAATTTTCAGCTATGGGGGTTATTCAAGTTTTGATTTTTCAAGTGTAAGACTTGAAAATTGCTCTCTAGAAAAATCGGCCAATTGATGGTTGATCATGAGGGTTTCAAGTTAATAAATCAAGTGCAAGAACTCCACAACCTCCTCTCATATTTTCGGCCAAGCATGGTTGTTCATGAGGAATTATAGTGAGTTCATAAGTGAATAAAATCCTAGCTAAAACTAGAGTGTTTGTTGGAAGGCTTGGGGTATACAAGCTTGAGGTCTTCTACACTTGAAGGCAACCGTTCAAGAAGCATCATCATCTTCATGTCCTTTACTCCTTGGAAGGTAGTATTCTAAACACTCTATGGTTATGTTTTATTTTGATAGCATGCATGTTCGTATATGGATCCGGGGATTGGGTTTTTCATATAAAATGGGTTTTATATCTTATAAGTAACATGTTTTAAATAAATAAATTTCCGCTGCGTTTTTAGTTCATATGGATGAAATCACTTTGATAAACATGTCAAAAACCCAACAGTGGTATCAGAGCCGCTTATATGAAATTTTCGGGTTTCGGGTTTGGTTAAAACCCTATGGCCGAAATTTTCACCATGGTTATCCCTTTGTTTCTCAAGATCATATTCTTACATGCATAAATGAATCTTGAAAAATTATTTCATTTGGATGATTATTTTGTTTGGACAAAAAAACCACTTTTTTCGGTTTTTCATTCTTGACCGAAAAATTGTAGGTTGTAAAAGGGAACCATTTTGCTTTTTGAATTTTATATATTTGGATATATATATATTTTTGGTGTTCATAACCTAGCCATGATCCTATGTGAATATGTTGAATAGTTGTGGTTGTGATTTATATTTAATTATTTCAAAGGGTTGTAATAATAATTATTTTTGTTCTTCCATGTGTAAAAATATGTAATTTATTTATTTTCATTTGGTATGTAAAATAAATAGATTAGGTGCGTTTTATTTTACTAGAAAAATGTATTAGGATATTTTTTTTGTAAAAGAAGATGCACACAAAAATGCGGCTTTGGTTTTGGCCAATGTCGGGCCTAAAGGACTTCGTAGTTCTTAACGGGATTTTAGCCCAATAACCAAAACACATTTATGGAGCCCAAAGGAGTTTGGAGCTGAATTAAAGTACATTTTGGAAGCTCAAAGAAAGTGGAGAAATCACAACACAAAAGGGAGACTTGAAGCATTTGGATGCGGGATCAAGTGGGAGTTCAACGACACATCGCTTGTGTCATTTTTCACCCTTTAGAAAGGACCTTTTGACACACTTGTTTCGGCTAACAAGTGTGGTCAAAATAGTTGGCTATGGTTATGCACCTATTGATATATGTGTTATGCTTGTGTGGTTGCTTATTTTATTGTTTGGATGATATTTGGATATGCATGCTTAACAAACTAATAATCAACAACAAGCGTAAAATTGGTTCTTGACAAAATCATTAAAATGTTTAATAAAGATTTTATTAAAAATTAATGATTTTATAATAAAATGGGTTTTATTAAAAGAACCTTAAAAATTGATTTTCACTAAAGTACCAAGGATTTGAATGCATGCAAATGTATGGTACATAAAGTTTTCTAAACTAGAATTTTTGAAAACTCAAAAATCCCTTTTATAAAACAAGTCAAACACCATCCTTTTATACAACACTCGAAACACTTGGGAATTCTTTTGTGGGATAAAGGTCACCTAACCACATTTGAAGGAACTTGTATATTCGAGGTGGGTTTACCATGTTTGTGGGATAAAGGTCACCTAACCACATTTGAAGGAACTTGTATATTCGAGGTGGGTTTACCATGTTTGTGGGATAAAGGTCACCTAACCACTTATGTGAATAAACTCACACGTGGGTGTAAGTTGGACGACTTGATTTGGAAACCATGAACTTAGGGTCACCGAAGCATGGGGAACAAAAGGTGTTGATGGGATTAAACATGCCAACTAAACATAAAGATGTTTAACCGATCCCATATGGCTAGAAGTTGCAAAGGGTTGCAATTGTCAAACGTTGACTACCTTGTTAATTTAAATAAAGGGATAAATGTCACCTAACCGATATTTAAATGTAACGTTGGATTCTAGATTTTAATTATTAATTGTCTATGAGACATAAAAGGGTATTAATGATTAAAATATAATAATATCGAAAATACTAAAATTGAACCTTGTAAAATTTTGTAGATGGCCGTTAACAATATTACCCAAACCGTCCGTAACCTATCATTGAAAACGATCCTAATCCCGATGAACATCTTATGGAAGATAAGGATGCCTATAACGATTGACTAAGTATATCGAGGATACTATGCAAGCCTTTTGCCTCATGTGAGGAATTATGATTTCCGTAATTCAAAGGGATTTTGAACATCATGAGCATATGACGTGATTACCCAATTGAAGGAAATGTTCCTACAATATGCAAGGGTAGACGCTTCGAAACGGTTCAAGCGCTTCATGCATGTCGAATGGAGGAAACCCAATCGGACTCATCTTATGTCTTTAAGACGAAAAGCCACATTGATCACCTCGAAAGGCTCAATATGGGTAAAAGGGCTTTATCCATTCTAACGATCAATGAGAGTGGCAATTAGAAAGGGCATCACCCCGACACCAAAGCAAATGTTTAAAATGGAACCGGGTAATTCAAAGGGAAAAGAAAAGAAAAGAAAAGAAAAGAAACGCTAAAGCGCAACCACCGAAACCAAAATATAAGAAGGCAAAGGTTGCCACGAACGATCCATGCTTTGAGTATGGTAGGACATTTAAATAGGAATTGTCCAACCTATCTCAAAGAGTTGAAAACTAAGAGGGATGCAGGGCAAACCTCAGGTACAATCTTAATGATACATATTGGCCTTAATGTTATTTCTTCTAACACATGGGTATTAGATACCGGATATGGAACTCATGTTTGCAATTTGTTGCAAAAGGTTCAAAAGAAATAAAGCATTACAAGAAAGGGGACTATGTTTTGAAACTTCCAAATGGTTTGGAAATTGTTTTAAAAATATATTGTGTGCTCTTAGTTTGACTAGGAACATTATTCAAGTTTCCCTTATAAGACAATATGGTTTTAATTTAAAGTTTGTAAATAATGACATTTATGTTTCAATAAATGACATGTTCTGCTTTAAAGCTATGCCTTCAAATGGTATTTATGAATTAGTTCATAATAATATATCATTTGATAGTTCAATGTACCAAGCAATCACCAAGAAACTCAAAATGGTTTTGAGTGAGACTAATCTTTGGCACTGTCGCCTTAGTCATATGAACAGAAGTCACATGCAAACACTTCAAAAGAATGGTCTTTTGGACACAAATGAAGTTGGTTCATTTGATACATGTGAGTCTAATTTAAAAGGTAAAATGACTAAGAAACCCTTTTGTGAGAAAGAGCAAAAGATTTATTAGGATCTATGTAAAGCCAATGACTAGGAATGGTGAAAGATACTTCATTACCTTTAACCAATGACTATAGTAGTTATGGTTATGTGTACTTGACACAAAGATGAAGTTTTGAAATGTTCAAAGCCTTCAAAAGGTGAAGAACAAAATCAACTCAATTAAAGTTCTTCATTTCGATGGAGGAGGAATCGAACTCTATTTGGATATGGTTCGATCTATGATGCCTAGGAGCGCATTATCTCTATCACTTTGGGGTTACGCTTTGCTCTCCGCGGCCCATATGGCCCCAACCAAGAAAGTGGATATACACCCTTTTGAAATATGGCATGGAAGGGTTCCATCATTATCATATTTAAAGGTAAGGGTTGTAAAGCTTATGTTAAGCTATACACCTCATACAAATAGAAGTACGATCCACTAAGTGTATCTTTGTAGGATATCCTAAAGATGGTATAGGATATTATTTCTACGATCCAACAGAGCAAAATGTATTTGTTGCTCGAAAGGCTGAGTTCTTGGAAGCAAAGTTCCTTGTGGAAGTAATTATTAGAACAGTGGAACTTGATAAGGATAAAGAACCACAAGCCGATACACGTTTGGTTAAAACTAGCACTCAAAAAAAGGTTGTTGAAAACCGATCAAGTGGTTGATCAACACACACAAAGCGTTCGCAGATCTGGTAGAATTAGTAGTCCACCTGAAAGATATGGAATTTTCATATATGGATGCTACGTGGTAGATTCAGATGAATCAACCACATACCATGATGCAATGTCAAAATCCGATTATGACAAATGGCTTGAACCCATGAACGTAGAGATGCAATCCATGTATGACAACCAAGTATGGGAATTGGTTGTGCTACCTTTTAACTCCAAAGTAGTTGGAAGTAAGTGGGTTTTCAGGAAGAAAACCCACTTGCATGGTAACTTGGATACTTATAAAGTGAGACTTGTAGCAAAAGGTTTCACTCAAACTCAAAAGGTTGATTATGATGAGACCTTATTGCCCGTGGCGATGCTAAAGTCAATAAGGATATTATTTGCCATACCTGCATAATATGATTATGAGATTTGGCAAAAGGATGCCAAAATGGTTTTCCTCAATATATATCTTGAGGAAGATGTCTATATGGTTAAGCCTGAGGGTTTTGTCGATCCAAAACATCCTAACAAAGTATGCAAGTTAGAGAAATCAATCTGTGGATTGAAACAAGCATCGAGAAGTTGGAATCACCGTTTTGATAAAGAAATTGGGAATTTTGATTCATCAAGAACGTCGATGAAGCTTGTGTGTATAAGAAGGCTAGTGGGAGCATTATTACTTTCTTAGTATTAAATATCGATGACATTCTACTATTTGGAAATGACATTCCAACCATAGAAGGTGTAAAAACCTGGCTTGGAAGTTGTTTTTCCATCAAGGATCTTGGTAAAGTCGCCTATATTTTGGGAATAAAGATCTATAGCGATAGATCAAGGCAGTTGATAGGTTTAAACTAAAGTGCATACATTGACAAAGTCTTGAAAGGGTTCAAGATAGAGAACTCTATAAAAGGTTTGGTACCCATTCAAGAGAGGACAATATTGAGTGCGTCTCAATGTCCAAGCCCAAAGGATGAGTAAGAAAGAATGAAAAGAATCCCATATGCGTCTGCTATAGGATTCAATATGTATTTAATGGTATGCACTAGACCGGACAAGTTATGCGCTTTAAGCATGACGAGTAGATACCAGCAAATAACGGTCATTGGGTGACTGTTAAAATATATATTGAAATACCTTAGAAGGACTAAGGATATGTTTCTAATATATGGATCTGGTGAAAAGGAATTCGTTGTAAAGGGTTACATGGATACGAGTTTCCAAACTGATCGAGATGATTCTCGATCACAATCGGGGTAGAATTTTCCATTACAGAATCAGAATACATCGCCGCTTCATTGATTGAGATAATTCATATGGATCTGCCACTTGAATTATTGCCGATCTAGGGGTAGTCCCTACCATTCAGAACCCCTAGAGATCTTTGTGATAACGATGGTGCGATTGCTCAAATCAAGGAACCTCGTGCATATCAAAAGACAAGGCACATTGAGCGGACTTTCAACTACATAAGGGATGAAGTTGAAAAGGGAAAGATATGTATTCGTAAAGTTCACACTGATCAAAATATTACGGATCCACTCACGAAGCTCCTTGAAAGGGCAAAGCATGAGAGAGTCATACTTGTGCCTTAGGACTTCGATATTATAGTGATTGGATTTGATTTATTTTGTATTTGGATATTGGAACAATTGTTATTATAACTCTTTATGGTATGTTGAGTTATGTTCCATTTTAGCATGTTTAAATCCGTGAATAAGTTAATTATTCTAAATGTCCGTAGTCGATCATACTTGTGGGAGCAAATATGAATGTAAGACTATTATGAATTTGGATTGGTGGATATTCATTAGATATGAATATAGAGCAAAGTGTTGCTGCCAAAGTTCATAGATATTTGTGGGAGACAAATATTGGACTGACTCGCTCTCAAATATTACTGCATGGAATCATATGTGATTGATCATAAGTAAAGGAGAATAACATAGTATCCTCTGACCTGAGATACATATTAGGTCTTGATATTCACCAAATATTGTACCTTGACTTTTTTCTTCACTGTTAGTAATATGACAGTATATAAGGCTAAGCTCAGGTGTGGTACAAGGTGATTGTGAGAGACGTATGTTGTTGGTGCATGTTTGTGACAACAGCTTAGATTTGGTCTTTGGATATCTTGTAATTAGTTAAATGATAAACAGTTAGCGGGTTTAGTTTTGTAATAGTTAGTTGTAATGTTTGGGCTAACTAAACCCATACTTATGGGGATATGGGAAACGAATTGGGCTTAGACCAATTCGCAGTCCATGTTGGAAGCCTTGGCCCAAGTAGCAAACCTTGTGTTATATAAACAAGGTTAGGCTTTAGGGTTTAGGTTAATCAGTTAATCAGCTAGAACAGTTTGTGAGAGATAGAATTTCGTGAGAGCTAGGGCTTGGACGAAATTAGTGGTTGTTGGGGTCTTGATTGATTGTAATCAAGTTTGATAGATAATCAATAAAGATCCAGTTTGAAAGTGATTTCTGTTCTTCTACTTGTTTCTGTGATATTCTGATCAAGAGGATTCCGCACTCTTGATTGGAAAGACAATTCTGTGAAAGATCCATACGAATAGGGGACCTACAATTGGTATCAGAGCATTAGGCTCTTGAAGGCTCGGTTCAGAATTGTTGCTGTATAAACAGGAAGAATTTTCGAAATTTTGAAAACCTGAAGAATTAGGGTTTTGAAATTTTCGAAATTCTTGATAAAAATTTTCGAAATTCTTGGATGTTTTGATATTCTGGTTTGTTTGATTGGTGTTTTACAGGATTTCTGGACATATTCTGCTGATTCTGGAGAAGTTTTCGGCTGATAGACTTGAAGATTCGAAGACTGTTCTTCGTGTTCTTCGTGTTTTTAGATCAGTTCTTGATAATTTTTGAAATTATTGTGCTGATTTGGTGTTTTGGTTTTGCAGATTTGTGTTGGAGAAGAGATAGAATCATAAGAATTTTCGAAAAGATTAAGTTTCCAGAAATACAGACCAGCGAATTTACAAGACCTGCGAAATTAACTGATCCAGCATATTTACCAGCGAATTTGTGACTTAACTACTCGGTGACCGGCGAAGTTAAATCCAAAGGCGACTTTGGTAACCGTATAATTTTCCACAGCGAAATTATCACGGTTTTCAGCGACTTACCTGTCGTCGTAATAGCGAAAATAATCAGCGAATTTAAACAGACCAGCGAAATTAACAGAAAACCAGCGAAATTAAGTGAGACCAGCGAATTAACAGGGTGGAATTTCAGTTGCGAAGCGTCGATAAAATTTCAGTGTTTTGCAAATAGAAATTGATCCGTTGCTCGTCAGACAGAGCCGTTTGGACCGTTGAATTCCTTGGATTTTTAGGGCAAAAAAAAAAAAAAAAAAAAAAAAAAAAAAACTCTGGAAAATCCCGAATACGGTTTTCGACATTATATATCATTGGATTTGTCTTTTCGAGACGATTCTAACGGTGTAAGTTAGTAACCACAGTTTTCGGAGATATTTTGTACGGTTTTAACAGTCTGTTACGTTAAAATGTCAAACAAGATGAATTTGAAAGCACCTAAGATGATGAAGGTGGAGAATTATCTTACATGGAAGGACAGCTTCAAATCCTTCATTGAATCTCAAGATGCACGTATGTGGATATGTATTGAAGATGGGTACATAAACCCTACACATGATTATGAGGGCAGACAACGTCTAACAGACTATGTGAACATGAAAGAGGATGATAAAAGGAAGCATGACGCTGAAAAGAGAGCATTGGCTGCAATTAAAATGTCCTTACCTGATAGCATCAAGCATATTTTCAAAAAGTACACTAATTCAAAGGATATGTGGGATGCATTACAAAAGCGATATCAGGGAAATGAGAGTGCCACTCAGGCCTTCATGGCAGAGATAGTTCAAGTTGATGAGGCTGAAACTAGTGTGAGTGATGCTTAATCTGAAGTGAAGAATGCTGAAGCAAAAGTGGATGCTGAAGTAGAGAAAGAGAGTGAAGCTGAACAGGTTGTTGCTGATGAAACCTCAAAAGTTCATGAGAAAGAGGTACAATCTAATTCAGTATGTTTGAGATGTCGTGAACTACAGGGTGAGGTTGCCAGGTTGACAACACAAAACCAAAGTCTGGTAAGTGAGATGTCTAACATAAAAGAAGCAAACTTTTTTGTTAAAAGAAATGAATCGTCATACTTGAAGAAAATAAAAGGTTGTGAAGCTGAAATTGAAGCTTTAACTTGCAAACTAAATGAAAAACTTCAAGTCATAGACTTAGCTCATGACATGATGGCTGAAAAAACAAAAGAGATTTCTGAAAAATGCAAAGAGTTGTCAGATGCACAACTCAAAATTGTTGAACTTGAAAAGAAATTAGGTCAATTCAGAGACTCGTCTTTTGTAATGAAACACATGATGGGTGGGTTAAAGAAGAGTAATGACAAGACAAGTGTGGGCTTCCAAGGCTTTAATGAAGTTCCACCTCCTCTTAGTCATGACTATTCATTCCTGCCTAGTGAAAATGAGCTAGCAGACTTTATGGCATCTACACCAAGTAGTTTCGCATCCACATCAAGTAAAGGTGATGGATCTGAGAGTGATGAGGCTAAGAATAACAATAACAGGGAACCTTTTAAAAAGAAAAATTCACCGCCTAAGAATAAAAATCAAGCTTTTGTTAAAAAGATTAATTTTGTTCAAGGTAGTGATATGAAAAATGAAACCGCTGTTATTGAAAATGAATCTAATGTAGAGTTTGCTAAAAATAAAAACAAAGAAAGATCTGAATCCAAGCAAACTGAACATGGTTCATCCAAGGGATCATCACCATCTGATAAGGGATCTACCTCAGAGACTCCAGCTAAGAAGTCTTCGAGAAAGAGATCGTGCTTCAAATGTCACGTCAAGGGACATGTAGCAAGCTGCTGTCCTAACAAAAAGAGTGAAGCAAAAATGAGTGAAAAACAGAGAGGGAAATTACCAGTGAAGGAAGGTGATAGTGAGGAGAAAGGTTCAAATTCTCCAAAGAAATCTGCTCCTAAGCAACCAAAGAATGTTGATGTTGGTGTAGATAAGGCTGAAAAAGGAACTCCACAAGTTCCTCGTTTTCAAAGAAATCAACCTAGGTTTCAGCCTAGATCTCCACCAGGCAGATTTGAGAGACCTAGAAGCAGTTCACCTAGAATGAACAATTTCAATGGAAATTCAAGTAATTTCAGAAGTCAAGGTCAATATCAAAATCGATACCAAAATAATGGTTGTCGAAATTTTTATAACAATGGCTTTAGAAATTATAACAATCAAGCTTCTTGGAATCAAAAATCAAGGTTTCAAAATCAGAATTTTCAAAGGTCAAATAGTCCAAATACATATAGGAACCCTCAGGACCATAGACCTTATGGAAATCAAAACCCATTTACATCAACAGGTCTAAGATCCAAGACTCCAGTTAGGAGTAATGGATATTGGATGGATGTTACAGTAGTTGGTGAATTTGGACGACCCAAGACCATTAAGGCTTGGGTCCCCCAATCTAACTAATTTCTTAGTTGGTGTGTGCAGGAGCTGCTAAGGAGGATTATCAACTTATGTTGATAATGGCTGCTCTAGGCATATGAAGAAGGGGGATGTGAGATTGTTGATATATTTATATTGATTGATTTAAATTGAAGTTCAAAGTGCTGAGTTGACACACTAGATAACCTGGCAGATCTTTATACTAAAGCTTTTGACAGGGCTCGCTTTGAACATTTAGTCGAACTCAACGGGATGAGGAATCCTGAATAACTGGTTTTTCATAAGAATTTTTGTAAATAGTTTACTGCTTTTCTTAAAAATCAAAAATACAAAAACATTGAAAAATCAAAAACATAAAAAAAATGAAAAACAAAAATGAGTTATCACTGTGTGAAAAAGAAGAAATGATAGTACATCAACAAGTTAGACTGTCACACTGGAAATGAAATTAAAATGCTTAAGTGTGATAGCAGCTTCATCATATGATGTACCAGTAGGCAAAAAGCATGAAATAATCAACTTACCAATGTGATATAAACTTAAATGAACTGTGTATGAGTGGGGAACACATCAGTGGTGTATGGTTTAATGACCTTAAATCTTGCGTTGATAGATTGCCAAAATCTGAAGTTTTGGGTCTTTATACTGTTATTTCATCTGGGGATATCTTGACTGTCTTTCTGTTTAGAACTAAAATTGTACATGACCCCAGGAAAGAAAGTCACTTGGAATTAGCTCATTCCTATTTGAATGTTTGTATGTTGTCCCGATACACACAATTTTGATCTGATTCTGAAATCTTCTCTGAAAAAAGTCGTGTACCTCCTCTGCTGCATCCAGATATATGCTGACCTGGAGGTGCTAGGCAACGACAGCTTTTGCTGCATCCAGATACATGCTGACCTAGCTGTACGTTGTCGCGCTATAGATCTAATACACCCGAAAGAGGCCCTCTAGTGCCCAAAAGAAACCCAATAAACCTATATCAAACTGAGAAAACTCATTTGATCTGTATATTATACCATCTCTCCTAAAGATCTATTCTGTTCTCTTCTCAACCTATTCCCAGTTAAGATTTTAGAAATCTGGATTGGACTTGTGAAATATGTGGTAGGGAAGATACTTGCATGATAGAGTGTGTAGTTTATATTTCCAGGATTTGATTACTATTTATTTGGGTGTTCATTGTTAATCAATCAAAACATGATAAAACAGATTATATGCAAAACTAAACATTGTCAGGATATCTTAAAGGATGAATTCAGTATACTCACCTACTACGATGAATCTTTGTGCATACCTTGATCGTGGGGGTATATCCTGAAGTGGGACACACTAATATTTCAGTAAGTAATATTACCTTAACGTATCAAACGGTAATGGTACTTGAAATGTTCATGCATTTTGTTTAAGTGGACAAACATACTGGTAATCGTCTTGAACTGCTTTTCATGAAAAATTAAATAAAGAATTATCTAATAGTGTGAAAACAGTTTGATTGTGCTGATATGATCTTCTTACCAGTGATTCTCACAAAAATAGAGTGTTTATTGCTTTTGTTATTTACTTGCTTTCAGAAAAGATAAAAAATCCAAAAATAGTGTCTTTTTCTGTTTAAAATTCTTAACGTACGGAAAACTTTTATTCTTGGAGGAATTGTTACTGATAGGGGGAGACGGTGTTGGAAAGTGAGTTCAAAATTTTACATCATGCGGGTTATAGGGTGTGATTAAAAAGTTTTGCGTGTTGGTGATAAATTGGAAAAGGCTTAATCTGTTATACAGTTTGACAAATCTCTTGAATAATAATAATTTGTTTAACTTATGTTGGAAAATTTTTATGTTTTCTCGAGATGTTTGTTTTATAGTATACAGATTGAAGCAGTGTGTTGCTGAAAAGTTAAAGTGATGAGTTGCTGTGAAGATGAGAGTTTGATTGGATGCATGGTAGAACCTCCTTTCTATATTGCAGACAAGATGAAGAGTTTGAAGATTGCTATACATATGCTGAACTGGAGTTTACTCAAACGCTAAAGTTTTGAAGTTTTGGTGATTGGAAGCATCAGCTTAGGGGGAGTCTGTTGCTGATAGAAGCTATTGAAGCTGAAGCTATCCAAAGACCAAAGACAGTGCAAGATTACATGAAGATTGCAAGATGACTAAAGACAAAGTTATTTTATGAAGCTATTGTCAAGTGGGAGTTTGTTGGTGCATGTTTGTGACAACAGCTTAGATTTGGTCTTTGGATATCTTGTAATTAGTTAAATGATAAACAGTTAGCGGGTTTAGTTTTGTAATAGTTAGTTGTAATGTTTGGGCTAACTAAACCCATACTTATGGGGATGTGGGAAACGAATTGGGCTTAGACCAATTCGCAGTCCATGTTGGAAGCCTTGGCCCAAGTAGCAAACCTTGTGTTATATAAACAAGGTTAGGCTTTAGGGTTTAGGTTAATCAGTTAATCAGCTAGAACAGTTTGTGAGAGATAGAATTTCGTGAGAGCTAGGGCTTGGACGAAATTAGTGGTTGTTGGGGTCTTGATTGATTGTAATCAAGTTTGATAGATAATCAATAAAGATCCAGTTTGAAAGTGATTTCTGTTCTTCTACTTGTTTCTGTGATATTCTGATCAAGAGGATTCCGCACTCTTGATTGGAAAGACAATTCTGTGAAAGATCCATACGAATAGGGGACCTACATATGTAGTCAAGAAGGGATTTGTTCCTCTTATTCATTGAGAGTAAGATGTCTAAGGCCTGCTAAAGTTAAATCAACAGAGAGTGATCACTCTATGTCTCTGAATTTAACATAACATCTGTAACGAAAAGATAAATGATAGATTCACTTAAATCATTTTCAAGTAAGGGACTTGAAAGGGATGATGTTATTGAATGGCAAATATAGTCATACGTATTGGGGGTAGTAAACCGTAGTTAGGCGTCATTTACTGCTTGCATCAATCTTTTATGTATCTTGTGCAAGTGGGAGATTGTTGGACTCTGTATGCCCAAGACATATATTAAATTGATGTGGCTAGTACGTTATGATCCAAGTCGAGTCATACCCAAAAACAAGCTAGACAAACACTTATATTATTTATTTGGGATATGATGAAACAAATAAATATTAACACTTACAATATTTAGAAATTGGTTTTCTAAATAATTGCACTTGACAAACTAATAAATTATATGGATAATTTATTTTGAGAGAGTATTTTATTTTGTTATTTAATGGGTTAAATAACTTAATAAAAGTTGTATAAAGTCTTATAACATGTGATGTTATAATTTTATAAAAGTTATAAAATTAGTCAAGACTTAAAATTATTTTATAAAAGAAATTAATTTTTTTATAAATAAAGGGTGCCCCCCCCCCTTGGTGTTCTTCCCTAAAAGTTTTGGCCAATCACAAAGCATGCATTTGCATGTGTTAGTGGCAACTTGGTTGGGCAAGAGAATGGTCCAATTGAAATACATGCATTTTTGCATGTTTAGATGTTCATGCATTAGTCAAATGGGGAGGCAACTCTCTCACATGTTTTATAAACTTTTGAAGACATAATTTTACTAGAGATGAACAAGGAGAAGACTTGAATATGCTCTCTAAATTTTTGGCTATGGGGGTTATTCAAGTTTTGATTTTTCAAGTGTAAGACTTGAAAATTGCTCTCTAGAAAAATCGGCCAAATGATGGTTGATCATGAGGGTTTCAAGTTAATAAATCAAGTGCAAGAACTCCACAACCTCCTCTCATATTTTCGGCCAAGCATGGTTGTTCATGAGGAATTATAGTGAGTTCATATGTGAATAAAATCCTAGCTAAAACTAGAGTGTTTGTTGGAAGGCTTGGGGTATACAAGCTTGAGGTCTTCTACACTTGAAGGCAACCGTTCAAGAAGCATCATCATCTTCATGTCCTTTACTCCTTGGAAGGTAGTATTCTAAACACTCTATGGTTGTGTTTTATTTTGATAGCATGCATGTTCGTATATGGATCCGGGGATTGGGTTTTTCATATAAAATGGGTTTTATATCTTATAAATAACAAGTTTGGAAAAATTGGCAATGAAACGTCGATAATACCCAGCTAAACCAAGGAAAGAACGGATTTCAGTTGGAGTGGTAGGAACACTCAAATTCTTTATGGCTTCAATCTTCGTAGGATCAACTTGAATTCCTTTGTTGTTTATGATGTGTCCCAAAAATTGAACTTCCTTAAGCCAGAATTCGCATTTCGAGAATTTGGCATAAAGCTGTTCTTTCTTTAGGAGGTCTAAGATCAATCGAAGGTGATTCTCATGATCAGCTTTGGTTTTGGAATAGATAAGAATGTCATCAATGAAAACAATGAAAAATTTATCTAGGTAGGGCTTGCAAACACGGTTCATTAAATCCATGAAGACCGCAGGGGAATTGGTTAAACCGAATGGCATAACGGTGAACTCATAGTGACCGTAGCGTGTGCGAAAAGCGGTTTTAGGAATGTCGTCTTCAAAAATGCGTAGTTGGTGATAACTAGAGCGTAAGTCGATCTTTGAGAAGCAAGTGGCACCTTGTAATTGATCGAAGAGATCATCAATGCGAGGCAGGGGATAACGGTTTTTGATGGTGAGTTTGTTCAGCTCATGGTAATTGATACACGTACGCATGGAACCATCTTTCTTCTTGATGAACAAAACTGGAGCTCCCCAAGGAGAAAAACTGGGGTGAATGAAACCTTTGTTAGAAAGCTCTTGAAGTTGGTTAGCAAGTTCTTGCATTTCCGAAGGTGCAAGACGATAGGGAGATTTGGAAATAGGATTAGCACCAGGATTAAGATCGATACGAAATTCTACTTGACGCACGGGAGGTAAGCCAGGTAGATCATCGGGAAAAATTTCAGGAAAATCTCGAATGATTGGAATATCTTTAATGTTCTTGGTTTCTTCGTTCTTCACCCCCACGTGGGCTAGGAAAGCCACGTAGTTCTTGCATAAATACATTTGAGCTTGCACGCAAGATATGAGGTTGAGACTTTTATAGGGTCCTTCCCAATAGACCTTCAGAACTTCACCAGACGACAATGGTAAACGAACGAATTTATCATGGCAAACAACTTTGGCATGATTTGGAGCTAACCAATCCATGCCTACTATGATATCAAAACATCCAAGTTTCATGGGAATAAGGTTGATCAGAAAAACATAGCCATGAAGTTCAAGTTCACAATTGGTAATGACAGAATTTAACACAGAGTGATCGCCACTAGCTACTATAACTTCAAATGATTCACTCAGTTTTGTACGTGGTAAGGCAAGCAAAGGTTCAAACTCAAGTGAAACAAAACTCCTATTTGCACCCGGATCAAACAAAACAGAAGCATAGTGATTGTTAACGAGAAACGTACCGTTGACCACATCATTTGCGGCGCGAGCCTCATTGACATTCAGGTTGAATGCACGACCTCTAGCGGGTTGAGCATTTTCAAGTTTGGGACATTCCCTTTTGAAGTGATTCGGATCACCGCAATTGAAGCAAGTTCCAACGGGATAACGAGGTGGTGCAGCAGCTTGAATAGCCGGAGGAGCAACAACTTGATGTGTACGACATGTGGCTGCAAGATGACCAAAGCGCCCACAACTTGTGCACTGTTTACAAGGAAAACGGCCTTGATAATGGTAGTTACAACGGTTGCATAACGGTGCTTCACCAACATATGGCTTCTTGGCAGGAGGAGCCTGGTTGGCGGGAGCAGGAGTTGTAATGGCAAAGTTTCTGACTACTTTGTGTTTGTTTGCATTCCTGGTTTTCCTCGAAGATTGGGCTCCATCATTTGCCGCTTTGATAGTGTCGGATACAGCTTTGGATGGTGTCTTCTTGTCGCTCTTTCGGGATAGGTTCCATTCCTTGACTTGAGCATCCGTCAAGATAGCAGAGAGTTCATAAGCGTCTTGAAGTGTGGCTGGTCTGCTTCCAGTCACTATGTGCTTGATGCAACTAGACAGTCCACTAATGAATTTATTGATCAAGCGATCGAGAGCTAGGTTTGTGGGATAGAGAATGCACAATTCTTCGAACCGGTTTATATAAGCGCGGTTTTCTCCACTATCTTGTTTAAGGTCATGGAACTCATCTTCCAGTGCTTTTATTTCGTTTCGCGGGCAGAATTCCTTTAACATGAGAACTTTCAATTCTTCCCAGGTCAAAGCCATAGAAACTTCGGCTGTGCGATCCTTCATGATTCCATTCCACCAAGTTAACGCCCTCTTTTGGAAGACGCTAGAAGCAAATTCGACCTTGCGTTCATTTGTACACTGACTGTGGCGGAATGTATTCTCCATACTTTTGGTCCATTGAAGGAGTCCAGTAGCACCTTCATTCCCCGTAAACTTAGTGGGGTGGCAAGAGTTGAATTGTTTGAAGTTGCATGGAGTGTCATGATGGTTTCCGTTGGTTCTGCTGCTACTTTGTCCGTTGGTGGCTTGAGAAAGTTTTGTTACAAGGCCGGGAAGTACTGCAGCTATCTGTTGAACAAGAAAAGCTGCTAATTCTGCGTTCGGGACATTGTCTTGTGGTGCACGTCGAGGAGGCATCTACACGAGGTAGGTAAAACATAAGATCATGGTGATTTCATAATGAGATAAAGTAGTTTCATAAAATCAATGAGGATAAGAGAAAACACGCAAAAAGATGGATATCATTTATTCCATGAATAAATGACATCAATGACAAGTCAAAGTAGTTGGGTTCTTATAACTTAGTGAAGTCATGCTTTAGCCTATAAGTGGACACTCATCCAAAGAATTCTCAGGTAAACACAACTGGTTCCTCGAGTTGGAATTTATACGAAGTGCTTGCCTAGACAGAAAACCCCAAATACAAGCATCCACCCTTCCATATTGCACGAGTTCGTTATTAGAGCCCAAGACTTCGATGAAAATTTAAAAATCAGAAGAGGTTTTGAAAATAATCACCTAAGGATAGGTGATGAGCATTTGTAAAATCTAAAGATGAGATCTGCGGTGACGAGGCATTGGTTACAAAAGATAAGGATAGGGATGAAGACAAAGGCAAAGATAACGGAAGAGTTTGCTAATGGAAAGTGTCCTAGGCAAGTTATAGTCTAGGTCAAAGTATTACTAATAACCTAAATCCCTAAAACCAAGGCTCTGATACCAATCTGTGACACCCTGACCGGAGGCGGAAAAGTCAAGGGCATCACGAAACATGGCAGAATGCATTTGAGCACATGATGATTAAATTAAGTTGAAATATAGTTTAGATTCAATTAAAGAGATTGCATTCACATCCGAGTAAATAAGAGTACATAAACAAAATACATCATAACAAATTGTTTCACAAATGATAGATTCGGATTTAATCTAAGGCATAAATCTTGATCAATCCTATATGAAATATTCTTGCAAATCATAGCATCAAACATGGTCACCTGAAACATATGTTAGAAAAATATTGGGTCAACAAACGGTTGAGTGAATTCATAGGTTTTGATAGGCAAAAATAACAATGTGATATGAAAATGGTTTAACACTGTGGCATGTGATATGTCTTTAAGCAAAAGAGTAATACAAGTAGTCACTTGGTGGTACATTCAAACCTTCGTTATGACGTAACACGGGTCTATCACCACACTTCCAAAAAGTTTCACATGAGTATCAACAACAACAATTGCAACAAATAGTTTCACTGGAAGTGAGATGGGGCGTCACACCTATAACGCTATAATATAATCGTTGGGCTTTTGCAAGTTAATGAACGTAAACGTGTTAAAGCAACAACAACAAGTATTAAGCAAATGCGAGGACAATCGGGGGAACCACAAATAGCAAATAAGTTTGTATCACATCGTATCATATGTTTCATCCCAAAAATTATTGTAAAAAGGGACTATGAACTCGCCTTGATTGCGGGTAAGTCCAAACACGTATGTAATTGTAAGAGTTTTTGGAAACAAGATTCCAGGTCACTCTAATTGATTGAACATGCAACAATATAGAATGTGTATCAACAATAATGTTTAATTGAATAAGCGAAAATCCTAAATCTATAGGATTCGGTAGGGTTTTGTCTAAACGGTAACTATGTGGTTTGGATAACCTAACAAGAGGACTTGGAAAATGAATATGATATAAAGGAATTATTTATGAAAAATATTTATTTAACATAAATAATATAATTGTAAAATATATAATTGATTTAATATAACATTTGTAATAATAAATCAAATATAATTAACTTGTATAATTAAATAATCATAATTGAATATAATGATCATTGACAAAATACTGTACAAGTGATATAATTAATTTATAAAAATTATAAATTAGTTTAGATGGTTTAAAATATATATTATTTGATAAATGATAAATATTTTGTTTAAAAGGATTAATATGATAATTATATAACTAATTATTAAATTAATTATATTAAATCTGAATAATTAAAAATAACATTTTTAATTATTGAACTTGAATATCACTGATTTAAAATAATTATTATGGTCTTGGAATAATTAAAATGAATTAATTTGTTTAAAATATCAATGAATAAGTTCATATAAGTTTAATTATCTAAATAATTAAATATAATAAAAATTCAGATTCTAAGTTTATATAAACTCAGTAATAAGTCTAAAATAATTTTGGATATAAATTATATAGTTATATAATTTAATTACACTAAACTAAATTATATTCATAAGTATTAAAACTGATTTAATTATATAAATATCAAAATTATATAAAATATTAGTAATAATATTATTTTTGTAAATTTCACCATTTAAAATAATTAACATAAAAGTTTCAGTATTTATTTCCTAAAAATTGATTTATTATGAATTATTTAACAATAAACTGTTTTAATATCATAAAAATTAGTTTTATAAATAAATTGACTAACTTTATATTTTTAATAAAAGTAACAGTGTCTAATAATGTTATAAAAAGTATTGAAATGTTAAAAGTATTAAAAATAAAAAGAATAAAAAGGTTTGGTTGTCCCTGGATTCGAACCCGGGTCAACCTGGTTGCAACAAACAGACATAACCACTGGGCCAGGCCTGGTGGTTATGTTTAGTTTTAGTTTAAATAGAATAAATACAGAAATGAAATTGGTCATCTTCCCCAATTATACAATCAGAGTCAAACAGAAAAGTCAACCATCAAAATGAACGAGCATTCCTATGTTGTATTGAAATTAACTTTAAGGAATCATTGTACAAGCATAATTGAACAAATTGACTAGATAAAAACTAACCGGTATCGACTGAAATGGTTTATCGGCTAATTCCGGCGATTGTAAACTCCGGCGAAGTTGTAGACGACTTGTTTCGAAGTATTAGAGGAATGTGATGGGTGTAGGAGGTTCGTGGGAGTCTGAGGGACTTATATAGCATTCCAATTCGATCTCAGATTCGACAAACAATAGTGGATTGTACTACTTTTAATTTTTAAAATATATCCTGGTTATTGTCCGTTTAGTGCGTTCTAAGTGCGAATTGTTTAAGGAAAAGAATTATAATCATAATGGGTTAGGTTAAAAGTGATGTAGAAAGTGGAAAAATTCGATTTTGGTCGGATTTGGTGGGTTTTGGTTGAGATCCGCGACCTGTTGTTCTGTATATATATATATATATATATATATATATATATATATATATATATATATAATCTATATTATAACACATCCCAATTGGTAGACCAGTTGGTTTGTGCGCGTGCTTTGTTTGCGGGAAGGCGCGGGTTCGAGTCCCGTCCTTGTCCGGTTCAATGGAATTAAAACCTTTTTAATTTCTAAATTTAATTAATAATTATAATAATCCTAATAAGTGTATAAAAGAATTAAAAACTATAATCTATCAGCTCCTATTAGGAGGATAAACTGGTTAAGATGTTACGGTTCTAAACGAGAGATCATGAGTTCGAATCCCACAAGGGCCGGTTCTTTAAAGAAGACCCCCTTTTTACCGAATTTTTTGAATATTTACACTTTGGTCCCTGAAGTTTTGAAAATTGACACAAATAGTCCCTGTACTATTCAGTTAAGTATGCTTACTGAGTTAATGTTTAAAGAAGGAAACCTTTATAAAAGGACTAACACAGTTAGGGTTTTCAGTTTATATAAGTTTAAAAATAACAGTTTTGGTCCCTACAGTTTAAGTTTAAGAAAATGACCATTTAAACCCTAGACTTTTTAAAACAATTTATATATCTTTATTTCTTTTATAAAATAAGTTTCAAAAATGATACAAAGGACCCTAAACTTGTAGTTTGCAAAATTGCACTTTTAACCCTTGTACTTATATAGTTTCAAAAATGACAATTTAGCCCATGGACTTGTACTTTCAAATAATTACGGATTTTAGTCCTTGAACTTAAAAAGTAATAGATTTCAAGCAAGTTTTAAAAAATGTCAAATAGGTCTCTCAACTAGTAGTTTCACAAGTAGTCCCAATAAACCCTTATAGTTTATGTAACCGTGTTTAATAGCATAAAAACTCAACAAATTTGAAATTGTTTCACGTGTTTGTATCGGTATGAACACAAAGCAAGTAGAATCAAATAAGTTTCATTCCAAATACGGTAATTGTTACGATGCAAGTCAAAACAAATACAAGTGTGAAAACCAAGGTGGTTACAGTAGATATATCATTGAATTGTAGCAGCCCAAGTGCTTGGGCTTAAGCCCATTTCGGCCAAAGTGGGTAACCAGCCCCAAACCCTTATCAAATACAATGCACATAATATATTCTTGATTAGGTTAAACTCAAAAGAAAACCCTAAGGCATTACTCCCTTCTTCTTGATTGCTCGATGACAGTAGGTATACCCCCCAGCGAAGCCCTTCTCTTCTCGGCTATAAACAAATCCGTTTACATCTCACTTCTGGTAAGTACACTACCACTAATCGATCTTGTACATGGCAACACTCATATTTGTTTGATGATTTTCATGAATGTTATTTTTATTATAATGAATCCGTAATAGTTAGAAAGCATGTTAAACACTATTTAATTTAGATTGTGAAAGTGATAATCTGATTGATATTTGTTAGTGCGGGACTAATTGTAATTCAACATGATTTTGGGTGGTTGATAGAATGATGATCTAGGGTCATGTAAAGTATTGATGCTAATCAAGAACCCTAAAAACTAATTTGCTATGACTTGTCATGACAAACTGTGATGGAGATCTAGAAAGTTATTAAAAGTAGTTATCCATGATCTTGATATATGTGAGGATTCATATAATGTGAAAGGTGTTATGCAATCAACTTGGAGGCTGTCGATCATCAGGAAAAAATAATTACTTATTAGTTCGGCTGCATATAGGATTCTTGGAATAAACATTGAACTGGGCTGCACAAATGCTATGGGCCGCACACCTATGCGACTAAAGTGTTAAACTGTTAAGTGTTTTCGTGAAGCATGAATATGTGATTAAATATATGTCGTCCGAGCATGTGATCAGAACTTGTGGGTTACATAGTCCGAACATGTGACTTTATTATGATCAGAACTTAAAAATGCAAGTGGTCCGCATATAATTGTCATCTCAATGTAACTAGTGGCCTGCACATGTTTTCAAAAGTATATTTCAATTGTATGGTTAGAATACGTTTCAACACATATTGTCCCATGATTTGTTATGAGTTTAATAGTGATTTCAATGGTCTGATTTGTTATATATTTATGAGTGGACTGTCAAAAGAATGTTAGATAGTGGGCCGCCCAAATTAATAAAGGGTGTATGGGTTTACATACTAATCGACCTGCATGTTAATTATTTGGATTATACTAAAGAGTATTGGGCCTAGGAACTGGTTACATGCTATATGTTTACTCAATGATGTTGAATTAGTATGTTAATTGCCATGATTTGAACTATATGGGTGTTATTTAAATATTAGAGATGTGTGGTATGTGACTAAGTACTATGTGATATTATGATGTATGTTGCTGATTTCATTGAGTGGTCAACTGTTACAGTACGTATGGTAATATGTGTGTTACATATGCATGGGATTGCATGATATGTGATTAGGGAGTATGTGCGTTAAACGTGCATGAAATATCTAGTGTATGTGCATTCAAAACTGATTGTTGTCGGTAACCATGTTAGGACGTCTGTGACCGACTGTTAAACAAGTAACTAGTCTTACCGAGCAAACCAAGGTGAGTTCACACTTTCTGTAAGGCATGGGATTCCCGATGGTTTGGGAATGGGTTAAGAAGCTAAAACGAAACCTACATATTCACCTCTAACAGAATATGTACCTCCGTCCTTGGTTGGGAAGGACGACTACATTTAACCTGCGTATTCTCGGTTGGGCAGAGTACGTACCTCCGTCCTCGGTTGGGAAGGACGACAACATATAACTTACTAGACAAAACTCTATCATGAAGTCCCTCATTTTTATATCGACTTAATTGTTGGGCCAATGGCGAGTGAGTCATTAGTTAATAGCGCTATTAGGTTGACAAGCCTCACACCGTACCGGTAGGACGGGCGTGTACTAATGGATCTGGGCACTTAGTCAATGGTGATAGACATTGACGTAGGGCACAACTTCCTCAGTCAGTTGTCGATATGGTAACGGTCTAGTGGTTTACAACATGGGGTAGCCCCCACTAGTTATGGTTTGGGAAACAAGGAACTGATTAACTACTGTATTTCGAATGAACTTATGGTTTTTGAAATAACTTTAAACTGGACAACCAACTGTGAACTCGCTAAACTTTGTTGTTGATTCGTTGTTACATGCCTTGCAGGCCTTTAGGTGCATATTGTTGGAACTTGCTGTCTGGGATGCTGGAGTGATCATGGGTCAAGATACATGGAAACGCGAGACGAATCTAATGGCTTTCACACATTTGGTTTATGAATTTTTTAATTAATGTATTATGCTTCCGCTGAACGTTAGATAATGTTTTGTAACACGTCTACCAATAATAAATGAAAGTTTTATTTAATTATATTTATGAGTTCAATATGATTGGTGGCTTGGATCCTGGTAAGTCACACGCCCCGCGGTGATTCCGCATGTGGTAATTTGGGGGTGTGACACTACTGGTGGCCAAGATTAAAAGGTGATGTTGCAACATATGTTGGCAAATGTTTGACTTGCACCAAGGTAAAGGCCGAATATCAGAAACCTTCAGGTCTTTTGCAACAACTTGAAATACCCATGTGGAAATGGGAGCAAATTTCAATGGATTTTATAACGAAGTTACCAAAGACACCCAGAGGTCATGATACGATTTGGGTAATCGTAGACCGTCTGTCGAAATCTGCACACTTTCTGGTGATCAAGGAAAAAGAGAACACTAGCAAGCTTGCTGAGCTGTACCTCAGAGAGATAGTTGCACGACATGGAGTGCTTCTCTCGATTATCACTAATAGAGATGGAAGATTCGTGTCAATGATTTGGCAATCCTTCCAAGAAGCCTTTGGTTCTCAGTTAAATCTGAGTACTGCTTTTCACCCACAGACAGACGGCCAGAGCGAACGAACGATTCAGACGCTAGAAGATATGTTGCGAGCTTGCGTAATGGATTTGGGTGGTAGTTGGGACACCCACCTACCCTTGGTTGAATTTTCATACAACAATAGTTACCATGCAAGCATTCAAGCTGCAACGTTTGAAGCTCTCTATGGACGCATGTGTCGATCACCGTTATGCTGGGCAGATGCGGGTGACAGACAGCTTGTTGGTCCCGAATTGGTTCAAGAGACGACAGACAAGATTATACAGATCCGAGAGCGCATCAAGGCTGCTCGTGATCGTCAAAAGAGATATGCGGACCGAAGAAGGAAACCTTTGGAGTTTCAAGTGGGAGATATGGTTTTGTTAAAGGTTTCACCCTGGAAGGGTGTAGCACGCTTTGGGAAGCGTGGGAAGTTAAACCCGCGATATATTGGACCGTTCAAAATCCTGGAAAGGATTGGTCTTGTAGCTTACAAGTTGGATCTACCCGCATAACTGAATGGCGTTTATGATACATTTCATGTATCAAATCTGAAAAAGAGTCCAACTCAAGAAACAGTTGTCATTCCAACCGATGAAGTCCACATTGACGACACACTCCACTTCACAGAAGAACCTGTTGAGGTTACTGATTGGAAGGTTAACAAGACAGGCAGGAGTAGTGTTAAACTCATCAAGGTTCGTTGGAATGCGCGTCACGGCCCAGAGTTCACTTGGGAGCGTGAGGATCGCATGAAAGCGAAATACCCACATTTGTTCCCCAACACCCTTGCAGCTAGTAGCAGAACTAAAATTTCAGGACGAAATTTTCTTAACAGGGGGAGAATGTGACAACCGTAAAAAATCCAGGTATCCGTACTATTTAATTAACCATGATTAGTGCTTAATGACTGTGCGGAATTACAAATGATTGCTTTCTGATTACTGTATCATACTTACATATGCATCACATTTCATACTGCCACATCATCTTTACATACAAACTCTTAGTGACATAAACGATGCACAAAGCACAGCTAGCACAGTTAGCGGATAACTCAGAAAAATGTTGACGATGTTTAGTACATAGACAGACAATGTTTTGAGACCCCGTAAGGGCCAAAGATATGGTACTACACTAGTATGGTGTCTAGGGAAGTGAGGATCACAAAACTGCTTCACTAGGTGACAGTTTAAGTGCAAGAAAGTGCCTAAAACCCACTTAAAGTGTTGAATTCAGCATATTTCAGCAAAATTCAGCATTTTAACAAGCTTGTTACATGCAAAAATATGACTAAATGGTCCTGAATGCTTTCCTAAGTGTCGGGAATTAAAAGTGTCACAAAAGGGCACTTAAAGATCACTAAACGGAATAACTTGACACTTTAAGGAACCGGTATCTAACCGAACAACCAGACACTACCCGAAACACCAAAATTATACAAGAAGCATTGTTTTAATGTTTCTGAGCTAGTTATGATCCCCGAACATCATAACACCTCATATAAAATATCTAAGTAACTAACACTTACAACTATACTTGGATTTGAACTATAATCTAACTTAATGGTTGGAATTTACACTTAGACCCCCCCCCCATGCTAGCAATCAGCCACATGGCCTAAATGATGGATTTCATTTGAATTGTTTATTAGATATTGTCTTGTACTTTAGAAGACATTAAATCCAAAGGTTAAACACATGTTGGGAGGATTATGTTATAAACCACTAAACCTTATCTCAACTTCTCATTCCTCACACAACATCAACTCTTCTTCCTCCCTCCATCTAGCTCTCGGCCGAACACCCACCTCCATATCACCATCATCATCATTCAAGTTCCATACAATCTACATAAACACAAGGGTGTTAGAAGGTGCATAAGGAAGCTTGGAGCTTTAGGAAGTTCAAGGACCTTCATCACTTCCTTTATTCAACACATTTGTCATCACCAACATCAAGTGTTCTTCCCTAGCTATAGAGCTAGTAGTAAGGCCTTGTAACCCTTTGTTACTTCTAATTTTGTTTGTTAAAAGATGTTATACATTGATGATCATCAAGAACACTAAAGAACCTAATCAAGTAACATGAACATAAGCTTAACATGTAATGAAATCTTGATGAAATTATGTTGTTTAGTGTATGTATGATACTTGATTGTTATTTTCTTGAGATTATGATGTTGATCATCATAAGGAGCTTGCTAGATTGTGATTAAACACATGATCTAGCAAGTAAGAGGATGATTATGTGATAACACAAGGTGATCATCCTCATGTGTAAACATGAACTTGAATAATAAAGTGATTTCTTGAAAAATAATAATCAAAGTGAGCTAATAATCTTATAGATCTAAGATTCATGAGTGGTTTTCCAAAAGAACCAAGTTCAAAATATGATTTTTAAAAGATCTTGGTTCTTACTTAAACACACACTATTTTTAGTGGTAAAACAAGTGTATAAACACTTGTGAAACAAGAAGATGTCATAAGGAAATGTTTTTGTAAAACATGTTTACAAGTTGTAAACACCTAAATCTTACAAGAATGGGATTTTTAAAGAAGTAAACACACTTTAAAGGGTAACTAAATCTACTAAACACCCTACCAAGTTACTACAAGTTTTTATGAAAGTTCAAGTTCATGATTATTATGTAAATAGCATAGTTTTGACACTTGGTAAGTGTAGGATGTCTAGGGTTGATTGTTGATTGTTTATGATGATTTTTTTTGAAAAGAAAATGATATGCTTTAATAGCATGGACACCTCCATTTTTAGGGGAAATTTGGCGAAATTTTCTAAAAAATACAAACACTTAGAAAAATATTTTCTAAACAAATATTTACAAGTGAATTTTAACCATGGTTTACACTATAAACTTTTCCATAGATTTTGTTACAAAAATACTAGCATTGGAGGTTGGTTTTTATAAATAAAAATGGATAAATATGTATTTAGAATATATATTTGCACGTTGTGTGTGATTATTTGTATACAATGTGTAGTAGTTATATTATTTTAGGATTTAAAGTAATATAACTTAACAAAATACCAAGAATTTACAATCCAAAATAATACCAAAAATCACAAGGAATAAATATATATAAGTTACGCGCTTAACATTGTGAAACCGAACGCAAGAACGTAACTTACAAAATATTCCGGAAAATACCGTTACAAATATATTTTTGGTAAATATTATTTTGGATACAAGGAATGAAAATATGATTTTTTGTACATATTACTAAGTTATACCATATTTTCGGCAAAGAGAAAATATATTATTTTTGGGAAGTTAAAATATATTTTCTTAGAATATTTGAAAGATAAATGATTTTTGAGAAAAATATATATTTTCTTGAAATACAATATTTTTGGGCAAGATAAGTATATATACATTTTCTAAAGTGAGACTTGAAAATATATTGTTTTGGAAATATATTATTTTGAACTACAAATACAAAATACGAAAATACATGTATAAGATACCCCCATCCTTGGGAAGGAAATACGAAAATAAATACTTGAGAAGTATTGTTACAAAAATAAGGATTTAACAATTATTCCAAAACAAAATATAATTTAAAGTTAAAAAAATTATTATTTTAACAAGTAATTATAACTTGGAATAATATTGGGAACATAAGAAACTTAACTCAAAAACGTTAAACTCTAAGCCAAGGTACGGCCCGTTCATCTAATAGACCCTAGTACGTTGTAGGTAGTCGGGTTTGCTAAAGAGATTTGGGTTACGATTCTGAAGACGCAATACTGTGAGTTCATGTCCCCCTTTTCTTTAAACTGTTTTGTTTATTAACTTCGGGGGTGAAATACATGTTACAAAAGGATTACATACAAATACTATTGGTATGATTAGCCTAGGAAAGAACCATAGATCATGTGAATGGGTAGGCGGATACTTGGGACCATTAATCCTCGTATAAGGACCGAGGGGCATGAGTGATAGATCTATTTGGGTGTAGCGAGCCCACACCCATGAGGACCAGGGTGGCCCATAGGGTGACTATGTCTTCCAGCCGGAAGCCCGATACAAATTTGCTAGGTTTGAGTCTTCCTACACCGTCACACATATCAGTGGCCTTGCAAACCATTGGTGATCTTTTCCTTGTTTTCTTTCATACCGGGATTACATACACTGTTTACAAAGGTTTATACATACCTATACAAACACATGAACTCGCTCAACTTTTGTTGATGTTTTCAAATTACATGTATTTCAGGGAACTAAGTGGATCTGGCAGGTGTTGCATGTTTTCCAGCTGCTTCATGAATAAAAGATGTCATCCGTAGTCGTAGAGTTTAGGAGATGTATCTTATTCCTGGACGAGATACATGTTTCTAAACTCGGTTTTAGTTAAGGTCTTTTGTTGAGTCTTCGTGAACTCATTTAAACATGTTGTGGTTGTAACTTGAATTTGGTGTCGATGTCTCAAACAAGTATGTTATGTTATTTTCAAACTTAATTAATGGATGAACATCTTATGGTTTTTATCATATAGCGTTGTTATGATTGAATGCTATGGTATTAAGAAAGTCACACCAATAATCACGCTTCCGCAAAAGTCAGGGTGTGACATTGGTTGCATGTTGATGCAACGCGAGAAAGTTATAGCTTACGCCTCTCGACAGTTGAAGGTCCATGAAAAGAATTACACGACTCACGACTTAGAGTTGGGGGTCGTGGTGTTTGCGCTCAAAATCTGGAGACATTACTTGTACAGTACTAAATGCACTATTTATACCGATCACAGGAGCCTCCAGCATATTTTCAACCAGAAGGAATTAAATATGCGACAGCGTCGCTGGGTAGAACTCTTAAACGACTACGATTGCGCAATCAAGTACCATCCAGGTAAGGCTAACGTTGTAGCTGATGCCCTTAGTCAAAAGGAAATGAAACCCAAACATGTTCGCGCCTTGCAGCTCACCATTCACTCAAACCTCCCAAATCAGATCTGTTCTGCCCAAACCGAAGCGTTGAAAGAGGAAAACATTGAAGCAGAGTACTTACGGGGCATGGAAAAATGACTTGTAGAGAGATCAGATGATATTCTCTACTTCATGGAGCGTGTATGGATTCCTTTGTTTGGTAACCTTAGGGGGCTTGTGATGGACGAAGCGCACAAGTCTCGGTACTCTGTTCATCCGGATTCGGATAAAATGTATCAGGATCTCAAGGTTTTGTACTGGTGACCGAAGATGTAGGCCCACATCGCGACTTATGTAAGTAAATGTTTGACTTATTCAAAGGTCAAGATGGAGTATCAGAAACCCTCAGGCCTACTTCGAGCAACCAGAAATACCTATGTGGAAATGGGAATAAATCGCCATGGATTTTGTCACTGGGATACCTAGAACTCAAAACGGAAATGACACCATCTGGGTGATCATTTACCGTCTCACGAAATCTGCACACTTCCTTGAAATCAAAGAAACTGACAAGTTCTCGCAGATGGCTGGTATCTATCTAAAGGAAGTGGTTTCCAGGCACGGGGTGCCAACCTCCATTATCTCTGATCGAGATTCGCGTTTCATATCCGATTTGTGGCAAGCGATGCACAAATCATTTGGCTGATGTCTTAACATGAGCAATGCCTATCACCCTCAAACGGATGGTCAGAGTGAGCGAACCATCCAGACATTGGAAGACATGCTGCAAGCATGTGTTATCGATTTTGGTAAAGGTTGGGAGAGACACTTGCCCTTGGTGGAGTTTTCTTACAATAACAGTTACCATACCAGCATCCAGGCAGCTCCGTTCGAGGCTTTATACGGGCGAAAATGTCGATCTCCTCTCTTCTGGGCTGAAGTGGGTGACAACCAAATCACAGGCCCGGAGCTTGTGCTCGAAACTTCTGAGAAGATTGTACAAATCAGAAATCGTATGGCGGTGGCGCCCGACCGTCAGAAAAGCTACGCTGACAAGCGTAGGAAACCTTTGGAGTTTGCTGTGGGCGATCACGTTATGTTAAAAGTCTCACCCTGGAAGGGCGTGGTACGCTTTGGGAAACGCGACAAGCTTAATCCGTGTTATGTCGCGCCATTCAAAATTCTGGAACGAATCGGTAAGGTGGCATACAAGCTCGAGTTATCTGCTGAGTTGGGTAACGTTCATGATGTGTTCCATGTTTCACAGTTGAAAAAGTGTTTATCCGATGAAACACTTGTAGTACCATTTCAAGAGCTGAAAATTGACGACAAGTTGCAGTTTGTCGAAGAACCAATCGAAATTATGGACCGAGAAGTCAAAGTTCGTAAGCATAGCCGAATTCCAATCGTGTGCGTTCGTTGGAACTCAAGACGTGGACCGGAATGCACGTGGGAACGTGAGGATCAGATGAAGCTCAAGTATCCTCACCTTTTCCCAAAGAAACAATCTAATCCTGGTGCAACTAATGAATTTCGGGATGAAATTCCCCTTCAAGTTGGGGATGATGTGGCACCCGGGGAAAATCCACAGTCATCCTGATTTGACACCTCGCCGCTGTCGAGCTACTTATCAAATTTCAGGATGAAATTTCTTTCAAGTTGGGGATAATGTGACAACCCGAGTTTCTAAGGTCTTTCCTCGACACGTTACTTGTTTCACAGCTGTGTCTTCATAATTCGTGCGTTGTAATATGTGCACCTTTGTTATATGATTAATAAATTGTTATATTGTTTGGTTAATTGATGAAAACTTATAAACTGTTTAAAGTTTATAAACATAATACATGCATCCTCATAATCGACGAAGAATAGGACTTTCGTCACAATCCTTACTCGATAAAACACTGGATTTTCGTCATCACCCATACTGGATGAAACATTGGTGTTTCGTCATTAACATCACGACGAAGAATGGTTCTTCGTCGAGGCCCTTATTCGCCGTGTGGGCTTGTGGCCCAGGTGAGGCCCAAGTACGAATCGGTTATATTGTGACATCTGTGTCTCTTCAACCACCAAAAAAATACCAAATCAATGAAATATTGTGTTTCATACTTGGGATTTGTAAAAATATGTGTATCGTTGGCACATATCAATTCTTGTTCGATTTCGAGCTTTAAATCGCTTTCTGGAAGGTTATACGCGAACTGATGTGTAAATATAAACAGTGTAATGCAAAAAACACTCCGGAACAATGACATAGACTTAACATACCTTAAATAACCTTTACATAACTTAGAAATAAGTTTTGGAGGGTTTGGTGTGTCGAAATCAAGTTTATACGATCGCAGGGACTATTTGCGTCAAATTGCAAAAGTATACCGAATCGAATGGTATCGAACATTACGGAACTTGATCATAAGATAAATATGCCCTAAATATCCTTTACGTAGCTTAGAAATAGGCTTTGAGGTGTTTGGTGTGCAAAAATAAACTTTTGGGTCAAATGGGGACTAAAAGCGTCAAAAAGTGCACAAGTTTGCATTTTCGCGCATATCTTACTTTCTGATTATATTCGGACATCCAAAAATTTATGTAATCATTAAAATATTTTATTTTAGTGATTGGCATGATAAAATTCCATTCGTCGTGTAATTTGGATCGTTTTTCGCGTCCGTTCGTGTTTCGTCGTAAGTAACCGAACAACGCAACCGTACGGCCAAACGAACCGACATCCGAGATATTTTTGAGCATCTTTCATGTTTCCTATACTTTAACTTCATTTTAGAGTTTTGAAATGGGGTTAACGGGGCTTAAACGTGCCAAAAATGCATCGAAAATCAAGTTTGTGACATACAGGGACCATTTCTGACATTTTCTTAAAAATGGCCCAGGCGGGGCGTGTAGCCCAAGGTGTCTACTTACGCGGCCCGTGTAAACAGCCTAGATCAGAAAACTTGTTTTTCAATTCAGCAGCTGGTTTCATGGGTTTTGCACATGGTTTCTTCATACTTGAAGCTTGTTTTGGGCACCCATGGTAATCTAATTCAGTGGGCACACGTGGATGGTTGAGATTGAAGCTCGTTTATCAAGGAACGATCTTAACGGTGGACCAAAATCTATAAATACCCACCTAGAATTTATTTTTTCCACACACTTTGATATGAATAATCTCTAAGTTGAAGCTCAAAGCTTCATACCTGAGAATTCTTAGATCAAATCTTCTTAGCTTGGACCTTTTGTAAGTATCTTTCGTGCTTTTATTCGTTTTTAAGTGAAAGTCAAACAGTTTTTGACTTTCTGCTTTGACCAGTCTTTGGTCAACACAAAGTTCGTTTGAACTTTGCAACGTGTGCGTAATCACGATGGTTATAGTCCCGTGTGACTATACCTACTGATTACCACGTTGATTAGGAGTAGTGACGAGTCATAGTTTCGGTCAAAATGTGCCTTTATGCGTATTTTGAAACCAAACTATTCTTGGGTATCAAAACCCTTTGTTTTGATATCAAACCTGTTTTCAAACTTCGTTAAACATGTTTTAACATGTTTAACTCGTCACTTTTAGATTACTGTTTATATAGGGTCGTAAGATAAGCGGTCTAAATAACCGCTTAGACTTTCGAACCCGACCCGTTTGGTCGATCATTAGGATCTGACCAAACACATTTTGTGACCATAGTTGTATAGGGAATAACCTTCCGAGGTTATACCTTATGGTCACTTCGTTTAGTTAGTTGTATGATAGGTAATTATATGCCTTAGGAAAAATGACCAAAATGCCCTTTTTACGCCTAATTTCATTCTAAGCATATGTAACACAAATTTTGGCATCTAAACTGACTAGGCAATATTATTAGACATGTTAAGGCATATAATACTTGTCATAGGACTAGTTAGGCGGTCCAAACGCGTTTTACGCGAACGACGCGTTAAAGTAGCATAAGCTACCTAAACAAGTCGTAATGGGTCGTAAGCACTTAGGTTAGGTTTCGTTTTGGTATGTAGGCTTTGTTAAACCATATCATATGAGTTCCAACAGTCATTTGGTTTAAGAAACCTCATCCTATCCGATCTGCCGATTTAGGTCCGGTTATTAATGTAGTGGTATATTAGGTGCCGTTTGATTTCCGTGATCCCTCTAGCTTTGCTTGATTGTTTTTCAAGACTTCTAAGCATCCTCAAGTGAGTACATAGCCCTCTCTTTTACTGTTTTTAAACTGTTTTGGGGTGAAACACATGTGCCTACTTGTTACTTTCGTGCTTTTCATGTTTTTATATCTTATACTTGCTATGTTCATTGGTACGCATATAGTACATGATTTCATTATGTTTTGCTATGTATGTTCACTTAGCATGCTAGCACATTGATTTTCATATATTACATTATGTTGCATATGTCATCCAGCATATGGTGTCACACCCCCAAAATCCACCTGCGAAGTATCACCGCTTGGGAGCGTGACTGACCAGGATCAAGCCACCAATCATATAGAACAATGTAAAAAGTAAAAGTAATTGCGATTTAACCAAACCAATCCATATGAAAGGTGTTCCAAAACATAAATATGTTATCACTGTTTAGCGGAAGCGTATAAATAAACCCAACATAATAAAGTATGAATTGTCGTAATGTCTAAACAAGTATTCACGATCCTTGTCCACAACGACTGCGCCTCCCGTGCAAGCTTCATAAGTACCTAAGGTCCTGCAAGGCATGTAACAGAGGATCAACAACTAGTTGAGCGAGTTCACAGAAAGTATATGCGTAATAGTAAGTTCGTATGTAACATGTGGCTCTACTGGGCCGATAGTACGTTCTATTGGTGGGGGCTTCCCATGTTGTATATCTACTAGACTATTCGTAACCATAAGTATCCTTCCCAATCCGAGGATAGTAGTAAGTATAAGTTTACGTAGGTTTTACGTAAGTGCCCTTCCTAACCGAGGACAGTACGTAGCGAGTACGTAGGTTTAGCGCTGGCGTCCTTCCCAATCCGAGGACGGTAGTACATAGGTTTTACGTAGGTTTAGTGCTGGTGTCCTTCCCAATCTGAGGACAGTACGTAGGCTTTACGTAGAGTTTGGCACAGGCATCCTTCCCAATCCGAGGACCGTGGTAAGTAGTCTATTGGTGATGTAAGTAAAAGTAATCATTCAATCCCATTCCCAACCCACCGGGGAATCCCATGCCTTGGTAAGAGTGTGAACTCACCTTGGTTTGCTCGGTATGCTAAGTAAGTGCTCAAATAAATCAATCACGTCCTAGGGTATGCATGTATACGATAATCAGTTCATATTCACGAAGTTGTTCACGTATAACTATAATCACGTAAGTACTAAACATGTATTCCATATCATACAAGTCAAGCATATCACTTAACAGCAGTTAATCAATCCAGTTAACATTTGGCATAGTTAAATCAAGTTACAATGCAAAGTATTCAAATTGGCGAAACACTTTCTTGTTTCGTCGAAACCTTAACTAATCTAGCAAGAAACAAACATCACAACAACCTAGATGCCCTAGTGGCCGACACCTAGCAGCCACCACCCCACCTCATTGGACCAAAAATGCATAACAAGAATGACTAGCCGAAAATAATGAGGTGATCACATGCAACCTAGCCGACAAATCCTATGACATCGCATGCAAGTCTGACCGAATTCATATGCAATATTGATTTAATTGGACCCCAAAGTGATAAATCACATATAACAAGATCAAATCATCATCATACAGGTGCATCAATCATGGGAAAGGAATGAATACAAATCATGGATTTCATAAATAATATAATATGTGCCATTATCAATCATCAAGTCATCCTACGAATCTGTGCCACCGAATTACCCTATATACTATAATACTATCTCATAATTTAACAAGTTATAAATTCAGTATGCCATACATTATCAATCATCGAGGCATCACACATGCATTAAATCATCACTCATTATTTACATCATAGTCCAGGTCATGTTCATAGTATAGCCATACATTAAGAATGAAAACAAAACAATCAAATCGTGTAAACACTAACCGGACTAGGTATGGTTAAACACAAGGGATCTGGCTTCGGATGTAGAGAGAGTTGAATGGAAAGAGGGTTGTCGTCGTACCAGAGATACTCTAGGGTTTCTATCAGTTATCCCTTTTGCATGGTTTTAAATCAAATCCTATATTTAAATCTCTACTGGGCCGAAGCCCATAAGTTGATTTCGTAGACCTTCGCTGGGAGGGGTAGGGGTGCAAAGGGTCCATGTTGCATCATTTATAAAGTATGGCATTAATGCAAATCATATATCACTTACACACAAATATATTGCACACTTATAAGGCACATCAAGTATAACATATCCGTCACAACATAATTTAACAGATTACAAGCGTGTACTGTGTGAACAAACAGTCTAAACCAATAACGTGCAATTAATGCGAATATGGAATCTCAGAAACTCGGGTTGTCACATTATGCCCAACTTAAAAGAAATTTCGTCCCGAAATTTAGCATGCAGTTACTGAGGAAGCTAGTGGTGTGACGTTGTTTACCTGAATTGTATCGCGGCTCCCCGAGCAGATTTGCGAAGATTACTAGTTTTCTTGGGGTGTCACGTTATCCCCCCGTTGATTTGGAATTTCGTCCCGAAATTCTGTATTGGTAGCTTCAGCCTCAGTAGTAGTTGCTTGGTTTCCGAATAACTGGGGATATTTGAGTTTCATTTGATCTTCACGCTCCCAGCTGAACTCTGGGCCGCGACGGGAGTTCCAACGAACTCGTACAAGAGGGATTCTCGTGTTCTTGAGGACCTTAACATCCTTGTCCGTGATCTCAACTGGTTCTTCGACGAACTGCAACTGCTCGTCGATGGTGAGTTCCTTCAAAGGAACTATGTGGGTCTCATCTGACAGACACTTTTTCAGATTCGACACGTGAAAGACGTTGTGAACTGCACTGAGTTCAGGTGGTAAGTTCAGTCTGTAGGCCACTTTGCCTATTTTCTCTGTAACTTCGAAAGGTTCGACATAACGCAGATTGAGCTTGCCTCGTTTGCCAAAACGAACCACACCCTTCCAGGGTGAAACTTTAAGTAGCGCTCGATCCCCAACCTGGAATTCGAGTAGTTTCCTGTCTTTATCAGCGTATGCTTTCTGACGGTCACGAGCTGCCGCCATGCGTTGTCGTATCTGAGCAATCTTTTCTGTAGTATCAACTACCATTTCTGGACCTGTGATTTGACTATCTCCCACCTCTGCCCAACAGAGAGGTGACCGGCATTTACGCCCGTACAATGCCTCGAATGGAGCAGCTTTAATGCTGGTGTGGTAGCTGTTATTGTATGAAAATTCCACAAGTGGCAGATGTTTTTCCCAACCATTGCCAAAGTCGATTACGCACGCCCGAAGCATGTCTTCTAAAGTTTGAATAGTGCGCTCAGACTGCCCATCTGTCTGAGGATGATAAGCTGTGCTCATGTCTAAACGAGAGCCAAAAGATTTATGCATTGCTTGCCACAGTTCTGAAGTAAAACGTGCGTCACGGTCAGAGATGATGGAGGTGGGCACCCCGTGCCTCGAGACCACTTCTTTTAAGTAAATGTCTGCTAAGGTAGAGAACTTGTCTGTTTCTTTGATAGCCAAAAAGTGAGCAGACTTTGTGAGTCGATCCACGATCACCCAAATAGTATCATTTCCGCGCTGAGATCTAGGTAAGCCAGTAACAAAATCCATGGAAATTTGTTCCCATTTCCATTGTGGTATCTCAGGTTGTTGGAGTGGACCTGAAGGTTTCTGATATTCCACCTTGACTCTCGCACAAGTCAAGCATTTGCTAACGTATGTTGCTATGTGGGCCTTCATGCTAGGCCACCAGTATGTAGTTTTGATATCGTGGTACATTTTATCCGCACCAGGATGTACCGAGTAACGAGACTTATGAGCTTCATCCATTACTAGCTCACGTAAGTTGCCATAAAGTGGAACCCAAATGCGTCCTGTGACATAGTAAGCACCATCTTCCTTTTGTTCTAAACGTTGTCTTGAGCCACGTAGGGCTTCAGCCCTGACATTTTCTGGTTTCAATGCTTCTACCTGAGCATCTCGTATCTGAGAAGGAAGACTAGACTGTATAGTGAGTTGTAAAGCTCGCATGCGCTTAGGCGCGGTGTCCTTTCGACTGAGGGCGTCAGCCACAACATTGGCTTTGCCTGGGTGATACCTGATTGAGCATTCGTAGTCATTTAGCAGTTCGACCCATCGTCGTTGTCGCATATTCAGTTCCTTCTGTTTGAAGATATGCTCGAGGCTTCTGTGATCAGTGTAGATAGCACATTTGGTACCATACAGGTAGTGTCTCCATATCTTAAGTGCAAAAACAACCGCTCCCAGCTCTAAATCGTGAGTAGTGTAATTCCGTTCGTGAATCTTAAGTTGGCGCGAAGCATAAGCAATAACTTTATCCCGCTGCATCAACACACATCCAAGTCCTTGGATAGATGCATCGCAGTAGACTACAAAATCGTCCGTGCCTTCAGGCAATGATAGGATAGGTGCGCTACAAAGTCTATCCTTTAAGTGCTGAAATGTTGTTTCCTGTGCATTACCCCAACGATAAACAACACCCTTCTGCGTCAGTAGTGTAAGTGGCTGAGCAATCTTTGAGAAGTCTTTGATGAACCTTCTGTAATAACCCGCCAAACCCAAGAATTGGCGTATTTCTGTTGGTGTGCGAGGTGCAGGCCAGTTCTTGATCGAATCCACCTTGGATGGATCGACATGAATCCCATCCTTGTTTACCACGTGGCCTAAGAAGTGGACTTCACGGAGCCAGAAGTCGCATTTTGAAAACTTAGCGTATAGTTGTTCCGTTCGAAGAAGTTCCAAAATGAGTCGTAAGTGCTGCTCGTGTTCTTCCTGACTCTTCGAGTAGATCAGGATGTCGTCGATGAAAACAATGACGAACTTGTCGAGGTAAGGTTTGCAAACCCTGTTCATAAGATCCATGAAAACCGCAGGCGCGTTCGTCAACCCGAAAGGCATGACCAGAAACTCGTAGTGGCCGTAGCGTGTTCTGAACGCTGTTTTGGAGACGTCCTCATCCCGGACTCTCAGTTGATGATACCCCGACCTTAGATCAATCTTCGAGTAATAGCTCGACCCTTGCAACTGGTCGAATAAGTCGTCGATGCGTGGAAGAGGATAGCGATTCTTCATAGTCACCTTGTTCAATTCGCGGTAGTTTATACACATGCGGAAGGTACCGTCCTTCTTCTTCACAAATAGTACTGGAGCTCCCCAAGGCGAAGAGCTAGGACGTATGAAACCCTTTTCCAAGAGTTCTTGCAGTTGCTTAGACAGTTCTTCCAGTTCAGTTGGTGCTAAGCGATAAGGTGCGCGAGCTATAGGTGCTGCTCCTGGAGCGAGCTCGATCTGAAATTCGACCTGACGATGAGGCGGTAACCCAGGTAACTCTTCTGGAAACACTTGAGGAAAATCGCGTACCACAGGAATATCCTCAATCTTTTTCTCTTTCTTCGATGTATCTGTAACGAGAGCTAAAACAGCTGTGTGGCCCTTTCGCAAACACTTCTGAGCCTTCAGGAAGGAAATGATGCCACTCACGACACCACTCTTGTCGCCTTGAACTTCGAGAGGTTCTTTACCAGAACGGGGAATGCGAATGATCTTCTCCTTGCATAGGATTTCTGCTCGATTGTTTGAGGTAGCCAATCCATACCAATATCGATGTCGAAACCATCACCCTGACCCATCACGAACACTCGACCCCTGGCACTATTGCCGTCGTTATTACCCCCATGGTTGCCTCCACTATTGTTCCTGTTTCTTCGTTTGTGGTTCTGATTCTGATTCTGGTTCTGGTTCAACTGTGGGTCGTGTCTCTTGAATTAGCCTTCAGCCCCACCCTGATGACATTCCTTGTTACCCTGCTGTTGCTGTTGATTCTGTGGAGCTGTTGGTTGTTGGTGTGGGTTCTGGTTTGCAGGACGTGAGCTTCTACAATCTTTGGCTCCATGACCAAGCTGGTTGCATCATTGACAATGATTTCGGTTGCACTGCCCGCTGCGGTGCAAGTTACATCGTTTGCACTTAGGGTGGTTTCCCATGTATTCACCCTGCCCTTGGCTACTAAAAGGTTGCTGACCAGGACGTTGGTTTTCATCGATCTTTCGCTGCTGTGCCTGGGCTGAACTGAAGTTGAACCCTTGCTGGAGGTTCCATCCCACCTTCTCTTGTTGTTACTGAGAATAGCAGAAGTAGTGATAGCAGTAGTAGCAGCACTGATATGTTTAGGCAGCCTGTTCTGTTCCACTGTCTGGTCTGTGAGGCGATGAGCTAGACACGCAACATCTTGTATGGTAGCAAGGTTAGCAGAAGTCACATAGCTTTGAATTTCTGATACTAAGCATTTGAGGTATAACTCAATGCGTTTACTGGGAGAATTCACCATAGTTGGGCATAACACTGCCAGTTCGTTGAATCGTTTCGTGTATGCTTCTGTCTCTGACCCCGTCATCTTCATGTTAAAGAACTCCACTTTCAGTTTGTGGGTGACATTAAAATCATTCCACGGGGTGGCATTGGCAGCTGCCAGCCCCAGCATCTGAACTTGTGCGTTCCCTCAAGTTAGCGTAGTGCCTTCGAGAGTATCGGTGGCGTACTTCTCCCTGCGTGCCTCAGGGCATTCACACATATTGAAAACCGATTCGATCTTTTCAAACAAATGGAGGAGTCCAACTGCTCCTTCCGTGCCACTGAATGTAGTAGGACGATAGTCCGTGAAAGTTTTGAAACGTGCACACAGGTGGCTGAGCGTTCTGACCTGTCTTGTGCGTAAGAGTAATCGAAATTAAGCACAAGTGTTGAGTTACGAGAGTAGGATCTAAAGATCCTAGAGTAAGTGGTGATGGCAGGTTACACCTCCTGCCTCGGCAGCTGCGAGTGCTGCAGTAACTTGTTCAGTGATCGAAGCCGTCAACTGGGCTTGAGTTAGGTTAACGCGTCCACTCATGATCTTGACATCAAGGAGAACATGTGGGTGAGAGGTTCGCGAATAGTGCGAAGAGAGTGAGCACACAAGTATTCTCGAGCAATAACATATAATAGGTTCTGTAATCTGAGCATACCACGAGCAAAGTTCTATGTAATTCTAGCAAGTAGGTAAAGTAACATGAATAGTAGTACCTATGATGTTGAGCCTTGCACGTGGAGCGAAGCGTCGTTGTGGATCGTTGAGCACTGTTCTGGTTATAGTCTGGTTTTAACAAAAATCGTTTTCCCCTTATTAAAACCGAGTTCTATATAACCAATGGCTCTGATACCAATCTGTCACACCCCCAAAATCCACCTGCGGAGTATCACCGCTTGGGAGCGTGACTGACCAGGATCAAGCCACCAATCATATAGAACAATGTAAAAAGTAAAAGTAATTGCGATTTAACCAAACCAATCCATATGAAAGGTGTTCCAAAACATAAATATGTTATCACTGTTTAGCGGAAGCGTATAAATAAACCCAACATAATAAAGTATGAATTGTCGTAATGTCTAAACAAGTATTCACGATCCTTGTCCACAACGACTGCGCCTCCCGTGCAAGCTTCATAAGTACCTAAGGTCCTGCAAGGCATGTAACAGAGGATCAACAACTAGTTGAGCGAGTTCACAGAAAGTAAATGCGTAATAGTAAGTTCGTATGTAACATGTGGCTCTACTGGGCCGATAGTACGTTCTATTGGTGGGGGCTTCCCATGTTGTATATCTACTAGACTATTCGTAACCATAAGTATCCTTCCCAATCCGAGGATGGTAGTAAGTATAAGTTTACGCAGGTTTTACGTAAGTGCCCTTCCCAACCGAGGACAGTACGTAGCGAGTACGTAGGTTTAGCGCTGGCGTCCTTCCCAATCCGAGGACGGTAGTACGTAGGTTTTACGTAGGTTTAGTGCTGGTGTCCTTCCCAATCCGAGGACAGTACGTAGGCTTTACGTAGAGTTTGGCACAGGCATCCTTCCCAATCCGAGGACCGTGGTAATTAGTCTAGTGGTGATGTAAGTACAAGTAATCATTCAATCCCATTCCCAACCCACCGGGGAATCCCATGCCTTGGTAAGAGTGTGAACTCACCTTGGTTTGCTCGGTATGCTAAGTAAGTGCTCAAATAAATCAATCACGTCCTAGGGTATGCATGTATACGATAATCAGTTCATATTCACGAAGTTGTTCACGTATAACTATAATCACATAAGTACTAAACATGTATTCCATATCATACAAGTCAAGCATATCACTTAACAGCAGTTAATCAATCCAGTTAACATTTGGCATAGTTAAATCAAGTTACAGTGCAAAGTATTCAAATTGGCGAAACACTTTCTTGTTTCGTCGAAACCTTAACTAATCTAGCAAGAAACAAACATCACAACAACCTAGATGCCCTAGTGGCCGACACCTAGCAGCCACCACCCCACCTCATTGGACCAAAAATGCATAACAAGAATGACTAGCCGAAAATAATGAGGTGATCACATGCAACCTAGCCAACAAATCCTATGACATCGCATGCAAGTCTGACCGAATTCATATGCAATATTGATTTAATTGGACCCCAAAGTGATAAATCACATATAACAAGATCAAATCATCATCATACAGGTGCATCAATCATGGGAAAGGAATGAATACAAATCATGGATTTCATAAATAATATAATATGTGCCATTATCAATCATCAAGTCATCCTACGAATCTGTGCCACCGAATTACCCTATATACTATAATACTATCTCATAATTTAACAAGTTATAAATTCAGTATGCCATACATTATCAATCATCGAGGCATCACACATGCATTAAATCATCACTCATTATTTGCATCATAGTCCAGGTCATGTTCATAGTATAGCCATACATTAAGAATGAAAACAAAACAATCAAATCGTGTAAACACTAACCGGACTAGGTATGGTTAAACACAAGGGATCTGGCTTCGGATGTAGAGAGAGTTGAATGGAAAGAGGGTTGCCGTCGTACCAGAGATACTCTAGGGTTTCTATCAGTTATCCCTTTTGCATGGTTTTAAATAAAATCCTATATTTAAATCTCTACTGGGCCGAAGCCCATAAGTTGATTTCGTAGACCTTCGCTGGGAGGGGTAGGGGTGCAAAGGGTCCATGTTGCATCATTTATAAAGTATGGCATTAATGCAAATCATATATCACTTACACACAAATATATTGCACACTTATAAGGCACATCAAGTATAACATATCCGTCACAACATAATTTAACAGATTACAAGCGTGTACTGTGTGAACAAACAGTCTAAACCAATAACGTGCAATTAATGCGAATATGGAATCTCAGAAACTCGGGTTGTCACGTATGGGCACATTGTTTCATTAATTGAACTGTTTGAACCGCCTGGAGCTGTTTGGTCTATGTGAATTGTTTGAACTGTTGAACCGTTTGGATCTGTTTGATTTATGTGAACCGTTTGGACCTGTTTGAACCGTTGGGTTAGGGAAGTGATTAGGTAACAGGGCGAGTGTAATGTGATAAAAGCCTGGTGGATACGCCGCTGGTACTTCCTATATATAAGTGCTTTTAACACATTATATATCGTTGCGTTACCTAGATCACTTGGGAAAATGTTATCAAAACAAAGTTATATTACAAGGTTTTTCTAACAATATAAACAATTCGAGTTTTATTACAAAAACGATTTTTGATCTGGGTCTACATAAACAAATGTTTTGGAGTTAAGATTCATGGCATCGAGGTTTTATAAATTATAACAAATATGTTTTAACTTGGTTATTTCAATTCACTATATAAATACTTTACAAAACTAAGTTTTTCAATATCGAATAACAAAGTTGTTTGAGTTATTTCAAAAGGTAAAACGAGCCATGGATCTGACACTCACATAAAACCTATGTACTCGCCGACATTTTTATGCTGACGTATTTTCACATGTGTTTCAGGTACCATAGTTGGTGATGTTTGATGATGATATTTATGCATGCTCACATAGGAATGGACGAGGCCTTAGTGACTTAATAACAATGAAAGTTGATTTGTTCATGTTTTGTTTCTGGATTCAATACAATGTAATAAACTTAATTCAATAAAACAGAACTTCAATCCATGTGTTATGAAACAATGATTCTGTTACGACACTCCCCGATGTTTCCGCCACAATTTGTTGTTTTACGTGGTCGGGGTGTGACAGAAAAGTTGGTATCAGAGCTCATGGGTATAGGGAATTAGGTTATTAGTAATGCTTTGACCTAGTCTATAACCTTCCTAGGACCCTAACGCGAGTTTACTTGCGTTTAGTCATACAACAATACCGCCGCCTATCTTTAGGTAACAACCGCAACAAGAACACAAATTTTGAATCCGCTTTGAAAACTAATCATCTGTTCTAGGATGATTTATTATAAGGTTTTGAACTTTCCAAGTTTTCAAAATCTCATCAAAGTTTGGGTCTTATTAATGTGAACACGTGCAATCTGGAAGGGTGGATGCCTGTATCCTGAGTTTTCTGTCTAAGGCTAGAGTGTTCGTTCAAATCCACATAATCGGACCAGTCACTCTTACCTGGGAACTCTTGGGATGAGTGTCCACTTATAGGCTAAAGTATGTCTTCGCGATACATTATGAGGACCTATTTACTTTGATGTAGTTTTTATGTGTCATTTGTTTGCTCCATGGTTCGAACAAATGACCATCACCCATGCTTCTTGGTCGGTAATTGTAACATCCTATTCTTACCCAATGCCATTTCACTTGTTTTATCTCATGCTTCCTCTTTTAGAATGCCTCCTCGACGCGACAATCAGATACCTAATGAAGAACTGGCAGCTATCATCATGCAGCAAATGGCTGCTGCAATCCCAAACATCATTGTTCAATGTAACCAAGCCCTCGATAACAACAATAATGCTCCCTGTAACTTCAAAACGTTCAACTCAGCTAAGCCATCAAAGTTTTCTAGGTCTCAAGGAGCAACTGCACTTCTACAATGGTTCGAGAGTCTGGAGAGCACCTTCAGACATGTTCAGTGTCCAAACGAGCGAAAGGTTGAATTCACATCTAGTGTCTTTGAGAAACGAGCTTTAACATGGAGGAATGGTGTGATGAGAGATAGGGGTGCCGAGGTAGCACTGGCTCAAACATGGGAAGAGCTTCGAGCTCTAATGTTGAGGAAATTCTGTCCTCGTCATGAGATTAGGGCATTGGAAAGGGAATTCGACGATCTTAAGCAAGATAGCGGTGAGCATCGAGCCTACACGGACCGTTATGAGGAGTTAAGTCTGTTATGCCCAAACATGGTCACACCTTTGGATAACGCAATCGAAAAGTACATTGATGGCCTCCCTGACTCAGTACAAGACATTGTTACTAGTAGCAACCCCACTACAGTTAGACAGGCCATTGAGCTATCCGCTACCTTGACTGAATCTCAGATCAGGAAAGGTAAACTTTTCCGAAAGGGTGATAAGAAACCAATCGAGGAATCGAAACCAAAGGATGAACAGCCTAAATCCTCCAAGAAGTCAAAGAAGCGAAAGGCTTCTCAGAACTTCGCCATGGTTGCTCACAATGATCAAGCTGTTCCCAACCAACCAGCTCAACCCCCTGCTAGGAAGCCATACAATGGAACTGCATCCTTGTGCAACCAATGTAACCTTCATCATCATGCCAGTGTGAAGTGCCGCAAATGCCTAATTTGTGGACTTATAGGGCATACAGCTAGGGTTTTCCGAGCTGCAGCTGCACCAAATCAAGCTGGCAACAATCCTGCTCAAGCTTTTTTTCCACCAGGTTCTTGCTTCAACTGTGGTGAGATGGGCCATTTTCGAAGGAATTGCCCAAAGCTTGCTAATGCGAATCCAGCGCAGGGATAAGCATCTGACTGATTAGAAGACGACGTTGATTAGAAATAATCAAGCCTTATGTATTATTTTCTTTTGTTGTCAAGGTCTATGAAACAGTTGTTGTTGTTGTTTATAAATAAATCTTTTATTTACATTGCAATGTACAAATGTGGTTGCATGTATAAACAACAAATCCCCTACAATACCGAAAATCAAGGAATCGTATTCCTTGAAGAGCAACCTACTCCCAAAATTCTTCCATTTTATGATCTCTTGCGTTTTCCACGAAAATCCTAAGTACCCGTTTCTTCGAAGGAAACGAAGTACAAGGAGCAAGTTACAACTCTGGATGAATACCCAAAGTATCACAATAAATCCTTAATAGGGTACCTGAGGGTATTTCCGTAAGTCCTTAATTGTTGTGTACCTTAATTCGAATGTTACGTTTCCTTGTAAACGAAATCAAATTTTTGGAAGATCATCCTATCTTTTCAGATAGATTCTTAAGGACGTTGAAGTCTATCGACTGGGTTCCTGGTGTACCTTGAATACCCTTGTTTAAATCGATAACAAGTTAATAACAATTAATATCAAGATAATAACAAATTTATAACCAAGAAAACAATTATGTGTTTATGTGTTGGCCTAATCAAAGTTGTCTCGACCTTGTTTATCAAATTCTATCCCCTTCACATTATAAAACAAACTGTGATTACTATGCAAGGAATTACGTAATTATGGATGCATACATAATTATGGAATTTAGTGCACAGAAACCACATCAAGTTTTGTCTTGTGTCTAGAGTTAACTCTATTTATTTCCATTTCTGATAAAGCATCCGTTGAGGAAAAATGAACTAGCTATTCATTTTTCACTTCTGAAAGAATATCCGTTGAGGGAAATGAATATCCTTTTGTTTACCTCTTCATTTCCATTTCTGAAGAATACCCGTTGAGGAAAATGACTCCGTCTGTTCGTTTTCATTTCTGAAGAATATCCGTTGAGGGAAATGAATATCCATTTGTTTAATCCTTCATTACCATTTCTGAAGAATACCCGTTGAGGAAAATGACTCCGTCCGTTCGTTTTCGTTTCTGAAGAATATTCGTTAAGGGAAATGAATATCCTTTTGATTATTCCTTCATTTCCATCTCTGAATAATATCCGTTGAGGAAAATGACTCCGTCCGTTCATTTTCGTTTCTGAAGAATATCCGTTAAGGGAAATGAATATCCTTTTGATTATTCCTTCATTTCCATCTTTGAAGAATATCCGTTAAGGAAAATGACTCCGTCCGTTCATTTTCATTTCTGAAGAATATCCGTTAAGGGAAATGAATATCCTTTTGATTATTCCTTCATTTCCATCTCTGAAGAATATCCGTTGAGGAAAATGAGTCCGTCCGTTCATTTTCGTTTCTGAAGAATATCCATTGAGGGAAATGAATATCCTTTTGATTATTCCTTCATTTCCATTCATGAAGAATACCCATTGAGGAAAATGACTCCGTCCGTTCATTTTTGTTTCTGAAGAATATCCGTTGAGGGAAATGAATATCCTTTTTATTATTCCTTCATTTCCATTTCTGAAGAACCCGTTGAGGAAAATGACTCCATCAGTTCATTTTCGCTTCTGAAGAATATCCATTGAGCGAAATGACAGGATTATGCCTTGCATATCTTTGATGGGTTACTCTATGCAAATAGATAACACCCTAGATTCCATGCAAGACAATTATTTAACACAACGTCACAGACAGACTCCTACGAATAAATTTCGGGACGAAATTTCCTAAAGTAGGGGAGATTGTGACATCTATGTCTCTTCGACCACCAAACAAATACCAAATCAATGAAATATTGTGTTTCATACTTGGGATTTGTAAAAATATGTGTATCGTTGGCACATATCAATTCTTGTTCGATTTCGAGCTTTAAATCGCTTTCTGGAAGGTTATAAGCGAACTGATGCGTAAATATAACCAATTTAATGCAAAAAACACTCCGGAACATTGAAATAGGCTTAACATACCTTAAATAACCTTTACATAACTTAGAAATAAGTTTTGGACGGTTTAGTGTGTCGAAATCAAGTTTATTCGATCGCAGGGACTATTTGCGTCAAACTGCAAAAGTATACCGAATCGAATGGTATCGAACATTCCAGAACTTGATCATAAGTTAAATATGCCCAAAATATCCTTTACAGAGCTTAGAAATAGGCTTTGAGGTGTTTGGTGTAACACCTGTGCCTCCACGGCCATCAAACAAATACTGTAGCAATGAAATATTGTATTTCATACTTGGGATTTGTAAAAATATGTGTGTCATTTGCACATATCAATTTTTGTTCAATTCCAAACTCTAAATCACTTTCTGGAAGGTTATACGCGCACCGATGCGTAAATATAACCAGTTTAAATGCAACAAACACTCCGGAATAGTGACATTGGCTTAACATACCTTAAATAACCTTTACATAACTTAGAAATAAGTTTTGAAGGCTTTGGTATGGCAAAAACAAGTTAATTCGCTTACAGGGACTAAACTTGATAAACTGCGAAAGTATGATGATTCGTACTGGAACAGACATTCCAGAACATGACCATAAGTTAAACACACCTTAAATATCCTTTACATAGCTTAGAAATAGGCTTTGAGGGGTTCGGTGTGCTAAAATAAACTGTTGGATCATTCAGGGACTAAAAGTGTCAAAAAGTGCACAAGTTTGCATTTTCGCACATAACTTACGTTCTGAATACATCCGGACATCCAAAAATTTATATAAGCATGACTATATTATATTGTAGTGTTCGCCATAAGAAAAATCCATTCGTCGCGCAATTTGGATCGTTTTTCGCGCTTGTGCGCATTCCATCGTAATTAAGCAAACATCACGTTCATACGACCAAACGAACCATCATCCGACATATTTTTGAGCATGTTTCATGTCCACAATGTTTAGGAAACATTTTAGGGCCTTAAAGTTGGCTTTACGGGCCTTAGAAGTGTCGGAAATGCCTTAAAACACGTGCAGGGACCAAAACTGTAACTTCTGAAACTTGTTTCTGATCTGTGACTCCCAGGCGGCCCGCCTGAGTTTCTACACACGCTGAAGCGGGACGCGTCCACCTTCTGGACCAGATTAAATGTTTCTAACATCAGTTTGCGGTTGTTTGATCCTCGCCCACACATTCTAAATTGTCTAGTCAGCTGATAAGAACCAATATTTAGTTACCACAACTTGCCAACACATGTACGAATGGGATTCAAGCACGTTTTCCATGAAACGATCTTAACGGTTCGAGTATTCCTATAAATACCCAACCCATTCAACCTCATTTCTCACAAGAATCTGGATTTGAGAGCTCTAAGTTGAAACCATTGTTTCATACCTGAGTTCTTGGATCGAGATTAGCATTCGGGGACCCTTCGTAAGTATTCTTTCGTTCTTTTATTGCTTTTCGAGTCTTTCGAGTCTGAAAGTCAAACTTTGTTTGACTTTCTGCGTTGACTAGTTATGGTCAATGCGAAGTTCGTTTGAACTTCGCAACGTGAGTGTAATCACGTTGGTTATAGTCCCTTGGGACTATGCCTACTGATTACCACGTTGTCTAGGGTCGTAGGGTAAGCGATCTAATAAATCGCTTATACCTCGAACCCGACCCAGTTTGGTCGATCATTAGGATCCGACCAAATACATTAGGTGACCATAGTGTATAGGGAATAACCTTCCGAGGTTATACCCTATGGTCACATCGTTTGAGTAGTTGTATGATAGGTAGTTTATATGCCTTAGGTAAATTACCAGAATACCCTTTTCATGCATAATTGGTAATTAAGCATATGTAAACTAAACTTTTGTCACATAACTGATTATGTAACATGTTTAGTCATATAACACTTGCCATTGGACTAGTTAGGCGTTCCGAACGCGTTTCACGCGAACGACGCGTTAAAGTAGCATAAGCTACCTAAACGGGTCGTAATGGGTCGTAAACAATTAGATTAAGGTTTCAATTAGTATGTAGGCTTTGTTAAACCATAGGACACGAGTCTCTATACTCGTTTGGTTTACGAACCCTCATTCTATAAGATCTTCCGATTTAGGTCCGGTTTATTAACATAGTTACCTATATTAGGTGCCGTTTGATATCCGCGATCTCTAGCATTGTTTGGTTGTTACTCAAGGACTACTGAGCAATCTCAAGTGAGTACATAGACCCCTCTTTTACTGTTTTCCAAACGTTTTGGGGTGGAACACATGTGCCTACTTGTTACTTTCATGCTTTCCATGTTTTCATATCATATGCTTATTATGTTCAATAGTACACTTATAGTACATGATTTCATTGTGTTCATGCTAGGTGTGCCCATTGTGTGCATTACTTAGTACATCGTTTTACATCACATCACATCACATGCTACGTATGTCTATTGTTGCATACTTAGTACAGGTCACATGCTACGTATGTCTATTGTTGCATACTTAGTACAGGTCACATGCTACTTATGTCTATTGTCGCATACTTAGTACATTTTCATTTCTTCACATGCTTACATTTTGGTATGACATTTGGTTTGTTTACAATGGAACAATACATTCATTAACATTAGCTACGCCGTTCGTTAGTAGGTAGTGGTACCATAGGAATTGACAACTCCCGTTCCTGAAATCCCAGGGAAAGGGGATTGGAAGGAATGACCGAATTCGATATACATGAAGCACATATAATCCTTTAAGTCATTTAAGGGTTTATCGCCACAGTCTCAAGGCTTGGATGTATGCATTATAACGATACCGCATAAATGTTCAAATTCAGTATAGCATGCATATCCATAATACATAACATTTTAACATGATTTACATTGATTATGCATTTCCACAGAACATAACTTTGATTTAAACCAAGTTTTACTTCAATACTATGTTCTTGTGCATATGGTTTAGTTGATACATTTCGCTAGCCATACATATCATTTTAGTTACACAATACATGATTTACATTTTGACATAAACATTTTGGTACATTTCAATACATTTGACAATTGGTTTAAACATAGACATCTTACATTGTTGGTTTGGTTTGAGTAAGTGATTAAGTAACGAGGCGTGTATAATATGATACAAGCATGGTGGATACGCCGCTGGTACTTCCTATATATAAGTGTTTGTATGGTATTACATATCGTAGCGTTATTTGAATCATTTCAGTTTATGACATATAACATTTTATACAAATAACATACTTTTCACAATACATTGTTTTACAAACAACTTAACTTATACAAATTCATTTTACATGGTTATTCATTTAACCATGCATTATTCTCTTACTTATACGTATCATCTAAACTTATTGTTTTTCAAATGATTTACAAAGACAAATCAAATTACAAGGTTCATGACTAAACATTTTCTTAAATAGAAGTCATGAATCTTATTTTCACAAAACCTATGTACTCGCCGGCATTTTTATGCTGACGTACCTATTTTCACATGTGTTTTCAGGATATGAAGCATAGGATTGATCAAGATACACATAGGCGGACATGGGCCTTAGTGACAATAAAAGATGCAAGACTAGTTGATTATGTTGTATTTCCTTGTTTGTTAAGACATTGTAACACTTTTAATCAATAAAACGAAACTTCAATTGCCATGGATTTGAAACAATTAATTCTGTTACAACACTCCCCGACATTTCCGCCACGTTTTGTATGTTCTACGTGGTCGGGGTGTGACAGAAAAGTTGGTATCAGAGCTCATGGTTATAGGGAATTAGGTTATCAGTAACACTTTGACCTAGTCTATAACCTTCTTAGGACCCTAACGCGAGTTTACTTGCGTTTAGTCATAAAACAATACCGTCACCTATCCTTAGGCGACGACCACAACAAGAACATAAATTTCAAAACCGCTTTAAAAACTAATCATCTGTTCTAGGATGATTAATTACTAGGTTTTGAACCCTCTATTGTAAGGTTTTGAACTCTCTATTATATGGTTTTGAACCCCTTTGAGTTTTCAAAATCTCGTCAAGGTTTTGGGTTTTAAATAATGTGAACACGTGCAAACTGGAAGGGTGAATGCCTGTATTCTGCGTTTTCTGTCTAGGCAAGCACTTCGTATACATCTCATCAGACGCGAGACCAGTTGTACTTACCTGGGAATTCTTGGAATGAGTGTTCACTTATAGGCGAGCATGTCTTCGCGATACATTATTTTTGACCCATTTACTTTGATTTGTCACCGTCTCATTTGTTTGCCTTATGTAACAAACAAATGATCACAATTTTCATTCGTTACCATTCTGTATTGATTATCCAATAAATTTTCACTCGTTTCTTCCTATGTCTTTCATTTTCTTCTAGAATGTCTATTCCTCTCAGCACTGGTCAAATGTCCGAGCAAACAGCCAAATTTGCCCAGCAAATAGGCGAGGTGATTCTGGAGTCTGTGGATTTAGGCATTGCTATGTCTCGCCTCAACAATGAAGCCTCTCGTCTCAACAATGAAGCCACTCAGGAGCCACCAAAGGAGGCAGAAGTCAAGCCAGCACCACCAGCCAAGAAACCAATCGTGGAATCAAAGACCATGGATGAACGATCCCCTAAGAAGTCAAAGAAGCGAAAGGCTTCTCAGAACTTCGCCGTGGTCGCTCACAATGGTAAAGCCTTCCCCAACCAACCAGCTCAACCCCCTGCTAGGAAGCCATACAATGGAACTTCACCCTTGTGCAACCAATGTAGCCTTCATCATCAGGCTAGTGTGAAGTGCCGCAAATGCCATATTTGTGGACTTATAGGTCATACGGCAAGGGTCTGCCCAACTACAGCAGTACCAAATCAAGCAGGACCCATCCGGGTGGCAACACCACCTGTTAAGAAGCGATACAAGGGAACAGCCCCAATATGCGACAAATGTAATGCACACCACTTAGCTCACCTACAGTGTCGTTTGTGTGCATCATGTGGGCGAATTGGTCACCTAGCAAGTGCTTGTCGATTTACCCTAAATCAAAGTGGTCCAAACCAACCACAAGCCAACTCTGCTCAAACTCGTTTCTCACCAGGGTCTTGCTACAACTGTGGCGAGATGGGCCATTTCCTAAGGGATTGCCCAAAGCTTGCTAATGCAAATTTGACCCACGGATGAACAGTTGGCTGAGTAGAAGATGTTGCTGTCTTATGCTTTTGTTTCTTTCGTTTACTAGTAATGTGAAACAATCTGTCTCGTTCATAAATAAAAGTCGTTGTTCGCAATTCTGATATACAAGTATAATTACATGTGTCTATGGCATTTCCCTATAATACCTGTATTAAGGAACTATGTTCCTTACAAACTACTCTTGTGATTCTCTCTTTCAAATGATCGCTCATGAGTCCCTCAAAAATTTAAGTATTCGTTTCATTCTAAGAAACAAAGTACAGAAAATAAAGTGACATTATGAGTGATCATGCTTCTGCACATCTGTGCCTTTGGATCCTTGGTTAGATAACTAAGGGTGTTTTCAAATCTCATACCCATTACGTTTTGATTTTTTTCAACATACACAGTACAAGTATTTCAACACAATCTTCGTGATCTCAAAACATTTCATATAGTTTGAAAACAATTTTTTTTCTAAGATGCATTGTCTATGTTATTTCAAAAACATTGGCCATGTTATCAAAACCAACCTTTCTAATTTCAAAATATTTCATATAGTCTGAAGACAATATTAACACAATACATTTTCTTATCAAGTGCATGATTTCGAAAAGCATCATTCATGTCTTTCAAAAACCTTATAAAAAATTTCAAAATTCATCTCGCATGATTTTAAAACATTTTTAAATATATCTATCTAATACACCTACTTTATGATTTCAAAAGTATTATATATGAGGTTTCAAAAACGTTAAACACATTTTTCTTAAAGGAACCCCATGCATAGTTTTCAAAAATACTTTCCTCATACATTGACTTAACCTTCAAATTCTGCTTCATATGTCGCCTTGACATATCAAGCATCTCAACTTTATAAGCATTTTACATCATGTTTTGACCTAAGCACATCCAGTGCAAGGTTTCAAAACATCTTCAACTTTTAAATCCATATGGGATCTTTTTATTTTCACAATTAGATCCTTGTGGATAATTGTTATACAAATCAGAGTCCTTAATTGGATTCCTTATGTACCTAAATTCGAACATTTCGGTTCCTTTTAATCGAAAACAAATTTTTCTTTTAAAAATCTTTCTATCTTTATAGTTAGATTCTTGATAACGTTTAAAGTACCAAATGAAATCCACGAAATGGATTCCTAGTGCGCTTTAAATGCATGTACGCAATTAACAAGACAAATTAATAAACAATCTTTGTGGTTATACGACTATGTGTTTATTCATCTTATGTTTTCTTTTATGCATTTTGTGTTTTAGTATACTCTGGATATTCGTTATCCAAATCCTCGCAGGATCTTTCATATCTTCATATGAGGGATTCGTAGCAGGATATTCAAAAGGTACTACCTTAAATCCTTATTGGGCTTCTATGTAATAGTTAAGACCCTTGGGTTATATAGTACCATTCCATGATTCATAAGAGACCCTTTAGTGGTCTAGTCAAAAAGATTGATTCACAATTTGGTTAAAGAACGACATCTAGTGATGTAGCTGAACAGACTCCTTGATAGTCTATTTAGATCATTTATTGATTTAATTAAAAGGATTCTATGGCGGTCTAGTCACACTCATCACAGGATTGTTCATTTGGTTTTCCCCTACACATTATAAAATAGACTGTGTGAACTGTGCAAGGAATTGTCTGATTATGGACGCGTACATAATTATGAAATTTAGTGCACAGAAACCCAGTAAGGTTTATTATGTGTAAGAACCGATAGTGACAACAATAACAAAATGAGAACGATGTAATGGAGGTACGGTGGACGCACTAATGACGCTTCATATACTTGTATATAAGTGTCCCTCTTACATTACAAGCATGATGTTATTAAAGTTACTAGAAGTTCAGAACCCTAACCAATGTTGTTCTATCTTTTCAACTTCATGTTTTAAACTCTCACAAGTTTCCTCTAAATAAATTTCGGGACGAAATTTCCTAAAGTAGGGGAGACTGTAACACCTGTGCCTCCACGGCCATCAAACAAATACTGTAGCAATGAAATATTGTATTTCATACTTGGGATTTGTAAAAATATGTGTGTCATTTGCACATATCAATTTTTGTTCAATTCCAAACTCTAAATCACTTTCTGGAAGGTTATACGCGCACCGATGCGTAAATATAACCAGTTTAAATGCAACAAACACTCCGGAATAGTGACATTGTCTTAACATACCTTAAATAACCTTTACATAACTTAGAAATAAGTTTTGAAGGCTTTGGTATGGCAAAAACAAGTTAATTCGCTTACAGGGACTAAACTTGATAAACTGCGAAAGTATGATGATTCGTACTGGAACAGACATTCCAGAACATGACCATAAGTTAAAAACACCTTAAATATCCTTTACATAGCTTATAAATAGGCTTTGAGGGGTTCGGTGTGCTAAAATAAACTTTTGGATCATTCAGGGACTAAAAGTGTCAAAAAGTGCACAAGTTTGCATTTTCGCGCATAACTTACGTTCTGAATACATCCGGACATCCAAAAATTTATATAAGCATGACTATATTATATTGTAGTGTTCGCCATAAGAAAAATCCATTCGTCGCGCAATTTGGATCGTTTTTCGCGCTTGTGCGCATTCCGTCGTAAATAAGCAAACATCGCGTTCATACGACCAAACGAACCATCATCCGACATATTTTTGAGCATGTTTCATGTCCACAATGTTTAGGAAACATTTTAGGGCCTTAAAGTTGGCTTTACGGGCCTTAGAAGTGTCGGAAATGCCTTAAAACACGTGCAGGGACCAAAACTGTAACTTCTGAAACTTGTTTCTGATCTGTGACTCCCAGGCGGCCCGCCTGAGTTTCTGCACATGCTGAAGCGGGCCACGTCCGCCTTCTAGACCAGATTAAATGTTTCTAACATCAGTTTGCAGCTGTTTGATCCTCACCCACACATTCTAAATTGTCTAGTCAGCTGATAAGAACCAATATTTAGTTACCACAACTTGCCAACACATGTACGAATGGGATTCAAGCACGTTTTCCATGAAACGATCTTAACGGTTCAAGTATTCCTATAAATACCCAACCCATTCAACCTCATTTCTCACAAGAATCTGGATTTGAGAGCTCTAAGTTGAAACCATTGTTTCATACCTAAGTTCTTGGATCGAGATTAGCATTCGGGGACCCTTCGTAAGTATTCTTTCGTTCTTTTATTGCTTTTCGAGTCTTTCGAGTCTGAAAGTCAAACTTTGTTTGACTTTCTGCGTTGACTAGTTATGGTCAATGCGAAGTTCGTTTGAACTTCGCAACGTGAGTGTAATCACGTTGGTTATAGTCCCTTGGGACTATGCCTACTGATTACCACGTTGTCTAGGGTCGTAGGGTAAGCGATCTAATAAATCGCTTATACCTCGAACCCGACCCAGTTTTGTCGATCATTAGGATCCGACCAAATACATTAGGTGACCATAGTGTATAGGGAATAACCTTCCGAGGTTATACCCTATGGTCACATCGTTTGAGTAATTGTATGATAGGTAGTTTATATGCCTTAGGTAAATTACCAGAATACCCTTTTCATGCATAATTGGTAATTAAGCATATGTAACCTAAACTTTTGTCACATAACTGATTATGTAACATGTTTAGGCATATAACACTTGCCATAGGACTAGTTAGGCGTTCCGAACGCGTTTCACGCGAACGACGCGTTAAAGTAGCATAAGCTACCTAAACGGGTCGTAAACAATTAGATTAAAGTTTCAATTAGTATGTTGGCTTTGTTAAACCATATGACACGAGTCTCTATACTCGTTTGGCTTACGAACCCTCATTCTATCAGATCTTCCGATTTAGGTCCGATTTATTAACATAGTTACCTATATTAGGTGCCGTTTGATATCCGCGATCTCTAGCATTGTTTGGTTGTTACTCAAGGACTACTGAGCAATCTCAAGTGAGTACATAGACCCCTCTTTTACTGTTTTCCAAATGTTTTGGGGTGGAACACATGTGCCTACTTGTTACTTTCGTGCTTTCCATGTTTTCATATCATATGCTTATTATGTTCAATAGTACACTTATAGTACATGATTTCATTGTGTTCATGCTAGGTGTGCCCATTGTGTGCATTACTTAGTACATCGTTTTACATCACATCACATCACATGCTACGTATGTCTATTGTTGCATACTTAGTACAGGTCACATGCTACGTATGTCTATTGTTGCATACTTAGTACAGGTCACATGCTACTTATGTCTATTGTTGCATACTTAGTACATTTTCATTTCTTCACATGCTTACATTTTGGTATGACATTTGGTTTGTTTACAATGGAACAATACATTCATTAACATTAGCTACGCCGTTCGTTAGTAGGTAGTGGTACCATAGGAATTGACAACTCCCGTTCCTGAAATCCCAGGGAAAGGGGATTGGAAGGAATGACCGAATTCGATATACATGAAGAACAAATAATCCTTTAAGTCGTTTAAGGGCGAATTCGATATACATGAAGAACAAATAATCGTAGCGTTATTTGAATCATTTCAGTTTATGACATATAACATTTTATACAAATAACATACTTTTCACAATACATTGTTTTACAAACAACTTAACTTATACAAATTCATTTTACATGGTTATTCATTTAACCATGCATTATTCTCTTACTTATACTTATCATCTAAACTTATTGTTTTTCAAATGATTTACAAAGACAAATCAAATTACAAGGTTCATGACTAAACATTTTCTTAAACAGAAGTCATGAATCTTATTTTCACAAAACCTATGTACTCGCCGGCATTTTTATGCTGACGTACCTATTTTCACATGTGTTTTCAGGATATGAAGCATAGGATTGATCAAGATACACATAGGCGGACATGGGCCTTAGTGACAATAAAAGATGCAAGACTAGTTGATTATGTTGTATTTCCTTGTTTGTTAAGACATTGTAACACTTTTAATCAATAAAACGAAACTTCAATTGCCATGGATTTGAAACAATTAATTCTGTTACAACACTCCCCGACATTTCCGCCACGTTTTGTATGTTCTACGTGGTCGGGGTGTGACATTTGGTGTGCAAAAATAAACTTTTGGGTCAAATAGAGACTAAAAGCGTCAAAAAGTGCACAAGTTTGCATTTTCGCGCATATCTTACGTTCTGAATATATCCGGACAACCAAAAATTTATGTAATCATTAAAATATTTTATTTTAGTGATTGGTATGATAAAATTCCATTCTTCGTGTAATTTGGATCGTTTTTCGCGTCCGTTCGTGTTTCGTCGTAATTAACCGAACAACGCAACCGTACGGCCAAACGAACCGACATCCGAGATATTTTTGAGCATGTTTCATGTTTCCTATTCTTTAACTTCATTTTAGATCTTTTAAATAGGGTTAACGGGGCTTAAACGTGCCAAAAATGCATCGAAAATCAAGTTTGTGACAAACATGGACCATTTCTGACATTTTTTGAAAGATGGCCCAGGCGGGGCGCGTAGCCCAAGGTGTCTGCTTATGCGGCCCGTGTAAATAGCCTAGATCAGAAAACTTGTTTTTCAATTCAACAGCTGGTTTCATGGGTTTTGCACATGGTTTCTTCATACTTGAAGCTTCTTTTGGGCACCCATGGTAATCTAATTCAGTGGGCACACATGGATGGTTGAGATTGAAGCTTGTTTATCGAGGAACGATCTTAACGGTGGGCCAAAATCTATAAATACCCACCTAGAATTCATTTGTTCCTCATACTTTGATCTGAATATTCTCTAAGTTGAAGCTCAAAGCTTCATACCTGAGAATTCTTAGATCAAATCTTCTTAGCTTGGAACTTTTGTAAGTATTCTTTCGTGCTTTTATGCGTTTTTAAGCGAAAGTCAAACAGTGTTTGACTTTCTGCTTTGACTAGTCTTTGGTCAACACAAAGTTCGTTTGAACTTTGCAACGTTAGCGTAATCACGATGGTTATAGTCCCGTGTGACTATACCTACTGATTACCACGTTAATTAGGAGTAGTGCCGAGTCATAGTTTCGGTCAAAATGTGCGTTTATGCGTATTTTGCAACCAAACTATTCTTGGGTATCAAAACCCTTTGTTTTGAAATCAAACCTATTTTCAAACTTCATTAAACATGTTTTAACATGTTTAACTCGTCACTTTTAGATTAGTGCTTATATAGGGTCGTAAGATAAGCGGTCTAAACAACCACTTAGACTTTCGAACCCAACCCCTTTGGTCGACCATTAGATCCGACCAAACACAATTTATGACCATAGTTGTATAGGGAATAACCTTCCGAGGTTATACCTTATGGTCACTTCGTTTAGTTAGTTGTATGATAGGTAATTATATGCCTTAGGAAAAATGACCAAAATGCCCTTTTTACGCCTAATTTCATTCTAAGCATATGTAACACAAATATTGGCATCTAAACTGATTAGGCAACATTATTAGACATGTTAAGGCATATAATACTTGTCATAGGACTAGTTAGGCGGTCCAAACGCGTTTTACGCGAACGGCGCGTTAAAGTAGCATAAGCTACCTAAACAAGTCGTAATGTAGTTACCTATTTCGTTTTGGTATGTAGGCTTTATTAAACCATATCATATGAGTTCCAACACTCATTTGGTTTACGAAACCTCATCCTATCCGATCTTCCAATTTAGGACCAGTTATTAATGTAGTTACCTATATTAGGTGTCGTTTGATTTCCGTGATCCCTCTAGCTTTGCTTGATTGTTGTTCAACACTTCTATGCATCCTCAAGTGAGTACATAGTCCCCTCTTTTACTGTTTTTAAACTGTTTTGGGGTGAAACACATGTGCCTACTTGTACTTTCGTGCTTTTCATGCTTTTATATCATATACTTGCTATGTTCATTAGCACGCATATAGTACATGATTTCATTATGTTTTGCTATGTATTTTCACTTACTATGCTAGCACATTGATTTTCATATATTACATTATGTTGCATATGCCATCCAATATATGGACACATTGTTTCATTAATTGAACTGTTTGAACCGTCTGGAGCTGTTTGGTCTATGTGAATTATTTGAACTGTTGAACCGTTTGGATCTGTTTGATTTATGTGAACCGTTTGGAACTGTTTGAACCGTTGGGTTAGGGAAGTGATTAGGTAACGGGGCGATTGTAATGTGTCACACCCCTATTTTCCACGTGTCACCGGTGGGCCCGGTGGGGAGTATAGTGACGTAGTTGGTATCATCATAGACAAACAACACAATGTAATAATGCACAGCGGAAGCAAAGATAGAATCATTTCAACTTTAATAAAGCGTAATAATAAATATCACTGATAGTTGAAACGGATCCACAGGCGGATCAGAATAAAATAAGATATTGTTCAACAGTTTAATGCCGTCCAAGCTTGCGAGACTTATTGTGGACGCTCTAGAAGACAGCCAGCCTATTACGTGTAGTACCTGCACTTAACCTTTTGGGAAAAATACGTCAGTTTACACTGGTAAATACAAATTAACTGACTCATTTTAAAATGATTGAAAATTGATTTGAATGCTCATGGCACAAAATATTTTATAACTTGGGATAATTATATTACATAATCTTGTAAAGGATTTACATGTTACTTATGCGTTCAGTAGCCCGGTTCGTGCCGGGTTAAAGATCAATAGACACACCACAATATTGAGTTATACACTTGACAGGTGTACGCCTACACCCCGTGCTCAGGTCGTGGCCATCTCGTAAGATAATGCCGAGGATATCCGGGACATGGTCATTAACCCCCCAAAGGCTTTAAGCAAACAAAACACACAATCAAAACATAGCATCTCAATAAATTTAACCACTATTCGATTAAAGAATTTAATGCTAGACCAAGCGGTATTTTATATACCGTACCCCAAGCCCGTATAGGGAAAATAAGTTAAAAGTATTTACCTTGGTAAGTATTTATCTCAACAAGCAAAAAGGCAGGTAGCTTTTACCGGTGCTCCTAATCTGGAACGAAGGTTTATAAATAACCTATTAGATTTCTAACGGTCTTTATTTAAGCTAAAGCTTAGACCGGTTATTAAAAAGGACGAAACGGTTTAAACGCAAGATTAAGCGAAGACCGGATAGAATGTGATTTAGACCCGACAAGTTGGAATACTTGTTTAATATGGGTATACTAAGTACATTCTGGATTTTGAGACAAAAATGATAATGTTTGACCCGTCTCGGTCAATTTATGCAAACTAGTTACATAAACCGAACCGAACGCGAAAAGAGCGTTACGGGTAGCCATAAGAGTCATATGCAAGTTCCCAGAGATAATATGCTATAAATATGATATAACATCAGTGAGTTATTTCCTATTATACCCAAAACGGATTTAAACACAATTCATGCCTCAAAAGGGCATTTTGGTCTTTTTAAAGTATGTAAAAGAGTTAAATTAGAAATCTGAGTTACAGGTCTGGTTTGAACAGCAAACATACTAAATTTAACATATTATAACAGTAGGGTATGGCCCATATATGAAACTTATCATTTAAAATCAAACTATGCTCGTTAGGGGTATTTTGGTAATTTTACAAGGGCTTAAAATGTTTGCAGGTAATTGGAGGAGACAACCTAGATCAGTTGAAGAATTATCGGAGATGCAGGATCTGGTGCGCCTCTTACACGGGTTTAAACTTACCGATAGAGAAGACAGGTGGGTGTGGATTGATGGGGCTAAGGGTCCTTTCTCGGTGGCCGATTGTAAAAGAATTTTAAAATCTAATGTTCCAGCGGTTAATGGGTTCTCTTTGAAGTGGGAAGCTTGGGTCCCGTTAAAAATCAATCTCCTTTCGTGGCGGGCTGGTAGGTATAAACTGCCTACTCGGGTGGCGTTGATACGACGTAGAGTCAACATTCCAGATTCGCTATGTCCTTTTTGCAGCCTGTGTGACCAAGACGTTAATCACTTGATGGTTGGGTGTGGTCTCGCATACGGCGTGTGGAGTTCGATATGCAAGTGGTGTAAGTTAGACCCATTCTTTGCTTATGATTATGACGATGTGTTAAAGTTATATAAAAATGTGCATGCTGGCAAGTGGCGGAAAAAGATCGTTAGAGGCATTGTAATGACTACGGCTTGGGCTATTTGGAACGCTAGGAATAAGAAGATATTTCGAAACAAAGATATCAAAGTGGCAGATGTCGTGGCTGAGGTGAAGTCCAAGACTTTTTTATGGCTAAAGTATAGGTCGAAATATAAAGACATTGTTTGGAATGATTGGGCTTCCTATCCGTTGTACATGTGTATTTAGTTTTGGCGGTTCTCGGTTTTGAGGGCTTGCCGTTTTTTAATGAAAGTTAATGTTAAAAAAAAACAAGGGCTTAAAATGTCAAAATTTGGAATCTGAGTTTATAAACTTATACTTACTGTTATTTTATAAAAATATACTAAAAACATCAGTAGGTATCAACCTTATAGATTTAATATGATTATAGTACATACTATGCGATAAAAATGCGTAAAAAGGCGATTTGGAGCCGTTTCCGGGTTTGTAAAAGAATTCTGATATTTTTATATTTCCAGAAGGCTCAAAGTATTATATTTAACAAATAAAATCAGTAGAAAAAGGTTTGGGGTCAAAAGGATTTATAAAACTCGTTTTATAGCCTAAAAGGGCAAATTCGGTATTTACCGAATTAAACTTAGAACCCTATGTTATGATCAGCCAAAAATAAAATAAAAATCTTTAAAAATCCTAAAGTATTATATAATATCAGTGAGTAAAAAGTTTTATATGAAAAAGTGGGTTTAAGTGGGTTATATGCTAATTACGCCGTTTAAGTAACATAAAGCTTGTAATTTACGATAATGAGCATAATTCTTATTCTGGACCTCAAACTGATATGAAATTTTCGGTGCAAGTTTATATATCAGTATCAAACATTTCTACTCTTTCACTTTTTCAAAAATCACGTTTTATAGCAAAAAGGGCAAAATAGTCATATTTAAGCATAAACCGGTAACATGCATATGAATCGGTTAAACATGGAACCAAGATGTAAAATTCCAGAGAGTTAAACATATATGAAAGTTGGTCTAAAATATGCTCTAATGCAGATCTTAACATGCATGTACGGATCAGAACCGATAGTCAAAGAAAAAGTCAATTTATGAGACTTTCGGTTCCGATTCGGGTGTAATACAGAAAATTGTCGAGTCGATCATGGAGAAACATGTTCTTACATTAATTACAAAGTTATTTTGATGATCAAACAGGTTGCATGTAGCCTACATTGTTAATCAAGCTTATTTTTGCAAAAACACATTCTGTTGACTTTTTACGAAATGCTTTGACTCGAAAATTAGCATATTTAGAGTGTGAATCTGATAATACCCTTTTAGGGGTTTGTTACACACATAATGTCACACCCTGGCTTTGCGGAAGCGTGGTAAATTTTGGTGTGACTTCTTAATACCATAGCTTAATCATACCAAAGCTATATGAGTTAAAAACATGCAAGATCATCCATTAAGTTTTTGAAAACCAAATACAGTACCATTGTTTTAACCAATAACCATAACCTTGTTCAACAGACATTACAACTTTAAACATAACGTAAACATGGTTTAAGGATTGTGTCTTGTCCAGGAAAGAGACACATCCCCTAAACCCCGGATGACCTCGGAAACTAGTGCAGCGGAAAACATGCCATACCGTGCCAGATCTCGTTAATTTCCTGAAATACATGTAAGTTGAAAAATCAACAATAATGTTGAGCGAGTTCATGTGTAAGTGAGTAAGTAAAACACTTGTAAGTATAAAAGTTTCCTGGTATGCAGCAGTGTAAGAGGACTTGTGATCACCAATGGTTTGCAAGGCCATTAGCATGTTGTGAAATGCAAGTAGGAAGACTCAAACCTAGCAGATTTCGCCACGGCAAAGTATGTGGACAAAGTCACCCCACGGTCCGTTTCTAGTTTGGCCGGGGGCTGGGCTCGCTACACCCAGATAGATCTACCGCTCCTGTCCCTCGGTCCTACCCTGAGGATTAATGGCCTCAAGTTTCCGCCTACCCATTCACATGATCTAAAACCTCCTTACGTTAATCATACCGTGTATAAAGTACTTGTAAACAATGTAACATGTATTTCACCCCCGCGGTTAAGTAAACTGAAAACAGTTAGAGAAAAGGGGGACATGAACTCACAGTGAATGCGCGTCTCTACCAAGTGTCTCCAATACAGTAAGCTGTGCAACGACCTACAAGTGCTAATTCTATTAGACGGACGGCCGTGCCTTAGCTTTACAGTTTATGTCTTTGGGAAATAGTTAGACAACTATTTCGTGTTTATGTTCCTTATACACTTGGTAGTTATTCTTCTTCCCAAGGATGGGGGTTACAACACATGTGCGTAAGTTACGTTTTATCAATCTTGTGGTAATGTAATTACCGGTGTAACTTATATGTTTGTGGAAGCGTTCGTAAAGTTTTGGAATCATTAACGCTTGTAAATATTATTTTCACTCTAAAATAATATTTATGTGTTTTCACAAAATAATCATAAACAGTGTTGTGACAAATATACTCATCACGTTAATCTTTGTGAAAATCCCACCTCCGAATATTTAGTAAAATATAGTGCTGGCGAAATTTATGTTTTGAAAGTATGTCCAAAGATAGTTCTAACACTTGTTGTGTAAAAAGTCTAAGTGTTAGGTTTTTAAGAAAATTTCGCCAGAGTTTCCTCTGTAACTGGAGGTGGCCACGCTTTCAAGCGTATCATTTTCTTTTAATAATCAAATCAATCAACTTCTTTATTCAATCAAACAATTTCCGACACATCAAACTAGTCAATAAATATGTAAATCGCATAATCGCATGAACTTGTAGTTTTTCCGAATCTATATTGTAAATCCCATTATATTTCGTGGATCTTTATATAAAGTAACTTTAACCTCGTAAAAACCTCGTTTTTAGAGAAATCCGTCTTTACAACTTCTAGTTATTTTTCCCAAAAATAGTTATTTTGTCGAAACATGTGTCACACAAGTGTTTACACACTTGTGCGTTCTAAATATCATTCTTAGCATTGTAAGATCCGTTTCTTAGAAAACATAGTTTCTTTTAAAGTGTGGTCCTTCAAAAGTACCACTTGCAGATACGTAGATCTGCTAGTTTTAAACACCATCGTACCGGTTAAATCACTTTTACACAAGAAAAATTCTTTTACACAAGTTCATGCTCTAAATGTGGTAGTGTTTCACCTTTAACCCTTGTATTTAGTCAGAAACAAGCTTATGTGATGATACGTGATTTTACAAAGTCGGGTTAAACGGAGATCCGAGCTACCACATCATAGATCGGGTCTCAATAATCACATATTTCAAGTCCTACGACTTTTACACAAGTTATATGCTATTAACCTCCATTTTTGTGATTTTACTAGACTTTAAAGTTTCAAAACGCATGTTTACGATATTTAACCGACAATAGTTCTTTTAACCACTTTAGACAAGCTTAAAAACAAGTTTTAAACAATATACCTCTAGCTCGGGGCTAGGGAAGAATCGTGATGAAAAACGCGTGGATAAAAGCTAACGGTTGAGGTCCTTCGTGTTCCGCTTGCACCAAAGCTCCTAATACGCGACCTTGGATGTTTGTATGATGATGGAATGAAGTGAACAAGGGCCGAAAGTATGATGGTGGTGAGGGTGATGTTCGGCCGAGAGTGAAGGGAGTGGGAGAGAGTATGAGTGAGTTGGTGAAAGTGTGAAGTGATTATCTCATGGGTTAACATGTATTTATAGGTAAAATCAAGGTGCATTATCCATTGGGTTTCATGTACCCTTGATACTAGACATATGAGATTGGGCAAGATCACAAGTACAAGTGGGGTGCCCCCAAGACAACCGATTCGGTTAGGGGGGGGGGGGGTCCTTGGTCCGATTTCAAGTAGTAATTAGGGAGGTTAGTTTAGGTTAAATAAGTTAGGTTAAGTATCTAACCTCGTTAGTTATATGTTGCACGTTATGACGGGTGTTAGGGTAATCAGGGACCCTAACTGGCTCAGAAAAATAAAAAAGTAGTGAAAATACTAATATTTTCATGTTCCGGGTATAGTCCGGTTGTTCGGTTGGATAGAAATCCGTTAAAGTCTTTTGTAACGCTTTAAAGTGTCGTTATTACATTTTTAGTGACACAATTAGTTTCCAACACTTTAGAAAGTGTCTAGTGTTATTTCTCATTTTCTGGCACTTTACTAGTCAGCTAGAAGCTGGTTTAATTATTAAAGTGTTGTGTTTGGTACTTTAAAGTACGTTTTTGGCACATCCGAATCAGTGTATCTTATCCCTAGAGACGCGGTAACACAACCCTTACATCCTACACTCACTACCAGTGTAGCCAAAATATGTGAGGCTCTTACCAGGCCTTAGAGGCAGTATCTGCCTGATGCTGGTCATATCAGCATGTTTGCCGTGTATCCGTATAGTGCTACTGTGCTTTTTGTGCATCATGTTTGTCACTAAGATGCCGTATGAATATAATGTAGTGACAGCAAATAAAGTATGATGCAAGTAAGTGCATGTATCAGTATGCAGGTAGCAGTTTATCAGCTAGTTTCAATCAAGCACAGTAATTAAGTAGTAATTAATCATTAATTAAGTTGTACGGATACCTGGTTTAGTGCGGGTTGTCACATTCTCCCCCCGTTAAATAAATTTCGTCCCGAAATTTAAGTTCTGCTTGTAGAAGCAGGGTTCTTAGGAAATAAGTGGGGGTATTTCTCTTTCATCCGGTCCTCACGTTCCCAGGTAAATTCAGGACCATGTCTGGCATTCCAACGAACCTTGACGAGTTTGACACTGCTCCGGCGGGTCTTGTTAACTTTCCAATCCGTGACCTCAACAGGTTCTTCAACGAAGTGGAGCGTGTCGTCAATATGAATCTCGTCGATAGGAATGGCAACGTCAATCTGAGTTGGACTTTTCTTTAAATTGGATACATGAAATGTATCGTGAACACCATTCAGTTCAGCAGGTAGGTCCAACTTGTATGCTACTGTCCCAATTCTTTCCAGAATTCTGAAGGGACCTATGTAGCGCGGATTTAACTTTCCACACTTTCCAAAGCGTGCTACCCCTTTCCAGGGTGAAACCTTTAACAACACCATTTCTCCGACTTGGAAGTCCACATGCTTCCGGTTTGGATCCGCATAGGCCTTTTGTCTGTGGCGAGCGGCTTCGATGCGTTTAAGAATTTGCGCGATCTTGTCTGTCGTCTCTTGGACGATCTCGGGACCAGCAAGCTGCCTATCACCTGCGTCAGACCAACATAGTGGTGATCGGCACTTGCGTCCGTATAGGGCCTCAAATGGCGCGACACCAATACTGGTGTGGTAGCTGTTGTTGTATGAAAATTCAACCAAAGGTAAGTGTTTATCCCAGCTACCGCCTAAATCCATAACACATGCTCTCAGCACGTCTTCCAAAGTTTGTATCATTCGCTCGCTCTGGCCGTCAGTTTGCGGATGGAACGCAGTGCTCAGATTCAATTGTGAGCCAAAAGATTCTTGGAAAGATTGCCATATTCTTGACACAAATCTTCCGTCTCTATCAGAGATGATCGAGAGTGGTACTCCATGACGTGCTACGATCTCTCCCAAGTAAATTTCCGCAAGTTTACTAGTACTGTCTTTCTCCTTGATTGGCAGAAAGTGTGCGGACTTTGTTAGGCGGTCAACAATCACCCAAATCATATCATGGCCTCTTGGCGTTCTTGGCAATTTCGTAACAAAATCCATTGAGATTTGTTCCCATTTCCACTTGGGAATCTCAGGTTGTTGCAGAAGTCCCGAAGGCTTCTGGTATTCCGCCTTGACCTTAGCGCACGTTAAACATTTGCTCACGTAAACAGCAACGTCGCCTTTCATCCTAGGCCACCAATAGTAATCCTTGAGATCTTGGTACATCTTATCCGATCCAGGGTGGATAGAGTACCGTGACTTGTGCGCTTCGTTGAAAATAACTTCCCTTAATCCACCAAACAGAGGAACCCAAATCCTTTTCTCAAAGCATAACGTCCCTTCCTCGTTTGGTACCAAAAGCTTCTCCATTCCACGGAGATATTCTTCCTCAAGGTTTCCCTCCTTGAGGGCTTCTTTTTGTGCAGCACGAATGCGCAAGGAGAGATCGGTTCGTATGATCATTTCCAAAGCCCTAACCCTTATGGGCTTGATTCTTTCTTTACGACTTAAGGCATCGGCGACCACATTCGCCTTCCCTGGGTGATACTTTATCTCGCAGTCGTAGTCGTTCAATAATTCAACCCATCGTCTTTGCCTCATATTTAACTCCTTCTGGTTAAATATATGCTGTAGGCTTTTGTGATCTGTGAAGATTGTGCACTTCGTACCATACAGGTAGTGTCTCCAGATCTTTAAAGCAAAAACCACTGCACCAAGCTCTAAATCGTGTGTGGTATAATTCTTTTCGTGCACTTTCAGTTGGCGTGATGCGTAAGCAATGACCTTTTGGCGTTGCATCAACACACAACCCAATCCTTGACGCGATGCGTCGCAGTATACCACAAAGTCATCAGTACCTTCTGGTAGAGCTAAGATTGGCGCGTTACAAAGCTTATCCTTCAATACCTGAAATGCTTCCTCCTGTTTGATTCCCCAATCAAACGTCTTATCTTTCTGCGTGAGGAGTGTCAATGGTTGAGCAATCTTTGAAAAATCCTCGATGAACCTCCGATAGTAGCCAGCCAAACCCAAGAATTGCCGAATCTCGGTTGGCGTCCTTGGCGTTTCCCAATCCTTGATCGCCTCGATCTTTGTGGGATCAACATGAATTCCATCTCCATTCACCACGTGTCCAAGAAACTGGACTTCGCGTAGCCAAAACTCGCACTTGGAGAATTTGGCGTACAGCTGTTCCTTCTTTAGTAGCTCTAGTATGGTTCTAAGATGTTGTTCGTGTTCAGCCTTCGTCTTTGAGTAAATCAGGATGTCGTCGATGAATACAATCACGAACTTGTCTAAGTATGGCTTGCAAACCCTATTCATTAGATCCATGAATACTGCAGGTGCGTTTGTCAAACCAAATGGCATAACGAGGAACTCGTAGTGTCCATAACGAGTTCGGAAGGCTGTTTTCGGGATACTTTCCTCCTGTATCCTTAGTTGATGGTATCCAGATCGAAGATCGATCTTAGAGTAACAGCTTGAACCTTGAAGTTGATCGAACAGATCGTCGATTCTTGGTAGGGGATACCTGTTCTTGATCGTCAGCTTGTTCAATTCTCTGTAGTCAATACACATGCGGAAACTTCCGTCCTTCTTCTTGACAAACAAGACCGGAGCTCCCCAAGGCGAGAAGCTTGGTCGGATAAAACCCTTGTCTAACAACTCTTGAAGTTGCGTCGACAATTCCTGCATCTCAGACGGAGCAAGTCTGTATGGTGCCTTAGCCACAGGCGCGGCGCCTGGAACTAAGTCAATGTGAAACTCCACTTGCCTCTGAGGTGGCAGTCCAGGTAAGTCTTCTGGGAAGACTTCGGGATACTCCCTTACGACAGGGATGTCTTCGATCCTTGGCTCGGCAGCCTTCTTGTCCACGATGTGCGCCAGAAAAGCAACACATCCTTTCTGTAAACACTTCCTTGCTTTCAAGCAGCTGATAAATCTAAGCGGTGTGTCACGCTTCTCTCCGTGAACCACAATTGTCTCACCATCATCAGTTGGGATACGAACAACTTTCTCGTGACATACTATCTCAGCCTTGTTTCTGGATAACCAATCCATTCCTACCACCACGTCGAAGCTTCCCAATTGGACTGGTAGTAGATCCAGAGTAAACTCGCGTTCTCCCAATTCTATCACACAACCTCTGATTACTTCGTCGGCTCTAACTAACTTTCCATTAGCTAATTCGATCGAGTAGGGAATGTCTAACTTATTAGCAGCTAACCCAAGCATATTCTTAAATTCTAATGATACGAAGCTATAATCGGCACCAGTATCAAATAAAACGGATGCATAGCGTTGATTGATAGGGAACGTACCCGTAACAACATTTGGATCTTGGCGTGCTTCCCGTGCACCGATTTGGAACACTCTTCCCTGGGCTTGGTTCAATCCCGGGCAGTCCCTCTTGAAGTGCCCAACGTCACCGCAATGAAAACATCCTAATCTTTTTCCACTTCCAGCATCATCCCCAACTGGCGGGTTGTTTTGATTGGCAGTTCCGGCTTGATTTGCATTGTAGCCTTGATTATTCCCTTGTGGGCGATTTCCCAAACCACCACGATTATCGTTTCTATTCAGATATCCTCCCTGGCCTCCCCGGCCCGCACTAGCCCAGCATGATTCCTTTGAGTGGCCCGGTTTTCCACAAGATTCACAAACTCTCACGTTACAATGGCCAGTATGGTGGCGTTGGCAGTTGTTGCATTTGGGCTGGGTGCCCTGGTACCCTTTTCCTTTCTTGGTACTGCCAGCTAATTTTCCTTTCTTTACTGCCATACTGACGCCTTGTTTGAAGTTTGAAAACTTCCTTTTGTTATCTCCTGAGGACTCAACGTGAGTCTCTGTCTTCTTCGCCTTGACTTCATCAAACTTGTTTAAACGAATTGCCTCCTCGGTGAGAGCCACGCTCAAATCAATGGCTTCCGTGATAGTTGCTGGTTTGGAGGAGGTTACCATGCTAATGATTTGAGGAGCTAATCCCCAAATGAAGCGCTCAATTCGCTTGTATTCTGGCGTGACCATATAAGGAACCACTTGAGAGAGGTCATGAAACCTCTGAACGTACTCTGCTACCTTCGGACCGTCCATTTTTAGGTGCCAAAATTCAGTCTCCAACCTTTGAATTTCTGCGCGGGAACAGTACTTCTTGCGCATAAGCTCTTTCAGCTCTGCCCAGGTCAGTGCGTAGGCGGCAGCTTCGCCTAGCGTCTGGACTTGTAAGTTCCACCAAGATAGGGCTCCGTCTAGAAACAGCCCTGAGATGTAAGTGACCTGTTGGTCGAGCGCACATTTGCTCATGCGGATGGTGGAATCAGTCTTCTCGGCCCAACGAGTAAAAGCGATAGCGCCTCCGGTGCCATCGAAGTTGGTGGGCTTGCAGTCTAAGAACTGCTTGTATGTGCACCCTGCACATTCATTGCAACATGTGATAGATATTAGCTTTCTTGCTAAGGAAATCCGTTTAGGTCATGGTATGTCTTAATGACTTAAATATTACCGTGTGGTGGGTTATTGTTGCCCTGGTTAATACTTCCGCTCGTTCCGGGCTGAGATGCTGCATACTGTGCTATGGCAGCGGCAATGATTTGTTGCAGTTCTGCCTCGTTAGTGGGCATGCGCGTTTCGCGTCTTGGCGGCATCTTCTAAAAGACGTTTCACATAGGTTAGTGAAGTGTACGTATGCATTCAACAATACCAACACATAACATTTCATGTTATCAACAAGTCAATCACATAACCTCTTATGTTATAGGACATAAACAATTGATTGAACATCGCATGTGATGAGAATACTGCGATTGTATTGCCACAATTCAAGACCACAATGTAAAGCTCACAATTACACTACTATATCATACTACATCAATGACTTAGTAGGGGACGACCCTAGACAAGTCGTGCGATCGCTGGTCATGTTCAGGAGTCTCTGGTTCGTCCTTTCTCAAATTTCAGGACTCCATGTCAAGTTTCTGAATTTCTGTCCTAAAACAACATTTCTTCTCAATCGTTTTCCTTGAGCTCGTCCCAGCTCAGTGCATAAGCAGTGTCTGTGCCAAGGGTCTGAACCTGGAGGTTCCATTAAGAGAGTGTGCCATTTAGAAATATCCCTGTGATGTAGGTAACACTCTGTTGGGGCGAATAGTTACTCATTCTTAGAGTGAAGTCGGTCTTTTCGGACCAACGAACAAATGCAACGGTGCCTCCGGTTCCGACAAGGTTCAAAGGCTTGCAGTTCGGGAACTGTTTATAGGTGTAGCCAGTTGGAGGGTGATCTCCAGAAATGTCATCATTGTACTTAGAGTGGAGGGCTTCATGTCGTGCATTTATCTGTGAGATGCGTTCTTGCCGCTCGTCTTCTGTCCTTGGCGACGTACTGGTGCTTGTGTCACGTCTGGGTGACATTCCCTTTTTGTCGAAATAGTGTGAAGCGGGTTGGACAATATTTCAATTGTCTATGGGGTGTATATATTGCCACATATGTCATCATGTAATCACCCAATTTCACACACAAATATATACTCACTGTATAAGTGGGGAAATAAATTCCTGAGCCTTCACATAGGCTTGTCAATTTGGCTTGTTGCTTGTAATAGAATGAACTCGAGGCTACATCGCCTAGGTCATTTGTGTTTAGGTTATCATTAGCTTGACCTGCAGAGTCCACCAGGATTCCTGTGCACTACAAATCGTTATTACGTGGGCCCCCGTAATAATAAATTGTCTTGCACAGTTACCCCAAATTTTCTCTCATTCCAAGCAGATGATCAATCAAGGAGCAACAGCCGGTGCCTTGGCATGAACAGGGTCATATTCCAATGCGGGGTCAGGAGCAATGCCTGGCTCAGGGACCACGGCTAGCTTCGAATCAAAAACTCCATCTCAAAATCAGCTGGATCAACAATCACAGGGGTTACAGGATCCCCCAAGGGCTGGTCTAAGTGCATGAACTCAATGTCATGGTCTGGATCACACCAGGCGGGAAAAACAGGATCGTCCTCAATATCGCGACCATACTCAAAATTGTGTGCGGGATCCGGTGCAGCTAATGATGCCCTATCAGGGTCGGCGTCGTGTAAGTAGTGCTGCATTCCCTGTGTGTGCGAAGATGCGGATGTTAGAAACTCAAATGAGCCTGGGATAGGGGAATGGTCATAAGTTTCCCCTATAGGAGCGTCCGCATGTAGTAGTCTAATACCAGCAGTAATAAGGCCCTGCCCTCGAATGGGTCCTCCTCCAGTAGATCGTTATCGTCTTCAGAGGCCTCGTTGGGAGGGCGTATCATCAACATGATAAGCGGCAAGGGGCACAGGAGCAGGGATCACCGCCAGTGGTAAAATCTCAACAAGATGGCCATCAGTAGGCTCTGCTACGACTTCAGGCAGTGCACAAAGGGCTGAAAGTCGTCATTGTCTGTGCCGGTAGTATCAGAAATGTACACCTCGTGCTTCGTTGAACTATGTCGTCTGATACTATGGTCATGGGGTTCGTAGTGCCCATCTTTCTGGTATATGCTGTAAGCATGATGTTTGTAACACAAACGCATATACGTATAATAATCAATCATATAGTCATATAAACATGTAGTCACCACGTAAACATTCAAATTATCCTTCTAGTCCCACTAGCCACACTTCTAGTCCCACTAGCCAACACTTCTAGTCCCACTAGCAAACACTTCTAGTCCCACTAGCCAACACTTCTAGTCCCACTAGCCAACACTTCTAGTCCCACTAGCCAACACTTCTAGTCCCACTAGCCAACACTTCTAGTCCCACTAGTCAACACTTTTAGTCCCACTAGCCAACACTTCTAGTCCCACTAGCCAACACTTCTAGTCCCACTAGTCAACACTTCTAGTCCCACTAGCCAACACTTCTAGTCCCACTAGCCTCCTACCTCAGCCTCCCAGACTGAACCTAGAATAATAAATAAAATGTGCTCAACATTTGTTTGTAAAAAGTTGTGGATCTGGACTTAAGTGGTATGCAGAAAAATGTTTTCGTGAGAGCCCTAGTGATCATAGTCTAGACTCGAGAAAGAATCCTAGTTCGCTATGATCAGAGCTCTGATACCAAGCTGTCACACCCTGGCTTTGCGGAAGCGTGGTAAATTTTGGTGTGACTTCTTAATACCATAGCTTAATCATACCAAAGCTATATGAGTTAAAAACATGCAAGATCATCCATTAAGTTTTTGAAAACCAAATACAGTACCATTGTTTTAACCAATAACCATAACCTTGTTCAACAGACATTACAACTTTAAACATAACGTAAACATGGTTTAAGGATTGTGTCTTGTCCAGGAAAGAGACACATCCCCTAAACCCCGGATGACCTCGGAAACTAGTGCAGCGGAAAACATGCCATACCGTGCCAGATCTCGTTAATTTCCTGAAATACATGTAAGTTGAAAAATCAACAATAATGTTGAGCGAGTTCATGTGTAAGTGAGTAAGTAAAACACTTGTAAGTATAAAAGTTTCCTGGTATGCAGCAGTGTAAGAGGACTTGTGATCACCAATGGTTTGCAAGGCCATTAGCATGTTGTGAAATGCAAGTAGGAAGACTCAAACCTAGCAGATTTCGCCACGGCAAAGTATGTGGACAAAGTCACCCCACGGTCCGTTTCTAGTTTGGCCGGGGGCTGGGCTCGCTACACCCAGATAGATCTACCGCTCCTGTCCCTCGGTCCTACCCTGAGGATTAATGGCCTCAAGTTTCTGCCTACCCATTCACATGATCTAAAACCTCCTTACGTTAATCATACCGTGTATAAAGTACTTGTAAACAATGTAACATGTATTTCACCCCCGCGGTTAAGTAAACTGAAAACAGTTAGAGAAAAGGGGGACATGAACTCACAGTGAATGCGCGTCTCTACCAAGTGTCTCCAATACAGTAAGCTGTGCAACGACCTACAAGTGCTAATTCTATTAGACGGACGGCCGTGCCTTAGCTTTACAGTTTATGTCTTTGGGAAATAGTTAGACAACTATTTCGTGTTTATGTTCCTTATACACTTGGTAGTTATTCTTCTTCCCAAGGATGGGGGTTACAACACATGTGCGTAAGTTACGTTTTATCAATCTTGTGGTAATGTAATTACCGGTGTAACTTATATGTTTGTGGAAGCGTTCGTAAAGTTTTGGAATCATTAACGCTTGTAAATATTATTTTCACTCTAAAATAATATTTATGTGTTTTCACAAAATAATCATAAACAGTGTTGTGACAAATATACTCATCACGTTAATCTTTGTGAAAATCCCACCTCCGAATATTTAGTAAAATATAGTGCTGGCGAAATTTATGTTTTGAAAGTATGTCCAAAGATAGTTCTAACACTTGTTGTGTAAAAAGTCTAAGTGTTAGGTTTTTAAGAAAATTTCGCCAGAGTTTCCTCTGTAACTGGAGGTGGCCACGCTTTCAAGCGTATCATTTTCTTTTAATAATCAAATCAATCAACTTCTTTATTCAATCAAACAATTTCCGACACATCAAACTAGTCAATAAATATGTAAATCGCATAATCGCATGAACTTGTAGTTTTTCCGAATCTATATTGTAAATCCCATTATATTTCGTGGATCTTTATATAAAGTAACTTTAACCTCGTAAAAACCTCGTTTTTAGAGAAATCCGTCTTTACAACTTCTAGTTATTTTTCCCAAAAATAGTTATTTTGTCGAAACATGTGTCACACAAGTGTTTACACACTTGTGCGTTCTAAATATCATTCTTAGCATTGTAAGATCCGTTTCTTAGAAAACATGGTTTCTTTTAAAGTGTGGTCCTTCAAAAGTACCACTTGCAGATACATAGATCTGCTAGTTTTAAACACCATCGTACCGGTTAAATCACTTTTACACAAGAAAAATTCTTTTACACAAGTTCATGCTCTAAATGTGGTAGTGTTTCACCTTTAACCCTTGTATTTAGTCAGAAACAAGCTTATGTGATGATACGTGATTTTACAAAGTCGGGTTAAACGGAGATCCGAGCTACCACATCATAGATCGGGTCTCAATAATCACATATTTCAAGTCCTACGACTTTTACACAAGTTATATGCTATTAACCTCCATTTTTGTGATTTTACTAGACTTTAAAGTTTCAAAACGCATGTTTACGATATTTAACCGACAATAGTTCTTTTAACCACTTTAGACAAGCTTAAAAACAAGTTTTAAACAATATACCTCTAGCTCGGGGCTAGGGAAGAATCGTGATGAAAAATGCGTGGATAAAAGCTAACGGTTGAGGTCCTACGTGTTCCGCTTGCACCAAAGCTCCTAATACGCGACCTTGGATGTTTGTATGATGATGGAATGAAGTGAACAAGGGCCGAAAGTATGATGGTGGTGAGGGTGATGTTCGGCCGAGAGTGAAGGGAGTGGGAGAGAGTATGAGTGAGTTGGTGAAAGTGTGAAGTGATTATCTCATGGGTTAACATGTATTTATAGGTAAAATCAAGGTGCATTATCCATTGGGTTTCATGTACCCTTGATACTAGACATATGAGATTGGGCAAGATCACAAGTACAAGTGGGGTGCCCCCAAGACAACCGATTCGGTTAGGGGGGGGGGTCCTTGGTCCGATTTCAAGTAGTAATTAGGGAGGTTAGTTTAGGTTAAATAAGTTAGGTTAAGTATCTAACCTCGTTAGTTATATGTTGCACGTTATGACGGGTGTTAGGGTAATCAGGGACCCTAACTGGCTCAGAAAAATAAAAAAGTAGTGAAAATACTAATATTTTCATGTTCCGGGTATAGTCCGGTTGTTCGGTTGGATAGAAATCCGTTAAAGTCTTTTGTAACGCTTTAAAGTGTCGTTATTACATTTTTAGTGACACAATTAGTTTCCAACACTTTAGAAAGTGTCTAGTGTTATTTCTCATTTTCTGGCACTTTACTAGTCAGCTAGAAGCTGGTTTAATTATTAAAGTGCTGTGTTTGGTACTTTAAAGTACGTTTTTGGCACATCCGAATCAGTGTATCTTATCCCTAGAGACGCGGTAACACAACCCTTACATCCTACACTCACTACCAGTGTAGCCAAAATATGTGAGGCTCTTAACAGGCCTTAGAGGCAGTATCTGCCTGATGCTGGTCATATCAGCATGTTTGCCGTGTATCCGTATAGTGCTACTGTGCTTTTTGTGCATCATGTTTGTCACTAAGATGCCGTATGAATATAATGTAGTGACAGCAAATAAAGTATGATGCAAGTAAGTGCATGTATCAGTATGCAGGTAGCAGTTTATCAGCTAGTTTCAATCAAGCACAGTAATTAAGTAGTAATTAATCATTAATTAAGTTGTACGGATACCTGGTTTAGTGCGGGTTGTCACACATAAATACCAACATGCAGGTACTTTCAATTTGAGATTTGACAGAGCCAATCTCGTTTAATTATAAAGTCAAGTTTAATTTACGACAGTTTGACTTTTGGCTAGAACACTAAGCTAGAACGAATTAGAGAATGATATAAACACTTACAATGGTCCTAAACAAGCTTAGTGATCACTATGAGGCAGCCTTGGCGTCCAGAAAGCTCCAGGAGAAGTCTTGTGAATTTTTGAAGTTCAAGTGTTTGAATGTTTTGCAACTATGGTGATCTTTAAAGCAAGTTTGATCTGATTAAAGGCCTCCACAGGTGTTTTATGATGTTGTGATAAGTGTATAAGGGTCCCCAATTGCATGTATACTCATTGGTGGGTTCCCTGAAGTCGACAACAGCTGTGTACAGCTTGAAACAGACCCAAAACCGACATCTGTGCGTTTCTGTCGCTGGGCAGGTGTCGCGCCACCCGAGACCCCCCTCGCGCTACGCGAGGGTGTGCTAGACCAGCATTACAAGTTTTTCAATATTGCAATTCAGCCCCTGATCTTTTGCAGCGTGTTTAAGCTATTTATTTAGCACTCTTGGCCCTTATATCTGACTTTTATAACCCTTGGGACTTTTATAAACTTGGGTATGTCCTCGGTTAACTTTGCGCTTACCCGAAAAGTCACGAAATTCGCGATATCGTATTTAACCTTTCATATACGGTTTGAATCATAACTTTCTCATACGTTCACGAAATTTCATGAAATTTTTATCACATGCTCTTGTGAGTATATTTTATTATTACAAAGCTTCGGGTTTGCCAAAAGATCACTCAGAGGTATAAATTCAACATGTTGACACGTTTAGCCCCTGTAGTTTGTAATTCCTCACTTTCTTTCATTTTTCGCTTCGTATGATCCATGATTCTTCCGTTTAAGATTATAAACACCATGTAGGGTTATTGTAGGACTTATTTATCCATTGTTGACACTTTGAACCCTTGAATTTACATAGTTTCATCGGTTGTCAACTTTAGTCCCTCTAAAGTATGTTTTCACATATTCAAGGTCCATGACATGTGTCACTACATTATTGGACGTAAATTTTCGAGGTGTTACATCCTCACCCCCTTAAAAGAAATCTCGACCCGAGATTTACTGAAACAAATGAGGGTATTTTTCTTTCATCGTGGATTCTACCTCCCAAGTGTATTCGGGACCTCTACGGGCATCCCATTTGACCTTAACAATAGGTATGTGCTTCCTTCGAAGTTTCTTTACCTTTCGGTCTTCAATAGACAACGGCTTTTCCACAAATTTCAAGCTTTCATCTATATGTACATCAGTATACGGCGTAACCAGTGGTTCCTCAGCGGAACACTTCTTCAAATTACAGATGTGGAACACATTATGGATAGCACTAAGTTCTTCAGGCAAGTTCAACTTATAAGCAACTGACCCGACACGTTCGATAATCTCGAAAGGTCCTATGTATCTCGGGCTTAGCTTGCCTTTCTTACCAAATCGCATCACCCCCTTCCAGGGTGATACCTTAAGCAACACTTTATCACCTACTTCGAAGTGAAAATCTTTACATTGTGGATCCGCATAACTTTTCTGCCTTTCTCTGGCAGCTCTCAAACGATCGCGAATCTGGACAATCTTGTCCGTCGTCTCAAAAACATTTTCTGGTCCTGATAGTTGGACATCTCCAACTTCTGCCCAACAAATAGGCGATCTACACTTTCTACCGTATAAGGCCTCAAAAGGCGCAGCTTTTATGCTGGTGTGGTAGCTATTGTTGTAGGAGAATTCAATTAGTGGTAGGTTCTTATCCCAACTACCACCCAAATCGATCGCACATGCACGTAGCATGTCTTCCAAAGTTTGAATAGTACGCTCACTCTGACTGTCAGTCTGTGGATGATAAGCCGTACTAAAATTCAAACGAGTGCCCAAAGATTGTTGGAAACTTTTCCAAAAATGTGACGTGTATCTAGTATCTCTATCAGAGATAATAGACACAAGTATTCCATGCAAAGCTACAATATTATCAACGTATAACTGGGCTAACATATCGGAGCTATAAGTCTCCTTGATGGGTAGAAAATGTGCTGACTTCGTCAGTCTATCTACTATGACCCATATAGTGTCATTTCCCTTTTTCGTCTTTGGCAACTTGGTGATGAAATCCATCGTCACCATCTCCCACTTCCATATGGGAATTTCAGGTTGTTGTAGCAAACCTGACGGTTTCTGATGCTCAGCTTTGACTTGTGCACAAGTCAAACATTTAGCTACATAAGCAGCTACAGACTTTTTCAAACCAATCCACCAGTAGTTTGCTTTAAGATCCTGATACATCTTATCAGCTCCAGGGTGAACGGAATATTTGGAACTGTGGGCTTCCTGGAGGATAACATCTCGAAGTCCTCCAAAAACTGGAACCCATATTCTTCCATTCAATCTAAGCATTCCGTCTTTGTCATGGGATAACTGCTCCTCAGTTACTCCCAGTTTTTCTTCAGGATAATTAGCTTCCAGCACAGCTTCCTTCTGCGCTTCTAATATCCTTTTGTTCAAATCATTCTTGATTTCAATGTGTTTGGCATTGATTCTTATTGGTTTTACTCTTTCTTTTCTGCTTAAAGCGTCAGCAACTACATTTGCCTTGCCTGGATGGTACTTTATTTCACAATCGTAATCATTCAGGGTTTCCATCCATCGTCTCTGTCGCATATTCAAGTCCTTCTGATTAAACAAATGTTGAAGGCTCTTGTGATCTGAATAGATCACACACTTGGTACCATATAAGTAATGTCTCCAGAGTTTTAATGCAAATACAACGGCACCCAGCTCCAAGTCGTGGGTGGTGTAGTTCTTTTCGTGTATCTTCAGCTGTCTTGAGGCGTAGGCGATAACCTTGCCTTTCTGCATGAGTACACAGCCCATACCAGTGTGTGATGCATCACAATACACCACAAATTCTTCCATACCGTCGGGCAATGTTAGCACTGGTGCATTGCTTAACTTTTCCTTCAGAATGTCAAAGGATTCCTGCTGCTTAGGGCCCCAATCAAACTTAACCTTCTTACGCGTCAACGCGGTTAAGGGCGCAGCAATCCTTGAAAAGTTTTCGATGAAACGCCTATAGTATCCAGCTAAACCCAGAAAACTGCGAATTTCCGTAGGCGTCTTTCGCTCTTGCCAATTCATAACAGCTTCTACCTTAGCGGGATCCACCTGGATACCACGCTCACTTACTACATGTCCGAGGAATTGGACTTCTCGAAGCCAAAATTCGCCCTTCGAAAATTTGGCGTAAAGTTTCTCTTGATGTAGAAGTTTGAGAATACAACGAAGGTGTTTCTCGTGATCAGCTTTGTTCTTTGAGTAAATAAGGATGTCGTCAATAAAGACGATGACGAATTTATCCAGATAAGGCTTGCAGACGCGATTCATGAGATCCATGAATGCGGCTGGTGCGTTAGTGAGCCCGAAAGGCATCACTAGGAACTCGTAATGTCCATAACGAGTCCTAAACGCTGTCTTGTGTACATCTTCATCCTTGACCTTCAACTGATGATAGCCCGACCTCAAGTCGATCTTAGAAAAATAGCTTGCTCCTTGTAATTGATCGAACAGATCGTCGATCCTTGGCAGAGGATACCTATTCTTGATAGTGACTTTATTAAGCTCACGGTAGTCGATGCACAAACGCATCGATCCATCCTTCTTCTTGACAAATAAGATTGGCGCTCCCCAAGGAGACGAACTAGGTCTAATAAAACCTTTAGCTAACAGATCATCCAACTGCGTCCTTAATTCCTTCATCTCCGTCGGTGCTAACCTATAAGGTGCTCTCGCTATTGGTGTAGCACCAGGGATGATGTCAATCCGGAATTCCACTTGCCTATCTGGTGGTAAACCAGGTAGTTCTTCGGGAAAAACTTCAGGATATTCCGAAATGATAGGGATATCTTCAATCTTAGGCTTTGGCTCGTCTATAGTAACTTGCGCCATATAAATGACACAACCTTTTTGCATACATCTGGATGCCTTGAGCATGGACACTTGATCTGGCAATCCATGTTGAGTATCCCCTTGAATGGTAAGTGACTCCCCAGCAGGAGTTTTAATTATCACTTGCTTCCTGTTGCATACGATCTGGGCTTGGTTATGTGATAACCAATCCATGCCTATAACTACATCAAAACCGGCGAGCTTAAAGGGAAGTAGGGACAAAGGAAAAGAATGATTCCTAATGGATATAACACATCCATCTAAAACGGTTGAGGCTGTTTCTATGGTTCCATCAGCTAACTCCACCTCATACTTCACACTTAATGCTTTTACAGGCAATTTTAACGACTCACAAAACTTATTATCTACAAAAGACTTATCCGCTCCAGAATCAAACAAGACTCTAGCAAAAACATCATTTACAAGAAAAGTACCTGTAATAACGTTGTCATCTTGAACGGCTTCCTTAGCGTCCATCCTGAAGACCCTTGCATTGGTCTTCTTTCCATCATCGGCTTTCTTAGCGTACTTTGGGCAATTAGACTTAATGTGCCCTTTCTCGTTGCAACCGTAACAGGTTGCATCCTTCAGACCCTTACACTTCAAAGTCGTATGATCAGTAGATTTGCAGATTCCACATGGTCTCGTGTGGGACTGCGATTTCGTCTCAAAACGACATTTCCCAAAGTGGTTTTTCTTGCAGGTTTTGCATTTGGGTTTATCCCCCGACTGTTGCCCATCTCTCTTCGATCCTGACCCTTTTCTATGGTCATTATTCCCTCGGTGTCTCTTCTCCGATCTCCGTGAGGTATCGTCCTCACGGTTTCTCTTATTCTCTTCCGAGTTCCTAAGTGCTCTCAACCTGACCACGTCCTGAGTGAGAGAGAGAGATAGATCAGCTACTGATCTGAAAGTTGTAGGCCTCGATGCCTTAACACTAGCTTTAATCTCAGGGGCCAAACCCCCAATGAAACGGGCAATCCTTTTCGGCTCAGGGGTTACCAAGTAGGGAACCAATCGAGATAGAGTATTGAAGGTGGTGAGGTATGCCTGACAATCTAGATTCTTCATCACCAACGATACGAAGTCTGACTCGATTCTTTCCACTTCATGTTGTGGACAAAAATTCTCTTTAATAAGGGCTACGAACTGATCCCATGACATACTGTAAAGTGTGGCCTTTCCGGTAGCTTGCAAGAGAGATTTCCACCATGCTAGTGCGTCCCCTTTGAACGATTGGGACACATACTTCACTACATCCCGATCAGCACACCCGCTGATATCTACGACTGTATCCATTTCGTCTAACCAGGTCATGCAGTCGACCGCTCCTTTTTCCCCAGTAAAGTCTCTGGGTTTACATGAGACGAAGTATTTATAAGTGCAAGACTTACTATGCGATTCATGTTTCTGCTTGATCTTCTTTATCGGGACACTGTTTTGGTTAGAGGAGTGATGATCCTCATCATCCTTCTTTGGCTTATCTTTCTTAGGTATCTCCTTCTGAGAGGGCGGTTTGCTATGACCCTCCGAATGTGTTCTTGGCTTGGAGCGTGATGCGGTTCGGGTCCTACTTCGGGTCCCGCTTGCTTCACTAAATTGTCTATTCAGTGCTTCGACCACAGCATCATTCACTAGTGCTTTCAATTCCGCACCAGTTATTAACATCTGAGCATTTTCAGGGTTTTGTGTCGGGCGACTGTTTAGTTCTTCGGATTTAGCCATGTAAATCTTAAATTGCTACATAAAATAAGGACAAGATCTATTTAGAAGTCTAAACAGCATTATCGTTCTTGACGATTTATTAACCATGGTAAACAAAAGCCATATTAGTTAATTTTAGTAATTTCATTCAGGATTTTTACTAATAATCTTTTTAGAACGAATTATAATTTTGGCATAATAAGCCTAGTCACGTAGACAAATTTCTAAATTACCAATTTAGATCTTGTAGGATTAAGGCTTGATTAAATAAGACAAGTCGATCCTTTTTCTTGGCAGGGAGTTTATAAACTACAGCTGCCTTCTTGTTTTATATGACATTAACTATCACCCGTAGGCATTATGTCACAACCAATTATATATAGAAATATTAAAATTTGGATATTTTATAAAAAGGGTGGCGTGTGTGATTTTTACGGATCACATTAGCCAAGAATGTTAACATGTTTACAGATATTAACAGAGATTTGAATCTTTTTAAACAGGTTTCACCATATTGGCTAGATTTAAGACAACATAACAGCTAGGTTTTACCTTTTAAGATCCTTATTATATTATTAAAATGGTAAATCAAATATTAAATGTTATTTTTCATTTATTCATACACTATGTTTATACACATAATTTAAAAATGAAATTTAAATTAACCACTTCAAAATAAGAATTTAATCAGTACAAGTTGCCCTAAACAGGTCTTTTACATAAATCATATGCCCACGCAGGGGCCAAATAACAAAACAACAAACCCACGCAGGGGTTAAATAAAAAGATATGCCCACGCAGGGGCAGACAGAAGGAAATACACTCGCAGGGGTATAGTACAGAAATAAATAAATGTCCACGCAGGGACATGAGTACCACATAAAAATAACTAACAAACAAAGGATTCAACGATCCTTCTTTTTCTTCCCCTTAAGCAAATCCACCACCTTCTGAAACATCCCCTGGTTACGTCTCCTATCCTTTTGCCTCTCTTGCCGCATTTCGTCTCTCACCCCGTGTATCTCCTGAAGAAACTCTTGAAATTGCGGCGGTGACATCGTCGGCGCCTGGGGTGGCTGTTGATAAAACGGGGGTTGAGGAGGCTGCGGTTGATAATAAGGAGGTTGAGAAGGCTGCGGTTGCTGGTACCCATATGATGGATATCCATAAGTCGAGGGTCCCGTAGCCCAGGGACCTCCGTAGGGAGCTTCTTGATGGAAGGTGTTGGAGTTTGCCGCTATCCAGTATGGATCCTCCATATAGTTGTACCCCGTGTGAAACTACTGCTCGAAGGGGTTAAATGCTGCAGCATTAGTGTAAGCGGGGATTTGTTCACCAAATCCGAATGGTGGCTGAGGCTGTGGCTGTGGCTGTGGCGCGACTGGCGCCGTTGCTACTTCAGAGACGGGGTTCGAAGATTCACCCATCTCTGGTTCTTCATGAACCGGTGAGTACCGGCTGCCACTAGAAAGTGGAGGGGTACTGATGCGTATTCCCCCTCGTACGGACATCCGCAAGGTAGTTCTCCTTCGCCTCGGAGGCGAGGGAGGCTGAAGTGGAGGTGCTGCTGCTGGCGGAGTGACCGCTACAAGTCGAGAATCCTCGGAAGGATTCTGCTGCTGCTGTGGCTGCTGCTGGGGCAGCTGCTGTGGCTGGTGAAGGGGAGAGTGGTGAGGCAGGTGCAAAGGAGAGTTGTGGTATGACAGGTGCAGAGGGGAGTTATGGTAAGATTGGTGAAGAGGAGAGTGATAGGAAGACTGGTGAAGAGGAGAGTGATGGGAAGACTGGTGCAAAGGAGAGTTATGATAACTAGGGGTAAACACCCAGTCATACTGTTTGAACATCTCCTCATAACTATCGGGACCGTTGTAAGGCGATCCCATGAAAGGTGACCCATCAGAAATCTCGATGGGGTGGTTCGGTGTTCCAGAGGGTGGCATGACAGGATCAGTATCCTCGTCGACATCCATCGGGTTGCCACCCGAAAAGTGGTCTTCCGGTCCTAGTGGGTTAAAACCCACTGCTGCTGCCTCTAAATAGTCATCAGGGTTGAACAGACCCTGGGAAGCAGGCGATGGTTGGTGAAAAGGTGAATGGTGTCCTAGGGGAATGTAGGACTGCTGCGAGTGATGGGGCTCATTCTCCGAATGAGGCCCATAGGAATACGGGATCGATGGAGAGGTGCTTAGTGAGACTGAGCATCTCGCTGGTTCGGCGAAAGACCTCCAAAGGTCTTGTGCATCAGTACGGCGAGGATCCGAAGGTGTCCGCCGGTGTGATGGTCCGGCCTCATGATCATTTGGAGCTACATATGCTCCTCGGCCTCTACCTCTCATTCTTGGCGGCATGTTTAACTACCTGTCAAAAACAAACGAGTGATACAACAAAATATAATTTAGACAAGGTTAGAAAATTTAAACAAAAATTTGGAAATTTCCTAAGTTCTTTGTCTAGACTCGAGAATCGAGGATTGTGCAATTGTGTAACTGAGATTAAACACAAAAGGCTTGTGTTTAATTCACTCAGAGTTGGCTCTGATACCAACCTGTCACACCCCTATTTTCCACGTGTCACCGGTGGGCCCGGTGGGGAGTATAGTGACGTAGTTGGTATCATCATAGACAAACAACACAATGTAATAATGCACATCGGAAGCAAAGATAGAATCATTTCAACTTTAATAAAGCGTAATAATAAATATCACTGATAGTTGAAACGGATCCACAGGCGGATCAGAATAAAATAAGATATTGTTCAACAGTTTAATGTCGTCCAAGCTTGCGAGACTTATTGTGGACGCTCTAGAAGACAGCCAGCCTATTACGTGTAGTACCTGCACTTAACCTTTTGGGAAAAATACGTCAGTTTACACTGGTAAATACAAATTAACTGACTCATTTTAAAATGATTGAAAATTGATTTGAATGCTCATGGCACAAAATATTTTATAACTTGGGATAATTATATTACATAATCTTGTAAAGGATTTACATGTTACTTATGCGTTCAGTAGCCCGGTTCGTGCCGGGTTAAAGATCAATAGACACACCACAATATTGAGTTATACACTTGACAGGTGTACGCCTACACCCCGTGCTCAGGTCGTGGCCATCTCGTAAGATAATGCCGAGGATATCCGGGACATGGTCATTAACCCCCCAAAGGCTTTAAGCAAACAAAACACACAATCAAAACATAGCATCTCAATAAATTTAACCACTATTCGATTAAAGAATTTAATGCTAGACCAAGCGGTATTTTATATACCGTACCCCAAGCCCGTATAGGGAAAATAAGTTAAAAGTATTTACCTTGGTAAGTATTTATCTCAACAAGCAAAAAGGCAGGTAGCTTTTACCGGTGCTCCTAATCTGGAACGAAGGTTTATAAATAACCTATTAGATTTCTAACGGTCTTTATTTAAGCTAAAGCTTAGACCGGTTATTAAAAAGGACGAAACGGTTTAAACGCACGATTAAGCGAAGACCGGATAGAATGTGATTTAGACCCGGCAAGTTGGAATACTTGTTTAATATGGGTATACTAAGTACATTCTGGATTTTGAGACAAAAATGATAATGTTTGACCCGTCTCGGTCAATTTATGCAAACTAGTTACATAAACTGAACCGAACGCGAAAAGAGCGTTACGGGTAGCCATAAGAGTCATATGCAAGTTCCCAGAGATAATATGCTATAAATATGATATAACATCAGTGAGTTATTTCCTATTATACCCAAAACGGATTTAAACACAATTCATGCCTCAAAAGGGCATTTTGGTCTTTTTAAAGTATGTAAAAGAGTTAAATTAGAAATCTGAGTTACAGGTCTGGTTTGAACAGCAAACATACTTAATTTAACATATAATAACAGTAGGGTATGTCCCATATATGAAACTTATCATTTAAAATCAAACTATGCTCGTTAGGGGTATTTTGGTAATTTTACAAGGGCTTAAAATGTCAAAATTTGGAATCTGAGTTTATAAACTTATACTTACTGTTATTTTATAAAAATATACTAAAAACATCAGTAGGTATCAACCTTATAGATTTAATATGATTATAGTACATACTATGCGATAAAAATGCGTAAAAAGGCGATTTGGAGCCGTTTCCGGATTTGTAAAAGAATTCTGATATTTTTATATTTCCAGAAGGCTCAAAGTATTATATTTAACAAATAAAATCAGTAGAAAAAGGTTTGGGGTCAAAAGGATTTATAAAACTCGTTTTATAGCCTAAAAGGGCAAATTCGGTATTTACCGAATTAAACTTAGAACCCTATGTTATGATCAGCCAAAAATAAAATAAAAATCTTTAAAAATCCTAAAATATTATATAATATCAGTGAGTAAAAAGTTTTATATCAAAAAATGGGTTTAAGTGGGTTATATGCTAATTACGCCGTTTAAGTAACATAAAGCTTGTAATTTACGATAATGAGCATAATTCTTATTCTGGACCTCAAACTGATATGAAATTTTCGGTGCAAGTTTATATATCAGTATCAAACATTTCTACTATTTCACTTTTTCAAAAATCACGTTTTATAGCAAAAAGGGCAAAATAGTCATATTTAAGCATAAACCGGTAACATGCATATGAATCGGTTAAACATGGAACCAAGATGTAAAATTCCAGAGAGTTAAACATATATGAAAGTTGGTCTAAAATATGCTCTAATGCAGATCTTAACATGCATGTACGGATCAGAACCGATAGTCAAAGAAAAAGTCAATTTATGAGACTTTCGGTTCCGATTCGGGTGTAATACAGAAAATTGTCGAGTCGATCATGGAGAAACATGTTCTTACATTAATTACAAAGTTATTTTGATGATCAAACAGGTTGCATGTAGCCTACATTGTTAATCAAGCTTATTTTTGCAAAAACACATTCTGTTGACTTTTTACGAAATGCTTTAACTCGACAATTAGCATATTTAGAGTGTGAATCTGATAATACCCTTTTAGGGGTTTGTTACACACATACATACCAACATGCAGGTACTTTCAATTTGAGATTTGACAGAGCCAATCTCGTTTAATTATAAAGTCAAGTTTAATTTACGACAGTTTGACTTTAGGCTAGAACACTAAGCTAGAACGAATTAGAGAATGATATAAACACTTACAATGGTCCTAAACAAGCTTAGTGATCACTATGAGGCAGCCTTGGCGTCCAGAAAGCTCCAGGAGAAGTCTTGTGAATTTTTGAAGTTCAAGTGTTTGAATGTTTTGCAACTATGGTGATCTTTAAAGCAAGTTTGATCTGATTAAAGGCCTCCACAGGTGTTTTATGATGTTGTGATAAGTGTATAAGGGTCCCCAATTGCATGTATACTCATTGGTGGGTTCCCTGAAGTCGACAATAGCTGTGTACAGCTTGAAACAGACCCAAAAACCGACATCTGTGCGTTTCTGTCGCTGGGCAGGTGTCGCGCCACGCGAGACCCCCCTCGCGCTACGCGAGGGTGTGCTAGACCAGCATTACAAGTTTTTCAATATTGCAATTCAGCCCCTGATCTTTTGCTGCGTGTTTAAGCTATTTATTTAGCACTCTTGGCCCTTATATCTGACTTTTATAACCCTTGGGACTTTTATAAACTTGGGTATGTCCTCGGTTAACTTTGCGCTTACCCGAAAAGTCACGAAATTCGCGATATCGTATTTAACCTTTCATATACGGTTTTAATCATAACTTTCTCATACGTTCACGAAATTTCATGAAATTTTTATCACATGCTCTTGTGAGTATATTTTATTATTACAAAGCTTCGGGTTTGCCAAAAGATCACTCAGAGGTATAAATTCAACATGTTGACACGTTTAGCCCCTGTAGTTTGTAATTCCTCACTTTCTTTCATTTTTCGCTTCGTATGATCCATGATTCTTCCGTTTAAGATTATAAACACCATGTAGGGTTATTGTAGGACTTATTTATCCATTGTTGACACTTTGAACCCTTGAATTTACATAGTTTCATCGGTTGTCAACTTTAGTCCCTCTAAAGTATGTTTTCACATATTCAAGGTCCATGACATGTGTCACTACATTATTGGACGTAAATTTTCGAGGTGTTACATAATGTGATAAAAGCATGATGGATACGCCGCTGGTACTTCCTATATATAAGTGCTTTTAACACATTATATATCGTTGCGTTACCTAGATCACTTGGGCAATGTTATCAAAACAAAGTTATATTACAAGGTTTTTCTAACAATATAAACAATTTGAGTTTTATTACAAAAACGATTTTTTATCTGGGTCTACATAAACAAATGTTTTGGAGTTAAGATTCATGGCATCGAGGTTTTATAAATTATAACAAATCTGTTTTAACTTGGTTATTTCAATTCACAATGTAAATACTTTACAAAACTAAGTTTTCTAATATCGAATAATAAAGTTGTTTGAGTTATTTCAAAAGGTAAAACGAGCCATGAATCTGACACTCACATAAAACCTATGTACTCGCCGACATTTTTATGCTGACGTATTTTCACATGTGTTTCAGGTACCATAGTTGGTGATGTTTGATGATGATATTGATGCATGCTCACATAGGAATGGATGAGGCCTTAGTGACTTAATAACAATGAAGTTGATTTGTTCATGTTTTGTTTCTAGATTCAATACAATGTAATAAACTTAATTCAATAAAACAGAACTTCAATCCATGTATTATGAAACAATGATTCTGTTACGACACTCCCCGATGTTTCCTCCACGATTTGTTGTTTTACGTGGTCGGGGCATGGCATATATTTACCTCATATTCGCATAACATTACGTAAGATCACAACCGGCGAAACCCTAGAACTCTCTCTGCGAACCGACGGCAGCCCTTGGCTTTCATGATCGTCTTGATTTCCGATCTTATTCACTCGGTTAGTATGTCCCGATCGTTACTCGTCGTGATTCTCTTTTTGTGCTAATTGTATGGTTACGTGTTAATGTGTTAGAGTCATAGGATCTTCGCTAGAATTGCATTCGTAATCATAGAATGGTAGATCTAGAACTAGTATGTTTAAACTGGTGATGATCTGAGGGTGGAAATCAACTGTTATTGTGATCTAAATGTGGGATGAGAAACTGGGTTTTGAATAGTGTGTGTTCATGATTAATTGATGATTGGAATGATTAAGTGATGATTGCAATTAATCGTTTCGGCATGAATGGAACAGTGGCAGTTAGGGTTTCTGTGTGTGCATGATTAACTGTTAATGTGACGAAGGTACCCCTGTCCACGAACAACCTAGTGTTTCGTCACCTTCATGTCGACAAAATACTTGATGTTTCGTCACCCATCATGTCGACGAAATACTTGATGTTTCATCACCCATATGTCGACTAAATACCATGATATTTCGTCGTTTGAAGTTTCGCCGCCTAGTGGATAGTTCACAACAGACTGTGGTCAGAACTTGAATAATATGAATGATTTGTTGACGAAACCCTATTACTGCTTGTTAAGGATAGACATATTGACTGAGTAAACATGAGTTGGTTGTCATGAATAATACGCTTAACTATTATGTACTGTTATGAGACATACATGTGAACTGTGGATTTTAATGAGTTTATATAACTGCTATGTGCTATTCGGGAATCACTGCTTAAAATGCACACTATCATTATAATTTATATGCGAACCAAGTGAATGTAAACTGATTTCGTATACATGAATACCATAGGCTTTGACTGATTAATTGTGAACAAGTAACTAATAATACCGAGCAAACCAAGGTGAGTTCACTTCTCTCAAAACAAGCATGCGTCTGGTGGGGATAATCAAACAGACAAAACTTATAAACGGATTTTCGTAAACCCATATCCTTGTACGGGATATGAGGTGGTTTTCAAAATACCCACATCCTTGCAGGGGATGTGAGGCGGATCTCACAAACGCATATCCTTGCAGGGGATATGCAACGGTTTTTAATAAATGTTGATGTTGGATAATACACTCACTCTCTATCACTTAAGTCCCATCATACTACCGGGTTAGTTGCTTATAGGGCAACGGGGTTATTAGTTGATAACAATATTAGGTTTGGTACCCTCACGACGTACCTGGATAGGACGGGCGTGAACTAAAAACTTTAAATCATGACCAATGTTTGATAGAGCATTAGAGAAGGGCAAAAGGGGCCGTCTGCGGTATTGAGATATTATCAGCATAACATATCATAAATCACTACTTGGTATTAAACGGTTAAAGAAAACTGTGAACTCACCAGCGTTGTCTGATACACTTTTCTGCATGCTTGCAGGTCCTTAGGTTCATGGATTGGAACTTGCTATCTGGGAGTGCTGGAGTGGTCATGGTTCGTGGCTCTTGGATTCAAGTTTAATGATTATATCACACTTGTTTTGAAACACTTGAAATAATTATTTACATTATGCTTCCGCTGAACAAATTTGTTTTAGATTGTGTTTGGATTTACTTTATGAAATAAATGGAAACTTTTATTTAATACTATGTTATGGTTCAATGTGATTGGTGGCTAGATCCCGGTACGTCACACGCCTCGCGGGGGTTCCCGCTTGTGGTATTTTTTGGGGTGTGACACGCTTGGTGTATGTTGTATATATAATTCCAAATTTGTATAAGTATTAGTTAAAATAAGGATATTTTAACTTAAATTATTTCCATACGATTATTTGGAATATTTTTAAAAATAACATATTTTTAACTTGTTTTGTCGTATGGTTCTCACATATATATTTCCAAGTATAGGTATACTTGTATTTGCGTATTTTACCAAGTGTTGGTAATGTATGTAGGTATGTGTTTATACGTATAGGAATACGTATTTTCTTGTATTTATTAAGTATTTTATACTTAATTTATGTATAATTTTCCGGAATATTCTTTTTACATAATTTAAAAATCACCAAATTTATATTCTTAAAATATATATATATATATATTTTAAGAGAATTTTTTATAGAAAAATGTCTATAAATTTTATTTGGCAAAGATATGTATACTTCCAATATGTCTTAAAAATAATATATTTTCTATTTTGACAAAATATGATATATTTCATAATAGTTGTAAAAATCCATACTTTGTCATTTCTTCGGTATCAAAAATACCGTTTACCACATTTGTCAAGATACGGATTTATTTCCGGAATGTATATATATAGTCCAAAGTGTCCATTGTCCGAATCGTCCAATATTTGGGTACAAGTTATTTATTTATTTTCTTGTGATTTTTGTGACATATCAAATTACAATTTTTAGTATTTTGGTGTGGTGTATTATTTTCAAGTTCCTAATTTTTAATATAACTAATACAAGCAATATACATGTAGCACATAATTTTTGTGACTTCTAAATATATATTTTCCTAAATATATACATAGTCATTTTTATTATTGAAAATCAACTTCCAATACTTATAATTTTTATAACAAAAATTATGGCAAATTTTATACTTAAAACCATGATCAAAAATTACTTGTAAGCACTTGTTTAAAAATAATTTTCTACGTGTTGAATTTTTACAAGAATTTTGCCATAGTTTCCCTTGAAAATGGAGGTTTCCATGCTTATTAGCATATCATTTTCTTATCCAAAATTCACCAATAATCATCAACAATTATTCTACAACTTACCATATGCCATAACCTACTTTTCTACAAGATGGTATGAATTTGAAGTTTGTAAAATCTTGTAGTATTTTACCATGATGTTTAACATAGTAGACTAACACTAAAAACATGGTTTTTATTTCATAAAACTCATTTTTACAAGATTTCAATCTTTACAACTTGTGAAACAATTTTACAAAAATTCATCTTCTTGGATTTTTCATGTTTTCCATACTTTAATGGTTCTATTTTAACACGTAAAACATGTGTATTTTCTTTCAAAAACCAAGTCATGTAAATCATGAAGTAGACTTTATTTTCTTGAAACTTTTATCTTTGAAATCTTATATATTTAAGAATTACAACTTGTAGGAATCATCATCCTACACAAAATCATGTTCATCTTCAAGTTCACACTTAACATAAAGGATGATCAACATAGATCTTTCAAGATTCATCCTCATACTTGCTAGATCATGTTTTAAATCATCATCTAGCAAGCTTTTATGTGGTGATCTACACCATACAATCAAGAAATCAACAAACAAGTTCATCACATACACTAAACAACTTAGATCTTCATGATTTTAAGCTTTATGTTTATGTTCATCTTCTTGTTTTGGTATGATTCTTTAGATCTTTAGTTACTACGTACTTTAACCACTAAAATCAAATGTAAAAACAAGATCAAGAGAGCTTACTACTAGCACAAGGGCTAGGGAAGAACAAGATGCAAGATGAAGAAGAAAAGAGGTGGGTAATAGCTCCACAAAATGGTCCTTCAAGTCTGCTTGCTTGCAACCTTCCTAAGTAGCTTTGATTCACCTTAGAATGTGCTTAGATTGTATGGATATGAGCTAAAAAATGAAGGTGTTGAAGAGGAATGCTTGGCCGTGAGCTATGGAAGAGAGGAGAAGGTTTGTAAGTTTGTATTTTGAGTGGTATTGATTATGTGAAGTAATCTTTGGTTTTTAACTAGTTACTTCCAACATTAGTTTACACTGGTCATAATGTCTAATATCATCTTAACACACCAAATAAATTAATCAAGAAATTAGGGGCATGGTGGGGCCCTTATTGACCGTCCACCAGGGGGGGTCTTGGTTGGGTTTCAACTACTAGTTACAAGTTAGTTAAGATTTAAGTGTTCTAGTTAGAGGTTTAAATGTGTTTAGGGGTTTTGGGATGTAATATGATGTTTAGTGGTAATAACTAGCTTCATGATGTTAAAACAATGCTTCTAGTTCAATTTTGGTGTTTCGGGTAGTGTCCGGTTATTCGTTTGGTTATCAGTTCATTAAGGTGCTAAATTGCACAGTTTAGTGTGTTATAAGATACCTTTTATGACAGTTTTCATTCCCGACACTTTACAAGTTATTCTGGACATCTAAACCTTCTTTCTGCTCAATATTTTGATGTTAAATTGCTGAATTTTGCTGATTTCTGTCGAATTCTGCATTTAGGGTGTGTTTCGGGTACTTTTTAGTGCTTAAATAGTCACTCGGAAGGCAGTTTTATAAACCTTACTTTCCTACATAGAATTCTAGTGTAAACTTTGGTTCCGGGACTCATTCTGTGTCCTAACATGATGTCGGTCTGAGTACTGAACGCCTGTCAGCACTACTAGTTTATCTGATTATTGTGCTAGTTTCGTTCTGTGCACTAATTTTACTGTTTCAAGTTGCATTTAGCAATCGTAAGTAACATGCAACATGTAATGTATCTGTGACTTCTTTGAAAGTAAATCATGGAATCATTCACATCATAAATTCATCATGCACAACCATAGATTACAAGCTACTCTTCACATTGTACGAAAATTACATGAAAAAGTGCCAGTTGTCACATTAGCCAAGTCAGATGCCACCGACGATGACTCCGGCTTCCTCGATCTTACACCGCTTCTTCTTCCTGCGGGTCGAGCTAGCTCTTCCGCCGGCTCTTCCGCCCCTTCCCCCGGTGAATAACGGATTAACATCGTTTGCATTCGTGTTTCGAGCGTCGTACGTTGGCGTTTCGGGTTCAGCAATTCATTGGTTTTCGATCCCTTGAACGACCTTTTATTTGTCGATCGACCCGAAGTAGTTCCTACTGTGGAAGGGACTGTCACACCCGGTCATAGACGTAAGCACGAGGTGTGATCATGATTAATTTTCATTGCATACGATTTAGCAAACATACTAAATGATTTAAAATAAACTCCAATGCCATTCATATGTTTCAAACATCAACAATAGTTAACCAAAGTGTTTACATCACTTCAAAATAAAATAAGTTTTAATAGTCGACATCATAATTCAAGGTTTGAAAAGATAAAGGATTTGTTCCCTATGTCACCGCAAGGAGGCGGGATATGATGAACAATCCAACAAAAGAGGCATGGAGTTAGGACTCTTGACATCTTGAAGCAAAAATCCGCAAAGCTTCCACAAATTTTCTGAAACACATGTAAGTTTGAAAAAAACATCAACAAAGTTGGTGTGAATTCATGCAATTTTTGTGTAACAAATGTATATTTGTAAAATGTGAGATGTATTTGTATGAAAAGGGGTATGTAACTGTAAAAATAGATAAGATAAGGAAATCGAGATCGCTAATGTTTCGCGAGGACATTAACATGTGTGACGACATAGGAAGCATCCAAACCTAGGCGATTTTTGTGCCGATTACCCTTTGACTGGGACACAAAAGCACTCTTCCGTGTGGGTCAATGTGGACCAAGAGTGGGGCTGCCAATACCCAATAGATCTACCATTTCCGTTCCTTGGTCTAAACTTAGATTAATGGTGCTTACATGTACCCTATTCGCACATGATCTATAGTATCATTCCTTAGTCTAACATACCATTTGTACATGTATTTCCCCCAAAAGTTTAGAAAACTAGAAAACATTTAAAAGAGGTGACATAAACTCACTATTTTGCGTCTTGATGCGTACTACTTCACCGGAACTCTTCTTAGTTCGTGACATAACCTATAAGTGTTCTAAATATGTTAATCACCTAAACTTGTGATTTACTATGTACAAGTTATCCAACTTGTTTATGTATTTGTTTTGTCTTAGGTGTGTATGTTCCAGAGTTGTCATGATATATTTCACCAAATATATATAGTTTTGTTTACTTGTGAGTTGTGTTAACGGATCTAGTTCTTCTTACGGCTTTGTGCCTCGCATGAGTAAGATGTGCATGTCCGAGACATGTGTGGGCCATGCCCATTGTAGTCGGGTTTCACCTGTTCGTCGCGTTATCGTTAATACAAATTGTATTTTATATTTGTAATTATATATATACATATTATTCTCAAATAAAATAAATATATATTGAATCCTTGTATACGATATGTGTTAAAAATAAATAATATATTTTTAACTTATCCTTGTATATGTATTCTTGTATTATTTGTGTATACTTGTCTTTGTATTAGTTTGACCAAGTCAACGTCGATTTATACTTTTAATAAATAATATTTTCAATATTATTTTAGTATAAATATATTTGTAATTTTTCCAAATGTATACTTAGGCAAGTATACATGTATGTAGGTGTAAACACTTATGTATTTTATGTTTAATGTCAAAAATCATTTCTTATGATTTTATACTTTTCGGAATTTATATTTCTTAAAAATAATATATTTAAGGATTATTTAATATATATACATATAGGGTCAGGATTTAGAGAAAACGGTGGAAAATGTGAGAACGGTGAGAACGCTTATGGATCGTCGGATCAAAACAATCTATGGACTAGATTGGCGCGGTGGCGTTTTCGTAAATAACACGAATTCTATTAAGTGGACACACTTCATTAAGGGTAAAAGGGTCTTTACACTTCTATACCAAAACGCCAAACTAATGAATAAAACGCCATTATGGGCCAAAACACATCCCTATATAAACAAAACATCTCAGACATAAAAACACACCCCCCCCCCCCGAACCTGAAACGCCATATTTTCTACTATATCCATTCATCTCACAAATTCCAAAATCCCCAAAACATCAAACACACCTACTAAAAAACACCATATTTTACTATATACCAATCATCTTAGAAAACGCCAAAACACTCAAACATCAAAGATTCCAAAAAATCGACGTTTCTTTCAGATACACTATTTTCTCAGTAAAATGCCAAAAGTGGCAAATATCGTTTCTTGTATATTCAATATTGTTCTACGCGATGTTTCGGAGAATGCATTCTTCCCTGAGGTGCTGTGACTCAAATAAGATTTTGCTGCATGAGATGGACAAATCATAAACAAAAAGATGCTGGTGTCAGACTTATGTCATTTTTTGTGTTTTGTTATTAATGAATATTATAATGGCATGAAGAGACGAATGACACTGATGATTGGTTTGAAGTTACATATTCAAACAAAAAACTCATGTCATTTTGTCTTTCCAAACGGCCACAAAAACACAAGCATGACAAAGTCAAACCGCCAGTGAACATGTTTCAAAGAAGAAAGAGACTGATAACAGTGAAGATTTGGAAGATGAATTGTTTCTATTTTTATTTTTTTTATTTTCTTTTTCTGTTGTTTGTTATGTATTTTTCAACTAAGAATAAAAAAATACAGTGTATTAATAAAACGCCAAACAGTCATAATGATTGTGAAACGTCATAATGCAGTAAAATGCCAAAAACTCGCAAACTATAATAAATGTAATTTGGAGAAGTATTATTAAAAGCTAAAAATCGAAAAAAACGCCAAAAACTACTTAAAGACATTAAAAAACGCCAAACTTGGAAGATGGTGTAACACCCCAATCGCGTAATATACAATAACACGCGGCAGAAAACATTGGGGAGTCACGTTACAAATTGTTTCATAACACATGGCTCATGAAGTTTTGTTTTATTGAGTTTAACAGTTTATATTGTTTATTGCACAACAATTGTCTTGTATGTTTTAAAGTCACTAAGGCCCAAGTTCGCCCTATGTGAAGCATGCTCATAGTCAAACATAAACACCTGAAACACATGTGAAAATAGGTACGTCAGCATAAAAATGCCTGTGAGTAACATAGGTTTTGTTGTTGAGGATTCATGGCCTTGATTTTGTTAAAAGAAATGTTTAACTCAAAAGTAGCCATGAACCTTTGTAAAAATGCTTTCTTTTGTAAAATCATATGAAAATCGATGTGAAAATCAAATGATTTAAAAGAAATAATGCATGGTTAAATAAATAACCAAATGATGTCTTTCGTAAAAAGATATCATATCTCTGTATAAAATGTGTCATGTCTTTGTATAAAAATATCATGTTCTTGTTCAACATGAGTTATATGTAAAACAATGCCTTGTGAAAAATGTGTCATGTCTCTGTATAAAATGTATCATGTTTCTGTCTTTGTCGAAGTGGTTTAAATAACGCTACGTTATGTAATATCATAAAAGCACCAATATATAGGAAGTACCAGCGGCGTATCCACCATGCTTTTATCATATTACACACGCCTCGTTATTTAAATCACTTACCAAATAACCACCAAAAATGTCTTGTTTAAACAAATGTCGAAATGTTATATGTAAACAATGTTCAAAGTCAAGTGTAAACCATGTCTTGTATAATCAAATGTCTTGTATGGCAAGTAAAAAGTGTTCACTCAAACTATATGTATAATGTTAATGTGTTACCAAATGTCATGTATGGCGCATAAAGAGTATTTACTCAAGCCATATGTATAATGTCTATGTGTAACCAAAATGTCATGTATGGTGAATAAAAAGTATTTACTCAAACCATATGTATAATGTACAAAACAATGTCTTTGAATAAACCTAAGTTTATATCAAAAGTTATGTCTTGCAAAACCAATGCTTTTATCGATATGAACATTTATATAGTTTGTTAACGAATACATTCAAGCCTTGATGTCTGTCAGATAAACCCTTATAAAGACAAAGGTTTATCAATGTTCATCGGGTTCTATCATTCCCCAGATGGATACTTCCAAACAAACTAGGAAGCGGGAATGAGGTTATCAAACCTATGGTAAACCATACATACTACTGGTCGGCGGGATAACATTAATGAATGTATCTAGTCTCGTTTAACATACCAAATGTCATAATCAATGAGAGCATGTCATGTAAGATGTCCTTGTAAACCATGTACTAAGTATGCTAAGTAAACATACAAAGTAGGAATGTTCATGAATTCAAGGTGCTAGATATGCTAAGTCAACATATGAAGCAAAATGGGTCCTTGAAAACAATGTGCTAGGCATGCTAAGTCAACATGCGAAGCAAAATGTAATGTAAATCAATGTGCTCATATACTAAGTCAACATATGCCGCAAAATGTATCCTTAAAAACAATGTGCTAGCATCCTAAGTCAACATACATAGCAATACATAATTGAAATCATGTACTATATGTGTACTAGATGAACTGTGATAACTGACACTTTTCGGTAACTTTCTTACACTTAAAGTACTCATTTTAACTACATTTTTATGCATTTCGAACACTCAAACTGCGTATTACATAATATACATCTTAGAATACTTATGGAATATTCAATTATGATGCACATGATTCATTTTATTGGTTACCTTTGAAATAGTGTAAACAATGCATCGAAACAACTAGAGTAGTACCTAGTAAACTAGTGTGCTGACGAGAACTCAGGATCCGCATAAATCATCTAAATTACATCTTTAGGACTCGGACGATAGTCCAACATCAATTATATATTAAACCCTATACGGGAATACAAGAGTTTGGTTAATATTTTACCAATGTCCGGTAGCACTAAAAATTGTCCGAAAAGCGCTAAAAGTGACCATTTCATTATTTTTCCGCAAAATTCAGCAAAGCCGGTACCGGAACCGTGTCAAAAATAATAAAACTTTTAGTCCAAAAAGTTGGATTAAATATTTGGATAATAAAACAAGTACAAAAATAATTTTTGTTATGTTTTTATCTAAATAAAACACGGTGTCAGTATTTAACCCGGTACAGGACCTGAACCAACTTTTTCACCCGAATTACACACTAAAAATTTCGGTGAACTAGTTTTACTTAGTGTCACACTACTTTAAAATATGAAGGCTTAAAACCTTGTAGATATTTTTATATAAAATGTCAAAGTTCTTAAAATACTTAAACATTTACTACATTTTACCATGAAATGAACACTTAACACATGAAACAAATTCAAGACCCTTTTTCCCCTCATGTTCACGTTTGTTTTAGTGGGTCCAACACCCCTTAATTACTTGCTAAATATCTTGATATTTTTAGTTAAGTTACAAGTGGATGAAATGGGTAAATTATTAGAATACTTACACATTAAGTTACTAACCATTTTATCATCACTTTATATTTTTTTTTTTTTTAAAACACAAACTCTCTCATCATCTTCATCATCCACCAAGAACACCATAAACCCATTTTATTTTATCACCTCTTTTATGATCAATATAATTTTCTATGGAACATAAGAAGATCTAAATCACTTACAAGTTAAAGCAAGGGTTTTCATCCATTCAAGATCATTCTACCATCAAGATCTTCATCTTTTTATCTCTTAATTATCCTCTAAGATCATCCCTAGCCAAGTGCTAGAAGTAAGCTTCAAGATCTATTTTTTTTTCATACTTATATTATGTTTATGATTGTTATTATAACTAATAAATAACTAAATAATCATACATAATAAACATGAAAAATACAAAGAAGCAAACATAATAATCATGATATATTTATGTTGGTTATTATTGTGATCTAAGACTTGTTATATGCATATTTGATCTTGTTATGATGATTATGATATAAATAAATTGTTAGAGGATGTTTTAAAAATATGATCTAACAATTATACATGTTTATGTTAAAGGGTTTTTAACATAAAGGTCTAAAGGGATGATCATAACCTTTGATCTTGTGAAAGTATTTAAGGTTTTTGCTTAAAAACAAGACTTTTACAAGCTTATAAAAAGTAACATACAACATGAGATTTTTATAAAAGTTGTTAAAACTAGAAGTAAACTTGGTTTTTGAACTAGTTAGCACATGTTATGATCATGTCCAAAACCCTACATGATTTGGAGATCATTTTGATAAGTTTATGTTATAAAAATCTCATATGTTTTTAGTTAAGATGATTGGGTAAATTGATGGTGATTTGGAAAAGAAAATGATATGTTTATGAAACATGGCCAAATGATTAATACAAAGGTTATATGGCCATTTTTTTTAAGAACATTATGTTAACAAAACTATCATTTTTTTTAACAAAGTCTTTACAAGATTAGAAAGTTGGTCTTTCTAAACATAGAAATTGACATAAATATATATTTTGGTAAAATATATATTTAGTGAACATATCAAGTATGTGCTATGTGCTTAGTATTTGTATTAGTTATATACAAGTTAGAGACTTGATAACAATGACACAAATAAATACAAGACATACTTACAACTAAAGACTTACAAGAATACATATAGACACACTTGAAAACAACTTACGAACATTCCGAAGGAACGGACATTCCGAAGGATCGGACACAACTTATGGTCAAATCGGACGACGGACGAATACATAAACAAATCGCCAATCCGAGGAATTACTACGACGTTTAGACGATATTTCGACACGAAATATAAATGTGCTATCGATAACAAATTTCGGATGTGTATAAACTTATAAAAATTAGTATGTTTTATTTACTAACAAGTGTACCTAGTAAATTTTTATAAAAAGGTTTTTATAAAAATAAATGGGCTTATTATACTAGTGGGCTATTTTTATTACAAATGGGCTTAATATACTTAATAGACTATTTTTATTACAAATGGGCTACTTACACTTAATGGGCTTAGTTTTCTTAATGGGCTTAACTTTATTATGGGCTTAACATAAATTCATGGGCTAAGCCCAAACACCAAACATATGGGCCAAAGCCCAACACTATTCAAGCCCAACACTATTCAAGCCCAACACTATTCAAGCCCAACACTATTTGAGGCCCAACACTATTTGAGGCCCAACATTATTTGAGGCCCAACACTATTGAGGCCCAACACTATTTGAGGCCCAACACTATTTGAGGCCCAGCACTATTTAAGCCCAATAACTTGAAAACATGGGCTTGGCCCAATAATACTATTATTGGAAACACAACTATACAAGTGATACATACAAGACACAAGATTCAGCGGACGAGATCCGACTATACAACTCATTCATCGAATACACAGTTAACGAACATTTGAACAACTCATTCATCGAATACACAGTTAACGAACATTTGAACAACTCATTCATCGAATACACAGTTAACGAACATTTGAACAACTCATACATCGAATACACAGTTAACGAACAGTAAAGACATACAAGTCTTACACATACTCAAGACAAAAGACTTGTACTCAAGTTATTTACAAAGACCGAAGTGTCTAACAAAAATAAGAACATTTGTAGGTCTCAACGCTATTCAGGACGACCGCACGTGAGATCTTATTTACATCTATTCACAGGACGCGATACTGTGAGTTCATGTCCCCTATTCATTTAAATGTTTTACAACTTTACAACTATCGGGGAAAATACATGTTCAATCGTATGTTAAAGTTAGGGAATGAAACACCTTAGATCATGTGCGAATTAGGGCCATACAATAAGCACCATTAATCCAGTTTGGACCAAGGAACAAAGGACTAGATCTAATGGGTTTTGGCGAGCCCCACTCTTGGTCGTGGACCCATACAGAAGAGTGCTTTTGTGTCCCAGTCGATAAGAATCGACATAAAATCGTCTAGGGTTGGATTGCTTCCTTTTTCGTCACACATATTAATGTCCTTGCAAAACATTAATGATCAACGATTTCATTGACGCTTTACATACTACATCTTTACATACAGATACATTTTAAACAACTCACATTTTACGGATACATCTTATATCCAGTTTGGATACAATTACAATTGAGACAAATACATATTACATACTGGTTTGATACAAATACATCTTATACAGCTAAACTGCATGAACTCGCTCAACTTTTGTTGATGTTTTCAAACTTACATGTATTTCAGGGAATTAGTGGACCAATGCAAAGATTTCAGTTCAAGGAAAACAAGTATCAATACTCCATGCCAACAATTGAAGGGTTTGCCTGTTATATACCGCCTCTTTGCGGTGATATAGTGGTCAAAGCCTTTACATTTTTAAACTTACATTTGATGTGTAAAACAATGACAACTTATTTTCATTTGATGGTTTGTAAACAATGTACTTAAATTATGTTGCGATCTTTTGAACAATTATGACAATGGCATTGGAGCATGTTTTATTCATTTAGTATGTTCACCTATATTGTTATGCAATGAGAACCGATCAGATCACACCTCGCGCTTCCGCTAAGAGCGGGTGTGACAGATTGGTATCAGAGCATCGATTGTAGTGAACCAGGATTCTTTCTCGAGTCTAAGTCTACAATCACTAGGGATCTCTCACGAAAACCTCTTGTTCATGTTGAACAGATTATAAATAAAATTGGACAAGTCAAAAGGTTTTCATTGCATAAACATTTTTCAAGGTCCACTACAGCAAAAATTCATTTCACATAAATCAAGCGAGGACATTTCCATGGGTGAAGTCTATGAGAAACAGACACAATACATTAATTGACTATGTGCCTACAATACATTACATTATCAGTTTATGCATTATAAACAGTTTACAAGATCAGCTTATACAAGATAGAAATCCTTGATTGATAGGATTTTACATGATTATATATATATAGGTGGTTCATATATATGTTGCATGAAACATTTTGCCAAGAACAAAATACCTTCGACTTCAAACTCTATTATTATTCTTTACTCACACGATGAAAATGTCGACCTCATGTCTATTGCGGAGCTTATGACGAACATGATTCCTAAGTGAAATCTTAAACTTAATTCCGTAAAATATGGTTGCTTTCTCGCGAATGCTGAGATACCTGACCATGATAATGACGGCGAGGCGAAGGTGGATATACTCTTGTACCTACAAGGAAGATGAAGTACTCATCTTGAAGGTGCCCCTTCAATTGTTATTGTTACAGATTCTTTCCATTTCTATTTCATCTAACGTCGTACCGTCCTGCGCGTAACAACAACGGACGTTGACACGTGAACTATCACGAAGTTTCCTTCTATGTTGAAGGTATATAAACAATAGTGTCCTCTCTCTGACTGATCGCCTGCTCTGAACGAGAGAATGCTAGGGTGACCATGCAAGACAATTTATTATTACGGGGGCCCACGTAATAACAACTTGTAGTGCATGGAAATTCTGGTGGACTCTGCGGGTCAAGCTAATGATCACTATTCATTCAAAATTCTTAAGTTATTACTTGAGATTCAATTCTTCCTATCTAGTAGAACACAAACTGGGGGTGGTTAGTATAATACAATACAATACAATACAATACAATACAATACAATACAATACAATACAATACGGGAAGACGACACATATTTGTTAACACCTAACATTCGATCTATATCACGATTCTGTTGAGACTAGTCATTTAAACAAACAAAACGTGTTAGCTACTCATGGAGGATTTTCCTCAACATTCTTGAAGTTCTTGAACATGGGTTGGTTCCATGGTGTCTTTGACACTTTACCCTACTTTACCTTACCTTACCTTATCATATTCCATCTTATCATATTTATTGGAAGTGATACAATAAATTCCGTCGTTTGACATTTGTTTTTTTTCCTAGGGATGGTATGGTATGAACCATGCTGCAACTCCCTCATTACATTCTATTCGACCTCTTTAGAGATTCTAATAATTTTGCTAGAGCTCGTGAAACTCAAGCACTATTACCATATTTATCACATGGACAAATAAGACAAAGGATTTTCCTTACTTTGGACGACCGAGGTCCATATAGTATGGAATACATATTATAGGGACGGAGGCCATGGGTTGGCTTTCCCTCCTCAACGAATTATTTCTTTGCCACTTAAACATATAACCAATACACGCAAGAGGCACTACGCATTTTGATTGCGGTTATTCACATTATCATTTTTTTTCGGTTATCCATATTATCATATATTCAAACATATATGAATAATGCGATCTTGAGGTTTCCATGACCGATTGCATTCTTCATTCTTGGGCGCATGATAGACTATATCTATCCAAATATATGTCTAGATTTTTTTAATAGTGTGTATTAAAAATATCATGGCACCAAAAGAAACAAATGTTTAAGTCAAAAGTTATGTGTTAAAAACCATTGCTTTTACACAAGACATGGTTTATACATGACATTGTTACGCAAGACATTGGTATACATGACATTTGACGTTGGTTTACACAACACATTTTTGGTAGTTATTGATAAGTGATGAGACGTGTGTAATATGATAAAAGCATGGTGGATACGCCGCTGGTACTTCCTATATATAAGTGCTTATATTATATTGCATATCGTGGTGTTACTCAAACCTCTTCGACAAAGACAAGACATGACATTTTTGCACAAGACATGGCATCCTCTACACAAGACATAATATTCTATTTCAAGACATGATATATTAATACACTACATTTCTATTGGTTATTTATTTAACCATACATCATTCTTTTATATCATTTGATTCTCATATCTATTTTCATAAGATTTTATAAAAGAACTCGATCATAACTAGAGCCAATGTTGATGGTTACATTTGATGCTTTCACGGTCTCTCAAGGGTTGTTCCATACATGGTAACACCCGAATTCAAACACACGGAGTGTTACATTTTAGGTTTAGCCTCGGAGATCCGAAGCATGACAGCATCATCCCTCCCTACCTTAATCACTCAAACAATAACTCTTGCCATGAGAGAAATGAAGGCAACTGCTGCCATAAACGATTTTGGTACCAGGATGTATGCTGGTAACTTGTCGAAATCCTAAATGTGAATAAGTGTGTGTGTGGTTAGAACTATGAATACTCCACAAAATCCCAATGAAGTCATGAGTATGTACACTCTACGATCATCATGCATCAATTCTTTTAATACCAACACCGAGCTTAGCTATTGCTTTTAAATGTTAAGCATATACTAGAATTAGAGTCATGTTGGACACACATTACTATATCAAGTTAGCTAATGGGTAATTAGCTGAGACATATCAAATCATTAAGGGCCACCGGTATGTATCCTATTCGTCAACATTTCACATCCATGTTATTTTATACAATTGGCAATTTTAGCTTCATCTCAACATTTCACATACATGAGTTTCATGGCTAGGGACGGGGTTGTCCTAGCTACAATTAGGGATTGGGTTATCCTACATCTAAACATATGGTTAGGATATCCAACATCTAAACATATGGATCGGGTTATCCTACATCTAAACATATGGATTGGGTTATCCTACAATTAAACCTAGGGTTCCTAAGACTATACAGTGAAGTCCTCACCACACAGAATTTAAAATGTACTTGGCCTAGAGTCAAGTAAGCTAGACGTCTCCTCATTCTATAGAATTGGCAAAACGTAAACTAGTCGAGTCTAGAGCTGAAATTCAATATCGATCTCTTCCCCATTCAGTGGAGTATTTTCGAAGTAGTGGTTGACATGGATTGGTTATCCGATAACTTAGCCAAAGTCTTATGTCACAAGAAAATCATTCGCCTACCACTACTGAACGAAGAGACACTTGTGATACATGGAGAGAAGCGCGACACCCCATTGCGGATCATCAATGGCATGAAAGCACATAAGTGCTTACGGAAAGGTTGTATTGCCTATCTAGCACTTGTTGTAGACAAGAAGGCCGTTGGGCCACATCTGACAGATATTCTTTTGATAAAATAATTTCCTGAAGAAATTCCTGAAGTCTTGCCAGGACTACCACCATATCAACAAGTCGAGTTTCACATCGAATTGGTACCGGGAGCCGCACCCATAGCCAAATCTCCATGTCGATTAGCACCTTCTGAACCTTGTAGTTGACCAAATGAGGATGTTGTGATTTCATAACACCTACTCTTTACCACTATACATCTTTATAAAGGTTTTGGGGGTGGAAAGACATGCAAGTTTTGCAAAAATGCACAACATTTCGATGAACGAAAATTCATATTTCTAAACCATGTTACAAATGAATTTCCAACTAACTCAAATGGTTTATGAAAGGTTCTAGCTTCTACTCTAAGATAGACTTACGATTGGAGTATCATCAATTACAAATTCAAGAGGAAAGCATACCGAAAACGGCTTTTAAGACTCGTTACGGTCATTACGAGTTTCTCGTTATGCCTTTTGGTTTAACAAATGCACCAGCGGTCTTCATGGATTTAATGAATCGTGTGTGCAAGCCGTATCTCGACAAATTCGTCATAGTGTTTATTGACGACATTTTGATATACTCTCGATCGACTGATGAACATGGGCAACATTTGAGAACCATTTTAGAGTTGTTAAAGACAATAAATTCGCCCCAAATAGAAAAACAAGATATAGCCTTACAACTTATTCTTAAGATTGGTGCATAGCATTTCACAATCTTATCATTATCCGACGATACCGATGACTCTGTTGTAGACTATGATGCTTCGCATTAAGGATTGGGTTGCGTACTCGTGCAACGTGAAAAAGTTATTGTGTACACGTCGCGCCCATTTAAAAAGTTCACGAGAAGAACTATACCACTCTCGACCTTGAGTTAGGCGTGGTGGTATTCGCTTTAAAAAAAAAATTATGGCGACATTATTTATATGGTACTCAATGCATTATTTTCACGGATCATAAAAGTCTTCAACACTTATTCAACCAAAAAGAATTAAATATACGTCAACGATGTTTTGTTGAATTGTTGAACGACTATGATTGTGATATAAAGTACCATCCGGGCAAGGCAAACGTTGTAGCAGATGCCTTGAGCCGCAAGGAGCGAGTTAGAACACTAAGAGTTCAAACATTAGAGAAGATGATTCACAAGCGCTCAAGGAAGAGCATATTCAAGCAGAAACACTTCGAGGCATGAAGGAACAATTAGTGTAAAGAAGATGGAACTTTATACATTATGAGTCGAAATTGGGTTCTATTCTTTGGCGGCCTTCGAGATGATATTTTAAGGAAGCACATAGGCCTAAGTAGCGAAAGAATACTACTGGTGGCCTAACCTCAAAAGTGATATCGCGACTTATATCGGAGAATGCTTGACTTGCGCGAAAGTCAAAGTCGAGTAGCAAAATCCCTGGGACTTGTTACAACAACCCTAGATTCCCGTTTGGTAATGGGAACAAATATCGATGTACTTCATTACGAAGTTACTCAGGACCTCAAGAGGTCACTACATGATATGTGTAATCATCGATAGACTAACAAAGTCCACGCACTTCTTACCGATTTGGTAGAAGGATAATACTGAGAAACTAGCGGAACTCTATCTCAAAGAAATAGGGGCTCGTCCTGGAGTGCCTATTTCAATCATTTCTGACCAAGACGGTCGTTTTATTTCTAGAATTTGGAAATCATTTCAACAGGCCTTTGGATCTCATTTGAATCCAAGTACGGCCTTTCATCCATAAACTGACGGCCAGAGCGAACGGACAATCCAAACACTCGAATATATGTTTCGCGCATGTGTTATGGATTTAGGCGGCAATTGGGATACTTATCCACCTTTAGTTGAGTTTTCCTACAATAACAGCTACAATACTACTATACAAAGCTGCACCGTTTGAAGCTCTTTATGGTCGAAAGTGTCGCTCTCCGCTATGTTGGGCGGAAACAGGCGATAGTTAATTAATTGATCCGAAACTAGTCCAAGAGACTACGGATAAAATTTTTCAGACCCGAGACCGTATCAAGACGGCTCGCGATCGACAAAAGTGCTACGCAGATAAAAGACGAAAACCATTATCTTTCGAGGTTAGAGACAAAGTCTTGTTGAAAGTCTCGCCTTGGAAAGGCGTAGCGAGGTTCGGTAAACGTGAAAAGCTTAACCCACGTTACATTGGACCATTTGAAATCTTAGAAAAGATTGGTACAAGCTGAAGTTACCAGAAGAACTAAGTAGAGTACATCACACATTTTATGTGTCGAATCTTGAGAAGAGTCCAACACAAGAAACGGTTATCATCTCGGAGGATGAGATTCACATTGATGAAAAACTCCAATTCACAAAGCACCTATTAAGGTCATGGACCGGAAGGTCCAGAAAATACAAAGGAGTCGTCACATATTAGTAAAAAATTCGTTGGAACTCTCGACACGGACCCCAATATACTTGGGAACGTGAAGATCAAATCAAAGTCAAATATCCTCACCTGTTTGAGAACAATCCTGCAAAGGATGACTCAGCTTGAATTTCGGGACGAAATTCTCAATAACAGGGGGAGAATGTGACAACTGACACTTTTCGGTAACTTTCTTACACTTAAAGTACTCATTTTAACTACATTTTTATGCATTTCGAACACTCAAACTGCGTATTACATAATATACATCTTAGAATACTTATGGAATATTCAATTATGATGCACATGATTCATTTTATTGGTTACCTTTGAAATAGTGTAAACAATGCATCGAAACAACTAGAGTAGTACCTAGTAAACTAGTGTGCTGACGAGAACTCAGGATCCGCATAAATCATCTAAATTACATCTTTAGGACTCGGACGATAGTCCAACATCAATTATATATTAAACCCTATACGGGAATACAAGAGTTTGGTTAATATTTTACCAATGTCCGGTAGCACTAAAAATTGTCCGAAAAGCGCTAAAAGTGACCATTTCATTATTTTTCCGCAAAATTCAGCAAAGCCGGTACCGGAACCGTGTCAAAAATAATAAAAGTTTTAGTCCAAAAAGTTGGATTAAATATTTGGATAATAAAACAAGTACAAAAATAATTTTTGTTATGTTTTTATCTAAATAAAACACGGTGTCAGTATTTAACCCGATACAGGACCTGAACCAACTTTTTCACCCGAATTACACACTAAAAATTTCGGTGAACTAGTTTTACTTAGTGTCACACTACTTTAAAATATGAAGGCTTAAAACCTTGTAGATATTTTTATATAAAATGTCAAAGTTCTTAAAATACTTAAACATTTACTACATTTTACCATGAAATGAACACTTAACACATGAAACAAATTCAAGACCCTTTTCCCCCCTCATGTTCACGTTTGTTTTAGTGGGTCCAACACCCCTTAATTACTTGCTAAATATCTTGATATTTTTAGTTAAGTTACAAGTGGATGAAATGGGTAAATTATTAGAATACTTACACATTAAGTTACTAACCATTTTATCATCACTTTATATTTTTTTTTTAAAAAAAAACACAAACTCTCTCATCATCTTCATCATCCACCAAGAACACCATAAACCCATTTTATTTTATCACCTCTTTTATGATCAATATAATTTTCTATGGAACATAAGAAGATCTAAATCACTTACAAGTTAAAGCAAGGGTTTTCATCCATTCAAGATCATTCTACCATCAAGATCTTCATCTTTTTATCTCTTAATTATCCTCTAAGATCATCCCTAGCCAAGTGCTAGAAGTAAGCTTCAAGATCTATTTTTTTTTTCATACTTATATTATGTTTATGATTGTTATTATAACTAATAAATAACTAAATAATCATACATAATAAACATGAAAAATACAAAGAAGCAAACATAATAATCATGATATATTTATGTTGGTTATTATTGTGATCTAAGACTTGTTATATGCATATTTGATCTTGTTATGATGATTATGATATAAATAAATTGTTAGAGGATGTTTTAAAAATATGATCTAACAATTATACATGTTTATGTTAAAGGGTTTTTAACATAAAGGTCTAAAGGGATGATCATAACCTTTGATCTTGTGAAAGTATTTAAGGTTTTTGCTTAAAAACAAGACTTTTACAAGCTTATAAAAAGTAACATACAACATGAGATTTTTATAAAAGTTGTTAAAACTAGAAGTAAACTTGGTTTTTGAACTAGTTAGCACATGTTATGATCATGTCCAAAACCCTACATGATTTGGAGATCATTTTGATAAGTTTATGTTATAAAAATCTCATATGTTTTTAGTTAAGATGATTGGGTAAATTGATGGTGATTTGGAAAAGAAAATGATATGTTTATGAAACATGGCCAAATGATTAATACAAAGGTTATATGGCCATTTTTTTTAAGAACATTATGTTAACAAAACTATCATTTTTTTTAACAAAGTCTTTACAAGATTAGAAAGTTGGTCTTTCTAAACATAGAAATTGACATAAATATATATTTTGGTAAAATATATATTTAGTGAACATATCAAGTATGTGCTATGTGCTTATTATTTGTATTAGTTATATATACAAGTTAGAGACTTGATAACAATGACACAAATAAATACAAGACATACTTACAACTAAAGACTTACAAGAATACATATAGACACACTTGAAAACAACTTACGAACATTCCGAAGGAACGGACATTCCGAAGGATCGGACACAACTTATGGTCAAATCGGACGACGGACGAATACATAAACAAATCGCCAATCCGAGGAATTACTACGACGTTTAGACGATATTTCGACACGAAATATAAATGTGCTATCGATAACAAATTTCGGATGTGTATAAACTTATAAAAACTAGTATGTTTTATTTACTAACAAGTGTACCTAGTAAATTTTTATAAAAAGGTTTTTATAAAAATAAATGGGCTTATTATACTAGTGGGCTATTTTTATTACAAATGGGCTTAATATACTTAATAGACTATTTTTATTACAAATGGGCTACTTACACTTAATGGGCTTAGTTTTCTTAATGGGCTTAACTTTATTATGGGCTTAACATAAATTCATGGGCTAAGCCCAAACACCAAACATATGGGCCAAAGCCCAACACTATTCAAGCCCAACACTATTCAAGCCCAACACTATTCAAGCCCAACACTAGTTGAGGCCCAACACTATTTGAGGCCCAACATTATTTGAGGCCCAACACTATTGAGGCCCAACACTATTTGAGGCCCAACACTATTTGAGGCCCAACACTATTTGAGGCCCAACACTATTGAGGCCCAACACTATTTGAGGCCCAACACTATTTGAGGCCCAACACTATTTGAGGCCCAGCACTATTTAAGCCCAATAACTTGAAAACATGGGCTTGGCCCAATAATACTATTATTGGAAACACAACTATACAAGTGATACATACAAGACACAAGATTCAGCGGACGAGATCCGACTATACAACTCATTCATCGAATACACAGTTAACGAACATTTGAACAACTCATTCATCGAATACACAGTTAACGAACATTTGAACAACTCATTCATCGAATACACAGTTAACGAACATTTGAACAACTCATACATCGAATACACAGTTAACGAACAGTAAAGACATACAAGTCTTACACATACTCAAGACAAAAGACTTGTACTCAAGTTATTTACAAAGACCGAAGTGTCTAACAAAAATAAGAACATTTGTAGGTCTCAACGCTATTCAGGACGACCGCACGTGAGATCTTATTTACATCTATTCACAGGACGCGATACTGTGAGTTCATGTCCCCTATTCATTTAAATGTTTTACAACTTTACAACTATCGGGGAAAATACATGTTCAATCGTATGTTAAAGTTAGGGAATGAAACACCTTAGATCATGTGCGAATTAGGGCCATACAATAAGCACCATTAATCCAGTTTGGACCAAGGAACAAAGGACTAGATCTAATGGGTTTTGGCGAGCCCCACTCTTGGTCGTGGACCCATACAGAAGAGTGCTTTTGTGTCCCAGTCGATAAGAATCGACATAAAATCGTCTAGGGTTGGATTGCTTCCTTTTTCGTCACACATATTAATGTCCTTGCAAAACATTAATGATCAACGATTTCATTGACGCTTTACATACTACATCTTTACATACAGATACATTTTAAACAACTCACATTTTACGGATACATCTTATATCCAGTTGGATACAATTACAATTGAGACAAATACATATTACATACTGGTTTGATACAAATACATCTTATACAGCTAAACTGCATGAACTCGCTCAACTTTTGTTGATGTTTTCAAACTTACATGTATTTCAGGGAATTAGTGGACCAATGCAAAGATTTCAGTTCAAGGAAAACAAGTATCAATACTCCATGCCAACAATTGAAGGGTTTGCCTGTTATATACCGCCTCTTTGCGGTGATATAGTGGTCAAAGCCTTTACATTTTTAAACTTACATTTGATGTGTAAAACAATGACAACTTATTTTCATTTGATGGTTTGTAAACAATGTACTTAAATTATGTTGCGATCTTTTGAACAATTATGACAATGGCATTGGAGCATGTTTTATTCATTTAGTATGTTCACCTATATTGTTATGCAATGAGAACCGATCAGATCACACCTCGCGCTTCCGCTACGAGCGGGTGTGACATGAACATAGCAAGCATATGTCATAAAAGCATGAAAAGCATGAAAGTAACAATGTAAGCACAAGTGTTTCACCCCAAAATATTTGAAAGCGGTAAAAGAGGGGACTATGTACTCACTTGGGATTGCTTAATAGTCTTGAAAATAAGACCAAATTTGTGACAACTGGCACCAAACCGGTAATTTCCGTACACTTTAATCATTATTTAATGACTGCAATTATGTGCTTAATTGTCAGCAATGTCTGAACACATGATTAAACAAGTGAATTCATGCAAGTTGTATACTACAAAATATTGCTTTATGCATAAACGAGAGCGTTGCGTCAAAAATAATAGTAAACTCACCGGTAAGACACACTGTGTCAACAGAACTGCAGAAAGCAGTCAGACAATAAAATTGGAGCCTAGGTGTAGGTCCGACAGCAAGAATGCATTAAAACCCAAGAGTACATACAAGGGTTTAATATATATGCAATACAAAAGCAAAAATAAGCACTAAAAAGCACCCGAAACGCACTTTAAGTGCAGAATTTATATAATTCTGCAATAATTCAGCATTTAAACATATGAATATTTTGCAGAAATGTCGTTTTATTATCCAGAATATTTCCCTAAGTGTTGGGAATTGAAAGAGTACAAGAAAGGTACTTAAAAGACACTAAAAAGTGTGATTTAGCACTTTAACGAATCGGTATCTAACCGAACAACCGGACAATACCCGGAACACCAAAATAATGCTAGAAGCATTGTTTTTATTTTTCCAAGCTAGTTAGGGTCTCCGTACACCCTAACACGCTATATATTACTTAACACCCTTAACACTAAAAGTAACACTTAACATGTAACTAGGTTAAGTAACTTGGAAGTTGAAATGTAACCAAGACCCCCCCCCCCCCAACCATACGGTTACAAGGGGTATCCCACCCCTTGATTTTCTTGGTTTATTTAATATAATTGCCATGTACTTGGGTAGCATAATAACTAATGGGCAATAGAGTGTTGGAAAGTTTATATAACTAACCACTAGACATACCATCCTCACAACTTCAACACTTTCCTTCCTTCTTCTTCTTCTTGGCTACGGCTCACCACCACCACCTACCATCCACCATTCTTGTTCATCATCCATCCATTTCAAGGTGATTCTAAGGTGTCTCGAGCCTATTTAGGAAGGTTGCAAGCAACGGAACTTGAAGGACCTTCACCATTTGCTTTTATCCACCTCATTTGCACTCTTGAACTTCCCTAGCCTTGAGCTAGTAGTAAGTGTTCTAAAACATCCTCTTGTTCTTGTTTAAGATGGTTAATAGGTGATTTAATGGTTAAAAATCAAACACACACAAGATCAAAACTAAAAGTCTTGAACATAAGATGAATAAGGTGGATAAAGGAAAGATGTGTGTGTAAATCTTGTAGATCTTATATAGTTGTTATTATTTGATGTTGTTTGTTGCTAAAAGTGGGGTGGATCATCATCTACGCATACTAGATCATGTTCAAGAACATGAACTAGTAGTATGTTAAGTGTTAGAAATATAAAAGATGATGAAATCATCCACCATGAACATGAACTTGTGTAAACATAATTTTCCTTGTAAAATAAGACTCTAAACATGTAGATCTAACGATCTACAAGTGGTTTTTCGGAAGAACCAAGCAAAAATATTAGTCTTGTTTAAAACCCGGATCTTACATGAACTAAATATATTTTTAGTAAATAAAAAGTGTGTAAACACTTGTGTAACAAGGAAGTTCAACAAAGAAATATTTTTGTGAATCTTGACTAGAAGTTGTGAAACTTCATATTCTTTAAAAATAAAGTTTTTAAGAAATTAAACTTATTTTTAAAGATAACAAGACTTACTAAATGTGCTAGTAAGTTACTACACATTTTTGTAAATATTCAAGTTCATGAAATGGAGAAATTAGTGATTATTGTTGATGAGTATTGTTGATAATTGTTGTTGATGATTGTTGACGATTTAAAAGAAAATGAACACATGTTGTGAAAACATGGGAAACCTCCATTTTTAGGGGAAACTCTGTCAAAATTTTTATAAATTTTGACACTTAGAAAATGTAAGTTTTTAAGAAACTTATTCCCTAAAAATGTGCTTAAAAATATTACCAAGGTTTCCCTAATTTTTGGTGATTAGAAATAAGGATTTCTTCAAAAATAAAAATGGATATTAAGTATATATTTTTGCTAGAAAAATATGTGACAACTGCCATTTTCGGGTAATTTACTTACATTCAAAACGATGATTTACATTATACAAGTATGTGTTTTGAATATTCTGACTGCATGATTTCATTATATACATCTTAGAAAACTCATGGAATATTCATTTATTAGTACACATGATTCACTTTTATTGGGTACATTTGAAATAGTGCAAACAATCCATCGAAACAACTAGAGTAGTGCCTAGTGAACTAGAGTGCCGACGAAAAATCCGGATCCACAGAAACCATCTAAATAGCATCTTTAGGACTCGGACGAGAGTCCAACATCAATTATATATTAAACCCTATATGGGAATACAAGAGTTTGGTTAATATATTACCAATGTCCGGTAGCACTAAAAACTGTCCGAAAAGTGCTAAAAGTGACCATTTCATAATTTTTCCGCAAAATTCAGCATTGGTATTTTTTATTACAAGATGCAAAAGTGTTGTTTAAACACAAATTCCATATAAAAATACATAGGGAATAGCATATAAATACATAACCGAATTTTTCCCTACAACTTCCATAATCGAACCTTGCGACTATCTACTTGTGGAACGAGCACTAAACAACTATCCGAACTAAAATTTGACATATTTAACAAACTAGTGAATATTATTTTTGGTCTCTTAAGGGCTAATTATGGTCATTCAATGTGATGAAACATCTTGAAACATTAAATTCCTTAAACACCTAAACATTTAAACATTTCATCATATTTATAAAGCATTAAAATTTCTAACACATTTTAACAATTCAAGACCCCCCCCCCCCCCCCATGTATGAACCATGAATAAAGGGCCCACATCCCCTTATTTACTTAGTAATAATATCTAGATATTTGTTATTTACTAGTGGATGAGAATGATGATTAATTACAACACTTAATCACTAAGTTACTACACTTTACCTCTTTCATCTTTCATTACACACCAAGAACTCTCTCATCATCTTCATCCATCTTACCAAGAACACCAAAAACCCACTTCACTTTATTTTTTTTATTTGTTGATCAAAATGGATTTCCAAGTAACATAAGAAGATCTAAAGCTTTTGTAAGTAAAAGGAAGGGGTTTCATCCATTCAAGAGTATTCTACCATCAAGATCTTCATCTTTTTATTTCTTAATCATCCTCCAAGATCATCCCTAGCCTAGTGCTAGAAGTAAGCTTCAAGATCTATCTTTTTTTTTCATACTTATATTGTGTTACGATTGTTATTATAACAAATAATAACTAGATAATCATACATAATAAACATGAAAAATACAAAGAAGCAAAGTTAATAATCATGATATATTTATGTTGGTTTATATTGTGATTTAAGACTTGTTAGATGCATATTTGATCTTGTTATGATGATTATGATATAAATAAATTGTTAGAGTATGTTTTAAAAATATAATCTAACAATTATACATGTTTATGTTAAAGGGTTTTTAACATCAAGGTCTAAAGGGATGATCATAACCTTTGATCTTGTGAAAGTATTAAAGGTTTTTATTTAAAAACAATACTTCCACAAGATTATAAAAAGTAACATACAACTAGAGATTTTTATAAAAGTTGTTAAAACTAGAATTAAACTTGGTTTTTGAACTAGTTAGCATATGTTATGATCATGTTTAAAACCCTACATGATTTGGAAATCATCTTGATAAATTTTATGTTATAAAAGCCTCATATGTTTTAGTTAAGATATTGAGTAAATTGATGGTGATTGAGAAAAGAAAATGATATGTTTAGGAAACATGGTAAAGTTTAAAATACAAAGGTTATATGGCCATTTTTCATAAAAACTTTATTTTATAAAGTAACAACATTTTTGGTTAAATCTTGACAAGATTAAAAAGGTTTTCAAAGAAAGGTTTTTATAAAATAAAAGACAAGATAAATATATATTTTTTTTAGAAAATATATATTTGGTTACTTTAACAATTTTTGTGTTATGTATTACTTGATGTATTAGTTATATATATCAAAGTAGGAACTTGAATCTAATTGTCACATTTAAACTCAAGACACTTTATAACAAAAGTCCTACGAGACTTCATATAATTACGCCTTAAAAACGAGTACGGACAATCCGAAGGATCGGACACCATTTATGGTCAAAACGGACGATGAACGAAACCATAAACAAATCGCCAATCCAAGGAGTTACTACGACGTTTAGACGATCTTTCGACACGAAAATATAAATATGCTATCGATAACAAAGTTCGGATGTTTACGAACTTATAAAAACTAGTATGTTTTTATTAACTAAAGAGTATACTTGGTAATTTTTTTATAAAAATGTTTTTATAAAAATGAAAGACTTACACTTACAAGTGGGCTAAATTATAACAAATGGGCTTACTTTACTTAATGGACTATTTTTATAACAAATAGGCTTATTTTACTTAATGGGCTATTTTTCTACAAATGGGCTTATTTTTCTTAATGGGCAAATCTTCATAATGGGCTTAACATAAATTCATGGGCTAAGCCCAAACACCAAACAGATGGGTCAAGGCCCAACACTATTGAAGCCCAACACTATTTAAGCCCAACACTATTTGAGGCCCAACACTATTTAAGCCCAACACTATTGAAGCCCAACACTATTTGAGGCCCAACACTATTTAGGCCCAACACTATTGAGGCCCAACACTATTCAGGCCCAACACTATTTGGGGCCCAATAACATGAAAACATGGGCTCGGCCCAATGATACCATTATTGTGAACACAATCATACAATTGATACATATAAGACACGAAATTAAGAGGACTAAATCCGACTATACAACTCACAAGATACAAGATGACATATATATATATATATATATTTGGTGAAATATATATATAACAGATTAACAACTCATTCATCTAATACACAGTTTAACGAACAGTAAAGACATACAAGTCTTACACATATTAAAGACACAAGACTTGTACTCAAGTTGTTTACAAAGACCGAAGTATCTAACAAATATAAGAACATTTGTAGGTCGCAACGCTATTCAGGATGACCGCACGTGAGATCTTATTTACATCTATTCACAGGACGCGATACTGTGAGTTCATGTCCCCTATTCATTTAAATGTTTTACAACTTTACAACTATCGGGGAAAATACATGTTCAACGTATGTTAAAGTTAGGGAATGAAACACCTTAGATCATGTGCGAATTAGGGTTATACATCTAAGCACCATTAATCCAGTTTGGACCTAGGTACAAGTGGTTAGATCTAATGGGATTTGGCGAGCCCCACTCTTGGTCGTGGACCCATACAGAAGAGTGCTTTTGTGTCCCAGTCGATAGTAGTCGACATAAAAATCGTCTAGGGTTGGATTGCTTCCTTTTTCGTCACACATATTAATGTCCTTGCAAAACATTAATGATCAACGATTTCATTGACACTTTACATACTACAACTTACATTTTAAATACATCTTTTACAACTAAATTGCATGAATTCACCAACTTTTGTTGATGTTTTCCAAACTTAACATGTATTTCAGGGAATTAAAGGACCATGTCGGATTTCCCAGTCAAGATAACTGTCACACCCCGACCACGTAGAACATACAAATCGTGGCGGAAACATCGGGGAGTGTTGTAACAGAATTAATTGTTTCAAATCCATGGCAATTGAAGTTTCGTTTTATTGATTAAAGGTGTAACAATGTCTTAACAATCAAAGAAATACAACATAATTAACTAGTCTTGCATCTTTTATTGTCACTAAGGCCCAAGTCTGCCTATATGTATCTTGATCATCTTATGCAACAGCTCCTGAAAAACACATGTGAAAATAGGTACGTCAGCATAAAAATGCCTGTGAGATACATAGGTTTTGTGAAAATAGGTTCCATGACTTATGTTTGAGAAAATGTTTAGTCATGAACCTTGTAATTTGCTTTGTTTTGTAAATCATTTGAAAAACAATGAGTTCAGATGATATGTATAAATAAGTGAATAATGTATGGTTAAATGAATAACCATGTAAACTGAGTTTATATAAGATAAGTTGTTTGTAAAACAATGTCTTGCGAAAAGTATGTTATTTGAATAAAATGTTATATGTATCAAACTGAAATGATTCAAATAACGCTACGATATGTAATACCATACAAACACTTATATATAGGAAGTACCAGCGGCGTATCCACCATGCTTGTATCATATTACACACGCATCGTTACTTAATCACTTAATCAAACCAAAACACCAAAGTAATGTTTAACAGTTGTAGAAATGTTTATGTATGGTCAAAGACGGTTCACACGGTTCATAGATACAAACGGTTCACAGATACAAACGGTTCACAGATACAACGGTTCACAGATACAAACGGTTCACAGATACAACGGTTCACAGATACAAACGGTTCACAGGTACAACGGTTCACAGATACAATGGTTCACAGATACAACGGTTCACAGATACAACGGTTCACAGATACAAACGGTTCACAGGTACAACGGTTCACAGATACAAACGGTTCATAGATACAATGGTTCAAAATGTAATATAATGTGTTCATATACTGGATGAGCATATGCAACAAAATGTAATGTAAAACAATGTACTAAGTAATGCACACAATGGGCACACCTAGCATGAAAAGTAATGTAAAACAATGTACTAAGTAATGCACACAATGGGCACACCTAGCATGAAATGTAATGTAAAACAATGTACTAAGGAATGCACACAATGGGCACACCTAGCATGAAAAGTAATGAAATCATGTACTATAATGTACTAACGAACATAGCATGTATATGATGTGAAAACAGGAAAGCATGAAAGTAACAAGTAGGCACATGTGTTCCACCCCAAAACAGTTTGGAAAACAGTAAAAGAGGGGTCTATGTACTCACTTGAGATTGCTCGGTAGTCCTTGAGTAACAACCAAACAATACTAGAGATCGCGGATATCAAACGGCACCTAGTATAGGTAGCTACATTAATAAACCGGACCTAAATCGGAAGATCGGGTAGCATTAGGGTTTGTAAACCAAACGAGTGTAGAGACTCGTGTCTTTTGGTTTAACAAAGCCTACATACTAAATGAAACTTAACCTAAGTGTCTGCGACCCATTACGACCCGTTTAGGTAGCCTATGCTACTTTAACGCGTCGTTCGCGTGAAACGCGTTCGGACCGCCTAACTAGTCCTATGACAAGTAATATATGCCTTAACATGTTACATAATCAGTTATGTGACAAAGGTTTAGGTTACATATGCTTAATTACCAATTATACATGAAAAGGGTATTCTGGTAATTTACCTAAGGCATATAAACTACCTATCATACAACTACTTAAACGATGTGACCATAGGGTATAACCTCGGAAGGTTATTCCCTACCTACTATGGTCACCTAATGTATTTGGTCGGATCCTAATGATCGACCAAAACTGGGTCGGGTTCGAAGGTATAGGCGATTTATTAGATCGCCTACCCTACGACCCTAGACAACGTGGTAGTCAGTGGGCATAGTCCCAAGGGACTCTGACCAACGTGATTACACTCACGTTGCGAAGTTCAAACGAACTTCGCATTGACCATTACTGGTCAACGCTGAAAGTCAAACAAAGTTTGACTTTCTGACTCGAAAAGCAGTAAAAGAACGAAAGAATACTTACCCAGGGTCCCCGAATGCTAACCCAGATCAAAATAGCTCAGGTATGAAATGAAGGTTCCAACTTAGAGTCTTTTCAATCAGATTTGTGGGTTTTTAAGCCAAAGGGGGGTGGGTATTTATAGATAAAGTAGAGCCGCTAGGATCGTTTCTTGAATATCGTGCCACGATCCGAGCCGTACACCTGTCACAAAGGTTATGGAGCCACATATGCTCCTAATCTTAGTGATTAAGCAAGTTGCAAACATGTGGTTGTGGTTAATCAGCTGAAATCTGATTGCAAATACACTTAATCTGGTCAGGTTAGGCAGTCGCGTAGCGCTAGTGCAAAGGCACTATGCAGTCGCGCTACGCTAGCACCTCCCTGTTTCAGAAATGTTTCAAAAGTGGCAGAAATGGTCCCTGCACGTGTTTAAGGCCTTTTTCGATGCGTTTGAACCCCGTTAACCTCATTTCAAGGCTCTAAAATGAAGTTAAAGTATAGGGAACTCAAAACATGCTCAAAAATATGTCGGATGTCGGTTCGTTTGGTCGTACGATCGCGATGTTCGCTTAATTACGACGGAATGCGCATAAGCGCGAAAAACGATCCAAATGACGCAACGAATGGATTTTTCTTATGGCGAACACTAAAATATAATATAGTCATGCTTACATAAATTTTTGGATGTCCAGATGTATTCAGAACGTAAGTTATGCGCGAAAATGCAAACTTGTGCACTTTTTGACACTTTTAGTCCCTGAATGACCCAAAAGTTTATTTTAGCATACCGAACCCCTCAAAGCCTATTTCTAAGCTATGTAAAGGATATTTATGGTATGTTTAACTTATGGTCATGTTCCGGAATGTCTGTTACAGTTCAAATTGCCATACTTTCGCAGTTTGTCAACTTTAGTCCCTGTAAGCGATTAAACTTTGATTTCACCACACCAAACCTTCCAAAACTTATATCTAAGTTATGTAAAGTTTATTTAAGGTATGTTAAGCCTATTTCACTTTTCCGGAGTGTTCGTTGCATTAAACTGGTTATATTTACGCATTAGTGCGCGTATAACCTTCCAGAAAGCGATTTAGAGCTTGAAATCGAACAAGAATTGATATGTGTAAACGATACACATATTTTTACAAATCCCAAGTATGAAATACAATATTTCACTGGTTGGGCATTTGTTTGATGGTTGAAATGACACAGGTGTTACAGTCTCCCCTACTTTAGGAAATTTCGTCCCGAAATTAATTCGTAGGAGTCTGTCTATGACTTTGTTTCAAATAGTCATCAAAGATATGTAAAGCATAATCTGATTATTTTCCTCAACGGATATTTTTCAGAAGCGAAAATGAACGAACAGAGTCATTTTCTTCAACGGGTTCTTCGGAAATGGAAAATAAAGGAATTAACTAAACGGATATACATTTCCCTCAACGGATATTCTTCAGAAGTGAAAATGAATGGATGATTCATTCTTTCTCAACGGATTCTTTGTCAGAAATGGGAATGAAGGAATAATCCACGGATATTCATTTCTCTCAACGGATATTCTTCAGAACGAAAATGAACAAACGGGGTCATTTTCCTCAACGGTTTGTTCTTCAGAATTTGAAATGAAAGAAAAATCAACGGATATTCATTTCTCTCAACGGATATTCTTCTGAACGAAAATGAACAAACGGGGTCATTTTCAACGGTTGCTTCCTCAGAGTTGGAAATGAAGGATTACACAACGGATATTCATTTCCTCAACGGATAAATCTTCAGAAACGAAAATGAACTAACGGAGTCATTTTCAACGGTTGCTTCCTCAGAGTTGGAAATGAAGGATTTCACAACGGATATTCATTTCCTCAACGGATAAATCTTCAGAAACGAAAATGAACTAACGGAGTCATTTTCAACGGTTGCTTCCTCAGAGTTGGAAATGAAGGATTACACAACGGATATTCATTTCCTCAACGGATAAATCTTCAGAAACGAAAATGAACTAACGGAGTCATTTTCAACGGTTGCTTCCTCAGAGTTGGAAATGAAGGATTTCACAACGGATATTCATTTCCTCAACGGATATTCTTTAGAACGAAAATGAATGGATAATTCATTTTCCTCAACGGTTATTCTTCAGAATGGAAATGAAAAGATAAACAACGGATATTCATTTCCTCAACGGATATTCTTCAGAAGTGAAAAAATGAATAGCTAGTTCATTTTTCCTCAACGGATGCTTCATCAGAATTGGAAATGAATAGGGTTAACTCTTGATACATGATAGAACTTGCTGTGATTTCTGTGCACTAAATTCCATAATTATGTATGCATCCATAATTACGTAATTCCTTGCACAGTCCGCACAGTTTGTTTTGAAATGTTGTGGGGAAAGATATCAAACCTGAGATGAGAGTGACTAGACTATCATAGGGTCCTTTTAATTAGATCAACAGAGGATCTTCTTAATTAGGCCACTAAGGAGTCCTTTCAGCTATATCATCACATGATATCCCTAACCAGATTTTTGGATCAATCTGTTTAACTAGACCACTAAAGGGGTCTAATTATGAAGTAGTACATTATAATCCAAGGGACTTTAACTACAACGTAGAAGTCCATTAAGGATTTAAGTAGTACCTTTGGGTATCCTACTATGAATCTCTTGCACAAAGATATGTAAGATTTTACGAGGATTTGAATAACATAAATTGGATCACATGACACATAAAGGATAACACATAAGCACATAACCACATAATTGTTTAATTGTTATTTTCTTGTTATTGATTGCCATTAACTTGGCGCCTCGTACATCGTTTCTCTTGGAAGAAACGGGTACTTAGGATTTTCGTGGAAACGCAAGAGATTATACAAGGGAAGAAATTTGGAAGTAGTCTGTTCTTCAAGGAATGCGGTTCCTTGATTGTCGGTATTGTATGGGATATGTTTATACATGCAACCACATAAACATATTGAAATGTAAATGAAAGATTTATTTATAAACAACAATAACAACAACTGTTTCATAGATTGTGATAAAAGAAAATAATACACAAGGCTCGATTATTTTCTAAACAGCGTTATCTTCTGTCGGTCAGATACTCATCCCTGCGCTGGATTTGCATCAGCAAGTCTTGGGCAATTTCTACTAAAATGGCCCATCTCGCCACAGTTGTAGCAAGATCCCAGTGGGAAACGAGCTTGAGCAGGATTGTTGTTAATCTGATTTGGTGCTGCTGCTGTTGGGCAAACCCTCGCTGTATGACCTATAAGTCCGCAAACTTGGCATGTGCGGCACTTCACACCAGCATGATGATGTAGGCCACATTGGTTGCACAAGGGTGCAGTTCCTTTGTAGGGTTTCCTGGCAAGGGGTTGAGCTGGTTGGTTGGGGACGGCTTGATCATTGTGAGCGACCACGGCGAAGTTCTGAGAAGCCTTTCGCTTCTTTGACTTCTTAGAGGATCCAGTCTGTTCATCCATGGTCTTTGATTCCTCGATTGGTTTCGATTCCTCGACAGTTTCTTGTCACCCTTTCGGAAAAGCTTACGTTTCCTGATCTGCGATTCAGTCAAGGTTGCAGATAACTCAATGGCCTGCCTAACAGTAGTAGGGTTGCTACCAGTCAAAATGTCTTGAATTGAGTCGGGAAGGCCATCAATGTACTTTTCGATCGCCTTATCCAAAGGCGTGACCATGTTTGGGCATAACAGACTTAACTCCTCATAACGGTCCGTGTAGGCTCGATGCTCACCGCTGTCTTGCTTAAGATCATCAATTTCCCTTTCCAAAGCCCTGATCTCGTGACGAGGACAAAACTCCTTCATCATGAGAGCCCTAAGTTCGGCCCATGTCTGTGCTAGAGCAACTTCTGCACCACGATCTCTCATAACCCCATTCCACCACGTAAGGGCTCTCTTCTGGAACACACTCGAAGCAAACTCGACCTTGCGATTGTCAGGACACTGCACATGGCGGAAAGTATTCTCAATGCTCTCGAACCATTGAAGAAGCCCAGTCGCTCCCTCAGAACCACTAAACTTGAGTGGTTTCGCCGAGTTAAAACTCTTGAAATTGCATGGACCATTGTTGTTGTTGTTGGCTTGATTCCATAGAGCAAAGAGGTTTGGGAATTGAGCAGCCATTTGCTGCGCAATGATTTCTGCCAATTCGGCAGTCGCTATCTGGCTTTCGCGTCGAGGAGGCATTCTAAAAGAGGAAACATGAAAGGAAACGAGTGAGAGAAGTAAACGAAAAGAATGAGATGAAACAAATCTGAGGAAAGCAATGGATAGTGGTCATTTGTTTGTTACTACAAAGCAACAAACGACCCGGTGAAAAGTAAATAGGTCAAAAATAATCTATTGCGAAGATATGCTCGCCTATAAGTGAACACTCATCCCAAGAATTCCCAGGTAAGCACAACTGGTCTCGCGTCTGATGAGATGTATACGAAGTGCTTGCCTAGACAGAAAACCCAGAATACAGGCATTCACCCTTCCAGTTTGCACGTGTTCACATTATTTAAAACCCAAAACCTTGACGAGATTTTGAAAACTCAAAGGGGTTCAAAATCTTATAACAGAGGGTTCAAAACCTTGTAATAAATCATCCTAGAACAGATGATTAGTTTTCAAAGCGGTTTTGAGATTTATGTTCTTGTTGTGGTCGTCGCCTAAGGATAGGTGACAGTATTGTTTTATGACTAAACGCAAGTAAACTCGCGTTAGGGTCCTAAGAAGGTTATAGACTAGGTCAAAGCATTACTAATTACTAATAACCTAATTCCCTATAACCATTGGCTCTGATACCATCTTTTCTGTCACACCCCGACCACGTAGAACATACAAATCGTGGCGGAAACATCGGGGAGTGTTGTAACAGAATTAATTGTTTCAAATCCATGGCAATTGAAGTTTCGTTTTATTGATTAAAGGTGTAACAATGTCTTAACAATCAAAGAAATACAACATAATTAACTAGTCTTGCATCTTTTATTGTCACTAAGGCCCAAGTCTGCCTATATGTATCTTGATCATCTTATGCAACAGCTCCTGAAAAACACATGTGAAAATAGGTACGTCAGCATAAAAATGCCTGTGAGATACATAGGTTTTGTGAAAATAGGTTCCATGACTTATGTTTGAGAAAATGTTTAGTCATGAACCTTGTAATTTGCTTTGTTTTGTAAATCATTTGAAAAACAATGAGTTCAGATGATATGTATAAATAAGTGAATAATGTATGGTTAAATGAATAACCATGTAAACTGAGTTTATATAAGATAAGTTGTTTGTAAAACAATGTCTTGCGAAAAGTATGTTATTTGAATAAAATGTTATATGTATCAAACTGAAATGATTCAAATAACGCTACGATATGTAATACCATACAAACACTTATATATAGGAAGTACCAGCGGCGTATCCACCATGCTTGTATCATATTACACACGCATCGTTACTTAATCACTTAATCAAACCAAAACACCAAAGTAATGTTTAACAGTTGTAGAAATGTTTATGTATGGTCAAAGACGGTTCACACGGTTCATAGATACAAACGGTTCACAGATACAAACGGTTCACAGATACAACGGTTCACAGATACAAACGGTTCACAGATACAACGGTTCACAGATACAAACGGTTCACAGGTACAACGGTTCACAGATACAATGGTTCACAGATACAACGGTTCACAGATACAACGGTTCACAGATACAAACGGTTCACAGGTACAACGGTTCACAGATACAAACGGTTCATAGATACAATGGTTCAAAATGTAATATAATGTGTTCATATACTGGATGAGCATATGCAACAAAATGTAATGTAAAACAATGTACTAAGTAATGCACACAATGGGCACACCTAGCATGAAAAGTAATGTAAAACAATGTACTAAGTAATGCACACAATGGGCACACCTAGCATGAAATGTAATGTAAAACAATGTACTAAGGAATGCACACAATGGGCACACCTAGCATGAAAAGTAATGAAATCATGTACTATAATGTACTAACGAACATAGCATGTATATGATGTGAAAACAGGAAAGCATGAAAGTAACAAGTAGGCACATGTGTTCCACCCCAAAACAGTTTGGAAAACAGTAAAAGAGGGGTCTATGTACTCACTTGAGATTGCTCGGTAGTCCTTGAGTAACAACCAAACAATACTAGAGATCGCGGATATCAAACGGCACCTAGTATAGGTAGCTACATTAATAAACCGGACCTAAATCGGAAGATCGGGTAGCATTAGGGTTTGTAAACCAAACGAGTGTAGAGACTCGTGTCTTTTGGTTTAACAAAGCCTACATACTAAATGAAACTTAACCTAAGTGTCTGCGACCCATTACGACCCGTTTAGGTAGCCTATGCTACTTTAACGCGTCGTTCGCGTGAAACGCGTTCGGACCGCCTAACTAGTCCTATGACAAGTAATATATGCCTTAACATGTTACATAATCAGTTATGTGACAAAGGTTTAGGTTACATATGCTTAATTACCAATTATACATGAAAAGGGTATTCTGGTAATTTACCTAAGGCATATAAACTACCTATCATACAACTACTTAAACGATGTGACCATAGGGTATAACCTCGGAAGGTTATTCCCTACCTACTATGGTCACCTAATGTATTTGGTCGGATCCTAATGATCGACCAAAACTGGGTCGGGTTCGAAGGTATAGGCGATTTATTAGATCGCCTACCCTACGACCCTAGACAACGTGGTAGTCAGTGGGCATAGTCCCAAGGGACTATGACCAACGTGATTACACTCACGTTGCGAAGTTCAAACGAACTTCGCATTGACCATTACTGGTCAACGCTGAAAGTCAAACAAAGTTTGACTTTCTGACTCGAAAAGCAGTAAAATAAGGAAAAGAACGAAAAAATACTTACCCAGGGTCCCCGAATGCTAACCCAGATCAAAATAGCTCAGGTATGAAACGAAGGTTCCAACTTAGAGTCTTTTCAATCAGATTTGTGGGTTTTTAAGCCAAAGGGGGGTGGGTATTTATAGATAAAGTAGAGCCGCTAGGATCGTTTCTTGAATATCGTGCCACGATCCGAGCCGTACACTTGTCACAAAGGTTATGGAGCCACATATGCTCCTAATCTTAGTGATTAAGCAAGTTGCAAACATGTGGTTGTGGTTAATCAGCTGAAATCTGATTGCAAATACACTTAATCTGGTCAGGTTAGGCAGTCGCGTAGCGCTAGTGCAAAGGCACTATGCAGTCGCGCTACGCTAGCACCTCCCTGTTTCAGAAATGTTTCAAAAGTGGCAGAAATGGTCCCTGCACGTGTTTAAGGCCTTTTTCGATGCGTTTGAACCCCGTTAACCTCATTTCAAGGCTCTAAAATGAAGTTAAAGTATAGGGAACTCAAAACATGCTCAAAAATATGTCGGATGTCGGTTCGTTTGGTCGTACGATCGCGATGTTCGCTTAATTACGACGGAATGCGCATAAGCGCGAAAAACGATCCAAATGACGCGACGAATGGATTTTTCTTATGGAGAACACTAAAATATAATATAGTCATGCTTACATAAATTTTTGGATGTCCAGATGTATTCAGAACGTAAGTTATGCGCGAAAATGCAAACTTGTGCACTTTTTGACACTTTTAGTCCCTGAATGACCCAAAAGTTTATTTTAGCATACCGAACCCCTCAAAGCCTATTTCTAAGCTATGTAAAGGATATTTATGGTATGTTTAACTTATGGTCATGTTCTGGAATGTCTGTTACAGTTCAAATTGGCATACTTTCGCAGTTTGTCAACTTTAGTCTCTGTAAGCGATTAAACTTTGATTTCACCACACCAAACCTTCCAAAACTTATATCTAAGTTATGTAAAGTTTATTTAAGGTATGTTAAGCCTATTTCACTTTTCCGGAGTGTTCGTTGCATTAAACTGGTTATATTTACGCATTAGTGCGCGTATAACCTTCCAGAAAGCGATTTAGAGCTTGAAATCGAACAAGAATTGATATGTGTAAACGATACACATATTTTTACAAATCCCAAGTATGAAATACAATATTTCACTGGTTGGGCATTTGTTTGATGGTTGAAATGACACAGGTGTTACAATAACAAGTACCGGAACTCCATGCCATCTTTTGGAGGGTTTAACTATTATATTCCGCCTCTTTGTGGAAATATGACGGTTTAAACCTTAGTAGTTTATTTTAATGTTAATGTATGAAACAATAACACTTTACTTTCACGTTAATGGTTTGTAACCGACACCCTAAACTTATGTTGTAATCTTTTTGGAAACACTTATGTAATGGAAATGGCAATGGAGTATGTTTTATTCATATAGTTTGTTCATGTACATCGATATTTATGCAATGAAAATCATACAGATCACACCTCGCGTTTCCGCTACGAGCGGGTGTGACAGTTTGGTATCAGAGCATCGATTGTAGTGAACCAGGATTCTTTATCGAGTCTAAGTCTACAATCACTAGGGATCTTTCACGAAAACCATTTAAATACAAACAAGTGTTTTCACTTGCATAAACATTTTTCATGGTCCATTTTCAACAAGAATTCATCTCATACAAAGCAAGCAAGGACATTAGTGTCTTAGTCATCTAAATGGTAGACATGCAACTTTAAGTTAATCCACACAACTCAATTAGGATAACTTAAAATGAACATTATGTGAAAAATACATTTCGTGTATATATGTAAATTAACAAATACTCATACGTGTCGAACAACTTATTTCTCAGGTCACCATGTCTTCATCTGAAGGTAGTAATGTATATGATGACGTAGACCCCATGGAGATTGTATCCGACGATGACTACGTTCCGGAGGTTCAGGTCATCTTATCTGATAGCGACTCTACTTCTGACAGCGACATGGATGATTTCCAGCCGTTCGCACTTCTGGGCGAGATCATCGATGATGATGTGTTAGCTATCCCCCCTATACTCAACGATATTGTTATTTTGGGTCACCCGGAGGGTAAACATGTGGTAGAGGTTATACCCTGGGATATCCTTCCTCTTGCTATTATGCCTTTTATTGACGATCTCGACGAGGATGACGACGCCGTTATTCCTGTGTTTCCCGTGGAGCATTTAGAGGATGATATAGGGGACGGGGAGATTCATGACTTGGTTATTTTGGAGGTCGCTGCACCGGTAGTCCCGGTTATTGTCATTTCTTCTGACTCCGATACCGATTCAGATGCTTCTTCTTATGCATCTGTTACTTCATCTGCACTGCAGGCCCTTGGCCTACAGCGCACTGCAGACATTGAGTCGGATGATGTCCTACCAGATGAGCCAGTTGTCCCTGCACATGATCATATTGCCCCTATTCTACCACATTTAGACCATACTGACGAGGCAGGACCCTCTGGACATGCCCATATACCACCCAGGGATATGGACCTATACCCACATGTTATGCCCATGACAGATCCATACCACCCATTGCATTACCCAGCTGCTACTACCGAGTTACGTGCTCGTGTGCTGACACTCGAGCATCAGATAGACTTTATTATCCGTCGAGTTAGTGAACTCGAGGATGAGCTTACTCACCTTCTTGGTTTGGTACTTCTGGCTCCACCACCACCAGCCCATTCACCACCTCATGCTCCACCACCACCACCAGGGTCACCACCATTACCCCCACTACCACCTCAGATGCCACCAGTTGACATACCACCAGTTGATTTACCTGCTCGTATTCTGGCGCTCGAGCAGCAGATTGTTTTCCTTAACCGCTTGGTTCTTGATTTGGAGGGTAGGGTTTCTCATGTTCACAGGTTATTGTTCCCGATTCCACCACCAGTCTTTCCCCCACCATAGACTATGTTTGCAGGTATCATACTTTTGAGACGGGTATCTAGATCTGTTTTGTGTACATATGGACGCTCCACCAAGTTTTGAAGACAACCGACATACAGAGGATCACACAGTTGGAAGGAAGATTTTGTTATCTCTTTTGTTGTACTAGACTAGTATGACCGGGTTATGTAGCTCGAGTCTATTTTTGTTTCCTTTCAAACGATTATGTAACCGGTTGACTATATATATGAAAAACTTGGTGTTAGCTATTAAATGCATCTGAGTGGTCTGGTTGGACATATCTTATTGTTTGTGATTAACTTATTTACTCACATTATATGTTTCTTGGTGATATTGCTATTAATGTTATGAATTTTTTTCCTTTCCTTTCTTACTTAGTAAAAATAATTAACAAACCAAATCAACGTCTAATCTTTATCCTATTTCTCCTTTGGAAGAATCATGCCACCAAGGAGAGTCTTCCGTTCACGGACTAATCCACCCCCACCTCCACCAATGCCTACGACCGAGGCAGAACTGAATGCACTAATAGAACAGAGAATCGCCCAAGCTATCGCGCTGTATGAGGCATCCCGTGTCGAACAAAGTGGTGGCACCGGCGGATCGGGAGGCCAGGGTCCAGGCGGTACTTCAGGTGGAACAAATAATACGGGTAACATTTAGCTGTTTTGTTACAACTTATCAAATTCTTTCTAAATCTATTCGTGCGATTCACTATTTGCTCATTCAAAATCCGCTGTCCAATTTCAGGGTGCACATTCAAGCAGTTTCTGGACTGCAAACCACTTAACTACGATGGCACATGCGGTGCTGTGGCTTACGTGAGATGGACTGAGAAAACGGATTCCACTATCAGAATGAGCAGATGTTCCGCTAATCAGCAAGTCACTTTCGTTACTGGCTTGTTTCTCAATGAGGCTCTTACATGGTGGAACTTACAAGTGCAAACTTTGGGTGAAAACGCTGCTTATGCGTTGACTTGGGATGAACTTAAGGAACGTATGAGGGATAAGTACTGTTCTCGTGCTGAACTCCAGAAGTTGGAGAACGAGTTTTGGAACCTTACCATGGTCGGAACTGATATCACGGGATATACGCAAAGATTTCACGATCTGTCCCGCGTGATTCCTTATCTTGTAACACCAGAATACAAGCGTATCGAACGCTACATCTGGGGACTTTCTGACAAGATTCGAAGTCTGGTTACTGCAGCTAAACCCACGACTATTACTCAGGCTGTGACTATAGCCGTGAGTCTTACTGAAGACGGGGTCAGGATGAAAATATTCATTGAGAAAGGTGATGATAAGAAGGAAACACATGCCGAGTCTTCCAACCGTGGGAAGAGGAGTTACTCGAATTTCAAGAAGAGAACCCGCGGTAATAACAACAACAACAACAATAGTAACAACAACCACAACAACAATAACAATAACCCCAACAACAACAACAACAGGCGACAGAATAACTCGCAAAAGGATGCAAGGGCGTTTGTAGCCACAAACGACACTGGTCCTAAGAAGTACGCTGGTACTTTACCTAAGTGTGAGCGATGCAAATATCATCACTTGGGTGATTGTCGGGTTGTCAAGTGTGACAAGTGTGGCAAGAATGGCCACCGTGCTGAATCATGATGGGGAACGGGAAATAATACTGGATCGGGAAGTGGATTTGGTAACAAGAATGGAAACAGTAATGGGCGTGGTCAAGGATGTTTTGGATGCGGAAGCAAAGATCATTTCAAGAAAGACTGCCCTAAAGAAAACCAAGCTCGTGGTCGATCTTTTGTGTGGGCACTGGTACGTTTCTCCTCAATGATCATTTCGCATCCATATTATTTGATACCGGAGCCGATTTTAGTTTTATTTCTATAGAATTTAAAAATATTCTGGGCTTGGAACCTAGTAAACTAGGTGTTCCATATTCTATAGAATTGGCTAACGGTAAACTAATAGAGACAGGAGAAGTTGTTAAGGAGTGTACCTTAGAACTTGGTGAACAAAAATTCAATATCGATCTCTTACCCGTTGAATTGGGTAGCTTTGACGTAGTGGTTGGCATGGATTGGCTATCCAAAAATCGAGCTAAAGTCGTTTGCCACGAGAAGATCATTCGCCTACCACTACCGAACGAAGAGACACTTGTGATACATGGAGAGAAGCGTGACACCCCATTGCGGATCATCAATTGCATGAAAGCACATAAATGCTTACGGAAATGTTATATTGCCTTTCTAGCGCATGTTGTGGACAAGAAGGCCGATGGGCCGAAGTTAACGGATATTCCGGTAGTAAAAGAATTTCCCGAAGTCTTTCCTGGAGACTTGCCAGGACTACCACCTTATCGACAAGTCGAATTTCATATCGACTTAGTACCAGGAGCCGCACCTGTAGCCAGATCTCCATATCGATTAGCACCATCTGAAATGCAGGAATTGTCCACACAACTTCAAGAGTTGTTGGATAAAGGATTCATCAGACCGAGTTTCTCGCCTTGGGGAGCTCCAGTTCTTTTTGTGAAAAAGAAGGACGGGACATTCAGAATGTGTATCGACTACAGAGAGTTGAACAAACTCACCATCAAGAATCGGTATCCACTACCGAGGATTGACGACTTATTCGATCAACTTCAAGGGTCGAGTTTTTATTCAAAGATAGACTTACGATCGGGGTATCATCAGTTACGGATTCAAGAAGAAAGCATACCAAAAACGGCTTTTCGGACTCGTTACGATCATTACGAGTTTCTCGTTATGCCTTTTGGTTTAACGGACGCACCGGCGGTCTTCATGGATTTAATGAACCGCGTGTGCAAGCCGTATCTCGACAAATTCGTCATAGTGTTCATTGACGACATCTTGATATACTCACAATCGGCAGACGGGCATGAACAACATTTGAGAACCATCTTAGAACTACTCAAGAAGGAGAAACTATATGCGAAGTTTTCCAAATGTGAGTTTTGGATTCGTGAAGTACAATTTCTCGGGCATATAGTGAACGAGAAGGGTATTCAAGTAGACCCGTCGAAGATTGAATCGATTAAGAATTGGGAAGCGCCCAAGACTCCTACTGAAGTGCGACAATTTTTGGGCTTAGCGGGATATTATCGGAGATTTATTGAGAATTTTTCAAAGATTGCTCAACCGCTAACTTCTCTTACACAGAAAGACAGGAAATTCGATTGGGGAGAGAAACAAGAAGCAGCATTTCAACTTCTTAAAGACAAGTTGTGCATTGCACCAATCTTATCATTACCTGACTGTACCGATGACTTTGTAGTATACTGTGATGCTTCGCATCAAGGTTTGGGTTGTGTACTCATGCAACGTGAAAAGGTTATCGCGTACGCGTCCCGCCAATTGAAAGTTCACGAGAAGAACTATACCACTCACGACCTAGAGTTAGGCGCGGTGGTATTTGCTTTGAAAATTTGGCGGCATTACTTATATGGTACACAGTGCACTATTTTCACAGATCATAGGAGTCTACAACACATATTCAACCAAAAAGAATTAAATATGTGTCAGCGACGTTGGGTTGAATTATTGAACGACTATGATTGTGAAATCAAGTACCATCCGGGCAAGGCGAACGTTGTAGCAGATGCCTTGAGCCGCAAGGAACGAGTTAAAACACTAAGAGTGCAAGCACTAGAGATGACGATTCACACAGATCTTACCGCACGAATTCAAAAGGCACAACAAGAAGCGCTCAAGGAAGAGCATATTCTAGCAGAATCACTTCGAGGCATGGAAAAACAGTTAGTGCCGAAGGAAGATGGAACTTTGTACGTTGTAGGTAGAATTTGGGTTCCATTCTTTGGAGGTCTCCGAGATCTCATTTTTGAGGAAGCACATAGGTCAAAGTACTCGATCCATCCTGGATCAGATAAGATGTACCAAGACTTAAAGGAGTACTATTGGTGGCCTAACCTCAAAAAGGATATTGCTATCTATGTTGGAAAATGCTTGACATGCGCGAAGGTCAAGGCAGAGTATCAGAAACCATCGGGTTTACTACAACAACCCGAGATTCCCGCTTGGAAATGGGAACAAATATCTATGGACTTCATTACGAAGTTACCCAGGACCTCGAAAGGCCATGACATGATATGGGTAATTGTCGATAGATTGACAAAATCCGCACACTTCTTACCGATTCGGGAGAAGGATAGTACTGAGAAACTAGCGGAAATCTATCTCAAAGAAATAGTGGCTCGTCATGGAGTGCCTATTTCAATCATTTCGGACCGAGACGGTCGTTTTGTTTCAAGAATATGGAAATCATTTCAACAGGCCTTTGGATCTCAATTGAATCTAAGTACGGCCTTTCACCCACAAACTGACGGCCAGAGCGAATGGACAATCCAAACACTCGAAGATATGCTTCGTGCATGTGTTATGGATTTAGGCGGCAATTGGGATAATCATCTACCTCTAGTTGAGTTTTCCTACAATAATAGCTACCATACAAGTATACGAGTTGCACCGTTTGAAGCTCTTTATGGTCGAAAGTGTCGCTCTCCGCTATGTTGGGCGGAAACAGGCGATAGTCAATTAATTGGTCCGGAACTAGTCCAAGATACTACGGATAAAATTTTTCAGATCCGAGACCGTATCAAGGCGGCTCGCGATCGACAAAAGATCTACGCAGATGGAAAACGAAAACCAGCATCTTTCGAGGTTGGAGACAAAGTTTTGTTGAAAGTCTCACCTTGGAAAGGCGTAGCGAGGTTCGGTAAACGTGGAAAGCTTAACCCGCGTTACGTTGGACCATTTGAAATCTTAGAAAAGATTGGCACTGTTGCCTACAAGTTGAAGTTACCAGATGAACTTAGCAGTGCACCACACGTTTCATGTGTCGAATCTTAAAAAGAGTCCAACACAAGTAACTGTTACCATTCCTGCGGATGAAATTCACATAGACGACAAACTCCAATTCACTGAAGAACCTGTTGAGGTCACGGACTGGAAGGTCCAGAAAACACGGAGAAGTCGTATAAAGTTAGTAAAAGTTCGTTGGAACTCTCGTCACGGACCCGAGTATACTTGGGAACGTGAAGATCGAATGAATGCAAAATATCCCCACCTATTTCCGAAGACTCATGCAAAGAATAACAAAGCTAGAATTTCGGGATGAAATTCTCAATAACAAGGGGAGAATGTGACAACTGCCATTTTCGGGTAATTTACTTACATTCAAAACGATGATTTACATTATACAAGTATGTGTTTTGAATATTCTGACTACATGATTTCATTATATACATCTTAGAAAACTCATGGAATATTCATTTATTAGTACACATGATTCACTTTTATTGGGTACATTTGAAATAGTGCAAACAATCCATCGAAACAACTAGAGTAGTGCCTAGTGAACTAGAGTGCCGACGAAAAATCCGGATCCACAGAAACCATCTAAATAACATCTTTAGGACTCGGACGAGAGTCCAACATCAATTATATATTAAACCCTATATGGGAATACAAGAGTTTGGTTAATATATTACCAATGTCCGGTAGCACTAAAAACTGTCCGAAAAGTGCTAAAAGTGACCATTTCATAATTTTTCCGCAAAATTCAGCATTGGTATTTTTTATTACAAGATGCAACAGTGTTGTTTAAACACAAATTCCATATAAAAATACATAGGGAATAGCATATAAATACATAACCGAATTTTTCCCTACAACTTCCATAATCGAACCTTGCGACTATCTACTTGTGGAACGAGCACTAAACAACTATCCGAACTAAAATTTGACATATTTAACAAACTAGTGAATATTATTTTTGGTCTCTTAAGGCCTAATTATAGTCATTCAATGTGATGAAACATCTTGAAACATTAAATTCCTTAAACACCTAAACATTTAAACATTTCATCATATTTATGAAGCATTAAAATTTCTAACACATTTTAACAATTCAAGACCCCCCATGTATGAACCGTGAATAAAGGGCCCACATCCCCTTATTTACTTAGTAATAATATCTTGATATTTGTTTTATACTAGTGGATGAGAATGATGATTAATTACAACACTTAATCACTAAGTTACTACACTTTACGTCTTTCATCTTTCATTACACACCAAGAACTCTCTCATCATCTTCATCCATCTTACCAAGAACACCAAAAACCCACTTCACTTTAGTCTTTTATTTGTTGATCAAAATGGATTTCCAAGTAACATAAGAAGATCTAAAGCTTTTGTAAGTAAAAGGAAGGGGTTTCATCCATTCAAGAGTATTCTACCATCAAGATCTTCATCTTTTTATTTCTTAATCATCCTCCAAGATCATCCCTAGCCTAGTGCTAGAAGTAAGCTTCAAGATCTATCTTTTTTTTTTCTCATACTTATATTGTGTTATGATTGTTATTATAACTAATAATAACTAGATAATCATACATAATAAACATGAAAAATACAAAGAAGCAAAGTTAATAATCATGATATATTTATGTTGGTTTATATTGTGATTTAAGACTTGTTATATGCATATTTGATCTTGTTATGATGATTATGATATAAATAAATTGTTAGAGTAAGTTTTAAAAATATAATCTAACAATTTTACATGTTTATGTTAAAGGGTTTTTAACATTAAGGTCTAAAGGGATGATCATAACCTTTGATCTTGTGAAAGTATTAAAGGTTTTTATTTAAAAACAATACTTCCACAAGATTATAAAAAGTAACATACAACTAGATATTTTTATAAAAGTTGTTAAAACTAGAATTAAACTTGGTTTTTGAACTAGTTAGCATATGTTATGATCATGTTTAAAACCCTACATGATTTGGAAATCATCTTGATAAATTTTATGTTATAAAAGCCTCATATGTTTTAGTTAAGATATTGAGTAAATTGATGGTGATTGGGAAAAGAAAATGATATGTTTAGGAAACATGGTAAAGTTTAAAATACAAAGGTTATATGGCCATTTTTCATAAAAACTTTATTTTATAAAGTAACAACATTTTTGGTTAAATCTTGACAAGATTAAAAAGGTTTTCAAAGAAAGGTTTTTATAAAATAAAAGACAAGATAAATATATATTTTTTTTGAAAATATATATTTGGTTACTTTAACAATTTTTGTGTTATGTATTACTTGATGTATTAGTTATATATATCAAAGTAGGAACTTGAATCTAATTGTCACATTTAAACTCAAGACACTTTATAACAAAAGTCCTACGAGACTTCATATAATTACGCCTTAAAAACGAGTACGGACAATCCGAAGGATCGGACACCATTTATGGTCAAAACGGACGACGGACGAATCCATAAACGAATCGCCAATCCGAGGAGTTACTACGACGTTTAGACGATCTTTCGACACGAAAATATAAATATGCTATCGATAACAAAGTTCGGATGTTTACGAACTTATAAAAACTAGTATGTTTTTATTAACTAAAGAGTATACTTGGTAAAGTTTTTATAAAAAGGTTTTTATAAAAATGAAAGACTTACACTTACAAGTGGGCTAAATTATAACAAATGGGCTTACTTTACTTAATGGACTATTTTTATAACAAATAGGCTTATTTTACTTAATGGGCTATTTTTCTACAAATGGGCTTATTTTTCTTAGTGGACTTATCTTCATAATGGGCTTAACATAAATTCATGGGCTAAGCCCAAACACCAAACATATGGGTCAAGGCCCAACACTATTGAAGCCCAACACTATTTAAGCCCAACACTATTTGAGGCCCAACACTATTTAAGCCCAACACTATTTAAGCCCAACACTATTGAAGCCCAACACTATTTGAGGCCCAACACTATTTAGGCCCAACACTATTTGGGGCCCAATAACATGAAAACATGGGCTCGGCCCAATGATACCATTATTGTGAACACAATCATACAATTGATACATATAAGACACGAAATTAAGAGGACTAAATCCGACTATACAACTCACAAGATACAAGATGACATATATATATATATATATATATACTAGTAAAAAACCCGCGCGATGCAGCGGGAATTCAGGCAATACCGATTTATCACAACACTGGTATGTTACCATCATCCGGTATAGCAAGCGAAAAAAACATAATAGCATCAAAACGTTTAAATTACATGATTCTCATGTCTAGGGATAAGCATTCCTGATAACAAGTTTCCCGTACCAAATTGTTTTTGGTACCGATTCGGTACCCATTTTTTGGTGTTTTTGATACCGTTACTTTTGGTGGTGGCGGTGGGTGGCGGCAGCGCCGATGGTTAGTGGTGGCATCGACAATGGTGGTGGGTGGCGGCGGCGAGTGGCTTTGGCGGTTTGTCTAGACTGTGAGTGATAGCGGTGGCAGGTGGGTGGCGGCGGAGACGGTGGCTGTCGGGGTGAGGTGGTGGCGGGTGGCGGCAATGGCGTAGGTGGTGGGTTGTGGTGAAGGTGGTGGGTTGTGGTGTTGTTGATGAATGGTGCAAGAGGGGATAGAATGAAAAAAAAACATGGGGGGTGAATATAATGATTTTGAGGGAATGGAATGCTTTTTGGAATAGGTGATTCCATTCCATTGACCGACCAAACACCCTTTTCTTCATTCCCTCATAATCATCCATTCCATTCACCTTTCATTCTTGCATATCAAATACTACCTTACCTTAGTTAAAAGTTATCTTCTTAAAAATGGTTTGACAAAATGGGTATATGAGTGATTTTCCATTTTATCGTTTCACATGGCCATCCTTATGAAGACAATTTTAAAGTAATTGTTTTTTACCCCAATTATAAAGACCATTAATGTATGAGTATGACACATAAATATCATATTAAATATTTTTTATATCACGAATAAAATAGAGTAACTTTTTATAGGCTAACCATTTTTTATTTCTTTTGGTCACAGATTGAAAACTTGGACTATATTAAGAAAGGTATAACTGATGTAATTGTAAGAAGGAAATTTTATATACTTGAAGAGCAGGCTCAACCTTTTTTATTTCTCTTGGTCAAAGGAAAACAGTAAGCGAATTCCGTAGAGCAAACAGAACAAATGGCTGTTTCACTTTATTCCATACCGAAGCATACCTTAATTTCGCTAGCATCCAAATGACAAATTCAAAAGATTCACGTCCTGTTACCAATTTAGTAGGAGATATCCTAAAGAACCGTGAGACTCAACAAAAACCCCAACGTTAACTTTGACTGATAAATTTATTGCATAATTAATAATTAGAAACATGAAGTGATCTCAACAAACAGGTGTAAAAACTTAACAAAATTAAAAACAGAATCGGAATAATAAATATAAAACACCAATTTGGTCCTTGGAAATAAGTCATCATGAGTTCCATTTTCCAAAAAACACCACCTTGTTGCAAAACCACCACGGATCTGCCTTGCGTATAGTGGAGAGACGGTGGGCGATTACCAGAGTTATCCTCACGATCATAAACTTGTCTAATGCCCCTTGTACTAATTTTTCGGATTCTTGAATCTAAAGCAAGATTGAAGGGTTCTTTAACATTTCTCTTTGCTGTTTTTTACCACCCGATAGTTGTACCCCTCCCTACCCAACCTGCACATAACCTTTGTTAAGTCTTAAGGGACGGCTCAACTTTAACAAAAAAAGCGAAAAAAAAAGACAAAAGACACATACTTGGCAGTTGGTATCCTCGAGGTGAATTTTAATAAGCCTTCTGCCTGATGGTGTTTTAATGTCAGCAACAATGTTGTCGAGAATCACGGAGTCTGAAACTTCCATATAAATTTACAATCAGCAACTAAGTCATTAATAGCTGTTAGTGTATGCAATTTTATTTCAATTAATTACTTGGAGCCTACTTGTATACCTTTAATTTTGTGTGCAGGATCCGCTGCATTTTCTGCTTCAATTGAAGAGACGTTTCTCCTTCAATATGTTTGAATTTTGAAGTCAAACATACTTACGCAAGCAATTGCAAGCTTGAGTATAAAAGCCTATATCACAATACTTTCATGAGTTTATTTTATTATGAATGAGAATACATGCAATACCATTGAAATTGATTCATAGTTTAACCCAAAATTTTAAAATTTGCAAAGTTCTTACTTGAGGCATTTTATCAAACACCTTGTAAGAGTCTTAAACTTCAAAATTTTAAAATCGGTTTATTGCTGTTAAAGCCCACTTCTATTTGTTCAAACATGTTTCAACCTTAAGAGCATGTAAATCATATAATTGATGATTTCCAACGATATATTAACATAACATATTACATATGTGGATTTTAAAGTAGATAATATCATATAACATCTAAGTTCAACCAAAATTGACATTACCCACTTCTAAGCTTTACTTCAAAAATAGAGTTACAAGAAAGAAGATGATACTTACAATGGGTCTTTAAGGTTACAAGAACTAAATCTTGATATCTCTTCTGATGCAATTCTGGCTTCAACTCTTGATCATCAAAACTCTTTTTACTCCTCTTTTTCTCTACAGTCTACACCATCACCACACACAAACACACACCAAAATCTGGACTCTTCTATTCTTTTACATCAAACGAACAAACAATCGTAACAGAGAGGAGAATTCAGTTACGATGACTAAGATAAGTAACAAATGCGTGAAGCATATGTTAATGGCTGAAAATAGTGTATAGCTATAGAAACTTACCATATAATGAAATCGATTCCAGAACAATATTTGAGCAAGTACAAGAACTGAAACAAGATCGGGACAAGTATAGCAACAAACCTGCAAATCAGTTGGGATTGCTTCAAACAAGTGTTCATATGTTGCAGATCGACAGAGAATAAGATGAAGAAGGAATGGCGTTGAGGTGAGAGCATAGATTTTGGAATGAATTCAAGTTCAAAATTCAAAAGCCACATATGTTGGAGCCAATTCTGATCCCTGCCCTGCATCTTGCTTTTTCTTTTTCAAGCTTTGACCTCTTCCCTTTTTGTCTGGTTCAGTAGTAAAGCATGAAGTTGTTTGCTACTTATAATTGAGTGCTTAAATATGTTGTACCTCATGTATAAAGAGATGTATCCCTTAATTTTCAACTTTCTCTCTCTTATATACATTATATATAGTATATAGATATATATATATATAGGGTAGGGTTCCAGCGTGAACAACCTCCCAAGAGTGAACTGCGTGAACAGATATGGACCCTTGATTTACTTTTTAGTTGTTAAGGGTAGGATTGTAATTATATAAAAAATTAGATTTAAATCATTATTTTAATAATTGAATTAAGTTACATCTTTCCTAATTTAAATTCATTATCCACATTATGTTTATTTATTAATAAGATAATTATCAAAACAAACAACAAATCACCAGATATCAATTTTAATTTTTATTTCATATTTCATCACCATAATTCAAATTTTGATTTTTAAGATCCACGCAACCTTCATATTTCAACGGTATACACATGTGTACTTGAATATAAATAGAACATTACACATGTGTACTCAACATCGTACATATGTGTACAGTAATTCACAGGTGTACATCAACATTCAATACAAAAAAAAATCTGAGATATCATAAAACAGACGATATACACATGTGTACATCGCATTAAAAAGAGGGCAAAATCATAATACACATGTGTACATCGCATTTAAACAAATAATTATTTTAATAATTGAATTAAGTTACATCTTTCCTAATCCTTGATTTGATTTGTGAGAGATTTATGCAATCAATTTAAGAGGATAATTGATTACTTGATTTGTGAGAGATTTATGCAATCAATTTAAGATTGAAATTACACATATACACTTTTTGTATTTAATTAAATGAAAAAAATTAACCAAATAATTACCATCATGCCACTCACTTTAATCTCAAGATCATAAAAATCAAGGGCCCAGATCAGTTCACGCAGTTCACTCTTGGAATTTTGTTCACGTTTGAACCTAATCCTATATATATATATATATTTGGTGAAATATATATACATAACAGATTAACAACTCATTCATCTAATACACAGTTTAACGAACAGTAAAGACATACAAGTCTTACACATATTAAAGACACAAGACTTGTACTCAAGTTGTTTACAAAGACCGAAGTGTCTAACAAATATAAGAACATTTGTAGGTCGCAATGCTATTCAGGACGACCACACGTGAGATCTTATTTACATCTATTCACAGGACGCGATATTGTGAGTTCATGTCCCCTATTCATTTAAATGTTTTACAACTTTACAACTATCGGGGAAAATACATGTTCAACGTATGTTAAAGTTAGGGAATGAAACACCTTAGATCATGTGCGAATTAGGGTTATACATCTAAGCACCATTAATCCAGTTTGGACCTAGGTACAAGTGGTTAGATCTAATGGGTTTTGGCGAGCCCCACTCTTGGTCGTGGACCCATACAGAAGAGTGCTTTTGTGTCCCAGTCGATAGTAGTCGACATAAAAATCGTCTAGGGTTGGATTGCTTCCTTTTTCATCACACATATTAATGTCCTTGCAAAACATTAATGATCAACGATTTCATTGACACTTTACATACTACAACTTACATTTTAAATACATCTTTTACAACTAAATTGCATGAATTCACCAACTTTTGTTGATGTTTTCCAAACTTAACATGTATTTCAGGGAATTAAAGGACCATGTCGGATTTCCCAGTCAAGATAACAAGTACCGGAACTCCATGCCATCTTTTGGAGGGTTTAACTATTATATTCTGCCTCTTTGCGGAAATATGACGGTTTAAACCTTAGTAGTTTATTTTAATGTTAATGTATGAAACAATAACACTTTACTTTCACGTTAATGGTTTGTAACCAACACCCTAAACTTATGTTGTAATCTTTTTGGAAACACTTATGTAATGGAAATGGCAATGGAGTATGTTTTATTCATATAGTTTGTTCATGTACATCGATATTTATGCAATGAAAACCATACAGATCACACCTCGCGTTTCCGCTACGAGCGGGTGTGACAAAATATATATTATTTGATCACCAACTTGTGTGCTAAGTGTATATAGTATGTGTTATACGTGCTAGTGTATTAAGACTTAAAAATACACTAAATACTCATGAGGAGTATAAATATAAAAATACGCATACAACATACAAGATACATAATTCGGGTGTAAAGTGCAAAACACGAGATACTTATATTAATTTTAGAGAAAATAATATAAGTAAGATACGTAGTTAAAAATATAGAATATTTTTAACACAGGAATATATACAAAAGAGAGTGACTGTACTTGTGCGACGCAAGTCTAGTGACTAACGTTAAGAAAACGCGTATAGGTTACGACGTTAATTAAGCAAATCCGGTGAAGTTTACGACGCACAGGAACGCAAAGTTGTGAGTTCATGCTCCCCCTTTTCTTTAACTGTTTTCAATTTTTATAACTTCGGGGGTGAAATACATGTACAAATGTACAATATTTATAATTGGTATGATATAAATATAAGAAGCACACTTGGTGAGAACGAGAATCAAGTGTAATGAAATATAAGAGTACAAGAAGTACACTTGGTGAGAACGAGAACCAAGTGTGACGAAATATAATGATAATAAGAAACGCACTTGGTGAGGACGAGAACCAAGTAGGATGCGTTATGAGAAATGATAATAAGAAACGCACTTGGTGAGGACGAGAACCAAGTATGATGCGTTATGAGAAATGATAATAAGAAACGCACTTGGTGAGGACGAGAACCAAGTAGGATGCATTATGAGAAATGATAACAAGAAACGCGCTTGGTGAGGACGAGAACCAAGTAGGATGCGTTATGAGAAATAGTGTCACGAATAGGGTACAGAAGCACCATTAATCAACAATATACCTAGACCGCAGAACAAAAGGTTAGATCTAACGGGGGCCTTGCAGCCACACTCTCGGTGAGGGCGAGAATCGAGTAGTGCTTTTGTGTCTCAGAATATACCAATTAAATGCCTTAGGTTTGGTGACTTCCTATGTCGTGTCACATGTTAATGGCTTTGCAACCCATTAACAATCCTGATATTTACAGAAATACTGTATTTACATAAAATTCATACCATACTAAAATTGATATATAACTTGAAGTACGTGGGGTACTCAAGAAAATTGATATATAACTTGAAGTACGTGGGGTACTCAAGAAAATTGATATATAACTTGAAGTACGTGGGGTACTCAAGAAAATTGATATATAACTTGAAGTACGTGGGGTACTCAAGAAAATTGATATATAACTTGAAGTACATGGAGTACTCAAGAAAATTGATATATAACTTGAAGTACATGGGGTACTCAAGAAAATTGATATATAACTTGAAGTACGTGGGGTACTCAAGAAGATTGATATATAACTTGAAGTACGTGGGGTACTCAAGAAAAGCTTGATTTATTCACAAACTATGTTTTTATACAAAGTATACAAACGTGAAATACAAAACTGCATGAATTCACACCAACATTATGTTGATGTTTTTCCAAAACTCACATGTATTTCAGGAAACTAGGATGGATGTGCGCGCGGTCTTGCTTATGCTCTTGGATGTCGCTTATGTTTATCTTTAAACAAAGTTGTAGACTTTTAAGACAATGTTTTATGCGACTTAGCGATGTAAACGCTAAACTTTTATTTTCAAATTATGGTATTTGAAGTTATTTTTACGAGCATGTAGCATTTTTACCTTTCGTATGCAATGAGAACCTTTCATGATGACACCTCGTGCTTCCTCCGCAGAAAGGGGTGTGACAAAATTATCACACCCCGACCGCGTAAAACAACAAACCGCGGCGGAAACGTCGGGGAGTGGAGCGACATACTTATTGTTTCAACAACCATGGGAATTAAAGTTTTGTATTATTAAGATTAAAGTTCACATTATCTTAAAATTAAACAAAAACATAACATAATTAACTGTCTTTTAAGTCACTAAGGCCCAAGTCCGCCTAAGTGAAGCACAAACATCATCATGCATTAGCACCTGAAACACATGTAAAAATAGGTACGTCAGCATAAAAATGCCTGTGAGATACATAGGTTTTGTTTATGCACGATTCATGACCTGTAGTTAAAAGAAGTGTTTAACAAAAATGTAGTCATGAACCTTGTAAAATGTTTTCCTTTATAAAATCATTTGAAAATCGATGTGAAAATCAGCTAGTATAAAAAGATATACGTGGTTAAATGAATAACCAAGTTTAAATGAATTTGTATAAAATATGTAATTTGTAAAACATTGTCGTGTCCTTGTATAAAATGTTTCATGTCTTTGTCAAAGTTGTCACACCCCGACCACGTAAAACAGCAAATCGTGGCGGAAACGTCGGGGAGTGTTGTAACAAAATTATTGTCTCACAACCATGGCATTTAAAGTTATGTTTTATTTATGAATAAAGGTGTTACATTGTCTTAAAGCAACCGAAACAAAGAGTACATAACATTATTTAAACTAATCTTGCTTCTTTTATGTCACTAAGGCCCGAGTCCACCCTAGTGTATCCTGAATCAAACCTACGCATCAGCTCCTGAAACACATGTGAAAATAGGTACGTCAGCATAAAAATGCCTGTGAGATACATAGGTTTTGTGAAAATAGGATTCATGACTTGAGTTTAAAGAAAGGTTTAATGAAAATTAGTCATGAATCTTGTGTGACAACCCTCACTAAACCAGGTATCCGTACGACTTAATTAATAATTAATTACTGCTTAATTACTGTGCTTGCTTGAACTTGTGGATAAACTGCTACTTGAATACTGATACATGCATATACCTGCATCATACTTTACTTACCGTCACTACATTATTTACATGCTGAACCTTAGTGACAAACATGATGCACAAAAAGCACAGTAGCACTATAAACGGATAACCTATTGAACATGCTGATAAAGCCAGCATCAGGCAGACACTGCCTCTAAGGCCTGTATGAGCCAGAAATATTTTACTACACTAGTGGTGAGTGTAGGGATACAAGGGTTGTAGAACTGCGTCTCTAGGAATAAGTTACAATGACTGGATGTGCCTAAAACGTACTCTAAGCACAAAAACTCAACACTTTAATAAACAATCCAGCTTTTAGCTAACTAATAAAGTGCCAATACATGAGAAAAATATTACTAGACACCTTCCAAAGTGTCAGGAATAAGTTGTGTCACTAAAAATAATAATAACGACACTTTAAAGCTTTGCTAAGCACTTTAACGGATCTCTATCCAACCGAACAACCGGACTATACCCGGAACATGAAAATATTGTTAATGACATTACTTATCTTTTTCTGAGCCAGTTAGGGTCCCTGAATACCCTAACACCCACTGTAAAGCACAACACACTAGTAACCGGGTTAATCACTTAACTAACTAGATTAACCTAACTATATACTTAGTGTTTAGTTGAAAGGGAACCGGATTACCCCCCCCCCCCTAACCGAATCATCCCCTAGGGGACACCCCTTGTCCTTGCAAGATTATAAAAATCTTTGTTGTCTAATATCAAATGGACATAAAACCCTTTGGTTAAAATTGGAAAGTTTTGTCTATAAGTATCAAGCATGATCCATCATATTCACTTAACACTTAACAAAATTCACACACACTCTCTCCCTCTCTACTACTCTCGGCCGAACCCCCCACAACCATCCATCCATCTTTCGATCTTGAGCAACCAATTCCAAGTTCATACAAGTGTCAAGGATCTCATATAAGGAGGCTTGGTGCATTCGGAACGCGAAGGACCTCACTCTATTGCTTTTATCCACTCCTTTTTGCGACTAGTTTCTTCCCTAGCCTCGAGCTAGTAGTAAGTTGCTTGAATCACCTTCTCGAACTATTTTAAGATGGTTAAAATGATTTGTAACGGTTAAAACTCGTAAACATGCAAAATGATACATAAAAGTCTACTAAAAACACTAAAAGTGATGGTTAAAAGCTTGTAGTATTTGATTTGTGCAGTTATTTGGACCCGATCTATGTTGTGGTAGCTCGGATCATCGTTTAACCCGGATTGGTCATGATCTTGGATCATGACATAAGGTTGTTTTGGAAGTAACAAGCGTTAAAGGATGAAACTCTACCACACACGAATCATGAACTTGTGTAAAAGCGATGTAGCTTGTGAAATAGTGTTTAAAACTAGTAGATCTACGGATCTACAAGAGGTATTTTCAAAGGACCACGTGTCAAGAGAAAACATACTTTTAAAGACGGATCTTTCATAAACAAGAATGATTTTAGCAAACACTCAAGTGTGTAAATACTTGTGTAACACTAAGTTTCGACAAAATAACTATTTTTGGAAAAGATGACGAGAAGTTGTAAAGATGGAATTTCTCTAAAAACGAGGTTTTTACAAAATCGGATGGATTTATATAGAGATCCGCTAAAAGTAATGGGATTGACTTCATAATTTTAGAAAACCACAAGTTCATGTGATTTTTGCGACTTATATATATTTGTTGACTAGTTTGTTGTCTTGAACGTTGTTTTGGTTAAATAAGGAAATTGTTGATTTGATTTATAAAAGAAAATGATACGCTTGAAAGCGTGGCCACCTCCAGTTACAGAGGAAACTCTGGCGAAATTTTTCTAAAATCCTAACACTTAGAAATATTTTCACTATAAGTGTTAGAAATACTTTTCGACTTGTTTTCAAATTATAGATTTCGCCACGACTTTAATTACAAAACATCGGGGGTGGAATTTCACAAAATAAAACTTGGTAAATATATATTTAGTATATATTTTTCATAAAGTCACTTGATGTGTGTTTATGATTATTTTGTGAAAATACTAGTATTATTTTTAGGGTAAAAATAATACTATCGAATGTTAATGGATCCAAAATAATACGAACGTCTCTACAATAAATATATAAGTTACACCGGTAATTATTATTACCACTCGATCATTAAAACGTAACTTACACATTTTAAGGAAATATTCATGAACGCGTATTTTTGTTAAAGTATTATTTCGGGGAAAATTTTGTGTAATAGAAAATATAATATTTTTGAGAAGAATATTTATATTTGGGATTAGAAATAAAATATATTTTAAGTGAGACTTAATAATATATTTCGAAATTCTACGAACACACATGTATTAAATCCCCCATCCTTTGGAAGGAAAATGATTACCAAGTATACAGAATATAAATACGAAATAGTTGTCTAACTATTTCCCAAAAACTTAAACCTTAAAGCTAAGGCACGACCGTCCGTCTAATAGAGTTAGTACGTGTAGGTCGTCACACAGCTGCTTGATTTGGAGGTACACTTGGTAGAGACGCACCACTGTGAGTTCATGTCCCCCTTTTCTCTTAACTGTTTTCAGTTTTTAACTGTGGGGGTGAAATACATGTTACTTTGATTACAAGTACTTTATACATGGTATGGTTAGCGTAAGGAGGTTTACTACTTAGATCATGTGAGTGGGTAGGAGCAATATGAGGCCATTAGTCCTCATGGTAGGACCGAGGGACAGAGCGGTAGATCTATCTGGGTGTAGCGAGCCCAGCCCCAGGCCAAACTAGAAACGGACCTCGGGGTGACTATGTCCACATACTAATGCCGTGGCAAAATCTGCTAGGTTTGAGTCTCCCTACTTGCACTTCACATATATCAGTGGCCTTGCAAACCATTGGTGATCTCAATTCCCTTATTTGCTACATACCAAGACTATTTTTATACTTACAAAGGTTTATTTACTCACTTACACATGAACTCGCTCAACATTATTGTTGATTTTTCAACTTACATGTATTTCAGGGAATTAAAGGATTTGGCGCGGTATGACACGTTTTTCCGCTGCACTAGTTACGAGGTCATCCGGGTTTGGGGAATGTGACTCTTTCCTGGACAAGTCACAGTCCTTAAACTGTGTTTATGTCATGTTGATGTTTGTGTTTGTTGAACAATGTCGTTAGGATGTGTTTCCGTTGAGACAATGTTGTTGTATTTGGTTTTTAAAACTTAACTAAATGGATGATCTTGCATGGTTTTATTTCATATAGCTTTGTTATGGTTAAGCTATGGTATTAAGAAGTCACACCAAATTAACCACGCTTCCGCAAAGCCAGGGTGTGACAGCTTGGTATCAGAGCTCTGATCATAGCGAACTAGGATTCCTTCTCGAGTCTAGACTATGATCACTAGGGCTCTCACGAAAACATTTTTACTGCATACCACTTAAGTCCAGATCCAAAACTTTTTATAAACAAATGTTGAGCACATTTTATTTATTATTTATAGGCTCAGTCTGGGAGGCTGAGGCTCGGTCTGGGAGGCCAAGGCTCGGTCTGAGAGGCCGAGGTAGTAGGCTAGTGGGACTAGGAGAATTGGCTAGTGGGACTAGGAAGAACAGTCTGAGAGGCTGGGAGAATTGGCTAGTGGGACTAGGAGAATTGGCTAGTGGGACTAGGAAGAGCAGTCTGGGAGGCTGGGAGGCTAGTGGGACTAGGAGAATTATTTGATTGCTTACTTGGTGACTTATGTGATTATCTGATTGTATGATTGACTGTTTGTGCATGTTTGTGTTTGTGTTACAGACACCATGGACACCTCTGGCACAGGTGACTCAGACACCACAGGCCCTAGACCTATAGTATCAGACGACCTAGAGTCTTCAGAGCGCGAGGTCCACACATCCGACGTTACTAGCACGGACGAGGACGACTTTCAGCCCTTTGCTTTACCTGATGGTGCTGATGAGCTCGCTGATGGCCCTTTGGCCGGGGACCTACCGTTAGTGGAGATCCCTGCTCCCATACCTTTGGCTTCATATCCTGCTTACGATTTGCTTCTCGACGCCGACGATGATGGCGACGTCGATCTGTTTGATGACGAGCCCTTAGAGGAGGATGTTCAGGGCGAGGCCCTTCTTGCTGCTCGAGATCTTTTGTTGATCGCAGATGCTCCCGCTGAGGAGTCACCTGCTCACTCTCCGGTCCCAGACTCTTTCGAGTCTGTGGCCTCCGCACCTTCACACACTCAGAGTGCGCAACACTTTTCTCACGGATCAGATCCCAACCAGGCATCCTCTGTTGCCCCTATTCCTAGTTTTGCTTTCGACCACGATGATGTGGAGGATTCCGATCTTGTCTTTCCCGCGGGATTCGACCCAGATGAGGATATAGAGTTTATACCCATGGATCAGCCTATGGAGGACCCAGTCGACCCAGTTGACCCAGTGGATCCCATCGACCCTGAGTTTGATTTTGAGATGGCCTTTGATGACCCCGAGCCTGCCATGGCCCCTGAGCAGGTAGCCGCTCTAGACCCTGCGTTTGAGCACGACCCAGTTCATGCTGACGCACCTATTATTGAGCCTGTCATTGCTGACCCACCTATTGATGATCACCCAGTGGATGCTCCGTTGTTGGAGGGCGATCATATCATTGCTGCTGATCATGTTAATCCCCCACTTATTGCTGATGCACCAGTTGACCCTCTTGTTGCACCCCGCCTTGATCCTATGCCAGTTCAGTTTGATCGTGCACTTTTTGAGGCACAGATGGACCCACGAGATGAGCACGCCCAGCATGGGTGGATTCCTACTGATGACGAGGTCCCACTTATTCCCCCTCAAATCACTGATACCCGTCGCGTTGATACCTCCTTTTCATTTCCTCGGTTTACACCTCCAGCGCGACCTGGAGAAGGTTCCTCGGCTCACCCTTTTGGACATGTACCGGTATCTATCCCTGCTATACCACCGTCTGCTACTTTTCCCCCTATTTCTCCATTTCATGTGGCACCTTTTGATCTCACCAGTGAGCCGTTTCTCTGGGCGTCACCTTCTGTTATGCCACCGACCGACCCCTACCATTCCTTCCACATGGGGTATACTATTGAGGACGTTCTGATGTCTTTTGTCGCCCAGCACGAGGCACACACGCAGCGCATTAAGGAGCTTGAGAGAGCCCAGCCACCGCCGTGTCAGTGCCAGGGTCAGACCCACTCTCCTTTGCAGCCCTCTCGACCTTTACCACCAGACTATGCTGCACGCCTTTTAGCACTTGAGTAGCAGGTTGCTTCTTGGTTGCGTACCCAGAGAGCCATGGAGGAGGATTGGCTCCAGTTGCGTCGTTTGTTCTACACTCACTTTCCCCCTCCTCCACCGCCATCCGTGTAGAGCTCTTCAGTACCGTTTGGGTAGACGCTGGTGAGAAGACGACGATTGCTTTTGACTGCACAACATTTTTGGAGACTACATTATGATTCTGATTTTTGTTGACATGTATTTGATGTACTAACACTGATTTGATATAGTTTTTGGACTAGGGTGATGTAGCCCTTAGTCGACTGATGTTGTATGACACTGTGATGTACTTGTACGCTTACTATGTGGTCTCGATATATGGCAATCGCAGTATTCTCATCATACTTGATGCTTGATTGGGTTATTTATATTCTATGACATGGAATGTTGTGTGATTGATGTTTGTAACATGGGATGTGGTGTGATTGATATGATTATAACATGAGATGTTATGTACTATTACTATCATTATATACGTACGCTACATTATGACCTGACTTACGTATTATAACATGGGATCTTTACTATGGCCTGACCAACGTAAACCATCTTTTAGAAGATGCCGCCGAGACGTGACACACGCATGCCTACCAATGAGGCAGAACTCCAACAAGTCATCGCTGCTGCCATCGCACAATACGCCGCTTCGCAAGGAGGACCCAGCGGAAGCAGCTCAAACAACAATTGTAACATCTGTGCTTCTAATCATTATGAACAGTTCTATTATCAATAAAACAATGTTATTTGATCCCAATGTTTGTTTGGTTGTGTTTTACATTTTTCATGTTTTGACTTTTATTCAATTTCAAACTCTATATCGCTTTCTGGAGAGTTATACGCAAACTGGTGCGTAAACGTAACCAGTTTAACGCGAAAAATACTCCGGAACATCATCATATACTTAACATACCTTAAATAACCTTTACATAACTTAGAAATAAGTTTTGAAGGCTTTGGTATGGCAAAAACAAGTTAATTCGCTTACAGGGACTAAACTTGACAAACTATGAAAGTATGCCAATTTGAACTGTAACAGACATTCCGGAACATGACCATAAGTTAAACACACCTTAAATATCCTTTACATAGCTTAGAAATAGACTTTGAGGTGTTCGGTGTGCTAAAATAAACTTTTGGGTCATTCAGGGACTAAAAGTGTAAAAAAAATGCACAAGTTTGCATTTTCGCGCATAACTTACGGTCTGAATACATCCGGACATCTAAAAATTTATGTAAGCACTAAAATATTTTAGTTTAGTGTTTGGCATGAGAAAAATCCATTCGTCACGCAATTTGGATCGTTTTTCACGCTTATGCGCATTCCGTCGTAATTAACCGAACAACGCGATTGTACGGCTAAACGAACCGACATCCGGCATATTTTTGAGCATGTTTCATGTTCCCTATACTTTAACATCCTTGTGAAGCTTAAAAATGGGCTTGACGGGTGTTAGAAGTGCCAAAACACGACGATACGCGCTCAGGAACCAAAACTGCAAAACTGCAAAAAAAATTATAAAAAAATAAATAAATAAAAAAATGCAGCAAAAAGCCATTTTAAACATAAGTTAGCAGCCCCTAACACTTCCCAAAGGTCAAGTGCCACATGTTAATCTCCTATGGTGGCCAAAATTAGTTACCACAACATTTTGACAAGTGTACGGCCTAGATCGTGCCCCCTTTTCCAAGAAACGATCCTAACGGTTGTGGGTTTACTATAAATACCCAACCCATTTTCACTCATTCCTCACTAGAATCTGATCTAAAAGACTCTAAGTTGAAACCATTGTTTCATACCTGAGTTATTTGGATCTAGATTAGCATTCGGGGACCTTTCGTAAGTATTCTTTCGTTCTTTTAGCGCTTTCGAGTCCGAAAGTCAAACTTTGTTTGACTTTCTGCATTGACCAGTTTATGGTCGATGCGAAGTTCGTTTGAACTTCATAACATGAGCGTGATCACGATGGTTATAGTCCCTAGTGACTATACCTACTGATTACCACGTTATCTAGGCTTAGTGACGAGTCGTAGTTTCGGTCAGAATACGTATTCTTGCGTATTTTGTAACCAAACTACTTATGGGTATCAAAACCGTTTGTTTTGATACCAAACCTGTTTTCTAAAATTAGTTAAGCATGTTTTAAAATGCTTGGCTCGTCACTTTTAGTTGTGCTTGTATAGGGTCGTAAGGTAAGCGATCTAAACAATCGCTTATACTTTCGAACCCGACCCATTTGGTCGATCATTAGGATCCGACCAAATACATTAGGTAACCATAGTATATAGGGAATAACCCTCTGAGGTTATACCTTATGGTCGCTACGTTTAAGTAGTTGTATGATAGGTAATTTATATGCCTTAGGTAAATTACCAAAATACCCCTTTATGCCAAAATTCATTTTTAAACATATGTAACATAACTTTTGACATCTAAACTAATTTGACAACCATATTAGACATGTTAAGGCATATATTACTTGTCATAGGACTAGTTAGGCGGTCCGAACGCGTTTCACGCGAACGACGCGTTAAAGTAGCATAAACTACCTAAACGGGTCGTAATGGGTCACAAGCACTTAGGTTAGGTTTCATTTAGTATGTAGGCTTTGTTAAACCATACTACATGAGTTCCCATACTCATTTGGTTTACGAACCCTCATTCTATCCGATCTTCCGATTTAGGTCCGGTTTATTAATGTAGTTACCTATATTAGGTGCCGTTTGATATTCCGAGACCTCTAGCAATTGCTTGGTGGTTATCTTAGGACTCCTGAGCAATCTCAAGTGAGTACATAGACCCCTCTTTTACTGTTTTCAAACTGTTTTGGGGTGGAACACATGTGCCTACTTGTTACTTTCGTGCTTTCCTGTTTTCACATCATATACATGCTATGTTTGTTAGTACATTATAGTACATGATTTCATTACATTTCATGCTATGTATGTCCATTGTGTGCATACTTAGTACATTGTTTTACATTACATTTCTGCTATGTATGTTGACTGATAGCATGCTAGCACATTGATTTACATGACTTTTCTGCTTTGTATGTTAACTTAGCATACTTAGTACATTGTTTTCATATGACATGTATTCAACTGCTATGACATTTGGTTTGCACAAACGAGACTATTATACGTTCATTAACATTAGCTACGCCGCTCGGTAGTAAGTACTGGTACCATAGGACTTGACAAATCCCATTCCTTACATCCCGGGTTTGTTTGGATGTAAGGAATGACTGAATCCGAAAACATTTCTTTTGATAACCTTGACTGAAAGGGTTATCCGACTGTCTCAAGACTTGAATGTATGCGTTAACTTACCACATAAATGTTTGTATCAATGTAACATGCATTACTTTATAAAACATAACTTTTTGATACATTCAAAATACTTTGTTTTGTACATTTCTACATTTGGACTATTTGACAATACTTTACTTACAAGACATAACATTTGTTACACATTACTTGACTACTTTTGGACTATCAACATTTGACATGGTTTATACAAGGACTTTTGACAATTAGTTTAAACATAGACATTATACATTGTTGGTTGGTTAAGTGACTTAAGTAACGAAATGTGAGTAATATGACACAAGCATGGTGGATACGCCGCTGGTACTTCCTATATATAAGTGTTTGTTTTATATTACATATCATAGCGTTATTTAAATCATTGATTTTAGACTTATACATTTTATACAAGTAACATGTTTTCACAAGACTTTGTTTTACAATATGGTTTATTTTATACAACTCATTTTACATGGTTATTCATTTAACCATACATTATTCTTTTACTTATACATATCATCTGAACTTATTGTTTTTCAAGCGATTTACAAAACAAATCAAATTACAAGGTTCATGACTAAACATTTTCTTAAACTTAAGTCATGAATCTTATTTTCACAAACTTATGTATCTCACAGGCATTTTTATGCTGACGTACCTATTTTCACATGTGTTTTCAGGAGCTTTTCCGTAGGATGATGATCGTGACACTAGGGCAGACCTGTGCCTTAGAGATTTAAAATGAAGAAAGACTTAGTTTAATTATGTTCTGAACTCTTTAATTTCTGTTTAAGACAATGAAACTCTTATGTTAATAAATAAAATACAACTTTGAATGCCATGGTTATGAAACAATTAATTCTGTTACAACACTCCCCGACGTTTTCCGCCACGTCTTGTATGCTATACGTGGTCGGGGTGTGACAGAAGAGTTGGTATCAGAGCCAATGGTTATAGGGAATTAGGTTATTAGTAATGCTTTGACCTAGACTATAACCTTTCTAGGACCCTAACACAAGTTATCTTGTGTTTAGATCTTAAAACATGCACTTCACCTATCCTTAGGTGATTAGCAAAACAAGAAACCAAATTTTTCGAAACGATTTTTGAAAAACAATCTTCTGTTTTTGAATGATTTATTACAAGGTTTTGAACCCTCTTTTGTAAGGTTTTGAACCCTTCCAGTTTGACTAAATTTTTGGCCTTGTGCCTTCAAATTTTCAAAATCTCGTCAACGTTTTGGGTTTTAAATAATGTGAACACGTGCAAACTGGAAGAGTGAATGCCTGTATTCTGGGTTTTCTATCTAGGCAAGCACTTCGTATACATCTCATCAGACGCGAGACCAGTTGTGCTTACCTGGGAATTCTTGGGATGAGTGTTCACTTATAGGCGAGCATGTCTTCGTGATACATTATTTTTGATCCATTTACTTTGATTAGTCACTGTGCGTCGTTTGTTTGCGTGGTAATGCGGACAAATGACCACCATCTTTGCTTTTGTTAATTTTGTTTCATCTCATTCTTTCCATCCAATCATCTCACTCGTTTCCTTTCATGTTTTCCTCTTTTAGAATGCCTCCTCGACGCGAAAACCAAATAGCGACTGCCGAACTGGCAGAAATCATTGCGTAGCAGATGGCTACTCAATTCCCAAATCTCTTTGCTCAATGGCAACAGGCCAACAACAACAACAATGCTCCATGCAAATACAAGGATTTTAACTCGGCTAAACCACTCAAGTTTAGTGGTTCTGAGGGAGCGACTGGGCTTCTTCAATGGTTTGAGAGCATTGAGAATACTTTCCGCCACGTGCAGTGTCCGGATAATCACAAGGTCGAGTTTTCTTCGAGCGTGTTTCAGAAGAGGGCTCTCACATGGTGGAATGGGGTTATGAGAGATCGGGGTGCAGAAGTTGCTCTAGCGCAAACCTGGGCTGAACTTAGGGCCCTTATGATGAGGGAATTCTGTCCTCGTCATGAACAACGAGCGTTGGAGAAAGAGTTTGAGGACTTGAAACAAGACAGTGGCGAGCACAGGGCTTATACTGATAGGTTTGAAGAGTTGAGTCTGCTTTGCCCAACTATGGTTACCCCACTCGACAAGGCTATCGAAAGATACATCGACGGCCTACCTGACTCAGTACAAGACATCATTACTGGTAGTAACCCTGCCACACTCCGTCAGGCGATCGAGTTATCAGCGACATTGACTGAGTCGCAGATTCGAAAGGGGAAGCTGCACAAAAAGGGTGACAAGGGTAAGAAGCAGGTGTCTGATAAGGAAGATAGCAAGAAAGGTCAAAACAAGAAGGGAAAGAATTCTGGAGGGTCTAGGAAGCGGAAGGCTTCCCAAAACTATGTTGTTATTGCACAGGCTCAAGCTGCACCAAATCAGCCTGCGCAACCACTAGCCAAGAAGCCTTATCTTGGCAATGCACCTTTGTGCAACAGGTGTAACGGCCATCATCAACCACACCTCCAGTGTCGTCAGTGCACCAACTGCGGAAGGCCTGGTCATCTTGCTGCCACCTGCCGCATTCCTGTTAACCAGAACCAGGCAGTTCAGAACCAAGCCCAACAAGTTGCTCAGCCTCTTGCTCAGCAACAAGGTCAAGCTGTACGACCTCATTTTCCTCCTGGTTCGTGCTACAATTGTGGGGATCTGACCCACTACAGTAATCGGTGCCCAAGGCTAGCTAACCAAAATCAGAATCAGAACCAAAATCAGGCTCAGGCTCGAGGGCGAGCTTTTAACTTGAATGCCCAAGAGGCGCAGGCGGACGATAATGTGGTGAACGGTACGTTCTTTATTAATAATCAGCCTGCATCTGTTCTTTTTTATTCGGGTGCCGACAAGAGTTTTGTGTCATTGTATTTTGAGCCATTACTTCACGTGTCTAGAACAAAACTAGGTAAACCTTTGACAGTAGAAGTTGCCAGTGGTGAACCCATTGTTCTTGATTCTGTTCTTCACAACTGCCAGTTGAACCTTAACGATCATCTTTTTCCTATTAACCTCACGCCTATGCAACTTGGAAGCTTCGACGTCATTGTGGGTATGGATTGGTTATCCAAGCATCACGCTGAGATAGTTTGTTCTGAGAAGATTGTTCATGTGCCGCTTTCGACAGGCGATATCCTACAGGTTCAAGGTGAGAAACCTGCCGGTGGTCTCAAACTCATGTCTTGTTTTAAAGCTCGGAAGTATCTGCGGAAGAACTATGTGGCTTTCTTAGCACATGTTACAGCAGATAAAGGCAAGGGTAAGTCTATTTCAGATATTCCTGTCGTTCGGGATTATTCCGAAGTTTTCCCTGAAGAGTTACCTGGTCTACCTCCAGCACGCCAAGTCGAGTTCCGCATTGATCTTGTACCTGGTGCAAATCCCATTGCCAGAGCTCCATATCGTCTTGCACCGTCTGAGATGCAAGAATTGTCTAAGCAGCTTCAGGAGCTTTCTGACAAAGGCTTTATCCGTCCCAGCTTTTCACCCTGGGGTGCTCCCGTTCTTTTTGTCAAGAAGAAGGATGGATCTTTTAGGATGTGTATCAATTATCATGAGCTTAACAAGCTTACCATCAAGAATCAATATCCCCTACCGCGCATAGACGACCTCTTTGATCAGTTACAGGGCGCTTCTTATTTTTCGAAGATTGATCTACGTTCCGGATATCATCAACTTCGGGTGCATGAAGAAGATATTCCCAAGACAGCGTTCCGCACTCGTTATGGGCATTATGAATTCACAGTCATGCCATTCGGTTTGACTAATGCTCCTGCTGTTTTCATGGACTTAATGAATAGGGTCTGCAAACCTTATTTGGATCAGTTCGTCATTGTTTTTATTGACGACATCTTGATTTACTCCAAGACGCGAGCTGATCACGAGCAACATCTTCGTCTTACTCTGGAACACCTAAAGAAAGAGCAACTTTTCGCCAAATTCTCCAAGTGTGAATTCTGGCTTAAAGAAGTTCAATTTTTGGGGCATATCATCAACGAACAAGGTATCCATATAGATCCCTCCAAGATCAGTGCGATTAAGGATTGGGATACGCCTACTACTCCCACTGAGGTTCGTTCTTTTCTTGGTCTAGCGGGTTATTACTGCCGCTTCATTGAGAACTTCTCAAAGATTACAGTTCCTCTAACTGCTCTAACTCAGAAGAACAAGCCCTTTGATTGGGGATTCAAACAAGAGGAAGCTTTTCAAAACTTGAAGCATAAGCTTTGTGACGGCCTGTTCTAACTTTGCCTGAGGGCAATGATGATTTCGTTGTTTATTGCGATGCATCTAAACTGGGTCTTGGCTGTGTTCTTATGCAAAGGAACAAAGTCATAGCATATGCATCGAGGCAGTTGAAGATACATGAGAAGAACTACACCACTCATGATCTTGAGTTGGGTGCAGTTGTTTTCGCTCTAAAGATCTGGAGACACTATTTGTACGGTACAAAATGTGTGGTTTTCACGGACCACAAAAGTCTTCAGCATATCTTCAACCAGAAAGAACTCAACATGAGGCAACGACGTTGGGTTGAGCTTTTAAACGACTATGACTGCGAAATTCGCTACCATCCTGGTAAGGCGAATGTCGTAGCTGATGCAATGAGTCGTAAGGAACGTACTAAACTTCATTGTGTACGTGTTCAATCTGTTATTCAAGCTCAATCCGATATCCAAGCACGCATTTCTCAGGCTCAACAATCTTGTGTTTCACAAGGTTTAATGGATAAGGAATTTCCCTATCACATAACGCCTGCTTTGGAACTGAAGGACAATGGAGCGTATTACTTCATGGACCGTTTGTGGGTCCCAAGCCAGGATGATCTTCGTACCTTGCTTATGGATGAAGCCCATAAGTCTCGTTATTCTATTCATCCGGGCTCAGATAAGATGTATAAGGATCTTCGTATTCATTATTGGTGGCCTGGTATGAAGAAAGACATTGCCTTATACGTATCAAAATGCCTTACTTGTCTTAAGGTTAAGGCTGAACATCAACGTCCTTCTGGTTTATTGGAGCAACCAGAGATCCTAGTTTGGAAATGGGAAAACATTACTATGGATCTTGTTACTAAACTTCCGCGCACAAAGAAAGGTCATGATGCCATCTGGGTAGTTGTTGATTGTCTTACTAAATCAGCGCATTTCTTGCCAATCCGCGAGGATTTCCCTGCTGAGAGACTTGCTCAAATCTATGTGGATGAAATTGTGGCTCGACATGGTGTTCCTTTGAACATCATTTCTGACAGAGATGCTCGTTTCACTTCTCATTTTTGGAGAACCATGCAATCTGCTATGGGGACCCAACTTAATCTGAGCACGGCTTATCATCCGCAAACGGATGGTCAATCTGAAAGAACAATCCAGACTCTGGAGGATATGCTAAGAGCTTGTGTGATCGATTTTGGTGGTAGTTGGGATTCACATCTTAAGTTGATTGAATTCTCCTACAACAACAGTTATCACACCAGCATCAAAATGGCTCCTTTCGAGGCTCTCTATAGTCGAAAATGTCGTTCACCAGTCTGCTAGAATGAGATCGGCGAGGCTCAACTTACTGGACCTGCTCTCATTTTAGAGACAACTGACAAGATAAAGAAAGTTCGTGATAACCTTCAGACAGCTAGAAGCCGTCAAAAGAGTTACGCGGATCCAAAACGCAAGGCCTTGGAATTTCAAGTCGGTGATCGAGTATTACTTAAGGTCTCACCTTGGAAAGGTGTGATCAGATTTGGAAAGAAAGGAAAACTTGCACCTAGATACGTTGGACCATTCAAGATCGTCGAAAGAATCGGTAAGGTAGCCTACAGACTTGAGTTACCTCCTGAACTTGGAAATGTTCATCCAACTTTTCACGTGTCCAATCTCAAGAGGTGTTTAGCTGATGAGAACCTCCACATACCGCTTGACGAAATTCGTGTTGGCAAAACACTGAAATTTGTTGAGAAGCCAGTGGAAATCATGGAACGTGAAGTCAAGTGGCTTAAACGCAAGCGTATTCCTTTGGTCAAAGTTCGCTGGGAAGCTAAACGTGGACCCGAGTTTACTTGGGAACGCGAAGATCAAATGAAGGCGAAATATCCGCATCTTTTTCCACGAGTTTCCTCTAAATAAATTTCGGGACGAAATTTCCACAAGTAGGGGAGACTGTAACATCTGTGCTTGTAATCATTATGAACAGTTCTATTATCAATAAAACAATGTTATTTGATCCCAATGTTTGTTTGGTTGTGTTTTACATTTTTCATGTTTTGACTTTTATTCAATTTCAAACTCTATATCGCTTTCTGGAGAGTTATACGCAAACTGGTGCGTAAACGTAACCAGTTTAACGCGACAAATACTCCGGAACATCATCATATACTTAACATACCTTAAATAACCTTTACATAACTTAGAAATAAGTTTTGAAGGCTTTGGTATGGCAAAAACAAGTTAATTCGCTTACAGGGACTAAACTTGACAAACTACGAAAGTATGCCAATTTGAACTGTAACAGACATTCCGAAACATGACCATAAGTTAAACACACCTTAAATATCCTTTACATAGCTTAGAAATAGGCTTTGAGGTGTTCGGTGTGCTAAAATAAACTTTTGGGTCATTCAGGGACTAAAAGTGTCAAAAAAAATGCACAAGTTTGCATTTTCGCGCATAACTTACAGTCTGAATACATCCGGACATCCAAAAATTTATGTAAGCATTAAAATATTTTATCTAAGTGTTTGGCATGAGAAAAATCCATTCGTCACGCAATTTGGATCGTTTTTCACACTTATGCGCATTCCGTCGTAATTAACCGAACAACGCGATTGTACGGCTAAACGAACCGACATCCGGCATATTTTTGAGCATGTTTCATGTTCCCTATACTTTAACATCCTTGTGAAGCTTAAAAATGGGCTTGACGGGTGTTAGAAGTGCCAAAACACGACGATACGCGCTCAGGAACCAAAACTGCAAAACTGCAAAAAAAATATATATAAAAAAAAATAAATAAATAAAAAAATGCAGCAAAAAGCCATTTTAAACATAAGTTAGCAGCCCCTAACACTTCCCAAAGGTCAAGTTCCACATGTTAATCTCCTATGGTGGCCAAAATTAGTTACCACAACATTTTGACAAGTGTACGACCTAGATCGTGCCCCCTTTTCCAAGAAACGATCCTAACGGTTGTGGGTTTACTATAAATACCCAACCCATTTTCACTCATTCCTCACTAGAATCTGATCTAAAAGACTCTAAGTTGAAACCATTGTTTCATACCTGAGTTATTTGGATCTAGATTAGCATTCGGGGACCTTTCGTAAGTATTCTTTCGTTCTTTTATCGCTTTCGGGTCCGAAAGTCAAACTTTGTTTGACTTTCTACATTGACCAGTTTATGGTCGATGCGAAGTTCGTTTGAACTTCATAACGTGAGCGTGATCACGATGGTTATAGTCCCTAGTGACTATACCTACTGATTACCACGTTATCTAGGCTCAGTGACGAGTCGTAGTTTCGGTCAGAATACGTATTCTTGCGTATTTTGTAACCAAACTACTTATGGGTATCAAAACCGTTTGTTTTGATACCAAACCTGTTTTCTAAACTTAGGTAAGCATGTTTTAACATGCTTGGCTCGTCACTTTTAGTTGTGCTTGTATAGGGTCGTAAGGTAAGCGATCTAAACAATCGCTTATACTTTCGAACCCGACCCATTTGGTCGATCATTAGGATCCGACCAAATACATTAGGTAACCATAGTATATAGGGAATAACCCTCTGAGGTTATACCTTATGGTCGCTACGTTTAAGTAGTTGTATGATAGGTAATTTATATGCCTTAGGTAAATTACCAAAATACCCCTTTATGCCAAAATTCATTTTTAAACATATGTAACATAACTTTTGACATCTAAACTGATTTGACAACCATATTAGACATGTTAAGGCATATATTACTTGTCATAGGACTAGTTAGGCGGTCCGAACGCGTTTCACGCGAACGACGCGTTAAAGTAGCATAAGCTACCTAAACGGGTCGTAATGGGTCACAAGCACTTAGGTTAGGTTTCATTTAGTATGTAGGCTTTGTTAAACCATACTACATGAGTTCCTATACTCATTTGGTTTACGAACCCTCATTCTATCCGATCTTCCGATTTAGGTCCGGTTTATTAATGTAGTTACTTATATTAGGTGCCGTTTGATATTCCGAGACCTCTAGCAATTGCTTGGTGGTTATCTTAGGACTCCTGAGCAATCTCAAGTGAGTACATAGACCCCTCTTTTACTGTTTTCAAACTGTTTTGGGGTGGAACACATGTGCCTACTTGTTACTTTCGTGCTTTCCTGTTTTCACATCATATACATGCTATGTTTGTTAGTACATTATAGTACATGATTTCATTACATTTCATGCTATGTATGTCCATTGTGTGCATACTTAGTACATTGTTTTACATTACATTTCTGCTATGTATGTCCATTGTGTGCATACTTAGTACATTGTTTTACATTACATTTCTGCTATGCATGCTAGCACATTGATTTACATGACTTTTCTGCTTTGTATGTTAACTTAGCATACTTAGTACATTGTTTTCATATGACATGTATACAACTGCTATGACATTTGGTTTGCACAAACGAGACTATTATACGTTCATTAACATTAGCTACGCCGCTCGGTAGTAAGTACTGGTACCATAGGACTTGACAAATCCCATTCCTGACATCCCGGGTTTGTTTGGATGTAAGGAATGACTGAATCCGAAAACATTTCTTTTGATAACCTTGACTGAAAGGGTTATCCGACTGTCTCAAGACTTGAATGTATGCGTTAACTTACCACATAAATGTTTGTATCAATGTAACATGCATTACTTTATAAAACATAACTTTTTGATACATTCAAAATACTTTGTTTTGTACATTTCTACATTTGGACTATTTGACAATACTTTACTTACAAGACATAACATTTGTTACACATTACTTGACTACTTTTGGACTATCAACATTTGACATGGTTTATACAAGGACTTTTGACAATTAGTTTAAACATAGACATTATACATTGTTGGTTGGTTAAGTGACTTAAGTAACGAAATGTGAGTAATATGACACAAGCATGGTGGATACGCCGCTGGTACTTCCTATATATAAGTGTTTGTTTTATATTACATATCATAGCGTTATTTAAATCATTGATTTTGGACTTATACATTTTATACAAGTAACATGTTTTCACAAGACTTTGTTTTACAATACGGTTTATTTTATACAACTCATTTTACATGGTTATTCATTTAACCATACATTATTCTTTTACTTATACATATCATCTGAACTTATTGTTTTTCAAGCGATTTACAAAACAAATCAAATTACAAGGTTCATGACTAAACATTTTCTTAAACTTAAGTCATGAATCTTATTTTCACAAACCTATGTATCTCACAGGCATTTTTATGCTGACGTACCTATTTTCACATGTGTTTTCAGGAGCTTTTCCGTAGGATGATGATCGTGACACTAGGGCGGACCTGTGCCTTAGAGATTTAAAATGAAGAAAGACTTAGTTTAATTATGTTCTGAACTCTTTAATTTCTGTTTAAGACAATGAAACTCTTATGTTAATAAATAAAATACAACTTTGAATGCCATGGTTATGAAACAATTAATTCTGTTACAACACTCCCCGACATTTTCCGCCACGTCTTGTATGCTATACGTGGTCGGGGTGTGACAACAATGGAAACAACAATCCACCTCATGGTAATACTAAGACATTTAGACATACCATGACCTAATTGGATATATTTAGCAAAGATGCTAATGCCGTTCACATGTTACAATGTGTGTGCAGGGTTCACCTACAAGCAGTTTCTAGACTGCAAACCGGTCAACTTTGATGGCACAGGAGGTGCTGTCGCCTTTGTTCGTTGGGCTGAGAAAACTGAATCTGTTCTTCGCATGAGCAAATGTGCACTAGATCAGCAAGTCACCTATATCTCAGGGCTATTCTTGGATGGAGCCCTCTCTTGGTGGAATTTGCAAGTACAGACACTTGGTGAAGCTGCTGCCTACGCGCTAACCTGGACCGAACTGAAGGAACTTATGCGCAAAAAGTACTGCTCTCGCGCGGAAATCCAAAGATTGGAAACCGAGTTCTGGCATTTGAAAATGGAAAGTCCAAAGATCGCAGAATACGTTCAAAGGTTCCATGACTTGTCGCATGTGGTACCCTACATGGTCACTCCGGAGTTTAAGCGGATTGAACGTTTCATTTGGGGATTAGCTCCTCAAATCATAAGCATGGTGACCTCATCCAAGCCTGTGACAATTACTGAGGCAATCGATTTGAGCGTGGCTCTCACAGAGGAGGCTATTCTCCTGAACAAGTTTGGTGATGCTGAGCCTAAGAAGAAAGAGACTCACGTCGAGTCATCAGGAGGTAACAAACGGAAGTTCTCGAACTTCAAGCAGGGCGCCAGTGTGGTGGTTAAGAAAGGAGGATCAGGCACGCCAGCTCAGGTTACAGCTGGTAGTGGAAAGAAAGGAAAAGGATATATGGGCACCCAGCCCAAGTGTAATACCTGCCAACGCCACCATACTGGCCATTGTAGTGTGAAAGTATGCAAAGCATGTGGAAAGCCGAGCCACTTGAAGGACACTTGTTGGGTCACTGCTGGCCAGGGAGGCCAGGGAGGATCCGGAAACAGAAATAACAACCGGGGTGGGAATGGAAATCGCCCACAAGGAAACAATGGAGGTAATGGGAATCGAGGCAACAATGCTAACCAAGCGGGTGCCGTGAATCATAACCAAAGGAACAACCAAGCTGGAAATGGAGGTGGAAACGGGCAAAGACTTGGATGCTTTAACTGTGGTGATATCGGGCATTTTAAAAGGAACTGCCCAGAGATGAACCAAGCCCGTGGAAGAGTGTTCCATATTGAAGCAAGGGAAGCGCGCCAGGATCCCAATGTCGTTACTGGTACGTTCCCTGTAAACCAATGTTATGCATCCGTTTTATTTGATACTGGCGCCGATTATAGCTTCGTGTCACACCCCGACCGCGTAAAACAACAAATCGCGGCGGAAACATCGGGGCGTGTTGCAACAGAATTAATGTTTCATAACCATGGATACCAAAAAGTGTTTCGTTTTATTAAACATTGAATAATTACATTGTCTGGAAATCTAAATACACAATTTAAACATAGTCTATCATTATTATTGAGTCACTAAGGCCTTGTCCAGTCCTATGTGAGCATGCATCCTACCAATCGATATCTTTCAACAATACCTGAAACATATGTGAAAACGAGGTCAGCAAAGAAATGCTGGCGAGTACATAGGTTTTGTGAAAAATAAGATTCATGACTTCTGTTTTACGAAAATGTTTAGTCATGAACCTTGTAATTTGCTTTGTCTTTGTAAATCATTTGAAAAATAATAAGTTCAAGTGATATGTATAAATAAGAGAATAATGCATGATTAAATGAATAACCATGTAAAATGAGTTTGTATAAGATAAGTTGTTTGTAAATAATTGTCTTGTGAAAAGTATGTTACTTGTATAAAATGTTCTATGTCTCAAACTGAAATGATTCAAATAACGCTACAATATGTAATACCATACAAACACTTATATATAGGAAGTACCAGCGGCGTATCCACCATGTTTGTATCATATTACACATGCATCGTTACTTAATCACTTAATCAAACCAAACCACCAAAGTAATGTTCATGCCCAATGTAAATCATGTAATATGTATAACCAAAACCCAATCGTATATCGCTTTGAAGCCAATCGTTTACCCAATCGTTAAAACATCGTGTGAAAACCAATTGTTTACCCAATCGTTAAATTCGTTTTAGGTCGTGAAACTACTTAAATGGTCGTCTCGTTAATAACATTCAAACCTTCTTGACTCGCATTAATAAACCCTTACCAAAGGATAGATTAACAATTCGCATTAATAAACCCTTACCAAAGGATATATTAACAACTCGCATTAATAAACCCTTACCAAAGAGTAAATTAACAATTACAGATTCAGTCGCTACCCACAACACCCACACATAACTACGGGTGTAGTAACTAACGGGATTTGTCAGATCCTATGGTACCATAACCTAATACTGGTCGGCTTGATCATTGCTAATGAATGTCATTTGTTATGTAACCCAACCAACAAGTTTGTTCACTTTATTGAAATCGTTATTAGTTTTGTATAAATCGTCTTAATCGTTTTAGAAACCATCGTTATAACATCGAAAATCGTTTTGTTATCATCGTTAAAGCCTTGAAAACATTTAGCACATATGAGTCACCCCAAAACAATTGAAAGCAGTAAAAGAAGGGAATAATGTACTCGCCTGAGAATGCTTAGAGGTCTTGAACAACAACCAAACAAAGCTAGAAAGAGCACGGAATCAGTCGACAATCTAAAACTATATAAATAAACCGGACTTAAATTGGGAGATCGGATAGGATGAGGCTTGGTAAACCAAATGAGTATTGGAACTCATATGATATGGTTTAACAAGGCCTACATACTACAATGAAACCAAACCTAAGTGCTTTCGACCCATCGCGACCCATTAAGGTAGCTTATGCTACTTTAACGCGTCGTGTGCGTGAAACGCGTTCGGACCGCCTAACTAGTCCTATGACAAGTAGAATATGCCTAAACATGTTACATAATCAGTTATGTGACAAAGGTTTATGTTACATATGCTTAATTACCAATTATACATGAAAAGGGTATTCTGGTAATTTACCTAAGGCATATAAACTACCTATCATACAACTACTCAAACGATGTGACCATAGGGTATAACCTCGGAAGGTTATTCCCTACCTACTATGGTCACCTAATGTATTTGGTCGGATCCTAATGATCGACCAAATGGGTCGGGTTTGAGGTATAAGCGATTTATTAGATCGCTTACCCTACGACCCTAGACAACGTGGTAATCAGTAGGCATAGTCCCAAGGGACTATAACCAACGTGATTACACTCACGTTGCGAAGTTCAAACGAACTTCGCATTGACCATAACTGGTCAATGTAGAAAGTCAAACAAAGTTTGACTTTCAGACTCGAAAGACTCGAAAAGCAATAAAAGAACGAAAGAATACTTACGAAGGGTCCCCGAATGCTAACCTCGATTCAAAAATCTCAGGTATGAAACAATAGTTTCAACTTAGAGTTTCTCAAATCAAAGTTCTTGTAATTTTGAAGCATGGGGGTGGGGTATTTATAGTATTCGGTTAGCCGTTAGGATCGTTTCTAGGAAAACGTGATGCGATCTTGGCCATACACTTAGCACACATGGTATTTGTCACACCCTGGCTTTGCGGAAGCGTGGTTAATTTTGGTGTGACTTCTTAATACCATAGCTTAACCATAACAAGCTATATGAATTTAAAAACCATGCAAGTCATCCATTAAGTTTTAAAAATCAAATTACAGTACCATTGTTTTAACCAACAACCATAACCTTGTTCAACAACCTTACAACTCTTAACATAACATAAACGTGGTTTAAGGACTGTGTCTTGTCCAGGAAAGAGACACATCCCCTAAACCCGGATGACTCCATGACAAGTGCAGCGGAAAACGTTCCATACCGTGCCAGATCTCGTTAATTTCCTGAAATACATGTGAGTTGAAAAATCAACAATAATGTTGAGCGAGTTCATGTGTTTAGCATGTGCGCGCGAATAAACCTTTATAATCAATGAATGCTTTGTAAACTCTGGTATGAAGCAAATAAGGAAACATATTAGTTAATGTGTAACCACATGGTCCAACCTTAGGGCGCATGGGTGGGGATAGGACAAGGTCACCTCATGGTCCAACCTTAGGGCGCATGGGTGGTGTTACGACAAGGTCACCACATGGTCCAACCTTAGGGCGCATGGGTGGTGTTATGACAAGGGCACCACATGGTCCAACCTTAGGGCGCATGGGTGGTGTTATGGCAAGGTCACCACATGGTCCAACCTTAGGGCGCATGGGTGGTGTATGACAAGGTCACCACATGGTCCAACCTTAGGGCGCATGGGTGGTATTTGTCATGCTCAAATAGGCCTACCACTCGTATCCCTCGATCGCACTACGAGGACTAATGTTCTTAAGGTTTCACCTACCCAATCACATAACCTAACAGTTCCTTCCTGAGCTGACCATACCATGTAAGAAATATTCATAAACATAGTAACATGTATTTCACCCCCGCAGTTTAGAAAACTGAAAACAGTTAAGAGAAAAGGGGGACATGAACTCACAGTGAATGCGCGTCTCTACCAAGTGTCTCCAATACAGTAAGCTGTGCAACGACCTACAAGTGCTAATTCTTTTAGACGGACGGCCGTGCTTTAGCTTTACAGTTTATGTCTTTGGGAAATAGTTAGACAACTATTTCGTGTTTATGTTCCGTATACACTTGGTAGTTATACTTCTTCCCAAGGATGGGGGATACAATACATGTGCGTAAGTTACGTTTTATCAATCTTGTGGTAATGTAATTACCGGTGTAACTTATAAGTTTGTGGAAGCGTTCGTAAAGTTTTGGAATCATTGACGCTTGTAAATATTATTTTCACTCTAAAATAATATTTATGTATTTTCACAAAATAATCATAAACAGTGTTGTGACAAGTATATTTATCACTTTAATCTTTGTGAAAATCCCACCTCCGAATATTTAGTAAAATATAGTGCTGGCGAAATTTATGTTTCGAAAGCATGTCCAAAAATAGTTCTAACACTTGTTGTGTAAAAAGTCTAAGTGTTAGGTTTTTAGAAAAATTTCGCCAGAGTTTCCTCTGTAACTGGAGGTGGCCACGCTTTCAAGCGTATCATTTTCTTTTAACAAATCAATTCAACAATCTTCTTTATTCGATCAAACAATTTCCGACACATCAAACTCGTCGACAAGTATGTAAATTTGCATAATCGCATGAACTTGCAGTTTTTCCGCATCTTTAATGTAAATCACCTTTATATATGTAGATCTTTATATAAAGTAGCTTTAATCTTGTAAAAACCTCGTGTTTAGAGAAATCCGTCTTTACAACTTCTAGTAACAAGTGACAAATTTACTTCTTTGTCGGATCTCTTTGTTTCACAAGTGTTTACACACTTGTGGTTTATAAAACCATATTTATTAGTGTAAGATTCATCTTTAGAAAAATATGATTTCTTTAAAGTGTGGTCTTTCAAAAATACCACTTGCGGATACGTAGATCCGCTAGTTTTAAACACCATTCTACCGGTTAAACCACTTTTACACAACTAAAATTCTTTTATACAAGTTCATGCTCTATATGTGGTAGTGTTTCACCTTTAACCCTTGTATCTTTCAAAAACGAGCTTATGTGATGATACGTGATTTTACAAAGTCGGGTTAAACGAAGATTTGAGCTACCACATCATAGATCGGGTCTAGATAAACACAAATTTCAAGTCCTACGACTTTTACACAAGACATGTGCTATTAACCTCCATTTTTGTGATTTCAGTAGACTTTAAAGTTCCAAAACGCATGTTAACGATATTTCACCGATAAAATTCCTTTTAACCACTTTAAACAAGCTTAAATATGAGTTTTACGTGATATACCTCTAGCTCGGGGCTAGGGATGAATCTTGACGAAAACGGGGTGGATAAAAGCTACCAAACGAGGTCCTTCGCGTTCCACTTGCACCAAAGCTCCTAAAACGTGACTTGCGAGGCTTGTATGATGTTGGAATGCAAGGATCAAGACTTGAAAATGTGGTGGGTGTGGTGAGGGAGTTCGGCCGAGGATGGGAGAGGGCAAGGGAGAGAGATGGTTTTGTTGATTAAGTGTGAAAGTCCCTTGTGGTTTAGTGTTATTTATAGATAAATCAATGTGTATTATCCAATGAGTAATATGTCTCCAAGATATTATACAATGCAAGATTATGATAATCTCTAGTGTACTAGTGTGTCCCCTAGTTTGAGGGTCCAGTTAGGGACTTGGGGGGGTTTGGTTCGATTTCAAGTGGGTTAGTTAGGGTAATTAGTTAAGTTATGTAGGTTAGTTTAGTGTTAAACTCCGTTAGTTATAAATAGCGTGTTATGATGGGTGTTAGGGTAATCAGGGACCCTAACTGGCTCAGAAAAAGAGTAATAATAAAAATTGTAATGTTTTCATGTTCCGGGTAAAGTCCGGGTGTTCGGTTGGATAGAAATCCGTTAAAGTCTTTTGTAACGCTTTAAAGTGTCGTTATTACATTTTTAGTGACACAATTAGTTTCCAACACTTTAGAAAGTGTCTAGTGTTATTTTCTTATTTTCTGGCACTTTACTAGTCAGCTAGAAGCTGGTTTGTTTATTAAAGTGCTGTGTTTGGTACTTAAAGTGCGTTCTTGGCACATCCGAATCAGTGTATCTTATCCCTAGAGACGCGGTACCATAATCCTTATATCCCTACACTCACTACCAGTGTAGTCAAAATATATGAGGCTCTTAACAGGCCTTAGAGGCAGTGTCTGCCTGATGCTGGTTATATCAGCATGTTCACTGTGTATCCGTTTAGTGCTACTGTGCTTTTTGTGCATCATGTTTGTCACTGAGGTGCCGTATGTAAATAATGTAGTGACAGCAAATAAAGTATGATGCAAGTAAGTGCATGTATCAGTATGCAGGTAGCAGTTTATCAGCTAGTTCAATCAAGCACAGTAATCAAGTAGTAATTAATCGTTAATTAAGTTGTACGGATACCTGGTTTAGTGCGGGTTGTCACATTCTCCCCCCGTTAAATAAATTTCGTCCCGAAATTTAAGTTCTGTTCGTAGATGCAGAGTTCCTAGGAAATAAGTGGGGGTATTTCTCTTTCATCCGGTCCTCACGTTCCCATGTGAATTCAGGACCATGTCTGGCATTCCAACGAACTTTGACGAGTTTGACACTGCTCCGGCGGGTCTTTGTTGACTTTCCAATCTGTGACCTCGACAGGTTCTTCTACGAAGTGGAGCGTGTCGTCAATATGAATCTCGTCGGTAGGAATGGCAACGTCAACTTGAGTTGGATTTTTCTTTAAATTGGATACTTGAAATGTATCGTGAACACCATTCAGTTCAGTAGGTAGGTCCAACTTGTATGCTACTGTCCCAATTCTTTCCAGAATTCTGAAGGGACCAATGTAGCGTGGATTTAACTTTCCATGCTTACCAAAGCGTGCTACCCCTTTCCAGGGTGAAACCTTTAACAACACCATTTCTCCGACTTGGAAGTCCACATGCTTCCGGTTTGGATCCGCGTAGGCCTTTTGTCTGTGGCGAGCGGCTTCGATGCGTTTAAGAATTTGCGCGATCTTGTCTGTCGTCTCTTGGACGATCTCGGGACCAGCAAGCTGCCTATCACCTGCGTCAGACCAACATAGTGGTGATCGGCACTTGCGTCCGTATAGGGCCTCAAATGGCGCGACACCAATACTGGTGTGGTAGCTGTTGTTGTATGAAAATTCGACCAAAGGTAAGTGTTTATCCCAGCTACCGCCTAAATCCATAACATATGCCCTCAGCATGTCTTCCAAAGTTTGTATCGTTCGCTCGCTCTGGCCGTCAGTTTGCGGATGGAACGCAGTGCTCAGATTCAATTGTGAGCCAAAAGATTCTTGGAAGGATTGCCATAATCTTAACACAAACCTTCCGTCTCTATCAGAGATGATCGAGAGAGGTACTCCATGACGTGCTACGATCTCTCTCAAGTAGATTTCCGCAAGTTTACTAGTACTGTCTTTCTCCTTGATTGGCAGAAAGTGTGCGGACTTTGTTAGGCGGTCAACAATCACCCAAATCATATCATGGCCTCTTGGCGTTCTTGGCAGTTTTGTAACAAAATCTATTGAGATTTGTTCCCATTTCCACTTGGGAATCTCAGGTTGTTGCAGAAGTCCCGAAGGCTTCTGGTATTCCGCCTTGACCTTAGCGCACGTTAAACGTTTGCTCACGTAAACAGCAACGTCGCCTTTCATCCTAGGCCACCAATAGTAATCCTTGAGATCTTGGTACATCTTATCCGATCCAGGGTGGATAGAGTACCGTGACTTGTGCGCTTCGTCGAAAACAACTTCCCTTAATCCACCAAACAGAGGAACCCAAATCCTTTTCTCAAAACATAGCGTCCCTTCCTCGTTTGGTACCAAAAGCTTCTCCATTCCACGGAGATATTCTTCCTCAAGGTTTCCCTCCTTGAGGGCTTCTTTTTGTGCAGCGCGAATGCGCGAGGAAAGATCGGTTCGTATAATCATTTCCAAAGCTCTGACCCTTATGGGCTTGATTCTTTCTTTACGACTTAGGGCATCGGCAGCTACATTCGCCTTCCCTGGGTGATACTTTATCTCGCAGTCGTAGTCGTTTAACAATTCAACCAATCGTCTTTGCCTCATATTTAACTCCTTCTGGTTAAATATATGTTGTAGGCTTTTGTGGTCTGTGAAGATTGTGCACTTCGTACCATACAGGTAGTGTCTCCAGATCTTTAAAGCGAAAACCACTGCGCCAAGCCCTAAATCGTGCGTGGTATAGTTCTTCTCGTGCACCTTCAGTTGGCGTGATGCGTAAGCAATGACCTTTTGGCGTTGCATCAACACACAACCCAATCCCTGACGCGATGCGTCGCAGTATACCACAAAATCGTCAGTACCTTCTGGTAGAGCTAAGATTGGCGCGTTACAAAGCTTGTCCTTCAATATCTGAAATGCTTCATCCTGTTTGATTTCCCAATCAAACGTCTTATCCTTCTGGGTCAGGAGCGTCAATGGTTGAGCGATTTTCGAAAAATCCTCGATGAACCTTCGATAGTAGCCAGCCAAACCCAAGAATTGCCGAATCTCGGTTGGCGTCCTTGGCGTTTCCCCAATTCTTGATCGCTACGATCTTTGTTGGATCCATATGGATTCCACCTCCGTTCACCAGGTGTCCAAGAAATTGTACTTCACGTAGCCAAAACTCGCACTTAGAGAATTTGGCATACAGCTGTTCTTTCTTCAGCAGCTCCAAAATAGCTGTTAGATGCTGTTCGTGCTCAGTCTTTGTCCTTGAATAAATCAAGATGTCGTCGATAAACACAATCACGAACTTGACCAAGTACGGCTTGCAAACTCTATTCATCAAGTCCATAAAGACTGCAGGTGCGCTTGTCAAACCAAACGGTATAACAAGGAACTCGTAGTGTCCATAACGAGTTCTGAGGGCTGTCTTTGGGATACTTTCCTCTTGTATCCTTAACTGATGGTATCCAGATTGCAAGTCGATCTTTGAGTAAAAGCTTGAACCTTGCAGTTGATCAAACAGATCATCAATTCTTGGCAGAGGGTATCTATTCTTGATCGTCAGCTTGTTTAGCTCCCGGTAGTTGATGTTTATTTGAAAATCATCATCCTTCTTCTTGACGAGTAGAAATGGGGTTACCCCAAAAGGGAATTTTGGTCTGTTATCTTCCTTCTCTATCCATTGCTAACACTTCTCTGCCAATCCTTGCATTTCCGAAAATGTAAGTCGCTATGATGCATCGACTACGGGTGCAGTGCCTGGAATTAAATCGACGCGAGATTCAACTAATCGTTGAGGAGACGATTCCGGCAAGTCTTCGAGGAAGACTTCAGGGTATTCTCCATTCTCAGGGATATCTTCAAGTTTTGATTCTTCGACTTCTTTTTCCATGACATGAGCCAAGAATGCAACACACCCTTTGTGTGAAAATTTTCGTGTCTTCTTTGCCTGATAATCCGTAGGAGCGTATCCTGCTCCACGAATCACGATCATTCCTCCGTTCGTCGTCGGGGCGTGGACGTCAATCTCCGCATGGTCATTCGACAACCAGTCCATCCCAATTATCACGTCGAAGCTTCCGTTAGGCTTATTCTATCGAGAACTGGGTATCTAGGTTACTTACTACTAAAACAACTGTATTTTCTGAAGCTAAATCTGGCAATACTGTCAAATAGAGCATAACATTAACTTTTATGAGACGTACCGATATCCACGCTTGGATTCTATCCCCGCTATTGAGCTTTCATCCACTTGCCTGAGTGTTCTTAGGGCAATACTTCCTGAAATGCCCCACATCACCGCAATTAAAGCATGCTTGGCCACAGCATTGATCGTCACCATCCCTGCCTTGATAGTTGTTGTCGTCGTTATTTCCCCCGCGATTTCCGCTACCATCTTGACCTCTATTTCCATGTTTAGTACCTTGCCGACACGTTTCCTTGACATGTCCCACCTTGCCACAGTTACCACATTTTCCATATCTACACCGCCCGTTATGGTGACGTCGACAGTTGTCGCACTTTGGTAGGATACCCGTGTACTCTTTTCTCTTTTTGGCCTTGTCGTTGCTACTCGACTGGGTACCCTGTTTGAAATTCGCCAACTTCCTCTTGTTATCCCCAGATGACTCTACATGAGTTTCCTTCTTCTCCTCAGAGGTTGAAAATTTGTTCATCCTGATTGCCTCTTCCGTCAGGGCTACACTTAGATTGATGGCCTCAGTGATTGTTGCAGGCTTTGATGCCGTTACCATGCTTATGATTTGGGGTGCCAATCCCCAAATGAAACGCTCAATCCTCTTAAACTCCGGATCTACCATGTATGGAACGATACGCGATAGAACTTGGAACTTCTCCACATACTCAACTATTTTCGGACCTTCCATCTTCAAGTTCCAGAACTCAGTTTCTACCTTCTGGCTTTCTGTTCTTGAACAGTACTTTTTATGCATTAGCTCTTTCAGCTCGTCCCATGATAGAGCATATGCAGCAGCCTCGCCCATTGTCTGAACCTGAAGTTTCCACCATGACAGAGCCCCATCTCGGAACAGCCCGGAAATGTACGTGACCTGATCTCTTGGGGCGCATTTACTCGCACGCAAAACAGTGTCCGTCTTCTCAATCCAGCGTACGAAAGTCACGGCACCCCCAGTGCCGTCAAAATGTAGGGGCTGACAGCCTAAGAAATGCTTGTAAGTGCAGCCGTTGGGTGGATTACTTCCTGAGGTATCTCCGTTGTGCTCGGAGCGATGGGCGTCGTATTGTGCGATGACTGCAGCAATGATTCCCTGAAGTTCCGCCTCGTTGGTGGGTATGCGTACACCCCGTTTTGGAGGCATTTTCTGAAAGATGTTTCACGTAGGTTAGGTCATTGCAAATAAAATGCATGTATGCATTCAACATTATCAACATATAACATCTCATGCTATCAATAAATCATCCACATAACATCTCATGATATAAATAAATTAGCCTCTGCAATGGTCGAGGCTTCGAGGTAGTAACCATACCCCTGATCTGGGGTGCAAGTGTCCAAGTGAATCGTTCAATCCTTTTGAACTCCGGTTTGACTAAGTAGGGGGGCGACCCTAGATAAGTCGTGCGATCGCTGGACAAGTTCAGGAATTTCTGGTTCGTCCATTTTCAAATTCCTGAACTCCACCTCAAGCTTCTAAATTCCAGTCCTAAAACAACATTTCTTCTCAACCGTTTCCTTGAGCTCGTCCCAGCTCAGTGCATAAGCAGCGTCTGTGCCAAGGGTCTGAACCTGGAGGTTCCATTAAGAGAGTGTGCCATCTAGAAATATCCCCGGGATGTAGGTAACACTCTGTTGGGGCGAACAGTTACTCATTCTTAGAATGGAGTCGGTCTTTTCGGACCAACGAACAAATGCAACGGTGCCTCCGGTTCCGTCAAAGTTTAAAGGCTTGCAGTTCAAGAACTGTTTATAGGTGCAGCCAGTTGGAGGATTATCTCCAGTAAAGCCATCGTTGTACTTAGAGTGGAGGGCTTCATGTCGTGCATTTATCTGTGAGATGCGTTCTTGCAGCTCGGCTTCTGTCCTTGGCAACGTACTGGTGTTTATGTCACGCCTGGGTGACATTCCCTTTTTATTGAAGTGGTGTGAAGCGGGTTAGACAACGTTTCAATTGTCTATGAGGTGTACAAGGCAACATAAGCCATCATGTAATCACCCAATTTCGCACGCAAATATACTCACTGTATGAGTGGGGAAGTAAATTCCTGAGCCTTCACATAGGCTTGTCAATTTGGCTTGTTGCTTGTAATAGAATGAACTCGAGGCTACATCGCCTAGGTCATTTGTGTTTAGGTTATTTCCTGCTGCATTGGTTATCATTAGCTTGGCCTGCAGAGTCCACCAGGATTCCTGTGCACTACAAATCGTTATTACGTGGGCCCCCGTAATAATAAATTGTCTTGCACAGTTACCCCAAATTTTCTCTCATCCAAGCAGATGATCAATCAAGGAGCAACAGCCGGTGCATTGGCATGAACAGGGTCATACTCCAATGCGGGGTCAGGAGCAACGCCTGGCTCAGGGGCCACGGCTAGCTTCGAATCAAAAACTCCATCTCAAAATCAGCTGGATCAACAATCACAGGGGTTACAGGATCCCCCAAGGGCTTGTCTAAGTGCATGAACTCAATGTCATGGTCTGGATCAACACCAGGCGGAAAAACAGAATTGTCCTCATAATCACGATCAAACTCAAAACTGTGTGCGGGATCCGGTGCAGCTAGTGATGCCGTATCAGGGTCGGCGTCGTGTAAGTAGTGCTGCATTCCCTGTATGTGCGAAGATGCGGGTGTCAGAAACTCAAATGAGTCTGGGATAGGGGAATGGTCATAAGTTTTCCCTATAGGAGCGTCCGCATGTAGTAGTCTAATACCAGTAGTAATAAGGCCCTGCCCTCGAATGGGTCCTCCTCCAGTAGATCGTTATCGTCTTCAGAGGCCTCGTTGGGAGGGCGTATCATCAACAGGATGAGCGGCAAGGGGCACAGGAGCAGGGATCACCGCCAGTGGTAAAATCCCAACAAGATGGCCATCAGTAGGCTCTGCTACGACTTCAGGCAGTGCACAAAGGGCTGAAAGTCGTCATTGTCTGTGCCGGTAGTATCAGAAATGTACACCTCGTGCCTTGTTGAACTATGTCGTCCGATACTATGGTCATGGGGTTCGTAGTGCCCATCTTTCTAGTACTTGATGAAAGCATAACGTTTGTAACACAAGCACATATACGTATAATATAATCAATCATATAATCAGTTAATCACATAAGTCATCAAGTAAGGCATCACATAATCCTCCTAGTCTTACTAGCCAATTTCATCCAGTCTACAAGACTGCTCTATCCTTCACTTAAACCAAACCTCGATCCTCCAGATCGATCCTATAACAAACCAACGTGCTCAACTACCTTAATCATCTCGATCCTCCAGATCGATCCTCAGCCCTCCAAGCTGAACTTATAATTAATAAAATGTGCTCAACATTTGTTTGTAAAAAGAGTGTGGATCTGGACTTAAGTGGTATGCAGAAAAATGTTTTCGTGAGAGCCCTAGTGATCATAGTCTAGACTCGAGACATAATCCTAGTTCGCTATGATCAGAGCTCTGATACCAAGCTGTCACACCCTGGCTTTGCGGAAGCGTGGTTAATTTTGGTGTGACTTCTTAATACCATAGCTTAACCATAACAAGCTATATGAATTTAAAAACCATGCAAGTCATCCATTAAGTTTTAAAAATCAAATTACAGTACCATTGTTTTAACCAACAACCATAACCTTGTTCAACAACCTTACAACTCTTAACATAACATAAACGTGGTTTAAGGACTGTGTCTTGTCCAGGAAAGAGACACATCCCCTAAACCCGGATGACTCCATGACAAGTGCAGCGGAAAACGTTCCATACCGTGCCAGATCTCGTTAATTTCCTGAAATACATGTGAGTTGAAAAATCAACAATAATGTTGAGCGAGTTCATGTGTTTAGCATGTGCGCGCGAATAAACCTTTATAATCATTGAATGCTTTGTAAACTCTGGTATGAAGCAAATAAGGAAACATATTAGTTAATGTGTAACCACATGGTCCAACCTTAGGGCGCATGGGTGGGGATAGGACAAGGTCACCTCATGGTCCAACCTTAGGGCGCATGGGTGGTGTTACGACAAGGTCACCACATGGTCCAACCTTAGGGCGCATGGGTGGTGTTATGACAAGGGCACCACATGGTCCAACCTTAGGGCGCATGGGTGGTGTTATGGCAAGGTCACCACATGGTCCAACCTTAGGGCGCATGGGTGGTGTATGACAAGGTCACCACATGGTCCAACCTTAGGGCGCATGGGTGGTATTTGTCATGCTCAAATAGGCCTACCACTCGCATCCCTCGATCGCACTACGAGGACTAATGTTCTTAAGGTTTCACCTACCCAATCACATAACCTAACAGTTCCTTCCTGAGCTGACCATACCATGTAAGAAATATTCATAAACATAGTAACATGTATTTCACCCCCAGAGTTTAGAAAACTGAAAACAGTTAAGAGAAAAGGGGGACATGAACCACAGTGAATGCGCGTCTCTACCAAGTGTCTCCAATACAGTAAGCTGTGCAACGACCTACAAGTGCTAATTCTTTTAGACGGACGGCCGTGCTTTAGCTTTACAGTTTATGTCTTTGGGAAATAGTTAGACAACTATTTCGTGTTTATGTTCCGTATACACTTGGTAGTTATACTTCTTCCCAAGGATGGGGGATACAATACATGTGCGTAAGTTACGTTTTATCAATCTTGTGGTAATGTAATTACCGGTGTAACTTATAAGTTTGTGGAAGCGTTCGTAAAGTTTTGGAATCATTGACGCTTGTAAATATTATTTTCACTCTAAAATAATATTTATGTATTTTCACAAAATAATCATAAACAGTGTTGTGACAAGTATATTTATCACTTTAATCTTTGTGAAAATCCCACCTCCGAATATTTAGTAAAATATAGTGCTGGCGAAATTTATGTTTCGAAAGCATGTCCAAAAATAGTTCTAACACTTGTTGTGTAAAAAGTCTAAGTGTTAGGTTTTTAGAAAAATTTCGCCAGAGTTTCCTCTGTAACTGGAGGTGGCCACACTTTCAAGCGTATCATTTTCTTTTAACAAATCAATTCAACAATCTTCTTTATTCGATCAAACAATTTCTGACACATCAAACTCGTCGACAAGTATGTAAATTTGCATAATCGCATGAACTTGCAGTTTTTCCGCATCTTTAATGTAAATCACCTTTATATATGTAGATCTTTATATAAAGTAGCTTTAATCTTGTAAAAACCTCGTGTTTAGAGAAATCCGTCTTTACAACTTCTAGTAACAAGTGACAAATTTACTTCTTTGTCGGATCTCTTTGTTTCACAAGTGTTTACACACTTGTGGTTTATAAAACCATATTTATTAGTGTAAGATTCATCTTTAGAAAAATATGATTTCTTTAAAGTGTGGTCTTTCAAAAATACCACTTGCGGATACGTAGATCCGCTAGTTTTAAACACCATTCTACCGGTTAAACCACTTTTACACAACTAAAATTCTTTTATACAAGTTCATGCTCTATATGTGGTAGTGTTTCACCTTTAACCCTTGTATCTTTCAAAAACGAGCTTATGTGATGATACGTGATTTTACAAAGTCGGGTTAAACGAAGATTTGAGCTACCACATCATAGATCGGGTCTAGATAAACACAAATTTCAAGTCCTACGACTTTTACACAAGACATGTGCTATTAACCTCCATTTTTGTGATTTCAGTAGACTTTAAAGTTCCAAAACGCATGTTAACGATATTTCACCGATAAAATTCCTTTTAACCACTTTAAACAAGCTTAAATATGAGTTTTACGTGATATACCTCTAGCTCGGGGCTAGGGATGAATCTTGACGAAAACGGGGTGGATAAAAGCTACCAAACGAGGTCCTTCGCATTCCACTTGCACCAAAGCTCCTAAAACGTGACTTGCGAGGCTTGTATGATGTTGGAATGCAAGGATCAAGACTTGAAAATGTGGTGGGTGTGGTGAGGGAGTTCGGCCGAGGATGGGAGAGGGCAAGGGAGAGAGATGGTTTTGTTGATTAAGTGTGAAAGTCCCTTGTGGTTTAGTGTTATTTATAGATAAATCAATGTGTATTATCCAATGAGTAATATGTCTCCAAGATATTATACAATGCAAGATTATGATAATCTCTAGTGTACTAGTGTGTCCCCTAGTTTGAGGGGCCGGTTAGGGACTTGGGGGGGGGGGGGTTTGGTTCGATTTCAAGTGGGTTAGTTAGGGTAATTAGTTAAGTTATGTAGGTTAGTTTAGTGTTAAACTCCGTTAGTTATAAATAGCGTGTTATGACGGGTGTTAGGGTAATCAGGGACCCTAACTGGCTCAGAAAAAGAGTAATAATAAAAATTGTAATGTTTTCATGTTCCGGGTAAAGTCCGGGTGTTCGGTTGGATAGAAATCCGTTAAAGTCTTTTGTAACGCTTTAAAGTGTCGTTATTACATTTTTAGTGACACAATTAGTTTCCAACACTTTAGAAAGTGTCTAGTGTTATTTTCTTATTTTCTGGCACTTTACTAGTCAGCTAGAAGCTGGTTTGTTTATTAAAGTGCTGTGTTTGGTACTTAAAGTGCGTTCTTGGCACATCCGAATCAGTGTATCTTATCCCTAGAGACGCGGTACCATAATCCTTATATCCCTACACTCACTACCAGTGTAGTCAAAATATATGAGGCTCTTAACAGGCCTTAGAGGCAGTGTCTGCCTGATGCTGGTTATATCAGCATGTTCACTGTGTATCCGTTTAGTGCTACTGTGCTTTTTGTGCATCATGTTTGTCACTGAGGTGCCGTATGTAAATAATGTAGTGACAGCAAATAAAGTATGATGCAAGTAAGTGCATGTATCAGTATGCAGGTAGCAGTTTATCAGCTAGTTCAATCAAGCACAGTAATCAAGTAGTAATTAATCGTTAATTAAGTTGTACGGATACCTGGTTTAGTGCGGGTTGTCACAGTATTGTAATACCATGTGCCCAAAATACCAGCCCATAGATTCCCAAAACCATGTGCAACAAGTGGGAAGGACTAAATTCGATGTATAAGCAAACATCTTTCAGAAATGACAGTTTTGGTCCCTGTTATGTGTTTATGCCATTTCCGACACTTCTAAGGCCCGTAAAGCCAACTTTAAGGCCCTAAAATGATGTCTAAACATTGTGGACATGAAACATGCTCAAAAATATGTCGGATGTCAGTTCGTTTGGTCGTACGAACGCGATGTTCGCTTAATTACGACGGAATGCGCATAAGCGCGAAAAATGATCCAAATGGCATGACGAATGGATTTTTCTTATGCCAAACACTAAAATAAAATATTATAGTGCTTACATAAATTTTTGGATGTCTGGATGTATTCAGAATGTAAGTTATGCGCGAAAATACAAACTTGTGCACTTTTGACGCTTTTAGTCCCTGAATGACCCAAAAGTTTATTTTAGCACACCTAACCCCTCAAAGCCTATTTCTAAGCTATGTAAAGGATATTTATGGTATGTTTAACTTATGGCCATGTTCCGGAATGTCTGTTACAGTTCAAATTGGCATACTTTCGCAGTTTGTCAACTTTAGTCCCTCTAAGCGATTTAACTTGATTTTGCCATACCAAAGCCTTCAAAACTTATTTCTAAGTTATGTAAAGGTTATTTAAGGTATGTTAAGCCTATGTCACTATTCCGGAGTGTTTGTTGCATTAAACTGGTTATATTTACGCATCGGTGCGCGTATAACCTTCCAGAAAGTGATTTAGAGTTTGAAATTGAACAAGAATTGATATGTGCAAATGATACACATATTTTTACAAATCCCAAGTATGAAATATAATATTTCATTGGTTTGGTATTTGTTTGATGGCCGTGGAGGCACAGGTGTTACAGTCTCCCCTACTTTAGGAAATTTCGTCCCGAAATTTATTTAGAGGAAACTTGTGAGAGTTTAAAACATGAAGTTGAAAAGACCGAACAACATTGGTTAGGGTTCTGAACTTCTAGTAACTTTAATAACATCATGCTTTCAATGTAAGAGGGATACTTATATACAAGTATATGAAGCATCATTGGTGCGTCCACCGTGCCTCCATTACATTGTTATCATTTTATTATTCTTGTCACTATCGGTTCTTACACATAGTAAACCTTACTGGGTTTCTGTGCACTAAATTTCATAATTATGTACGCGTCCATAATTAGACAATTCCTTGCATAGTTTACACAGTCTATTTTATAATGTGTAGGGTAAAACCAAATGAACAATCCTGTGATGCGTGTAACTAGACCGCCATAGAGTCCTTTTAATTAAATCAATAAATGATCTAAATAGACTATCAAGGAGTCTGTTCAGCTACATCACTAGATGTCGTTCTTTAACCAAATTGTGAATCAATCTTTTAGACTAGACCACTCAAGGGTCTATCATCGAATCCTGGAATGGTACTATATAACCCAAGGGTCTTAACTACCACGTAGAAGCCCATAAGGATTTAAGGTAGTACCTTTTTAATATCCTACTATGAATCCCTCATATGAAGATATAAAAGATTCTTTGAGGATTTGAAAATCGTTTACCACACAAAAACATAGAGGAGAACACATAAACACATATCACATAATCGCATAATCGTATACTCGCATAATTGTTTAAATTGACCTTTAAATTTGTTATCTTTGGACACGGGTATTTAATGCACACAAGGAATCAATTCTTAATTGCATCAATTTGGATGGATCCACATGAATACCCTGCTTGTTGACTACCTGACCCAAAAACTGAACTCCTTTAAGCCAAAATTTCCTCTTGGAGGATTTAGCGAAAAGTTTGTTCCTTCTTTAGGGGTTCCAATGTCGACGAAGGTGTTGATCGTGATCGGCTCGGGATATGAATAGATCAAGATGTCATTAATAACAATGACGAACTGATCCAAATAAGGCTTGCAGACTCTATTTATTAAGTCCTTGAAGATGGTTGGAGTATTTGTCAACCTAAAAGGCATGACTGTAAACTCGTAATGGCCATACTTCGTACAGAAAACCGTTTTGGGAAATATCTTCTTCGAGAATACAAAGTTGATGATATCCAAAACGCAAATCGATCTTGGAAAAGCATGAAACGCTATGCAGTTGATCGGAGAAAATCGTTGATTTAAGGTAGGGGGATATCGATTCTTGATGGTAAGCTTACTAGGCTTACGTTAATCGATATACATTCGGAAAGATCCATTTTTCTTTTCACAAGGAGAACAGAGTTTCTCCAAGGTGAAAAGTTCGGACGGATGAATCCTTTATAAGCCAACTCTTGAAGCTGTCTTGATAATTCTTGCATCTCGAACGGTGCAAGACGATAAGATACTTTAGATTTAAGAGAAACTAGTGTTTGAGGTTCTTAGGGAGATCACAAGTGATCATAAAAATGACAGAACCACACGAGTAGTTTCGTCTTTGTGATGACATCATAAGGTTGGATCAAACATTCATACAATTGCATTAGTTGAAAATAAAAACCACAAATTTTTATTTATATAACAACCGCATTGTCTTTAAATGTTACAAGATAACAACCAGAGAAATTTCAAAATTCTACTTGTTCTTCATCGTTGATTGCCTCATTGATGTTATACACTCGTCCACGTGCTGGATTTACATTGACGTTGGCGTTCGCATTCGGGTTTGCGTTAGCATTTGCATTCACCAGTCTTGGGCAGTTGTGGCGGAAATGACCAATCTCTCCGCAATTGAAACATGAACCCAGTGGGAATCTCGCAGCATTCCCTTGAACCTGAGCTTGAACCTGAGCAGCCTGATTTTGTCCCAGACGACAAATATTGGCCAAATGCCCAAGTCTACCACACGTTGTGCATTTCTTGCAATCTTGTTGTGCAACGTGATGACCATTGCAACGGGCACAATGTGGTGCGGTACCAGCATATGCCTTCTTTGCAGCTGGCTGTGCCGGTGGGTTTTGCAAGTTCTGAGCAGTCTGTGCTGTAACAGCAAAATTTTGGGCACCCTTCCGCTTCTTTGATTTCTTCGAAGTCTCAACTTCCTTATCCTTCTTGTTTTGACCTTTCTTGCTATCCTCCTTGTCAGACTCCTGCTTCTTACCCTTGTCACCCTTTCTGTGTAACTTATTCTTCTGAATCTGTGACTCAGTCAATGTCGCAGCTAACTCGATCGCCTGACGGAGTGTGGTAGGGCTACTACTAGTAAGGATGTCTTGTACCGTGTCAGGTAGGCCGTCAATGTATCTTTCGATAGCCTTGTCGAGTGGGGTAACCATTGTTGGGCAAAGCAGACTCAACTCCTCAAACCTATCAGTATACGCCCTGTGCTCACCACTATCTTGCTTCAACTCATCAAATTCCTTCTCCAAAGCTCGCTGCTCATGACGAGGACAGAATTCCCTCATCATAAGGGCCCTAAGTTCAGCCCACGTCTGTGCTAGAGCAACTTCTGCACCACGATCCCTCATAACCCCGTTCCACCATGTGAGAGCCCTCTTCTGAAACACACTCGAAGAAAACTCGACCCTGCGATTGTCAGGACACTGCACGTGGCGGAAAGTATTCTCAATGCTCTCGAACCATTGAAGAAGCCCAGTCGCTCCTTCAGAACCACTAAACTTGAGTGGTTTAGCCTGGTTAAAATCCTTGTATTTACACTGTGCGTTATTGTTGTTGTTATTATTGCCGTTGTTGTATATCTCGTGGACTTGGGTTACAACCCCGGGAAGCACAGCAGCCACCTGCTGAGAGATCAGGGCTGCGAGTTCTTCAATAGTGAAAGTCCGAGCATCGGTTTGAGCATCGCGTCGAGGAGGCATTGTCTAAGAGAGGAAACATGAAATGAACGAGTGAGAGAGTTAGACGAAAAGAATGAGATGGGACAAATCTGATGAAAGCAAGGATAGTGGTCATTTGTTTGTTACTACAAAGCAACAAACGACCTCGGTGATTAATCAAAGTAAATAGGTCAAAAATAATGTATCGCGAAGACATGCTCGCCTATAAGTGAACACTCATCCCAAGAATTCCCAGGTAAGCACAACTGGTCTCGCGTCTGATGAGATATATACGAAGTGCTTGCCTAGACAGAAAACCCAGAATACAGGCATTCACCCTTCCAGTTTGCACGTGTTCACATTATTTAAAACCCAAAACCTTGAAGAGATTTTGAAAATTCAAAGGGGTTCAAAACCATATAACAGAGGGTTCAAAACCTTACAATAGAGGGTTCAAAACCTTGTAATCAATCATCCTAGAACAGATGATTAGTTTTCTAAGCGGTTTTGAAATTTTTGTTCTGGTTGTGGTCGTCGCCTAAGGATAGGTGACGGTATTGTTTTATGACTAAACACAAGTAAACTCGCGTTAGGGTCCTAAGAAGGTTATAGACTAGGTCAAAGCATTACTAATAACCTAATTCCCTATAACCATTGGCTCTAATACCATCTTTCTGTCACACCCCGACCGCGTAAAACAACAAATCGCGGTGGAAACATCGGGGCGTGTTGCAACAGAATTAATGTTTCATAACCATGGATACCAAAAAGTGTTTCGTTTTATTAAACATTGAATAATTACATTGTCTGGAAATCTAAATACACAATTTAAACATAGTCTATCATTATTATTGAGTCACTAAGGCCTTGTCCAGTCCTATGTGAAAACGAGGTCAGCAATACCTGAAACATATGTGAAAACGAGGTCAGCAAAGAAATGCTGGCGAGTACATAGGTTTTGTGAAAAATAAGATTCATGACTTCTGTTTTACGAAAATGTTTAGTCATGAACCTTGTAATTTGCTTTGTCTTTGTAAATCATTTGAAAAATAATAAGTTCAAGTGATATGTATAAATAAGAGAATAATGCATGATTAAATGAATAACCATGTAAAATGAGTTTGTATAAGATAAGTTGTTTGTAAATAATTGTCTTGTGAAAAGTATGTTACTTGTATAAAATGTTCTATGTCTCAAACTGAAATGATTCAAATAACGCTACAATATGTAATACCATACAAACACTTATATATAGGAAGTACCAGCGGCGTATCCACCATGTTTGTATCATATTACACACGCATCGTTACTTAATCACTTAATCAAACCAAACCACCAAAGTAATGTTCATGCCCAATGTAAATCATGTAATATGTATAACCAAAACCCAATCGTATATCGCTTTGAAGCCAATCGTTTACCCAATCGTTAAAACATCGTGTGAAAACCAATTGTTTACCCAATCGTTAAATTCGTTTTAGGTCGTGAAACTACTTAAATGGTCGTCTCGCTAATAACATTCAAACCTTCTTGACTCGCATTAATAAACCCTTACCAAAGGATAGATTAACAATTCGCATTAATAAACCCTTACCAAAGGATAGATTAACAACTCGCATTAATAAACCCTTACCAAAGAGTAAATTAACAATTACAGATTCAGTCGCTACCCACAACACCCACACATAACTACGGGTGTAGTAACCAACGGGATTTGTCAGATCCTATGGTACCATAACCTAATACTGGTCGGCTTGATCATTGCTAATGAATGTCATTTGTTATGTAACCCAACCAACAAGTTTGTTCACTTTATTGAAATCGTTATTAGTTTTGTATAAATCGTCTTAATCGTTTTAGAAACCATCGTTATAACATCGAAAATCGTTTTGTTATCATCGTTAAAGCCTTGAAAACATTTAGCACATATGAGTCACCCCAAAACAATTGAAAGCAGTAAAAGAGGGGAATAATGTACTCGCCTGAGAATGCTTAGAGGTCTTGAACAACAACCAAACAAAGCTAGAAAGAGCACGGAATCAGTCGACAATCTAAAACTATATAAATAAACCGGACTTAAATCGGGAGATCGGATAGGATGAGGCTTGGTAAACCAAATGAGTATTGGAACTCATATGATATGGTTTAACAAGGCCTACATACTACAATGAAACCAAACCTAAGTGCTTTCGACCCATCGCGACCCATTAAGGTAGCTTATGCTACTTTAATGCGTCGTGTGCGTGAAACGCGTTCGGACCGCCTAACTAGTCCTATGACAAGTAGAATATGCCTAAACATGTTACATAATCAGTTTTGTGACAAAGGTTTAGGTTACATATGCTTAATTACCAATTATACATGAAAAGGGTATTCTGGTAATTTACCTAAGGCATATAAACTACCTATCATACAACTACTCAAACGATGTGACCATAGGGTATAACCTCGGAAGGTTATTCCCTACCTACTATGGTCACCTAATGTATTTGGTCGGATCCTAATGATCGACCAAATGGGTCGGGTTCGAGGTATAAGCGATTTATTAGATCGCTTACCCTACGACCCTAGACAACGTGGTAATCAGTAGGCATAGTCCCAAGGGACTATAACCAACGTGATTACACTCACGTTGCGAAGTTCAAACGAACTTCGCATTGACCATAACTGGTCAATGTAGAAAGTCAAACAAAGTTTGACTTTCAGACTCGAAAGACTCGAAAAGCAATAAAAGAACGAAAGAATACTTACGAAGGGTCCCCGAATGCTAACCTCGATTCAAAAATCTCAGGTATGAAACAATAGTTTCAACTTAGAGTTTCTCAAATCAAAGTTCTTGTAATTTTGAAGCATGGGGGGTGGGGTATTTATAGTATTCGGTTAGCCGTTAGGATCGTTTCTAGGAAAACGTGATGCGATCTTGGCCATACACTTAGCACACATGGTATTGTAATACCATGTGCCCAAAATACCAGCCCATAGATTCCCAAAACCATGTGCAACAAGTGGGAAGGACTAGATTCGATGTATAAGCAAACATCTTTCAGAAATGACAGTTTTGGTCCCTGTTATGTGTTTATGCCATTTCCGACACTTCTAAGGCCCGTAAAGCCAACTTTAAGGCCCTAAAATGATGTCTAAACATTGTGTAAATGAAACATGCTCAAAAATATGTCGGATGTCAGTTCGTTTGGTCGTACGAACGCGATGTTCGCTTAATTACGACGGAATGCGCATAAGCGCGAAAAATGATCCAAATGGCATGACGAATGGATTTTTCTTATGCCAAACACTAAAATAAAATATTATAGTGCTTACATAAATTTTTGGATGTCTGGATGTATTCAGAATGTAAGTTATGCGCGAAAATGCAAACTTGTGCACTTTTGACGCTTTTAGTCCCTGAATGACCCAAAAGTTTATTTTAGCACACCTAACCCCTCAAAGCCTATTTCTAAGCTATGTAAAGGATATTTATGGTATGTTTAACTTATGGCCATGTTCCGGAATGTCTGTTACAGTTCAAATTGGCATACTTTCGCAGTTTGTCAACTTTAGTCCCTGTAAGCGATTTAACTTGATTTTGCCATACCAAAGCCTTCAAAACTTATTTCTAAGTTATGTAAAGGTTATTTAAGGTATGTTAAGCCTATGTCACTATTCCGGAGTGTTTGTTGCATTAAACTGGTTATATTTACGCATCGGTGCGCGTATAACCTTCCAGAAAGTGATTTAGAGTTTGAAATTGAACAAGAATTGATATGTGCAAATGATACACATATTTTTACAAATCCCAAGTATGAAATATAATATTTCATTGGTTTGGTATTTGTTTGATGGCCGTGGAGGCACAGGTGTTACACTTCGTGTCGTTAGAATTTAAGAATATGCTTGGTTTAGCCGCTAATAAATTAGATATTCCCTACTCAATCGAATTGGCTAATGGGAAGTTAGTAGGAGCCAATGAAGTTATCAGAGGTTGTGTGATCGAATTGGGAGAGCGTGAGTTTACTTTGGATCTACTACCAGTCCAGCTGGGGAGCTTCGACGTGGTGGTAGGAATGGATTTGTTATCAGGCAACAAGGCTGAAATAGTTTGTCACGAAAAGGTCGTTCGTATCCCAACCGAAGATGGCGAAACAATTGTGGTTCATGGTGAGAAGCGTGATATGCCGTTAAGAATTATCAGCTGCCTGAAAGCGCGAAAGTGTTTGTAGAAGGGATGTGTTGCCTTCCTTGCACACATTGTGGATAAGAAGGCTGCTGAGCCGAGAATAGAAGACATCCCTGTCGTGAGGGAATATCCAGAAGTCTTCCCAGAGGACTTACCTGGACTGCCACCTCAGAGACAAGTAGAGTTCCGCATTGACTTAGTTCCAGTCGTCGCGCCTGTGGCTAAGGCACCTTATAGACTTGCTCCGTCTGAGATGCAGGAACTGTCGACACAACTTCAAGAGTTGTTAGACAAGGGATTTATCCGACCAAGCTTCTCGCCTTGGGGAGCTCCAGTTTTGTTTGTCAAGAAGAAGGACGGTAGTTTTCGCATGTGCATCGACTACCGGGAGCTGAACAAGCTGACGATCAAGAATAGATACCCTCTGCCAAGAATTGATGATCTGTTTGACCAACTGCAAGGCTCAAGCTTTTATTCAAAGATCGATCTTCGATCTGGATACCATCAGTTAAGGATACAAGAGGAAAGTATCCCGAAGACAGCCTTCAGAACTCGTTATGGACACTACGAGTTCCTTGTTATGCCGTTTGGTTTGACAAACGCACCTGCAGCCTTTATGGATTTGATGAATAGAGTATGCAAGCCGTACTTGGACAAGTTCGTGATTGTGTTCATCGATGACATCTTGATTTATTCAAGGACAAAGGCTGAGCACAAACAACATTTAAGAGCTATTTTGGAGTTGCTGAAGAAGGAACAGTTGTATGCCAAGTTCTCTAAGTGCGAGTTTTGGCTACGCGAAGTCCAGTTTCTTGGACACATGGTTAATGGAAATGGAATCCATGTGGATCCAACCAAGATCGAAGCGATTAAGAATTGGGAAACGCCAAAGACGCCAACCGAGATTCGACAATTCTTGGGTTTGGCTGGCTACTATCGAAGGTTCATTGAGGATTTTTCGAAGATCGCTCAACCATTGACGCTCCTCACACAGAGAGACAAGAAGTTTGATTGGGGAATCAAACATGAAGAAGCGTTCCAGATATTGAAGGATAAGCTCTGCAATGCGCCAATCTTAGCACTACCGGAAGGTAGAGATGATTTCGTGGTATACTGTGACGCCTCACGTCAAGGATTAGGTTGTGTGTTGATGCAACGCCAAAAGGTTATTGCTTACGCATCACGTCAATTGAAAGTGCACGAAAAGAACTATACCACACATGATTTGGAACTTGGCGCAGTGGTTTTTGCATTAAAGATCTGGAGACACTACCTTTATGGTACAAAGTGTACAATTTTTACAGATCACAAGAGCCTACAACACATATTCAACCAGAAGGAGCTGAATATGAGGCAAAGACGATGGGTTGAGTTGCTGAACGATTACGACTGCGAGATAAAGTATCATCCAGGGAAGGCGAATGTGGTCGCCGATGCCCTAAGTCGAAAGGAGAGGATCAAGCCCATAAGGGTTAGGGCTTTAGAAATGATTATCCAAACTGATCTTTCCCTGCGCATTCGTGCCACGCAGAAAGAAGCTCTCAAGGAAGGAAACCTTGAAGAAGAATATCTCCGTGGGATGGAGAAGCTACTGGTACCAAACGAGGAAGGTATGTTATGTTTTGAGAAAAGGATTTGGGTTCCTTGGTTTGGAGGTTTAAGGAAGGTTATTTTCGATGAAGCTCACAAGTCGCGGTACTCTATCCACCCTGGAGCGGATAAGATGTACCAGGATCTCAAAGATTATTATTGGTGGCCTAGGATGAAAGGCGATGTTGCTGTTTATGTGAGCAAGTGCCTAACGTGTGCTAAGGTGAAAGCGGAATACCAGAAGCCTTCAGGACTTCTGCAACAACCTGAGATTCCCAAGTGGAAATGGGAACAAATCTCAATGGATTTTATTACAAAGTTGCCAAGAACGCCAAGAGGCCATGACACTATTTGGGTAATAGTGGATCGATTAACGAAGTCAGCACACTTCTTACCTATCAGAGAGAAGGATAATACGAGCAAATTGGCTGAAATTTACATGAGAGAGATCATCGCACGTCATGGAGTGCCTCTCTTAATCATCTCTGATAGAGACGGAAGGTTTGTGTCAAGGATATGGCAATCCTTCCAAGAAGCTTTTGGCTCACAATTAAATCTAAGCACCGCATTTCACCCGCAAACTGACGGTCAAAGTGAGCGAACGATACAGACTTTGGAAGACATGCTGAGAGCGTGTGTTATGGATTTGGGCGGTAGCTGGGATAAGCATTTGCCTTTGGTCGAATTTTGATACAACAACAACTACCACACCAGTATTGGTGTCGCGCCATTTGAAGCCCTTTACGGACGCAAGTGCCGATCACCCCTATGCTGGGCTGACGCAGGTGATAGGCAGCTTGCTGGTCCCGAAATCGTCCAAGAGACGACAGAGAAGATTGCTCAGATTCTAAAACGCATCGAAGCAGCTCGCCACAGACAGAAAGCATATGCAGATCCAAACCGGAAACACTTGGAATTCCAAGTTGGAGATATGGTTTTATTGAAAGTTTCACCCTAGAAGGGTGTGGCACGCTTCGGAAAGCGTGGAAAGTTAAATCCGCGCTACATTGGTCCTTTCAGAATTTTGGAAAGAATAGGACTACTAGCATACAAGCTGGACTTGCCTGCCGAACTCCATTCGGTTCATGATACATTTCATGTATCCAACCTGAAGAAAAGTCCAACTCAAGATACCATTGCCATTCCCATCGACGAGATTCATGTTGACGATACGCTCCATTTCGTTGAAGAACCGGTTGAGGTTACGGATTGGAAAGTAAACAAGACCCGCCGGAGCAGTGTCAAGCTCGTCAAAGTTCGTTGGAATGCCAGACATGGTCCTGAATACACCTGGGAGCGTGAGGACCGGATGAAAGAGAAATACCTCCACCTATTTCCTAAGAACCCTGCATCTACAAGTAGAACTTAAAATTTCGGGACGAAATTTTTCTAACGGGGGGAGAATGTGACAACCCTCACTAAACCAGGTATCCGTACGACTTAATTAATAATTAATTACTGCTTAATTACTGTGCTTGCTTGAACTTGTGGATAAACTGCTACTTGAATACTGATACATGCATATACCTGCATCATACTTTACTTACCGTCACTACATTATTTACATGCTGAACCTTAGTGACAAACATGATGCACAAAAAGCATAGTAGCACTATAAACGGATAACCTATTGAACATGCTGATAAAGCCAGCATCAGGCAGACACTGCCTCTAAGGCCTGTATGAGCCAGAAATATTTTACTACACTAGTGGTGAGTGTAGGGATACAAGGGTTGTAGAACTGCGTCTCTAGGAATAAGTTACAATGACTGGATGTGCCTAAAACGTACTCTAAGCACAAAAACTCAGCACTTTAATAAACAATCCAGCTTTTAGCTAACTAATAAAGTGCCAATACATGAGAAAAATATTACTAGACACCTTCCAAAGTGTGAGGAATAAGTTGTGTCACTAAAAATAATAATAACGACACTTTAAAGCTTTGCTAAGCACTTTAACGGATCTCTATCCAACCGAACAACCAGACTATACCCGGAACATGAAAATATTATTAATGACATTACTTATCTTTTTCTGAGCCAGTTAGGGTCCCTGAATACCCTAACACCCACTGTAAAGCACAACACACTAGTAACCGGGTTAATCACTTAACTAACTAGATTAACCTAACTATATACTTAGTGTTTAGTTGAAAGGGAACCGGATTACCCCCCCCCCCCTAACCGAATCGTCCCCTAGGGGACACCCCTTGTCCTTGCAAGATTATAAAAATCTTTGTTGTCTAATATCAAATGGACATAAAACCCTTTGGTTAAAATTGGAAAGTTTTGTCTATAAGTATCAAGCATGATCCATCATATTCACTTAACACTTAACAAAATTCACACACACTCTCTCCCTCTCTACTACTCTCGGCCGAACCCCCCACAACCATCCATCCATCTTTCGATCTTGAGCAACCAATTCCAAGTTCATACAAGTGTCAAGGATCTCATATAAGGAGGCTTGGTGCATTCGGAACGCGAAGGACCTCACTCTATTGCTTTTATCCACTCCTTTTTGCGACTAGTTTCTTCCCTAGCCTCGAGCTAGTAGTAAGTTGCTTGAATCACCTTCTCGAACTATTTTAAGATGGTTAAAATGATTTGTAACGGTTAAAACTGGTAAACATGCAAATGATACATAAAAGTCTACTAAAAACACTAAAAGTGATGGTTAAAAGCTTGTTTGTTGTGTAAAACTTGTAGTATTTGATTTGTGCAGTTATTTGGACCCGATCTATGTTGTGGTAGCTCGGATCATCGTTTAACCCGGATTGGTCATGATCTTGGATCATGACATAAGGTTGTTTTGGAAGTAACAAGGGTTAAAGGATGAAACTCTACCACACACGAATCATGAACTTGTGTAAAAGCGATGTAGCTTGTGAAATAGTGTTTAAAACTAGTAGATCTACGGATCTACAAGAGGTATTTTCAAAGGACCACATGTCAAGAGAAAACATACTTTTAAAGACGGATCTTTCATAAACAAGAATGATTTTAGCAAACACACAAGTGTGTAAATACTTGTGTAACACTAAGTTTCGACAAAATATCTATTTTTGGAAAAGATGACGACAAGTTGTAAAGATGGAATTTCTCTAAAAACGAGGTTTTTACAAAATCGGATGGATTTATATAGAGATCCGCTAAAAGTAATGGGATTTACTTCATAATTTTAGAAAACCACAAGTTCATGTGATTTTTGCGACTTATATATATTTGTTGACTAGTTTGTTGTCTTGAACGTTGTTTTGGTTAAATAAGGAAATTGTTGATTTGATTTATAAAAGAAAATGATACGCTTAAAAGCGTGGCCACCTCCAGTTACAGAGGAAACTCTGGCGAAATTTTTCTAAAATCCTAACACTTAGAAATATTTTCACTATAAGTGTTAGAAATACTTTTCGACTTGTTTTCAAATTATAGATTTCGCCACGACTTTAATTACAAAACATCGGGGGTGGAATTTCACAAAATAAAACTTGGTAAATATATATTTAGTATATATTTTTCATAAAGTCACTTGATGTGTGTTTATGATTATTTTGTGAAAATACTAGTATTATTTTTAGGGTAAAAATAATACTATCGAATGTTAATGGATCCAAAATAATACGAACGTCTCTACGATAAATATATAAGTTACACCGGTAATTATTATTACCACTCGATCATTAAAACGTAACTTACACATTTTAAGGAAATATTCATGAACGCGTATTTTTGTTAAAGTATTATTTCGGGGAAAATTTTGTGTAATAGAAAATATAATATTTTTGAGAAGAATATTTATATTTGGGATTAGAAATAAAATATATTTTAAGTGAGACTTAATAATATATTTCGAAATTATACGAACACACATGTATTAAATCCCCCATCCTTGGGAAGGAAAATGATTACCAAGTATACAGAATATAAATACGAAATAGTTGTCTAACTATTTCCCAAAAACTTAAACCTTAAAGCTAAGGCACGGCCGTCCGTCTAATAGAGTTAGTACGTGTAGGTCGTCACACAGCTGCTTGATTTGGAGGTATACTTGGTAGAGATGCACCACTGTGAGTTCATGTCCCCCTTTTCTCTTAATTGTTTTCAGTTTTTAACTGCGGGGGTGAAATACATGTTACTTTGATTACAAGTACTTTATACATGGTATGGTTAGCGTAAGGAGGTTTACTACTTAGATCATGTGAGTGGGTAGGAGCAATATGAGGCCATTAGTCCTCATGGTAGGACCGAGGGACAGAGTGGTAGATCTATCTGGGTGTAGCGAGCCCAGCCCCAGGCCAAACTAGAAACGGACCTCGGGGTGACTATGTCCACATACTAATGTCGTGGCAAAATCTGCTAGGTTTGAGTCTCCCTACTTGCACTTCACATATATCAGTGGCCTTGCAAACCATTGGTGATCTCAATTCCCTTATTTGCTACATACCAAGACTATTTTTATACTTACAAAGGTTTATTTACTCACTTACACATGAACTCGCTCAACATTATTGTTGATTTTTCAACTTACATGTATTTCAGGGAATTAAAGGATCTGGCGCGGTATGACACGTTTTTCCGCTGCACTAGTTACGAGGTCATCCGGGTTTGGGGAATGTGACTCTTTCCTGGACAAGTCACAGTCCCTAAACTGTGTTTATGCCATGTTGATGTTTGTGTTTGTTGAACAATGTCGTTAGGATGTGTTTCCGTTGAGACAATGTTGTTATATTTGGTTTTTAAAACTTAACTAAATGGATGATCTTGCATGGTTTTATTTCATATAGCTTTGTTATGGTTAAGCTATGGTATTAAGAAGTCACACCAAATTAACCACGCTTCCGCAAAGCCAGGGTGTGACATCTTGTTTAGTGTTTTCTTTTATAAACCATATGAAAACGTGATAAGAAATCAGATTATATAAAAGAAAGATGTATGGTTAATTAAATAACCAAGTAAAATGAGTTGTATAAAATAAACTGTTAGTAAAACAATGTCTTGTGAAAAATATGTTATTTATGTAAAATGTTATATGTCTCAATTGAAATGATTTAAATAACGCTACGACATGTAATATCATACAAGCACTTATATATAGGAAGTACCAGTGGCTTATCCACCATGCTTGTATCATATTACACACGCCTCGTCACTTAAATCACATACCCAAACAAACCACCAATGTAAATTGTTCATGTTTAAACCAATTTTCAAATGTTATTGTGTTAACCATGTCAAAATGTTTATGTCAAATGTAAATCATGTAATATGTACACAAATGTCAAAATGTTTATGTCGAATGTGAATCATGTAATGTGTAAACAAATGTCAAAATGTTTATGTCAAATGTGAATCATGTAATGTATAAACAATTATCATGTATGGCAAGTGAAATATATCAACTAAACCATAGGTAAAATGCACAAAACAAGGTATTGAAGTAAAACATAGTTTTAAATCAAAGTTATGTTTTGCAAAACAAATGCATGCTCTACTGATACAAACATCTATGCGGTATTGTGAAAATGCATACATTCAAGCCTTGAGACTGTGGCGATAAACCCTTAAACAAATTAAAGGTTTATCTAAGTTACGTGTATCGAATTCGGTCATTCCTTCCATCCAAACATACCTAGGATGTCAGGAACGGGAGTTATCAATTCCTATGGTACCACTACCTACTAACGAACGACGTGATCAATGTTAATGAATGTATTTTTGTCCCATTTAAACAAACCAAATGTCATACCAAAATGTAGGCATGTGATGTAAAACCAATGTACTAAGTATGCAACAAATGGACATACATAGCATGTGATGTAAAGCAATGTACTAAGTATGCACACAATGGACATACATAGCATAAAGTGTAATGTAAAACGATGTACTAAGTATGCACACAATGGACATACATAGCATAAAATGTAATGTAAAATGATGTACTAAGTATGCACACAATGGACATACATAGAAAAAACACAATGAAATCATGTACTATAAGTGTACAAATGAACATAACAAGCATATGATATGAAAACATGGAAAGCACGAAAGTAACAAGTAGGCACATGTGTTTCACCACAAAACATTTGAAAAACAGTAAAAGAGGGGACTATGTACTCACTTGAGATTTCTCAATAGTCTTTAGATAACCACCAAGCAATGCTAGAAAGATCACGAAACTAAACGGCACCTAATATAGGTAACTACGTTAATAAACGACCCTAAATCGGAGGATAGGATAAAATGTGGGTTCGTAAACCAAATGAGTATAGGAACTCATGTAATATGGTTTAACAAAGCCTACATTCTAAAACGGAACCTATCCTAAGTGCTTTCGACCCATTACGACCCGTTTAGGTAGCTTACGCCACTTTAACGCGTCGTTCGCGTAAAACGCGTTTGGACCGCCTAACTAGTCCTATGATAAGTAAAATATGCCTTAACATGTATAATATTGTTGTCTAATCAGTTTAGATATCAAAAATTATGTTACATATGCTTAAAATGAAATTCGGCGTAAAAAGGGCATTTTGGTAATTTTCCTAAGGCATATAAACTACCTATCATACAACTAACTAAACGTAGTGACCATAAGGTATAACCTCGAAAGGTTATTCCCTATCAACTATGGTCACCTAATGTGTTTGGTCGGATCCTAAAGATCGACCAAACGGGTCGGGTTCGAAAGTCTAAGCGGTTGTTTAGACCGCTTACCTTTACGACCCTATATAAGCACTAAACCTAAAGTGACGAGCTAAACATGTTAAAACATGTTTAACGAGGTTTGAAAACAGGTTTGGTATCAAAACAAAGGGTTTTGATACCTAAGAGTAGTTTGGTTACAAAATACGCAAGAATACGTATTTTGACCGAAACTACGACTCGTCACTATGCCTAAATAACGTGGTAATCAGTAGGTATAGTCATGAGAGACTAAAACCATCGTGATTACGCTCATGTTATGAAGTTCAAACAAACTTCGTGTTGACCATAAACTGGTCAATGCAGAAAGTCAAACAAAGTTTGACTTTCGTGTATAAAATGCGAAAAAGAACGAAAGAATACTTACAACGGGTACAAGAATGGAGGTTTGATTCCAAATATTCTCAGGTATGAAGTGATAATCACATCAACTTAGAGAAATTTCAGAATCAAGTGTGAATTGGGAGTGAAATGGTAGGGGTTTATATAGATTTCATAGAACCGTTAAGATCGTTTCTTGAAACCCGAGCTTCGATCTAGGCCGTCCCAGTGTGCCCCCTGATTTCTAAAACCATGGGCACCCCTAAAATGAGCCCATAGTATAGAAAATACCATTTGCACATGCCCAAAACAACTGGAACAGGCTGGAAATAGCTGGAATCACATTCTGCTGAACTGGGTGCAACTTACGGACCGCAAAGGACCCCCATACGGTCCGTATGGGCCTTGCAGGCCAGCCATTTTCGCAAACTGTCAGTTTTGGTCCCTGTGCGTGTATTGTCGTGTTTTGGCACTTCGAACACCCTTCAAGCCCATTTTTAAGCTCCATAAGGATGTTAGAGCATAAGGAACATGAAACATGCTCAAAAATATCTCGGATGTCGGTTCGTTTGGCCGTACGATTGCGTTGTTCGGTTAATTACGACGGAAGTCGTAACGGACGCAAAAACGATCCAAAATGCGCGACGAATGGAATTTTATCATGCCAAACACTAAAATAAAATATTTTATTGCTTACATAAATTTTTGGATATCCGGATGTATTCAGAACGTAAGATATGCGCGAAAATGCAAACTTTATGCACTTTTTGATGCTTTTAGTCCCTGAATGACCAAAAAGTTTATTTTAGCATACCGAACCCCTCAAAGCCTATTTCTAAGCTATGTAAAGGATATTTAGGGTATGTTTAACTTATGATCAAGTTTCGGAATGTTCGTTACAGTACGAATCGGCATACTTTCGCAGTTTGTTGAATTTAGTCCTTGTAAGCGAATAAACTTGATTTTGCCATACCAAAGCCTTCAAAACTTATTTCTAAGTTATGTAAAGGTTATTTAAGGTATGTTAAGCATATGTTTGTGTTCCGGAGTGTTTTTCGCGTTAAACTGATTACGTTTACGCACCAGTTTGCGTATAACTCTCTAGAAAGCGATATAGAATTTGAAATTGAATAAAAATCAAAACATGAAAAATGTCAAACATAAACAAACAAATATTGGGACCAATTAACATTGTTTTATTGATGACTGAACTGTTTACAATGATTACAAGCACAGGTGTCACAAAAGTGGCTTAAATAACGCAACAATGTATAATACAATAAAAGCACTTTTATATAAGAAGTACCAGCGGCGTATCCACCATGCTTTTATCATATAACACATAGCCCCGTTATATAAGTAACTTATCAATAATCAACCAAAATGTCTTGTATAAAACAAATTTCAAAATGTTTATGTATAAACCATGTTCAATGTCATGTGTAAACTGTATCATGTATACCCAAATGAAATATATAGCAAGTAGAGAGTATCTACTCAAACTATATGATAATGTCTATGTGAAAAACAAATGTTATGTATGGTTAATAAATAGTATCTACTCAACCCCATAGGAAAATGTACAAAACAAAGTTTTTGAATAAACCTAAGTTTAAATCAAATGCTATGTTTTGCAGGAAACAATGTTTTATGGATACGAACATTTATGCAGTAATGTTAAAACGCATACATTCAAGCCTTGTGACTGTGGTGACAAACCCTTAAACAAATTAAAGGTTTATCTAATTTATGTATATCGGATTCTGTCATTCCCAACTTCCAAACAAACCTAGGAAGTCGGAAACGGGATTTGTCAAGTCCTATGGTACCATCACATACTACCGAGCGGCATGATCAGTGTTAATGAATGTATTATTGTCCCGTTAAACATACCAAATGTCATACCAATGTAAGCATGCTATGAAAACTATGTACTAAGTATGCTAAGTAAACATACATAGTAGAAATGTTCATGAAATCAATGTGCTAGCATGCTCAGTAAACATACATAGCAGAAATGTGATGTAAAACAATGTGTTCATATGCTGAGTAAACATATGCAACAAAATGTCTAAGAAATCAATGAGCTAGCATGCTTAACATACATAGCAAAACATAGTTAAAATCATGTGCTATATGTGTATTAGGTGAAACTAGCATGTTTATGTCATAAAAGCATGAAAAGCACGAAAGTAACACGTATGTACATGTGTATCACCCCAAAGTATTTGAAAGCGGTAAAAGAGGGGAACTATGTACTCACTTGGGATTGCCTAATAGTCTTGAGAATAAGACCAAATTAAAGCTCCAAGGATCACGAAATCACACGGCACCTAATATAGGTAACTATGTTAATAATCGGATCCTAAATCGGGAGATAGGATAGAATGAGGTTCTATAAATCAAATGAGTATTGGCACTCATATGGCATGATTTAATAGTCCCATCATTCTGATTTGGAAGTCTACCTAAGTGCTTTTGACCCGTTTCGACCCGCTAAGGTAGTTAAAGCTACTTTAACGTGTCGTTTGCGTAAATCTAAGGTCGGATGGTTAACTATGTGCTATGTTAAGTCTTACATGCCCAATTATGCCTAAACATGTTACTAAAGCAGATTATATGTCAAAAAGTTGATTACATATGCAAAATATGGATTTATACTTCAAAAGGGCATTTTGGTCATTTTCTATGGGCACGTAAACTACTTAACGAATAACTAACCAACCTATGTGATCATGAGGTATAACCTCAGAGGTTATTCCCTATGCAACTATGATCACTAAACATGCTTGGTCGGATCCTAATGATCGACCAAACGGGTCGGGTTCGAAAGTCTAAGCGGTTGTTTAGACCTCTTAACTTACGACCCTAAACAAGCACTAAACTAATAGTGACGAGTTAAACAAGTCAAAACATGTTTAACTAACTTAGAAAACTGATTTGGAATCAAAACAAAGTGTTTTGATACCTAAAAGTAGTTCCGTTGCAAAATGCGTGCTAAAACGCATTTTAACCGAAACTTTGACTCGTCACTACACCTAGTTAACGTGGTAATCATGTTGCAAAGTTCAATTGAACATTGACTTGACCAATTGATGGTCAAAACTGAAAGTCAAACTGTTGGTCAAACAGTTTGACTTTCAGCTCTACAAAGCTGAAAATCACTACTAAGCCATGAAAGAACACTCACTTGGTGTTCAAAGGCTAGAAGGATGATCTTAGAACTCAGGTAGGTGGCTCCTTTGTAGGGATTCCTCCACTTAGAGTTCCAAAATTGAAATGAGCAAAGAACATGAAAGAGGTGAGGGGGTATTTATAGTTTTGGATGAAGAACAAGATCATGCCATGTGTGTTATGTATTGCCCAAGCAATAATCTGGTCCACACAAGTGTTTGGTGCAGGTTTAAAGCCTTGGAGAGGTGTTTACTTGATCATTAAGGTGTTAAAACAATCAAACTAAACCAAGGATTTCAACTGTTTTGACAAAACAACCTTTCTGCCCAGATCAAGGGCTCGCGCCCCGCCACAGTGAAGGACACCAGGCGTCGCGCGACGCGAGGGTGTGAGCTAAACTTTCAAAGTTTGGCAGAAATGGTCCCTGCACGTATTTAAACTTGTTTTCGACGTTTTTAACCTCCGTTAAGCCATTTTCAAGGCTCTACAAGGTCGTCAAAGTGTAGGGGACCTGAAATATGCTTAGAAATATCACATATGTCTGTTCGTTAGGTCGTACGGTCACGTTGTTAGGTTATTTACGACGAAACTCGAACGGACGCGAAATCGAGCCAAATTAAGCGACGAATGGTATTTTTGCATTCCGATTACTAAAATAAAAAATATTTTAATGTCTACAAAAAATTTGGATGTCCAGATGTGGTCAGAACGTAAGATATGTGCGTAAATGCAAACTTATGCCGTTTTTGACGCTTTTAGTCCCTGCATGATCAAACAAGCGTATTTTCGCACACCGAACCACTCAAAGCTTATTTCTAAGCTATGATAAGGTTATTTATGGTATGTTTAGCTTATGATCAAGTTCCGGACTGTACGTTGTCATACGAAACGGCATACTTTTGCCGTTTGACGCAAATAGTCCCGGTAAGCGAATAAACTTGTTTTTGCCATACCAAACCCTTTAAAACGTATTTCTAAGTTATGTAAAGGTTATTTAAGGTATGTTAAGCTTATGTTGCTATTCCAGAGTGTTTTTCGCATTAAACTGATTACGTTTACGCATCAGTTTGCGTATAACTTTCCAGAAAGCGATATAAAGTTCAAAATCAATCAAAAATCAAAACGTGCAAAAATATCAAACATAGATAACAAACATTGGGATCAAAACACATTGTTTTATTAATATTGAATTGTTCAAAGTTTGTACGATGATTACACAAGCACAGATGTTAGACAAATAAAGCTCGGGGGATCACGGAATCAACACGACACCTAGTATAGGTAACTATGTTAATAATCGGATCCTAAATCGGAGGATAGGATAGAATGAACTTCTATAAATCAAATGAGTATTTGAACTCATATGGTATGATTTAATAGACCTAACATTCTGATTAGAAAGTTGTCCTAAGTGCTCTTGACCCGTTTCGACCCGTTAAGGTAGTTTAAGCTACTTTAACGTGTCGTTTGCGTAAATCTAAGGTCGGATGGTTATTTATGTCATATGTTAAGTCTTACATGCCCAAACATGTTTGAATATGTTATTAAATCAGTTTAGATGTCAAAAGTTTGATTACATATGTTAAAATTGAATTTATTCTCAAAAAGGGCATTTTGGTCATTTTTAATGGGCATAATAACGACTTAACGAATAACTAACCAAACAAGGTGACCATAAGGTATAACCTCATTAGGTTATTCCCTATATAACTATGGTCACAAAATATGGTTGGTCGGATCCTAATGATCGACCAAACGGGTCGGGTTCGAAAGTCTAAGCGGTTGTTTAGACCGCTTAACTTACGACCCTAAACAAGCACTAAACTAATAGTGACGATTTAAACATGTCAAAACATGTTTAACTAACTTAGAAAACTGATTTGGTATCAAAACAAAGTGTTTTGATACCTAAAAGTAGTTCCGTTGCAAAATGCGTGCTAAAACGCATTTTGACCGAAACTTTGACTCGTCACTACACCTAGTTAATGTGGTAATCACGTTACAAAGTTCAATTGAACTTTGACTTGACCAATTGATGGTCAAAACCGAAAGTCAAACCGTTGGTCAAACAGTTTGACTTTCAGCTCTACAAAGCTGAAAATCACTACTAAGCCATGAAAGAACACTCACTTGGTGTTCAAAGGCTAGAAGGATGATCTTAGAACTCAGGTAGGTGGCTCCTTTGTAGGGATTCCTCCACTTAGAGTTCCAAAATTGAAATGAGCAAAGAACATAGAAGAGGTGAGGGGGTATTTATACTTTTGGATGAAGAACAAGATCATGCCATGTGTGTTATGTATTGCCCAAGCAATAATCTGGTCCACACAAGTGTTTGGTGCAGGTTTAAAGCCTTGGAGAGGTGTTTACTTGATCATTAAGGTGTTAAAACAATCAAACTAAACCAAGGATTTCAACTGTTTTGACAAAACAACCTTTCTGCCCAGATCAAGGGCTCACGCCCCGCCACAGTGAAGGACACCAGGCATCACGCGACGCGAGGGTGTGTGCTGAACTTTCAAAGTTTGGAAGAAATGGTCCCTGCACGTATTTAAACTTGTTTTTGACGTTTTTAACCTCCGTTAAGCCATTTTCAAGGCTCTACAAGGTCATCAAAGTGTAGGGGACCTGAAATATGCATGGAAATATCACGGATGTCGGTTCGTTAGGTCGTACGGTCACGTTGTTAGGTTATTTACGATGAAACTCGAACGCACGCGAAAACGAGCCAAATTAAGAGATGAATGGTATTTTTGCATTCCGATTACTAAAATAAAAAATATTTTAGTGTCTACAAAAAATTTGGATGTCCAGATGTGGTCAGAACGTAAGATATGCGCGTAAATGCAAACTTATGTCGTTTTTGACGCTTTTAGTCCATGCATGATCAAACAAGCGTATTTTTGCACACCGAACCACTCAAAGCTTATTTCTAAGCTATGGTTAGGTTATTTATGGTATGTTTAGCTTATGATCAAGTTCCAGACTGTAAGTTGCCATACGAAACGGCATACTTTTGCAGTTTGACGCAAATAGTCCCTGTAAGCGAATAAACTTGTTTTTGCCATACCAAACCCTTTAAAACTTATTTCTTAGTTATGTAAAGGTTATTTAATGTATTTTAAGCTTATGTTGCTATTCCGGAGTATTTGTCGCATTAAACTGATTACGTTTACGCATCAGTTTGCGTATAACTTTCCAGAAAGCGATATAGAGTTCAAAATCAATCAAAAATCAAAACGTGCAAAAATATCAAACATAAATAACAAAAATTGGGATCAAAACACATTGTTTTATTAATATTGAATTGTTCAGAGTTTGTACAATGATTACACAAGCACATATGTTACACACGGGGATCACGGAATCAACACGACACCTAGTATAGGTAACTATGTTAATAATCGAATCCTAAATCGGAGGACAGGATAGAATGAAGTTATATAAATCAAATTAGTATTTGAACTCATATGGTATGATTTAATAGACCTAACATTCTGATTAGAAAGTTGTCCTAAGTGCTCTCGACCCGTTTCGACCCGTTAAGGTAGTTTAAGGTACTTTAACGTGTCGTTTGCGTAAATCTAGGGTCGGATGGTTACTTATGTCATATGTTAAGTCTTACATGCGCAAACATGTTTGAATATGTTATTAAATCAGTTTAAATGTCAAAAGTTTGATTACATATGTTAAAAATGAATTTATGCTCAAAAAGGGCGTTTTGGTCATTTTTAATGGGCATAATAATGACTTAACGAATAACTGACCAAACAAGGTGACCATAAGGTATAACCTCATTAGGTTATTCCCTATATAACAATGGTCACAAAATATGGTTGGTCGGATCCTAATGATCGACCAAACGGGTTGGGTTCGAAAGTCTAAGCGGTTGTCGAGACCGCTTGACTTACGACCCTAAACAAGCACTAAACTAGTAGTGACGAGTTAAACATGTTAAAACGTGTTTAACTAAGAAAACTGATTTGGTATCAAAACAAAGTGTTTTGATACCCGAAAATAGTTCCATCGTAAAATGCACATAAATGCGCATTTTGACCGAAACTTTGACTCGTCACTACGACTAGTCAACGTGGTAATCAATATGTATAATCGCAGGGGATTATAACCATCGTGATTATGATCACGTTGCAAAGTTCAATTGAACTTTGATTTTGTGACACTCTAGGTTTTCCCGAGCAAATATCTTGTAATTACATTAGGTGTATATATGTTATTAAATGAAAGTTGTGTTATCTTCTTGTTTTATGTGAGTGTGTATGTGTAATATATTATAATATATAAGAGTGAGCCAATCAGTTGGGCCGTGTGCACTTGAGCCCACTCGGAAACCCTTATGGTGCACCAACTTTGTCCGGGTATAAAACCCACAAGAGTGGCCAACCTTGCCACTTTTCACCATTTGCAACATTTCCACACACACTCCCTCTCTCTCTAGAAAACCCTAAACCCTAACAATCAAGCATCAACCTCTCCTCCCCTTCTCTCTCGGATCAAGCCGACGACAACCACAAGGGACTCTCGGATCAGCTTGTACACACCGATTTGAAGGCTTCATTCTTCACTACTTCATACCCTTTTGCCCATACTTGATCCGGTTAGTGTTCCCTTCATTATAGGTGTTAATGTATGGTAAAAGTGTGTGCTTGATGAATATTACACATGCCAAGATTAAATATCTCTTTATATGATTTATATGATTTAGTGGGTTAAAAATGATTAAATGATGATGTTGTTTAAGAATGATATGCCAAGTTGAGATAGCAAATGTAGTTGAACCGATGATTGTATGTTATGATGTGACATAAATATGTTTAGGAAAATGATAAAGCATGAATATTAGCTATGTATTGACTTGAATGATGGTATACAAAACCATAAATATCGAGTGTATGTTGATGATGATTATGAGCTAGAATTTGGGCCGAAGATGATGTCTAAATTATGTTTCGACTTAGGATTATGAATATGCAAACAAAGGATGAACTACTTGAATATGTGTTGGATATGTGATGAATGTGCTTGATGAACTATATGAAGATCATTGAAAATATTTGAAATAGCTAGTGTTTGATCTGTTTTGATTAGAACTTGTGTGACTCGAGACCACCCCATTACAACCCGAGACCATTTGGTTACGACTCGAGACCTCTCGGTCTTGACTCGAGACTACCTTGTCTCGAGTGGGCTACTGGTCACCATTATTGGGCCAAGGTATATGGACTGTTCATGCATGACTACTGTTTCACTGTTTAGCCGGACTATGTGATTAACTGCTACTGTTGACTGTGCAATTATTAGAGCAGGCCCAATACCCTAGTATGTTTTGTATGCTATGTGTTAAATACGTGTACCATATACGTGATTACTTGTACCCAAACCTGACCTATACTGGTAACCATTTAGGACGTGGTGACCAGCATACTTAACCAAGTAAATCAAACTGCTGAGCAACCCAAGGTGAGTTCACAACTAATAAAGCATGCTTTCCCGGTGGTTAGGAAACGGAAACTTAAACAACGTTATCCCCTCGTAAGGGATACAAACCTACTTCTCTCCCCTTAAATGGGACTTTTAGTTAATTACTGTTTATACTGGATGTAACAAGCAACACTAAATGAAACTCTATCACTCAAGTCCTCACTTCTTAATACCGATTAGTCGTCGGGGTCAGGCGAACGGGTTATTAGTTGATAGCGCTATTTAGGTCTCACCAACCTCACACCGTGCCCGCGTATGGGATCGGGTGTGAACTAATGTACTCTGGCACCCGTCAATCATGATAGAACATTGACAAACGGGGCACTCTACGGAAACGTACGGATGAATAGTATTCGGTATTGTAAAAACAGTTTAGTCGCTTACTTATGGGGTAGCTCCCCATCGCATGTATAAACGGATAAATTAACTGGTGAAACAAGTTTTTGGTAATTAAAACTGGACAACTCGTGGACTCGCCAACATTTTTGTTGATACCCTACTGCATGCTTTGCAGGTACCCAGTGACTCAGGAGCTTGCTACTTGGGGATGTGTAGTGGTCGTCTAACCCATGCGTTGGGTTCTAAATAAACTTAAACTATGAATCTTGTTTTAAATTGTTTTGCCTATGCTTCCGCTACTTATTTAGACTGTTATTTGAACTTAAACTTTTAAACCTTAATGTTTACTAACTGTTGTGGTTGGTGAACTTTCTTACTATTAACCAATGTTTAGTATAATTGGTGGCTGGATCCTGGTCAGTCACGCCTCCAAGCGGTGGTACTCCGCTTGTGGATTTTGGGGGTGTGACAGATTGGTATCAGAGCCATTGGTTATAGTGAACTTGGTTTTAAAAAGAAGAAAGTCTTTTTGAGAAAAAAAAAACCAGACTATAACCCGTGACTCGTGACGACACTAGACTCCAAGGGCAAGACTCAACATATTAGACCTCATAGCTCGGACTTGTGTTTACTTGCTTGTTTATCTTATGTTGACTGCTCTACAATACATACTAGTGTGCCTAATTAGTTAGACACGCATCCCTCTTCTATCTCATTCTCGCTACATAACGACACCACACTCACACTGTGTTTTCTGGTTATGAAGACAATGAGTGGACGCGGAAGAGGAAACGTTAGCATGACTCAGGCTCAGTTCACCAACTTGCTCAACACGGTGGCTGCAGCTTTCGCAGCTCACCCTAGAGGTAAACTCGTTGCTTTAGGATGTTTAGATCTTACCCCACATCGTCTTTTCACCTCTAAACCTATTCGCTTCACTTCTTACAACAGATCAGCCTGCGCCCGCACAGCCACGTGTATGTACTTTCAAAACCTTCATGGATGGCAAGCCTCTCCCTATCAACGGCACTGAGGGTGCCATAGGCCTTCTGCACTGGATTGAAAAGACCGAAGCTGTCTTTGTTATCTGCGAGTGTCCCCCTGCTAACTGGGTTAAGTTCGCAACTGGTACGCTTGAAGGAAACGCGCTTTCATGGTGGAAAGCACAGATTCAGATGCTTGGTCTGGAAACTGCTAATGCTACTGCGTGGGAAGATTTCAAGGACATGATCAAATAGGAGTACTGTCACAGGAATGACATCCACAAACTCGAGAACGAGTACTATGAGCTCAAGATGGTTGGGTCAGAGATTGAGACCTACACCAAGCAGTCCAACGACTATGCTGCACTTTGCCCAAACATGTCCCGACCTATGTATCGAAGGATCGAATTATACATCAAAGGCTTGGTCCCAGAAATTTGGAGCCATGTGACCTCAGCCAACCTTAATACCATACAACCCGTGGTTCGTCTTGCTCACAAACTCACCAATCAGGCTGTGGAGGAGGGGAAGTTGCCCAAGAGGATCAGTGCTACTGCTGGAACTTCTAGCGATAACAAACGAAAGTGGGATGGAAGTCAGGGAAAGGATGCTAACCCCACTCAGGCCCCAGTTCAACAAAGGAAGACTGAAAGCAACAAGGGCCCTCAGCAACAGGGTGGCTATCGAGGAAACCACCCCAAGTGTAACAAATGTAACCGACACCACAGTGGGCCGTGTGGCAAAAGTCAGTGTCAGCGATGTAACAAGATGGGGCATGAAGCCAAAGACTACAGGAGCCCGCTTCCAGCTAGGCAGAATCAACAACAACCACAACAGCAACAAGGAAACAACCGTGGATGCTTCAAGTGTGGAGCGACGGGGCACATGCGAAAGGATTGCCCTGAACTGAATCAAAACAACAACAATCAGGCTGCTGGGAACAATAACAACAATGCTGGGAATGGTGTAAGAGGAAGGGCTTTTGTGATTGGAGCTGGAGAAGCAAGGAATGACCCCAACGTTGTAGCGGGTAAGTTCCTACTTAATGATCGTTATGTTTCCATACTATTTGATTCTGGAGCAGATGCTAGTTATGTATCCCTACGTATTAGCAAGAAACTTAAGTCCACTCTTACGCCTTTAAGCTCTAAGCACATCGTTGAAATAGCTAATGGTAGAAACCTCGAGGCTTCACACGTAATTCGTAACTGCAAATTAGAGTTGTCTGGTCAGACCTTCGGTATCGATCTCTTCCCCATCATTCTCGGGAGTTTCGACGTCATCATTGGTATGGATTGGTTATCCAAGCATCAAGCCGAAATCCTCTGCCAAGAGAAAGCTATCCGTATTCCCCGTCCTCCTGGCAAGCCCCTTATAGTTCTAGGCGACAAGAGCGGAGAAGTCACAGGCATCATTTCATTCTTAAAGGCCCAGAAGTGCTTAAGAAAGGGGCACACCGCTATCTTAGCACTTGTTGCCGACACTCAGAAAAAGGAAAACAGGATTGAAGATTTTCCGGTAGTACGCGACTATCCTGAGGTATTTCCGGAAGAACTACCTGGACTCCCTCCTCACCGTCAGGTCGAATTTCAAATCGAGCTAACTCCCGGAGTGGCGCCTATAGCTCGCGCACCTTATCGGCTAGCCCCCGCAGAACTCAAGGAACTATCTACTCAGCTACAAGAACTCTTGGACAAGGGTTTTATCCGTCCTAGCTCGTCACCCTGGGGAGCCCCAGTGCTCTTTGTCAAAAAGAAGGATGGCACATTCCGAATGTGCATTGATTACCGCGAACTAAACAAGGTAACTATTAAGAATCGTTATCCACTTCCCCGTATCGACGACCTGTTCGACCAGCTGCAAGGGTCGAGCTACTATTCCAAGATCGATCTGCGATCGGGTTATCACCAGCTGAGAGTCCGCGATGGGGACATCTCTAAGACTGCTTTCAGAACCCGCTATGGTCACTACGAATTCCTTGTTATGCCTTTCGGAATGACCAACGCACCTGCGATCTTCATGGATCTCATGAACCGAGTGTGCAAACCCTACCTCGACAAGTTCGTAATTGTGTTTATTGACGACATCCTTATCTACTCGAAGAGTCAAGAGGAGCATGAACAACACCTGCGTCTTATTCTCGAACTCCTTCGCAATGAGCAATTGTATGCCAAATTCTTGAAGTGTGATTTCTGGCTTAGAGAAGTCCATTTCCTTGGGCACATAGTCAATCAGGATGGGATTCATGTGGACCCCGCTAAGATCGAATCCATTCAGAATTGGCCTATACCTAAAACTCCGACCGAAGTCCGCCAATTCTTGGGATTGGCAGGATACTATCGAAGATTTATCAAGGGATTTTCTAAGATCGCTCAACCACTTACGACCCTCACTCAGAAGGGTGTTGCTTACAAATGGAGTGATGCTCAGGAATCTGCCTTCCAGGAACTAAAGAAGAACCTCTGCAGTGCTCCTATTCTTTCCTTGCCTGAAGGCACCGACGACTTCGTTGTTTACTGCGATGCTTCTATTCAAGGACTTGGTTGCGTACTGATGCAACGCGAGAAGGTCATTGCCTACGCTTCGCGACAACTCAACATCCACGAACGGAACTACACGACACATGACTTAGAATTTGGAGCTGTGGTCTTCGCACTCAAGATCTGGAGGCACTAATTATACGGTACCAAGTGCACGATTTACACTGACCACAAGAGTCTCCAGCACATAATGGAACAAAAGGAGTTGAATATGCGGCAACACCGATGGGTCGAACTCCTAAATGACTACGAGTGTGCAATTAAATATCATCCAGGCAAGGCTAATGTGGTAGCCGATGCCCTCAGCAGAAAGGAGACCAAACCCAAGCGTGTTCGTGCTTTACAGCTCACTATCCACTCGAACCTCCCTAATCAGATCCGAAATGCTCAGGCTGAAGCATTAAAAGCCGAGAACACCAGGGCTGAGTCCCTACGAGGATCGAGACAACGGTTAGAACAAAAAGAAGATGGTGCTTACTACGTAAACGGACGTATATGGGTCCCCCTTTATGGGAATTTGCGCGAGCTTATAATGGACGAAGCCCATAAGTCCCGTTACTCAGTACACCCTGGTGCGGATAAGATGTACCATGACTTAAAGACCACGTACTGGTGGCCTGGCATGAAGGCCCACATAGCAACCTATGTCAGGAAATGTTTGACTTGTGCAAGAGTCAAGGCAGAGTATCAGAAACCATCAGGCCTACTCCAACAACCAGAGATTCCACAGTGGAAATGGGAGCAAATTTCCATGGATTTTGTTACCGGCTTGCCTAGGTCTCAACGCGGGAATGACACCATTTGGGTGATAGTGGATCGATTAACTAAATCTCCCCACTTTTTGGCCATTAAAGAAACAGACAAGTTCTCTACCTTAGCAGAGGTATACTTAAAGGAAGTGGTTTCGAAGCACGGGGTGCCAACCTCTATTATTTCCGATCGAGACGCGCGTTTTACTTCTGAGTTGTGGCAAGCTATGCACAAATCCTTTGGCTCACGTTTAGACATGAGCACCGCCTATCACCCGCAAACGGATGGGCAATCTGAACGCACCATCCAAACCCTCGAAGACATGCTCAGGGCATGTGTGATCGATTTTGGCAAGAATTGGGAGAAGCACCTACCGTTAGTAGAATTCTCCTACAACAACAGCTACCACACCAGCATTCAGGCAGCACCCTTTGAGGCATTGTACGGTCGTAAATGCCGATCGCCTCTCTACTGGGCGGAGGTTGGTGACAGCCAGATCACAGGCCCGGAACATGTAGTAGACACTACAGAAAAGATTGCCCAGATTAGGCAACGCATGGCGGCAGCTCGTGACCGTCAGAAGAGCTACGCTGATAAGGATAGGAAACCGCTAGAGTTCCAGGTTGGTGACATGGCTCTACTTAAAGTCTCACCTTGGAAGGGTGTGGTTCGTTTTGGAAAACGGGGCAAGCTTAATCCGAGATATGTCGGACCCTTTGAGATTACCGAAAAGATCGGTAAGGTCGCTTACAGATTGAATCTGCCTGAAGAACTGAGTGCTGTGCACAATGTCTTCCACGTGTCTAATCTGAAGAAGTGTCTGTCAGATGAAACACTCATCATTCCTTTCAAGGAACTTACTATTGACGAACAACTACACTTTACTGAGGAACCGATTGAGATCACGGATCGTGAGATCAAAACCCTCAAACGTAGCCAGATACCCCTCGTGCGAGTTCGTTGGAACTTACGCCGTGGCCCAGAGTTTACCTGGGAGCGGGAAGACCAGATGAAGCGCAAGAATCCCCAGTTGTTCCCAAATGAAACTCCGAGCGCTGAAGCTACAACCGAATTTCGGGACGAAATTCCAAACTAACGGGGGGATGATGTGACACCCCGTTGAAACGTTCTCACTTACACTAGCTTGTCAGTGGCTGCCTTAACTTTCGGGAGGAAAGTTCTTAAAACTTGGGGAAAATGTGACACTCTAGGTTTTCCCGAGCAAATATCTTGTAATTACATTAGGTGTATATATGTTATTAAATGAAAGTTGTGTTATCTTCTTGTTTTATGTGAGTGTGTATATGTAATATATTATAATATATAAGTATGTAGTGGGCCGAGACCACCATGGACCCGACTCGAGACCATCCGGTCTCGAGTGAGCCAATCAGTTGGGCCGTGTGCACTTGAGCCCACTCGGAAACCCTTATGGTGCACCAACTCGGTCCGGGTATAAAACCCACAAGAGTGGCCAACCTTGCCACTTTTCACCATTTGCAACATTTCCACACACACTCCCTCTCTCTCTAGAAAACCCTAAACCCTAACAATCAAGCATCAACCTCTCCTCCCCTTCTCTCTCGGATCAAGCCGACGACAACCACAAGGGACTCTCGGATCAGCTTGTACACACCGATTTGAAGGCTTCATTCTTCACTACTTCATACCCTTTTGCCCATACTTGATCCGGTTAGTGTTCCCTTCATTATAGGTGTTAATGTATGGTAAAAGTGTGTGCTTGATGAATATTACACATGCCAAGATTAAATATCTCTTTATATGATTTATATGATTTAGTGGGTTAAAAATGATTAAATGATGATGTTGTTTAAGAATGATATGCCAAGTTGAGATAGCAAATGTAGTTGAACCGATGATTGTATGTTATGATGTGACACAAATATGTTTAGGAAAATGATAAAGCATGAATATTAGCTATGTATTGACTTGAATGATGGTATACAAAACCACAAATATCGAGTGTATGTTGATGATGATTATGTGCTAGAATTTGGGCCGAAGATGATGTCTAAATTATGTTTCGACTTAGGATTATGAATATGCAAACAAAGGATGAACTACTTGAATATGTGTTGGATATGTGATGAATGTGCTTGATGAACTATATGAAGATCATTGAAAATATTTGAAATAGCTAGTGTTTGATCCGTTTTGATTAGGATTTAGACAAGGGAACATGTTTATGCATTTTCATTGGATGAGTACATAGGATCATGAACATGAATTTCTATTGGCTAGTACAATCTGTGCAAACATTCTAGAAACAATCATGTCGCAAGTCGAGACCTTCAGTCTCGACTCGGGACCGAAGCAATTGAACTCGAGGCCATCAAAGCAACAACTTGAGATAAGCTACAAGACTCGAGATCAACAAGGTCTCGACTCGAGACCTCATAGTCTCGACTCGAGACTGAACCCGAGAAATCTGAGATTGCGACTCGAACTTGTGTGACTCGAGACCACCCCATTACAACCTGAGACCATTTGGTTGCGACTCGAGACCTCTCGGTCTCGACTCGAGACTACCTTGTCTCGAGTGGGCTACTGGTCACCATTATTGGGCCAAGGTATATGGACTGTTCATGCATGACTACTGTTTCACTGTTTAGCCGGACGATGTGATTAACTGCTACTGTTGACTGTGCAATTATTAGAGCAGGCCCAATACCCTAGTATGTTTTGTATACTATGTGTTAAATACATGTACCATATACGTGACCTATACTGGTAACCATTTAGGACGTGGTTACCAGCATACTTAACCAAGTAAATCAAACTGCCGAGCAACCCAAGGTGAGTTCACAACTAATAAAGCATGCTTTCCCGGTGGTTGGGAAACGGAAACTTAAACAACGCTATCCCCTCGTAAGGGATACAAACCTACTTCTCTCCCCTTAAATGGGACTTTTAGTTAATTACTGTTTATACTGGATGCAACAAGCAACACTAAACGAAACTCTATCACTCAAGTCCTCACTTCTTAATACTGATTAGTCGCCGGGGTCAGGCGAACGGGTTATTAGTTGATAGCGCTATTTAGGTCTCACCAACCTCACACCGTGCCCGCGTATGGGATCGGGCGTGAACTAATGTACTCTGGCAACCGTCAATGATGATAGAACATTGACAAACGGGGCACTCTACGGAAACGTACGGATGAATAGTATTCGGTATTGTAAAAACAGTTTAGTCGCTTACGTATGGGGTAGCTCCCCATCGCATGTATAAACGGATAAATTAACTGGTGAAACAAGTTTTTGGTAATTAAAACTGGACAACTCGTGGACTCGCCAACATTTTTGTTGATACCCTACTGCATGCTTTGCAGGTACCCAGTGACTCAGGAGCTTGCTACTTGGGGATGTGTAGTGGTCGTCTAACCCATGCGTTGGGTTCTAAATAAACTTAAACTATGAATCTTGTTTTAAATTGTTTTGCCTATGCTTCCGCTACTTATTTAGACTGTTATTTGAACTTAAATTTTTAAACCTTAATGTTTACTAACTGTTATGGTTGGTGAACGTTCTTACTATTAACCAATGTTTAGTATAATTGGTGGCTGGATCCTGGTCAGTCACGCCTCCAAGCGGTGGTACTCCGCATGTGGATTTTGGGGGTGTGACAGATTTGACCAATTGATGGTCAAAACCGAAAGTCAAACGGTTAGTCAAACTGTTTGACTTTCAGCTTTAAATAGCTGAAAATAATAACTAGCCATGAAAGAACACTTACAAAATGTTCTATGGTTGGAAAGATGCTCTAGAAAACTCAGGTAGGTGGCCTCCAATTGATGGTAGCCTCCACATAGAGTTTTAGAGAGAACAAAGAATGGATGAGCAAGTGAAATGAGGAGAATTCATGGCTATTTATACTAGTTGGAAGCTTGTAGGATCAAGACATGTGTATTATGTATTGCCCAAGGATATTATGGACCATACAAGTGTCTAAGATCTGAATTTATGCTTGGAAAACACTATACTAGATCACCAAGGATTGAAGAAACCAATATAAAATTCATTTGCTACAAGCTGGCAATAGCAAAGAAGGTTCTGTTCAGACGTAGGAGTTGCGCCCCGCCACAGCAACAAGCCTCAGGCATCGCGTGACGCGAGGGCTGGGCTTAAAGTTTCAGCATTTGACAGCTTTGGTCCCTGCAGCACAAAACTTGGTTTTTAACGCCTTTAACCTCCGTTAAGACAATTTTAAGGCTCTACAAGGATGTTAAAGCATAGGGGACTTGAAATATGCTTGGAAATATCACGGATGTTGGTTCATTTGGTCGTACGGTCGCGTTATTCGGCTATTTACGATGAAACTCGAACGGACGCGAAAACGATCCAAATTAAGCGACGAATGGTATTTTTGCATTCCTATCACTAAAATAAAATATTTTAGTGACTACAAAAATTTTTGGATGTCCGGATATGGTCAGAACGTAAGATATGCGCGTAAATGCAAACTTACGCAAATTTTGACGCTTTTAGTCCTTATGATCAAATAAGCGCGTTTTCGCACACCGAACCCTTCAAAGCTTATTTCTAAGCTATGTTAAGGTTATCTATGGTATGTTTAGCTTATGATCATGTTCCGGAATGTACGTTGCCATACGAAACGGCAGACTTTTGCAGTTTGACGCAAATAGTCCCTGTGATCGAATAAACTTGTTTTTGCCATACCAAACCCTTCAATCTAAGTTAAGTAAAGGTTATTTAAGATATGTTAAGCTTATGATCATGTTCCGGAATGTACGTTTCCATACGAAACGACAGACTTTTGCAGTTTGATGCAAATAGTCCCTGTGATCGAATAAACTTGTTTTTGCCATACCAAAACCCTTCAAAACTTATTTCTAAGTTATGTAAAGGTTATTTAAGGTATGTTAGGATTAAGTTGCTATTCTGGAGTGTTTGTCGCATTAAACTGATTAGGTTTATGCATCAGTTTGCGTATAACTTTCCAGAAAGCATTTAAGGGTTTGAATTTGAACAAGGATTGATATTGTGCAAATATCTTAGATAATTACACAAACCAATAAATAAAACACAAGGTTTTATTGCTTGCGAAATTGTTCTTGATTTGTTAGTGATATTGTAGGCACAGTTGTCACAGATGGAACGTCTATGACCCTAAAAACTCATAAAAAACTGAACAAAAATAGTAAAAATACACACAGTAACTGAAAAGACGGCTGCTTTATTAATATCATTTATTATAAATAAAATCCCGCCTAAACTACGCGCCAAAAACATCCTATAAAAGAAACGTCTCTGCACAATCAACTGATCACACACCAAAAACAACGCCATGTTTCCTAGAAACCATTCACTTTAAAACGCCAAAAAATAGTTAAAAAAGCCACGGATGCGGAACCTCGTTTCTTCTATATTGAGTATTGTTCTGAATGAAGTTTCACTGAATGGATTCTTCTCTGAGGTGGGTATCTCTATAAGCTTTTGCTGAATGAGATGGACAAATATTCATGAAAAAGAGACTAATGACACTGATATGTCATCATGTCACTTTGTTCTTGATGGATATATTGATGGCATAAAGGGATCAATACATTCGAGCAAGCATTGATCTTCAACATGTCACCAAACAAGTATATATCAAACCACAATAAAGGATGCCACAAAAAACAAGCATCTTCTAAAGACGGGTGTTATGTAGGAAAATAAGGATCTACATAAGGTATTCAAAACAGGTTCAAAACGCCAAAAAGGTTAAAGTAGAAGAGGCTGATGACAGTGAAGATTTGGATGAGAAATTAGATTATAATTTTTAATTTCTTTTTCATTTTCTATTGTTTGTTATCTAATTCTCTGTTGTTTATTATCTAATTCTTTACTAATAAAAAAATTGAGTATAAAACGCCAAAAACTACAAACACCAAAATGCATGATAGTGTGAAAACTGTGAGAACGGATGCTAGCAAAGCACGTTGTTGCTATATAAAACGCCAAAAAATGCCAAACAAAGTATTACTGGAAAAAGCAACACTAATTGACAGATGAAATTGAACGAAACAGTAATTTCAAAACAGTTAAATGAAGAGACGGTAACATTATTGACAAACATTTATTATATTAAAAGCCACTACATGGAAAATTGAATTTATTTATCTTTTCAAAACGTCATAATTGCCTGTCACATTATAGGCCTGCATCCTACATGGTGTCACACCCCGACCGCGTAAAACAACAAATCGCGGCGGAAACATCGGGGCGTGTTGCAACAGAATTAATGTTTCATAACCATGGATACCAAAAAGTGTTTCGTTTTATTAAACATTGAACAATTACATTGTCTGGAAATCTAAATACACAATTTAAACATAGTCTATCATTATTATTGAGTCACTAAGGCCTTGTCCAGTCCTATGTGAGCATGCATCCTATCAATCGATATCTTTCAACAATACCGGAAACATATGTGAAAACTAGGTCAGCAAAGAAATGCTGGCGAGTACATAGGTTTTGTGAAAAATAAGATTCATGACTTCTGTTTTACGAAAATGTTTAGTCATGAACCTTGTAATTTGCTTTGTCTTTGTAAATCATTTGAAAAATAATAAGTTCAAGTGATATGTATAAATAAGAGAATAATGCATGATTAAATGAATAACCATGTAAAATGAGTTTGTATAAGATAAGTTGTTTGTAAATAATTGTCTTGTGAAAAGTATGTTACTTGTATAAAATGTTCTATGTCTCAAACTGAAATGATTCAAATAACTCTACAATATGTAATACCATACAACCACTTATATATAGGAAGTACCAGCGGCGTATCCACCATGCTTGTATCATATTCCACACGCATTGTTACTTAATCACTTAGTCAAACCAAACCACCAAAGTAATGTTCATGCCCAATGTAAATCATGTAATATGGATAACCAAAACCCAATCGTATATCGCTTTGAAGCCAATCGTTTACCCAATCGTTAAAACATCGTGTGAAAACCAATTGTTTACCCAATCGTTAAATTCGTTTTAGGTCGTGAAACTACTTAAATGGTCGTCTCGCTAATAACATTCAAACCTTCTTGACTCGCATTAATAAACCCTTACCAAAGGATAGATTAACAATTCGCATTAATAAACCCTTACCAAAGGATAGATTAACAACTCGCATTAATAAACCCTTACCAAAGAGTAAATTAACAATTACAGATTCAGTCACTACCCACAACACCCACACATAACTACGGGTGTAGTAACTAACGGGATTTGTCAGATCCTATGGTACCATAACCTAACACTGGTCGGCTTGATCATTGCTAATGAATGTCATTTGTTATGTAACCCAACCAACAAGTTTGTTTACTTTATTGAAATCGTTATTAGTTTTGTATAAATCGTCTTAATCGTTTTAGAAACCATCGTTATAACATCGAAAATCGTTTTGTTATCATCGTTAAAGCCTTGAAAACATTTAGCACATATGAGTCACCCCAAAACAATTGAAAGCAGTAAAAGAGGGGAATAATGTACTCGCCTGAGAATGCTTAGAGGTCTTGAACAACAACCAAACAAAGCTAGAAAGAGCACGGAATCAGTCGACAATCTAAAACTATATAAATAAACCGGACTTAAATCGGGAGATCGGATAGGATGAGGCTTGGTAAACCAAATGAGTATTGGAACTCATATGATATGGTTTAACAAGGCCTACATACTACAATGAAACCAAACCTAAGTGCTTTCGACCCATCGCGACCCATTAAGGTAGCTTATGTTACTTTAACGCGTCGTGTGCGTGAAACGCGTTTGGACCGCCTAACTAGTCCTATGACAAGTAGAATATGCCTAAACATGTTACATAATCAGTTATGTGACAAAGGTTTAGGTTACATATGCTTAATTACCAATTATACATGAAAAGGGTATTCTGGTAATTTACCTAAGGCATATAAACTACCTATCATACAACTACTCAAACGATGTGACCATAGGGTATAACCTCGGAAGGTTATTCCCTACCTACTATGGTCACCTAATGTATTTGGTCGGATCCTAATGATCGACCAAATGGGTCGGGTTCGAGGTATAAGCGATTTATTAGATCGCTTACCCTACGACCCTAGACAACGTGGTAATTAGTAGGCATAGTCCCAAGGGACTATAACCAACGTGATTACACTCACGTTGCGAATTCAAACGAACTTCGCATTGACCATAACTGGTCAATGTAGAAAGTCAAACAAAGTTTGACTTTCAGACTCGAAAGACTCGAAAAGCAATAAAAGAATGAAAGAATACTTACGAAGGGTCCCCGAATGCTAACCTCGATTCAAAAATCTCAGGTATGAAACAATAGTTTCAACTTAGAGTTTCTCAAATCAAAGTTCTTGTAATTTTGAAGCATGGGGGGTGGGGTATTTATAGTATTCGGTTAGCCGTTAGGATCGTTTCTAGGAAAACGTGATGCGATCTTGGCCATACACTTAGCACACATGGTATTGTAATACCATGTGCCCAAAATACCAGCCCATAGATTCCCAAAACCATGTGCAACAAGTGGGAAGGACTAGATTCGATGTATAAGCAAACATCTTTCAGAAATGACAGTTTTGGTCCCTGTTATGTGTTTATGCCATTTCCGACACTTCTAAGGCCCGTAAAGCCAACTTTAAGGCCCTAAAATGATTTCTAAACATTGTGGACATGAAACATGCTCAAAAATATGTCGGATGTCAGTTCGTTTGGTCGTACGAACGCGATGCTCGCTTAATTACGACGGAATGCGCATAAGCGCGAAAAACGATCCAAATGGCATGACGAATGGATTTTTCTTATGCCAAACACTAAAATAAAATATTATAGTGCTTACATAAATTTTTGGATGTCTGGATGTATTCAGAATGTAAGTTATGCGCGAAAATGCAAACTTGTGCACTTTTGACGCTTTTAGTCCATGAATGACCCAAAAGTTTATTTTAGCACACCTAACCCCTCAAAGCCTATTTCTAAGCTATGTAAAGGATATTTATGGTATGTTTAACTTATGGCCATGTTCCGGAATGTCTGTTACAGTTCAAATTGGCATACTTTCGCAGTTTGTCAACTTTAGTCCCTGTAAGCGATTTAACTTGATTTTGCCATACCAAAGCCTTCAAAACTTATTTCTAAGTTATGTAAAGGTTATTTAAGGTATGTTAAGCCTATGTCACTATTCCGGAGTGTTTGTTGCATTAAACTGGTTATATTTACGCATCGGTGCGCGTATAACCTTCCAGAAAGTGATTTAGAGTTTGAAATTGAACAAGAATTGATATGTGCAAATGATACACATATTTTTACAAATCCCAAGTATGAAATATAATATTTCATTGGTTTGGTATTTGTTTGATGGCCGTGGAGGCACAGGTGTTACAGTCTCCCCTACTTTAGGAAATTTCGTCCCGAAATTTATTTAGAGGAAACTTGTGAGAGTTTAAAACATGAAGCTGAAAAGACCGAACAACATTGGTTAGGGTTCTGAATTTCTAGTAACTTTAATAACATCATGCTTGCAATGTAAGAGGGTTACTTATATACAAGTATATGAAGCATCATTGGTGCGTCCACCGTGCCTCCATTACATTGTTATCATTTTATTATTGTTGTCACTATCGGTTCTTACACATAGTAAACCTTACTGGGTTTCTGTGCACTAAAATTCATAATTATGTACGCGTCCATAATTAGACAATTCCTTGCATAGTTTACACAGTCTATTTTATAATGTGTAGGGTAAAACCAAATGAACAATCCTGTGATGCGTGTAACTAGACCGCCATAGAGTCCTTTTAATTAAATCAATAAATGATCTAAATAGACTATCAAGGAGTCTGTTCAGCTACATCACTAGATGTCGTTCTTTAACCAAATTGTGAATCAATCTTTTAGACTAGACCACTCAAGGGTCTATCATCGAATCCTGGAATGGTACTATATAACCCAAGGGTCTTAACTACCACGTAGAAGCCCATAAGGATTTAAGGTAGTACCTTTTTAATATCCTACTATGAATCCCTCATATGAAGATATAAAAGATTCTTTGAGGATTTGAAAATCGTTTACCACACAAAAACATAGAGGAGAACACATAAACACATATCACATAATCGCATAATCGTATACTCGCATAATTGTTTAAATTGACCTTTAAATTTGTTATCTTTGGACATGGGTATTTAATGCATACAAGGAATCAATTCTTAATTGCATCAATTTGGATGGATCCACATGAATACCCTGCTTGTTGACTACCTGACCCAAAAACTGAACTCCTTTAAGCCAAAATTTCCTCTTGGAGGATTTAGCGAAAAGTTTGTTCCTTCTTTAGGGGTTCCAATGTCGACGAAGGTGTTGATCGTGATCGGCTCGGGATATGAATAGATCAAGATGTCATTAATAACAATGACGAACTGATCCAAATAAGGCTTGCAGACTCTATTTATTAAGTCCTTGAAGATGGTTGGAGTGTTTGTCAACCTAAAAGGCATGACTGTAAACTCGTAATGGCCATACTTCGTGCAGAAAACCGTTTTGGGAAATATCTTCTTCGAGAATACAAAGTTGATGATATCCAAAACGTAAATCGATCTTGGAAAAGCATGAAACGCTATGCAGTTGATCGGAGAAAATCGTTGATTTAAGGTAGGGGGATATCGATTCTTGATGGTAAGCTTACTAGGCTTACATTAATCGATATACATTCGGAAAGATCCATTTTTTCTTTTCACAAGGAGAACAGGAGTTTCTCCAAGGTGAAAAGTTCGGACGGATGAATCCTTTATCAGACAACTCTTGAAGCTGTCTTGATAATTCTTGCATCTCGAACGGTGCAAGACGATAAGATACTTTAGATTTAAGAGAAAATAGTGTTTGAGGTTCTTAGGGAGATCACAAGTGATCATAAAAATGACAGAACCACACGAGTAGTTTCGTCTTTGTGATGACATCATAAGGTTGGATCAAACATTCATACAATTGCATTAGTTGAAAATAAAAACCACAAATTTTTATTTATATAACAACCGCATTGTCTTTAAATGTTACAAGATAACAACCAGAGAAATTTCAAAATTCTACTTGTTCTTCATCGTTGATTGCCTCATTGATGTTATACACTCGTCCACGTGCTGGATTTACATTGACGTTGACGTTCGCATTCGGGTTTGCGTTAGCATTTGCATTCACCAGTCTTGGGCAGTTGTGGCGGAAATGACCAATCTCTCCGCAATTGAAACATGAACCCAGTGGGAATCTCGCAGCATTCCCTTGAACCTGAGCTTGAACCTGAGCAGCCTGATTTTGTCCCAGACGACAAATATTGGCCAAATGCCCAAGTCTACCACACGTTGTGCATTTCTTGCAATCTTGTTGTGCAACGTGATGACCATTGCAACGGGCACAATGTGGTGCGGTACCAGCATATGCCTTCTTTGCAGCTGGCTGTGCCGGTGGGTTTTGCAAGTTCTGAGCAGTCTGTGCTGTAACAGCAAAATTTTGGGCACCCTTCCGCTTCTTTGATTTCTTCGAAGTCTCAACTTCCTTATCCTTCTTGTTTTGACCTTTCTTGCTATCCTCCTTGTCAGACTCCTGCTTCTTACCCTTGTCACCCTTTCTGTATAACTTATTCTTCCGAATCTGCGACTCAGTCAATGTCGCAGCTAACTCGATCGCCTGACGGAGTGTGGTAGGGCTACTACCTGTAAGGATGTCTTGTACCGTGTCAGGTAGGCCGTCAATGTATCTTTCGATAGCCTTGTCGAGTGGGGTAACCATTGTTGGGCAAAGCAGACTCAACTCCTCAAACCTATCAGTATACGCCCCGTGCTCACCACTATCTTGCTTCAACTCATCAAATTCCTTCTCCAAAGCTCGCTGCTCATGACGAGGACAGAATTCCCTCATCATAAGGGCCCTAAGTTCAGCCCACGTCTGTGCTAGAGCAACTTCTGCACCACGATCCCTCATAACCCCGTTCCACCATGTGAGAGCCCTCTTCTGAAACACACTCGAAGAAAACTCGACCCTGCGATTGTCAGGACACTGCACGTGGCGGAAAGTATTCTCAATGCTCTCGAACCATTGAAGAAGCCCAGTCGCTCCTTCAGAACCACTAAACTTGAGTGGTTTAGCCTGGTTAAAATCCTTGTATTTACACTGTGCGTTATTGTTGTTGTTATTATTGCCGTTGTTGTATATCTCGTGGACTTGGGTTACAACCCCGGGAAGCACAGCAGCCACCTACTGAGAGATCAGGGCTGCGAGTTCTTCAATAGTGAAAGTCCGAGCATCGGTTTGAGCATCGCGTCGACGAGGCATTGTCTAAGAGAGGAAACATGAAATGAACGAGTGAGAGAGTTAGACGAAAAGAATGAGATGGGACAAATCTGATGAAAGCAAGGATAGTGGTCATTTGTTTGTTACTACAAAGCAACAAACGACCTCGGTGATTAATCAAAGTAAACATGTCAAAAATAATGTATCGCGAAGACATGCTCGCCTATAAGTGAACACTCATCCCAAGAATTCCCAGGTAAGCACAACTGGTCTCGCGTCTGATGAGATATATACGAAGTGCTTGCCTAGACAGAAAACCCAGAATACAGGCATTCACCCTTCCAGTTTGCACGTGTTCACATTATTTAAAACCCAAAACCTTGAAGAGATTTTGAAAATTCAAAGGGGTTCAAAACCATATAACAGAGGGTTCAAAACCTTACAATAGAGGGTTCAAAACCTTGTAATCAATCATCCTAGAACAGATGATTAGTTTTCAAAGCGGTTTTGAAATTTTTGTTCTGGTTGTGGTCGTCGCCTAAGGATAGGTGATGGTATTGTTTTATGACTAAACACAAGTAAACTCGCGTTAGGGTCCTAAGAAGGTTATAGACTAGGTCAAAGCATTACTAATAACCTAATTCCCATGTGAGCATGCATCCTATCAATCGATATCTTTCAACAATACCTGAAACATATGTGAAAACGAGGTCAGCAAAGAAATGCTGGCGAGTACATAGGTTTTGTGAAAAATAAGATTCATGACTTCTGTTTTACGAAAATGTTTAGTCATGAACCTTGTAATTTGCTTTGTCTTTGTAAATCATTTGAAAAATAATAAGTTCAAGTGATATGTATAAATAAGAGAATAATGCATGATTAAATGAATAACCATGTAAAATGAGTTTGTATAAGATAAGTTGTTTGTAAATAATTGTCTTGTGAAAAGTATGTTACTTGTATAAAATGTTCTATGTCTCAAACTGAAATGATTCAAATAACTCTACAATATGTAATACCATACAAACACTTATATATAGGAAGTACCAGCGGCGTATCCACCATGCTTGTATCATATTCCACACGCATTGTTACTTAATCACTTAGTCAAACCAAACCACCAAAGTAATGTTCATGCCCAATGTAAATCATGTAATATGGATAACCAAAACCCAATCGTATATCGCTTTGAAGCCAATCGTTTACCCAATCGTTAAAACATCGTGTGAAAACCAATTGTTTACCCAATCGTTAAATTCGTTTTAGGTCGGGAAACTACTTAAATGGTCGTCTCGCTAATAACATTCAAACCTTCTTGACTCGCATTAATAAACCCTTACCAAAGGATAGATTAACAATTCACATTAATAAACCCTTACCAAAGGATAGATTAACAACTCGCATTAATAAACCCTTACCAAAGAGTAAATTAACAATTACAGATTCAGTCGCTACCCACAACACCCACACATAACTACGGGTGTAGTAACTAACGGGATTTGTCAGATCCTATGGTACCATAACCTAATACTGGTCGGCTTGATCATTGCTAATGAATGTCATTTGTTATGTAACCCAAGCAACAAGTTTGTTCACTTTATTGAAATCGTTATTAGTTTTGTATAAATCATCTTAATCGTTTAAGAAACCATCGTTATAACATCGAAAATCGTTTTGTTATCATCGTTAAAGCCTTGAAAACATTTAGCACATATGAGTCACCCCAAAACAATTGAAAGCAGTAAAAGAGGGGAATAATGTACTCGCCTGAGAATGCTTAGAGGTCTTGAACAACAACCAAACAAAGCTAGAAAGAGCACGGAATCAGTCGACAATCTAAAACTATATAAGTAAACCGGACTTAAATCGGGAGATCGGATAGGATGAGGCTTGGTAAACCAAATGAGTATTGGAACTCATATGATATGGTTTAACAAGGCCTACATACTACAATGAAACCAAACCTAAGTGCTTTCGACCCATCGCGACCCATTAAGGTAGCTTATGCTACTTTAACGCGTCGTGTGCGTGAAACGCGTTCGGACCGCCTAACTAGTCCTATGACAAGTAGAATATGCCTAAACATGTTACATAATCAGTTATGTGACAAAGGTTTAGGTTACATATGCTTAATTACCAATTATACATGAAAAGGGTATTCTGGTAATTTACCTAAGGCATACAAACTACCTATCATACAACTACTCAAACGATGTGACCATAGGGTATAACCTCGGAAGGTTATTCCCTACCTACTATGGTCACCTAATGTATTTGGTCGGATCCTAATGATCGACCAAATGGGTCGGGTTCGAGGTATAAGCGATTTGTTAGATCGCTTACCCTACGACCCTAGACAACGTGGTAATCAGTAGGCATAGTCCCAAGGGACTATAACCAACGTGATTACACTCACGTTGCGAAGTTCAAACGAACTTCGCATTGACCATAACTGGTCAATGTAGAAAGTCAAACAAAGTTTGACTTTCAGACTCGAAAGACTCGAAAAGCAATAAAAGAACGAAAGAATACTTACGAAGGGTCCCCGAATGCTAACCTCGATTCAAAAATCTCAGGTATGAAACAATAGTTTCAACTTAGAGTTTCTCAAATCAAAGTTCTTGTAATTTTGAAGCATGGGGGGTGGGGTATTTATAGTATTCGGTTAGCCGTTAGGATCGTTTATAGGAAAACGTGATGCGATCTTGGCCATACACTTAGCACACATGGTATTGTAATACCATGTGCCCAAAATACCAGCCCATAGATTCCCAAAACCATGTGCAACAAGTGGGAAGGACTAGATTCGATGTATAAGCAAACATCTTTCAGAAATGACAGTTTTGGTCCCTGTTATGTGTTTATGCCATTTCCGACACTTCTAAGGCCCGTAAAGCCAACTTTAAGGCCCTAAAATGATGTCTAAACATTGTGGACATGAAACATGCTCAAAAATATGTCGGATGTCAGTTCGTTTGGTCGTACGAACGCGATGTTCGCTTAATTACGACGGAATGCGTATATGCGCGAAAAACGATCCACATGGCATGACGAATGGATTTTTCTTATGCCAAACACTAAAATAAAATATTATAGTGCTTACATAAATTTTTGGATGTCTGGATGTATTCAGAATGTAAGTTATGCGCGAAAATGCAAACTTGTGCACTTTTGACGCTTTTAGTCCCTGAATGACCCAAAAGTTTATTTTAGCACACCTAACCCCTCAAAGCCTATTTCTAAGCTATGTAAAGGATATTTATGGTATGTTTAACTTATGGCCATGTTCCGGAATGTCTGTTACAGTTCAAATTGGCATACTTTCGCAGTTTGTCAACTTTAGTCCCTGCAAGCGATTTAACTTGATTTTGCCATACCAAAGCCTTCAAAACTTATTTCTAAGTTATGTAAAGGTTATTTAAGGTATGTTAAGCCTATGTCACTATTCCGGAGTGTTTGTTGCATTAAACTGGTTATATTTACGCATCGGTGCGCGTATAACCTTCCAGAAAGTGATTTAGAGTTTGAAATTGAACAAGAATTGATATGTGCAAATGATACACATATTTTTACAAATCCCAAGTATGAAATATAATATTTCATTGGTTTGGTATTTGTTTGATGGCCGTGGAGGCACAGGTGTTACACATGGCACAACACTAGATAGAAAAAAAAAATAAACATCAAGAAAATTACTGATGCTTTTTACATTATAGGCATGCATCCTACTTGGCACAACAATCAAAGCCATACTTAGTTAAAACGTCAAAATATTTACTATGATCCTGATCTAAAAACAATAAAAACACCGCGTATTTGTTAAACGCCAAAAAATGGAAAGGTGATATGACACGCGTTTAAAAAAAGAATATGAAAGGACAAAAAAGCCCCTCCGTCCTTCTCTATGTCGCGTGACACGTGTTGGGCCAGGATGCGTTCTCACCGTTCTCACACTTTTGGGCGTTTTCTCCTGATCCCGTTTATATATATATATAGTTCTTCTATATATATGTATTTGTCCATAAAGTCCATAGTCCAAATGTCCATAATTCTTGGTCAGGAAATACCTGTAAGTATATATTTTGTATTTTGGTCCATACACCCACTTAGGCAAGTATAAGTATTTTTATACTTAGTTATATTTTGTGGTATTTTTTGGTGTATTTTATATGTTTGTATTTGTAGTTTTTGGCCCTACTTGTATACTAATAAGTATTACACATAATATACACATAAACTGTGAGGATCGTTTCGGCTCTCCGAAAGCTGCAACCGGTCACAAAGTCTTCATATCTCGTGCGGAATCCGAGTATGAGGATGACATGCACAAGAATAAGCTAATTAAACTGGTTTCTATTGATTATTTGAAGTTACAAAACCACGAAACCAAATGGACAGAGTTTCCCCTCTGGTTCACCAAAAAATTGTAAATGCCATGACCCACCACTCCTATTTATAGGCATGACCAGTCACCTGAAACATTTGGGATGACTGGGACTTTATGACGAGTGGCACTTTGGGACGACTGGGATGTCCCTTTCGCACAAATTGGTCATTCGTGCGACAAGGTACTAATATTACAAACCCGTCTTTTCTGCACACAATCCTATACAATCAACTATGACTCGATACATTGACAACTATAGACATGATTGATGGAGGCAATAGACATAATGTATTCACAGACTCCCCCTTGGATATTGCCACATTCAATCTTCACTTTGTCGTAGACAATATTCATTTTCTTCAGAGTCTTCAAAATCTTTGAGACTTTTGAATCACAAATCCCCCTTTCTTCAGACTCTCTCTTTACATTCTTTCATTTGATAATTCAGATCGACGATCTTTTCCTGGTCTTTGTGCTTTCTTTCCATTTGACACTGTTTATCAAGGTCCCCCTATCAATCAGCTTCCTGTCATGAATTTCTCACATTCAAATAAGCATCTTAGATTTCATTTGTGAGAACTATACATGTCTATTATCATGAATTTCTCACATTCAAATAAGCAAGATCAACTTCAATAACCCTCACAGATAATCAAATTCAAATTAATGACCTTGACTATCCAATTATCTATTATCATATTAGGTATAGCAATGATCCTATCATTCCCCTATAAGTTTTTATATCTACAGGCTTTCCTTCAATATCAGAATCTAGTTTGTTTCCTGTGGCCATGGGAGTCTTTGAAGATGGGCAGTTTTCTAATGAATATTTTTTCAAAATCGTTCTGACATATTTTGATTGACTCAAGAATATGCCATTACTTTGTTGTTTAACTTGTAAACTAAGGAAAAAGATTAATTCACCCATCATGCTCATTTCAAAGTGATTGGTCATAAGTTTCTCAAACTTTTTCAGAATTTGTCATTTGTGGATCCAAATATTATGTCATCAACATAGATTTGGACCAAAAGTGTGTGCCCCTTATGTGTTTTTAGAGAGAGGGTTGTATCAATTGTACCTTTGGTGAAGCCAGAATTGATTAAGAAGTTTGATAGTGTTTCATACCATGCTCTTGGTACTTGCTTCAATCCATACAAGGCTTTGTTTAGTTTGTGAACATGATTTGGAAATTGAGGATCAACAAAGCCTTCTGGTTGATGCACATACACTTCTTCTTCAATTTCACCATTTAGAAATGCAGACTTAACATCCATCTGATAAACTTTTATGTTGTTTGAAGTAGCATAAGCCAGGAATATTCTCATAGCTTCAAGCCTGGCTACTGGTGCAAAGGTTTCATCATAGTCTATGCCTTCTTGTTGGCAGTAACATTTGACCACTAGCCTTGCTTTGTTCCTTGTTATGATGCCTTGTTCATCAGACTTTTTTCTGAATAGCCATTTGGAACTAATGACAAATTTGTTGTTTGATTTGGGTACCAGATCCCACACATGACTCTTTTCAAATTGGTCAAGCTCTTCTTGCATTGCTTGGACCCAATCTGAGTCATTTAGTGCTTCCTTGACAGATTTTGGCTCAATTATGCTTAAAATCCAGCATAAAGACATTCATGAGCTGTTGCAGATCTTATCTTAACACCTATTTCAGGGTCAATAATGATGTCAGCTAGTGAGTGTCCCCTAATCCATCTTGTCACACCCTGACTTTTGCTGAAGCGTGATTATGGTGTGAATTTCTTAATATCATTGCATTCAATTATAACAACAACTATATGATAAAACCATTGGTTTGTCATCCATTGAATAAGTTTAAAACATAACAACATTGTTTAAAAACGTAGGCTTCAAATTCAAGTTTTACAATCATGCCAAAATGTTTATGAGTTCACTAAGGACTCATCGAAAGATATTAAATAGCACCAAGGGTTGGGAGACGTGTCTCGTCCAGGAATAAGACACACCGACCAAACCCAAAGACCATGGATGACATCTTTATTTCAAATGCAGCATAAAAACTTCCAACGCCCACCAGACCCACTTATTAGTTCCCTGAAATAAATGTAGTTTGAAAAACATCAACAAAAGTTGAGCGAGTTCATGTGTTTAGTATGTTTGCACGAATCATCCTTGAAAACCTTTGTAAGTATGTATGTACTTGTAAACTGGTATGAAGCAATAAGGAAAAAAAAAACAGACCAATTAATGTGTAGCTAATACATTAATGTATGTGACATGGTATAAGAAGCACTTAAACCTATATGTATGTATGTACTTGTAAACTGGTATGAAGCAATAAGGAAAAAAAAAATAGACCAATTAATGTGTAGCTAATACATTAATGTATGTGACATGGTATAAGAAGCACTTAAACCTATATGCGTATTTCGTACCGGCCCCTCCGGCGGAACGACATAGTCACCACATGCGGCCAACTCGCAGGCCCATGGGTGGGGCTCGCAACACCCAATAGATCTATCACTCATGCCCCTCGGTCCTTATACAAGGATTAATGGTCTTAAGCTAATGGCCTACCCATTCACGTGATCTAGCAGTACATTTCCTTAGCTAATCATACTATGGTAATTGTTTGTAAGCAGTATGTAACATGTATTTCACCCCCGAAGTTATAAAACTGAAAACAGTTAAAAGAAAAGGGGGACATGAACTCACAGTTTTGCATTCCTTGTATCCGATGTAACTCAAAGCTTCCTCTAGAATGCACGACTACCTACATGCGTACTACGGTCCGTTAGACGAGCGGGTTGTGCCTTGCCTTAGTATTAATTAGTGCCCTTGTGTTACGTTTTAAAGTGTCTTTGGTAGTATTCCAAGTACGTAATCATTTGTTAAAATAATAAATATTTTAACTTTAAATTATGTTTAATTTTGGAATAATCGCAAAACAATATTTTGTAACAATACTTCTCAAGTATTTATATTCGTATTTCCTTCCCAAGGATGGGGGTATCTCATACATGTATTTTCGTATTCTTGTATTTGTATATCTCGCCATGTATTGGCGTCGTATTCAGGTGTGTACGTATTTCCTTAATAAACATCCAATATATATTTCCAAAACAATGTATTTTCAAGTCTCACTTTAGGGAACATATAACTCATTTTGTCAAAAAATATTGTATTTCAAGAATATATATATTTTTCTCAAAAATCATATATCTCCTAAATAATTCCAAGAAATCATATATTTTTAATCGCCAAAAATTATATTTCTCCTTCTTGTCAAAATATGACATAACTTTGTGATGATTGTGAAAATCCCATTTTCATTCTTTCGGTGTCCAAAATATTATTTACCAAAAATATATTTATAACGTATTTTCCGGAATATTTGTAAGTTACGTTCTTTCGTTCGGTTTCACAATATTATGTGTGTAACTTGTATAATTATTCCATGAGATTTTTGGTAATATTTTGGATTGTAATTTCTTGGTATTTGTCAAGTTATATTATTTCATCCCTAGAATAATATAACTACTACACAAAGTATACAAGTACTCACACACATCATGTCTTTAATGTAAATATATATTTACCCATTCTTATTTATAAAAACCAACCTCCAATACTTGTATTTTTGTAACAAAAATTATGGCAAAGTTTATGTAGAAAACCCATGGTTAAAATACACTTATAAATACTTGTTTGAAAATATTTTTCTAAGTGAAAATATATTTATAACGTATTTTCCGGAATATTTGTAAGTTACGTTCTTTCGTTCGGTTTCACAATATTATGTGTGTAACTTGTATAATTATTCCATGAGATTTTTGGTAATATTTTGGATTGTAATTTCTTGGTATTTGTCAAGTTATATTATTTCATCCCTAGAATAATATAACTACTACACAAAGTATACAAGTACTCACATACATCATGTCTTTAATGTAAATATATATTTACCCATTCTTATTTATAAAAACCAACCTCCAATACTTGTATTTTTGTAACAAAAATTATGGCAAAGTTTATGTAGAAAACCCATGGTTAAAATACACTTATAAATACTTGTTTGAAAATATTTTTCTAAGTGTTTATATTTTTAGAAAATTTTGCCATAGTTTCCCCTAAAAATGGAGGTGTCCATGCTTTTAAAGCATATCATTTTCTTTTTAAAATCATCACAACAATTAACAATTCAATCAACAATTCCATCAACACTTACCTAGTGCCAAAATTATGTAATTTTCCTAACATCATGAACTTGAACTTTCATAAAAACTTGTAGTAAGTTGGTAGTGTGTTTAGTGAGTTTAGTTACCCTTTGAAATATATTTACTTCTTTGAAGACCTCATTTTTAAAGAAGTTGGGTGTTTACAACTTCCAAACACATTTTCTAAAAATGCTTCTTTATGTAATCTTTTGTTACACAAGTGTTCCTACACTTGTTTAACCCTTAAAAATAGTGTTTGTTTATGTAAGAACCAAGATCCACTAAAACTCATATTTCAAGCTTGGTTCTTTTGGAAAACCATTCATAAATTTTAAATCTATATGATTATTAACTCACTTTGATTATTATTTTTCAAGAAAACAATATATCTTTTCAAGTTCATGTCTTTCATGAGGATGATTTATAATTCTCTAACATTTTCATCCTCTCATCTTGCTAGATTATGTTTTCAATCATGATCTAGCAAGATCATATAATGATCTACATCATTTACACAAACAAAATATCACAACAACACTAAACAACATGATTCCTTTAAGTTTTCTTATAATTTCAAGCTTATGTTCATGTTTCAACTTCTTGTTTCTTAGTGTTCTTTATGATAATCATCTTGTAACATCTTTTAACCACTTAAAATAGATGTAAAATGAAAGGAGTTGTGTTCTTACCACTAGCTCAAGGCTAGGGATGATCAAGAAGAGAAAACAAGTGGATAAAAGCAAACGGTGAAGGTCTTTCCACTTACGAAGGTTCCAAGCTTCCTAATGATGCTAGAGACACCTTGTGAACACCTTAGAATGCTTGATAATGGAGTGAAAATGGAGATGGTGTGATGGTGAATAGTGGCCGTGAGCTATGGGGGTGTTGGAGGAGGTTCATGTTGTGTAGGATGTGTTGAATGAAAGAGAATGAAACAATGCATAATACTGAGGTGGTGATGAAACCCTTTCTAATGAGCGCAAGACGCTATCCGATGAGCGCAAGACTTGGAAAGAATCTTGGGGTAAACATAATGAAACTCTCTTTCATGTTCGTCAGGAGCTTATAAATGCCAAGGCAGCAATTTCTGCGTTGGCTAAAGAGAAAGCTGAGGCTATTGCGGCTGCCCAAGGGGCCAAGGAAGCAGAGGTTCGTCTTGCCAAGGCTCTGGAAGAGGCCAAGGAGGCGGAGGCTCGTGCTGCAAAAGCTCTTGAAGGGGCAAATGTTGATCGCACCAAGTTAAGCAAAACTATCTTGGACCTTCAGGTATAAGTTTTTCCTAACTTTGAAATTGTGTCACAAGTTTGTTGATTCTTTTTGTATACTTCTGATTCCTTGTTTAAAAGGCTGAAATGCGGACCCGGGGGGTCGCTATTGAGGAAATCTCTGCCAGTGCTGCTGAAGCTGAAGTGCGGGCAAGAGAGGCTGAAGAGGCTAGGGATAGCCACGCTTCTTCACTTGAGTTGCTCAAGGCTGATCATGAATGGATGCGTATGCGCGGGATCGGGCATGTAAGTATCCGTTACCTTGTTATTTTTGTTGTAGGTTTGCCTTTGATAACCATTATATTCATGTTTCGCAGATTGTTACTGCCATTCTTGACGCACCCGAGACCGTAGCAGGTGTTAACGAGATCAGGGAGCGTGCCCGGGATGCTGGTTTCAAAGCTGGCTACAACCGTTGTATTAGTCATTTGAACGTTGCAGCGCGTGGTGGGCTTACTGATGAGCAGTCTGGGTTTCATGGCGTGGACACTGAAGCGCTTCTTGCTGCTGCGGTTAAGGAGTTTAATGAAACAACCCTCACAGATCTTGAAGAACTTGAAAAATGTCTAGAATCGGAGGATTATGTGGACCGCTTGCGAGTCTTATACGCTGATGAAGATGAAGATGAGGAAAAACCAGATGTTGAGGGCACGGATGGTGCGGGCCCTAGTGGCACAAAGGAAGATTAGATTGGCCTGCGTGCCTTTTTTGTTTCCTTATGTAACCGTTACAAAACTTTATGTAAATTCCTTGTGCACCGCGCAGGTGCAGGAATTTTTTGAATATAAAGAATTGTTGTTTCAATTTTTACAAGTGTTTTTAGGACTTGCATGTTTGAATTTGTACGCGTTTAGTGTTACTGTGAGTAATACTAAATCTGTAATTGCCTTTTGCATATCTAGGTGATATGCAAGTATGAGGATTTGTCTCTGGTTAGACAAACAGTATTGCCATTGCTGGCCTATTACAATAGTTGTGTGTGGTTACCATTCTGTGTGGGTATCACGAAGGAAGATTTTGCTAATCTGTTTTTGTGTATACCTCAGAGTGGAACACGCATTTGTAATAGAAATAAATAAACAATATTGCATTGAATCGTCTATTTATTTATTTGCAAATGGCCCGCAGCCCAATAGATTACATGCAGAAAACATGGCTTACATATAACAGCGTCGAAGTTGCTGTGCGTTCCATGTGTGTGCGATAGTTTCGCCTTCTAATGTTTGTAGTTTATACGCGCCTTTGCCCAGGACCTCTTGGATGAGGTACGGTCCTTCCCACTTGGGGGCAAGTTTCCCTGGGCGTTCTGCGTTGGATGTTTCGTTGTCACGAAGGACGTAGTCTCCAGGGTTGAAGGTACAAATGCGAACGCGTGCATTGTTGTACTTTTCCAACTTGGTTTTGTACTTGGCCTCGTTGATGGCAGCGTTTTAGCGCCTTTCTTCCAAGAAGTCTAAGTCAACCCTGCGTTCCTCATTGTTGTCCATCTTATTGATGGCCAACATTCTAGGTGAGGGGAGGCCTACTTCCGCGGGGATCACCGCTTCAGTACCGTAGACCAGGCTGAAGGGGGTCTCGCCGTTGTTTGTTTTTGGGCTTGTCCTTTGTGTCCATAAAATACTTGGGAGTTCATCAACCCAGCCGCGTCTGGCTGTTCCCAACCGTGCTTTGATGCCTTCGACTAAGCTTTTATTGATACTCTCGACTTGGCCGTTCCCTTGCGGATGCGCCACTGAGGAGAATATGTGTTCAATGTTTAGCTCTTTTAGCCATTTTTGAAAGTCGTCGGCAGCGAAGTTGGTACCGTTGTCGGTGACGATGCACATTGGTAGACCGAAACGGCAGATGATATGTTCCCACACGAATTTCCTTGTTATCATAGCGGTGGTTGATGCAAGTGGCTTTGCTTCTACCCATTTTGTAAAGTAATCAACAGCTACTATGATAAATTTCACTGCTCCTGGTGCGTCTGGAAATGGTCCCACCACATCAATTGCCCATTTCTGGAATGGCCATGCGGTGGTGACGGGGATCAGGTTGTTCTTGGGACGCAAGGTCTTGGGAGCATGTCGCTGACAATTGAAACACTTGCGTAAGACTTTGACTGCGTCCAGGTGCATGCCCGGCCAATAATATCCGGCGTTCATGATTTTGGCCACCACCATGCGTGGTCCTGCGTGTATGCCACATATCCCTTCGTGAATTTCGTTGATAAGGTATGTGGCATCTTGGGGGTTGACGCATCGTAGGAGTGGCCCCAGGTATGATTTACGGTATAAGATACCGTCTCCCATTTGGTAATGACACGCTTTGTGTTGCAATTTGCGTGCCTCTGCTTTGTTTTCGGGGGGTAACACCTGATTGTAAGTATGCAATGAGCGGTGTCATCCAGGAAGTTGTACCGTACTGGATGACATTGCTTTGGCGCAGGGGTACCGAGGGATTTTGCAGAATTTCGATGCGTACCTCTTTTGCCAGGTGTTGGAAGCTGGTGGACGCAAGTTTTGATAGTGCGTCCGCGGGTTTATTTTCACTCCTGTTGATGTGGCGAATATTGAAGGAGGTAAACTTTGACTTCAGTTGCAGGGCTTGTTCGAGACAGAGGATCATGGTATCCCCCTTTGTGGCATAGTCACCGCGTATCTGCCCTGCAACTAGTAGTGAATCGACGTGTGCTTCCAAATGTTTGACGTCGAGTTTAATTGCTAAACGCAACCCTGCCAGTAGAGCCTCATACTCTGCTTCGTTATTCGTACTTTCGAAATCGAGGCGTATTGCGTAGGTTAGCTCTTGGCCATCGGGGCTGACAAGTCGCAAACCTGCGCCAGAACCATCTTCGTTGGATGCACCATCTGTAAATAATGCCCAGGTTTCTGTGGAGGATGGTTGTGATACAGGGTTTTGTTCCTCTTCGCATTCTTGGATGCGGTTTGCTGGTATTTCAACGACGAAGTCAGCCAAGACCTGGCCTTTGATTGCGGGGCGCGGCTTATAGTTCAGTGAAAGCGCGCCCAGCTCGATTGCCCATTTTGCTAACCTCCCAGAGATGTCGGGTTTTGATAGGATCGGGCCGATCCTATAGTTGGTTAACACTGTGATGACGTGGTTTGCAAAGTAACGTCGTAAACGTCTCGATGCGTGCACTAGTGCCAGTACCAATTTTTCCATGATGGAGTACCTTGTCTCTGGGTCGTTGAGCATTTTGCTGATGTAGTAGATGGGTGTTTGGACTCCTTCCCGCTCCACTATAAGTACCGCGCCTACTGCGTTGTCCGCGGCAGACAGGTATAAGATCAGTGGCTCATCTTTTCGTGGTGCGGTTAAAGTTGGGAGTTGGATCAAACACTCTTTCATTTCCCGGAAAGCTTTTTCGGCCTCTGCGGTCCATTGGAATTGTTCCTTTTTTAGACAGCTCCGCAGGGTCTTGATGAAAGGGTAAGACTTAGCTGCATGGTTGGCTAAGAATCTATTGAGTGCGGCTAGCCTACCGGCTAGTCGTTGCATTTCCTTCATCGTAGAAGGCAATGGCATGCGCTCGATCGCCTGAACTTTTTCCGGGTTCACCTTGAATCCATCTTTGGTTACGATGAATCCAAGGAATTTGCCTTCTTCCATTCCAAACGAGCATTTCACTGGGTTGAGCTTCATGTTAACGCTTCGCAGAGTTTGGAATGTTCTTTCGATGTCGTCGAGCATGGTGTTTTCCTCCATGCTCATGACGACCAGGTCGTCCATATAGATTTCGACACTTTTGCTGATTTGACCGCGAAAGGTGTCGTTCATCAACTTTTGATAGGTTGCGCCCGCGTTGCGCAGCCCGAACGACATTTTGGTGTAGCAGTAATTCCCGGTAGGAGTGCGGAATGCCGTTTTATCTTCATCGTCGATTGCCATTTGTACTTGGTGATAGCCTTTGTAACAATCGAGGAAGCACTTCCATCGAAATGGTGCGAGGTTGTCGACCTTCTCGTCGATCTCTGGGAGTGCGTAACAATCCTTGGGGCAGGCCTTATTAAGGTCTTTGTAATCGACACACATGCGCCAGCCCCCGCTTGGTTTCTCTACTATGACTGGGTTGGACAGCCAAGTCTGGTATTTCACTTCCCGCAGGATGCCTGCGGAGAGCAGCTCTTGTACCTGCTCTTCCATCGCTGCGTTCTTTGCTGATCCGAGGTGGCGTTGGCCTTGGATCACGGGCTTGATACCTGGCATGGTATTCAAGAAGTGTTGCGCAATTTCGCGTGGTACCCCTGTCATATCTTTGGGTGTCCACGCGAAAATATCTTGGTTTCTGAAGAGGAGTTGCTTCAGGCGCGCTCTGATGGTAGGTGTCAAGGCATGGCCCAACGTGACTGTTTGCTCTGGGTGTCTTGCATTAAGAACCCATTTTTCTGGTTGAGTGTTGGGGGTAGGCCTTGCTACCTTTGTCGGACGCAGTTCGTCCGTAGACATGACTTCTCTTTGGGCGTATATTATCGCGATCCCCGTTTCGGTTGGAAAACCGATGGCAGAGTGGGGGACGGATGTTATCATGTTGAAGTCGCCTTGGGACTCCCTCCCGAGAATTACGTCATACTTTGAGGTGTGAGGTAAAACCATGAAGTTCACCTCCTCCGTCCTTGTGTGCCTTCCGTTGGTGAGGCGCACGGGGAAGGTAATTTGTCCCAAGGGGAATACGGTTTCCCCTGAAAATCCGGCCAACGGGTAGTCCGCTGGCTGCAGTCGATCTTTGTCTTCTTGATCGAACTGGTTGAAGCATTGCTCGTATATAATATCGGACGTACTGCCCGGGTCGATGAACAATCGCTCGGTGCAGTAGTGAGCTAGGTGCCCAGTGATAACCATGGCGCGCCTATCGCGCGGTCCGCCTCGGACTTTTGGAAAGACGACTTGCTCGTCCTTCCAGTCATTGTCCGGTCTTCTTGCCGCCTTACGCGGTCTTCCTTTTCCTCCATTGATCATGTGGGTAGAGGCCACGTACATGGCCCTTTTACCCGTGGAGGTGCCCTCATTGTGGGGAGTGATGCGCTTGGTAGCTTTTTGTGCGCCTGTCAACAGGTGTTGCAGTTTCCCCTCTTTTAGGGCTCGCTCGATCTCCAGTCGGAGACTGATGCAGTTTTTCGTGGTGTGGCCCGAGTCCTTGTGATACTCACAGTATAGTGCGAGATCTTGATTCTTTTTGGACTTCATTGTTTGGGCCGGTCTCAGGAATTGCGCATCCGTGAGGAGAACGTCGCTTGGCAACTAGTTGATCTCAGTCCAGCTACGGTCCCGAGACTCTTTCTTTGACGCCCGGTTTTCTCGTTGGGCGTTAATTGTAGCCCTTGCGTCGGGCTGGTTGTTCCGGGGGACATATGGCTTGGGATCGCTGCCGCGATTCCATGTGTCCCTGTTGCGCTTATTGCTGCGCTTGGATTCTTGTCGGGAAGACTGGCCTTCCACTAGGGGTTGTGCCTTTGACATGTGCGGTCTGAGAGACCGCTGCGTTTGGGCATATGTTTTGACCTTAGCCATGACATCTTCCCACTTCTTAGGCAAGCCGTTACCGCCAGAAATATTCATAACCATTTGTTCGTCTTTGACCACAACAATGAAATGGTTACGTGCCATCTGGTTGTCAACGTCGCCTATCTCTAGGATCTCGTTATTGTAACGGACAACGAATGCGTCAAGCGATTCGTTGTCTCTGCGCCAGATGTTCATGACGTCCATTGAATCACGTTCATGGTGTCGTTGCTGGCTAAAGTGCGCGAGGAACTTTTGTTGTAAGTCCTCGAATGAGGTCAGTGACCCTGGTGGCAGAGAGTTGAACCATGCCCTGGCCAGACCTGTTAGGGTCTGTGGGAAAAAATGGCACCAGGTAGGTTCGTCCCACTTACCGTTGCACCAAGCGCCGACGAAGATGTTGTTGTGGTCATCTGGGTCGGTCGAGCCGTTGTACTTCCCAATGTTCAATGGGAATTTTGTGGTGGTGACATCGGCGTTGGCGATTTCTGGGACAAACTTAGAGTTTTCGGCCGCAGACTTTGGCCTATAAGGTTTGCCCTGGTGGTGCTTTGCAGCACGGAGGTATGTGTTGCGGGGTTGATTGGGAGGAACATAGTTGCGTCCGCCCGGTCTACTGTTGGTGGAATGGGACTCCCCGCGGTATGTACTGTCATCTGGATCAGTATGGCCATACCCTTCATGGTGGGACTGTGGTCCCAAACGACTATGAATGTTTGTGTCGCGGCGATTTGTAGATTGCCGCCTTCTTTCTTCGTGGGGGCCTAAACGGCTATGTACGGAGTCCCTGCGGCGGGACCCGTACGAGGAATCGTCTTCATTGAGTGTGCGGACATCACAATAAGAGGAGCCGCGGTCCTCCTGCCTGCTTCTGGAGGCTGGATGTGTGGGGGCCCTGTCGTCGTATCGTAAAACACGACCGGCAGGTGTCCGAGGTATCGGGGTAGGTCCGATACCTCCTTGTTCGTCTGCACAAGCTCTGTTGTACGTTGCGGCCAGAAGGGCCGCTTGTTGGTCATACCAGGTATGAGGATTCATGCCTGGAGGTATGACAACAGTGTATTGTGACAGATCGTGTCCAAACGTAAGGGATGCGCCCCCTTGTGCTGATGTGCCAATGTGTTGGGCATTTGGGCCTAGGGGAATGGTTCCCGCATGCCCTTGGTTTGCGGGGTTTAGGTTATCCCCGGTAGTGTTGTTTTGACGATCAGACATCTTTGGAAAGAAAAGGATGATTGGAAAAAGTGCTAAGAGTAGCGGTGGGCGCCAATGATGAAACAATGGTTAACCTGGTAGGGTTAACTCACTGGTCTCGTCAAGAGGGTTAATCCCTTCTTTCCGAGGATCGCTGGCTGGATCGTCTGGTGGTGGGTTTCCTGCACAAGGAAACAAACCGTGACTCGTAACAAGGAGGATGGGGTGGGGGGTGCTCCTTGTTACCACTCTCCGGCATGAGAATCAGTAATTTGCTTGGGAAGCAAAGTATGATAGTAGTAGTATTGAGAGAGTTCAGAAGTGATACCTCAAACCTGGTTTGGGGTGAGTATTTATAGCTGAGGAGTGAAGGAGGGTAGTTGAGTAGCTAGCCTGACATCGCACAGCTATTTGCAGGTGTGTCAGACCTGTCGGACACTGTGGTGATGACACGTCCTGCTGTGGTGTTGCCACGTCCTGCTGTGGTGTCAGACTGTTGTACATACGTGGGCCAGTAGGAACCTGTTCCCAGTGCCACTTGCACTGTGGTGTCAGGCCTACTTGCTTAGAAGGCAGGATGCGGTGCCAGGCCGCATCGCTGCTTGCGGTCATTGGATGATGTTCCCGCATTGGTTGTTCCATCCATGATTTACGCGGGATGCGGTGCCAGGCCGCATCGCTGCTTAGTGACTGTTACTGTTGTCAAGATCCCTTGTCGTGACGAAAATGTTCATAGGATGCGGTGCGAGGCCGCATCGCTATGCGTAACATTAGTTTCCGTCCTTAAGGTAAGTCTTCTCATCAATGGATAGATTGGACCGCAGTGTTCGCGTGTGCCCACGCGGACACTGGAGAGTTTATTGCTGTTGGAGGTTTTTTGATGAGGGTAATGGTCATTCGCGGTCGTGCTGACGTGATATTTGGGACCATACCCCTTCAGGTGGGTAACCACAAAACCGAATCAAATCTTATTCACATCAGGTGCATCCAAGAATGTATTTCAACAACAAGAACCCAACGGTTAAAAGGTATGTGTTCTAGCATTTGATGTCGAAGGTCACGAGACGTATAGATGTATGATCTTGCGGAACTTAGTTAACAGAGGTGTAACAAAGGAGTTTTTAACCAATGGATTCTCAAACAATCGGTCACAATATGCAAACGAGTTTCACAAACCATAGCATCCGCTATATGAACTCATAATCAACAACTCGAATGTGATAGTAACATGAAAATGATCTGTCAACTTTCAAACAAATACATGGATAAAATAGTGTGTTGACATTCTTAAATTGCGAAAATACACCGAATGGAACACAAGCGAATCTGGTGCATTGTTGTCTTAGTTCGTAGTTGCATTAGGAATGTTTAAATGACAAGTTAAACAAAAGTATGTGTAGTTTTGAATGAAATGGTTGACCATGATTAGCACAAGCTACAAATTCGAACCGACACCACGAGGTGTCGTAATTGACATAATTCAATAATAGTGGTGACTGAACAAGTTCACCGTGTTTGAAATCAAATGGAAGTGCACTGAAACAATCTGAAGATTTTGATTTGCACAATGTCATAGAGTTTTCAATTGAATACGGAACATCAAAGAATCACTGTTTCTGATCGAAGATGAAAAAGTAATAAGTACCTCAAGGCATTTGATTGATAATGAAAGAATCGCTAGGAGGTACATCGTGACATGAAATGAACCTATGTACCATTGTCTTAACACACAGCTGTGTTGAGACCGCTTTAATCATGACAAACAAACGGATTTAGAGTAAGTCAATAAATAATTAAATCCGTGTATGAGGTGCGTAACAAAATTAGCGCAAGCTTCAATTTTGTGAATGCATCACCACAAGGTGTCGAAACCAACAAACGATTTAGTGGAGTCGTAGACCAAACAAATCCACTATGACTTGAAACAAGAGAACCTTTGCAAAAATAGATTCGAATATGATGCTCTCAATACGTCATATGGCATTTTAAATTGAATATGTGACATGGACAAGTTTGAGCAATTGAACTTGGTTTCAGCACAATCTGACAATAAACGTATGTATTGTCAAAGGGAATCTCAGAATGGTTACAAAGATAAACCGTGAATGTAAATTGGAAGGTAAAGGAGTTTCAAGAAAGTGTGTTGACTTGATAGCAAAGGAGCCAACAATTACAATAATGTAGGTTATTCGAATCATAACCAATAGTTAGCTTTGGCAAAATTGTATTTGAACTTCAATGAAGCATTTATTCGAAACGAAACCACATGCGTAGCAAATGGTTCATGTGTGACATATAAGTTTCCAGGTAATGAAACAATGAGTATTTGCTAAACTGGAGAAATGACTAAGTATCGAAGCAGATGTGTGTTCGCTCTCAGCGAAGAAAATTTACGTTATGCAACTACCATTAAGGGGAGTAGAGAGGCAAGCATCTAGTAGCTAGAAGCAAAAATGGGAATTTCAACAAAAGAAATTTGAGTACTTTCTGCTTGGTTAACTGAAAAAGCATATATATCAGGATAATGGGGTTTGCTTGAGTCAATAGGTGTGGTTCCTAAGCAACAACCTTTACGAGTTTGGACCTGGGTTCCCAAAGGTTCTAAGTACATGTTTTCTAGATTCTCAAAGTTTCGTATTCTGTGTAAAACTGTTTTGTGCATCGTGTAGGAACCACTATTTTTGTGTACGTTTAAAATAAGTTATTGTCCCACAATTTCCCTGGTATACTTCCTTCTTGAATTTACAGCTAATGACGCTCGATCATCGATCAGTCGTGAAATAGTAGTTGGACCCTCTCAGTTAGTTAAATAAGTAATTCGTTAATCCTTAGCATGAGTCACCGACTCCGGTTGGTTAGCTCGTTCGGCTCCTAGTAGTTTGGCGTTCGTACGAAAACTATCGTCCTTCTCTTTGACGAGCAAAACTGGGGTTAACCAAAGCGGGATACTTGGTCTGTTATATTCCTTCTCTATCAACTACTGAAGCTACACTGACAATCCTTGCCTCTTTGAGCTTAGGTTCTTCGGCTTCCTGTCCACGACATGAGCCAAGAAGGCGTTGCATTCTTTTGCACAAAACTTTCGTGTCTTCAATGACTGATAACCCATAGGGGCTTATCATGCTCCATGAATTATGATCGTTTCTCCGTTCGTCATCGGGATGCGGATAACAATCTCCGTTTGATTGCTCGACAACCAGTACATCCCAATTATCACGTCGAAGCTTCCCTTAAGCTAGTTTTATCGAGTACTGGATATATATCTTAGTTACTACTAAAACAAGTATATTCTGAAGCTAAAATTTGACAACAATATCAAATAACATAGACGCATAACATTGACTACTATGAGGCATACCGATGATCATGTTTGAATCCTGGTGTGCTTCCCTAGTTCCGGTGTTAGACATTTTTCCCACGATCTTGCTTGGTCTCCCTTGGGCAATCCTTCCTAAAGTGCACCATGTCGCTACAGTTAAAACACCCTTGACCTTTCTTTCCACGCCCCTTCTTATGCCAACACGTTTCCCTGTTGTGCCCCACTTTGCCACAGTTGTCACACTTTCCATTTTTACATCGCCCGGTATGATGTCGTAGACACTTGTCGCATTAAGGTAGTTTACCCATGTACTCTTTTCCCTTTTTGGCCTTGTTGTTGCTATTCGTCTGAGTACCCAGCTTGAAGTTTGCGAACTTTCTCTTGTTGTCTCCAGATGACTCCATATAAGTCTCCTTTTTCTCCTCTGAGGTTGAAAATTTTCCTAGTCTAATTGCTTCTTTAGTGAGCGCCACACTTAAGTCGATATCTTCGGTGATTGTTGGAGGTTTAGATGTTGTCACCACGCTTAGAATCTTAGGTGCCAATCTCCCGATGAAACGTTCGTTTTTCTTAAACTCTGGATCTACCATGTAGGGGACAATACGCGACAGAAAATGGAATTTCTGCACGTACTCAGCTATCTTTGGACCTTCCATCTTTAATTTCCAGAACTCAGTTTCCATCTTCTGGCTTTCTGCCCTCTAACAGTACTTCTTATGCATTAGTTTTTTCAGTTCATCCCATGTCAAAGCATACGCAGCAGCCTCGCCCAAGGTCTGAACCTGGAGGTTCCACCATGACAGAGCCCCATCTTGGAACAGTCTGGAAACGTACGTGACCTGATGCTCTGGGGCGCATTTGCTCACACGTAAAACAGAATCTGACTTCCAAAACCAACGTACGAAGGCTACGGCACCCCCAATGCCGTCGAAATTCAGGGGCTTGCAGCCGAAGAACTGCTTGTAGGTGCAGCCTGCGGCATAAGCAACTTCATTCGCGTAAGGCATTAGCAAAGCACTCGTAGAAATGTCCAAACGTTTTGTAATGTGTCTTAAGTGACTAATCATTACCGTTGGGTGGGTTATTTCCTGAGATGCCTCCGCTGCGCTCGGAGCGAAGGGCCTCGTACTGTGCGATGGCCAGTAAGATGTGCTCTTGTATTTCCGCCTCTGTTGTCGGTAGAGGGTTGTTGGTATCGGTGTTTCCTTGAATCGACATCTTCCTAGAAGAAGATCGGTTAGGTCAGGTCTTATTAAAGACGTGAGCACAAAAGCATCTACTTAACGAATGAGACCCAGGAGGTGTGTATATATACATATATAAGCAATCGTTATATCAATCAATCACATATCATCACAATTATAGCACAACTTATAGATAGGATCATGTTTAATGAGAAAATAACAGGTAATCACGTAGCATCATAATCACAGCACACATATACAGATCAACAACGTGCTTAGCGAGGGCATAGCGGCTGAGCTTCCATCAGTCATTGACCAGGAAGTATTGTTATATGTTTAATGGGGAATGTGACAATTGAGCTTTCATTATTTTCTGACCACAATTACGTTGTCTACAAGGCGTATCACATCAAAAGGGACACAGGGTCACCCTACCCTCATCCAATAGGTCTATCAGTGTACCAAAATCACGTGGTCAAAAGTAGTCTTCAAAAGTCTTCACAATCTAGGCTTATTTGTAGTGTCTTTTCCCCAATAGTAATGCAATCCGCATAAAACCAAAAGCCAATTATACTGGTGTCTGAGGTGGAGGAGTGAAGAAAAGCAAACTGCTAACATCTGTGACTCTCTCCTCGAGCTTGGATATACAGCGAAGTAAGTATCCGGTCTGCTGCTTGATAGTAAAGAAACGGGCATCAAAACCAAAGAAGGTGTGATAGCAGCAGGTGAGAGTGTAAAAGGAGACGGTGATGAATGTGGAGGATCAAAGTATACTGGCATAGACAGGGTGGAGGACGTGATGTCAGTTCAAGCTCCAAAACTCTGTGACTCACATCCTTAAACTGTAGCTGATGTAACAGGAAAAACTCATCCCGTGTGTAGCTTCCATAATGTGAGGGATGGTAGGGGGTCTACAATCGTCATAGTGTGCGGTAGGGTCCATCGGACTGACTCGTCCAGCGGTGAAGTAATGAATAGTACAGCCTGAAGAATTTGTGGAAAAGCTGTTGATACAAAAGGATTGTTATGCAGGTGCTGGCGAAAGGTACCTCCCCTGGATGGGGTATGGGTATGTCTTGAAGAAACCAATAGGCAAATCGGTGCAATGGAAGTCGGACTCCACAGGAAGAAAGGAGCAACCTCGGCGGGTGTGGGTGCGGGTGCAGGAACAAATGTCTCAGCAAAAGAGGAGACCATCAGGTGCAGGTACTGGGTCTGGTATAAGGGGTGCAATTTCTGGTTAACCAAATGAAACATGGCCAAGATTAGGAATCGACTCAAAATCGACAGGCGCATCATCAGGCTGACTCAAAAGGAACTGGAGCTGTCTCAGGAGTAGGCTCTCGGTCGCGTGGAGGTATGGGGTCTCGAGCAGGTGATAGTGCAGTAGGCATAGCGGTGTCGTCGTCTGAGTTAGTAGCAAAAAGCGGTGACCTGACCATCTGTAAAGCTGAAAGTGTCGCAGACTCAAAGGAGTCTGAAATCGAGTGTATACGAGAATCAGATGATAGCCTGATAACAAGGGTCACAGAAGTGAAATTTGTAATAACGTTCTAGTCTAAATTTCCATCATCATGGGCGTCATCAGGAGGACCATCAATAAACATATCAACGTCATCATCAACTATTCGTCGAGTAGCCAACCTTTGGAAGGAATGTCTACAGGAGGCGCATTGTCGAGGATCGGAGCCATGGTGTGTTCACCATCGGGATGACCAGTGATGAAGTGGTCATGGACTGAAACAAGAGTGACAAGAGGATTCTTGTCAGAGAATCCATCAGCAAGGGTAAATCATCACCAAAAATATGGCAGCGCGGATAGTTTGAAGTCGTCCTCGTCCTTGGTCATCATATCAGGATCACTCTCACTGTCCGACGCAAATACATCCGGTGTAGGTGCGGTCTCATTATCTGTGGCGGCGGCCATAGGGTCATCAACGTCTGACAACTCGCTTTCTAATCAAGGTGACATGTGTGCCGGTACATAATAGACATGGCATGTATATCCATAGTAATCACTAACAATTAGCGTATGCAAACAAAAGTAATCTATCATGTAGTCATGTATTCACATTATTCTTCATGAAACTTTCTATTCTTCCTAGTCTCCCAAACTCAGACTAAAACACCCAGTCTCTCAGACTAAACACCCAGTCTCTCAGACTAAACACCCAGTCTCTCAGACTACACACCCAAGTCTCTCAGACTAAAACACCCAGTCTCTCAGACTAAAACCTCCCCAGTTTCTCAACCTGAGCTACCCAGTCTCTCAGACAAATTTTTCCCCAGTCTCTAAGACTGAACCTCCCCAGTCTCTAAGACTGAACCTCCCAGTCTCTAAGACTGAACATCCCCAGTCTCTAAGACTGAACCTCTCTAGTCTCTAAGACTGAATTATGAACATAAGTTTTGAAATGTGTTTTGTGCCCTTTTGTTTTGTTTGTAAAAAAATGTTTGTTCCCTGAATCTGGACGTTTTGTGTATGCAATGTAAACATATTTGAAAATGTTTTCGTGAGAGCCCTAATGATCGTAGTCTAGACTCGAGAAAGAATCCTAGTTCGCTACGATCGAAGCTCTGATACCAAGCTGTCACACCCTGACTTTTGCGGAAGCGTGATTATGGTGTGACTTTCTTAATATCATTGCATTCAATCATAACAACAGCTATATGATAAAACCATTGGTTTGTCATCCATTGAATAAGTTTAAGACATAACAACATTGTTTAAAAATGTAGGCTTCAAATTCAAGTTTTACAATCATGCCAAAATGTTTATAAGTTCACTAAGGACTCATCGAAAGATATTAAATAGCACCAAGGGTTGGGAGACGTGTCTCGTCCAGGAATAAGACACACCGACCAAACCCAAAGACCATGGATGACATCTTTATGTCAAACGCAACATAAAAACTCCCAACACCTGCCAGACCCACTTATTAGTTCCCTGAAATACATGTAGTTTGAAAAACATCAACAAAAGTTGAGCGAGTTCACGTGTTTAGTATATGTGCACGAATCATCCTTGAAAACCTTTGTATGTATGTATGTACTTGTAAACTGGTATGAAGCAATAAGGAAAAAAACAGATCAATTAATGTGCACCTAATACATTAATGTATGTGACATGGTATAGGAAGCACTCAAACATGTATGCGTATTTCGTACCGGCCCCTCCGGCGGAACGACATAGTCACCACATGCGGCCAACTCGCAGGCCCATGGGTGTGTGACACCTGTGTCACTGCGACCATCAAACAATTACCAAACCAATGAAATATTGTATTTCATACTTGGGATTTGTATAAATATGTGTATCATTTGCACATATCAATTCGTGTTCGATTCCAAACTCTAAATCGTTTTCTGGAAGGTTATACGCGCACCGATGCGTAAATATAACCAGTTTAATGCAACGAACACTCCGGAATAGTGAAATAGGCTTAACATACCTTAAATAACCTTTACATAACTTAGAAATAAGTTTCAAAGGCTTTGGTATGGCAAAATCAAGTTAAATCGCTTACAGGGACTAAAGTTGACAAACTGCGAAAGTATGCCAATTTGAACTGTAACAAACATTCCGGAACACGGCCATAAGTTAAACATACCATAAATATCCTTTACATAGCTTAGAAATAGGCTTTGAGGGGTTCGGTGTTCTAAAATAAACTTTTGGGTCATTCAGGGACTAAAAGCGTCAAAAAGTGCACAAGTTTGCATTTTCGCGCATAACTTACGTTCTGAATACATCCGGACATCCAAAAATTTATGTAAGCACTAAAACATTTTATTTTAGTGTTTGGCATGAGAAAAATCCATTCGTCGCACATTTTGGATCGTTTTTCGCGCTTATGCGCATTCCGTCGTAATTAACCGAACATCGCGATCGTACGACCAAACGAACCGACATCCGAGATATTTTTGAGCATTTTTTGAGTTCCCTATACTTTAACTTCATTTTAGAGCTTTGAAATGAGGTTAACGGGGTTCAAACACATCAAAAATAGCTTAAACGGGCTGCAGGGACCAAATATGACATTCTACCAAATTAGGTCCTTGCGCACCGCAACAATTAATTGTTACGGTGCGCAAGCAGTCCCCAAAACAGCAGAAACTTGCAGAAACTTTGAATCTGGTCCATTTCACTTGCACATGGTTTTGGGGCAATACAATGGGCTCAAATGGTTTTGTAATACCATGTTCTTGAGGTGTATTGTTGAGATCAAAGCACGGTTTCCTAGAAATGATCCTAACGGTGAACCGAACACTATAAATACCCCATGCCATCCATTGCTAAACTCACTAGAATTTTGATTTGAGAAACTCTAAGTTGAAACCATTGTTTCATACATGAGATTCTTGAATCAAGATTAGCATTCGGGGACCCTTCGTAAGTATTCTTTCGTTCTTTTATTGCTTTTCGAGTCTTTTCGAGTCTGAAAGTCAAACTTTGTTTGACTTTCTGCGTTGACCAGTTTATGGTCAATGCGAAGTTCGTTTGAACTTCGCAACGTGAGTGTAATCACGTTGGTTGTAGTCCCTTGGGACTATGCCTACTGATAACCACGTTGTCTAGGGTCGTAGGGTAAGCGATCTAATAAATCGCTTATACCTTCGAACCCGACCCATTTGGTCGATCATTAGGATCCGACCAAACACATTAGGTGACCATAGTAGGTAGGGAATAACCTTTCGAGGTTATACCTTATGGTCGCTTCGTTAAGTAGTTGTATGATAGGTAGTTTATATGCCATAGGTAAATTATCAGAATACCCTTTTCATGTATAATTGGTAATTAAGCATATGTAACCTAAACTTTTGTCACATAACTGATTATGTAACATGTTTAGGCATATAACACTTGTCATAGGACTAGTTAGACGTTCCGAAAGCGTTTCACGCGAACGACGCGTTAAAGTAGCATAAGCTACCTAAACGGGTCGCAATGGGTCGAAAGCACTTAGGTTAGGTTTCATTTAGTATGTAGGCTTTGTTAAAGCATATGACACGAGTCTCTATACTCGTTTGGTTTACAAACCCTCATTCTATCCGATCCTCCGATTTAGGTCCGGTTTATTAACATAGTTACCTATATTAGGTGCCGTTTGACATCCGTGATCTCTAGCATTGTTTGGTTGTCACTCAAGGACTACTGAGCATTCTCAAGTGAGTACATAGACCCCTCTTTTACTGTTTTCCAAACATTTTAGGGTGGAACACATGTGCCTACTTGTTACTTTCATGCTTTCCTGCTTTCATATCATATACTTGCTATGTTCATTAGTACATTTATAGTACATGATTTCATTGTTTTACATTACATTTTATACTATGTGTGCCCATTGTGTGTATACTTAGTACATTGTTTTACATTTACATTTTATGCTATGTATGTCCGTTGGTTACATACTTAGTACAATGTTTTCATCACATACTTACATTTTGTTATGACATTTGGGTTGTTTACAATGGAACAATACATTCATTAACATTAGCTACGCCGTTCGTTAGTAGGTAGTGGTACCATAGGAATTGACAACTCCCGTTCCTGAAATCCTGGGTTTGTTTGGATTGGAAGGAATGACCGAATTCGATATACATAATTTAGATAAACCTTTAAGTTGTTTAAGGGTTTATCGCCACAGTCTCAAGGCTTGGATGTATGCATTTTCACAACACCGCATAAATGTTTGTATCAGTATAGCATGCATTTGTTACACAAAACATAACTTTGATTTAAACTGTGTTTTACTTCAATACCTTGTTGTTGTGCATTTTACATATGGTTTAGTTGATAAATTTCACTTACCATACATGACATTTCTGGTTACACATTACATGATCTACATTAAACATAAACATTTTGACAGTGATATACACATTTAGTGGTTTACATTGAACATAGACATTTCGATATGGTTTACACATTAACACATGACAATTCGTTTTTACATAAACAATTCACATTGGTGGTTTGGTTTGATTAAGTGATTAAGTAACGATGCGTGTGTAATATGATACAAACATGGTGGATACGCCGCTGGTACTTCCTATATATAAGTGTTTGTATAATATTACATAGCGTAACGTTATTTAAATCATTTCAGTATAGACATATTACATTTTATACAAATAACATACTTTTCACAAGACATTGTTTTACAAAACAGTTTATTTTATACAACTCATTTTACATGGTTATTCATTTAACCTTACATTTATTTATACATATCAACTGATCTTATCGTTTTTCAAATGATTTACAAAACAAAGCAAATTACAAGGTTCATGACTAAACATTTTCTCAAACATAAGTCATGAATTCTGTTTTCACAAAACCTATGTATCTCACAGGCCTTTTTATGCTAACGTACCTATTTTCACATGTGTTTTTTTGTGACAACCCGCACTGAACCAGGTATCCGTACAACTTAATTAATGATTAATTACTACTTGATTACTGTGCTTGACTGAAATTAGCTGATAAACTGCTACCTGCATACTGATACATGCACTTACTTGCATCATACTTTATTTGCTGTCACTACATTATTTACATACTGGACCCTAGTGACAAACTTGATGCACAAAAAGCACAGTAGCACTAAACGGATACACAGTGAACATGCTGATATAACCAGCATCAGGCAAATACTGCCTCTAAGGCCTGTTAAGAGCCTCATATATTTTGGCTACACTGGTAGTGAGTGTAGGATATAAGGGTTGTGTTACCGCGTCTCTAGGGATAAGATACACTGAGTCGGATGTGCCAAAAACGTACTTTAAGTACCAAACACAGCACTTTAATAAATAAACCAGCTTCTAGCTGACTAATAAAGTGCCAGAACATGAGAAAATATTACTAGACACTTTCTAAAGTGTCGGGAAAACAAATGTGTCACTAAAAACAACAATAACGACACTTTAAAGCTTTTGTAACACTTTAACGGATTTCTATCCAACCGAACACCCGGACTTTACCCGGAACATGAAAATATTATTATTTTCACTTTTTATATTTTTCTGAGCCAGTTAGGGTCCCTGATTACCCTAACACCCGTCATAACACGCTTTATATTACTAACTAAGTTAACCACCTAAACTAACTTAGTTAACCTTAACTAAACTCCTAACTAGCTACTTAAAATCGGACCAAGGACCCCCCCCCCCCCAACCGATCGGTTACCTAGGGGGCACCACCATGTACTTGAGATCTTGCCATAATCTTGTCATGTCTAATATCTATGCTACATATGATCCAAGGGGTAATAACACTAGACTTTCTCTATAAATACACACTAGCACTTAGAAGATAATCACCACTTATCACAACACAAACCAACTCTCTCTCTTGCTCCATTTGGTTCTCGGCCGAACACCCCACCAACCGCCACCATACTTTCGGTTCTTGCCTCATCATTCCATCATCATACAAACATCACAAGTTGCGTATAAGGAGCTTTGGTGCACTCGGAACACGAAGGACCTCAACCGTTGGCTTTTATCCACGCGTTTTTCGTCACAATTCTTCCCTAGCCCCGAGCTAGAGGTATATTGTTTAAAACTCGTTTTTAAGCTTGATTAAAGTGGTTAAAAGGAATTTTATCGGTAAAATATCGTTAACATGCGTTTTGGAACTTTAAAGTCTACTAAAATCACAAAAATGGAGGTTAATAGCATATAACTTGTGTAAAAGTCGTAGGACTTGAAATTTGTGTTTATCTAGACCCGATCTATGATGTGGTAGCTCAAATCTTCGTTCAACCCGACTTTGTAAAATCATGTATCATCACATAAGCTTGTTTTTGAAAGATACAAGGGTTAAAGGTGAAACACTACCACATTTTAGAGACATGAACTTGTATAAAAGAATTTTAGTTGTGTAAAAGTGGTTTAACCGGTAAAATGGTGTTTAAAACTAGCGGATCTACGTATCCGCAGGTGGTATTTTTGAAAGACCACATTTTTATAGAAATCATGTTTTTCTAAAGATGGATCTTACACTAATAAATATGATTTTATGAACCACAAGTGTGTAGACACTTGTGAAATGGAAAGATCCGACAAATAACTATTTTTGGGAAAATGACTAGAAGTTGTAAAGACGGATTTCTCTAAACACGAGGTTTTTACAAGATTAAAGCTACTTTATATAGGATCCATATATATAAAGGTGATTTACATTATAGTTGCGGAAAAACTACAAGTTCATGCGATTATGCAAATTTACATACTTGTCGACTAGTTGTTGCGTCGGAAATTGTTTGATTGAATAAAGAAGATTGTTGATTGATTTGTTAAAAGAAAATGATACGCTTGAAAGCGTGGCCACCTCCAGTTACAGAGGAAACTCTGGCGAAATTTTCTAGAAACCTAACACTTAGACTTTTTACACAACAAGTGTTAGAACTATCTTTGGACATACTTTCGAAACATAAATTTCGCCAGCACTATATTTTACTAAATATTCGGAGGTGGGGTTTTCACAAAGATTAACGTGACAAATATATTTGTCACAACACTGTTTATGATTATTTTGTGAAATACATAAATATTATTTTAGAGTGAAAATAATATTTACAAGCGTTAATGATCCCAAAACTTTGCGAACGCTTCCACAAACATATAAGTTACACCGGTAATTACATTACCACAAGATTGATAAAACGTAACTTACGCACATGTATTATATCCCCCATCCTTGGGAAGAAGAATAACTACCAAGTGTATACGGAACATAAACACGAAATAGTTGTCTAACTATTTCCCAAAGACATAAACTGTAAAGCTAAGGCACGGCCGTCCGTCTAATAGAATTAGCACTTGTAGGTCGTTGCACATCTTACTTTATTGGAGACACTTGGTAGAGACGCGCATTCACTGTGAGTTCATGTCCCCCTTTTCTCTAACTGTTTTCAGTTTACTTAACCGCGGGGGTGAAATACATGTTACTATGATTTACGAGTACTTTACAACGGTATGTTTAACGTAAGGAGGTGTTATACGATCATGTGAGTGGATAGGAACAACATGGGGCCATTAGTCCTCATGGAGGGACCGAGGGACAGGAGCGGTAGATCTATCTGGGTGTAGCGAGCCCAGCCCCCGGCCAAACTAGAAACGGACCGTGGGGTGACTTTGTCCACATACTTTGCCGTGGCGAAATCTGCTAGGTTTGAGTCTCCCTATTTGCACTTCACATATGTCAGTGGCCTTGCAAACCATTGGTGATCACAAGTCCTCTTACAACTGCTACATACCACAACTATTTTATACTCACAAGTGTTTTACTTACTCACTTACACATGAACTCGCTCAACATTATTGTTGATTTTTCAACTCACATGTATTTCAGGAAATTAACGAGATCTGGCACGGTATGGAACGTTTTCCGCTGCACTTGTCATGGAGTCATCCGGGTTTAGGGGATGTGTCTCTTTCCTGGACAAGACACAGTCCTTAAACCACGTTTATGTTATGATTTAATTTGTAAGGTTGTGGAACAAGGTTATGGTTGTTGGTTAAAACAATGGTACTGTATTTTGATTTTCAAAACTTAATGGATGACTTGCATGGTTTTTAAATTCATATAGCTTGTTATGGTTAAGCTATGGTATTAAGAAGTCACACCACAATTAACCACGCTTCCGCAAAGCCAGGGTGTGACAGCTTGGTATCAGAGCTCTGATCATAGCGAACTAGGATTCTGTCTCGAGTCTAGACTATGATCACTAGGGCTCTCACGAAAACATTTTTCTGCATACCACTTAAGTCCAGATCCACACTTTTTACAAACAAATGTTGAGCACATTTTATTAATTATAAGTTCAGCTTGGAGGGCTGAGGATCGATCTGGAGGATCGAGAGGATTAAGGTAGTTGAGCACATTGGTGTGTTATAGGATCGATCTGGAGGATCGAGGCTTGGTCTAGGTGACCAAGATAGTGGGCTAGCAAGGCTAGGAAGAAAAGGTTCAGCCTGGAGGGCTAAGGATCGATCTGGAGGATCGAGGTTTGGTTTAAGTAAAGGATAGAGCAGTCTGGTAGACTGGATGGTATTTGGCTAGTAAGACTAGGAGGATTATGTGATGCCTTACTTGATGACTTATGTGATTATCTGATTATGTGAATTACTGTTTGTGCATACTTGTATTTATGTTACAGATACATGGATTCGGCTGATTCAGGTGGTTCAGACATCACCAACCCCATGACCATAGTATCAGACGACATAGTTCAACGAAGCACGAGGTGTACATTTCTGATACTACCGGCACAGACAATAACGACTTTCAGCCCTTTGTGCACTGCCTGAAGTCGTAGCAGAGCCTACTGATGGCCATCTTGCTGGGAATTTGCCACTGGCGGTGATCCCTGCTCCTGTGCCCCTTGCCGCTTATCTCGTTGTTGATATGCCCCCGACATTGCCTCTGAAGACGATGTCGAACTATTAAGAGGAGGACCCACTTGAGGGCAAAGCCCTCTCGCTGCTAGCATTAGACTACTGCATGCGGACGCTCCTGCAGGGGAAACTCATTCCCCTATCCCAGACTCATTTGAGTCTCTGACATCCGCGTCTTCGCACATACAGGGAATGCAGCACCACTTACACGACGCCGACCCTGATATGGCATCATCAGCTGCACCGGATCCCACACACAGCTTTGAGTTTGATCGCGATTATGAGGACAATTCTGTTTTTTCCGCCTGGTGTTGATCCAGACCATGACATTGAGTTCATGCACTTAGACCAGCCCTTGGGGGATCCTGTAACCCCTGTGATTGTTGATCCAGCTGATTTTGAGATGGAGTTTTTGATTCGAAGCTAGCCGTGGCCCCTGAGCCAGGCGTTGCTCCTGACCCCGCATTGGAGTATGACCCTGTTCATGCCAATGCACCGGCTGTTGCTCCTTGATTGATCATCTGCTTGGATGAGATAAAATTTGGGGTAACTGTGCAAGACAATTTATTATTACGGGGGCCCACGTAATAACGATTTGTAGTGCACAGGAATCCTGGTGGACTCTGCAGGCCAAGCTAATGATAACCGATGTAGCAGGAAATAACCTAAACACAAATGACCTAGGCGATGTAGCCTCGAGTTCATTCTATTACAAGCAACAAGCCAAATTGACAAGCCTATGTGAAGGCTCAGGAATTTATTTCCCCCCTTATACAGTGAGTATATTTGCGTGTGAAATGGGGTGATTACATGATGGCTTACGTTGCTATATATATACCCCATAGACAATTGAAACGTTGTCCAACCCGCTTCACGCTATTTCGACAAAAAGGGAATGTCACCCAGGCGTGACACAAACACCAGTACATTGCCAAGGACAGAAGCCGAGCTGCAAGAACGCATCTCACAGATAAATGCACGACATAAAGCCCTCCACTCTAAGTACAACGATGGCATTACTGGAGATAACCCTCCAACTGGCTGCACCTATAAACAGTTCCTGAACTGCAAGCCTTTGAACTTTGTCAGAACCGGAGGCACCGTTGCATTTGTTCGTTGGTCCGAAAAGACCGACTCCACTCTAAGAATGAGTAACTGTTCACCCCAACAGAGTGTTACCTACATCTCAGGGATATTTCTAGATGGCACACTCTCTTAATGGAACCTCCAGGTTCAGACCCTTGGCACAGACACTGCTTATGCACTGAGCTGGGACGAGCTCAAGGAAACGATTGAGAAGAAATGTTGTTTTAGGACAGAAATTCAGAAACTTGACGTAGAGTCCTGAAATTCGAGAAAGGACGAACCAGAGACTCCTGAACATGACCAGCGATCACACGACTTGTCTAGGGTCGTCCCCTACTAAGTCATTGATGATATAGTGGTGTACTTGTGAGCTTTACATTGTGGTCTCGAATTGTGGCAATACAATCGCAGTATTCTCATCACATGCGATGTTCAATCCATTGTTTATGTCCTATAGCATAAGAGGTTATGTGATTGACTTGTTGATAACATGAGATGTTATGTGTTGGTATTGTTGAATACATACGTACACTTCACTTGCTATGACCTAACCTATGTGAAACATCTTTTAGAAGATGCCGCCAAGACGCGAACCAAACATGCCAACAAATGAGGCAGAACTCCAGCAGATTATTGCTGCTGCCATAGCACAGTACGCAGCATCTCAGCCAGGAGCAAGCGGAAGTGTTAACCAAGGCAATAACAATCCACCTCACGGTAATACCACGCCATTCGAACCTACCATGAACTAGTTGGGGATTTTAGCGGTGATGCTAATGCCAAACACATGTTTTAACATACGTGCAGGATGCACCTACAAGCAGTTCTTAGACTGCAAACCAGTTAACTTCGATGGCACAGGAGGTGCAGTTGCCTTTACCCGCTGGGCTGAGAAAACCGATTCTGTGCTACGCATGAGCAAGTGTGCAGAGGATCAGCAAGTCACATACATTTCAGGGCTGTTTTTAGATGGAGCCCTATCATGGTGGAACTTACAAGTCCAAACACTAGGCGAAGCTGCCGCCTACGCCCTGACTTGGGCCGAATTGAAAGAACTGATGCGCAAGAAGTACTGTTCACGCGCAGAAATTCAAAGGTTGGAGACTGAATTTTGGCACTTAAAGATGGATGGACCTAAGATTGCGGAATACGTCCAGAGGTTTCACGACCTATCTCAAGTGGTACCTTACATGGTTACGCCAGAATACAAGCGAATCGAGCGCTTTATTTGGGGTTTGGCTCCCCAAATAATAAGCATGGTAACCTCCTCCAAACCAGCGACTATCACTGAAGCCATCGATTTGAGCGTGGCTCTCACCGAGGAGGCGATTCGTTTAAACAAGTTTGATGAAGTCAAGGCAAGGAAGACAGAGACTCACGTTGAGTCCTCAGGGGATAACAAAAGGAAGTTTTCAAACTTCAAACAAGGCGTCAGTATGGCAGTAAAGAAGGGAAAATCAGCTGGTAGTACCAAGAGAGGAAAAGGGTACCAGGGCACCCAGCCCAGATGCAACGACTGCCAACGCCACCACACTGGCCCTTGTAACGTAACAGTTTGTGAATCTTGTGGAAAACCGGGCCACACAAGGGAATCGTGTTGGGCTAGTACAGGCCGCGGAGGCCAGGGAGGATATGGATATAAGAATGATAACCGTGGTGGAAACGGAAACCGCCTAAATTTTGGAGGAAACAGAAATCGAGGCAACAATGCCAACCAGAACAACACCCCAGCTGGAAACGGTGATGGAAACGGGCAGAGGCTCGGATGTTATAACTGCGGGGAAATCGGGCATTTTAAGAAGAATTGCCCAACACTGAATCAAGCCCGTGGTAGAGTATTCCAGCTCGAAGCTAGAGAAGCACGTCAAGATCCAAATGTTGTTACGGGTACGTTCCCTATCAATCAACGCTATGCATCCGTTTTATTTGATACTGGTGCCGACTATAGCTTCGTATCACTAGAATTTAAAAATATGCTTGGGTTAGCTGCTACTAAGTTAGACATTCCCTACTCGATCGAATTAGCTAATGGAAAATTAGTTGGAGCCGATGAAGTAATCAGAGGTTGCGTGATAGAATTGGGAGAACGCGAGTTCACTCTGGATCTACTACCAGTCCAATTGGGAAGTTTCGACGTGGTAGTAGGAATGGATTGGCTATCCGGAAACAAGGCTGAGATAGTATGTCACGAGAAAGTTGTTCGCATCCCAACCGATGATGGTGAGACGATTGTGGTTCACGGAGAGAAGCGTGACACACCGCTAAGATTTATCAGCTGCTTGAAGGCAAGGAAGTGTTTACAGAAAGGATGTGTTGCTTTTCTGGCACACATTGTAGACAAGAAGGCTGCTGAGCCAACAATCGAGGACATCCCTGTCGTAAGGGAATATCCAGAAGTCTTCCCAGAAGACTTACCCAGACTACCACCTCAGAGGCAAGTGGAGTTCCACATTGACTTAGTTCCAGGCGCCGCGCCTGTGGCTAAGGCACCTTATAGACTTGCGCCGTCTGAGATGCAGGAATTGTCGACACAACTTCAAGAGTTGTTAGACAAGGGTTTTATCCGACCAAGCTTCTCGCCTTGGGGAGCTCCGGTCTTGTTTGTCAAGAAGAAAGACGGAAGTTTCCGCATGTGTATTGACTACAGAGAATTGAACAAGCTGACGATCAAGAACAGGTATCCACTGCCAAGAATCGACGATCTGTTCGATCAACTTCAAGGTTCAAGCTGCTACTCTAAGATCGATCTTCGATCTGGATACCATCAACTGAGGATACAGGAGGAAAGTATCCCGAAAACAGCCTTCCGAACCCGCTATGGACACTACGAGTTCCTCGTTATGCCATTTGGTTTGACAAACGCACCTGCGGTGTTCATGGATCTAATGAATAGGGTTTGCAAGCCATACTTAGACAAGTTCGTGATTGTATTCATCGACGATATCCTGATTTACTCAAAGACGAAGGCTGAACACGAACAACATCTTAGAACCATATTGGAGCTGCTAAAGAAGGAACAGCTGTACGCCAAATTCTCCAAGTGCGAGTTTTGGCTACGCGAAGTCCAATTTCTTGGACATGTGGTTAATGGGGATGGAATTCATGTTGATCCCACAAAGATCGAGGCAATCAAGGATTGGGAAACGCCTACAACGCCAACCGAGATACGGCAATTCTTGGGTTTGGCTGGCTACTATCGAAGGTTCATCGAGGATTTCTCGAAAATCGCTCAACCTTTGACGCTCCTCACGCAGAAGGACAAGACGTTTGATTGGGGAATCAAACAGGATGAAGCGTTTCAGATATTGAAGGATAAGCTTTGTAACGCGCCAATCTTAGGTCTACCAGAAGGCACTGATGACTTTGTGGTATACTGCGACGCATCGCGTCAGGGATTGGGTTGTGTGTTGATGCAACGCCAAAAGGTCATTGCTTACGCATCACGCCAACTGAAAGTGCACGAAAAGAATTATACCACACACGATTTAGAGCTTGGCGCAGTGGTTTTCGCTTTGAAGATCTGGAGACACTACCTGTACGGTACGAAATGCACAATCTTCACAGATCACAAAAGCCTTCAGCATATATTCAACCAGAAGGAGTTGAATATGAGGCAAAGACGGTGGGTTGAGTTGCTAAACGATTACGACTGCGAGATAAAGTATCACCCAGGGAAGGCGAATGTAGTCGCCGATGCCCTAAGTCGTAAAGAAAGAATCAAGCCCATAAGGGTTAGGGCTTTGGAAATGATTATACGAACCGATCTCTCCTTGCGCATTCGCGCTGCACAAAAGGAAGCTCTCAAGGAGGGAAACCTTGAGGAAGAATATCTCCGTGGAATGGAGAAGCTTTTGGTACCAAACGAGGAAGGGACGTTATGTTTTGAGAAAAGAATTTGGGTTCCTCTGTTTGGTGGATTAAGGGAAGTTATTTTCGACGAAGCGCACAAGTCACGGTACTCTATCCACCCTGGATCGGATAAGATGTACCAGGATCTCAAAGACTACTATTGGTGGCCTAGGATGAAAGGCGACGTTGCTGTTTACGTGAGCAAATGTTTAACGTGCGCTAAGGTCAAGGCGGAATACCAGAAGCCTTCGGGACTTCTGCAACAACCTGAGATTCCCAAGTGGAAATGGGAACAAATCTCAATGGATTTTGTTACAAAATTACCAAGAACGCCAAGAGGCCATGATATGATTTGGGTGATTGTTGACCGCCTAACAAAGTCCGCACACTTTCTGCCAATCAAGGAGAAAGACAGTACTAGTAAACTTGCGGAAATTTACTTGAGAGAGATCGTAGCACGTCATGGAGTACCACTCTCGATCATCTCTGATAGAGACGGAAGATTTGTGTCAAGAATATGGCAATCTTTCCAAGAGTCTTTTGGCTCACAATTGAATCTGAGCACTGCATTCCATCCGCAAACTGATGGCCAGAGCGAGCGAACAATACAAACATTGGAAGACATGCTGAGGGCATGTGTTATGGATTTAGGCGGTAGCTGGGATAAACACTTACCTTTGGTCGAATTTTCATACAACAACAGCTACCACACCAGTATTGGTGTCGCGCCATTTGAGGCCCTATACGGACGCAAGTGCCGATCACCACTATGTTGGGCTGACGCAGGTGATAGGCAGCTTGCTGGTCCCGAGATCGTCCAAGAGACGACAGACAAAATCGCGCACATTCTTAAACGCATCGAAGCCGCTCGCCACAGACAAAAGGCCTACGCGGATCCAAACCGGAAGCATGTGGACTTCCAAGTCGGAGAAATGGTGTTGATAAAGGTTTCACCCTGGAAAGGGGTAGCACGCTTTGGAAAGCGTGGAAAGTTAAATCCGCGCTACATTGGTCCCTTCCGAATTCTGGAAAGAATTGGGACAGTGGCATACAAGTTGGACCTACCTGCTGAACTGAATGGTGTTCACGATACATTTCATGTATCCAATTTAAAGAAAAGTCCAACTCAAATTGACGTTGCCATTCCTATCGACGAGATACATATTGACGACACGCTCCACTTTGTTGAAGAACCTGTTGAGGTCACGGATTGGAAAGTTAACAAGACCCGCCGGAGCAGTGTCAAACTCGTCAAAGTACGTTGGAATGCCAGACATGGTCCTGAATTTACCTAGGAACGTGAGGACCGGATGAAAGAGAAATACCCCCACTTATTTCCTAAGAACCCTGCTTCTACAAGCAGAACTTAAATTTCGGGACGAAATTTATTTAACGGGGGGAGAATGTGACAACCCGCACTGAACCAGGTATCCGTACAACTTAATTAATGATTAATTACTACTTGATTACTGTGCTTGACTGAAATTAGCTGATAAACTGCTACCTGCATACTGATACATGCACTTACTTGCATCATACTTTATTTGCTGTCACTACATTATTTACATACTGGACCCTAGTGACAAACTTGATGCACAAAAAGCACAGTAGCACTAAACGGATACACAGTGAACATGCTGATATAACCAGCATCAGGCAAATACTGCCTCTAAGGCCTGTTAAGAGCCTCATATATTTTGGCTACACTGGTAGTGAGTGTAGGATATAAGGGTTGTGTTACCGCGTCTCTAGGGATAAGATACACTGAGTCGGATGTGCCAAAAACGTACTTTAAGTACCAAACACAGCACTTTAATAAATAAACCAGCTTCTAGCTGACTAATAAAGTGCCAGAACATGAGAAAATATTACTAGACACTTTCTAAAGTGTCGGGAAAACAAATGTGTCACTAAAAACAACAATAACGACACTTTAAAGCTTTTGTAACACTTTAACGGATTTCTATCCAACCGAACACCCGGACTTTACCCGGAACATGAAAATATTATTATTTTCACTTTTTATATTTTTCTGAGCCAGTTAGGGTCCCTGATTACCCTAACACCCGTCATAACACGCTTTATATTACTAACTAAGTTAACCACCTAAACTAACTTAGTTAACCTTAACTAAACTCCTAACTAGCTACTTAAAATCGGACCAAGGACCCCCCCCCCCCAACCGATCGGTTACCTAGGGGGCACCACCATGTACTTGAGATCTTGCCATAATCTTGTCATGTCTAATATCTATGCTACATATGATCCAAGGGGTAATAACACTAGACTTTCTCTATAAATACACACTAGCACTTAGAAGATAATCACCACTTATCACAACACAAACCAACTCTCTCTCTTGCTCCCTTTGGTTCTCGGCCGAACACCCTACCAACCGCCACCATACTTTCGGTTCTTGCCTCATCATTCCATCATCATACAAACATCACAAGTTGCGTATAAGGAGCTTTGGTGCACTCGGAACACGAAGGACCTCAACCGTTGGCTTTTATCCACGCGTTTTTCGTCACAATTCTTCCCTAGCCCCGAGCTAGAGGTATATTGTTTAAAACTCGTTTTTAAGCTTGATTAAAGTGGTTAAAAGGAATTTTATCGGTAAAATATCGTTAACATGCGTTTTGGAACTTTAAAGTCTACTAAAATCACAAAAATGGAGGTTAATAGCATATAACTTGTGTAAAAGTCGTAGGACTTGAAATTTGTGTTTATCTAGACCCGATCTATGATGTGGTAGCTCAAATCTTCGTTCAACCCGACTTTGTAAAATCATGTATCATCACATAAGCTTGTTTTTGAAAGATACAAGGGTTAAAGGTGAAACACTACCACATTTTAGAGACATGAACTTGTATAAAAGAATTTTAGTTGTGTAAAAGTGGTTTAACCGGTAAAATGGTGTTTAAAACTAGCGGATCTACGTATCCGCAGGTGGTATTTTTGAAAGACCACATTTTTATAGAAATCATGTTTTTCTAAAGATGGATCTTACACTAATAAATATGATTTTATGAACCACAAGTGTGTAGACACTTGTGAAATGGAAAGATCCGACAAATAACTATTTTTGGGAAAATGACTAGAAGTTGTAAAGACGGATTTCTCTAAACACGAGGTTTTTACAAGATTAAAGCTACTTTATATAGGATCCATATATATAAAGGTGATTTACATTATAGTTGCGGAAAAACTACAAGTTCATGCGATTATGCAAATTTACATACTTGTCGACTAGTTGTTGCGTCGGAAATTGTTTGATTGAATAAAGAAGATTGTTGATTGATTTGTTAAAAGAAAATGATACGCTTGAAAGCGTGGCCACCTCCAGTTACAGAGGAAACTCTGGCGAAATTTTCTAGAAACCTAACACTTAGACTTTTTACACAACAAGTGTTAGAACTATCTTTGGACATACTTTCGAAACATAAATTTCGCCAGCACTATATTTTACTAAATATTCGGAGGTGGGGTTTTCACAAAGATTAACGTGACAAATATATTTGTCACAACACTGTTTATGATTATTTTGTGAAATACATAAATATTATTTTAGAGTGAAAATAATATTTACAAGCGTTAATGATCCCAAAACTTTGCGAACGCTTCCACAAACATATAAGTTACACCGGTAATTACATTACCACAAGATTGATAAAACGTAACTTACGCACATGTATTATATCCCCCATCCTTGGGAAGAAGAATAACTACCAAGTGTATACGGAACATAAACACGAAATAGTTGTCTAACTATTTCCCAAAGACATAAACTGTAAAGCTAAGGCACGGCCATCCGTCTAATAGAATTAGCACTTGTAGGTCGTTGCACATCTTACTTTATTGGAGACACTTGGTAGAGACGCGCATTCACTGTGAGTTCATGTCCCCCTTTTCTCTAACTGTTTTCAGTTTACTTAACCGCGGGGGTGAAATACATGTTACTATGATTTACGAGTACTTTACAACGGTATGTTTAACGTAAGGAGGTGTTATACGATCATGTGAGTGGATAGGAACAACATGGGGCCATTAGTCCTCATGGAGGGACCGAGGGACAGGAGCGGTAGATCTATCTGGGTGTAGCGAGCCCAGCCCCCGGCCAAACTAGAAACGGACCGTGGGGTGACTTTGTCCACATACTTTGCCGTGGCGAAATCTGCTAGGTTTGAGTCTCCCTATTTGCACTTCACATATGTCAGTGGCCTTGCAAACCATTGGTGATCACAAGTCCTCTTACAACTGCTACATACCACAACTATTTTATACTCACAAGTGTTTTACTTACTCACTTACACATGAACTCGCTCAACATTATTGTTGATTTTTCAACTCACATGTATTTCAGGAAATTAACGAGATCTGGCACGGTATGGAACGTTTTCCGCTGCACTTGTCATGGAGTCATCCGGGTTTAGGGGATGTGTCTCTTTCCTGGACAAGACACAGTCCTTAAACCACGTTTATGTTATGATTTAATTTGTAAGGTTGTGGAACAAGGTTATGGTTGTTGGTTAAAACAATGGTACTGTATTTTGATTTTCAAAACTTAATGGATGACTTGCATGGTTTTTAAATTCATATAGCTTGTTATGGTTAAGCTATGGTATTAAGAAGTCACACCACAATTAACCACGCTTCCGCAAAGCCAGGGTGTGACATTTTTCAGGAGATGATGCATAGGACTTATCAAGACATACTTAGGCGGACCTGTGCCTTAGTGACTTAAAACGAGACAAGAACTAGTTAAATTTTGTTATGTACTCTTTATTTCTTGTTTAAAGACAATGTAACTCGCTTGTTTGATGAATAAAACGAAACTTAAATTTCCATGGTTGTGAAACATTAATTCTGTTACAACACTCCCCGATGTTTCCGCCACGTTTTGTATGTTCTACGTGGTCGGGGTGTGACAGAAAAGATGGTATCAGAGCCAATGGTTATAGGGAATTAGGTTATTAGTAATGCTTTGACCTAGTCTATAACCTTCTTAGGACCCTAACGCGAGTTTACTTGCGTTTAGTCATAAAATAATACCGTCACCTATCCTTAGGTGACGACCACGGCAAGAACATAAATTTCAAAACCGCTTTGAAAACTAATCATCTGTTCTAGGATGATTGATTACTAGGTTTTGAACCCTCTATTGTAAGGTTTTGAACCCTCTGTTATATGGTTTTGAACCCCTTTGAGTTTTCAAAATCTCGTCAAGGTTTTGGGTTTTAAATAATGTGAACACGTGCAAACTGGAAGGGTGAATGCCTGTATTCTGGGTTTTCTGTCTAGGCAAGCACTTCGTATACATCTCATCGGACGCGAGACCAGTTGTGCTTACCTGGGAATTCTTGGGATGAGTATTCACTTAGAGGCGAGCGTGTCTTCGCGATACATTATTTTTGACCCATTTACTTTGATTAGTCACTGTGTGTCGTTTGTTTACCTTGTGGTAACAAACAAATGACCACTATCCTTGCTTTCATCAGATTTGTTTCATCCCATTCTTTTTGTCTAATTCTCTCACTCGTTTCCTTTCATGTTTCCTCTTTTAGAATGCCTCCTCGACGCGAAAGCCAGATAGCGACTGCCGAATTGGCAGAAATCATTGCGCAGCAAATGGCTGCTCAATTCCCAAACCTCTTTGCTCAATGGAATCAAGCCAACAACAACAACAATGGTCCATGCAATTTCAAGAGTTTTAACTCGGCGAAACCACTCAAGTTTAGTGGTTCTGAGGGAGCGACTGGGCTTCTGCAATGGTTCCAGAGCATTGAGAATACTTTCCGCCACGTGCAGTGTCCTGACAATCGCAAGGTCGAGTTTGCTTCGAGTGTGTTCCAGAAGAGAGCCCTTACGTGGTGGAACGGGGTTATGAGAGATCGTGGTGCAGAAGTTGCTCTAGCACAGACATGGGCTGAACTTAGGGCCCTTATGATGAAGGAATTATGTCCTCGTCATGAGATCAGGGCCTTGGAAAGGGAATTCGACGATCTTAAGCAAGACAGCGGTGAACATCGAGCCTACACTGATCGATATGAGGAGCTGAGCCTGTTGTGTCCTACTATGGTTACGACTTTGGATAAGGCGATTGAAAAATACATTGATGGTCTCCCTGACTCAGTTCAGGACATTGTTACTGGTAGTAACCCCACTACGGTTAGGCAGGCCATTGAGCTATCTGCAACCTTGACTGAATCTCAGATCAGAAAGCATAAACTCTTTCGAAAGGGTGACAAGAAGCCAATCGAGGAATCAAAGACCATGGATGAACAAATTGGATCCCCTGAGAAGTCTAAGAAGCGTAAGGCTTCGCAGAATTGTGCGATTGCTACTCAACCCAACCAAAACAACCGCAACCAACCAACTCAACCTCCTGTAAAGAAACCTTATGCCGGTACTGCACCGATATGCGACAAATGTAATGCACACCATTTAGCTCACCTACAGTGTCGTTTATGTGCATCATGTGGGCGACTCGGTCACCTGGCAAATGCTTGTCGATTTACCCCGAACCAAGGTGGTCCAAACCAACCTCAAGTAAATCCTGCTCAAGCTCGTCTTCCACCAGGACCTTGCTTCAACTGTGGCAAGATGGGCCATTTCCGAAGAAATTGCCCAAAGATTGCTAATGCGAATCAAGCGCAAGGATGAGCATCGGACCAACTAGAAGACAATGTTTAGAAATAATCAAGCCTTATGTATTATTTTCTTTTGTAGTCAAGGTCCATGAAACAGTTGTTGTTGTTTATAAATAAATCCTTTTAATTACATTGCAATGTACAAATGTGATGTCTTGTATAAACAACGTATCCTCTACAATACCGACAATCAAGGAACCGTATTCCTTGAAGAACAGACTACCCCGTAATTTCTTCCATTTTATTATCTCTTGCGTTTTCCACGGAAAATCCTAAGTACCCGTTTCTTCCAAGGAAATGAAGTGCAAGGAGCAAGTTTCAACTCTGTACGAATACCCAAAGTACCACTATAAATTCTTAATAAGGTACCTAAGGGTATTTCTGTATATTCTAAAATTTATTATACCCTAATTCGAATATTGCGTTTTCTTGAAAACGAAATCGAATTTTTTGAAGATCTTTCTATCTTCATAGTTAGAATCTTGCTAATGTTTAAAGTACCAAATGAAATCCATGAAATGGATTCCTAGTATGCTTTAAATGCATGTACGTAATTAACAAAACAAAACTTACAAATTGAAGATCTAGATAAACAATTTTTGTGGTTATGTGACTATGTGTTTATGCATTTTGTGTTTTCGTATACATTGGATATTCGTTATCCAAATCCTCATAGAATCTTTCTTATCTTCATATGAGGGATTCGCAGTAGGATATTCAAAAAGGTACTATCTTAAATCCTTAATGGACTCCTACGTTGTAGTTAAGTCCCTTGGATTATAAAGTACTATTCCAAAGTTCAAGGACAACATGTGTTGATATAGTTGAAGAGATTGGTTCGACAATCTAGTTAAAGACGTCCTACGTCGATGTAGTTAAATATTCCTCTTGGGTAGTTAAGTTAAATAGATTGGTTCGACAATCTAGTTAAATATATCATGTGTTGATATAGTTAAAGAGATCCTACGTCGATCTAAGTTAAATAGATTGGTTCGACAATCTAGTTAAATATATCATGCGTTGATATAGTTAAATAGGCCCTCTGGCGGTCTAGTTAAAGAGATCCTGTGTCGATCTAAGTTAAATAGATTGGTTCGACAATCTAGTTAAATATATTATGTGTTTATGTAGTTAAATAGGCCCTCGGGTGGTCTAGTTCAAGAGATTGTTCGTTGATCTAATCCTGTGGTGACCTAGTTAAAGAAACTCTTTTGCAGTCAAGTTAAATCACCACAGGATTATTCGTTGTTTTTTTTCCCATACGCATTATGAAATGAACTATGCGGACTGTGCAAGGAAGTACGTAATTATGGAGGCCTACATAATTATGGAATTCAGTGCACAGAAACCACGGGAAGTTTTGTCATGTGTTAAGACCTACAGTGACAAGAGTAATGATACGAGAGAAGTCTTGGACTTTGACCAATGTCATATATTCTTATACTCCCCAACTCTGATTTCAAGCACACACAAGTTTCCTATGATAATTCTTCACGGGAAACGTTCTCCTGTCTATAGTTTGAAACTCCATGTTTTGCTACTACAAGGACTTCACTTTGAGGGTTGACATTTTCGCTAAGAATCCTAACATGGCCCAGAGTTTTACTTAAGGGTTTAATGGATCTATTAGAAGGCGAAACCGTCACAGCTGTCTTCACAAGTTTCCTCTAGAAATTAATTTCGGGACGAAATTTCCTAAAGTAGGGGAGACTATGACACCTGTGTCACTGAGACCATCAAACAAATACCAAACCAATGAAATATTGTATTTCATACTTGGTATTGTATAAAAATGTGTATCATTTGCACATATCAATTCTTGTTCGATTCCAAACTCTAAATCGCTTTCTGGAAGGTTATACGCGCACCGATGCGTAAATATAACCAGTTTAATGCAACGAATACTCCGGAATAGTGAAATAGGCTTAACATACCTTAAATAACCTTTACATAACTTATAAATAAGTTTCGAAGGCTTTGGTATGGCAAAATCAAGTTAAATCACTTACAGGGACTAAAGTTGACAAACTGCGAAAGTATGCTAATTTGAACTGTAACAAACATTCCGGAACATGGCCATAAGTTAAACATACCATAAATATCCTTTACATAGCTTAGAAATAGGCTTTGAGGGGTTCGGTGTGCTAAAATAAACTTTTGGGTCATTCAGGGACTAAAAGCGTCAAAAAGTGCACAAGTTTGCATTTTCGCGCATAACTTACGTTCTGAATACATCCGGACATCCAAAAATTTATGTAAGCACTAAAACATTTTATTTTAGTGTTTGGCATGAGAAAAATCCATTCGTCGCGCATTTTGGATCGTTTTTCGCGCTTATGCGCATTCCGTCGTAATTAACCGAACATCGCGATCGTACGACCAAACTAACCAACATCCGAGATATTTTTGAGCATGTTTTGAGTTCCCTATACTTTAACTTCATTTTAGAGCTTTGAAATGAGGTTAACGGGGTTCAAACGCATCGAAAATAGCTTAAACGGGCTGCAGGGACCAAATCTGACATTCTGCCAAATTAGGTCCTTGCGCACCGCAACAATTAATTGTTACGATGCGCAAGCAGTCCCCAGAACAGAAGAAACTTGCAGAAACTTTGAATCTGGTCCATTTCACTTGCACATGGTTTTGGGGCAATACAATGGGCTCAAATGGTTTTGTAATACCATGTTCTTGAGGTGTATGGTTGAGATCGAAGCACGGTTTCCTAGAAACGATCCTAACGGTGAACCGAACACTATAAATACCCCATGCCATTAATTGCTAAACTCACTAGAATTTTGATTTGAGAAACTCTAAGTTGAAACCATTGTTTCATACCTGAGATTCTTGAATCAATATTAGCATTCGGGGACCCTTCGTAAGTATTCTTTCGTTCTTTTATTGCTTTTCGAGTCTTTTCGAGTCTGAAAGTCAAACTTTATTTGACTTTCTGCGTTGACCAGTTTATGGTCAATGCGAAGTTCGTTTGAACTTCGCAACGTGAGTGTAATCACGTTGGTTGTAGTCCCTTGGGACTATGCCTACTGATTACCACGTTGTCTAGGGTCGTAGGGTAAGCGATCTAATAAATCGCTTATACCTTCGAACCCGACCCATTTGGTCGATCATTAGGATCCGACCAAACACATTAGGTGACCATAGTAGGTAGGGAATAACCTTTCGAGGTTATACCTTATGGTCACTTCGTTAAGTAGTTGTATGATAGGTAGTTTATATGCCATAGGTAAATTACCAGAATACCCTTTTCATGTATAATTGGTAATTAAGCATATCTAACCTAAACTTTTGTCACATAACTGATTATGTAACATGTTTAGGCATATAACACTTGTCATAGGACTAGTTAGACGTTCTGAACGCGTTTCACGCGAACGACGCGTTAAAGTAGCATAAGCTACCAAAACGGGTCGCAATGGGTCGAAAGCACTTAGGTTAGGTTTCATTTAGTATGTAGGATTTGTTAAACCATATGACACGAGTCTCTATACTCGTTTGGTTTACTATATTAGGTGCCGTTTGACATCCGTGATCTCTAGCATTGTTTGGTTGTCACTCAAGGACTACTGAGCATTCTTAAGTGAGTACATAGACCCCTCTTTTACTATTTTCCAAACATTTTGGGGTGGAACACATGTGCCTACTTGTTACTTTCATGCTTTCCTGCTTTCACATCATATACTTGCTATGTTCATTAGTACATTTGTAGTACATGATTTCATTGTTTTACATTACATTTTATACTATGTGTGCCCATTGTGTGTATACTTAGTACATTGTTTTACATTTACATTTTATGCTGTGTATGTCCGTTGGTTACATACTTAGTACAGTGTTTTCATCACATGCTTACATTTTGTTATGACATTTGGGTTGTTTACAATGGAACAATACATTCATTAACATTAGCTACGTCGTTCGTTAGTAGGTAGTGGTACCATAGGAATTGACAACTCCCGTTCCTGAAATCCTGGGTTTGTTTGGATTGGAAGGAATGACCGAATTCGATATACATAATTTAGATAAACCTTTAAGTTATTTAAGGGTTTATCGCCACAGTCTCAAGGCTTGGATGTATGCATTTTCACAACACCGCATAAATGTTTGTATCAGTATAGCATGCATTTGTTACACAAAACATAACTTTGATTTAAATCGTGTTTTACTTCAATACCTTGTTGTTGTGCATTTTACATATGGTTTAGTTGATACATTTCACTTACCATACATGACATTTCTGGTTACACATTACATGATCTACATTAAACATAAACATTTTGACAGTGATATACACATTCAGTGGTTTACATTGAACATAGACATTTCGATATGGTTTACACATTAACACATGACAATTCATTTTTACATAAACAATTCACATTGGTGGTTTGGTTTGATTAAGTGATTAAGTAACGATGCGTGAGTAATATGATACAAACATGGTGGATACGCCGCTGGTACTTCCTATATATAAGTGTTTGTATAATATTACATAGCGTAACGTTATTTAAATTATTTCACTATAGACATATTACATTTTATACAAATAACATACTTTTAACAAGACATTGTTTTACAAAACAGTTTATTTTATACAACTCATTTTACATGGTTATTCATTTAACCTTACATTTATTTATACATATCAACTGATCTTATCGTTTTTCAAATGATTTACAAAACAAAGCAAATTGCAAGGTTCATGACTAAACATTTTCTCAAACATAAGTCATGAATTCTGTTTTCACAAAACCTATGTATCGCACAGGCATTTTTATGCTGACGTACCTATTTTCACATGTGTTTTTCAGGAGATGATGCATAGGACTTATCAAGACATACTTAGGCGGACCTGTGCCTTAGTGACTTAAAACGAGACAAGAACTAGTTAAATTTTGTTATGTACTCTTTATTTCTTGTTTAAAGACAATGTAACTCGCTTGTTTGATGAATAAAATGAAACTTAAATTTCCATGGTTGTGAAACATTAATTCTGTTACAACACTCCCCGATGTTTCCGCCACGTTTTGTATGTTCTACGTGGTCGGGGTGTGACAGGGTGGGGCTCGCAACACCCAATAGATCTATCACTCATGCCCCTCGGTCCTTATACATGGATTAATGGTCTTAAGCTAATGGCCTACCCATTCACGTGATATAGCAGTACCTTTCCTTAGCTAATCATACCATGGTAATTGTTTGTAAGCAGTATGTAACATGTATTTCACCCCCGGAGTTATAAAATTGAAAACAGTTAAAAGAAAAGGGGGACATGAACTCACAGTTTTACGTTCCTTGTATCCGATGTAACTCAAAGCTTCCTCTAGAACGCACGACTACCAACATGCGTACTACGGTCCGTTAGACGAGCAGGTTGTGCCTTGCCTTAGTATTGATTAGTGCCCTTGAGTTACGTTTTAAAGTGTCTTTGGTAGTATTCCAAGTATGTAATCATTTGTTAAAATAATAAACATCTTAACTTTAAATTATGTTTAATTTTGGAATAATCGCTAAACAATATTTTGTAACAATACTTCTCAAGTATTTATATTCGTATTTCCTTCCCAAGGATGGGGGTATCTCATACATGTATTTTTGTATTCTTGTATTTGTATATCTCGCCATGTATTGGCATCGTATTCAGGTGTGTACGTATTTCCTTAATAAACATCCAATATATATTTCCAAAACAATGTATTTTGAAGTCTCACTTTAGGGAACATATAACTCATTTTGTCCAAAAATAATGTATTTCAAGAATATATATATTTTTCTTAAAAATCATATATCAACTAAATAATTCCAAGAAATCATATATTTTTAATCGACAAAAATTATATTTTTCCTTATTGTCAAAATATGACTTTACTTTGTGATGATTGTGAAAATCCCATTTTCATTCTTTCGGTGTCCAAAATATTATTTACCAAAAATATATATATAACGTATTTTCCGGAATATTTGTAAGTTACGTTCTTTCGTTCGGTTTCACAATATTATGTGTGTAACTTGTATAATTATTCCATGAGATTCTTGGTAATATTTTGGATTGTAATTTCTTGGTATTTGTTAAGTTATATTATTTCATCCCTAGAATAATATAACTACTACACCAAGCATACAAGTATTCACACACATCATGTCTTTAATGTAAATATATATATTCTAAATATATATTTACCCTTTCTAATTTATAAAAACCAACCTCCAATACTTGTATTTTTGTAACAAAAATTATGGCAAAGTTTATGTAGAAAACCCATGGTTAAAATACGCTTATAAATACTTGTTTGAAAATATTTTTCTAAGTGTTTATATTTTTAGAAAATTTTGCCATAGTTTCCCCTAAAAATGGAGGTGTCCATGCTTTTAAAGCATATCATTTTCTTTTTAAAATCATCACAACAATCAACAATTCCATCAACACTTACCTAGTGCCAAAATTATGTAATTTTCCTAACATCATGAACTTGAACTTTCATAAAAACTTGTAGTAACTTGGTAGTGTGTTTAGTGAGTTTAGTTACCCTTTGAAATATATTTACTTCTTTGAAGACTTCAATTTTAAAGAAGTTGGGTGTTTACAACTTCCAAACACATTTTCTAAAAATGCTTCTTTATGTAATCTTTTGTTACACAAGTGTTTCTACACTTGTTTAACCCTAAAAATAGTGTTTGTTTATGTAAGAACCAAGATCCACTAAAACTCATATTTCAAGCTTGGTTCTTTTGGAAAACCATTCATAAATTTTAGATCTATATGATTATTAACTCACTTTGATTATTATTTTTCAAGAAAACAATATATCTTTTCAAGTTCATGTCTTTCATGAGGATGATTTATAATTCTCTAACATTTTCATCCTCTCATCTTGCTAGATTATGTTTTCAATCATGATCTAGCAAGATCATATAATGATCTACATCATTTACACAAACAAAATATCACAACAACACTAAACAACATGATTCCTTTAAGTTTTCTTATAATTTCAAGCTTATGTTCATGTTTCAACTTCTTGTTTCTTAGTGTTCTTTATGATAATCATCTTGTAACATCTTTTAACCACTTAAAATAGATGTAAAATGAAAGGAGTTGTGTTCTTACCACTAGCTCAAGGCTAGGGATGATCAAGAAGAGAAAACAAGTGGATAAAAGCAAACGGTGAAGGTCCTTCCACTTCCGAAGGTTCCAAGCTTCCTAATGATGCTATAGACACCTTGTGAACACCCTAGAATGCTTGATAATGGAGTGAAAATGGAGATGGTGTGATGGTGAATAGTGGTCGTGAGCTATGGGGATGTTGGAGGAGGTTCATGTTGTGTAGGATATGGTGAATGAAAGAGAATGGAAACCTTGTGGTTATTTATAAAGTTTACCAACATGTGTTTATCCAATGTGTTTTATGTCTCCAAAGTAAAAAACAAGATCAAACAATTAATTGAAAGGAGATCTCCCCTAATAGGCCATGGCCGATTACTTAGGTGGGGGGGGGGGGTATATGCCTAGGTCTTAACCAATTGGTTATCATTTGGTTTAATTTCAAGCATTAGTTACATGTCTAGGTTATTAGATATTTTTAGTGGGTGTTATGATGTTTAGGGATCATAACTAGCTTGGAAACATTAAAACAATGCTTTTAGTGTAATTTTGGTGTTTCGGGTGGTGTCCGGTTGTTTGGTTAGATACCGGTTCGTTAAAGTGCTAAATTATACCGTTTAGTGTCCTTTATGTACCCTTTTGCGACACTTTTAATTCCCGGCACTTTGGAAAGTATTCTGGACCAGTTAATCATTTTTCTGCATGATATAATAGTGTTAAATAGCTGAATTCAGCACTTTAACTGAGGTTTAGGCACTTCCCGATACTTAAACTATCACTTAAAAATGCAGTTTTGTGGTCCTTACTTCCCTACACACTATACTAGTGTAGTACTTAGTCCCTGGCCCATACTGGGTCTCAAAATACTGTCTGTCTATGTACTGGACCTCATCAGCACTTTTCTGAGTTATCCGCTATATGTGCTTTGTACATCATTTATGTCAATATGGTTTGCATGTAATAATGATGTGACATTATGTAATATGTGATGCACATGTAAATATGATACAGTGATCAGAAATCAGTTCAAGTCATTTAATTGTAAATCAGCACAGTCATTAATTATTAATTATTGTCTAATTAATTGTACGGATGCATGCAAATTTGACAGTTGTCACACATCTCAAGTTGTTATGTGAACTTGTACTTGCTGATGGATTTGAAGCTTCCCCCTGATCTGTGACCTCAGTGTTGTTAAGAGGATCAGAATTCTGTTGTTCAAAAACATTTTCTGGTGAGATTCCAGAATTCTGATCATTTTGTACAATTTTTGGTGGAGGTTCTAGATCCTCTGCACGGTTAGTACATGACATATTTTTGTTTGATATGTTTAGCATATGGTCTTGTTCTAAAAGTTCTTCAGTTAACTTGTTAAGAAGATTTTCAGAATTTTCAGGTTGTTTTGACAAACTTATATCCTGTAAAATTTCATCAGAAATTTTGGTTTCTGATGAGTCATCAAAAGATACATATAAGCTTTCTCTTATTGTCCTTGTGTTTAAAAGAAATATTCTATAAGCTTTTGAGGACAATGAGTAACCAAGGAAAATTCTTTTTTCTGCTTTTCTGTAAAACTTTTCCAGACTATCAAAATCATTAAACACAAAACAATTACAACCAAAGGTGTGTAAAAATTTGATACTTGGGACCCTATGGTTGATAATGTGATAAGAAGTTTTCTGATGTCTTTTGTTAGTGATAGTTCTTTTTTGTGTAAAGCATGCATTTGATATGGCTTCAGCCCAAAAATAAGTGGGCAATCTGGCATAAGCAAGAATGGTTCTTGCTGCTTCTACCAGAGTCTTACTTCTTCTTTCTACAACTCCATTTTGTTGTGGAGTTTTTGGAGCAGAAAAATCATGAGATATTCCTTTGCTTACAAGGAATGTCTCAAGTTTTGCATTTTTAAATTCTGTTCCATTATCAGATCTGATTCTTCTCACAGGTAATTTCAACAGATTTTCAGTTTTTTTGATGAAATTAATGATCAGATCTGGGGTTTCACTTTTCTTTCTTAAAAATTCAACCCATGTGTACCTAGAATAGTCATCTACAATGACTAGAATGTATTTCCTTCCAGAGAAACTAGTTGTTTGTACTGGTCCACACAGATCCATGTGCAAAAGTTCCAAATTTTCAGAAATTGAAGATTCTGAAACTGTTTTATGTGAGCCTCTTTTTGATTTGCCCAGCTCACATGCTTCACATATCTTATCCTTTTTTGATGATATGTATGGTAATCCTTTTACCAGATTTTTGTTAGCAAATTGGTTTAGATTTTTAAATTTCAAGTGAGCAAGCATTTTATGCCATAACCAACTATTTCCTTTATTTTGTTTCGTGTGAATGGGTTGCCGGTGTCTGGCAATTTCATCTTTGATGATGGCGGATGAGGGCTTTCGTTTTGTTTTGTCTTGTCTTGTCTACTGATGTATAGTAGGCTAGGTTATGGGGTGTCATAGGTTTACTTGTTTTATTCGATTTACATATATGGGGCATGTCCTATATATGAACTAGTGTGGAACACATCCTCACTACTTTTACTTATTTGCGGTTGTTTTTAATAGAATCACCGGGGTAACCCTTTACCCAAAAAAACATTTCCTTTATTTTCAGTAGAAAATAAGCATAATTGAGGATGCTCAGTTTCTTCTCTGAAATCAAAGTAGTAGATGGAGTTTCTAATCTTTTTCCCACTTAAATATATTTTGTTATCATCTAAACCAACCAACAGACATTTTCAGGTAAAAAGGTTACCTGGAAGCCTCTATCACAAAATTACCCACAACTAAGTAGATTGTATTTTAAACCTTTTATATAAGCAACCTTTTCAATGGTTAATGCTCCATATTGTATGGTACCATATCCAATTGTTCTTCCCTTTACCCCATTTCCAAAATTTATAAATTTACCCTGTTTCTCTTGATAGTTACTGAGTAAGCTCTTGTCCCCAGTCATGTGCTTAGAGCTTCCTGAATCGCAGTACCATATATGCTACACAAGATGGTCCTGATATCATGAGGTTAGAGAGTTTTTGGTTTTCTGATGAAAATGTGCTTGAGATTTCTTCATCAGAGGAGAAATTCTCATCAGATTCTCTGCTTAATGCTGAGCAAATAGCAGGATGATTTTCTTTGGAGATATGTTGTTGAATTAGCTTCAGTATTTCAACACACATACAATTTGATCTGTCTAATGTTTTAGACAAGGATTCTTGTGATGGAATGTTTTTGCCGTTATGAAATTTAGGATGAGTTTTTGGTTTTTCAATCATTTTGAAGGTTTCATCCCTTTTTAAACAGATTTTGGGTAACAAAAAACAGTTTATCAGAATTTCCAGATCTGCATGAATCAACATCAGAATATGATATTATCTTACCAGAAATGCTTTCAGATGCCTTTACAAAGGTGGTGGGAGTTTTAATATTTTTTTAACATATCCCAGCCCTCCACCTCTGTTCTTAGGTGTTGCCTCAATAAATTGTATAAATTCCTTTGCTTGTTGAAAACCTTTCACATTGATTTCATTGTCTTGAATTTTTTTTTGTAAAGATTCTTTGTTTCTTGTTCATAAAATTCAATTTTTGAATCTTTCATTAAGATTTTGTCAATAAGTGATTGGTCTTCAGCTTTGGTTTTGTTAAGCAACTTTTACAGATCATCAGATTTTGTGCTTTCTGGTGAGGTTTTGTTTTGTAGAAGCACAAAATCCTGCATAAGTTTGTTCAGTTGTTGTTCCAAATCAAGGTTTTTTTAACTTACTTTTTGTTCTGATGAAGTGGAGCATTCATCAAAAGTTGTGGCCATCAAATAGAAATTAGCCATTTCCTCCTCTTCTTCATCAGAAGAATCATCAGTTAGCCAAGTATCAGTACCTGCTATTAGGCTGACTTTCTGTTGCTGCTTCTTAGCTTCTTCAAGCTTCTTTTCATAGTAAGCCACATCCTTCATCTTCTTGTTCTTGCATTCTGAAGCATAGTGCCCCTTTTGTCTGCACTTGTAGCAAACAACTTTCGTTCCACCTCCCCTATCATTCTTCTGAAATTTACCACTTCCACCTCTCAACCTTTGCTCAAACATCTTTGTGAGCAAAGCAATAGCCTCAGCAAAGGTTGAAAAATCTGATGAAGCATCAGAAATTTCTGTATTCTGGCAGTGAGAGGGTTGTGGATCTAAAATTGGTGTTCTCTGTGTGTGTGAAACAAGAGCTATAGGTCCCCCTTTATGGTTTGGATCCTCATAAATTTCTTCCTCTCTAGGGACTAAGATGTTGTAAAGATCATGCAAGTTCATGTTCCCTAACTCAAGGGTTGATGCCAAGGTCATTGTGAGACTACGCCACTCTCTTGGCAAGGCATTTAAGAACTTAACATTCTTTTCATCATTTGATTTTTCAATACCAAACTTTTTAAGTTCATTTAAAAGTTTGGTGAACCTATTTTATGTCTCTGAAAGAGTCTCATTTTGGAGACTTTTAAATCTTTCATAAGTAGAGACACAGTTTGTTCTCTTGTTTCTTTTCATTCTCTCTCCTCCTTCACATAAATTTTCCAGTTGATCCCATGTTTCCTTAGCAGATGCACATACATATACTTGAGAAAATATGTCATTTGGAAGTGCCATAATCAGAAGTGATTTGGCCGTTTCATCAGCAGACACCAGATCCTTATCTTCTTGACTCCAGTGAATTTTACTTTTGGGAACCAATGAGGCAGGGATACTTGGTGTTTGCTTAGTTGCTGGAACTTCTGGTATTTCAGTAGTTGGTATATGTGGGCCTCTCTCAATGGATTGAAACAGTGCTCGATCATGTCCATTTAGGAAATTGATTATCCTGATTTTCCATTGGGGGTATTCCTCTCTGACCAAGGTCGGAGGTTTTGACATAGAACCAATATTGAAAGCATTATTCCAGGTTTGAAAGTTTGCCATATTTAGTTTAAGAGTTGGATATCAAGAAAATATAAGGAGTTGATCTTTTGAAAATGATTTATTCAATCTGCTTTGATACCAATTGTTGATCCCAGATAGAGATACCCAAATACTTAATATGGAAAGTGATTTCAACAAATAGGAAAATATTGTGCGGAACTAGAAATCAAACTTTCAAGAAACAACATATAGAATTTTCAAATGTATTAATGAATTTGAAAAACAAAGTTATTGGATATTACAAAAATGAATACTCAAAGAATTCTATTCGAAGGGTAATGGAGTTTGCAGTGTGTGTATTGAATGCTAAGCACAACTCATTTAACCTCCTGGGTTGACATCTCTATTTATAGAGAGTCTAGATCTGAATAAATATTTGTTTATTCATCACTTACTCTGCACAAAGGGACTTTTTGGCATATTCATTGAATCGGTTATTGCCAACTTGTTGCTTTTTGGGTTTGTTTCAAGGCTTATCTCGAAGGTAAGTTGGTCCACCAGAATTTCTGGTGACCAGCTTACCAGAGTTCTAATGAACTTAGGGGTGAGCAAAAGGAAAAACCCGACCCTACCCGACCATTACCCGACCTGACCCGAGAACCGATCAAACATAAAATACAGAACCGATTCACTACCCTAAATATAGGGTCGGTTCCGGCCCATAGGTCCAAGTCGGGTTTCACCATGAAAAAACCGAGAACCGACCCGACCCGACCCTATTTTATATGAAAAATTGGAACCGATCTAAATACCTAGGTACTTCGGTTCGGGTCGGTTGGGTATATTTTCGGTTCGGTTCTCGGTTATTTTCGGTCCGGACCTAAATTTGCTCACCCCTAGATGAACTTGATCATCAGATTTCTGGTGATCAGATTTACCAGATTCCAGATTTATCATCAGACTTCATCAGAAAGGTCTTGTTTGATTGTCTTCTTTCTCTTGATCTTTTCTTGATACTTAGTTGAAGATGTTTTTTTTTGTTTCTTCTTGTCAAGTTATTATGTAGGCACCTTTTTAGTGATACTCCTTGACTGTATCTTCAGCTTGTGATCAGGATGATCATCTCTTTCTTCAATACTTACATTTAAAGTTTCCTAACATAAATGAATGTCAACATGAGCAGCGGAGCAGCCAAGCACAGGAGGAGGATCCCTGTGGTTGAGTTCAGGGAGTGTGTTTGTTAATAATAATAAATAAAACATATAAAAATTCAAAAACCATAAAAATAGAAAAAACATAAAACATAAAAAATGTTTGTTTTTAAATTGTTAAAAAATCAAAAAAATTTGAAAAATATGTTGATGGAATACGCCGAAACCCTCACGGCTGAACAAACAAAACTGGGTAAAACAAGTTTCTTTCAATTGATTAAACAATGTCAAAATTAGTTTTGTGTTGTAAATCATGGGGGTAACGTTTGCTAAACAGAGCATGTGAAGTAGAAAATGGATGGCGAGATGAAGTTGTCTACATCAGGTTGTCAAATTCTCGTTAAATGTTTTGGATTTTAAAGGGGAGTAAAAATTTTGAAAATACAAAAACATTTGAAAATTTGAAAAAGCACAAAACTCTTTTGAATTTAACAATATAGAAAAAGTAAAAAACATGAGAAAACTTAAAGCGAGTTTTGTGTAAAAAGAGGAAATGATAGTACATCAGTAAGACAATCACAAAATGCTAAAGATATGGTTTGTCAAAAAGTGATAAACGGTCTCACTAATGATGTGCCTGTAGGTTTTTACACACTTAGTAAATTGATTTCGAGATATAAACCTAAATCAATAATCTTTCTTATCTCATGGGGAACATCTCTCGGATATATGGACTTAGTACTCTGAAATTCGTTTGAGAGATTGCTTGATTCTGAGATATTAGGTCTTTATACTTATTGATATCTGGGGTATTATACTTGGTCTTCTGATTTTGTGTCAGCAATGGCCTAGACCCCGTATAATGCTTTTACACTTAAAACTTTCCCTCTGCATAAGAATTGAGAAAATGTCGAAAGATATATTTCAAATGCAGTTGTAAAGAAGATTCCTAAGTGGAACACACCTTAAGTCGAGCCTTCATCTCTTTGACTGAACAAAAGTTCTAACCTGAGCTCTCAAGGCTTAGCACTAACCCAGAGACATATATCATTTAGGTATATTCACCTGTAAGACTGAATCTAGGGAATCTTGATACGGGAGTATATTCTGAGGTGGGACACACGAATAAGTTAAAGTTCTTAAAACACTAATCTCATATCTTGAATCAATTGAAGTTTGTGTGAAAATTTAAGTGGATCGGTATACTGACAATCTAAGTGAATCTATTAGAACTTAAAGTTTATATAGATCAACGGTGCTAGTGATTTGTCATAAACTAATATGATCCTCTGACACGAACTCAAACAAAAATATGTTTGTGAATATTTCTTTATTGCATTTCTTTACAGAAAAATCACAAAAAGATTTTTGGAGAGTTTTAGCATAAACTTTGTAAAAATATAAAATGATTTTATTTCTACTTTATGTTTTGACAACTGATGTTTGAAAGCTGAATTTCAAAATCTAAATATGCTTAACATGTCTCAGAAAATAAACAAGTTCATTAATTTGAAACTTGAGGTTCTTAAATGAAAAATTCAAAAACAGTTTGTGAAGTCTCCAAGGTCATTAATTTGGACTTGGTAGATAATTAGCTGAATCAAGGTCATTAAATTGAACTTGATTATCTGTGAAGGTTTAGGAAGTTGGTTTCTTTGAATGACAGATATATAGGTATTTGATAAGGGGAGAGAAAGCCATGTAATTTGTTCCTGGGTTTACAAATTCTAAATTGTCAAATATTTGTGTTAAAAGCCAGCTTACCAATCCTGGAAATCTCAAATATTCTTTAATTGTCAAATGAAGTTTATAGTGAGTCGGGTTCTTGATCCTTAAGTGATTAGAAATTCCAAGTGTTTGAAATGTCATATTTTCATATAATAAGCCAGGTTACGATCCTGAAAGCTGAAAGCTTGAAGCAAGGGGGAGCCTGGAGAGAGAGTCGGTTGAAAGGGGGAGCTGATGAAGCAGGACGCAAATCCATGGGGAGCCTGTTAAAGCAAAATGGAGTCTATGGTGCTGAATATGTCAAAGCTTTTTAAAAGACTCAGAATGTTGATAAAGATGCTACGAGATTGACTACAACAATATCCAAGGGGGAGTCTGTGAGTGCATATGTCTATTGCTTTCGTCAATCACGTATCGTAGCTGAGCAGATGAAACAAGACGAGGTTCTAAAGTGTATAAACATGATATGAAGCTTAAAGAACTAGTGCGCATAGACAACGCAGGTCTGCGCGGATCAACCTTAGTGTTGATCCACATGAACCAAGGATGCGTGGTTCAAGGGTTTTATATGTATTAAGCAGGGACTTGATCCGTATTAAAGCTCCATTCGCACTTGATTGGTTAATCCGCACATATAGGTTGGTCCGCACATGTTCATCCGTGAATACTTGTACGTCCGCACCAAGCTATCTGAGGATGGACTTGGTCTATAAATAGGGTGCTAGGTCTTGTTCATTTGTAACTTTGGATGTTAGAGTAACGAAACTCTGTCCAACTGTTTTTGTGGTATTGTAATTTTTCTTCATAAATAGAAAACAAATTATAATTAGCTTGTTCTTGTCTCATCCACTCTCGTACTTGGATTCCGCATAAGATACGAGATCTACGCAGTCAACGGTGTATCGGAATCGATCCAAACATGAACTCACATCCGCCTGTATGTAATAGGACATCTTTTTTTCCTGGAGGATTTGTTCCAGTCTCTGCATGGGAGTCATTTTTTTATCGAACTTTGTAGCCCTAATCTTTTGGCGAGCGCTGTGTATGTCCTTCGAAACACATCTGTTTTCAGGGTTCTTTTCAGTTACGGCTTTCCAGATTGTATGGGGTTGTATGTCTTGATTTGTCAGCTCTTGCACCAGTCTAAACTCATTAGGAGTAAGTCTCCTGGCATACGCGTAACCCTCCAGATGTTCAGCAGGGCTGTGGTTATGCTTCTCGTTAAAATTTTTGTGCAGATAATCTATCTGCCAAACTCGACGAATTTGGTCGAGACGACCTATCACCATAAAAGGGCATGCACATTTTTTGTTGCTGGTTTTCCTAACCGTGGCCTTACTCGCATGCTCGCCACTACGGCAACATTGGAGCCATGTCCACTGATCCTTGGGCCGTCTAGTAATAATAATGAATCCGTTGGCTAAACACCTCTTTTTACCCAACCTTCCAACTCATTGCGGGATATAAAATCCTAAGTGAAAAATATGTATAATATTTATAATAATTTTTTAACAAAAAAATATAACATTTATAATACATTATAAAAAATATATAACATCTATAATAATTTTTTAACAGAAAAAATATAAAATTTATAATAAATTTTTTAAAATATATAACGTTTATAGTAATATTTTAACAAAATATATATCATTCGTACCTGATAAGTTTGGTACGAAAATTCAAGGGAAGCGGGTTGCTCGTCACCCAATGACTCTTGCGTGTAAGAAGGCTCACCAACGTCTTGTTGTTCGCCTGAGGCACCACTAACGGAAAAGTTATTGCCATATTCTTCTTGTCCGTACAAGGCACCGTACCCGGCTTCATAATCCGGAGACCCATAACAATGATCATCGCTAGGCACAATAAACTGAAAAACAAACCAACAGTTAAATGATAACAACACATCTAAAAGCCTTCTTAATAATAAGTAAATTTATTTTTACCTCGTTCAGATATGACAACAACGGTTGGCGGGGCTCAACAAACTAAAAAAAACAAGGTAAAAGGTAATGGAAAATTTAAAGCCGAATAGAAAAAAAAAAGTAAATAAATACTTACCTCGCTGAGGTCTGGCAACAACGATTCATTATGATGGGGACGAAAGCCGGACACGATCTCCTCCACCTGATCATCATTTCCTCTTCCATCGTAAGAATCAGGGACAACAGTTTCCTCCTAATATAAACGGTGTGCTAAGTATTTCATAAAAAAAAAAACAAAACAAGTTAAAAAATGCTATACCACACTGCTTTCCGGAATAAACTTGCTCGTGTTTGTGTCGGACGACTCGCCGAAAATGTAATTAAGGTTGAATCAAGACATGGTGGAATCGAATATAAAGAAACAACGAAAACAATGTGAATCCTATTCGTCTTCCTCGTTTATAAAGGCCAAGCCGAATGCAAATTCGTAGATGGGTCGTATAGGCCTATACGACCGGTATAGGGCTGACACAATGTTCCTTTCAATCACTTTATATCACTGTTGAGTGACAGAAAATAACCTCATACTTTAATACGGATCATATAAGCCTATACGATCCGTATAAGGTTTGCATGTGAACCCCTATCTATCAGAGTTGATAGACAACCTTTTTACTAATACGCATCGTATAGACCTATACGATGCGTATTAGTTCAGCATGTGAAGACAATATCAGCTTTTGACTGACTTGGAAATTAAATTTACCTTAATACACATTGTATGGGCCTATACGATGCGTATTGGTGGTGTCGATTTAATTTTGCAAAGTGTGCCAATACTTTACGGTTACTACCCAAAATCATTCCCCTAAGTACCTACTCCTATAGACATCCCCTCTAACCCTACTGTGTCCCCGAGTCTCATTTAACAGGGGAAGGGGAAGGAAAATGAATTAAGAGGGAAAAGAAAAGGAAAATATGTGAATTTTTTCGTGTTCCCGAGTTTAATGAAAAGTAAAGGAAAAAAGAAGAAATCAAGCATTTTATGTGTTCCCGAGTTAGGAGAAAAAGAAAAGAAAGAAACAATTTTACCATCATACCCTTTAACCATAAAACATTTTAATTAGATAAGAGGGTAATTTAGTAATTGATAAAGTTTTCTCTCCTAATCTCTTATACCCCTATTAAGGTGGTGTTTGTTTTTTGCTAGAAGCACTTCAGAACCTCTTATGTCTGCGCCGCGCAGACCACGCGCAGACATAAGGGTCTGCGGCTTGTTTGTTTTCTCGCAGACCTTTCATTAAAAAAGGTCTGCGAGACCTCTGCTTCAAACAGACATGAACCCATGTCTTCTAAGGTCTGCACAACCTCTTCTCCCTCTTCTCCCTCCACTCCAGCAGACACCACCACATCATCTGCCACCACCTCCACTCCGCTACCACCTCCACTCTGCTACCACCTCCCACCCTCACCTGTCGCCACCTCCACTCTGCCACCACCTCCCACCCTCACATGCCGCCACCTCCACTCTGCCACCACCTCCACTCCGACACCACACCCTCATCTGAACCAAAAAAAATCCCCAAATCTCTTAACAAACGAAAAATCCCCAAATCATTAAACATAATAAACATATAAACCCTAACCTCAAGATTCGATTTCGAAAACCGTCGATTCTGAAACTCAGGACCGGAATAAGAGTCACCGGAGAACAAACCGTGAGAAGGTCACAGTGGTGGTTGTGGTGTAGTGGTGACGGTGGTGGCGGCGGTGGTAGATGAAGGAAAATAAAACCTCCAAATCGAAATCCTCCTTCCCGTTCATCTCCTCCCTTGATCTCTCTCTACTCCCTCGATCTCTCTCCCTCGATCCTTCTGGTGACGGTGGTGGTAGTGGGTGTTCGGTGGTGGTTGTGTTTGCGACGGGGGTGTGTGGTTGTGGTGGTGGTGGTGGTTGCGACGAGGGTGGGTGTTCGGTGGTGGTGGTAGATGAGGTGGTGGCGGTGGTTGTGGTTGTGGTGGTGGTGGTGGTAGATGAAAGGCAGAGAGAGAGATGAGGTGTTGTGTGTGTTTCTGTGTGTGTGTGTGTGTGAGAAGAGAAGAGAAGAGAAGAGAAGGGTTATATGTAAAACAAACACTCTTTTCCTTGCAAACTGCAGACATTTGGTCCACCTCTTCTTCTGCAGATGTGGTCCGCAGACTGCAGACCTTTTCTTGCAGACAAAAAAAACAGCACCTGAATGATGAGGCTCGAGAAATGAGTATAAATCAACCATCTAAACAAAAACTTATCCCATCGCCACCGCCACCATTGCATCGACGGCCTCTCACCGCTGCACCGACGACCGCTCTCTACCGGAGACACGAAAAGGAGGCAGAAGGAACATGTTAGCCATCACCGGAGCTGCTGCTTTCTTAACAATCGTCGTCAAGTTCGCCATCGATGATATAATTTTCTCCATAAGCACAAAAGTTTCATCTTATTTGTTCTGTTTAGCTAATATATGTATCTAGTTCGCATATCGTGTTGAATTTGTTTAACCTAACAACACTCAATCTACTCGATGTCTTATGTGTATCTGTACTTCACCTATTGCATTGTTATTATGTGGAAATTGAGTTGAATTTGGTGGTTAATTGAATGTTTTAGTCCTTTGAGGCTCCAATGTCAGGGTTAATATCTCTGCATCTGATATACTTCAACTCGCTGATCATCATGTAATTGCTAACCGTTAAGCTAACACACAATCTACTTAATGCGTTATTTGTATCCAGTTCACCTGTGGTAATTTAGTGGTTAATTGAATGTTCTAGATCTTTGGGCTCCATTGTGAGGGTTAATCTCTCTTCGTCTGAGATACTTAAACCCGCTAATCGTGCAATTGCTAAGTCAAAGGCAGTTTGTCATGCAGTAGCTTCAGTTCCAGTTCCTCTTGATAAGGTATATATTATTTAAAGGAAATTCAATTTATATCCAAGTTAGGTACAGTAGGGTTATTTGTTTGCTCGTAAGGAGAGATACATATGAGTGGTTATTAACTTATGATCACTTTTTGTTTGTTTGTGAATTTGCAGGTCACATATGCAAATGTTATAACGCCACTTGAGGAAGTGGAAGTGTACCAATTTTCGCTAATACAATCTTGTATCTTTCCAAAATTTCTGTCTACTTAGAAGAAGTAAGAAAAGCAAGTGTTGAAGCTGAAAGGAGAATAGATGCACGTGTATCTGTTTTTTGAGGATTTGAGCTTGTGAAACTCCTCGAAATTTGAATTCTGACGGTTTGGTGAGATTGTCGCTGATGGTGACGTTTGGGTTGACCACTGGCAGGGTCGTCACTCTGGGTTTCGCGTCTTACGTGGCGTCTTCTGATTGGTCACGTGCGCGGTGATTTCGGCACGTTTACCCATCGCATTAAATGCGATGGGTATATATATTCGACGGAAGGGACGAGATCCTTACTTCCTTCTATAGTTGCTTTCCTTTTCTCTCTATTTATCTTCAAATCTTCAAGCTACCTGTAGCAGATCTACAAGATTTTTCTACATATCTTCAAGTTTTTTTTCTTGAATATTCGAACTTTCTTTGACGAATACTCATGGCCAAAGAACATCGACAAGACAATCCAGGGGAGGAGGGTCCACTTCCTGTGTTGAAGTGGGATCTGGGGTTATTCGAGCAGATCGCCAGGGGCTTCCGGTTTCCACCGGAGTGGGATGGCAGATATCCTGGTCAAAATCAGACCGCTGCTGACGCACCGCCGGGATTCATAACTCTTTTTGAAGACTTCTTCTTACAGGGAAACTTCCGATTGCCGGCGACGAACTTCATGGCTCATATACTGCAGTATTATGGGTTTCACATTTCTCAGTTGAGTCCCCCAGGGATGGTGAGAATTCGACACTTTGAGTTTTTATGTCGATCTCATGATGTCGATCCGACGGTAGAGAGATTCCGGGCATTCTACCAGCTTATTAGGAACATGGGCTTCTTCTCATTTGGCAACCGAGGGGGTGCTAAAAAGATCTTGTTGAACCCACCGAAGAGTTTCCATGATTGGAAACAGAAGTTCTTCTTCATTCGCGAGGAGGTGATACCTATCGCTATGACTTTCCGCCCTTGGACACAGGCGACCGAGAAGGAGGAGTTGACCATTCCTAAGAAGGAGGATTGGTATGTGAAGCTCACTGCAGCCCCTAACCGATTTTTTGGGGAGAGTGTCCTTGTTACGGCGCGAATGAGCGATCAATGGCCGCATGAGAGCGAGGAAGTTCCCGTCTTGAAGTTCCAGGATAAAGGTTAGCTATTTCATTAATTGTTTGTATCTGTCCTCGTATTGCTCACTTGTTGAATTTTCAATGTAGAGGCGCGCCTTTATCAAGCGGCTTTCCCCACATTTGGTGGATCCATGGGTGTGCGCCCGCTGGCAGCAGGGGAGCAATATTGGTATGGCGCGATTAAGGGCAACTTCATGTATCCAATTGCTGGAGCCTTTACCGATCCTCCCTCTGCTACTGAAGGTGCACATATTCCTAACCCTCGTCCCTTGCGCGCTTTGACTTCTGCTGGGAAAGAGATTGTCTATCTTTCCAGCGAGGAGTATGTGGGATCATCAAATGGAGAGTTAAGCTCCTGGTCTAACATCTTTGTAGGTGTGTTGCGTGACTTGGGGATTGACCCTGAGGATAAGAAGAAAAAACCTATGAAAAGGAAGAAGGTTATCACCTTGCACCCTGAGGTGACTAGCAAGGGGGCTGGGAGTAGTCGTGCAGCCATTCATGTTGCTGACGAAGGTATTCCTTGCCTTCGTCAAAGTAACTTGGAAGATTACGTTATAATCAGTGACTCACTAGAAGGTTTGTCGCATATAGGCGAGAAAAAGACTGGAGCTGGTGGCTCAAAAAGTTCGGGTAGCGCGGGTTCTCGCAACCCGGATGCTGGTGTGACTCCTTCCTCTGTTGCGCATGATGATGTGTGTAAAATGCAACATATAAATTACATCAAATAAGGCATAAAACTAACCCTTTTTAGTACTAATGTTGGAAAAAGTGTGTTTTTGTCTTCCTTTTGAATTTACAGGGTCAAATGAGCTTAAACGAACAAAAGGAACAAAAATACAGCCAAAACCAACATAAATACAAAGAAAAGGAAGAAACGTGGCATGCCCGACCCCTCGACAACAACTCCCAAAGCAAAAACAAGAAGAAAGCTGAGCATGGGGCTGTGTCCAGCTGAGCATGGGGCTGTGCCCAGCCCGACACGGGGCGTGCCCAGCTCAGCACGGGGCCGTGTCCAGAATGGTCAGCCCTGGCACAAAAGACAAACCTGTAGAAGCTTCTATTGCCCACCACGGGGCCGTGCCCAGCGGACACGGGGGCGTGGCGAAAGTACAGCAGGCGCATTAATTGTAATTGCGAATTACAATTAATGAAGAGAGAGAGTGTCAGACGGACACGGGGGCGTTCCCAGCGGACACGGGGGCGTGTGGAGCTAATAAAGACAAACTGTATTAATGAAGAAAGAGAAAAGGGTGGACACGGGGCCGTGTCCAGCGGACACGGGGCCGTGTCCAGGCTTCTGTACAGGCTATAAATAGGAGTGCTTGGCTCAAGCTCAAACCATCCCTTGGCACATCACCTCTCTCACACTTCATCCACCACCCACCACCCACCACCATCACAACACCATCATCCACCACCATCATCCATTGTCCATCATAGAGTGTGTGAGTCGTCTCGGGATCCAAGATTGACCGTAAGAGTTCTTGACAATCAAGGCCATGTTTGCCTAAGTCTCTTACATCACTTGGTGAAGACAAAGTGTCTAGTATAATACTTTTTATTTCTAATCTTTTGCACTTTTTATTTGGTTTTGTATTAATGACTTTAATAACTAGTTACTTATGTTGAAGGTGATCTTTCCTTATCGTTTGTCCGTGGTGTCTTGGCATTATTTTACTGTCTATATAAAATAAAGGATTTTCACCATTCATATCTCCACGGTCTATATGGAGGTATGTTGGCTACCTGGTAGGGGGTTAAGGGAACGGTTTGGTAAAGGTCTTGCCATTGTTCAGCGTTTAGAGGTCCTGCAATGGACCTGGGTCAAATTTAGTAGGACCTCCTTCAATACTTCACGGTATTGGATGGCGGGGGTCCAAACTCTTTGATCCCCTCATAAGTTAACTACTATTAATACTATAACCCGGCTATTTAGGACTGTATCCCTGCTGACTCAGACTACTTAGCCGAGGGTAACGTCACCGCCAAAAGCGGGGCCTACCACAATACTGCATTAATAACTTAATTCATTATCTTCCAATAATCCATCCCTTTAGGATTGTATCCCTGCTAACTCAAACTACTGGGGTGAGGGTAACGTCACCTTCAAAAGAGGGGTCTACTACAATAACTAAGATAATCTCTTAATTATGTGCAAAAGTGCGGAAATAATCAAAGGTTATACTAGATACGAGTCGGAACCAAGTGATTCATCTTGTCTATCTGTTTTTATTTTTATTTTTATTTTCAGCATTTTAGTTAGTTTTATTTTTCTTAGTTTAAAACATTTTTCTAAACTTTTGTTTTGGTTAGACGTTGAGGATAAACCGGTACTAAAAGCTCTTGTGTCCTTGGACGACCTCGGTATCTTACCAACGCTATACTACACTCAACGATGGGTGCACTTGCCCATATGTGTGTTTAGTGTTAGTGAAATATCGTGTTTTATAAATTTAAAACTTGGCTAAAATAAGTGTTAAAAAGGGCTTAAAATATACACCTAAAATATACGACACTTACCGCACATCAAGTTTTTGGCGCCGTTGCCGGGGACACAAGGATTTTGAGAAAGTTTAAAATCGACGGCCTAATCAGTTTTTCAAAACCTTTTTAAAACGCGCGCACATTTTTCTGCATTTTAGTTTAGTTTGCATTTACAGTAGCCTGAACACGGGGCCGTGCTCATTGAACACGCCCCCGTGCTGCATATTTTTAGTTAGATACCCAGATACAGAGTCTGAACACGGGGCCGTGTTCGTTGAACACGCCCCCGTGCTCAACGTGACCAGTAACTTTAATTAAAACGCCCAGATACAGATCCTGTACACGGGGCCGTGTTCACCAGACACGGGGCCGTGTCCAGCCTTCTGTTTCGATCTTTGTTTCATTTTCTGGTCCCGAGACTCAGTTGTGGTCTGCTGAGTGATTCTTATGGATCAATACTCAGGAGGTTACAACTACACCTATGATGAGGATGATTATAGGGGTAATTATTGCACTAATTGTCGTAACTCACGCTCGGTTCAATACAATCACTCATATCAACCATCCAATTCATACACCTACTATGAGGAGCCCAGGTACGAGCCATCAACTTCATACACATCCTATGAAGACCAAAGGTATGAACCTCCTCCCTCATACTCATATTTTGATGAACCAAGGTATGAGCCTTCATACTCATACTTTGAGGAACCAAGATATGAGCCACCACCTTCATATGCTTATTATGAGGAACCATGGCGTGAACAACCCACCTCATATGAGTATTACGAAGAACAAAATTACGACCCTTATCCATCATATACTTACAATGAAGAACAATGGTGCGAACCATCTACTCCATATGGGTATTATGAGGAACAAAGGATCGAACAACCGGATTCAAGCTTAGAAAATACCGATTCTTTTTCTATAACCGAAGTGACCGATAGGATATTAGAACACATTAGAGTTATCGATCGATGTATAAAAGAAGCTCGCGCAAGGGAAGAGGAGTCCCGCGCAAGAGAAGAATTAAAAAGGGAAGAGATAACTGAAAATGTTAAAATGGAAGAACAAATAAGTGAAAAACCGACACATGAGTTAAACAACGAAAAAGGTGAGTCCGACAACGTTAAAATTCAAGAAGAGTCTAATTTTGAAGAAATTAATCTCTTGTCACCTTCTTTCGAAAACCATTGTTTAGTACCCACTCATGCTAAGTTTTTAAAAGAGTTAAACACTAACACTAAAATTGACGAAACGGTAAGTGTTAAGTTAACTAATGATCAAACGTCACTAATAAAAGAAGACCCATTTGAAATTAACATTACACCGGTTCCATGTTTCTTTCAAAATTCGTTTATTAGTAATGTCACAATCGATAAAGATCTTTGTGTTAACATAATGCCTAACTACATTTTCGAAAAATTAAGTATTAGTGATTTTTCTCCACTTCAAATACCCATTTTTCTATCTAATCGGAAAGTAATAAAATCAATCGGTATAGTTGAAGATGTCTTGGTTCAAACAAATCAAATGGTAATCCCGACCGATTTTGTCATCCTCGATGACGCTCCTCTAGTGTTGGGACGACCATTTGTAAAAACTCACGAAGCTTTGAAAAACCGGAAGTTCAACAATCTACCTCTTCAATTAGGGGCATTTAAAAGAAGTGTCGATCTTGAGCGATCAATGAAATATCCATTCGGCAATGACGACCCCCTAATTGAAGATGAGCCAGAACCACCTGATAAGGTGGGTCTAGCCAAGGACCCTTATAAACGTGGCGCACCACGGAGGCATTCCGCGGAACTATCCTTAGTTTTAGATTAGTATAACTTTTATATTTTCTAGTTTAGTTTTTATTTTTCAGGAATAAAACACACTCGGGATGGTGAAGGATGATAAGGGAAGCTTGAACCAACACCCCATACACAAAAACAGAGCCTCCCTACGATTTTTCTTCATTACAGCAAGTTCAGCACGGGGCCGTGCTCACCCCAACACGCCCCGTGCCCAAGGTTCTATAGAAAATGCCCAGTTCAGGTACCTGGACACGGGGCCGTGCTCACTGGACACGCCCCTGTGCCCAGCCTTCTGTTTACTTTTGGTACTGGCAGTCTGGACACTGGGCCGTGCTCAGCCAACACCACCCCGTGTTCAGCCACCCAGTACCATAAAATCTTGTTTGTAACCCACTTTTACACATTCAATCAACCTAAAAACTTATTTTTGGGACACATTGAGGACAATGTGTAATTTAAGTGTGGGGGGATGCTAAAACCTTGAATTTTGCAAGACCTAAATATAAGCCTTACACAAAACTCTATTGGAATCGCTAATCACCCCAATTTTTTTCAAAAAAAATTTCATTTTTTTACTTGTCTAGGTTTAATTTGGGAATTTCAAAATTCTAAAAAGGTTATATTTTTACAAATTTACAACCGATAGCGTTGTGATAAAAAGAACCAACATAAGAAAATTATGAAAAGGCATGACAAATTTAGTTAAAATTTAATTATATATACTTGATCACATAAAAACCCATTCCCACAAAAGTGAGTTTTGAGCCTTTATTGAGCATACAAATATATACCTTTAAATTAAATGCTCATCTTTCGTTTCTTGTGTGAATAGCCGCTTGGTTCATACGACTCTAGAACTTGCCATGACGATACATTCCCGGTCCTTACCAACTTAAACCCGAGTAAGTAAATGATGGAGGCATTAGGACTAACCCTTTTTATTTCTACACCATTATTTTTCTTTTTTTTTTCTTACCACCTACCCAAAATCCCCCTAGTTAACCCCTTTGAGCCTAAACCTTTTCATTTAATAACCCAAAACAAAAACCCTTTCACCCACCAAACCCTTTTTATTTCTAACCCTTTGTTTTAGTAACAAGCTCGGTTTTTCTTATGACTTTCAAAAAAAAAAAAAAAGATGATGATGATGATGAAGCAAAAGAGAAATAAACAAACAAGTTTATCAAAAATAACTTTGTTTGAATAGTGGCTTCATCAAAATAAAAAAAAAATAAAGAAAAAAAAAGGTCTTACGAAAACCGATGCTTTTTACGCCTTTCGCCCTTTTACTAACCACTAACCCAACCACCTACCTTTAACCCAAGCCTAACCCTTAACCCACAAAGTCCTCTTGATATTTACAAAGGTATATAAGTTAAAAAGGAGGAGGATTGATTGCTTGGCAAGCCTATGGTAGGAGTAAGTTCCATGCCGCTCTCGAGTGTTTCACAAAAATACATCTTCGGCCGAGTGTTGAGTGATTCCCCGTGAGGTATGTGAACTTGTATATAAATAAAATTTCAAAGAGGCATGTTATGCCCAATTAAGTAATCTCTCTTATGAAAAGTTCAAAATAAATCATAACGAATAGGATTGTAAATAACATAAAAATAAAGCCTAATAAAGAATCTTGGATTCCCGGCACTCTATGACAAGCCCAAAAACCTTCTCTTCTACCAATTCCATTTGGGAGTGTAAAGCCACATTATAAAGAGTTTTGCTTGAGGACAAGCAAAGATTCAAGTGTGGGGGTATTTGATGTGTGTAAAATGCAACATATAAATTACATCAAATAAGGCATAAAACTAACCCTTTTTTAGTACTAATGTTGGAAAAAGTGTGTTTTTGTCTTCCTTTTGAATTTACATGGTCAAATGAGCTTAAACGAACAAAAGGAACAAAAATACAGCCAAAACCAACATAAATACAAAGAAAAGGAAGAAACGTGGCATGCCCGACCCCTCGACAACAACTCCCAAAGCAAAAACAAGAAGAAAGCTGAGCATGGGGCTGTGTCCAGCTGAGCATGGGGCTGTGCCCAGCCCGACACGGGGCGTGCCCAGCCCGACACGGGGCGTGCCCAGCTCAGCACGGGGCCGTGTCCAGAATGGTCAGCCCTGGCACAAAAGACAAACCTGTAGAAGCTTCTATTGCCCACCACGGGGCCGTGCCCAGCGGACACGGGGGCGTGGCGAAAGTACAGCAGGCGCATTAATTGTAATTGCGAATTATAATTAATGAAGAGAGAGAGTGTCAGACGGACACGGGGGCGTGCCCAGCGGACACGGGGGCGTGTGGAGCTAATAAAGACAAACTGTATTAATGAAGAAAGAGAAAAGGGTGGACACGGGGCCGTGTCCAGGCTTCTGTACAGGCTATAAATAGGAGTGATTGGCTCAAGCTCAAACCATCCCTTGGCACATCACCTCTCTCACACTTCATCCACCACCCACCACCATCACAACACCATCATCCACCACCATCATCCATTGTCCATCATAGAGTGTGTGAGTCGTCTCGGGATCCAAGATTGATCGTAAGAGTTCTTGACAATCAAGGCCATGTTTGCCTAAGTCTCTTACATCACTTGGTGAAGACAAAGTGTCTAGTATAATACTTTTTATTTCTAATCTTTTGCACTTTTTATTTGGTTTTGTATTAATGACTTTAATAACTAGTTACTTATGTTGAAGGTGATCTTTCCTTATCGTTTGTCCGTGGTGTCTTGGCATTATTTTACTGTCTATATAAAATAAAGGATTTTCACCATTCATATCTCCAAAGTCTATATGGAGGTATGTCAAATGTCTATGTCAAAATGTCATGTATGGCAAGTGAAAGGTCTCAACTAAACCATATGCACAAAAACAAAGTATTGAAGTAAAACTTGGTTTAAATCAAAGCTATGTTTTGTGTAAATGCATGCAAATATTTAATATGAACATTTATGCGGTATTGTGAAAATGCATACATCCAAGCCTTGCGACTGTGGTGATAAACCCTTTAAACAAATTAAAGGCCTATCTGTCTTATATCAACGAATTCGGTCATTCCTTTCATCCCCTTTCCCTGGGACGTCCGGAACGGGAGTTGTCAATTCCTATGGTACCACTACCTACTAACGAACGGCATGATCGGTGTTAATGAATGTATTGTCCCATGTAAACAAACCAAATGTCATACCAAAATGTAAGCATGTGATGAAAAACAATGTACTAAGTATGCACGCAATGGACATAAATAGCATAAAATGTAAATGTAAAACGATGTACTAAGTATGAACGCAATGGACATACATAGCATAAAATGTAATGAAATCATGTACTATAATGTACTAACGAACATAGCAGTATATGATGTGAAAACAGGAAAGCATGAAAGTAACAAGTAGGCACATGTGTTCCACCCCAAAACAGTTTGGAAAACAGTAAAAGAGGGGTCTATGTACTCACTTGAGATTGCTCAGTTGTCTAAAGATAACCACCAAGCAGTGCTAGAGATCTCGGAATCAAACGGCACCTAATATAGGTAACTATGTTAAATAACCGGGCCTAAATCGGAAGACTGGGAAGCATTAGGGTTTGTAAACCAAACGAGTGTGGAGACTCGTGTGATATGGTTTAACAAAGCCTACATACTAAATGAAACCTAACATAACTGCCTACGACCCATTACGACCCGTTTAGGTAGCTTATGCTACTTTAACGCGTCGTTCGCGTGAAACGCGTTCGGATCGCCTAACTAGTCCTATGACAAGTGTTATATGCCTAAACATGTTACAAAATCAGTTATGTGACAAAAGTTTAGGTTACATATGCTTAATTACCAATTATACATGAAAATCGTATTTTGGTAATTTACCTAAGGCATATAAACTACCTATCATACAACTACTTAAACGATGTGACCATAGGGTATAACCTCGGAAGGTTATTCCCTACACTATGGTCACCTAATGTATTTGGTCGGATCCTAATGATCGACCAAACTGGGTCGGGTTCGAAGGTATAAGCGATTTATTAGATCGCTTACCCTACGACCCTAGACAACGTGGTAATCAGTAGGCATAGTCCCAAGGGACTATAACCAACGTGATTACACTCACGTTGCGAAGTTCAAACGAACTTCGCATTGACCATTACTGGTCAATGCTGAAAGTCAAACAAAGTTTGACTTTCTGACTCGAAAAGCAGTAAAAATAAGGAAGAGAACGAAGGAATACTTACGAAGGGTCCCCGAATGCTAATCCCGATCCAAGAACTCAGGTATGAAACAATGGTTTCAACTTAGAGCTCTCAAATCAGAATTCTTGTGCAAAATGAGGGTGTGTGGGTTGGGTATTTATAGGAATACCCGAACCGTTAGGATCATTCCATGGAAAACGTGCCATGAATCCAACCCGTACACTTGTCGGAACCTTTTGGTGGCTGGAAATCCATCCTTATCAGATGACTAGATAATTAGGAATGTGTGGTTGTGGTTAATCCAGCTGAAAACAGGCTGTTAAGTACATTGCATCTGGTCTGCAGACCCCTAGCGCACCGCTACGCTAAAAGTATAGCGCACCGCTAGGCTTAAGTTTGGCAGATTTACACTTTTGGTCCCTGTCATGCATTCAGCCCATTTTCGACACGTTTAAGGCCCGTTAACCCCATTTCAAAGCTCTAAAATGAAGTTAAAGTATAGGGAACTTAAAATGTGTTCAAAAATATCTCGGATGTCGGTTCGTTTGGCCGTACGAACGCGATGTTCGCTTAATTACGACGGAATGCGCACAAGCGCGAAAAACGATCCAAATGACGCGACGAATGGATTTTTCTTAAGGCGAACCGTAAAATATAATGTACTCATGCTTACATAAATTTTTGGATGTCCGGATGTATTCAGAACGTAAGTTATGCGCGAAAATGCAAACTTGTGCACTTTTTGACACTTTTAGTCCCTGAATGACCCAAAAGTTTATTTTAGCATACCGAACCCCTCAAAGCCTATTTCTAAGCTATATAAAGGATATTTATGGTATGTTTAACTTATGGTCATGTTCCGGAATGTTCGTTACAGTTCAAATTGACATACTTTCACAGTTTGTCATATTTAGTCCCTGTAAGCGAATTAGCTTGTTTTTGCCATACCAAAGCCTTCAAAACTTATTTCTAAGTTATGTAAAGGTTAATTAAGGTATGTTAAGACTATGTCACTATTCCGGAGTGTTTGTTGCATTAAACTGGTTATATTTACGCATCGGTGCGCGTATAACCTTCCAGAAAGCGATTTAGAGTTTGGAATTGAACAAAAATTGATATGTGCAAATGATACACATATTTTTACAAATCCCAAGTATGAAATATAATATTTCATTGGTTTGGTATTTGTTTGATGGCCGTGGAGGCACAGGTGTTACAAAAACGTCCAACCCCAACACATTGAAGAAATTGGCGAAATCGAAGTAACCAACACTGGGGGACCGCGCGGGAGCATCACCCGCATCACTCAAACGGTAACCCCAGGAAACAACGGCGCTGGACCTTCAAACCCAGCTCCACCTCAGAACATTTCGGCACTACTAGGGCTACCAGAGGGCGAAACTCTAGCCTCATGGTACGCCAAGCAAATTGCTACCATTAATGAGGCGTATCAATCTTTGAGCGCACATCAAGCAGTCTTAATGGCAGAACTGTCCTTGGTTACACCAGCAGGCCCCAGTCACGGGGCACGCCAGATACCACCACAGCAAAACATCCAAGGAAGAGCTAACAGACCTCCTCCTACCAGAAGACTAAGCGTGCATGACACGCGTGATACACGGGGAGACACAGAAAGCTATTATGACTACCCGTCACACGTCCAAAGAGGCCCAGCTCATAGCCGGCTCATGCCACGCAACATGAATAATGAATGGGAAGATACTGACCCGAATGATCCAACTTGGCAGGATGATGAGGGTTCGTCAGTCTTCAATCGCTTGCAGAGGAACCATGAATACTACAAACCAAGACAACACGTAGGGTACACCGAAGAGGCAGAGCGAGACTTTCGCCTCGCCTATCGACCAGCTGAAGTTGTGGAACATTCAAAGTTCATTCCAAAGATCGCGCTGGCGCCACTTTCAAGAGAGAAGTTACCTCCGACACTTGGAAAGTTTAACGGATTGACTGATCCCGATGATCACGTCAGAGTTTTCACAAGCGTAGGTTGCATGGGAGGATGGAATATGCCCATGTGGTGCCATCTGTTTATTCAAACGCTTACAGGGGCTGCTCGCGCCTGGTTCGACAGCCTTCCTCCGGGAAAGATCAAGTCATGGGTGGATTTCAGGACACAGTTTTTGAATCACTTCAGTCAACAGAGACGTTACCAGCGCGACACAGCCGAGGTAGAGGACATCTGGCACAGAGATAACGAGGGTCTGGAAGATTTCATCACTCGCTTCAACAAAGAGTGCTTGGAAATCGGTGGCGTAAGTGAACAACTCATGCGTTGCCACTTCAAGAAAGCCATTCGCTGTGATAGTCTCATCAGAACTATCACTGGGAAAGATGGAATGCCCAAAGAATGGGATAAGCTCATGGAAGCCGTGAAAATAGTCGCGCAAACTGAAGAGTCACTCGCCGGAAAAAAGAATTATTATACTGAAGATCGATTTTCCAAGGGAAACTCATGCGATCACAACAAGCGCAAGAAGTACAAAAATAACGATTGGAAATCCGGAAGATCAAGGGGCCATGAAGAAAGGCTGCGCTATAGAGAAGATGCGCGCGACACAATTGATAGAATCGGCTATCGAAGAGCAGTCAGGGATGATAACCGAGAAAAGCACTGGACTCCGCTCATAAAAACACCAAAAGAGGTGCTGATGACGGAGAATCATGATTTCAAGGCTTCAAGGCCTATGACAAACAAGAAGGGGCAAGACCCCAACCTGTACTATGACTTCCACAAAGATACAGGGCACCTGACGGATGACTGTATCAGTTTACGTCAAGAGATTGAGGGAGCGCTAAAAAGCGGGAAGCAAAGCCACCTGGTGAAAAACGTGCGCAAAGAAACTCGACAGATCCAACGCCACGATGAGGGGAATCACAAGAAAGTCCGACGCCTAGAAACCCATATGGTCAATGGAACAAGATACAGCGCAAAGGAGAAAGGCAAGCGCCCTTACGAACCCTCATGGCAAGAGCAACAGGTCATTTTCCCAGTAGTACGCGGCGGCCCTCGCGCCACTCGACCCGTCGTCATTACCGGTATTATCGGCCATTATGAAATGGAGTATGTCTTTGTTGATGCATTTTATGTCTATCGCCTTCGTCAATCCGAGCCGTAGTGAGGAAATGAACAAACCGAGTCGTAAATGTCTAATATTTAGAGAAAAAGGCAAGGTGGCAATCTTGTAATTAATGAAGTTTCATTAAAATAGCCCTTGACCTATAAATAGGAATGATTAAGTCATAATTAGAGGGCTTTTGGAGAATCTAGGGGAAGACTTGTTCATTTGTAATTCTAGAGAGAGAAATTCTAGAGAGAGAAAGCTCTCTACACGTGATTCTTGTACCATACACGTTTATTCTTCTAGTAAATCACGTTTCTAGTACGTTATTGTGTGTTTGGTCACGTACGTTCACGGATTCCGCACGTCGAACGTCCGTTACGCAATCGAACGGTATCAAAACCGGTCCTACAATTGGTATCAGAGCCAGTTGTGAGTAATTACACTTGAATCAGTTGGTTGTTTCTTCTCCGAAAAGGACTACAGAATGTTTGACCGGTTATTTTGGACTGAATCTTTGACAGAGCATGTGAAACTATATACTTACCAATCCTTGAGAATATCAGATCTAGATTTGACCCGAAAGTGATGAAAATGGACTAAAAACTATCTTCCGTTTGAACGTACAGTTGAAATTCAGCATACCGTTTGAGATCCATCGTTTGAAAGTTCACCGTTTGAGATCCATCGTTTGAAAGTTCACCGTTTGAAACCCATCGTTTGAAAGTTCACCGTTTGAGATCCATCGTTTGAAAATTCATCGTTTGAAACCCATCGTTTGAAATTAGCTATCGTTTGAAATCCATAGTTTGAACTTGTCTATCGTTTGAAAGTTATCCCATCGTTTGAACTTTAGTCTACCGTTTGAAACTGATCCCATCACTTGAACATTGACCTCCCGTTTGAACTATCGTTTGAAAGTGACCCTCCCGTTTGAAACTGACCCTCCCGTTTGAACTATTGTTTGAAAGTGACCCTCCCGTTTGAGCTATCGTTTGAAAGTGACCCTCCCGTTTGAAAGTGACCCTCCCGTTTGAACTATCGTTTGAAAGTGACCCTCCCGTTTGAAACTGACGTTTGAATTAAAGGGTTCCGTTTGAGATTAGAGGGTTCCGTTTGAAACAATCGTTTGAGATAGGGTCCCGTTTGAACTATCGTTTGAAACAGTCCTGACAGTTTGAAACATGATCACCGTTTGAAAATTTATCAATGAATTGCCATCTGTCCGTTTGAAAAATGAACTGATCGTTTGAACAATACAAGTTATCATTTGAAACATGATCACCGTTTGAAAGTTGACAACATGTCAGTTTGAAAATGGTACAATATTTCACGTGAACAACAGAGGTTTTCTACCACATCATGTGAACTCATAAATCCAATTGGTGCATTATAAAATCGGTCAAATCATTTGTCGAGTGTATCAGATTCTTAAAACTGTTGTCGGGCATTTAATTAGTTGCATGTGATTAATGAACAGTGGACAAATGGGAATGGTGTTATGTGTTGAAATTATCGAATAGTTTCAGTATCTTGTCGGTTCATTAAAATCAAAGTAAAGGTTGTCGATCAGTTTTTTAAATTGGTGATATAGTGGTCCAATCAGATTTTCTTGAATCATTTATGTGTGTCGGTTAAGTGGATTGTTGGTCATATTAAATTGTTTTGAAAAGATAAAATTTGGTGGCTTAGTGGAATTATCGACCAAATCTGTAACATTCAGTTGTGTGTCTTGATCTAATAAAAAAGTGTTGTCAGCCACTATCAAGTTTATTAAAGGCCCAAGTTTCAAGTTTAATTGGCCCAATGAGATAACTTTAGTAACAGCCCATGTGATTTTATAAGTTTACATGTGTAGATATTAATGTTGTCAATCACATTTTGAGGTCCAATAGAATGATTTTGGTATAAAGTGTTGTAGTAAAAATGTTGGTTTAGTGGGGTGTTTGGCCTAACCATAGTTGGACGTTAATATCATTGTTGTCAGTTCACAAATTACACGGCCCAATCACAGCCCAATCACTGATTTTGAGTGTTATTAGTTGCTGGTTATCTGATACATTTGTTGTTACCAAGAATTTGCTACATGTGATCATTAAATGATTGTCGGCTAGTGGGTGGTGTAAAATTGTTAGACATTTAGAAATTAATTGATGTCAGTTGTTGATTGAAGGTGATCAAATCATGTGAACATTTAATTGTTAATAGTTGACAATCCACTAGTTCATCGATTTAAAATTGAGGTTGTTTGTCTAACTATTAAAAGTTGAATTGTGGGTCAAAGCCCAATTGATCGGCCCAACCAGACTTTCAACAGAAATATAGTTCAAGTATTTGTATCAGCGGGCTCTGTACATTGTTGTTGACAGGCCATGTGTGTGAACTGAATAGAGAATATTGATCAAGCCCATTCATTTAGAGAATTCATCCGAACAACATTTATCGATAAATTTTTGACAACGGGTCTTAGATTGATTTCACAAACACGCACGTTTACATATTCAGTTCATTTTAAACTGATTGTGTATTTGTTTGATTGCAGGTAATTCGAGGTGATTTACAAGGCGCAAATACCAAAAAGTTGTTTTTAAGTTGTGGTTAAAATGTTTGACGAAGAGGAAAACTATAACCTTGAAAGGTTAAATGATTGGTTTGATGGGTGTTGGAGTAAATATCAAAATGAGAATAAGGATATTTGGAATAAAAGATTTGAATGTTTTTTTGTGTATGAAAAATGAAACAATGGATATGTTGGAAAGACGGTTTAATTGTCTAATTGAAAATTTAACAAGGTACGAGATAAGAATATCAAATGCTGAAAAAATATCAAAATTTGCGGACGCGTTACCTTCAGAGTGGGATGAATTTTTGATTGAATTGAAAAAGGATTCTAGGTTCTCAAATTTTTATCCAAATGAATTTATAAATAAGCTCAAAACACTCAAGTATGAAAATAATAAGAAAAAGAAAGAGTTTATGAATGGAATAGAAAAAGAATTGGAAAAAATGAGTTTGGATGTGGTTTTTGAAATATGCAAAAGAGTCCATATGTGTCGTGTAGCAAAAGATGTTATGAAATACGATATTAAGAGGGGTTGTTATATTGATGAATATATGAATCCTCTTGATTTTGTTAAAATTTTTTGTGCAGGCACATACAAGACAGAGACACAGGATATTTCAAAGAATGAAGAATCCAAGCAAGATGGAACTTCAAAATGTGAAGTTGTGTGCTCAAAATGCGAAAAATTCGAAGCAGACAACGTTAAACTCTTGAAGGATGTGGAGAGTTTAACAGTGGAAATCAATCGTGTGAAGGATGAGAAAAGATCTGATGATAAACAGATTCTTGAAATGACAGAAAATTTTGAGAATTTGAAATCTGAAAATGTCAAACTGTTGAGTGGTTTGAACAGTTTGACATTGGAAAACAAAAAGTTGAAAGAAAATGTAAAAATTGTTGAAGATAAACTGAAAAATTTTGAAAATGAAAAATTAAAAATGGAAAAAGAATTTCAAAGTCAAATTAAAATTCTTGAAGATGGGAGAGATGTGTTTAGCAAAAACAACATCGAAAAGCAAAAAATGATAAATTCTCATCTTGCTAAAATCATTCAGCTTGAAAAAGAAGCTAAAAGTGATCGGAATAAAATTGCTGAATTAGAAAATAAGTTGAAAGGTTTTGTGACTTCTGCACCATATGTGTGTCCAGAACCGATCAATTCTGTTCCAATAAGTGACAATGTCACAAACTTTGACAAAGTCAAAGTTGAAGATTGTGATGAGAAAACTGATGATGAAATTGAGAAAAGAAAAATATTTTTAAAATTAAATGAAATATTTCAAGAAACCGTTCTACATTCTACTGAGAAAGGTGAATGCTCAATGCAAAAACCTGTAAAGAAGAATGTGGAACAAAAACAAAAGGATAAAAAGCTGAAAAATCTTCAAAAAGAAAATAAAAGCTCATCAGTTCAATCATCCAATCGTGATAAAAAACCACAAAAATTGGAAAATCAAAACTCAAAAACTGTTGGTAATAAGTGGTGCAGGTCGGACCACAGTGCTCAAAAGTCAAATCCAGTAATCAAGAAGAGGAAAGAGTATCACCAAGCCAAACAATGTTTTGATTTAAGCATTTGGACTGAACATGGTGATTGGTACGATAACAGAGTGTGTTACCGATGTGGTTATCAAGGACACATTGCTGTTAACTGCCAAGGTTGGAGTTATGAGACGAGGAGATGCTTTAACTGCAACATCAAAGGTCGCATTGCCAGAGATTGCCCTAGGAGATCAAATGAAAGATTGAGGGTTAATTCTCAGAAGATGCCAAAGAAACCAGTCAATGTCAAGCCCAAAGAACAGAAGGTTCAAGAACCTAAAGTTCAAGAACCTAAAGTTCAAGAAACGAAAGTGAAGCTTTCACAAGGGCAGAAAGACAGACTGAGGAAAAAGAGGAAGAAGGCGAGAGAGTATCTCGAAAGGATTTTGTCCTCGGGTACAACAAATAAGAGTACTGATGAATCGCTTCATTCGACAACAAAGTCAAGTAAACCAAATTCTTCAGTTGCAAATTTGAGGACAAAAGAGGAGATAAGGAAGAAGAAAATGGTCGGCGATGAATCTGGCTCATCTAAGTCAGACAAGCCACCTTCAGGCGATGAGTCTGACAGGTTAAAGTCAGACAAGCCATGTGCAGGCAATGATTCTGGTATGGTAAAGCCAGAGGAGCCATTGGTTGAGGTAAAAATGGAGAATTCTGGTTTAACAATGGATGATGCATTTCCACCATTGTTGAACAAGAATTCGAAATCACCCAAGGACCGCCAGGCTTGGGTGAATCTCTTTAAATAAAAAACCTGACTTGCCGGAGTTCCCAGGTTGGTAAGCGTGGAACATGAATCGGCACATTTCTTGAGAAATTTCACTCTGGTGATTTTTCGTCTTACAAGTGGTAAATCAGGGACATTAAGTTGTACTTGATTTTCTACATGTGATTGTGTTGTTTAAATCGGAAATGTTAAATCTTTACAAGTGGTTGAAAGGAACAAGATGATGTGATGACCCCGAACCTACAAGTGGTTGGTAAACAAACTAATTTTTCCGGAAAAACCATTTTGATTAAAATAAACTTAATTGTTTTGAAATCATAATGGGAAAATAGTTTGTTGTCAGGGGGAGTTCTGATTGTTTAAGCCGAGTGGATGGCGATTTGAAGTGATTTGATATCGGTTGTCAAGTTTTTGTACAGTTTATTTTAAAATTTCCTAAAATGTGTTTGCATTTTAGGGGGAGTAAGAATTTTTAGAAAATCCAAAAACATTTGAAAATTTGAAAATGCCAAAAACATTGAAAAATTCAAAATGAGTTTTGTTGAGACAAGAGGAAATGATAGTAAATCAGTGGACTATCACAGCATGCTAAAGAAATGAAATGTAAAATGTGATAAACGGTCTTACTAAAGATGTGACGATAGGCTCAGCTAGACTAGTAGATTTGCGATAACGATACAAACTCAAATGAAAAAAGCCTAGTTCTAGTGGGAAACATGGTTAAAAGCATAGTACTTAGTTTTGTCCTTCTTGACTGTGTGCCTACTCAGTAATCGCTGATTGTCTAAAGACATAAAACTGGTTAAGTTTGTGAACTTTCACAACTTTGCTAAAAGTCGCTGTGATTGTGTATTTCATTTTGCAAAGATTTAAACTTGTTTGATTTATTTATTTTGTTTAAGCATCGGACATCCTCTGCGTATACGTGAGTATCGACCTGGATGTTGTTGCCTAAACGTTCTGCTTTATTTTCTTTGGTGTTTCGTTTAAGCTTTGGATCACCTCTGCGTATACGGGAGTATCGACCTGGTGGTTAAAGCCTAAACAACTTCAACTTGTTTTATTTTCTTATTTTGTTTAAACATTGGACTTTCTCTGCGTATACGGAAGTATCGACCTGATTGTTAATGTTTAAACATTCTGCTTTGTTTTCGCACATATCACAGTTGATGATAGTTTAAAGGCATTACTTGAGTTAGTGTATTGCATGATGAGGGGATATGCTGAGATCGTGGGGTCCATAAGAATTTAGTGCAAAATTAATATACCTTAACGTATCGGTAAGCATTTTGAAAGTTTTTAGATTGAGCTTAAGAGGACAATTATATCGTCAATCAATGTGAATTGTTTAGAACTTAAAACGATTAAAAGCTTAACGGTGCTTGTGATGTGTCTCAAAAACTGATATGATCCTCTTTCGCAAACTCACAAAAATATGTTTCTACATATTTCATTTCTGTATTACATTTCTCTTATTACAAAAACCAAAAAGATTTTAGTGTGTTTTAGCATATTTTTTTGAAAAATCCAAAAAGATTTTCGACAACTGACGTTGAAAAGCTGATATTCAAAATCTCAAAGGCTAAACAAGATGAACAATTGGTTTGGTTAAGATGATGAGAAGTTGGAAGATAATCCTCAAATGTTTAGATGATTCATTAATTTGAATCACAATATTGTGTGTTATATGTTTGAAAATGTTGAATGAATTCTTTTAGAGTCAAATTTTTTTTATCTTATGAAAGGTTGAGATGTGTAGGTTTTGATTCTTTGGCTACGAAAAGCAAGGCGTCGATCCCAAAAGCACGGAAGCTTAATGAAAGGGGGAGCCAGAAAATATGAAAAGCCAGGTGTCGATCCCAAAAGCACGGAAGCTTGACGAAAGGGGGAGCCTGAAGAGACTACTGAAAGCTGAAAACAGATCCACCGGGTTTCTGTTCGAGCAAGAAGGAGTCTATGTTTGCTGAAGAAGTTAAAGAAGAATCAAGAGAGAGAGAAAGACAAGTCACTACGGGTTTGACTAAGGCAATATCCAAGGGGGAGATTGTTGATGCATTTTATGTCTATCGCCTTCGTCAATCCGAGCCGTAGTGAGGAAATGAACAAACCGAGTCGTAAATGTCTAATATTTATAGAAAAAGGCAAGGTGGCAATCTTGTAATTAATGAAGTTTCATTAAAATAGCCCTTGACCTATAAATAGGAATGATTAAGTCATAATTAGAGGGCTTTTGGAGAATCTAGGGGAAGACTTGTTCATTTGTAATTCTAGAGAGAGAAAGTCTAGAGAGAGAAAGCTCTCTACACGTGATTCTTGTACCATACACGTTTATTCTTCTAGTAAATCACGTTTCTAGTACGTTATTGTGTGTTTGGTCACGTACGTTCACGGATTCCGCACGTCGAACGTCCGTTACGCAATCGAACGGTATCAAAACCGGTCCTACAGTCTTCATTGACCCAGGAAGTACCGCTGATATAATCTATGAGCAATGTTTTAATCAGTTTGTTGAGGATGATAAAGCGAGACTTGAGCCAGTTGATTATCCACTGGCTGGATTTTGCAACGAAATGGTCTTCCCGCTAGGACAAATCAATTTCCCCGTCACGCTCTCTGACAGGAAGCATTCAAGAATAACAAATGTAAACTTCATGGTGATGCCTGTCAAGTCGAAACATGATGTGTTGATTGGGAGAGAAACCCAAGGCGAACTTAACATGGTAACTTCCACGCCCCACTCAGCGATAGGGTTTCCAACCAAGACGGGGGTGGCGATTATCTATGCCAAGAAAGAAGTAATGTCGACAGAAGAGATGCGCCCAACAAAAGCAGCGAAGGTTTCAACAACCGAGCCAGAGAAATGGGTGTTAAACCGCAAGTACCCGGAGTAAACGGTGACGATAGGCCACGCAATCTCACCAAACATCAGAACGCATCTCAAGCAACTCCTGTTCAAGAATATGGATATCTTCGCCTGGACTCCGGCCGACATGACCGGTGTCCCGCGCGACATTACCAAGCATTGTTTAAACACCTACCCCTTTGTTGAGCTGAAGGTCCAAAGAAGGCGCAGCTTAGGGGCAGGCAAAACCAAAGCAATGAATGAGCAAGTATGCGAACTACTCAAAGCTGGAATCTTGCGATAAGTACATTATCAAAGTTGGGTCACGAACCCAGTGATGGTGGAGAAGTCTAGTGGAGGATGGCGAATGTGCGTTGATTATACCGATCTCAACAAGGCATGCCCTAAAGACTGCTACTCTTTGCCTGAGATCGACAAAAAGATAGACTCTCTCGCACCATACAGATGGAAATGCTTCTTAGATTGCTACAAGGGATACCATCAGGTTCAAATGAAGCTTGAAGACGAAGACAAGACAACTTTTCAGACCGATCTCGGGATCTTTTGTTATACAAAGATGCCATTCGGCCTCAAAAATGCTGGCGCCACATATCAACGCCTGATGGATAAGACCTTCGCTGGAGATATTGGGAAGCATATCGAGGTTTACATCGATGATCTGGTGATCAAAAGTCCCGAAGAGGACCAAATGTTGAAAGACATCGAAAAAACATTCAACTCGTTGTGCAGTGTGAATATGAAATTGAATCCAGCCAAATGTTCTTTTGGTATGGAAGAAGGGAAATTCTTAGGCTTCATAGTCACAAATGGAGGATTTAAGGTGAATCCAGAAAAGGTCCAGGCAATAGAACGAATGCCATCACCACGAACAATCAAAGAGATGCAAAGGTTGGCCGGCCGCCTAGCCGCGCTTAACCGCTTTCTGTCAAATCACGCCGCGAAGTCATACCCTTTTATCAGCACTCTGCGCAACTGTGTGAAGAAACAAGAGTTCAGGTGGACGCCTGAAGCAGAGGGTGCTTTTCAGCAAATGATGGAGTGTTTGATCGAACTCCCTACCCTGACTGCACCGTTCGAAAAGGAGCCGCTCATCTTGTATTTGTCATCATCGGACAAGGCAGTGGGATCTATATTGCTTGTAGAAAGAAATGGAGTTCAGACTCCAATCTATTACGTCAGTAGAGTGCTCACGGATCTAGAAACGAGATATTCAACGATGGAGAAATTGGTACTGGCGTTGCTGCATGCCTCCAGAAGGCTGCGCAGATACTTCACAGGCCACGTCATCACCGTACTTACCAATTTCCACATTGGCACGATACTGCAAAAGCCAGAAACATCTGGGCGGTTAGCAAAATGGGCGATCGAGCTGGGGGGCCACAACATCTTGTACAGGCCACGCCCAGCCATCAAAGGTCAAGTTCTAGCGGACTTCATCACAGAAGTCCCAGTTGATAAAATCAAAGACTGCGAGGTTATCGAGGCTCCCATAAAAGACATATCAAATGAGTTATGGATGCTGTACATTGATGGAGCCTCAAACGAAGATGGCGCAGGAGCCGGATTGCACCTTGTGAGCCCTGAAAAGCACGAATTTACTTACGCCATCAAGTTGGATTTCAAGAATACCAACAACGAGGCGGAGTACGAGGCGTTTCTGGCAGGCTTACGCCTTGCCATAAATATGGGAGCTAAAAATCTACAAGCACACGTTGATTCACTCTTGATAGCCAGCCAAATTAACGGTATATACGATGCAAAGGGCGAAGTTATGGCCCTGTATTTAGACCAAGCAAAAGAGTTGCTTCAACAGTTTAAATCTTACAAGGTAGTCCACATCAATCGCTCCGAAAACAAACCAGCTGACGCTTTGAGCAAGCTTGCTTCAACCTCCTTTCAACATTTCGCAAAAGATGTAAGGATTGAAGTACTCAAAAATCCATCAGTCCTGCTGCACCAGGTAAATGTGATCGAAATAGGGCAGCCATCTTGGATGACCCCTATAATTCAGTATTTGCAAGAAGGAATACTCCCTGAGAGCAAGGCAGAGGCAAGAAAGATTCAAAACAAAGCTCTGCATTATGAGATGAATGGTGGTATCTTATACCGCAAGTCCTTCTTGGGGCCACTATTGCGCTGCGTGGACCCCCAAGATGCGAATTACTTGATCAGGGAGATTCACGAAGGGATCTGTGGCATCCATGCAGGACCGCGCATGGTTGTCGCGAAGATTAAGAACGCTGGATATTATTGGCCAGGGATGCACGTCGACGCCCTGAAGGAGCTGCGCAAATGCGACTCCTGTCAGCGACATTCTCCAAAAACCCTGCGCCCAAAGAACGATCTTATCCTTGTATCCACTGCTTGGCCTTTCCAACAGTGGGGAATTGATATGGTGGGACCCTTCCCAGAAGCTCCTGGTGCCGTCAAATTCATAATCGTGGCCGTTGATTATTTTACTAAGTGGGTGGAGGCCAAAGCTCTTGCCTCAACCACTGCAATGATGGTGTGCAAGTTTATTTGGGAGCACATCATTTGCAGGTTTGGTCTTCCACTCAAAATCGTCACAGACAACGGTACCAATTTTGCTTCTGAGGACCTTCGAAATTGGATGAAGGAAATGAAGATCGAGCATACCTTCTTCTCCGTTGCGCACCCTCAAGGCAACGGTCAAGTGGAAAGCGTTAACAAAAGTATCGTCGAGGGGATAAAAGCCCGACTGGGCACAAAGAGAAGAGGCTGGGTAGATGAGCTCCCAAGCATCCTGTGGGCTCATCGAACAATGCTGAAGACAAGCACCAGCGAAACTCCTTTTAGCCTAGTATACGGCTCAGAGGCAGTTATCCCGGCGGAAGTTGTACTCCCCTCACCACGCTTGACAGCAGTCAACATGGTTGACAACGAAGCAGAGCGCCGTCTCGATTTGGATTTACTGGAAGAAAGACGCGAGATTGCGCGCATCAAAGAAGCAAAATACAAGACGCAGCTCGAAAGGTACTACAATACGAGAGTCCGCATTTGTACCTTCACTCCAGGAGAATACGTCTTCTGAGACAACGAAGCTTCAAACGCTGAACGCCCAGGAAAACTAGCACCCAAATGGGAAGGCCCATACTTGGTACACGAAGTGCTAGGAAAGGGGGCATACAAGTTGCGCACCCTGGATGAACACATCATCCCGCGCACATGGAATGCGCAACAACTGCGCAAGTGCTATATGTAACTACTCTAGGCCATGCGCCATTTCTTTCATGCTGGCCACGCGCCTTTTTAATTTCCTATGTTGGCTAAACGCCCTTATGTTACTTATATGTGATGTATGATTGGCCTAAGCGCCTGTTTCTCAATTAATGAAAGCATACGACATGTTTTCTTTTATCATAATGCTTCTTGAGTTACAAATGCATGTCAAACTTTTGATTAGCATGAAAACACTTCAGTGAATTACAAGCTCTTGAGTTATACCTTCAAGGTCCTCCGCGAACATAGCGCAAGAACGAGCAACTATACTCGCTCAAGAGCCACACTTACATTTATTCGCGCTAACTTAACCCAAGTTTCTAACAACAGTGCAATAATTGTAATGTGACAGAATAAACATAAACATCATATTTAATAAGCGCAAGCGCGCAACGATTACATGGAAACCAACGATCGTTCATCTGATCCAAAACAAGCGCGACCGCGCAAATGTTATCAAAAACCTAAAAATTACAAGGCACAAAGCCTGAGAACACTATCTATTCAAAGCCATCACCATCATCGTCATCATCATGCTTGTCACCATCGCCATCATTGCCTGCTGTTTCCTCCTCATCAGATAACTCAACAGTTTCTGGGGGGTCGAGAATGGTCTTCAAGCGGTGACACCAGTCATCATGCTCTAAAGCTTTTGCAACCAAGTCCATAACGGGAAATGATAGATGATTATAAGCATTTTCAGCACGAGACAGCTCGGCATCAGCTTCATCGGTGACCGAGCAATGACTAGTGTCAAACTCTTGCCCAAACACCTCTACAACATGCTGCGCACATTCCAGATAACCTCCACGATGACCAACCGCGCGAGAAGCATCAATAAGAGCAGCAACAGCTTTGTCTAGCTCCACAGCATTTAAGATGGAGTTGGCCATCTACAGCAAAGGCAATAAATTAAACACTAGGCTTTAATAAATACAGCCAAAATTAAAAGAAACCATACCAGAACTAATCCTCTGCCGTGCAGCCACTCAGCCTCGGAGACCAAAGTATCAACGATCCCTTGAGCCTCGGAATAGTTGTTTTGCGCCACATTGAGAGCAGATGTACTAATGTCTCGCGCTTCCTCAGCTTTCTGTTTGGCCTCCTCAGCAATCTGCTCGTGCAGGCGGCGTTTCAATTCAGCAATCTCGACATCCTTGGCCGTCAAATCCTTGTCTTTACCGGACAGCTGCGCCTTCACCTCAGCCAGTTCAACCTGCAAGGGGTGAATGACTCAGTTAATTCTGTTAACAAAAGCATAAACTGAAAAAAGAAATTTCTCGAACCTCAGCCCGCTCCTTAGCAGCTTGCGCAGCCTGCGAATCCTCGACTTTCGTTGTCAATTCAGCAACCTTGCCTTCGAGCTCGGTAATCTTATTTCGAGCAGCATAAGCGAGCTGGTTGTCTTTCTCGCAGATGTTCTTCCATTCAACCTTCTCCTTCGCCAACAGATCCTCGGCAGCTTGAAGCTTGCCTTTCAGGCCCTCGCGCCCCCATTCCTCCGCTTTCTTATCAGCCTCAAACTTGGACTTCTCTTCCTCAAACTTGGTATTAGCCTTCTCAAACTCCTTAACCTGCCTCACAAGGCGCTAGCGGTAGTTCTCCCAATCCGACCGCTCCCTAATCATGGTACGCCACTCACGCACAATTTCATGGATGGCAGAAAGAGTATTGGCCTCCCCAATTACATACGCTGCATACAACTCATCATGAGTCCACGCCTTTTGTCGGTTAACCTCACCAGGAAGGATGGAATTCAAGAACCAGTCGGGACAAGGGACAAATTCCTGGAAAGTGTCCTTCTGCTTCAAATTCCAAGGAGCTCGATGGGGGGGGGGGCACTCCCACGTTCTACCTCGGTGTAAGTCTTATAATAAATATCCCCGAGAGTATCCTTTGGGCCAATGGTTTGTGGGTTATACCCCCCCAGCACCCCCGGAACTCGCGCCACCAGAAGCATGCGGACCGGACCCCCCTAGCGGAAGTCACTTTAGCAGAATGTTGAGGGGAATGAGCTTGCATTGGGTGGGTAGGTTTATCAACTACAACGCTTTCTCCATCTCAGCAGCCCTTTTTTCTACTTCCTGCTCAGCCCACATCTTCTTCTCCTTATCAGCTTTTTTTTCTGCTTCTCCTCCGCAGCCTTCTTCCTACGCTCCTCATCAGCCTTCTTCTTCCTGTCTTCCTCAGCTTTCTTTTCCTCAGCCTTCCTCTTCTCTGTCTCAGCAGCTCTCTCCTTCTCGACCTCGACAGCCTGTTTGTCCTTATCAGACTCCACCACAGTTTTGAAGGGTTTGATGGTAACCTTAGGCCTTTTCTGCGACGGCTCTGAGGGCTCTGTAAATACGACACCCTTCTTCTCAGGGGTCTTCTTCTTGGCCTCTGTAGAAGCTAAGTGATTTAGAAAAGAAAAACAACAAGAGGAAGAGAAACTAAGAACTTATCAGGAGAGAACTTGTAAAGAGAGCGCAAGTCGCTCTGCTTCCCAATCAAGGGAATCACACAAGCCTTCGGCGCAGTAGAAACACCAGCAGTGGTCTCACTTCTATTTCTTTTCCTGCTGATCAACTTGGCAGCTACCTCCTCCTCTTCTGCTTCTTCCTCCTCATCATGCGCAACAGAGGAAGGAGTCGCACCAGCATCCGGGTTGCGAGAACCCACGCTACCCGAACTTTTTGAGCCACCAGCTCCAGTCTTTTTCTTGCCTATATGCGACAAACCTTCTAGTGAGTCACTGATTATAACGTAATCTTCCAAGTTACTTTGACGAAGGCGAGGAAAACCTTTGTCAGCAACATGAACGGCTACGCGACTACTCCCAGCCCCCTTGCTAGTCACCTCAGGGTCCAAGGTGATAACCTTCTTCCTTTTCACAGGTTTTTTCTTCTTATCCTCAGGGTCAATCCCCAAGTCACGCAACACACCTGCAAAGATGTTAGACCAGGAGCTTAACACTCCATTTGATGATCCCACAGACTCCTCGCTGGAAAGATAGACAATCTCTTTCCCAGCAGAAGTCAAAGCGCGCAAGGGACGAGGGTTAGGTATATGCGCACCTTCAGTAGTAGAGGGCGGATCGGTAAAGACTCCAGCAATTGGATACATGAAGTTGCCCTTAATCGCGTCATACCAATATTGCTCCCCTGCTGCCAACGGGCGCACACCCATGGATCCACCAAATGTGGGGAAAGCCGCTTGATAAAGGTGCGCCTCTACATTGAAAATGCAACAAGTGAGCAATACGAGGACAGATACAAACAATTAACGAAATAGCTAACCTTTATCCCGGAACTTCAAGACGGGAACTTCCTCGCTCTCATGCGGCCATTGATCGCTCATTCGCGCCGCAACAAGGACACTCTCCCCAAAAACTCGGTTAGGGGCTGCAGTGAGCTTCACATACCAATCCTCCTTCTTAGGAATGGCAACTCCTCCTTCTCGATCGCCTGAGTCCGTGGGCGGAAAGTCATAGCGATAGGTATCACCTCCTAGCGAATGAAGAAGAACTTCTGTTTCCAATCATGGAAACTCTTCGGTGGGTTCAACAAGATCTTTTTAGCACCCCCTCGGTTGCCAAACGAGAAGAAGCCCATGTTCCTAATAAGCTGGTAGAGTGCCCGGAATCTCTCTACCGTCGGTTCGACATCATGAGATCGACATAAAAACTCGAAGTGTCGAATTCTCACCATCCCTGGGGGACTCATCTGAGAAATGTGAAACCCATAATACTGCAGTATATGAGCCATGAAGTTCGTCGCCGGCAATCGGAAGTTGCCCTGTAAGTAGAAGTCTTCAAAAAGAGTTATGAATCCCGGCGGTGCATCAGCAGCGGTCTGATTTTGACCGGGATATCTGGCATCCCACTCCGGTGGAAACCGGAAGCCCCTGGCGATCTGCTTGAATAACCCCAGATCCCACTTCAACACAGGAAGTGGACCCTCCTCCCCTGGATTGTCTGCTTGATGTTCTTCGGCCATGAGTATTTGTCAAAGAAACTTTGAATATTCAAGAAAAAAAAACTTGAAGGTATGTAGAAAAATCTTGAAGATCTGCTACAGGTAGTTTGAAGATTTGAAGATGAATAGAGAGAAAAGGAAAGCAACTGTAGAAGGAAGTAAGGATCTCGTCCCTTCCGTCGAATATATATACCCATCGCATTTAATGCGATGGGTAAACGTGCCGAAATCACCACGCACGTGACCAATCAGAAGACGCCACGTAAGACGCGAAACCCAGAGTGACGATTACCACACGCGCGTGGATCTCACTCTCCCGACGGAAAGTGGAACCGTCAGAGCCATCATGATGACGACCGTGCCAGTGGTCAACTCAAACGTCACCATCAGCGACAATCTCACCAAACCGTCAGAATTCAAATTTCGAGGATTTTCCCGCTCAAACCCTCAAAAAACTTAATGCAGAAGTTATCAAGGTAGCACAACATGCATGGTCACCCAAGGCATATGCGCACTATCAACACAAAACAAAGAGTCTCCAACTGCCAGATATGTAGTCGCGGCGTAACAACTGTCAAACATCTGCACGCGCGCGCCTACCAATAAAAAAACAAGCATTTTCTACACCCTTCTTTTTTTAAGTCCAGAACTCCAACCACTTGCCTCGCGCATGGTGCAACACTAGACTGGGGGGACTTGAAGGGGTATGGTCCCAAAAAAACCGCGCAAACCTTTAACTAGGTCGCGCGCAGGACCATACTCCTTATTCAACACATTTCGTATTGCCAATCTCGCACGGGCTGCTTCATCCTTCTTGGATACGGCGCGAGGTCTGAGCAATGGAAAGCTCCAATTACAACACTTAGCATTCTGAAAGAGCACTCAGTCATCCAAACCCTGCGCGAGATAGATACGTGCCCAGCAGGAATCGCGCAGGGCAGCAGCGCAAGGCTGTTTCAGATAGTACACAAGGTACAGGTGGCAGAAGAAAAGAGCCAATCAGCGTCTTTCTGACCCTGCTCAATCGTGCTCCACGAGCGTCTGACATGCACGAGACAAAAGGTCTACATGGCACCAATCACAGGGTAGAGACAACTGCCCCACGATCTCCACTTACTTGCTGATGGCAGAGGGGCGGCCAGGCCGACAACAGTGACACGTGGCTCCAATCACATTGCGCCAACTCCAGAAAGCTCCTAGAAGCCACTAACGGTCGACACCAGTGAGACAAGGAGCATATCCTCTATGTTGTTGCCTTCAGGCCCAAGGTCCATCAGCCCACATCCTCTTACACCTCTCCGGCTATAAATAGAGACCTCACTTCACTGGTTAAACATTCCATTCCCTCCACTCTCACTCTTAATACTCAATTATCTCTCCAAAGCAATCGCTTATTTTCACGCCAGAGCCCGGTTAAGAGGGAAACCCCCACATTCCCCTCTTAACGAGTAACGGCGTTCTGTTTTGCAGGATTAGACGATCATTACGAAGCTCAGAAAACCATTAGAAGATTAACCACTATGGCAGGAACATAAACCAAACTGATTAGTCCCATAATTAGTTTAGTGTTTCTTCACATGTCTTAGCATTTGTTGCGTCCTTAGGCTAGAATTACCCTATGTTTCTATTTTTTCAATGCATGCTAATTACACACTCGTCACGGTGCCCTGAACCACTTCAAAGAAACACAAGAATAGACAACGAAAAGGATAAGAAGTTGTTTTTTTTTTTTTTTTTTTTTTTTTTGTAAATGGAAACACTTACTACCTATAAAAAAAACTGTTGCCAAGCTAGGTTACTTAGGTATGTCTTTTTAATTAGGGCCTTGCTGTCTATGCTCATTGCTTTCGCCTCCTTTGCTTTCCGCATAAAAAAAATATATATATACACACATGAAATTGATAAATGGAGACATACATTGGAGGATGATTTGGTCACCCTAGCAAACATATTTCCTAAAACATTTAGCATCCTTCTTGCTATATTCTGTCATTTTACTAATGCAAATCCTGTGTATGGTGGCTAAATCTACCTTCTAATTTTAGGCTGCCAAGTACATCGAGTATGATACAAATTTTGAAGAGGAGAAGAAACAAACAAAATCATTGAAGATTAATTGCAATCTTAATAATGCCACCTATCAGTTGAAATTGAAAGAGTACAAGCAACCGGAAAAGCTATACACCAAGGTGCGTTGGACAAACATTCTATCAACACATATAATATATCAAGAGGTGGCAAAATGGGTGGGTACGATGGGCTAAGTTTAGTAACGGGTCACAATGGGTTTGAGATATGAACATGCATTTTTTTAAACGGGTCTGGTTGAGTTGACTGGGAAATATTTCTTGCCCAAATTCTTTAAATCATTTATTATGTTTGCTTCCCGTCTGCCAAATATGATAAGATGATTACAAAATTATGTAACCCAAACTGTCCTGTATATAAAAAAGGATCAACAATTACCACCTCTATGCTATAGGTATCTTATGTTTTTCCGTGTATATGATGTTTAGTAGTTACTAACAAGGGGCAATGACCTTAACTCATGCAGGTATTGGAACTTGAGAATGCAAACGTGAAGGCTCTGTATCAGAGGGCCCATGCTTACATCAATGTAGTTGATCTGGATCTTGTAGAGCTCGATATCAGAAAGCCCTTGAGATCAACCCTAACAACAAGTAGGATTCTTAATATTTAATACAACTCTGGTTGATTTATCTACATTTTAGTGTGACAGTAGTAGTATGCAAATCATTAATGTGCTACATTTCTTTTGTTGAACAATTAGGTATGTGAAACTTGAATACGAAGTACTGAAGGAGAAGATAAAAGAATACACACTAGTGCAGAAAGAAGCAAAAGATGTGGTTAACTCGCATCTTATACCTTACCCAAAAAATTTCACCTATTTCCCTTCCCTCCACTAAACTTCCCCCTCTACTCTCACCTTCGTCTCGTCACTGCCTCTATTCTGTCCCTTAGCTGTCGTTTTGGTCTGTGGCCATGCTGGTAAAGGCAAGAGTTATATTTTGATTCTGGTAGTTTTGCTGTTTTTGGGAGGAAGTTAGGATTTATTGTTGTTGGAGATGCTTGATTCATGGTTCGGGGTGTTAACAAGCCTATAAGCTCTAAAATAATGCCTTAAATTCACAATGTATAGAATGGACCAATCAATTTCACTTCTATCAGGTTATTTTGTGTTTGTTTACTATGGAACAGTTCATGTGCTTCATTTTTTGAAAATGTGTTTTTATTCACATCATTTTTTTATTTTGATTTGGTTTGAATAATAGATATCACTCTTAACAGGACCTCTTAACAATCCTTAAAAAAGTAAGCTTGACTTTTTTTTTTGAAAGGTAACTATTATTCACAAAGGCACACCCTCAAACACAAGGGTAGCCAAAAAAAAACACAACCGATTACACCACAGAGAAAGAAATCCAATTTTCCCAAGAAACGTCTCTATTTTTGGATCTATTACTATACCACAAAAAACCACGCGACTTTATGTCTTGAACAATGCTAGCGGCAGATCTATGCTTATTAGAAAATCTTCGGTCGTTCCTAGAAATCCATAAGCACCACCACCCAACCATAATGATACCTTTGAGAATGATCTTTTCTTTGACACCCAACCCAGAGAATTCGTGCACTTCAAGCAAGTCGTTCAGCGAAAAGGCGAAAATTGGGCTGATGTTACACCATCTGCCTATAAGATACCACACCTCCGAGGCCACCGCACACGTATGAAAGAGATGATCCGCTGTCTCGAGCCCATGCACATAATACAACTTTTGTCCCCATTAAAGCAGTTTCGCTTGGTTAGAGCATCCAGAGTAGCAATCCGACCCATTTGAGCACGCCATACCAGGATGTTAACCTTCTTCGGAACCCATTTCGACCATTTCAGCACAAAGTTGTTACTGAAATCAGCATCGCTCCTAAGAAATCTTTTAACCGCGCTCATCGAAAAAAAATTATCCTTACCTCCGATCCATTCCCACCTGTCTTTGATCCCTGAAAACTTCACAGAATCCAAAAGCTCAACAAACTCATTCCATTCCCTCCATTCTTCAGTCGAATCCAGGCTACAAGACCACCCCCACCTCCTCGAAAAACTTGGCAGCGAGCTATTGAACCGAGAAGCGACGAGACAACATTTTTCTGATTCCAGCCGAAATAAAGCTGGGAACCGGTCCTTAAGCGGCACATTGCAGGCCCACAGATTGAGCCAAAATCTGATCACTCGCCCGTTTCCTACCACCCCTTTGAAGTTGTGCAACAGCATAACTCCTCCCACTTTGGTTTTGGATACAACTGAAACAATACCTTTCCACCCCCCCCCCCCCCCCCCGATATTTTTATTCAAAGGAACCAAAGACCAACTTCTGTTAGAGAAATGAATGGAGTCCACCACCTTTTTCCAAAGCGCATCGCCTTCGTTACGATATCTCCAAATCCACTTACTCAACAGGGCTATATTTGTCACACCCCTTTCTGCGGCGGAAGCACGAGGTGTGATCATGAAAGGTTCTCATTGCATACGAAGAGTAAACATGCTACATGCTCGTAAAATAACATTCAAATACCATAATTTGAAAACATACGTTAGCGTTTACATCGCTAAGTCGCATAAAACATTGTCTTAAAAGTTTACAACTTTATTCAAAGTTAAACACAAGCGACATCCACGAGCATAAGCTAGACCACGCGCACATCCATCCTAGTTACCTGAAATACATGTGAGTTTTTGGAAAAACGTCAACATAAAGTTGGTGTGAATTCATGCGGTTTTGTATTTCATGTTTGTATACTTTGTATGAAAACATAGTTTGTGAGTAAATCAAGTTTTCATATATAAATCCAGTTTCATGTGTACCCCACGTACCCATGTATAATTCAAACTTTTCTTGAGTACCCCACGTACTTCAAGTTATATATCAATCCTCTTGAGTACCTCACGTACTTCAAGTTATTTATCAATTCTCTTGAGTACCCCACGTACTTCAAGTTATTTATCAATTCTCTTGAGTACCCCACGTACTTCAAGTTATTTATCACTTTTTGTATGGTATGAATTTTATGTAAATACAGTATTTCTGTACTTATCAGATTGTTAATGGGTTGCAAAGCCATTAACATGTGACACGTCATAGGAAGTCACCAAACCTAAGGCATTTAATTGGTATATTCTGAGACACAAAAGCACTTCCTCGGTTCTCGCCCCGACCGGGAGTGTGGCTGCCAGGCACCCGTTAGATCTAACCTTTTGTTCTGCGGTCTGAATGTATACGTTGATTAATGGTGCTTCTGTACCCTATTCGTGACACTATTTCTCATAACGCATCCTACTTGGTTCTCGTCCTCACCAAGCGCGTTTCTTGTTATCATTTCTCATAGCGCCTCTTACTTGGTTCTCGTTCTCACCAAGTGCGCTTCTCATATTCTTATATTTCGTCACACTTGGTTCTCGTTCTCACCAAGTGTACTTCTTGTATTTATATTTCGTCACACTTGGTTCTCGTTCACACCAAGTGTACTTCTTGTATTTATATTTCGTCACACTTGGTTCTCGTTCTCACCAAGTGTACTTCTTGTATTTATATCATACCAATTATAAATTTTTGTACATTTGTACATGTATTTCACCCCCGAAGTTATAAAAACTGAAAACAGTTAAAGAGAAAAGGGGGAGCATGAACTCACAACTTTGCGTTCCTAGCGTCGTAAACTCCACCGGACTTGCTTAATTAACGTCGTAACCTATACGCGTTTTCTTAACGTTAGTCACTAGACTTGCGTCGCACAAGTACAGTCACTCTCTTTTGTATATATTCTTGTGTTAAAAATATTCTATATTTTTAACTACGTATCTTACTTATATTATTTTCTCCAAAAATACATATAAGTCTTTTGTGTTTTGCACTTTGCACGCGAATTATGTATCTTGTATGTTGTATGTGTATTTTTATATTTCAACTCCTCATGAGTAATTAGTGTATTTTTAAGTCTTAATACACTAGCACGTATAACACATACTATATACACTTAGCACAGTAGTTGGTGATCAAATAATATATATTTTTCTTTCAAAAATATATACTTAATTTCCATTTTCATTCTTGAAAAATCACCATTTCCTATCACCAAAAATTAGGGAAACCTTAGTAATACTTTTAAACACATTTTTAGGGAATAAGTTTCTCAAAACTTATATTTTTCTAAGTGTCAAAATTTATAAAATTTTTGACAGAGTTTCCCCTAAAAATGGAGGTTTCCCACGTTTTCAAAACGTGTGTTTATTTTCTTTTAAATCATCATCAATCATCAATAATCATCAACAACAATTATCAACAATAATCACTACTTTTCCCCACTTCATGAACTTGGATATTTACCAAAATTGTGTAGTATCTTACTAGCACATTTAGTAAATCTTTCCATCTTTAAAAATAATTTTAGTTTCTTAAAAACTTTATTTTTAAAGAATATGAAGTTTCACAACTTGTAGTCAAGATTCGCAAAAATACTTCTTTGTTAAATTTTCTTGTGACACAAGTGTCTACACACTTGTTTATTTACTAAAAATGCTTTTAGTTCGGATAAGATCCGGGTTTTAAACAAGACTAATAGTTTTGCTTGGTTCTTCCGAAAAACCACTTGTAGATCTTTAGATCTACTAGTTTTGAACAATATTTTGCAAGTAAAAATACTTTTACACAAGTTCATGTTTCATGTGTGGTAGAGTTTCACCTTTTAACCCTTATATCTTCTAACATAACCTTATGTCATGATTCATGATCATGACCAAACCGGGTTAAATGATGATCCGAGCTACCACAACATAGATCGGGTCCAAATAATCACACAAATCGATTACTACAACATTTACACAACATATGAGCTTTTAACCATCTTTACTTGCATTTTTAGTAGACTTTAATGCACCAACTTGTAAGATTTTGAGTTTTAACCGTTAAAAATCCTTTTAACCACTTTAGGATAGTTCAAGAGAGTGATTTAAGCAACATACCACTAGCTCGAGGCTAGGGAAGAATCTAAGCACAAATCGAGTGGATAAAAGCAAATGGTGAAGGTCCTTCAAGATCCGCTTGCACCGAGCTTCGTTAGTGACCTTCTTACACCTATGTATGCTCTTAAAATGGTTGAGGATGATCAAGAAATGGTGGTGGTGTCTTGGTGGGTTTCGGCCGAACACACAAAGAAAGGGAGAGAAGAAAGAAATTTTTTGTTAAGTGTTTAGTGATTGTGGATGCTTATCTCTCATACATACTTATGGACCATCACATACTAATATCCATGGTGTAATGTGTACTCTAGATATGGAACAAGGGTGATTATAATAATCAACTAACTTGTGAAATGTGTCCCACATGGGGGAACTCGATCAAGTGGGTGTTTGGTTAATTGTTTGATTTCAACTAACTAGCTAAATATTAGTTAGTGGGATTAGTTAGGTGAATTAATAGATTATTTGGGTGTTATAATTTATAACGGGTGTTAGGGTATTCGGGGACCCTAACTAGCTCAGAAAAAATACAAAATGAAAATAATAATATTTTCATGTTCCGGGTATAGTCCGGTTGTTCGGTTACATACCGATTCGTTAAAGTGCTAAATTACACTTTTTAGTGTCGTTTAAGTACCTTTCTTGTACCCTTTCAATTCCCAACACTTAGGGAAATATTCTGGATAATAAAACGACATTTCTGCATAATATTTATGTGTCTAAATGCTGAATTATTGCTGATTTGTATAAATTCTGCACTTAAAGTGCGTTTCGGGTGCTTTTTAGTGCTTATTTTTGCTTTCGTATTGCATATATATTAACCCTTGTATGTACTCTTGGGTTTTAATGCATTCTTGTTGTCGGACCTACACCTAGGCTCCAATTTTATTGTCTGGCTGCTTTCTGCAGTTCTGTTGACACATTGTGTCTTACCGGTGAGTTTACTATTATTCTGACGCAACGCTCTCGTTTATGCATAAAGCAATATTTTGTAGTATAAAACATGCATGAATTCACTTGTTTAATCATGTGTTCAGACATTGCTGACACTTAAACTCATAATTGCAGTCATTAAGCAATAATTAATGTGTACGGAAATTACCGGTTTGTGCCAGTTGTCACAGTCTCCCCCCGTTAAAAGAATTTCGTCCCGAAATTCAGATTGAACTAACTCTCGCTGGAGTCTTCTTGAATAGGTGGGGATACTTTTTCTTGAACTGGTCTTCACGTTCCCATGTGTACTCGGGTCCGTGTTTAGAGTTCCAACGTACTTTGACAAGTTTCACACTGCTCCTCCTGGTCTTGTTGACTTTCCAGTCAGTAACCTCAACGGGTTTCTCTGTAATTCGGAGGGCTTCATCAATATGCACTTCATCCATCGGGATGATCACGTTTTCTTGCGTTGGACTCTTCTTCAGGTTGGATACATGAAACGTATCATGTACTCCGTTAAGTTCTTCCGGTAACTCCAACTTGTATGCCACGGTACCAATTCTCTTCAGTATTCTGAATGGTCCGATATATCGTGGATTCAGCTTTCCACGCTTTCCAAACCTGACTACGCCCTTCCATGGTGAGACTTTTAACAACACCTTGTCTCCCACCTTGAAATCTACCGATTTTCTATTTGGATCCGCGTAGCTCTTTTGTCGCTCTCGAGCTGCCTTAATGCGCTCTCGGATCTGCGCAATCTTGTCGGTTGTCTCTTGTACAAGTTCCGGACCAACCATACGTTTATCTCCGGCATCTGCCCAACATAAGGGCGATCGGCATTTGCGGCCATACAGAGCTTCGAACGGCGCGGCTTTTATGCTTGTATGATAACTGTTATTGTAGGAAAACTCAACTAAAGGTAGATGAGTATCCCAGCTGCCGCCTAGATCCAAGACACATGCGCGAAGCATATCTTCTAACGTTTGTATAGTCCGTTCGCTCTGGCCGTCTGTTTGTGGATGGAATGCCGTGCTCAGGTCTAACTGAGATCCAAAGGCTTCCTGAAATGATTGCCAGATTCTTGAGACAAAGCGTCCATCTCTGTCTGAAATGATTGAGATTGGCACTCCATGACGTGCCACAATTTCTCTTAAGTATATTTCTGCAAGCTTTCCAGTGCTATCCTTCTCTCGGATTGGTAGGAAATGCGCAGACTTCGTCAATCAATCAACTATTACCCATATCATATCGTGCCCTCTCGGGGTCCTGGGTAATTTCGTTATGAAGTCCATCGAGATTTGTTCCCACTTCCATACGGGAATTTCTGGTTGTTGTAATAGGCCGGACGGTTTCTGATATTCGGCCTTAACCTTCGCACAGGTTAGGCATTTTCCAACATAGACAGCAACGTCGCTTTTGAGTCTCGGCCACCAATAGTACTCTTTCAAGTCTTGGTACATCTTGTCCGATCCTGGATGGATCGAATATCTCGATTTGTGGGCTTCATTAAGGATGACCTCACGTATGCCACCACAGAGTGGAACCCAGATACGCTTCTTGAAGTATAAGGCTCCCTCTTCGTTTGGCACCATGTATTTCAGCATACCCCGTAGGTATTCAGCTTTACGGTTTTCTTCTTTAAGAGCTTCTTGTTGTGCATCCCGAATGCGTGCAGTGAGGTTCGTTCGAATCGTCATTTCCAGTGCTCGAACCCTTAGGGTCTTAACCCTTTCTTTTCGGCTCAACGCGTCTGCTACAACGTTCGCCTTTCCAGGATGGTACTTAATCTCACAGTCATAATCATTCAGCAGCTCGACCCAACGTCGCTGGCGCATATTCAATTCCTTCTGATCAAATATGTGTTGTAAGCTTTTGTGATCTGTGAAGATTGTACATTGAGTACCATATAAATAATGTCGCCAAATCTTCAAGGCGAATACCACTGCGCCCAACTCTAGGTCGTGAGTGGTATAATTTCTCTCGTGAACCTTCAGTTGTCTTGAAGCATAAGCGATGACTTTTTGGCGTTGCATGAGCACGCAACCCAAGCCTTGTCGTGAGGCGTCACAGTATACCACGAAGTCTTCAGTGCCTTCGGGTAATGATAGTATCGGTGCATCGCATAGCTTGCTCTTAAGTAACTGGAAGGCTTCTTCTTGTTTGTGACCCCAGTCGTACTTCTTGTCTTTCTGAGTAAGGGTCGTTAGCGGTTGAGCTATCTTCGAGAAATTCTCAATGAATCGCCGATAGTAGCCCGCTAAGCCCAAAAATTGACGGACTTCGGTCGGGGTCTTGGGAGCTTCCCAATTCTTTATTGCTTCAATCTTGGACGGGTCTACATGAATGCCCTTCTCATTCACCACGTGACCAAGAAATTGTACTTCGCGAATCCAGAATTCGCATTTCGAGAACTTTGCATAAAGTTTCTCTTTCTTCAGTAGCTCCAAGATGGTTCTGAGATGTTGCTCGTGCTCTTCTTTCGTTCGCGAGTAAATCAGGATATCATCGATAAATACAATCACGAATTTATCGAGATATGGTTTGCATACGCGGTTCATCAGATCCATAAAGACCGCTGGTGCATTCGTCAATCCAAATGGCATCACAAGAAATTCGTAGTGCCCATATTGCGTTCTGAATGCAGTCTTTGGCACGCTTTCATCTTGGATTCTCAGCTGATGGTATCCAGATCGAAGGTCGATCTTGGAATAGTAGCTTGATCCTTGCAATTGATCAAATAAGTCATCAATCCTTGGTAGTGGATACCGATTCTTGATTGTGAGCTTGTTCAGTTCCCTGTAATCGATACACATCCGCAGTGTTCCATCCTTCTTCTTTACGAATAATACTGGAGCTCCCCAGGGTGAGAAGCTTGGCCTTATGAATCCTTTATCCAACAACTCCTGGAGCTGTGTAGATAATTCTTGCATTTCGGATGGTGCAAGTCGATAGGGTGCCTTGGCTACAGGAGCAGCTCCTGGAACCAAGTCTATACGGAATTCGACTTGTCGTTGCGGAGGTAGTCCTGGCAGATCTTCAGGGAACACATCAGGAAATTCCTTCACCACAGGAATGTCTTCGAGTTTTGGCTCCACAGCCTTCTTGTCTATAACGTGTGCTAGGAAAGCGACACATCCTTTCCTCAAGCACTTCTGTGCCTTCATGCAACTGATGATTCGAAGAGGCGCGTCTCGTTTTTCTCCATGCACGATGAGAGTTTCACCATTCGCTAAAGGGATGCGAATGATTTTCTTATGGCAAATAACTTCAGCTTTGTTCTTGGACAACCAGTCCATCCCGACTACTACATCGAAGCTACCCAATTGAATAGGTAGGAGGTCGATGTTAAATCTTCGTTCACCAAGTTCTAGTGTGCAGCCTTTAACAACTTCGCCCGATTCAACAAGTTTACCATTGGCTAGTTCTATGGAATAAGGAATTTCTAATCTACTAGATTCTATTCCGAGTATGCGTTTAAATTCCACAGACATGAAGCTATAATCGGCGCCAGTGTCGAATAATATGGATGCAAAGTGATTGTTAATGAGAAACGTACCGGTGACCACGTTAGGGTCCTCGCGTGCGTCTCTTGCTCCAATCACAAATGCTCGAGCTGGAGCGTTGTTTCTCTCTGGGCAGTTCTTCATGAAATGATCATTGCTTCCACACTTGAAGCATCCTTGCCCTTTCCCGTTGCCATTCTTGTTACCAGCACCGTTCCCATTTCGGTTCTTTCCTTTTCTCCAACAGTCTTCTGTTTGATGACCCAATTTACCACATTTGTCGCACCTTGGAATGCGACAAGCTCCATCATGATGATACTTACATTTTTGGCATCTAGGCATGGAGCCTTGGTATGCTTTGGTTGTATGGGTTTTCATCTCCTGAGGCAGATTAGTGTCGCGCTTCTTGCTGAAAATCTTGTTGTTGCGAGTTGCTTGGTTCAAACTCGTATGCTTTCTCTTTTTGTCACCGGACGACTCAGCATGAGTCTCGGTCTTTTCTGTTGGGTTTAGTGATAACTTCTTCATACGAACACAATCTTCAGTCAGGCTGACAGCCAGAGTTACAGCCTAGGTGATTGTTTGTGGTTTGGCCGACGTCACCATGCCACGAAACTCTGAGGCCAGTCCCCAAATGTAGCGTTCAACACGCTTGAATTCGGGAGTTACCATGTAGGGAAGCACTCTGGACAGGTCGTGGAACCTTCGAGTGTAACCATTGATGTCGGCACCTTCCATAGTTAAGTGCCAGAACTCTGTTTCCAGCCTTTGGAGTTCTGCACGAGAGCAGTACTTCTCTCTCATCCTTTCCTTCAGTTCCTCCCAAGTGAGGCCATAAGCGGCGTCATCACCCAAAGTTTGGGCTTGCAGGTTCCACCAAGTCAGAGCTTCATCGACGAATAACCCAGTAGCAAAAGTGACTTGTTGATCCGCGGTACACTTGCTCATGCGGAAAGTAGCTTCAGTCTTCTCCGTCCAGCGCACAAATGCTACTGCACCTCCTGTGCCATCATAGTTCATCGGCTTGCAGTCGAGGAACTGCTTGAAAGTGCAGCCTTGAGCTGCTTTGCCTCCAGACGAATCTCCATTCCCATTACGCCTAGCGTTGCTTGGTCCTCCACTGTCTTGAGTTCGGTTCGCCTCGTACTGGGCGATAGCAGCGGAGATCCTTTCCTCCAGTAGAGCGTCCAGCTCTTCAGCAGTTCTTGGCAGTGGGGGAGGAGGAGGTAGGTCATCATTGCGAGCATTCACAGCTTTTCTGGGTGCCATGTTCTGACGAACGCAACCCAATAGGTTTAGGCACTTGTTTGATATCGTCACAGTAGTATCATATATATTCACAGGTATATATACCACATAAGTGACGTCAAACAATTATTACTCTAGCAGAGTATTTAGTAGGCTTGCACTGAGGGAATCTATACGTGACAAGACTTGCTGTGATTTCTGTGCACTGAATTCCATAATTATGTATGCATCCATAATTACGTAACTCCTTGCACAGTCCGCACAGTTCGTTTCATCCTCGTATTTCTTCCTTCAGATGGGCCATCGCTTTCAGGTAAAGTCACATATACTTGTGACATTCTACTTCTAGTACATGCTAATTATCACACATAATTGCAAGTAATTTCTAGTCAACGACAAGTGCTACTCAAGTGCACTCTAAGTCTCGTAGTGTCCTTTCTAGACTCATGTAGACAATTTCAGGTAGTGGATGTCGCGGGACGTTTTATGCAATGAAAACTCTTTGAAAATTGTTTTCGTGAATGGACCCTAGAGATTGTAGACTAGACTCGAGAAGGAATCCTGGTTCACTACAATCGCAGCTCTGATACCAATCTGTCACACCCCTTTCTGCGGCGGAAGCACGAGGTGTGATCATGAAAGGTTCTCATTGCATACGAAGAGTAAACATGCTACATGCTCGTAAAATAACATTCAAATACCATAATTTGAAAACATACGTTAGCGTTTACATCGCTAAGTCGCATAAAACATTGTCTTAAAAGTTTACAACTTTATTCAAAGTTAAACACAAGCGACATCCACGAGCATAAGCTAGACCACGCGCACATCCATCCTAGTTACCTGAAATACATGTGAGTTTTTGGAAAAACGTCAACATAAAGTTGGTGTGAATTCATGCGGTTTTGTATTTCATGTTTGTATACTTTGTATGAAAACATAGTTTGTGAGTAAATCAAGTTTTCATATATAAATCCAGTTTCATGTGTACCCCACGTACCCATGTATAATTCAAACTTTTCTTGAGTACCCCACGTACTTCAAGTTATATATCAATCCTCTTGAGTACCTCACGTACTTCAAGTTATTTATCAATTCTCTTGAGTACCCCACGTACTTCAAGTTATTTATCAATTCTCTTGAGTACCCCACGTACTTCAAGTTATTTATCACTTTTTGTATGGTATGAATTTTATGTAAATACAGTATTTCTGTACTTATCAGATTGTTAATGGGTTGCAAAGCCATTAACATGTGACACGTCATAGGAAGTCACCAAACCTTAGGCATTTAATTGGTATATTCTGAGACACAAAAGCACTTCCTCGGTTCTCGCCCCGACCGGGAGTGTGGCTGCCAGGCACCCGTTAGATCTAACCTTTTGTTCTGCGGTCTGAATGTATACGTTGATTAATGGTGCTTCTGTACCCTATTCGTGACACTATTTCTCATAACGCATCCTACTTGGTTCTCGTCCTCACCAAGCGCGTTTCTTGTTATCATTTCTCATAGCGCCTCTTACTTGGTTCTCGTTCTCACCAAGTGCGCTTCTCATATTCTTATATTTCGTCACACTTGGTTCTCGTTCTCACCAAGTGTACTTCTTGTATTTATATTTTGTCACACTTGGTTCTCGTTCACACCAAGTGTACTTCTTGTATTTATATTTCGTCACACTTGGTTCTCGTTCTCACCAAGTGTACTTCTTGTATTTATATCATACCAATTATAAATTTTTGTACATTTGTACATGTATTTCACCCCCGAAGTTATAAAAACTGAAAACAGTTAAAGAGAAAAGGGGGAGCATGAACTCACAACTTTGCGTTCCTAGCGTCGTAAACTCCACCGGACTTGCTTAATTAACGTCGTAACCTATACGCGTTTTCTTAACGTTAGTCACTAGACTTGCGTCGCACAAGTACAGTCACTCTCTTTTGTATATATTCTTGTGTTAAAAATATTCTATATTTTTAACTACGTATCTTACTTATATTATTTTCTCCAAAAATACATATAAGTCTTTTGTGTTTTGCACTTTGCACCCGAATTATGTATCTTGTATGTTGTATGTGTATTTTTATATTTCAACTCCTCATGAGTAATTAGTGTATTTTTAAGTCTTAATACACTAGCACGTATAACACATACTATATACACTTAGCACAGTAGTTGGTGATCAAATAATATATATTTTTCTTTCAAAAATATATACTTAATTTCCATTTTCATTCTTGAAAAATCACCATTTCCTATCACCAAAAATTAGGGAAACCTTAGTAATACTTTTAAACACATTTTTAGGGAATAAGTTTCTCAAAACTTATATTTTTCTAAGTGTCAAAATTTATAAAAATTTTGACAGAGTTTCCCCTAAAAATGGAGGTTTCCCACGTTTTCAAAACGTGTGTTTATTTTCTTTTAAATCATCATCAATCATCAATAATCATCAACAACAATTATCAACAATAATCACTACTTTTCCCCACTTCATGAACTTGGATATTTACCAAAATTGTGTAGTATCTTACTAGCACATTTAGTAAATCTTTCCATCTTTAAAAATAATTTTAGTTTCTTAAAAACTTTATTTTTAAAGAATATGAAGTTTCACAACTTGTAGTCAAGATTCGCAAAAATACTTCTTTGTTAAATTTTCTTGTGACACAAGTGTCTACACACTTGTTTATTTACTAAAAATGCTTTTAGTTCGGATAAGATCCGGGTTTTAAACAAGACTAATAGTTTTGCTTGGTTCTTCCGAAAAACCACTTGTAGATCTTTAGATCTACTAGTTTTGAACAATATTTTGCAAGTAAAAATACTTTTACACAAGTTCATGTTTCATGTGTGGTAGAGTTTCACCTTTTAACCCTTATATCTTCTAACATAACCTTATGTCATGATTCATGATCATGACCAAACCGGGTTAAATGATGATCCGAGCTACCACAACATAGATCGGGTCCAAATAATCACACAAATCGATTACTACAACATTTACACAACATATGAGCTTTTAACCATCTTTACTTGCATTTTTAGTAGACTTTAATGCACCAACTTGTAAGATTTTGAGTTTTAACCGTTAAAAATCCTTTTAACCACTTTAGGATAGTTCAAGAGAGTGATTTAAGCAACATACCACTAGCTCGAGGCTAGGGAAGAATCTAAGCACAAATCGAGTGGATAAAAGCAAATGGTGAAGGTCCTTCAAGATCCGCTTGCACCGAGCTTCGTTAGTGTAACACCTGTGCCTTCACGGCCATCAAACAAATACCAAACCAATGAAATATTGTATTTCATACTTGGGATTTGTAAAAATATGTGTATCATTTGCACATATCAATTTTTGTTCAATTCCAAACTCTAAATCGCTTTCTGGAAGGTTATACGCGCTCTGATGCGTAAATATAACCAGTTTAATCCAACGAACACTCCGGAATAGTGAAATAGGCTTAACATACCTTAAATAACCTTTACATAACTTAGATATAAGTTTTGGAAGGTTTGGTGTGGTGAAATCAAAGTTATATCGCTTACAGGGACTAAATATGACAAACTGCGAAAGTATGCCAATTTGAACTGTAACAGACATTCCGGAACATGACCATAAGTTAAACATACCATAAATATCCTTTACATAGCTTAGAAATAGGCTTTGAGGGGTTCGGTGTGCTAAAATAAACTGTTGGGTCATTCAGGGACTAAAAGTGTCAAAAAGTGCACAAGTTTGCATTTTCGCGCATAACTTACGTTCTGAATACATCTGGACATCCAAAAATTTATGTAAGCATGACTACATTATATTTTAGTGTTCTCCATAAGAAAAATCCATTCGTCGCGTCATTTGGTTCGTTTTTCGCGCTTATGCGCATTCCGTCGTAATTAAGCGAACATCGCGTTCGTACGACCAAACGAACCATCATCCGGCATATTTTTTAGTATGTTTTGAGTTCCCTATACTTTAACTTCATTTTAGAGCCTTGAAATGAGGTTAACGGGGTTCAAACGCATCGAAAAAGGCCTTAAACACATGCAGGGACCATTCCTGTAACTTTTGAAACTTTTCTGAAACAGCTGAGGGTGTCGCGTAGCGCGAGCCCTAGAGGCTTGCCAGTCGCGCTACGCGACTGCCAAAACTGGGCCAGATTCAATCTTTTGGTTGCAAGTTGCAGCTGATCGATTCGTGTCCACTCGTTTCCTATCGTCTAGTCAGCGGATAAGAACAAGTTTCTAGCCACCACAACTTTGTGACAAGTGTACGGCTCGGATCATGGCACGATATTCAAGAAACGATCCTAGCGGCTCTACTTTTTCTATAAATACCCCACCCCCTTTACTTCATTTCTCACAAATCTGATCATTGGGCTCTAAGTTGGAACCTTCGTTTCATACCTGAGCTATTTTGATCTGGGTTAGCATTCGGGGACCCTTCGTAAGTATTCTTTCGTTCTTTTCCTTATTTTATTGCTTTTCGAGTCCGAAAGTCAAACTTTGTTTGACTTTCAGCGTTGACCAGTAATGGTCAATGCGAAGTTCGTTTGAACTTCGCAACGTGATTGTAATCACGATGGTCATAGTCCCTCAGGATTATGCCTACTGATTACCACGTTGTTTAGGGTCGTAGGGTAAGCGATCTAATAAATCGCTTATACCCTCGAACCCGACCCAGTTTGGTCGATCATTAGGATCCAACCAAACACAGTAGGTGACCATAGTAGGTAGGGAATAACCTTCAGAGGTTATACCCTATGGTCACATCGTTTAAGTAGTTGTATGATAGGTAGTTTATATGCCTTAGGTAAATTACCAGAATACCCTTTTCATGTATAATTGGTAATTAAGCATATGTAACCTAAACTTTTGTCACGTAACTGATTGTGTAACATGTTTAGGCATATAACACTTGTCATAGGACTAGTTAGACGGTCCGAACGCGTTTCACGCGCACGACACGTTAAAGTAGCATATGTTACCTTAATGGGTCGCGATGGGTCGAAAGCACTTAGGTTAGGTTTCATTGTAGTATGTAGGCCTTGTTAAACCATATCATATGAGTTCCAACACTCATTTGGTTTACCAAGCCTCATCCTATCCGATCTCCCGATTTAAGTCCGGTTTATTTATATAGTTTTAGATTGCCGACTGATTTCCGTGCTCTTTCTAGCTTTGTTTGGTTGTTGTTCAAGACCTCCAAGCATTTTCAGGCGAGTACATTTTCCCCTATTTTACTGTTTTCAATTGTTTTGGGGTGACTCATATGTGCTAAATGTTTTCGATGTTATAACGATGGTTTCAAAAGCAATTAAGGCGATTTATACAAAACTAATAACGATTTCAATAAAGTGAACAAACTTGTTGGTTGTGTTTACATAACAAATGACATTCATTAGCAATGATCAAGCCGACCAGTATTAGGTTATGGTACCATAGGATCTGACTAATCCCGTTATTTACTACACCCGTGGTTATGTGTGGGTATGGTAGGTAGCGACTGAATCTGTAATTATTAACTTACCCTATGGAGGTTTGTTAATACGAAAACGAGAAGCGACGAAAACGAGAAGCGACGAAAGTCACGAAGGTTTGAATGTTATTAGCGAGACGACCATATAAGTAGTTTCACGACCTAAAACGAATTAAACGATTTACGATTGGTTTTCACACGATGTTTTAACGATTGGGTAACGATTGGGTTTCACACGATGTTTTAACGATTGGGTAACGATTGGGTTTCACACGATGTTTTAACGATTGGGTAAACATTTGTACATGATTTACATTGGGCATGAACATTACTTGGGTGGTTTGGTTTGGATTAAGTGATTAAGTAACAATGCGTGTGGAATATGATACAAGCATGGTGGATACGCCGCTGGTACTTCCTATATATAAGTGTTTGTATGGTATTACATATTGTAGCGTTATTTGAATCATTTCAGCTCGAGACATAGAACATTTTATACAAGTAACATACTTTTCACAAGACATTTATTTACAAACAACTTATCTTATACAAACTCATTTTACATGGTTATTCATTTAATCATGCATTATTTTCTTATTATACATATCATCTGAACTCATTTATTGTTTTTCAAATAATTTACTAAAACAAATGTTTTTGGGTTAAGAGTCATGGCTACGAGGTTTACAAATTATAACCCGCTTGATTTGAGTTGGTTAATTAAGTTGCAATATTGTACTCTTTTCAAAACAAGGTTTTTAAATAAAGTATTGCAACGTCTAAACTAGCCATGATTTCGACACTCCTACAAAACCTATGTACTCGCCAGCATTTCTTTGCTGACCTCGTTTTCACATATGTTTCAGGTATTGTTGAATGATATCGATTGATAAGATGCATGCTCACATAGGATTGGACAAGGCCTTAGTGACTAAATAACAATGATAGACTATGTTTAATTTGTGTATTTAGATTTCCAGGCAATGTAATTATTCAATGTTTAATAAAACGAAACACTTTTTGGTATCCATGGTTATGAAACATTAATTCTGTTGCAACACGCCCCGATGTTTCCGCCGCGATTTGTTGTTTTACGCGGTCGGGGTGTGACAGAAAAGATGGTATCAGAGCCAATGGTTATAGGGAATTAGGTTATTAGTAATGCTTTGACCTAGTCTATAACCTTCTTAGGACCCTAACGCGAGGTTACTTGCGTTTAGTCATAAAACAATACTGTCACCTATCCTTAGGCGACGACCACAACAAGAACATAAATTTCAAAACCGCTTTGAAAACTAATCATCTGTTCTAGGATGATTGATTACTAGGTTTTGAACCCTCTATTGTAAGGTTTTGAACTCTCTATTATATGATTTTGAACCCCTTTGAGTTTTCAAAACTTCGTCAAGATTTTGGGTTTTAAATGATGTGAACACGTGCAAACTGGAAGGGTGAATGCCTGTATTCTGGGTTTTTCTGTCTAGGCAAGCACTTCGTATACATCTCATCAGACGCGAGACCAGTTGTGCTTACCTGGGAATTCTTGGGATGAGTGTTCACTTATTAGGCGAGCATGTCTTCGCGATACATTATTTTTGACCCATTTACTTTGATCAGTCACCATCTCATTTGTTTGCCTTAGGTAACAAACAAATGATCGCAATCTTCATGCGTTATCATTCTGTTTTGATTGTCCAATAATCTTTCACCTGTTTCTCCCTATGCCTTTCTTTTTCTTCAAGAATGTCTCTTCATCACGATGACGCCCAGATATCTGAGCAAGCAGCCAAAATTCGCTCAGCGAATAGGCGAAGTAGCCCTGAAGACTGTTGAATTAGCTACTGCCATGTATCATCTCCAGGATGAAGCCACTCAAGAGTCACCAAGACAGGCAGGACCTAGTCAGGTGACAGCACCATCAGCCAAGAAACAAATCGAGGAATCAAAGACCATGGATGAACGATCCCCTAAGAAGTCAAAGAAGCGAAAGGCTTCTCAGAACTTCGCCATGGTCGCTCACAATAGTAAAGCAGTCCCCAACCAACCAGCTCAACCCCCTGCTAGGTGTGTATGGCTTTTCCTATGATACCTACATCAAGGAACTATGTACCTTACAACCTACTCTTGTGATTTCTCTCTCTCAAATGATTGCTCATGATTCCCTCGAAAATTTTAAGTACTCGTTTCACTCTAAGAAACAAAGTACAGAAAATTTAGTGACATTATGAGTAATCGTGCTTTTCGCACATCTGTGCCTTTAAATCCTTGGTTAGATAACTAAGGGTATTTTCAAATCTCATACCCATTACGTTTTGATTTTTTTCAACATACACAGTACCAGTATTTCAAAACAATCTTCATGATCTCAAAACATTTCATATAGTTTGAAAACAATTTTTCTAGATGCATTGTCTGTGTTATTTCAAAAACATTGGCCATGTTATCAAAACCAACCTTTCTAATTTCAAAATATTTCATATAGTCTGAAGACAATATTAACACAATACATTTTCTGATCAAGTGCATGATTTCGAAAAGCATCATTCATGTCTTTCAAAAACCTTATACATAATTTCAAAATTCATCTCGCATGATTTTAAAAAACATTTTTTTTGTAAATATATCTACCTAATACACCTACTTTATTTCAAAAGTATTATATATAAGGTTTCAAAAACGTTAAACACATTTTTCTTAAAAGAACCCCATGCATAGTTTTCAAAAATATTTTCCTCATACATTGACTTAACCTTCAAATTCCGCTTCATATGTCGCCTTGACATATCAGGCATCTCAACTTCATAAGCATTTTACTTCATGTTTTGACTTAAGCACATCCCGTGCAAGATTTCAAAACATCTTCAACTTCTAAAAATTCATATGGGATCTTTTTATCTTTACAATTAGATCCTTGTGGATGATCATCATTCAAATCAGAGTCCTTAATTGGATTCCTCATATACCTAAATTCGAACATTTCGGTTCCTTAAAAATCGAAATCGAATTCTTTCTTTTAAAGATCTTTCTATCTTTATAGTTAGATTCTTGATAATGTTTAAAGTACCAAATGAAATCCACGAGATGGATTCCTAGTGTGCTTTAAATACATGTACTCTGTTAGCAGAACAAACTTCTAGTTAAACAATTTTGTGGTTATATGATATGTGTTTATGTGTTCTCTATGATTTTTGTGTTTTTGTATAGTCTGGATATTCGTTATCCAAATCCTCGCAGGATCTTTTCATATCTTCATATGAGAGATTCGTAGCAGGATATTCAAAAGGTACTACCTTAAATCCTTAATGGGCTTCTATGTAATAGTTAAGACCCTTGGATTATATAGTACTGCTCCATGATTCATTAGAGACCCTTTAGTGGTCTAATAAAAAAGATTGATTCACAATTTGGTTAAAGAACAACATCTAGTGATGTAGCTGGACAGACTCCTTGATAGTCTATTTAAATCATTTATTGATTTAGTCTAAAGGACTCTATGGCGGTCTAAGTCACGCTCATCACAGGATTGTTCATTTGGTTTTACCCTACACATAATAAAATAGACTGTGTGAACTATGCAAGGAATTCTCTAATTATGGATGCGCACATAATTATGAAATTTAGTGCACAGAAATCTAGTAAGGTTTATTATGTGAAAGAACCGATAGTGACAACAATAACAAAATGAGAACGATGTAATGGAGGCATGGTGGACGCACCAATGACGCTTCATATACTTGTATATAAGTGTCCCTCTTACATTGCAAGCATAATGTTATTAAGGTTACTAGAAGTTCAGAAACCTAACCAATATTTTTCGATCTTTTCAACTTCATGTTTTCAAGCTCTCACAAGTTTCCTCTAAATAAATTTCGGGACGAAATTTCCTAAAGTAGGGGAGACTGCAACACCTGTTCCTTCACGGCCATCAAACAAATACCAAACCAATGAAATATTGTATTTCATACTTGGGATTTGTAAAAATATGTGTATCATTTGCACATATCAATTTTTGTTCAATTCCAAACTCTAAATCGCTTTCTGGAAGGTTATACGCGCTCTGATGCGTAAATATAACCAGTTTAATCCAACGAACACTCCGGAATAGTGAAATAGGCTTAACATACCTTAAATAACCTTTACATAACTTAGATATAAGTTTTGGAAGGTTTGGTGTGGTGAAATCAAAGTTATATCGCTTACAGGGACTAAATATGACAAACTGCGAAAGTATGCCAATTTGAACTGTAACAGACATTCCGGAACATGACCATAAGTTAAACATACCATAAATATCCTTTACATAGCTTAGAAATAGGCTTTGAGGGGTTCGGTGTGCTAAAATAAACTGTTGGGTCATTCAGGGACTAAAAGTGTCAAAAAGTGCACAAGTTTGCATTTTCGCGCATAACTTACGTTCTGAATACATCTGGACATCCAAAAATTTATGTAAGCATGACTACATTATATTTTAGTGTTCTCCATAAGAAAAATCCATTCGTCGCGTCATTTGGTTCGTTTTTCGCGCTTATGCGCATTCCGTCGTAATTAAGCGAACATCGCGTTCGTACGACCAAACGAACCATCATCCGGCATATTTTTGAGTATGTTTTGAGTTCCCTATACTTTAACTTCATTTTAGAGCCTTGAAATGAGGTTAACGGGGTTCAAACGCATCGAAAAAGGCCTTAAACACATGTAGGGACCATTCCTGTAACTTTTGAAACTTTTCTGAAACAGCTGAGGGTGTCGCGTAGCGCGAGCCCTAGAGGCTTGCCAGTCGCGCTACGCGACTGCCTAAACTGGGCCAGATTCAATGTTTTGGTTGCAAGTTGCAGCTGATCGATTCGTGTCCACTCGTTTCCTATCGTCTAGTCAGCGGATAAGAACAAGTTTCTAGCCACCACAACTTTGTGACAAGTGTACGGCTCGGATCATGGCACGATATTCAAGAAACGATCCTAGCGGCTCTACTTTTTCTATAAATACCCCACCCCCTTTACTTCATTTCTCACAAATCTGATCATTGGGCTCTAAGTTGGAACCTTCGTTTCATACCTGAGCTATTTTGATCTGGGTTAGCATTCGGGGACCCTTCGTAAGTATTCTTTCGTTCTTTTCCTTATTTTATTGCTTTTCGAGTCCGAAAGTCAAACTTTGTTTGACTTTCAGCGTTGACCAGTAATGGTCAATGCGAAGTTCGTTTGAACTTCGCAACGTGATTGTAATCACGATGGTCATAGTCCCTCGGGATTATGCCTACTGATTACCACGTTGTTTAGGGTCGTAGGGTAAGCGATCTAATAAATCGCTTATACCCTCGAACCCGACCCAGTTTGGTCGATCATTAGGATCCGACCAAACACAGTAGGTGACCATAGTAGGTAGGGAATAACCTTCCGAGGTTATACCCTATGGTCACATCGTTTAAGTAGTTGTATGATAGGTAGTTTATATGCCTTAGGTAAATTACCAGAATACCCTTTTCATGTATAATTGGTAATTAAGCATATGTAACCTAAACTTTTGTCACGTAACTGATTATGTAACATGTTTAGGCATATAACACTTGTCATAGGACTAGTTAGACGGTCCGAACGCGTTTCACGCGCACGACACGTTAAAGTAGCATATGTTACCTTAATGGGTCGCGATGGGTCGAAAGCACTTAGGTTAGGTTTCATTGTAGTATGTAGGCCTTGTTAAACCATATCATATGAGTTCCAACACTCATTTGGTTTACCAAGCCTCATCCTATCCGATCTCCCGATTTAAGTCCGGTTTATTTATATAGTTTTAGATTGCCGACTGATTTCCGTGCTCTCTCTAGCTTTGTTTGGTTGTTGTTCAAGACCTCCAAGCATTTTCAGGCGAGTACATTTTCCCCTATTTTACTGTTTTCAATTGTTTTGGGGTGACTCATATGTGCTAAATGTTTTCGATGTTATAACGATGGTTTCAAAAGCAATTAAGGCGATTTATACAAAACTAATAACGATTTCAATAAAGTGAACAAACTTGTGGGTTGTGTTTACATAACAAATGACATTCATTAGCAATGATCAAGCCGACCAGTATTAGGTTATGGTACCATAGGATCTGACTAATCCCGTTATTTACTACACCCGTGGTTATGTGTGGGTATGGTAGGTAGCGACTGAATCTGTAATTATTAACTTACCCTATGGAGGTTTGTTAATACGAAAACGAGAAGCGACGAAAACGAGAAGCGACGAAAGTCACGAAGGTTTGAATGTTATTAGCGAGACGACCATATAAGTAGTTTCACGACCTAAAACGAATTAAACGATTTACGATTGGTTTTCACACGATGTTTTAACGATTGGGTTTCACACGATGTTTTAACGATTGGGTAACGATTGGGTTTCACATGATGTTTTAACGATTGGGTAAACATTTGTACATGATTTACATTGGGCATGAACATTACTTGGGTGGTTTGGTTTGGATTAAGTGATTAAGTAACAATGCGTGTGGAATATGATACAAGCATGGTGGATACGCCGCTGGTACTTCCTATATATAAGTGTTTGTATGGTATTACATATTGTAGCGTTATTTGAATCATTTCAGCTCGAGACATAGAACATTTTATACAAGTAACATACTTTTCACAAGACATTTATTTACAAACAACTTATCTTATACAAACTCATTTTACATGGTTATTCATTTAATCATGCATTATTTTCTTATTATACATATCATCTGAACTCATTTATTGTTTTTCAAATAATTTACTAAAACAAATGTTTTTGGGTTAAGAGTCATGGCTACGAGGTTTACAAATTATAACCCGCTTGATTTGAGTTGGTTAATTAAGTTGCAATATTGTACTCTTTTCAAAACAAGGTTTTTAAATAAAGTATTGCAACGTCTAAACTAGCCATGATTTCGACACTCCTACAAAACCTATGTACTCGCCAGCATTTCTTTGCTGACCTCGTTTTCACATATGTTTCAGGTATTGTTGAATGATATCGATTGATAAGATGCATGCTCACATAGGATTGGACAAGGCCTTAGTGACTAAATAACAATGATAGACTATGTTTAATTTGTGTATTTAGATTTCCAGGCAATGTAATTATTCAATGTTTAATAAAACGAAACACTTTTTGGTATCCATGGTTATGAAACATTAATTCTGTTGCAACACGCCCCGATGTTTCCGCCGCGATTTGTTGTTTTACGCGGTCGGGGTGTGACAGTTAGTGACCTTCTTACACCTATGTATGCTCTTAAAATGGTTGAGGATGATCAAGAAATGGTGGTGGTGTCTTGGTGGGTTTCGGCCGAACACACAAAGAAAGGGAGAGAAGAAAGAAATTTTTTGTTAAGTGTTTTGTGATTGTGGATGCTTATCTCTCATACATACTTATGGACCATCACATACTAATATCCATGGTGTAATGTGTACTCTAGATATGGAACAAGGGTGATTATAATAATCAACTAACTTGTGAAATGTGTCCCACTTGGGGGAACTCGATCAAGTGGGTGTTTGGTTAATTGTTTGATTTCAACTAACTAGCTAAATATTAGTTAGTGGGATTAGTTAGGTGAATTAATAGATTATTTGGGTGTTATAATTTATAACGGGTGTTAGGGTATTCGGGGACCCTAACTAGCTCAGAAAAAATACAAAATGAAAATAATAATATTTTCATGTTCCGGGTATAGTCCGGTTGTTCGGTTACATACCGATTCGTTAAAGTGCTAAATTACACTTTTTAGTGTCGTTTAAGTACCTTTCTTGTACCCTTTCAATTCCCAACACTTAGGGAAATATTCTGGATAATAAAACGACATTTCTGCATAATATTTATGTGTCTAAATGCTGAATTATTGCTGATTTGTATAAATTATGCACTTAAAGTGCGTTTCGGGTGCTTTTTAGTGCTTATTTTTGCTTTCGTATTGCATATATATTAACCCTTGTATGTACTCTTGGGTTTTAATGCATTCTTGTTGTCGGACCTACACCTAGGCTCCAATTTTATTGTCTGGCTGCTTTCTGCAGTTCTGTTGACACATTGTGTCTTACCGGTGAGTTTACTATTATTCTGACGCAACGCTCTCGTTTATGCATAAAGCAATATTTTGTAGTATACAACATGCATGAATTCACTTGTTTAATCATGTGTTCAGACATTGCTGACACTTAAACTCATAATTGCAGTCATTAAGCAATAATTAATGTGTACGGAAATTACCGGTTTGTGCCAGTTGTCACAATATTGATATCTTTAAGGTCCGAAAGCCCAATACCTCCCCTATCAATCGGAGCCGAGGCTCGGTCCTAAGCAACCCAGTGAAGCTTTCTATCCGAGCACCCACCTCCCCATATAAATTTCTTAATAATCGCCTGTAATTTCTTTATAACTGAAACCAGAGCTTTAAATAAAGAAAAATAATAATTGGGCAAATTCTCGAGGACCGATTTAATGAGAGTCACACGGCCGCCAACGGACAACAAGTAGGCCTTCCAAACCGCCAAACGCGATTCAAATATATCGAAAATAAAATTCCAATTAGCCACTCTACTCATTTTGGCACCCACCAATATACCAAGATGAAAAAAAGGAAGTTTACCCACTGAACATCTCATAACCACAGCCATTTCTTCAATTTCCGAAACACCGACTCCCACACCAAAAAGACTGGATTTATTCATGTTATTTTTAACCCGGAACAAATGTAAAAACATCTTAAAAACAACGCCACCTTTTTAATATTGTTTATGGCCCATTCACCTACGAGCACACAATCATCCACGTGTAGGAGGTGAGAAATCACCGGCCCATCTTTCGGAAGCCGAATTCCCCTAAACGCCCCTACCCCACAAGCTTTCCTGACCATACTAGAGAAGGCCTCCATAACTAATAAGAAAAGAAAAGGCGAAATCAGATCACCCTGACGCATACCTTTTTGGCACTGGAACTCGAACGTAGGCGACCCATTAACGAGCACCGAGGAACGGGCCGAAGAGAGAATGCCATGAATCCAGAGACACCATTTCGGAGGAAACCCAAGCTGATGCATAATCGACGAGAGGAAATTCCAATTCACGTTGCCATAAGCTTTGGCAAAATCAATTTTAAACATGAACAACCAAATTCCATTCTTCCTAGCCCATGCCAAAACTTCGTTAAGGATAAGGGGGCCGTCCAAAATGAGCCTATCTTTAAGGAAAGCCGATTGATTTTCAGAAATTACCGAGCTGATGACCAATTTGAGCCTATTCGCTAACACTTTGGAGACCACTTTGTTGATAATTCCCACAAGGGTTATTGGACGATAATCACCTACGCCACCAGGGTCTATAACTTTAGGGATGAGGGTAATGAAAGCGGAAGAACAACCCCTCGAAAAAGAACCCATCTCAAAAAAATGCTTAAAAATACTCACGAAATCCTTTTTAAACAAATCCCAGAACCTTTTAAAGAACTTCATGTTGAAACCATCCGGACCCGGAGCCCGCTCACTACCACAATCAAAACACGACTGTTTGATTTCTTCTCTCGAGAAATCCTTAGTCAGAAAGGAGGCATCCTCCTCGGACAGATGCTTATCGCAGGAACAATCTAATTCAGGCCTAAACTGAAGATCCTCCTTAAACTTAAATCGGAAAAAATTATACACCAAATTCTTAACCTTTTTTTGGCTTGGAAACCCATTCATCATTTTCCAACAAACCCGGAATGGCGTTAGAGACTTTCCGTTTATTAATGAAACCTGAAAGAATTTGGTATTATCATCTCCATCCGAGGCCCACCTAACTCTAGACCTCTGTCTCAGATCCTTAGCCTTAAAACACTCCGCCTCTATTAACTTTTTCTTATATTCCAAACGGACCCACTCTTCCTCCTCCGTGAGATCCCTGTCTTCCATATCCTCTTCCAATTTTTCTAATTCAGATTTCGTAAATTCCTCCTCCACAACTTCCTTACATCGAAGGCCATCTCTCCATTCCTTGATTTTCTTCCGGAGGTGCCTCAACTTAAGAGTAAAACAAAAGTCAGGAGCACCCTCAGCGCTAAACTCCGAAAGAGCCGAATAGACCACTTGAGCAAACTCCGGCCGATCTAACCAGGAGCTAAAAAACGAAAGGGTTTAGCACCAAAATTCATATCCTTGACCACCAAGAGAAGGGGGCTGTGATCAGAATGAACCCTCGGCAGAGCTCTAACAAACGCCTCCGGCCACATATTTTGAAAATTTTTACACACCAAAATCCGATCAATCTTGCTGAACTTCTTACCATTATCACCATCCACCATAAAGGTGAACTTAATACCTTTTAAATCAAAATCACACAAATCAGCATCATGAATAAATTGGTTAAAATCCCTCGCACATCGGGCTTTGAAACAAGAGTTTTTACGCTCCTCCGCCCTACGGACAGCATTAAAGTCCCCCGCCATGATCCACAACCCTTCCCTACCCGATTTCGCAGCCAAAATATGGTACCACAGAGCCCGTTTATCAACCGTTTTTTGGGGCGCATACACAATCAGAACATTCACCTCCTCCATACACCCTTTCATACTCCTAGAAAGCAAAATAAAATTAGAATCCTTGGACACAGAATTTAGACAGAACATACCTGGGTCCCAAACACAGAGAATTCCCCAGACCTGCCCAAAGGGTTCACAACCTACTTAGCCTAGACCGAGCTGCCCCAAAAATGCTCGATATCAGCATCCAAAATATCCGACCTATTAGTTTCCTGGAAAGCCAAAAAATAAACTTTTTCTCTGACTTTAATATCCTTGATCCAACTAGCTTTTTTCTCCACCCCGAAACCCCTGATATTGATCGAAAGCAAATTCATCGTTGCACCACATTAATACCTTCTTCATCCCTGATGACTTTCTCCACATTGTCCTCGAACCCTTCCAATTTGGCTCCCACTAATTTTCTGAATTCAATAGTATCCTGATCCTTTAATATATCCTGTGTATCATCCAATAAGCAAGTATCCTCAGAGGACTCACAATCCCTGTCACTGACCCCCACCGGATCCGGCGGCTTATTGGAAGACACCTCAGAAACAACGTTGAGGTTCAGCTCCCCTTTTTCTTCTGTCGAATTCCTAACATTAACCCAAGGTATATCCGAATACCAACCCTGTTGACCAAACACCCCACTGGGTCCAAAATTGTTACCCACCAAGTCCTCAAAACAATTGGACTCTCCGGACTTATTTCTTTTTTCTTTTTCTGGGGCTACCAGAGACCTGGTCCACATAATTGGCCTAACTGTCATTAAACGAAGGCCTGTAATTTAAAAGGGGAGATGAGATATCACCTCGAGCCTCAAACTCTGCACCCGAAGAGGGAGACGAATTGGTACACTTATTCACATGCATGGGAACACCTCCCACCACCCCATGCGCCACAAAAATTCAAATCCCTAGGAAGATCCACCAATTGAACTTTTTCCCGTACCGACTTTCCACCTACCTCATCAACAGGTCCACCCTCCACCGGCGACAATGGAGTCCGATCATCGTGAACAAATTCCGATGACTTTTCATCCAACATGTTAATGTTACCCATACAATCCGGCACCCAAGCACTAGGTTCTTCAGTCACCCAAACCTGGTATGTCCTATCCTACCACCTCAACTTAAGAAACCCCGAGATCAAGTTACCACTGTCAGTCAAAACTCCAATACAGTCGAAAGTTAGATCTCCATCGTCTTCATGAATCTGCGATTCTTGCACCACCCTACCGAACCTACCACCGATTAAATTAAAGACAGACGAAGAGAAAATATGAGGGGGAACCCCGAAGATGTTGATCCAAGCAAGACGTTCAAACGACAACGATTGACCAACCCATGGGTCAATAGACGCGAACTACCGGGTCCAAACATCACCATCTTCAGCAAACCTTTTAGCTTCCAACTCCCCTACAAACGAAAGCAGAACCGTCAAACCGCCAAGGTATTGAATCACAATGTCCCGGAACCCCGCTTCCTTCAAAGACACGTTTATATTCCTGCGCACTGAAAAATCTCGAGTTCTTCCGACCAACGCTCTTCCGAACTTCTCGGAAAGCGCAGAAAGCGAGGGATCAACAACCACTAAATCTTCCTCCAGGACGGGGCAAGACTTGTTCATCAGAATATCCACAAGCGATCTACCATTAGACACTTCCTTGAACACCTTCACCGGCTTCCGGGGCTGACCATCAAACTTCAATTCATTATTGAAACCACTACCCTCAAAACCTCTGTTGGAACCACCACGAACCTGGTGGCTTCCATCGTTTTCCTTGGCAAACCGAGCAACATTGACAAGGAGTTTATTACCTCCCAACTTCAAATTTACCAACCTTGCTTCCAACCCCGCAACGTCCTGTACACCCTTGAAGCTAATGAACCCGAAAGTCCTTCCTTCTTTATCCTTTTTTTAGCGATAAAAGCCCCCACAATATCACCATGAACCCTAAAGGCATTGGCCAGATCCCACGGTCTACACCCCTTAGGAATGTTAGAGACGAAGAACTTGCATATCTTCGGATTAAAACCTTTCCCTGAGCTTGCCCCTTTGACTTTAGGACCAACTCACGGTCCTCCCTCATCCTCACCCTCCATGAGAGAACAACCAGCAGAATCCGAACGACCCCAACAGGCGAATGGAAGCAGTAACAGACGAAATAGGACGAAGGGTAACCTCAAGGCAGCCAAAAACGAGAAAGAGCCGAGGAGACCCTGCCCACTATTCCGAGATGATACTCAACGTCGAGCCCAACCGGCGGAGATGGCGATCCAGCGACCAATGGTTTTCCCCTGAGAGAGAAATAAAAACTAGCAGGATCCCAAAAACCCCAGCAGGCGAATGGAAGCAGTAACAAACGAGATAGGGAGAAAGGTAACCTCAGGTAGCCTACACAAGAGGAAGCCGAGAAAACCCTGCCCACTATTCCGAGTTGATACTCAACGTCGAGCCCAACCGAAGGTAATGGCGATCCGACGACCTTTAACAAACTCATGTGACACTGTAAGCTTGACTTCTCATTGTCTAAATTTATATAGTAATATTAAGGGGTTGTTTGTTTAGCATTTAACGAGGCTCTTAATTGTTCAAATCTCTTACTGGTTCAGCTCTTATTGGTTCAGACTGTTTGTTTCGCGAGCAGATGTTTGAATGGTTTATACATTTGCCTCTGAATGATTAAGCATTATACTTAGTTTGAATGGTTAAGACCTCTAATTTGAATTAGTCAGACATTTGCCTCTGAATGTTTAAACATTATACTTGCTCTTAATGGTTCAGACCTCTTACTGGTTCATCACTTAATGGTTTAGACCTCTTACTTGTTCAGCACTTAACCATTCAGAAGTTGTCAAACAGCCCCTAAATCATTAAACTAAGTATGATGCTGAAACATTTGAATGGAAATTTTTTTAATTATGATTTTGATGAATACTTACATATTCAAGGGAGAAAGTGTTTGGTCTTTAATTTGAAGGTAGGTGATTCACTATCATTAATTGTCCCATAATTCAGTTCTCATGGCAAGTCAACTCATTTTCATGCAAGCTATTTGTTATCTTTTATTTGTAGCGTGAGAACAAAAAAGGATAAAGTTCTTTAACTCTTGTTCAAAATTTACTAATCACATAGTATTTGTGTTAAAGGTGACATACCTTGGGGTATCTATCTATCATAGTTGTCAAAAGCGCATAAGCAGGCAAGGCGCACCTTATGTGATGCAACTTTTAAGGCCCGCCTTTGGGCGCTGAGGTGCAAGAACAGATAGAGTTCAAGTCATCAACTTTTGTCAAGTTTTGAAGGAAGAAATCATAGTTCCAATTGGTCTTGACATAGGAGTTGGATACCGATTTCGAGGTAAATCCCGACTTTAAGTTGAAATTATTGTTATTACTTTTACTCCATTGATGGTGAATTGAACAAAGGGTTTGTGATTTATGTATTTTTTAGCTTAAAATCCCAAAATTTTAATTAAGTTATCTAGAAAGAAGCAAAACTTTATGGAAATATGTGTGCTAAGATCATCAAATCATCCTCCAATGTGTGTCAATATTTATCTATTTCTTTTTTTTATAATTTTAGATGGTTTGTAAATGATTTTTATTTATTTTGTGTAGAAAGCAAGGGAGGTCGAAGCAATGAGCATAGACAGCAAGGCCTAGTTAAAAAGAAAAGGAAAAGTTACGTCTTAAAACGTTTAATCTAGTTAGGCTATACACACTTTATTTTGCATAATTTGTAATTTTAAGTGGAGTATTTTATATAATTTCTAAAATATGATAAATGCTTAAACTTTTAAAATTTAAACATTATTAGTTTTTTTTTTAAATATAAATGGCAGAAAACGAAAAAAAATTTAAGAAACATTTTGCGACTGCCCAGCAGTCGCAGTTTTGTTGAAGTCAATAGGTCGTAAAGCGGTCACAAGTCTGTAAAATGTAAGCGGTCGCAATGAAAACAAATTTGGTCAAAAACCCAAAAGGCACTCACAGATTTTTTTATAGTCGCAAAATACGGTCACAAAGGTAAAGCAGCGGTTGCATTAGGGCAACTGTGACGAGTGTTTTTCCAACCGCACTTTCAGTCGTATAACTGTCGCAACAGGGTATTTGCGACGGTAAATGCAGTCGCAAAAACCAAATTTTCTAATAGTGTAATAAAATATGTTTCTCACCAATAAGAAATAAAAACTTAAATCCCGTACGCCTAGCAAAACCGTGTCATCAGTTCATCTGATGACTGATCTAACCGACTGATCCATACGCGAGCCACTTGGTCCTGAAAGTGAGCCTTGCTTTTAACTTTTGAGAACTGTGAAATATGCTTAACTAGTAATGACTTAATAAAAGTTGTGAAAAAAATGAATTTTATGGAAATAATGACAAACAGGTAATCCTTTCAAGATTTTCTTTAGTCTAAAGTTCATATATATAGACCCAATAAAGTAAAGAGGTCAAGATCAAGATGGTCATTAATATTTATATTTTAAAAATGGGCTATTGGATTTTATCACCCTTAGCTATTGGCTATTGGCCGTTGTCACCCTCAACTATCACTTTTACGCCCGTCACCCCCAACTAAACACTTAGTATGTTCTGTCACCAAGTCGTTAGCTGATCACTAACTTTTGATCTTGGTACTATACTTTTGGGGGTGTCATAGGGATCCTACGAAGGTTTTAGGGATCTTAGGACACCCCAAAAGTATAGTAACAAGATCAAAAGTTAGTGATTAATTAATGACGTGGTGACAGAACACACTAAGTGTTAAGTTGGGGGTGACAAGCGTCAAAGTGATAGTTGAGCGTGACAGCGGCCAATAACAATAGTTAGGGGGTGATAAAATCCAATAACCATTTAAAAATCTAGTTTAAAGTTTTAATTAATTGAATTATATTTGTCTAATCTTTCAATATTTTATTTTTTTAACAGTAAATTTCTTTTAATCCATGTCGTCTTTACGACTTGAACTCAAATATTTGTGTAATCTTTCACTGTTTTATTTTTTAACGGTAAATTTCTTTTAATTGCTATTGTCTTTACGACTTGAACTTAAGATCTCCCTCTTTTGAATCCATATATGTAAAGGTTTTGTTTTTGCCAATAGACCGTTACCACATTGGTTCACTAGTTTACTTATCTGACATAACTTAAAACATTAATGAATTAATGATCATAAATTGAAAAGAAAAGTATAGTTTAGTTTTATCTTCAAACAATAACTAGGTTTTTTCACAATCACCGCGTTGCGGTGAACTTATTTTGTTATTTAGTCTGTGTTTACATGTGTTTTGAAATCACTACGAGAGCGTTGCGCACGAAACCGCTGACAAGAATAAAAAGAAGATATAGAAAAAAACACTAAAAGATAACCGAAAGAAAATCAACCAAAAAATTTTTATGGTAATGATTTTGTTCGTATGAAACCCGTGGTCAGAGATAAGCAAATGGTACTGGATACCAGTACTGAATTTCCCGAACCGAAAGATCTTAAGTACAAATTTGGTACCAACTTTTGGCGCCTACCGGTTTTTACCTTTATATACCTGTACCGTAACCGATATTTTCGGTATCGATATCGGTTGGCACCGAGCTCATCCCTACCCCTGAAACTGAAAAAAAGAAATCACTAAAAGTTGAAGAAAATCAACAAAGTAATTTGCACGATACCGTTGTTGTTCGTACGGTACCCATGATCAGAGATGAGCAAATGGTACCGGGTAGAAGTATCGAATTTCCCAAACAAAAAGATTTTCAAAATCATTTCGGTACTGACTTTTGGGATTTTCTGTACAAGCCTGGTGCCGGTTTTTACCTTCGTGTATCGATAACTGTACCAGGCTAGTGCCGGTTTTTACCTTCATGTACCGATAACGAATCGGACCATACATGTATTTTCGATACAAGTACCGAATGACACAAAGCTTATTCAACTTAAAAAGTAAGGAAATAATAATTATTATAATATCAAAATAATAAAAGTATTAAAAAACTATATATATTACACCGTGGGGTATGGTGGGGCGGGGGTTTGGGGCATGGGTTAACACGTGGATTATGGGGCACCCAATACACAAACTCAAGTTCATAGGTGTATGGTGAGCGTGGCTGGGCTGGCGTGCCCAAGCCATATCAAAAAATTTTTGGCCAATGACATCCCGGCTAGTTTTGTTGGCCAATGACATCCCGCCATATCAGGCTCGTAGCCTCGCCCCACGCCCGGGCTGAATCCCACGCCAAAGGGAGCACGCCAAAACCCACCCGGGGTGGTGGCTTGAGCGTTTTCAGCCAATCCACGCCCAAACCCCCGCCCCATACCCCACAGTCTTACTATAATATTAAAAACAAAGTTACTCTTCAAATGGTTGGATAATTAATATAAGGATAATGATTTAATGATCATAAATTGAAAAGAAAAGTATAGTTTAGTATATCTTCGTTAATTTTGAGGTCCTCGTTGGAAAGTGCTTGAGGTTCTCAATGTTAAAAAAAAATGTATTATATATATTACCATGTAATATATGTACATACCTTTTTTATTTTTGTATAACACATATATACAATATATTTAAAAAAATAAAAAAAAATTGAGAAAAAAATAAATAAAACTGAACTATTAAATATGTGTAATATATTATGTACTACAAGTACGTAATACTACATATGCTCATTAAAGACCTCATGCATGATCTGTTCCTCAACGCATTTTTATGGAGTTTTCAAATTTTCTCATGACAACTCACATACACATATATATATAGAAACCAATCTTGATCATTGATTCTTTTGTTAATCTTAACAACTTAAAAATAAAAGAAAAAGACATAATTGTATCTTGTTACATTGTTCTCTCTATTTTAAATTAATTGGTTGATTTCTCTCATGTATTTTCTCTTTTCAATTAATAAGTTATTTAATTACATTTTCTATATTCTTTTATCTCACAAATTAACTAATTTGATAATTTTAAAAAAATACAACTATTATAAAATATTGTTCCATCTAGAACATGTATTTATTTTATTTATATTGATGTTTACGTATTTTGTTATAAATATTAGTAAATTTATGATATTTGACATATATATAATTTCCCGAAAACTAATTTCTTTATAATTTAAAATGTCCTAGTACTCCTAGCCTAGTTCCGAGTACACACAACTCTACAATTGACCGACCTAAGAACGCCTAACAACTTATGCAACCATGATTATATGTAAATTACATTATTACATATAATCATAACAATTTACCAACCGTGATTATATATAATAATGTAACAATTTAGTTATACACAAAGTGCGTAACTGTGTTAAAAGTATTCAAAAAAAAATTGAAAATAATTCAGTGTAATTACACTGTAAAATTTACAGTACGTTGGTTTTTTCATGTTACTGACCGTAAAATCGACGTACGACTTAATGATCTGTTATTACTGTCTACCCCATCATGAGTTTACGCTGGATCACCATATAGCGGCAAAACTATTTTTTTGTAAATATCCTACAATTGAAAAATACAATACATTTAACTAATTCTCCAAATGAAAATTACATTGAAATAGAAGTTAAACGGGCAACAAGCTGCTACGTTATTCAACCATGCGTCAATGATTGTGAGTAGATCCAAATAGACTTTGGGGCCAAAATAATACCTAGATTATTAGAACCATTCTTAATATTTAATTAGTGCAAGATACTACTTTAATTAATTCATATGATAATCCAATAATAGCAAATAGCACATATGCAATTAAAATTTACATAGTGGATCCGATGACCAATTGTTCTTTTTGTTTTGTTTAAAGTTTTACAAGTTTAATAATCTAAATTCATATTCCACTTTTCTAGTCCTCCAATTAACATCAAAGTCAAGAAGTGTGACTCTAATTGTTCCTCCAATTAACATCAAAGCCATGAAGTGTGCCTCTAGTTTTGAAAGTCAAAGTCTTAACCCTTAGGTGGAGGGTGTGGTATAAAACTTCTAGGGGCTTTATCACGTCACGTCAGATCCACGTCAACGCCACGTCATATAGGGGGCTTTAAAGCCCCTCCCTTTAACTTGCATGGTATGGTATAAAGCCCCCTATTAAACAAAATAAAAAAAAACATATTTGATGAAATGATGTGTGTCACGCCCCAACCGATGACGGAAACATCGGGGTGAGGCACTGAGCCAAACAGATTGTCCAGGAGAATCCATAACAACTATAATTACCAAATATTTAACGTCATGTCCCATACCACAACATATCAAGCAAAACAATTATTACAGACAGAGTTTCTCAAAGACAATAACATTGTTCTGACAACTCAAATATCATTAGGTTTGTTTCTAGACTCTCCTAGCTTGATTCCACAGAGTTCAGCAAAACAAAGCATCCTAAACACCTGTCACATACGTTATGTGATAGCCGGCCCAAAACCGGTAATTTCTGTACAGTCTAATTATTATTTAATATCTACAATTATGTGCTTAAATGTCAACATTGTCTGATTACATGCTATACATGTGAATTCATGCACGTTTTATACTTCAGATATTGCTTTGTGCATTACTTTTAGCGTTGCGTCAGAAAGACTAGTAAACTCACCGGTAAGACACGTTGTGTCAGCAATTCTGCAGAAAGCAGTCAGATAATAGAATTAGGGCCTAGGAATAGGTCCAACATCTAAAATACATTAAAACCCAAGTGTGGATACAAGGGTTAACATATTCCGGAAGCTAAACTATGCACTAAAAAGCACCCGAAACGCACTTTAAATGCAGAATTCAGCATAAATTAGCACTAATTCAGCTATAATCAGCTATTTAACACAATAATATCATGCCAAAGTTATTTTTTATTGTCCAAAATAACTTACAAAGTTTCAGGAATTAAAACTGCCACAAAAGGTGCTTCATACCTAGTGAAACTGCGCAATTCAGCACTTTAACGAACCGTAACAAACCGAACAACCGCTCAATAACTGGGACATCAAAATTTGACTAGAAGTAATGTTTTTAAGATATTAAACTAGTATTGATGCTAGAACACCTTAAAAATCATAAAAACACCTAAACACACTTAAACTAACTTAAACTCCCTCGTTTGCACTTTAAACCTTTAACTTCCCAAATTTTACACTTTACCCTCCCCCCCGCCCCCTTCACCATAACCGGCCCCATGGGCCCCACATGACTATTATTACTTTATGTAACCATGTTCCCTAACTAGTGAGCATAGATATCTAAAGAAGATCTATATGTTGGAACTTTTCCTTATAAGAACCTAAAGGTAGTAAGTATTGTCCAACAATTCTCAAATCACTTCATTTTCTTCCCTTGTGCCCTCCTTGTTCACAGCTCACCACTCCCACAAACACCCCACCATTTTCAAGCTCCAACCTCATAATTCAAGCTTACTAGAAGGTGTATGGAGGCCATTTCTGAAGGTGTATGGTGCTAGAAGTGGAAGGACCATCTTGTGGAGCTTTTGACCTCTCATTTTCTTCCTTGATCATCATCTTCATTCTTGTGCCACTTCCCTAGCCATTAGATCTAGTATTAAGCTTCTTGATTACGAATTTAAGTCATGGTTATGTTATGTACAAGTTTCATCATCTAAACAACTTAACTTCTATTGTTAAAAATGAGAAGATCTAACATATTCATGAAGAAAATAAGTGATTACATGGATTTTTGGTGTATGTAATGATGTTGTTGATGTTATATCTTGTGTTTATGATTAGATCAAGTATGTTAAAGCTTGGATCTACCAAGTTTAAGCATGGATCTTGAAGGATCCATTGTTAAACTTGAAGGTGCATATGAAGCATAATGTGAACTTAAAATATGAATTTTTATGCATAAACTTGTAATTTTGAAGTAATAAAGTGTGTGTAGAACTAATTTTTGAAACTAAATCTCATGGAAAGTTTGTTAAAAATTTAACATAAAGCGTATTTTTGAAAGATCTAAAGTTATTAAGCATGGATCTTGAAAGATCCATGGTTAAACATGATGTTAAAAATAATGACCTTTCTAATAAACATAAAAGTGGTTTTTGAATATGATTTACAAACTTTAAAGACCATTAAACTCATGGATGAGTTGGTTAGTAAAATAAATTTTCATAAAATTTTGCTTAAAATACTCAAGAACACTTATTTTTGGAAAGCTCATCTTATGTAAAGTGTAGATCTAAAAGACTACACATTTTTAACAAGAAACAAGTTCACCATGATGTTTCATATGGAAAAATTAGTGTATGTTGTGATGATTATTGTTTAAAATTGTTTTCGGTGTTGAAAAGAAAATAAACACATGTTTTGAAAACATGGGAAACCTCTAATTTTAGGGGAAACTATGTCAAAATTTTTATAAAATTTTGACACTTAGAAAAATATAAGTTTTGATGAAACTTATTCCCTAAAAATTCACCTAAAAATATTTACCAAGATTTCCCTAATTTTTGTTAAAATTACAAGTCAAGAAATGATGATTTCTTCAAGTTAAAATTAAAATTAAGTATGTATATTTTTAGGGAAGATATATATATATATATATTTAGTGATCACCACATTTTGTGCTAAGTGTATATTATGTGTATTATATGTAGTAGTGTATTAGGACTTGAAAATACACTAAATACTCCCAAGGAGTATGAATACAAAAATACACATACAAATATATAGGAATATATAAGTATACAAGTATACAAAAATTCCTCACAAGAAAATACATGGACAAATACAAGAAAATATATTTATGAAAATATATTTCTTAGCATATTATTAAACTTGGACAATATATGGATATTATGGACTTAAATATATATTTTTGGACAAATATATAACCTATACCAAGTATTGTAATTTATACAAAAATCGGCTGGATAACAAAAATAACCATATATATATATATATATATATCTCATACAAGTCTTAAAAATATGTTATTTTTAAGATATATGATTGTGGAAAGTAATAAAAATCAAAGTATTGATTTTTGGAGAAAAATACAAGTATACTTTCCTAAGAATACTTGTACCAAAATTAATATTGAGAATATTATTTCACAAAATACTTATATTTATTTTTGGGATAATAATATAAGTAACTCACTTGAAAAGTAAAAAATATAATTTATTTTTAACAACTTATTACCTCGAAAAGTCTACATGAACGTATAAAGAACAAATACATAACCTAAGGATGGTGACCTGTACTTGTGTGATACAAGTCTAGTGACTAACATTAATAGAACACATATAGGTCACGACACTATAAAACCAACCGGTGAAGTTTGCGGCGCAGGATACGCAAAGTTGTGAGTTCATGTCCCCACTTTTAAACTTTTACTTGTTTTCTAAACTTGGGGAAAATACATGTGTTATGGTATGTTGAATACAAAAACTAAGGAATGATACTTTAGATCATGTCACGAATTAATCAGTTACATACCAAGACCGCGGAACAAAAGGTTAGATCTAATGGGTTTCAGGCAACCACATTCTTGGCCACTCTTTTACCAAGCAGTGCTGTTGTGTCCCTAGTCGTGAATCGACAGTCGTGGATCGACAAGTAAAAATGCCTATCGTTTGGATGCTTCCTATGTCGTTACATATGTTAGTGGCCTCGTGAACCATTAACGATCTTGTATTCCTTATATTTACAGAAATACTTGTTTCATACAATAATACCATGTTTTCTATAGTGAATGCTTAAATGTTTTCACAAAACTGCATGAATTCACACCAACATTATGTTGACGATTTTCCAAAACTCACATGTATTCCAGGTAACTAAAGTGGATGTACGCACGGTCTCACCCTTGCTCAAGAATGTCGTTTGTGTTTTTAGCTACTATGTGTCAACACTCCTATGCCCGTTTTGCTGGGTTTGGTTGCTATGTCCCATCCTATGTTGTGTTTTAAATAAAGTTGTAAACTTTTCAGACAATGTTTTATGTTGTGATGTAAACTCCAGACTTAACTTATGTTTTCAATTATGTAATGTTAATGGCATTTGGAGTTATTTTATGATCATTGTTTTGGTCAAAAATTACCTACGCAATTTAGTGATCAAATTAGTTAAGTGAGGTAGTGTGCTAAGGGTGTATATCGAAAATATGTTGATTTAGTTGTTAGCGAAAACAGTTTCAGGATATAGCTCAGGATATCGAGCTATATCAATAATCAAACAATGAGCAAAAAGTAAAGGGTGACACGAGATGTACGAGGAAAGCCCTTGATCAATCTAGGTCGCCGGCACAAAACCTCGGGAGCTGACAATCGCAGTTGCCTTGTTATTTTTATTACTTCAAATATCAGGATACAGTGCAGGATATTGACCAGATCGCTTCTAAGTGTTACAATGCTTTTTTAGAAAGTGAGAGTTGCGAGAGAAAGAGTATGAGAATTCGAGAGTAGTGAGTGTGATGTCCTATTTGATCTGGTTTATCCGTCTATTTATAGCTATGAAACAAAAACAAAATCTCCTATAATCGGGGGATGCTAGCGAATATTCCTTAGTTAACGTTGGAGACCAAGTAAAGAGGCTTCAACGTCTTTTTTCGAACAACTTGGACCGAGTCTTCAGGGGAAAAGGTCTTCATGAACGTTGCAAGCTTGGACTCGTACTCCTGCACATAATCCGTTAGTGATCCTTAGGATACCATATCAGGATGTTACCAATATCCTGAGTCAGCATCCCGGGCATGAACATTTATCATATAATCAAGATATAATTTAAGATATTATCCAGGATATGGGCTCAGAATTTCACCCATAACAATTGTCCCCAAAAATGTTACCGTTAAGGATCCTGAGTCCTAACTGTTTTGGTCAAAAATTACCGAAGCAATTTAGTGATCAAATTAGTTAAGTGAGGTAGTGTGCTAGAAATGTGTGTTGAAAATATGCTAGTTAAGTAATTTGCAAAAACAGTTTCAGGATACAGCTCAGGATATAGAGCTGTATCTATGATCAAACAATGAGCAAAAAAGTAGAGGGTGACACGGGATGTACGATGAAAGCCCTTGATCAATCTAGATCGCCGGCACAAAACCTTGGGAGCTGACAATCGCAGCTGCCTTGTTCTTTTATTACTTCAAATATCAGGATACAGTTCAAGATATGATGCGGATCGAATAGGTGTTACAATGTAATTCGAGTACAAGTGTTTGTGCGTAGTGATTGTTTGCAATAGGAGAGAAAAAGTGTGCGTCAGAGTGTGTGCCTTAATCTGATCCGATCTATCTATTTATAGTAACAAAAAACTAACTAAATATCCTATTATTCCGGGATCCAACGGATATTCCCCATATGAACGTCGCAGTCCTGGTCTTCCCGGTTCAACGTCTATAAACTAACTGATTTGCCCGAGTCTCGAGGAGAAGAAGTCCACTTGAACATTGGAGACTTGCACCTTTTAATCTGCACGTGGTCAATTCAGTCCCTACCAGGATATCGTATCAGGATGTTACCAATATCCTGATCCGGTATCCTGATCACAAATAAACAATCAAAGCCAGAATATTAGTCAGGATATATGTGCAGAAAATGACCCATAACAATTGTCCCCAAATATATCTGTTGGTATACCAATCCAACAGATATATTTTGAAACTTTATCTCGCGGATCGAGGTTATTAAATTGAAACGTCGGTCAAGATAGTTCTAAGTAACTTCCAACGCGGTTTTTACTCGATGGATATCTATTACGCCCCTATATCTTCTCTCTTTTTGTTTGAAAACCAGATATCATCAACAGAGTCTCTAGGTAATTACTCATCCCTTCTTCATTTCCTATTAATCTCTTTACTCTACTTCCAATGGTCACTAGAACCTTCTCTCAAACCGGTGAATCATCAGAGACCTTCGTCCAACAAAACCTTCTCAAAAATCCTGAGAAGGAGATCTGTGCTTTTGATAACGCAGACATTGCAGCGTTGCGAGCCTCCGGTGCTTTCCCCGATGGCACGATTTTTAGACCATTTGATCGATCAATTCGATCAGATGTTTCTTCTGCCGATTGGGTCTGTTTTTTGGCATACCCTTTCTCGCTAGGTCTTCGGTATCCATTTCCTAAATTCATGATGCAATTCTTCCGAACCACTGGTATTTCCTTTGCCCAAACCATGCCCATGGTTTGGAGAGTACTGATTGTGCTCAACCAAATAAAAAATCTACATTGTCCTGACCTCTGCATCGAGGATACCCCGATTGCTTACCTCCTCCGATCACACGGTTCCAGTCGGTTCTTGCTCTTTTCAACTTCCAGCAAACCCCTTATACTTAAAGCCACCAAGAACGAGGATGGATGGCAACATAAATTCTTCTTTGTCAAGCGAGACTCCATTTATGAGGGTGCTAACCTTCCGGTGGAGTGGTTAACCACCGGTAGGGTTTGAGGTTTTAAGAATATCCCTAGATTCTTCTAGGCCTTTGTCCTGTGCTAATGTTTTCTTCTTTGGCTTTTATACAATGAACTTTAAAGAAGTAGTTCCACCTACTCCGGAATCCGAAAAAAGAATTGAAGCAATTTACCAGTTACCGGAAGGTGACATGAGTTTTTCTACACACATCCCAAGTTCCAGTCAATATTCATCATCTGAAATGTCTGGTAAGAGTCATTTCGTAAATAATTAATTAGCGTAATATGATGAAGAGTACTAAGGATGTAAAACTTCCCCTTTATGCAGCACCAGCCAAGATCCCAGAGGTTTTCGACCTTGAGGAGCTGGACAGTTATTCCGATCACGTCCAGGTCAAGAAGGAGCCCAGTCCCAAGGCTACGACCTCATCCATGCCCAGCAGCTCCAAAGCCATCATCATTCCCAAGCCTTCGCCAGCTACTAAGCCCCGGAGTTCAAGTTATCATAAAAGGAAAGAGACTGACTCACCTACCATGCCCGATACGTTCCCCTATGAGAATCATGGGGTTATCGAGGCAAGCGGGTTCATGACTTCATTTCTCAACCAGGTATAAATTCCTAATCGACATCCTGCACGTGTACGTCAAACCAATATCCTGGTTATCATAATACCTGTGTTTTTGGGTGCAGGGCCTTGAACATTTGGTTCATTTGTATCAAGAATCCTGTGGGCTCATCAAAACACTCGAGTCCAAGTTGAATAAAGCTGAGGTTACCATTTCCGATCAAGGTATGATCGCCGCTGCCAAAACTCGACACTACGAAGGCAAGTTCAAGACCATGACTCAGGAGCATCAGGCCGCTCTAAAAAAAGCCACTCATGAAGCCCAAGCCCATCTGGATGCTGCACACGCCCAACATGAGCAGGTTATGGCTACTTACCGGGAAGGCCTCAAAGGCTCCGTTGTCATCTCTCTCTTGCAGGCTCGGCTAAAAATGGCTCATGAGGCCAAAGCCCTGGGCTTCGAATGCCCTTCTTGGAACGTCGACGCCTGGGAGGCCAAGCTAAAAACTCTTGGAGGTCATGGCGTGGAACATCCCGTCAAGTCTGCGGCTGTAGGGTCTTCAAAACCAACGGAAGAATTAACGGGTGCTGGCGACGAGGCTGATGATCGAAGATGGTGTTGCCCCCTAAAACTCATTTCTTTTAAATTTGACGGTTATGTTTGAACAATTTTATTTCTTGTCATTTGAACAATTTCTTTTACTGCATTAAAACGATTTGATAACCAAAGGTGGATGGGTCCTAGGTTTTAGGATGAAGCCTTTGGTTATCAACTAGTATCGCTTATTTTATATAATACCACCTTCTTTTAACTTATTTGCTATTGTTTTTTTTTCTTTTCTTGTTATGCCGTGCTTAGATTTCAACTTTGCAAAAGTAGTGCAATTATTTTTTGAAAATATCCTGATCAATATACTCGGCGATATCCTACAAAGGCTTTCGTCAAATAGGGTTTTTCAAAATTCAAACAATTCAGATAAAGTCCTTAAAGTAAAAAGGATAGTTTATTTTTCAAAATTCGTTTTGATAATACTTGTTCGACCAGAGTATTAGTTTCTAACTCAAGCATTATATCCCGAATATTCCAACCAAATATCCTGAAACATATTCCGAAAACACATTTCGAGAATATATCCTAAGTATATACCTTAATCAGGATATTTAAACCTTTTCCAAACACAGTTTCAATGACTTAAGTAAGGTTCATAAAGGAAAGATCATACCAGGAATAGAGTGTAACCCTAGTATCGAACTTCAATCCTTTTGCAACTTTTTCCACTAAGATGTCCACAGTCCGAGATACTTAGTACACTAGGTCCGAATTTGATCTTTTGAGCTCCACACAATTGCCTCGGAAGGAATGGCCCTTGTGCATGAAGTCTTTGAACACTTAGAAAATTTTTGAATTTCAGTTCCAACTGTTTGGACAGTTCTTGCGTTACAGGGGTAAAACCCAAAAATATACTGGAGATAAATCCTTAGTATCCTGGGGAAAATCCCATAAGTATCCTGGGGATAAACCCATATTTTTATGCGCTACAGGAGGGAGTGTATAAACTCCAAGACTTAGAAAGGCGATAACCTTTAAACCTTAGAGAGTATGAAAATACCCTTCCGTGAGAGAGGGTGATCAATCCTCATATACCTTTAGGATCCAGGATATATCCAACACCAACGAAATTGTAAACCACTTTTACATGGACTGGTCCCGCTATCTTGAACTATCACTGGATAACTTGCGCTCCAGGCGGGGTGTTTAAACCCAATTCGAGAGAAATGTGAATACCTTTAAACCTGTGAAGGGATCAGGATCCCTTAAACGTGAGAGAGGGGGCCAATCCTCTAATCTTTCGAAGTATCCTGAATGTGTATCCTGGAGCCATATCCCGAAGCATATACTGCAAAACAATTGTAAGCTAAGGTGGGTGTTAGCCTGGCTAACACCCCTCCGATGCTTAAGTCAGTAATGGGTTCAAAACAATAAATAATATTAAAACATATTAAAAGAGATAGAATCCATACCATCCTGAGTTAGAATTTTAAATTCCAAACTCACTTGAAATAGAGCTTTAGATGTATAGCATTCCAGGATCTTGGTAGCATATCCCCCTCCATATTCTTGAGTCGGTATGCTCCTTTTCCTGATTCTGATTCAATCTCATAGGGTCCTTCCCATTTTGGAGCCAACTTTCCATCAGCAGGATTAGTAGTATTCTAAAAAGCCTTTCTCAATACTCAATCTCCAACCTGGAACCTTCTAGTCCTTATATTCTTGTTATATACTTTAGATATCCTCTGTTGATATGATGCCATCCTTAGCCTGGTTGCGTCTCTTGTCTCATCAATAGTATCCAATTCCTGGCATAGGACTTCAGGATTTTGCTCATGATCCCGGAGGTTGGATCTTGCTGTAGGTATTACCATTTCTGTCGGGATCACCGCTTCTGCTCCAAATACCAAGGAAAACAGGGTTTGGCCAGTTGCACTTTTCATCGTTGTTCTATCAGCCCATAAAACAAAGGGTAGTTCTTCTGCCCATCTTCCTTTTTTAGCTCCTAGTCTCTTTTTCAGGTTGTTGACAATTATCTTGTTTGAGGATTCTGCTTGTCCATTTGCTTGAGGATGTACCTATGACAACTGTCAAATTTGCATATATCCATACAATTAATTAATATTGATTAAGTGCTTAATGACTGTGCTAAATTATAATTAATGACTTAAACTACTTTCTGATTTCTGTATCATACATACATGTGCATCACATATCACATACTGTCACACCATTTATCACATACAAACTCTAGTGACATAAACGATGCACAAAGCACAGTTAGCACAATTAGCGAATAACTAAGAAACATGCTGACAATGTCAGTACATAGACAGACAGTGTTTTGAGACCCCGTAAGGGCCAGAGACAAGGTACTACACTGGTATGGAGTGTAGGGAAGTAAGGCCCATAAACCTGCGTCACTAGGTGATAGTTTAAGTGCCGGAAAGTGCCAAAAACCCACTCAAAGTGCAGAATTCTGCATATTTCAGCAAAATTCAGCATTTTAATAAACTAGTAACATGCAAAAATATGACAAAATGGTCCTGTATGTTTTCCTAAGTGTCGGGAATTAAAAGTGTTACAAAAAGGGTACTTAAAGAACACTAAACGGAATAACATGACACTTTAACGAACCGGTATCTAACCGAATAACCGGACACTACCCGGAACACCAAAATATTGCTAGAAGCATTGTTTTATTTTTTCTGAGCTAGTTATGGTTCCCGAACACTCTAACATACTATATAATGCATGATACACTTAAAACACTAAATATTACACTTAACCTCCAACTAATTACTTACATTACCATCAAACTTACACAAGACCCCCCTTCATACTTACGGTCACAATGGGGTGACCCCACCAAGATTTTCCATAATCTTCCATGATCTTGAAAGATCTACTTAAATCTTCTCTTGATTCACTAATAGATCATGTTATGTACTTTAAAGACATAGTAACCAATGGACAAAGGAATTAGATGTTATAAGTAGAATTAGAGCCCTTATCTTTCACCTACACAAAACACACTTCTTCTTCTTCTTCTTCTTCTTCTTCTTCTCCCCTCTTCCCCCATGGTCACGGCCCAACACCCCCTTCCTACCTTCACCATTTTCATTCCACTAACAAGCAATCTAAGGTGATATTAAGATGTAAGAAGGTCACTAACGAAGCTTGGAGCTTGTGGATCATCAAGGACCTTTCTCGTTTGCTTTTATCCACTCCATTTTCATCAAGTGTTCCTCCCTAGCTTAGAGCTAGTAGTAAGATCCTTGTAACCTTTGTTTACTTCTATTTTAGTTGGATAAAAGATGTAACATGTGGTAAATCACAAGAACACTAAAAGACATAATCTTGAATCTTGAACATAAGCTTAACATATGATGAACTATGGATGAAATGATGTTGTTTAGTATATGTATGATGTTTGCTTGTTGTTTTCTTGAGATTATGATGTTGATCATCATAAGGAGCTTGCTAGATTGTGATTAAACACATGATCTAGCAAGTGAGAAGATGATTATGTAAGGAAATAAGATGATCATCCTCATGTGTAAACATGAACTTGAAAATAAAATGATTTCTTGAAAAATGATAATCAAGTGAGTTGTTAAACTTATAGATCCAAGACTTATGAATGGTTTTCTTAAAAGAACCAAGTCCAAAAGATGATTTTTAGAAAATATTGGTTTTTACTTAAACTTACACTATTTTTAGTGATAAAATAAGTGTAGAAACACTTATGAAACAAGAAGGTCTAATAAATAAACATTTTTGTAAAATGGGATTACAAGTTGTAAACACCTAGTTTCTTTAAAACTGAGATTTTTAAAGTGATGAACACACTTTAATGGGTAACTAAACCCACTAAATACTTAACCAAGTTACTACAAGTTTTTGTGAAAAGATCAAGTTCATATTGTTATGAAAATTGAATATCTTTTGCACTTGGTAAGTATAAGTTGTTTAGGGTATGATTGTTGATTGTTTGAATGATTTTTGAAAAGAAAATGATATGCTTATATATCATGGACACCTCCATTTTTAGAGGAAACTATGGCGAATTTTTTCTAAAAATATAAACACTTAAAGAAATATTTTCTAACAAATATTTACTAGTGTATTTTGACTATGGTTTTCAATGCAAACTTTGCCATAATTTTTGTAACAAAAATACAGATATTGGAGGTTGGTTTTTGTAAATAAAAAATGGATAAATATATATTTAGAATATATATTTTATATTAAGACACTTGTGTGAATATTTGTATACTTGGTGGAATAGTTATATTATTTTAGGGTAAAATAATATAACTTACAAATACCAAGAATTTACAACTCTAAAATAATACCAAAAAATACAAGTAATGAAATATAAGTTACACACTTAATATTGTGAAGCCGAACGATAAAACGTAACTTATGAAATATTCCGGAAGATACCATTCCAAATATATTTTTGGTACATATTATTTTGGATACAAGAAGTGAAAATATGATTTTTGTACATATTACTGAGTTATATCATATTTTCAACAAGAAGAAAATATATTATTTTTGGAAGTAAAAATATATTTTCTTAGTATATTTAGAAGATATATGATTTTTTGGAAAAATATATATTTTCTTGAAATACATTATTTTGGGCGAAATAAGTTTATATATATTTTCTAAGTAAGACTTGAAAATATATTGTTTTGGGAATATATATTGGGAATATATTGGCATATTTTTTTATTTGGAATAATACACCGGAATACGACGCCAATACATGGCAAGTTATACAAATATAAGAATACGGAAATACATGTACGAGATACCCCATCCTTGGGAAGGAAATACGAATATTAATACTTGAGAAGTATTGTTACAAAACATTGTTTAACGATTATTCCAAAATTAAAATATAATTTAAAGTTAAAACAATTATTATTTTAACAAGTGATTATATTCTTGGAATAATAATGAAGACACTTTAAAACGTAACTCAAAGGCACTAATTAATACCAAGTCAAGGCACGACCCGTTCGTCTAATAGACGCTAGAACATTGTAGGTAGTCGTGTTTGCTGAGGAGATTTGAGTTACGAGTACCGAAGACGCAATACTGTGAGTTCATATCCCCCTTTTCTTTTATTTGTTTTCAGTTTTATACTTCGGGGGTGAAATACATATTACAATTATTACAAACGTTTTATACATGGTATGGTTATCTAAGGAGGGTTACTGCTAGATCATGTGAATGGGTAGGGCGATTAAGGCCATCAATCCTCGTTGTAGGACCGAGCGGCATGAGTGATATATCTATTTGGGTGTAGCGAGCCCTATCCATGAGTCCGCCGAATGGGCCATGTGGTGACTATGTCTTCCAGCCGGAGTACAAAGTCTGCTAGGTTTGAGTCTTCCTGCATCACTTCACACATACCATTGGCTTTGAAACCCAGTGGTGAACTCTTTTTCCTTATTGCTACATACCAGGGACTTACATACATACTTACAACGTTTCAAAGGTTTATACATACACACAAACGAACACATGAACTCGCTCAACTTTTGTTGATGTTTTTCAAACTACATGTATTTCAGGGAATTTGTAAGTGGATCTAGCGGGCGTTGGACGTTTTATGTTGCGTTAAGAATAAAGATGTCATCCATGGTCTTTGGGTTTGGGTTTGGTCAGTGTGTCTCTTTCCTGGGCAAGACACGCCTTCCAAGCCATGGTGCTATTTAATATCTTTTGATGAGTCCTTAGTGTACTCATATACATTTTGTATGATTGTAAAACTTGAATTTGAAGTCTACGTTTTTAAAACAATGTTGTTATGTTTTAAACCTAATTTATGGATGACAAACCTATTCTTTTATCATATAGTTGCTGTTATGATTGAATGCAATGATATTAAAGAAGTCACACCATAATCACGCTTCCGCAAAAGTCAGGGTGTGACAGCTTGGTATCAGAGCTTCGATCGTAGCGAACTAGGATTCTTTTGTCGAGTCTAGACTACGATCATTAGGGCTCTCACGGAAACGTTTTACAACATGTTTACATTGCATACACTAAATGTACAGATCCACAGAACAAACATTTTTACAAACAAAAGGCACAAAAACACATTTCAAAACATATGTTCATAATTCAGTCTTAGAGGCTGGGGAGGTTCAGTCTTAGAGGCTGGGGAGGTTCAGCCTTAGAGGCTGGGGAGGTTCAGTCTTAGAGGCTGGGGAGGTTCAGTCTTAGACTGGGGAGTTCAGTCTGAGAGACTAGGGAGTTCAGTCTGAGAGACTGGGTGTTTAGTCTGAGAGACTGGGTGTTTAGTCTAGGAGACTGGTTGGTTAGTCTGGGAGACTAGGTGGGTTAGTCTGGGAGACTAGGAAGGATAGAAAGTTTCATGAAGAATAATGTGAATACATGACTACATGATAAATTACTTTTTGTTTGCATACGCTAATTGTTAGTGATTACTATGGATATACATGCTATAACTATTATGTACTGGCACACATGTCACCTTAATTAGAAAGCGAGTTGTCAGACATTGATAGCCCTACAGCCACCGCTACAGATAATGGGATTACATTTGTGCCAGAGATATTTACGTCAGACACTGAGAGTGATCCTGATATGCTGACCAAGGACGAGGACGACTTTCAATAGTCCGCGCTACCAGATTTTGGTGATGATTTACCCTTGCTGATGGCTTCTCTGACAAGAATCCTCTTGTCACTCTTGTTTCAGTCCATGACCACTTCATCACTGGTCATCCCGATGGTGAACACAGCATGGATCCGATCCTCGACAATGCGCCTCCTGTGGACATTCCTTCCGAAGGTTGGCCACTCAACGAATAATTGATGATGACGTTGACATGTTATTGATGGTCCTTCTAATAACGCCCATGATGATGGAAAGTTAGACGAGAACGTTGTTACTAATTTGACTTCTTGAGACCTCTGTTAACAAGCTATCCTCTGATTCTAGCATGCATTCGATTTCAGACTCCTTTGAGTCTGTGACATCTGCAGCCTTATAGACGACCGGATTACAACTTTCTACTACTAACGCAGACGACGGCACCATTATGACTACTGCACTATCACCTGCTCGAGGCACCACACCGTTACCCGACCCAGAGCCTGCTCCTGAGCTAGCTTCTGCACCTTTTTGAGTTAGCCTGATGATGCGCCTAATGATCTTGAGCCGATTCCTGATCCTAACCATGTTTCTTTTGGTTTACCAGACAATGCATCCCTTATACCTAACCCAGTACCTGCACCTGATGATCTTCTCTTTTGGTTGAGACGTTTGTTCCTGCCCCTGCACCCGCCGTTATTGCTCCTATGGAGACCGACGTCCATTGCACCGACATGCCTATCGCTTTTATTCGGAACATACCCGCACCCCGGAAAGGTACTCCTAGTTAGCACCCACATGACGACCCTTTAGCTACAAAAACATCTTCCCCGACCTCACAGGCCGTACCATTTGCTACTATCACCTCTACACCGTTGGACGAGCCATTTCGATGGTTCCTATCATACACTATGCTGATTCTAGATCCTTACCATTCCTCACATTATAGAGGCTATACATAGAATGAGTTGCTCCTGTCACATCAGCTACAATTGAGGATATGAGTCACAGAGTTTTGGAGCTTGAGCTGACATCATGTCCTCCACCCTGTCTATTGTCAGTATACTTTGATCCTCCACATTTATCAGGATTCCTTTTGCACTCTCACTTGCTGCTATTACACCTTTCCCAGGTTTTTGAAGCTCGTTTCTTTACTGACGAGCAGCAGATCAGTTAACTACTTCGACGTATATACAAGCTCGAGGAGGAGTTCACGCATGTTAGCAGTCCACTTTTCTTTCCTCCTCCACCGCAGTCACCAGTATAGTTGGTTTCTGGATTATGCGGATTGCATTACATTTGGGTAAAGACAATAATGATAAGCCGGGATTGTGGAGACTTTTGAAGACCACTTCTGACTACGTAATTTTAATACACTGATATACTTGTTGGACAAGGGTAGGGTGACCCTGTGTCCCTTTTGATGTGATACATTTTGTAAGACAATGCAATTGTGGTCAGAAAATGATGAGAGCCCAATCATCATTAAACATGCAATAATACTTTGTGGCCAATAACCAATGAAAGCCCAGTCACTATGTCTTCGTTAAGCACGTTAATGATCTATGTGTGTGTGCTATAATTATAATGCTACGTGCTTGCTTGCTATGCTCTCATTAAACATAATTCCCAAATTACCTAGTTATGCTATGATTATGCTATTGCTTGATTGGTTGACATGATAACCTATTATGTGTATGTACATATGACCTCTAAACAACTATAAGCACTTCCTGAACAAATAAGACCTGACCTAACCGATCTTCTTCTTAGAAAATGTCGATACAAGGGAACATCGATACCAACAACCCTCTACCAGCGACAGCAGAGTCGGAACTGCAAGGGCGCATCTCACAGGCCATCGCACAGCTCGAGGCCCTTTGCTCCGAACACGGCGGAGGTACCTCAGGAAATAATCCACCCAACGGTTGCACCTACGAGCAGTTCTTGAACTACAAACCTCAAGAATTCGACGGCACTGGGGGTGCCTTAGCTTTTGTGCGTTGGGTTGAGAAGACGGATTATGTTTTGCGACTAAGTAAATGCGCCCCAGAACATCAGGTCGCGTACATAGCTGGACTATTTGTAGATGGGGCTCTGTCATGGTGGAACTTTCATGTTCAGACAATGGGAGAGACTGCTGCGAATGCTTTGACGTGGGACGAACTGAAAGAACTAATGCGTAAAAGATATTGCTCTAGGGCAGAAGTCAAGAAGTTGGAGACTGAACTATGGAACTTGAAAATGGAAGGCCCAAAGATAACTGAGTATGTGCAGAAATTTGGCGAATTATCATAAGTTGCTTCTCGTTTGGTGGAACCAGAGTCTAGGAAGATCGAACGCTTCATCAGGGGACTGGCACCTCAGATTCTAAGCCTGGTAACAACATCTAAGCCTTCAACAATCATCGAAGCTATCGATATGAGCGTGGCGCTCACTGAAGAAGCGATTAGACTAGGAAAATTTTCCACCACGGAAGAGAAAAAGGAGACTCCTGTAGAGTCATCTGGAGATAACAAGAGAAAGCTCGCAAATTTCAAGAAGGTTACTCGGGTGAGTAACAAGAAGGCCAAAAAGGGAAAAGACTACATAGGTATCCTACCTAAGTGCGACAATTGTCTACGTTACCATGTCGGGCGATGTAAATATGGAAAATGTGATAACTGTGGCAATAGGGGGCATCCCAAGGAGACTTGTAGGCAAGGTACTGAACCTAGAAATGGAGGCCAAGATGGTAGCAAGAATTACGGAGGAAACAACGACAACTACAACTATCAAGGCGGGACAAGTGACAAACAAAAACGTGCTCAAGGTTGTCTTAACTGTGGGAGCAAAAAGCATTTCAGAAAATACTGCCCTAAGAAGAACCAGGCACAAAGATGAAAGCTCAACAGTGGAGCTAGGGAAGCACGTCGGCATCCAAACAAGGTTATCCATACGTTCCATATTAGTCAACATTATGCATCTGTGCTACTTGATATTATTATTACAAATTTTAGCTTCATAGTTTGAAAGTGTACTTGGTTTAGTAGCAAGTAAGTTAGATAACCCGTACTTGATAGAACTAGCTAATGGGAAGCTAGTGGAAGTCAACGAAGTAATTGGAATTGGCAAGATAGAACCCGGAGAGCGTGAATTTACGCTTGATCTACTGCCAGTTGAGTTGGAAAGCTTCGACAAGGTAACCTGGATGGATTAGTGGCCGAGCGATCGAGCAGAGAGTGATATCCGCATCCCGATGGCGAACGAAGAAATGGTCATGACTCATGAAGCAGGATACGCCTCTACAAATTACTAATTGCTTGAAGGCACGAAAGTTGTTGCGTGAAGGATGTGTCATTTTCTTGGCTCATGTCGTGGGCAAAGGAGTCGAAGAACCAAAACACGAAGATATTCCTGTGATAAAGGAATACCCTGAAGTCTTCTCCGAAGACTTGCCAGAATTATCTCCTCAACAACATGTCAACTTCGCATCGATTTGATCCCAGGCGCCGCACATGCTATTAATGCGCCTTAGCGACTTACACCTTCGGAGATGCAAGGATTGTCAATATAGTTTCAGTAGTGGATAGATAAGGAAGATAACAGACCAAAATTTCCGTTTTTGGTAACCGCAGTTCTGCTCGTCAAAAGAAAGGACGATAACTTTCGTACGAACATCAACTACTAGGAGCCGAACGAGCTAACCAACAAGAGTCGATAACTCTTGCTGAGGATTAACGAATTATTTAACTAACTGTGAGGATCCAACTACTATTACACGACTGATCGATGATCGAGTGTCATTAGCTGTGAATTCAGGAAGAAAGTATACCGGGGAAATTGTGGGACAATAACTTGTTTTAAACGTACACAAAAAATGGTGCTTCCTACACGATGCACAGAACAATTCTACACCGAATACGAAACTCTGAGAATCTAGAAAACATGTACTTAGGACCTTCGGGAACCCAGATCCAAATTCATGAAGGTTGCTACTTAGGAACCACATCTGTTAACTCAAGCAAACCCCATTATCCTGACATACATGCCATTCCAGTTAACCAAATAGAAAGCACTTAAATTTCTTTTGTTGAAATCTTCACTTTTGCTTCTAGCGAGTAGATGTTTGCATCTCTACTCCCCTTAATGGTAGTTGCATCGCGCTAATTTTCTTCGCTGAGAGCGAACACACATTTCCTTCGATACTTGGTCATTTCTTCATTTTAGCAAATACTCATTGTTTCATTACTTGGAAATTTATATGTCACGCATGCACCATTTTCTACGCATGTGGTTTCGTTCTGAATAGACGCTTCATTGAAGTACACATATTATTTTGCTAAAGTTAACTATTGTTTTATAATTCGAATAACCTACATTATTGTAATTGTTGACTACTTTGTTACAAAGTCAACACACTTTCTTGAGACTTCTCTCCTTTCAAGTTACACTCATGGTTTATCTTCGTAACCATGTTGAGATTCCAATGTTGATACATACGTTTATTGTCGGATTACGCTAAAACCAGGTTCAATTGCTTGAACTTATCCATTTCGCATATTCAGTTTAAGACGGCATATGATATATTGAGAGCATCATATTCAAGTATTTTTGCAAAGATTCTTTTGTTTCGAGTCGTAGTAGACTTGATTGGTCTACGACTCCACTAAATCGTTTATTGGTTTCAACACCTTTCGGTGATGCTTTCACAAAATTAAAGCTTGCGCTAATTTGGTTGCGCACCTCATACACGTATCTAATTATTTATTTATCGACTTGTTCTAAATCCATTTTGGTTATCACAATTAAAGCGGTCTCAACACAATTGTGTGTTAAGGAAGTGGTACATAGATTCATTTCATATCACAATGAACCTCCTAATGATTCTTTCATTGTCAATCGAATGCCTTGCGGTACTTAATAATTTTTTTCATCCTCGATCAAAAACAATGGCTTTTTGATGTTCCGTATCCAACTAAAAACTCTATGACAGTGTGTAAATCAAACCTTCAGATTGTTTCAGTATACTTTCATTTGATTTCAAACACGGTGAACTTGTTCAGTCACCACTATATTTGAATCTTGTCATTACGACACCTTGTGGTGTCATTACAAATTTGTAGCTTGTGCTAATCATGGTCAACTGCTTCACACAAAACTACATATACTTTTGACTTATCATTTAAACATTTCTGATGCAACTACGAATTAAGACAATGATACACCAGGTTCGTTTGTACTTCATTCGGCGTATTTTCGCAATTCAAGAATGTCAACACACTAATCCTTACCATTTTTTTATTCGAAAGTTAACACATCATTTTCATATTCAAGTTGTTGATTTTGAGTTCATATAGCGGATGCAATGGTTTGTGAAAACTCGTTTGCATATTGTGACCGATTGTTTGAGAATCCTATTGGTCAAAACTCCTCTTTTGTGGAAACCCTGTTAACTAGATTACACTAGACCATACATCTATACATCTCCTGTCCTTTGACATCAAACGCTTAAAGCACATACCTTTTAACCATTGGATTCGTGTTGTTATATATATTCTTGGATTCACCTGATGTGAATAAGGTCTGATTCGGTTTTGTGATTACCTACCTCAATATTATCCATATAAATATACGCATAATGTAACCCTAAGGAGATAAGGTAGTATAAATTTCGAGGACGAAATTTTCTTAACTCGGGGAGAATGTGACAACTGTCAAATTTGCATATATCCGTACAATTAATTAATATTGATTAAGTGTTTAATGACTGTGCTAAATTACAATTAATGACTTAAACTGCTTTCTGATTTCTGTATCATACATACATGTGCATCACATATCACATACTGTCACACCATTTATCACATACAAACTCTAATGACATAAACGATGCACAAAGCACAGTTAGCACAATTAGCGGATAACTCAGAAACATGCTGACAATGTCAGTACATAGACAGACAGTGTTTTGAAACCCCGTAAGGGCCAGAGACAAGGTACTACACTGGTATGGAGTGTAGGGAAGTAAGGACCATAAACCTGCGTCACTAGGTGTTAGTTTAAGTGCCGGAAAGTGCCAAAAACCCACTCAAAGTGCAGAATTCTGCATATTTCAGCAAAATTCAGCATTTTAATAAACTAGCAACATGCAAAAATATGGCAAAATGGTCCTGTATGTTTTCCTAAGTGTCGGGAATTAAAAGTGTTACAAAAAGGGTACTTAAAGAACACTAAACGGAATAACATGACACTTTAACAAACCAGTATCTAACCGAATACCCGGACACTACCCGGAACACCAAAATATTGCTAGAAGCATTGTTTTATTTTTTCTGAGCTAGTTATGGTTCCCGAACACTCTAACATACTATATAATGCATGATACACTTAAAACACTAAATATTACACTTAACCTCCAACTAATTACTTACATTACCATCAAACTTACACAAGACCCCCCCCCCCTTTCATACTTACGGTCACAATGGGGTGACCCCACCAAGATTTTCCATAATCTTCCATGATCTTGAAAGATCTCCTTAAATCTTCTCTTGATTCACTAATAGATCATGTTATGTACTTTAAAGACATAGTAACCAATGGACAAAGGAATTAGATGTTATAAGTAGAATTAGAGCCCTTATCTTTCACCTACACAAAACACACTTCTTCTTCTTCTCCCCTCTTCCCCCATGGTCACGGCCCAACACCCCCTTCCTACCTTCACCATTTTCATTCCACTAACAAGCAATCTAAGGTGATATGAAGATGTAAGAAGGTCACTAAAGAAGCTTGGAGCTTGTGGATCATCAAGGACCTTTCTCGTTTGCTTTTATCCACTCCATTTTCATCAAGTGTTCCTCCCTAGCTTAGAGCTAGTAGTAAGATCCTTGTAACCTTTGTTTACTTCTATTTTAGTTGGATAAACGATGTAACATGTGGTAAATCACAAGAACACTAAAAGACATAATCTTGAATCTTGAACATAAGCTTAACATATGATGAACTATGGATGAAATGATGTTGTTTAGTATATGTATGATGTTTGCTTGTTGTTTTCTTGAGATTATAATGTTGATCATCATAAGGAGCTTGCTAGATTGTGATTAAACACATGATCTATCATGTGAGAGGATAATTATGTAAGGAAATAAGATGATCATCCTCATGTGTAAACATGAACTTGAAAATAAAATGATTTCTTGAAAAATGATAATCAAATGAGTTGTTAAACTTATAGATCCAAGGCTTATGAATGGTTTTCTTTAAAGAACCAAGTCCAAAAGATGATTTTTAGAAAATATTGGTTTTTACTTAAACTTACACTATTTTTAGTGATAAAATAAGTGAAGAAACACTTATGAAACAAGAAGGTCTAATAAATAAACATTTTTGTAAAATGTGATTACAAGTTGTAAACACCTAGTTTCTTTAAAAATGAGATTTTTAAAGGGATGAACACACTTTAAAGGGTAACTAAACCCACTAAACACTTAACCAAGTTACTACAAGTTTTTGTGAAAGGATCAAGTTCATATTGTTATGAAAATTGAATATCTTTTGCACTTGGTAAGTATAAGTTGTGTAGGGTATGATTGTTGATTGTTTGAATGATTTTTGAAAAGAAAATGATATGCTTATATAGCATGGACACCTCCATTTTTAGAGGAAACTATGGCGAATTTTTTCTAAAAATATAGACACTTAAAGAAATATTTTCTAACAAATATTTACTAGTGTATTTTGACTATGGTTTTCAATGCAAACTTTGCCATAATTTTTGTAACAAAAATACCGATATTGGAGGTTGGTTTTTGTAGATAAAAAAATGAATAAATATATATTTAGAATATATATTTTATAATAAGACATTTGTGTGAATATTTGTATACTTTGTGGAATAGTTATATTATTTTAGGGTAAAATAATATAACTTACAAATACCAAGAATTTACAACTCCAAAATAATACCAAAAATCACAAGGAATGAAATATAAGTTGCACACTTAATATTGTGAAGCCGAACGATAAAACGTAACTTATGAAATATTCCGGAAGATACCATTCCAAATATATTTTTGGTAAATATTATTTTGGATACAGGAAGTGAAAATATGATTTATGTACATATTACCGAGTTATATCATATTTTCAACAAGAAGAAAATATATTATTTATGGAAGTAAAAATATATTTTCTTAGTATATTTAGAAGATGTATGATTTTTGGGAAAAATATATATTTTCTTGAAATACATTATTTTGGGCGAAATAAGTTTATATATATTTTCTAAGTAAGACTTGAAAATATATTGTTTTGGGAATATATATTGGGAATATATTGGCATATTTTTTTTATTTGGAATAATACACCGGAATACGACGCCAATACATGGCAAGTTATACAAATATAAGAATACGGAAATACATGCATGGGATACCCCATCCTTGGGAAGGAAATACGAATATGAATACTTGAGAAGTATTGTTACAAAACATTGTTTAACGATTATTCCAAAATTAAAATATAATTTAAAGTTAATACAATTATTATTTTAACAAGTGATTATATTCTTGGAATAATAACGAAGACACTTTAAAACGTAACTCAAAGGCACTAATTAATACCAAGTCAAGGCACGACCCGTTCGTCTAATAGACGCTAGAACATTGTAGGTAGTCGTGTTTGCTGAGGAGATTTGAGTTACGAGTACCGAAGACGCAATACTGTGAGTTCATGTCCCCCTTTTCTTTTAACAGTTTTCAGTTTTATACTTCGGGGGTGAAATACATGTTACAATTTTTACAAACGTTTTATACATGGTATGGTTAGCTAAGGAGGGTTACTGCTAGATCATGTGAATGGGTAGGGCAATTAAGGCCATCAATCCTCGTTGTAGGACCGAGGGGCATGAGTGATCGATCTATTTGGGTGTAGCGAGCCCCATCCATGAGTCCGCCGAATGGGCTGTGACAACCAGTGATTTACGGCACTTAATTACGTGATTAACAGGAGATTAACGTGATAATACATAGTGTTTACAACACAAATTAACTTAAATTAGGCCTTTGGAGTGCCTAGGAACGTTTATCCGACTTTACAGTACGCGTATGAAGATTCGCGTGGAATCTGCGGAACATTAAACGACAACGAACTGATGCCATACAAAATACTGAAAACGCCGACAAGTATGAATGTTACACGAATATTTTATGTTTATGAAATTAATTTTGAGAATTTATTGGGCTTCCGTGCGAAACAAATGCAAACGTGAACTAAAAACGCGATGGTAGGAAACGCATCGACAACGAAACGGAAGCGACGGAGATGCCTGTCACCTTCAGAACTTACATTTTACGCTATATTTAGCTTCGTAATAAAATTTTAGTAACTACAGTCGAAACCGGATCGAAAAACGGATTAAAGACGACAACGATGTAATTTTTCGCGAATATTACCGTTATCAACGCGCGAACGCGACTACGACGGATACTGTGATATCTGTGCCTCCACGACCATCAAAAAAATACCAAATCAATGAAATATTATATTTCATACTTGGGATTTGTATAAATATGTGTATCATTTGCACATATCAATTCTTGTTCGATTTCGAGCTTTAAATCACTTTCTGGAAAGTTATACGCGAACTGGTGCGTAAACATAATCAGTTTAATGCGACGAACACTCCGGAATAGTGAAATAGGCTTAACATACCTTAAATAACCTTTACATAACTTAGAAATAAGTTTTGGAGGGTTTGGTGTGTCGAAATCAAGTTTATTCGCTTACAGGGATTAATTTCGACAAACTGCGAAAGTATGCCGATTCGTACTCTAACGAATATTCCGGAACTTGATCATAAGTTAAACATACCCTAAATATCCTTTACATAGCTTAGAAATAGGCTTTGAGGGGTTCGGTATGCTAAAACAAACTTTATTGATCAATAGGGACTAAAAGCGTCAAAAAATGCATAAGTTTGCATTTTCGCGCATATCTCGCGTTCTGAATATATCCGGACATCTAAAACTTTATTTAATCATTAAAATATTTTATTTTAGTGATTGGCATGATAAAATTCCATTCGTCGCGTAATTTGGATCGTTTTTCGCATTCATTCGTGTTTCGTCGTAATTAACCGAACAAAGCAACCGTACGACCAAACGAACCGACATACGAGATATTTTTGAGCATTTTTTGAGTTCCCTATACTTTAACTTCATTTTAGAGCTTTGAAATGAGGTTAACGGGGCTTAAACGTGTCAAAAATGAGCCGAAATGCAAGATTCTAAAGTTCAGGGACCAAAATTGTCATTCTGCCATAGTTATCTTAGGAAGAAACCAAAATGAAAAATCTAAATTCCAGCTTGTTCCAGCTGTTCCCCTCATTTGCACATGGTTTTAATGAAACTATGGGCTCCCATGGTTTCACAAAACCATGGACACATGTGTACGGATGAGATCGAAGCTCGTTTTACGATGAACGATCCTAACGGTTCTAGTTTTCCTATATAGCTACCCCATTCACTTGCAAAACTCACATTGATCTGATTTTCGCCCTCTAAGTTGGAGTGAACACTTCATACCTAAGGGTAAATCGGATCAAAGCTTGCGGGGACCTTTTGTAAGTATTCTTTCGTTCTTTTATCGCTTTTCGAGTCTGAAAGTCAAACTGCGTTTGACTTTCTGCATTGACCAGTTTATGGTCAATGCGAAGTTCTTTTGAACTTCATAACGTGAGCGTAATCACGATGGTTATAGTCCCTAGTGACTATTCCTACTGATTACCATGTTATCTAGGTGTAGTGACGAGTCGTAGTTTCAGCCAAAATGCGCATTCTTGCGTATTTTGTAAGCAAAGTACTTATAGGTATCAAAACTGTTTGTTTTGATACCAAACCTATTTTCTAACTTAGTTAAACATGTTTCGACATGTTTAGACTTTCGAACACGGCCCGTTTGGTCGATCATTAGGATCCGACCAAGAATGTTTAGTGACCATAGTTGTATAGGGAATAACCTTCCAAGGTTATACCTTATGGTCACTTAGGTTAATTAGTTGTATGATAGGTAATTTATATGCCTTAGGTAAATGACCAAAATGCCCTTTTCATACATAATTGGTAATTAAGCATATGAAACAAAAACTTTTGTCACATAACTGATTATGTAACATATTTAAACATGTTTAGGCATATAATACCTGTTATAGGACTAGTTAGACGTCTCGAACGCGCTTTGCACGAACGACACGTTAAAGTAGCGTAAGCTACCTTATGGGTCACAATGGGTCGAAATAACTTAGGTTAGGTTTCGATTTAGAATGTAGACTTTGTTAAACCATGTCATATGAGTTCCAATACTCATTTGGTTTACAAAACCTCATCCTATCCGATCTTCCGACTTAGGTCCGGTTTATTTATAAAGTTATTAGGTTGCCGATTGATTCCGTGCTCCCTCTAGCTTGCTTGCTTGTTGTCCAAGACCTCTAAGCATTCTCTGGTGAGTACATAGTTCCCCTATTTTACTGTTTTCAATTGTTTTGGGGTGATTCATATGTGCTAAATGTTTTCGAGGTTATAATGATGGTTTTCAAAACGATTTTCGATATTATAACAATGGTTTCAAAAACGATTAAAATGGTTTATATTAAATTAATAACGATTTCGATAAAGTAAACAAACTTGTTGGTTGTATTTACATAACGAATAATATCCATTAGTTTTGGCCGAACCGACCAGTATTAGGTTATGGTACCATAGGATCTGATAAATCCCGTTATCAGACTGCACCCATGGTTATGTGTGGGTTAGGTGGGTAACGACTGAATCTGTGATTGTTAATTTACCCTTTGGTGGTTTACTAATGCGAGAAGCGATAGGCGAGTTGCGAAGGTTTGGATGTTATTAGCGAGACAATCAAAAGTAGTTTTCACGATTTAAAACGAGAATGATTTAAACGACTAAAGCGATTTTTAACGAATTAAACGATTTGGGTAAATGATTGGTTTTTGGTTAGTGTTTAGATAACGGGACGGGTGTAATGTGATGAAAGCATGGTGGATACGCAGCTGGTACTTCCTATTTATATATATATATATATATATATATGTTTTCATCGTATTACATACCGTGGCGTTATTTGGTTCACTTGGGTAAACGATTTTGAAATGATGTCACACAAACGAGGTTTTCGAAATGATATAAACCATACAAATTTTTATTAACGAGAATTATTAACGAGTTTTATTAATGAATTTTATTAAATAAATGTTTTGGGTTCAGAATCATGGCTACGAGATTTTATAAATTATAACCAACTTGATTTGAGTTGGTTAATTATGTCTGTAGGATCGATTTGACCGATCAAATGAGTTAATTTGAGTGAATACACACTATTTAAGTGGCGGAAACACCTAAACAGCTTAGAATCAGATAGAATGGAGTAGAAAACAGAAGAATGTACTTTAATACTCGTTTCTCATTCACTAATCACTTGAAAATCCGGCAGAGTAACAGTACATGACAGACCAGACCGTTTGAAATGAGAAACACACAAGCCTATTTATAGGCAAACACCCTGTCCGTTTGAAACTGGCATGACCAGTTCAAACGGTCACGACTAGAGCCTGTCCGTTTGAAAGTGACAGGCCACCTTCAAACGGTCACCCTTGTAAATAACATAAACATTACATTTCAGCCCCCTAAACTATACAATCTTGACAAATTAGACCTCTAGACTTAAGACATAGGCTTTAGACATCTTTGCACTAACAAACTCCCCCTTGGATACAGCCGGAGTCTTCAGTCTTGATCTTCATAGGGACTTGAACTTCTCTTCACGAGGCTTAGGTTTCTTCAGTAATGCTTTTCTAATCTTCTCATTCTCTTTCGCAATTTTCAACCTTTCTGCTTCCTGCTCTTTCATATACTTGCCTTGCAGCATACGATCTCGTTCTTCACGTTCTTTCTTTTCCTTTTCAGCTTTCAACTTTACTTTTTCTTCAAGCTTCCACCACTTTGAGTTCCATTTGTTATCAACATTAATGCCCTTTTGAAAACAAATAGAAACCACTCTTTGAAACTGCAACGCTTGTTCTCTGTCTTCAGCTTGAAAATGTATCTTGTTAATGAATAAACATTCAATATCCTTAGCTGAACAGTTCACCAGCCATATAGGATCATAGACAAATATATTTCTGATTTCATTCCCTGCTCGGTAAGTAATCACTGCTTCAGTTGATATGCAGCTATACACCCAATCCAGAAAACCTTTATAAAAATCTTGCTCCATCTTTGGTACTGGTATGATCTTCATGGTTCGAGGCTTCTTTATATTCAAAATTGTTTCTTCATTACCAGTTTCAGGATTGATTCTTCTCTGCTTCTTTGGATAATGCGGTTGCCAATGCCTGAACTCTCTCAAAGCCTCAAACTTTATCATTCCCCATACTGCCAAATCATTCTTTCTAACAGAATACCCCAGAGTTCGTACTTGAGATAATTCGTCCACATCCCACCATGGAAGTGACATAACATCATATAATTTTTCAAAGTACTGAACACCACACTCTCTCCTGAACGCATATGCATTAACTTGAGGTAGAAAACCCCAACTAATTATATCACCCATCGAAATACTTCTATCTCTTTGATAAAACTTCAAGGGACATTTAAACTTCCTTTCATGAGACTGTCTGAACCACTTTTTGCGTTCTTCTTTCAAAGGATCTTTTGTGGTTCCATCGAAGTTCTTATCTTTCAGAATTTCTTCAACTTTCCTCATCAGTTCATTTCTATTTTCTTCAGTAAAGAATTCCATCAATGTTGGAAAATCTGAAGTATCAACATTAACATTTTCTTCATCAGTACAGTCTTCTACTTCAACACGATCATAGAGATCTGCATCTTCCACATACTTATACTGATATTCAACTTTTTGATTCACATCAAACGCATTTAACTCTTCTACAAGATCAGACTGAACTTCATTTTCTTTCACATTGAACATCTTTGAAACTTCATCTAACGTGTAAGTATGTCTGATCTCCCCCTCTTCAATTTCAGGTTCAATGCGCAAGATCAGCTTTTCAACAGTATCAACACTTTGATCACCAACAGTCTCCCCCTTTCCAGTTACATCCTCTGTTTCTTCATTTACTGCATCATTCATCAGATCATCTGCAGTTTGTTCTTTAGACCTTTCAGAAATTATAAAACCAGATGCACCTTGATCATCATCATCATCATCATCATCATCGTCGTCATCATTACTTGAACTATTTGCAGAAAACACTTTCTCATCATCATCATCCTCTTCATCATCATCTTCTTCATCAGCTTCTTCAACGTTATGAACACCTTCTAGCAAGACATCTTCTTCAACTACAACAGCAACAGAAGATAGAGGAACAGGCTGTTCATAATATTGTTCAGGCACAATTGATAACACAATCACCCTTTCTTCTGAAAAACCTTCAGGTTCTTTACCTTTCCTTTTCATTTCTGCATCAATAGCAGCTTGTTTCTCAGCTCTAACTTCTTCACGCATAACTTCATCAAACTTTTGCTCCACTGGCTTACCAAGCATACTTTCCAAAACTTTGTTAATCATATACAACTCATGCTCTTTCTGAGCTTTCGCAGCTTCAAGCTCCTTGTTCTTCAACTCATAATACTTAAGCTGATCATCTCTGCGTTTCTTTTCTTCAAGTAATTCAGAAATATGAACTTTCATAACATCTATCTCTGCTTCATCAGCTTCTAATTTCTTCAGCAATGACTTATTTTCTGAATCTAGCTTCTTTACACGCATTTCAAGAATTTTACCACGATCAGCTACTATTTTATTTTCGGCTGCCAGTCTCTTGTTTTCAGCAATCACATGATCCACTTTCTTTTCAACACTCTTCAACTGAACCGTATTCACAAAATCAAAATCTCCAATTTCTTCAAGTCCCATACTCATGTTTGAAGGAACAGGTGGAAAACCTTTTGACCCTGAAGAACCTGGTGTGGTGTGGATAATAGGTTGTGAATGTGGTGGTGTTTTGAAAGTTTGTTGTGAAGTAAGTACAGGTTGTTCTTGATGTGGTGGTGAAAGATGTAGTTGTGAAAGATATGATGGTGGTGATTGATGGATTGGTGGTGTGAGTTGTCTTGGTGGAGTTGGTTGTTTTGGAGTTGAATTGTATGGTGATTTAGGTGGTGAAGGATCAGGTGGTGGTGAAGGTGGTTGTGATGGTTGTTTTGTTTTTGGTGTACTTTTTGGCAATCTGATAATCAACTTTCGTTTGGCTGCCTTTGGAGAAACCATTTTCTTCTTCTTATTAACTTTCTTCTTTTTGCTAGATGTTGTAGGCGTTTGCATTTCTTCCTGAGAAGGAACATAATCAACATCTTTCTGTTTTTCTTCTCGTCTCTTTCTTTTCAGCTGATTTTCTTTTTCAATCTCAGCTTGAACTCTTTTAGCACGTTCAATTTCATCTACTTCGTCATCAGAAGAACTTGTGGTACTTTTATCCACGTCATCACTATCTTCAATGTCACCCATCTTTTTTCGATCTAATTCATCTCCAATATTTTTCAAAAACTGTTCAGTAATAGGAGAAACTGGATCTTGTTCTTTTTCTACATCTCCTTCAGTTTCAGATTCACCCACTAACAAAGTCTTTGCTGCTTTCTTTTGTTTCTTCTTTGGCTGTGAAGAAGAACCTTCATCTTTCTGTACTTTAGGAGTAGTTTTCCTGGTCCTCTTCTTTTGTTCCTTTAAGAACCATTCACTTCTCTTTGATATGAACTTTTCAAGAACCTTCATCTCATCAACATAACTTTGTTCTTTTCTTTCTTCTTTGTTTCTCCAGTGTTCATGATTTTCAGGATCAGGATCCTGATAATTTCTGTCTCTAATAGCACCAAAGAATTCAGCAATCTTTGTTGGCTCTGGATATTTTGGGTGATATCTTGCAAAAGCTCGAATAGAATCATTATCCATACGTGATAACACCAACACATCATTTACTTCATTTCGAACAATTTCAGGATAAGCATGATTTATCATCATCTGAATAAATCTTGGATATAACCAAGTCTTTCTGTTTGAAACTACTTCATCAACCATGTAATGAAAAATGACATGAGAGAAGTTATATTTCTTGTTCAACACAAGAGCTACGATCATGTTCATCAAATACTCACGTATCGTATCATATCCTCCTTTTTGGTGACTCAATGCTATTAACACAGAATGAATAAGAAACTTGTACGGCTTTGTAAATTTTGATTTTAAATAACTTCCACTGTTTAAATCACCAGCATAGCCCATTCTCAGCATACAACCCTTTACCATCTTTTCGGGAAACTTCGTTGGCGAATCCTCTTCATCCGGGAAATCAATTACTTCTCGAACAATGGCTTCAGAAATTATAATTGGTTTCTTCTCATCATTAACCCTAACAACTGAATTGATTGTTTTGCTTTGTTCATCATAAGTTGCATATTTCCAAAACCGTTGAATATGAGATCTGAACACTAAACGTCTGTCTGTCAAAGCTTTCTGAATCGGAACTCTCCTCATAAAATCCAAAATACTGCTGAATTCTGACAACAATGGATTCTGCTGCTCATCCAGATCACAGCACACATTATGATTAGGATTGGACACCACTGTAGACGGCTGCACAAACATAATCATACAACACAATTAGTAAACTTTGATAAACTACAACATTTAGAAAAACATTTCAAACAAGATCTTGTAAAGACACACTTCAAACGGACACTTCCTCAAACGGTCAAGTCCTCAAACGGGCAGCCTTCAAACTGACTACCCACTTGACCGATTGAAATTGTCACAACCCTAAAAAATTTCTAAGTCATCTGTTGTCAAATTAATGATGTAGATAAGATCTCTGTTAGATTCCGAGTACATGGGTACCAATTTTATCTGACAACAATCTCTAAAACTCTCTAGATCTGACCTTAAAGATCTATTCAAACGACAAGGTCAACAAACACATCAATCTGATTCAATTAAACTAACACACAATCATCTATAACCAAAACCGACACAAACCCTATGATTTGATTTCAGATTTAAACATTTAAAACCCTAAATCTAAGAGTTCTAACAACAGTTATCGCCGACATCAGAAAAACATAAAATCAATGATAAATCGAATCTGATACGGACCTTCACCATGTTTAGAGTTGAACCAGCCAACAATAAACACAAGATTTTGGTGAAATTTTGGCAGAATAACGGCTGTAAATTCGAGTTTTTGATGACCGTTTGAAATCGCTTCAAATAGATCTTCAAACGGAGAGGGTGATAAATGATTTCTCAAACGACCACGTGCTATTTATAGCCCTAGCCCCTGTCCGTTTGAAGCTGGCAGAATATTTTTCAAACGGTCACGAAGGCAACTTTCAAACGGTCATGCCATTTTCAAACGTGATGGCCTTTTTCAAACGGTCACCCCATCTTCAAATGGTCATGAATTTAGAAATTTCAAACTTTTTTATTTTTTAAATTTTTATCGACACACCCAGTTAATCAAGTCCAAGTTAATGGCCTTGGTCAACTGTTTAGCCTGCCAAGTCCAAATTAATGACCCTGATTGACCAAATCATGAAGTTGCTGATGTTTTGAAACAGAAATTAAGTTCAAGTTAATGAACTTTTGTACATTGAATCAATTACCGATCATTTTCACAATCAACTGCTTTCCCAACCCTCAAGATCCGACATGTTTAGCACATAAGACTTTGATCATCCAATCCCCAACATCCGTTGTCTAAAATAAGATGGAAAAAATAAAATCTTTTTGGATTTTGAATATAAGAAGCAATAAACTGTACACACAATCTTTTGGCGAGCGTGTTAAGGGATCATATCAGCTGCCGACAAGATACAAGTACCGTTAAGCTTTAATATCATTATAAGCATTAAACAATTTGCAATGATTGTCGATATACTGGTCCACTTTAAATTTTCACACAAAGTTCAATCTGTTTAGGATACGGATTTAATGTTTTAAGGCTTAACTTTCATATGTGTCCCACCTCAGAATATACTCCTGTATCCAGATCCCAATATTCAGTCTTACAGGTGAGTATACCTAGAAGATATCTGTAGGGGCAGATGCGAAGGTCGTGAGAGCTCAGGTCAGAACTTCCGTTCAGCAGAGAGATTATGACTTCTTCGACTTTGGTGGGTCCCCTTTAGAGGATCTTTTTTACAACAGCATTGATTTAGCAATTTTATTGTCTATTTCTGCTGAGGGCGGCGCTATATTTCAAGCATGCAGTAAAGTATTCTCCGGGGACTATGCCATTGCTTCCGCATTATCAGAAGTCCCGGGATAATACCCCAGATATCACTAAGCATAAAGACCTAGTATCTCAGAAAGAGGGACCTTTCAAACAAGATTTCGGGGGTTACCCATATATCCGAGAGATGTTTCCCACATAAAAGCAAGTGAAATTTATGTTAATATCCCGAACAAATCTACTAAATGTGTAAAAACCTATCGGCCTATCATCTACAAGACTGCTTAACACGTTTATACTTTACAATTCTTTAGCGTACTGCACTGTCTAGCTGATGTACTATCATTTCCCTTTTTTTACACAAACTCATTTTTTATTTTTTTTCAAATGTTTTTGGTTTTTGTAGCTTTTATCATGTTTTTGTATTTTTCTGCAAACTTTCTCCCCCTAAAAAGAAAAACATATTTTTGTGTTTTTGTTTTTATCGAAAAGCAGAAACAAACATTACAAACAAAGTTGACAACATGATGTGGTTCACTTTTGATTGCCGTCCTCCGCGGCTTCACACTCAGTTACCCTCCCAGAAAGCAAATTTTTCAACCCATTCAATTTTAAAAGATAATTAAATCTTTTTCGATCAAAAGGTTTAGTATAAAAATCAGCCTTCTGTTCATCGGTGTGCACATATTCAATTCTGATTAACTTCTTTTCATAGCAATCATGTATGAAGTGATGCCGAATCTCAATGTGTTTAGTTTTCGAGTGTTGAACCGGGTTTTAGTAATATTTATGGCTGCTTCATTGTCCACAAATATAGGTGAATCCAAGAATTGCAAACCGTAATCCCTTATCTGCTGTTGGATCCAAAGGATCTGTGAGCAACAGCTGGAGGCCGAAACGTATTCAGCCTCACATGTAGAGAGAGTGACCGCGTTTTGTTTCTTGCACTACCAGGTAACAAGTCTAGTTCCGAAGAACTGACACCCAGCAGTGGTGGACTTAGCATTCTGCTTGCAACTACCAAAGTCCGAATCAGCAAAACTTGTGAGAGAGAAATCGCCAGATCTAGGATACCACAAGCCGGTGCTTGGGCAGCCTTTCAAATATCGTAAGATACGTTTCACAATTGTCAGGTGTGACTGCTTCGGGCTTGACTGATATCTGGCGCAAAGACATGTCGGATACATGATGTCCGGTCGGGATGTAGTGAGATACATTAAGGATCCGATGATTGACCGGTACAATGTCTCCTCTACCTTGACGCCACTTTCGTCAGGACAAATACCATGATTCTGTGCAAGGGGGTTGCTGCTGGACTGCATTGAGCCATATCGAACTTTTCAAGCACGTCCTTCACATACTTTGTTTGGTGAATGAAGATTCCATCGGGCATCCGCTCCACCTGCAGCCCGAGGAAGAACTTCATCTCCCCCATTGAACTCATTTCAAATTTCTTCTTCATAACAGCCTCAAATTCTTTACACAAGTTGTCATTGGTCGAACCAAAAATGATATCGTCAACGTAGATCTGCACAATTAGGAGATGGCCTGCAACTTCCTTTGTGAACAATGTGCTATCCACTGTCTCTCTAATGAACCCGTTGTTCAAAAGATGTTGGGAGAGCGTCTCGTACTAGGCTCTCGGGGCCTGGTGTAAACCGTAGAGCGCCTTATCCAGCAGATAGACCTTGTTCTTGTTCTTGTGTTGTGGATCAGTGAACCCCGGTGGTTGTCCCACATGCACCTCTTCTTTAATCTTTCCATACAGGAAGGCAGATTTAACATCCAGCTGGTACACTTTGAAGTCTTTCCATGATGCAAATGCCAAGAAGATCCGAATAGCTTCCAGCCGAGCAACGGGCGCGTACACCTCATCATAATCGATTCCTTCTTGTTGACTGAAGCCTTGTACCACTAATCGTGCTTTGTTCCGGACCACGACACCTCTATCGTCTCTCTTACATTTGAAAACCCACTTCGTTTTAATCAACTTTTGATTCTCAGGGAGGTCTACTAGTCTCCACACTCCCAGCTTCTCAAATTGTTGTAATTCCTCCTGCATTGCATTTACCCAGCTATCTTCAGTCAACGCTTCTTTATACGTTCTGGGCTCGATCTACGAAATAAAACATTTCAGTGAGAATTCCTCTTGTAAAGAAGCAACAGATGAATAAAAACATGTGAGTGCTCGGTTGATTTGATCTCTTGTTTTAACACCACTTTGCAGATGTTCGATAATTTGCTCTGAAAGATGATAAGATGGAGTTCGTGGCATGATGGTATCAGGCACAACAACTTCCGATTGCTGAATTGAGATATCAAGATCACCGGTGTGATCCTCAGCTTCAGTCGATGCAACATTTGGATCCTCATTAAATATCGGACCGTTCTCCGAATCTGAACCATCAGACTGATCAAATGAAGGAACTGGCTCCTCTGGTGATTCGTGAGCTGTTCCACTTGGTCCTGCCTCATGATTATTTGCACTAGTTGTAGGAATAGTTGTATCCACATCTGGTTGAGAAATTACCAACGGTCTAGGTATCTGATCTAGTACCATGGATTGTTGCTGTTGGAATAAGTATGCGAGTTACTCTTCACTCGGCTATGTCGGTAATTGGAACGACTCCCAGAGTTTGTCGTAGTCGAAAAGCAACCTGTTTCCGGGAAGTTGTGGTGACGTAGTATGTTTCTGACAATCCACATGTTGAACTTCAATCACCTTCTTCAGACATGGTACGAACACTCTCTTCAAAGGGCTTGCATATCTAACAAAGAATCCCTCATTACTTTTTGCTCCAAACTTTCCATCTTGATCTATGAAGGTACACGGCGATCCGAACGGTTCTAGAAACTTTAGATTAGGCTTGTATCCGTGAAGAAGTTCAAAGCACGTCTTCTTGTATTTCTTCACAGTAAGCACTCGATTCAAGGTATAGCATGCCGCTGCCACTACTTCACTCCAAAAATGGATCGGTAGTTTTGAATCGGCCAACATGGTTCGAGAAGTTTCAATTAGGGTACGGTTCTTTCTTTCAGCTACACCATTTTGCTGCGGAGTGTATGGTGCACTGAATTCATGAAGAATTCCCTTCTCGTTACAAAACTCTAGCATGCGGTTATTCTTGAACTCCGTCCCATTATCACTTCTGATTCTTCGGATCGGTACTTTGTACAATGTTTCCATCTTCTTGAATAGGATCATCAATGACTCAAACGTTTGATCCTTTCTTTCCAAGCACACCACCCAGGAGAATCTAGTGAAATCATCAGTTACCACCAGGCAATATAAATCTCCACTTATACTCTGCACATTCACTGGCCCAAAGAGATCCATGTGGAGTCTCTCAAGCGGTACTCTGATTGAATTCAGCAACTTTTGTGGGTGAGATTTCCTGGTCTGCTTTCCTTTCTTGCAAGCTACATAGTCATCATTCAAATGGAAATTCTTTAAATTCACACCTTCAACTAAATCGTTATGCACCAGAAAATTCATTTTTCTAACATGTATGTGGCCCATCTTTCGATGCCACATAATAGACTCTTTTTCTGTTGCTTTCGTTTTTGACACAAAACATTGTTTTTGATGATTTGTTGGTGTTGCAACACTCATATCAAGAATATACAAGTCGTTCTCACATGGAGCGCGCAACAACACCATATCATCAGGGATTTCAAACCCAGGTTTTAAAACTAAGCATTCATTTTTCGTGAAATGTACAGTAAACGATTTATCACAGATTTGAGAAATACTAAGCAAGTTATTTTCCAATTCAATGATGTAATTCACTTTCTCAAATGAAATAACCCCATTTTTCAGGGTTCCTTGGCCCACAATCCTGCCACCCTAGTTTCCTGCAAAACCCACGTAACATCCTTTGATTGATTTTACGTCATAAAGCAGTGCCAGCATCCCCGTCATGTGTCTTGAGGCTCCACTGTCCATTATCCACTTTGATATATACGACCTGGACAGCCCCTGCAAACATCATCGCAATTTATTTAAACAATGAAGTCCATGACTTCTTAACTTGTGGAACACTACCAAACACTACATCACACTTTTCATCAATCTTAGGAAAGTTAAACGTGACATTCGGAACATCAATTTTAACTTTTGGTTTTAATTCATTTTTAATCGGGGGAAACTCTGCAAGAAACTTATCAAGTTCAAATTCAAACTTTGTACCATCATCTTTCAAAACCTTTGTTTCATTTTTCAAAACGTTTTCCATCTTTTTCTTCTCGACAGTTAGTTTTGATTTCACAATCCATGACTGATTTTCAAAAAATTTCGTTTTCTGATAAATCTTTGATGTCATTTGAGACTTTGAAGATTCGCCAATCTCGAATGTCGATTTCGGCTTATCTTCCAACCTCAACGATTCACCCCTCTTCAAGATGCGGATTTGAGAAACCATTGGTTTTTTACCCTTTTTGTCAACCGGTGACTTAGGTCGAGGTTTTTGAACAACAGGTTTTACAACAGGTTTCTCAAAAACTTTCTTGCATTGTTTTGCCATGTGTCCGATTTCATTGCAGCGATAGCAAACTCTTTTGTCATACTCGACAAAAGTTGACTTGAACGACTCTTCTTTCAGTTTCTTTGCCACATTGAAATCGTCAATGGCTTTTTGGCTAAAAATGTATTCCTTCTCATCATCCACACTTGGTCCAACAACAAAGATATCATTCATTTTATCCTTTGGCTTGACATCCTTCTTAGCCATCTTTTTCTCAAAACCAATTCCTTTGTTTTTAAAGTTGTTACCATTTTTCTTGTTACCATTCCCTTCCCACTCCTTTTTCCCCAAGTTGTTGGAACGTGCCGTAACAAATGATTTTTTAGGTTTCGAAAAGAACTCTTTGTTGTTTACCACATCAATGTCAATTTCAATAAATTTGAAGACCTTCTCAACATTTTCAATCATTGCGTTCTGAAGCGGATACTCGAAATCAGAATAAAGCTTGTCCGTCCCAATCATAGTGTAAACCACCATAATCGGATCATCATTCGTACTCTTGTCTGATTTCGGTATGAAACAATCTAAAAAGTTACCCTCGTCTTTAGAATCAGTAACAAACTTCTTAGAATGAGATTTTATGACTTCAACCTCAGAGTTATCACTCTCTTCATCTAACACCTGATCGACAACAGTCTTGATGACCTGTGACTCGTTGTCTGTGTCGGATGCAGAGAATGTAACATCAATGCTCTCTTGCAATTCATCCTCAATTGTTTTCAACTTGAGATTCAATGCAGATTCCACCCCATCTGGATACTTTTGAGTATAATGATTCCACATTGGGGATGGAACACTGTTAAAAACCGGTGCAGCATTGGGCTGTTGTGGAACAATTTGTTCAAGAACATAGGACGATGCAATATAGCTCATTAATTTCTTATCAATTCGCTCATTTTCAATTTTAGTCAATTCCAATTCTTTCTTTAACAATGTGATTGTGTCAATATGAAAATTGACTTCCACTTGTTTATCAAAAAGTGTTGCTTTTGCTAGTTTTGTGGCTTTATCATTTTCAACACTTTCTTTTTTAATCATATTAACTGATCTGGCTAATGTATCATATGCTTCTTTGACTTGTCCTAGATCAAATTTTAACATGTCAGTATGTTGTTTCAATTCCTGAAACTTAGTGTCTTTTTCAAGACACTCCATGCATGGTTGTAAACACTTTTGGCATGGGGTTTCAGTCACTGAATCCACTTTCTCAACAATTTATTCTTCATGAGCAGTTTTCACTTCCTGTTTACCGACATCTTTGGACTCTGACTCGGACACTTTCTTAATTTTGGTCTCCTCAATTCTCGACTCCTTATCCGACTCCTTTTGAACTGACTCGGTACCGACAGACTCGGGTTTCACAAGTTCTGTATCTACCTCTCTCAGTTTCACCATGAGAGCCTTGTCCTCAATTTCTTTCAAAGTGTCTTCGTTCATTTCCTTTGTGACATCGATCATCTCCTCGACAAACTCTTTCTTCTCCTCATATCTTGGACACAATCCAGTCACCGGTTCTTCAAAGAAACCTGCAAAAGATTCAAAAATTTTAGGAGGCATGATAGATCTCAAAGAACTGGCTAATACCTCCTGCTCAGATTGATAGTAATGAACTTCTGCATCTAACTCCTCAATGTCAGCCACAATATCCACAGAAACATCTTCAACAACCACCTTAGGTTCAATAACACTTTCGATTACTTCAACTATCTCAGCCATCATAGCCTGTCCATCACTTCCAGGAATGTATTTATCCCAGCGGAATCCCTCAGCAACTTTCCCGTCATCCTGGTTCACAATGAGAGCTTTCTCTGGTTTGTTCTAGATTTGTGGTCTTTTGAACTCCAGGTTGTTGATTTGGTCGGTGATAGATTCCATGTCTGTAATAATCATTCGTAAATGGATTTTGATGATTATTCACTTCTCGATTCGGACACTCTCTTTTGAAATGACCTCTCTCTTTGCATTTGAAACAGGTTACTTTAGACTTGTCGAAACCTAGCTTCTTATCAGGTCCAGAAAGGCTGTTTCTGCCAGTGATTTCCATAAAGCGCTGTGCTCTCCTCACAAGACTAGCCATGCCCCATTTAATATCTATTAACTCAAGCTTCTCTGGGTCAATCTGATCGTAATCTTCTTTAGTCATGTCCGGATTCCTGAACTTACCCGCTACCAGAGACTCATATGACTCTAACATGGAAGCCAACAATGCAATATGTTGTTTCGCAGCTGATTCAGTGAATTCATTCCCATTCTTAATATTGACTGTGATGTTGCATTGGATCCCAGAAACATACACCTGATTGTTTGAACTGGTCGAGCTTTGAGGTGATGTCTGTTCAGAAACTTTAACATTTGGCTCGTAGCTGACAAATGGTGAAGACTTGTTTGTTGGTGAAGTATTTGATGAAGAATTTAATGTTGTATCAGCAATGAAACTAGTTTGTATTTTCGGACTCAGATTTGTAGTTGCTAGTGTGCAGCTGTCACACCCTGGCTTTTGCGGAAGCGTGGGTTTATTTGGTGTGACTTCTTAATACCATAGCAACAATCATAACAATGCTATATGAAAGTAAAACACATGATGTTCATCCATTCATTAAACTTAAAGACACCACAACGTCATTGTCTAAAATATCGACACACAAAACAAATTACAACCAAGACAAGATTAAAGCGTTTTCACATGACACAACAAAAGACTTAAGTAATACGTGATTTAAAGACATGTAACCGTCCAGGTAAGGGTTACACCTCCTAAACCCGGATGACATCGTTATTCATTACGCAGCTTGACACAATAGCATACTTCCCAGATCCATTAATTTCCTGAAATACATGTATTTTGAAAAAAATCAACAAAAGTTGAGCGAGTTCATGTAAAAGTGAGTATGTATAAACCTTCAAAGTATGAATAAACGTCCCTGGTATGTAGCAATAAGGAAAAAGAGATCACCATTGGGTTGCAAAGCCAATGATATGTGTGAAGTGATGCAGGAAGACTCAAACCTAGCAAATTTATGCGTCGGGCTCAAAGTCACCCCATGGTCCGTACTGTGGACTTAGGAGCTGGGCTCGCTACACCCAAATAGATCTACCGCTCATGACCCTCGGTCCTACAACGAGGATTAATGGCCTTAAGTTCCACCTACCCACTCACATGATCTAAGTAGTAAACCCTCCTTAAGCTAACCATACCATGTATAAAATGTCTGTAATAATTGTAACATGTATTCCACCCCCGAAGTATAAAACTGAAAACTGTTAAGAGAAAAGGGGGACATGAACTCACCTTAATTACGAGTAAGTCCTAACGAGTATGCAAATGTGAGAGTTCTTGGAAATAAGATTCCACATCACTCTAATTGATTGAACATGCAACAATATGGGATATGTATCAACAATAATGTTTAATTGGATAATTGGAAATCCTAAATCTATAGGATTCGGTAGTGTTTTGTTTAAATGGTACTTATGTGGTTAGGATAACCTAATAGAGAACTCGGAAAGAGAATATGAGGTAATGGAATTATTTATGAAAAATATTTATTTATCATAAATAATAAAATTACACAAATTGTACAAATGATTTAATATAAACATTTGTAATAATAAACCAAATATATTTAACTAGTATAATAACATAATTAAATATAATGATTATTGGCAAAATATTGTACAAGTGATATAATTAATTTATAAAAATTATAAATTAATTTATATGGTTGAAATATTTACTATTTGAAAAATAAATATTTCGTTTAAAAGAATACATATGATAATTGTATGATTAATTATCTGAATAATTATATTAAATCTGAATAATTAAAAATAACATTTTTAATTATTGAACTTTAGTATTACAGATTTAAACTAATTATTATGGCCTTGGAATCATTTTAAATGATTAAAATGAATTAAAATGGTTAAAATAACCATTAATAAGTTTATATAAGTTTAATTATCTAAATAATTAAATATAATAAAAATTCAGATTCTTATTTTGTATAAACTCAGAATAATGTATATTTTGTCATAAAAATAATTTTGGATCAAAATTATATAGTTATATAATTTAATTACATTAAATTAAACTATATAAATAAATATAAATATTGATTTATTTATATAAATATCAAATTTACATAAAATATCAGTAATAATATTATTTTTGTAAAGTCCAACATGTAAAATAATTACTATAAAAATTTCAATAATTAATTCACTAAATCCGAATTATTATAATTTTGTAACGATTAAACTATTTTTAATTTATAAAAAATAGTTTTATAAACAATTTGACTAACATAATATTTTTAATAATTGAATCAGTAATTAAAGTATTTATGTTAAAGTTTTCGGACTTTAACTAGTTAGTCTCAATTTATTATGAATTAATGAAAAATCTGTTAAATAAAAGAAAACAAACAATAATCACTATTTATCATCTTCCCCAAATTCGGTCAAACCAGAAAGTCAACGCCTCCAAAACTTGATCAAAACTGGTTTATAATTTAATTAACTTTGGGGAAACATTGTATAAGCATAAATGAACTAATTGAAACAATAAAAACGAACCGGTATTGGCTGGAACGGCGTATCGACTAAATTCCGGCGAGTTTTGAACTCCGGCGAGAGTTTCCGATCGGGTTTCGTCAAAAACAGTATGTTTAAGTGTTCTAATGGGTGTGGAAGATTTGTAAGAGTTCAGGGAGTCTTATATACACGAAAAAATTGATCAAACCGACACAAAATTAGTGGATTAATTCCACTTATACAAACTTTTTTTTTAATATATCCCAGTTAATGCTCGTTTAATGCGTTTTTAGTGCGATTTGTTTAAGAAAAAGATGTATAATCATAATGGGTTATGTTAAAAGTAATAAAGGAAGTGGAAAAATTCGATTTTAATCGGTTTTGGTGTGTTTTGGTTGAAACCCGTAACCTGCAGAACTGGTTCTAAGTATCCAGGTCTGTTTTAAAATGTATATATATATATAATGTAATCTGATATCCATCACATGTGGTTGGTTAGTCCAGCCGGTTGATGCGTGGTCTTGTGTGCGAGATGTCGCGGGTTTGAGTCCGTCTCGTGGCCGGTTCAAAGGGTTTTAATCCCTTTTATCATTTTAAATGAAAATTTACATTTTGGCCCCTATGGTTCCATATTTCCATAAATAGTCCCTGTAATACCCAGTTAGTTAAACTAACTGGGTTAATATTTAAGGAGCATTTCTTATATAAAGGCTTAACCTGGTTAGTGAAATCAGTTAATATGGTTTCAATAATAACCAAAATAGTCCTTGGAGTATAAGTTTTAGAAAATGACCCAATGAACCTTGTACTTTTATAACAAAAATATCTATTTATTTCTTTTATAAAAGAAGTTTAAAAAATTACCAAAAGAACCCTAAACTTGTAGTTTGAAATAATTGCACTTTAACCCTTGTATTTATATAGTTTCAAAAATGACAATTTAGTCCTTGGACTTAAACGTAATAGATCCCTAGCAGGTTTCAAAGAATGTCAAATATGTCCCTCAACCTATTGTTTGTCTATGTGTTGGCACTTGTCAGTATATTTCTGAGTTTTCCACTAACTGTGCTAGCTGTGCTTTGTGCATCAAGTTTGTCACTAAAGTTTGTATGTAATGAGTGGAGTGACAGTATGAAATGTGATGCATATGTATGTAAGTTACAGGAATCAGAAAGCAGTTTACGTTATCAGTAGTAATCAAGCACAGTCATTAGGCACGTAATTAAGATTAATTAATTGTACAGTACCTGTAATTTTGAGGGTTGTCACATTCTCCCCCCGTTAAGAAAATTTCGTCCCGAAATTTTAGGATCTGCGTCTAGCTGTAGGGGTCTTGGGGAATAAATGTGGGTACTTAGCCTTCATACGATCCTCACGTTCCCACGTGAATTCTGGGCCGTGTCGTGCATTCCATCGAACTTTGACGAGTTTGACACTACTCCGGCGTGTTTTGTTAATCTTCCAATCAGTGACCTCAACAGGTTCTTCAACAAAATGGAGTGTGTCGTCGATATGAACCTCGTCAGCAGGAATGACAACTGTCTCCTGAGTTGGACTCTTTTTCAGATTAGATACGTGAAATGTATCGTGAACACCATTAAGTTCAGCAGGTAGGTCCAACTTGTATGCTACTAAACCAACCCTCTTCAGAATTTTGAATGGGCCAATGTATCGCGGATTCAACTTCCCACGCTTCCCGAAGCGTGCCACACCCTTCCAGGGTGAAACTTTCAATAAAACCATATCTCCAACTTGGAATTCCAAATGTTTCCGGTTTGGATCTGCATAGGCTTTCTGTCTGTCGCGAGCCGCTTCGATGCGTTTTCGAATTTGCGCAATCTTGTCTGTCGTCTCTTGGACAATTTCGGGACCAACAAGCTGCCTATCACCTGCGTCAGCCCAGCATAGGGGTGATCGACACTTGCGTCCATAAAGAGCTTCAAATGGCGCGGCTCCAATACTGGTGTGGTAGCTGTTGTTGTATGAGAATTCGGCCAACGGTAAATGCTTATCCCAGCTACCACCAAAATCCATTACACATGCTCTCAGCATATCCTCCAATGTCTGAATAGTTCTTTCACTTTGGCCATCAGTTTGCGGATGAAATGCAGTACTTAGGTTCAATTGCGAGCCAAAAGCTTCTTGGAAGGATTGCCAAATCCTTGACACGAAGCATCCATCTCTATCAGAGATAATTGAGAGAGGCACTCCATGACGTGTAACTATCTCTCGCATATATATTTCAGCCAGTTTACTTGTGTTATCCTTTTCCTTGATTGGCAAAAAGTGCGCGGACTTTGTTAGGCGGTCAACTATCACCCAAATAGTATCATGACCCCTGGGCGTCCTTGGCAACTTCGTTATAAAATCCATTGAAATCTGTTCCCATTTCCACTTGGGAATTTCTGGTTGTTGAAGAAGTCCTGAAGGCTTCTGGTATTCAGCTTTCACTTTAGCACACGTTAAACACTTGCTCACATAAACAGCAACGTCGCCTTTCATTCTAGGCCACCAATAATAATCCTTAAGATCTTGGTACATCTTATCCGCCCCGGGATGAATAGAGTACCGTGATTTGTGTGCCTCATCAAAAATAACTTTTCTCAAACCACCAAATAGAGGAACCCAAATCCTTTTCATAAAACATAACGTTCCTTCCTCGTTTGGCACTAATTGCTTCTCCATCCCACGGAGATATTCTTCTTCAAGGTTTCTTTCCTTAAGTGCTTCTTTCTGCGCAGTACGAATTCGCAGAGAAAGATCCGTTTGGATAATCATTTCTAAAGCCCTAACCCTTATGGGCTTAATCCTTTCTTTACGACTCAGGGCATCAGCGACCACGTTCGCTTTCCCTGGGTGATACTTGATCTCGCAGTCGTAGTCGTTCAACAATTCAACCCAGCGTCTTTGCCTCATGTTAAGCTCCTTTTGGTTAAATATGTGCTGTAAGCTCTTGTGATCAGTGAAGATTGTACATCGCGTACCATACAAATAATGTCGCCAGATTTTTAGTGCAAACACCACCGCGCCCAATTCCAAATCATGCGTGGTGTAATTTTTCTTGTGGATCTTCAATTGGCGTGACGCATATGCTATAACTTTATGTCGCTGCATCAAGACGCAGCCTAAACCCTGACGCGAGGCGTCGCAATATACCACGAAGTCATCCGTTCCTTCGGGTAGCGATAAGATCGGGGCATCACAAAGCTTGTTCTTCAACAACTGAAAGGCCTCTTCTTGCTTGTCTCCCCAATCAAACTTCTTATCTTTCTGAGTGAGAGAGGTCAAAGGTTGAGCGATTTTCGAGAAATCCTCAATGAACCTGCGATAATAACCAGCCAAACCTAGAAACTGTCGAATCTCGGTTGGCGTCTTTGGAGTTTCCCAGTTCTTGATCGCCTCGATCTTTGTAGGATCCACATGGATTCCATTTCCATTAACCACATGACCAAGAAACTGAACTTCGCGTAACCAGAACTCGCACTTTGAGAACTTTGCGTACAACTTCTCCTTTTTAAGTAGCTCTAAGATAGCTCTTAAATGTTGCTCATGCTCTTCTTTCGTCTTCGAGTAGATTAGAATGTCGTCAATGAACACAATCACAAACTTATCGAGGTACGGTTTACAGACTATGTTCATCAAATCCATGAATACTGCTGGCGCGTTCGTTAAACCAAACGGCATAACCAGGAACTCGTAATGTCCATATCGAGTTCTAAAGGCTGTCTTTGGAATACTTTCCTCTTGTATCGTTAACTGGTGATAACCTGATCGTAGATCGATCTTTGAGTAAAAACTTGAACCTTGTAATTGATCGAATAGGTCATCGATACTTGGCAAAGGATATCTGTTCTTGATTGTCAACTTATTCAGCTCCCGGTAGTCTATACACATGCGAAAACTACCATCCTTCTTTTTCACGAACAAAATTGGAGCTCCCCAAGGCGAGAAGCTTGGTCTGATAAATCCCTTGTCTAACAACTCTTGAAGTTGCGTTGACAGCTCTTGCATCTCTGATGGTGCAAGTCGATAAGGTGCCTTAGCTACAGGCGCGGCGCCTGGAACTAAGTTAATATGAAACTCGACTTGTCTTTGTGGCGGCAATCCTGGCAGGTCTTCTGGAAAGACTTCAGGATATTCATTCACGACTGGAATGTTTTCTATCCTCGGCTCAGCTGCTTCTTTATCCACGATGTGTGCCAAGAAGGCAACACATCCCTTCTTCAAACACTTTCTAGCCTTCAAGCAACTAATGATCCTCAGAGGCGTATCGCACTTCTCTCCGTGTACTATGATCGTTTCTCCATCCGCCATTGGGATGCGAATGGTCTTCTCGTGACAAACAATCTCAGTTCTGTTGCTTGACAACCAATCCATCCCTACTACCACGTCGAAGCTCCCCAACTTGACTGGCAGTAGATCTAGCGTAAATTCGTATCCTCCTAGTTCTATCACGCATCCTCTGATGATTTCATTTGTTTCAATTAGTTTCCCATTAGCCAGCTCAATTGAGTACGGAATGTCTAACTTACTAGTAGTTAACCCAAGCATATTCTTAAATTCTAACGATACAAAGCTATAGTCGGCACCAGTATCAAATAGCACAGATGCAAAGCGTTGATTTATAGGGAACGTACCAGTGACAACGTTTGGATCCTGGCGCGCTTCCCTTGCACCAATGTTGAAGACTCTTCCTTGTGCTTGGTTCAGTTTTGGGCATTCCCTCTTAAAGTTCCCGACGTCTCCACAGTTAAAGCACCCCGGTCCCCAACCATTCCCATTTCCATTTCCACCTTGAGCATTGTTTTGGTTGCGATTTTCACTCCCAGCTTGGTTTGCAAAGTTCCCACGGTTTCCATTTCCGCCATTTCCTCCTTGTTGGCGGTTTCCATTACCATTCCCATTGCCTCGATTACCACCACGCCCAGCACCAGTTCCAGCCCAACATGTATCCTTCGAGTGGTCGTTCTTTCCACATGACTCACATTTCCTTAATCTGCACTGGCCGGAATGATGGCGCTGGCATACCTCACACTTGGGCAGAGTGCCCATGTACCCCTTTTTGTTTGAACTGCTGGTGCCTTGTTTGAAGTTGGAGAATTTCCGTTTGTTTTCTCCTGAGGATTCCTCGTGAATTTCTTCCTTCTTGGGGTCAGAGTTTGGAAACTTGTTTAGACGGATAGCTTCCTCAGTAAGTGACACGCTCAGGTCGATGGCTTCAGTAATGGTTACAGGCTTGGACGTGGTTACCATGCTCATGATCTGGGGTGCCAATCCCCAGATGAAGCGCTCAACGCGTTTAAATTCTGGCGTGACCATGTATGGCACTACATGGGACAAATCATGAAACCTTTGAACATATTCTGCAATCTTAGGACCTTCCATTTTTAGGTGCCAGAACTCAGTTTCTAGCTTCTGTATTTCAGCACGGGAGCAGTACTTTTTCCTCATTAACTCTTTTAACTCAGCCCAAGTTAATGCATAAGCAGCGGCTTCTCCTAAAGTTTGCACTTGCAGATTCCACCACGATAGAGCACCATCCAGAAGCAGCCCTGAAATGTAAGTGACTTGTTGATCGGGAGCGCATTTGCTCATTCTCAGAACCGAATCTGTCTTTTCAGCCCACCTAACAAACGCAACAGCACCTCCAGTGCCATTGAAATTTACTGGCTTACAGTCAAGGAATTGTTTGTAGGTGCACCCATGGGGTGGATTGTTGTTGCCGTTGTTGTTCGAATTGTTCCCGCTAGTTCCTCCTTGGGAGGCCGCATATTGTGCTATGGCTGCGGTAATTATCCCTTGGAGTTCTGCCTGGGTAGTAGGCATGCCTGGGTCGCGTCGCGGAGGCATCTTCTAAAAGAAAGATCATATTGGTCCGTTCATAATAAGTATAGTAAGTAATATGCGTATGTAATAACACAATAACTCATAATATCTCTGTGACAACCCGCACTAAACCAGGTATCCGTACAACTTAATTACTGATTAATTACTGCTTAATTACTGTGCTTGATTGAAACTAGCTGATAAACTGCTACCTGCATACTGATACATGCACTTACTTGCATCATACTTTATTTGCTGTCACTACATTATTTACATGCTGAACCCTAGTGACAAACATGATGCACAACAAGCACAGTAGCACTAAACGGATACACAGTGAACATGCTGATATAACCAGCATCAGGCAGATACTGCCTCTAAGGCCTGTTAAGAGCCTCATATATTTTGGCTACACTGGTAGTGAGTGTAGGGATATAAGGGTTGTGGTACCGCGTCTGTAGGAATAAGATACACTGATTCGGATGTGCCAAAAACGTACTTTAAGTACCAAACACAGCACTTTAATAAATAAACCAGCTTCTAGCTGACTAATAAAGTGCCAGAACATGAGAAAATATTACTAGACACTTTCTAAAGTGTCGGGAAAACAAATTGTGTCACTAAAAATGTAATAACGACACTTTAAAGCGTTATAAAAGGCTTTAACGGATTACTATCCAACCGGACACCCGGACTTTACCCGGAACATGAAAATACTACTATTTTCACTATTTATATTTTTCTGAGCCAGTTAGGGTCCCTGATTACCCTAACACCCGCCATAACGTGTAACATATTAGTAACGGGGTTAATTACTTAACTTAACTTGGTTTAACATAACCATTCCCTAATTACTACTTAAAATCGAACAAGAGCCCCCCCCCCCCCAAACCGAATCGGTTACCTAGGGGGCACCCCCTTGTACTTGTGATCTTGTTGAATCTTGTATGTCTAGTATCTTTAGGACATATTGACCATTGGGTAATAACATCTAGATTGGCCTATAAATACATGAGGTTACACTTAATCATTTTCACTAAACACCACTCACCACAACATACTCTCTCCCTCCCTATCCACTCTCGGCCGAACACCCCACTCCCTTACCCATCATTTTCGGTTCTTGATCTCTCCATTCCAAGTGTATACAAGCCTCACAAGTCGCGTATTAGGAGCTTTGGTGCAAGCGGAACACGAAGGACCTCTACCGTTAGCTTTTATCCACCTCTTTTTCGCCAAAGATCTTCCCTAGCCTTGAGCTAGAGGTATATCATTTAAAACTTGTTTTTTACACTCATCTAAAGTGGTTAAAAGAAATTATGTCGGTTGAATCTTGTTAAAATGAAAGATGATGATCAAAAGTCTACTAAAAATACTTAAAATGGTGGTTAAAGACATATAACTTGTGTAAAAGTCGTAGGACTTGAGATATGTGTTTATTGAGACCCGATCTATGATGTGGTAGCTCAGAACATCGTTTAACCCGACTTTGTAAGATCATGTATCTTCACATAAGCTCGTTTTTGACTAAATACAAGGGTTAAAGGTGAAACTCTACCACACAAGATACATGAACTTGTGTGAAAATATTTTACTTGTGTAAAAGTGATTTAACCGGTAAAATGGTGTTTAAAACTAGCGGATCTACGTATCCGCAAGTGGTATTTTTGAAGAACCACACAATAAAGAAATCATGTACTTTAAAAAGTGGATCTTACACTAGTAAACATGATTTTATGAACCACAAGTGCGTAGACACTTGTGAAATGAAAAGATCCGACAAATAACTATTTTTGGGAAAAATGACTAGAAGTTGTAAAGACGGATTTCGCTAGTCACAAGGTTTTTACAAGATTAAAGTTACTTTATATAAAGATCTACAAGAAATAAGGGGATTTACACTATAGATTCGGAAAAACTACAAGTTCATGCGATTATGCAAATTTACATACTTGTCGACTAGTTTGTTGTGTCGGAAATTGTTTGATTGAATAAAGAAGATTGTTGAATTGATTTGTTAAAAGAAAATGATACGCTTGAAAGCGTGGCCACCTCCAGTTACAGAGGAAACTCTGGCGAAATTTTCTAAAAACATAACACTTAGGCTTATTTACACAACAAGTGTTAGAACTATTTTTGGACATACTTTCGAAACATAAATTTCGCCAGCACTATATTTTACTAAATATTCGGAGGTGGGATTTTCACAAAGATTAACGTGATAAGTATATTTGTCGCAACACTATTTATGATTATTTTGTGAAAATACATAAATATTATTTTAGAGTAAAAATAATATTTACAAGCGTTAATGATTCCAAAACTGTACGAACGCTTCCACATTAACATATAAGTTACACCGGTAATTACATTACCACAAGATTGATAAAACGTAACTTACGCACATGTACTGTATCCCCCATCCTTGGGAAGAAGTATAACTACCAAGTGTATACGGAACATAAACACGAAATAGTTGTCTAACTATTTCCCAAAGACTTAAACTATATAGCTAAAGCACGGCCGTCCGTCTAATAGAATTAGCACTTGTAGGTCGTTGCACAGCTTACTGTATTGGAGACACTTGGTAGAGACGCGCATTCACTGTGAGTTCATGTCCCCCTTTTCTCTAACTGTTTTCAGTTTACTTAACTGCGGGGGTGAAATACATGTTACTTTGTTTGCAAGTACTTTATACACGGTATGAATTACGTAAGGAGGTTTAGATCATGTGAATGGGTAGTTAGAACACCGAGGGACTCGAGCGGTAGATCTATTTGGATGTAGCGAGCCCAGCTCTAGGGCCAACAGAACGGGCCTCTCGGAGGACCAACAGAACGGACCTGGAGTGACTTGGTACCCAACGCAAAAATCGGCTAGGGTGTGTCTTTCCTACTTGCATTTCACAACATGCTAATGGCCTTGCAAACCATTGGTGATCACAAGTCCTCTTACACTGCTACATACCAGGAAACTTTTATACTTACAAGTGTTTTACTTACTCACTTGCACATGAACTCGCTCAACATTATTGTTGATTTTTTTCAACTCACATGTATTTCAGGAAATTAAACGGATCTGGCACGGTATGGAACGTTTTCCGCTGCACTTGTCATGGAGTCATCAGGGTTTAGGGGATGTGTCTCTTTCCTGGACAAGACACAGTCCTTAAACCACGTTTATGTTATGTTTTAATTTGTAAGGTTGTTGAACAAGGTTATGGTTGTTGGTTAAAACAATGGTACTGTATTTTGTTTTCAAAACTTAATAGATGACTTGCATGGTTTTTAAATTCATATAGCTTGTTATGGTTAAGCTATGGTATTAAGAAGTCACACCAAAATTAACCACGCTTCCGCAAAGCCAGGGTGTGACAGCTTGGTATCAGAGCTCTGATCATAGCGAACTAGGATTCTTTCTCGAGTCTAGACTATGATCACTAGGGCTCTCACGAAAACATTTTTTCTGCATACCACTTAAGTCCAGATCCAAAAATTTTTACAAACAAATGTTGAGCACATTTTATTAATTATAGGCTCAGCTTGGAGGGCTGAGGATCGGTCTGGAGGATCGAGGTGATTAAGGTAGTTGAGCACGTTGGTTTGTTATAGGACCGATCTGGAGGATCGAGGCTCGGTCTAGGTGACCGAGGTAGTGGGCTAGCAAGGCTAGGAAGAAAAGGCTCAGCTTGGAGGGCTGAGGATCGATCTGGAGGATCGAGGTTTGGTTTAAGTGAAGGATAGAGCAGTCTTGTAGACTGGATAGTATTGGCTAGTAAGACTAGGAGGATTATGTGATGCCTTACTTGATGACTTATGTGATTACTTGATTTGTGATTGACTATTTGTGCATGTTTGTGTATATGTTACAGACACATGGATTCTGCAGACACTGGTGGTTCAGGCACCACAGGCCCGAGGCCTATCGTTTCAGACGACATTGAGTCATCGGAGCACGAGGTTTATACGTCAGACTTCACCAGCACGGATGATGATGACTTTCAGCCATTCGCCTTACCCGACGGCGTTGATGAGCTCCCAGTTGATCTTCCAGCCGGGGATCTACCACTCGTTGTGATCCCTGCTCCAGTACCCCTTGCATCATACCCTGTTTTACCCATCGACGACGAGGAGGACGACGTCGATATGTTTGAGGAGGAGCCTTTGGAGGATGCTCAGGGCGAGGCCCTACCTGCTGTTGCTCCCTTACTGATCGCAGATGCTCCGGCTGCGGAGTCACCTGCTCATTCCCCAGTCGCGGACTCCTTTGAGCCTGTGGCTTCTGTACCCACACATGCTCATAGTGCGCAGCACTTCTCCCATGGGTCCGATTCTGACCAGGCTTTTTCTGTTGCTTCCATACCTGGACTTGTTTTTGACTATGACGACGAGGGGGATTCCGATCCTGTGTTCCCACCAGGATTTGATCCTGACCGTGATTTAGAGTTTGTCCCGATGGACGAGTTGATGGAGGATCCAGCAGATCCTATTGACCCTTTTGATCCGATTGATCCCGGTTTCGATTTTGACATGGCGTTTGATGATCTTGAGCCTGCCATTGCACCTGAGCAGGCAGCTGCCCTTGACCCTTTACCAGAGCATGACCCTGTGCATGCTGATGTACCTTTTGAGCCCATTGCTGATGATCACCACATAGATGTTCCTGTTGATCCCATTGGTCCTTTACCCATTGTTGCTGTACCTGCTGACCACCCTATAGAGCACCTTGCACCCGTTCACCCTGTTGCTGCTCCCTTATTTGATCCCGTTCCCCTAGAGCCCGGACATGCACTGTTCGCGGCACGTATGGATCCTCCGGATGAGTCTGCACAGCATGGCTGGATACCGGCAGACGAGGACGTTCCCCCATTCCCTCCACAGATTCCTGTTGCACCACCTATTGACCTTTCGTTTCAGGTTCCTATGTTTATACCTCCAGCAGGGCCTGGAGAGGGTTCTTCAGCTCACCCTGATGGGCATGTACCGATGCCCATGCCTTTCATGCCTCAGATTCCTTTTGTTCCACCCACTACAGCTCCTTTTGGTGTGGCACCCTTTGATCCCACACGTGAGCCACTGCTGTGGGCACCGTTTTCCCCTATGCCACCCACTGATCCATACCACAGGTTCCATGTGGGCCACACCATTGAGGATGTATTGATGTCCTTTGTATACCAGCATGAGTCGCATGAGCAGCGACTACAGGAGTTGGAGAGAGCCCCTCTGCAGCCATGTCAGTGCCATGGCCGGGTACCCTCTCCATTGCAGCCATCACGACCATTACCCCCTGACTATGCTGCTCGTCTTACTACTTTGGAGCAGCAGATTGCTTCCATTATTCGTACACAGCAGGCGATGGAGGCGGACTGGTTACAGTTGCGCCGTTTGTTTTATACCCGTTTTCCTCCTCCTCCACCACCATCTGCTTAGAGCTCATCGGTGCCACTTGGGTAGGCGAGGTGAGAAGGCGGCGATTGCTTTTTGACTGCACAGCATTTTGGGGAGACTACGTTATGACTTGACTTTTGTTATGTACTTGATATTGTATTGATACTGATGTAGCTTTTGACAGGGGTGATGTAGCCCCTAGTAATTGATGATTGTATGTATACACTTACGATGTGGTCTCATCTATATGGCAATCGCAGTTTTCTCACCATATTTGGATTCGCTTGATTACTTGCTTATACTTTATGACATGGGATGTTGTGTGATTGATATTTGTGATATGTGATAACATGAGATGTTATGTGATTATACTATTACTACCGTTATATATGTACACTATATTACGAACTGATCTGCGTACTATAACAACGAAGCCTTACTATGGCCTAACCAACTTAAACCATCTTTTAGAAGATGCCGCCAAGACGCGAACCAAACATGCCAACAAATGAGGCAGAACTCCAGCAGATTATTGCTGCTGCCATAGCACAGTACGCAGCATCTCAGCCAGGAGCGAGCGGAAGTGTTAACCAAGGCAATAACAATCCACCTCACGGTAATACCACGCCATTCGAACCTACCATGTCCTAGCTGGACATCTTTAGCAATGATGCTAATGCCAAACACATGTTTTAACATACGTGCAGGATGCACCTACAAGCAGTTCTTAGACTGCAAACCAGTTAACTTCGATGGCACAGGAGGTGCAGTTGCCTTTACCCGCTGGGCTGAGAAAACCGATTCTGTTTTACGCATGAGCAAGTGTGCAGAGGATCAGCAAGTCACGTACATTTCAGGGCTGTTTCTAGATGGAGCCCTATCTTGGTGGAACCTACAAGTACAAACTCTAGGCGAAACTGCCGCCTACGCCCTGACTTGGGCCGAATTGAAAGAACTAATGCGCAAAAAGTACTGTTCACGCGCAGAAATTCAAAGGTTGGAGACTGAATTTTGGCACTTAAAGATGGATGGACCAAAGATTGCGGAATACGTCCAGAGGTTTCACGACTTATCTCAAGTGGTTCCTTACATGGTTACGCCTGAATACAAGCGAATCGAGCGCTTCATTTGGGGTTTGGCTCCCCAAATAATAAGCATGGTAACCTCCTCCAAACCAGCGACTATCACTGAAGCCATCGATTTGAGCTTGGCTCTCACCGAGGAGGCGATTCGTCTAAACAGGTTTGGTGATGCTAAGGCAAAGGAGAAAGAGACTCATGTTGAGTCGTCAGGAAGTAACAAAAGAAAGTTTTCGAACTTCAAACAAAGTGTTAGCGGTGATGGTAAGAGAGGAGCACCAAACACGCCAGCTCAGGGTACGACTGGCAGTGGAAGGAAAGGAAGGGGATATATGGGCACCCAGCCCAAGTGTAACGCCTGCCAGCGTCACCATTCTGGTCAATGTGGGCTAAAAGTATGTGAAGTGTGTGGGAAACGTGGTCACTCTAAGGATACTTGTTGGGTCCCTGCCGGCCGCGGAGGCCAGGGAGGATATGGATATAGGAATGATAACCGTGGTGGAAATAGAAACCGCCTACCAGGAAACTTTGGAGGAAACAGAAACCGAGGCAACAATGCAAACCAGGCTGGCAATGCCAACCAGAACAACACCCCAGCTGGAAATGGGGATGGAAACGGGCAGAGACTCGGATGCTATAACTGCGGGGAAATCGGGCATTTTAAGAAGAACTGCCCAACGTTGAATCAGGCCCGTGGTAGAGTGTTCCAACTAGAAGCCAGGGAAGCACGCCAAGATCCAAATGTTGTTACGGGTACGTTCCCTATCAATCAACGCTATGCATCCGTTTTATTTGATACTGGTGCCGATTATAGCTTCTTATCATTAGAATTTAAGAATATGCTTGGGTTAACTGCTAATAAGTTAGACATTCCCTACTCGATCGAATTAGCTAATGGAAAGTTAGTTGGAGCCGACGAAGTAATCAGAGGTTGTGTGATAGAATTGGGAGAACGCGAGTTTGCTCTGGATCTACTACCAGTCCAATTGGGAAGCTTCGACGTGGTGGTAGGAATGGATTGGTTATCCGGAAACAAGGCTGAGATAGTATGTCACGAGAAAGTTGTTCGTATCCCAACTGATGATGGTGAGACAATTGTGGTTCACGGGGAGAAGCGTGACACGCCGCTAAGATTTATCAGCTGCTTGAAAGCAAGGAAGTGTTTACAGAAAGGATGTGTTGCTTTTCTGGCGCACATCGTGGACAAGAAGGTTGCCGAGCCAAGGATCGAAGACATCCCTGTCGTAAGGGAGTATCCCGAAGTCTTCCCAGAAGACTTACCTGGACTGCCACCTCAGAGGCAAGTGGAGTTTCACATTGACTTAGTTCCAGGCGCCGCGCCTGTGGCTAAGGCACCATACAGACTTGCTCCGTCTGAGATGCAGGAATTGTCGACACAACTTCAAGAGTTGTTAGACAAGGGTTTTACCCGGCCAAGCTTCTCGCCTTGGGGAGCTCCGGTCTTGTTTGTCAAGAAAAAGGACGGGAGTTTCCGCATGTGTATTGACTACAGAGAATTGAACAAGCTGACGATCAAGAACAGGTATCCTCTGCCAAGAATCGATGATCTGTTCGACCAACTTCAAGGTTCAAGCTGTTACTCTAAGATCGATCTTCGATCTGGATACCATCAACTAAGGATACAGGAGGAAAGTATCCCGAAAACAGCCTTCCGAACTCGTTATGGACACTACGAGTTCCTCGTTATGCCATTTGGTTTGACAAACGCACCTGCGATATTCGTGGATCTAATGAATAGAGCTTGCAAGCCATACTTAGACAAGTTCGTGATTGTATTCATCGACGACATCCTGATTTACTCAAAGACGAAGGCTGAACACGAACAACATCTTAGAACCATATTGGAGCTGCTAAAGAAAGAACAACTGTACGCCAAATTCTCCAAGTGCGAGTTTTGGCTACGCGAAGTCCAGTTTCTTGGACATGTGGTTAATGGGGATGGAATTCATGTTGATCCCACAAAGATCGAGGCAATCAAGAATTGGGAAACGCCTACAACGCCAACCGAGATTCGACAATTCTTGGGCTTGGCTGGCTACTATCGAAGGTTCATCGAGGATTTTTCAAAAATCGCTCAACCATTGACGCTCCTGACCCAGAAAGATAAGAAGTTTGATTGGGGAATCAAACAGGAAGAGGCATTTCAGATACTGAAGGATAAGCTTTGTAACGCGCCAATCTTAGCTCTACCAGAAGGCACTGATGACTTTGTGGTATACTGCGACGCATCGCGTCAAGGATTGGGTTGTGTGTTGATGCAACGCCAAAAGGTCATTGCTTACGCATCACGCCAACTGAAAGTGCACGAAAAGAACTATACCACACACGATTTAGAGCTTGGCGCAGTAGTTTTCGCTTTAAAGATCTGGAGACACTACCTGTATGGTACGAAGTGCACAATCTTCACAGACCACAAAAGCCTACAACATATATTTAACCAGAAGGAGTTAAATATGAGGCAAAGACGATGGGTTGAATTGTTGAACGATTACGACTGCGAGATAAAGTATCACCCAGGGAAGGCGAATGTAGTTGCCGATGCCCTAAGTCGTAAAGAAAGAATCAAGCCCATAAGGGTTAGAGCTTTGGAAATGATTATACGAACCGATCTTTCCTTGCGCATTCGTGCTGCACAAAAGGAAGCTCTCAAGGAGGGAAATCTTGAGGAAGAATATCTCCGTGGAATGGAGAAGCTTTTGGTACCAAACGAGGAAGGAACGTTATGTTTTGAGAAAAGGATTTGGGTTCCTCTGTTTGGTGGATTAAGGAAAGTTATTTTCGACGAAGCGCACAAGTCACGGTACTCTATCCACCCTGGATCGGATAAGATGTATCAAGATCTTAAGAATTACTATTGGTGGCCTAGGATGAAAGGCGACGTTGCTGTCTACGTGAGCAAATGTTTAACTTGCGCGAAGGTTAAGGCGGAATACCAGAAGCCCTCGGGGCTGCTGCAACAACCTGAGATTCCCAAGTGGAAATGGGAACAAATCTCAATGGATTTTGTTACAAAACTGCCAAGAACGCCAAGAGGCCATGATATGATTTGGGTGATTGTTGACCGCCTAACAAAATCCGCACACTTTCTGCCAATCAAGGAGAAAGACAGTACTAGTAAACTTGCGGAAATTTACATGAGAGAGATCGTAGCACGTCATGGAGTACCACTCTCGATCATCTCTGATAGAGACGGAAGGTTTGTGTCAAGAATATGGCAATCTTTCCAAGAATCTTTTGGCTCACAATTGAATCTGAGCACTGCGTTCCATCCGCAAACTGACGGCCAGAGCGAGCGAACGATACAAACTTTGGAAGACATGCTGAGGGCATGTGTTATGGATTTAGGCGGTAGCTGGGATAAACACTTACCTTTGGTCGAATTTTCATACAACAACAACTACCACACCAGTATTGGTGTCGCGCCATTTGAGGCCCTATACGGACGCAAGTGCCGATCACCACTATGTTGGTCTGACGCAGGTGATAGGCAGCTTGCTGGTCCCGAGATCGTTCAAGAAACGACAGATAAGATCGCGCAAATTCTTAAACGCATCGAAGCCGCTCGCCACAGGCAAAAGGCCTACGCGGATCCAAACCGGAAGCACGTGGACTTCCAAGTCGGAGAGATGGTGTTATTGAAAGTTTCACCCTGGAAGGGGGTGGCACGCTTTGGAAAGCGTGGGAAGTTAAATCCACGCTACATTGGTCCTTTCAGAATTCTGGAAAGAATTGGGACAGTAGCATACAAGTTGGACCTACCTGCTGAACTGAATGGTGTTCACGATACATTTCATGTATCCAATTTAAAGAAAAGTCCAACTCAAGTTGACGTTGTCATTCCTATCGACGAGATTCATATTGACGACACGCTCCACTTCGTTGAAGAACCTGTTGAGGTCACGGATTGGAAAGTTAACAAGACCCACCGGAGCAGTGTCAAGCTCGTCAAGGTTCGTTGGAATGCCAGACATGGTCCTGAATTCACCTGGGAACGTGAGGACCGGATGAAAGAGAAATACCCCCACTTATTTCCTAAGAACTCTGTATCTACAAGCAGGACTTAAATTTCGGGACGAAATTTATTTAACGGGGGGAGAATGTGACAACCCGCACTAAACCAGGTATCCGTACAACTTAATTACTGATTAATTACTGCTTAATTACTGTGCTTGATTGAAACTAGCTGATAAACTGCTACCTTCATACTGATACATGCACTTACTTGCATCATACTTTATTTGCTGTCACTACATTATTTACATGCTGAACCCTAGTGACAAACATGATGCACAACAAGCACAGTAGCACTAAACGGATACACAGTGAACATGCTGATATAACCAGCATCAGGCAGATACTGCCTCTAAGGCCTGTTAAGAGCCTCATATATTTTGGCTACACTGGTAGTGAGTGTAGGGATATAAGGGTTGTGGTACCGCGTCTCTAGGAATAAGATACACTGATTCGGATGTGCCAAAAACGTACTTTAAGTACCAAACACAGCACTTTAATAAATAAACCAGCTTCTAGCTGACTAATAAAGTGCCAGAACATGAGAAAATATTACTAGACACTTTCTAAAGTGTCGGGAAAACAAATTGTGTCACTAAAAATGTAATAACGACACTTTAAAGCGTTATAAAAGGCTTTAACGGATTACTATCCAACCGGACACCCGGACTTTACCCGGAACATGAAAATATTACTATTTTCACTATTTATATTTTTCTGAGCCAGTTAGGGTCCCTGATTACCCTAACACCCGCCATAACGTGTAACATATTAGTAACGGGGTTAATTACTTAACTTAACTTGGTTTAACATAACCATTCCCTAATTACTACTTAAAATCGAACAAGAGCCCCCCCCCCCCCCCCAAACCGAATCGGTTACCTAGGGGGCACCCCCTTGTACTTGTGATCTTGTTGAATCTTGTATGTCTAGTATCTTTAGGACATATTGACCATTGGGTAATAACATCTAGATTGGCCTATAAATACATGAGGTTACACTTAATCATTTTCACTAAACACCACTCACCACAACATACTCTCTCCCTCCCTATCCACTCTCGGCCGAACACCCCACTCCCTTACCCATCATTTTCGGTTCTTGATCTCTCCATTCCAAGTGTATACAAGCCTCACAAGTCGCGTATTAGGAGCTTTGGTGCAAGCGGAACACGAAGGACCTCTACCGTTAGCTTTTATCCACCTCTTTTTCGCCAAAGATCTTCCCTAGCCTTGAGCTAGAGGTATATCATTTAAAACTTGTTTTTTACACTCATCTAAAGTGGTTAAAAGAAATTATGTCGGTTGAATCTTGTTAAAATGAAAGATGATGATCAAAAGTCTACTAAAAATACTTAAAATGGTGGTTAAAGACATATAACTTGTGTAAAAGTCGTAGGACTTGAGATATGTGTTTATTGAGACCCGATCTATGATGTGGTAGCTCGGAACATCGTTTAACCCGACTTTGTAAGATCATGTATCTTCACATAAGCTCGTTTTTGACTAAATACAAGGGTTAAAGGTGAAACTCTACCACACAAGATACATGAACTTGTGTGAAAATATTTTACTTGTGTAAAAGTGATTTAACCGGTAAAATGGTGTTTAAAACTAGCGGATCTACGTATCCGCAAGTGGTATTTTTGAAGAACCACACAATAAAGAAATCATGTACTTTAAAAAGTGGATCTTACACTAGTAAACATGATTTTATGAACCACAAGTGCGTAGACACTTGTGAAATGAAAAGATCCGACAAATAACTATTTTTGGGAAAAATGACTAGAAGTTGTAAAGACGGATTTCGCTAGTCACAAGGTTTTTACAAGATTAAAGTTACTTTATATAAAGATCTACAAGAAATAAGGGGATTTACACTATAGATTCGGAAAAACTACAAGTTCATGCGATTATGCAAATTTACATACTTGTCGACTAGTTTGTTGTGTCGGAAATTGTTTGATTGAATAAAGAAGATTGTTGAATTGATTTGTTAAAAGAAAATGATACGCTTGAAAGCGTCGCCACCTCCAGTTACAGAGGAAACTCTGGCGAAATTTTCTAAAAACATAACACTTAGGCTTATTTACACAACAAGTGTTAGAACTATTTTTGGACATACTTTCGAAACATAAATTTCGCCAGCACTATATTTTACTAAATATTCGGAGGTGGGATTTTCACAAAGATTAACGTGATAAGTATATTTGTCGCAACACTATTTATGATTATTTTGTGAAAATACATAAATATTATTTTAGAGTAAAAATAATATTTACAAGCGTTAATGATTCCAAAACTGTACGAACGCTTCCACATTAACATATAAGTTACACCGGTAATTACATTACCACAAGATTGATAAAACGTAACTTACGCACATGTACTGTATCCCCCATCCTTGGGAAGAAGTATAACTACCAAGTGTATACGGAACATAAACACGAAATAGTTGTCTAACTATTTCCCAAAGACTTAAACTATATAGCTAAAGCACGGTCGTCCGTCTAATAGAATTAGCACTTGTAGGTCGTTGCACAGCTTACTGTATTGGAGACACTTGGTAGAGACGCGCATTCACTGTGAGTTCATGTCCCCCTTTTCTCTAACTGTTTTCAGTTTACTTAACTGTGGGGGTGAAATACATGTTACTTTGTTTACAAGTACTTTATACACGGTATGAATTACGTAAGGAGGTTTAGATCATGTGAATGGGTAGTTAGAACACCGAGGGACTCGAGCGGTAGATCTATTTGGGTGTAGCGAGCCCAGCTCTAGGGCCAACAGAACGGGCCTCTCGGAGGACCAACAGAACGGACCTGGAGTGACTTGGTACCCAACGCAAAAATCGGCTAGGGTGTGTCTTTCCTACTTGCATTTCACAACATGCTAATGGCCTTGCAAACCATTGGTGATCACAAGTCCTCTTACACTGCTACATACCAGGAAACTTTTATACTTACAAGTGTTTTACTTACTCACTTGCACATGAACTCGCTCAACATTATTGTTGATTTTTTTCAACTCACATGTATTTCAGGAAATTAAACGGATCTGGCACGGTATGGAACGTTTTCCGCTGCACTTGTCATGGAGTCATCAGGGTTTAGGGGATGTGTCTCTTTCCTGGACAAGACACAGTCCTTAAACCACGTTTATGTTATGTTTTAATTTGTAAGGTTGTTGAACAAGGTTATGGTTGTTGGTTAAAACAATGGTACTGTATTTTGTTTTCAAAACTTAATAGATGACTTGCATGGTTTTTAAATTCATATAGCTTGTTATGGTTAAGCTATGGTATTAAGAAGTCACACCAAAATTAACCACGCTTCCGCAAAGCCAGGGTGTGACAATCTCATGTCATAACGCAAAATAAATTATGCAACAACGCATGTAAGTCACAATCAATGTAAGCAAGTAATCATGCTAGTCTTCCCCAGACTATCCCACCCAGTCTCATAGACTGAACTCCTTAATTTCTCAAACTAACTCCCTGGTCTCTAAGATCAAACCTTCCAGTCTCTAAGACTAAACATCCCCAATCTCTAAGATTGAGCCCCTCAGTCTCTAAGACTGAACCTCCATCAGTCTCTAAGACTGAACCTTCCCAGCCTCTAAGGCTAAACTCCCTCAGTCTCTAAGACTGAAATATAAATTTTTGAACGGTGTATTTGTGCCTTTTGTTTGTAAAAATGTTTGTACCCTGGATCTGGACGTTTCGTGTATGCAATTGTAAAAATGTTTTCGTGAGATCCCTAGTGATCATAGTCTAGACTCGAGAAAGAATCCTAGTTCGCTATGATCGAGGCTCTGATACCAAGCTCTCCTTTTATAAAAATGAGTTTTTGAGCACTCACCAACTTCATATGTTGAATTCTCGAAAATTTTGAATTTTTCAGTTGGTGGCTCATTTTTCTCAACAGCTTTTCCTTTGAGTTTATTAGAGACTTCCTGTTTTGTCTTTGATGCCTGAGAACAGTTCCATGCAATGTGACCAGCTTCATTGCATCTGAAACAGGTTCTAGTCTCTTTTCTATGAAAAACTCCAGTTCCCATTCTCTCTTGCTTCTTGGAAAGGAATTCTCTGTTTGTCTGCTTCCAGAACGGTTTCTTCTGTTCTTCTTCTGCACTTCCTCCTGAAACAAATGTCATTTTTGATTTAAAATCTCGGACATATTTTTCATTTTTATAATTTTCTGGTGGAATAAATCCTAATCCTTTCTTTTTGAAATTACCATTATGGTTTGGTTTCTTTTGAAAACCAGAACCAAAACCGTAACCTTTTTTCTTGTTTAAACGTTGTTGAACTCTTGAAGTGTATTTTTTAGGTTGTTCAGTAAGATTTACATCTTTTATTTTAGAAATATTGATTTCTGTAAGCTTGAAAACCTTTTTGATATTTTCAAAATTAACACTTCTTATTGGAAATTCCTCATTAGAATATAATTTGTCTGAATCAATCAATGTATATGCCACTTTGATTGCATCATTATTCAAATTAGATTTTGATAACATGAATTCTTTATTGTAAACACGTTTAACCGACGACTTTGAACTGTTGACCGATGACCTCGAACTTTTGACGGACGAACTTGAACTCCCAGACTCGGACTTTGACTTAGACTTTAACTCCGACTCCTCATCTGTATCCAAAACCTGATCGACCACCTTTTTTATTAACTCGGACTCTTGATCAGTGTCAGACGATGTAAAAACAACGTCAATGTTTTCTAGTAATTCATCGGTTATGTCGGACTTTAACTTTATCTTGACCGCTTTTTCGACTTGCTCCTTATTCGGTTTTCTACGTGAATACCCTTCCCAAATCGGAGGCGGACACTTGTTATAACTAACGCTCTGTTTCTTACCAGTATCCTTCTTCTTTAGTTTCTCATCATCTTTAAATGCTTCAAAACCTGCAACAGTTGGATAAATTCGATCAATGAGATAATCAGAACTAGAATAACTCTGTAATAATCGTCTGATTCTTTCATTTTCTATCTTTTCATTTTCCAACTCTCGCTGCAACTTTGCACATTCTTCAATGTTATGATTTATCGCTTTCTGCTTTGTCATCATCACAACATTCATCATAGTCAATGCATCTTCTCTTTCAGAATTTGTCTTTTGAAGACCAGTTACTGTTCTGTTTAGCACATCATATGACTCTTTCACGTAGTTGAGATTGAACAATAATTGTTCTTTCATCTTGTCTTGCTCGCTCAATGTTAGGATCGGAGGCTCTCATGATAGTGTTTGTTTGTTTAAAATGAATGATCAAAGAATATTAAAACATGTTAGGTGCAGCGGAAATGAAAACAAACTTTGTAAACACAATCAAAGGAGAAAATAGTTTGATAAACAATTGCTTCACATAGAGTCAAAAGATTACAAATCAAAGCAAAAGATTACAGACATGTTTACAAATTATACTCCCCCTCAGCCTGATGCCCCAAGGTTGGTTGCATACAAGATGAAAGGATTAGACATGAGGAGAAGAACTCGCTCAGTCAATCAAATGTAACAGTACAGGGTACTGATACATTTATAGGCAAACCAAACCACTGAGGTATCTCAGCTGACGTCACCATGAAAGCGATGTCTAACAGCCTAACAACCTGTATCTACTGTTCTTACATAAACACTGCTAACCTAACCACTGACTATATATAAAACAGATATTTCACTAAACAGCTGCTTTCTCTTTATGTCAGTGCTTTCCTCAAGGTTGATCAGTCCTTGACTGGGCAGTGCTTTATCATCAGTAGATATGACCAGCAGTGTTGGAAACTTCAGGGTTTACATCAGCAGTTGAAAGGGCAGCAACAGTTGTATACGGACAGTGGATAGATACCATCAGTTGTTATAAATCACTTTCAAGGGGAGAGCAAAGTGTAAACTGCTGCTTATTGTGAATCCTCTGTTGTGACCTGGTTTTGGCTTTACATTATCTGTTCCTCTGTTAGGGTTCAATCCCAACAATCTCCCCCTGGAACAGATAATGCCAAAACCTTTCATTATTCAGGACCTTTATTACTCATCAAGAGTGCCTTAGCTTGTTCTTTGAATTCAGCTTCAAATTCCTTTGCACTCTGGTCATCCTCATCCCTACACAGTGAAAGTTCAAGGAGATCCTGCAAATCTTGAACACTAAGGCCTAGTGCTTCTTTCCTTGATATTTACTTCACATCTCCATTGGCTCTGACCAGGGTCAATACGTGATTCTTTTGATCAGACATCCACTTTAGTATTTTTAAGCCAAGTGGGTTTCTTGGGAGAGATTTATTTGCAGATCAGTTGAGGGATAATGGCCTTGAAAACATCTGCAGACTTTCAGACATTCTTTTGAAAGTTTCTTCAATGACTTTGTCTGCTGCAGCTATATCTTCTGCAGTTTCTTGTTCAATGAGTTCTTGTTTTTCAGCTTCTGTCTTGTCTTTAGCAGTGTTTGGAGATGCAGTTTTGTTTTGTAGGATCGATTTGACCGATCGAATGAGTCAATTTGAATGTGTTTACACTATTTAGATGGCGGAAACATCTAAACAGCTTAGAATCAGATAGAAAAGAGTAGAAAACAGAATAGATTCACTTTTAACACTTGTTCTCTGTTATATATTGACTTGAAAAACTGGCAGCACTTCGTTACAACTTCTCGGAATGCGTACCAACTGAGAACTACACAAGCCTATATATAGGCATCAAGATTTCGCTTCAACATGTCTCAAGCGAAATCTTATCACTTGATTTCGCTTGAGGCTTACATCACATACCCTGAAGCGAAACCCTATCAAACTAACTTAAACTTTACATTCAGACCCCTACACTTTACATACTTGACACTTTTAGACCCTTGACTTATGACGTAGGATTTAGACATCATGTATCAACAAACTCCCCCTTGGATAAAACCGGAGTCTTCAGTCTAGGTCTTCACATGGATTTGAACTTTTCTTCTCTAGGCTTAGGTTTCCTTGACAACAACTTCCTAAGCTTTTCATTTTCATCAACTCTTTTCTTTACTTCAGCAGCTTGCCTTTGAGCAAATGTCTCCCGAAGATATCTATCTTTATCTTCTCGAGCTTTACGTTCCTTTTCAGCTTTCCTTTTGACTTTCTCCTCCAAAGCCCACCAAGATGACTTCCATTTAGTTCCAGAATTGATATTCTTTTGAAAACACACATTCACAACTCTCTGAAACTGCATTGCCTGATCTCTATCTTTTGGCGAATGATGAATCTTGTTGATGAACAAGCATTCTATATCTTTTGCCGAGCAATTAACAAGCCACATTGGATCAAAGACACGAATTTCTCTAAGTTTACCTCCTGCTTGATACGAGATCACTGCTTCAGTAGACAGACAACTATATACCCAATGTATAAATCCTTTATAGAATTCTTGTTCCATTGGAGGTACTGGTATAATCTTCATTGTCTTTGGCTTCTTGATATTAAGAATCCTTTCTTCAACACCAGTATCAGGATTAATTCTTGGAATAATCTTTGGACGATGAGGCTTCCAGAATCTGAATCCCTTAAATGATTGAAATCTGATAAACCCCCACATTTTAATGTCATTCTTCCTCACAGGATATTCCAAAGCTTTGACCTGTGATAACTCCTCAACATCCCACCATGGGAGTGACATAAGATCAAACAACTTTTCAAAATACTGAACACCACATTCTCTTCTGACTGCATAAGCATTCACGTGTGGTAGAAAACCCCAACTAATAATATCTCCCAAAGAAATACTTCGATCCTGTTGATAAAAATTCAAAGGTCTTTTGAACTTTCTGTCATGATCAACCTTGAACCATTTCTTTTTCTCTTCTTTATCCAGATCTTTCTTTGTACCATCAGGATTAAAATTTTTAAGAACTTCAGCAACTTTTCTTCTCAACTCATCACGATTTTCTTCAGAGAAAAATTCCATCAGTGTAGGCAACTGAGAAGTATCTTCATGTACACTTTCATCATCTTCCCAGTCTTCAACTTCTACTCGATCATACAGATCAGCATCTTCAACATATCGATATTCATAATCATCATAATGATCAGCATCAAACTCATTCAGCTCTCTTTCTAAATCAGAATTCATTTCTTCTTCGAAATCAAACTTGAACTCTGGATGATCTCTTCGAGTCATTTCTCTTATGATTTCCAGCGTATAGTTATGAAAATGCTCTCCTTCTTCCCGATATGTATCCAGTCTAAGAATCAACTTTTCAGCTTGATCAACATTTTGATCATCACCACGCTCCCCCTCACTTGTTGCACTATCATGTTCAACATTTGCATCATCTTGTAATAAATCATCAATTGCTTCTTCAGTTGTTTTCTCAGAAATTTTCAGACCAGAAGCACCTTGATCTTGATCATCATCTCCATCATCATCATCACTACTACTTGCAGAGATCACATCATCATCTGCATCTTCTTCTTCATCTTCGTCATCATCTTCTTCATTCTCTCCAGTAAGAAGATCATCAATTTCAACATCAATATCAAAAATACCAGAAACTGATGTAAGAGGACGAACATTCAGAATGATATCTTCAGAAACATCAACTGGAATAATAGCTTTTTCTTCAATTTCAGGACCCTTTCCCTTATCCTTCATTTGCTTATCAATTTCAGCCTGTTTCTTAGCTTTCTCTTCATCACGAACAAATTCATTGAATTTCAACTCTAAAGATGTACCCACCAACTTTTCCAACACTTTCTTCATCATTTTGCTTTCATGTTCATTTCGTGCTTTGATTTCCTCCAACTCTTGATTTTTCAACTCATAGTACTTGAGATGTTCATCCCTATTCTTCTTTTCTTCCAGTAGCTCTGCAATCTGAACTTTCATAATATCCATCTCTGCTTCATTAGATTCTATTTTCTTCAGCAAAGACTTGTTTTCAGCTTCAGTTGCCTTTACTCTCAATTCAAGAACTTTCTCACGATTTTCCATCGTTTTACACTCAGCTGCTAACTTCTTGTTTTCATCAGCTACAACATCAATTCTCTTTTCAACATGTATAATCTGTTCATCTGTTGCAAAAGTAATATTTCCAATATCATCAAGAGAAACATTTTCAGGAATACCAGCAAAACCTTTAAATCCTGAAGATCCAGGTGTTATTTGAATGCTAGGTTGTGAAGATGGTGGTGTTTGGATATTAATTTGTGGAGTAAAAATAGGTTCATGTGGTGGTGAGAGATGTGGTGGTGAATGAGGTGGAATAGGTTCAGATGGTGGTATAGATTGACTGGTTCCTTCAGTTGTTTTCTTTTTCAAGACAATTTTTTGGAATCTTGATTGTTGGACTAACAACTCGAGTCTTCTTCTGAGCAACTTTCTTTCGAGCTCCTCTCTTCTGTTTACCACTATCAGGAGTTTGTGATTCAGATACATGTTCCGGTGAAGGTACATAAGCAGCATCATCTTTCTCTTGTCTCTTTCTCTTTTTTAACAACTTTTCTTGTTCAGCTGCTTCTTTAATTCTTCTTTGACGTGCAACTTCATCAATAGCTTCATCTGAAGAACTAGAAGAACTTGCAACAACATCTTCAATCACTACATTGTCAGCAGCTTTACTTTGTTCAGGAACTGATTCAGAAATCCCTTTCAAAAACTCTGTAGATCTTGGAGAAAAACGAATATCTCCTTCAACATTTGTTTCAATTTCAGTTTCAGCTTCAATGTTGATTTCAGCTTCAGTTTCAACATTAGCTTCTGCTACAGCTTCAACTACTAATTCATCTTCAGGTTCATCAACCAATAGCGTTTTAGCAACCTTCTTACGATGCTTCTTTGGTTGTGAAGATGAACCTTCTTCAGCTTGCACTTTAGGAGTTGATTTCTTACTCCTCTTCTTTTGTTCTTTTACAAACCACACACTTCTTGAAGGTTTAAACTTTATCAATTTCTCCAACTCATCAGCATAACCAGTTTCAGTTCTTTCATCTTCATTCCTCCAGTGTTCATGATTAACTGGATCAGGATCTTGATAATCTGGATTGCTTATAAAACCAAAAAATGCAACTTCCTTCTCTGGTTCAGGATGATTTGTATGATATCTTGCTAATTGAACAATAGAATCATTATTCATGTGAGCCAGAACCAACAAGTCATTCTCCATATCTCGAACAATTCCTGGATAAGCATGATCAATCATCATTTGAATGAATCTAGGATATATCCAGCTTCTCCTTTTTGATGTCACCTCTTCCACAAGATAATGAAATACAATATGAGAGAAATTGTACTTCTTGTTTAAAACAAGAGCAACTACCATGTTCATGTGATAATCACGCATAGCATCGTAACTACCCTTTTGATGACTTAGAGCAATCAACACTGAATGAATAAAGAATTTGAACGGCTTTGTAAATTTTGATTTCAAAACATTAGCAGCTTTCACATCACCAATGTATCCCATTCTAAGCAAACATCCTTTCACAATCCTTTCAGGAAATGCTTTTGGTGAATCTTCAGTATCAGGAAAATCCAGAATCTCACGAACATATGCCTCCGTTATCAGAATTTGTTTCTTTTCATCAGCAACTTTAACAAGCGAAGTAATTACTTTGTTTTTCTCATCATACACAGCATGCTTCCAAAAACGTTTGATGTGTGACTTATATACCATTCTTCTATCTGTTAACGCTTTTTGTATTGGCAATCTTCTCATGAATTCCAGAATGCTAGAGAACTCAGACAATTTTGAACTCCTTGTCACATCAAGATCACAACAAGAGTTGTGAAGAGCTTTGAATAGAATATTCGAAGGCTGCACATCAAATACCACAAAAATTCAAACACATTAGACAATTTTTTATAAAATTTCAAATTTCCTCATCATTTCAAGAGATATCCATGATTTCACTTAAAGAACATCTGATCATATAACTCTGTGTTCAAGTGAGACGGTATTAGATCATTTCGCTTGAAGAATCAATAAACAGCAACAAATGTTCAAGCGAATTAGTAATAGAATGCATCGCTTGAAGCGACACTAACAACTCCTTGAAGCGACACTGTTCAAACATCTCAAAAAATTTTAAACATATGATCAAATTGATCACACAGTCCTGTTCTACTTACAATTCCGATCAACCTGATATCAATTTCATACATTTTGACCCACACAAAAGTTCTAGATCTACGATTAAAAATCTGGTCAAAACGACAAACCTTAAAAATTCAGATCTGAAACAATCAAACATCACACAACAATCTACACATGATTCCGACTACACATGTATGATTTGATTTGATTTTATACAGTTAAAAACCCTAAAACTATGTGTTCTAACCCTAACCGACGCCGACACATCAAAAATCAACGAAAAACGGTACAAATCAACACCATCACTTACATTCACCATGTTAGTAGTTGTGTATGCCAACTAAAAACACAAGATTTGATGAAATTTGGGCAGAGTAACGGCAGAAAAACAAAGATTTGGATGAATTCGCTTGAAGTCTCTCTGACAGACCTTGAAGCGAAATGATTGAAAATAATGACTGAAGCGAAGCATGTTGTCCTCTTATACTTCTGACGATTTCGCTTCAGGCATACTTACAACATCTTGAAGCGAATTCGTTAACATGAAGGTTTCGCTTGAGACAGATTTAAGCACAATTTCAATACTTGAAGCGAAAACCTTAGGAAAATTGTTTTACCTTTTTTATTTTTTTAGATTTTAATGTCACACCCAGTTAACCAAGTCCAAGTTAATGACCTTGGTCAACTGACTAGTCTGCCAAGTCCAACTCAATGACCTTGGCTAACCAAACTATGAAGATACCGGATTTCTTGAAAAAATAAGTTCAAATTAATGAACTTTTGAATCATTTTGATCTTTCAAACTCATTTTAATCAACAAACACTTGTACCAAGCATTGTACTGCATCACAAACTTACCCAATCCTCATCAATCACAGACATGATCTGCACAAGACTTTGAACTTTCGATTCCCAATGTCAGTTGTCGAAAATAAAATGAAAGATTAAAATCTTTTTGGATTTTAAACTGAATAAGCTGAAACTATGTACACACAATCTTTTTGTGAGCGTGTTAAGGGATCATATCAGCTGCCAACAAGATACAAGTACCGTTAAGCTGAGTTACATTACCAATATTAAACAATTTGCATTGATTTCCGATATACTGATCCACTTTAAATCTTCACACATTTCTCAAACTGTTCAGGATACAAATTTAATGTTTTAAGACTTAAACTTTTATATGTGTCCCACCTCAGAATATACTCCCGTATCCAGATCCCAATATTCAGTCTTACAGGAAAGATTTAACACAAATGATATCTGTAAGGGGTTAATAACTTATGAAGAATCATGAGAGCTCAGGTCAGAACTACCGTTCAGCAGAGAGATCATGACTCGACTTTTGGTATGTCCCCTTTAGAGGATCTTTTTTACAACAGCATTGCTAAGCAATTTTATTGTCTTATCATATATGCTGAGGGTGATGCTATATTTCAAGCATTTGCGAAAAGTATTATTCGAGGACTAGGTCAGAACCACCGTTCAGCAGAAGTCCTGGAATAATACCCCAGAGATCAATGAGTAAACAATCCTAGTATATCAGAATACGAGACCTTTCAAACGAGATTTCAGGGGTTACCTATATATCCTGGAGGTGTTCCCCACATAAAAGCAAGTAATTTTATGTTAATATCCCGAACATTTTTACTGAATGTGTAAAGACCTATCGGAACATCATCTACAAGACTGCTTAACACATTTATACTTTACAAATCTTTAGCATACTGCACCCGTTTAGCTGATGTACTATCATTTCCCTTTTATACACAAACTCATTTTTACCTTTTCAAATGTTTTTGGTTTTTATAGATTTTATCATGTTTTTGTATTTTTCTGCAAACATTTTCCCCCTAAAAAGAAAAACATATTTTTGTGTTTTTGTTTTTATCGAAAAGCAGAAAATAAACTGTACAAACAAAAATTGACAACATGACAAAAGTTCACGTCAGATCGCCGTCCAATTCGGCATCACATTCAACAACCCTCCCAGATTGCAGATTTTTCATTCCATTCAATTTTAAAAGATAATAAAACCTCTTTTTATCAAATGGTTTGGTATAGAAATCCGCTTTCTGTTCATCGGTGTGCACATATTCAATCCGAATTAATTTTTTCTCGTTACAATCTCGAATAAAATGGTGACGGATCTCAATGTGTTTTGTTTTTGAATGGTGAACCGGATTTTTAGTAATATTAATGGCTGCTTCATTGTCCACGAAAATTGGAGTATCTAAGAATTGCAAACCAAAGTCACGCATTTGCTGTTGGATCCAAAGGATCTGCGAACAACAGTTGGAAGCTGAAACGTATTCAGCTTCACAAGTAGAAAGCGCTACAGTGGTTTGTTTCTTACACTGCCAGGTAACGAGTCGAGTTCCTAAGAACTGACACCCGGCAGTGGTGGACTTTGCGTTCTGTTTGCAGCTTCCAAAATCTGAATCAGCGAAACCAGATAAAGTAAAGTCACCCAATCTAGGATACCACAAACCGATGTTTGGGCAGCCTTTTAGATACCGTAGTATACGTTTCACGATTGTCAGGTGTGACTGCTTCGGATTCGACTGATATCTGGCACATAAGCATGTCGGATACATGATGTCCGGACGGGAAGCTGTGAGATACATCAAGGAACCAATAATTGATCGGTACAATGTTTCATCCATCTTCACTCCATTCTCATCTGGACAAATCCCATGATTCTGTGCAAGGGGAGTAGATGCTGGACTACAATCTGCCATATCAAACTTGTCTAGCACATCCTTAACATACTTTGACTGATGAATGAAGATTCCGTCGGGCATTTGTTCTACCTGCAACCCGAGGAAAAACTTCATTTCGCCCATTGAGCTCATTTCAAACTTTTTCTTCATCACTAGCTCAAACTCTTTGCACATCTCGTCGTTAGTGGATCCAAAAATGATATCGTCCACGTAAATCTGCACAATCAACAAATGGTTTTCTTTTTCTTTAATAAACAAAGTGTTATCTACTGTACCTCTTGTGAACCCGTTGTCCAACAAGTATGTCGAGAGCGTTTCATACCAGGCTCTTGGAGCCTGATGAAGTCCGTATAATGACTTGTCAAGTAGAAACACCTTGTTTTTGTGCTGTGGATCTGTGAAACCCGGAGGTTGCCCCACATACACTTCCTCTTTGATAGTTCCATAGAGAAAAGCAGATTTCACGTCAAGTTGATATACTTTAAAGTTCTTCCATGATGCAAAGGCCAGAAAAATCCGAATTGCCTCTAGCCTTGCAACTGGTGCGTAGACTTCATCGTAATCAATTCCTTCTTGTTGACTGAATCCTTGAACGACCAGTCTTGCTTTGTTTCTCACCACGACTCCTCTATCATCTCTTTTGCATTTAAAAACCCACTTTGTTTTAATCAACTTTTGATTCTCAGGCAAATCTACAAGTCTCCAGACACCCAGCTTCTCGAACTGTTGCAACTCCTCCTGCATTACATTAACCCAACTCTCCTCGGTCAATGCTTCCCTGTACGTCTTGGGTTCTATCTGCGAGATAAAACACTTTAAAGAAACCTCTTTCTGCATGTCAGCAATAGATGAATAAAAACAAGTAAGAGCTTGATCTATTTGGTGTCGAGTTTTAACACCACTTTGCAAGTCGCCAATGATCTGTTCTGAGGGGTGATAGGATAACGTTCGTGGCATTGCACTGTCAGGCACGACAACTTCCGATTCCAGATTTGAAATGTCAAGATCAACGATTTGGTCAACAGCCTCTTCTGTTGTCTCATTTGGTTCCTCGTCAAAGGTAGGAGCGGGTTCCTCCTCTGAGTCGTCAGAAACGTCAAATGACGGAGCTGGTTCCTCTGGTTCGTCTGGTGGTATATGAACTGTTCCACTTGGTCCGGCTTCATCATCATGAGTACCCACGGTGGGCGTAGGAACATCTAGCGGTGTAGATTCCGGCTCTGGCAAATGACTTTGTTGATACAAGTACATGAGAGCAAGTTCCTCCTCACTTGGCTCGGACGGCAGATTAAATGATTCCCAGAGTTTATCGTAGTCAAATAGGAATCTTTGTCCGGGAAGTTGTGGTGACGGAGTATGCTTCTGACAATCCACATGAAGCACCTGAATCACCTTACTCAGACATGGTACAAACACTCTTTTTAGTGGGCTGGCATATCCTACAAAGAAACCTTCATTTGATTTTGCCCCAAACTTTCCGTCTTCATCAATGAACGTACACGGTGATCCGAAAGGTTCCAAGAACTCAAGATTCGGCTTGTAACGATGCAGCAACTCAAAACATGTCTTTCCATACTTCTTGACAGTAAGGACTCTGTTCAGTGTATAGCACGCTGCAGATACTGCTTCACTCCAGAAGAAAATAGGTAGCTTGGAATCTGCTAACATTGTACGTGCTGTCTCGATTAGGGTTCTATTCTTTCTTTCAGCTACGCCGTTTTGCTGTGGAGTATACGGCGCACTGAATTCATGAAGAATTCCCTTTTCATTACAAAACTCGTACATTCTGTTGTTTTTGAATTCAGTTCCATTGTCGCTTCTAATTCTCCGGATAGGCAGTTTGTATACAGTTTCCATCTTCTTGAAAAGTATCATCAAAGACTCAAATGTTTGATCTTTTCGTTCTAAGCACACAACCCAAGAAAATCTTGAAAAATCATCTGTAACCACCAAGTAGTACAAATCCCGGCTAATGCTCTTAACGTTGACAGGCCCGAAGAGATCCATGTGCAATCTCTCAAGAGGTAACCTGATCGAATTCATGACTTTCAAAGGATGTGATTTTCGTACCTGCTTACCTTTCTTACATGCAATACAATCATCATTTAAGTGAAAAATTTTCAAGTTCACACCTTCAACTAAATCATTATGAACCAAAAAATTCATTTTGCGAACATGAATGTGGCCCATCTTTCGATGCCACATGATTGAATCTTTTTCTGTTGCTTTGTTTTTAGACACAAAACACTGTTTCTGATGAGACGTTGGCGTCGCTGTGCTCATATCAAGATAATAAAGATCATACTCCCGTGGAGCACGCAACAACACCATCTCATCAGGGATTTTAAACCCTGGTTTCAAAATCACACATTCAGTTTTTGTAAAATGAACACTGAAATCTTTATCACAAATCTGTGAAATACTGAGTAGATTGTTTGTCAACTCCACTATGTAGTTTACTTTGTCAAAAGATATCACACCATTTGTCAAAATTCCTTGACCAACAATTCTTCCACCTTGACTCCCAGCAAATCCTACATGACCTCCATTGATAGATTTTACATCATAGAGCAAAGCAAGCGTCCCAGTCATGTGCCTTGACGCACCACTATCCATGATCCATTTTGATAGAATTGACTTGGGCAGCCCCTGCACATATCATATCAAATTCATTCAAACAATGAACTCCATGACTTCTTGACTTCTGAAACACTTCCAAACACTACATCACACTTTTCATCAATCTTAGGAAAATCAAATATGACGTTCGAAGCAACAGGTTCCACTTTTGATTTTAACATATTTTCTTTGATTGGAGGAAACTATGCAAGAAACTTATCAAGCTCAGATTCAAATTCTTGTTTATCATTAGCACCCACTTTTGATGCATAAAATTCCTTTGTTCCTTTGACCTTTCTGTCAACCATTTTTCCAAAAATATTTTGAACAATAGGATTAAAAGCTTTTGAATCAAACTTTAACTCATTCTCCATTTTCTTTACGTCAACTGATTGTGATTTGGTTTCAACAACTTTTGTTTCATTTTTCAAAATGTTTTCCATCTTTTTCTCCTCGACTGATGGTTTTGATTTTACAACCCAAACTTGATTTTCAAAAGTTTTCGTTTTTGGATAAATCTTTGAAGTCATTTGGGACTTTGAAGATTCACCAATCTCAAATGTTGATTTCAGCTTATCTTCCGACTTCAATGATTCACCCCTTTTCAAGATTCGAATTGGTGAAACCATCGGCTCTTTGCCCTTTGTGTTAACTAGTGACTTAGGTTGAGATTTTTTAACAAATGGTTTAATGACAGGTTTTTCAAAAACTTTCTTGCATTGTCTTGCCATGTGTCTGATTTCATTGCAGCGATAGCAAACCCTTTTGTCATATTCAACAAAAGTTGATTTGAACGACTCTTCTTTCAGTTTCTTTGCTGTGTTGAAATCGTCAATTGCTTTTTGACTAAAAATGTATTCCTTCTCATCATCAACACTTGGACCAACAACAAAAACATCATTCATTTTATCTTTTGGCTTGACAACCTTCTTAGCCATCCTTTTCTCAAAACCAATACCTTTGTTTTTAAAGTTATTACCATTTTTCTTGTTACCATTACCTTCCCATTCCTTTTTCCCAAAGTTGTTGACACGTGTTGTAACAAATGTTTTTTTAGTTTTTGAAAAGAATTCTTTGTTGTTAACCTCATCAATGTTCATTTCAACCAATTTAAAAACTTTCTCAACATTCTCAATTTTCACATTCTGAAGAGGATACTCGAAATCGGAATAAAGTTTGTCTGTTCCAATCATAGTATATACTACCATAATCGAATCATCATTCGCACCCTTGTCCGATTTCGGTATAAACCGTTCCAAGAAATTACTCTCATCTTCAGAATCTGTAACACCTTTCTCAGATTGTGACTTCTCAGAGTTATCAATCTCTTCATCTAACACCTGATCGACAACAGTTTTGATAACTTGTGATTCGTTGTCGGTGTCGGATGCAGAGATTGTAACATCAATGCTTTCGGGCAAATCATCCTCAATTGATCTCAATTTGAGATTCAAAGCAGCTTCCACCCCATCTGGATATTTCTGTGTGTAATGATTCCACATTGGGGGTGGAACACTCTTAAAGACTGGTGTTTCATCAGGTTGTTTTGGGACAATCTGTTCAATCACATATGAAGATGCTATATAACTCATCAACTTCTTGTCAATTCTTTCATTTTCAATTTTTGTTAACTCCAATTCCATTTTTAATGAAGCAATTGTGTCCAAATGAAAATTGATTTCTATTTGTTTATCCAAAACAGTTGATTTTAGTAATTTCGTGGCTTTATCATTTTCAAGACTTTCATCCTGAATCATTTTGATAGATTTAGCCAATTTTTCATATGCTTCTTTTACTTCGCTCAGATCAAATTTTAGCATGTCTACATGATGTTTCATTTCCTGATACTTAGTGTCTTTCTCAAGACACTCCATGCAAGGTTGTAAACACTTCTGGCATGGTGTTTCAGGAATTGAAACAACTTTTTCAACAACCTGTTCATGACAAACATTTTTCACATCTTGTTTACCGACATTCTCAGACTCTGACTCAGACAGTTTGACTGATTCGTTTTCCTGAACTCCAGATTCCTCTCGTTTGACAGACTCATTACTGACAAACTTAGACTCCTCAGATTCTGAGTCTACCTCTCTCAGTTTCGCCATGAGAGCTTTGTCAGCAATTTCTTTCAAAGTGTCTACGGTCATTTCCTTTGTCACATCTATCATTTCTTCAACAAATTCTTTCTTCTCCTCATATCTTGGACACAATCCAGTCGTCGGTTCTTCAAAGAAACCTGCAAAAGATTCAAAAATTTTAGGAGGCATGATAGATTTCAAAGAACTAGTTAATACCTCCTGTTCAGATTGAGATTGATGAACTTCAGCAGCTATTTCTTCAAAATTGTCCACATTTTCAACAGAAACCTCTTCAACAACTGCAGAACCATTTTCAGTAACTGTTTCTGGTTCAGACACCATTTCGGAAATTTCAACAACTTCAGCCATCATTGCCTGTCCATCACTACTAGGAATATATTTATCCCAGCTGAACCCTGCAGCTACCTTCTCATCATCTTGATTCACAATCATCGCCTTTTCTGGTTTATTTTCAATTTGTGGTCTTTGAACAGTAGGCTGTTGATTTGGTCGATGATAGATTGCTTGCTTGTAGTAGTCATTGGTGAACAGGTTTTGATGATTGTTTACTTCACGATTCGGACATTCTCTCTTAAAATGACCACGTTCTTTACACTTGAAGCACGTAACTTTCGATTTGTCGAACCCTAACTTCTGATCAGGGCCTGATAAACTGTTCCGGCCTGTAATCTCCATAAACCGTTGTGCTCTTCTAACCAAACTTGCCATGCCCCATTTTATATCAATCAGTTCAAGTTCCTCCGGGTCAATCTGGTCATAATCCTCTTTGGTCATATCGGGATTACCAATCCTACCCGCCACTAAGCCTTCATAAGCCTCTAGAACGGAAGCAAGTACCACAATGTGTTGTCTCGCGGCAGTTTCAGTAATTTCATTTCCATTCTTAATATTCACCGCGATGTTGCACTGCACCCCAGAAACATAAGCCTGATTATTTGAACTTGTAGAGCTTTGAGGTGAAGACTGCTCTTGAACTTTGAAATTTGGATCATAGTTCATAAATGGTGAAGGCTTGTTTGATTGTGGAGTGTTTGTAGAACCACCCAAATTTACATCAGCACTAAAACCCGTCTGTATCTTTGGACTTTGATTTGTTATTACAGGATTACTTCCTTTGTAATACAAAGATATGTCTTGCTGCACATTTGCTGAATTCATTTGTTTGATCTTTGATAGTTCCAATTCATGTGCCTCAATTTTCTCAATGAAACCACTCAAATTCATACTAGCAAAATTTGTATTGTTCTTCATCACCATCAGGTACGTTCCCCATTCATCATAAGGTAACGCGTCTGCTAATTTGTCGATCCACTCTTCATTTGTCTTGGTTATCTTCAATCTACCCATCTCCAAAACCAAATGACAGTATCGTTCAATCAATTGCTTTGTGGTCTCTCCTTTCATTCCCGTGAAAATGTCAAACTGCTTGTTTATCAATGCCTTTTTGCTTTTCATCATTTCTCCACTTCCTTCAAACTTTAACAACAATTTATCCCAAAGAGATTTTGAATTGTCTTCGTGATGTAACAGTACTAAGATGTCCTCCTTAATTGCTTGTTGAAGGATGCTCATCATTTTCTTTTCAGCCTTAAAGTCAGCTTGTTCCGTTTGAGACAATCTTCCAATCAATTTCGGATGACCCATAGCATTAACAGGAGATACATATTTATCCTCAATCTTCAACCAGCTTTCAAAATGATTAGCTTGAACCCACGTTTTAAATCTTCCTGCCCAACTCGAATATTCGTCGATGTTCATGAGTTTAGGAGGCTTTTGCATTGTTCCCAATTCGTTCTCCATGTTGACGTTTTGTAAAACACTACCCGAGGTTTGTCCTACTACCATACCACTTCCCGAGAAGAAGTTATAAAACTCTTGGTTTTCCATTTTTAGAAATTTACCGAGTAGTTTTAAAAATTTTCACACACACACTTTTCACAAAATCAGACTATCGAACAAGTTCACGAACACTATGGACTTTCAGAAATCTCAAGCGAAATCACTCAAACTTCAAGCGAAATCACAGAAGATTTCAAGCGAAACTCACAAAACAAACACAGTATGATTTCGCTTCAAACAACAAGATCTCAAGCGAAATCAATGGTTTCGTTTCAAACTTTCTTTTCAGCCAAAAACAAACTCCTCAAGCGAAATATACGATTTCGCTTCAAACTAACAAAATATTTCAAGCGACAACAACAGTTTCGCTTCAAAACACCAACAATCAATCTGCTTGCTCAAGCGAAATCTGGTTTTCAAGTCATTTTTGTCAATTTTAGTCCGAGTTTTAATCTGAATTTCTCAAGGCTTTGTTAAAACACACTTTTACACACACTGTGAAAGTCTTAGTCCATTTTGTCCGTGTTTTCGTCCAGAAATCAATTTTTTGATTAAAAACCAACTGATTCAAGTGAACACACTCATAACTGGCTCTGATACCAATTGTAGGATCGATTTGACCGATCGAATGAGTCAATTTGAATGTGTTTACACTATTTAGATGGCGGAAACATCTAAACAGCTTAGAATCAGATAGAAAAGAGTAGAAAACAGAATAGATTCACTTTTAACACTTGTTCTCTGTTATATATTGACTTGAAAAACTGGCAGCACTTCGTTACAACTTCTCGAAATGCGTACCAACTGAGAACTACACAAGCCTATATATAGGCATCAAGATTTCGCTTCAACATGTCTCAAGCGAAATCTTATCACTTGATTTCGCTTGAGGCTTACATCACATACCCTGAAGCGAAACCCTATCAAACTAACTTAAACTTTACATTCAGACCCCTACACTTTACATACTTGACACTTTTAGACCCTAGACTTATGACGTAGGCTTTAGACATCATGTATCAACATGTTTAATGCCTTAAAAAGGCTTTGAAGCTTTGTTGAAGTTTCTTCTTTTAGACCCATTTTCATGATGGTATCTTTGAAGTACTCTGCTTCTTTTTCAATTACCTCTTCTTCAGTCAGCTGTTCTCCCTCTTCTTGATTTGTTACAAAAGTAGACCGGAACAGTGTGTCGAGGTTTCCCATCTTCTGTTCAAGCTTCATCATTTGTTCTTTCTTCTTAGAAGTGCCTGAAACAGTTATCTTTCTTTTCTTCAGCCTTTCGTAGGCTTCATCGGTCTGCTGTTTTGACCATTTTGATATGGCTTCAGCAGTATCCATTTTTGCATCCACCAGCTCCCTTTTCTTTCTTTTATATTCAGCAGTTAAATCAGCAATGAGCTTTTCATATTTTTTCCAGTTAGGAGCATTCTTCTTCTTCGTAGGATCATTCTTAATCTTTTCAATCCTTTCTGCCTCACGCTTAAGAGCTACTACTGGCCATTCTTTGAACTGTTGTTCTTCAGCAGGATAGAATTTCTCTTTCAAGATGTAGGCTAGATATTGTTTTCTTAGCTCTTTCTTTTGATCAGCCTTTTCTTTGTTTAGGTCTTGTGCAAACCCTTCTATCTGCTTTACTTTTGTGAAGTAGAACTCCAGTCTTTTAGCTATGCCATCTTCGCTTAACTTATCTTTTTCACTGTCAACCTTGGCTTTTACTTTAGCCTGCCTTGCCTTGAGTTTGAGGTAGTCATCCATATCATCTGGTGGCATGTAGCCTATGAGTGAGAAGAATCTCCTTTTTGAAGGATCTTCTTCTGTATAGAATTGCCTCATCTCATTTTTTATGGCTTCAAGTTCCAGTGGATATTGTGCAGCATTAGGATCATGTATACCCTCATCGGCAGGTATTGGTTTTCTTTTTCTGTTGAAGAGCTTTGGCTGTGAAGTAGGAGAAGTGAGAGCAGTGGTGGATGACTGACTAACAGCTGTTGAAACAACTGGTGTCTCAACATCTGCTGTCATTACAACTGCTGATATGTCAGCAGTTGTCTTCTGCTTTTGAGCAGGGGATGGAAGTGGTGAGATAGTTTTTGATGGTGGTGTTGGTGGTGGTGACTCATCATCTGATATGAGATTCCTTCTCCTTTTTAATGAAGAAGGAGCAGATGATGTTTTGGATGAATCAATGGTTTGAATGATGGAAAGTGTCTGACAAACAACTGTTGAAACAACTGGTGCTTCAACCGCTGCTGTCATTACAACAGATGTTATAACATCTGTTGTCTTCTGTTTTATGACAGGAGGCAGTGGTAATGGTGTGATTGTAGAAGATGGTGGTAGAGCAGTAGTTGTAGTGGTGTGTGGTAGAGTGGTGTGTGTTGATGACATGGCAGCTGTTTGGCTACTGACAGCAATTTTTGTAACTACTGTTATATCAGCTGTTTGGCTAACAGGTTTTGAGACCTGTTTTTCTTTTTCTTTTTCTTTTTCAGGCTCAACATGAAGGCCATGTTCTATTCCCATCCTATTCATTTTTCCCAACAGCTTGTTATTCTCCCCCATTTTGGCATTATCTGAAAGGGGATTTACAAGAAAAGGTATGGAAGAAGGAACTTTTCCAGAAGCATTTTGAATGCTAGCCTTTATAGCCTTGATATCTGCTTGAGTGTCTTTAAATCTTGATTCAACCATGTTGGTCAGCATTTGTACTTGAATAGCATGCTTTTTGTCAGCCATAAGTTGCTGTGCTTCAAGCATGGGTTGAAAAATGTTCCAAAGCTCATTTTCAGCAAATGCATGTTGTGCAGGTGCTTGAGCAGGAACAGCAGTGGCTTGTGCTTTCTGAGCTTTTAAAATCTCTTGCACCAGCTCCTTTATTTCAGCAACTGATTCTTCAAGTTTATCAACTATGCTCGTCAATTCCCGATATTTTGAATCATCACCTACTTTAGTAGGATCATCTGAATCCCCACTAGCAGTGGTTATATCAATGTTTTACTTAGGAACTGAGTCCCAAAAGTCACCCATTGATGCACCTTGTTCTTGGTACTAGGGACTTCTTTCTTCAGCACTTGATAAACCTTTGATGGTGCCAATGGTTAGATCCAACTCACTGGTGGTTATCGAAGTTGCCATGGAAGAAATTGCCTTCAAGGGAGTCTGATTTATGAAACAACTGGCCAACTGGAGACCCGTTGGTCCACCAGTTGTAGTTGCTGCTCCACTTGAACTACCACCGAGAGTTACTTGTAACTCAGGGGGTGTAACCTCCTCAATTGTTGTCGGGATAGCAGGAGTAGTAGCATCAGACCCAGTCACTTGTGGATGTATGCTCTCATTGATAGGTGATAGAGAGGAACTGGTTTGTGTCTGAGCTATAGCAGCTACATGCAACAAAGGTAGCATGGATTGTGGCATTATGATTGGTGAGGGGATGGGAGTTGAAAGAGACATGTCCTTAGGATCAGGACTGAGGAAGATGGATCCAAGTGGATTCAGAGCTTCACATTGTGGTGTCCCTGTGCTTACAACCTGATCCTTTTGTGAGGATGCAGGAGGAGTTTTAGGCATGGGTTGAGATCTTTCTTCCAACTGCTGTGAGGAAGTAGCAGCAGTGGTTTGTGGTGACTTTTGTGTTGTCACAGGCATTTCCTCTGGGATCTCATCTTCCAGAGTTGCCTTTGTTTTGGGTTTGGTGGGTTTTCTGGATGTTTTTCTTTTGGTCTTTTTGGTTATGTCAGGTGTGGGTTTCAAAGCAGTGGTTGTGCTGCTATGATCACCTTGAGCAGTGGGCTCAGCAGCTGATACCTGAGGAGCAGTTGTAACCGCTAAAATCTGCTCAGGTATCCCTGCTTTTGTTTTTATTGGTGCCATCATCCTTGAAAATGTTTCTTTTGTTAAGCTTTTTATTTGACAATGAACACCTTGTATTGGCAAATTTTCATTTTCCTTTACAAATTTTTGTTTAAAGTAATAACTCAAAAATCTTGGAAAAAGTAAAAATGCTTTATTGTCAACATTTTTCACTAAGTCATTGAAGATTTCCTGGGAATAGTTGTAATCTTTGTTATTCAAAATGGCATACCCCAGGCATTGAATCTTCAATGGTATTTCGTTAAAAGATGTTGTTTTATTCGAAGCACACATTAGAAGTGTGTGAAATAAAAATCTGGGTGCAGATGGAAAATAACCCTTTTGTAGGGTATCTACCTTTGCCTGTTCTGCATAGCCCCTTTTCAGAAAATCAGTTTTTAACTCGTTTTTATCAAAAGAGAGTTTACCTTCCTGATCGTTGAGATTAAAAACTTCGGAGATCGACTGTGGGGTTATTTGAACTGCTTTACCCTGTATTGAGGAGTTAATGGCTATGACTTTTCTGTCTTGTTTTTCAAGCGACGCCTTTTTCCAAAACTCTCTCTGGGTTTGCAGATAGATGGGAGCATTTGCTGTCAACAAAGTTTTGTACTTTGATGCAGATAATGCATCAATGATGGTGTCAAAGGTGTGATTATCAGTAGGTTTTGTGAGTAAACCCAGATAGTTGTGAGATTGTTTGAATGGTATTTCGATGGGTTCTTCGGCCGTTTGAGCGACCTCTTTGGAAGGTGATGGTGATTTAGGCTTTGATTTTGATTTTGTCATTTTTGCGAAGAAGAACGAAAGAGGATTTTGGAGATTTTGAGAAGAAAGGTTGGAAACTGCTATGAGAAGAGAATTTTGGAATTCAATTCGACAGTGTAAAACCCTGTTTGGGGGTTTAGGGCAGGGTTTTATTTGAAAAAAAAATGATCGCTGATGTGGCAGCGGTTATTATGATCTGAGGGCTAAAAACTGACCATGTGTCAAACACTGATGAAGTAGATGAAGTATGGAGAACAGTTGTTTTAAGGGCCACTGACATATCAAGCATCCGTGGTTACAACGGTAAAAATTATGGGCAGTGGATGATTTTTACTATCAGTGGATATCATATCAGTAGATAAGACACTGATTTTGAGCATCAGTGTTTTTCAAGAAAATGAAGGAGCAGTGGTTAACTTTCAGAAGTGGACAGTGCTTAGAGATCAGACATTGGAACAAAACAGTGGTTAAGGTAAATGGTACAGAACTGAAGGACAGGTGTTTCAGCAACAGTTTTAAAAATTTTCATACAGGGTTTTGCCAAATGTCAATTTTGAATGACAGTGGTTTAATTTCCCAGATTATGAAAACTTTTTACTAAAGCAACTCATTCTCGTTTAATATTCAATCAAAGCATGAGTACCCTAGTAATTCAAGCACCGTTTGCAATCAATCTTTGATAAAGATTTAGGAACAAAACTGAGTAAGACATGACCCTGACATATATATATATACCATTTCCTTTTGACCCATTTAACAGGTCAGTGATACCAACAAAAATAAGGTACAACATCCTGACAGGAACTGAAACTATTGCTAAACAAAAACAAGCAGAAGTTCCAAATATATTATTCCAAAAAAAATGAACAATATATCCTGGTTATTCGAGAAGATCCTTATTTTTTTAAAATGTTTAAGGGATTTTCTGAGGACAGCATCAAAAAGGATCTGGTATACTTCCAATAAACTACAAATCAAATCATTCTCAAGTTTTTGAAAATGGTCAGTGGTTTTGACAATAATGGTAGGAACCTTTTGGATACATTTTGACCATTGTTGAAACCATTTTCTATGTCAGTTGATTGCAAACCTGAGGACACATGGAGAAAATGTTTGAACATTTGTCTAGTCCTCTTTGGAGTTCATTTACTGGAATCAAAACCTTTTTCTGAACAGATAAATGCACATAGTTGCTTAATTACCATTATTACCCTAAACTTTGACTCTTAAGTGTTTTAAGTTTATTCCCTTTTCTTCTGAATTCAAAAGTTTTGAGATAAACACACTTCAGAGTTTTTGTGAATATTAGTCCAAAATCATTTTCAGTAATGTTTTGAAAGACTTGGTCAGGTTTTCACAAGTTTTTCACCCAATCTCACATTACATATGATACGGACTATGTTGACCCTTATTTTCTTAATGTATTTGATCATAGTTGATTTTTGTCCTTTTTAGGAACTCAACCTGTTTTCAACACATAAGATCTAAATAACTAAAGTTTTAATTTCCCTCTTTTTGTGTTAACAAAACAACAATGCTTTTATGAACATAGGTTTTGTTAATCTGAGGTTTGTACTTTAGTCTTTAATGAAAACATCACATATTACACATCAACAGTTTAAATCAATTTAGAAAATAAAAATAAAAATAATCTCATGGTTTAACAGATATTGCTTTCAGATCTAGAAACCATGAGTGTCTTGTGCATGAATTTACTTGTTGTGTGAAATTTGTGAGTCATATGACATCTTGGTTGATTTACAGAGTTTTTGAATAACCATTTTGAGCATGATTTACACAGTACTCTGTTTTTCAACTAAATACAACCAACCTTAGTATCAATGAATTTTGAGCCGAACTGTTATGTCAAATTGATTGTTAGATCGAATTTGACTGTCCAAGCTCTGATACCAATTGTTAGGATCGGAGGCTCTCATGATAGTGTTTGTTTGTTTAAAATGAATGATCAACGAATATTAAAACATGTTAGGTGCAGCGGAAATGAAAACAAACTTTGTAAACACAATCAAAGGAGAAAATAGTTTGATAAACAATTGCTTCACATAGAGTCAAAAGATTACAAATCAAAGCAAAAGATTACAAATCAAAGCAAAAGATTACAGACATGTTTACAAACTATACTCCCCCTCAGCCTGATGCCCCAAGGTTGGTTGCACACAAGATGAAAGGATTAGACATGAGGAGAAGAACTCGCTCAGTCAATCAAATGTAACAGTACAGGGTACTGATACATTTATAGGCAAACCAAACCACTGAGGTATCTCAGCTGACGCCACCATGAAAGCGATGTCTAACAGCCTAACAACCTGTATCTACTCTTCTTACATAAACACTGCTAACCTAACCACTGACTATACATAAAACAAATATTTCACTAAACAGCTGCTTTCTCTTTATGTCAGTGCTTTCCTCAAGGTTGATCAGTCCTTGACTGGGCAGTGCTTTATCATCAGTAGATAGGACCAGCAGTGTTGGAAACTTCAGGGTTTACATCAGCAGTTGAAAGGGCAGCAGCAGTTGTATATGGACAGTGGATAGATACCATCAGTTGTTATAAATCACTTTCAAGGGGAGAGCAAAGTGTAAACTGCTGCTTATTGTGAATCCTCTGTTGTGACCTGGTATTGGCTTTACATTATCTGTTCCTCTGTTAGGGTTCAATCCCAACACTCAATTTCTCATCTTTTTCTGCACATTGCTTGCAAGATTCTGAAGACTTTGAGCAAGGCTTGATGACTTCCACAAACTTTTCAACTTCGATTATTTTCTCCACTTCAACAACTTTTTCAATCTCAATCACCTTTTCTGTTTCAACTATTTCCTCAGCTTTAACTTCTTCATTTTGAACAGTCTCTTCTTTTTTATCAACACTTTCATTCTTCATTTTCTTTTGTTCTTTTGCTGCTCGTCTCTCCTTCAGCTTCTCCAAGCGATCTGCAAAATAAAATTGAAAACTTTCAGGAGATAGATGAGTTTTTGCAACATTAATATGTCTTTCTTCCTCATCATCACCACTGTCATTAGTTGGTGATTGATCAAAATCTATTTCCTTCTCAGAACTCTCATTTGAAGAACTAGAATCAGATGGTGTTTGATCAAAATTTAACGTCTTTTCAGAACTCTCATCTGAAGAACCAGAATCTGATGATGTTTGATCAACATTAGTTGCTTCTTCTGAACTTTCATCGGATGAAACAAATTCTTCTTCTTTATTCTTCTCATGAACACCAATCGTTTTCATCCATTCAGTAAACAAATCCGGTTCTTGAACTATCTTTACAATGAAAGCTTTAAAATTCCCATTCTCATCTGCAAACTGATCCCAGCTGAAACCCTCAGGTAATTTTTCATCATCTTGATTTATTAAACAAGATTTACTATCAGCTGAAATATACTTGTTCCAATTGAATACTGGAGCCATTTTCTCATCATCTTGATCAATAATACCAGAATAAGCTTTCTTATTTGCATCTTCGATCAATTTCCCATGAGCAGTTTGTGCTTCTTTTTGTTGATATGGTTGATGAGCAACTTGTTGATATATGGCTTTCCGATAGTAATCATCTTTACCAAAAGGATTCTTTGCTCCACTAACCTCCTGATTTTTGCATTCTCTTTTGAAAAGACCTTTCTCCCTGCATCAAAAACAAGTAACTTTAGATTTATCAAAACCCAAAGTAGACACATGTGCATCCAGAAAATCATTTCTCCCTGTTATCATTTTAAACTTTTCTGTTCTCCTCAATACACTTGCTAGACACCATTTGATGTCCATAAGCTCCATCTCTTCAGCGTCTATCTGATCGTAATCCTCTTTTGTCAGCATAGGATTTCCGATCCTCCCCGCAACCAAACCTTCATAGGATTGTAGCACAGTTGCAAGTAACGCCATATGATCTTTTGCAATTTCTTCAGAAAAACTTTGACCATCTGGAAGATTCAATGCAATGTTGCACTGTATCACACAAACATTTCCACTTTTTGAACTTTGAGAATGAAAACTTGAAGTTGAACTCTTCGGATTAACATTTGGATATGAAGAAAATCCACTACTGCTGTTTAGAATATGTTCAACATTTCCAGATAAATCTCCAGCACTAAAAGCAGTTTGAATCTTTGGACTCTTTTCAACCTCTTGAACATTGCCTTTGTAATACATCTTCACATCTTGTTGATTACTTGGATTATTCATCCTTGAAATCTTTTGCTGTTCACGATCTTGACCTTCAATCTTCTCGATGAACTGAGATATTGTTAAACCATCATAAACTCCGGTGTTCTTTAAGATCATCAAGAATGTACCCCACTCTTTCTGAGGTAAAGCATCAGCCAATTTGTCTACCCATTCTTCACGATCTTTGGTTATGCTTAGCAACGACATAGAACGCACTAAGTGGCAATATCGTTCAATCAATTTCTTTGTGTCTTCACCTGGCAAACTTGTGAATAAATCAAATTCTTTCTTAAGCAATGCCTTTTTTACTTTTTATCATCTTCTCACTTCCCTCAAATTTGATTTTAAGAGCATCCCAAATTGATTTTGAAGTTTTGTCATGTTGAAGTAATACAAAGATGTCTTCTTTAATAGCTTGCTGAAGCAGACTAATCATCATTTTTTCAGCCCTGTACATGTCTCGTTCTTTATCATTGAATTCAGAAATTTCTTTCTCAACTTGCAGATCAGTACGTGGTAGAACATATTTCTTCAAAATACACTCCCAAGATCTCAAGTGATTAGCTTGAACCCAGTTTTCAAACCGATCTTTCCATCCGTAATACTCCTCAATGCTCATCAGCTTTGGGGGTTTTTGCGTAGTTCCAGTTTCATTTTCCAAGTTCATGTTTTGAGCAATGGTAGCCGGAGTAGTCGGGGATGTTGCAAATGCGTTGTAAAATTCTTCACTCATGATTCCGTAAAATTTTTCACAAAACAGGTACTTTCAAGCGAAATAAGATCTCAAGCGAAATTACCTGCACACAACTTCAAGTGAAATAAAAAATTTTAAGCTGAAAAAGTATTTTCAAGTGAAATCAAATAAATTTCAAGCGAAAACACCTTCACAAGCGAAATCTCTTATTTCGCTTGAAATTATCACAACTCTTCAAGCGAAATTAGATAGTACGTTCGAGCGAAATATGGTTTTTAGTTCATTTTTATCTGATTTAGTCCGAATTTTGATATGATATTCTCAAGGGTTTGTTAAAACCCAATTTCGCTTAAGCTGTGAAAAATTCAGGTCATTTTAACCGTTAAAAGTTGTCCAATTGATACAAGAAGATGTAGATGAAAGAAAATGAGATGAAATCAGGCTGAAATCTGCAGAACTCTTCCTCTTGTGCTCTGATACCACTTGTAGGATCATTGTTGGACCCGAAATGAGTCGTTCAGAGGCGTTCTACTCAAAATGAAAGGAGGAAACAGACATAATGAGTTGAATTCAGCTAGATCTTCACTTAAACTGTCTTATATATTGATTCTGAAATGTTTACAATCCTGAAGACACTTCGACCAAGCTTCGCTGTCGGAAACAAGAGCATTCAAGAACTACTGAAGCGAAATCACATCACCCTTATATATAGACTGCCTGATTTCACTTGAAACAACTTCAAGCGAAATCTTATTACAAGCGAAATTAGAACAATTCACACTCAAGAGAAATAACAATGAAATTCCAAGCTAAATCTCATGATTCAAGCGAAATAAGCTTTATGTCTTGTTTTCTTGAACTTTGTGCCATGAACAATGCAAGACTTGACACAAGACGAAGTCAGTAGACGTATGCACTAACAAGCAAGAGTATTCAGGATATTTCGATTGTTTGGGATTATCCAGAGGCGTTTCCTGATAAACTGCCTGGTTTGCCTCCAGTTCGTCAAGTCAATTTTCATTTTGACCTTGTACCCAATGCCAACCCAATTGCGAAAGAACCTTATCGCCTTGCACCGTCTGAGATGCAAGAATTATCGAAATAGCTTCAAGAGTTATCTGATAAAGGATTCATCCGATCAAATTATTCACCCTAGGGGAGCTCCTGTCCTCTTTGTGAAGAAGAAATATGGATCTTTTCGAATGTGTATCGATTATCGTAAGCTTAATAAGCTTACCATCAAGGATCGATATCCCCTACCTCGAATCGATGATCTCTTTGATCAGCTGCAAGGTGCTACCTGTTTTTCCAAGATCGATCTGCGTTCTGGGTATCATCAGCTTCGTGTATTCAAAGAAGATATTCCCAAGCCTGCTTTCCACACAAGATAAGGGCATTATGAGTTCACTGTCATGCCTTTTGGTTTGACGAATGCCCCAGCTATCTTCATGGACTTAATGAATAGGGTCTGTAAACCTTATTTAGATAAGTTCATTATTGTGTTCATCGACGATATCCTTGATTATTCGAAGTCTCGAGCTGATCACGAGCAACACCGTCGTTTGACTTTGGAACTCCTGAGGAAGGAACAACTTTTTGCTAAATTCTCCAAGTGTGAATTTTGGCCTAAAGAAGTTAAGTTTTTGGGTCATATAGTCAATGATCAGAGTATTCATGTGGATCCATCCAAGTTTATTGCAATTAAGGATTGGAATACACCAACGACACCTACAGAAATTCGTTCTTTTCTTGGTCTCGCTGGTTATTATCGTCATTTTATTTCGAACTCCTTGAAGATCGCGGTGCCACTCACTGCTTTGACTCAGAAGAATAAGCCTTTGGAGTGGGGATCTAAGCAAGAAGAAGCGTTCCAAACACTGAAACGGAAGCTATGTGATGCTCCTGTTTTGTCCTTGTCCAATGGAAACGATGATTACGTTGTCTTTTGTGACGCGTCGAATCTAGGCCTTAGTTGTGTTCTTATGCAATGAGGTAAAGTCATAGCATATGCGTCAAGACAGTTGAAAGTTCACGAGAAGAACTACACAACTCATGATCTTGAGTTAGGTGTTGTGGTATTTGCTCTCAAAATCTGGAGACACTACCTCTATGGAACGAAGTGTGTGGTTTTCACAAGACCACAAAAGTCTCCAGCACATTCTTAATCAGAAGGAGCTGAACATGAGGCAGCGACAATCGGTTGAGCTCTTGAACGATTACGATTTCGAGATTCGCTACCTTCCTGGTAAGGCGAATGTCGTAGCCGATGCGCTTGGTCGAAAGGAGCGAGTCAAGCTTCATTCTGTTCAAACTCTATCTGATATTCAATCTCATGTCCTTCAAGCACAACGATTTTGTGTAAACGAAGGCTTATTGAAATATGAGCTACCACTTCAACTCGAGCTTAAACTCGAAACGAAAGGCCGATGGGTTGCTCTTTTTTAAGAATCCTTGTGGATGATTATCGCTCAAATCGGAGCCCTGATTGGATTCCTTGTACACCTTAATATGTACATTACAACTCAATAAGGACAAACCGAATTGCTATTAAGATCTTCCTATCTTCATAGTTAGATTCTTGAAAATATTTATAGTGCCAAATGAAATCCACGGATTGGATTCCTGGTATGCTTTAAATACCCGTGTCCAAAGATAACAAATTAAAGGTCAAGTTAAACGATTAATGCGATTATGTGTTTATGTGTTCTCTTTTATTATGTGATCCGATTCTCGTTAATCAAATCCTCGTAGAATCTTCCATATCTTCATATGAGGGATTCATAGTAGGATATTCAAAAGGTACCACCCTAAATCCTTAATGGGCTTCTACGTGGTAGTTAAGACCCTTAGAATATATAGTACCATTCCATGATTCAAAGGAGACCCCTTGAGTGGTCTAGTTAAAGATTGATTCAGAATCTGATTAAGAATGGCATGTGATGATACAGCTGAAAGGACCCTATGGTGGTCCAGTCACACTCATCACAGGTTCATTCATTTGGTTTTCCCCTACACAGTATCAAATGCACTGTGTGGACTATGCAAGGAATTACGTAATTATGGACGCGTACATAATTATAAAAATTCAGTGCATGGAAACCACAATAAGATTTATCATGTGTAAGAACCAATAGTGACAACAATAACGAAACGTGAACAATGTAATGGAGGTACGGTGGACGCACCAATGGTGCTTCATATACTTGTATATAAGTGTCCCTCTTACATTCCAAGAAAAATGTTATTTAAAGTTACTAGAAGTTCGGAACTCTAACCAGTGTTGTTTTATCTTTTCGACTTCATGTTTCAAGCTCTCACAAGTTTCCTCTAAATAAATTTCGGGACGAAATTTCCTGAAGTAGGGGAGACTGTAACATCTGTGCCTCCATGACCATCAAACAAATACCAAATCAATGAAATATTGTATTTCATACTTGGGATTTGTATAAATATGTGTACCATTTGCACATATCAATTCTTGTTCGATTTCGAGCTCTAAATCCCTTTCTAGAAAGTTATACGCGAACTGGTGCGTAAACGTAATCAGTTTAATGCGACGAACACTCCGGAATAGTGACATAGGCTTAACATACCTTAAATAACCTCTACATAAATTAGAAATAAGTTTTGGAGGGTTTGGTGTGTCGAAATCATGTTTATTCGCTTACAGGCACTAATTTCGACAAACTACGAAAGTATGCCGATTCGTACTGTAACAAACATTCCAGAACTTGATCATAAGTTAAGCATACCCTAAATATCCTTTACATATCTTAGAAATAGGCTTTGAGGGGTTCGGTATGCTAAAACAAACTTTATTGATCAATAGGGACTAAAAGCGTCAAAAAGTGCATAAGTTTGCATTTTCGCGCATATCTCGCGTTCTGAATATATCCGGACATCCAAAACTTTATGTAATCATTAAAATATTTTATTTTAGTGATTGGCATGATAAAATTCCATTCGTCGCGTAATTTGGATCATTTTTCGCATCCGTTCGTGTTTCATCGTAATTAACCGAACAACGCAACCGTACGACCAAACGAACCGAAATCCAAGATATTTTTTAGCATGTTTTGAGTTCCCTATACTTTAACTTCATTTTAGAGCTATGAAATGAAGTTAACGGGGCTTAAACATGTCAAAAATGAGCCGAAATGCAAGATTCTGAAGTTCAGGGACCAAAATTGTCTTTCTGCCATAGTTATCTTAGGAAGGAACCAAAATGAAAAATCTAAATTCCAGCTTGTTCCAGCTGTTCCGCTCATTTGCACATGGTTTTAATGAAACTATGGGCTCCCATGGTTTCACAAAACCATGGGCACATGTGTACGGATGAGAGCGAAGCTCGTTTTACGATGAACGATCCTAACGGTTCTAGTTTTCCTATAAATAGCTACACCCATTCACTTGCAAAACCCACATTGATATGATTTTGGCCCTCTAAGTTGGAGTGAACACTTCATACCTAAGGGTAAACCGGATCAAAGCTTGCGGGGACCTTTTGTAAGTATTCTTTCGTTCTTTTATCGCTTTTCAAAGTCAAACTGCGTTTGACTTTCTGCATTGTCTAGTTTATGGTCAATGCGAAGTTCATTTTAACTTCATAACGTGAGCGTAATCACGATGGTTATAGTCCCTAGTGACTATACCTACTGATTACCACGTTATCCAGGTGTAGTTACGAGTCGTAGTTTCGGCCAAAATGCGCATTCTTGCGTATTTTGTAACCAAACTACTTATAGGTATCAAAACCGTTTGTTTTGATACCAAACCTATTTTCTACCTTAGTTAAACATGTTTCGACATGTTTAGCTCGTCACTTTTTAGATTAGTGCTTGTGTAGAGTCGTAAGTCAAGCAGACTAAACACCCGCTTAGACTTTCGAACACGACCCGTTTGGTCGATCATTAGGATCCGACCAAGCATGTTTAGTGACCATAGTTGTATAGGGAATAACCTTCCAAGTTTATACCTTATGGTCACTTAGGTTAATTAGTTGTATGATAGGTAATTTATATGCCTTAGGTAAATGACCAAAATGCCCTTTTCATACATAATTGGTAATTAAGCATATGAAACATAAACTTTTGTAACATAACTGATTATGTAACATATTTAAACATGTACTTGTCATAGGACTAGTTAGACGTCTCGAACACGCTTTGCGCGAACGACACGTTAAAGTAGCGTAAGCTACCTTAATGGGTCACAATGGATCGAAAGCACTTAGGTTAGGTTTCGATTTAGAATGTAGACTTTGTTAAACCATGTCATATGAGTTCCAATACTCATTTGGTTTACAAAACCTCATCCTATCCGATCTTCCAACTTAGGTCCGGTTTATTTATATAGTTACTAGGTTGCCGATTGATTCCGTGCTCCCTCTAGCTTGCTTGGTTGTTGTCCAAGACCTCTAAGCATTCTCAGGTGAGTACATAGTTCCCCTATTTTACCGTTTTCAATTGTTTTGGGGTGATTAATATATGCTAAATGTTTTCGAGGTTATAACGATGGTTTTCAAAACGATTTTCGATATTATAACAATGGTTTCAAAAACGATTAAAATGGTTTATATTAAATTAATAACGATTTCGATAAAGTAAACAAACTTGTTGGTTGTATTTACACAACGAATAATATCCATTAGTTTTGGCCGAACCGACCAGTATTAGGTTATGGTACCATAGGATCTGACAAATCCCGTTATCAGACTGCACCCATGGTTATGTGTGGGTTAGGTGGGTAACGACTGAATCTGTGATTGTTAATTTACCCTTTGGTGGTTTATTAATGCGAGAAGCGATAGGCGAGTTGTGAAGGTTTGGATGTTACTAACGAGACAATCAAAAGTAGTTTTCACGATTTAAAACGAGAATGATTTAAACGACTAAAGTGATTTTTAACGAATTAAACGATTTGGGTAAACGATTGGTTTTTAGTTAGTGTTTAGATAACGGGACGGGTGTAATGTGATGAAAGCATGGTGGATACGCCGCTGGTACTTCCTATATATATATATGTTTTTATTGTATTACATACGGTGGCGTTATTTGGTTCTCTTGGGTAAACGATTTTGAAACGATGTCACACAAACGAGGTTTTCGAAATGATATAAACAATACGAGTTTTATTAACGAGATTTATTAACGAGTTTTATTAACGAGAATTATTAACGAGTTTTATTAATGAATTTTATTAAATAAATGTTTTGGGTTCAGAATCATGGCTACGAGATTTTATAAATTATACCAACTTGATTTGAGTTGGTTAATTATGTCACAATACAATACATTTCAAAAACAAGGTTTTTAATTAAGTATTGCAACATGTAAACTAGCCATGAATCCGACACTCTCAAAAACCTATGTACTCACCAGCATTTCTTTGCTGACTTTGTTTTCACATATGTTTCAGGTGTTGTTGAATGATGTTGATTGCTAGGATGCATGCTCACTTAGGACTGGACGAGGCCTTAGTGACTTAATAACAATGATAGACTACGTTTAAATTGTTTATTTAGATTTCCAGACGATGTAAATATTTAATGTTTAATAAATCGAAACTTCAAATTTCCGTGTGTTTTAAAACAATGATTCTGTTACAACACTCCCCGACGATTCCGCCGCGATTTGTTGTTTTACGCGGTCGGGGTGTGACAGATACCGACATTATTTTTACACATTTTTTGTCACACCCCCAAAATCCACCTGCGGAGTATCACCGCTTGGAGGCGTGACTGACCAGGATCAAACCACTAATCATATCGAACAAGTATATAATTAATTGTAAAAGTCCAACCAACATGATTAGTGTCCAAAAACAAACATAGTTAAGTTACGAGCGGAAGCATAATGTTTAAAACCAAATCAAGTGTTCAATTATCCAAATGTTTAACATGGCACACAGCTGTCCATGTCCCACAACGACTCTCCCTTGTGCAAGCTCCAGCTAAGTACCTATAGACCTCCAAAGCATGTAGTAACGAGTCAACAACTAGTTGAGTGAGTTCACGGTTGGGTGTTCGTTTTAAGTTGTTCCAAAAACAGTTTTCCTTTAGCTGGCGTTCCTGCCGTGGGGGTTACCCCATAGTTGAAAACGTGACATGTTTAACCCTTTGTTTAACCCATTTACTCTGGCAATCCTGCCGTGGGGGCTACCCCATGGTAGTTATCTGGCATTTCGGCCGTGGGGGCTACCCCATGTATACACTAGACTCGTTACCATATCGACTACTGACTGAAGTCATGTTTATGTGCCCTGAAACTGTCAATGTCTATCAGCATTGACGTGCCCCAGATCCATTAGTTCACGCTCGTCCTCTGCGGCACGGTGTGAGGCTTGTCAGACCTAAATAGCGCTATCTAACTAATGACCCGCTCGCCATTGGCTCGGCGATTAAGTCGATATAAAAAGGAGGGACTTCGTGATAGAGAGTTTTGGTCTAGTAAAGTTATCTGTCCGTGAGGACGAGGAATTACATTCCTGAACCATTACTGTCCTACCCAAGAAAGGACGAGGAATCCATATTCCTTAACCCCATTCCCAACCCCTGGGAATCCCATGCTTTGTAGAGTGTGAACTCACCTTGGTTTGCTCGGCAGATTACACAGAAAGGTCACGTCTAATTGCTAGTGGTCAACCACGTCCTAACATGGTTATTATACAAGTCAGGTTCACGTTCGAGTTAAGCACATAAGTATCACGTGGATAGCAAATAAGAAACACTTAAGGATCATGGCATCATGCAACATCACGCTCAACAGTTAAACATATTCAACTTGTGAAATTAAGTGATTGGGCTCGCACAAGTCTAATGACCTTGTGCGAGTCATTCGTTGAAGCCCAATAATACCCGGCCCAATAACAAGAAACCCAACCAAAACCATAATATAAACACGGCCCAACAAACATGTAAACAATCTTGTGCGGTCATAACCCCTTGTGCGATTGGACTTATCCGGCCCAACCACTTACCCGGCCCAACAGTTAAGTCATCACACATCACACGCGGCCCAGCAGCCTTGTGCGACGGGGAAATCCCTTGTGCGACTGGGGACCCTTTGTACGACTGGACTTGTGTGTTCGGTCTTGTGCGACCGGACTCCTTGTGTGAGTGGACCTCTTGTACGACCAAGAGGTCTTGTGCGATCAGATTAATACTTCCGAAAAATCATACCAATCAGTTACAATATTCCTTGATTTCCAAATTTATCTATTATCAATTAACACATTCCAACAATTCTAATCCACCAACAATCGATCAAACTAGCCATTTAACAGTTTAAATCATATGAACCCTAAATAATCAAAACATGAACATTAATCATAATTATCTACACAATTTATTTTCTTGATTGCTAGCATTCATGCTAATAATTCCACTATCAATTCAATCGTACAACACAGCCGATTCATTGAAATCGATTAACACATCAACAACCCGAAACATAAACATATCAGCCGATTAATATCAATTCCAAATCATGCTAGCACCACGTCAACCATTCGGATTCAAACACGTATATTGCAGATTACATTCATCCATACTAACACCACAATACATTATTATGAAATCATTAATCTCATCATAATCAACCTACATGTGAGCCGATTTAACAAGAACACTATCAATCAACATCATCATCAATCATATCAAGCATATATAACAATCACCATAAAATCATCAACCAATAGTTAACATACTAACCGAATAGAGAAGGAGCAAGGATTGATTCGAACAAGCAAGTGATCCGAATCCTATGATCTTCGATAGAGAGAGAGAGTGTGGCTGCCTTTGCGTTCGTGAGGGAGAGAGAGAATAGCTAGGGTTTGTGGGTTTGTTGTGAGATTGCAAGTAATGAGAAAGCAATTCCCTAAAGGTGTGTGTGTGTAAACATGGAGTGGGCCGAACCCTTTACTTGGCTGCCCATTCGGTTCAACCCAAGAGAAGTGGGCCGAGAATAGTTAAGCCCAAAGGCTTGTGCGTTCGGATGTCTATTGTGCGATCGGGTGGGTGTTGTACGACTATGTCATACATACATACAACACAACATATATTCACATAACATTTAACACAAAGTCACATATAATCTCATTAATTCGACATAACAAATAGTTACACCAAGTTCAAATACGTTACATCAAGTACGTTGATAAGTTCGGAAATACGAGTTGTCACATTATCCCCAAGTTGAAAGAAATTTCGTCCCGAAATTTAGCACGTACTCACTGAGGGAGCTAGTTAAGTTGCATGGTTTTCCTGGTTTTCCTGGGGTGTCACATCCTCCCCCCGTTGATCTGGAATTTCGTCCCGAAATTCCGTAGCTTCAGCCTCAGTAGTGGTTGTACCGGTTACGAACAGTTGGGGATACTTTTGTTTCATCTGATCTTCGCGCTCCCAGGTGAACTCTGGGCCGCGACGTGAGTTCCAACGAACTCGAACAAGAGGTATTCTAGTATGCTTGAGGACCTTAACATCCCGGTCCGTGATTTCAACAGGTTCCTCGACGAATCGCAACTGCTCGTCGATCGTGAGCTCCTTCAAAGGAACTACGTGGGGCTCATCTGATAAACACTTCTTCAGGTTTGACACGTGGAAAACATTGTGAACTGCACTGAGTTCTGCTGGTAAATTCAGTCTGTAGGCCACCTTGCCTATTTTCTCAATGACTTCGAAGGGTCCAACGTATCGTGGATTAAGTTTGCCCCGTTTGCCAAAACGAACCACACCCTTCCAGGGTGAAACTTTGAGTAGCGCTCGATCCCCAACCTGGAATTCGAGTAATTTTCTATCCTTATCGGCGTAGACTTTCTGACGCTCACGAGCTGCCGCCATTCGTTGTCGTATCTGAGCAATTTTCTCTGTTGTGTCAACTACATATTCTGGACCAATAATCTGACTATCCCCCACCTCTGCCCAACAAAGAGGTGACCGGCATTTACGCCCGTACAATGCCTCAAACGGAGCAGCTTTAATGCTGGTGTGGTAGCTATTGTTGTACGAAAATTCCACAAGTGGCAGATGCTTTTCCCAGCCGTTGCCAAAGTCAATTACACATGCCCTAAGCATGTCTTCGAGAGTCTGGATGGTACGTTCCGACTGTCCATCCGTTTGCGGGTGATAAGCTGTGCTCATGTCTAACCTTGAGCCAAAGGACTTGTGCATTGCTTGCCACAATTCTGATGTAAAACGTGCATCTCGATCCGAGATGATAGAGGTGGGCACCCCGTGCCTCGAGACAACTTCCTTTAGGTATACTTCTGCTAGATTGGAGAACTTATCCGTTTCTTTGATAGCCAGGAAGTGAGCAGACTTTGTGAGTCGATCTACGATCACCCAAATAGTATCGTTACCACGTTGCGATCTGGGCAGGCCAGTAACAAAATCCATGGAAATTTGCTCCCATTTCCATTGTGGTATCTCTGGTTGTTGAAGTGGACCTGAAGGTTTCTGATATTCCGCCTTGACTCTTGCACAAGTCAAGCACTTGCTAACGTATGTTGCTATGTGTGCCTTCATGCTAGGCCACCAGTATGTGGATTTGATGTCGTGGTACATTTTATCCGAACCAGGGTGCACTGAGTAGCGAGACTTGTGTGCCTCATCCATCACAAGCTCTCGTAAGTTGCCATCAGATGGGACCCAAATGCGTCCCGTGACGTAGTAGGCACCGTCTTCCTTCTGTTCTAAGCGTTGCCTCGAGCCGCGTAGGGCTTCAGCCCTGACGTTTTCTGGTTTCAATGCTTCTACCTGAGCATTTCGTATTTGAGAAGGAAGACTAGACTGTATAGTAAGTTGTAAAGCTCGCACGCGCTTGGGCGCGGTGTCCTTTCGACTGAGGGCGTCAGCCACAACATTGGCTTTACCCGGGTGATACCTGATCGAGCATTCGTAATCATTCAGCAGTTCGACCCATCGTCGCTGTCGCATGTTGAGTTCCTTCTGTTGGAAGATGTGCTCAAGGCTTCTGTGGTCAGTGTAGATAGCACACTTGGTGCCATACAAGTAGTGTCGCCATATCTTAAGCGCAAAAACAACCGCTCCCAGCTCTAGATCGTGTGTAGTGTAGTTCTTTTCATGAACCTTAAGTTGGCGCGAAGCGTAGGCTATAACCTTATCCCGCTGCATTAAAACACAACCAAGACCCTGAATAGATGCGTCACAGTAAACCACGAAGTCGTCTGTGCCCTCTGGCAATGAAAGGATAGGTGCACTGCAAAGTCTATCCTTTAGGTGCTGAAACGCTAACTCCTGTGCGTTTCCCCAACGATAAACAACGCCCTTCTGCGTTAGTGAAGTAAGAGGCTGAGCAATCTTAGAAAAATCCTTGATAAATCTCCTGTAGTAACCTGCCAATCCCAAGAATTGGCGAATTTCCGTTGGCGTGCGAGGTGCAGGCCAGCTCTTGATCGATTCTACCTTGGATGGATCAACGTGAATCCCATCCTTGTTCACCACGTGGCCTAAGAAATGGACTTCACGAAGCCAGAAGTCACATTTTGAAAACTTGGCGTACAACTGTTCCCTTCGAAGTAGTTCCAAAATAAGCCGTAAGTGTTGCTCATGTTCCTCCCGACTCTTCGAATAGATCAGGATGTCATCAATGAAGACAATAACGAATTTGTCTAAGTAGGGCTTGCACACTCTATTCATCAAGTCCATGAAGACCGCTGGTGCGTTTGTCATCCCAAAAGGCATGACCAAAAACTCATAGTGGCCATAACGGGTTCTGAAGGCTGTTTTGGAGACGTCCTCTTCTCGGACTCTCAGCTGGTGATACCCTGATCTCAAGTCAATCTTTGAATAGTAGCTCGACCCTTGCAACTGGTCGAACAAGTCGTCAATGCGTGGAAGAGGGTAGCGGTTCTTCACAGTCACCTTGTTCAGTTCACGGTAGTCGATGCACATTCTGAACGTACCGTCTTTCTTCTTCACAAATAGCACTGGAGCTCCCCAGGGTGAAGAACTAGGACGAATAAAACCCTTATCTAAGAGTTCTTGTAATTGCGTAGATAGTTCTTTCAACTCTGATGGAGCTAAACGATACGGTGCACGAGCTATAGGCGCTGCTCCAGGAGCTAGCTCGATTTGAAACTCGACCTGGCGATGAGGCGGGAGGCCAGGTAGTTCTTCAGGAAATACCTCAGGATAATTGCGTACAACTGGAAAGTCTTCTATCTTTTTCTCTTTCTTCGAGGTGTCAGTAACAAGAGCCAGAAAGGCAGTGTGGCCCTTACGCAAACACTTTTGAGCCTTAAGGGAAGAAATGATGCTCGTAACAGCACCACTCTTGTCGCCACGAATCATAAGAGGTTCCTCACCTGGGCACGGAATACGGACAATCTTTTCGTTGCAAAGAATCTCAGCTTGGTGTTGGGATAACCAGTCCATCCCAATGACAACGTCGAAACTACCCAGAGTGATAGGAAGGAGGTCGATTGAGAAAGTGTGATCAGCAAGAACGAGATTACAACCCTTGACTATGTGTGTGACCTCTAAACTCTTACCATTAGCTAACTCTACATCGTGTTTGAGGTTCAAAGGTGTTGGGGTACGCTTAAGCAGTTGACTAACGTTTTGAGACACATAACTAGTATCAGCACCCGAATCAAATAAGACAGTAACGTAAAAGTCGTCGAGAAGGAACTAACCCGTCACAACATTGGGATCATTCCTTGCTTCTCCATTGCCAATAACAAACGCACGGCCCCTTGCTCCATTACCATTGTTACCCCCGTTGTTCCCATTCCCCTGATTGTTATTGTTGTTCTGGTTCCTGTTCAGCTGGGGACAATCTCTCTTGAAGTGGCCTTCAGCTCCACACTGAAAGCACCCCTTGTTGTTACCCTGCGGCTGCTGTTGCTGGCGTTGATTCTGTTGATCTTGCGGTTGCTGTCGATTCTGGTTTGCTGGGTATAAGCTTCTACAATCCTTTGCCGCATGGCCTGGCTTGTTGCACCGATGACAGTTACCCCTGGTGCATGGCCCGCGATGATGCAAGTTGCAACGATTACATTTGGGGTGATTTCCTTTGTATCCACCCTGACTTTGGCTACCTGACGAATGCTGACTAGGACTCTTATACTCTTCAGTTCTTCTCTGCTGCGACTGGGATTGAACAGAAGTCGAACCTCTGCTTGAAGCCCCATCCCATTTTCGTTTGTTATCACTGGAAGGTTCAGAGGTAGCTGTAGCACTAATGCGTTTTGGTAGCTTGTTCTGCTCCACCGCCTGATCAGTGAGACGGTGAGCCAACTGAACGACCTGCTGGTAGGTGGCGAGGTTTGCTGATGTCACATGACTTTGGATTTCTGGTTTCAGACCCTTAAGATATAGTTCGATACGCTTAATTGGAGGGTCCACCATAGTAGGACACAGTAGTGCAAGCTCATTCGATCTCTTAGTATATGCCTCAATTTCCGACCCCGTCATCTTGAGGTTGAAGAACTCAACTTCCAGCTTATGTATGTCGTCACGACTGCAGTATTCTTCCTTGATCATCTCTTTGAAATTGTTCCATGGGGTGGCGTTAGCAGCAACCAACCCCAGCATTTGCACTTGGGCGTTCCACCATGTGATGTCACACCCTGGCTTTGCGGAAGCATGGTTAATTTTGGTGTGACTTCTTAATACCATAGCTTAATCATACCAAAGCTATATGAGTTAAAAACATGCAAGATCATCCATTAAGTTTTGAAAACCAAACACAATACCATTGTTTAACATCCCCTGACAAACATAATCTTGTTCAACAACCATTACAAACTTGAATCATAACATAAACATGGTTTAAGGGTTGTGTCTTGTCCAGGAAAGAGACACATCCCCTAAACCCCGGATGACCTTGGAAACTAGTGCAGCGGAAAACATGCCATACCGTGCCAGATCTCGTTAATTTCCTGAAATACATGTAAGTTGAAAAATCAACAATAATGTTGAGCGAGTTCATGTGCAAGTGAGTAAGTAAAACACTTGTAAGTATAAAAGTTTCCTGGTATGTAGCAGTGTAAGAGGACTTGTGATCACCAATGGTTTGCAAGGCCATTAGCATGTTGTGAAATGCAAGTAGGAAGATTCAAACCTAGCGTATTTGGCGTTGGGGCACCAAGTCACCACCTGGTCCATTATGCGGGCTCAGGGGTTGGGCTCGCTACACCCAGATAGATCTACCGCTCGAGTCCCTCGGTGTTCTAACTACCCATCCACATGATCTAAACCTCCTTACGTTATTCATACCGTGTATAAAGTACTTGTAAACAAAGTAACATGTATTTCACCCCCGCAGTTAAGTAAACTGAAAACAGTTAGAGAAAAGGGGGACATGAACTCACAGTGAATGCGCGTCTCTACCAAGTGTCTCCAATACAGTAAGCTGTGCAACGACCTACAAGTGCTAATTCTATTAGACGGACGGCCGTGCTTTAGCTTTATAGTTTAAGTCTTTGGGAAATAGTTAGACAACTATTTCGTGTTTATGTTCTGTATACACTTGGTAGTTATCCTTCTTCCCAAGGATGGGGGATACAATACATGTGCGTAAGTTACGTTTTAATAATCGAGTGGTAATATAATTACCGGTGTAACTTATATGTTAATGTGGAAGCGTTCGTAAAGTTTTGGAATCATTAACGCTTGTAAATATTATTTTTACTCTAAAATAATATTTATGTATTTTCACAAAATAATCATAAACAGTGTGGTGACAAAATATATTTATCACGTTAACTCTTGTGAAAATCCCACCTCCGAATATTTAGTAAAACATAGTTCTGGCGAAATTTATGTTTCAAAAATATGTCGAAAATAGTTCTAACACTTGTTGTGTAAATAAGCCTAAGTGTTAGGTTTTTAGAAAATTTCGCCAGAGTTTCCTCTGTAACTGGAGGTGGCCACGCTTCCAAGCGTATCATTTTCTTTTTGAAAACAACCCATGATTATCAACAATCAACCCTTACGTTTTAACACGCGAAACGCTACCCTTGGCGTTTCAGTTTCAATATGTGGAAACTGGACTGTTTTCGGACGACTAAATAAAATACTTAACCCTTTCCAAAAATTCCCAAATTTTTACGGGTCGTCCTAATCGACCCAAAAATGATTGTATAAAAATATCGGGGTCCAGTTCCTTATCTATAATTTAGAGAAAATCGTTTACTGAACTGTGATCAGATTTGTTACATTCTGATCACAGTTTACGGAAAAATTCGTCAAAAATTCCTCGTAAGTCCGTTTATCGAAATTCCAGTTCGAGGGTTACAAATACATCTGTGACTACCGTAGATAAAAGTTTCAGGGGCTGGTTCGGTTCGGGTTTTAAGTTGTGATCGAAAACGCACAGCCCAATTTACTGCAGTAACAAACAGCCTTAGCTGCTGTCACGAAAACAGGTTTTTAAAATAGTAACCGATATCAGAAAAATACGATTCCAGCGCCATTTTCTTCGTTTTTCGAAATGACACGATTTAGGCTTTTGAAATTCCGTTTTTCGAGTTTTTAAAGTCCGTTTACAGCCTGATGAAGGCGGCTGAAACAGTGACTCAGCTTGCTGTTTTGTGGTTTAGACGTTATTAAATCGTGTTATAAGTGTCCGATTAGCCGGTTAAACAAGAAAACAACTTTTAAATATCAAGTATGTGTTATCCAACCCTTAAACCGACAAGATTCCACTTCATAAATCATACACAAGTAAACTTTTATGTAGATTTTATGTTCATAACTTATGTTTCAAAATTTTCTAATATTCTTGTTATTGTAAGATCCTTCTTTTAGAAGCATGATTTCCTTGATGCGTGGTCCTTTGAAAATACCGGTTGTAGATACGTAGATCTACTAGTTTTAAACACTATTTTGCAAGTTAAAACACTTTTACACAAGTTCATGATTCGCGTGTGGTAGAGTTTCACCATTTAACCCTCGTATCATTCAAAACAAGCATATGTTAAGATCCATGACCTTACCAAACCGGGTTAAACGATGATCCGAGCCACCACGTCATAGATCGGGTCTAGATAAACACATCTTTCAAGTACTACAACTTTTACACAAGTTGTAAGCTATTAACCACCATTTTCATACTTTTTACTAGACTTTTATACTTCAAAATGTATGTTTACGATATTTAACCGACACGACCCCTTTTAACCACCTTAGATATGATCAAAATCAAGTTTTAAGTGTTATACCTCTAGCTCGGGGCTAGGGAAGAATCTTGACGAAAAAGAGGTGGATAAAAGCAAGATAACGAGGTCCTTCGTGTTCCGTTTGCTCCAAGGCTCCTAATACGCAACCCTTGATGTTTGAGTGACCTTGGAATGGCAAGAACCAAACTCGAAAATGGATGGTTGAAATAGGGGAGTGTGGCCGTGAGCTTTAGAGGGCAAGAGAGAGTGTTTTTGTGGTGTGGTGGGTTATGAATGATCTTGTGTGCTAACCTTCCAACTTATAGGCAAATCTTAGGAGTATTACCCAATGGTAATTATGTCTAAAAGATATTAGGCACAAGTGTATAAAATAATCAAGTAATGTACAATTGTGTTCCCCCATATGGGGACGGTTGTAAAGAGAGGGGGGGGGGGGGTCTAGTTCCATTCTAACCATTAGTTAGGTTTATAGTTAGGTTAAATAGGTTAGTGAAGTGTCTAACCCGGTTACTGGTGTATAGTACATTTTAGCGGGTGTTAGGGTAATCAGTGACCCTAACTAGCTCGGAAAAAGATAAATAATAAAAATAACGATATTTTCATGTTCCGGGTTTAGTCCGGTTGTTCGGTTGGATAGTAATCCGTTAAAGCCTTTTGTAACGCTTTAAAGTGTCGTTATTACATTTTTAGTGACACAATTTGTTTTCCCGACACTTTAGAAAGTGTCTAGTGTTATTTTCTCATTTTTCTGGCACTTTATTAGTCAGCTAGAAGCTGGTTTGTTTATTAAAGTGCTGTGTTTGGTACTTAAAGTACGTTCTTGGCACATCCGAATCAGTGTATCTTAACCCTAGAGACGCGGTACCATAACCCTTATATTCCTACACTCACTACCAGTGTAGCCAAAATATATGAGGCTCTTAACAGGCCTTAGAGGCAGTGTCTGCCTGATGCTGGTTATATCAGCATGTTCACTGTGTATCCGTTTAGTGCTACTGTGCTTTTTGTGCATCATGTTTGTCACTAGGGTCCAGTATGTAAATAATGTAGTGACAACAAATAAAGTATGATGCAAGTAAGTGCATGTATCAGTATGCAGGTAGCAGTTCATCAGCTAGTTCAATCAAGCACAGTAATCAAGTAGTAATTAATCATTTATTAAGTTGTACGGATACCTGGTTTAGTGCGGGTTGTCACATTCTCCCCCCGTTAAATAAATTTCGTCCCGAAATTTAAGTTCTGCTTGTAGATGCAGAGTTCTTAGGAAATAGGTGGGGGTATTTCTCTTTCATCCGGTCCTCACGTTCCCAGGTAAATTCAGGACCATGTCTGGCATTCCAACGTACTTTGACGAGTTTGACACTGCTCCGGCGGGTCTTGTTAACTTTCCAATCCGTGACCTCAACAGGTTCTTCAACGAAGTGGAGCGTGTCGTCAATATGAATCTCGTCGATAGGAATGGCAACGTCAACTTGAGTTGGACTTTTCTTTAGATTGGATACATGAAATGTATCGTGAACACCATTTAGTTCAGCAGGTAGGTCCAACTTGTATGCTACTGTCCCAATTCTTTCCAGAATTCTGAAAGGACCAATGTAGCGCGGATTTAACTTCCCACGCTTTCCAAAGCGTGCTACCCCTTTCCAGGGTGAAACCTTTAACAACACCATTTCTCCGACTTGGAAGTCCACATGCTTCCGGTTTGGATCCGCGTAGGCCTTTTGTCTGTGGCGAGCGGCTTCGATGCGTTTAAGAATTTGCGCGATCTTGTCTGTCGTCTCTTGGACGATCTCGGGACCAGCAAGCTGCCTATCACCTGCGTCAGACCAACATAGTGGTGATCGGCACTTGCGTCCGTATAGGGCCTCAAATGGCGCGACACCAATACTGGTGTGGTAGCTGTTGTTGTATGAAAATTCGACCAAAGGCAAGTGTTTATCCCAGCTACCGCCTAAATCCATAACACATGCCCTCAGCATGTCTTCCAAAGTTTGTATTGTTCGCTCGCTCTGGCCATCAGTTTGCGGATGGAACGCAGTGCTCAGATTCAATTGTGAGCCAAAAGATTCTTGGAAAGATTTCCATATCCTTGACACAAACCTTCCGTCTCTATCAGAGATGATCGAGAGAGGTACTCCATGACGTGCTACGATCTCTCTCAAGTAAATTTCCGCAAGTTTACTAGTACTGTCTTTCTCCTTGATTGGCAGAAAGTGTGCGGATTTTGTTAGGCGGTCAACTATCACCCAAATCATATCATGGCCTCTTGGCGTTCTTGGCAATTTCGTAACAAAATCCATTGAGATTTGTTCCCATTTCCACTTGGGAATCTCAGGTTGTTGCAGCAGCCCCGAGGGCTTCTGGTATTCCGCCTTGACCTTAGCGCACGTTAAACATTTGCTCACGTAAACAGTAACGTCGCCTTTCATCCTAGGCCACCAATAGTAATCCTTGAGATCTTGATACATCTTATCTGATTCAGGGTGGATAGAGTACCGTGACTTGTGCGCTTTGTCGAAAATAACTTCCCTTAATCCTCCAAACAGAGGAACCCAAATCCTTTTCTCAAAACATAATGTTCCTTCCTCGTTTGGTACCAAAAGCTTTTCCATTCCACGGAGATATTCTTCCTCAAGGTTTCCCTCCTTGAGAGCTTCCTTTTGTGCAGCACGAATGCGCAAGGAAAGATCGGTTCGTATGATCATTTCCAAAGCTCTAACCCTTATGGGTTTGATTCTTTCTTTATGACTTAGGGCATCGGCGACTACATTCGCCTTCCCTGGGTGATACTTTATCTCGCAGTCGTAGTCGTTTAGCAACTCAACCCATCGTCTTTGCCTCATATTCAACTCCTTTTGGTTGAATATATGCTGTAGGCTTTTGTGATCTGTGAAGATTGTGCACTTCGTGCCATACAGGTAGTGTCTCCAGATCTTTAAAGCGAAAACCACTGCGCCAAGCTCTAAATCGTGGGTGGTATAGTTCTTTTCGTGCACTTTCAGTTGGCGTGATGCGTAAGCAATGACCTTTTGGCGTTGCATCAACACACAACCCAATCCCTGACGCGATGCGTCGCAGTATACCACAAAATCGTCAGTACCTTCTGGTAGAGCTAAGATTGGCGCGTTACAAAGCTTATCCTTCAGTATCTGGAATCCTTCATCCTGTTTGATTCCCCAATCAAACGTCTTATCCTTCTGGGTGAGGAGCGTCAACGGTTGAGCGATTTTCGAAAAATCCTCGATGAACCTTCGATAGTAGCCAGCCAAACCCAAGAATTGTCGAATCTCGGTTGGCGTTGTAGGCGTTTCCCAATTCTTGATTGCCTCGATCTTTGTGGGATTAACATGGATTCCATCTCCATTCACCACGTGCCCAAGGAATTGGACTTCGCGTAGCCAAAACTCGCACTTAGAGAATTTGGCGCACAGTTGTTCCTTCTTTAACGGCTCCAAAATGGCTCTAAGATGTTGTTCGTGTTCAGCCTTCGTCTTTGAGTAAATCAGGATGTCGTCGATGAATACAATCACGAACTTGTCCAAGTATGGCTTGCAAACTCTATTCATTAGATCCATGAATACCGCAGGTGCGTTTGTCAAACCAAATGGCATAACGAGGAACTCGTAGTGTCCATAACGAGTTCGGAAGGCTGTTTTCGGGATACTTTCCTCCTGTATCCTTAGTTGATGGTATCCAGATCGAAGATCGATCTTAGAGTAACAGCTTGAACCTTGAAGTTGGTCGAACAGATCATCGATCCTTGGCAGAGGATACCTGTTCTTGATCGTCAGCTTGTTCAATTCTCTGTAGTCAATACACATGCGGAAACTTCCGTCCTTCTTCTTGACAAACAAGACCGGAGCTCCCCAAGGCGAGAAGCTTGGTCGGATAAAACCCTTGTCTAACAACTCTTGAAGTTGTGTCGACAATTCCTGCATCTCAGACGGAGCAAGTCTGTACGGTGCCTTAGCCACAGGCGCGGCGCCTGGAACTAAGTCAATGTGAAACTCCACTTGCCTCTGAGGTGGCAGTCCGGGTAAGTCTTCTGGGAAAACTTCTGGATATTCCCTTACGACAGGGATGTCCTCGATTGTTGGCTCAGCAGCCTTCTTGTCTACGATGTGTGCCAGAAAAGCAACACATCCTTTCTGTAAACACTTCCTTGCTTTCAAGCAGCTGATAAATCTTAGCGGTGTGTCACGCTTCTCTCCGTGAACCACAATTGTCTCACCATCATCAGTTGGGATACGAACAACGTTCTCGTGACATACTATCTTAGCCTTGTTTCCGGATACCCAATCCATTCCTACCACCACGTCGAAGCTTCCCAATTGGACTGGTAGTAGATCCAGAGTAAACTCGCGTTCTCCCAATTCTATCACACAACCTCTGATTACATCATTGGCTTCTACCAACTTGCCATTAGCCAATTCGATTGCGTAGGGAATGTCTAACTTATTAGCGGCTAGCCCAAGTATATTCTTAAATTCTAGTGATACGAAGCTATAACCGGCACCAGCATCAAACAAAATAGGTGCAAAAGTTTTGGTTGTTAGAGGACGTACCAGAAATCACACCTGGATCCTGGCATGCCTCACAAGCTCTGATGTTGGATTTTCTCTCACGGTCTTGTTTCAACTTCAGGCATTCCCTCTTAAAATGTCCAACTTCCTTACAATGGTAGCATCCTATCATTCGGCCATTTCCTTTCCCATTTCCACCTAGAGCGTTGTTACTGTTTTCTCCTTGTATGGAACTCTTCATCCCACAACCTTCCTTGTTGTGTCCTTTCCTCCCGTAACAAGGCTTCTGACATCCATCATCACGGTGACACTTGCACTCAGCACATCTTGGTTTGGTTTCTAAGTAAATCTTGTCACTGGCCTGTTTGTTAGGGCAATCTTTCTTGAAATGCCCTTTGTCCCCGCAGTCAAAGCAACCTCGAATAGATCTTTGTTCATCGTTGTTCATTTGGGTTTCTTCGGTAAGCTTCCTTTTGTTCTTTCCAGACGACTCTACCTGAGTTTTCTTGTCAGGGTTTGCAAGTTTTTCTAGTCTATTTGCTTCCGTAACGAGTGCCAAACCCATCTTACTTGCAACAATGGTTGTTGGTGGCGTAGATGCTGTCATCAAGCTCAAGACTTGAGGCGCCAGTTCCCAAATGAATTGTTCCAATTTCTTCAGTTCTGGTTTTACCAGGTATGGAACAATTTGTGACAGATCATGGAGTCGTTGTACGTACTCCAACACCTTCGGACCTTTCATCATTAGGCTCCGAAATTCATTTTCCCACTTCTGGGTTTCCGTGTGGGGGCAATACTTCTTATGCATCATTCCTTTCAACTCATCCCAAGTTAACGCGTATGCTGTAGTTAGGCCCATTATTCAAACCTGAAGATTCCACCATAATCGAGCTCCATCTTGAAACAACTCAGAAACGTATGGGACCTGTTGTTCTGCCGTACAGCCACTCATTTGAAAGATGGATTCCATACTTTCAATCCATTTTACAAAAGTTATGGCACCCCCAGTGCCGTCGAACTTCGGAGGCTTGTAGTTGAGGAAGTGCCAGTAGGAACAACCGTTATTTTCTGAGGTACCTCTGATAGGTTCGGAGCGTAGGGCCTCGTGCTGTGCTATAGCTGCAGCAATTATTTCTTTCAGTTCTGCCTCAGAGGTGGGCATGCGCATTTCGCGTCTTGGCGGAATCTTCTAAAAGATGTTTTACATAGGTTAGGTCACAGCAAGTGAAGTGTACGTATGCATTCAACAATACCAACACATAACATCTCATGTTATCAATAAATCAATCACATAACATCTTATGTCATAAATCAATCGCCCATATTGATAGCCCCTGCAATGGTTGAGGGCCTTGAGGTAGTAACCATACCCCTGATCTGGGGTGCAAGTGTCCAAATGAATCGTTCAATCCTTTTGAACTCCGGTTTGACTAAGTAGGGGACGACCCTAGACAAGTCGTGAGATTGCTGGATGTATTCCGGAATCTCTGGTCCGTCCATTTTCAATTCCGGAACTCTACCTCAAGCTTCTGAATTCCAGTCTTAAAGCAACCTTTCTTCTCAATCGTTCCCTTGAGCTCGTCCCAGCTCAGTGCATAAGTAGCATCTTGTACCAGGGATCTAATCCTGGAGGTTCCATTAAGAGAGTGTGCCATCTAGAAATATCCCTGAGATGTAGGTAACACTCTGTTGGGGCGAACAGTTACTTATTCTTAGAATGGAGTCGGTCTTTTCGGACCAACGAACAAATGCAACGGTGCCTCCTGCTCCATCAAAGTCCAAAGGCTTGCAGTTCAGGAACTGTTTATAGGTGCAGCCAGTTGGAGGGTTATTTCCAGTAATACCATCGTTGTGCTTAGAGCGGAGGGCTTCAGGTCGTGCATTTGCCTGTGAGATGCGTTCTTGCAGCTCGGCTTCTGTCCTTGACAACGTACTGGTGTTCGTGTCACGTCCGGTGACATTCCGTCTTGTCGGAATAATGCGGGCTAGACAACGTGTCAATTGTCTTATGAGATACATAGCACCATAAGCTATCATGAAATCGCCCAATTTTACACGTAAATATACTCACTGTATGAGTGGGGAAGTAAATTCCCGAGCCTTCACATAGGCTGGCCAATTTGGCTTGTTGCTTGTAATAGAATGAACTCGAGGCTACATCGCCTTGGTCATTCGTGTTTAGGTTATTTCCTGCTGCATGGGTTATCATTAGCTCGACCCGCAGAGTCCACCAGGATTCCTGTGCACTACAAATCGTTATTACGTGGGCCCCCGTAATAATAAATTGTCTTGCACAGTTACCCCAAATTTTCTCTCATCCAAGCAGATGATTAATCAAGGAGCAACAGCCGGTGCATTGGCATGAACAGGGTCATACTCCAATGCGGGGTCAGGAGCAACGCCTGGCTCAGGGGCCACGGCTAGCTTCGAATCAAAAACTCCATCTCAAAATCAGCTGGATCAACAATCACAGGGGTTACAGGATCCCCCAAGGGCTGGTCTAAGTGCATGAACTCAATGTCATGGTCTGGATCAATACCAGGCGAAAAAAAAAACAGAATTGTCCTCATAATCGCGATCGAACTCAAAGTTGTGTGTGGGATCCAGTTCAGCTGATGATGCCATATCAGGGTCGGCGTCGTGTAAGTGGTGCTGCATTCCCTGTATGTGCGAAGACGCGGATGTCAGAGACTCAAATGAGTCTGGGATAGGGAAATGAGTTTCCCCTACAGGAGCGTCTGCATGCAGTAGTCTAATGCTAGCAGCAAGAGGGCCTTGCCCTCAAGTGGGTCCTCCTCTTAATAGTTCGACATCGTCTTTAAAGGCAATGTCGGGGGCATATCAACAACGAGATAAGCGGCAAGGGGCACGGGAGCAGGGATCACCGCCAGTGGCAAATTCCCAACAAGATGGCCATCAGTAGGCTCTGCTACGACTTCAGGCAGTGCACAAAGGGCTGAAAGTCGTCATTGTCTGTGCCGGTAGTATCAGAAATGCACACTTCGTGCCCTGTTGAACTACGTCGTCTGATACTATGGTCATGGGGTTCGTAGTGCCCATCTTTCTAGTACTTGATGAAAGCATAACGTTTGTAACACAAACACATATATGTATAATAATCAATCATATAATCAGTTAATCACATAAGTCACCAAGTAAGGTATCACATACTTCTCCTAGTCTTACTAGCCAATACCATCCAGTCTACCAGACTGCTCTATCCTTTACTTCAACCAAACCTCGATCCTCCAGATCGATCCTATAACAAACCAACGTGCTCGACTACCTTAATCATCTCGATCCTCCAGATCGATCCTCAGCCCTCCAAGCTGAACTTATAATTAATAAAATGTGCTCAACATTTGTTTGTAAAAAGTGTGGATCTGGACTTAAGTGGTATGCAGAAAAATGTTTTCGTGAGAGCCCTAGTGATCATAGTCTAGACTCGAGAAAGAATCCTAGTTCGCTATGATCAGAGCTCTGATACCAAGCTGTCACACCCTGGCTTTGCGGAAGCGTGGTTAATTTTGGTGTGACTTCTTAATACCATAACTTAATCATACCAAAGCTATATGAGTTAAAAACATGCAAGATCATCCATTAAGTTTTGAAAACCAAACACAATACCATTGTTTAACATCCCCTGACAAACATAATCTTGTTCAACAACCATTACAAACTTGAAACATAACATAAACATGGTTTAAGGGTTGTGTCTTGTCCAGGAAAGAGACACATCCCCTAAACCCCGGATGACCTTGGAAACTAGTGCAGCGGAAAACATGCCATACCGTGCCAGATCTCGTTAATTTCCTGAAATACATGTAAGTTGAAAAATCAACAATAATGTTGAGCGAGTTCATGTGCAAGTGAGTAAGTAAAACACTTGTAAGTATAAAAGTTTCCTGGTATGTAGCAGTGTAAGAGGACTTGTGATCACCAATGGTTTGCAAGGCCATTAGCATGTTGTGAAATGCAAGTAGGAAGATTCAAACCTAGCGTATTTGGCGTTGGGGCACCAAGTCACCACCTGGTCCATTATGCGGGCTCAGGGGTTGGGCTCGCTACACCCAGATAGATCTACCGCTCGAGTCCCTCGGTGTTCTAACTACCCATCCACATGATCTAAACCTCCTTACGTTATTCATACCGTGTATAAAGTACTTGTAAACAAAGTAACATGTATTTCACCCCCGCAGTTAAGTAAACTGAAAACAGTTAGAGAAAAGGGGGACATGAACTCACAGTGAATGCGCGTCTCTACCAAGTGTCTCCAATACAGTAAGCTGTGCAACGACCTACAAGTGCTAATTCTATTAGACGGACGGCCGTGCTTTAGCTTTATAGTTTAAGTCTTTGGGAAATAGTTAGACAACTATTTCGTGTTTATGTTCTGTATACACTTGGTAGTTATCCTTCTTCCCAAGGATGGGGGATACAATACATGTGCGTAAGTTACGTTTTAATAATCGAGTGGTAATATAATTACCGGTGTAACTTATATGTTAATGTGGAAGCGTTCGTAAAGTTTTGGAATCATTAACGCTTGTAAATATTATTTTTACTCTAAAATAATATTGATGTATTTTCACAAAATAATCATAAACAGTGTGGTGACAAAATATATTTATCACGTTAACTCTTGTGAAAATCCCACCTCCGAATATTTAGTAAAACATAGTTCTGGCGAAATTTATGTTTCAAAAATATGTCGAAAATAGTTCTAACACTTGTTGTGTAAATAAGCCTAAGTGTTAGGTTTTTAGAAAATTTCGCCAGAGTTTCCTCTGTAACTGGAGGTGGCCACGCTTCCAAGCGTATCATTTTCTTTTTGAAAACAACCCATGATTATCAACAATCAACCCTTACGTTTTAACACGCGAAACGCTACCCTTGGCGTTTCAGTTTCAATATGTGGAAACTGGACTGTTTTCGGACGACTAAATAAAATACTTAACCCTTTCCAAAAATTCCCAAATTTTTATGGGTCGTCCTAATCGACCCAAAAATGATTGTATAAAAATATCGGGGTCCAGTTCCTTATCAATAATTTAGAGAAAATCGTTTACTGAACTGTGATCAGATTTGTTACATTCTGATCACAGTTTACGGAAAAATTCGTCAAAAATTCCTCGTAAGTCCGTTTATCGAAATTCCAGTTCGAGGGTTACAAATACATCTGTGACTACCGTAGATAAAAGTTTCAGGGGCTGGTTCGGTTCGGGTTTTAAGTTGTGATCGAAAACGCACAGCCCAATTTACTGCAGTAACAAACAGCCTTAGCTGCTGTCACGAAAACAGGTTTTTAAAATAGTAACCGATATCAGAAAAATACGATTCCAGCGCCATTTTCTTCGTTTTTCGAAATGACACGATTTAGGCTTTTGAAATTCCGTTTTTCGAGTTTTTAAAGTCCGTTTACAGCCTGATGAAGGCGGCTGAAACAGTGACTCAGCTTGCTGTTTTGTGGTTTAGACGTTATTAAATCGTGTTATAAGTGTCCGATTAGCGGGTTAAACAAGAAAACAACTTTTAAATATCAAGTATGTGTTATCCAACCCTTAAACCGACAAGATTCCACTTCATAAATCATACACAAGTAAACTTTTATGTAGATTTTATGTTCATAACTTATGTTTCAAAATTTTCTAATATTCTTGTTATTGTAAGATCCTTCTTTTAGAAGCATGATTTCCTTGATGCGTGGTCCTTTGAAAATACCGGTTGTAGATACGTAGATCTACTAGTTTTAAACACTATTTTGCAAGTTAAAACACTTTTACACAAGTTCATGATTCGCGTGTGGTAGAGTTTCACCTTTTAACCCTCGTATCATTCAAAACAAGCTTATGTTAAGATCCATGACCTTACCAAACCGGGTTAAACGATGATCCGAGCCACCACGTCATAGATCGGGTCTAGATAAACACATCTTTCAAGTACTACAACTTTTACACAAGTTGTAAGCTATTAACCACCATTTTCATACTTTTTACTAGACTTTTATACTTCAAAATGTATGTTTACGATATTTAACCGACACGACCCCTTTTAACCACCTTAGATATGATCAAAATCAAGTTTTAAGTGTTATACCTCTAGGTCGGGGCTAGGGAAGAATCTTGACGAAAAAGAGGTGGATAAAAGCAAGATAACGAGGTCCTTCGTGTTCCGTTTGCTCCAAGGCTCCTAATACGCAACCCTTGATGTTTGAGTGACCTTGGAATGGCAAGAACCAAACTCGAAAATGGATGGTTGAAATAGGGGAGTGTGGCCGTGAGCTTTAGAGGGCAAGAGAGAGTGTTTTTGTGGTGTGGTGGGTTATGAATGATCTTGTGTGCTAACCTTCCAACTTATAGGCAAATCTTAGGAGTATTACCCAATGGTAATTATGTCTAAAAGATATTAGGCACAAGTGTATAAAATAATCAAGTAATGTACAATTGTGTTCCCCCATATGGGGACGGTTGTAAAGAGAGGGGGGGGGGGGGTCTAGTTCCATTCTAACCATTAGTTAGGTTTATAGTTAGGTTAAATAGGTTAGTGAAGTGTCTAACCCGGTTACTGGTGTATAGAACATTTTAGCGGGTGTTAGGGTAATCAGTGACCCTAACTAGCTCGGAAAAAGATAAATAATAAAAATAACGATATTTTCATGTTCCGGGTTTAGTCCGGTTGTTCGGTTGGATAGTAATCCGTTAAAGCCTTTTGTAACGCTTTAAAGTGTCGTTATTACATTTTTAGTGACACAATTTGTTTTCCCGACACTTTAGAAAGTGTCTAGTGTTATTTTCTCATTTTTCTGGCACTTTATTAGTCAGCTAGAAGCTGGTTTGTTTATTAAAGTGCTGTGTTTGGTACTTAAAGTACGTTCTTGGCACATCCGAATCAGTGTATCTTAACCCTAGAGACGCGGTACCATAACCCTTATATTCCTACACTCACTACCAGTGTAGCCAAAATATATGAGGCTCTTAACAGGCCTTAGAGGCAGTGTCTGCCTGATGCTGGTTATATCAGCATGTTCACTGTGTATCCGTTTAGTGCTACTGTGCTTTTTGTGCATCATGTTTGTCACTAGGGTCCAGTATGTAAATAATGTAGTGACAGCAAATAAAGTATGATGCAAGTAAGTGCATGTATCAGTATGCAGGTAGCAGTTCATCAGCTAGTTCAATCAAGCACAGTAATCAAGTAGTAATTAATCATTTATTAAGTTGTACGGATACCTGGTTTAGTGCGGGTTGTCACATGTGAGGGCTAAACCCTCGAGAGTGCCGGTAGCATATTTCACCCTGCGTGCCTCAGGGCATTCGCACATCTCGAATACAGACTCTAGTTTCTCAAACCAGGGGAGGAGACCTACTGCTCCTTCAGTGCCACTAAAAGTAGTGGGTCGGCAGTCCATAAAAGTTTTGAAGGTGCACACAGGTGGCTGAGCATGTTGACCTGTTGTGGGTATAAGAAAGGACAAGGTTTAACACAAGGATAGATTCACGAGAGTAGGATCTAAAGATCCTAGAATGAGTTATAAACTGCAGGGTATACCTCCTGCGTGTGCGGCTGCAAGTGCCGCAGCAACCTGTTCGTTAATCAGAGCCGTCAACTGGGCTTGAGTCATGTTGATGCATCCAGACATGATCTTCATATCAAGAGAAGTATGTGTGAGAGGGGTTCGCGAAAGTGCGATGACAGAAGAGAGTAAGCACACACGTGTTCAGGCAAGAGTAGCTATACTAGCTAAGCATATCATGAGCAAAGTTCTACGTAATCTAGCATGTAGGTAATAAAACACAAACCATATCACCTAGAATGTCGAGCCTTGCACATGGAGTGAAGCGTCGTTGTGGATCGTAGAGCACTGTACAGGTTATAGTCTGGTTTTAACAAAAACGTTTTCCTTTATTAAAACCAAGTTCTCTATAACCAATGGCTCTGATACCAATCTGTCACACCCCCAAAATCCACCTGCGGAGTATCACCGCTTGGAGGCGTGACTGACCAGGATCAAACCACTAATCATATCGAACAAGTATATAATTAATTGTAAAAGTCCAACCAACATGATTAGTGTCCAAAAACAAACATAGTTAAGTTACGAGCGGAATCATAATGTTTAAAACCAAATCAAGTGTTCAATTATCCAAATGTTTAACATGGCACACAGCTGTCCATGTCCCACAACGACTCTCCCTTGTGCAAGCTCCAGCTAAGTACCTATAGACCTCCAAAGCATGTAGTAACGAGTCAACAACTAGTTGAGTGAGTTCACGGTTGGGTGTTCGTTTTAAGTTGTTCCAAAAACAGTTTTCCTTTAGCTGGCGTTCCTGCCGTGGGGGTTACCCCATAGTTGAAAACGTGACATGTTTAACCCTTTGTTTAACCCATTTACTCTGGCAATCCTGCCGTGGGGGCTACCCCATGGTAGTTATCTGGCATTTCGGCCGTGGGGCTACCCCATGTATACACTAGACTCGTTACCATATCGACTACTGACTGAAGTCATGTTTATGTGCCCTGAAACTGTCAATGTCTATCAGCATTGACGTGCCCCAGATCCATTAGTTCACGCCCGTCCTCTGCGGCACGGTGTGAGGCTTGTCAGACCTAAATAGCGCTATCTAACTAATGACCCGCTCGCCATTGGCTCGGCGATTAAGTCGATATAAAAAGGAGGGACTTCGTGATAGAGAGTTTTGGTCTAGTAAAGTTATCTGTCCGTGAGGACGAGGAATTACATTCCTGAACCATTACTGTCCTACCCAAGAAAGGACGAGGAATCCATATTCCTTAACCCCATTCCCAACCCCTGGGAATCCCATGCTTTGTAGAGTGTGAACTCACCTTGGTTTGCTCGGCAGATTACACAGAAAGGTCACGTCTAATTGCTAGTGGTCAACCACGTCCTAACATGGTTATTATACAAGTCAGGTTCACGTTCGAGTTAAGCACATAAGTATCACGTGGATAGCAAATAAGAAACACTTAAGGATCATGGCATCATGCAACATCACGCTCAACAGTTAAACATATTCAACTTGTGAAATTAAGTGATTGGGCTCGCACAAGTCTAATGACCTTGTGCGAGTCATTCGTTGAAGCCCAATAATACCCGGCCCAATAACAAGAAACCCAACCAAAACCATAATATAAACACGGCCCAACAAACATGTAAACAATCTTGTGCGGTCATAACCCCTTGTGCGATTGGACTTATCCGGCCCAACCACTTACCCGGCCCAACAGTTAAGTCATCACACATCACACGCGGCCCAGCAGCCTTGTGCGACCGGGAAATCCCTTGTGCGACTGGGGACCCTTTGTACGACTGGACTTGTGTGTTCGGTCTTGTGCGACCGGACTCCTTGTGTGAGTGGACCTCTTGTTCGACCAAGAGGTCTTGTGCGATCAGATTAATACTTCCGAAAAATCATACCAATCAGTTACAATATTCCTTGATTTCCAAATTTATCTATTATCAATTAACACATTCCAACAATTCTAATCCACCAACAATCGATCAAACTAGCCATTTAACAGTTTAAATCATATGAACCCTAAATAATCAAAACATGAACATCAATCATAATTATCTACACAATTTATTTTCTTGATTGCTAGCATTCATGCTAATAATTCCACTATCAATTCAATCGTACAACACAGCCGATTCATTGAAATCGATTAACACATCAACAACCCGAAACATAAACATATCAGCCGATTAATATCAATTCCAAATCATGCTAGCACCACGTCAACCATTCGGATTCAAACACGTATATTGCAGATTACATTCATCCATACTAACACCACAATACATTATTATGAAATCATTAATCTCATCATAATCAACCTACATGTGAGCCGATTTAACAAGAACACTATCAATCAACATCATCATCAATCATATCAAGCATATATAACAATCACCATAAAATCATCAACCAATAGTTAACATACTAACCGAATAGAGAAGGAGCAAGGATTGATTCGAACAAGCAAGTGATCCGAATCCTATGATCTTCGATAGAGAGAGAGAGAGTGTGGCTGCCTTTGCGTTCGTGAGGGAGAGAGAGAATAGCTAGGGTTTGTGGGTTTGTTGTGAGATTGCAAGTAATGAGAAAGCAATTCCCTAAATGTGTGTGTGTGTAAACATGGAGTGGGCCGAACCCTTTACTTGGCTGCCCATTCGGTTCAACCCAAGAGAAGTGGGCCGAGAATAGTTAAGCCCAAAGGCTTGTGCGTTCGGATGTCTATTGTGCGATCGGGTGGGTGTTGTACGACTATGTCATACATACATACAACACAACATATATTCACATTACATTTAACACAAAGTCACATATAATCTCATTAATTCGACATAACAAATAGTTACACCAAGTTCAAATACGTTACATCAAGTACGTTGATAAGTTCGGAAATACGAGTTGTCACATTTTTAACTCTGAAATATTATTTTACTAGGCTACGGTAATTTCGGTTTTAAAAACGTGTCTCGGGCCACTTACACATTAGATGGGCTTGTGGGCCCTGGGCCCAAGCCCAAAACCCACAACACATAATGTATTAAATCTTCCTTAAAGATCTTGTCAAAATCATATTTAGATCTCTACAAGATCTATGTAAGATTCACAAAATCCATGCAAGATTTATAAGATCCTTATAAAATCTTAACAAGATTTACAAGATCCCTAAATCTCTATAAAATACACAAACCAAACACAAATAACACACCTTCATATATTCAAAACAAATATGCAGACCTCACAAATTCACCCTTCTCTCTCTCTCTCTCTCTCGGTCATATATCCAGACAAACAAACCCAAACTCTCACCCTCATATTCACCTTGTACCCCCTCTCCCTCCAACGAACGTCTGGCCGGTGAGCTGCGGCGACTCCATCTGTTGACACGCACTCCCACACCTTCACACTTGTCGAATCGGAAGAGAGAGAGAGAGAGAGACTGGAGAGAAGGAGAGAGACGGAGTCGGAGGTGCAGCGCCGCCGCACACGGCGATGGCGGCGGAGTCAAACGCCGGGGGGGAGGGGGGGCGGGGGGTGTCGACGATGATGGTGGTGCTTAGCAGGTAGCGGCGACCATTTGGTTCACGGTAAGCCCTGTCCCATCTCTTTTTCGTTTTTTTTAGATCTGGTCCGACACACGTCGTTTCGACAGGTTTTGGGTGCGGTTTTTTCCGGTGACGGAGATGGCACGACAGATGGGGGGGGTGTTATCGGTATTAGTAGCGACAGTGAAGGTGGAGCTTGGTTTCGGGTCAGAAATTGGTCCGAGTTGGATTTGTTTCGAGTCACGGCACAACCGGTCAAGGGATCTGGTCAGCCCGGTCAACGCCGGAGCAACACGGGTCAGCCGCAGTTCGGGCTTCAGTTTAGCAAGTTCAAAGATTTTGATTTGGTTTTTGGTTCAAGCTTCTCGGGTCAGCAGGTTCAGGTTTCGTTTGGTTCGAGTTGTTTTGTAGCGGCTCGGTTTCAGGTTCTTACGGTCATTATTTGTGTTTTTACATAGATTTAATCTTACTCGGCTCACTCGGCGTGAAGACTTGGTAAAAATTAATGACGCGTTTAATATTTGTGTTTTTACATAGATTTAATCTTACGTGAACGAGCTCGAACCGATTTGGTTTAGTGTTTAGTGTTTAGTTTATATTTCGTCATTATTTCGAAAATTACATATGTTGATGATTGAGTCTCGATTGAATTTTGATAAAATAACGACGACTTGTGTCGTCGGGGGCGTCCAAAAACAGAGGAAACTCTGCCCGTTTTTTCGAGAAAACCCGTAAACAAAACGCGTTTTATTATACGACAACTTTTTATCCGAAGAACTTTTATAAAGACAAATACAAATATAAAACTTCTTTCGACGACACTTTACAACTCACAGAAACAACAAAATGGAAATTGCTTCGACAACAAATAAATATAATATTTATATTATTTTAAACTCCGAAAATTCAACAAATCTGTTATAAAATCAATATAATTACTTATATTGATTCAAACGCCGAACATGCCTTCGTTTTATAAAACAAATATAGTTTATATATTTATTTATTTCAAATATCGTACAACACGAGTTCTTTTATAAGAATAAATATAGTTATATATTTATTTTCAAATACAAGTCGACGATTCTTTTATAAATTAAATATAACTTTTATATTTATTTCAAACGCCTAAACGGCTTACGATATATAATACGAGTTTATCATATATTACTTTCATACAAATGTTCCTATGTACACAAACGACTTCTCAGGACGACAAGCGAGCTTATCGATATATTTATATATTGTTATCTAAATATTTATATATATATTAAATCTCTCGAGAACTAAGTCTTTTCAAGACTTATTAAATTGTTACCGACATTAAACGAGACCTAACACGTATAACTTAATCGTTTCCATTAAGTTAACAAGTTACTGTTGAATCGTTCGGCTAACGATTCGGTAAAGCTCGGTGACACGTAGTTTAGTTACTGTGTTTATTTAGAAGCTTATAAGATATTCCGTGTTAGGAATATTGTAGAATGCACGCTAGCGAGTCTCGTCTTGGAAACGACATCACGAAGTCGTAATTAGCTAGCTTTGCACAAGGCAATCCAGGTGAGTTCATAACCCCAACTTTTTACGGTTTTACATTTTTATAAATGTTTTCGGGGTGGAAAGACATGCACGTTTTGCAGAAAATACACAAATTTCTCGATGAACAAAGACTGCATATTTTAGACAAAGCACGTTTTGCAAGAACATACAAAGTTTCTGAACGAACGAAAACTCATATTTCTAAATCATGTTACGAATGGATCATACTAAATATACTGGTTTTTACAAAACAAATGCGTATTATCGAAATGTGAATGATTTTCATGACTAGGGATGGGATCGTCTGGTGATAATATTGGGACTAGGTTGGTCTGAGAGACTGGGAAGTTAGTCTGAGAGACTAGCTGGGTAATTCAGTCTGAGAGACTGGGGAGTTGGTCTGAGAGACTGGGGAGTTAGTGTGAGAGACTAGCTGGGTAATTCAGTCTGAGAGACTAGGAAGTTGGTCTTAGAGACTGGGCTGAAATACATGTTACAAAAGGATTACTTACAATTACAATTGGTATGGTTAGCTAAGGAAGGGTACACTTAGATCATGTGAGTGGTGGGTACAACACTTAAGGCTATTAATCCTCGTTGTAGGACCGACGGACGTGAGTGATAGATCTATTTGGGTGTAGCGAGCCCCACCCATGAGTCCGCAGGATGGACCATGAGGTGACTATGTCTTACAGCCGGAAGCCCGGTACAAGTCTGCTAGGTTTGAGTTTTCCTGCATCACTTCACACATACAATTGGCCTTGCAAACCACTGGTGATCTCTTTTTCCTTGTTGCTTTCATACCGGGGTTTTACAAATTACATACCATGTTTTATACAAAATTTAAAGCGTAGAATTATGCGGGCATGGAGTCAAAGTCAGGGTGGGCATTGACGGTTATACGAACATTACAAATACGAGAGTTTACAAATACATGGTTTTACGAACATAATGCGTTACAAATACAAAGTTTCCATATAACTTGGCAAGAAAATGATTTCTAAATTCGTTTTCTCAATATTATTTCACAAACCGGTTATTCAAAAGATTTATTTCAAATCTTTTACAAACAAACTATGAACTCGCTCAACTTTATGTTGACTTTTTCGCATGTTTCTTTCTCAGGTTACCTTTCAGAAACTATGGCACGGTTGGAATAGGGGAACCATGTGGAGTCGAGTACTTAGTGGGCGTTCATTTTCTACAAGTCTTAGCTATATTTGCTTCCACTGTGCAATGAAGATACCAGTCCGGTCACGCCAACGCTCTGATATTTCGGGGTGTGACAGATTGGTATCAGAGCTAAAGGTTGCAACGAATAGGGTTTTTCTTTAGAAATACCTAGGCTCTAACCTCACTTTCCTCTGGGGACTTCGACAATTAAGACCTTGAATACATACAGAACGCCTAGTACTCGAATATGGTCTCCAACCGTTGCTGAAAAACAAACTGTCAAAATTTTGTTTCGAAACATACGCTAAAGTGGTGTTTTACACACGGTACACAAAGAAATTACATACAGTACACAACACTCTGAGAGTTTAGGAAACATGCATTTAAGACCTTCGGAAACTTATGTTGAAGTTCATTAAAGGTCATCAGGTAGGAACCGCGATTATTAACTCGGGCACACACTATTATCCATATTGTCTATGACATTTTAACTTCCTGAGCAGGCAGCCTACGCAGAACAGAACGCTAGTGCACGAGAATACATGGAACTTAAATTCTACGTCAATGGATGTCGGGGTACATCACATTCTACGCGGAAGGAAATGCTAGTGCGCATGTATACGCGAAACTCAATATGTACGTCAACGGAGGTTGAAATACGTCACATACGACTACCAAGGCGAGACCTTTGAAAAGAAACGATGGCGCAATTCAATGACTGTCACACCCTGGCTTTGCGGAAGCGTGGTTAATTTGGTGTGACTTCTTAATACCATAGCTTAACCATAACAAAGCTATATGAAATAAAACCATGCAAGATCATCCATTTATTTAAGTTTTAAAAACCAAATATAACAACATTGTCATAACGGAAACACATCCCTACGACATAAACATTGTTCAACAAACACAACATAACATAATGATAGTCTAAGGATTGTGACTTGTCCAGGAAAGAGTCACATTCCCTAAACCCAGATGATCTCGTAACAAGTGCAGCGGGAAAACGTGTCATACCGCGCCAGTTCCTTTAATTCCCTGAAATACATGTAAGTTGAAAAATCAACAATAATGTTGAGCGAGTTCATGTGAAAGTGAGTAAATAAACCTTTGTAAGTATGAGAATAGTCTTGGTATGTAGCAAATAAGGGAATTGAGATCACCAATGGTTTGCAAGGCCACTGATATATGTGAAGTGCAAGTAGGGAGACTCAAACCTAGCAGATTTATGCGCGTTGGGCACAAAGTCACCCCGAGGTCCGTTTCTAGTTTGGCCTGGGGCTGGGCTCGCTACACCCAGATAGATCTACCGCTCCTGTACCTTGGTCCTGCTATGAGGACTAATGGCCTCATAATGCTCCTACCCACTCACATGATCTAAGTAGTAAACCTCCTTACGCTAACCATACCATGTATAAAGTACTTGTAATCAAAGTAACATGTATTTCACCCCCGCAGTTAAAAACTAAAAACAGTTAAGAGAAAAGGGGGACATGAACTCACAGTGGCGCGTCTCTACCAAGTATGCCTCCAAATCAAGCAGCTATGTGACGACCTACACGTACTAACTCTATTAGACGGACGGCCGTGCCTTAGCTTTATGGTTTAAGTTTTTGGGAAATAGTTAGGCAACTATTTCGTGTTTACATTCTGTATATACTTGGTAGTCACTTTCCTTCCCAAGGATGGGGGATTTAATACTTGTGTGTTCGTATAATTTCGTAATATATTATTAAGTCTCACTTAAAATATATTTTATTTCCTAACTCCAAAATATAAATATTCTTCCCAAAAATATTATATTTTAATACATGTGATTCTCCCAAAATAATACTTAGTAATATTATTTTTACTCTAAAAATAATATTTACGTAGTTCACAAAATAATCATAAACACTTATACCAGTGATGTTGTGAAAAATATATACTAAATTTATATATGTATCACGTTTTATTTTGTGAAATCCCACCTTCGATTTTTTGTAAATAAAGCCGTGGCGAAATTTATAGTTTGAAAACAAGTCGAAGAGTATTTCTAACACTTATAGTGAAAATAATTCTAAGTGTTAGGTTTTTAGAAAATTTCGCCAGAGTTTCCTCTGTAACTGGAGGTGACCACGCTTTTAAGCGTATCATTTTCTTTTGTAAAACGAATCAACAATTTTCTTATTCGATCAAGACAATGTTCAACGTATCAAACTAGTTAATAAACATGTAATTTTGCAAGAATCTCATGAACTTGTAGTTTTCTAATATTATGAAGTAAATCCCATTACTTTTAGTGGATCTTTATATAAATCAATCCGGTTTAGTAAAAACCCCGTTTTTAAAGAAAGTCCATCTTTACAACTTCTTATCTATTTTTACAAAGATAGTTATTTTGTCGAAACTTAGTGTTACACAAGCATTTACACACTTGTGTGTTCTAAAAACCATTCGTGTTAGTGTAAGATCCGTCTTTAAAAGTATGTTTTCTCTTGACACGTGGTCCTTTGAAAATACCGCTTGTAGATACGTAGATCTACTAGTTTTAAACACTATTTCACAAACAAAATCGCTTTTACACAAGTTCATGATATGTGTGCGGTAGAGTTTTGCCCTTTAACCCTTGTTACTTCCAAAACAACCTTATGTCATGATCCAAGATCGTGACCAACCCGGGTTAAATGACGATCCGAGCTACCACAACATAGATCGGGTCCAAATAATCACACAAATCAAATACTACAAGTTTTACACAACATATGAGCTTTTAACCATCACTTATAGTATTCTTAGAAGAATTTTAAGCTTCAACTTGGATGTTCATGACTTTTAACCGTTACATAACATTTTAACCATCTTAAAATAGTTCGAGAGAGTGATTTAAGCAACATACCACTAGCTCGAGGCTAGGGAAGAATCTAGACGCAAATAGGGTGGATAAAAGCAAGTGAGTGAGGTCCTTCGCCTTCCGTTTGCACCAATACTCCTTATGCGGGATCCTTGACACTTATATGAGCTTGGAATGTGATGATGGAAGCCGAAAATATGATGGATGTACAAGGGGATGTTCGGCCGAAGCCTTGAGAGAGAGAGGAGGGTGTGTTTGAGTTGTGAAATGTAATGAATGATCTCATGTGTAATCTCTAGTTATTAATAGACAAAGCTTAGGGCTAAAGTCCAAAGGTTTTTGTGTCACAAGGATATTAGACATAAAGGAATTTAATAATCAAATTTTGTACAAAGTGTGTCCCCTCTAGTTGGGGATGGTTAGTGAGGGGGGGGGGGGGGTTCTAGTCCATTTTCAACTAATTAGTTGGATATTAGTTAGGTTAAGTAAGTTAGTTAAGTGCTTAACTCGGTTAGTTGTGAGTAGTGTGTTACAACAGGTGTTAGGGTATTCAGGGGCCCTAACTGGCTCAGAAAAAGATAAACAATGAAAATGACAATATTTTCATGTTCCGGGTAAAGTCCGGTTGTTCGGTTGGATAGTAATCCGTTAAAGTGCTTAACAAAGCTTTAAAGTGTCATTAATACCCTTTTTAGTGACACAACTCATTTCTGACACTTTGGAAGTGTCTAGTAATATGTTTCTCATGTTTTGGCACTTTATTAGGTAGTTAAAAGCTGAAATATTATGTAAAGTGCTGAATTTTGTGCTTAGAGCACATTTTAGGCACATCCAGTCATTGTACTTATTCCTAGAGACGCAGTTCTACAACCCTGGTATCCCTACACTCACCACTAGTGTAGCAAACTATCTCAGGCTCTTACAGGCCTTAGAGGCAGTGTCTGCCTGATGCTGGCTCTATCAGCATGTTCAATAGGTTATCCGTTTATAGTGCTACTGTGCTTTTTGTGCATCATGTTTGTCACTAAGGTTCGGCATGTAAATAATGTAGTGACGGTAAGTAAAGTATGATGCAAGTAAGTACATGTATCAGTATTCAAGTAGCAGTTCATCAGTAATTTCAAACAAGCACAGTAATTAAGCAGTAATTTTGACACTTGTGTCACTTCAACCATCAAACAAATGCCAAACCAATGAAATATTGTATTTCATACTTGGGATTTGTAAAAATATGTGTATCGGTTTCACATATCAACTCTTGTTCGATTTCAAGCTCTAAATCGCTTTCTGGAAGGTTATACACGCACTGATGCGTAAATATAACCAATTTAATGCAACGAACACTCTGGAATAGTGAAATAGGCTTAACATACCTTAAATAACCTTTACATAACTTAGATATAAGTTTTGGAAGGTTTGGTGTGGCGAAATCAAAGTTAAATCGCTTACAGGGACTAAAGTTGACAAACTGCGAAAGTATGCCAATTTGAACTATAACAGGCATTCCGGAACATGACCATAAGTTAAACATACCATAAATATCCTTTACATAGCTTAGAAATAGGCTTTGAGGGGTTCGGTGTGCTAAAATAAACTTTTGTGTCATTCAGGGACTAAAAGTGTCAAAAAGTGCACAAGTTTGCATTTTCGCGCATAACTTACGTTCTGAATACATCCGGACATCCATAAATTTATGTAAGCACTAAAATATTTTATTTTAGTGTTCGGCATAAGAAAAATCCATTCGTCACGTCATTTGGATCGTTTTTCGCGCTTGTGCGCATTCCGTCGTAATTAAGCGAACATCGCGTTCGTACGACCAAACGAACCATCATCCGGCATATTTTTGGGCATGTTTCATGTCCACAATGTTTAGGCATCATTTTAGGGCCTTAAAGTTGGCTTTACGGGCTTTAGAAGTGTCGGAAATGGCCTTAAACACGTGCAGGACCTAAACTGTGATTTTTCAAAGTTGTTGCTGATCTGTGACCCTCAGGCGGCCCACCTGAGTTTCTACATATCCTGAAGTGGGCCGCATGGCCCCTTCTGACCAGATTAAATGAATCAAACAGCAGGTTGCAGCTGTTTAATCCCCCACCACACATTCCCAATTGTCTAGTCAGCTGATAAAGATCAATTTCTAGCTACCATAAGGTCCCGACACTTGTACGGATGCGATTAAGGCACGATATTCGACAAACGATCCTAACGGTTACCCGAAAACTATATATACCCCATGCCCCCCATTGCTCAAATCACTAGAATTTTGATTTGAGAAACTCTAAGTTGAAACTATTGTTTCATACCTGAGATTTTTGAATCGAAATTAGCATTCGGGGACCCTTGGTAAGTATTCTTTCGTTCTTTTATTGCTTTTCGAGTCTTTCGAGTCTGAAAGTCAAACTTTGTTTGACTTTCTGCATTGACCAGTTTATGGTCAATGCAAAGTTCGTTTGAACTTCGCAACGTGAGTGTAATCACGTTGGTTATAGTCCCTTGGGACTATGCCCACTGATTACCACGTTGTCTAGGGTCGTAGGGTAGGTGATCTGATAAATCGCCTATACCTTCGAACCCGACCCTTTTTGGTCGATCATTAGGATCTGACCAAATACATTAGGTGACCATAGTAGGTAGGGAATAACCTTCCGAGGTTATACCTTATGGTCACGACGTTTAAGTAGTTGTATGATAGGTAGTTTATATTCCTTAGGTAAATTACCAGAATACCCTTTTCATGTATAATTGGTAATTAATCATATGTAACCTAAACCTTTGTCACATAACTGATTATGTAACATGTTTAGGCATATAACACTTGTCATAGGGCTAGTTAGGCGGTGCGAACGCGTTTCACGCGAACGACGCGTTAAAGTAGCATAAGCTACCTAAACGGGTCGTAATGGGTCGAAAGCACTTAGATTAAGGTTTCATTTAGTATGTAGGCTTTGTTAAACCATATGACATGAGTCTCTATACTCGTTTGGTTTACGAACCCTCATTCTATCAGATCTTCCGATTTAGGTCCGGTTTATTAACATAGTTACCTAAATTAGGTGCCGTTTGATATCCGCGATCTCTAGCATTGTTTGGTTGTTATTCAAGGACTACTGAGCAATCTCAAGTGAGTACATAGACCCCTCTTTTACTGTTTTCCAAACATTTTGGGGTGGAACACATGTGCCTACTTGTTACCTTCAAGCTTTCCTGTTTTCACATCAGATACCTGCTATGTTCGTTAGTACATTGTAGTACATGATTTCATTACATTTCATGCTAGGTGTGCCCATTATGTGCATTACTTAGTACATCGTTTTACATTACATTACATGCTACGTATGTCTATTGTTGTATACGTAGTACAGGTCACATGCTACGTATGTCTATTGTTGTATACGTAGTACAGGTCACATGCTACGTATGTCTATTGTTGCATACTTAGTACAGGTCACATGCTACGTATGTCTATTGTTGCATACTTAGTACAGGTCACATGCTACGTATGTCTATTGTTGTATACGTAGTACAGGTCACATGCTACGTATGTCTGTTGTTGCATACTTAGTACAGGTCATATGCTACGTATGTCTATTGTTGCATACTCAGTACAGGTCACATACTACGTATGTCTATTTGTTGCATACTTGGTACATTTGTTATTCATCACATGCTTACATTTTGGATACATATTACATGATTTACATTAGACATGAACATTTTACTTTGGTAGTTTTGTTTGAGTAAGTGATTAAGTAACGAGGCGTGTGTAATATGATACAAGCATGGTGGATACGCCGCTGGTACTTCCTATATATAAGTGTTTGTATAGTATTACATGTCGTAGCGTTATTTAAATCATTTCAGTTTGAGACATATAACATTTTATGCAAATAACATACTTTTCACAAGACATTGATTTACAAACAACTTATCTTATACAAACTCATTTTACATGGTTATTCATTTAACCTTACATTTATTTATACATATCATCTGATCTTATCGTTTTTCAAATGATTTACAAGACAAATCAAATTACAAGGTTCATGACTAAACATTTTCTCAAACATAAGTCATGAAACCTATTTTCACAAAACCTATGTATCTCACATGCATTTTTATGCTGACGTACCTATTTTCACATGTGTTTTTCAGGAGCTGTTGCATAAGATGATCAAGATACACATAGGCAGACTTGGGCTTTAGTGACAATAAAAGATGCAAGACTAGTTAATTATGTTGTTTTTCTTTGTTTGTTAAGACATTGTAACACTTTTAATCAATAAAATGAAACTTCAATTGCCATGGATTTGAAACAATTAATTATGTTACAACACTCCCCGACATTTCCGCCACGTTTTGTATGTTCTACGTGGTCGGGGTGTGACAGAAAAGATGGTATCAGAGCCAATGGTTATAGGGAATTAGGTTATTAGTAATGCTTTGACCTAGTCTATAACCTTCTTAGGACCCTAACGCAAGTTTACTTGCGTTTAGTCATAAAACAATACCGTCACCTATCCTTAGGCGACGACCACAACAAGAACATAAATTTCAAAACCGCTTTGAAAAATAATCATCTGTTCTAGGATGATTGATTACTAGGTTTTGAACCCCTTTGAGTTTTCAAAATCTCTTCAAGGTTTTGGGTTTTAATAATGTGAACACGTGCAAACTGGAAGGGTGAATGCCTGTATTTTGGGTTTTCTGTCTAGGCAAGCACTTCGTATACATCTCATCAGACGCGAGACCAGTTGTGCTTACCTGGGAATTCTTTGGATGAGCGTTCACTTATAGGCGAGCATGTCTTCGCGATACATTATTTTTGACCCATTTACTTTGATTATTCACTGTATGTCATTTGTTTGTTTTGTAGTAACGAACAAATGACCACTATCCTTGCTTTCATCAGATTTGTTTCATCTCATTCTTTTCGTCTAATTCTCTCACTCGTTTCATTTCATGTTTCCTCTTTTAGAATGCCTCCTCGACGCGAAAGCCAGATAGCGACTGCCGAACTGGCAGAAATCATCGCGCAGCAAATGGCTGCTGCCTTCCCAAATCTTTATGCTCAAATGATGCAAGCCATCAACAACAACAATGCTCCATGCAACTTCAAGAGTTTCAACTCGGCTAAACCGCTCAAGTTTAGTGGTTCTGAGGGAGCAACTGGGCTTCTTCAATGGTTCGAGAGCATTGAGAATACGTTCCGTCACGTTCAGTGTCCTGAAAATCGCAAGGTCGAGTTTTCTTCAAGCGTGTTTCAGAAGAGGGCTCTTACATGGTGGAACGAGATTATGAGAGACCGGGGTGCTGAAATTGCACTAGCACAGACTTGGGCCGAGCTTAGAGCTCTTATGATGAGGGAATTCTGTCCTCGTCATGAACTGCGAGCATTGGAGAAAGAATTTGATGATTTGAAGCAAGACAGTGGGGAACATCGAGCCTATACTGACCGCTATGAGGAATTGAGCTTGTTATGCCCTACTATGGTTACGCCTCTGGATAAGGTGATTGAGAAATATATTGATGGTCTTCCTGACCTAGTTCAGGATATTGTTACTGGCAGTAACCCTACTACTGTCAGACAAGCCATTGAACTGTCTGCTACCCTAACAGAATCCCACATCAGGAAGAATAAACTTTTTCAGAAAGGCGACAAGAAACCAGAAGCTAATGTTCAGGAGGAAACCAAGGAAAGCAAAATTGAACCTTCTAAGAAACGTAAGGCTTCGCAGAATTTTGTGATTGCTGCTCAACCCAACCAAAACATCCGCCACCAACCAGCTCAGCCTCCTGCAAGGAAACCTTATGCCGGTACTGCACCGATATGCGACAAATGTAATGCACACCACTTAGCTCACCTACAGTGTCGTTTGTGTGCATCATGTGGGCGACTCGGTCACCTGGCAAATGCTTGTCGTTTTACCCGGAACCAAGCTGGTCCAAACCAACCTCAAGTAAATCCTGCTCAAGCTCGTCTTCCACGAGGTCCTTGCTTCAACTGTGGCGAGATGGGCCATTTCCGAAGAAATTGCCCAAAGTTTGCTAATGCGAATCCAGTGCAAGGATGAGCATCGGACCAACTAGAAAACAATGTTGTTAAGAAATAATCAAGCCTTATGTATTATTTTCTTTTGTTGTTAAGGTCCATGAAACAGTTGGTGTTGTTTATAAATAAATTTTTATTTTACATTGCAATGTACAAATATGATGGCATGTATAAACAACGTATCCCCTACAATACCTACAATCAAGGAATCGTATTCCTTGAAGAACAGACTACCCCGCAATTTCTTCCATTTTATTATCTCTTGCGTTTTCCACGGAAATCCTTAGTACTCGTCTCTTGCAAAGAAACGAAGTACAAGGCGCAAGTTACAACTCTGTATGAATACCCAACGTACCACTATAAATTCTTAATAGGGTACCTAAGGGTATTTTCGTATCTTCAAATTTTTGTGTACCTTAATTTGAATATTGCGTTTTCTTGAAAACGAAATCGAATTTTTGGAAGATCTTTCTATCTTCATAGATAGATTCTTGCTAATGTTTAAAGTACCAAATGAAATCCATGAAATGGATTCCTAGTGTGCTTTAAATGCATGTACGTAATTAACAAAACAAAACTTACAAATTAAAGATCTAGATAAACAATTTGGTGGTTATGTGACTATGTGTTTATGCATCTTGTCTTTCCTTTTAAGCATTTTGTGTTTTGTATACTCTGGATATTCGCTATCCAAATCCTCATAGAATCTTTCTTATCTTCATATGAAGGATTCGTAGTAGGATATTCAAAAAGGTACTATCTTAAATCCTTAATGGACTTCTACGTTGTAGTTAAGTCCCTCGGATTATAAAGTACTATTCCAAAGTCTAAGGACAACATGTGTTGATAAGTTAAAGAGATCCTACGTCGATCTAAGTTAAATAGATTGGTTCGACAATCTAGTTAAATACATCCTACGTTGATGTAGTTAGATATTTTTCTTGGGTAAATTAGTTAAAAAGATCCTACGTCGATCTAAGTTAAATAGATTGGTTCGACAATCTAGTTAAATACATCCCACGTTGATGTAGTTAGATATTTTCTTGGGTGATTTAGTTAAATAGATCCTACGTCGATCTAAGTTAAATAGATTGGTTCGACAATCTAGTTAAATACATCCTACGTTGATGTAGTTAGATATTTTTCTTGGGTAAATTAGTTAAAGAGATCCTACGTCGATCTAAGTTAAATAGATCGGTTCGACAATCTAGTTAAATACATCCTACGTTGATGTAGTTAAATATTTCTCTTGGGTAGTTTAGCTGAAGAAATTGTTCGTTGATCTAATCCTTTGGTGACCTAGTTAAAGAGACTCAATTGTAGTCAAGTGAGATCACCACAGGATTTTTCGTTTGATTTTTCCCATACGCATTATGAAATGAACTGTGCGGACTGTGCAAGGAACTACGTAATTATGGAGGCCTACATAATTATGGAATTCAGTGCACAGAAACCACAGGAAGTTTTGTCATGTGTTAAGACCTACAGAGACAAGAGTAATGATACGGAAGAAGTCTTGGACGTTGACCAATGTCATTTATTCTTACACTCCCCAATTCTGATTTCAAGCACACACAAGTTTCCTATGATAATTCTTCACGGGAAACGTTCTCCTGTCTATAGTTCAAAACTCCATGTTTTGTTACTACAAGGACTTCACTTTGAGGGTTGACATCTTCGCTAAGAATCCTAACATGGCCCAGAGTTTTACTTAAGGGCTCAATGGATTTGTCTGAAGGCGAAACCGTCACAGCTGTCTCCACAAGTTTCCTCTAAAACTAAATTTCGGGACGAAATTTCCTAAAGTAGGGGAGATTGTGACACCTGTGTCACTTCAACCATCAAACAAATGCCAAACCAATGAAATATTGTATTTCATACTTGGGATTTGTAAAAATATGTGTATCGATTTCACATATCAACTCTTTTTCGATTTCAAGCTCTAAATCGCTTTCTGGAAGGTTATACACGCACTGATGCGTAAATATAACCAGTTTAATGCAACGAACACTCCGGAATAGCGAAATAGGCTTAACATACCTTAAATAACCTTTACATAACTTAGATATAAGTTTTGGAAGGTTTGGTGTGGTGAAATCAAAGTTAAATCGCTTACAGGGACTAAAGTTGACAAACTGCGAAAGTATGCCAATTTGAACTGTAACAGGCATTCCGGAACATGAACATAAGTTAAACATACCATAAATATCCTTTACATAGCTTAGAAATAGGCTTTGAGGGGTTCGGTGTGCTGAAATAAACTTTTGTGTCATTCAGGGACTAAAAGTGTCAAAAAGTGCACAAGTTTGCATTTTCGCGCATAACTTACGTTCTGAATACATCCGGACATCCATAAATTTATGTAAGCACTAAAATATTTTATTTTAGTGTTCGGCATAAGAAAAATCCATTCGTCACGTCATTTGGATCGTTTTCGCGCTTGTGCGCATTCCGTCATAATTAAGCGAACATCGCGTTCGTACGACCAAACGAACCATCATCCGGCATATTTTTGGGCATGTTTTATGTCCACAATGTTTAGGCATCATTTTAGGGCCTTAAAGTTGGCTTTACGGGCCTTAGAAGTGTCGGAAATGGCCTTAAACACGTGCAGGGACCTAAACTGTCATTTTTCAAAGTTGTTGCTGATCTTTGACCCTCAGGCGGCCCGCCTGAGTTTCTACATATCCTGAAGCGGGCCGCATGGCCCCTTCTGACCAGATTAAATGTATCAAACAGCAGGTTGCAGCTGTTTAATCCCCCACCACACATTCCCAATTGTCTAGTCAGCTGATAAGGATCAATTTCTAGCTACCATAAGGTCCCGACACTTGTACGGATGCGATTAAGGCACGATATTCGACAAACGATCCTAACGGTTACCCGAAAACTATATATACCCCACGCCCCCCATTGCTCAAATCACTAGAATTTTGATTTGAGAAACTCTAAGTTGAAACTATTGTTTCATACCTGAGATTTTTGAATCGAAATTAGCATTCGGGGACCCTTCGTAAGTATTCTTTCGTTCTTTTATTGCTTTTCGAGTCTTTCGAGTCTGAAAGTCAAACTTTGTTTGACTTTCTGCATTGACTAGTTTATGGTCAATGCGAAGTTCGTTTGAACTTCGCAACGTGAGTGTAATCACGTTGGTTATAGTCCCTTGGGACTATGCCCACAGATTACCACGTTGTCTAGGGTCGTAGGGTAGGCGATCTGATAAATCGCCTATACCTTCGAACCCGACCCTTTTTGGTCGATCATTAGGATCCGACCAAATACATTAGGTGACCATAGTAGGTAGGGAATAACCTTCCGAGGTTATACCTTATGGTCACGACGTTTAAGTAGTTGTATGATAGGTAGTTTATATGCCTTAGGTAAATTACCAGAATACCCTTTTCATGTATAATTGGTAATTAATCATATGTAACCTAAACCTTTGTCACATAACTGATTATGTAACATGTTTAGGCATATAACACTTGTCATAGGGCTAGTTAGGCGGTCCGAACGCGTTTCACGCGAACGACGCGTTAAAGTAGCATAAGCTACCTAAACGGGTGGTAATGGGTCGAAAGCACTTAGATTAAGGTTTCATTTAGTATGTAGGCTTTGTTAAACCATATGACACGAGTCTCTATACTCGTTTGGTTTACGAACCCTCATTCTATTAGATCTTCCGATTTAGGTCCGGTTTATTAACATAGTTACCTAAATTAGGTGCCGTTTGATATCCGCGATCTCTAGCATTGTTTGGTTGTTATTCAAGGACTACTGAGCAATCTCAAGTGAGTACATAGACCCCTCTTTTACTGTTTTCCAAAGATTTTGGGGTGGAACATGTAACACCTGTGCCTTTGCGGCCATCAAACAAATTCCAAACCAATGAAACATTCATACTTGGGATTTGTAAAAATATGTGTATCGTTTACACATATCAACTCTTGTTCGATTTCAAACTCTAAATCGCTTTCTGGAAGGTTATACGCGCACCGATGCGTAAATATAACCAGTTTAATGGAACGAACACTCCGGAAAAGTGAAATAGGCTTAACATACCTTAAATAACCTTTACATAACTTAGAAATAAGTTCCGAAGGCTTTGGTATGGCAAAATCAAGTTAAATCGCTTACAGGGACTAAAGTTGACAAACTGCGAAAGTATGCCATTTTGAACTGTAACAGACATTCCAGAACATGACCATAAGTTAAACATACCATAAATATCCTTTACATAGCTTAGAAATAGGCTTTGAGAGGTTCGGTATGCTAAAATAAACTTTTGGGTCATTCAGGGACTAAAAGTGTCAAAAAGTGCATAAGTTTGCATTTTCGAGCATAACTTACGTTCTGAATACCTCCGGACATCCAAAAATTTATGTAAGCATGACTATATTATATTTTAGTGTTCGCCATAAGAAAAATCCATTCGTCGCGTCATTTGTATCGTTTTTCGCGCTTGTGCGCATTCCGTCGTAATTAAGCGAACATCGCGATCGTACGGCCAAACGAACCGACATCCTAGATATTTTTTAGCATATTTTGAGTTCCCTATACTTTAACTTCATTTTAGATCCTTGAAATGAGGTTTAACGGGGTTCAAACGCATCGAAAATCGCTTAAACAAGGTGCAGGGACCATTTCTTTAAAATCTGCCAAAACAGGGGCCTAGCGTGACGCGAGGGGCCTTAGCGTCACGCGAGCCCCCTTCTGACCAGGTTAAGTGTATTTAACATCAGATTTGCAGCTGTTTAATCCTCCACCACACATTCTAACATGCTTAGTCAGCTGATAAGGATGGATTTTAGGCACCATAACTTTCCGACACTTGTACGGATACGATTAAGGCACGAAATTCGACAAGCGATCTTAACGGTTCGGGTATTCCTATAAATACCCATTCACCCCCATTGCTAAAATCACTAGAATCTTGATCTTAGGAACTCTAAGTTGAAACCATTGTTTCATACCTGAGATTCTTGGATCGAGATTAGCATTCGGGGACCCTTCGTAAGTATTCTTTCGTTCTTTTCCTTATTTTATTGCTTTTCGAGTCAGAAAGTCAAACTTTGTTTGACTTTCAGCGTTGACCAGTAATGGTCAATGCGAAGTTCGTTTGAACTTCGCAACGTGAGTGTAATCACGTTGGTTATAGTCCCTTGGGACTATGCCTACTGATTACCACGTTGTCTAGGGTCGTAGGGTAAGCGATCTAATAAATCGCTTATACCTCGAACCCGACCCATTTGGTCGATCATTAGGATCCGACCAAATACATTAGGTGACCATAGTAGGTAGGGAATACCCTTCCGAGGTTGTACCCTATGGTCACATCGTTTGAATAGTTGTATGATAGGTAGTTTATATGCCTTAGGTAAATTACCAGAATACCCTTTTCATGTATAATTGGTAATTAAGCATATGTAACCTAAACCTTTGTCATATAACTGATTATGTAACATGTTTAGGCATATTCTACTTGTCATAGGACTAGTTAGGCGGTCCGAACGCGTTTCACGCGCACGACGCGTTAAAGTAGCATAAGCTACCTTAATGGGTCGCGATGGGTCGAAAGCACTTAGGTTTGGTTTCATTATAGTATGAAGGCCTTGTTAAACCATATCATATGAGTTCCAATACTCATTTGGTTTACCAAGCCTCATCCTATCCGATCTCCCGATTTAAGTCCGGTTTATTTATATAGTTTTAGATTTGCCGACTGATTCCGTGCTTCCTCTAGCTTTGTTTGGTTGTTGTTCAAGACCTCTAAGCATTCTCAGGCGAGTACATTATTCCCCTATTTTACTGCTTTCAATTGTTTTGGGGTGACTCATATGTGCTAAATGTTTTCGATGTTATAACGATGGTTTCAAAAACAATTAAGACGATTTTTACAAAACTAATAACGATTTCAATAAAGTGAACAAACTTGTTGGTTGTAGTTACATAACAAATGACATTCATTAGCAATGATCAAGCCGACCAGTATTAGGTTATGGTACCATAGGATCTGACAAGTCCCGTTATTTACTACACCCGTAGTTATGTGTGGGTGTTGTGGGTAGCGACTGAATCTGTAATTGTTAATTTACTCTTTGGTAAGGGTTTATTAATGCTAGTTGTTAATCTATCCTTTGGTAAGGGTTTATTAATGCGAATTGTTAATCTATCCTTTGGTAAGGGTTTATTAATGCGAGTCAAGAAGGTTTGAATGTTATAAGCGAGACGACCATATAAGTAGTTTCACGACCTAAAACGAATTTAACGATTGGGTAAACAATTGGTTTTCACACGATGTTTTAACGATTGGGTAAACGATTGGCTTCAAAGCGATATACGATTGGGTTTCGGTTATACATATTACATGATTTACATTGGGCATGAACTTTAATTTGGTGGTTTGGTTTGACTAAGTGATTAAGTAACAATGCGTGTGGAATATGATACAAGCATGGTGGATACGCCACTGGTACTTCCTATATATAAGTGTTTGTATGGTATTACATAGTGTAGCGTTATTTGAATCATTTCAGTTTGAGACATAGAACATTTTATACAAGTAACATACTTTTCACAAGACAATTATTTACAAACAACTTATCTTATACAAACTCATTTTACATGGTTATTTATTTAATCATGCATTATTCTCTTATTTATACATATCACTTGAACTTATTATTTTTCAAATGATTTACAAAGACAAAGCAAATTACAAGGTTCATGACTAAACATTTTCTTAAAACAGAAGTCATGAATCTTATTTTTCACAAAACCTATGTACTCGCCAGCATTTCTTTGCTGACCTCGTTTTCACATATGTTTCAGGTATTGTTGAAAGATATCGATTGATAGGATGCATGCTCACATAGGACTGGACAAGGCCTTAGTGACTCAATAATAATGATAGACTATGTTTAAATTGTGTATTTAGATTTCCAGACAATGTAATTATTCAATGTTTAATAAAACGAAACACTTTTTGGTATCCATGGTTATGAAACATTAATTCTGTTGCAACACGCCCCGATGTTTCCGCCGCGATTTGTTGTTTTACGCGGTCGGGGTGTGACAGAAAGATGGTATCAGAGCCAATGGTTATAGGGAATTAGGTTATTAGTAATTAGTAATGCTTTGACCTAGTCTATAACCTTCTTAGGACCCTAACGTGAGTTTACTTGCGTTTAGTCATAAAACAATACCGTCACCTATCCTTAGGCGACGACCACAACAAGAACATAAATTTCAAAACCGCTTTAAAAAAACTAATCATCTGTTCTAGGATGATTGATTTCTAGGTTTTGAACCCTCTATTGTAAGGTTTTGAACCCTCTGTTATATGGTTTTGAACCCCTTTGAACTTTCAAAATCTCTTCAAAGTTTTGGGTTTTAAATAATGTGAACATGTGCAAACTGGAAGGGTGAATGCCTGTATTCTGGGTTTTCTGTCTAGGCAAGCACTTCGTATATATCTCATCAGACGCGAGACCAGTTGTGCTTACCTGGGAATTCTTGGGATGAGTGTTCACTTATAGGCGAGCATGTCTTCGCGATACATTATTTTTGACCTATTTACTTTGATTAATCACCGAGGTCGTTTGTTGCTTTGTAGTAACAAACAAATGACCACTATCCTTGCTTTCATCAGATTTATTCATCTCATTCTTTTCGTCTAATTCTCTCACTCGTTCATTTCATGTTTCCTCTTTTAGACAATGCCTCCTCGACGCGATGCTCAAACCGATGCTCGGACTTTCACTATTGAAGAACTCGCAGCCCTGATCTCTCAGCAGGTGGCTGCTGTGCTTCCCGGGGTTGTAACCCAAGTCCACGAGATATACAACAACGGCAATAATAACAACAACAATAACGCACAGTGTAAATACAAGGATTTTAACCAGGCTAAACCACTCAAGTTTAGTGGTTCTGAAGGAGCGATTGGGCTTCTTCAATGGTTCGAGAGCATTGAGAATACTTTCCGCCACGTGCAGTGTCCTGACAATCGCAGGGTCGAGTTTTCTTCGAGTGTGTTTCAGAAGAGGGCCCTCACATGGTGGAACGGGGTTATGAGGGATCGTGGTGCAGAAGTTGCTCTAGCACAGACATGGGCAGAACTTAGGGCCCTTATGATGAGGGAATTCTGTCCTCGTCATGAGCAGCGAGCTTTGGAGAAGGAATTTGATGAGCTGAAGCAAGATAGTGGTGAGCACAGGGCGTATACTGATAGGTTTGAGGAGTTGAGTCTGCTTTGCCCGACAATGGTTACCCCACTCGACAAGGCTATCGAAAGGTACATTGACGGCCTACCTGACACGGTACAAGACATCCTTACTGGTAGTAGCCCTACCACACTCCGTCAGGCGATCGAGTTAGCTGCGACATTGACTGAGTCGCAGATTCGGAAGAATAAGTTACACAGAAAGGGTGACAAGGGTAAGAAGCAGGAGTCTGACAAGGAGGATAGCAATAAAGGTCAAAACAAGAAGGATAAGGAAGTTGAGACTTCAAAGAAATCAAAGAAGCGGAAGGGTGCCCAAAATTTTGCTGTTACAGCACAGACTGCTCAGAACTTGCAAAACCCACCGGCACAGCCAGCTGCAAAGAAGGCATATGCTGGTACCGCACCACATTGTGCCTGTTGCAATGGTCATCACGTTGCACAACAAGATTGCAAGAAATGCACAACGTGTGGTAGACTTGGGCATTTGGCCAATATTTGTCGTCTAGGACAAAATCAGGCTGCTCAGGTTCAAGGGAATGCTGCGAGATTCCCACTGGGTTCATGTATCAATTGCGGAGAGATTGGTCATTTCCGCCACAACTGCCCAAGACTGGTGAATGCAAATGCTAACGCAAACTCGAATGCGAACGTCAACGTCAATGTAAATCCAGCACGTGGACGAGTGTATAACATCAATGAGGCAATCAATGATGAAGAACAAGTAGAATTTTGAAATTTCTCTGGTTGTTATCTTGTAACATTTAAAGACAATGCGGTTGTTATATAAATAAAAATTTGTGGTTTTTATTTTCAACTAATGCAATTGTATGAATGTTTGATCCAACCTTATGATGTCATCACAAAGACGAAACTACTCGTGTGGTTCTGTCATTTTTATGATCACTTGTGATCTCCCTAAGAACCTCAAACACTAGTTTCTCTTAAATCTAAAGTATCTTATCATCTTGCACCGTTCGAGATGCAAGAATTATCAAAACAGCTTCACGAGTTGTCTGATAAAGGATTCATCCGTCCGAACTTTTCACCTTGGAGAAACTCCTGTCCTCCTTGTGAAAAGAAAAATGGATCTTTTCGAATGTATATCGATTAACGTAAGCCTAGTAAGCTTATCATCAAGAATCGATATCCCCTACCTTAAATCAACGATTTCTCCGATCAACTGCATAGCGTTTCATATTTTCCGAGATCGATATGCGTTTCGGGTATCATCAACTTTGTATTCTCGAAGAAGATATTCCCAAAACGGTTTTCTTCATGAAGTATGGCCAATAAGAGTTTACAGTCATGCCTTTTGGGTTGACAAATGCTCCAGCCATCTTCAAAGACTTAATAAATAGAGTCTGCAAGCCTTATTTGGATCAGTTCGTCATTGTTATTAATGACATCTTGATCTATTCATATTACGAGCCGATCCCGATCAACACCTTCGTTGACATTGGAACCCTTAAAGAAGGAACAAACTTTTCACAAAATCCTCCAAGAGGAAATTTTGGCTTAAAGGAGTTCAGTTTTTGGGTCATGTAGTCAACAAGCAGGGTATTCATGTGGATCCATCCAAATTGATGCAATTAAGAATTTATTCATGGTATGCATTAAATACCCGTGTCCAAAGATAACAAATTTAAAGGTCAATTTAAACAATTATGCGAGTATACGATTATGCGATTATGTGATATGTGTTTATGTGTTCTCCTCTATGTTTTTGTGTGGTAAACGATTTTCAAATCCTCATAGAATCTTTTATATCTTCATATGAGGGATTCATAGTAGGATATTCAAAAAGTACTACCTTAAATCCTTATGGGCTTCTACGTAGTAGTTAAGACCCTTGGGTTATATAGTACCATTCCAGGATTCGATGATAGACCCTTGAGTGGTCTAGTCTAAAAGATTGATTCACAATTTGGTTAAAGAACGACATCTAGTGATGTAGCTGAACAGACTCCTTGATAGTCTATTTAGATCAATTATTGATTTAATTAAAAGGACTCTATGGCGGTCTAGTTACACTCATCACAGGTTTGTTCATTTGGTTTTACCCTACACATTATAAAATAGACTGTGTGAACTGTGCAAGGAATTGTCTAATTATGGACGCGTACATAATTATGAAATTTAGTGCATAGAAACCCAGTAAGGTTTACTATGTGTAAGAACCGATAGTGACAACAATAATAAAATGATAACAATGTAATGGAGGTACGGTGGACGCACCAATGACGCTTCATATACTTGTATATAAGTATCCCTCTTACATTGCAAACATAATGTTATTAAGGTTACTAGAAGTTCAGAACCCTAACCAATGTTGTTCGATCTTTTCAACTTCATGTTTTCAAACTCTCACAAGTTTCCTCTAAATAAATTTCGGGACGAAATTTCCTAAAGTAGGGGAGACTGTAACACATGTGCCTTCGCGGCCATCAAATAAATTCCAAACCAATGAAACATTCATACTTGGGATTTGTAAAAATATGTGTATCGTTTACACATATCAACTCTTGTTCGATTTCAAACTCTAAATCGCTTTCTGGAAGGTTATACGCGCACCGATGCGTAAATATAACCAGTTTAATGGAACGAACACTCCGGAAAAGTGAAATAGGCTTAACATACCTTAAATAACCTTTACATAACTTAGAAATAAGTTCCGAAGGCTTTGGTATGGCAAAATCAAGTTAAATCGCTTACAGGGACTAAAGTTGACAAACTGCGAAAGTATGCCAATTTGAACTGTAACAGACATTCCAGAACATGACCATAAGTTAAACATACCATAAATATCCTTTACATAGCTTAGAAATAGGCTTTGAGAGGTTCGGTATGCTAAAATAAACTTTTGGGTCATTCAGGGACTAAAAGTGTTAAAAAGTGCATAAGTTTGCATTTTCGAGCATAACTTACGTTCTGAATACCTCCGGACATCCAAAAATTTATGTAAGTGTGACTATATTATATTTTAGTGTTCGCCATAAGAAAAATCCATTCGTCGCGTCATTTGGATCGTTTTTCGCGCTTGTGCGCATTCCGTCGTAATTAAGCGAACATCGCGATCGTACGGCCAAACGAACCGACATCCTAGATATTTTTTAGCATATTTTGAGTTCCCTATACTCTAACTTCATTTTAGATCCTTGAAATGAGGTTAACGGGGTTCAAACGCATCGAAAATCGCTTAAACAAGGTGCAGGGACCATTTCTGTAAAATCTGCCAAAACAGGGGCCTAGCGTGACGCGAGGGGCCTTAGCGTCACGCGAGCCCCCTTCTGACCAGGTTAAGTGTATTTAACATCAGATTTGCAGCTGTTTAATCCTCCACCACACATTCTAACATGCTTAGTCAGCTGATAAGGATGGATTTTAGGCACCATAACTTTCCGACACTTGTACGGATACGATTAAGGCACGAAATTCGACAAGCGATCTTAACGGTTCGGGTATTCCTATAAATACCCATTCACCCCCATTGCTAAAATCACTAGAATCTTGATCTTAGGAACTCTAAGTTGAAACCATTGTTTCATACCTGAGATTCTTGGATCGAGATTAGCATTCGGGGACCCTTCGTAAGTATTCTTTCGTTCTTTTCCTTATTTTATTGCTTTTCGAGTCAGAAAGTCAAACTTTGTTTGACTTTCAGCGTTGACCAGTAATGGTCAATGCGAAGTTCGTTTGAACTTCGCAACGTGAGTGTAATCACGTTGGTTATAGTCCCTTGGGACTATGCCTACTGATTACCACGTTGTCTAGGGTCGTAGGGTAAGCGATCTAATAAATCGCTTATACCTCGAACCCGACCCATTTGGTCGATCATTAGGATCCGACCAAATACATTAGGTGACCATAGTAGGTAGGGAATAACCTTCCGAGGTTGTACCCTATGGTCACATCGTTTGAATAGTTGTATGATAGGTAGTTTATATGCCTTAGGTAAATTACCAGAATACCCTTTTCATGTATAATTGGTAATTAAGCATATGTAACCTAAACCTTTGTCATATAACTGATTATGTAACATGTTTAGGCATATTCTACTTGTCATAGGACTAGTTAGGTGGTCCGAACGCGTTTCACGCGCACGACGCGTTAAAGTAGCATAAGCTACCTTAATGGGTCGCGATGGGTCGAAAGCACTTAGGTTTAGTTTCATTATAGTATGAAGGCCTTGTTAAACCATATCATATGAGTTCCAATACTCATTTGGTTTACCAAGCCTCATCCTATCCGATCTCCCGATTTAAGTCCGGTTTATTTATATAGTTTTAGATTTGCTGACTGATTCCGTGCTTCCTCTAGCTTTGTTTGGTTGTTGTTCAAGACCTCTAAGCATTCTCAGGCGAGTACATTATTCCCCTATTTTACTGCTTTCAATTGTTTTGGGGTGACTCATATGTGCTAAATGTTTTCGATGTTATAACGATGGTTTCAAAAACAATTAAGACGATTTATACAAAACTAATAACGATTTCAATAAAGTGAACAAACTTGTTGGTTGTAGTTACATAACAAATGACATTCATTAGCAATGATCAAGCCGACCAGTATTAGGTTATGGTACCATAGGATCTGACAAGTCCCGTTATTTACTACACCCGTAGTTATGTGTGGGTGTTGTGGGTAGCGACTGAATCTGTAATTGTTAATTTACTCTTTGGTAAGGGTTTATTAATGCGAGTTGTTAATCTATCCTTTGGTAAGGGTTTATTAATGCGAATTGTTAATCTATCCTTTGGTAAGGGTTTATTAGTGCGAGTCAAGAAGGTTTGAATGTTATTAGCGAGATGACCATATAAGTAGTTTCACGACCTAAAACGAATTTAACGATTGGGTAAACAATTGGTTTTCACACGATGTTTTAACGATTGGGTAAACGATTGGCTTCAAAGCGATATACGATTGGGTTTCGGTTATACATATTACATGATTTACATTGGGCATGAACTTTAATTTGGTGGTTTGGTTTGACTAAGTGATTAAGTAACAATGCGTGTGGAATATGATACAAGCATGGTGGATACGCCGCTGGTACTTCCTATATATAAGTGTTTGTATGGTATTACATAGTGTAGCGTTATTTGAATCATTTCAGTTTGAGACATAGAACATTTTATACAAGTAACATACTTTTCACAAGACAATTATTTACAAACAACTTATCTTATACAAACTCATTTTACATGGTTATTCATTTAATCATGCATTATTCTCTTATTTATACATATCACTTGAACTTATTATTTTTCAAATGATTTACAAAGACAAAGCAAATTACAAGGTTCATGACTAAACATTTTCTTAAAACAGAAGTCATGAATCTTATTTTTCACAAAACCTATGTACTCGCCAGCATTTCTTTGCTGACCACGTTTTCACATATGTTTCAGGTATTGTTGAAAGATATCGATTGATAGGATGCATGCTCACATAGGACTGGACAAGGCCTTAGTTACTCAATAATAATGATAGACTATGTTTAAATTGTGTATTTAGATTTCCAGACAATGTAATTATTCAATGTTTAATAAAACGAAACACTTTTTGGTATCCATGGTTATGAAACATTAATTCTGTTGCAACACGCCCCGATGTTTCCGCCGCGATTTGTTGTTTTACGCGGTCGGGGTGTGGCAGAACACATGTGCCTCCTTGTTACTTTCAAGCTTTCCTGTTTTCACATCATATACCTGCTATGTTCGTTAGTACATTATAGTACATGATTTCATTACATTTCATGCTAGGTGTGCCCATTGTGTGCATTACTTAGTACATCGTTTTACATTACATTACATGCTACGTATGTCTATTGTTGTATACGTAGTACAGGTCACATGCTACGTATGTCTATTGTTGTATACGTAGTACAGGTCACATGCTACGTATGTCTATTGTTGCATACTTAGTACAGGTCACATGCTACGTATGTCTATTGTTGCATACTTAGTACAGGTCACATGCTACGTATGTCTATTGTTGTATACGTAGTACAGGTCACATGCTACGTATGTCTGTTGTTGCATACTTAGTACAGGTCATATGCTACGTATGTCTATTGTTGCATACTCAGTACAGGTCACATGCTACGTATGTCTATTTGTTGCATACTTAGTACATTTGTTATTCATCACATGCTTACATTTTGGATACATATTACATGATTTACATTAGACATGAACATTTTACTTTGGTAGTTTTGTTTGAGTAAGTGATTAAGTAACGAGGCGTGTGTAATATGATACAAGCATGGTGGATACGCCGCTGGTACTTCCTATATATAAGTGTTTGTATAGTATTACATGTCGTAGCGTTATTTGAATCATTTCAGTTTGAGACATATAACCTTTTATACAAACAACATACTTTTCACAAGACATTGATTTACAAACAACTTATCTTATACAAACTCATTTTACATGGTTATTCATTTAACCTTACATTTATTTATACATATCATCTGATCTTATCGTTTTTCAAATAATTTACAAGACAAAGCAAATTACAAGGTTCATGACTAAACATTTTCTCAAACATAAGTCATGAAACCTATTTTCACAAAACCTATGTATCTCACAGGCATTTTTATGCTGACGTACCTATTTTCACATGTGTTTTTCAGGAGCTGTTGCATAAGATGATCAAGATACACATAGGCAGACTTGGGCTTTAGTGACAATAAAAGATGCAAGACTAGTTAATTATGTTGTTTTTCTTTGTTTGTTAAGACATTGTAACACTTTTAATCAATAAAACGAAACTTCAATTGCCATGGATTTGAAACAATTAATTCTGTTACAACACTCCCCGACATTTCCGCCACGTTTTGTATGTTCTACGTGGTCGGGGTGTGACAGTAATTAATTATTAATTAAGTCGTACGGATACCTGGTTTAGTGAGGGTTGTCACAATGACGACGCTACCTGTAAGCAGGAGGACTATCGATCAGGAAGCGGCGGTTTGGCACGCGGTCCTGCAACGACACGAATCACTCCAAGGAGAAGACGTATGTCTCCGCATCCCCCTATTTCAGTTAACGACGAACACGTTATGTTCGACATTCCATGGTAATGTCACCTAACAATCGGACATCACATGCAACCCCAGGTAAAGTCCTCAAATTTCTTTTACTGAAATTTCGACTTTCACATTTACTGAGTAGATTTTCGTATCTCTACTCCTCTTAATGGTCATTGTGTCACGATCATTTCTTTCATTATAGCGAATACTCGTTTGCTTCATTTCTCGAAAATTCATATGTTATGCATGCATCGTTTGTTATGCATGTGGTTTCGTTTCGAATAAAGCGTTTCATTAAAGTTCAAATATTATTTCGCTAGATCTAATTATTGATTTGTGATTCGAATGACCTGCATTATTGTAATTGTTGGCTTCTTTGCTATCAAGTCAACACATTTCCTTGAAATATCTTGTCTTTTCAAGTTACATACATGGATTTTCGTTGTGACCATGCCGAAAGTTTTCTTGTCGATACATATATTTATTGTCGGATTGCGCTAAAACCAAGTTCAATTGTTTGAACTTGTCCATTACACATATTCACTTCAGAGCATCATATGATGTATTGGGAGCATCATATTCAAAATTCGTTTTAATAAGTGTTTCATTTGTTCCAAGTTGAAGTAAACTTGTTTGGCATTCGACTCCATTTAATTGTTTGTTGATTTCGACACCTTGTGGTGGTATTTTCATTATTTGAAGCTTGCGCTAAACTCGTTTACATATCTTATGCACAAATTTAATTATTTATTTATTGATTTAGATTAAATCTGCTTTGATTTATCACATTACAACAGTCTTAACACAATCGTGTGATAAGACAATGGTACACAAAAATTCATTTCATATTCCGGTGTACCTCCTAACGGCCCTTTCTACATCGATCGAATGTTTTGCGATATTCATTGCTTCTTCATATTCGATCGAAAACATTATTTCTTTGATGTTCAAATTTCAATTGAAAACCCTATGATGTTGTTAGAAACAAGTTTTCATATTTACTTCATTGCGCTTTTAATTGACTACAAAACACAGGTGATACTTGTTCGATCACCCCTATTATTGAATTGTTTCATTCATTGCGACACCTTGTGGCGTCGGTATAACTTGCAGCTTGTGCTGATCACGATCAAGCGTTTCATGCAAACTATTACTTTTGGGCTTGTTGATTCTAAGTTTCGTTTAATGGATATTATTGCTTCTAGAATTAAATTGCATATTGTGAACGTTCATTTGGAATTCGGTTGGTTGAAGTTCCTGTCTTTTGATTGGATCCGTGTTAACTTAGTCATGCTAGTGACTGTATCTATACATCTTGTTTCCTTTGACATCAACTTTTGAAACACATTTCTTTTAAATTGTTTGGTTCCTATTGTGGAGGAATGTCCTTGAATTCACATGATTTGAATAAGTCTTGATCCGATTTCGTGGTCATCCACTTTGATACTATTCGTATTTTCCAACACAAAACGTAACTCTAAGGAGTTAACGTACTCTTAATTTCGAGGACGAAATTTCGTTAACAGGGGGAGAATGTGACAACCGGTGATTTACGGCACTTAATTACGTGATTAACAGGAGATTAACGCGATAATACATAGTGTTTACTGTAACACCTGTGTCATTTCAACCATCAAACAAATGCCCAACCAGTGAAATATTGTATTTCATACTTGGGATTTGTAAAAATATGTGTATCGTTTACACATATCAATTCTTGTTCGATTTCAATCACTATATCGCTTTCTGGAAGGTTATACGCGCACTAATGCGTAAATATAACCAGTTTAATGCAGCAAACACTCCGGAATAGTGAAATAGGCTTAACATACCTTAAATAACCTATACATAACTTAGATATAAGTTTTGGAAGGTTTGGTGTGGTGAAATCAAAGTTAATTCGCTTACAGGGACTAAAGCTGACAAACTGCGAAAGTATGCCAATTTGAACTGTAACAGACATTCCGGAACTTGACCATAAGTTAAACACACCTTAAATATCCTTTACATAGCTTAGAAATAGGCTTTGAGGGGTTCGGTGTGCTAAAATAAACTTTTGGGACATTCAGGGACTAAAAGTGTCAAAAAGTGCACAAGTTTGCATTTTCGCGCATAACTTACATTCTGAATACATCTGGACATCCAAAAATTTATGTAAGCATGACTACATTATATTTAAGTGTTCGCCTTAAGAAAAATCCATTCGTTGCGTCATTTGGATCGTTTTTCGCGCTTATGCGCATTCCATCGTAATTAAGCGAACATCGCGTTCGTACGACCAAACGAACCATCATCCGGCATATTTTTGAGTATGTTTTGAGTTCCCTATACTTTAACTTCATTTTAGAGCCTTGAAATGAGGTTAACGGGGTTCAAACGCATCGAAAATCGCTTAAACAAGGTGCAGGGACCATTTCTGCAAAATCTGCCAAAACAGGGGCCTAGCGTGACGCGACGGGCCTTAGCGTCACGCGAGCCCCCATCTGGACCAGATTCAGTGTTTTAAATGCAAGTTGCAACCAATTAATCCACAACCACGTGTTTGCAACTTGCTTAATCATTAAGATAAGGAGCATATGTGGCTCCATAACCTTTGTGACAAGTGTACGGCTCGGATCGTGGCACGATATTCAAGAAACGATCCTAGCGGCTCTACTTTATCTATAAATACCCACCCCCCTTTGGCTTAAAAACCCACAAATCTGATCATTGGGCTCTAAGTTGGAACCTTCGTTTCATACCTGAGCTATTTTGATCTGGGTTAGCATTCGGGGACCCTGGGTAAGTATTCTTTCGTTCTTTTCCTTATTTTACTGCTTTTCGAGTCAGAAAGTCAAACTTTGTTTGACTTTCAGCGTTGACCAGTAATGGTCAATGCGAAGTTCGTTTGAACTTCGCAACGTGAGTGTAATCACGTTGGTCATAGTCCCTTGGGACTATGCCCACTGACTACCACGTTGTCCAGGGTCGTAGGGTAGGCGATCTAATAAATCGCCTATACCTTCGAACCCGACCCAGTTTGGTCGATCATTAGGATCCGACCAAACACATTAGGTGACCATAGTGGGTATGGAATAACCTTCCGAGGTTATACCCTATGGTCACATCGTTTAAGTAGTTGTATGATAGGTAGTTTATATGCCTTAGGTAAATTACCAGAATACCCTTTTCATGTATAATTGGTAATTAAGCATATGTAACCTAAACCTTTGTCACATAACTGATTATGTAATATGTTTAGGCATATAACACTTGTCATAGGGCTAGTTAGGCGGTCCGAACGCGTTTCACGCGAACGACGCGTTAAAGTAGCATAAGCTACCTAAACGGGTCGTAATGGGTCGTAGACACTTAGGTTAAGTTTCATTTAGTATGTAGGTTTTGTTAAACAAAAAGACACGAGTCTCTACACTCGTTTGGTTTACAAACCCTAATGCTACCCGATCTTCCGATTTAGGTCCGGTTTATTAATGTAGCTACCTATACTAGGTGCCGTTTGATATCCGCGATCTCTAGCATTGTTTAGTTGTCACTCCAGAACTACTGAGCAATCCCAGGTGAGTACATAGACCCCTCTTTTACTGTTTTCCAAACTGTTTTGGGGTGGAACACATGTGCCTACTTGTTACTTTCATGCTTTCCTGTTTTGACATCATATACTTGCTATGTTCATTAGTACATTATAGTACATGATTTCATTACATTTTATGCTATGTATGCCCATTGTGTGCGTACTTAGTACATCGTTCTACATTACATTTCATGCTATGTATGCCCATTGTGTGCGTACTTAGTACATTGTTTTACGTTGCTTTTCTGTTGCATATGCTTATCCAGCATATGAACACATTATACTACATATTGAACCGTTGTAATCATTTGACTGTGACCCGTTGATATCTGTGAACCGTTTGTATCTGTGAACCGTGTGAACCGTATTTGACATAGACATTTCGGCATAGACATTTTAACATGATTGACATTTGATCATGCATTTCCCACAAAACATAACTTTGATTTAAAACCAAGTTTTACTTCAATACTTTGTTTTTGTGTATATGGTTTAGTTGAGACATTTCACTTGCCATACATGATATTTTGACATAGACATTTGACATGGATATTTGACATAGACATTTGACATGGATATTTGACATAGACATTTTGACATTGGTTTGGTTTGGTTTGATTAAGTGATTTAGTAACGATGCGTGTGTAATATGATACAAGCATGGTGGATACGCCGCTGGTACTTCCTATATATAAGTGTTTGTATGGTATTACATATCGTAGCGTTATTTGAATCATTTCAGTTTGATACATATGACATTTTATACAAATAACATACTTTTCACAAGACATTGTTTTACAAACAACCTATCTTATACAAATCCATTTTACTATGGTTATTCATTTAACCATACATTATTCATTTATTGTATACATATCATCTGAACTCATTGTTTTTCAAATGATTTACAAAACAAAGCAAATTACAAGGTTCATGACTAAACATTTTCTCAAAACATAAGTCATGGAACCTATTTTCACAAAACCTATGTATCTCACAGGCATTTTTATGCTGACGTACCTATTTTCACATGTGTTTTTCAGGAACCGTGGCATAAGATGGTCAAGATACACATAGGCAGACTTGGGCTTTAGTAACAATAAAAGATGCAAGACTAGTTAATTATGTTGTATTTCTTTGTTTGTTAAGACATTGTATCACTTTTACTTAATAAAACGAAACTTCAATTGCCATGGTTATGAAACAATTAATTCTGTTACAACACTCCCCGACATTTCCGCCACGTTTTGTATGTTCCACGTGGTCGGGGTGTGACAGAAAAGATGGTATCAGAGCCAATGGTTATAGGGAATTAGGTTATTAGTAATTAGTAATGCTTTGACCTAGTCTATAACCTTCTTAGGACCCTAACGCGAGTTTACTTGCGTTTAGTCATAAAACAATACTGTCACCTATCCTTAGGCGACGACCACAACAAGAACATAAATTTCAAAACCGCTTTGAAAACTAATCATCTGTTCTAGGATGATTGATTACTAGGTTTTGAACCCTCTGTTATATGATTTTGAACCCCTTTGAATTTTCAAAATCTCGTCAAGGTTGTTGGGTTTTAAATAATGTGAACACGTGCAAACTGGAAGGGTGAATGCCTGTATTCTGGGTTTTCTGTCTAGGCAAGCACTTCGTATACATCTCATCAGACGCGAGACCAGTTGTGCTTACCTGGGAATTCTTGGGATGAGTGTTCACTTATAGGCGAGCATATCTTCGCAATACATTATTTTTGACCTATTTACTTTTCACCAGGGTCGTTTGTTGCTTTGTAGTAACAAACAAAGGACCACCATCCTTGCATTCATCAGATTTGTTTCATCTCATTCTTTTCGTCTAATACTCTCACTCGTTTCCTTTCATGTTTCCTCTTTTAGAATGCCTCCTCGACGCGAGAACCAGATAGCGACTGCCGAACTGGCAGAAATCATTGCACAGCAAATGGCTGCTCAATTCCCAAACCTCTTTGCTCAATGGAACCAAGCCAACAACAACAACAATGGTCCATGCAATTTCAAGAGTTTTAACTCGGCGAAACCACTCAAGTTTAGTGGTTCTGAGGGAGCGACTGGGCTTCTTCAATGGTTCGAGAGCATTGAGAATACTTTCCGCCATGTGCAGTGTCCTGACAATCGCAAGGTCGAGTTTGCTTCGAGTGTGTTCCAGAAGAGAGCCCTTACGTGGTGGAACGGGGTGATGAGAGATCGTGGTGCAGAAGTTGCTCTAGCACAGACATGGGCTGAACTCAGGGCTCTCATGATGAAGGAATTCTGTCCTCGTCACGAGATCAGGGCCTTGGAAAGGGAATTCGACAATCTTAAGCAAGACAGCGGTGAGCATCGAGCCTACACGGACCGTTATGAGGAGTTAAGTCTGTTATGCCCAAACATGGTCACGCCTTTGGATAAGGCGATCGAAAAGTACATTGATGGCCTTCCCGACTCAATACAAGACATTTTGACTGGTAGCAACCCTACTACTGTTAGGCAGGCCATTGAGTTATCTGCAACCTTGACTGAATCGCAGATCAGGAAACGTAAGCTTTTCCGAAAGGGTGACAAGAAACTGGTCGAGGAATCGAAACCAATCGAGGAATCAAAGACCATGGATGAACAGACTGGATCCTCTAAGAAGTCAAAGAAGCGAAAGGCTTCTCAGAACTTCGCTGTGGTGGCTCACAATGATCAAGCCGTCCCCAACCAACCAGCTCAACCCCCTGCCAGGAAACCCTACAAAGGAACTGCACCCATGTGCAACCAATGTGGCCTACATCATCATGCTGGTGTGAAGTGCCGCACATGCCAAGTTTGCGGACTTATAGGTCATACAGTGAGGGTTTGCCCAACAACAGCAGCACCAAATCAGATTAACAACAATCCTGCTCAAGCTCGTTTCCCACTGGGATCTTGCTACAACTGTGGCGAGATGGGCCATTTTAGTAGAAATTGCCCAAGACTTGCTGATGCAAATCCAGCGCAGGGATGAGTATCTGACCGACAGAAGATAACGCTGTTTAGAAAATAATCGAGCCTTGTGTATTATTTTCTTTTATCACAATCTATGAAACAGTTGTTGTTATTGTTGTTTATAAATAAATCTTTCATTTACATTTCAATATGTTTATGTGGTTGCATGTATAAACATATCCCCTACAATACCGACAATCAAGGAACCGCATTCCTTGAAGAACAGACTACTTCCAAATTTCTTCCCTTGTATAATCTCTTGCGTTTCCACGAAAATCCTAAGTACCCGTTTCTTCCAAGAGAAACGATGTACGAGGCGCCAAGTTAATAGCAATCAATAACAAGAAAAATAACAATTAAACAATTATGTGGTTATGTGCTTATGTGTTATCCTTTATGTGTCATGTGATCCAATTTATGTTATTCAAATCCTCGTAAAATCTTACATATCTTTGTGCAAGAGATTCATAGTAGGATACCCAAAGGTACTACTTAAATCCTTAATGGACTTCTACGTTGTAGTTAAAGTCCCTGGGATTATAATGTACTACTTCATAATTAGACCCTTTAGTGGTCTAGTTAAACAGATTGATCCAAAAATCTGATTAGGGATATCATGTGATGATATAGCTGAAAGGACTCCTTAGTGGCCTAATTAAGAAGATCCTCTGTTGATCTAATTAAAAGGACCCTATGATAGTCTAGTCACTCTCATCTCAGGTTTGATATCTTTCCCCACAACATTTCAAAACAAACTGTGCGGACTGTGCAAGGAATTACGTAATTATGGATGCATACATAATTATGGAATTTAGTGCACAGAAATCACAGCAAGTTCTATCATGTATCAAGAGTTAACCCTATTCATTTCCAATTCTGATGAAGCATCCGTTGAGGAAAAATGAACTAGCTATTCATTTTTCACTTCTGAAGAATATCCGTTGAGGAAATGAATATCCGTTGTTTACCTTTTCATTTCCATTCTGAAGAATAACCGTTGAGGAAAATGAATTATCCATTCATTTTCATTCTAAAGAATATCCGTTGAAGAAATGAATATCCGTTGTTTATCTTTTCATTTCCATTCTGAAGAATAACCGTTGAGGAAAATGAATTATCCATTCATTTTCGTTCTAAAGAATATCCGTTGAGGAAATGAATATCCGTTGTGTAAATCCTTCATTTCCAACTCTGAGGAAGCAACCGTTGAAAATAACTCCGTTAGTTCATTTTCGTTTCTGAAGATTTATCCGTTGAGGAAATGAATATCCGTTGTGTAATCCTTCATTTCCAACTCTGAGGAAGCAACCGTTGAAAATGACTCCGTTAGTTCATTTTCGTTTCTGAAGATTTATCCGTTGAGGAAATGAATATCCGTTGTGTAAATCCTTCATTTCCAACTCTGAGGAAGCAACCGTTGAAAATAACTCCGTTAGTTCATTTTCGTTTCTGAAGATTTATCCGTTGAGGAAATGAATATCCGTTGTGTAATCCTTCATTTCCAACTCTGAGGAAGCAACCGTTGAAAATGACTCCGTTAGTTCATTTTCGTTTCTGAAGATTTATCCGTTGAGGAAATGAATATCCGTTGTGTAATTCTTCATTTCCAACTCTGAGGAAATAACCGTTGAAAATGACTCCGTTAGTTCATTTTCGTTTCTGAAGATTTATCCGTTGAGGAGATGAATATCCGTTGAATTTTCTTTCATTTCAACTTCTGAAGAATATCCGTTGAGGAAAATGACCCCGTTTGTTCATTTTCGTTCTGAAGAATATCCGTTGAGAGAAATGAATATCCGTTGATTTTTCTTTCATTTCAAATTCTGAAGAACAAACCGTTGAGGAAAATGACCCCGTTTGTTCATTTTCGTTCTGAAGAATATCCGTTGAGAGAAATGAATATCCGTGGATTATTCCTTCATTCCCATTTCTGACAAAGAATCCGTTGAGAAAGAATGAATCATCCATTCATTTTCGCTTCTGAAAAATATCCGTTGAGGAAAATAATCAGATTATGCTACATATCTTTGATGACTATTTGAAACAAAGTCATAGACAGACTCCTACGAATTAATTTCGGGACGAAATTTCCTAAAGTAGGGGAGACTGTAACACCTGTGTCATTTCAACCATCAAACAAATGCCCAACCAGTGAAATATTGTATTTCATACTTGGGATTTGTAAAAATATGTGTATCGTTTACACATATCAATTCTTGTTCGATTTCAATCACTATATCGCTTTCTGGAAGGTTATACGCGCACTAATGCGTAAATATAACCAGTTTAATGCAGCAAACACTCCGGAATAGTGAAATAGGCTTAACATACCTTAAATAACCTATACATAACTTAGATATAAGTTTTGGAAGGTTTGGTGTGGTGAAATCAAAGTTAATTCGCTTACAGGGACTAAAGCTGACAAACTGCGAAAGTATGCCAATTTGAACTGTAACAGACATTCCGGAACTTGACCATAAGTTAAACACACCTTAAATATCCTTTACATAGCTTAGAAATAGGCTTTGAGGGGTTCGGTGTGCTAAAATAAACTTTTGGGACATTCAGGGACTAAAAGTGTCAAAAAGTGCACAAGTTTGCATTTTCGCGCATAACTTACATTCTGAATACATCTGGACATCCAAAAATTTATGTAAGCATGACTACATTATATTTAAGTGTTCGCCTAAAGAAAAATCCATTCGTTGCGTCATTTGGATCGTTTTTCGCGCTTATGCGCATTCCATCGTAATTAAGCGAACATCGCGTTCGTACGACCAAACGAACCATCATCCGGCATATTTTTGAGTATGTTTTGAGTTCCCTATACTTTAACTTCATTTTAGAGCCTTGAAATGAGGTTAACGGGGTTCAAACGCATCGAAAATCGCTTAAACAAGGTGCAGGGACCATTTCTGCAAAATCTGCCAAAACAGGGGCCTAGCGTGACGCGACGGGCCTTAGCGTCACGCGAGCCCCCATCTGGACCAGATTCAGTGTTTTAAATGCAAGTTGCAACCAATTAATCCACAACCACATGTTTGCAACTTGCTTAATCATTAAGATAAGGAGCATATGTGGCTCCATAACCTTTGTGACAAGTGTACGGCTCGGATCGTGGCACGATATTCAAGAAACGATCCTAGCGGCTCTACTTTATCTATAAATACCCACCCCCCTTTGGCTTAAAAACCCACAAATCTGATCATTGGGCTCTAAGTTGGAACCTTCGTTTCATACCTGAGCTATTTTGATCTGGGTTAGCATTCGGGGACCCTGGGTAAGTATTCTTTCGTTCTTTTCCTTATTTTACTGCTTTTCGAGTCAGAAAGTCAAACTTTGTTTGACTTTCAGCGTTGACCAGTAATGGTCAATGCGAAGTTCGTTTGAACTTCGCAACGTGAGTGTAATCACGTTGGTCATAGTCCCTTGGGACTATGCCCACTGACTACCACGTTGTCCAGGGTCGTAGGGTAGGCGATCTAATAAATCGCCTATACCTTCGAACCCGACCCAGTTTGGTCGATCATTAGGATCCGACCAAACACATTAGGTGACCATAGTGGGTATGGAATAACCTTCCGAGGTTATACCCTATGGTCACATCGTTTAAGTAGTTGTATGATAGGTAGTTTATATGCCTTAGGTAAATTACCAGAATACCCTTTTCATGTATAATTGGTAATTAAGCATATGTAACCTAAACCTTTGTCACATAACTGATTATGTAATATGTTTAGGCATATAACACTTGTCATAGGGCTAGTTAGGCGGTCCGAACGCGTTTCACGCGAACGACGCGTTAAAGTAGCATAAGCTACCTAAACGGGTCGTAATGGGTCGTAGACACTTAGGTTAAGTTTCATTTAGTATGTAGGTTTTGTTAAACAAAAAGACACGAGTCTCTACACTCGTTTGGTTTACAAACCCTAATGCTACCCGATCTTCCGATTTAGGTCCGGTTTATTAATGTAGCTACCTATACTAGGTGCCGTTTGATATCCGCGATCTCTAGCATTGTTTAGTTGTCACTCCAGAACTACTGAGCAATCCCAGGTGAGTACATAGACCCCTCTTTTACTGTTTTCCAAACTGTTTTGGGGTGGAACACATGTGCCTACTTGTTACTTTCATGCTTTCCTGTTTTGACATCATATACTTGCTATGTTCATTAGTACATTATAGTACATGATTTCATTACATTTTATGCTATGTATGCCCATTGTGTGCGTACTTAGTACATCGTTCTACATTACATTTCATGCTATGTATGCCCATTGTGTGCGTACTTAGTACATTGTTTTACGTTGCTTTTCTGTTGCATATGCTTATCCAGCATATGAACACATTATACTACATATTGAACCGTTGTAATCATTTGACTGTGACCCGTTGATATCTGTGAACCGTTTGTATCTGTGAACCGTGTGAACCGTATTTGACATAGACATTTCGGCATAGACATTTTAACATGATTGACATTTGATCATGCATTTCCCACAAAACATAACTTTGATTTAAAACCAAGTTTTACTTCAATACTTTGTTTTTGTGTATATGGTTTAGTTGAGACATTTCACTTGCCATACATGATATTTTGACATAGACATTTGACATGGATATTTGACATAGACATTTGACATGGATATTTGACATAGACATTTTGACATTGGTTTGGTTTGGTTTGATTAAGTGATTTAGTAACGATGCGTGTGTAATATGATACAAGCATGGTGGATACGCCGCTGGTACTTCCTATATATAAGTGTTTGTATGGTATTACATATCGTAGCGTTATTTGAATCATTTCAGTTTGATACATATGACATTTTATACAAATAACATACTTTTCACAAGACATTGTTTTACAAACAACCTATCTTATACAAATCCATTTTACTATGGTTATTCATTTAACCATACATTATTCATTTATTGTATACATATCATCTGAACTCATTGTTTTTCAAATGATTTACAAAACAAAGCAAATTACAAGGTTCATGACTAAACATTTTCTCAAAACATAAGTCATGGAACCTATTTTCACAAAACCTATGTATCTCACAGGCATTTTTATGCTGACGTACCTATTTTCACATGTGTTTTTCAGGAACTGTGGCATAAGATGGTCAAGATACACATAGGCAGACTTGGGCTTTAGTAACAATAAAAGATGCAAGACTAGTTAATTATGTTGTATTTCTTTGTTTGTTAAGACATTGTATCACTTTTACTTAATAAAACGAAACTTCAATTGCCATGGTTATGAAACAATTAATTCTGTTACAACACTCCCCGACATTTCCGCCACGTTTTGTATGTTCCACGTGGTCGGGGTGTGACATTTACAACACAAATTAACTAAAATTAGGCCTTTGGAGTGCCTAGGAACGTTTATCCGACTTTACAGTACGCGTATGAAGATTCACGTTGAATCTGCGGTACATCAAATGACAACGAACTGATGCCGTACAAAATACTAACAATGCCGACAAGTATGAATGTTACACGAATATTTTATGTTTATGAAATTAATTTTGAGAATTTATTGGGCTTCCGTGCGACACAAATGCAAACGTGAACTAAAAACGCGATGATAGGAAACGCATCGGCAACGAAACGAAAGTGACGGAGATGAATGTCACCTTTAGAACTTAGATTTCACGCTATATTTAGCTCTGTAATAAAAGTTTAGTAACTACAGTCGAAACCGGATCGAAAAACGGATTAAAGACGGCAACGATGTAATTTTTCGCGAATATTATCATTATCAACACGCGGACGCGACTACGACGGATACCGACATAATTTTTACACATTTTTAACTCTGAAATATTATTTTACTAGGCTACGGTAATTTCGGTTTTAAAAACGTGTCTCTGGCCACTTACACATGAGATGGGCTTGTGGGCCCTGGCCCAAGCCCAAAACCCACAAACCTAAACCTGCACATAATGTATTAAATCTTCCTTAAAGATCTTGTCAAAATCATATTTAGATCTCTACAAGATCTATGCAAGATTCACAAAATCCATGCAAGATTTACAAGATCCCTAAATCTCTATAAAATACACAAACAACGCACCTTCATATATTCAAAACAAATACACACACCTCACAAATTCACTCTTCTCTCTCTCTCTCGGTCATGTATCCAGACAAACAAACCCACACTCTCACCCTCCTATTCACCTTGTACCCCCTTTCCCTCCGACGAACGTCTGACCGGTGAGCTCCGGCGACTCCATCTACTGACACGCACTCCCACACCTTCACACTTGGCGAATCGGAAGAGAGAGAGAGAGACTGGAGAGAAGGAGAGAGACGGAGTCGGAGGTGCAGCGTCGCCGCTCACGGCGACGGCGGCGGAGTCAAACGGCGACCGGGGGGGTGTCGACGATGATGGTGGTGCTTAGCAGGTAGCGGCAACCATTTGGTTCATGGTAAGCCCTATCCCATCTCTTTTTCTTTTTTTTTTAGATCTGGTCCGACACACGTCGTTTCGACAGGTTTTGGGTGCGGTTTTCGGTGACAGAGATGGCACGACGGATGGGGGGTGTGTTATCGGTATTAGCAGCGACAGTGAAGGTGGAGCTTGGTTTCGGGTCAGAAATTCGTCCGAGTTTGATTTGTTTCGAGTCACGGCACAACGGGTCAACGGATCGGGTTAGCCCGGTCAACACCGGAGCAACACGGGTCAGCCGCGGTTCGGGCTTCAGTTCAGCAAGTTCAAAGATTTTGATTTGGTTTTTGGTTCAAGCTTCTCGGGTCAGCAGGTTCAGGTTTCGTTTGGTTCGAGTTGTTTTGGAGCGGCTCGGTTTCAGGTTCTTACGGTCAGCGGGTCGACGAGGTCAACTCAGTTGACCCGGTCAACTCTGTCAGCTCACTCGGCGTGAAGACTTGGTAAAAATTAATGACGCGTTTAATATTTGTGTTTTTACATAGATTTAATCTTACGTGAACGAGCTCGAACCAATTTGGTTTAGTGTTTAGTTTATATTTCGTCATTATTTCGAAAATTACATATGTTGATGATTGAGTCTCGATTGAATTTTGAGAAAATAACGACGACTTGTGTTGTCGGGGCGTCCAAAAATAGAGGAAACTCTACCCGTTTTTTTGAGAAAACCCGTAAACGAAACGCGTTTTATTATAAGACAACTTTTTATCCGAAGAACTTTTATAAAGACAAATACAAATATAAAACTTCTTTCCACGACATTTTACATCTCACAGAAACAACGAAACGGAAATTGCTTCGACAACAAATAAGTATAGTATTTATATTATTTTAAACTCCGGAAATTCAATAAATCTGTTATAAAATCAATATAATTACTTATATTGATTCAAACGTCGAACATGCCTTCGTTTTATAAAATAAATATAGTTTATATATTTATTTATTTCAAATATCGTACAACGCGAGTTCTTTTATAAGAATAAATATAGTTATATATTTATTTTCAAATACAAGTCGACGATTCTTTTATAAAATAAATATAACTTTTATATTTATTTCAAACGCCTAAACGGCTTACGATATATAATACGAGTTTATTATATATTACTTTCATACAAATGTTCCTATATACACAAACGACTTCTCAGGACGACAAGCGAGCTTATCGATATATTTATATATTGTTATATAAATATTTATATATATTAAATCTCTCGAGAACTAAGTCTTTTCAAGACTTATTAAATTGTTACCGACATTAAACGAGACCTAACACGTATAACTTAATCTTTTCCATTAAGTTAACAAGTTACTGTCGAATCGTTCGGCTAACGATTCGGTAGAGCTCGGTGACACGTAGTTTAGTTACTGCGTTTAGTTAGAAACATATAAGATATTCCGTGTTAGGAATATTGTAGAATGCACGCTAGCGAGTCTCGTCTTGGAAACAACATCACAAAGTCGTAATTAGCTAGCTTTGCACAAGGCAATCCATGTGAGTTCATAACCCCACCTTTTTACGGTTTTACATTTTTATAAATGTTTTCGGGGTGGAAAGACATGCACGTTTTGCAGAAAACACACAAAGTTCTCGATGAACAAAGACTGCATATTTTAGACAAAGCATGTTTTGTAAGAACATACAAAGTTTCTGAACGAACGAAAACTCATATTTCTAAATCATGTTACGAATGGATCATACTAAATATACCGGTTTTACAAAACAAATGCGTATTATCGAAATGTGAATGATTTTCATGACTAGGGATGGGATCGTCTGGTGATAATATTGGGACTGGGTTGGTCTGAGAGACTAGGGAGTTAGTCTGAGAGACTAGCTGGGTAATTCAGTCTGAGAGACTGGGGAGTTGGTCTGAGAGACTGGGGAGTTAGTCTGAGAGACTAGCTTGGTAATTCAGTCTGAGAGACTGGGGAGTCGGTCTGAGAGACTGGGGAGTTAGTCTGAGAGACTAGCTGGGTAATTCAGTCTGAGAGACTGGGAAGTTGGTCTGAGAGACTGGGGAGTTAGTCTGAGAGACTAGCTGGGTAATTCAGTCTGAGAGACTGGGGTGAAATACATGTTACAAAAGGATTACTTACAATTACAATTGGTATGGTTAGCTAAGGAAGGGTACACGTAGATCATGTGAGTGGTGGGTATAATACTTAAGGCCATTAATCCTCGTTGTAGGACCGAGGGACATGAGTGATAGATCTATTTGGGTGTAGCGAGCCTGTCACACCCCGACCACGTTAAAACAACAAACCGTGGCGGAAACGTCGGGGAGTGTTGTAACAGAATCATCGTTTCAACAACCATGGTAATTAAAAGTTTTGTTTTATTGACTTATCAAGTAATGTATATTGTCTTTAAACCAAAACAAACAAACTACACATTGTTTATAACTGTTTTTAAGTCACTAAGGCCTCGTCCAGGTCCTAAGTGAACATGCTTCCTAGCAATCATCACGCAACATCACCTGAAACATATGTAAAAACAAAGTCAGCAAAGAAATGCTGGCGAGCACATAGGTTTTGTGAGAGTATTGAATTCATGGCTCGTTTGTATGTTGCAGTACCTCATTAGACTACAAGAGTCAAAAGTACAAACCTTGTTTTGAAAAGTGTATTGCAACATAATTAACCAACTCAAATCAAGATGGTTATAGTTTATAAAATCTCGTAGCCATGATTCTTAACGACAAAACATTTTCTTTAGTAAACCAATTCGTAAAACATCTCGTTAAAAACTCGTTAATAAAACTCGTATGGTTTATATCATTTCGAAAACCTCGTTGTGTGACATCGTTTCAAATCGTTTCCCAAGTGAACTAAATAATGACACGCAATGTAATATGATAGAAGCACTTATATATAAGATGCACCAGCGGCGTATCTACCATGATTCTATCATGCTACACCCGTCCCATTATCTAATCACTACCCAAAACCAATCGTTCGTTCAAATCGTTTATTTCGTTTAGGTCGTTCCAAATCGTTTAATTCGTCCGAAAATCGTATTCGTTATTATTTGTGAAACTACTTTTGGTTATCTCGCTAATAACATTCAAACCTTCGTGACTCGACTACCTCGGTTCTCGTATTAACAAACCACCAAAGGGTAAGTTAACAATCATCAGATTCGGTCGTTACCTACATAACCCCCACACATAACCATGGGTGTAGTCTGATAACGGGATTTGTCAGATCCTATGGTACCATAACCTAATACTGGTCGGCTTGATCAATGCTAATGAATGTCATTCGTTATGTAATTACAACCATCAAGTTCGTTCACATTATTGACATTGTTATGAGTTTAATATAAACCATCTTTATCGTTTTTGAAACCATCGTTTAAATGTCGAAATCGTTTTAATACATATGAATCACCCCAAAACAATTGAAAACAGTAAAATAGGGGAACTATGTACTCACATTGAATAGAAGGGTATCCTTGATCTAAAGAAGTTAGCAAAGCTCAGAAAAACCAAGGAAATTCAAGTAGTACCTAGTAATCGGATCACTAGTAAATAAAATTGACACCTAAATCGGAAGATCGTCTAGAATGACGTCTTGTAAACCAAATGAGTGTTGGAATTCATGTGATATGGTTTAACAAATCCTACATCCTAAATCGGAACCTAGCCTGAGTGCTTTCGATACGACCCATTAAGGTAGCTTATGCTACTTTAACGCGTCGTTCGCGCGAAACTATGTTCGGATGGTTAACTATGTGCTATGTCAAGTCTTACATGCCCAATAATACCTAAACATGTTACTAAATTAGATTATATGTCAAAAACATGTTCACATATGTAAAATACGGATTTAAGCTTCAAAAGGGCGTTTTGGTGATTTCTTATGGGCATACAAGCTACTTAACAAATAACTAACCAATCCTATGTGATCATAAGGTATAACCTCAGAGGTTATTCCCTATTCAACTATGATCACTAATCGAGCTTGGTCGGATCCTAATGATCGACCAAACGGGTCGGGTTCGAAAGTCTAAGCGGTTGTTTAGACCGCCTAACTTACGACCCTAAACAAGCACTAACTAATAGTGACGAGTTAAACATGTTTAACTAACTTATAAGACTGATTTGGTATCAAAACAATGGGTTTTGATACCCGAAAATAGTTCCGTTGCAAAATGCGTGCTAAAATGCATTTTGACTGAAACTTTGACTCGTCACTACACCTAGTTAACGTGGTAATCACTAGGTGTAATCGCTAAGGATTATAACTATCGTGATTACAATCACGTTACAAAGTTCAATTGAACTTTGATTTGACCAATTGATGGTCAAAACCGAAAGTCAAACTGTTGGCCAAACTGTTTGACTTTCTGCTTAAACATAAAGAATAAGCATGAAAGAATACTTACAAATGGTCCTAGCTATCTTTTCTACAAAGAATAAGTTTCCAAGCAGATTAGAAAGCTCCAATTCAGATTGTAGAAGAGAATGAGAGGAAATGAGCAATGAAAATGGAAGAGAGCTTGGCTATTTATACTTGTTGCAAGATCATAGGATCATGACAAGTGTTTTGTGTAGCCTCCAAGCAATGATCATGTCAATACAAGTGTTAGGAGCAGATTCAAAGCCTTGGAGAAGTGTTAACTTGGCTACCACACAAAGGAATTTACATAAACAGCCCCTGAAGATCAAACAGTTTGCTGAAACTCATTTCTGGTCACTGGGCCTGCCTTACGGACCGTAAGGATAGAGGCATACGGTCCGCAAGCCACCTGCAGACCAACAACTTTTAGAAAATGACAGTTTTGGCCCCTGAGCTTGATTTGTCGCGTATTGGCACTTCTAACACCCGTCAAGCCCATTTTTAAGCTCCATAATGAAGTTATAGTATGTTTAACTTGAATTTTGCTAAAAAATGTTACAAATGTTGGTTAGTTTGGTTGTACGGTTACGTTGTTAGGTTAATTACGACGGAAATCGTAATGGACGCGAAAACGATCCAAATTAAGTGACGCATGGTATTTTTGCATGCCGATCACTAAAATAAAAATATTTTAGTGTGTACAAAAATTTTGGGTGTCCAGATGTGGTCAGAACGTAAGATATACGCGAAAATGCAAACTTACGTCGTTTTTGACACTTTTAGTCCCTGTAAGATCAAATAAGCAGGATTTCGCACACCGAACCCCTCAAAGCTTATTTCTAAACTATGTTTAGGTTATTTATGGTGTGTTTAGATTATGATCAAGTTTTGGACTCTTCGATACCATACGAATCGGTATAGTTTCGCAATTTGACACAAATAGTCCCCGCGATCGAATAGACTTGTTTTCAACACACCAAACAATCCAGAACTTATTTCTAAGTTATGTAGAGGTTATTTTAGGTATGCTAAGCCTATATAACTATTCCAGAGTGTTTTCCGTGTTAAACTGACTGCGTTTACGCACCAGTTTGCGTGTAACTTTCCAGAAAGCGATTTATAGCTTGAAATCGGAATCGAATCAAAACATAAAGTCATCAAACACAAATATACATAATAACACATATAATAACACCAAAACACATTGTTTTATTAATAATTAACATTGTTTTACATTGTACATCGATTACAGAGCACAGTTGTCACAGTCTCCCCTACTTTAGGAAATTCCGTCCCGAAATTTTAACTAGAGGAAACTTGTGAGAACACTTGCTGATATTTCGCCTTTATTTGGTCCTTACTTTCCCAGGTAAACTCTAGGCCACGTTTGGATTCCCAGAGAATCTTTACCAAACAAATCCGTTTGTTCTTCAATTGTTTGTATGTACGGTCCACTATCTCCACAGGTTTCTCGACAAAGTGCATCGTTTCATCGATTTAGATCTCGTCGAGAGGAATGTGAAGATCAGCGTTAGCTAAATACTTTCACAGATTGGATACGTGAAAAGTCGGATGAATATTTCCAAGCTCTAGAGGTAGCTCTAGTCGATAGGCAACCTTCCCAATTCTTTCCACAATCTTAAATGGTCCAACATATCGTGGTGCAAGTTTTCCTTTCTTTCCAAATCTCACCACTCCCTTCCAAGGTGACACCTTGAGTAGGACACGGTCTCCGACTTGAAATTCTAAGGGTTTACGTCGCACATCCGCATAACTCTTTTGACGGCATCTAGTTGTCATAAGATAATCACGAATTTTCTTGATTTTGTCTGTTGTTTCCAGAACAAGCTCTGGTCCAGTAAGCTGAGCTTCACCGGTCTCGTTCCAACAAACAGGTGAACGACATTTTAGACCGTAGAGAGCTTTGAATGGTGCCATATTAATGCTAGCATGATAACTATTGTTGTAAGAGAACTCGATCAATGGAAGATGAGAATCCCAATTACCACCAAAGTCTATCACGCATGCTCTAAGCATATCCTCCAAAGTTTGAATCGTCCTCTCAGATTGTCCATCTGTTTGGGGATAATAAGCAGTGCTTAGATTTAGTTGGGTTCCCATGGCAGATTGCATGGTCTTCCAAAAATGAGATGAAAATCGAGCATCACGATCGGAAATGATATCTAAAGGAACACCATGTCGTGATACAATCTCATCAACATAAATCTTTGCAAGTTTATCAGCAGATAGATCCTCGCGAATCTGAATAAAATGAGCTGACTTCGTTAATCGATCGATAATAACCCATATAGCATCATGACCCTTAGATGTACGCGGTAATTTAGTGATGAGATCCATCGCAATAATCTCTCACTTCCAAACCGGTATCTCTGGTTGTATGAGCAAACCAGATGGTCGTTGATGTTCAGCCTTGACTTTGAGACAAGTTAGGCATTTCGATACATACAAGGCAACATCTTTCTTCATACCAGGCCACCAGTACTGAGTACGAAGATCCTTGTACATTTTATCAGCACCATGATGGATAGAATATCGGGACTTATGAGATTCGTCCATCACTAAAGTGCGAAGATCATCTTGTTTCGGAATCCACAAACGATCCTTGAAATAGAGTAAACCATCTTCCTTCGCTTCGAGCTTAAGCTCAAGTTGACGTGGTAATTCCTTACCCATCAAATTTTGTGAAACATAAAATTGCTGAGCTTGAAGAACACGAGTTTGAAGATCAGATAGAGTTCGAACAGAATGAAGCTTGACTCGCTCCTTTCGACTAAGCGCATCGGCTACGACATTCGCCTTACCAGGATGGTAGCGAATCTCGCAATCGCAGTCATTTAGGAGTTCAACCCAACGTCGTTGCCTCATGTTCAACTCCTTCTAATTAAGAATGTGCTGGAGACTTTTGTGGTCTGTGAAAACCACACACTTCGTTCCATAGAGGTAGTGTCTCCAGATTTTAAGCGCGAAAACCACAGCTCCTAACTCAAGATCATGAGTCATGTAGTTCTTCTCGTGAACTTTCAATTGTCTAGATGCATATGCTATAACTTTACTTCGTTGCATAAGAACACAACCAAGGCCTAAGTTAGACGCATCACAGTAGACAACGAAATCATCGTTTCCCTCAGGCAAAGATAAAACAAGAGCATCACATAGCTTCTGTTTCAGCGTTTGAAATGCTTCTTCTTGCTTGGGTCCCCACTCAAAAGGCTTATTCTTCTGAGTCAAAGCAGTGAGTTGAACCGCAATCTTCGAGAAGTTGAAAATGTAACGTCGATAATATCCAGCGAGACCAAGGAAAGAAAAAATTTCTGTAGGTGTCGTTGGTGTATTCCAATCCTTGATTGCTGCAATCTTGGATGGATCCACATGAATACCTTGCTTGTTGACAATATGTCCCAAGAATTGAACTTCTTTAAGCCAGAATTCATACTTGGAGAATTTAGCAAAAAGTTGTTCCTTCTTCAGGAGTTCTAGTGTCTAACGAAGGTGTTGCTCGTGCTCGGCTCGAGACTTCAAATAAATGAGAATATCGTCGATGAACACAATGATGAACTTGTCTAAATAAGGTTTACAGACCCTATTCATTAAGTCAAAGATGAACTTGTCTAAATAAATTAATTCTGTTACAACACACCTCGACCACGTAAAACAACGAAACGTGGCAGAAACGTCGGGGAGTGTTGTAACAGAATTAATTGTTTCACAACCATGGAAATTAAAGTTATGTTTTATTTATCAATCAAGAGAGTTACATTATCTTAAACAAGAAACAAAGAGTACATAACATAATTTAACTAGTTCTTGCTTCGTTTTAAGTCAGTAAGGCACAGGTCCGCCTAAGTGTGTCTCGATCATCCTATGCAACACCTCCTGAAAACACATGTGAAAATAGGTACGTCAGCAAAAAAATGCCTGTGAGATACATAGGTTTTGTGAAAATAGGATTCATGACATGAGTTTAAAGAAACTGTTTAGCAAAAAGTAGCCATGAATCTTGTTGAGTGTTCCCTTTCATAAATCATTTGAAAAGTGATAAATAAACCAAATGATATATATGTATAAAAGAATAATGTATGGTTAAATGGATAACCAAGTCAAATGAGTTTGTATAAGTTAAGTTTTTTGTAAAATGATGTTTATGTGAAAATGTGTCGTAAATGTAATATGTCTAAACTGAAATGGTTTAAATAACGCTACGATATGTAATACCATAAAAGCACTTATATATAGGAAGTACCAGCGGCGTATCCACCATGTTTTTATCGTATTACACGTCGCCTCGTTACTTAAATCACGTACCCAAACAGCCACCAAGATGAAATGTTTAACAATTGTAGAAATGTTTATGTATGGTCAAATACGGTTCACACGATTCAACAATTACAAACGGTTCATATAATCGAATGGTTACAACGGTTCACATAGTCAAATAGTTACAAACGGTTCAAAATGTAATATAATGTGTTCATATGCTGGATGAGCACATGCAACAAAATGCAATGTAAAACAATGTGTCCATATGTTGAGTAAACATATGCAACTAATGTAATGTAAATCAATGTGCTAGCATGCTCAGTCAACATACATAGCAGAAATGTAAAGTAAAACAATGTACTAAGTATGCTAAGTAAACATACATAGCAAACAATGTAATGTAAGTAAATCATGTACTATAAATGTACTAACGAACATAGCAAGTATATGATGTGAAAACATGGAAAGCGTGAAAGTAACAAGTAGGCACATGTGTTTCACCCCAAAACAGTTTGGAAAATTGTAAAAGAGGGGTCTATGTACTCACTTGAGATTGCTCAATAGTCCTAAGATAACCACCAAGCAAAGCTAGAAGATCATGGGAAATCAAACGACACCTAATATAGGTAACTACGTTAATAACCGGACCTAAATAGGGAGATCGGATAGAATGAGGTTTCGTAAACCAGATGAGCGTTGGAACTCATATGATATGGTTTAACAAAGCCTACATACTAAAAGGAAACCTAACCTAAGTGCTTACGACCCATTACGGCCCGTTTAGGTAGCTTATGTTATTTTAACGCGTCGTTCGCGTAAAACGCGTTCGGAACTCCTAACTAGTCCTATGATAAGTAAAATATGCCTTAACATGTCTAATATTGTTGCCAAATCAGTTTAGATATCACAAATTATGTTACATATGCTTAAAATGAATTTTGGCGTAAAAAGGGCATTTTGGTAATTTACCTAAGGCATATAAACTACCTATCATACAACTAACTAAACGTCGTGACCATAAGGTATAACCTTGGAAGGTTATTCCCTATACAACTATGGTCACCTAATATGTTTGGTCAGATCCTAAAGATCGACCAAACGGGTCGGGTTCGAAAGTATAAGCGATTGTTTAGATCGCTTACCTAACGACCCTATATAAGCACTAAAACTATAAGTGATGAGCTAAGCATGTTAAAACATGCTTAACTAAGTTAGAAAACACGTTTGGTATCAAAACAAACGGTTTTGATACCTAAAAGCAGTTTGGTTACAAAATACGCAAGTATACGTATTTTGTTACGACTCGTCACTGAGCCTAGATAGCGTGGTAATCAGTAGGCATAGTCACAGGGGACTATAGCCATCGTGATTACGCTCACGTTGCGAAGTTCAACCGAACTTCGTGTTGACCTTAAACTGGTCAACGCAGAAAACGCTAAAGAATGAAAGAATACTTACAGAGGGTCCCCGCAAGTTTGATTTCCATGTATTTCTCAGGTATGAAGTGTTTCTCACACATCAACTTAGAGAAAATTTCAGAAATCAAGTGGGTTTTGCAATGGGGGGTGAGGGGCATTTATAGGAATTCTAGGATCGTTAGGATCGTTTCTCGAAAACCGTGCTTCAATCTCATCCATACACCTTAAGCCCATGGTTTTATAAAACCATTTGAGCCCCTAGTATTGCCCAAAACCATGTGCAAGGGGATTATGAGTGCTTAACAGCTGTTTAATCTGATTTTTCTGGTCTGGGAGGTCCTTACGGACCGTATGGCTAAGTGCTTACGGTCTATAATGTCACACCCCCCCCCCAAAAACCACATGCGGAGTATCACCGCTTGGAGGCGTGACTGACCAGGATCCAGCCACCAATCATATTGAACAAGCAAGTGTGTAATTATAAACGTTCAACCAATACAATTGATGTCCAAACAACACTTAGTTTAAGTTGCAAGCGGAAGCATAACGATTAAATCCAAAACCAAAATATAAGTTTAAATGTTTCAACGTTTAACATGGGTGTTTGTTTTAAGTTGTTTCGAAAACAGTTTCCTTTAACTAGCATCCCTGTCATGGGGGTTACCCCATAGTTGAAAACGTGATTCATTTAACCCATTTACTCTGGCAATCCAGCCGTGGGGGCTACCCCATGTTTAATTATCTGGCTCTCTGGCCGTGGGAGCTACCCCATGTAAATACTACTAGACTCGTTACCATATCGACTGCTGACTATAGTCATGTTTATGTGCCCTGAACTGTCAATGTCTATCATCATTGACGTGCCCAGATCCATTAGTGCACGCCCGTCCTCTACGGCACGGTGTGAGGCTTGTTAGACCTAAATAGCGCTATCTAACTAATGACCCGCTCGCCATTGGCCCGGAGATTAAGTCGATATAAAAAGGAGGGACTTCGTGATAGAGTTTTGGTCTAGTAAAATGTAAACTGTCCAAGAGGACGAGGAATTATATTCCTGAACCCGTACTGTCCTACCCAAGAAAGGACAAGGAATCCATATTCCTTAACCCATTCCCAACCCCTGGGAATCCCATGCTTTGTAGAAAGTGTGAACTCACCTTAGGTTAGCTCGGCAGATATGTAAAGGTCAATCGAGCTGCTAGAGGTCAACCACACCCTAACATGGTTACCATACAAATCAGGTCTAGGTTCAAGTTGTGCTCGTATGATTACAAGAGTGTAGCCCGAATGGGCTTGTGCGATTGGTTCGTGTTGTGCGTTTGGGCTTGTTTATATACATACATACATTACACAAAACACATAACATTTCATTAATCATCAAGTTCACATAGTCACATAGTGTTCACATTCGTTACATTAAGCACATAAATAGGTTCTGAAATACGAGTTGTCACATGTAAGCCTTGTGCAGACCAGCAATGTTTCAACAATAGCAGAACAGGCCACTGTGACTCCGAACTTGATTTTTGATGCGTTTTGACGCGTTTAAGCCCCGTTAAACTCATTTTAAGGCTCTAATATGAAGTTAAAGTATAGGGAACTTAAAATGTGCTCAAAAATATGTCGGATGTCGGTTCGTTTGGCCGTACGGTTGTGTTGTTTGGTTAATTACGACGGAAGTCGTAACGGACGCAAAAACGGTCCAAATTGCGCGACGAATGGATTTTTCTTATCCCAAACACTAAAATAAAATATTTTAATGATTACATAAATTTTTGGATGTTTGGATGTATTCAGAACGTAAGTTATGCACGAAAATGCAAACTTGTGCACTTTTTGACGCTTTTAGTCCCTGAATGACTCAAAAGTTTATTTTAGCACACCGAACCCTTCAAAGCCTATTTTTAAGCTATGTAAAGGATATTTTGTTGGACTCTGTATGCCCAAGACACATATTAAATTGATGTGGCTAGTACGTTATGATCCAGGTCGAGTCATACCCAATAACAAGCTAGACAAACACTTACAATATTTATTTATGATATGATCAAACAAATAAATATTAACACTTAGAATATTTAGAAATTGGTTTTCTAAATAATTGCACTTGACAAACTAATAAATTATATGGATAATTTTTTTTGAGAGAGTATTTTATTATGTTATTTAATTGGTTAAATAACATAATAAAAATAACATAAGTCTTATAACATATGATGTTATATTTTATAAAAGTTATAAAATATATATATGTAAGACTTATATTATTTAAAAGAATTTTTTTTTAAATAAAAAGACTAGGCCGCCACCCCCCCCCCCCATGGGGTCTTCCCAAAATTGTTGGTCCAATCACACCACATGCATGTCTTACAAGTTAGATGGGTTGTGATTGGGTGATCTTCCCAAGCAATTTTGTCCAATAGCATTACATGCAAATGCATGTGTAAGTGGCCACATGATTGGTCAAGATGGGTGGCAATTCTCTCTCATGGTTCTATAAATACTTAGATCACAAATGCAAGAATGTGCAAGACTTATGAACTTGAAAGAAAACCTAGAGAATTTCTTCTCTAAATTTCGGCAAACAAGTGTTGGTTCAAGAGGTTTTCAAGTTTATAATTCAAGTGCCAAGAACTCTCATATTCCCTAGTGAAATTTTCGGCCAAGGGTTGGCTCCATGAAGGAAGTTGTGAGTTCACAAGTGTTCAAATCCTAGCTAAAACTAAGGTGTTTGTTGGACTTCAAACACCTAAGGTGTTTGTAAAAAGGAAACCAAAACACATTTTTGAAGTCCAAAGGAGTTTGGACCTGAATATAAAAGACATTTGGAAGCCCAAATAATGTGAAGAAATCACAACACAAGATGGAGACTTGAAGCATTCGAATGCGGGATCAAGTGGGAGTTCAACGACACATTATTTGTGTCAATATTCACCCTTTAGGAAGGACCTTTTGGCACACTTGTTTCGGCTAACAAGTTTGGTCAAAATAGTTGGCTATGCTTATACACCTAATGATATGTGTGTTGTGCTTGTGTGGTTGTTTATTTTGTTGTTTGATGATATTTGGATATGCATGCTTAACAAACTAATAATCAACAACAAGCTTAAAATTGGTTCTTTAAAAGATCATTAAAATTGGTTAATAAAAGGATATAAAAAATTAATGATTTTATAATAAAATGGGTTTTATTAAAAAGAACCTTGAAAATTTATTTTCACTAAAGTACCAAGGATTTGAATGCATGCGAATGTATGGTACGTAAAGTTTTCTAAACTAGAATTTTGAAAACTCAAAATCCCTTTTATAAAACAAGTCAAACACCATCCTTTTATACAACACTCGAATCACTTGGAAACTCTTTTGTGGGATAAAGGTCACCTAACCATATTTTAGGGAACTTGTATATTCGAGGTGGGTTTACCATGTTTGTGGGATAAAGGTCACCTAACCACTTATGTGTATAAACTCACACGTGTGTGTAAGTTGGACGACTTGATTTGGAAACCATGAACTTAGGGTCACCGAAGCATGGGGAAGAAAGGTGTTAATGGGATTAAACATGCCAACTAAACATAAAGATGTTTAACCGATCCCATATGGCTAGAAGTTGCAATTGTCAAACGTTGACTACCTTGTTAATTTAAATAGAGGGAAAAAGGTCACCTAACCAATATTTAAATGTAACGTTGGATTCTAGATTTTAATTATTAATTGTCTATGAGACACAAAAGGGTATTAATGATTAAAATATAATAATATCGAAAATACTAAAATTGAACCTTTTTAAATTTTGTAGATGGCCGCTAACAATATTACCCAAACCGTCCGTAACCTATCACTAAAAACAATCCTTAATAAGGATCATTTCAATCAAAACACTTTATGGATTAATATCGAAACTTAAGAATCGTTCTCAAGTAAGAAAAGATATCCTATGTGTTGAACGATCCTAATCCCAATGAACATCTTATGGAAGATAAGGATGCCTATAATGATTAAGTATATTGAGGATACTATGCAAGTTGTCTCATGTTAGGAATTATGATTCCCGAAATTCAAAAGGGTTTTGAACATCATGGGCATACGACATGATTGAAGGAAATGTTCCTACAATATGCAAGGATAGAACGCTTTGGGCGCCTCAAGCATGTCGAATGGAGGAAAACCAATCAGTCTCATCTTATGTCTTTAAGATGAAAAGCCACATTGATCACCTAGAAAGGCTCAATATGGATAAAAGGGTTTTATCCATTCTAACGATCAATGAGGGTGGCAACTAGAAAGGGCATCACCCCGACACCAAAGCAAATGTTGAAAATGGAAACGGGTAATTCAAAGGGAAATGATTAGGAAGACTAAAGCGAAACCACCGAAACCAAAAGAGAAGAAGGCAAAGGTTGCCATGAACGATCCATGCTTTGAGTGTGGTGAGATAGGGCATTTAAATAGGAATTGTCCAACCTATCTCAAAGAGTTGAAAAACAAGAGGGATGCTAGGCAAACCTCAGGTACAATCTTAATGATACATATTGACCTTAATGTTATTTCTTCTAACACGTGGGTATTGATACCGGATGTGGAACTCATGTTTGCAATTCATTGCAAAAGGTTCAAAAGAAATAAACATTACAAGAAAGGAGACTATGTTTTGAAACTTCCAAAATGGTTTGGAAATTGTTTTAAAATGTCTTGAATGCTCCTAGTTTGACTATTAACATTATTTAAGTTTCCCTTTTCAGACAATATGTTTTGATTTAAAGTTTGTAAACAATGACATTTATATTTCGATGAATGACATGTTTTACTTTAAAGCTATGCTTTCAAATGGTATTTATGAATTGGTTCATAATACATCATTTGATAGTTCAATGTACCAAGCAATCACCAAGAAACTCAAAATGGATTTGAGTAAGACCTATCTTTGGCATTATCGCCTTGGTCATATAAACAGAATCGCATACAAACACTTCAAAAGAATGGTCTTTTGGAAACAAATGAAATTGGTTTATTTGATATATGTGAATCATGTTTAAAAGGTAAAATGACTAAGAAACCCTTAAGTGGGAAAGGACAAAAGATTTATTAGGTATCATACACTTGGATGTATGTGATCCTTTTAAGCCAATGACTAGGAATGGTGAAAGATACTTCATTAATCTTACCGACAACCATAGTAGTTATGGTTATGTGTACTTGCTAAGACATAGAGTTGAAGTTTTGAAATGTTCAAAGTCTTCAAAAGGTGAAGTACAAAATTAACTCAATCAAAGTTCTTCGTTTCGATAGATGAGGAATCAAACTCTATTTGGATATGGTTCGATCTATGATGGCTAGGAGCGCATCATCTCTATCATATGGGGTTACGCTTTGCTCTCCGTGGTCCGTATATTGAATATGGCCCAAAACCAAGAAAGTGGATATGACACCCTTTTGAAATATGGGATGGAAGGGTTCCATCATTATCATATTTAAAGGTAAGGGGTTGTAAAGCTTATGTTAAGCTATACACCTCAAATAAATTGAAAGTCCGATCCACTAAGTGTATCTTCGTAGGATATCCTAAAGATGGTATAGGATATTAATTCTATGATCCAACAGAGCAAAAGGTATTTGTTGCTCGAAAGGCTAAGTTCTTGGAAGCTAATTTCCTTATGGAAGGAGCTAGTAGAACAGTGGAACTTGATGAGGATCAAGAACCATAAGCCGATACACGTTTGGTTGATACTAGCGCTCAACAAGAGGTTGTTGAAAACGATCAAGTGGTTGATCATGACACACAAAACGTTCGAAGATCTGGTAGAATAAGTAGTCCACCTGAAAGATATGGATTTTTCATGGATGGATGCTACGTGGTAGATTCGGGTGAACCTACCACATACCATGATGCAATGTCAAAATCCGATTGCGACAAATGGCTTGAGGCTATGAACGTAGAGATGCAATCCATGTATGACAACCAAGTTTCGGAATTGGTTGTGCCACCTCTTACCTCCAAAGTAGTTGGAAGTAAGTGGGTTTTCAGGAAGAAAACATATATGCATGGTAACTTGGATACTTATAAAGCGAGACTTATAGCAAAAGGTTTCACTCAAACTCAAGGGGTTGATTATGATGAGACTTTTTTGCCTGTGGCGATGCTAAAGTCAATAAGGATATTATTTGCCATACCTGCATAATATGATTATGAGATTTGGCAAATGGATGTCTAAATGGCTTTCCTTAATAGATATCTTGAGGAAGATGTCTATATAGTTAGGCCTGAAGGTTTTGTCGATCCAAAACATCCTGACAAAGTATGCAAGTTAAAGAAATCAATCTATGGATTGAAACAAGCATCTAGAAGTTGAAATCACCGGTTTTGATGAAGAGATTAGGGAATATGGATTCATCAAGAACGTCGATAAATCTTGTGTATATGAAAGCTAGTGGGAGCATTATTACTTTCTTAGTATAGTATGTCGATGACATTCTACTATTTGGAAATTACATTCCAGCCATTGAAAGTGAAAAAGCCTGGCTTGGAAGTTGTTTTTCTATTAAGGATTTTGGTGAAGTCGCCTATATTTTGGAATAAAGATCTATAAGGATAGGTCAAGGCGCTAGATAGGTTTAAACCAAAGTGCATTGACAAAGTCTTGAAAAGGTTCAAGATTGAGAACCCTATGAAAGGTTTGGTACCTATTCAAAGAGGGGACAATATTGAGTGCGTCTCAATGTCCAAGCTCAAAGGATGAGCAAGAAAGAATGAAAGGAATCCCATATGAGTCTGCTATAGGATTCATTGTGTATATAATGATATGCACTAGACTGGACAAGTTATGCGCTTTAAGAATGACGAGTAGATACCAATGAATAACGGTCATTAGGTGACTGTTAAAAATATATAATGAAATACCTTAGAAGGACTAAGGATATATTTCTAATATATGGATCTGGTAAAGAGGAACTCGTTGTAAAGGGTTATAGGGGTGCGAGTTTTGGAATTCGTTGTAAAGGATTACATGGATACGAGTTTCTAAATTGATCGAGATAGTTCTCGATCAAAATCAGGGTAGCATTGTCCACTACAAAATCAGAATACATCGCCGCTTCTTTGATTGAGATAATTCATATGGATTTGCCACTTGAATTATTGTCGATCTAGGGGTAGTCCCTACCATTCAGGACCCCTAGAGATCTTTGTGATAACGATGGTACGATTGCTCAAATCAAGGAACCATGTGCACATCAAAAGACTAGGCACATTGAGCTGAGTTTCAACTACATAAGGGATGAAGTTGTAAAAGGAAAAGATATGTATTCGCAAAGTTCACACTAATCAAAATATTGTGGATCCACTCACGAAGCTCCTTGAACGGGCAAAGCATGAAGGGTCATACTTGTACCTAAGGACTTCGATATTCTAGTGATTGGATTTGATCTATTTTGTATTTGGATATTGGAACAATTGTTATTATAACTCTTTATGGTATTTTGAGTTATGTTCCATTTTAGCATGTTTAAATCCATGAATAAGTTACTTATTCTAAATGTCCGTAGTCGATCATACTTGTGGGAACAAAATATGAATGTAAGACTATTATGAACTTGGATTGGTGGATATTCATTTAGTATGAATATAGAGCAAAGTGTTGCTGCCAAAGTTCATAGATATTTGTGGGATACAAATATTGGACTGACTCGCTCTCGAATATTACTGCATGGAATCATTTGTGATTGATCATAAGTAAATTTGAGTAAAGGAGAATATCATAGTATCCTCTGACCTGAGATGCATATTGGGTCTTGATATTCACCAAATATTAGACCTTGACTTTTTCTTCGCTGTTAGTAATATGACCGTACATAAGGCTAAGCTTAGGTGTGGTACAAGGTGAGTGTGAGAGACGTATGTAGTCAAGACGGGATTTGTTCCTCTTATTCGTTGAGAGAAAGATGTCTAAGGCCTGCTAAAGTTAAATCAACAGAGAGTGATCACTCTATGTCTCTGGATTTAACATGACATCTGTAACGAAAGGATAAATGATAGATTCACGTAAATCATTTTCATGTAAGGGACTTGAAGGGGATGATGTAATTGAATGGGACATATAGTCATACGTATTGGGGGTAGTAAACCGTAGTTAGGCGTCATTTACTACTTGCATAAATCTTCTATGTATCTTGTGCAAGTGGGAGATTGTTGGAATCTGTATGCCCAAGACACATATTAAATTGATGTGGCTAGTACGTTATGATGCAAGTCGAGTCATACCCAATAACAAGCTAGACAAACACTTACAATATTTATTTATGATATGATCAAACAAATAAATATTAACACTTAGAATATTTAGAAATTGGTTTTCTAAATAATTGCACTTGACAAACTAATAAATTATATGGATAATTTGTTTTGAGAGAGTATTTTATCCTGTTATTTAATTGGTTAAATAACATAATAAAAATAGCATAACTCTTATAACATATGATGTTATATTTTATAAAAGTTATAAAATATATATATGTAAGACTTATATTATTTAAAATAATTTTTTTTAAATAAAAAGACTAGGCCGCCACCCCCCCCCCCCATGGGGTCTTCCCAAAATTGTTGGTCCAATCACACCACATGCATGTCTTACAAGTTAGATGGGTTGTGATTGGGTGATCTTCCCAAGCAATTTTGTCCAATAGCATTACATGCAAATGCATGTGTAAGTGGCCACATGATTGGTCAAGATGGGTGGCAATTCTCTCTCATGGTTCTATAAATACTTAGATCACAAATGCAAGAATGTGCAAGACTTATGAACTTGAAAGAAAACCTCGAGAATTTCTTCTCTAAATTTCGGCCAACAAGTGTTGGTTCAAGAGGTTTTCAAGTTTGTAATTCAAGTGCCAAGAACTCTCATATTCCCAAGTGGAATTTTCGGCCAAGGGTTGGCTCCATGAAGGAAGTTGTGAGTTCACAAGTGTTCAAATTCTAGCTAAAACTAAGGTGTTTGTTGGAAGGCTTGGGGTATACAAGCTTGAGGTCTTCTACACTTGAAGGCAACCGTTCAAGAAGCATCATTATCTTCATGTCCTTTACTCCTTGGAAGGTAGTATTCTAAACACTCTATGGTTGTCTTTTATTTTGATCGCATGCATGTTCATATATGGATCCGGGATTGGGATTTACATATATAATGAAATTTTATATATTGTAAGTAACATGTTTTAAATAATAATTTCCGCTGCGTTTTTATTTTATATGGATAAAATACTTTGATAAACATGTGAAAATCCCAACATATTTATGGTATGTTTAACTTATGGTCATGTTCCGGAGTGTCTGTTCCAGTACGATTCGTCTTACTTTCGCAGTTTGTCGAATTTAGTCCCTGTAAGCGTTTAAACTTGATTTTCCATACCAAAGCCTTAAAAACTTATTTCTAAGTTATGTAAAGGTTATTTAAGGTATGTTAAGCCTATGTCACTATTCTGGAGTGTCTGTTGCATTAAACTGGTTATATTTACGCATCAGTGCGCGTATAACCTTCCAGAAAGCGATTTAGAGCTCGAAATCGAACAAGAATTAATATGTGCGAACGATACACTTTTTTACAAAAATTCCAAGTATGAAACATAAAATTTCATTTATTTGGTATTTGGTTGATAGTCGTAGTGACACAGGTGTCACAGTCTCCCCTACTTTAGGAAATTTCGTCCCGAAATTTATTCGTAGGAGTCTGTCTGTGACTTTGTGTCAAATGATCATCAAAGATATGCAAGGAATAATCCTGTCATTTTCCTCAACGGATATTCTTCAGGAGTGAAAATGAACGAACGAAGTCATTTTCCTCAATGGGTTCTTCAGAAATGGAAAATGAAGGATTTAACAAACGGATATTCATTTCCCTCGACGGATACTCTTCAGAATGAAAATGAACAAACGACGTCATTTTCCTCAATGGGTATTCTTCAGAATTGGAAATGAAGGATTTAACAAACGGATATTCATTTCCCTCGACGGGTACTCTTCAGAATGAAAATGAGCAAACGACGTCATTTTCCTCGACGGGTATTCTTCAGAATTGGAAATGAAGGATTTAACAAACGGATATTCATTTCCCTTGACGGATACTCTTCAGAATGAAAATGAGCAAACGGCGTCATTTTCCTCAACGAGTATTCTTCATAATTGGAAATGAAGGATTTAACAAACGGATACTCATTTCCCTCGACGGATACTCTTCAGAATGAAAATGAGCAAACGACGTCATTTTCCTCAACGGGTATTCTTCAGAATTGGAAATGAAGGATTTAACAAACGGATATTCATTTCCCTCAACAGATATTCTCCAGAAGTGAAAAATGAATAGCTAGTTCATTTTTCCTCAACGGATGCTTCATCAGAAATAGGAATGAATAGGGTTAACTCTAGACACATGACAAAACTTCCTGTGATTTCTGTGCACTAAATTCCATAATTATGTATGCATCCATAATTAAGTAATTCCTTGCGTAGTCCGCACATTTTGTTTTGTAATGTTTAGGGGAAGAAAATCAAACCTGTGATGAGGGTGGCCAGACTACCATAGGGTCCTTTTAATTAGATCGACAGATGATCTTTTTAATTAGACCACCAAGGAGTCCTTTCAGCTCCATCATCACATGATATTCCTAACCATATTTTTGGATCAATTTTTTTAACTAGACCACTCAAGGGGTCTAATTATTGAGTAGTACTTTATAATCCAAGGGACTTGACTACAACGTAGAAGTCCATTAAGGATTTAAGGTAGTACCTTTGGGTATCCTACTAAGAATCCCTTATACGTAGATATGGAAGATTCTACGAGGATTTGGATAACAAAATTTGGATCACACAGAAACATAAAAGGTAACACCTAAGCACTTAATCACATAATTGTTTTCTTGGTTATTAATTGTTATTATCTTGCTATTGATTGCTATTAACTTGGCGTTGATTGAACATGGGTATTCAAGGTATACCAGGAACTCAGTCGATGGACTTCAACGTCCTCAAGCATCCATATGAAAAGATAGGACAATCTTCCAAAAATTCGATTTTTAATTATAAGGAATCACCACATTTGAATTTAGGTATACGATAATTAAGGACTTACGGAAATGTCCTTAGGTACCCCATTAAGGAGTGGGTATTCATCCAGAGTTGTAACTTATGCCTTGTACTTCGTTTTCCTTGTAAGAAACGGGTACTTAGGATTTTCGTGGAAAACGCAAGAGATCATAAAGTGGAAGAATTTTGGGGGTAGTCTGTTCTTCAAGGGATACGGTTCCTTGATTGTCGGTATTGTAGGGGATATGTTGTTTACACATGCAACCACATCAATATTTGTGTATTGCATTGTAAAATAAAAGCTTTATTTTTAAACAATGATAACAACTGTTTCATGGACCTTGACAACAAAAGGAAATAACACATAAGACGTGATTATTTCTAAACAGCGTTGTCTTTCATTCGGTCAGATGCTCATCCCTGCACTGGATTCGCATTAGCAAGCTTTGGGCAGTTTCTTCGGAAATGGCCCATCTCGCCACAATCGAAGCAAGACCCCGGTCGAAAACGAGCTTGAGCAGGATTGTTGCCAGCTTGATTCGGTGCAACTGCGGTTGGGCAAACCCTTGCTGTATGACTTATAAGTTCACAAATTTGGCATTTGCGGCACTTCACACCAGCATGATGATGAAGGTTACATTGATTGCACTAGGGTGCAGTTCCGTTGTATGGCTTTCTAGCAGGGGGTTGAGCTGGTTGGTTGGGGATGGCTTGATCATTGTGAGCAACTACGGCGAAGTTCTGGGAAGCCTTTCGCTTCTTTGACTTCTTAGGAGATCCAGTCTGTTCATCCATGGTCTTTGATTCCTCGATTGGTTTCTTGTCACTCTTCCGAAAAAGTTTACCTTTCCTGATCTGAGATTCAGTCAAGGTTTCATGTGACACCCCAGGAAAACCAGGAAAACTATGCAACTTAACTAGCTTCCTCAGTGAGTACGTGCTAAATTTCGGGACGAAATTTCTTTCAACTTGGGGATAATGTGACAACTCGTATCTCGAACCTATCTTTGTACCGCGATGTAACGTAAACTTTATGTGACTATGTGTATTGGATGATTTAATGGAATATTACGTTATTGAATGTTATGTGATTATATGTTGTGTTGTATGTATGTATGTATGTATGTATGTATGTATGTATGTATATGAACGACTCGAACGCACAACACTCACCCGATCGCAATGGAAATGGGAGCAACTTCCATGGATTTTGTTACTGGCCTGCCTAGATCACAACGTGGTAACGATACTATTTGGGTGATCGTGGATCGACTCACAAAGTCTGCTCACTTCTTGGCTATCAAGGAAACGGATAAGTTCTCCACACTAGCAGACATGTATCCTAAGGAAGTTGTCTCGAGGCACGGAGTGCCCACCTCTATTATCTCGGATCGAGATGCACGTTTTACTTCAGAACTGTGGCAAGCAATGCACAAGTCCTTTGGCTCACGTTTAGATATGAGCACAGCTTATCACCCACAAACGGATGGGCAGTCGGAACGTACCATCCAGACCCTCGGAGACATGCTTAGGGCATGTGTGATTGACTTTGGCAACGGCTGGGAAAAGCATCTGCCACTTGTGGAATTTTCGTACAACAATAGCTACCACACTAGCATTAAAGCAGCTCCGTTTGAGGCATTGTATGGGCGCAAATGCCGGTCACCTCTTTGTTGGGCAGAGGTGGGGGATAGTCAGATTACTGGTCCAGAACATGTAGTGGACACAACAGAGAAATTGCTCAGATACGACAACGAATGGCGGCAGCTCGTGACCGTCAGAAAGTCTACGCCGATAAGGGCAGAAAACCACTAGAGCTCCAGGTTGGGGGAGCGTGTACTACTCAAGGTTTCACCCTGGAAGGGTGTGGTTCGTTTTGGTAAACGAGGCAAACTTAACCCACGATACGTTGGACCTTTCGAAGTCATTGAGAAAATAGGCAAGGTGGCCTACAGACTGAACTTACCAGCGGAACTCAGTGCAGTTCACGACGTTTTCCATGTGTCAAATCTGAAGAAGTGTCTGTCAGATGAGACCCACGTAGTTCCTTTGAAGGAGCTCACGATCGACGAGCAGTTACGATTCGTCGAGGAACCTGTTGAAGTCACGGACCGGGATGTTAAGGTCCTCAAGCGTACTAGGATACCTCTCGTTCGAGTTCGTTGGAACTCACGTCGCGGCCCAGAGTTCACCTGGGAACGCGAAGATCAGATGAAACAAAAGTATCCCCAACTGTTCGCAACCGGTACAACTACTACTGAGGCTGAAGCTACGGAATTTCGGGACGAAATTCCAGATCAACGGGGGGAGGATGTGACACCCCAGGAAAACCAGGAAAACTATGCAACTTAACTAGCTTCCTCAGTGAGTACGTGCTAAATTTCGGGACGAAATTTCTTTCAACTTGGGGATAATGTGACAACTCGTATCTCGAACCTATCTTTGTACCGCGATGTAACGTAAACTTTATGTGACTATGTGTATTGGATGATTTAATGGAATATTACGTTATTGAATGTTATGTGATTATATGTTGTGTTGTATGTATGTATGTATATGAACGACTCGAACGCACAACACTCACCCGATCGCACAAGCCCATTTGGGCTACACCTTGTATTCGGATCAATGGGGCAGCCCATTGAGGGTTCGGCCCACTCCTTCTCTATGTCAATTAGGAGATAGGGTATACTCCTCATATTTTTGCAAATCACCTTACACACAAACCCTAGCTCTCTCTTCCTTCTCTCTAGAACCCGACGGCAGCCAAACATTCTCTCCATCGAAGATCTTTGTGTTTGGATCAATTCCCTACTCTCTCCTTTAATCGGTTAGTGCTCATGATTATGTGTTGTTATTCGATTGACGTTTATATGATGATATATTGTTATTAATTAGAGTGATTGTGTGATGTGATTGGATCGATTGGTATGAAATGCTAGGTCAAGTAATCACGTGAAATGTTTGGCGAATTAAAATTAAATTGTTATTATTGCCGATCATGTGAATGGGCCGCACATGGTGATCTTCAAATTGTTGAGTGTCCATTAATTGAGTTTGTCGGCTATGATTAATTCGGTCCAATGTAATCGAAGTATTGTGGCTTTGTGGAATTTATAAGTGTGGGTAATCATTCAAAAGCCATTAACATAGAGATAGAAAAACGCATGTGAACTCTGATCTTGCCATGTGGTTAATAGAAGGAATTGTCAGTAAGTATTTCATGATTATTATATATTGAAATCATATTGATGTGTGTAAATTAATTTAGTTGTCGGCCATCTAAATAATAGTCAACTATGACATCATAAGGATTCTTGTGTCAATTGTTTCAGAAATAGTTGTCAGATCTATTATCATGGTCCAATAGAATGATTATATGATTAGAGGGTTGGTCCGATTTAATCATTATTAACTGTTAGAGTGGTTTAAGGTTGCGGTTGTTGTGTAACTGTTAGTGATGATGATTGCTTGTTTGATCGAATATTGATTTAGGGTGAGACTGTTAATTTGTTGATTGGTCAAATAAATGGAAACTTTGAAATTGATTTGCAAGATAATAGTGATGTAACTGGTTTCCATAATATCCGGATTATAAAGCTAGTCGCACAAGTCATCTTGGTCACACAAGAGTCCAATCGCACAAGATTCCTTCAGTCGCACAAAAGGATCTGGGCCGCACAAGATGTATGATTACTTAATTGTTTGGGCCGTATGTATATGTGTTGGGTTGGGCCAGATCTGATCGCACAACCCGATCGGATTTACATAAGGGTTTAAGTTAAATTGTTAAACCGTGGTTATGATTTGGGCTTCTTGACTTTGGGCCGGGTAGAAGTGGAATGCAACGAATGACTCGCACAAGGTCATTAGACTTGTGCGAGCCCAATCGCTTAATGTCAATATGTCTTATTTGTTAAACGTGATGTTGCATCATGCCATGATCCGTATGTGTTTCTTATATATGCAATCTATGTGATACCTGTGTGCGCTACTTGAAAACCTAAACCTGACTTGTATGGGTAACCCTGATAGGACGTGATTGACCACTAGCCTTTAGACTTGACCTTTCTGTGTTATCTGCCGAGCAAACCAAGGTGAGTTCACACTCTACAAAGCATGGGATTCCCAGGGGTTGGGAATGGGGTTAAGGAATATGGATTCCTCGTCCTTTCTTGGGTAGGACAGTAATGGTTCAGGAATGTAATTCCTCGTCCTCACGGACAGATAACTCGTACTAGACCAAAACTCTATCACGAAGTCCCTCCTTTTTATATCGACTTAATCGCCGGGCCAATGGCGAGCGGGTCATTAGTTAGATAGCGCTATTTAGGTCTGACAAGCCTCACACCGTGCCGCAGAGGACGGGCGTGAACTAATGGATCTGGGGCACGTCAATGCTGATAGACATTGACAGTTTCAGGGCACTTAAACATGACTTCAGTCAGTAGTCGATATGGTAACGAGTCTAGTGTATGCATGGGGTAGCCCCCACGGCCGAAATGCCAGATAACTATCATGGGGTAGCCCCCACGGCAGGATTGCCAGAGTAAATGGGTTAAACAAAAGGGTTAAACAAATCACGTTTTCAACTATGGGGTAACCCCCACGGCAGGAACGCCAGCTAAAGGAAAACTGTTTTTGGAACAACTTAAAACAAACACCCAACCGTGAACTCACTCAACTAGTTGTTGACTCGTTACTACATGCTTTGCAGGTCTATAGGTACTTAGCTGGAGCTTGCACAAGGAAGAGTCGTTGTGGGACATGGACAGCTGTGTGCCATGTTAAACATTTGGATAATTAAACTTTGGATTTGGTTTTGAACATTATGCTTCCGCTCATAACTTAACTATGTTTGTTTTGAATATTAATCGTGTTGGTTGGACTTTTACATTAAATATTTACTTGTTCAATATGATTAGTGGTTTGATCCTGGTCAGTCACGCCTCCAAGCGGTGATACTCCGCAGGTGGATTTTGGGGGTGTGACATTTCAGATAGCTCAATGGCTTGTCTAACTGTAGTAGGGTTGCTACCAGTCACAATGTCTTGTATTGAGTCTGGGAGGCCATCAATGTACTTTTCGATTGCTTTATCCAAAGGCATAACCATGTTTGGGCATAACTGTCACACCCCCAAAATCCACACGCGGAGTATCACCGCTTGGAGGCGTGACTGACCAGGATCAAGCCACCAATCATATTGAACAAGCATGTAAGTAAATATAATTCCCCCAAACAATGTGAAAGGTGTTCAAATCAAAAGTATAGTTTCTATGTTTAGCGGAAGCATAAATGTAAAACCCAACATAAGTAATAAGTTTGTAATGTCATAAAAGGTTAACACGGCATCCACAATCCATGTTCCACAACGACTGCGCCTCCCGTGCAAGCTCCATGTGTACCTAAGGTCCTGCAAGGCATGTAACAGAGAGTCAACAACTAGTTGAGCGAGTTCACAGTTGGTTGTTCAGTTATAGTAATTGTATTGTAAACTATATGTTCGTTTAGTAACCCATATATCGTATGTACTTGAATCGCAGTCTACTAGACATGTGTGCGAAAATTAGTGGGGGTTTCCCATGTTTTCTAGACTAGGTATATTTGTATCGCAGCCCATCTGGCATGTGTGCGAAGTTTAGAGTATGGTTCGCAGCCATTCCAGGCATGTGTGCGAAGATTAGAGTATGGTTCGCAGCCATTCCAGGAATGTGTGCGAAGATTAGTTCTATTATCGCAGCCATTCCCGGCGTGTGTGCGAAGAGAAGTATATGTATCACTAGTCTAGCAGTATCTACCAATAACCTTCCTCTCCCGAGGCCTATGGTATGTAATTCCGATAACAATTTAAGCATAAGTAATCATCCAAACTCATTCCCAACCCCGGGAATCCCATGCCTTGGTAAGAGTGTGAACTCACCTTGGTTTGCTCGGTATGCTAAGGAAATACACGCTCACAAATAATCAGTCACGACCTATAGTACGCACGTATACTCAATCAGTTCATGTTCGTAAAGTTTCACGTACAATCAATACCACAGAGTGTTTGGCAGTTAACATCATGCATCATACAACAGTTAATCAGGTTCACATAATTCATGTTTCACATAAGTGTCATCCACAGTGTACGATTTCACTAGTGGTGTGCGTCTATGATATTATTGTGCGAACCATTACCCGTCTGTGGCCCAACAGCAGGTGGGCAACCCAACTGTATAAAGCCCACTTACTGCCAGCCCATAGCCGAGAGTGTGAAATCACACTAATATGTGACCCAAAGTCTAGTCAGCCCAGCTTAGTGTGTGTGACCCAAATCCAAAGATAAATTTCTAAATTGTAAGGTTTAATATTCTAGCAATATTTCCCCATATTATACGTATACATCAAATATTATTCAATCAGATTTCAGCTAAGATTAGTCAACATGCTACTCCCAAGAATAGGGTAACAGTTCATGCATACATGTAATATTATAATTCAAAGACATGTGCACCGCCCACTTAAAGATTACATGATCAGACATTCATTTTTATCTTTCTATACATTGATTTGATTGAACAAATTCAAATAACTCATAAATTCTGACATGCAATTATGAATTAAACCGGGACCCCTATAGCATGTGCGGCCACCATAATATTATCATATATCCATTCGATAAACCAGTTCTGAAAACAATACAGATTTCATCATTCTTTCACATGTTTAGCAATCCATATAACTCACTTAATCAGTTAGCTTCAACACCCAATCATATAACAATACTAACTATCAACAAGCATATCATTCATGATAGTTTCAATAGTATAGTTTCAACAGTATACCATCATTAACCTAACCCTACTGTTTACACGATTTCACTGACCAGTAACTACTTAATCATCACACCATTGATCAAAACAAAGACCACAGTTCCACGTATAACATCGCTGTGAAAAACAAGATCATCACTCGATCCACAGATAACATCACATACCAGTCGATCCTCTTACATACACATCATCCATACACATAACAGTTTGCAAATCAGTTAAGACAATCATCCAATAACCGCAACAATAATCTAATTACCTCGATGATATACTAAGCGGTTTTGACAAGAGACCTGCAACGGTTCCCAAAGAGCTAGAGATCGCCGTCATGTTCAAAGAGAGAGAGAGAGAGAGAGAATGTGAGAGGTAGTTAGGGTTTTTTTTTGCCAAATGTCATTCTCGCGTAAAGGTTCTAATAAAATTATATCTAATCGTCACCTGGGCCAAGCCCAGTCTTGATTTCGTTGGCCACACTAGTGGACGAAAACACTTATGTGTTTTCATCTTGGAGTGTTTTCGTGGGTGGGGGAGGGTTTTCGGCTAAGGGGTGATTTCGTGAGGGGTTGTTTTCAGCCAAGGATTCCATGCTTAGTTATACAAACATAAATATCAATACAATATATATATATATATATATATATACATCTATATACATAACATGTATACTACAATCTACACCCAACACGTGTATTGCCCATCACGTAATTATAAAAGCACACTTAACACCCACCGTATATAATATACCAACCACAATACTGTTTGACATATTACAACGTGTACAGTTGCGGAACAAATAAGTCATGTAAACAAACAATCTAAACAATTAATGTGCAATATTACGAAGATGGAATCTCAGAAACTCGAGTTGTCACATTATCCCCAACTTGAACGAAATTTCGTCCCGAAATTTAGCACGCGGTTACTGAGGAAGCTAGTTGTGTTGTCTTGTTTACTGGTTTTCCTGGGGTGTCACATCATCCCCCCGTTGATTTGGAATTTCGTCCCGAAATTCTGTAGTAGCTTCAACCTCAGTTGTGGTTGTACTGTTTCCGAATAATGGGGGATATTTGAGTTTCACTTGATCTTCTCGTTCCCAGGTGAACTCTGGGCCACGACAGGAGTTCCAACGAACTCGAACAAGAGGTATTCTGGTGTGCTTGAGGACCTTGACATCCCGGTCCGTGATTTCAACTGGTTCCTCGACGAATCGCAACTGATCGTCGATAGTGAGCTCCTTCAAAGGAACTATGAGGGTCTCATCTGACAGACACTTCTTCAGATTCGACACGTGAAAGACGTTGTGAACTGCACTGAGTTCAGCTGGTAAGTTCAGTCTGTAGGCCACCCTGCCTATTCTCTCAATGATTTCAAATGGTCCGACATATCGTGGATTAAGTTTGCCCCGTTTTCCAAAACGAACAACACCCTTCCAGGGTGAGACTTTGAGTAGCACTCGATCCCCAACCTGGAGCTCGAGTGGTTTCCTGTCTTTATCGGCGTATGCTTTCTGACGGTCACGAGCTGCCGCCATGCGTTGTCGTATTTGAGCAATCTTTTCTGTTATGTCAACTACGAAAGATTTGTGCATCGCTTGCCAAAGTTCTAGGTAAAACGTGGATCACGATCCGAGATAATAGAGGTGGGCACCCTGTGCCTCGAGACAACTTCCTTAAGGTATACGTCTGCTAGAGTGGAGAACTTATCCGTTTCCTTGATAGCCAAGAAGTGTGCAGACTTTGTGAGTCGATCCACGATCACCCAAATATTATCATTACCACGCGGAGATCTAGGCAGGCTAGTAACAAAATCCATGGAAATTTACTCCCATTTCCATTGTGGTATCTCTGGTTGTTGGAGTAGGCCTGATGGTTTCTGATATTCCGTTTTGACTCTTGCACAAGTCAAACACTTGCTAACGTAAGTTGCTATGTGAGCTTTCATGCTAGGCCACCAATATGTAATTTTCAAATCATGGTACATCTTATCCGAACCAGGATGTACTGAGTAGAGAGACTTATGAGCTTCATCCATTACAAGCTCGCGTAAGTTGCCGTAGAGTGGGACCCAAATGCGTCCTGTTACATAGTAGGCACCGTCTGCCTTTTGTTCTAACCATTGCCTTGAGCCGCGTAGAGCTTCAGCCCTGACGTTTTCTGGTTTCAATGCTTCTACCAGAGCATCTCGTATCTGTGAAAGAAGACTAGACTGGATAGTGAGTTGCAACGCTCGTACACGCCTAGGTGTAGTATCCTTTCGACTAAGGGCGTCGGCCACCACATTGGCTTTGCCCGGATGATACTTTATGGCACATTCGTAATCGTTCAGTAACTCGACCCATCTATGTTGTCGCATGTTCAATTCTTTCTGCTTGAAGATATGCTCGAGACTCCTGTGATCGGTGTAGATGGTGCACTTGATACCGTACAGGTAATGTCGCCATATCTTGAGCGCAAAAACAACAGCTCCCAGCTCTAAATCATGTGTAGTGTAATTTCGTTCGTGAATCTTAAGTTGGCGCGAAGCATAAGCAATGACTTTATCCCGTTGCATCAACACACATCCAAGACCTTGGATGGATGCGTCGCAGTAGACTACAAAATCGTCCGTGCCTTCAGGCAATGAGAGGATAGGTGCGCTACAGAGTCTATCCTTTAAGTGCCAAAACGTTGTTTCCTGTGTATTACCCCAACGATAAGCAACACCTTTCTGTGTCAGTAATGTAAGCGGCTGTGCAATCTTTGAGAAGTCTTTGATGAACCGTCTGTAATAACCCGCCAAACCCAAGAATTGGCGTATTTCGGTTGGTGTGCGAGGTGCAGGCCAGTTCTTGATCGAATCTACCTTAGATGGATCGACATGAATCCCATCCTTGTTTACCACGTGGCCTAGAAAGTGGACTTCACGAAGCCAGAAGTCGCATTTTGAAAACTTGGCGTACAGCTGTTCCGTTCGAATAAGTTCCAAAATAAGTCGTAAATGATGCTCGTGTTCCTCCTGACTCTTCGAGTAGATCAGGATGTCATCGATGAAAACAATAACAAACTTGTCAAGATAAGGTTTGCACGCCCTGTTCATAAGATCCATGAAAACCGCAGGTGCGTTTGTTAATCCGAAAGGCATGACCAAAAACTCGTAATGGCCGTAGCGAGTTCTGAATGCTGTTTTGGAGACGTCCTCATCCCGGACTCTCAGTTGGTGATAGCCTGACCTCAGGTCAATCTTCGAGTAATAGCTTGACCCTTGCAACTGGTCGAATAAGTCGTCGATGCGTGGAAGAGGATAGCGATTCTTTACGATCACCTTGTTCAGTTCGCGGTAATCTATGCACATGCGGAAGGTACCGTCTTTCTTCTTCACTAATAATGCTGGTGCTCCCCAAGGCGAAGAGCTAGGACGAATGAAACCCTTATCCAAGAGTTCTTGCAATTGCTTGGACATTTCTTCCAGTTCGGTTGGAGCTAAGCGATAGGGTGCTCGAGCTATGGGTGCTGCCCCTAGAGCTAGTTCTATCTGAAATTCGACCTGGCGATGAGGCGGTAGCCCAGGTAAATCTTCAGGAAACACTTGAGGAAAGTCGCGTACTTCTGGAATATCCTCAATCTTCTTCTCTTTCGTTGATGCGTCAGTAACAAGCGCTAAGATAGCGGTGTGGCCTTTTCGCAAACTCTTCTGGGCCTTAAGAAAGGAGATGATGCCCACAACAGCACCACTCTTGTCGCCTTGAATTCCGAGAGGTTCTCTTCCAGAACGGGGAATACGAATGACCTTCTCCTTGCATAGGATCTCTGTTTGCTGTTGGGATAACCAATTCATCCCAATGACTATGTCGAAACTACCCAAAACTATAGGAATGAGATCGATAGAGAAAGTCTGACCAGCTAAGACGAGGTTACAACCCTAGACTATGTGACCACTGTGGTGTCTGTTGCATCTATTGCACTTTGGGTGATTTCCTCGATATCCACCCTGCCTTTGACTACCAGAAGACTGCTGACTGGGGCTCTGGTAATTATCTGTCTTTCGCTGTTGTGCTTGGGATTGAACCGAAGTTGAACCCTTGCTGGAGGTTCCATCCCATTTTCGCTTGTTGTCGCTAGGAATAGCAGTAGCAGTAGCAGTAGCAGTAGCAGTAGGAGTAGTAGTAGTAGTAGTAGTAGCACCAATACGTTTAGGCAGCTTGTTCTGTTCCACTGTCTGGTCTGTGAGACGATGAGCAAGACGAGTAACATCCTGGATAGTAGCAAGGTTAGCAGCAGTCACATGGCTTTGAATCTCTAGTACTAAGCCTTTGAGGTACAGCTCAATGCGCTTGATGGGAGGATCTACCATAGTTGGACATAACACTGCCAGTTCGTTGGATCGTTTCGTGTACGCTTCTATCTCTGACCCCGTCATCTTCAGGTTAAAGAACTCCACTTCCAGCTTGTGGATGTCATCACGACTACAGTATTCACGTTTGATCAGTTCCTTAAAATCATTCCATGGGGTGGCATTAGCAGCCACCAGCCCCCGCATCTGAACTTGCGCGTTCCACCAAGTTAGCGCAGTGCCTTCGAGAGTACCAGTGGCGTACTTCACCCTACGAGCCTCAGGGCATTCATACATTTCGAAGACCGATTCGAGCTTCTCGAACCAGTGGAGGAGTCCAACGGCCCCTTCAGTGCCACTAAAATACTAGGACAACAGTCCATGAAAGTTTTGAACGTGCACACAGGTGGCTGAGCGTGTTGACCTGTCGTGTGCGTAAGAGTAAACATACTTAAGCACGAGTGTTGGTTTACGAGAGTAGGATCTAAAGATCCTAGAGTAAGTGGTGATGGCAGGTTATACCTCCTGCCTGGACAGCTGCGAGTGCTGCAGTAACTTGTTCAGGGATCAAAGCCGCCAACTGGGCTTGAGTTAGGTTAACGCGTCTACTCATGATCTTGATATCAAAGAGAACATGAGTGAGAGAGGTTCGCGAGTAATGCGATGACAGAAGAGTGTAAACACACAAGTGTTCTCAAGCAATAGCTGTTACGTTTATCTAAGCATACCCTGAGCAAAGTTCTATGTAATCTAGCAAGTAGGCAATGTAAACATGAACAGTATTACCTATAGGGTTGAGTCTTGCACGTGGAGCGAAGCGTCGTTGTGGATCGTTGAGCACTATACAGGTTATAGTCTGGTTTTAACAAAAACTTTTTCGCCTTATTAAAACCAAGTTCACTATAACCAATGGCTCTGATACCAATCTGTCACACCCCCAAAATCCACACGCGGAGTATCACCGCTTGGAGGCGTGACTGACCAGGATCAAGCCACCAATCATATTGAACAAGCATGTAAGTAAATATAATTCCCCCAAACAATATGAAAGGTGTTCAAATCAAAAGTATAGTTTCAATGTTTAGCGGAAGCATAAATGTAAAACCTAACATAAGTAATAAGTTTGTAATGTCATAAAAGGTTAACATGGCATCCACAATCCATGTTCCACAACGACTGCGCCTCCCGTGCAAGCTCCATGTGTACCTAAGGTCCCGCAAGGCATGTAACAGAGAGTCAACAACTAGTTGAGCGAGTTCACAGTTGCTTGTTCAGTTATAGTAATTGTATTGTAAACCATATGTTCGTTTCGTAACCCATATATCGTATGTACTTGAATCGCAGTCTACTAGACATGTGTGCGAAAATTAGTGGGGGTTTCCCATGTTTTCTAGACTAGGTATATTTGTATCGTAGCCCACCCGACATGTGTGCGAAGTTTAGAGTATGATTCGCAGCCATTCCAGGCATGTGTGCGAAGATTAGAGTATGGTTCGCAGCCATTCCACGCATGTGTGCGAAGATTAGTTCTATTATCGCAGCCATTCCCGGCGTGTGTGCGAAGAGAAGTATATGTATCACTAGTCTAGCAGTATCTACCAATAACCTTCCTCTCCCGAGGCCTATGGTATGTAATTCCGATAATAATTTAAGCATAAGTAATCATCCAAACTCATTCCCAACCCCGGGAATCCCATGCCTTGGTAAGAGTGTGAACTCACCTTGGTTTGCTCGGTATGCTAAGGAAATACACGCTCACAAAGTCACGACCTATAGTACGCACGTATACTCAATCAGTTCATGTTCATAAAGTTTCACGTACAATCAATACCACAGAGTGTTTGGCAGTTAACATCATGCATCATACAACAGTTAATCAGGTTCACATAATTCATGTTTCACATAAGTGTCATCCACAGTGTACGATTTCACTAGTGGTGTGCGTCTATGATATTATTATGCGAACCATTACCCGTCTGTGGCCCAACAGCAGGTGGGTAACCCAACTGTATAAAGCCCACTTACTGCCAGCCCATAGCCGAGAGTGTGAAATCACACTAATATGTGACCCAAAGTCTAGTCAGCCCAGCTTAGTGTGTGTGACCCAAATCCAAAGATAAATTTCTAAATTGTAAGGCTTAATATTCTAGCAATATTTCCCCATATTATACGTATACATCAAATATTATTCAATCAGATTTCAGCTAAGATTAGTCAACATGCTACTCCCAAGAATAGGGTAACAGTTCATGCATACATGTAATATTATAATTCAAAGACATGTGCACCGCCCACTTAAAGATTACATGATCAGACATTTCATTTTTATCTTTCTATACATTGATTTGATTGAACAAATTCAAATAACTCATAAATTCTGACATGCAATTATGAATTAAACCGGGACCCCTATAGCATGTGCGGCCACCATAATATTATCATATATCCATTCGATAAACCAGTTCTGAAAACAATACAGATTTCATCATTCTTTCACATGTTTAGCAATCCATATAACTCACTTAATCAGTTAGCTTCAACACCCAATCATATAACAATACTAACTATCAACAAGCATATCATTCATGATAGTTTCAATAGTATAGTTTCAACAGTATACTATCATTAACCTAACCCTACTGTTTACACAATTTCATTGACCAGTAACTATTTAATCATCACACCATTGATCAAAACAAAGACCACAGTTCCACATATAACATCGCTGTGAAAAACAAGATCATCACTCGATCCACAGACAACATCACATACCAGTCGATCCTCTTACATGCACATCATCCATACACATAACAGTTTGCAAATCAGATAAGACAATCATCCAATAACCGCAAAAATAATCTAATTACCTCGATGATATACTAAGCGGTTTTGACAAGAGACCTGCAACGGTTCCCAAAGAGCTAGAGATCGCCGTCATGTTCAAAGAGAGAGAGAGAGAATGTGAGAGGTGGTTAGGGTTTTTTTTTGCCAAATGCCGTTCTCGCGTAAAGGTTCTAATAAAATTATATCTAATCGTCACCTGGGCCAAGTCCACTCTTGATTTCGTTGGCCACACTAGTGGACGAAAACACTTATGTGTTTTCATCTTGGAGTGTTTTCGTGGGTGGGGGAGGGTTTTCGGCTAAGGGGTGATTTCGTGAGGGGTTGTTTTCAGCCAAGGATTCCATGCTTAGTTATACAAACATAAATATCAATACAATATATATATATATACATCTATATACATAACATGTATACTACAATCTACACCCAACACGTGTATTGCCCATCACGTAATTATAAAAGCACACTCAACACCCACCGTATATAACATACCAACCACAATACAGTTTGACATATTACAACGTGTACAGTTGCGGAACAAATAAGTCATGTAAACAAACAATCTAAACAATTAACGTGCAATACTACGAAGATGGAATCTCAGAAACTCGAGTTGTCACAATAACAGACTCAACTCCTCATACCTATTAGTGTAAGCCCGATACTCACCACAATCTTGCTTTAAATCATCAAATTCCCTTTCTAATGCCCTCAGTTCATGACGAGGACAGAACTCCTTCATCATAAGGGCCCTAAGCTCAGCCCCAGTCTGTGCTAAAGCAACCTTAGCACCACGATCTCTCATAAACCCGTTCCACCATGTAAGAGCCCTCTTCAGAAACACACTGGAAGCAAACTCGACCTTGCGATTATCAGGACACTAAACGTGACGAAACGTACTCTCAGTGCTCTCGAACCATTGTAGGAGCCTAGTTGCTCCTTCAGAACCACTAAACTTGAGTGGCTTAGCCGAATTAAAACTCTTGAAATTGCATGGAGCATTATTGTTGTTGTTAGCTTGGTTCAGTTGAGCAATAAGATTTGGGAAAGCAGCAGCCATTTGCTGCGCGATGATTTCCGCCTGTTCGGCATTCGCTATTTGATTGTCGCGTCGAGGAAGCATTCTAAAGGAGGGAAACATGAAAGGAAACGAGCGAGATGATTAGATAAAAAGGATGGGGTGATACAAAATTTGATAAAAGCAAAGATGGTGGTCATTTGTTTGTTACCACAAGGCAATCAAACGACACATTGTGACTAATCAAAGTAAATGGGTCAAAAATAATGTTTCGCGAAGAGATGCTCGCCTATAAGTGAACACTCACCCCAAGAGTTCCCAGGTAAGAGTGACTGGTCTGATTATGTGGATTTGTACGAACACTCTAGCCTTAGACAGAAAACCCAGGGTACCGGCATTCACTCTTCTAGTTTGCACGCGTTCACACTATTTAAGACCCAAAACTTTGACGAGATTTTGAAAACTCAAAGGGGTTCAAAACCTTATAATAGAGGGTTCAAAACCTTATAATAGAGGGTTCAAAACCTTACAACAGAGGGTTCAAAACCTAGTAATCAATCATCCAAGGACAGATGATAAATTTTCAAAGCGGATTGGGAATTGATGTTCTCGTTGTGGTTATCACCTAAGGATAGGTGACGGTTTTTTGTTTTAAAAATCTAAACGAAAATCTTCTTGCGTTAGGGTCCTAGAAAGGTTATAGTCTAGGTCAAATCATTACTAATAACCTAATTCCCTCTAACCATTGGCTCTGATACCAACTTTTTTGTCACACCCCGACCACGTAAAACAACGAAATGTGGCGGAAACGTCGGGGAGCGTTGTAACAGAATTAATTGTTTCACAACCATGGAAATTAAGGTTGCGTTTTATTTATCAATCAAGAGAGTTACATTGTCTTAAACAACAATCAAAGAGTACATAACATAATTTAACTAGTTCTTGCTTCGTTTTAAGTCACTAAGGCACAGGTCCGCCTAAGTGTGTCTCGATCATCCTATGCAACACCTCTTGAAAACACATGTGAAAATAGGTACGTCAGCATAAAAATGCCTGTGAGATACATAGGTTTTGTGAAAATAGGATTCATGACTTAAGTTTAAAGAAATTGTTTAGTAAAAAGTAGCCATGAATCTTGTTGAGTGTTCCCTTTCATAAATCATTTGAAAAGTGATAAATAAACCAAATGATATATATGTATAAAAGAATAATGTATGGTTAAGTGGATAACCAAGTCAAATGAGTTTGTATAAGTTTAGTTATTTGTAAAATGATGTTTATGTGAAAATGTGTCGTAAATGTAATATGTCTAAACTGAAATGGTTTAAATAACGCTATGATATGTAATAACATAAAAGCACTTATATATAGGAAGTACCAGCGGCGTATCCACCATGTTTTTATCGTATTACACGTCGCCTCGTTACTTAAATCACGTACCCAAACAGCCACCAAGATGAAATGTTTAACAATTGTAGAAATGTTTATGTATGGTCAAATACGGTTCACACGATTCCACAGTTACAAACGGTTCATATAATCGAATGGTTACAACGATTCACATAGTCAAATAGTTACAAATGGTTCAAAATGTAATATAATATGTTCATATGCTGGATGAGCACATGCAACAAAATGCAATGTAAAACAACGCATCCATATGTTGAGTAAACATATGCAACTAATGTAATGTAAATCAATGTGCTTGCATGCTCAGTCAACATACATAGCAGAAATGTAAAGAAAAACAATGTACTAAGTATGCTAAGTAAACATACATAGCAAAAAATGTAATGTAAATCATGTACTATAAATGTACTAACGCACATAGCAAGTATATGATGTGAAAACATGGAAAGCGTGAAAGTAACAAGTAGGCACATGTGTTTCACCCCAAAACAGTTTGGAAAACAGTAGAAGAGGGGTCTATGCACTCACTTGAGATTGCTCAATAGTCCTAAGATAACCACCAAGCAAAGCTAGAAGATCACGGGAAATCAAACAGCACCTAATATAGGTAACTACGTTAATAACCGGACCTAAATAGGGAGATCGGATAGAATGAGGTTTCGTAAACCAGATGAGTGTTGGAACTCATATGATATGGTTTAACAAAGCCTACATACTAAAATGAAACCTAACCTAAGTGCTTACGACCCATTACGACCCGTTTAGGTAGCTTATGCTATTTTAACGCGTCGTTCGCGTAAAACTCGTTCGGAACGCCTAACTAGTCCTATGATAAGTAAAATATGCCTTAACATGTCTAATATTGTTGCCAAATCAGTTTAGATATCACAAATTATGTTACATATGCTTAAAATGAATTTTGGCGTAAAAAGGGCATTTTGGTAATTTACCTAAGGCATATAAACTACCTATCATACAACTAACTACCATAAGTTATAACCTCGGAAGGTTATTCCCTATACAACTATGGTCACCAAATATGTTTGGTCGGATCCTAATGTAACACCTGTGCCTTCACGGCCATCAAACAAATACCAAACCAATGAAATATTGTATTTCATACTTGGGATTTGTAAAAATATGTGTATCATTTGCACATATCAATTTTTGTTCAATTCCAAACTCTAAATCGCTTTCTGGAAGGTTATACGCGCTCTGATGCGTAAATATAACCAGTTTAATCCAACGAACACTCCGGAATAGTGAAATAGGCTTAACATACCTTAAATAACCTTTACATAACTTAGATATAAGTTTTGGAAGGTTTGGTGTGGTGAAATCAAAGTTATATCGCTTACAGGGACTAAATATGACAAACTGCGAAAGTATGCCAATTTGAACTGTAACAGACATTCCGGAACATGACCATAAGTTAAACATACCATAAATATCCTTTACATAGCTTAGAAATAGGCTTTGAGGGGTTCGGTGTGCTAAAAAAAAAACTGTTGGGTCATTCAGGGACTAAAAGTGTCAAAAAGTGCACAAGTTTGCATTTTCGCGCATAACTTACGTTCTGAATACATCTGGACATCCAAAAATTTATGTAAGCATGACTACATTATATTTTAGTGTTCTCCATAAGAAAAATCCATTCGTCGCGTCATTTGGTTCGTTTTTCGCGCTTACGCGCATTCCGTCGTAATTAAGCGAACATCGCGTTCGTACGACCAAACGAACCATCATCCGGCATATTTTTGAGTATGTTTTGAGTTCCCTATACTTTAACTTCATTTTAGAGCCTTGAAATGAGGTTAACGGGGTTCAAACGCATCGAAAAAGGCCTTAAACACATGCAGGGACCATTCCTGTAACTTTTGAAACTTTTCTGAAACAGCTGAGGGTGTCGCGTAGCGCGAGCCCTAGAGGCTTGCCAGTCGCGCTACGCGACTGCCTAAACTGGGCCAGATTCAATGTTTTGGTTGCAAGTTGCAGCTGATCGATTCGTGTCCACTCGTTTCCTATCGTCTAGTCAGCGGATAAGAACAAGTTTCTAGCCACCACAACTTTGTGACAAGTGTACGGCTCGGATCATGGCACGATATTCAAGAAACGATCCTAGCGGCTCTACTTTTTCTATAAATACCCCACCCCCTTTACTTCATTTCCCACAAATCTGATCATTGGGCTCTAAGTTGGAACCTTCGTTTCATACCTGAGCTATTTTGATCTGGGTTAGCATTCGGGGACCCTTCGTAAGTATTCTTTCGTTCTTTTCCTTATTTTATTGCTTTTCGAGTCCGAAAGTCAAACTTTGTTTGACTTTCAGCGTTGACCAGTAATGGTCAATGCGAAGTTCGTTTGAACTTCGCAACGTGATTGTAATCACGATGGTCATAGTCCCTCGGGATTATGCCTACTGATTACCACGTTGTTTAGGGTCGTAGGGTAAGCGATCTAATAAATCGCTTATACCCTCGAACCCGACCCAGTTTGGTCGATCATTAGGATCCGACCAAACACAGTAGGTGACCATAGTAGGTAGGGAATAACCTTCCGAGGTTATACCCTATGGTCACATCGTTTAAGTAGTTGTATGATAGGTAGTTTATATGCCTTAGGTAAATTACCAGAATACCCTTTTCATGTATAATTGGTAATTAAGCATATGTAACCTAAACTTTTGTCACGTAACTGATTATGTAACATGTTTAGGCATATAACACTTGTCATAGGACTAGTTAGACGGTCCGAACGCGTTTCACGCGCACGACACGTTAAAGTAGCATATGTTACCTTAATGGGTCGCGATGGGTCGAAAGCACTTAGGTTAGGTTTCATTGTAGTATGTAGGCCTTGTTAAACCATATCATATGAGTTCCAACACTCATTTGGTTTACCAAGCCTCATCCTATCCGATCTCCCGATTTAAGTCCGGTTTATTTATATAGTTTTAGATTGCCGACTGATTTCTGTGCTCTCTCTAGCTTTGTTTGGTTGTTGTTCAAGACCTCCAAGCATTTTCAGGCGAGTACATTTTCCCCTATTTTTCTGTTTTCAATTGTTTTGGGGTGACTCATATGTGCTAAATGTTTTCGATGTTATAACGATGGTTTCAAAAGCAATTAAGGCGATTTATACAAAACTAATAACGATTTCAATAAAGTGAACAAACTTGTTGGTTGTGTTTACATAACAAATGACATTCATTAGCAATGATCAAGCCGACCAGTATTAGGTTATGGTACCATAGGATCTGACTAATCCCGTTATTTACTACACCCGTGGTTATGTGTGGGTATGGTAGGTAGCGACTGAATCTGTAATTGTTAACTTACCCTATGGAGGTTTGTTAATACGAAAACGAGAAGTGACGAAAACGAGAAGCGACGAGAGTCACGAAGGTTTGAATGTTATTAGCGAGACGACCTTATAAGTAGTTTCACGACCTAAAACGAATTAAACGATTTACGATTGGTTTTCACACGATGTTTTAACGATTGGGTAACGATTGGGTTTCACACGATGTTTTAACGATTGGGTAACGATTGGGTTTTCACACGATGTTTTAACGATTGGGTAAACATTTGTACATGATTTACATTGGGCATGAACATTACTTGGGTGGTTTGGTTTGGATTAAGTGATTAAGTAACAATGCGTGTGGAATATGATACAAGCATGGTGGATACGCCGCTGGTACTTCCTATATATAAGTGTTTGTATGGTATTACATATTGTAGCGTTATTTGAATCATTTCAGCTCGAGACATAGAACATTTTATACAAGTAACATACTTTTCACAAGACATTTATTTACAAACAACTTATCTTATACAAACTCATTTTACATGGTTATTCATTTAATCATGCATTATTTTCTTATTATACATATCATCTGAACTCATTTATTGTTTTTCAAATAATTTACTAAAACAAATGTTTTTGGGTTAAGAGTCATGGCTACGAGGTTTACAAATTATAACCCGCTTGATTTGAGTTGTTTAATTAAGTTGCAATATTGTACTCTTTTCAAAACAAGGTTTTTAAATAAAGTATTGCAACGTCTAAACTAGCCATGATTTCGACACTCCTACAAAACCTATGTACTCGCCAGCATTTCTTTGCTGACCTCGTTTTCACATATGTTTCAGGTATTGTTGAATGATATCGATTGATAAGATGCATGCTCACATAGGATTGGACAAGGCCTTAGTGACTAAATAACAATGATAGACTATGTTTAATTTGTGTATTTAGATTTCCAGGCAATGTAATTATTCAATGTTTAATAAAACGAAACACTTTTTGGTATCCATGGTTATGAAACATTAATTCTGTTGCAACACGCCCCGATGTTTCCGCCGCGATTTGTTGTTTTACGCGGTCGGGGTGTGACACCTAAAGATCGACCAAACGGGTCGAGTTCGAAAGTATAAGCGATTGTTTAGATCGCTTACCTTACGACCCTATATAAGCACTAAAACTATAAGTGACAAGCTAAGCATGTTAAAACATGCTTAACTAAGTTAGAAAACACGTTTGGTATCAAAACAAACGGTTTTGATACCTAAAAGTAGTTTGGTTTCAAAATACGCAAGTATACGTATTTTGGCCGAAACTACGACTCGTCAGTGAGCCTAGATAGTGTGGTAATCACAGGGGACTATAGCCATCGTGATTACGCTCACGTTGCGAAGTTCAACCGAAATTCGTGTTGACCATAAACTGGTCAACGCAGAAAACGCTAAAAGAACAAAAGAACGAAAGAATACTTACAGAGGGTCCCCGTAAGTTTGATTTCCAAGTATATCTCAGGTATGAAGTGTTTCTCACACATCAACTTAGAGAATATTTAAGAAATCAAGTGGGTTTTGCAATGGGGGGGGGGGGGTGAGGGGTATTTATAGGAATTCTAGGACCGTTAGGATCGTTCCTCAAAACCGTGCTTCAATCTCATCTATACAACTCAAGCCCACGGTTTCATAAAACCATTTGAGCCCCTAGTATTGCCCAAAAGCATGTGCATGGGGATTATGAGTGCTTAACAACTGTTAACAGCTGTTTAATCTGATTTTTCTGATCTGGGAGGTCCTTACGGACCGTATGGCTAAGTGCTTACGGTCCGTAAGCCTTGTGCAGACCAGCAATGTTTCAAAAATGGCAGAACATGCCCCTGTGACTCCGAACTTGATTTTTGATGCGTTTTGATGCGTTTAAGCCCCGTTAAACTCATTTTAAGGCTCTAATATGAGGTTAAAGTTTAGGGAACTTAAAATGTGCTAAAAAATATGTCGGATGTCGGTTCGTTTGGCCGTATGGTTGCGTTGTTTGGTTAATTACTACGGAAGTCGTAACGGACGCAAAAACGGTCCAAATTGCGCGACGAATGGATTTTTCTTATGCCAAACACTAAAATAAAATATTTTAATGCTTACATAAATTTTTGGATGTTCGGATGTATTCAGAAAATAAGTTATGCGCGAAAATGCAAACTTGTACACTTTTTGACGCTTTTAGTCCCTGAATGACTCAAAAGTTTATTTTAGCACACCGAACCCATCAAAGCCTATTTCTAAGCTATGTAAAGGATATTTATGGTATTTTTAACTTATGGTCATGTTCCGGAGTGTCTGTTCCAGTATGAATCGTCATACTTTCGCAGTTTGTCGAATTTAGTCCCTGTAAGCGTTTAAACTTGATTTTGCCATACCAAAGCCTTCAAAACTTATTTCTAAGTTATGTAAAGGTTATTTAAGATATGTTAAGCCTATGTCACTATTCCAGAGTGTTTGTTGCATTAAACTGGTTATATTTACGCATCAGTGCGCGTATAACCTTCCAGAAAGCGATTTAGAGCTCAAAATCGAACAAGAATTGATATGTGCGAACGATACACATTTTTTTATACAAATTCCAAGTATGAAACATAATATTTCATTGATTTTGGTATTTGTTTGATAGTTGTAGTAACACAGGTGTCACAAGAACGCAGATCGATCTTGGAGAAACAGATAGCACCTTGCAGCTGATCAAAGAGATCATTGATTCGAGGTAGGGGATATCGATTCTTGATGGTAAACTTGTTAAGATCACGATACTCGATACACATTCGAAAAGATCCATCTTTCTTTTTTCACAAAGAGGACAAGAGCGCCCCAAGGTGAATAACTCGGACGGATGAATCCTTTATCTTATAACTTTTGAAGCTGTTTCGATAACTCTTGCATCTCAGACGGTGCAAGACGATAAGGTGCTTTCGCAATCGGGTTAGCATTGGGTACAAGATCAATATGAAACTTGACTTGACGAACTGGTGGCAAACCAGGCAGTTCATCAGGAAACACCTCTGGATAATCCCGAACAATCGGAATATCCTGAATACTCTTGTTCTTACCTTTCTCCTCGGTGACATGTGCCAGAAAGGCAACATATCCCTTTCATAGGTAACTTTGGGCTTTCGTACACGACATGAGTTTTAATCCTCTAGATGGTTTCTCGCCACGAACCTCTAGGACATCACCAGACGAAAGAGGGATACGAATGATCTTATCAAAACAAACCACCTCAGCATGATGTTTGGTTAACCAATCCATCCCCACGATAATGTCGAAACTCCCAAGTTGCATTGGTACGAGGTCAATGGGAAAAGGATGATTATCGAGGTTCAATTGACAACCATGAATAACAGAATCGAGAACAAGAGGTTTACCAGTAGCAACTTCAACAGATAAGGGTTTCCTCAGTTTAGTTTTAGGTATCGTACGTAAAGGCTCAAAGGATAACGAAACAAAACTCCTATCGGCACCAGAATCGAAAGAACAGATGCAAGTTGATTGTTAACAAGGAACGTACCGTTAACAACCTCGTTGTCTGCCCTCGCCTCGTTCGCATTCAGATTGAATGCTCGTCCACGAGCGGGATTCACATCCGCGATCGCGTTACCATTCGGATTCGCATTCGCATTTACCAACCTCGGGCAGTTGTTGCGGAAATGACCCATTTCTCCACAATTAAAACACGAACCAGGTGGGAATCTCGCAGCATTCCCTTGAGCTTGTGCTGGAACCTGAGCATCTTGATTTTGACCAAAACGACAAATGTTGGCCAAATGCCCAAGTCTACTACACGTAGCATACTGTTTACAGGCCTGTTGGGCAACATGGTGACAATTACATCGAGCACAGTGTGGTGCAGCACCAGCATACGCTTTCTTTGCAGGAGGTTGAGTCGGTGGGTTCTGAGCAGTCTGGTTGGTGACAGCAAAGTTCTGGGAAGCCTTGCGCTTCCTCGACTTTTTCGACGACTCACCTTTCTTACCCTTACCCTTTTTCTTATCAGAATCGGTTGACTTCTTTTTATCACCCTTGCGGGTGAGTCTACCCTTCCTGACTTGGGACTCAGTCAGGGTAGCCGACAACTCGATCGCGTGACGGATGGTAGTAGGATTAACGCCGGTCACAATATCCTGAATCGAAATCGGGTAAACCATCGATATACCTCTCGATTGCTTTCTCTAGTGGGGTAACCATAGTGGGACACAACAAACTGAGCTCTTCAAATCGATCCGTATAGGCACGGTGTTCTCCCTCGTCTTGTTTCAGATCGTCAAACTCTCGTTCCAAGGCTCGAATCTCGTGACGGGGACAAAACTCTCTCATCATGAGAACTCTAAGCTCATCCCAAGTTTGTGCTAATGCCACTTCGGCACCCCTATCGCGCATCACTCCGTTCCAACATGTAAGAGCTCGCTTCTCAAACACGCTTGAAGCAAACTCAACTTTACGCGCATTCAGACACTACACATGTCTGAATGTGCTCTCGATAATCTCAAACCACTGCAGGAGCGCAGTTGCTCCTTGCGACCCATAAAACTTAAGAGGCTTCGCAGAATTAAAATTCTTGAAATTACACTATGCGTTATTGTTGTTGTTATTGTTGTTATATAACTCATGGATTTGGGTCACAACGCCTGGAAGTACAGCAGCCATTTGCTGAGAGTCAAGGGCTGCGACTTCTTCAACAGTAAAAGTTTGAGCATCGCGTCGAGGAGGCATTGTCTAACAATGAAACATGAGAAACGAGTGAGGTCGAGAATTGGAGAAATAAAAGAGGTATTGAAAACATCGACAAAACATAAGGAGTGCGATCATTTGTGCATTACCTCAAACAAACAAATGACACGCAGTGACTAATCAAAGTAAATGGGTCATAATAATGTATCACTGAAGACATGCTCGCCTATAAGTGAACACTCACCCCAAGAGTTCCCAGGTAAGAGTGACTGGTCCGATATTGCGGATTTGTACGAACACTCTAGCCTTAGACAGAAAACTAAGGGTACAGGCATTCACTCTTCCAGTTTGCATGTGTTCACATTATTTAGATCCAAACTTTGACGAGATTTTAGAAATTCAGAGGGTTCAAAACCTTACAATCATTCATCCAAGGATAGATGATTAATTTTCGAAGAGGATTTGTTATTGTGTTCTCGTTGTGGTTATCACCTAAGGATAGGTGACGGTATTGTTTTAAAATCTAAACGCAAGTAAACTTGCGTTGGGGTCCTAGAAAATTATAGTCTAGGTCAAAGTATTGCTAATAACCTAATTCCCTATAACCATTGGCTCTGATACCAACTCTTCTGTCGCACCCCTACCACGTTAAAACAACAAACCGTGGCAGAAACGTCGGGGAGTGTTGTAACAGAATCATCGTTTCAACAACCATGGTAATTAAAAGTTTCGTTTGATTGACTTATCAAGTAATGTATATTGTCTTTAAACCAAAAACAAACAAACTACACATTGTTTATAACTGTTTTTAAGTCACTAAGGCCTCATCCAGGTCCTAAGTGAACATGCTTCCTAGCAATCATCACGCAACATCACCTGAAACATATGTAAAAACAAAGTCAGCAAAGAAATGCTGGCGAGTACATAGGTTTTGTGAGAGTATTGAATTCATGGCTCGTTTGTATGTTGCAGTACCTCATTAGACTACAAGAGTCAAAAGTACAAACCTTGTTTTGCAAAGTGTATTGCAACATAATTAACCAACTCAAATCAAGATGGTTATAGTTTATAAAATCTCGTAGCCATGATTCTTAACCCCAAAACATTTGCTTTAGTAAACCAATTCGTAAAACATCTCGTTAAAAACTCGTTAATAAAACTCGTATGGTTTAGATCATTTCGAAAACCTCGTTGTGTGACATCGTTTCAAATCGTTTCCCAAGTGAACTAAATAATGACACGCAATGTAATATGATAGAAGCACTTATATATAAGATGTACCTGTCACACCCCGACCACGTGTAACATACAAAACGTGGCGGAAACGTCGGGGAGTGTTGTAACAGAATTAATTGTTTCATAACCATGGCATTAAAAGTTGTATTTTATTTATTAAACAAGAGTGTTATATTGTCTTGAACAGTAAACAAAAGAGTTTATAACATAATTAAACAAGTCTATCTCCATTTTTAGTCTCTAAGGCACAGGTCCGCCCAAGAATCATGATCAACATCCTACGGAAAAGCTCCTGAAAACACATGTGAAAATAGGTACGTCAGCATAAAAATGCCTGTGAGATAAATAGGTTTTGTGAAAATAGGATTCATGACTTGTGTTTAAGAAAATGTTTAGTCATGAACCTTGTAATTTGCTTTGTCTTGTAAATCATTTGAAAAATTGTAAAATCAGTTGATATGTATAAGTAAATGTAAGGTTAAATGAATAACCATGTAAAATGAGTTGTATAAGATAAACTGTTTATGTAAAATAATGTCTTGTGAAAAGTATGTTATTTGTATAAAATGTAATATGTCTATACTGAAATGATTTAATTAACGTTGCGCTGTGTAATATTATACAAACACTTATATATAGGAAGTACCAGCGGCGTATCCACCATGTTTGTATCATATTACACATGCCTCGTTACTCAAATCACTTACCCAAACAACCACCAATGTAACTTTTTCATGTACAAATCAATTGTCAAGTGTTATTGTGTAAACCATATCAAAATGTCTATGTCCAATGTAAACCACCAAATGTGTATATCAATGTCAAAATGTTTATGTTCAATGTAGATCATGTAATGTGTAACCAAAATGTCATGTATGGTAAGTGAAATGTATCAAACTAAACCATATGTAAAATGCACAATAACAAGTTATTGAATTAAAACATAGTTTAAATCAAAGTTATGTTTTGTGTAACAAATGCATGCTATACTGATACAAACATCTATGCGGTATTGTTATAATGCATACATCCAAGCCTTGAGACTGTGGCGATAAACCCTTAAACAAATTAAAGGTTTATCTAAGTTATGTATATCGAATTCGGTCATTCCTTCCAATCCAAACAAACCCAAGATTTCAGGAACGGGAGTTGTCAATTCCTATGGTACCACTACCTACTAACGAACGGCGTGATCAATGTTAATGAATGTATTGTTCCATGTTAAACAAACCAAATGTCCTACCAAAATGTAAGCATGTTAAGAAAACAACTGTACTAAGTATGCACACAATAGGTGTACCTAGTATAAAATGTAATGTGAAACGATGTACTAAGTATGCATACAATGGACATACATAGCATGAAATGTAATGTAAAACAATGTACTAAGTATGCACGCAATGGACATACATAGCATGAAATGTAATGTAAAACAATGTACTAAGTATGCACACAATGGACATACATAGCATGAAATGTAATGAAATCATGGACTATAATGTACTAACGAACATAGCTGGGATATGATGTGAAAACAGGAAAGCATGAAAGTAACAAGTAGGCACATGTGTTCCACCCCAAAATGTTTGGAAAACAGTAAAAGAGGGGTCTATGTACTCACTTGAGATTGTTCAGTAGTTCTGGAGTGACAACCAAACAATGATAGAGATCTCGGAATCAAACGGCACCTAATATAGGTAACTATGTTAATAAACCGGACCTAAATCGGAAGATCGGGTAGCATGAGGGTTCGTAAACCAAACGAGTATGGAGACTCGTGTAATATGGTTTAACAAAGCCTACATACTAATTGAAACCTAACATAATTGCTTTCGACCCATTACGACCCGTTTAGGTAGCTTATGCTACTTTAACGCGTCGTGCGCGTGAAACGCGTTCGGACCGCCTAACTAGTCCTATGACAAGTATTATATGCCTAAACATGTTACATAATCAGTTATGTGACAAAGGTTTAGGTTACATATGCTTAATTACCAATTATACATGAAAAGGGTATTCTGGTAATTTACCTAAGGCATATAAACTACCTATCATACAACTACTCAAACGATGTGACCATAGGGTATAACCTCGGAAGGTTATTCCCTATATACTATGGTCACTTAATGTAGTTGGTCGGATCCTAATGATCGACAAAACTGGGTCGGGTTCGAAGGTATAAGTGATTTATTAGATCGCTTACCCTACGACCCTAGACAACGTGGTAATCAGTAGGCATAGTCCCAAGGGACTATAACCAACGTGATTACACTCACGTTGCGAAGTTCAAACGAACTTCACATTGACCATAAACTGGTCAACACAGAAAGTCAAACAAAGTTTGACTTTCAGACTCTAAAAGACTCGAAAAGCAATAAAAGAACGAAAGAATACTTACGAAGGGTCCCCGAATGCTAATTTCGATTCAAAAATCTCAGGTATGAAACAATAGTTTCAACTTAGAGTTTCTCAAATCAAAATTCTTGTAAGTTTTGCAATGAAAGGCATGGGGTATATATAGTTTTTGGTCCACCGTTAAGATCGTTTCATGGAAACCGTGATTCGATCACATCCGTACACTTGTTGGAAGGTTATGGAAGCTAAAAATGGTCCTTATCATCTGACTAAGCAAGTGAGAACATGTGGTGGAGGATTAAACAGTTGTAATCTACTGTTTGATTCATTTAATCTGGTCAGAAGGGGCCACGCGGCCCGCTTCAGGATGCACATAAACTAATGCGGGCCGCCTGGACATGTCAGATCAGAAACATGTTTGAAAAATGACAGTTTCAGTCCCTGCACGTGTTTAAGGCTATTTCTGACACTTCTAAGGCCCGTAAAGCCAACTTTAAGGCCCCTAAATGATGTCTAAACATTGTGGACATGAAACATGCTCAAAAATATGTCGGATGTTGGTTCGTTTGGTCGTACGAACGCGATGTTCGCTTAATTACGACGGAATGCGCACAAGCGCGAAAAACGATCCAAATGACGCGATGAATGGATTTTTCTTATGCCGAACACTAAAATAAAATATTTTGGTGCTTACATAAATTTTTGGATGTCCAGATGTATTCAGAACGTAAGTTATGCGTAAAAGTGCAAACTTGTGCACTTTTTGACACTTTTAGTCCCTGAATGACCCAAAAGTTTATTTTAGCACACCGAACCCCTCAAAGCCTATTTCTAAGCTATGTAAAGGATATTTTATGGTAGGTTTAACCTATGGTCATGTTCTGGAATGTCTGTTCCAGTACAAATCGTTATACTTTCGCAGTTTGTCAAGTTTAGTCCCTGTAAGCGAATTAGCTTATTTTTGCCATACCAAAGCCTTCAAAACTTATTTCTAAGTTATGGAAGGGTTATTTAAGGTATGTTAAGTATATGTTGAAGTTCCGGAGTATTTTTCGCATTAAACTGGTTACGTTTACGCATCAGTTTGCATATAACTCTCCAGAAAGCGATATAGAGTTTGAAATTACATAAAAGTCAAAACATGAAAAATGTAAAACACAACCAAACAAACATTTGGTTCAAATAACATTGTTTTATTGATAACTGAACTGTTCACATTGATTACAAGCACAGATGTTACAGTCTCCCCTACTTGTGGAAATTTCGTCCCGAAATTTATTTAGAGGAAACTCGTGGGAAAAGATGCGGATATTTCGCCTTCATTTGGTCTTCGCGTTCCCAAGTAAACTCGGGTCCACGTTTAGCTTCCCAGCGAACTTTGACCAAAGGAATGCGCTTGCGTATAAGCCACTTGACTTCACGTTCCATGATCTCCACAGGTTTCTCAACAAATTTCAGTGTTTTACCAAGACGAATTTCGTCAAGTGGTATGTGGAGGTTCTCATCAGCTAAACACCTCTTGAGATTGGACACGTGAAAGGTTGGATGAACATTTCCAAGTTCAGGAGGTAACTCAAGTCTGTAGGCTACCTTACCGATTCTTTCGACGATCTTGAATGGTCCAACGTATCTAGGTGCAAGTTTTCCTTTCTTTCCAAATCTGATCAAACCTTTCCAAGGTGAGACCTTAAGTAATACTCGATCACCGACTTGAAATTCCAAGGGTTTACGTTTTGGATCCGCGTAACTCTTTTGATGGCTCATAGCTGTCTGAAGGTTATCGCGAACTTTCTTGACCTTGTCAGTTGTCTCTAAAATGAGGGCAGGTCCAGTAAGTTGAGCCTCGCCGATCTCATTCCAGCAGACTGGTGAACGACATTTTCGACCATAGAGAGCCTCGAAAGGAGCCATTTTGATGCTGGTGTGATAACTGTTGTTGTAGGAGAATTCAATCAACTTAAGATGTGAATCCCAACTACCACCAAAATCGATCACACAAGCTCTTAGCATATCCTCCAGAGTCTGGATTGTTCTTTCAGATTAACCATCCGTTTGCGGATGATAAGCCGTGCTCAGATTAAGTTGGGTCCCCATAGCAGATTGCATGGTTCTCCAAAAATGAGAAGTGAAACGAGCATCTCTGTCAGAAATGATGTTCAAAGGAACACCATGTCTAGCTACAATTTCATCCACATAGATTTTTGCAAGTCTGTCAGCAGGAAAGTCCTCACGGATTGGCAAGAAATGTGCTGACTTAGTAAGACGATCAACGACTACCCAGATGGCATCATGACCTTTCTTTGTGCGTGGAAGTTTGGTAACAAGATCCATAGTAATGTTTTCCCATTTCCAAACTGGGATCTCTGGTTGCACCAATAAACCCGAAGGACGTTGATGTTCAACCTTAACCTTAAGACAAGTAAGGCATTTTGATACGTATAAGGCAATGTCTTTCTTCATACCAGGCCACCAATACTGAATACGAAGATCCTTATACATTTTATCTGAGCCCGGATGAATAGAATAACGAGACTTATGGGCTTCATCCACAAGCAAGGTACGAAGATCATCCTAGCTTGGGACCCATAAACGGTCCATGAAGTAATACGATCCATTGTCCTTCAGTTCTAGATCAGGTGTTATGTGATAAGGAAATTCTTTATCCATCAAACCTTGTGAAACACAAGATTGTTGAGCCTGAGAAATGCGTGCTTGGATATCGTATCGAGCTTGAATAACAGATTGAACACGTACACAATGAAGCTTAGTACGTTCCTTACGACTCATTGCATCGGCTACGACATTCACCTTACCAGGATGGTAGCGAATTTCGCAGTCATAGTCGTTTAAAAGCTCAACCCAACGTCGTTGTCTCATGTTGAGTTCTTTCTGGTTGAAGATATGCTGAAGACTTCTGTGGTCAGTGAAAACCACACATTTTGTACCGTACAAATAGTGTCTCCTGATCTTCAGAGCGAAAACAACTGCACCCAACTCAAGATCATGAGTGGTGTAGTTCTTCTCATGTATCTTCAATTTCCTCGATGCATATGCTATGACTTTGTTCGTTTGTATCAGAACACAACCAAGACCCAACTTCGATGCAACACAATACACGACAAAATCATCATCACCCTCAGGCAATGATAGAACAGGCGCGTCGCAAAGCTTCCGCTTCAAGTGTTGAAAAGCTTCCTCTTGTTTAAATCCCCAGTCAAAGGGCTTGTTCTTCTGAGTTAGAGCAGTTAGAGGAACTGCAATCTTTGAGAAATTCTCAATGAAGCGGCAGTAATAACCCGCTAGACCAAGAAAAGAACGAACTTCAGTAGGAGTAGTAGGCGTATCCCAATCCTTGATCGCACTGATCTTGGAGGGATCTACATGAATACCTTGTTCGTTGATAATATGTCCTAAGAATTGAACTTCTTTAAGCCAAAATTCGCACTTGGAGAATTTGGCGAAAAGTTGCTCTTTCTTTAGGAGTTCCAGAGTAAGACGAAGATGTTGCTCATGATCAGCTCGCGTCTTAGAGTAAATCAAGATGTCGTCAATAAAAACAATGACAAACTGATCCAAATAAGGTTTGCAGACCCTATTCATTAAGTCCATGAAAACAGCAGGAGCATTAGTCACACCGAATGGCATGACTGTGAACTCATAATGCCCATATCGAGTACGGAACACTGTCTTAAGAATATCTTCTTTATGCACCCGAAGTTGATGATATCCAGATCGCAGATCAATCTTCGAAAAATAAGAAGCGCCCTGTAGCTGATCAAAGAGATCATCGATGCGAGGTAGGGGATATCGATTCTTGATGGTAAGCTTGTTAAGCTCACGATAATCGATACACATCCTAAAAGATCCATCCTTATTCTTAACAAAAAGAATGGGAGCACCCCAAGTTGAAAAGCTGGGACGGATAAAACCTTTGTCAGAGAGCTCCTGAAGCTGTTTAGACAACTCTTGCATCTCAGATGGTGCAAGACGATATGGAGCTCTGGCAATGGGATTCGCACCAGGTACGAGATCAATACGGAACTCTACTTGGCGTGTTGGGGGTAGACCAGGTAAATCTTCAGGGAAAACTTCAGAATAATCCCGAACGACAGGAATATCTGAAATAGACTTACCCTTGCCTTTATCTTCTGTAACATGTGCTAAGGAAGCCACATAGTTCTTCCGCAGATACTTCCGAACTTTAAAACAAGACATGAGCTTGAGACCACCAGACGGTTTCTCACCTTGAACCTGCAGGATCTCGCCTGTCGAAAGCGGCACACGAACGATCTTCTCGAAACAAACCACCTCTGCATGATACTTGGATAACCAATCCATACCTACTATAACGTCGAAGCTTCCAAGTTGCATTGGCGTGAGGTCGATAGCAAAAAGATGATCGTTAAGGTTCAACTGGCAGTTGCGTAGAACAGAATCAAGAACAATGGGTTCACCACTAGCAACCTCTACTGTCAAAGATTTACTTAGTTTCGTTCTAGACACGCGAAGCATTGGCTCAAAAGACAATGACACAAAACTCTTATCGGCACCCGAATCGAAAAGAACAGATGCAGGCTGATTATTAATAAAGAACGTACCGTTCACCACATTATCGTCCGCCTGCGCCTATTGGGCCTTCATGTTAAAGGCTCGGCCTCGAGCCGGAGCCTGATTCTGGTTGGCTAGCCTTGGGCATCGGTTTCTGTAGTGGGTCAGATCCCCACAGTTATAACAAGCACCCGGTGGGTATTGTGGTCTTGCAGCTTGACCCTGTTGCTGAGCAGGAGGCTGAGCTTGGTTATGAATGGCCTGATTCTGGTTAGCAGGAAAGCAGCAAGTAGCGGCAAGATGACCCGATTTCCCACAGTTATTACAGAAGCGACACTCATGTTGCGGCTGATGGTGACTGTTGCATCTATTGCACAAAGGTGCATTCCCTTAATAGGGTTTCTTCGCTGGAGGCTGTGCGGGTTGGTTGGGAGCTGCCTGGTTAGCTTGGGCAGTGACAGCATAGTTTTGGGAAGCCTTACGCTTCCTTGACCCTCTCGAAGAACCAGAATTCTTTCCATTCTTGTTTTGACCTTTCTTGCTATCTTCCTTGTCAACCGACTGTTTCTTGCCCTTGTCACCCTTCCTGTGTAGCTTATTCTTCCTAATCTGCGACTCATTCAATGTCGCTGATAACTCTATCGCCTGACGAAGTGTGGCAGGGTCACTACCAGTAATGATATCTTGTACTGAGTCAGGTAGGCCGTCGATGTACCTTTCGATAGCCTTGTCTAGGGGGTAACCATAGTCGGGCAAAGCAGACTCAACTCCTCAAACTTATCAGTATACGCCCTGTGCTTACCACTATCTTGTTTCAAAACATCAATCTCTTTCTCCAAAGCTCGCTGCTCATGAAGAGGACATAATTCCCTCATCATAAGAGCTCTTAGTTCAGCCCATGTCTGTGCCAAGGCAATCTCAGCACCCCTATCTCTCATAACCCCGTTCCACCATGTCAAAGCCCTCTTCTGAAATACGCTCGAAGCAAACTCGACTTTGCGATTGTCAAGACACTGCACGTGGCGGAAAGTATTCTCAATGCTTTCGAACCACTGAAGAAGCCCAGTCGCTCCCTCAGAACCACTAAACTTGAGTGGTTTAGCCGAGTTAAAATCCTTGTATTTGCATGGAGCATTGTTGTTGTTGTTGGCTTGGTTCCATTGAGCAAAGAGATTTGGAAATTGGGCAGCCATCTGCTGCACAATAATTTCTGCCAGCTCGGCAGTCGCTATCTGGTTCTTGCGTCGAGGAAGCATTCTAAAAGAGGAAAACATGAAAAGAAACGAGTGAGATGATTGGATGAAGAGAATGAGATGAAACAAAATCAACAAAAGCAAAGATGGTGGTCATTCGTCCGTATCACAAAGTAAACAAACGACACACAATGACTAATCAAAGTAAATGGATCAAAAATAATGTATTGTGAAGACATGCTCGCCTATAAGTGAACACTCATCCCAAGAATTCCCAGGTAAGCACAACTGGTCTCGCGTCTGATGAGATGTATACGAAGTGCTTGTCTAGACAGAAAACTCAGAATACAGGCATTCACTCTTCCAGTTTGCACATGTTCACATTATTTAAGACCCAAAACGTTGAGGAGATTTTGAAAATTTGAAGGCACAAGGCCAAAAATCTAGTCAAACTGAAAGGGTTCAAAACCATATAACAGAGGGTTCAAAACCTTGTAATAAATCATCCAAAAACAGATGATTGTTTTTCAAAAATCATTTCGGAAAATTTGGTTCTTGTTTTGATAATCACCTAAGGATAGGTGATGTACATGTTTTAAGATCTAAACACAAGATAACTTGTGTTAGGGTCCTAGAAAAGTTATAGTCTAGGTCAAAGCATTACTAATAACCTAATTCCCTATAACCATTGGCTCTGATACCAACTCTTCTGTCACACCCCGACCACGTGTAACATACAAAATGTGGCGGAAACGTCGGGGAGTGTTGTAACAGAATTAATAGTTTCATAACCATGGCATTAAAAGTTGTATTTTATTTATTAAACATGAGTGTTACATTGTCTTGAACAGTAAACAAAAGAGTTTATAACATAATTAAACAAGTCTATCTCCATTTTTAGTCTCTAAGGCACAGGTCCGCCCTAGAATCATGATCAACATCCTACGGAAAAGCTCCTGAAAACACATGTGAAAATAGGTACGTCAGCATAAAAATGCCTGTGAGATACATAGGTTTTGTGAAAATAGGATTCATGACTTGTGTTTAAGAAAATGTTTAGTCATGAACCTTGTAATTTGCTTTGTCTTGTAAATCATTTGAAAAATTGTAAAATCAGTTGATATGTATAAGTAAATGTAAGGTTAAATGAATAACCATGTAAAATGAGTTGTATAAGATAAACTGTTTATGTAAAACAATGTCTTGTGAAAAGTATGTTATTTGTATAAAATGTAATATGTCTATACTGAAATGATTTAATTAACGTTGCGCTATGTAATATTATACAAACACATATATATAGGAAGTACCAGCGGCGTATCCACCATGTTTGTATCGTATTACACACGCCTCGTTACTCAAATCACTTACCCAAACAACCACCAATGTAACTTGTTCATGTACAAATCAATTGTCAAGTGTTATTGTGTAAACCATATCAAAACGTCTATGTCCAATGTAAACCACCAAATGTGTATATCAGTGTCAAAATGTTTATGTTCAATGTAGATCATGTAATTTGTAACCAAAATGTCATGTATGGTAAGTGAAATGTATCAAACTAAACCATATGTGTCACACCCCCAAAATCCACACGCGGAGTACCACCGCTTGGAGGCGTGACATGACCAGGATCAAGCCACCAATCATATTGAACATAAGTATATAGTAAAAGTCATTCATCAATATGATAGGTGTTTCCAAAACCAAATATAAACAAGCGTGTAGCGGAAGCAATAATGTAAAACCCAACATAAGTTTAAGTACAAAATATCATAATGTTTAACAACACAATCACGATCCATGTCCACAACGACCGTGCCTCCCGTGCAAGCTCCAAAAGTACCTAAGGTCCTGCAAGGCATGTAACAGAGAGTCAACAACTAGTTGAGCGAGTTCACAGTAGGTTATTTAGTTATAATGTTTGTATGATAAATCGTATGTTCGTTTAATAATCATGTATCGTATGTAATAGCATCGCGGCCCTCTAGGCATGTTTGCGAAGTTTAGTGGGGGTTTCCCATGTTTTCTAGACTAGTTATATTTGTATCGCGGCCCTCCAGGCATGTTTGCGAAGATTAAAGTATAGTCCGCGGCCATTCCAGGCATGTTTGCGAAGATTGTTCTAGTATCGCGGCCGATCCCGGCATGTGTGCGAAGAGAAGTATATGTATCACTAGTCTAGTAGTATCTACCATTGACCTTCCTCTCCCGAGGCCTATGGTATGTAATTCCGATAACTCTTAAGCATAAATAATCAATCAACCCATTCCCAACCCCGGGAATCCCATGCCTTGGTAGAAGTGTGAACTCACCTTGTTTGCTCGGTATGCTAAGTTAAGTGCTCACAATTAATCAGTCAAGTCCTATAGTGCACGTATACTCAATCAGTTCACATTCGAAATGTTTCACATGAAACTAGTGTCACAGTAATATCATAGAGTGTTTGACAGTTCATAACATGCAACACAAGCAGTTAATTGCATCTATACATGTAACAGAGTTGGCATCTAGCAAATCTAGCAAATTAACTGAGTGAATAGAGTTAACGGAGTTCAATGGAATAACAGAATTAATCCACTTAATTTGGAATAATAAATAATCAGAGTAAGTCAGTTAACCCAGTTAATCAACTTAACAGAATTGTCATCTAACAGGGTTACTCAAACAATGAGGTTCTCAAAATACATATTTAACAAAGTTAAATAACTAACTGAGTTATTCAAATGATTAGTTTAATTGAATAACATATTTAATGACATAAATTATTAACAGTATATAAGTTGCCAAACACACTCTAGTGCCGAAAACACATAAGTGCCGAAATCCCTATGGCCGAAAACCCCTATGGCCGAAAACCCCTATGGCCGAAAACACCTTTAGCCGAAATCCCACACATGGGCCGAAATCACTTAAGTTGCCGAAAACACAACTGGGCCGAAATCATTACATGGGCCGAATACACTTGGGCCGAAATCACATGAGTGATTTCGTCCAGCTTCTCTTGTGGGGGTGTTTTCGTTACTGTTCATCATCATCAACAACACTTACTGTAACATATTAAAAACCCAGAAACTCTATAAACTCACTATGGTTACATGATTAATCCTTAACAAATCAAAAATCAATCATTGATATAAAACAAATACTCTACCAAAACTGTGTGAGATCAAGAACATACTTGAATCAGTTTATCTTTTATTTAACATATTCCCACTGTTGATCAAAACATCAAATATACAGACAGTTCATAGATGATAATTATCTAACAAGCACACAATGATCAATCACATAATCACATATATAAATATATACATACATCATGATTAAACATTCAATATTCATACGATATGCAACTAAAACAACTGAATCATGAAATCACTAACCAAGGATTAAACAGAGGTTTTGCTTCAATAAGTAATTCTCTTGAGGTGGGTTTCAGAGATAGAGAGAGAAACAATTGTGATAAGATATGGTTTGGTAACTGTGAAACTTCTCTGAGAAGATTGTTTATAAAATGACTATATATAAAATATCTCAACCCACACTGGGCCAAGGCCCATCTTCTGATTTCGTTGGCCATCAGTGGACGAAAACACTTAAAGTGTTTTCACTATTTGGGTGATTTCATGAGTACTTGTTCTCAGTGAGTTCCAACTTTATTTAACATGTTAATTAATACAAACCTTATTAACATACAATCACATATAATAAATATGATGGATCCCAAGTATAAAATGTCAATCGAAGTACGATATAACGTATTACAATTGTAAGCGTTGTGAAACAACGAGTCGTATAACAAACCACATAAACAATAAAAAAAATTAACGTGCACTAAATGCGAAGATGGAAATCTTGGAAAATCGAGTTGTCACATTATCCCCAACTTGAAAGCGAAATTTAGCATGCGGTTACTGAGGAAGCTAGGTAAGTTATCATTTACTGGTTCTCCTGGGGTGTCACATTATCCCCCCGTTGATTTGGAATTTCTTCCCGAAATTCTGTAGTAGCTTCAGCCTCAGTAGTAGTTGCATTGTTTTCGAACAACTGGGGATATTTGAGTTCCATTTGGTCTTCGCGTTCCAAGGTAAACTCTGGGCCACGACGGGAGTTCCAACGAACTCGAACAAGAGGTATTCTAGTGTTCTTGAGGACCTTAACATCCCAGTCCGTGATTTCAACTGGTTCTTCGACGAAATGCAATTGTTCGTCGATAGTGAGCTCCTTCAGAGGAACTACATAGGTCTCATCTGACAGACACTTCTTCAGATTCGACACATGAAAGACGTTGTGAACTGCACTGAGTTCAGCTGGTAAGTTCAGTCTGTAGGCCACTTTGCCTATCTTCTCTATGACTTCAAATGGTCCAACGTATCGTGGATTGAGCTTGCCTCGTTTGCCAAAACGAACAACACCCTTCCAGGGTGAAATTTTGAGTAGTGCTCGATCCCCAACCTGGAGCTCGAGCAGTTTCCTGTCTTTATCGGCGTATGCTTTCTGACGGTCACGAGCTGCCGCCATGCGTTGTCGTATTTGAGCAATCTTTTCAGTAGTATCAACTACCATTTCTGGACCTGTGATCTGACTGTCACCCACCTCTGCCCAACAAAGAGGTGATCGGCATTTACGCCCGTATAATGCTTCAAATGGAGCAGCTTTAATGCTGGTGTGGTAACTGTTGTTGTACGAAAATTCCACAAGTGGCAGATGTTTTTCCCAGCCCTTGCCAAAGTCAATTACGCACGCCCGAAGCATGTGTTCTAGAGTTTGAATAGTACGCTCAGATTGCCCGTCTGTCTGAGGATGATAAGCTGTGCTCATGTCTAAACGAGAGCCAAAAGATTTGTGCATTGCTTGCCACAGTTCTGAAGTAAAACGTGCATCACGATCAGAGATAATAGAGGTGGGCACCCCGTGCCTCGAGACAACTTCTTTAAGGTATACGTCTGCTAGAGTGGAGAACTTATCGGTTTCCTTGATAGCCAAGAAGTGAGCAGACTTTGTGAGTCGATCCACGATCACCCAAATAGTATCATTCCCACGTTGAGATCTAGGTAGGCCAGTAACAAAATCCATGGAAATTTGCTCCCATTTCCATTGTGGTATCTCAGGTTGTTGGAGTGGGCCTGATGGTTTCTGATATTCCGCTTTGACTCTCGCACAAGTCAAACACTTGCTAACGTAAGTTGCTATGTGAGCTTTCATGCTAGGCCACCAATATGTAGTTCTGAGGTCGTGGTACATCTTATCCGAACCAGGATGTACCGAGTAGCGGGACTTATGAGCTTCATCCATTACAAGCTCGCATAAATTACCATAGAGTGGGACCCAGATGCGTCCTGTTACATAGTAGGCACCGTCTGCCCTTTGTTCTAACCGTTGTCTTGAGCCGCGTAGGGCTTCAGCCCTAACGTTTTCTGGTTTCAATGCTTCTACCTGAGCATCTCGTATCTGTGAAGGAAGACTAGACTGAATAGTGAGTTGTAACGCTCGTACACGCCTAGGTGTAGTAGCCTTTCGACTGAGGGCGTCGGCCACCACATTGGCTTTGCCCGGATGGTACTTTATAGCACATTCATAATCGTTCAGTAACTCGACCCATCGACGTTGTCGCATGTTCAATTCTTTCTGCTTGAAGATATGCTCAAGACTCCTGTGATCGGTGTAGATGGTGCACTTGGTGCCATACAAATAATGTCGCCATATCTTGAGCGCAAAAACAACAGCTCCAAGCTCTAAATCGTGCGTAGTGTAATTCCGTTCGTGAATCTTAAGTTCGCGTGAAGCATAAGCAATAACTTTATCCCGTTGCATCAACACACATCCAAGACCTTGGATGGATGCGTCGCAGTAGACTACAAAATCATCCGTGCCTTCAGGCAATGAGAGGATAGGTGCGCTACAAAGTCTATCTTTTAGGTGCTGAAATGCTGTTTCCTGTGTATCACTCCAACGGTAAGCAACACCTTTCTGTGTCAGTAATGTAAGCGGTTGTGCAATCTTTGAGAAGTCTTTGATAAACCGTCTGTAATAACCCGCCAAACCCAAGAATTGGCGTATTTCGGTTGGTGTACGAGGTGCAGGCCAGTTCTTGATCGAATCTACCTTGGATGGATCGACATGAATCCCATCCTTGGTTACCACGTGGCCTAGAAAGTGAACTTCACGAAGCCAGAAGTCGCATTTTGAAAACTTAGCGTACAGCTGTTCCATTCGAAGGAGTTCCAGAATAAGTCGTAAGTGCTGCTCATGTTCCTCCCGATTCTTCGAGTAGATCAGGATGTCATCAATAAAAACAATAACAAACTTGTCAAGATAAGGTTTGCACACCCTGTTCATAAGATCCATGAAAACCGCAGGCGCGTTCGTTAACCCAAATGGCATAACCAAAAACTCATAATGACCGTAGCGAGTTCTGAATGCTGTTTTGGAGACGTCCTCATCCCGGACTCTCAGTTGATGGTAACCTGACCTCAGGTCAATCTTTGAGTAATAGCTCGACCCTTGCAACTGGTTGAATAAGTCGTCGATACGTGGAAGAGGATAGCGATTCTTCACCGTCACCTTGTTCAGTTCGCGGTAATCTATGCACATTCGAAAGGTACCGTCTTTCTTCTTCACAAATAATACTGGAGCTCCCCAGGGCGAAGAGCTAGGACGTATGAAACCCTTTTCCAAAAGTTCTTGCAATTGCTTAGACAGTTCTTCCAGTTCAGTTGGTGCTAAGCGATAAGGTGCTCGAGCTATAGGTGCTGCTCCTGGAGCTAGCTCGATCTGAAATTCGACCTGGCGATGGGGCGGTAACCCTGGTAACTCTTCAGGAAATACTTGAGGAAAGTCGCGTACTACAGGAATATCCCCAATCTTTCTCTCTGTCGTAGATGTATCAGTAACGAGTGCTAAAATAGCTATGTGGCCCTTTCGCAGACACTTCTGAGCCTTCAAGAAGGAGATGATGCCACTCACGACACCACACTTATCGCCTTGAACTTCGAGAGGTTCTTTGCCGGTACGGGGAATACGAATGATCTTCTCCTTGCATAGGATCTCTGCTTGCTGTTGGGATAACCAATCCATACCAATGACGATATCAAAACTACTCAGAGTTATAGGAATGAGATCGATAGAGAAAGTCTGACCAGCGAGGATAAGATTACAACCCTGAACTATGTGTGTGGCTTCTAGACTTTTACCGTTAGCTAACTCTACGACATGTTTGGTGTTCAAAAGTGTTGGTGCGCGTTTAAGCATTTGACTAACGTTCAGAGACATATAACTGGTATCCGCACCCGAATCAAATAATACGGTAACATAAAAGTCATCAAGAAGAAACTTACCCGTAACCACATTAGGATCGTTCCTCGCATCACCCCGACCAATCACAAATGCACGACCCCTAGCACCATTGTCGTTGTTGTTTCCCCCATTGTTGTTCCCAGTGCCCTGATTATTGTTGTTGTTATTCTGATTCTGGTTTAACTGGGGGCAGTTCCGCTTGAAATGACCTTCAGCCCCACACTGAAAGCATGTCTTATTTCCTTGCTGTTGTTGCTGTGACTGGTTTCGTGGAACTGGCGGCTGTTGTTGCTGGTTCTGATTCGCAGGCCTTGAGCTCCTGCAATCTTTAGCTTCATGACCTACCCTTAGACATCTCTGACAGCGGCCTCTACGACACTGACCACTGTGGTGTTTGTTGCACCTGTTACACAGTGGATGAGTTCCCCGATATCCACTCTGCCCCTGACCACCAGACGATTGCTGACTCGGACTCTGGTAATCACTAGTCTTGCGCTGTTGCTGTGCTTGAGACTGTACAGTAGCTGAACCCCTGCTGGAATCCCCTTCCCATTTCCGCTTGTTGTCACTGGGAATAGCAGGAGTAACTGGAGTGGTAGTGGTAGTAGTAGCGTTGATACGTTTAGGCAGCCTGTTCTGTTCCACTGCCTGATCGGTGAGGCGATGAGCCAACTTGACGATCTGCTGAATGGTGCCCAGATTTGCTGAGGTTACGTGACTTTGAATTTCCGGCACAAGACCATTAAGATACAGTTCGATACGCTTAATGGGAGGGTCTACCATAGTAGGACACAGAATAGCCAACTCATTCGATCTTCTGGTGTACGCTTCAATTTCTAACCCCGTCATTTTCAAGTGGTAAAACTCTACCTCCAGCTTATGAATATCATCACGGCTACAGTATTCCTCTTTGATCAATTCCTTGAAACCGTTCCAAGGTGTGGCATTAGCAACAGCCAACCCTAACATCTGAACTTGCGCATTCCATCAAGTCAGCGCAATGCCTTCTAGAGTACTAGTGGCGTACTTCACCCTGCGAGCCTCAGGGCATTCACACATTTCAAATACGGACTCGAGCTTTTCAAACCAATGGAGGAGTCCAACCGCTCCTTCCGTGCCACTAAAAGTAGTAGGACGACAGTCCATGAAAGTTTTGAAGGTGCAAACAGGTGGTTGACCTCCTGCTTGTGCGGCTGCAACTGCCGCAGCAACTTGTTCGTTAATGAGAGCCGTCAGTTGGGGTTGCGTCATGTTAATGCGTCCAGACATGATCTTCATAACAAATATGACATAAATGAGAAAGGTTCGCGAATAGTGTGATAACAGAAGAGAGTAAGCACACATGTGTTCTCATGCAATATTGTTATGTTAATCTAAGCATACCCTGAGCAAAGTTCTTTGCAATTCTAGCAAGTAGGCAATAAAACATGTACCATATTACCTAGGATGTTGAGTCTTGCACGTGGAGCGAGGCGTCGTTGTGGATCGTTGAGCACTGTTCTGGTTATAGTCTGGTTTTAATAAAAACGTTTTCCTCTTATTAAAACCGAGTTCTCTATAACCAATGGCTCTGATACCAATCTGTCACACCCCCAAAATCCACACGCGGAGTACCACCGCTTGGAGGCGTGACATGACCAGGATCAAGCCACCAATCATATTGAACATAAGTATATAGTAAAAGTCATTCATCAATACGATAGGTGTTTCCAAAACCAAATATAAACAAGCGTGTAGCGGAAGCAATAATGTAAAACCCAACATAAGTTTAAGTACAAAATATCATAATGTTTAACAACACAATCACGATCCATGTCCACAACGACCGTGCCTCCCGTGCAAGCTCCAAAAGTACCTAAGGTGCTGCAAGGCATGTAACAGAGAGTCAACAACTAGTTGAGCGAGTTCACAGTAGGTTATTTAGTTATAATGTTTGTATGATAAATTGTATGTTCGTTTAATAATCATGTATCGTATGTAATAGCATCGCGGCCCTCTAGGCATGTTTGCGAAGTTTAGTGGGGGTTTCCCATGTTTTCTAGACTAGTTATATTTGTATCGCGGCCCTCCAGGCATGTTTGTGAAGATTAAAGTATAGTTCGCGGCCATTCCAGGCATGTTTGCGAAGATTGTTCTAGTATCGCGGCCGATCCCGGCATGTGTGCGAAGAGAAGTATATGTATCACTAGTCTAGTAGTATCTACCATTGATCTTCCTCTCCCGAGGCCTATGGTATGTAATTCCGATAACTCTTAAGCATAAATAATCAATCAACCCATTCCCAACCCCGGGAATCCCATGCCTTGGTAGAAGTGTGAACTCACCTTGTTTGCTCGGTATGCTAAGTTAAGTGCTCACAATTAATCAGTCAAGTCCTATAGTGCACGTATACTCAATCAGTTCACATTCGAAATGTTTCACATGAAACTAGTGTCACAGTAATATCATAGAGTGTTTGACAGTTCATAACATGCAACACAAGCAGTTAATTGCATCTATACATGTAACAGAGTTGGCATCTAGCAAATCTAGCAAATTAACTGAGTGAATAGAGTTAACGGAGTTCAATGGAATAACAGAATTAATCCACTTAATTTGGAATAATAAATAATCAGAGTAAGTCAGTTAACCCAGTTAATCAACTTAACAGAATTGTCATCTAACAGGGTTACTCAAACAATGAGGTTCTCAAAATACATATTTAACAAAGTTAAATAACTAACTGAGTTATTCAAATGATTAGTTTAATTGAATAACATATTTAATGACATAAATTATTAACAGTATATAAGTTGCCAAACACACTCTAGTGCCGAAAACACATAAGTGCCGAAATCCCTATGGCCGAAAACCCCTATGGCCGAAAACCCCTATGGCCGAAAACACCTTTAGCCGAAATCCCACACATGGGCCGAAATCACTTAAGTTGCCGAAAACACAACTGGGCCGAAATCATTACATGGGCCGAATACACTTGGGCCGAAATCACATGAGTGATTTCGTCCAGCTTCTCTTGTGGGGGTGTTTTCGTTACTGTTCATCATCATCAACAACACTTACTGTAACATATTAAAAACCCAGAAACTCTATAAACTCACTATGGTTACATGATTAATCCTTAACAAATCAAAAATCAATCATTGATATAAAACAAATACTCTACCAAAACTGTGTGAGATCAAGAACATACTTGAATCAGTTTATCTTTTATTTAACATATTCCCACTGTTGATCAAAACATCAAATATACAGACAGTTCATAGATGATAATTATCTAACAAGCACACAATGATCAATCACATAATCACATATATAAATATATACATACATCATGATTAAATATCCAATATTCATACGATATGCAACTAAAACAACTGAATCATGAAATCACTAACCAAGGATTAAATAGAGGTTTTGCTTCAATAAGTAATTCTCTTGAGGTGGGTTTCAGAGATAGAGAGAGAAACAATTGTGATAAGATATGGTTTGGTAACTGTGAAACTTCTCTGAGAAGATTGTTTATAAAATGACTATATATAAAATATCTCAACCCACACTGGGCCAAGGCCCATCTTCTGATTTCGTTGGCCATCAGTGGACGAAAACACTTAAAGTGTTTTCACTATTTGGGTGATTTCATGAGTACTTGTTCTCAGTGAGTTCCAACTTTATTTAACATGTTAATTAATACAAACCTTATTAACATACAATCACATATAATAAATATGATGGATCCCAAGTATAAAATGTCAATCGAAGTACGATATAACGTATTACAATTGTAAGCGTTGTGAAACAACGAGTCGTATAACAAACCACATAAACAATAAAAAAAATTAACGTGCACTAAATGCGAAGATGGAAATCTTGGAAACTCGAGTTGTCACAATATGTAAAATGCACAATAACAAGTTATTGAAGTAAAACATAGTTTAAATCAAAGTTATGTTTTGTGTAACAAATGCCTGCTATACTGATACAAACATCTATGCGGTATTGTTATAATGCATACATCCAAGCATTGAGACTGTGGCGATAAACCCTTAAACAAATTAAAGGTTTATCTAAGTTATGTATATCGAATTCGGTCATTCCTTCCAATCCAAACAAACCCAAGATTTCCGGAACGGGAGTTGTCAATTCCTATGGTACCACTACCTACTAACGAACAGCGTGATCAATGTTAATGAATGTATTGTTCCATGTTAAACAAACCAAATGTCCTACCAAAATGTAAGCATGTTAAGAAAACAACTGTACTAAGTATGCACACAATAGGTGTACCTAGTATAAAATGTAATGTGAAACGATGTACTAAGTATGCACACAATGGACATACATAGCATGAAATGTAATGTAAAACAATGTACTAAGTATGCACACAATGGACATACATAGCATGAAATGTAATGAAATCATGTACTATAATGTACTAACGAACATAGCTGGGATATGATGTGAAAACAGGAAAGCATGAAAGTAACAAGTAGGCACATGTGTTCCACCCCAAAATGTTTGGAAAACAGTAAAAGAGGGGTCTATGTACTCACTTGAGATTGTTCAGTAGTTCTGGAGTGACAACCAAACAATGATAGAGATCTCGGAATCAAACGGCACCTAATATAGGTAACTATGTTAATAAACCGGACCTAAATCGGAAGATCGGGTAGCATGAGGGTTCGTAAACCAAACGAGTATGGAGACTCGTGTAATATGGTTTAACAAAGCCTACATACTAATTGAAACCTAACATAATTGCTTTCGACCCATTACGACCCGTTTAGGTAGCTTATGCTACTTTAACGCGTCGTGCACGTGAAACACGTTCGGACCGCCTAACTAGTCCTATGACAAGTATTATATGCCTAAACATGTTACATAATCAGTTATGTGACAAAGGTTTAGGTTACATATGCTTAATTACCAATTATACATGAAAAGGGTATTCTGGTAATTTACCTAAGGCATATAAACTACCTATCATACAACTACTCAAACGATGTGACCATAGGGTATAACCTCGGAAGGTTATTCCCTATATACTATGGTCACTTAATGTATTTGGTCGGATCCTAATGATCGACCAAACTGGGTCGGGTTCGAAGGTATAAGCGATTTATTAGATCGCTTACCCTACGACCCTAGACAACGTGGTAATCAGTAGGCATAGTCCCAAGGGACTATAACCAACGTGATTACACTCACGTTACGAAGTTCAAACGAACTCTGCATTGACCATAAACTGGTCAATGCAGAAAGTCAAACAAAGTTTGACTTTCAGACTCTAAAAGACTCGAAAAGCAATAAAAGAACGAAAGAATACTTACGAAGGGTCCCCGAATGCTAATTTCGATTCAAAAATCTCAGGTATGAAACAATAGTTTCAACTTAGAGTTTCTCAAATCAAAATTCTTGTAAGTTTTGCAATGAAAGGCATGGGGTATATATAGTTTTTGGTCCACCGTTATGATCGTTTCATGGAAACCGTGATTCGATCACATCCGTACACTTGTTGGAAGGTTATGGAAGCTAAAAATGGTCCTTATCATCTGACTAAGCAAGTGAGAACATGTGGTGGAGGATTAAACAGCTGCAATCTGCTGTTTGATTCATTTAATCTGGTCAGAAGGGGCCACGCGGCCCGCTTCAGGATGCACATAAACTAATGCGGGCCGCCTGGACATGTCAGATCAGAAACATGTTTGAAAAATGACAGTTTCAGTCCCTGCACGTGTTTAAGGCTATTTCCGACACCTCTAAGGCCCGTAAAGCCAACTTTAAGGCCCTAAAATGATGCCTAAACATTGTGGACATGAAACATGCTCAAAAATATGTCGGATGTTGGTTCGTTTGGTTGTACGAACGCGATGTTCGCTTAATTACGACGGAATGCGCACAAGCGCGAAAAACGATCCAAATGACGCGACGAATGGATTTTTCTTATGCCGAACACTAAAATAAAATATTTTAATGCTTACATAAATTTTTGGATGTCCAGATGTATTCAGAACGTAAGTTATGCGTAAAAGTGCAAACTTGTGCACTTTTTGACACTTTTAGTCCCTGAATGACCCAAAAGTTTATTTTAGCACACCGAACCCCTCAAAGCCTATTTCTAAGCTATGTAAAGGATATTTATGGTAGGTTTAACTTGTGGTCATGTTCTGGAATGTCTGTTCCAGTACAAATCGTTATACTTTCGCAGTTTGTCAAGTTTAGTCCCTGTAAGCGAATTAGCTTATTTTTGCCATACCAAAGCCTTCAAAACTTATTTCTAAGTTATGGAAGGGTTATTTAAGGTATGTTAAGTATATGTTGAAGTTCCGGAGTATTTGTCGCGTTAAACTGGTTACGTTTACGCATCAGTTTGCGTATAACTCTCCAGAAAGCGATATAGAGTTTGAAATTACATAAAAGTCAAAACATGAAAAATGTAAAACACAACCAAACAAACATTGGGTTCAAATAACATTGTTTTATTGATAACTGAACTGTTCACATTGATTACAAGCACATATGTTACAGTACCAGCGGCGTATCTACCATGATTCTATCATGCTACACCCGTCCCATTATCTAATCACTACCCAAAACCAATCGTTCGTTCAAATCGTTTATTTCGTTTAGGTCGTTCCAAATCGTTTAATTCGTCCCAAAATCGTATTCGTTATTATTTGTGAAACTACTTTTGGTTGTCTCGCTAATAACATTCAAACCTTCGTGACTCGACTACCTCGGTTCTCGTATTAACAAACCACCAAAGGGTAAGTTAACAATCATCAGATTCGGTCGTTACCTACATAACCCCCACACATAACCATGGGTGTAGTCTGATAACGGGATTTGTCAGATCCTATGGTACCATAACCTAATACTGGTCGGCTTGATCAATGCTAATGAATGTCATTCGTTATGTAATTACAACCATCGAGTTCGTTCACATTATTGAAATCATTATTAGTTTAATATAAACCATCTTTATCGTTTTTGAAACCATCGTTTAAATGTCGAAATCGTTTTAATACATATGAATTACCCCAAAACAATTGAAAACAGTAAAATAGGGGAACTATGTACTCACATTGAATAGAAGGGTATCCTTGATCTAAAGAACTTAGCGAAGCTCAGGCAAACCAAGGAAATTCAAGTAGTACCTAGTAATCGGATCACTAGTAAATAAAATTGACACCTAAATTGGAAGATAGGATAGAATGAGGTCTTGTAAACCAAATGAGTGTTGGAATTCGTGTGATATGGTTTAACAAAGCCTACATCCTAAATCGGAACCTAGCCTGAGTGCTTTCGACCCGTTACGACCCATTAAGGTAGCTTATGCTACTTTAACGTGTCGTTCGCGCGAAACTATGTTCGGATGGTTAACTATGTGCTATGTCAAGTCTTACATGCCCAATAATACCTAAACATGTTACCAAACTAGATTATATGTCAAAAACATGTTCATATATGTAAAATATGGATTTAAGCTTCAAAAGGGCATTTTGGTCATTTCTTATGGGCATACAAGCTACTTAAAAAATAACTAACCAATCCTATGTGATCATAAGGTATAACCTCAGAGGTTATTCTCTATGCAACTATGACCACTAATCGAGCTTGGTCGGATCCTAATGATCGACCAAACGGGTCGGGTTCGAAAGTCTAAGCGTTTGTTTAGACTGCCTAACTTACTACCCTAAACAAGCACTAACTAATAGTGACGAGTTAAACATGTTAAAACATGTTTAACTAACTTAGAAGACTGATTTGGTATCAAAACAATGGGTTTTGATACCTGAAAATAGTTCTGTTGCAAAATGCGTGCTAAAACACATTTTGACCGAAACTTTGAATCGTCACTACGCCTAGTTAACGTGGTAATCAGTAGGTATAATCGCTAAGGATTATAACTATCGTGATTACAATCACGTTACAAAGTTCAATTGAACTTTGATTTGACCAATTGATGGTCAAAACCGAAAGTCAAACTGTTGGCCAAACTGTTTGACTTTCTGCTTAAACATAAAGAATAAGCATGAAAGAATACTTACAAAAGGTCCTAGCTATATTTTCTACAAAGAATAAATTTCCAAGCAAATTAGAAAGCTCCAATTCAGATTGTAGAAGAGAACGAGAGGAAATGAGCAATGAAAATGGAAGAGAGCTTGGCTATTTATACTTGTTGCAAGATCATAGGATCATGAAAAGTGTTTTGTGTAGCCTCCAAGCAATGATCATGTCCATACAAGTGTTAGGGGCAGATTCAAAGCCTTGGAGAAGTGTTAACTTGGCTACCACACAAAGGAATTTGCATAAACTGCCCCTGAAGATCAAACAGTTTGCTGAAACTCATTTCTGTTCGCTGGGCCTGCCTTACGGACTGTAAGGATAGAGGCATACGGTCCGCAAGCCACCTGCAGACCAGCAACTTTTAGAAAATGACAGTTTTGGCCCCTGAGCTTGATTTGTCGCGTATTGGCACTTCTAACACCCGTCAAGCCCATTTTTAAGCTCCATAATGAAGTTAAAGTATGTTTAACTTGAATTTTGCTCAAAAATGTTACAGATGTTGGTTCGTTTGGCTGTACGGTTACGTTGTTCGGTTAATTACGACGGAAATCGTAACGGACGCGAAAACGATCCAAATTAAGCGACGCATGGTATTTTTGCATGCCGATCACTAAAATAAAAATATTTTAGTGTGTACCAAAATTTTGGGTGTCCAGATGTGGTCAGAACGTAAGATATGCGCGAAAATGCAAACTTACGTCGTTTTTGACACTTTTAGTCCCTGTAAGATCAAATAAGCATGATTTCGCACACCGAACCCCTTAAAGCTTATTTCTAAGCTATGTTTAGCTTATTTATGGTGTGTTTAGCTTATGATCAAGTTTCGGACTCTTCGATACCATACGAATCGGTGTAGTTTCGCAGTTTGACACAAATAGTCCCTTCGGTCGAATAGACTTGTTTTCAACACACCAAACCATCCAGAACTTATTTCTAAGTTATGTAGAGGTTATTTTAGGTATGTTAAGCCTATATCACTATTCCAGAGTGTTTGTTGCATTAAACTGACTGCGTTTACGCAACAGTTTGCGTGTAACTTTCCAGAAAGCGATTTATAGCTTGTAATCGGAATCGAATCAAATCATAAAATCATCAAACACAAATATACATAATAACACATATAATAACACCAAAACACATTGTTTTATTAATAATTAACATTGTTTTACATTGTACATCGATTACAGAGCACAGTTGTCACAGAGCCCCACCCATGAGTCCGCATGATGGACCATGAGGTGACTATGTCTTACAGGCGGAAGCCCGGTACAAGTCTGCTAGGTTTGAGTTTTCCTGCATCACTTCACACATACCATTGGCCTTACAAACCATTGGTGATCTCTTTTTCCTTGTTGCTTTCATACCGGGGTTTTACAAATTACATACCATGTTTTATACAAAATTTAAAGCGTAGAATTATGCGGGCATGGAGTCAAAGTCAGGGTGGGCATTGACGGTTATACGAACATTACAAATACGAGAGTTTACAAATACATGGTTTTACGAACATAATGCGTTACAAATACAAAGTTTCCATATAACTTGGCAAGAAAATGATTTCTAAATTCGTTTTCTCAATATTATTTCCCAAACTGGTTATTCAAAATATTTATTTCAAATCTTTTACAAACAAACTATGAACTCGCTCAACTTTATGTTGACTTTTTCGCATGTTTCTTTCTTAGGTTACCTTTCAGAAACTATGGCACGGTTGGAATAGGGGAACCATGTGGAGTCGAGGACTTAGTGGGCGTTCGTTTTCTAGAAGTCTTAGCTATATTTGCTTCCACTGTGCAATGAAGATACCAGTCCGGTCACGCCAATGCTCTGATATTTCGGGGTGTGACATGGGCCATGTGGTGACTATGTCTTCCAGCCGAAAGCCCGGTATAAAGTCTGCTAGGTTTGAGTCTTCCTGCATCACTTCACACATACCATTGGCTTTGCAACCCAGTGGTGATCTCTTTTTCCTTATTTCTACATACCAGGGACTTACATACATACTTACAATGTTTCAAAGGTTTATACATACACACAAACGAACACATGAACTCGCTCAACTTTTGTTGATGTTTTTCAAACTACATGTATTTCAGGGAATTTGTAAGTGGATCTGGCGGGCGTTGGACGTTTTATGCTGCGTTAAGAATAAAGATGTCATCCATGATCTTTGGGTATGGTCAGTGTGTCTCTTTCCTGGACAAGACACGCCTTCCAAACCATGGTGCTATTTAATATCTTTTGATGAGTCCTTAGTGTACTCATATACATTTTGTATGATTGTAAAACTTGAATTTGAAGTCTACGTTTTTAAAACAATGTTCTTATGTTTTAAACCTAATTTATGGATGACAAACCTATGGTTTTATCATATAGTTGCTGTTATGATTGAATGAAATGATATTAAAGAAGTCACACCATAATCACGCTTCCGCAAAAGTCAGGGTGTGACAGTACCGGTGTGGATGTGATCATTTTGATTCCCCAACTCTTGCAAAAGTCAGTAGTCCTCTTGCTTATAAACTAAGATCCATTGTCACAAATTATCTCAGCTGGTACTCCAAACCTAGTCAGGATATTCCTTTTTATGAAGGATACCACTTCTCGATCTCTAACTTGAACAAATGCTTCAGCTTCGACCCACTTGGAGAAATAATCAGTCATTGCCAACATAAAGACCTTTCCTCCTGGAGCCTTTGGCAATTTTCCTACTATATCCATTCCCCACTTCATGAATGTCCAAGGGGAAGCTATAGGATAAAGTGGCTCAGCTGGCTGATGTGATATATTATTGTGTCTTTGACATGCATCACATCTTTGAGCCAATTCTGCAGCATCTTTTCTCATCGTCGGCCAATAATATCATGTTCTTAATGCCTTTGAGAATAACGACCTGCTCCCAGTATGGTTACCACAATCCCCTTTGTGTATATCCTGAAGCACTTCTTTGGGTTCGGGATCCTCTAAGCACCTAAGATATGGTCCTGCAAAAGATTTCTTATACAAAATATTATTTATAATAGTGAATCATGATACCTTCATTCTAAAGGCCTTAGGATTCTCATGTTTTGGGATGTGTCCTTCCTTAAGATATCTTATGATCGAAGCCGTCCAGGACTTAGGATCCTCCTCGGGATACTCATCATTAGGATCCTGAACGCTTATAACCTCCTTATCCTGATTATCCGTCGCAGGATATAGGACATGAAATACTAGTATTTGGGTTTCTTCCGGTATCCTGACTGATAATCCTAGATTTGCCAACGCATCAGCTTTGGCATTATCCTCTGTGGGTACCTGTTCAAGTGTAAAAACATTGAAATATCCTACTAATTTCTTGACAATTTCAAGATATTCAGCTAATTTTTCACCTTTTACTACATAAGATCCATTAAAATGATTAGTAATTAACAAAGAATCAACATATACTTGCAAATTCTTAATATTCATACTCTTAGCCAATTCTAATCCTGCAATTAAAGCTTCATATTCTGCTTCATTATTAGTGGCAGGAAATTCACATTTGATAGCCTGGGGTAATATGTCCCCCTGTGGCGATTTTAGTAGTATACCTAAACCTACACCTCTTACATTAGATGCACCACCAGTATATAACGTCCAGGATTCTAAGCTTTCTCCTAGCTGTTGAACTTCTAGGTCTACTTCATTTAGAATATCACTACTGAAATCAGCCACAAAGTCAGCTAAAGCCTGAGACTTTATGGCATTTCTAAGTTCATATATTAGATCATATGCACTTAATTCCACTGACCAGTTAGCCATTCTACCTGACATCTCGGGTTTCCTAAGCACATTTTTAACAGGATAGTTAGTTTTAACATGAATCCTATGTGTTTCAAAATAATGTCTAAGTTTTGTTGACGCCATAACTAGGGCTAATATCAATTTCTCTAAATGAGAATATCTAGTTTCAGCATCTAATAAACTTTTACTGACATAATAAACAGGATACTGCTGACCTTCCTGATCCTTTGCAAGGACAACACTTACTGCATTCCCTGATACTGCAAGATACAGGGATAGTGGTTCACCATCCTCAGGCTTCATCAACAGAGGTGCAGTTGAGAGATATTGCTTCAAATCCTGCAAGGCTGTCTCATGCTTCTCTCCCCATTCGAATTTCTCATTCTTCTTCAGGATATCATAAAATTCCTTGCATTTTTCTGAGGATCTTGAGATAAATCTATTTAATGCTGCTACTCACCCTGTTAATTGTTGAACATCCTTCATATTTGAAGGTGACATGATATCCAAGATAACTTTAATCTGCTCCGGGCTTGCCTCTATCCCCCTTTTCGTCACCATGTATCCTAGAAACTTTCCTGCCCCCACTCCAAAATGGCATTTAGCAAGATTCAATTTCATGTTGTACTGGTCCAGGAAATCAAATGCACCCTTAATATCCTAGAGGTGATCCTCAGCCTTTTTGGATTTTTCTACCATATCATCGATGTACACCTCCATGGTGTCCCCCAGTTTGTCTTTAAACATCATGTTTACCAATCTCTGGTATGTTGCACCTGCATTTTTCAAACCAAAAGGCATTGCAGTATAACAATAAATACCTTGGTGTCATGAAGGCTGTATCCTCCTGATCCGAGGGTTCCATCTATATCTGTTGGAATCCTGAGGAGGTATCCATGAAGGTTAGCATCTCGTGGCCAGCAGTAGCATCCACCATTGAATCAATATGAGGTAGAGGAAACGGGTCTTTGGGACAAGCTTTGTTCAAATCTGTGTAATCCACACAGACTCTCCATTTCTCATTTTTCTTTTGCACCACAACTACATTTGCCAGCCATTTAGGGAACTTTACTTCCCTAATCATCTTGCTTTTTAACAATCTTTCAACTTCCTCCTGAATGATAGCGTTCCTTTCTGGAGCAAACTTTATTCGTTTCTATTGGATAGGCTTGAAAGACATATCGATTTCGAGCTTGTGAGTTATAATATCCTTGGAAATACCTGTCATATCCTCGTGTTTCCACGCGAATGTTGACATCCAGCATTTCAAGAAGTTAATTAATTGATTTTCAATATCCAGAGGGATATTGGTTCCAACGAGCACCGAGATTTCCGGATTGTCCTGATCCAGGATAACTTTCTTTACATCCTGCTCGAAAGCCTCCACAATATCTTGGGCCCGCATCTTTAATTGCTATGCTGCACTAGGCTTTGTCAGGACTTCATTGAAGAAGAATAACACTCTTTTGTTTCCTGTTGATAACTTTCCACTTTTACTACTCCCCAAGGGGTAGGTATCTTGATGCATTGATGATAGGTTAACGGCACAGCTTTCATATCATGGATCCAAGGTCTACCTAGTATAATATTATAGCAGGATAGGGAGTCCATGACACAAAAGCGCTGCATTGAGTTGACCCCTTCAACATATACAGGAAATTTTATCTCCCCCACAGTGTTTCTAGCCTCTCCACTGAAACCGACAAACACAGTGGATTTCGAAGTAATATCCATCGGGGATACATTCATCCTCTTCAATGTCTCCAGCTGAATTATGTTGACGGAGCTGCCGTTATCTACTAATATCCTACGCACAAAATGGTTAGCAGCATATAACGTTATTACCAGAGCATCATGGTTAGGATCCTGGACCGTATCCCTGTCATCACTATCGAAAGTGATCACTTTATCAGTTGTAAGGGTTGTCATCCAGGTCGGCTTATCTCCTCTTTCTGCCTTGGCTTCCTTTGCATGTCTTTTGGCTGTGGAATATGAAGTCCCGCAAATGTCGGATCCTCCTGAAATAAAGTTAATTATTTTTGCATCCGCAGGGGGTGATGCCGCTCGTTCAGGATCCTTCTCAGGATCCTATGTTTTATTCTTCTTTCTTCCTAGGAGATCCTTTAGATATCCCTTGCTCAAGAGATAGCTTATTTCTATCCTTAGAGCAATGCAATCCTCAGTAACATGTCCGAAATCCTCATGGAAGGCACACCATTTGGACTTATCCTTCCAATCAGCTTTTTGTTGATTCTTCCGGGGCCATCTCGCCTTGTCTCCTAAACCCTGCATAGCATACATCAATTCAGGTATATTAACAGAAAAACAATATTCAGACAACTCAGGATAATCCTCAGGATCCTCGTCTTCAACAACATTCACTTTTTTGCTGTCATTTCTGCCATATGGTTTAGAGCGATATGGTTTATACGAGGATTCTGATTTCCTGTTGGTCGACTCATAGGTTGTAGACGAATTCATCCTCTCTTGCATCTTTTTATCATCCTCCAACCGAATATATCTTAGAGCCCTATTGCGAGCTTCGTCCAGATTCCTGCAGGGATTCATTACAAGATCATGGTAAAATTGAGAATCTTTTTGCAACCCCATCTTGAAAGCGTGCACAGCTGTCGCAACATCAAGATGCGGGATATCCAAAGATTCCCGACTAAATTTGTTCATATAAACCCTCAAGGATTCCTGAGGTCCTTGAGTTATCCTGAAAAGATCACTAGTTAGTTTCTCAAAACTTCGGCTGCAAGAAAATTGACTATTAAATAAATTAACCAAATGAGCAAATGAAGTAATTGAGTGGGGAGGAACGTTTAAGAGCCATTTTAAGGCTGATCCTGTTAGGGTAGAACCAAAACCCTTGCACAGGCATGCTTCCTTGAGGTCCGGAGGAATAGGGTTGACTTCCATCCTTTCCCTATACTGAGCAATATGCTCCTCAGGATCCGTGGTTCCATCATAGAGCTTCATGTTAGGGGTCTGAAATCTTTTTAGGATTTCAGCATCACAAATAGGATGCGTAAACCGGGATATTATGTGGCTGTCCTGGGATACTTCTGGAATTGGCTGGACCACCCAAGGCACACTGGATATCATGTCCTTTAGTTTCTGAAGCTCCCTAGATAATGCTGATGTCACACCAGCATCCTGCAAAGATCCAACACCGTTAGTAGCAAGAGTATTATTATTATTATTATTAGATACATTACCGATCTGAGGATTCTGGCCATATCCTGAATCATATCCTGAGCTTCTCACAGTTGACACTCTAACTGAAGAGGGTATCTCAGGATTATGATTCTGGGAATGGCTAGGCACAATATTTCCCCGGTTATCCTCAGTATAAACTGCAGAACTGAAGTTCAGAGCCCTGGGTTGCAAGGGAGTGACAGTATCTTTGGCAGGCCTGCTCGAGCCGGATTTCAAGAGTTGTATCTCTCTCATCAGCATTTGATTAGTTTCCTGCTGCTGCCTCATTTGTTCCTGTACACTACCAAACAAATTTAGAATTTCCTCATTAGAAGCTAAAACAGGACCAGATCCCTAGATATTGCGAGCGGGGATAACATCCGGAGCCACATGAATTTCAGTTCCTTGAGAGGAGGCTTGCGATCTCGGGGGAGGTAGTGGAAGCACCAAACCAATTGTTGCAGAGGTGGTAGCAGACACGGTGGAAGAGCTCATGTTTGATCTCGAGGCCGTTGAAAATAGTGTAGCAAAAAAATTTTGAAAATAGAAAACCAAGTAATGATTTTGCATAAGCTTTTAGTAGAAATAGCACCACTTGCCCCACGGTGGGCGCCAAATTGTTTTGCTAAAAAAATTACCGAAGCAATTTAGTGATCAAATTAGTTAAGTGAGGTAGTGTGCTAGAAATGTGTGTTGAAAATATGCTAGTTAAGTTATTTGCAAAAACAGTTTCAAGATACAGCTCAGGATATAGAGCTGTATCTATGATCAAACAATGAGCAAAAAAGTAAAGGGGGACGCGGGATGTACAAGGAAAGCCCTTGATCAATCTAGATCGCCGGCACAAAACCTCGGGACCTGACAATCGCAGCTGCCTTGTTCTTTTAATACTTCAATTATCAGGATACAGTGCAAGATATGGTGCGGATCGACTAGGTGTTACAATGTAATTCGAGTACAAGTGTTTGTGCGCAACGATTGTTTGCAATAGGAGAGAAAAAGTGTGTGTCAGAGTGTGTGCCTTAATCTGATCCGATCTATCTATTTATAGTAACAAAAAAGTAACTAAATATCCTATTATTCCAGGATCCAGCGGATATTCCCCATATGAACGTTGCAGTCCTGGTCATCCGGGTTCAACGTCTATAAACTAACTGATTTGCCCAAGTCTCGAGGAGAAGAAGTCCACTTGAACATTGGAGACTTGCACCTTTTAATCTGCACGTGGTTAATTCAGTCACTACCAGGATATCATATCAGGATGTTACCAATATCCTGATCCGGTATCCTGATCACAAATAAAAAATGAAAGCCAGAATATTAGTCAGGATATATGTGCAGAAAATGACCCATAACACTAACGGTTACATTTTTACGTATTCCAAGGTAATTATGAGATGACCTTGATGTGACTACTTGTAACCATGCATCCTATATTTACTCATTACTCCCCTATAACTTCTCATCCTCATCTTCAATTAACCCTCACCAAAGAGTAAAAGGTAAAATCTTCTCTCTCATTTCCATCTTCTTTCTCCTTTATTCTGCACAATCTTCTGGAAACCATATGGCAAGGCAAACCAGATCCAGCTCCGGTGACTCCGCTCCTTCATTTATCCACCAGAATATTCTCCAATATCCGGAGAAAGAAATATGCTCCTTTGACAGTACTCACTTGTCGGCTCTCAAAACCTCCGGCATCTTTCTAAAAGGGACGGTGTTCCGTCCGTTTGATCGGGAAATCTGGTCGGACATGGTTTCCGATGAGTGGTTGTGCTTTAATGCTTTTCCCTTTACCTTAGGGTTACAATTTCCGTTTCCTGACTTCATCACCGAGTTCTTTAACATCACAAAAATCTGTTGCAGTTAAACAATGACAATGCTTTGGCGAGTCTTGCTTGTTCTTGATCAAATCAAGAACAATCATATCCCTGATCTTTCTATTCATGAGCTTCTTTTAGCATATCGGCTTAGATGCCATGTGTCTTGCTGATTCTTGTTCTACTCCACCTCCGGCGATCCACTGATACTCCGTGCCACCAGGAAAGAGGAGGAATCCAAATTTTTCCTGGTAAAAAGAGATTCAATCCCTGGTGGAACAGATTATCCGGTGCAGTGGTTGAGAAAGGGTAGGACTTAGGGTTTTAGGATGATCCTGCCTTCTATCCTGTTTCATATCTTGAACTAACTTCTTTATTTTCTTGTATACAGCTGACTTCAGAAAGCTTGCACCTCCTTTAGCCGACTCACAGAAAAGAATCGAGGCCATCAGACTCCTCCTAGAGGCTGAAAGAACTTTCAATCCGTTTCTAGCATCTCCAAGTCCACTCTCCAGTTCAAACATGTCTGGTAGGGATCCTGCACGATATCCTGCATACATGTTTTTATTTGATATGTTTAGGAAAGAGTTTTAAGTTTACTCCCTGTATGCAGATTCCAGCAAAGTTCCAATCCTCTTGGACCTTGATGAGCTCGATAGTTACCCCACTCCAGTCAACGTCAAGAAGGAAACTCCTGCCACTACCAGCTCCTAACCGGTCCCGGTTCCTAAGCCCAATCCGAGAACTCGTGCCTCCACCGCCAAGAAGAGGAAAGGTTCCGAGGTCAGCACTTCAGGCTCTGAAGGGTTCTCTTATGAAGAACTCAGCTTTACTGACTCCTTATAGCCAATGACATCCTTCGTTAACAAGGTAATATCCTGGTACCATATCCTGCGTATATATCCTGATAGAATATCCTAGTTAGCTAGTTTTTAACTTATACCTGAATCTTGAGTTGTAGTGTCTCCAGCATCTGCTCCATCTTTACACTGATGCCTGCAGTACAGCCAAATTTCAAGAAGCCAGGATCAAGCAGCTCGAGACCACTGTTGCTGATCAGGGCACCATTGCTGAAGCCAAGAGCCGGCACTATGAGGATAAGCTGAAGAAGGTCACTCAGGATGCTGAAATAAAGCTAGCAGCCGTCCAAGTGGAGCATGAACAGGCCATGGTCTCCTTCCGGGAAGGGATAAAAAATTCAGTTGTTGTTTCTCTGCTACAAGCTCGTATCAAGATAGCTTATGAGGTCAAGGAGATAGGTCTTGAGTGCCCATCCTGGCCGGTTGATTCTTGGGTGGCAAAGCTGAAGGAGCTTGGAGGCAAACCAGTGCCATAATCTTCTAAAGTTGCGGCTGGTGAAACTTCCAAGTCAGCGGAGGTGGCAGACAAGGCTGGAGAGAAGAACGATTCTGGGATGGATGATGGTGAAGATGCTGAAGATGATGCTGCTCAGGATGCTGAAGCTGAGAAGACGGAGAAGGCTGGTGAAGATGCCGCTGTGTGAGGGCATTCTAGTGGGCGATGATGGATATTGATGCCTAGGCCGGAGCCCACTTTTTTTAAATTTGAATGTTGGTCTGTAATCCCTAAAACAATTTACTTTTCCTGCATTTTACTTTTCCTGCACTTGAACAATTTATATTTCCTGCATGCCTTTTGAACAATATAATAGTTGGAGGTAGATGGGTCTCGGTTTTGTGACATTTGTGCTTGTAATCATTGTAAACGGTTCAGTTATCAATGAAATAAAGTTATTTGATCCCAATGTTTGTTTTTTTATGTTTTACATTTTTCATGTTTTGACTTTTATTCAATTTCAAACTCTATATCGCTTTCTGGAGAGTTATACGCAAACTGGTGCGTAAACATAGTCAATTTAATGAGACAAATACTCTGGAACACCAACTTATGCTTAACATACCTTAAATAACCTTTACATAACTTAGAAATAAGTTTTGAAGGCTTTGGTATGGCAAAATCTAGCCTATTCGCTTACAGGGACTAAATTCGACAACCTATGAAAGTATGCCGATTTGAACTGTAACGGACATTCTGGAACATGGCCATAAGTTAAACACACCCTAAATATCCTTTACATAGCTTAGAAATAGGCTTTGACGGGTTCGGTGTGTTAAAATAAACTTTATGCTCATTCAGGGACTAAAAGCGTCAAAAAGTGCATAAGTTTGCATTTTCGCGCATAACTTACGCTCTGAATACATCCGGACATCCAAAAATTTATGTAAGCACCAAAATATTTATTTTAGTGTTTGGCATGAGAAAAATCCATTCGTCACGCAACTTGGATCGTTTTTCGCGCTTATGCGCATTCCGTCGTAATTAAGCAAACATCGCGATCGTACAACCAAACGAACCGACATCCGGCATATTTTTGAGCATGTTTCATGTCCACAATGTTTAGGCATCATTTTAGGGCCTTAAAGTTGGCTTAACGGGCCTTGGAAGTGTCGAAATGAGCTTAAAACACATCAGGGATTGAAACTGTCATTAACTGAAAGTTGGTTACTGATCTGCAGAGCCCAGGCGGGCCGCGTAAGCATATACATAAACTTACGCGGGCTGTATGGCCTTCCCAGATATGCAAAATCAGTTTAAAACAGCTGTTAACAGCTGTTATACCTTTGTATTCCACTTGCAAACGGTTTTTACAACACCATGGGCCATTTCTATGGGCTCTAATGGTTTTGTAAAACAAGGGGCACACTTGGACGGCCTAGATCGAAGCTCGTTTTCCGATAAACTATCCTAACGATTCTAGCTTTCCTATAAATACCCCTCACCCATTTCATGTGACAACCCGCACTAAACCAGGTATCCGTACAACTTAATTACTGATTAATTACTGCTTAATTACTGTGCTTGTTTAAACTAGCTGATGAACTGCTACTTGAATACTGATACATGAACTTACTTGCATCATACTTGCTTGCTGTCACTACATTATTTACATGCTGAACCCTAGTGATAAACATGATGCACAAAAAGCACAGTAGCACTAAACGGATACACAGTGAACATGCTGATATAACCAGCATCAGGCAGATACTGCCTCTAAGGCCTGTTAAGAGCCTCAAGTATTTTGGCTACACTGGTAGTGAGTGTAGGGATATAAGGGTTGTGGTACCGCGTCTCTAGGAATGAGATACACTGATTCGGATGTGCCAAAAACGTACTTTAAGTACCAAACACAACACTTCAATAATTAATCCAGCTTCTAGCTGACTAGTAAAGTGCCAGAACATGAGAAAATAATACTAGACACTTTCTAAAGTGTCGGGAAAACAAATTGTGTCACTAAAAATGTTAATAACGACACTTTAAAGCTTTTGTAACGCTTTAACGGATTACTATCCAACCGGACACCCGGACTTTACCCGGAACATGAAAATATTACTATTTTCACTAATTATATTTTTCTGAGCCAGTTAGGGTCTCTGATTACCCTAACACCCGTCATAACACATAACATACAACTAACTAAGTTAAATACTTAGTTAACCTATTTAACCTAACTAAACACCAACTAAACTAGTTAAAATCGGTTAGGAAACCCCCCCCCCCCCATAACCGAGTTCGGTCCCCTAGGGGACATACTAGTACCTTGTATGATTTGTAAATCTTGGTTGTTGGATATCAAGACTACACATGGACCATTGGTTAATCATCTTATTTTTGCCTATAAGTTAACCACTAATCTCATGAGCATTATCACATAACCCACATTTCACCAAAACTCTCTCTCTTCTCTCTAAACTAGCTACGGCCAAGCATCCCTATCCATCCATAAATTTTTTTGGTTCTTGTCCTTCACATTCCAAGATCATACACGCGTTAAGGATCACGTATTAGGAGCTTTGGTGCAAACGGAACGCGAAGGACCTCTACCGTTAGCTTTTATCCACGCGATTTTCATCAAGAATCTTCCCTAGCTTAGAGCTAGAGGTATAACACTTAAAACTTGTTCTTGAACTTATCTAAAGTGGTTAAAAGGAACTTTGTCGGTTAAATATCGATAACTTACATTTTGAAGCTTTAAAGTCTAGTAAAAACACTAAAATGGTGGTTAATAGCTTGTAACTTGTGTAAAAGATGTAGTATTTGGAATTTGTGATTATTGAGGTCCGATCTATGATGTGGTAGCTCGGATCATCGTTTAACCCGACTTTGTAAGATCATGGATCTTCACATAAGCTTGTTTTTAGAAGAAACAAGGGTTAAAAGGTGAAACTCTACCACACATGAAACATGAACTTGTGTAAAAATGCTTTACTCGGGTAAAAGTGTTTTAACGGGTACAAAAGTTGTTTTCTTGTTTAACCCGCTAATCGGACACTTATAACACGATTTAATAACATCTAAACCGCAAAACAGCAAGCTGAGTCACTGTTTCAGCCGCCTTCATCAGGCTGTAAACGGACTTTAAAAACTCGAAAAACGGAATTTCAAAAGCCTAAATCGTGTCATTTCGAAAAACGAAGAAAATGGCGCTGGAATCGTATTTTTCTGATGTCGGTTACTATTTTAAAAACCTGTTTTCGTGACAGCAGCTAAGGCTGTTTGTTACTGCAGTAAATTGGGCTGTGCGTTTTCGATCACAACTTAAAACCCGAACCGAACCAGCCCCTGAAACTTTTATCTAAGATGGTCACGGATGTATTTGTGACCCTCAAACTGGAATTTCGATAAACGGACATACGAGGAATTTTTGACGAATTTTTCCACAAACTGTGATCAGAATGTGACAAATCTGATCACGGTTCGGTAAACGATTTTCTATAAATTATTGATAAGAAACTGGACCCCGATATTTTTATACAATCATTTTTGGGTCGATTAGGACGACCCGTAAAAATTTGGGAATTTTTGGAAAGGGTTAAGTATTTTATTTAGTCGTCCGAAAACAGTCCAGTTTCCACATATTGAAACTGAAACGACAAGGGTAGCGTTTCGCGTGTTAAAACGTAAGGGTTGATTGTTGATAATCATGGGTTGTTTTCAAAAAGAAAATGATACGCTTAGAAGCGTGGCCACCTCCAGTTACAGAGGAAACTCTGGCGAAATTTTCTAAAAACCTAACACTTAGGCTTATTTACACAACAAGTGTTAGAACTATTTTCGACATATTTTCGAAACAAAAATTTCGCCAGAACTATGTTTTACTAAATATTCGGAGGTGGGATTTTCACAAGAGTTAACGTGATAAATATATTTTGTCACCACACTGTTTATGATTATTTTGTGAAAATACATAAATATTATTTTAGAGTAAAAATAATATTTACAAGCGTTAATGATTCCAAAACTTTACGAACGCTTCCACATTAACATATAAGTTACACCGGTAGTTATATTACCACTCGATTATTAAAACGTAACTTACGCACATGTATTGTATCCCCCATCCTTGGGAAGAAGTATAACTACCAAGTGTATACAGAACATAAACACGAAATAGTTGTCTAACTATTTCCCAAAGACTTAAACTATAAAGCTAAAGCACGGCCGTCCGTCTAATAGAATTAGCACTTGTAGGTCGTTGCACAGCTTACTGTATTGGAGACACTTGGTAGAGACGCGCATTCACTGTGAGTTCATGTCCCCCTTTTCTCTAACTGTTTTCAGTTTTCTTAACTGCGGGGGTGAAATACATGTTACTTTGTTTACAAGTACTATTATACACGGTATGATTAACGTAAGGAGGTTTTAGATCATGTGAATGGGTAGTTAGAACACCGAGGGACTTAAGCGGTAGATCTATCTGGGTGTAGCGAGCCCAACCCCTGAGCCCGCATAATGGACCAGGTGGTGACTTTGTGCCCCAACGCCAAATACGCTAGGTTTGTATCTTCCTACTTGCATTTCACAACATGCTAATGGCCTTGCAAACCATTGGTGATCACAAGTCCTCTTACACTGCTACATACCAGGGAACTTTTATACTTACAAGTGTTTTTACTTACTCACTTGCACATGAACTCGCTCAACATTATTGTTGATTTTTCAACTTACATGTATTTCAGGAAATTAACGAGATCTGGCACGGTATGGCATGTTTTCCGCTGCACTAGTTTCCAAGGTCATCCGGGGTTTAGGGGATGTGTCTCTTTCCTGGACAAGACACAGTCCTTAAACCATGTTTATGTTATGTTTCAAGTTGTAACGTCTGTTGGACAAGGTTATGGTTGTTGGTTAAAACAATGGTATTGTGTTTGGTTTTCAAAACTTAATGGATGATCTTGCATGTTTTTAACTCATATAGCTTTGGTATGATTAAGCTATGGTATTAAGAAGTCACACCAAAATTAACCACGCTTCCGCAAAGCCAGGGTGTGACAGCTTGGTATCAGAGCTCTGATCATAGCGAACTAGGATTCTTTCTCGAGTCTAGACTATGATCACTAGGGCTCTCACGAAAACATTTTTCTGCATACCACTTAAGTCCAGATCCACAACTTTTTACAAACGAATGTTGAGCACATTTTATCAATTATAGGCTCAGCTTGGAGGGCTGAGGATCGATCTGGAGGATCGAGGTGATCAAGGTAGTCGAGCACGTTGGTTTGTTATAGGATCGATCTGGAGGATCGAGGTTTGGTTTAAGTGAAGGACAGAGCAGTCTTGTAGACTGGACGAAATTGGCTAGTAAGACTAGGAGAAGTATGTGATACCTTACTTGGTGACTTATGTGATTAACTGATTATATGATTGATTATTATACGTATATGTGTTTGTGTTACAAACGTTATGCTTTCATCAAGTACTAGAAAGATGGGCACTACGAACCCCATGACCATAGTATCAGACGACATAGTTCAACAGGGCACGAGGTGTGCATTTCTGATACTACCAGCACAGACAATGACGACTTTCAGCCCTTTGTGCACTCCCTGAAGTCGTAGCAGAGACTACTGATGGCCATCTTGTTGGGAATTTGCCACTGGCAGTGATCCCTGCTCCTGTGCCCCTTGCCACTTATTCTGTTGATGATATGCCCTCCCAACGTGGCCTCTGACGACGATAACGATCTACTGGAGGAGGACCCATTCGAGGGCAGGGCCTTATTACTGCTGGTATTAGACTACTGCATGCGGACGCTTCTGCAGGGGAAACTCATGCCCATTCCCCTATCCCAGACTCACTTGAGTTTCTGACATCCGCATCTTCGCACATACAGGGAATGCAGCACCACTCACACGACGCCGACCCTGATATGGCATCATCAGCTGCACCGGATCCCGCACACAGTTTTGAGTTTGATCGCGATATTGAGGACAATCCTGTTTTTTTCGCCTGGTGTTGATCCAGTCCATGACATTGAGTTCATGCACTTAGACCAGCCCTTGGGGGATCCTGTAACCCCTGTGATTGTTGATCCAGCTGATTTTGAGATGGAGTTTTTGATTCAGAGCTAGCCGTGGCCCTGAGCCAGGCGTTGCTCCTGACCCCGCATTGGAGTATGACTCTGTTCATGCCAATGCACCGGCTGTTGCTCCTTGATTGATCATCTGCTTGGATGAGAGAAAATTTGGGGTAACTGTGCAAGACAATTTATTATTACGGGGGCCCACGTAATAATGATTCGTAGTGCACAGGAATCCTGGTGGACTCTGCGGGTCAAGCTAATGATAACCAATGCAGCAGGAAATAACTTAAACACAAATGACCTAGGCGATGTAGCCTCGAGTTCATTCTATTACAAGCAACAAGCCAAATTGATAAGCCTATGTGAAGGCTCAGGAATTTATTTCCCCACTTATACAGTGAGTATATTTGCGTGTGAAATGGGATGATTACATGATGGCTTACGGTGCTATATATACCCCATAGACAATTGAAACATTGTCCAACCCGCTTCACACTATTTCGACAAAAAGGGAATGTCACCCAGACGTGACACAAGCACCAGTACGTTACCAAGGACAGAAGCCGAGCTGCAAGAATGCATCTCACAAATAAATGCACGACATGAAGCCCTCCACTCTAAGTACAACAAGACATAACGATGGCATTACTGGAGATAACCCTCCAACTGGCTGCACCTATAAACAGTTCCTGAACTGCAAGCCTTTGGACTTTGATGGAACAGGAGGCACCGTTGCATTTGTTCGTTGGTCCAAAAAGACCGACTCCATTCTAAGAATGAGTAACTATTCGCCCCAACAGAGTGTTACCTATATCTCGGGGATATTTCTAGATGGCACACTCTCATAATGGAACCTCCAGGATTAGATCCCTGGTACAAGATGCTACATATGCACTGAGCTGGGACGAGCTCAAGGGAAACGATTGAGAAGAAAGGTTGCTTTAAGACTGGAATTCAGAAGCTTGAGGTAGAGTTTCGGAATTGAAAATGGACGGACCAGAGATTCCGGAATACATCCAGCAATCTCACGACTTGTCTAGGGTCGTCCCCTACTTAGTCAAACCGGAGTTCAAAAGGATTGAACGATTCACTTGGACACTTGCACCCCAGATCAGGGGTATGGTTACTACCTCGAAGCCTCGACCATTGCAGAGGCTAATTTATTTATAGCATGAGATGTTATGTGTTGATATTGTTAATGCATACGTGCATTTTGGTTGCGATGACCTAACCTACGTGAAACATCTTTTAGGAAATGCCTCCAAAACGGGGTGTACGCATACCCACCAACGAGGTGGAACTTCAGGGAATCATTACTGCAGTCATCGCACAATACGAGGCCCATCACTCCGAGCGCAACGGAGGTACCTCAGGAAATAACCCACCCAACGGATGCACCTACAAGCAGTTCTTAGACCACAAACCTCGAGAGTTCGACGGCACCGGGGGTGCCTTAGCCTTCGTACGCTGGGTTGAAAAGACAGATTCTGTTTTACGATTGAGCAAATGTGACCCCGAACATCAAGTCAAGTATATAACTGGACTATTGGTGGATGAGGCTCTGTCATGGTGGAACCATCAAATTCGGACGACGGGCGAGACCGCGGCATATGCTATGACATGGGACGAACTGAAAAATCTGATGCGTGAAAGATATTGCTCGAGGGCAGAAGTCCAGAAATTGGAAACAGAACTGTGGAACTTGAAAATGAAAGGACCAAAAATAGCAGAGTATGTGCAGAGATTTAACGAATTATCACAAGTTGCCATACTCCTGGGGACACCAGAGTTTAAAAGAATTGAACAGTTCATAAGGGGATTGGCACCTCAGATTCTAAGCCTGGTAACAGCATCAAAACCCTCAACGATCACCGAGGCTATCAACATAAGCATAGCACTCACGGAAGAAGCAGTTAGACAAGGAAAATTTTCCCCTACGGAGGAGAAAAAGGAGACTGCTATAAAGGCATCTGGGGATAACAAGAGGAAGCTTGCAAATTTCAAGATGGTTACTCGGGTAAGTAACAAGAAGAAGACCAAAAAGGGAAAAGATTACAAGGGTATCCTACCTAAGTGCGACAATTGTTTACGTTATCATATCGGGCGATGCAAATATGGAAATTGTGGTAACTGTGGCAAGGTGGGACATGTCAAGGAAACTTGTTGGCAAAATACTGAACTTAGTAATGGGGGCCAAGACGGTAGTGAGAATCACGAAGGGGACAACGACAATGATAATTGTCAAGGCAGAATGAGTGATAAACAGAAGCGTGCTCGAGGATGTTTAAACTGTGGGAGCAAAAAGCATTTCAGAAGATATTGCCCGAAAAGCAATCAGGCGCAAGGATGAAAGCTCCCCATCGGAGCTAGGGAGGCACGCCAGAGATCCAAACATGGATAGCGGTACGTCCCACAGTACTCAATATTATGCGTCTGTATTGCCAACTACTGTTGCAAATTTTACGATTCACAATTCTAGTATTCAAGGACATAATTGGTTTACGTAGTGAGTGAGTAGTTATTCCAGTACCCATTAGAACTAGCTTAGGGGAAGCTAGTGGAAGCCAACGCAGTAACTAGAATCGGCACGATAGAACCCGGAGAGCGTAAGCTTACGCTAGATCTATTGCCAGTTGAGTTTGGAAGCTTCGACGTGATGGACTGGTTGACGAACAACCATGCGGAGATTGTCATCCGCGCCCCGACAACGAACAAAGAAATGATCGTGACTCATGGAGCAGGATACGCTCCTACGGATTATCAGACTAAGAAAACCCAAAAATTCTCGCACAAAGGATGTGTTACATTCTTGGCTCATGTTATGGAAAAGGAAGTCGAAGAACCAAAACTCGAAGATATCCTTGTGATTGGAGAATACCCTGAAGTCTTCCCTGAAGACTTGCCGAAATCATCTCCTCACGATTAGTCGAATCCCGCGTCGATCTAATTCCGGGCACGGCACCCGTAGTCGATGCATCATAGCAACTTACATTTTCGAAGATGCAAGGATTGACAGAGAAGTGTTGGCAATGGTTAGAGAAGGAAGATAACAGACCAAAATTTCCTTTTGGGGTAACCCCATTTCTACTCGTCAAAAGGAAGGATGATGATTTTCAAATAAACATCAACTACAGAGAATTGAACAAGCTGACGATTAAGAATAGATACCCTCTGCCAAGAATCAATGATCTGTTTGATCAACTGCAAGGCTCAAGCTTTTATTCAAAGATCGACTCACGATCTGGATACCATCAACTAAGGATACAGGAAGAAAGTGTCCCGAAAACAGCCTTCCGAACTCGTATGGACACTACGAGTTCCTTGTTATGCCGTTTGGTTTGACAAACGCACCTGCAGTATTCTAATGAATAGAGTTTGCAAGCCATACTTGGACAAGTTCGTGATGGTATTCATCGATGACATTTTGATTTACTCAAAGACGAAGGCTGAACACGAACAACATCTTAGAGCCATTTTGGAGCTGTTAAAGAAGGAACAACTGTACGCCAAATTCTCCAAGTGCGAGTTTTAGCTACGAGAGGTCCAATTCCTTGGGCACGTGGTAAACGGAGATGGAATCCATGTTGATCCCACAAAGATCGAGGCAATCAAGAATTGGGAAACGCCAAAGACGCCAACCGAGATTCGACAATTCTTGGGTTTGGCTGGCTACTATCGAAGGTTCATTGAGGACTTTTCAAAGATCGCTCAACCTTTGACGTTCCTCACGCAGAAGGATAAGACGTTTGATTGGGGAATCAAACAGGATGAAGCATTCCAGATACTAAAGGATAAGCTTTGTAACGCGCCAATCTTAGCTCTACCAGAAGCTACTGACGATTTTGTGGTATACTGCGACGCATCGCGCCAAGGATTGGGTTGCGTGTTGATGCAACGCCAAAAGGTCATTGCTTACGCATCGCGTCAACTAAAAGTGCACGAAAAGAACTATACCACACACGATTTGGAGCTCGGCGCAGTGATATTTGCACTAAAGATCTGGAGACACTACCTTTATGGTACGAAGTGTACAATCTTCACAGATCACAAAAGCCTACAGCATATATTCAACCAGAAGGAGTTGAATATGAGGCAAAGACGATGGGTTGAATTGTTAAACGACTACGACTGCGAAATAAAGTATCATCCAGGGAAGGCGAATGTAGTCGCCGATGCCCTAAGTCGTAAAGAGATAATCAAGCCCATAAGGGTTAGGGCTCTAGAAATGATCATACGAACCGATCTTTCCTTGCGCATTCGTGCTGCACAAAAGGAAGCTCTCAAGGAGGGAAACCTTGAGGAAGAATATCTCCGTGGAATGGAGAAGCTTTTGGTACCAAACGAGGAAGGAACGTTATGTTTTGAGAAAAGGACTTGGGTTCCTCTGTTTGGTGGATTGAGGGAAGTTATTTTCGACGAAGCGCACAAGTCACGGTACTCTATCCACCCTGGATCGGATAAGATGTACCAGGATCTCAAGGAATATTATTGGTGGCCTAGAATGAAAGGCGATGTTGCTGTTTACATGAGCAAATGTTTAACGTGCGCTAAGGTTAAAGCGGAATACCAGAAGCCTTCAGGGCTACTGCAACAACCTGAGATTCCCAAGTGGAAATGGGAACAAATCTCCATGGATTTTATTACAAAACTGTCAAGAACGCCAAGAGGCCATGATATGATTTGGGTGATTGTTGACCGCCTAACAAAGTCCGCACACTTTCTGCCAATCAAGGAGAAAGACAGTACTAGTAAACTTGCGGAAATATACATGAGAGAGATCGTAGCACGTCATGGAGTACCTCTCTCAATCATCTCTGATAGAGACGGAAGGTTTGTGTCAAGGATATGGCAATCCTTCCAAGAATCTTTTGGCTCACAAATGAATCTGAGCACTGCGTTCCATCCGCAAACCGACGGCCAGAGCGAGCGAACGATACAAACCTTGGAAGACATGCTGAGGGCATGTGTCATGGATTCGGGAGGTAGCTGGGATAAACACTTACCTTTGGTCGAATTTTCATACAACAACAGCTACCACACCAGTATTGGTGTCGCGCCATTTGAGGCCCTATACGGACGCAAGTGCCGATCACCACTATGTTGGTCTGACGCAGGTGATAGGCAGCTTGCTGGTCCCGAGATCGTCCAAGAGACGACAGACAAGATTGCGCAAATACTTAAACGCATCGAAGCCGCTCGCCACAAACAAAAGGCCTACACGGATCCAAACCGGAAACATGTGGATTTCCAAGTTGGGGAAATGGTGTTATTGAAGGTTTCACCCTGGAAGGGGGTGGCACGCTTTGGTAAGCATGGAAAGTTAAATCCGCGCTACATTGGTCCCTTCAGAATTCTGGGAAGAATTGGGACAGTAGCATACAAGTTGGACCTACCTACTGAACTGAATGGTGTTCACGATACATTGCATGTATCCAATTTAAAGAAAAGTCCAACTCAAGTTGACGTTGCCATTCCTACCGACGAGATTCATATTGACGACACGCTCCACTTCGTAGACGAACCTGTCGAGGTCACAGATTGGAAAGTTAACAAGACCCGCCGGAGCAGTGTCAAACTCGTCAAAGCTCGTTGGAATGCCAGACATGGTCCTGAATTCACATGGGAACGTGAGGACCGGATGAAAGAGAAATACCCCCACTTATTTCCTAGGAACCCTGCTTCTACAAGCAGAACTTAAATTTCGGGACGAAATTTATTTAACGGGGGGAGAATGTGACAACCCGCACTAAACCAGGTATCCGTACAACTTAATTACTGATTAATTACTGCTTAATTACTGTGCTTGTTTAAACTAGCTGATGAACTGCTACTTGAATACTGATACATGAACTTACTTGCATCATACTTGCTTGTTGTCACTACATTATTTACATGCTGAACCCTAGTGACAATCATGATGCACAAAAAGCACAGTAGCACTAAACGGATACACAGTGAACATGCTGATATAACCAGCATCAGGCAGATACTGCCTCTAAGGCCTGTTAAGAGCCTCAAGTATTTTGGCTACACTGGTAGTGAGTGTAGGGATATAAGGGTTGTGGTACCGCGTCTCTAGGAATGAGATACACTGATTCGGATGTGCCAAAAACGTACTTTAAGTACCAAACACAACACTTCAATAATTAATCCAGCTTCTAGCTGACTAGTAAAGTGCCAGAACATGAGAAAATAATACTAGACACTTTCTAAAGTGTCGGGAAAACAAATTGTGTCACTAAAAATGTTAATAACGACACTTTAAAGCTTTTGTAATGCTTTAACGGATTACTATCCAACCGGACACCCGGACTTTACCCGGAACATGAAAATATTACTATTTTCACTAATTATATTTTTCTGAGCCAGTTAGGGTCTCTGATTACCCTAACACCCGTCATAACACATAACATACAACTAACTAAGTTAAATACTTAGTTAACCTATTTAACCTAACTAAACACCAACTAAACTAGTTAAAATCGGTTAGGAAACCCCCCCCCCCCCCCATAACCGAGTTCGGTCCCCTAGGGGACATACTAGTACCTTGTATGATTTGTAAATCTTGGTTGTTGGATATCAAGACTACACATGGACCATTGGTTAATCATCTTATTTTTGCCTATAAGTTAACCACTAATCTCATGAGCATTATCACATAACCCACATTTCACCAAAACTCTCTCTCTTCTCTCTAAACTAGCTACGGCCAAGCATCCCTATCCATCCATAAATTTTTTTGGTTCTTGTCCTTCACATTCCAAGATCATACACGCGTTAAGGATCACGTATTAGGAGCTTTGGTGCAAACGGAACGCGAAGGACCTCTACCGTTAGCTTTTATCCACGCGATTTTCATCAAGAATCTTCCCTAGCTTAGAGCTAGAGGTATAACACTTAAAACTTGTTCTTGAACTTATCTAAAGTGGTTAAAAGGAACTTTGTCGGTTAAATATCGATAACTTACATTTTGAAGCTTTAAAGTCTAGTAAAAACACTAAAATGGTGGTTAATAGCTTGTAACTTGTGTAAAAGATGTAGTATTTGGAATTTGTGATTATTGAGGCCCGATCTATGATGTTTTTAGAAGAAACAAGGGTTAAAAGGTGAAACTCTACCACACATGAAACATGAACTTGTGTAAAAATGCTTTACTCGGGTAAAAGTGTTTTAACGTGTACAAAAGTTGTTTTCTTGTTTAACCCGCTAATCGGACACTTATAACACGATTTAATAACATCTAAACCGCAAAACAGCAAGCTGAGTCACTGTTTCAGCCGCCTTCATCAGGCTGTAAACGGACTTTAAAAACTCGAAAAACGGAATTTCAAAAGCCTAAATCGTGTCATTTCGAAAAACGAAGAAAATGGCGCTGGAATCGTATTTTTCTGATGTCGGTTACTATTTTAAAAACCTGTTTTCGTGACAGCAGCTAAGGCTGTTTGTTACTGCAGTAAATTGGGCTGTGCGTTTTCGATCACAACTTAAAACCCGAACCGAACCAGCCCCTGAAACTTTTATCTAAGATGGTCACGGATGTATTTGTGACCCTCAAACTGGAATTTCGATAAACGGACATACGAGGAATTTTTGACGAATTTTTCCACAAACTGTGATCAGAATGTGACAAATCTGATCACGGTTCGGTAAACGATTTTCTATAAATTATTGATAAGAAACTGGACCCCGATATTTTTATACAATCATTTTTGGGTCGATTAGGATGACCCGTAAAAATTTGGGAATTTTTAGAAAGGGTTAAGTATTTTATTTAGTCGTCCGAAAACAGTCCAGTTTCCACATATTGAAACTGAAACGACAAGGGTAGCGTTTCGCGTGTTAAAACGTAAGGGTTGATTGTTGATAATCATGGGTTGTTTTCAAAAAGAAAATGATACGCTTAGAAGCGTGGCCACCTCCAGTTACAGAGGAAACTCTGGCGAAATTTTCTAAAAACCTAACACTTAGGCTTATTTACACAACAAGTGTTAGAACTATTTTCGACATATTTTCGAAACATAAATTTCGCCAGAACTATGTTTTACTAAATATTCGGAGGTGGGATTTTCACAAGAGTTAACGTGATAAATATATTTTGTCACCACACTGTTTATGATTATTTTGTGAAAATACATAAATATTATTTTAGAGTAAAAATAATATTTACAAGCGTTAATGATTCCAAAACTTTACGAACGCTTCCACATTAACATATAAGTTACACCGGTAATTATATTACCACTCGATTATTAAAACGTAACTTACGCACATGTATTGTATCCCCCATCCTTGGGAAGAAGTATAACTACCAAGTGTATACAGAACATAAACACGAAATAGTTGTCTAACTATTTCCCAAAGACTTAAACTATAAAGCTAAAGCACGGCCGTCCGTCTAATAGAATTAGCACTTGTAGGTCGTTGCACAGCTTACTGTATTGGAGACACTTGGTAGAGACGCGCATTCACTGTGAGTTCATGTCCCCCTTTTCTCTAACTGTTTTCAGTTTTCTTAACTGCGGGGGTGAAATACATGTTACTTTGTTTACAAGTACTATTATACACGGTATGATTAACGTAAGGAGGTTTTAGATCATGTGAATGGGTAGTTAGAACACCGAGGGACTTAAGCGGTAGATCTATCTGGGTGTAGCGAGCCCAACCCCTGAGCCCGCATAATGGACCAGGTGGTGACTTTGTGCCCCAACGCCAAATACGCTAGGTTTGTATCTTCCTACTTGCATTTCACAACATGCTAATGGCCTTGCAAACCATTGGTGATCACAAGTCCTCTTACACTGCTACATACCAGGGAACTTTTATACTTACAAGTGTTTTTACTTACTCACTTGCACATGAACTCGCTCAACATTATTGTTGATTTTTCAACTTACATGTATTTCAGGAAATTAACGAGATCTGGCACGGTATGGCATGTTTTCCGCTGCACTAGTTTCCAAGGTCATCCGGGGTTTAGGGGATGTGTCTCTTTCCTGGACAAGACACAGTCCTTAAACCATGTTTATGTTATGTTTCAAGTTGTAACGTCTGTTGGACAAGGTTATGGTTGTTGGTTAAAACAATGGTATTGTGTTTGGTTTTCAAAACTTAATGGATGATCTTGCATGTTTTTAACTCATATAGCTTTGGTATGATTAAGCTATGGTATTAAGAAGTCACACCAAAATTAACCACGCTTCCGCAAAGCCAGGGTGTGACATTTCACTTGCAACCCACTTGATATCTGAGATTTTCTCTAAGTTGAAGTGTGCAACACTTCATACTTGAGAAATACTTGGATAATCAATCTTGCGGGGACCCTTTGTAAGTGTTCCTTCGTTCTTTTATGCGTTTTTTTACTTGAAAGTCAATCTGCGTTTGACTTTCTACATTGACCAGTTTATGGTCAATGAGAAGTTCGTTTGAACTTCATAACGTGAGCGTAATCACGATGGTCATAGTCCCTAGTGACTATACCTACTGATTACCACGTTATCTAGGCTCAGTGACGAGTCGTAGTTTCGGGAAAAATGCGTGGTCTCGCGTATTTTGTAACCAAACTACTCTAGAGTATCAAAACCGTTTGTTTTGATATCAAAACCGTTTGTTTTGATATCAAAACCTGTTTTCTGAATTAACTAAACATGTTCTAGCATGTTTAACTCGTCACTTTTAGATTTGTGCTTGTTTAGGGTCGTAAGGGTAAGCGATCTAATCAATCGCTTATGCTTTCGAACCCGACCCATTTGGTCGATCTTTAGGATCCGACCAAACACTTTAGGTGACCATAGTTGTAAAGGGAATAACCTTCCGAGGTTATACCTTATGGTCATGTCGTTTAAGTAGTTGTATGATAGGTAGTATATATGCCTTAGATAAATTACCAAAATGCCCTTTTTAAGTCAAAATTCATTTTAAGCCTATGTAACATAGCTTTTGGTATCTAAACTCATTTAGTAACAATATTAGACATGTCACGGCATATCTTACTTGTCATAGGGCTAGTTAGGCGTTCCAAACGCGTTTTATGCGAACGACGCGTTAAAGTAGCATAAGCTACCTAAACGGGTCGTAACGGGTCAAAAGCACATAGGATAAGTTTTGTTTTAGTATGTAGGCTTTGTTAAACCATATTACATGAGTTGCTACCCTCATTTGGTTTACGAACCCTCATGCTACCCGATCCTCCGATTAGGTCCGTTTATTAATGTAATTACCTATATTAGGTGTCGTTTGATTCCGTAACCTTCTAGCTTTACTTGGTGGATATCTAAAGTCTATTGAGCAATCTCAAGTGAGTACATAGACCCCTCTTTTACTGTTTTCCAAACATTTTGGTGTGAAACACATGAGCCTACTTGTTATTTTCATGTTTTCCATGTTTTCATATCACATACTTACTATGTTCAATAGTCACTTTTAGTACATAATTTCATTTTCTTTTGCTATGTATGTTTACTTAGCATATTTAGCACATTGATTTACAATACATCTTTTTCTGCTTTACATGTTAACTAAGCATATTTAGCACATTGATTTACATGACTTTTCTGCTTTGTATGTTAACTTAGCATACTTAGTACATTACTTTCATCATATGTTTACAATTTGATATGACATTTGGTTTGTTCAACGGGTCTAAACTACATTCATTAACATTAGCTACGCCGCTCGGTAGTAAGTAATGGTACCATAGGACTTGACAAATCCCGTTCCTGACATCCTAGGTTTGTTTGGGTGTAAGGAATGACTGAATCCGAAAACATTTTACTTTGATAATCTTTACTCTAAGGTTATCCTGCTGTCTCAAGGCTTGAATGTAATGCGTTAACTTACCACATAAGTGTTTGTATCAGTAAAACATGTATTTATCTTACAAAACATAACTTTTGATTTATTCAAAATACTTTGTTTTGTACATTTTTTTACTTGTGGTTTAAGTAGTCTCATTTTACTTACCATACATAACTTTTGTTTACTCATTACATGACTTATATTCAACTTGGTTTATACTATGACATTTGACTATTAGACTAAGACATGGATATTTTTAATTGTTGGTTTGTTTGAGTGACTTAAATAACGAGGCGTGTGTAATATGATAAAAACATGGTACGCCGCTGGTACTTCCTATATACATAAGTGTTTGTATGATATTACATATCGTAGCGTCATTTAAACCACTTCAGTTTAAACATATACACTATCCTTTTACATATATACATATCATCTGATTTTGCTATCGTTTTTCAAATGATTTATAAAACAAAACATTTAACAAGGTTCATGACTGATTTTCATTAAACTTTTCTCTAAACTCAAGTCATGAATCCTATTTTCATAAAACCTATGTATCTCACAGGCATTTTTATGCTGACGTACCTATTTTCACATGTGTTACAGGAGCTGCTGCTTAGGATGTTCGTGACACACTAGGGCGGACCTGTGCCTTAGAGACTTAAAATAAAGATAGAACTAGTTTAATTATGTGATGTACTCTTTGTTTCAGTTATCTTAAGACAATGCAACTCTTTGTTGAATGAATAAAACATAACTTTTAAATGCCATGGTTGTGAAACAATAATTCTGTTACAACACTCCCCGACGTTTCCGCCACGATTTGATGTTTTACGTGGTCGGGGTGTGACAGGTTTGAGATGAAACCTTCAACTGTTATGTAAATATGACTAGAAACTTATTGTGCTTTTGGTGGATGGATCTCAGTTTGAGATGAAACCAAAAGCACAAAATTTTGCTATGTTAATAATATAACTTCCTTTTGGCCTTATGTTTGTTGTTGTATTTTATTACACAAGTTTTATTCTGAAAATACTTTTCTTTGATCATTCTTAGAAATATTTTAGGAACATACTCTGGGAGTATCCTGAGAGATATCCTGGTCAGAATACTGTTGCATAACTTAAAGAAAAAACTTAAGATACAGAGAGAAAATAAAAATAAAAATAAAAAGGAGAGATCATACCAAAAACTCTTAGAGAGTTAATTTCAATCTTCCATCTTATGAGTGTCCCCAGTGCACATTTACAAACTTGAATCCATCCTTTGAATTGTATTATGGTGCATGTCCCCAGCATATTTGGAGACTTAGGAAATCCTGAATGTGAACATAGTCATATCTTGTTCGAAACTTGTTTTTAACTTTAGTTTTTCTGGGGATAAACCTGGAATATCCTGGGGATAAACCCTTAATATACTGGGGATAAACCCTGATTTTCATGCGCTACAGGCGGTAATGTATAAACTCCAAGACTTAGAAAGGTGAAAACCTTTAAACCTTAGAGAATATGAAAATACCCTTTTGTGAGAGAGGTTGATCAATCCTCATATACCTTGAGGATCCAGGATATAGCCAATAATAACGAAATTCTCAGCCACTTTTACATGAACTGGTCCTGCTATCTTGAACTATCCCTGGATAACTTGTGCTCCAAGCGGGGTATTCAAACCCAATTCGGGAGAAAGGTGAATACCTTTAAACCTTTAAAGGGAAAGAAATCCCTTAATCGTGAGAGAGGGGGCCAATCCTCTAATCTTTTGAATTATTCTGAGTGTATATCCTGGAGTAATATCCTGAAGCATATCCTGCAAAATAACCTTAAACTAAGGTGGGTGTTAGCTTGGCTAACACCCCTCCGATGCTTAAGTCAGTATTGGGTTCAAAAGAATAAATAAATTCAAACATATTTAAAAGAGATAAATTCATACCATCCTGAGTTAGAAATTAAATTCTAAACTCACTTGAAATATAGCTTTAGGTGTATAGCATTCTAGGATCTTGGTAGCATATCCCCTTCCATATTCTTGAGTTGGTATACTCCTTTCCTAGATTCGGATTAAACCTCATATGGTCCTTCCCACTTTGGAGCTAACTTTCCATCTGCAGGATTAGTAGTATTCTGAAAAGCTTTTCTTAATACCCAATCTCCAACTTGAAACCTTCTAGTCCTGATATTCTTGTTATATGCCCTAGATATCCTCTGTTGATATGCTGCAATCCTTAGCTTTGACGCATCTCTTATCTCATCTATAGTGTCTAATTCTTGGCACAAAGCTTCAGGATTCTGCTCAGGATCCTTGAGGTTAGATCTCGCTGTAGGTATCACCATTTCTGTTGGGATCACTGCTTCTGCTCCAAATACTAGGGAAAATGGAGTCTGGCCAATTGCACTCTTTCTTGTTGTTCTATCAGCCCATAAAACAAAGGGTAATTCCTCTGCCCATCTTCCTTTCTTAGCTCCTAGCCTCTTCTTCAAGTTGTTGACAATTATCTTGTTCGAGGATTCTGCTTGTCCATTCACTTGCAGTTGTACTGGAGTAGATTTGATCATTTTGATTCCCCAACTTTTGCAAAAGTCGGTAGTCCTCTTACTTGTAAATTGAGAGCCATTGTCACAAATTATCTCTGCTGGTACTCCAAACCTGGTCTGGATATTCCTTTTTATGAAGGATACTACTTCTTGGTCTCTAACTTGAACAAATGCTTCAGCTTCAACCATTTAGAGAAATAAACAGTCATTAGTAGCATAAAGACTTTTCCTCCTGGAGCTTTTGGCAGTTTCCCTACTATGTCCATCCCCCACTTCATAAATGGCTAAGGGGAAACTATAGGATATAGTGGTTCAGCTGGCTGATGTAGTATATTACTATGCCTTTGACATGCATCACATCTTCGATCATATTCTGCAGCATCTTTCCTCATTGTCGGCCAATAGTATCCTGTCCTTAATACTTTTGAGAATAATGATCTGCACCCGGTGTGGTTACCACAATCCCCTTTGTGTATATCCTGAAGCACTTCTTTCGTTTCAGGATCCTCCAAGCACCTCAGGTATGGTCCTGCAAGAGATTTCTTGTACAAAACATTATTTAATAGTGAATCGTGATACCTTCATTCTAAAGGCCTTAGGATTCTCATCCTTAGGGATGTGTCCTTCCTTGATATATATTATGATTGGAACCGTCCAGGACTTAGGATGCTCATCAGGTTCATGACCCAGATCCTGAATACTTGTTACTTCCTTATCATGTGATTTGAAAAGATCCACTGCAGGATATAGGATGTGAAGTATTGGTATTAGGGTTCCTTCTGGTATCCTAACTGATGAACCTAGATTTGCCAAGGCATCTGCTTCAGCATTATCTTCTCTTGGTACCTGTTCAAGTGTAAAAACATCGAAATATCCAGCTAATTTTTTGAGAATTTCGAGATACTCGATTAACTTCTCACCTTTAACTGCATAGGATCCATTAAAATGATTAGTAATTAACAAAGAATCAACATATACTTGCAAACTCTTAATATTCATGTTCTCAGCGAACTCTAATCCTGCAATTAAGGCTTCATATTCTGCTTCATTGTTAGTGGCAGGGAATTTAAACCTAATAGCCTGGGGTAATATGTCCCCCTGTGGCAATTTTAGTAGTATACACAATCCTACACCTCTAACATTAGATGCACCATCAGTATATAATGTCCAGGATTCTGAGGTTTCTCCTAGTTGTTGAACTTCTAGGTCTACTTCATTTTGAATATTGCTACTGAAATCAGCCACAATGTCAGCTAGAGCCTGAGACTTTATGGCATTTCTAGGTTCATATACCAGATCATAGGCACTTAGTTTTACCGACCACTTAGCCATTCTACGTGACATCTCAGGTTTCCTAAGAACATTTTTAACAGGATAATTGGTTTTAACATGAATCCTATGTGTCTCAAAATAATGTCTAAGCTTTGTTGATGCCATAACTAGGGCTAATATTAATTTTTCTAAATTAGAATATCTAGTTTCAGCATCTAATAAACTTTTACTAACATAATAGACAGGATATTGCTGACCTTCATGATCCTTTACAAGAACAACAGTTACAACATTCCCTGATACTGCGAGATACAGGTGTTTTGGTCAAAAATCACACAAGGATAATGCAACCAAATCTGATTTTGTGAGGAATGATGCTTGGTTAATTGTATGAACAACAAGTATATGAAATCAACGATGAACACCGAGATTTATAAGAGGAAAAAGCCCTTGATCTTTAGAAGATCTCCGGCATAAAAAACCTCGGGTGATGGAAACTACCGATCACCAACTATATTGCAAAAACAGCAGTGATCCTTGTACAACTTCGGAAGAAAACAAGCTCAATACAATGAATTTCTAGTGAAAGTGTGTGTTTTTTGCTAAGTGTTTGCAGAGAATTCGAGTGTTGTGTGGTGTGTACGACTTGTGCCTTCATTGAGCTCATTTTCCCCTTAAAATGATAAGAAAAATCAAGTAACTAACTTCCCGATAAAGGTGGAAGTCACCCCATGACCACCACTAACGGTTATTTCTTCAATATGCACGTGCCTAAAAGCATATTCCACGAGATTCCAGCAAAGGAGTGGTCCACTACGTCCATTACCTGCATTTACACATTAAAAACGTGCAAAACATAAAGGATCCTGATCCTCAGACTCGTGATCCTCAGACGCGTGATCCTCAGACTCTGGATCCTCAGACTCTGGATCCTCAGACTCTCTGCATCAGCCATTAAGCATCCGTGATCCATGCCTAGTCTCAGGATAGATGATCCTTAGCATAAAATTCATGCCCTAACAATTGCCCCCAATATGGCAGTTGTGATAAGGATTCACAGCTGTCATATTTCCGTCAGAAGCGGACTAGCCGTTGCTGCTGGTAACTAGTTGTTACATTGCCTGTCGTCACTGATAAGACCTGCTATAATCATCATTGCAGAATATAGAGTTAGAGATAACTCCTCAAGTGCCTTTACAGATCAGAAGATCCTTCCGTTCGTGGAGAATGAATCCTTCTACACAGTTTGCTATTAACCTTCCTGCACTTTAATTTCTGCATAGACACTTTAACTGTTAGATAGCCTTATCTGGCCTGGGTGGACGGTCCACGATTTTGCTGGTGAAATCCAGGCCAGATGATTTTGATATATAATGAATAGGTAATAACATTAAACTTTTTTAGCTACATCTATAGTTGTTTCTTCCCTTTTTATTTTTCATGTATGCTTTCTATTTTCAAAAATATCATCACCAAACAACTGGAAAGTTATTGAAAATCTGATGATAATGTAAAACTTTTAACAGAAAACTTGAAGTGTTCGAACAAATGTGGATCAATGATCCCTAACCAAAAAGGATAAGAGACAACTTACAGCTTAGAAAAAGTTAGAATATAACATACCAGAGAATCCAAGTTAGGATTCTATATCCTTGTAAATTATTGCTGAATAAGCAAACTATGAAAAGTAAAGCTTCTAGGATCAAGGATCCTTATCGTCAGAACTTGTATAACTTTAGACAGTAGTTTCTAGGGTGAAGAATCATGGATCCTTGAACAATAGGCAGGATAATGGGTGGTGGATGGATCCTCTGTTTGGGGAATGAAGCCACTCGTTATCCTTCCGTCTTTTATTTTCTGCACTACAAAGACCCGTAAACAATGGACACCCTTTGCCAACCCATGTGGACGGGCCACGTTTTGCTGGTAGAAATGTGGGTCGGCAATTTTGACAACCTTAAAAGGTTTAATGTTTTGTGAATAAAATAACTTTAACTTTTTGGCTTATTTTGTGTTGATATCCTTGTTAATATCTTACTTTCCAACTGTTGTAATGTTCATTCTGTTTATACTTATCAAGCCTTGAAAAATTAAAAAAGATATCCAAAAAGTTTAGGATATGATCAAGGATCACATATCCCATAACCGATAAGTTCTAAAAAGTGATATAGTTTAAGAATCACAAGTTCAGTTGTCAAGTATAAGGGTTATTCAAATGAATAATGAATAAAATCAAAATAGTTAAGGATTATACCTGAGAATCCAAGTTAGGATCCTAACCTTTATCATTATAAACAGGATAACCATAAGACAAACCTTAATGGAAGGTAAGGATCAAGGATCCTTGGTCGTTTGTCTCCAAAAACCTGAAATAGGATACACCTTGGGACTAAGCCAATATAAGATAAGAGTTAGTAACTGGGGACAAGCCCAACAAACTGGGGACAAGCCCAAATAAACTAGGGACAAGCCCAAATAAACGGATGTAAACTGGGGTCAAGCCCATATAAACGGATGTAAACTGGGGTCAAGCCCATATAAACGTATGTAAACTGGGGTCAAGCCCATATAAACGGATGTAAACTGGAGTATGGCCCTCACTGGCGACTATCCAAACTTGAGCGACATGAAAATGCCGAAACCTTAGCTAACGTGAAAACGTTAGAAACCTTAGCTAACGTGAAAACGTTAGAAACCTTATGAACGGATGTATGGTACGTCTACCATTATACGTAGGATCCTAAGCATAGCCAGAACAATGGAATTATCAGCCCCTAGAACGAGTACTGGTCCCAAAGCCTTGAACTATACCAGGATCATCATGCGCTACAGGCGAAACTGGGGACATGCCCAAACTGGGGACAAGCCCGAAACTTTGGAGGGTTGGCCAACCACTTTGATCTTCTGTAAAATGATAACAACTCTGCAAAAGCTTAAACTTTGTGAAAATAGATGTTAACTGATTAACATCTTTAACTTATGATAAGTAATAAGTATAAAATGAATGAAAATGAAAGTAATGTGTTACCAAATGTAGAATTATATATCCTTTGAGGATCCTGGATCCGTAATCAGAATACCGGTATCGCTGAGGATCCCTGATCCTTCTTACTTAAAGTATTTTTTGAGATGAACAGCATTCCAAGCTCTTGGTAGGAGATCATCATCCATTGTTAACAAGTGATATGCCCCCTTTCCTGATTCAGCTTCAATTAGATAGGGGTCTTCCCACTTTGGTGCTAGCTTGCCATTAGAAGGATTTGTAGTGTTTTGGAATGCTTTTCTTAGCACAAAATCACCAACTTGAAATCTTCTAATCCTGACATTCTTGTTGTATGCTCCAACCATTCTTTGTTGATAACTGGCCATTTCCTTTTTTCTGACTTTGAGTAAAAGCTTCTTCTTAGGATGCAGATGTTATGTTGGTTGGTATAGAATATTACTGTGTCTTTGACAAGCATCACATTTCTTTGTGTATTCCACAGCATATATCTTCATGATAGGCCTATAGTATGTTGTTCTAAGGATCCTTGAGAATAGTGCTCTGCCCCCAGTGTAGTTTCCACAGTCTCCTTGACTTTGAAAGCTTTAGCATTTTGTCCTGTAGGGATCTCTCCATGTTGTATATATCTTAGGATTGGAAGGATCCAAGATCCTGAATTCGACTGTGCAGGATCACCAGGTATGATTGCAGAATCCTCCACTATCTCCATGGCTACGTGATCCTCAATTGCAGGAGTTAAAACATGGGTGATGAGTATTTTTCACATCTTCTGGCATCTTTAGGAATGATCCAAGGTTAGTTAAAGCGTCTGCTTCTGCATTCTCTTCTCTGGATACCTGTGTTAGACTGAAAAAAGCAAAAGAATCTGCCAATTTCTTGACTATTTCTAAGTACTCGATTAGTATTTCACTTTTAATAGCATAAGAACCATTAAAGTAGTTAGTAATTAATAGGGAATCTACGAATACTTGAAGATACCTGATCCTCATATTGTTAGCTAATTGCAAACCTGCTATCAAGGCCTCCTACTCTGCCTCATGATTAGTGGTTTGGAATTCACATGCAATGGATTGGGGTATAATGTCCCCCTGTGGCGATTTTAGTAGTGTGCCTTGTCAAGTTCCTTTAACATTTGAAGCTCCATCCGTGAAGAGTGTCCAAGGATCCTTTGTCTTCTCAAGTTGTTGAACTTCTAATTCAGCTTTCCTTTGTAGATCACTACTGAAATCAGCCACAAAGTCAGCTAAGGCTTGGGACTTGATGGCAGTCCTGGGTTCATACTCAATGCTTGACTATCCACTTTGCCATTCTGCCTGCCATTTCAGTTTTTCTGGGAACATTCTTAATAGGAAAGTTAGCTTTCATAATAATAGTGTGAGTTTCTAAATAATGTCTATGTTTAGCAGAAGCCATAATTAAATCAAGAATTAATTTCTCTAAATGAGAATACCTGGCCTCAGCATCAAGTAGAATATTACTTACATAGTATACCGGATGTTGAGAGCCTTCATGATCCTTAACTAGGATCATACTTACTGCTTTAGCTGAAATAGCTAAGTATAAGGATAACGATTCTCCATTTTCTGATTTCATCAGGGCTGGTGCTCTTCTTGGATAATGGCATTCTTTCGAGTGCAAACTTTCTCCTGTCATATCTTCATGTTTCCAAGCGAAGGTAGACTTTCTTCTTTTCAAGAAGGATATTAAATCCTGCTCAATATTGTCTAGGATCCCGGATCCTATAAAAATTTTGGATTCAGGATCCTCTGGGTTCAACAGAATATCCTTGACGTCTTGCTCCTTGGAGGTTGGCTTCAATGAAGAAGTGTAACAGTTCTTTGCCTCCTGCTGATCACTTTCTATCTTTACCACATCCCATAGAGTTTGGAGCATTGATGATATGTTGAGGGGACTGCCTTCATATCATGTATCCATGGCCTGCCAAGGATAACATTATAGCAGGATAAGCAATCTATGACACAAAATTTTTGAAAAGAATTAACTCCCTCTATGTAAATAGGAAGTTTGATGTCCCCCAATGTAATCTTTGTCTCTCCACTGAATCCAACAAGAACAGATGATCTTTGGACAATATCGGATTCAAGGATGTCCATTCTATTGAGGACATCCAACTGGATTATGTTCACTGAGCTTTTCCCATCAATGAGAATCCTGCGAACAAAATGGTTAGATATAAATAATGTAATAACTACACCGTCGAGATGAGGATCCTGAATGTCCGCACAGTTATCCTCATCATATGATATCACTTTCTGCTGGGTAAGGATGGAGGTCCGAATAGGTTTGCCCCCATTCTCCATCTTTGTTTCCTTTGCACGTCTCTTAGCTGCTGAGAACCTCCGGAGATGAAATGGATAATTTGAGCATCGGATGGTGGAGGAGGAGCTTTTTCAGGAACTTTCTCATGATACTTGATCCTTGACTTTTTCCTTCCGAGCAATTCCTTCAAGTATCCTTTGCTCAAAAGATAACCTAACTCCTTCCTTAATGCTAAGCACTCATCTGTGAGATGACCAGAATCCCCATGGTAAGCACACCATTTCGATTTGTCTTTGGTGGTAGGCGGTTTGTCATTCTTCCTTGGCCACCTAATCTTGTCACCTAAACTCTGCATAGAAAGGATTAGTTCATTATTATCAGCAGAAAAACAATATTCAGAAATAGGAGGATAATCCTGATCATCTTCCTCTTGTTCCACAGCATACACACTTTGGTTGTCACGCTTGGAGTATTGCTTAGATCAGTTATCCTTGAGATAGGATCCTTATTTGTCTTGCTTTGAGGATCCTGACAATCTCTCGTGGATCCTTTTGTCATCCTCTAAACGGATGAACCTAAGGGCCCTGTTTCTTTCCTCATCTAAGTTCCTGCAAGGGGTCATGACAAGATCATCATAGAACATTGAATCCCTAAGCAAACCCATTTTAAAGGCTTCTAGAGCTGTAGCAATATCTAAGTTAGGGATTTCTAAGGATTCTTTACTGAATTTAATTATGTAATCTCTAAGTGATTCATTATGACCTTGAGTTACCCTATATAAATCACTAGTTAATCGTTCAAATCTCCTACTGCATGAGAATTGGCTATTAAACAAATTAACTAGATTAGCAAATGAAGTTATAGAGTAAGGAGGAAGACTTAGCAGCCATTTTAACGTAGATCCGGTAAGTGTGGATCCAAAGCCCTTGCATAGACATGCTTCTTTTAACCTCACAGGAATGGGATTGATCTCCATTCTTTCCCTTGTGACTTCCATCTGGAATTTCAGGAATGGGCTTAACCACTCTCGGAACGCTGGATATCATATCTTTGAGTTTCTACAACTCCTTAGCCATGGCTTGGTTGATACCTGTATCCTGCACAAAGCCATGGTTAGCATTGCAAAATTTATTCAAAGTGTTACCTCTTGAATGATTCAAGTTTGGAATTCCAGATGTGAATCCATGTTGGCGGGATTCTGGCATAACCGAGGGATCAGAGGAAGCAATGGTCTGCATTGGAATGAAGTCTCCTTGATGAACATTTGAACTTCCGGGTTGTTAACTCCCTAAGGATCCTTGATTCTGAAAGATGTTGGATCCTTGATGTGCTGTGAATGGGGGTCTTGGAGGATAATCCATGGATCCGGAAACCTGAGATGAGGATCCTTGAACCTGGAAGGAGGATCCTTGAACCTGCGAGGATCCTTGAACCTGAGAGGAGCCTTGAACCTGAGAGGATCCTTGAACCTGCGAAGATCCTTGAACCTGAGAGGATCCTTGAACCTAAGAGGATCCTTGAACCTGCGAGGATCCTTGAACCTGAGAGGATCCTTGAATCTGCGAGGATCCTTGAACCTGAGAGGATCCTTAAACCTGCGAGGATCCTTGAACCTGCAAGGATCCTTGAACCTGAGAGGATCCTTGAACCTAAGAGGATCCTTGAACCTGCGAGGATCCTTGAACCTGAGAGGATCCTTGAATTGGCTGCGTCCCCATGCATTCTCCTAAACTGGTGAAGAATCCCTAATGCTGAAATGAGGATCCTGAAGGCTGGAAAGAGGATCCTCGAGTCTGAGACATTACCGATGATCCAGAACGCATTCCTATTGATGCACCCTGGTATTGGACATATGGAGCTGCAAAGTGCTGGGAAGTTATGACCGGAGTGTCGAAATTCAGCGACCTCGACATCAAAGGGGAGTGATCCTCTGCTGATTTATCAATTTCGCGAAGGATCCTGCCATTAGTTTTGACCTGCTGCTGCATGTGATCCTCCATCTGCACAATCAAAGCATAAAAATTACTGTTAGTAAGTGTAGAGGAAGAAACAACAGTTGGTTTTGTGAAAACGGGGGTTGTCTTCTTCGGAGAATTCTCAGCATTCTTCTGGAATGCAAGGGGGAGATGATGCAAAGGCGGAATGCCCTGTGAAAAAGTGACCGCCGACATAGAACTTGGAGTAGTTTTCCCTGAGAAGCCATGTGGTTGAAGGTAATGAACCGAAATGAATGAAATGAACAAAATTTCTCAGAATTGAAGCACCAATTGCCCCACGGTGGGCGCCAAACTGTTTTGGTCAAAAATCACACAAGGATAATGCAACCAAATCTGATTTTGTGAGGAATGATGCTTGGTTAATTGTATGAACAACAAGTATATGAAATCAACGATGAACACCGAGATTTATACGAGGAAAAAGCCCTTGATCTTTAGAAGATCTCCGGCATAAAAAACCTCGGGTGATGGAAACTACCGATCACCAACTATATTGCAAAAACAGCAGTGATCCTTGTACAACTTCGGAAGAAAACAAGCTCAATACAATGAATTTCTAGTGAAAGTGTGTGTTTTTTGCTAAGTGTTTGCAGAGAATTCGAGTGTTGTGTGGTGTGTACGACTTGTGCCTTCATTGAGCTCGTTTTCCCCTTAAAATGATAAGAAAAATCAAGTAACTAACTTCCCGATAAAGGTGGAAGTCACCCCATGACCACCACTAACGGTTATTTCTTCAATATGCACGTGCCTAAAAGCATATTCCACGAGATTCCAGCAAAGGAGTGGTCCACTACGTCCATTACCTGCATTTACACATTAAAAACGTGCAAAACATAAAGGATCCTGATCCTCAGACTCGTGATCCTCAGACGCGTGATCCTCAGACTCTGGATCCTCAGACTCTGGATCCTCAGACTCTCTGCATCAGCCATTAAGCATCTGTGATCCATGCCTAGTCTCAGGATAGATGATCCTTAGCATAAAATTCATGCCCTAACAACAGGGATAATGGTTCACCATCCTCAGGCTTCATCAATAGAGGTGCAGTTGAAAGATATTGCTTCAAATCCTGCAAGGCTGCTTCATGCTTCTGTCCCCATTCAAATTTCTTATTTTTCTTCAGGATATCATAAAATTCCTTGCATTTTTTCGAGGATCTTGAGATAAATATGTTTAATGCTGCTACTTGTCCCGTTAGTCTCTGTACATCTTTCATGTTCGAAGGTGAATTGATATCCAAGATGGCGTTGATCTGTTCGGGGCTAGCTTCTAACCCTCTTTTAGTCACCATATATAATCTAAAAACTTTCCTGTCCCCACTCCAAAATGGCATTTGACAGGATTTAACTTCATGTTATATTGATCCAGGATATCAAATGCTTCCTTAATATCCTGGAGGTGATCCTCGGCCTTCTTAGATTTTACTACCATGTCATCAATGTACACCTCCATGGTGTCCCCCAGCTTGTGTTTAAACATCATTTTCACCAATCTTTGGTATGTTGCACCTACATTTTTCAAACCAAAAGGCATAGCAGTATAACAATAAATACCTGTCGGCGTCATAAAAGCAGTATCCTCTTGGTCTGAAGGTTTTGTTTGGATCTGCTGGAATCCTAAGGAGGCATCCATGAAGGTTAACATCTTGTGGCCAGTAGTAGCATCCACCATTGAATCAATATAAGGTAGAGGAAATGGGTCTTTGGGACAAGCTTTGTTCAAGTCTGTGTAATCTACACAAACTCTCCATTTTCCATTTTTCTTCTGCACCTCAACTACATTTGCTAGCCATCTTGGAAATTTGACCTCCCTGATCATTTTGGACTTCAGTAATATTTCAACTTCTTCTTGAATAATTGCATTTCGTTCAGGAGCAAACTTCCTTCTCTTCTGTTGAATAGGCTTGAATAACCTGTCAATTCCAAGCTTGTGAGTGATAATATCTTTGGAAATACTTGTCATATCCTCGTACTTCCATGTGAATGTTGACATCCTACATTTTAAAAAGTTAGTTAACTGATCTTCAATATCCTGAGGGATATTGGCTCCTACGATCACCGAGATATCCGGATTCTCCTGATCCAGGATAATTTTCTTAACATCCTATTCTGAAGCCTCAATGATATCATGGGCTCGCATCTTTAATTTCTATGCTGCATTAGGCTTTGTCGAGGTTTTCATCGAAGAAGAATAACACTCCTTTGCTTCTTGTTGATCACTTTCCACCTTGACTACCCCCAAGGAGTAGGGATCTTGATGCATTGATGATAGGTTGACGACACAGCTTTCATATCATAGATGCACGGCCTACCGAATATAATATTATAGCAGGATAAGGAGTCCATCACACAAAAGCGTTGCATTGAGTTGACCCCTTCAACATAAACCGGCAATTTTATCTCTCCCACAGTATTTCTGGCTTCTCCATTGAATCCAACAAGTACAGTGGATTTCGAAGTGATATCCATTGGGGATACATTCATCCTCTTCAATGTCTCTAGTTAAATCATGGAAGGCACACCACTTGGACTTGTCCTTCCAATCAGCTTTTTGTTGGTTCTTCCTAGGCCACCTTGCTTTGTCTCCTAAACCCTGCTTAGCATACATAAGTTCAGGTATATTAACAGAAAAACAATATTCTGACAATTCGGGATATTCTTCAGGATCATCATCTTCAAAAACATTCACTTTCTTGCTATCATTCCTGCCATATGGCTTAGAACGATATGGCTTGTACGAGGATTCCGACTTCTTGTTGGTTGATTAGTAGGTTGAAGATGAATTCATCCTCTATTGCATCTTTTTTTCATCTTCCAGTCGAATATATCTTAAAGCCCTGTTTCGAGCTTAATCCAGGTTCCTACACGGGTTCATTACAAGATCCTGGTAAAATTGAGAATCTTTTTGAAATCCCATCTTGAAAGCCTGCACAGCTGTTGCAACATCAAGATGTGGGCTATCTAACGATTCCTGGCTAAATTTGTTCACATAATCTCTCAAAGATTCCTGAGGTCCCTGAGTTATCCTGTAGAGATCACTGGTTAGTTTCTCAAAACTTTGGCTGCAAGAAAATTGACTATTAAATAAATTGACTAAGTGAGCAAATGACGTAATCGAATGAGGAGGAACGTTTAAGAGCCATTTTAAGGCTGATCATGTTAAGGTAGAACCAAAACCCTTGCAGAGGCATGCTTCCTTGAGATCTGGAGGGATAGGGTTGAAATGTCTTTGGGATTTCAGCATCACATATAGGATATGCAAACTGAGATATCTTGTGGCTGTCCTGGGATACTTCTTGGATCGGCTGGACTACTCTAGGTACACTGGATATCATGTCCTTTAACTTCTGAAGCTCCCTGGAAAGTGCTTATGTCATACCTGCATCATATAAAGATCCAATACCATTAGTAGCAAGAGCATTATTATTAGATACGTTACCAGTCTGAGGATTCTGGCCATATCCTGAAGCATATCCTGAACTTCTCACAGTTGACACCCTAACCGAAGAGGGTATCTCAGGAATATGACTCTGTGAATGGCTAGGCACAATATTCCCCCTGTTATCCTCAGTATATATTGCAGAACTGAAGTTCAGAGCACTGGGCTGCAAGGGAGTGACAGCATCCTCAGCGGGTCTACTTGAGCTGGATTTCAAGAGTTGTATCTCTCTCATCAGCATTTTGTTGGTCTCCTGTTGTTGCTTCATCTGTTCCTGTATACTACCAAATAAAGTTAGAATTTCATCATTAGAGGCCAAAACAGGAGCAGATCCCTAAACACTCCGAGTGGGGATAATATCTTGAGGCTGTGAAGAGGCTTGCGTCCTTGGAGGAGGTGGTGGAAGCACCGAACCAATTGTTGCAGAGGTTGCGGCAGACACGGTAGAAGAGCTCATGTTTGATCTTGAGGCCATTGAAAATAGTGTAGCAAAAAGTTTTAAAAATAGAAAACCAGGTAATGATTTTGCAAATGCTTTTAGTAGAAATAACACCACTTGCCCCACGGTGGGCGCCAAATTGTTTTGGTAAAAAATTACCTAAGCAGTTTAGTGATCAAATTAGTTAAGTGAGGTAGTGTGCTAAGGGTGTATATCGAAAATATGTTGATTTAGTTGTTAGCGAAAACAGTTTCAGGATATAGCTCAGGATATCGAGCTATATCTATAATCAAACAATGAGCAAAAAGTAAAGGGTGACACAAGATGTACGAGGAAAGCCCTTAATCAATCTAGATCGCCGGCACAAAACCTCGGGAGCTGACAATCGCAGCTGCCTTGTTCTTCTTATTACTTCAAATATCAGGATACAGTGCAGGATATTGACCAGATCGCTTCTAAGTGTTACAATGCTTTTTTAGAAAGTGTGAGTTGCGAGAGAAAGAGTATGAGAATTCGAGAGTAGTGAGTGTGATGTACTATTTGATCTGGTTTATCCGTCTATTTATAGCTATGAAATAAAAACAAAATCTTTTATAATCGGGGGATGCCAGCGAATATTCCCTAGTTAACGTTGGAGACCAAGTAAAGCGGCTTCAACGTCTTTCTTCAAACAACTTGGACCGAGTCTTCAGGGGAAAAGGTCTTCATGCACGTTGCAAGCTTGGACTCGTACTCCTGCACATAATCCGTTAGTGATCCTCAAGATACCATATCAGGATGTTACCAATATCCTGAGTCAGCATCCCGGGCATGAACATTTATGATATAATCAAGATATAATTTAAGATATTATCCATGATATGGGCTCAGAATTTCACCCATAACAATCGTGTAGTATGTTTACCATTCGTATGCAATGAGAACCTTTCAGGATCACACCTCGTGCTTCTGCCTTAGAAAGGGGTGTGACAGATTGGTATCAGAGCTGCGATTGTAGTGAACCAGGATTCCTTCTCGCATCTAGACTACAATCTTTAGGATCCTCTCACGAAAACAATTTTTCAAAAGTTTTCATTGCATAAAACTTTCCGCGACATCCACTACCTGAAACTGTTTTCAAAGAGTCAAGTAAGGACATTACGAGACTTAGGGTGCACTAGGGTAGCACTTATCTTTGACTAAGAATTACTTGCTACTATGTGTATAATTATTTGTATATTAATTAAGTAATAATTAATATATATATATATATATACTATGAATAAAATATCATAGGTACACATGTCTTCGTCTGAAAGTAGTGGCCTATCTGAAGGCAGTGACCCGATGATGATTGTCTCCGACGACGAGATTTCTTCAGCACAGGAGAAGGTCAGACATGAACACCTCCACCCCTCCATCTCTGACTTCGAGGCCGACCCTGAGATGATAACCGACGATGATGATCTCGATGATGTCTTAACCTTACCTTTACCCCTCCATGACCAGCTCACCATCGGGACTGCTGAACATCTCGTTGACCCTATTCCCATTCATGGTATTCTTTTCACCGCCATCCCTGGAGAGGACTGGTCTTTCGTTGATGATCTGGTTAATGATGTGGCGACTCCTGTTGTGCCCATTGCCGATGTCCCTTTCGATTCTGATCTTGAGTCTGACGCCGATTCCTTCGATTCGGTGATTTCTTCGGCCATTTTTTATGCTGGACTGAGAGCATATCTGACTGGAGATAATGATGACACTATTTCTGTTGTGCCATCCACTCCAACCCGTGTCCCTACACCTTCCCACACTCCCACTTAGAACAGCTCCCTCATCCGTCGAATTCAGGAGCTTGAGGATGAAGTGACCCGTCTTCATAGTTTGATCTTCCCTACACCGCCACCCCCTCCCCTAGCCTATTAGGTACTCTGTTGGAGTAGTATTTTGGGTATGAAGACTGTGACCGAGCTTGGGTACAACTTGAAGACAAGAACCGCCAATGTGAAGAAAGATATTTTGTCTTTTATATGTATTAAACTTGTACTATGAGTGATGTAATCCTTTTCCATTTTGTTTCTTCGCAAACAATGATGTAACAAGTTGTCCTAATATGTATAAAGACTCGGTGATTATCTTTGTGACACCGAAGTGGTTTGTCATGAGAAAATCATTCGCATTCCTATTGCGGATGATGAACCACTTATAGTACACGGCCTTCATGCAGTTGATGTGTGACACTTGTACTCCGTGAACACACACGATGTAGGACACTATCTTTTATCAAATAAAAAATGTGTTTTGGTCTCAAAAATTTATATATTTTGGTTTTACAATTTCACATTTTGATTCTTGTTCATTTGAAGCTTCAAATCACTTTCTGGAAAGTTAAACGCGAACTGATGCATAAACATAATCAGTATTAATGCGCAAACACTGCGGAACAGTGACATAGGCTTAACATACCTTAAATAACTTTTTGATAACTTAGAAATAAGTTTTGGAAGCTTTGGTGTGTCAAAAACAAGTTTATTCACACTCAGGGACTATTTGCTTCAAACTGTGAAAGTCTGCTGATTCACATAATATCGAACATTCCATAACTTGATCATAAGTTAAACATGCCCTAAATATCCTTCACATAGCTTAGAAATAGGCTTTGAGGTGTTTGGTATGCTAAAATAAACTTTATTGATCAATAGGGACTAAAAGCGTCAAAAAGTGCATAAGTTTGCGTTTTCGCGCATATCTTGCGTTCGGAATATATCCGGACATCCAAAAATTTATGTAATCTTTAAAATATTTTATCTTAGTGATTGGTATGATAAAAATTCCATTCGTCGCGTAATTTAGATCGTTTTTGCGTTCGTTACGATTTCCGTCGTAATTAACCGAACAACGCAACCGTACGACCAAACGAACCGACATCCGAGATATTTTTGAGCACATTTCAAGTTCCCTATACTTTAACTTCATTTTAGAGCCTTGAAATGGGGTTAAAGGGGATTAAAAGTGCCAAAAATCAAAGTTTTACAAGTGTAGGGACCATTTTTGAAATTTCTAGCAGATACATTGAACTTGGTCCATTTTTTAGGTTTTAATGGTTTTAACCCAAGGTTTTGCACTCTATGGGCTGGAATTTGATGGTTTTAATTATTCCCATGGTTTTGAAAAACCATGTGCCCAAGTGGAGGGCCAAGATCAAAGCACGAAATGCGAGAAACGATCCTAACGGTTCTCCGAAATCTATATATACCCAAGCTCTCATTCATTTTGCTCTAAGTTGAGGTTTAAACACTTCATACCTCAGCAAAATTGGATCAAACTTCCTAGCATGGACCCTTTGTAAGCTTCTTTCATTCTTTTATGCGTTTTTAAGCATGAAAGTCAAACAGTGTTTGACTTTCAGCTTTGACCAGTCTATGGTCAACTCGATGTTCGTTTGAACTTCGCAACGTGAGTGTAATAACGATGGTTATAGTCCCATGTGACTATACCTGCTGATTACCACATTGATTAGGTGTAGTGACAAGTCATAGTTTCTGTCAAAATACGCGTCTATGCGTATATTGCAACCAAACTATTCTTGGGTATCAAAACCGTTTGTTTTGATATCAAAATTGTTTTCTAACTTTGCTAAACATGTTATAACATGTTTAACTCGTCACTTTAGGATTAGTGCTTGTGTAGGGTCGTAAGATAAGCGGTCTAAACAACCGCTTAGACTTTCGAACCTGACCCGTTTGGTCAATCATTAGGATCTGACCAAACATATAATGTGACCATAGTTGTATAGGGAATAACCTTCTGAGGTTATACCTTATGGTCACTTCGTTTAGTTAGTTGTATGATAGGTAGTTTATATGCCTTTGGAAAATGACCAAAATGCCCTTTTTCGCATAAATTCATTTTAAGCATATGTAACACATGTTTTGACATCTAAACTGATTATATAACATAATTAGATATATTAAGGCATATAATACTTGTCATAGGACTAGTTGGCATCTCGAACGTGCTTTCGCGAGAATGACGCGTTAAAGTGGCATAAGCTACCTTAATGGGTCGTAATGGGTCGTAAGCACTTAGGATAGGTTTCGATTTAGAATTTAGGCTTTGTTATACCATATCACATGATTTCCAACACTCATTTGGTTTACAAGACCTCATTCTACCCGATCTTCCGATTTAGGTGTCGATTCCCTATCATAGTATCTGTTACCCTAGGAACCACTTCATCACTTGAACTCTTGATCTTTTGAGCTTTGTTATACCCTTTGAACCAAGACTATACACAACCCCAGGCGAGTACATAGTTCCCCTCTTTTACTATTTTCAATTGTTTTGGGGTGATTCATATGTGTAATCGACTTGTTTTCAAAATGTATGGCATATGTATGTTCACTAAGTGCTTTTATGTGTATTATTCTGATTATGCAAATGTAATGTTTTATCCTTAAGTGATCTACCTATCTTCATAGTTAGATTCATGTAGGATATTTGAAGTACAATCTTAGATCTTCCTATCTTCATAGTGAGATTTTTAAGAAGTACTTTACAACTCGATGGTTGGTTTTTGTGTAGATTGTTGTTGATTTAGATAAGGAAACTAGATTATACAATAAGCACATGGTGGATACGCCGCTGGTACTTCCTATATATAAGTGTGCTTATTGTATTACCATTCGTGGCGTTATCCCGAATCACCATTAGGATTTAGGATTGTTTCGATTCAATGTGGCAGAACCCAAAATCCTTATAGTATCTATCTATCTTCATAGGTTGATTCTTGTAGGATGTTTAGAGTACTGATATTGGAGTCCCCGTTTGGATTCATTGTGTACTTTAATGCGTGTTAGGTTAGACGATGTTATGAGAACCCGATCCCTGTAGTATCTATCTATCTATCTATCTTCATAGTTAGACATAGGTGGGATGTATATAGTACTAATATTGGAGTCCCTGTTTGGATTCAGTGTACTTTAATGCGTGTTAGGTTAGACAATGTTACGAGAACCCGATCCCTGTAGTATCTATCTATCTTCATAGTTAGACATATGTGGGATGTTTAGAGTACTGATATTGGAGTCCCTGTTTGGAGTCATTGTGTACTTTAATGCGGGTTTACGAGTTGGTACAAGTTGACGATTATGTGTTTATGTGGTAGTTGTGATTTAGATAACGAAACGGGTATAGTAAATAAAAACATGGTGGATACGCCGCTGGTACTTCCTATATATAAGTGTTCTTATTTTATTATTCTTGTAGCGTTATCTGGATCACTTTAGGAATTTGTGTACAATTGTTTCAATGTTTGATTATCAAAATCTTTGTGGAATCTCCCATATTTTTATATGTTAGATTCTTAGAAAGATAACTGAAGTATTATCATGACTCATTGATTTTATTTATATAATACTTATATAAGTTTTGATTTAATTCAAAACAGTTATTATTAATCCTTGATTGGATTCCTAATAACATATTAACAAGTTTTTACGATGGTTTAATCGAGATTTCAATGTAAGGCATAAAATGACTTAGTAAATATCATAATGCCATATATAAACCTATTTTGTCACGAGTTTTCACAATTAAGATTATAATACCAAATGTTTTGCCATTTATTTGGCTAATAAAACCTTTGTATTCGCCGACATTTTTATGCTGACTGTTTTCGCATATGTTTCAGGTTTTTGACTGTTCAAGCATGCAACTCATAGGAGTGCATTCGGACCTTATACTTCTAAAACAAAATAACAATTACATGTATTCTTTGTTTGTAAAACGATGTTAATAATATTGAAACAATTTTGTACCAGTAGCTGTGAGCAATTTGTAACGTGACTCCCTGATATTTCCGCCGCGTGTTCTTATATTACGCGATTGGGGTGTTACAGATTGGTATCAGAGCACTGGTTATAGAGAATTAGGTTATTAGCATGCCTTGAACCTAGTCTATTACCTTCCTAGGACCCAAACATGAGTAGACTTAGGAACTCTTTCCTAATCCTCATCCTTATTCATGCCACAACTGCTCTATGAATTATGAATCATCTAACCTTAGATGATTTATCCTGAACCTTAAGCTTCATGCCTTAGGGTATTCCTCAAAATGTTTTTCTCAAAATGTTTTTCTCAAAATGTTTTCATTAAAATATTTTTTTCAAAATGTTTTCTTAAATGTATTTGTCAAAATATTTCACAACATGTTTTATCTCAAACGATTTGTATCAAAAGATTTCTTAAATGTTTTTCTTCAAACGTTTTTCATTGAAATCTTGGGTTTTAATAATGTGAACACATGCAATCTGGAAGGGTGGATGCCTGTACCCCAGTTTTCTGTTTAAGGCTAGAGTGTTCGTACAAATCCGCATTTTCAGACCAGTCATTCTTACCTGGGAATTCTTAGGGTGAGTGTCCACTTATAGGCTAAAGCATGTCTTCGTGAAGCATTATAAAAACCTATCCGTCTTGACCCTACCGATCGATTTCTAAACGACCTTTGTAACCCTACTCATTCATGTTACCCTCGGTAATGTGTTTGCTCTTCATGACAATCGAAGCATCCTTCCTTTCCCAATACCATTTCATCATATTACCTTCGATGATATGTTTGATTCAATATAGTTGAAATGAATCTCATTTCATTTCACGACTCCACGAGATCCTATTTTTATTTTCAAAATACTACCTTTGTCCTTTTAAAATTTCATATTTTTACCATTTGGATGAGAATTTTCAAAATTTCAACACAAAGTTTCTTTATTTTAAAATTTCTTAAATTAAAAACATTTTTTTTCTTAAAAGTAATAAATTTTTTTAACAGGTAAAGAATTTATGATACAAACCATTAACCCGGTTTGTATTCTCTCATCCAAAAATATTACAAAAGTTTATTTTCAAACAATTCCTATTTCAAAACAAAATCCACAACATTGTATAATCTAAATACAAAAAAAAAAACGAGACTTATAAACAAGATTTGACTAAATCAAAGCTAACGCTAAATTTTCTAAGTACAAGAAACGAAACGCCAAAACTTTTAATGAGAATTCGAAAAGAACAAAGGCCGAAACTTCTAAAAATTCTAGGAAGCGCAAGACTTCAAAGAGTTTTGCAATTCCTACACCTGTTCCACTAAATTCGGTACACTTTAAAGGAGTTTATCATGGAAAGCAACCTCGGTGCAACCATTGCGATTATCATCATGCAACAAATTCTCCTTGTCGCCAGTGTACAATCTGTGGTTTATTTGGACATCTAGCTGCAACCTGCCATAGCCAGAATCAAGCAACCCCTACTCAGGCTCGCCCAAGAGCATGTTTCAATTGTGGTGATTTAAATCATTTCAAGCGAAACTGCCCTAAGCTTGCCAATGCTAATGGACGACTGTTCAACATCAATGAGGCTCAAGCTAATGATCAAGCCCTTATGGTCATTAGAACCTCTATATTTTATGTTAAACAATGTAAATTTCAAGAAGTTTATCTTTATCTATTGTACAAATTTCAAGCTCTAATATGCTTACACTATGTGTGGTTTAAAATTCATGCTGATTTTGAGGATTCCGTTCTTTAGTAACTAAATCTTATAATATTAGCATAATATAAATTCCACTCCGGTGCCTTCGTACGAACATGGTGACACGATCGATACGAATACTATGAATAAGTTAATACTGTTTTATGATCATAGCATTACATGCATGATTTGTTTATCTAATATGTATAGTACATGATTATAAATACAATTTATTTTGTATGTTGATTTAACGTACTTAGTACCCTAATTTTCAAATGCATTTTGGCTAGTGTGTTAACTTAGCATACCTAGCGCATGATTTGAAAATATTTTCCTCCATATGCTTCTATTATGATGACAAAGTATGATTTGTATATGTTGCATTTTACCCGTTTGGTTAAGTATGAAACATATATAAATATTTGGACTAGAATAAAATACCTACTACTAAATTTGTTGTATGCAAAATAAGTAGTGTTATCATTGCTAGTATAGAATACGATTCGATTTGACAGATGTTATGTTGTAACGATGTTTATTTGATTTAGACGATAGTTCGACCTTATTATTTTCTTACCCTTGCTTAACAAGAGGAGCTATGTGGACCATGTGACAAAACGAGTATTTATGGGTGCACACTTAATTATGAGTTTCAACGCATGAGAATCATAGTAAGCCTTGTTAAGTATGGTGACAAAATCTGGAGTGATTAAGGTAATGGGAGAAGTGTGATGCGATAAGAACATGGTGGATACGCCGATGGTACTTCCTATATATAAGTATTCTTATTGTGTTATTCTTCAGAACGTTGTTGAGATCATTTAGTGATTTTATGTTATCTTGGACCATTATGTGATTATGTGTTTTAGTGTTAGTTGTGTTGTTGTTTTCGATGGAAGACGATGAGTACATTCATTAACTCAAATCGAGCCGACCGGGAGTATATTATGGTGTTAAAGGTGACGATCTTTGTGCCATAGGTATGTTGACCCGTCTCCTATGCATGAGATGCTCATGGTGCATTGGATGTACCTCGTGGGACGATAGAAACCGTGTACGTGTAGGGCTTGAATGTACACCCCTTTGTTTGCTAGGAATTACACTAGGAGCTTAGTATAACATAGTGCCATACTTAAATGATTTTTGAACAATAGTCGACTATCACAAGTTTCAAAGGGTTGAGTACCTTGAGATACTTTGAATATCCCCAATCACATTTTGAATTCCCTTCTAAATGATGCTCCACATCTTTGGGATCTAGCAATCTGCATATCCATTAGTTGTTTCAATTCCACTCTACGGTCTCCTTCGAATAAATTTCGGGATGAAATTTCCTGAAGTAGGCGAGACTGTGACACTTGTTCTCTGTAAACACACACGATGTAGGACACTATATTTTATCAAATAAAAAATGTTTTTTGGTCTCAAAAATTTATTTATTTGGGTTTTACAATTTCACATTTTGATTCTAGTTCATTTTCAAGCTTTAAATCACTTTCTGGAAAGTTAAACGCGAACTGACGCGTAAACATAATCAGTATTAATGCGAAAAACACTCCAGAATAGTGACATAGGCTTAACATACCTTAAATAACTTTTAGATAACTTAGAAATAAGTTTTGGAAGCTTTGGTGTGTTAAAAACAAGTTTATTCACACTCAGGGACTACTAGCGTCAAACTGCGAAAGTCTGCTGATTCACATAGTATCGAACATTCTGGAACTTGATCATAAGTTAAACATGCACTAAATATCCTTCACATAGCTTAGGAATAGGCTTTCAGGTGTTTGGTATGCTAAAATAAAATTTATTGATCAATAGGGACTAAAAGCGTCAAAAAGTGCACAAGTTTGCATTTTCGCGCATATCTTGCGTTCTGAATATATCCGGACATCAAAAAATTTATGTAATCATTAAAATATTTTATTTTAGTGATTATCATGATAAAAATTCCATTCGTCGTGTAATTTGGATCGTTTTTGCGTTCGTTACGATTTCCATCGTAATTAACCGAACAATGCAACCGTACGACCAAACGAACCGACATCCGAGATATTTTTTAGCACATTTCAAGTTCCCTATACTTTAACTTCATTTTAGAGCCTTCAAATGGGGTTAAAGGGGCTTAAAAGTGCCAAAAATCAATGTTTTACAAGTGCAGGGACCATTTTTTAAATTTCTGGCAGATACATTGAACTTGGTCCATTTTTCAGGTTTTAATGGTTTTAACCCAAGGGTTTGCACTCTATGGGCTGGAATTTGATGTTTTTAATTATTCCCATGGTTTTGAAAAACCATGTGCCCAAGTGGAGGGCCAAGATCAAAGCACGAAATGCGAGAAACGATCCTAACGGTTCTCCGAAATCTATATATACCCAAGCTCTCATTCCTTTTTTCCTCACACCTTGATTCATTTTGCTCTAAGTTGAGGTTTAAACACTTCATACCTCAGCAAACTTGGATCAAACTTCCTAGCATGGACCCTTTGTAAGCTTCTTTCGTTCCTTTATGTGTTTTTATGCATGAAAGCCAAATAGTATTTGACTTTCAGCTTTGACCAGTCTATGGTCAACTCGAAGTTCGTTTGCACCTCACAATGTGAGCATAATCACGATGGTTATAGTCCCATGTGACTATACCGACTTATTACCACGTTGATTAGGTGTAGTGACGAGTCATAGTTTCGGTCAAAATACGCGTCTATGCGTATATTGCAACCAAACTATTCTTGGGTATCAAAACCGTTTGTTTAATATCAAACTTGTTTTCTAACTTCGTTAAACATGTTTTAACATGTTTAACTCGTCACTTTAGGATTAGTGATTGTGTAGGGTCGTAAGATAAGTGGTCTAAACAACCGCTTAGACTTTCGAACCCGACCCGTTTGGTCAATCATTAGGATCCGAACAAACACATAATGTGACCATAGTTGTATAGGGAATAACCTTCCGAGGTTATATCTTATGGTCACTTCGTTTAGTTAGTTGTATGATAGGTAGTTTATATGCCTTAGGAAAATAACCAAAATGCCCTTTCCCCATAAATTCATTTTAAGCATATGTAACACATGTTTTGACATCTAAAGTGATTATCTAACATAATTAGATATATTAAGGCATATAATACTTGTCATAGGACTAATTAGGTGTCTCGAACATGCTTTCACGCGAACGACGCGTTAAAGTGGCATAAGCTACCTTAATGGGTCGTAATGGGTCGTAAGCACTTAGGATAGGTTTCGATTTAGAATGTAGGCTTTGTTAAACCATATCACATGAGTTCCAACACCCATTTGGTTTACAAGACCTAATTCTACCCGATCTTCCGATTTAGGTGTCGATTCCCTAACATAGTATCTGTTACCCTAGGAACCGCTTCAACACTTGAACTCTTGGTCTTTTGAGCTTTGTTATTCCCTTTAAACCGGGACTATACGCAACCCCAGGCGAGTACATAGTTCCCCTCTTTTACTATTTTCAATTGTTTTGGGCTGATTCATATATGTAATCGACTTGTTTTCAAAATGTATGGCATATGTGTGTTCACTAAGTGCCTTTATGTGTATTATTTCGATTATGCAAATGTAATGTTTTATCCTTAAGTGATCTACCTATCTTCATAGTTAGATTCACGTAGGATATTTGAAGTACAGTCTTAGATCTTCCTATCTTCATAGTGAGATTTTTAAGAAGTACTTTACAACTCGATGGTTGGTTTTTGTGTAGATTGTTGGTGATTTAGATAACGAAACAAGATAATACAATAAGCACATGGTGGATACACCGCTGGTACTTCCTATATATAAGTGTGCTTATTTTATTACCTTTCGTGGCGTTATCCCGAATCACCATTAGGATTTAGGATTGTTTCGATTCAATGTGACAGAACCCAAAATCCTTATCGTATCTATCTATCTTCATAGGTTGATTCTTGTAGGATGTTTAGAGTACCGATATTGGAGTCCCTGTTTGGATTCATTGTGTACTTTATTCAGTGTTAGGTTAGACGATGTTACGAGAACCCGATCCATGTAGTATCTATCTATCTTCATAGTTAGAAATATGTGGGATGTTTAGAGTACTGATATTGGAGTCCTTGTTTGGATTCATTGTGTACTTTAATGCGTGTTAGGTTAGACGATGTTACGAGAACCCGATCCCTGTAGTATCTATCTATCTTCATAGTTAGACATATTTGGGATGGTTAGAGTACTGATATTGGAGTCCCTGTTTGGATTCATTGTGTACTTTAATGCGTGTTTACGAGTTGGTACAAGTTGACGATTATGTGTTTATGTGGTTGAAGAAACACTAGATAAATGGTCAGAACCGAGATATCTAGGGGATTTGAATCTGCATAAAAAGGTTAGCTCTCTCCCGATTGATTCAGTTGTGACTGATCTTCTTCTCCGAGAACTCCGTAAGCGGTTACATTTCCTTCCGTTTAAGTTCTTTGATCCGATGTGAGAGCACACGGATCATGGTCTTGATCAAAGGCTGGGGATTTGCCACGTGTAATGTGATCAAGTGGAGATTACTCTCCAATTGCATGCCTTCGTTGTGATTTCAGGGGTGCCTGTGGTAATGACACGTGTCCAGACGGTTATAACCGTCTAGGTGATGCACGATTGCATTTCTTCTAGAAGATTACTGTTGTAATCTGGTGTGACACCTTACTGTGTGGAAATAGACGAATTAATCCCAAGTCTGGGTAAAATAATATCCAAGTCTGGATATTTGGGCGGAAGTATTGATCTCAGGATTTTTACTCTTTGCTAATGGGAGAAAGCGCAAGGATTTATGTTCTCCTTTGGGCGCGCGATTATAGATTGCTGATTTCTTTCTTCCTTTTGTGAGACCAGTGCGCGGCCGTGCAAGGTTAAAAGGTTAAAAAGCAAGGTCATGGTATGGTCCCAAATACTTATTATGAGGTTTTTGGGACCTTACCCCTTCAAGTCCCCCCAGTCTAGTGTTGTACTTATGCAAATAAGTGGAGCACTAGACTTATGAGAGGGAAATGCTTTTGGGTGCGAGAAATAAGAAATCTTCTATGAGAAGATTGAGTTTTGTTGAAAAAGGGAAAGATGTGACTTTGAAGTCATGCTTTGACGTGTAATGACGTCAGTTGGCAGTAAGAGTGGGTATTTTTCACCTTTGTCTAGGGATTTGTAGTGGCGCTTGTCAGACATCATTAATGAGGATATGACCCTGGTTCCTGTAGCGCCGTTTGGATGTGATGTATTTCTGACAATTAATGAGGAGTAGGTTTCCTCTTCCCCGAGGTTGAGTTCTTTTATATATATGCATTTTCAAGATACATTGTCTTCTGATTGATTTTTATCAAAAAAGATGAAGCGTTCTTACCAAACTCGTCTTCTATTGGATGTTTTTAGGGTTTATGAGGCTGCTGAAGGCCTCATGCTTTTGTCTCGTTCTCCACCTTTAGCTGCTGCTACAGCAAAAGGTCCGTTCCAAACTGTGACTCCGGCAGCTGCTGATTCTGACTGTAAAGTTCTGCAGTACTCGGATGTCGCTGATAATGTTGGCGTTATGCTGGATGCTGATGGCTTGACAGCTCGGTTTCTGATGTTTCAGAAAGGAGGATGCCGGCTGGTATATCAACGCTAGAAAACTCGTTGGTGTGAGCAGGTGTCTGTTGTTGATGATGATTCCGATGCTGGTTAGGTTTTAACCTTAGGACTAGTTCTTCGTCTTTTGTTAATGTTTTTTGTAAATCTGGTACTGAACATTTTTTGAAGATCATTGCTATGATCTTGTTAAGTGTTTATGTTACACTTCTTTTTTGATGATATGTATATTGTGGTATACTACTACTTCCGTTTTTGTTCTTGTATGTTTGGATTACAATATGTTGCATGTGTTTAATTACCTTTGGATAGGTAGGGCGAATGAGAGATGGTATTGTGCTCATGTGTGAACGTTTGTCCAAAAGGCATGATCGTTTGCCTGATTTAGACTGTTCATGAGGTGTACAATGTTTGACCATTTTGTTTTCGCGCGAACCAAAGAAATTACATGCAATTTGTAATAAACAGTGACATAAGTAATGATGATGTTTGTTTTGATAAGAGCGCAAGGCTCGTAATACAAGGGATAATAAAGAAATACATTGCCTGTATGTTCTTTCGCTTTTGTAGACTGGCTTTATATGTAACACCTGCGCAACTATTGCGCGTTCCAGGTGCGGGGAACTAGGGTCTAGGATCTTGGTAGCATATCCCCTTCCATATTCTTGAGTTGGTATACTCCTTTCCTAGATTCTGATTAAACCTCATATGGTCCTTCCCACTTTGGAGCTAACTTTCCATCTGCAGCATTAGTAGTATTCTGAAAAGCCTTTCTTAATACCCAATCTCCAACTTGAAACCTTCTAGTCCTGATATTCTTGTTATATGCCCTAGATATCCTCTGTTGATATGCTGCAATCCTTAGCTTTGACGCATCTCTTATCTCATCTATAGTGTCTAATTCTTGGCACAAAGCTTCAGGATCCTTGAGGTTAGATCTCGCTGTAGGTATCACCATTTCTGTTGGGATCACTGCTTCTGCTCCAAATACTAGGGAAAATGGAGTCTGGCTAGTTGCACTCTTTATTGTTGTTCTATCAGCCCATAAAACAAAGGGTAATTCCTCTGCCCATCTTCCTTTCTTAGCTCCTAGCCTCTTCTTCAAGTTGTTGACAATTATCTTGTTCGAGGATTCTGCTTGTCCATTCACTTGCGGTTGTACTGGAGTAGATTTTATCATTTTGATTCCCCAACTTTTGCAAAAGTCAGTAGTCCTCTTACTTGTAAATTGAGAGCCATTGTCACAAATTATCTCTGCTGGTACTCCAAACCTGGTCTGGATATTCCTTTTTATGAAGGATACTACTTCTTGGTCTCTAACTTGAACAAATGCTTCGGCTTCAACCCATTTAGAGAAATAATCAGTCATTACTAGCATAAAGACTTTTCCTCCTGGAGCTTTTGGCAGTTTCCCTACTATGTCCATCCCCCACTTCATAAATGGCTAAGGGGAAACTATAGGATATAGTGGTTCAGCTGGCTGATGTAGTATATTACTATGCCTTTGACATGCATCACATCTTCGAACATATTCTGCAGCATCTTTCCTCATTGTCGGTCAATAGTATCCTGTCCTTAATACTTTTGAGAATAATGATCTGCACCCGGTGTGGTTACCACAATCCCCTTTGTGTATATCCTGAAGCACTTCTTTCGTTTCAGGATCCTCCAAGCACCTCAGGTATGGTCCTGCAAGAGATTTCTTGTACAAAACATTATTTAATAGTGAATCGTGATACCTTCATTCTAAAGGCCTTAGGATTCTCATCCTTAGGGATGTGTCCTTCCTTGATATATATTATGATTGGAGCCGTCCAGGACTTAGGATGCTCATCAGGATCATGACCAGGATCCTGAATACTTGTTACTTCCTTATCATGTGATTTGAAAAGATCCACTGCAGGATATAGGATGTGAAGTATTGGTATTAGGGTTCCTTCTGGTATCCTAACTGATGAACCTAGATTTGCCAAGGCATCTGCTTCAGCATTATCTTCTCTTGGTACCTGTTCAAGTGTAAAAACATCGAAATATCCTGCTAATTTTTTGAGAATTTCGAGATACTCGATTAACTTCTCACCTTTAACTGCATAGGATCCATTAAAATGATTAGTAATTAACAAAGAATCAACATATACTTGCAAACTCTTAATATTCATGTTCTCAGCCAACTATAATCCTGCAATTAAGGCTTCATATTCTGCTTCATTGTTAGTGGCAGGGAATTTAAACCTAATAGCCTGGGGTAATATGTCCCCCTGTGGCAATTTTAGTAGTATACACAATCCTACACCTCTAACATTAGATGCACCATCAGTATATAATGTCCAGGATTCTGAGGTTTCTCCTAGTTGTAGAACTTCTAGGTCTACTTCATTTTGAAAATCGCTACTGAAATCAGCCACAATGTCAGCTAGAGCCTGAGACTTTATGGCATTTCTTGGTTCATATACCAGATCATAGGCACTTAGTTTTACCGACCACTTAGCCATTCTACGTGACATCTCAGGTTTCCTAAGCACATTTTTAACAGGATAATTGGTTTTAACATGAATCCTATGTGTCTCAAAATAATGTTAATTTTTCTAAATGAGAATATCTAGTTTCAGCATCTAATAAACTTTTACTAACATAATAGACAGGATATTGCTGACCTTCATGATCCTTTACAAGAACAACACTTACAACATTCCCTGATACTGTGAGATACAGGGATAATGGTTCACCATCCTCAGGCTTCATCAATAGAGGTGCAGTTGAAAGATATTGCATCAAATCCTGCAAGGCTGCTTCATGCTTCTGTCCCCATTCAAATTTCTTATTTTTCTTCAGGATATCATAAAATTCCTTGCATTTTTTCGAGGATCTTGAGATAAATATGTTTAACGCTGCTACTTGTCCCGTTAGTCTCTGTACATCTTTCATGTTCGAAGGTGAATTGATATCCAAGATGGCTTTGATCTGTTCGGGGCTAGCTTCTATCCCTCTTTTAGTCACCATATATAATCTAAAAACTTTCCTGCCCCCACTCCAAAATGGCATTTGACAGGATTTAACTTCATGTTATATTGATCCAGGATATCAAATGCTTCCTTAATATCCTGGAGGTGATCCTCGGCCTTCTTAGATTTTACTACCATGTCATCAATGTACACCTCCATGGTGTCCCCCAGCTTGTGTTTAAACATCATGTTCACCAATCTTTGGTATGTTGCACCAACATTTTTCAAACCAAAAGGCATAGCAGTATAACAATAAATACCTGTCGGCGTCATAAAAGCAGTATCCTCTTGGTCTGAAGGTTTCGTTTGGATCTGCTGGAATCCTAAGGAGGCATCCATGAAGGTTAACATCTCGTGGCCAGTAGTAGCATCCACCATTGAATCAATATAAGGTAGAGGAAATGGGTCTTTGGGACAAGCTTTGTTCAAGTCTGTGTAATCTACACAAACTCTCCATTTTCATTTTTCTTCTGCACCACAACTACATTTGCTAGCCATCTTGGAAATTTGACCTCCCTGATCATTTTGGACTTCAGTAATATTTCAACTTCTTCTTGAATAATTGCATTTCGTTCAGGAGCAAACTTCCTTCTCTTCTGTTGAATAGGCTTGAATGACCTGTCAATTCCAAGCTTGTGAGTGATAATATCTTTGGAAATACTTGTCATATCCTCGTGCTTCCATGCGAATGTTGACATCCTGCATTTTAAAAAGTTAGTTAACTAATCTTCAATATCCTGAGGGATATTGGCTCCTACGATCACCGAGATATCTGGATTCTCCTGATCCAGGATAATTTTCTTAACATCCTGTTCTGAAGCCTCCATGATATCATGGGCTCGCATATTTAATTGATATGCTGCATTAGGCTTTGTCGAGGATTTCATCGAAGAAGAATAACACTCCTTTGCTTCTTGTTGATCACTTTCCACCTTGACTACCCCCAAGGAGTAGGGATCTTGATGCATTGATGATAGGTTGACCGCACAGCTTTCATATCATGGATGCACGGCCTACCGAATATAATATTATAGAAGGATAAGGAGTCCATCACACAAAAGCGTTGCATTGAGTTGACCCCTTCAACATAAACCGGTAATTTTATCTATCCCACAGTATTTCTGGCTTCTCCATTGAATCCAACAAGTACAGTGGATTTCGAAGTGATATCCATTGGGGATATATTCATCCTCCTCAATGTCTCTAGTTAAATCATGGAAGGCACACCACTTGGACTTGTCCTTCCAATCAGATTTTTGTTGGTTCTTCCTAGGCCACCTTGCTTTGTCTCCTAAACCCTGCATAGCATACATAAGTTCAGGTATATTAACAGAAAAACAATATTCTGACAATTCGGGATATTCTTCAGGATCCTCATCTTCAAAAACATTCACTTTCTTGCTATCATTCCTACCATATGGCTTAGAACGATATGGCTTGTACGAGGATTCCGACTTCTTGTTGGTTGATTCGTAGGTTGAAGATGAATTCATCCTCTCTTGCATCTTTTTGTCATCTTCCAGTCGAATATATCTTAAAGCCCTGTTTCGAGCTTAATCCAGGTTCCTGTACGGGTTCATTACAAGATCCTGGTAAAATTGAGAATCTTTTTGAAATCCCATCTTGAAAGCCTGCACAGCTGTTGCAACATCAAGATGTGGGATATCTAACGATTCCTGGCTAAATTTGTTCACATAATCTCTCTAAGTTTCCTGAGGTCCCTGAGTTATCCTGTAGAGATCACTGGTTAGTTTCTCAAAACTTCGGCTGCAAGAAAATTGACTATTAAATAAATTGACTAAGTGAGCAAATGATGTAATCGAATGAGGAGGAACGTTTAAGAGCCATTTTAAGGCTGAGCATGTTAAGGTAGAACCAAAACCCTTCCAGAGGCATGCTTCCTTGAGATCTGGAGGGATAGGGTTGATTTCCATCCTTTCCCTATACTGGGCAATATGCTCTTCAGGATTCGTGGTCCCGTCATAGAGCTTCATGTTAGGGGTTTGAAATGTCTTTGGGATTTCAGCATCACATATAGGATATGCAAACCGAGATATCTTGTGGCTGTCCTGGGATACTTCTGGGATCGGCTGGACTACTCTAGGTACACTGGATATCATGTCCTTTAACTTCTGAAGCTCCCTGGAAAGTGCTTATGTCATACCTGCATCATATAAAGATCCAATACCATTAGTAGCAAGAACATTATTAGTAGATACGTTACTAGTCTGAGGATTCTGGCCATATCCTGAAGCATATCCTGAACTTCTCACAGTTGACACCCTAACCGAAGAGGGTATCTCAGGAATATGACTTTGTGAATGGCTAGGCATAATATTCCCCCTGTTATCCTCAGTATATACTGCAGAACTGAAGTTCAGAGCACTGGGCTGCATGGGAGTGACAGCATCCTCAGCGGGTCTGCTTGAGCTGGATTTCAAGAGTTGTATCTCTCTCATCAGCATTTTGTTGGTCTCCTGCTGTTGCTTCATCTGTTCCTGTATACTACCAAATAAAGTTAGAATTTCATCATTAGAGGCCAAAACAGGAGCAGATCCCTAAACACTCCGAGTGGGGATAATATCCTGAGGCTGTGAAGAGGCTTACGTCCTTGGAGGAGGTGGTGGAAGCACCGAACCAATTGTTGCAGAGGTTGCGGAAGACACGGTAGAAGAGCTCATGTTTGATCTTGAGGCCATTGAAAATAGTGTAGCAAAAAGTTTTAAAAATAGAAAACCAGGTAATGATTTTGCAAATGCTTTTAGTAGAAATAACACCACTTGCCCCACGGTGGGTGCCAAATTGTTTTGGTAAAAAATTACCTAAGCAATTTAGTGATCAAATTAGTTAAGTGAGGTAGTGTGCTAAGGGTGTATATCGAAAATATGTTGATTTAGTTGTTAGCGAAAACAGTTTCAGGATATAGCTCAGGATATCGAGCTATATCTATAATCAAACAATGAGCAAAAAGTAAAGGGTGACACAAGATGTACGAGGAAAGCCCTTAATCAATCTAGATCGCCGGCACAAAACCTCGAGAGCTGACAATCGCAGCTTCCTTGTTCTTCTTATTACTTCAAATATCAGGATACAGTGCAGGATATTGACCAGATCGCTTCTAAGTGTTACAATGCTTTTTTAGAAAGTGTGAGTTGCGAGAGAAAGAGTATGAGAATTCGAGAGTAGTGAGTGTGATGTACTATTTGATCTGGTTTATCCGTCTATTTATAGCTATGAAACAAAAACAAAATCTCTTATAATCGGGGGATGCCAGCGAATATTCCCTAGTTAACGTTGGAGACCAAGTAAAGCGGCTTCAACGTCTTTCTTCGAACAACTTGGACCGAGTCTTCAGGGGAAAAGGTCTTCATGAACGTTGCTGTAACACCTATGCCTTCACGGCCATCAAACAAATACCGAACCAATGAAATATTATATTTCATACTTGGGATTTGTAAAAATATGTGTATCATTTGCACATATCATTCCTTGTTCAAATTCAAACTCTAAATCGCTTTCTGGAAGGTTATACGCGCACCGATGCGTAAATATAACCAGTTTAATGCAACGAACACTCCGGAATAGTGAAATAGGCTTAACATAAGAAATAAGTTTTGGAAGGTTTGGTATGCCGAAATCAAGTTAATTCGCTTACAAGGACTAAAGTTGACAAACTGCGAAAGTATGCCAATTTGAACTGTAACAGACCTTCCGGAACATGACCATAAGTTAAACATACCATAAATATCCTTTACATAGCTTAGAAATAGGCTTTGAGGGGTTCGGTGTGCTAAAATAAACTTTTGGGTCATTCAGGGACTAAAAGTGTCAAAAAGTGCACAAGTTTGCATTTTCGCGCATAACTTACGTTCTGAATACATCCGGACATCCAAAAAATTATGTTAGCACTAAAATATTTTATTTTAGTGTTCGCCATAAGAAAAATCCTTTCGTCACGTCATTTGGATCGTTTTTCGCATTCGGGACCAGATTCGATGTATTAGCCGTTGTTTAATTCACAACCACACATTCTAACTTGCTTAGTCAGCGGATAAGGATGGAATTTAAACACCTAAACACCATGACATTTCAACACATGTATGGATGGAATTTAAACATCTAATCACCATGACATTTCAACACATGTATGGATGGAATTTAAACACCTAAACACCATGACATTTCAACACATGTACGGATGGGATTAAGGCACGTTTTCCATGAAACGATCTTAACGGTTCGGGTATTCCTATAAATACCCCATACCCCCCATTGCTAAAATCACTAGAAACTTGATTTGAGAAACTCTAAGTTGAAACATTTGTTTCATACCTGAGATTTTTGAATCGAGTTTAGCATTCGGGGACCCTTCGTAAGTATTCTTTCGTTCTTTTCCTTATTTTACTGCTTTTCGAGTCAGAAAGTCAAACTTTGTTTGACTTTCAGCGTTGACCAGAAATGGTCAATGCGAAGTTCGTTTGAACTTCGCAACGTGATTGTAATCACGTTGGTTATAGTCCCTTGGGACTATGCCTACTGATTACCACGTTGTCTAGGGTCGTAGGGTAAGCGATCTGATAAATCGCTTATACCTTCGAACCCGACCCAGTTTGGTCGATCATTAGGATCCGACCAAATACATTAGGTGACCCTAGTATAGGGCATAACCTTCCGAGGTTATACCCTATGGTCACATCGTTTAAGTTGTTGTATGATAGGTAGTTTATATGCCTTAGGTAAATTACCAGAATACCCTTTTCATGTATAATTGGTAATTAAGCATATGTAACCTAAAATTTTGTCACATAACTGATTATGTAACATGTTTAGGCATATAACACTTGTCATAGGACTAGTTAGACGGTCCGAACGCGTTTCACGCGCACGACGCGTTAAAGTAGCATAAGTTACCTTAATGGGTCGTGATGGGTCGATAATACTTAGGTTAAGTTTCATTTAGTATGTAGGCTTTGTTAAACCATATCATATGAGTTCCTACACTCATTTGGTTTACAAACCCTCCTGCTACCCAGTCTTCCGATTTAGGTCCGGGTTAATTATGTAGTTACCTATATTAGGTACCGTTTGATTTCCGGAACTCCTCTAGCTTACTTGGTAGTTGTTCAAGACTCCTAAGCACTCCCAGGCGAGTACATTATTCCCCTCTTTTACTGTTTTCCAAACTGTTTTGGGGTGACTCATATGTGCTAAATGCTTTATCAATGATTTCAATAACAATTACTATGTGGTTTCAAGAACAATAACAATTATTTCAAGAACGCTAACAATGATTTCAAGAACGAATACAATGATTTCAAGAACGAATACAATGATTTCAAAAACTAATAACAAATTTCAAAAAGTGAACAAACTTGTTGGTTGTAGTTTACATGACCGATGACATTCATTAGCAATGATCAAGCCGACCAGTATTAGGTTATGGTACCATAGGATCTGACAAATCCCGTTATTTACTGCACCCATTGTTATGTGTGGGGGTTGTGGGTAGCGACTGAATCTGTAATTATTAACTTATCCTTTGGTAAGGGTTTCTTAAGAACGAGAGCGAGAGCGAGATGGAGCGAGGAACGCGTCAAGAAGGTTTGAATGTTATTAGAGAATCGACCATAAAGTAGTTTCACAATTAAAACAAGAACGACTAGAACGATATTACAAAATGGGTTAACGATTGGGTAAACATTTGTACATGATTGACATTTGATCATGTATTTTCCACAAAACATAACTTTGATTTAAACCAAGTTTTACTTCAATACTTTGTTTTTGTGCATATGGTTTAGTTGAGACATTTCACTTGCCATACATGGATATTTGACATAGACATTTGACATGGATATTTGACATAGACATTTGACATGGATATTTGACATATACATTTGACAATTGATTTAAACATAGACATTTTACATTGTTTGGTTTGGTTAAGTGATTAAGTAACGATGCGTGTGTAATATGATACAAACATGGTGGATACGCCGCTGGTACTTCCTATATATAAGTGTTTGTATGGTATTACATATCATAGCGTTATTTGAATCATTTCAGTTTGAGACATAGAACATTTTATACAAATAACATACTTTTCACAAGACATTGATTTATAAACAACTTATCTTATGCAAACTCATTTACATGGTTATTCATTTAATCATGCATTATTCTCTTATTTATACTTATCATCCGAACTTATTATTTTTCAAATGATTTACAAAGACAAAGCAAATTACAAGGTTCATGACTAAACATTTTCTTAAACAGAAGTCATGAATCTTATTTTCACAAAACCTATGTACTCGCCAGCATTTCTTTGCTGACCTCGTTTTCACATATGTTTCAGGTATTGTTGGATGATATCGATTGATAAGATGCATGCTCACATAGGACTGGACAAGGCCTTAGTGACTCAATAACAATGATAGACTATGTTTAAATAGTGTATTTAGATTTCCAGACGATGTAATTACTCAATGTTTAATAAAACGAAACACTTTTGATATCCATGGTTATGAAACATTAATTCTGTTGCAACACGCCCCGATGTTTCCGCCGCGATTTGTTGTTTTACGCGGTCGGGGTGTGACAGAAAAGATGGTATCAGAGCCAATGGTTATAGGGAATTAGGTTATTAGTAATTAGTAATGCTTTGACCTAGTCTATAACCTTCTTAGGACCCTAACGCGAGTTTACTTGCGTTTAGTCATAAAACAATACCGTCACCTATCCTTAGGTGACGACCACAACAAGAACATAAATTTCAAAACCGCTTTGAAAACTAATCATCTGTTCTAGGATGATTAATTTCTAGGTTTTGTACCCTCTATTGTAAGGTTTTGAACCCTCTGTTATATGGTTTTGAACCCCTTTGAATTTTCAAAATCTCGTCAAGGTTTTGGGTTTTAAATAATGTGAACACGTGCAAACTGGAAGGGTGAATGCCTGTATTCTGGGTTTTCTGTCTAGGCAAGCACTTCGTATACATCTCATCAGACGCGAGACCTGTTGTGCTTACCTGGGAATTCTTGGGATGAGTGTTCACTTATAGGCGAGCATGTCTTCGCGATACATTATTTTTAACCTATTTACTTTGACTAATCACCAAGGTCGTTTGTTGCTTTGTAGTAACAAACAAATGACCACTATCCTTGCTTTCATCAGATTTGTTTCATCTCATTCTTTTCGTCTAAATTCTCTCACTCGTTTCCTTTCATGTTTCCTCTTTTAGACAATGCCTCCTCGACGCGAAAGCCAGATAGAGACTGCCGAGCTGGCAGAAATCATTGCGCAGCAAATGGATGCTCAATTCCCAAACCTCTTTGCTCAATGGAACCAAGCCAACAACAACAACAATGTGCTATGCAAATACAAGGATTTCAACCAGGCTAAACCACTCAAGTTTAGTGGTTCTGAAGGAGCAACTGGGCTTCTTCAGTGGTTCGAAAGCATTGAGAATACTTTTCGCCACGTGCAGTGCCCGGATAATCGCAAGGTCGAGTTCTCCTCGAGCGTGTTTCAGAAGAGGGCTCTTACATGGTGGAATGGGGTAATGAGAGACCGAGGTGCGGAAGTTGCTCTCGCACAGACCTGGGCTGAACTTAGGGCTCTGATGATGAGGGAATTCTGTCCTCGTCATGAGCAGCGAGCTTTGGAGAAAGAATTTGATGAGTTGAAGCAAGATAGTGGTGAGCACAGGGCGTATACTGATAGGTTTGAGGAGCTGAGTCTGCTTTGCCCTACAATGGTTACCCCACTTGACATAGCTATCGAAAGGTACATCGACGGCCTACCTGACTCGGTACAAGACATCCTTACTGGTAGTAACCCTGCCACACTCCGTCAGGCGATCGAGTTATCAGCGACATTGACTGAGTCGCAGATTCGGAAGAACAAGTTACACAGGAAGGGTGACAAGGGCAAGAAACAGTCAGCTGACAAGGAGGATAGCAAGAAAGGCCAAAACAAGAAGGGTAAGGAAGGTGAGACGTCAAAGAAATCAAAGAAGCGAAAGGGTGCCCAAAATTTTGCTGTTACAGCACAGACTGCACAGAACTCGCGAAACCAACCAGCTCAGCCACCTGCAAAGAAAGCATATGCCGGTACCGCACCTTATTGTGCACGCTGCAACGGTCATCACGCAGTACAACAAGCTTGCTGGCAATGCACGACATGTGGTAAACTTGGGCATTTGGCCAAGATTTGTCGTTTGGGACAAAATCAGGCTGCTCAGGTTCAAGCTCCGGTTCAAGGGAATGCTGCGAGATTTCCACTGGGTTCATGTTTCAACTGCGGAGAGATTGGCCACTTCCGCCACAACTGCCCAAGACTGGTGAATGCAAATGCTAACGCAAACCCAAATGCGAATGTCAACGTCAATGTGAATCCAGCACGTGGTCGAGTGTTTAACATCAATGAGGCACTCATTGATGAAGGAGTGAACAATTAGTATTTTGTTTTTCCTCTGGTTGGTATCTTGTAACATTTAAAGACAATGCGGTTGTTATATAAATAAAAATTTGTGGTTTTATTTTCTAACTAATGCAATTGTATGAATGTTTGATTCAACCTTGTGATGTCAACACAAAGACAAAACTACTCATGTGGTTCTGTCATTTTTACGATCACTTGAGATCTCCCTAAGAACCTCAAACACTGGTTTCTTTTAAATCTAAAGTATTTTATCGTCTTGCACCGTTCGAGATGCAAGAATTATCAAAACAGCTTCAAGAGTTGTCTGATAAAGGATTCATCCGTCCGAACTTTTCACCTTGGAGAAACTCCTGTTCTCCTTGTGAAAAGAAAAATGGATCTTTTCGAATGTATATCGATTAACGTAAGCCTAGTAAGCTTACCATCAAGAATCGATATCCCCCTACCTTAAATCAACGATTTCTCCGATCAACTGCATAGCGTTCATGCTTTTCCAAGATCGATTTGCGTTTTGGGCATCATTAATTTTGTATTCTCGAAGAAGATATTCCCAAAACGGTTTTCTGCATGAAGTATGGCCATTACGAGTTTACAGTCATGCCTTATAGGTTGACAAATACTCCAGCCATCTTCAAGAACTTAATAAATGGAGTCTGCAAGCCTTTTTGGATCAGATCGTCATTGTTATTATTGATGACATCTTGATCTATTCATGTCCTGAGCCGATCACGATCAACACCTTCATTGACATCGGAGCCCTGATTGAATTCCTTGTACACTTTAAAATGTACAAAACAACTCAATTAGGACAAACCGAATTCCTTTTAAGATCTTCCTATCTTCATAGTTAGATTCTTGAAAATATTTAAAGTGCCAAAGGAAATCCACGGATTGGGTTTCTGGTATGCTTTAAATACCCGTGTCCAAAGATAACAAATTATAGGTCAAATTGAACGATTATGCGATTGAACGAGTATGCAATTATGTAACTATGTGTTTATTCATCTTATGTTTTCTTTTATGCATTTTTTGTGTTTTTAATACTCTGGATATTCGTTATCCAAATCCTCGCAGAATCTTTTATATCTTCATATGAGGGATTCGTAGCAGGATATTAAAAAAGGTACTACCTTTAATCCTTAAATGGGCTTCTATTTAATAGTTAAGACCCTTGGATTATATAGTACTACTCCATGATTCATAAGAGACCCTTTAGTGGTCTAATCAAAAAAAAAAAAAAAGATTGATTCACAATTTGGTTAAAGAACGACATCTAGTGATGTAGCTGGACAGACTCCTTGATAGTCTATTTAGATCATTTATTGATTTAATTAAAAGGACTCTATGGCGGTCTTGTCACACTCATCACAGGATTGTTCATTTGGTTTTCCCCTGCACATTATAAAATAGACTGTGTGAACTGTGCAAGGAATTGTCTAATTATGGACGCGTACATAATTATGAAATTTAGTGCACAGAAACCCAGTAAGATTTATTATGTGTAAGAACCGATAGCGACAACAATAACAAAATGACAACGATGTAATGGAGGTACGGTGGACGCACCAATGACACTTCATATACTTGTATATAAGTGTCCCTCTTACATTGCAAACATAATGTTATTAAGGTTCCTAGAAGTTCAAGAACCCTAACCAATGTTGTTTGATCTTTTCAACTTCATGTTTTCAAGCTCTCACAAGTTTCCTCTAAATAAATTTCGGGACGAAATTTCCTAAAGTAGGGGAGACTGTAACACCTGTGCCTTCACGGCCATCAAACAAATACCGAACCAATGAAATATTATATTTCATACTTGGGATTTGTAAAAATATGTGTATCATTTGCACATATCATTTCTTGTTCAAATTCAAACTCTAAATCGCTTTCTGGAAGGTTATACGCGCACCGATGCGTAAATATAACCAGTTTAATGCAACGAACACTCCGGAATAGTGAAATAGGCTTAACATAAGAAATAAGTTTTGGAAGGTTTGGTATGCCGAAATCAAGTTAATTCGCTTACAAGGACTAAAGTTGACAAACTGCGAAAGTATGCCAATTTGAACTGTAACAGACCTTCCGGAACATGACCATAAGTTAAACATACCATAAATATCCTTTACATAGCTTAGAAATAGGCTTTGAGGGGTTCGGTGTGCTAAAATAAACTTTTGGGTCATTCAGGGACTAAAAGTGTCAAAAAGTGCACAAGTTTGCATTTTCGCGCATAACTTACGTTCTGAATACATCCGGACATCCAAAAAATTATGTTGGCACTAAAATATTTTATTTTAGTGTTCGCCATAAGAAAAATCCATTCGTCACGTCATTTGGATCGTTTTTCGCATTCGGGACCAGATTCGATGTATTAGCCGTTGTTTAATTCACAACCACACATTCTAACTTGCTTAGTCAGCGGATAAGGATGGAATTTAAACACCTAAACACCATGACATTTAACACATGTATGGATGGAATTTAAACACCTAAACACCATGACATTTCAACACATGTATGGATGGAATTTAAACACCTAAACACCATGACATTTCAACACATGTACGGATGGGATTAAGGCACGTTTTCCATGAAACGATCTTAACGGTTCGGGTATTCCTATAAATACCCCATACCCCCCATTGCTAAAATCACTAGAAACTTGATTTGAGAAACTCTAAGTTGAAACATTTGTTTCATACCTGAGATTTTTGAATCGAGTTTAGCATTCGGGGACCCTTCGTAAGTATTCTTTCGTTCTTTTCCTTATTTTACTGCTTTTCGAGTCAGAAAGTCAAACTTTGTTTGACTTTCAGCGTTGACCAGTAATGGTCAATGCGAAGTTCGTTTGAACTTCGCAACGTGATTGTAATCACGTTGGTTATAGTCCCTTGGGACTATGCCTACTGATTACCACGTTGTCTAGGGTCGTAGGGTAAGCGATCTGATAAATCGCTTATACCTTCGAACCCGACCCAGTTTGGTCGATCATTAGGATCCGACCAAATACATTAGGTGACCCTAGTATAGGGCATAACCTTCCGAGGTTATACCCTATGGTCACATCGTTTAAGTTGTTGTATGATAGGTAGTTTATATGCCTTAGGTAAATTACCAGAATACCCTTTTCATGTATAATTGGTAATTAAGCATATGTAACCTAAACTTTTGTCACATAACTGATTATGTAACATGTTTAGGCATATAACACTTGTCATAGGACTAGTTAGACGGTCCGAACGCGTTTCACGCGCACGACGCGTTAAAGTAGCATAAGTTACCTTAATGGGTCGCGATGGGTCGATAATACTTAGGTTAAGTTTCATTTAGTATGTAGGCTTTGTTAAACCATATCATATGAGTTCCTGCACTCATTTGGTTTACAAACCCTCCTGCTACCCAGTCTTCCGATTTAGGTCCGGGTTAATTATGTAGTTACCTATATTAGGTACCGTTTGATTTCCGGAACTCCTCTAGCTTACTTGGTAGTTGTTCAAGACTCCTAAGCACTCCCAGGCGAGTACATTATTCCCCTCTTTTACTGTTTTCCAAACTGTTTTGGGGTGACTCATATGTGCTAAATGCTTTATCAATGATTTCAATAACAATTACTATGTGGTTTCAAGAACAATAACAATTATTTCAAGAACGCTAACAATGATTTCAAGAACGAATACAATGATTTCAAGAACGAATACAATGATTTCAAAAACTAATAACAAATTTCAAAAAGTGAACAAACTTGTTGGTTGTAGTTTACATGACCGATGACATTCATTAGCAATGATCAAGCCGACCAGTATTAGGTTATGGTACCATAGGATCTGACAAATCCCGTTATTTACTGCACCCATTGTTATGTGTGGGGGTTGTGGGTAGCGACTGAATCTGTAATTATTAACTTATCCTTTGGTAAGGGTTTCTTAAGAACGAGAGCGAGAGCGAGATGGAGCGAGGAACGCGTCAAGAAGGTTTGAATGTTATTAGAGAATCGACCATAAAGTAGTTTCACAATTAAAACAAGAACGACTAGAACGATATTACAAAATGGGTTAACGATTGGGTAAACATTTGTACATGATTGACATTTGATCATGTATTTTCCACAAAACATAACTTTGATTTAAACCAAGTTTTACTTCAATACTTTGTTTTTGTGCATATGGTTTAGTTGAGACATTTCACTTGCCATACATGGATATTTGACATAGACATTTGACATGGATATTTGACATAGACAATTGACATGGATATTTGACATATACATTTGACAATTGATTTAAACATAGACATTTTACATTGTTTGGTTTGGTTTGGTTAAGTGATTAAGTAACGATGCGTGTGTAATATGATACAAACATGGTGGATACGCCGCTGGTACTTCCTATATATAAGTATTTGTATGGTATTACATATCATAGCGTTATTTGAATCATTTCAGTTTGAGACATAGAACATTTTATACAAATAACATACTTTTCACAAGACATTGATTTATAAACAACTTATCTTATGCAAACTCATTTACATGGTTATTCATTTAATCATGCATTATTCTCTTATTTATACTTATCATCCGAACTTATTATTTTTCAAATGATTTACAAAGACAAAGCAAATTACAAGGTTCATGACTAAACATTTTCTTAAACAGAAGTCATGAATCTTATTTTCACAAAACCTATGTACTCGCCAGCATTTCTTTGCTGACCTCGTTTTCACATATGTTTCAGGTATTGTTGGATGATATCGATTGATAAGATGCATGCTCACATAGGACTGGACAAGGCCTTAGTGACTCAATAACAATGATAGACTATGTTTAAATAGTGTATTTAGATTTCCAGACGATGTAATTACTCAATGTTTAATAAAACGAAACACTTTTGATATCCATGGTTATGAAACATTAATTCTGTTGCAACACGCCCCGATGTTTCCGCCGCGATTTGTTGTTTTACGCGGTCGGGGTGTGACAGTTGCAAGCTTGGACTCATACTCCTGCACATAATCCGTAAGTGATCCTCAAGATACCATATCAGGATGTTACCAATATCCTGAGTCAGCATCCCGGGCATGAACATTTATCATATAATCAAGATATAATTTAAGATATTATCCAGGATATGGGCTCAGAATTTCACCCATAACAATCGTGTAGTATGTTTACCATTCGTATGCAATGAGAACCTTTCAGGATCACACCTCGTGCTTCTGCCTTAGAAAGGGGTGTGACAGATTGGTATCAGAGCTGCGATTGTAGTGAACCAGGATTCCTTCTCGAGTCTAGACTACAATCTTTAGGATCCTCTCACGAAAACAATTTTTCAAAAGTTTTCATTGCATAAAACTTTCCGCGACATCCACTACCTGAAACTGTTTTCAAAGAGTCAAGTAAGGACATTACGAGACTTAGGGTGCACTAGGGTAGCACTTATCTTTGACTAAGAATTACTTGCTACTATGTGTATAATTATTTGTATATTAATTAAGTAATAATTAATATATATATATATATATATATATATATACTATGAATAAAATATCATAGGTACACATGTCTTCGTCTGAAAGCAGTGGCCTATCTGAAGGAAGTGACACGATGATGATTGTCTCCGACGACGAGATTTCTTCAGCACAGGAGAAGGTCAGACATGAACACCTCCACCCCTCCATCTCTGACTTCGAGGCCGACCCTGAGATGATAACCGACGATGATGATCTCGATGATGTCTTAGCCTTACCTTTACCCCTCCATGACCAGCTCATCATCGGGACTGCTGAACATCTCGTTGACCCTATTCCCATTCATGCTATTCTTTTCACCGCCATCCCTGGCGAGGACTGGTCTTTCGTTGATGATCTGGTTAATGATGTGGCGACTCCTGTTGTGCCCATTGTCGATGTCCCTTTCGATTCTGATCTTGAGTCTGACGCCGATTCCTTCGATTCGGTGATTTCTTCGGCCATTTTTTATGCTGGACTGAGAGCATATCCGACTGGAGATAATGATGACACTATTTCTGATGTGCCATCCACTCCAACCCGTGTCCCTACACCTTCCCACACTCCCACTTAGAACAGCTCCCTCATCCGTCGAATTCAGGAGCTTGAGGATGAAGTGACCCGTCTTCATAGTTTGATCTTCCCTACACCGCCACCCCCTCCCCCAGCCTATTAGGTACTCTGTTGGAGTAGTATTTTGGGTATGAAGACTGTGTCCGAGCTTGGGTACAACTTGAAGACAAGAACCGCCAATGTGAAGAAAGATATTTTGTCTTTTATATGTATTAAACTTGTACTATGAGTGATGTAACCCTTTTGCATTTTGTTTCTTCGCAAACAATGATGTAACAAGTTGTCCTAATATGTATAAAGACTCGGTGATTATCTTTGTGACACCGAAGTAGTTTGTCATGAGAAAATCATTCGCATTCCTATTGCGGATGATGAAGCACTTATAGTACACGGCCTTCATGCAGTTGATGTGTGACACTTGTGCTCCGTGAACTCACACGATGTAGGACACTATCTTTTATCAAATAAAAAATGTGTTTTGGTCTCAAAAATTTATATATTTTGGTTTTACAATTTCACATTTTGATTCTAGTTCATTTGAAGCTTCAAATCACTTTTTGGAAAGTTAAACGCGAACCGATGCGTAAACATAATCAGTATTAATGTGCAAACACTCCGGAACAGTGACATAGGCTTAACATACCTTAAATAACTTTTTGATAACTTAGAAATAAGTTTTGGAAACTTTGGTGTGTCAAAAACAAGTTTATTCACACTTAGGGACTATTTATGTCAAACTGTGAAAGTCTGCTGATTCACATAATATCGAACATTCCGGAACTTGATCATAAGTTAAACATGCCTTAAATATCCTTCACATAGCTTAGAAATAGGCTTTGAGGTGTTTGGTATGCTAAAATAAACTTTATTGATCAATTGGGACTAAAAGCGTCAAAAAGTGCATAAGTTTGCATTTTCGCGCATATCTTGCGTTCGGAATATATCCGGATATCCAAAAATTTATGTAATCATTAAAATATTTTATCTTAGTGATTGGCATGATAAAAATTCCATTCGTCGCGTAATTTGGATCGTTTTTGCGTTCGTTACGATTTCTGTCGTAATTAACCGAACAACGCAACCGTACGACCAAACGAACAGACATCCGAGATATTTTTTAGCACATTTCAAGTTCCCTATACTTTAACTTCATTTTAGAGCCTTGAAATGGGGTTAAAGGGGCTTAAAAGTGCCAAAAATCAATGTTTTACAAGTGAAGGGACCATTTTTTAAATTTCTAGCAGATACATTGAACTTGGTCCATTTTTGAGGTTTTAATGGTTTTAAGCCAATGGTTTGCACTCTATGGGCTGGAATTTGATGGTTTTAATTATTCCCATGGTTTTGAAAAACCATGTGCCCAAGTGGAGGGCCAAGATCAAAGCACGAAATGCGAGAAACGATCCTAACTGTTCTCCGAAATCTATATATACCCAAGCTCTCATTCCTTTTTTCCTCACACCTTGATTCATTTTGCTCTAAGTTGAGGTTTAAACACTTCATACCTCAGCAAACTTGGATCAAACTTCCTAGCATGGACCCTTTGTAAGCTTCTTTCGTTCCTTTATGTGTTTTTATGCATGAAAGCCAAATAGTGTTTGACTTTCAGCTTTGACCAGTCTATGGTCAACTCGAAGTTCGTTTGAACTTCACAACGTGAGCATAATCATGATGGTTATAGTCCCATGTGACTATACCGACTTATTACCACGTTGATTAGGTGTAGTGACGAGTCATAGTTTCGGTCAAAATACGCGTCTATGCGTATATTGCAACCAAACTATTCTTGGGTATCAAAACCGTTTGTTTAATATCAAACTTGTTTTCTAACTTCGTTAAACATGTTTTAACATGTTTAACTCATCACTTTAGGATTAGTGCTTGTGTAGGGTCGTAAGATAAGTGGTCTAAACAACCGCTTAGACTTTCGAACCCGACCCGTTTGGTCAATCATTAGGATCCGAACAAACACATAATGTGACCATAGTTGTATAGGGAATAACCTTCCGAGGTTATATCTTATGGTCACTTCGTTTAGTTAGTTGTATGATAGGTAGTTTATATGCCTTAGGAAAATAACCAAAATGCCGTTTCCCCATAAATTCATTTTTAGCATATGTAACACATGTTTTGACATCTAAAGTGATTATCTAACATAATTAGATATATTAAGGCATATAATACTTGTCATAGGACTAGTTAGGCGTCTCGAACATGCTTTCACGCGAACGACGCGTTAAAGTGGCATAAGCTACCTTAATGGGTCGTAAGCACTTAGGATTGGTTTCAATTTAGAATGTAGGCTTTGTTAAACCATATCACATGAGTTCCAACACTCATTTGGTTTACAAGACCTAATTCTACCCGATCTTCCGATTTAGGTGTCGATTCCCTAACATAGTATCTGTTACCCTAGGAACCGCTTCAACACTTGAACTCTTGGTCTTTTGAGCTTTGTTATACCCTTTAAACCGGGACTATACGCAACCCCAGGCGAGTACATAGTTCCCCTCTTTTACTATTTTCAATTGTTTTGGGGTGATTCATATATGTAATCGACTTGTTTTCAAAATGTATGGCATATGTGTGTTCACTAAGTGTGTTTATGTGTATTATTTCGATTATGCAAATTTAATGTTTTATCCTTAAGTGATCTACCTATCTTCATAGTTAGATTCATGTAGGATATTTGAAGTACAGTCTTAGATCTTCCTATCTTCATAGTGAGATTTTTAAGAAGTACTTTACAACTCGATGGTTGGTTTTTGTGTAGATTGTTGGTGATTTAGATAACGAAACAAGATAATACAATAAGCACATGGTGGATACGCCGCTGGTACTTCCTATATATAAGTGTGCTTATTTTATTACTTTTCATGGCGTTATCCCGAATCACCATTAGGATTTAGGATTGTTTCAATTCAATGTGACAGAACCCAAAATCCTTATCGTATCTATCTATCTTCATAGGTTGATTCTTGTAGGATGTTTAGAGTACTGATATTGGAGTCCCTGTTTGGATTCATTGTGTACTTTATTGCGTGTTAGGTTAGACGATGTTACGAGAATCCGATCCATGTAGTATCTATCTATCTATCTTCATAGTTAGACATATGTGGGATGTTTAGAGTACTGATATTGGAGTCCTTGTTTGGATTCATTGTGTACTTTAATGCGTGTTAGGTTAGACGATGTTACGAGAACCCGATCCCTGTAGTATCTATCTATCTTCATAGTTAGACATATGTGGGATGTTTAGAGTACTGATATTGGAGTCCCTGTTTGGATTCATTGTGTACTTTAATGCGTGTTTACGAGTTGGTACAAGTTGACGATTATGTGTTTATGTGGTTGAAGAAACACTAGATAAATGGTCGGAACCGAGATATCTAGGGGGTTTGAATCCGCATAAAAAGGTTAGCTCTCTCCCGATTGATTCAGTTGTGACTGATCTTCTTCTCCGAGAACTCTGCAAAAAAGAGCACCGTTAGCCTCGCCAAGGGGAGAAGAGGGTTCTCAACTTGACCCGACTCCGGTGTGAAAATAAGTATTGGTAATGAAGAAGAAGATGTATTTGAGAAGTGTGAGTAATCTGAATTCATACCTGGGTTGTTTCTCATATTTATAGCCGAGAGTCATTTTAGGCGGGAAAACCCGTTAGTGAAAAGTTAACGGAAGATGCTAACCCCGTAAGCGGTTACATTTCCTTCCGTTTAAGTTCTTTGATCCGATGTGAGAGCACACGGATCATGGTCTTGATCAAAGGCTGGGGATTTGCCACGTGTAATGTGATCAAGTGGAGATTACTCTCCAATTGCATGCCTTCGTTGTGATTTCAGGGGTGCCTGTGGTAATGACACGTGTCCAAACGGTTATAACGGTCTAGGTGATGCACGATTGCATTTCTTCTAGAAGATTACTGCTGTAATCTGGTGTGACACCTTACTGTGTGGAAACAGACGAATTAATCCCAAGTCTGGGTAAAATAATATCCAAGTCTGGATATTTGGGTGGAAGTATTGATCTCAAGATTTTTACCCTTTGCTAATGGGAGAAAGCGCAAGGATTTATGTTCTCCTTTGGGTGCGCGATTATAGATTGCTGATTTTTTTCTTCCTTTTGTGAGACCAGTGCGCGGCCGCGCAAGGTTAAAAGGTTAAAAAGCAAGGTTATGGTATGGTCCCAAATACTTATTATGAGGTTTTTGGGACCTTACCCCTTCAAGTCCCCCCAGTCTAGTGTTGTACTTATGCAAATAAGTGGAGCACTAGACTTATGAGAGGGAAATGCTTTTGGGCGCGAGAAATAAGAAATCTTCTATGAGAAGATTGAGTTTTGTTGAAAAAGGGAAAGATGTGACTTTGAAGTCATGCTTTGACGTGTAATGACGTCAGTTGGCAGTAAGAGTGGGTATTTTTCACCTTTGTCTAGGGATTTGTAGTGGCGCTTGTCAGACTTCATTAATGAGGATATGACCCTGGTTCCTGTAGCGCCGTTTGGATGTGATGTATTTCTGACAATTAATGATGAGTAGGTTTCCTCTTCCCCGAGGTTGAGTTCTTTTATATATATGCATTTTCAAGATACATTCTCTTCTGATTGATTTTTATCAAAAAAGATGAAGCGTTCTTACCAAACTCGTCTTCTATTGGATGTTTTTAGGGTTTATTAGGCTGCTGAAGGCCTCATGCTTTTGTCTCGTTCTCCACCTTTAGCTGCTCCTACAGCAAAAGGTCCGTTCCAAACTGTAACTCCGGCAGCTGCTGATTCTGACTGTAAAGTTCTGCAGTACTCGGATGTCGCTGATGATGCTGGCGTTATGCTGGATGCTGATGGCTTGACAGCTCGGTTTCCGATGTTTCAGAAAGGAGGATGCCGGCTGGTATATCAACGCCAGAAAACTCGTTGGTGTGAGCAGGTGTCTGTTGTTGATGATGATTCCGATGCTGGTTAGGTTTTAACCTTAGGACTAGTTCTTCGTCTTTTGTTAATGTTTTTTGTAAATCTGGTACTGAACAATTTTTGAAGATCATTGCTATGATCTTGTTAAGTGTTTATGTTACACTTCTTTTTTGATGATATGTATATTGTGGTATACTACTACTTCCGTTTTTGTTCTTGTATGTTTAGATTACAATATGTTGCATGTGTTTAATTGCCTTTGGATAGGTAGGGTGAATGAGAGATGGTATTGTGCTCATGTGTGAACGTTTGTCCAAAAGGCATGATCGTTTGCCTGATTTAGACTGTTCATGAGGTGTACAATGTTTGACCATTTTGTTTTCGCGCGAACCAAAGAAATTACATGCAATTTGTAATAAACAGTGACATAAGTAAAGATGATGGTTGTTTTGATAAGAGCGCAAGGCTCGTAATACAAGGCATAATAAAGAAATACATTGCCTGTATGTTCTTTCGCTTTTGTAGACTGGCTTTATATGTAACACTAACTGTTGCGCGTTCCAGGTGCGGGGAACTAGGGTCCCGTCGATCCTTTTTAGGGTATATGCCCCTTTGCCTAGGACCTCGTGGATGTTGTATGGCCCTTCCCATTTTGGCGCTAATTTGCCCGGTTTTTCAGCGTTTGAAGCTTCATTGTCGCGCAAGACGAAATCACCGGGGACAAAGGTACATACGCGGACGCGCGCGTTGTAATATTATTCGAGTTTGGATTTGTACCTTGCTTCTGTTATGGCGGCGTTCTCGCCCCTTTCTTCCAGAAGGTCTAAATCCATTCTTCTCTCTTGTTCGTTGTTCTGTTTTTCCATGGCTATCATGAGCGGTGATGGTAAGCCGATCTCGGCTGGGATGACAGCTTCAGACCCATAGACTAGACTGTACGGAGTTTCGCCTGTGCTAGTCTTATGCATTGTTCGATGCGCCCAAAGGATGCTGGGGAGTTCGTCGACCCACCCTCTGCGTGCTGTTCCTAGCCGCGCTTTTATGCCGTCGACGATCTGTTTGTTTATACTTTCTACTTGACCGTTCGCTTGTGAATGCGCGACGGAGGCGAAATTATGTTCGATCTTCATTTCTTTGAACCATTTTTGAAGATCTTCTGAGGTGAAGTTTGTGCCATTGTCAGAAATAATGCGCAATGGTAATCCAAACCTGCAAATGATATGTTCCCATATGAATTTGCGAATTACCATTGTTGTGGTTGAAGCCAAGGCTTTAGATTCTACCCATTTAGTGAAGTAATCGACCGCCACAATGATGAATTTTACTGCGCCTGGCGCGTCAGGGAATGGGCCAACAAGGTCGATGCCCCATTGCTGGAATGGCCAAGCAGACGTGACGGGTATCAGTGGATTCTTTGGTCGGAGCGTCTTTGGTGCATGGCGTTGACAAGCTGCGCATCTCCTTAATAAATCAACTGCATCCATGTGCATTCCTGGCTAGTAGTATCCGGCGTTCATTATTTTTGCTACGACCATGCGCGGTCCCGCGTGTATTCCGCATAAGCCTTCATGGATTTCTCTGACCAGGTATTGGGCATCTGTTTTATCGACACAACCCAATAACGGTCCCATGAATGTCTTTCGGTAAAGGACGCCATCCGCCATTTCGTAATTTATCGCTTTGTGTTGTATTTTTCGAGCTTCTGCCTTTCCTTCCGGAAGTTTTCCGTGTTGAAGGTACAAGATAATTGGAGACATCCAGGATGGATTTCCCATTTCTATGACGCTTACTTGTTTGAGATGAATAGAAGGGTTGGATAGTACCTCTATGAGTACTTCCTTTGCTAAGTGCTTGAAGCTGGTAGCGGCTAACTTGCTCAGTGCATCTGCGTGCTTGTTCTCGCTTCTGTTTATGTGGTTAACTTTGAACGTTTGGAATTGGCTGATTAATATCCGCGCTTGTTCAAGGTATAATGCCATAGCTTCTCCTTTTGCATCATAGTGACCATTAACTTGCTCGGCTACTAGTTTTGAATCGACGTTAGCTTCAAGATTTCTTGCCCCCATTTTTAGCGCTAAGCGAAGGCCCTCTAGAAACGCTTCGTATTCTGCTTCGTTGTTAGTGCTTCGGAAATCTAAGCGTATGGCATATGTGAGTTCGTGATTGTCTGGGCTGATTAGTCGGAGACCTGCCCTTGCTCCATCATCATTGGAAGCGCCATCTGTGTGTAAAGTCCAGACTCTATCGTCAAAAACGGGTATAGGGTTCTGGATTGCTTCGCACTCTTGAACTTTGTTGATGGGAACTTCGGTGGCAAAATCTGCTAGAACTTGCCCTTTGATTGCTGGTCTTGGCCTATAGAAGATATTGTATCCTCCCAGCTCAATGGCCTATTTAGCCAACCTTCCTGCGACGTCGGGTTTGGATAAAATCTGGCCCAAATGATAATTGGTGAGAACTGTAATGACGTGGCCCGAAAAATATCTGCGCAGGCGTCGTGATGCGTGTACTAGTGCAAGGACTAGTTTTTCTATCATCGAGTAACGAGTTTCCGGACCGGTGAGCATTTTGCTTATATAATAGATTGGAGCCTGAATGTTTTCGCGTTCTACCATCAACACAGCACCAACTGCTACTTCCGCAGCAGATAGATATCAAATTAATGGTTCTTTTTCTTTTGGCGCGGTCAGCGTTAGTAGCTGGATTAAACATTCTTTCATTTGTTTGAATGCTGCTTCTGCTTCAGTCGTCCATTGAAAGGGAGTTTTCTTCCCGCAGCTTCGTAGCGTACTGATGAATGGATAAGATTTTGCCGCATGATTAGCCAAGAATCTGTTCAAGGCCGCAGTTTCTTCCCGCAGTTTCGTAGCGTACTTTTTCTGGATTTACTTTAAAGCCATCTCTTGTGACTATGAAACCCAAAAATTTTCCTTCTTCCATGCCGAAGGAGCAATTTGTTGGGTTGAGCTTTAAATTCACGTTGCGCAGAGAGTCGAATGTGCGCTGAATATTGTTGAGCATTGAGTCTTCCTCATGGCTCATGATGACGAGGTCATCCATGTATACTTCAATTGTCTTGCCAATGTCACTATTGAAAATTGTGTCCATTAATCGTTGATAAGTTGCGCCAGCATTGAGCAGGCCAAAGGGCATTTTAGTGTAGCAAAAAATGCCTTTGTCTGTGCGGAACGCGGTTTTATCTTTGTCTTCTTCCTTCATCTGGACCTGATGATAACCTTTGTAATAGTCGAGAAAGCACTTCCATCTGAACGATGCTAGAGAATCGACTTTTTTGTCTATTTCTGGAAGTGCGTAGCAATCTTTTGGGCATGCTTTATTCAGGTCCTTGAAGTCGACGCACATTCCCCATCCACCGCTATGTTTTGTACCATGACTGGGTTGGCAACCCATGTATGGTATTTTACTTCGCGTAAGATTCCCGCTTTAAGTAACTCTGTGTTGGGATTGAACCCTACCAGAGGAACAGATAATGTAAAGCCAAAACCAGCTCACAACAGTGGATTCACAATAAGCAGCGGTTTACACTTTGCTCTCCCCTTGAAAGTGATTTATAACAACTGATGGTCTCTATCTGCTGCTCATATTCAACTGCTGATGTCCTTTCAACTGCTGATGAAAACCCTGAAGTATTCAACACTGCTGGTTCTATCTACTGATGTTAAAGCATTGCCCAGTCAAGGACTGATCAACCTTGAGGAAAGCACTGACATAAAGGGAAGAGCAGTTGTTTAGTAAATTGTTTGTCTTATGTATAGTCAGTGGTTAGGTTAGCAGTGTTTGTGTAAGGTCAGTAGATACAGGTTGTTATGCTGTTAGACGTCGCTTTCATGGTGACGTTAGCTGAGATACCTCAGTGGTTTGGTTTGCCTATAAATGTATCAGTACCCTGTACTGTTACATTTGATTGACTGAGTGAGTTCTTCTCCTCATGTCTAATCCTTTCATCTTGTGTGCAACCAACCTTGGGGCATCAGGCTGAGGGGGAGTATAGTTTGTAAGCTGACTGTAATCTTTTGCTTTGATTTGTAATCTTTTGACTCTATGTGAAGCAATTGTTTATCAAACTATTTTCTCCTTTGATTGTGTTTACAAAGTTTGTTTTCATTTCCGCTGCACCTAACATGTTTTCATATTCATTGATCATTCATTTCAAACAAACAAACACTATCATGAGAGCCTCCGATCCTAACAATTGGTATCAGAGCTTGGACAATCAATTTCGATTTAACAGTCAAATTGACATAACAGTTCGGCTCAAAATTCATTGATACTAAGGTTGGTTGTATTTAGTTGAAAAACAGAGTATCGAGTAAATCATGTTCAAAATGGTTATTCAAAAACTCTGTATATCAACCAAGATGTCATATGACACACAAATTTCACACTACAAGTGAATTCATGCACAAGTCACTCATAGTTTTCAGATCTGAAAACATATCTGTTAAACTATGGGATTATTTCATGTTTTCAAACTTGATTTCAATTGCTGTTGTGAAAATTGTGATGTCATCCTATTAAAATGCTAAAGTATGAACCTCGGATTAACAAAAACCTATGTTCATAAAAAACATTGTTGTCTTGTTAATTCAGAAAGAGGGAATTAAAACTTTAGTCATTCAAATCGCATGTGTTGAAAACAGGTTGAGTTCCTCAAAAGGACAAAATCAACTTTGTTAAAATACATTGAGGAAATTCACAAAAACTCAGAAGTGTGTCTATCTCAAAACTTTTTAAATCAAAAGAAAAGAGTATAAACATAAAACACTTATGAGTCAAAGTTTAGGGTAATAATGGTCATTAAGCAACTATGTGCATTCATCTGTTCAGGAAAAGGTTTTGATTCCAGTGAATGAACTCCAAAAAGGACTAGACAAATGTTTAAAAATATTTCCATGTGTCCTCAGGTTTGCAATCAACTGACAAAGAAAATGGTACCAAACAGTGGTCAAAATGTATTCCAAAAGTTTTCTACCACTGTTCAAAAACCTGTGAGTGATGTGATTATATTCTTTATTGAAATTATACCAGATCTTTTTGATACTATTCTTAGAGAATCCTTTAACCATTTTTTTGTGTTCAAAGGATTTTCTCGAATAACCAGGATATATTATTCATTTTTTTTGGAATAATGTATTTGGAACTTATGCTGGTTTTTGTTGGCAATAGTTTCAGCTCCTGTCAGGATGTAATACCTTATTTTTGTATGGTATTAGTGTCCTCTTAAATGGGTCAAAAGGAAATGGTACATATGTTATGATCATGTCATACTCAGGTTTGCTCCTAAATTTTTATCAAAGGTTGGTTGCAAACTGTGTTTAAATTAATAAGGTACTCATGTGTTAATTGAATATTAAACGAAAATGAGTTGCCTTAGTAAAAAGTTTTCATCATCTGGGGTACTAAACCACTGTCTTTCAAAATTGACATGTGGCAAAACCTTGAATGAAAATCCTCAAAACTGTTGCTGAAACACCTGTCCTTCAGTTCTGTACCATTTACCCTAACCACTGTTTTGTTCCAACGTCTGATCTCTAAACACTGTCCACTGCTGAAAGTTAATCACTGATCCCTCATTTTCTTGAAAAGCACTGATGCTCAAAATCAGTGTCTTATCCACTGATAGTAAAAATCATTCACTGCCCATAATTTTTACCGTTGTAACTACTGATGCTTGATACGTCAGTGGCCCTTAAAACAACTTTTCTCCATACTTCATCCACTCCATCAGTGTTTGACACGTGGTCAGTTTTTAGCCCTCAGATCTTAATAACCGCTGCTACATCAGCGATCATTTTAAAAAAAAAATAAAACCTGCCCTAAACCCCAAACAGGGTTTTACACTGTCGAATTGAATTCCAAAATTCTTTTCTCATAGCAGTTTCCAACCCTTCTTCTCAAAATCTCCAAAATCCTCCTTCATTCTTCTCCGCAAAAATGACAAAATCAAAGTCAAAATCAAAACCAAAACCTAAATCACCATCACCTTCCAAAGAGGTCGCTCAAACGACCGAAGAACCCATCGAAATACCATTCAAACAATCTCACAACTATCTGGGTTTATTCACAAAACCTACTGATAATCACACCTTTGACACCATCATTGATGCATTATCTGCATCAAAGTACAAAACTTTGTTGACAACAAATGCTCCCATCTATCTGCAAACCCAGAGAGAGTTTTGGAAAAAGGCGTCGCTTGAAAAACAAGACGGAAAAGTCATAGCCATTAACTCCTCGATACAGGGAAAAGCGATCAAAATCACACCAAAATCGATATCAGAAGTCTTCATACTCGACGATCAGAACGGTAAAACCTCTTTTGACAAAAACGAGTTAAAAGCTGATTTTCTGAAAAGGGGTTATGCAGAAGAACCAAAGGTAGATACCCTACAAAAGGGTTATTTTCCATCTGCACCCAGGTTTTTATTTCACACACTCTTGATGTGTGCTTCAAATAAAACAACATATTTCAACGAAATACCATTGAAAATTCAAAGCCTGGGTTACGCTATTTTGAATAATAAAGACTATAACTACTCCCAGGATATTTTCAATGACATGGTGAAAAACGTTGAAAGTAAAGCATTTTTACTTTTTCCAAGATTTTTGAGTTATTATTTTGAACAAAAATTTGAAAAGAAAAATGTAAATTTGCTCAAACAAGGTGTTCATTGTCAAATAAAAAGCATAACAAAAGAAACATTTTCTAGGATGATGGCACCAATAAAAACAAAAGCAGGGGTACCTGAGCAGACTTTAGCGGTTACAACTGCTCCTCAGGTATCAGCTGCTGAGCCCACTGCTCCAGATGATCATAGCAGCACTCCCACTGCTTTGAAACCCACACCTGCCACCACTAAAAAGACCAAAAAGAAAACATCCAGAAAACCCACCAATCCCAAAACAAAGGCAACTCTGGAAGAGGAGATCCCAGAGGAAATGCCTGTGACAACACAAAAGTCACCAAAAACCACTGCTGCTACTTCCTCACAGCAGTTGGAAGAAAGATCTCAACCCATGCCTAAAACTCCTCCTGCATCCTCACAAAAGGATCAGGTTGTAAGCACAGGGACACCACACTATGAAGCTCTGAATCCACTTGGATCCATCTTCCTCAGTCCTGATCCCAAGGACATGTCTCTTTCAACTCCCATCCCCTCACCAATCATATTACCACAAACCATGCTACCTTTGTTGCATGCAGCTGATATAGCTCAGACACAAACCAGTTCCTCTCTAACACCTATCACTGAGTGCATACTTCCACAAGTGACTGGCTCTGATGCTACTACTCCTGCTATCCCAGCAACAATTGAGGAGGTTACACCCCCTGAGTTACAAGTAACTCTCGGTGGTAGTTCAAGTGGAGCAGCAACTACAACTGGTGGACCAACAGGTCTCCAGTTGGCCAGTTGTTTCATAAATCAGACTCCCTTGAAGGCAATTTCTTCCATGGCAACTTCGATAACCACCAGTGAGTTGGATCTAACCACTGGCACCATCAAAGGTTTATCAAGTGCTGAAGAAAGAAGTCCCCAGTACCAAGAACAAGGGGCATCAATGGGTGACTTTTGGGACTCAGTTCCTAAGTCAAACATTGATATAACCACTGCTGGTGGGGATTCAGATGATCCTACTAAAGTAGGTGATGATTCAAGATATCAGGAATTGACGGGCAGAGTTGACAAACTTGAAGAATCAGTTGCTGAAATAAAGGAGATGGTGCAAGAGATTTTAAAAGCTCAAAAAGCACAATCCACTGCTGCCCCACCACAATCTGCTGTTCCTGCTCAAGCACCTGCACAACAGGCATTTGCTGCAAATGAGCTATGGAATATATTTCAACCCATGCTTGAAGCACAGCAACAAATGGCTGATAAAAAGCATGCTATTCAAGTACAAATGTTGACCAACATGGTGGAATCAACATTCAAAGACACTCAAGCAGATATAAAGGCTATAAAGGCTAGCATACAACAGACTGCCCATGGTGGAAAAGTTCCATCTTCTATCCTCTTCATGGATACACCCCTGGCAGATAATGCCAAAAAGGGGGAGAAAATCAAGTTGAAGAAAAAGGGATTAGAGGATGGTGTCTTCCTTGAAACTGAAAAAGAAAAAGAAAAACAGGTCTCAAAACCTGTTAGCCAAACAGCTGATACATCAGTAGTTACAAAAATCAAGTTGAATAAAAAGGGATTAGAGGATGGTGTCTTCATTGAAACTGAAAAAGAAAAACAGGTCTCAAAACCTGTTAGCCAAACAGCTGATACATCAGTAGTTACAAAAACTGCTGTCTGTAGCCAAACAGCTGCCATCTCATCAACACACACCACTCTACCACACACCACTACAACCACTGTTCCACCATCATCACCATCTACAACCATATCACCACCACTGCCTCCTGCCATAAAGCAGAAGACAACAGATGTTACAACATCTGTTGTAATGACAGCAGCGGTGGAAGCACCAGTTGTTTCAACCACTGTCAGTCAATCACTGCCACAAACCACTGCTATCCAATCTACCAGCACTGATCCAAAACATCATATGCTTCTTCTTCATTAAAAAGGAGAAGAAATCTCATATCAGATGATGATTCATCACCATCACCACCAACATCACCACTTCTATCCCCTGCTCAAAAGCAGAAGACAACTGCTGACATATCAGCAGTTGTAATGACAACAGATGTTGAGACACCAGTTGTTTCAATAGCTGTTAGTCAGTCATCTTCCACTGTTCCCACCAGTCTTGCATCACAACCTTCTAAGCTTTACAAACGAAAAAGAGAAACAACTCAGGACACTGATGAAAAGTATGATCCTGTTGCTGCTAAGAATCCACTAGAATTAGAAGCTGTGAAAAATGAGATGAAACAATTTTACACTGAAGATGATCCTTCAAAAAGGAAATTTCCTTCTCTCATAGGTTTTATAATTCCAGAAGACATGAATGAATATCTTGAAATGAAAGTAAGACAAGCAAGGATAAGAGCTAAAATTGAATGCAAGAATCAAGGCAATGAAGCTATTTTGAAAAGAAGAGAATTCCTGCTCAACAAGGTTAAACAAATAAAGGAATATGCAAGTGATTTGAACAAGGAAATGTCAAGCATATCTCCTGAAGCAGATCAACGAAATGAATTGAGGAAGGAATATCTTGCATACATAATGAAAGAGAAGTTCTATCCTGCTGAAGAAACAGATTTCAAAGATTGGCCAATAATTGCATTAAAGCATGAGGCAAAAAGAATTGAAAAGGTTAACAATGATCCAAGAAAGAAGAAGACAGCTCCAAATTGGAATAAATACAAGAAGCTCATAGCTGATCTTATTTCTGAATACAAGAGAAAGAAGCAGGAGTTGGTAGATGCAAGAGTGGATACTGCAAGTGCCATAGCAAAATGGACCAAGCAGCAAACAGACGAAGCTTATGAAAGACTTAGGAAAAGGAGGGACACTCCTAAAAAGTCTGACTACAAAAAGCTAAAGGAACAGGTCAAGACCTTTGAAACACAGATCAGCACAGCAGAAGCCTTTGTTACAAGGTTGAGAAAAGAAAGGAAGGAAATGCTGACTGTTGAAAAAGAAAGGCTTAAAGAAGATGATCTGATTGAAGAAGCTACCAAGAAATTGGCTTCAGATAAAGAAAACTTAGCAAAACTACAAGACCTTACCAAAAGGGTGAAAGTAGTAAGCAAACAATCATCAGCAGATATAACAGACAGTGAGTTTGATCAACAACAGAAACAAAAGCTGCTTGACAAAGAAGTTGCAGAAGATATAGCTGCAGCAAACAAAGTCACAGAAGAAGCTTTTAAAAGAATGTCTGAAGTTCAAGATACTGCTTTACAGTTCTTCTCAAGGCCAAATGCATCCAGCTCATCAGGAAATAAATCTCTCCCAAGAAACCCATTTGGTTTAAAAATACTAAAGTGGATGTCTGATCAAAAGACCCACGTATTGACCTTGGTCAGAACCAATGGAGAAGTGAGGAATATATCAAGGAATCAAGCACTAGGCCTGGGTGTTGAAGATCAACTAGATCTCCTTGAGCTTACACTGTGCAGGGATGAAGATGACACAAGTTCCAAGGAATTTGAAGAAGAATTTAAAAGACATGTAAGGGAACTTCTGATGAGGAATAAAGATCCAGAATAATGACAGGTTTTGGCATTATCTGTTCCAGGGGGAGATTGTTGGGATTGAACCCTACCAGAGGAACAGATAATGTAAAGCCAAAACCAGGTCACAACAGTGGATTCACAATAAGCAGCGGTTTACACTTTGCTCTCCCCTTGAAAGTGATTTATAACAACTGATGGTCTCTATCTGCTGCTCATATTCAACTGCTGCTGTCCTTTCAACTGCTGATGAAAACCCTGAAGTATTCAACACTGCTGGTTCTATCTACTGATGTTAAAGCACTGCCCAGTCAAGGACTGATCAACCTTGAGGAAAGCACTGACATAAAGGGAAGAGCAGCTGTTTAGTAAATTGTTTGTCTTATGTATAGTCAGTGGTTAGGTTAGCAGTGTTTGTGTAAGGTCAGTAGATACAGGTTGTTATGTTGTTAGACGTCGCTTTCATGGTGACGTCAGCTGAGATACCTCAGTGGTTTGGTTTGCCTATAAATGTATCAGTACCCTGTACTGTTACATTTGATTGACTGAGTGAGTTCTTCTCCTCATGTCTAATCCTTTCATCTTGTGTGCAACCAACCTTGGGGCATCAGGCTGAGGGGGAGTATAGTTTGTAAGCTGACTGTAATCTTTTGCTTTGATTTGTAATCTTTTGACTCTATGTGAAGCAATTGTTTATCAAACTATTTTCTCCTTTGATTGTGTTTACAAAGTTTGTTTTCATTTCCGCTGCACCTAACATGTTTTCATATTCATTGATCATTCATTTCAAATAAACAAACACTATCATGAGAGCCTCCGATCCTAACACTCTGCCACTTGCTCGTCCATGGCTTTTGCTTTTTCTTCACTAAAGCTGCGCCTCCCCTGAGCAACAGGTTCCGCGGATGGTTTGATGTTCAAACAATGTTGCGCGATGTCGCGTGGGACTCCAGTCATGTCTGCTGGGCACCAAGCAAATATATCTTTGTTGTTAGACAACAATTCTTTCAGTTGTATGCGTGTTGCCGGTGAAATGGCTTGTCCTAGCAGAATGGTCTGCTCTGGGTATTCGTTGTTCAGGACCCATTTCTCAGGCTCGTTTGATGCCGAAGGTTTGACTACCTTTGCTGGTGGCTCGTCGTCCACGTACATGACTTCTTTGCTTGAGTATAAAATTGCAACTCCGGTTTCTGTTGGAAATCCGCAAGCAGCATGTGGGATGGAAGTGATCATGCTGAATTCTCTTTGTGACCTTCTTCCGAGCAGGACATCATGACGTGATGTTGCCGGCATGACCATGAAATTGACTGTAACTGTTCGTGAATGTTCGCCATCTGACAAAGTCACAGGGAAAGCGATTTGTCCTAATGGGAATACAGCTTCATTGCAGAATCCGGTGAGGGGAAAATCGACCGGTTCTAGACGTGCTTTATCATCTGGGTCAAGTTGTTTAAAACACTGTTCGTATATGATGTCCATCGAACTTCCTGGATCTATAAACATATAGTCTGTCTGGTAATGACCGAAGATACCAGTAATAATCACTGGTCATTCTTCCTGAGGGCCCCCAGGAACAACAGGAAATACAACTTGCTGTTCTCTCCAATGTTGATCATAGTTTCGTTTATTTGGCCTTCGCGACGGACCTCCTTGGACCATGTGTATTTGTTTAAGTTTCTGATAACTGTTATAGCTGGATTGTATTTTAATGGTACGACTAGATTGGATGTCCCCTCGACGTGGTGTTGGTGGGTCCAATACTGTAGTGTTGATTTCTTCTCCAGATCTGATGTTCGGGGAATCAGATCTGGCGATTTGTATGATGATTGTGTCTAAAGCAGCTTGGCATCTGGTAAACCAATGTTTTGGGGATCCTTCTTTTTGTGAATTGTTTCCGACATTCGGTCGAGGACCGACTTGTCGATGAGATGATGAGTTTTCTGCCATACTGAAGTTGAAATTGAAAGGAACTGAATCGAAACGAGATGAAAACTAGAAAAACAGAGGAATCGGTGGGCGCCAATGAAGAAACACTAGATAAATGGTCGGAACCGAGATATCTAGGGGATTTGAATCCGCATAAAAAGGTTAGCTCTCTCCCGATTGATTCAGTTGTGACTGATCTTCTTCTCCGAGAACTCTGCAAAAAAGAGCACCGTTAGCCTCGCCAAGGGGAGAAGAGGGTTCTCTCCTTGACCCGACTCCGGTGTGAGAATAAGTATTGTTAATGAAGAAGAAGATGTATTTGAGAAGTGTGAGTAATCTGAATTCATACCTGGGTTGTTTCTCATATTTATAGCCGGGAGTCGTTTTAGGCGGGAAAACCCGTTAGTGAAAAGTTAACGGAAGATGCTAACCCCGTAAGTGGTTACATTTCCTTCCGTTTAAGTTCTTTGATCCGATGTGAGAGCACACGGATCGTGGTCTTGATCAAAGGCTGGGGATTTGCCATGTGTAATGTGATCAAGTGGAGATTACTCTCCAATTGCATGCCTTCGTTGTGATTTCAGGGGTGCCTGTGGTAATGACACGTGTCCAGACGGTTATAACCGTCTAGGTGATGCACGATTGCATTTCTTCTAGAAGATTACTGCTGTAATCTGGTGTAACACCTTACTGTGTGGAAACAGACGAATTAATCCCAAGTCTGGGTAAAATAATATCCAAGTCTGGATATTTGGGCGGAAGTATTGATCACAGGATTTTTACCCTTTGCTAATGGGAGAAAGCGCAAGGATTTATGTTCTCCTTTGGGCGCGCGATTATAGATTGCTGATTTCTTTATTCCTTTTGTGAGACCAGTGCGCGGCCGCACAAGGTTAAAAGGTTAAAAAGCAAGGTTATGGTATGGTCCCAAATACTTATTATGAGGTTTTTGGGACCTTACCCCTTCAGTGGTAGTTGTGATTTAGATAACGAAACGGGTATAATAAAATAAGAACATGGTGGATACGCCGCTGGTACTTCCTATATATAAGTGTTCTTATTTTATTATTCTTGTAGCTTTATCTGGATCACTTTAGGAATTTGTGTACAATTGTTTCAATGTTCGATTATCAAAATCTTTGTGGAATCTCCCATATTTTTATATGTTAGATTCTTAGAAAGATATCTGAAGTATTATCATGACTCATTGATTTGATTTATATAATACTTATATAAGTTTTGATTTAATTCAAAACAATTATTATTAATCCTTGATTGGATTCCTAATAACATATTAACAAGTTTTTACGATGGTTTAATCGAGATTTCAATGTAAGGCATAAAATGACTTAGTAAATATCATAATGCCATATATAAACCTATTTTGTCACGAGTTTTCACAATTAAGATTATAATACCAAATGTTTTGCCATTTATTTGGCTAATAAAACCTATGTATTCGCCGGCATTTTTATGCTGACTGTTTTCGCATATGTTTCAGGTTTTCGACTGTTCAAGCATGCAACGCATAGGATTGCATACGGGCCTTAGTGTCACACCCCGACCACGTAAAACATCAAATCGTGGCGAAAACGTCGGGGAGTGTTGTAACAGAATTATTGTTTCACAACCATGGCAATTAAAGTTATGTTTTATTTATAAACCAAAGGATTAGATTGTCTTAAACAAAAGAGAAACAAGAGTACATCTCAAAATTAAACTAGTTCTAGCTTCATTTTTAAGTCACTAAGGCACAGGTCCACCCTAGTATGTCACGATCATCCTATGCAACAGCTCCTGAAAACACATGTGAAAATAGGTACGTCAGCATAAAAATATGTCACACCCCTTTCTGCGGCGGAAGCACGAGGTGTGATCATGAAAGGTTCTCATTGCATACGAAGAGTAAACATACTACATGCTCAAAAATATCTTCAAATATTACATTACTGAAAACATATGTTAAGTGTTTACAACACGAGATATCATATTGTCTTAAAAGTCACAACTTTATTTAAAGATAAACACAAGCGACATCCACGAGCGTAAGCTAGACCACGCGCACATCCATCCTAGTTACCTGAAATACATGTGAGTTTTTGGAAAAACGTCAACATAATGTTGGTGTGAATTCATGCAGCTTTGTATTTCATGTTTGTATACTTTGTATGAAAACATAGTTTGTGAGTAAATCAAGTTTTCATATGTAAATCCAGTTTCATGTGTACACCACGTACATCTGTATAATTCAATTTCTTCTTGAGTACCCCACGTACTCAAGTTTAATTCTCATTCTCTTGAGTACCCCACGTACTTCAAGTTATTTATCAATTCTCTTGAGTACCCCACGTACTTCAAGTTATTTATCACTTTTTGTATGGTATGAATTTTATGTAAATACAGTATTTCTGTACTTATCAGATTGTTAATGGGTTGCAAGGCCATTAAACTGTGACACGTCATAGGAAGTCACCAAACCTAAGGCATTTAATTGGTATATTCTGAGACACAAAAGCACCACTCGATTCTCGCCCCGACCGAGTGTGAGGCTGCCAGGCACCTGTTAGATCTAACCTTTTGTTCTGCGGTCTGAATGTATACGTTGATTAATGGTGCTTCTGTACCCTATTCGTGACACTATTTCTCATAACGCATCCTACTTGGTTCTCATCCTCACCAAGCGCGTTTCTTGTTATCATTTCTCATAGCGCCTTATACTTGGTTCTCGTCTCACCAAATGCGCTTCTCATATTCATATATTTCGTCACACTTGGTTCTCGTTCTCACCAAGTGTACTTCTTGTATTTATATCATACCATTTATAAATATTGTACTTTTGTACATGTATTTCACCCCCGAAGTTATAAAAACTGAAAACAGTTAAAGAGAAAAGGGGGAAGCATGAACTCACAACTTTGCGTTCCTGGCGTCGTAAACTCCACCGGATTTGCTTAATTAACGTCGTACCCTATACGCGTTTTCTTAACGTTAGTCACTAGACTTGCGTCGCACAAGTACAGTCACTCTCTTTTATACATGTTCTTGTGTTAAAAATATTCTATATTTTTAACTACGTATCTTACTTATATTATTTTCTCCAAAAATAAATATAAGTCTTTTGTGTTTTGCACTTTGCACCCGAATTATGTATCTTGTGTTTTGTATGTGTATTTCTATATTTCTACTCCTCATGAGTGTTTAGTGTATTTTTAAGTCTTAATACACTAGCACGTATAACACATACTATATACACTTAGCACAAAATTTGGTGATAAAATAATATATATTTTTCTCTCAAAAATATATACTTATTATCCATTTTTATTCTTCAAGAAATCACCATTTCTTATCATCAAAAGTTAGGGAAACCTTGTTAATGCTTTTAAACACATTTTTAGGGAATAAGTTTCTCAAAAACTTACATTTTTCTAAGTGTCAAAATTTATAAAAATTTTGACAGAGTTTCCCCTAAAAATGGAGGTTTCCCACGTTTTCAAAATGTGTGTTTATTTTCTTTTAAATCATCATCAATCATCAACAACAATTATCAACAATAATCGTCAACAATAATCACTAATTTCATGAACTTGCATATTTACAAAAATGTGTAGTAACTTACTAGCACATTTAGTAAGTCTTGTTATCTTTAAAAATAAGTTTAATTTCTTAAAAACTTTATTTTTAAAGAATATGAAGTTTTACAACTTCTAGTCGGTTTTTACGAAAACTATTTCTTCGTTAACACTTTTGTTACTCAAGTATCCATATATTTATTTGTCCACAAAAACCACTCTTGTTTGTGTAAGACCCGGTTTAGAACATGTGATTTCTTTAAAGTGTGGTTCTTCAAAAATACCACTTGCAGATACGTAGATCCGCTAGTTTTAAACACCAATGTACAGGTTAAATTACTTTTACACAAGTAAAATATTTTACACAAGTTCATGTCTTTAGTGTGGTAGAGTTTCGCCTTTTAACCCTTGTAGTAACCAAAAACGAGCTTATGTTAAGATCAACGATCTTACCAAACCGGGTTAAACGATGATCCGAGCTACCACATCGTAGATCGGGTCTAGATAACCATATATTTCAAATACTACAACTTTTACACATCACATATACTATTAACCACCATTTTTAGAGTTTTTACTAGACTTTAGTGCTTCAAAACGTATGTTATTGATATTTAACCGACAATATTCCTTTTAACCACCTTAGATAAGCTTAAAAACAAGTTTTAAGTGTTATACCTCTAGCTCAAGGCTAGGGAAGATCTTTGATGAAAAATGGGTGGATAAAAGCTAACGGTAGAGGTCCTTCGTGTTCCGCTTGCTCCGAGGCTCCTAATACGCGATCCTTGAAGTGTGAATGATGTTGGAATGTAGTGATCAAGAGCCGAAGGTGGGTGTATGGGGCTGGGGTGGTTCGGCCGAGAGCTAGGAGGGAGGGAGAGAGTATGTGAAAGTTGGTGTTTAGTGATGAAGATTATCTCATGTAATCTCTAGTATTTATAAGCAAATTAGAGTGTTATTACCCAATGGTCCATGTGTCTCATTGATATTAGACAATAATCCCTATACAAATCAACCAAGTACTTGTGTGTTCCCCTAGTTATGGGGCCGGTTAGGGTATGGGGGGGTTGGTTCGATTTAAACTAGTTAGTTAGGGGGTTTAGTTTAGTTAATTAGGTTAACTAAGTATTTAACTTAGTTAGTTGCATGTTATGTGTTATGACGGGTGTTAGGGTAATCAGGGACCCTAACTGGCTCAGAAAAATATAAATAGTGAAAATACTAATATTTTCATGTTCCGGGTAAAGTCCGGTTGTTCGGTTACACACCGATTCGTTAAAGTGCTAAATTACACTTTTTAGTGTCGTTTAAGTACCTTCCTTGTACTCTTTCAATTCCCAACACTTAGGGAAATATTCTGGATAATAAAACGACATTTCTGCATAATATTTATATGTTCAAATGCTGAATTATTGCTGATTCGTATAAATTCTGCACTTAAAGTGCGTTTCGGGTGCTTTTTAGTGCATATTTTTGCTTTCGCAATGTCCATAAATTAAACCCTTACACATACTCTAGGGTTTTAATGTATTTTTGTCGTCGGACCTACACCTAGGCCTCAATTCTGATGTCTAACTGCTTTCTGCAGTTCTGTTGACACATTGTGTCTTACCGGTGAGTTTACTATTATTCTGACGCAACGCTCTCGTTTATGCATAAAGCAATATTTTGTAGTATACAACATGCATGAATTCACTTGTTTAATCATGTGTTCAGACATTGTTGACACTTAAACTCATAATTGCAGTCATTAAGCAATAATTAATGTGTACGGAATTTACCGGTTTGTGCCAGTTGTCACAGTCTCCCCCCGTTAAAAGAATTTCGTCCCGAAATTCAGACTGAACTAACTCTCGCTGGAGTCTTCTTGAATAGGTGGGGATACTTTTTCTTGAACTAGTCTTCACGTTCCCATGTGTACTCGGGTCCGTGCTTAGAGCTCCAACGTACTTTGACAAGTTTCACACTGCTCCTCCTGGTCTTGTTGACTTTCCAGTCAGTAACCTCAACGGGTTGTTCTGTAAATCGGAGGGCTTCATCAATATGCACTTCATCCAACGGGATGGTCACGTTTTCTTGCGTTGGACTCTTCTTCAGGTTGGATACATGAAACGTATCATGTACTCCATTAAGTTCTTCCGGTAACTCCAACTTGTATGCCACGGTACCAATTCTTCTCAATATTCTGAATGGTCTGATGTATCGTGGATTCAACTTTCCACGCTTTCCAAATCTGACTACGCCCTTCCATGGTGAGACTTTTAACAACACTTTGTCTCCCACCTTGAAATCTACCGATTTTCTATTTGGATCCGCGTAGCTCTTTTGTCGCTCTCGAGCCGCCTTAATGCGCTCTCGGATCTGCGCAATCTTGTCGGTTGTCTCTTGTACAAGTTCCGGACCAACCATACGTTTATCTCCGGCATCTGCCCAACACAGGGGCGATCGGCATTTGCGGCCATACAGAGCTTCGAACGGCGCGGCTTTTATGCTCGTATGATAACTGTTATTGTAGGAAAACTCAACTAAAGGTAGGTGAGTATCCCAGCTGCCGCCTAGATCCATGACACATGCACGAAGCATATCTTCTAATGTTTGTATAGTCCGTTCGCTCTGGCCGTCTGTTTGCGGTTGGAATGCCGTGCTCAGATCTAACTGAGATCCAAAGGCTTCCTGAAATGATTGCCAGATTCTTGAGACAAAGCGTCCATCTCTGTCTGAAATAATTGAGATTGGCACTCCATGACGTGCCACAATTTCTCTTAAGTATATCTCTGCAAGCTTTCCAGTGTTATCCTTTTCTCGGATTGGTAGGAAATGCGCAGACTTCGTCAATCGATCAACTATTACCCATATCATATCGTGCCCTCTCGGGGTCCTGGGTAATTTCGTTGTGAAGTCCATCGAGATTTGTTCCCACTTCCACACGGGAATCTCTGGTTGCTGTAGTAGGCCGGACGGTTTCTGATATTCGGCCTTAACCTTCGCACAGGTTAGGCATTTTCCAACATAGACAGCAACGTCGCTTTTGAGTCTCGGCCACCAATAGTACTCTTTCAAGTCTTGGTACATCTTGTCCGATCCTGGATGGATCGAATATCTCGATTTGTGGGCTTCATTAAGGATGACCTCACGTATGCCACCACAGAGTGGAACCCGGATACGCTTCTTGAAGTATAAGGCTCCCTCTTCATTTGGCACCATGTAATTCAATGCACCCTGGAGGTATTCAGCTTTACGGTTCTCTTCTTTAAGAGCTTCTTGTTGTGCATCCCGAATGCGTGCAGTGAGGTTCGTTCGAATCGTCATTTCCAATGCTCGAACCCTTAGGGTCTTAACCCTTTCTTTTCGGCTCAACGCGTCTGCTACAACGTTCGCCTTTCCAGGATGGTACTTAATCTCACAGTCATAATCATTCAGCAGCTCGACCCAACGTCGCTGGCGCATATTCAATTCCTTCTGATCAAATATGTGTTGTAAGCTTTTGTGATCTGTGAAGATTGTACATTGAGTACCATATAAATAATGTCGCCAAATCTTCAAGGCGAATACCACTGCGCCCAACTCTAGGTCGTGAGTGGTATAATTTCTTTCATGAACCTTCAGTTGTCTTGAAGCGTAAGCGATGACTTTTTGGCGTTGCATGAGCACGCAACCCAAGCCTTGTCGTGAGGCGTCGCAGTATACCACGAAGTCTTCAGTGCCTTCGGGTAACGATAGTATCGGTGCATCGCAGAGCTTGTTCTTAAGTAGCTGAAAGGCTTCTTCTTGTTTGTGACCCCAGTCGTACTTCTTGTCTTTCTGAGTCAGGGTCGTTAGCGGTTGAGCTATCTTCGAGAAATTCTCAATGAATCGCCGATAGTAGCCCGCTAAGCCCAAAAATTGACGAACTTCAGTTGGGGTCTTGGGAGCTTCCCAATTCTTTATTGCTTCTATCTTGGACGGGTCTACATGAATGCCTTTCTCATTCACCACGTGACCAAGGAATTGTACTTCGCGAATCCAGAATTCGCATTTCGAGAACTTTGCATAAAGTTTCTCTTTCTTCAGTAGCTCCAAGATGGTTCTGAGATGTTGCTCATGTTCTTCTTTCGTTCGCGAGTAAATCAGGATATCATCGATAAATACAATCACGAATTTATCGAGATATGGTTTGCATACGCGGTTCATTAGGTCCATAAAGACCGCTGGTGCATTCGTCAGCCCAAACGGCATCACCAGAAATTCGTAGTGCCCATATCGCGTTCTGAATGCAGTCTTTGGTACGCTTTCATCTTGGATTCTCAGCTGATGGTATCCAGATCGAAGGTCGATCTTGGAATAGTAGCTTGATCCTTGCAGTTGATCAAACAAGTCATCAATCCTTGGTAGCGGATACCGATTCTTGATTGTGAGCTTGTTCAATTCCCTGTAATCGATACACATCCGTAGCGTTCCATCCTTCTTCTTCACGAACAATACTGGAGCTCCCCAGGGTGAGAAGCTTGGCCTTATGAATCCTTTATCCAACAACTCCTGGAGTTGTGTAGATAATTCTTGCATTTCGGAAGGAGCAAGTCGATAGGGTGCCTTGGCTACAGGAGCAGCTCCTGGAACCAAGTCTATACGGAATTCGACTTGTCGTTGCGGAGGTAATCCTGGCAGATCTTCGGGGAACACATCAGGAAATTCCTTCACCACAGGAATGTCTTCGAGTTTTGGCTCCACAGCCATCTTGTCTATAACGTGTGCTAGGAAAGCGACACATCCTTTCCTCAAGCACTTCTGTGCCTTCATACAGCTGATGATTCGAAGAGGCGCGTCTCGTTTTTCCCCATGTACAATGAGAGTTTCATCATTCGCTAGAGGGATGCGAATGATTTTCTCATGACAGATAACTTCAGCTCTGTTCTTGGACAACCAGTCCATTCCGACCACTACATCGAAGCTACCCAATTGAATAGGCAAGAGATCGATGCTAAATTTTCGTTCGCCAAGTTCTAGTGTGCAGCCTCTAACAACTTCGCCCGATTCAACAAGTTTACCATTGGCTAGTTCTATGGAATAAGGAATTTCTAATCTACTAGATTCTATTCCGAGTATGCGTTTAAATTGTGACAACCCTCATAATTCCATGTATTCCGTACAATTTATTAATAATAATTAATGTGCTTGACGACTGTGTGGAATTACTTAGCTGCTTCCTGATATCTGTGCTATATTTACATGTGCATGCTGACACACTAGTAGTGTACAGAAAAGTCGTTAAATAGTCTGTTATGACTTCCTGAGTGTTAAGAATTAAAAACGTTGCAAAAATATATAAGTAGGACGCTTTACGGATTAATTAAGCAGTTTAGCGGAACAGTGTCAAACCGAACAACCGGACTTAACCCGGGACATAAAAATATTGTCATTACCATTGTTTTTCTTTTTCTAAGCCAATTAGGGTCCCCGAATACCCCAACACCCGCTACAATACATAACACACTAGTAGTTAGTTTAAACTCCTAACTAAACTAAATATCACCTAACTATCTAGTTCAAACCAAACCATATTGCCCCCCCCCCCCCCCCAACCGATCGGTTCCCCCATGTGAGACACACCTACACATTCTTGATTATTTTAATAATCATGTTTAGTATCTTGAAGACATATTATATGATGGACAATGAGGAAATTGGATTATAAATAAACCCATGAGATAAGCTTTCTCTTTCATCACAACCTCAACCCAACAAGCTCTCCTTCTCCTCTCTTTCTTTGAAATCAGCAGCCCCATCATCACCACACCACCACCATTACTAGATCACCTTCAAGCATTTTATAAGCACACAAAGGTGTTAGAAGGTCGACAACTAAGCTCGGTGCTTTCAGAAGTTCTAGAACCACTCTAGAATCCTTTTATCCACCACATTTGCATCTTATTTCTTCCCTAGCCTTGTGCTAGTGGTAAGTGTTCTAAATCACTATCTTGTTCTTGATTTTAGTGGTTAACAGATGTTTGTATGATGATATATGAAGAACACACAAGAACATGATATAAAGTCTTGAACATAAGTGTTTAATGATGGATAAAGAAAAGATATGTGTGTAAATCTTATAAATCCTACATAGTTGTGATTATCTGGTGATTTGTTAGTTAATATTGATGATTGATGATTGTTGCAGTCACTAAACTCGTTAACGGAATCAATCGAACACGATTTAGAAGGTTAAACACTAAAAATCAGAATCTGTCCAAGTTTTACAGCCAACTTCAGTTGGCTGTAAACGGGTCATAACTTAACGAAAAATGTATTTTCTGAAGTCTATGTTGATGTTTTATGAAACACGGTTCTAATGGCACCGGAATCGTAATTTTTGGACTCCGTTTACTATTTTTAAAGTGTTAATTTGTAACAGCAACTTAAGCTGAATTTTGACAGCAATAAATGGGTGTCATACTTTCAGTCATAACCTGAGTTTTGTGATGAGTCGGACCATGAAAATTTTACTGTAGATGACAACTGAAGTATTTGTAATTACCCGACTGGAATTTCGCAAATCGGACTTACGATGAATTTTTAATAAATTGTTTCGTGGACTGTGGTCAGAAATACATAAATCTGAGTTCAGTCCCGAATATGAATTTTTATAAAATATTGGTAATGAACCGGACCCCGATATTTTTACACAATAAAATATGGAATGTTTATGACATCCTATAAAAATTTGGGAATTTTTGGAATAATCTAACTATTTTATTTAAATGTCCGAAAACAGCCGGTTTTGAGTATTAATGCTGAATTGACATAAGTTGTGACTTGCGTGTCTAAATGTTGAGTATGCTATCTGTGAATGATTTCACATGTTATATATGTTATGTGCATTATCGTATGTTTGATTTTGAGTGGGGAATGGACGGGAAACTTAGATGGGCATAAACCGTTACAGTGATGCATGTTGTGTGATAGATACGTGTAGGAACTTTGTGTTCTATTTGAAAGCCACTAAATGACTAACTGGTAAATCATACTAGGACGTGATTGACCGACCTTGACTGTTAGCTATATTGAGAATCTAACCGAGCAAACCGAGGTGAGTTCACACACTTTCTAAGGCATGGGATTCCCGGTGGTTTGGGAATGGGTTAAAGAATTAAAACTAAATCTACATATCCTCCTTGGGTAGGATATGTACGGCCATCCTCCAAAGATTGGATGCCATTATTAATCCTACGAATTCTCCTGGTGCAGAATACGTACGTTGTAGTCCTCCTGGTGCAGGAAAACAACCTTAAAACTAGCTAGACAAAACTCTATCATGAAGTCCCTCAATTTATATCGACTTAATCGCCGAGGCCAATGGCGAGCGGGTCATTAGTTAATAGCGCTATTAGGTTTAACAAACCTCACACCGTGCCAGTCGGACGGGCGTGTACTAATGGACTATGGCAGGTTGTCAGTGATGATAGACACTGATATAGGGCACAACTTATTGCGTAGCAGTCGATATCATACCGTCTAGTAGTTCAAACGGGGAAAGCCCCCACTAATTATGGATACGGTTTGGGTAAAGAAAAAGGAAATGGTTAAACATACTTTCAACTTCGGGGTAACCCCCACGGCAAATAAGCCAACGAAAGTCAAACCATGTTTTTCAGAAACAACTTAAAAACCAAACAACCAAACGTGAACTCACTCAACTTTGTTGTTGACTCGTTGTTACATGCCTTACAGGTCGCTAAATGCTTGGAGCTTGCACGGGGAAGGAGTCGTTGTGGTGTACGGACTGTTATGTTCCGTGCTTAATGTTTAAATCCTTATGAACTTACTAAACTTGTGTTTTGAAACTTTAACTTACGAACTATGGACTTATGCTTTTGAACTCACGTTTATGCTTCCGCTGTTTAAACCAAACAAGGTTAACTAGCTTTGGTCACCAATCGTATTATGTTTGGTTTTATTTACTTAATTGGGTTGTTCAATATGATTGGTGGCTCGATCCTGGTCACGTCACGCCTCCAAGCGGTGATACCCCGCATGGTGGATTTTGGGGGTGTGACAGATTGGTATCAGAGCCATTGGTTATAGTGAACTTGGTTTTAAAAGGGAAAAGTTTTTGATAAAACCAGACTATAACCAGTACAATGCTCAACGATCCACAACGACGCTTCGCTCCACGTGCAAGACTCAACACACTAGGTGGTATGATTTAAGTTTATGTTTCTTACTTGCTAGTTTACTTTTGTCCGGTGTGGTGTATATGATGTGTTTATTTAGGGTAGTAGCGTGTTGTCTATTGGCCCTACTGCGTTCTTTATGATATGCAATTGTTTACTTGAAATTTGACAAGTGATGGTCAAATTCTTTTCTGATTTCTCGTCACCCCGCTACGACAACTGTTTATGCATTTTATCTATTTACACGCTTAATTCGACATGACGTCACCATCTGACCCTCCGTACATTCGGTTTGTACGTCAACATTCACAAAGACCAGACCTGGCTCAAACGAACACGGGTTTTGGAGAACTATACCCACGCATCCCTGTTGACGGACCTCATCATCTCCACTGGTCGTCGTTACCAGAAACGAAGCAGCCACAGTTACGCGCGTTCGTCGCTTTGCAACTCGCAACCCTACCAACCAAACTCTATTTTGGAAAAGCGATATACTTCCGTGATCGTAATGCAATGAACTTCCCTTTTTGGGGCATGCCGCCACACCTCACTACTAGAATTGCTTCTAAGCGACATATTACTTGGTCGAATTCTTCCGTTATTGGTGGACCCCTGTTTTCGCTCGATTCTTCGCATGAACCTCATTAATTCCCTGTTTCTTCGATTGGCAATTGATTTAACGAAACGCCAATAACCACACCACTATTCCCACCGATCACAAGATTTCCCCATTACCTTATTGGTTGGTTAATGCTTCTTCTACTTGATTTACCCCCTTCGTAAACCCAACCTAGCGAATGGATGCCCTTACTGATGAGATAGTCTTCAGAACGTTCGAGAGCGGAGATATGGATCACTCAACCTACAAGCGAACACGATAATCTATAAGCTTACCTGATCCACCTTACACTATAAGAAATCGTATTATTCCATGACAGTCTTCTTAAATACGCGGAATCTTTACACTAGCTTTTGTACCTACACATGATTATTGGTTTATGTTATGTCTAATTTCTACCAATTGCTTAGACCAAACCGTCATTCTCTTACCACAGTGACATTTCGCTCTCGCTCCACCATGCAAAGACACTGAAATGAACACCCTCTAGCATAGAAAGTTTGGAAGGCTCGACTCTCAATCCTCGGTGATCACTCCTTGAAATCTTTAGAGTGATGCAAAGAACGATCCCAACGCAGTAATGGGTAAGTTCCTTCTGGACGACTTCTTTGTTACTGTTTCATTTGATTCGGGTGCCGATACTAGATTACGTATCCTTAAAAGTTAGTCAATTGCTTAAGCGCACTCTAACACTCCTGAACACCAAACACACGGTAGAACTAGCCAACGGTAAAAGTCTTGAAGCCACACACATAGTTAAAGGTTGTAACCTCGTCTTAGCTGGTCAGACTTTCCCTATCGATCTTATTCCTATCACACTTGGTAGTTTCGACGTCGTTATTGGGATGGATTAGCTATCTCATCATCAAGCGAAGATTGTTTGCAAGGAGAAAATCGTCCGCATTCCTCGTTCTGATAAAGAACCCCTCGTGATTCGTGGCGACAAGAGTGGCGCTGTCGAAGGCATCATCTCCTTCCTTAAGGCCCAGAAGTGTTTGCGAAAGGGCCACACTGCCATTCTGGCACTCGTTACTGACACATCCACGGAAGAGAAGAGAATTGAAGACATTCCTATAGTACGCGACTTTCCTGAGGTATTTCCTGAGGAATTACCTGGTCTTCCGCCTCACCGCCAAGTTGAATTTCAAATCGAGCTAGCTCCTGGAGCAGCGCCAGTAGCTCGAGCACCATATCGTCTAGCTCCATCAGAACTCGAAGAACTGTCCACACAACTACAAGAACTCTTGGAAAAGGGTTTTATACGTCCTAGCTCTTCGCCCTGGGGAGCTCCAGTCTTGTTCGTGAAGAAGAAAGACGGTACCTTCAGGATGTGTATTGACTATCGCGAACTTAACAAGGTAACGGTGAAGAATCGTTATCCTCTTCCACGTATTGACGACCTATTCGACCAACTGCAAGGGTCGAGCTATTACTCCAAGATTGACTTGAGATCGGGATACCATCAGCTGAGAGTCCGAGATGAGGACGTCTCCAAAACAGCATTCAGAACTCGTTACGGCCATTACGAGTTTCTTGTTATGCCATTCGGGCTGACAAATGCGCCAGCGGTCTTCATGGATCTCATGAACCGAGTGTGCAAGCCTTACCTGGATAAGTTCGTTATTGTGTTCATCGACGATATCCTGATCTATTCTAAGAGTCAGGAGGAACACGAGCAGCATCAACAAGTTATGCTGGAACTTCTTCGAAAAGAGCAGTTGTATGCCAAGTTTTCGAAATGTGACTTCTGGCTCCGCGAAGTCCACTTTCTAGGCCATGTGGTAAACAAGGATGGGATTCATGTTGATCCATCCAAGGTTGACTCAATCAAGAACTGGCCTGCACCCCGCACACCAAAAGAAATCCGCCAATTCTTGGGTTTGGCAGGATATTACAGAAGATTTATCAAAGACTTCTCCAAGATTGCGCAACCTCTCACTTCACTGACTCAGAAGGGGTGATGCACAAGAGTCCGCATTTCAACATCTAAAAGATAGACTTTGTAGCGCGCCTATCCTCTCATTGCCAGAAGGCACCGATGATTTCGTGGTTTATTGCGACGCTTCCATCCAAGGACTTGGTTGCGTATTGATGCAACGTGACAAGGTCATTGCCTACGCATCGCGCGAACTTAAAGTTCACGAAAGAAACTACACTACTCACGATCTGGAGCTGGGAGCAGTTGTATTCGCGCTTAAGATATGGAGACATTACCTGTACGGTACCAAGTGCACCATCTACACCGATCACAGGAGTCTCGAGCATATCTTCAAGCAAAAGGAGTTAAACATGCGACAACGCCGATGGGTCGAACTCTTGAATGATTACGAATGCTCTATCAAGTATCATCCGGGCAAAGCCAATGTTGTGGCCGACACCCTCAGTCGAAAGGATACTATACCTAGGCGTGTACGTGCTCTACAGCTTACCATCCAATCCAACCTTCCCGCTCAGATTCGTGATGCTCAGGTTGAAGCATTGAAAGCAGAGAACATCAGGGCTGAATCCCTACGAGGATCAAGGCAGCGGCTAGAACAAAAGGAAGACGGCGCTTACTATGTAACAGGGCGCATATGGGTTCCACTTTATGGCAACTTACGCGAGCTTGTGATGGATGAAACACATAAGTCTCGTTATTCAGTACATCCTGGTTCATATAAGATGTACCACGACTTAAAGACCACATACTGGTGGCCTGGCATGAGAGCCCACATAGCAACCTACGTCAGCAAGTGCTTGACTTGTGCGAGGGTCAAGTCTGAATATCAGAAACCATCAAGCCTACTTCAACAACCGGAGATCCCGAAATGGAAATGGGAGCAAATTTCCATGGATTTTGTTACTGGCCTGCCCAGATCTCAACGCGGAAACCATACCATTTGGGTGATCGTAGATCGACTAACCAAGTCTGCACATTTTCTGGCTATCAAAGAAACGGACAAGTTCTCTACTCTTGCAGACATTTACCTAAAGGGAGTGGTATCAAGGCACGGAGTGCCAATCTCTATTATATCTGATCGTGACGCACGTTTTACTTCAGAACTGTGGCAAGCAATGCACAAGTCCTTTGGCTCACGTTTAGATATGAGCACCGCTTATCACCCGCAGACGGATGGGCAATCTGAACGCACCATCCAAACCCTTGAAGACATGCTTAGGGCATGTGTAATCGATTTTGGTAATGGCTGGGAGAAGCACCTCCCGCTAGTGGAGTTCTCATATAACAACAGCTACGACACCAGCATCCAAGCCGCTCCGTTTGAGGCATTGTACGGACGCAAATGCCGATCACCTCTCTGTTGGGCAGAAGTTGGTGACAGGCAAATCACTGGCCCAGAACATGTGGTAGATACCACCGAGAAAATTGCTCAGATACGACAGCGAATGGCGGCAGCTCGTGACCGTCAGAAAATCTATGCTGATAAGGGAAGAAAACCACTCGAACTCCAGGTTGGGGATCGAGTGCTACTCAAAGTCTCACCTTGGAAAGGTGTAGTCCGCTTTGGCAAACGAGGCAAACTCAATCCGCGTTATGCCGGACCATTCAAAGTCATTGAGAAAATTGGCCAAGTCGCCTACAGGTTAGATCTACCTGAAGAACTCAGCGGAGTTCACAATGTTTTCCATGTGTCGAATCTGAAGAAGTGTCTGTCAGATGAGACCCTCATAGTTCCTCTGAAGGAACTCACTATCGACGACCAGCTCCGATTCGTCGAGGAACCTGTAGAGATTACTGATCGAGATGTTAAGGTCCTTAAGCATACCAGGATACCTCTGGTCCGAGTTCGTTGGAATGCTCGTCGTGGCCCAGAGTATACCTGGGAACGAGAAGACCAGATGAAACTCAAGTATCCCCAACTGTTTAAGAAAAACGCAACCACTACTGAGGCTGAAGCTACTGCAGAATTTCGGGACTAAATTCCAAATCAATGGGGGGATGATGTGACGCCCCAGGAAAATCTGGAAAATAACGCAACTTAACTAGCTTCCTGAGTAACCACGCGCTAAATTTCGGGACGAAATTCTCTTAACAGGGGGAGAATGTGACAACCCTCATAATTCCATGTATTCCGTACAATTTATTAATAATAATTAATGTGCTTGACGACTGTGTGGAATTACTTAGCTGCTTCCTGATATCTGTGTTATATTTACATGTGCATGCTGACACACTAGTAGTGTACAGAAAAGTCGTTAAATAGTCTGTTATGACTTCCTGAGTGTCAAGAATTAAAAACGTTGCAAAAATATATAAGTAGGACGCTTTACGGATTAATTAAGCAGTTTAGCGGAACAGTGTCAAACCGAACAACCGGACTTAACCCGGGACATAAAAATATTGTCATTACCATTGTTTTTCTTTTTCTAAGCCAATTAGGGTCCCCGAATACCCCAACACCCGCTATGTAACACCTGTGCCTCCACGGCCATCAAACAAATACCAAACCAATGAAATATTATATTTCATACTTGGGATTTGTAAAAATATGTGTATCATTTGCACATATCAATTCTTGTTCAATTTCAAACTCTAAATCGCTTTCTGGAGGGTTATACGCGCTCTGATGCGTAAATATAACCAGTTTAATCCAACGAACACTCCGGAATAGTGAAATAGGCTTAACATACCTTAAATAGCCCTTACATAACTTAGAAATAAGTTTTGAAGGCTTTGGTATGGCAAAAACAAGCTAATTCGCTTACAGGGACTAAATTTGACAAACTGCGAAAGTATGCCAATTTGAACTGTAACAGACATTCCAGAACATGACCATAAGTTAAACACACCTTAAATATCCTTTACATAGCTTAGAAATAGGCTTTGAGGGGTTCGGTGTGCTAAAATAAACTTTTGGGTCATTCAGGGACTAAAAGTGTCAAAAAGTGCACAAGTTTGCATTTTCGCGCATAACTTACGTTCTGAATACATCTGGACATCCAAAAATTTATGTAAGCATGACTACATTATATTTTAGTGTTCTCCTTAAGAAAAATCCATTCGTCGCGTCATTTGGATCGTTTTTCGCGCTTATGCGCATTCCGTCGTAATTAAGCGAACATCGCGTTCGTACGGCCAAACGAACCAACCTCCGGCATATTTTTGAGCATGTTTTGAGTTCCCTATACTTTAACTTCCTTTTAGAGCCTTAAAATGAGGTTAACGGGGTTCAAACGCATCGAAAAAGGCCTTAAACACGTGCAGGGACCATTTCTGCCAATTCTGAAACTTTTCTGATTCAGGGGGGGTGCTAGCGTAGCGCGACTGCCTAATGCCTTGGCAGTAGCGCTACGCGACTGCCTATTCTGGGCAGAAACATGCAGAAAACTCATTTTTCGCATTTTCGGGACCAGATTCGATGTATCGACAGCTGTTTACAGCTGTTTTGCACTCCCAAATCCTTTGCCACATGTTGATAGCCTATGGTTAGTGCCAATTTAGTCACCATAACCTTCCGACACTTGTACGGACATGATTAAGGCACGAGTTTCGACAAACGATCTTAACGGTTCGGGTATTCCTATAAATACCCCACCCCCTTTACTTCATTTCCCACAAATCTGATTAAGAAAGCTCTAAGTTGGAACCTTCGTTTCATACCTGAGCTATTTTGATCTGGGTTAGCATTCGGGGACCCTTCGTAAGTATTCTTTCGTTCTTTTCCTTATTTTTACTGCTTTTCGAGTCAGAGAGTCAAACTTTGTTTGACTTTCAGCATTGACCAGTAATGGTCAATGCGAAGTTCGTTTGAACTTCGCAACGTGATTGTAATCACGATGGTTATAGTCCCTTGGGACTATGCCTACTGATTACCACGTTGTCTAGGGTCGTAGGGTAAGCGATCTAATAAATCGCTTATACCTCGAACCCGACCCAGTTTGGTCGATCATTAGGATCCGACCAAACACAGTAGGTGACCATAGTAGGTAGGGAATAACCTTCCGAGGTTATACCCTATGGTCACATCGTTTAAGTAGTTGTATGATAGGTAGTTTATATGCCTTAGGTAAATTACCAGAATACCCTTTTCATGTATAATTGGTAATTAAGCATATGTAACCTAAACTTTTGTCACGTAACTGATTATGTAACATGTTTAGGCATATAACACTTGTCATAGGACTAGTTAGACGGTCCGAACGCGTTTCACGCGCACGACACGTTAAAGTAGCATATGTTACCTTAATGGGTCGCGATGGGTCGATAATACTTAGGTTAAGTTTCATTTAGTATGTAGGCTTTGTTAAACCATATCATATGAGTTCCTACACTCATTTGGTTTACAAACCCTCCTGCTACCCAGTCTTCCGATTTAGGTCCGGGTTAATTATGTAGTTACCTATATTAGGTACCGTTTGATTTCCGGGACTCCTCTAGCTTACTTGGTAGTTGTTCAAGACCTCCAAGCACTCCCAGGCGAGTACATTTTCCCCTATTTTACTGTTTTCAATTGTTTTGGGGTGACTCATATGTGCTAAATGTTTTCGATGTTATAACGATGGTTTCAAAAACGATTAAGACGATTTATACAAAACTAATAACGATTTCATAAAGTGAACAAACTTGTTGGTTGTAGTTACATAACAAATGACATTCATTAGCAATGATCAAGCCGACCAGTATTAGGTTATGGTACCATAGGATCTGACAAATCCCGTTATTTACTACACCCGTGGTTATGTGTGGGTATGGTAGGTAGCGACTGAATCTGTAATTATTAACTTACCCTATGGAGGTTTGTTAATGCGAAAACGAGAAGCGACGAGTGATGAGTCACGAAGGTTTGAATGTTATTAGCGAGACGACCTTATAAGTAGTTTCACGACCTAAAACGAATTAAACGATTTACGATTGGTTTTCACACGATGTTTTAACGATTGGGTAACGATTGGGTTTCACACGATGTTTTAACGATTGGGTAACGATTGGGTTTCACACGATGTTTTAACGATTGGGTAACGATTGGGTCTCATACGATGTTTTAACGATTGGGTAACGATTGGGTCTCATACGATGTTTTAACGATTGGGTAAACGATTGGCTTCAAAGCGATATACGATATTATTTCGGCATAGACATTTTAACATGATTGACATTTGATCATGCATTTCCCACAAAACATAACTTTGATTTAAACCAAGTTTTACTTCAATACTTTGTTTTTGTGTATATGGTTTAGTTGAGAAATTTCACTTGCCATACATGATATTTTGACATAGACATTTGACATGGATATTTGACATAGACATTTTGACATTGGTTTGGTTTGATTAAGTGATTAAGTAACGATGCGTGTGTAATATGATACAAGCATGGTGGATACGCCGCTGGTACTTCCTATATATAAGTGTTTGTATGGTATTACATATTGTAGCGTTATTTGAATCATTTCAGTTTGAGACATAGAACATTTTATACAAGTAACATACTTTTCACAAGACATTTATTTACAAACAACTTATCTTATACAAACTCATTTTACATGGTTATTCATTTAATCATGCATTATTCTCTTATTTATACATATCACCTGAACTTATCCTTGTTTTTCAAATAATTTACTAAAACAAATGTTTTTGGGTTAAGAGTCATGGCTACGAGGTTTTACAAATTATAACCCGCTTGATTTGAGTTGGTTAATTAAGTTGCAATATTATACTCTTTTCAAAACAAGGTTTTTAAATAAAGTATTGCAACGTCTAAACTAGCCATGATTTCGACACTCCTACAAAACCTATGTACTCGCCAGCATTTCTTTGCTGACCTCGTTTTCACATATGTTTCAGGTATTGTTGAATGATATCGATTGATAAGATGCATGCTCACATAGGACTGGACAAGGCCTTAGTGACTCAATAACAATGATAGACTATGTTTAAATAGTGTATTTAGATTTCAAGACGATGTAATTATTCAATGATTAATAAAACGAAACACTTTTTGGTATCCATGGTTATGAAACATTAATTCTGTTGCAACACGCCCCGATGTTTCCGCCGCGATTTGTTGTTTTACGTGGTCGGGGTGTGACAGAAAAAGATGGTATCAGAGCCAATGGTTATAGGGAATTAGGTTATTAGTGATTAGTAATGCTTTGACCTAGTCTATAACCTTCTTAGGACCCTAACGCGAGTTTACTTGCGTTTAGTCATAAAACAATACCGTCACCTATCCTTAGGCGACGACCACAACAAGAACATAAATTTCAAAACCGCTTTGAAAACTAATCATCTGTTCTAGGATGATTGATTACTAGGTTTTGAACCCTTTGTTATAAGGTTTTGAACTCTTTGAGTTTTCAAAACTTCGTCAAGGTTTTGGGTTTTAAATAATGTGAACACGTGCAAACTGGAAGGGTGAATGCCTGTATTCTGGGTTTTCTGGCTAGGCAAGCACTTCGTATACATCTCATCAGACGCGAGACCAGTTGTGCTTACCTGGGAATTCTTGGGATGAGTGTTCACTTATTAGGCGAGCATGTCTTCGCGATACATTATTTTTGACCTATTTACTTTGATCAGTCACCGTCTCATTTGTTTGCCTTAGGTAACAAACAAATGATCGCAATCTTCATGCGTTATCATTCTGTTTTGATTGTCCAATAATCTTTCACCTGTTTCTCCCTATGCCTTTCTTTTTCTTCAAGACTGTCTCTTCATCACGATGACGCCCAGATATCTGAGCAAGCAGCCAAAATTCGCTCAGCGAATAGGCGAAGTAGCCCTGAAGACTGTTGAATTAGCTACTGCCATGATTCATCTCCAGGATGAAGCCACTCAAGAGTCACCAAGACAGGCAGGACCTAGTCAGGTGACAGCACCATCAGCCAAGAAACAAATCGAGGAATCAAAGACCATGGATGAACGATCCCCTAAGAAGTCAAAGAAGCGAAAGGCTTCTCAGAACTTCGCCATGGTCGCTCACAATGGTAAAGCAGTCCCCAACCAACCAGCTCAACCCCTTGCTAGGTGTGTATGGCTTTTCCTATGATACCTACATCAAGGAACTATGTACCTTACAACCTACTCTTGTGATTTCTCTCTCTCAAATGATTGCTCATGATTCCCTCGAAAATTTTAAGTACTCGTTTCACTCTAAGAAACAAAGTACAGAAAATTTAGTGACATTATGAGTAATCGTGCTTTTCGCACATCTGTGCCTTTAAATCCTTGGTTAGATAACTAAGGGTATTTTCAAATCTCATACCCATTACGTTTTGATTTTTCAACATACACAGTACCAGTATTTCAAAACAATCTTCATGATCTCAAAACATTTCATATAGTTTGAAAACAATTTTTTTTTAGATGCATTGTCTGTGTTATTTCAAAAACATTGGCCATGTTATCAAAACCAACCTTTCTAATTTCAAATTATTTCATATAGTCTGAAGACAATATTAACACAATACATTTTCTGATCAAGTGCATGATTTCGAAAAGCATCATTCATGTCTTTCAAAAACCTTATACATAATTTCAAAATTCATTTCGCATGATTTTAAAAACATTTTTGTAAATATATCTACCTAATACACCTACTTTATTTCAAAAGTATTATATATAAGGTTTCAAAAACGTTAAACACCTTTTTCTTAAAAGAACCCCATGCATAGTTTTCAAAAATATTTTCCTCATACATTGACTTAACCTTCAAAATTCTGCTTCATATGTCGCCTTGGCATATCTAGCATCTCAATTTCATAAGCATTTTTACTTCATGTTTTGACATAAGCACGTCCAGTGCAAGGTATCAAAACATCTTCAACTTCTAAAATCCATAAGGGATCTTTTTATCTTCACAATTAGATCCTTGTGGATGATCATCATTCAAATCAGAGTCCTTAATTGGATTTCCTCATATACCTAAATTCGAACATTTCGGTTCCTTAAAATCGAAATCGAATTCTTTCTTTTAAAGATCTTTCTATCTTTATAGTTAGATTCTTGATAATGTTTAAAGTACCAAATGAAATCCACGAGACGGATTCCTAGTGTGCTTTAAATACATGTACTCTGTTAGCAGAACAAACTTCTAGTTAAACAATTTTGTGGTTATATGATATGTGTTTATGTGTTCTCCTCTATGATTTTTGTGTTTTTGTATACTCTGGATATTCGTTATCCAAATCCTCGCAGGATCTTTTCATATCTTCATATGAGAGATTCGTAGCAGGATATTCAAAAGGTACTACCTTAAATCCTTAATGGGCTTCTATGTAATAGTTAAGACCCTTGGATTATATAGTACTGCTCCATGATTCATTAGAGACCCTTTAGTGGTCTAATCAAAAAGATTGATTCACAATTTGGTTAAAGAACGACATCTAGTGATGTAGCTGGACAGACTCCTTGATAGTCTATTTAAATCATTTATTGATTTAGTCTAAAGGACTCTATGGCGGTCTAAGTCACACTCATCACAGGATTGTTCATTTGGTTTTACCCTACACATTATAAAATAGACTGTGTGAACTGTGCAAGGAATTCTCTAATTATGGATGCGCACATAATTATGAAATTTAGTGCACAGAAATCTAGTAAGGTTTATTATGTGAAAGAACCGATAGTGACAACAATAACAAAATGAGAACGATGTAATGGAGGCATGGTGGACGCACCAATGACGCTTCATATACTTGTATATAAGTGTCCCTCTTACATTGCAAACATAATGTTATTAAGGTTACTAGAAGTTCAAGAACCCTAACCAATGTTGTTTGATCTTTTCAATTTCATGTTCTCAAGCTCCCACAAGTTTCCTCTAAATAAATTTCGGGACGAAATTTCCTAAAGTAGGGGAGACTGTAACACCTGTGCCTCCACGGCCATCAAACAAATACCAAACCAATGAAATATTATATTTCATACTTGGGATTTGTAAAAATATGTGTATCATTTGCACATATCAATTCTTGTTCAATTTCAAACTCTAAATCGCTTTCTGGAGGGTTATACGCGCTCTGATGCGTAAATATAACCAGTTTAATCCAACGAACACTCCGGAATAGTGAAATAGGCTTAACATACCTTAAATAGCCCTTACATAACTTAGAAATAAGTTTTGAAGGCTTTGGTATGGCAAAAACAAGCTAATTCGCTTACAGGGACTAAATTTGACAAACTGCGAAAGTATGCCAATTTGAACTGTAACAGACATTCCAGAACATGACCATAAGTTAAACACACCTTAAATATCCTTTACATAGCTTAGAAATAGGCTTTGAGGGGTTCGGTGTGCTAAAATAAACTTTTGGGTCATTCAGGGACTAAAAGTGTCAAAAAGTGCACAAGTTTGCATTTTCGCGCATAACTTACGTTCTGAATACATCTGGACATCCAAAAATTTATGTAAGCATGACTACATTATATTTTAGTGTTCGCCTTAAGAAAAATCCATTCGTCGCGTCATTTGGATCGTTTTTCGCGCTTATGCGCATTCCGTCGTAATTAAGCGAACATCGCGTTCGTACGGCCAAACGAACCAACCTCCGGCATATTTTTGAGCATGTTTTGAGTTCCCTATACTTTAACTTCATTTTAGAGCCTTAAAATGAGGTTAACGGGGTTCAAACGCATCGAAAAAGGCCTTAAACACGTGCAGGGACCATTTCTGCCAATTCTGAAACTTTTCTGATTCAGGGGGGGTGCTAGCGTAGCGCGACTGCCTAATGCCTTGGCAGTAGCGCTACGCGACTGCCTATTCTGGGCAGAAACATGCAGAAAACTCATTTTTCGCATTTTCGGGACCAGATTCGATGTATCGACAGCTGTTTACAGCTGTTTTGCACTCCCAAATCCTTTGCCACATGTTGATAGCCTATGGTTAGTGCTAATTTAGTCACCATAACCTTCCGACACTTGTACGGACATGATTAAGGCACGAGTTTCGACAAACGATCTTAACGGTTCGGGTATTCCTATAAATACCCCACCCCCTTTACTTCATTTCCCACAAATCTGATTAAGAAAGCTCTAAGTTGGAACCTTCGTTTCATACCTGAGCTATTTTGATCTGGGTTAGCATTCGGGGACCCTTCGTAAGTATTCTTTCGTTCTTTTCCTTATTTTTACTGCTTTTCGAGTCAGAGAGTCAAACTTTGTTTGACTTTCAGCATTGACCAGTAATGGTCAATGCGAAGTTCGTTTGAACTTCGCAACGTGATTGTAATCACGATGGTTATAGTCCCTTGGGACTATGCCTACTGATTACCACGTTGTCTAGGGTCGTAGGGTAAGCGATCTAATAAATCGCTTATACCTCGAACCCGACCCAGTTTGGTCGATCATTAGGATCCGACCAAACACAGTAGGTGACCATAGTAGGTAGGGAATAACCGTCCGAGGTTATACCCTATGGTCACATCGTTTAAGTAGTTGTATGATAGGTAGTTTATATGCCTTAGGTAAATTACCAGAATACCCTTTTCATGTATAATTGGTAATTAAGCATATGTAACCTAAACTTTTGTCACGTAACTGATTATGTAACATGTTTAGGCATATAACACTTGTCATAGGACTAGTTAGACGGTCCGAACGCGTTTCACGCGCACGACACGTTAAAGTAGCATATGTTACCTTAATGGGTCGCGATGGGTCGATAATACTTAGGTTAAGTTTCATTTAGTATGTAGGCTTTGTTAAACCATATCATATGAGTTCCTACACTCATTTGGTTTACAAACCCTCCTGCTACCCAGTCTTCCGATTTAGGTCCGGGTTAATTATGTAGTTACCTATATTAGGTACCGTTTGATTTCCGGGACTCCTCTAGCTTACTTGGTAGTTGTTCAAGACCTCCAAGCACTCCCAGGCGAGTACATTTTCCCCTATTTTACTGTTTTCAATTGTTTTGGGGTGACTCATATGTGCTAAATGTTTTCGATGTTATAACGATGGTTTCAAAAACGATTAAGACGATTTATACAAAACTAATAACGATTTCATAAAGTGAACAAACTTGTTGGTTGTAGTTACATAACAAATGACATTCATTAGCAATGATCAAGCCGACCAGTATTAGGTTATGGTACCATAGGATCTGACAAATCCCGTTATTTACTACACCCGTGGTTATGTGTGGGTATGGTAGGTAGCGACTGAATCAGTAATTATTAACTTATCCTATGGAGGTTTGTTAATGCGAAAACGAGAAGCGACGAGTGATGAGTCACGAAGGTTTGAATGTTATTAGCGAGACGACCTTATAAGTAGTTTCACGACCTAAAACGAATTAAACGATTTACGATTGGTTTTCACACGATGTTTTAACGATTGGGTAACGATTGGGTTTCACACGATGTTTTAACGATTGGGTAACGATTGGGTTTCACACGATGTTTTAACGATTGGGTAACGATTGGGTCTCATACGATGTTTTAACGATTGGGTCTCATACGATGTTTTAACGATTGGGTAAACGATTGGCTTCAAAGCGATATACGATATTATTTCGGCATAGACATTTTAACATGATTGACATTTGATCATGCATTTCCCACAAAACATAACTTTGATTTAAACCAAGTTTTACTTCAATACTTTGTTTTTGTGTATATGGTTTAGTTGAGACATTTCACTTGCCATACATGATATTTTGACATAGACATTTGACATGGATATTTGACATAGACATTTTGACATTGGTTTGGTTTGATTAAGTGATTAAGTAACGATGCGTGTGTAATATGATACAAGCATGGTGGATACACCGCTGGTACTTCCTATATATAAGTGTTTGTATGGTATTACATATTGTAGCGTTATTTGAATCATTTCAGTTTGAGACATAGAACATTTTATACAAGTAACATACTTTTCACAAGACATTTATTTACAAACAACTTATCTTATACAAACTCATTTTACATGGTTATTCATTTAATCATGCATTATTCTCTTATTTATACATATCACCTGAACTTATCCTTGTTTTTCAAATAATTTACTAAAACAAATGTTTTTGGGTTAAGAGTCATGGCTACGAGGTTTTACAAATTATAACCCGCTTGATTTGAGTTGGTTAATTAAGTTGCAATATTATACTCTTTTCAAAACAAGGTTTTTAAATAAAGTATTGCAACGTCTAAACTAGCCATGATTTCGACACTCCTACAAAACCTATGTACTCGCCAGCATTTCTTTGTTGACCTCGTTTTCACATATGTTTCAGGTATTGTTGAATGATATCGATTGATAAGATGCATGCTCACATAGGACTGGACAAGGCCTTAGTGACTCAATAACAATGATAGACTATGTTTAAATAGTGTATTTAGATTTCAAGACGATGTAATTATTCAATGATTAATAAAACGAAACACTTTTTGGTATCCATGGTTATGAAACATTAATTCTGTTGCAACACGCCCCGATGTTTCCGCCGCGATTTGTTGTTTTACGTGGTCGGGGTGTGACACGCTACAATACATAACAAACTAGTAGTTAGTTTAAACTCCTAACTAAACTAAATATCACCTAACTATCTAGTTCAAACCAAACCATATTGCCCCCCCCCAACCGATCGGTTCCCCCATGTGAGACACACCTACACATTCTTGATTATTTTAATAATCATGTTTAGTATCTTGAAGACATATTATATGATGGACAATGAGGAAATTGGATTATAAATAAACCCATGAGATAAGCTTTCTCTTTCATCACAACCTCAACCCAACAAGCTCTCCTTCTCCTCTCTTTCTTTGAAATCAGCAGCCCCATCATCACCACACCACCACCATTACTAGATCACCTTCAAGCATTTTATAAGCACACAAAGGTGTTAGAAGGTTGACAACTAAGCTCGGTGCTTTCAGAAGTTCAAGAACCACTCTAGAATCCTTTTATCCACCACATTTGCATCTTATTTCTTCCCTAGCCTTGTGCTAGTGGTAAGTGTTCTAAATCACTATCTTGTTCTTGATTTTAGTGGTTAACAGATGTTTGTATGATGATATATGAAGAACACACAAGAACATGATATAAAGTCTTGAACATAAGTGTTTAATGATGGATAAAGAAAAGATATGTGTGTAAATCTTATAAATCCTACATAGTTGTGATTATCTGGTGATTTGTTAGTTAATATTGATGATTGATGATTGTTGCAGTCACTAAACTCGTTAACGGAATCAATCGAACACGATTTAGAAGGTTAAACACTAAAAATCAGAATCTGTCCAAGTTTTACAGCCAACTTCAGTTGGCTGTAAACGGGTCATAACTTAACGAAAAATGTATTTTCTGAAGTCTATGTTGATGTTTTATGAAACACGGTTCTAATGGCACCGGAATCGTAATTTTTGGACTCCGTTTACTATTTTTAAAGTGTTAATTTGTAACAGCAACTTAAGCTGAATTTTGACAGCAATAAATGGGTGTCATACTTTCAGTCATAACCTGAGTTTTGTGATGAGTCGGACCATGAAAATTTTACTGTAGATGACAACTGAAGTATTTGTAATTACCCGACTGGAATTTCGCAAATCGGACTTACGATGAATTTTTAATAAATTGTTTCGTGGACTGTGGTCAGAAATACATAAATCTGAGTTCAGTCCCGAATATGAATTTTTATAAAATATTGGTAATGAACCGGACCCCGATATTTTTACACAATAAAATATGGAATGTTTATGACATCCTATAAAAATTTGGGAATTTTTGGAATAATCTAACTATTTTATTTAAATGTCCGAAAACAGCCGGTTTTGAGTATTAATGCTGAATTGACATAAGTTGTGACTTGCGTGTCTAAATGTTGAGTATGCTATCTGTGAATGATTTCACATGTTATATATGTTATGTGCATTATCGTATGTTTGATTTTGAGTGGGGAATGGACGGGAAACTTAGATGGGCATAAACCGTTACAGTGATGCATGTTGTGTGATAGATACGTGTAGGAACTTTGTGTTCTATTTGAAAGCCACTAAATGACTAACTGGTAAATCATACTAGGACGTGATTGACCGACCTTGACTGTTAGCTATATTGAGAATCTAACCGAGCAAACCGAGGTGAGTTCACACACTTTCTAAGGCATGGGATTCCCGGTGGTTTGGGAATGGGTTAAAGAATTAAAACTAAATCTACATATCCTCCTTGGGTAGGATATGTACGGCCATCCTCCAAAGATTGGATGCCATTATTAATCCTACGAATTCTCCTGGTGCAGAATACGTACGTTGTAGTCCTCCTGGTGCAGGACAACAACCTTAAAACTAGCTAGACAAAACTCTATCATGAAGTCCCTCAATTTATATCGACTTAATCGCCGAGGCCAATGGCGAACGGGTCATTAGTTAATAGCGCTATTAGGTTTAACAAACCTCCCACCGTGCCAGTCGGACGGGCGTGTACTAATGGACTATGGCAGGTTGTCAGTGATGATAGACACTGATATAGGGCACAACTTATTGCGTAGCAGTCGATATCATACCGTCTAGTAGTTCAAACGGGGAAAGCCCCCACTAATTATGGATACGGTTTGGGTAAAGAAAAAGGAAATGGTTAAACATACTTTCAACTTCGGGGTAACCCCCACGGCAAATAAGCCAACGAAAGTCAAACCATGTTTTTCAGAAACAACTTAAAAACCAAACAACCAAACGTGAACTCACTCAACTTTGTTGTTGACTCGTTTTTACATGCCTTACAGGTCGCTAAATGCTTGGAGCTTGCACGGGGAAGGAGTCGTTGTGGTGTACGGACTGTTATGTTCCGTGCTTAATGTTTAAATCCTTATGAACTTACTAAACTTGTGTTTTGAAACTTTAACTTACGAACTATGGACTTATGCTTTTGAACTCACGTTTATGCTTCCGCTGTTTAAACCAAACAAGGTTAACTAGCTTTGGTCACCAATCGTATTATGTTTGGTTTTATTTACTTAATTGGGTTGTTCAATATGATTGGTGGCTCGATCCTGGTCACGTCACGCCTCCAAGCGGTGATACCCCGCATGGTGGATTTTGGGGGTGTGACATAAATTCCACAGACATGAAGCTATAATCGGCGCCAGTGTCGAATAATATGGATGCAAAGTGATTGTTAATGAGAAACGTACCGGTGACCACGTTAGGGTCCTCGCGTGCGTCTCTTGCTCCAATCACAAATGCTCGAGCTGGAGCGTTGTTTCTCTCTGGGCAGTTCTTCATGAAATGATCATTGCTTCCACACTTGAAGCATCCTTGCCCTTTCCCGTTGCCATTCTTGTTACCAGCACCGTTCCCATTTCGGTTCTTTCCTTTTCCCCAACAGTCTTCTGTTTGATGACCCAATTTACCACATTTGTCGCACCTTGGAATGCGACAAGCTCCATCATGATGATACTTACATTTTTGGCATCTAGGCATGGAGCCTTGGTATGCTTTGGTTGCATGGGTTTTCGCCTCCTGGGACGTGTTAGCGTCACGCTTCTTGCTGAAACCCTTGTTGTTACGAGTTGCTTGATTCAAGTTTGCATGTTTCCTTTTCTTGTTGCCAGACGACTCAGCATGCGTCTCGGCATTTTCTGTTGGGTTCAGTGAGAGCTTCTTCATACGAACACAATCTTCAGTCAGGCTGACGGCCAGAGTTACAGCCTCGGTGATTGTTTGTGGTTTGGCCGACGTTACCATGCCACGAAACTCTGAGGCCAGTCCCCAAATGTAGCGTTCCACACGCTTAAATTCAGGAGTCACCATGTACGGAAGTACTCTAGACAGATCGTGGAACCTTCGAGTGTAACCATTTATGTCAGCACCTTCCATGGTCAGGTGCCAGAACTCCGTCTCCAGCCTTTGGAGCTCAGCACGAGAGCAGTACTTCTCTCTCATCCTTTCCTTCAGTTCCTCCCAAGTGAGGCCATAAGCGGCGTCATCACCCAAAGTTTGGGCTTGCAGGTTCCACCAAGTCAGAGCTTCATCAACGAATAACCCAGTAGCAAAAGTGACTTGTTGATCCGCGGTACACTTGCTCATGCGGAAAGTAGCTTCAGTCTTCTCCGTCCAGCGCACAAAGGCTACTGCACCTCCTGTGCCGTCATAGTTTATCGGCTTGCAGTCGAGGAACTGCTTGAAAGTGCAGCCTTGAGCTGCATTGCCTCCGGACGAATCTCCATTCCCATTACGCCTAGCGTTGCTTGGTCCTCCACTGTCCTGAGTACGGTTCGCCTCGTACTGGGCGATAGCAGCGGAGATCCTTTCCTCCAGTAGAGCGTTCAGCTCTTCAGCAGTTCTTGGCAGTGGGGGAGGTGGAGGTTGATCGTCATTGCGAGCATTCACAGCTTTCCTGGGTGCCATGTTCTGACAGAACATAACACAACAGGGTTAGGCATTTGTTTGATATCGTCACACTAGACTGTAGTATCATATATATTCACAGGTATATATACCACACAAGTGACATCAAACAATTATTACTCTAGCAGAGTACTTAGTAGGCTTGCACTGAGGGAATCTATACGTGACAAGACTTGCTGTGATTTCTGTGCACTGAATTCCATAATTATGTATGCATCCATAATTACGTAACTCCTTGCACAGTCCGCACAGTTCGTTTCATCCTCGTATTTCTTCCTTCAGATGGGACATCGCTTTTCAGATAAAGTCACGTATACTCGTGACATTCTACTTCTAGTACATGCTAATTATCACACATAATTGCAAGTAATTTCTAGTCAATGACAAGTGCTACTCAAGTGCACTCTAAGTCTCATAGTGTCTTTTCTAGACTCATGTAGACAGTTTCAGGTAGTGGATGTCGCGGGACGTTTTATGCAATGAAAACTCTTTGAAAAAAAATTGTTTTCGTGAATGGATCCTAGAGATTGTAGACTAGACTCGAGAAGGAATCCTGGTTCACTACAATCGCAGCTCTGATACCAATCTGTCACACCCCTTTCTGCGGCGGAAGCACGAGGTGTGATCATGAAAGGTTCTCATTGCATACGAAGAGTAAACATACTACATGCTCAAAAATATCTTCAAATATTACATTACTGAAAACATATGTTAAGTGTTTACAACACGAGATATCATATTGTCTTAAAAGTCACAACTTTATTTAAAGATAAACACAAGCGACATCCACGAGCATAAGCTAGACCACGCGCACATCCATCCTAGTTACCTGAAATACATGTGAGTTTTTGGAAAAACGTTAACATAATGTTGGTGTGAATTCATGCAGCTTTGTATTTCATGTTTGTATACTTTGTATGAAAACATAGTTTGTGAGTAAATCAAGTTTTCATATGTAAATCCAGTTTCATGTGTACACCACGTACATCTGTATAATTCAATTTCTTCTTGAGTACCCCACGTACTCAAGTTTAATTCTCATTCTCTTGAGTACCCCACGTACTTCAAGTTATTTATCAATTCTCTTGAGTACCCCACGTACTTCAAGTTATTTATCACTTTTTGTATGGTATGAATTTTATGTAAATACAGTATTTCTGTACTTATCAGATTGTTAATGGGTTGCAAGGCCATTAAACTGTGACACGTCATAGGAAGTCACCAAACCTAAGGCATTTAATTGGTATATTCTGAGACACAAAAGCACCACTCGATTCTCGCCCCGACCGAGTGTGAGGCTGCCAGGCACCTGTTAGATCTAACCTTTTGTTCTGCGGTCTGAATGTATACGTTGATTAATGGTGCTTCTGTACCCTATTCGTGACACTATTTCTCATAACGCATCCTACTTGGTTCTCATCCTCACCAAGCGCGTTTCTTGTTATCATTTCTCATAGCGCCTTATACTTGGTTCTCGTCTCACCAAATGCGCTTCTCATATTCATATATTTCGTCACACTTGGTTCTCGTTCTCACCAAGTGTACTTCTTGTATTTATATCATACCATTTATAAATATTGTACTTTTGTACATGTATTTCACCCCCGAAGTTATAAAAACTGAAAACAGTTAAAGAGAAAAGGGGGAAGCATGAACTCACAACTTTGCGTTCCTGGCGTCGTAAACTCCACCGGATTTGCTTAATTAACGTCGTACCCTATACGCGTTTTCTTAACGTTAGTCACTAGACTTGCGTCGCACAAGTACAGTCACTCTCTTTTATACATGTTCTTGTGTTAAAAATATTCTATATTTTTAACTACGTATCTTACTTATATTATTTTCTCCAAAAATAAATATAAGTCTTTTGTGTTTTGCACTTTGCACCCGAATTATGTATCTTGTGTTTTGTATGTGTATTTCTATATTTCTACTCCTCATGAGTGTTTAGTGTATTTTTAAGTCTTAATACACTAGCACGTATAACACATACTATATACACTTAGCACAAAATTTGGTGATAAAATAATATATATTTTTCTCTCAAAAATATATACTTATTATCCATTTTTATTCTTCAAGAAATCACCATTTCTTATCATCAAAAGTTAGGGAAACCTTGTTAATGCTTTTAAACACATTTTTAGGGAATAAGTTTCTCAAAAACTTACATTTTTCTAAGTGTCAAAATTTATAAAAATTTTGACAGAGTTTCCCCTAAAAATGGAGGTTTCCCACGTTTTCAAAACGTGTGTTTATTTTCTTTTAAATCATCATCAATCATCAACAACAATTATCAACAATAATCGTCAACAATAATCACTAATTTCATGAACTTGCATATTTACAAAAATGTGTAGTAACTTACTAGCACATTTAGTAAGTCTTGTTATCTTTAAAAATAAGTTTAATTTCTTAAAAACTTTATTTTTAAAGAATATGAAGTTTTACAACTTCTAGTCGGTTTTTACGAAAACTATTTCTTCGTTAACACTTTTGTTACTCAAGTATCCATATATTTATTTGTCCACAAAAACCACTCTTGTTTGTGTAAGACCCGGTTTAGAACATGTGATTTCTTTAAAGTGTGGTTCTTCAAAAATACCACTTGCAGATACGTAGATCCGCTAGTTTTAAACACCAATGTACAGGTTAAATTACTTTTACACAAGTAAAATATTTTACACAAGTTCATGTCTTTAGTGTGGTAGAGTTTCGCCTTTTAACCCTTGTAGTAACCAAAAACGAGCTTATGTTAAGATCAACGATCTTACCAAACCTGGTTAAACGATGATCCGAGCTACCACATCGTAGATCGGGTCTAGATAACCATATATTTCAAATACTACAACTTTTACACATCACATATACTATTAACCACCATTTTTAGAGTTTTTACTAGACTTTAGTGCTTCAAAACGTATGTTATCGATATTTAACCGACAATATTCCTTTTAACCACCTTAGATAAGCTTAAAAACAAGTTTTAAGTGTTATACCTCTAGCTCAAGGCTAGGGAAGATCTTTGATGAAAAATGGGTGGATAAAAGCTAACGGTAGAGGTCCTTCGTGTTCCGCTTGCTCCGAGGCTCCTAATACGCGATCCTTGAAGTGTGAATGATGTTGGAATGTAGTGATCAAGAGCCGAAGGTGGGTGTATGGGGCTGGGGTGGTTCGGCCGAGACCTAGGTGGGAGGGAGAGAGTATGTGAAAGTTGGTGTTTAGTGATGAAGATTATCTCATGTAATCTCTAGTATTTATAAGCAAATTAGAGTGTTATTACCCAATGGTCCATGTGTCTCATTGATATTAGACAATAATCCCTAAACAAATCAACCAAGTACTTGTGTGTTCCCCTAGTTATGGGGCCGGTTAGGGTATGGGGGGGGGGGGTTGGTTCGATTTAAACTAGTTAGTTAGGGGGTTTAGTTTAGTTAATTAGGTTAACTAAGTATTTAACTTAGTTAGTTGCATGTTATGTGTTATGACGGGTGTTAGGGTAATCAGGGACCCTAACTGGCTCAGAAAAATATAAATAGTGAAAATACTAATATTTTCATGTTCCGGGTAAAGTCCGGTTGTTCGGTTACACACCGATTCGTTAAAGTGCTAAATTACACTTTTTAGTGTCGTTTAAGTACCTTCCTTGTACTCTTTCAATTCCCAACACTTAGGGAAATATTCTGGATAATAAAACGACATTTCTGCATAATATTTATATGTTCAAATGCTGAATTATTGCTGATTCGTATAAATTCTGCACTTAAAGTGCGTTTCGGGTGCTTTTTAGTGCATATTTTTGCTTTCGCAATGTCCATAAATTAAACCCTTACACATACTCTAGGGTTTTAATGTATTTTTGTCGTCGGACCTACACCTAGGCCTCAATTCTGATGTCTAACTGCTTTCTGCAGTTCTGTTGACACATTGTGTCTTACCGGTGAGTTTACTATTATTCTGACGCAACGCTCTCGTTTATGCATAAAGCAATATTTTGTAGTATACAACATGCATGAATTCACTTGTTTAATCATGTGTTCAGACATTGCTGACACTTAAACTCATAATTGCAGTCATTAAGCAATAATTGCAGTCATAATTGCTGACACTTAGGTTTAAAGAAATGTCTAATAAAAATTTGTCATGAATCTTGTTAAGTGTTTTCTTTTATAAATCATATAAAAACGTGATAAGAAATCAGATTGTATAAAAGAAAAGTGTATGGTTAATAATATAACTAAGTAAAATGAGTTGTATAAAACGAACTATTTTGTAAAACAATGTCTTGTGAAAAATATGTTATTTGTGTAAAATGTTATATGTCTAAACTGAAATGATTTAGGTAACGCCACAATATGTAATATCATACAAGCACTTATATATAGGAAGTACCAGCGGCGTATCCACCATGCTTGTATCATACTACATACGCCTCGTTACTTAAATCACTTAAACAGACCACCAATGTAAAATGTTCATGTTTAAACCAATTGTCAAATGTTATTGTATAAACCATGTCAATATGTTTAATGTCAAATGTAAGTCACGTAATGTGTAAAAAAATGTTATGTATGGTAAGTAAAATATGATTACTTAAACCAAATGTAAAAATGTACAAAACAAAGTATTTTGAATATATCCAAAAGTCATGTTTTGCAGAACAAATGCATGCTTTTCTGGTACAAACACTTATGCGGTAAGTTGAACGAATACATTCAAGCCTTGAGACTGTCGGATAACCTTAGAGTAAAGGTTATCAAAAATGTTTTCGGATTCAGTCATTCCTTTCATCCAAACAAACCTAGGATGTCAGGAATGGGAGTTGTCAAGTCCTATGGTACCACTACTTACTACCGAGCGGCATAGCTAATGTTAATGAACATATTTTAGTCCCGTTATACAAACCAAATGTCATACCAAATGTAAACATGTTAAGTAAAATTAATGCACCAAGTATGCTAAGTTAACATACAAAGCAGAAAAGTCATGTAAATCAATGTGCTAGCATGCTCAGTTAACATACATAGTAGAAAAGTCATGTAAATCAATGTGTCAATATGCCGAGTAAACATATGTAACAAATGTAATGTAAATCGATGTGCTAGCATGCTAAGTAAACATACATAGCAAAACATAATGAAATCATGTACTATAATTGTACTAATGAACATAGCAAGTATATGATATGAAAACATGGAAAGCACGAAAGTAACAAGTAGGCAAATGTGTTACACCCCATAACAGTTTGAAAACAGTAATTGAGGGGTCTATGTACTCACTTGAGATTGCCTAGAAGTTCTTGAGTAACAACCAAGCAATGCTAGAGATCACGGAAGTCAAATGGCACCTAATATAGGTAACTACGTTAATAAACTGGACCTAAATCGGAGGATCGGGTAGAATGAGGTTTCGTAAACCAAATGAGTGTAAGAACTCATGTAATATGGTTTGACAAAGCCTACATTCTAGAACGGAACTTACCCTAAGTGGTTTTGACCGTTACGACCCGTTTAGATAGCTTATGCTACTTTAACGCGTCGTTCGTGTAAAATGCGTTCGGATTGCCTAACTAGTCCTATGACAAGTAAAATATTCCTTAACATATCTAATATTGTTGCCAAATCAGTTTAGATGTCAAAAAATATGTTACATATGTTTAAAATGAATTTTGGCATAAAAAGGGTATTTTGGTCATTTACCTAAGGCATATAAACTACCAATCATACAACTACTTAAACGAAGTGACCATAAGGTATAACCTCGGAAGGTTATTCCCTATGCAACTATGGTCACCTAATGTGTTTGGTCGGATCCTAATGATCGACCAAATGGGTCGGGTTCGAAAGTATAAGCGATTGATTAGATTGCTTACCTTACGACCCTACATAAGCACTAAACCTAAAGTGACGAGCTAAACATGTTAAAACATGTTAACGAATATAGAAAACAGGTTTGGTATCAAAACAAACAGTTTTGATACCCAAGAGTAGTTTCGTTACAAAATACACACGAATACGCATTTTGGCCGAAACTACGACTCGTCAGTAAACCTACATAACGTGGTAATCAGAAGGTATAGTCACTAGGGACTATAATTATCGTGATTACGCTCACGTTATGAAGTTCAAACGAACTTCGCATTGACCATAAACTGGTCAATGCAGAAAGTCAAATGCAGTTTGAATTTTAAGCTAAAAACGCATAAAAAGAACGAAGGAATACTTACAAAGGGTCCAAGCAAGTTTGATTTTCCAAGTATTCTCAGGTATGAAGTGGTTAACACTTCAACTTAGAGAAATCTCAGAAAAAATCAAGTGGGTTTGAGAAAATGGGGTGGGGGGTATTTATAGTTTTCGTACAACCGTTAGGATCGTTCATCGAAAACCGAGCTTCAATCTCAGTCGTACACCTCATGCCCACTGATTTGAATACCATGGGAGCCTCCAAACCAACCCACAGATTGCCCAAAACCATGTGCAAATGTGTGTAAAAGCTGGAACAAGCTAGAAACATGATTCTGATATCTGGCACCTGCTTACGGCCCGCAAGAAGAAGTGCATACGGTCTGTAAGGACCCTGCAGGTCAGCAAATTTTGAAATTTGGCAGAACAGGCCCCTGTGCGCGTATTGTCGTGTTTTGGCACTTCTAACACCCGTCAAACCTATTTTTAAGCTCCATAAGGATGTTAAAGCATGGGGAACATGAAACATGCTCAAAAATATGTCGGATGTCGGTTCGTTTGGCCGTACGATTGCGTTGTTCGGTTAATTACGACGGAAGTCGTAACGGACGCGAAAACGATCCAAAGTGCGAAATGAATGAAGTTTTGACAAGCCAATCACTAAAATAAAATCTTTTAATGATTACAAAAATTTTTGGATGTCCGGATGTATTCAGAATGTAAGTTATGTGCGAAAATGCAAACTTATGCACTTTTTGACGCTTTTAGTCCCTGAATGACCAAAAAGTTTATGGTCATGTTTCGGAATGTTCGTTACAGTACAAATCGGCATACTTTCGCAGTTTGTCGAATTTAGTCCCTGTAAGCGAATAAACTTGATTTTGCCATACCAAAGCCTTCAAAACTTATTTCTAAGTTATGTAAAGGTTATTTAAGGTATGTTAAGCATAAATTGATGTTCCGGAGTGTTGTTCGTGTTAAACTGATTACGTTTACGCACCAGATTGCGTATACCTCTCTAGAAAGCATAAACAAAAAAAAACAAAATGTTTACAATGATTACAAACATAGGTGTCACAGTCTCCCATACTTACGGAAATTTCGTCCTGAAATTTGTTTAGAGGAAACTCGTGAGAAAAGATGTGGATATTTCGCCTTCATTTGATCTTCACGTTCCGAAGTAAACTCGGGTCCACGTTTAGATTCCAAGCGAACTTTGACCAATGGAATGCGCTTGCGTTTGAGCCACTTGAATTCACGATCCATGAAGGTATGCCGATTCTTTCGACGATCTTGAATGGTCCAACGTATCTAGGCTACCTTACCGATTCTTTCGACGATCTTGAATGGTCCAACGTATCTAGGTGCAAGTTTTCCTGTCTTTCCAAATCTGATCACCTCTTTCCAAGGTGAGACCTTAAGTAATACACGATCACCAACTTGAAATTCCAAGGGCTTGCGTCGTCGGTCCGCGTAACTCTTTTGACGGCTTCGAGCTGTCTGAAGGTTATCACGAACTTTCTTTACCTTATCTGTCATCTCCAGAATGAGGTCAGGTCCAGTAAGCTGAGCCTCACTGATCTCATTCCAACAGACTGGTGAACGACATTTTCGACCATAGAGAGCCTCGAAAGGAGCCATGTTGATGCTGGAGTGATAACTGTTGTTGTAGGAGAATTCAATCAATGGAAGATGTGAATCCCAACTACCACCAAAAACGATTACACAAGCTCTAAGCATATCCTCCAAAGTCTGGATTCTTCTTTCAGTTTGGCCATCTATTTGTGGATGATAAGCTGTGTTCAGATTAAGTTGGGTCCCCGTAGCAGATTGCATGGTTCTCCAAAAACGAGAAGTGAATCGAGCATCCCTATCAGAAATAATGTTCAAGGGAACACCATGTCGAGATACAATTTCATCCACATAAATTTTAGCAAGCTTTTCAGCAGATAGATCCTCACGGATCGGCAAGAAATGTGCTGACTTTGTCAGACGATCAACAACTACCCAGATGGCATCATGACCTTTCTTAGTGTGTGGAAGTTTAGTAATGAGATCCATAGCAATGTTTTCCCATTTCCAAACTGGGATCTCTGGTTGCTCCAATAAACCAAAAGGATATTGGTGTTCAGCCTTAACCTTAAGATAAGTATGGCATTTTGAAACGTATAAGGCAATATCTTTCTTCATACCAGGCCACCAATACTGAGTATGAAGATCCTTATACATTTTGTCTGAGCCAGGATGAATAGAATAACGAGACTTATGGGCTTCATCCATAAGCAAGGTGCGAAGATCATCTTGGCTTGGGACCCACAAACGGTCCATGAAATAATACGATCCATTATCTTTTAATACAAGATCAGGATTAATGTGATAGGGTAATTCCTTACCCATCAATCCTTGTGAAACACAAGTATGTTGAGCCTGAGAAATGCGGGCTTAGATATCAGATCGAGCTTGAATTTCAGATTGAGCATGAACACAATGAAGCTTGACACATTCTTTACGACTCAAAGCGTCAGCTACGACATTTGCCTTACCAGAATGGTAGCGAATTTCGCAGTCATAGTCGTTTCGAAGTTCAACCCAACGTCGTTGCCTCATGTTGAGTTCTTTCTGAATAAAGATGTGATGAAGACTTTTGTGGTCAGTGAAAACCACACATTTTGTACCATACAAATAATGTCTCCATATTTTGAGACGAATACAACTGCACCTAACTCAAGATCATTAGTGGTGTAGTTCTTCTCGTGTACCTTCAGCTGCCTCGATGCATATGCTATGAATTTGTTCCTTTGCATTAGAACACTGCCAAGACCCAAGTTCGATGCATCACAGTACACAACAAAATCATCATTTCCCTCAGGCAAAGATAGAATAGGCGCATCACAAAGCTTCTGCTTCAAGGTCTGAAATGCTTCTTCTTGTTTGGAACCCCATTCAAAGGGTTTGTTTTTCTGAGTTAGAGCAGTTAGAGGAACTGCAATCTTCGATAAATTTTCAATGAAGCGGTGGTAATAACCCGCGAGACCAAGAAAAGAACGAACCTCAGTAGGAGTAGTAGGCGTATCCCAATCCTTAATCGCACTGATCTTGGAGGGATCTACATGAATACCTTGTTCGTTGACAATATGTCCCAAAAATTGAACTTCCTTAAGCCAGAATTCGCACTTGGAGAATTTGGCGAAAAGTTGCTCTTTCTTTAGGAGTTCCAGAGTAAGACGAAGATGTTGCTCGTGATCAGCTTGCGTCTTAGAATATATCAAAATGTCATCAATAAAAACGATGATGAACTTATCTAAATATGGATTGCAGACCCTATTCATCAAGTCCATGAAAACAGCAGGAGCATTAGTCAAATCGAATGGCATAACTGTGAACTCATAATGCCCATATCGAGTGCAGAATGCTGTCTTGGGAATATCTTCTTCATGCACACGAAGTTGATGATATCCAGAACGAAGGTCAATCTTCGAAAAATAAGTAGCTCCTTGTAACTGATCAAAGAGATCATCAATGCGAGGTAGGGGATATCGATTCTTGATGGTAAGCTTGTTAAGCTCATGATAATCGATACACATCCTGAAAGATCCATCCTTCTTCTTGACAAAAAGAACGGGAGCACCCCAAGGTGAAAAGCTAGGACGAATAAAACCTTTGTCTGAAAGCTCCTGAAGCTGCTTAGACAACTCTTGCATCTCAGACGGTGCAAGACGATACGGAGATCTGGCAATAGGATTTGCACCAGGTACAAGATCAATACGGAACTCGACTTGACGAGCTGGGGGTAAACCAAGTAACTCTTCAGGAAACAACTCTGGATAATCCCAAACAACAGGGATATCTTGAATAGACTTACCTTTGCCTTTATCTGCTACAACAAGTGTGAAGAAGGCCACATAGTTCTTTTGCAGATGCTTCCGAGCTTAAAAACAAGACATGAGCTTGAGACTACTAACAGGTTTCTCACCATGAACCTGTAGGATCTCACTTGTCTAAAGCGGAACACGAACAATCTTCTCAAAACAAACTACCTCAGCGTGATGTTTGACTAACCAATCCATACCCACTATAATGTCGAAACTCCCAAGTTGCATTAGCGTGAGGTCGATAGGAAAAAGATGGTTGTTAAGGTTCAACTGGCAGTTACGAAGAACATAATCAAGAACAACGGGTCCACCACTAGCAAGTTCTACTGTCAAAGGCTTTCCTAGTTTCGTTCTAGACACGCGAAGAAATGGCTTAAAAGACAATGACACAAAACTCTTATCGACACTTGAATCGAAAAGAACAGAAGCAGACTGATTGTTAACAAAGAACGTACCGTTCACCACCTCGTTGTCTGCCTGCGCCTCTTGTGCATTCGTATTAAAGATTCGACCTTGAACCTGAGCTGGATTCGCATGGGCGAGTCTTGGGCACTGGTTACGGTAGTGGGTCAGATCCCCACAATTATAGCATGAACCAGGTGGGTAGTGGGGTCGTGCAACTTAAGCCTGTTGCTGAGCAGGAGGCTGAGCAACTTGTTGAGCCGGGTTCTGAACTGCCAGATTCTGATTAGCAGGAAGACGACATGTGGTAGCAAGATGACCAACTCTTCTACAGTTACTACAATACCAACCCTGGAGGTGTGGCTAATGATGACCGTTACACCGGTTGCACTGAGGTGCAGTGCCAAGGTATGGTTTCTAGGCAAGTGGTTGCGCAGGCTGATTTGGAGCAGCTTGATTGGCCTGTGCGGTAACGGCGAAGTTTTGGGAAGCCTTGCGCTTTCTATACTTCTTTGAGGAACCCGAATCCTTATCCTTCCTGCTCTTACCTTTCTTGCTTTCACCTTTGTCCGACAACTGTTTCTTACCCTTATCGCCCTTCTTGTGTAGCTTACCCTTTCGAACCTGCGACTCAGTCAATGTCGCAGCTAACTGGATTGCCTGACGAACTGTGGTAGGATTACTACCAGTGATGATGTCTTGTACAGGGTCAGGCAAGCCATCAATATATCTCTCGATAGCTTTCTCGAGTGGGGTAACCATGGTAGGGCAAACTAAACTCAACTCCTCGTACCTGTCAGTATAAGCCCGGTTCTCACCACTATCCTGTTTCAAGTCATTGAACTCCCTTTCTAAAGCCCTCAGTTCATGACAAGGACAGAATTCCCTCATCATAAGAGCCCTAAGCTCAGCCCATGTTTGTGCTAAAGCAACCTCAGCACCACGATCTCTCATAACCTCGTTCCACCAAGTAAGAGCCCTCTTCTGAAATACACTTGAAGTAAACTCGACTTTCCGATTTTCAGGATACAGAACGTGACGAAATGTACTCTGAATGCTCTCGAACCATTGAAGGAGCCCAGTTGCCCCTTCAGAACCACTAAACTTGAGTGGTTTAGCCGAATTAAAACTCTTGAAATTGCATGGAGCATTTTGGTTGTTGTTGGCATGGTTCACCTGAGCAATAATGTTTGGGAGTACAGCAGCCATATGCTGCGCCATGATATCTGCCATTTCGGCATTAGATAGCGGATTTTCGCGTCGAGGAGGCATTCTAGAAGAGGAAACATGAGAGGAAACGAGTGAGATGATTAGATGAAAAGAATGAGATGAAACAAAAATTGACAAAAGCAAAGATGGTGGTCATTCGTTCGTATCACAAAGCAAACAAACGACACACAGTGACTAATCAAAATAAATGGGTCAAAAATAATGTATCGCGAAGACATGCTCGCCTATAAGTGAACACTCACCCCAAGAGTTCCCAGGTAAGAGTGACTGGTCTGATTATGTGGATTTGTACGAACACTCTAGCCTTAGATAGAAAACCCAGGGTACATGCATTCACTCTTCCAGTTTGCACGTGTTAACACTATTTAGAACCCAAAACTTTGATGAAATTTTGAAAACTTGGAAGGCACAAGGCCAAAAATCAAACTGGAAGGGTTCAAAACCATATAATAAATCATTTAAAAATAGATGATTAATTTTCAAAAATCGTTTCAGAAAACTGGGTTCTTGTTTTGGCAATGACCTAAGGATAGGTGAAGTGCATGTTTTAAGATCTAAACACAAGATAACTCATGTTGGGGTCCTAGATAGGTTATAGTCTAGGTCAAAGCATTACTAATAACCTAATTCCCTATAACCATTGGCTCTGATACCAACTCTTCTGTCACACCCCGACCACGTAAAACATCAAATCATGGCGGAAACGTCGGAGAGTGTTGTAACAGAATTATTGTTTCACAACCATGGCAATTAAAGTTATCTTTTATTTATAAACCAAAGGATTACATTGTCTTATACAAAAGAGAAACAAAAGTACATCTCAAAATTAAACTAGTTCTAGCTTCATTTTTAAGTCACTAAGGCACAGGTCTGTCCTAGTATGTCATGATCATCCTATGCAACAGCTCCTGAAAACACATGTGAAAATAGGTACGTCAGCATAAAAATGCCTGTGAGATACATAGGTTTTGTGAAAATAGGATTCATAACTTAGGTTTAAAGAAATGTTTAATAAAAATTTGTCATGAATCTTGTTAAGTGTATTCTTTTATAAATCATATAAAAACATGATAAGAAATCAGATTGTATAAAAGAAAAGTGTATGGTTAATAATATAACCAAGTAAAATGAGTTGTATAAAACGAACTATTTTGTAAAACAGTGTCTTGTGAAAAATATGTTATTTGTGTAAAATGTTATATGTCTAAATTGAAATGATTTAGGTAACGCCACAATATGTAATATCATACAAGCACTTATATATAGGAAGTACCAGCGGCGTATCCACCATGCTTGTATCATACTACACACACCTCGTTACTTAAATCACTTAAACAGACCACCAATGTAAAATGTTCATGTTTAAACCAATTGTCAAATGTTATTGTATACACCATGTCAAAATGTTTAATGTCAAATGTAAGTCATGTAATGTGTAAACAAATGTTATGTATGGTACGTAAAATATGATTACTTAAACCAAATGTAAAAATGTACAAAACAAAGTATTTTGAATATATCCAAAAGTCATGTTTTGCAGAACAAATGCATGCTTTACTGGTACAAACACTTATGCGGTAAGTTAAACGTATACATTCAATCCTTGAGACTGTCGGATAACCTTAGAGTAAAGGTTATCAAAAATGTTTTTGGATTCAGTCATTCCTTTCATCCAAACAAACCTAGGATGTCCGGAATGGGAGTTGTCAAGTCCTATGGTACCACTACTTACTACCGAGCGGCGTAGCGAATGTTAATGGACGTATTTTAGTCCCGTTGTACAAACCAAATGTCATACCAAATGTAAACATGTTATGTAAAAACAATGCACCAAGTATGCTAAGTTAACATACAAAGCAGAAAAGTCATGTAAATCAATGTGCTAGCATGCTCAGTTAACATACATAGCAGAAAAGTCATGTAAATCAATGTGTCCATATGCCGAGTAAACATATGTAACAAATGTAATGTAAATCCATGTGCTAACATGCTAAGTAAACATACATAGCAAAACATAATGAAATCACGTACTATAATTGTACTAATGAACATAGCAAGTATATGATATGAAAACATGGAAAGCACGAAAGTAACAAGTAGGCACATGTGTTTCACCCCAAAACAGTTTGAAAACAATAAATGAGGGGTCTATGTACTCACTTGAGATTGCCTTGAAGTCCTTGAGTAACAACCAAGCAATGCTAGAGATCACGGAAGTCAAACGGCACCTAATATAGGTAACTACGTTAATAAACCGGACCTAAATCAGAGGATCGGGTAGAATGCGGTTTTGTAAACCAAACGAGTGTAAGAACTCATGTAATATGGTTTGAAGAAGCCTACATTCTAGAACGGAACTTATCCTAAGTGCTTTTGACCCGTTATGGCCCGTTTAGGTAGCTTATGCTACTTTAACGCGTCATTCGCGTAAAGTGCGTTCACATTGCCTAACTAGTCCTATGACAAGTAAAATATTCCTTAACATGTCTAATATTGTTGCCAAATCAGTTTAGATGTCAAAAATTATGTTACATATGTTTAAAATGAATTTTGGCGCAAAAAGGGTTTTTTGGTCATTTACCTAAGGCATATAAACTAACTATCATACAACTACTTAAACGAAGTGATCATAAGGTATAACCTCGGAAGGATATTCCCTATGCAACTATGGTCACCTAATGTGTTTGGTCGGATCCTAATGATCGACCAAATGGGTCGGGTTCGAAAGTATAAGCGATTGATTAGATCGCTTACCTTACGACCCTACATAAGCACTAAACCTAAAGTGATGAGCTAAACATGTTAAAACATGTTTAACGAATTTAGAAAACAGGCTTGGTATCAAAACAAATGGTTTTGATACCCAAGTGTAGTTGGGTTACAAAATACGCACGAATACGCATTTTGGCCGAAACTACGACTCGTCACAAAACCTAAATAACGTGGTAATCAGTAGGTATAGTCACTAGGGACTATAAGTATCGTGATTACGCTCACGTTATGAAGTTCAAACGAACTTCGCGTTGACCATAAACTGGTTAATGCAGAAAGTCAAACGTAGTTTTACTTTTAAGCTAAAAACGCATAAAAAGAACGAAGGAATACTTACAAAGGGTCCAAGCAAGTTTGATTTTCCAAGTATTCTCAGGTATGAAGTGGTAAACACTTCAACATAGAGAAATCTCAGAAAAAATCAAGTGGGTTTGAGCAAATGGGGTGGGGGTATTTGTGACACCTGTGTCACTTCAACCATCAAACAAATGCCAAACCAATGAAATATTGTATTTCATACTTGGGATTTGTAAAAATATGTGTATCGTTTGCACATATCAACTCTTGTTCGATTTTAAGCTTTACATCATTTTCTAGAGGGTTATACGCGCTCTGATGCGTAAATATAACCAGTTTAACCCAACAAACACTCCGGAATAGTTAAATAGGCTTAACATACCTTAAATAACCTTTACATAACTTAGAAATAAGTTTTAAACGCTTTGGTATGGCCAAAAACAAGTTAATTCGCTTACAGGGACTAAACTTGACAAACTGCGAAAGTATGCCAATTTGAACTGTAACGAACATTTTGGAACATGACCATAAGTTAAACACACCTTATATATCCTTTATATAGCTTAAAAATAGGCTTTGAGGGGTTCGGTGTGCTAAAATAAACTTTTGGGTCATTCAGGGACTAAAAGTGTCAAAAAGTGCACAAGTTTGCATTTTCGCGCATAACTTACGTTCTGAATACATCCGGACATCCAAAAATTTATGTAAGCACTATAATATTTTATTTTAGTGTTTGGCATGAGAAAAATCCATTCCTCGCGTCATTTGGATCGTTTTTCGCGCTTATGCGCACTCCGTCGTAATTAACCGAACATCGCAACCGTACGGCTAAACGAACCGACATCCGAGATATTTTTTAGCATGTTTTAAGTTCCCAATACTTTAACTTCATTTTAGAGCTTTGAAATGCGGTTAACGGGCCTTAAACGTGTCGAAAATGGGCTGAATTCATGACAGGGACCAAAATTGTAAATCTGCCAAACTTAGGCCTAGCGCACCTCTACACTTTTAATGTAACGGTGCGCTAGCCTGGGTCAGATGCAGCAAATCATTTTTAAACAGCAGTTAACAGCCTTTAACCCCTCCCAAAGGTCAAGTGCCACTTGTTAAACTCCTATGGTGGCCATTTTCAGTTACCATAACATCTTGACAAGTGTACGGGCTAGATCATTCCCTCTTTTCCAAGAAACGATCTTAACGGTTCTCCGAATACTATAAATACCCATCACATTTGCACACATTTCTCACAAGAATCTGATCATTTGTGCTCTAAGTTGAAGCCATTGTTTCATACCTGAGTTATTTTGATCTAGATTAGCATTCGGGGACCCTTCGTAAGTATTCTTTCGTTCTTTTATTGCTTTTCGGGTCCGAAAGTCAAACTTTGTTTGACTTTCTGCATTGACCAGTTTATGGTCGATGCGAAGTTCATTTGAACTTCATAACGTGAGCGTGATCACGATGGTTATAGTCCCTAGTGACTATACCTACTGATTACCACGTTATCTAGGCTCAGTAACGAGCCGTAGTTTCGGTCAGAATACGTATTCTTGCGTATTTTGTAACCAAACTACTCTTAGGTATCACAACCATTTGTTGTGATACCAAACCTGTTTTCTAAACTTAGGTAAGCATGTTTTAACATGCTTAGCTCGTCACTTTTAGTTTAGTGCTTATATAGGGTCGTAAGGTAAGCGATCTAAACAATCGCTTATACTTTCGAACCCGACCCGTTTGGTCGATCATTAGGATCCGACCAAGCACTTTAGGTGACCATAGTATAGCGAATAACCTTCCGAGGTTATACCCTATGGTCACGACGTTTAGTTAGTTGTATGATAAGTAGTTTATATGCCTTAAGTAAATTACCAAAATACCCCTTTGATGCCAAAACTCATTTTAAACATATGTAACATAACTTTTGACATCTAAACTGATTTGACAACCATTTTAGACATGTTAAGGCATATATTATTTGTCATAGGACTAGTTAGGCGGTCCGAACGCGTTTCACGTGAACGACGCGTTAAAGTAGCATAAGCTACCTAAACGGGTCGTAATGGGTCACAAGCACTTAGGTTAGGTTTCATTTAGTATGTAGGCTTTAATAAACCATACTACATGAGTTCCCATACTCATTTGGTTTACGAGCCCTCATTCTATACGATCTTCCGATTTAGGTCCGTTTTATTAATGTAGTTTGTAGGATCGGTTTGCGGATCCGAATGAGTCGGTTCAGAGGAATTCAATCAAATACAGGTGCGGAAAACAAGTATTTGACGTGTAAACAGCTGAATCTTCACTTTAACACTGATTTGTATTGATTAGACAACAATTACAATCAGTTCTCACACCGGCAGCACTTCGGTATGGAAATCACTCTCTGAAAAACTTATGATTTCGCTTGACCTAACATCTCTATATATAGACTTGGAGATTTCGCTTGGAACATCCTGAAGCGAAATCTGATATGATGATTTCGCTTGAGGCTTCAAGCGAAATCTCAAACACAAAACATAACTTCAAGCGAAATCTTTCTAACTCTCGTTTTACGTGCCCTGATCTATTCTAACTAGTGTAAGACTCGATACAAGACGAAGTCGACAGATGTAGTGCACCAACAGACTCCCCCTCAGATGTTGACGAGTCGACTATCGAATCACACCAATGCTGTATCTTCACATCTTCATTCTTGATCAGTCTCTGGGCTTTTCTCTCTCTATCTTCTTTTCCAGAATCTCCTGGCTCTATCAGACTCCCCCTCACGATTTGCTGGTATTCACTTGTTCTTCAGCAACATCTGCTTTAGGATCAATGTCTGACTCAAATGTTGTTTACAAGATCATTGCCTGGCTTTTATCTAATTCTCTTGATCAGATCTCTTGATTCCTTAAGTTCATCAGCATCAACAGCTAGCAAACTTTTTAGATTCATGATCAGAATTTGACTTTCATAAGCTTTGAATGAATTAACCTGGCTCACCTGCAACAATCTTAACCCAGAAATAAATTTTCTAAATTTAACAAGTTAAATGCACCAACACTCTGATATAATCAGATAAATCTCTTTTCTATCATCAACCACTAATGAACCAAATGTAGGTTTTAAAAATACCAATTGTAAGATTTTAACAAACCTTTTTAACATTTTAAAATTCACTCCCCCTCTCAACCAAGTCATCATGTTTAGCACTTGAAATTTTGACAATCAGCTTTCCAATATCAGTTGTCAAAAATCTTTTTGAATTTTTTTAAAAAAATTTATGCTAAAACACACTAAAATCTTTTTGTAATTTTTGATTGTAAAGGAATGCAATAAAGAAATATTTACAAACAATATTTTTGTGAGTTTGTGCAAGAGGATCATATCAGTTTTTGAGACAAGTCATCAACACCGTTAAGCTTCATTTCATATTAAGTTCTAAACAATTCACCTAGATTGTCAGTATACTGGTCCACTTAAATTTTCACACAAAGTTCAATTGTTTCGAGATACGATATTAATGTCTTAAGTACTTAAACTTATCCGTGTGTCCCACTACTTGAATATACTCCCGTATCCAGATCCCAATATTCAGTCTTACAGGTGAGTATACCACAGATGATATCTGTAAGGGGAATAAATTATGCAACCGTGATAGCTCAGGTCAGAACTTCCGTTCAGCAGAGAGCCTAGTTGACTTTTAGGTGTGTCCCCTTTAGAGGATCTTTTCGCATTACAACAGCAGTGACTATCAATTTTATTGTTTCATCAGCTTGCTGAGGGCGATGCTATGTTTCAAGCATTTGCAGAAAGCATTATCCGAGGACTAGGTCAGAAATTTCTTTCAGCAGAAGTCCCGGGATAATACCCCAGATATCACTGAGCATAAAGACCTAGTATCTCAGAATAAGGGACCTTTCAAACAAGATTTCAGGGGTTACCTATATATCCAAGTTTGTGTTAACCCGCAGAACAAGCAAGTTTGAAATTTATGTTTATATCTCATCACAATCTACTAAATGTGTAAAAACCTACTGACATATCCACAGTAAGATTGTTTATCACATTTTTACTTTACATTTCTTTAGCATGTTGTGACAGTCTACTGATGTACTATCATTTCCTCTATATGCAACAAAAACTCATTTTTGAATTTTATCATGTTTTTGTCTTTTTCAAATTTTCAAATGTTTTTGGATTTTCTGAAAATTTTACTCCCCCTAAAATGCAAACACATTTTAGGAAAATTTGAAAATAAACTGTACAATAAAGTGACAACTGATATCGAATCGCATCAAATCGCCATTCACTCGGCATAAACAATCAAAACTCTCTCTATCACAAAACTATTTTCTCATTTAGATTTCAAAACACTTAAGTTTGTTTTAATCAAAATGATTTTTCCGGAAAATAAGTTTTTATGATATAATCATTTGTAGATTCGGAGTGTGGTTCATCACATTGTCTATTCGAAATACCAATTGTAAGTATGGTCCAATCAAGTTCAACTTAATGACCTTGATTAACCTTTTTCATGTAAGCACCTACTATACCAAAAGTAAAAATTACCACATGTAGAAATACCACTTGTAGGAATATTACATCTACATCACCATTTTACCACTCAGAATGCCGATTCCTGCTTCGCACTTACCAACCTGGAAGCTCCGGCGTAGTCCTTCAACCTGTAAACATTCAAACACTATCAAAAAACTTTCAACCAAAATCTTCAAACATTAGAAAGATGCCGATTCCTGATCCACGATATAAACTTGGGATCTCCGGCAAGTCCTAAGACTTTAAGGAAAGCAAACTTCCACCCAAGTCTTATTTGACTTGGTGGCTTCCAATTCCTGTGCAGTAGGGTTATATGTTGCCTTTTTAGTTGCATAAAAATCTTTAACCCCCTTTACTTTCCCATCAAGCATTTTTTTGAAAATTTTCTTAACATTACCATTGAATGTTTTTTCAATATCAAAATCTGAGATTTCTATTTTACCAACCATTTGTTGAATCTCTTTTACACTCATAGATTTAATGTCAGCATCATTCAACAAATCATTAATCTCATTTTGTGACTCCTCTGATTTTGTGGAATCAGATTCATTGTCAGAACTATCAACCGATTTCTTAACAACCCATGTTTGGTTGTCTTTTGCCTTCTTTTTGTACAATCTTTTAGAATTTTCACCAACTTCATTCTTTAAATTTTCAACAGTTTTGAAGTTTTTAGTTGGTGAATCATTCTTTTCAACCACTTTTTCTTTAAGTTTTTCAGAGACTCCCTGTTTTTTGTTGACTTTGTTTGGACAATTGTGAGCAATGTGACCAACAACTTGGCATTGAAAACAAGTTCTTGTATCTCTTGGAATGTCTCTTGAATGAAAAACTCCAGTTCCTGTTCTTTTTCTTTCAACAAGAAACTCCTGATTTGTTTCTTTCCAGAAAGGTTTCTTCTGTTCATCTTCAACACTTCCACCTGAAACAAATTCTGTTTTTGGTTTAGAATTGTTTACCTTTCTGTAACTTTCTTGCTGAATAAAACCTAAACCTTTTCTTTTGTAATTACAATTTTGGTTTGTTTTCTTTTGAAAACCAGAACTAAAATTGTAATCCTTTTTCCCTTTTTTCTTGTTTAACCTTTGTTGAACTCTTGAAGTGTATTTTTTAGATTTTTCATTAAGATTTAAATTTTTAGTATCAGAAATATTAATTTCTGTGATTTTGAAAACCTTTTTGATCTTGTCAAATCTAACACTATCCATCGGAAACTCTTCATCAGAGTATAATTTGTCAGAACCATTTAAAGTATATGCAACTTTAAATGTTTCATCATCTAAATTTGCTTTTGATAACAAAAATTCTTTACTATAAGACCGTTTAACCGACGACTGTGAACTGTAGACTGACGAACTTGAACCCCCAGACTCAAACTTTGACTCAGACACCTCCTCAGTATCCAACACCTGATCGACCACCTTTTTGATTAACTCAGACTCATGATCAGTATCAGACGAGGTAAACGTGATATCAATGTTATCTGGTAAAACGTCAGTTGTCTCAGATTTTAACTTTATATTGACTGCTTTTTCAACTTGCTCCTCATTTGGTTTTCTAGGAGAATACCCTTCCCAGATAGGAGGCGGACACTTGTTATATTTAACAGTCGATTTCTTACCAGTCTCATTCTTTTGCTTCTCATCTTGAAATGCTTCAAAACCTGCAACAGTAGGATAAACTCGATCAATAACATAATCAGAACAAGAATAACTCAGTAATAACCTTCTGATCCTTTCATTCTCAATCTTTTCTTTCTCCAACTCTTGCTTTAGATTAGCATTTTCTTCGATGTAATGGTTAATCGCCTTTTGTTTTGCCATTAACGTAGAATTTGTCATCGTTAAAGCCTTTTCTCTTTCAGAATTCGTTGTTTGAAGACCTGTCACAGTTCTGTTCAACACACTGTACGATTCTTTCACATAGCTGATGTCTGATAGTAACTTTTCTATCAGCTTTTCTCTATCAAACAGAATCACATCTTTTTCTTCGCAATTTTTGCAAGCTTCCAAACACTTCTTGCAAGGCTTTTCAATTTCAACAATCTTTTCAATCTCGATTGTTTTTACTACTTCAATTACTTTTTCTTCCTCAGTTACTTTCTCAGCTTCAGTCACCTTTTCTTCAACAACTACTTTAACTTCCTCATTCTGTTGTTGTTCTTTTGCAGCTTGTTTCTCCTTCAGTTTCTCCATGCGATCTGCAAAATAAAAATGAAAACTTTCAGGAGAAAGATGTTTTTTAGCAATATTAATCTGTTTCTCTTCCTCATCATCACTGCTATTCTCCATCGATGTTTGATCAAACTCTACAGATTTTTCAGACTCAGCATCTGAAACACCAGTATCAGATGGTGTTTGATCAAAAACAACTTCTTTTTCTGAAGTATCTTCATTTTGCACACTATCGTTTGTACTTAATGACTCATCATCAGCACTTTCTAAACTTTCTTCAGATGTACTTGATTGATCTTTCACTTTTTCACCAATTGATCTCATCCAATTTGCAAACAAGTCTGGTTCTCTAACAATCTTTGCAATGAAAGCTTTGAAGTCACCCTTTTCATCAATAAACATATCCCAATTGAAACCTTCAGGTAATTTCTCATCATCTTGATCAACTGTGTATGCTTTGCTGTCAGAAGATATATAATTGCTCCAGTTGAAATCTACCAAGCATCCTCTCTTTGTATCTTCAATCTTTCTACCATGAGCCGTATGTGAATCTTGTGATTGACCGACTTGCTGATAAATGGCTTTCCGGTAGTAATCATCTTTTCCAAATGGATTCTGAGCACCACTAGCTTCCCTGTTCTTGCACTCCCGCTTGAAATGGCCTTTTTCCCTGCATCTGAAACAAGTAACTTTAGATTTATCAAAACCTAAAGTAGATACACAAGCATCAAGAAAGTCATTTCTCCCGGTAATTGTCTTGAACTTTTCAGCTCGTCTCAGAACACTTGCAAGACACCATTTGATATCCATTAGTTCCATCTCTTCGGCATCTATCTGGTCGTAATCCTCCTTTGTAAGCATAGGATTTCCAATTCGACCAGCCACTAAACCTTCATATGAGATAAGCACGGAACCAAGTAAAGCCATATGATCTTTTGCAATATCTTCAGAAAAACTTTGACCATCTGGAAGATTTAGAGCTATGTTGCATTGAATCACACAACCATTTCCCATCTTTGTGCTTTGAGACTGAAAATTTTCTGATGAAGTCTTTGGATTGACACTTGGATAGAATGAGAATCCATTGCTGCTTTTGTTTGAGCTTTGATCAATCTTTTCTGTAGAATCTCCAGCACTAAACGCAGTCTGGATTTTCGGACTTCTTTCAGTTTCTGGAACCGGAATGCTACCTTTGTAGTACATCTTTACATCCTGTTGACCACTTGGACTGTTCATCCTCGCAATCTTCTGCTGTTCCAAATCCTGACTTTCAATCTTTTCAATGAACTGAGAGATCGACAATCTATCATAAACCCCAGTATTTTTCAGTATCATCAAATAAGTTCCCCACTCTTTCTGAGGTAATGCATCAGCAAGTTTATCCACCCATTCATCATTTTCCTTTTTAATACCCATCATTGACATTGTTCTCACTAAGTGACAATATCGTTCAATAAGTTTCTTCGTATCTTCTCCGGGCAAACTTGTGAATAAATCAAATTCCTTTTTAAGCAATGCCTTCTTGCTTTTAATCATGCTCGTACTGCCTTCAACTTTGATTTTTAGAGCATCCCATATTGATTGTGATGTTTTGTCATGTTGAAGTAGTATGAAGATGTCTTCTTTGACGGCCTGTTGAAGTAAACTGATCATCATTTTTTCAGCTCGGTATATTTCCCTTTCTTCCTTACTAAAATCTGAAAGCTGTTTTTCAGTCTGCATTTCTGTTTGTGGTGGAGCATACTTTGTTAAAATACATTCCCATGATCTCAAATGATTTGCCTGCACCCAGTTTTCGAATCTATCTTTCCACCCGTAGTATTCTTCAATTCCCATTAGCTTCGGGGGTTTCTGAGTAGTCCCCATTTCATTTTCTGAATTCATGTTCTGAGCAATGGAAGATGAACTAGGCAATGTTGCAAAAGCGTTGTGAAAATCGTTATCCATGTTTTATTTCTTTCAAACGAAATACTATCTTTTAAGCAGAAAACTTCAAGCGAACTAGACAAACTGAACAACCCTCAAGCGAAAACCTTGAAGCGAGACCCTTTGAAGCGATCCTGAATGAAGCGAACACCTTGAAGCGAAAACTTTGAAGTGAAATCGTTCAAGTTTCTGAAGCGAAATCGTTGAAGCGACAGCTTCTGAAGCGAAATCGTTGAAGCGACAGCCCTGAAGCGAAATCTAGGTGTCGTTTGAAGCTTCAAGCGAAATCTACCACTGAAATCAGATCCGTTCAAGCGAAATCCATTCGGAGGTCAATTTTAATCACTTTTAGATCGAATTTGGCTACGAAACTTTCAAAGGTTTGTTATCTTGTAATTTTAAACAATCTGTGAGAATTTGAGATGATTTAGACCGTGAAAAGTTTCTGAACTGTTAAAAGAAGGTGTAGAAGTAAGAGATTTTGATGAATTTCGGCTGAATTTTGCAGAACTCCTCCTCCTGAGCTCTGATACCAATTGTAGGATCGGTTTGCGGATCCGAATGAGTCGGTTCAGAGGAATTCAATCAAATACAGGTGCGGAAAACAAGTATTTGACGTGTAAACAGCTGAATCTTCACTTTAACACTGATTTGTATTGATTAGACAACAATTACAATCAGTTCTCACACCGGCAGCACTTCGGTATGGAAATCACTCTCTGAAAAACTTATGATTTCGCTTGACCTAACATCTCTATATATAGACTTGGAGATTTCGCTTGGAACATCCTGAAGCGAAATCTGATATGATGATTTCGCTTGAGGCTTCAAGCGAAATCTCAAACATAAAACATAACTTCAAGCGAAATCTTTCTAACTCTCATTTTACGTGCCCTGATCTATTCTAACTAGTGTAAGACTCGATACAAGACGAAGTCGACAGATGTAGTGCACCAACATAGTTACCTATATTAGGTGCCGTTTGATATTCCGTGATCTCTAGCATTGCTTGGTGGCTATCTTAGGACTTCTGAGCAATCTTAGGTGAGTACATAGTTCCCCTATTTTACTGTTTTCCAAACTGTTTTGGGGTGAAGCATGTGTACCTATCTGTTACTTTCATGTTTTCCAAAAGTATAATTGATTATACATGTTATTACTTATCTATTGACAATTTGAATGACTATCTATGATTTAAGCATTGATTTCTCAAAGAACATAAAATAAAATGTTGAATTGTACTTATTTTATGTTCACCAGACCGATTGTTAGTATGATATAGCGCTATAGGATTTGACACCCCATTCCTGTTGTCATGGAATGTCTGAAACCAATTTGTTGCTCCATCCAAATAGGGATTGCCTTTGTGGTATTTCTATAGTCTCAAAGGTGTATTTTGATGCACCAGGTCTGAATGAATTCCCAAATCACACTATTAAAGTATAGTTTGATATACTCCCATGTGTGATATTGTACAAAACCAACATATATGTTATTTATCACATCTAAAGCATATTTTGATATGTTATTTATGAAACCAAAACATAGTTTAATATGTTACTTACAAATCCAAAGTATACTTTTAATATGATACTATAAGGTTATTTGTTTAATCTTACATTTATTTATACAAATCACATTGGTTACACATTACATTGGACACATAAACATTTTGACATATTATTCAATACATTTGGCAATTGGTTTAAACATAGACATCTTACATTGTTGGTTTGGTTTGAGTAAGTGATTAAGTAACGAGGCGTGTGTAATATGATACAAGCATGGTGGATACGCCGCTGGTACTTCCTATATATAAGTGTTTGTATGGTATTACATATTGTAGCGTTATTTGAATCATTTCAATTTGAGACATATAACATTTTATACAAATAACATACTTTTCACATGTTGATGCACAAGAATGTCTGTTGACTGCATCTTCATCAAGTCTTAAATCAAGAAAGTCAAGAAAGTCAAGATTAGGGTTTTTATTGATAATTTCGCTTTAATGTACATGTTTAATTGGTGATTTCGCTTTAAAGGACACATGTGATTTCGCTTCAATGTACATGCCATAAAAGCGAAATCAGATTACATGTGATTTCGCTTTAATGGACATGACCATTGAAGCGAAATCAGACTTAGTATATATACCTTACATGTGTTCATTGGTGGTAACCATAGAAGCGGAATCAGGTCATTAGCTTGGTAACGAAACTCTGTCAAAATCATTCTAGAAAGCTAATAAAGAGAAGAAATTGAAAGGATAAGCTGTTGTTACTTTGCGTGCATTGATTCCGCCTTTACACGTGAAGATGAACTGCCTTGACTGATCGTTTAGGGTCACGACACGGTCCAACAAGTGGTATCAGAGCATAGTGATTTCGCTCCAACGAACATGTTAATTTCACTCCAACGAACATAGTGATTTCGCTCTTAAGGACAATAGTGATTTCGCTCTTAAGGACAATAGTGATTTCGCTCATACGGACAATCTGCTATTTCGCTCAAGTGAACATTGTGATTTCGCTCGAGTGAACATTGTTGTTGATTTCGCTTTTGTGTCACTATTAGTGATTTCGCTTCAGTGTCAGTGTTTGTCAAAAATTTTGAAAATTTGTCTAAGTGTTTGTTTGTTTGTTTTGTTTGCAGGTGATTTCGAGGTAATTCAAGGACATAAAAAGATGGCAAATTCCGATCCTATTCCGTGGAAAGACGATTGAACTGAAGAACAGAAATATCGATACAGAAAAATGATTGCTGAGAACAAAATAATTAGAATATCTCGTATTTTTCTGGAAGCAAGGAGAGCAAATAGATGGGATCCAAACAGAGAGTGCTATCTTGATGAATATGGAAATATTGCGATCGATGATAGTACGCTTGATATTGAAGCCATAATCCAGCAGTATAAAGAAGAGGATGATTATTGGCAAAAGAAATGGTGGGGAGATGAAGAAGAGAAAAAGAAAAAGAAAGAGTTAATAGATGAAATATAAAGAAACTCAGAAAATATGAGTTTGGATGAATTTCTTGAATTAATCAAAAAGATTAAAGAAGGAATGACAAAGAATGAAGAATTAAAGAAGGATGAAACTTCAAAAGGTGAAGTTGTGTGCTCAAAATGCGAAAAATCCGAAGCAGAAAATTTCAATCTCTTGAAAGATGTGGAGAATTTGACAGGGGAAATCAAAAGCTTGAAGGATGAGAAAGAATCTGATAATAAACAGATTCTTGAAATGAGAGAAAATTGTGAAAAATTGACGTCTGAAAATGACAAACTGTTGAGTAATTTGGACAGTTTGACATTGGAAATTAATGACTTGAAAGAAAAAGAAAAAGATTTTGGAAAAATCAAAATTGAAAATGAAAACGTTTTTTGGATAAAATTGGAAAATGAAACGTTAAAAGAAAAAGAAAAAGATTTTCAAAATCAAATCAAGATTTTAGAAGATGAGAGAGATATTTTTGGTAAAGATAATCTTGAAAAACAAATAGAAATCAATTCTCATCTTGCTAAAATCATTCAGCTTGAAAAAGAAGCTGAAAAAGCTCAGATGAAAATCAAAGAGCTTGAAGTGAAATTGAAAGGTTTTGTGATTTCGGCACCATATGAGTGTCCAAAACCGATCAATTCAGTTCCAATAAGTGACAATGTCACAAATTTTGACAAAGTCAAAATTGAAGATTGTGATGAAATATCTGATGATGAAAAAGAAAAGAAAAGAAAAATATTTTTAGATTTACAAGAAAAATTTAAAAATACTGTTTTGCAGTCTACTGAAATAGGTGAATGCTCTAAGCAAAAACCTGTTAAGAAGATTGTAGAACAGAAACAAAAAGATAAAAATTTGAAAAATCCTAAAATTGAAAATAAAAGCTCATCAGTTAAGTCATCCAATCATTTTGAAAAATTACAAAAATCTGAAAATAAAAACTCACAAAATGTTGGTAATAAGTGGTGCAGGTTTGACCACAGTGCTCAAATGCTAAACCAAGGATAGAAGAGGAGACATGATTACCACAAAGCAAATCAATGCTTTGATCTAAGTGTGTGGTATGAAGACGGTGTTTGGTATGAAAGTAGTGAGAGGTATGATAACAGAGTGTGTTACACTTGTGGCTATCAAGGACACATTGCTGTTAACTGCCAAAGTCAGAGATTCGAAACAAGAAGATGCTATGAATGTCACATTAGAGGACACATTGTCAAAGATTGCCCAATGAGATCAAAAGGATGATCGAGGGCTGAATTTCAGAAAATGGGAAAGAAATCAGTCAGTGTCAAGCCCAAAGAACAGAAAGTTCAAGAAAAGAAAGTGATGCTTTCACATGGGCAGAAAGACAGACTGAGGAAGAAGAGAAAGAAAGCAAGAGAATACTTGGAGAAAATTTTGTCCTCGGATAAAACTGGTAATCCAAGAAAAAGTTCTGATAAATTACTTTCCCCAACTGCAAAGGCAAGCAAAACGAATTCATCAGATACAAATCTGAGGACAAACGGGAAAGAAAATGGGAAATTAAATAAAGAAAAATTAATTGAGCAAAATGATAACCAATCAAAGAAAGCTAATTTTTCTGACAAAATCTTGATCAAGGTTTTCGAATATAAAAGAGACAATGAAAGTTTATTCATTTCACAGCCTAATAAGAAGGGAAAACCTAGATCTAGTAAGAATTGGGTACCAATGAAGGTTGGTGATGAATTTGACTTGTCAAAGTCAAAAGAGCCATCTTCTGGCGATGAATTTGTTTCTTCAAAAACAAAGGAGTCACCATCAGGCGATGAATCTGACGTCTCAAAGTCAGACAAGCCACAATCAGGCAATGATTCTGGTTCGTCAAAACCAGAAGATCCATCTGTTGAGGTAAAAACTGTCAAACCCAAGGCTAGTCAGGCTTGGGTGAATCTTTTCAATTAGAAAAACCTGACTTGCCGGAGCTTCCAGGTTGGTAAGCGTGAAGCAGGTATCGGCATCATTCTTGAGAAATTCACAGGATGGTAACTGTGATATTTCGATTTACAAGTGGTAAATCAGGGACATTAAGTTATACTTGATTTTCTACTAATGTTTGTTATTGACAAGGGTTTTAATTGTTAAATCTTTCAAAATGGTTAAAGGAGAACAAAGTGATGAAGTAATCCCCTAACCAACAAGTGGTTTGTTAGTTCAACAAAACTAATTTTCCGGAAAAACCATTTTGATTAAAACAAACTTAGGTGTTTTGAAATCTTAATGGGAAAATAGTTTGTTGTCAGGGGGAATTCTGATTGTTTATGCCAAGTGGATGGCAGATTGAAGTGATTTGATATCAGTTTGTCACGTTTCTTGTATAGTTTGTTTTCAAATTTTCCTTGAAAATCAAAATTGAAACATATTTTGATTTTAGGGGGAGAAAAATTTTTAAAAAAAATTTAAAAATTTGAAAATGCCAAAAACATTGAAAAGCAAAAATGAGTTTTGTTGTGAAAAAGAGGAAATGACAGTAAATCAGTGAACTATCACAGCATGCTAAAGATATGAAATGTCAAATGTGATAAACGGTCTCACTGATGATGTGTCAGTAGGTTTTTGCACATTTAGTAAATTGTGACGAGATATAAACCTAAATTTCAAACTTGCTTATATCGTGGGTAACATCTCTTGGATATATGGGTAACCCCCGAAATCTTGTTTGAAAGGTCTCGTATTCTGATATACTAGGTTTTTATACTCAGTGATATCTGGGGTATTATTCCGGGACTTCTGCTGAACGGTGGTTCTGACCTAGTCCTCGAATAATACTTTCTGCAAATGCTTGAAACACAGCATCACCCTCAGCATCAATGATAAGACAATAAAATTGCTTAGCAATGCTGTTGTAAAAAAGATCCTCTAAAGGGGACACACCCACAAGTTGAGTCATGATCTCTCTGCTGAACGATGGTTCTGACCTGAGCTCTCATGATTCTTCATAAATTATTAACCCCTTACAGATATCATTTGTGTTATAATTGCCTGTAAGACTGAATATTGGGATCTGGATACAGGAGTATATTCTGAGGTGGGATACGCGATTAAGTTTAAGTATCTAAGACATTAAACTCGTATCTCGAAGCAGTTGAACTTTGTGTGAAAATTTAAGTGGATCAGTATACTGACAATCTAAGTGAATCGTTTAAAACTTAACATGTTTAAAGCTTAACAGTGCTAGTGATTTGTCTCATAAACTGATATGATCCTCTTACACAAACTCACAAAAATATTATTTGTACATATTTGTTTACTGCATTTCTTTAAAATCTAAATTCAAAAAGATTTTCGACGACTGATGTTGAAGAGCTGATATTCAAAATCCCAAATGCTAAACTTGATGAACTAGAGGATTGGGAGAATATGTTGAAAACTTTGAATGTCATATACAAATGTTTTGAAAGTTTGTGTGTTTAGTTAATCAAGGTCATTCATTTGAACTTGATGTAACTAGTATGTTTGGTGAATAATTGTTTTCTACCAGTAAGTTTGCTAAATTCAATTGTTATAAATTTGTGAAACTTATGTTGAGGCAGAGGATGTGCAGGTTAACAGGTTGTAAACTTCATTATTCCCAAATGGAAGCTAATTGTTAAAGCTTGAACCAGATTTCTCAGATTCTAGCATATCGAGAGGGGGAGTCTGTGAAAGGGGGAGTCTGGATCAACATTCAAGGGGAAGAAAGAAGTTAGAGCCAGGAGGACAAGATCCTGAAACCTGTGAAGATAGAGTGCTTATAATGAGATGACAGAGTGTTAAAGAAAAGACTAAGACTGAAGACTCAGGAGCTGAAGATTACGTCAACATCCAAGGGGGAGTCTGTTGATGCACAAGAATGTCTGTTGACTGCATCTTCATCAAGTCTTAAATCAAGAAAGTCAAGAAAGTCAAGATTAGGGTTTTTATTGATAATTTCGCTTTAATGTACATGTTTAATTGGTGATTTCGCTTTAAAGGACACATGTGATTTCGCTTCAATGTACATGCCATAAAAGCGAAATCAGATTACATGTGATTTCGCTTTAATGGACATGACCATTGAAGCTAAATCAGACTTAGTATATATACCTTACATGTGTTCATTGGTGGTATGTCACACCCCGACCACGTAGAACATACTAAACGTGGCGGAAATGTCGGGGAGTGTTGTAACAGAATTAATTGTTTCAAATCCATGGCAATTGAAGTTTCGTTTTATTGATTAAAAGTGTTACAATGTCTTAACAAACAAGAAATACAACATAATTAACTAGTCTTGCATCTTTTATTGTCACTAAAGCCCAAGTCTGCCTATGTGTATCTTGATCATCTTATGCAACAGTTCCTGAAAAACACATGTGAAAATAGGTACGTCAGCATAAAAATGCCTGTGAGATACATAGGTTTTATGAAAATAGGTTTCATGACTTATGTTTGAGAAAATGTTTAGTCATGAACCTTGTTATTTGCTTTGCTTTGTAAATCATTTGAAAATCGATAAGATCAGATGATAAGTATAAATAAATGTAAGGTTAAATGAATAACCAAGTAAAATATGTTTGCATAAGATAAGATGTTTATAAATCAGTGTCTTGTGAAAAGTATGTTATTTGTATAAAATGTTCTATGTCTCAAACTGAAATGATTCAAATAACGCTATGATATGTAATACCATACAAACACTTATATATAGGAAGTACCAGCGGCGTATCCACCATGCTTGTATTATATTACACACGCATCGTTACTTAATCACTTAATCAAACCAAACCAACCAATGTAAGAAGTCTATGTTTAAATCAATTGTCAAATGTATTGGGTAATATGTCAAAGTGTTCATGTCATGATGTAAATCATATCAAAATGTCTATGTCAAATATCCATGTCAAATGTCTATGTCAAATATCCATGTCAAACGTCTATGTCAAGATGTCATGTATGGCAAGTGAAATGTCTCAACTAAACCATATGCACAAAAACAAAGTATTGAAGTAAATCTTGGTTTAAATCAAAGTTATGTTTTGTGGGAAATGCATGATCAAATGTCAATCATGTTAAAATGTCTATGCCGAAATGTCTATGTCAAAATGTCATGTAAAACGAGGTACTAAGTAATGCACACAATTGGGCACACCTAGCATGAAATGTCATAAAATCATGTACTATAATGTACTAACGAACATAGCAGTATATGATGTTAAAACAGGAAAGCATGAAAGTAACAAGTAGGCACATGTGTTCCACCCCAAAACAGTTTGGAAAACAGTAAAAGAGGGGTCTATGTACTCACTTGAGATTGCTCAGAAGTCCTAGGATAACCACCAAGCAAAGCTAGAGATCGCGGAATATCAAACGGCACCTAATATAGGTAACTACATTAATAAACCGGACCTAAATCGGAAGACTGGGTAGCATGAGGGTTTGTAAACCAAATGAGTGTAGGAACTCATGTGATATGGTTAATCAAAGCCTACATACTAAATGAAACTTAACCTAAGTGTCTACGACCCATTACGAACCGTTTAGGTAGCTTATGCTACTTTAACGCGTCGTTCGCGTGAAACGCGTTCGGACCGCCTAACTAGCCCTATGACAAGTGTTATATGCCTAAACATATTACATAATCAGTTATGTGACAAAGGTTTAGGTTACATATGCTTAATTACCAATTATACATGAAAAGGGTATTCTGGTAATTTACCTAAGGCATATAAACTACCTATCATACAACTACTTAAACGATGCGACCATAGGGTATAACCTCGGAAGGTTATTCCCTACCTACTATGGTCACCTAATGTGTTTGGTCGGATCCTAATGATCGACCAAACTGGGTCGGGTTCGAGGCATAAGCAATTTATCAGATCGCTTACCCTACGACCCTAGACAACGTGGTAATCAGTGGGCATAGTCCCAAGGGACTATGACCAACGTGATTACACTCACGTTGCGAAGTTCAAAAGAACTTCGCATTGACCATTACTGGTCAACGCTGAAAGTCAAACAAAGTTTGACTTTCTGACTCGAAAAGCAGTAAAATAAGGAAAAGAACGAAAGAATACTTACGAAGGGTCCCCGAATGCTAATTTCGATTTAAAGCATGGGGTAATGGGGTATTTATAGGAATACCCGAACCGCTAAGATCGTTTCATGGAAAACGTGCCTTAATCCCATCCGTACATGTGTTGCAAAGTTATGGTGCCTAAATTCCATCCATACATGTGTTGCAAAGTTATGGTGTTTAGGTGCTTAAATTCCATCCATACATGTGTTGCAAAGTTATGGTGCCTAAATTTCATCCTTATCCGCTGACTAAGCAAGTTAGAATGTGTGGTTGTGAATTAAACAACGGCTAATACATCGAATCTGGTCCCGAAAGTGAAAAACTGATATTTCTGCCCAGATAAGGCGCTCGCGTAGCGCGACGGTAAAGGCCCTATGCAGTCGCGCTACGCCACCATGCTTCAGCTTCAGAAAAGTTTCAAAATTGACAGAAATGGTCCCTGCACGTGCTTAAGGCCTTTTTGATGCGTTTGAACCCCGTTAACCTCATTTCAATGCTCTAAAATGAAGTTAAAGTATAGGGAACTCAAAACATGCTCAAAAATATGCCGGATGATGGTTCGTTTGGCCGTACGAACGCGATGTTCGCTTAATTACGACGGAATGCGCATAAGCGCGAAAAACGATCCAAATGACGTGACGAATGGATTTTTCTTATGGCGAACACTAAAATAAAATATTTTAGTGCTTACATAAATTTTTGGATGTCCGGATGTATTCAGAACGTAAGTTATGCGCGAAAATGCAAACTTGTGCACTTTTTGACACTTTTAGTCCCTGAATGACCCAAAAGTTTATTTTAGCATACCGAACACCTCAAAGCCTATTTCTAAGCCATGTAAAAGATATTTATGGTATGTATAACTTATGGTCATGTCCCGGAATGTCTGTTACAGTTCAAATTGGCATACTTTCACAGTTTGTCAAATTTAGTCCCTGTAAGCGATTAAACTTTGATTTCACCACACCAAACCTTCCAAAACTTATATCTAAGTTATGTAAAGGTTATTTAAGGTATGTTAAGCCTATTTCACTATTCCGGAGTGTTTGTTGCATTAAACTGGTTATATTTACGCATTAGTGCGCGTATAACCTTCCAGAAAGCGATTTAGAGCTTGAAATCGAAACAAGAGTTGATATGTGCAATCGATACACATATTTTTACAAATCCCAAGTATGAAATACAATATTTCATTGGTTTGGCATTTGTTTGATGGTCGCAGTGACACGGGTGTCACATGGTAACCATAGAAGCGGAATCAGGTCATTAGCTTGGTAACGAAACTCTGTCAAAATCATTCTAGAAAGCTAATAAAGAGAAGAAATTGAAAGGATAAGCTGTTGTTACTTTTCGTGTATTGATTCCGCCTTTACACGTGAAGATGAACTGCCTTGACTGATCGTTTAGGGTCACGACACGGTCCAACATCACAAGACATTGTTTTACAAAACAACTTCTCTTATACAAACACATTCTATTTCGTTATTCACTTAACCATACACTATTATTTTACTTATACGTATCATCTGATCTTATTGCTTTTCAAATGATTTACAAAACAAAGCAAACTACAAGGTTCATGACTAAACATTTTCTTAAACATAAGTCATGAATCTTATTTTCACAAAACCTATGTATCTCACAGGCATTTTTATGCTGACGTACCTATTTTTACACATGTTTCAGGTACTGCTTTGCAAATGATTGTTGATACATGCTACATATAGGACGGACTCGTGCCTTAGTAACTTTAAAACTTGGAAGATCATAGTTGTACTTATTTGATTGTATTAAAACAATGAGTTCATTTATTCAATAAAACAGAATTTATTTATGCCATGGTTATGAAACAATAATTCTGTTACAACACTCCCCGATGTTTCTGCCACGTTTTGTATGTTCTACGTGGTCGGGGTGTGACAGAAAAGTTGGTATCAGAGCCAATGGTTATAGGGAATTAGGTTATTAGTAATGCTTTGACCTAGTCTATAACCTTCTTAGGACCCTAACGCGAGTTTACTTGCGTTTAGTCATAAAACAATACCGTCACCTATCCTTAGGCGACAATCACAACAAGAACATAAATTTCAAAACCGCTTTGAAAACTCATCATCTGTTCTAGGATGATTGATTACTAGGTTTTGAACCCTCTGTTATATAGTTTTGAACCCCTTTGAGTTTTCAAAATCTCGTCAAGGTTTTGGGTTTTAAATAATGTGAACACGTGCAAACTGGAAGGGTGAATGCCTGTATTCTGGGTTTTCTGTCTAGGCAAGCACTTCGTATATATCTCATCAGACGCGAGACCAGTTGTGCTTACCTGGGAATTCTTGGGATGAGTGTTCACTTATAGGCAAGCATGTCTTCGTGATACATTATTTTTGACCTATTTACTTTGATTAATCACCGAGGTCGTTTGTTGCTTTGTAGTAACAAACAAATGACCACTATCCTTGCTTTCATCAGATTTGTTTCATCTCATTCTTTTCGTCTAATTCTCTCACTCGTTTCCTTTCATGTTTCCTCTTTTAGAATGCCTCCTCGACGCGACAATCAGATGGCAAATGCCGAACTGGCGGAAATCATCGCACAGCAAATGGCTGCTGCCTTCCCAAATCTTTATGCTCAAATGATGCAAGCCATCAACAACAACAATGCTCCATGCAATTTCAAGAATTTTAACTCAGCTAAACCACTCAAGTTTAGTGGTTCTGAGGGAGCAACTGGGCTTCTTCAATGGTTCGAGAGCATTGAGAATACCTTCCGTCACGTTCAGTGTCCTGAAAATCGCAAGGTTGAGTTTTCTTCGAGTGTGTTTCAGAAGAGGGCCCTCACGTGGTGGAACGGGGTGATGAGGGACCGCAGTGCTGAGGTTGCATTAGCATAGACTTGGGCTGAACTTCGGGCTCTTATGATGAACGAATTCTGTCCTCGTCATGAGCTAAGGGCTCTAGAAAGGGAATTTGATGATTTGAAGCAAGACAGTGGGGAACATCGAGCCTATACTGACCGCTTTAAGGAATTGAGCTTGTTATGCCCTACTATGGTTACGCCTCTGGATAAGGCGATTGAGAAATACATTGATGGTCTTCCTGACTTAGTTCAGGATATTGTTACTGGCAGCAACCCTACTACTGTCAGACAAGCCATTGAATTGTCTGCCACTCTGACTGAATCCCATATCAGGAAGCGCAAGCTGTTTCGGAAGGGCGACTCAAGACCATCTGACAAGACTGCTCAAGTGGAACCAAAGGAAGAAAATGCTGAGGTGTCTAAGAAGAAGATGCGCAAAACCTCTCAAAATTTCGCTGTAACTGTGCAAGACAAACAGGTTGCACCAAACCAGCCAGCACAACCTCGCAAAAGGCAAAACTATGTTGGTACCGCACCTTTGTGCAACAAGTGCAACCATCATCATCTAGAGCAAGAGCAGTGTCACAAATGTACCCACTGTGGGCGGTTGGGACATTTGATCAATGTTTGTCGTTATGCAAATCAAGCTGCTGCAAACCCTGCTGCTGTTCAAGCACGGTTCCCTCCGGGGTCATGTTATAACTGTGGTGACCTTACCCACTACAGGAACAATTTCCCAAGACTTGTTAACATACCTCCAGCATGTGGACGAGTGTTTAACATCAATGAGGCAAACATGAACAATGATGCGGCAGTGAACAACTAGTGTTTTGTTATTTCCTTGGTTGTTATCTTATGATGTTTAAAGACAAGTCAGTTGTAATATAAATAAAAAAATTCGTCGTTTTTATTTTTGCAAAACTGATACGATTGTGTGAACGTTGGATACAATCTTATGATGTCAACCCAAAGACAAACTACTCGTATGGTTCTGTCATTTTATGAATATTTGTGATCTCCCCAAGAACCTTAAACACTCGTTTCTTTTAAGAAACAAAGCCAAACTCTTATTGAAAATCCTTCTATCTTTATAGATGGATCCTTGAAAATACTTAAAGTGCCAAATGAAATCCATGGATTGGATTCCTGATGTGCTATAATTATCCATGCTCAAAGACAACAAATTAAATAATCAAGCTAACAAATTATGTGCTTATGTGCTTATATGTTTTGTGATCTATCCAAATCCTCATCGAACCTTTCATATCTCATACGAGAGATTCATAATAGGATATCCAAAGTTACTATCTTAAATCCTTAATGGACTTCTATGTTGTAGCTAAGTCCCTTGGGTTATAAAGTATTATTCTATAATTGGACCCCTTGGGTGGTCTAGTTAAACATATTGATTTGAAAATCTGGTTAGAAATATCATGTGATGATATAATTGAAAGGATCCCTTAAGTGGTCTATTCAAGGAGATCGTACGACGGCCTAGTTAAGAAGATCATGTGTTGTTCTAGTTAAAAAGATCGTTCGTTGATCTAGTTGAACAGATCCTTTGGTGGTTTAGTCAGGTCGCTTTATGTTTATTCAATTGATTTTTCCTCTATGCATTATGGAATTCAGTGCACAGAAACCACAGGAAGTTTTGTCATGTGTTAAGGCCTATAGTGACAAGAATAATGATATGGGAGAAGTCTTGGACCTTGACCGATGTCATTTTATCTTACACTTCCCAATTCTGATCTCAATCACACACCAAGTTTCCTATGATAAGTCTTCATAAGAAACGTTCTTCTGTCCGTAGTTCAAAAATTCCATGTTTTACTGCTACAAGGAATTCACTTTGAGGGTTAACAAATTCGCTAAGAATCCTAACATGGCCCAGAGTTTTACTTAAGGGTTCAATGGATCTATTAGAAGGCGAAACCGTCACAGTTGTCTTCACAAGTTTCCTCTAGAATTAAATTTCGGGACGAAATTTCCTAAAGTAGGGGAGACTGTGACACCTGTGTCACTTCAACCATCAAACAAATGCCAAACCAATGAAATATTGTATTTCATACTTGGGATTTGTAAAAATATGTGTATCGTTTGCACATATCAACTCTTGTTCGATTTTAAGCTTTACATCGCTTTCTGGAGGGTTATACGCGCTCTGATGCGTAAATATAACCAGTTTAACCCAACGAACACTCCGGAATAGTTAAATAAGCTTAACATACCTTAAATAACCTTTACATAACTTAGAAATAAGTTTTAAAGGCTTTGGTATGGCCAAAAACAAGTTAATTCGCTTACAGGGACTAAACTTGACAAACTGCGAAAGTATGCCAATTTTAACTGTAACGAACATTTTGGAACATGACCATAAGTTAAACACACCTTATATATCCTTTATATAGCTTAGTAACAGGCTTTGAGGGGTTCGGTGTGCTAAAATAAACTTTTGGGTCATTCAGGGACTAAAAGTGTCAAAAAGTGCACAAGTTTGCATTTTCGCGCATAACTTACGTTCTGAATACATCCGGACATCCAAAAATTTATGTAAGCACTATAATATTTTATTTTAGTGTTTGGCATGAGAAAAATCCATTCGTCGCGTCATTTGGATCGTTTTTCGCGCTTATGCGCACTCCGTCGTAATGAATCGAACATCGCAACCGTACGGCTAAATGAACCGACATCCGAGATATTTGTGAGCATGTTTTAAGTTCTCAATACTTTAACTTCATTTTAGAGCTTTGAAATGGGGTTAACGGGCCTTAAACGTGTCGAAAATGGGCTGAATTCATGACAGGGACCAAAATTGTAAATCTGCCAAACTTAGGCCTAGCGCACCTCTACACTTTTAATGTAACGGTGCGCTAGCCTGGGTCAGATGCAGCAAATCGTTTTTAAACAGTAGTTAACAGCCTTTAACCCCGCCCAAAGGTCAAGTGCCACTTGTTAAACTCCTATGGTGGCCATTTTCAGTTACCATAACCTCTTGACAAGTGTACGGGCTAGATCATTCCCTCTTTTCCAAGAAACGATCTTAACGGTTCTCCGAATACTATAAATACCCATCACATTTGCACACATTTCTCACAAGAATCTGATCATTTGTGCTCTAAGTTGAAACCATTGTTTCATACCTGAGTTATTTTGATCTAGATTAGCATTCGGGGACCCTTCGTAAGTATTCTTTCGTTCTTTTATTGCTTTTCGAGTCCGAAAGTCAAACTTTGTTTGACTTTCTGCATTGACCAGTTTATGGTCGATGCGAAGTTCGTTTGAACTTCATAACGTGAGCGTGATCACGATGGTTATAGTCCCTAGTGACTATACCTACTGATTACCACGTTATCTAGGCTCAGTAACGAGCCGTAGTTTCGGTCAGAATACGTATTCTTGCGTATTTTGTAACCAAACTACTCTTAGGTATCACAACCGTTTGTTGTGATACCAAACCTGTTTTCTAAACTTAGGTAAGCATGTTTTAACATGCTTAGCTCGTCACTTTTAGTTTAGTGCTTATATAGGGTCGTAAGGTAAGCGATCTAAACAATCGCTTATACTTTCGAACCCGACCCGTTTGGTCGATCATTAGGATCCGACCAAGCACTTTAGGTGACAATAGTATAGGGAATAACCTTCCGAGGTTATACCCTATGGTCACGACGTTTAGTTAGTTGTATGATAAGTAGTTTATATGCCTTAAGTAAATTACCAAAATACCCCTTTGATGCCAAAACTCATTTTAAACATATGTAACATAACTTTTGACATCTAAACTGATTTGACAACCATTTTAGACATGTTAAGGCATATATTACTTGTCATAGGACTAGTTAGGCGGTCCGAACGCGTTTCACGTGAACGACGCGTTAAAGTAGCATAAGCTACCTAAACGGGTCGTAATGGGTCACAAGCACTTAGGTTAGGTTTCATTTAGTGTGTAGGCTTTAATAAACCATACTACATGAGTTCCCATACTCATTTGGTTTACGGGCCCTCATTCTATCCTATCTTCCGATTTAGGTCCGGTTTATTAATGTAGTTACCTATATTAGGTGCCGTTTGATATTCCGTGATCTCTAGCATTGCTTGGTGGCTATCTTAGGACTTCTGAGCAATCTTAGGTGAGTACATAGTTCCCCTATTTTACTGTTTTCCAAACTATTTTGGGGTGAAGCATGTGTACCTATCTGTTACTTTCATGTTTTCCAAAAGTATAATTGATTATACATGTTATTACTTATCTATTGACAAATTGAATGACTATCTATGATTTAAGCATTGATTTCTCAAAGAACATAAAATAAAATGTTGAATTGTACTTATTTTATGTTCACCAGACCGATTGTTAGTATGATATAGCGCTATAGGATTTGACACCCCATTCCTGTTGTCATGGAATGTCTGAAACCAATTTGTTGCTCCATCCAAATAGGGATTGCCTTTGTGGTATTTCTATAGTCTCAAAGGTGTATTTTGATGCACCAGGTCTGAATGAATTCTCAAATCACACTATTAAAGTATAGTTTGATATACTCCCATGTGTGATATTGTACAAAACAAACATATATGTTATTTATCACATCTAAAGCATATTTTGATATGTTATTTATGAAACCAAAACATAGTTTAATATGTTACTTACAAATCCAAAGTATACTTTTAATATGCTACTATAAGGTTATTTGTTTAATCTTACATTTATTTATACAAATCACATTGGTTACACATTACATTGGACACATAAACATTTTGACATATTATTCAATACATTTGGCAATTGGTTTAAACATAGACATCTTACATTGTTGGTTTGGTTTGAGTAAGTGATTAAGTAACGAGGCGTGTGTAATATGATACAAGCATGGTGGATACGCCGCTGGTACTTCCTATATATAAGTGTTTGTATGGTATTACATATTGTAGCGTTATTTGAATCATTTCAATTTGAGACATATAACATTTTATACAAATAACATACTTTTCACAAGACATTGTTTTACAAAACAACTTCTCTTATACAAACACATTCTATTTCGTTATTCACTTAACCATACACTATTATTTTACTTATACGTATCATCTGATCTTATTGCTTTTCAAATGATTTAAAAAACAAAGCAAACTACAAGGTTCATGACTAAACATTTTCTTAAACATAAGTCATGAATCTTATTTTCACAAAACCTATGTATCTCACAGGCATTTTTATGCTGACGTACCTATTTTTACACATGTTTCAGGTACTGCTTTGCAAATGATTGTTGATACATGCTACATAGAGGACGGACTCGTGCCTTAGTAACTTTAAAACTTGGAAGATCATAGTTGTACTTATTTGATTGTATTAAAACAATGAGTTCATTTATTCAATAAAACAGAATTTATTTATGCCATGGTTATGAAACAATAATTCTGTTACAACACTCCCCGACGTTTCCGCCACGTTTTGTATGTTCTACGTGGTCGGGGTGTGACAGTATTTATAGTTTTCGTACAACCGTTGGGATCGTTCATCGAAAACCGAGCTTCAATCTCAGCCGTACACCTCATGCCCACTGATTTGAATACCATGGGAGCCTCCAAACCAGCCCATAGATTGCCCAAAACCATGTGCAAATGTGTGTAACAGCTGGAAAAAGCTGGAAACATGATTCTGATATCTGGCACCTGCTTACGGACCTCAAGAAGAAGTGCATACGGTCTGTAAGGACCCTGCAGGTCAGCAAATTTTGAAATTTGGCAGAACAGGCCCCTGTGCGCGTATTGTCTTGTTTTAGCACTTCTAACACCCGTCAAACCGATTTTTAAGCTCCATAAAGATGTTAAAGCATGGGGAACATGAAACATGCTCAAAAATATGTCGTATGTCGGTTCGTTTGGCCGTACGATTGCGTTGTCCGGTTAATTACGACAGAAGTCATAACGGACGCGAAAACGATCCAAATTGCGAAACGAATGAATTTTTGACAAGCCAATCACTAAAATAAAATCTTTTGATGATTACATAAATTTTTGGATGTCCGGATGTATTCAGAATGTAAGTTATGCGCGAAAATGTAAACTTATGCACTTATTGACGCTTTTAGTCCCTGAATGACCAAAAAGTTTATTTTAGCACACTGAACCCTTCAAAGCCTATTTCTAAGCTATGTAAAGGATATTTAGGGTATTTTTAACTTATGGTCATGTTCCAGAATGTTAGTTACAGTACAAACCGGCATACTTTCGTAGTTTGTCGAATTTAGTCCCTGTAAACGAATAAACTTGATTTTGCCATACCAAAGCCTTCAAAACTTATTTCTAAGTTATGTAAAGGTTATTTAAGGTATGTTAAGCATAAATTGATGTTCCGGAGTGTTGTTCGAGTTAAACTGATTACGTTTACGCACCAGTTTCCGTATAACTCTCCAGAAAGCGATATAGAGTTTGAAATTGAACAAAAATAAAAACATGGAAAATGTCAAACATAAACAAACAAACATTGGGGTTAAATAACATTGTTTTATTGATAACTGAAAATGTTTACAATGATTACAGACAGAGGTGTCACACTTAGACTTCTAAAACAAAAGAACAATTACATGTATTCTTGTTTGTAAAACGATGTTAATGATATTGAAACAATTTAGTACCAGTAGTTGTGAGCAATTTGTAACGTGACTCCTCGATATTTCCGCCGCGTGTTCTTATATTACGCGATTGGGGTGTTACATGATGCGGGGACGCTGGGCCCCAAAGGCGGTGGACTGTGAGATCCCACATTGGTTATGAAGGTGCATTAGTGCTTAAGGAAAGGATGTGTTGCATTCCTGGCGCACGTTGTAGATAAGAAGGCTGAGGAGCTGAAACTCGAAGACATTCCTATGGTGAAGGAATTCCCTGATGTTTTTCCTGAAGATTTGCCAAGACTACCTCCTCAACGACAAGTCGAATTCCATATTGACTTGGTTCCAGGCGCCGCTCCTGTATCCAAGGCACCCTATCAACTTGCACCATCCGAGATGCAAGAATTATCTACACAACTCCAGGAGTTGTTGGATAAAGGATTCATAAGGCCGAGCTTCTCACCTTGGGGAGCTCCAGTCTTGTTCGTAAAAAAAGGATGGAACACTGTGGATGTGTATCGATTATAGAGAACTGAATAAGCTCACTGTCAATAATCGGTACCCAGTACCAAGGATTGACGACTTATTCGATCAGTTGCAAGGATCAAGTTACTACTCCAGGATCGACCTTCGATCTGGATAGCATCAGTTAAGGATCGAAGAAGAGAGCATACCAAAAACTGCATTCAGGACGCGTTATGGGCAGTGTTGTAAAATTCGCTAGGCGGTCTCTAGTCGGCCGACTGGGGAGTTGGGAGTAATCGGAGTACTCGGAGAGTACTCGGGTAGTACGCGGACATGGTAACTATAAAGAAAACTAATTGTTATATATTATACATATGTTAAAATAAGCATAATTCATGTCAACTGAGAATAATTTAAAATGAAATATGTTTTAAGTTCAAATATTCTAAATACAAGTCTGAGTAGTCTGAGTACAAGGCCGAGTAGTCCGAGTACAAGGCCGAGTAGGCCGATTTTGACTAATTAAAAGTCAACAAACCACGTTGACCGCCTAGACCGACTAGGCCAACTCTTTCCGACTACGTCCGACTAGGCGCCGACTAGGCCGACTAGGCGCCGAGTTTGACCGAGGCCGACTAATTGAGTCCGCCTAGGAGGAAGTCGCCTCGGAGGGGTTTCGAGGACCGTGTACTCGCCGAGTACTCGGCCTTGGAATCCGACTTTTACAACACTGGTTATGGGAATTACGAGTTACCGGTGATGCCATTTGGATTGACGAACGCGCCAACAGTATTTATGGATCTGATGAATCGTGTTTGCAAACCGTATCTCAATAAATTCGTGATTGTATTTATCGATGATATTCTGATTTATTCACGAACGAAAGAAGAGCACGAGCAACACCTCAGGACCATTTTAGAACTACTGAAGAAGGAGAAACTTTATGCAAAGTTCTCAAAGTGCGAATTCTGGATTCGCGAAGTACAGTTCCTTGGTCACATTGTGAAAGAGAAGGGTATTCATGTAGACCCAGCCAAGATAGAAGCGATAAAGAATTGGGAAGCTCCCAAAACACCAACTAAAGTTCGACAATTTTTGGGATTAGCGAGCTATTACCGCCGGTTCATCGAGAACTTCTCCAAGATAGCCCAACCGTTGACTTCCCTTACGCAGAAGGACAAGAAGTATGACTAGGGTGATAAGTAGGAAGAAGCCTTCCAACTTCTCAAAAACAAGCTATGCGATGCACTAATATTATCTTTACCCGAAGGCACCGAGGACTTCGTGGTATACTGTGACGCTTCGCGTCAAGGATTTCACGGTGAAAAGTGAGGTTTCAAAGGATAATCTCATAGAGAATGATGTGTAGATCAAGGATGTACAAGAATCTAGTGTAAAACGTACCGAAATCGCTGAGAAATGGATGAAATGAGGAGTGCGTGCGTCTGGTCGAGTGAGGCTGTTACATCAGTGAGAATGGTGATGTGACAGGCCTATTTATAGTGTGAAGAGGAGTGGAGGCGGTGTGCACTCGGATCGGATGGCTATCCTATCGGATGGTCATCCGATCGGATTGCCACTCGGTCAATCCCATCTTTCCGTTTCACCGTCTTTGATTCGATTCACGAGTTAGATTAAGCGTTGCGTATTTTTGGGTAATAGTATAACTAGATTTTAGCAATAGCACAAAAGTTTTCAAAGTTTTATAGCTTCTGCCAGCGACAAGACTCCAGTCCCTTGTTCAACAAGGTCTCAAGTTTCATGAGCCTCAAGAGTCAAGCACCAAAGTATCAAGAATTAGGCATTCCAAGTATCTAGAATTAATCAATCCAAGTATGTAGATTTAGACATTCCAAGTATTTAGATTTAGACATTCCAAGTATCTAGGTTTAGGCATTTCAAGTATCTAGTATATAGCATAAAATTCACCAAGTATCAAAAGTATTAATGTATGCATAGTTCAGGGACTAAAATTGACAATATCTAAAAGTCTAGGGACGCAGGTGTTACAGTCTTCCCTCCTTTAGGAGATTTCGTCCCCGAAATCAACAAATGACTTATTGGAGTCGTAGACCAAACAAGTCTACTACGACCCGGAACAAATGAACTCTTGTTAAAACGAATTTGAATATGATGTCTTCAATACATCATATGGTATCGTGAATTGAGTATGTGTAATGCAGAAGTTCAAACAATCGAACTTGGTTTTAGCGCAATCCGACAATAAATATATGTATTGACAAGAAAACTTTAGGCATGGTTACAACGAAAAACCATGTATGTAACTTGTAGAGAAATGATCGTGATACAATGACCATTAAGAGGAGTAGAGATACGAAAATCTACTCAGTAAGTGTGAAATTCGAAAATTCAATAAAAGAAATTTGAGGACTTTACCTTGGGTTTCGTGTGACGACCAATTGTTAGGTGACATTACCATGGAATGTCAAACATAGCGTATTCGTCGTTAGTTAGGTAGGGGGGATGTGGAGACAATCGTCTTCTCCCTGGCGTGATTCGTGTCGTTGCAGGATCGCGTGACAAGTTGTCGTTTCCTGATCCTTAGTTCTCCTGCTGACAGGGATCTAGCGTCGTCGTTAAATTTGCGTCATCGTTCCTTCTCAAAGGCCTCGCCTCGATAGTCGTATGTGTCGTACTTCAACCTCCGTTGATGTATAGCTTAAGTTTCACGTATACCTGTGCACTAGCGTTGTGTGCCGCATAGAAGGTGATGTACCCCGACATCCGTTGACGTAGAAATTGAGTTCCATGTATTCTCGTGCGCTAGTGTTTCGTTTTGCATAGAATGTTTTACTCCGACCTCCGTTGACGTAAAATTTGAGTTCCATGTATTCTCGTGCACTAGCGTTTCGTTATGCGTAGGCTGCCTGCTCGGGAAGTTAAAATATCATAGACAATATGGATAATAGTGTGTACCCGAGTTAATATTCGCGGTTCCTACGTGATGACCTTTAATGAACTTCAACACAAGTTTCCGAAGGTCTTTAAATGCATGCTTCCTAAACTCTCAGAGTTTTGTGTACTGTATGTAATCATTTCGTGTACCGTGTGTAAAACACAACTTTAGCATATGTTTGAAAACGAAATCTTGACTGTTTGTTTTTCGGCAACGGTTGGAGACCATATTCGAGTACTATGTGTTCTATATGTATTCAGGTTTTAATATTCTAAGTTCCCAGAGGAAAGTGAGGTTAGAGCCTAGGTATCTTTACAGAAACCCTATTCGCTGTAACCTATAACTCTGATACCAATCTGTCACACCCCGAAATATCAGAGCGTTGGCGTGACTGGACTGGTATCTTCATTGCACAGCGGAAGCAAAAAGCTAAGACTTTCTAGAAATTGAACGCCCACTAAGTACTCGAGTCTCCAATGGTTCTCCTATTCCAACCGTGCCTTGTCTTAGAAAAGTAACCTGAGAAAGAAACATGCGAAAACGTCAACATAAAGTTGAGCGAGTCCATAGTTTGTTTGTAAAAAATTTGAAATAACTCTTTTGAGTTATGAAAGAGTTGAAATAAATCTTTTGAGTTGTGAAAGATTTGAAATAAATCTTTTGAGTTGTGAAAGATTTGAAATAAATCTTTGGAATAACCGGTTTTTGAAATAGTATTGAGAAAACGAATCAAAAGTCATTTTTCTTATGAAGTTATATGGAAACGTTGTGTTTGTAACACTTGTAATGTTCGCATAACCGTCAATGCCCACCCTGACTTTGACTCCATGCCCGCAAAATCCTATGCTTTGAATTTCGTATAAAACATGGTATTTAATTTGTATGAACAAGTAGTTTTATAAGTATATATATCACTGGTATGTAGCAATAAGGAAAAAAAAAGAGATCACCAATGGTTTGCAAAGCCAATGGTATGTGTGAAGTGCAAGTAGGAAGACTCAAACCTAGCGGATTTATGCGTCGGGCACAAAGTGTGACAACCCGTGATTTACGGCACCTAATTACGTGATTAGCGGATGATTAACGCAATAATAATTAGTGTTTACAGAGCAAATTAACTTAATTAGGCCTTTGGAGTGCCCAGGAACGTTTATCCGACTTTCCAGTACGCGAACGGTGGTTTACAGAGAAGCCTGTGAAACGTTAAACGGCAACGGATTGAAACCGAACAGAATACTGACAACGCCGACAAATATTAAATTTTTATGATATGTTTTAGCTTCGTAATTAAATTTTAGCGACTACAGTCGAAACCGGATCGAAAAACGGATTAAAGACGACAGCGATATAATTTTTCGCGATTATTACCGTCATCGACGAACGGGCGTGCAAGCAACGACTACCGACCGTATTTTAGTACGAAAATCTTATCTTTTGATGATAAACGGAGTTCGGGTTTTGACAACGGGTCTCGTAGGATTTACGGGCCACTTTCACACGAGATGAGCTTGTGGGCCCTGGGCCCAAGCCCAAAACCCACAAGCCTAAACCTGCATATAATATACTACAATACTTTCTTGTAAATCTTACTAAGATCTCTAAAAATCTTTAGAAATCTATGTAAAATATTTACTAAGATTCATAAGATCTCTTTAGATCTCTAACCATGGAACGAAACCGTGTCACATTAGTCATTACCCACCTAAGTGAGTATAAAACCAATGCCCCTTGACTCTCTTTTGTGCAGACCAAGAACATATACACACATGAAAACCTTGCTTGCCTTCCCCTTCTCTCTCGATAACATATATACAACAAAGGAGCCTTATGACCTATTCACTCCTAATTGAATACTTGTAGTCCATCATCTCAAAGATCACTCTCTCAAGCTCAATCAACAACTCAGGCAACCCCCTACCCCTCCAACTCAACTCCGGTCGCCGGAGGAGGAATTCCGGCGCCGGTATACCCGGTCCGACGAGCACCACCCCCACCCCTGCTATACCTGTAACCCCTCCCCCTCGAGCTCAGATCAGAGACCAGAACAAGGAGTCGGTAAGCCGGCGTCCCTTTCCGGTCAGGTAACAGCCCCCCTCCACCCTCTTTCTTCTCGGGTTTGACCGGCGATCTTACGGCGGCGTGGCTTCTCAGGCGAGATACCCCCCCCCCCTTTCTGCGATGATGGACCGGTCGATCGGATATTTTATCCGGCGGTCTTTGTTTCTGACCGCCGGTTCTACAGATGCTGATCGATGGAGATGATGATGATGATGACGGTGGTCCAGACAGCGGTGGTTGTGGACGACGGAGCCAAGCTCCGGCCGTTGGAGAAGGACGAAGACACAGGCAGAGGTGGAGGTTTTGTTTTGAGTCGCGACTTGGTTCAAGTTCGGGATTTTCAAGTAAGTTTCGGGTCAGTTTTTGCTCAGTTTCGAGTTTGGTTCGGGTAGAGATTGGTGCGGGTCACCCATAAGTTAGACGGTTCAAATTTTGGTTTCGGGTTTTGGCTCGAGTTAACTCGGTTAAACCGAGTCAACTCGGTTCGGGTCCAGGTCAACATGCAAGGCAGTCAACACAGTCAAGAGTTTGTTCGGATCTCAGGTTACGGGCCGGATTAGGAAGCAGTGCGATCAACTCGGTTCGGGTCCAGGTCAACATGCAAGGCAGTCAACACAGTCAAGAGTTTGTTCGGATCTCGGGTTACGGGCCGGATTAGGAAGCATTGCGATCAACTCGGTTCAACCGAGTCAACTCAGTTGACTCGGTCAACTCAACGAGACGACTCGGTCAACCCAACCGGTCAACTCAGTCAACGACTCGACGCAAGAATTGGTAAAGAATTTTAGTGGCGCGATTATTTATGTCATTTAATAATTTTTACATTATTAACGTAAACGAGCTCGAACCGATTCGGATAAGTATTTAGATTACACTTTGCCTTGCTTACAACATTATATATTGATAACTGAATAATTGTTGATTGGTTTTTGAAAAATAACGACAACATGTGTTGTCGGGGGCGTCCAAAACAGAGGAAACTCTGCCCGTTTTTCGAGAAAATCCGCAAACACAAAAGGCGTTTTATTATCGGATTCAAATAATCTTTTACAAAGACGATAATTTGGATATTATTTCGATAATGCTTTTATAAAATAAAACATGAAATAATATTTTCAATTCTTTTATTGCCTTCGACAATCCGACGATTCTTTCATGAATATGACTTTTTATTCACGTCAAACGCCTAAATGGCATAGACATACACTTTGATAAATATCATACGAGACGTATATATGATACGAATTGGTTATACGTTATTTTTCATACAAACTTTTGTACATACACGTACGATTTCTCGAGACAACTAACGCGATTATATCAACATATTTATATACTTTTATATATAAAAATTCATATATTTTCTCGAGAACTAAGTCTTTTCGAGACTTCTTAAATACCGACGAACAAACGAATTACGCAAGCATAACTTCTTCGCTTCTTCCAAGTTAACAACTTACTGTCGAATCGTTCGGCTAACGATTCGGTAGAGCTCGATGACACGTAGTTTAGATACTGCATTTATTTAGAAACTTATTAGGTATTCCGTGTTAGGAATATTGTAGAATGCACGCTAGCAAGTCAAGTCTTGGAAATGACATCATCAAAGTCGTAATTAGCTAGCTTTGCACAGGAATATTCAGGCGAGTTCATAACCCCCACTTTTTACTATTTTACATTTTTATAAATGTTTTCGGGGTGGAAAGTCATGCACATTTTGCAAAAACATACAAAGTTTTGAACTAACACAAAACTCGTATTTCTAAATCATATTACGAAGGGATTTCGAGGAACACAAATGATTTACGAAAGGTTTATACTAAACATACCGGTTTTTACAAAAACAAATGCTTATTTTCGAAATGTGAATGATATTCGGCCAGGGTGACCGGGGATTTGGTTAGGGTAACCAGGAAAACTGGTCAGGGTGACCAGGGATTTATTTTATACATGGTATGATTAGCGTAAGGAGGGTTTACTACTTAGATCATGTGAGTGGGTAGGCGGGAACTGGAGGCCATTAATCCTCATTATAGGACCGAGGGACGTAAGCGGTAGATCTATCTGGGTGTAGCGAGCCCAATCCCAGGCCCAAACAGAACGGACCTTGGGTTGACTTTGTGCCCAAACGCAAAATCTGCTAGGTTTGAGTCTTCCTACTTGCACTTCACACATATCAATGTGTTGATGCAAAAGAATGTCTGTTGACTGCATCTTCATCAAGTCTTAGTTCATGAAAGTCATAATTGGATCTTATATGTCAAATTAGGGTTTTAGTTATGATTTTAAGAAGTGTTTTAGAGGGTTCCGTTTGAAACGAAAGTTTGAATGAGGGTTCCGTTTGAACTCATTGTTTGAAATGAGGGTTCCATTTGAACCAAGTTATGTTAAGTTCAAACGGAAGGGTAAGTTCAAACGGAAGGGTCATTGTCTATATATAGGTGTGTGATAGGTTCATTTCAAACGGAATGGTCAGGAAAAACAATACCGAAGTGCTGCCGGTATTTCCTCTCGCTGTAAACACTGTTAATCGATTATACAAGAGGTGTAAAGTGTAGATCCAGTTGTTTTGTAGTGCGTTTCTTAGTTTCCGCCTCTGAAACGTACAAGAGCTCTTCCGAACGACTCGTTTAGGTCGCGAAACGATCCTACAAGTGGTATCAGAGCTCAGGAGGAAGAGTTCTTACCGTTTAGCTCGTTTTCGCTAGCATATTCTGATTTCTACACCTTCTTTTCAAAACTGAACAAATTTTCACGGTTAAAATTGGCTGAAACTTTCACAATATGTGCTTAATTGTGTTTTGACAAACCCTTGAGAATTTCAGTTCAAAATTCGAAGTTTAATCGGTAAAAAAGGACTGAAATATGGGTTCCGTTTGAACGAAGCATAGGTGTTACGTTTGAAAATTGGCCATCCCGTTTGAAACATCGTTTGAAGCAGCATACCGTTTGAAATCAATCGTTTGAATCTGGTCCCATCGTTTGAAAACTGATGTCAATCGTTTGAATCTGGTCCCATCGTTTGAAAATGATGTAATTTCAAACGTGACAGGTCTGATCGTTTGAACCTATCGTTTGAACCTATCGTTTGAAACTGATCGTTTGAACTTATCGTTTGAAACTGATAGTTTGAACATATAGTTTGAAATTGTACCTGGCCGTTTGAAACATAACCTGATTGTTTGAAATTCAACTTATCGTTTGAAAACATCTGTTTGAAAAGTGTTTCAGTTTTCACGTGTTTGTACATTGAAAAGTGTGAACCGATTAAAAGTGCATCGATTATGTGAAACGTAAATCGAGATTGTCAGTTAGTTGGGACAAGAAATCACAAGTTTGTGTGTCAGGCGCATGTGAATTGGATTCACAATTTTGATAAAGTGTCTCGGGTTTACAAGACAAGAAATCACGTGAACTACTGTACAAATTGTTAGTCAACAAGTATTGGAATTATATTAAACCACAACTGTCATTACGTGAATTTGGGTAGTCAGCTATGCATGTGAAACATTGATTGAATTCATGTGTTGTCAGAGCATGTCACATGTGTTATTGAAAGCTTTAGTGTGTCAATTGGTCACGTGATTGTTTCATCCAAGATTTGCATATAATTGTCAACCTTTATCATGAATTAAATCAAGTGAGATTAAGTTGTCTGCTACACTCATATTGGCGGTCCAATTACATGATATTGAAAATTAAATGTGTCAGCTTATTAAATGGTTACATGTGAACTTTTGATAGTTGTTAGCAATTTTTGAATTCAGTATGCACGTGATAATTTTAGTTGAGATATGAAAGTGATAGGCCCATGTGACTTAAAGTGACTCGGCCCAATCAACATTTTTCTTGTAGTGGGTCAGTTTGTTGAACTTTAATTGTTGAAGTATCATAGTTGCGGCCCAGTTAGATTTAATTGAAAGTTGATATTGTTGGTTAAGTGTTGGGTGATTAAAATTTTCGGCATAATCAGATTTAAGTGATTGGTATCTCTTTTAATCAGATTGTTTAAAATGGCAATGATTTTTGATGAGAAGGAAAACAATGATCTTGAAAGTTTTAATAATTGGTATATGAGAACTGTGGATACCAATTTTAGGAATGTGAGTACGGACATTTGGGTTAAAAGTTTTGAACTTTTCATATGTCAAAAGGATGAAACGTTGAATGAGATGGAAACACGGTTTAAAATTTTAACGGACAATTTGTGGAGAACGGGTATTAGAATGACAAATGATGAACATATATCGAAATTGACAACTGCATTACCTGCTAAATGGGATGAGTTCATGGTTGAGCTAAAACAGAAAGATTTTTTTTCCAGAGCTTTTTCCATATCAGTTCTTTAATGAGGTTAATGCAGAGTATTATAAAGAAGAAAAGAAAAGGAGGGATTTTTTGTCCGAGATGGAAAAGAATTTAAATAAATTGGAGTTGGATGTACTTATTGAAATTGATAAAAGAATTTGTGGATTTCTTGCAACAAAGAGTACTCTGAAATATGATATCAAAAGGAAATGTTATATTGATGATAGTATGAATCCTTTTGATTTTGTTAAACTCTTTCGTGTAGGAACATACAAGATGGAAACAAAGGATACTCCAAAGGATGAGGAATCTGTAGAGTCTGGACCTTCAAGTTCTGCATCAGTGTGCTCAAAATGTGAGAGCTTCAAGACTGAAAATGACAAACTCTTGAGGGATGCGGAAAGTTTGACATCGGAAGTCAAGAAGTTAGAAGATGTGAAGCAGGCTGATGATAAGCAGATTCTGGATTTACAGGGAAATTGTGAAAAGCTAAAAGCTGAAAATGTTAAACTGTTAAATGATTTGAACAGTTTGACATCAGAAAACAAGAAGTTGAAAGAAAAAGCAAAAGTTTTTGAAGAGAAAATGAAAAGTTTTGAAAATGAAAAATCAAAGATTGAAAAAGATTTTCAAAGTCAACTACAAATTTTAGAAGATGAGAGAGATTTGTTTGGTAAAATCAATCTTGAAAAACAAATTGCAATCAATTCTCATCTTAAAAAGATTATTCGACTTGAAAAAGAGGCAGAATGTGCTCAAAAGAAAATCAAGGAATGGGAACAAAAGTTGAAGGTGTTTGTGAATACTTCAACTATTCCTTGTCCAAAACCAGTTAATTCAGTTCCAATAAGTGACAATGTCACAAACTTTGACAAAGTCAAAGTTGAAGATTGTGATGAGAAATCTGATGATGAAAATAAAAAATTCGAAAAACAAAAATTGTTTTTAAATTAAAAGAAAAGTTTCAAGAAACTGTTCCACAATCAACTGAAAAGGGAGAATGCTCTAAGCAAAAACCTTTGAAGAAGAAAGTGGAACATAAACAAAAAATTAAAAATGAGAAAAATGTTCTAGTTTCCGACGCCGAGGTGCTGTCGAGGTGTCTCCAAGTCTGTAAACGTTCAGGAATCAATATACGAGACATTTAATAGTGAATCCAAGCTAAACGAAGACCGAATCAATGAATTCCGCCTCTGATTCGGTCTGAGCACTCTTCTGATCGACTCGTTAGGTCGTTTCACGATCCTACACAATGGCCTTGCAAACCATTGGTGATCTCTTTTTCCTTATTTGCTACATACCAGGGACATATATATTTACGAAACTACTTGTTCATACAAATTAAAATACCATGTTTTATACAAAATTCAAAGCACATGATTATGCGGGTAAGGAGTCAAAGTCAGGGTGGGCATTGACGGTTATATGAACATTACAAATACAAGGCTTTACAAATACATGGTTTTATGAACATAATGTGTTACAAACACAACGTTTCTATATAATTTGGCAAGAAAATGATTTTTAAATTCATTTTCTCAATACTATTTTCAAAAACCAGTTATTCCAGAGATTTATTTCAAATCTTTCATAACTCAAAAGATTTATTTCAAATCTTTTACAAACAAACTATGAACTCGCTCAACTTTATGTTTATTTTTCTCGCATGTTCTTTCTCAGGTTACTTTTCTAAGACAAGGCACGGTTGGAATAGGAGAACTATCTGGAGTCGAGTACTTAGCGGGCGTTCAATTTCTAGAAGTCTTAGCTTTATTTGCTTCCGTTGTGCAATGAAGATACCAGCCCAGTCACGCCAGCTCTGATAATTTCGGGGTGTGACACAAACTCACCCCGAGGTCCGTTCTGCTGGGCCTGGGGCTGGGCTCGCTACACCTAGATAGATCTACCGCTACTGTCCCTCGGTCCTACAATGAGGATTAATGGCCTCAAGTTGCGCCTACCCACTCACATGATCTAAGTAGTAAACCCTCCTTAAGCTAACCATACCATGTATGAAAATGTCTGTAAGTGTCTGTAATCATTGTACATGTATTTTACCCCAGTCTCTAAGACTGATCCTCCCTCAGTCTCTAAGACTGATCCTTCCTCAATCTCTAAAACTGATCCTTCCTCAATCTCTAAAACTGATCCTTCATCAATATTATCACCAGATGATCCCATCCATCACCAGATGATCCCATCCCTAGTCATGAAAATCATTCACCTTCCGATAATACGCATTTGTTTTGTAAAAACCGGTATGTTTAGTATAAACCTTTCGTAAATCATTTGAGTTCCTCGAAATCCATTCGTAATATGATTTAGGAATGCGAGTTTTGCATTCGTTTAAAAGTTTTGTATATTCTTGCAAAACGTGCTTTGTCTAAAAGTATGCAGTCTTTGTTTATCGAGAACTTGTATGTTTCTGAAAAACATGCATGTCTTTCCACCCCGAAAACATTCATAAAAATGTAAAACCGTAAAAAGTGCGGTTATGAACTCACCTGAATATTCCCGTACAAAGCTAGCAAATTATGACTTCGTGATGTCGTTTCCAAGATGAGATTCGCTAGCGTGCATTCTACAATATTCCTAACACGGAATACCTGATAAGTTTCTAAGTATACGCAGTAACTAAACTACGTGTCATCGAGCTCTACCGATTCGTTAATCGAACGATCCAACGGTAAATTGATAACTTAATAGTAACGATTAAGTTATACTTGTTAAGTCTCGCTTATTGTCGGTAAAACTAGTAAGTCTTGGGAAGACTTATTTCTCGAGAGATTTAAAAATAAATAAATATTTATATAAAATATATAAATACTTCGTTGTAATTGCATTAGCCGTCTCGAGTAGTCGTACATGTATGTATCGAGTATTCGTATGAAAATAATATATAATAACTTGTATTATATATATCACGTCTTGTGTATATTTGTCAAAAATATACGTATATGCCATTTAGGCGTTTGAAATAAATATAAAACCATATTTATTTTAATAAAGGAATTCGTATTGTATGATACTTGAAATAAATATACAAACCATATTTATCTTTCTAAAAACAAATTTGTGTCGTTTGATACTTGGAATAAATATAAAAATTATATTTATTTTATAGAGCGAAGGCGTATTCGGCGTTTGAGACAATACAAATAATTATATTGATTTCATAAAAGATTCGTCGAATTTTCGAAGTTTAAAATAAATATAATAACTATATTTATGTGTTGTAAATAATTTCCGAATCTTTGATATCGAAAGTTGTAAGTTGTTATCGAAAGAGGTTTTACCTTCGTATTTGTCTTTATAAAAGCTCCTCGGATAAAAAGTTTCGTCTCATAATAAAACGTGTTTTGTTTACGGGTTTTCTCGAAAAACGGGCAGAGTTTCCTCTGTTTTTGGACGGCCCTGACAACACAAGTTGTCGTTTTATTTTAAAAAATTCAACACAATTTATTCAAGATTCAACTATATGCAAACTTTGTCAAATATATATCGAATGTAATTTATAATCAGTCGGTTCGAGCTCGTTTGTCACGTAAGTAATATCAAACGATATAAAAACAATGTAAATATTAATCGCGACGCTAAAATCTTTACCAAATATTTCACGTTGAGACGTCGTACGTGTGACTGAGTTGACCGAGTCAGCCGGCTGAGTTGACTCGCTGAGTTGACTGTGTCGGCCCGAACTGTACCGTTGACCTGAACTGAACCGAGTCCCGAACCTGAAACGTCACCGGAACTGATCTGTTGACCATTGTTGACCCGGACCGAGTTGACCCGTAAGCTGAGTTAACCGAGTCACTGAGTTGACTCGGTGACTGAGTCAACTGAACCGCCTGACCAAACCGAACCTATTGACCCGATAAACCAAAGCTCGAACCCGCTGACCTCAATCCTGACCCGACTCTGTCTGACCCAAGACTCGAACCCGAAACGACTGAGCCGCGAAAACTGGACCGAAACAGATCAAAAGAAAATGACGGTTAAAGTCTGTTTACCGGACAGAACCCGTCGGTTCTACGACACCGATTTCCGCCACACCACGCTGTCACGCGCCGCCACGAGCCACCGTTTCTCTCTCTTCGACATCTCTCTCTCTCATCAGCCTCTCTCTCTCTCTCTTCGAACTCTGTCGGGTCTCCGCCGCCGCCATGGTGGCGGTGTTGTTACTGTTCAACCGAGGGGGGGGGGGGTTGTGTGTGTACGACCGGAGAAGAACGGTCATCGGAACAGAGAGAGGAAGGGGGTGTCTGGTCGGAGAAGCAGCACCGGCTTCACCGGTTCACCGATCGCCGGACTGGGAAAAGAAAAACGAGGGAGGAGAGTGAGCCAAGAGATGTGTGTTGTGTCTGTGTTTGTATCGAGAGAGAGAGAGAGTGTGTTGAAAATAAGTCTGCATATCTTATTTGTGTGTGTGTGTATGGTGAAGAAAGAATGATAAAGTTCTTTTATAGAGATAGTACATGACTCAAGATCTAGTAAAAAATCTTGTAGTGATTTTGGACAGATTTGCTAAGATTTAGTACATCTTTTAGATTTTGATAGGGTTTAGTAGGATCTTATGGGATTTGTAGAGATCTTGAGAGATCTAATATATATTATGTGCGGGTTTAGGCTCGTGGGTTTTGGGCTTGGGCCCAGGGCCCACAAGTCCAACCTTATGTGTAAGTGGCCCGTAATTCCTACGAGACCCGTTGTCAAATCCTGAACTCCGTTTAACATCAAAAATTAAAATACAAAAATACGGTTGGTAGTCGTTGTTTGTGCGTTCGTGCGTCGATAACGGTAATAATCGCGCAAAATTATATCGTTGCCGTCCTTAATTCGCTTTTCGATCTGGTTTCGACTGTAGTTACTAAAATTTTATTACGGAGCTAATATATATCGTAAAATGTAAGTTTCGAAGGTGACAGGCGTCTCCATCGCTTCCGTTTTGTTGCCGATGCATTTCCTGCTATCGTGTTTTTAGTTCTCGTTGCTTTTGTGTCGCCCGGAAGCCCAATAAATTCACAAAAATTTATTTCGTAGACATAAAATATTCGTGTAACGTTCATACTTGTCGGCGTTGTCAGTATTTTGTACGGTATCAGTTCGTTGTCGCGTAATATTCAGCAGATTCTCGTAAATCACCACATGCGCACTGTATAAATCAATTAAAAGTTCCTGGGCTCTCCAAGGGCCTAATTAAGTTAATTTGCGCTGTAAACACTATTTATTATCGCGTTAATTACCTGTTAATCACGTAATTATGAGCCGTAAATCACCGGTTACAAACGACATGCAGAGGTAGTAGGATGATGAAAATTGCAAGTCGTACACTTGGGGTAAGACCCAGTGTACTGCTTCTTGACTTCGGGAGCAGCAGTGATTCGAGCAGCAGCAGCAGCAATAGGGGCATGTTTAGAAGCAGGGTTTGCTGCAGGAACAATCACATTGCATCCGGAACCTTCAGACTTTCGCCTCTTGTTCTTGCTGCCATTTGGCTGCTAGGTAACTTGATGTGCAGACTTGGAGAGAGCAGAGTTAGCAAACTGCTTATCACGGATGCGGTTGTTGTTGAGACTAGCTGCAAGATGGTAGACTTCCTCAATAGTTTCGAGCTGAGGTGCTTCAATAGAGTCACGTATAGCAGGAGGTAGACCATTGATGTACTTGGTTATCATTCGCTTAGGAGTAGAAACCAAGTGAGGAACGATCAAGCTGAGCTGCTTGAATCGGGTAGTATAAGCCAGATTATCATCACCAATCTGCTTCAAGTGCCAGAACTCTTCTTCAAGCTTCAACTGCTCATGGGGAGGGCAGAACTCAAGCATCATTAGTTCGCGCACCTCGGTCCATGGAAGAGCATATGCTTCTTCGTTCGAACGTGTGTTTCTCTCATTTGACCACCACTCAAACGCTCTGCCTTGGAACATTCCAGTCGCACTCCTAGTCTTTAGATGATCTGGGCACTCGCTATTGATAAAAGTAACCTCAATGCTGTCAAACCACTCATGCATAGTGGTCACCCCATCACTGCCCATGAAAGGCTTAGGATTGCAAGAGATGAAATGCTTATAGCTGAACTTAGTAGGCTTTTGCTTCTTAGCCTTCGAGTCCACAGAGGATGGAGGAGTGTTTGATCCTTGGATCTCAGAGACGATCTTTGGCACGACTCGAGCGATCTGGTCGGCCATGAAGGACATCATCTTTTTCTGAGACTTTTCCCTGGATCTCTTGATAGTGTCGGATAGCTTACGAGAAGACATCCTATAGATCCAACAAGAGGATCATATAAGTCTAGATTTATATAGATTCACACGCGATAGACTAATACTCATGATCCACATAGATATCGGAAACCATGGCCTTTGCATGGCACGTTGTATGACGTTTGGCAACCTGTCAGAAATACTTATATATAGGAAGTACCAGCGGCGTATCCACCATGCTTCGGGCATAATCGCTTCGACCTCATACTCGGTATCATGTTACGTGTCGCAAAACACACTCATCATCATTATCATAGATTCTCATAGATTTCAATAGATTACGATAGATTTCACTTAGCGCGTGGTACGAAGGTTCGGTAACATGCCAGAAACACTTATATATAGGATACGAAGGTTCAGTAACATGCCAGAAACACTTATATATAGGCTACGTTTCGTATTTTGTTTCCCAAAACCGCGCATACATAGATTAGACATAGATTTCACTAGAGGACACAATAGATCACACATAGATTTCACTAGAGTACACAATAGATCACACATAGGTTTCCAATAGTTTTAGAATTTAACGACATCATCACCGATTCCTAAAACACTAAGTTTCGCATGGCACTTGGTACGAAAGTTGGTAACATGTCGGAAACACTTATATATAGGAAGTACCAGCGGCGTATCCACCATGTTTCGGACACGTCACTTTTCCCTCGTATGCCATGCCATGTTACATCTAGTGACTTACAACCACAATATCACCTAGATTGATTAGATAGATTAACATCGTAGATCGACTTCATAAATTTAGTTTGATCCTGAGAGATTAGAATTAACGCTTTAGATTGCGGACAAACGTGCGATTTGTTACAAAAAGACTCAAAATAAACGAAGAATCAAAATAAATGAAGAATCAAAATAAACGAAGAATCAAGTTTAAAACCATATGTAAAATCGAGATAACATAAACGAAGAATCAAAATAAATGAAGAATCAAAATAAACGAAGAATCAAAATAAATGAAGAATCAAAACATAGAGTGTTGCGGGTAGAGGAACGGTGACTAACCAGAATGATTCGAACTCCTTTCTAATTGAGGTAACGTGTCTTGACTTACTTAGAAAAATACGTCATCGATGTTAGGCCTACGATATTCGTCCTTTTGGTCATTTCACATTCCTAATTGAATGGAAGTTTCGAGACTTTGGGACTAGTTATCAAGGTCTGAGTTTCACCTCTAACTTGACAACATCGTACCCTAATAGCGTTGTACTTATCCACAGACAAGACCTACTAGAATAATATGGAGATTTTCCATCAAGGTTCGGATATCACTCCTGGCTTGAGGGAAAATATCGTGCAAAATACAGTAATTTCAAAGTATAAAGTGTATATTGTGTCAGCCTTAGGAAAGGCATGTAATTTTAACAGGAAAATGTGCTGCTAGGAAGCAGGTACGGTAGAAGGCATAAGTCTTAAACAACAAATAAGAGTTAAGATTTCCTAGAACTATAGACTAGGGCAAGTATTCCTACTTATCCTAATTCCTTATAGTTATGACTCTGATACCAATCTATCACACCCCAACCGATGGCGGAAACATCAGGGTGCGAGCACTTAGCGTTCATAATGCTCACGATGTTCCATAACACTTATAGTTTCAATATAGATTAAGTAAATTTCATGCAAGTTTTTCTAAAACATAAACATAACCATAAATATCAAATACAACCACAATAGTCATTGTTTCAAACTTTAGAATTTAATCTAGGTGTGTTTCTAGTCATCAACCCTAGCTTGTTTCCCATAGTTCCAGCATCTGTCAGCCTGCAACATGTATTAAAATAGAGTCAGTACAAAAATGTACCGGCGAGTATACAAGTTTGAATAATAGCATAATAGATTAAAACAACTCATATCCATATGTAGTGTCACATAAATAGTTTCATCCATGCTAGTGTTCGCAGTCCAACAAGTGATAGTCTAATTATCCCGATGCTTTGTTGTTCTCCCAAATCTCAAGGAAAACTAGAATCCTCCTAACAATACCCCCGAGAATAATGGGGAGGTGCATCTCCTATTGCGCTACTATTGTTAAGGCGGAACTACACACCCTGGATTAAACGTCCACATAGCACAAAGTAGAATACAAGAATCACAAGTTTCACATACGCATAGGATAGTGTTTAGTTTGCAAATGTCTCATGTATCGTAGTTTAATAGAATACATGTTACATCCCAAAGTTTAAAACAAAAAGGGATCGTGTATACTCACAGTGATTGCTTAACAGGTTAACTTTTATTGGATCAAAGGGAGCTCTTTAGAGTTAGCCTGATTAGATTACAACAGATAAGAGTCGCGCATAATAATGAGATTGCGCGAAGTGTCGGATTAGTCATCTCGATCGGATGGTTGTTCAATCAGATGGCTCTCCGATCGGACTGCCATTCGATTGGGATGGCAAATGTGTGAGGGAACGGATGGCTATCCGATCGGATTGCCACTCGATTCAAGTTCTAAGTTTTCAAAGATTTCAAGTCTCAAAGGTTCTAAGTCTTGAAAGACTTCAAGAGGCATGTCACTTGATCGGATGGCAGTTTGATCGGATGGGTATCCGATCGAGTTGCTGTTCGACGATCAGGGTTTCATAGTTTCAAGTGTTTAAAGTTAACAGGCAAGTGTTACTCGATCTGGTGGCTGTTCGATCGAATGGTTATCCGATCGGATTGCCACTCGATCGGGTTAACCTTGTCCCGTTCCTACACCTGTAAAAACTCTAAGTTTCTGGTCAAACAACAACGACATGGTATGTATTGAGACAACGGCAAGCACATCTTTGTGTAGCCAATCTGGTCGGGTGGGAATCACCCCAGTCCGTTCGGTCGTCTGCCCGTGATGGTGCTTATGTCAGAATCCGTACTCCGGTCGTCTTCCCCGGTAACAATCCCTTTCCAAACCGACTCCAGACTAATACTCAAGTCTACAGTCTGTTTAGATCCGTATCTCACCGTTTTATGTAAAAGTTCAAGAAAAGATGAAGATAAACATAGGTTTTAGTTTGAAAAGTTTAAATCTAGCATATATTTAGTGTAGAACGCATGAAATTCCTTAGATCTGAGCTAGATCTTGGCTAGAATGACATCACGCAACAGTTTGGTACAAACCATCATAATGGCATCACCTTCAAGATCTCAAATCTTGGATTTCACGGTGAAAAGTGAGGTTTCAAGGGAGAATCTAGTTGAGAATGATGTGTAGATAAAGGATGTACAAGATTCTAGTGTAAAACGTACTGAAATCGCTGAGAAATGGAAGAAATGAGGAGTGCGTGCGTCTGGTCGAGTGAGGCTGTCACATCAGTGAGAATGGTTGTTAGGATCTGAGTTTGGATTGATTGTGTTTTACATTTGAATTAAGATGAAAGATCAATGAGAAATGCAGCGGAATATAAATGATAACAAACTTTGCACACAATCAAACAGGAGAATTGCTTTGAACATACAAGTTTAACATTGAACCGAATGCTTGAATTTATTACAAGATTCAATTACAATTGCAAGTATGTAACAAACTCCCCCTTAGCCTGAGCTCATAGTGAATTGTTCGTACAGGAATGAAAGTGGTGAAAGAGCTAACAGAACAGTATAGGGTATTGTTCTATTTATAGGCACAGACAAACCACTGTGGCATCTTTGCTGACGTCACCATGAAAGTGACTTCTAACCTCCAAAAAAATCTCTAAGCACTGATCTAATACAAACACTACTATACTAACAACTGATTACATTTCATTACATAGACAAACTAAACTAGTGCTTTATCCTTCCACTGTTGTGACTCTAGCAGTACTTGATATATCCGACAGTACTTGAACCATAGCAGTAGATTGATCAGCAGAGCTTTAGTCTTCTTTAGTCCTTGACTTGAACAGCAGTTGTAGGTCAGCAGTTGTAACGATCAGTGGATTGGAGGTCATCAGATGTTAAAACCACTTTCAAGGGGAGAGAATGAAAACATAACTTCTGCTTATTCTGGATCCACTGCTCTGATCCAGTTTTAGCTTTTATTATATGTTCCTCTGATAGGGTTCAATCCCAACAATCTCCCCCTGGAACAGATAATGCCAAAACACTTCATTATTTGTAGATCTTTATTGCCTCATCAATAGTTCCCTTATTTTCCCTTTGAGTTGTAACTCAAAGTTTAAGGCTTATGTGTCATCTTCATCCCTGCAAAGTGGAAGATCAAGGAGATCCTACAAATCTTCAATACTTAGGCCAAGTGATTGTTCCCTTGTTATTTTCTTCACTTCTCCACTAGACTTGATCACTGTCAGTACATGGGTGTCACACCCGGACCACGTAGAACAACAAAACGTGGCGAAAAACATAGGGGAGTGTTGTAACAGAATCATTGTTTCATAACACATGGAAATTGAAATATTGTTCTATTAAATAAAAGAGTTACATTGTCTTGATAATCAAAGAAACATAACATAAATAACTAGTCTTGCATCTTTTATTGTCACTAAGGCCCAAGTCCGCCTAAGTGTATCTTGATAAGTCCTATGCATCATCTCCTGAAAACACATGTGAAAATAGGTACGTCAGCATAAAAATGCCTGTGAGATACATAGGTTTTGTGAAAACAGAATTCATGACTTATGTTTGAGAAAATGTTTAGTCATGAACCTTGTAATTTGCTTTGTCTTGTAAATCATTTGAAAAACGATAAGATCAGATGATATGTATAAATAAGAGAATAATGTATGGTTAAATGAATAACCATGTAAAATGAGTTTGTATAAGATAAGTTGTTTGTAAATTAATGTCTTGTGAAAAGTATGTTATTTGTATAAAATGTTATATGTCTCAAATTGAAATGATTCAAATAACGCTACAATATGTAATACCATACAAACACTTATATATAGGAAGTACCAGCAGCGTATCCACCATGCTTGTATCATATTACACACGCCTCGTTACTTAAATCACTTACTCAAACCAAACCAACAATGTAAGATGTCTATGTTTAAACCAATTGTCAAACGTGTTGAATAATATGTCAAAATGTTTATGTCAAGATGTAAGTCATGTAATGTATAACCAATGTTAATAATGTTTATGTGTCAAATGTAAATCATGTAATGTGTAACCAAAATGATATGTATGGCTAGTGAGATGTATCAACTAAACCATAGGCACAAAAACAAAGTATTGAAGTAAAACATGGTTTAAATCAAAACTATGTTTTGTGGAACAAATGCATGCTATACTGATATAAACATCTATGCGGTATTGTGAGAATGCATACATTCAAGCCTTGAGACTGCGGCGATAAACCCTTAAACAAATTAAAGGTTTATCTAAGTTATGTATATCGAATTCGGTCATTCCTTTCATCCAAACCTACCCAGGATGTCCGGAACGGGAGTTGTCAATTCCTATGGTACCACTACCTACTAACGAACGGCGTGATCGGTGTTAATGAATGTATATTGATCCATCAAAACAAACCAAATATCATATTAAAATGTAAGCATGTGAATGAATATTAAATGTACTAAGTATGATGAACATACATAACATGTGATGTGAAACGAATGTACTAAGGGTCTGTTTGGTATGGCGTAATGGAATAGACAGGTGAATGGAATGTAAGAGGTAATGGAATGGACGATGTAATGGAATGGTTCATTGCCATTCCATGTCTTGTTTGGTTACCATGTGAGAATGAAATGAATCATTACTTTGTGTTGTTTGATAGGAAAGAATAGACGAAGAAATAAAATCGGTGATGAGTGACGGTAGTTGGTGGTGGTGGGTGGTGAGAGGTGGCAATGGTAGTGATCATCGGAGGTGGTGGCAGTGGGTGGCAACAGTGGGTGGTGGCGGGGGCAGAGGTAGGTGGTGGCGACGACAGTGGTGGTGGGTGACAGGGACGGTGGTGGTCGGTGGTGGAGGTGGGGGGCGGCTGACGGCGAAGGCGGGGGTGGGTGGCAGCTGTGGCGCGGTGGTGTCGGGGGTGGTGGCGAGTGACGGCGGGGGCGGAGGTGTGGATGGTGGGTGACGGTTGGTAGCGGCGGAGGTGGGTGACGACTGGGGTGGAGGTGGGTGGTGGCGGGAGAAAATTGGGATGAAGGTGGGTGGTGGTGGTGGCGGCGGAAGTGGGTGACGGCGGTGACGGTAGTCACGACGGCAGCTATGTCAGTAGTGGTGTCACCCGTGAGTAAGTTATTAAAACCAATACGAATAATAAAAATAATGGTAAAACAATAAATAATAATAATAATAATTATAATAATAATAATAATAATAATAATAATAATAATAATAATAATAATAATAATAATAATAATAATAATAATAATAATAATAATAATATATCTTTCCATTCCTTAAAGGAATGAAAAAAAAAACACCATCTTACCAAGGATTGAAAATTATTATATTTGGAAGGTTTACATTCCTTGTGGAATGCTCCATTCCATTACCACTTGACAACCAAACATGTTTCTTTTTATTCCAATAGAATGATCCATTCCATTCCGCCTTCTATTACTTCGTACCAAACGCTACCTAAGTATGATGAACATACATAGCATGTAATGTAATGTAAAATAATGTACTAAGTACGCACACAATGGGCATACATAGCATAAAATGTAATGTAAAATAATGTACTAAGTACGCACACAATGGGCATACATAGCATAAAATTTAATGTAAAATAATGTACTAAGTACGCACACAATGGGCGTACATAGCATAGAATGTAATGTAAAACAATGTACTAAGGATGCACACAATGGGCATGCATACATAGCATAAAATGTAATGTAAAACAATGTACTAAGTACGCACACAATGGGCATACATAGCATAAACACAATGAAATCATGTACTATAAATGTACTAATGAACATAGCAAGTATATGATGTGAAAACAGGAAAGTATGAAAGTAACAAGTAGGCACATGTGTTTCACCCCAAAACAGTTTGGTAAACAGTAAAAGAGGGGTCTATGTACTCACTTGAGATTTCTTAGAAGTCCTAAGATAACCACCAAGCAATGCTAGAGATCACGGAATCAAACGGCACCTAATATAGGTAACTATGTTAATAAACCGGACCTAAATCGGAGGATTTAGATAGAATGAGGGTTCGTAAACCAAACGAGTATGGAGACTCGTGTAATATGGTTTAACAAAGCCTACATACTAAATGAAACCTAACATAAGTGCTTACGACCCATTACGACCCGTTTAGGTAGGTTATGCTACTTTAACGCGTCGTTCGCGTGACACGCGTTCGGACCGCCTAACTAGTCCTATGACAAGTAGAATATGCCTCAACATGCCTAATATTGTCGTCAAATCAGTTTAGATGTCAAACGTTATGTCACATATGTTTATAATGAATTTTGGCATCAAAGGGGTATTTTGGTAATTTACCTAAGGCATATAAACTACCTATCATACAACTACTTAAATGAAGCGACCATAAGGTATAACCTCAGAAGGTTATTCCCTATATACTATGGTCACCTTAATGTATTTGGTCGGATCCTAATGATCGACCAAATGGGTCTGGTTCGAAGGTATAAGCGATTTATTAGATCGCTTACCCTTACGACCCTAGACAACATGGTAATCTGTAGGATCGTGTTGTCGACCTAAACGAGTCAGTTCTGAGGAATTCTATCAAATACAGGTGCGGAAAACAAGTATTTGACTATAAAACAGCTGAATCTTCACTTTAACACTGATTATATTGATATTTGAACACAAATACAATCAGTTCTCGCACCGGCAGCACTTCGGTATGGAATCACTCAAATGTTACTTCTTTATTTCGCTTGACCTTGTCCTTCTATATATAGACTTTGAGATTTCGCTTCAGCATGACTCAAGCGAAATCTTAACATGTTGATTTCGCTTGAGCTGCTTCAAGCGAAATCCTTAACATACAAATTCCTTCAAGCGAAATCTTACTAACTCTATCTCATTCTCTCGTTCTACGTGCCCTGATCTATTCTAACTAGTCTAAGACTCGATACAAGACGAAGTCGACAGATGAAGTGCACCAACAGACTCCCCCTCAGATGTTGACGAGTCGACTATCGAGTCACAACAATGCTGTGTCTTCACATCTTCAGTCTTGATCAGTCTCTGGGCTTTACTCTTTCTATCAGCATCAATAGACTCCCCCTTGCAATGTGCTGGCATTCCTTTAGTTCTTCAGCCTCATCTGCTTCAGGATCGTTGTCTGACTTTCACAACTTTGGCCTTTCAGAATCATCAATTATCAAACTTTAAACCTGCATAAACTCTACCTCACAATAAATTTTACAATTTACACATTTCAAACATATAAACTTTCACTAACTCAGACTCTTCTCTAAAAATCTAATCAAAAAGATCTTTCAATCTGATGAATCACTTGAAGTTATGACAAAAATAATCAGTTTTAAACATAATCCTCAAATCATACTCATCATGTTTAGCACTCAGAATTTTGAAAATCAGTTTTTCAATACCAGTTGTCGAAAATCTTTTTGTATTTTTCAAAATTTATGCTAAAACACACTAAAAATCTTTTTGGAATTTTTGAATAGAATGAAATGCAGTAAAGAAATATTTACAGACAATATTTTTGTGAGTTTGTGTAAGAGGATCATATCAGTTTTTGAGACATATCACCAACACCGTTAAGCTTCATTTCATTTTAAGCTCTAAACGATTCACGTTGATTGACGATATTGTTGTCCACTTAAACTCAATCTAAAAACTTTCAATCTGCTTACCGATACTTTAAGGTATATTTAGATAGCACTAAATTCTTATGGACCCCACGATCTCAGCATATCCCCTCATCATGCAATACACTAACTCAAGTAATGCCTTTAAACTTTTATCAACTGTGATTTGTGCGAAAACAAAGCAGAATGTTTAAACATTAACAATCAGGTCGATACTTCCGTATACGCAGAGAAAGTCCAATGTTTAAACAAAATAAGAAAAATAAAACAAGTTGAAGTTGTTTAGGCTTTAACCACCAGGTCGATACTCCCGTATACGCAGAGGTGATCCAAAGCTTAAACGAAACACCAAAGAAAATAAAGCAGAACGTTTAGACAACAACATCCAGGTCGATACTCACGTATACGCAGAGGATGTCCGATGCTTAAACAAAATAAAGAAATAAAACAAGTTTAAATCTTTGCAAAATAAAATGCACAATCACAGCGACTTTTTAGCAAAGTTGTGAAAGTTCACAAACTTAACCAGTTTTTATGCTTTTGGCATTCAGCAATTACTGAGCAGGCACACAGTCAAGAAGGACAAAACTAAGTACTATGCTTTCAACCATGTTTCCCACTAGAACTAGGCTTTTTGCTTTAGGTTTGTATCGTTATCGCAAATCTACTAGTCTAGCTGAGCCTATCGTCACATCTTTAGTGAGACCGTTTATCACATTTTATCTTTCCATTTCTTTAGCATACTGTGATAGTCCACTGATGTACTATCATTTCCTCTATTTGACAACAAAACTCATTTTTGATTTTATCATGTTTTTGACTTTTTCAAATTTTCAAATGTTTTTGGATTTTCTGAAAAATTTTTACTCCCCCTAAAATGCAAACACATTTTAGGAAATTTGAAAATAAACTGTACAATAAAGTGACAACTGATATCGAATTACCTCAATTCGCCATTCACTTGGCATGAACAATCAGAACTCCCTCTCACAACAAACCATTTTCTCATTAAGATTTCAAAACACTTAAGTTTGTTTTAATCAAAATGATTTTTCCAGAAAATAAGTTTGTTTTTACCACATGTAAAGTTAGAGGTTTGGTTCATCACATTGTTTTTTTAACCTCTTGTAGAAAATCAGATACAACTTAATGTCCCTGATTTACCACTTGTACGAAAAACACAATCAAATACACAGAATGATGCCGATTCCTGATCCACGATTACCAACTTGGGATCTCCGGCAAGTCCACAGACTTACAGTTCGTAGTATGAGCCATCCCAGTCACAAACCAGGGATGATTCAACTTTATCTTTCTGCATTTTCTTCTCGTAAAATTCTTTAACCCCTTTGACTTTTTGATCAATCATTTTACCAAAAATGTGTTTCACAGTGGGGTTAAAGGCCTTATCAACATCAAAAACCTTGTTATCATCATAAAATTGATTTGATATCTCAACTTTACCAATTTTCTTCTTAAAATTTTCATCCTTCAATGGTGGAAAATGAACATCATCCATTTGAGGGACTAAAGTTTTCAATTTTAACTCAACCTGTGGCTCCTCTGATTTTATGGAATCAGATTCATCGCCAGAAGATAGCTCCTCTGATTTCAACCTATCAGAATCATCGCTAGAACTATCAACAGACTTCTTAACAACCCATTTCTGGTTGTCAAGATTTCCTCTTTTCTTGATAATCAAAGAAACATAACATAAATAACTAGTCTTGCATCTTTTATTGTCACTAAGGCCCAAGTCCGCCTAAGTGTATCTTGATAAGTCCTATGCATCATCTCCTGAAAACACATGTGAAAATAGGTACGTCAGCATAAAAATGCCTGTGAGATACATAGGTTTTGTGAAAACAGAATTCATGACTTATGTTTGAGAAAATGTTTAGTCATGAACCTTGTAATTTGCTTTGTCTTGTAAATCATTTGAAAAACGATAAGATCAGATGATATGTATAAATAAGAGAATAATGTATGGTTAAATGAATAACCATGTAAAATGAGTTTGTATAAGATAAGTTGTTTGTAAATTAATGTCTTGTGAAAAGTATGTTATTTGTATAAAATGTTATATGTCTCAAATTGAAATGATTCAAATAACGCTACAATATGTAATACCATACAAACACTTATATATAGGAAGTACCAGCAGCGTATCCACCATGCTTGTATCATATTACACACGCCTCGTTACTTAAATCACTTACTCAAACCAAACCAACAATGTAAGATGTCTATGTTTAAACCAATTGTCAAACGTGTTGAATAATATGTCAAAATGTTTATGTCAAGATGTAAGTCATGTAATGTATAACCAATGTTAATAATGTTTATGTGTCAAATGTAAATCATGTAATGTGTAACCAAAATGATATGTATGGCTAGTGAGATGTATCAACTAAACCATAGGCACAAAAACAAAGTATTGAAGTAAAACATGGTTTAAATCAAAACTATGTTTTGTGGAACAAATGCATGCTATACTGATATAAACATCTATGCGGTATTGTGAGAATGCATACATTCAAGCCTTGAGACTGCGGCGATAAACCCTTAAACAAATTAAAGGTTTATCTAAGTTATGTATATCGAATTCGGTCATTCCTTTCATCCAAACCTACCCAGGATGTCCGGAACGGGAGTTGTCAATTCCTATGGTACCACTACCTACTAACGAACGGCGTGATCGGTGTTAATGAATGTATATTGATCCATCAAAACAAACCAAATATCATATTAAAATGTAAGCATGTGAATGAATATTAAATGTACTAAGTATGATGAACATACATAACATGTGATGTGAAACGAATGTACTAAGGGTCTGTTTGGTATGGCGTAATGGAATAGACAGGTGAATGGAATGTAAGAGGTAATGGAATGGACGATGTAATGGAATGGTTCATTGCCATTCCATGTCTTGTTTGGTTACCATGTGAGAATGAAATGAATCATTACTTTGTGTTGTTTGATAGGAAAGAATAGACGAAGAAATAAAATCGGTGATGAGTGACGGTAGTTGGTGGTGGTGGGTGGTGAGAGGTGGCAATGGTAGTGATCATCGGAGGTGGTGGCAGTGGGTGGCAACAGTGGGTGGTGGCGGGGGCAGAGGTAGGTGGTGGCGACGACAGTGGTGGTGGGTGACAGGGACGGTGGTGGTCGGTGGTGGAGGTGGGGGGCGGCTGACGGCGAAGGCGGGGGGTGGGTGGCAGCTGTGGCGCGGTGGTGTCGGGGGTGGTGGCGAGTGACGGCGGGGGCGGAGGTGTGGATGGTGGGTGACGGTTGGTAGCGGCGGAGGTGGGTGACGACTGGGGTGGAGGTGGGTGGTGGCGGGAGAAAATTGGGATGAAGGTGGGTGGTGGTGGTGGCGGCGGAAGTGGGTGACGGCGGTGACGGTAGTCACGACGGCAGCTATGTCAGTAGTGGTGTCACCCGTGAGTAAGTTATTAAAACCAATACGAATAATAAAAATAATGGTAAAACAATAAATAATAATAATAATAATTATAATAATAATAATAATAATAATAATAATAATAATAATAATAATAATAATAATAATAATAATAATAATAATAATAATAATATATCTTTCCATTCCTTAAAGGAATGAAAAAAAAAACACCATCTTACCAAGGATTGAAAATTATTATATTTGGAAGGTTTACATTCCTTGTGGAATGCTCCATTCCATTACCACTTGACAACCAAACATGTTTCTTTTTATTCCAATAGAATGATCCATTCCATTCCGCCTTCTATTACTTCGTACCAAACGCTACCTAAGTATGATGAACATACATAGCATGTAATGTAATGTAAAATAATGTACTAAGTACGCACACAATGGGCATACATAGCATAAAATGTAATGTAAAATAATGTACTAAGTACGCACACAATGGGCATACATAGCATAAAATTTAATGTAAAATAATGTACTAAGTACGCACACAATGGGCGTACATAGCATAGAATGTAATGTAAAACAATGTACTAAGGATGCACACAATGGGCATGCATACATAGCATAAAATGTAATGTAAAACAATGTACTAAGTACGCACACAATGGGCATACATAGCATAAACACAATGAAATCATGTACTATAAATGTACTAATGAACATAGCAAGTATATGATGTGAAAACAGGAAAGTATGAAAGTAACAAGTAGGCACATGTGTTTCACCCCAAAACAGTTTGGTAAACAGTAAAAGAGGGGTCTATGTACTCACTTGAGATTTCTTAGAAGTCCTAAGATAACCACCAAGCAATGCTAGAGATCACGGAATCAAACGGCACCTAATATAGGTAACTATGTTAATAAACCGGACCTAAATCGGAGGATTTAGATAGAATGAGGGTTCGTAAACCAAACGAGTATGGAGACTCGTGTAATATGGTTTAACAAAGCCTACATACTAAATGAAACCTAACATAAGTGCTTACGACCCATTACGACCCGTTTAGGTAGGTTATGCTACTTTAACGCGTCGTTCGCGTGACACGCGTTCGGACCGCCTAACTAGTCCTATGACAAGTAGAATATGCCTCAACATGCCTAATATTGTCGTCAAATCAGTTTAGATGTCAAACGTTATGTCACATATGTTTATAATGAATTTTGGCATCAAAGGGGTATTTTGGTAATTTACCTAAGGCATATAAACTACCTATCATACAACTACTTAAATGAAGCGACCATAAGGTATAACCTCAGAAGGTTATTCCCTATATACTATGGTCACCTTAATGTATTTGGTCGGATCCTAATGATCGACCAAATGGGTCTGGTTCGAAGGTATAAGCGATTTATTAGATCGCTTACCCTTACGACCCTAGACAACATGGTAATCTGTAGGATCGTGTTGTCGACCTAAACGAGTCAGTTCTGAGGAATTCTATCAAATACAGGTGCGGAAAACAAGTATTTGACTATAAAACAGCTGAATCTTCACTTTAACACTGATTATATTGATATTTGAACACAAATACAATCAGTTCTCGCACCGGCAGCACTTCGGTATGGAATCACTCAAATGTTACTTCTTTATTTCGCTTGACCTTGTCCTTCTATATATAGACTTTGAGATTTCGCTTCAGCATGACTCAAGCGAAATCTTAACATGTTGATTTCGCTTGAGCTGCTTCAAGCGAAATCCTTAACATACAAATTCCTTCAAGCGAAATCTTACTAACTCTATCTCATTCTCTCGTTCTACGTGCCCTGATCTATTCTAACTAGTCTAAGACTCGATACAAGACGAAGTCGACAGATGAAGTGCACCAACAGACTCCCCCTCAGATGTTGACGAGTCGACTATCGAGTCACAACAATGCTGTGTCTTCACATCTTCAGTCTTGATCAGTCTCTGGGCTTTACTCTTTCTATCAGCATCAATAGACTCCCCCTTGCAATGTGCTGGCATTCCTTTAGTTCTTCAGCCTCATCTGCTTCAGGATCGTTGTCTGACTTTCACAACTTTGGCCTTTCAGAATCATCAATTATCAAACTTTAAACCTGCATAAACTCTACCTCACAATAAATTTTACAATTTACACATTTCAAACATATAAACTTTCACTAACTCAGACTCTTCTCTAAAAATCTAATCAAAAAGATCTTTCAATCTGATGAATCACTTGAAGTTATGACAAAAATAATCAGTTTTAAACATAATCCTCAAATCATACTCATCATGTTTAGCACTCAGAATTTTGAAAATCAGTTTTTCAATACCAGTTGTCGAAAATCTTTTTGTATTTTTCAAAATTTATGCTAAAACACACTAAAAATCTTTTTGGAATTTTTGAATAGAATGAAATGCAGTAAAGAAATATTTACAGACAATATTTTTGTGAGTTTGTGTAAGAGGATCATATCAGTTTTTGAGACATATCACCAACACCGTTAAGCTTCATTTCATTTTAAGCTCTAAACGATTCACGTTGATTGACGATATTGTTGTCCACTTAAACTCAATCTAAAAACTTTCAATCTGCTTACCGATACTTTAAGGTATATTTAGATAGCACTAAATTCTTATGGACCCCACGATCTCAGCATATCCCCTCATCATGCAATACACTAACTCAAGTAATGCCTTTAAACTTTTATCAACTGTGATTTGTGCGAAAACAAAGCAGAATGTTTAAACATTAACAATCAGGTCGATACTTCCGTATACGCAGAGAAAGTCCAATGTTTAAACAAAATAAGAAAAATAAAACAAGTTGAAGTTGTTTAGGCTTTAACCACCAGGTCGATACTCCCGTATACGCAGAGGTGATCCAAAGCTTAAACGAAACACCAAAGAAAATAAAGCAGAACGTTTAGACAACAACATCCAGGTCGATACTCACGTATACGCAGAGGATGTCCGATGCTTAAACAAAATAAAGAAATAAAACAAGTTTAAATCTTTGCAAAATAAAATGCACAATCACAGCGACTTTTTAGCAAAGTTGTGAAAGTTCACAAACTTAACCAGTTTTTATGCTTTTGGCATTCAGCAATTACTGAGCAGGCACACAGTCAAGAAGGACAAAACTAAGTACTATGCTTTCAACCATGTTTCCCACTAGAACTAGGCTTTTTGCTTTAGGTTTGTATCGTTATCGCAAATCTACTAGTCTAGCTGAGCCTATCGTCACATCTTTAGTGAGACCGTTTATCACATTTTATCTTTCCATTTCTTTAGCATACTGTGATAGTCCACTGATGTACTATCATTTCCTCTATTTGACAACAAAACTCATTTTTGATTTTATCATGTTTTTGACTTTTTCAAATTTTCAAATGTTTTTGGATTTTCTGAAAAATTTTTACTCCCCCTAAAATGCAAACACATTTTAGGAAATTTGAAAATAAACTGTACAATAAAGTGACAACTGATATCGAATTACCTCAATTCGCCATTCACTTGGCATGAACAATCAGAACTCCCTCTCACAACAAACCATTTTCTCATTAAGATTTCAAAACACTTAAGTTTGTTTTAATCAAAATGATTTTTCCAGAAAATAAGTTTGTTTTTACCACATGTAAAGTTAGAGGTTTGGTTCATCACATTGTTTTTTTAACCTCTTGTAGAAAATCAGATACAACTTAATGTCCCTGATTTACCACTTGTACGAAAAACACAATCAAATACACAGAATGATGCCGATTCCTGATCCACGATTACCAACTTGGGATCTCCGGCAAGTCCACAGACTTACTGTTCGTAGTATGAGCCATCCCAGTCACAAACCAGGGATGATTCAACTTTATCTTTCTGCATTTTCTTCTCGTAAAATTCTTTAACCCCTTTGACTTTTTGATCAATCATTTTACTAAAAATGTGTTTCACAGTGGGGTTAAAGGCCTTATCAACATCAAAAACCTTGTTATCATCATAAAATTGATTTGATATCTCAACTTTACCAATTTTCTTCTTAAAATTTTCATCCTTTAATGGTGGAAAATGAACATCATCCATTTGAGGGACTAAAGTTTTCAATTTTAACTCAACCTGTGGCTCCTCTGATTTTATGGAATCAGATTCATCGCCAGAAGATAGCTCCTCTGATTTCAACCTATCAGAATCATCGCTAGAACTATCAACAGACTTCTTAACAACCCATTTCTGGTTGTCAAGATTTCCTCTTTTCTTGTAAAACCTGTTTGAACTTTCACCAATTTCAAAAATCGAATTTTTGAACAATTTAGTTTTGTCAATTAGTGGTTCAAACACAACTTCTTTTTCTTTCTGTTTACGAAAAACTCCCTGTTTTAATGGTATTGCCTTAAAACAATCTCTGGCAATATGTCCAACAGTGTTGCATTGGAAACAGGTTCTCGTATCTTTCCTCTGTCCAGCAAACTTCATCTCTTCTTGCTTCGTTGCAAGAAACTCACTATTTGACTGCCTCCAAAACTTTTTCTTTTCTTCCTCATCTCTTGATGTACCTGAAACAAATGTCATCTTTGCTTTAAAATCACGAACATATGTTTCATTTTTCTGTTTTTCTGTTGGAGTAAAACCAAGACCTTTCTTTTTGAAATTACGGTTAGGGTTTGGTTTCTTGTGAAAAACAGAACCAGAGCTGTAACCTTTTTTCTTGTTTAATCTTTGTTGTACTCTTGAGGTGTATTTTTTAGGTTTATCAATAAGATTTACATCTTTTAATTCAGAAAAATTGATTTCTGTTAGTTTGAAAATCTTTTTGATCATCTCAGTTTTTACACCTCTTAGTGGAAATTCCTCATCAGAATATAATTTGTCAGAATCATTCAATGTATATGCAACTTTGAATGTTTCGTCACTCAAATTAGATTTTGATAACAGGAATTCTTTGTTGTAAACCCTTTTAACTGAAGAATTTTGACTGTTGACCGTCGAACTCGAACTTTCAGAACCAGACTTTGACTCTTCAGTTTCATCTTTATCTAACACCTGATCGACGACTTTCTTAATTAACTCGGACTCATGATCAGTGTCAGATGATGTAAACACGACATCAATATTTTCTGGCAAATTGACTGACGACTCCGACTCCCATTGTAAATTTGTTGCTTTTTCGACTCTTTCCTGATTTGGATTCCTGGGCAAATATCCATTTTCTAGCGGGGGTGGACATTTGTTATAACTGACTTCTTGTTTCTTACCAGAATCCTTCTTGTCAATCTTTTTCTTTGTATCATTCTTCTTCTTGTTTTTCATTTCTGGAGTCTTTTCTTCAGTCTCTTTTCCATCATCCTTCTTTTCTTCAGTTAATTCAACTTCTTCAAATGCCTTCATGCCTTCAACAGTTGGATAAATCCTGTCAATGACATAAGAAGTACATGAATAACTTTTCAACAAACTATTAACTCTTTCAGTTTCGATTCTTTGCAGTTCCAGTTTCTGTTCAAGAGCAGCACACTTCTCAATGTAATTGTTCACCACTTTTTGCTTCGTCATAAAAGCTCCTTGAAGTGTTTTCATCGCTGTTGCTTGTTCTTCACTAGTTAAATTGTATTGGTTCATTGCTTTGTTCAGTACATCATAAGATTCCTTCAAACTATTCAAGTTATAGATAAGTGTACTGTTCTGCTTCTTCACAGCTTCACAGTTTTCACACTTTACTGGAATCTTCTTTGCATCAACTTCATCTTCAACTTTGAATTTTGCAACTTCAACTTTTACTTTCCTTTTGATTACTGGAATTTCTTCATCATCACTGCTCACTGGAGTTTTGATCTTTTTCTTCTTCTTTTTAACCTTTTCATCTTCACTGTCACTTTCAGCAAGCAGTTTCATATCAGCTTTGAATTTTCTTGCCCAATACTCACGATCATCATCACTATCTTCTTCAACTTTAGCAACAAAAGCTGTATAAGCTTTGGCTTGATCAGGAATATAGTTATCCCAATTAAAATTTTCCCAGCTAAAACCCTCTGGTAGTTTTTCATCATCTTGATCTATTATCAATGCACTACCATCAGCTCTCTTTGAAGAATTTTGATTAACTGCACAAGCTCTCTTTCCAGAATCTTCAATCACATATCTTCCATGCGCAGTTGTGCCTGATGTTGTTGTTGTTGAGGCGGTTGTTGAGCAACTTGATGATAAATGGCCTTTCGATAGTAATCATTATTGTTGTTGAAGGGATTTTGAGCTCCACTTGCTTCGCGATTTTTGCACTCCCTCTTGAAGTGTCCTTTCTCCCTGCAACGAAAACAAGTGACTTTAGATTTATCAAAACCTAAAGTAGAATTACCAGCCTCACGAAGATCATCTCTTCCAGTGATTTGCTTGAATTTCTCAGCTCTCCTCAATACACTGGCTAAGCACCATTTTATGTCCATCAGTTCCATTTCTTCAGCATCTATTTGGTCGTAATCTTCCTTTGTTAGCATTGGATTCCCGATACGACCTGCAACAAAACTACCATAAGATTCAAGAACAGTTCCCAATAAAGACATATGGCTTTTAGCAATTTCTACTGAATAGTCTTCATCGTTCTCCAAATTCAGTACAATGTTGCACTGAATCTTTTTGCCATTCTTTGTTGCTGTAATGTTTGGATCGAAAGACGGAAATGATGTGAAATTTGTTTTGCTGTTTGATCCTGATGATGAACTTCCAGGAGAATTCTTGGCATTGTAAGCAGTTTCTATTTTTGGAGATACATTTGTAGACTTCTCATTCACCCCTGCTTTGTAATACAACCCAATATCCTGTTCACCATCGAAGTCTTTCATTCGAATAATCTTTCGTTGCTCCATCTCTTGAGCTTCCAACTTCTCAATAAACTTGCTGAGTGTCAAACTGCTAAAACCTTTTATGTTTCTAAGCATCATGAGATATGTTCCCCAAGTCTCATGTGGTAATGCATCAGCAAGTTTTTCTATCAACTCTTCGTTGTCTTTCTCAATACTCAATCTCTTCATGTTTGCTAGCAGATTGCAGTATCTTTCAATGATCTGCCTTGTGTTTTCATTCTTCAAACCACGAAACAGATCGAACTCTTTCTTCAGAAGTGACTTCTTGTTCTTTATCATTTCTTGACTACCAACAAATTTTGATCTTAAAGCTTTCCAAATCGAGTAGGAAGTTCCGTTATGTTGTAATAACACCAAGATGTCTTCTTTCACAGCTTGTTGTGGAAGACTCAGCATCATTTTCTCATCTTTGTATTTCTTTCTAGCATCGGCGGTTAGATCTTTAATCGGAACCACTTCTTCATCATCATTCGTCGGTCGAATATATTTTGTCTCGACACATTCCCACGCATCAAGAAAATTAGCTTGTACCCAATTCTCGAAACGACCTTCCCAACCTTTATATTCCTCAATGTTCATTAGTTTGGGCGGCTTTTGCATCGTCCCTGTTTCGTTTTCCATCAATGTGTTCTGTGTAATACTGATCGGGGTAACCGGGGTAGCAAACGCGTTGTAAAAATCTTCGTCCATTTTTCGGAATTCAAAAATTACACACAACAGTGAATTCAAGCGAAATCACCAAGTTAATCACAGTTCAAGCGAAACCTTTCGATTCAAATCTTTTTCAAGTGAAATAGTCACAGAACTATATTCAAGCGAAACAGTTAATCAAGTAGTTTCAAGCGAAATCTTCTGTCAGGCCTTGAAGCGAAACTATCAACTCTTTGAAGCGAAATTGTTCAAGCGAAATTATTAAGTAACAATTTCTGAAGCGAAAACTTTGAAGCGACAGCTCTGAAGCGAAATAGAATGCTATTTGAAGCGAAAACTAGGTGTCGCTTGGAATTTCAAGCGAAATCCTTTAAAGAAAACTGATATGTTCAAGCGAAATCCATTCGGAGGTTTGTTTCTGATAGTTTTACTTCGAATTATGCAGTGAAACTTTCAATGATTTGTTATCTTGTACTTTTACACAATCAGTGATAAATTGGACAGGTTTTGACCGTAAAATCTTTCTGAACTGAGAAAAGAAAGTGTAGAAATAAGAGAACGATGTCAATTTCAGCTGAAATCCTGCAGAACTCCTCAACTGGCTCTGATACCAATTGTAGGATCGTGTTGTCGACCTAAACGAGTCAGTTCAGAGGAATTCTATCAAATACAGGTGCGGAAAACAAGTATTTGACTATAAAACAGTTGAATCTTCACTTTAACACTGATTATATTGATATTTGAACACAAATACAATCAGTTCTCACACCGGCAGCACTTCGGTATGGAATCACTCAAATGTTACTTCTTTATTTCGCTTGACCTTGTCCTTCTATATATAGACTTTGAGATTTCGCTTCAGCATGACTCAAGCGAAATCTTAACATATTGATATCGCTTGAGCTGCTTCAAGCGAAATCCTTAACATACAAATTCCTTCAAGCGAAATCTTACTAACTCTATCTCATTCTCTCGTTCTACGTGCCCTGATCTATTCTAACTAGTCTAAGACTCGATACAAGACGAAGTCGACAGATGAAGTGCACCAACATAATCAGTAGGCATAGTCACAAGGGACTATAACCATCGTGATTACAATCACGTTGCGAAGTTCAAACGAACTTCTCATTGACCATAAACTGGTCAATGCAGAAAGTCAAACAAAGTTTGACTTTCGGACTCGAAAAGCAATAAAAGAACGAAGGAATACTTACGAAGGGTCCCCGAATGCTAATCTTGATTCAAGTAGCTCAGGTATGAAACAAAGGTTTCAACTTAGAGCTTCTCAAATCAGATTCTAGTGGGTTTTGAAGTTCGGGGATGTGGGTATTTATAGGATTCCCGAACCGTTTGGATCGTTTCTTGGAAACCGTGATCGAATCTAAGGCGTACACTTGTTGGAATGTTGTGGTGACTAAAAATGGCCTCTCATGAACTGAAAGGGCAAGTGTGGGTGTGTGGTTGGGAGTTTAACAGCTGTTAATACATTGAATCTGTTTTTTATGTTCAGATGAGGTGCTCGCGTAGCGCCACTAGAAAGGCATATGGTGCTCGCGCTACGCTAGCATGTGCCAGATTCAGAAAAGATTCAAAAATGGCAGAAATGGTCCCTGCAGCCCGTTTAAGCTATTTTCGATGTGTTTGAACCCCGTTAACCTCATTTCAAGGCTCTAAAATGAAGTTAAAGTATAGGGAACTCAAAACATGCTCAAAAATATCTAGGATGTCGGTTCGTTTGGTCGTATGATCGCGATGTTCGGTTAATTACGACGGAATGCGCATAAGTGCGAAAAACGATCCAAATGACGCGACGAATGGATTTTTCTTATGCCAAACACTAAAATAAAATATTATAGTGCTTACATAAATTTTTGGATGTCTGGATGTATTCAGAACGTAAGATATGCGCGAAAATGCAAACTTGTGCACTTTTTGACACTTTTAGTCCCTGAATGAGCCAAAAGTTTATTTTAGCACACCTAACCCATCAAAGCCTATTTCTAAGCTATATAAAGGATATTTAAGGTGTGTTTAACTTATGGTCATGTTCCAGAATGTCTGTTACAGTTCAAATTGGCATACTTTCGTAGTTTGTCAACTTTAGTCCCTATAAGCGATTTAACTTGATTTCGCCATACCAAAGCCTTCAAAACTTATTTCTAAGTTATGTAAAGGTTGTTTAAGGTATGTTAAGTATATTTCACTATTCCGGAGCGTTCGTTGCATTAAAAGGGTTGTATTTACGCATCAGTGCGCGTATAACCTTCTAGAAAGCGATTTAAAGCTTGAAATCGAACAAGAATTGATATGTAAAAAAGATACACATATTTATATAAATTCCAAGTATGAAATACAATATTTTATTGGCTTGGAATTTGTTTGATGGTCGCAGTGACCCAGGTGTCACAGTCTCCCCTACTTTAGGAAATTTCGTCCCGAAAATTTTATTTAGAGGAAAACTTGTGAGAGTTTAAAACATGAAGTTGAATAGATCGAACAACATTGGTTAGGGTTCTGAACTTCTAGTAACTTTAATAACATCATGCTTGCAATGTAAGAGGGATACTTATATACTAGTATATGATGCGTCATTGGTGCGTCCACCGTACCTCCATTACATCGTTCTCATTTATTGTTGTCACTATCGGTTCTTACACATAATAAATCTTACTGGGTTTCTGTGCACTAAACTTCATAATTATGTACGCGTCCATAATTAGACAATTCCTTGCATAGTTCACACAGTCTATTTTATAATGTGTAGGATAAAACCAAATGAACAAACCTGTGATGAGTGTGACTAGACCGCCATAGAGTCTTTTTTATTAAATCAATAAATGATCTAAATAGACTATCAAGGAGTCTGTCAGCCATATCACCATATGTCATTTTTTAACCAGATTCTGAATCAATCTTTTACTAAAAGGGTCTCTTATGAATCATGGAGCGGTACTATATAATCCAAGGGTCTTAACTATTACATAGAAGCCCATTAAGGATTTAAGGTAGTACCTTTTGAATATCCTGCTATGAATCCCTCATATGAAGATATGAAAGATTCTGCGAGGATTTGGATAACGAATATCCAGAGTGTAAAAGCACAAAATGCATAAAAGAAAACATAAGATGAATAAACACATAGTCACATAACCACAAAATTGTTTGTTAATTTGTCTTGCTAATTGCGTACATGCATTTAAAGCACACTAGGAATCCATTCCGTGGATTTCATTTGGTACTTTAAACGTTATCAAGAATCTAACTATAGAGATAGAAAGATTCAAAAAGAAATTTCGAATTTCGATTATTAGGAACCGAAATGTTCGAATTAAGGTACATAAGGAATCCAATTAAGGACTCTGATTTGTATGACAATTATCCACAAGGATCTAATTGTGAAGATAAAAAGATCCCATATGGATTTTAGAAGTTGTAGATGTTTTGGAACCTTGCACTTGATGTGCTTAGGTCAAAACATGAAGTAAAATGCTTATGAAGTTGAGATGCTTGATATGTCAAGGCGACATATGAAGCATAATTTGAAGGTTAAGTCAATGTATGAGGAAATATTTTTGAAAACTATGCATGGGGTTCTTTTAAGAAAAATGTGTTTAACGATTTTAAAACCTTATATATAATACTTTTGAAATCATGAAGTAGGTGTATTAGGTAGATATATTTACAAAAATGTTTTAAAATCATGCAAGATAAATTTTGAAATTATGTATAAGGTTTTTGAAAACATGAATGATGCTTTTGAAGTCATGTATTTGATATATACTGTATTAATAACATTTTGAAGTCATGAAGGTTATTTTCGAAACGTAGACGATGTTTTTGAAATCATGGAGGTTATTTTGGAAAACTTATGTTATGCATGTTGAAAAAAAATCGGAACATAATGGGTATGAGATTGAAAATATCCTTAGTTATCTAACCAAGGATTTAATGGCATAGATGTGCAAAAAGCACGATTACTCATAATTTCCCTTTATTTCTTGTACTTCGTCTCCTGGAATGAAACGAGTACTTAAAATTTTTCGAGGGAATCATGAGTAAACACAAAAATGGGAAATTCGCAAAAGTAGTTTGTAAGGAACATAGTTCCTTAATGTAGGTATTATAGGGAAATGCCATACACACATGTAACTATACTTGTATATCAGAATTGCGAACAACAACTTTTATTTATGAACAAGACATATTGTTTCACATTACTAGAAAACGAAAGGAACAAAAGCATAAGACAACAACATCTTCTACTCAGCCAACTGCTCATCCGTGGGTCAGATTTGCATTAGCAAGCTTTGGACAATCCCTTTGGAGATGGCCCATCTCGCCACAGTTGTAGCAAGACCCTCGTGAGAAACGAGCTTGAGCAGGATTGTCGCCAGCTTGATTTCGTACAGCTGCAGTTGGGCAAACCCTTGCTGTATGACCTATAAGTCCACAAATCTGGCATTTGCGGCACCTCACACTAGCATGATGATGAAGGTTACATTGGTTGCACAAGGGTGCAGTTCCATTGTATGGCTTCCTAGCAGGGGTTGAGCTGGTTGGTTGGGGACGGCTTGACCATTGTGAGCGACCACGGCGAAGTTCTGAGAAGCCTTTCGCTTCTTTGACTTCTTAGGGGATCGTTCATCCATGGTCTTTGATTCCTCGATTGGTTTCTTGGCTGGTGGTGCTGTCACCTGACTAGGTCCTGCCTGTCTTGGTGACTCTTGAGTGGCTTCATCCTGGAGACGATACATGGCAGTAGCTAATTCAACAGTCTTCAGGACTAGTTCGCCTATTCGCTGAGCGAATTTGGCAGTCTGCTCGGATATCTGGGCATCATCGTGATGAAGAGATATTCTAGAGGAAAAAAAATGAAAGACATAGGAAGAAACAAGTGAAACGTCATCGGCTAAACAAAACAGAATGGAAATGCATAAGAATTTGCGATCATTTGTTTGTTACCTAAGGCAAACAAATGAGACGGTGACAAATCAAAGTAAGCGGATCATATTAATGTATCACTGAAGACATGCTCGCCTATAAGTGAACACTCACCCCAAGAGTTCCCAGGTAAGAGTGACTGGTCCGATACTCGGATTTGTACGAACACTCTATCCTTCGATAGAAAACTCAGGGTACAGGCATTCACTCTTCCAGTTTGCACGTGTTCACATTATACGACCCAAACTTTTGACGAGATTTGAAAACTTAGAGGGTTCAAAACCTTATAACAGAGGGTTCAAAACCTTACAATAGAGGGTTCAAAACCTTACAATAGAGGGTTTAAAACCTTACAATAGAGGGTTCAAAACCTAGTAATCAATCATCCTAGAACAGATGATTAGTTTTCAAAGCGGTTTTGAAATTTATGTTCTTGTTGTGGTTGTCGCCTAAGGATAGGTGACACTATTGTTTTATGACTAAACGCAAGTAAACTCGCGTTAGGGTCCTAGGAAGATTATAGACTAGGTCAAAGTATTACTAATAACCTAATTCCCTATAACCATGAGCTCTGATACCAACTTTTTTGTCACACCCCGACCACGTAGAACGACAAAACGTGGCGGAAAACGTCGGGGAGTGTTGTAACAGAATCATTGTTTCATAACACATGGAAATTGAAATATTGTTCTATTAAATAAAAGAGTTACATTGTCTTGATAATCAAAGAAACATAACATAAATAACTAGTCTTGCATCTTTTATTGTCACTAAGGCCCAAGTCCGCCTAAGTGTATCTTGAAAAGTCCTATGCATCATCTCCTGAAAACACATGTGAAAATAGGTACGTCAGCATAAAAATGCCTGTGAGATACATAGGTTTGGTGAAAACAGAATTCATGACTTATGTTTGAGAAAATGTTTAGTCATGAACCTTGTAATTTGCTTTGTCTTGTAAATCATTTGAAAAACGATAAGATCAGATGATATGTATAAATAAGAGAATAATGTATGGTTAAATGAATAACCATGTAAAATGAGTTTGTATAAGATAAGTTGTTTGTAAATTAATGTCTTGTGAAAAGTATGTTATTTGTATAAAATGTTATATGTCTCAAATTGAAATGATTCAAATAACGCTACAATATGTAATACCATACAAACACTTATATATAGGAAGTACCAGCGGCGTATCCACCATGCTTGTATCATATTACACACGCCTCGTTACTTAAATCACTTACTCAAACCAAACCAACAATGTAAGATGTCTATGTTTAAACCAATTGTCAAACGTGTTGAATAATATGTCAAAATGTTTATGTCAAGATGTAAGTCATGTAATGTATAACCAATGTCAATAATGTTTATGTGTCAAATGTAAATCATGTAATGTGTAACCAAAATGATATGTATGGCTAGTGAGATGTATCAACAAAACCAGATGCACAAAAACAAAGTATTGAAGTAAAACATGATTTAAATCAAAACTATGTTTTGTGGAACAAATGCATGCTATACTGATATAAACATCTATGCGGTATTGTGAGAATGCATACATTCAAGCCTTGAGACTGTGGTGATAAACCCTTAAACAAATTAAAGGTTTATCTAAGTTATGTATATCGAATTCGGTCATTCCTTTCATCCAAACCTACCCAGGATCTCCGGAATGGGAGTTGTCAATTCCTATTGTACCACTGCCTACTAACGAACGGCGTGATCGGTGTTAATGAATGTATATTGATCCATCAAAACAAACCAAATATCATATCAAAATGTAAGCATGTGAATGAATAATAAATGTACTAAGTATGATGAACATACATAGCATGTGATGTGAAACGAATGTACTAAGTATGATGAACATACATAGCATGTAATGTAATGTAAAACAATGTACTAAGTATGCACACAATGGCATACATAGCATAAAATGTAATGTAAAATAATGTACTAAGTACGCACACAATGGGCATACATAGCATGGAATGTAATGTAAAATAATGTACTAAGTACGCACACAATGGGCATACATAGCATAAAATGTAATGTAAAATAATGTACTAAGTACGCACATAATGGGCATACATAGCATAGAATGTAATGTAAAACAATGTACTAAGTATGCACACAATGGGCATACATAGCATAAAATGTAATGTAAAACAATGTACTAAGTACGCACACAATGGGCATACATAGCATAAACACAATGAAATCATGTAATATAAATGTACTAATGAACATAGCAAGTATATGATGTGAAACAGGAAAGTATGAAAGTAACAAGTAGGCACATGTGTTTCACCCCAAAACAGTTTGGGGAACAGTAAAAGAGGGGTCTATGTACGCACTTGAGATTGCTTAGAAGTCCTAAGATAACCACCAAGCAATGCTAGAGATCACGGAATCAAACGGCACCTAATATAGGTAACTATGTTAATAAACTGGACCTAAATCGGAGGATTTAGATAGAATGAGGGTTCGTAAACCAAACGAGTATGGAGACTCGTGTAATATGGTTTAACAAAGCCTACATACTAAATGAAACCTAACATAAGTGCTTACGACCCATTACGACCCGTTTAGGTAGGTTATGCTACTTTAACGCGTCGTTCGCGTGACACGCGTTCGGACCGCCTAACTAGTCCTATGACAAGTAGAATATGCCTCAACATGCCTAATATTGTCGTCAAATCAGTTTAGATGTCAAACGTTATGTCACATATGTTTATAATGAATTTTGGCATCAAAGGGGTATTTTGGTAATTTACCTAAGGCATATAAACTACCTATCATACAACTACTTAAATGAAGCGACCATAAGGTATAACCTCAGAAGGTTATTCCCTATATACTATGGTCACCTTAATGTATTTGGTCGGATCCTAATGATCGACCAAATGGGTCGGGTTCGAAGGTATACTCGATTTATTAGATCGCTTACCCTTACGACCCTAGACAACATGGTAATCAGTAGGCATAGTCACAAGGGACTATAACCATCGTGATTACAATCACGTTGCGAAGTTCAAACGAACTTCTCATTGACCATAAACTGGTCAATGCAGAAAGTCAAACAAAGTTTGACTTTCGGACTCGAAAAGCAATAAAAGAACGAAGGAATACTTACGAAGGGTCCCCGAATGCTAATCTTGATTCAAGTAGCTCAGGTATGAAACAAAGGTTTCAACTTAGAGCTTCTCAAATCAGATTCTAGTGGGTTTTGAAGTTCGGGGATGTGGGTGTCACACCCCGACCACGTAGAACATACAAAACGTGGCGGAAACATCGGGGAGTGTTGTAACAGAATTAATTGTTTCAAATCCATGGCAATTGAAGTTTCGTTTTATTGATTAAAGGTGTTACAATGTCTTAACAAACAAAGAAATACAACATAATTAACTAGTCTTGCATCTTTTATTGTCACTAAAGCCCAAGTCTCCCTAAGTATATCTTGATCATCTTATGCAACAGCTCCTGAAAAACACATGTGAAAATAGGTACGTCAGCATAAAAATGCCTGTGAGATACATAGGTTTTGTGAAAATAGGTTCCATGACTTATGTTTGAGAAAATGTTTAGTCATGAACCTTGTAATTTGCTTTGTTTTGTAAATCATTTGAAAAACAATGAGTTCAGATGATATGTATAAATAAGTGAATAATGTATGGTTAAATGAATAACCATAGTAAAAATGGGTTTGTATAAGATAAGTTGTTTGTAAAACAATGTCTTGTGAAAAATATGTTATTTGTATAAAATGTTATATGTCTCAAACTGAAATGATTCAAATAACACTACGATATGTAATACCATACAAACACTTATATATAGGAAGTACCAGCGGCGTATCCACCATGCTTGTATCATATTACACACGTATCGTTACTTAATCATTTAATCAAACCAAACTATCAAGATGAAATGTTTAACAAGTATAGAAATGTTCATGTATAGTCAAATACGGTTCACACGGTTCACAGATACAAACGGTTCACAGATACAAACGGTTCACAGATACAAACGGTTCACAGATATCAACGGATCACAGATACAAACGGTTCACAGATATCAACGGATCACATAGTCAAATGATTACAACGGTTCACATAGTCAAATGTTTACAACGGTTCAATATGTAGTATAATGTGTTCATATGCTGGATAAGCATATGCAACAGAAAAGCAATGTAAAACAATGTACTAAGTATGCACATAATGGACATACATAACATAAAATGTATTGAAATCATGTACTATAATGTACTGACGAACATAGCAGGTATATGATGTGAAAACGGGAAAGCATGAATGTAACAAGTAGGCACATGTGTTCCACCCCAAAACAGTTTGGAAAACAGTAAAAGAGGGGTCTATGTACTCACTTGAGATTGCTCAGAAGTCCTAGGATAACCACCAAGCAATGCTAGAGATCGCGGAATATCAAACGGCACCTAATATAGGTAACTACATTAATAAACCGGACCTAAATCGGAAGACTGGGTAGCATGAGGGTTTGTAAACCAAATGAGTGTAGGAACTCATGTGATATGGTTAATCAAAGCCTACATACTAAATGAAACCTAACATAATTGTTTACGACCCATTACGACCCGTTTAGGAAGCTTATGCTACTTTAACGCGTCGTGCGCGTGAAACGCGTTCGGACCGCCTAACTAGTCCTACGACAAGTGTTATATGCCTAAACATGTTACATAATCAGTTATGTGACAAAAGTTTAGGTTACATATGCTTAATTACCAATTATACATGGAAAGGGTATTCTGGTAATTTACCTAAGGCATATAAACTACCTATCATACAACTACTTAAACGATGTGACCATAGGGTATAACCTCGGAAGGTTATTCCCTACCTACTATGGTCACCTAATGTGTTTGGTCGGATCCTAATGATCGACCAAACTGGGTCGGGTTCGAGGTATAAGCGATTTATCAGATCGCTTACCCTACGACCCTAAACAACGTGGTAATCAGTGGGCATAGTCCCAAGGGACTATGACCAACGTGATTACACTCACGTTGCGAAGTTCAAACGAACTTCGCATTGACCCTTACTGGTCAACGCTGAAAGTCAAACAAAGTTTGACTTTCTGACTCGAAAAGCAGTAAAATAAGGAAAAGAACGAAAGAATACTTACGAAGGGTCCCCGAATGCTAATCCCGATTCAAGAATCTCAGGTATGAAACAATGGTTTCAACTTAGAGGTTCTCAAATCAGAATTCTAGTGATTTTAGCAACGGGGGGTATGGGGTATTTATAGGAATACCCGAACCGTTAAGATCGTTTCATGGAAAACGTGCCTTAATCCCATCCGTACATGTGTTGCAAAGTTATGGTGTTTAGGTGCTTAAATTCCATCCATACATGTGTTGCAAAGTTATGGTGTTTAGGTGCTTAAATTCCATCCATACATGTGTTGCAAAGTTATGGTGCCTAAATTCCATCCTTATCCGCTGACTAAGCATGTTAGAATGTGTGGTTGTGAATTAAACAACAGCTAATACATCGAATCTGGTCCCGAAAGTGCAAAACTGATATTTCTGCATGTTTTCTGTCCAGCATAGGCAGTCGCGTAGCGCGACTGGTAAAGCCTATAGGGCTCGCGCTACGCTAGCACCCCTCTGATTCAGAAATGTTTCAAAGTTGGCAGAAATGGTCCCTGCACGTGTTTAAGGCCTTTTTCGATGCGTTTGAACCCCGTTAACCTCATTTCAAGGCTCTAAAATGAAGTTAAAGTATAGGGAACTCAAAACATGCTCAAAAATATGCCGGATGTTGGTTCGTTTGGCCGTACGAACGCGATGTTCGCTTAATTACGACGGAATGCGCATAAGCGCGAAAAACGATCCAAATGACACGACGAATGGATTTTTCTTATGGCGAACACTAAAATAAAATATTATAGTGCTTACATAAAATTTTGGATGTCCGGATGTATTCAGAACGTAAGTTATGCGTAAAAATGCAAACTTGTGCAGTTTTTGACACTTTTAGTCCCTGAATGACACAAAACTTTATTTTAGCATACCGAACACCTCAAAGCCTATTTCTAAGCTATGTAAAGGATATTTGTGGTATGTTTAACTTATGGTCATGTTCCGGAATGTCTGTTACAGTTCAAATTGGCATACTTTCGCAGTTTGTCAACTTTAGTCCCTGTAAGCGATTAAACTTTGATTTCACCACACCAAACCTTCCAAAACTTATATCTAAGTTATGTAAAGGTTATTTAAGGTATGTTAAGCCTATTTCACTATTCCGGAGTGTTCGTTGCATTAAACTGGTTATATTTACGCATTAGTGCGCGTATAACCTTCCAGAAAGCGATTTAGAGCTTGAAATCGAACAAGAGTTGATATGTGCAAAAGATACACATATTTATACAAGTCCAAAGTATGAAATACAATATTTCATTGGTTTGGCATTTGTTTGATGGTTGAAATGACACAGGTGTTACAGTCTCCCCTACTTTAGGAAATTTCGTCCCGAAATTAATTCGTAGGAGTCTATTTGTGACTTTGTGTCAGATAACCACCAGAGATATGTAAAGCATAATCCTGTCATTTCCTTAACGGACATTCTTCAGAACGAAAATGAACAAACGGAGTCATTTTCCTCAACGAGTATTCTTCAGAAGCGGAAATGAAGGAATAAACAAACGGGGATTCATTTCCTTAACGGAAAATCTTCAGAAACGAAAATGAACAAACGGAGTCATTTTCAACAGATGCTTCCTCAGAAACGGAAATGAAAATGGTAGACAAACGGATATTCATTTCCTCAACGGATAATCTTCAGAAACGAAAATGAACAAACGGAGTCATTTTCAACGGTTGCTTCCTCAGAAACGGAAATGAAAATGATAGACAAACGGATATTCATTTCCTCAACGGATAATCTTCAGAAACGAAAATGAACTAACAGAGTCATTTTCAACGGTTGTTTCCTCAGGTTCGGAAATGAAGGATTAAACAACGGATATTCATTTCCTCAACGGATAATCTTCAGAAACGAAAATGAACTAACGGAGTCATTTTTCAACGGTTGTTTCCTCAGGTTCGGAAATGAAGGATTAAACAACGGATATTCATTTCCTCAACGGATAATCTTCAGAAACGAAAATGAACTAACGGAGTCATTTTTCAACGGTTGTTTCCTCAGGTTCGGAAATGAAGGATTAAACAACGGATATTCATTTCCCTTGACGGATACTCTTCAGAACGAAAATGCACAAACAGAGTCATTTTCCTCAACGGGTATTCTTCAGAATTGGAAATGAAGGATAGACGGATATTCATTTCCTCAACGGATATTCTTCAGAAGTGAAAAATGAATAGCTAGTTCATTTTTCCTCAACGGATACTTCATCAGAATTGGAAATGAATAGGGTTAACTTCTAGGTACATGACAAAGCTCGCTGTGGTTTCCGTGCACTAAATTTCATAATTATGTATGCATCCATAATTACGTAATTCTTTGCATAGTCCGCACAGTTTGTCTTGTAATGTTCATAAGTACATAATCACATAGTTGTTTAACTTGTTTATTAATTTGTTATCTCTGGACGCGGATACTTAAAGCACACCAGGAATCCAATTCGTGGATTTCATTTGGTACTTTAATCATTTCAAGAATCTATCTATTAAGATAGGATAATCTTAAAAGGAATTCGGCTTTATCCTTATTGAATTGTGATGTACGTATTGAATCATACAAAGAATTCAATTAAGGACTCCGATGAATGATACCCATCCACAAGGATCTAATTATGAGGATAGAAAGATCCCACATGGATTTTTGGAGTTTGTGTAACGGGAGGTGTTCCGACACCTTGCACTAGGCGTGCTTACGTCGATACACAAGGTAGAAAGTTCATGAGGTTGAGGCGCCAAATATGTCAAGCGACATATGAAGCAGAGTTTGAAGGTTGAGCAGCAACAGGATTTGCAACAGCTTTGCTTTGGATTGCAAAGCGGCACATGTTAACCAAATGTCTCCATCGTCCACCGTGGGTACATTTGAAACAGGGTATTTGATTCAGATGATGCCAGTGACATTGATTGCGCCAAGGAGCAGTTCCCTTATACGGCTTCATCCTTGAGACGAGTCATGGTAATAGCTAAATCAACGGTCTTCTGGAGTACGACGCCTATTTGTTGAGCAGTTGTAGCACCTGGTCCGGACACTCGAGTCTTGTTGAAATGAAAAGGTATAATGAAGAAAATGGAAGACATAGGAGGAAACAAGCCGAAGGTAGTCAAAAGAAAATAACAACACATGAAGATTGTGACCATTTGTTTGTTACCAAAGGCAAACAAATGAGATGGTGACTAATCAAAGTAAATAGGTCAAAAATAATGTATCGCGAAGACATGCTCGCCTATAAGTGAACACTCATCCCAAGAATTCCCAGGTAAGCACAACTGGTCTCGCGTCTGGTTGAGATGTATACGAAGTGCTTGCCTAGACAGAAAACCCAGAATACAGGCATTCACCCTTCCAGTTTGCATGTGTTCACATTATTTAAAACCCAAAACCTTGACGTGATTTTTGAAAATTCAAAGGGGTTCAAAACCATATAACATAGGGTTCAAAACCTTACAATAAATCATCCTAGAACAGATGATTAGTTTTCAAAGCGGTTTTGAAATTTATGTTCTTGTTGTGGTCGTCGCCTAAGGATAGGTGACGGTATTGTTTTATGACTAAACGCAAGTAAACTCGCGTTAGGGTCCTAGAAAGTTATAGACTAGGTCAAAGCATTACTAATAACCTAATTCCCTATAACCATTGGCTCTGATACCATCTTTTCTGTCACACCCCGACCACGTAGAACATACAAAACGTGGCGGAAACATCGGGGAGTGTTGTAACAGAATTAATTGTTTCAAATCCATGGCAATTGAAGTTTCGTTTTATTGATTAAAGGTGTTACAATGTCTTAACAAACAAAGAAATACAACATAATTAACTAGTCTTGCATCTTTTATTGTCACTAAAGCCCAAGTCTCCCTAAGTATATCTTGATCATCTTATGCAACAGCTCCTGAAAAACACATGTGAAAATAGGTACGTCAGCATAAAAATGCCTGTGAGATACATAGGTTTTGTGAAAATAGGTTCCATGACTTATGTTTGAGAAAATGTTTAGTCATGAACCTTGTAATTTGCTTTGTTTTGTAAATCATTTGAAAAACAATGAGTTCAGATGATATGTATAAATAAGTGAATAATGTATGGTTAAATGAATAACCATAGTAAAAATGGGTTTGTATAAGATAAGTTGTTTGTAAAACAATGTCTTGTGAAAAATATGTTATTTGTATAAAATGTTATATGTCTCAAACTGAAATGATTCAAATAACACTACGATATGTAATACCATACAAACACTTATATATAGGAAGTACCAGCGGCGTATCCACCATGCTTGTATCATATTACACACGTATCGTTACTTAATCATTTAATCAAACCAAACTATCAAGATGAAATGTTTAACAAGTATAGAAATGTTCATGTATAGTCAAATACGGTTCACACGGTTCACAGATACAAACGGTTCACAGATACAAACGGTTCACAGATACAAACGGTTCACAGATACAAACGGTTCACAGATACAAACGGTTCACAGATATCAACGGATCACAGATACAAACGGTTCACAGATATCAACGGATCACATAGTCAAATTATTACAACGGTTCACATAGTCAAATGTTTACAACGGTTCAATATGTAGTATAATGTGTTCATATGCTGGATAAGCATATGCAACAGAAAAGCAATGTAAAACAATGTACTAAGTATGCACATAATGGACATACATAGCATAAAATGTATTGAAATCATGTACTATAATGTACTGACGAACATAGCAGGTATATGATGTGAAAACGGGAAAGCATGAATGTAACAAGTAGGCACATGTGTTCCACCCCAAAACAGTTTGGAAAACAGTAAAAGAGGGGTCTATGTACTCACTTGAGATTGCTCAGAAGTCCTAGGATAACCACCAAGCAATGCTAGAGATCGCGGAATATCAAACGGCACCTAATATAGGTAACTACATTAATAAACCGGACCTAAATCGGAAGACTGGGTAGCATGAGGGTTTGTAAACCAAATGAGTGTAGGAACTCATGTGATATGGTTAATCAAAGCCTACATACTAAATGAAACCTAACATAATTGTTTACGACCCATTACGACCCGTTTAGGAAGCTTATGCTACTTTAACGCGTCGTGCGCGTGAAACGCGTTCGGACCGCCTAACTAGTCCTACGACAAGTGTTATATGCCTAAACATGTTACATAATTAGTTATGTGACAAAAGTTTAGGTTACATATGCTTAATTACCAATTATACATGGAAAGGGTATTCTGGTAATTTACCTAAGGCATATATAAACTACCTATCATACAACTACTTAAACGATGTGACCATAGGGTATAACCTCGGAAGGTTATTCCCTACCTACTATGGTCACCTAATGTGTTTGGTCGGATCCTAATGATCGACCAAACTGGGTCGGGTTCGAGGTATAAGCGATTTATCAGATCGCTTACCCTACGACCCTAAACAACGTGGTAATCAGTGGGTATAGTCCCAAGGGACTATGACCAACTTGATTACACTCACGTTGTGAAGTTCAAACGAACTTCGCATTGACCATTACTGGTCAACGCTGAAAGTCAAACAAAGTTTGACTTTCTGACTCGAAAAGCAGTAAAATAAGGAAAAGAACGAAAGAATACTTACGAAGGGTCCCCGAATGCTAATCCCGATTCAAGAATCTCAGGTATGAAACAATGGTTTCAACTTAGAGGTTCTCAAATCAGAATTCTAGTGATTTTAGCAATGGGGGGGTATGGGGTATTTATAGGAACACCCGAACCGTTAAGATCGTTTCATGGAAAACGTGCCTTAATCCCATCCGTACATGTGTTGCAAAGTTATGGTGTTTTGGTGCTTAAATTCCATCCATACATGTGTTGCAAAGTTATGGTGTTTAGGTGCTTAAATTCCATCCATACATGTGTTGCAAAGTTATGGTGCCTAAATTCCATCCTTATCCGCTGACTAAGCATGTTAGAATGTGTGGTTGTGAATTAAACAACGGCTAATACATCGAATCTGGTCCCGAAAGTGCAAAACTGATATTTCTGCATGTTTTCTGTCCAGCATTGGCAGTCGCGTAGCGCGACTGGTAAAGCCTATAGGGCTCGCGCTACGCTAGCACCCCTCTGATTCAGAAATGTTTCAAAGTTGGCAGAAATGGTCCCTGCACGTGTTTAAGGCCTTTTTCGATGCGTTTGAACCCCGTTAACCTCATTTCAAGGCTCTAAAATGAAGTTAAAGTATAGGGAACTCAAAACATGCTCAAAAATATGCCGGATGTTGGTTCGTTTGGCCGTACGAACGCGATGTTCGCTTAATTACGACGGAATGCGCATAAGCGCGAAAAACGATCCAAATGACACGACGAATGGATTTTTCTTATGGCGAACACTAAAATAAAATATTATAGTGCTTACATAAATTTTTGGATGTCCGGATGTATTCAGAACGTAAGTTATGCGTAAAAATGCAAACTTGTGCAGTTTTTGACACTTTTAGTCCCTGAATGACACAAAAGTTTATTTTAGCATACCGAACACCTCAAAGCCTATTTCTAAGCTATGTAAAGGATATTTGTGGTATGTTTAACTTATGGTCATGTTCCGGAATGTCTGTTACAGTTCAATTTGGCATACTTTCGCAGTTTGTCAACTTTAGTCCCTGTAAGCGATTAAACTTTGATTTCACCACACCAAACCTTCCAAAACTTATATCTAAGTTATGTAAAGGTTATTTAAGGTATGTTAAGCCTATTTCACTATTCCGGAGTGTTCGTTGCATTAAACTGGTTATATTTACGCATCAGTGCGCGTATAACCTTCCAGAAAGCGATTTAGAGCTTGAAATCGAACAAGAGTTGATATGTGCAAAAGATACACATATTTATATAAGTCCAAAGTATGAAATACAATATTTCATTGGTTTGGCATTTGTTTGATGGTTGAAATGACACAGGTGTTACAGTGGGTATTTATAGGATTCCCGAACCGTTTGGATCGTTTCTTGGAAACCGTGATCGAATCTAAGGCGTACACTTGTTGGAATGTTGTGGTGACTAAAAATGGCCTCTCATGAACTGAAAGGGCAAGTGTGGGTGTGTGGTTGGGAGTTTAACAGCTGTTAATACATTGAATCTGTTTTTTCTGTTCAGATGAGGTGCTCGCGTAGCGCCACTAGAAAGGCATATGTTGCTCGCGCTACGCTAGCATGTGCCAGATTCAGAAAAGTTTCAAAAATGGCAGAAATGGTTCCTGCAGCCCGTTTAAGCTATTTTCGATGCGTTTGACCCCCGTTAACCTCATTTCAAGGCTCTAAAATGAAGTTAAAGTATAGGGAACTCAAAACATGCTCAAAAATATCTAGGATGTTGGTTCGTTTGGTCGTATGATCGCGATGTTCGGTTAATTACGACGGAATGCGCATAAGTGCGAAAAACGATCCAAATGACGCGACGAATGGATTTTTCTTATGCCAAACACTAAAATAAAATATTATAGTGCTTACATAAATTTTTGGATGTCTGGATGTATTCAGAACGTAAGATATGCGCGAAAATGCAAACTTGTGCACTTTTTGACACTTTTAGTCCCTGAATGAGCCAAAAGTTTATTTTAGCACACCTAACCCCTCAAAGCCTATTTCTAAGCTATATAAAGGATATTTAAGGTGTGTTTAACTTATGGTCATGTTCCAGAATATCTGTTACAGTTCAAATTGGCATACTTTCGTAGTTTGTCAACTTTAGTCCCTATAAGCGATTTAACTTGATTTCGCCATACCAAAGCCTTCAAAACTTATTTCTAAGTTATGTAAAGGTTGTTTAAGGTATGTTAAGTATATTTCACTATTCCGGAGCGTTCGTTGCATTAAACGGTTTATATTTACGCATCAGTGCGCGTATAACCTTCTAGAAAGCGATTTAAAGCTTAAAATCGAACATGAATTGATATGTAAAAAAGATACACATATTTATATAAATCCCAAGTATGAAATACAATATTTTATTGGTTTGGAATTTGTTTGATGGTCGCAGTGACCCAGGTGTCATAGTCTCCCCTACTTTAGGAAATTTCGTCCCGAAAATTTTATTTAGAGGAAACTTGTGAGAGTTTAAAACACGAAGTTGAATAGATCGAACAACATTGGTTAGGGTTCTGAACTTCTAGTAACTTTAATAACATCATGCTGGCAATGTAAGAGGGATACTTATATACTAGTATATGATGCGTCATTGGTGCGTCCACCGTACCTCCATTACATCGTTCTCATTTATTGTTGTCACTATCGGTTCTTAGACATAATAAATCTTACTGGGTTTCTGTGCACTAAACTTCATAATTATGTACGCGTCCATAATTAGACAATTCCTTGCATAGTTCACACAGTCTATTTTATAATGTGTAGGATAAAACCAAATGAACAAACCTGTGATGAGTGTGACTAGACCGCCATAGAGTCTTTTTTATTAAATCAATAAATGATCTAAATAGACTATCAAGGAGTCTGTCAGCCATATCACCATATGTCATTTTTTAACAAGATTCTGAATCAATCTTTTTTACTAGACCACTAAAAGGGTCTCTTATGAATCATGGAGCGGTACTATATAATCCAAGGGTCTTAACTATTACATAGAAGCCCATTAAGGATTTAAGGTAGTACCTTTTGAATATCCTGCTACGAATCCCTCATATGAAGATATGAAAGATTCTGCGAGGATTTGGATAACGAATATCCAGAGTGTAAAAGCACAAAATGCATAAAAGAAAACATAAGATGAATAAACACATAGTCACATAACCACAAAATTGTTTGTTAATTTGTCTTGCTAATTGCGTACATGCATTTAAAGCACACTAGGAATCCATTCCGTGGATTTCATTTGGTACTTTAAACGTTATCAAGAATCTAACTATAGAGATAGAAAGATTCAAAAAGAAATTTCGAATTTCGATTATTAGGAACCGAAATGTTCGAATTAAGGTACATAAGGAATCCAATTAAGGACTCTGATTTGTATGACAATTATCCACAAGGATCTAATTGTGAAGATAAAAAGATCCCATATGGATTTTAGAAGTTGTAGATGTTTTGGAACCTTGCACTTGATGTGCTTAGGTCAAAACATGAAGTAAAATGCTTATGAAGTTGAGATGCATGATATGTCAAGGCGACATATGAAGCATAATTTGAAGGTTAAGTCAATGTATGAGGAAAGTATTTTTGAAAACTATGCATGGGGTTCTTTTAAGAAAAATGTGTTTAACGATTTTAAAACCTTATATATAATACTTTTGAAATTATGAAGTAGGTGTATTAGGTAGATATATTTACAAAAATGTTTTAAAATCATGCAAGATAAATTTTGAAATTATGTATAAGGTTTTTGAAAACATGAATGATGCTTTTGAAGTCATGTATTTGATATATACTGTATTAATAACATTTTGAAGTCAAGAAGGTTATTTTCGAAACGTAAACGATGTTTTTGAAATCATGGAGGTTATTTTGGAAAACTTATGTTATGCATGTTGAAAAAAAATCGGAACATAATGGGTATGAGATTGAAAATATCCTTAGTTATCTAACCAAGGATTTAATGGCATAGATGTGCAAAAAGCACGATTACTCATAATTTCCCTTTATTTCTTGTACTTCGTCTCCTGGAATGAAACGAGTACTTAAAATTTTTCGAGGGAATCATGAGTAAACACAAAAATGGGAAATTCGCAAAAGTAGTTTGTAAGGAACATAGTTCCTTAATGTAGGTATTATAGGGAAATGCCATACACACATGTAACTATACTTGTATATCAGAATTGTGAACAACAACTTTTATTTATGAACAAGACATATTGTTTCACATTACTAGAAAACGAAAGGAACAAAAGCATAAGACAACAACATCTTCTACTCAGCCAACTGCTCATCCGTGGGTCAGATTTGCATTAGCAAGCTTTGGACAATCCCTTTGGAGATGGCCCATCTCGCCACAGTTGTAGCAAGACCCTCGTGAGAAACGAGCTTGAGCAGGATTGTCGCCAGCTTGATTTCGTACAGCTGCAGTTGGGCAAACCCTTGCTGTATGACCTATAAGTCCACAAATCTGGCATTTGCGGCACCTCACACTAGCATGATGATGAAGGTTACATTGGTTGCACAAGGGTGCAGTTCCATTGTATGGCTTCCTAGCAGGGGGTTGAGCTGGTTGGTTGGGGACGGCTTGACCATTGTGAGCGACCACGGCGAAGTTCTGAGAAGCCTTTCGCTTCTTTGACTTCTTAGGGGATCGTTCATCCATGGTCTTTGATTCCTCGATTGGTTTCTTGGCTGGTGGTGCTGTCACCTGACTAGGTCCTGCCTGTCTTGGTGACTCTTGAGTGGCTTCATCCTGGAGACGATACATGGCAGTAGCTAATTCAACAGTCTTCAGGACTAGTTCGCCTATTCGCTGAGCGAATTTGGCAGTCTGCTCGGATATCTGGGCGTCATCGTGATGAAGAGATATTCTAGAGGAAAAAAAATGAAAGACATAGGAAGAAACAAGTGAAACGTCATCGGCTAAACAAAACAGAATGGAAATGCATAAGAATTTGCGATCATTTGTTTGTTACCTAAGGCAAACAAATGAGACGGTGACAAATCAAAGTAAGCGGATCATATTAATGTATCACTGAAGACATGCTCGCCTATAAGTGAACACTCACCCCAAGAGTTCCCAGGTAAGAGTGACTGGTCCGATACTGCGGATTTGTACGAACACTCTAGCCTTCGACAGAAAACTCAGGGTACAGACATTCACTCTTCCAGTTTGCACGTGTTCACATTATATGACCCAAACTTTTGACGAGATTTGAAAACTTAGAGGGTTCAAAACCTTATAACAGAGGGTTCAAAACCTTACAATAGAGGGTTCAAAACCTTACAATAGAGGGTTTAAAACCTTACAATAGGGGGTTCAAAACCTAGTAATCAATCATCCTAGAACAGATGATTAGTTTTCAAAGCGGTTTTGAAATTTATGTTCTTGTTGTGGTTGTCGCCTAAGGATAGGTGACACTATTGTTTTATGACTAAACGCAAGTAAACTCGCGTTAGGGTCCTAGGAAGATTATAGACTAGGTCAAAGTATTACTAATAACCTAATTCCCTATAACCATGAGCTCTGATACCAACTTTTTTGTCACACCCCGACCACGTAGAACGACAAAACGTGGCGGAAAACGTCGGGGAGTGTTGTAACAGAATCATTGTTTCATAACACATGGAAATTGAAATATTGTTCTATTAAATAAAAGAGTTACATTGTCTTGATAATCAAAGAAACATAACATAAATAACTAGTCTTGCATCTTTTATTGTCACTAAGGCCCAAGTCCGCCTAAGTGTATCTTGAAAAGTCCTATGCATCATCTCCTGAAAACACATGTGAAAATAGGTACGTCAGCATAAAAATGCCTGTGAGATACATATGTTTGGTGAAAACAGAATTCATGACTTATGTTTGAGAAAATGTTTAGTCATGAACCTTGTAATTTGCTTTGTCTTGTAAATCATTTGAAAAACGATAAGATCAGATGATATGTATAAATAAGAGAATAATGTATGGTTAAATGAATAACCATGTAAAATGAGTTTGTATAAGATAAGTTGTTTGTAAATTAATGTCTTGTGAAAAGTAGGTTATTTGTATAAAATGTTATATGTCTCAAATTGAAATGATTCAAATAACGCTACAATATGTAATACCATACAAACACTTATATATAGGAAGTACCAGCGGCGTATCCACCATGCTTGTATCATATTACACACGCCTCGTTACTTAAATCACTTACTCAAACGAAACCAACAATGTAAGATGTCTATGTTTAAACCAATTGTCAAACGTGTTGAATAATATGTCAAAATGTTTATGTTAAGATGTAAGTCATGTAATGTATAACCAATATCAATAATGTTTATGTGTCAAATGTAAATCATGTAATGTGTAACCAAAATGATATGTATGGCTAGTGAGATGTATCAACTAATATATGCAAAAAAACAAAGTATTGAAGTAAAACATGATTTAAATCAAAACTATGTTTTGTGGAACAAATGCATGCTATACTGATATAAACATCTATGCGGTATTGTGAGAATGCATACATTCAAGCCTTGAGACTGTGGCGATAAACCCTTAAACAAATTAAAGGTTTATCTAAGTTATGTATATCGAATTCGGTCATTCCTTTCATCCAAACCTACCCAGGATCTCCGGAATGGGAGTTGTCAATTCCTATGGTACCACTACCTACTAACGAACGGCGTGATCGGTGTTAATGAATGTATATTGATCCATCAAAACAAACCAAATATCATATCAAAATGTAAGCATGTGAATGAATAATAAATGTACTAAGTATGATGAACATACATAGCATGTGATGTGAAACGAATGTACTAAGTATGATGAACATACATAGCATGTATTGTAATGTAAAACAATGTACTAAGTATGCACACAATGGGCATACATAGCATAAAATGTAATGTAAAATAATGTACTAAGTACGCACACAATGGGCATACATAGCATGGAATGTAATGTAAAATAATGTACTAAGTACGCACACAATGGGCATACATAGCATAAAATGTAATGTAATGTAAAATAATGTACTAAGTACGCACACAATGGGCATACATAGCATAGAATGTAATGTAAAACAATGTACTAAGTATGCATACAATGGGCATACATAGCATAAAATGTAATGTAAAACAATGTACTAAGTACGCACACAATGGGCATACATAGCATAAATACAATGAAATCATGTAATATAAATGTACTAATGAACATAGCAAGTATATGATGTGAAACAGGAAAGTATGAAAGTAACAAGTAGGCACATGTGTTTCACCCCCAAACAGTTTGGAGAACAGTAACAAGTCCTAAGATAACCACCAAGCAATGCTAGAGATCACAGAATCAAACGGCACCTAATATAGGTAACTATGTTAATAAACCGGACCTAAATCGGACGATTTAGATAGAATAAGGGTTCGTAAACCAAACGAGTATGGAGACTCATGTAATATGGTTTAACAAAGCCTACATACTAAATGAAACCTAACATAAGTGCTTACGACCCATTACGACCCGTTTAGGTAGCTTATGCTACTTTAACGCGTCGTTCACGTGAAACGCGTTCGGACCGCCTAACTAGTCCTATGACAAGTAGAATATGCCTCAACATGCCTAATATTGTCGTCAAATCAGTTTAGATGTCAAAAGTTATGTCACATATGTTTATAATGAATTTTGGCATCAAAGGGGTATTTTGGTGATTTACCTAAGGCATATAAACTACCTATCACACAACTACTTAAACGAAGCGACCATAAGGTATAACCTCGGAAGGTTATTCCCTATATACTATGGTCACCTTAATGTATTTGGTCGGATCCTAATGATCGACCAAATGAGTCGGGTTCGAAGGTATAAGCGATTTATTAGATCGCTTACCCTTACGACCCTAGACAATGTGGTAATCAGTAGGCATAGTCACAAGGGACTATAACCATCGTGATTACAATCACGTTGCGAAGTTTAAACGAATTTCGCATTGACCATAAACTGGTCAACGCAGAAAGTCAAACAAAGTTTGACTTTCGGACTCGAAAAGCAATAAAAGAACGAAGGAATACTTACGAAGGGTTCCCGAATGCTAATCTTGATTCAAGTAGCTCCGGTATGAAACAAAGGTTTCAACTTAGAGCTTCTCAAATCAGATTCTAGTGGGTTTTGAAGTTGGGGGATGTGGGTATTTATAGGATTTCCCGAACCGTTAGGATCATTTCTTGGAAACCGTGATCGAATCTAAGGCGTACACTTGTTGGAATGTTGTGGTGACTAAAAATGGCCTCTCATGAACTGAAAGGGCAAGTGTAGGTGTGTGGTTGGGAGTTTAACAGCTGTTAATACATTGAGTCTATTTTTTCTGTTCAGATGAGGTGCTCGCGTAGCGCCACTGGAAAGGCATAAGGTGCTCGCGCTACGCTAGCATGTGCCAGATTCAGAAAAGTTTCAAAAATGGTAGAAATGGTCCCTGCAGACCGTTTAAGCTATTTTCGATGCGTTTGAACCCCGTTAACCTCATTTCAAGGCTCTGAAATGAAGTTAAAGTATAGGGAACTCAAAACATGCTCAAAATATCTAGGATGTCGGTTCGTTTGGTCGTATGATCGCGATGTTCGGTTAATTACGACGGAATGCGCATAAGTGCGAAAAACGATCCAAATGACGCGACGAATGGATTTTTCCTATGCCAAACACTAAAATAAAATATTATAGTGCATACATAAATTTTTGGATGTCTGGATGTATTCAGAACGTAAGATATGCGCGAAAATGCAAACTTGTGCACTTTTTGACACTTTTAGTCCCTGAATGAGCCAAAAGTTTATTTTAGCACACCTAACCCCTCAAAGCCTATTTATAAGCTATATAAAGGATATTTAAGGTGTGTTTAACTTATGGTCATGTTCCAGAGTGTCTGTTACAGTTTAAATTGGCATACTTTCGCAGTTTGTCAACTTTAGTCCCTATAAGCGATTTAACTTGATTTCGGCATACCAAAGCCTTCAAAACTTATTTCTAAGTTATGTAAAGCTTGTTTAAGGTATGTTAAGTATATTTCACTATTACGGAGCGTTCGTTGCATTAAACGGGTTATATTTACGCATCAGTGCGCGTATAACCTTCCAGAAAGGGATTTAAAGCTTGAATTCGAACAAGAATTGATATGTGAAAAAGATACACATATTTATACAAATCCCAAGTATGAAATACAATATTTTATTGGCTTGGCATTTGTTTGATGGTCTCAGTGACCCAGGTGTCACAATGGGTCTGTTTATCAGTTTTCCACTTTAGTACTTTCGAGTTTGGTGGGTTTCTTGGGAGATTTTTATTGAATGAGGAGTTTGGTGATGTTGGCCTGGTGATGACTGACTGAGCAGTGCTTGCAGGTTGATCCAATCCAAGAGTTTCTACTATCATTCTCTTAATTCCCTCTTTTACAAGGTCATCTCCTTCCATTAACTCCTTCACTGTTTCAACATCCAACTATTTTTGTTGTCTTCTTTTATAGATGACAACACTAGCTGGAGCAGTGGCTCTCTTAATTTGTAGCTTTGGTGGTCTTGTTGAAACCTCTGCTTTAGAATAGTCAGGTTTTTTGTGGAACCCTTGGATCTTTCTTCCTAAGTTCCTCCAACCTTTTGTAGGTGGCCCTGACTTTATCTTCTTTCCATCTCATCACTTGATTTTTAGACCCATAATCAGCATCGATTAATTCCTCTTTCATTCTCTTTAGCTCCAATGTTTTTTCAGGTACATTCTTTTTATATTTTGCCCAGTTTGGAGGAGTGTGCCTGACCTTGTTTTTAATCATTTCATGAATCCTGGCTAATTCACTTTCAAGCTAAAGAATGGTCCATTCTTTGTACATGTATTTTCCCCCTTATACTTATTGTATGCCATAATGTTGTCAAGATAGTCTTTTCTTAGTGACTCATCTGCTCTTTCTGATATCTGTTGACAAACATTTTTTGCAAACTGCTCCAAGGATCTGACTTGAGTGAGTAGAAATTGATAGTGCCTTTGAATTTCTTTGTCAGTTTTTCCTTGTGAGTTCTTTTTGGAAATATCCTCTGCCTGATGAACCTTGACTTTCAAGTATTCTTCAATGTTGTTAGGCCTAGGATATCCTTCAACTGATGGCAAACTCCTTTTAGAAGGGTCATCCTCAAAGTAGAAGGATTTGATCTCTTCTCTGACTGCTATAAGTTCTAGAGGAAATTGAAATCCTGCAGGAGCAATGGCAAGGATTGGCTGTTGAACTTGGGCTGAAGAGAGAGGAGCAGGGTTTGGAATTTTTACAAGTGCATGAGAATGTGATGATGTAGGTGGTGGTGATGGAGACTCATCATCAGGCAAAATTATCCTTCTCCTTTTTTGTTTAGGAGAGGCTGATGGTGTGTTGGATGGTTGTGAGGTATTGATTTGAGTGGTGGACTGTGGCTGACTAACAGTTGTTGAAACAACTGGTGTTTCAACCACTGTTGCCATTACAGCAGATGTTGTAACATCTGATGTCTTCTGCTTTTTAGCAGGAGGTGATGATGGTGGTGGAGTTGTTTTAGGTGGTGAGGTGATTTTTGCTGGTGGTGGTAAGGCAGTGGTTGTGGTGTGTGTTGAAGTGGTGTGTGTTGAAGTGATGGCAGGTGTTTGGCTAGCAGTTGTTGAACCACTGGAGTATCAGCATTTGTTGATACAACAGGAGTTACAACAGCTGTTTGGGTGGAAGTTTGAGGTTTGGAGCCTTTGGAAAGTGGTTTAGAGGCATGCTTTGTGAATCTGATTGGTGTGTGTTTGGGTTGCCTCACTTGTCTGATGGGCTTCTTCTTCTTTTCATCCTTAGGATTTTCCTCATCCATAGGTTCAGAAGGACCCTGCGCATTCAGCTTCATAAAAGCTCTTTTCTCCTGTTCCTACCTGGCATTATCCTTAGCCTTCCTATCCCTTTTCACCTCAGCTTATCTTTTTACTACCATCTGGCAATGGAATGTTTTTAGTCATGGAATCTTTTTCTGGTTCAATATAAAGACCATCTTCAATTCCCTTCTTCTTCCACTGCTTGATTTTCTCCCCCTTCTTTGCGTTATCTGGAGTTGGATTATCAATAAAGAGAACAGTGGGAGGAGCAGTGCCAATGGTTTTCAGTATGTGGGCCTTGATAGCTTTGATGTCAGCTTAGGTATCTTTAAACCTTGACTCCATCATGTTTCTTAGCTTTTGAACATGAATTTCATGTTGCTGATAAGCCAATTGTCTTTGATGTTGGAGCAGTGGTTGAAATAAGTTCCATAACTCATTTGCAACAGGTGCAGATTGTGCAGATGCTTGAGCTGGAACATCAGTGGATGGTACCTTTTGAACTTTCAACACCTGTTGCAGCATGTCTTTGATTTATGCAACAGATGTATCTAGTTTTTCAATTCTATCTGTCAATTCTCGGTACATTAATAATCACCCAACTTAATGGGATCATCTGATTTCCCACTTACAGTAGTTGTAACAGTGGTTGACTCAGGGAGTGTACTCCAAAAATCATCCACTGATGCCCCTTTGTCTTGGAACTGGGGACTTCTTCCTTCAAATTGAGAGACTTTTTTTTAGTGAACCAGTAAATACTGGATACACAGGAGCTCTCAGAGAAGAAATTTCCTTCAAGGAAGTCTTATAGATGTAACCACTATCCAAATGTAAACCAGTGGGTTCAATACTTGTGGTGGCTGCTTCACTTGAACTACCACCAAGAGTTACTTGTAACTCAAGGGGTGTAACCTCATCAGGTTGTGTTGGTGGGTTAGCAATGATTGATACATCAGACCCAGTCATTTGTTGAGGTATGTTCTCATTAACAGGTGATTCAGAAGGACTGGTTTGTGCCTGGTTCAAATCAAGAGCATCCCACAGTATTTTTGTTTGTGAGGGAATTATGGAGGTGAGGTTGGGTGTTGAAAGAGAATTGGCCCTGGGCATTAGGCTGTGGATGATGGAAGCAAGAGATTCCATAGCATCATATTGTGGTGTCCCTATTTGTACAACCTGTTCTTTTTGAGAAGAAACAGGAGGAGTTGCAGGCATGGGTTGAGATATTTCTACCAACTCCTGTGAGGAAGTAGCAGCAGTGGTTTCTTGTGACTGTTGTGCTATCACTGGCAGTTGCTCTGGTATCACATCATCCAGAGTTGCCTTTTTGATAGGTTTGGGGGGCTTTTGAGTTTTCTTTTGTCATGGATTTTTGGTGATTTTAGGTGTGGGTTTCACAGCAGTTGTTTTGCTGTTATGATCACCTGAAGCAGTGGGCTCAGCAGCAGATACCTGAAGAGCAGTGGTATCTGCTAAATTCTGCTCAGGGACCTCTGCTTGTGTTTTGCAAGGTGTTGACATTCTTGTGAAAGTTTCAGATTGAAGCCTATTTATTTGAAAAGAGTCACCTTATTGGTACACATGAGCATCATCCTTACCAAATTTCTTTGTAAAATAATAACTTAGCAATTTTGGAAAAAGTAAGAATGGCTTTTTATCAACATATTTAACTAAATCATTAAAGATTTCCCGAGAGTAATTAATGGCTTTTTATCAACATTTTTAACTAAATCATTAAAGATTTCCTGAGAGTAATTAAAATTTTCATTTTGTAAAATAGCATACCCCAGGGATTGAATCTTTAATGGTATCTCATTGAAAGCAGTTGTTTTATTTGAAACACACATTAACAGGGTATGGAATAAAAATCTTGTTGCAGGAGGAAAATAACCTTTTTGTAAGGTATCCCTCTTTGTTTGTTCTGCATACCCCCTTTCAACGAAATCAGTTTTTAACTCTTTTTTGGGAAAAGAAGTTTTACCTTGCTGATCATCGAGTTCAAAGACTTCCGAGATGGATTGTGGTGTGATTTGTACTGCTTTACCCATTAGAGAGGAGTTGATGGCTGTGACGTCTTCACCTTGTTTTTCAAGAGTAACATTTTTCCAAAACTCTCTCTAGGTTTTTAGGTAAATCGGAGCATCTGCTGTTAGCAAAGTTTTGTACTTTGATGCAGACATAGTATCAATGATTGAATCATAGATATCGATGCTGCCAGGTTTTGTGAGAAGACCCAGATAGTTGTGAGGAGCTTTGTATGGAATTTCGATGGGTGTTGAATCCATTTGAGTGGCCTCTTTAAAAGATGATTTTGAAGCGGATTTCGCTGATGACTTTGATTTTGTCATTTTGGAAAGAAGATTGATGAAGGATTTTAAAAGACGAATATGGAAACTGCTTTGAGAAAAGAAATTTTGTGAATTCAATTCGACAGTAAAACCCTGTTTGGGGGTTTTGAAGGGGGTTTTATAGAGGAAAAAGTGAATGCTAACGTGGCAGCGGTTACAAAAGTTCTAACCACTATGTATTGTCCACGTGCTAGCCCCTGATGAAATGAAGGACAAGTACTTTACGAGAACCATTGATGAAAGAAGATCAGTGGTTGCAACAGTAACAAATGAAGGCAGTGGGTGATTTTTACTATCAGTTGATAGCATATCAGTGGATAAAAGCACTGATTTTGAACAACAGTTTTTATCAAGGAAATGAGAGAACATGGGTTGACTTTCAGCAGTGGACAGACTTTTAAGTAGACCAGACTTTTGAACAAAACAGTGGTTATGGCAGACTTTTAAGGATTTAATGAAAAATTCATTTTAGCTATTTTCAAGGATGGATTTTTGATTTTCTGAAAACATTTTAATGCTTTTATTCATGGAAAAACAGGATTTTGCCTGTTATTCCATGTTTAGCATGCCAATCTTAGAGATCAAGCTTTCAAAGGTGGATGTGTCTAATGCTTTGGTTAGCACATCTGCCAGCTGATCTTTAGTTGGAACATGGTGATGAGAAATCAAACCTTTTTCATAGCAATCCCTCACAAAGTGATGTCTGATGTCAATGTGCTTGGTGGTTGAGTGGGAAACTGGATTTTTGATAATATTTTATGTTGCCTGGCTATCCAACATAAGTGGTGTCTTTAAGGCAGTGATACCAAAATCTAGCAACTGATTTTGAAGCCAAAGCTGTTGGGCTGTACAGCTTGCAGCAGCTATATACTCTGGCTTAGCAGTGGATGTGAAAACAGCTGCTTGCTTTTTGCTTTGCCAAGAAACTAAGCAATTGCCTAGGAATTGGCACCCTCCTGAAGTGGACTTCCTTGTCTTATCACATCCAGCAAAGTCACTATCTGAGAAACCTGAAAGCTCAATTTTACCATCAGCTGGATACCAGATACCAAGTGTGGGAGCACCTTTTAGGTATCTGAATATCCTTTTTACAGCAATAAGGTTTGACTTTCTAGGGGCTGATTGGGATCTTGCACAAACACATGTTGCAAACATGATGTCTGGCCTAGATGCAGTTAGGTACAATAAGGACCCAATCATACTTCTATATAAAGTTTGATCAACCAAATCATCCTTCTCCTAAGACATGACGATTTTATTGGTTGCAATGGGTGTACTGCATGGCTTACAATCATCCATCTCAAATTTCTTTAACAGTTCTTTGGCATATTTGCCTTGATGGATAAAAGTGCCATTTTGCAGTTGCCTTACTTGGAGACCAAGAAAGCACTGGAGTTCACCCATTGCACTCATTTCAAACTCAGTTGTCATGAGTTGCCTAAACTCTTCACACATTTTATTACATGTGCTTCCAAAGATGATGTCATCCACATAAATCTGGACAATCATCAAATCCTTTCCTTTCCATTTTAAAAATAGTGTTTTGTCTATTTTACCTCTTGTGAAACCAATGGAAAGTAAAAAGGTGGAAAGAGTTTCATACTAGGCCCTTGGTGCTTGTTTCAGGCCATGCAAAGCTTTATTTAGCTTGTAGACATGATTTGGATTAAATGGATCCTCAAAGCCTGGAGGTTGACAAACATATACCTCTTCTTGAATCTTACCATAGAGGAATGCACATTTGATATCCATTTGATACACCTTGATGTTGTGGTTGACAGCAAAGGCCAAAAACAGTCTGATAGCTTCTAATCTTGCTACCGGGGCAAAAGTTTCATCATAGTCAATGCCCTCTTCCTGTCTGAAGCCTTGAACCACAAGCCTGGCTTTATTCTTGACAACAATACCCCTTTCATCAGTTTTATTTTTGAAGACCCATTTTGTGCCAATAGGGCTCACACCCTCTGGCAATGGTACAAGCTCCCAAACTTATACAAGATTATTTTTAAATAATTGTCCCAAGTTATAAAAGATATTTTGTGCCGTGTGCATTCAAACTAATTTTCTTAAACTCTTTTCAAAATGAGTCCGTTAATTGTATTTACCAGTGTAAACTGACGTATTTTCCAAAAAGGCTAAGTGCAGGTACTAGACAAAATAGACTGGCTACTCCTGGCATATTAATCAAGTCTTGCAAGCTCTAGATGTTAAAGTCTGTTGAACAATGATCTTTTATCTTTTGATCCACCTGTGGATCCTTTACAGTCCGTTTGTAAAACTTTGATATTACTATTTATTCGGTTTGTAATGTGATTCCTCTTTTGCTTCCGCTGTGCATTTAAATTGTGTTGTTTGAATAGGATGATATCAACTACATCACGATACTCCCCACCAGGCCCACCGGTAATACATGGAAATTCGGGGTGTGACAGGTTGGTATCAGAGCTAACATTGAGTGAATTAAACACTAGCCTTTTGTGTTTAATCTCAATGACACAGTTTGCACTTCATCGACTTCCGAGTCTAGAGAAAGAACTTAGGACTAATCCAAATTTGTTTTATTTTAATTTTGTCCTTTATATTTCTTTGGTGTTCTTTTATTTGTTTTGACAGGTTCAACAAGATGCCACCTAGATTTCGTGGAACAGGTAGAGGCAAGGGGCCACTCATCGCCCCAAACGATCATGAGGCCGGGCCATCACACCGACGAACTCCGTCAGATTCATTAAGCAGAAGTCCTCAAGAAAACTGGAGGACCCATATAGAACCCGCAAGGCGCTCAGTCTCGCTGAGCTCCTCACCTTCTTATCTAAACTCTTGTGGGCCTCAGTCTGAGAACGAGCCCCATAACTCACACCATTCTTATATACCCCTCCAAGGCCACAACTCACCCTTCAACGACCCAACACCCTATTTTCAGAGCCGGTTCAACCCGGCAAACCTAGTTGAAAAGCCAATGGGTTATAACCCGTTGGGACCGGAGGACCACTTCTCCATGGATATGGACGAAGACCCAGAACCTGCCCAACCACCAACCGGGACGCCTACTCACCCCATCGAGATTTCGGATGGGTCACCCTTTCTTGGATCACCTTATAATGGTCCCGATAGCTACGAGGCGAGGTTTAACCAGATCGACTAGGTGTTTGCTCCCAGTTACCATTCATCGCCGCATCAGCAGCAGCAGCAACAGCAGGATCCCTCAGAGGATTCGTGCTTTGTAGGGGTTACACCACCGCCACCACCACCAGTGTAACAACAGCCTCCGGAGCCACTGAGGTGTAGAAGATCAACCGCATGGATGTCCGTGCACGGGGGAGTCCAAATCAGTACTCCTCAACCATCTAGTGGCAGTCATTATCCACCACTATACGAAGACCCACATATAGGTGGGCCTTCAAACCCTGTTTCTGAGGTGCAGTCTGCGCCGGTTGCCCCGCCCCCAATGGGTTATAACAACCCAATTCCTAAATACGCCGGTTCAGGGGCGTACAACCCATTTGAACAGCTGGCCCATACCAACTACAACTATGCCAATGTTGACCCATACCAGGCAGCATGGGACTACAATGGTCTCCATCCCGAGGGGCCCTTTGGAGTTCCATATCAGACTGGGTATCCACCCTATGGGTACCAATACCTGCCACCTCCTCAACCTCCGCAGTATCAGTAGCCCCCGCAGCCGCCAGTGATATCGCCACCGCAGCACCAGGAGATTCTTCAAAGGTTGAGTCAGGTGGAGGAGGAGGTTCGGGAAGAGCGTAGGCAAAACCGAGGAATTTTCAAGGGTCTGGCGAACTTAATCAAGGGGAAGACCAAAAAGGGTCATCAAGTCCCTGCGTGGACATCTGTTTCTGTAATCAATCTCTACGAGGACTTGTACTTCCTGTTAGCCCCTACGTGGGCATGTCTTTTCTGTTTAGCCCTTGCGTGGGCAAGTTATTTCAGTTAAAGTCCCGTTTAGGGAAAAATGTACTCCTTTTAAATTTATTGGCATGTTGTAATTTAAATTTCATTTTTACCATTATATACATAAATGTAAAATGTATAAATAAATAAATAAATCCAAAATATGTCATTCCTTTTACAAGGTCTGCCTTTAAATATTAAATAAGAATCTTAAAGGGTATAACCTAGCCTGCATGTCATTATAAGACCTGGCCATGATGGTAAAACCTATTTAAAAAGAGATTCAAATCCTTGTTAACATCTGAAAACATGTTAACATTCTTGGCTAACGTGATTTGTAAAATTACACGTGTCATCCTTACATTGGATTATCCAAAATCCTTCTTTGTTATTTAAACATCCATTTATGATGTAGGGCCTACGAGCCATAATTATTGTCATATAAGACAAAAGACAGTCATAGCCTATAACTCCCTGTCAAGAAAGGTAATGAACTATGATTCAAACCTTAATACCTCGATTCTCTGAAATCATGGTTTATAAATTAAATTTGTCCCTGTGACTTGGCCTTTTGTGCCATTATTATATTTAAATTATAACTAAGGGTTATTAATGAAAAATCCTGAATGAAATACTTAATAAATTAGTCAATATGGCTCTTTAATACCATGGTTAATAAATTAATAAGATGACAAATCTATTATAAACTTCTAAGAAGTCATTGTCATCATTTTATGTAACAAGCAAGCTACATGGCTGAGTCTGAAGAAGTCAACAGTCATCCAAGGGAAAATCATGATACAACCAGGATCAATGTAACTGGTGCGGAACTTCAAGCACTAATTGATGATGCTGTTACCAAAGCCATAGATAGGCAATTAAATGAGTCAAGTGGTACCCGAAGCAAGGCCTCATCTGTACCCCATTCTAAACCTTAGACTCACTCTGAGGCTCATAGTAAGCCACCCTCTAAACATAATGAATCAAGGAGGGATGACGATCATCACTCCTCGAATCAGCATAGTGTTCCGTCAAAGAAGATTGAGCTCAAGCGAGAACAACGTGGTAAGTCCTATACCTACAAATATTTCGTCTCCTGTAAGCCCAGTGATTTCACTTGGGAGAAAGGGGCTGTGGATTGCATTACATGGTTGGACGAAATGGATAATGTGGTTGACATCAGTTGTTGCGCTGATTGGGATGTTGTGAAGTATGTATCTCAGTCGTTTAAAGGAGAAGCAGTAGCCTGGTGGAGGTCTCTAATCCAGGCTACTAGGAAGATTCCATTGTACAAACTGTCTTGGGATAAGTTTTTTGCTCTCATCAAAGAGAATTACTGCCCTCAGCATGAGGTTGAAAAGATTGAGTCAGACTTCTTATCTCTGGTGATGAAAAACCTAGACTGTCAGACTTACCTTACTAGCTTTAATACCTTGTCTCGACTTGTTCCATATTTGGTAACACCAGAGCCCAAGCGAATAGCTCGTTTCATTGGGGGTTTAGCCCCAGAGATCAAAGCCAGTGTAAAGGCATCCCGACCTGCTACTTTTAGGTCGGCATCTGATCTATCTTTATCCCTTACTTTGGATGCGGTCAGGCTAAGATCGCTTAAGAACTCGGATGATAACTCACGACGGTCTGAGAAGAAGCATAAGGGAAACAAAGACCACAAGAAGAAGTTTGGGTCTGGCAAGGGTAGTCAACAAACAGATGAGAAGCCAAAGTGTAAAACCTGCCAGAAACGTCACTTTGGAAAATGCAGGTTTTAATCCAAGTCCCAGTCAAAACCGTTTCCATGTGGGTTATGCAAATCGAAGGAGCACAAGACGATAGAGTGTAAGAAGATAAAGGATGCAATGTGCTATAACTGTAACGAGAAAGGGCACATCAAGTCCAACTGCCCTAAATATGCCAAAAAGCCTTAAGAAGTCAAAAAGACCAATGCGTGTCTTTCGAATGGATGTACGAGAAGCTGTTCAGGATGATAATGTGATAACAGGTACCTTCCTTGTTAATGATGTTTATGCAAGGGTGTTATTTGATTCGGGCGCAGATAAGTCATTTGTAGATGATAAGTTTTGTAAGTTGTTGAATTTAGCTGTTAAAACCTTAGAATTAGCTGATGGTACCTTATAGACAGCCTCGACTGTGTTAGATGGATGTTTTATATCCATTAGGAACCACTCTTTTCCGTTATCCATACTTCCTTTGAAATTAGCTGGTTTCGACATAGTAATAGGCATGGATTGGTTATCTCATAACCAAGCCCAGATTTTGTGTAACAAGAAACAAGTGGTGATCAAGACTCCGTATGGTGAACCACTTACCATATAGGGAGATACTCAGTATGGGTTGCCTAAGCAAGTGTCTGTGCTTAAGGCATCAAGGTGTATGAAGAAAGGTTGTGTCATCAATATGGCACAAGTAACTATCGATGAACCAAAACCCAAGGTTGAAGACATTCCTGTCATTTCTGAATATCCCGAAGTATTCCCTGAAGAACTACCTGGTTTACCACCAGATAGGCAAGTGGAGTTCAGAGTCGACATTATACCTGGAGCAGCACCTGTTGCAAGAGCACCTTACCGGTTAGCCCCAACGGAGATGAAAGAGTTGAGAACTCAGTTGGATGATTTGTTGGCAAAAGGATTTATTAGACCTATTTCGTCTCCTTGGGGAGCACCAATCCTGTTTGTAAAGAAGAAGGATGGATCGATGTGTCTATGCATCGATTATCGCGAGTTTAATAAAGTCACTATCAAGAATAGATATCCATTGCCCAGGATCGATGATCTGTTCGATCAATTACAAGGGGCAAGTTACTTCTGCAAGATCGACTTGAGGTCAGGCTACCATCAACTGAAGGTTAAAGATGAAGATGTACACAAGACTGCATTTAGAACTCGCAATGGTCACTACGAGTTCTTGGTGATGCCTTTTGGGCTCACTAATGCACCAGCAGTGTTCATGGATCTCATGAATCGCGTCTGCAAGGCCTACTTGAATAAATTCATCATCGTCTTCATCGATGATATTTTTATTTACTCGAAGAATCAAGCTGACCACGAGAAGCATCTTCGTTGTATTCTTTCACTGCTTCAACAAGAGAAACTTTATGGCAAGTTTTCAAAGTGTGAATTTTGGCTTCGTGAAGTCCAATTTCTTGGACACGTGGTTAGTGAGCATGGTATCCAGGTGGATCCCGCTAAGGTTGAAGCTGTCATGAATTGGCAAGAGCCGAAGACGCCCACAGAGATTCGTAGCTTTTTGGGTGTAGCAGGATATTACAGACGTTTTATTGAGAATTTCTCAAGGATTGCAGCACCCCTAACTTCGTTAACTAGAAAGAATATTAAGTTTGAGTGGGGTCATAAGCAACAAGAATCGTTTGATATACTTAAGCAGAAGCTGAGCAATGCTCCTGTGTTGACATTGCCTGATGGAATAGAAGAATTTGTAGTATACTGCAATGCATCACACACTGGTATGGGGTGTGTGCTCATGCAGAAAGGCAAGGTTATTGCCTATGCTTCCCGACAACTAAAAGTGCACAAAAAGAATTACACCACCCACGACTTGGAGTTGGGTGTCGTTGTATTTGCATTAAAGCTATGGAGGCATTACTTCTATGGTACCAAGTGTGTGATCTATTCTGATCACAAGAGCCTTCAACACTTGTTCAATCAGAAGGATCTGAACATGAGACAGCGTCGATGGATGGAGACACTGAATGACTATGATTGTGAAATCAGATACCATCCAGGCAAGGCAACTGTGGTTGCCGATGCCTTAAGTAGAAAGGAAATGGTTAAGCCCATAAGAATCAATGCCAAGAGCATTGAATTAAAGAACAGTTTGAGTGATAGATTGTTAACCGCGCAGAAGGAAGCCATGTTAGAAGCCAACTATCCAAATGAAAAACAAGGAGTCACTACAGAACAGTTATCATGTGGTAAGGATGGAATACTAAGATTAAATGGATGAATATGGGTTCCAATTTGTAGAGGACTTCGGGAAGTTATCCTCCAAGAAGCCCACAGTTCTAAGTATTCCGTTCATCCTGGAAGTGACAAGATGTACCAGGATTTGAAGGCAAATTATTGGTGGATAGGCTTGAAGAAGTCTATAGCTACCTATGTAGCGAAGTGTTTGACGTGCGCACAAGTTAAAGCTGAGCACCAAAAGCTGTCAGGTTTGCTACAACAACCTGAACTTCCCACCTGGAAGTGGGAGATGGTGACTATGGATTTTATCACCAAGTTGCCAAAGACTAAATGAAGAAATGATACTATTTGGGTGATAGTGGATAGACTGACTAAGTCAGCCCACTTCCTACCTATTAAGGAAATAAACAGCTCAGATAAGTTAGCTTAGTTGTACGTGGATGAGATTGTATCTCTCCACGGAGTGCCAGTGTCTATCATCTCTGATAGGGATACAAGGTATACATTGCATTTCTGGAAAAGCTTTCAGCAGTCCCTAGGCACTCGATTGAACTTCAGCACAGCATATCATCCTCAGACGGATGGTCAAAGTGAACGTACTATACAGACACTCGAAGATATGCTACGAGCTTGTGTTATTGATTTAGGAGGAAGTTGGGATGATCATCTTCCATTAATTGAATTTTCATACAACAATAGCTATCATTCTAGTATTCAAGTTGCACCTCTTGAAGCTTTATATGGAAGAAAGTGCAGAATGCCCGTTTGTTGGGCAGAAGTTGGAGATGTTCAACTAACAGGACCCGATATAGTCCTGGAGACGACATATAAGATTGTAAGCTGCCAGGGATAGGAAGAAAAGCTACGCAGATTTAAGGCGTAAACCTCTAAAGTTCGACGTAGGTGACAAGGTTCTACTTAAAGTATCACCCTGGAAGGGAGTGATGCGATTTGGTAAGAAAGGTAAGTTAAGCCCAAGGTATATAGGACCATTCGAGATCATCAAATGTGTCAGAACAGTGGCTTATAAGTTAAACTTGCCTGAAGAGCTTAGTGGTATTCATAATGTATTCCACATCTGCAATCTGAAGAAATGTCTAGCCGATGAATCACTAGTCATACCACATACGGATGTGCACATAGATGAGAGCTTGAATTTGTGGAAAAACCTTTGTCGATCGAGGATCGACATGTTAAGAAGCTTTAAAGGAACATGTGCCAATTGTGAAGGTTAAATGGGATGCCCGTAGAGGTCCCGAGTATACATGGGAGGTAGTATCCACACAGAAAGAAAAGTACCCTCATTTATTTCAGTAAATCTCAAGGTCGAGATTTCTTTTAAGGGGGTGAGGATGTAACACCTCGTAAATTCATGTCCAATATAATATCGACACGTGTCATGAGCTTTAAACGTGTAAAAGATTACTTATGAAGGACTAAAGTTGACAAACGAAGAATTTACGTGTGTAAAAGGATTCAAAGTGTCAACAATGGATAACTATGCCTTTCAACAACCCTACACGATGTTTATACCCTTAAACAGATGAATTATGGATCATACGAAGCCAATTGTGAAAGAAGGTGAGAGATTACAAACTACAGGGGTTAAATGTGTCAACATGTTTAATTTATACCTCTGAGTGACCTTTTAGCAAACCCAAAGCTTTGTAACGATTAATTATTCTCACTAGAATAAGTGATAAAAATTTCACGAAGTTTCGATAAAGTTTGAGAAAGTTATGATAACATTCATATAAGAGGGGTTAAAAGCGTCAACATTGAAATTTATGACTTTTCGGGTGATCATAAAGTTAACCAAGGACTTAACAAAGTTTGGTTATGTCTTGGAGCCCTTAAAATTCAAGTTAGAGGGTTAAAAATGCAAAATATAAAGTTAAAACCATGTTTAAAAGGACCAGGGGCCAAAATGCAAAAAGCTGAAACTTGTTGACTTGAAGCCGGACACTCATACCGGCCGCGTAAGACATGTATGTCACACCCTGGCTTTTACGGAAGCGTGGGTTTATTTGGTGTGACTTCTTAATACCATAGCAACAATCATAACAACGCTATATGAAAATAAAACACAAGATGTTCATCCACTCATTAAGTTTTGTAACACCATAACATAATTGTCTAGAAACAACTACCCAAATTAAGTTACATCCACGACTTGCCAAAAATGAGTTCACAGTGGACTCAGCAAAAGACCTTAAATAAAACGGGGTTTGGAGACATGTGACCCATCCTGGCAAGGGTTACACCTCCCAAACCCTACACCCCTGGATGACATCTTTTATTTAATACGCAACTTAACGTGCATCACCCGCCAGATCCAATCAAATCCCTGAAATACATGTAGTTTAAAAAATCAATAAAAGTTGAGCGAGTTCATGTGTATGTGAGTATGTACCCAAACCATATCCATAATCAGTGGGGGCTTCCCCATGTGAACTACTAGACGGTATGATATCGACTACTAACGAAAGTAAGTTGTGCCCTAAGTCAATGTCTATTAGCATTGACCCTTTGCCATAGTCCATTTGTACACGCCCGTTCGAACGACACGGTGTGAGGTTTGTTAAACCTAATATCGCTATTAACTAATGACCCGCTCGCCATCGGCCTCGACGATTAAGTCGATATAAATTGAGGGACTTATGATAGAGTTTTGTGTAGTAAGTTTTAAGGTTGTTGTCCAACCCGAGGAGGACGAACATACGTAGTTCTCCCAAAGAGAATACGCAGGATTAACATTGGCATCCAACCCAAGGAGGATGGCCGTACATATCCTACCTATATAAGATATGCAGATTCCGTTTTAATTCTTTAACCCATTCCCAAACCACCGGGAATCCCATGCCTTAGAAAGTGTGTGAACTCACCTTGGTTTGCTCGGTTAGATTCTCAAATAAAGCTAACAGTCAAGGTCGATCAATCACGTCCTAATATGATTACCAGTTAGTCACTTAGTGATTTTCAAATAGAGCACAAAGTTCCTACACGTATCTATCACATAACATGCATTACTTTAACGGTTTATGCCCATATAAACTTCCCATCTATTCTCCTTCATAAATAAACATAGGATATTGCACATAACACTTTTATTGACACATAATCATGTTAGATCATTCACATATAGCATACTCGACATTTAGACATGCAAATTACAACTTATGTCGTTTCAGCATAAATATTCAAAACCGGGCTATTTTCGGACATTTTAATAAAATAGTTAACTTATTCCAAAAATTTCCAAATTTTTTTAGAATGTCTTAAACGATCCAAATATTATTGTGTAAAAATATCAGGGTCCAATTCATTACCAATATTTTATAAAAATTCTTTTTCCGGACTGAAATCTGATTTATCTTTTTCTGATTGCAGTCCACGGAATAATTTATTAAAATTTCATTGTAAGTCCGATTTACGAAATTCCAGTGAGAGAATTACAAATACATCGGTGGTCGTCTACAGTACAATTTTCATGATTTAACTCTACACAGAATTCAAGTTATGACTGAAAACAGAACGCATATTTTCAGCAGCAAAAATGCAGCTCTAGCTGCTGTTACAAAACGACACTTTAAAAATCGTAAACGAAGTCCAAAAATTATGATTCCAGTGCCATTAGAACTGTATTTCATAATAACACGTTATAGACTCAAAATATCAGTTTTTCGTTGAGTTATGACCTGTTTACAGCCAACTGAAGTTGGCTGTAAAAGCTTGGACATATTTTGTTTTTCAGTCTTTAGCTTTCTAATTCGTGTTCGATTGATTCCGTTAACATGTTTAGTGATCACAACAACATCAAACATCAATATTAACCAGTAAATCATCAGGAAATCAATCAAGAATCATAACAACACAAGATCTACATGATTTACACACATAACTTCTCTTTATCCATCTTTTATTCCTTATGTTCAAGACTTTAAGTTATGTTCATTGGTGTTCTTTAACATTTCACCATTTAATCATCTATTAACCACTAAAATCAAGAACAAGATGGTGATTAGAAGCACTTACTACTAGCACAAGGCTAGGGAAGAAACAAGGTGTAAAAGTGGTGGATAAAAGGAATCTAGAGAGGTTCTTGAACTTCCGAGTGCACCGGGCTAGTTTGTATGGTCTCTTGCACCCTTGTGTGTATGGAAAATGCTTGAACAAGAGCTTGATGGTGGGTGTATGGTAGTGAGGGGTTGCTGCCAAAGTCAAAGGAGGAGAGAAGGAGAGAAGTTTGTTGAGTTTGAAGATGGAAGTGATGTGAAGCTAGAACTCTTGGTTTATAAGAAAAACCTCCACCCATGCAATGACCATTAGTCTAAATGTTCCCTAAGTACATAGCACCCATTAATTACTCAAAGAAAGTCAAATGGTGGGGGTCCCACTTCTAGAACCGGTTGGGGGGGGGGGGGGTTGGTCTAGTTGGGTTTCAACTAATTTAGTTAGCTTATGTTTACAATCCAGGTATTCTAGTTAGGTATTATTTACTAGATATTTATGTAGTGTGTGTTATGATATTCGGGGACCATAACTAATTCAGGAAAAAAAAATAAGAACAATGCGTCTAGCAATATTTTAGTGTTCCGGGTAATGTCCGGTTGTTCGGTTCGGTGTTCTTTCGTTAAAGTGCTTAATAAATCCGTAGAGTGTCCTACATATATATTTTTGTAACGTTTTTAATTTTTAACACTCAGGAAAACGCACAGGACTATTTAATGACTTTTCTGTACACTACTAGTATGTTACCATGCACATGTAAGTATAACACAGATATCAGAAAGCAGTTAAATGATTCAGCACAGTCATCAAGTACTTTAATTAACATTAATAGATTGTACGGTTACATGTAAATTTGAGGGTTGTCACATTCTCCCCCTGTTAAGAGAATTTCGTCCCGAAATTTAGCGCGTGGTTACTGAGGAGGCTAGTTAAGTTGCGTTGGTTTCCTGGTTTTCCTGGGGTATCACATCATCCCCCCCCCCCCCCCCCCCCCCCCCCGTTGATTTGGAATTTCGTCCCAAAATTCTGCAGTAGCTTCAGCCTCAGTAGTTGTTGCATTTTTCTTAAACAGCTGGGGGTACTTGAGTTTCATTTGGTCTTCTCATTCCTAGGTAAACTCTTGGCCACGACGGGAATCCCAATGAACTCGGACAAGAGGTATCCTGGTGCGCTTGAGAATTTTAACATCTCGATCCGTAATCTCTACTGGTTCTTCGACGAATCGCAGCTGGTCGTCGATAGTGAGCTCCTTTAGAGGAACTATGAGAGTCTCATCTGACAGAAACTTCTTTAGATTTGACACATGGAATACGTTGTGAACTCCGCTGAGTTCTTCAGGTAGATTCAACCTGTAGGCGACTTTGCCAATTTTCTCGGTGATTTCGAACGGTCCGACATAACGCGGATTGAGCTTGCCTCGTTTGCCAAAACGGACTACACCTTTCCAAGGTGAGACTTTGAGTAGCACTCGATCCCCAACCTGGAACTCGAGTGGTTTTCTTCCCTTATCAGCATAGCTTTTCTGACGGTCACGAGCTGCCACCATTCGTTGTCGTATCTGAGCAATTCTCTCGGTGGTATCTACCACAAGTTCTGGGCCAGTGATTTGGCTGTCACCAACTTCTGCCCAACAGAGAGGTGATCGGAATTTGCGTCCGTAGAATGCCTCAAACGGAGCGGCTTGGATTCTGGTGTGGTAGCTGTTGTTGTACGAAAACTCCACTAGCGGGAGGTGCTTTTCCCAGCCATTACCAAAATCGATTACGCATGCCCTAAGCATGTCTTCAAGTGTTTGGATGGTGCGTTCAGATTGCCCATCCGTCTGTGGGTGATAAGCTGTGCTCATATCTAAACGTGAGCCAAAAGACTTATGCATGGCTTGCCACAATTCAGAGGTAAAACGCGCGTCACGATCAGAAATGATGGAGGTTGGCACTCCATGCCTCGATACTACTTCTTTTAGGTAGATGTCTGCTAAAGTAGAAAACTTATCCGTTTCCTTGATTGCCAGAAAATGTGCAGACTTAGTCAGTCGATCCACGATCACCCAAATGGTATCATTTCCGCATTGAGATCTAGGTAGCCCGGTAACGAAATCCATGGAAATTTGCTCCCATTTCCATTTCGGGATCTCTGGTTGTTGAAATAGGCTTGATGGTTTCTGATATTCGGTTTTGACTCTCGCACAAGTCAAACATTTGCTGACGTAGGTTGCTATGTGGGCTTTAATGCCAGGCCACCAATATGTAGTCTTGAGGTTGTGGTACATTTTATCCGAACCAGGATGTACCGAATAACGAGACTTGTGTGCCTCATCCATCACAAGCTCACGTAAGTTTCCATAAAGTGGAACCCAAATACGCCCTATTACATAGTAGGCGCCGTCTTCCTTTTGTTCTAGCCGTTGCCTCGATCCTCGTAAGGATTAAGCCCTGATGTTTTCTTCTTTCAATGCTTCAACCTGAGCATCTCGAATCTGAGCGGGGAGGTTGGATTGGATGGTAAGCTGTAAAGCACGTACACGCTTAGGTATAGTATCTTTTCGACTGAGGGCTTCGGCCACAACATTAGCCTTGTCCGGATGGTACTTGATCGCACATTCGTAATCATTCAAGAGTTCGACCCATCGGCGTTGTCGCATGTTTAATTCCTTTTGCTTGAAGATATGCTCGAGACTCCTGTGATCAGTGTAAATGGTGCACTTGGTACCGTACAGGTAATGTCTCCATATCTTAAGCGCGAAAACAACTGCTCCCAGCTCCAGATCATGAGTAGTGTAATTTCTTTCGTGAACTTTGAGTTGGCGTGATGCGTTGGCAATGACCTTGTCACGTTGCATCAACACGCAACCAAGTCCTTGGATGGAAGCGTCGCAATAAACTACAAAATCATCTGTGCCTTCAGACAATGAGAGGATAGGCGCGCTACAAAGTCTATCTTTCAAGTGCTGAAATGCAGACTCCTGTGCATCACCCCAACGATAGGTGACACCCTTCTGAGTCAGTGAAGTGAGAGGTTGCGCAATCTTGGAGAAATCTTTGATAAACCTTCTGTAGTATCCGGCCAAACCCAAGAATTGGCGGATTTCTGTTGGTGTGCGGGGTGCAGGCCAGTTCTTGATCGAGTCAACTTTGGATGGATCCACATGAATCCCATCCTTGTTTACCACGTGGCCTAGAAAGTGGACTTCACGAAGCCAGAAGTCACATTTCGAAAACTTGGCATACAACTGCTCTGCTCGAAGAAGTTCCAGCGTAAGTCATAGATGCTGCTCGTGTTCCTCCTGACTCTTTGAATAGATTAGGATATCGTCGATGAACACAATAACGAACTTATCCAGGTAAGGCTTGCACACTCGGTTCATGAGATCCAGGAAGAGCGCAGGTGCATTCGTTAATCCGAAAGGCATAACCAGAAACTCGAAATGGCCGTAACGAGTTCTGAATGGTGTTTTGGAGACGTCCTCCTCTCGGACTCTCAGCTGATGGTATCCCGATCTCAAATCAATCTTAGAGTAATAGCTCGACCCTTGCAACTGGTCGAACAAGTCGTCAATGCGTGGAAGAGGATAATGGTTGTTCACAGTCACCTTGTTAAGTTCGCGGTAGTCGATACACATTCTAAAAGTACCGTCTTTCTTCTTCACAAACAAGACTGGAGCTCCCCAGGGCAAAGAGCTAGGACGTATAAAACCCTTTTCCAAGAGTTCTTGTAATTGCGTGGACAGTTCTTCAAGTTCTGATGGAGCTAGACGATAAGGTGCTCGAGCTATGGGCGCTGCTCCAGGAGCTAGCTCGATTTGAAACTCAACTTGGCGATGAGGCGGAAGACCAGGCAATTCCTCAGGGAATACCTCAGGAAAATCGCGCACAATAGGAATGTCTTCAATTCTCTTCTCTTCCGTTGATGTGTCAGTAACGAGTGCTAGAATGGCAGTGTGGCCCCTTTCGCAAACACTTCTGGGCCTTAAGGAAAGAGATAATGCCTACGACAACACCACTCTTATCGCCATGAATCACGAGGGGTTCTTTACCAGAACGAGGAATGCGGACGATTTTCTCCTTGCAAACAATCTCCTCTTGATGATGAGATAGCCAATCCATCCCAATGACAACGTCAAAACTACCCAGAACGATAAGAATGAGATCGATAGAGAAGGTCTGACCAGCTAAGATGAGGTTACAACCTTTAACTATGTGTGTGGCTTCAAGACTTTTACCGTTAGCTAGTTCTACCGTGTGTTTGGTGTTCAGGAGTGTTGGAGTGCGCTTAAGCATTTGCCGAACTTTTACGGACACATAACTAGTATCGGCACCCGAATCGAATAAAACAGTAACAAAGAAGTCGTCCAGAAGAAAATTACCCATCACAACGTTGGGATCGTTCCTTGCATTACCCTGACCTAGCACGAAAACACGTCCTCTGGCACCATTGCCATTATTGTTACCCCCGTTATTGCCTCCATTGTTGTTCCCATTGTGGTTCCCGTTTCCTTGGTTGTTGTGGTTCTTGTTCTGGTTCAGCTGAGGACAGTTCTTCTTAAAGTGGCCTTCAGCACCACACTGAAAGCATCCTTTTTTGCCCTGCTGTTGCTGCTGCTGGTGGTTCTGTGGAGCTTGTTGTTGGCGATTTTGATTCGCAGGACGCGGGCTCCTGCAATCCTTAGCTTCATGACCCAGCTTGTGACATCTCTGACAATGACCTTTGTTGCACTGCCCGATGTGATGCTTGTTGCACCGGTTGCACTTGGGGTGATTCCCTCGGTATCCACCCTATCCTTGACTACCGGAAGATTGCTGACCAGGACTCTGGTAGTCATCAGTCTTTCGCTGCTGAGACTGAACTGATGTTGAACCCTTACTGGAATTCCCATCCCATTTTCGATTGTTTTTAGTTGGAGCGTCAGTAGTAGCAGCACCAATACGCTTAGGCAGTCTGTTTTGTTCCACTGCCTGGTCGGTGAGACGGTGAGCCAACTTGATGATTTCCTGAATGGTACCCAGGTTAGCCGAAGTCACGTGACTTTGAATCTCTGGTACAAGGCCCTTGAGGTACCGCTCAATACGTTTGATGGGAGGGTCCACCATAGTGGGACACAAGATGGCTAGCTCATTTGACCTCTTAGTATACGCCTCAATCTCAGACCCCGTCATCTTCAGATTGAAAAATTCCACCTCTACCTTGTGGATGTCATCCCGACTACAATACTCCTCTTTGATCACTTCTTTGAAACCATTCCAGGGGGTGGCATTAGCAACTGCCAGTCCTAGTAGTTGAACCTGTGCTTTCCACCAGGTTAACACAGCACCTTCAAGCGTTCCAGTAGCATATTTCACCCTACGGTCTTCAGGGCATTCACACATCTCGAAAACAGACTCAAGCTTTTCAAACCAGTGAAGAAGGCCTACTACTCCTTCCGTGCCACTGAAAGTAGTAGGTCGGCAGTCCATGAACGTTTTGAACGTGCACACAGGAGGCTGAGCATGTTGACCTCCTGCTGGATTTGCTGCGAGTGCCTCAGCAACTCGTTTGTTGATCAAAGCCGTCAACTGGGCTTGAGTGAGGTTGATACGTCCTCCGCGTCTGCTCATGATCTTCATAACGAAGCAACGTAAGTCAAAAAAGTGTCGCGAAAGTGCGTAAGTGTGGGACGACAGGGGAGAGTAAGCACACAAGATTCAAATAGTAATTATCATGTTAACTAATGCACGGTGTGAACTATCTAACCGACAATATAACATAAATCATACCACCTATTGTGTCGAGTCTTGCACATGGAGCGAAGCGTCGTTGTGGATCGTTGAGCACTGTACTGGTTATAGTCTGGTTTTATCAAAAAGCTTTTCCCTTTTTAAAACCAAGTTCGCTATAACCAATGGCTCTGATACCAATCTGTCACACCCCCAAAATCCACCACGCGGAGTATCGCCCCTTGGAGGCGTGACGTGACCAGGATCGAGCCACCAATCATATTGAACAACTCAATTAAGTAAATAAAACCAAACACAATACGATTGGTGACCAAAAGGACAGTAACCAGTTTTAAGTTAACAGCGGAAGCATAAAACATAAGTCCCATAGTTCATAAGTTTAAAGTCCAAACGTAGGTTTAATAAGTTCATAAGGTTTAGAAGTTTATTACGGGTCTTAACAACCCGTATTCCACAACAACCTTCTCCTCGTGCAAGCTCCGAAAGCATCTAGCGACCTGTAAGGCATGTAACAACGAGTCAACAACAAAGTTGAGTGAGTTCACGTTTGGTTGTTTAGTTTTAAGTTGTTTCTGAAAAACGTGGTTTGACTTTCGTTGGCTTATTTTCCGTGGGGGTTACCCCGTAGTTGAATGTATGTTTAACCAGTTCCTTTTCTTTACCCAAACCATATCCATAATCAGTGGGGGCTTCCCCATGTGAACTACTAGACGGTATGATATCGACTACTAACGAAAGTAAGTTGTGCCCTAAGTCAATGTCTATCAGCATTGACCCTTTGCCATAGTCCATTAGTACACGCCCGTTCGAACGACATGGTGTGAGGTTTGTTAGACCTAATAGTGCTATTAACTAATGACCCGCTCGCCATCGGCCTCGGCGATTAAGTCGATATAAATTGAGGGACTTATGATAGAGTTTTGTGTAGTAAGTTTTAAGGTTGTTGTCTAACCCGAGGAGGACGAACGTACGTAGTTCTCCCAAAGAGAATACGCAGGATTAACATTGGCATCCAACCCAAGGAGGATGGCCGTACATATCCTACCTAAGTAAGATATGTAGATTCCGTTTTAATTCTTTAACCCATTCCCAAACCACCGGGAATCCCATGCCTTAGAAAGTGTGTGAACTCACCTTGGTTTGCTCGGTTAGATTCTCAAATAAAGCTAACAGTCAAGGTCGATCAATCACGTCCTAATATGATTACCAGTTAGTCATTTAGTGATTTTCAAATAGAGCACAAAGTTCCTACACGTATCTATCACATAACATGCATTACCTTAACGGTTTATGCCCATATAAACTTCCCATCTATTCCCGTTCATAAATAAACATACGATATTGCACATAACACTTTCATTGACACATAATCATGTTAGATCATTCACAGATAGCATACTCGACATTTAGACATGGAAATTACAACTTATGTCGTTTCAGCATAAATATTCAAAACAACGCTGTTTTCGGACATTTTAATAAAATAGTTAACATATTTCAAAAATTTCCAAATTCTTACAGAATGTCTTAAATGATCCAATTATTATTGTGTAAAAATATCGGGGTCCAATTCGTTACCAATATTTTATAAAAATTCATTTTCCGGACTGAAATCAGATTTATCTTTTTCTGATTGCAGTCCACGGAATAATTTATTAAAATTTCATCGTAAGTCCGATTTATGAAATTCCAGTGAGAGAATTACAAATACATCGGTGGTCATCTACAGTACAATTTTCATGATTTAACTCTACACAGAATTCAAGTTATGACTGAAAACAGAACGCATATTTTCAGCAGCAAAAATGCAGCTCTAGTTGCTGTTACAAAACGACACTTTAAAAATAGTAAACGAAGTCCAAAAATTATGATGCCGGTTCCATTAGAACTGTATTTCATAATAACACGTTATAGACTCAAAATATCAGTTTTTCGTTGAGTTATGACCTGTTTACAGCCAACTGAAGTTGGCTGTAAAAGCTTGGACAGATTCTGTTTTTCAATCTTTAGCTTTCTAATTCGTGTTCGATTGATTCCGTTAACATGTTTAGTGATCACAACAACATCAAACATCAATATTAACCAGAAAATCATCAGGAAATCAATCAAGAATCATAACAACACAAGATCTACATGATTTACACACATAACTTCTCTTTATCCATCTTTTATTCCTTATGTTCAAGACTTTAAGTTATGTTCATTGGTGTTCTTTAACATTTCACTATTTAATCATCTATTAACCACTAAAATCAAGAACAAGATGGTGATTAGAAGCACTTACTACTAGCACAAGGCTAGGGAAGAAACAAGGTGTAAAAGTGGTGGATAAAAGGAATCTAGAGAGGTTCTTGAACTTCCGAGTCCACCGGGCTTGTTTGTATGGTCTCTTGCACCCTTGTGTGTATGGAAAATGCTTGAACAAGAGCTTGATGGTGGGTGTATGGTGGTGAGGGGTGGCTACCGAACTCAATGGAGGAGTGAAGGAGAGAAGTTTGTTGAGTTTGAAGATGGAAGTGATGTGAAGCTAGAACTCTTGGTTTATAAGGAAAACCTCCACCCATGCAATGACCGTTAGTCTAAATGTTCCCTAAGTACATAGCACCCATTAATTACTCAAAGAAAGTCAAATGGTGGGGGTACCACTTCTAGAACCGGGGGGGGGGGGGGTTGGTCTAGTTGGGTTTCAACTAATTTTGTTAGCTTATGTTTACAATCCAGGTATTCTAGTTAGGTATTATTTACTAGATATTTATGTACTGTGTGTTATGATATTCGGGGACCATAACTAATTTAGAAAAAAAAAATAAGAACAATGCTTCTAGCATTATTTTAGTGTTCCGGGTAATGTCCGGTTGTTCGGTTCGGTGTTGTTTCGTTAAAGTGCTTAATAAATCCGTAGAGTGTCCTACATATATATTTTCGTAACGTTTTTAATTTTCAACACTCAGGAAAACACACAGGACTACTTAATGACTTTTCTGTACACTACTAGTATGTTACCATGCACATGTAAGTATAACACAGATATCAGAAAGCAGTTAAATGATTCAACACAGTCATCAAGTACTTTAATAGATTGTACTGTTACATGTAAATTTGAGGGTTGTCACAGGTCACCCTGACCTTATGGGTGTGGGCTCGCTACACCCAAATAGATCTATCACTCATGTCCCTCGGTCCTACGAGGAGGATTAATTGCCTTAAGTTACACGCCTGTCACTCATATGATCTAAGTAGTATGCCCTCCTTAAGCTCACCATACCATGTATAAAATGTCTGTAATAATTGTAACATGTATTCCACCCCCGAAGTATAGAACTGAAAATAGTTAAAAGAAAAAGGGGGACATGAATTCACAGTACTTCGTCTCCTGTATCGTAACGTCAACTCAAACTTGATCATCTACCCAACAACCTACAACGTACTAATGTCTATTAGACGATTGGGCCGTGCCTTGCCTTTGTATTTATGTTCAAGTTACGATACTTTGATATTATTCCAAGTTATAACGTATTGTTAAAATAATAATTATTTTAACTTACATTATATTTTTAGGTCTTGAAATAATAGTTAGGCAACTATTCCGTAATCATACTTCTCAAGTATTTTTATGTGCGTATTTCCTTCCCAAGGATGGGGGTATGTATACATGTATTTTCTGATTTAAAGTATTGACATTATATATTTTGAAGTCCCACTCTAGAAAATATATAATAATTTATTTATCAATATAATATGTCCCAAAATATATATTTTTCACAAAAATAATATATTTTCATTCTTTGTATCCAAATAATGTTTACCCCAAAATATATTCGTAAACGTATTTTCCGGACTTATAAATATGACGGTATTTTGCTAAGTTACATTATTTTGTCCTAAATAATATAACTAGTTCCCAAATGAACAAATAATCACACAAGCGTTTTAGTATGAAATATATATTCTAAATATATATTTATCCGCTTTTATTTTCGGAAACCCACCTCCGACACTTTGAAGTTTTGTAACAATACTCATGGAGAAGTTTACTTTAAAAGACAATGTTTAAAACATATTTGCAAACACTTGTTAGAAAAATAATTTTCTAAGTCTTGGGATTTTTAGAAAATTTCGCCAGAGTTTCCCCTAAAAAAGGTGGTGTCCATGCTAACAAGCATATCATTTTCATTTCAAATTCAATCAACAACAATCAACAATTTTCTTTTAAACAACTTTACATTACCGAGAGTAAAAACTATATGTGTTACACACTAATCATGAACTTGATACTTTCTGAAAACGCGTAGTAACTTAGTGAAGCTTTTAGTGAACTTAGTTACCTTCCGAAGTGTAGTTATTTCTTTAAAAACCATTCTCTTACAAAAGTTTAGTGTTTACAACTTGTAAACAATTTTTATAAAAATAAAACTCTTGAACTCTTCTTGTAAATAAAAGCTTTTTACACTTATTTTATTTACAAAAATATGTAAGAGTATGTAAAAGTCATAATCCTTTTAGAAATCGGTTCTTGAACTTAGTGTATTTAGAAAAATCTTTTGTAACTCTTTGATTTACATAATCATCAACTCACTAGTTTAATTATATTTCATGAAAAATCATTTTTATTCAAGTTCATGATTAAACTAGAAGGTGGTTCTTTATGTAACACATAACCACTTTCTAGTCTTGTTAAATCATATTTCTAAATATGACTCAACAAGATCCATTTGGTGATTAACCTCACACAACCAAGAATCAACATAAAATCAACAATATGTTTACTACAACATCCTACTACAATATTTCATCTTCATGTTTCATTCATATGTAAACTTTATGTAAGCTTCATGTTTATGTTTCTTGTTCTAACTCTTTTAGTGTTCTTGTTCTTTAGTGTCATAAACATAAGTATCATACTACAATTTTTAACTATGAAACAAGAGGAACAGGGTGTAACAAGGACTTACTACTAGCACAATGGGTAGGGTAGAATCTAGTGAAGAAGATGATGAGAAATGATGATGAACAAGCAAGAACAAAGCCCTTTTGAAGCTCCAAAAGTTGCAACCTCCTTGAATCACCTTGTAAGCTTGAATTGGACTTGAAAAATGGATGAAGAGGGTGGATATGTGGTGGTGATGGTGGCGGCTAAGGGAGGCCGAGAGAGAGAGGGAGAAGAGAGTGAGGAGAGAGGGTAAATCTATGGAATGATATTACAAGATACACTCCATACTTATAATGATCTCCATCATATTTTGCTTAGTCATGCAAGTAAATAATCAAATATTATATTGAAATAAATCTTGTAGTAGATTGTGAAGTATGGTGAGAATGTTGGGTGGGTCCACTTAGGACCCATATCGTTTAGGGGGGGGGGGGGGCTTGATGTAAGTTTTGTGACTAATAGGTAATTCCAAGTTAGAATTCAAGTATGCACTCATATATGTTATTTATTGGATATTTAGCGGGTGGTTAGGGTGTTCGGAGATCATGACTAGCCAAAAATAATAAAACGATGTGTTTGGAAAAAATTTAGTGTCCCGGGTAATGTCCGGTTATCCGGTTAGATACCGTTCCGTTAAAATGTTTAATTAGTCCGGAAAGTGTGTTTTATATATATTTTTGTAACACAATTTATTCCCGGCACTTAAGAAAGCATACAGGACCATTCTGCCATATTTTTGCACCTTACTAGCATATTAAAATGCTGAATTTTTGCTGAAAATGCAGAATTGTGCACTTAAAGTGTGTTTTAGGCACTTCTCGGCACTATAACTATCACCATCACCTAGTGACGCGGTTTTATGGTCCTCACTTCTGTGACAACCCGAACTTTCAAGGTTAGTGGCGTTTAATCTTGTAATCTTAACTTCTCGGTATCCCTATCCATTGTGTTAAACGTTTTGTGCTGTTATAACTCCGTTAAACTTAAACGTTTATGATAACTCTGTTATATAACATGTTGGTATATTTGGGCCGCACTTGTATTGGGTCACATGCTCACACTTTACACCTCTACATTACTTCTAATTCGTATCGGCCCACACACACCCGGAGCCCAAAACGAGCACATGTAGACACTCAATTGCATCAGACTTATGCTTGGGCCTTGTAGAGCCCAAATGGATCATAGAGTTGGGCCGGCTACTAGTATTAGCATATATACACACACAGGACGTTCAGGTTATATCATATCACAAGCATATTCTAACCCTAGTTCTCTCCTTGGGTGATCGACGGCAGCTGGAGGATAATTCCCCACTCGATTGTAACCATCAGGAAACATTCTCATCCAAAGCCCCACTCCCTAATCTTTCTTCGGTTAGTATCATACCATGCTTTGATTTTACTCTCCGATGATATATGGCTGTGTTCGCTGCGTAGTTTATCATTAACTGTTAAGGGAAACGTTTGTGTGTTTTATTGATATTGTGTATGGCCTGCGAATACGATAGTGACTCTGATTTGGATTTAAGGAACTTGCTTTAAAAGTATGTATATTACGAAATTAGTAAATGATAAAAAGGTATGAAATTTATTTGCTGAATCTATGAATAAAGACAATGCTCCTTGTATAAAATCGTTGACACTTGATGCTCGATGTTACTCTGATCACATTGTTGATAACTGATGAAAATGATAGACCTCTGTTAATTGTTGAAGTTGTGATGCTGGGTTTTTCATAATGGTACAACTGTTCATGCTCAGAATACAACCTGGTTAAGCCTGTATGAATGTTTAAATAAAACAGAGACTCATTGCTTGATGAATTTGAGAACTTGAAAATATTAAAGGGACGTATATTAATGCTTCTGCGTGCTTATATGATTGAATAGACAAAGCATGAGTGTAAAATGGTGAAATAAAATGAAGGTCTATTTATACCAATTGTTCACTAAGATGATGAAATAATAGTATAGCTTAACTAGGAGTCCCATGTCAGCTTGTTCGATGATGTCCCCCTATTTGGTGGGTTCGAATCCATGTTTTAAATGTTCTAAATGTTGGATCTATGAAATTGTCTATGGTATAAACATGGAGTGCATGAAAGATAACTGGGTTTTTGATTGATTTGTCTTATCTATTTGATCCAAATAGGTATGTTTGTCATTTGAAAAGAGTGATATGGACTTTACAACTTTAGTCTCTTAGGGTACAATACAAGTATGCATGTCACACACTAAATTGGATATGGGAACCGTACAATAGGTATAATGTGGGGGCCACCCTCATATAAAGCCTGCGTTTTCCTTTTTGAGAAATCATACACTATGGTAATTCTTTTGAACTTGGGCTCACAACTTCCCTACTGGATTACATTTGCACTTAGGCCAAAGTAATTCTTTTAGTGAAACAATGGTTTGATTAGACCCAACACACAATTAACACTCATGAATAGACAAATTTTATTGCTCTAATAATTCTATGAAGATAGTCTCTTATGTGACCCTAGTGTTAAAAAGTAGTATATGATGATATATATAGCTCACCACCGATTACAAAATGAGTCCAAAATTTGTGTGATTAATTGACTAAGTGATCCGTATCTATACCTGAAATGTTTGGTATGCAATCTAACTAGGCGTGATAATTATATTAGGGTGTGATTGACCAAAGTCGATTTAACAAGTAAACAAACTGCCGAGCAAACCAAGGTGAGTTCACTGCACTTTTCCAAGCATGCATCCCGGGAAGGGATATCGGGTAACGTTCCAGGGAGGAATGCAGGTTAATGGGATGTTGGTTATTACTCAGTTTCTATCATATCAGACCCCTTACATCTACCGATTGTTGCCGGTAAGGCAACGAGGTATTTAGTTGATAGCGCTATTAGGTTTGGCACCCTCACACCGTGCCGAAAGGACGGGCGTCAACTAATTACCTTGACCACTTGACCAATGCCTAGATAGAGGCATTGGGGTTGGGCAATCACATCTTGTATCACGTAAGACCCCTTACATCTACTCGAGGTTATTTGTTGAGCTAATTACCTCGACCACTTGACCAATGCCTAGATAGAGGCATTGGGGTTGGGCATTCATATCTTGTAGCCAGTTGCGGTAATCGAGTTAATAACAACATCAAATCAAATCATCAAAACTGTGAAACACTTTAAACGGGTAACTGGTATTGAAACACGACAACAAAACTTTGAACTCACCAGCGCCGTCTGACACACTTGTCTGCATGCTTGCAGGTCTATAGGTTATATCATTTGGAACTTGCTGTCTGGGATGCTGGAGTGGTCATGGGTCGAGATACTTGGAATCGCAACACAAGTGTAACGGTTTTCTACATGTGATTTATGAAACGCTTAACAAAAGAGTTATGCTTCCGCTGAATACAATGAATTACGTCTAATGTTTTGTAACACTTTATGATAATGAATGAAAGTTTTTATTTACATATATGCTATAGTTCAATGTGATTGGTGGCTTGGATCCTGGTACGTCACACGTCCCGCGGTGTTCTCGCATGTGGTATTTTGGGGGTGTGACAACTTCCCTACACTCCATACTAGTGTAGTACCCTATCCTTGGCTCATACTGGCCTCAATAACATTGTCTGTCTATGTGCTGGCATTGTCAGCATGTTTCTGAATTATCCGTTCAGTGTGCTAACTGTGCTTTGTGCATCAGGTATGTCACTAAAGTTTGTGTGTAATAAATGGAGTGACGGTTTGAAATATGATGCATATGTATGTATAATACAAAAATCATAAAGCAGTTTAAGTTGTCAGTTGTAATCAAGCACAGTCATTAAGCACATAATTAAAATTAATTAATTGTACAGATGCCTGTAATTGTGAGGGTTGTCACATTCTCCCCCCGTTAAGAAAATTTCGTCCCGAAATTTTAGGTTCTGCTTCTAGTTGCAGGGGTCTTGGGGAATAAATGTGGGTATTTTTTCTTTCATACGATCCTCTTGTTCCCACGTGAATTCTGGGCCATGTCGTGCATTCCATAGAACCTTGACTAGCTTGACACTACTCCTGCGTATTTTGTTAACTTTCCAATCCGTAACCTCAACTGGTTCTTCAATAAAGTGGAGTGTGTCATCAACATGAATTTCGTCTGTAGGAATGACAACTGTTTCCTGAGTTGGACTCTTTTTCAGGTTTGATACATGGAATGTATCGTGAACACCATTTAGTTCTGCAGGTAAATCCAACTTGTATGCTACAAGACAAATCCGTTCCAGAATTCTGAATGGACCAATGTATCTGGGATTCAACTTCCACGCTTTCCAAAGCGTGCCACACCCTTCCAGGGTGAAACCTTTAACAGTACCATATCTTCCACCTCAAATTCCAGAGGTTTTCTTCTGCGATCCGCGTAACACCTTTGTCGATCACGAGCTGCTTTAATGCGTTCTCGGATCTGCAAAATCTTGTCTGTTGTTTCCTGAACCAATTCAGGACCAACTAGTTGTCTATCACCCGCGTCTGCCAAGCATAAGGGTGATCGACACCTACGCCCGTAGAGAGCTTCGAACGGTGCGGCTTGAATGCTTGCATGATAACTGTTATTGTATGAAAATTTGACCAATGGTAGGTGAGTGTCCCAACTTCCACCTAAATCCATTACGCAAGCTCGCAGCATGTCTTCTAATGTTTGAATCGTTCGCTCACTCTGTCCGTCTATTTGTGGGTGAAAAGCAGTACTCAGATTCAACTGAGAACCAAAAGCTTCTTGAAAGGATTGCCAAATCCTTGACACGAAGCGTCCATCTCTATCAGAGATAATTGAAAGAGGCACTCCATGTCGTGCAATAATTTCTCTCAGGTATATCTCAGCCAGTTTGCTCGTGTTATCTTTTTTCTTTATTGGCAAAAAGTGTGCAGACTTCGTTAGACGGTCTACTATCACCCAAATCATATCATGGCCCTTGGGCGTCCTTAGAAATTTTGTTATAAAATCCATGGAAACCTGTTCCCATTTCCATTCGGGTATTTCAGGTTGCTGCAAGAGACTTGAAGGCTTCTGGTATTCGGCCTTAACCTTTGCGCAAGTTAAACATTTGCCAACATATATTGCAACATCGCCTTTCATCCTTGGCCACCAATAAAAATCCTTAAGATCTTGGTACATCTTATCCGCTCCTGGATTAATCGAGTACCGTGACTTGTGAGCCTCATTAAAAATAACATTTCTCAAACCACCAAACAAGGGAACCCAAATCCGTTTCATAAAGCACAACGTCCCTTCCCCGTTTGGTACCAACTGCTTCTCCATCCCACGGAGATACTCGTTCTCAATATTCCTTTCCTTGAGTGCTTCTCTCTGCGCTGCACGAATGCGCAATGAGAGGTCCGTTTGAACAATCATTTCTAATGCCCTAACCCATATGGGCTTAATCCTTTCCTTCCGACTTAGGGCATCGGCGACCACATTCGCCTTCCCTGGATGATACTTTATTTCACAGTCGTAGTCGTTCAATAGTTCAACCCAGCTTCTTTGCCTCATGTTAAGCTCTTTTTGGTCGAAGATGTGCTGCAGGCTCTTGTGATCAGTGAAGATTGTGCATCGTGTGCCATACAAGTAATGTCGCCAGATCTTCAATGCAAATACCACCGCGCCCAACTCCAAGTCATGTGTGGTATAATTCTTTTCATGGATCTTCAACTGGCGGGAAGCATAGGCTATAACTTTTTGTCGCTGCATCAACACGCAGCCTAAACCTTGGCGCAAGGGGTCGCAATATACCACGAAGTCTTCCGTGCCTTCGGGTAGAGATAAAATCGGTGCATCACAAAGTTTGTTTTTCAACAACTGAAATGCTTCTTCTTGTTTGTCTCCCCAATCAAACTTCTTATCCTTTTGTGTGAGAGCAGTCAGAGGTTGAGCGATTTTTGAGAAATCCTCAATAAATCTGCGGTAATACCCAGCCAATCCTAGAAACTGTCGAATCTCGGTTGGCGTCTTTGGAGTTTCCCAGTTCTTGATTGCCTCGATCTTTGTGGGATCCACATGAATCCCATTTCCATTAACCACATGACCAAGAAACTGAACTTCCCGTAACCAGAACTCACACTTTGAGAACTTCGCGTATAACTTCTCCTTCTTAAGCAGCTCTAAGATGGCTCTTAGATGATGCTCATGCTCTTCTTTTGTTTTTTAGTAGATCAGGATGTCGTCTATGAACACGATCACAAACTTATCAAGGTAGGGCTTGCAGACTCTGTTCATCAAATCCATGAATACCGCTGGTCCGTTTGTTAACCCGAACGGCATAACCAGGAACTCGTAATGCCCATAGCGAGTCCTAAAGGCCGTCTTTGGGAAACTTTCCTCTTGTATCCTTAACTGATGATATCCTGATCGAAGGTCAATCTTTGAGTAAAAACTTGAACCTTGTAACTGATTGAATAGGTCGTCAATCCTTGGCAAAGGATATCTGTTCTTAATTGTCAACTTGTTCAGCTCCCGGTATTCAATACACATGCGAAAACTACCATCTTTCTTCTTAACAAACGACACTGGAGCTCCCCAAGGCGAGAAGCTTGGTTGGATGAATCCCTTGTCTAACAACTCCTGAAGTTGTGTTGACAATTCCTGCATCTCCGAAGGCGCAAGTCTATAGGGTGCCTTAGCTACAGGCGCGACGCCTGGAACCAAATCAATATGAAACTCGACTTGTCTATGTGGCGGCAATCCTGGCAAGTCTTCTGGAAAGACTTCATGATACTCCTTAATGACTGGAATGTCTTCAAGTTTCGGTTCAGCGGATTCTGTATCTACGATGTGTGCCAAGAATGCAACACATCCCTTCTTTAAACACTATCTAGCTTTCAAACAGCTAATGATTCGCAGGGGCGTATCACCCTTCTCTCCGTGTACCACAATCGTTTCTCCATTCACCATTGGGATACAAATGATCTTCTCGTGACATACAATCTCGGCTTTGTTGCTGGACAATCAATCCATCCCTACTACCACGTCGAAGCTTCTCAACTCGACTGGTAGTAGATCTAGTGTAAATTCGTGTTCTCCCAACTCTATCATGCAACCCTTGATGACTTCTTTCCTTTCCACTAGCTTTCCATTAGCCAGTTCAATAGAGTACGGAATGTCTAACTTACTAGCAGTTAACCCAAGCATATTCTTAAATTCTAACGATACAAAACTATAGTCGGCACCAGTGTCAAATAGAACAGATGCAAAGCGTTGATTAATAGGGAACGTACTAGTGACAAAATTCGGGTCCTGGCGTGCTTCCCTTGCTCCAATATTGAATCCCCTTCCGCGAGCTTGATTTAGTTTTGGGCAGTCACGCTTGAAATGCCCGATGTCTCCGCAGTTGAAACAACCTAGTCCTCAGCCATTACCGTCTCAATTACCGCCTTGATTGTTGTTTTGATTGCGGTTACCACTTCCTGCTTGATTCCCAAAGTTACCGCGATTACCATTTCCTCCATTATTTCCCTGCGAACTGTTCCCATTTCCATTTCCTCCGCGGTTGTTATTACCAAATCCCCTTTTACTACCACGGCCAGTACCAACCCAACAAGTGTCTTTTAAGTGACCCATCCTTCCACAGAATTCACATTTCCTAACATTGCACCGGCCGGAATGATGGCGCTGGCAAGCATCACACATGGGCAGAGTGCCCATATACCCTCTTCCTTTGACTTCAGCACCAGTCTTGGCTTTAACTGGTGGGTTTGTATCTCTCCTCTTGCTGGCACTGCCGGTACTCTTTTTAAAGTTGGAGAATTTTCTCTTGTTTTCTCCTGAGGATTCGACATGTGTTTCTTTCTTTTTCGGCTCAGAAATTGAAAACTTGTCAAGCCTAATAGCTTCCTCAGTCAGAGACACGCTCAGGTCTATAGCTTCAGTAATTGTTGCCAGTTTTGAAGATGTTACCATGCTCATGATCTGGGGTGCCAACCCCCAGATGAAACGCTCCGCGCGTTTGAATTCAGGCGTAACCATATATGGTACCACATGGGACAAATCATGAAACCTCTGAACATACTCAGCGATCTTCGGGCCATCCATTTTAAGATTCCAGAATTCCGTTTCCAGCTTTTGTATCTCGGCCCGTGAACAATATTTCTTCCTCATGAGCTCCTTCAGCTCAGCCCACGTCAATGCATCTGCCGCCGCTTCTCCCAGGGTTTGTACTTGCAAATTCCACCACGATAAAGCACCATCAAGAAAAAGCCCTGAGATGTAGGTAGCTTGCTGCTCAGGAGCACACTTGCTCTTCCTTAAAATACAATCCATCTTTTCTACCCATCTGACGAATGCAACATCACCTCCAGTGCCGTCAAAGTTAAGCGGTTTACAGTCCATGAATTGTTTGTAATTACAGCCATTTGGTGTGTTGTTGTTGTTGTTTGAGTTATTCCTGCTTGTTTCGGCATGCGAGGCCTCATGATTAGCTATCGCTTTTGAAATTTGTTCCTGTAATTCCGCCTCTGTTGTGGGCAAACGCACGGCTCTTCGTGGAGGCATCTTCTAATAGAAGATCATATCGGTCAGGTCATAGTATGGTAAGTAAGTAATATGCGTACGTAATAACATCCATTAATGCAATAACACATAACATCTCATGTCATAGCCACAAACAAATAAATCAACAATGCATGTAATGAGAATACTGCGATTGAGCTATTATATAATCAAGACCACAATACAATGTTTACAAATTTTCCAAATGTGTCGTACATCCCAAAAGAGACTAAGGGTCACAATGCCCTTGTCTGAACTGTCTAGCCAAATACAACAACCAAAAATAAAATATCCAAAGTCATGATGTCAAAATGCGGTCTTCAAAATGTTGTATAGTTTGGCTCAATCGTTGTCTTCTCATCAAAAGTAACGCTACCTGCAACAGACCAAAAATGTAGCTACGCTGATGGCGGAGGAGGAGGTAGAGGAAAAGAGAAAAGCAAACGGCTCATAAGCACCTAATCCTCCTCTAATGCGTGGACAACTCGTAGCAGATAGGCAATCTGCTGCTCTGGTGTAAGGAAACGAACATCAGAATCAGGAGGTAGTGGCAGAGGAGCCGGTGGGGTAGAAAAAAGAGACTCACAACGGTACGGGGGAGGACGTGGAATCCTCTCCAACTCAAGAACTCTCTGGCTCAGTGCCTCCTGCTGCAACTGTAGGGAGATGAGTATGTCCTCCGTGGAATATCCGACATGGAAAGGGTGATAAGGGTCGGATAACGGCATAACATTGGGCGAAGCCCACAGAAACGGCTCTCCCGAAGATACAAAAAATGGTGTAGTGTGAGGAAACTGAGATGTGATTGGTATAGCTGACGACATGGATGGAACAAAAGCAGGATGAGGAATCTGCAGCATAAACTGGCCATCTCCTGACATAAAAGGCACATGGTCAACAGGGTGTCTCAACGAACCCTCCCCAGGTCTAGGTGGAGGAATGTCCTAGAGGAATGTAATGGGATGGTCGGTGCGATAGGTATCAGATGTGTGCGGGTGGAACTGGGGAATATCAAGTGGTGCAGAAACAGGTGCGGAAACAGGTGCCACAGGAGGAGTGACTGGTAGCACAAACAGAGGGTAGTCATCATCATCCTCGATCCACCCATTACGGGTGTCAGCATAACGAGGATCGATGTGAGTGGCAAAAGGTGCATGGTCAGCATACACCGGGTCCGACTCAGGTAATATCGGTGCAATAACGGGAATATCAACAATGGGTAGTGCAGTGGCAGGTGCATCCACAACAGGCGGTGCAACGACTGGAGCATCGTCAAGAACAAGGTCGTGCACTGGTACAGGGTCATGAGCATCAACAGGCTCTGGTGCCATGACAGGCTCAGGGTTGACAAAGGTCATATCAAAGTCGGCAGGTGCATCAAGAAACTGATCAATAGGAACCACGGGTGCCTCCAAGGGCTGGTCATCAGGAATAAATTCGATCTCGTGATCGGGATCAAAATCAGGAGGAAAAATTGGATCAAACTCGTCCTCGAACACAGGATCGAACTCAAACTCGAGGGGTGAACCAGGAACAGCTGACATAGCTGTATCGGAGTCGGAGTCAGTAGGATATCGACGCAATCCGACGGCGTGCAAAGTGGAAGAGGATACTGACTCAAAAGAATCAGCACCGGACTGACCAGCTAAAATCTCCTCAGCGGGAGCCTCAACAGGTGGTAAAACGAAAACATCCGCAACCGGAGCCTCACCCAAAGGAATGGCGACATCATCGGCAATTGGGACCCCACCCTCATGGTCGTCCTCAGGGGGACCCTCGAAAAGATCGATGTCGTCATCGGACACAACATCGAGTGGCAAATCCTCTACGGGAAATGCAGTAAGTGGAATGGGAGTAGGGATCAAGGCAAGGGGTAGATCCCCAAATGGAATGCCATTAGTGTGCTGAATGTCGTCACCGAAATTTGGCAGTGCGAAAGGCTGAAAATCATCGTCGTCCGTACTGTCCGTATCAGATGTGTAGACCTCCGGGTCTGAGTGCATCGGGTCATCCGAATCTACTGCCACGGGGTCAGAAACTCCACTCGACGAAGACATAGCGTCTGTAATAACACAATCACAAAGTGCGCACATACATAAATAATAGTCAAGTAAGCATATAAGTCACAACAATGTAAGCAAGTAATCATCCTAGTCTTCCCCAGACTATCCTCCATGGTTTCTAAGACCAACTCCCTGGTCTCTAAGTCCAACCTCCCAGCCTCTAAGACTAAATCCCTAGTCTCTAAGACCAACCTCCTAGTCTCTAAGACTAAATCCCTGGTCTCTAAGACCAACCTCCCAGTCTCTAAGACTGAATCCCTAGTCTCTAAGACCAACCTCCCAGTCTCTAAGACTGAACCTCCCCAGCCACTAAGGCTGAACTCCCTCAGTCTCTAGGACTGAACCTCCCCAGCCACTAAGGCTGAAATATGAATGTTGAACGGTGTATTTGTGCCTTTTGTAAAATGTTTGTGCCCCGGATCTGGACTTTTAGTGTATGCAATGTAAAAATGTTTGAAAACATTTCGTGAGAGCCCTAGTGATCATAGTCTAGACTCGAGAATGAATCCTAATTCGCTATGATCGAGGCTCTGATACCAAGCTGTCACACCCTGGCTTTTGCGGAAGCATGGGTTTATTTGGTGTGACTTTTTAATACCATAGCAACAATCGTAACAATGCTATATGAAAATAAAACACAAGATGTTCATCCATTCATTAAGTTTTGTAATACCATAACATAATTGTCTTGAAACAACTACCCAAATTAAGTTACATCCATGACTTGCCAAAAATGAGTTCATAGTGGACTCAGCAAAAGACCTTAAATAAAACGGGGTTTGGATACATGTGACCCGTCCAGTCAAGGGTTACACCTCACAAACCCTACACCCCTAGATGACATCTTTTATTTAATAAGCAACTTAACGTGCATCACCTGCCAGATCCAATCAATTCCCTGAAATACATGTAGTTTGAAAAATCAACAAAAATTGAGCGAGTTCATGTGTATGTGAGTATGTATAAACCTTTGTAAACGGTGTATGTATGAAAGTCCCTGGTATGTAGCATTAAGGAAAAAGAGATCACCAATGGGTTGCAAAGCCACTGGTATGTGTGAAGTGATGCAGGAAGTACTCAAACCTAGCAAATTTGTACCGGGCTTCGGCTGTAAGACACAGTCACCACTATGGGTCACCCTGACCTCATGGGTGTGGGCTCGCTACACCCAAATAGATCTATAACTCATGTCCTTTGGTCCTACGATGAGGATTAATGGCCTTAAGTTACGCGCCTGTCACTCACATGATGTAAGTAGTATGCCCTCCTTAAGCTCACCATACCATGTATAAAATGTCTTTAATAATTGTAACATGTATTCCACCCCCAAAGTATAAAACTGAAAATAGTTAAAAGAAAAAGGGGGACATGAACTCACAGTACTGCGTCTCCTGTATCGTAACGTCAACTCAAACTTGATCAGCTACCCGACGACCTACAACATACTAATGTCTATTAGACGATTGGGCCGTGCCTTGCCTTTGTATTTATGTTCGAGTTACGATACTTTGATATTATTCCAAGTTTATAACTTATTGTTAAAATAATAATTATTTTAACTTACATTATATTTTTAGGTCTTGAAATAATAGTTAGGCAACTATTCCGTAATCATACTTCTCAAGTATTTTTATGTGCGTATTTCCTTCCCAAGGATGGGGGTATGTATACATGTATTTTGTGATTTAAAGTATTGACATTATATATTTTGAAGTCCCACTCTAGAAAATATATAATAATTTATTTTCAAAATAATATGTCCCAAAATATATATTTTTCCCAAAAATAATATATTTTCATTCTTTGTATCCAAATAATGTTTACCCCAAAATATATTCGTAAACGTATTTTCCGGATTTATAAATATGACGGTATTTTGCTAAGTTACATTATTTTGTCCTAAATAATATAACTAGTTCCCAAATGAACAAATAATCACACAAGCGTTTTAGTATGAAATATATATTCTAAATATATATTTATCCGCTTTTATTTTCGGAAACCCACCTCCGACACTTTGAAGTTTTGTAACAACACTCATGGAGAAGTTTACTTTAAAAGACAATGTTTAAAACATATTTGCAAACACTTGTTAGAAAAATAATTTTCTAAGTCTTGGGATTTTTAGAAAATTTCGCTAGAGTTGCCCCTAAAAACGGAGGTGTCCATGCTAATAAGAATATCATTTTCTTTTCAAATTCAATCAACAACAATCGACAATTTTCTTTTAAACAACTTTACATTATCGAGAGTAAAAACTATATGTGTTACACACTAATCATGAACTTGATACTTTCTGAAAACGCGTAGCAACTTAGTGAAGCTTTTAGTGAAATTAGTTACCTTCTGAAGTGTAGTTATTTCTTTAAAAAATCATTCTCTTACAAAAGTTTAGTGTTTACAACTTGTAAACAATTTTTACAAAGATAAAACTTTTGAACTCTTCTTGTAAATAAAAGCTTTTTACACTTATTTTATTTACAAAAATATGTAAGAGTATGTAAAAGTCATAATCCTTTTAGAAATCGGATCTTGAACTTAGTGTATTTAGAAAAATCATTTGTAACTCTTTGATTTACAAGATCATCAACTCACTAGTTTACTTATATTTCATGAAAAATCATTTTTATTCAAGTTCATGATTAAACTAGAAGGTGGTTATTTGTGTAACACATAACCACTTTCTAGTCTTGTTAAATCATATTTCTAAATATGATTCAACAAGATCCATTTGGTGATTAACCTCACACAACCAAGAATCAACATAAAATCAACAATATGTTTACTACAACATCCTACTACAATATTTCATCTTCATGTTTCATTCATATGTAAACTTTATGTAAGCTTCATGTTTATGTTTCTTGTTCTAACTCTTTTAGTGTTCTTGTTATTTAGTGTCATAAACATAAGTATCATACTACAATTTTTAACTATGAAACAAGATGAACAAGGGTGTAACAAGGACTTACTACTAGCACAATGGCTAGGGTAGAATCTAGTGAAGAAGATGATGAGAAATGATGATGAACAAGCAAGAACAAAGCCCTATTGAAGCTCCACAAGTTGCAACCTCCTTGAATCACATTGTAAGCTTGAATGGAACTTGAAAAATGGGTGAAGTGGGTGGATATGTGGTGGTGATGGTGGCGGTTAAGGGAGGTCGAGAGAGAGGGAGAAGAGAGTGAGGAGAGAGGGTAAATCTATGGAATGATATTACAAGATACACTCTTTACTTATAATGATCTCCATCATATTTTGCTTAGTCATGCAAGTAAATAATCAAATATTATATTAAATTAAATCTTATAGTAGATTGTGAAGTATGTTGGGAATGTTGGGTGGGTCCACTTGGGACCGATTTTGGTTAGGGGGGGGGGGGGGGGGGGCTTGATGTAAGTTTTGTGACTAATAGGTAATTCCAAGTTAGATTTCAAGTATGCACTCATATATGTTATTTATTGGATATTTAGCGGGTGTTAGGGGGTTCGGAGATCATGACTAGCCAAAAATAATAAAACAATGTGTTTGGCAAAAATTTAGTGTCTCGGGTAATGTCCGGTTATCCGGTTAGATACCGTTCCGTTAAAATGTTTAATTAGTCTGCAAAGTGTCTTTTATATATATTTTTTTAACACAATTTATTCCCGGCACTTAGGAAAGCATACAGGACCATTCTGCCATATTTTTGCACCTAACTAGCATATTAAAATGCTGAATTTTTGCTGAAAATGCAGAATTCTGCACTTAAAGTGTGTTTTAGGCACTTCCTGGCACTATAACTATCACCTAGTGACGCACAAAAATATTGTTTGTAAATATTTCTTTATTGCATTACATTTTCTTTATTATAAAATCCAAAAAGATTTTGTGTGTGTTTTAGCATAATTTTTGAAAAAGTCAAAAAGATTTTCGACAACTGATGTTGGAAAACTGATTTTCAAAATTCCGAGTGCTAAACATGATGAGCAACATTTGAGGGGGAGTGTTTGTGTAAATCTAATTGTTTTCGTTAAATCTTACCTTCTTCAAGTGGTTCATCATAGATATTTGAGAGAGAGCCTGAGATGTTGCAATTATATGTTTGTTTTAGTGATTATAAGAGTCATGTGTTGGTGCACAGGTATTTGATATGTGATAAAATTAGAAAATTTATGTCTGGGTTAAGATTGTGCAGGTAGCCAGGTTTCGATATTCTGAAAATCTCTGTTGGAAGAGAGCCAAGTTTCGATCCTGGAAATCAATTCTGAAAGCCTGTGTAGATCAGACAACGATCCTGAAGATGTTACTGAAGAACAAAAGAATGCCAGTAAATCGAGAAGGGGAGTCTGAAGATTGAAAGAAGAAAAAGCCCAGAGACTGATCTAGATTGAAGATGAGAAGACACGGTTTTGCAGTCAGGGTGTATTGGCGACTCCATCAACATCTGAGGGGGAGTCTGTTGGTGCACTACATCTGTTGATTCCGTCTAGGTGTCGAGGATCAGGTCTTATGTCGTATTGTATAGCATAGGGCACGTTTTACGAGAAAACAGGAGTCTGTATAGGTGTTACATGTCTGGTCCGCTCATAGGGACATAGGGAGTCTGGTCCGCTTTTATGGACATGTCTGGTCCGCTTATATGGACATGTCTGGTCCGCTTATATGGACATGTCTGGTCCGCTTATATGGACATGTCTGGTCAGCTTATGTGTACATGTCTGGTCCGCTTATTTGTCAGTCTGGTCAGCTTATATGTACATGTCTGGTCCGCTTTTATGGTCATGTGACACATAAGCGAACCAGAAACTCTATATATAGGTGTCATTAGGGTGGACCTCATAACATGTATGTGAAATTCCACGCCGAAGCTCTGCCGGTGTGAAGATCGAGCTGTAAAACGTTTAATATCAATAAAACAAGCAGTTAGGAAGAAGAACAAGCTACTTCTACTTGCATTTCTTATTATTCCGCATCTGAAACGCAAGAGACAACCTCTGAATGACTCGTTCGGGTCAGCAAACGATCCTACAAGTGGTATCAGAGCTTGGGAGGAGGTTTTCTACAGATTGTAGCTGTATTTTCATCATTTCTTCTCACTTCTACACCTTCTTTTACTGATTCGGAAAGATTTCACGGTCGGAATTTGCTCAAATTTTCACAGCTTGTGCGAAATAGTATCGAGATAAATCCTTGAAAGTTTCAGATCCAAATTCCTAACCGTTTAGGAGAAATCTAAGTTTTTCTGTTCGATTTCGCTGTCAAAAGTGCAGGTTCGCTTTTACGTACAATTTCTGGTCCGCTCCAATGTACAATTTTGATTGCTGGTTCGCTCGTCCGGTCAGCTTGAAGAACAATTTCTGGACTGCTCCAAAGACATCTGGATCGCTCATTTGAACAAGTCTGGTCCGCTCGAACGAACAAGTCTGGTCCGCTCGAACGAACAAGTCTGGTCCGCTCGAACGAACAAGTCTGGTCCGCTCGAACGAACAAGTCTGGTCCGCTCGAACGAACAAGTCAGGTCCGCTCGAACGAACAAGTCTGGTCCTCTCGAACGAACAAGTCTGGTCCGCTCGAACAGACATCATCTGGTCCGCTTCAATGAAAAACATCTGATTCACTTATTTGTTCAGAGTTGGTTCGCTCGTTTGTTATTTGCCTTGAAATACGTGTTAAGTCAGTATGGATTCCGAGTTCTACAACGCATTTGCTTCATCGACTACTCCAGCTTCAATTGCTCAAAACATGAATGCAGAAAATGAAACCGGAACAATGCAAAAACCCCCGAAGCTTATGGGAATTGAAGATTATCATGGATGGAAGAAACGGTTTGAGAATTGGGTTCAGGCGAATCATCTAAAAGCTTGGGAGAGCATCGAAACTGAATATGAGAGGCCAAAGAATACATTGGGAGCTAATAAAATCATTTCTGAATTTACTGAACAAGAGAGGGAAAGTTATAAAGGAGAGAAAATGATGATCAATTTGTTACAACAAGCGATAAAAGAAGATATATTTGTGTTGCTTCAACATGATGAAAATTCTTATTCTATCTGGGAAGCTCTTCAAAAGAAGTTTGAGGGAAGCACTGAAATGTTACAAAGTAAAGCAGCTTTGTTAAAAAAAGAGTTTGAATTGTTTACGTGCATGCCTGGTGAAACAACAAAGAGTCTTATTGAAAGATATTGTCATCTTGTACACACCATGTCACAGTTGAAGATTACAAAAACTCCAGCAGAATGGGTTGAAAAGCTTGCTGACGCGTTACCGCAACATGAATGGGGTACATATATGATGATATTGAAGAATTCCGGACAATTTAAAAGGTTATCGATTGCACAGTTTATCGAGAAGTTGGAGGCACAGGATCTGGAACAGTAGAAAATTGCTAGAATGAACAGTTCAACTCATCAACAAGATATTAAATTGTACTATAAAGGAAATGTTCAAACTGCTGAAGTCAGTCCAAAGATACAAACTGCATTTAGTGCTGGAAATCAGTCTACACCTAGCAGTCAAGGATCAGTCAACACTAGTGGGTTCTCTACGGTGAATCCTCCAAGTGTTCAAAGTTCATCTGCTGGAAATGGTCATCTAATTCAGTGCAATGTGGCTTTACATCTTCAAAATGGTCAAAATTATTCTGAAGAAGTTGTAAAGCATCATATGGGATTATTGGTCACTGCGTTAGAGTCTTATGAAGGGTTGATTGCCGGAAGAATTGGCAATCCGATGCTCACAAAGGAAGATTATGACCAAATTGATGCAGAGGAGCTGGAACTGATGGATATTAAATGGGCATTGGCGAGTGTTTTGAGGAGAGCAAAAAAGTTTAGATTAGTTACCGGAAGAAATGATTTCTTGGATGCAAATCTTTCTAATCTTGGATTTGATAAATCTAAAGTTGTTTGTTTTCGTTGCAGGGAGAAAGGCCACTTTGAAAGGGAGTGCAAGAATCAGGAACCAAGAGGAGCAAAGGAGTCTGCTGGGAAAGATGATTATTATCGAAAGACCATTTATCAGCAAATTACTCACCAACCGCATCAACAAAAGGAACCTCAAACGGCACATGGAAGAATGATCGAAGATGCAAACAAGAAGGCTTACTATGGCATCATGGATCAAGATGACGAGAAAATGGCTGATGGTTTTAGCTGGGACAAGTACATTCCAGCTGATCCTAATGTTAAAGCTTTTATTGCTCAGATTGTGCAAAGGCCAGAGTTGGTGAAAGAATGGATGGCTGTGTTATCTGATGATGAAGAAAAAGATGAAGAATCTGTTTCCTCTGAAAACAGTTCAACAGATAACAGTGATGATGAAGAGCTTGAACAAATAAATGTTGGAAAAACTCATCTATCTTCTGACAGTTTTGAATTTTATTTTGCAGAAAAATTGAAGAAATTAAAAGAGAGGAAAGCTGCAAAAGAATTGAAAGAAGTCAAAGTGATTGAGAAAATTGTGGAAGTTGAAAAGAAAGTTGAAGTTGAGAAGATTGTCGAAGTCACAAAACCCTGTCTTACTTGTTTAGAGTCATGTAAACAATGTATAGAAAAAGATGAGAGGTTTAGTGAGTTAGAAAAGTTGAAAGTAAAGTTGTTGTTTGATGTAAAAAATTTGAAACAGTCATATGATGTATTGAACAGAACTGTGAATAGTCTGGAAAAGACTAACTCTGAAAGAGAGAAAGCTTTGAAGATGTTGAATGCTACTATGATGACAAAGCAGAAAGAGATTAACATGTACATAGAAGAATGTGCAAAGAGGAAGAAAGAGTTGGAGAATGAAGCAGCTGAGAATGAAAGAATCAGAAGATTGCTGCAAAGTTACAAAGGTTGTGACTACGTAATGGATAGAATTTATCCAACAGTTGAAGGTTTCGAGGCATTTAAAGATGAAGATAAAACCAAAAAGCTAAAGGAAAAGGATACTGGTAAGAAACAGGGTGTCTGTTATAATAAGTGTCCTCCTCCGATTTGGGAAGGGTATTAGTCTAGAAAACCTAACGAGGAAGAATTAAAAAAGGCAGTCAATATAAAGTTGGAGTCCGAGATAACCGATGTTTTACCGGATAGTATTGACGTCACACGTTCACAGCGTTCGACACAGATCATGAGTCAGAACTGATAAAACGAGTGGTCGATCAGGTGTTGGATAAGGATGAGGAGTCAGAGTCAAAGTCCGAATCCCAAAGTTCGTGTCAGTCAGTCAGAAGTTCGAGTTCGTCTGTCAAGAATTCAAAATCGTCGGAAAAACGGGTTTATAGTAAAGATTTTTTATTGTCAAAATCTAATTTGAATGATGAAACATTTGAAGTTGTATATACTTTGAATGATTCTGACAAATTATATTTTGATAAAGAGTTTCCAATAAGAAGTGTTCGTTTTGACATGATCAAAAAGGTTTTCAAAATGACAGAAATTAGTATTTCTGAAATAAAAGATTTAAATCTTACTGAAAAACCTAAAAAATACACTTCAAGAGTTCAACAGCGGATAAACAAGAAAAAGGGTTACAATTCTGGTTCTGGTTTTCAAAAGAAATCAAACCACAATCGTAGCTACAAAAAGAAAGGACTTGGTTTTATTCCACCTGAAAACTATAAAAATGAAAAATATGTTCGAGATTTTAAATCAAAAATGACATATGTTGCAGGAACTAGTCATGAAGAAGAAGCAAAGAGCTCATTCTGGAAACAGTCAAACAAGGAGTTTCTTGCTGAAAAGATGAAGAATGGAGCTTTTCAAAGGAAAGAGACAAGAACTTGTTACGGATGCAATGAAGTTGGTCATATTGCATGGAACTGTCCGAAAGCGACTAACAAAAAACAGGGAGTTTCTGGAAAACTGAAAGAAGTTATTGTTGATAAAACTGAACCACTAACTGAAAAATTTAAAGTTTTCAAAAATTCAATATATGACGTTGGTGAGTGTTCGAAAAGGTTTTACAAGAAGAAGGGAAATCTTGACAATCAAGCTTGGGTTGTTAAGAAATCAGAAGTAAAATCTGGCGATGAATCTGATTCCACAAAATCAGAGGAGCCACAGTTTGATAAGAGTGATGAAAATTCAGTTCTTTCAATGGATGATGAGAACTTTCCACCATTGAGGACTGAAAATTTTAAAAGGAAAACTGGAAAATCTGAAATCTCAAATTAGGGTTATTCTGAGAAGGATAACTTTGATGTTGAGAAAGCGTTTAATGGGAAAGTTAAAAAGATTTTCGGAAAAATGGTCGATGGAAAAGTAAAAGGGGTAAAGGAGTTTTATGCTAAAAAGAAAGCAACTTACACTCCAACTGTTTCTGAACTGAAAACACCCAAGGCTGGTCAGGCTTGGGTGGACATTTTCTTTGCTTAAAACACCTGACTTGCCGGAGATCCCAAGTTTGTAATCGTGGATCAGGAATCGGCATCTTTCATGTTTAATAAAGTTCTTTTGAAAATTCTTAAAATTGTTAAAACTCTACAGGTTGAGTGACTACGCCGGAGCTTCCAGGTTGGTAAGTGCGAAGCAGAAATCGGCATCCTGATTTGTAAAATAGTAATGTAGACGTAACATTCCTACAAGTGGTATTGTGTGTTTTTACAAGTGATTTTTTTACAATTGATTTAGAGGTTGCTTGAATGCAAATGGTAAATTAGGGACATTAATTTGTACTTGATTTACTATATATGACAAGAGACAATATGATGAACCACATCCCCAACTTTACAAGTGGTAAAAAACAAACTTATTTTCCAGAAAAATCATTTTGATTAAAACAAACTTAAGTGTTTTGAAATCTTAATGAGAAAATGGTTTGTTGTGAGGGGGAGTTCTGATTGTTTATGCCAAGTGAATGGCGAATTGAGGTGATTCGATATTAGTTGTCACGTTATTGTACAGTTTGTTTTCAAATTTCCTAAAATGTGTTTGCATTTTAGGGGGAGTAGAAAATTTTTAGAAAATCCAAAAACATTAGAAAATTTGAAAAATACAAACCATGATAAAATCAAAAATGAGTTTCGTTGTGATAAGAGGAAATGATAGTATATCAGTAGACTGTCACAACATGCTAAAGAAATGAAATGTTAAAATGTGATAAACAATCTCACTGCGGATATGCCAGTAGATTTTTGCACATTTAGTAGATTGTGATGAGATATAAATCTAAATTTCAAACTTGCTTATATCGTGGGGAAACATCTCTCGGATATATGGGTAACCCCCGAAATCTTGTTTGAAAGGTTTCATAATCTGATATACTAGGTCTTTATACTCAATGATGTCTGGGGTATTATTCCGGGACTTCTGCTGAACGGTGGTTCTGACCTAGTCCTTGGATAATACTTTCCGCAATGCTTGAAACATAGCATAAACCCTCAGCATGCTGATGAAACAATAAAATTGATAGTTGCTGCTGTTGTAGTTAAAAGATCCTCTATAGGGGACATACCGAAAAGTCGAAGCCGATATCTCTCTGCGTATACGGAAGTATCGACCTGAGATCCCTCGGCCCTCGCATTACCTAATTTATATACAGATATCATTTGTGTCATAATTACCTGTAAGACTGATTATTGGGATCTGGATACGGGAGTATATTCTGAGGTGGGACACGCGATTGAGTTTAAGTTTCTAAGACATTAATATCGTATCTCGAAACAGTTGAACTTTGTGTGAAAATTTAAGTGGACTAATATACTGATAATCTAGGTGAATTGTTTAGAACTTAAAATGAAATGAAGCTTAACGGTGTTAGTGATTTGTCTCATAAACTGATATGATCCTCTTACACGAACTCACAAAAATATTGTTTGTAAATATTTCTTTATTGCATTACATTTTCTTTATTATAAAATCCAAAAAGATTTTGTGTGTGTTTTAGCATAATTTTTGAAAAAGTCAAAAAGATTTTCGACAACTGATGTTGGAAAACTGATTTTCAAAATTCCGAGTGCTAAACATGATGAGCAACATTTGAGGGGGAGTGTTTGTGTAAATCTAACTGTTTTCGTTAAATCTAACCTTCTTCAAGTGGTTCATCATAGATATTTGAGAGAGAGCCTGAGATGTTGCAATTATATGTTTGTTTTAGTGATTATAAGAGTCATGTGTTGGTGCACAGGTATTTGATATGTGATAAAATTAGAAAATTTATGTCTGGGTTAAGATTGTGCAGGTAGCCAGGTTTCGATATTCTGAAAATCTCTGTTGGAAGAGAGCCAAGTTTCGATCCTGGAAATCACTTTTGAAAGCCTGTGTAGATCAGACAACGATCCTGAAGATGTTACTGAAGAACAAAAGAATGCCAGTAAATCGAGAAGGGGAGTCTGAAGATTGAAAGAAGAAAAAGCCCAGAGACTGATCTAGATTGAAGATGAGAAGACACGGTTTTGCAGTCAGGGTGTATTGGCGACTCCATCAACATCTGAGGGGGAGTCTGTTGGTGCACTACATCTGTTGATTCCGTCTAGGTGTCTAGGATCAGGTCTTATGTCGTATTGTATAGCATAGGGCACGTTTTACGAGAAAACAGGAGTCTGTATAGGTGTTACATGTCTGGTCCGCTCATAGGGACATAGGGAGTCTGGTCCGCTTATATGGACATGTCTGGTCCGCTTATATGGACATGTCTGGTCCGCTTATATGGACATGTCTGGTCCGCTTATATGGACATGTCTGGTCAGCTTATGTGTACATGTCTGGTCCGCTTATTTGTCAGTCTGGTCAGCTTATATGTACATGTCTGGTCCGCTTTTATGGTCATGTGACACATAAGCGAACCAGAAACTCTATATATAGGTGTCATTAGGGTGGACCTCATAACATGTATGTGAAATTCCACGCCGAAGCTCTGCCGGTGTGAAGATCGAGCTGTAAAACGTTTAATATCAATAAAACAAGCAGTTAGGAAGAAGAACAAGCTATTTCTACTTGCATTTCTTATTATTCCGCATCTGAAACGCAAGATACAACCTCTGAACGACTCGTTCGGGTCAGCAAACGATCCTACACTTGGCTCATACCGGCCTCAATAACATTGTCTGTCTATGTGCTGGCATTGTCAGCATGTTTCTGAATTATCCGTTCAGTGTGCTAACTGTGCTTTGTGCATCAGGTATGTCACTAAAGTTTGTGTGTAATAAATGGAGTGACTGTATGAAATATGATGCATATGTATGTATGATACAAAAATCATAAAGCAGTTTAAGTTGTCAGTTGTAATCAAGCACAGTCATTAATCACATAATTAAAATTAATTAATTGTACGGATACCTGTAATTGTGAGGGTTGTCACAATGTATGGGTCTTACGCGGGCCGCATGACCCCCTGCAGCAACAGAAATGCGGACAGATGCCTGTTAAGGCTGTGTAACCGATTTTGAACGCTTGTTTTACATACCAGGGGCTGCCCCAATGGTATTACATGCAATAGGGGCACCTTTAAGCATCATATAACACCTGTAGACTTGCTTGGCATGATCCTAGGTGATCAAAATCACTATATAAGAAGCTCTATTGTTGCAACATTGGACACTTGCATTTCAAAACTTTCACAACTTCCTTTCTGGAGATCCCTGGAGCTCAAGACCAATTCCTAGTGATCATTAGTCATGCATAGGACTTCAGTAAGTGTCCTTAACCTTTATTAATTCAGTTTTACTTAGTTTAATAGTCTAAAGTCAAACAGTCGTAATTAAAGTTTGATTCGTGTTTAATTAAAATTTATCCAGTCAAATCTCGAATTGAAAGTACCTATGAGTTGGTAATTATGTGGGTAATAAACCCTTAAAAGGGTACTCTCTGATTCCCACTCTAACTAGGTCAATTGTCGGGTCAAAGTTAATCATAAGAAGTCAACAGAAAGCTAATTTTCAAATAAATGCATAATTAGCAATGTAGAAGCTATGCAACCTATTTTATCACTAATATAACTTGGTAATTAACATAAGAACATGTCTAAACATGTTCAACCCGACAATATTCAGTTTAGGCTCGGTTCGGAACCGAAAGTCGCATTATTAGACTTTTGCTTTGACTTTCAGTTCTGACCCAATGTAGCATGATTTAGAAATTCCTTAGAGCTTTATTAGGACCAGGTTACATGTTAGTATAACCCTCTGTGGTTATACAACTTGGTTCATTAGTTATCCGATTCATATGCGTGTTTCCGTTATGTGCCTAAATGTTGACCGTTATGCCCTCTTGACCTGAAAATGATATTTTTGAAAATGTGAAAGAATAGAAACCTTTATTACTGATATATAAACATGTCCCAGACTTTTCACATCAGTTTGAGGTCTAGATTAGGAGTTATGCTCAATAGCGTAATTAGAAAGCTTTTTATTAATTAAACGACATAATTAGTATAAAGCCTATCTAAACCCAATTATTGATACCAAACTTTTTATCTACTTATGTAAAATAATATTTTGGGATTTTTGAAGATTTTTATTTATTTTTAGGCTGAGCATAACATAGAGTTATACCTTTGATTCGGTAATTGTCGGTTTTGCCCTTTTGGCCTATAAAATGAGTTTTACAAATCATTTTGATACCAAACCTTTTTCTACTGATCTTATATGATAAATAGAGTATTTTAAGACTTTTGGAATAATAAAATATCAGCTTTCATTATAAAACCCGGAAATCGCTTAAAACCGTCTTTTTACGTGTTTTAAACGCATAGTATGTATTAAAACTATTTTTAATATATAGGACTTGATACCTACTGATATTTTTAGTAAATTTTTATATTTTATCAGTAATCAAAAGTTTTAAACTAAGATTTCCAGATTTGACCTTTTAAGCTTATGTGAAATTCCCAAAATGCCCCTACGGTGCATAGTTTAGTTATAAGAGGTAAATTTCACCTATATACCATACCCTACTGTTATGACATATAAAAATAAATATTTTTACTGATTATATCAGACCTGAAACTCAGATTTACATTTAAACTCTTTATAAGCTTTAAAATTACCAAAATGCCCCTACGAGGCATAGTTTGAGTTTAAATTCATTTTGGGCATATTGGAAGGTATCTTACTGATGTCACAACATATTTAAGGCATATTAACTTAGGAAACCTTTTCATGAATCATTTGGTTACCCATAACGCATTAATCGCGTTCGGTGCGGTTTATGTAACTAGTTTGCATAAATTAGCCGAAACGGGTCAAACCTTATCATTATTGTCTCAAAATCCAGAATGTGTTTAGTCTACCCATATTATACAAGTCTTTAAACTTGTCGGGTCTAAAACACATTCTAATCCGGTCATCGCTTAATCGTGCGTTTTGAACCATTTATCTTCCTTTAAAACTAACCGGTCTAAGTTTAGGCTTAATTAAGACCCGTTAGGAATCTAATAGGTTATTAAAACCTTCGTTCCAGATTAGGAGCCCGGTAAAATCTACTTGCACTCGCTGTTTGTGAATTATACTTACTCGGGTAAATACTCTTAACTTATTTTCCCTATACGGGCTTGGGATATGGTATTATAATAATACCGCTTGGTCGGGTATGTAGTTATTTAAATCGGATTGTGATTAATGCATTTACATAACTCGTTTTAATCTGTATTATTTGGTGTATGGCCTTTGGGGGCTAAATGACCATGTCCCGGATATTCTTGGCATCATTCAAAGAAATGGCCACGACCTAAGCACGGGGTGTAGGCATACACCTGACAATTGCAATATGTAAAAACTGGTAATCCACTTAAAGGAATCAACCTTGTGGGCATTATACCTGTGGCGTGTCAGTTAATCTTGTCTGGCTCTTCTAACCAGCCCTGACGGACGACAAATAAGTAAAACTGTATACAAGATTATTTTTAAATAATTGTCCCAGGTTATAAAAGATATTTTGTGTCGTGTTCATTCAAACTAATTTTCTTAAACTCTTTTCAAAATGAGTCAGTTAATTGTATTTACCAGTGTAAACTGACGTATTTTCCAACAAGGCTAAGTGCAGGTACTAGACGAAATAGGCTGGCTACTCCTGGCATCATTAATCAAGTCTTGCAAGCTCTAGATGTTAAAGTCTATTGAACAATGATCTTTTATCTTTTGATCCACCTGTGGATCCTTTACAGTCCATTTGTAATACTTTGATATTACTATTTATTCGGTTTGTAATGTGATTCATCTTTTGCTTCCGCTGTGCATTTAAATTGTGTTGTTTGACTATGATGATATCAACTACGTCACGATACTCCCCACCGGGCCCACCGGTAATACGTGGAAATTCGGGGTGTGACAACATAGTTCCCCTCTTTTACTGTTTTCAAACATTTTGGGGTGAAACACATGTGCCTACTTGGTACTTTCGTGTTTTTCATGCTTTCATAACATATACTGGCTATGTTCAAGTACACATATAGTACATGATTTCATTAAGTTTTCCTATGTATGTTCATTTAGCATGCTAGCACATTGATTTTCATATATTACATTTTGTTGCATATGTTCATCCAGCATATGTACACATTGTTTTACATGTCTACTTGGTATGTTCTTTTAGCACATTTAGTACATTGTTTGACCCATTTGGAACTGTTTGATCTATGTGAATTATTTGAACTGTTTGAACCATTTGGAACTGTTTGATCTATGTGAATTATTTGAACTATTTGAACCATCGGGTTTGGGAAGTGATTAGGTAACGGGGCGGGTGTAATGTGATAAAAGCATGGTGTATACGCCGCTGGTACTTCCAATATATAAGTGCTTTCAACACATTATATTTCGTTGCGTTATCGAGATCATTTGGACAAATGTTATCAAAACGAAAAGTTACATTACAAGGTTTTTCTAACAATATAAACCATTCGAGTTTTATTTCAAAAACGATTTACAATCTGGGTTTACATAAACAAATGTTTTGAGTTAAGATTCATGGCATCGAGGTTTTATAATCTATAACTAATATGCTTTGACTTGGTTATTTCAATTTACAATATAAACATTTTACAAAACTTGGTTTTCTAAATATCAATAAACAAAGTTGTTCGAATTATTTTCAACATGTAAACGAGCCATGAATCCGACAGTCACATAAACTCGCCGGCATTTTTATGCTGACATATTTTCACATATGTTTCAGGTACCTTATTTGATGATGTTTGATGATGATATTGGTGCATGCTCACATAGGAATGGACGAGGCCTTAGTGACTTAATAACAATAAAAGTCAATCTGTACATATTTTGTTTCTAATTTCAATACAATTTAATAAACTTAATTCAATAAAACGAAACTTTAAACCATGTGTTGTGAAACAATGATTCTGTTACGACACTCCCCGACGTTTCCGCCGCGATTTGTTGTTTTAACGCGGTCGGGGTGTGAAAGAAAAGTTGGTATTAGAGCTCATGGTTATAGGGAATTAGGTTATTAGTAATGCTTTGACCTAGTCTATAACCTTCCTAGGACCCTAACACAAGATTCTTGTGTTTAGATCTTAAAACAATACCATCACTTATCCTTAGGTGCCAACCACAACAAAAACACAAATTTCAAAATCCGCTTTGAAAACCAATCATCTGTTCTAGGATGATTTATTATAAGATTTTGAACCTTCAACGTTTTCAAAATCTCGTCAAAGTTTGGGTCTTATTAATGTGAACGCTTGCAATCTAGAAGGGTGGGTGCCTGTATCCTGAGTTTTCTGTCTAAGGCTAGAGTGTTCATACAAATCCACATAATTGGACCAATCACTCTTACCTGGGAACTCTTGGGGTGAGTGTTCACTTATAGGCTAAAGCATGTCTTCGCGATGCTTTTTGAGGACCTATTTACTTTGTTCAGCCTTTGTGCGTTGTTTGTTTGCCTCATGGTATGAACAAATGACCATCATCCATGCCTTTTTGGTCGGTAATTGTAACGTTCTATTCTTACCCAATGTCATTTCACTTGTTTTCTCTCATGTTTCCTCTTTTAGAATGCCTCCTCGACGTGACAGTCAGATGCCTAATGACGAACTGGCAGCTATCATTACGCAACAAATGGCTGCTGTACTCCCAAACCTCATTGCTCAAGTTAACCAAGTCTACAATAATAAGAACAATGCCCCATGTAACTTCAAAACGTTCAACTCAGCTAAGCCATCAAAATTTTCTGGGTCTCAAGGAGCAACTGCACTTCTAGAATGGTTCGAGAGTCTAGATAGCACCTTCAGACATGTTCAGTGTCCAAACAAGCAAAAGGTTGAATTCGTATCTAGTGTCTTTGAGAAACGAGCTTTAGCATGGTGGATTGGTGTGACGAGAGATAGGGGTGCCGACGTGGCACTGGCTCAAACCTGGGAAGAGCTTTGAGCTCTAATGGTGAGGGAATTCTGTCCTCGTCATGAGAGTAGGGCATTGGAAAGGGAATTCGATGATATTAAGCAAGACAGTGGTGAGCATCGAGCTTACATGGGCCGTTATGAGGAACTAAGTCTGTTATGCCCGAACATGGTTACGCCTTTGGATAAGGCAATCGAAAAGTACATTGATGGCCTCCCTAACTCTGTACAAGACATTGTTACTGGTAGCAACCAAACTACAGTTACACAGGCCATTGAGCTATCCGTTACCTTGACTGAATCTCAGATCAGGAAAGGTAAACTTTTCCGAAAGGGTGATAAGAAACCGACCGATGAATCAAAATCAAAGGATGAGCAGACTGAATCCTCCAAGAAGTCAAAGAAGCGAAAGGCTTCTCAGAACTTCGCCGTGGTTGCCCACAATGTTCAAGCTGTCCCCAACCAACCAGCTCAACCCCCTGCTAGGAAGCCATACAACGGAATTGCACTCTTGTGCAACCAATGTAACCTTCATCATCATGCTAGTGTGAAGTGCCGCAATTGCCAAATTTCTGGACTTATAGGTCATACAGCGAGGGTTTGCCGAGCTGCAGCTGCACCAAATCAAGCCGACAACAATCCTGCTCAAGCTCGTTTTCCACAAGGTTCTTGCTACAACTGTAGCGAGATGGGCCATTTCCAAAAGAATTGCCCAAAGCTTGCTAATGCAAATCCAGCGCAGGGATGAGCATTTGACCGACTGGAAGACGATGCTGTTTTGAAACAATCGAGCCTTATGTATTATTTTCTTTTGTTATCAAGATCTATGAAGCAGTTGTTTTTGGTTTATAAATAAATCTTTTATTTACATTGCAATGTACAAATGTGGTTACATGTATCCCCTACGATACTGATGATCAAGGAACCGTATTCCTTGTAAAATAACCTACTTCCAAAATCTTCCATTTTATGATCACTTGCGATCTCCACGAAAATCCTAAGTACCCGTTTCTTCCAAGTAAACGAAGTACAAGGCGCAAGTTACAACTCTGGACGAATACCCAAAGTACCACTATAAATCCTTAATAGGGTACCTAAGGGTATTTCCGTACGTCCTTAATTGTTGTGTACCTTAAATCGAATGTTATGATTCCTTGTAATTAAAATCAAATTCTTATAAGAGCATCCTATCTTTACAGATAGATTCTTGAGGATGTTGAAGTCCATCGACTGGGTTCCTGGTGTACCTTGAATACCCATGTTCAAATCAACAACAAGTTAATAACAATTAATAACAAATTGATAACAAATTAATGACCAAGAAAACAATTATGTGCTTATGTGTTTATGTGTTGACCTAATCAAAGTTATCTCGAGCTTGTTCAAATTTTATCCCCTTCACATTATAAAACAAACTGTGCGAACTGTACAAGGAATTACGTAATTATGGATGCATAAATAATTCTGGAATATAGTGCACAGAAACCACAACGAGTTTTGTCATGTATCTAGAGTTAACTCTATTCATTTCAATTTCTGATGAAGCACCGTTGAGGAAAAATGAACTAGCTATTCATTTTTCACTTCTGAAAGAATATCCGTTGAGGGAAATGAATATCCTTTTAATTATCCTTTTAATTATTCCTTCATTTCCATTTCTGACAAAGAACCCGTTGAGGAAAATGAAGCATCCATTCATTTTCGCTTCTAAAGAATATCCGTTGAGGGAAATGAATATCATTTTGATTATTCCTTCATTTCCATTTCTAACGAAGAACCCGTTGAGGAAAATGAAGCATCCATTCATTTTCGCTTCTGAAGAATATCCGTTGAGGGAAATGAATATCCTTTTAATTATTCATTCATTTCCATTTCTGACGAAGAACCCGTTGAGGAAAATGAAGCATCCATTCATTTTCGCTTCTAAAGAATATCCATTAAGGGGAATGAATATCCTTTTGATTATTCCTTCATTTCCATTTCTGACGAAGAACCCGTTGAGGAAAATGAAGCATCCATTTATTTTCTCTTCTGAAGAATATCCGCTGAGGGAAATGAATATCCTTTGGATTATTCCTTCATTTCCATTTCTGAAGAAGAACCTGTTGAGGAAAATGAAGCATCCATTCATTTTCACTTATGAAGAATATCCGTTGAGGGAAATGAATATCCTTTTGATTATTCCTTCATTTCCATTTCTGACGAAGAACCCGTTGAGGAAAATGAAGCATCCATTCATTTTCGCTTCTAAAGAATATGCATTGAAGGAAATGAATATCCTTTTGATTATTCCTTCATTTCCATTTCTGACGAAGAACCCGTTGAGGAAAATGAAGCATCCATTCATTTTCGCTTCTAAAGTATATCCGTTGAGGGAAATGAATATCCTTTTGATTATTCCTTCATCTCCATTTCTGACGAAGAATCCGTTGAGGAAAATGAAGCATCCATTCATTTTCGCTTCTGAAGAATACCGAGGGAAAATGAATATCTTATTGTATAATCCTTCATTCCCACTTCTGACGAAGAACCCGTGGAGAAAAATGAATCATCCATTCATCTTCGTTTATGAAGTATATCCACTGGGAAGTGACAAGAATTGTGCCTTGCATATCTTTGATAGGTTACACTACGCAAATAGATGACACCCTAGATTCCATGCAAGACAATTATTTAACACAACGTCACAGACAGACTCCTACGAATAAATTTCGGGACGAAATTTCCTAAAGTAGGGGAGACTATGATATCTGTGCATCTACGACCATCAAACAAATACCAAATCAATGAAATATTGTGTTTCATACTTGGGATTTGTATACATATGTGTATCATTTGAACATATCAATTCTTGTTCAATTTCGAGCTTTAAATCGCTTTCTGGAAGGTTATACGCGAACCGATGCGTAAACGTAATCAGTTTAACGCGACAAACATTCCGGAATAGTGAAATAGGCTTAACATATCTTAAATAACCTTTACATATGTGACATCTGTGCCTCCACGGTCATCACACAAATACCAAATCAATGAAATATTGTATTTCATACTTGGGATTTGTATAAATATGTGTTTCATATGCACATATCAATTCTTGTTCGATTTCGAGCTCTAAATCGCTTTCTGGGAAGTTATACGTGAACTGATGCGTAAATGTAATTAGTTTAACGCAACAAACACTCTGGAATAGTGACATGGGCATAACGTACCTTAAATAACTTTTACATAACTTAGAAATAAGTTTTGAAGGCTTTGGTGTGGCAAAATCAAGTTTATTCGTTTACAGGGGCTAATTTCGACAAACTGCGAAAGTATGCCGATTCTTACTGTAACTGTGACAACTATGTTTTGTAAGCATCGTATAATGTAAAACAATGATGCTTATCAATTAAACAATGTCATTTGGTGTTATTATATGTGTTATTGTGTTTGATGACTTTACAAATTGATTCGATTCCGATTTCAAGCTTTAAATCACTTTCTGGAGGGTTATACGCAAAACTGGTGCATAAACGCAATCAGTTTAACACGACGTACACTCCGGAACTATGATGTAAGCTAAACATACCCTAAATATCCTTTACATAATTTAGAAATAAGTTTCGAAGGGTTCGGTATGGCAAAAACATGTTTATTTGAACTAAAGAACTATTTACGACAAAATTGCGAAACTAACGTTGGTGACCGCCCGGATAATATTTAAATCCCAAAAATATTCTGTTATGGTTAAAATTTTATTTTAATCGGGTTCGTGATGAAAAATAAATTAAAACGCCTAAAAACGTTATTTTTCAAGATTAAGCGCGTACTGTGTGTTTCTGCGCGACACGGTGATTCTACTGCAAAACGCGGAGAACACAGCCAGTCCTTGCAACTGAAATTTATTTTAGTAATATTTTGGCGAGTTTATTTTTGTAGTATAATAAAAATAATTTAGAACGCCATAAACCGGGATTTAAACGCTAGATAAAATACCCGGTATCCAGTTAAACACCCGTTTTAGCCTACATATGACATGTTTATATAAAAAATTACATTTTGGCCCCTCCCCCATTCAAATTTTCGGTCATCTTTATGTGGCCCCACCAAATATTTTGTAAGATTATGAAAATATTTCATTTCATTTGATTTGTGTGGACAAGTGTAAGTGCATGCCCACTTCATATCTTTCATACCTTCCTTATAAGCCCACAAGATCACTCAACATCTTCACAACACTCAATCACTCCTCTCTCTCCTCCCTCTAAACCGTACCCCCTCTCTCTCTCCATCTTCATCTTTTTGCAAGCTTTGTTTTTCACATTCAAGTCCTATTCCAAGCATGTTTCAAGTGGTGTGAAGATCTAAGGTGATTCCAAGGTGTTGTCAAGTGATTACAAGCTTCCTATCATCAAAATCTCATCCTACAACCTACTTGAATCTTGAAGGTATAACATTATGTTTAAATCATACTTTGATTCTTGGTTATTCTTGATGATTTGGAGTTTCTCTTGATGTCACACCCCGACCGCGTATAACATGCAACCGCGGCGGAAACGTCGGGGAGTGTTGTAACAGAATTAATTGTTTCATAACCATGGCATTCAAAGTTGTACTTTATTTATAAACATAAGAGTTACATTGTCTTAAACAGGAAATAAAGAGTTAAGAACATAACTAAACTAAGTCTATCTTCATTTTATGTCTCTAAGGCACAGGTCCGCCCTAGTGTCACGATCATCATCCTATGGAAATGCTCCTGAAAACACATGTGAAAATACGTACGTCAGCATAAAAATGCCTGTGAGATACATAGGTTTAGTGAAAATAGGATTCATGACTTATAAGTTTAGGAAAAATTGTTTAATAACAGTCAGTCATGAACCTTGTAAGTTGTTTTGTTTTGTAAATCATTAAAAAGCAATGATATGTATAAATAAGAGAATAATGTAAGGTTAAATGAATAACCAAGTAAGAATGAGTTTGTATAAGATGAGTTGTTTTGTAAATCAATGTCTTGTGAAAATAAGTTGTTTATGTAAAATGTAATATGTCAAATATTGAAATGATTTAAATAACGTTACGATATGTAATATTATACAAACACTTATATATAGGAAGTACCAGCGGCGTATCCACCATGTTTGTATTATATTACACTCGCCTCGTTACTCGAATCATTTACCCAAACCAACCATTAATGTAAATTGGTCATGTATAAATGAATTGTCATGTGTTAATGTGTAAACCATATTGAAATGTCTATGTCCAATGTAAACCACTAAATGTGTATATAAATGTCAAAATGTTTATGTTAACGTAGATCATGTAATGTTTACCCAAAAATATCATGTATGGTAAGTGAAATATATCAACTAAACCATATGTAAAATGCACAAAAACAAGGTATTGAAGTAAAACATGGTTTAAATCAAAGTTATGTTTTGTGGAACAAATGCATGCTATACTGTTACAAACACTTATGCGGTATTGTGAAAATGCATACATCCAAGCCTTGAGACTGTGGCGATAAACCCTTAAACAAATTAAAGGTTTATCTAAGTTATGTATATCGAATTCGGTCATTCCTTCCAATCCAAACAAACCCAGGATTTCAGGAACGGGAGTTGTCAATTCCTATGGTACCACTACCTACTAACGAACGGCGTAGCTAATGTTAATGAATGTATTGTTCCATTGTAAACAACCCAAATGTCATAACAAAATGTAAGCATGTGATGAAAACAACTGTACTAAGTACGCACACAATGGGCATACATAGCATGAAATGTAATGTAAAACAATGTACTAAGTATGCACACAATGGACATACATAGCATGAAATGTAATGTAAAACAATGTACTAAGTACGCACACAATGGGCATACATAGCATGAACATGTAATGTAAAACAATGTACTAAGTACGCACACAATGGGCATACATAGCATGAACACAATGAAATCATGTACTATAAATGTACTAATGAACATAGCAAGTATACGATACGAAAGCAGGAAAGCACGAAAGTAACAAGTAGGTACATGTGTTTCACCCCAAAACAGTTTGGAAAACAGTAAAAGAGGGGTCTATGTACTCACTTGAGATTGCTCAGAAGTCCTAAGATAACCACCAAGCAATGCTAGAGATCACGGAAATCAAACGGCACCTAATATAGGTAACTATGTTAATAAACCGGACCTATATCGAAAGATCGGGTAGCATGAGGGTTTGTAAACCAAATGAGTGTAGGAACTCATGTAATATGGTTTAACAAAGTCTACATACTAAAATGAAACTTAACCTAAGTGCTTACGCCCCATTACGACCCGTTTAGGTAGCTTATGCTACTTTAACGCGTCGTTCGCGTAAAACGCGTTCGGAACGCCTAACTAGTCCTATGACAAGTAAAATATGCCTTAACATATCTAATATTGTTACCAAATCAGTTTAGATACCAAAAGTTATGTTACATATGCATAAAATGAATTTTGGTGTAAAAAGGGCATTTTGGTAATTTACCTAAGGCATATAAACTACCTATCATACAACTACTTAAACGAAGCGACCATAAGGTATAACCTCGGAAGGTTATTCCCTACATGCTTTGGTCACCTAATGTGTTTGGTCGGATCCTAATGATCGACCAAATGGGTCGGGTTCGAAGGTATAAGCGATTTATTAGATCGCTTACCCTTACGACCTTAGACAACGTGGTAATCATTAGGCATAGTCACAAGGGACTATAACCATCGTGATTACAATCACGTTGCGAAGTTCAAATGAACTTCGCATTGACCATAAACTGGTCAATACAGAAAGTCAAACAAAGTTTGACTTTCGGACTCGAAAAGAAATAAAAGAACGAAGGAACACTTACGAAGGGTCCCCGAATGCTAATCTAGATCAAAATAGCTCTGGTATGAAACAAAGGTTTCAACTTAGAGCATATTAGATCAGATTCTTGTGAGGAAAAGTGAAGGGTGGAGGTGGGTATTTATAGTTTTCGGTTCACCGTTAGGATCATTTCTTGGAAAAGGGGGCCCGATCTAAGTCGTACACTTGTTGGAAAATTGTGGTAACTCATTTGCCATCCACCATAAGAGTTTGACACTTGGCACTTGGCCTTTGGAGAGTGTTAAGGGCTGTTAACAGTTGAAAAAAAAACATTTTGCTGCATCTGGCCCCTACTTACGGACCTAGTTTGGCAGATTTACAGTTTGTCCCTGCAACCTCAAAACTTGGTTTTCGATGCGTTTTTGACACATTTAAGCCCCGTTAACCCTATTTCAAAGCTCTAAAATGAAGTTAAAGAATAGGGAACTTAAAATGTGTTCAAAAATATCTCGGGTGTCGGTTCGTTTAGCCGTACGGTTACGTTGTTCGGTTAATTACGACGGAATGCGCATAAGCGCGAAAATGATCCAAATGGCGTGAGGAATGGATTTTTCTTATGAAAAACACTAAAATAAAATATTTTAGTGCTTACATAAATTTTTGGATGTCCGGATGTATTTAGAACGTAAGTTATGCGCGAAAATGCAAACTTGTGCACTTTTTTGACGCTTTTAGTCCCTGAATGACCCCAAAAGTTTATTTTAGCATACCAAACCCCTCAAAGCCTATTTCTAAGCTATGTAAAGGGTATTTATGGTATGTTTAACTTATGGTCATGTTCCGGAATGTTCGTTACAGTTCAAATTGGCATACTTTCGCAGTTTGTCAAGTTTAGTCCCTGTAAGCGAATTAACTTGTTTTTGCCATACCAAAGCCTTCAAAACTTATTTCTAAGTTATGTAAGGGTTATTTAAGTTATGTTAAGTATATGTTGATGTTCCGGAGTATTTGTCGCATTAAACTGGCTATGTTTACGCACCAGTTTGCGTATAATTCTCTAGAAAGTGATATAGAGTTTGAAATTGAATAAAAGTCAAAACATGAAAAATGTAAAACATAACCAAATAAACATTGGGATCAAATGACATTGTTTTATTGATAATGGTACTGTTCATAATGATTACAAGCACAGATGTTACAGTCTCCCCTACTTGTTGAAATTTCGTCCCGAAATTTATTTAGAGGAAACTCGTGGGAAAAGATGCAGATTTTTCGCCTTCATTTGATCTTCGCGTTCCCAAGTAAACTCGGGTCCACGTTTAGCTTCCCAACGAACTTTGACCTAAGGAATGTGCTTACGTTTGAGCCACTTGACTTCACGTTCCATGATTTCCACAGGTTTCTCAACAAATTTCAGTGTTTTACCAACACGAATTTCGTCAAGTGGTATGTGGAGGTTCTCATCAGCTAAACACCTCTTGAGATTGGACATGTGAAAAGTTGGATGAACATTTCCAAGTTCAGGAGGTAACTCAAGTCTGTAGGCTACCTTACCGATTCTTTCGACGATCTTGAATGGTCCAACGTATCTAGGTGCAAGTTTTCCTTTCTTTCCAAATCTGATCACACCTTTCCAAGGTGAGACCTTAAGTAATACTCGATCACCGACTTGAAATTCCAAGGGTTTGCATTTTGGGTCTGCGTAACTCTTTTGACGGCTTCTAGCTGTCTGAAGGATATCACAAACTTTCTTTATCTTGTCAGTTGTCTCTAAAATGAGGGCAGGTCCAGTAAGTTGAGCCTCGCCGATCTCATTCCAGCAGACTGGTGAACGACATTTTTGACCATAGAGAGCCTCGAAAGGAGCCATGTTGATGCTGGTGTGATAACTGTTGTTGTAGGAGAATTTAATTAACTGAAGATGTGAGTCCCAACTACCACCAAAGTCGATCACACAAGCTCTAAGAATATCCTCCAGAGTCTGGATTGTTCTTTCAGATTGACCATCCATTTGCGGATGATAAGCCGTGCTCAGATTAAGTTGGGTCCCCATAGCAGATTGCATGGTTCTCCAAAAATGAGAAGTGAAGCGAGCATCTCTGTCAGAAATGATGTTCAAAGGAACACCATGTCGAGCTACTATTTCATCCACATAGATTTTAGCAAGTTTGTCAGCAGAAAAATCCTCACGGGTTGGCAAGAAATGCGCTGACTTAGTAAGACGATCAACAACTACCCAGATGGCATCATGACCTTTCTTTGTGCGTGGAAGTTTGGTAACAAGATCCATAGTAATGTTTTCCCATTTCCAAACTGGGATCTCTGGTTGCACCAATAAACCCGAAGGACGTTGATGTTCAGCCTTAACCTTAAGACAAGTAAGGCATTTTGATACGTATAAGGCAATGTCTTTCTTCATACCAGGCCACCAATAATGAATACGAAGATCCTTATACATCTTATCTGAGCCCGGATGAATAGAATAACGGGACTTACGGGCTTCATCCATAAGCAAGGTACGAAGATCATCCTGGCTTGGGACCCACAAATGGTCCATGAAGTAATACGATCCATTGTCCTTCAGTTCCAGATCAGGTGTTATGTGATAGGGAAATTCCTTATCCATCAAACCTTGTGAAACACAAGATTGTTGAGCCTGAGAAATGCGAGCTTGGATATCGGATCGAGCTTGAATAACATATTGAACACGTACACAATGAAGCTTAGTACGTTCCTTACGACTCAATGCATCAGCTACGACATTCGCCTTACCAGGATGGTAGCGAATTTCGCAGTCATAGTCGTTTAAAAGCTCAACCCAACGTCGTTGTCTCATGTTGAGTTCTTTCTGATTGAAGATATGCTGAAGACTTTTGTGGTCCGTGAAAACCACACATTTTGTACCGTACAAATAGTGTCTCCAGATCTTAAGAGCGAAGACAACTGCACCCAACTCAAGATCATGAGTGGTGTAGTTTTTCTCATGTATCTTCAACTGCCTCGATGCATATGCTATGTTTTTTCCTTTGCATCAGGACACAGCCAAGACCTAATTTAGATGCATCGCAATAAACGACGAAATCATCATTGCCGTTAGGCAAAGTTAGAACAGGCGCGTCGCAAAGCTTCCGCTTCAAGTGTTGAAAAGCTTCCTCTTGTTTGAATCCCCAAACAAAGGGTTTGTTCTTCTGAGTTAGAGCAGTTAGAGGAACTGCAATCTTTGAGAAGTTTTCAATGAAGCGGCGGTAATAACCCGCTACACCAAGAAAAGAACGAACTTCAGTAGGAGTAGTAGGCGTATCCCAATCCTTAATCGCACTATCTTGGAGGGATCTACATGAATACCTTGTTCATTGATGATATGTCCTAAGAATTGAACTTCTTTAAGCCAGAATTCACACTTGGAGAATTTGGCGAAAAGTTGCTCTTTCTTTAGGAGTTCCAGAGTAAGACGAAGATGTTGCTCGTGATCAGCTCGCGTCTTAGAAAAAATCAAGATGTCGTCAATAAAAACAAGGACGAACTGATCCAAATAAGGTTTACAGACCCTATTCATTAAGTCCATGAAAACCGCAGGAGCATTAGTCAAACCGAATGGCATGACTCTAAATTCATAATGCCCATAACGACTGCGGAACGCTGTCTTGGGAATGTCTTCCTCATGCACCCAAAGTTGATGATATCCGGAACGTAGATCAATCTTCGAAAAATAAGAAGCGCCTTGTAACTGATCAAAGAGATCATCTATGCGAGGTAGGGGATATCGATTCTTGATGGTAAGCTTGTTAAGCTCACGATAATCGATACACAACCTAAAGGATCCATCCTTCTTCTTGACAAAAAGAACCGGAGCACCCCAGGGTGAAAAGCTAGGACGGATAAAACCTTTGTCGGAGAGTTCCTGAAGCTGCTTAGACAACTCTTGCATCTCAGATGGTGCAAGACGATATGGAGTTCTGGCAATGGGATTTGCACCAGGTATGAGATCAATGCGGAACTCGACTTGGCGTGCTGGGGGTAGACCAGGTAACTCTTCAGGGAAAACTTCAGAATAATCCCAAACGACATGAATATCTGAAATAGACTTACCCTTGCCTTTATCTGCTGTAACATGTGCTAAGAAAGCCACATAGTTCTTTCGCAGATACTTCCGAGCTTTAAAACAAGACATGAGCTTGAGACCACCAGACGGTTTCTCACCTTGAACCTGTAGGATCTCGCCTGTCGAAAGCGGCACACGAACGATCTTCTCGAAACAAAGTACCTCCGCGTGATGCTTGGATAACCAATCCATTCCCACAATAACGTCGAAGCTTCCAAGTTGCATAGGCATGAGGTCGATAGGAAAAAGATGGTCGTTAAGATTCAACTGGCAGTTGCGTAGAACAGAATCAAGAACAATGGGTTCACCACTAGCAACCTCTACTGTCAAAGGTTTACCTAGTTTCGTTCTAGACACGCGAAGTAATGGCTCAAAAGATAATGACACGAAACTCTTATCGGCACCCGAATCAAAAAGAACAGTTGCAGGCTGATTATTAATAAAGAACGTACCGTTCACCACATTATCGTCCGCCTGCGCCTCTTGGGCATTCAAGTTAAAAGCTCGCCCTCGAGCCTGAGCCTGATTCTGGTTTGGATTCTGATTCTGGTTAGCTAGCCTTGGGCACCGGTTTCTGTAGTGGGTCAGATCCCCACAGTTATAACAAGCACCTGGTGGGTAGGGTGGTCATGCAGCTTGACCCTGTTGCGGAGCAGCATGCTGAGCAACTTGTTGAGCTGGGTTCTGAACTGCTCGATTCTGAGCAAACCGACAAACATCGGCAAGATGACCTGACTTCCCACAGTTAGTACAGAAACGGCACTGATGTTGCGGCTGATGGTGACTGTTGCATCTATTGCACAAAGGTGCATTCCCTGAATACGACTTATTCGCTAGAGGTTGTGCGGGTTGGTTGGGAGGTGCCTGGTTAGCTTGGGTAGTGACAACATAGTTTTGGGAGGCCTTACGCTTCCTTGCCCTTTTTGATAAACCAGAATCCTTTCCATTCTTTTTTTGACCTTTCTTGCTATCTTCCTTGTCAGACGTGTCACACCCCCAAAATCCACATGCGGAGTATCACCGCTTGGAGGCGTGACTGACCAGGATCAAACCACTAATCATATTGAACAAGCAAGTAATTAATTGTAAAAGTCCAACCAACACAATTAGTGACCAAAACAAACATAGTTTAAGTTATGAGCGGAAGCATAATGTGTAAAACCAAAACGTAGTTTAAATATCCAAAGGTTTAACATGGCACACAACTGTCCATGTTCCACAACGACTCTCCCTTGTGCAAGCTCCAGCTAAGTACCTAATGACCTGCAAGGCATGTAGCAACGAATCAACAACAAAGTTGAGCGAGTTCACAGTTGGTTGTTTAGTTAACTTATTTATTTCATAAATCGTATGTATTCGTTGGTAAACCATGTATCGCGTTAATCCTTGGTGCCAGTCCAGGCATGCGTGCGATGATTAGTGGGGGCTTCCCATGTGTTACAAGACCACGCGTATCAACTGTTACGAAAATATAATATGTGCCCTAAGTCAATGTCTATCAGCATTGACCCTTTGCCCATAGTCCATTAGTACACGCCCGTCCGACTGGCACGGTGTGAGGTTTGTTAAACCTAATAGCGCTATTAACTAATGATCCGCTCGCCCTAGGCCTCGGCGATTAAGTCGATAATTGAGGGAATTCCTTTGATAGAGGTGATGGTCTTAAGATGGTGTACGTAGGCTTTACGTACGTGTCCTTCAATCCGAGGACAGTGACGGGTGGTCCATTGGACAACCCATAATCATGTTAAAAGACGAAATAATCATTCACTTAATCGTGTAATTATCTTGAATTAGATAACTACTGTGCTTATGTTTCAGGTGCGGTTCGGGAGCTTAAAGTGGATAAAATGCAGCTTTGGAGGGTATTAAAGATGAACGGGTCGAGCAAGGAACAAGAGACAAAACAAAGAAGAAATATCAGCATACCACCGTAAATTACGGTCCTACCGTAATTTACGGTGGACCTGGAATTTGTCTGAAGCTCTACCGTAAAACAGTCTCCATCCACCGTAAAACATATGAAGTCCACCGTAATTTACGGTGGAGCCGTAAATTACGGTGGTAGCTGCGATCAGAACCGTAACTGCCCTCATAAATCAGTTTTTATTGTGTCTTTTCACATGTTCTCATCATTGGACGGTTTTGGAACTCACTAGGGGCGAATTTTGGCTGTCTTGCGTGGTTTGGAACAATTTCTAACATTCGGTTTGTGTTTATGATTCCTATGAACATTAGATTTGTTAGTATGATGATTCACCAAACTATGTCCGGCTAAACTTTTCGGTGATCATCTTAGGTGAAGGTTTCTATTGAACTTTTGTGTGTTTATTTCCGAATTTCTAGAATGATAACTTGCGTTGCTTGAATATCATGGTGTATGTTTAATTGCTTGTAACTTGTTAATTGATATTGCAATTTCTAGTCTCAATCGTACGTTCTTGGTGCCGTTGGCAATCGAGATATAACGGGAAGGGTTAGGGTTGGTTATTGATTAATTGGTCATCGGGAAACAACCTCGCGTTTATATAATCCGAGTACTTTGTTCCCTTTTATCACTTCTATTATGCATGCACGAGTTATGTCTATGTAACTCTTTCTAGTTGGAATTACACACAATTGTTTAAAGAAACTGGAACCTAGGATGGTCATTGTTCTCTCCTAATCTGTTTTAAAACCTACATTTGATTTGCCATTAGTTTAATTTAGTTTTCTAAAACAACAATCCAAAGTATTGATCTTTAATTTCTGCAAATTAGGTTAATTGTAGTTTAATTGCAAAGCTATAAAATCAACACACTTTCCGCATACTCCCTGAGTTCGATACCCTATTACCGCTATCTATAGTTGTATTTGGGATTAAATTTGCGTGACCCACGACAATCACGTCAGACAGTAGTAAGTATATCTGTACGTAGGTTTTACATACGTGCCCTTCAACCGAGGATAGTAATAATTTGTTTAATAGTAATAGTTGTACGAGTATGTTTTCATCCCATTCCCAACCCCTGGGAATCCCATGCCTTGGCTAGTGTGAACTCACCTTGGTTTGCTCGGCAGATACACAGAAAGGTCGAATCTAAATGCTAGTGGTCAACCACGTCCTAACATGGTTATTACACAAGTCAGGTTCACGTTCGAGTTAAGCACATAAGTATCACGTAGATAGCAAATAAGAAACACATACGAAACAAGGTAAACATGCAACATCACGTTAACCCATTCAATTTGTGCAACCCGAAATGTTAAGCCCAATAATCAACGGCCCAACCTATTGTGCGATCAGCATACTTTTGCGATCCACAATGGGTTGTGCGATCCCGTCATGCCCGGCCCAGTTATCAAAACAGTCCAACAAGTAAGCGGCCCTATTCTCCCAAGGGGTAGGTTTGGCGTACCAAGGAGACACCTTAGAGAAAATGTGAGGGGCATTGAAGCACATTTTCGGCCGGTAATCACTCAAAACCCTTCACCGGTAGTTATTCCTCACAATGATCAAGGGAGAACATTTGAAGTGAGGACCAACTATTTGCAAAGTTTACCAAAATACAAAGGGTTGGCAATGGAGAAGCCTTACTTTCATTTAGAGGCTTATGACTCAATTTGCAACACTCTTGGGAGTCAAGGGTTCTCGACTGATGACATCAAATTGGTATTATTCCAATTTTCTTTGGAAGATAAGGCGAAGAAATGGTTCTACACGTTACCTTCGGAATCCATATATACATGGGGGGAGATGCAACAAACTTTCTTGGATGAGTTTTACACCGCCCAAAAGACCAACGATGCAAGAAAGGGGTTGAGAAGCTTCCAACAACAACATGGTGAGATGTTTCATGAGGCATTCGAGCGTTTCAATATGATGATTAAAAATTGCCCTCACCATAGAATTGAATTGTGGGAGTTGATGAATGCCTTTCACGAGGGGTTAAGTGCCGAAGATGCACGTGACTTGATGTCTATTACCGGTGGGACTTTTGGAACAAATTATGAGAATGATGATTGGGAGTTTTTTGAAAGCATGGCAACTACATCAAAGAGGAAAGCTCAAGCCTCAAGAAGAGCTCGACCAGCCATTGCCCGATCACAAGTGCACGCCATAGATGATGGTAATGTTCAAACTACTAACCAAATTTATGATGTTTGTGCTTTGTGTAATGAAATAGGTCACGCGGCTGAAAATTGCCAAGGGATGGTGGAAGGGCAATACGAAGAGGTACATGCTATTCAAGGTCAAGGTCAAGGATGGGGTGGTAGAAACTACAACAACATGAATTCAAATACATACCACCCCGGGTTGAGGAACCACCCAAATTTTCGCTATGGGAACCCCTCAAATCAAGCTAACCCGAACTTCCAAGGTAGCCAAGGTAACTTTGGTTCACGCCAACCTTATAACAATCAAAGTGGATATCGAGGCGGGAACAACCAAGGCTATCAAAAGCAATATCAATCGGGTCAAGAACAAGGGGGTTCTTCGGGTGGAAATGAGATGATGGAGATGCTAAAGAGCATGCAAACGGAGATGCAAAAACGGAATCAACTTGATGAAGTCCGAATGCAAAAAGATGAAGTTCGTGACAAAAGCATCCAATCACTAACAACCCAAATGGGCCAATTGGCAACCGATGTGGCTGAATTGAAGAAGAACAAGGGTCAACTTCCTAGTGACACCAAGGTAAATCCATCACACGGTTCGTCAAGAGGTAATGTTAATGTTCATCAGGTTAGTGTTTTGAGAAGTGGAAAAGAGTTTAAAGCTAATTTGTCACCCGAATTAGTTGAGGGGGTGGTTGAGGACATCACGGGTAATGATAGTGATGATGATGTTTCACCGGTTAAACCAAAGGAATTAAATGTTAAAAAACCGGGTTTGGGTGAAAATAAAGAAAGTGAAAAAGTTGAGGGTGAACCGAGTCAAGTCCCGTTTCCATCGGCTTTACTTGACCCGGGTAAGAAAAACTTTATTGCATCAAGAGGTCCCTAAAAAGAAGAATTGTGGGACATGTTCAAGCAAGTTAAAATTAACCTCCCACTCCTTGATGCAATAAAACAATTTCCCGCCTATGCAAAATTCCTAAAAGAATTGTGTACACAAAAGAGGCAAAACAAAAAGAAAATGCCTAAGAGGGTCGATTTAACCGGTCAAGTGAGTGCGGTTTTGAACGGGGAGCTTCCTCCTAAGCTCCAAGATCCGGGCACGCCATTGATTAACATACAAGTTGGTAATTGTCAAATGGCTAAGGCGTTGCTAGATCTTGGAGCCGGAGTTAGAATTTTACCGGGGGGCTTATATGACCAATATGATTTTGGTCCGTTAGCAAGGGTGGAGACAACGGTTGTTTTAGCCGATTTGTCTCATAAGTTACCCCGAGGTATGGTTCAAAATGTCATTGTTAAAATTGATGAATTTTATTACCCTGTTGACTTTTTAGTCTTGGACTACTCGTCGGCGGACCCAAAACAACAACAAAACGTAATTTTGGGTCGCCCATTCTTGAGCACCGCACACGCAGTCATCGATTGTAGATTTGGTACAGTCGATATGACTTTTGGAAATCGGAAAATGCGTTTGAATGTTTCTACTAACAATTCTAATGCTAATGGTGTTGATGAGTGTTTCATGGCAGATATCGTTGACGGATGCAACCCGCATGAGTATGAGGAGGATGGTTTGGATGTTTGCCTGTGTGATTTTTCTGAACAGGTACATGCTTATGCACTCCGGGTTGAAGAGGAAAAGCAAGATGCGATGGCATTGAAAGAAGGTCGGCCACCATGGACCCACCAGTTTGAAGGCTTACCGGCGGAAATAGATTCGAGTACTAAACCATCGCTAGAGGAACCGCCAAAGTTGGAGCTCAAAGACTTGCCGAGCCACTTGAAGTATGTGTTTTTAGGGGATAATGACACTTTACCGGTCATTATTGCCTCTAATTTGGAGTTGGCCCAAGAGCGAGCATTGTTGGAAGTCTTGAAGGAAAACAAGGGAGCTATCGGATGGACAATTGCCGATCTCAAAGGGATTAGTCCATCAATTGTCATGCACAAAATCATTACAACCGAAGATGTCAAACCGAGACGAGAAACTCAAAGGCGGTTGAATCCGAACCTAAGGGAGGTATTCAAAAAGGAGGTAATTAAATGGTTGGATGCGGGAATCATTTATCCGATTTCGGATAGTGCTTGGGTGAGTCCCACCCAAGTGGTGCCTAAGAAGGCCGGCATTCAAGTAGTCAAGGATGAAAGTGGTGAACAAATTGCCACCCGACCGGTTACCGGGTGGCGTGTGTGTATTGACTACCGAAAATTGAATGCCGCCACTTCTAAGGACGATTTCCCGTTACCGTTTATTGATCAAATCATTGAAAAATTATCGGGTAAAAAATATTACTGCTTCTTAGATGGGTACTCGGGTTACAATCAAATAGCAATACACCCGGATGACCAACACAAGACCACCTTCACTTGTCCATATGGCACATTTGCCTTTCGGCGGATGCCATTTGGCTTGTGCAATGCTCCGGCAACTTTCCAACGATGTATGATGAGTATCTTCTCGGACATGGTTGGAGAGTCGCTTGAAGTATTTATGGATGACTTCTCCATTTTTGGCACTACTTTTGATGCTTGTCTCAACGAATTACAAAAGGTTTTAAAAAGGTGCGTTGAGAAAAATCTAGTGCTAAGTTGGGAGAAAAGTCATTTCATGGTGCAAGAGGGCATTGTGTTGGGTCATGTAATTTCTGAAAGGGGGATGGAGGTGGACAAGGCGAAAATAAGGGTAATAGCATCTTTGCCACCTCCGAAAAATGTTAAGGGTGTAAGGTCATTCTTGGGACATGCGGGTTTCTATAGACGTTTCATAAAGGGTTTTAGTGTTATCACCAAACCCTTATGCAACTTGTTATTAAAAGATGTCCCATTTGATTTTACTAATGAGTGTATGCAAGCTTTCACTATTTTGAAGGAACATTTGGTCAAAGCTCCTATCTTGCAATCACCGGATTGGTCAAAGCCGTTCGAGATCATGTGTGATGCAAGCGACACCACTATTGGTGCAGTTTTGGGTCAACGGGTTGATAGAAAGCCGGTGGTGATTTACTACGCAAACAAAACTTTATCCGAAGCACAACTCAATTACACCACAACCGAAAAGGAGTTACTAGCGGTGGTGTATGCTTTGGATAAGTTTCGTGCTTATATTTGGGGGAGCAAAGTGGTGGTTTATTCGAATCATAGTGCGGTCCGATACTTGATGGAGAAGAAAGACGCGAAGCCTCGGTTGATTCGGTGGGTATTATTGTTACAAGAATTTGATCTAGAAATCCGAGACAAAAAGGGAAGTGAGAACGTAGTGGCGGATCACTTGTCTCGGATTCCGGTGGAAGGGATCGATGATGTAAGTGAAATCAATGAAAGTTTTCCCGACGAGCAATTACTAGCCATTTCCACCTTTGTTGCACCGTGGTATGCTCACTATGTCAACTACTTAGCCACGGGTGCCATCCCAAGTCATTGGACCAAGAAGCGTCGACAACAATTTATGGTCCAAGTGAAGCAATACATTTGGGATGAACCGGATCTTTTCAAGATTGGACCGGATCAAGTTATACGAAGGTGTGTGCCCGAGACAGAAGTGTTGGAAATTTTGACCCATGCTCATTCGTCCGCATGTGGGGGTCATTTTAGTGGGCACAAAACAGGCTATCGGGTGCTTTCATGTGGGTTTTATTGGCCCACAATTTTCAAGGATGCTTGTGAATTTGCTAGAAACTGCATAAATTGTCAAAAGATGGGAAGTATATCGAAGAGGGATGAGATGCCATTACAACCAATCTTGGTTGTAGAGATATTTGATGTATGGGGTATAGACTTTATGGGTCCTTTTCCGAATTCGAATGGCTTTCTATACATTTTGGTAGCGGTGGATTATGTCTCGTAGTGGATTGAAGCTATTGCAACACGCACAAACGACCATTCGGTTGTTTGTAAGTTTGTTCAATCCAACATCTTCTCTCGTTTTGGCATTCCGCGGGTCATTATAAGCGATGGTGGTTCGCATTTCAAGAACTTCAACTTTGGGAAATTATTGAAGAGGTATAGCGTGAATCACCGAATTGCCACACCTTACCATCCGCAAACGAGTGGACAAGTCGAAGTGTCCAACCGTCAAATCAAAGAAATTCTCATGAAGACGGTAAGAACGGATAGGAAGGATTGGTCGAGTAAGTTAGATGATGCGTTGTGGGCATACCGAACGGCCTACAAGACTCCAATTGGCAAAATGCCTTACCGGATGGTGTATGGAAAGGGTTGTCATTTGCCAATGGAGTTAGCGCATCGGGCACATTGGGCAATTAAGACGGTTAATGCGGATTATGACGAGGCGGGGAAGTTGAGGAAGTTGTAACTAAGCGAGATTGAAGAGATTCGAGATGAGGCATATGAATGTGCATCGGCGTATAAAGATAAACTCAAGAAGGTGCATGATGCAAAATTACGAAAGAAAACATTCGAAGTGGGTCAAAAAGTTTGGTTGTATAACTCAAGGCTAAAGATGTTCGCGGGCAAGCTCAAAAGTAAATGGATGGGTCCGTATGTCATTCGGAGAGTTGGTAGATTTGGTGACGTAGACATCCAAGACGAGCAAACATTGAAACAACAAACGGTGAACGGTCACCGGTTAAAGCCGTATTTGGATGGAAACGACATAAACACTTTGGAGCTTGACAAAGCGGGTTACATCTTGCGCCCGGTCGATGAGGAACAACCATGAGAGGCCCAGGTTTGGTAGTGTAAATAGTAGTATTTTGTTTGATTTTGATTTGTATAGTTTGCACAATTACCGTATTTCCTTGAAATTCGTGTTTGAAACAAGTGTGGGGATATTCGGGTTACGAATTATTCTAACATTGTGTTGAGGACAACACGGGACTTTCGAGGGGGTAGGGTAATTTTTACGTGTTTTTGCAAAAATTTAAAAACATAAAAAAATCGAAAAAGTTGAAAAAAAAATAAAAAATATAAAAAAATGACATGTAAAGTACAATTTTCTTTAAGTTAGAATTGCCCAGTTCGTACCTTAATTTACGGTTTTACCATAATTTACGGTGGTGATGAAACATGTTTGATCTTTACGGTGATTTGAGACTGATTTACGATGAGAATTCATGTTCAGCATGTACCGTAATTTACGGTTATACCGTAAATTACGGTGAGCAATGAAAACTTTTGGGTTTTACGGTGTAATGCTCCTGATTTACGGTAAGCATTTGTGATCAAGTCTCACCGTAAATTACGGTTTGACCGTAATTTACGGTACGCAGGTTAAGTTAACATGTTGGTCTGTTTCCGTATGTAAATAAAAAAAAATAAACAATATCTGATTTTGTAAATAACCCTAACCACACATATCTTTTTCACTTTCCATTCCATCTATCACCATCATCTTTCCCACAAGACCCACAAGCTTCCATAGTTCCTCAACCTTCAATCTTCCATAACCTTCTCGATTCTTGTCCAAACTGAGTGAAATCGGAGTCTATCTTGACTAATTTTTCACGTAGATTCTGATTTTTCCAAGAAACTTAAGAGAAAACGCAGTTTTTGGGTTCGAATTCTAAACCCTAATTCGAAAATTTTTGGGGGTTTTTGGAGCTTTTGTTTCACAAGCACTTTAGCATCTTCAAGTAAAGGTATGAAAGCTTATTTGTTGTATTTTGATGCTACATTGTGAAAAGTAAGGTTATTTAGGTTGCTTGCCCATACCCACTTGCTTGTTCTTAGATATGATTATGAAATTGATTAATTGAACATGGTTATGGTTGTAGATGTAGGATTTGTGGTTAAAGTAGTGAACTTTTGGGGATCTCTACATTGTAGAGACACCATGCCCAATTTTTGAAATTTTTTTGAAATACTTTTGGTTCACTAGCATCTACAACCATGATAACAAGCAAGTGTGGGGATGTTTTGGAAAAGGGGTTTAATTTTGTTCTTTGGTTGTGTTGTTTACTCTAATGTGTGTAGGAATGGCACGAACTAAAGAAAAGACGGGAGCTGGTTCGTCTTCAAAAGGAAAGGGTAAACTGTGACAACTCGAAATTTAGAACCCTTCTTGTATCCCGTTGTAACATGCTTAAACGTGTGACTAGTTAACTTGTGTGATTAATTATATATATGAACATCCTATGTGATTACGTGCTACGTTTATGTGTTGTAATTGTATGTATGTGTGTATTATTATGACCCGAGACACAAGGACCCAACTCGAGACCATGCGGTCTCAAGTGAGCAATGAAACAATGGGCCGGATGGGCCGTACACCTTGTCTAACCCAACCGAAAGCCCATTAGGGTGCACTACTTAGATCGGATATATAAACTAAGTGGATAGCCATGGGTGCCATTTCTTTGGACAACACACTCACTCTCACACACACCTTCTCCTACACACTCTCTCTAGAGAAACCTAAAACCCTAAAGATCAAGCACCACCTCTTCTCCTCTTTACTCTCGGATTCAAACCGGCAACCACAAGGACTCTCGGATCAACTCGTACACACCCACTTGGAAGCTTCATTCACGCCTTTGAACCCATACTTGAACCGGTTAGTGATTTATTTGCAAACACATATATTTACATGATTAAAGGTGTTGACGTGTGATGATATAAGTTAATGATGCATGTTATGTGTTTATTTCGAATGATGATGATGATTGTATGATAATGTATTGATGATGTTAGGATAAGTAATGTATGCTTGACTATGAATGAGTATTATCGGCCCTATATGGGTTTTGATGTTGATACAAGTTGGATTGGTTAATGAATGGAAACCGAATGCTTGTAGCCGGTTGTGGTAGGTTCACGGTTAGGATAATTCATTGTGTTGATATCATAGGGTACATGTTAGTAATCAAGAACAAAAATCCGGTTATATGTCTAAGTGTTGATAAGAGTTGTTCATGATTTTTGTTTGATTTAGGTTTATATGAATGATGATGAAGAACAACATGAATATGACATGAACATAATATGAATATTTGAAAACTTGTTGTTTGATCCATTTTTGGTTAATAGTAGACAAGGGAACATGTTTGTGAAATATCATTGGTTAGTACATTACCTCATGAACATGAAATCCTATTGGTTTAGTACATATGTCGAATTCAGCAAATGTCCCCAGCCGAGACCTTCTGTCTCGACTCGAGACCATCACATGACAAGTCGAGATCCCCGGTTACGACTCAGGTTGCGAGTCGAGAAACCGTAGTCTCGACTCGAGACCATGAAGCTACAACTCGAAATCACCTCGTGACGACTCGAGACCCACGGTTGCGAGTCCAGTTATGACTCGAGATCACTACATGCATGACCCGAGACCACCTCAGTTGCGACTCGAAATCTTGTGAGTTACAACTCGAGATCGCACAGTCTCGAGTAGAGACCGCACAGTCTCGACTCGAGACCGCACATACGTGTACGCTGTATGGACCCTCACCCTGTTTCGGGCCTAAGTGATTGGGCCGAACAGATGGGTCGCATGTGCTACTGTTAATTGATTTTGTTGTGCACTATTGTTGAACTGCCATGATAAACGTGTATTCCATTACCACTACTTGTGTATGAAAATGTGCTAGAAACATACGTGTACTACTTGAATACGAACCTGATTTGTATGATACAACTATGATAGGACGTGAGTGACCACAATATTGCTTGTTTGACCTTTCTGTGTATCTGCCGAGCAAACCAAGGTGATTTCACACCCTCTACAAAGCATGGGATTCCCAGGGGTCGGGAATTGGGGTTAAGGAACATGGGTTCCTCGTCCTCCTTGGGTAGGACAGCAATGATTCAGGAATGTAATTCCTCGTCCTCACGGACAGATAACTCGTACTAGACCAAAACTCTATCACGAAGTCCCTCATTTTTATATCGACTTAATCGCCGGGCCAATGGCGAGCGGGTCATTAGTTAGATAGCGCTATTTAGGTCTGACAAACCTCACACCGTGCCGCAGAGGACGGGCGTGAACTAATGGACTACTGGCACGTCAATGATGATAGACATTGACAGTTCAGGGCACATAAACATGACTACAGTCAGCAGTCGATATGGTAACGAGTCTAGTGTATACATGGGGTAGCCCCCACGGCCGAAATGCCAGATAACTAACACGGGGTAGCCCCCACGGCTGGATTGCCAGAGTAACCGGGAATAAACAAGTCACGTTTTTAACTATGGGGTAACCCCCACGGCAAGATGCCAGATAAAGGAAACTGTTTTCGAAACAACTTAAAACGAACACCCAACCGTGAACTCACTCAACTTGTTGTTGACTCGTTACTACATGCTTTGCAGGTCAATAGGTTCTTAGCTGGAGCTTGCATGGAAGAGAGTCGTTGTGGGACATGGACGGCTGTGTGCCATGTTAAACTTTGAAACAATTAAACTTATGTTTTGATTTAAGACTTATGCTTCCGCTTGCAACTTAACTATGTTTTGTTGAACACCAATTGTATTGGTTGGATTTTTATAACTACTTATATGCTTGTTCAATATGATTGGTGGCTGGATCCTGGTCAGTCACGCCTCCAAGCGGTGGTACTCCGCAGGTGGATTTTGGGGGTGTGACAGATTGGTATCAGAGCCATTGGTTATAGTGAACTTGGTTTTAATAAAGGGGAAAACGTTTTTGTTAAAACCAGACTATAACCTGTACAGTGCTCAACGGTCCACAACGACGCTTCGCTCCACATGCAAGGCTCGACATTCTAGGTGATATGATCTATGTGTATTGCCTACTTGATAGTTATATAGTGCATTGCTCATGGTATGCTTGGTTAGTATAACTACTGTTGCTTGAACACGTGCGTGCTTGCTCTATCCTATCATCGTACTTTCGCGAACCCCTCTCACTCGTGTTACTCTTGATATGAAGATCATGTCTGGATGCGTTAACCTGACACAAGCCCAGTTGACGGCTCTGATCAACGAACGAGTTGCCGCAGCACTTGCAGCTGCACACGCATGAGGTATATCCTGCAGTCCGAACTCATTCTAGGATCTTTAGAATCCTACCCTCGTGAACCAACCCTTGTGTTAAACTCTGTCTTTTCTTTCACCCACGATAGGTCAACACGTTTAGCCACCCGTGTGTACTTTCAAAACCTTTATGGACCGTCGACCTAGTACCTTTAGTGGCACCGAGGGAGCGATAGGTCTCCTACACTGGATTCGCTGGATCGAACCGGCATTCGAAGAAAGTGAAAGCCCTACCAGTAAGCGAGTAGAGTACGCTGCTGGTACCTTGCAAGGGAAAGCGTATTCTTGGTGGAACACACAAGTTCAGATGCTCGGATTAGCAGATGCGAATGCCACCCCCTGGAGCGACTTCAAGGATTTGATCAAGGAAGAATTTTGTCATCCGGACGACATGCTCAAACTTGAAATAGAGTACCTTGGCTTGAAAATGGAAGGATCAGAGATCGAAGCGTACACGAAAAGGTCCAACGATTTGGCTGCCTTATGTCCTAACTTGTCACAACCCATTTCTAGACGAATCGAGCTATACCTAAGAGGCTTAGCCCCAGAAATCCGAGGGTCCGTTATTGCGGCCAACTTTTCCACAATCCAACAAGTCGTTCGTTTGGCGCACCAGCTCACTGATCAGGCAGTGGAAGAGGGCAAGTTACCCAAGCGCAACCCCTCCAATGCAAATGCTCTTATTAACACCAAGCATATTTGGGGTGATCACCAGAGTGAAGGTCGTGGCCCTATACAACAGGACCCGCACGGGAAACTCGTACAGCAGGGGCTAAACTACCAAAATAAAGGGGGATACCTTGGGAATAAGCCGAAATGCCGCAAATGCCATCAACACCACACCGGGTCATGTGTGGAATCGTGCTGCCATCGGTGCAAGAAGACGGGACATGTGGCTAGAGATTGCAGGAGCCCATACCCTACACACCGAAACCAGCAGCAGCAGGGTAGCAAAAAGGGGTGTTTCCGTTGTGGGGCTGAAGGCCATCTTAAGAGGAACTGTCCGCAGATGAGGCAGAAACGCGACAACAACAACAATGGGGCCCGGGGGCGGGCGTTCGTGATTGGCCAAGGTGAAGCAAGGAACGACCCCGATATTGTGGCGGGTAAGTTCCTTCTCGACGACTTTTATGATTACAGTTTTTAATTGATTCGGATGTCGATACTAGCTACATGTTAGTCAAATGCTTAAGCGTATTCCGACACCCTTGAACAACAAGCACGCTGTAGAGCTAGCAAATGGTAAGAGTTTAAAGGCCACACACGTAGTCAAGGGTTGTAGACTTGTTCTCGCTGACCAAACCTTCTCTATCGACCTCATTCCTATCGTTTTGGGTAGTTTCGACGTTGTCATTGGGATGGATTGGTTATCCCAACACCGAGTAGAAATTCTTTGCAACGAGAAGGTTGTCCGTATTCCAGGTTCCGGTGGTGAACATCTCATGATTCGTGGCGACAAGAGGGGTGCCATTGAGAACGTCATCTCCCTTCTTAAGGCCCAGAAGTGCTTGCGAAAGGGCCACACTGCCATTTTAGCTCTCGTTACTGACACCTCGGAGAAGGAGAAGAAGATAGAAGATTTTCCAGTTGTATGCGACTATCCTGAGGTATTTCCTGAGGAATTACCTGGTCTTCCGCCTCATCGCCAAGTCGAGTTTCAGATTGAACTAGCTCCTGGAGCTGCGCCTATAGCTCGTGCACCTTATCGATTAGCTCCATCAGAGTTGGAAGAACTCTCTACGCAACTACAAGAACTCTTGGATAAGGGTTTTATTCGTCCTAGCTCATCGCCCTGGGGAGCTCCAGTGCTATTTGTGAAGAAGAAGGACGGTGCTTTCAGAATGTGCATCGACTACCGGGAACTCAACAAGGTGACGGTGAAGAATTGTTATCCCCTACCGCGTATTGACGACTTGTTCGACCGGTTGCAAGGGTCGAGCTACTATTCGAAGATCGATTTGAGATCGGGTTACCACCAACTGAGAGTCCGAGAAGAGGACGTCTCCAAGACAGCCTTTAGAACTCGCTATGGGCACTATGAGTTTTTGGTTATGCCTTTTGGGCTGACAAACGCACCTGCGGTTTTCATGGACTTGATAAATCGAGTGTGCAAGCCTTACCTGGACAAGTTCGTTATAGTATTCATCGACGGCATCCTGATCTATTCTAAGAGTCAGGAGGAACACGAGCAACATCTACAACTTATCCTGGAACTTCTTCGAACAGAACAGCTTTACGCAAAGTTCTCGAAATGCGACTTCTGGCTTCGAGAAGTCCATTTTCTAGGCCACGTGGTAAACAAGGATGGGATTCACGTTGATCCATCCAAGGTAGACTCGATTAAGAACTGGCCTGCACCTCGTACACCAAAGGAAATTCGCCAATTCTTGGGATTGGCAGGTTACTACAGGAGGTTCATTAAGGATTTTTCCAAGATTGCACAGCCTCTCACCTCACTAACGCAGAAAGGCGTTGTTTATCATTGGGGGAACGCACAGGAATCAGCATTTCATCATCTAAAGGATAGACCTTGCAGCGCGCCTATCCTTTCATTGCCAGAGGGCACAGACGACTTTGTGGTTTACTGCGACGCATCAATTCAAGGTCTTGGTTGAGTGTTGATGCAACGAGACAAAGTTATAGCCTACGCCTCACGCCAACTTAAAGTTCACGAGAAGAACTACACTACGCACGATTTAGAGCTGGGAGCTGTTGTTTTTACACTTAAGTTATGGCGGCATTACCTGTATGGTACCAAGTGCGCGATCTACACCTACCACCGGAGTCTCGAGCATATCTTCAAGCAGAAGGAACTGAATATGCGGCAACGACGATGGGTCGAACTACTGAATGACTACGAGTGCTCAATCAGGTATCACCCGGGCAAGGCCAATGTTGTGGCCGACGCCCTCAGTCGGAAGGACACTGCGCCTAAGCGCGTGCAAGCTTTACAACTCACGATCCACTCTAGTCTCCCTTCTCAAATACGAGCTGCTCAGATAGAAGCACTGAAACCAGAAAACGTCAGGGCTGAAGCCCTACGCGGATCAAGGCAACGATTAGAACAAAAGGAAGACGATGCTTACTACGTAACGGGACGCGTTTGGGTTCCACTCTATGGCAACCTACGAGAGCTTGTGATGGACGAAGCACACAAGTCTCGCTACTCGGTACATCCTAGTTCGGACAAAATGTACCACGATATCAAAACCACGTATTGGTGGCCTAGCATGAAGGCCCACATAGCAACTTACGTTAGCAAGTGCTTGACATGTGCGAGAGTCAAGTCCGAATACCAGAAACCCTCAGGCCTACTCCAACAACCAGAGATACCACAATGGAAATGGGAGCAGATTTCCATGGATTTTGTTACTGGCCTACCTAGATCCCAGCGATACGTTGTACCTTTCGAAATCATCGAGAAAATAGGCAGGGTGACCTACAGACTGAACTTACCAGCCGAACTCGGCGCAGTTCACAACGTTTTTCACGTGTCGAATCTGAAGAAGTGTCTGTCAGATGAGACCCACGTAGTTCCTCTGAAGGAACTCACTATCGACGAGCAGTTACGATTCGTCGAGGAACCAGTCGAAATCACGGACCGGGATGTTAAGGTCCTCAAGAGCACTAGAATACCTCTCGTCCGAGTTCGTTGGAACTCACGTCGCGGCCCAGAGTTCACTTGGGAGCGCGAAGATCAGATGAAACAAAAGTATCCCCAACTGTTCGCAAACAGTACACCCACTACTGAGGCCGAAGCTACGGAATTTCGGGACGAAATTCCAGATCAACGGGGGGTGGATGTGACACCCCAGGAAAACCAGGAAAACCATACAACTGAACTAGCTTCCTCAGTGAGTGCCTACCAAATTTCGGGACGAAATTTCTTTCAACTTGGGGATGATGTGACAACTCGAAATTTAGAACCCTTCTTGTATCCCGTTGTAACATGCTTAAACGTGTGACTAGTTAACTTGTGTGATTAATTATATATATGAACATCCTATGTGATTACGTGCTACGTTTATGTGTTGTAATTGTATGTATGTGTGTATTATTATGACCCGAGACACAAGGACCCAACTCGAGACCATGCGGTCTCGAGTGAGCAATGAAACAATGGGCCGGATGGGCCGTACACCTTGTCTAACCCAACCGAAAGCCCATTAGGGTGCACTACTTAGATCGGATATATAAACTAAGTGGATAGCCATGGGTGCCATTTCTTTGGACAACACACTCACTCTCACACACACCTTCTCCTACACACTCTCTCTAGAGAAACCTAAAACCCTAAAGATCAAGCACCACCTCTTCTCCTCTTTACTCTCGGATTCAAACCGGCAACCACAAGGACTCTCGGATCAACTCGTACACACCCACTTGGAAGCTTCATTCACGCCTTTGAACCCATACTTGAACCGGTTAGTGATTTATTTGCAAACACATGTATTTACATGATTAAAGGTGTTGACGTGTGATGATATAAGTTAATGATGCATGTTATGTGTTTATTTCGAATGATGATGATGATTGTATGGTAATGTATTGATGATGTTAGGATAAGTAATGTATGCTTGACTATGAATGAGTATTATTGGCCCTATATGGGTTTTGATGTTGATACAAGTTGGATTGGTTAATGAATGGAAACCGAATGCTTGTAGCCGGTTGTGGTAGGTTCACGGTTAGGATAATTCATTGTGTTGATATCATAGGGTACATGTTAGTAATCAAGAACAAAAATCCGGTTATATGTCTAAGTGTTGATAAGAGTTGTTCATGATTTTTGTTTGATTTAGGTTTATATGAATGATGATGAAGAACAACATGAATATGACATGAACATAATATGAATATTTGAAAACTTGTTGTTTGATCCATTTTTGGTTAATAGTAGACAAGGGAACATGTTTGTGAAATATCATTGGTTAGTACATTACCTCATGAACATGAAATCCTATTGGTTTAGTACATATGTCGAATTCAGCAAATGTCCCCAGCCGAGACCTTCTGTCTCGACTCGAGACCATCACATGACAAGTCGAGATCCCCGGTTACGACTCAGGTTGCGAGTCGAGAAACCGTAGTCTCGACTCGAGACCATGAAGCTACAACTCGAAATCACCTCGTGACGACTCGAGACCCACGGTTGCGAGTCCTGTTATGACTCGAGATCACTACATGCATGACCCGAGACCACCTCAGTTGCGACTCGAAATCTTGTGAGTTACAACTCGAGATCGCACAGTCTCGAGTAGAGACCGCACAGTCTCGACTCGAGACCGCACATACGTGTACGCTGTATGGACCCTCACCCTGTTTCGGGCCTAAGTGATTGGGCCGAACAGATGGGTCGCATGTGCTACTGTTAATTGATTTTGTTGTGCACTGTTGTTGAACTGCCATGATAAACGTGTATTCCATGACCACTACTTGTGTATGAAAATGTGCTAGAAACATACGTGTACTACTTGAATACGAACCTGATTTGTATGATACAACTATGATAGGACGTGAGTGACCACAATATTGCTTGGTTGACCTTTCTGTGTATCTGCCGAGCAAACCAAGGTGAGTTCACACCCTCTACAAAGCATGGGATTCCCAGGGGTCGGGAATTGGGGTTAAGGAACATGGGTTCCTCGTCCTCCTTGGGTAGGACAACAATGATTCAGGAATGTAATTCCTCGTCCTCACGGACAGATAACTCGTACTAGACCAAAACTCTATCACGAAGTCCCTCATTTTTATATCGACTTAATCGCCGGGCCAATGGCGAGCGGGTCATTAGTTAGATAGCGCTATTTAGGTCTGACAAACCTCACACCGTGCCGCAGAGGACGGGCGTGAACTAATGGACTACTGGCACGTCAATGATGATAGACATTGACAGTTCAGGGCACATAAACATGACTACAGTCAGCAGTCGATATGGTAACGAGTCTAGTGTATACATGGGGTAGCCCCCACGGCCGAAATGCCAGATAACTAACACGGGGTAGCCCCCACGGCTGGATTGCCAGAGTAACCGGGAATAAACAAGTCACGTTTTTAACTATGGGGTAACCCCCACGGCAGGATGCCAGATAAAGGAAACTGTTTTCGAAACAACTTAAAACGAACACCCAACCGTGAACTCACTCAACTTGTTGTTGACTCGTTACTACATGCTTTGCAGGTCAATAGGTACTTAGCTGGAGCTTGCATGGAAGAGAGTCGTTGTGGGACATGGACGGCTGTGTGCCATGTTAAACTTTGAAACAATTAAACTTATGTTTTGATTTAAGACTTATGCTTCCGCTTGCAACTTAACTATGTTTTGTTGAACACCAATTGTATTGGTTGGATTTTTATAACTACTTATATGCTTGTTCAATATGATTGGTGGCTGGATCCTGGTCAGTCACGCCTCCAAGCGGTGGTACTCCGCAGGTGGATTTTGGGGGTGTGACATAAACAGCCGGAACAACAACCAAAGAAGAGACAATATTTGGGTAGAGTGGATGAAAGTGAAAGCGAAGAAGAGATGGAATTGGACCCGGCAGAGAAACCGAAATGGGACTCGGGTCCTTTGGATGAACAACCAGAGCCATGGCAGCCAACGTTGTATAATGATTGCATGAACAAGTTGAAGAATAAGGCAGCGGCCTTTATTTGTGAAAGGGATGTTCGAGAAGCGGAGTTTGGGCAGTTTGGGGTATTTGATAAGTTCCGGGCTCTAGGTTGGGAGTCGGCACTTAGTTGCTTTGACAAAGATAAAAGCAACTTGTTTATCACCGAAATCCAAGAATGGATGGCAACGCTTAAGGTCAACACGTATGACAGGCCATCGAATATGAAGCTGACGGGTGTTGTGAATGGAGTTCCCGTGGAAATGTCTTTTGATACCTTGAAGAAGCTCGGAAAATATGACAGTTTTCCAGCCCGCGATTATATGATACCAACTTTGGATGATCTTCTTGTGAAGCCGGAGAAACATCAGCGATGGAATGATATGTTGGCAGCATTGTTCTTACCCGGTAGATATAGTGGTATCCTATACCGGAAGAATTTGAAAATTGAAGCTAAATTGTTGCATACAATCTGTCTTCTCAATGTTATTCCAAGGAGGGGAGATAAAGAACAGGTGAGGTTTCCTGAAGTACCTGTTCTTTATTCGTTGATGCACGGGGGTCCGTGTTTTCCTATACGTTATCTTATTATGAACCACTTATGGATCTGTCGGAACAAGTATGGAAGAGACATCGTCCCGTACTGTCGAATAATTACGTGGTTGATGAAACAACAGAAGGCGATTACATCCGAAGATCGGGAGCAACGAAAAGGCATCAGCCTTTTACGTTGGATAAGTTGGGGAATGTTTGGACGTATACTCAGTCAGAGCGGTATCACAAGTTGAAATCAGAAGGGCAACGGTGGAGGGCACTAAAGTTGGGTGCACGAGATTTGTTACCGGGAGAGCCGGATGAGCCAGAAAGCGATGAAGAAGTAGTTCCGAGCGGAGATGAAGACTATGCGGACGAGCCGCATGTTGGTGAAAATATAGTTCAAGGTGGTTATGGTCAGGGTCATGGTGAGATGTTTTATGATTATACGCAGCAGTCGTATGTGCCAGGATGGGCCTATGAAGGCACAATGCAAGAGGTGATAGCAAACCAACGTCCTCCGGCATCTGTGTTTGATACGTGGTCGGGCTCGGAGAGGACGCTTTTTGATCAAAACACGAGAAATAGCGCAAGTATGGAGCGGGCCTTGAAACATAGCTTGGATCGTCAAGAGTTATGGAATCACACTCATGCGTATTCCAGGGAAGTGGAAATAAATAACAATTATTTTGATGATCAAGAGAGGAGATTGCATGCGGATTATCATGCCGGGCGGCCGGTGGTTGTGGATCCACAACATGTGGATTATGCGTCATTACCACCATATGATGGTAGTATGTCGTATCCAACCCCGCCGATCCACCACTCGCAATGGATTGACCCGAGGCAACAAGAGGGAGCGCAACAACAAGAAGGAGGAAGTAGTAACGGTTCGTTCGCGTTCGGTGAATGGAATGACGTGATGTCTTCCGTTTTTGGACCTCCGGGACCGCGCTATTATTAGTAAGGTTGTGTTTCTCCTTTTGTATATTTTTGTGCATATTTGATAGTTTGTTTGTTTAAGGATTGGGAGGTTGGGTGGTGTTTTGATATGTTGTGTTTGGGTTGGTGCTATGTGGTGGTGTTTTATGTTAAAAAGAAGAAAAACATAAAAAAATTATAAAATTCAAAATTCAAAAAGAAATTTGGGGTTTGAGTGAAGAAGCGTTTTTGTTGATGTCGGAAAAAGTTTTAGTGGTCAAAGCCTCTCAAAACCATACATTGGGGTCAATGTATCCCAAGTGTGGGGATGGGGGGAATTTTTTGAAGATTTTGAAAAATTTTGAGCCAAGTGAAACGATGTGAAAATTTGAACACCCTAGATTAACCCCAAGTTGGTGCACCGGCAACCCTTGATACTTTTTTTTATTCTTGGTGAGATTTGTAGCCACAATTGTACATAAATAATGATTTTCTTTGATGAGTGTGGCTACGGGTGGGGGTGCATTAGAACTTGTGCTTGAATGCGATTTGAGTCCTTAGTTAGATATAAATGAAAAAAGGATAGGGGCATTTAGGTAGCCTCGTCGTTGGTGTGAGCGAGTGTGGGATTTGGGGGGGGGGCGGTTGGACCTCATAAGTTATATATATGAGCATGGTAGTGAGAGGGGCGGGGGTTTGGACATTTAGTTGCCCATTTTGTGCCTTAAAAGCCTATCAATTGTTACCCCTAGCTACTTACTTAAAAATTTACCCAAATTTGACCCGGTCTTATAGTGTTGGTGATAGTATTAGTAGTTTTAGTAGTTTGAAGTAGATATGTTTGTTGCGTTATTGTATTTTTGTTTGCTTGAAAAAAAAATCAGAAAAATTAGAAAAGAAAAAAAAAAGAGAAAAAGCAATGAAAAATGAAAAAAGAAGTGATGTTAGTTATCTTATGTATAGTAGTTAAGTTTGATAGTTGTTTGTTTGTTTATTTGTGTAATAAAAGACCGGGTCAAGTTTTTGCTACTTCATATATATTCCATTTCCTACCCATACGCCTAGCCACGTTACAACCTTGAAAGTCCCTTTGATTTGCATTAATGTTTGACACATTTTAGGAGAATGATTGATTTAGGTACAAGCCTACGATTGTGCAACCACCCGTTTGCCTAGTGTGTGTCTAGCTTATCTTTGCTAGTTTTCACTTGTAGCCGAGAGGAGAGATTTAGAGAGGGGTGCATTGGTTGGGTGTTAAAAAGGGGTTAGTAAAAAGATTGCTTGTTTTTGCTTGGTTTAATTTGATCACTTATTTTGAAACTGATTTAATGAGTTGCTTGGGACAAGCAACGGTTAAGTGTGGGGATGTGACGGGTGGTCCATTGGACAACCCTTAATCATGTTAAAAGACGAAATAATCATTCACTTAATCGTGTAATTATCTTGAATTAGATAACTACTGTGCTTATGTTTCAGGTGCGGTTCGGGAGCTTAAAGTGGATAAAATGCAGCTTTGGAGGGTATTAAAGATGAACGGGTCGAGCAAGGAACAAGAGACAAAACAAAGAAGAAATATCAGCCTACCACCGTAAATTACGGTCCTACTGTAATTTACGGTGGACCTGGAATTTGTCTGAAGCTCTAGCGTAAAACAGTCTCCATCCACCGTAAAACATATGAAGTCCACCGTAATTTACGGTGGAGCCGTAAATTTCGGTGGTAGCTGCGATCAGAACCGTAACTGCCCTCATAAATCAGTTTTTATTGTGCCTTTTCACATGTTCTCATTATTGGACAGTTTTGGAACTCACTAGGGGCGAATTTTGGCTGTCTTGCGTGGTTTGGAACAATTTCTAACATTCGGTTTGTGTTTATGATTCCTATGAACATTAGATTTGTTAGTATGATGATTCACCAAACTATGTCCGGCTAAACTTTTTGGTGATCATCTTAGGTGAAGGTTTCTATTGAACTTTTGTGTGTTTATTTCCGAATTTCTAGAATGATAACTTGCGTTGCTTGAATATCATGGTGTATGTTTAATTGCTTGTAACTTGTTAATTGATATTGCAATTTCTAGTCTCAATCGTACGTTCTTGGTACCGTTGGCAATCGAGATATCACGGGAAGGGTTAGGGTTGGTTATTGATTAATTGGTCATCGGGAAACAACCTCGCGTTTATATAATCCGAGTACTTTGTTCCCTTTTATCACTTCGATTATGCATGCACGAGTTATGTCTATGTAACTCTTTCTAGTTGGAATTACACACAATTGTTTAAAGAAACTGGAACCTAGGATGGTCATTGTTCTCTCCTAATCTGTTTTAAAACCTACATTTGATTTGCCATTAGTTTAATTTAGTTTTCTAAAACAACAATCCAAAGTATTGATCTTTAATTTCTGCAAATTAGGTTAATTGTAGTTTAATTGCAAAGCTATAAAATCAACACACTTTCCACATACTCCCTGAGTTCGATACCCTATTACCGCTATCTATAGTTGTATTTGGGATTAAATTTGCGTGATCCACGACAATCACGTCAAATTTTGATCATCTTAGGTGAAGGTTTCTATTGAACTTTTGTGTGTTTATTTCCGAATTTCTAGAATGATAGCTTGCGTTGCTTGAATATCATGGTGTATGTTTAATTGCTTGTAACTTGTTAATTGATATTGCAATTTCTAGTCTCAATCGTACGTTCTTGGTGCCGTTGGCAATCGAGATATCACGGGAAGGGTTAGGGTTGGTTATTGATTAATTGGTCATCGGGAAACAACCTCGCGTTTATATAATCCGAGTACTTTGTTCCCTTTTATCACTTCGATTATGCATGCACGAGTTATGTCTATGTAACTATTTCTAGTTGGAATTACACACAATTGTTTAAAGAAACTGGAACCTAGGATGGTCATTGTTCTCTCCTAATCTGTTTTAAAACCTACATTTGATTTGCCATTAGTTTAATTTAGTTTTCTAAAACAACAATCCAAAGTATTGATCTTTAATTTCTGCAAATTAGGTTAATTGTAGTTTAATTGCAAAGCTATAAAATCAACACACTTTCCACATACTCCTTGAGTTCGATACCCTATTACCGCTATCTATAGTTGTATTTGGGATTAAATTTGCGTGACCCACGACAATCACGTCAGACAGTAGTAAGTATATCTGTACGTAGGTTTTACCTACGTGCCCTTCAACCGAGGACAATAATAATTTGTTTAATAGTAATAGTTGTACGAGTATGTTTTCATCCCATTCCCAACCCCTGGGAATCCCATGCCTTGGCTAGTGTGAACTCACCTTGGTTTGCTCGGCAGATACACAGAAAGGTCGAATCTAAATGCTAGTGGTCAACCACGTCCTAACATGGTTATTACACAAGTCAGGTTCACGTTCGAGTTAAGCACATAAGTATCACATAGATAGCAAATAAGAAACACATACGAAACAAGGTAAACATGCAACATCACGTTAACCCATACAATTTGTGCAACCCGAAATGTTAAGCCCAATAATCAACGGCCCAACCTATTGTGCGATCAGCATACTTGTGCGATCCACAATGGGTTGTGCGATCCCGTCATGCCCGGCCCAGTTATCAAAACAGTCCAACAAGTAAGCGGCCCAATAATTAAACAACAAGACAGTTTGTGCGATCCATTACCCTTTGTACGATTGGAGTCATTCGGCCCAAACACCTACCCGGCCTAGTAGTTAAATAACCATACATCTTGTGCGGCCCGGATCCTATTGTGCGACTCGTGTTGGGCTTTGAGGCCCAACAGTTAAACAACAATTCGATTGTACGGTCCAGCCACTCTTGTGCGACTGAGGTGTCTTGTACGACTGACAAGGCTTGTGCGAATGGACCCCTTATGCGACTAGGGGTCTTGTGCGACCGGTTAACAAATTTTCGTGATTCAAGCAATCAGTTACATCCATTCCATAATTTCCTAATTTACATTAAGTTAACTAACAGTTTTCTTATTTTCTATTTCATATACCATCGATCAAACCAGGTTTTTATCATACTTATCATATGAACCCTAATACAAATTCATAACATGAACATCAACTTATCAACATCTAACCGTATTAACATGAGTCTCGATCACTAACACACATCTGATTATGACAACACAATAATACATTCAATTCGTAATACATCACAGCCGATTACAAACCTTCAACTCTAATCATTATGTAACAATCCGAGAACATAACATGCTAGCCGATTAACATCACCATATTTATTCGATTAGCCAGAACATCATCATATGATTTACAATTCGAACATACAACATAACAGCCCTTTAACAAGTGTTCGGTTCTAGATCATAATCATGCAAATCAACATAATATTCTTGTTCGTCATTTATACAACTCCAACCATTTAATTAATTCATGAAATCATAACAATCAAGAAACTACACATAAATCGTAAACACTAACCGATTGAGATGAATGAGAGTGATCCGAACAAGAAAAGATCTTCGATGGGGATGGAGGGTTGTTTGGCGTCGGCTTCAAGAGGAGAGAGAGGTATCTAGGGTTTGTGTGTGTGTGTTGTGTTTAGCAAGTTGTGTGGAATAAACCCAATCTCCTAAGGGTTATGCGACAAAGAGAAAGAGTGGGCCAGACCCCCCAATGGGCTGCCCATGCTCCGAATGCAAAAGGTGGCCCGAATGGGCTTGTGCGATCGGGTGAGTGTTGTGCGTTCGAGTCTTTCATATACATACATACATACATACAAAACAACATATATTCACATAACATTTAACACGAAGTCACATATAATCTCATTAATTCAACATATCAAATCATTACACCAAGTTCAAATACGTTACATCAAGTACGTTGATAAGTTCGGAAATACGAGTTGTCACATTATCCCCAAGTTGAAAGAAATTTCGTCCCGAAATTTAGCACGTACTCACTGAGGAAGCTAGTTAAGTTGCATGGTTTTCCTGGGGTGTCACATCCTCCCCCCGTTGATCTGGAATTTCGTCCCGAAATTCCGTAGCTTCAGTCTCAGTAGTGGTTGTACCGTTTGCGAATAGTTGGGGATACTTTTGTTTCATCTGATCTTCGCGTTCCCAGGTGAACTCTGGGCCGCGACGTGAGTTCCAACGAACTCGAATGAGAGGTATCCTAGTATGCTTGAGGACCTTAACATCCCGGTCCATGATTTCAACAGGTTCCTCGATGAATCGTAACTGCTCGTCGATCGTGAGCTCCTTCAAAGGAACTACGTGGGTCTCATCCGACAGACATTTCTTCAGATTCGATACGTGGAAAACATCGTGAACTGCACTGAGTTCTGCTGGTAAGTTCAGTCTGTAGGCCACCTTGCCTATTTTCTCAATGACTTCGAAAGGTCCAACGTATCGTGGGTTAAGTTTGCCCCGTTTCCCAAAACGAACCACACCCTTCCAGGGTGAAACTTTGAGTAATACTCGCTCCCCAACCTTGAGCTCTAGTGGTTTTCTGCCCTTATCGGCGTAGACTTTCTGACGGTCACGAGCCGCCGCCATTCGTTGTCGTATCTGAGCAATTTTCTCTGTTGTGTCAACCACATGTTCTGGACCAGTAATCTGACTATCTCCCACCTCTGCCCAACAAAGAGGTGACCGGCATTTACGCCCGTACAATGCCTCAAACGGAGCAGCTTTAATGATGGTGTGGTAGTTATTGTTGTACGAAAATTCCACAAGTGGCAGATGCTTTTCCCAGCCGTTTCCAAAGTCAATTACACATGCCCTAAGCATGTCTTCGAGGGTCTGGATGGTGCGTTCAGACTTCCCATTCGTTTGCGGGTGATAAGCTGTGCTCATATCTAATCTTGATCCAAAGGACTTGTGCATTGCTTGCCACAGTTCTGATGTAAAACGTGCATCTCGATCCGAGATGATAGAGATGGGCACCTCGTGCCTCGAAACAACTTCCTTGAGATATACTTCTGCTAGAGTGGAGAACTTATCCGTTTCTTTGATCGCCAGGAAGTGAGCAGATTTTGTGAGTCGATCCACGATCACCCAAATAGTATCGTTACCACGTTGTGATCTAGGCAGGCCAGTAACAAAATCCATGGAAATTTGCTCCCATTCCCATTATGGTTTCTCTGGTTGTTGAAGGGGGCCTGAAGGTTTCTGGTACTCCACCTTGACTCTCGCACAAGTCAAGCACTTGCTAACGTAAGTTGCTATGTGGGCCTTCATACTAGGCCACCAATATGTGGTTTTGATATCGTGGTACATCTTATCCGAACCAGGGTGCACTGAGTAACGAGACTTGTGTGCCTCATCCATCACAAGCTCTCGTAGGTTGCCATAAAATGGGACCCATATGCGTCCTGTTACATAGTAAGCACCGTCTTCCTTCTGTTCTAAGCATTGCCTTGAGCCGCGTAGGGCTTCAGCCCTGACGTTCTCTGGTTTCAATGCTTCCAACTGAGCATTTCGTATTTGAGAGGGAAGACTAGACTGTATTGTGAGTTGTAGAGCTCGTACGCGCTTAGGCGCAGTGTCCTTTCGACTGAGGGCGTCAGCCACAACATTGGCTTTGCCCGGGTGGTACCTGATCGAGCATTCGTAGTCATTCAATAGTTCGACCCATCGTCGCTGTCGCATATTGAGTTCCTTCTGTTTGAAGATATGCTCGAGGCTCCTGTGATCAGTGTAGATAGCACATTTGGTACCATACAGGTAGTGTCTCCATATCTTAAGTGCAAAAACAACAGCTCCCAGCTCTAAATCATGCGTAGTGTAGTTCTTTTCGTGAACTTCGAGTTGGCGTGAGGCGTAGTCTATAACTTTATCTCGCTGCATTAATACACAACCAAGACCCTGAATAGATGCGTCGCAATAAACCACGAAGTCGTATGTGCCCTCTGGCAATGAAAGGATAGGTGCACTGCAAAGTCTATCCTTTAAATGCTGAAACGCTAACTCCTGCGCGTTTCCCCAACGATAAACAACGCCCTTCTGCGTTAGTGAAGTAAGAGGCTGAGCAATCTTAGAAAAATCCTTAATAAATCTCCTATAATATCCTGCCAATCCCAAGAATTGGCGAATATCCGTTGGCGTGCGAGGTGCAGGCCAACTCTTGATTGACTCTACCTTGGATGGATCAACATGAATCCCATCCTTATTCACTACATGGCCTAAGAAATGGACTTCACGAAGCCAGAAGTCGCATTTTGAAAACTTGGCATACAGCTGTTCCGTTCGAAGTAGTTCTAAAATGAGTCGTAAGTGTTGTTCGTGCTCCTCCTGACTCTTAGAATAGATCAGGATGTCGTCGATGAAAACTATAACGAACTTGTCTAGGTACGGCTTGCACACTCGATTCATCAAGTCCATGAAGACCGCTGGTGCGTTTGTCATCCCAAAAGGCATGACCAAAAACTCATAGTGGCCATATCGAGTTCTGAAGGCTGTTTTGGAGACGTCCTCTTCTCGGACTCTCAGCTGATGATACCCTGATCTCAAATCAATCTTTCAGTAGTAACTCGACCCTTGCAGATGGTCGAACAAGTCGTCAATGCGTGGAAGAGGGTAGCGGTTCTTCACAGTCACCTTGTTCAGTTCACGGTAGTCGATGCACATTCTGAACGTATCGTCTTTCTTCTTCACAAATAGCACTAGAGCTCCCCAGGGTGAAAAGCTAGGACGAATAAAACCCTTATCTAAGAGTTCTTGTAGTTGCGTAGATAGCTCTTTCAACTCTGATGGAGTTAGGCGATACGGTGCACGAGCTATGGGCGCTGCTCCAGGAGCTAGCTCGATTTGGAACTCGACCTGACGATGAGGCGGGAGGCCAGGTAGTTCCTCAGGAAACACCTCAGGATAATCACGTACAATCGGAAAGTCTTCTATCTTTTTCTCTTTCTTTGAGGTGTCAGTAACAAGAGCCAGAAGGGCAATGTGGCCCTTACGCAAACACTTTTGAGCCTTAAGTGAAGAAATGATGCTCACAACAGCACCACTCTTGTCGCCACGAATCATGAGAGGTTCACCACCTGGGCGAGGAATACGAACAATCTTCTCGTTGCAAAGAATCTCTGCCTGGTGTTGGGATAACCAGTCCATCCCAATGACAACGTCGAAACTACCCAGAGTGATAGGAAGAAGGTCGATCGAGAAAGTGTGATCAGCAAGTACTAGGTTACAACCCTTGACTACGTGTGTGACCTCTATACTTTTACCACTAGCTAACTCTACATCGTGTTTGGGGTTTAAAGGTGTTGGGGTACGCTTAAGCAGTTGGCTAACTTTTTGGGACACATAACTAGTATCAGCACCCGAATCAAATAAGACAGTAACGTAAAAGTCGTCGAGAAGGAACTTACCCGTCACAACATTGGGATCATTCCTAGCTTCTCCATTGCCAATAACGAACGCACGGCCCCTTGCAACATTGCCATTATTACCCCTGTTGTTCCCATTTCCCTGGTTGTTGTTGTTATTGTTGTTGTTGTTAGGGTTCCTGTTCAGCTGGGGACAATCTCTCTTGAAGTGGCCTTCAGCTCCACACTGAAAGCATCCCTTGTTGTCTCGTTGTTGCTGCTGCTAGTCTTGTGGAGCTGGTGGCTGTTGTCGCTGGTTCTGATTCGCAAGTCGTAAACTCCTACAATCCTTAGCTTCGTGACCCAACTTAAGACACCTCTGACAGCGAACCTTGTTGCACTGACCGTTATGATGTTTGTTGCATCTGTTGCACTTTGGAAGGTTCCCTCGATAACCACTCTGCCCTTGGCTACCAGAGGATTGCTGACCAGGGCTCTTATGCTCTTTAGTTCTTCTCTGCTGTGACTGGGACTGAACGGAAGTCGAACCTCTGCTTGATGCCCCATCCCATTTACGTTTGTTGTCGCTAGGAGTTTCAGAGGTAGCTGTGGCACTAATACGTTTTGGTAACCTGTTTTGCTCCACCGCCTGATCAGTGAGGCGGTGAGCCAACTGAACAACCTGCTGGTAAGTGGCGAGGTTTGCTGAAGTCACATGACTTTGGATCTCTGGCTTCAGACCCTTGAGATGAAGTTCAATACGCTTAATTGGAGGGTCCACCATAGTAGGACACAATAAGGCAAGTTCATTCGACCTCTTAGTATATGCCTCAATTTCCGACCCCGTCATCTTGAGGTTGAAGAACTCGACTTCCAGCTTATGAATGTCGTCACGACTGCAGTATTCTTCCTTGATCATCTCTTTGAAATTGTTCCATGGAGTGGCGTTAGCAGCAACCAACCCCAGCATTTGGACTTGAGCGTTCCACCATGTGAGAGCTAAACCCTCAAGAGTACCAGTAGCATACTTCACCCTGCGCGCCTCAGGGCATTCACACATTTCGAACACGGATTCTAGTTTCTCAAACCAGTGGAGGAGACCTACTGCTCCTTCAGTGCCACTAAAAGTAGTGGGTCGACAGTCCATGAAAGTTTTGAAGGTGCACACAGGTGGCTGAGCATGCTGACCTGTTACGAGTGTAAGAAAGGACAAAGTTTAACACAAGGATAGGTTTACGAGAGTAGGATCAAAAGATCCTAGAATGAGTTTTTAAACTGCAGGATATACCTCCTGCTTGTGCGGCTGCAAGTGCCGCAGCAACTTGTTCGTTAATCAGAGCCGTTAACTGGGCTTGTGTCATGTTAATGCGTCCAGACATGATCTTCATATCAAAAGAAACATGTGTGAGAGAGGTTCGCGAAAGTGCGATGACAGGAGAGAGTAAGCACATACGTGTTCAAGTAACAGTAGCTATACTAACTAAGCATATCATGAGCAAGATTCTATGTAATCTATCATGTAGGTAACATAACACAAACTATATCGCCTAGAATGTCGAGTCTTGCACGTTGAGTGAAGCGTCGTTGTGGATCGTAGAGCACTGTACAGGTTATAGTCTGGTTTTAACAAAAACATTTTCCTTTTATTAAAACCAAGTTCTCTATAACCAATGGCTCTGATACCAATCTGTCACACCCCCAAAATCCACATGCGGAGTATCACCGCTTGGAGGCGTGACTGACCAGGATCAAACCACTAATCATATTGAACAAGCAAGTAATTAATTGTAAAAGTCCAACCAACACAATTAGTGACCAAAACAAACATAGTTTAAGTTATGAGCGGAAGCATAATGTGTAAAACCTAAACGTAGTTTAAATATCCAAAGGTTTAACATGGCACACAACTGTCCATGTTCCACAACGACTCTCCCTTGTGCAAGCTCCTACTAAGTACCTAATGACCTGCAAGGCATGTAGCAACGAATCAACAACAAAGTTGAGCGAGTTCACAGTTCGCTGTTTAGTTAACTTATTCATTTCATAAATCGTATGTATTCGTTGGTAAACCATGTATCGCGTTAATCCTTGCTGCCAGTCCAGGCATGCGTGCGATGATTAGTGGGGGCTTCCCATGTGTTACAAAACCACGCGTATCGACTGCTACGAAAATATAATATGTGCCCTAAGTCAATGTCTATCAGCATTGACCCTTTGCCCATAGTCCATTAGTACACGCCCGTCCGACTGGCATGGTGTGAGGTTTGTTAAACCTAATAGCGCTATTAACTAAGGACCCGCTCGCCCTAGGCCTCGGCGATTAAGTCGATAATTGAGGGACTTCCTTTGATAGAGGTGATGGTCTTAAGAAGGTGTACGTAGGCTTTACGTACGTGTCCTTCAATCCGAGGACAACAGTAAGTATATCTGTACGTAGGTTTTACGTACGTGCCCTTCAACCGAGGACAGTAATAATTTGTTTAATAGTAATAGTTGTACGAGTATGTTTTCATCCCATTCCCAACCCCTGGGAATCCCATGCCTTGGCTAGTGTGAACTCACCTTGGTTTGCTCGGCAGATACACAGAAAGGTCGAATCTAAATGCTAGTGGTCAACCACGTCCTAACATGGTTATTACACAAGTCAGGTTCACGTTCGAGTTAAGCACATAAGTATCACGTAGATAGCAAATAAGAAACACATACGAAACAAGGTAAACAGGCAACATCACGTTAACCCATTCAATTTGTGCAACCCGAAATGTTAAGCCCAATAATCAACGGCCCAACCTATTGTATGATCAGCATACTTGTGCGATCCCGTCATGCCCGGCCCATTTATCAAAACAGTCCAACAAGTAAGTGGCCCAATAAATAAACAACAAGACAGTTTGTGCGATCCATTACCCTTTGTACGATTGGAGTCATTCGGCCCAAACACCTACCCGGCCCAGTAGTTAAATAACCATACATCTTGTGCGGCCCGGATCCTATTGTGCGACTTGTGTTGGGCTTTGAGGCCCAACAGTTAAACAACAATTCGATTGTACGGTCCAGCCACTCTTGTGCGACTGAGGTGTCTTGTACGACTGACAAGGCTTGTGCGAATGGACCCCTTATGCGACTAGGGGTCTTGTGCGACCGGTTAACAAATTTTCGTGATTCAAGCAATCAGTTACATCCATTCCATAATTTCCTAATTTACATTAAGTCAACTAACAGTTTTCTTATTTTCTATTTCATATACCATCGATCAAACCAGGTTTTTATCATACTTATCATATGAACCCTAATACAAATTCATAACATGAACATCAACTTATCAATACCTAACCGTATTAACATGAGTCTCGATCACTAACACACATCTGATTATGACAACACAATAATACATTCAATTCGTAATACATCACAGCCGATTACAAACCTTCAACTCTAATCATTATGTAACAATCCGAGAACATAACATGCTAGCCGATTAACATCACCATATTTATTCGATTAGCCAGAACATCATCATATGATTTACAATTCGAACATACAACATAACAGCCCTTTAACAAGTGTTCGGTTCTAGATCATAATCATGCAAATCAACATAACATTCTTGTTCGTCATTTATACAACTCCAACCATTTAATTAATTCATGAAATCATAACAATCAAGCAACTACACATAAATCGTAAACACTAACCGATTGAGATGAATGAGAGTGATCCGAACAAGAAAAGATCTTCGATGGGGATGGAGGGTTGTTTGGCGTCGGCTTCAAGAGGAGAGAGAGGTATCGTAGGGTTTGTGTGTGTGTGTTGTATTTAGCAAGTTGTGTGGAATAAACGCAATCTCCTAAGGGTTATGCGACAAAGAGAAAGAGTGGGCCAGACCCCCCAATGGGCTGCCCATGCTCCAAATGCAATAGGTGGCCTGAATGGGCTTGTGCGATCGGGTGAGTGTTGTGCGTTCGAGTCTTTCATATACATACATACATACATACAACACAACATATATTCACATAACATTTAACACGAAGTCACATATAATCTCATTAATTCAACATATCAAATCATTATCCCAAGTTCAAATACGTTACATCAAGTACGTTGATAAGTTCAGAAATACGAGTTGTCACAAGACGACTGTTTATTGCCCTTGTCACCCTTCCTGTGTAACTTATTCTTCCGAATCTGTGACTCAGTCAATGTCGCTGATAACTCGATTGCCTGACGGAGTGTGGCAGGGTTACTACCAGTAATGATGTCGTGTACTGAGTCAGGTAGGCCGTCGATGTATCTTTCGATAGCCTTGTCAAGTGGGGTAACCATCGTTGGGCATAGCAGACTCAACTCCTCAAACCTATCAATATATGCCCTGTGCTCGCCACTATCTTGTTTCAAGTCATCAAACTCCTTCTCCAACGCTCGTTGTTCATGACGAGGACAAAACTCCCTCATCATAAGAGCTCTAAGTTCCGCCCATGTCTGTGCTAGAGCAACTTCTGCACCACGGTCTCTCATTACCCCATTCCACCATGTAAGAGCCCTCTTCTGAAACACTCTCGAAGAAAACTCGACCTTGCGATTATCCGGACACTGAACATGACGGAAAGTATTCTCAATGCTCTCGAACCATTGAAGAAGCCCAGTCGCTCCTTCAGAACCACTAAACTTGAGTGGTTTAGCCGAGTTAAAATCCTTGTATTTGCATGGAGCATTTTTGTTGTTGTTGGCTTGGTTCCATTGAGCAAAGAGATTTGGGAATTGAGCAGCCATCTGCTGCGCAATAATTTCTGCCAGTTCGGCAGTCGCAATCTGGTTTTCGCGTCGAGGAGGCATTCTAAAAGAGGAAAACATGAAAGGGAACGAGTGACATGATTGGATGAAGAGAATGAGATGAAACAAAATTAACAAAAGCAAAGATGGTGGTCATTCGTCCGCATTACCAAGCTAACAAATGACACACAGTGACTAATCAAAGTAAATGGATCAAAAATAATGTATCGCGAAGACATGCTCGCCTATAAGTGAACACTCATCCCAAGAATTCCCAGGTAAGCACAACTGGTCTCGCGTCTAATGAGATATATACGAAGTGCTTGCCTAGACAGAAAACCCAGAATACAGGCATTCACTCTTCCAGTTTGCACGTGTTCACACTATTTAGAACCCAAAACTTTGACGAGATTTTGAAAATTTGAAGGCACAAGGCCAAAAACCAAACTGGAAGGGTTCAAAACCATATAACAGAGGGTTCAAAACCTTACAATAGAGGGTTCAAAACCTTGTAATAAATCATCCAAAAACAGAATATTGTTTTTCAAAAATCGTGTCGGAAAGTTTTGGTTTTTGTTTTGATAATCACCTAATGATAGGTGATATGTATGTTTTAAGATCTAAACACAAGATAACTTTGTGTTAGGGTCCTAGAAAGGTTATAGTCTAGGTCAAAGAATTACTAATAACCTAATTCCCTATAACCAGTGGCTCTGATACCAACTCTTCTGTCACACCCCGACCGCGTATAACATGCAACCGCGGCGGAAACGTCGGGGAGTGTTGTAACAGAATTAATTGTTTCATAACCATGGCATTCAAAGTTGTACTTTATTTATAAACATAAGAGTTACATTGTCTTAAACAGGAAATAAAGAGTTAAGAACATAATTAAACTAAGTCTATCTTCATTTTATGTCTCTAAGGCACAGGTCCGCCCTAGTGTCACGATCATCATCTTACGGAAATGCTCCTGAAAACACATGTGAAAATACGTACGTCAGCATAAAAATTCCTGTGAGATACATAGGTTTAGTGAAAATAGGATTCATGACTTATAAGTTTAGGAAAAATTGTTTAATAACAGTCAGTCATGAACCTTGTAAGTTGTTTTGTTTTGTAAATCATTAAAAAGCAATGATATGTATAAATAAGAGAATAATGTAAGGTTAAATGAATAACCAAGTAAGAATGAGTTTGTATAAGATGAGTTGTTTTGTAAATCAATGTCTTGTGAAAATAAGTTGTTTATGTAAAATGTAATATGTCAAATATTGAAATGATTTAAATAACGTTACGATATGTAATATTATACAAACACTTATATATAGGAAGTACCAGCGGCGTATCCACCATGTTTGTATTATATTACACTCGCCTCATTACTCGAATCATTTACCCAAACCAACCATTAATGTAAATTGTTCATGTATAAATGAATTGTCATGTGTTAATGTGTAAACCATATTGAAATGTCTATGTCCAATGTAAACCACTAAATGTGTATATAAATGTCAAAATGTTTATGTTAATGTAGATCATGTAATGTTTACCCAAAAATATCATGTATGGTAAGTGAAATATATCAACTAAACCATATGTAAAATGCACAAAAACAAGGTATTGAAGTAAAACATGGTTTAAATCAAAGTTATGTTTTGTGGAACAAATGCATGCTATACTGTTACAAACACTTATGCGGTATTGTGAAAATGCATACATCCAAGCCTTGAGACTGTGGCGATAAACCCTTAAACAAATTAAAGGTTTATCTAAGTTATGTATATCGAATTCGGTCATTCCTTCCAATCCAAACAAACCCAGGATTTCAGGAACGGGAGTTGTCAATTCCTATGGTACCACTACCTACTAACGAACGACGTAGCTAATGTTAATGAATGTATTGTTCCATTGTAAACAACCCAAATGTCATAACAAAATGTAAGCATGTGATGAAAACAACTGTACTAAGTACGCACACAATGGGCATACATAGCATGAAATGTAATGTAAAACAATGTACTAAGTATGCACACAATGGACATACATAGCATGAAATGTAATGTAAAACAATGTACTAGGTATGCACACAATGGACATACATAGCATGAAATGTAATGTAAAACAATGTACTAAGTACGCACACAATGGGCATACATAGCATGAACATGTAATGTAAAACAATGTACTAAGTACGCACACAATGGGCATACATAGCATGAACACAATGAAATCATGTACTATAAATGTACTAATGAACATAGCAAGTATACGATGTGAAAGCAGGAAAGCACGAAAGTAACAAGTAGGCACATGTGTTTCACCCCAAAACAGTTTGGAAAACAGTAAAAGAGGGGTCTATGTACTCACTTGAGATTGCTCAGAAGTCCTAAGATAACCACCAAGCAATGCTAGAGATCACGGAAATCAAACGGCACCTAATATAGGTAACTATGTTAATAAACCGGACCTATATCGGAAGATCGGGTAGCATGAGGGTTTGTAAACCAAATGAGTGTAGGAACTCATGTAATATGGTTTAACAAAGTCTACATACTAAAATGAAACTTAACCTAAGTGCTTACGACCCATTACGACCCGTTTAGGTAGCTTATGCTACTTTAACGCGTCGTTCGCGTAAAACGCGTTCGGAACGCCTAACTAGTCCTATGACAAGTAAAATATGCCTTAACATATCTAATATTGTTACCAAATCATTTTAGATACCAAAAGTTATGTTACATATGCTTAAAGTGAATTTTGGTGTAAAAAGGGCATTTTGGTAATTTACCTAAGGCATATAAACTACCTATCATACAACTACTTAAACGAAGCGACCATAAGGTATAACCTCAGAAGGTTATTCCCTACATGCTATGGTCACCTAATGTGTTTGGTCGGATCCTAATGATCGACCAAATGGGTCGGGTTCGAAGGTATAAGCGATTTATTAGATCACTTACCCTTACGACCTTAGACAACGTGGTAATCATTAGGCATAGTCACAAGGGACTATAACCATCATGATTACAATCACGTTGCGAAGTTCAAACGAACTTCGCATTGACCATAAACTGGTCAACGCAGAAAGTCAAACAAAGTTTGACTTTCGGACTCGAAAAGAAATAAAAGAACGAAGGAACACTTACGAAAGGTCCCCGAATGCTAATCTAGATCAAAATAGCTCAGGTATGAAACTAAGGTTTCAACTTAGAGCACATTAGATCAGATTCTTGTGAGGAAAAGTGAAGGGTGGAGGTGTGACGCGCGTGTGTGTATACATATTTATACAGTGAATTTCCACACGAACTTTTGTTTTAAATTTATAAAAATGGTTTATACCTTAACATTAAAACACACACAACAAAAAGGACAAGTGTATCCCGTCACATATGCAGTAAAGTATTGGTAAGAGCCAGATATCGATCCATAGAACACTAGGTGTTATATGTACTGAATCTTTATTATTATTTTACCGGTTGTAGAAATAAGTGAATGATTCTTTAGCTAAATTAATTAAATTGCAAGTAAAATATAAATATACTAATATCTTATTTCACAAATAACCTAAACATGTTATCTATCATATATGTCACCAAAGCACATAATCAATTCCAATTTTAAGACAGTTAGTCATCCGTTAGGAGTTTTCTAACATGATGCTTCTTCGGAAAGTTTAACACGATGGTCACATGTTAACCACCTAAAACCATTCATTAGCGAGCTATTGATATTCATTTATGTGTATCTTTAAAGATAGATTAGTCTTCCGTTAGGAGTTTTCTAACCTCACTTATCAAAGAAAGCAATACCGATGGTCACAATACAGCCACGAGGATAAGCATTTATGTAGATCATATAACAAATAATTTCACTTTTACAAGTCTAGAACACGAATCTACCATGTTAGCAATTTTAGACCAAAACTACTAAACAAGGATCATAAACCGCATGCAAGAACATGTAATCAACACCATATAATTCATTAGAACCTTTACGTGCAGGAAAGTACTCTTAATCAAAATAAGACATATATTGTGTAATACCAATCTCCGGGTTGGGTCTCATGGTGTAGATAAAATCTACAAATAAGTGATTAATCAGAAGTATTTAACATCATAATCATCACATATTCATTACCCAATATAATCCAACATAATCAAGAACACAACATCAATGAAGCATTTATTGTACAATCATGAAGATTCAAACATAAACAAGTACTTGAGTTTCATAGAAACATGATTACAATACAAAGATTATTCAAGAAACAAGTTCATAATTACTATATACACATAACTATATAAACAAACTATACATCAGCCCAATAACATGCACAATGATTAGACTACATGTTCAAGAACAAGGAATCGAACCATAAACAGGCATTGAATTGACGGGGTGGATGATTTAAGCTTCAAAACAACCTAGAGACTTGAACAAGACTTCATCAGAACTGTCCCGGACCTCTAGGATCGCCTTATTTTCAGAGAAAAATTCAACACAATGCTTGAACACGAATGGGCTATTTATAGGTGAAAATTTGGTCTCGCACGACCGTGCCAAGGATCGCACGGTCGTGCGTTCCTTACGTCACTGATTACGTGTCATCCACTCGAGATCGTGGGCGGCCGACGTAGTGGAAGTCTAGTCAAAAGGGGAACGGTCGTTCCATGGGATCGCACGGTCGTTCGGACACGGAAATGGGCTTGAACGGTCACCAGCACAGACGTGCATCTCCGGATCGCTTGATGGTTATCGGTCTCGCACGATCGTTCGGATGGTGGCTTGATCGTGCGGATGCGGTTTCTTGTGATTCTCGTGATTGCACAGCTCATTCGGTCTGTTGTGCCGTGAATGCATGATCGTGCGGATGGTGGAACGGTCGTGCGTCTCCGGTCCGAATCTTGGTTTTGGCCCGTTTGATCAGAAATGCTTCGGAAGTGTCCGTTTTTAATCAGATTTTCATTTTATGCTCCGTTTAAGACCTGAAATTGTATAATTACCAAATTTAGTCCTTAACGTTGCGATTTCAGTCAAAAATGCTTAAAACGGAGGTGTTTTGGGGAATAAAAACATGTATAATTTATCGTATATCAAACCTCCCCACACTTGAACTTTTGCTTGTCCCTAAGCAAAACAACTGTACAAACGATTATTTTAAAGCAGAAAAATTAAACACACAATAATGTACATAGATGTTTTAAAATTAACCAATAATGATAGCAATGAGAAAGCTTAATGCAATGTTTCAAAAATAAATAGCGTTTTACCATCAATTATTCACTTACTTGCATCTTTGATGTACTTCCCTCGGCTCACTGGTGTAAACTAGTGAATTGTACACTAGTAATTTTCTGTGATAACTCAAAAGCCAGGACATATAGTAACATTTACATAGGCTTGTAACGAAATCTCATTTTTATCATTTAACACATAAAAATTATAAAAATCAAGAGGACTTTTATTGTGGGTTGTAACTTGGCTAAGATTTAAAGGTAGGAATGGATATTTACTGGGTGATGTGTAGTGATCCGGTCTAGCAAATTATCCTAACAAACCTCACACAAAAGTAAATTCACTCTATTTTTTTTTCAAACATATTCACAAACCAAGTGACTCTTTTAAGGTCAGATTGTCAAGACCGGTTTTATCTTTGATGTGTCGAATGTCTTCCTTTATCCTGTACTGAACATTACTTCCAACTCTAATGGACCGTTCGGCATTGAGGCTAATAGCCCCCACCCTCATTAGAAGTGTATATTCATGTTGGGATCCAGTTTGACTTTTTCTACATCTTCCTTTGTGAGACCAGTTTCCACATCCAATGCATTTGTCATATCTTTTTGCTCTTCTTCTCATTGCACTTTTGGATGTCCCACAAAATGGTGGCGTTTGTTCTTGTTGTCGCCACGTTTTTCTAACTTCTCCAGTTAGGTGAAATATTTTCTCCCTAATCCCCGAAGGTAAGCTTGGTTTAGCGAATTGTAAGCAGCAAAGCAAATTTGAATCAAATGAATGCATGTCCAGTTCTTTATAGGTCTGCCGGTAAAAGACCAAACTAAATTCCTATAAAAGGAAAATTATACTAAACCGGATTTCACACATGGGTTAAAACAAATGAAAAGGTAAAGGCTCAACATGGTTTACTATTGGATTTTTTTTTTCAATAACAACTTACGAAAAAGAAGACAAGAAACGAATATATATATATACATATATATATATATATATATATAACAAGGAAGAGTAAACACAAGTTTGTATCCTATTGCCTCTATCATTTTTATATAATTTTTACAGTTAATATTTTAAACAAGTATATTCAAGACAAGTTCTGAAATGTATACTATTATGCGGCACACTCAACGAAATGAAGTTTAAAGCATATGATTATTGCTTTTTAGAATGGCTCAAAACTCACTAATTGGGTGTGTATTTTAGATGCAAATTTATGAATAATTGTAAAAATTTTATTTAATATTTTCTCATTAGTAAAATTATTAGTTAAGAATAAACCAAATATGTACAAAAGTATTTACAAACAAGCTAATTTAAATATTTTTTTTAGATTTGTACAAAAATTAAGCATTTAAGGACAAACAATTTTAACAATCTTTTTAACCCCTCCCCACACTTGAACTTCACATTGTCCCCAATGTGAAAAACATATTAGTTAAGCAATTATCATGAGCTAGACTAATAATGTGAAAAGGGAAAGATGTACTCCCTCAGAGTTTGATTTGACTCGTGTAAGTAGACTTTGTGGTGTAGTCATTTCAACCCTGTTTGCATTTCTTGAATCCGCCTATTTTTTCACTTTCTAAAATAGCCAATCATGAACCAAACAGTTATTCACACATAAAATATATCAAAACAAACATAAATTTAAAGAGTTAAACTAAGTACTGAATTTAAACAAACCGAATATAAATTGTTTCAAACCAAACATAGTACTTGAAATAAAAACAAACAAACCATTAAACAAACCATCCATAAAACGATCATAATGTCTATAAAACAAATCAAATCAACCACCTACTCTTCATCATCGTCACCTGCACCACCATTACCACCACCTGCCCCTGAGGGACCTGCACCACTATGACCATAATATTCCCATGGTGGGAATTGCGGTGGCTGTCCAAAATGATTTGGGTAGGCACTCTGAAGCCCCCCAAACATGTATGTGAAACCATCCTGTACTCCTTGGTACAGGTTCTGCTGAGTAGCCCGCAGCTGGTCCTGGTGATGTTGGATAGCAGTCTGATCCGCCCTGATAAGATCCTGTGATGTGCGTAGAGCCTCCTGCTCGGCTCTAATGGCGTGCTGATCTGCTCTCATCTCATCTTAAGATACCCGCATTTGCTGAAACTGTTGGTAGAACTCAGGGTATGGTGGTAATCCCTCAGGCCATCCCTGAAACTGGAATGCATGGGCCTGTGGCGACTGTGGTGGTGTGGGGTCATGGTGCTCATGCTCTTGGTCTGGCTCATCATGCATCTCTTTATCTTCATCTGCTGGTACAACGGGTAATGGATTCCAAACCTCATTGTGTAGACCCTTAAGTCTATCCCCTGCATCCAACTCAACAATCATCCTCATGGCTTTCAGTGACTGGATATTTATATAATCCCCCTCAGTCACTAGATGAAGACTGTTAACCACCTCATTAGTCAATATATTTTCATTCAAAGCAATCGTGCTGACATACTCATCACCATAAATCTGACTGTTGGGTACTCTGCCTGAACAGTTGACAAAGTACTCTGCCATGCGGGCCGCTAAGTTGAGACCTGGTTTTCGAACCAACTCCCATAAAAATAACAAATCAGGGGTAGGACAGTTACCTTGACTGTCCTTGCGGCCGCAAATAGTGTGGCTAAAGATATGATGCATAACTCTAACAAGCGGATCTCTTATCCTCGAGGCTTTTGACATCCTCGGGTCATAAGGAGCTCCTTCAGAAATCTCTGCCCAAAAAGCATTACGATCAGCTGTGCTCGGGAAGTCGAATATTCTGGTGAAAACTTCTTCGTTATCCGTGTCATCTCGGGTGTAAATTCCGAGTCTTCTTCCAAAACGTCCAACCGACCATGTTTTCCACTCTCCTGCCATCCTAAACGTGATTCTGTGCTTATGTCTGAAATGTGGATTACGAGCACTAACGGGTTTTCCTATAACAAGCTCGCGGTAGATTGGTTGATCTATGTTAACGAGATTAGCTAACGGGACTGAGAGCATTTCTTCTAATCGGTCCCTTTGGTTCAACTCTCCCATTACATCCCAATCAAGTCTTCTTGGTATCCCAAATCTACCCCGCCTTGCCCACAAGGCGTTTCTTCTCGGAATACAAAGTGCTTCTCTTGGATTTGTGGCATCGAACTGAAGGAATGGGTGATTCATCTGTATGGGAAACATTTTTAGAAACAGGAAAATACCAAAAATTTGACTCGAAAACTGCCGAAAACAGAGATATAAACATTCTGTCCATTCTGATCTGCAGGTATCGCACGAGCGTGCCAAGGTTCGCACGATCATGCGATTCCTAGATCATGTTCCGGTGAAATCCGAGGTTGCAGTTTCGATCAAATGTCAAGTTTCCGAGAACAACAGGCAACGCACGAGCATGCGACAGGCGGAACGACCGTGCGTCGCCTGTCTGCAGAAATTTTAGACCCTGAATTTGAATTTTCTGAAATTTTTCAAAATCATCAAGTGTTTCTTGTTCATAAGGGTCTGTAATTCCTACGGTTGTTCAGTTTTCATGTGATTCTAACAAGAACTAGGGTTTTGTTTGAGATTTATGAAGAAACCCTAGAACACTATGAATATACGGATGGAATCGATGAAAACTAAGATAGAACATGAAATAGACAAGGATTAACATACCGTGTGTAGTGTGGAAGGAAACCGTGCGCTTCGATCGTGCGAAAAATGGAAAAACTCGTTCTGGAACGAGAGGGGCGGCCTGTGTTTGCGAAATAGGGTTTTGGTGCAGACATGGGTATTTATAGGGTCAAAATGACCATTCTGCCCTCTGGTATCGCACGAGCGTGCGAGGTTTCGCACTAGCGTGCGTCGCCTGATCGTTCCAAACCCTGACCAACATCTCGGAAATGCACCAAGGGTGCATCTGATTGTTCCGTGTTTGTCCGAAAACGCACGGTCATGCTATGGGTGGCACGATCGTTCCTGGGCTGCATACCAGTTTTTCTGCAGGATTTCGTTTCAACAATCGTTTTCGTCAGTTTTCGCCATTTTTTTTCGATACGCAAACAGTTGTAACATTTTCTTTACATAGAAACTTCGTACGGTATATATAAGACTTGTGCAAATTATCTCGATCTATCAAACACACCTAAATTACACTAAAACTACAAAAATTCATAAATTACGAAATTACCCCTATAATGTCCAATGACACTCTTGCTACAGTTTTAATCTTCGAGTCAGTAGCGTAGACTCTCCTTCCCACACTTATGAAGTATGCGGGGCTTGCAGTTCAAAAACCTCCAATACCGAATTAATCGGTCTGGCAATGTACAACTTCAATCTATGACCATTCACCTTGAATATATTTCCATTCTTCTCCTCTATTGAAACAGCGCCATATGGATATACCTTTTTCACAGTGTATGGGCCTGTCCAACGTGAATGAAGTTTTCCTAGAAATAAACGCAATCATGAATTGTACAAAAGAACTAGATCTCCTGCTTGGAATTCTTTTTGGTCCTTCAAGCGTTTATCGTGCAATCTCTTGTTTCTTTCCTTGTACAAGATGGAACTCTCATAAGCTTGTTGTCGTAATTCTTCCAATTCATGAATCTGGAGAAACCGGGCTTCACCTCCAGTTTTTAGGTCCAGATTTGTTGTTTTAAGAGCCCACATCGCTTTATGTTCCAACTCGACTGGTAAATGGCATGCTTTTCCGTATACAAGTCTAAAGGGAGTAGTCCCAATAGGAGTCTTGTAAGCTGTGCGAAAAGCCCACAGTGCTTCGTCTAGTTTGTCCGACCATTCTTTACGGTTTGCACCTACAGACCGTTCAAGAATGCGTTTTAGCCCTCGGTTTGTGACTTCCACTTGCCCACTTGTCTGTGGATGATAGGGCGTGGAAAGACGGTGATGCACACCGTCACGGGACAAAGCTTTTTCAAGCTGGGTGTTGCAAAAATGAGTCCCTCTGTCACTGATAAGTGCCTTTGGGGCACCAAACCTAGCAAACAAACTTTTCAGAAATCTCACGACCACCCTGGCATCATTGGTGGGTAAGGCCTGTGCCTCTGCCCATTTTGATACGTAATCAACTGCTACAAGGATGTACTTGTTATCTCGTGAGGGGGGAAATGGTCCCATGAAGTCTATCCCCCAAATGTCGAAGACTTCACACACTTGAATCCAATGCTGAGGCATCTCATTGCGTGCCGAGATATTTGTTGCTCTTTGGCAGGCATCACATGCTCTAACATATTCATGCGCGTCTTGAAAAATTGTGGGCCAAAAGAATCCAGAGTCTAACACTTTCTTTGCAGTGTAGTTCGCTCCATGATGACCTCCGGTTGGCCCCTCGTGACAGTGACGCAGAATGCTAGCTGCCTCCTCTCCAAATACACATCTTCGTATAACCTGACCGGCTCCGATCCTAAACAAGTATGGTTCGTCCCAGATGTAATACTTCAGATCTGCAAAGAACTTCCTCTTTTGTTGATATGATAATCCTTTGATAAGGATTCCACATGCGAGGTAGTTTGCATAATCGGCGAACCATGGTGACTCGTTATTCATCTCGACACTCAAAAGAAATTCGTGGGTGAAATTGTCGTTTATTGGCTCCTCCACTGAATTATCTGAATTGCCATGCTCAAGTCTCGAGAGATGATCCGCTGTAACATTTAAAGCTCCCTTTTTATCTTGGATCTCTATGTCAAATTCTTGTAATAACAAGATCCATCGAATAAGACGCGGTTTTACGTCTTGTTTGCTAAAAAGGTATTTAATTGCCGCATGATCCGTGTACACAATTGTTTTGGACAACACAAGGTACGATCTGAATTTATCGAACGCATATACTACTGCCAAAAGCTCTTTCTCTGTAGTCGTATAATTCTCTTGAGCATCATGTAGAGTTTTGCTGGCATAGTATATAGGGTGAAAATGTTTCTCCCTTCGTTGTCCTAAGACTGCTCCTAATGCATAATCGCTGGCATCGCACATTATCTCGAATGGCAATGTCCAATCTGGTGCAACTAAAATGGGTGCTTCAATAAGCTTTTGTTTCAGCTGCTTGAAAGCATTCATGCATTCATCTGAGAACACAAATGGAGCATCTTTTTCTAACAAACGGGTCATAGGTCTTGCGATTTTTGAAAAATCTTTGATAAATCGCCTGTAGAACCCTGCATGACCCAGGAAACTTCTGATTGCTCTTACCGAGGTTGGTGGAGGAAGTTTAGAAATGGTATCCACTTTTGCTGGATCAACTTCCAACCCGGCTTCAGAGATTTTGTGCCCAAGAACTACCCCTTCTTTTACCATGAAGTGGCATTTCTCCCAGTTAAGCACAAGATTAGTTTCCTCACATCGAATTAACATTCTTTTCAAATTTCCTAGACATTGATCGAAAGAACTCCCGAATACAGAAAAGTCATCCATGAATACTTCCATGGAGTCTTCAATCATGTCATGGAAAAAGGCAACCATGCAACGCTGGAATGTGGCTGGTGCATTACACAGTCCAAAAGGCATACGCCGGTAAGCAAAGGTGCCGAAGGGACATGTGAAAGTAGTCTTCTCCTGATCTTCAGGAGCGATAGGAATTTGAAAGTATCCTGAGAACCCATCCAAGAAACAGAAGTATGACTTCCCTGACAGTCGTTCCAACATCTGATCCATGAATGGAAGCGGGAAGTGGTCCTTACGGGTGGCATCGTTGAGTTTGCAGTAATCGATGCAAACTCTCCATCATGTGACAGTACGGGTAGGAATAAGTTCATCCCTATCGTTTGAAACTACATTAATACCACCTTTCTTCGGTACTACTTGCACTGGACTTACCCAAACAGAATCAGATATAGGGTAAATCAAACCTGCCTCTAACAACTTTATGACTTCCTTCTTCACCACGTCTTGCATGTTCGGATTCAGACGCCTTTGATGCTGTGCACTGGACTTGTAATTGTCTTCCATGAGAATCTTATGAGTACAAAAGGAAGGATTAATACCTTTTATATCCATAATTTTCCATGCCATGGCTTTTTTGTGGAGCGTTAGAACTTCAAGAAGCTGTCTCTTTTTTCCTTTGCCAAAAATGCTGAAATGATGACTGGCAAGCGACACTCCTTGTCTAGAAATGCATACTCGAGATGCGGAGGGAGTTCTTTTAACTCCAAAGACGGTGGTTCTTCAACTGAAGGTTTTGATTTTTCTTCAACTTCACGGTCAATTTCCACAAATTGATTTGGACTTTGTGAATCATGTTCACCGATTTGAAAAACCAGTTGCTCAATTTCGAGAGGTGTGTCCATATCAATTTCTTCAATAGTGCGTTGAAAATGAGAGCTTACACATGTATCGACAATGTCGACATAGTACAGTACATCATCGTGACCTTGCGGATGTTGCATTGATCTTTTAATATCAAAAGTCATGTGCTCGTCATCTACTCGTAGCATGATTTGGCCTGCTGCCACATCAACAATCGTCCTCGCAGTGTTGAGGAACGGGCGTCCGAGTATTAGTGGCACTTTTGAATCTTCGTCCATGTCAAGAATCACAAAATCCACGGGAAAAACAAATTTATCAATTTTAACAAGCATGTTTTCTACGAATCCGCGAGGATATTTGATTGAACGATCTGCAAGTCGAATGCTCATTCTAGTGGGTGTTGGTTCTCCAAGATCTAGCTTTGCAAAAACTTTATAGGGCATAAGGTTTATGCTCGCTCCTAGATCTGCTAGTGCGTTACTGACTGACATATTTCCGATGAGACATGGAAGGGTAAAACTGCCCGGGTCTCCCATCTTTTCAGGTAGACGGTTTTGGAGAACGGCTTAACAATTTTCATTCATCAACACACAAGACAAACTTTCAAGTTTCTGTTTGTTTGTGAGGATGTCTTTTAAGAACTTTGCATATTTAGGCATTTGAGCCAATGCTTCAACAAATGGTATGTTTATATGTAATTGTTTAAACATTTCTAAAAACTTACCATGTTGTTCATCGTTCTTTTGCTTCTTCAATCTGCTCGGATATGGAATAGGAGGGATGAATTCTTTAACTGGCTCCTGGAACTGTGCTGTACTTGCTGGGTCTAGCCTAGCGTGTACCTCGCCTGAAGCGTCAGTTTGGACATGATCAGCAATCGGTGGTGAGTCCGATTTTTCAGGTCCTGTTGTTCTACCCCTCCTCGTCATAACTGCATTAACATGCCCTCTCGGGTTTGGTTCTGTGTTACTTGGAAGACCACCTTGTGGTCTTTCAGATAGCATCTTGTTCAACTGGCCGACTTGATTCTCAATGGTTTGTAATGAAGCTTTCTGGCTCCGTAATTCCCCTTCTTGTGCCATAAAACGATCCTCATGCTGCTGATATCGCTTTTCAGACAATTGATTAGCATTATTGGAGTTGTTTAACAGCTGTGCCATCATTTCCTCTAATTTTGAATTGGTTTGAGAGGTTTGAGGCTGTTGAGATTGGGAAGTGCTTCCTAAACCTGAATTATTATAACGTGGCTGAAAGGTTTGCCCTGATGGCTGAAAAGATTGATTTTGGGACTGATAGAATTGACTTTGGGGCTGAAAGGATTGCCCCTGAGACTGTTGTGGTGCGGGAGCACGTTGAGCGAATCCGAGTGGGTTTTGGTTATTGGGATTGGATTTCCAACCAAAGTTTGGATGATTTCTCCAACCCGGATTGTACGTGTTGCTGTAGGGGTTATTTTGGGGCCTGATTGGATTACCCAAATAGTCCACCTCTTCGTGGCCTGTAAACATAACACCCTGCTCACATGTACCTGGCTCGTGTGACACTCCACATAGCTCACATGATGGCTTTACTGATTGTACTTTTGAAGCATTCTGAGATTGGTCAAACTTTGCTGCCAAAGCTCCAATCTGTGCTGAAAGATCCGTATATGTATCTACTTGATGAACTCCAGGATTGGATTCAACTTTTCTTCGTACTCCACTGTGACGTGAACTTGACTTTAACACAGCTTTCTCAATGATTGCATAGGCTTCATTGGGTGTTTTGGTTCCCAGATCACCTCCTGCATAAACATCTAAACGTTCTTGTGAGTTATAGTTAAGTCCTTGGTAAAAGTTCAACACAAGTTGTCTTTTGGAAAACCCGTGATGTGGAACATCGATCAGAAGATCTTTGAACCTTTCCCAAGCTGCGTGTAGAGATTCTCCTTCATCCTGTTTGAACGTCATAATATGGTTCTTAAGCTTAGTTGTCTTTTCCGGCGGGAAATATTTTTGCATAAAAAGTTCAGCCAACTCGGTCCAAGTCGTGATGGACCCCGCTGGAAGCGACAAAAGCCAAGATCGGGCTTTGTCTCGCAAAGAAAATGGAAAGAGTCGCAAACGAATTGCGTCATCAGAAACGTCTCTAATCTTAAATGTCGAGCACACCTCGAGAAACGAAGCGATGTGTCGACCAGGATCTTCATGATCCTTCCCGTCAAACTGCACAGAATTTTGCAACATGTTAATTATACTAGACTTGATTTCAAAACTTTGTGCTTCTATCTGTGGTCGGGCAATGCTCGGTAGCAAGCCCTCTCCTCCTGGTCGGCCACTCTCATTCAAAGGCTGGTCGTCCTCTGCCATAATGTCTACTTTTTCGTCCTCTGAACTCTCGCTTTCCGACAGTGTTATTGGTACGTCGATTGCGTCTGCAATCCTTTGTGCAACAACAAGTGCTCTTTCGTGTAGCCGCCTACTTCTTCTAAGGTTATTTTCAGGTTCGTTGGCTGGCTCAGCGTTTAACTGGTTCAGGGGCGTGGACATTAACCTACATGAAAACGGAAAGTATTATACAGATAAAAGAAAATAATAATAATATACAGAATATGAATACTAAAACTAATATTTAATATACATATATTTATATACAAGTTATTATACAGTTCTATTTAATTATTTACTTGATTATTTATTTATTTACATCCGAAAACTGTTGTTGTTTTTTTTATATATGTTGCTAAAAAGTCGTACATGGTCGTGCATCAACCCATGTACAGTTAACTAAATAAATAAATAAATACAAGAATGAATAAATAAATAAATAAATGAAATAAATACGTATGTAAGCGGTTCGATTTCGAACACGGCTATCAACGTACTGTACTGAAATGAAATAAATAAATAAAATAACTGAATTGAAGTAATGTAATAACTGTGCAAAAATAAATAAATAACTAAAATGAAAATTAATGGTTCGATTCTGAACGCATTAGTTGTACTGAATTAAAAGTACTGAAATAAAATTGCAGAAATTAAAGGTTAGTTGACAGTAAATAAAAAGTTAGAATGTTAGTAAGTTAGCGGTTAGTAAAGTTAGTAATTAGTAGTCCATAAAGTTAGTAGTCCTTATTAAGTTAGTAGTCCGTAAAGTTAGTAAAGTTAATTTAACCACAACACAAATCTTATCACAAAAATTATGGTAGACTCGGTTGGTTTAACCAAACACTTGCCACCACAAAGAAAAATATGATAGATTTGGATGGTAAAAATAAATAAATAAATAAAATTAGTAAGTTATAATAAATAAAAGTTAGATAAAGAATAAATAAAATGTTAGACGTTAGTGTTAAAAAGAAATAAATAATTACAAAAAATTTTTACAGGTATTAACAGTTATTTACAGTTTACACATTGGTAAAATAATAACTCCGATTGTTCCATTATTTTCACCGTCGTGTCCCCGGCAGCGGCGCCAAAAACTTGATGCGCGTGTGTGTATAAATATTTATACAGTGAATTTCCACACGAACTTTTGTTTTAAATTTATAAAAATGGTTTATACCTTAACATTAAAACACACACAACAAAGGACAAGTGTATCCCGTCACATATGCAGTAAAGTATTGGTAAGAGCCAGATATCGATCCATAGAACACTAGGTGCTATATGTACTGAATCTTTATTATTATTTTACCGGTTGTAGAAATAAGTGAATGAATCTTTAGCTAAATTAATTAAATTGCAAGTAAAATATAAATATACTAATATCTTATTTCACAAATAACCTAAACATGTTATCTATCATATATGTCACCAAAGCACTTAATCAATTCCAATTTTAAGACAGTTAGTCATCCGTTAGGAGTTTTCTAACATGATGCTTCTTCGGAAAGTTTAACACGATGGTCACATGTTAACCACCTAAAACCATTCATTAGCGAGCTATTGATATTCATTTATGTGAATCTTTAAAGATAGATTAGTCATCCGTTAGGAGTTTTCTAACCTCACTTATCAAAGAAAGCAACACCGATGGTCACAATACAGCCACGAGGATAAGCATTTATGTAGATCATCTAACAAATAATTTCACTTTTACAAGTCTAGAACACGAATCTACCATGTTAGCAATTTCAGACCAAAACTACTAAACAAGGATCATAAACCGCATGCAAGAACATGTAATCAACACCATATAATTCATTAGAACCTTTACGTGCAGGAAAGTACTCTTAATCAAAATAAGACATATATTGTGTAACACCAATCTCCGGGTTGGGTCTCATGGTGTAAATAAAATCTACAAATAAGTGATTAATCAGAAGTATTTAACATCATAATCATCACATATTCATTACCCAATATAATCCAACATAATCAAGAACACAACATCAATGAAGCATTTATTGTACAATCATGAAGATTCAAACATAAACAAGTACTTGAGTTTCATACAAACATGATTACAATACAAAGATTATTCAAGAAACAAGTTCACAATTACTATATACACATAACTATATAAACAAACTATACATCAGCCCAATAACATGCACAATGATTAGACTACATGTTCAAGAACAAGGAATCAAACCATAAACATGCATTGAATTGACGGGGTGGATGATTTAAGCTTCAAAACGACCTCGAGACTTGAACAAGACTTCATCAGAACTGTCCCGGACCTCTAGGATCGCCATATTTTCAGAGAAAAATCCAACACAATGCTTGAACACGAATGGGCTATTTATAGGTGAAAATTTGGTCTCGCATGACCGTGCCAAGGATCGCACGGTCGTGCGTTCCTTACGTCACTGATTACGTTTCATCCACTCGAGATCGTGGGTGGCCGACGTAGTGGAAGTCTAGTCAAAAGGGGAACGGTCGTTCCATGGGATCGCACGGTCGTTCGGACACGGAAATGGGCTTGAACGGTCACCAGCACAGATGTGCATCTCCGGATCGCTTGATGGTTATCGGTCTCGCACGATCGTTCGGATGGTGGCTTGATCGTGCGGATGCGGTTTCTTGTGATTCTCGTGATTGCACAGCTCATTCGGTCTGTTGTGCCGTGAATGCATGAAAGTGCGGATGGTGGAACGGTCGTGCGTCTCCGGTCTGAATCTTGGTTTTGGCCCGTTTGATCAGAAATGCTTCGGAAGTGTCCGTTTTTCATCAGATTTTCATTTTATGCTCCGTTTAAGACCTGAAATTGTATAATTACCAAATTTAGTCCTTAACGTTGCGATTTCGGTCAAACATGCTTAAAACGGAGGTTTTTTGGGGAATAAAAACATGTATAATTTATTGTATATCAAGGTGGGTATTTATAGTTTTCGGTTCACCGTTAGGATCATTTCTTGGAAAAGGGGGCACGATCTAAGTCGTACACTTGTTGGAAAGTTGTGGTAACTCTTTTGCCATACACCATAAGAGTTTGACACTTGGCACTTGGCCTTTGGAGAGTGTTAAGGGCTGTTAACAGCTGAAAAAAAAGGTTTTGCTGCATCTGGCCCCTACTTACGGACCTAGTTTGGCAGATTTACAGTTTCAGTCCCTGCAACCTCAAAACTTGGTTTTCGATGCGTTTTTTGACACGTTTAAGCCCCGTTAACCCTATTTCAAAGCTCTAAAATGAAGTTAAAGTATAGGGAACTTAAAATGTGTTCAAAAATATCTCGGGTGTCGGTTCGTTTAGCCGTACGGTTACGTTGTTCGGTTAATTACGACGGAATGCGCATAAGCGCGAAAAATGATCCAAATGGCGTGAGGAATGGATTTTTCTTATGCCAAACACTAAAATAAAATATTTTAGTGCTTACATAAATTTTTGGATGTCCGGATGTATTCAGAACATAAGTTATGCGCGAACATGCAAACTTGTGCACTTTTTTGACGCTTTTAGTCCCTGAATGACCCCAAAAGTTTATTTTAGCATACCGAACCCCTCAAAGCCTATTTCTAAGCTATGTAAAGGATATTTATGGTATGTTTAACGTATGGTCATGTTCCGGAATGTTCGTTACAGTTCAAATTGACATACTTTCGCAGTTTGTCAAGTTTAGTCCCTGTATGCGAAATAACTTGTTTTTGCCATACCAAAGCCTTCAAAACTTATTTCTAAGTTATGTAAGGGTTATTTAAGGTATGTTAAGTATATGTTGATGTTCTGTAGTATTTGTCGCATTAAACTGGCTACGTTTACGCACCAATTTGCGTATAACTCTCTAGAAAGTGATATAGAGTTTGAAATTGAATAAAAGTCAAAACATGAAAAACGTAAAACATAACTAAACAAACATTGGGATCAAATGACATTGTTTTATTGATAATGGTACTGTTCATAATGATTACAAGCACAGATGTTACACTTGAATCTTGGGATTTTCACTAAACTTGAAATCTAAAATGAAATGGGTCTTGAAACAAACAAAAATGGTGATGTATATATGTATATAACCGTATATATATATATATATATATATATATATATATATATATATATATATATATATATATATGGGTGTATGAGTTTTGAGCTTTATTTTTGTTAAGTACTTGTTTATGTTGTTACATGTTCTTGAATGGTGGTAAAAATGCAAGTATTTGGTGATTTATGTATGATATGTTAAATTTGAATTACTTCAGCAAATCTACCTGAATATATCTTATATTTGATGCATCTAAACTTATATAAAATGTTGATGTTATGATAGTATGCTTTAGGCACTTGTACATGTGAAAATATGTTGATTTAAAGCTCAAGAAATGATGAAAATGGTTATATGACAAAAACTGTTTTAGATCAGATTACAAACACTAAAAATAACATTTTTTTGATGTATTTTAATGGCATGAAACTTTGACATAGGTTTGATAGCTTTGCATGTTGTACATATAGCTTAAAAAGTAGTAAATTATGTGAAATTTGCATGACTTATGTGCTTTATTTAAGACCTGCACTATCATGAGTATAACCATTATTTTGTTCAGTAAATAACATGGGTTGTGTCAAAATTTCAAGTCGTTTCAATTTCGGATGGTTCGGGTAACGTTTGATGCAAAACTATGCGGTAAAACGGTTAAAAATCGCCTTTTCGGAGGACTTTTACAAAACTGTTTTAGATCAGTAACCAAACTGATATATTTGGTATAAAAATAAGTATTTTAACTTATATTAAGTTTACTTGGTGATTGGTTAGTCATACAAGACTTCCGAGGCCCAAAAATGTCACCGAATCGCTAAAATAAGTGTTTTTCGACATACACTAGAATGGGTTGTTCACGGGTTATTTTATGTGTTACAATGTGCTATGTGTTTTGCAATATGTGTATGATCATGTGTTAGTGTTGACAAGATTAGGTGTGTTACGCTCGAGTACATATATACAAATACACCAAAATAATCAAAAATAATAACTTTTCGAGAAATCTCAAAGTTATGTGAAAATTCCATGTATCGGAGAAACTCATGTATTTTTGTGAGTTTTGATTATTTAATTATTCTTATTTAATTTAGGACAAATAAACGATTTGTGGGATTTTGTTAACATATAAAAACGCACCCAAAGGTGAGTACATAGACCCCTCTTTTACTGTTTTTTCAAACATTTTGGGGTGAAACACATGTGCCTACTTGTTATTTTCATGCTTTCCATGTTTTCATATCATGTACTTGCTATGTTCATTAGTACACTATTAGTACATAATTTCATCTTCTTTTGCTATGTATGTTTACTTGACATGATAGCACATTGATTTACATGACTTTTCTGCTTTGTATGTTAACTTAGCATACTTAGTACATTACTTTCATTACATGTTTGTTTTTGGTATGACATTTGGTTTGTACAACGGGACTAAAACACATTCATTAATATTAGCTACGCCGCTCGGTAGTAAGTAATGGTACCATAGGACTTGACAAATCCCGTTCCTAACATCCTAGGTTTGCTTGGGTTGAAAGAATGACTGAATCCGAAAACATTTTACTCTGGTAATCTTTACTCTAAGGTTATCCTGCTGTCTCAAGGCTTGAATGTATGTGTCATAAGTGTTTGTATCAGTAAAACATGCATTTACTTAGCAAAACATAACTTTTTGATATATTCGAATTACTTTGTTTTGTACATTTTTACATTTGGTTTATGTGACTCCACTTTACTTACCATACATAACATTTGTTACACATTACTTGACTACATTTGGACTTTTAACATTTGATATGGTTTATACAAGGACTTTTTGACAATTGGTTTAAACATGGACTTTATACACTGGTGGTTTGTTTAAGTGACTTAAGTAACGAGATGTGTGTAGTATGATAAAATCATGGTGGATACGCCGCTGGTACTTCCTATATATAAGTGCTTGTATTGTACTACATGTCATAGCGTTATTTAGATCATTCAATTTGGACTTATACATTTTACACAAACAATATATTTTTTTCACAAGACATTGGTTAACAAAACAATTTACAATGTTCATGACTAACTTTTATTAAACATTTCTTTAAAATCAAGTCATGAATCCTATTTTCATAAAACCTATGTATCTCACATGCATTTTTATGCTGACGTACCTATTTTTACATGTGTTTTCAGGAGCTGTTGCTTAGGATGTTCGTGACACACTAGGGCGTACCTGTGCCTTAGAGACTTAAAATAAAGATGGAACTAGTTTAATTATGTGATGAACTCTTCGTTTCAGTGATTTTAAGACAATGTAACTCTTTGTTTGATGAATAAAACATAACTTTTAATTACCATGGTTGTGGAACAATAATTCTGTTACAACACTCCCCGACGTTTCCGCCATGATTTGATGTTTTACGTGGTCGGGGTGTGACAGAAGAGTTGGTATCAGAGCCAATGGTTATATGGAATTAGGTTATTAGTAATACTTTGACCTAGACTATAACCTTTCTAGGACCCCAACACAAGTTGTCTTGTGTTTAGATTTTAAAACATGTACTTCACCTATCCTTAGGTGATTACCAAAAACAAAACATAATGGAAGGCACAAAGCCAAAGTGAATCATCAATCTCTTAAACCTTCTAAGTTTTCAAAATCTCGTCAAAATTCTGGGTTCTAAATAGTGTGAACACGTGCAAACTGGAAGAGTGAATGCCTGTACCCTGGGTTTTCTGTCTAAGGCTAGAGTGTTCGTACAAATCCACATAATCGGACCAGTCACTCTTACCTGGGAACTCTTGGGGTGAGTGTTCACTTATAGGCGAGCATGTCTTCGTGATGCATTATTTCTAACCCATTTACTTTGATTAGTCACTGTGTGTCGTTTGTTTGCTTTGTGGTGCGGACAAATGACCACCATCTTTGCTTTTGTCGATTTTTGTTTCATCTCATTCTTTTCATCTAATCATCTCACTCGTTCCCTTCATGTTTCCTTTTTTAGAATGCCTCCTCGACGCGAAAATCCGCTACCAAATGCTAAACTGGCAGAAATCATCGCGCAGCAAATGGATTCTGCGTTCCCAAATCTTATTGCTCAATGGAACCAAGCCAACAACAACAATAATGCTCCATGCAATTTCAAGAGTTTTAACTCGGCTAAACCGCTCCAGTTTAGTGGTTCTGAGGGAGCAACTGGGCTTCTTCAATGGTTCGAGAGCATTGAGAATACTTTCTGTCACGTTCAGTGTCCTGATAAACGCAAAGTCGAGTTTGGTTCCAGTGTGTTTCAGAAGAGGGCTCTCACGTGGTGGAACGGGGTTATGAGAGACCGTGGTGCAGAAGTTGCTCTAGCACAAACATGGGTTGAACATAGAACTCTTATGATGAGGGAGTTTTGTCCTCGTCATGAACTGCGAGCTTTATAAAAGGAGTTTGATGACTTGAAACAGGATCGTGGCGAGCACCGGGTGTATACTGATAGGTATGAGGAGCTGAGTTTGTTATGCCCAACAATGGTTACCCCACTCGATAAGGCTATCGAAAGGTACATCGATGGTCTACCTGACTTAGTGCAAGACATCGTTACTGGTAGTAACCCTACCACAGTCCGTCAGGTGATCGAGTTAGCAGCGACATTGACCGAGTCGCAGATTCGGAACGGTAAGTTGCACAGAAAGGGCGAGAAAGGTAAGAAGCAGGCGTCTGACAAAGAGAATAGCAAGAAAGGTAAAAACAAGAAGGGTAAGGATTCTGGTTCCTCGAAGGGTTCTAGGAAGCGAAAGGCTTCCCAAAACTACGCTATTACTGCACAAGCTCAAGCTGCACCAAATCAGCCTGCGCAACCACTTGCCAAGAAACCTTATCTAGGCAATGCACCTTTGTGCAACAGGTGTAACGGGCATCATCAGCCACACCTCCAGTGTCGTCAATGTACCAACTGTGGAAGACCTGGTCATATTGCTGCTACATGCCGCATTCCTGCTAATCAGAATTGGGCAGCTCGGAACCCGGCTCAACAAGTTGCTCAGCCTCTTGCTCCACAACAAGGTCAAGCTACACGACCTCACTACCCACCATGTTCTTGTTATAACTGTGGGGATCTGACCCACTACCGTAACCAATGTCCAAGATTGGTGAATGCGAATCCAGCTCAGGTTCAGGCTCGAGGTCGAGTCTTCAACATGAATGCACAAGAGGTGCAAGTAGACAATGAAGTGGTTAACGGTACATTCTTTGTTAATAATCAACCCGCATCTGTTCTTTTTGATTCTGGTGCCGATAAGAGTTTTGTGTCGTTATCTTTTGAGCCATTGCTTTGCGTGTCTAGAACGAAACTAGGTAAGCCTTTGACAGTAGAAGTTGCGACTGGTAATCCCGTTGTTCTTGATTCTCTTCTTCGCAATTGCCAATTGAACCTTAACGACCATCTTTTTCCTATTGACCTCACACCCATGCAACTTGGAAGCTTCGACATTACTGTGGGTATGGATTGGTTAGCCAAGCATCACGCGGAGGTAGTTTGTTTTCAGAAGATTGTTCGGGTGCCGCTTTCGTCAGGTGAGATCCTACAGGTTCGTGGCGAGAAACCGGCTAGTAGTCTCAAGCTCATGTCTTGTACTCAAGCTCGGAAGTATCTGCGAAAGAATTATGTGGCCTTCTTGGCACATGTTACAGCAGATAAAGGCAAAGGTAAGTCTATCCAAGATATTCCTGTTGTTTGGGATTTTCCAGAGTTGTTTCCTGAAGAGTTACCTGGTCTACCCCCAGCATGCCAAGTCGAGTTCCGTATTGATCTCGTACCTGGTTCAAATCCCATTGCCACAGCTCCATATCGTCTTGCACCGTCTGAGATGCAAGAGTTGTCTAAGCAGCTTCAGGAGCTATCTGACAAAGGTTTTATTCGTCCTAGTTTTTCACCTTGGGGTGCTCCCGTTCTTTTTGTCAAGAAGAAGGATAGATCTTTCAGAATGTGCATTGATTATCGTGAGCTGAACAAGCTTACCATCAAGAATCGATATCCCCTACCTCGCATCGATGATCTCTTTGACTAGTTACAGGGTGCTTCTTATTTTCGAAGATTGATCTTCGTTCTGGGTATCATCAACTTCGTGTGCATGAAGAAGATATTCCCAAGACTGCTTTCCGCAATCGTTATGGGCATTATGAGTTCACAGTCATGCCGTTCGGTTTGACTAATGCTCCTGCTGTTTTCATGGACTTGATGAATAGGGTTTGTAAGCCTTATTTAGATAAGTTCATCATCGTTTTTATTGATGACATCGTGATATACTCTAAAACGCAAGCTGATCATGAGCAACATCTTCGTCTTACTCTGGAACTCCTAAAGAAAGAGCAACTTTTCGCCAAGTTCTCCAAGTGTGAATTTTGGCTTAAGGAAGTTCAATTTTTAGGGCATATCGTCAACGAACAAGGTATTCATGTAGATCCCTCTAAGATCAGTGCGATTAAGGATTGGGATACTCCTACTACTCCTACTGAGGTTCATTCTTTTCTTGGTCTCGCGGGTTATCACCGCCGCTTCATAGAGAATTTCTCAAAGATTGCAGTTCCTTTAACTGCTCTAACTCAGAAGAACAAATCCTTTGAATGGGGATTTAAGCAAGAGGAAGCGTTTCAAACCTTAAAGCAGAAGCTTTGTGACGCGCCTATTCTGACTTTGCCTGAGGGCAATGATGATTTCGTCGTTTATTGCGATGCATCTAAATTGGGTCTTGGCTGTGTTCGGATGCAAAGGAACAAATTCATAGCCTATGCATCAAGACAATTGAAGGTGCATGAGAAGAACTACACCACTCATGATCTTGAGTTGGGTGCAGTTGTCTTCGCTCTTAAGATCTGGAGACACTATTTGTATGTGACAACTGCCACTTTCGGGTAATTTACGTACATTTAAAGCAATGATTTACATTATACAAGTATGTGTTTTGAATATTCGAACTGCATGATTACATGATATACATCTTAGAGAACTCAAGGAATATTCATTTATGATGCACATTATTCATTTTTATTGGTTACATTTGAAATAGTGTAAACAATGCATCGAAACAACTAGAGTAGTACCTAGTAAACTAGTGTGCTGACGAGAACTCAGGATCCGCATAAATCATCTAAATTACATCTTTAGGACTCGGATGATAGTCCAATATATTAAACCCTATACAGGAATACAAGAGTTTGGTTAATATTTTACCAATGTCCGGTAGCACTAAAAATTGTCCGAAAAGCGCTAAAAGTGACCATTTCATTATTTTTCCGCAAAATTCAGCAAAGCCGGTACCGGAACCGTGTCAAAAATAATAAAAGTTTTAGTCCAAAAAGTTGGATTAAATATTTGGATAATAAAACAAGTACAAAAATAATTTTTGTTATGTTTTTATCTAAATAAAACACGGTGTCAGTATTTAACCCGGTACAGGACCTGAACCGACTTTTTCACCCGAATTACACACTAAAAATTTCGGTGAACTAGTTTTACTTAGTGTCACACTACTTTAAAATATGAAGGCTTAAAACCTTGTAGATATTTTTATATAAAATGTCAAAGTTCTTAAAATACCTAAACATTTCCTACATTTTACCATGAAATGAACACTTAACACATGAAACAAATTCAAGACCCTTTTCCCCCCTCATGTTCACGTTTGTTTTAGTGGGTCCAACACCCCTTAATTACTTGCTAAATATCTTGATATTTTTAGTTAAGTTACAAGTGGATGAAATGGGTAAATTATTAGAATACTTACACATTAAGTTACTAACCATTTTATCATCACTTTATATATATTTTTTTTTAAAAACACAAACTCTCTCATCATCTTCATCATCCACCAAGAACACCATAAACCCATTTTATTTTATCACCTCTTTTATGATCAATATAATTTTCTATGGAACATAAGAAGATCTAAATCACTTACAAGTTAAAGCAAGGGTTTTCATCCATTCAAGATCATTCTACCATCAAGATCTTCATCTTTTTATCTCTTAATCATCCTCTAAGATCATCCCTAGCCAAGTGCTAGAAGTAAGCTTCAAGATCTATTTTTTTTCTTTTTTCATACTTATATTATGTTTATGATTGTTATTATAACTAATAAATAACTAAATAATCATACATAATAAACATGAAAAATACAAAGAAGCAAACATAATAATCATGATATATTTATGTTGGTTATTATTGTGATCTAAGACTTGTTATATGCATATTTGATCTTGTTATGATGATTATGATATAAATAAATTGTTAGAGGATGTTTTAAAAATATGATCTAACAGTTATACATGTTTATGTTAAAGGGTTTTTAACATAAAGGTCTAAAGGGATGATCATAACCTTTGATCTTGTGAAAGTATTTAAGGCTTTTGTTTAAAAACAAGACTTTTACAAGCTTATAAAAAGTAACATACAACATGAGATTTTTATAAAAGTTGTTAAAACTAGAAGTAAACTTGGTTTTTGAACTAGTTAGCACATGTTATGATCATGTCCAAAACCCTACATGATTTGGGGATCATTTTGATAAGTTTATGTTATAAAAATCTCATATGTTTTTAGTTAAGATGATTGGGTAAATTGATGGTGATTTGGAAAAGAAAATGATATGCTTATGAAACATGGCCAAATGATTAATACAAAGGTTATATGGCCATTTTTTTTAAGAACATTATGTTAACAAAACTATCATTTTTTTTTAACAAAGTCTTTACAAGATTAGAAAGTTGGTCTTTCTAAACATAAAAATTGACATAAATATATATTTTGGTAAAATATATATTTAGTGAACATATCAAGTATGTGCTATGTGCTTATTATTTGTATTAGTTATATATACAAGTTAGAGACTTGATAACAATGACACAAATAAATACAAGACATACTTACAACTAAAGACTTACAAGAATACATATAGACACACTTGAAAACAACTTACGGACATTCCGAAGGATCGGACACAACTTATGGTCAAATCGGACGACGGACGAATACATAAACAAATCGCCAATCCGAGGAATTACTATGACGTTTAGACGATATTTCGACACGAAATATAAATGTGCTATCGATAACAAATTTCGGATGTTTATAAACTTATAAAAACTAGTATGTTTTTATTTACCAAAAAGTATACTTAGTAAATTTTTATAAAAAGGTTTTTATAAAAATGAAAGGCTTACTTTTACTAGTGGGCTATATTTTATACAAATGGGCTTACTTTTCTAAATGGGCTTAACTTCATAATGGGCTTATCAAAACACATGGGCTAAGCCCAATACCAAACATATGGGCCAAGGCCCAATAACATTAAGCCCAGTACTATTTAAGCCCAACACTATTTAAGCCCAACACTATTCAAGCCCAACACTATTCAAGCCCAACACTATTCAAGCCCAACACTATTCAAGCCCAACACTATTGAGGCCCAACACTATTTGAGGCCCGACACTATTGAAGCCCAACACTATTTGAGGCCCAACACTATTTAGGCCCAACACTATTTGGGGCCCAATAACATGAAAACATGGGCTCGGCCCAATGATACAAATATTGGAAACACAACTATACAATTGATACATATAAGACACGAGATTCAGCGGACTAGATCCGACTATACAACTCACAAGATACAAGATAACATTTATATATATATATTTGGTGAAAAATATATATATAACATTTGAACAACTCATTCATCGAATACACAGTTAACGAACAGTAAAGACATACAAATCTTGCACATATTGAAGACACAAGACTTGTACTCAAGTTCTTTACAAAGACCGAAGTGTCTAACAATTCCAGGACCTTTGTAGGTTGTGATACAATTCAAGGACAATGCAAATGAGGTTACAGTTACATACAGTTTACGGAATGCAATTCTGTGAGTTCATGTCCCCTTTTCATCTTAAATGCTTTTCAAGTTTTACAACTATCGGGGAAAATACATGTACAATAGTATGATAAGTCAAGGAATGAAACACCTTAGATCATTTGCGAAATTAGGGCCATACAATAAGCACCATTAATCCAGTTTGGACCAAGGAACAAAAGGTTAGATCTAATGGGTATTGGCGAGCCCCACTCTTGGTCGTGGACCCATACAGAAGAGTGCGTTTGTGTCCCAGTCGATAGGAGTCGACATAAAATCGTCTAGGGTTGGATTGCTTCCTAATTCGTCACAAATATTAATGTCCTTGCAAAACATTAATGATCACGATTTCATTAACGCTTTTCATACTACATTTGATACAAATACATCTCACATTTTACAGATACATCTTATATCCAGTTTGGATACAATTACAATTGAGACAAATACATCTTACATACTGTTTTGATACAGATACATTTTATACAGCTAAACTGCATGAACTCGCTCAACTTTTGTTGATGTTTTCAAACTTACATGTATTTCAGGGAATTAGTGGACCAATGCAAAGATTTCAGTTCAAGGAAAACAAGTATCAATACTCCATGCCAACTATTGAAGGGTTTGCCTGGTATATACCGCCTCTTTGCGGTGATATAGTGGTCAAAGCCTTTACATTTTTAGACTTACATTTGATGTATAAAACAATGACAACTTATTTTCATTTGATGGTTTGTAAACAATGTACTTAAATTATGTTGCGATCTTTTGAACAATTATGACAATGGCATTGGAGCATGTTTTATTCATTTAGTATGTTTACTTATATCGTTATGCAATGAGAACCGATCAGATCACACCTCGCGCTTCCGCTACGAGCGGGTGTGACAGATTGGTATCAGAGCATCGATTGTAGTGAACCAGGATTCTTTCTCGAGTCTAAGTCTACAATCACTAGGGATCTCTCACGAAAACCTCTTGTTCATGTTGAACAGATTATAAATAAAATTGGACAAGTCAAAAGGTTTTCATTGCATAAACATTTTTCAAGGTCCACTACAGCAAAAATTCATTTCACATAAATCAAGCGAGGACATTTCCATGGGTGAAGTCTATGAGAAACAGACACAATACATTAATAGACTATGTGCCTACAATACATTACATTATCAGTTTATGCATTATAAACAGTTTACAAGTTCAGCTTATACAAGATAGAAATCCTTGATTGATAGGATTTTACATGATTATATATATATAGGTGGTTCATATATATGTTGCATGAAATATTTTGCCAAGAGCAAAATACCTTCGACTTCAAACTCTATTATTATTCTTTACTCACACGATGAAAATGTCGACCTCATGTCTATTGCGGAGCTTATGACGAACATGATTCCTAAGTGAAATCTTAAACTTAATTCCGTAAAATATGGTTGCTTTCTCGCGAATGCTGAGATACCTGACCATGATAATGACGGCGAGGCGAAGGTGGTAACCTTGGACAACAACTCCATTAATGGGACGAGATCCATGTGACTCATACTAACCAAGGTGGATATACTCTTGTACCTACAAGGAAGATGAAGTACTCATCTTGAAGGTGCCCCTTCAATTGTTATTGTTACAGATTCTTTCCATTTCTATTTCATCTAACGTCGTACCGTCCTGCGAGTAACAACAACGGACATTGACACGTGAACTATCATGAAGTTTCCTTCTATGTTGAAGGTATATAAACAATAGTGTCCTCTCTCTGACTGATCGCCTGCTCTGAACGAGAGAATGCTAGGGTGACCATGCAAGACAATTTATTATTACGGGGGCCCACGTAATAACAACTTGTAGTGCATGGAAATTCTGGTGGACTCTGCGGGTCAAGCTAATGATCATTATTCATTCAAAATTCTTAAGTTATTACTTGAGATTCAATTCTTCCTATCTAGTAGAACACGAACTGGGGGTGGTTAGTATAACACCCTACAATACAATACAATACAATACAATACAATACAATACAATACAATACAATACAATACAATACAATACAATACAATACAATACAATACAATACAATACAATACAATACAATACAATACAATACAATACAATACAATACAATACAATACAATACAATACAATACAATACAATACAATACAATACAATACAATACAATACAATACAATACAATACAATACAATACAATACAATACAATACAATACAATACAATACAATACGGGAAGGCGACACATATTTGTTCACACCTAACATTCGATCTATATCACGATTCAGTTGAGACTAGTCATTTAAACAAACAAAACGTGTTAGCTACTCATGGAGGATTTTCCTCAACATTCTCGAAGTTCTTGAACATGGGTTGGTTCCATGGTGTCTATGACACTTTACCCTACTTTACCTTACCTTACCTTACCTTACCTTATCATATTCCATCTTATCATATTTATTGGAAGTGATACAATAAATTCCGTCGTTTGACATTTGTTTTTTTTTTCTAGGGATGGTATGGTATGAACCATGCTGCAACTCCCTCATTACATTCTATTCGACCTCTTTAGAGATTCTAATAATTTTGCTAGAGCTCGTGAAACTTAAGCACTATTACCATATTTATCACATGGACAAATAAGACAAAGGATTTTCCTTACTTTGGACGACCGAGGTCCATATAGTATGGAATACATATTATAGGGACGGAGGCCATGGGTTGGCTTTCCCTCCTCAACGAATTATTTCTTTGCCACTTAAACATATAACCAATACACGCAAGAGGCACTACGCATTTTGATTGCGGTTATTCACATTATCATTTTTTTTTCGGTTATCCATATTATGATATATTCAAACATATATGAATAATGCGATCTTGAGGTTTCCATGACCGATTGCATTCTTCATTCTTGGGCGCATGATAGACTATATCTATCCAAATATATGTCTAGATTTTTTTTAATAGTGTGTATTAAAAATATCATGGCACCAAAAGAAACAAATGTTTAAGTCAAAAGTTATGTGTTAAAAACCATTGCTTTTACACAAGACATGGTTTATACATGACATTGTTACGCAAGACATTGGTATACATGACATTTGACGTTGGTTTACACAACACATTTTTGGTAGTTATTGATAAGTGATGAGACGTGTGTAATATGATAAAAGCATGGTGGATACGCCGCTGGTCCTTCCTATATATAAGTGCTTATATTATATTGCATATCGTGGTGTTACTCAAACCTCTTAGACAAAGACAAGACATGACATTTTTGCACAAGACATGGCATCCTCTACACAAGACATAATATTCTATTTCAAGACATGATATATTTATACACTACATTTCTATTGGTTATTTATTTAACCATACATCATTCTTTTATATCATCTGATTCTCATATCTATTTTCATAAGATTTTATAAAAGAACTCGATCATAACTAGAGCCAATGTTGATGGTTACATTTGATGCTTTCACGGTCTCTCAAGGGTTGTTCCATACATGGTAACACCCGAATTCAAACACACGGAGTGTTACATTTTAGGTTTAGCCTCGGAGATCCGAAGCATGACAGCATCATCCCTCCCTACCTCAATCACTCAAACAATAACTCTCGCCATGAGAGAAATGAAGGCAACTGCTGCCATAAACGATTTTGGTACCAGGATGTATGCTGGCTGTAACACCTGTGCCTTCACGGCCATCAAACAAATACCAAACCAATGAAATATTATATTTCATACTTGGGATTTGTAAAAATATGTGTATCGTTTACACATATCAACTCTTGTTCAATTTCAAACCCTAAATCGCTTTCTGGAAGGTTATACGCGCACCGATGCGTAAATATAACCAGTTTAATCCAACAAACACTCCGGAATAGTGAAATAGGCTTAACATACCTTAAATAACCTTGACATAACTTAGACATAAGTTTTGGAAGGTTTGGTGTGGTGAAATCAAAGTTAAATCGCTTACAGGGACTAAAGTTGACAAACTGCGAAAGTATGTCAATTTGAACTGTAACGAACATTCCGGAACATGACCATAAGTTAAACACACCTTAAATATCCTTTACATAGCTTAGAAATAGGCTTTGAGGGGTTTGGTGTGCTAAAATAAACTTTTGGGACATTCAGGGACTAAAAGTGTCAAAAAGTGCACAAGTTTGCATTTTCGCGCATAACTTACGTTCTGAATACATCTGGACATCCAAAAATTTATGTGAGCATGACTATATTATATTTTAGTGTTCGCCATAAGAAAAATCCATTCGTCGCATCATTTGGATCGTTTTTGCGTTCGTTACGACTTCCGTCGTAATTAACCGAACAACGCAATCGTACGGCCAAACGAACCGACATCCGAGATATTTTTGAGCACAATTTAAGTTCCCTATACTTTAACTTCATTTTAGAGCTTTGAAATGGGGTTAACGGGGCTTAAACGTGTCAAAAATGCATCGAAAACCAAGTTTAGGGGCTGCAGGGACCAAAACTGTAAATCTGCCAAAGTTGTTACCTTACGGACCTCAACATTGGCAGCTTTGAGGTCCGTAAAGCAAGTTCAGACCAGATGCAGAGTACTTAACAACCTGTTTTCAGCTGTTTTGCACTCCTAATCTCTCTTCCACATGTTGATACCTTATGGTGGGTGGCCAATTAACCTACCATAAGCTTCCGACACTTGTACGGGTGAGATCAAGGCACGTTTCCCGATAAACGATCCTAACGGTGGTGCATTTACTATAAATACCCATCCATACTCAACACAAAAACCCACTAGAATCTGATTGAGGAGCTCTAAGTTGAAGCCTTCGCTTCATACCTGAGCTATTCGATCACGATTAGCATTCGGGGACCCTTCGTAAGTATTCTTTCGTTCTTTTCCTTATTTTATTGCTTTTCGAGTCAGAAAGTCAAACTTTGTTTGACTTTCAGCGTTGACCAGTAATGGTCAATGCGAAGTTCGTTTGAACTTCGCAACGTGAGTGTAATCACGTTGGTCATAGTCCCTTGGGACTATGCCCACTGATTACCACGTTGTCTAGGGTCGTAGGGTAGGCGATCTAATAAATCGCCTATACCTTCGAACCCGACCCAGTTTGGTCGATCATTAGGATCCGACCAAATACTTTAGGTGACCATAGTAGGTAGGGAATTACCTTCCGAGGTTATACCCTACGGTCACATCGTTTGAGTAGTTTTATGATAGGTAGTTTATATGCCTTAGGTAAATTACCAGAATACCCTTTTCATGTATAATTGGTAATTAAGCATATGTAACCTAAACCTTTGTCATATAACTGATTATTAAACATGTTCAGGCATATAATACTTGTCATAGGACTAGTTAGGCGGTCCGAACGCGTTTCACGCGAACGACGCGTTAAAGTAGCATAAGCTACCTAAACGGGTCGTAATGGGTCGTAGACACTTAGGTTAAGTTTCATTTAGTATGTAGGCTTTGTTAAACCAAATGACACGAGTCTCTACACTCGTTTGGTTTACAAACCCTAATGCTACCCAATCTTCCGATTTAGGTCCGGTTTATTAATGTAGCTACCTATACTAGGTGCCGTTTGATATCCGTGATCTCTAGCATTGTTTAGTTGTTACTCAAGAACTACTGAGCAATCTCAGGTGAGTACATAGACCCCTCTTTTACTGTTTTCCAAACTGTTTTGGGGTGGAACACATGTGCCTACTTGTTACTTTCCTGCTTTCCTGTTTTCACATCATATACTGCTATGTTCGTTAGTACATTATAGTACATGATTTCATTACATTTCATGCTATGTATTGCCATTGTGTGCATTACTTAGTACATCGTTTTACATGACATTTTGACATAAACATTTCGACATAGACATTTTAACATGATTGACATTGATCATGTATTTTCCACAAAACATAACTTTGATTTAAACCAAGTTTTACTTCAATACTTTGTTGTTGTGCATATGGTTTATTTGAGACATTTCACTTGCCATACATGGATATTTGACATAGACATTTGACATGGATATTTGACATAGACATTTGACATGGATATTTGACATAGACATTTTGACATGATTTACATCTTGACATGAATACTTTGACATATTATTCAATACATTTGACAATTGATTTAAACATAGACATTTTACATTGTTTGGTTTGGTTTGATTAAGTGATTAAGTAACGATGTGTGTGTAATATGATACAAGCATGGTGGATACGCCGCTGGTACTTCCTATATATAAGTGTTTGTATGGTATTACATATCGTAGCGTTATTTGAATCATTTCAGTTTGATACATATAACATTTTATACAAATAACTTATTTTTCACAAGACATTGTTTTATAACAACTTATCTTATACAAACTCAGTTACATGGTTATTCATTTAACCATACATTATTCACTTATTTATACATATCATCTGAACTCATTGTTTTTCAAATGATTTACAAAACAAAGCAAATTACAAGGTTCATGACTAAACATTTTCTCAAACATAAGTCATGAAACCTATTTTCACAAAACCTATGTATCTCACAGGCATTTTTATGCTGACGTACCTATTTTCACATGTGTTTTTCAGGAGCTGTTGCATAAGATGAACAAGATACACATAGGCAGACTTGGGCTTTAGTGACAATAAAAGATGCAAGACTAGTTAATTATGTTGTATTTTCCTTGTTTGTTAAGACATTGTAACACTTTTAATTAATAAAACGAAACTTCAATTGCCATGGATTTGAAACATTAATTCTGTTACAACACTCCCCGACGTTTCCGCCACGTTTTGTATGTTCTACGTGGTCGGGGTGTGACAGAAAAGATGGTATCAGAGCCAATGGTTATAGGGAATTAGGTTATTAGTAATGCTTTGACCTAGTCTATAACTTTCTTAGGACCCTAACGCGAGTTTACTTGCGTTTAGTCATAAAACAATACTGTCACCTATCTTTAGGCGACAACCACAACAAGAACATAAATTTCAAAACCGCTTTGAAAACTAATCATCTGTTCTAGGATGATTTATTACAAGGTTTTGAACCCTCTATTGTAAGGTTTTGAACCCCTTTGAGTTTTCAAAATCTCGTCAAGGCTTTGGGTTTTTAATAATGTGAACACGTGCAAACTGGAAGGGTGAATGCCTGTATTCTGGGTTTTCTGTCTAGGCAAGCACTTCGTATACATCTCATCAGACGCGAGACCAGTTGTGCTTACCTGGGAATTCTTGGGATGAGTGTTCACTTATAGGCGAGCATGTATTCGCGATACATTATATTGACCCGCTTACTTTGATTAGTCACTCTCTCATTTGTTTGCCTTTGGTAACAAACAAATGGTCATAATCTACATACCTTATCATTTTCTTTTGACTATCTTTCGCTTGTTTCCTCCTATGCCTTTCGTTATCTTCAAGATGCTTCTTTATCGCAACAACAATGTCCGAACCAGGTGCTGCAATTACCCAGCGAATAGGCGTCGTACTCCAGAGGACCGTTGACTTAGCTATCACCATGACTCGCCTCAGGGGTGAAGCTGTATAAGGGAACTGCTCCTTGGTGCAATCAATGCCATCGTCATTATTCAAATCAAATACCTTGTTTCAAATGTACCCACGGTGGACGATGGAGACATTTGGTTAACATATGCCGCTTTGCAATCCAAAGCAAAGCTGTTACAAATCCTGCTGCTGCTCAACCTTCAAACTCTGCTACATATGTCGCTTGGCATATCTGGCGCCTCAACCTCATGAACTTTCTACCTTGTGTATCGACGTAAGCACGCCTAGTGCAAGGTGTCGGAACACTCTCGTTACACAAACTCCAAAATCCATGTAGGATCTTTCTATCTTCATAATTAGATCCTTGTGGATGGATATCATTCATCGGAGTCCTTAATTGAATTCTTTGTATGATTCAATACGTACATCACAATTCAATAGGGACAAAGCCGAATTTCTTTTAAGATTTTCCTATCTTCATAGATAGATTCTTGAAATGATTAAAGTGCCAAATGAAATCCATGAATTGGATTCCTGGTGTGCTTTAAGTATCCGCGTCCAAAGATAACAAATTAATAACCAAGTTAAACAACTATGTGATTATGTGCTTATGTGTTTTCTTTTATGTTTTTGTGTAATCCAAGTTTTGTTATCCAAATCCTCGTAGAATCTTCCATATCTTTGTATAAGGAAATTCATAGTAGGATATCCAAAGGTACTATATTAAATCCTCAATGGGCTTCTACGTTGTAGTTAAGTCCCTCAGATTATATTGTACTATTCCATAATTAGATCCTGAGAGGTCTAGGTAAACAGATTGATCCAAAAATCTGGTTAGGAATATCATGTGATGATATAGCTGAAAGGACTCCTTGGTGGCCTAATTTAAAAGGATCCTTTGTCGATCTAATTAAAAGGACCCTATGGTAGTCTAGTCACACTCATCACAGGTTTGATATTTTCTTCCCCTACACATCATGAAATGCACTGTGTGGACTGTGCAAGGAATTACGTAATTATGGACGCGTACATAATTATGAAATTCAGTGCACGGAAACCACAGCAAATTTTGTCATGTGTCTAGAGTCTATTCCGTTCATTTTTGTTTCTGAAGATGTAAAATGACTATTCCGATCATTTTTGTTTCTGAAGATGTAAAATGACTATTCCGTTCATTTTTGTTTCTGAAGATGTAAAATGACTATTCCGTTCATTTTTGTTTCTGAAGATGTAAAATGACTATTCCGTTCATTTTTGTTTCTGAAGATGTAAAATGACTATTCCGTTCTGAAGATCTAAAATGACTATTCCGTTCATTTTTGTTTCTGAAGATGTAAAATGACTATTCCGTTCATTTTTGTTTCTGAAGATGTAAAATGACTATTCTGTTCATTTTTGTTCATTTTTGTTTCTGAAGATGTAAAATGACTATTCCGTTCATTTTTGTTTCTGAAGATGTAAAATGTTTCTGAAGATGTAAAATGACTATTCCGTTCATTTTTGTTTCTGAAGATGTAAAATGACTATTCCGTTCATTTTTGTTTCTGAAGATGTAAAATGACTATTCTGTTTTGTTTCTGAAGATGTTGTGGAAAATGACTATTCTGTTCATTTTTGTTTCTAAAGAATGCCTGTTGAAAATAACTCCGTTCATTTTTCATTTCTGGAAAATGTTCATTAAAGAGAAATTACATGATTATGTCTTGTTCATCTTTGATGGTTATTTAAACACAAAGTCACAGATAGACTCCTACGAATGAATTTCGGGACGAAATTTCCTAAAGTAGGGGAGACTGTAACACCTGTGCCTTCACGGCCATCAAACAAATACCAAACCAATGAAATATTATATTTCATACTTGGGATTTGTAAAAATATGTGTATCGTTTACACATATCAACTCTTGTTCAATTTCAAACCCTAAATCGCTTTCTGGAAGGTTATACGCGCACCGATGCGTAAATATAACCAGTTTAATCCAACAAACACTACGGAATAGTGAAATAGGCTTAACATACCTTAAATAACCTTGACATAACTTAGACATAAGTTTTGGAAGGTTTGGTGTGGTGAAATCAAAGTTAAATCGCTTACAGGGACTAAAGTTGACAAACTGCGAAAGTATGTCAATTTGAACTGTAACGAACATTCCGGAACATGACCATAAGTTAAACACACCTTAAATATCCTTTACATAGCTTAGAAATAGGCTTTGAGGGGTTTGGTGTGCTAAAATAAACTTTTGGGACATTCAGGGACTAAAAGTGTCAAAAAGTGCACAAGTTTGCATTTTCGCGCATAACTTACGTTCTGAATACATCTGGACATCCAAAAATTTATGTGAGCATGACTATATTATATTTTAGTGTTCTCCATAAGAAAAATCCATTCGTCGCATCATTTGGATCGTTTTTGCGTTCGTTACGACTTCCGTCGTAATTAACCGAACAACGCAATCGTACGGCCAAACGAACCGACATCCGAGATATTTTTGAGCACAATTTAAGTTCCCTATACTTTAACTTCATTTTAGAGCTTTGAAATGGGGTTAACGGGGCTTAAACGTGTCAAAAATGCATCGAAAACCAAGTTTAGGGGCTGCAGGGACCAAAACTGTAAATCTGCCAAAGTTGTTACCTTACGGACCTCAACATTGGCAGCTTTGAGGTCCGTAAAGCAAGTTCAGACCAGATGCAGAGTACTTAACAGCCTGTTTTCAGCTGTTTTGCACTCCTAATCTCTCTTCCACATGTTGATACCTTATGGTGGGTGGCCAATTAACCTACCATAAGCTTCCGACACTTGTACGGGTGAGATCAAGGCACGTTTCCCGATAAACGATCCTAACGGTGGTGCATTTACTATAAATACCCATCCATACTCAACACAAAAACCCACTAGAATCTGATTGAGGAGCTCTAAGTTGAAGCCTTCGCTTCATACCTGAGCTATTCGATCACGATTAGCATTCGGGGACCCTTCGTAAGTATTCTTTCGTTCTTTTCCTTATTTTATTGCTTTTCGAGTCAGAAAGTCAAACTTTGTTTGACTTTCAGCGTTGACCAGTAATGGTCAATGCGAAGTTCGTTTGAACTTCGCAACGTGAGTGTAATCACGTTGGTCATAGTCCCTTGGGACTATGCCCACTGATTACCACGTTGTCTAGGGTCGTAGGGTAGGCGATCTAATAAATCGCCTATACCTTCGAACCCGACCCAGTTTGGTCGATCATTAGGATCCGACCAAATACTTTAGGTGACCATAGTAGGTAGGGAATAACCTTCCGAGGTTATACCCTACGGTCACATCGTTTGAGTAGTTTTATGATAGGTAGTTTATATGCCTTAGGTAAATTACCAGAATACCCTTTTCATGTATAATTGGTAATTAAGCATATGTAACCTAAACCTTTGTCATATAACTGATTATTAAACATGTTCAGGCATATAATACTTGTCATAGGACTAGTTAGGCGGTCCGAACGCGTTTCACGCGAACGACGCGTTAAAGTAGCATAAGCTACCTAAACGGGTCGTAATGGGTCGTAGACACTTAGGTTAAGTTTCATTTAGTATGTAGGCTTTGTTAAACCAAATGACACGAGTCTCTACACTCGTTTGGTTTACAAACCCTAATGCTACCCAATCTTCCGATTTAGGTCCGGTTTATTAATGTAGCTACCTATACTAGGTGCCGTTTGATATCCGCGATCTCTAGCATTGTTTAGTTGTTACTCAAGAACTACTGAGCAATCTCAGGTGAGTACATAGACCCCTCTTTTACTGTTTTCCAAACTGTTTTGGGGTGGAACACATGTGCCTACTTGTTACTTTCCTGCTTTCCTGTTTTCACATCATATACTGCTATGTTCGTTAGTACATTATAGTACATGATTTCATTACATTTCATGCTATGTATTGCCATTGTGTGCATTACTTAGTACATCGTTTTACATGACATTTTGACATAAACATTTCGACATAGACATTTTAACATGATTGACATTGATCATGTATTTTCCACAAAACATAACTTTGATTTAAACCAAGTTTTACTTCAATACTTTGTTGTTGTGCATATGGTTTATTTGAGACATTTCACTTGCCATACATGGATATTTGACATAGACATTTGACATGGATATTTGACATAGACATTTGACATGGATATTTGACATAGACATTTTGACATGATTTACATCTTGACATGAATACTTTGACATATTATTCAATACATTTGACAATTGATTTAAACATAGACATTTTACATTGTTTGGTTTGGTTTGATTAAGTGATTAAGTAACGATGTGTGTGTAATATGATACAAGCATGGTGGATACGCCGCTGGTACTTCCTATATATAAGTGTTTGTATGGTATTACATATCGTAGCGTTATTTGAATCATTTCAGTTTGATACATATAACATTTTATACAAATAACTTATTTTTCACAAGACATTGTTTTATAACAACTTATCTTATACAAACTCAGTTACATGGTTATTCATTTAACCATACATTATTCACTTATTTATACATATCATCTGAACTCATTGTTTTTCAAATGATTTACAAAACAAAGCAAATTACAAGGTTCATGACTAAACATTTTCTCAAACATAAGTCATGAAACCTATTTTCACAAAACCTATGTATCTCACAGGCATTTTTATGCTGACGTACCTATTTTCACATGTGTTTTTCAGGAGCTGTTGCATAAGATGAACAAGATACACATAGGCAGACTTGGGCTTTAGTGACAATAAAAGATGCAAGACTAGTTAATTATGTTGTATTTTCCTTGTTTGTTAAGACATTGTAACACTTTTAATTAATAAAACGAAACTTCAATTGCCATGGATTTGAAACATTAATTCTGTTACAACACTCCCCGACGTTTCCGCCACGTTTTGTATGTTCTACGTGGTCGGGGTGTGACACTGGTAACTTGTCGAAATCCTAAATGTGAATAAGTGTGTGTGTGGTTAGAACTATGAATACTCCACAAAATCCCAATGAAGTCATGAGTATGTACACTCTACGATCATCATGCATCAATTCTTTTAATACCAACACCGAGCTTAGCTATTGCTTTTAAATGTTAAGCATATACTAGAATTAGAGTCATGTTGGACACACATTACGATATCAAGTTAGCTAATGGGTAATTAGCTGAGACATATTAAATCATTAAGGGCCACCGGTATGTATCCTATTCGTCAACATTTCACATCCATGTTATTTTATACAATTGGCAATTTTAGCTTCATCTCAACATTTCACATACATGAGTTTCATGGCTAGGGACGGGATTGTCCTAGCTACAATTAGGGATTGGGTTATCCTACATCTAAACATATGGTTAGGATATCCAACATCTAAACATATGGATCGGGTTATCCTACATCTAAACATATGGATTGGGTTATCCTACATTTAAACATAGGGTTCCTAAGACTATACAGTGAAGTCCTCGCCACACAGAATTTAAAATGTACTTGGCCTAGAGTCAAGTAAGCTAGACGTCTCCTCATTCTATAGAATTGGCAAAACGTAAACTAGTCGAGTCTAGAGCTGAAATTCAATATCGATCTCTTCCCCGTTCAGTTGAGTATTTTCGAAGTAGTGGTTGACATGGATTGGTTATCCGATAACCTAGCCAAAGTCTTATGTCACAAGAAAATCATTCGCCTACCACTACTGAACGAAGAGACACTTGTGATACATGGAGAGAAGCGCGACACCCCATTGCGGATCATCAATGGCATGAAAGCACATAAGTGCTTACGGAAAGGTTGTATTGCCTATCTAGCACTTGTTGTAGACAAGAAGGCCGTTGGGCCACAACTGACAGATATTCTTTTGATAAAATAATTTCCTGAAGAAATTCCTGAAGTCTTGCCAGGACTACCACCATATCAACTAGTCGAGTTTCACATCGAATTGGTACCGGGAGCCGCACCCATAGCCAAATCTCTATGTCGATTAGCACCTTCTGAACCTTGTAGTTGACCGAATGAGGATGTTGTGATTTCATAACCCCTACTCTTTACCACTATACATCTTTATAAAGGTTTTGGGGGTGGAAAGACATGCAAGTTTTGCAAAAATGCACAACATTTCGATGAACGAAAATTCATATTTCTAAACCATGTTACAAATGAATTTCCAACTAACTCAAATGGTTTATGAAAGGTTCTAGCTTCTACTCTAAGATAGACTTATGATCGGAGTATCATCAGTTACGAATTCAAGAGGAAAGCATACCGAAAACGGCTTTTAAGACTCGTTACGGTCATTACGAGTTTCTCGTTATGCCTTTTGGTTTAACAAATGCACCAGCGGTCTTCATGGATTTAATGAATCGTGTGTGCAAGCCGTATCTCGACAAATTCGTCATAGTGTTTATTGACGACATTTTGATATACTCTCGATCGACTGATGAACATGAGCAACATTTGAGAACCATTTTAGAGCTGTTAAAGACAATAAATTCGCCCCAAATCGAAAAACAAGATATAGCCTTACAACTTATTCTTAAGATTGGTGCATAGCATTTTACAATCTTATCATTATCCGACGATACCGATGACTCTGTTGTAGACTATGATGCTTCGCATCAAGGATTGGGTTACGTACTCGTGCAACGTGAAAAAGTTATTGTGTACACGTCGCGCCCATTTAAAAATTTCGCGAGAAGAACTATACCACTCACGACCTAGAGCTAGGCGCGGTGGTGTTTGCTTTGAAAATTTGGCGGCATTACTTATATGGTACACAGTGCACTATTTTCACAGATCATAGGAGTCTACAACACATATTCAACCAAAAAGAATTAAATATGCGTCAGCGACGTTGGGTTGAATTATTAAATGACTATGATTGTGAAATCAAGTACCATCCGGGCAAGGCGAACGTTGTAGCAGACGCCTTGAGCCGCAAGAAACGAGTTAAAACACTAAGAGTGCGAGCACTAGAGATGACGATTCACACAGATCTTACCGCACGAATTCGAAATGCACAACAAGAAGCGCTCAAGGAAGAGCATATTCTAGCAGAATCACTTCGAGGCATGGAAAAACAGTTAGTGCCGAAGGAAGATGGAACTTTGTACGTTGCAGGTAGAATTTGGGTTCCATTCTTTGGAGGTCTCCGAGATCTCATTTTTTGAGGAAGCACATAGGGCAAAGTACTCGATCCATCCTGGATCAGATAAGATGTACCAAGACTTAAAGGAGTACTATTGGTGGCCTAACCTCAAAAAGGATATTGCTAACTATGTTAGAAAATGCTTAACCTGCGCGAAGGTCAAGGCAGAGTATCAGAAACCATCGGGTTTACTACAACAACCCGAGATTCCCGCTTGGAAATGGGAACAAATATCTATGGACTTCATTACGAAGTTACCCAGGACCTCGAAAGGTCATGACATGATATGGGTAATCGTCGATAGATTGACAAAGTCCGCACACTTCTTACCGATTCGGGAGAAGGATAGTACTGAGAAACTAGCGGAAATATATCTCAAAGAAATAGAGGCTCGTCATGGAGTGCCTATTTCAATCATTTCGGACCGAGACGGTCGTTTTGTTTCAAGAATATGGAAATCATTTCAACAGGCCTTTGGATCTCAATTGAATCTAAGTACGGCCTTCCATCCACAAACTGACGGCCATAGCGAACGGACAATCCAAACACTCGAATATATGTTTCGCGCATGTGTTATGGATTTAGGCGGCAATTGGGATACTCATCTACCTTTAGTTGAGTTTTCCTACAATAACAGCTACAATACTACTATACAAGCTGCACCGTTTGAAGCTCTTTATGGCCGAAAGTGTCGCTCTCCGCTATGTTGGGCGGAAACAGGCGATAGTTAATTAATTGGTCCGAAACCAGTCCAAGAGACTAGGGATAAAGTTTTTCAGACCCGAGACCGTATCAAGACGGCTCGCGATCGACAAAAGTGCTACACAGATAAAAGACAAAAACCATTATCTTTCGAGGTTGGAGACAAAGTCTTGTTGAAAGTCTCGCCTTGGAAAGGCGTAGCGAGGTTCAGTAAACGTGGAAAGCTTAACCCACGTTACATTGGACCATTTGAAATCTTAGAAAAGATTGGCACTGTTGCATACAAGTTGAAGTTACCAGATGAACTTAGCAGTGTGCACGACACGTTTCATGTGTCGAATCTTAAAAAGAGTCCAACACAAGCAACCGTTATCATTCTTTCGGATGAAATTCACATTGACGACAAACTCCAATTCACTAAAGAACCTGTTGAAGTCATGGACTGTAAAGTCTAGAAATCATGGAGGAGTCGTATCAAATTATTAAAATGTACGTTGGAACTCTCGACACGGACCCGAGTATACTTGGGAACGGGAAAATTAAATCAAAGCCAAATACTCTCACCTGTTTGAGAACAATCCTGCAAAGGATGACTCAGCTTGAATTTCGGGACGAAATTCTCAATAACAGGGGGAGAATGTGACAACTGCCACTTTCGGGTAATTTACGTACATTTAAAGCAATGATTTACATTATACAAGTATGTGTTTTGAATATTCGAACTGCATGATTACATGATATACATCTTAGAGCACTCAAGGAATATTCATTTATGATGCACATTATTCATTTTTATTGGTTACATTTGAAATAGTGTAAACAATGCATCGAAACAACTAGAGTAGTACCTAGTAAACTAGTGTGCTGACGAGAACTCAGGATCCGCATAAATCATCTAAATTACATCTTTAGGACTCGGACGATAGTCCAACATCAATTATATATTAAACCCTATACGAGAATAAAAGAGTTTGGTTAATATTTTACCAATGTCCGGTAGCACTAAAAATTGTCCGAAAAGCGCTAAAAGTGACCATTTCATTATTTTTCCGCAAAATTCAGCAAAGCCGGTACCGGAACCGTGTCAAAAATAATAAAAGTTTTAGTCCAAAAAGTTGGATTAAATATTTGGATAATAAAACAAGTACAAAAATAATTTTTGTTATGTTTTTATCTAAATAAAACACGGTGTCAGTATTTAACCCGGTACAGGACCTGAACCGACTTTTTCACCCGAATTACACACTAAAAATTTCGGTGAACTAGTTTTACTTAGTGTCACACTACTTTAAAATATGAAGGCTTAAAACCTTGTAGATATTTTTATATAAAATGTCAAAGTTCTTAAAATACCTAAACATTTACTACATTTTACCATGAAATGAACACTTAACACATGAAACAAATTCAAGACCCTTTTCCCCCCTCATGTTCACGTTTGTTTTAGTGGGTCCAACACCCCTTAATTACTTGCTAAATATCTTGATATTTTTAGTTAAGTTACAAGTGGATGAAATGGGTAAATTATTAGAATACTTACACATTAAGTTACTAACCATTTTATCATCACTTTATAATTTTTTTTTTTAAAAAACACAAACTCTCTCATCATCTTCATCATCCACCAAGAACACCATAAACCCATTTTATTTTATCACCTCTTTTATGATCAATATAATTTTCTATGGAACATAAGAAGATCTAAATCACTTACAAGTTAAAGAAAGGGTTTTCATCCATTCAAGATCATTCTACCATCAAGATCTTCATCTTTTTATCTCTTAATCATCCTCTAAGATCATCCCTAGCCAAGTGCTAGAAGTAAACTTCAAGATCTATTTTTTTTCTTTTTTCATACTTATATTATGTTTATGATTGTTATTATAACTAATAAATAACTAAATAATCATACATAATAAACATGAAAAATACAAAGAAGCAAACATAATAATCATGATATATTTATGTTGGTTATTATTGTGATCTAAGACTTGTTATATGCATATTTGATCTTGTTATGATGATTATGATATAAATAAATTGTTAGAGGATGTTTTAAAAATATGATCTAACAATTATACATGTTTATGTTAAAGGGTTTTTAACATAAAGGTCTAAAGGGATGATCATAACCTTTGATCTTGTGAAAGTATTTAAGGTTTTTGTTTAAAAACAAGACTTTTACAAGCTTATAAAAAGTAACATACAACATGAGATTTTTATAAAAGTTGTTAAAACTAGAAGTAAACTTGGTTTTTGAACTAGTTAGCACATGTTATGATCATGTCCAAAACCCTACATGATTTGGAGATCATTTTGATAAGTTTATGTTATAAAAATCTCATATGTTTTTAGTTAAGATGATTGGGTAAATTGATGGTGATTTGGAAAAGAAAATGATATGTTTATGAAACATGGCCAAATGATTAATACAAAGGTTATATGGCCATTTTTTTTAAGAACATTATGTTAACAAAACTATCATTTTTTTTAACAAAGTCTTTACAAGATTAGAAAGTTGGTCTTTCTAAACATAAAAATTGACATAAATATATATTTTGGTAAAATATATATTTAGTGAACATATCAAGTATGTGCTATGTGCTTATTATTTGTATTAGTTATATATACAAGTTAGAGACTTGATAACAATGACACAAATAAATACAAGACATACTTACAACTAAAGACTTACAAGAATACATATAGACACACTTGAAAACAACTTACGGACATTCCGAAGGATCGGACACAACTTATGGTCAAATCGGACGACGGACGAATACATAAACAAATCGCCAATCCGAGGAATTACTACGACGTTTAGACGATATTTCGACACGAAATATAAATGTGCTATCGATAACAAATTTCGGATGTTTATAAACTTATAAAAACTAGTATGTTTTTATTTACCAAAAAGTATACTTAGTAAATTTTTATAAAAAGGTTTTTATAAAAATGAAAGGCTTACTTTTACTAGTGGGCTATATTTTATACAAATGGGCTTACTTTTCTAAATGGGCTTAACTTCATAATGGGCTTATCAAAACACATGGGCTAAGCCCAATACCAAACATATGGGCCAAGGCCCAATAACATTAAGCCCAATACTATTTAAGCCCAACACTATTTAAGCCCAACACTATTCAAGCCCAACACTATTCAAGCCCAACACTATTCAAGCCCAACACTATTCAAGCCCAACACTATTGAGGCCCAACACTATTTGAGGCCCGACACTATTGAAGCCCAACACTATTTGAGGCCCAACACTATTTAGGCCCAACACTATTTGGGGCCCAATAACATGAAAACATGGGCTCGGCCCAATGATACAAATATTGGAAACACAACTATACAATTGATACATATAAGACCCGAGATTCAGCGGACTAGATCCTACTATACAACTCACAAGATACAAGATAACATTTATATATATATATTTGGTGAAAAATATATATATAACATTTGAACAACTCATTCATCGAATACACAGTTAACGAACAGTAAAGACATACAAATCTTGCACATATTGAAGACACAAGACTTGTACTCAAGTTCTTTACAAAGACCGAAGTGTCTAACAATTCCAGGACCTTTGTAGGTTGTGATACAATTCAAGGACAATGCAAATGAGGTTACAGTTACATACAGTTTACGGAATGCAATTCTGTGAGTTCATGTCCCCTTTTCATCTTAAATGCTTTTCAAGTTTTACAACTATCGGGGAAAATACATGTACAATAGTATGATAAGTCAAGGAATGAAACACCTTAGATCATTTGCGAAATTAGGGCCATACAATAAGCACCATTAATCCAGTTTGGACCAAGGAACAAAAGGTTAGATCTAATGGGTATTGGCGAGCCCCACTCTTGGTCGTGGACCCATACAGAAGAGTGCGTTTGTGTCCCAGTCGATAGGAGTCGACATAAAATCGTCTAGGGTTGGATTGCTTCCTAATTCGTCACACATATTAATGTCCTTGCAAAACATTAATGATCACGATTTCATTGACGTTTTTCATACTACATTTGATACAAATACATCTCACATTTTACAGATAAATCTTATATCCAGTTTGGATACAATTACAATTGAGACAAATACATCTTACATACTGTTTTGATACAGATACATTTTATACAGCTAAACTGCATGAACTCGCTCAACTTTTGTTGATGTTTTCAAACTTACATGTATTTCAGGGAATTAGTGGACCAATGCAAAGATTTCAGTTCAAGGAAAACAAGTATCAATACTCCATGCCAACTATTGAAGGGTTTGCTTGTTATATACCGCCTCTTTGCGGTGATATAGTGGTCAAAGCCTTTACATTTTTAGACTTACATTTGATGTATAAAACAATGACAACTTATTTTCATTTGATGGTTTGTAAACAATGTACTTAAATTATGTTGCGATCTTTTGAACAATTATGACAATGGCATTGGAGCATGTTTTATTCATTTAGTATGTTTACTTATATCGTTATGCAATGAGAACCGATCAGATCACACCTCGCGCTTCCGCTACGAGCGGGTGTGACATTATATGGTACAAAATTTGTGGTTTTCACGGACCACAAAAGTCTTCAGCATATCTTCAATCAGAAAGAACTCAACATGAGGCAACGACGTTGGGTTGAGCTTCTAAACGACTATGACTGCGAGATTCGCTACCATCCTGGAAAGGCGAATGTCGTAGCCGATGCTTTGAGTCGTAAGGAATGTACTAAGCTTCATTGTGTTCGTGTTCAATCTGATATTCAAGCTCGATCCGATATCCATGCACGCATTTCTCAGGCTCAACATGCTTGTGTTTCACAAGACTTGATGGGTAAGGAATTACCCTATCACATTAGGCCTGATCTTGAACTGAAGGATGATGGATCGTATTATTTCATGGACCGTTTGTGGGTCCCAAGCCTAGATGATCTCCGCACTTTGCTTATGGATGAAGCTCATAAGTCTCGTTATTCTATTCATCCTGGCTCAGATAAGATGTATAAGGATCTTCGTACTCAGTATTGGTGGCCCGGTATGAAGAAAGACATTGCCTTGTATGTTTCAAAATGTCTTACTTGTCTTAAGGTCAAGGCTGAAAACCAACATCCTTCTGGTCTTTTGGAGCAACCAGAGATTCCAGTTTGGAAATGGGAAAACATTGCTATGGATCTTATTACCAAACTTCCGCACACTAAGAAAGGTCATGATGCCATCTGGGTAGTTGTTGATCGTCTTACTAAGTTAGCGCATTTCTTGCCAATATGTGAGGATTTTTCTGCTGAAAGGCTGGCTAAAATCTATGTGGATGAAATCGTATCTCGACATGGTGTTCCTTTGAACATTATTTCTGACAGAGATGCTCGCTTCTCTTCTTGTTTTTGGAGAACCATGCAATCTGCTATGGGGACCCAACTTAATCTGAGCACAACTTATCATCCACAAACAGATGGCCAAATTGAGAGAAAAATCCAGACTTTGGAGGATATGCTTAGAGCTTGTGTGATCGATTTTGGTGGTAGTTGTGATTCACATCTTCCATTGATTGAATTCTCCTACAACAACAGTTATCACTCCAGCATCAACATGGCTCCTTTCGAGGCTCTCTATGGTCGAAAATGTCGTTCACCAGTCTGCTGGAATGAGATAGGTGAGGCTCAACTTACTGGACCTGAACTCATTCTAGAGACAACTGATAAGGTTAAGAAAGTTCGTGATAACCTTCAGACAGCTCGAAGCCGTCAAAAGAGTTACGCTGACCAACGACGCAAGCCCTTGGAATTTCAAGTCGGTGATCATGTATTACTTAAGGTCTCACTTTGGAAAGGTGTGATCAGATTTGGAAAGAAAGGAAAACTTGCACCTAGATACGTTGGACCATTCAAGATCGTCGAAAGAATCGGTAAGGTAGCCTACAGACTCGAGTTACCTCCTCAACTTGGGAATGTTCATCCAACCTTCCACGTATCCAATCTCAAAAAGTGCTTAGCTGACGAGAACCTCCACATACCGCTTGACGAAATTCGTGTTGATAAAACACTGCACTTTATCGAGAAACCTGTGGAGATAATGGTCCGTACATTCAAACAGATGAAGCACAAACAGATTCACTTGGTCAAAGTTCGCTGGGAATCCAAACGTGGCCCCGAGTTTACTTGGGAACGTAAGGACCAGATGAAGGAGAAATATCCGCATTTGTTTTCACAAGTTTCCTCTAAATAAAATTTTGGGACAAAATTTCCTAAAGTAAGGGAGACTGTGACAACTGTGTTCTGTAAGCATCGTAAAATGTAAAAAAATGTTGCTTATCAATTAAACAATGTGCTTAGGTGTTATTATATGTGTTATTGTGTTTGATGACTTTACAATTTGATTCGATTCCGATTTCAAGCTTTAAATCACTTTCTGGAGGGTTATACGCAAAAGTGGTGCATAAACGCAATCAGTTTAACGCGACGTACACTCCGAAACTATGACGTAAGCTAAACATACCCTAAATATCATTTACATAATTTAGAAATAAGTTTCGAAGGGTTCGGTATGGCAAAAACATGTTTATTTGAACTAAATAACTATTAACGACAAATCTGCGAAACTAACGTTGGTGACCGCCCGGATAATATTTAAATCCCAAAAATATTCTGTTATGATTAAAATTTTATTTTAATCAGGTTCGTGATGAAAAATAAATTAAAACGCCTAAAAACGTTATTTTTCAAGTTTAAGCGCGTACCGTGTGTTTCTGCGCGACACAGTGCTTCTACTGCAAAACGCGGACAACACAACCAGTCTTGGCAACTGAAATTTATTTCAGTAGTATTTTGGCGAGTTTATTTTTATAGTATAATAAAAATAATTTAGAACGCCATAAACCGGGATTTAAACGCTAGATAAAATACCCGGTATCCAGTTAATCACCCGTTTTAGCCTACATATGACATGTTTATATAAAAATTTACATTTTGGCCCCTCCCCCCTTCAAATTTTCGGTCATCTTTATGTGGCCCCACCAAATATTTTGTAAGATTATGAAAATATTTCATTTCATTTGATTTGTGTGGACAAGTGTAAGTGCATGCCCACTTCATATCTTTCATACCTTCCTTATAATCCCACAAGATCACACAACATCTTCACAACACTCAATCACTCCTCTCTCTCCTCCCTCTAAACCGTACCCCCTCTCTCTCTCCATCTTCATCTTTTTGCAAGCTTTGTTCTTCACATTCAAGTCCTATTCCAAGCATGTTTCAAGTGGTGTGAAGATCTAAGGTGATTCCAAGGTGTTGTCAAGTGATTACAAGCTTCCTATCATCAAAATCTCATCCTACAACCTACTTGAATCTTGAAGGTATAACATTATGTTTAAATCATACTTTGATTCTTGGTTGTTCTTGAAGATTTGGAGTTTCTCTTGAAACAAACAAAAATGGTGATGTATATATATGTATATAACTGTATACATATATATATATATATATATATATATATATATATATATATATATATGGGTGTATGAGTTTTGAGCTTTATTTTTGTTAAGTACTTGTTTATGTTGTTACATGTTCTTGAATGGTGGTAAAAATGCAAGTATTTGGTGATTTATGTATGATATGTTAAATTTGAATTACTTCAGCAAATAAACCTGAATATATCTTATATTTGATGCATCTAAACTTATATAAAATGTTGATGTTATGATAGTATGCTTTAGGCACTTGTACACGTGAAAATATGTTGATTTAAAGCTCAAGAAATGATGAAAAATGGTTATATGACAAAAACTGTTTTAGATCAGATTACAAACACTAAAAATAACATTTTTTGATGTATTTTAATGGCATGAAACTTTGACATAGGTTTGATAGCTTTGCATGTTGTACATATAGCTTAAAAAGTGGTAAATTATGTGAAATTTGCATGATTTATGTGCTTTATTTAAGACCTGCACTATCATGAGTATAACCATTATTTTGTTCAGTAAATAACATGGGTTGTGTGAACATTTCAAATCATTTAGATTTCGGATGGTTCGGGTAACGTTTGATGCAAAACTATGCGGTAAAACGGTTAAAAATCGCCTTTTCGGAGGACTTTTACAAAACTGTTTTAGATCAGTAACCAAACTGATATATTTGGTATAAAAATAAGTATTTTAACTTATATTAAGTTTATTTGGTGATTGGTTAGTCATACGTGACTTTCGACGCCCAAAAATGTCACTGAATCGCTAAAATAAGTGTTTTTCGACATACACTAGAATGGGTTGTTCATGGGTTATTTTACGTGTTACAATGTGCTATGTGTTTTGCAATATGTGTATGATCATGTGTTAGTGTTGACAAGATTAGGAGTGTTACGCTCGAGTACATATAACAAATACACCAAAATAATAAAAAATAATGACCTTTCGAGAAATCTCAAAGTTATGTGAAAACTCCAAGTATCGGAGAAACTCATGTATTTTTGTGAGTTTTTATTATTTAATTATTCTTATTTAATTTAGGACAAATAAACAAATTGTGGGATTTTGTTAACATATAAAAACGCACCCAAAGGTGAGTACATAGACCCCTCTTTTACTGTTTTTTCAAACATTTTGGGGTGAAACACATGTGCCTACTTGTTATTTTCATGCTTTCCATGTTTTCATATCATGTACTTGCTATGTTCATTAGTACACTATTAGTACATAATTTCATCTTCTTTTGCTATGTATGTTTACTTGACATGATAGCACATTGATTTACATGACTTTTCTGCTTTGTATGTTAACTTAGCATACTTAGTACATTACTGTCATTACATGTTTGTTTTTGGTATGACATTTGGTTTGTACAACGGGACTAAAACACATTCATTAACATTAGCTACGCCACTCGGTAGTAAGTAATGGTACCATAGGACTTGACAAATCCCGTTCCTAACATCCTAGGTTTGTTTGGGTGGAAAGAATGACTGAATCCGAAAACATTTTACTTTGGTAATCTTTACTCTAAGGTTATCCTGCTATCTCAAGGCTTGAATGTATGCGTTAACTTACCACATAAGTGTTTGTATCAGTAAAACATGCATTTACTTTGCAAAACATAACTTTTTGATATATTCGAATTACTTTGTTTTGTACATTTTTACATTTGGTTTATGTGACTCCACTTTACTTACCATACATAACATTTGCTACACATTACTTGACTACAATTGGACTTTTAACATTTGACATGGTTTATACAAGGACTTTTTGACAATTGGTTTAAACATGGACTTTATACACTGGTGGTTTGTTTAAGTGACTTAAGTAACGAGATGTGTGTAGTATGATACAATCATGGTGGATACGCCGCTGGTACTTCCTATATATAAGTGCTTGTATTGTACTACATGTCGTAGCTTTATTTAGATCATTCAATTTGTACTTATACATTTTACACAAACAATATATTTTTCACAAGACTTTGGTTAACAAAACAATTTACAAGGTTCATGACTAACTTTTATTAAACATTTCTTTAAACTCAAGTCATGAATCCTATTTTCATAAAACCTATATATCTCACAGGCATTTTTATGCTGACGTACCTATTTTTACATGTGTTTTCAGGAGCTGTTGCTTAGGATGTTCGTGACACACTAGGGCGGACCTGTGCCTTAGAGACTTAAAATAAAGATGGAACTAGTTTAATGATGTGATGAACTCTTCATTTCAGTTATTTTAAGACAATGTAACTCTTTGTTTGATGAATAAAACATAACTTTTAATTACCATGGTTGTGGAACAATAATTCTGTTACAACACTCCCCGACGTTTCTGCTACGATTTGATGTTTTACGTAGTCGGGGTGTGAAAGTAACGGACATTCCGAAACTTGATCATAAGCTAAACATACCCTAAATATCCTTTACATAGCTTAGAAATAGGCTTTGAGGGGTTCGGTATGTTAAAATAAACTTTTTGGTCATTCAGGGACTAAAAGCGTCAAAAAGTGCATAAGTTTGCATTTTCGCACATATCTTACATTCTGAATATATTCGGACATCCAAAAATTTATGTAATCATTAAAATATTTTTATTTTAGTGATTGGCATGATAAAATTCTATTTGTCGTGTAATTTGGATCGTTTTTCGCGTCCGTTCTTGTTTCGTCGTAATTAACCAAACAATGTAATCGTACGACCTAACGAACCGACATCCGGCATATTTTCAAGTCCCCTATGCTTTAACATCCTTATAGAGGCTAAAAATTTGGTTAAACGGGTGTTAGAAGTGAAAAACGCAAGTTTGGATGTCAAAGGGGCCAAAGTTGCAACAAATGAAAACTTGTGAGTGTGACTAGTCTGGCCCGACCGTGGCTTACGGTTTGTAGAATGGGGCTTACGGTTTTGTCTGCCAGCATTGCATTTTTTTGCTTGATTGCCACTCCAAGCTTCCAAAACCCATCAATTGCAATACCATGAGCTGGTTTTGGACACCCATAGCATTGTAAAACAATGGGTAACACATGGAGGGTCTAGATTAAAGCTCAATTATCGAGGAATGATCCCAACGGTTTTTAGAAATCTATAAATACCCACTTGATTTTCACTTCTTCTTCACACATTTGATTCAAATTCAACTCTAAGTTGAGGCTCTCATCTATGAAGTCTTCATACCTGAGTTGTTCTTGATCAAATCTTCAAGTCTTGGACCTCTTGTAAGTTTTCCTTCATGCTTGTTCTTGTATTTCAAGCATGAAAGTCAAACAGGGTTTGACTTTCTGCTTTGACCTCGTTTTGGTCAACACGAATTTCGTTTGAACTTCGCAACTTGAGCGTAATCACGATGGTTATAGTCCCTTGTTAATTAGGTGTAGTGACGAATTAGGTGTAGTGACGAATCATAGTTTCGGTCAAAATACGTGTTTATGCGTATTTTGCAACCAAACTATTCTTGGGTATCAAAATCCTTTGTTTTCATATCAAACTTGTTTTCTAACTTTGTTAAACATTTTTTAACATGTTTAACTCGTCACTTTAGGTTTAATGCTTATATATGGTCGTAAGATAAGCGGTCTAAACAACCGCTTAGACTTTCGAACCCGACCCGTTAGGTTAGGTTTCGTCTTACTATGTAGGCTTTGTTAAACCGTATTATATGAGTTCCCATACTCATTTGGTTTACGAAACCTCATTCTATCCGATGTTCCGATTTAGGTCCGGTTTATTAACATAGTTATCTATATTAGGTGGTGTTTGATTTCCGTGATCCCTCTAGCTTTGCTTGGTTGTTATTCAAGACTTCTAAGCACCCTCAAGTGAGTACATAGTCCCCTCTTTTACTGTTTTCAAAGGTTTTGGGGTGAAACACATGTGCCTACTTGTTACTTTCGTGTTTTTCATGCTTTTACATTATACGCTTGTTATATTCATTAGTACACTTATAGTACATGATTTCACTATGTTTTGCTATGTATGTTCGCTTAGCATGCTAGCACATGTTTTACATTGCATTTCTGTTGCATATGTTTACTCAGCATATGGACACATTGTTTTACATTGCATATCTGTTGCATATGTTCTCGTAGCATATGGACATATTGTTTTACATTTCTACTTTGTATGTTCACTTAGCATACTAGGTACATAATTTTCATAAAACATGCTTACATTTGGTATAACATTTGGTTTGTTTAACAAAACTAATGCATTCATTAACACCGATTATGCCGCTCGGTAGTAGGTAGTGGTACCAAAGGACTTGACAACTCCCGCTCCTGAAATCCTAGGTTTGTTTGGACGTAAGGAATGACCGAATCCGAAAACATTTTTGGTAGACCTTGACATTGTTTAGGGTTTATCTTACAGTCTCAAGGCTTGGATGTAGAGGTTTAACATTACCGCATAAATGTTTGTATCAGTAAAGCATGCATTATTTTACAAAAAATAACTTTTGATTATAATTTATCAAATGAATTGTTTTGTACATTTCTTTCTTATAGGGTTGAGTAAATGCTTTTAAATCAATAAATGCTTTTATTCACTATACATTACATTTGTTTAATAGATGAACATTTTAACATTGGTGGTTTGTTTGGTAAGTGATTTAAATAACGAGGCATGTGTAACATGATAAAAGCATGGTGGATACGCCGCTGGTACTTCCTATATATAAGTGCTTTTATGGTATTACATGTCGTAGCGTTATTTGAACCATTTCAAGTTAGACATAATACATTTTACACTTATATCGTATCTTCATGAAACATTGTTTTACAATCAACACATTTTACACAAACTCATTTTGCTTGTTCATTTGTTTAACTATGCATCTTTCTTTTATATCATCTGATTTCTTGTCACTGTTTATATGATTTATTAAAGAAAACATTTTACAAGGTTCATGATTTACTTTTGACAAACATTTTCTTTAAACTTACAAGTCATGAATCCTAAGTCAATAAAACCTATGTATCTCACAGGCATTTTTATGTTGACGTACCTATTTTCACATGTGTTTTCAGGAGATGATGCATAGGATTGATCAAGATACACTTAGGCGGACTTGGGCCTTTGTGACATTAAAAGATGCAAGACTAGTTAATTATGTCATGTTTCTTTGTTTTAAGACATTGTAACTTCTTTTGATCAATAAAACAAATTTAAATTTCCATGTTTTATGAAACAATGATTCTGTTACAACCCTCCCCGACGATTCCGCCACGATTTGTTGTTTTACGCGGTCGGGGTGTGACGGAAAAGTTAGTATCAGAGCTCATGGTTATAGGGAATTAGGTTATTAGTAATTCTTTGACCTAGTCTATAACCTTCCTAGGACCCTAACACAAGATCCATGTGTTTCGACCTTAAAACAATACCGTCACTTATCCTTAGGTGACAACTACAACCAGAACACAAATTTCGAATCCGCTTCGAAAACCAATCATCTGATCTAGGATGATTGATTACTAGGTTTTGAACCCTCAAAGTTTTCAAAATCTCATCAAAGTTGGGTCTTATAATGTGAACACGTGCAATCTGGAAGGGTGGATGCCTGTACTCTGAGTTTTCTGTCTAAGGCTAAAGTGTTCGTACAAATCCACATAATCGGACCAGACACTTTTACCTGGGAACTCTTGGGGTGAATATCCACTTATTGGCTAAAACATGTCTTCACGATACATTAATATGACCCGATTACTTAGATTCGTCACCGTCTCATTTGTTTGCCTTAGGTAACGAACAAATGATCGCAATTTTTATGCGTTGTCATTCTGTTTTGATTATCCGATAACATTTCACTTGTTTCTTCCTATGTCTTCCATTTCTTCTAAAATATCTCCTCATCGCAGCGATGCTCAAATGTCTGAGCAGACTACCAAATTTGCCCAGTGAATAGGTGAAGTGATCCTGAAGACTGTTGATCTACGTGTCGCTATGTCTCGTCTCAATAATGAAGCTATCCAAGAAGCATCAAAGCAAGCAGAAGCCGAGCCTTCGAAAAAGTCAAAGAAGCGTAAAGCTTCAAAGAAACCCGCAGCCGTTGCACCAAAACAGGTAGGACCGAGCCAGGTGGCAGCACCACCAGCCAAGAAGTTGTACAAAGGAACTGCTCCATGGTGTAAGCGATGCAACCGTCATCATCCGAATCACCTACACTATTTCAAATGTACCTACTGTGGGCGATGGGGACATTTGGTTGACATATGCCGCTTTGCTACCTAAAACAAAGCTGTTGCAAATCTGACCCACGAATGAGCGGTTGGCTGATTTGAAGATGTTGCTACTTTAAATAGTTTGTATCTGTTGCTTTTGTGTCTTTTGTTGAACCCTGAAACAATCTGTTTTGTTTATAAATAAATTGTTGTTCACAATTCTAAAATACAAGTGTAGTTACATGTGTGTATGGCATTTCCCTATAATACCTACATCAAGGAACTATGTTCTTTACAAACTACTCTTGTGATTCTTCCTTTCTTATGTTTGCTCATGATTTTCTTGAAAATTCTAAATACTCGTTTCATTCTAAGAAATGAAGTACATAAGTGACATTTTGAAAAATCACTTTAAATCCTTGGTTAGATAACTAATGGTAATTTTTAGATCTCATACCCGTTACATTCTGGTTTTCATAACAACATACATAGTATAAGTTTTCCAAACAACCTTCATGATTTCAAAATGTTCCATATAGTTTGAAAACATTTTTAACATAGTATATTTACTTAATATATCAAGTGCATGATTTCAAAAGCATCATTCATGTTTTCAAAAACCTTATACATAATTTCAAAATTCATCTTGTATGATTTTAAAACATTTTATAAATATACTTATCTAATACACCTACTTTATGATTTCAAAAGTATTATGTAAGGTTTTAAAAACATTAAACACATTTCAAAAAGAACCCCATGCATAGTTTTCAAAAAAAACATTTTTTCTCATACATTGACTTAACCTTCAAATTCTGCTTTATATGTCGCCTTGGCATATCCAGCGCCTCAACTTCACGAGCATTTTTACCTCATGTTTCGACTTAAGCACATCCAGTGCAAGATTTCAAAACATCTTTTGTTATTCAAATCCCAAATCTATATGGGATATTCTTACCTTCACAATTAGATCCTTGTGGATGGTTATCGCTCAAATCGGAGTCCTTAATTGGATTCCTTGTGTACCTTAATTCGAATATTATGATTCCTTGTAATCGAAATCGAATTTTCTTTTTAATATCTTCCTATCTTCATAGTTTGATTCTTGAAAATATTTAAAGTGCCAAATGAAATCCACAGATTGGATTCCTGGTGTGCTTTAAAAACATGTGCACAATTAATAAACCAATTAACAAAATGATAACAAATTAAAGATCAAGTTAAACAATTTTGTGGTTATGTGATTATATGTTATGTGTTTATGTGTTTTCTTTTATGCTTTTTGTTTTGAGTAATCTGGATATTCATTATCCAAATCCTCGTAGAATTTTCCATATCTTCACATGAGAGATTCATAGTAGGATATGCAAAGGTACTACCTTAAATCCTTAATGGGCTTCTACGTAATAGTTAAGACCCTTGGATTATATAGTACCATTCCATAATTCAAAGAGACCCCTTGAGTGGTCTAAGTCAAAAGACTGATTCAGAATCTGGTTAAGAATGGCACGTGATGCTATAGCTGAAACGTGTCCTTGGTGGTCTAGTTAAAGAGATCATTTAATGATTCAATTAAAAAGGACCCTAGGATGCTCTAGTCACATTCATCACAGGTTTGTTCATTTGGTTTTCCCCCTACACGTTATAAAATGCACTGTGTGGACTATGCAAGGAATTACGTAATCCTGGATGCATACATAATTATGAAATTCAGTGCACGGAAACCACAATAAGATTTATCAAGTGTAAGAACCTATAGTGGCAAAGATAACGAAATGTAAACAATGTAATGGAGGTACGGTGGACGCACCAATGGGGCTTTATATACTTGTATATAATTGTCCCTCTTACATTGCAGGCATGATGTTATTCAAAGTTACTAGAAGTTCAGAACCCTAACCAGTGTTGTTTTATGTTTTCGACTTCATGTTTCAAGCTCTCACAAGTTTCCTCTAAATAAATTTCGGGACGAAATTTACTGAAGTAGGGGAGACTGTGACATATGTGCCTCCACGGCCATCAAACAAATACCAAATCAATGAAATATTGTATTTCATACTTGGGATTTGTATAAAGATGTGTATCATTTGCACATATCAATTCTTGTTCGATTTCGAGCTCTAAATCGCTTTCTGGGAAGTTATATGTGAACCGATGCGTAAACGTAATCATTTTAACACGAAAACACTCCGGAATAGTGACATTGGCTTAAAATACCTTAAATAACCTTTACATAACTTAGAAATAAGTTTTGAAGGCTTTGGTTATTCGCTTACAAGCGCTAATTTCGACAAACTGCGAAAGTATGCCGATTCGTACTGTAACGGACATTCCGGAACTTGATCAGAAGTTAAACATACCCTAAATATCCTTTACATAGCTTAGAAATAGGCTTTGAGGGGTTCGGTATGTTAAAATAAACTTTTTGGTCATTTAGGGACTAAAAGTGTCAAAAAGTGCATAAGTTTGCATTTTCGCACATATCTTACATTCTGAATATATCCGGACATCCAAAAATTTATGTAATCATTAAAATATTTTTATTTTAGTGATTGGCATGATAAAATTCCATTCGTCGTGTAATTTGTATCGTTTTTCGCGTCCGTTCCTGTTTCGTCGTAATTAACCGAACACTGTAATCGTACGACCAAACGAACCGACATCCGGCATATTTTCAAGCATATTTCAAGTCCCATATGCTTTAAAATCCCTATAGAGTCTAAAAATTTGGTTAAACGGGTGTTAGATGTGAAAAACGCAAGTTTGGGTGTCAAAGGGGCCAAAGTTGCAACAAATGAAAACTTGTGAGTGTGACTAGTCTGCTCCGACCGTGGCTTACGGTTTGCTGAATGGGGCTTACGGTTTGGTCTGCCAGCATTGCATTTTTTTGCTTGTTTGCCACTCAAAGCTTCCAAAACCCATCAATTGCAATACCATGAGTTGGTTTCGGACACCCATAGCATTGTAAAACAATGGGTAACACATGGAGGGTCTAGATTAAAGCTCAATTATCGAGGAATGATCCCAACGGTTTTGAGAAATCTATAAATACCCACTTGATTTTCACTTCTTCTTCACACATTTGATTCAAATTCAACTCTAAGTTGAAGCTCTCATCTATGAAGGCTTCATACCTGAGTTGTTCTTGATCAAATCTTCAAGTCTTGGACCTCTTGTAAGTTTTCCTCTTGTGCTGAATTATTTAACGGCTTTCTGATTTCTGTGTTATACTTACATGTGCTTGTTAACATACTAGTAGTGTACGCAAAAGTTACTAAATAGTCCTGTATGCTTTCCTGAGTGTTTAGAATTAAAAATGTTACAAAAAGATATATATATAGGACACTATATGGAATAACTTAGCACTTTAACGGAACGGTACCTAACCGAACAACCGGACATTACCCGGAACACTAAAATATTGCAAGAAACATTGTTTGTATTTTTCTAAACTGGTTATGGCTCTTGAGCACTATAACACACTACACAATACATATAACACATAACACTAGACTTCCACCTATAACCTTCCACTTATTACATCTTACCATCAAATGTTACACTTAACCCCCCCCCCCCCCTTGGTCATGACCGTCCCCTATGGGACCTACACCACAAGATCTCTTATATCTTGTACATTCCCCATGTAATCTCTTTAGAGATTATGGATGATTATGTTATGTACTTCTTGGACATGAAACCCAATGGATAATAGACTAATGGGTAATATATACTAGATCATCATCAACACACCCCATTTTCATCACAACATTTTCTTCTTCTCTCCCTCTCTATGTTCGGCCGAGCACCCCCCATGCATCACCATCAATTTTCGATTCTCATTCATACAATTCCAAGTGTACTACGAGGTGTAAGAAGGTGAATAACGAAGCTCGGTGCGTTCCGAAGTTAAAGGACCACTCTCATCTTCTTTTATCCACCACATTTCTTCACTCGAACTTCCCTAGTCTTGAACTAGTGGTAAGAACTTAGATCCATTCATTTTTCATGTTATTAGAGTGGTTAATAGTTATTTTATGATGAGAATCCATGAATACTAAAGGATCATAAACAAAGCTTTGAACATAGAGCTAACCTAATGATGAAATGTTGTTGAAATGTGATGAAGTGATGTTAATATGAAGTTGTTTTGATTCTTGTTGATTACATGATGATTTGCTTGTTAATATTGATGTTTGATGTTGTTGTGATCACAAAACATGTTAACGGAATCAATCGAACACGAGTTAGAAAGCTAAAAGCTGAAAAACAGCTTCTGTCCAAGCTTTTACAGCCAAATTCAGTTGGCTGTAAACAGGTCAATATTTAACGAAAAACAGATTTTCTTGAGTTTATAACAGGCTATTTCGAAATACGGTTCTAATGGCACCGAAATCATAATTTTTGGACTTCGTTTACTATTTTTAAAGATCTGTTTTTGGACAGCAGCTCAAGCTGCATTTTTACTGCTGAAAATATGCATTTTGTTTTCCGTCATAACTTCAATTCTGTGTAGATTTAGATCATGAAATTTGTACTGTAGATGAAAACCAATGTACTTGTAATTCTCTCACTGGAATTTCATAAATCGGACTCTCGATGAATTTTAAATAAATTATTCTGTGGACTGTAGTCAGAAAAAGATAAATCTGATTTATGTCCGGAAAATGAATTTTTATAAAATATTGGTAATGAATTGGATCCCGATATTTTTATAAAATAATATTTGGATCGTTTAAGATATTCTGTAAAAATTTAGGAATTTTTGGAATAAGTTAACTATTTTATTAAAATGCCCGAAAACAGCCCAGTTTTGGATATTTAAATGGAAATGACATAAGTAGTAATTTGCGTGTCTAAATGTCGAGTATGTTATCTGAAGATGATCTAACATGTTGTTAGGATCGGAGGCTATTATGATTATGTTTGTTTGTCTGTTTTGAACAATTTGTGAATATGAAAACATGTACAGTGCAACGGAAATAGATACAAACTTTGTAAACACCATCAATGGAGAAAATAGTTTGATAGCATTTGCTTCACATAGAGTCAAAAGATTACAAATCAAAGAAAAAGATTACAGACATGCTTACAAACTAAACTCCCCCTCAGCTAGATGCCCCAAGGTTGGTTGCACACAAGATGAAAGGATTAGACATGAGGAGAAGAATCCGCTCAGTCAATCAAATGTAACAGTACGGGGTACTGTTACATTTATAGGCAAACCAAACCACTGAGGTATCTCAGCTGACGTCACCATGAAAGCGACGTCTAACAGCCTAACAACCTGTATCTGCTGTCCTTTTACAAATACTGCTATGCCTAACCACTGACTATACATAAAACAGATAATTCACAAAACAGCTGCTCTCTTTTTACATAAGTGCTTTCCTCAAGGTTGATCAGTCCTTGATTGGGCAGAGCTTTGTTATCAGCAGTTTGTACCAGCAGTGCTTAGTGTCCAGCAGTCTTCTAAGCTTCATCAGTAGTTATGCAGAACAGCAGCAGTTGTATCCAGTCAGTGGATGTAAGACCATTAGTTGTTATAAATCACTTTCAAGGGAGAAGTTTAATGTAAACCGCTGCTTATTGTGGATCCACTGTTGTGACCAGGTTTTGGCTTTACATTTTCTGTTCCTCTGGTAGGGTTTAATCCCAACAATCTCCCCCTGGAACATATAATGCCAAAACCTGTCATTATTCTGGATCTTTATTCCTCATCAAAAGTTCCTTTGCTTCTCTTTTAAAATCTGCTTCAAAGTCTCTGGAACTTATATCATCTTCATCCCTACACAGTGTAAGTTCAAGGAGATCCTGCAAATCTTGAACACTAAGGCCTAGTGCTTCTTTCCTTGATATATACTTCACCTCTCCATTGGATCTGAACAGAGTCAATACGTGGGTCTTTTGATCAGAGAGCCACTTTAGTACTTTTATACCCAACGGATTTCTTGGGAGAGATTTATTTGATGATGAGCTTTGAGATATTGGCCTTGAGAAGACTTGCAGACTTTCAGACATTTTTTTGAAAGCCATTTCTATGACATCATTTGCTGCAGCTATATCTTCTGCAGTTTCTCTTTCAATCAGCTCTTGCTTTTCAATGTCTGTCATGTCTGTTGAAGTGTCTGATGATGCAGGTTTGGTAAACATCCCTTTTAAAAGGTTTTGAAGTTTTTCTGAGCTCTCTTCTTTTAGACCCATTTTCATGATGGATTCTGTGAAGTACTCAACTTCCTTTTCTTTAACCTCTTCAATGGTTAACTGTTCTTTTTCTTCTTGGTTTGTCACAAAAGTAGACCGGAAAAATGTTTTGAGGTTTTCTATCTGCTGTTCAAGCTTCACTCTTTGTTCATGCTTCTTTGAAGTGCTTGAAACAGTTATCTTTCTTTTCTTTAGCCTTTCATAGGCTTCATCAGTCTGCTGTTATGACCATTTTGATATGGCTTCAGCAGTATCCATTTTTGCATCCACCAGCTCCTTTTTCTTTCTCTTATACTCAGCAGTTAGGTCAGCAATGAGCTTTTCGTATTTTCTCTAGTTTGGAGCATTCTTCTTCTTTGTAGGATCATTCTTGATTTTCTCAATCCTTTTTGCCTCACGCTTAAGAGCTACTACTGGCCATTCTTTGAACTGTTGTTCTTCAGCAGGATAGAATTTCTCTTTCATGATGTAGGCTAGATATTGTTTTCTTAACTCTTTCTTTTGATCAGCCTTTTCTTTGTTTAGGTCTTGTGCAAACTCTTCTATCTGCTATACTTTTGTGAAGTAGAACTCCAGTCTTTTAGCAATGCCATCTTCGCTTAACCGTTCTTTTTCACTCTCAACTTTAGCTCTTAGTCTTGCTTGCCTTGCCTTGATTTTGAGGTAATCATCCATATCATCTGGTGGCATGTAGCCTATGAGTGAGGAGAACCTTCTTTTTGAAGGATCTTCTTCTGTATAGAATTGCCTCATCTCATTTTTCATGGCTTCAAGCTCCAGTGGATATTGTGTAGCATTAGGATCATGTATACCCTCATCGACAGAGATTGGCTTTCTTTTTCTGTTGAAGAGCTTTGGTTGTGATGTAGGAAGGATAAGGGCAGTGGTGGATGATTGACTAACAGCTGTTGAAACAACTGGTGTCTCAACATCTGTTGTCATTACAACTGCTGATATGTCAGCAGTTGTCTTCTACTTTTGAGCAGGGGATGGAAGTGGTGAGGTAGTTTTTGATGGTGGTGATGATGATGGTGAATCATCATCTGATATGAGATTCCTTCTCCTTTTTAATGAAGAAGCAGATGATGTTTTGGGTGGATTCGTGGTGGTAGATTGTATGGCAGTGGTTTGTGATTGTGATTGACTGACAGTCGTTTCAATCACTGTTGTCATTACAGCAGATGTTGTAACATCTGATGTCTTCTGCTTTATGGCAGGAGGCAGTGGTGGTGATATGATTGTAGATGAGGATGGTGGTGGAACAGTGGTTGTAATGGTGTGTGATAGAGTGGTGTGTGTTGAAAGTGTGTGTGTTGATGAAATGGCAGATGTTTGGCTACTGACAGCAGTTTTTGTAACTTCTGTTGTATCAGCTGTATGACATTTCGTGGGAGGTGGTTTAGATGTTTGCTTTGCTTGCTCAGGTTCAACACACATGCCATGTTCTATTCCCTTCTTCTTCATTTGCTTCATTATCTCCCCCTTTTTGGCATTATCTGCAAGGGGGTCATCAAAGAACAGCAAAGTTGAAGGAGCTTTGCCAGTGGTAGTTTGGATGCTGGCCTTAATAGCCTTGATATCTGCTTGAGTATCCTTGAACCTTGATTCCACCATATTGGTCCGCATTTGTATATGCATTTCATGCTGCTGATCAGCCACTTGTTTTTGTCTTTCAAGCATAGGTTGAAAAAGATTCCAGAGCTCATTTGCAGCAAGTGCTTGTTGTGGAGCAGGTGCTTGAGGTGGAACAGCAGTAGATTGTTCTTTCTGAGCTTTTAAAATCTCTTGCACCATTTCCTTTATTTCAGAAACTGATTCTTCAAGTTTTTCAACTCTGCCCGTCAATTCCTGATATCTTGAATCATCACCCATTTTACTGGGATCATCTGAATCCCCACCAGCACTGGTTATATCAATGTGTGACTTAGGAACAGAGTCCCAAAAGTCACCCATTGATGCCCCTTGTTCTTGGTACTGGGGACTTCTTTCTTCAGCACTCGTTAAACCTTTGATGGTACCTGTAGTTAGATTCAACTCACAGGTGGTTACCGAAGTTGCCATGGAAGAAATTGCCTTCAAGGGAGACTTACTTATGAAACAACTGTCCAACTGAAGATCTGTTGATCCAACAGTTGTAGTTGCTGCTCCACTTGAACTACCACCGAGAGTTACTTGTAACTCAGGGGGTGTAACCTCCTCAATTGTTGTTGGGATAACAGAAGTAGTAGCATCAGACCCAGTCTCTTGTAGGGGTATACTCTCAGTGATAGGTGATAGAGAGGAACTGGTTTGTGTCTGAGCTATAGCAGCTGCATGCAATAAGGGTAGCATGGATTGTGGCATTATGATTGGTGAGGGTATAGGTGTTGAAAGAGACATGTCCTTGGGATCAGGACTGTGGAAGATAGAGCCAAGTGGATCTAGAGCTTCATAATTTGGTGTCCCTGTGAATACAACCTGATCCTTTTGTGAGGATGCAGGAGGAGTTTTAGGCATGGGTTGAGATCTTTCTTCTAACTACTGTGAGGAAGTAGCAGCAGTGGTTTGTGGTGACTTTTGTGTTGTCACAAGCATTTCCTCTGGGATCTCATCTTCCAGAGTAGCCTTTGTTTTGGGTTTGGTGGGTTTTCTGGATGTTTTTCTTTTGGTCTTTTTGGTGATATCAGGTGTGGGTTTCAAAGCAATGGTTGTGTTGCTTTGATCACCTGGAGCAGTGGGCTCAGCAGCTGATACTTGAGGAGCAGATGTAACTGCTAAAATCTGCTCAGGTACCCCTGCTTTTGTTTTTATTGGTGCCAACATTCTAGTGAATGTTTCAGGTGTCAAGCTTTTTATTTGAAAATAGACACCTTGTTTAAGTAAATTTTTATTTTTCTTATCAAATTTTTGTATAAAATAGTAACTCAAAAATCTTGGAAACAACAAAAATGCTTTACTTTCAACGTTTTTCACCATGTCATTGAAAATTTCCTGGGAGTAGTTGTAATCTTTATTATTCAAAATAGCATAACCCAGGCATTGAATTTTCAAAGGTATTTCATTAAAAGATGTTGTTTTATTCTAAACACACATCAGAAGTGTGTGAAATAAAAATCTGGGTGCAGATGGAAAATAACCATTTTGTAGGGTATCTACCTTTGACTGTTCTGCATAGCCCCTTTTCAGAAAATCAGCTTTTAACTCGTTTTTGTCAAAGGAAGCTTTACCTTTCTGATCATCGAGTTTGAAGATTTCTGATAGTGATTGCGGAGTGATTTGAATCGCCGTACCCTGTATCGAGGAGTTAATGGCTACTATTTTATCATCTTGTGTTTCAAGTGTAGCATTTTTCCAGAACTCTCTCTGGGTTTGTAGATATATGGGAGCGTCTACTGTCAACAAAGTTTTGTACTTTGATGTAGATATGGTGTCGAGAATGGAATCGAAGGTATGGTTGTTTGTGGGTTTTGTGAGTAAACCCAAATAGTTGTGAGATTGTTTGTATGGTATTTCGATTGATTCTTCGGTCGTTTGAGCGACCTCATTGGAGGGTGGTGGTGATTTAGGTTTTGATTTTGATTTCGACTTTGATTTTGTCATTTTTGCTGAGAAGAATGAAGAATGATTTTGAAGATTTTGAGAAGAGTGGTTGGAAACTGCTTTCTGAAGAGAATTTTGGAATTCTATTCGACAGTGTAAAACCCTGTTTGGGGGTTTAGGGCAGGGTTTTATTTAGAAAAAAAATTGCTGATGTGGTAGCGGTTATTACGATCTGAGGGCTAAAAACTGACAACGTGTCAAACACTGATGAAGTGGATGAAGTATGGAAAACAGTTGTTTTAAGGGCCACTGACGTATCAAGCATCAGTGGTTACAACGGTAAAAATTGTGGGCAGTGGAAGATTTTTGCAATCAGTGGATAAGACACTGATTTTGAACATCAGTGCTTTTCAAGAAAATGAGGGATCAGTGGTTAACTTTCAGCAGTGGACAGTGTTTTGAGATCAGACGTTGGAACAAAACAGTGGTTAGGGTAAATGGTACAGATCTGAAGAACAAGTATTCCATCAACAGTTTTGAGAATTTTCATTCAAGGTTTTGTCACATGTCAATTTTGAATGACGGTGGTTTAAGTACCCCAGATGATGAAAACTTTTTACTAAAGCAACTCATTCTCGTTTAATATTTAATTTAAAACATGAGTACCCTAGTAACTCAAGCACAGTTAGCAATCAACCTTTGATAAAAATTTAGGAGCAAACCTGAGAATGACATGATTTTGGCATATGTACCATTTCCTTTTGACCCATTTACAAGGACAATAATACCACCAAAAATAAGGTATTACATCCTGACAGGAGCTGAAACTATTGCCAACAAAAACAAGAAAAAGTTCCAAATATATTATTCCCAAAAAAAATATGAATAATATATCCTGGTTATTCGAGAAAATCCTTTGAACTCAAAAAAATGGTTAAAGGATTTTCTGAGAATAGTATCAAAAAGGATCTGGTATAATATCAATAGAGTATATAATCACATCATCCACAAGTTATTTAAAATGGTCAGTGGTTTGACAACAATGGTAGGAAACTTTTGGATACAATTTGACCACTGTTTGGTACCATTTTCTTTGTCAGTTGATTGCAAACATGAGGACACATGGATGAATTTTTGAATATTTGTCTAGTCCTCTTGAAATTTAATCACTAGAGACACTATTATCACTTGAACTTACTTGAACCAATAAGCACAGACAGTTGCTTAATGACCATTATTACCCCAAGCTTTGACTCTTAAGTGTTTTATATTTATACTCTTTTCTTTTGACATCAAAAGTTTTGAGATAAACACACTTTCGAGTTTTTGTGAATTTTAGTCCAAAATCATTTTGCAGTAATGTTTTGAGAGACTTGGTCATGTTTGCACAAGTTTTTCAGCCAATCTCACACTACATATGATACGGACTATGTTGACCCCTGTTATCTTAATGTATTTAAACAAGGTTGATTTGTTCCTTTTGAGGATCTCAACCTGTTTTCAACACATAAGATCTGAATAACTAAAGTTTTAATTTCCCTCATTTTATGTTAGCAAATCATCAATGTTTTATGAACATAGGTTTTGTTAATCTGAGGTTCATACTTTAGTATTTAATAAAAACATCACAAATTTTACATCAACAATTGAGATCAATTTAGAAAATAAGAAGTAATCTCATAGTTTAAACAGATATTGTTTTCAGATCTAGAAACCATGAGTGTCTTGTGCATGAAATCAGTTGTTATGTGGAATTTGTGTGTCATATGACATCTTGGTTGATTTACAGAGTTTTCGAATAACCATTTTGAATATGATTTACTCGATACTCTGTTTTTCAACTAAATACAACCAACCTTAGTATTAATGAATTTTGAGCCGAACTGTTATGTCAATTTGACTGTTAAATCGAAATTGACTGTCCAGGCTCTGATACCAATTGTTAGGATCAGAGGCTATTATGATTATGTTTGTTTGTATGTTTTGAACAATTTGTGAATATGAAAACATGTACAGTGCAGCGGAAATAGATACAAACTTTGTAAACACAATCAATGGAGAAAATAGTTTGATAGCATTTGCTTCACATAGAGTCAAAAGATTACAAATCAAAGCAAAAAATTACAGACATGCTTACAAACTAAACTCCCCCTCAGCTAGATGCCCCAATGTTGGTTGCACACAAGATGAAAGGATTAGACATGAGGAGAAGAATCCGCTCAGTCAATCAAATGTAACAGTACAGGGTACTGTTACATTTATATGCAAACCAAACCACTCAGGTATCTCAGCTGACGTCACCATGAAAGCGACGTCTAACAGCCTAACAACCTGTATCTGCTGTCCTTTTACAAATACTGCTATGCCTAACCACTGACTATACATAAAACAGATAATTCACAAAACAGCTGCTCTCTTTTTACATCAATGCTTTCCTCAAGGTTGATCAGTCCTTGATTGGGCAGAGCTTTGTTATCAGCAGTTTGTACCAGCAGTGCTTAGTGTCCAGCAGTCTTCTAAGCTTCATCAGTAGTTTTGCAGAACAGCAGCAGTTGTATCCAGTCAGTGGATGTAAGACCATCAGTTGTTATAAATCACCTTCAAGGGAGAAGTTTAATGTAAACCGCTGCTTATTGTGGATCCACTGTTGTGACCAGGTTTTGGCTTTACATTATATGTTCCTCTGGTAGGGTTCAATCCCAACACATGTTATATGTCAATGAAAGTAATATGTGCAATATCGTATGCTTGTTCTTGAATAGCTATAGGTGGAATGTTTATATGAGCGTGAACTATTAAAGTGAATGCATGTTATGTAGTAGATACGTGTAGGAACTTTGTGCTCTATTTGAAACCACTAAATGACTAACTGGTAATCATATTAGGACGTGATTGACCGACCTTGACTGTTAGCTATTTTTGAGAGCCTAGCCGAGCAAACCGAGGTGACTTCACACTTTTCTACAAAGCATGGTAAATTCCTGGTGGGAATGGGAATGGGTTCAGGAATAGGGATTCCTCGTCCTTTGGGACGCGTTCAGGAATGTGAATTCCTCGTCCTTGGGACATACTTAAACTTACTGGACTAGAACTCTATCAACGAAGTCCCTCCCTTTTTGTATCGACTTAATCGCCGAGGTTATGGCGAGCGGGTCATTAGTTAATAGCGCTATTAGGTTTAACAAACCGCACACCGTGACAGTCGGACGGGTGTGTACTAATGGACTATGGCACGTCGGTGATGATAGACACCGACGCTAGGGCACAAATAATTTTTGTTAGTAGTCGATATTGTAAACGAGTCTGGTAGTTTAAATAATGGGGTAGCCCCCACGGCCGGAGTGCCGGGCTAGATAGCCAGGGAAGGTGGACATGGGATGGTTAACTAATAAACGTTTTCGAACTATGGGGTAACCCCCACGGCTGGATAGCTGATTAAGATTAAACTACATTTTTGGAAACAACTCTAAAATGGACAACCAATTGTGAACTCACTCAACTTTGTTGTTGACTCGTTGTTACATGCTTTGCAGGTCGTTAGATGCCATGGGGCTTGCACATGGAGGTGGTCATTGTGAGATGCGGATTGTTATGTCCCGTACTTAATAATTAAACTTTATAAACTTATGGAACTTATGTTTTGGGTCTTAAAACTTATGAACTTCGAACTTATGTTTTGGTTTAACGTCTTATGCTTCCGCTGTTTAAATTGAACTTGGTTAACTTCCTTTTGGTCACCAATTGTATTGTGGTTGGTTTGATTTACTTAATTATGTTGTTCAATATAATTGGGGGCTCGATCCTGGTCACGTCACGCCTCCAAGCGGTGATACTCCGCATGGTGGATTTTGGGGGTGTGACAGATTGGTATTAGAGCCATTGGTTATAGTGAACTTGATTTTAAAAAGGGGAGAAAGCTTTTTGACAAAACCAGACTATAACCTGTACAGTGCTCAACGATCCAAAACGACGCTTCACTCCACGTGCAAGACTCAACATTATAGGTAATATGGTTTATGTTTGTATTGCCTACCTGCTAGTAGCACATTTGATCATAGTATGCATTAGTTAATGTGATAACTGCTATTTGAACCTTGTGTGCTTACCCTCTTCTGTCACCCCACACTTACGCACCTTGCGACACCTTTCTTACATGTGTTCCTTTGATGTGAAGATCATGAGTGGACGTCTCGACATGACCCAGTGTCTGCTGACGACCTTGATTAACGAATGGATTGCTGAAGCCTTAGCAACCCAATCAGGGAGTCAACCCATGCACACCCAATCACGCATAGGCACTTTCAAGGCGTTCTTGGAATGCAAACCTCCCACTTTCAACGGCACTGGAGGAGCAATCGACCTTCTACACTGGATCCGAAGAATCGAATATACATTCGAAGAAAGTGAAAGCCCTGCCAGCAAACGAGTAGAATACGCTACTGGCATGTTGCAAGGGAAAGCGTATTCTTGGTGGAACGCACAAGTTCAGATGCTCGGGTTGGCAGACGCGAATGCCACCCTTTGGAGCGACTTCAAGGAGTGGATTAAGGAAGAATTCTGCCACGTGGACGACATTCTGGAACTTGAAATAGAGTATTGAAGAAACACTAACTAAATGGTCGGAACCGAGATAGTTAGGGGGTTTGAATCCGCATAAAAAGGTTAGCTCTCTCTCGGTTGATTCAATTGTAATGGAATTCCTTCTCCGGTGATTCTGCAAAAAAGAACACCGTTAGCCTCGTCAAGGGGAGAAGAGGGTTCTCTCCTTGACCCGACTCCGGCGTGAGAATAAGTATTGGTATCGGAGAAGATAAGTATTTGAGTAGTGAGAGTAATCTGAGTTTATACCTGAACAGTTCTCTTATTTATAACCGGGCGTTTGGGAGGGAAAACCTGTTATTGAAAAGATAACGGAAAATGCTTAACGCCGTAGCGGTTATTTTTCTTCCGTTTGAGTTCTTTGATCTGACGTCAATTAACCTCGATCCGATGTGAATGCACACGGATCGTGGTTTGATCTGTGATTGGGTAATCGCCACGTGGAAAGTGATTAATTGGAGATTGCTCTCCAATTGCATGCCTTCATTGTGATTCCAGGGTTGTATGTGGTGATGACACGTGTCCAGACGGTTATAACCGTCTGGGTGGTGCATGATTGTATTTCTTTCTAGAAGATTACTGCTGTAATCTGGTGTGACACCTTGTCGTGTGGATACAGACGAATAAATCCCAAGTCTGGGTAAAATAATATCCAAGTATGGATATTTAGGCGGGAGTAAAGGTTTTTAATCTTTTGTGAATGAGAGAAGGCGCGAGGATTTATGTTTCCCTTTGGGCGCGCGATTATAGATCGCTGATTTCTTCTTTCTCCTGTGAGACCTTTGCGCGGCCGCGCAAGGTTAAGAGGTTAAAAAATTGATTTGTGGTACGGTCTCAAATCCTTTTTATGAGGTTTTTGGGACCTTACCCCTTCAAGCCCCCCCAGTCTAGTGTTGTACTTATGCAAGTAAGTGGAGCACTGGACTTATGAGAGGGAAATGTTTTTGGGCGCGAAAAAATAAGAAATCGTTTCTGAGAAGATTTGAATTTAATGAGTTTGTAAAGATTTTTTGTAAAAAATCTTTGACTTGACATTATATCAGTAAATTGATTTTGACAACCTGTCATTGTCAGTTGTTTTTTACCATTCGTGTCTTACACGCGTGCGTGTAAACGCGTGTATGTTCTGACATCTGCTTTTTCTGTTGCTTGGGTAATCGTGATACCCGGAACAGTACTGCGACGGTTACCGATGCTTATTCATTGCGATGGGTATATAATCGTTTGGGTAACCCCTTCTGTGTAATCATTGTTTCGTTTGAAAACTTTTCCCCTTTCCTTGTTCTTAAGAAAAACTTTCCGTCATTCCCCTGCTTATGTCAACCGGAGAACGTCAAGAGGATCTTGTTGAAGAGATGTCGACTGAGCTTCCACCATTGAAGTGGCCCAGGGCGTCTTTTGAGGGTTTAATCCAGAATCTTAAATTTCCGGAGAATTGGGGTACCTTGTATCCCGAAGAAGGACAAACGGCAGCGAATGCTCCGGCCGGATATATTACTCTCTTTTGGGATTTTTTCTGCGATGGTAACTTTCGCTTGCCTGTTACCAGATTTTTTCTTGAGATTCTTGGATTCTATAATCTGCATATCTCCCAACTTCATCCTATTGGTATGGTTAGGGTTCGTCATTTTGAATTTGTATGTCGGACGATGCACGTGGAGCCAACTGTTCCCCGATTTAGGGTTTTTTATCAGATGCACTGTACCCAAGGATTTTACTCATTTGTTCAGAGGGCTTCTGCAAAGAAGATTCTTCATCAGCCCCCAAAATCGTTTCATGATTGGAAACAGAAATTTTTCTTCATTAAGGCTGGAGTGATTCCGGTGAAGATGACTTTAAGAGGGAAGGACGATGTTCCGATTGAATCACTTCAGACTCCCGTTGATGAGAACTGGTACCAAGATCTGAAGGATGTTCCTAATATTGCTTTGCCGGAGAAAGCCCTAGTCGGAGCCGGTATGAGTTTGAATTGGAAGATGGAACGTGATGATAAACCCGTGTACACCGAGGATTGTCATAGTAAGTTTGGGGATTTTTCACTGTTCTTCTCTCTCTCTTTTTTTTTTTTTGACCTGCTTTTTCTTCAATGTAGTTGTTTCTCTGTATGTTGTTGCCTTCAAGAGGGAAGGCGGAAAAATGGGAACTATCAAGAAGAAACCTGAAGAGGAGCTTTGGTATCATCGTATTGTGAAGAATTTCGTGCTTCCGCGGGACGCGGACCTATCTGTTCGACCGGCAGCTGGTGCTGGTGAGTCTACATCTGTTTTTCCTTCCTTTTTTGCTTTGAGTAATTTTTTGTCTTGCGCTTTTGTAGGTGAATTGTTGAATTTGGGCATAGGCCCTGAAAAGAAAAAAACGCGCAACTACGTCTACTTCCGTGCCGAAGAGAAGTGAGACTGTTAAAACTCAATCTTTGAAAGCGAAAAATGTTGGAGAGAAGAAAGGTACGCGCCGTACTTCTGACTCCAGGTGTGATTATGTGGTGGTTTCTGACTCTTTGGAGGGTCTTATTCCTGTAGTGACTATGCGGGAACCAAAGCCTGAACCAAAGGATTCTGCTGATATTCCTCCTTCTAACCCGAATGAGCCTATCGATCTGGACTCCAGTCCCGAACATTTGGTTCATAGGAAGGCTGGTAAGAGAAAGCAAGCTGATGCTGATGCGGAGGGTCAACCTCCCAAGAAAGTGCAGAGAAAGAAAATTACCAGAAAAGGAAACCTAGATGCTTTTGTTTCAGAATCCATTCCTGGTAAGTATTGCTTTTCTTTGTTTTCTTTGAGCGGATAGTATTTTTACAGACTTTTGTTTGTCCAGAAATTCCTGTTCCTTCGGTTCCTGTGGACGTACCAACTGTGGTTGATAAAGAACTTCCTCCTTCCCCGCCGCGCGCTGCTGTTACAGACCCGTTAGAGTCTTCAGAGATAGCTGGGGAAGGTGTTGAGAGAACTATTGAGGCTGAGGAGCCTGTTGGTGCTAATACAGAGACTGAACAGATTGTTGAGCCGAGTGTGGTAAATGATGCTGACAATCCACCGACACCGGAAAAGGAGACTGCTGAGACAATTCAATCTTCTCCTCCCAGACCTTCTGAAACTGTTCCTGAGCATACTGAAAAGGCCGCTACTGAGGAGGCAGGTTCTTCTGCTGGTGTTGAGAAACAATCTCCAATTCGTCCAGAAGAAACTTTAGTAGAGTATTATTACCGGATGTATGCGGAGAAAGACGCTGCTGATCCTCATATTCCTGTTTGGAATGTGAAAAAAGGAGATACTTTCTCAGATTGGCGTGTATGCCAAGATTGGTTGCAGGGGATACTTCCGCCTGGCGAGATTAAATTTCAGGAAAATCAGCTTTATGAACAGACCTATCAATCTTATCTTGCAGAAACTGCATCTCATGTTTCTACTACTCATCGCATAGTGCGTGAGTGGTATAGTATGCATAAAGAGCGAGCATCTTTTGTAGCATCACAAAGGAAGTTTGCAAAAGATGAAAAACATGTGGCCCAGTTGAAGGCTAAATTAGAGACTGAGCAAGCTAAATTCGAAGCGGAGCGCAAGACTGAAGAATGGTCAGTTTCTGGTTGGAAAAGAAAAGCTGAAGCTGAAGCTGCGCTTTTATCTGAAGAGCGCAAAAATTGGAGAAGAATTTGTGAGAAAGATAATGCCGAGAAGGCAAACCTTCGCAATATCATAAATAACCTCAAGGCTGAGGTTGAAAATCTGAAGAATCAAGATGCGGAGGTAGAAAGATTGAAGAAAGAAAAAGCTGATATGGAAGCTATGTTGATGGAGGCGCGTTCCCACAGGGAACGAAGTGAGCAACGGGAGGTACAAGCTTTAGCCACTCTTGCCGTTAGAGATAAAGAATTAGAGGAACTTACCGCTTTGGTTTCTGACCAGGAACAATTGAAGAAGGATCTGGAGCTTGCGCGTTTCGAGAATACTGAAACCTCTCTCCGTTTAACTGAGGTTGAAGAGAAACTGGAGAATTCAAAAATGGCGCGGGTTTCAGCGGAAAGCGAGCTCGAACCCTTGAAGAATGATATGGCCTGGTTGAAAGATCGCGGGATTGCATGTGTAAGTTGCTTTCTTCTTTTTTGTCTATGTATGCGCCTGTTTTGATGCTCATCTTTATTTGATTTCACAGGTTGTTGAGTCTGTTTTAAACTCTGAAGAACTGGACAAAACTGTTGCTAATTTGATGGTTGCTGCGCGAAGGGATGGTTATGCGCAAGGCTACGCGGAATGCTCCCAACATGTGAACAGCGCTTTGAAAGTTAACTGGGATGATAGCAAGTCCGCCACCTTTGGTGTCAATACTGCCAGCGCACTGGCTGCTATGAAGACAGAGTTTAATAACTTGCAACTTCCAGTGATGGAGTTGATAAATGTAGCGCTGCAATCGGACGATCACGTTGCGCAACTTTAGGAAATCTTTCCGGATGGGGGAGAAGATTTTGAATAGGATTGTATTGAACAATTTTTTCTATGTAGGATGTTGATCCTTGTTTTGATGGTGCGCTGTTGCGCAAGGGTTTTAAACACTGCTGTGCCTTGAACCTCTCAGGGCGTATTTGTATGCCAAACATAGTATGTTTCTACTTATTTTGTTAATATGTCTTTACAATATTTTGCATGAGTACAATTACTTTTGTTTTGAGTAAGGCGAATAAAGTTGGTATGAAGCTTCATGTTTGTGACGTGATCACTGACCGCGCATGGAGCTTTGTGTTATACTACCATAATGTTTTTGCTCTTACTAAAAAGGAATTGCATGCATTTTGTAAACACAAAAATAATAGAAACTTTGTAATTTTATTCATGGATAATGCTCAGAGGCGTTACAAAGTTTTTTGGATAATTAAATGGAACTTAACTTACTCCCTGATAGTTCCGCCGCTTTTAATAAGTCGTGTCTTTCCTGCGGAAAACGTACGGAGTTCTTTAAGTCTTAGCCCGTTTGCTTGAGCTTTCTTCTCCCCGAGTAATCTGTTTAATCTCCTTGCGCATATTCTGGAGCAAATGCGTAAGTTCTCCATTCTTGAGAGCCTTTTCGATTTCCATGCACAGAGATATACAGTTGTTCGTGGTGTGCCCGTTATCCTTATGATATTCGCAGTACTGTGTCGGGTCTTGACCACGTTTACTCTTCATCGGAATCGGGGGTTTGAATTGGTGATCCTCGGTACTTAGTACCTCTGCTGGGGTTTTCGTTAGGGGAGTCCACTGTCTCTCCCTATTTTCGTGTCTGCTTTCTCTTTGTGCCGAGAACTTGTTAGTTGTTGTGCGGGTGTCCTCCGCGGATCGACTTCCTGATGCTTCGCGCCATGACTTTTTGTACTTTCCATTTGCGCTTAAGTCTGCCGGCCTGTTGTGTGGTGGTGGCGGTCTGTTTGTAGTAAGGTTTTTCTCGGTCTGCGCATAAACTTTGGCCGCCGCCATTATCTTTTCCCAACTCGTGGGGAGACCTTCCGTTCCCGATAATACCTTGACCATGTCGTCACACCTAACCGCGTACTTAAACTGAGCACGGATTAGTTGTTCACTAACACCTCCAATTTCTAACACTTCTTTATTGTATCTGGTAATAAAATCTTCCAGATTCTCATCATCGCGGCGCCAGATGTTCATGACGTCGGATGTATCACGTTTTGACCGCCTTTGTTGGCTGAAGTGTGTTAAGAATTTTCTTCGCAGATCCTTCCACGACTCGATCTGCCCTGTTGGTAGGTTGTCAAACCAGATTCGCGCTGGGCCAGTTAGTGTTTGCACAAACAAATGACACCACAGCGGAAGGGTCCAACCGCCAACTAACCCTGCGCTGGTGAATACTCTTAGATGATCATCGGGGTCAGTTAACCAATTGAATTTCCCAACGTTAGATGGTAATTTGGCCCTTTCCAACGGAGCCAGAGCTATCTCTAATATGAACTTCGAGTTTTCTGCCGCTTCATCCGGGCGATAAACTAAATCATAGTTATGCTCGGCCTCAGGGTTATAAACCGCTCGGGGCCTGCATTTGTTATAATTTGGCTGTAGTCTGTTGAATACGCTGGTGTTTTCACTCAAACGGTATGTTCGATCGGATTCATCGGTGTGAGCGTCCCGTTGGGAACCCAACCTATCATGAACCGATTGTCTTTGACGAGGGCGAAATTCATCATGATGTTGTCTTCGGTAACTGCTTGTATCATCGTAAGTTGATTCTTCTCGCTGAGAGGCATGAGCTCTTGATCCCGGCCTCCGGGATTGGGTTACAGGAGCAGTTTGAGCACATAACTGTGAGTATACTGCGTTTAATGCTCCTTGGGACCGGACATACCATGATATCGGAGTTTCTCCTGGTGGTAAAATTGACTGTGCAGGATTTGCTGGTAACATTCCTGGAGTTACAAGATCATTTGCTCGATTGGATTGGACCTCATTATCGTCTGAGGCTTCCTCTACGATCCCTTCTATTGGTAAATTGTTTCCGACGTTTGGTCGAGGACCAGGTTGTCGGTGAGATGACGAATTTTCTGCCATGTGCAAAAACCGAGAACGGAATGAACTGAATCGAAACGAGGTAGAAACTAGAAAAACTGAGAAAACGGTGGGCGCCAATGAAGAAACACTAACTAAATGGTCGGAACCGAGATAGTTAGGGGGTTTGAATCCGCATAAAAAGTTTAGCTCTCTCTCGGTTGATTCAGGTGTAATGGAATTCCTTCTCCGGTGATTCTGCAAAAAAGAACACCGTTAGCCTCGTCAAGGGGAGAAGAGGGTTCTCTCCTTGACCCGACTCCGACGTGAGAATAAGTATTGGTATCGGAGAAGATAAGTATTTGAGTAGTGAGAGTAATCTGAGTTTATACCTGAACAGTTCTCTTATTTATAACCGGGCGTTTGGGAGGGAAAACCTGTTATTGAAAAGATAACGGAAAATTCTTAACGTCGTAGCGGTTATTTTTCTTCCATTTGAGTTCTTTGATCTGATGTCAATTAACCTCGATCCGATGTGAATGCACACGGATCGTGGTTTGATCTGTAACTGGGGAATCGCCACGTGGAAAGTGATTAATTGGAGATTGCTCTCCAATTGCATGCCTTCATTGTGATTCCAGGGTTGTCTGTGGTGATGACACGTGTCCAGACGGTTATAACCGTCTGGGTGGTGCATGATTGTATTTCTTTCTAGAAGATTACTGCTGTAATCTGGTGTGACACCTTGTCGTGTGGATACAGACGAATAAATCCCAAGTCTGGGTAAAATAATATCCAAGTCTGGATATTTAGGCGGGAGTAAAGGTTTTTAATCTTTTGTGAATGAGAGAAGGCGCGAGGATTTATGTTTCCCTTTGGGCGCGCGATTATAGATCGCTGATTTCTTCTTTCTCCTGTGAGACCTTTACGCGGCCGCGCAAGGTTAAGAGGTTAAAAAATTGATTTGTGGTACGGTCTCAAATCCTTTTTATGAGGTTTTTGGGACCTTACCCCTTCAAGTATTATGGTCTGAAGATGGAAGGATCAGAGATTGAGGCATACACAAAGAGGTCCAACAACTTCCCACAATCCAGCTATACCTCAGAGGCTTAGTCCCGGAAATCCAAGGGTCTGTAATTGCGGCCAACCTTCCCACAATCCAGCAAGTTGTTCGTTTGGCGCACCAACTCACTGATCAGGCAGTTGAGCAGAACAGGCTACCCAAGTGTATTAGCACTACCACTACTGATGCTCCCAGGGATAACAAGCGCAAGTGGGATGGAAATTCGGGCAAGGGTTCTACTTCAGTTCAGTCTCAGCAGAGAAAGACTGATGAATACCAGAGTCCTGGTCAGCAATCTTCTGGTAGACAAGGACAGGGTGGATACCGAGGGAACCACCACAAGTGCAACCGGTGCAACAAGCATCATAGCGGGATGTGCCACAAGGGTCGCTGTCTGAGGTGTAACAAGCTGGGTCATGAAGCCAAGGATTGCAGGAGCCCACATCCTGTGAATCAGAATCGCTAACAACAACAACCAGCTCCACAGAACCACCACCAGCAGCAACAGCAGGGCAATGAAGGATGCTTTCAGTGCGGCGCTGAAGGCCACTTTAAGAGGAACTATCCTCAGCTGAACCAGAATCAGAACAACAACAACCAAGGAAATGGGAACAACAATGGAGGCAACAACGGGGGTAACAATAATGGCAATGGTGCCAGGGGACGTGTTTTCGTGCTGGGTCAGGGCGACGCAAGGAACGATCCCAACGTGGTGATGGGTATGTTTCTTTTGGATGATTTCTTTGTTACTGTTTTATTTGATTCGGGTGCTGATGCTAGTTATGTGTCCTTAAAAGTTAGCCAAATGCTTAAGCGCACCCCAACACTTCTGAACACCAAACACACGGTAGAACTAGCAAACGGTAAAAGTCTGGAAGCCACACACATAGTTAAAGGTTGTAACCTCGTCTTAGCTGGTCAGACCTTCTCTATCGATCTTATTCCTATCGTTCTGGGAAGTTTCGACGTTGTTATTGGGATAGATTGGTTATCTCATCAGCAAGCGGAAATTCTTTGCAACGAGAAGATTGTCCGCATCCCTCGTTCTGGTGAAGAACCCCTTGTGATTCATGGTGACAAGAGTGGTGCCATCGTAGGCATTATCTCTTTCCTTAAGGCCCATAAGTGTTTGCGAAAGGGCCACACTGCCATTCTAGCACTCGTTACTGACACATCAACGGAAGAGAAGAGAATTGAAGACATACCTATTGTACCTGACTTTCCTGAGGTATTTCCTGAGGAATTACCTGGTCTTCCGCCTCATCGTCAAGTCGAGTTTCAAATCGAGCTAGCTCTTGGAGCAGCACCAGTAGCTCTAGCACCTTATCGCCTAGCTCCAACAGAACTTTAAGAACTGTCCACACAACTACAAGAACTCTTGGAAAAGGGTTTCATACGTCCTAGCTCTTCTCCTTGGGGAGCTCCAGTACTATTCGTGAAGAAGAAAGACGGTACTTTCAGAATGTGTATTGACTATCGCGAACTTAACAAGGTGACCGTGAAGAATCGTTATCCTCTTCCACGTATTGACGACTTGTTCGACCAGTTGCAAGGGTCGAGTTATTACTCTAAGATTGATTTGAGATCGGGATACCATCAGCTGATAGTCCGAGAGGAGGACGTCTCCGAAAGAGCGTTCAGAACCCGTTACGGCCATTACGAGTTTCTAGTTATGCCTTTCGGATTGACGAATGCACCTGCGGTCTTCATGGATCTCATGAACCGAGTGTGCAAGCCTTACCTGGATAAGTTTGTCATAGTGTTCATCGACGACATCCTGATCTATTCTAAGGGTCAGGAGGAACACGAGCAACATCTGAGGCTCATTCTGGAACTTCTTCGAAAAGAGCAGTTGTATGCAAGTTTTCGAAATGTGACTTCTGGCGTCGTGAGGTCCATTTTCTAGGCCATGTGGTAAACAAGGATGGAATTCATGTGGATCCATCCAAGGTAGACTCAATCAAGAACTGGCCTGCACCCCGTACACCAACAGAAATCCGCCAATTCTTGGGTTTGGCAGGATATTACAGAAGGTTTATCAAAGATTTCTCCAAGATGCGCAACCTCTCACTTCACTGACTCAGAAAGGTGTCACCTATCGTTGGGGTTATACACAGGAGTCCACATTTCAACACTTAAAAGATAGACTTTGTAGCGCGCCTACCCTCTCATTGCCTGAAGGCACAGATGATTTTGTGGTCTATTGCGACGCTTCCATCCAAGGACTTGGTTGTGTGTTGATGCAACGTGACAAGGTCATTGCTTACGTGTCGCGCCAACTTAAGGTTCACGAAAGGAACTACACTACTCACGACCTGGAACTGGGAGCAGTTGTTTTCGCACTTAAGATATGGAGACATTACCTGTACGGTACCAAGTGCACCATTTAAACCGATCATAGGAGTCTCGAGCATATCTTCAAGCAAAAGGAGTTAAACATGCGTCAACGCCGATGGGTCGAGCTCTTGAACGATTATGAATGCCCGATCAAGTATCATCCGGGCAAGGCCAAAGTTGTGGCCGACGCCCTCAGTCGAAAGGATACTATACCTAAGCGTGTACGTGCGTTACAGCTTACCATCCAATCTAACCTTCCCGCTCAGATTCGCGATGCTCAGGTTGAAGCATTGAAAGCAGAAAACATCAGGGCTGAGTCCCTGCGAGGGTCGAGGCAGCGGTTAGAACAAAAGGGAGACGGCGCCTACTATGTTAACGGACGCATCTAGGTTCCATTTTATGGAGGCTTACGCGAGCTTGTGATGGATGAAGCACATAAGTCTCGTTATTCAGAACATCCTGGTTCGGATAAGATGTACCACGACCTAAAGACTACACATTGGTGGCTTGGTATGAAAGCCAGCATAGCAACCTACATCAATAAATGCTTAACTTGTGCTAGGGTCAAGGTCGAATACCAGAAACCATCAGGCCTACTTCAATAACCAGAGATCCCAAAATGGAAATGGGAGCAAATTTCCATGGATTTCGTTACTGGCCTACCGAGATCTCAACGCGGAAATGACACTATTTGGGTGATAGTGGATCGATTGACTAAGTCTGCACACTTCTTGGCTATCAAGGAAACCGACAAGTTTTCTACTCTAGCAGACATCTACCTAAAGGAAGTAGTGTCAAGGAAACCACGAATGGCGGTAGCTCGTGACCGTCAGAAAAGCTATGCTGATAAGCGAAGGAAACCACTCGAGTTCCAGGTTGGGTATCGAGTGCTACTTAAAGTCTCACCATGGAAAGGTGTAGTTCGTTTTGGCAAACGGGGCAAACTCAACCCGCGATATGTTGGACCCTTCGAAATCATTGAGAAAATTGGCAAGGTGGCCTACAGGCTGAATCTACCTGAAGAACTCAGTGGAGTTCACAACGTATTCCACGTGTTAAATCTGAAGAAGTGCCTGTCAGATGAGACCCTCATAGTTCCTCTCAAGGAGCTCACTATCGACGACCAGCTGCGATTCGTCGAGGAACCAGTAGAGATCACTGATTTAGACGTTAAAATTCTCAAGCGTACCAGGATACCTCTTGTCTGAGTTCATTGGGATTCCCGTCATGGCCCAGAGTATACCTGGGAACGAGAAGACCAAATGAAACTCAAGTATCCCCAGCTGTTTAAGAAAAGTGTAACCACTACTAAGGCTGAAGCTACTGCAGAATTTCGGGACAAAATTCCAAACCAACGGGGGGATGATGTGACACCCCAGGAAAACCAGGAAACCAACGCAACATAACTAGCTTCCTTAGTAACCACGAGCTAATTTTCGGGACGAAATTTTCTTAACAGGGGGAGAATGTGACAACCCTCATAATTCCATGTATCTGTATAATTTATTAATGATAATTAAAGTGCTTGATTACTGTGCTGAATCATTTAACTGCTCTCGGATTTCTGTGTTATACTTACATGTGCTTGTTAACATACTAGTAGTGTACGGAAAAGTTACTAAATAGTCCTGTATGCTTTCCTGAGTGTTGAGAATTAAAAATGTTACAAAAAGATATATATAGGACACTATATGGAATAACTTAGCACATTAACGGAACGGTACCTAACCGAACAACCGGACATTACCCGGAGCACTAAAAGATTGCAAGAAACATTGTTTGTATTTTTCTAAGCTGGTTATGGCTCTCACACACTATAACACACTACACAATACATATAACACATAATGTGACAACCCGAGTTTCCAAGGTTCCTACTCAACTTAATACTCGTCCACAAAGCTTTGGTTATATACTATATACGTGATGTGCATTATAAGTTTCGTTTGTGATGTGTATTTTAGATGTATATATGTTACTTGTATCCTTAATTGCATTGACAATGTGATTGTTATTTAAAAACATGGAACCCAGCCGAAATCACCCACACTTGAGGACACTCCCTTGGTGAAAACCCCTATCCCACGAAAACAACATGATGAAAACACCTTAAGTGTTTTTGTCCATTAGAGGCCAGCGAAAAGCATATGGGCTTTGGCCCAGTTTCGATCTTCTATATGTTTTGTTTTTGAGCGTGAAAGTTCATCGGAGAACCCTAAAATCCCCTCTAGTGCGACGGCAGTGGTCAAGGACCACCCCCCCCTCTCGTAACATTATCTTAGCAGGATCATTGGCTGGTTAGTGATTTATCTTATTTGTTTTGTTTTGATAATCATGTATGTGTGTAACTGTGACCTTGATATACATGAACTATCTTGTGCCTTTAATTATTGATTGGATAACTATTAATGTTATTGAAAAATATATGTCAATATTGAGATGATGGGACAAATCGGTGGATCAAGGGTTGGGAATTGTGAACTGCCGATTAAATGATGATGTTGGTATGTGAGTTGATAATTTCAATATCATGACTGTTTGTGCACATGATTCTTTATACATACATTGCAGTAAACAAGTGATATAGATCATGAAAACAATCGGTCTAGTCACATGAAACTTGCAGCCATTACATAAATTGGTCAATAGAAACATGACAACAATATACACTTGTCGGCCATTGTTGATTTTTAATGATGATCTACTGATTCAATTGTAATCTTGGTCTCGCATTATTTGGCAATTTATATGTTACATATCAATGATTGATTAAATGATTTCGTAGATGATTAATCATGTAACTATTATATGATTACTTGGATTATTTCAAACCTGCTGTTGTTGATGTTGATGATACCAACGAAAACACAAGGTGTTTTCGTCACACCTTATGCCCAACGAAAACCCAAAGTGTTTTCGGCCCAAAGTTGATTTTGGGGCCCAACTGTTATGTCTATTAAGTTGTTAACCTTGTTAAGCTACATATATATATATCTCTGTTAAGTATTCAACTACGTCTAACCTATTAACTGGGCTAAGTTTATTAACTTAGTTAACCTTATTAACTCTGTTAGACTCATGTATGTCACTCTGTTAAGTGGGTAACTTCGGTTAACTCTGTTAATTAATTATGTTAGTTAATTAACTGTGTTAGTTTATTATTCCTATTATGTATAGAAACCCTCTTAAATTGCTAACTTCGTTAATACTGTTAACCCTCTTAAGTATGTAAATGTATAACCATGTTAGTACAAACTGTGATGGACATTTATGTGAAACGTAAATTGCATGAGAACTTATTAACTGCTTACGTGATGCATGGTGTTAAATTGGCAAACACACTTTGTGACACAAATTACATGTGGAGCATTTCGAACGTGTACTGATTGTGTATAGGTGCATAACTATAGGACTTGATTGATTGTTTGCGAGCACAAAGTTAAGCATACTGAGCAAACCAAGGTGAGTTCACACTCTTACCAAGGCATGGGATTCCCGGGGTTGGGAATGGGATTGAATGATTACATGTACTTACATCGCTACTAGAATACGTACCACTGTCCTCGGGTTGGGAAGGACACCTATAGATACACTAGACTGGTAATACATGGGAAGCCCCCACTACTCTTCGCACACATGCCTGGAATGGCCGCGATACAAATACTACTCTTCGCACACATGCCTGGAATGGCCGCGATACAAATACTGATCTTCGCAAACATGCCTGGGTTGGCCGCGATACAATTACTAAACTTCGCAAACTTGCCTGGAGGGCCACGATACAATTATAACTAGTCTAGAATACATAGGAGACCCCCACTAATCTTCGCACACATGCCGGGAAGGCCGCGATACAAATAAATATGATCCATTGGTTACTAAACAGACACATGGTTTACGAAACGAATACTAAAACTAAACAACCAACTGTGAACTCGCTCAACTTTGTTGTTGACTCGTAGTTACATGCCTTGTAGGTCGTTAGGTACTTATGGAGCTTGCACAGGGAGGCGCGGTCGTTGTGGGACATGGAACGTAGATGCCATGTTAAACATTTATGACTTTTCAAACTTATGACTTATGATGGGTTTTACGTTTCTGCTTCCGCTAAACATTGAAACTATACTTTTGTTTTGAGCACCTTTCATATTGTTTGGTTGAATTACACTTACAATTTACGTTGTTTAATATGATTGGTGGCTTGATCCTGGCCGGTCACGCCTCCAAGAGGTGATACTCCGCGTGTGGATTTTGGGGGTGTGACAGATTGGTATCAGAGCCATTGGTTATAGTGAACTTGGTTTTAATAAGGGAAAAAGTTTTTATTAAAACTAGACTATAACCTGAACAGTGCTCAACGATCCACAACGACGCTTCGCTCCACGTGCAAGACTCAACATTCTAGGTGATACGATTTATGTTTACATTGCCTACTTGCTAGATTACATAGAACTTTGCTCGTGGTATGCTTAGATAAACGTAACAACTGTTGATTGAAACACATGTGTGCTTACTCTCTTCTGACATCGCACTTTCACGAACCTTTCTCACTCATGTTTCCTTTGATATGAAAATCATGAGCGGACGCGTTAACCTAACTCAAGCCCAGTTGGCGGCTTTGATCACTGAACAAGTTACTGCAGCACTCGCAGCTGCCCAGGCAGGAGGTATAACCTGCCATCACCACTGTCACACCCCCAAAATCCACCTGAGGAGTACTACCGCTTGGAGGCGTGACTGACCAGGTTCCAGCCACCAATCATATTGAACAGGCATATAAGTAGTTATAAAAGTTCAACCAATACAATTGGTGTTTAACAAAACATATTTAAGTTGCAAGCGGAAGCATAAGTCTTAAATCAAAACATAGTTTAACTGTTTCCAAGTTTAACATGGCACACAGCCGTCCATGTCCCACAACGATCCTCCTCCATGCAAGCTCCAGCTAAGAACCTAAGAACCTGCAAAGCATGTAGTAACGAGTCAACAACAAGTTGAGTGAGTTCACGGTTGGGTGTTCGTTTTAAGTTGTTTCGAAAACAGTTTCCTTTAGCTGGCATCCTGCCGTGGGGGTTACCCCATAGTTAAAAACGTGACTTGTTTATTCCCGGTTACTCTGGCAATCCAGCCGTGGGGGCTACCCCGTGTTAGTTATCTGGCATTTCGGCCGTGGGGGCTACCCCATGTTAGTTATCTGGCATTTCGGCCGTGGGGGCTACCCCATGTATACACTAGACTCGTTACCATATCGACTGCTGACTGTAGTCATGTTTATGTGCCCTGAAACTGTCAATGTCTATCATCATTGACGTGCCCCAGATCCATTAGTTCACGCCCGTCCTCTGCGGCACGGTGTGAGGTTTGTCAGACCTAAATAGCGCTATCTAACTAATGACCCGCTCGCCATTGGCCCGGCGATTATGTCGATATAAAAATGAGGGACTTCGTGATAGAGTTTTGGTCTAGTACGAGTTATCTGTCCGTGAGGACGAGGAATTATATTCCTGCACCTTTGCTGTCCTACCCAAGGAGGACGAGGAACCCATGTTCCTTAACCCCAATTCCCGACCCCTGGGAATCCCATGCTTTGTAGAGGGTGTGAACTCACCTTGGTTTGCTCGGCAGATACACAGAAAAGTCAAACAAGCAATATTGTGGTTACTCACGTCCTATCATAGTTGTATCATACAATCAGGTTCGTATTCAAGTAGTACACGTATGTTTCTACACGTATGCTAGCACATTGTATTCAAGTATCATTCATGGCTTTCACGTATAAGCATGGCAGTTTGCAAGTAATGCATACGAGTTGAACGAACAGTAACATGCCCATAATTAACAAAGTCCAAGGTCCGGCCCAAACACTAAGCCCATAATAAAGCAAGTCCATACAGCGTACACAAGTGTGTGGTCTCGAGTTGTGCTCTTATGTTCTCGAGTCGCAACATGTTGGTTTCGAGTCGCAACCAGGTGTTCTCGGCTCGCAACCTGAGTCGTAAACGGCGGTCTCGAGTTATCATGGTCACGGTCTCGAGTCGCAACGGGACTCGTAACCGTGGTTTCGAGTCATTCATGCATCAGGCGGTCTCGAGTCGCAACCGGACTCGAAATCATGGTTTCGGTTCATGCTGTTTTGGTCTCGAGTCACAACCAGGCGTTTGCGACTCGCAACCTGTGTCGCAATCGGGGATCTCGACTCATCATGCGGTGGTTTCGAGTCGAGACAGGAGGTTTCGGTTGGGAACATTTGCTGAATTCAATATTGTACTTGGCCAATAAGATTTCACTGTTGTGATCTCATGTACTATCCAATAACAATACACTAACATGTCTAATTGTCTAACACTTAACCAAAATAGATCAAACATGGCAATTTCAAATATCCAAAACATGTTCATATCACATTCAAGTTGTTCTTCCTATGTTCATGTAGTTCATCATCTTTTAGGGCTTTTAGCATTAATCATAGTCATAACATGGACAACCATCGAAACCCTTGAACGTACCCATCTAACCCACATGTACAACATCCGATTTCATGAGTAATAAACCTTCTAAACATAACTAAGCCACTCGGATTTAAGCCTATATGGAACCGATAACATTCACTCATAGTCAAGCATATATTATTCATCCCAACATAATCAATATATTAACATATCATCTTTAATCGAATATAAACACACTTCATGAAACACTTATGAACCGATTACTCAAGAAGGGTGTATTCAACATGCATAAGCTTAACAAGTAACCATATTATCACATAATCTTCATCATACATTATCAACAAACCGAAACACACATCTAACATGAATCACTAACCGATTAGAGAAGTAGTGGTGAAAGATGAAGCTTTTCTTGGTGAGCACAAGCTAGTCCGAGATTCCTCTTGTGGTCGGCCGGTTTGATCCGAGAGAGAGAGAGTGAAAGTTTGTGTTTCTAGGGTTTTAGAGAGAGAGAGAAGGTAGGAGTGTGTGTGAGGGTGAATGTAGGTTGTCCCAAAAGATGGTAAGGTTGGCTATCCACTAATGTTATATACTAGTCTACATTGGTGCACCCTAGTGGGTTCTCGAATGGGCTAAAGGGGTGTGTGGCCCAACCGGCCCACATGTTGCATCGTTCACTCGAGACCGCATGGTCTCGAGTCGGGTTCTCGGTTCTCGGCTCACATAAACCTATACGCATACTAAGCATACACACATAACACACATAACACATAATCACATAAAGGTTCATTTATCATTAATCACATAAGTTTAACTAGTCACACGTTTAAGCATACAACGAAAGGTTCTAAATTTCGAGTTGTCACATCATCCCCAAGTTGAAAGAAATTTCGTCCCGAAATTTGGTAGGCACTCACTGAGGAAGCTAGTTAAGTTGTATGGTTTTCCCTGTTTTCCTGGGGTGTCACATCCACCCCCCGTTGATCTGTTTGCGAACAGTTGGGGATACTTTTGTTTCATCTGATCTTCGCGCTCCCAGGTGAACTCTGGGCCGCGACGTGAGTTCCAACGAACTCGAACGAGAGGTATTCTAGTGCTCTTGAGGACCTTAACATCCCGGTCTGTGATTTCGACTGGTTCCTCGACGAATCGTAACTGTTCGTCGATAGTGAGTTCCTTCAGAGGAACTACGTGGGTCTCATCTGACGGACACTTCTTCAGATTCGACACGTGAAAAACGTTGTGAACTGCACCGAGTTCCGCTGGTTAGTTTAGTCTGTAGGCCACCCTGCCTATTTTCTCAATGACTTCGAAAGGTCCAACGTATCGTGGGTTGAGTTTGCCGCGTTTACCAAAACGAACCACACCCTTCCAGGGTGAAACTTTGAGTAGTACCCGCTCCCCAACCTGGAGCTCAAGCGGTTTCCTGCCCATGTCGGCGTAAACTTTCTGACGTTCGCGAGCTGCCGTCATGCGTTTTCGTATTTGAGCAATTTGTTCGTTCGTGTCTACCACATATTCTTGACCAGTGATCTGACTATCTCCCACCTCTGCCCAGCAAAGAGGTGACCGGCATTTACGTCCGTACAATGCCTCAAATGGAGCAGCTTTAATGCTGGTGTGGTAGTTGTTATTGTATGAGAATTCCACAAGTGGCAGATGCTTTTCCCAGCGGTTGCCAAAGTCGATTACACATGCACGAAGCATGTCTTCTAAGGTTTGAATAGTGCGCTCGGACTGCCCGTCCGTCTGAGGGTGGTACGCTGTGCTCATGTCTAATCGTGAGCCGAAGGATTTGTGCATTGCTTGCCACAGCTCTGAAGTAAAACGTGCATCTCGATCCGAGATAATGGAGGTGGGCACCCCGTGCCTCGAAACGACTTCCTTAAGGTATATTTCTGCAAGAGTGGAGAATTTATCCGTTTCCTTGATGGCCAGGAAGTGTGCAGACTTTGTGAGTCGATCCACGATCACCCAAATAGTATCGTTCCCGCGCTGGGATCTAGGTAGGCCAGTAACAAAATCCATGGAAATCTGCTCCCATTTCCATTGTGGTATCTCTGGTTGTTGGAGTAGGCCTGAGGGTTTCTGGTATTCAGACTTGACTCTTGCACAAGTCAGACACTTGCTGACGTAAGTTGCTATGTGGGCCTTCATGCTAGGCCACCAGTACGTAGTCTTGATATCATGGTACATTTTATCCGAACCAGGATGCACCGAGTAGCGAGACTTGTGTGCTTCGTCCATTACAAGCTCTCGTAGGTTGCCATAGAGTGGGACCCAAATGCGTCCCGTTACGTAGTAAGCACCGTCTTCCTTTTGTTCTAATCGTTGCCTTGATCCACGTAGGGCTTCAGCCCTGACGTTTTCTGGTTTCAGTGCTTCTATCTGAGCTGCTCGTATCTGGGAAGGGAGACTAGAGTGGATCGTGAGTTGTAAAGCTCGCACGCGCTTAGGCGCAGTGTCCTTCCGACTGAGGGCGTCAGCCACAACATTGGCCTTGCCCGGGTGATACCTGATTGAGCACTCGTAGTCATTCAGTAGTTCGACCCATCGTCGTTGTCGCATATTCAGTTCCTTTTGCTTGAAGATATGCTCGAGACTCCTGTGGTCGGTGTAGATGGCGCACTTGGTACCATACAGGTAATGCCGCCATAACTTAAGTGTAAAAACAACAGCTCCCAGCTCTAAATCGTGCGTAGTGAAGTTCTTCTCGTGAACTTTGAGTTGGCGTGAGGCGTAGGCTATAACTTTGTCTCGTTGCATCAACACGCAACCAAGACCTTGAATTGATGCGTCGCAGTAGACCACAAAATCGTCTGTGCCTTCTAGCAAGGAAAGGATAGGTGCACTACAAAGTCTATCCTTTAGGTGCTGAAATGCCAACTCCTGTGCGTTTCCCCAGCGATAAACAACGCCTTTCTGCGTTAGTGAGGTGAGAGGCTGTGCAATCTTAGAAAAATCCTTAATGAATCTCCGGTATTATCCCGCCAAACCCAAGAATTGGCGAATTTCCTTTGGTGTACGAGGTGCAGGCCAGTTCTTAATTGAGTCCACCTTAGACGGATCAACATGGATCCCATCCTTGTTTACCACGTGGCCTAGGAAATGGACTTCTCGAAGCCAGAAGTCACACTTCGAGAACTTTGCATAAAGCTGTTCTGTTCGAAGGAGTTCCAGAATAAGTCGCAGATGCTGCTCGTGTTCCTCCCGACTCTTGGAATAGATCAGGATGTCGTCGATGAAGACTATAACAAACTTGTCCAGGTAAGGCTTGCACACTTGGTTCATCAAGTCCATGAAAACCGCAGGTGCGTTTGTCATCCCAAAAGGCATGACCAAAAACTCATAGTGCCCGTATCGAGTTCTGAAAGCTGTTTTGGAGACGTCCTCTTCCCGGACTCTCAGCTGGTGATAACCCGATCTCAAATCAATCTTCGAATAGTAGCTCGATCCTTGCAGCTGGTCGAACAAGTCGTCGATACGCGGTAGAGGATAACGATTCTTCACCGTCACCTTGTTGAGTTCCCGGTAATCGATGCACATTCTGAAAGTACCGTCCTTCTTCTTTACAAATAATACTGGAGCTCCCCAGGGCGATGAGCTTGGACGAATAAAACCCTTATCCAGGAGCTCTTGTAGTTGCGTAGAGAGTTCTTTCAACTCTGATGGAGCCAATCGATAAGGTGCACGGGCTATAGGCGCAGCTCCAGGAGCTAGTTCAATCTGAAACTCGACTTGGCGATGAGGCGGAAGACCAGGTAATTCCTCAGGAAATACCTCTGGATAATCGAATACAACTTGAAAATCTTCTATCTTCTTCTCTTTTTCTGAGGTGTCAGTAATGAGAGCCAAAATGGCAGTGTGGCCCTTTCGCAAGCACTTTTGGGCCTTAAGGAGAGAAATGACGTTCTCAACAGCACTCCTCTTGTCGCCATGAATCATGAGAGGTTCACCATCGGGACCTGGAATGCGGACAACCTTCTCATTGCAAAGAATCTCTGCTCGGTGTTGGGATAACCAATCCATCCCAATGACAACGTCGAAACTACCCAAGACAATAGGAATGAGGTCGATAGAGAAGGTCTGGTCAGCGAGAATAAGTTTACAACCCTTGACTATGTGTGTGGCTTCTAAACTCTTACCATTTGCTAGCTCTACGGTGTGCTTGTTGTTCAAAGGGGTTGGAATACGCTTAAGCATTCGACTAACTTCTAGTGACATGTAGCTAGTATCGGCACCCGAATCAAATAAAACTGAAACATAAAAGTCGTCGAGAAGGAACTTACCCGCCACAACATTGGGGTCATTCCTTGCTTCACCTTGGCCAATCACAAACACCCGCCCCCTGGCGCCATTGTTGTTGTTGTTCCCATTGTTACCATTCCCCTGATTGTTGTTATTGTTGTTGTTGTTGTTGTTCTGGTTCCTGTTCAGTTGGGGACAATCTCTCTTGAAGTGGCCCTCAGCTCCACACTGAAAGCACCCTTTGTTATCACCTTGTTGTTGCGGCTGGCGTTGATTCTGTTGAGCTTGCTGACGATTCTGATTGGCGGGGTATAAGCTCCTGCAATCCTTTGCAGCGTGACCAGGCTTGTTGCACCGATGACAGTTGCCCCTGGTGCATGGCCCGCTGTGGTGCAGGCTGCAGCGATTGCATTTGGGGTGATTTCCTTTGTACCCACCATGACTTTGACCACCAGACGATTGCTGATTAGGGCTCTTGTAGTCTTCAGTCTTTCTCTGCTGGGACTGGGAATGAACAGAAGCCGAACCCTTACTTGAAGTTCCATTCCATTTCCGTTTGTTGTCGCTAGAGGTACCAGAAGTAGTTGCAGCGCCTATGCGTTTTGGTAATTTGTTCTGCTCCACCGCCTGATCCGTGAGACGGTGAGCCAACTGAACAGCTTGCTGGTAAGTGGCGAGGTTCGCTGAAGTCACATGACTTTGGATTTCCGGCACTAAGCCCTGAAGAAATAGTTCGATGCGTTTGATGGGAGGATCCACCATAGTAGGGCACAGAATGGCCAGTTCGTTCGACCTTTTCACATAAGCCTCAATTTCCGACCCCGTCATCTTGAGGTTGAAGAATTCTACCTCCAGTTTGTGAATCTCATCACGACTGCAGTATTCCTCCTTGATCATTTCCTTAAAATTCTCCCATGGGGTGGCGTTGGCAGCAACCAATCCCAGCATTTGAACCTGAGCGTTCCACCATGTGAGGGCTAAACCCTCGAGGGTACCAGTAGCATACTTCACCCTGCGCGCCTCAGGGCATTCGCACATTTCGAAGACAGATTCTAGTTTCTCAAACCAGTGTAGGAGACCTACTGCTCCTTCAGTGCCGCTAAATGTAGTTGGTCGGCAGTCCATGAAAGTCTTAAAAGTGCACACGGGTGGCTGAACATGCTGACCTATCGTGGGTGAAAGAAAAGACAGAGTTTAACACAAAGGTTGGTTCACGAGAGTAGGATCCTAAAGATCCTAGAATGAGTTCGGACTGCAGGATACACCTCCTGCGTTTGCAGCTGCAAGTACTGCGGCAACTCGTTCGTTGATCAGAGCCGTCAACTGGGCTTGTATCAGGTTAACGCGTCCAGACATGATCTTCATATCAAGAAGAACGTGAGTGAGGGGGGTTTCGCGAAAGTACGACGATAAAATAGAGTAAGCACGCACGTGTTCAAGCAACTGTGGTTATACTAACCAAGCATACCATAAGCAATGTACTATGTAACTAACAAGTAGGCAATATATACAGACCATATCACCTAGAATGTCGAGCCTTGCATGTGGAGTGAAGCATCGTTGTGGACCGTTGAGCACTGTACAGGTTATAGTCTGGTTTTAACAAAAACGTTTTTCCCCTTTATTAAAACCAAGTTCACTATAACCAATGGCTCTGATACCAATCTGTCACACCCCCAAAATCCACCTGCGGAGTACTACCGCTTGGAGGCGTGACTGACCAGGATCCAGCCACCAATCATATTGAACAGGCATATAAGTAGTTATAAAAGTTCAACCAATACAATTGGTGTTTAACAAAACATAGTTAAGTTGCAAGCGGAAGCATAAGTCTTAAATCAAAACATAGTTTAATTGTTTCCAAGTTTAACATGGCACACAGCCGTCCATGTCCCACAACGATCCTCCTCCATGCAAGCTCCAGCTAAGAACCTAAGGACCTGCAAAGCATGTAGTAACGAGTCAACAACAAGTTGAGTGAGTTCACGGTTGGGTGTTCGTTTTAAGTTGTTTCGAAAACAGTTTCCTTTAGCTGGCATCCTGCCGTGGGGGTTACCCCATAGTTAAAAACGTGACTTGTTTATTCCCGGTTACTCTGGCAATCCAGCCGTGGGGGCTACCCCGTGTTAGTTATCTGGCATTTCGGCCGTGGGGGCTACCCCATGTTAGTTATCTGGCATTTCGGCCGTGGGGGCTACCCCATGTATACACTAGACTCGTTACCATATCGACTGCTGACTGTAGTCATGTTTATGTGCCCTGAAACTGTCAATGTTTATCATCATTGACGTGCCCCCGATCCATTAGTTCACGCCCGTCCTCTGCGGCACGGTGTGAGGTTTGTCAGACCTAAATAGTGCTATCTAACTAATGACCCGCTCGCCATTGGCCCGGCGATTAAGTCGATATAAAAATGAGGGACTTCGTGATAGAGTTTTGGTCTAGTAGGAGTTATCTGTCCGTGAGGACGAGGAATTATATTCCTGCACCTTTGCTGTCCTACCGAAGGAGGACGAGGAACCCATGTTCCTTAACCCCAATTCCCGACCCCTAGGAATCCCATGCTTTGTAGAGGGTGTGAACTCACCTTGGTTTGCTCGGCAGATACACAGAAAAGTCAAACAAGCAATATTGTGGTTACTCACGTCCTATCATAGTTTTATCATACAATCAGGTTTGTATTCAAGTAGTACACGTATGTTTCTACACGTATGCTAGCACATTGTATTCAAGTATCATTCATGGCTTTCACGTATAAGCATGGCAGTTTGCAAGTAATGCATACGAGTTGAACAAACAGTAACATGCCCATAATTAACAAAGTCCAAGGTCCGGCCCAAACACTAAGCCCATAATAAAGCAAGTCTATACAGCGTACACAAGTGTGAGGTCTCGAGTTGTGCTCTTATGTTCTCGAGTCGCAACATGTTGGTTTCGAGTCGCAACCAGGTGTTCTCGGCTCGCAACCTGAGTCGTAAACGGCGGTCTCGAGTTATCATGGTCACGGTCTCGAGTCGCAACGGGACTCGTAACCGTGGTTTTGAGTCATTCATGCATCAGGCGGTCTCGAGTCGCAACCGGACTCGAAATCATGGTTTCGGTTCATGCTGTTTTGGTCTCGAGTCGCAACCAGGCGTTTGCGACTCGCAACCTGTGTCGCAATCGGGGATCTCGACTCATCATGCGGTGGTTTCGAGTCGAGACAGGAGGTTTCGGTTGGGAACATTTGCTGAATTCAATATTGTACTTGGCCAATAAGATTTCACTGTTGTGATCTCATGTACTATCCAATAACAATACACTAACATGTCTAATTGTCTAACACTTAACCAAAATAGATCAAACATGGCAATTTCAAATATCCAAAACATGTTCATATCACATTCAAGTTGTTCTTCCTTTGTTCATGTAGTTCATCATCTTTTAGGGCTTTTAGCATTAATCATAGTCATAACATGGACAACCATCGAAACCCTTGAACGTACCCATCTAACCCACATGTACAACATCCGATTTCATGAGTAATAAACCTTCTAAACATAACCAAGCCACTCGGATTTAAGCCTATATGGAACCGATAACATTCACTCATAGTCAAGCATATATTATTCATCCCAACATAATCAATATATTAACATATCATCTTTAATCGAATATAAACACACTTCATGAAACACTTATGAACCGATTACTCAAAAAGGGTGTATTCAACATGCATAAGCTTAACAAGTAACCATATTATCACATAATCTTCATCATACATTATCAACAAACTGAAACACACATCTAACATGAATCACTAACCGATTAGAGAAGTAGTGGTGAAAGATGAAGCTTTTCTTGGTGAGCACAAGCTAGTCCGAGATTCCTCTTGTGGTCGGCCGGTTTAATCCGAGAGAGAGAGAGTGAAAGTTTGTGTTTCTAGGGTTTTAGAGAGAGAGAGAAGGTAGGAGTGTGTGTGAGGGTGAATGTAGGTTGTCCCAAAAGATGGTAAGGTTGGCTATCCACTAATGTTATATACTAGTCTACATTGGTGCACCCTAGTGGGTTCTCGAATGGGCTAAAGGGGTGTGTGGCCCAACCGGCCCACATGTTGCATCGTTCACTCGAGACCGTATGGTCTCGAATCGGGTTCTCGGCTCACATAAACCTATACGCATACTAAGCATACACACATAACACATATAACACATAATCACATAAAGGTTCATTTGTCATTAATCACATAAGTTTAACTAGTCACACGTTTAAGCATACAACGAAAGGTTCTAAATTTCGAGTTGTCACAACCACTTACTCTAGGATCTTTAGATCCTACTCTCGTAACCCAACACTCGTGCTTAAGTATGTTTACTCTTACACACACGACAGGTAAACACGCTCAGCCACATGTGTGCACGTTCAAAACTCTCATGGACTGTCGTCCTAGTACTTTTAGTGGCACTAAAGGGGCCGTTGGACTCCTCCACTGGTTCGAGAAGCTCGAGTCAGTCTTCGAAATGTGTGAATGCCCTGAGGCTCGTAGGGTGAAGTACGCCACTGGTACTCTCAAAGGCACTGCGCTAACTTGGTGGAACGCGCAAGTTAAGATGCTGGGGCTGGCGTCTGCTAATGCCACCCCATGGAATGATTTTAAGGAACTGATCGAGCGAGAATACTGTAACCGCAGACACAAGCTCCACAGAATCAGCAGCAACAGTAGGGTAATAGGGGATGCCATCAGTGTGGTGCTTAAGGTCACTTCAAGAGACACTGCCCACAGTTGAACCAGAACCAGAATCAGAACCACAACCACGGAAACGGGAACAATAATGGAGGCAACAATGGGGGTAATAACAACGGCAATGGTTCCAGGGGTCGAGTGTTCGTGATTGGTCAGGGTGATGCTAGGAATAACCCCAACGTTGTGATGGTTTCGACATCGTCATTGGAATGGATTGGTTATCCCAACAGCAAGCAGAGATCCTTGCAAAGAGAGGATTGTTCGTATTCCCCGTTCAGGTAAAGAACCTCTCGTGATTCAAGGCGACAAGAGTGGTGCTGTTGTGGGCATCATCTCCTTTCTTAAGGCCCAAAAGTGTTTGCGAAAGGGCCACACTGCTATCTTAGCACTCGTTACTGATGCATCAACGAAAGAGAAGAAGATCGAGGATATCCCAGTAGTACGCGATTTTCCTCAGGTGTTTCCTGAAGATTTACCTGGGCTACCACCTCATCTCCAAGTCGAATTTCAGATCGAGCTAGCTCTTGGAGCAGCACCCAGTATTATTTGTGAAGAAGAAAGACGGTACCTTTCGCATGTGCATAGATTACCACGAACTGAACAAGGTGACCGTGAAGAATCGCTATCCTCTCCCACGCATCGATGACTTGTTCGACCAGCTGCAAAGGTCGAGCTACTATTCAAAGATTGATCTGAGGTCAGGCTACCAGCAACTGAGAGACCGGGACGAGGACGTCTCCAAAACAGCATTCAGAACACGCTATGGCCATTATGAGTTTCTGGTCATGCCATTCGGATTAACAAACGCACCGGCAGTCTTCATGGACCTTATGAACAGAGTGTGCAAACCTTATCTTGACAAGTTCGTTATTGTTTTCATCGATGACATCCTGATCTATTCAAAGAGTCTGGAGGAACACGAGCAGCAGCTACGACTCATTTTGGAACTTCTTCGAACAGAACATCTTTATGCAAAGTTCTTGAAATGCGACTTCTGGCTTCAGGAAGTCCATTTCCTAGGCCATGTGGTAAACAAGGATGAGATCCATGTTGATCCATCCAAGGTAGATTCGACCAAGAACTGGCCTGCACCTCGCACACCAACCGAAATACGCCAATTCTTGGGTTTGGCGGGTTATCACAGATGGTTCATCAAAGACTTCTCAAAGATTTCACAGCCGCTTACACTACTGACACAGAAAGGTGTTGCTTATCGTTGGGGTAATACACAGGAAACAACGTTTCAGCACTTAAAGGATAGACTTTGTAGCGCACCTATCCTCTCATTGCCTGAAGGCACAGACGATTTTGTAGTCTACTGAGACGCATCCATCCAAGGTCTTGGATGTGTGTTGATGCAACGGGATAAAGTCATTGCTTATGCTTCGCGCCAACTCAAGATTCACGAACGGAATTACACTACACACGATTTAGAGCTGGGAGCTTTTGTTTTTGCGCTCAAGATATGGTGACATTACCTGTACGGTACCAAGTGCACCATCTACACCGATCACAGGAGTCTCAAGCATATCTTCAAGCAGATAGAGTTGAACATGCGACAACGTCGATGGGTTGAATTACTGAACGATTACGAATGTGCTATAAAGTACTATCCGGGCAAAGCCAATGTGGTGGCTAACGCCCTCAGTCGAAAGGAAACGGCGCCTAGACGGGTACGGGCACTACAACTCACTATTCAGTCTAGTCTTCCTTCACCGATACGAGATGCTCAGGTAGAAGCATTGAAACCAGAAAACGTCAGGGCTGAAGCCCTACGCGGCTCAAGACAGCTGTTAGAACAAAAGGAAGACAGTGCTTACTATGTAACGGGACGCATCTGGGTCCCACTCTATGGCAACTTGCGCGAGCTTGTAATCGATGAAGCTCATAAATCTCGCTACTCAGTACATCCTGGTTCGGATAAGATGTACCACGATTTGAAAACTACATATTGGTGGCCTAGCATGAAAGCTCACATAGCAACTTAGGTTAGCAAATGTTTGAATTGTGCGAGAGTCAAGACCGAATAACAGAAACCATCAGGCCTACTCCAGCAACCAGAGATACCACAATGGAAATTGGAGCAAATTTCCATGGATTTTGTTACTGGCCTGGCTAGATCTCAACGTGGGAATGACACTATTTGGGTGATCGTGGATCGACTCACAAAGTCTGCACACTTCTTGGCTATCAAGGAAACGGATAAGTTCTCCACTCTAGCAGACGTATACCTTATGGAAGTTGTCTCGAGGCACGGGGTGCCCACCTCCATTATCTCTGATCGTGACGCACGTCTCACTTCAGAACTGTGGCAAGCAACGCACAAATCTTTTGGCTCACGATTAGACATGAGCACGTCTTACCACCCGCAAACAGATGGGCAGTCTGAACGCACCATCCAAACTTTAGAAGACATGCTTCGAGCATGTGTAACCGATTTCGGAAACGGCTGGGAAAAACATCTCCCGTTAGTGGAGTTCTCGTATAACAACAGTTACCACACCAGCATCCAAGCCGTTCCATTCGAGGTATTGTACGGGCGTAAAAGCCGATCACCTCTTTGTTGGGTAAAGGTGGGTGATAGCCAGATCACGGGTCCAGAACTTGTAGTGGACACAACGGAAAGAATTGCTCAGATACGGCAACGCATGGCGGCAGCTCGCGACCGTCAGAAAGCCTACGCAAACAAGCGCCGGAAACCATTCGAGTTCCAAGTTGGGGATCGAGTGCTACTCAAAGTTTCACCTTGGAAGGGTGTGGTTCGTTTTTGAAAAAGGGCCAAACTTAATCACCGTCTCATTTGTTTGCCTTAGGTAACGAACAAATGATCGCAATTTTTATGCGTTGTCATTCTGTTTTGATTATCCGATAACATTTCACTTGTTTCTTCCTATGTCTTCCATTTCTTCTAGAATATCTCCTCATCGCAGCGACGCTCAAATGTCCGAGCAGACTACCAAATTTGCCCAATGAATAGGTGAAGTGATCCTGAAGACTGTTGGTCTAGCTGTCGCCGTGTCTCGTCTCAATAATGAAGCTATCCAAGAAGCATCAAAGCAAGAAGAAGCCGAGCCTTCGAAAAAGTCAAAGAAGCGTAAAGCTTCAAAGAAACCCGCAACCGTTGCACCAAAACAGGCAGGACTGAGCCAGGTGGCAGCACCACCAGCCAAGAAGTTGTACAAAGAACTGCTCCATGGTGTAAGCGATGCAACCGTCATCATCTGAATCACCTACCCTATTTCAAATGTACCTACTGTGGGCGATGGGGACATTTGGTTGACATATGCCGCTTTGCTACCCAAAACAAAGCTGTTGCAAATCTGACCCACAAATGAGCAGTTGGCTGATTTGAAGATGTTGCTACTTTAAATAGTTTGTATCTGTTGCTTTTGTGTCTTTTGTTGAACCCTGAAACATTCTGTTTTGTTTATAAATAAATTGTTGTTCACAATTCTAAAATACAAGTGTAGTTACATGTGTGTATGGCATTTCCCTATAATACCTACATCAAGGAACTATGTTCTTTACAAACTACTCTTGTGATTCTTCCTTTCTTATGTTTGCTCATGATTTTCTCGAAAATTCTAAATACTCGTTTCATTCTAAGAAATGAAGTACATAAGTGACATTTTGAAAAATCACTTTAAATCCTTGGTTAGATAACTAATGGTAATTTTTAGATATCATACCCATTACATTCTGGTTTTCATAACAACATACATAATATAAGTTTTCCAAACAACCTTCATGATTTCAAAATATTCCATATAGTTTGAAAACATTTTTAACATAGTATATTTATTTAATATATCAAGTGCATGATTTCAAAAGCATCATTCATGTTTTCAAAAACCTTATACATAATTTCAAAATTCATCTCGCATGATTTTAAAACATTTTATAAATATACTTATCTAATACACCTACTTTATGATTTCAAAAGTATTATGTAAGGTTTTAAAAATATTAAACACATTTCAAAAAGAACCCCATGCATAGTTTTCAAAAAAAAACATTTTTTCTCATACATTGACTTAACCTTCAAATTCTGCTTTATATGTCGCCTTGGCATATCCAGCGCCTCAACTTCACGAGCATTTTTACCTCATGTTTCGACTTAAGCACATCCAGTGCAAGATTTCAAAACATCTTTTGTTATTCAAATCCCAAAATCTATATGGGATATTCTTACCTTCACAATTAGATCCTTGTGGATGGTTATCGATCAAATCGGAGTCCTTAATTGGATTCCTTGTGTACCTTAATTCGAATATTATGATTCCTTGTAATCGAAATCGAATTTTCTTTTTAAGTTCTTCCTATCTTCATAGTTTGATTCTTGAAAATGTTTAAAGTGCCAAATGAAATCCACAGATTGGATTCCTGGGGTGCTTTAAAAACATGTGCACAGTTAATAAACCAATTAACAAAATGATAACAAATTAAAGATCAGGTTAAACAATTTTGTGGTTATGTGATTATATGTTATGTGTTTATGTGTTTTCTTTTATGCTTTTTGTTTTGAGTAATCAGGATATTCATTATCCAAATCCTCGTAGAATTTTCCATATCTTCACATGAGAGATTCATAGTAGGATATGCAAAGGTACTACCTTAAATCCTTAATGGGCTTCTACGTAATAGTTAAGACCCTTGGATTATATAGTACCATTCCATAGTTCAAAGAGACCCCTTGAGTGGTCTAAGTCAAAAGATTGATTCAGAATCTGGTTAAGAATGGCACGTGATGCTATAGCTGAAACGTGTCCTTGGTGGTCTAGTTAAAGAGATCATATAATGATTCAATTAAAAAGGACCCTAGGATGGTCTAGTCACATTCATCACAGGTTTGTTCATTTAGTTTTCCCCCTGCACGTTATAAAATGCACTGTGTGGACTATGCAAGGAATTACGTAATCATGGATGCATACATAATTATGAAATTCAGTGCACGGAAACTGTCACACCCCCAAAATCCACACGCGGAGTATCACCGCTTGGAGGCGTGACTGACCAGGATCAAGCCACCAATCATATTGAACATATAGGTAAATAGTAAAAGTCATTCATCAATACGAAAGGTGTTTTCAAAACCAAACATCAATAAGTGTGTAGCGGAAGCATAAGTATGTAAACCCAAAGTAAATCATAAATTCAAATGTTTAGATAGTTAACATGGCATCATCGATCCATGTCCCACAACGACCTGCTCCTCCCTGTGCAAGCTCCGAATGTACCTAGGGTCCTGCAAGGCATGCAGCAGAGAGTCAACAACTAGTTGAGCGAGTTCACAGTTAATAAGTTCGTTATAGCAAATCATATATGCATTTAGTGGGGGCTTCCCATGTAGGTATGTGCTAATAGTGGGGGTTTCCCATGGTCATATGTATTACTAGTGGGGGTTTCCCACGTTTATATGTATTACTAGTGGGGGTTTCCCACGTTTATATGTATTACTAGTGGGGGCTTCCCACGTTTATATGTATTACTAGTGGGGGTTTCCCACGTTTATATGTATTACTAGTGGGGGCTTCCCATGTTTGTACTTACTGGACTATTTGCAACCATGTGTTCTTCTAAATCCGAGAACAGGAATACGTACAAGGTCACGTAGGATTTACGTGAGTGCCCTTCCCCGAGGACAGTGGTACGTGTGGGGTTTACGTAGGATTTACGTAAGTGTCCTTCCGACCCGGAAGACAGTAGTAGGTATTAGTTTACGTAGGTTTTACGTAAGTGTCCTCCCGACCCGGGAGACAATGGTAGATACTAGGTTACGTAGGTTTTACGTAAGTGTCCTGACTATCCTGAGGACGATGGTCTATAGTCTAGCGATAGCGTAAGTACGAGTAGTTATCCATTTCAAATAATCCAACCCAATTCCCAACCCGGGAATCCCATGCCTTGGCTGTGTGAACTCACCTTGGTTTGCTCGGTATGTTAAGTGTATGCTCGCAAGTAATCAATCACGTCCTAAAGTATGCACGTATGCGAAATCAGTTTGTGTTCAAGTTATGCACGTATAAACACGTAACACGTAATCACAATCATATACAAGATGGTTACAATTAACAGCAGTTAAATATTCCAGTTAACACTTAACAGAATTAACTCAGGTTACTGCACAGATCAGCTATTTGGCGAAACACAACATCGGCGAAACACAACATCGGCGAAACACAATAGTTGACGAAACAAACTTCTATTTCGTCGACAGTCCTTGGCGAATCACATATTGTGTTTCGTCGTGGTCACCTCGACGAAACACACTCAGTTTCGTCGTATTCAGTTTTGCCGAGGATAGCAGTTCGTCATCAGGTCAGTTACGTATGTAAACCCTAATCATCATGTTCTGCCGTTTCTTAATATCATGTAATCATCATGCAGCACATAATTCATCATTCACAATATACATAATCATCACAGTACTTCACATCTAGCAGAAACCCTAACTTACGTATATAATTTCGACGTACATAATACTCATATCACCGACTCAATCCGTGTACTATCGCGTATCTAAACTCTGATCATCACAACCACGTATATCATGCATAAACCTGATCTCAACAGTTTACCAGATTCTGATTCGGTTTCATAAGAGATTCGTATATACATTTATCAATTGAATCAGCGGATTATATTACAACATCAAACTCCAAACATCATAATAACAAGAACCCTAACATTTAACATGTATCAGTTACAATTATACATCAACATAGCAGAATCACATGACACAGAAACACGTTCACGGATGAAAGATCAATCAAGGCACATAGGTTTACTAACCGAGATGATGGTTTGATCGCACAAGGGTTTCCGGTGGGTTCTAGTTTGCCGTCACAGTGAGAGAGCTCTAGGGTTTCGGTTGTGTTGATAGAAAATGTAAAAGTGATACTGTTTTACGTACACATACACAAAATAACGTTCTGGGCCCAAGCTGGGCTTCGTGAATTACTGGGCCGGCGAAACAGACTTCTGTTTCGTCGGAGTGTTCATGGCGAAACAACCTGTTTCGTCGGAATGGGTTATGGCGAAACAGCCTTGTGTTTCGTCGGGTTCTTAACAGTTTAAGTTTTACAAACAGTACACATGTTATACAATCACACATAACCATGCAAACACACTAGGTTTTATCATAACACAACCATATAGTCAAAGTCAACGTGCATTAAATGCGAATAAAGAACGTCGGAAATTCGAGTTGTCACATTATCCCCAACTTGAAAGAAATTTCGTCCCGAAATTTAGCATGCGGTTACTGAGGAAAGCTAATGGTGTGATGTTGTTTACCTGTATTGTATCGCGGCTCCCCGAGCAGGTTTGCGAAGATTACTGGTTTTCCTGGGGTGTCACATTATCCCCCCGTTGATTTGGAATTTCGTCCCGAAATTCTGTATTGGTAGCTTCAGCCTCAGTAGTAGTTGTTTGGTTTCCGAATAACTGGGGATATTTGAGTTCCATTTGATCTTCACGCTCCCAGGTGAACTCTGGGCCGCGGCGGGAGTTCCAACGAACTCGTACAAGAGGGATTCTCGTGTTCTTGAGGACCTTAACATCCCGGTCCGTGATTTCAACAGGTTCCTCGATGAAGTTCAACCGTTCGTCGATAGTGAGTTCCTTCAAGGGAACTACGTGGGTCTCATCTGACGTACATTTCTGCAGATTCGACACGTGAAAGACGTTGTGAACTGCACTGAGTTCAGCTGGTAAGTTCAGTCTGTAGGCCACTTTGCCTATTTTCTCTGTAACTTCGAATGGTCCAACATATCGTGGATTTAGTTTGCCGCGTTTGCCAAAACGAACCACACCCTTCCAGGGTGAAACTTTGAGTAGCACTCGATCCCCAACTTGGAACTCGAGTGGTTTCCTGTCTAAATCAGCGTATGCTTTCTGACGGTCGCGTGCTGCCGCCATGCGTTGTCGTATTTGTGCAATCTTTTCTGTAGTATCGACTACCATTTCTGGACCCGTGATCTGACTCCCACCCACCTCTGCCCAACAAAGAGGTGATCGGCATTTACGCCCGTACAATGCCTCGAATGGAGCAGCTTTAATGCTCGTGTGGTAGCTGTTATTGTATGAGAATTCCACAAGTGGCAGATGTTTTTCCCAACCGTTGCCAAAGTCAATTACGCACGCCCGAAGTATGTCTTCTAAAGTCTGGATAGTGCGCTCAGACTGCCCATCCGTCTGAGGATGATATGCCGTGCTCATGTCTAAGCGAGAGCCAAAAGATTTATGCATTGCTTGCCACAGTTCTGAAGTAAAACGTGCGTCACGATCAGAGATAATGGAGGTGGGCACTTCGTGCCTCGAGACCACTTCTCTTAAGTAGATGTCTGCTAAGGTAGAGAACTTGTCTGTTTCTTTGATAGCCAAGAAGTGAGCAGACTTTGTGAGTCGATCCACGATCACCCAAATAGTATCATTTCCGCGCTGAGATATAGGTAGGCCAGTAACAAAATCCATGGAGATTTGCTCCCATTTCCATTGTGGTATCTCAGGTTGTTGGAGTGGTCCTGACGGTTTCTGATATTCTGCCTTGACTCTCGCACAAGTCAAGCATTTACTAACGTATGTGGCTATGTGGGCCTTCATGCTAGGCCACCAATATGTAATCTTGATATCGTGGAACATTTTATCCGCACCTGGATGCACCGAGTAGCGAGACTTATGAGCTTCATCCATTACGAGCTCGCGTAGGTTGCCGTACAATGGGACCCAAATGCGTCCTGTGACGTAGTAAGCACCATCTCCCTTCCGTTCTAATCGTTGTCTTGAGCCGCGTAGGGCTTCAGCCCTGACATTTTCTGGTTTCAATGCTTCTATCTGAGCATCTCGTATCTGGGAAGGAAGGCTAGACTGTATGGTGAGTTGTAAAGCTCGCACGCGCTTAGGCGCGGTGTCTTTTCGACTGAGGGCGTCAGCCACCACATTGGCTTTGCCTGGGTGGTACCTGATTGAGCATTCGTAGTCGTTTAGCAGTTCGACCCATCGTCGCTGTCGCATATTCAGTTCCTTCTGTTTGAATATATGTTCGAGGATTCTGTGGTCAGTGTAGATAGCACATTTGGTACCATACAAGTAGTGTCGCCATATCTTAAGTGCAAAAACAACCGCTCCCAGCTCTAGGTCGTGTGTAGTGTAATTCCGCTCGTGAATCTTAAGTTGGCGCGAAGCATAAGCAATGACTTTATCTCTTTGCATCAATACACATCCAAGACCTTGGATAGATGCGTCGCAGTAGACTACAAAATCATCCGTGCCTTCAGGCAATGAGAGGATAGGTGCACTACAAAGTCTATCCTTTAAGTGCTGAAACGTTGTTTCCTGTGTATTACCCCAACGGTAAACCACACCTTTCTGCGTCAGTAGTGTGAGCGGCTGAGCAATCTTCGAAAAGTCTTTAATAAATCTTCTGTAGTATCCCGCCAAACCCAAGAATTGGCGTATTTCTGTTGGTGTGCGAGGAGCGGGCCAATTCTTGATCGAATCCACCTTGGATGGATCGACATGAATCCCATCCTTGTTTACCACGTGGCCTAAGAAGTGGACTTCACGAAACCAGAAGTCGCATTTTGAAAACTTAGCGTATAGTTGTTCCGTTCGAAGGAGTTCCAAGATAAGTCGTAAGTGCTGCTCGTGTTCCTCCTGACTCTTCAAATAGATCAGGATGTCGTCGATGAAGACGATAACAAACTTGTCGAGATAGGGTTTGCACACCCTATTCATAAGATCCATGAAAACCGCAGGCGCGTTCGTTAGCCCGAAAGGCATGACCAGAAACTCGTAGTGGCCGTAGCGTGTTCTGAATGTTGTTTTGGAGACGTCCTCATCCCGGACTCTCAACTGATGGTAACCTGACCTCAGGTCTATCTTGGAGTAGTAGCTCGACCCTTGCAACTGGTCGAATAAGTCGTCGATACGCGGGAGTGGATAGCGATTCTTCACAGTAACCTTGTTCAATTCACGGTAGTCAATGCACATTCTGAATGTACCGTCTTTCTTCTTCACGAATAGCACTGGAGCTCCCCAGGGCGAAGAGCTAGGTTGTATGAAACCCTTTTCCAAGAGTTCTTGCAGTTGCTTAGACAGTTCTTCCAGTTCGGTTGGAGCTAAGCGATAAGGTGCTCGAGCTATGGGTGCTGCTCCTGGAGCAAGCTCAATCTGAAATTCGACCTGACGATGAGGCGGTAGCCCAGGTAATTCCTCAGAAAACACTTAAGGAGAGTCACGTACAACTGGAATATCTTCTAATTTCTTCTCTTTCGTCGATGTATCCGTAACGAGCGCTAAAATGGTTGTGTGGCCCTTTCGCAAACACTTCTGTGCCTTCAAGAAGGAGATGATGCCACTCACGACACCACTCTTGTCGCCTTGAACTTCGAGAGGTTCTTTGTGACAACTCGTACTTTAGACCTATCTTGTAACGTTACGTGAGTTACTCTAATTGAATAAATGCATGTTATGTGAATATATGTTGGGTTGTATGTATGTATGTATGTGAACGAGCCAAACACACAACACACACACACGATCGCACAAGCCCACTTGGGGCCGTATCTCTTGTAATCGGACCATAAGGGCAGCCCATGTATGGGTTCGGCCCACACATCTCACACGCATAACATTAGGGTGTGTAACTATTCTACACTTTACCAAAAACACACACAAGTTTAGAAACCCTAGAAGCCCTCTCTCTCTCTCTCGTTTTTCTTGGAACTCGACGGCAACAAGGAGCCTCTCACTTGAAGTTCCATCATTCGTTTTAACCTTCAATCATCTCTAATTCGGTTAGTGTTTCATGATATGTGTTGATTAATGTTGTTATGAATCTATGTTGGCTAAACGATTAGGGTTGCATGCATGATGAACAATGATGTACTACATGATAATGTTCTTATGAATAGGATGTGTGTGATGATGATAATCGGTTATCATAGTTTGTTTTTGAATTGATTACATGATGAACTAGAACCGAATGTTTGTTAATCGGCTCACATGTATATTGTTGTAAATCGATTTAAAGTTGTTAATCACATGAGGTTGTTGATGATTTAGAAATCGGATATATGATTAATCGGCTGTGAATGATTGGTATGTTTTACCTAAGGTGATTGTTTGTTGAATTAAAGATCTTGATGTCAATTAGTTGTAGATGAGGAGGTATTATTTAGGGTTCATAATTTAATAGCAAATACCTTTGTTTGATCTAATAATTAAAAGAGAAACTGTTAATTTGATTGATTTGGTAAATAGAAACTGTTGATTGATTCTTGTAATTTTGGAAGTGGATAAATGGTTGTAACCGAATGGCAAGATATTCGGAAATATTAATCTGATCGCACAAGACCTCTTGGTCGTACAAGAGGTCCATTCGCACAAGCTGATCAGGTCGCACAAGAGGACCTGATCGTACAAACAGCTCTCAGTCGCACAAGCTGTTTAGTTGTTATGCTGATTGGGCCGAACAAGCCCAAAGTCAGTCGCACAACCCAAGTAGATCGCACAAGTCTACTCGGATCGCACAAGTCACCTATGTGTTATATAATTGGGCCGAGAATGTTTTATTGATCTGTTATGTTATTGGGCCGTATTCTTTTGGGATAGATTGTTGGGCCGGGTATGTTTGGGAAACATCTATTGGATCGCACAAGACGATTGGACTTGTGCGAGCCCAATTCGTGAATATGTTATAACTATTGAACGTGTTAGTGTATGTTGCCATGATCCGTGTGTGTTCTTTATCCGCTAGCTTATGTGAAACATACGTGCATTACTTGAGTCAAAACCTGACTTGTATGGTAACCCTATTAGGACGCGGTTGACCACTCATAGTTCAAGAAACCCTTTTGTGTATCTGCCGAGCAAACCAAGGTGAGTTCACACAGCCAAGGCATGGGATTCCCAGGATGGGAATGGGTTGGATTATTTATTCGTTCAGTTTATGGAACTTAGATATATGATTCCCGGTAGAGGAAGGATTATGGATAAGAACAGACTAGACTGGTTATACTAATTTAAACGATCTTCGCACACACGCCAAGGGTCGGCCGCGATATTATGACAATCTTCGCACACATGCCTAAGAAGGGCCGCGAACTATATACTCTAATCTTCGCAAACATGCCAGGAAGGGCCGCGATACTACTATACCTAGTCTAGCAAACATGGGAAATCCCCACTATACTTCGCAAACATGCCTAGAGGGCCGCGATACGATATATACGATACATGATTACTAATGAACATACGAACTGCTTTACGAACACTATAACTAAACAAACTCACTGTGAACTCGCTCAACTAGTTGTTGATCCTCTGTTACATGCCTTGCAGGACCTTAGGTACTTATGGAGCTTGCACGGGAGGCACGGTCGTTGTGGGCACAGTTTGTGGATGTTATGAACAACATTAAACATTTGAATTGCTACTTATGATTGGGTTTATTTATGCTTCCGCTAAACGTTGAATTTATACATATGTTTTGAAACACCTTTCATATTGGTTTGATTGTTTCATATTTAATACTTACTATGTTCAATATGATTGGTGGCTTGATCCTGGTCAGTCACGCCTCCAAGCGGTGATACTCCGCGTGTGGATTTTGGGGGTGTGACAGATTGGTATCAGAGCCATTGGTTATAGAGAACTTGGTTTTAATATGGGGAAAACGTTTTTTTTATTAAAACCAGACTATAACCAGTACAGTGCTCAACGATCCACAACGACGCCTCGCTCCACGTGCAAGACTCAACATCCTAGGTAATAAGGTTTATATTTATTGCCTACTTGCTAGAACTACATAGAACTTTGCTCGTGGTATGCTTAGATTACATTGTTCACTATTCATTACTGCTTGAGAACGCTATATGCTCACACTCTTCTGTCATCGCACGATTCGCGATCCTCTCTGACTTATGCTATCTTTACTATGAAGATCATGTCTGGACGTATCAACATGACACAAGCCCAATTGACGGCTCTCATCGCTGAACAAGTTACTGCGGCAGTTGCAGCCGCACAGGCAGGAGGACAAGCACCTGTTTGCACTTTCAAAACGTTCATGGACTGTCGTCCCAGTACTTTCAGCGGCACGGAGGGAGCAGTCGGACTCCTCCACTGGTTTGAAAAGATCGAGACTGTATTCGAAATGTGTGAATGCCCTGAGGCACGCAGGGTGAAGTATGCCACCGGTACCCTAGAGGGTTTAGCTCTCACATGGTGGAAAGCACAGGTGCAAATGCTGGGGTTGGTTGCTGCTAACGCCACCCCATGGAATAATTTCAAGGAGATGATCAAAGAGGAATATTGCAGTAGGGATGATATTCATAAGCTGGAGGTCGAGTTTTTCAATCTCAAGATGAAGGGGTCAGAGATTGAGGCATACACCAAAAGATCTAATGAACTTGCTCTATTGTGTCCTACGATGGTGGACCCTCCAATCAAGCGAATCGAACTGTTCCTCAAGGGTCTAGTGCCAGAGATCCAGAGTCACGTCACTTCAGCAAATCTGGCCACTTATCAGCAGGTTGTACAGCTGGCTCACCGTCTCACAGATCAGGCGGTGGAGCAGAACAAGTTGCCTGAACGCATCAGCACTACTACTACCGCTACTACTCCGGTCACTCCTGCTACTCCCAGTGACAACAAGCGGAAATGGGATGGGGATTCCAACAAAAGTTCAGCTATAGTTCAATCTCAGGCTCAGCAACGCAAGACTAATGACTATCAGAGCCCAAGTCAGCAAACTTCTGGTGGGCAGAGACAGAGTGGTTATCGGGGAAATCATCCACTGTGTAACAGGTGCTACAAACATCACAGTGGGCAGTGTCGCAAGGCCTACTGTCAGAGATGTCTCAAACACGGGCACGAAGCTAAAGATTGCAGGAGTTCACGACCTGTGAATCAGAACCAGGAACAACAGCCACCTGTTCCACGAAACCAGCCACAGCAGCAGCAGCATGGAAATAGGGGATGCTACCAGTGTGGGGCTGAAGGTCATTACAAGCGGGATTGCCCTCAGTTAAACCAGAACCAGAACAATAACAACAACAACAATCAAGGCAATGGGAACAACAACAACGGTGGGAACAACAACAACAATGGTGCTAGAGGCCGTATGTTTGTGATCGGGCAGGGTGATGCAAGGAACGATCCCAACGTAGTTATGGGTAAGTTTCTCCTTGACGACTTTTATGTTACTGTACTATTTGATTCTGGTGCGGATACAAGTTACATGTCTCTAAAAGCTAGTGAAATGTTAAAACGTGCACCAACTTCCTTAAACACCAAACATGTTGTAGAGTTAGCTAACGGTAAAAGTCTAGAGGCCACACACATAGTTAAAGGGTGTAATCTTATCCTCGCTGGTCAGACTTTCTCCATCGACCTCATTCCCATACCCTTGGGTAGCTTTGACGTCGTCATTGGTATGGATTGGTTATCTCAACAACAAGCGGAGATTTTATGCAAAGAAAAAGTTATTCGTATTCCTCGGTTGGGCAAGGAACCTCTCGAAGTTCAAGGCGACAAGAGTGGTGTCGTGAGCGGCATCATTTCCTTCTTGAAGGCTCAGAAGTGTCTGCGCAAGGGTCACACAGCTGTACTAGCTCTCGTCACTGATACATCGAAGAAAGAGAAAAAGATTGAAGATATTCCTGTAGTACGCGACTTTCCTCAAGTGTTTCCTGAGGAATTACCTGGATTACCGCCTCATCGTCAAGTCGAATTTCAGATCGAGCTTGCTCCAGGAGCAGCGCCCATAGCTCGAGCACCTTATCGTTTAGCTCCAACTGAATTGGAAGAACTGTCAAAGCAGCTACAAGAACTCTTGGAAAAGGGTTTTATACGTCCTAGCTCTTCGCCTTGGGGAGCTCCAGTGTTATTCGTAAAGAAGAAAGACGGTACGTTCAGGATGTGTATAGACTACCGTGAACTCAACAAGGTGACGATCAAGAATCGTTACCCTCTTCCGCGCATAGATGATCTATTCGACCAGCTACAAGGGTCGAGCTACTACTCCAAAATAGACTTGAGGTCAGGATATCATCAGCTGAGAGTCCGGGATGAGGACGTCTCCAAAACAGCGTTCAGAACACGCTACGGCCACTACGAGTTTATGGTCATGCCATTTGGGCTAACGAACGCGCCTGTCGTATTTATGGATCTTATGAACAGGGTGTGCAAACCCTATCTCGACAAGTTCGTCATTGTTTTCATCGACGACATCCTGATTTATTCGAAAAGTCAGGAGGAACACGAGCAGCACCTACGACTTATACTGGAACTTCTGCGAACGGAACAGTTATACGCTAAGTTTTCCAAATGTGACTTCTGGCTTCGTGAAGTCCACTTTTTAGGCCACGTGGTGAACAAAGATGGGATCCATGTAGATCCATCCAAGGTGGATTCGATCAAGAATTGGCCTGCGCCTCGTACACCAACCGAAATACGCCAATTCTTGGGTTTGGCGGGTTATTACAGAAGGTTCATCAAAGACTTCTCAAAGATTGCTCAGCCGCTTACGCTACTGACACAGAAAGGTGTTGTTTACCGTTGGGGTAATGCACAGGAAACAGCGTTCCAACACTTAAAGGATAGACTCTGTAGCGCACCTATCCTCTCATTGCCTGAAGGCACGGACGATTTTGTAGTCTACTGCGACGCATCCATCCAAGGTCTTGGATGTGTATTGATGCAGAGGGATAAAGTTATTGCTTATGCTTCGCGCCAGCTTAAGATCCACGAACGAAACTACACTACGCATGATTTAGAGCTGGGAGCGGTTGTTTTTGCACTTAAGATATGGCGACACTACTTGTATGGCACCAAGTGTGCTATCTACACTGATCACAGAAGTCTTGAGCACATCTTCAAACAGAAGGAACTCAACATGCGACAGCGACGATGGGTCGAACTGCTGAATGATTACGAATGCTCAATCAGGTATCACCCGGGCAAGGCCAATGTTGTGGCTGACGCCCTCAGTCGAAAGGACACCGCGCCCAAGCGCGTGCGAGCTTTACAACTTACTATACAGTCTAACCTTCCTTCTCAAATACGAAATGCTCAGGCAGAAGCATTGAAACCAGAGAATGTCAGGGCTGAAGCCCTACGCGGCTCAAGGCAACGTTTAGAACAAAAGGAAGATGGTGCTTACTACGTCACAGGACGCATTTGGGTCCCACTGTACGGCAACTTACGCGAGCTGGTAATGGATGAAGCTCACAAGTCTCGCTACTCGGTACACCCTGGTTCGGATAAGATGTACCATGATATTAAGACTACATACTGGTGGCCTAGCATGAAGGCCCACATAGCCACATACGTTAGCAAGTGCTTGACTTGTGCGAGAGTCAAGGCAGAATATCAGAAACCGTCAGGACCACTCCAACAACCTGAGATACCACAATGGAAATGGGAGCAAATTTCCATGGATTTTGTTACTGGCCTACCTAGATCTCAGCGCGGAAATGATACTATTTGGGTGATCGTGGATCGACTCACAAAGTCTGCTCACTTCTTGGCAATCAAAGAAACAGACAAGTTCTCTACACTAGCAGACATCTACTTGAAAGAAGTGGTCTCGAGGCACGGTGTGCCAACCTCTATTATCTCGGATCGAGATGCACGTTTTACATCAGAATTGTGGCAAGCAATGCACAAGTCCTTTGGCTCAAGGTTAGACATGAGCACAGCTTATCACCCGCAAACGGATGGGCAGTCGGAACGTACCATCCAGACCCTCGAAGACATGCTTAGGGCATGTGTAATTGATTTTGGCAACGGTTGGGAAAAACATCTGCCACTTGTGGAATTCTCATACAATAACAGCTACCACACGAGCATTAAGGCTGCACCATTCGAGGCATTGTACGGGCGTAAATGCCGGTCACCTCTCTGTTGGGCAGAGGTGGGAGAAAGTCAAATCACAGGTCCAGAAATGGTAGTTGATACCACTGAAAAGATTGCACAAATACGACAACGCATGGCGGCAGCTCGCGACCGTCAGAAAGCATACGCTGATTTAGACAGAAAACTACTCGAGTTCCAAGTTGGGGATCGAGCGCTACTTAAAGTTTCACCCTGGAAGGGTGTGGTTCGTTTTGGCAAACGCGGCAAACTAAATCCACGATATGTTGGACCTTTCGAAGTTATAGAGAAAATAGGCAAAGTGGCCTACAGATTGAACTTACCACCTGAACTCAGTGCAGTTCACAACGTCTTTCACGTGTCGAATTTGAAGAAATGTACGTCAGATGAGACCCACGTAGTTCCCTTGAAGGAACTCACTATCGACGAGCGGTTGCACTTCGTCGAGGAACCTGTTGAAATCACGGACCGGGATGTTAAGGTCCTCAAGAACACGAGAATCCCTCTTGTACGAGTTCGTTGGAACTCCCGACGCGGCCCAGAGTTCACCTGGGAGCGTGAAGATCAAATGGAACTAAAATATCCCCAGTTATTCGGAACCAATGCAACTACTACTGAGGCTGAAGCTACCAATGCAGAATTTCGGGACGAAATTCCAAATCAACGGGGGGATAATGTGACATCCCAAGAAAACCAGTAATCTTCGCAAACATGCTCAGGGGAGCCGCGATACAATGCAGGTAAACAACGTCACACCATTAGCTTCCTCAGTAACCGCATGCCAAATTTCGGGACGAAATTTCTTTTTAGTTGGGGATAATGTGACAACTCGTACTTTAGACCTATCTTGTAACGTTACGTGAGTTACTCTAATTGAATAAATGCATGTTATGTGAATATATGTTGGGTTGTATGTATGTATGTATGTGAACGAGCCAAACACACAACACACACACACGATCGCACAAGCCCACTTGGGGCCGTATCTCTTGTAATCGGACCATAAGGGCAGCCCATGTATGGGTTCGGCCCACACATCTCACACGCATAACATTAGGGTGTGTAACTATTCTACACTTTACCAAAAACACACACAAGTTTACAAACCCTAGAAGCCCTCTCTCTCTCTCTCGTTTTTCTTGGAACTCGACGGCAACAAGGAGCCTCTCACTTGAAGTTCCATCATTCGTTTTAACCTTCAATCATCTCTAATTCGGTTAGTGTTTCATGATATGTGTTGATTAATGTTGTTATGAATCTATGTTGGCTAAACGATTAGGGTTGCATGCATGATGAACAATGATGTACTACATGATAATGTTCTTATGAATAGGATGTGTGTGATGATGATAATCGGTTATCATAGTTTGTTTTTGAATTGATTACATGATGAACTAGAACCGAATGTTTGTTAATCGGCTCACATGTATATTGTTGTAAATCGATTTAAAGTTGTTAATCACATGAGGTTGTTGATGATTTAGAAATCGGATATATGATTAATCGGCTGTGAATGATTGGTATGTTTTACCTAAGGTGATTGTTTGTTGAATTAAAGATCTTGATGTCAATTAGTTGTAGATGAGGAGGTATTATTTAGGGTTCATAATTTAATAGCAAATACCTTTGTTTGATCTAATAATTAAAAGAGAAACTGTTAATTTGATTGATTTGGTAAATAGAAACTGTTGATTGATTCTTGTAATTTTGGAAGTGGATAAATGGTTGTAACCGAATGGCAAGATATTCGGAAATATTAATCTGATCGCACAAGACCTCTTGGTCGTACAAGAGGTCCATTCGCACAAGCTGATCAGGTCGCACAAGAGGACCTGATCGTACAAACAGCTCTCAGTCGCACAAGCTGTTTAGTTGTTATGCTGATTGGGCCGAACAAGCCCAAAGTCAGTCGCACAACCCAAGTAGATCGCACAAGTCTACTCGGATCGCACAAGTCACCTATGTGTTATATAATTGGGCCGAGAATGTTTTATTGATCTGTTATGTTATTGGGCCGTATTCTTTTGGGATAGATTGTTGGGCCGGGTATGTTTGGGAAACATCTATTGGATCGCACAAGACGATTGGACTTGTGCGAGCCCAATTCGTGAATATGTTATAACTATTGAACGTGTTAGTGTATGTTGCCATGATCCGTGTGTGTTCTTTATCCGCTAGCTTATGTGAAACATACGTGCATTACTTGAGTCAAAACCTGACTTGTATGGTAACCCTATTAGGACGCGGTTGACCACTCATAGTTCAAGAAACCCTTTTGTGTATCTGCCGAGCAAACCAAGGTGAGTTCACACAGCCAAGGCATGGGATTCCCAGGATGGGAATGGGTTGGATTATTTATTCGTTCAGTTTATGGAACTTAGATATATGATTCCCGGTAGAGGAAGGATTATGGATAAGAACAGACTAGACTGGTTATACTAATTTAAACGATCTTCGCACACACGCCAAGGGTCGGCCGCGATATTATGACAATCTTCGCACACATGCCTAAGAAGGGCCGCGAACTATATACTCTAATCTTCGCAAACATGCCAGGAAGGGCCGCGATACTACTATACCTAGTCTAGCAAACATGGGAAATCCCCACTATACTTCGCAAACATGCCTAGAGGGCCGCGATACGATATATACGATACATGATTACTAATGAACATACGAACTGCTTTACGAACACTATAACTAAACAAACTCACTGTGAACTCGCTCAACTAGTTGTTGATCCTCTGTTACATGCCTTGCAGGACCTTAGGTACTTATGGAGCTTGCACGGGAGGCACGGTCGTTGTGGGCACAGTTTGTGGATGTTATGAACAACATTAAACATTTGAATTGCTACTTATGATTGGGTTTATTTATGCTTCCGCTAAACGTTGAATTTATACATATGTTTTGAAACACCTTTCATATTGGTTTGATTGTTTCATATTTAATACTTACTATGTTCAATATGATTGGTGGCTTGATCCTGGTCAGTCACGCCTCCAAGCGGTGATACTCCGCGTGTGGATTTTGGGGGTGTGACAGATTGGTATCAGAGCCATTGGTTATAGAGAACTTGGTTTTAATATGGGGAAAACGTTTTTTTTATTAAAACCAGACTATAACCAGTACAGTGCTCAACGATCCACAACGACGCCTCGCTCCACGTGCAAGACTCAACATCCTAGGTAATAAGGTTTATATTTATTGCCTACTTGCTAGAACTACATAGAACTTTGCTCGTGGTATGCTTAGATTACATTGTTCACTATTCGTTACTGCTTGAGAACGCTATATGCTCACACTCTTCTGTCATCGCACGATTCGCGATCCTCTCTGACTTATGCTATCTTTACTATGAAGATCATGTCTGGACGTATCAACATGACACAAGCCCAATTGACGGCTCTCATCGCTGAATAAGTTACTGCGGCAGTTGCAGCCGCACAGGCAGGAGGACAAGCACCTGTTTGCACTTTCAAAACGTTCATGGACTGTCGTCCCAGTACTTTCAGCGGCACGGAGGGAGCAGTCGGACTCCTCCACTGGTTTGAAAAGATCGAGACTGTATTCGAAATGTGTGAATGCCCTGAGGCACGCAGGGTGAAGTATGCCACCGGTACCCTAGAGGGTTTAGCTCTCACATGGTGGAAAGCACAGGTGCAAATGCTGGGGTTGGTTGCTCCCCAGGGCGAAGAGCTAGGTTGTATGAAACCCTTTTCCAAGAGTTCTTGCAGTTGCTTAGACAGTTCTTCCAGTTCGGTTGGAGCTAAGCGATAAGGTGCTCGAGCTATGGGTGCTGCTCCTGGAGCAAGCTCAATCTGAAATTCGACCTGACGATGAGGCGGTAGCCCAGGTAATTCCTCATAAAACACTTAAGGAGAGTCGCGTACAACTGGAATATCTTCTAATTTCTTCTCTTTCGTCGATGTATCCGTAACGAGCGCTAAAATGGTTGTGTGGCCCTTTCGCAAACACTTCTGTGCCTTCAAGAAGGAGATGATGCCACTCACGACACCACTCTTGTCGCCTTGAACTTCGAGAGGTTCTTTGCCAGAACGAGGAATACGGATGATCTTCTCTTTGCATAGGATCTCTGCTTGCTGTCGGTTCTGGTTTGCAGGACGTGAGCTTCTACCATCCTTGGCTCTATGACCAAGCTTAATGATTTCGGTTGCACTGCCCGCTGTGGTGCAATTTACATCGTTTGCACTTAGGGTGGTTTCCCCTGTATCCACCCTGCCCTTGAATACTAAATGTTGCTGATCAGGACTTTAGTTGTCATCGACCTTTCACTGCTGTGCCTGGGACGGAATCGTAGTCGAACCCTTGCTAGAGGTTCCATCCCACTTTCATTCGTTGTTACTGAAGGTTGCAGAAGTAGTTGAAGTAGTAGCGCTGATACGTTGAGGCAGCTTGTTCTGTTCCACTGCCTGGTCTGTGAGACGATGAGCAAGATGAGTAACATCTTGAATAGTAGCAAGTTTAGCCGTCATCACATGGTTTTGAATTCCTGGTACTAAACCTTTGAGGTACAGCTCAAAGCTCTTTATGGAAGGATCCACCATAGTTGGACACAAAATTGCCAGTTTGTTGGATCGTTATCGTGCATGCTTCTATTTCTGACCCCGTCATCTTCATGTTAAAGGACTCCACTTCCAACTTGTGGATGGCATCATAACTACTGTATTCATGTTTGATAGGTTCCTTAAAATCATTCCATGGGGTGGCATTAGCAGCCGCCAGCCCCAGCATCGTAACTTGCGCGTCCCACCAAGTTTGCGCAGTGCCTTCGAGAATATCAGTGGCATATTTCACCTTACGAGCCTCAGGTCATTCGCACGTTCGAAGGCCGATTTGAGTTCCTCGAACTAATGGAGGAGTCCAACCGCTCCTACCGTGTCGCTGAAAGTAGTAGGACGACAGTCCATAAAAGTCTTGTATGTGCATACAGGTGGCTGAGCGTGTTGACTTGTCGTGTGCGTAAGAGTAATCAAAATTAAGCACAAGTGTTGAGTTACGAGAGTAGAATCTAAAGATCCTAGAGTAAGTGGTGATGGCAGGTTACACCTCCTGCCTGGGCAGCTGCGAGTGCTGCAGTAACTTGTTCAGGGCTCGAAGCCGCCAACTGGGCTTGAGTTAGGTTAACGCGTCCACACATGATCTTGACATCAAGAAGAACATGTGGGTGAGAAGTTCGCGAATAGTGCGAAGAGAGTGAGCACACGGGTGTTCTCATGCACTAACAAATAGTGAGCAATGTAATCTAAGCATACCACGAGCAAAGTTCTATGTAATTCTAGCAAGTAGGCAATAAACGTAAACCTTATTACCTAGGATGTTGAGTCTTGCACGTGGAGCGAAGCGTCCTTGTGGATCGTTGAGCACTGTTCTAGTTATAGTCTGGTTTTAACAAAAATCGTTTTCCCTTTATTAAAACCGAGTTCTCTATAACCAATGGCTCTGATCCAATCTGTCACACCCCCAAAATCCACACGCGGAGTATCACCGCTTGGAGGCGTGACTGACCAGGATCAAGCCACCAATCATATTGAACATATAGGTAAATAGTAAAAGTCATTCATCAATACGAAAGGTGTTTTCAAAACCAAACATCAATAAGTGTGTAGCGGAAGCATAAGTATGTAAACCCAAAGTAAATCATAAATTCAAATGTTTAGATAGTTAACATGGCATCATCGATCCATGTCCCACAACGACCTGCTCCTCCCTGTGCAAGCTCCGAATGTACCTAGGGTCCTGCAAGGCATGCAGCAGAGAGTCAACAACTAGTTGAGCGAGTTCACAGTTAATAAGTTCGTTATAGCAAATCATATATGCATTTAGTGGGGGCTTCCCATGTAGGTATGTGCTAATAGTGGGGGTTTCCCATGGTCATATGTATTACTAGTGGGGGTTTCCCACGTTTATATGTATTACTAGTGGGGGTTTCCCACGTTTATATGTATTACTAGTGGGGGCTTCCCACGTTTATATGTATTACTAGTGGGGGTTTCCCACGTTTATATGTATTACTAGTGGGGGCTTCCCATGTTTGTACTTACTGGACTATTTGCAACCATGTGTTCTTCTAAATCCGAGAACAGGAATACGTACAAGGTCACGTAGGATTTACGTGAGTGCCCTTCCCCGAGGACAGTGGTACGTGTGGGGTTTACGTAGGATTTACGTAAGTGTCCTTCCGACCCGGAAGACAGTAGTAGGTATTAGTTTACGTAGGTTTTACGTAAGTGTCCTCCCGACCCGGGAGACAATGGTAGATACTAGGTTACGTAGGTTTTACGTAAGTGTCCTGACTATCCTGAGGACGATGGTCTATAGTCTAGCGATAGCGTAAGTACGAGTAGTTATCCATTTCAAATAATCCAACCCAATTCCCAACCCGGGAATCCCATGCCTTGGCTGTGTGAACTCACCTTGGTTTGCTCGGTATGTTAAGTGTATGCTCGCAAGTAATCAATCACGTCCTAAAGTATGCACGTATGCGAAATCAGTTTGTGTTCAAGTTATGCACGTATAAACACGTAACACGTAATCACAATCATATACAAGATGGTTACAATTAACAGCAGTTAAATATTCCAGTTAACACTTAACAGAATTAACTCAGGTTACTGCACAGATCAGCTATTTGGCGAAACACAACATCGGCGAAACACAACATCGGCGAAACACAATAGTTGACGAAACAAACTTCTATTTCGTCGACAGTCCTTGGCGAATCACATATTGTGTTTCGTCGTGGTCACCTCGACGAAACACACTCAGTTTCGTCGTATTCAGTTTCGCCGAGGATAGCAGTTCGTCATCAGGTCAGTTACGTATGTAAACCCTAATCATCATGTTCTGCCGTTTCTTAATATCATGTAATCATCATGCAGCACATAATTCATCATTCACAATATACATAATCATCACAGTACTTCACATCTAGCAGAAACCCTAACTTACGTATATAATTTCGACGTACATAATACTCATATCACCGACTCAATCCGTGTACTATCGCGTATCTAAACTCTGATCATCACAACCACGTATATCATGCATAAACCTGATCTCAACAGTTTACCAGATTCTGATTCGGTTTCATAAGAGATTCGTATATACATTTATCAATTGAATCAGCGGATTATATTACAACATCAAACTCCAAACATCATAATAACAAGAACCCTAACATTTAACATGTATCAGTTACAATTATACATCAACATAGCAGAATCACATGACACAGAAACACGTTCACGGATGAAAGATCAATCAAGGCACATAGGTTTACTAACCGAGATGATGGTTTGATCGCACAAGGGTTTCCGGTGGGTTCTAGTTTGCCGTCACAGTGAGAGAGATCTAGGGTTTCGGTTGTGTTGATAGAAAATGTAAAAGTGATACTGTTTTACGTACACATACACAAAATAACGTTCTGGGCCCAAGCTGGGCTTCGTGAATTACTGGGCCGGCGAAACAGACTTCTGTTTCGTCGGAGTGTTCATGGCGAAACAACCTGTTTCGTCGGAATGGGTTATGGCGAAACAGCCTTGTGTTTCGTCGGGTTCTTAACAGTTTAAGTTTTACAAACAGTACACATGTTATACAATCACACATAACCATGCAAACACACTAGGTTTTATCATAACACAACCATATAGTCAAAGTCAACGTGCATTAAATGCGAATAAAGAACGTCGGAAATTCGAGTTGTCACATTATCCCCAACTTGAAAGAAATTTCGTCCCGAAATTTAGCATGCGGTTACTGAGGAAAGCTAATGGTGTGATGTTGTTTACCTGTATTGTATCGCGGCTCCCCGAGCAGGTTTGCGAAGATTACTGGTTTTCCTGGGGTGTCACATTATCCCCCCGTTGATTTGGAATTTCGTCCCGAAATTCTGTATTGGTAGCTTCAGCCTCAGTAGTAGTTGTTTGGTTTCCGAATAACTGGGGATATTTGAGTTCCATTTGATCTTCACGCTCCCAGGTGAACTCTGGGCCGCGGCGGGAGTTCCAACGAACTCGTACAAGAGGGATTCTCGTGTTCTTGAGGACCTTAACATCCCGGTCCGTGATTTCAACAGGTTCCTCGATGAAGTTCAACCGTTCGTCGATAGTGAGTTCCTTCAAGGGAACTACGTGGGTCTCATCTGACGTACATTTCTGCAGATTCGACACGTGAAAGACGTTGTGAACTGCACTGAGTTCAGCTGGTAAGTTCAGTCTGTAGGCCACTTTGCCTATTTTCTCTGTAACTTCGAATGGTCCAACATATCGTGGATTTAGTTTGCCGCGTTTTCCAAAACGAACCACACCCTTCCAGGGTGAAACTTTGAGTAGCACTCGATCCCCAACTTGGAACTCGAGTGGTTTCCTGTCTAAATCAGCGTATGCTTTCTGACGGTCGCGTGCTGCCGCCATGCGTTGTCGTATTTGTGCAATCTTTTCTGTAGTATCGACTACCATTTCTGGACCCGTGATCTGACTCCCACCCACCTCTGCCCAACAAAGAGGTGATCGGCATTTACGCCCGTACAATGCCTCGAATGGAGCAGCTTTAATGCTCGTGTGGTAGCTGTTATTGTATGAGAATTCCACAAGTGGCAGATGTTTTTCCCAACCGTTGCCAAAGTCAATTACGCACGCCCGAAGTATGTCTTCTAAAGTCTGGATAGTGCGCTCAGACTGCCCATCCGTCTGAGGATGATACGCCGTGCTCATGTCTAAGCGAGAGCCAAAAGATTTATGCATTGCTTGCCACAGTTCTGAAGTAAAACGTGCGTCACGATCAGAGATGATGGAGGTGGGCACTTCGTGCCTCGAGACCACTTCTCTTAAGTAGATGTCTGCTAAGGTAGAGAACTTGTCTGTTTCTTTGATAGCCAAGAAGTGAGCAGACTTTGTGAGTCGATCCACGATCACCCAAATAGTATCATTTCCGCGCTGAGATCTAGGTAGGCCAGTAACAAAATCCATGGAGATTTGCTCCCATTTCCATTGTGGTATCTCAGGTTGTTGGAGTGGTCCTGACGGTTTCTGATATTCTGCCTTGACTCTCGCACAAGTCAAGCATTTACTAACGTATGTGGCTATGTGGGCCTTCATGCTAGGCCACCAATATGTAATCTTGATATCGTGGAACATTTTATCCGCACCTGGATGCACCGAGTAGCGAGACTTATGAGCTTCATCCATTACGAGCTCGCGTAGGTTGCCGTACAATGGGACCCAAATGCGTCCTGTGACGTAGTAAGCACCATCTCCCTTCCGTTCTAATCGTTGTCTTGAGCCGCGTAGGGCTTCAGCCCTGACATTTTCTGGTTTCAATGCTTCTATCTGAGCATCTCGTATCTGGGAAGGAAGGCTAGACTGTATGGTGAGTTGTAAAGCTCGCACGCGCTTAGGCGCGGTGTCTTTTCGACTGAGGGCGTCAGCCACCACATTGGCTTTGCCTGGGTGGTACCTGATTGAGCATTCGTAGTCGTTTAGCAGTTCGACCCATCGTCGCTGTCGCATATTCAGTTCCTTCTGTTTGAATATATGTTCGAGGCTTCTGTGGTCAGTGTAGATAGCACATTTGGTACCATACAAGTAGTGTCGCCATATCTTAAGTGCAAAAACAACCGCTCCCAGCTCTAGGTCGTGTGTAGTGTAATTCCGCTCGTGAATCTTAAGTTGGCGCGAAGCATAAGCAATGACTTTATCTCTTTGCATCAATACACATCCAAGACCTTGGATAGATGCGTCGCAGTAGACTACAAAATCATCCGTGCCTTCAGGCAATGAGAGGATAGGTGCACTACAAAGTCTATCCTTTAAGTGCTGAAACGCTGTTTCCTGTGTATTACCCCAACGGTAAACCACACCTTTCTGCGTCAGTAGTGTGAGCGGCTGAGCAATCTTCGAAAAGTCTTTAATAAATCTTCTGTAGTATCCCGCCAAACCCAAGAATTGGCGTATTTCTGTTGGTGTGCGAGGAGCGGGCCAATTCTTGATCGAATCCACCTTGGATGGATCGACATGAATCCCATCCTTGTTTACCACGTGGCCTAAGAAGTGGACTTCACGAAACCAGAAGTCGCATTTTGAAAACTTAGCGTATAGTTGTTCCGTTCGAAGGAGTTCCAAGATAAGTCGTAAGTGCTGCTCGTGTTCCTCCTGACTCTTCAAATAGATCAGGATGTCGTCGATGAAGACGATAACAAACTTGTCGAGATAGGGTTTGCACACCCTATTCATAAGATCCATGAAAACCGCAGGCGCGTTCGTTAGCCCGAAAGGCATGACCAGAAACTCGTAGTGGCCGTAGCGTGTTCTGAATGTTGTTTTGGAGACGTCCTCATCCCGGACTCTCAACTGATGGTAACCTGACCTCAGGTCTATCTTGGAGTAGTAGCTCGACCCTTGCAACTGGTCGAATAAGTCGTCGATACGCGGGAGTGGATAGCGATTCTTCACAGTAACCTTGTTCAATTCACGGTAGTCAATGCACATTCTGAATGTACCGTCTTTCTTCTTCACGAATAGCACTGGAGCTCCCCAGGGCGAAGAGCTAGGTTGTATGAAACCCTTTTCCAAGAGTTCTTGCAGTTGCTTAGACAGTTCTTCCAGTTCGGTTGGAGCTAAGCGATAAGGTGCTCGAGCTATGGGTGCTGCTCCTGGAGCAAGCTCAATCTGAAATTCGACCTGACGATGAGGCGGTAGCCCAGGTAATTCCTCATAAAACACTTAAGGAGAGTCGCGTACAACTGGAATATCTTCTAATTTCTTCTCTTTCGTCGATGTATCCGTAACGAGCGCTAAAATGGTTGTGTGGCCCTTTCGCAAACACTTCTGTGCCTTCAAGAAGGAGATGATGCCACTCATGACACCACTCTTGTCGCCTTGAACTTCGAGAGGTTCTTTGCCAGAACGAGGAATACGGATGATCTTCTCTTTGCATAGGATCTCTGCTTGCTGTCGGTTCTGGTTTGCAGGACGTGAGCTTCTACCATCCTTGGCTCTATGACCAAGCTTAATGATTTCGGTTGCACTGCCCGCTGTGGTGCAATTTACATCGTTTGCACTTAGGGTGGTTTCCCCTGTATCCACCCTGCCCTTGAATACTAAATGTTGCTGATCAGGACTTTAGTTGTCATCGACCTTTCACTGCTGTGCCTGGGACGGAATCGTAGTCGAACCCTTGCTAGAGGTTCCATCCCACTTTCATTCGTTGTTACTGAAGGTTGCAGAAGTAGTTGAAGTAGTAGCGCTGATACGTTGAGGCAGCTTGTTCTGTTCCACTGCCTGGTCTGTGAGACGATGAGCAAGATGAGTAACATCTTGAATAGTAGCAAGTTTAGCCGTCATCACATGGTTTTGAATTCCTGGTACTAAACCTTTGAGGTACAGCTCAAAGCTCTTTATGGAAGGATCCACCATAGTTGGACACAAAATTGCCAGTTTGTTGGATCGTTATCGTGCATGCTTCTATTTCTGACCCTGTCATCTTCATGTTAAAGGACTCCACTTCCAACTTGTGGATGGCATCATAACTACTGTATTCATGTTTGATAGGTTCCTTAAAATCATTCCATGGGGTGGCATTAGCAGCCGCCAGCCCCAGCATCGTAACTTGCGCGTCCCACCAAGTTTGCGCAGTGCCTTTGAGAATATCAGTGGCATATTTCACCTTACGAGCCTCAGGTCATTCGCACGTTCGAAGGCCGATTTGAGTTCCTCGAACTAATGGAGGAGTCCAACCGCTCCTACCGTGTCGCTGAAAGTAGTAGGACGACAGTCCATAAAAGTCTTGTATGTGCATACAGGTGGCTGAGCGTGTTGACTTGTCGTGTGCGTAAGAGTAATCAAAATTAAGCACAAGTGTTGAGTTACGAGAGTAGAATCTAAAGATCCTAGAGTAAGTGGTGATGGCAGGTTACACCTCCTGCCTGGGCAGCTGCGAGTGCTGCAGTAACTTGTTCAGGGCTCGAAGCCGCCAACTGGGCTTGAGTTAGGTTAACGCGTCCACACATGATCTTGACATCAAGAAGAACATGTGGGTGAGAAGTTCGCGAATAGTGCGAAGAGAGTGAGCACACGGGTGTTCTCATGCACTAACAAATAGTGAGCAATGTAATCTAAGCATACCACGAGCAAAGTTCTATGTAATTCTAGCAAGTAGGCAATAAACGTAAACCTTATTACCTAGGATGTTGAGTCTTGCACGTGGAGCGAAGCGTCGTTGTGGATCGTTGAGCACTGTTCTAGTTATAGTCTGGTTTTAACAAAAATCATTTTCCCTTTATTAAAACCGAGTTCTCTATAACCAATGGCTCTGATCCAATCTGTCACACCCCCAAAATCCACACGCGGAGTATCACCGCTTGGAGGCGTGACTGACCAGGATCAAGCCACCAATCATATTGAACATATAGGTAAATAGTAAAAGTCATTCATCAATACGAAAGGTGTTTTCAAAACCAAACATCAATAAGTGTGTAGCGGAAGCATAAGTATGTAAACCCAAAGTAAATCATAAATTCAAATGTTAGATAGTTAACATGGCATCATCGATCCATGTCCCACAACGACCTGCTCCTCCCTGTGCAAGCTCCGAATGTACCTAGGGTCCTGCAAGGCATGCAGCAGAGAGTCAACAACTAGTTGAGCGAGTTCACAGTTAATAAGTTCGTTATAGCAAATCATATATGCATTTAGTGGGGGCTTCCCATGTAGGTATGTGCTAATAGTGGGGGTTTCCCATGGTCATATGTATTACTAGTGGGGGTTTCCCACGTTTATATGTATTACTAGTGGGGGTTTCCCACGTTTATATGTATTACTAGTGGGGGCTTCCCACGTTTATATGTATTACTAGTGGGGGTTTCCCACGTTTATATGTATTACTAGTGGGGGCTTCCCATGTTTGTACTTACTGGACTATTTGCAACCATGTGTTCTTCTAAATCCGAGAACAGGAATACGTACAAGGTCACGTAGGATTTACGTGAGTGCCCTTCCCCGAGGACAGTGGTACGTGTGGGGTTTACGTAGGATTTACGTAAGTGTCCTTCCGACCCGGAAGACAGTAGTAGGTATTAGTTTACGTAGGTTTTACGTAAGTGTCCTCCCGACCCGGGAGACAATGGTAGATACTAGGTTACGTAGGTTTTACGTAAGTGTCCTGACTATCCTGAGGACGATGGTCTATAGTCTAGCGATAGCGTAAGTACGAGTAGTTATCCATTTCAAATAATCCAACCCAATTCCCAACCCGGGAATCCCATGCCTTGGCTGTGTGAACTCACCTTGGTTTGCTCGGTATGTTAAGTGTATGCTCGCAAGTAATCAATCACGTCCTAAAGTATGCACGTATGCGAAATCAGTTTGTGTTCAAGTTATGCACGTATAAACACGTAACACGTAATCACAATCATATACAAGATGGTTACAATTAACAGCAGTTAAATATTCCAGTTAACACTTAACAGAATTAACTCAGGTTACTGCACAGATCAGCTATTTGGCGAAACACAACATCGGCGAAACACAACATTGGCGAAACACAATAGTTGACGAAACAAACTTCTATTTCGTCGACAGTCCTTGGCGAATCACATATTGTGTTTCGTCGTGGTCACCTCGACGAAACACACTCAGTTTCGTCGTATTCAGTTTCGCCGAGGATAGCAGTTCGTCATCAGGTCAGTTACGTATGTAAACCCTAATCATCATGTTCTGCCGTTTCTTAATATCATGTAATCATCATGCAGCACAGAATTCATCTTTCACAATATACATAATCATCACAGTACTTCACATCTAGCAGAAACCCTAACTTACGTATATAATTTCGACGTACATAATACTCATATCACCGACTCAATCCGTGTACTATCGCGTATCTAAACTCTGATCATCACAACCACGTATATCATGCATAAACCTGATCTCAACAGTTTACCAGATTCTGATTCGGTTTCATAAGAGATTCGTATATACATTTATCAATTGAATCAGCGGATTATATTACAACATCAAACTCCAAACATCATAATAACAAGAACCCTAACATTTAACATGTATCAGTTACAATTATACATCAACATAGCAGAATCACATGACACAGAAACACGTTCACGGATGAAAGATCAATCAAGGCACATAGGTTTACTAACCGAGATGATGGTTTGATCGCACAAGGGTTTCCGGTGGGTTCTAGTTTGCCGTCACAGTGAGAGAGCTCTAGGGTTTCGGTTGTGTTGATAGAAAATGTAAAAGTGATACTGTTTTACGTACACATACACAAAATAACGTTCTGGGCCCAAGCTGGGCTTCGTGAATTACTGGGCCGGCGAAACAGACTTCTGTTTCGTCGGAGTGTTCATGGCGAAACAGCCTGTTTCGTCGGAATGGGTTATGGCGAAACAGCCTTGTGTTTCGTCGGGTTCTTAACAGTTTAAGTTTTACAAACAGTACACATGTTATACAATCACACATAACCATGCAAACACACTAGGTTTTATCATAACACAACCATATAGTCAAAGTCAACGTGCATTAAATGCGAATAAAGAACGTCGGAAATTCGAGTTGTCACAGAAACCACAGTAAGATTTATCATGTGTAAGAACCTATAGTGGCAAAGATAACGAAATGTAAACAATGTAATGGAGGTACGGTGGACGCACCAATGGCGCTTTATATACTTTTATGTAATTGTCCCTCTTACATTGCAGGAATGATGTTATTCAAAGTTACTAGAAGTTCAGAACCCTAACCAGTGTTGTTTTATGTTTTCGACTTCATGTTTCAAGCTCTCACAAGTTTCCTCTAAATAAATTTCGGGGCGAAATTTACTGAAGTAGGGGAGACTGTGACATATGTGCCTCCACGGCCATCAAACAAATACCAAATCAATGAAATATTGTATTTCATACTTGGGATTTGTATAAATATGTGTATCATTTGCACATATCAATTCTTGTTCGATTTCGAGCTCTAAATCGCTTTCTGGGAAGTTATATGTGAACCGATGCGTAAACGTAATCAGTTTAACGCGAAAACACTCCGGAATAGTGACATGGGCTAAAAATACCTTAAATAACCTTTACATAACTTAGAAATAAGTTTTGAAGGCTTTGGTTATTCGCTTACAGGGGCTAATTTTGACAAACTGCGAAAGTATGCCGATTCGTACTGTAACGGACATTCCGAAACTTGATCATAAGTTAAACATACCCTAAATATCCTTTACATAGCTTAGAAATAGGCTTTGAGGGGTTCGGTATGTTAAAATAAACTTTTTGGTCATTCAGGGACTAAAAGTGTCAAAAAGTGCATAAGTTTGCATTTTCGCACATATCTTACATTCTGAATATATCCGGACATCCAAAAATTTATGTAATCATTAAAATATTTTTATTTTAGTGATTGGCATGATAAAATTCCATTCGTCGTGTAATTTGTATCGTTTTTCGCGTACGTTCGTGTTTCGTCGTAATTAACCGAACAATGTAATCGTACGACCAAACGAACCGACATCCGGCATATTTTCAAGCATATTTCAAGTCCCATATGCTTTAACATCCCTATAGAGTCTAAAAATTTGGTTAAACGGGTGTTAGAAGTGAAAAACGCAAGTTTGGATGTCAAAGGGGCCAAAGTTGCAACAAATGAAAACTTGTGAGTGTGACTAGTCTGCTCCGACCGTGGCTTACGGTTTGCTGAATGGGGCTTACGGTTTGGTCTGCCAGCATTGCATTTTTTTGCTGGATTGCCACTCCAAGCTTCCAAAACCCATCAATTGCAATACCATGAGCTGGTTTTGGACACCCATAGCATTGTAAAACAATGGGTAACACATGGAGGGTCTAGATTAAAGCTCAATTATCGAGGAATGATCCCAACGGTTTTGAGAAATCTATAAATACCCACTTGATTTTCACTTCTTCTTCACACATTTGATTCAAATTCAACTCTAAGTTGAAGCTCTCATCTATGAAGGCTTCATACCTGAGTTGTTCTTGATCAAATCTTCAAGTCTTGGACCTCTTGTAAGTTTCCTTCATGCTTGTTCTTGTATTTCAAGCATGAAAGTCAAACAGAGTTTGACTTTCTGCTTTGACCTCATTTTGTTCAACACGAAGTTTGTGACAACCCTCATAATTCTATGTATCCGTATAATTTATTAATGATAATTAAAGTGCTTGATTACTGTGCTGAATCATTTAACTGCTTTCTGATTTCTGTGTTATACTTACATGTGCTTGTTAACATACTAGTAGTGTACGAAAAAGTTACTAAATAGTCCTGTATGCTTTCCTGAGTGTTGAGAATTAAAAATGTTACAAAAAGATATATATATATAGGACACTATATGGAATAACTTAGCACTTTAACGGAACGGTACCTAACCGAACAACCGGACATTACCCGGAACACTAAAATATTGCAAGAAACATTGTTTGTATTTTTCTAAGCTGGTTATGGCTCTCGAGCACTATAACACACTACACAATACATATAACACATAACACTAGACTTCCACCTATAGCCTTCCACTTATTACATCTTACCATCAAATGTTAAAATTCACCCCCCCTGGTCATGACCGTCCCCTATGGGACCTACACCACAAGATCTCTTATATCTTGTACATTCCCCATGTAATCTCTTTAGAGATTATGGATGATTATGTTATGTACTTCTAGGACATGAAACCCAATGGATAATAGACTAATGGGTAATATATACTAGATCATCATCAACACACCCCATTTTCATCACAACATTTTCTTCTTCTCTCCCTCTCTATGTTCGGCCGAGCACCCCCCATGCATCACCATCAATTTTCGATTCTCATTCATACAATTCCAAGTGTACTACGAGGTGTAAGAAGGTGAATAACGAAGCTCGGTGCGTTCGGAAGTTAAAGGACCACTCTCATCTTTTTTTTATCCACCACATTTCTTCACTCGAACTTCCCTAGTCTTGAACTAGTGGTAAGAACTTAGATCCATTCATTTTTCATGTTATTAGAGTGGTTAATAGTTATTTTATGATGAGAATCCATGAATACTAAAGGATCATAAACAAAGCTTTGAACATAGAGCTAACCTAATGATGAAATGTTGTTGAAATGTGATGAAGTGATGTTACTATGAAGTTGTTTTGATTCTTGTTGATTACCTGATGATTTGCTTGTTAATATTGATGTTTGATGTTGTTGTGATCACAAAACATGTTAACGGAATCAATCGAACACGAATTAGAAAGCTAAAAGCTGAAAAACAGCTTCTGTCCAATCTTTTACAGCCAAATTCAGTTGGCTGTAAACAGGTCAATATTTAACGAAAAACGGATTTTCTTGACTCTATAACAGGCTATTTCGAAATACGGTTCTAATGGTGTGACAACCCTCACTAAACCAGGTATCCGTACGACTTAATTAATAATTAATTACTGCTTAATTACTGTGCTTGCTTAAACTTGTCGATAAACTGCTACTTGAATACTGATACATGCACTTACTTGCATCATCCTTTACTTGCTGTCCCTCCATGTTTTGCTTACAGCACCTTTGTGACAGCCTTGATGCACCAAAAGCACAGTAGCACAGTGAACGAATAACCTATTAAACGTGCTGTCATAACTAGCACCAGGCAGGTACTGCCTCTAAGGCCTGTAAGAGCCTGAGATAGTTTTCTACACTAGTGGTGAGTGTAGGGATATAAGGGTTGTAGAACTGCGTCACTAGGAATAAATTAGAGTGACCGGATGTGCCTAAAACGTACTCTAAGTACAAAATTCAGCATTTGGCTAACTAATAAAGTGCCAAAACATGAGGAAAATATTCCCGACACTTTGGAGGAATAAGTTGTGTCACTAAAAATAATAATAACGACACTTTAAAGCTTTGTTAAGCACTTTAACGGATCTATATCCAACCGAACAACCGGACTTTACCCGGAACATAAAAATATTGTCATCAACACTGTTTTTCTTTTTCTGAGCCAGTTAGGGTCCCTGAATACCCTAACACCCATCATAATGCATGTCACACTAGTAACCGGGTTAATCCCTAAACTAACTAAATTAATCTAACTAATACTTAAGGTTTAGTTGGAATCTAACCGGATTACCCCCCCCCCCCCCCCTAACCAAACCGTCCCCTAGGGGGGACACCCTTGTACTAATGGTGATTTAAATAATCAAGTTGCTTAATATCTTTCATACATATGAACCATTGGACCATAAACTCTAACTTTGCCTATAAGTTCCTACCTTAACACACATTCTTTCCCACACTTAAACTCTCAACAAAAACACACTCTCTCTCTCAAAAGAAGCTACGGCCGAACACCCCTACACAACCCATCAATTTTTCGATTTTTGTTCAAGCTATTCCAAGATCACACAAGTGTTAAGGATCACCTACAAGGAAGCTTGGTGCAATCGGAAGGCGAACGACCTAACTCTATTGCTTTTATCCACTCATTTTGCGTCTAGATTCTTCCCTAGCCTCGAGCTAGTAGTAAGTTGCTTGAATCACACTCTCGAACTATTTTGAAGTGGTTAAAATGTTATGTAACGGCTAAAACTCGTAAACATACAAGTTGATACATAAAAGTCTACTAAAAATGCTAGTAATGGTGGTCAAAAGCTTGAATGTTGTGTAAATCTTGTAGTATTTGATTTGTGTGTTTATTTAGGCCCGATCTATGTTGTGGTAGCTCGGATCATCGTTTAACCCGGATTGGTCATGATCATGGATTATGACATAAAGCTTGTTTAAGTGTAACAAGGGTTAAATGATGAAACTCTACCACACATCAAACTTGAACTTGTATAAAAATGATTTTACTTACGAAATAGTGTTTAAAACTAGTAGATCTACGGATCTACAAGCGGTATTTTCAAAGGACCGAGTGTCAAAGAAACCATATTTTTCTAAAAATGGATCTTACATGAGCAAGAATGATTTTTAGAACACACAAGTGTGTAAACACTTGTGTAGCACTAAGTTTCGACAAAATAACTATCTTTGTAAAAATTGATAAGAAGTTGTAAAGATGGAATTTCTTTAAAAACGGGGTTTTTACGAAACCGGATTGATTTATATAAAGATCCACTAAAAGTAATGGAATTTACTTTATATTCTTGGATAAAACGCAAGTTCATGTAATTTATGCGATATACATATTTGTTTACTAGTTTGTTGTTTTGGACATTGTTTTGATTGAATGAAAAGAATGTTGGTTTGATTTATGAAAGAAAATGATACGCTTAAAAGCGTGGCCACCTCCAATTACAGGGGAAACTCTGGCGAAATTTTTCCAAAAACCTAACACTTAGAAATATTTTCACTATAAGTGTTAGAAATACTTTTCGACTTGTTTTCAAATTATAGATTTCGCCACGACTTTATTTACAAAACATCGGAGGTGGGATTTCACAAAATAAAACTTGGTAAATATATATTTAGTATATATTTTTCATAAAGTCACTTGATATGTGTTTATGATTATTTTGTGAAAATACTAGTATTATTTTTAGGGTAAAAATAATACTATCAAATGTTAATGGATCCAAAATAATACGAACGTCTCTACGATAAATATATAAGTTACACAGGTAATTATTATTACCACTCGATCATTAAAACGTAACTTTCGCATTTTAAGAAAATATAACTTAACGCGTATTTTTGTCAAGGTATTATTTTGGGAAAAATTATGTAATAGAAAATATAATATTTTTGAGAAGAATATTTATATTTTGGAGTTAGAAATAAAATATATTTTAAGTGAGACTTAATAATATATTTCGAACACACATGTATTAAATCCCCCATCCTTGGGAAGGAAAATGATTACCAAGTATTTACTAAATATAAACACGAAATAGTTGTCTAACTATTTCCCAAAAACTTAAACCATAAAGCTAAGGCACGGCCGTCCGTCTAATAGAATTAGTACGTGTAGGTCGTCACACAGCTGTTAGTTCATGTCCCCCTTTTCTCTTAATTGTTTTCGGTTTACTAAACTGCGGGGGTGAAATACATGTTACTATGATTACGAGTACTTTATACATGGTATGGTTAGCGTAAGGAGGGTTACTACTTAGATCATGTGAGTGGGTAGGCGGGAACTGGAGGCCATTAATCCTCATTGTAGGACCGAGGGACGTAAGCGGTAGATCTATCTGGGTGTAGCGAGCCCAACTCCAGGTCCAACAGTACGGACCTCGGGGTGACTTTGTGCCCAACGTAAAATCCGCTAGGTTTGAGTCTTCCTACTTGCACTTCACACATATCAATGGCCTTGCAAACCATTGGTGATCTCTTTTTCCTTATTTGCTACATACCAGGATTTTTATATATACAACAACAACAACAACCATACCCAGTAAATCCCACAAATAGCAAAGCTACTCATAGGGTCTGGGGAGGGTGGGATGTAGACAGACCTTGCCTCTATCCCTAGGGATAGAGAGGCTGCTTCCAAAGAGACCCTCGGCTCCAAAACGAACATCATACCAACACACCAAGTCAAAGAACATAGAAATAAAAAGTCAGCCATACCAAGAAAGTTATCAGAGTGACACAATATAATGTAAATCATGTATAATATCATACAACATTTGGGCATGTACACAGGAATGCAATCACCGGTAAGGTCACTTAAAGAATAAGAAAACCTACGTCCCTAAAATACACCTAAGACCTTTATGCAATATCCCCAAAAAGTCCTTAACCCTAATCCTACGTCTCCACGCAGTCCTATCTTGGACCATGTCTTCAGAAAGATGCAACTCCAGTAAATCATGCCTAATCTGCTCATCCCATGTCAGTTTAGGTCTGCCTCTTCCTCTCCTCCCCTCCACAGTAAGAGTTTCCACTACTCTAACTGGTGTCGTCGTTTGTCTCCGCTTCACATACCCAAACCATCTCAATCTCCCCTCCTTAATCTTATCTGATATACTAGCCACCCCTAATCCTTTCCTAAAAACCTCATTCCTTATACGATCTAACCTCGTGTGACCACACATCCACCTCAGCATCCTCATCTCTGCTACCTCCATCTTGCACGCTTGTGTCTTCTTGATAACCCAACAGTCTGTTCCATATAGCATAGCCGGCCTAACTGCTACTCTGTAAAATTTTCCCTTTAGTTTAGTTGGGAACCTCCTATCGCACAATACCCCACTGGCTGCCCTCCATCTACACCAGCCAGCTTATATATACAAAGGCTTATTTACTCACTTACACATGAACTCGCTCAACATTATTGTTGATTTTTCAACTTACATGTATTTCAGGGAATTAAAGGATCTGGCGCGGTATGACACGTTTTCCCGCTGCACTAGTTACGAGGTCATCCGGGTTTGGGGAATGTGACTCTTTCCTGGACAAGTCACAGTCCTTAAACTGTGTTTATGTCATGTTGATGTTTGTGTTTGTTGAACAATGTCGTTAGGATGTGTTTCCGTTGAGACAATGTTGTTGTATTTGGTTTTTAAAACTTAATTAAATGGATGATCTTGCATGGTTTTATTTCATATAGCTTTGTTATGGTTAAGCTATGGTATTAAGAAGTCACACCAAATTAACCACGCTTCCGCAAAGCCAGGGTGTGACAAATGGCACCGGAATCATAATTTTTGGACTTCGTTTACTATTTTTAAAGATCTGTTTTTGGACAGCAGCTCAAGCTGCATTTTTACTGCTGAAAATATGCATTTTGTTTTCCGTCATAACTTCAATTCTGTGTAGATTTAGATCCTGAAATTTGTATTGTAGATGACAACCAATGTATTTGTAATTCTCTCACTGGAATTTCGTAAATCGGACTCTCGATGAATTTTAAATAAATTATTCCGTGGACTGTAGTCAGAAAAAGATAAATCTGATTTAAGTCCGGAAATGGATTTTTATAAAATATTGGTAATGAATTGGATACCGATATTTTTATACAATAATATTTGGATCGTTTAAGATATTCTGTAAAAATTTAGGAATTTTTGGAATAAGTTAACTATTTTATTAAAATTCCCGAAAACAGCCCAGTTTTGGATATTTAAATGGAAATGACATAAGTAGTAATTTGCGTGTCTAAATGTCGAGTATGTTATCTGAAGATGATCTAACATATTATATGTCAATGAAAGTAATATGTACAATATCGTATGCTTGTTCTTGAATAGCTATAGGTGGAATGTTTATATGAGCGTGAACTATTAAAGTGAATGCATGTTATGTAGTAGATACGTGTAGGAACTTTGTGCTCTATTTGAAACCACTAAATGACTAACTGGTAATCATATTAGGACGTGATTGACCGACCTTGACTGTTAGCTATTTTTGAGAGCCTAACCGAGCAAACCGATGTGAGTTTACACTTTTCTACAAAGCATGGTAAATTCCCGGTGGGAATGGGAATGGGTTCAGGAATAGGGATTCCTCGTCCTTTGGGACGCGTTCAGGAATGTGAATTCCTCGTCCTTGGGACGTACTTAGACATACTGGACTAGAACTCTATCAGCGAAGTCCCTCCCTTTTTGTATCGACTTAATCGCCGAGGCTATGGTGAGCGGGTCATTAGTTAATAGCGCTATTAGGTTTAACAAACCGCACACCGTGGCAGTCGGACGGGTGTGTACTAATGGACTATGGCACGTCGGTGATGATAGACACCGACGCTAGGGCACAAATAATTTTTGTTAGTAGTCGATATGATAAACGAGTCTGGTAGTTTAAATAATGGGGTAGCCCCCACGGCCGGAGTGCCGGGCTGGATAGCCAGGGAAGGTGGACATGGGATGGTTAACTAATAAACGTTTTCGAACTATGGGGTAACCCCCACGGCTGGATAACTGATTAAGATTAAACTACATTTTTGGAAACAACTCTAAAATGGACAACCAACCGTGAACTCACTCAACTTTGTTGTTGACTCGTTGTTACAAGCTTTGCAGGTCGTTAGATGCCATGGGGCTTGCACATGGAGGTGGTCGTTGTGAGATGCGGATTGTTATGTCCCGTACTTAATAATTAAACTTTATAAACTTATGGAACTTATGTTTTGGGTCTTAAAACTTATGAACTTCGAACTTATGTTTTGGTTTAACGTCTTATGCTTCCGCTGTTTAAATTGAACTTGGTTAACTTCCTTTTGGTCACCAATTTTATTGTGGTTGGTTTGATTTACTTAATTATGTTGTTCAATATAATTGGTGGCTCGATCCTGGTCACGTCACGCCTCCAAGCGGTGATACTCCGTATGGTGGATTTTGGGGGTGTGACAGATTGGTATCAGAGTCATTGGTTATAGTGAACTTGATTTTAAAAAGGGGAAAAAGCTTTTTGACAAAACCAGACTATAACCTGTACAGTGCTCAACGATCCAAAACGACGCTTCACTCCACGTGCAAGACTCAACATTATAGGTAATATGGTTTATGCTTGTATTGCCTACCTGCTAGTAGCACATTTGATCATAGTATGCATTAGTTAATGTGATAACTGCTATTTGAACCTTGTGTGCTTACTCTCTTCTGTCACCCCACACTTACGCACCTTGCGACACCTTTCTTACGTGTGTTCCTTCGATGTGAAGATCATGAGTGGACGTCTCGACATGACCCAGTGTCAGCTGACGACCTTGATTAACGAATGGATTGCTGAAGCCTTAGCAACCCAATCAGGGAGTCAACCCATGCACACCCAATCACGCATAGGCACTTTCAAGGCGTTCTTGGAATGTAAACCTCCCACTTTCGACGGCACTGGAGGAGCAATCGACCTTCTACACTGGATCTGAAGAATCGAATATACATTCGAAGAAAGTGAAAGCCCTGCCAGCAAACGAGTAGAGTACGCTACTGGCATGTTGTAAGGGAAAGCGTATTCTTGGTGGAACGCAAAAGTTCAGATGCTCGGGTTGGCAAACGCGAATGCCACCCTTTGGAGCGACTTCAAGGAGTGTATTAAGGAAGAATTCTGCCACCTGGACGACATTCTGGAACTTGAAATAGAGTATTATGGTCTGAAGATGGAAGGATCAGAGATTGAGGCATACACAAAGAGGTCCAACAACTTGGCTGCCTTATGTCCTAACATGTCACAACCCATATCTAGACGAATCAAGCTATACATCAGAGGCTTAGTCCCGGAAATCCAAGGGTCTGTAATTGCGGCAAGTCGTTCGTTTGGCGCACCAACTCACTGATCAGGCAGTTGAGCAGAACAGGCTACCCAAGCGTATTAGCGCTACTACTACTGATGCTCCCAGGGATAACAAGCGAAAGTGGGATGGAAATTCGGGCAAGGGTTCTACTTCAGTTCAGTCTCAGCAGAGAAAGACTGATGAATACCAGAGTCCTGGTCAGCAATCTTCTGGTAGACAAGGACAGGGTGGATACCGAGGGAACCACCCCAAGTGCAACCGGTGCAACAAGCATCATAGCGGGAGGTGCCACAAGGGTCGCTGTCTGAGGTGTAACAAGTTGGGTCATGAACCCAAGGTTTGAAGGAGCCCACATCATGTGAATCAGAATTGCTAACAACAACAACAACCAGCTCCACAGAACCACCACCAGCAGCAACGGCAGGGCAATGAAGGATGCTTTCAGTGCGGCGCTGAAGGCCACTTTAAGAGGAACTGTCCTCAGCTGAACCAGAATCAGAACAACAACAACCAAGGAAATGGGAACAACAATGGAGGCAACAATGGAGGCAAAAACGGGGGTAACAATAATGGCAATGGTGCCAGGGGACGTGTTTTCGTGATGGCTCAGGGCGACACAAGGAACGATCCCAACGTGGTGATGGGTAAGTTTCTTTTGGATGATTTCTTTGTTACTGTTTTATTTGATTCGGGTGCTGATGCTAGTTATGTGTCCTTAAAAGTTAGCCAAATGCTTAAGCGCACCCCAACACTTCTGAACACCAAACACACGGTAGAACTAGCAAACGGTAAAAGTCTGGAAGCCACACACATAGTTAAAGGTTGTAACCTCGTCTTAGCTGGTCAGACCTTCTCTATCGATCTTATTCCTATCGTTCTGGGAAGTTTCGGCGTTGTTATTGGGATAGATTGGTTATCTCATCAGCAAGCGGAAATTCTTTGCAACGAGAAGATTGTCCGCATCCCTCGTTCTGGTGAAGAACCCCTTGTGATTCATGGTGACAAGAGTGGTGCCGTCGTAGGAATTATCTCTTTCCTTAAGGCCCAAAAGTGTTTGCGAAAGGGCCACACTGCCATTCTAGCACTCGTTACTGACACATCAACGGAAGAGAAGAGAATTGAAGACATACCTATTGTACCTGACTTTCCTGAGGTATTTCCTGAGGAATTACCTGGTCTTCCGCCTCATCGTCAAGTCGAGTTTCAAATCGAGCTACCTCTTGGAGCAGCACCAGTAGCTCGAGCACCTTATCGCCTAGCTCCAACAGAACTTTAAGAACTGTCCACACAACTACAAGAACTCTTGGAAAAGGGTTTCATAAGTCCTAGCTCTTCGCCTTGGGGAGCTCCAGTACTATTCGTGAAGAAGAAAGACGGTACTTTCAGAATGTGTATTGACTATCGCGAACTTAACAAGGTGACCGTGAAGAATCGTTATCCTCTTCCACGTATTGACGACTTGTTCGACCAGTTGCAAGGGTCGAGTTATTACTCTAAGATTGATTTGAGATCGGGATACCATCAGCTGAGAGTCCGAGAGGAGGACGTCTCCGAAAGAGCATTCAGAACCCGTTACGGCCATTACGAGTTTCTGCTTATGCCTTTCAGATTGACGAATGCACCTGCGGTCTTCATGGATCTCATGAACCGAGTGTGCAAGCCTTACCTGGATAAGTTTGTCATAGTGTTCATCGACGACATCCTGATCTATTCTAAGGGTCAGGAGGAACACGAGCAACATCTGAGGCTCATTCTGGAACTTCTTCGAAAAGAGCAGTTGTATGCCAAGTTTTCGAAATGTGACTTCTGGCTTCGTGAAGTCCATTTTCTAGGCCATGTGGTAAACAAGGATGGAATTCATGTGGATCCATCCAAGGTAGACTCAATCAAGAACTGGCCTGCACCCCGTACACCAACAGAAATCCGCCAATTCTTGGGTTTGGCAGGATATTACAGAAGGTTTATCAAAGATTTCTCCAAGATTGCGCAACCTCTCACTTCACTGACTCAGAAAGGTGTCACCTATCGTTGGGGTGATGCACAGGAGTCCGCATTTCAACACTTAAAAGATAGACTTTGTAGCACACCTATCCTCTCATTGCCTGAAGGCACAGATGATTTTGTGGTCTATTGCGACGCTTCCATCCAAGGACTTGGTTGTGTGTTGATGCAACGTGACAAGGTCATTGCTTACGCATCGCGCCAACTTAAGGTTCACGAAAGGAACTACACTACTCACGACCTGGAACTGGGAGCAGTTGTTTTCGCATTTAAGATATGGAGACATTACCTGTACGGTACCAAGTGCACCATTTAAAGCGATCACAGGAGTCTCGAGCATATCTTCAAGCAAAAGGAGTTAAACATGCGTCAACGCTGATGGGTCGAGCTCTTGAACGATTATGAATGCCCGATCAAGTATCATCCGGGCAAGGCCAATGTTGTGGCCGACGCCCTCAGTCGAAAGGATACTATACCTAAAGCGTGTACGTGCGTTACAGCTTACCATCCAATCTAACCTTCCCGCTCAGATTCATGATGCTCAGGTTGAAGCATTGAAAGCAGAAAACATCAGGGCTGAGTCCCTGCGAGGGTCGAGGCAGCGGTTAGAACAAAAGGGAGACGGCGCCTACTATGTTAACGGACACATCTGGGTTCCATTTTATGGAGGCTTATGCGAGCTTGTGATGGATGAAGCACATAAGTCTCGTTATTCAGTACATCCTGGTTTAGATAAGATGTACCACGACCTAAAGACTACACACTGGTGGCTTGGTATGAAAGCCAGCATAGCAACCTACATCAATAAATGCTTGACTTGTGCTAGGGTCAAGGTCGAATACCAGAAAATATTAGGCCTACTTCGATAACCAGAGATCCCAAAATGGAAATGGGAGCAAATTTCCATGGATTTCGTTATTGGCCTGCCGAGATCTCAACGCGAAAATGACACTATTTGGGTGATAGTGGATCGATTGACTAAGTCTGCACACTTCTTGGCTATCAAGGAAACCAACAACTTTTCTACTCTAGCAGACATCTACCTAAAGGAAGTAGTGTCAAGGAAACCACGAATGGCGGTAGCTCGTGACCGTCAGAAAAGCTATGCTGATAAGCGAAGGAAACCACTCGAGTTCCAGGTTGGGTATCGAGTGCTACTTAAAGTCTCACCATGGAAAGGTGTAGTTCGTTTTGGAAAACGGGGCAAACTCAACCCGCGATATGTTGCACCCTTCGAAATCATTGAGAAAATTGGCAAGGTGGCCTACAGGCTGAATCTACCTGAAGAACTCAGTGGAGTTCACAACGTATTCCACGTGTTAAATCTGAAGAAGTGCCTGTCAGATGAGACCCTCATAGTTCCTCTCAAGGAGCTCACTATCGACGACCAGCTGCGATTCGTCGAGGAACCAGTAGAGATTACTGATCGAGACGTTAAAATTCTCAAGCGTACCAGGATACCTCTTGTCTGAGTTCGTTGGGATTCCCGTCATGGCCCAGAGTATACCTGGGAACGAGAAGACCAAATGAAACTCAAGTATCCCCAGCTGTTTAAGAAAAGTGCAACCACTACTAAGGCTGAAGCTACTGCAGAATTTCGGGACGAAATTCCAAACCAACGGGGGGATGATGTGACACCCCAGGAAAACCAGGAAACCAACACAACATAACTAGCTTCCTTAGTAACCACGAGCTAAATTTCGGGACGAAATTTTCTTAACAGGGGGAGAATGTGACAACCCTCATAATTCCATGTATCCGTATAATTTATTAATGATAATTAAAGTGCTTGATTACTGTGCTGAATCATTTAACTGCTCTCGGATTTCTGTGTTATACATACATGTGCTTGTTAACATACTAGTAGTGCATGGAAAAGTTACTAAATAGTCCTGTATGCTTTCCTGAGTGTTGAGAATTAAAAATGTTACAAAAAGATATATATAGGACACTATATGGAATAACTTAGCACATTAACGGAACGGTACCTAACCGAACAACCGGACATTACCCGGAACACTAAAATATTGCAAGAAACATTGTTTGTATTTTTCTAAGCTGGTTATGGCTCTCACACACTATAACACACTACACAATACATATAACACATAATGTGACAACCCGAGTTTCCAAGGTTCCTACTCAACTTAATACTCGTTCACAAAGCTTTGGTTATATACTATATATGTGATGTGCATTATAAGTGTCGTTTGTGATGTGTATTTGAGATGTATATATGTTACTTGTATCCTTAATTGCATTGACAATGTGATTGTTATTTAAAAACATGGAACCCAGCCGAAATCACCCACACTTGAGGACACTCCCTTGGTGAAAACCCCTATCCCACGAAAACAACATGATGAAAACAACATGATGAAAACACCTTAAGTGTTTTTGTCCATTAGAGGCCAGCGAAAAGCATATGGGCTTTGGCCCAGTGTCGATATTCTATATGTTTTGTTTTTTAGCGTGAAAGTTCATCGGAGAACCCTAAAAACCCCTCTAGTGCGACGGCAATGGTCAAGGACCACCCCCCCATCTCGTAACATTATCTTAGCAGGATCATTGGCTGGTTAGTGATTTATCTTATTTGTTTTGTTTTGATAATCATGTATGTGTGTAACTGTGACCTTGATATACATGAACTATCTTGTGCCTTTAATTATTGATTGGATAACTATTAATGTTATTGAAAAATATATGTCAACATTGAGATGATGGGACAAATCGGTGGATCAAGGGTTGGGAATTGTGAACTGCCGATTAAATGATGATGTTGGTATGTGAGTTGATAATTTCAATATCATGACTGTTTGTGCACATGAATCTTTATACATACATTGCAGTAAACAAGTGATATAGATCATGAAAACAATCGGTCTAGTCACATGAAACTTGCAGCCATTACATAAATTGGTCAACAGCAACATAACAACAATATACACTTGTCGGCCATTATTGATTTTTAATGATGATCTACTGATTTAATTGTAATCTTGGTCTCGCATGATTTGGCAATTTATATGTTACATATCAATGATTGATTAAATGATTTCGTAGATGATTAATCATGTAACTGTTATATGATTACTTGGATTATTTCTAACCTGCTGTTGTTGATGTTGATGTTGATGATACCAACGAAAACACAAGGTGTTTTCGTCACACCTTATGCCCAACGAAAACCCAAAGTGTTTTCGGCCCAAAGTTGATTTTGGGGCCCAACTGTTATGTCTATTAAGTTGGTAACTTCGGTTAACTCTGTTAATTAATTCTGTTAGTTAATTAACTGTGTTAGTTTATTATTCCTATTATGTATAGAAACCCTCTTAAATTGCTAACTTCGTTAATACTGTTAACCCTCTTAAGTATGTAAATGTATAACCATGTTAGTACAAACTGTGATGGACATTTATGTGAAACGTAAATTGCATGAGAACTTATTAACTGCTTACGTGATGCATGGTGTTAAATTGACAAACACACTTTGTGACACAGATTACATGTGGAGCATTTCAAACGTGTACTGATTGTGTATAGGTGCATAACTATAGGACTTGATTGATTGTTTGCGAGCACATAGTTAAGCATACTGAGTAAACCAAGGTGAGTTCACACTCTTACCAAGGCATGGGATTCCCGAGGTTGGGAATGGGATTGAATGATTACATGTACTTACATTGCTACTAGAATACGTACCACTGTCCTCGGGTTGGGAAGGACACCTATAGATACACTAGACTGGTAATACATGGGAAGCCCCCACTACTCTTCGCACACATGCCTGGAATGGCCGCGATAAAATTACTACTCTTCGCACACATGCCTGGAATGGCCGCGATACAAATACTGATCTTCGCAAACATGCCTGGGTTGGTCGCGATACAATTACTAAACTTCGCAAACATGCCTGGAGGGCCGCGATACAAATATAACTAGTCTAGAATACATGGGAGACCCCCACTAATCTTCGCACACATGCCAGGAAGGCCGCGATACAAATAAATACGATCCATTGGTTACTAAACAGGCACATGGTTTACGAAACGAATAGTATAACTAAACAACCAACTGTGAACTCGCTCAACTTTGTTGTTGACTCGTTGTTACATGCCTTTTAGGTCGTTAGGTACTCATGGAGCTTTCACAGGGAGGCGCGGTCGTTGTGGGACATGGAACGTAGATGCCATGTTAAACATTTATGACATTTCAAACTTATGACTTATGATGGGTTTTACATTTATGCTTCCGCTAAACATTGAAACTATACTTTTTTTTAACACCTTTCATATTGTTTGGTTGAATAACACTTACTATTTACGTTGTTCAATATGATTGGTGGCTTAATCCTGGTCGGTCACGCCTCCAAGCGGTGGTACTCCGCGTGTGGATTTTGGGGGTGTGACAGATTGGTATCAGAGCCATTGGTTATAGTGAACTTGGTTTTAATAAGGGAAAAAGTTTTTATTAAAACCAGACTATAACCTGAACAGTGCTCAACGATCCACAACGACGCTTTGCTCCACGTGCAAGACTCAACATTCTAGGTGATACGATTTATGTTTACATTGCCTACCTGCTAGATTACATAGAACTTTGCTCGTGGTATGCTTAGATAAACGTAACAACTGTTGATTGAAACACATGTGTGCTTACTCTCTTCTGACATCGCACTTTCACGAACCTTTCTCACTCATGTTTCCTTTGATATGAAAATCATGAGTGGACGCGTTAACCTAACTCAAGCCCAGTTGGCGGCTTTGATCACTGAACAAGTTACTGCAGCACTCGCAGCTGCCCAGGAAGGAGGTATAACCTGCCATCACCACTTACTCTAGGATCTTTAGATCCTACTCTCGTAACCCAACACTCGTGCTTAAGTATGTTTACTCTTACGCACACGACAGGTAAACACGCTCAGCCACCTGTGTGCACGTTCAAAACTTTCATGGACTGTCGTCCTAGTACCTTTAGTGGCACTAAAGGGGCCGTTGGACTCCTCCACTGGTTCGAGAAGCTCGAGTCAGTCTTCGAAATGTGTGAATGCCCTGAGGCTCGTAGGGTGAAGTACGCCACTGGTACTCTCAAAGGCACTTCGCTAACTGGGTGGAACGCGCAAGTTCAGATGCTGGGGCTGGCGGCTGCTAATGCCACCCCATGGAATGATTTTAAGGAACTGATCGAGCGAGAATACTGTAACCGTGATGACATCCACAAACTGGAAGTGGAGTTCTTTAACTTGAAGATGACGGGGTCAGAGATAAAGGTGTATACGAAGCGATCTAACGAACTGGCAAATTTGTGTCCAACTATTGTGGATCCTCCCATCAAGAGCATTGAGCTATACCTCAAAGGCTTAGTACCAGAGATTCAAAGCCATGTAACTGTTGCTAACCTTGCTACTATCCAGGATGTTACTCGTCTTGCTCATCGTCTCACAGACCAGGCAATGGAATAGAACAGGCTACCTAAGCGCATCGGTGCTACGACTACTACTACTTCTGCTATTCCCAGTGACAACAAACGCAAGTGGGATAGAAATTCGAGCAAGGGTTCCACTTCAGTTCAGTCTCAGTCACAGCAGCAAAAAAATGGATGAGTACAGGAGCCCTAGTCAGCAGTCTCTTGGTAATCGAAGTCAGGGTGGATACAGGGGAAACCACCCTAAGTGCAATCGATGTAATTTGCAATACAGCGGGCAGTGCAACAAAGATCGTTGTTAGAGATGCAACAAGCTTGGTCATGGAACCAAAGATTGTAGAAGCTCACGTCCTGCAAACCAGAACCGATAACAGCAGACACAAGCTCCACAGAATCAGCAGCAACAGTAGGGTAACAGGGGATGCCATCAGTGTGGTGCTTAAGGTCACTTCAAGAGACACTGCCCACAGTTGAACCAGAACCAGAATCAGAACCACAACCACGGAAACGGGAACAATAATGGAGGCAACAATGGGGGTAATAACAACGGCAATGGTGCCAGGGGTCGAGTGTTCGTGATTGGGCAGGGTGATGCTAGGAATAACCCCAACGTTGTGATGGTTTCGACATCGTCATTGGAATGGATTGGTTATCCCAACAGCAAGCAGAGATCCTTGCAAAGAGAGGATTGTTCGTATTCCCCGTTCAGGTAAAGAACCTCTCGTGATTCAAGGCGACAAGAGTGGTGCTGTTGTGGGCATCATCTCCTTTCTTAAGGCCCATAAGTGTTTGCGAAAGGGCCACACTGCTATCTTAGCACTCGTTACTGATGCATCAACGAAAGAGAAGAAGATAGAGGATATCCCAGTAGTACGCGATTTTCCTCAGGTGTTTCCTGAAGATTTACCTGGGCTACCGCCTCATCGCCAGGTCGAATTTCAGATCGAGCTAGCTCCTGGAGCAGCACCCAGTATTATTTGTGAAGAAGAAAGACGGTACCTTCCGCATGTGCATAGATTACTGCGAACTGAACAAGGTGACCGTGAAGAATCGCTATCCTCTCCCACGCATCGATGACTTATTCGACCAGCTGCAAAGGTCGAGCTACTATTCAAAGATTGATCTGAGGTCAGGCTACCATCAACTGAGAGACCGGGACGAGGACATCTCCAAAACAGCATTCAGAACACGCTATGGCCATTACGAGTTTCTGGTCATGCCATTCGGATTAACAAACGCACCGGCAGTCTTCATGGACCTTATGAACAGAGTGTGCCAACCTTATCTTGACAAGTTCGTTATTGTTTTCATCGATGACATCCTGATCTATTCAAAGAGTCCGGAGGAACACGAGCAGCAGCTACGACTCATTTTGGAACTTCTTCGAACAGAACAGCTTTATGCAAAGTTCTCGAAATGCGACTTCTGGCTTCGGGAAGTCCATTTCCTAGGCCATGTAGTAAACAAGGATGAGATCCATGTTGATCCATCCAAGGTAGATTCGATCAAGAACTGGCCTGCACCTCGCACACCAACCGAAATGCGCCAATTCTTGGGTTTGGCGGGTTATCACAGACGGTTCATCAAAGACTTCTCAAAGATTTCACAGCCGCTTACACTACTGACACAGAAAGGTGTTGCTTATCGTTGGGGTAATACACAGGAAACAGTGTTTCAACACTTAAAGGATAGACTTTGTAGCGCACCTATCCTCTCATTGCCTGAAGGCACGGACGATTTTGTAGTCTACTGCGACGCATCCATCCAAGGTCTTGGATGTGTGTTGATGCAACGGGATAAAGTCATTGCTTATGCTTCACGCCAACTTAAGATTCACGAACGGAATTACACTACACACGATTTAGAGTTGGGAGCTATTGTTTTTGCGCTCAAGATATGGCGACATTACCTGTACAGTACCAAGTGCACCATCTACACCGATCACAGGAGTCTCGAGCATATCTTCAAGCAGATAGAGTTGAACATGCGACAACGTCGATGGGTCGAATTACTGAACGATTAGGAATGTGCTATAAAGTACCATCCGGGCAAACCCAATGTGGTGGCTGACGCCCTCAGTCGAAAGCATACTGCGCCTAGACGCGTACGGGTACTACAACTCACTATTCAGTCTAGTCTTCCTTCACCGATACGAGATGCTCAGGTAGAAGCATTGAAACCAGAAAACGTCAGGGCTGAAGCCCTACGCGGCTCAAGACAGCTGTTAGAACAAAAGGAAGACGGCGCCTACTATGTAACGGGACGCATCTGGGTCCCACTCTATGGCAACTTGCGCGAGCTTGTAATTGATGAAGCTCATAAATCTCGCTACTCAGTACATCCTGGTTCGGATAAGATGTACCATGATTTGAAAACTACATATTGGTGGCCTAGCATGAAAGCTCACATAGCAACTTACGTTAGCAAATGTTTGAATTGTGCGAGAGTCAAGACCGAATAACAGAAACCATCAGGCCTACTCCAGCAACCAGAGATACCACAATGGAAATTGGAGCAAATTTCCATGGATTTTGTTACTGACCTGGCTAGATCTCAACGTGGGAATGACACTATTTGGGTGATCGTGGATCGACTCACAAAGTCTGCACACTTCTTGGCTATCAAGGAAACGGATAAGTTCTCCACTCTAGCAGACGTATACCTTAAGGAAGTTGTCTCGAGGCACGGGGTGCCCACCTCTATTATCTATGATCGTGACGCACGTCTCACTTCAGAACTATGGCAAGCAATGCACAAATCTTTTGGCTCACGATTAGACATGAGCACGTCTTACCACCCACAAACAGATGGGCAGTCTGAACGCACCATCCAAACTTTAGAAGACATGCTTCGAGCATGTGTAATCGATTTCGGAAACGACTGGGAAAAACATCTCCCGTTAGTGGAGTTCTCGTATAACAACAGTTACCACACCAGCATCCAAGCCGCTCCATTCGAGGCATTGTACGGGCGTAAAAGCCGATCACCTCTTTGTTGAGCAGAGGTGGGTGATAGCCAGATCACGGGTCCAGAACTTGTAGTGGACACAACGGAAAGAATTGCTCAGATACGGCAACGCATGGCGGCAGCTCGCGACCGTCAGAAAGCCTACGCAAACAAGCGTCGGAAACCATTCGAGTTCCAAGTTGGAGATCGAGTGCTACTCAAAGTTTCACCTTGGAAGGGTGTGGTTCGTTTTGGGAAAAAAGGGCAAACTTAATCCGCGATACATCGGACCATTTGAAATCATTGAGAAAATAGGCAAGGTGGCCTACAAACTAAACCTACCCGCAGAACTCAGTGCAGTTCACAATGTATTTCACGTGTCGAATCTGAAGAAATGTCTGTCAGATGAGACCCTCATAGTTCCTCTGAAGGAGCTCACTATCGACGATCAGTTGCGATTCGTTGAGGAACCAGTTGAAATCATGAACCGAGCCGTTAAGGTCCTCAAGCACACTAGAATACCTCTTGTTCGAGTTCGTTGGAACTCCCGTCGTGGCCCAGAGTTCACCTGGGAACGAGAAGATCAAATGAAACTCAAGTATCCCCAGTTGTTTGGAAACAGTGCAACCACTACTGAGGTCGAAGCTACTACAGAATTTCGGGACGAAATTCCAAATCAACGGGGGGATGATGTGACACCCCAGGAAAAACCAGGGAACAACACAGCACAACTAGCTTCCTCAGTAACCGCATGCTAAATTTCGGGACAAAATTTCTTTCAAGTTGGGGATAATGTGACAACCCGAGTTTCCAAGGTGCCTACTCAACTTAATACTCGTTCACAAAGCTTTGTTATATACTATATACGTGATGTGCATTATAAGTGTCGTTTGTGATGTGTATTTTAGATGTATATATGTTACTTGTATCCTTAATTGCATTGACAATGTGATTGTTATTTAAAAACATGGAACCCAGCCGAAATCACCCACACTTGAGGACACTCCCTTGGTGAAAACCCCTATCCCACGAAAACAACATAATGAAAACACCTTAAGTGTTTTTGTCCTATAGAGGCCAGCGAAAAGCATATGGGCTTTGGCCCAGTGTCGATCTTCTATATGTTTTGTTTTTGAGCGTGAAAGTTCATCGGAGAACCCTAAAAACCCCTCTAGTGCGACGGTAGTGGTCAAGGACCACCCCCCCTCTCGTAACATTATCTTAGCTGGATCATTGGCTGGTTAGTGATTTATCTTATTTGTTTTGTTCTGATAATCATGTATGTGTGTAACTGTGACCTTGATATACATGAACTATCTTGTGCCTTTAATTATTGATTGGATAACTATTAATGTTATTGAAAAATATATGTCAATATTGAGATGATGGGACAAATCAGTGGATCAAGGGTTGGGAATTGTGAACTACCGATTAAATGATGATGTTGGTATGTGAGTTGATAATTTCAATATCATGACTGTTTGTGCACATGATTCTTTATACATGCATTGCAGTAAACAAGTGATATAGATCATGAAAACAATTGGTCCAGTCACATGAAACTTGCAGCCATTACCTAAATTGGTCGATAGAAACATGACAACAATATACACTTGTCGGCCATTGTTGATTTTTAATGACGATCTACTGATTTAATTGTAATCTTGGTCTCGCATGATTTGGCAATTTATATGTTACATATCAATGATTGATTAAATGATTTCGTAGATGATTAATCATGTAACTGTTATATGATTACTTGGATTATTTCTAACCTGCTGTTGTTGATGTTGATGATACCAAAGAAAACACAAGGTGTTTTCATCACACCTTATGCCCAACGAAAACCCAAAGTGTTTTCGGCCCAAAGTTGATTTTGGGGCCCAACTGTTATGTCTATTAAGTTGTTAACCTTGTTAAGCTACATATATATATATATATATATATATATATATATATATATATATATCTCTGTTAAGTATTTAACTACGTCTAACCTATTAACTGGGCTAAGTTTATTAACTCAGTTAACCTTATTAACTCTGTTAGACTCATATATGGCACTCTGTTAAGTGGGTAACTTCGGTTAACTCTGTTAGTTAATTAACTGTGTTAGTTTATTATTCCTATTATGTATAGAAACCCTCTTAAATTTCTAACTTCGTTAATACTGTTAACCCTCTTAAGTATGTAAATGTATAACCATGTTAGTACAAACTTGGATGGACATTTATGTGAAACGTAAATTGCATGAGAACTTATTAACTGCTTACGTGATGCATGGTGTTAAATTGCCAAACACACTTTGTGACACAGATTACATGTGGAGCATTTCGAACGTGTACTGATTGTGTATACGTGCATAACTATAGGACTTGATTGATTGTTTGCGAGCACATAGTTAAGCATACCGAGCAAACCAAGGTGAGTTCACACTCTTACCAAGGCATGGGATTCCCGGGGTTGGGAATGGGATTGAATGATTACATGTACTTACATCGCTACTAGAATACGTACCACTGTCTGCGGGTTGGGAAGGACACCTATAGATACACTAGACTGGTAATACATGGGAAGCCCCCACTACTCTTCGCACACATGCCTGGAATGGCCGCGATACAAATACTGATCTTCGCAAACATGCCTGGGTTGGTCGCGATACAATTACTAAACTTCGCAAACATGCCTGGAGGGCCGCGATACAAATATAACTAGTCTAGAATACATGGGAGACCCCCACTAATCTTCGCACACATGTCGGGAAGGCCACGATACAAATAAATACGATCCATTGGTTACTAAACAGACACATGGTTTACGAAACGAATACTATAACTAAACAACCAACTGTGAACTCGCTCAACTTTGTTGTTGACTCGTTGTTACATGCCTTGTAGGTCGTTAGGTACTCATGGAGCTTGCACAGGGAGGCATGGTCGTTGTGGGACATGGAACGTAGATGCCATGTTAAACATTTATGACATTTCAAACTTATCACTTATGATGGGTTTTACATTTATGCTTCCGCTAAACATTGAATAACGCTTACTATTTACGTTGTTCAATATGATTTGTGGCTTGATCCTGGTCGGTCACGCCTCCGCGTGTGGATTTTGGGGGTGTGACACATAACACTAGACTTCCACCTATAACCTTCCACTTATTACATCTTACCATCAAATGTTACACTTAACCCCCCTAGTCATGACCGTCCCCTATGGGACCTACATTCCCCATGTAATCTCTTTAGAGATTATGGATGGTTATGTTATGTACTTCTAGGACATGAAACCCAATGGATAATAGACTAATGGGTAATATATACTAGATCATCATCAACACACCCCATTTTCATCACAACATTTTCTTCTTCTCTCCCTCTCTATGTTCGATCGAGCACCCCCCATGCATCACCATCAATTTTCGATTCTCATTCATACAATTCCAAGTGTACTACGGGGTGTAAGAAGGTGAATAACGAAGCTCGGTGCGTTCGGAAGTTAAAGGACCACTCTCATCTTCTTTTATCCACCACATTTCTTCACTCGAACTTCCCTAGTCTTGAACTAGTGTAAAGAACTTAGATCCGTTCATTTTTCATGTTATTAGAGTGGTGAATAGTTATTTTATGATGAGAATCCATGAACACTAAAGGATCATAAACAAAGCTTTGAACATAGAGCTAACCTAATGATGAAATGTTGTTGAAATGTGATGAAGTGATGTTAATATGAAGTTGTTTCGATTCTTGTTGATTACCTGATGATTTGCTAGTTAATATTGATGTGTGATGTTGTTGTGATCACTAAACATGTTAACGGAATCAATCGAACACGAGTTAGAAAGCTAAAAGCTGAAAAACAGCTTCTATCCAAGCTTTTACAGCCAACTTCAGTTGGCTGTAAACACGTCAGTATTTAATGAAAAATGGATTTTCTTGAGTCTATAACAGGATATTTCGAAATACGGTTCTAATGGCACCGGTATCATAATTTTTGGACTTCGTTTACTATTTTTAAAGATCTGTGTTTGGACAGCAGCTCAAGCTGCATTTTTACTGCTGAAAATATGCATTATGTTTTCTGTCATAACTTCAATTCTGTGTAGAGTTAGATCATGAAATTTGTACTGTAGATGACCACCGATGTATTTGTTATTCTCTCACTGGAATTTCATAAATTGGACTCTCGATGAATTTTAAATAAATTGTTCCGTGGACTGCAGTCAGAAAAAGATAAATCTGATTTCAGTCGGGAAAATGAATTTTTATAAAATATTGGTACTGAATTGGATCCCGATATTTTTACACAATAATATTTAGATCGTTTAACAAATTCTGTAAAAATCTGGGAATTTTTGGAATAAGTTAACTATTTTATTAAAATGCCTGAAAACAGCCCAGTTTTGGATATTTAAATGGAAATGACATAAGTAGTAATTTGCGTGTCTAAATGTCGAGTATGTTATCTGAAGATGATCTAACATGTTATATGTCAATGAAAGTAATATGTGCAATATCGTATGCTTGTTCTTGAATAGCTATAGGTGGAATGTTTATATGAGCGTGAACTATTAAAGTGAATGCATGTTATGTAGTAGATACGTGTAGGAACTTTGTGCTCTATTTGAAACCACTAAATGACTAACTGGTAATCATATTAGGACGTGATTGACCGACCTTGACTGTTAGCTATTTTTTAGAACCTAACCGAGCAAACCGATGTGAGTTCACACTTTTCTACAAAGCATGGTAAATTCCCGGTGGGAATGGGAATGGGAATGGGTTCAGGAATAAGGATTCCTCGTCCTTTGTGACGCCTTCAGGAATGTGAATTCCTCGTCCTTGGGACGTACTTAGACTTACTGGACTAGAACTCTATCAGCGAAGTCCTTCCCTTTTTGTATCGACTTAATCGCCGAGGCTATGGCGAGCGAGTCATTAGTTAATAGCGCTATAAGGTTTAACAAACCGCACACTGTGCCAGTCGGACGGGTGTGTACTAATGGACTATGGCACGTCGGTGATGATAGACACCGACGCTAGGGCACAAATAATTTTCGTTAGTAGTCGATATGATAAACGAGTCTGGTAGTTTAAATAATGGGGTAGCCCCCATGGCCGGAGTGCCGGGCTGGATAGCCAGGGAAGGTGGACATGGGATGGTTAACTAATAAACGTTTTCGAACTATGGGGTAACCCCCACGGCTGGATAGCTGATTAAGATTAAACTACGTTTTTGGAAACAACTCTAAAATGGACAACCGACTGTGAACTCACTCAACTTTGTTGTTGACTCATTGTTACATGCTTTGCAGGTCGTTAGATGCCATGGGGCTTGCACATGGAGGTGGTCGTTGTGGGATGCGGATTGTTATGTCCCGTACTTTATAATTAAACTTTATAAACTTATGGAACTTATGTTTTTGGTCTTAAAACTTATGAACTTCGAACTTATGTTTTGGTTTAACGTCTTATGCTTCCGCTATTTAAATTGAACTTGGTTAACTTCTTTTTGGTCACCATTTGTATTGTGGTTGGTTTGATTTATTTAATTATGTTGTTCAATATGATTGGTGGCTCGATCCTGGTCACGTCACGCCTCCAAGAGGTGATACTCCGCATGGTGGATTTTGGGGGTGTGACAAAGTTCGTTTGAACTTCGCAACGTGAGCGTAATCACGATGGTTATAGTCCCTTATGACTATACCTACTGATTACCACGTTAATTAAGTGTAGTGACGAATCATAGTTTCGGTCAAAATACGTGTTTATGCGTATTTTGTAACCAAACTATTCTTGGGTATCAAAACCCTTTGTTTTCATATCAAACTTGTTTTCTAACTTCGTTAAACATGTTTAACTCGTCACTTTAGGTTTAGTGCTTATATAGGGTCGTAAGATAAACGGTCTAAACAACCGCTTAGACTTTCGAACCTGACCCGTTTGGTTGATCATTAGGATCCAGCCAAACACATTAGGTGACCATAGTTGTATAGGGAATAACCTTCCGAGGTTATACCTTATGGTCACTTCGTTTAGTTAGTTGTATGATAGGTAGTTTATATGCCTTAGGAAAATGACCAAAATGCCCTTTTTGCGCATAAATTCATTTTAAACATATGTAACCAAAATTTTGACATCTAAATTGATTAGTAAACATTACAAGACTTGTTAAGGCTTATAATACTTGTCATAGGACTAGTTAGGCGGTCCAAACGCGTTTTACGCGAACGACGCGTTAAAGTAGCGTAAGCTACCTAAACGGGTTGTATTGGGTCGTAAGCACTTAGGTTAGGTTTCAGCTTAGTATGTAGGCTTTGTTAAACCATATTATATGAGTTCCCATACTCATTTGGTTTACGATACCTCATTCTATCCGATCTTCCGATTTAGGTCCGGTTTATTAACATAGTTATCTATATTAGGTGCCATTTGATTTCCATGATCCCTCTAGCTTTGCTTGGTTGTTATTCAAGACTTCTAAGCACCCTCAAGTGAGTACATAGTCCCCTCTTTTACTGTTTTCAAAGTTTTTGGGGTGAAACACATGTGCCTACTTGTTACTTTCATGTTTTTCATGCTTTTACATCATACGCTTGTTATATTCATTAGTACACTTATAGTACATGATTTCACTATGTTTTGCAATGTATGTTCAGTTAGCATGCTAGCACATTGTTTTACATTGCATTTCTGTTGCATATGTTTACTCAGCATATGGACACATTGTTTTACATTGCATTTCTGTTGCATATGTTCTCGTAGCATATGGACACATTGTTTTACATTTCTACTTTGTATGTTCACTTAGCATACTAGGTACATTAATTTCATAAAACATGCTTACATTTGGTATAACATTTGGTTTGTTTAACAAAACTAATACATTCATTAACACTGATCATGCCGCTCGGTAGTAGGTAGTGGTACCATAGGACTTGACAACTCCCGTTCCTGAAATCCTAGGTTTGTTTGGACGTAAGGAATGGCCGAATCCGAAAACATTTTTGGTAGACCTTGACATTGTTTAGGGTTTATCTTACAGTCTAAAGGCTTGGATGTAGACGTTTGACATTACCGCATAAATGTTTGTATCAGTAAAGCAGGCATTATGTTACAAAACATAACTTTTGATTATAATTTATCAAATGCATTGTTTTGTACATTTCTTTCTTATAGGGTTGAGTAAATGCTTTTAAATCAATAAATGCTTTTATTCACTATACCTTACATTTGTTTAATACATGAACATTTTAACATTGGTGGTTTGTTTGGTAAGTGATTTAAATAACGAGGCGTGTGTAACATGATAAAAGCATGGTGGATACGCCACTGGTACTTCCTATATATAAGTGCTTTTATGTTATTACATGTCGTAGCGTTATTTGAACCATTTCAAGTTAGAAATAATACATTTTACACTTATATCATATCTTCATGAAACATTGTTTTACAATCAACACATTTTACACAAACTCATTTTGCTTGTTCATTTGTTTAACTGTGCATCTTTCTTTTATATTATCTGATTTCTTGTCACTGTTTATATGATTTATATAAGAAAACATTTTACAAGGTTCATGATTTACTTTTGACAAACATTTTCTTTAAACTTACAAGTCATGAATCCTAAGTCAATAAAACCTATGTCTCTCACATGTGTTTTCAGGAGATGATGCATAGGATTGATCAAGATACACTTAGGCAGACTTGGGCCTTAGTGACATTAAAAGATGCAAGACTAGTTAATTATGTCATGTTTCTTTGTTTTAAGACATTGTAACTTCTTTTGATCAATAAAACAAAATTTAAATTTCCATGTGTTATGAAACAATGATTCTGTTACAACACTCCCCGACGATTCCGCCGCAATATGTTGTTTTACACGATCGGGGTGTGACAACATAACTTAGAAATAAGTTTTGGAGCGTTTGGTATGTCGAAATCAAGTTTATTCGATCGTAGGGACTATATGCGTCAAACTGCAAAAGTCTACCGATTCGTATGGTATCGAACATTTCGGAACTCTATCATAAGTTAAATATGCCCTAAATATCCTTTACATAGCTTAGAAATAGGCTTTGAGGTGTTTGGTATGCAAGAAATAAACTTTTTGATCAATAGGGACTAAAAGCGTCAAAAAGTGCATAAGTTTGCATTCTCGCGCTTATCTTACGTTCTGAATATATCCGGGCATCCAAAAATTTAAGTAATCATTAAAATACTTTATTTTAGTGATTGGCATGATAAAATTCCATTCGTCGCGTAATTTGGATCGTTTTTCGTGCCCGTTCGTGTTTCGTCGCATTTAACCAAACAACGCAACCGTACGACCAAACGAACCAACATCCGAGATGTTTTTGAGCATATTTTAAGTTTCCTATACTTTAACTTCATTTTAGAGCCTTGAAATGAGGTTAACAAGGACTAAACGTGCCAAAAATGCATCGAATAGCAAGTTTAACACATTCAGGGACCTAAATTGACAATCTGCCTAAGTTGTCTTAGGCGGGGCGCGTAGCCCAAGGCCTATTCTTACGCGTATCCGCTTGAAACTAAGTATCGTGTGTTCGCTTGAAACTGGCTGTCCGCTTGAAAAATTGTTGCCACTGCTTGAATACGTCTGACCGCTTGAAGCGACCGCTTGAAATCATTGACCGCTTGAAATCATTGATCGCTTGAAATCATTGATCGCTTGAAAACACGTATCGTGTATTGTGAAACATTCTAATCGAAGTGATCAGTAGGTTGGAAATAGATATCACATGTGTTTGTGCCAGTTTGCATTAAAGCATTCATCTTTTGTCGGATAAGTGGATTTGTGTCAGCCCATTATAAAAGTCTTTCGGCCCAATCACTAATCGGTTGCTAAATGTGTTGTCGGATGCATGCAATACATTTTAAAAGATTCAATTTACCGATTCATGTGATCATGTGTTGTCGGATAAGTGTTGCATGTGATAATATTCTTAGTTTGGTCATTTCAAGGTTTACGGCCCAATCATACATAAAAGTGAAACAGATTTCATGTGTTTCTCATATATTTTTTTGATAAAGTTGCATGTGAATTTGTGTTGTCAATTAAATTGTCAGCCACCATTCAGTTGCATGGTTGATGTTGTCTGGCCCAATGAGATTTAGTCATATATTCAAACTTTGAAGGATCAATCAAAGTGGTGTCATTTAAATTCAAGAGTAACAGTTCACAAGAGATGTTTCGGTACATTTGAATTCAAATTCGTTCCAGGTCGTGTGATTTAGTGAGGTCATTGGAAAAGGTCGTTTGAATTTGACCCGGGTCATAGCAGTCCGTACAATGTGTCAACCATCAGTCTGCACAGAATATTCACAAATTTGAGTACCAGTTGTATTCTGTTAATTGATAAGTCTTTAAACTGATCATTTGTTTGTTTGTTTCAGGTATTTTTACAAGGTGATACAAACTCATTTGAAAATCCGAATCATGGACGACGATTTTTACAACGCATTTGCTACTCCGACTACTCCGGTTTCTATTGCTCAGAATATGAACTTGGAAAATGAAACTGGGACATCACAGAAACCGCCTAAGCTCTTGGATATTGATGATTACAATGCATGGTCCAAACGGTTTGGTAATTGGGTTGAAGCTTATCACTTGGATGCATGGGATCACACTGAAGAACCATATGAAAAGCCCACAAGGAATGGTATTCAGTTAACAGTCAGGGAAATGAGTGCTGATGAGAAAAAGAAGTATGGAGATGAAAAATTGATGGTGAGTCTACTTCAGCAAGCAATTAAAGAGGACATTTTGATATTTCTTCAACATAATGGAACTGCTTATTCGATCTGGACTGGATTGGAAGCAAAATCTGTAGGAAGCGATGATATGATTAAAAACAAGATGTCTCTCATGAAGAAAGAATTTGATCTTTTTCGAGGTATAAAATCTGAAAACACCAAGAAAATTATTGAAAGATATTGTAACTTGGTGAGAAATATGTCGAAATTGGGAATAAAAAATGATACTGATGAGCTAATTGAAAAACTTGCTGATGCGTTACCACATGAGAATTGGGGAACATTCCTGATGATGTTGAGAAACAATCGAAAAGAATATAAAAAATTAACACTGGGTGAGTTCATCAAACATCTGGAAGCTCAAGAAATGGAGTAGAGGAAGATCGCTCGAATGAAGAATTATGATGGAGAACAAGACATCAGCTTGTACTTTAAGAGTGGTGTTAGTGAAAAGACAAATTTCTCTCCAAAGGTTGAAACAGCTTATAATGCAAAAGGTTCTTCTGAAAATGTGTCTCAGGGATCAAGCAACATAACAGGATTCTCTTCATTTCCAACATATGATCCTCAGTTTACTACAACAAAGAGTGGCGAGGTTCTTCAATGCAACATTGCTTTAAAGCTTGAGAATGATCAGAATTATACTGAGGAGGTTGCAAAAAGTCACATGTCTTTGTTGGTGACCGTGCTTGAATCTTATGGTGGATTAGTTGCAGGAAGAATCGGTAATCCAATGCTCACGAAAGAGGATTACGATCAAATCGATGCCGAGGAAATGGAATTGATGGATATTAAATGGTGCATGGCTAGTGTATTGCGAAGAGCTGAAAAGTTTAAACAAATTACAGGCAGAGATGATTTTCGTGAGGCTCATGTGTCAACTTTAGGTTTTGATAAGTCTAAAGTTACGTGTTTTCGTTGTAGGGAAAAGGGGCATTTCAAGAGAGAATGCACAAATCGAGAAGCGAGTGGAGCTCAAAATCCCTTTGGAAACAATGATTATCACAAAAAGGCGATTTATCATCAAGTCACACCACAGCCATATCAACAACAACAAGCATCGCATCAAGCACAAACTGCACATGGAAGAATGGAGATTAAAGATTTAAAGAAAGCTTGTCTGGGGAAGGATGGTGGATTCAGTTGGGATAATTACATTCCAATAAATAGCAAAGTGTGTCTGGCAGATCAAGACGATGAAAAGTTAGCTGATGGTTTCAATTGGGACAATTTTTTCCCAGATCAAGAATTAATGGCAAGAGAAATATCCAAAGACACACCGAATGTTAAAGCTTTTATTGCTAATGCTTACGATCTAAAATGGGCAGAAAACATCAGAAAGGTCAGGGAAGCTGAAGAAGAAAAATGGAGAAAAATTGAAGAAGAAGAAGAAGAAGAAGAAAGGTTAAAAGCTGAAGCTGAAGCCGAGAAAAAGAAAAGAAATGAGTTTTTTCAATCAAACAGAACAATCAAAGATGTTCCAGAATTTGAAATCAAAGTTGATACTGAAGCAGTCAAAGTTCTTGAAAAGTGTTTGAATTGTGATTCTTTGATCAAGCAAAACAATGAACTATTGCACAACATTAACAGATTAAAAGAATCGTACGATACATTGAACAGAGAAATCAACAAGTACATTGATTCAAACTGTGAACAAGCTGTAGCAATGAATACACTCAAAGGAGCTTACATGAGACAACTTGATGATGTCAACTTCTACACAAAGAAATGTGTTGATCTGGAATTGATGCTGGCAACACAAAGAATAGAAACTGAGAGAGTTAAAATTTTATTAGAAAGTTACTCATGTTCTACTTTTGTTGTTGACAAGATTTATCCAATTGTGGAACAAATGAAGACGTTTGAAGAAGTTAAGACTTCAGAAGAAAAGAAATCTGAGACAAAAGAAGATGATGAAGTGAAAATTTCTGGTGAGAAACCAAGTGTTGTCTATCACAAATGTCCACCCCCGGTCGAAAATGGATATTTTTCTCGAAATCCAAATTCCGAAAGAGTTTAAAAGGCAATTAATTTACAGTGGGAGTCAGGGTCGTCGGATAATTTTCCAAAAAATATTGATGTTACGTCCACATCGTCTGATACTGATCATGAGTCCGAGTTGATTAAAAGTGTGGTCGATCAGGTGCTAGATAAAGATGACATAGAGGAGTCAAAACCGGAGTCCAAATCCGAGTCAAAGTCTGGGTCAGACAAGTCAAAGTCAACAATCAAAAAGGATAAACGGGTTTATGATAAGGAATTTTTGTTATCAAAATCTAATTTGAATGACGAACCTGTCAAAGTAGCATATACTTTGAAAGATTCTGACAAATTATATTCTGATGAGATTTTTCCAATAAGAGGTGTTAAAACTGAAATGATTAAAAAGGTTTTCAAACAAACATAAATCAACATTTCTGAAATAAAAGATATTAATCATTCTGGAAAACCTAAACCTTACACCTCAAGAGTACAACAATGATTAAACAAGAAAAAAGGTTACAGTTCTGGTTCTGGTATTCATAAAAAACCAAACCATAACTGTAATTTCAAAAAGAAAGGATTAGGATTTAATCAACCGAAAAATTATAAAAATGAAAAATTTTATAAACCAAAAACTGTGTTTGTTTCAGGAAAATCTTTAGATGATGAGAAAGAGCAAGCATTCAGAAAGCAGACAAATCAAGAATTCCTTGCAAAGAAGCAAGATGAGATGAAGAAAAGTGTTATTCAGAAGAAGACTGAGACAAGAACCTGTTTTCAGTGCAAAACTGCTGGTCATATTGCTAGAAATTGTCCGAAAACATTCAAAATAAAACAGGAAGTCTCTGGTAAAATGAAAGAAAAAGTTGTTGAGAAAACTGAACTTACAACCAGAAAGTTTACATGATTTGAAAATTCAACCTTTGAGATTGGTGAATGTTCAAAGAATGTGGTAAAAAGAAAAGAAAATCTGAAAAATCAAAAATGGGTTGTTAAGGGTTCAGGAAACAGTTCTAGTGATGAATCTGATTCCACAAAATCAGAGGAGCCACGTGTAAAAGAAAAGGTTGAGAAATCAGTTCCGAATGTGGATAATGTGAATTTTCCACCTTTGCGGGCTGAAAATTTTAAGAAGAAAGTTGGAAATGTTGAAATTTCAAATCAATTTTATTTTGACAAGAAGAAATTTGATGTTTATAAGGCTTTCAACAGAAATGTGAAACACATTTTTGAAAAAATGGTCAATGGTAAGGTCAAAGGAGTTAAAGAATTCTATGCTTCCAAAATGAATGTTTACAAGTCTGTTGAAAGTAAAGATGAAGAAGAGGTTGTTACACCCAAGGAAGGTCAGGCTTGGGTGGATATATTTTTCAAAAAGTAAAAACCTGACTTGCCGGATGTAACACCTGTGCCTCCACGGCCATCAAACAAATACCAAACCAATGAATTATTATATTTCATTCTTGGGATTTGTAAAAATATGTGTATCATTTGCACATATCAATTTTTTTGTTCATTTCCAAACTCTAAATCGCTTTCTGGAAGGTTATACGCGCACCGATGCGTAAATATAACCAGTTTAATGCAACAAACACTCCGGAATAGTGACATAGGCTTAACATACCTTAAATAACCTTTACATAACTTAGAAATATGTTTTGAAGGCTTTGGTATGGCAAAAACAAGCTAATTCGCTTACAGGGACTAAACTTGACAAACTGCGAAAGTATGCCAATTTGAACTGTAACAGATATTCCAGAACATGACCATAAGTTAAACACACCTTAAATATCCTTTATATAGCTTAGAAATAGGCTTTGAGGGGTTCGTTGTGCTAAAATGAACTTTTGGCTCATTCAGGGACTAAAAGTGTCAAAAAGTGCACCAGTTTGCACTTGCGCGCATAACTTACGTTCTGAATACATCCGGACATCCAAAAATTCATGCAAACATGACTATATTATATTTTAGTGTTCGCCATAAGAAAAATCCATTCGTCGCGTCATTTGGATCGTTTTTCGCGCTTGTGCGCATTCCGTCGTAATTAAGCGAACATCGCGATCGTACGGCCAAACGAACCGACATCCTAGATATTTTTGAGCATATTTTGAGTTCCTTATACTTTAACTTCATTTTAGATCCTTGAAATGAGGTTAACGGGGTTCAAACGCATCGAAAATCGCTTAAACAAGGTGCAGGGACCATTTCTGTAAAATCTGCCAAAACAGGGGCCTAGCGTGACGCGAGGGGCCTTAGCGTCACACGAGCACCCTTCTGGACCAGATTAAGTGTATTTAACAGCTGTTTGCAGCTGTTTTGCACTCCCTAACCCCTTGCCAAGTGTTGATTCCTTATGGTGGTGAGCATTTTGAGGCACCACAACTTCCCGACAAGTGTACGGCCTTGATCGTGCCCTCCTTTCCATGAAACGATCTTAACGGTGGACCTTTTACTATAAATACCCCATCCCCCATGCTTCCAAATTACAAGAACTTTGATTTGAGAAACTCTAAGTTGAAACTATTGTTTCATACCTGAGATTTTTGAATCGAGGTTAGCATTCGGGGACCCTTCGTAAGTATTCTTTCGTTCTTTTCCTTATTTTATTGCTTTTCGAGTCAGAAAGTCAAACTTTGTTTGACTTTCAGCGTTGACCAGTAATGGTCAATGCGAAGTTCGTTTGAACTTCGCAACGTGAGTGTAATCACGTTGGTTATAGTCCCTTGGGACTATGCCTACTGATTACCACGTTGTCTAGGGTCGTAGGGTAAGCGATCTAATAAATCGCTTATACCTCGAACCCGACCCATTTGGTCAATCATTAGGATCCGACCAAACACATTAGGTGACCATAGTAGGTAGGGAATAACCTTCCGAGGTTATACCCTATGGTCACATCGTTTAAATAGTTGTATGATAGGTAGTTTATATGCCTTAGGTAAATTACCAGAATACCCTTTTCATGTATAATTGATAATTAAGCATATGTAACCTAAACTTTTGTCACATAACTGATTATATAACATGTTTAGGCATATAACACTTGTCATAGGGCTAGTTAGGCGGTCCGAAAGCGTTTCACGCGAACGACGCGTTAAAGTAGCATAAGCTACCTAAACGGGTCGTAATGGGTCGTAAACAATTATGTTAGGTTTCAATTAGTATGTAGGTTTTATTAAACCAAATGACATGAGTCTCTATACTCGTTTGGTTTACAAACCCTCATGCTACCCGATCTTCCGACTTAGGTCCGATTTATTAACATAGTTACCTATATTAGGTGCCGTTTGATTTCCGTGATATCTAGCGTTGCTTGGTGGTTATCTTAGGACTTCTGAGCAATCTCAAGTGAGTACATAGACCCCTCTTTTACTGTTTTCCAAACTGTTTTGGGGTGGAACACATGTGCCTACTTGTTACTTTCATGCTTTCATGTTTTCACATCATATACATGCTATGTTCAATAGTACACTTATAGTACATTGTTTTACATGATTTCATTGTTTTTATGCTAGGTATGTCCATTGCATGCATACTTAGTACATCGTTTTACATTTACATTTTATGCTATGTATGTCCATTGTGTGCATACTTAGTACATGGTTTTCATCACATGCTTACATCTTGTTATGACATTTGGGTTGTTTACAATGGAACAATACATTCATTAACATTAGCTACGCCGTTCGTTAGTAGGTAGTGGTACCATAGGAATTGACAACTCCCGTTCCGGACATCCCAGGGAAAGGGGATGAAAGGAATGACCGAATTCGATATACATAAGCACAGATAATCCTTTAAGTCGTTTAAGGGTTTATCGCCACAGTCTCAAGGCTTGGATGTATGCATTATAACAATACCGTATAGATGTTCGTATCAGTATAGCATGCATTTACACAAAACATAGCTTTGATTTAAACCAAGTTTTACTTCAATACTATGTTCTTGTGCATATGGTTTAGTGATATTTATCACTAGCCATACAGATCAGTTTGGTTACACATTACATGATTTACATTGATCATGCATTTACACATTACATGATTTACATTGATCATGCATTTACACATTACATGATTTACATTGATCATGCATTTTGACATATTACTCAATACATTTGACAAATTCATTTATACATGGACAATTTACATTGGTGGTTTGTTTGGGTAAGTGATTTAAGTAACGAGGCGTGTGTAATATGATACAAGCATGGTGGATACGCCGTTGGCACTTCCTATATATAAGTGTTTGTATGATATTACATATTGTAGCGTTATTTGAATCATTTCAATTTGAGACATAGAACATTTTATACAAATAACATATTTTTCACAAGACATTGATTTACAAACAACTTAACTGATACAAACTCATTTTTACATGGTTATTCATTTAACCATGCATTATTCTCTTATTTATACGTATCATCTGAACTTATTGTTTTTCAAATGATTTACAAAGACAAATCAAATTACAAGGTTCATGACTAAACATTTTCTTAAACAGAAGTCATGAATCTTATTTTCACAAAACCTATGTACTCGCCGGCATTTTTATGCTGACGTACCTATTTTCACATGTGTTTCAGGAAATGAAGCATAGGATTGATCAAGATACACTTAGGCGGACATGGGCCTTAGTGACAATAAAAGATGCAGACTAGTTAATTTTGTTATGTACTATTTATTTCTTGTTTAAAGACAATGTAACTCGCTTGTTTGATGAATAAAACGAAACTTAAATTTCCATGGTTGTGAAACATTAATTATGTTACAACACTCCCCGATGTTTTCGCCACGTTTTGTATGTTCTACGTGGTCGGGGTGTGACACCGGAGCTCCCAAGTTGGTAATCGTGGAGCATGAATCGGCATCCTTCTCGATAATTGTTTATGAGAATGAATTATATAATGACTAATTTTTAAGTCATACTGTAGGAATTGTCGGAACTCCCAGGTTGGTAAGTGTGGAGTATGAATCGGCATTTTGAGAATTCAACCAACAGATGATGTTTGGTTGAAAATGCTTGATTGGATTGATATTACAAGTAGTAAATCAGGGACATTAAGTTGTATCTGATTTCCTACAAGTGGTTAAAAAATCAATGTCATGAACCAAAACCCGAACCTACAAATGGTAAAATCAACAAAACTTATTTTCCAGAAAAACCATTTGATTAAAACAAACTTAAGTGTTTTGAAATCAATGGGAAAATAGTTTGTTGTGAGGGGGAGTTCTGATTGTTTATGCCAAGTGGATGGCGAATTGAGGCAATTCGATATCAGTTGTCATGCTTTTGTACAGTTTGGTTTCAATTTTGCTTTAGATGTATTTTTATTTTAGGGGGAGTATAATTTTCAGAAAATCCAAAAACATTAGAAAATTTGAAAAAGCCAAAAACACGATAAAATGAAAAATGAGTTTTTGTTGCATAAAAGAGGAAATGATAGTACATGAGTGGACTGTCACAACATGCTAAAGAAATGGAAAGTTAAAATGTGATAAATGGTCTCACTAAAGATGTGACGATAGGCTCAGCTAGACTAGTCGATTAGCGATAATGATACAAACTTAAATGAAAAAGCCTAGTTCTAGTGGGAAACATGGTCGAAAGCATAGTACTTAGTTTTGTCCTTCTTGACCGTGTGCCTACTCAGTAATTGCTGATTGTCGAAAGACATAAAACTGGTTAAGTTTGTGAACTTTCACAACTTTGCTGAAAAGTCGCTGTGATTGTGCATTTCATTTTACAAAGACTTAAACTTGTTTTATTTCTTTATTTTGTTTAAGCATCGGACATCCTCTACGTATACGTGAGTATCGACCTGGATGTTGTTGCCTAAACGTTCTGCTTTATTTTCTTTGGTGTTTCGTTTAAGCTTTGGATCTCCTCTTCGTATACGGAAGTATCGACCTGGTGGTTAAAGCCTAAACAACTTCAACTTGTTTATTTTTCTTATTTTGTTTAAACATTGGACTTTCTCTGCGTATACGGAAGTATCGACCTGATTGTTAATGTTTAAACATTCTGCTTTGTTTTCGCACAAATCACAGTTGATAAAAGTTTAAAGGCATTGCTTGAGACAGTGTATTACATGATGAGGGGATATGCTGAGATCGTGGGGTCCATAAGAACTTAGTGTAAAATTAATACACCTTAACGTATCGGTAAGCATTTCGAAAGTTTTTAGATTGAGTTTAAGTGGATAACAATATCGTCAATCTATTTGAATTGTTTAGAGCTTAAAATGTTTAAAGCTTAACGGTGTTGGTGATTGATCTCATAAACTGATATGATCCTGTTGCACAAACTCACAAAAATATTGTCTGTAAATATTTTTTTTCTGCATTTCTTTATATTAAAAAATTCCAAAAAGATTTTCAGTGTGTTTTAGCATAAATTTTTGAAAATGCAAAAAGATTTTCGACAACTGGTGTTGGAGAGCTAATTTTCAAAATTCCAAGTGCTAAATATGATGAACAGATGGTTTGGGAGAGTGTGTTGTTTTGAAAATAAAAATGATATATCTTCAAGTGGTTCATCAAAAGATTAACATTGAAAAAATCATTCTTTAATTGTATAACTCCTGCAAGTGGTTCAGTAAATGGTAAGATTGTTTTTACAAGTTCTCATCAGAAGATTTATTGTGAGGTAGAGGATGTGCAGGTTTCTAAGTGATAGAAAGCGAGGTTCCGATACCTGAGGACTCTGTGAGTTTAACAAGCAAGACTGCGATCCCAGCATATCGAAAGGGGGAGTCTGAAGACATCCGAGTAGAGATTGTTCGTGGGAAGTCTGTTGATGCTGAAGAGGAGAAGGAGATAAAGTTTGAGGATGCTTACACTGTGAGACACTTCAAAGAGTTCGAGAGGACTGATAAAAGCTGAAGACGTTGAAGACTCGACACTTAAGACTCGTCAACATCTGAGGGGGAGTCTGTTGGTGCATACATCTGTCGTCTTCGTCTTATATCGAGTCTGGGTTGCATTGCGGTTCTGAACATGTGTGATAGCTTGAACATGTGTGATAGCTTGAACATGTCTGATCGCTTGAACCGTGTATGTGTCATTTCAAGCTGTCTAGCATTTAGTATAAATAGTCATGTCATGTTTCATTTGAAGCGAACAGGAGAGAGCCTTGTAACTTGTACCGAAGTGCTGCCGGTATATTTTGTGCCTGTAATAGTTGTTAAATCAATACATTAGAAGATTAAAGTGATATTCAAGTTGTTTCAAAGTCGGTTTCTTATTTTCCGCATCTGAAACTGATAAAATCTCTTCTGAATGACTCGTTTGGGTCACAAACCGATCCTACAGCCCGTGTAAATAGCCCAGATCAGAAACTTGTTTTTCTGAATCAGCAGCTGGTTTTCTGGTTTTGAGCATGGTTTTAGCAAACATGGAGCTGGTTTTGGGCACCCATAGATTACCAAAACAGTGGGTAACACATGAATGGTTGAGATTGAAGATCGTGAATCGAGGAACGATCCTAACGGTTGTCCAAATTTCTATAAATACCTATCATCTTCCATTTGCAATCCTCACACCTTGATTCATTTTTGCTCTAAGTTGGGGTTTCTACACCTCATACCTGAGCAAATTGAATCAAATCTCCATTGCTTGGACCTTTTGTAAGTTTCTTTCATGCTTTTATGTGTTTTTAAGCATAAAAGTCAAACAATGTTTGACTTTCTGCTTTGACCGGTCAATGGTCAACACGAAGTTCGTTTGAACTTCGCAACATGAGCGTAATCACGATGGTCATAGTCCCTTGTGACTATACCTACTGATTACCACATTGAATAGGTATAGTGACGAGTCATAGTTTCGGTCAAAATGCGCGTTTACGCGTATTTTGCAATCAAACTATTCTTGGGTATCAAAAACCTTTGTTTTGATATTAAACCTTTTTTCTAACTTCGTTAAACATGTTTTAACATGTTTAACTCATCACTCTTAGGTTAGTGCTTATATAGGGTCGTAAGATAAGCGGTCCAAACAACCGCTTAGACTTTCGAACCCGACCCGTTTGGTCGATCATTAGGATTCGACCAAGCATGTTTAGTAACCATAAACATATAGGGAATAACCTTCCAAGGTTATACCTTATGGTCACTTAGTTTAATTAGTTGTATGATAGGTTGTTTATATGCCTTAGGTAAAATGACCAAAATGCCCTTTTCATGCATAATTGGTATTTAAGCATATATAACTTAAACTTTCATCACTTAACTAATTATGCAACATATTTAAACATGTTTAGGCATATAATACTTGTCATAGGACTAGTTAGGCATTCCAAACGCGTTTTACACGAACGACGTGTTAAAGTAGCGTAATCTACCTAAACGAGTCGTAATGGGTCGTAAGCATTTAGGATAGGTTTCGATCTAGTATGTAGGCTTTGTTAAACCATATCACATGAGTTCCAATACTCATTTGGTTTACGAAACCTTATCCTATCCGATCTTCCGATTTAGGTCCGGTTTATTAACATAGTTACCTATATTAGGTGTCGTTTGATTCCGTGATCCCTCTAGCTTTGCTTGGTTGTTATTCAAGACTTCTAAGCATCCTTAAGTGAGTACATAGTTCCCCTCTTTTACTGTTTTCAAACATTTTGGGGGTGAAACACATGCGCCTACTTGTTACTTTCGTGTTTTTCATACTTTCATAACGTATACTGGCTATGTTCAAGTACACATATAGTACATGATTTCATTATGTTTTCCTATGTATGTTCACTTAGCATGCTAGCACATTGATTTTCATATATTACATTTTGTTGCATATGTTCATCCAGCATATGGACACATTGTTTTACATGTCTACTTGGTATGTTCTTTTAGCACATTTAGTACATTGTTTGAACTGTTTGATCTATGTGAATTATTTGAACTGTTTGAACCATTTGGAACTGTTTGATCTATGTGAATTATTTGAACTGTTTGAACCATTGGGTTAGGGAAGTGATTAGGTAACGGGGCGGGTGTAATGTGATAAAAGCATGGTGGATACGCCGCTGGTACTTCCTATATATAAGTGCTTTTAACACATTATATTTCGTTGCGTTATCTAGATCACTTGGACAAATGTTATCAAAACGAAAAGTTACATTACAAGGTTTTTTTTAACAATATAAACCATTCGAGTTTTATTTCAAAAACAATTTATAATATGGGTTTACATAAACAAATGTTTTGAGTTAAGATTCATGGCATCGAGGTTTTATAATCTATAACTAATCTGCTTTGACTTGGTTATTTCAATTTACAATATAAACATTTTACAAAACTTGGTTTTCTAAATATCAATAAACAAAGTTGTTCGAATTATTTTCAACCTGTAAACGAGCCATGAATCCGACACTCACATAAACCTATGTACTCGCCGGCATTTTTATGCTGACGTATTTTTACATATGTTTCAGGTACCTTATTTGATGATGTTTGATAATGATATTGGTGCATACTCACATAGGAATGGACGAGGCCTTAGTGACTTAATAACAATGAAAGTCAATTTGTTCATGTTTTGTTTCTAATTTCAATACAATGTAATAAACTTAATTCAATAAAACGAAACTTTAAACCATGTGTTGTGAAATAATGATTCTGTTACGACACTCCATGACGTTTCTGCCGCGGTTTGTTGTTTTAACGCGGTCGGGGTGTGACATATAGTGTGGAGAGGAGTGGAGGCGGAGTGCACTCGGATCGGATGGTGACTCGATTTAGTGGCCATCCGATCGGTTGGTCATCCGATCGGATGATCAGATGGTCATCTGATCGGATTGCCACTCGGTCAATCCCATCTTTCCGTTTTACCGTCTTTGATTCGATTCACGAGTTACATTAAGCATTGCGTATTTTTGGGTAATAGTATAACTAGATTATTGCAATAACACAAAACTTTTCAAAGTTTCACAGTTTCCACCAGTGACAAGACTCCAGTCCCTCGTTCAACAAGGTCTCAAGTTTCACGAGCCTCGAGAGTCAAGCACCAAACTATCAAGAATTAGGCATTCCAAGTATCTAGAATTAATCATTCCAAGTATGTAGATTTAGACATTCAAAGTATTTAGATTTAGACATTCCAAGTATTTAGATTTAGGCATTTCAAGTATCTAGTATATAGCATAAACTTCACCAAGTATCAAAAGTATTAATGTATGCATAGTTCAGGGACTAAAATTGACAATATCTAAAAGTCTAGGGATGCAGGTGTTACAACTGATGGCCGAAGCTTAAAAGCGATGTTGCTGTTTACGTTGGAAAGTGCCGAACCTGTGCTAAGGTTAAGGCCGAATATCAGAAACCGTCTGGTCTACTTCAACAACCCGAGATACCCATGTGGAAGTGGGAGCAAATCTCAATGGACTTCATAACCAAATTACCCAGGACCCCTCGAGGGCAGGATATGATATGGGTGATAGTGGATCGATTGACGAAGTCTGCGCATTTCCTACCGATCCGAGAGAAGGATAGCACTGGAAAGCTTGCTGAGCTATATCTTAAGGAAATTGTGGCACGTCATGGAGTGCCCATTTCGATTATTTCAGACAGAGATGGGCGTTTCGTATCAAGGATCTGGCAATCCTTCCAGGAGGCTTTTGGATCTCAGCTAGATCTAAGCACGACCTTCCATCCGCAAATAGATGGCCAGAGCGAACAGACCATACAAACACTTGAGGATATGCTTCGCACATGTATTATGGATCTAGGCGGCAGCTGGGATACTCGTCTACCTTTAGCTGAGTTTTCCTATAATAACAGCTACCATACAAGCATAAAAGCCGCACCGTTCGAAGATCTATATGGCCGCAAGTGCCTCTCGCCTTTGTGTTGGGCAGACACTGGAGACAAACAGTTGATTGGTCCTGAACTTGTTCATGAGACAATCGACAATATTATACAAATTCGAGAGCGCATTAAGGCGGCTCCTGATCAACAAAAGAGCTACGCTGATAGAAGACGAAAACCCTTAGAATTCGAGGTGGGAGACAAAGTTTTGTTGAAGGTCTCACCTTGGAAAGGTGTAGCAAGGTTCGAAAAACGTGGAAAGTTAAATCCACGATATATTGGACCATTCAAGATCTTGGAAAGAATTGGTACCGTGGTGTACAAATTAGAGTTACCGGAAGAATTTAATGGTGTACATGATATATTCCATGTGTCAAACCTTAAAAAGAGTTCAACTCAAGAAATAGTTATCATCCCTGCAGATGAGGTGCATATCGACGACACACTCCGATTTACAGAACAACCTTTTGAGGTGACGGATTGGAAGATCCATAAAACAAGGAGAAGTCGTATTAAGCTTGTCAAAGTACGTTGAAACTCTAAGCACGGACCCGAGTACACGTGGGAACGTGAAGACCGGTTCAAAGCCAAGTACCCCCATTTGTTCGAGAAAGCTCCTGCAGGAGATAACTCAGCCTGAATTTTGGGACGAAATTCTTTTAACGGGGGGAGACTGTGACAACCGGCCCAAAACCGGTAATTTCCGTAGAGTCTAATTATTATTTAATATCTACAATTATGTGCTTAAATGTCAACATTGTCTGATTACATGCTATACATGTGAGTTCATGCACGTTTTATACTTCAGATATTGCTTTATGCATTACTTTTAGCGTTGCGTTACAAAGACTAGTAAACTCACAGGTAAGACACGCTGTGTCAGCAATTCTACATAAAGTAGTCAGATAATGGAATTAGGGCCTAGGAATAAGTCCAACATCTAAAATACATTAAAACCCAAGTGTTGATACAAGGGTTAACATATAAACTTTCCGGAAGCTAAACTATGCACTAAAAAGCACCCGAAACGCACTTTAATTGCAGAATTCAGCATAAATCAGCACTAATTCAGCTATAATCAGCTATTTAACACATTATTATCATGCAAAAATTATGTTTTATTGTCCATAATAACTTACAAAGTGTCGGGAATTAAAACTGCCACAAAAGGTCCAAAATAACGAACCGAACAACCGGACAATAACCGGGACATCAAAATTTGACTAGAAGTAATGTTTTTATGATATTAAACTAGTATTGATGCTAGAACACCTTAAAAATCATAAAAACACCTAAACACACTTAAACTAACGTAAACCCCCTCGTTTGCATTTTAAACCTTTAACTTCCCAAATTTTACACTTTACCCCCCCCCCCCTAACCATAACCGGCCCCATGGGCCCCACATGACTATTATTACTTTATGTAACCATGTTCCCTAACTAGTGAGCAAAGATATCTAAAGAAGATCTATATGTTGGAACTTTTTCTTATAAGAACCTAAAGGTAGTAAGTATTGTCCATTAATTCTCAAATCACTTCATATTCTTCCCCTGTGCCCTCCTTGTTCATGGCTCACCACTCCCACAAACATCCCACCATTTTCAAGCTCCAAGCTCACAATCCAAGCTTACTAGAAGGTGTATGGATGCCATTTATGAAGATGTATGGTGCTAGAAGTGGAAGGACCATCTTGTGGAGCTTTTAACCTCTCATTTTCTTCCTTGATCATCATCTTCATTCTTGTGCCACTTCCCTAGCCATTAGAGCTAGTAGTAAGCTTCTTGATGTAAGTCATGGTTATGTTATGTACAAGTTTCACCATCTAAACAACTTAACTTCTAATGTTAAAAATGAGAAGATCTAACATATTTATGAAGAAAATAAGTGATTACATGGATTTTTGGTGTATGTAATGATGTTGTTGATGTTATATCTTGTGTTTATTATTAGATCAAGTATGTTAAAGCTTGGATCTACCAAGTTTAAGCATGGATCTTGACGGATCCATGGTTAAACTTGAAGGTGAACATATGAAGCATAATGTGAACTTAACATATGAATTATTATGCATAAACTTGTAATTTTGAAGTAATAAAGTGTGTGTAGAACTAATTTTTGAAACTAAATTTCATGGAAAGTTTGTTAAAAATTTAACATAAAGCTTATTTTTGAAAGATCTAAAGTTATTAAGCATGGATCTTGAAAGATCCATGGTTAAACATGATGTTAAAAATAATGACCTTTCTAATAAACATAAAAGTGGTTTTAGAACATGATTAACAAATTTTAAAGACCATTAAACTCATGGATGAGTTGGTTAGTAAAATAAAGTTTCATAAAAGTTTGCTTAAAATACTCAAGAAGACTTATTTTTGGAAAGATCATCTTATGTAAAGTGTAGATCTAAAAGACTACACATTTTTAACAAGAAACAAGTTCACCATGATGTTTCATATGTAAAAATTAGTGTATGTTGTGATTATTATTGTTGAAAATTGTTTTTGGTGTTGAAAAGAAAATAAACACATGTTTTGAAAACATGGGAAACCTCCAATTTTAGGAGAAACTATGTCAAAATTTTTATAAAATTTTGACACTTAGAAAAATATAGGTTTTGGTGAAACTTATTCCCTAAAAATTCACCTAAAAATATTTACCAAGGTTTCCCTAATTTTTGTTAAAATTACAAGTCAAGAAATGGTGATTTCTTTAAGTTAAAATTAAAATTAAGTATGTATATTTTTAGGGAAGATATATATCTATTTAGTGATCACCACATTTTGTTCTAAGTGTATATTATGTGTATTATATGTAGTAGTGTATTAGGACTTGAAAATACACTAAATACTCCCAAGGAGTATGAATACAAAAATACACATACAAATACATAGGAATATATAAGTATACAAGTATACAAAAATTCCTCACAAGAAAATACATGGACAAATACAAGAAAATATATTTATGAAAATATATTTCGTAGCATATTATTAAACTTGGACAATATATGGATATTATGGACTTAAATATATATTTTTGGACAAATATATAACCTATACCAATTATTGGAATTTATACAAAAATCGGGTGGATAACAAGAATAACCATATATATATTTTATAACATGACAATATATATATATATATATATATATATATATATATATATATATATATATATATATATATATACTTCATACAAGTCTTAAAAATATGTTATTTTTAAGAAATATGATTCCGGAAAGTAATAAAAATCAAAGTATTGATTTTTGGAGAAAAATACAAGTATACTTTCCTAAGAATACTTGTACCAAAATTAATATTGAGAATATTATTTCACAAAATATTTATATTTATTTTTGGGAAAATAATATAAGTAACTCACTTGAAAAGTTAAAAATATAATTTATTTTTAACAACTTATTACCTCGAAAAGTCTACATGAACGTATAAAGAACAAATACATAAGCTAAGGATTGTGACTTGTACTTGTGTGATACAAGTCTTTTGACTAACATTAATAGAACATGTATAGGTCACGACGCTATAAAACCAACCGGTGAAGTTTGCGGCGCAGGATACGCAAAGTTGTGAGTTCATGTCCCCACTTTTAAACTTTTACTTGTTTTCTAAACTTGGGGAAAATACATGTGTTATGGTATGTTGAATACAAAAAATAAGGAATGATACTTTAGATCATGTCACGAATAGGGTGCCATAAGCACCATTAATCAGTTACATACCAAGACCGGGGAACAAAAAGTTAGATCTAATTGCTTTCAGACAACCACACTCTTGGCCACTCTTTTACCAAACAGTGCTTTTGTGTCTCTAGTCGTGAATCGACAGTCGTGGATCGACAAGTAAAAATGCCTATGGTTTGGATGCTTCCAATGTCGTTAGATATGTTAGTGGCCTCACGAACCATTAGCGATCTCGTATTCCTTATATTTACAGAAATAATTGTTTCATACAATAACATACCATGTTTTCTACAGCGAATGCTTAAATGTTTTCACAAAACTACATGAATTCACACCAACATTATGTTGACGATTTTCCAAAACACACATGTATTTCAGGTAACTAAAGTGGATGTACGTGCGGTCTCACCCTTGCTCAAGAATGTCGTTTGTGTTTTTAGTTACTATGTGTCAAGACTCCTATGCCCGTTTTGTTGGGTTTGGTTGTTATGTCCCATCCTATGTGGTGATATAAGGATCAAAACCTTTATGATGTCTTTTAAATAAAGTTGTAAACTTTTCAGAAAATGTTTTATGCTGTGATGTAAACTCTAGACTTAACTTATTTTTTCGATTATGTAATGTTAATGGCATTTGGAGTTATTTTATGATCATGTAGTATGTTTACCATTCGTATGCAATGAGAACCTTTCAGGATCACACCTCATGCTTCCGCCTTAGAAAGGGGTGTGACACGTTAAAATAGGTCAATACAAATAGTGTAAAGGTGTGACAACTGGCACAAACCGGTAATTTCCGCACACTTTAATCATTATTTAATGATTGCAAATATGTGCTTAATTGTCAGCAATGTCTGAACACATGATTAAACAAGTGAATTCATGCATGTTGTATACTACAAAATATTGCTTTATGCATAAACGAGAGCGTTGCGTCAAAAATACTAGTAAACTCACCGGTAAGACACTATGTGTCAACGGAACTGCAGAAAGCAGCCGGACAATAAAAATTGGAGCCTAGGTGTAGGTCCTACAACAAGAATGCATTAAAACCCAAGAGTACATACAAGGGTTAATATATATGCAATACGAAAGCAAATATAAGCACTAAAAAGCACCCGAAACGCACTTTAAGTGCATAATTTATATAATTCAGCAATAAATCAGCATTTAGACATATAAATATTATGCAGAAATGTCGTTTTATTATCCAGAATATTTCCCTAAGTGTTGGGAATTGAAAGAGTACAAGAAAGGTACTTAAACGACCCTAAAAAGTGTGATTTAGCACTTTAACGAATCGGTATCTAACCGAACAACCGGACAATACCCGGAACACCAAAATAATGCTAGAAGCATTGTTTTTATTTTTCTAAGCTAGTTAGGGTCCCCGAACACCCTAACGCACTATATTATAACATTACACAATTAACACTAATTTCTAACACTTGGAAAGTAACTAGTTTAAGTAACTAGTAATTGAAATCAAACTAGCACCCCCCCCCCCCCTTGTTGGACGGTTGGGAAACAAGGATACCACATGGGATTTCTTTGTTATATATTAATGGATCTTGTCTCCCCATCATGGACATATTACACAATGAGTATTAAGGAATTAGTGGTTTATAAGATGGACTAGAAGGTCTTAAATCTCATAACTCCACTTCATCATCAACAACACACACACCCTCCTCTCTCTCTCAAAGGCTACGGCCAAACACCCCTTGAACACACAACCATTTCCAAGCTTTGATCTCGCCATTCCAAGTCCATACAAGTGTCGAGGATCTCGTATTAGGAAGCTTGGAGCAAACGGAGTTCGAAGGACCTCTTTATCTAGCTTTTATCCACCTCTTTTGCGCATAGATTCTTCCCTAGCCTCGAGCTAGAGGTATAATGCTTAAAACTCATATTTGAACTAAACTAAAGTGGTTAAAAGGATTTTTATCGGATAAAACTCGTTAACATGCAAGATGATGCTTTAAAGTCTACTTAAAACACTAAAAATGGTGGTTAATAGCACATAAGTTGTGTAAATGATGTAGTATTTGAAATGTATGATTATTAAGACCCGATCTATGATTGTGGTAGCTCGGATCACCATTTAACCCAATGTAGTCATGTTCTTGGATCATGACATAAGGTTATGTTAGAAGATATAAGGGTTAAAAGGTGAAACTCTACCACACATGAAACATGAACTTGTGTAAAAGTATTTTTACTTGCAAAATATTGTTCAAAACTAGTAGATCTAAAGATCTACAAGTGGTTTTTCAGAAGAACCAAGCAAAAATATTAGTCTTGTTTAAAACCCGGATCTTATCCGAACTAAAAGCATTTTTAGTAAATAAACAAGTGTGTAGACACTTGTGTCACAAGAAAATTTAACAAAGAAGTATTTTTGCGAATCTTGACTAGAAGTTGTGAAACTTCATATTCTTTAAAAATAAAGTTTTTAAGAAATTAAACTTATTTTTAAAGATAACAAGACTTACTAAATGTGCTAGTAAGATACTACACAATTTTGGTAAATATCCAAGTTCAAGAAGTGGGGAAAAGTAGTGATTATTGTTGATAATTGTTGTTGACGATTATTGATGATTGATGATGATTTAAAAGAAAATAAACACACGTTTTGAAAACGTGGGAAACCTCCATTTTTAGGGGAAACTCTGTCAAAATTTTTATAAATTTTTACACTTAGAAAAATATAAGTTTTTGAGAAACTTATTCCCTAAAAATGTATTTAAAAGTATTACCAAGGTTTCCCTAATTTTTGGTGATGAGAAATGGTGAGTTTTTAAGAATAAAAATGGATATTAAGTATATATTTTTGAAAGAAAAATATATATTATTTGATCACCAACTTTTGTGCTAAGTGTATAAAGTATGTGTTATAAGTGCTAGTGTATTAAGACTTAAAAATACACAAAATACTCATGAGGAGTATAAACATAAAAATACACATATAACATACAAGATACATAATTCGGGTGCAAAGTGCAAAACAAGAGATACTTATATTAACTTTAGAGAAAATAATATAAGTAAGATACGTAGTTAAAAATATAGAATATTTTTAACACAAGAATATATACACAAAAGAGAGTGACTGTACTTGTGCGACGCAAGTCTAGTGACTAACGTTAAGAAAACGCGTATAGGTTACGACGTTAATTAAGCAAATCCGGTGAAGTTTACGACGCAAGGAACGCAAAGTTGTGAGTTCATGCTCCCCCTTTTCTTTTAACTGTTTTCAGTTTTTATAACTTCGGGGGTGAAATACATGTACAAATGTACAAAATTTATAATTGGTATGATATAAATACAAGAAGTACACTTGGTGAGAACGAGAACCAAGTGTGACGAAATATAAACACAAGAAGTACACTTGGTGAGAACGAGAACCAAGTGTGACGAAATATAAGAATATGAGAAGCGCACTTGGTGAGAACGAGAACCAAGTAAGAGGCGCTATGAGAAATGATAACAAGAAACGCGCTTGGTGAGAACGAGAACCAAGTAGGATGCGTTATGAGAAATAGTGTCACGAATAGGGTACAGAAGCACCATTAATCGTGTACATACTTAGACCGCAGAACAAAAGGTTAGATCTAACGGGTGCCTGGCAGCCACACACTCGGTCGGGGCGAGAATCGAGTAGTGCTTTTGTGTCTCAGAATATACCAATTAAATGCCTTAGGTTTGGTGACTTCCTATGTCGTGCCACATGTTAATGGCTTTGCAACCCATTAACAATCTGATATTTACAGAAATACTGTATTTACATAAAATTCATACCATACTAAAATTGATATATAACTTGAAGTACGTGGGGTACTCAAGAAGATTGAATTATACTTGAAGTACGTGGGGTACTCAAGAAAATGAGAATTATACTTGAGTACGTGGGGTACTCAAGAAGAAATTGAATTATACATGTGTACGTGGTGTACACATGAAACTGAATTTATATATGAAAACTTGATTTACTCACAAACTATGTTTTCATACAAAGTATACAAACATGAAATACAAAACTGCATGAATTCACACCAACATTATGTTGACGTTTTTCCAAAACTCACATGTATTTCATGTAACTAGGATGGATGTGCGCGTGGTCTTACTCATGCTCGTGGATGTCGCTTTGTTTATCTTTAAATAAAGTCGTGACTTTTAAGACAATATGTTATCTAGTGTTGTAAACACTTGACATATGTTTTTGGTAATGTAATATTTGAAGTTATTTTTGAGCATGTAGTATGTTTACTCTTCGTATGCAATGAGAACCTTTCATGATCACACCTCGTGCTTCCGCCGCAGAAAGGGGTGTGACAGATTGGTATCAGAGCTGCGATTGTAGTGAACCAGGATTCCTTCTCGAGTCTAGTCTACAATCTCTAGGATCCTTTCACGAAAAACAATTTTTCAAAGAGTTTTCATTGCATAAAACGTCCCGCGACATCTACTACCTGAAACTGTCTACATGAGTCTAGAAAAGACACTACGAGACTTAGAGTGCACTTGAGTAGCACTTGTCGTTGACTATAAATTACTTGCAATTATGTGTGCTAATTAGCATGTACTAGAAGTAGAATGTCACAAGTATATGTGACTTTACCTGAAAGCAATGGCCTACCAGAAGGAAGAGACACGAGGATGAAACGAACTGTGCGGACTGTGCAAGGAGTTACGTAATTATGGATGCATACGTAATTATGGAATTCAATGCACAGAAACCACAGCAAGTCTTGTCACGTGTGGATTCCCTCAGTGCAAGCCTACTAAGTACTCTGCTAGAGTAATAATTGTTTGATGTCACTTATGTGATATATACCTGTGAATATATATATACTACTACTGCCTAGTAGGACGATATCAAACAAATGCCTAACCCTGTTGTGTTATGTTCTATCAGAACATGGCACCCAGGAAAGCTGTGAATGCTCGCAATGACGATCAACCTCCTCCTCCCCCACTGCCAAGAACTGCTGATGAGCTGAACGCTCTACTGGAGGAAAGGATCTCCGCTGCTATCGCCCAGTACGAGGCGAACCGAACTCAAGACAGTGGAGGACCAAGCAACGCTAGGCGTAATGGGAATGGAGATTCGTCTGGAGGCAATGCAGCTCAAGGCTGCACTTTCAAGCAGTTCCTCGACTGCAAGCCGATGAACTATGATGGCACAGGAGGTGCAGTAGCATTTGTGCGCTGGACGGAGAAGACTGAAGCTACCTTCCGCATGAGCAAGTGTACCGCGGATCAACAAGTCACTTTTGCTACTGGGTTATTCGTCGATGAAGCTCTGACCTGGTGGAGCCTGCAGGCCGAAACTTTGGGTGATGATTCCGCTTATGGCCTAACTTAGGAGGAACTGAAGGAAAGGATGAGAGAGAAGTACTGCTCTCGTGCGGAACTCCAAAGGCTGGAAACAGAGTTCTGGCACTTGACTATGGAAGGTGCTGACATCAATGGTTACACTCGAAGGTTCCACGATTTGTCCAGAGTGCTTCCCTACATGGTGACTCCTGAATTTAAGCGTGTGGGACGCTACATTTGGGGATTGGCCTCAGAGTTTCGTGGCATGGTGACGTCGACCAAACCACAAACAATCACCGAGGCTGTAACTCTGGCTGTCAGCCTGACTGAAGATTGTGTTCGTATGAAGAAGCTATCACTGAACCCAACAGAAAAGACCGAGACACATGCTGAGTCGTCCAGTGACAAAAAGAGAAAGCATACAAGTTTGAACCAAGCAATTCTCAACAACAAGGGTTTCAGCAAGAAGCGTGACACTAATCCGCCTCAGGAGGCGAATACCCATGCAACCAAAGCATACCAAGGCTCCATGCCTAGATGCCAAAAATGTAAGTATCATCATGATGGAGCTTGTCGCATTCCAAGGAGCGACAAATGTGGCAAATTGGGTCATCAAACAGAAGACTGTTGGGGAAAAGGAAAGAACCGAAACGGGAATGGTGTTGTTAACAAGAATGGTAACGGGAAAGGGCAAGGATGCTTCAAGTGTGGAAGCAATGATCACTTCATGAAGAACTGCCCAGAGAGAAACAACGCTCCGGCTCGAGCATTTGTGATTGGAGCAAGAGACGCACGCGAGGACCCTAACGTGGTCACCGGTACGTTTCTCATTAACAATCACTTTGCATCCATATTATTCGACACTGGCGCCGATTATAGCTTCATGTCTGTGGAATTTAAACGCATACTTGGAATAGAATCTAGTAGATTAGAAATTCCTTATTCCATAGAACTAGCCAATGGTAAACTTGTTGAATCGGGCGAAGTTGTTAAAGGCTGCACACTAGAACTTGGTGAACGAAGATTTAGCATCGACCTCCTACCTATTCAATTGGGTAGCTTCGATGTAGTGGTCGGGATGGACTGGTTGTCCAAGAACAAAGCTGAAGTCATTTGTCATGAGAAAATCATTCGCATCCCTCTGACGAATGATGAAACTCTCATCGTACATGGAGAAAGACGAAACGCGCCTCTACGAATCATCAATTGTATGAAGGCACAGAAGTGCTTAAGGAAAGGATGTGCTGCTTTCCTAGCACACGTTGTAGATAAGAAGGCTGCGGAGCCAAAACTTGAAGACATTCTTGTGGTGAAGGAATTTCCTGATGTGTTCCCTGAAGATCTGCCAGGACTACCTCCGCAACGACAAGTCGAATTCCGTATAGACTTGGTTCCAGGAGCTGCTCCTGTAGCCAAGGCACCCTATCGACTTGCACCATCCGAAATGCATGAGTTATCTACACAACTCCAGGAGTTGTTGGATAAAGGATTCATAAGGCCAAGCTTCTCACCTTGGGGAGCTCCAGTATTGTTTGTGAAGAAGAAGGATGGATCACTGCGGATGTGTATCGATTACAGGGAACTGAACAAGCTCACAATCAAGAATCGGTATCCGCTACCGAGGATTGATGACTTGTTTGATCAACTGCAAGGATCAAGCTACTATTCCAAGATCGATCTTCGATCTGGATACCATCAGCTGAGAATCCAAGATGAAAGCGTGCCAAAGACTGCATTCAGAACACGCTATGGGCACTACGAATTTCTTGTGATGCCGTTTGGATTGACGAACGCGCCAGCGGTCTTTATGGACCTAATGAACCGCGTATGCAAACCATATCTCGATAAATTCGTGATTGTATTTATCGATGATATCCTGATTTACTCGCGAACGAAAGAAGAACATGAGCAACATCTTAGAACCATCTTGGAGCTACTGAAGAAAGAGAAACTTTATGCAAAGTTCTCGAAATGCGAATTCTGGATTCGCGAAGTGCAATTTCTTGGTCACGTGGTGAATGAGAAGGGCATTCATGTAGACCCGTCCAAGATTGAAACAATAAAGGATTGGGAAACTCCCAAGACCCCAACCGAAGTCCGTCAATTTTTGGGCTTAGCGGGCTACTATCGGCGATTCATTGAGAATTTCTCGAGGATAGCTCAACCGCTAACGACCCTTACTCAGAAAGACAAGAAATACGACTGGGGTCACAAACAGGAAGAAGCCTTTCAGCTACTTAAGAACAAGCTCTGCGATGCACCGATACTATCGTTACCCGAAGGCACTGAAGACTTCGTGGTATACTGCGACGCCTCACGACAAGGCTTGGGTTGCGTGCTCATGCAACGTCAAAAAGTCATCGCTTATGCTTCAAGACAACTGAAGGTTCACGAGAGAAATTACACCACTCACGACCTGGAGCTGGGCGCAGTGGTATTCGCTTTAAAGATTTGGCGACATTACTTATATGGTACTCGATGTACAATCTTCACAGATCACAAAAGCTTACAACACATATTTGATCAGAAGGAATTGAATATGCACCAGCGACGTTGGGTCGAGCTGCTGAATGATTATGATTGTGAGATTAAGTACCATCCTGGAAAGGCGAACGTTGAAGCGGACGCGTTGAGCCGAAAAGAAAGGGTTAAGACCCTAAGGGTTCGAGCATTGGAAATGACGATTCGAACGAACCTCACTGCACGCATTCGAGATGCACAACAAGAAGCTCTTAAAGAAGAGAATCGTAAAGCTGAATACCTCCGGGGTATGCTTAAATACATGGCGCCAAATGAAGAGGGAGCCTTATACTTTAAAAAGCGCATTTGGGTTCCGCTCTATGGTGGCCTACGAGAAGTCATCCTTGATGAAGCGCACAAGTCAAGATACTCGATCCACCCAGGGTCGGACAAGATGTATCAAGACTTGAAAGAATATTATTGGTGGCCGAGACTCAAGAGCGACGTTGCTGTCTATGTTGGAAAATGCCTAACCTGTGCTAAGGTTAAGGCAGAATATCAGAAACCGTCCGGCCTACTACAACAACCAGAGGTTCCCGTGTGGAAGTGGGAACAAATCTCGATGGACTTCATAACGAAATTACCCAGGACCCCGAGAGGGCACGATATGATATGGGTAATAGTTGATCGATTGACGAAGTCTGTGCATTTCCTACCAATCCGAGAGAAGGATAGCACTGGAAATCTTGCAGAGATATACTTAAGAGAAATTGTGGCACGTCATGGAGTGCCAATCTCAATCATTTCAGACAGAGATAGACGCTTTGTCTCAAGAATCTGGCAATCATTTCAGGAAGCCTTTGGATCTCAGTTAGATCTGAGCACGGCATTCCATCCGCAAACAGACGGCCAGAGCGAACGGACTATACAAACGTTAGAAGATATGCTTCGCGCATGTGTCATGGATCTAGGCGGCAGCTGGGATACTCATCTACCTTTAGTTGAGTTTTCCTACAATAACAGTTATCATACAAGCATAAAAGCCGCGCCGTTCGAAGCTTTGTATGGCCGCAAATGCCGATCGCCCTTATGTTGGGTAGATGCCGGAGATAAACGTATGGTTGGTCCTGAACTTGTACAAGAGACAACCGACAAGATTGCGCAGATCCGAGAGCGCATTAAGGTGGCTCGAGAGCGACAAAAGAGCTACGCTGATCCAAATAGAAAATCGGTAGATTTCAAGGTGGGAGACAAAGTGTTGTTAAAAGTCTCACCATGGAAGGGCGTAGTCAGATTTGGAAAGCGTGGAAAGCTGAATCCACGATACATCGGACCATTCAGAATATTGAAAAGAATTGGTACCGTGGCATACAAGTTGGAGTTACCGGAAGAACTTAATGGAGTACATGATACGTTTCATGTATCCAACCTGAAGAAGAGTCCAACGCAAGAAAACGTGATCATCCCGATGGATGAAGTGCATATTGATGAAGCCCTCCGATTTACAGAGCAACCCGTTGAGGTTACCGACTGGAAAGTCAACAAGACCAGGAGGAGCAGTGTGAAGCTTGTCAAAGTACGTTGGAGCTCTAAGCACGGACCCGAGTATACATGGGAACGTGAAGACCAGTTCAAGAAAAAGTATCCCCACCTATTCAAGAAGACTCCAGCGAGAGTGAGTTCAGTCTGAATTTCGGGACGAAATTCTTTTAACGGGGGGAGACTGTGACAACTGGCACAAACCGGTAATTTCCGCACACTTTAATCATTATTTAATGATTGCAAATATGTGCTTAATTGTCAGCAATGTCTGAACACATGATTAAACAAGTGAATTAATGAATGTTGTATACTACAAAATATTGCTTTATGCATAAACGAGAGCGTTGCGTCAAAAATACTAGTAAACTCACCGGTAAGACACTATGTGTCAACGGAACTGTAGAAAGCAGCCGGACAATAAAAATTGGAGCCTAGGTGTAGATCCGACAACAAGAATGCATTAAAACCCAAGAGTACATACAAGGGTTAATATATATGCAATACGAAAGCAAATATAAGCACTAAAAAGCACCCGAAACGCACTTTAAGTGCATAATTTATATAATTCAGCAATAAATCAGCATTTAGACATATAAATATTATGCAGAAATGTCGTTTTATTATCCAGAATATTTCCCTAAGTGTTGGGAATTGAAAGAGTACAAGAAAGGTACTTAAACGACCCTAAAAAGTGTGATTTAGCACTTTAACGAATCGGTATCTAACCGAACAACCGGACAATACCCGGAACACCAAAATAATGCTAGAAGCATTGTTTTTATTTTTCTAAGCTAGTTAGGGTCCCCGAACACCCTAACGCACTATATTATAACATTACACAATTAACACTAATTTCTAACACTTGGAAAGTAACTAGTTTAAGTAACTAGTAATTGAAATCAAACTAGCACCCCCCCCCCCCCCCTTGTTGGACGGTTGGGAAACAAGGATACCACATGGGATTTCTTTGTTATATATTAATGGATCTTGTCTCCCCATCATGGACATATTACACAATGAGTATTAAGGAATTAGTGGTTTATAAGATGGACTAGAAGGTCTTAAATCTCATAACTCCACTTCATCATCAACAACACACACACCCTCCTCTCTCTCTCAAAGGCTACGGCCAAACACCCCTTGAACACACAACCATTCCAAGCTTTGATCTCGCCATTCCAAGTCCATACAAGTGTCGAGGATCTCGTATTAGGAAGCTTGGAGCAAACGGAGTTCGAAGGACCTCTTTATCTAGCTTTTATCCACCTCTTTTGCGCATAGATTCTTCCCTAGCCTCGAGCTAGAGGTATAATGCTTAAAACTCATATTTGAACTAAACTAAAGTGGTTAAATGGATTTTTATCGGATAAAACTCGTTAACATGCAAGATGATGCTTTAAAGTCTACTTAAAACACTAAAAATGGTGGTTAATAGCACATAAGTTGTGTAAATGATGTAGTATTTGAAATGTATGATTATTGAGACCCGATCTATGATTGTGGTAGCTCGGATCACCATTTAACCCAATGTAGTCATGTTCTTGGATCATGACATAAGGTTATGTTAGAAGATATAAGGGTTAAAAGGTGAAACTCTACCACACATGAAACATGAACTTGTGTAAAAGTATTTTTACTTGCAAAATATTGTTCAAAACTAGTAGATCTAAAGATCTACAAGTGGTTTTTCAGAAGAACCAAGCAAAAATATTAGTCTTGTTTAAAACCCGGATCTTATCCGAACTAAAAGCATTTTTAGTAAATAAACAAGTGTGTAGACACTTGTGTCACAAGAAAATTTAACAAAGAAGTATTTTTGCGAATCTTGACTAGAAGTTGTGAAACTTCATATTCTTTAAAAATAAAGTTTTTAAGAAATTAAACTTATTTTTAAAGATAACAAGACTTACTAAATGTGCTAGTAAGATACTACACAATTTTGGTAAATATCCAAGTTCATGAAGTGGGGAAAAGTAGTGATTATTGTTGATAATTGTTGTTGATGATTATTGATGATTGATGATGATTTAAAAGAAAATAAACACACGTTTTGAAAACGTGGGAAACCTCCATTTTTAGGGGAAACTCTGTCAAAATTTTTATAAATTTTTACACTTAGAAAAATATAAGTTTTTGAGAAACTTATGTGACAACTGGCCCAAACCGGTAATTTCCGTACACATTAATTATTGCTTAATGACTGCAATTATGGGTTTAATTGTCAGCAATGTCTGAACACATGATTAAACAAGTGAATTCATGCACGTTGTATACTACAAAATATTGCTTTATGCATAAACGAGAGCGTTGCGTCGGAATAATAGTAAACTCACCGGTAAGACACTATGTGTCAACGGAACTGCAGAAAGCAGCCAGACAATAAAATTGGAACCTAGGTGTAGGTCCGACAACAAGAATGCATTAAAACCCAAGAGTACATACAAGGGTTAATGTATATGCAATACGAAAGCAAAAATAAGCACTAAAAAGCACCCGAAACGCACTTTAAGTGCAGAATTTATACAATTCAGCAATAATTCAGCATTTAAACATATGAATGTTGTGCAGAAATGTCGTTTTATTATCCAGAATATTTCCCTAAGTGTTGGGAATTGAAAGAGTACAAGAAAGGTACTTAAACGACACTAAAAAGTGTAATTTAGCTCTTTAACGAATCGGTATGTAACCGAACGACCGGACTATACCCGGAATATGAAAATATTGTTATTTTCATTATTTATTTTTTTCTGAGACAGTTAGGGTCCCTGAATACCCTAACACCCGTTATAACACGCTACACACCACTAACCAAGTTAACTACTTAACTAACCTACTTATCTTAACTAGTAGTTAACTAACTACTTGGAAACAAACTAGAACCCCCCCCCCCCCAACCGGATTTGGACATGTGGTACACCCCCATGATTTTATTTATTTGTTTAGTAGATATGGTTGGATATCTTGAAGACATATGGACCATAGGGTAACCAAATGTTGGAAACTTGTATTTATAACCCACTAGACCTTCACACTACCCATCACCTTCAACATTCAACAAAATTCTTCTCCTCCCACCCTTAAAAGCTACGGCCAACACCCCTTAGAACATCATCAATTTTTCTAGCAACTTTCCAAGTATTCTAAGGTGATATTAAGGTGTAAGAAGGTCATTAACGAAGCTCGGTGCAAGCGGATCTTGAAGGACCTTCTTCATTTGCTTTTATCCACTCAATTTGTGCTTAGAATCTTCCCTAGCCTTGAGCTAGAGGTATAACACTTAGAACTCGTATTTAAACTTATCTAAAGTGGTTAAAAGGATTTGTGTTGGTTAAATCTCGTTAAAATGCGAAAAGATGCACAAAAGTCTACTAAAAGCATGAAAAATGATGGTTAATAGCACATAAGTTGTGTAAAAGTTGTAGTATTTGAAATATATGGTTATCTAGACCCGATCTATGATGTGGTAGCTCGGATCATCGTTTAACCCGGTTTGGTAAGATCATGGATCTTAACATAAAGCTATTTTAGAAGTAACAAGGGTTAAAAGGTGAAACCCTACCACACATAAACCATGAACTTGTGTAAACATGTTTTAACTTGTACAATAGTGTTTAAAACTAGTAGATCTACGTATCTACAAGCGGTATTTTCAAAGGACCAAGTGTCCAAGAAATCACATGTTCTAAACCGGATCTTACACAAACAAAAGTGGTTTTTGTGAACAAACAAGTGTATGGATACTTGTGTAACAAAAGCTTTAACAAAGAAATAATTTTCGTAAAAACTGACTAGAAGTTGTAAAACTTCATATTCTTTAAAAATAAAGTTTTTAAGAAATTAAACTTATTTTTAAAGATAACAAGACTCACTAAATGTGCTAGTAAGTTACTACGCATTTTTGTAAATACTCAAGTTCATGAAATTAGTGATTATTGTTGACGATTATTGTTGATAATTGTTGTTGATGATTGATAATGATTTAAAAGAAAATAAACACACGTTTTGAAAACGTGGGAAACCTCCATTTTTAGGGGAAACTCTGTCAAAATTTTTATAAATTTTGACACTTAGAAAAATATAAGTTTTTGAGAAACTTATTCCCTAAAAATGTGTTTAGAAGTATTACTAAGGTTTCCCTAATTTTTGGTGATAAGAAATGAGGATTTCTTCAAGAATAAAAATGGATATTATGTATATATATTTTTGAGAGAGAAATATATATTATTTTATCACCAATTTTTGTGCTAAGTGTATATAGTATGTGTTATACGTACTAGTGTATTAAGACTTAAAAATACACTAAATACTCGTGAGGGGTATAAACATAAAAATACACATACAAATTACAAGATACATAATTCGGGTGCAAAGTGCAAAACACAAAAGACTTATATTTATTTTTGGAGAAAATAATATAAGTAAAACACGTAGTTAAAAATGTAGAACATTTTTAACACAAGAATATATACAAAAGAGAGTGACTGTACTTGTGCGACGCAAGTCTAGTGACTAACGTTAAGAAAACGCGTATAGGTTACGACGTTAATTAAGCAAACCCGGTGGAGTTTACGACGCTAGGAACGCAAAGTTGTGAGTTCATGCTCCCCCTTTTCTCTTTAACTGTTTTCAGTTTTTATAACTTCGGGGGTGAAATACATGTACAAATGTACAATATTTATAAATGGTATGATATAAATACAAGAAGTACACTTGGTGAGAACGAGAACCAAGTGTGACGAAATATATGAATATGAGAAGCGCATTTGGTGAGACGAGAACCAAGTATAAGGCGCTATGAGAAATGATAACAAGAAACGCGCTTGGTGAGGACGAGAACCAAGTAGGATGCGTTATGAGAAATAGTGTCACGAATAGGGTACAGAAGCACCATTAATCAACGTATACATTCAGACCGCAGAACAAAAGGTTAGATCTAACGGGTGCCTGGCAGCTACACTCCCGGTCGGGGCGAGAACCGAGGAAGTGCTTTTGTGTCTTAGAATATACCAATTAAATGCCTTAGGTTTGGTGACTTCCTATGACGTGCCACAGGTTAATGGCTTTGCAACCCATTAACAATCTGATTATTACAGAAATGTTGTATTTACATAGAATTCATACTATACAGAATTGATATATAACTTGAAGTACGTGGGGTACTCAAGAAGATTGATATATAACTTGAAGTACGTGGGGTACTCAAGAAGATTGATATATAACTTGAAGTACGTGGGGTACTCAAGAGGATTGATATATAACTTGAAGTACGTGGGGTACTCAAGAAAAGATTGAATTATAAATGGGTACGTGGTGTACACATGAAACTGGATTTATATATGAAAACTTGATTTACTCACAAACTATGTTTTCATACAAAGTATACAAACATGAAATACAAAACAGCATGAATTCACACCAACTTTATGTTGACGTTTTTCCAAAAACTCACATGTATTTCAGGTAACTAGGATGGATGTGCGCGTGGTCTTGCTTATGCTCGTGGATGTCGCTTGTGTTTAACTTTAAATAAAGTTGTAAACTTTTAAGACAATGTTTTATGCTGTCTGGCGATATAAACGCTAAACGTATGTTTTCAAATCATGGAATTTGATGTTATTTTACGAGCATGTAGCATGTTTACTCTTCGTATGCAATGAGAACCTTTCATGATCACACCTCGTGCTTCCGCCGTAGAAAGGGGTGTGACAGATTGGTATCAGAGCTGCGATTGTAGTGAACCAGGATTCCTTCTCGAGTCTAGTCTACAATCTCTAGGATCCATTCACGAAAACAATTTTCAAAGAGTTTTCATTGCATAAAACGTCCCGCGACATCCACTGCCTGAAACTATCTACATGAGTCTAGAAAAGACACTACGAGACTTAGAGTGCACTTGAGTAGCACTTGTCATTGACTAGAAATTACTTGCAATTATGTGTGATAATTAGCATGTACTAGAAGTAGAATGTCACGAGTATACGTGACTTTATCTGAAAAGCGATGGCCCATCTGAAGGAAGAAATACGGGGATGAAACGAACTGTGCGGACTGTGCAAGGAGTTACGTAATTATGGATGCATACATAATTATGGAATTCAGTGCACAGAAATCACAGCAAGTCTTGTCACGTATAGATTCCCTCAGTGCAAGCCTACTAAGTACTCTGCTAGAGTAATAATTGTTTGATGTCACTTGTGTGGTATATATACCTGTGAATATATATGATACTACAGTCTAGTGTGACGATATCAAACAAATGCCTAACCCTGTTGTGTTATGTTCTGTCAGAACATGGCACCCAGGAAAGCTGTGAATGCTCGCAATGACGATCAACCTCCGCCTCCCCCACTGCCAAGAACTGCTGAAGAGCTGAACGCTCTACTGGAGGAAAGGATCTCCGCTGCTATCGCCCAGTACGAGGCGAACCAAACTCAAGACAGTGGTGGACCAAGCAACGCTAGGCGTAATGGGAATGGAGATTCGTCTGGAGGCAATGCAGCTCAAGGTAACCTTGAGACACTATACTAAGCATGAGGAAATTTATGAACGGTCTTTGTTTCATTGTTTCTTCAATTGCTCACACGTGAATTGGTTGAATCAATTCCAGGCTGCACTTTCAAGCAGTTCCTCGACTGCAAGCCGATGAACTATGATGGCACAGGAGGTGCAGTAGCATTTGTGCGCTGGACGGAGAAGACTGAAGCTACATTCCGCATGAGCAAGTGTACCGCGGATCAGCAAGTCACTTTTGCTACTGGGTTATTCGTCGATGAAGCTCTGACTTGGTGGAACCTGCAAGCCCAAACTTTGGGTGATGACGCCGCTTATGGCCTCACTTGGGAGGAACTGAAGGAAAGGATGAGAGAGAAGTACTGCTCTCGTGCTGAACTCCAAAGGCTGGAAACGGAGTTCTGGCACTTGACTATGGAAGGTGCTGATATTGATAGTTATACTCAAAGATTCCACGATCTGTCCAGAGTGCTTCCCTACATGGTGACTCCCGAATTCAAGCGTGTCGAACGCTACATTTGGGGACTGGCCTCAGAGTTTCATGGCATGGTGACGTCAGCCAAACCACAAACAATCACTGAGGCTGTAACTCTGGCTGTCAGCCTGACCAAAGATTGTGTTCGTAAGAAGAAGTTACCGTTGAACCCAACAGAGAAGACCGAGACACATGATGAGTCGTCCGGTGACAAGAAGAGAAAGCGTTCGAATCTGAATCAAGCGACTCGCAACAACAACAAAGGTTTCAACAAAAAGCATGAGGCTAACCCGTCTCAGGAGGCGAAGACCCTTTCAACTAAGGCATACCAAGGCTCCATGCCTGAATGCCAAAAATGTAAGTTTCATCATAAAGGAGCTTGTCGCATTCCAAGGTGCGACAAATGTGGTAGATTGGGTCACCAAGCAGAAAACTGTTGGGGAAACGGAAGGAATGGGAATGGCAATGGTAACCAGAATAGCCGTGGAGCTGGGCAAAACCAAGGATGCTTTGGTTGTGGAGGCATGGATCATTTCAAGAAAAATTGCCCAAGGGGAAACAATGCTCAGACCCGAGCATTTGTAATTAGAGCAAGGGACGCACACAAGGACCCTAATGTGGTCAACGGTACGTTCCTCATTAACAATCACTTTGCATCCATATTATTCGACACTGGCACCGATTATAGTTTCATGCCTGTGGAAATTAAACGCATACTTGGAATAGAATCTAGTAGATTAGAAATTCCTTATTCCATAGAACTAGCCAATGGTAAACTTGTTGAATCGGGCGAAGTTGTTAGAGGCTGCACGCTAGAACTTGGTGAATGAAGATTTAGCATCGACCTCCTACCTATTCAATTAGGTAGCTTCGATGTACTGGTCGGAATGGACTGGTTGTCCAAAAACAAAGCTGAAGTTATTTGCCATGAGAAAATCATTCGCATCCCTTTAGCGAATGGTGAAACTCTCATCGTGCATGGAGAAAAACGAGACGCGCCTCTTCGAATCATCAGTTGTATGAAGGCACAGAAGTGCTTGAGGAAAGGATGTGTTGCTTTCCTAGCACACGTTATAGACAAGAAGGCTGAGGAGCCGAAACTCGAAGACATTCCTGTGGTGAAGGAATTTCCTAATGTGTTCCCGGAAGACCTGCCAGGACTACCTCCGCAACGACAAGTCGAATTCCGTATAGACTTGGTTCCAGGAGCTGCTCCTGTAGCCAAGGCACCCTATCGACTTGCGCCATCCGAGATGCAAGAATTATCTACACAACTCCAGGAGTTGTTGGATAAAGGATTCATAAGGCCAAGCTTCTCACCCTGGGGAGCTCCAGTATTGTTCGTGAAGAAAAAGGATGGAACACTGCGGATGTGTATCGATTACAGGGAACTGAACAAGCTCACTGTCAAGAATCGGTATCCACTACCGAGGATTGATGACTTATTTGATCAACTGCAAAGATCAAGCTACTATTCCAAGATCGACCTTCGATCTGGATACCATCAGCTGAGAATCCAAGATGAAAGTGTGCCAAAGACTGCATTCAGAACGCGCTATGGGCACTACGAATTTCTTGTGATGCCATTTGGATTGACAAACGCGCCAGCGGTCTTTATGGATCTAATGAACCGCGTATGCAAACCATATCTCGATAAATTCGTGATTGTATTTATCGATGATATCCTGATTTACTCGCGAACGAAAGAAGAACATGAGCAACATCTCAGAACCATCTTGGAGCTACTGAAGGAAGAGAAACTTTATGCAAAGTTCTCGAAATGCGAATTCTGGATTCGCGAAGTACAATTTCTTGGTCACGTGGTGAATGAGAAGTGCATTCATGTGGACCCGTCCAAGATTGAAGCAATAAAGAATTGGGAAGCTCCCAAGACCCCGACCGAAGTCCGTCAATTTTTGGGTTTAGCGGGCTATTATCGGCGATTCATCGAGAATTTCTCAAAGATAGCTCAACCGTTAACGACCCTTACCCAGAAAGACAAGAAGTACGACTGGGGTCACAAACAGGAAGAAGCCTTTCAGCTACTTAAGAACAAGCTCTGCGATGCACCAATACTATCATTACCCGAAGGCACTGAAGACTTCGTGGTATACTGCGATGCCTCACGACAAGGCTTGGGTTGCGTGCTCATGCAACGCCAAAGAGTCATCGCTTACACTTCAAGACAACTGAAGGTTCATGAGAGAAATTATACCACTCACGACCTGGAGCTGGGTGCAGTGGTATTCGCCTTGAAGATTTGGCGACATTATCTATATGGTACTCGATGTACAATCTTCACAGATCACAAAAGCTTACAACACATATTTGATCAGAAGGAATTGAATATGCGCCAGCGACGTTGGGTCGAGCTGCTGAATGATTATGACTGTGAGATTAAGTACCATCCTGGAAAGGCGAACGTTGTAGCAGACGCGTTGAGCCGAAAAGAAAGGGTTAAGACCCTAAGGGTTCGAGCATTGGAAATGACGATTCGAACGAACCTCACTGCACGCATTCGAGATGCACAACAAGAAGCTCTTAAAGAAGAGAACCGTAAAGCTGAATACCTACGGGGTATGCTGAAATACATGGTGCCAAATGAAGAGGGAGCCTTATACTTCAAGAAGCGTATCTGGGTTCCACTCTGTGGTGGCATACGTGAGGTCATCCTTAATGAAGCCCACAAATCGAGATATTCGATCCATCCAGGATCGGACAAGATGTACCAAGACTTGAAAGAGTACTATTGGTGGCCGAGACTCAAAAGCGACGTTGCTGTCTATGTTGGAAAATGCCTAACCTGTGCGAAGGTTAAGGCCGAATATCAGAAACCGTCCGGCCTACTACAACAACCAGAGATTCCCGTGTGGAAATGGGAACAAATCTCGATGGACTTCATAACGAAATTACCCAGGACCACGAGAGGGCACGATATGATATGGGTAATAGTTGATCGATTGACGAAGTCTGCGCATTTCCTACCAATCCGAGAGAAGGATAGCACTGGAAAGCTGGCAGAGATATACTTAAGAGAAGTTGTGGCACGTCATGGAGTGCCAATCTCAATCATTTCAGACAGAGATGGACGCTTTGTCTCAAGAATCTGGCAATCATTTCAGGAAGCCTTCGGATCTCAGTTAGATCTGAGCACGGCATTCCATCCGCAAACAGACGGCCAGAGCGAACGGACTATACAAACGTTAGAAGATATGCTTCGCGCATGCGTCATGGACCTAGGCGGCAGCTGGGATACTCATCTACCTTTAGTTGAGTTTTCCTACAATAACAGCTATCGTACAAGCATAAAGGCCGCGCCGTTCGAAGCTCTGTATGGCCGCAAATGCCGATCGCCCTTATGTTGGGCAGATGCCGGAGATAAACGTATGGTTGGTCCTGAACTTGTACAAGAGACAACCGACAAGATTGCGCAGATCCGAGAACGCATTAAGGCGGCTAGAGAGCGACAAAAAAACTACGCGGATCCAAATAGAAAATCGGTAGATTTCAAGGTGGGAGACAAGGTGTTGTTAAAAGTCTCACCATGGAAGGGCGTAGTCAGGTTTGGAAAGCGTGGAAAGCTGAATCCACGATACATCGGACCATTCAGAATTTTGAAGAGAATTGGTACCGTGGCATACAAGTTGGAGTTACCGGAAGAACTTAATGGAGTACATGATACGTTTCATGTATCCAACCTGAAGAAGAGTCCAACGCAAGAAAACGTGATCATCCCGATGGATGAAATACATATTGATGAAGCCCTCCGATTTACAGAAAAACCCGTTGAGGTTACTGACTGGAAGGTCAACAAGACGAGGAGGAGCAGCGTAAAACTTGTCAAGGTACGTTGGAGCTCTAAGCACGGACCCGAGTACACATGGGAACGTGAAGACCAGTTCAAGAAAAAGTATCCCCACCTATTCAAGAATACTCCGGCGAGAGTGAGTTCAGTCTGAATTTCGGGACGAAATTCTTTTAACGGGGGGAGACTGTGACAACTGGCCCAAACCGGTAATTTCCGTACACATTAATTATTGCTTAATGACTGCAATTATGGGTTTAATTGTCAGCAATGTCTGAACACATGATTAAACAAGTGAATTCATGCACGTTGTATACTACAAAATATTGCTTTATGCATAAACGAGAGCGTTGCGTCAGAATAATAGTAAACTCACCGGTAAGACACTATGTGTCAACGGAACTGCAGAAAGCAGCCAGACAATAAAATTGGAACCTAGGTGTAGGTCCGACAACAAGAATGCATTAAAACCCAAGAGTACATACAAGGGTTAATGTATATGCAATACGAAAGCAAAAATAAGCACTAAAAAGCACCCGAAACGCACTTTAAGTGCAGAATTTATACAATTCAGCAATAATTCAGCATTTAAACATATGAATGTTGTGCAGAAATGTCGTTTTATTATCCAGAATATTTCCCTAAGTGTTGGGAATTGAAAGAGTACAAGAAAGGTACTTAAACGACACTAAAAAGTGTAATTTAGCACTTTAACGAATCGGTATGTAACCGAACGACCGGACTATACCCGGAATATGAAAATATTGTTATTTTCATTATTTTTTTTTTCTGAGACAGTTAGGGTCCCTGAATACCCTAACACCCGTTATAACACGCTACACACCACTAGCCAAGTTAACTACTTAACTAACCTACTTATCTTAACTAGTAGTTAACTAACTACTTGGAAACAAACTAGAACCCCCCCCCCCCAACCGGATTTGGACATGTGGTACACCCCCATGATTTTATTTATTTGTTTAGTAGATATGGTTGGATATCTTGAAGACATATGGACCATAGGGTAACCAAATGTTGGAAACTTGTATTTATAACCCACTAGACCTTCACACTACCCATCACCTTCAACATTCAACAAAATTCTTCTCCTCCCACCCTTAAAAGCTACGGCCAACACCCCTTAGAACATCATCAATTTTTCTAGCAACTTTCCAAGTATTCTAAGGTGATATTAAGGTGTAAGAAGGTCATTAACGAAGCTCGGTGCAAGCGGATCTTGAAGGACCTTCTTCATTTGCTTTTATCCACTCAATTTGTGCTTAGAATCTTCCCTAGCCTTGAGCTAGAGGTATAACACTTAGAACTCGTATTTAAACTTATCTAAAGTGGTTAAAAGGATTTGTGTTGGTTAAATCTCGTTAAATGCGAAAAGATGCACAAAAGTCTACTAAAAGCATGAAAAATGATGGTTAATAGCACATAAGTTGTGTAAAAGTTGTAGTATTTGAAATATATGGTTATCTAGACCCGATCTATGATGTGGTAGCTCGGATCATCGTTTAACCCGGTTTGGTAAGATCATGGATCTTAACATAAAGCTATTTTAGAAGTAACAAGGGTTAAAAGGTGAAACCCTACCACACATAAACCATGAACTTGTGTAAACATGTTTTAACTTGTACAATAGTGTTTAAAACTAGTAGATCTACGTATCTACAAGCGGTATTTTCAAAGGACCAAGTGTCCAAGAAGTCACATGTTCTAAACCGGATCTTACACAAACAAAAGTGGTTTTTGTGAACAAACAAGTGTATGGATACTTGTGTAACAAAAGCTTTAACAAAGAAATAATTTTCGTAAAAACTGACTAGAAGTTGTAAAACTTCATATTCTTTAAAAATAAAGTTTTTAAGAAATTAAACTTATTTTTAAAGATAACAAGACTCACTAAATGTGCTAGTAAGTTACTACGCATTTTTGTAAATATTCAAGTTCATGAAATTAGTGATTATTGTTGACGATTATTGTTGATAATTGTTGTTGATGATTGATAATGATTTAAAAGAAAATAAACACACGTTTTGAAAACGTGGGAAACCTCCATTTTTAGGGGAAACTCTGTCAAAATTTTTATAAATTTTGACACTTAGAAAAATATAAGTTTTTGAGAAACTTATTCCCTAAAAATGTGTTTAGAAGTATTACTAAGGTTTCCCTAATTTTTGGTGATAAGAAATGAGGATTTCTTCAAGAATAAAAATGGATATTATGTATATATATTTTTGAGAGAGAAATATATATTATTTTATCACCAATTTTTGTGCTAAGTGTATATAGTATGTGTTATACGTACTAGTGTATTAAGACTTAAAAATACACTAAATACTCGTGAGGGGTATAAACATAAAAATACACATACAAATTACAAGATACATAATTCGGGTGCAAAGTGCAAAACACAAAAGACTTATATTTATTTTTGGAGAAAATAATATAAGTAAAACACATAGTTAAAAATGTAGAACATTTTTAACACAAGAATATATACAAAAGAGAGTGACTGTACTTGTGCGACGCAAGTCTAGTGACTAACGTTAAGAAAACGCGTATAGGTTACGACGTTAATTAAGCAAACCCGGTGGAGTTTACGACGCTAGGAACGCAAAGTTGTGAGTTCATGCTCCCCCTTTTCTCTTTAACTGTTTTCAGTTTTTATAACTTTGGGGGTGAAATACATGTACAAATGTACAATATTTATAAATGGTATGATATAAATACAAGAAGTACACTTGGTGAGAACGAGAACCAAGTGTGACGAAATATATGAATATGAGAAGCGCATTTGGTGAGACGAGAACCAAGTATAAGGCGCTATGAGAAATGATAACAAGAAACGCGCTTGGTGAGGACGAGAACCAAGTAGGATGCGTTATGAGAAATAGTGTCACGAATAGGGTACAGAAGCACCATTAATCAACGTATACATTCAGACCGCAGAACAAAAGGTTAGATCTAACGGGTGCCTGGCAGCCACACTCCCGGTCGGGGCGAGAACCGAGGAAGTGCTTTTGTGTCTCAGAATATACCAATTAAATGCCTTAGGTTTGGTGACTTCCTATGACGTGCCACAGGTTAATGGCTTTGCAACCCATTAACAATCTGATAATTACAGAAATACCATACATAATTGATATATAACTTGAAGTACGTGGGGTACTCAAGAAAATTGATATATAACTTGAAGTACGTGGGGTACTCAAGAAGATTGATATATAACTTGAAGTACGTGGGGTACTCAAGAGGATTGATATATAACTTGAAGTACGTGGGGTACTCAAGAAAAGATTGAATTATAAATGGGTACGTGGTGTACACATGAAACTGGATTTATATATGAAAACTTGATTTACTCACAAACTATGTTTTCATACAAAGTATACAAACATGAAATACAAAACAGCATGAATTCACACCAACTTTATGTTGACGTTTTTCCAAAAACTCACATGTATTTCAGGTAACTAGGATGGATGTGCGCGTGGTCTTGCTTATGCTCGTGGATGTCGCTTGTGTTTAACTTTAAATAAAGTTGTAAACTTTTAAGACAATGTTTTATGCTGTCTGGCGATATAAACGCTAAACGTATGTTTTCAAATCATGGAATTTGATGTTATTTTACGAGCATTTAGCATGTTTACTCTTCGTATGCAATGAGAACCTTTCATGATCACACCTCGTGCTTCCGCCGTAGAAAGGGGTGTGACAACTTATTCCCTAAAAATGTATTTAAAAGTATTACCAAGGTTTCCCTAATTTTTGGTGATGAGAAATGGTGAGTTTTTAAGAATAAAAATGGATATTAAGTATATATTTTTGAAAGAAAAATATATATTATTTGATCACCAACTTTTGTGCTAAGTGTATAAAGTATGTGTTATAAGTGCTAGTGTATTAAGACTTAAAAATACACAAAATACTCATGAGGAGTATAAACATAAAAATACACATATAACATACAAGATACATAATTCGGGTGCAAAGTGCAAAACAAGAGATACTTATATTAACTTTAGAGAAAATAATATAAGTAAGATACGTAGTTAAAAATATAGAATATTTTTAACACAAGAATATATACACAAAAGAGAGTGACTGTACTTGTGCGACGCAAGTCTAGTGACTAACGTTAAGAAAACGCGTATAGGTTACGACGTTAATTAAGCAAATCCGGTGAAGTTTACGACGCAAGGAACGCAAAGTTGTGAGTTCATGCTCCCCCTTTTCATTTAACTGTTTTCAGTTTTTATAACTTCGGGGGTGAAATACATGTACAAATGTACAAAATTTATAATTGGTATGATATAAATACAAGAAGTACACTTGGTGAGAACGAGAACCAAGTGTGACGAAATATAAACACAAGAAGTACACTTGGTGAGAACGAGAACCAAGTGTGACGAAATATAAGAATATGAGAAGCGCACTTGGTGAGAACGAGAACCAAGTAAGAGGCGCTATGAGAAATGATAACAAGAAACGCGCTTGGTGAGAACGAGAACCAAGTAGGATGCGTTATGAGAAATAGTGTCACGAATAGGGTACAGAAGCACCATTAATCGTGTACATACTTAGACCGCAGAACAAAATGTTAGATCTAACGGGTGCCTGGCAGCCACACACTCGGTCGGGGCGAGAATCGAGTAGTGCTTTTGTGTCTCAGAATATACCAATTAAATGCCTTAGGTTTGGTGACTTCCTATGTCGTGCCACATGTTAATGGCTTTGCAACCCATTAACAACCTGATATTTACAGAAATACTGTATTTACATAAAATTCATACCATACTAAAATTGATATATAACTTGAAGTACGTGGGGTACTCAAGAAGATTGAATTATACTTGAAGTACGTGGGGTACTCAAGAAAATGAGAATTATACTTGAGTACGTGGGGTACTCAAGAAGAAATTGAATTATACATGTGTACGTGGTGTACACATGAAACTGAATTTATATATGAAAACTTGATTTACTCACAAACTATGTTTTCATACAAAGTATACAAACATGAAATACAAAACTGCATGAATTCACACCAACATTATGTTGACGTTTTTCCAAAACTCACATGTATTTCAGGTAACTAGGATGGATGTGCGCGTGGTCTTACTCATGCTCGTGGATGTCGCTTTGTTTATCTTTAAATAAAGTCGTGACTTTTAAGACAATATGTTATCTAGTGTTGTAAACACTTGACATATGTTTTTGGTAATATAATATTTGAAGTTATTTTTGAGCATGTAGTATGTTTACTCTTCGTATGCAATGAGAACCTTTCATGATCACACCTCGTGCTTCCGCCGCAGAAAGGGGCGTGACAAAAGGTGAGCATACAAGTTTAATAGTATAATAGTAGCGAAAAGCGGTTTACACAAAACCAGCAAGTAACACGTAGAAATGTGAAGCAGGTAAGCTATCGACAATGAAATATGCACATACATGACTGCGAGTTGTAGAATACGCAACACATATCACCACTGTGACACGTGAAGAAATACCCTTAACAACCCCTGTCCACGACAGGTGCTGAGTCCAAACTATAGTACTATCGTTGCTAAGGTGCCAGGCAACAATCACTGTGTAAACATTACATACAAGTATTCATCGAATAATCACGTATAACATGCAGAGCGGTTAGCGTATAAAAAGTAGTTGCGTTGTGTATCAATGTCATTTGATATAAGTAACGTATGTAACACCCAAAAGTGCGTTAAGAAAAAAGGGATCGAGTATACTCACAGATCGTGTTCAATGAATAAGCACAGTCTTGGATTGAAGGGAGTGCTAGAGAGATTAGCTTGATCACAGTACGACAGTATAAGCATTGAACAGTGTGTTAAACAGTGCATCGAGTGGAATGAGTGGCGAATGGAAGTCCGATCGGATGACCGTCTGGACGGATGACCATTCGGTCGGAGGGTCATTCGTTTGGGAAGGATGTGTTTGTGTATTGTTTGGACTTTGAAGTCTTCGTTGTAGCATTTTAAAAGTTAGAAGTATCTCTGTTTGTCCAGCCATCCGGTCGGATGGCCATCTGGACGGATGACCGTTGGATCGGATGGTGATTCGTTTAAGTAGAGATTACAAAGAACTACATATTCCGTCCGGATAGTCATTCGATCGGATGGTCGTCCGATCGGATGACTATTCATTTGGAATCTGATATTCTTTGAAGTTTTGCAAATTTTTTAAGTATGGAAAACCAAGTTACCAGGTCGGATAGTCGTTCAGTCGGATGGTGGTCTGATCGGACGATGATTCGTTCGGGAAACTGTTTATTTTGAGAACTTGAGGAAATCAGTTAAGTTAAAAGTTTGCGGTTTAGCCGAGACGGTATGACGACGTGTTAAACAACAGAAATTACATCAAGTCCAAGTAGTCCGATAGGATGGGAATCACCCCTTTCGGTCAGTGACTGTTCTTGATGGGATTTCATCTTCAACCCTTGAATCGGTCGTCTCTTTGACAGTAATTCATTCTCAGACCGACACTTCACTAGAGAATGAGTAGAAGGCCTGAACGAGCTCAGATTCTATCGATTTTGAGTAAAAGAGTGTAAAAGAGTTGAAAGAAGTTTAAACTAGTTTGAAAAGGTTTAGATTTAGGTGAAATTAGTGTTTAAACATTGTAGAAATCTGTTAGATCCGAGTTGTTCTTGATGAGATGAGGTCATACTCCGGTGTTCATATGAACCTGTGATGACGTCACTCGAAAACAGCCAAATCTAGTTATTTCATGGTGAAAAGTTTTGATTTGTTGGAGAAGATGATGAGAAAGTGTGTACTGATTATGGAAGTATAAGATTTGAGATGGAAACTTACAAGAATCGCAAGGAATCGAGAGAAAAGTGGCCTGAGAGTGCGTGGGTCAGAGGGAGCTGTCACATCATGAACAGTGATGTGACAGGTGAGGTATTTATAGTGAGAGGAGAAGAAAGGCGGTGCAAGTTAATGGGTCGGAGGGCCTTTCGATCGGATGGCCATCCGATCGGATGGTCATCCGGTCGGATGTCCATTCGATCGAATGGTCCTTCGATCAGAGGGCTTCTACGAGTTGGTTTTCCGACTTTCGTTTCGTTTGTTAAGCGTTGCGTTGCGTTTAAGCGAGTGTCGAATAAGCGATGTGATAGTATTAAATAATAGTTACATAAATAACATAACTAACATCTAACAACATGAATAACCTTGCGTTTAGCGTTTGTGATTAGATTGCGTTGCGATAGAGTTGCGATTGCGTTTTCGAATAACACCTTTCACATATATAAACATGCACAAGTAACACATAATAACACACACACATATAACAATAACAATAAATGTGATTCGGGTTGTGATGCGATAGCGACGAGATAGCGTTAAGTAGAATAGCGTTTAATTGCGTTTATCACATTGTTACTTCACGAATTACAAATCGTAAACAAATATCGCGATAACTAACACACATCGATTATCGGGGTTCGAGAGTACAAGTAACAATTAAGCAAGGAATGGTAGATCTACTTAGCAATCTTTTCTTCCTTTGACTTTGACTTGTACTTTGACTTCAAAAAGTCGGGTTGTTACAGCCTCCCCTACTTTAGGGAATTTCGTCCCGAAATTAAGGCACATGCGTAACGAAAAGCTATGGATACTTAGCCGTCATGTCACTTTCGAGTTCCCAGGTGAACTTGGCGCCGCGTTTGCCTTCCCAGCGAACCTTCACTATGGGAATGCGTGAGCATCGAAGTTTCTTGGTTTCTCGATCCATGATCTCGGCTGGCTTTTCCACGAAGTGTAATGTTTCGTCCACTTGTAGATCCTCAAGTGGTACATGTAAATTCTGCTCAGCAAGACACTTTTTAAGGTTCGAAACTAGGAAAGAATTGGCAAAGTGGCCTACAAACTCGAAACTAGAAAAGGCTTGCGGCGTCTATCGGCGTAACTCTTCTGACGAATCCGAGCTTTCAGAAGATTGTCTCGAATCTGGAGGATATTGTCAGTCGTTTCTTGCAATAACTCAGGACCGGTAATTTGCGCATCCCTAATCTCGTGCTATACAATAGGCGATCATCATTTTATCCCATATAGTACCTCAAATGGTGCCATTTGAATGCTAGAATGATAACTGTTATTGTACGAGAATTCGACCAAAGGTAAGTGCGCGTCCCAATTACCATCGAAATCTATGACGCACGAGTGAAGCATGTCTTCTAGGTTACGAATCGTGCGTTCAGTCTGACCGTCGGTTTGGGGGTGGAAAGTGGTACTTAGATTAAGAGTAGTATCAAGAGCAGTGTGAAACCTTTCCCAACGACGTGAGGTAAACCGACCATCGAGGTCAGAGATGATATCACGAGGCGTTCCCTATCGACATATCACTTCGTTGGTATAGATCCATGCTAATCGTTCTACCTTAAAGTCTTCTCGTATCAGCAGAAAATGAGCAGATTTAGTAAGACGATCAACGATAACCCAGATGATATCGTGACCTGATGGCGTGCGCGGAAGTTTCATTATGAAGTCCATAGCTATACTCTCCCATTTCCAAATAGGGATCTCGGGTTACGCGAGTAAGCCAGAGGGCCTTTGCTGTTCAGCCTTGACTTTCGAGCAAGTCAGGCACTTCGAAACATAGATAGCGATATGCTTCTTCATTCCAGGCCACCAATACTGTCGACGAAGGTCATGATACATTTTGTCAGCACCGGGATGAATGGAATATCGAGACTTGTGAGCTTCAGTCAACAATATATCCTGAAGGTTATTGCGACTTGGAATCCAGATGCGATCGAGATAGTAATAGATCCCCTTCGATTTGGTGACAAGTTGGGTTTCAGCACCACACTTCTCCATTTCCTCTTTAAAGGTATTCTCAATGAAGCAGGCGTGCTGAGTGTCACGGATTAAGGCGTCGAGGTCGTGCTGGGCGTGAGTATTATGAACGCTATGCAAATAGCTTCGATGGTTTAGAGCATCGGCAATGACATTTGCTTTGCCAGGGTGGTAATGAATCTCACTGGCATAATCGTTAAGAAGTTCAACCCATCAGCGTTGGCACATATTTAGTTCCTTTTGATTCAAGATATGTTGTAGGCTCTTGTGGTCAGTGAAGACCATGCACTTGGTACCGTAAAGGTAGTGTCGCCAGATCTTTATCGCAAAAACAACTGCACCAAGCTCAACATCGTGGGTTGTATAGTTCTTCTCGTGGATCTTGAGCTGACGAGAGGCCTACGCGATAACCTTGTCTCGTTGCATAAGAACACAACCAAGACCGAGGTTAGAGGCATCACAATAGACTACGAAGTCATCGTTTCCGTCGGGTAACGCGAGGATAGGAGCATTGCGGAGCATATGCTTGAGAGTCTGAAAGGCTTGCTCTTGTTCAGTTCCCCAAACCAAAGACTTGTCTTTATGCGTGAGAGAAGTAAGCGGAACGACGATTTTAGAAAAGTCAGTGATGAATCACTAGTAATAGCTCGCCAATACGAGGAACGAACGAACTTCGGACTGGGATTTTGGTGTAACCCAGCTCTTAACTGCTTCAATCTTCGTGGGATCGACGTGTATACCTTGACTATTGACGATGTGACCGAGGAATTGAACCTCCTCTAGCCAAAATTCACACCTGGAGAATTTGGCATAGAGTCGATTCCTTTGGAGTAATTCGAGAACCAAACATAGATGTTGCGTGTGTTCGGCTTTCGATTTTGAATAGATAAGGATATCATCGATAAACACGATGACAAAGCGGTCGAGAAAGGGTTTACACACACGATTCATCAAATCCATGAAAACCGCGGTTGCGTTGGTTAATCCAAAGGGCATAACGACGAATTCATAATGGTCGTATGGGGTTCGGAAAGCGGTTTTAGGTATATCTTGTCACACCTCGACCACGTAAAACAACAAAACGTGGCGGAAACATATGGGAGTGTTGTAACAGAATCATTGTTTCACAACCATGGATTAAATAATTTCGTTTTATTTAATTATTGAAATCATTGTTTTATTACAAATTAAATGAATACAAATATTGTCTTTCAAATTTTAAAGTTGCTAAGGCACGAGTCCATCCTATGTATAGCATGTATCAACAGTCATCACATAGCAGCACCTGAAACATGTGTAAAAATAGGTACGTCAGCATAAAAATGCCTGTGAGTTACCTAGGTTTTATTGAAAATAGGATTCATGACTTGTAAGTTTAAAAGAATGTTTTAACAAAATAGTCATGAACTTTAAAAATGTTTTCTTTTATAAATCATATAACAAGTGATAAGAAAACAGATGATATAAAAGAAAGATGTATAAATAAATAATTAAGTAGAATGAGTTTGTATAACAATATTTTACAAAAAAGGTTTGTAGTATATATGAAAATATACTTTGGCTTTAAGATAGTCGAATAAGTAATATATCAAAATATATTTCGGATCCAAAATGGCTAAACAGGTAGTATATTAAATATACTTTAGTCGTCAAAATAATAGTTTTCGGTAGTATATCAAAAGTATACTTTGGTTTTATAAATAACATATTAAACATGCTTTGGTTTTATAAATAACATATCAAACTATGTTTTAGTAATTAACAAAATATATGTTGTTTTGTACAATATCACACATGAGAGCATATCAAACTATAATTTTGGGAGTATAACAAAATATACAACAAAAATGTGATTTAAGAATTCATTCACACCTGAGTGTATAAAAATACACGTTTGAGACTATATAAATACCACAAAGGCAATCCCTATTTGGATAAAATATCGGTTTCTGACATTCCATGACAACAGGAATGGGGTGTCAAATCCTATAGCACTATGTCATACTACCAATCGGACTGGTGAACATATAAAATAAGTACAATCCAACAATTAATTCTATAATCTTTGGAAAAATTAGTGTTTAAACCATAAATAACCATTCAGTTTGTCAAAAGATAAGTACTAATATGTATAATCAATTATACTTTGAAATCATGAACATAACAAATAGGTACACACGCTTCACCCTAAAACATTGAAAACAGTAAAAGAGGGGACTATGTACTCACTTGAGGATGCTTAGAAGTCTTGAATAACAACCAAGCAAAGCTAGAGGGATCACGGAATCAAACGACACCTAATATAGGTAACTAAGTAAATAAATCGGACCTATATTGTGACACCTGGGTCACTGCGACCATCAAACAAATACCAAACCAATGAAATATTGTATTTCCTACTTGGGATTTGTACAAATATGTATATCATTTGCACATATCAATTTTTGTTCGATTTCAAGCTTTAAATCACTTTCTGGAAGGTTATACGCGCAATGAATGCGTAAATATAACCAGTTTAATGCAACGAACACTCCGGAATAGTGAAATAGTCTTAGCATACCCTAAATAACCTTTACATAACTTAGAAATAAGTTTTGAAGGCTTTGGTATGGCAAAATCAAGTTAATTCGCTTACAGGGACTAAATTTGACAAACTGCGAAAGTATGCCAATTTGAACTGTAACAGACATTCCGGAACATGACCACAATTTAAACATGCCATAAATATCCTTTACATAGCTTAGAAACAGGCTTTGAGGGGTTCGGTGTGCTAAAATAAACTTTTGGGTCATTCGGGGACTAAAAGCGTCAAAAAGTTCACAAGTTTGCACTTTCGCGCATATCTTGCGTTCTGAATACATCCGGACATCCAAAAAATTATGTAAGCACTAAAATATTTTATTTTAGTGTTTGGAATGAGAAAAATCCATTCGTCGCGCAATTTAGATCGTTTTTCGCACTTATGCGCATTCCGTTGTAATTAAGCGAACATCGCGTTCGTACGACCAAACGAACCAACATCCGACATATTTTTGAGCATGTTTCATGTCTACAATGTTTAGACATCATTTTAGGGCCTTAAAGTTGGCTTTACGGGCCTTAGAAGTGTCGGGAATGGCCTTAAACACCATCAGGGACTGAAACTGTCAATATGGCAAAATTGGTTCTAATCAGACAAGGCCAGGCGGCCCGCGTAAGTCTTGTGTGTATCCTTACGCGGCCCGCATCAGTCTCCCAGACCAGATTAACTGAATTTAACAGCAGACTACAGCTGTTAAGCACCCAAAAACTCACCCACACTTGCCCTTTCAGTTCATGAGGGGCCATTTTGATGTTCCATAGCATTCCAACAAGTGTAAGGTTGAGATTACATCACGGTTTCCAAGAAACGATCTTAACGGTTTGAAGAATCCTATAAATACCCCTTTGATTCATTTGCAAAACCCACTTGAAATCTGAGATTTCTCTAAGTTGGGGAGTTTCATCACCTCATACCTGAGAATACTTGGATTATCAATCTTGCGGGGACCCTTTGTAAGTGTTCTTTCATTCTTTTCATTCGTTTTAGCGTTAAAGTCAAACTTTGTTTGACTTTCTGCATTGACCAGTTTATGGTCAATGCGAAGTTCGTTTGAACTTCTTAACGTGAGCGTAATCACGATGGTTATAGTCCCTAGAGACTATACCTACTGATTACCATGTTATCTAGGCTCAGTGACGAGTCGTAGTTTCGGCCAAAATGCGCATTTACGCGTATTTTGTAACCAAACTACTCTTGGGTATCAAAAATGTTTGTTTTGATACTAAACCTGTTTTCTAAACTTAGGTAAGCATGTTTTAACATGCTTAGCTCGTCACTTTTAGTTTAAGTGCTTATATAGGGTCGTAAGGTAAGCGATCTAAACAATCGCTTATACTTTCGAACCCGACCCGTTTGGTCGATCATTAGGATCCGACCAAACACATTAGGTGACCATAGTATATAGGGAATAACCTTCCGAGGTTATACCTTATGGTCGCTTCGTTTAAGTAGTTGTATGATAGGTAGTTTATATGCCTTAGGTAAATTACCAAAATGCCCTTTTAACGCCAAAATTCATTTTAAGCATATGTTACATAACTTTTGGTATCTAAACTGATTTGGTAACAATATAAGACATGTTAAGGCATATTTTACTTATCATAGGACAATTAGGCTTTCCGAACGCGTTTCACGCGGACGACGCGTTAAAGTAGCATAAGCTACCTAAACGGGTCGTAATGGGTCGTAAGCACTTAGGTTAGGTTTCATTTAGTATGTAGGCTTTGTTAAACTATATTACATGAGCTCCCTTACTCATTTGGTTTACGAGCCCTCATTCTATCCGATCCTCCGATTATAGGTCCGGTTTATTAATGTAGTTACCTATATTAGCTGCCGTTTGATATCCGTGATCTCTAGCATTGTTTGGTTGTTACTCAAGGACTACTAAGAAATCACAAGTGAGTACATAGACCCCTCTTTTACTGTTTTCCAAACATTTTGGGGTGGAACACATGTGCCTACTTGTTACTTTCATGCTTTCCTGTTTTCACATCATATACTTGCTATGTTCATTAGTACATTTATAGTACATGATTTCATTGTGTGTTATGCTATGTATGCCCATTGTGTGCGTACTTAATACATTATTTGACATTACATTTTATGCTATGTATGCCCATTGTGTGCGTACTTAGTACAATATTTTACATTACATTTTATGCTATGTATGCCCATTGTGTGCGTACTTAGTACATTATTTTACATTACATTTTATGCTATGTATGCCCATTGTGTGCGTACTTAGTACATTATTTTACATTACATTTTATGCTATGTATGCCCATTGTGTGCGTACTTAGTACATTATTTTACATTACATTTTATGCTATGTATGCCCATTGTGTGCGTACTTAGTAAATTATTTTACATTACATTTTATGCTATGCTATGTATGCCCATTGTGTGCATACTTAGTACATTTATTATTCATCACATGCTTACATTTTGGTATGACATTTGGTTTGTTTAAATGGGACAATGTACATTCATTAACACCGATCATGCCACTCGGTAGTAGGTAGTGGTACCATAGGACTTGACAAATCCCATTCCTGAAATCTCGGGTTTGTTTGGACGTAAGGAATGACCGAATCCAAATACATTTTTTGATAACCTTTACTAAAAGGGTTATCCGACTGTCGCAAGGCTTGGATGTATGAATTTTCACAATACCGCATAGATGTTTATATCAGTATAGCATGCATTTATTACACAAAACATAACTTTGATTTAAACCATGTTTTACTTCAATACCTTGTTTTTGTGCATTTTACATATGGTTTTGTTGATATATTTCACTTACCATACATAAACATTTTGACATTTACATACACAATTCATGATTTACATTAGACATAAACATTAGACATAGACATTAGACATGGTTTTCACATAAACATTTTACAATGACAGTTTGGTTTGAGTAAGTGACTTAAGTAACGAGGCGTGTGTAACATGATACAAGCATGGTGGATACGCCGCTGGTACTTCCTATATATAAGTGTTTGCATGATATTACATATCGTAGCGTTATTTGAATCATTTCAACATAAGACATATAACATTTTATACAAGTAACATACTTTTCACAAGACATTGTTTTACAAAACAACTTATCTTATACAAACTCATTTTACTTGGTTATTCATTTAACTATAGATTATTCTCTTATTTATACATATCATCTGAACTTATTGTTTTTCAAACGATTTACAAAACAAATCAATTTACAAGGTTCATGACTGACTTTTGCTAAACAATTTTTTTTTCTAAACTTACTAGTCATGAATCCTATTTTCACAAAACCTATGTATCTCACATGCATTTTTATGCTGACTTACCTATTTTCACATGTGTTTCAGGATATGATGCATAGGATTTATCAAGATACAATTAGGCGGACTTGGGCCTTAGTGACAATAAAAGATGCAAGACTAGTTATTTATGTTATATTTCTTTGATTGTCAAGACTTTGTAACTCTTTTAATCAATAAAACAATATTTCAATTTCCATGTGTTATGAAACAATGATTCTGTTACAACACTCCCCGACGTTTCCGCCACGTTTTGTTGTTTTACGTGGTCGGGGTGCGACAGAAAAGTTGGTATCAGACCTCGTGGTTATACGGAATTAGGTTATTAGTAATACTTTGACCTAGTCTATAACCTTCCTAGGACCCTAACGCGAGTTTACTTGCGTTTAGTCATAAAACAATACTGTCACCTATCCTTAGGCGACAACCACAACAAGAACATAAATTTCAAAACCGCTTTGAAAACTAATCATCTGTTCTAGGATGATTGATTACTAGGTTTTGAACCCTCTATTGTAAGGTTTTGAACCCTCCGTTATAAGGTTTTGAACCCTGTAAGTTTTCAAATCTCGTCAAAGTTTGGGTCGTATAATGTGAACATGTGTAAACTGGAAGAGTGAATGCCTGTACCCTGAGTTTTCTATCGAAGGCTAGAGTGTTCGTACAAATCCGCAGTATCGGACCAGTCACTCTTACCTGGGAACTCTTGGGATGAGTGTTCACTTATAGGCGAGCATGTTTTCAGTAATACATTAATATGACCCGTTTACTTTGATTTGTCACCGTCTCATTTGTTTGCCTTAGGTAACAAACAAATGATCGCAATTCTTATGCATTGTCATTCTGTTTTGATTATCCGATAACCTTTCACTTGTTTCTTCCTATATCTTTCATTTTCTTCTAGAATGTCTCTTCCTCTCAGCAACGGTCAAATGTCCGAGTGAACAGCCAAATTTGCCCAGCAAATAGGCGAAGTGATTCTGAAGACTGTGGATTTAGGCATTGCCATGTATCGTTTCCAGAATGAAGTCACTCAAGAGTCACCAAAGGAGGCAGAGGCCAAGCCTTCACCTAAACCAAAGAAATGTAAAGCTCCAAAGAATCCCGCAGTGGTTGCACCAAAACAGGCAAGGCCTAGCCAAGTGACAGGACCACCAGCCAAGAAACCAATCAAGGAATCAAAGACCATGGATGAACAGACTAGATCCCCTAAGAAGTCAAAGAAGCGAAAGGCTTCTTAGAACTTCGCCGTGGTCGCTCACATTGGTCAAGCCATCCCTAACCAACCAGCTCAACCCCCTGCTAGGAAGCCATACAATGGAACAGCACCCTTGTGCAACCAATGTAGCCTTCATCATCAGGCTAGTGTGAAGTGCCGCAAATGCCAAATTTGTGGACTTATAGGTCATACGGCAAGGGTTTGCCCAACTACAGCAGTACCAAATCAAACAGGACCCATCCGGGTGGCAACACCACCTGCTAAGAAGCAATACAGGGGAACATCACCAATATGCGACAAATGTAATGGGCATCACCAAGCTCACTAACAGTGTCGTCTATGTGTATCATGTGGGCGAGTTGGTCACCTGGCAAGTGCTTGTCGATATAACCCGAACCAAGGTGATCCAAATCAACCACAAGCTGACTCTGCTCAAGCTCGTTTCTCACCAGGGTCTTGCTGCAACTGTGGCAAGATGGGCCATTTCCTAAGGGATTGCCCAAAGCTTGATAATGCAAATCCAACCCACGGATGAGCAGTTGGCTGACTAGAAGATGTTGCTGTCTTATGCTTTTGTTTCTTCTATTTTTTGTAATGTGAAACAATCTGTTTTGATTATAAATAAATTATTGTTCACAATTCTGATATACGAGGGTAGTTACATGTGTGTATGACTTTTCCTATGATACCTACATCAAGGAACTATATTCCTTACAAACTACTCTTGCTAATTTTCCCATTCTTGCGTTTGCTCATGATCCCCTTGGAAAAAATCTAAGTACTCGTTTCACTCTAAGAAACAAAGTACAGAAAATAAAGTGACATTATGAGTAATCGTGCTTTTGCACATCTGTGTCTTTAAATCCTTGGTTAGATAACCAAGGATATTTTCAAATCTCATACCCATTACGTTTTGATTTTTCAACATACATAGTAAGAGTATTTCAAAAACAATCTTCATGATCTCAAAACATTTCATATAGTTTGAAAACAATTTTTTTCAAATGCATTGTCTATGTTATTTAGAAACATTGGCTATGTTTTCAAAAACAACCTTCATAATTTCAAAATGTTTCATATAGACTGAAAACAATATTAACACAGTACATTTTCTTATCAAGTGCATGATTTCGAAAAGCATCATTCATGTTGTTCAAAAACCTTATACATAATTTCGAAATTTATCTCGCATGATTTTAAAACAATTTTTTTAAATATATACCTACCTAATACACCTACTTTATGATTTCAAAGGTATTATATATAAGGTTTCAAAAACATTGAACACATTTTTTAAGAACCCCATGCATAGTTTTCAAAAATATTTTCTTCATACATTGACTTAACTTTCAAATTTCGCTTCATATGTCGCCTGCATATCTGGCATCTCAACTTCATAAGCATTTTACTTCATGTTTTGACCTAGGCACATCAAGTGCAAGGTTTCAAAACATATTCAACTTCTAAAATCCATATGGGATCTTTTTATCTTCATATTTAGACCCTTGTGGATGATTATCATTCAAATCAGAGTCCTTAGTTGGATTCCTTATGTACCTAAATTCGAACATTTCGGTTCCTTATAATCGAAATCGAATTTTTCCTTTAAAAATCTTTCTATCTTTATAGTTAGATTCTTGATAATGTTTAAAGTACCAAATGAAATCCATGAGATGGATTCCTAGTGTGCTTTAAATACATATGCTCTGTTAGCAAAACAAATTAACAAATAATAACAAATCAAGTTAAACAATTTTGTGGTTATGTGACTATGTGTTTATGCATTTTGTGTTCTCTTTTATGCATTTCGTGTTTTTGTATACTCTGGGTATTCGTTATCCAAATCCTCGTAGAATCTTTCATGTCTTCATATGAGGGATTCGTAGTAGGATATTCAAAAATGTACTACCTTAAATCCTTATTGGGCTTCTATGTAATAGTTAAGACCCTTGGGTTATATAGTACCATTCCATGTTTCATAAGAGACCCTTTTAGGGGTCTAGTAAAAAAGATTGATTCAAAAATCTGGTTAAAAATGACATGTGATGATATAAGCTGAAAAGACTCCTTGGTTGTCTATTAAAATCATTTATTGATTTAACAAAAGGGACCCTATGGTGGTCTAGTCACACTCATCACAGGTTTGTTCATTTGGTTTTCCCCTACACATTATAAAATAGACTGTGTGAACTATGCAAGAAATTGTCTAATTATGGATGTGTACATAATTATGAAATTTAGTGCACAGAAACCCAGTAAGATTTATTATGTGTAAGAACCGATAGTGACAACAGTAACAAAATGAGAACGATGTAATGGAGGTACGGTGGACGCACCAATGATGCTTCATATACTTGTATATAAGTATCCATCTTACATTGCAAGCATGATGTTATTAAAGTTACTAGAAGTTCAGAACCCTAACCAATGTTGTTCGATCTTTTCAACTTCATGTTTTAAACTCTCACAAGTTTCCTCTGAATAAATTCCGGGATGAAAATTCCTAAAGTAGGGGAGACTGTGACACCTGGGTCACTGCGACCATCAAACAAATACCAAACCAATGAAATATTTTATTTCCTACTTGGGATTTGTACAAATATGTATATCATTTGCACATATCAATTTTTGTTCGATTTCAAGCTTTAAATCACTTTCTGGAAGGTTATACGCGCACTGAATGCGTAAATATAACCAGTTTAATGCAACGAACACTCCGGAATAGTGAAGTAGTCTTAACATACCCTAAATAACCTTTACATAACTTAGAAATAAGTTTTGAAGGCTTTGGTATGGCAAAATCAAGTTAATTCGCTTACAAGGACTAAATTTGACAAACTGCGAAAGTATGCCAATTTGAACTGTAACAGACATTCCAAAACATGACCATAAGTTAAACATGCCATAAATATCCTTTACATAGCTTAGAAATAGGCTTTGAGGGGTTCGGTGTGCTAAAATAAACTTTTGGGTCATTCGGGGACTAAAAGGGTCAAAAAGTGCACAAGTTTGCACTTTCGCGCATATCTTGCGTTCTGAATACATCCGGACATCCTAAAATTTATGTAAGCACTAAAATATTTTATTTTAGTGTTTGGTATGAGAAAAATCCATTCGTCGCGCAATTTGGATCGTTTTTCGCACTTATGCGCATTCCGTCGTAATTAAGCGAACATCGCGTTCGTACGACCAAACGAACCAACATCCGACATATTTTTGAGCATGTTTCATGTCTACAATGTTTAGACATCATTTTAGGGCCTTAAAGTTGGCTTTACGGGCCTTAGAAGTGTCGGGAATGGCCTTAAACACCATCAGGGACGGAAACGGTCAATATGGCAAAATTGGTTCTGATCAGACAAGGCCAGGCGGCCCGCGTAAGTCTTGTGTGTATCCTTACGCGGCCCGAGTCAGTCTCCCAGAACATATTAACTGAATTTAACAGCAGATTACAGCTGTTAAGCACCCAAAAACTCACCCACACTTGCCCTTTCAGTTCATGAGGGGCCATTTTGAAGTTCCATAGCATTCCAACAAGTGTAAGGTTGAGATTACATCACGGTTTCCAAGAAAAGATCTTAACGGTTTGAAGAATCCTATAAATACCCCTTTGATTCATTTGCAAAACCCACTTGAAATCTGAGATTTCTCTAAGTTGGGGTGTTTCATCACCTCATACCTGAGAATACTTGGATTATCAATCTTGCGGGGACCCTTTGTAAGTGTTCTTTCATTTTTTTCATTCGGTTTAGCGTTAAAGTCAAACTTTGTTTGACTTTCTACATTGACCAGTTTATGGTCAATGTGAAGTTCGTTTGAACTTCATAACGTGAGCGTAATCACGATGGTTATAGTCCCTAGAGACTATACCTACTGATTACCACGTTATCTAGGCTCAGTGACGAGTCGTAGTTTCGGCCAAAATGCGCATTTACACGTATTTTGTAAGCAAACTACTCTTGGGTATCAAAACCGTTTGTTTTGATACCAAACCTATTTTCTAAACTTACTTAAACATGTTTTAACATGCTTAGCTCGTCACTTTTAGTTTAAGTGCTTATATAGGGTCGTAAGGTAAGCGATCTAAACAATCGCTTATACTTTCGAAGCCGACCCATTTGGTCGATCATTAGGATCCGACCAAACACATTAGGTGACCATAGTATATAGGGAATAACCTTCCGAGGTTATACCTTATGGTCGCTTCGTTTAAGTAGTTGTATGATAGGTAGTTTATATGCCTTAGGTAAATTACCAAAATGCCCTTTTAACGCCAAAATTCATTTTAAGCATATGTAACAAAACTTTTAGTATCTAAACTGATTTGGTAACAATATTAGACATGTTAAGGCATATTTTACTTATCATAGGACTAGTAAGGCTTTCCGAACGCGTTTCATGCGGACGACGCGTTAAAGTAGCATAAGCTACCTAAACGGGTCGTAATGGGTCGTAACACTTAGGTTAGGTTTCATTTAGTATGTAGGCTTTGTTAAACCATATTACATGAGCTCCCTTACTCATTTGGTTTACGAGCCCTCATTCTATCCGATCCTCCGATTATAGGTCCGGTTTATTAATGTAGTTACCTATATTAGGTGCTGTTTGATATCCGTGATCTCTAGCATTGTTTGGTTGTTACTCAAGGACTACTAAGCAATCTCAAGTGAGTACATAGACCCCTCTTTTACTGTTTTCCAAACATTTTGTGGTGGAACACATGTGCCTACTTGTTACTTTCATGCTTTCCTGTTTTCACATCATATACTTGCTATGTTCATTAGTACATTAATAGTACATGATTTCATTATGTGTTATGCTATGTATGCCCATTGTGTGCGTACTTAATACATTATTTTACATTACATTTTATGCTATGTATGCCCATTGTGTGCGTACTTAGTACATTATTTTACATTACATTTTATGCTATGTATGCCCATTGTGTGCGTACTTAGTACATTATTTTACATTACATTACATTTTATGCTATGTATGCCCATTGTGTGCGTACTTAGTACATTATTTTACATTACATTTTATGCTATGTATGCCCATTGTGTGCGTACTTAGTAAATTATTTTACATTACATTTTATGCTATGTTATGTATGCCCATTGTGTGCATACTTAGTACATTTATTATTCATCAGATGCTTACATTTTGGTATGACATTTGGTTTGTTTAAATGGGACAATGTACATTCATTAATACCGATCATGCCGCTCGGTAGTAGGTAGTGGTACCATAGGACTTGACAAATCCCATTCCTGAAATCTCGGGTTTGTTTGGACGTAAGGAATGACCGAATCCGAATACATTTTTTGATAACCTTTACTAAAAGGTTTATCCGACTGTCGCAAGGCTTGGATGTATGAATTTTCACAATACCGCATAGATGTTTATATCAGTATAGCATGCATTTATTACACAAAACATAACTTTGATTTAAACCATGTTTTACTTCAATACCTTATTTTTGTGCATTTTACGTATGGTTTAGTTGATATATTTCACTTACCATACATAAACATTTTGACATTTACATACACAATTCATGATTTACATTAGACATAAACATTAGACATAGACATTAGACATGGTTTTCACATAAACATTTTACAATGACGGTTTGGTTTGAGTAAGTGACTTAAGTAACGAGGCGTGTGTAATATGATACAAGCATGGTGGATACGCCGCTGGTACTTCCTATATATAAGTGTTTGCATGATATTACATATCGTAGCGTTATTTGAATCATTTCAACATAAGACATATTACACTTTATACAAATAACATACTTTTCACAAGACATTGTTTTACAAAACAACTTATCTTATACAAACTCATTCTACTTGGTTATTCATTTAACCATACATTATTCTCTTATTTATACATATCATCTGAACTTATTGTTTTTCAAATGATTTACAAAACAAATCAATTTACAAGGTTCATGACTGACTTTTGGTAAACAACTTTTTTTTCTAAACTTACAAGTCATGAATCCTATTTTCACAAAACCTATGTATCTCACAGGCATTTTTATGCTGACGTACCTATTTTCACATGTGTTTCAGGATATGATGCATAGGATTTATCAAGATACACTTAGGCGGACTTGGGCCTTAGTGACAATAAAAGATGCAAGAGTAGTTATTTATGTTATATTTCTTTGATTGTCAAGACATTGTAACTCTTTTAATCAATAAAACCATATTTCAATTTCCATGTGTTATGAAACAATGATTCTGTTACAACACTCCCCGACGTTTCCGCCTGGTTTTGTTGTTTTACGTGGTCGGGGTGTGTCATATATCGGAAGATCGGATAGAACGAGGTTTCATAAACCAAATGAGTATAGGAACTCATGTAATATGATTTAACAAAGCCTACATCCTAAATCGAAACCTAACCTAAGTGCTTACGACCCATTACGACCCGTTTAGGTAGCTTACGCTACTTTAACGCGTCGTTCGCGTAAAATGCATTCGGATCGCCTAACTAGTCCTATGACAAGTATTATATGCCTTAACAAGTTTAATAATGTTGGCTAATCAGTTTAGATGTCAAATTTATGTTACATATGCTTAAAATGAATTTATGCGTAAAAAGGGCATTTTGGTCATTTACCTAAGGCATATAAATTACCTATCATACAACTACTTAAACAAAGTGACCATAAGGTATAACCTCGGAAGGTTATTCCCTATACAACTATGGTCACAAAATATGTTTGGTCGAATCCTAATGATTGACCAAACGGTCAGGTTCGAAAGTCTAACCGGTTGTTTAGACTGCTTATCTTACGACCCTATATAAGCACTAATCTAAAAGTGATGAGCTAAACATATTAAAACATGTTTAACAAAGTTTGAAAACAAGTTTGATATCAAGACAAAGGGTCTTGATACCCAAAAATAGTTTGGTTGCAAAATACGCAAGAATACGCATTTTGACCGAAACTATGACTCGTCACTTGTCACACCCCCAAAATCCACACGCGGAGTATCACCGCTTGGAGGCGTGACTGACCAGGATCAAGCCACCAATCATATTGAACATAATAAGTATTAAATGTAATTTAACCAAACAATATAAGAGGTGTTCAAACAAAGCATGGTAATTGTCTAGCGGAAGCATAATTGTAAACCCAACGTAAGTAATAAGTTCAAATGTTTTATCATAAGATCCACAATCCGTGCCCACAACGACCGCGCCTCCCGTGCAAGCTCCAAGAGTACCTATGGTCCTGCAAGGCATGTAACAGAGAGTCAACAACTAGTTGAGCGAGTTCACAGTTGGTTATTCAGTTATAGTGTTCGTATTGTAAATCGTAAGCTCGTTTAGTAATCATGTATCGTATGTATTTGTATCGCGGCCTTCCCGGCATGTTTGCGAAGATTAGTGGGGGTTTCCCATGTATTATAGACTAGTTACATTTGTATCGTGGCCCTCCAGGCATGTTTGCGAAGATTAGTATTTGTATCGCGGCCATTCCAGGCATGTGTGCGAAGATTAGTATTCGTATCGCGGCCATTCCAGGCATGTGTGCGAAGATTAGTGGGGGCTTCCCATGTGTTACTAGTCTAGCTGTATCTATAAGTGACCTTCCCATAACGAGGTCAGTGGTACGTATTCCAGTAACGATGAACGTACAAGTAATCATTTAACCCCATTCCCAACCCCGGGAATCCCATGCCTTGGTAAGAGTGTGAACTCACCTTGGTTTGCTCGGTATGCTAAGTTATGTGCTCGCAAGTAATCAATCAAGTCCTATAGTATGCAGGTATATTCAATCAGTTCAAGTTCGTAAAGTTTCACATGCCATTTATGTCACATAGTGTGTTTATGCAATTATCATTAAGTAGCACATAACAGTTGGTTCATGTTCACTTTGTGGCTACCCGTGAGTGTGTGACCCAATCTTGGGTGTGCGGCCCATGTGTGGTCCACCTAACAACCGTATACAGCCTAACTAAAAGTGTGATCGTATGCAACCCAATTAATATGCTTCCTGTATGTATTTAACAAGAACTAGTTATCCCCCACCATTTACTCAAACAACTATTACAAGTTATGACCCACAATTCTAATCAATTTCAACGAATTAGTATGGCAGCCACATGTATCACATAATCATCATTAGGTAAACTAGCATTTAATCAGTTTCATACAAATAGTTCCCAATTCTACCTAACCATTATATTCATTCACAAGTATACATACAAAACGAACTCATGTATATTATACGCAACCCATTCACTACTAATCATTAATATACATGTTTAAATCAACTCAACAGGTTCATGTCCTAATGTTCTACACTTCATTAACCAAGATTATGCCATAGAATATAATATGTTGGTTCATCATTTAATCCCTATAATTGCTTCATCATGTTAGTCGGCCCTAATCATGAAGTTCACATCATCAGGGCATCATCGCAGCCTCTAAGACTACCTCTATCAGGTGCGTTTCTAATATTTATCATAATCACGATTTCATAAACAACACATTACATCACGTATCAACCACATAGCATATATATCAAAGAATTCGATCCAGCAAAGGCAATATTAACTAACCAAGAGTCCTATTATCAAATAATTAACTAACACATATTTCATCATGCGCGAGCGTAACCAATAATCACACAACTAATCAGCAAGAATGACACCCGTCGAACCCAAAAATAACCCTTTGATCCCCTATACGAACCGATATCAGTCAACACATATTTACATAAACGAAACCGAGATGATTTTAGTAACCAGAGAATTGAACGTAACACACACAAGAGACAAGCCTTATGAAGGAAGAAAGGCTTCAGAAGGGGATCCTGTTTTTGATCCGTGAAGGAATAAGAGATGGCACTAGGGTTGTTGTTATTATTCTAAAACATGAAAGAATTACATGCCCCCACTATCTAGTAAATATACGTAACTCACAAAGATAAGGCTTGGGCCGGTTATGAAAGTTTGGGCCGGTGTTAGTGAGGTGGGATTATTGTTAAATAACAATAATTAATATTATTGCACATAGATGAAATAATAATTGCACATAGATACACATAGATTGTTTTTGCAAAATAAGTAATAAGTTAAATCGAATAGAGACCTTGAAACTCGGGTTGTCACATTATCCCCAACTTGAAAGAAATTTCGTCCCGAAATTTAGTACGTGGTTACTGAGGAAGCTGGTTGTGTTGCGTTGTTTCCTGGTTTTCCTGGGGTGTCACATCATCCCCCCGTTGATTTGGAATTTCGTCCCTAAATTCTGTAGTAGCTTCAGCCTCAGTAGTGGTTGCACTGTTTCCGAATAACTTGGGATACTTGAGTTTCATTTTATCTTCTCGTTCCCAGGTAAACTCTGGGCCACGACGGGAGTTCCAACGAAATCGTACATGAGGTATTCTGGTGTGCTTGAGGACCTTAACGTCTCGATCCGTGATTTCAACTGGTTCCTCGACGAATCACAACTGATCGTCGATAGTGAGCTCATTCAAAGGAACTATGAGGGTCTCATCTGACAGACACTTCTTCAGATTCGACACGTGAAAAACATTGTGAACTGCACTGAGTTCTGCTGGTAAGTGCAGTTTGTAGGCCACCCTGCATATTTTCTCAATGATTTCGAACGGTCCGACATATCGCGGATTGAGTTTGCCCCGTTTGCCAAAACGAACCACACCCTTCCAGGGTGAAACTTTGAGTAGTTCTCGATCCCCAACTTGGAACTCGAGTAGTTTCCTGTCTTTATCGGCGTATGCTTTCTGACGGTCACGAGCTGCCGCCATGCGTTGTCGTATTTGAGCAATCTTTTCAGTAGTATCAACTGCCAGTTCTGGACCTGTGATTTGACTATCACCCACCTCTGCCCAACAAAGAGGTGACCGGCATTTACGCCCGTACAATGCCTCGAATGGAGCGGCTTTAATGCTGGTGTGGTAGCTGTTGTTGTACGAGAACTCCACTAACGGGAGATGTTTTTCCCAGCCGTTGCCGAAATCGATTACACATGCACGAAGCATGTCTTCTAAAGTTTGAATAGTGCGCTCAGACTGCCCATCCGTCTAAGGGTGATAAGCTGTGCTCATGTCTAAACGAGAGCCAAAAGATTTGTGCATGGCTTGCCACAGTTCTGAAGTAAAACGTGCGTCACGATCTGAGATAATAGAGGTTGGCACCCCGTGCCTTGAAACCACTTCTTTTAAGTAGATGTCTGCTAAGGTAGAGAACTTGTCTGTTTCTTTGATAGCCAAGAAGTGTGCAGACTTTGTGAGTCGATCCACGATCACCCATATAGTATCATTTCCGCGCTGAGATCTAGGTAGGCCAGTAACAAAATCCATGGAAATTTGTTCCCATTTCCATTGTGGTATCTCAGGTTGTTGGAGTGGGCCTGAAGGTTTCTGATATTCGGCTTTGACTCTCGCACAAGTCAAACACTTGCTGACATAAGTTGCTATGTGAGCCTTCCTGCTAGGCCACCAATATGTAGTTTTGATATCGTGGTACATTTTATCCGAACCAGGATGTACCGAGTAACGAGACTTGTGTGCCTCATCCATCACAAGCTCTCGTAGGCTGCCATAAAGTGGGACCCAAATGCGTCCTGTGACGTAGTAAGCACCATCTTCCTTCTGTTCTAAGCGTTGCCTTGAGCCGCGTAGGGCTTCAGCCCTGACGTTTTCTGGTTTCAATGCTTCTACCTGAGCATCTCGTATCTGAGAAGGAAGACTAGACTGTATAGTGAGTTGTAAAGCTCGCACGCGCTTAGGCGCGGTGTCCTTTCGACTGAGGGCATCAGCCACAACATTGGCTTTGCCTGGGTGGTACCTGATCGAGCATTCGTAGTCATTTAGCAGTTCGACCCATCGTCGTTGTCGCATATTCAGTTCCTTCTGTTTGAAGATATGTTCGAGGCTTCTGTGATCAGTGTAGATAGCACATTTGGTACCATACAGGTAGTGTCTCCATATCTTGAGCGCAAAGACAACAGCTCCCAGTTCTAAATCATGCGTAGTGTAATTCCGTTCGTGAATCTTAAGTTGGCGCGAAGCATAAGCAATGACTTTATCCCGTTGCATCAACACACATCCAAGACCTTGGATGGATGCGTCGCAGTAGACTACAAAATCATCCGTGCCTTCAGGCAATGAGAGGATAGGTGTGCTACAAAGTCTATCCTTTAAGTGCTGAAACGCTGTTTCCTGTGCATTACCCCAACGATAAACAACACCTTTCTGCGTCGGTAGTGTAAGCGGCTGTGCAATCTTCAAGAAGTCTTTAATGAACCGTCTGTAATAACCCGCCAAACCCAAGAATTGGCGTATTTCGGTTGGTGTGCGAGGAGCAGGCCAGTTCTTGATCGAATCTACCTTGGATGGATCAACATGAATCCCATCCTTGTTTACCACGTGGCCTAGGAAGTGGACTTCACGAAGCCAGAAGTCGCATTTTGAAAACTTGGCATACAGCTGTTCCGTTCGAAGAAGTTCCAAAATAAGTCGTAAATGATGCTCATGTTCCTCCTGACTCTTCGAGTAGATCAGGATGTCATCGATGAAAACAATAACAAACTTGTCAAGATAGGGTTTGCACACCCTGTTCATAAGGTCCATGAAAACCGCAGGTGCGTTTGTTAACCCGAATGGCATGACCAAGAACTCGTAATGGTCGTAGCGAGTTCTGAATGCTGTCTTGGAGATATCCTCATCCCGGACTCTCAGTTGATGGTATCCTGACCTCAGATCAATCTTCGAGTAATTGCTCGACCCTTGCAACTGGTCGAATAAGTCATCAATGCGTGGAAGAGGATAGCGATTCTTCACAGTGACCTTGTTCAGTTCGCGGTAGTCTATACACATGCGGAAGGTACCGTCTTTCTTCTTCACAAATAATACTGGAGCTCCCCAGGGCGAAGAGCTAGGACGTATGAAACCCTTTTCCAAGAGTTCTTGTAATTGCTTAGATAGTTCTTCCAGTTCGGTTGGAGCTAAGCGATAAGGTGCTCGAGCTATGGGTGCTGCTCCTGGAGCTAGCACGATCTGAAATTCGACCTGACGATGAGGCGGTAGCCCAGGTAAATCTTCAGGAAACACTTGAGGAAAATCGCGTACTAATGGAATATCCTCTAATCTCTTCTCTTTCGCTGATGCGTCAGTAACAAGTGCTAAGATAGCAGTGTGGCCCTTTCACAAACACTTCTGAGCCTTCAGGAAGGAGATGATGCCAACCACGGCACCACTCTTGTCACCTTGAACTTCGAGAGGTTCTTTACCAGAACGGGGAATACGAACAATCTTCTCCTTGCATAGGATCTCCGGTTGTTGTTGAGATAACCAATCCATACCAATGACGATGTCGAAACCATCACAACGTTGGGGTCATTCCTAGCATCACCCTGACCAATCACGAACACTCAACCCCTGGCACCATTGCCGTCGTTATTACCCACGTTGTTGTCTCCACTATTGTTCCCGTTTCCTTGGTTGTGGTTCTGATTCTGGTTTAACTGAGGGCAGTCCCGCTTGAAGTGGCCTTCAGCACCACACTGAAAGCATCCCCTGTTACCTTGTTGTCGCTGCTGGTTCTGTGGAGCTGGTGGTTGTTGCTGTTGGTTCTGATTCGCAGGTCGTGAGCTCCAGCAATCCTTAGCTTCATGACCCATCTTGAGACACCTCTGGCAACGACCCCTGTTGCACTGACCAGTGTGGTGCCTGTTGCATTTGTTGCACTTCCGGAGGTTTCCTCGATATCCACCCTGCCCTTGACTACCAAAAGATTGCTGACCAGGGCTCTGATAGTAATCAATCTTTCGCTGCAGTGCCTGGGACTGAACTGAAGTCGAACCCTTGCTGGAGGTTCCATCCCATTTTCGCTTGTTGTCACTGGGAGTAGCAGTAGTAGTAGTAGTAGTAGCACCGATACGTTTAGGCAGCCTGTTCTGTTCCACTGCCTGGTCTGTGAGACGATGAGCAAGACGAGTAACATCCTGGATAGTAGCAAGGTTGGCCGAAGTCACATGACTTTGAATCTCTGGTACTAAACATTTGAGGTACAGCTCAATGCGCTTGATGGGAGGATCCACCATAGTTGGACACAAACATTGCCATTTAGTTGGATTGTTTCGTGTACGCTTCTATCTCTGACCCCGTCATCTTCAGGTTAAAGAACTCCACTTCCAGCTTGTGGATGTCATCACGACTACAGTATTCATGTTTGATCAGTTCCTTAAAATCATTCCATGGGGTGGCATTAGCAGCCGCCAACCCCAACATCTGAACTTGCGCGTTCCACTATGTTAGCGCAGTGCTTTCGAGAGTACCAGTGGCGTACTTCACCCTACGAGCCTCAGGGCATTCACACATTTCGAAGACCGATTCGAGCTTCTCGAACCAGTGGAGGAGTCCAACGGCCCCCTTCAGTGCCACTAAAAGTTGTAGGACGACAATCCATGAAAGTCTTGAAAGTGCAAACAGGTGGCTGACCTGTTGGGTATAAGAATCACGACAAGATTAAACACAAGAGTTGGATTAGGAGTGTAGGATCTAAAGATCCTAGGGTGAGTTACAACTGCAGGGTATACCTCCTGCTTGTGCGGCTGCAAGTGCCGCAGCAACTTGTTCGTTAATGAGAGCCGTCAACTGGGCTTGTGTCATGTTGATACATCCGGCCATGATCTTCATAGCAAAGATAACATAAGTAAGAGTGGTTCGCGAATAGTGCGATGACAGAAGAGAGTGAGCACACAAGTGTTCTCAAGCAATAGAGGTTATGTGTATCTAAGCATACCATGAGCAAAGTTCTATGTAATTCTAGCAAGTAGGCAATAAAAATATACCATATTACCTAAAATGTTGAGTCTTGCACGTGGAGCGATGCGTCGTTGTGGATTGTTGAGCACTCTACTGGTTATAGTCTGGTTTTAATAAAAAACGTTTTCCCCTTATTAAAACCGAGTTCTCTATAACCAATGGCGTTGATACCAATCTGTCACACCCCCAAAATCCACACGCGGAGTATCACCGCTTGGAGGCGTGACTGACCAGGATCAAGCCACCAATCATATTGAACATAATAAGTATTAAGTGTAATTTAACCAAACAATATGAGAGGAGTTCAAACAAAGCATGGTAATTGTCTAGCGGAAGCATAATTGTAAACCCAACGTAAGTAATAAGTTCAAATGTTTTATCATAAGATCCACAATCCGTGCCCACAACGACCGCGCCTCCCATGCAAGCTCCAAGAGTACCTATGGTCCTGCAAGGCATGTAACAGAGAGTCAACAACTAGTTGAGCGAGTTCACAGTTGGTTATTCAGTTATAGTGTTCGTATCGTAAATCGTAAGCTCGTTTAGTAATCATGTATCGTATGTATTTGTATCGTGGCCTTCCCGGCATGTTTGCGAAGATTAGTGGGGGTTTCCCATGTATTATAGACTAGTTACATTTGTATCGCGGCCCTCCAGGCATGTTTGCGAAGATTAGTATTTGTATCGCGGCCATTCCAGGCATGTGTGCGAAGATTAGTATTCGTATCGCGGCCATTCCAGGCATGTGTGCGAAGATTAGTATTCGTATCGCGGCCATTCCAGGCATGTGTGCAAATATTAGTGGGGGCTTCCAATGTGTTACTAGTCTAGCTGTATCTATAAGTGACCTTCCCCTAACGAGGTCAGTGGTACGTATTCCAGTAACAATTAAAGTACAAGTAATCATTTAACCCCATTCCCAACCCCGGGAATCCCATGCCTTGGTAAGAGTATGAACTCACCTTGGTTTGCTCGGTATGCTAAGTTATGTGCTCGCAAGTAATCAATCAAGTCCTATTGTATGCAGGTATATTCAATCAGTTCAAGTTCGTAAAGTTTCACATGCCATTTATGTCACATAGTGTGTTTATGCAATTATCATTAAGTAGCACATAACAGTTGGTTCATGTTCACTTTGTGGCTACCCGTGAGTGTGTGACCCAATCTTGGGTGTGCGGCCCATGTGTGGTCCACCTAACAACCGTATACAGCCCAACTAAAAGTGTGATCGTATGCAACCCAATTAATATGCTTCCTGTATGTATTTAACAAGAACTAGTTATCCCCCACCATTTACTCAAACAACTATTATAAGTTATGACCCACAATTCTAATCAATTTCAACGAATTAGTATGGCAGCCACATGTATCACATAATCATCATTAGGTAAACTAGCATTTAATCGGCCTCATACAAACAGTTCCCAATTCTACCTAACCATTATATTCATTCACAAGTATACATAGAAAACGAACTCATGTATATCATACGCAACCCATTCACTACTAATCATTAATATACATGTTTAAATCAACTCAACAGGTTCATGTCCTAATGTTCTACACTTCATTAACCAAGATTATGCCATAGAATATAATATGTTGGTTCATCATTTAATCCCTATAATTGCTTCATCATGTTAGTCGGCCCTAATCAAGAAGTTCACATCATCAGGGCATCATCGCAACCTCTAAGACTACCTCTATCAGGTGCGTTTCTAATATTTATCATAATCACGATTTCATAAACAACACATTACATCATGTATCAACCACATAGCATATGTATCAAAGAATTCGATCCAGCAAGGGCAATATTAACTAACCAAGAGTCCTATTATCAAATAATTAACTAACACATATTTCATCATGCGCGAGCGTAACCAATAATCACACAACTAATCAGCAAGAATGACACCCGTCGAACCCAAAAATAACCGTTTGATCCCCTATACGAACCGATATCAGTCAACACATATTTACATAAACGAAACCGAGATGATTTTACTAACCAGAGAATTGAACGTAACACACACAAGAGACAAGCCTTATGAAGGAAGAAAGGCTTCAGAAGGGGATCCTGTTGTTGATCCATGAAGGAATAAGAGATGGCACTAGGGTTGTTGTGATTATTCTAAAACATGAAAGAAGTACATGCCCCCACTATCTAGTAAATATACGTAACTCACAAAGATAAGGCTTGGGCCGGTTATGAAAGTTTGGGCCGGTGTTAGTGAGGTGGGATTATTGTTAAATAACAATAATTAATATTATTGCACATAGATGAAATAATAATTGCACATAGATACACATAGATTGTTTTTGCAAATAAGTAATAAGTTAAATCGAATAGAGACCTTGAAACTCGGGTTGTCACATCACTACACCTAAATAACGTGGTAATCAGTAGGTATAGTCACAAGAGACTATAACCATCATGATTACGCTCATGTTATGATGTTTAAACGAACTTCGTGTTGACCAAAGACTGGTCAAAGCATAAAGTCAAACACTGTTTGACTTTCACGCTTAAAAACGCGTAAAAGAACGAAAGAATGCTTACAACGGGTCCAAGAAATGGAGGTTTGATCTAATTATTCTCAGGTATGAAGTGTATAACTTCAAATTAGAGAACAAAATCAGATGAAAGGTGATTTTTCAAATGAAATGGAAGGGGTATATATAGATTTCGGAGAACCGTTAGGATCGTTTCTCGCAAATCGTGCTTTGATCTTGACCTTACAAGTGGGCACATGGTTTTCAAAACCATGGGAATATTTAAAACCATAAAATTCAAGCCCATAGAGTGTAAAACCTTGGGTTAAAACCATCAAAACCTCAAAAAATGGACCAAGTTCAATGTATCTGCCAGAAAATTCAAAAATGGTCCCTGCACTTGTAAAACTTGATTTTTGGCACTTTTAAGCCCCTTTAACCCCATTTCAAGGCTCTAAAATAAAGTTAAAGTATAGGGAACTTGAAATGTGCTCAAAAATATCTCGGATGTCGGTTCGTTTGGTCGTACGGTTGCGTTGTTCGGTTAATTACGACGAAAATCGTAACGAATGCAACAACGATCCAAACTACGCGACGAATGGAATTTCATCATGCCAATCACTAAAATCAAATATTTTAATGATTACATAAATTTTTGGATGTCCGGATATATTCAGAACGTAAGATATGCGCGAAAATGGAAACTTATGCACTTTTTGACGCTTTTAGTCCCTGAATGACCAAAAAGTTTATTTTAGCATACCGAACACCTCAAAGCCTATTTCTGAGCTATGTAAAGGATATTTTTGGTATGTTTAACTTATGATCAAGTTCCGGAATGTTCGTTACCACACGAATCGGCACACTTTCGCAGTTTGACACAAATAGTCCCTGCAATCGAATAAACTTGATTTCAACACACCAAACCATCCAAAACTTATTTCTAAGTTATGTAGAGGTTATTTAAGGTATTTTAAGCCTATGTCACTGTTCTAGAGTGTTTGTTGCATTAAACTGGTTATATTTATGCATCAGTTCGCGTATAACCTTCCAGAAAGCGATTTAGAGCTCGAAATCGAACAAGAATTGATATGTGCAAACGATACACATATTTATACAAATACCAAGTATGAAACACAATATTTCATTGGTTTGGTATTTGTATGATGGTTGAAGTGACATAGGTGTCACAGTCTCCCCTACTTTAGGAAATTTCATCCCGAAATTTAATTTTAGAGGAAACTTGTGAAGACAACTGTGATGGTTTCACTTTCGAATGAATCCCTTGAACCCTAAGTAAAACTTTAGGCCATGTTTGGATTCTTAGTGAAATTGTCAAAGTGAAGTCCTTGTAGTAACAAAACTTGGAGTTTCGAACTATGGACCGAAGAACGTTTCTTATGATGACTATCATAGGAAACTTGTGTGTGCTCGAAATCAGAGTCGGGGAGTGAAATAACATTGGTTAAGGTCCAGGACTTTTAGTAACTTAAATAACGTTATGTTCGCAATGTAATAAGGAACACTTATATATTGGAAGTACCAGCGGCGTATCCACCATGCCCCTTTCTACATTGTTCCTGTTTCGTTATTCTCATCACTATAGGTCATAACACATGAAAAAATTTGTTGTGGTTTCTATGCACTGAATTCCATAATTATGTATGCATCCATAATTACGTAATTCCTTGCACAGTCTGCACACTTCATTTCATAATGTGCAGGGGAAAAATAAAAAATCAATCGAATAAACATGAAGTGACTTGACTAGACCACCAAAGGATCTTTTTAACTAGATCAAAGAACGATCTTTTTAACTAGATCAACACATGATCTCTTTAACTAGACCGTCGTACAATCTTCTTAAATAGACCACTTAAGGGATCTTTTCAATTATATCATCACATGATATTCCTAACCAGATTTTTTTTGAATCAATCTGTTTAACTAGACCACTCAAGGGGTTCAATTATAGAATAGTACTTTATAATCCAAGGGACTTAACTATAACGTAGAAGCCCATTTACGATTTAAGGTAGTACCTTTGGATATCCTACTATGAATCCCTCGTATGGAGATATGGAAGATTCTATGAGGATTTGGATAATGAAGATTGGGATAACACAAAAACACAAGTGTTTTGGTCAAAAATCAGGCAAAGATAATGCTACCAAACTTTTTGTTGTGAGGTGTGATGATTGAATCAATGAACAATATTAAGGATCACTAAGAAATGTAATAAACAAATGACACAGAGATTTATACGAGGAAAAAGCCCTTGATCAAGAGTTGATCTCCGGCACAAAAAAACCTCGGGTGATGGAAACTACCGTTCACCAACTAAGATTAAACAAAAGTAAGTTTACAACTCGGGATGATAACAAGCTTGTTACAAGGATCACTAGTGTGTAATGTGCAAAAAAGTGTATGAAATCGCCAAGTATTGCTTAAGAGCTGACTGAGATCTGTTACGAGTGTGTGTGTATGCCAAAATTAGCTAAGTGTTTTTCTATCAAGCTTGTTATCCCCATTTAAATTAGAAATAACTAAGTTAACAAACTATCCGATAATTATGCAAGCTCCCCACGATCTCCACAACGTCTATAATGGTCAAACACGTGCGGAATATTGAGGGAATATGCTCCTGGAATTTCGGTGAGACTTGGTTCATGCCTTTGCTCCTACAAAACAAGTTTACGTATAAGGAAGACAACTGTTAGTAGTAGGATAACAACAGTGATCCTGAATCATGATCCTACGACACCTGCTGAGGATCCTTAATTCAAATAGAATTGAGGATCCACGATCCTGGTAGCACTTGAGGACCCGTGATCCTTAGGATTTGGAAAATCCTCCCCTAACAATTGCCCCCAAAATATAAGGAGTAAAGTGTAAATTGTCGAGTTATATTTTCTTGATCTTATCTGTAACAAACCAACGTATATATAGCCATTAAGATCGAACTATCCGTTGTAGATCTTACGTCATCAGAAGCGACATCTCTACAAAATTATGATTATAAATTGAAGTTAGAGATAAGGATCAATGTGCATTTAAATTCGAGCGAAACTCCCTTTAAATCCACATTCGAAGACCAAGCAGGTAATTCTCTCTCCTCTCTTTCTCTTCATCTTCATCTTGCTCTGTTCTTCTTTACTGATCCTGAGATCGACAAGATTCGTCATTCCCGGCGAGCACTGTTTTCAAAACCTTTGACCCTACCGCCCGGAGTGATTTTATCTCTGAAACTTGGGTTGCATTTCCAGTTACCCCTTTCTCGATAGGATACTCCTACCCTTTTCCTGATTTTACCTAATCTTTCTTCTCCCTTACCGGCATATCCTACATCCAGGCTATGCCAATGATGTGGAGGGTTCTATTTACCCTTGAGAGGATCATTGAGCAGGAGGATATTGAGTTAGGAATGTCGGAGTTGTCTGAACTATACAACCTTGTGAGCCATGGTTCACACCGCTTTCTATTCAAACATAAACCCGGTGAACCTCATCCAATCTTTAAAACCACCAAGAATGATAACAAGTGGAAGAAACATTTTTTCTTCGTCAGGAGGGATTCTATCCCTAATGGGAAGGATCTCCCAAGAAAATGGGCCACTCATGGTAGGAAAGAGGATCACTAACCCCTTTGCTTTTATTTTGCAGCTATTTCTGTTTCACACATCATTACATCACCCGCAACGAAGGATAGGATCACCGCTTTCCGGTGTCTTGATCCTGTTATAAGATCATTTCAAGCAAGTACCAAGGATTCTCAAAAAGTATCCTCAGGTTCTGTCACAATGTCAAGTAAGTATCCACGTTTGTATATAATTAAATGTTAAAACGTAAATAAAACAAGAATACTTATCTTTTGTTTTGGATGGATAGGTGCTGGAAAATCCTCAAGGTCTGCCACCCACTTTAGTGTCACCGATCTTACTGTTGTTGCTCCCAGGTCTGGGAAGAAGAAGACTGCTGCTAGCCCGAGTGCTGTGGTCCCAAAGCTTACCACCTCCAAGGGAAAGAAAAGGAAGGCTACCGAAGCCGACAATCTTGAAGGCTTGCCTCTTATCCGCCATCAGTTCCAAGAATACTTTGCCGATGTAAGGATCACTAACCCTGACTGATTATCCTGCCCATCTGAGGATCACGAGACCCTTAACTTCACCTTGTCTTTTTGCAGAAATTCGCCGAGATTGAGATGGTGCTGGATGCTTATGCTGAGGAAGCTGACCAAAAGCAGAGGGACTTCCAAAAGATCTTCCTAGCTAAGGATCAGACCATCTCCCGCCTCGAAAAGGATCTGAACTTGGCAAAGCAGCAGGTGGTCATGGCCCAGATAAACGCTGATCATGAGAAGCACGACCTGCTAGAGGATGCTAAAGTCTCAGCTGCCATCACCATGTACAAAATCAAGCTACAAATGGCCCAGGAGGCTGAGGATCCTGACTTTGACAGGACCACTTGGGACAAGGAGGAATGGAAGGCAAAGCTGGTTGAGCATGAGGATGAAGAGGAGGAGGCTACTGAAGTCTTTGCAATTGAGGCGAGTGGCAGCGGGAAGGATCATGCTGGTGGTGATGCTGGTGGTGATGCTAGTGGCGATGCTGGTGATGATGCAGCCAAGGTGTGAGCTGTAGAAATGGGCGATGATGGATATTTCTAGACGTGGCCAGAGCCCATTTTTTAGGATTTGAAAGTTTTTTGGTTATGGTGTTTTGAAACGATGTTGGGTTGTAATTTGAACAATAGTTTTTAGGATTATGGATCAAGGATCCTTAGACAATAGGTAGGATAATAGGTGGTGGAGGGATCCTCTGTTTGGGGGATGAAACCACTTGTTATCCTGCCATCTTTTATTTCCTGCACTCCAAAGACCTATTAACAATGGACACCCTTTACCTACCCCAGCGGATGGGCCACGTATTGCTGGTAGATGCTTGGGGTAGGTAATTTTGACAACCTTCGAAGGGTTAACTTTTGTGAATAAAAATAACTTCAACTTTTTGGCTATTTCCCGTGTTGTTATCCTTTGTGCATTCTTTATTTTCCAATTGTACTTATCCACTTTGTTTGAATTTATCAAGTTTAATAAATCATGTTTAAAAATTTTAGGATATGATCAAGGATCAAATATCCTATAGTCGATAAACTCAGAAAAGTTACGCAACTTAAGGATCTTTAGTTCTGTTGTCAAAGGATAAGGGTCACTTATATAAATAATGAATAAAATAAAAAATGATCAAGGATCATACCTGAGAATCCAATTTAGGATCCTAACCCTTTAATACTTATAATCAGAATAACCAAAAGACAAACCTTATTAGAAGGTAAGGATCAAGGATCCTTGGTCGTTTAACCTTAAAAACCTGAAATAGGATATAACTTGGGACTAAGCCAATATAAGAGAAAAGTTAGTAACTGGGGACAAGCCAAATATACTGGAGACAAGCCCAAAGGATAACTGGGGACAAGCCCAAAGGATCTTGTGTAAACTGGAGTATGGCCCTCACTGGCGACTATCCAAACTTAGTGACATGAAGATGCCAAAACCTTAGCTAACGTGAAAACGTTAGAAACCTTAGGAACGGATGTATGGTACGTCTACCATTATACGTAGGATCCCGGATACAGCCAGTACAATGAAATTGTCAGCCCCTAAAGCGAGCACTGGTCCCATTGCCATGAACTGTACCAAGATCATCGTGCGCTGCTGGCGATACTGGGGATAGGCCCAAAAATTAGGGACTAGCCCAAATAACTGGGGTCAAGCCCAAAATAACTGGGGTCAAGCCCAAATAACTGGATACTTCTGTGGATACTCAATCCTTTGTTAAGGATACCCAAACCTTCTGCAAAACTCAGAATCAAGTGAAAAGAGGATAAAGGATCCAGGATCCTTATCCTTATATATAGGATAATTAAAGAATGAAATAGTTTGAGATTAGATCATTACCAGAATGAGGATCCTCTGTCCTGTAAGGATCCTTCAAGGATACTTGTTAGCTAAGGATCGTGGATCCTTATTACATGAAGTATTTCTTCAAGTGGACAGCATTCCAAGCTCTTGGTAGCAAATCACCTTCCATTGTTAGCAAACGATATGCCCCCTTTCCTGCTTCAGCTTCAATCAAATAGGGGCCTTCCCATTTTGGTGCTAACTTCCCATCAGCAGGATTGGTGGTATTCTGAAATGCTTTCCTTAATACCATATCACCAACTTGGAACTTCCTGATCCTGACATTTTTATTGTAGGCTCCAGCCATTCTTTGTTGATAACTGGCCATCCTTATCCTTGCCAAATCCGTGAGTTCTTCCATAGTGTCCAAGTCTTGAACCAAGTTTTTGGCATTTTCTTCAGGATCACGAATGCTTGTTCTTGCAGTAGGAACCACCATATCTGTAGGGATCACTGATTCTGCCCCAAATACCAAAGAGAATGGAGTTTGGCCAGTAGCATTCTTGGGAGTTGTCCTATCAGCCCAAAGTACATATGGTAGTTCTTCTGCCCATTTCCCTTTCTTGGATCCAAGCTTTTTCTTCAAATTGTTGATGATGATCTTGTTGGATGATTCTGCCTGGCCATTAGCTTGTGGGTGGACTGGTGTTGATGTTATCATCTTAATCCCCCAGCTGTCACAAAAGTTAGTAGTTCTATTCCCAATAAATTGGGATCCATTATCACAAACAACTTCAGAAGGGATACCAAATCTAGTAATAATATTTCTCTTAATAAAGGATATCACTTCCTTTTCTCTGACTTGAGCAAAGGCTTCAGCCTCTATCCACTTGGAGAAGTAATCAGTCATAGCAAGCATGAATACTTTTCCACCAGGTGCCTTAGGAAGCTTACCAACTATATCCATTCCCCATCTCATAAATGGCCAAGAAGAGGATATAGGATGCAAAAGCTCTGCTGGTTGGTGAAGGATATTACTATGTCTCTGACAAGGATCACACTTCTTGGCATATTCCATAGCATCCTTCTTCATAGTAGGCCAATAGTATCATGTCCTCAGGATCCTTGAGAATAATGCCATACCCCTAGTGTGGTTTCCACAATCTCCTTCGTGAAAATCCTTTAGGACCTCTTGGATTTCAGGATCCTCAATGCACCTTAGATATGGCCCTGCAAGAGATCGTTTATATAACATGTTATTCAATATTGTGAATTGAGATACCTTGATTTTGAAAGCCCTGGGGTTTTCTCCTATAGGAATCTCTCCATGTTGTATGTATCTCATTATTGGAAGGATCTATGATCCTGAATGATATTGAGTATCATCACTAGGGATGATTGCATAATCCTCTCCTATCTCTATGGCTACATGATCCTCGATAGTAGGGGTTAGGATATGGATAATAAGGATCCTGATATCCTCCGGGATTTTCAAGGATGATCCTAGGTTGGCTAATGCACCAGCCTCTGCATTCTCTTCCCTTGGTACCTGTGTCAAACTAAAGGAAACAAAAGAGAGTGCCAATTCTTTGACTATCTCTAAATATTTGATTAGATTTTCACCTTTAACAGCATAGGATCCATTAAAGTGATTAGTAATTAACAATGAATCCACATGTACCTCAAGATACCTGATCCTCATATGCTTAGCGATTTGCAAACCAGCTATCAAGGCTTCATATTCAGCCTAATTATTAGTAGTTTGGAAATCACAAGCTATGGAGTGGTGTATTATGTCCCCATGTGGCGATTTTAGTAGTATTCCAAGTCATGTTCCTCTGACATTGGAGGCTCCATCAGTGAAGAGTATCCAAGGATCCTTAGTTTCTTCTAGCTGTTAGACTTCCAACTCAGCTTCCTTTTGCAAGTCACTACTAAAATCTGCCACAAAGTCAGCTAAGGTTTGGGATTTGATGGCAGTCCTTGGTTCATATCTTATATCATAAGCACTGAGCTTCACTGCCCACTTAGCCATCCATCCTGACATTTCAGGTTCCCTGAGAACCTTCTTAATTGGAAAATTAGTCTTAACAATAATGGCATGAGTTTCAAAATAATGCCATAATCAATGCAAGGATAAGTTTTTCTAAATGTGAATACCTGGATTCAGCATCAAGCAAACTCTTACTTACATAATAGACAGGATGTTGTGTACCTTCGTGATCCTTAATAAGGACCGCACTTACTGCTTTAGAGGATACTGCTAAATAAAAGGATAATATATCCCCTTTCTCTGGTTTCATCAAGGCAGGTGTTAGGGGAGGATTTTCTAACAATTAGTGATCCTTACACGTTATCCTAATTAGTGATCCTTACTTCTGTGACAGGTGGTGATCCTCAGAAGAGCTCCAGGATCAGGATCATGGATCACTTTAAGGATCCTCGTACTAACGATTGTTTACTTATGTTTTGTACTATCTCGCAGGTATAACCAGCTTGACCAAGTCTTGGCGACATTCCTGGAGAATATTCCCAAACTATTCTGCACGTGCTTGACCAAAAATAGACGTTGTGGAGAACGTGGAGGCTTGGCACGAAAGTCGGATAGTTAGTTTAGGTGGTTATTTCTATTTTAAAAAGGGAGTAACGAGCTAGTAGAAAACACTTAGTCATTTTTTCAGTTACACACACTCGTACAAACGCTCATACAAGCTCTCGTTCAAACACTTAGCAATTTCATACACTTTTTACACATTTCACGATAGTGATCCTTGTACCTAGCTCGTTACTATCCGAAGTTGTAAACATTTATTCATTTATTTGAGCTTGGTGATCGGTAGTTTCCATCACCCGGGGTTTTTTGTGCCGGAGATCAACTCTTGATCAAGGGCTTTTTCCCCGTACAAATCCTTGTGTTGTTTGTGCAATTTACATTGAAGTGATCCTCATCGCTGTTACATATGTTAAGCATCATTCCCCGTAACAAAGAGTTTGGTTGCATTATCCTCGTCTGATTTTTGACCAAAACAGTTTGGCGCCCACCGTGGGGCAATTGGTGCTTCGTCCTTAGAAAAATACGCATTTTCGTGCTCATTTTGGTTCACTACAACCAAGCAAATGGCTTCCTCAGCGAAGAATACCTCAAATTTGATGCCCTCGTTCACTTCTTCTCAAGGCGTTCCTCCTTTGCCTCCACCACCTTCTGGATCCCAGAAGAATACTGAGAATGCCGCGAAGAAACCAACTCCCATTTTCTCAAAACCACCTACTTCTTCTGTTTCAACTAATCCTACTACTAATGATCTCTATGCCTTGATTTTGCAGATGAGGAATCATGCACAAGAGCAGGATAGGACCAACGAAAGGATCCTCCGGGAGATTGACGAAATTAAGAAACAGAAGAAAACAGCAGAGGATCGTTCCCCACTGATGCCCAGATCTTTGAATTTTGATACTCCGGTGATTACTTCTCAGCCATCAGTGGTTCCAGACATTCAATATGTGGGTGGACCAAAAGGAGTGCACTACGGAACAACAACAATGACCCAGGCATCAGGTTCATATTTCCAGCCAGCGGGATCCTATCCTCAGCATATGGGATCCCTCACGAGTTCAGGAGGATATTCAGGATCATCTCAGGTTCAAGGATCCTCCTTCGTTCCAGGATCATCCCAGGTTCAAGGATCCTCCTTCATTCCAGGATCATCTCAGGTTCAAGGATCCTCCTTTGTTCCAGGATCATCCCAGGTTCAAGGATCCTCCTTCATTCCAGGATCATTCCAGGTTCAAGGATCCTCCTTTGTTCCAGGATCGTCCCAGTTTCAGGGATCCTTCCAGATGCCAGGATCCTTGAGGAGTTTGCAAACAGGAGGTTCAGATGTCCATCAGGGAGATTTTATTCCAATGCAGACCAATGCCTCTACTGGTCCCTCGATCATTCCAGAACATCAACAATATGGATTAACATCCATTCTTCCTAACTCGAATCCAGTGGGAGATAACACTTTTAATAATTCTTATACTACTAACCATGGTCTTATGCAGGATCCAGGTGTCAATCATGCCATGGCCAGAGAATTGCAAAAGCTAAAGGATATGTTATCAAGTGTCCCGGGAGTAGTCAAACCTATCCCAGAGATTGCAGATGGGAGCCATAAGATATCTCGTTTTGCACCACCAATCTGTGATACTGAGATACCCAAGAGGTTCCACGTGCCTACAATGAAACTGTATGATGGTTCAACGGATCCTGAAGAACACATAGCACAGTACAGGGAGAGGATGGAGATCAATCCAATCCCAGAAAGGTTAAAGGAAGCATGCCTGTGCAAAGGATTCGGATCCACTCTTACTGGATCAGCTCTCAAATGGCTGCTAAGTCTTCCTCCCTATTCTATTACCTCATTTGCTAATCTAGTTAATCTATTTAATAATCAGTTTTCTTGTAGTAGGAAATTTGAACGATTAACTAGTGATTTATATAGGATAACCCAGGGTCATAATGAATCATTAAGGGATTACATTACCAAATTTAGTAAAGAATCCTTAGACATTCCTAACTTAGATATAGCCACGGCTGTTGAGGCCTTCAAAATGGGATTGCTTAGGGATTCGTTGTTTTATGATGACCTTGTTATGACACCGTGCAGGAACTTAGATGAGGTAAGAACCCGGGCCCTTAGGTACATCCGGCTAGAGGATGACAAGAGGATCCAGGAGAGGTTAGCAGGATCCTCAAAGCAGGATAAGCAAGGATCCTCATTTAGGAACAACAAGTTCAGATCCTACAACAGATCTGATAACCAGAACGTGCATTCTATTGATCAAGAAGAGGATGATGAGGATTATCCTCCAATTTCTGAATATTGTTTTAGTGTTGATAACAATGAACTAATCCTTGTGATGCAGAGTTTAGGTGATAAAGCTAGGTGGCCCAGAAAGAATGATAGGCCAGCTGCAACTAAGGATAAATCAAAGTGGTGTGCATACCATGAAGATTTTGGGCACCTCACAGAAGAATGCATTGCATTAAGAAAGGAAATTGGATACTTGTTGAGGAAGGGGCATCTAAAAGAATTGTTGGGAAGAAAGAAGTCAAAGACTCAGGATCCTGAAAGGATCCCTGAGAAGGCTCCAGCCCCTCTAGCGGATGCACAAGTGATAAACTTCATTTCTGGAGGATCAGACATTTGCGGCACATCCTTCTCAGCAGCCAAAAGGCATGCAAAGGAAACTAAAATGGATAACGGAGAAAGACCTGTTCGAACATCAAGTGTCTCGGAAGGAAAAGTCATAACCTTTGACGAAGAGGATCGTGTTGATATCCAAGATCCTCATCACGATGGTTTAGTTATTACTCTTTTTATATCTAATCATTTTGTCCGCAGGATCCTTATAGACGGAGGAAGTTCAGTGAACATTATCCAGCTTGATGTCCTAAAGAAGATGGGTATTCCTGAATCAGAGATCATACCATGATCCTCTGTACTCGTGGGATTTAGTGGTGAAACTAAGAATACCCTGGGGGACATTAAACTCCCAATATACATCAAAGGCCTACACTCTTATCAAAAATTTTGTGTTATTGATTGTTTATCTTGTTGTAATGTTATCTTTGGCAGGCCCTGGATACACGATATGAAGGCAGACCCATCCACTTATCATCAATGTGTGAAACTCCCTAGTCCTTGGGGAATAGTGAAGATTGATAGTGATCAGTAGGAGGCTAAGAATTGCTATACTTCATCGATGAAACCAGCTTCGAAATCCAGGGAGCAATAGCAATCAAAGTATCCTCCAAGGGATGTCTTGGAGGCGAGTGAACAGGATGTGGTAGAAATCCTCATGGATCCTGATGATCCTGAATCCAAAATCTATATCGGATCAGGGATCCTTGGCGAAATGAAAGAAGACCTCGTATCCTTCCTCAAAAGGAGAAAGACTACCTTTGCATGGAAACACGAAGATATGACTGGTATATCCAAGGATGTTATCACTCACAAACTCGGCATCGACAGATCCTTCAAACCAATCCATCAAAGGAGAAGGAAGTTTGCACCGGAAAGGAATGCCATTATCCAGGAAGAGGTAGAGAAATTGCTCCGGGCAGGTATGATTAGAGAGGTCAAGTATCCAAGATGGTTGGCCAATGTGGTTGTTGTTCAAAAGAAAAACGGAAAGTGGAGGGTATGTGTCGATTTTACCGATTTAAATAAGGCATGTCCCAAGGATCCTTTCCCATTACCCCACATTGACTCCATGGTGGATGCAACTGCGGGTCATGAACTGTTAACTTTTATGGATGCTTCATCTGGATTCCAACAAATCCAAATGGAACCATCCGACCAAGAGGATACAGCCTTCATGACTCCGACTGGTATATACTGCTATATTGCTATGCCCTTCGGACTAAGAGATGCAGGTGCAACATATCAAAGGCTGGTGAATATGATGTTCAAGGATCAGATTGGACAAACTATGGAAGTCTACATAGATGATATGGTGGTAAAATCCTTGAAGGCTGAGGATCACCTAAGAGACTTGGAGGAAGCATTTGATATCCTTGATCAATATAATATGAAGCTTAATCCTTCGAAATGTCACTTTGGTGTTAAAGCAGCTAAATTCTTAGGATATATGGTGACAAAGAGAGGCGTTGAAGCCAGCCCGGAACAAATCAAAGCAATAGTAAACATCAAGTCTCCGGCCAATGCTAAGGATGTTCAAAGGCTAACAGGCAGGATCGCAGCTTTGAACAGATTTATATCCAAATCCTCCGAGAAGTGCAAAGAATTCTACGATATCCTAAGGAAAAACACGAAATTTGAGTGGACTGAGAAGCATGAAAATGCTTTAAGAGCCCTCAAAGATTACCTATCCTCAGCCCCGGCTTTGATGAAACCAGAAAAAGGTGATGTGTTATCCTTGTATCTTGCAGTATCATCAAAAGCAGTAAGTGCGGTCCTTGTTAAGGATCATCAAGGTACACAACATCCTGTCTATTATGTAAGTAAAAGTTTACTTGATGCCGAATCCAGGTATTCACACCTTGAAAAACTTATTCTCGCATTAATTATGGCATCTACCAAGTTAAGACATTATTTTGAAACTCATGTTATCATTGTTAAAACTAATTTTCCAATTAAGAATGTCCTCAGGAAACCAGAGATGTCAGGAAGGATGGCTAAGTGGGCAGTGAAGCTGAGTGCATATGATATAAGATATGAGCCTAGGACAGCCATCAAATCCCAAGCATTAGCTGACTTTGTGGCTGATTTCAGTAGTGATTTACAAGAAGAAGCTGAGCTAGAAGTCCAGCAGCTAGAAGAGACCAAGGATCCTTGGATACTTTATACTGATGGATCCTCAAATATCAAAGGCACAGGGCTTGGAATACTACTAAAATCGCCACAAGGGGACATAATACCCCACTCTATAGCTTGTGAGTTCCAAACCACTAACAATGAGGCTGAGTATGAAGCCTTAATTGCTGGTTTGCAAATTGCAAAGCATATGGGGATCAGGTATCTTGAGGTACATGTAGACTCTTTGTTAATTACAAACCACTTTAATGGATCCTATGCTGTTAAAGGTGAAAAGCTAACCAAATATTTAGAGATAGTCAAAAGTTTGGCACTCTCTTTTGTTTCCTTTAGTTTGTCACAGGTACCAAGGGAAGAAAATACAGAAGCTGATGCATTGGCTAATTTAGGATCATCCTTGAAGATCCCGGAGGATATCAAGATCCCTATTATCCATATCCTGAACCCGGCTATTGAGGATCATGTGGCTATGGAGATAGGAAGTGATTCCGCAATGACCCCTAGTGAGGATACTCAATCCCATTCAGGATCAGGATCATGGATCTCACCAATTATGAGATACTTACAACATGGAGAGATTCCTACAGGAGAACACCCTAGGGCTTTCAAATCTAAGGTATCTCAATTCTCAATTATAAATAGTATGTTGTATAGACGATCTCTTGCAGGACCATACTTGATATGCATTGAGGATTCTGAAGTCCAAGAAGTTTTAAAAGACTTCCATGAAGGAGATTGTGGAAACCACACTGGGGGCAGGGCATTATTTTCAAGGATCCTGAGAACAGGATACTATTGGCCAACCATGAAGAGAGACGCTGTGGAGTATGCTAGAAGATGTGATCCTTGTCAGAGACACAACAATATCCTTCATCAACCAGCTGAATTATTGCATCCTATATCCTCCTCTTGGCCATTTATGAGACGGGGTATGGACATAGTTGGAAAGCTCCCTAAGGCACCTGGTGGAAAAGTATTCATGCTAGCTATGACTGATTACTTCTCCAAGTGGATAGAAGCTGAAGCTTTTGCCCAAGTCAGAGAAAAAGAAGTTATATCCTTCATTAAAAGAAATATTATAACTAGATTTGGAATTCCTTCTGAAATTATATGTGATAACGGTTCCCAATTTATTGGGGGCAGAACCACTAACTTTTGTGACAGTTGGGGGATTAGGATGATAACATCAACACCAGTCCACCCACAAGCTAATGGTCAGGCAGAATCATCCAACAAGATCATCATCAACAATTTGAAGAAAAAGCTTGGATCCAAGAAAGGGAAATGGGCAGAAGAACTACCCTATGTGCTTTGGGCTGATAGGACAACCCCTAAGAATGCTACTGGTCAAACACCATTCTCCTTGGTATTTGGGGCAGAATCAGTGATCCCAACAGAAATGGTGGTTCCAACTGCTAGAACAAGTACTCGTGATCCTGAGGAAAATAATGAAAACTTGGCTCAAGACCTGGATACTATTGAAGAAATCAGGGATATGGCTAGGATAAGGATGGCCAGTTATCAGCAAAGAATGGCTGGTGCTTACAACAAAAATGTCAGGATCAGGAGGTTTCAAATTGGAGACATGGTATTAAGGAAAGCATTTCAAAATACCACCATTCCTGCTGATGGAAAGTTAGCTCCAAAATGGGAAGGCCCTTATTTGATTGAAGCTGAAGTAGGAAAGGGGGCATATAGATTGCTAACCATGGAAGGTGATTTGCTACCAAGAGCTTGGAATGCTGTCCACTTGAAGAAATATTTCATGTGAGCAGGATCCTCATGGCAGAGATGATCCTCATGATAGGGATATCCTTAAAGGATCCTCGAAGTATTGGTGATCCTTACTTAGGTATTATCCTAAACTTGAACTATTTCGTTTCTTTATTTACTCATATAAGGATAAGGATCATGTATCCTTTATCCATCTCTCACGTGAGTTTGAGTTTTTTAAGTTCAGGTATCCTTAGCATAACATTGGTTATCCACTGAAGCAATCCGTCCTTTGGGTTTAACCCCAGTTATTCGGGCTTGACCCCAGTTCCGCCTATAGCGCACGATGATCCTGGTATAGTTCAAGGCATTGGGACCAGTACTCGTTTTAGGGGCTGATAATTCCATTGTACTGGCTATGCTTAGGATCCTACGTATAATGGTAGATGTACCATACATCCGTTCCTAAGGTTTCTAACGTTTTCACGTTAGCTAAGGTTTCTAACGTTTTCACGTTAGCTAAGGTTTCTAACGTTTTCACGTTAGCTAAGGTTTTGGCATTTTCATGCCACTAAGTTTGGATAGTCGCCAGTTAGGGCCATACTCCAGTTTACATACGATTCTTGGGCTTGTCCCCAGTTATCCTTGGGCTTGTCCCCAGTTATCCTTGGGCTTGTCCCCAGTTGCTAACTCTTTTCTTATATTGGCTTAGTCCCAAGTTATGCTCTATTTCAGGTTCTTGAAGATAGGCAACTAGGGATCCTTGATCCTTACTTTATTCTAAGGTTTATCTTATAGTTATCCTTATTAAGGTTAGGATCCTAACTTGGATCCTCAGGTATGATCCTTAACTATTTTTAATTCTATTCATTATTTATTTGAATAACCCTTATACTTGACAACTGAACTTGTGATTCTTAAACCATATCACTTTTTAGAACTTATCGGTTATGGGATATGTGATCCTTGATCATATCCTAAACTTTCTGGATATCTTTTCTAATTTTTCAAGGCTTGATAAGTATAAACAGAATGAACATTACAACAGTTGGAAAGTAACATGTTAAAAAGGATAACAACACGAGATAAGCGAAAAAAGGTTAAGTTTTTATTTATAAACAAAAGACTAACCCTTAAAAGGTTGTCAAAATTACCTACCCGAGCTTCTACCAGCAAAACGTGGCCCGTCCGCTGGGGTAGGTAAAGGGTGTCCATGATAACAAGTTTGAAAGTAGTGCAGGAATATAAAGGCGGCAGGATCACAATGGTTTCATCCCCCAAACAGAGGATCCCTCCACCATATGCAATCCTGCCTATTGTCCAAAGGATCATACATGACCCTTAATCCTAAAAACCTATTGTTTAGTACAACCCATCATTGTTCAGCAAAAAACATCATAACCAAAACAAACTATCAAACTTAAAAAATTGGGCTCCGGCTACGTCTAGAAATGTCCTTCATCGCCCAATCATGCAGCCTAAACCTTCGCTGCATTGTCACCTCCAGCTCCATTTGTTTCACCACCTTCACCTTTGCCTCCAGCTTCAATTGTCAGGATCTCTTCAACCTCCTCAGCCTCTTCATCCTCCAGTTCAGCCAGCCTTGCCTTCCAACCTTCAATATCCCAAGTGCTCTTGTCAAAAGCAGGATCCTGAGCTTCCAAGGCCATTTGAAGCTTGGTCTTGTACATTGTAATGGCGGCAGAGACTTTGGCATCTTCGGTGATCTCACTCTTCTCGTAGTCAACATTAACCAGCACCTTGGCCATCTGCTGTTTGGTATCCCGGACTTCCTTCTGAAGATCAGCAATTGTGAGATCCTTTAACACCGCAACCTGCTGGAGATCAGCAATCTTCCTATCCTGATCCTTAATGTGGCCCACATAGTCCTCAATCTCAGCGAATTTCTGTAAAAAGGATAAGGTCGGGATCAAGTAATCAGCAGGATATACCAGCAGGATATGTCAACAGGATATACGAGCAAAGATAGTGATCCTCACATCATTAAAGTACTCAAGGAATTGATGACGGATCAGAGGCAGACCCTGCAGTTCCCCAGCTTCAGAGGCTTTTCTCTTCTTGATTGCCTTCCCTTTGAGGGGTGCCTTGGGGACCGAAGCTGTCGGACTGGTAGGAGCTTTTCTCTTGGAGGATCTGATAGTGGTGAGATCAGCAACGTTAAACTTGGAAGCGGACTTGGTGGATTTTCCAGCACCTACACAACCAAAACAAGATAAGTATCTTTTCTTAATTCATGTTTCACTATTTATTTAAATTTTAAACAAGGATACTTACTTGACATTGTGACAGAGCCTGAGGATACCTCCTGTGAATCTTGGGTTGTTGTCTTGAAAGTTCTTGTCTCAGGATCAAGTTTCTTGAAAGCGAGGAGCCTTTCCTTAGCAGCAGGGGACAGTTTGAGGCGTGAAACGGTGATAGCTGCATAACAAGAAAGCAAAAATATAAGTTATCCTTACATCAAAAGAAAGTTCCTGGTGATCCTTCTCAGGATCCTCCATCCTACCATGGGTAGCCCATTTTTTAGGAAGATCCTTTCCATCCTGGATGGAATCTCTCTTGATGAAAAAGAAACGCCGTTTCCAATTTGCATCATTCTTGGTGGCTTTGAAGATCGGGTGTTCCTCGCCGGGTTTACGTTTAAACAGATAACGATGAGAACCAAAGGTGGTAAGATCATACAGTTCTCCTAGCTCTGCCATCCCTAGATCAATTCCCTCCTGATCGATGATCCTCTCAAGGGTGTACAAAACCCTCCAAATCATCGGCATGGCTTGGATATAAGAGATGCCGGTTAGGGAAAAGAAAGATTGGGTGAAGGCTGGAAAAGGATATGTATAGCCTATGGTGAAAGGAGTGACGGGAAAAGCAACCCATTTATCGGAGATATGATCGCTCAGGGTATTGGGGTCAAAAGGCCTAAATTCGGTGTTCGCCGGAAAACAGTAGCGGATCCTATCTATCTGAGCATCATTGAAGCAGCAGCGTTCTTTAATAGAGTCTTCAATGATCCCCTGGCTTTTAGGAGGAATATTCTTTGGGTGATCCTTGGCCGGTGAACTCCGGAGCAACATTTTCGAAGTGACGGAGATAAAGAAGGAAAAACAGAGTAAGAGGAGAAAGAAATACCTGGTTGATCGTCGACTGAGAATTTAAAGGGAGTTTCTTTCGAATTTGAATGCATAATGATCCTATCTATATCTCTATTTATAATTATGATTCTGCAGGATTGTCACTTCCGTGACGTCATGATCGCAACGGCTAGTTCAATTTTAACGGCTATATATCCGTTAGTTAGTTGCGGATAAGATCAAAGAAAATATAACTCGCTAATTTTACAAATTACTCCTTATATTTTGGGGGCAATTGTTAGGGGAGGATTTTCTAACAATTAGTGATCCTTACACGTTATCCTAATTAGTGATCCTTACTTCTGTGACAGGTGGTGATCCTCAGAAGAGCTCCAGGATCAGGATCATGGATCACTTTAAGGATCCTCGTACTAACGATTGTTTACTTATGTTTTGTACTATCTCGTAGGTATAACCAGCTTGACCAAGTCTTGGCGACATTCCTGGAGAATATTCCCAAACTATTCTGCACGTTCTTGACCAAAAATAGACGTTTTGGAGAACGTGGAGGCTTGGCACGAAAGTTGGATAGTTAGTTTAGGTGGTTATTTCTATTTTAAAAAGGGAGTAACGAGCTAGTAGAAAACACTTAGTCATTTTTTCAGTTACACACACTCGTACAAACGCTCATACAAGCTCTCGTTCAAACACTTAGCAATTTCATACACTTTTTACACATTTCACGATAGTGATCCTTGTACCTAGCTCGTTACTATCCGAAGTTGTAAACATTTATTCATTTATTTGAGCTTGGTGATCGGTAGTTTCCATCACCCGGGGTTTTTTTGTGCCGGAGATCAACTCTTGATCAAGGGCTTTTTCCCCGTACAAATCCTTGTGTTGTTTGTGCAATTTACATTGAAGTGATCCTCATCGCTGTTACATATTTTAAGCATCATTCCCCGTAACAAAGAGTTTGGTTGCATTATCCTCATCTGATTTTTTACCAAAACAGCAGGGGCTGAGGATAGGTAATCCTTAAGAGCTTTGAGAGCATTTTCATGCTTTTCAATCCACTCAAATTTCTTGTTCTTCCTCAAAATGTCATAGAATTCCTTGCATATTTCTGAGGATTTTGATATGAACATGTTCAAGGCTGTGATCCTGCCTGTCAATCTTTGCACATCCTTAGCATTGGCAAGAGATTTGATATTCACAATAGCCTTGATTTGCTCTGGACTTGCTTCAATGCCTCTTTTTTGTCACCATATAGCCTACGAATTTACCTGCTTTAACACCAAAGTGACACTTGGAAGGATTTAGTTTCATATTAAATTTATCAAGGATATTGAATGCTTCCTCCAAGTCTCTAAGGTGATCCTCAGCTTTCTTGGATTTAACCACCATGTCGTCTATGTAAACTTCCATAGTGTGTCCAATTTGTTCCTTGAACATCATATTAACTAGCCTTTGATAAGTAGCACTTGCATTCCTTAGTCCAAATGGCATAGCAATATAACAATATATACCAGTTGGGGTCATAAATGTTGTATCCTCTTGATCAGATGGTTCCATCTGAATTTGTTGAAATCCAGATGAAGCATCCATAAAAGTCAACAACTCATGACCCACGGTAGCATCCACCATGGAGTCAATGTGGGGTAATGGGAAAGGATCCTTGGGATATGCCTTGTTTAAATCAGTAAAATCGACACATACCCTCCACTTTCCATTTTTCTTTTGTACAACAACCACATTGGCTAACCACCTTGGATACTTTACCTCTCTTATCATACCAGCCCGAAGTAGTTTATCTACCTCTTCCTGGATAATAGCATTCCTTTCAGGTGCAAACTTCCTCATCTTATGATGTATAGGCTTGAATGACCTGTTAATGCCAAGCTTATGAGTAATTATATCCTTAGATATACCTGTCATATCCTCATGCTTCCAGGCAAAGGTGGTTTTCCTCCTCTTAAGGAAGGATACTAGGTCTTGTTCAATGTTGTTGAGGATCCCTGATCCTATGAAGACGATGGATTCAGGATCATGGGGATCCATCAGGATTTCTTTCACATCTTGTTCTCTTGCCTCCAAGACATCTCTTGGAGGATACTCTAGTTGTTATTGCTCCCTTGGTCTTGAGGCTGGCTTCATTGATGACATGTAACAATTCTTAGCTTCTTGTTGATCACTCTCAATTTTCACCACTCCCCACGGACTAGGAAGCTTTACACATTGATGATAGGTAGATGGGACTGCCTTCATGTCATGTATCCATGGCCTGCCAAGGATAACATTACAACAAGATAAGCAATCTATAACACAAAATTTTTGATAAGAATGGAGTCCTTCGATATAGATGGGGAGTTTGATGTCCCCCAATGTATTCTTGGTCTCTCCGCTGAATCCCACAAGTACTGAGGATCTTGGGACAATGTCTGATTCAGGGATGTTCATCTTCTTGAGGACATCAAGTTGAATGATGTTTACTGAACTTCCTCCATCTATCAGGATCCTGCGAACAAAATGGTTAGAAATGAACAGAGTAATAACAAGACCATCATGATGAGGATCCTGAACATCAACACGATCATCCTCATCAAAAGTTATAATCTTATCCTTGGTGACAGTGGAGGTCCGGATGGGTCTGTCTCCATTATCCATCTTGGTTTCCTTGGCATGTCTTTTGGCTGCTGAAAAGGAAGTACCACAAATGTCTGATCCACCGGATATGAAGTTTATAACTTGTGCATCTGCTGGAGGAGCAGGAGCCTTTTTCGGGATCCTTTTAGGATCCTGGATCCTTGACTTCTTTCTTCCCAAGAGCTCCTTCAAGTGCCCCTTGCTTAACAAGTAACCAATTTCTTTTCTAAGTGCAATACACTCTTCAGTGAAATGCTCGGAATCCTCGTGATATGCACACCATTTGGATTTGTCTTTTGTAGCAGCTGGTTTATCACTCTTCCTTGGCCATCTTGCTTTCTCACCTAGATTCTGCATTGCAAGAATTAGTTCATTGTTATCAACAGAAAAACAGTATTCAGAAATGGGAGGATAATCCTCAGCATCCTCTTCCTGCTCTACTGCATGCACGTTCTGGTTGTCAGACTTGTTGTAGGATTTAAACTTGTTATTCTTGAAGTAGGATCCTTGCTTTTCCTGCTTTGAGGATCCTGCTTATCTCTCCTGGATCCTTTTGTCATCCTCTAGACGGATGAACCTAAGGGCCCTGGTTCTTACTTCATCAAGATTCTTGCATGGGGTCATAACAAGATCATCATAGAACAATGAATCCCTAAGCAAACCCATTTTAAAGGCTTCTACAGCCGTAGCTATATCCAGGTTAGGGATATCTAAGGATTCTTTACTAAACTTAGTGATGTAATCTCTAAGTGATTCATTTTGACCTTATGTTACCCTATATAGGTCACTAGTTAATCGTTCAAATTTTCTACTACAAGAGAATTAACTATTAAACAAATTAACTAGATTAGCAAATGAAGTAATAGAGTAAGGGGGAAGACTTAGCAGCCATTTAAGAGCAGATCCTGTGAGTGTGGATCCAAAACCCTTGCATAGACATGCTTCTTTTAACCTCTCAGGAATTGGATTGATCTCCATCCTTTCTCTATATTGAGCTACCTGCTCCTCTGGATCCGTCGAACCATCATATAGCTTCATAGTTGGTATCTGGAATCTTTTGGGTATCTCAACATCACAAATAGGTGGTGCAAAACGAGATATCCAGTGGCTACCATCTGCAATTTCAGGAATGGGTTTAACCACTCCTGGTACACTGGATATCATATCCTTAAGCTTCTGTAACTCCCTAGCCATATCCTGATTGATACCTGTATCCTGCATAGAGCCATGGTTAGTGTTATATGAATTCTTAAAAGTGTTACCTCCCATGGGATTCAAGTTTGGAATTTCGGATGTGAATCCATATTGACGGGATTCCGGTATGATTGAAGGACCAGAGGAAGCAATGGTCTGCATTGGTATGAAGTCTCCTTGATGAACATCCAAGCTTGGAGGCTGCATACTTCTTAAGAATCCTTAATCCTGAAAGATGTTGGATCCTTGATGCTGAGAGGATCCTTGAACCAGAAAGGATCCTTGGGGTTGAGAGGATCCTTGAACCTGAGAGGATCCTTGGGGCTGAGAGGATCCTTGAACCTGAGAGGATCCTTGGGGCTGAGAGGATCCTTGAACCTGAGAGGATCCTGGAATCATGGAGGATCCTTGGACCTGAGAGGATCCTTGGACCGTGTGCATTCCCAAATATCCTCCTGAGCTGACGAAGAATCCCTGATGCTGAAAAGAGGATCCCGATGGCTGAAAACAGGATCCTTGAGGCTGGAAGTGAGAGCCAAAAGCCTGACTCATAGTTGTTGCTCCATAACGCCTTCCCAATGGTCCACCCTGATACTGGATGTCCGGAGCTGCAGTTTGCAAGGCGGTTGTAGCTGGAGTATCGAAATCCAATGACCTTGGTATCAGAGGAGAGTAATCCTCCACTGATTTCTTATGTTTCTTGATATCACCAATCTCCTGGAGGATCCTTTCATTGGTTTTGTCTTGCTCTTGCATGCGATCTCTCATCTGCAAAATCAGAGTAAAAAGATCATTAGTAGTAGGATTAGAGGAAACAGAAGAAGTTGGTGGTTTTGGGAAAATGGGGGTTTGTCTCTTCACAGCATTTTCAGCATTCTTCTGGGATCCAGAAGGTGGTGGAGGCAAAGGAGGAACGCCTTGTGAATAACTCATTGCCGACATAGAGCTTGATGTGTTCTTTGCTGAATAAGCCATCTGCTTGGTTGTAATGAACCGAAATTATCACAAGAACAATAATTTCTCAAGAACGAAGCACCAATTGCCCCACGGTGGGCGCCAAACTGTTTTGGTCAAAAATTAGGCAAAGATAATGAAACCAAACTTTTTTTTGTGAGGTGTGATGCTTGAATCAATGAACAATATTAAGGATCACTCAGAAATGTAATGAACAAATGACACAGAGATTTATACTAGGAAAAAGCCCTTGATCAAGAGTTGATCTCCCGCACAAAAAACCTCGGGTGATGGAAACTACCGATCACCAACTAAGATTAAACAAAAGTAAGTTTACAACTCGGGATGATAACAAGCTTGTTACAAGGATCACTAGCGTGTAATGTGCAAAAAAGTGTATGAAATCACCAAGTATTGCTTAAGAGCTGACTGAGAGTTGTTATGAGTGTGTGTCTATGCCAAAATTAGCTAAGTGTTTTTCTATCAAGCTTGTTATCCCCATTTAAATTAGAAATAACTAAGTTAACAAACTATCCGATAATTATGCAAGCTCCCCACGATCTCCACAACGTCTATAATGGTCAAACACGTACGGAATATTGAGGGAATATGCTCTTGGAATTTCGGTGAGACTTGGTTCATGCCTTTGCTCCTGCAAAACAAGTTTACATACAAGGAAGACAACTGTTAGTAGTAGGATAACAACAGTGATCCTGAATCCTGATCCTCCGACACCTGCTGAGGATCCTTAATTCAAATAGAATTGAGGATCCACGATCCTGGTAGCACTTGAGGACCCGTGATCCTTAGGATTTGGAAAATCCTCCCCTAACAACAAGACATAAAAGAAATCAAATAAGCACATAATCACATAATTGTTTAACTTGATTTTGTTATCTTTGGACATGGGTATTTAAAGCATACCAGGAATCCAATCCGTGGATTTCATTTGGCACTTTAAACATCTTCAAGAATCTAACTATGGAGATAGAAAGATCTTAATAGGAATTCGGCTTTGTCCTTATTGAATCGTAATGTACGTATTAAGGCATACGAATAATTCAATTAAGGGCTCCGATTTGAGCGATATTTATCCACAAGGATCTAATTATGAGGATAGAAAGATCCTATTTTGGATTTTGGAATTTGTGTAACGAGAGGTGTTTCGAAACCTTGCACTAAACGTGCTTAAGTTGATACACAAGGTAGAAAGTTATGAGGTTGAGGTACTAGATATGCCAAGGTGACATATGAAGCAGAATTTGGAGTTTGAGCAGTGGCAGGATTTACAATAGCTTTGTTTTGGATAGCAAAGCGGCACATGTTAACCAAGTGTCCCCATCGTCCGCAGTGGGTACATTTGAAACAGGGTATCTGATTCGGATGATGATGGTTGCATTAATTTCTCCAAGGAGCGGTTCCCTTGTATGGCTTCATCCCTGAGGCGAGTTATGGTGATAGCTAAATCAACGGTCCTCTAGAGGACGACGTCTAATTGTTGGGCAATTGCAACACCTAGTTCGGACATTGTTGTTGCGATGAAGAGGCATCATGAAGATAATGAAAGATATGGGAGGAAACAAGTGAAATGATATCGGATAATCAAAACAGAATGACAACGCATAGAAATTGCGATCATTTGTTTGTTACCTAAGGCAAACAAATGAGACGGTGACTAATCAAAGTAAATGGGTCAATATAATGTATCTCGAAGACATGCTCGCCTATAAGTGGACACTCACCCCAAGAGTTCCCAGGTAAGAGTGACTGGTCCGATACTGCGAATTTGTACGAACACTCTAGCCTTAGACAGAAGACTCAGGGTACAGGCACCCACCCTTCCAGTTTGCACGTGTTCACATTATTTAGACCAAACTTTGAAGAGATCTTGAAAACTTAGAGGGTTCAAAACCTAGTAATCAATCATCCTAGAACAGATGATTGGCTTTCAAAGCGGATTTGAAATTTGTGTTCTTATTGTGGTTGTCACCTAAGGATAAGTGACGGTATTGTTTTAAAACTAAAACAAGATAACTTGTGTTAGGGTCCTAGGAAGGTTATAGACCTGGTCAAAGCATTACTAATAACCTAATTCCATATAACCATTGGCTCTTATACCAATTTTTCTGTCACACCCCGACCACGTAAAACAACAAAACGTGGCGGAAACGTCGGGGAGTGTTGTAACAGAATCATTGTTTCACAACCATGGATTAAATAATTTCGTTTTATTTAATTATTGAACTCATTGTTTTATTACAAATTAAATGAATACAAATATTTTCTTTCAAATTTTAAAGTGGCTAAGGCACGAGTCCATCCTATGTATAGCATGTATCAACAATCATCACATAGCAGCACCTGAAACATGTGTAAAAATAGGTACGTTAGCATAAAAATGCCTGTGAGTTACATAGGTTTTATTGAAAATAGGATTCATAACTTGTAAGTTTAAAAGAATGTTTTAACAAAATAGTCATGAACTTTAAAAATGTTTTCTTTTATAAATCATATAACAATTGATAAGAAAACAGATGATATAAAAGAAAGATGTATAAATAAATAATTAAGTAAAATGAGTTTGTATAACAATATTTTACAAAAAAAGGTTCGTAGTATACATGAACATATACTTTGGTTTTAAGAAAGTCGAATAAGTAATATATCAAAATATATTCCGGTTCCAAAATGGTTAAACAGGTAGTATATTAAATATACTTTAGTCATCAAAATAATCGTTTTCGGTAGTATATCAAAAGTATACTTTGGTTTTATAAATAACATATTAAACTATGCCTTGGTTTTATAAACAACATATCAAACTATGTTTTAGTAATTAACAAAATATATGTTGTTTTGTACAATATCACACATGAGAGCATATCAAACTATACTTTTGGGAGTATAACAAAATATACAATGAAAATGTGATTTAAGAATTCACTCAGACCTGAGTGTATCAAAATACACCTTTGAGACTATAGAAATACCACAAAGGCAATCCCTATTTGGATAAAATATCAGTTTCTGACATTCCATGACAATAGGAATGGGGTATCAAATCCTATAGCGCTATATCACACTACCAATCGGTCTGGTGAACATATAAAATAAGTACAATCCAACAATTAATTTTATAATCTTTGGAAAAATTAGCGTTTAAACCATAAATAATCATTCAGTTTGTCAAAAGATAAGTACTAATATGTATAATCAATTATACGTTGAAATCATGAACATAACAAATAGGTACACATGCTTCACCCTAAAACATTGAAAACCGTATAAGAGGGGACTATGTACTCACTTGAGGATGTTTAGAAGTCTTGAATAGCAACCAAGCAAAGCTAGAGGGATCACGGAATCAAACGGCACCTAATATAGGTAACTAAGTAAATAAATCGGACCTATATCAGAAGATCGAATAGAACAAGGTTTCATAAACCAAATGAGTATAGGAACTCATGTAATGTGATTTAACAAAGCCTATATCCTAAATCGAAACGTAACCTAAGTGCTTACGACCCGTTTAGGTAGCTTACGCTACTTTAACGCGTCGTTTGCGTAAAATGCGTTCGGATCGCCTAACTAGTCCTATGATAAGTATTATATGCCTTAATAAGTCTAATAATGTTGCCTAATCAGTTTAGATGTCAAATATTATGTTACATATGCTTAAAATGAATTTATGCGTAAAAAGGGCATTTTGGTCATTTCCCTAAGGCATATAAACTACCTATCATACAACTACTTAAACGAAGTGACCATAAGGTATAACCTCGGAAGGTTATTCCCTATACAACTATGGTCACAAAATATGTTTCGTCGAATCCTAATGATTGACCAAACGGTGGGGTTCGAAAGTCTAACCGATTGTTTAGACCGCTTATCTTACGACCCTATATAAGCACTAATCTAAAAGTGATGAGCTAAATATGTTAAAACATGTTTAACGAAGTTTGAAAACAAGTTTGATATCAACACAAAGGGTCTTGATACCCAAAAATAGTTTGGTTGCAAAATACGCAAGAATACGCATTTTGACCGAAACTATGACTCGTCACTACACCTAAATAATGTGGTAATCAGTAAGTATAGTCACAAGAGACTATAACCATCGTGATTACGCTCACGTTACGAAGTTTAAATGAACTTTGTGTTGACCAAAGACAGGTCAAAGCAGAAAGTCAAACACTGTTTGACTTTCACGCTTAAAACGCGTAAAAGAACGAAAGAATGCTTACAACGGGTCCAAGAAATGAAGGTTTGATCTAATTATTCTCAGGTATGAAGTGTATAACTTCAACTTAGAGAACAAAATCAGATCAAAGGTGAGTTTGAAAATGAAATGGAAGGGGTATATATAGATTTCGGAGAACCGTTAGGATCGTTTCTAGCAAATCGTGCTTTAATCTTGACCTTACATGTCACACCCCGACCACGTGGAACATACAAAACGTGGCGGAAACATCGGGGAGTGTTGTAACAGAATTAATGTTTCAAATCCATGGCAATTGAAGTTTCGTTTTATTGATTAAAAGTGTTACAATGTCTTAACAAATAAATAAATACAACAAAATTAACTAGTCTTGCATCTTTTATTGTCACTAAAGCCCAAGTCTGCCTATGTGTATCTTGATCATCTTACGCAACAGTTCCTGAAAAACACATGTGAAAATATGGTACGTCAGCATAAAAATGCCGGTGAGATACATAGGTTTTGTGAAAATAGGTTTCATGACTTATGTTTGAGAAAATGTTTAGTCATGAACCTTGTTATTTGCTTTGTTTTGTAAATCATTTGAAAATCGATAAGACCAGATGATATGTATAAATAATGTATAATGTATGGTTAAATGAATAACCATGTAAAATGAGTTTGTATTAGATAAGTTGTTTGTAAATCAATGTCTTGTGAAAAATATGTTATTTGTATAAAATGTTTTATGTCTCAAACTGAAATGATTCAAATAACGTTACGACATGTAATACCATACAAACACTTATATATAGGAAGTACCAGCGGCGTATCCACCATGCTTGTATCATATTACACACGCATCGTTACTTAATCACTTAATCAAACCAAACCAAACAATGTAAAATGTTCATGTCAAGATGTAAATCATGTCAAATTGTCTATGTCAAATATCCATGTTAAATGTCTATGTCAAATATGTCATGTATGGCAAGTGAAAGGTCTCAACTAAACCATATGCACAAAACAAAGTATTGAAGTAAAACTTGGTTTAAATCAAAGTTATGTTTTATGTAGTAAATGCATGATCAATGTAAATCATGTAATATGCGTCCAAAATGTAAGTATATGATGAATAAGAAATGTACTAAGTATGCTACAACAAACATACATAGCATGTGAACTGAAATATCTGTACTAAGTATGCAACAACATACATACGTAGCATGCGACCTGTACTAAGTATGCAACAATAGACATACGTAGCATGTGATGTAATGTAAAACAATGTACTAAGTAATGCACACAATGGCACACCTAGTATGAAATGTAATGAAATCATGTACTATAATGTACTAATGAACATAGGAAGTATATGATTTGAAAACAGGAAAGCATGAAAGTAACAAGTAGGCACATGTGTTCCACCCCAAAACAGTTTGGAAAACAGTAAAAGAGGGGTCTATGTACTCACTTGAGATTGCTCAGTAGTCCTTGAGTAACAACCAAACAAAGCTAGAGATCACGGAAATCAAACGGCACCTAATATAGGTAACTATGTTAATTAACCGGACCTAAATCGGAAGATTGGGTAGCATTAGGGTTTGTAAACCAAATGAGTGTAGGAACTCATATGATATGGTTTAACAAAGCCTTCATACTAAATGAAACTTAACCCAAGTGTCTACGACCCATTACGACCCGTTTAGGAAGCTTATGCTACTTTAACGTGTCGTTCGCGTGAAACGCGTTCGGACCGCCTAACTAGTCCTATGACAAGTGTTATATGCCTAAACATGTTACATAATCAGTTATGTGACAAAAGTTTAGGTTACATATGATTAATTACCAATTATACATGAAAAGGGTATTCTGGTAATTTACCTAAGGCATATAAACTACCTATCATACAACTACTTAAACGATGTGACCATAGGGTATAACCTCGGAAGGTTATTCCCTACCTACTATGGTCACCTAATGTGTTTGGTCGGATCCTAATGATCGACCAAATGGGTCGAGTTCGAAGGTATAGGCGATTTATTAGATCGCCTACCCTACGACTCTAGACAACGTGGTAATCAGTGGGCATAGTCCCAAGGGACTATGACCAACGTGATTACACTCACGTTGCGAAGTTCAAACGAACTTCGCATTGACCATTACTGGTCAACGCTGAAAGTCAAACAAAGTTTGACTTTCTGACTCGAAAAGCAGTAAAATAAGGAAAAGAACGAAAGAATACTAACCCAGGGTCCCCGAATGCTAATCCCGACTTCAAGAACTCAGGTATGAAACAATGGTTTCAACTTAGAGCTCTCAAAAATCAGAATTCTTGTAAGTTTTGCATTGGGGTATTGGGGTATTTATAGTATTCGGTCCACCGTTGAGATCGTTTCTTGGAAAAGGGGAAACGATCAAGGCCGTACATGTGTTGGAACCTTATGGTGACTAAAATATGATCTTATCAGCTGACTAAGCATTTTAGAACATGTGGTTGAGGTTGTAACAGCTGCAGCCTGCTGTTTAGAAACTCTGAATCTGGTCAGCAGACCCCTAGCGCACCGCTACGCTTAAAGTGTAGCGCACCGCTAGGCACTATTTCGGCAGAATTACACTTTTGGTCCCTGAACTGTATTTAGGCCATTTTCGACACGTTTAAGGCCCGTTAACCCCATTTCAAAGCTCTAAAATGAAGTTAAAGTATAGGGAACTTAAAATGTGTTCAAAAATATCTCGGATGTCGGTTCGTTTGGCCGTACGAACGCGATGTTCGCTTAATTACGACGGAATGCGCATAAGCGCGAAAAACGAACCAAATGACGAAACGAATGGATTTTTCTTAAAGCGAACACTCAAATATAATATAGTCATGCTTATATAAATTTTTGGATGTCCGGATGTATTCAGAACGTAAGTTATGCGTAAAAATGCAAACTTGTGCACTTTTTGACACTTTTAGTCCCTGAATGACACAAAAGTTTATTTTAGCATACCGAACACCTCAAAGCCTATTTCTAAGCTATGTAAAGGATATTTGTGGTATGTTTAACTTATGGTCATGCTCCAGAAGGTCTGTTACAGTTCAAATTGGCATACTTTCGCAGTTTGTCAACTTTAGTCCCTATAAGCGATTAAACTTTGATTTCACCACACCAAACCTTCCAAAACTTATATCTAAGTTATGTAAAGGTTATTTAAGGTATGTTAAGCCTATTTCACTATTCCGGAGTGTTCGTTGGATTAAACTGGTTATATCTACACATCAGAGCGCGTATAACCCTCCAGAAAGCGATTTAAAGCTTGAGATCGAACAGGAATTGATATGTGTAAACGATACACATATTTTTACAAATCCCAAGTATGAAATACTATATTTCATTGGTTTGGCATTTGTCTGATGGTTGGAGTGACACGGGTGTTACAGTCTCCCCTACTTTAGGAAATTTCGTCCCGAAATTAATTCGTAGGAGTCTAACTGTGGCTTTGTGTCAAATAACCACCAGAGATATGAAAGGCATAATCATGTTATTTCTCTTTAACGGACATTTTTCAGAATTGAAAAATGAACGGAGTTATTTTCAACAGGCATTATTCAGAAACAAATGAACAGAATAGTCATTTTACATCTTCAGAAACAAAAGTGAACGGAATGGTCATTTTACATCTTCAGAAACAAAAATGAACAGAATGGTCATTTTACATCTTCGGAAACAAAAATGAACGGAATAGTCATTTTACATCTTCGGAAACAAAAATGAACAGAATAGTCATTTTACATCTTCAGAAACAAAAATGAACGGAATGGTCATTTTACATCTTCAGAAACAAAAATGAACAGAATGGTCATTTTACATCTTCGGAAACAAAAATGAACGGAATAGTCATTTTACATCTTCAGAAACAAAAATGAACGGAATAGTCATTTTACATCTTCAGAAACAAAAATGAACGGAAAGGTCATTTTACATCTTCAGAAACAAAAATGAACAGAATGGTCGTTTTACATCTTCAGAAACAAAAATGAACGGAATGGTCGTTTTACATCTTCAGAAACAAAAATGAACGGAATGGTCATTTTACATCTTCAGAAACAAAAATGAACGGAAAGGTCATTTTACATCTTCAGAAACAAAAATGAACAGAATGGTCATTTTACATCTTCAGAAACAAAAATGAACGGAATAGTCATTTTACATCTTCAGAAACAAAAATGAACGGAATAGTCATTTTACATCTTCAGAAACAAAAATGAACAGAATAGTCATTTTACATCTTCAGAAACAAAAATGAACGGAATACATGACAATATTCGCTGTGGTCTCTGTGCACTGAATTTCCATAATTATGTACGCGTCCATAATTACGTAATTCCTTGCACAGTCCGCACAGTGCATTTCATGATGTGTAGGGGAAGAAAATATCAAACCTGTGATGAGTGTGACTAGACTACCATAGGGTCCTTTTTAATCAGATCAACACATGATCTTTTTAATTAGACCTCCAAGGAGTCCTTTCAGCTATATCATCATTTGATATACTTAACCAGATTTTTGGATCAATCTGTTTAACTAGACCACTCAAGGGGTCTAATTATGGAATAGTACAATAAAATCCAAGGGACTTAACTACAACGTAGAAGCCCATTGAGGATTTAATATAGTACCTTTGGATATCCTACTATGAATCCCTTATACGAAGATATGGAAGATTCTATGAGGATTTGGATGACAAAACTTGGATCACACAAAAACATAAAAGGAAACACATAAGCACATAATCACATAGTTGTTTGACTTTGTTTATTAATTTGTTATCTTTGGACGCGGATACTTAAAGCACACCAGGAATCCAATTCGTGGATTTCATTTGGCACTTTAATCATTTCAAGAATCCATTCATGAAGATAGGATGATCTACCAAAAATTCGATTTTCGTTTTCAGGAAAACGCAATATTCGAATTAAGGTACACAATAATTTAGGACATACGGAAATACCCTTGAGTACCCTATTAAGAATTTATAGTGGTACTTGGGGTATTCGTACAGAATTATAACTTGCACCTTGTACCTCATCTCTTTGCAAGAGACGGGTACTTAGGATCTTTGTGTAAAACGCAAGAGATTGTAAAATGGAAGAATTTTGGGGGTAGTTTGTTCTTCAAGGAATGTGGTTCCTTGATTGTCGGTATTGTAGGGGATATGTTGTTTATGCATACAACCACATAATATACATTGCAATGTAAATAAAAAGATTTATTTATTAACAATGATAACAACTGTTTCATGGACCTCGACAACAAAAGAAAATAATACATAAGATGTGATTATTTCTAAAGAGTGTTGTCTTCTAGTCGATCAGATGCTCATCTCTGTGCTGGATTAGCATTAGCACGCTTTGGGCAAATTCTTCGGATATGTCCCATCTCACCACATTTGTTGCAAGAACCTGGTGGAAAGCGAGCTCGAGCAGGTTTGTTGTCGGCTTGATTCGGTGCAACTGCTGCAACGCAAACTTTTGCCACATGACCTTTAAGTCCACAAATTTGACATTCGCGGCACTTCATTTTAGCATGATGATGTAGGCCACATAGGTTGCACAAGGGTGAAGTTCCATTGTATGGCTTCCTAGCACGGGGTTTAGCTGGTTGGTTGGGGGCGGCTTGACCATTGTGAGCGACCATGGCGAAGTTCTGAGAAGCCTTTTGCTTCTTTGACCGCTCAAGGGATCCAGTCTGCTCATCCATGGCCTTTGATTCCTCTAGCGGTTTCTTGTCACCCTTTCGGAAAAGCTTACGTTTCCTGATCTGAGATTCAGTCAACGTTGCAGATAGCTCAATGGCCTGCCTAACCGTAGTGGGGTTACTACCAGTAACAATGTCTTGAACTATGTCAGGGAGACCATCAATGTACTTTTCGATCGCCTTATCCAAAGGCGTAACCATGGTAGGGCACAACAGGCTCAGCTCCTCATATCGATCAGTGTATGCTCGATGTTCGCCGCTGTCTTGCTTAAGATCATCGAATTCCCTTTCCAAGGCCCTGATCTCGTGACGAGGACAGAATTCCTTCATCATCAGTGCTCTAAGTTCTTCCCATGTTTGGGCCAGTGCCACTTCAGCACCCCTATCTCTCACCACACCGTTCCACCATGTCAAGGCTCGTTTCTCGAAGACACTAGATGCGAAGTCTACCTTTCGCTCGTTTGGACATTGAACATGCCTGAAGGTGCTCTCTAGACTCTCGAACCATTGCAGAAGTGCAGTCGCTCCTTGAGATCCAGAAAACTTTGATGGCTTGGCCGAGTTGAACGTCTTGAAGTTACAGAGAGCATTATTGTTGTTGATGGCTTGTATTATTTGAGCACAAAGATTTGGGAAGGCAGCAGCCATTTGATGCGCGATGATTTCCGCCAGCTCGGCAGGCGCCATCTGATTTTCGCGTCGAGGAGGCATTCTAAAAAGAGGAAACATGAAAGGAAACGAGTGAAAGAATTAGACGAAAAGAATGAGATGAAACAAATCTGATGAAAGCAAGGGTAGTGGTCATTTGTTTGTTACTACAAAGCAACAAATGACCCTGGTGAAGAATCAAGTAAATAGGTCAAAAATAATGTATCACGAAGACATGCTCGCCTATAAGTGAACACTCATTCCAAGAATTCCCAGGTAAGCACAACTGGTCTCGCGTCTGATGAGATGTATACGAAGTGCTTGCCTAGACAGAAAACCCAGAATACAGGCATTCACCCTTCCAGTTTGCACGTGTTCACATTATTTAAAACCCAAAACCTTGATGAGATTTTGAAAACTTAAAGGGGTTCAAAACCTTGTAATCAATCATCCTAGAACAGATGATTAGTTTTCAAAGCGGTTTTGAAATTTATGTTCTTGTTGTGGTCGTCGCCTAAGGATAGGTGACAGTATTGTTTTATGACTAAACGCAAGTAAACTCGCGTTAGGGTCCTAAGAAGGTTATAGACTAGGTCAAAGCATTACTAATAACCTAATTCCCTATAACCATTGGCTCTGATACCATCTTTTCTGTCACACCCCGACCACGTGGAACATACAAAACGTGGCGGAAACATCGGGGAGTGTTGTAACAGAATTAATGTTTCAAATCCATGGCAATTGAAGTTTCGTTTTATTGATTAAAAGTGTTACAATGTCTTAACAAATAAATAAATACAACAAAATTAACTAGTCTTGCATCTTTTATTGTCACTAAAGCCCAAGTCTGCCTATGTGTATCTTGATCATCTTACGCAACAGTTCCTGAAAAACACATGTGAAAATATGGTACGTCAGCATAAAAATGCCGGTGAGATACATAGGTTTTGTGAAAATAGGTTTCATGACTTATGTTTGAGAAAATGTTTAGTCATGAACCTTGTTATTTGCTTTGTTTTGTAAATCATTTGAAAATCGATAAGACCAGATGATATGTATAAATAATGTATAATGTATGGTTAAATGAATAACCATGTAAAATGAGTTTGTATTAGATAAGTTGTTTGTAAATCAATGTCTTGTGAAAAATATGTTATTTGTATAAAATGTTTTATGTCTCAAACTGAAATGATTCAAATAACGTTACGACATGTAATACCATACAAACACTTATATATAGGAAGTACCAGCGGCGTATCCACCATGCTTGTATCATATTACACACGCATCGTTACTTAATCACTTAATCAAACCAAACCAAACAATGTAAAATGTTCATGTCAAGATGTAAATCATGTCAAATTGTCTATGTCAAATATCCATGTTAAATGTCTATGTCAAATATGTCATGTATGGCAAGTGAAAGGTCTCAACTAAACCATATGCACAAAACAAAGTATTGAAGTAAAACTTGGTTTAAATCAAAGTTATGTTTTATGTAGTAAATGCATGATCAATGTAAATCATGTAATATGCGTCCAAAATGTAAGTATATGATGAATAAGAAATGTACTAAGTATGCTACAACAAACATACATAGCATGTGAACTGAAATATCTGTACTAAGTATGCAACAACATACATACGTAGCATGCGACCTGTACTAAGTATGCAACAATAGACATACGTAGCATGTGATGTAATGTAAAACAATGTACTAAGTAATGCACACAATGGCACACCTAGTATGAAATGTAATGAAATCATGTACTATAATGTACTAATGAACATAGGAAGTATATGATTTGAAAACAGGAAAGCATGAAAGTAACAAGTAGGCACATGTGTTCCACCCCAAAACAGTTTGGAAAACAGTAAAAGAGGGGTCTATGTACTCACTTGAGATTGCTCAGTAGTCCTTGAGTAACAACCAAACAAAGCTAGAGATCACGGAAATCAAACGGCACCTAATATAGGTAACTATGTTAATTAACCGGACCTAAATCGGAAGATTGGGTAGCATTAGGGTTTGTAAACCAAATGAGTGTAGGAACTCATATGATATGGTTTAACAAAGCCTTCATACTAAATGAAACTTAACCCAAGTGTCTACGACCCATTACGACCCGTTTAGGAAGCTTATGCTACTTTAACGTGTCGTTCGCGTGAAACGCGTTCGGACCGCCTAACTAGTCCTATGACAAGTGTTATATGCCTAAACATGTTACATAATCAGTTATGTGACAAAAGTTTAGGTTACATATGATTAATTACCAATTATACATGAAAAGGGTATTCTGGTAATTTACCTAAGGCATATAAACTACCTATCATACAACTACTTAAACGATGTGACCATAGGGTATAACCTCGGAAGGTTATTCCCTACCTACTATGGTCACCTAATGTGTTTGGTCGGATCCTAATGATCGACCAAATGGGTCGAGTTCGAAGGTATAGGCGATTTATTAGATCGCCTACCCTACGACTCTAGACAACGTGGTAATTAGTGGGCATAGTCCCAAGGGACTATGACCAACGTGATTACACTCACGTTGCGAAGTTCAAACGAACTTCGCATTGACCATTACTGGTCAACGCTGAAAGTCAAACAAAGTTTGACTTTCTGACTCGAAAAGCAGTAAAATAAGGAAAAGAACGAAAGAATACTAACCCAGGGTCCCCGAATGCTAATCCCGACTTCAAGAACTCAGGTATGAAACAATGGTTTCAACTTAGAGCTCTCAAAAATCAGAATTCTTGTAAGTTTTGCATTGGGGTGTTGGGGTATTTATAGTATTCGGTCCACCGTTGAGATCGTTTCTTGGAAAAGGGGAAACGATCAAGGCCGTACATGTGTTGGAACCTTATGGTGACTAAAATATGATCTTATCAGCTGACTAAGCATTTTAGAACATGTGGTTGAGGTTGTAACAGCTGCAGCCTGCTGTTTAGAAACTCTGAATCTGGTCAGCAGACCCCTAGCGCACCGCTACGCTTAAAGTGTAGCGCACCGCTAGGCACTATTTCGGCAGAATTACACTTTTGGTCCCTGAACTGTATTTAGGCCATTTTCGACACGTTTAAGGCCCGTTAACCCCATTTCAAAGCTCTAAAATGAAGTTAAAGTATAGGGAACTTAAAATGTGTTCAAAAATATCTCGGATGTCGGTTCGTTTGGCCGTACGAACGCGATGTTCGCTTAATTACGACGGAATGCGCATAAGCGCGAAAAACGAACCAAATGACGAAACGAATGGATTTTTCTTAAAGCGAACACTCAAATATAATATAGTCATGCTTATATAAATTTTTGGATGTCCGGATGTATTCAGAACGTAAGTTATGCGTAAAAATGCAAACTTGTGCACTTTTTGACACTTTTAGTCCCTGAATGACACAAAAGTTTATTTTAGCATACCGAACACCTCAAAGCCTATTTCTAAGCTATGTAAAGGATATTTGTGGTATGTTTAACTTATGGTCATGCTCCAGAAGGTCTGTTACAGTTCAAATTGGCATACTTTCGCAGTTTGTCAACTTTAGTCCCTGTAAGCGATTAAACTTTGATTTCACCACACCAAACCTTCCAAAACTTATATCTAAGTTATGTAAAGGTTATTTAAGGTATGTTAAGCCTATTTCACTATTCCGGAGTGTTCGTTGGATTAAACTGGTTATATCTACACATCAGAGCGCGTATAACCCTCCAGAAAGCGATTTAAAGCTTGAGATCGAACAGGAATTGATATGTGTAAACGATACACATATTTTTACAAATCCCAAGTATGAAATACTATATTTCATTGGTTTGGCATTTGTCTGATGGTTGGAGTGACACGGGTGTTACAGTCTCCCCTACTTTAGGAAATTTCGTCCCGAAATTAATTCGTAGGAGTCTAACTGTGGCTTTGTGTCAAATAACCACCAGAGATATGAAAGGCATAATCATGTTATTTCTCTTTAACGGACATTTTTCAGAATTGAAAAATGAACGGAGTTATTTTCAACAGGCATTATTCAGAAACAAATGAACAGAATAGTCATTTTACATCTTCAGAAACAAAAGTGAACGGAATGGTCATTTTACATCTTCAGAAACAAAAATGAACAGAATGGTCATTTTACATCTTCGGAAACAAAAATGAACGGAATAGTCATTTTACATCTTCGGAAACAAAAATGAACAGAATAGTCATTTTACATCTTCAGAAACAAAAATGAACGGAATGGTCATTTTACATCTTCAGAAACAAAAATGAACAGAATGGTCATTTTACATCTTCGGAAACAAAAATGAACGGAATAGTCATTTTACATCTTCAGAAACAAAAATGAACGGAATAGTCATTTTACATCTTCAGAAACAAAAATGAACGGAAAGGTCATTTTACATCTTCAGAAACAAAAATGAACAGAATGGTCGTTTTACATCTTCAGAAACAAAAATGAACGGAATGGTCGTTTTACATCTTCAGAAACAAAAATGAACGGAATGGTCATTTTACATCTTCAGAAACAAAAATGAACGGAAAGGTCATTTTACATCTTCAGAAACAAAAATGAACAGAATGGTCATTTTACATCTTCAGAAACAAAAATGAACGGAATAGTCATTTTACATCTTCAGAAACAAAAATGAACGGAATAGTCATTTTACATCTTCAGAAACAAAAATGAACAGAATAGTCATTTTACATCTTCAGAAACAAAAATGAACGGAATACATGACAATATTCGCTGTGGTCTCTGTGCACTGAATTTCCATAATTATGTACGCGTCCATAATTACGTAATTCCTTGCACAGTCCGCACAGTGCATTTCATGATGTGTAGGGGAAGAAAATATCAAACCTGTGATGAGTGTGACTAGACTACCATAGGGTCCTTTTTAATCAGATCAACACATGATCTTTTTAATTAGACCTCCAAGGAGTCCTTTCAGCTATATCATCATTTGATATACTTAACCAGATTTTTGGATCAATCTGTTTAACTAGACCACTCAAGGGGTCTAATTATGGAATAGTACAATAAAATCCAAGGGACTTAACTACAACGTAGAAGCCCATTGAGGATTTAATATAGTACCTTTGGATATCCTACTATGAATCCCTTATACGAAGATATGGAAGATTCTATGAGGATTTGGATGACAAAACTTGGATCACACAAAAACATAAAAGGAAACACATAAGCACATAATCACATAGTTGTTTGACTTTGTTTATTAATTTGTTATCTTTGGACGCGGATACTTAAAGCACACCAGGAATCCAATTCGTGGATTTCATTTGGCACTTTAATCATTTCAAGAATCCATTCATGAAGATAGGATGATCTACCAAAAATTCGATTTTCGTTTTCAGGAAAACGCAATATTCGAATTAAGGTACACAATAATTTAGGACATACGGAAATACCCTTGAGTACCCTATTAAGAATTTATAGTGGTACTTGGGGTATTCGTACAGAATTATAACTTGCACCTTGTACCTCATCTCTTTGCAAGAGACGGGTACTTAGGATCTTTGTGTAAAACGCAAGAGATTGTAAAATGGAAGAATTTTGGGGGTAGTTTGTTCTTCAAGGAATGTGGTTCCTTGATTGTCGGTATTGTAGGGGATATGTTGTTTATGCATACAACCACATAATATACATTGCAATGTAAATAAAAAGATTTATTTATTAACAATGATAACAACTGTTTCATGGACCTCGACAACAAAAGAAAATAATACATAAGATGTGATTATTTCTAAAGAGTGTTGTCTTCTAGTCGATCAGATGCTCATCTCTGTGCTGGATTAGCATTAGCACGCTTTGGGCAAATTCTTCGGATATGTCCCATCTCACCACATTTGTTGCAAGAACCTGGTGGAAAGCGAGCTCGAGCAGGTTTGTTGTCGGCTTGATTCGGTGCAACTGCTGCAACGCAAACTTTTGCCACATGACCTTTAAGTCCACAAATTTGACATTCGCGGCACTTCATTTTAGCATGATGATGTAGGCCACATAGGTTGCACAAGGGTGAAGTTCCATTGTATGGCTTCCTAGCACGGGGTTTAGCTGGTTGGTTGGGGGCGGCTTGACCATTGTGAGCGACCATGGCGAAGTTCTGAGAAGCCTTTTGCTTCTTTGACCGCTCAAGGGATCCAGTCTGCTCATCCATGGCCTTTGATTCCTCTAGCGGTTTCTTGTCACCCTTTCGGAAAAGCTTACGTTTCCTGATCTGAGATTCAGTCAACGTTGCAGATAGCTCAATGGCCTGCCTAACCGTAGTGGGGTTACTACCAGTAACAATGTCTTGAACTATGTCAGGGAGACCATCAATGTACTTTTCGATCGCCTTATCCAAAGGCGTAACCATGGTAGGGCACAACAGGCTCAGCTCCTCATATCGATCAGTGTATGCTCGATGTTCGCCGCTGTCTTGCTTAAGATCATCGAATTCCCTTTCCAAGGCCCTGATCTCGTGACGAGGACAGAATTCCTTCATCATCAGTGCTCTAAGTTCTTCCCATGTTTGGGCCAGTGCCACTTCAGCACCCCTATCTCTCACCACACCGTTCCACCATGTCAAGGCTCGTTTCTCGAAGACACTAGATGCGAAGTCTACCTTTCGCTCGTTTGGACATTGAACATGCCTGAAGGTGCTCTCTAGACTCTCGAACCATTGCAGAAGTGCAGTCGCTCCTTGAGATCCAGAAAACTTTGATGGCTTGGCCGAGTTGAACGTCTTGAAGTTACAGAGAGCATTATTGTTGTTGATGGCTTGTATTATTTGAGCACAAAGATTTGGGAAGGCAGCAGCCATTTGCTGCGCGATGATTTCCGCCAGCTCGGCAGGCGCCATCTGATTTTCGCGTCGAGGAGGCATTCTAAAAAGAGGAAACATGAAAGGAAACGAGTGAAAGAATTAGACGAAAAGAATGAGATGAAACAAATCTGATGAAAGCAAGGGTAGTGGTCATTTGTTTGTTACTACAAAGCAACAAATGACCCTGGTGAAGAATCAAGTAAATAGGTCAAAAATAATGTATCACGAAGACATGCTCGCCTATAAGTGAACACTCATTCCAAGAATTCCCAGGTAAGCACAACTGGTCTCGCGTCTGATGAGATGTATACGAAGTGCTTGCCTAGACAGAAAACCCAGAATACAGGCATTCACCCTTCCAGTTTGCACGTGTTCACATTATTTAAAACCCAAAACCTTGATGAGATTTTGAAAACTTAAAGGGGTTCAAAACCTTGTAATCAATCATCCTAGAACAGATGATTAGTTTTCAAAGCGGTTTTGAAATTTATGTTCTTGTTGTGGTCGTCGCCTAAGGATAGGTGACAGTATTGTTTTATGACTAAACGCAAGTAAACTCGCGTTAGGGTCCTAAGAAGGTTATAGACTAGGTCAAAGCATTACTAATAACCTAATTCCCTATAACCATTGGCTCTGATACCATCTTTTCTGTCACACCCCGACCACGTGGAACATACAAAACGTGGCGGAAACATCGGGGAGTGTTGTAACAGAATTAATGTTTCAAATCCATGGCAATTGAAGTTTCGTTTTATTGATTAAAAGTGTTACAATGTCTTAACAAATAAATAAATACAACAAAATTAACTAGTCTTGCATCTTTTATTGTCACTAAAGCCCAAGTCTGCCTATGTGTATCTTGATCATCTTACGCAACAGTTCCTGAAAAACACATGTGAAAATATGGTACGTCAGCATAAAAATGCCGGTGAGATACATAGGTTTTGTGAAAATAGGTTTCATGACTTATGTTTGAGAAAATGTTTAGTCATGAACCTTGTTATTTGCTTTGTTTTGTAAATCATTTGAAAATCGATAAGACCAGATGATATGTATAAATAATGTATAATGTATGGTTAAATGAATAACCATGTAAAATGAGTTTGTATTAGATAAGTTGTTTGTAAATCAATGTCTTGTGAAAAATATGTTATTTGTATAAAATGTTTTATGTCTCAAACTGAAATGATTCAAATAACGTTACGACATGTAATACCATACAAACACTTATATATAGGAAGTACCAGCGGCGTATCCACCATGCTTGTATCATATTACACACGCATCGTTACTTAATCACTTAATCAAACCAAACCAAACAATGTAAAATGTTCATGTCAAGATGTAAATCATGTCAAATTGTCTATGTCAAATATCCATGTTAAATGTCTATGTCAAATATGTCATGTATGGCAAGTGAAAGGTCTCAACTAAACCATATGCACAAAACAAAGTATTGAAGTAAAACTTGGTTTAAATCAAAGTTATGTTTTATGTAGTAAATGCATGATCAATGTAAATCATGTAATATGCGTCCAAAATGTAAGTATATGATGAATAAGAAATGTACTAAGTATGCTACAACAAACATACATAGCATGTGAACTGAAATATCTGTACTAAGTATGCAACAACATACATACGTAGCATGCGACCTGTACTAAGTATGCAACAATAGACATACGTAGCATGTGATGTAATGTAAAACAATGTACTAAGTAATGCACACAATGGCACACCTAGTATGAAATGTAATGAAATCATGTACTATAATGTACTAATGAACATAGGAAGTATATGATTTGAAAACAGGAAAGCATGAAAGTAACAAGTAGGCACATGTGTTCCACCCCAAAACAGTTTGGAAAACAGTAAAAGAGGGGTCTATGTACTCACTTGAGATTGCTCAGTAGTCCTTGAGTAACAACCAAACAAAGCTAGAGATCACGGAAATCAAACGGCACCTAATATAGGTAACTATGTTAATTAACCGGACCTAAATCGGAAGATTGGGTAGCATTAGGGTTTGTAAACCAAATGAGTGTAGGAACTCATATGATATGGTTTAACAAAGCCTTCATACTAAATGAAACTTAACCCAAGTGTCTACGACCCATTACGACCCGTTTAGGAAGCTTATGCTACTTTAACGTGTCGTTCGCGTGAAACGCGTTCGGACCGCCTAACTAGTCCTATGACAAGTGTTATATGCCTAAACATGTTACATAATCAGTTATGTGACAAAAGTTTAGGTTACATATGATTAATTACCAATTATACATGAAAAGGGTATTCTGGTAATTTACCTAAGGCATATAAACTACCTATCATACAACTACTTAAACGATGTGACCATAGGGTATAACCTCGGAAGGTTATTCCCTACCTACTATGGTCACCTAATGTGTTTGGTCGGATCCTAATGATCGACCAAATGGGTCGAGTTCGAAGGTATAGGCGATTTATTAGATCGCCTACCCTACGACTCTAGACAACGTGGTAATCAGTGGGCATAGTCCCAAGGGACTATGACCAACGTGATTACACTCACGTTGCGAAGTTCAAACGAACTTCGCATTGACCATTACTGGTCAACGCTGAAAGTCAAACAAAGTTTGACTTTCTGACTCGAAAAGCAGTAAAATAAGGAAAAGAACGAAAGAATACTAACCCAGGGTCCCCGAATGCTAATCCCGACTTCAAGAACTCAGGTATGAAACAATGGTTTCAACTTAGAGCTCTCAAAAATCAGAATTCTTGTAAGTTTTGCATTGGGGTGTTGGGGTATTTATAGTATTCGGTCCACCGTTGAGATCGTTTCTTGGAAAAGGGGAAACGATCAAGGCCGTACATGTGTTGGAACCTTATGGTGACTAAAATATGATCTTATCAGCTGACTAAGCATTTTAGAACATGTGGTTGAGGTTGTAACAGCTGCAGCCTGCTGTTTAGAAACTCTGAATCTGGTCAGCAGACCCCTAGCGCACCGCTACGCTTAAAGTGTAGCGCACCGCTAGGCACTATTTCGGCAGAATTACACTTTTGGTCCCTGAACTGTATTTAGGCCATTTTCGACACGTTTAAGGCCCGTTAACCCCATTTCAAAGCTCTAAAATGAAGTTAAAGTATAGGGAACTTAAAATGTGTTCAAAAATATCTCGGATGTCGGTTCGTTTGGCCGTACGAACGCGATGTTCGCTTAATTACGACGGAATGCGCATAAGCGCGAAAAACGAACCAAATGACGAAACGAATGGATTTTTCTTAAAGCGAACACTCAAATATAATATAGTCATGCTTATATAAATTTTTGGATGTCCGGATGTATTCAGAACGTAAGTTATGCGTAAAAATGCAAACTTGTGCACTTTTTGACACTTTTAGTCCCTGAATGACACAAAAGTTTATTTTAGCATACCGAACACCTCAAAGCCTATTTCTAAGCTATGTAAAGGATATTTGTGGTATGTTTAACTTATGGTCATGCTCCAGAAGGTCTGTTACAGTTCAAATTGGCATACTTTCGCAGTTTGTCAACTTTAGTCCCTGTAAGCGATTAAACTTTGATTTCACCACACCAAACCTTCCAAAACTTATATCTAAGTTATGTAAAGGTTATTTAAGGTATGTTAAGCCTATTTCACTATTCCGGAGTGTTCGTTGGATTAAACTGGTTATATCTACACATCAGAGCGCGTATAACCCTCCAGAAAGCGATTTAAAGCTTGAGATCGAACAGGAATTGATATGTGTAAACGATACACATATTTTTACAAATCCCAAGTATGAAATACTATATTTCATTGGTTTGGCATTTGTCTGATGGTTGGAGTGACACGGGTGTTACATTACAAGTGGGCACATGGTTTTCAAAACTATGTGAATACTTAAAACCATCAAACTCGAGCCTATAGAGTGCAAAACCTTGGGTTAAAACCATCAAAACCTCAAAAATGGACCAAGTTCAATGTATCTACCAGAAATTTCAAAAATGGTCCCTGCACTTGTAAAACTTGATTTTTGGCACTTTTAAGCCCCGTTAACCCCATTTCAAGGATCTAAAATAAAGTTAAAGTTTAGGGAACTTGAAATGTGCTAAAAAATATATCGGATTTCGGTTCGTTTTGTCGTACGGTTGCGTTGTTCGGTTAATTACGACGGAAATCGTAACGAACGCAAAAACGATCCAAACTACGCGACGAATGGAATTTCATCATGCCAATCACTAAAATAAAATATTTTAATGATTACATAAATTTTTGGATGGCCGGATATATTCAGAACGTAAGATATGCGCGAAAATGGAAACTTATGCACTTTTTTACTCTTTTAGTCCCTGAATGACCAAAAGGTTTATTTTAGCATACCGAACACCTCAAAGCCTATTTATGAGCTATGTAAAGGATATTTATGGTATGTTTAACTTATGATCAAGTTCCGGAATGTTCGTTACCACACGAATCGGCATACTTGCACAGTTTGACACAAATAGTCCCTGCGATCGAATAAACTTGATTTCAACACACCAAACCATCCAAAACTTATTTATAAGTTATGTAGAGGTTATTTAAGGTATGTTAAGCCTATGTCACTGTTCTGGAGTGTTTGTTGCATTAAACTGGTTATATTTACGCATCAGTTCGTGTATAACCTTCCAGAAAGCGATTTAGAGCTCGAAATCGAACAAGAATTGATATATGCAAACGATACACATATTTTTACAAATACCAAGTATGAAACACAATATTTAATTGGTTTGGTATTTGTATGATGGTTGAAGTGACACAGGTGTCACATATCTTCCTCCTGGATTCGTAACTGATGGTAACCTGAGCGTAAATCGTTCTTCGAGAAAAACGTAGCACCTTGCAATTGATCAAACAAATCATCGATTCAGGGTTGGGGATAGCGATTCTTGATAGTCAGCTTATTCAGCTCCGTATAATCGATGCACATCCGGAACGATCCGTCCTTCTTTTTGACGAAAAGGATAGGTGCTCCCCAAGGAGAGGTGCTAGGGCGAATGAAGCCTTTATCAAGCAATTCCTGGAGTTGACTTGAGAGTTTGCGCATTTCAGATGGAGCGAGGCTATAAGGAGCTTTAACAATAGGGTTAGCTCCAGGAATGAGGTCGATATAAAAATCAATATCACGACTTAGGGGTAAACCAGGCAAATCGTCAGGAAAGACGTTAGGAAAATCGCGAACAACGGGAACCTCCTTCACTGCTGTCTTTCCCTTTTCTGCTACTACGATGTGCGCCAAGAAACCTTTGTATTCCTTTTGGAGATACTTGCTCGCTTGTATGTACGACATGAGTTTAAGATCCTTCGATGAGACTTCGCCATAGACACATAGTTGATCACCATTAGCGAGAGAGAAACGAATCATCTTATCAAAACAAACGACTTCAGCACGATTTCCACGAAGAAAATCCATGCCTAGTATGATATCAAAACTACCAAGCTGCATCCGAATAAGGTCAATCGGAAAGACGTGATTGTTGAGTTCAAGCGTACAATCACGGAGAACAGAATTAAAAGCAAAGGTTCTTCCAGTGGCAACTTCTACGTCGAATGTTGAAGGGAGGTTAGCGCATTTACGGTTTAGGAGCTTTTCGAATTCTATCAATACAAAACAGTTATCAGCTCCAGTATCAAATAAATACATAGCATATATATCGTTGACAAGAAACGTACCATTAACCACATTGTTGTCCTTTTGCGCCTGGCGGACGTTGATGTTGAATGCACGTCCACGTGCTGCTGGCTGTTGTTGTTGTTGCTGCTGCTATGGATGTTGTTGCTGCGCTGGTTGCTGCTGTGGCTCTTGCTTCACCACTCTGTTCGGGTAGACATTTGCAAAGTGGTTGGGATCACCACATGCAAAGCAGGCTCTTGCGTGAGCAGGAGTTGCTTGTTGTCCTTGTGGAGCGGGAAGAGGAGCTGGCAGTGCAGGAGCTTGAACCTGAGCTTGAGCTTGAGCTTGACGGGGACTAGTACGGCAGTTGGTAGTAAAGTGGTCGTAAAGGTTGCAGTGAACACAAAATCGACAAGCAATCCCAATAGGATGATGATAAGTATAGGTAGGGCACAGAAGGTGCGGACCAGTGTATGCACGTTTTGCAGGAGGTGCATTGGTCATGGGTGCAACTACTTGGCGGTTTTGGGGTTGCGGTTGAGCAGGGACAGCATTGAGAGGTGTGGCGGTGACTGCACAGTTCTTGTTGTTGTTGTTGTTGTTACTCTTCCGCTTGATGTGTGAAGCCTTGGAGGCTTGAGGTATGGTGGGTTCAGAGGCGGTGGTAGCAGTGACTTGATGGAGACTTTTGGTGGTGTTCTTGAAGTAACCAGCCCTAACTCGCTTGTCATTGATTTTTGCAGCGAGTAGATAAGTCTCTTCGATGGTCGTCGTCTTGGTGGCTTGCACGAAATCAGCAACACAATCCGGTAGAGCACGGATGTATTTCTTGATGGTGATGTCGGGAGTTGAGACTTGGCCTGGACAGATGATGCTTAGCTGCTTAAAGCGAGCAGTTAGTCCGGCATTGCCACCACCTTCTAGCTTAATGTTCCAAAACTCGTCCTCCAGCTTCTGAAGCTCGTGCGAGGGACAAAATTCTTTCATCATAAGTTCTTTCAATTCCTCCCAAGTAAACCCATAGGTTGCTTCGTTCCCTCACCTGTTCCTTTCGGCGGTCCACCAATCTAGAGCCCTGGACTGGAAAACGCAAGTTGTGTTGATAGTACGGAGGTTATCGGGACAACCGCTTTGGCGCAGGGTGACTTCAATTGAGTGGAACCATTGAAACATGGCAGTAGGCCCATCTTCACTAGTGAAGTCTTTGGGGCCGCAGACCTTAAACTGCTTGAAGCTAAAAGTAGCACGAGGCGAGTCAGTCCTTGATTCCTCAGGGGACTTGCTACCGATTTCATTGATTTCGCTGACAATTTGCGGAATGACCTTGGCCATTTCCTTGGCGAATAGCTAAGCGATGCATTTGTCAGCGTGGTTACGGCGGGTAGCTCGAGAAGTAAGAGATCCAAATGACGACGTTGTCTGCAACAGACATCGCTATAGGACTCAGACACGATTAAATTGAGTATAGTCTATAGTATCATCTCATGCTACCTTATATTGTGACCCTGTGTCACTTCAACCATCATACTAATACCAAACCAATGAAATATCATATTTCATACTTGGGATTTGTATAAATATGTGTATCATTTATACATATCATTTCTCGTTCGATTTCGAGCTCTAAATCGCTCTCTGGAAAGTTATACGCGAACTGATGTGTAAATGTAATCAGTTTAACGTGACAAACACTCCGGAACAGTGACATGGGCTTAACATACCTTAAATAAGCTTTACATAACTTAGAAATAAGTTTTGGGAGGTTTGGTGTTGATGTGGGGTAAAATACACATATTTGTAACTGTGTATATTGTATAATTATTGTATAGGTTTTATTATTTTTATTAGTTTCAGTAATATATTATATTATATTATTTTGTGTTTTGCCAGGTCCTGGTGCAAAAGGAGCGAAAAATAATAATAAATAAATAATTAGCCAGTTGAGTAAAGTAGACCGCCAGGGACCGAAGGAAATTCGACGCAATTTTCTGCATATATATATTTTTTATTCTTTGGTGGCCACTTTTGGGAAAAATAGACATCAGACGAAAAGGAAAGGAAAAAAAGATGCCATACATTAATATTGTTATTGAATTGGGCCCTTGGAACAATTTAAGATCATATACTAAATAATAATCAGTATTGGACGAAGGGAATTATTATTGATTAGATCATAAATGGGCCGCAAGCCATTTATTTGACGAGTGGCTGCCATTCGAGAAGGGGACAAGAGAAAAAAATGGAATTCAAATTGGAAGGCTGGAGGCATAACAGGGACGCACGAGGCCCATTTAATATTATTTTTTTGGTTATTGCTGAATTAATAAGGCGGCGGACAATAGTGTCGGTCATATATTATTCGCTGAAATACATAGGAGGAGATAGGAATTAAAAAGGAATAGAGAGACATCAGAGGGGGAGAAAGATCAGATGAACGAAGAATACATCAAGGATCGAGCGAAAAATTTGGAGAACAAGGAATTACCGGGTTTTGTTATCCGATTCTTCTAGTTTTCTTATTTTCTTTGTTTTATCCGATGAATTCTTGTTTAAGATTTTGTTTGATTGTTTTTAATATGATGATGATACTTGGCTAAATACTTAAAACTACCTAGGTTATGATGATTGTTTAATAAAGTTTGGATTTTTATTCGTTAATAACGTTGGTTTGTGGATTTTCTTGAAGAGTAAAGAACTTTGGAATCTTTCATTTGGTGTGTATGCGTGCTTGATATTGTTTGAATATTAATTATTACTTCATATGATTCTTGGTGACGGTCTTTATCACATAATAGAGTCATGCTAGGTTTCTAGATTTAGGTGAGTGTCTATATCACATAATAAATCTTTAACTCTTTAAGGTAAAATTACGTAACTAACCTTAGATTAATATCTGGTAATCTTATAACATCAAGTGTTCTACTAATCTTGTCGCTGTAAGGCTCGAGGTTATTAATAGGTCTCGGTTTGGTATATAGCTAGGATTAGGTTTTGTAAGAAATCGGTCTTAGTTCCCTAATCATACTCGTGTCTATTAAACCAAGTTAGAATCCATAGTTGCCTTAGACTTTCGCGCTGTAAGGTAGATTGTCATATTAGGGCACTTTTCAATAAGTTAGAGGACTGTAAGGAAATCAAACAACCGGTAGTCGTAACAGCCTTGTAGAATCTCACAAGTTTCTTCCTCAGAAGGGTCCGGAGGTCTTAGTAGGGATTTCTTAGGGTTTAGCATCAAAAGATCCTGGTTCCATACCACGTTAATTTCGAATAGAAATGTGACACCTGGGTCACTGCGACCATCAAACAAATACCAAACCAATGAAATATTGTATTTCATACTTGGGATTTGTAAAAATATGTGTATCATTTGCACATATCAATTTTTATTCAATTTCAAACTCTAAATTGCTTTCTGGAAGGTTATACGCGCACCAATGCGTAAATATAACCAGTTTAATGCAACAAACACTCCGGAATAGTGAAATTGGCTTAACATACCTTAAATAACCCTTACATAACTTATAAATAAGTTTTGAAGGCTTTGGTATGGCAAAAACAAGTTAATTCGTCTACAGGGACTAAATTTGACAAACTGCGAAAGTATACCAATCGGAACTGTAACAGACATTCCGGAACTTGATCATAAGTTAAACATACCCTAAATATCCTTTACATAGCTTAGAAATAGGCTTTGACGGGTACGGTATGCTAAAATAAACTTTATGCTCATTCAGGGACTAAAAGTGTCAAAAAGTGCACAAGTTTGCACTTTCGCGCATATCTTACGTTCTGAATACATCCGGACATCCAAAAATTTATGTAAGCACTAAAACATTTTATTTTAGTGTTTGGCATAACAAAAATACATTCGTCGCGTCATTTGGATCGTTTTTCGCGCTTATGCGCATTCCGTCGTAATTAGCCGAACAACGCAACCGTACGGCTAAACGAACCGACATCCGAGATATTTTTGAGAACATTTTAAGTTCCATTTACTTTAACTTCATTTTAGAGCTTTGAAATGGGGTTAACGGGCCTTAAACGCGTCGGAAAAGGCCTTACTACACTACAGGGACCAAATCTGCCATTTTTGAAACTTTCTGTGCAGAAACATTGAATCTGGCCTATACCACCTTTGCACATGGTTTTGGGCAATACTATGGGCTGGTTTGATGTGCACTTGGTATTACAATACCATGGGTGCAAGTGTATGGCCAAGATTGAAGCACATTTTCCAAGAAACGATCCTAACGGTTCGGGAAATCCTATAAATACCCCATGCCTTCAATTGCAAAACCCACTAGAATTTTGATTTGAGAAACTCTAAGTTGAAACCATTGTTTCATACCTGAGTTACTTGAATCGAGATTAGCATTCGGGGACCCTTCGTAAGTATTCCTCCGTTCTTTTATTGCTTTTCGAGTCTTTTCGAGTCTGAAAGTCAAACTTTGTTTGACTTTCTGCGTTGACCAGTTTATGGTCAATGCGAAGTTCGTTTGAACTTCGCAACGTGATTGTAATCACAATGGTCATAGTCCATTGTGACTATGCCTACTGATTACCACGTTGTCTAGGGTCGTAAGGGTAAGCGATCTAATAAATCGCTTATACCTTCGAACCCGACCCATTTGGTCGATCATTAGGATCCGACCAAATACATTAGGTGACCATAGTATATAGGGAATAACCTTCCGAGGTTATACCTTATGGTCACTTCGTTAAGTAGTTGTATGATAGGTAGTTTATATGCCTTAGGTAAATTACCAAAATACCCTTTTCATGTATAATTGGTAATTTAGCTTATGTAACCTAAAGTTTTATACATAACTGATTATACAACATGATAAAACATGTATAGGCATATAATACTTGTCATAGGACTAGTTAGACGTCTCGAACGCGCTTTGCGCGCACGACGCGTTAAAGTAGCATAAGATACCTTAATGGGTCGCGATGGGTCGAAAGCACTTAGGTTTGGTTTCATAGTAGTATGTAGGCTTTGTTAAACCATATTACATGAGTTCCCATACTCATTTGGTCTACAAGCCCTCATTCTATCCGATCTTCCGACTCAGGCCCGGTTTATTTATATGGTTTTAGACTGCCGATTGATTCCGTGCTCCCTCTAGCTTTGCTTGGTTGTTGTTCAAGACCTCTAAGCATTCTCAGGCGAGTACATTTTTCCCCTATTTTACTGGTGACTCATATGTGCTAAATGTTTTCAAGGTTTTAACGATGGTATCAAAACGATTTTCGATGTTATAACGATGGTTTCAAAAACGATTAAGACAATTTATACAAAACTAATAACGATTTCAATAATGTGAACGAACTTATTGGTTGGGTTACATAACAAATGACATTTATTAGCAATGATCAAGCCGACCAGTATTAGGTTATGGTACCATAGGATCTGAGAAATCCCGTTATCATACTGCACCCGTGGTTATGTGTGGGGATGGTGGGTAGCGACTGAATCTGTAATTATTAATTTACCCTTTGGTAAGGGTTTATTAATACGAGAAACGAGGGACGAGTCACGAAGGTTTGAATGTTATTAGCGAGACGACCATATAAGTAGTTTCACGACCTAAACCGAATTAAACGCTTTGGACGATGTAAACGATTTGTAAACGATTTGGACGATGTAAACGATTTGTAAACGATTAGGACGATGTAAACGATTTGTAAACGATTTGGACGATGTAAACGATTTATAAACGATTTGGACGATACGATGTTAAACGATTTGGGTAAACGATTGATTTTAGTTAGTGTTTAGATAACGAGACGGGTGTAATGTGGTGAAAACACGATAGATACGCCGCTGGTACTTCTTATATATAGGTGTTTTCAACATATTACATACCGTGGCGTTATTTAGTTCATTTGGGTAAACGATTTTTAAACGATGTCACACAAACGAGGTTTTCGATATGATATAAACTATACGAGTTTTTAACGAGATTTATTAACGATTTTCATTAACGATTTATTTCGAGATGTTTCACAATTTGCTTTACTAAAACAAATGTTTTTGGGTTAAGAGTCATGGCTACGAGGTTTTATAAACTATAACCCGCTTGATTTGAGTTGGTTAATTAAGTTTCAATATTATACTCTTTTCAAAACAAGGTTTTTAATAAAGTATTGCAACATCTAAACTAGCCATGATTTCGACACTCCTACAAAACTTATGTGCTCGCCAGCATTTCTTTGCTGACCTCGTTTTCATATATGTTTCAGGTATTGTTGAATGATATCGATTGATAGGATGCATGCTCACATAGGACTGGACGAGGCTTTAGTGACTCAATAACAATGATAGACTATGTTTAAATTATGTATTTAGATTTCCAGACGATGTAAATATTCAATGTTTAATAAAACGAAACTCTTTTTGTATCCATGGTTATGAAACGATAATTCTGTTGCAACACGCCCCGATGTTTCCGCCGCGATTTGTTGTTTTACGCGGTCGGGGTGTGACAGAAAAGTTGGTATCAGAGCCAATGGTTATAGGGAATTAGGTTATTAGTAATGCTTTGACCTAGACTATAACTTCTTAGGACCCTAACGCGAGTTTACTTGCGTTTAGTCATAAAACAATACCGTCACCTATCCTTAGGCGACGACCACAACAAGAACATAAATTTCAAAACCTCTTTGAAAACTAATCATCTGTTCTAGGATGATTGATTACTAGGTTTTGAACCCTCTATTATAAGGTTTTGAATCCCTTTGAGTTTTCAAAATCTCGTCAAAGTTTTGGGTTTTAAATAATGTGAACACGTGCAAACTGGAAGGGTGAAAGCCTGTATTCTGGGTTTTCTGTCTAGGCAAGCACTTCATATATATCTCATCAGACGCGAGACCAGTTGTGCTTACCTGGGAATTCTTGGGATGAGTGTTCACTTATAGGCGAACATGTCTTCGCTATACATTATTTTAACCTATTTACTTTGATTAGTCACTGCGTGTCGTTTGTTTGTTCGAGGTAACAAACAAATGATCGCCTTCCTTGGGTTTTGTCAATACCTCTTTTGTTTTTCCTAAATTTCAACCTCACTCGATTCTTTTGTTTCCCTGTTAGACAATGCCTCTTCGACGCGATCCTCGAACTTTTACTATTGAAGAAATCGCAGCCCTGGTTTCTCAGCAAGTGGCTGCTGTACTTCCCGGTGTTGTAACCCAAGTCCACGAGATATTTATAAACAACAACAACAACAATAATAAAAACAACAATAACTCACAATGTTTTCAAGAACTTCAATTCTACGAAGCCACTTAAGTTTTCTGGGTCGCAAGGAGCAACTGCGCTCCTGCAGTGGTTTGAGAGTATCGAGAACACATTCAGACATGTGCAGTGTCAGGATACGCGTAAGGTGGAATTTGCTTCGAGTGTGTTTGAAAAGTGAGCGCTTACTTGGTGGAATGGTGTTATGCGCGATAGGGGTGCCGAACTGGCTCTGGCACAAACATGGGCGGAGCTTCGGGCTCTCATGATGAAGGAGTTTTGTCCCCGTCACGAGATTCGAGTTTTGGAACGAGACTTTGACGACTTAAAGCAAGATGGGGCTGAACACCGTGCGTACATGGATCGTTTTGAAGAACTCAGTCTATTGTGTCCCACCATGGTTACCCCTCTGGAGAAAGCGATCGAGAGATACATCGATGGTTTACCCGATTCCATTCTAGAGATTTTGATCGGTGTTATTCCTCCTACCCTTCGCCAAGCAATAGAGTTGTCTGCTACCCAGACTGAGACCCAAGTCAGGAAGGGTAAACTCACCCGCAAGGGTGATAAAAAGAAGGCGACTGATTCTGGAAAGGACAAGAAAAAGGGTGAAGAAGGTGAGGCATCGAAGAAATCAAGAAAGCGAAAAGGTGCCCAAAACTTTGCTGTTACAGCAAAGACTGCTCAGAACCTACAGAACCCACCGGCTCAGCCACCTGCAAAGAAGGCATACGCCGGTACCGCACCTCACTGTGCTCGTTGCAACGGTCATCACGTTGCACAACAAGCTTGCAGGCAATGCACGACGTGTGGTAGACTTGGGCATATGGCCAATGTTTATCGTTTTGGACAAAATCAGGCTGCTCAAGTTCAAGCTCTGGTTCAAGGGAATGCTGTGAGATTCCCACTGGGTTCATGTTTCAACTGCGGAGAGATTGGTCACTTCCGCCACAACTGTCCGAGACTGGTGAATGCAAATACTAACGCAAACCAAAATGCGAACGACAACGTCAATGTGAATCCAGCACGTGGACGAGTGTATAACATCAATGAGGCAATCAACGATGCAGCGATAAACGATTAGTATTTTGTATTTCCTCTGGTTGTTATCTTGAAACATTTAAAGACAATGCGGTTGTTATATAAATAAAAAATGTGTGGTGTTTATTTTCTTTAACTAATGCAATTGTATGAATGTTTGATCCAACCTTATGATGTCAACACAAAGACAAACTACTCGTGTGGTTCTGTCATTTTTATGATCACTTGTGACCTCCCCGAGAACCTTAAACGCTTGTTTCTTTTAAATCAAAAGCCCAAAGTTATTTACGAAAAGGATATGTTGCTTTTCTAGCACATGTCACCGAGGAGAAAGGCAAGAGCAAGAGTATTCAGGATATTCCGATCGTTCGGGATTATCCAGAGGTGTTTCCTGATGAACTGCCTGGTTTGCCTCCAGTTCGTCAAGTCGAGTTTCATTTTTGACCTTGTACCCAATGCCAACCCAATTGCGAAAGCACCTTATCATCTTGCACCGTTCGAGATGCAGGAATTATCATAACGGCTTTCCGCACGAAGTATGGACATTACGAGTTTATAGTCATGCCTTTTGGGTTGACAAATGCTCCAGCCATCTACATAGACTTAATAAATAGAGTCTGGAAGCCTTATTTGGATAAGTTCGTCATTGTTGTTATTGATGACATCTTGATCTATACATGTCCCGAGCCGATAACGATCAATACCTTCATTGACACTGGAACCCTTAAAGAAGGAACAAACTTTTCGCTAAATCCTCCAAGAGGAAATTTTGGCTTAAAGAAGTTCAGTTTTTGGGTCATGTAGTCAACAAGCAGGGTATTCATATGGATCCATCCAAATTGCTGCAATTAAGGATTTGCTTCCTTGTATGCTTTAAATAGCCGTGTCTAAAGATAACAAATTTAAAGGTCAATTTAAACAATAATGCGAGTGTGCGATTATGCGATTATGTGATATGTGTTTATGTGTTCTCCTCTATGTTTTTGTGTGATCCGATTTTCAAATCCTCATAGAATCTTTCATATCTTCATATGAGGGATTCATAGTAGGATATTTAAAAGGTACTACCTTAATCCTTATGGGCTTCTACGTGGTAGTTAAGACCCTTGGGTCGTATAGTACCATTCCATGATTCGATGAGAGACCCTTGAGTGGTCTAGTTAAAGATTGATTCAAGATCTGGTTAAGAATGGCATGTGATGATACAGCTGAAAGGACCCTATGGTGGTCCAGTCACACTCATCACAGGTTTGTTCATTTGGTTTTACCCTACACATTATAAAATAGACTGTGTGAACTGTGCAAGGAATTGTCTAATTATGGACGCGTACATAATTATGAAATTTAGTGCATAGAAACCCAGTAGGATTTATTATGTGTAAGAACCGATAGTGACAACAATAACAAAATGAGAACGATGTAATGGAGGTACGGTGGACGCACCAATGACGCTTCATATACTTGTATATAAGTGTCCCTCTTGCATTGAAAGCATAATGTTATTTAAAGTTACTAGAAGTTCAGAACCCTAACCAGTGTTGTTTTGTCTTTTCAACTTCATGTTTTCAAGCTCTCACAAGTTTCCTCTGATTAAATTTCGGGACGAAATTTCCTAAAGTAGGGGAGACTGTGACACCTGGGTCACTGCGACCATCAAACAAATACCAAACCAATGAAATGTTGTATTTCATACTTGGGATTTGTAAAAATATGTGTATCATTTGCACATATCAATTTTTGTTCAATTTCAAACTCTAAATCGCTTTCTGGAAGGTTATACGCGCACCAATGCGTAAATATAACCAGATTAATGCAACAAACACTCCGGAATAGTGACATTGGCTTAACATACCTTAAATAACCCTTACATAACTTAGAAATAAGTTTTGAAGGCTTTGGTATGGCAAAAACAAGTTAATTCGTCTACAGGGACTAAATTTTACAAACCGCGAAAGTATACCAATCTGAACTGTAACAGACATTCCGGAACTTGAAAATAAGTTAAACATACCCTAAATATCCTTTACATAGCTTAGAAATAGGCTTTGAGGGGTACGGTTGTCACACCCCAACCGATGGCGGAATCATCGGGGCGCGGCACTGAGCGAAACAGATTGTCCAGTAGTTTCCATAACAACTATCATTACCATTCAATTTAAGTTAACATGTCCCATACCATGTCTCAAATAGCAAAACAAGTTATTACAGACAAAAACTAAACAAATATTCTGTTCTGACGACTCAGATTTAAACATAGCAATTTATTCGTTGGTTTCTAGGACTCCGGTTCCTAGCTTCAATTTCATCACAGCACAAAGAGCAAACATGCAACCTAAGCACCTGTCACATACGTTAAAATAAAGTCAATACATAAAATGTAAAGGTGAGCATACAAGTTTGATAATAGCATATAGAGTTCAAATTCGTTTACGCATAACCAGCACGTACACATAGAGAAATGAAGCACGTTAGTTATCGACATAGATCCATCGATACCAATGACTGCGGGTTGACTGCCCGAGGCAGTTCGCAATACATGATTACCACTGTAATCCATGCAAGTAAAAGATCCTTAACAACCCCCGTGTGAACGGGTGCTGAGTCCAAACTATAGTACTATCGTTGCTAAGGCAGGTAGACAGCATTCCATGTGTAAACATAACAACAAGCATTCATGAGCCACGTATAATATGCATAAATGGTTTAGCGTTAAAATAGCTTGAGTAGTGTGATTGTTGTAGTTTGAATAGTTGTAACGTATGTAACACCCAAAAGTGCTAAAGCAAAAAGGGTTCGGGTATACTCACAGCGATATGGATTGAAGGGAGCGCTTTACAGCGAGTACGATTAGCCTGAATAGATTCGATAACGTAACGATAAGTGACGCGTAAAACAATACAAATGAGAGTGGGTAGGATGACTGATCGTGCGGATCAGTTATCCGTGAATAGGAGTCATCCGTGCGCATGACCTATCCGTACGGATGGTGACGCGTGCGGATGGTGATGCGTGCGGACGGTGTTCCATCCGGATGGGTCATCCGTGCGTGTGACTATCCGTGCGGGTGGCGACCCGTGCGGACTAGTTATACGTGCGGACGACTTATCCGTACGGTTAGAATGCTTGCGTGGATAAATGTTCAAGTGGATTGTTTCTTCCTAAGATGTGTTTGTGTATGATGGCTTGTGCTTTGGAGTTTTCGTTGTAGCATTTAGAAAACACCAAAGTGTTTCTATCTTTCAAGCCGGCCGCGCGGACGGCGGTCCGTGCGTATGGTAGTCCGTGCGGGCAGCCTGTGCGCGCGGGCAGAGACAATCCGTCCGGATAGCCTGTCCGTGCGTACGGCTTGGCCGTGCGGATGAAGATTGTTTGAGTTTCATCTTAAGGCCTTAGTATCTCATGATCCGAAGAGTAATCCATTCAGAGGTCGTCCGTTCGGATTGCTCGTTCGTCGATACTCAAACCTTGTTTGGAAAGTGGGTCCCAAGGGTAGTCCGTGCGGACGACAACCCGTGCGTACGACCTGTACGTGCGTATAGGCTGTACGTGCGTATGGCTCGTCCGTGCGGACAGCTAGTCCGTGCGGATAGCTTGTCCGTGCGGACAACTGGTCTGGTTGTTCCGTTCGTCTACACTTGGTTTCTGTTGTCGCTTATCGAGACGTTCTGATCACGTGGCAACCACTTGGAGTTGTGTTCTTACCCGCGTGACTAGGCCGGTCAGGAACCACCCTAACTCGGCCTGTCGGCGACTTAGAACGGTCGTCCCGGTTAACCCCGAAATCAGTTGTCTATGGTTAGGACGCCGGATCTAGAACTAGGGCATCACTATTGACGAGTAGAGCACTAGGACTGATCGGATTCTTACCGGTTTTAAGAGTAAAGGAAGGAGAGAACTTAGGTTTATTTCTTTCAACTCTTTTATCCTTAGAAAAGTTTAGATCTAGGTGGAATTAATGTGAAAATCTTGTAGAAATCGTTTAGATCTGGGATATTCTTGGTGGAATGAGGCCAAGCATGAAGTTCTTATGAACTTCATGATGACGTCACCCGTGAATACCTCAAATCCGGATGATTTCATGGTTAAAATCGAAGATTTGAAAGATAGAAGTGTGCAGAATTGTGTAGTGATTAAAGGTGTACAAGAATTGGTGCAAGATCTTACCTGGATCGAGAGAAATCTGAGAAAAGATGAAGAATGCGTGTGGTTCGGACGTCACTTGCCAAAAGTGGAAAAAGTGGAGAGTGACCCGTGTATTTATAGGATGCCAAAAAGGGAAAGGGGTGAGCCGTGCACATGGCACGCACCCGGGTAGGCTATCTGCGCGGACTGACCATCCGTGCAGACTGGCAATCCGTTCGGATTGGCAATCCGTTCGGATTGGCCATCCGTGCGGATTGGCCATCCGTGTGGATTGGCCATCCGTGCGGATGCCACCTCCTTGGGTGAGCTCGATGCGATGTTGATTCGGTTCAGATTTGCGAGCGGTTCGATAGGGTTTCCTAATTTAAATTACTTTCAGTCCCAACTACTTCTTATAGGGTTCGACTTGGAAATTCGGGTTCGGGTTCGTTTATGTTCGAGTTAGATTTCGAGTTCGATTGAGTTCGCTTGATTTTCCCAACATAAAATAACATAAAAATAAACATGCACAGGTAACACGTAAGGCACACACACACGTATAACGGCAAGTAAAATACACCGCTCGAGTTACGATTTGATGTCGATTTGATTAGTATAGCATGATTAACTTTATCGCATTGTTACTTCCTATCGTTCATAGTCGTAGATCGATTGAGATACGGGGTGGTGCTTGCAATGTTCGACACTTACTCCACATAATCTAAATATCATACAAACAATTCTACGAGTCACGTCACGCGAAATCGGTCGTTGACCTTGACATTGACTTTCACTCGTGAAAACACGGGGTGTTACAGCCTCCCCTTGTTTAGGAAATTTCGTCCCGAAATTAAGCCGTAAGTTGTAACTAATTCGTGACTCACGTGTGAGAGACCCTTTTTTTCTTTTTCTTTCAAAACCTTGATTATTGTAGGCTCTGATTTGAATTCGCTTTGATTGTGATCCGACTCGTACGACGTGCGGAATCCGTGCACGAGTGGGATCGAACAGACAAGAACGTACAAATGAGGTGATTCAATTTAACAATCTGATGATTACAAGCTCCGAAGATCACGTGAGAGACTTTCTCTATCTAGACTCTCTCTATCTGAGAGTATCTCTCTAATATAGTCGGTGATTCTATTGATTGATATGAAATCGTACAAACACCTGAATCACGATGTCACTTTCTCTCTCTAGTTTCTCTTTCTAACCTCCCAAGGGGTCCTTATTTACATGTATGTCACATTGCCTTTCTTAACTGGACGTTGCTCCTTCATTGAACAGCTGTGGATACTTTGCCTTCATGTCGCTTTCGAGTTCCCACGTGAACTCCGCGCCTTGTTTGCCTTCCCACCGGACTTTCACAATAGGAATGCGTGAGCGCCTGAGTTCCTTGGTTTGGCGATCCATGATTTCGACAGGCTTTTCCACGAAGTGTAATGTTTCGTTCACTCGTAAATCATCTAGAGGAACGTGTAAGTCTGGGTCGTAGATGCTCTTTCGGAGGTTTGACACGTGGAAGATCGGATGGACATTGTTAAGTTCTTCCGGTAATTCGAGCCTGTAGGCGACTTTTCCGATCCTTTCCAGAATCTTAAAAGGTCCCACATATCGAGGCGCAAGTTTCCCCTTTTTGCCGAATCGGACTACACCCTTCCAAGGTGATACCTTTAGGAGTACGTAGTCACCAACGCCATACTCACGGTGCTTGCGCTTTTTATCGGCGAGAAGCTTCTGTCTATCTCGAGCCTTCGCTAGATTGTCCCGCATTTGGAAAATTTTGTCTGTCGTTTCTTGTAGCAACTCCGGACCGGTTAGTTGCGAGTGACCGATCTCGTGCCACACAATAGGCGATCGACATCTTCTTCCGTATAAGGCCTCGAAAGGTGCCATCTGGATGCTAGCCTGGTAGCTGTTGTTGTACGAGAATTCGACTAACGGAAGGTGTCTATCCCAATTACCACCGATGTCTAGAACACACGAACGGAGCATGTCTTCAAGCGTACGAATCGTTCTTTCAGTCTGACCGTCGGTTTGTGGGTGGAACGCAGTACTTTGATTAAGCGTTGTACCGAGTGCCATTTGAAACGTTCCCCACAATCGTGAAGTGAATCGAGCATCACGATCAGAGATGATGTCACGAGGCGTCCCATGTCGACAAATGATCTCGTCGGTGTAGATTTGGGCTAATCGTTCCACCTTGTAGTCTTCTCGTATCAGCAGAAAGTGGGCTGATTTAGTCAAACGGTCAATAACAACCCAAATGCTGTTGTGACCTGATGACGTGGTTGGAAGCTTGGTTACGAAATCCATAGCTATGTTCTCCCACTTCAACATGGGGATTGGAGGTTGTTCGAGCAAGCCAGAGGGTCGTTGATGTTCAGCCTTGACCCTAGCACAGGTTAGGCATTTTCCGACGTAGAGCGCGATATCCCGTTTCATGCCCGGCCACCAGTACCTATATCGAAGGTCATGGTACATTTTGTCAGCACCAGGATGAATAGAGTATCGGGATTTGTGGGCTTCATCCATGATAATCTGTCGCAGGTTGGTTCGTTTGGGAATCCAGATTTTGTCTAAGAAGTGGAATATCCCGTTTGATTTGCTCACAAGTTGGGCTCCATCGTGGTAGATCCTTTCTTTCTTCAAGGTGTGCTCGTTGAAACATGCATGCTGGGCGTCGCGAATGAGAGCTTCGAGATTGTGCTGGGCTTGAACATTTCGGGTGCTAAGCAAATAACTTCGTCTGCTAAGCGCGTCGGTAACAACATTTGCCTTACCTGGGTGATAACGAATCTCACAGTCGTAGTCGTTGAGAAGCTCTACCCATCGGCGTTGACGCATGTTTAGTTCCCTCTGATTAAAGATGTGTTGTAGGCTCTTATGATCGGTGAAGATCATACACTTGGTACCGTACAGGTAGTGTCGCCAAATCTTTAATGCAAAAACAACTGCGCCTAGCTCGAGATCGTGGGTTGTATAGTTCTTCTCGTGGATTTTGAGCTGATGAGATGCGTAAGCTATAACCTTGTCTCGTTGCATTAAGACACAACCGAGACCAAGGTTAGAAGCATCACAGTAGACAATGAAATTATCGTTTCCATCGGGTAGCGTGAGAACAGGAGCATTGCAAAGCATGTACTTGAGGGTTCAAAAGGCAGACTCTTGTTTGGTTCCCCAGAAAAAAGGCTGATCCTTATGAGTGAGAGAGGTAAGTGGTACAGCAATCTTCGAGAATCCTTCGATGAATCGTCGATAATAGCCCGCTAGCCCGAGAAAGGAGCGGACTTCAGTCGGGTTCTTAGGCGTAACCCAGCTCTTAACAGCTTCAATCTTCGCAGGATCGACGTGAATACCCTGACTATTTACGATGTGACCCAGAAACTGAACCTCCTCCAACCAAAACTCGCACTTGGAGAATTTGGCGTAGAGTTGGTTCTCCTGGAGTAACTCGAGAACCAAACGTAGATGTTGCGCGTGTTCGGCTCTCGTTTTGGAATAGATCAAGACATCGTCGATGAACACGATGACGAAACGGTCAAGATACGGTTTACACACTCGATTCATCAGATCCATGAAAACTGCTGGTGCATTGGTTAGGCCAAAAGGCATGACAACGAATTCGTAATGGCCGTAACGCGTGCGAAACGCGGTTTTGGGTATATCTTCCTCTTGTATACGCAGCTGATGGTATCCGGAACGTAGATCGATCTTTGAGAAACACGTAGCGCCTTGTAGCTGATCAAACAAATCGTCGATTCGAGGCAGAGGATAGCGGTTCTTGATAGTCAACTTATTCAATTCCCGGTAGTCGATGCACATCCGGAACGACCCATCCTTCTTTTTGACGAAAAGGACTGGTGCGCCCCACGGAGAGGTGCTCGGGCGAATAAAGCCTTTTTCAAGCAATTCCTGGAGTTGGGTTGAGAGTTCGCGCATTTCGGACGGCGCGAGTCGATAAGGAGCTCTGGCGATAGGATTAGCTCCAAGAATAAGATCAATGCGGAAATCGATATCACGCTTCGGAGGTAGTCCGGGAAGATCCTCTGGAAAGACTTGAGGAAATTCTCGAACCACTGGAACGTCCTTCACTTTCTTCTTCTCTTTCTTTTCCTTCTCCGCTGCTACGACATGAGCCAAGAAAGCCCTGTATTCCTTACGGAGATACTTGCTGGCTTGTAGGCGTGACATAAGCTTGAGACCCTTTGAAGTAGTATCACCATAAACGCTCAATGAATCTCCGTTGGCGAGCGAAAAACGAATCATTTTATCGAAGCACACGACTTCGGCATGGTTTTCGCGAAGAAAGTCCATGCCTATTATGACATCGAAGCTTCCTAGTTGCATTGGAATGAGATCGATTGAGAAGATGTGATTGTTGAGTTCGAGAGTGCAATCACGAATAACAGAGTTTACAGCGACGGTTCTTCCGGTAGCGACTTCAACTTCAAATGCAGAGGAGAGTCGAGAACGTTTACGACTAAGTAGTTTCTCAAATTCGAGTGACACAAAGCAATTATCGGCTCCAGTATCGAACAAACATGAAGCATAAATACCATTCACAAGGAACGTACCATTGACCACGTTGTTGTCGGCCTGGGCTTGACGCACGTTGAGATTGAAAGTTCTGGCTCGTGCGGCCTGTTGCTGCTGCTGTTGTTGCTGCTGTGGTTGCTGCTGTGGCTGCTGCTGTGGCTGCTGGGGTTCTTGTTTCACCACCCTGTTTGGGCACATGTTGGTGAAATGGTTCGGGTCGCCACATGTGAAGCATGCTCTGGCTTTGACTGCGGGTGCCGGAGGAGCTTGTTGACCCTGTGGGGCAGCGAGTAGAGCTTGATTGGCAGGAGCTTGACGAATACGGCAGTTGGCAGTAAAGTGGCCGTAGACGTTGCAATGAGCACAGAAGCGGCATTGAATAGCAGTTGGATGGTGGTAGGTGCAAGTAGGGCAGAGCGGGTGTGGTCCCGTATATGCACGCTTTGTAGGCGGTGCATTGGCCACAGGCGCCACTACTTGACGCTGTTGAGCAGGTACAGCTTGGATCGGTGCAGCAGAAATTGCACAGTTCTTGTTGGTGGAGTTGTTCTTTCTCTTGTTCTTTCTCTTGTTGCTTGATGACGTGAGTTCAGCAGTTGGTGTAGCAGTAGTGGCTTGATGCAGATGCTTGGAGGTCTTATCCCACACCCCAGCCTTGACCCTTTTGTCGTTGATCTCAGCGGCCAGTAGATAGGTTTCTTCGATCGTGGTAGTCTTAGCCGCTTGTACGAAATCAGCAACGCAGTCGGGTAGGGCTTGGATGTACTTCTTGATGGTCATCTCAAGGGTCTTGACCTGGTCAGGACAGATAATGCTGAGCTGTTTGAAGCGTGCTATGAGACCAGCATTGTCTCCATCTTTCTGATGTATGTGCCAAAATTCATCTTCAAGCTTTTGTCGCTCGTGAGGAGGGCAGAATTCCTCTAGCATGACTTCCTTGAGTTCATCCCACGACAAACCGTAAGCTGCATCATTCCCTCTCTTGTTCCTCTCGGCCGTCCACTAGTCCAAGGCACGGGACTGAAAGACGCCGGTAGCGTTCAGAGTTCGAAGGTCATCAGGGCAACCACTTTGTCGCAGAGTAACCTCGATAGAGTCAAACCAGTGGAATAGAGCAGTAGGACCTCCTTCGCCTGTGAATTCTTTCGGCCCACATGACTTGAATTGTTTGAAACTGAAAGGTCTCGCGGTAGCTTTAGGACCTTCAGTCCTCGATTCCTCGGATGATTTGCTGGCATTCTCGCAGACACCGCTCACAGCCTTTGCTACAGCTTTCGCGACGATGGAAGCAAGGCATCTGTCCCTCTTTTCCTGACGAGAGAGTTGATGACGGGATCCAGACGACATTGTCTGCAATAGACATCGCCATGGAACTCAACATATGTATTCGAGTCTCACCTCACACGTCTAGGATTACTAAAGCTCAGTAACACGTACCATGTAAACGCATATAGTCACAAATTCACAGAGTTGCACAAAATCACATAGACATATAGAGCACATAATTACAGTATTCCTAATCACATGGGCACAATAGGCAAGAAACACATAAACTTAGTCACTAAAAGCACCTACGAGTGTACAAAGTGTTTTAATTGTTCCTATTGTTGAGTTGCTAGCAAGGAGTTGTGTGGGTTTGTGTTTTAGCAGAAGCAATAGTGTTGGGTCGAAACCAATAATATCTCAAAACGTTAACAAATAACAGAAAAGCATACAATTTTCATAAAGATCGAAGGTAGATTGTCTGCGCCTAATAGACTTCGACTAACCAAAGTAGCTCGACTATTCTCAAGGATCCTGCACAACGACCTCCAGGACTACGCCTTTGCCTCGATTCTCGGGCGGTAGCGCAATTCCTTTTGGTTAGGTTGTGTATTTAGACCGTTGGAGTCCATCAAACTTTGGTGGAGCTTTGTATAAAAGCGGGACGAGTTGTCAAGGTTAGGGTTTCACCCCTATCTTGCAACTTCCGCCCTCGTTTTTGATAAAAATTGAGGAGATTATTCATCAAAATATGGATTTCACTCCTGATTTGGTATAATTCTCCTCGTTGGTAACTAAAACGCAAGCTGACTAGGAAACTTAGTCGAGAGTTTGCAGTTTTCACGCCTATTCTCGGCCTCATCGCCTGTTCACAACTTGAAAATTTCGAGTGCAATGAGTGGTAGTGGCGAGATTACGCATACGCGTGAGTTGGTCTGTTGGTTCTTAACTATAGTCTAGGTCTCTAGGACTTCGACCCGGACTAGGTCGAGTCTTGCCTAATTCCCTATAGTTATGGCTCTGATACCAATCTGTCACACCCCAACCGATGGCGGAATCATCGGGGCGCGGCACTGAGCGAAACAGATTGTCCAGGAGTTTCCATAACAACTATCATTACCATTCAATTTAAGTTAACATGTCCCATATCATGTCTCAAATAGCAAAACAAGTTATTACAGACAAAAACTAAACAAATATTCTGTTCCGACGACTCAGATTTAAACATAGCAATTTATTCGTTGGTTTCTAGGACTCCGGTTCCTAGCTTCAATTTCATCACAACACAAAGAGCAAACATGCAACCTAAGCACCTGTCACATACGTTAAAATAAAGTCAATACATAAAATGTAAAGGTGAGCATACAAGTTTGATAATAGCATATAGAGTTCAAATTCGTTTACGCATAACCAGCACGTACACATAGAGAAATGAAGCACGTTAGTTATCGACATAGATCCATCGATACCAATGACTGCGGGTTGACTGCCCGAGGCAGTTCGCAATACATGATTACCACTATAATCCATGCAAGTAAAAGATCCTTAACAACCCCCGTGTGAACGGGTGCTGAGTCCAAACTATAGTACTATCGTTGCTAAGGCAGGTAGACAGCATTCCATGTGTAAACATAACAACAAGAATTCATGAGCCACGTATAACATGCATAAATGGTTTAGCGTTAAAATAGCTTGAGTAGTGTGATTGTTGTAGTTTGAATAGTTGTAACGTATGTAACACCCAAAAGTGCTAAAGCAAAAAGGGTTCGGGTATACTCACAGCGATATGGATTGAAGGGAGCGCTTTACAGCGAGTACGATTGGCCAGAATAGATTCGATAACATAACGATAAGTGACGCGTAAAACAGTACAAATGAGAGTGGGTAGGATGACTGATCGTGCGGATCAGTTATCCGTGAATAGTAGTCATCCGTGCGCATGACCTATCCGTACGGATGGTGACGCGTGCGGATGGTGATGCGTGCGGACGGTGTTCCATCCGGATGGGTCATCCGTGCGTGTGACTGTCCGTGCGGGTGGCAACCCGTGTGAACTAGTTATACGTGCGGACGACTTATCCGTACGGTTAGATTGCTTGCGTGGATAAATGTTCAAGTGGATTGTTTCTTCCTAAGATGTGTTTGTGTATGATGGCTTGTGCTTTGGAGTTTTCGTTGTAGCATTTAGAAAACACCAAATTGTTTCTATCCTTCAAAACGGCCGCGCGGACGGCGGTCCGTGCGTATGGTAGTCCGTGCGGGCAGCCTGTGCGCGCGGGCAGAGACAATCCGTCCGGATAGCCTGTCCGTGCGTACGGCTTGGCCGTGCGGATGAAGATTGTTTGAGTTTCATCTTAAGGCCTTAGTATCTCATGATCCGAAGAGTAATCCATTTAGAGGTCGTCCGTTCGGATTGCTCGTTCGTCGATACTCAAACCTTGTTTGGAAAGTGGGTCCCAATGGTAGTCCGTGCGGACGACAACCCGTGCGTACGACCTGTACGTGCGTATGGGTTGTACGTGCGTATGGCTCGTCCGTGCGGACAGCTAGTCCGTGCGGATAGCTTGTCCGTGCGGACAACTGGTCTGGTTGTTCCGTTCGTCTACACTTGGTTTCTGTTGTCGCTTATCGAGACGTTCTGATCACGTGGCAACCACTTGGAGTTGTGTTCTTACCCGCGTGACTAGGCCGGTCAGGAACCACCCTAACTCGGCCTGTCGGCGACTTAGAATGGTCGTCCCGGTTAACCCCGAAATCAGTTGTCTATGGTTAGGACGCCGGATCTAGAACTAGGGCATCACTATTGACGAGTAGAACACTAGGACTGATCGGATTCGTACCGGTTTTAAGAGTAAAGGAAGGAGAGAACTTAGGTTTATTTCTTTCAACTCTTTATCCTTAGAAAAGTTTAGATCTAGGTGGAATTAATGTGAAAAACTTGTAGAAATCGTTTAGATCTGGGATATTCTTGGTGGAATGAGGCCAAGCATGAAGTTCTTATGAACTTCATGATGACGTCACCCGTGAATACCTCAAATCCGGATGATTTCATGGTTAAAATCGAAGATTCGAAAGATAGAAGTGTGCAGAATTGTGTAGTGATTAAAGGTGTACAAGAATTGGTGCAAGATCTTACCTGGATCGAGAGAAATCTGAGAAAAGATGAAGAATGCGTGTGGTTCGGACGTCACTTGCCAAAAGTGGAAAAAGTGGAGAGTGACCCGTGTATTTATAGGATGCCAAAAAGGGAAAGGGGTGAGCCGTGCACATGGCACGCACCCGGGTAGGCTATCCGCGCGGACTGGCAATCCGTGCAGATTGGCCATCCGTGCGGATGCCACCTCCTTGGGTGAGCTCGATGCGATGTTGATTCGGTTCAGATTTGCGAGCGGTTCGATAGGGTTTCCTAATTTAAATTACTTTCAGTCCCAACTACTTCTTATAGGGTTCGACTTGGAAATCCGGGTTCGGGATCGTTTATGTTCGAGTTAGATTTCGAGTTCGATTGAGTTCGCTTGATTTTCCCAACATAAAATAACATAAAAATAAACATGCACAGGTAACACGTAAGGCACACACACACGTATAACGGCAAGTAAAATACACCGCTCGTGTTACGATTTGATGTCGATTTGATTAGTATAGCATGATTAACTTTATCGCATTGTTACTTCCTATCGTTCATAGTCGTAGATCGATTGAGATACGGGGTGATGCTTGCAATGTACGACACTTACTCCACATAATCTAAATATCATACAAACAATTCTACGTGTCACGTCGCGCGAAATCGGTCGTTGACCTTGACCTTGACTTTGACTTTCACTCGTGAAAACACGGGGTGTTACAACGGTATGCTAAAATAAACTTTATGCTCATTCAGGGACTAAAAGTGTCAAAAAGTGCACAAGTTTGCACTTTCGCGCATATCTTACGTTCTGAATACATCCGGATATCCAAAAATTTATGTAAGCACTAAAACATTTTATTTTAGTGTTTGGCATAAGAAAAATGCATTCGTCGCGTCATTTGGATCGTTTTTCGCGCTTATGCGCATTCCGTCGTAATTAGCCGAACAACGCAACCGTACGGCTAAACGAACCGACATCCGAGATATTTTTTAGAAGATTTTAAGTTCCCTTTACTTTAACTTCATTTTATAGCTTTGAAATGGGGTTAACCGGCCTTAAACGCGTCGGAAAAGGCCTTACTACACTACAGGGACCAAATCTACCATTTTTGAAACTTTCTGTGAAGAAACATTGAATCTGGCCTATACCACCTTTGCACATGGTTTTGGGCAATACTATGGGCTGGTTTGATGTGCACATGGTATTACAATACCATGGGTGCAAGTGTATGGCCAAGATTGAAGCACATTTTCTAAGAAACGATCCTAACGGTTTGGGAAATCCTATAAATACCCCATGCTTTCAATTGCAAAACCCACTAGAATTTTGATTTGAGAAACTCTAAGTTGAAACCATTGTTTCATACCTGAGTTACTTGAATCGAGATTAGCATTCGGGGACCCTTCGTAAGTATTCCTTCGTTCTTTTATTGCTTTTCGAGTCTTTTCGAGTCTGAAAGTCAAACTTTGTTTGACTTTCTGCGTTGACCAGTTTATGGTCAATGCGAAGTTCGTTTGAACTTCGCAACGTGATTGTAATCACGATGGTCATAGTCCCTTGTAACTATGCCTACTGATTACCACGTTGTCTAGGGTCGTAAGGGTAAGCGATCTAATAAATCGCTTATACCTTCGAACCCAACCCATTTGGTCGATCATTAGGATCCGACCAAATACATTAGGTGACCATAGTATATAGGGAATAACCTTCCGAGGTTATACCTTATGGTCACTTCGTTAAGTAGTTGTATGATAGGTTGTTTATATGCCTTAGGTAAATTACCAAAATACCCTTTTCATGTATAATTGGTAATTTAGCTTATGTAACCTAAACTTTTACACATAACTGATTATACAACATGATAAAACATGTATAGGCATATAATACTTGTCATAGGACTAGTTAGACGTCTCGAAGGCGCTTTGCGCGCACGACGCGTTAAAGTAGCATAAGCTACCTTAATGGGTCGCGATGGGTCGAAAGCACTTAGGTTTGGTTTCATAGTAGTATGTAGGCTTTGTTAAACCATATTACATGAGTTCCCATACTCATTTGGTCTACAAGCCCTCATTCTATCCGATCTTCCGACTCAGGCCCGGTTTATTTATATGGTTTTAGACTGCCGATTGATTCCGTGCTCCCTCTAGCTTTGCTTGGTTGTTGTTCAAGACCTCTAAGCATTCTCAGGCGAGTACATTTTTCCCCTATTTTACTGCTTTCAGTTGTTTTGGGGTGACTCATATGTGCTAAATGTTTTCAAGGTTTTAACGATGGTATCAAAACGATTTTCGATGTTATAACGATGGTTTCAAAAATGATTAAGACGATTTATACAAAACTAATAACGATTTCGATAATGGGAACGAACTTGTTGGTTGGGTTACATAACAAATGACATTCTTTAGCAATGATCAAGCCGGCCAGTATTAGGTTATGGTACCATAGGATCTGACAAATCCCGTTATCATACTGCACCCGTGGTTATGTGTGGGGATGGTGGGTAGCGACTGAATCTGTAATTATTAATTTACCCTTTGGTAAGGGTTTATTAATACGAGAAACGAGGGACGAGTCACGAAGGTTTGAATGTTATTAGCGAGACGACCGTATAAGTAGTTTCACGACCTAAAACGAATTAAATGATTTGGACGATGTAAACGATTTGTAAACGATTTGGACGATGTAAACGATTTGTAAATGATTTGGACGATGTAAACGATTTGTAAACGATTTGGACGATGTAAACGATTTATAAACGATTTGGACGATACGATGTTAAACGATTTGGGTAAACGATTGATTTTAGTTAGTGTTTAGATAACGAGACGGGTGTAATGTGGTGAAAACACGGTAGATACGCCGCTGGTACTTCTTATATATAGGTGTTTTCAACATATTACATACCGTGGCGTTATTTAGTTCATTTGGGTAAACGATTTTTAAACAATGTCACACAAACGAGGTTTTCGATATGATATAAACTATACGAGTTTTTAACGAGATTTATTAACGAGTTTCATTAACGATTTATTTCGAGATGTTTCACAATTTGCTTTACTAAAACAAATGTTTTTGGGTTAAGAGTCATGGCTACGAGGTTTTATAAACTATAACCCGCTTGATTTGAGTTGGTTAATTAAGTTGCAATATTATACTCTTTTCAAAACAAGGTTTTTAATAAAGTATTGCAACATCTAAACTAGCCATGATTTCGACACTCCTACAAAATTTATGTGCTCGCCAGCATTTCTTTGCTGACCTCGTTTTCACATATGTTTCAGGTATTGTTGAATGATATCGATTGATAGGATGCATGCTCACATAGGACTGGACGAGGCTTTAGTGACTCAATAACAATGATAGACTATGTTTAAATTGTGTATTTAGATTTCTAGACTATGTTTAAATTTTGTATCCATGGTTATGAAACGATAATTCTATTGCAACACGCCCCGATGTTTCCGCCGCGATTTGTTGTTTTACGCGGTCGGGGTGTGACAAGAAATCCATTCCTAGTTGAACATGTGTCTAACCTAGGTAGCCTTCATCATCACTGAGTTAAGTCTCCGTCCAAAGTCGCATCTAGTTAATTTAGTTAATTTAGTTTAATTTAATTGCATTTTTTAGGATTTTTAGAAACCCCCCAATCAACAGGTAGAGTCCGTGCCAGTGTAAGTCTAGATAGAAGTTAGTAAACGTAATTAGAGAGTCTCGTGGGTTCGATACTCGGACTTACTTAGTCTATACTGCATTGACCGGTACACTTGTCGGTGGTTTGGTCTAGGTTTTAGAGAGTCTGTTTTTATAAATTTAAAACTTAGAGTGTCCAATTTATCGTTAAAATTAGTTAGTTTAGTTAGACCACTATTAGCACATCAAGTTTTTGGCGCGTTGCCGGGGACTCTTTGGAAATTGCGTTGATTACTTTATTTGGACTTAATTGACATCATACGTGCTACTTGCTTTTGTATATTGAGTCGTAGGAGTCTAATTGTCCGTGTCTTTTAGTTTTGTTTTGTTTTTATTTTATTTATACTGAGCCTTGTAAATATGTGTGAAATATGTGGAGGACCTCATTTTACTGTTAATTGCCCACAATATGAGGGATCCTCTGCACAATGTTATGTTAACCCTTTTGTGTAGCCGCAGCCATATTTTTCACAGGGGTATTCTTTGCATTCTTATGAAGATCGGCCATATTACGATGATCCGTATCAGCAGCCACAACATAACCAGGGTCAGACTAGCGATAGAGGTTCAGGGGGTAGTCTAAGTAGGATTGAGGAGACGTTTGCTCAGTTAATGGTGAGAGATCAGGGGTATTCCACATATCAGTATGATGACCCGTATCAGCAGTCACATCGAGCAGAAAGGAGCCTATTTTTTGAGAAAATGCTTCGACAGCAAGAAGTTTTTGAAGTTGAATCAGCAAAAATATGGAAAACACTAAACGCCATAAAAGCAAAGGTAGAACCAGAGACTACAATGGATGTCTCAGTCCCACCTCCGGTTCAGCAGGAGGACCGAGAAGAGAATACGGGTCAGTTCATAATTGATTTCTCGGGTAGTAATGAAGAGATAGATGCGCAACTGGCTGCATATAAGAGATGGAAGGGAGAAGACCTAGAGGAGGTAGTTAGAGAGAGGGTTGAGGCAGAGGAATAAATTGAAGAGGTAGAAATTAAGTCTTCTGGGGAGGATGCGTTTTTAGAGTTAGAAGAGGTAGGAGTGTTGGACCCTAATGGGGACATAGCATACTTTGATGCCCTAGTTGAAGGTGAACTGACAGAGGTAATCAAACCTACCCCAGACGAAGAGACTAAGTGTGGGGATCATCCTGCGAGAGTGGTGGACGAAGAAGAGCACCACAGCTGGCCCATGGTATTAGTGATATGTAAAACTGAAAAATCAGAAAAGCCACGGGAGAAGGCAAAGAAAAGAAAGAGAAAGGATCAAAACCGGAAGAGGATCGAAGGTTGGGGCGAGATGGAGATGAAGGAGCCATTCACGCACGATCAGTCTTCTCGCTACATATCGCGCATTCGGTTTCTTCCAGGAAAGTTTAAATTCTGGTGGTCTAACCTGTTTAAAAATTTTAAAATATTTTATGATTCCGCTAATAATTTTTTTGAGGACCGGGTGGAATTAAACGGGTTAGACAGGGTCCATATCAAAGAAAAACCTCCTGATTAAATTCAAGTGTGGGGAGGTTTTGTAGAGTTTTGTAATTTTATATATATTCGGTGTATTTTCGGTAGTTTGTGGCGTTGAGTCATTTATTTTGTACCATGAGTCTAATTTAGTAGTTTTTCTAGTCGGTCTTTTGTTTAGAGTCGGTACTGCTTTGGTTTTTGCTTGATTTGTTTATGCAGGTTTGAATATGTACCACCCGTACTCAATCTCCATTCGGGTGATTTTGCTTGATTTGTTTATGCAGGTGAATATGTACCACTAGTTAGAGTCTAAGCCGATCGCGAACGAAATGCTATACGATCGAGCTGGATTGGACGAGAGTTTGGAGCTTACGTGCTAATATAACCAGCTAAGTCCTTTCCATTTATGCCCTTAGTTTTTTATTTCTTATTAATTTTAGTCTTTTGAGTCGGTTTCCATCCTACATTGAGGGCAATGTAGAGTTTAAGTGTGGGGATGGGAAACTATCGTTTAGTGTTTAGTTAGTAGAGTATTGAGTCATAAATATGAAAAATCCAGAAAAATTGAAAAAATCAGAAAAATTTCTTTCATATAAAAGAAGTTTGCATTTTATTACACGTTCAAAAATTTCTTTGATTGCCAGGAAGTGAGCAGACTTAGTGAGTCGATCCACGATCACCCAAATAGTGTCATTTCCGCGCTGAGATTTAGGTAGGCCAGTAACAAAATCCATGGAAATTTGCTCCCATTTCCATTGTGGTATCTCAGGTTGTTGGAGTGGACCTGACGGTTTCTGATATTCTGCCTTGACTCTCGCACAAGTCAAGCATTTACTAACGTATGTGGCTATGTGGGCCTTCATGCTAGGCCACCAGTATGTAGTCTTAATATCGTGGTACATTTTATCCGAACCAGGGTGTACCGAGTAGCGAGACTTGTGAGCTTCATCCATTACCAGCTCGCGTAAGTTGCCGTACAGTGGGACCCAAATGCGTCCTGTGACGTAGTAAGCGCCGTCTGCCCTTTGTTCTAATCGTTGCCTTGAACCGCGTAGGGCTTCAGCCCTGACGTTTTCTGGTTTCAATGCTTCTATCTGAGCATCTCGTATCTGGGAAGGAAGGCTAGACTGTATGGTGAGTTGTAAGGCTCGCACGCGCTTAGGCGCAGTGTCCTTTCGACTGAGGGCGTCAGCCACAACATTGGCTTTGCCCGGGTGATACCTGATCGAACATTCGTAATCGTTCAGCAGTTCGACCCATCATCGTTGTCTCATGTTAAGTTCCTTCTGTTTGAAGATGTGCTCGAGGCTTCTGTGATCAGTGTAGATAGCACACTTGGTGCCATACAAGTAGTGTCGCCATATCTTAAGTGCAAAAACAACCGCTCCCAGCTCTAGGTCGTGTGTAGTGTAGTTTTTCTCGTGAACCTTGAGTTGACGTGAAGCGTATGCTATAACTTTATCCCGCTGCATCAAAACACAACCAAGACCCTGAATAGATGCGTCGCAGTAAACCACGAAGTCATCGGTGCCCTCTGGCAATGAAAGGATAGGTGCACTACAAAGTCTATCCTTTAAGTGCTGAAACGCTATCTCCTGTGCGTTTCCCCAACGATAAACAACGCCCTTCTGCGTTAGTGAAGTAAGAGGCTGAGCAATCTTAGAAAAATCCTTAATAAATCTTCTGTAGTATCCTGCCAATCCCAAGAATTGGCGAATTTCCGTTGGTGTACGAGGTGCAGGCCAGCTCTTGATTGACTCTACCTTGGATGGATCAACGTGAATCCCATCCTTGTTCACCACATGACCTAAGAAATGGACTTCACGAAGCCAGAAGTCACATTTTGAAAACTTGGCGTACAGCTGTTCCTTTCGAAGGAGTTCTAAAATAAGCCGTAAGTGTTGTTCATGTTCCTCCTGACTCTTCGAATAAATCAGGATGTCGTCGATGAAGACAATGACAAATTTGTCGAGATAGGGTTTGCACACCCTGTTCATAAGATCCATAAATACGGCAGGCGCGTTCGTTAGCCCGAATGGCATGACCATAAACTCGTAGTGGCCGTAGCGTGTTCTAAACGCTGTCTTGGAGACGTCCTCATCCCGGACTCTCAGCTGGTGATATCCTGACCTTAAGTCTATCTTGGAGTAATAACTCGACCCTTGCAGCTGGTCGAATAAGTCATCTATGCGCGGAAGAGGATAACGGTTCTTGATCGTCACCTTGTTGAGTTCACGGTAGTCTATACACATCCTGAACGTACCGTCTTTCTTCTTTACGAATAACACTGGAGCTCCCCAGGGCGAAGAACTAGGACGAATAAAACCCTTATCTAAGAGTTCTTGTAATTGCGTAGATAGCTCTTTCAACTCTGATGGAGCTAAACGATACGGTGCACGAGCTATAGGCGCTGCTCCAGGAGCTAGCTCGATCTGAAACTCGACCTGGCGATGAGGCGGGAGGCCAGGTAGTTCCTCTGGAAATACCTCAGGATAATTGCGTACAACTGGAAAGTCTTCTATCTTTTTCTCTTTCTTCGAGGTGTCGGTAACGAGAGCCCGAAAGGCAGTGTGGCCCTTACGCAAACACTTTTGAGCCTTAAGGGAAGAAATGATGCTCGTAACAGCACCACTCTTGTCGCCACGAATCATAAGAGGTTCCTCACCTTGGCGCGGAATGCGGACAATCTTTTCGTTGCAAAGAATCTCAGCTTGGTGTTGGGATAACCAGTCCATTCCAATGACAACGTCAAAACTACCCAGAGTGATAGGAAGGAGGTCGATTGAGAAAGTGTGATCAGCAAGAACGAGATTACAACCCTTGACTACGTGTGTGACCTCTAAACTCTTACCATTAGCTAACTCTACCTCGTGTTTGGGATTCAAAGGTGTTGGGGTACGCTTAAGCAGTTGACTAACTTTTTGGGACACATAACTAGTATCAGCACCCGAATCAAATAAGACAGTAACGTAAAAGTCGTCGAGAAGGAACTTACCCGTCACAACATTGGGATCATTCCTTGCTTCTCCATTACCAATAACGAACATACGACCCCTTGCCCCGTTGCCATTGTTGCCCCCATTGTTCCCACCGTTGTTGTTGTTCCCATTGCCCTGGTTGTTGTTGTTTTGGTTTCGGTTTAGCTGAGGGCAGTGTCTTTTGAAGTGACCTTCGGCGCCACACTGAAAACATCCTTTGTTACCCTGTTGCTGATTTTGCCGTGCTTGCTGCTGCGGCTGATTCTGATTTACAGGCTGTGGGCTCCTACAATCCTTGGCCTCATGGCCCGTCCTGAAACACCTTTGACAACGACCCCTGTTACACTGGCCATTGTGGTGCTTGTTGCAGGTGTTGCACTTTGGGAGGTTCCCTCGATAACCACCCTGCTTGTGACTGCCCGAAGAGTGCTGACTAGGGCTCTGGTAGTTGTCAGTCTTTCGTTGCTGAACTTGGGGCTGAACTGAAGCTGATCCCTTGCTGGAGTCCCCCTCCCATTTTCGCTTGCTGTCACTGGGAGTAGCAGGAGTAACTGTAGTAGTAGCTGTAGTGGTAGCGTTGATGCGTTTGGGCAACCGATTTTGCTCCACCGCTTGATCAGTGAGACGGTGAGCCAACTGAACAACCTGCTGGTAAGTGGCATGATTTGCTGAAGTCACATGACTCTGGATCTCTGGCACCAGACCCTTAAGATAAAGTTCAATACGCTTGTCCACCAGAGTAGGACACAGTAATGCAAGCTCATTCGATCTCTTTGTATACGCCTCAATTTCCGACCCTGTCATCTTGAGGTTGAAAAACTCGACCTCCAGCTTATGAATATCATCTCGACTGCAGTATTCCTCCTTGATCATCTCTTTGAAATTGTTCCATGGGGTGGCGTTAGCAGCAACCAACCCCAGTATTTGGACTTGAGCTTTCCACCATGTGAGGGCTAAACCCTCGAGGGTACCGGTAGCATATTTCACCCTGCGTGCCTCAGGGCATTCACACATCTCAAACACAGACTCCATCTTTTCAAACCAGTGCAGGAGACCTACGGCTCCTTCAGTGCCGCTGAAAGTGGATGGACGACAGTCCATGAAAGTCTTGAAAGTGCAAACAGGTGCTTGACCTGTTGTGTAAAAGAATTAGGACAAGTTTAAATACGAGAGTGGATTTAGGAATGTAGGATCTAAGGATCCTAGTGTGAGTTGTAACTGCAGGGTATACCTCCTGCTTGTGCGGCTGCAACGGCCGCAGTAACTCGTTCGTTAATGAGGGCCGTCAACTGGTCCTGGGTCATGTTGATACGTCCAGACATGATCTTCATAGTAAAGATAACGTAAATGAGATAGGTTCGCGAATAGGGCGATGACAGAAGAGAGTGAACACACAAGCGTTCTCATGCAACAACCAATAGTGAGCAATGTAATCTACGCATACCACGAGCAAAGTTTCTATGTAATTCTAGTATGTAGGCAATAAACATAAACCTTATTACCTAGGATGTCGAGTCTTGCACGTGGAGCGAGGCGTCGTTGTGGATCGTTGAGAGCACTGTTCAGGTTATAGTCTGGTTTTAACAAAAACGTTTTCCTTTATTAAAACCAAGTTCTCTATAACCAATGGCTCTGATACCAATCTGTCACACCCCCAAAATCCACACGCGGAATATCACCGCTTGGAGGCGTGACTGACCAGGATCAAGCCACCAATCATATTGAACGTGTAAGTAATTAGGCAAAAGTCATTTATCAATACGAAAGGTGTTTTCAAAAAAAAACCAAACATCAATAAGTGTGTAGCGGAAGCATAAGTATGTAAACCCAAAGTAAATCATAAGTTCAATTGTTTAGATAGTTAACATGGCATCATCGATCCATGTCCCACAACGACCTGCTCCTCCCTGTGCAAGCTGCATAAGTACCTAAGGTCCTGCAAGGCATGTAACAGAGGATCAACAACTAGTTGAGCGAGTTCACAGAAAGTAAATGCGTAACAGTATGTTCGTATGTAACATGTGGCTCTACTGGGCCGTTAGTACGTTCTATGGTGGGGGCTTCCCATGTTATATAATCCCTAGACTATTCGTAATCATACGTATCCTTCCCAATCCGAGGATAGTGGTAAGTATAGGTTTACGCAGGTTTTATGTAAGTGCCCTTCCCAACCGAGGACAGTACGTAGCGAGTACGTAGGTTTAGCGCTGGCGTCCTTCCCAATCCGAGGACGGTAGTACGTAGGTTTAGCACTGGCGTCCTTCCCAATCCGAGGACGGTAGTACGTAGGTTTTACGTAGGTTTAGTGCTGGTGTCCTTCCCAATCCGAGGACAGTACGTAGGCTTTGCGTAGAATTTGGCACAGGCATCCTTCCCAATCCGAGGACCGTGGTAAATAGTCTAGTGTTAATGTAAGTACAGGTAATCATTCAATCCCATTCCCAACCCAACTGGGGAATCCCATGCCTTGGTAAGAGTGTGAACTCACCTTGGTTTGCTCGGCAGATTACACAGAATGGTCAAGTCTATCAGCTAGTGGTCAACCACGTCCTAACATGGTTACCATACAAGTCAGGTTTTGACTCAAGTAATGCACATAAGTTTCACATAGACGGCATATAAGAGAAACACATACTGATCATGGCATCATGCAGCTTCACGTTCAACAATTAAGACATAATGACATTAAGTGATTGGGCTCGCACATGTCTAATGGCCTTGTGCGAGTCATATGTTGAGGCCCAACACTACCCGGCCCAAAAGCATGCAACCGAATAGATCCGTAAACATAACACGGCCTAGACAACTAAACACTAAGCCTTGTGCGATCCATATAAATACCCAGCCCAAGTCTACGGCCCAACAAGTAGCACGACAGCTATAATATATATCGGCCCACTAAACAATGCAAGTCTTGTGCGGTCTGAAGGAATTGTGCGGCTGGAGTTGGGCTTTGAGGCCCAACAGTTAAACTGTGATTCAACATGTACGGTCCAGTAACCTTTGTGCGACTGGTGACTGCTTGTGCGACTGGGCTTGTGTGTGTTCGGTCTTGTGCGACCGGACACCTTGTGCGAGTGGACCTCTTGTGTGATTGAAGTCTCTTGTACGATCAAGAGACTTGTGTGATCAACCATATCTCCTACTTTCATGCAACAGTTTACCAATCCCCATTAAATTCGTTTGACCCATATAACAGTTTCCTTATTTGCATGATTTCAATCAACAAGAATTAACAATCCTACTCAAACCCTATATCGATCAACAAGGCTTTTAACTCAAAAATTCTTATGAACTCTAACATAATTATACATGAACAATAAACATCATACTTGACCATATCCCTCTATGGATTTCCAATCCTCACATAACACCCACTATCGAACCTTTAACAAATCTGATATCATCATACATGTAGTCGATTAACAACATTTAGATTCTTAAAACAAGAGCATGCAATCCGATTCATATGAACAATATCTAATACACATATGTAAACCGATTTCATGAACACTATAAGTGAGTCCTTCGGATTCGAATCAAATACCTATATAGCCGATTACATATATACAACATGTTTCATCATTTGATCTTGAATCATTATGTAAACAAATCCGAAAATAAAACATGGCAGCCGATCATCATACAAGTAAACATCATGTTCATCATACGTTCAATACTTCATCATTTAATCAAATCATGAATCATGACATTATTCACAACACACTAATCATAAAGCACTAACCGATTAAGATGAGATAAGAGTGATCCGAATTACAAGCTTCGAGGAATGGAGAGGTGTTGTTGCCGTCGAGTTCTAGAGAGAAGGAAGAGAGCTAGGGTTTGTGTGTGTGAATGTTTTTGCAACTCAATGAGAATAACTCTCTAAGGGTGTGTGTGTAGGCGTGTGAGGGAGTGGGCCGAACCCAAACCTTGGGCTGCCCTTGGATCCGACTACAAGAGATACGGCCCCAAGTGGGCTTGTGCGATTGTGTGTGTGTGTTGTGCGTTTGGGTTCGTATGCATACATACACATATTACACATAGCACATAACAGCATAACATTCATTAAATAAAAGTCACATAATTACATAACGTTGCACAGAGATAAGTTCGAAATGTCACATATCATACACATACGTTACATCGAAGTACAAAAATAGGTTCGGAAATACGAGTTGTCACAGACTCTATAGCCGGAATGCCTCTTGGTTAGGGAAAGAAACGTCTACGCTCATTGAAAGAGAAAAAAAAAGAAAGAAAAGTGATAAAAAATGAGAAAAAAATTGATTGTAAATTCTCTTGGTTTTGATATAAGACGATTGAGAATTGGTCCAGTGATCGTTCCTTTAGTTCTATAAGCTTGAGGCAGGATTAGGTGGAACGTAGATTCTAGCGTGAGACCATAGGTAGATTGACCACACTTAAACTAAATTCGCATGATAAGGGGCTTAGGACCGGATTTGGGTTTAAAGGGACAAATATATTCGCAATCGTGGCTAATGCAAGCTCTGATTTTAACAAAATATAAATAATTTTTTACCCGAGTATCTATTCAACTCTGATTCGGTTGCATAGTTCTTTTTCGGGGACGAAAAAATGTTAAGTGTGGGGATATTTGATGTGGGGTAAAATACACATATTTGTCCCGTGTAGATTTTATAATTATTGTATAGGTTTTATTATTTTTATTTAGTTTTAGTATTATATTATATTATCTTGTGTTTTGCCAGGTCCTGGTACAAATGGAGCGAAAAATAATAATAAATAAATAATTAGCCAGTTGAGTAGAGTAGACCGCCAGTGACCGAAGGAAATTAGCCGCTATTTTCTGCATATATATATTTTATTCTTTGGTGGCCACTTTTGGGAAAAATAGAGATCAGACGAAAAGGAAAAAAAAGATGCCATACATTAATATTGTTATTGAATTGGGCCCTTGCAACAATTTAAGATCATATACTAAACAATAATCAGTATTGGATGAAGGGAATTATTATTGATTATGTTGGATTGTTGTCGTGACCCGAAAAGTCAGTTAAAGCAGTTCATCTCAGTTTACAGAGGCGGAATCAAAGTAAACCAAGTCACAACAGCTTGTTTCTTTCAATTTCTTTCTATTACGAATTTCCTGAGACTTTACAATGAGTTCTGATGAAATTTTGGCAGCACCTCGTCTCTCACACCATGACCTTGTCCGTTTGAAATGAGCATACACATCTCCTATTTATAGACTAAGCCCCTGACCGTTTGAAGATGTCACTGCCATGTTCAAATGGACAGCTGCTTCAAACGGTCAGCATGCTTCAAACGGACAACATGTTTTAAACGGTCAGACACTTTCAAACGGTCATGACATCCTCAAACGGACAGGACCATTTCAAACGGTCAGGACCAAAAAAACATGTTCTAATCCTAACTCAAGCACTATTTCTCACTCATACAACCTATCTAGACATAAAACTCGATAAGACGTAGTCAGCAGACATTCAGTGCACCAACAGACTCCCCCTTGGATGTTGACGAAGTCTTTGGCTTCGAGTCTTTAGTCTTTGTCTCTCTATCCAAACATGAACAATGCAAGACTTGATACCAGACGAAGTTGACAGACATTCCTGCACTAACAGACTCCCCCTTGGATGTCGACGAAGTTTGTAGTGTCAAGTCTTCATAGTCTTCAGTCTTCATCAGTCTTTGCGTTAACACTGTAAAGCTCCTTTAAACTTCTATCAATCTCATTCTTCAAACTTCAATTTGATTGTTGATCCAGACTATAAACTCCCCCTTTCGATAAGCTGAAATTTATTTTCTGGTTCAAACTTTACACAATCTGTGCCATGAAGTCCTAGAATATCACCTGCACATCCTCTACCACAACATAAGTTTCACAAATTTATAACATTAAGATTTAAGAATCTTACTGGTAGAAAACATACATTAATCAATCTGTATAGTTACATCAAGTTCAAATGAATGACCTTCATTAACTAATCACACAATCTTTCAAAACATTTGTATATAACATTCAAAGTTTTTAACATATTCTCCCAACCCAATATAGTTCATCATGTTTAGCACTCGGAATTTTGAAAATCCGCTTTCCAACATCAGTTGTCGAAAATCTTTTTGTATTTTTCAAAATTTAAAAACTAAACACAATATTTTTGGATTTTTGTTTTATTTTCATGAAATGCAGTAACAAAATATTGACAAGCAATATTTTTGTGAGTTTGTGAAAGAGGATCATATCAGTTTATGAAACCAAACACTAGCACCGTTAAGCTTTAATCATTTTAAGTTCTAAACGATTCACTTAGATTGTCAGTATACTGGTCCACTTAAATTTTCACACAAAGTTCAACTGCTTCGAGATACGAGATTAATGTTTTAAAGACTTAAACTTAATCGCGTGTCCCACCTCAGAATATACTCTCGTATCCAGATCCCAATATTCAGTCTTATAGGTGAGTATAACACAAATGATATCTGTAAGGGGTTAATAAATTATGAAGAATCATGAGAGCTCAGGTCAGAACTACCGTTCAGCAGAGAGATCATGACTCAACCTTTGAGTGTGTCCCCTTTAGATGATCTTTTTTACAACAGCATTGCTAAGCAACTTTATTGTCTTATCATATATGCTGAGGGTGATGCTATGTTTCAAGCATTGCGGAAAGTATTATTCGAGGACTAGGTCAGAACTTCCATTCAGCAGAAGTCCCAGAATAATACCCCAGATATCACTGAGTATAAAGACCTAGTATATCAGAAAAAGGAATCTTTCAAACGAGATTTCGGGGGTTACCCATATATCCGAGAGATGTTACCCACGATATAAGCAAGTTTGAATTTAGGTTTATATCTCGTCACAATCTACTAAATGTGCAAAAACCTACTGGCATATCATCAGTGAGACCGTTTATCACTTTTTAACTTTCCATTTCTTTAGTATGCTGTGATAGTCCACTGATTTACTATCATTTCCTCTTTTCTCAACAAAACTCATTTTTGCTTTTTCAATGTTTTTGGCATTTTCAAATTTTCTAATTTTTTTAAAAATTTTTCTCCCCCTAAAATCAAAATATGTCTCAATTTTGATTTTCTAGGAAAATTTGAAAACAAACTGTACAAGAAACATGACAAACTGATATCAAATCGCTTCAATTCGCCATTCACTTGGCATAAACAATCAGAACTCCCCCTGACAACAAACTATTTTCCCATTTAGATTTCAAAACACTTAAGTTTGTTTTAATCAAAATGGTTTTTCCGGAAAATAAGTTTTGTTTATCTTTTCACAAACTTGGGGTTCTTTCATCACATTGTTTTCCTTTAATTACTTTAAAAAAATTTAACATTATAAGTTCAAATACCACTATCACTTGTAGAAAATCAAGTACAACTTAATGTCCTTGATTAACCACTTGTAAAACAAAATATCACAGTTACCATCCTGTGAATTTCTCAAAAATGATGCCGATACCTGCTTCACACTTACCAACCTGGAAAGCTTCGGCAAGTCAGATTTTTCTATTTGAAAAGTTTCACCCAAGCCTGACTGTCCTTGGGTGTATTTTGAGCTTTTCTCTTTTCTTCATAAAATTCTTTTACTCCTTTTTCCTTACCATCAGCCATCTTACAAAAAATATGTTTAACATTGCTATTAAACATTTTTTCAGCATCAACACCTTTTGATTTTAGGTTTGCAGCTCGTAATGGTGGAAATTTCTCATCATTCATTAAAGGAACTGTTTCTTCCTTTTTTACCTCAACTTGTGGCTCATCTGATTTTGTGAAATCAGATTCATTGTCTGAACTTGGCTTGTCTGACTTGGATGAGCCAGATTCATCGCCAATAACTTTCTTTTTCTTCTTGTTTGTCCTCAGATTTGCATCTGAAGAATTCGATTTGCTTGACTTTGTCGTCGAGTGAATCGATTCATCAGAACTTTTATTCGAACCAACCGGTGAACCTGAAGACAAAATTTTCTCCAAATACTCTCTCACATTCTTCCTCTTTTTCCTCAGTCTGTCTTTTTGCCCCTGCGAAAGTTTCACTTTCTGTTCTAAAACCTTCTGTTCTTTGGGCTTGACATTGACTGGTTTCTTTATCGTTCTCTGAGATTCAACCCTTGATCTTCCCATCGATCTCCTTGGGCAATCTCTGGCAATATGTCCTCTGATATGGCAATTATAGCATCTTCGTGTTTCAAAATTCCAATTCTGGCAGTTAACAGCAATGTGTCCTCTAACACCACAAGTATAGCACACTCTGTTATCGTACCATCCACTTCTTTCAGTCCAAACCTTCAAATCATAACATTGTTTGGCTTGATGATAGTCATTTCTCCTCTTGTATCCTTGATTTGGCATTTGAGCACTGTGGTCAAACCTGCACCACTTATTACCAACATTTTGTGAGTTTGGTTTTTAAATTTTGTGGTTTTTTTATAATGATTGGATGACTGAACTGATGAGCTTTTATTTTCATTTTTAAAATTTTTCAAATTTTTAACTTTTTGTTTCTGTTCTACACTCTTCTTAACAGGTTTTTGCTTAGAGCATTCACCTGTTTCAATAGATTGCAAAACAGTATTTTTAAATTTTTCTTGTAAATCTAAAAATATTTTTCTTTTCTTTTCTTTTTCTATTTCATCATCAGCTTTGTCAACACAGTCTTCAATTTTGACTTTGTCAAAATTTGTGACTTTGTCACTTATTGGAACGGTATTGATCGGTTTTGGACAAACATATGATGCAGAAGTCACAAAACTTTTCAACTTATTTTCTAAATCAACAATTCTATTTCTATTACATTTGGCTTCTTTTTCAAGTTGAAAGGATCGTGTTTGCGACCTAAATGAGTCGGTTCAGAGGAATTCCATCAAATACAGGTGCGGAAAACAAGTATTTGACCTATAAACAGCTGAATCTTCACTTTAACACTGATTTGTATTGATATGAAAGCAATTACAATCAGTTCTCACACCGGCAGCACCTCGGTATGGAAATCTTACAAAAACAACTTATGATTTCGCTTGACCTTGAACTCCTATATATAGAGATTGGGATTTCGCTTCAGCATAACTCAAGCGAAATCTTAACATGTTGATTTCGCTTGAGCTGCTTCAAGCGAAATCTCATATACATTAAAACCTTCAAGCGAAATCTTGTTAACTCTCTTAAATTCTCTCGTTCTACGTGCCCTGATCTATTCTAACTAGTCTAAGACTCGATACAAGTCGAAGTCGACAGATGTAGTGCACCAACAGACTCCCCCTCAGATGTTGACGAGTCGACTATCGAGTCACACCAATGCTGTGTCTTCACATTTTCATTCTTGATCAGTCTCTGGGCTTTTCTCTCTCTATCTTCTTTTCCAGAATCTCCTGGCTCTATCAGACTCCCCCTCACGATTTGCTGGTATTCATTTGTTCTTCAGCAACATCTGTTTTAGGATCGATGCCTGACTCAAATGTTGTTTACAAGATCATTGCCTGGATCTTTTCTAATTCTCTTGATCAGATCTCTTGATTCCTTAAGTTCATCAGCATCAGCAGCTAGCGAACTTTAGTTTCATGATTAGATTCTGACTTTCATAAACTTTAAATGAATTAATCTGGCTCACCTGTAACAATCTTAACCCAGAAATAAATTTTCTAAATTTAACAATTTAAATGCACCAACAATCTGATATAATCAGATAATTCTTTCTCATATCACAAACTAATGATGAACCAAATGTAGGTTTTTTTAAAAAAATATCAATTGTAGAATTTTAACAAACCTTTTGACATTTTAAGATTCACTCCCCCTCACAACCAAGTCATCATGTTTAGCACTTGAAATTTTGACAATCAGCTTTTCAATATCAGTTGTCGAAAATCTTTTTGATTTTTTCAAAAAATTTATGCTAAAACACACTAAAATCTTTTTGTAATTTTTGATTGTAACGGAATGCAATACAGAAATATTTACAAACACTATTTTTGTGAGTTTGTGCAAGAGGATCATATCAGTTTATGAAACAGATCACTAACACCGTTAAGCTTCATATCATTTTAAGTTCTAAACAATTTACCTAGATTGTCAGTATGTTTGTCCACTTAAATTTTCACACAAAGTTCAATTGATCCGAGATACGATATTAATGTTTTAAGCAACTTAAACTTATCCGTGTGTCCCACTACTTGAATATACTCTCGTATCCAGATCCCAATATTCAGTCTTACAGGTGAGTATACCACAGATGATATCTGTCAGGGGAATAAATTATAGTACGAGGGCCGTGAGAGCTCAGGTCGATCTTTCGATACGCAGAGAGATGACGGCTTCGACTTTTGGTGTGTCCCCTTTAGAGGATCTTTTGTTTCAACAGCCATGATTAGCATTTTTCAATGTTTCATCATTTTTTAGCTGAGGGTGAGCTATATTTCAAGCAAGCAGAAAGCATTATCCGGGGACTAGGTCAGAAATTTCTTTCAGCAGAAGTCCCGGGATAATACCCCAGATATCACTGAGCATAAAGACCTAGTATCTCAGAATAAGGGACCTTTCAAACAAGATTTCAGGGGTTACCTATATATCCAAGTTTGTGTTAACCCACAGAACAAGCAAGTTTGAAATTTAGGTTTATATCTCGTCACAATCTACTAAATGTGCAAAAACCTACTGACATATCCACAGTAAGATTGTTTATCACATTTTTACTTTCCAATTCTTTAGCATGTTGTGATAGTCCACTGATGTACTATCATTTCCTCTTTTATGCAACAAAAACTCATTTTTGAATTTTATCATGTTTTTGTCTTTTTCAAATTTTTCAAATGTTTTTGGATTTTCTGAAATTTTTACTCCCCCTAAAATGCAAACACATTTTAGGAAATTTGAAAATAAATTGTACAAAAAAATGACAACTAATATCGAATTGCATCAAATCTCCATTCACTTGGCATAAACAATCAGAACTCCCCGTATCACAAAACTATTTTCTCATTTAGATTTCAAAACACTTAAGTTTGTTTTAATCAAAATGATTTTTCCGGAAAATAAGTTTTTATGATATAATCATTTGAAGATTCGGAGTGTGGTTCATCACATTGTCTATTTGAAATACCAATTGTAAGTATGGTCCAATCAAGTTCAACTTAATGACCTTGATTAACCTTTTTCATGTATGCACCTACTATACCAAATGTAAGAATTACCACATGTAGAACACAATACCACTTGTAGGAATATTACGTCTACATCACCATTTTACCAATCAAAATGCCGATTCCTGCTTCGCACTTACCAATCTGGAAGCTCCGGCGTAGTCATACATCCTGTAAACATCCAAACACTATCAAAAACTTTTCACAAAAATCTTCAAATATTTGAAAGATGCCGATTCCTGATCCACGATATAAACTTGGGATCTCCGGCAAGTCCTAAGACTTTAAGGAAAACAAACTTCCACCCAAGTCTTATTTGACTTGGTGGCTTCCAATTCCTGAGCAGTAGGGTTGTAAGTTGCCTTTTTAGTTGCATAAAAATCTTTAACCCCCTTTACTTTCCCATCAAGCATTTTCTTGAAAATTTTCTTAACATTTTCATTGAATGTTTTTTCAATATCAAAATCTGAGCTTTCAACTTTATCAACCATTTGTTTAATCTCTTCCACACTCAATGATTTAATATCAACATCATTCATCAAATCTTTAATCTCATCTTGTGACTCCTCTGATTTTGTGGAATCAGATTCATCGCCAGATTGTACATCTGATTTTTTAACGATCCATTTTTTATTGTCTTTTGCACTCTTTTTGTACAATCTTTTAGAATTTTCACCAACTTCATTCTTTGAATTTTCAAAAGTTTTGAAGTTTGTAGTTAGTGATTCATTCTTTTCAACCACTTTTTCTTTAAGGTTTTCAGATACTCCCTGTTTTCTATTGACTTTGTTTGGACAATTGTGAGCGATGTGTCCAACCACTTGACATTGAAAACAAGTTCTTGTATCTCTTGGAATGTCTCTTGAATGAAAAACTCCAGTTCCTGTTCTTTTTCTTTCAACAATAAACTCCTGGTTTGTTTGTCTCCAGAAAGGTTTCTTCTGTTCATCTTCAACACTTCCACCTGAAACAAATTTTGTTTTTAGTTTAGAAGTGTTTATATTTCTGTAACTTTCTTGCTGAATAAAACCTAAACCTTTTCTTTTGTAACTACAATTTTGGTTTGTTTTCTTTTGAAAATCAAAACCAGAATTGTAATTCTTTTTTCCCTTTTTTCTTGTTTAACCTTTGTTGAACTCTAGAAGTATATTTTTTAGGTTTTTCAGTAGATTTTAGATCCTTGATTTCAGAAAAATTAATTTCCGTCATTTTGAAAACCTTTTTGATCATGTCAAAACGAACACTTCTAATCGGAAACTCTTTGTCAGAGTATAATTTGTCCGAATCATTTAAAGTATATGCAACTTCAAATGTTTCATCATCCAAATTTGCCTTTGATAGCAAAAATTCTTTACTGTAAGACCGTTTTTCCGACAACTTTGAACTGTTGACTGACGAACTTGAACCCCCAGACTCAAACTTTGACTCAGACACCTCCTCAGTATCCAACACCTGATCGACCACCTTTTTGATTAACTCAGACTCATGATCAGTATCAGACGAGGTAAACGTGATATCAATGTTATCTGGTAAAACGTCAGTTGTCTCGGATTTTAACTTTATATTGACTGCTTTTTCGACTTGCTCCTCATTTGGTTTTCTAGGAGAATACCCTTCCCAGATAGGAGGCGGACACTTGTTGTATTTAACAATCGATTTCTTACCAGTCTCATTCTTTGTCTTTTTATCCTGGAATGCTTCAAAACCTGCAACAGTAGGATAAACTCGATCAATAACATAATCAGAACAAGAATAACTCAGTAATAACCTTCTGATTCTTTCATTCTCGATCTTTTCTTTCTCCAACTCTTGCTTTAGATTAGCATTTTCTTCGATGTAATGATTAATTGCCTTTTGCTTTGCCATTAATGTAGAATTCGTCATCGTTAAAGCTTTTTCTCTTTCAGAATTCGTTGTTTGAAGACCTGTCACTGTTCTGTTCAACACGCTATACGATTCTTTCACATAGCTGATGTCAGATAGTAACTTTTCTATCAATCTTTCTCTATCAAACAATGTCACATCTTTTTCTTCACAATTCTTGCAAGTTTCCAAACATCTCTTGCAAGGCTTTTCAACTTCAACAATTTTCTCAACTTCGATTGTTTTTACTACTTCAATTACTTTTTCTTCATCCACAATTTTAACTTCTTCAGTTTGAACAACAGTTTCAACCTTCTTATCTTGTTGTTGTTCTTTTGCAGCTTGTTTCTCCTTCAGTTTCTCCATGTGATCTGCAAAATAGAAATGAAAACTTTTAGGAGAAAGATGATTTTTAGCAATATTAATATGTTTTTCTTCTTCATCATCACTGCTACTCTCCATCAGTGTTTGATCAAACTCTACAGATTTTTCAGACTCAGCATCTGAAATACCAGAATCAGATGGTGTTTGATCAAAAACAACTTCTTTTTCTGAAGTATCCTCATTTTGCACACTCTCATCTGTACTTAATAATTCAGAATCAGCACTTTCTGAACTTTCTTCAGATGTAATCGATTGATCTTTCACTGTTTCACCAATTGATCTCATCCAAGTAGCAAATAAATCTGGTTCTCGAACAATCTTTGCAATGAAAGCTTTGAAATCACCCTTTTCATCAATAAACATATCCCAGCTGAATCCTTCAGGTAGTTGTTCATCATTTTGATCCACTAAACATGCTGTACTATTAGAAGAAATGTAGTTGCTCCAGTTGAAATCTACCAAACATCCTTTCTTTGAATCTTCAATCTTTCTACCATGAGCCGTCTGTGAGTGTTGTGTCTGACCAACTTGCTGATAAATAGCTTTCCGGTAGTAGTCATCTTTTCCAAATGGATTCTGAGCACCACTAACTTCTCTGTTCTTGCACTCCCGCTTAAAATGACCTTTTTCCCTGCACCTGAAACAAGTAACTTTAGATTTATCAAAACCTAAAGTAGAAACACAAGCATCAAGAAAATCATTTCTCCCGGTAATTGTCTTGAACTTTTCAGCACGTCTAAGAACACTTGCAAGACACCATTTGATATCCATTAGTTCCATCTCTTCTGCATCTATTTGGTCATAATCCTCTTTGGTAAGCATAGGATTTCCAATTCGACCAGCAATTAAACCTTCATATGAGATAAGCACGGAACCAAGTAATGCCATATGATCTTTTGCAATGTCTTCAGAAAAACTTTGACCTTCTGGAAGATTTAGAGCTATGTTGCATTGAATCACACAACCATTTCCCATTTTTGTGCTTTGAGACTGAAAGCTTTCTGATGAAGTCTTTGGATTGACACTTGGATATGATGAGAATCCACTGCTGCTTTTGTTTGAGCTTTGATCAATCTTTACTGTAGTATCCCCAACACTGTATGCAGTCTGGATTTTCGGACTTTTCTCAGTTTCTAAAATCGGAACACTACTCTTGTAATACATCTTTACATCTTGTTGACCACTTGGATTATTCATCCTTGCAATCTTCTGCTGTTCCAAATCCTGACTTTCAATCTTTTCAATGATCTGAGAGATCGACAACCTATCATAAACTCCGGTGTTCTTCAATATCATCAAATAAGTTCCCCACTCTTTTTGAGGTAACGCATCAGCAAGTTTATCCACCCATTCCTCATTTTCTTTTGTGATGTTCATCATCGACATTGTTCGTACTAAGTGACAGTATCGTTCAATAAGTTTCTTCGTATCTTCTCCGGGCAAACTTGTGAACAAATCAAACTCTTTTTTGATCAATGCCTTCTTGCTTTTAATCATACTTGTACTGCCTTCAACCTTGATTTTTAAAGCATCCCATATTGATTGTGATGTTTTGTCATGTTGAAGTAGTATGAAGATGTCTTCTTTGATGGCCTGTTGAAGCAAACTGATCATCATCTTTTCAGGTCGATATATTTCCCGTTCTTCCTTACTAAGATCTGAAAGCTGTTTTTCAGTCTGCATTTCAGTTCGTGGTAGAGCATACTTTGTCAGAATACATTCCCATGATCTTAGATGATTTGCTTGCACCCAGTTTTCGAATCTATCTTTCCACCCATAGTATTCCTCAATTCCCATAAGCTTCGGGGGTTTCTGAGTAGTCCCCGTTTCATTTTCTGAATTCATGTTCTGAGTAATGGAAGATGAACTGGACGATGTTGCAAATGCGTTGTGAAAATCGTTATCCATGTTTTAATCACTTTCAAGCGAACTGGTCAATTGAACAATCTTTGAAGCGAAATGATCAAGCTGATTGAAGCGAGACTAATCAATTCTTTGAAGCGAAATCGTTCAAGCGAAATTGTCTGAAATGAGAATCCTGAAGCGAAAACCTTGAAGCGAAACACTGAAACGAAAACGTTGAAGCGAAATGTTAAGTGTCTCTTGAAAGTTCAAGCGAAATCGTTCAATGAAGCTTTGTTCTTCAAGCGAAATCCATTCGAAGGTCGATTTTGATCACTTTTAGGTCAAATTTTGCTATGAAACTTTCAAGGGTTTGTTATCTTGTACTTTTAAACAATCCGTGAGAAATTGAATAGTTTTTGACCGTGAAAAATTTCTGAACTGATGAAAGAAGATGTAGAAGTAAGAGATTTTGAACTGTTTCAGCTGAATTTTGAAGAAATCCTCCTCCAGGCTCTGATACCAATTGAAAGGATCGTGTTTGCGACCTAAATGAGTCGGTTCAGAGGAATTCCATCAAATACAGGTGCGGAAAACAAGTATTTGACCTATAAACAGCTGAATCTTCACTTTAACACTGATTTGTATTGATATGAAAGCAATTACAATCAGTTCTCACACCGGCAGCACCTCGGTATGGAAATCTTACAAAAACAACTTATGATTTCGCTTGACCTTGAACTCCTATATATAGAGATTGGGATTTCGCTTCAGCATAACTCAAGCGAAATCTTAACATGTTGATTTCGCTTGAGCTGCTTCAAGCGAAATCTCATATACATTTTTCAAGCGAAATCTTGTTAACTCTCTTAAATTCTCTCGTTCTACGTGCCCTGATCTATTCTAACTAGTCTAAGACTCGATACAAGACGAAGTCGACAGATGTAGTGCACCAACACAAGTCGAATGATATTCTCAAGATGAGAATTTATTGAAATTTGCTTTTCCAAATTATATTTTTCAAAAATTGATTTTTCATTTTCTAAAATTTTTATCTGATTTTTCAAATCATTTTCTAATTTTTTAAAATTTTTGTCTTCGAATGACAAACTCTCAACATTCTTTAAAAGTTTGTCATTTTCAGATTTCAGATTTTCAAAGTTCAAGCGCAACTCGAGAATCTGTTCATTATCAGCTTTCTTCTCAGCTTTCAAAGCTTTGTTTTCCAATGTCAAATTCTCTACGTCTTTCAAGAATTTCACATTGTCTGCTCCAGATTCATCACATTTTGAGCATTTTTCATTCATCTTTCCAGCATCAGCTTCCTTCTTTGTTTCCATCTTGAATGTTCCTACACAAAAAATTTTAACAAAATCAAGTGGGTTTGCATATTCATCAATAAAACAACCTCTCTTAATATCATATTTCATGACACTTTTTGCAGCAAGACACACAGAAACTCTTTTTCTCATTTCAATGATCACATCCAAATTTATTTTTCCTAAGTCCCTATTCATTTCATTCATCAACTCTTCTTTTCTTTTTTCTTTATCAAACTTATGTGAACTAAGCTTATTGATGAATTCTCTAAAATGAAGCTTTGAGAAACTAGCATCCCTTTTTAATTCACTTAAAAATTTATCCCACTCTAAAGATAATGCATCAGCAAATTTTGAAATTTTTTCAGCATTTGAAACCCTTATCTCATATCTATCTAACTTATCAATCAACTCATCAAACCGTCTATCCAACTGTTCCAAAGATTCATGTTTCACGCACAAAAAATTTTCGAATCTTTTAATCCAAATGTCCTTCTTATTCTTTTTATCAATCCAAGATCCAGAAGTCCAATCATTTAAATCTTTAAGATTCTCGTTTTCCTGGTCATCAAACACTTTAGCCATGATTTGAAATTCTTGAATAACCTAGACAGATTAATAAACACAATTAGTACAAACAATATCAAATAATCTGAAACTGACTGACACTTGATTGACGTGAAATGATGTTGACTCGGAATTTCCACTTTCAAGCGAACCACATTCAAAATTTTAGACAGTTTCAAACGGACAGGTCAGTTTCAAACGGACAGGGGTCAGTTTCAAATGGACACAGCTACGTTCAAATGGATGATGTCATCATTTTACGAACAATTTCAAATGGACAAGATGATTTCTATCAGTTTTAATCCGTATTTTGGTCTCAAATTTTCAAGGATTAGTTAATATAGTGTTTCGTTTGAAATGTGAAAGTTTTAGACCGATTCAACCGTGAATTATATCCGAAACAGAAAAAGAACGAGTAGAAGTAAGAATATCCAATGAATTCAAGCTGCAATGATATGAACTCCTCGTCTTGAGCTCTGATACCACTTGTTGGATCGTTGTCGTGACCCGAAAAGTCAGTTAAAGCAGTTCATCTCAGTTTACAGAGGCGGAATCAAAATAAACCAAGTCACAACAGCTTGTTTCTTTCAATTTCTTTCTATAACGAATTTCCTGAGACTTTACAATGAGTTCTGATGAAATTTTGGAAGCACCTCGTCTCTCACACCATGACCTTGTCCGTTTGAAATGAGCATACACATCTCCTATTTATAGACTAAGCCCCTGACCGTTTGGAGATGTCACTGGCATGTTCAAACGGACAGCTGCTTCAAATGGTCAGCGTGCTTCAAACGGCCAGCATGTTTCAAACGGTCAGACACTTTCAAACGGTCATGACATCCTCAAACGGACAGGACCATTTCAAACGGTCAGGACCAAAAAAACATGTTCTAATCCTAATTCCAGCACTATTTCTCACTCATACAACCTATCTAGACATAAAACTCAATAAGACGTAGTCAGCAGACATTCAGTGCACCAACAGACTCCCCCTTGGATGTTGACGAAGTCTTTGGCTTCGAGTCTTTAGTCTTTGTCTCTCTATCCAAACATGAACAATGCAAGACTTGATACCAGACGAAGTTGACAGACATTCCTGCACTAACAGATTAGATCAAAAATGGGCCACAACCCATTTATTTGACGAGTGGCTGCCATTCGAGAAGGGGACAAGAGAAAAAAAAGGAATTCAACTTGGAGGGCTGGAGGCATAACAGGGACGCACGAGGCCCATTTAATATTATTTTGTTTTGGTTATTGCTGAATTAATAAGGCGGCGGACAATAGTGGCGGTCATATATTATTCGCTGAAATACATACGAGGAGATAGGAATGAAAAAGGAATAGAGAGACATCAGAGGGGGAGAAAGATCAGACGAACGAAGAACACATCAGGGATCGAGCGGAAAGCTTGGAGAACAAGGAATTACCGGGTTTTGTTATCCGATTCTTCTAGTTTTCTTATTTTCTTTGTTTTATCCGATGAATTCTTGTTTAAGATTTTGTTTGATTGTTTTTAATACGATGATACTTGGCTAAATACTTAAAACTACCTAGGTTATGATGATTTTTATTCGTTAATAACGTTGGTTTGTGGATTTTCTTGAAGAGTAAAGAACTTTGGAATCTTTAATTTGGTGTGTATGCGTGCTTGATATTGTTTGAATATTAATTATTACTTCGTATGATTCTTGATGACGGTCTTTATCACATAATAGAGTCATGCTAGGGTTCTAGATTTAGGTGGGTGTCTATATCACATAATAAATCTTTAACTCTTTAAGGTGAAATTACGTAACTAACCTTAGAAGTAATATCCGGTAATCTTATAAAATCGAGTGTTCTACTAATCTTGTCGCTGTAAGGCTCGAGGTTATTAATAGGTCTCGGTTTGGTATATAGCTAGGATTAGGTTTTGTAGGAAATCGGTCTTAGTTCCCTAATCATACTCGGGTCTATTAAACATAGTTAGGATCCATAGTTGCCTTAGACTTTCGCGTTGTAAGGTAGATTGTCATATTAGGGCACTTTTCAAGAAGTTAGAGGACTGTAAGGAAATCTAACAACCGGTAATCGTAACAGCCTTGTAGAGTCTCACAAGTTTCTTCCTGAGAAGGGTCGGGAGGTCTTAGTAGGGATTTCTTAGGGTTTAGCATTAAAAGATCCTGGTTCCTACCACGTTAATTTCGAATAGAAATCCATTCCTAGTTGAACATGAGTCTAACCTAGGTAGCCTTCATCATCACTGAGTTAAGTCTCAGTCCAAAGTCGCATCTAGTTAATTTAGTTTAATTTAATTGCATTTTTTAGGATTTTTAGAAACCCCTCAATCAACAGGTAGAGTTTGTGTCAGTCTAAGTCTAGATAGAAGTTAGTAAACGTAATTAGAGAGTCTCGTGGGTTCGATACTCGGACTTACTTAGTCTATACTGCATTGACCGGTACACTTGCCGGTGGTTTGGTCTAGGTTTTAGAGAGTCTGTTTTTATAAATTTAAAACTTAGAGTGTCCAATTTATGGTTCAAATTAGTTAGTTTAGTTAGACCACTTTTAGCACATCAAGTTTTTGGCGCCGTTGCCGGGGACTCTTTGGAAATTGCGTTGATTACTTTATTTGGATTTAATTGACATCATACGTGCCAAAAATGCATCGATAAGCAAGTTTTGAACCTGCAGGGACCTAAACTGTAAATCTGCCAAACTTGGCTTACACGGGGCGCGTAAGCTGAAGCCTCTACTTACGCGGGGCGCATGAGAACATCAGATCTGCAGAATCTTGTTTCGAGCTTGATCCAGTTGTTCCCATGTGTTGCAAATGGTTTTAATGAGTCTATTGGCTTTTTTTAGCGCACCCATGATATTTCAAAACAATGGGCACACATGTAAGGCTCAGATTGAAGCTCGTTTATCGAGGAACGATCCTAACGGTTCTCCGAAATCTATAAATACCCACCCCCACTTTCATTCCAACTCACACTTGTTCTGAAATTTCTCTAAGTTGAAGCTCAAACCTTCATACCTGAGAATTTTTAGATCAAATCTCTTAGCTTGGAACCTTTGTAAGTATTCTTTCGTGCTGTTATGCATTTTAAGCGTAAAAGTCAAATAGTGTTTGACTTTCTGCTTTGACCAGGTTATGGTCAACACGAAGTTCGTTTGAACTTCGCAACGTGAGCGTAATCACGATGGTTATAGTCCCTAGTGACTATACCTACTGATTACCACGTTGATTAGGTGTAGTGACGAGTCATAGTGTCGGTCAAAATGCGTATTCATGCGTATTTTGCAACCAAACTATTCTTGGGTATCAAAACCATTTGTTTTGATATCAAAACCTGTTTTCTAACTTCGTTAAACATGTTTCAACATGTTTAGCTCATCACTTTTAGTATAGTGCTTGTATAGAGTAGTAAGTCAAGCGGTCTTAACAACCGCTTAGACTTTCGAACTAGACCCGTTTGGTTGATCATTAGGATCTGACCAAGCATGTTTAGTGACCATAGTTGTATAGGGAATAACCTTCTGGGGTTATACCTTATGGTCACTTCCTTTAAGTAGTTGTATGATAGGTAGTTTATATGCCTTAGGAAAATGACCAAAATGCCCTTTCTACGCATAAGTTCATTTTAAGAATATGTAACCTAAATTTTTACATCTAAACTGATTAGGTAACATTATTAGACATGTTAAGGCATATACTACTTGTCATAGGACTAGTTAGGCACTTCGAACGCGTTTTACGCGAACGACGCGTTAAAGTAGCGTAAGCTACCTAAACGGGTCATAATGGGTCGTAAGCACTTAGGTTACGTTTCGATTTAGTATGTAGGCTTTGTTAAACAATGTCATATGAGTTCCAGTACTCATTTGGTTTACGAAACCTCGTCCTATCCGATCTTCCAATTTAGGTCTGGTTTATTTACATAGTTACTTATATTAGGTGCCGATTGATTTCCGTGATCCCTCTAGCTTTGCTTGCTTGTTATTCAAGACTTCTAAACAATCTCAAGTGAGTACATAGTCCCCTCTTTTATTGTTTTAAAATGTTTTGGGGTGAAACATGTGTGCTTAATTGTTATTTTCATGATTTCAAAGTATAAATTGATTACACATGCTAGTACTTATCTTTTGACAAACTGAATGATTATCTATGGTTTAAACACTAATTTTTAAAGATTATTAAATTAATTATTGGGTTGTACTTATTTTTATACATTCTCCAAACCGATTGGTAGTACGATATAGCGCTATTGGACTAGACGCCCCATACATGTTGTATGGAATGTCAGAAACCAAATTTTATCCAAATAGAAGTTGACTTTGTGGTATTTCTGTAGTCTCTAAGGTGTAGTTTGATACACTAAGGTTTGAATGAATACTAAATCACATTTTTTTTGTATATTTTGTTATACTACCAAAGTATAGTTTGATATGCTCCCATATGTGATATTGTTTACCAAAGTATAATTTGATATACTATGTACAAAACCAACATATATTTTGTAATTTACTAAAGCATAGTTGATATGCTATTTTCAAAATCAAAACATAGTCGATATGTTATTTACAAAACCAAAGCATAGTTTTGATATGTTATTTACTAAACTAAAGTATACTTATGATATACTACCGAAAACTATTATTTTACCAACTAAAGTATATTTGATGTACTATCTGTTTAACTATTTTGAAACTAAAATATATTTTAATATATTACTTATCCGACTTTCTTAAAACCAGGGTATATTTTTATATATACTACAAACCTTTTTATCAAAACTTTGTTTTACAAACAAGATATTTTATACAAACTCATTTTACTTGGTTATTTATTCATCTATACATTATTCTTTTATACCATCTGATTCTTATCAATTTTCGCATGATTTATAAAAGAAAACATTTTTACAAGTTCATGACTACTATTTGTTAAACATTTTCTTTAAAGTTACAAGTCATGAATCCTATTTTAATTAAACTTATGTATCTCACAGGCATTTTTATGCTAACATACCTATTTTTACATATGTTTTAGGTGCTGTTATGTGATGATTGTTGATGCATGCTATACATAGGATGGACTCGTGCCTTAGCGACATTAAAACTTGAAAGACAATATTTGTACTTATTTGATTTGTAATAAAACAATGAGTTCAATAATTCAATAAAACGAAACTATTTAATCCATGGTTGTGAAACAATGATTCTGTTACGACACTCCCCGACATTTCCGCCACGATTTGTTGTTTTACGTGGTCGAGGTGTGACATAAAAGTTGTTTTCAGAGCCAATGGTTATAGGGAATTAGGTTATTAGTATTTCTTTGACCTAGACTATAACCTTCCTAGGACCCTAACACAAGTTATCTTGTGTTTAGTCTTAAAACAATATTGTCGGCTGTCTTTAGGTGACAACCAAAAAAGAACACAAACTTCGAATCCGCTTTGAAAACCAATCATCTGTTCTAGGATGATTTATTATAAAGTTTTGAACCCTCAAAGTTTTCAAAATCTCATCAAAGTTTGGGTCTTATAATGTGAACACATGCAATCTGGAAGGGTGGATGCATGTATCCTGAGTCTTCTGTCTAAGGCTAGAGTGTTCGTACAAATCCACATAATTGGACCAGTCACTCTTACCTGGGAATTCTTGGGATGAGTGTCCACTTATAGGCTAAAGCAGGTCTTCGCGATACATTATATTGACCCATTTACTTTGATTAGTCACTGCGTGTCATTTGTTTTGTTCAAGGTAACGAACGAATGATCGCCTTCCTTGTGTTTTGTTGATGCTTTCAATACCCCATTTTTTTCCAATTGTCAACTGTCACACCCCGACCACGTAGAACATACAAAACGTGGCAGAAACGTCGGGGAGTGTTGTAACAGAATTAAATGTTTCAAATCCATTGCAATTGAAGTTTTGTTTTATTAATCAAACATGAGAGTTTACATTGTTTTAAAGAAGAAACAAAGAGTACATAACATAAATTAACTAGTTCTTGTCTCGTTTTAAGTCACTAAGGCACATGTCCGCCTAAGTATGTCTTGATAAGTCCTATGCATCATCTCCTGAAAACACATGTGAAAATAGGTACGTCAGCATAAAAAATGCCTGTGAGATATATAGGTTTTGTGAAAACAGAATTCATGACTTATGTTTGAGAAAATGTTTAGTCATGAACCTTGTAATTTGCTTTGTCTTGTAAATCATTTGAAAAACGATAAGATCAGATGATATGTATAAATAAATGTAAGGTTAAATGAATAACCATGTAAAAATGAGTTTGTGTAAGATAAGTTGTTTGTAACAATGTCTTGTAAAAAGTATGTTATTTGTATAAAATGTCATGTGTCATAAATTGAAATGATTTAAATAACGCTACGATATGTAATACCATACAAACACTTATATATAGGAAGTACCAGTGGCGTATCCACCATGCTTGTATCATATTACACACGCCTCGTTACTTAATCACTTACTCAAACCAAACCACCAAGATGTAATGTTTAACAATTGTAGAAATGTTTATGTATAGTCAATTACGGGTCACACGGTTCAATAGCTACAAACGGTTCTGTTGGATCTGAGTTTCTTTTCGATTGTATTTTCGTTTGAGATTAAGATGGAAATGAAAGAGTTGTGCAGCGGAATTAAGATGAAAACAAACTTTGCATACAATCAAACAGGAGTAATACTTTTAATCAAACATCTTTACACAATGAACCGAATGATTGAATTTGTTTCAACAACGATTACAATGATTGATGTAAGAATGCAAACTCCCCCTCAGCCAGAGCTCAGTAGTTTGTTCGTGCAAAGAAGACGATGTGGTGAAAGAGCTAATAGAACAGTACCAAGTACTGAACTATTTATAGGCACTTACAAACCACTGAGCATCTTTAGCTGACGTCACTATGAAAGTGACATCTAGCCTCCTAACAAACTCTAACCTCTGATCTATAAACACCGATGTACTAACTACTGCTATTACATTGTATTACATAAAAGACACCTAAACATCTGCTGCATACTTCCACTGCTGTGAACCCAGCAGTGCTTGTCCGGATCAGCAGTACTTGACTCAAGGCAGTAGATTGAGTCAGCAGAGCTTTGGTCTTCCATCAGTCTTTGACATTGGTCAGTAGATGCAAAGCAGCAGTTGTAGGTCAGCACTTAGTAAGATCAGCAGATAGGAGGTCAGTAGATGCAAAGCCACTTTCAAGAGGAGAGATTTGCATGAACTAATCTGTAAACGTCTGCTTATTCTGGATCCACTGCTCTGATCCAGTTTTGGCTTTAATTATTTGTTCCTCTGATAGGGTTCAATCCCAACAATCTCCCCCTGGAACAGATAATGCCAAAACTCTTCATTATTTGTGGAAATCTTTATTGCCTCATCAACAGTTCCCTTATCTGACCTTTAAATTGTAATTCAAAGTCTAGGGCATCTGTATCTTCATCATCCCTGCTAAGTGGAAGATCAAGGAGATCCTGCAAATCTTCAAGACTCAGGCCAAGAGCTTGTTCCCTTGATATTTTCTCCACTTCTCCACCAGACCTGAGCAAAGTTAATACGCAGGTCTGTTTGTCAGTTTCCCACTTTTGTATTTTTGAACCTGGTGGGTTTCTTGGGAGATGTTTATTTGCAGAAGTATTTGGTGAGGCTGGCCTGTTCATAGCTGGCTGAGCAGCACATGCAGATTGTTCCAATTCAAGATCTTCTTTTATCATTACTTTCGTGCCAGCTTTTACAATGGCATCTCCGGCTAAAAGATCTTGAATTGTTTCCATGCTGAACTGGTTTTTGCTCCTTCTTTTGTAGATGGCAGCACCAGCTGGAGCAGTGGTTCTTTTGATTTGCAGCTTTGGTGGTCTTTTAGAAACCTCTGCTTTGGAATAGTCAGGCTTTTGTGGAACTCTTGGATCTTTCTTTCTAAGTTCCTCTAATCTTTTATAAGTTGCCCTGACTCTATCTTCTCCCCACTTTGACACTGAATTCCTTGACCCATAATCTGCTGTAATCAGCTCCTCTTTCATTCTCTTCAGCTCTAACATCTTTTCAGCTTCAAGTTGCTTGAATCTTTCAGGAGGAGTTTGCTTGACCTTATTTTTGATCATGTATTGAATCCTGGCTGCTTCTTTTTCAAGCTCAGGAATGGTCCAGTTTTTGTACATGTGTTTCTCCCCCTTGTATTTCTTGTAGGTCATGATGTTTTCAATGTAGTCTTTTCTCAAGGACTCATCTGCCCTTTCTGAAATTTTCTGACATACATTTTTAGCAAATCGTTCCATAGTATTGACCTGTGAGAGTAAAAACTGATAGTTTTGTTGAAACTCTCTATCAGATTTCCCTCTTCTGTTTTTGAGTGCAATATCCTCTGCTTGCTTGGCCTTGAGTTTCAAGTATTCTTCAATATTGTTAGGCCTGGGATATTCTGCAACTGATGGCAAACTCCTTTTGGCTGGGTCATCTTCATAATAAAAAGATTTGATTTCTTCTCTGACTGCAATGAGTTCCAGAGGGAATGAGACACCAGCAGGAGGTAGTGATTTTATAATTTAAGCTGAAGAGAGAGGTATGGGTTTTGGAATAGTGACAAGTGACAGGGATTTTGACGATGTTGGTGATGGAGATGTGTCATCATCTTTTAAAATTAGCCTTCTCCTTTTTGTAGGAGGGACTGATGATGTTTTGGATGGAACATTGGTGGTAGATGTAGTGGCAGTGGATTGTGATTGACTAACAGCTGTTGAAACAACTGGTGTTTCAACCACTGTTGTCTTTACAACAGATGTTATAACATCTGCTGTCTTCTGCTGTGTGTCAGCAGGTGTTGTTTTTGGTGGTGATGATGGTAAAGTAGTGGATGTTGTGTGTGTTGAAGTGGTGTGTGTTGATGGAATAACTGTTTGGCAAGCAGTAGTTTTTGTAACTCCTGTTGCATCAGCTGTTTTGTATGGTGGTTTTTGAGCAGACTTTGAACGTCTGATTGGAATGGATTTGGGTTGCCTCACTTTTCTAGTAGGCTTCTTCTTTTCCGATTTCTCCGATCAACTGCATAGCGTTTCATGTTTTTCCAAGATCGATTTGTGTTTTGGATATCATCAACTTTGTATTCTCGAAGAAGATATTCCCAAAACGGTTTTCTGCACGAAGTATGGCCATTACGAGTTTACAGTCATGCCTTTTGGGTTGACAAATACTCCAGCCAGCTTCAAGGACTTAATAAATAGAGTCTGCAAGTCTTATTTGGATCAGTTCGTCATTGTTGTTATTGATGACATCTTGATCTATTCATGTCTCGAGCCGATCACGATCAACACCTTCGTTCACATCGGAGCCCTGATTGAATTCCTTGTACACTTTAAAATGTACAATACAACTCAATTAGGATAAACCGAATTCCTTTTAAAATCTTCCTATCTTCATAGTTAGATTCTTGAAAATATTTAACGTGCCAAAGGAAATCCACGGATTGGGTTCCTGGTATGCTTTAAATACCCGTGTCCAAAGATAACAAATTAAAGGTCAAATTGAACGATTATGCGATTGAACAAGTATGCAATTATGCGATTATGTGTTTATGTGTTATGTGTTCTCCTCTATGTTTTTGTGTTTTTATACTCTGGATAATTCGTTATCCAAATCCTCGCAGGATCTTTCATATCTTCATATGGGGGATTCGTAGCAGGATAGTCAAAAGGTACTACCTTAAATCCTTAATGGGCTTCTATGTAATAGATAAGACCCTTGGATTTTATAGTATCACTCCATGATTCATAAGAGACCCTTTTGGTGGTCTAGTCAAAAAAGATTGATTTACAATTTGGTTAAGAACGACATCTAGTGATGTGGTTGGACAGACTCATTTATAGTCTATTTAGATCATTTATTGATTTAATTAAAAAGGACTCTATGGCAGTCTAGTCACACTCATCACAGGATTGTTCAGTTGGTTTTACTGTACACATTATAAAATAGACTGTGTGACCTATGCAAGGAATTGTCTAATTATGGACGCGTACATAATTATGAAATTTAGTGCACAGAAACCCAGTAAGGTTTATTATGTGTAAGAACCGATAGTGACAACAATAACAAAATGAGAACGATGTAATGGAGGTACGGTGGACGCACCAATGACGCTTCATATACTTGTATATAAGTGTCCCTCTTACATTACAAGCATAATGTTATTAAGGTTACTAGAAGTTCAGAACCCTAACCAATGTTGTTCGATCTTTTCAACAACATGTTTTCAAGCTCTCACAAGTTTCCTCTAAATAAATTTCGGGACGAAATTTCCTACAGTAGGGGAGACTGTAACACCTGTGCCTCCACGGCCATCAAACAAATACCAAACCAATGAAATGTTGTATTTCATACTTGGTATTTGTAAAAATATGTGTATCATTTGCACATATCATATTTTGTTCGAATTCAGACTCTAAATCACTTTCTGGAAGGTTATATGCGCACGGATGCGTAAATATAACCAGTTTAATGCAACGAACACTCCGGAATAGTGAAATAGGCTTAACATACCTTAAATAACCTTCACAAAACTTAGATATAAGTTTTGGAAGGTTTGGTGTGGTGAAATCAAAGTTAAATCGCTTACAGGGACTAAAGTTGACAAACTGCGAAAGTATGCCAATTTGAACTGTAACAGATATTCCAGAACATGACCATAAGTTAAACATACCATAAATATCCTTTACATAGCTTAGAAATAGGCTTTGAGGTGTTCGGTATGCTAAAATAAACTTTTGTGTCATTCAGGGACTAAAAGTGTCAAAAAGTGCACAAGTTTGCATTTTCGCGCATAACTTACGTTCTGAATACATCCGGACATCCAAAAAATTTATGTAAGCACTAAAATATTTTATTTTAGTGTTTGGCTTGCCAAAAATCCATTCGTCGCGTCATTTGGATCGTTTTACGCGCTTATGCGCATTCCGTCGTAATTAACCAAACATCGCGACCGTACGGTTAAACGAACCGACATCCAAGATATTTTTGAGCACATTTTAAGTTCCCTATACTTTAACTTCATTTTAGAGCTTTGAAATGGGGTTAACGGGCCTTAAACGTGTCGAAAATGGGCTGATTACACTGCAGGGACTAAAATGGTAAATCTGCCAAACTTAAGCTTAGCGGGGCGCTACACTAATTACGTAGCGGTGCGCTAGCCTGTGCCAGAACAGATAATAACAAACAGTCAGCAGATTATCAGCTGATTAATCCTCAACCACAAGTTCTAACTTGCCCTTTCAGCTCTTAATAGGCCATATTCAGTAACCATAACATTTTGACAAATGTACGCATGAGATTCGAGCACGGTTTTCATGAAACGATCTTAACGGTTACCCGAAATCTATAAATACCCATCACATTTGCACACATTTCTCACAAGAATCTGATCATTTGTGCTCTAAGTTGAAACCTTTGTTTCATACCTGAGCTATTTTGATTTTGATTAGCATTCGGGGACCCTTCGTAAGTGTTCCTTCGTTCTTTTATTGCTTTTCGAGTCCGAAAGTCAAACTTTGTTTGACTTTCTGCATTGACCAATTTATGGTCGATGCGAAGTTCGTTTGAACTTCATAACGTGAGTGTGATCACGATGGTTATAGTCCCTAGCGACTATACCTACTGATTACCACGTTACCTAGGCTCAGTGACGAGCCGTAGTTTCGGGCAGAATACGTATTCTTGCGTATTTTGTAACCAAACTACTCTTAGGTATCACAACCGTTTGTTGTGATACCAAACCTGTTTTCTAAACTTAGTTAAGCATGTTTTAACATGCTTAGCTCGTCACTTTTAGTTTAGTGCTTATATAGGGTCGTAAGGTAAGCGATCTAAACAATCGCTTATACTTTCGAACCCGACCCGTTTGGTCGATCATTAGGATCCGACCAAGCACAATAGGTGACCATAGTATATAGGGAATAACCTTATGAGGTTATACCTTATGGTCGCTTCGTTTAAGTAGTTGTATGATAGGTAGTTTATATGCCTTAGGTAAATTACCAAAATACCCCTTTGATGCCAAAATTCATTTTAAACATATGTAACATAACTTTTGACATCTAAACTGATTTGACAACCATATTAAACATGTTAAGGCATATATTACTTGTCATAGGACTAGTTAGGCGGTCCGAACGCGTTTCACGCGAACGACGCGTTAAAGTAGCATAAGCTACCTAAACGGGTCGTAATGGGTCGTAAGCACTTAGGTTAGGTTTCATTTAGTATGTAGGCTTTATTAAACCATACTACATGAGTTCCCATACTCATATGGTTTACGAGCCCTCATCCTATCCGATCTTCCGATTTAGGTCCGGTTATTAACATAGTTACCTATATTAGGTGCCGTTTGATTCCGAGATCTCTAGCATTACTTGGTGATTATCTTTAGACATCTGAGCAATCTCAAGTGAGTACATAGACCCCTCTTTTACTGTTTTCCAAACGTTTTGGGGTGAAACACATGTGCCTACTTGTTACTTTCATGCTTTCCTGTTTTCACATCATACACTGCTATGTTCGTTAGTACATTATAGTACATGATTTTATGACATTTCATGCTAGGTGTGCCCAATTTTGTGCATTACTTAGTACATTGTTTTTACATGACATTTCATGCTAGGTGTGCCCATTTTGTGCATTACTTAGTACATCGTTTTACATGACATTTCACGCTATGTATGTTCATTTGATTACATACTTAGTGCATTGTTTTCACATGCTTACAATTCTGGTATGACATTTGGTTTGTTTACATGGGACAATACATTCATTAACATTAGCTACGCCGTTCGTTAGTAGGTAGTGGTACCATAGGAATTGACAACTCCCGTTCCGGACATCCCAGGGAAAGGGGACAGAAAGGAATGACCGAATTCGATGATATAAGACAGATAGACCTTTAATTTGTTTAAAGGGTTTATCACCACAGTCACAAGGCTTGGATGTATGCATTTTTACAATACCGCATAGATGTTCATATTAAATAGTTGCATGCATTTACACAAAACATAGCTTTGATTTGAACCAAGTTTTTCTTCAATACTTTGTTTTTGTGCATATGGTTTAGTTGAGACATTTCACTTGCCATACATGACATTTTGACATAGACCTTTGACATGGATATTTGACATAGACATTTGACATAGATATTTGACATAGACATTTGACATGGATATTTGACATAGACATTGGCATGGACATTTGACATCGACATTTTGACATGATTTACATCTTGACATAAACACTTTGGCATATTATTCAATACATTTGACAATTGGTTTAAACATGGACTTCTTACATTGGTTGGTTTGGTTTGATTAAATGATTAAGTAACGATGCATGTGTAATATGATACAAGCATGGTGGATACGCCGCTGGTACTTCCTATATATAAGTGTTTGTGTGGTATTACATGTCGTAACGTTATTTGAATCATTTCAATATTGAGACATAGAACATTTTATACAAATAACATACTTTTCACAAGACATTGATTTACAAACAACTTATCTTATACAAACACATTTTTACATGGTCATTTATTTAACCTGACATTTACTTATACATATCATCTGATCTTATTGTTTTCAAATGATTTACAAGACAAAGCAAACAAAAAGGTTCATTACTAAACATTTTTCTTAAACATAAGTCATGAATCCTATTTTTACAAACCTATGTATCTCACAGGCATTTTTATGCTGACGTACCTATTTTCACATGTGTTTTCAGGAGCTTTTCCGTAGGATGTTGATCATGATACTAGGGCGGACCTGTGCCTTAGAGACTTTAAAAGAAGATAGACTATGTTTAATTATGTTCTGAACTCCTTAATTCCTGTTTAAGACAATGTAACACTCTTGTTTAATAAATAAATAAAACTTGGTATGCCATGGTTTTGAGACAATTAATTCTGTTACAACACTCCCCGACGTTTCCGCCGCGATTTGTTGTTTTACGCGGTCGGGGTGTGACAACCATGAGCGTGGGGCCCCGATTGCTGATGATGTCGCCATTCCTTTGGTTGAGGTTTCGGTTGCGAATGTTGTTGTTCTACCACCTGTTGAGGCTCCCGCTGAGGAGATCTTATCTGATCAGCCCGGTACTAATTCCTTTGAGTCAGTATCATCATCTACCTTGCACGCCGTCAGATTGCGTCGATATCCTACTGACTCCGACTCCGATACAGCTATGTCGGCTACACCCGGTTCGCCTCACGCTTTTGAGTTTGATCCTGAGTTCAAGGATGAGTTTGATCCAGTTTTTCCTCCTGATTTCGATCCCGATCATGAGATCGAGTTTATTCCTGATGACCAGCCCTTGGAGGCACCAGTGGTTCCTATTGATCATCTTCTTGATGTACCTGCCGACTTTGATATGGCCTTTGTCAACCCTAAGCCTATCATGGCACCAGAGCCTGTTATTGCCCCTGACCCTGTACTTGTGCACGACCCTATTCTTGATGATGCTCCAGTCGTTGCACCACCTGTTGTGGATGCACCAGCCATTGCATCACCCATTGTTGATATTCCCATTGTTGCACTACCAGTGGTGGATGTTCCTATTGTTGATGCCCCTCTGCCTGATCCTGTGCCGGTGTTTGTTGACCGTGCACCTTTTGCCACTCACATCGATCCTCGTTATGCTGACACCCGTAATGGGTGGATCGAGGATGATGTTGACTACCCTCCGTTTGTGCTACCAGTCACTCCTCCTATGGCACCTGTTTCCGCACCTGTTGATGTTCCATTGTTCCACCCACACATCTTTGATGTCCATCGCACCGACCTTCCTATCACGTTTCTCCAGGACATTCCTCCACCTCGTCCTGGGGAGGGTTCGTCGAGTCAGCCTTTTGGTCACGTGCCTTTTATATCAGGAGCCGACCAGTCTATGCCACAGTTTCCTCATCCTGCTTTTGTTCCACCTATGTCGTCAGAAGTACCATTCATGTCTCAGTTTCCTCATGCTGCATCACCTTTTGTACCATTGGGCGAGCCACTTATGTGGTCCTCACCCTATGTTATGCCGTTATCAGACCCTTATCACCCTTTCCATGTTGGATATACCCCGGACGACATACTTATCTCCCTACAGTTACAGCAGGAGGCACTGAGCCGGAGAGTTCATGAGTTGGAGAGGATTCCACGTCCTCCTTATCACTGTCAATATCCTTTTTTCTACACCGCCAGCTCCTCTTCCACTACCCCCGGACTCTGATGTCCGCTTTCTCACACCTGAGCAGCAGATTGCGTATCTGCTACGCGTTGTCCACGCACTTGAGGAGGATTGGGTGCTTATGCGCCGTTTGCTTTTCTCTTTTCCTCCCCCCCCCCTCCGCCATCAGCTTAGCTATATTTTTGGTTTGGTGCAGGTAGATTGTTTTGGTGAGAAAGTCGCAATTGGGCCAGCATATGAAGACTTTTGGAAGACCACATTTTTGTATATGATTTGTGTAGACTGACTTGTATTTTGGGGTGATGTAACTCTATGATCTTATTTTGATGTATGATGTACTGTGAAACATGTAAAACTATATTGTGGTCATGGTTAATGAAAGCTCAATGGCAACGTTCTCACTACATGTTTTATTGAACTATTTTTTTATATTATACAATGGGATGTTATGGGTTATGAGGTTGATGGATGTTATTATATATGCATATTTACTATACTTACTATGACCTGACCAATATGATCATCTTTTAGAAGATGCCTCCACGACGAGACACACGTTTGCCTACCACCGAGGCAGAATTACAGGAAAGAATTTCTCAGGCCATTGCTGATTACGAGGCCTTCCGCCTGAGACCAGCGGGAATACCTCAAGAAACAACAACCCACCAAATGGTAATGTTAAGTCACTCGAGACACATTACACTACATTTGGACATTTCAGGTGCAAATGCTAATGTTTTCTATGAATAACATCGCTTGGACAGGCTGCACCTACAAGCAATTTCTAGACTGTAAACCGCTTAACTTTGATGGCACTAGAGGTGCTGTTGCATTTGTCAGATGTGCAGAAAAGACGGATTCTAACTTAAGGATGAACAAGTGTGCTCCTGAGCAGCAAGTTACATACATCTCAGGGCTCTTTCTTGATGGTGCTTTATCATGGTGGAATTTGCAAGTACAAACTCTGGGAGAAGCGGCGACATATGCATTGACATGGACTGAGCTGAAGGAGCTCATGAAGAAGAAGTACTGCTCATGGGCCGAAATACAAAAGCTCGGAAATGTTTGAAGAATGGATGTGTTGCCTTCTTGGCACACATCGTGGATAAAGAAGCAGCTGAGCCGAGGCTAGAAGATATTCCAGTCGTAAAGGAGTATCCTGAAGTCTTTCCAGAAGACTTGCCAGGATTGCCACCACAGCGACAAGTCGAATTTCACATTGACTTGGTTCCAGGTGTCGCGCCTGTGGCTAAGGCACCCTATAGACTTATGCCTTCAAAAATGCAGGAGTTGTCGACGCAACTTCAGGAGTTGCTAGACAAGGGATTTATCAGATCAAGCTTCTCGCCTTGGGGAGCTCCAGTTTTATTCGTTAAAAAGAAAGATGGTAGTTTTCGCATGTGTATCGACTACCGGGAGCTTAACAAGTTGACTATCAAGAATAGATATCCTTTGCCAAGAATTGACGACCTGTTCGATCGGTTGCAAGGTTCGAGGACACAACAGGCTCAGCTCCTCATATCGATCAGTGTATGCTCGATGTTCGCCGCTGTCTTGCTTAAGATCGTCAAATTCCCTTTCCAAGGCTCTGATCTCGTGACGAGGACAGAATTCCTTCATCATCAGTGTTCTAAGTTCTTCCCACGTTTGAGCCAGTGCCACATCGGCACCCCTATCTCTCACCACACCGTTCCACCACGTCAAAGCTCGTTTCTCAAAGACACTAGATGCGAAATCTACCTTTCGCTCGTTTGGACATTGAACATGCCTGAAAGTGCTCTCTAAACTCTCGAACCATTGCAGAAGTGCAGTCGCTCCTTGAGACCCAGAAAACTTTGATGGCTTAGCCGAGTTGAACATCTTGAAGTTGCAGGGGGCATTATTGTTGTTGAGAGCTTGGTGACATTGAGCAACGATGTTCGGGATTGCAGCAGTCATTTGCTGTGTAAAGACAGCTGCCAGCTCTTCAATAGATACCGGATTTTCGCGTCGTGGAGGCATTCTAAAAGGGGATACAAGAGAGAAAACAAATGAAATGGCATTGGGTAAGAATAGGATGTTACAATTACCGACCAAAATCATGGGTGATGGTCATTTGTTTGAACCACGAAGCAAACAAACAACACAAAGGCTGAGTCAAAGCAAATATATCCTCATAATGTATCGCGAAGACATGCTCGCCTATAAGTGGACACTCACCCCAAGAGTTCCCAGGTAAGAGTGACTGGTCCGATTATGTGGATTTGTACGAACACTCTAGCCTTAGACAGAAAACTCAGGGTACAGGCATTCACTCTTCCAGTTTGCACGTGTTCACATTATTTAGAACCCAAAACTTTGACGAGTGCTTTGAAAATTTCAAGGGGTTCAAAACCTAGTAATTAATCATACTAGAACATATGATTAGTTTTCGAAGCGGTTTTGAAATTTACGTTCTTGTTGTGGTCGTCGCCTAAGGATAGGTGACGGTATCGTTTTATGACTAAACGCAAGTAAACTCGCGTTAGGGTCCTAAGAAGGTTATAGACTAGGTCAAAGCATTACTAATAACCTAATTCCCTATAACCATTGGCTCTGATACCAACTTTTCTATCACACCCCGACCACGTGTAACATACAAAACGTGGCGGAAACGTCGTGGAGTGTTGTAACAGAATTAATTATTTCAAATCCATGGCAATTGAAGTTTCGTTTTATTAATCAAACATGAAAGTTTACATTGTTTTAAACAAGAACCAAAGAGTACATAACATAAATTAACTAGTTCTTGTCTCGTTTTAAGTCACTAAGGCACAGGTCCGCCTAAGTATGTCTTGATAAGTCCTATGCATCATCTCCTGAAAACACATGTGAAAATAGGTACGTCAGCATAAAAATGCCTGTGAGATACATAGGTTTTGTGAAAACAGAATTCATGACTTATGTTTGAGAAAATGTTTAGTCATGAACCTTGTAATTTGCTTTGTTTTGTAAATCATTTAAAAAACGATAAGATCAGATGATATGTATAAATAAGATAATAATGTATGGTTAAATGAATAACCATGTAAAATGAGTTTGTATAAGATGAGTTGTATGTAAATCAATGTCTTGTGAAAAGTATGTTATTTGTATAAAATGTTATATGCCTCAAATTGAAATGATTCAAATAACGCTACGATATGTAATACCATACAAGCACTTATATATAGGAAGTACCAGTGGCGTATCCACCATACTTGTATCATATTACACACGCCTCGTTACTTAATCACTTAATCAAACCAAACTACCAAAGTAAAATGTTCATGTTTAATGTAAATCATGTAATGTGTATCCAAAATGTAAGCATGTGATGAATAACAAATGTACTAAGTATGCAACAAAGAACATACATAGCATAAAGTGTAATGTATAACAATGTACTAAGTACGCACCCAATGGGCATACATAGCATGTAATGTAAAACGATGTACTAAGTACGCACACAATGGGCATACATAGCATGAAATGTAATGAAATCATGTACTATAATGTACTAACGAACATAGCAGGTATATGATGTGAAAACATGGAAAGCATGAAAGTAACAAGTAGGCACATGTGTTTCACCCCAAAACAGTTTGGAAAACAGTAAAAGAGGGGTCTATGTACTCACTTGAGATTTCTTAGTAGTCCTTGAGTAACAACCAAACAATGCTAGAGATCACGGATATCAAACGGCACCTAATATAGGTAACTATGTTAATAAACCGGACCTAAATCGGAGGATCGGGTAGAATGAGGGTTCATAAACCAAACGAGTATGGAGACTCGTGTAATATGGTTTAACAAAGCCTACATACTAAATGAAACCTAACATAAGTGCTTACGACCCATTACGACCCGTTTAGGTAGCTTAGGCTACTTTAACGCGTCGTTCGCGTGAAACGCGTTCAGACCGCCTAACTAGTCCTATGACAAGTAGAATATGCCTTAACATGCCTAATATTGTCGCCAAATCAGTTTAGATATCAAAAGTTATGTTACATATGTTTAAAATGAATTTTGGCATCAAAGGGGTATTTTGGTAATTTACCTAAGGCATATAAACTACCTATCATACAACTACTTAAACGTCGTGACCATAAGGTATAACCTCGAAAGGTTATTCCCTACCTACTATGGTCACCTAATGTATTTGGTCGGATACTAATGATCGACCAAATGGGTCGGGTTCGAAGGTATAAGCGATTTATTAGATCGCTTACCCTTACGACCCTAGACAACGTGGTAATCAGTAGGCATAGTCACAAGGGACTATAACCATCGTGATTACAATCACGTTGTGAAGTTCAAACGAACTTCGCATTGACCATAAACTGGTCAACGCAGAAAGTCAAACAAACTTTTACTTTTGGACTCGAAAAGCAATAAAGGACGAAAGAATACTTACGAAGGGTCCCCGAATGCTAATCTAGATCAAAATAGCTCAGGTATGAAACAAAGGTTTCAACTTAGAGCACATTAGATCAGATTCTAGTGAGTTTGAAGCAAATGGGGGTGGGGTATTTATAGTATTTCCCGAACCGTTAAGATCGTTTCTTGAATAACGTGATCGAATCTCGTGCGTACACTTGTTGAAATGTTGTGGTGACTAAAAATGGCCCCTAATGAGCTGAAAGGGCAAGTGTGAGTGTGTGGATGAGGTTTAATCAGCTGAAATCTGCTGACTAATCAGTCTTATCTGTTCTGGGAGCCTGATGCGGGCCGCGTAGACAGACACAAAAATCTTACGTGGGCCGCCTGTCCTGCACAGATCAGACATAAGTTTCACCAATGACAGTTTTGGTCCCTGCACGTGTTTAAGGCCATTTCCGACACATCTAAGGCCCGTAAAGCCAACTTTAAGGGCCTAAAATTATGCCTAAACATTGTGGACATGAAACATGCTCAAAAATATGTCGGATGTTGGTTCGTTTGGTCGTACGAACGCGATGTTCGCTTAATTACGACGGAATGCGCACAAGCACGAAAAACGATCCAAATGGCGCGACGAATGGATTTTTCTTATGCCAAACACTAAAATAAAATGTTTTAGTGCTTACATAAATTCTTGGATGTCTGGATGTATTCAGAACGTAAGTTATGCGCGAAAATGCAAAGTTGTGCACTTTTTGACGCTTTCAGTCCCTGAATGACCCAAAAGTTTATTTTAGCACACCGAACCCCTCAAAACTTATTTCTAAGTTATGTAAAGGTTATTTAAGGTATGTTAAGTATATTTCACTATTCCGGAGTGTTCGTTTCATTAAACTGGTTATATCTACGCATCAGTGCGCGTATAACCTTCTAGAAAGCGATTTAGAGCTTGAAATCGAACAAGACTTGATATGTGCAAAAGATACACATATTTATACAGATCCCAAGTATGAAATACATTATTTCATTGGCATGGCATTTGTTTGATGGTCGCAGTGACCCAGGTGTCACATAAGACACCAACCGAGATTCGACAGTTCCTAGGTTTGGCTGGGTATTATCGCAGATTCATTGAGGATTTCTCGAAAATCGCTCAACCTTTAACCACTCTCACACAAAAAGACAAGAAGTTTGATTGGGGAGACAAACAAGAAGAAGCATTTCAACTTTTGAAAAACAAGCTCTGTGACGCGCCAATCTTATCACTACTCGAAGGCACGGACGACTTCGTGGTATATTGTGACGCCTCACGTCAAGGTTTAGGCTGCGTGCTTATGCAACGACGGAAGGTTATAGCATTTGCTTCTCGCCAATTGAAGATTCATGAGAAAAATTACACCACGCATGATTTGGAATTGGGCGCAGTGGTGTTTGCATTGAAAATCTGGCAACATTACTTATATGGCACGCGATGTACAATCTTCACCGATCACAAGAGCTTACAGCACATTTTTTATCAGAAAGAGCTTAACATGAGACAAAGACGCTGGGTAGAGCTATTGAACGATTATGATTGTGAGATCAAGTATCACACGGGGAAGGCGAATGTGGTCGCCGACGCCCTAAGTCGAAAGGAAAGGATCAAGCCCATAAGGGTTAGGGCTCTAGAAATGATCATTCAGACGGACCTCTCATTGCGCATTCATGCCGCGCAGAGAGAAGCACTCAAGAAAAGGAATGTTGAGAATGAGTATCTCCGTGGGATGGAGAAGCAGTTGGTACCAAACGGGGAAGGGACGTTGTGCTTCATGAAACGAATTTGGGTTCCCTTGTTTGGTGGTTTGAGAAATGTTATTTTTAATGAGGTTCACAAGTCACGGTACTCGATTCATCCAGGAGCGGATAAGATGTACCAAGATCTTAAGGATTTCTATTGGTGGCCAAGAATGAAAGGCAACGTTGCGATATACGTTGGTAAATGTTTAACTTGCGCCAAAGTGAAGGCCGAATACCAGAAACCATCAGGTCTCTTACAACAACCTGAAATACCCTAATGGAAATAGTAGACCGTCTAACAAAGTCTGCGCACTTTTTGCCAATCAAGGAAAAAGACAACACGAGTAAACTTGCTGAAATATACATGAGGGAGATTGTTGCACGACATGGAGTGCCTCTCTTAATTATCTCCGATAGAGATGGACGCTTCATGTCAAGGATTTGGCAATCCTTTCAAGAAGCATTTGGTTTGCAGTTAAATCTGAGTACTGCATTTCATCCGCAAACAGACGGATGGAGCGAACGAACTATTCAGACCTTAAAAGACATGTTGCGAGCTTGCGTAATGGATTTAGGTGGAAGTTGGGACACTCACCTACCATTGGTTGAATTTTCATACAATAACAGTTATCATGCAAGCATTCAAGCCGCACCGTTCGAGCTCTCTATGGACGCAAGTGTCGATCACCCTTATGCTGGGCTGATGCGGGTGATAGACAATTAGTTGGTCCGGAATTGGTCCAGGAAACGACAGACAAGATTGCACAGATCCGAGAGCGCATCAAAGCGGCTCTTGATCGACAAAAGAGTTATGCGGACCTGAGAAGGAAACCTCTGGAATTTGAGGTTGGTGATATGGTTTTGTTGAAGGTTTCACCCTGGAAGGGTGTGGCACGCTTTGGGAAGCGTGGAAAGTTGAATCCGCAATACATTGGTCCATTCAGAATCCTGTAAAGGATTGGGCTTGTAGCATACAAATTGGACTTACCTGCTGAATTTAATGGCATTCATGATACTTTTTATGTACCTAATTTGAAAAAGAGTCCAACTCAAGAAACAGTCGTTATTCCTGCCGACGAAGTTCATATTGACGACACACTCCACTTTACCGAAGAACCTACTGAGGTTACGGATTGGAAAGTTAACAAGACGCGCAGGAGTAGTGTCAAACTAGTCAAGGTTCGATGGAATGCACGACATGGCCCAGAATTCACGTGGGAACGTGAGGATCGTATGAAAGCCAAATACCCACATTTATTCCCCAAGACCCTTGCATCTAGTAGCAGAACTAAAATTTCGGGATGAAATTTCTCTAACAGGGGGAGAATGTTACAACCCTCAAGAAAATTTCAGGTATCCGTACAATTAAATAATATTTAATTTGTGCTTAATGACTGTGCTTGACCTCAACTGATGATTAAACTGGTTTCTGATTTCTATTACATACATACATATGCATCACATTCATACTGTCACTCCATTTATTACACACAGACTTTAGTGACAAACTTGATGCACAAAGCACAGTTAGCACAGTGAGTGGATAACTCAGACACATGCTGACAATGCCAGCACATAGACAGCCACTATATTGAGGCCCAGTATGAGCCAGGGACAAGGTACTACACTTGTATGGAGTGTAGGGAAGTAAGGACCATGAGACTGCGTCACTAAGTGAAAGTTTAGGTGTCAGAATGTGCCTAAAACCCACTTAAACTGCAAAATTCTGCATCTATTAACAAAATTCAGCATTTAAACATGCTAGTCACTGGCAAAATATGAAAAAATGGTCCTGTATGCTTTCCTAAGTGCCGGGAATTAATTGTGACACAAAAAGATATATACAAGACACTTTATAGAATAATTAAGCACTTTAAAGGAACAATACCAAACCGAACAACCGGACATTACCCGGAACACCAAAATAATGCTAGAAGCATTGTTTTTATTTTTCTGAACTAGTTGTGGTCCCCGAACACCCTAACACACTATATATTACATAACACACTTAAACCACTAACTAATCACTTAACAATCTAACTAAACCTCTAACTAACTAGTTGAAACCCAACCCTATACCCCCCCCCCCCTTGGCGACGGTCACCATGGGTGGCCCACCCATGGATTTGTTCCAATATTTAATTTGATCTTGTTGCTAGCTTTAGGAGCATATTACACACAAGACCATAGCATGTTGGAGTTTATAAGTAATAACCTCAAGTCCCTCATTCTCTCACTTCACAACACACAACAGACTTTAAACTCCCTCTCCTCTCCTCCCTTGTCACGGCCGTGAGCCACCACCACCATCATCATCATCATTCGATCATCTTCAACCATTTCAAGAGCATACAAAGGTGTAAAGGATCATACAAAGAAGCTTGGTGCTCTCGGAAGTGGAAGGACCTTCTCTATTTGCTATTAACCACCTCATTTCAACTCTTGATCTTCCCTAGCTTAAAAGCTAGTAGTAAGTCTCTTGAATTCTCATTTTACTTCATGTTTAGAGTGGTTAATAGTTATTGTATGATGAAATCTCAAGAAACACTAACAGATCATAAACAAAAGTCTTGAACATAAAGCAACATGATGATGAAATAAGATGAACTCATGATGAAATGAAGTTGTTTTGGTTATGTTGTTGATTACTTGATGTTCATTTGGTGATTACTAGCAATATGTTGTTTGATCATCATATGAAGCTTGTTAAGTTATGATTAAAAACATGACTTAACAAGTTAGGGATGATTATGTGTACAAAATAATCATCTTCTTGTTTGAGCATGAACTTGATGATAAAAGTGATTTTCTTAGAAAATAATAAACCTAGTGGACTAGTAAACTTGTAAACTCAAAACGTGGCGGAAAAGTCGGGGAGTGTTGTAACAGAATTAATTGTTTCAAATCCATGGCAATTGAAGTTTCGTTTTATTAATTAAACATGAAAGTTTACATTGTTTTAAACAAGAACCAAAGAGTACATAACATAAATTAACTAGTTCTTGTCTCGTTTTAAGTCACTAAGGCACAGGTCCGCCTAAGTACGTCTTGATAAGTCCTATGCATCATCTCCTGAAAACACATGTGAAAATAGGTACGTCAGCATAAAAATGCCTGTGAGATACATAGGTTTTGTGAAAACAGAATTCATGACTTATGTTTGAGAAAATGTTTAGTCATGAACCTTGTAATTTGCTTTCTCTTTTAAATCATTTGAAAAACGATAAGATCAGATGATATGTATAAATAAGAGAATAATGTATGGTTAAATGAATAACCATGTAAAATGAGTTTGTATAAGATAAGTTGTTTGTAAATCAATGTCTTATGAAAAGTATGTTATTTGTATAAAATGTTATATATCTCAAATTGAAATGATTCAAATAACGCTACAATATGTGATACCATACAAACACTTATATATAGGAAGTACCAGCGGCGTATCCACCGTGCTTGTATCATATTACACACGCCTCATTACTCAAATCACTTACTCAAACCAAACCACCAAAGTAAAAATGTTTAACAATTGTAGAAATGTTTATGTATAGTCAAATGTCTATTGTCAAATGTAACTCATGTCAACAGATACAAATGGTTCACACGGTTCAATAGTTACAAACGGTTCATATAATCAAAGGGTTACGACGGTTCACATAATCAAATGGTTACAACGGTTCACATAGTCAAATGGTTACAACGGTTCATATAATAACCATAAATTTAAAATCATTATTCTAGAAATAAAAGAATAAAAATAAATTATAATAAACTAAACATTTATCTTATGATCCATTTTTCTGTATATCAACCAAAACTATTATTATTATTTATAAATTAACCTATAGGAAACCCTAATTAAGACACCCAAGTGATTCTGTACAAACCCTAAAATTTTCAGAATTTTTAGAATCAGGATCAGGGCCCCTAAAACTCAGGGGGGGTTATTCCCTATTGATGATTATCCATTTATCTCGCTGTCTAAATTGAATATTCTCGAAATGTCGACTCAGCTAGGCTAGTCCCACGCGTCGCAACCCTATGATCAATAGGTGTCCCTTACGGACCGTAACATTTATAGGCTTACGGTCCGTAAGCACCCTTACGGACCGCAACATTGTGAGGCTTACGGTCCGTAAGCAAAGTGAAATTTTGACTATAAATAGAGGACATTGGCACTTGAATCTGGGCGCTGAAACGACGAAAGAATTCATAATATACTTCGAGTTATCGTCTGTTTACTACAAATAAACCCACACGAAACACTAATTAGTATAGCGGGGTGCTGCAGAACAGGGTATTAACTCAATCGCTGATACGATTCAATGTCCGATTGATTGAAATCAATCCAATGGATGTTTAAGTGCTGCTCAAATTTGGGTTATGCTTTGTCATTAGTCGTGATTCCGATGGATGTTTAAGTAATTTCACTTTGTCATTAGTTGTGATTCCGATGGATGTTTAAGTGTTTACACTTTGTCATTCGTTGTGAATCCGATGGATGTTTAAGTGATTTCACTTTGTCATTAATTGTGAATCCGATGGATGTTTAAGTATCGCACTTTGTCATTCGTTGTGAGGATTTTAATCTCGTGAGTTATCGTAAATGCTGTATTAAGTTACTAACCTAGTTTGTGTGCATAATATTTAATTAGGTTAAAAGACTAATCAGTAGTCTAAACTCTGCCCGTATAAATCTGAAATATTATCACAAGGTAGCATCACTTTGGAATTATTAAGGTACGGATCCTTACCCCCACTCCTTATTGCTTCATATTCAAATTGTTATAAACCCATTAAATTCGTACACTCTTCACGTCTTTGATTATCGATTCATTTGACAGTCCGTTGAATTCCTATTCAAAACTTTGGATTTAGCTTTCATGTCATGCGATAGTATTCTGTTAGTTGTACTCATTATCTCATGTTCCAATATATGTTACGTCTTGTTATGAAAATATTTTTTTTGTGAATAAGACAATTTGTACTCTGATACCCTGAGTATCGCTTCTCGTGGAGTGTCCCACGAGCATGTTGTTGCGGCATCGACATCATGTGCTCCATCCGTGACGGAGAGATCATTTCACGGCGTCTCTTAAGTACAAGTGTGGTACATATGGCTATTAGGAGGCGTATGGATCGATCCTAGGATTTAAGTTAAGGAGGTGGATAACGGGTATGCCAACTCGCCATCTCGTGTGATAATTATGCAGGAGTAGCTACCTGTGTATTGTCACGTTTTAAGTTTGGCTCATGGGTACATCCGTATGATATGATTATGAAATTATGTTCTTGCATCGTATCATTTTCCCATAAAGTTACATTCGGATAACATTTCATATAAAGCGTTATTTGTTATTTGAGCCTATTATTCCGTACTGAGCATTTGGCTCATTCCGTAAAAAATTTTTGTATATACAGGTCCGCATGTTACTTTGGGCGGGGAAAAGAGAGAAGAATAAACTCTAGGAATAAATCTGAAGATGTTAGTTAATGAAGTCGAATGTGTCCGCTTGTATATTAACCTTAAAGTTTAGTTGTCGTGTGGTTGTATCCTTGTCAAATAAATAAATGGAATTATGACTTTTGTTTATGATACTGTTATTGTGACACGTCAGCCCATCCGGGTTGGGGTGTTACAGTTCACATAGTCAAATGGTTACAACGGTTCACATAGTCAAATGGTTACAACGGGTCGCGTAGTCAAATGGTTACAATGGTTCACATAGTCAATTAGTTATAAATGGTTCAAAATGTAATATAATGTGTTCATATGATGGATGAGCATATGCAACAAAATGTAATGTAAAACAGTGTACTAAGTATGCACGTAATGGACCTACATAGCATAAGTGTAATGTAAAACAATGTACTAAGTATACACACAATGGGCGTACATAGCATGAAATGTATTGTATTGTAAAGTGCTGTACTAAGTATGCACACAATGGGCATACATAGCATAAAATGTATTGAAATCATGTACTATAAATGTACTAATAAACATAGCAAGTATATGATGTGAAAACAGGAAAGCATGAAAGTAACAAGTAGGCACATGTGTTCCACCCCAAAACTGTTTGAAAACAGTAAAAGAGGGGTCTATGTACTCACTTGAGATTTCTTAGTAGTCCTTGAGTAACAACCAAACAATGCTAGAGATCACGGATATCAAACGGCACCTAATATAGGTAACTATGTTAATAAACCGGACCTAAATCGGAGGATCGGATAGAATGAGGGTTCGTAAACCAAACGAGTGTGGAGACTCATGTAAATACTAAATGAAACCTAACATAAGTGCTTACGACCCATTACGACCCGTTTAGGTAGCTTAGGCTACTTTAACGCGTCGTTCGCGTGAAACGCGTTCGGAACGTCTAACTAGTCCTATGACAAGTGTTATATGCCTAAACATGTTACATAATCAGTTATGTGACAAAAGTTTAGGTTACATATGCTTAATTACCGATTACACATGAAAAGGGTATTTTGGTAATTTACCTAAGGCATATAAACTACCTATCATACAACTACTTAACGAAGCGACCATAAGGTATAACCTCGGAAGGTTATTCCCTATATACTATGGTCACCTAAGGTATTTGGTCGGATCCTAATGATCGACCAAATGGGTCGGGTTCGAAGGTATAAGCGATTTATTAGATCGCTTACCCTTGCGACCCTAGACAACGTGGTAATCAGTAGGCATAGTCACAAGGGACTATAACCATCGTGATTACAATCACGTTGCGAAGTTCAAACGAACTTCGCATTGACCATAAATTGGTCAACGCAGAAAGTCAAACAAAGTTTGACTTTCGGACTCGAAAAACAATAAAAGAACGAAGGAATACTTACGAAGGGTCCCCGGATGCTAATCTCGATCCAAGTAGCTCAGGTATGAAACAAAGGTTTCAACTGAGAGCTTCTCAAATCAAAATTCTTGTGGGTTATGCAATGGCATGGGGGGGGGGTATTTATAGTTTTCAGAGAGCCGTTAAGATCGTTTCTTGGAAACCGTGCTTTGATCTTGGCCATACACCTCAAGATAGTGGTTTTTGAAAACCATTTGAGCCCCTAGTATTGCCCAATACCATGTGCACAAGAGGAATGGACCTGTCTGGGGACTGCTTATGGACCTCAACACTCACAATGTTGAGGTCCGTAGGGACCTTGTAGACCAGAACTTTGATTTTTGGCAGTTTTGGTCCCTGTTGTGCATTTAAGCTATTTCTGACACGTTTAAGGCCCGTTAACCCCATTTCAAAGCTCTAAAATGAAGTTAAAGTATAGGGAACTTAAAATGTGCTCAAAAATATCTCGGATGTCGGTTCATTTGGCCGTATGATCGCGATGTTCGGTTAATTACGACGGAATGCGAATAAGCGCGAAAAACGATCCAAATGACGCGACGAATGGATTTTTCTTATGCCAAACACTAAAATGAAATATTTTAGTGCTTACATAAATTTTTGGATGTTCGGATGTATTCAGGACGTAAGTTATGCGCGAAAATGCAAACTTGTGCAGTTTTTGACGCTTTTAGTCCCTGAATGACCCAAAAGTTTATTTTTGCACACCGAACCCCTCAAAGCCTATTTCTAAGCTATATAAAGGATATTTAAGGTGTGTTTAACTTATGGTCATGTTCTGGAATGTTCGTTACATTTCAAATTGGCATACTTTCGCAGTTTGTCGAATTAAGTCCATGTAAGCGATTAAACTTGATTTTTGCCATACCAAAGCCTTCAAAACTTATTTCTAAGTTATGTAAAGGTTATTTAAGGTATCTTAAGCCTATTTCACTATTCCGGAGTGTTCGTTGGAATAAACTGGTTATATTTACGCATCAGTGTGGGTATAACCTTCCAGAAAGCGATTTAGAGCTTGAAATCGAACAAGAATTGATATGTGCAAAAGATACACATATATATACAGATCCCAAGTATGAAATAAAATATTTCATTGGATCGGTATTTTTTTGATGGTCGCAGTGACCCAGGTGTCACAGTCTCCCCTACTTTAGGAAATTTCGTCCCGAAATTTATTCGTAGGAGTCTATCTGTGACTTTATGTCAAATAACCACCAGAGATATGCAAGGCATAATCCTGTCATTTCCTTAACGGACATTCTTCAGAACGAAAATGAACAGACAGAGTCATTTTCCTCAACGAGTATTCTTCAGAAGAGGAAATGAAGGAATAAACAAACGGGGATTCATTTCCTCAACGGACAATCTTCAAAAACGTAAAATGAAATTACGGAGTCATTTTCAACGGGTGCTTCATCAGAAATGGAAATGAAAAGGAGAAACAAACGGATATTCATTTCCTCAACGGACAATCTTCAGAAACGAAAAATGAACTAACGAAGTCATTTTCAACGGGTGCTTCATCAGAAATGGAAATGAAAATGATAGACAAACGGACATTCATTTCCTCAATGGACAATCTTCAGAAACGAAAAATGAACAAACGGAGTCATTTTCAACGGGTGCTTCATCAGAAATGGAAATGAAAATGATAATCAAACGGATATTCATTTCCTCAACGGACAATCTTCAGAAACGAAAATGAACAAATGGAGTCATTTTCAACGGGTGCTTCCTCAGAAATGGAAATGAAAAGGATAATCAAACGGATATCCATTTCCTCAACGGACAATCTTCAGAAACGAAAACGAACAAACGGAGTCATTTTCAACGGGTGCTTCCTCAGAAACGGAAATGAATAGAGTTAACTTCTAGACACATGAAAAAGCTCGTTGTGGTTTCTGTGCAGTAAATTCCATAATTATGTATGCATTCATAATTACGTAATTCCTTGCACAGTCCGCACAGTTTGCTTTGTAATGTTTATGGAAAAAAAAACAAACCTGTGATGAGGGTGACTAGACTACCATAGGGTCCTTTTAATTAGATCGACAAATGATCTTTTTAATTAGGCCACCAAGGAGTCATTTCAGCTATATCATCACATGATGTTCCTAACCAGATTTTTGGATCAATCTGTTTAACTAGACCACTCAAGGGGTCTAATTATGGAGTAGTACTTTATAACCCAAGGGACTTAACTACAACGTAGAAGTCCATTAAGGATTTTAGATAGTACCTTTGGGTATCCTACTACGAATCCCTCATATGAAGATACGAAAGGTTTTACGAGGATTTGGATAACAAAACTTGGATTATACAAAAACAAAAAAGGGAACACATAAGCACTTAATCACATAATTGTTTTCTTGGTTATTAATTGTTATTAACTTGTTATTGATTAAGCCTTGTACTTCGTTTCTCTTGGATGAAACGGGTACTTAGGATTTTCGTGGAAAACGCAAGAGATCATAAACTGGAAGAAAGTTTGGGGGTAGTCTGTTCTTCATGGAATACGGTTCCTTGATTGTCGGTATTGTAGGAGATATGTTGTTTATACATACAACCACATAATTACATTGCAATGTAAATAAAAGATTTATTTATAAACAATGATAACAACTGTTTCATGGACCATGACAACAAAAGAAAATAATACATAAGACGTGATTATTTCTACACGATGTTGTCGGTCAGATGCTCATCCCTGTTCTGGATTTGCATTAGCAAGCTTTGGGCAATTTCTTCGGAAATGACCCATCTCGCCATAGTTGAAGTAAGAACCTGGTAGAAAACGACCTTGAGCAGGGTTGTTGCTATCTTGGTTTGGTGCAGCTGCAGCTGGGCAGACTCTTGCTGTATGGCCTATAAGTCCACAAGTTTGGCATTTGCGGCACTTTACATTGGCATGATGATGGAGGCTATATTGGTTGCACAAGGGTGCAGTTCCATTGTACGGCTTCCTAGCAGGGGGTTGAGCTGGTTGGTTGGGGACGGCTTGATCATTGTGAGTAACCATGGCGAAGTTCTGAGAAGCCTTTCGCTTGTTTGACTTCTTAGGGGATCCAGTCTGTTCATCCATGGTCTTTGATTCCTCGGTTGGGTTCGATTCCTTGACCGGTTTCTTGTCACCTTTTCGAAAAAGTTTACCTTTCCTGATCTTTGATTCAGTCAAGGTTGCAGATAGCTCAATGGCCTGTCTCACTGTAGTAGGGTTGCTACCAGTCACAATGTCTTGTATTGAGTCAGGGAGGCCATCAATGTACTTTTCGATTGCCTTATCCAAAGGCGTGACCATGTTTGGGCATAACAGACTTAACTCCTCATAACGGTCTGTGTAGGCTCGATGCCCACCGCTATATTGTGTAAGATCATCAAATTCCCTTTCCAAGGCCCTGATCTGGTGATGAGGACAGAATTCCTTCATCATAAGGGCCCTAAGTTCAGCCCATGTCTGTGCTAGAGCAACTTCTGCACCACGATCTCTCATAACCCCGTTCCACCACGTAAGGACCCTCTTCTGGAACACACTCGAAGAAAACTCGACCTTGAGATTGTCAGGACACTGCACGTGGCGGAAAGTATTCTCAATGCTCTCGAACCATTGAAGAAGCCCAGTCGCTCCCTCAGAACCACTAAACTTGAGTGGTTTAGCCGAGTTAAAACTCTTGAAATTGCATGGACCCTTGTTGTTGTTGTTGGCTTGGTTCCATTGAGCAAAGAGGTTTGGGAATTGAGCAGCCATTTGCTGTGCAATGATTTCTGCCAGTTCGGCAGTCGCTATCTGGTTTTCACGTCGAGGAGGCATTCTAAAAGAGGAAACATGAAATGAAACGAGTGAGAGAATTCGACGAAAAGAATGAGATGAACAAATCTGATGAAAGCAAGGATAGTGGTCATTTGTTTGTTACTACAAAGCAACAAACGACCCCGGTGATTAATCAAAGTAAATAGGTCAAAAATAATGTATCGCGAAGACATGCTCGCCTATAAGTGGACACTCACCCCAAGAGTTCCCAGGTAAGAGTGACTGGTCCGATTATGTGGATTTGTACGAACACTCTAGCCTTAGACAGAAAACTCAGGGTACAGGCACCCACCCTTCCAGTTTGCACGTGTTCACATTATTTAGATCAACTTTGGCGGGATTTTGAAAACTTAAAGGGTTCAAAACCATATAATAAATCATCCTAGAACAGATGATTAGTTTTCAAAGCGGGATAGAAATTTGTGTTCTTATCATGGTTGTCACCTAAGAATAAGTGACGGTATTGTTTTAAAACTAAACACAAGAAAACTTGTGTTAGGGTCCTAGGAAGGTTATAGTCTAGGTCAAAGCATTACTAATAACCTAATTCCCTATAACCATTAGCTCTGATACCAACTTTTCTGTCACACCCCGACCACGTAGAACATACAAAACGTGGCGGAAACATCGGGGAGTGTTGTAACAGAATTAATTGTTTCAAATCCATGGCAATTGAAGTTTCGTTTTATTAATCAAACATGAAAGTTTACATTGTTTTAAACAAGAACCAAAGAGTACATAACATAAATTAACTAGTTCTTGTCTCGTTTTAAGTCACTAAGGCACAGGTCCGCCTAAGTATGTCTTGATAAGTCCTATGCATCATCTCCTGAAAACACATGTTAAAATAGGTACGTCAGCATAAAAATGCATGTTAGATACATAGGTTTTGTGAAAACAGAATTCATGACTTATGTTTGAGAAAATGTTTAGTCATGAACCTTGTAATTTGCTTTGTCTTGTAAATCATTTGAAAAACGATAAGATCAGATGATATGTATAAATAAGAGAATAATGTATGGTTAAATGAATAACCATGTAAAATGGGTTTGTATAAGATAAGTTGTTTGTAAATCAATGTCTTATGAAAAGTATGTTATTTGTATAAAATGTTATATATCTCAAATTGAAATGATTCAAATAACGCTACAATATGTGATACCATACAAACACTTATATATAGGAAGTACCAGCGACGTATCCACCGTGCTTGTATCATATTACACATGCCTCGTTACTCAAATCACTTACTCAAACCAAACCACCAAAGTAAAAATGTTTAACAATTGTAGAAATGTTTATGTATAGTCAAATGTCTATTGTCAAATGTAACTCATGTAAACAGATACAAATGGTTCACACGGTTCAATAGTTACCAACGGTTCATATAATCAAAGGGTTACGACGGTTCACATAGTCAAATGGATACAATGGTTCACATAGTCAAATGGTTACAACGGTTCACATAGTCAAATGGTTACAACGGTTCACATAGTCAAATGGTTACAACGGTTCGCGTAGTCAAATGGTTACAACGGTTCACATAGTCAATTAGTTATAAATGGTTCAAAATGTAATATAATGTGTTCATATGCTGGATGAACATATGCAACAAAATGTAATGTAAAACAGTGTAGTAAGTATGCACGTAATGGACCTACATAGCATAAGTGTAATGTAAAACAATGTACTAAGTATGCACACAATGGGCGTACATAGCATGAAATGCAGTGTAAAGTGCTGTACTAAGTATGCACACAATGGGCATACATAGCATAAAATGTATTGAAATCATGTACTATAAATGTACTAATAAACATAGCAAGTATATGATGTGAAAACAGGAAAGCATGAAAGTAACAAGTAGGCACATGTGTTCCACCCCAAAATAGTTTGAAAACAGTAAAAGAGGGGTCTATGTACTCACTTGAGATTGCTTACTAGTCCTTGAGTAACAACCAAACAATGGTAGAGATCACGGATATCAAACGACACCTAATATAGGTAACTATGTTAATAAACCGGACCTAAATCGGAGGATCGGATAGAATGAGGGTTCGTAAACCAAACGAGTGTGGAGACTTGTGTAATATGGTTTAACAAAGCCTACATACTAAATGAAACCTAACATAAGTGCTTACGACCCATTACGACCCGTTTAGGTAGCTTATGCTACTTTAACGCGTCGTTTGCGTGAAACGCGTTCGGAACGTCTAACTAGTCCTATGACAAGTGTTATATGCCTAAACATGTTACATAATCAGTTATGTGACAAAATTTTAGGTTACATATGCTTAATTACCGATTACACATGAAAAGGGTATTTTGGTAATTTACCTAAGGCATATAAACTACCTATCATACAACTACTTAACGAAGCGACCATAAGGTATAACCTCGGAAGGTTATTCCCTATATACTATGGTCACGTAAGGTATTTGGTCAGATCCTAATGATCGACCAAATGGGTCGGGTTTGAAGGTATAAGAGATTTATTAGATCGCTTACCCTTGCGACCCTAGACAACGTGGTAATTAGTAGGCATAGTCACAAGGGACTATAACCATCGGGATTACAATCACGTTGGGAAGTTCAAATGAACTTCGCATTGACCATAAACTGGTCAACGCAGAAAGTCAAACAAAGTTTGACTTTCGGACTCGAAAAGCAATAAAAGAACGAAGGAATACTTACGAAGGGTCCCCGAATGCTAATCTCGATCCAAGTAGCTTAGGTATGAAACAGAGGTTTCAACTTAGAGCTTCTCAAATCAAAATTCTTGTGGGTTTTGCAATGGCATGGGGGGGTATTTATAGTTTTCGGAGAGCCGTTAAGATCGTTTCTTGGAAACCGTGCTTTGATCTTGGCCATACACCTCAAGATAGTGGTTTTTGAAAACCATTTGAGCCCCTAGTATTGCCCAATACCATGTGCACAAGAGGAATGGACCTGATTCAATGTTTCTGCAAGTTTTCTGCTGTCTGGGGACTGTGTACGGATCTCAACACTCACAACGTTGAGGCCCGTAAGGACTTTGTAGACCAGAACTTTGATTTTTGGCAGTTTTGGTCCCTGTTGTGCATTTAAGCTATTTTTGACACGTTTAAGGCCCGTTAACCCCATTTCAAAGTTCTAAAATGAAGTTAAAGTATAGGGAACTTAAAATATGCTCAAAAATATCTCGAATGTCGGTTCGTTTGGCCGTATGATCGCGATGTTCGGTTAATTACGAAGGAATGCGCATAAGCGTGAAAAACGATCCAAATGATGCGACGAATGGATTTTTCTTATTCCAGACACTAAAATGAAGTATTTTAGTGCTTACATAAATTTTTGGATGTCCGGATGTATTCAGAATGTAAGTTATGCGCTAAAATGGAAACTTGTGCTCTTTTTGACGCTTTTAGTCCCTGAATGACCCAAAAGTTTATTTTAGCACACCGAACCCCTCAAAGCCTATTTCTAAGCTATATAAAGGATATTTAAGGTGTGTTTAACTTATGGTCATGTTCCAGAATGTTCGTTACAGTTCAAATTGGCATACTTTCGCAGTTTGTCGAATTAAGTCCCTGTAAGCGATTAAACTTGATTTTTGCCATACCAAAGCCTTCAAAACTTATTTCTAAGTTAGGTAAAGGTTATTTAAGGTATTTTAAGCCTATTTCACTATTACGGAGTGTTCGTTGGAATAAACTGGTTATATTTACGCATCAGTGCGCGTATAACCTTCCAGAAAGCGATTTAGAGCTTGAAATTGAACAAGAATTGATATGTGCAAAAGATACACATATATATACAGATCCCAAGTATGAAATAAAATATTTCATTGGCTCGGTATTTTTTTGATGGTCGCAGTGACCCAGGTGTCACAGACTGTGTCTTACAGCCGTAGGCCCGGTAACAAATTTGTTAGGTTTGAGTACTTCCTGCACCGTTTCACACATACCAGTGTCTTTGCAACCCATTGGTGATCTCTTTTTCCTTCATTGCTGCATACCAGGGATTTTCATACATACAGACACATTACAAAGGTTTTAGTCATACTCACTTACACATGAACTCGCTCAACTTTTGTTGATTTTTCAAACTACATGTATTTCAGGAAACTAGCGGATCTGGCGGAGTATGCATATGTCTAGCTGCGTTGAATAAGAGATATCATCCAGGGTAGTAGGTTTAGAAGGTGTAACCCTTACCTGGACGGGTTACATGTCTTTAAACCACGTTTTATTTAAAGTCTTTTGCTGTGTCTCATGAACATGTCGTAGACAAGTATGGTTTGTAACTTATTTTAAGTGTCGACATTTTCAAACAATGATGTTATGGTATTTTTAAACTTAATGAATGGATGAACATATTGTGTTTTTATCATATAGCATTGTTATGATTTTGTTGCTATGGTATTAAGAAGTCACACCAAATAAACCCACGCTTCCGCAAAAGCCAGGGTGTGACAGTATGTAGGCTTTGTTAAACCATATCATATGAGTTCCAATACTCATTTGGTTTACGAAACCTCATCTTATCCGATCTTCCGATTTAGGTCCGTTTATTAACGTAGTTACCTATATTAGGTGCCGTTTGATTTCCGTGATCCCTCTAGCTTTGCTTGGTTGTTAGTCAAGACTTCTAAGCATCCTCAAGTGAGTACATAGTCCCCTCTTTTACTGTTTTCAAACTGTTTTGGGGTGATACACATGTGCCTACTTGTTACTTTCATGTTTCATGATTTTATATCATATGTTTGTTATGTTCATTAGTACATATATAGTACATGATTTCATTATGTTTTGCTATGTATGTTCACTTAACATGCTAGCACATTGTTTTACATTTTGAACTATTTGTAACGGTTTGATTTGTGTGAACCGTTTGTAACCGTTTATTTGTGTGAACCATTTCTAACCGTTTGATTTGTGTGAACCGTTTATGACCCTTTGATTTATGTGAAACGTTTTTGACCGTTTGATTTGTGTGAACCGTTTGTAACTGTTTAATTTATATGAACCGTTTGTAACTGTTTGATTATGTGAACCGTTTGGTATTGTTTGAACCGTTGGGTTAGGGAAGTGATTAGGTAAAGGGGCGGGTGTAATGTGTTAAAAGCATGGTGGATACGCCGCTGGTACTTCCTATATATAAGTGCTTTTAATACATTATATATCGTTGCGTTATCTAGATCACTTGGGCAAGGTTATCAAAACAAAATTTATATTACAAGGTTTTTCTAACATTATATAACCATACGAGTTTTATTAATAAGTTTTTACGAGATGTTTTACAATTTGATTTAATAAAATAAATGTTTTGGGTTAAGAATCATGGCTATGAGATTTTATAAAGTATAACCAACTTGATTTGAGTTTGTTAATTATGTCGCAATACTATACTTTTCAAAACAAAGTTTTTATATAGGTATTGCAACATGTAAACTAGCCATGGATCAGACACTCACATAAAACCTATGTACTCGTCGGCATTTTTATGCTGACGTATTTTCACATGTGTTTCGGGTACCATAGTTGATGATGTTTGATGATATTGATGCATGCTCACATAGGAACGGACGAGGCCTTAGTGACTTAATAACAATGAAAGTCTATTTGTTCATGTTTTGTTTCAAATTTCAATGTAATGTAATACATTTAATTTAATAAAACAGAACTTCAATCCATGTGTTATGAAACAATGATTCTGTTACAACACTCCCCGACGTTTCCGCCATGAATTGTTCTTTTTCGTGGTCGGGGTGTGACACGAATGGCCATCCGAACGGATGACCATCCGTCCGGATTGTCATCCGATCGAATGACCGTCCGTCCAAATTGTCATCCGATCGGATGACCATTCGTCACCAAGTTCACTCGTCACCGTTTAACACGCTATTCATCGCTTATGTTATCGTTCTGTAATCAGGCTAACTTTCCAGCGCTCCCTTCAATCCAAGACGGTGTTTATTTATTAAACGCTATTTGTGAGTATACTCAAACCCTTTTTGCTTTATACACTTTTGGGTGTTACATACTTTACTTATTCAAATCACAATCGACACACAACGCAATCACTTTTATACACTGACGATTATTGCATGTTATACGTGTTATTCGATGAATGCTTGTATGTTATGTTTACACAGTGATTGTTGTCTGACACCTTAGCAACGATTGTACTATAGTTTGGACTCAGCACCTGTCGTGGACGGGGGTTATTAAGGGCTTTACTTCACGTGTCCCAGTGGGGATATGTGTTGTGCATTCTACAACTCGTAGTCATGTCTGTGCATATTTCATTTTCGATAACCTACTAGCTTCTCCTTGCTACATGTTACATGCTGGTTATGCGTAAAATGATTTCGCTATCTGTTATACTATTAAACTTGTATGCTCAGCTTTACACTATGTGTATTGACCTCTATTTTAACGTATGTGACAGATGTTTAGGTTGCTGTGCATTGCTTGCTTTCGTCGAAATCAAGTAGGGGAGTCTAGAAACAAACAAACAATTTATGTCACGAGTTGTCAGAACAGTATTTTACTTGTCTTTGAGAAATTTGGTCTGTAATAATTGTTTTACTTTGGTATGTTATGGTATCGGACATAATATTAAATATCTGGTAATCTAGTTGTTATGGATTTCTCCTGGACAACCTGTTTCGCTCAGTGCCTCACCCCGATGTTTTCGCCATCGGTTGGGGTGTGACAGATTGTTATCAGAGCCATAACTATAGGGAATTAGGCAAGACTCGACCTAGTCCGGGTCGATGTCTTAGAAACGACTTAGTCTATAGTCTAAGTACCAACAGACCGCCTTGTGCGAACCCGGTAGAGGTTCCGCATGAACCTATTTCTGTTATTCGCTCGACTCACAATCGTACTATGCTATCACTCTGCCTTTCCTAAGGCAGGCACTACACCATTTTAAAAAATGAACGAATGATTAGATCGAGACTAGGTGTGAAAACCGCAAACTCTCGATCAGATCGCCTCTTCAACGCACATTTTTACTATAAACATGAGAATTTGCGTTGAATCAGGAGTGAAATCAGTACTTCGACAAAATTCTCTCTCTCTATCTCGTGATTCTATCACATAACCAGGAACGTAGTCGTTAAGTCAGGGGTGAAACCTGAACCTTGATGACTTGTTCCATTCTCTATTTTGGTTCTACAAAAATCTTACCAATGTCTCGATGGATTCCAGCGACTCGAGCTGCGTGAATGACCGAAAGGATGCGTGCCGATCACCATATGCCTGTCACACCCCCAAAATCCACACGCGGAGTATCACCACTTGGAGGCGTGACTGACCAGGATCAAGCCACCAATCATATTGAACATATCATAATAGTAATTGTAACACCCAACCTCAATATAACTGGTGGTCAAATCAAAACATAGTTTAAGTAGTAAGCGGAAGCATAATGTTTAAAACCCAAGTATAAGTTCAAAAGTATGATAAATGTTTAACATGGCATCCACGATCCATGTCCACAACGATCGCGCCTCCTAGTGCAAGCTCCATGTGTACCTATTGACCTGCAAGGCATGTAACAACGAGTCAACAACAAAGTTGAGCGAGTTCACAGTTGGTTGTTTAGTTATAGTATTCGTTTCGTAAACCGTATGTTTGTTTAGTAAACTATGTATCGTATTTATTTGTATCGCGGCCTTCCAGGCATGTTTGCGAAGATTTGTGGGGGTTTCCCATGTATTCTAGACTAGTTGTATTTGTATCGCGGCCCTCCAGGCATGTTTGCGAAGTTTAGTATTTGTATCGCGGCCATTCCAGGCATGTGTGTGAAGATTAGTATTCGTATCGCGGCCATTCCAGGCATGTGTGCGAAGATTAGTATTTGTATCGCGGCCATTCCAGGCATGTTTGCGAAGATTAGTGGGGGATTCCCATGTGTTACTAGTCTAGCTGTATCTATAAGTGACCTTCCCCTAACGAGGTCAGTGGTACGTATTCCAGTAACGATGAAAGTACAAGTAATCAATTAACCCCATTCCCAACCCCGGGAATCCCATGCCTTGGTAAGAGTATGAACTCACCTTGGTTTGCTCGGTATGCAAAAGTATGTTCACACGTAATCAGTCAAGTCCTATATTTATACACGTATGTTCAATCAGTACAGGATTGTAAGGTTTCGCATGAAATCAATATCACAGAGTGTGTTTGATAGTTAATATTACGTAACACACAAACGGTTAATCACATTCATGCAACTCAAGCTTTACATTAGAGGCTTTCTCGGTTTGTTTTAACTCAGTTACTCAACAGTCTTGGTAAACTTAACGGTGTTAATCAGGATCAGGAATAGCATACATAATAGAGTTAACACACTTAAGGTAGTCACTGTGTCATAACAGAGTTACATCAACATTAGCAGAGTTATCACATACAATAAGCTTAACATACGTAACCTAGTTAACATAACCCAGTTAACATATTAACAGAACTAATATACTAACTGAGTTGCTGAACCAACAAAGTTATTGCTTAACAAGTTTAACAAACTGAGTAAATAACTAACAGGGTTACATACTTAACAGAATTTACTAACAAAGTCAACAAATCATAAAAGTTACGCTTAACAAGGTTACTGTTCAGGACATTCGACTAAACACATGTGCCAAAATCATATTTTTGGCGAAAACCCCTATGGCCGAAATCACATTTGACGAGGACATAAGGTTTGGCGAAAACACCTTGTGTTTTCGTCTGAAGGCTTCATCAACAACAGTAGTTACGTGTTCCAACCCTAATGATCATCTAGCAATCAATTAATCGGGCTAAACTGTGTGATCATAAGAATTACCAAACCACTATACATCATGATTATTATCCACCTATTATTCAATCATCAATCAGTAGCGGCCCAATGGAACTTATTAAAAACATAGCTGTCGGCCATTAAATCAAAGTTTATTAACAAAAGGTTGTGTCTTGCATCAAATTATTACATGACTCATTCTAGGTCAGTCTACATTATTGTTTGCATGTGACTCTCAGTCAAACTAAGGCAACAATTGTGGTCAGAAACTTTTGTTTGAGGTCCAATAGAAATTGGATCTATTAAATTGATGTCACCACTTAATAAATTGATTTGATCAAACAATTTAGATTCCAACCATCACGTGAAAGAGCATTGAATCGGTCCAATCACAATCAAAGAAATCATTATATACCTAAATCATATATTCAAGAGATCACATAATAATTTACTAACATATATTCAAGAGATCACATAACAGTTTACAATCACTATGAAACAATCATCTAATATGCGTAACAATAATCCAATTACCGAGATGATATACTAACAAAGAGACTAGCAAGGTAGCAACGGTTCCCAAAGAGCTAGAACTTGCCGTCGGGTTCAAAGGTAGTGAGAGAGAGAGGAGGTGTGATTAGGGTTTTGCCAAACAACAATTCACGTAAAGCTTGGGAGTTAAAACACTAAACAACCGTCACTGGGCCAAGGCCCATTTCTGGTTTCGTTGACTTCATGGTGGACGAAAACTCATAGTGTTTTTGTGGGGTGGGGTGATTTCATGAGGGGGTGTTTGGCATGATTTAATTTTTATAGATTATAATATCACCAACATATTAATAACACAAAGCATAATATTAACACATCAATATATTAACACATCAATATATAAACACACTTGCAAATAGGTACTCAGTTAAATCGAGTAAAGACCTTGAAACTCGGGTTGTCACATTGTCCCCAACTTGAAAGAAATTTCGTCCTGAAATTTAGCACGTGGTTACTGAGAAAGCTAGTTGTGTTGTGTAGTTTACTGGTTTTCCTGGGGTGTCACATCATCCCCCCGTTGATTTGGAATTTCGTCCCGAAATTCGGTGGTAGCTTCAGCCTCAGTAGTGGTTGCATTCTTTCCGAATAACTGGGGATATTTGAGTTTCATTCGATCTTCACGTTCCCAGGTAAACTCTGGGCCACGACGGGAGTTCCAACGAACTCGAACAAGAGGTATTCTAGTGCGCTTGAGGACCTTAACGTCTCGGTCCGTGATTTCAAATTGTTCCTCGACGAATCGCAACTGATCGTCGATAGTGAGCTCCTTCAAAGGAACTATGAGGGTGTCATCTGACAGACACTTCTTCAGATTTGACACGTGAAAAACGTTGTGAACTGCACTGAGTTCTGTTGGTAGGTTTAGTTTGTAGGCCACTTTGCCTATCTTCTCAATGATTTCAAATGGTCCGACGTATCGTGGATTGAGCTTGCCCCGTTTGCCAAAACGAACCACACCCTTCCAAGGTGAGACCTTGAGTAGCACTCGATCCCCAACTTGGAACTCGAGTGGTTTCCGGCGCTTGTTTGCGTAGGCTTTCTGACGGTCACGAGCTGCCGCCATGCATTGCCGTATCTGAGCAATTCTTTCCGTTGTGTCCACTACTAGTTCTGGACCCGTGATCTGACTATCACCCACCTCTGCCCAACAAAGAGGTGATCGGCATTTACGCCCGTACAATGCCTCGAATGGAGCAGCTTGAATGCTGGTGTGGTAACTGTTGTTATACGAGAACTCCACTAACGGGAGGTGTTTTTCCCAGCCGTTGCCGAAATCGATTACACATGCACGAAGCATGTCTTCTAAAGTTTGAATAGTGCGCTCAGACTGCCCATCCGTCTGAGGGTGATAAGTTGTGCTCATGTCTAAACGAGAGCCAAAAGATTTGTGCATTGCTTGCCACAACTCTGAAGTAAAACGTGCGTCACGATCGGAATAGTAGCTCGACCCTTGCAGTTGGTGGAACAAGTCGTCAATGCGTGGAAGAGGATAGCGATTCTTTACGGTCACCTTGTTTAGTTCGCGGTAATCTATGCACATCCTGAAGGTACCGTCTTTCTTCTTTACAAATAATACTGGAGCTCCCCAGGGCGAAGAGCTAGGACGAATGAAACCCTTATCCAAGAGTTCTTGCAATTGTTTGGACAGTTCTTCCAGTTCGGTTGGAGCTAAGCGATAAGGTGCTCGAGCTATGGGTGTTGCTCCAGGAGCTAGCTCGCTCTGCAATTCGACCTGGCGATGAGGCGGTAGCCAAGGTAAATCTTCAGGAAACACCTGAGGAAAATCGCGTACTATTGGAATATTCTCTAATCTCTTCTCCTTCGCTGATGCGTCAGTAACAAGTGCTAAGATAGCGGTGTGACCCTTTCGCAAACACTTATGGGCCTTAAGAAAGGAGATGATGCCCACTACAGCACCACTCTTGTCGCCTTGAATTTCGAGAGGTTCTTTGCCAGAACGGGGAATACGAACAATCTTCTCTTTGCATAGGATTTCCGCTTGCTGTTGGGATAACCAATCCATCCCAATGACGATGTCGAAACTACCCAGAACTATAGGAATGAGATTGATGGAGAATGTATAACCAGCTAAGACGAGATTACAACCCTTGACTATGTGACCACTGTGGTGTCTGTTGCATCTATTGCACTTTGTGTAATTCCCTCGATATCCACCCTGCCCTTGACCACCAGAAGATTACTGACTAGGACTCTGGTAGTTATCTGTCTTTCGCTGCTATGCCTGGGACTGAACCGAAGTTGAACCCTTGCTTGAGGTTCCATCCCATTTTCGCTTGTTATCACTGCGAATAGCAGAGGTAGTAATAGTAGTGGTAGCACCGATACGTTTAAGCAGCCTGTTCTGTTCCACTGCCTGGTCTGTGAGACGATGAGCAAGATGAGTAACATCCTGGGTAGTAGCAAGGTTGGCCGAAGTCACATGGCTTTGAATCTCTGGTACTAAGCCTTTGAGGTACAGCTCAATGTGTTTGATGGGAGGATCTACCATAGTTGGACATAACACTGCCAGTTCGTTGGATCGTTTCGTGTACGCTTCTATCTCTGACCCCGTCATCTTCAGGTTAAAGAACTCCACTTCCAGCTTGTGGATGTCATCACGACTACAGTATTCACGTTTGATCAGTTCCTTAAAATAATTCCATGGGGTGGCATTAGCAGCCGCCAGCCCCAGCATCTGAACTTGCGCGTTCCACCAAGTTAGCGCAGTGCCTTCGAGAGTACCAGTGGAATATTTCACCCTACGAGCCTCGGGGCATTCACACATTTTGAAGACCGATTCGAGCTTCTCGAACCAGTGAAGGAGTCCAACGGCTCCTTCAGTGCCATTGAAAGTACTAGGATGACAGTCCATGAAAGTCTTGAATGTGCACACAGGAGGCTGAGCGTGTTGACTTATCGTGTGCGTAAGAGTGAACAAAATTTAAGCACAAGTGTTGGGTTATGAGAGTAGGATCTAAAGATCCTAGAGTAAGTTATGATGGCAGGCTATACCTCCTGCCTGGGCAGCTGCGAGTGCTGCCGTAACTTGTTCAGTGATCAAAGCCGCCAACTGGGCTTGAGTTAGGTTAACGCGTCCACTCATGATCTTCATACCAAAGGAAACATGAGTGAGAAAGGTTCGCGAAAGTGCGATGACAGAATAGAGTAAGCACACATGTGTTTCAATCAACAGTTGTTACGTTTATCTAAGCATACCATGAGCAAAGTTCTATGTAATCTAGCAAGTAGGCAACGTAAACATAAATCATATCACCTAGAATGTCGAGTCTTGCACGTGGAGCGAAGCGTCGTTGTGGATCGTTGAGCACTGTACAGGTTATAGTCTGGTTTTAATAAAAACTTTTTCCCCTTATTAAAACCAAGTTCACTATAACCAATGGCTCTGATACCAATCAGTCACACCCCCAAAATCCACACGCGGAGTATCACCGCTTGGAGGCGTGACTGACCAGGATCAAGCCACCAATCATATTGAACATATCATAATAGTAATTGTAACACCCAACCTCAATATAACTGGTGGTCAAATCAAAACATAGTTTATGTAGTAAGCGGAAGCATAATGTTTAAAACCCAAGTATAAGTTCAAAAGTATGATAAATGTTTAACATGGCATCCACGATCCATGTCCACAACGACCGCGCCTCCCAGTGCAAGCTCCATGTGTACCTATTGACCTGCAAGGCATGTAACAACGAGTCAACAACAAAGTTGAGCGAGTTCACAGTTGGTTGTTTAGTTATAGTATTCGTTTCGTAAACCGTATGTTTGTTTAGTAAACTATGTATCGTATTTATTTGTATCGCGGCCTTCCAGGCATGTTTGTGAAGATTTATGGGGGTTTCCCATGTATTCTAGACTAGTTGTATTTGTATCGCGGCCCTCCAGGCATGTTTGCGAAGTTTAGTATTCGTATCGCGTCCATTCCAGGCATGTGTGCGAAGATTAGTATTCGTATCGCGACCATTCCAGGCATGTGTGCGAAGATTAGTATTCGTATCGCGGCCATTCCAGGCATGTGTGCGAATATTAGTATTCGTATCGCGGCCATTCCAGGCATGTTTGTGAAGATTAGTGGGGGCTTCCCATGTGTTACTAGTCTAGCTGTATCTATAAGTGACCTTCCCCTAACGAGGTCAGTGGTACGTATTCCAGTAACGATGAAAGTACAAGTAATCAATTAACCCCATTCCCAACCCCGGGAATCCCATGCCTTGGTAAGAGTGTGAACTCAACTTGGTTTGCTCGGTATGCTAAAGTATGTTCACACGTAATCAGTCAAGTCCTATATTTATACACGTATGTTCAATCAGTACATGATTGTAAGGTTTCGCATACAATCAATATCACAGAGTGTGTTTGTTAGTTAATATTACGTAACACACAAACGGTTAATCACATTCATGCAACTCAAGCTTTACATTAGAGGCTTTCTCAGTTTGTTTTAACTCAGTTACTCAACAGTCTTGGTAAACTTAACGGTGTTAATCAGGATCAGGAATAGCATACATAATAGAGTTAACACACTTAAGGTAGTCACTGTGTCATAACAGAGTTACATCAACATTAGCAGAGTTATCACATACAATAAGCTTAACATACGTAACCTAGTTAACATAACCCAGTTAACATATTAACAGAGCTAATATACAAACTGAGTTGCTGAACCAACAGAGTTATTGCTTAACAAGTTTAACAAACTGAGTAAATAACTAACAGGGTTACTTACTTAACAGAATTTACTAACAAAGTCAACAAATTATAAAAGTTACTCTTAACAAGGTTACTGTTCAGGACATTCGACTAAAAATATGTGCCGAAATCATATTTTTGGCGAAAACCCCTATGGCCGAAATCACATTTGACGAGGACATAAGGTTTGGCGAAAACACCTTGTGTTTTCGTCTGAAGGCTTCATCAACAACAGTAGTTACGTGTTCCAACCCTAATGATCATCTAGCAATCAATTAATCGGGCTAAACTGTGTGATCATAAGAATTACCAAACCACTATACATCATGATTATTATCCACCTATTATTCAATCATCAATCAGTAGCGGCCCAATGGAACTTATTAAAAACATAGTTGTCGGCCATTAAATCAAAGTTTATTAACAAAAGGTTGTGTCTTGCATCAAATTATTACATGACTCATTCTAGGTCAGTCTACATTATTGTTTGCATGTGACTCTCAGTCAAACTAAGGCAACAATTGTGGTCAGAAACTTTTGTTTGAGGTCCAATAGAAATTGGATCTGTTAAATTGATGTCACCACTTAATAAATTGATTTGATCAAACAATTTAGATTCCAACCATCACGTGAAAGAGCATTGAATCGGTCCAATCACAATCAAAGAAATCATTATATACCTAAATCATATATTCAAGAGATCACATAATAATTTACTAACATATATTCAAGATCTCACATTACAATTTACAATCACTATGAAATAATCATCTAATATGCTTAACAACAATCCAATTACCGAGATGATATACTAACTAAGAGACTAGCAACGTAGCAACGGTTCCCGAAGATCTAGAACTTGCCGTCGGGTTCAAAGGTAGTGAGAGAGAGAGGAGGTGCGATTAGGGTTTTTCCAAACAACAATTCACGTAAAGCTTGGGAGTTAAAACACTAAACAACCGTCACTGGGCCAAGGCCCATTTCTGGTTTTCGTTGACTTCATGGTGGACGAAAACTCATAGTATTTTCATGGGGTGGGGTGATTTCATGAGGGGGTGTTTGGCATGATTTATTTTTTATAGATTATAATATCACCAATATATTAATAACACAAAGCATAATATTAACACATCAATATATTAACACATCAATATATAAACACACTAGCAAATAGGTACTCAGTTAAATCGAGTAAAGACCTTGAAACTCGGGTTGTCACAATGCCGGTGATAGAGCACAGTCTATTAGGCCAAAACGTGTACTCGAAGACCTTGAGAATAGTCGAATCACTTTGGGTAGTCGATGTCTATCAAGCCAACACAATCCATTTTTGATTTCAAGCTCGCAATCGCTGATTTTATATGTTTTGATCCTGAGCCCGCAACCGCTGACTCTATGAATTATCGCTTTTAAGTGGATTTTATGTGATTTATATGGTTTTATATGATTATGTGTTTTGATTTTTGGTGATTTATATGCTTTTCGTTGTTCGCTTTGATCGACACGCACGACTCACACTGCACATCTATCTCAATACACTAACAAATTGTTGCTACCCTATGAATAATCGCATGCTATGTTACTCGCTTATGCTATACTTCTCGCTATGCTACTCGCTGTGTACTCGCTAATCGCAATCGCTATTCTCGAACGCGCGAACCATGAATGATAGGTGAATACGCGTAATATATGAAGGTGAATACGTGCAAAATGTGGTGTGGTTTCTGTGGATTACGTGCTTCTGTGCTCTTCGTACTTATGTGTTTATGTGGTTATGTGCCTACGTGAATATGTGCTTATGTGTTTAGTCGTGTTCCAAAGCTTTATTTAGTAGTAGTGCGTGTGAGGTGAGTTTCGATTATATAGTGTTTGAGTCCTATGGCGATGTCTGTTGCAGACCATGTCGTCACTTGGATCTCGTCACTCTCGCGTTGCCCGAAGAAACCATGAGGACAAATGCATCGCTGCCCTCGTCGCTAAGCAAATGGCGAAAGTTATTCCTCAAATCGTCAGTGAGCTGAACGAAAATACCAGCAAGTCCTCTGAGGAATCAAGGACTGGCTCGCCTAAGGGTACCTTCAGCTTTAAGCACTTTAAGGCATGCGGCCCAAAAGACTTTACGGGAGAAGACGGGCCTACTGCGATGTTTCAATGGTTCGATTCAAACGAAGTTACGCTTCGTCAGAGCGGATGTCCGGAACACCTACGAACTGAAAACGCTATCGGCGTCTTCCAGTCCAGGGCTCTAGAGTGGTGGACATCCGAAAGGAACAAACGTGGGAATGATGCAGCCTTTGGGCTCACTTGGGAGGAGTTGAAAGACCTCATGATGAGGGAATTTTGCCCACCTCACGAGCTTCAAAAGTTGGAGAATGAGTTCTGGCATATCAAGCAAGACGGTGGCGATAACGCCGGCTTAACTGCCCGCTTCAAACAGCTGAGTATCATCTGTCCAGGCCAGGTGGCAACACCTGATATAACAATCAAGAAGTATATCCGTGCTCTACCGGATTGTGTTGCAGACTTCGTCCAAGCCGCGAAGACAACAACAATTGAAGAAACCTACCTACTCGCCGCAGAGGTAAACGACAAGCGAGTTCTCGCTGGGTACTTCAAGAACACTCTGAAGAATCTTCATCAAGCAACCGCCACTCCCACCACTGAAACCGCCACACCGCAAGCTTCAAAGTCATCCCGCCGCAAGAGAAAGAACAACAACAACAGTAGCAAGAATTGCGCTGTCACAGCCGCCGCTCCACTTCAAGCTATACCTGCTCAACCGCAACCCCAAAACCGCCAAGTAGCGGCACCGGTCACCAATGCATCGCTGGCCAAGCGTGCATATACTGGTTCTCACCCGGCTTACCCTACTGTCACACCCCGATTTCCACGTGTCACCGGTGGGCCCGGTGGGGGAGTATCGTGACGTGGTTGGCAACGTAATAGTCAAACAACACAATATAATAATGCACAGCGGAAGCAAATTTAAAATAAGATACAACCGAATTTATTTATTGTAAACAAAGTCACAATTATCCGGTGTTTATCCACAGTAGGATCGAATGATAGAAATATTGTTTATGGTTCAACAGACTTCGGCATCTAAAGCTTGCGAGACTTCTAATGATGCTTAGGAGAATCCCAGCCTATTTCGCCTAGTACCTGCATTTAATCTTTTTGGTAAAATACGTCAGTTTACACTGGTAAATACATTCAACTGACTCATTTTATAAAATGATTGAAAACTTGTTTGGATGCACATGGCATAAACATTTTTATTAACTTGGGAGAATTATTTTAAAAATATAATAATCTTGTGAACGATTTACATGTTACTTATGCGTTCAGTAGCCCGGAACGTATCCGGGTTAAAGATCAATAGACACACCACTTTAAGTGAGTTATACACGGGAGTACGCCTACACCCCGTGCTCAGGTCGTGGCCATCTCGTAAGATGATGCCAGGGATATCCGGGACATGGTCATTAAACCCCCAAAGGCTTTAAAGTAAACAAATCTGTTTAAAACGAGCCGATCAAATTATTCAACTACCCACTAAGCGTGGAGATTTGATGCCCGATCAAGCGGTACGCTATGTACCGTAACCCAAGCCCGTATAGGGAAAATAAGTTAAAAGTATTTACCTGATGCAAAGTATAGTCACAATAATCAAATAGCAAGTAGCTTTTATGTGACAACTCGAATTTCCGACATTCTTTATTCGCATTAAATGCACATTGACTTTGACTGTATAGTTGTGATATGATGAATGCATGGTGTTTGCATGAGTATGTGTTTGACTTTATAACATGGAACCTGTCGTGAAACATAAACTGTCTAATATAAGAGAGAACCCGACGAAACACAAGTGTGTTTCGCCATAACTAATCCCGACGAAACAGATTATGTTTCGCCAAATACAACTCGACGAAACAAGCTGTTTCGCCAAGCCCAGATCCGCCGAAGCCCAGTTCGGGCCCAACATGTTATTTTGAGTTTTATTACGTAAAACTACATCAGTTTCACACTTTTATCATAACCACCGAAACCCTAGAGTCTCTCCTTCTCTGTTGACGGCAATCTAGCGTTCCCTAGCTCTCGAATCCTTGTTGTTCATCTCGAATCGGTTAGTGTATGTTTGTTAATCAGTTTCATGTTTCTGTGATGTCTCGATTCATGCTTGTGTATATGATTGATGTGTATTACTGCTGTGATTATAAGAGTATGATGATGATATAGGTTTTGATATGCATGATGTAATCGGATATAATAGTGCTATGTAAAGAGTAATACGATCAAGTACTCGGTTCTGAATGTTGTTATTATGATCTGGTACTGAATACACACTAACATCTTGATAGGGATCGGTGATACGATGTTGTATGTTAATCGATATGTTGTATACGTAAACTAGGGTGCATGCTAGACGATGATTCTTTAAGGATTGTGTTATGTAATTCTGTGAACAAATGATTACTGCATGATTGTTAATATTGATGTCGGCTGTTAGTGATGATTAGGGTTTTCATACGTAACTGGTTATGCGACGTAACTGATGAATTAACGAAACAGGCCTTTTGGCGAAACAGAATGTGTTTCGCCAAGGACCATCGACGAATTAGAATCCTGTTTCGCCAAACAAGATCACGACGAAACAGAACGTGTTTCGTCAAATGTGTGTTTCGCCAATTCACTTGTTTCGCCAACTTATGTGTTTCGCCGTATATGTGTTTCGTCGAGCTGTGCTGTAACTTGAATTGATTCTGTTAAGTGTTAACTGGAATATTTAACTGCTGTTAGACGTTAGACATGACTTGTATGACTACTGATTACGTGTTACATGTTTATACGTGAACAACTTGAACACAAACTGATCTCACATACATGCATACTTTAGGACGTGATTGATTTACCTTGAGCACATACTTAGCATACCGAGCAAACCAAGGTGAGTTCACACTCTTACCAAGGCATGGGATTCCCCAGTTGGGTTGGGAATGGGATTGAATGATTACCTGTACTTACATTACCACTAGACTACTTACCACGGTCCTCGGATTGGGAAGGATACCTGTGTCAAATTCTACATAAAGCCTACGTACTGTCCTCGGATTGGGAAGGACACCAGCACTAAACCTACGTAAAACCTACGTACTACCGTCCTCGGATTGGGAAGGACGCCAGTGCTAAACCTACGTACTACCGTCCTCGGATTGGGAAGGACGCCAGCGCTAAACCTACGTACTCGCTACGTACTGTCCTCGGTTGGGAAGGGCACTTACATAAAACCTGCGTAAACCTATACTTACTACTATCCTCGGATTGGGAAGGATACTTATGATTACGAATAGTCTAGGGGATATATATATAACATGGGAAGCCCCCACCAATAGAACGTACTATCGGCCCAGTAGAGCCACATGTTACATACGAACTTACTATTACGCAATTACTTTCTGTGAACTCGCTCAACTAGTTGTTGATCCTCTGTTACATGCCTTGCAGGACCTTAGGTACTTATGGAGCTTGCACGGGAGGCGCAGTCGTTGTGGACAAGGATCGGGAATACTTGATTAGACATTATGACATTTCACACTTTATTGTGTTGGGTTTATTTATACGCTTCCGCTAAACAGTGATAACATATTTATGTTTTGGAACACCTCTCATATGGATTGGTTTGATTAAATCGCAATTACTTTTACTTTATACATTGTTCTATATGATTGGTGGCTTGATCCTGGTCAGTCACGCTCCCAAGCGGTGATACTCCGCAGGTGGATTTTGGGGGTGTGACAGATTGGTATCAGAGCCCATTGGTTATAGAGAACTTGGTTTTAATATGGGGAAAACGATTTTATTAAAACCAGACTATAACCGGAACAGTGCTCTCAACGATCCACAACGACGCTTCGCTCCACGTGCAAGACTCGACATCCTAGGTAATAAGGTTTATGATTATTGCCTACATACTAGAATTACATAGAACTTTGCTCGTGGTATGCTTAGATTACAATGCTCACTAATTGTTGTTGCATGAGAACACTTGTGTGCTCACTCTCTTCTGTCATCGCACTATTCGCGAACCTATCTCACTTACGTTATCTTTACTATGAAGATCATGTCTGGACGTATCAACATGACTCAGGACCAGTTGACGGCCCTCATTAACGAACGAGTTACTGCGGCAGTTGCAGCCGCACAAGCAGGAGGTATACCCTGCAGTTACAACTCACACTAGGATCCTTAGATCCTACATTCCTAAATCAACTCTCGTGTTTAAACTTGTCCTAATTCTTTTACACAACAGGTCAAGCACCTGTTTGCACTTTCAAGACTTTCATGGACTGTCGTCCAACCACTTTCAGCGGCACTGAAGGAGCCGTAGGCCTCCTGCACTGGTTTGAAAAGCTGGAGTCAGTATTTGAAATGTGTGAATGCCCTGAGGCACGCAGGGTGAAGTATGCTACCGGTACCCTCGAGGGTTTAGCCCTCACATGGTGGAAAGCACAGGTCCAAATACTGGGGTTGGTTGCTGCTAACGCCACCCCATGGAACAATTTCAAAGAGATGATCAAGGAGGAATTCTGCAGTAGAGATGATATTCATAAGCTGGAAGTCGAGTTTTTCAACCTCAAGATGACGGGGTCTGAGATCGAAGCGTATACCAAGAGATCGAATGAGCTTGCATTACTGTGTCCTACTCTGGTGGACAAGCGTATTGAACTTTATCTTAAGGGTCTGGTGCCAGAGATCCAGAGTCATGTGACTTCAGCAAATCATGCCACTTACCAGCAGGTTGTTCAGTTGGCTCACCGTCTCACTGATCAAGCGGTGGAGCAGAACCGGTTGCCCAAACGCATCAACGCTACCACTACAGCTACTACTTCGGTTACTCCTGCTACTCCCAGTGACAGCAAGCGAAAATGGGAGGGGGATTCCAGCAAAGGATCAGCTCCAGTTCAGTCCCAAGTTCAGCAACGAAAGACTGACAACTATCAGAGCCCTAGTCAGCACTCTTCGGGCAGTCACAAGCAGGGTGGTTATCGAGGGAACCTCCCAAAGTGCAACATCTGCAACAAGCACCACAATGGCCAGTGTAACAGGGGTCGTTGTCAAAGGTGTTTCAGGACGGGCCATGAGGCCAAGGATTGTAGGAGCCCACAGCCTGTAAATCAGAATCAGCCGCAGCAGCAAGCACGGCAGAATCAGCAACAGGGCAACAAAGGATGTTTTCAGTGTGGCGCCGAAGGTCACTTCAAAAGACACTGCCCTCAGCTAAACCGAAACCAGAACAACAACAACAACCAGGGCAATGGGAACAACAACAACGGGGGAAACAACAATGATGGGAACAACGGCGCAAGGGGACGAGCATTTGTGATTGGGCAGGGTGATGCCAGGAATGATCCCAATGTGGTTATGGGTAAGTTTCTCCTCGACGACTTTTATGTTACTGTACTATTTGATTCGGGTGCGGATACCAGTTATATGTCTCTGGAAGTTAGCCAAATGCTTAAACGCGCACCAACACGTTTGAACACTAAACATGTCGTAGAGTTAGCTAACGGTAAAAGTTTAGAGGCCACACACATAGTTCAGGGCTGTAATCTTATCCTCGCTGGTCAGACTTTCTCCATCGATCTCATCCCTATAACTCTGAGTAGTTTCGACATTGTCATCGGTATGGATTGGCTATCCCAACAACAAGCGGAGATACTATGCAGGGAGAAGATCATTCGTATTCCCCGTTCTGGTAAAGAACCTCTCGAAGTTCAAGGCGACAAGAGTGGTGTCGTGAGTGGCATCATTTCCTTCCTGAAGGCTCAGAAGTGTTTACGAAAGGGCCACACAACTGTTTTAGCTCTCGTTACGGATACATCGAAGAAAGAGAAAAAGATTGAGGATATTCCGGTGGTACGCGATTTTCCTCAAGTATTTCCAGAAGAGTTACCCGGGCTACCGCCTCATCGTCAGGTTGAATTTCAGATCGAGCTCGCTCCAGGAGCAGCACCCATAGCTCGAGTGCCTTATCGTTTGGCTCCAACTGAATTGGAAGAACTGTCAAAGCAGCTACAAGAACTCTTGGAAAAGGGTTTTATACGTCCTAGCTCTTCGCCTTGGGGAGCTCCAGTGTTATTCGTAAAGAAGAAAGACGGTACGTTCAGGATGTGTATAGACTACCGTGAACTCAACAAGGTGACGATCAAGAATCGTTATCCTCTTCCGCGCATAGATGATTTATTCGACCAGCTGCAAGGGTCGAGCTACTACTCCAAGATAGACTTAAGGTCAGGGTACCATCAGCTGAGAGTCCGGGATGAGGACGTCTCTAAAACAGCATTTAGAACTCACTACGGCCACTACGAGTTTATGGTCATGCCATTCGGGCTAACGAACGCGCCTGCCGTATTTATGGATCTTATGAACAGGGTGTGCAAACCCTATCTCGACAAGTTTGTCATTGTTTTCATCGACGACATCCTGATTTATTCGAAAAGTCAGGAGGAACACGAGCAGCACTTACGACTTATACTGGAACTTCTACGAACGGAACAGCTATACACTAAGTTTTCCAAATGTGACTTCTGGCTTCGTGAAGTTCACTTCTTAGGCCACGTGGTAAACGAGGATGGGATTCATGTGGATCCATCCAAGGTGGATTCGATCAAGAACTGGCCTGCGCCTCGTACACCAACAGAAATACGCCAATTCTTGGGTTTGGCGGGTTATTACAGGAGGTTCATCAAAGACTTCTCAAAGATTGCTCATCCACTTACACTACTGACGCAGAAGGGTGTTGTTTATCGTTGGAGTAATGCACAGGAAACAGCATTACAACACTTAAAGGATAGACTCTGTAGCGCACCTATCCTCTCACTGCCTGAAGGCACGGACGATTTCGTAGTCTACTGCGACGCATCTATCCAAGGTCTTGGATGTGTATTGATGCAGAGGGATAAAGTTATTGCTTATGCTTCGCGCCAACTTAAGATTCACGAACGGAATTATACGACACACGACCTAGAGCTGGGAGCGGTTGTTTTTGCACTTAAGATATGGCGACACTACTTATACGGTACCAAATGTGCCATCTACACTGACCACAGAAGCCTCGAACACATATTCAAACAGAAGGAACTGAATATGCGACAACGACGATGGGTTGAACTGTTAAATGACTACGAATGCTCAATCAGGTACCACCCAGGCAAAGCCAATGTTGTGGCTGACGCCCTCAGTCGAAAGGACACCGCGCCTAAGCGCGTACGAGCCTTACAACTCACTATACAGTCTAGTCTTCCTTCCCAGATACGAAATGCTCAGGTGGAAGCATTGAAACCAGAAAACGTCAGGGCAGAAGCCTTACGCGGCTCAAGGCAACGCTTAGAACAGAAGGAAGATGGTGCTTATTACGTAACAGGACGCATTTGGGTCCCACTGTACGGCAACTTACGCGAGCTGGTAATGGATGAAGCTCACAAGTCTCGCTACTCGGTACACCCTGGTTCGGATAAAATGTACCACGATATTAAGACTACATACTGGTGGCCTAGCATGAAGGCCCACATAGCCACATACGTTAGCAAATGCTTGACTTGTGCGAGAGTCAAGGCAGAATACCAGAAACCGTCAGGACCACTCCAACAACCTGAGATACCACAATGGAAATGGGAGCAAATTTCCATGGATTTTGTTACTGGCCTACCTAGATCTCAGCGCGGAAATGATACTATTTGGGTGATCGTGGATCGACTCACAAAGTCTGCTCACTTCTTGGCTATCAAAGAAACAGACAAGTTCTCTACCTTAGCAGACGTTTACTTAAAAGAAGTGGTCTCGAGGCACGGGGTTCCCACCTCCATCATCTCTGATCGTGACGCACGTTTTACTTCAGAATTGTGGCAAGCAATGCATAAATCGTTTGGCTCTCGATTAGACATGAGCACGGCGTATCATCCTCAGACCGATGGGCAGTCTGAGCGCACTATTCAAACTCTAGAAGACATGCTTCGGGCGTGCGTAATTGATTTTGGCAATGGTTGGGAGAAACATCTGCCACTTGTGGAATTTTCATACAATAACAGTTACCACACCAGCATTAAAGCTGCTCCATTCGAGGCATTGTACGGGCGTAAATGCCGGTCACCTCTCTGTTGGGCAGAGGTGGGAGATAGTCAAATCACAGGACCAGAAATGGTAGTCGATACTACAGAAAAGATCGCACAAATACGACAACGCATGGCGGCAGCTCGTGACCGTCAGAAAGTATACGCTGATAAAGATAGAAAACTACTCGAATTCCAAGTTGGGGATCGAGCGCTACTCAAAGTTTCGCCCTGGAAAGGTGTGGTTCGTTTTGGCAAAACGCGGCAAACTCAATCCACGATACGTCGGACCTTTCGAAGTTATTGAGAAAATAGGCAAAGTGGCCTACAGACTGAACTTACCACCTGAACTCAGTGCAGTTCACAACGTCTTTCACGTGTCGAATCTGAAGAAGTGTACGTCAGATGAGACCCACATAGTTCCCTTGAAGGAACTCACTATCGACGAACGGTTGCACTTCGTCGAGGAACCTGTTGAAATCACGGACCGGGATGTTAAGGTCCTCAAGAACACGAGAATCCCTCTTGTACGAGTTCGTTGGAACTCCCGTCGTGGTCCAGAGTATACCTGGGAACGAGAAGATCAAATGGAACTCAAGTATCCCCAATTATTCGGAAAACGTGCAACCACTACTGAGGCTGAAGCTACAACTTCAGAATTTCGGGACGAAACTCCAAATCAACGGGGGGATAATGTGACACCCCAAGAAAACCAGTAATCTTCGCAAACCTGCTCGGGGAGCCGCGATACGATACAGGTAAACAACGTCACACCACTAGCTTCCTCAGTAACTGCATGCTAAATTTCGGGACGAAATTTCTTTCAAGTTGGGGATAATGTGACAACTCGAATTTCCGACATTCTTTATTCGCATTAAATGCACATTGACTTTGACTGTATAGTTGTGATATGATAAATGCATGGTGTTTGCATGAGTATGTGTTTGACTTTATAACATGGAACCTGTCGTGAAACATAAACTGTCTAATATAAGAGAGAACCCGACGAAACACAAGTGTGTTTCGCCATAACTAATCCCGACGAAACAGATTATGTTTCGCCAAATACAACTCGACGAAACAAGCTGTTTCGCCGAGCCCAGATCCGCCGAAGCCCAGTTCGGGCCCAACATGTTATTTTGAGTTTTATTACGTAAAACTACATCAGTTTCACACTTTTATCATAACCACCGAAACCCTAGAGTCTCTCCTTCTCTGTTGACGGCAATCTAGCGTTCCCTAGCTCTCGAATCCTTGTTGTTCATCTCGAATCGGTTAGTGTATGTTTGTTAATCGGTTTCATGTTTCTGTGATGTCTCGATTCATGCTTGTGTATATGATTGATGTGTATTACTGTTGTGATTATAAGAGTATGATGATGATATAGGTTTTGATATGCATGATGTAATAGGATATAATAGTGCTATGTAAAGAGTAATACGATCAAGTACTCGGTTCTGAATGTTGTTATTATGATCTGGTACTGAATACACACTAACATCTTGATAGGGATCGGTGATACGATGTTGTATGTTAATCGATATGTTGTATACGTAAACTAGGGTGCATGCTAGACGATGATTCTTTAAGGATTGTGTTATGTAATTCTGTGAACAAATGATTACTGCATGATTGTTAATATTGATGTCGGCTGTTAGTGATGATTAGGGTTTTCATACGTAACTGGTTATGCGACGTAACTGATGAATTAACGAAACAGGCCTTTTGGCAAAACAGAATGTGTTTCGCCAAGGACCATCGACGAATTAGAATCCTGTTTCGCCAAACAAGATCACGACGAAACAGAACGTGTTTCGTCAAATGTGTGTTTCGCCAATTCACTTGTTTCACCAACTTATGTGTTTCGCCGTATATGTGTTTCGTCGAGCTGTGCTGTAACTTGAATTGATTCTGTTAAGTGTTAACTGGAATATTTAACTGCTGTTAGACGTTAGACATGACTTGTATGACTACTGATTACGTGTTACATGTTTATACGTGAACAACTTGAACACAAACTGATCTCACATACATGCATACTTTAGGACGTGATTGATTTACCTTGAGCACATACTTAGCATACCGAGCAAACCAAGGTGAGTTCACACTCTTACCAAGGCATGGGATTCCCCAGTTGGGTTGGGAATGGGATTGAATGATTACCTGTACTTACATTACCACTAGACTACTTACCACGGTCCTCGGATTGGGAAGGATACCTGTGTCAAATTCTACATAAAGCCTACGTACTGTCCTCGGATTGGGAAGGACACCAGCACTAAACCTACGTAAAACCTACGTACTACCGTCCTCAGATTGGGAAGGACGCCAGTGCTAAACCTACGTACTACCGTCCTCGGATTGGGAAGGACGCCAGCGCTAAACCTACGTACTCGCTACGTACTGTCCTCGGTTGGGAAGGGCACTTACATAAAACCTGCGTAAACCAATACTTACTACTATCCTCGGACTGGGAAGGATACTTATGATTACGAATAGTCTAGGGGATATATATATAACATGGGAAGCCCCCACCAATAGAACGTACTATCGGCCCAGTAGAGCCACATGTTACATACGAACTTACTATTACGCAATTACTTTCTGTGAACTCGCTCAACTAGTTGTTGATCCTCTGTTACATGCCATGCAGGACCTTAGGTACTTATGGAGCTTGCACGGGAGGCGCAGTCGTTGTAGACAAGGATCGTGAATACTTGATTAGACATTATGACATTTCACACTTTATTGTGTTGGGTTTATTTATACGCTTCCGCTAAACAGTGATAACATATTTATGTTTTGGAACACCTCTCATATGGATTGGTTTGATTAAATCGCAATTACTTTTACTTTATACATTGTTCTATATGATTGGTGGCTTGATCCTGGTCAGTCACGCTCCCAAGCAGTGATACTCCGCAGGTGGATTTTGGGGGTGTGACATTTTACTGGTTCTTCTAATCTGGAACGAAGGTTAATTATAACCTATTAAAATCCTAGCGGTTCTTTAATTATGCTTAAGCTTAGACCGACTAGTTTCGAAGATACGGTTCGTTCGCACGATAAAGCGAAGACCGGATAGAATGTGATTCTGACCCGACAAGTTTGAAGACTTGTGTAATATGGTTTTATTATTCACATTCTGGATTTTGAGATAAAACCGTTAAGGTTTGACCCGTTTCGGCTAATTTATGTAAACTTGTTACATAAACTGAGCCGAACGCGTAGTATGCGTAACGGGTATCCGTAAGAGCCATATACAGGTTTCCTAAGTCAATATGCTTCAAATATGTTGTAACATCAGTAGGATGTCTTTCGTTATGCCCCGAACTAATTTAAACACAAACTATGCCCCGTAGGGGTAGTTTGGTCATTTTAAAGTTTGTAAAAGAGTTTAATTGTTTAACTGAGTTACAGGTCTGATGTAAACAGCAAACATACTCATTTTGATGGGTTATAACAGTAGGCTAAGGCGTATATGTGAAATTTATCATATTTAACCAAACTATGCCCCGTAGGGGTATTTTGGTAATTTCACATAAGCCGAAAAGCTCAAAAACGAAGTCTGAGTTTATCAACCTTTGCTTACTGTTAAAGTATCATAATTTGCCTCATATATTAGTAGGTATCAACCCGGGTATGTCCAATATGATTCTAAGACATACTATGCGTTAAAAACGCTAATTATGGCGATTAAAGGCCATTTCCGGGTTCTATACTTAAATCTGATATTTTTATATTTCCAGAAGGCTTAAAATAATTTATTAATCATATGTGATCAGTAGCAAAAGGTTTGGAGTCGTTTAGATAAGTAAAACTCATTTTATGGCCCGTAAGGGCAAAACCGACAATTACCGAATTAAGCCTACGACTATGAGTTATGCTCAGCCTAAAATTAATTAAAAATCTTTAAAATTCCCAAAATAATATATTACATCAGTGGGTAATTCGTTTGATACCAAAAAGTATGTTTAATTAGGCTATACGCTAATTACGCCATTTTATTAACATAAAGCACGGTAATTACGCTAATGAGCATAACTCTTAATCTACAAGTCAAACTGATGTCAAATTTTGCATACAAGTTTATATATCAATATTCAAGGTTTCTACACTTTTACATTTTCATAAATCATGTTTTAAGGTAATAAGGACATAACGGTCAACGTATGAGCAATTAGCGGAAATATGCATATTAATTGGATAACTAGTGAACCACGGTGTATAATCACAAAGGGTTGTTCTAACATGTATCCTAGTCCAATTAAAGCTCTGAGGCATTTCTAAAATATGCCTAAATGGGTCAGAACTGAAAGTCAAAGTGAAAGTCAAACTATGTGACTTTCGTTTCCGAACCGGGTCTAAACAGGAAACAGTCGGGTTGAACAGGTTTGGACATGTTCTTACACTAATTACTATGTTATAACAATAATCAAACAGGTTATACATGGTCTAGATAGCTAATTATGCATAAATGACCTTTTAAGAATTCTGTTGACTTTTTAAGTATATGTTTGACCCGACTTTTGAACTAGTTAAAGTGGTGATCAGGGGAAACCCTTTTGGGGTTTTATTACCCACATAAATACCAACTTATAACTACTTTTAATTCGAGATTTGACTGAGCCATTATTGACTAATCTCGAAGTCAAACCGTAATTACGACGGTTTGACTTTTAGCTAATTAACTAAGCTAAACTCAAACAAGAAGGATTAGAACACTTACAAAGGTCCTATGCACGACTTATGATCAGTTGGGAGAGTTCCTTAGCTTCAGAAAGGCTCCAAATGATCAGATGAAGGTGTGAGAAAAATGGTGAACTTGGATGGCTTTATATAGTGGTTTCACTCACCTTAGGAGCTTGACAACAAGGTCTAGGACTGCCCACAATCGATTAACATGTGTCCTAGAGGCTTAGGGGGTGCCTAGGGGCCAAGAGGGATGTGAAAATTCGGTTAAAGTCGCGCACAAACGCATTGGCAGACAACAGTCCCCGTTTTGCGGTTCTAGGCCACCCTCGCGTAGCGCGAGGGTACCCTCGCGTGACGCGAGCCCCCTGCAGGTCAGATCTTTTGATTTTGTTTGCTAATCAGTCCTTGGCTCTTCAAAACCCAAATAGGCACTGATTTCTTGTATGTTAAACCCTTATAATTGATCTACTAAGGCCTTAAAACATATACCCACTTTGCCAAGTCCCCGGGTAACTTTATTTTCACCCGAAAAGTCCTAACTTTCGACGTTTACGCTTTAACGCTTCGCACACGAATTTGATCATATCTTCCTCATACGTTAACGAAACTTTATGAAATTTTTAGGGTGCATTCTTATGAGCACAATTAATATTTACAAAGCTTCGGGTTTGTCAAAAGGTCACTCAGAGGTATAAATTAAACATGTTGACACATTTGGTCCCTGTAGTTTGAAATCACTCACATTTAGCTTCGTATGATCCATGATTTATTCGTTCGAAGGTATGAGCGTCGTGTAGGGTTAATATACATTGTATTTATTCACAGTTGACACTTAGGATACGTATATTCACATACTTTCAACGTTTGTCAACTTTAGTCCTTCCATAATATTTCTTTCACACGTTTAAACTTTATGACACGTGTCAACCTATTATAGGACGTGAATTTCCGAGGTGTTACACCTACCTGTACTTATCATCCGTCACACCCTGACTTTTGCAGAAGCGTGATTATGTGTGACTTGCTTAATATCATTGCATTCAACCATAACAAACATCTATATGATAAAACTAAGATGATCATCCACTAAATAAGTTTAAAATGTCACAAACAACATTGTTTTAGATTCCAGACATGGACTTCAAATCCAACTTACAAACCATGCAAATTGTTTTAGAGTTCCAGAAGGACTCGACAAAAGACATTTATAAAAACCAGGTTTTGAAACATGTATCCTATCCAGGATAGAACACACACCCCAAACCACTCGACACCGGATGACATCTTTTATTCCTAACACAACTTGAAACATCCAAACGCCCGCCAGATCCTCATTTAATTGCCTGAAATACATGTAGTTTGAAAACATCAACAAAAGTTGAGCGAGTTCATGTGTTTAGTGTGTGAGCTCGGATAAACCTTTGAAATCCTTGAAAGTATGTATATATGTTTGTAAACCCCGGTATGAAAGCAACAAAGAAAATAGGTCATTAATGGTTTGCAAGGCCATTAATATGTGTGACGTGATGCAGGAAGGCTCAAACCTAGCAAATTTGTCTTCGGCAATAAGACAAAGTCACCTCATGGGACACCCTGGTCCACATGGGTGTGGGCTCGCTACCCCCATATAGATCTATCACTCATGTCCCTCGGTCCTACAATGAGGATTAATGGTCTTAAACGTTATACCCACCACTCACATGATCTAGCAGTACCCTTCCTTAGCTAACCATACCACATATAAACGTTTGTAAACAGTTTGTAACATGTACTTCACCCCCAAGTTATAAAACTAAAAATAGTTAAAAAGAAAAGGGGGACATGAACTCACAGCCTTGCGTTCTTCGTAATCACAGTAACTCAAAGCTCCTTCAGATGTACACGACTACCTACAACGTACTATGATCTATTAGACGAGCGGGTCGTGCCTTGACTTAGTATGAATTAGTGTCTTTGAGTTATGTTTCTTTGTGTCTTCAATATTATTCCAAGTTATATAATTGTTTGTTAAATAATAAGTATTTTAACTTAAATTATATTTATTAAATTTTGGAATAATAGTTAAAATAATATACTTTAACTTGTTTCTTTTTATGTATTTATATATGTATATCCTTCCCAATGATGGGTGTATTTGTATTCGTATTCTTATAGTTGTATATTTTTGCCATGTATTGGTGTCGTATTCCGGAGTGTATTTATACGTACCAGAATACGTATTTTCTTGTAATTGTTAAGTATTCTTACAATTAATTTTTTATTGAGTTTTTCGGAATAATATTTCTAGTAAAAAAATACATCAATATATATTTCCAAAATATATATTTTGAGGAATATTACTTAGAAAAATTATTTATAATTTTTCCTTTGGAAACAATATTTATAATTTCATGCAAGTCTCAAAAATAATATATTTCCAAGGCTAACTTAGAAAATACATACAAATCTATTTTCATCCAAAAATAATATATTTAATGTTTGTCTAAAAAAATATATATTTTTCTCAAAAATAGTATATCTCCTAATAATTCCAAGAAAATATATATTTTTACTTGTCAAAATAATATATTTTCTACTTGTCAAAAATTTGATATAAACTTGTAATAATTGTGGAAATCACATTTTCTTTCACTTGGTGTCCAAAATATTAGTTCCCAAAATGCAGATGTGGAACACATTTTGAATTCCACTGAGCTCTTCTGGTAAGTTCAACTTGTAGGCAACTGACCCGACACGTTCGATAACCTCGAAAGGTCCTATGTATCTCGGGCTTAGTTTGCCTTTCTTACCAAATCGCATCACCCCTTTCCATGGTGACACTTTAAGTAGGACTTTGTCTCCTACTTCGAAGTGAAAATCCTTACGACTTGGATCTGGGTAACTCTTCTGCCTATTCCGGGCAGCTTGGAGATTGTTACGAATCTGGACAATCTTGTCCGTCGTTTCGAACACGATCTCTGGTCCTGATAACTGGACTTCTCCAACTTCCGCCCAACAAACTGGCGATCTACACTTTCTACCGTATAATGCCTCAAAAGGCGCAGCCTTTATGCTGGTATGGTAGCTATTGTTGTAGGAGAATTCGATCAATGGTAGGTTCTTATCCCAGCTACCTTCCAATTCGATCGCACATGCACGTAGCATGTCTTCCAACGTTTGAATAGTACGCTCACTCTGACCGTCAGTCTGAGGATGGTAAGCCGTACTAAAGTTCAAACGTGTGCCCAAAGATTGCTGGAAGCTCTTCCAAAAATGTGACGTGTACCTAGTATCTCTATCAGAGATAATAGCTACAGGTATGCCGTGTAAGGCTACAATCTTATCAACGTATAACTGGGCTAACATATCGGAGCTATAAGTCTCCTTGATGGGTAAGAAATGAGCTGACTTAGTCAGTCGGTCAACTATAACCCATATCGTATCATTTCCTTTCCTTGTCTTGGGTAACTTGGTAATAAAATCCATAGTTACCATCTCTCACTTCCACGTAGGAAGTTCAGGCTGTTGTAGCAAACCTGACGGTTTCTGATGCTCGGCTTTGACTTGCGCACATGTCAAGCATTTTGCTACATGGGCGGCTACAGACTTTTTCAAGCCTATCCACCAATAATTCGCCTTTAAATCCTGGTACATCTTATCAGCTCCAAGATGAACGGAGTATTTGGAACTATGGGCTTCTTGGAGGATGACATCACGAAGTCCTCCAAAAATCGGAACCCATATTCGTCCGTTTAACCGTAAAATTCCGTCCTTGCTAAGAGTTAACTGCTCCTCAGTCACTCCTAACTTTTCATTAGGATAGTTAACTTCCAACACAGCTTCCTTCTGTGCAGCTAACACCCTTTCTATCAAACTGTTCTTTATCTCCATACGCTTGGCGTTAATTCGAATGGGTTTAACCCTTTCCTTTCTGCTCAAGGCATCAGCGACTACATTCGCCTTGCCGGGATGGTATTTGATTTCACAATCATAATCATTTAAAGTTTCCATCCAACGGCGTTGCCTCATGTTTAATTCTTTCTGGTTAAACAGATGCTGGAGGCTCTTGTGATCAGAAAAGATCACAAACTTGATTCCATAAAGATAATGCCTCCACAGTTTTAGTGCGAACACAACGGCACCCAATTCCAAGTCATGGGTGGTGTAATTCTTTTCGTGCACCTTTAACTGTCGTGATGCATAGGCAATCACCTTGCCTTTCTGCATAAGCACACACCCCATGCCAGTGTGTGATGCATCACAATAAACTACAAATTCTTCAGCGCCTTCAGGTAAGGTAAGCACAGGAGCGTTGCTCAACTTTTGTCTCAAAACATCGAAGGACTCTTGCTGCTTAGGGCCCCGAACGAACTTTACTTTCTTCTTGGTCAAGGAAGTTAGGGGTGCAGCAATCCTTGAAAAATTTTCAATAAAGCGCCTGTAATATCCTGCCAATCCCAGGAAGCTACGAATCTCCGTAGGTGTCTTTGGCTCTTGCCAATTCATAACAGCTTCAACTTTAGCGGGATCCACCTGAATACCACGCTCACTGACCACGTGTCCAAGAAACTGGACTTCTCGTAACCAAAATTCACACTTAGAGAATTTGGCATAGAGCTTATCCCGATGTAGGAGTTTGAGAATACAACGTAGGTGTTTCTCATGGTCAGCTTGATTTTTAGAATAAATAAGGATGTCATCGATGAAAACGATAACAAATTTATCTAAGTAAGGTTTGCAGACGCGATTCATGAGATCCATGAACGCGGCTGGTGCATTAGTGAGCCCAAAAGGCATCACTAGGAACTCGTAGTGACCGTAACGAGTCCTAAATCCAGTCTTGTGAACGTCTTCGTCCTTAACCTTCAACTGATGGTAGCCTGGCCTCAGATCAATCTTTGAGAAGTAACTTGCCCCTTGAAGCTGATCGAACAAATCGTCGATCCTGGGCAATGGATATCTATTCTTGATCGTGACTTTGTTAAGCTCGCGATAGTCGATGCATAGACGCATCGATCCATCCTTCTTCTTGACAAACAAGATTGGCGCTCCCCAAGGAGATGAACTAGGTCGAATGAAACCCTTAGCCAGCAATTCATCTAGCTGCGTCCGCAACTCCTTCATTTCTATGGGTGCCAATCTGTATGGTGCCCTAGCAACTGGTGCCGCTCCGGGGATGATGTCTATCCTGAATTCAACTTGCCTATCTGGTGGTAAACCAGGTAGATCTTCAGGAAACACTTCTGGGTATTCCGAGATGACAGGGATGTCTTCTAACTTCGGTTTGGGCTCATCAATAATCACCTGTGCCATGTAGATAACACACCCCTTCTTCAAACACTTGGAAGCCTTGAGCATAGTCACGTGCTCAGGTAGTCCATACTGGGTATCTCCCCTAATGGTAAGTGACTCACCAGATAGAGTCTTTATCACTACTTGCTTCATGTTACAGACGAGTTGGGCCTGGTTATGAGATAACCAGTCCATACCCAGAACTATGTCAAAACCAGCTAGTTTAAAGGGAAGTAGAGATAGAGGAAAAGAATGGTTCTTAATGGATATAACACATCCATCTAACACAGTAGAGACGGTTTCAATGGTACCATCTGCTAACTCTACCTCATAATTCACTTTTAGGGTTTTGACAGGTAATTTCAACAATTCACAAAATTTATGATCTACGAAGGACTTATCTGCGCCTGAATCAAAAAGTACTCTTGCAAAGACATCATTTACAAGGAAAGTACCTGTTATGACGTTATCATCCTGCACAGCCTCCTTCGCATCCATCCTGAAGACTCTGGCATTGGTCTTCTTAGCCTCCTCAGGCTTCTTGTTATACTTAGGGCAGTTAGTCTTTATGTGGCCCTTTTCGTTGCAACGGTAGCACGTTGCATCTTTCATCTTCTTGCAATCCAAGGTTTTGTGTTCCTTGGACTTGCACAAACCACAAGCAAAAGACCTTGACTCGTTATTCGAGTTTGATTCGAGCCTGCACTTTCCAAAGTGCTGTTTCTTGCAAGTTTTGCATGTGGGCTTCTCTCCAGAACGATGCCCCTCTTTCTTCGAATCCGATCCCTTCCTGTGATCACCGCTCCCACGGTGCTTCTTGTTCGACTTACGCGAACCATCATCTTCATGCTTCCTCTTCTCGGCCGCCTTATTCCTCTGCGATCTCTGCCGGACCGCATCAAGAGTGAGGGATAAGGAAAGGTCAGTTACAGACCTGAAGGTAACTGGCCGAGAAGCTTTTACACTGGACTTGATCTCGGGTTCCAAACCACCAATAAAGCGAGCGATTCTTTTGGGCTCCGGGGTTACCAGGTAGGGAACCAGCCGAGACAGTGTATTGAAGCTTGTCAGATAAGCTTGACAATCGAGGTTCTTCATCACCAGGGATAGAAAGTCATATTCTATCTTTTCCACCTCATGTTGAGGGCAGAAATTATCTTTGATCAGGGCAATGAATTGATCCCACGTCATACTATACAACGGGATCTTTCCGGAGGCCTCCATCAGAGATCTCCACCATGCCAATGCTTCCCCCTTGAAGGACTGTGACACATACTTAACTATATCCCCTTCAGCGCACCCGCTGATATCCACCACCGTGTCCATTTCATCCAGCCATGTCATACAGTCGACGGCCCCTTTTTCCCCAGTAAAATCCCTGGGTTTACAAGACACGAAGTACTTGTAAGTGCAACCCTTGTTACGGGGTCCTTGATGTAGTACTATATGCTGAGATGGGTCACTTTGATTGTTGGTGGACTGACGATCATCACCGTCTTTCTTGGGTCCATTCTTCTTGGGAGGAGGCTTGTTATGAGCCTCTGAATGTGTCCTTGGCTTTGACTGTGACACAGAGTGGGTCCTACTCCGAGTACCACTGTATTCGTTATATTTTCTATCCAAAGCTTGTGTGATAGCGCCGTCTATGATTGCTTTTAGTTCAGCACCCGTTAATGTAATCTGGGCGTTCTCATTCGGCTCCACAGGATGGCTATTGCCTTCATTGGAGTCAGCCATTTGTATTGAACTGTTGCAGAAAACAAGGTCAATATTTTATTTGGGATTTTATTATGGAATTACCCCTTAGGGTAATTCGTTAACCATGGTAGACAGAGACCATATTTGGTTAACTTATTAATCGTATTAATTTAGGATTTCAATTAAAATTTATCCTAAACATAAAACAATAACAATATATATTAGCACATAAGGCTTGGTCTCATGGACTATTTCATAAACCATGATTTCAGAGAATCAAGACTTTTAAGGTTTGAACCTAGTTCATTACCTTTATTAGACAGAGAGTCATAGCTACCACTGTCTTTTGGCTCATGTAGAAATGAGCAAGGCCCGTAGGCACTATATTACCACGTATAGTTAAATATGATCATCTTAATTGATGATGTAAATCCAGGATTCAGGGATCATTAAACTGGATTAGGAATCTTCTAAAGAATCCTTATTCATTTAAGAATGACATGTGATTTTTAACGAATCACTTCTGCCAGGAGTGTTAACATGTTTTAAGATGTTAACAGGGATTTGAATCTTTTAACCCGGTCTTACCATTTTGGCCCGGTCTTATATTTGACACGAGGCTAGGTTTCACACTTAAAGATTCTTAATTAAATAATTACTTAGGCAGGTTAAAAGGAATGATTTTAATTTATTTATTTCATTTATAAGTTATTTATGCACAAATGGCAAACATGAAATTTATAAAAATAACACTCCATAAATTTATCACTATATTACATATCGCCCTAAACGGGTCTTTTACACATGAAATTTGCCCACGCAGGAGCTAAAACATACCAACATGCCCACGCAGGGGTCTTAAAGAAGACATGCCCACGTAGGGGTCTTACAGAAAGACACAAGTCCTCGTAGGGACTAACACACCAACAATTGTCCACGTAGGGACTTAAACAAACATAAGTCCACGCAGGGACTAAGCATACAACATACCCTCGTAGGGGTTTATGGAAAGATAGACCCACGCAGGGGTCAATACACACAAACAAACATAAACACCCACGTAGGGGCTTAACAACCAAATATGCCCACGCAGGGGCTCAACAACAGCTGGGAGGATTTAATAATCCTTCTTGTTCTTTCCCTTGAGCAGTCCTATTAATCCCTGGAAGAAGGTCTGCTTCTCTTGGCGGTCGCGGCGAGCTTCCCGCTCAACCTGATTCAATCTATGTAGAATTTCCTCCCGTTCTGGGGGAGACATTCGTGGCGGCTGCGACTGCGTTCTAATGATAGGCATGGGAGGTATTGGGTACCCCTGATTCGGGTAGCTTACCCCCCATGGATCTCCGTAGGGTCCTTGGGTATTGAGGGCGTTATAATTTGCTGCTTCCATATAAGGATCTGCCTCAGCGTATCCGTAGTTGTGGTAAGCTGGTGGTTCAAATGGGTTGTAATTACTTGGACCCGTGTACGCTGGTATTGGGTTTTCAAAACCCATGGGCGGTGGCTGTTGAAAAACTGGCTGCGAAGGCCCACCCATTTGTGGGTCCTCATAGTGCGGTGGGTAGTGACTAGCACTAGACTGACGTGGGGAATCGAAGGTGAAGCCCCCCGGTCGCACCGACATGCGTGCACCGGTTCTTCTACGCCTTGGCGGTTGAGGAGGTGCCAGTTGCACTGGTGGCGGTGGAGGTGGTGGCGTAACTGCCACAAACCGATGATCCTCTGATGAATCTTGATGATGCGGCTGTGGTTGTGGCTCCTGTTGCTGATGAGACGGCTGCTGCTGGTGTTGCCCATGTGACGACGAGTGGTGTGATGGTGTATAATACCACTGGTGTTGATCGAACAGGGCTTGAAAACTATCTGGACCACCGTAGGGCGATCCGTGGAAGGACGATCCATCCGAAATTTCGATGGGGTGGTTCGGGGTACCACTCGCTGGCATGACGGGGTCTGTATCCTCGTCCATATCATCCGCGTGATCCCCGGAAAAGTGGTCATCGGGACCCAGTGGGTTAAAACCCACGGGTTCCGGTATGAATCCTACCGGGTTAAACTGTCCCCGAAATATAGGTGTAGGGTCTCCATATGAATGATGAGATAGTGATCTCTGCAGCGGTACGTATGAGGGCTGTGGATTGTTCGGCTCGTAAGGGTTAAGAGCGGGCGGAGTCGAACTATGCGAAACCGACCGCCTGGCCGGCTCGAACTGGTTTCTTCTATTCTCCCGAGGGTCGTCACTCTCGGTGTTTGATGGAGCTCGTCTTCGTGAAGATCCAGCTTCATGATCGTTGGGGGCGGTAACTGGCCCCTTTCCACGTCCTCTTGTTCGGAAGAATCTCGGAGGCATCTTTGTTATTCCTGTCAATAAGGCGTGAGATAAAAATAACAAAAATATAAAATTTAAAGGACAAAACAAATACCGAAGAGGTGGAATTTGTCCAAAGTTATAAGTCTAGACTCAAAAGTTTAGATATGTGCAATTGTGTAACTGAGATTAAACACAAAAGGCTAGTGTTTAATTCACTCAGTGTTGGCTCTGATACCAACCTGTCACACCCGATTTCCACGTGTCACCGGTGGGCCCAGTGGGGGAGTATCGTGACGTGGTTGGCAACGTAATAGTCAAACAACACAATATAATAATGCACAGCGGAAGCAAATTTAAAATAAGATACAACCGAATTTATTTATTGTAAACAAAGTCACAATTATCCGGTGTTTATCCACAGTAGGATCGAATGATAGAAATATTGTTTATGGTTCAACAGACTTCGGCATCTAAAGCTTGCGAGACTTCTAATGATGCTTAGGAGAATCCCAGCCTATTTCGCCTAGTACCTGCATTTAATCTTTTTGGTAAAATACGTCAGTTTACACTGGTAAATACATTCAACTGACTCATTTTATAAAATGATTGAAAATTTGTTTGGATGCACATGGCATAAACATTTTTATTAACTTGGGAGAATTATTTTAATAATATAATAATCTTGTGAACGATTTACATGTTACTTATGCGTTCAGTAGCCCGGAACGTATCCGGGTTAAAGATCAATAGACACACCACTTTAAGTGAGTTATACACGGGAGTACGCCTACACCCCGTGCTCAGGTCGTGGCCATCTCGTAAGATGATGCCAGGGATATCCGGGACATGGTCATTAAACCCCCAAAGGCTTTAAAGTAAACAAATCTGTTTAAAACGAGCCGATCAAATTATTCAACTACCCACTAAGCGTGGAGATTTGATGCCCGATCAAGCGGTACGCTATGTACCGTAACCCAAGCCCGTATAGGGAAAATAAGTTAAAAGTATTTACCTGATGCAAAGTATAGTCACAATAATCAAATAGCAAGTAGCTTTTACTGGTTCTTCTAATCTGGAACGAAGGTTAATTATAACCTATTAGAATCCTAGCGGGTCTTTAATTATGCTTAAGCTTAGACCGGCTAGTTTCGAAGATACGGTTCGTTCGCACGATAAAGCGAAGACCGGATAGAATGTGATTCTGACCCGACAAGTTTGAAGACTTGTGTAATATGGTTTTATTATTCACATTCTGGATTTTGAGATAAAACCGTTAAGGTTTGACCCGTTTCGGCTAATTTATGTAAACTTGTTACATAAACCGAGCCGAACGCGTAGTATGCGTAACGGGTATCTGTAAGAGCCATATACAGGTTTCCTAAGTCAATATGCTTCAAATATGTTGTAACATCAGTAGGATGTCTTTCGTTATGCCCCGAACTAATTTAAACACAAACTATGCCCCGTAGGGGTAGTTTGGTCATTTTAAAGTTTGTAAAAGAGTTTAATTGTTTAACTGAGTTACAGGTCTGATGTAAACAGCAAACATACTCATTTTGATGGGTTATAACAGTAGGCTAAGGCGTATATGTGAAATTTATCATATTTAACCAAACTATGCCCCGTAGGGGTATTTTGGTAATTTCACATAAGCCGAAAAGCTCAAAAACGAAGTCTGAGTTTATCAACCTTTGCTTACTGTTAAAGTATCATAATTTGCCTCATATATCAGTAGGTATCAACCCGGGTATGTCCAATATGATTCTAAGACATACTATGCGTTAAAAACGCTAATTATGGCGATTAAAGGCCATTTCCGGGTTCTATACTTAAATCTGATATTTTTATATTTCCAGAAGACTTAAAATAATTTATTAATCATATGTGATCAGTAGCAAAAGGTTTGGAGTCGTTTAGATAAGTAAAACTCATTTTATGGCCCGTAAGGGCAAAACCGACAATTACCGAATTAAGCCTACGACTATGAGTTATGCTCAGCCTAAAATTAATTAAAAATCTTTAAAATTCCCAAAATAATATATTACATCAGTTGGTAATTCGTTTGATACCAAAAAGTATGTTTAATTAGGCTATACGCTAATTACGCCATTTTATAAACATAAAGCACGGTAATTACGCTAATGAGCATAACTCTTAATCTACAAGTCAAACTGATGTCAAATTTTGCATACAAGTTTATATATCAATATTCAAGGTTTCTACACTTTTACATTTTCATAAATCATGTTTTAAGGTAATAAGGGCATAACGGTCAACGTATGAGCAATTAACGGAAATATGCATATTAATTGGATAACTAGTGAACCACGGTGTATAATCACAAAGGTTTGTTCTAACATGTATCCTAGTCCAATTAAAGCTCTGAGGCATTTCTAAAATATGCCTAAACGGGTCAGAACTGAAAGTCAAAGTGAAAGTCAAACTATGTGACTTTCGGTTCCGAACCGGGTCTAAACAGGAAATAGTCGGGTTGAACAGGTTTGGACATGTTCTTACACTAATTACTAAGTTATAACAATAATCAAACAGGTTATACATGGTCTAGATAGTTAATTATGCATAAATGACCTTTTAAGAATTCTGTTGACTTTTTAAGTATATGTTTGACCCGACTTTTGAACTAGTTAAAGTGGTGATCAGGGGAAACCCTTTTGGGGTTTTATTACCCACATAAATACCAACTTATAACTACTTTTAATTCTAGATTTGACTGAGTCATTATTGACTAATCTCGAAGTCAAACCGTAATTACGACGGTTTGACTTTTAGCTAATTAACTAAGCTAAACTCAAACAAGAAGGATTAGAACACTTACAAAGGTCCTATGCACGACTTATGATCAGTTGGGAGAGTTCCTTAGCTTCAGAAAGGCTCCAAATGATCAGATGAAGGTGTGAGAAAAATGGTGAACTTGGATGGCTTTATATAGTGGTTTCACTCACCTTAGGAGCTTGACAACAAGGTCTAGGACTGCCCACAATCGATTAACATGTGTCCTAGAGGCTTAGGGGGTGCCTAGGGGCCAAGAGGGATGTGAAAATTCGGTTAAAGTCGCGCACAAACGCATTGGCAGACAACAGTCCCCGTTTTGCGGTTCTGGGCCACCCTCGCGTAGTGCGAGGGTACCCTCGCGTGACGCGAGCCCCCTGCAGGTCAGATCTTTTGATTTTGTTTGCTAATCAGTCCTTGGCTCTTCAAAACCCAAATAGGCACTGATTTCTTGTATGTTAAACCCTTATAATTGATCTACTAAGGCCTTAAAACATATACCCACTTTGCTAAGTCCCCGGGTAACTTTATTTTCACCCGAAAAGTCCTAACTTTCGACGTTTACGCTTTAACGCTTCGCACACGAATTTGATCATATCTTCCTCATACGTTAACGAAACTTTATGAAATTTTTAGGGTGCATTCTTATGAGCACAATTAATATTTACAAAGCTTCGGGTTTGTCAAAAGGTCACTCAGAGGTATAAATTAAACATGTTGACACATTTGGTCCCTGTAGTTTGAAATCACTCACATTTAGCTTCGTATGATCCATGATTTATTCGTTCGAAGGTATGAGCGTCGTGTAGGGTTAATATACATTGTATTTATTCACAGTTGACACTTAGGATACGTATATTCACATACTTTCAACGTTTGTCAACTTTAGTCCTTCCATAATATTTCTTTCACACGTTTAAACTTTATGACACGTGTCAACCTATTATAAGACGTGAATTTCCGAGGTGTTACACCTACCTGTACTTATCATCCGTCACACCCTGACTTTTGCAGAAGCGTGATTATGTGTGACTTGCTTAATATCATTGCATTCAACCATAACAAACATCTATATGATAAAACTAAGATGATCATCCACTAAATAAGTTTAAAATGTCACAAACAACATTGTTTTAGATTCCAGACATGGACTTCAAATCCAACTTACAAACCATGCAAATTGTTTTAGAGTTCCAGAAGGACTCGACAAAAGACATTTATAAAAACCAGGTTTTGAAACATGTATCCTATCCAGGATAGAACACACACCCCAAACCACTCGACACCGGATGACATCTTTTATTCCTAACACAACTTGAAACATCCAAACGCCCGCCAGATCCTCATTTAATTGCCTGAAATACATGTAGTTTGAAAACATCAACAAAAGTTGAGAGAGTTCATGTGTTTAGTGTGTGAGCTCGGATAAACCTTTGAAATCCTTGAAAGTATGTATATATGTTTGTAAACCCCGGTATGAAAGCAACAAAGAAAACAGGTCATTAATGGTTTGCAAGGCCATTAATATGTGTGACGTGATGCAGGAAGGCTCAAACCTAGCAAATTTGTCTTCGGCAATAAGACAAAGTCACCTCATGGGACACCCTGGTCCACATGGGTGTGGGCTCGCTACCCCCATATAGATCTATCACTCATGTCCCTCGGTCCTACAATGAGGATTAATGGTCTTAAACGTTATACCCACCACTCACATGATCTAGCAGTACCCTTCCTTAGCTAACCATACCACATATAAACGTTTGTAAACAATTTGTAACATGTACTTTACCCCCAAGTTATAAAACTAAAAATAGTTAAAAAGAAAAGGGGGACATGAACTCACAGCCTTGCGTTCTTCGTAATCACAGTAACTCAAAGCTCCTTCAGATGTACACGACTACCTACAACGTACTATGATCTATTAGACGAGCGGGTCGTGCCTTGACTTAGTATGAATTAGTGTCTTTGAGTTATGTTTCTTTGTGTCTTCAATATTATTCCAAGTTATATAGTTGTTTGTTAAATAATAAGTATTTTAACTTAAATTATATTTATTAAATTTTGGAATAATAGTTAAAATAATATACTTTAACTTGTTTCTTTTTTTGTATTTATATATGTATATCCTTCCCAATGATGGGTGTATTTGTATTCGTATTCTTATAGTTGTATATTTTTGCCATGTATTGGTGTCGTATTCCGGAGTGTATTTATACGTACCAGAATACGTATTTTCTTGTAATTGTTAAGTATTCTTACAATTAATTTTGTATTGAGTTTTTCGGAATAATATTTCTAGTAAAAAAATACATCAATATATATTTCCAAAATATATATTTTGAGGAATATTACTTAGAAAAATTATTTATAATTTTTCCTTTGGAAACAATATTTATAATTTCATGCAAGTCTCAAAAATAATATATTTCCAAGGCTAACTTAGAAAATACATACAAATCTATTTTCATCCAAAAATAATATATTTAATGTTTGTCTAAAAAAATATATATTTTTCTCAAAAATAGTATATCTCCTAATAATTCCAAGAAAATATATATTTTTACTTGTCAAAATAATATATTTTCTACTTGTCAAAAATTTGATATAAACTTGTAATAATTGTGGAAATCACATTTTCTTTCACTTGGTGTCCAAAATATTAGTTCCCAAAATATACTTATGAATAAATTTTCCGGAATATTTTGTAAGTTATATTCCCTTGTTCGGTTTCATCAATAATGTGGGTATTCTTTGTATATTTATTCCTTGGAAATTTTGGTAATATTTTGGATTGTAATTTTTTGGTATTTTGATGAGTTATATTATTTCAAGTCCTAAAATAATATAACTAATACACATAATATACAAATAATCACACACTTGATGACATCTAAATATATATTTCCTAAATACATATTTAGTCACTTTTATTTATAAAAACAACCTCCAATATTTGTAATTTTTGTAACAAAAAATATGGCAAACTTTATGTAAAAATTCATGGTTTAAAACACACTTGTAAATATTTGTTTAAAAATATTTTTCTAAGTGTTTAATTTTTAGAAAAATTTTGCCAAAGTTTCCCCTAAAAATGGAGGTTTCCGTGCCTTGAAGGCATATCATTTTCTTTTGTAAATCAACACAATCAATCCACAATCAACAATAAACAATTTATACTTACCAATTTTGCCAAAATCAAGCATAAACTACCACTTAATGAACTTGAAAATTTATAAAAATTTGTAGTAACTTACTAGTGTACTTAGTAAGTCTTGTTACCCTTAAAAAGTGTGGTTGATTCTTTAAAAACATCATTTTTAGAGAAGATGGTTCTTTACAACTTATAATCATATTTTCTAAAAATGTTTCTTCATGGATTTTTCTTGTTACACATGTGTTTCTTCATTTGTTTAACCTCTAAAAACATGGTTGATTTCTTAAGAAACAAGATTAAACAAACTTTGTTTTTTTAACTTGATTTCTTGAAAAATTACTCTTGAATTCTTAGATTTACAAGACTTACAACTCACTTTAATCATCATTTTATAAGAATACAATATATTCTTTCAAGTTCATGTCTTTCATGAGGATGATCTATTAACCTCTAACATGTTCATCCTCTCATCTTGCTAGATTGTGTTTTTAATCATGGTCTAGGAAGATCATATGATGATCTACATCATTTACATATGAAATCAACAATCAACAAGTAAATCAACACATAAACAACATGATTTCTTCATGATTTAAGCTTATCTTCAAGTTTCATTCTCTTGATTCTTAGTGTTCTTCAAGTTTATCATCATGTATCATTCTTTAACTACTTAAATAAGATGTAAAATGGAAAGATTAGTGTTCTTCCCACTAGCTCAAGGCTAGGGATGATCAAGAGAAGAAAAGGAGAGGATAAAAGCAAATGGTGAAGGTCCTTGAACTTCCGAAAGCTCCAAGCTTCCTTACTATGCTTCTAACACCCTTGTATATGTATGTATTTAGTGGAAGTTTGAAGGATGATGATGATGGAGTGGGGGTGGTGTTCGGCTGTGAGCCATGGGGAAGGGAAGGAGAAGATGGTATTGGTGATATAAAGATGTAAATGAAAAGTTTAGTCTTGTGGTTATACTTATAATATGTCAACACAAGTTTATCTAGTGTTTAGTAAAGTGGAAGCAAGATCAAATAAAATAACCATATAAAATCTAGGGTGGGCCATGCTTGTTGGACCGAAAATAGGTGGGGGGTATAGGTGTAGGTTGTAACTAAGTTAGATTGTTATGGTTAAAATTCAAGTGTATAGTTAGGTGTTTAGTTAGTGGATATTTATATAGTGTGTTATGATGTTCGGGGACCATAACTAGCTTGGTAATGTTAAAACGGTGCTTCTAGTGAAAATTGGTGTTTCGGGTAGTGTCCGGTTGTTTGGTTGGTTACCGGTTCGTTAAGGTGCTAAACTACTCAGTTTAGAGTGCTTTATGTTACCTTTTTATGACAGTTTCAATTCCCGACACTTAGGAAAGCATTCGGGACCATTTAACCATATTTCTGCATGATATTAGAATATTCAAATGCTGAATTTGCTGATTTTCTGCAGTTTATGTGAATTTTAGGCACTTTCCGGCACTTAAACTATCTCTAGGAAGGCAGTTTTGTGATCCTTACTTTCCTACATACTATACTAGTGTAATACTTGGTTTCTGGCTCATTATGTGTCTCAATACAGTGTCTGTCTATCTACTGAACTCCGTCAGCATTTTTTTTCGGATTTGTCTGATAACTGTTCTGCCGGTGTTTCGTGCATCATTCGAATCTACAAAGTTTGTATGCAGTAATGATATGTTATTTGCAATATATGATGCACATGTATGTATATGGTACTAATCAGAAAGCAATTCAAGTAATTAATTGTAATTTAGCACTGTCATTAAACACTAATCATTATTTAATAATTGTACGGATGCATGCAAATTGGCAGTTGTCACATTCTCCCCCTGTTAAGAAAATTCCGTCCTTGAAATTTAATCCACATTAACTCCTTAGGGTTACCATATACGTGTATGGATATGAATAATACCAAAGTGAATAACCACGAAACCTAATCAAAACTTATTCGAATCAGGTGAATCCATGGACATATTACAACAATCGAAACCCAACGGTTAAAAGGTATGTATTTCAGAACTTGATGTCAAAGGATACGAGACTTATAGATGTATAACCTGGTGTAACTTAGTTAACAGGGGTTCAACAAAAGAGGAGTTCTAACCAATAGAGTTCAAAAGGATCGTTTACAATATGCAAATGAGTTCTAGAAACAATAAAAGCTTCTAGATGAACTCAGACTCAGCAAGCTCAAAGGTAATTGTAACGTGAAGGTGATCTGTCAACTTTCGAACAAATAAATTAATATAATTAGTGCGTTAACCTTATTGAATCGCGAGAATACACCAAAAGGAAATACAATCGAATCTAATGTCTTAATTCGTAGTTGCATTAAGAATGTTTAAATGACAAGTCAAACAAACGTATGTGTAGTTTCGCGTGAAACGGTTGACCATGATTAGCACAAGCTAGAAGTTTCTACCGACACCACAAGGTGTCGTAATGACATAATTCAATAATAGCGGTGACCGAACAAGTTCACCATGTTTGAATTCAAATGAAAGTGTAATGAAGTAAACCTGAAAATTTTCAATTGAATATAAAACACCAAAGAACTACCGTTTCCGATCGAAGATGAAAAAGCAATAAATACTGCAAGGCATTCAATCGATAATGAAAGAACCGTTAGGGGGTACATTGGAATGTAAAATGAATTTATGTACCATTGTCTTAGCACACGATTGTGTTAAGACTGCTGTTAGGAAACTTTATTTGTAAGTATTGAAGGAAATCAGATTCAACTAGATCTATGAAGAAGATAACAGTCATGAAGATCACAACAACAAGAAGAAGATCGGATAGGACAACTGAAATGAGTAGCATCTACTTCAAAGTATCACAAGTTGATCAAGAGCTGAAAGATTATCAGATAAGGTCTTTCTGATGGAACTGATGATCTTTCTGATGAAATATCATCAGTTTCTGACGATTCTGATCATCAGATTTTCTGATGATTTGTTCACCAGAATTTTTGATGAAGTGGTTTATCAGAAATTCTGATGAATACCCCACTTGTCTAAAAATCAACTCTATCCTGCCACAATAACCGAAGCACTTGACATTATTGGATATCATGATTAAAAAGGCAACTTGAATGTTGGATTCACTGAATATGCCAAATTGCTACTTTATGCAGGACGTTTACACGAATAAACAAATGTTTATTCAAGTATTCAGCCTTCTATAAATAGAAGGCTCACCAAGCAGAAGACAATGAGTTAAGCTTAGCATTCAATACATACTACAAAACTCCATTGCCCTCTTACCCGCAGAATTCAAGATTCATTTGTAATAGATAATAATCTTACAATCACCTTGTAAAACATTTTGTTTCAAAGTGATATAAACTCTATAATTCTAAAGGTCTTGTTTCTTGAAATTCTGATTTCCATTTTCGCACAACTTTTTCACATCTACTTAAATCACTTGCCATATTACGTGAAAAGAAGTTTTTACGTCCAAACTGGGACCAAAAATTGGTATCAAAGTAGATTGAATAAATTATTTTCAAACGATCAATCGCTCATCTTCTTTTCTCTAAATATGGACAGCTTTCAATCATGGAATAATGCTTTTAACATTGGTTCTATATCTAAACCTCCGACTCTGGTCAGAGAGGAATACCCCCAATGGAAAATCAGGATGGTCAATTTCCTCAAATGTCATGACCTAGCTGTGTCTCAATCCATTGAAAGGGGTCCACATATACCAATGACTGAAATATCAGCTATTCCAGCAACTGACCAATCACCTGCAATCCCTGCCTCCCGAGCTCCCAAAAGTGAAATAAATTGGAGCCCGGAAGACAAGGAAAGGGTGGCTGGGGATGAAAGGTAAAAGTCACTTTTAATAATGGCTATCCCCAATGACATATTTTCACAAGTTGATGCATGTGCATCAGCTAAAGAAATATGAGATCAGTTGGAAAATCTTTGTGAAGGAGGAGAAAGGATGAAAAGAAACAAGAGAATAAACAACGTTTCCTCATTTGAGAGGTTCAAAAGTTTACCTAATGAAAGATTAAATGAAACATATCAAATATTTACAAAACTTTTGAACGAGCTAAAGAAATTTGGAATAAAAAAATCAAATGATGAAAGAAACATAAAATTTCTAGATGCTTTACCTAGAGAGTGGAGAAGTCTAACCATGACATTGTCATCAACCATAGAACTAGGTAATATGAGTCTTCATGACTTATACAGCATTCTGGTCCCTAGAGAGGAAGAAATAGTTGAAGAAACCATTCAAAGAGGGGGATCTTTAACTCTTATCTCAAACTCACAAAGAACACCACCTACCAATGATCCACAACCATCAGACAGTCAAAATCTTGAAATTTCTGATACATCATCAGATTTTTCATCTTTTGCTGAAGCAATAGCACTGCTCACCAAAACATTTGAGCGGAGGTTGAGGGGAGGAGGCCAAAGATACTAGAGAAGTGACAGAGGGAGGATGGGTGAAAGTTCTAAGGAAGAAGCAATAGCTGAAGTTATGTGTTACAAGTGCAAGCAGAGAGGTCACTATTCATCAGAATGCAAGACCAAGAAGCTGAAGGATGTTGCTTATTATGAGAAAAAGCTAGAAGAGGCAAAGAAGCAGCAACAAGTGTTGGTGCATATTTGTGACAACAGCTTAGATTTGGTCTTTGGATATCTTGTAATTAGTTAAACGATAAACGATTAGCGGGTTTAGCTTTGTATTAGTGAAATTATAGAGTTTAGGCTAAACAAAACCCAATTAGGGTGATGGGAGACGAAATGGGCTTTGCCCATGTAGGAAACCCTAGCCCATGTTGCAACCTTGTGTTATATAAACAAGGCTTTGCATTAGGGTTTAGGTTTATCAGCCAAAAACAGTTTTGAGAGGAATTTCGTGAGAGATACAAGTCTTAGACGAAATTGTTTGTGTTAGGGATCTTGATTGATTATAATAAGTTTGATAGATAATCAATAAAGATTGGGTTTGAATTGGAATTATGTTTCTACTTGTTTCTGTGACATTCTGATCAAGAGGATTCCGCACTCTTGATTGGATTGACGATTCTATGACGATCCGTACAAACCAGGGGACCTACAACATGTCACACCCCGACCACGTTGTCACACCCACTCGTAGCGGATGCGCGAGGTGTGATCTGATCGGTTCTCATTGCATAACAATATAAGTGAACATACTAAATGAATAAAAACAAGCTCCAATGCCATTACCATAATCGTTTCAAAAGAACGCAACATAAGTTAAATGTATTGGTTACAAACCATCAAATGAAAATAAGTTTTCATTGTTTTATACATCAAAATGTAAGTCTTAAAATGTCAAGGCTTTGACCACTGTATCATCGCAAAGAGGCGGTCCCTATAGTTTGCATTCCATACTACATAGGCTTTGATCATCCAAAGTAGAGAAATTCCTTTGTCGTACTTGTCCATGTGACGAATATGGTAATAGTGCTTGAGCCTCATGAGCTCCAACAAGATCACTGAGATCTTCATAGATGTCGAATTGAATGCAATGAGGAAGTTGTAGCATGGCTCATGTAATACTACACCTTTTGGATAAGACAAATGCCAAAATGACAGAATTTATTGTATTCATTTCCAATAAATAAGATAAGGTGTCATAGACACAAAAGAACCAACTCATGTACAAAAATTCTAGAATGTTGAGGAAAGATCCTCCATGAGTGGTTAACAAGTTTTGTTTGTTTAGATGACTAGTCTCGAACAACTCGTGTTGTAGATAGAATGTTAGGTGCGAACAATATGTATCATCTTCCTGTATTGTATCGTAGGGTGTTATAGTAATCATCTCGGTTAGTGTTCTATTGGATAGAAAATACTGAATTTTAAGTAACAACTTAAAATTATTGAATGAATAGTGATCATTAGCTTGACCCGCAGAGTCCACCAGGATTTCCATGTACTACAACTTGTAATTACGTGGGCCCCCGTAATAATAAATTGTCTTGCATGGTCACCCTAGCATTCTCTCGTTCAAAGCAGAAAATCAGTCAGAGAGAGGACACTTTTGTCTATGTTTAACACAGGAGGGAACTTCATGATAGTTCATGTGTCAACGTCCGTTGTCATTAATCGGAATGACACGACGTTAGATGAAATAAAAATAGAGAGATTTTGTAAAAATAACAACTGGAGGGGCACCTTTAAGATGAGTAATTCATATTCCTTGTCTGGACAAGTGTGTCATCAATCGTGATTTGTAAGAGTTATAGGGACCTCGTCCCACTAATGGAGTTGTTGTCCAAGGCTACCACCTCCACCTCATCGTCACTACTGAATTCATGCATCTCAGCATCCGTGAGAAAGCAACCATCTTCCACGGGATCAATGCTTTATGGTCTTACTTAGGAACCACGTTCTCCATAAGCTCCGCAATAGATGTGAGGTCGATATTCTCATGGAAGATGTATTGTAAAAAATATGTTATGTTCTGAAATAGAGTATCATGTCTTGTGTAAAAGATGGTGTGTCTTAAGGATGTTATGCGTGTTAAGGATGACAATGGAATTCGAAGTCGAAGGCATTTTGTTCTTGCCAAATATTTTGTACAACACATATATGAATAACTTATATGTATAATCATGTAAAAATCCTATCAATCAAGGATTTCTATCTTGTATAAGCTGAACTTGTAAACTGTTTATAATGCGTAAATTGATAATGTAATGTGTTGTAGGCACATAGTCTGTTAATGTAATGTGTCTATTTCTCATAGACTTCACCCATGGAAATGTCCTCGGTTGATTTATGTGAAGTGAATTTTTGTTATATTGGACCTTAAAAAATGTTTATGCAATGAAAACCTCTTGTTCTTGTATAAATTGTTTTCGTGAGAGGTCCCTAGTGATTGTAGACAAGACTCAAGAAAGAATCCTGGTTCACTACAATCGATGCTCTGATACCAATCTATCACACCCGCTCGTAGCGGAAGCACGAGGTGTGATCTGATCGGTTCTCATTGCATAACAATATAAGTGAACATAATTAATGAATAAAAACAAGCTCCAATGCCATTGTCATAATCGTTTCAAAAGAACGCAACATAAGTTAAATGTATTGGTTACAAATCATCAAATGAAAATAAGTTTTCATTGTTTTATACATCAAAATGTAAGTCTCAAAATGTCAAGGCTTTAACCACTATATCATCGCAAAGAGGCGGTATATAACGGGCAAACCCTTCAAATGGTGGCATGGAGTCTTGATACTTGCTTTCCTTGACTGAAATGTGTTGATGCACAAGAATGTCTGTTGACTTCATCTTCATCAAGTCTTAAATCAAGAAAGTTATTATTGGAGCTTAAATGTCAAATTAGGGTTTAATTAGTGTTTTAGGAAGTGATTTAGAGGGTTCCGTTTGAAATGAAAGTTTGAATGAGGGTTCCGTTTGAAATAGAGGGTTCCGTTTGAAATGAAAGTTTGAAACATTATGTTAAGTTTCAAACGGAAGGGTCTAGGTCTATAAATAGAAGTGTGTGTGTCACATTTCAAACGGAACCGTACGAAACAGTAGGGAGGTGCTGCCGGATTTGTTTTAGAAAATATTGTACAAGCACGTAAATCAATCAGAAAAGAAAGATTAAAGGATACAAGCTGTTTTGGACGTTATGTGCATTGATTCCGCCTTTACACATGATGTTGAACTACCTTAACTGACTTTCAGGGTCACGTACACGATCCAACAAAATGTCTGCATGGTCAACTAATTTCCTGAAATACATGTTAAGTTTGAAAACATCAACAAAAGTTGGCGAGTTCTTGCAGTTTAGTTGTATGAGATGTATCTGTAAAATGTGAGTTGTATAAAATGTATCTGTAAAATGTGAGTTGTATAAAATGTATCTCATAAAATGTGAGTTGTATAAAATGTATCCATAAAATGTGAGTTGTATAAAATGTATCTGTATGTAATGATGTAGTATGTAAAGCGTCAATGAAATCGTTGATCATTAATGTTTCATGAGGACATTAATATGTGTGACGAATTAGGAAGCAATCCAAAACTAGACGATTTCATGTCGACTACTATCGACTGGGACACAAACGCACCCTTCTGTGTGGGTCCACGGCCAAGAGTGGGGCTCGCCAAAACCCATTAGATCTAACCCTCTGTACCTAGGTCCAAACTGGATTAATGGTGCTTAGATGTATGACCCTAATCGCACATGATCTAAGGTGTTTCATTCCATGACTTAACACACAATTGAACATGTATTTTCCCATATAGTTGTAAAGTTGTAAAGCATTTAAAATGAATAGGGGACATGAACTCACAGAATTGCGTCCGCGAATGGTAAGTAACTATGATCTGACGTACGGTCGTCCTGAATAGTGTCACGACCTACAAACGTTCTATATGTGTTAGACACTTTGGTCATGTAATGACTTGAGTACAAGTCTTTTATCTTGAATATGTGTTAAGACTTGTATGTCTTTGTTATTCGTTGAAAAGTGTCTTAGATGTATTAACTGATAACTGTTTAGTGTATATATTTCGCCAAAAACATATTCTTGTATCTCGTGAGTTGTATCGTAGTTGTATAAATGTGTTTTCACCAAGTGTTAGATGATGTGAAAGTGCGTATCGTTCCACGTATAGGAGTACGTATGTCCGCGTGTTTGTTATATGTGATCTTGTATTCTTAGAATATATATACTTATATATTCTAAGATATGTTTCATAAAAATATATATGTTATACTTGGTAAAAGGAATAGGAAATATCTTAAAAATAATCTATTTTTAAGATTAGTTCTAAAAATATATTTTTAGTCTTTCACTAAAACAATATATTTTAGATGGTAAGAAATATATATGTATGTTTATATATTTCAAAAACAATACCTTTTTAATATAAACCATAAGTAACATATTTTGTATATTGTAGAAAATATATGGTTACTTATTCGGTTTAGAAAATGTAGTTTATCAAGTCGCCGATATATTGTGTATTTATAGTCCGTAATACTTATATAGTCCGTATAGTTGTTCGTAAGTCCGATTTGTCCATAAGTTGTGTCTGAAGGCTCGGAACGTTCGTAAGTTGTTTTTAAGGTGTATTTTCGTGTAGTCTTGTAAGACTTTAGTTGTAATGTGTCTTGTGTTTATTTGTATCATCGTATTCAAGTTACTAGTTTTCAAGTATATAACTAATACAAACAAATAACCCTTAGCACATAAGTTGTTACGATAACTAAATATATATTTTCTCAAAAATATATATTCATATCAATTTTTGCTTTTATAAAAAACTATTCTTTAAAAATCTTTTTAATCTAATAAATATTTTGTCAAAAATAATAGTTTTTTATAACTTATGATTTTTTTAAGAAAAATGGCCATATTTCCTTTGAAATATATGCTTTGCCATGTTTATATAAAACATATCTTTTTCTTATAAAATCACCTATAATCTTCTCATATTTTTCTTAACAAAAACATATGAGATTTATATCAAAATCTTAACAAGATGAAATCAATAACATGTAGGGTTTTGGTATGATCATAACATAAGTTAACTAGTTCAAAATCCATGATTTAATTCTTGTTTTAACAAACTTTTTTATAAAAACCCATCTTGTATGTCTCTTTTTATAACTTCGTAAAAGTATTATTTAAAGTGAAAAAACCTCTTATACTTTAACAAAATCCAAGATTATGATCATCCATCTAAACATTTATGTTTAACAAAACCCTTAAACATCAACTTGTATACTTGTTAGATTATGGGGCTGTTTGGCTAAGCTTTTCAAAATGACTTATTTGCTTATTTGCATTCTGAAAAGCAAATAAGCAAATAAGTCATTTTGAAAAGCTACATTTTAAAGCTTTTCAAAACAGCTTATTGACTTATTTGCTTTTCAGAAAAGCAAATAAGCAAATAAGTCATTTTGAAAAGCTTAGCCAAACAGCCCCTATGATTTTAAACATCATCTAACAAGTTATTCATATGCTAATCATCAAAACTAGATCAAATATGCAAGTATTCATCCTTAAATCACAACATAAACACACTTTTATATCATGATTATTATTTTGCTTCTTTGTATTTTCATATTATTCTTTATGATTATTTAGTTTATTACATGTTCTCTAACCAAATAATACATAAATGAGTATGAAAAAGGGATTTTAGAAGCTTACTTTTAGCACTAATGGCTAGGGATGATCTTGATTATGATTTAAAGAAAAGAAAAGTTGTTGATCTTGGGGTTTTGAAAGCTTTGGAATGGATGGAAAGGCTAGCTTCTTCTTGTTGTTGCTTTAGATCACCTTAAGTATCTTCAAGCTCCATCTTGATCATCAAAGAAGGCTTGAAAGGTGAAATGTTTTTGATGGTGTTCTTGGATAATATATGAATGTTGAGAGAGTTTCTTAAGTGTGTGAAAAAGATGGGGAAAAATGAGATGAAATGCTTAGAGGATTATGAATTAAAGTGTTATAAGCCTTCACCATGCTTTACCACTAGGCCCACTTGTGTAACCACTTGCATCCAAAGGTAACTAGTAAGATATTTGTGGAGAAATGGTAAAAAAAGTGGGTCCCACATGTGGTTGTAACCGTGAATGAAGGGGGGTGGGGGTACCCTTGCCTTGTGAATTTGTTTCATGACTTTCCTTGTTAAAAAGTGTTAGGATTATTGAGGTGTTTTTCTAGTAGTTTCGATTCATTGTTTAAACTGTTTCAAATGTATTCAATAAAAATGAATCATGTGCATCCTAAGTAAGTATTCCATGAGTATTCTAAGTGTATGTCACGAAATACGTAGTTCGGGTGTTCAAAATGCATAAAAATGTGGCTAAAAATGAGTACTTTAAGTGTAAGAAAGTTACCGAAAAGTGGCAGTTGTCACACACGTAAAACAACAAATCGTGGCGGAAACATCGGGGAGTGTCGTAACAAAATCATTGTTTCACAACCATGGATTTAATAGTTTTGTTTTATTGAATTATTGAACTCATTGTTTTATTACAAATCAGATAAGTACAAATATTGTCTTTCAAGTTTTAAAGTCGCTAAGGCACGAGTCCATCCTATGTATAGCATGCATCAACAATCATCACATAACAGCACCTTAAACATATATAAAAATAGGTACGTCAGCATAATATTGCTTGTGAGATACATAGGTTTTATTAAATTAGGATTCATGACTTATAAGTTTCAAAGAATGTTTAACAAAAAGTAGTCGTGAATCTTATAAAAATGCTTTCTTTTATGAATCATGCGAATATTGATAAGAAATCAGATGTTATAAAAGAATAATGCATAGATAATTAAATAACTAAGTAAAATGAGTTTGTATAAAATATGTGGTTTGTAAAACAATGTTTTGATTAAAAGGTTTGTAGTATATATAAAAATATACCTTGGTTTTAAGAAAGTCAAATAAGTAATATATTAAAATATATTTTAGTTCCAAAATAGTTAAACAGATAGTATTTCAAATATACTTTAGTTGTCAAAATAATAGTTTTCAGTAGTATATCATAAGTATACCTCGGTTTTATAAATAACATATTAAACTATGCTTTGGTTTTGTAAATAACATATCAAATTATGTTTTAGTAATTAACAAAATATATGTTGATTTTTTACATAGTATATCAAATATACCTTGGTAAACAATATCACATATGAGAGCATATCAAACCATACTTTGGAAGTATAACAAAATATACAAAAAAAAATGTGATTTAGAATTCATTCAAACCTTATTTTATCAAGCTACACCTTAGAGACTATAGAAATACCACAAAGGCAATTCCTATTTGGATAAAATTTGGTTTCTGACATTCCATACAACAGAAATTGGGTGTCTAGTCCTATAGCGCTATATCATACTACCAATCGGTCTGGTGAATCTATAAAATAAGTACAATCGAACAATTAATTTTATAATCTTTGAGAAATTAGTGTTTAAACCATAAATAATCATTCAGTTTGTCAAAAGATAAGTACTAACATGTATAATCAATTTATACTTTGAAATCATGAACATAACAAATAGGTACACATGTTTCACCCCAAAACATTGAAAACAGTAAAAGAGGGGACTATGTACTCACTTGAGAATGCTTAGAAGTCTTGAATAACGACCAAGCAAAGCTAGAGGGATCACGGAATCAAACGGCACCTAATATAGGTAACTAAGTAAATAAACCGGACCTAAATCGGAACCTATCCTAAGTGCTTATGACCCATTACGACCCGTTTAGGTAGCTTACGCTACTTTAACGCGTCGTTCTCGTAAAATGCATTCGAACCGCCTAACTAGTCCTATGACAAGTATTACATGCCTTAACATGTCTAATAATGTTGCCTAATCAGTTTAGATGTCAAAATTTAGGTTACATATGCTTAAAATGAATTTATGCGTAAAAAGGGCATTTTGGTCATTTACCTAAGGCATATAAACTACCTATCATACAACTACTTAAACGAAGTGACCATAAGGTATAACCTTGGAAGGTTATTCCCTATACAACTATGGCCACAAAACATGTTTTTTCAGATCATAATGACCGACCAAACGGGTCGGGTTCGAAAGTCTAAGCGGTTGTTTAGACCGCTTATCTTACGACCCTATATAAGCACAAAACTAAAAGTGACGAGTTAAACATGTTTAACGAAGTTAGAAAACAAGTTTGATATCAAAACAAAGGGTTTTGATACCCAATAAAAGTTTGGTTGCAAAATACGCAAGAATACGCATTTTGACCGAAACTATGACTCGTCACTACGCCTAAATAACGTGGTGATCAGTAGGTATAGTCACAAAGGACTATGACCATCGTGATTACGCTCACGTTGCGAAGTTCAAACGAACTTCGTTTTGACCATAACCTGGTCAAAGCAGAAAGTCAAACACAGTTTGACTTTTACGCTTAAAAACGCTTAAAAGCACGAAAGAATACTTACAAAGGGTACAGGCTAAGAGATTTGATCCAAACATTCTCGGGTATGAAGCTTTGAGCTTCAACTTAGAGAAAATTCAGATCAAGGTGTGAGGAACAAGTGAAATGGAAGTGGGTATTTATAGAAAATCAAGAACCATTAGGATCGTTCATCGATAAACGAGCTTCGATCTTGGTCTTCCAAGTGGGCACAAGGTTTTCTAAACCATGGGAATACTTAAAACCATCAAATACCAACCCAATGTATTGAGAATTTTACATAAAAGCCCCTAAAAATCGATCTAGTTGCTGAATTAACTAATCTGCCCAGATCAGTCTCTGGCGACCCGCGAGAGGCCTGTCGCACCCCACCAGAGACCAAAATGGCAGAAAGTCAAAATTGGCCCCTGCAAGTGCATAACTTGATTTTTGATGCATTTTTGGTACGTTTAAGCACCGTTAACCCCATTCAAGGCGCTATAATGAAGTTAAAGTATAGGGAACATAAAACATGCTAAAAAATATCTCGGATGTTGGTTTGTTTGGCCGTAAAATTGCGTTGTTCGGTTAATTACGACGAAACACGAACGGACGCGAAAAGCTATCCAAATTACGCGACGAATGGAATTTTATCATGGCAATCACTAAAATAAAATATTTTAATGATTACATAAATTTTTGGATATCCGGATATATTCAGAACATAAGATATGATCGAAAATGCAAACTTATGCACTTTTTGACGCTTTTAGTCCCTATTGATCAAAAAGTTTATTTTTGCGCACCAAACACCTCAAAGCCTATTTCTAAGCTATGTAAAGGATATTTAGGGCATATTTAACTTATGATCAAGGTCCAGAATGTTTGTTACTATACAAATCGGTATAGTTTCGCAGTTTGACGCAAACAGTCCCTGCGATCGAACAAACTTGATTTCGACACACCAAACCACCCAAAACATATTTCTAAGTTATGTAAGGGTTTTTAAGGTATGTTAGGCCTATGTCACTATTCCGGAGTGTAACACCTCGTAAAATCACGACCAATATAATAAAGACACGTGTCATGGATTCTAAACATGTTATAAAACCGGATCATGATTAAAAAGGATATATGAAGAAATTAAAAGTGTCAACATGTTAATTATTACCTCTGAGTGACCTTTTAACATTTTTCAACTTTAGTAAAATATAAATTACATTCCGATAAAAATCTGATTAAGATTTCATGGGTATCCGGTTAAATCATGTAATGAATAATACAATATTCAAATCCAAGGATTTGGAATCCCATGTGCAAAATCGACCATTTTCATTGAATAACCTCTTTTTACAAGTCTCCAAGGCAACCAATGCATGACAATGCATTCTTAGCAATGCAGACCTGATCATATGGGCCTTTACTGCTGTTAATGACCAGAGATTCAAGGTATTATAGGTTGCAAGGTCAAATGCCAAAAGTTCTAAAATTTTTTGTCTTCTGACCAAGTCTTACAAACCGCAAAGAGACCACCTTACGGACCGTAAGGTGGCTGATCTGGGCGATAAAAATTAAAAAGCGGATACGGACCGTAAGGCCCTAAACTTACGGTCCGTAAGATGTGTAACTGGGCAGAAAAATGGACAGCTGCCTCTCCATCCAATTCCACCACCTTAGGAAGCATGTTTTCGAATTCAGGGACTGAGCCAACAGTATTACATGCATAGGGGACACCTGGGATCTTCAGAAATCAGTTATAGGCTTGTGTTTAATGATCTTGTGAATTTTGAAATCCTATATAAGACCCCATGTTGCAACACTTGAAATTGCTCACTTTGAAATCATTTCAAAACCCATCCTCTGGAGCTCTCTGGACATCAAGAAGTTTTCTTCAGTTCCATTTTTGTGCTAAGAGATCTAGTAAGCATTCTTAGCCTCACTTGTTCATGTTTTATTAGTCTAATGACCGAAAGTCAAAGCCGTCATAATTAAGCTTTGACTTCGTGATTAATCACTAATGGTCCAGCCATTATTCGAATTGAAAGTGGCTATGAGTTGGTAATTATGTGGGTAATAATTCCTTAAAAGGGCACCCTCTGATTATCACTCTAACTTGGTCAATTGTCGGGTCAAACTTCATATTAAAAAACGTCAACAGAAAGCTATTTTGCAAATAAATTCATAACGAGCAATGCAGAGGTTATGGAACATGTTTTAACATTAAAATAACTTAGTAAATAATGTAAGAACGTGTCTAAGCATGTTCAACCCGACAATTCCGAGTTTAGGCTCGGTTCGGAACCAAAAGTCGCAAAAGAAGACTTTTGCTTTGACTTTCAGTTCTGACCCAATTTAACTTGTTTTAGATTTGCCTTAGGGTTCCATTAGGACCATGTTACATGTTAGTATAACCCTCTGATTTTATACAATGTGGTTCCTTTGTAATCCTAGTTCATTGCATGTTTCCGTTAAGTGCCTAAAATTGACCATTATGCCCTTTTGACATTAAAACGAGACTTTTGAAAATGTGAGAGGACAAAAACCTTTATTACTGATTTATAAACATGTCCTAAAAATTGGACATCAGTTTGAGGTCTAAATTAGGAGTTATGCTCAATATCGTTATTTGAAAGGTTTTTATTAATTACACGGCGTATTTAGCATGAAGCCTATTTAAACCCAAATTTCGACACCAAACTTTTTACCCACTAATGTAATATAATATTTTGGGATTTTTGAAGATTTTTATTTATTTTTAAACTGATCATAACATAGGGTTCTTGTTTTGATTCGGTAATTGACGGTTATACCCTTTTTGATAATAAAATGAGTTTTACATAACATTTTGATACCAAACCTTTTGCTACTAATTTTATATGTTAAATAAAATATTTTAAGCCTTCTGGACTGATAAAAATCTCAGCTTTCCTTATATAACCTTAAAATCGCCTAAAACCGACTTTTTACGCGTTATAAACGCATAGTATGGTTTAAAACTATTTTTGACATATAATACTTAATACCTACTGATGTTTTAAATAAATTTTAATTCTTTAACAGTAAGCAAAAGTTTTGAACTCAGATTTCCAGATTTGGTCTTTAAACCTTATGAGAAATGACCAAAATTCCCCTACGGTGCATAGTTTGGTTAAAAATGATAATTTTCACATATATGCAATACCCTACTAATACGACTTACAAAAATAAATATTTTTACTGATCATTTTAGACCAGAACCACAGATTATTATTTAATCTCTTTTATAAGCTTTAAAATGACCAAAATACCCCTACGGGGCATAAATTAATTTTAAATTCGATTTGGGCATAATGGAAGGTATCCTACTGATATGACAACATATTTAAGGCATGTTAACTTGTGAAACCTGCAGATGACTTTTTTGGTTACCTGTTATGCACTTTTCGCGTTCGGTACGGTTTATGTGACTAGTTTGCATAAATTGACCAAAACGGGTCAAACCTTATCATTTTTACCTCAAAATCCAGAATGTGTTTAGTTTACCCATATTATACAAGTTTTCATACCTGTCGGGTCTAAACCACATTCAAATCCGGTCTTCGCTTAATCTTGCGTTTTGAACCGTATATCTTCCTTTAAAACTATCCGGTCTAAGTTTAAGCTTAATTAAGACCCGTTAGGAATCTAATAGGTTATTAATACCTTCGTTCTAGATTTAGGAGCCCAATAAAAGATATTGCACTTGCTGATTGTATACGGCTGGGATAAATTTGTATAATTTGCTTAGGTAAATACTTTTAACTTATTTTCCCTTATATGGGCTTGGGGTACGGTATATAAAATACCGCTTGGCCGGGTATTGAATTTTTAATCATATGAACGTTAAATCATTGAGATAACCCGTTTAATCTGTTTTGTTTGTTTTAAGCCTTTGAGGTGTTAATGACCATGTCCTGGATATCCTCGGCTCATTCATTGAAATGGCCACGACTTAACCACGGGGTGTAGGCATACACCTGCCGGTGCGTATGTAAAACAATATGTCCGCTTGCTTGAGAATAACTCGTCGTGGGTTTATTTATGTGGTGTGTCTATTAATCTTTAACCCGGTTTTCAACCCGGGCTACTGAACGTATAATAAACATATAATTCTTTTACAAGATTATTTTTAAATAATTATCCCAAGTTATAAAAGATTATTTTTGCCTTGTGCATTTAAATCAATTTTCTTTAACATTTTTCAAAATGAGTCGGTTAATTGTATTTACCAGTGAAAACTGACGTATTTCTCAAAAAGGTTAAGTGTAGGTACTAATCGAAATGGGCTGGCTACTCCTAGCATCAATAAAGAGTCTTGCAAGCTTAGATGTTAAAAATCTGTTGGACAATGTTTCTTTTATCTTTGATCCGCCTGTGGATCTCTTTACAACCGTTTTGTATTAATTGATATTATTTTCAATCGGTTTGTAATGCTATTATCTTTTAGACTTCCGCTATGTATTAAACTGTTATAAATTGACTATGATGATATCAACTACGTCACGATACTCCCCACCGGGCCCACCGGTAATACGTGGAAATATCAGGGTGTGACAAGTTGGTATCAGAGCCAACATTGAGTGAATTAAACACTAGCATTTTTGTGTTTAATCTCAATGACACAGTTTGCACATTCCTCGACTTCCGAGTCTAGACAAAGAACTTAGGACTAATCCTAATTTATTTTATCCTTTATTGTTTTTCCTTTGTTGTTTCTTTTGTTTGTTTTGACAGGATCTACAAAATGCCACCAAGGTTCGGAAGAGGAGGACGAGGAAAGGGGCCACTCAACGCCCCCAACAATCACGAGGCCGGAGCTTCCCACCGGCGAACTCCTGTTGGTGCATAAATGTCTGTTAACTTCGTCTTTATAGAGTCTTGTATCTAGATAGGATAAACCAGTGCTCAGCTTGTTAGAAATTAGGTTTTGGATGTCAGAGGGGTATTTCGCACGAAATAGCAAGGGCTATTTCGTACGAAATCAACACCACTATAAATACCTGAGCAGCTGATTCATTTGTAACGTTAGAGATTTCAGAGCCGAGATGCTATCCATTTGTCAAACGATCTGTAAAGCTTTGAAATTAGTAATAAGAAGATAATTAGGCAAAATCAAGCTGTATCAAGTTAGAATCATTGATTCCGCCTTTGATTCTGATTAAGAACTCTTTTGATTGACTCATTCGGGTCATACGACGATCCAACAAGTGGTAACAGATCTCAGGACGAAGAGTTCATACCAATTCAGCTTGTTTTCATCAGAATTTCTCACTTCTACTCATTCTTTTCAAAATTAAACAAGATTTTACGGTTAAAATGGCTTAAATTTCACATATATCACGTAAAACATAGTGTTAACTAATCCTTGAAAGAATTGGATCTAAAATCAACCAAAAACCAGATCAATTGGACAAAAACTTAGCCAACAGTGCTGACGTCATCTGTATTCCGCACGAAAACAACATCTTATTTCGCACGGAATCAACTTTGAGGAGCTCTATTTCGCACGAAATCAACATCTGGACCTCATTTCGTACAAAATTCACATTGATTTCGTACGAAAGTCGCTATTTCGCACCAAAAGTGTCTATTTCGTTTGAAGAGGGTGTTTTCGTTTGGCTATTTCGCACGAAATAGTCATTTCGTGTGAAAGCTCATTTCGTGTGTAGACTATTTCGTTTGAAACCGGTATTTCGAGTGAAAGCTTATTTCGCGTGAAGTCATTTCGCTTGAAGAAAGATCTATTTCGCTTGGATCTATTTCGTTTGAAATTGTTTTCTAAAATTCAAAAAAATTTTAAGTGTTTGTTGATTGTTTGAGGTACTTGAAAGATGGATGAGTTTATGAATCCGTTCAGTGACATCTTTGCTTACACTAGCAGTTCTGGAAACAATGGAGACAACACATCAAGTAACACAAATGAAAATACTCTACCATCGAGTGCAAAGAAAACCATTGCTGATTCCTTAAGTGTTGATAGTGCATATGGAACATACAACAAACCGCCCAAGCTAATGGCGATAGAGGAATACAATAGATGGGCTAGTCGGTTTGAAGAATGGCTGAAAGGTTTTGCATACCTAAGCTAGAAGAGTTTGAAAAATGGTTTTGATATGGGAAGAACAGATTATTAAAATATAGAAGAGAATCAAATATAAAGATTTGTTGCTGAACAAAAATGCATCGACTTACTTCATCAATCTGTAAGGGATGACATTATATCATTGATCGAGTACAAAGATTCCATAAATCTTTGGGAGAAACTGAAAATAAAATGTGTGGGTAGTGCTGAAATTGTTAAAAACAAAAAGAAGTTGTTAAGAAAAGAATTTGATTTTTTTGGGTGTTTGAAAAACGAATCTGTGACAAAGATGATTGAAAGATTTGGTCATTTGAAGATGGAACTTGCAAGACATGGAATTGTGTATACTCAGGAAGAATTAGTTGATAAACTGTTTGATTCACTGCCTGATGAGAAAGACTGGCAGTACTTTGCTTTGATGCTGAAGAACACAGTAAAGTCGGAGGATCTGACAGTTGATCTGTTATTCTAAAGATTGGAGAGTCATGAATTGGAGATCAGGAAAACCAACAAAGTCAACAACTCCTCATATCAGCAAAATGTTGAATTGTATTATCGAGGAAGTATGATCCCAAAAACTGTATCACCGAAAACTGCATTTTCAGCAGAAAATTCAAACACAGTGAATCAAGAAACTCCAAGCAGTGGTTATAATGGAGGTTCATCTTCAACTGCTCAAAGTTAATCAGTTCCGAAGAATTTGTTTCAGTGCAACATTTCCGAGGATCTCAAGAATGCACATAATTTCAGTGAAGAATCCGCCAAGCATCAAATGGTGTTTTTGGCATCTGTCTTAGAATCTTACGAAAGCCTTGTTGCAGGAAAGATCGGAAACACTAACCTCACCAAGGAAGATTATGATCAGATCGACCCAGAGGAGATGGAGTTGATTGATATCAGGTGGTGTATGGCGAGTGCGGTTAGGAGAGCGCAAAGATTCATGGAGATTACCGGTAGACATTCTATTGGTGGACCTTCAGCACAGCTAGGGTTTGATAAATCAAAGGTCACGTGCTTTAAATGTAAACAAAAAGGTCATTTTAAACGTGAATGTCGAAATGCTTCTGCAGATGAAACGGCAAATCCTTTTCGAGTAGATTATTACAAAAGAGCAATTTATCATCAAAACAAATCTGAACCCCCTAGAATGAAGCATATAGAAGAAGCTCCAAAAGAAATGTCCAGAGCATTAGCTGTTATTCATGATGATGAGGGATATGATTGGAGTGAAGTGTTACCAGAAGAAGACGCAGTGGGATATGCTTTCACAGCAAAGATTGTTCCTTTTAAAGATTCCAGAACAGAAGAAGTGAAATACATCAACAGAAAGATGCAAGCTCAATACATGAAGAGTAAAATCTATCAAACATGGAAAGAAGCAAAAAGGGCGAATAGATGGGATGGTAATAGAGAATGTTACCTAGATTCCAACGGAAACATAGCTGTTGATCCAGATTCTGTCAGTGTTGAGACTCTCACCGAGCAAATTGCTGAAGAAGAAGAAGAAGAAGCAAGACAACGAATGTGGTGGGGAGGAGGAGAAGCTGAAGAAAAAGAAAAAGAGTCGCAACCAAAGAAAGTTGATGATGGGATTATTGACACGTCAAAAGAATTCACCGCAGAAAACTTGAAGCAAATGGCTGACAAAGTGCCTGCAGCAAAAAAGTTAGAGGTAGACTCTAAGTCTGGAACTGAGTCTAAAAGCAAGGTCATTCCAAATGATTCAACCAATGAGTCAGGTAAGAAAGCTAAAATTGAGAGTGACTGCAAAAATTGCATGAAAGACTGCAAGGTTTGTAGTACAATTGCTTATCTCAGCGGTAAAAAGACCGAAGAACTGACAGGAAGAGTCAGAGATGTTGAAGATCAGATCTTAAACCGTGACAAAATGTTAAAAGCTTCAAATGATCGATTAAAAGAATTGACTGAAAAAATTGAAAATGATAAAATAGACGTAGAAAGAATTAGGAAAGAAAACAAAAGGTTAATTCATGAAAATCGTCAACTCTCAGAAAATTTTGAGAAGCTAAAACAAACGGTAAAAGATTCTGATGAAAGAAATGGTAAAACAAACAAAGAAAATGTGCAGCTGTCAGGAGTTCTTAGTGTTAAAGAAGAGCAAATCAACCAACAGTTGGATGAGATTGCTAAGCTGAAGCTTCAGTTTCAGGAAGCTAAGATTGAGAATGGACGCATCAATCTAAAACTGAACAGTTACAACTCCGCAAGTTTTGTTCTTCAACATATCGTTCCTAAACCAATTGGGAAGAACAAAGCTAGCGAAGATGTTTATTCGGACGGAACTGGGGTTGGGTATCATCAGGTTCCGCCACCAGTGTTAAATAATTTTTCAAAGAAAAAGTCCGGGTTGGTTAATGATGAAGACACAAATAAGGTTAAACTTCTAGAATCAATTGATGTTACATTCAATTCATCATCCGATGAGGACATTGTTCAGTTTGAAATTGTTAAAAGCATGGCTGAAAATGTTTTGAAATCTGAAAGTGATTCAACTGAGGATGAAGAATGTTTCTTGGACAAATATATTCCAAAATCAACATCCAAAAACAACTTAAATGATGAACCTAATCTTGTGATATACAAGATGTCGGGATCTGATAAGTTGTATTCAGATTTTGAATTTCCGTTGGAAAATATGAATGTTGACAAATTGAAAAATGTTTTTAAACTAGTTGAGATTGATATGTCTGAGATCGAAGGTTTGAAACGTACAAAGAGGCATTTGAACTTTGAAAAAGATAAGTCTTATTATAAGAAACCTGTTGTACCACCGCGTTTTTCTAACAACTATCAAAACAGATGGTCGGGTGGTTATAAGGGTGGTAAGAATTATCAAAGAAGAAATTTTGAAAACAAGAAGTTTGTTGAGAAAAAGGTGTTTGTAAAAAGCTCGAGTTCTCATTCCGAGCAAGAATCTGAGATTCTTTCAAAATCAAATGAAGAATTTTTTGAAGAAAAGGTCTCACAGCCTCAGACCGAAGGCACAAGTCGGGTAGTTGATACTCGTACATGCTTTAAGTGCAACAAAGTTGGACACATTGGATGGAAGTTCACCAGCTTAAAGCCTAAGTCTGAAGTTGTTGAGAGTTAGAAAAGGAAAGTTGATGCAAAAGGCAAAGCTCCAATGACTGTTGAGAAGAAAGTTTCGAAAAATGAAAACACAAAAATCAAAACTGAATCCGTAAAGAATGTGGTAACTAAAACTGACAAATTTTACAAATAGGTTGCTTCGCCTCAACAAGCATGGAAACCAAAATCAGTTGGAAAGAAATCAAGTTCTTCAAAACCAAAGGTTTCTGAGATGGAAAACCAATCATCCTCTACCACTTCAGGAAAGATGAATGTTCCTTTGGATTACTATGAGAAACTTGAGAAACAAGAGTCTACTACTTCTGAAAAGAAGTATGTACCAAAGAAAGACCAATCTTCTGGTCAACCTCCTAAAAAAGATTTCTTTTTATACAAAGAGGTTGAGATTGGGTCTGAGGAGAGCTTAAAGATGAATGACAAGAATTTTACGCCACTTTACACTGCTAAAACTCACCTCAAAGTCAAGCTACCTGAGTCAAAAGAGGCTTGGGTGGCATCAAAATCTAACTAAGTGTTTGTGATATGTGCAGGAGTTTCCAAGATCCGTTTCACGATGGATTATGGATAGTGGAGCTTCTCGGCACATGACGGGGAAGAAGACCCTACTGTACGATGTTCGAGGGTTTAATGGAGGATATGTGGGTTTTACAGGCAATCAAGGTGGTCGAATTGTTGGTGAAGGAACTTTATCAAATGGTATTGTCACGTTTGAAAGAGTAAACTACATGGCCGAGCTTGAAAACAATCTTCTGAGCATTTCTCTAATTTGTGATCGTATGTATACAACACACTTTACAGATAAGGAATGTTTGATATTGAAACCAGGATTTGTTGTTCCTGAAGAGTGGATTATAATGAGAGCACCTAGAGTCAACGATCTGTATGTGTTGGGTCAGGCTCACTGTTTTATGTCAAGAGCAACAGAAAAAGAGTCACAGTTATGGCATCGAAAGATGGGCCATATTCACCTACGAAAAATGAATCACCTGGTACATAATGACTTAGTAATTGGTGTTCATGTGAAAGGATTTCATCTTGAGGGGGAGTGCATTAGCTGTGTCAAAGGCAAGCAAAAGAAGAAATCTTACCCTGGAAAGAAAGTTAACTCAGTCTTGAGACCGTTAGAGAGACTTCATATGGATCTTTTTGGTCGAGTAAATGTCAAAAGCATAACTGGTGATTTCTACTATCTAGTAGTAACAGACGACTACTCGAGATTTTCATGGGTATCATTTCTGAAGTCAAAAGATGAGACATTTGAAAGTTTGATGACGTTGCTCAGAAATATTGAAAACTTGAACCAAACTCGAATTAGAAGAATCAGGAGTGACAACGGTACTGAGTTCAAGAACAACAAGATGGAAGAGTATTGTGATGAGAGAGGTATATTGCAAGAATTTAGTGCTCCTTATACTCCGCAGCAAAATGGAGTAGCTGAAAGAAAGAACAAGACACTAATTGAAACGGCTAGGACGATGCTTGCTGATTCGAAATTACCAGTCAACTTTTGGGAAGAAGCAGTGTCAGCCGCTTGCTATACACTCAACCGGGTTCTTACAGTGAAGAAATTCAACAAGACATGTTTCGAGCTGATTAACAACCGCAAACCTAATTTGAAGTATCTGGAACCGTTTGGGTCTCCCTGTACAGTTCTAGAACCTTATGGTAAATTTGGTGCAAAGAGCATTGAAGGAATTTTCGTGGGTTATGCAAGTGCATTGAAACAAGTCTTTGTTCCAACCTTGAAGCGGATTATCGAAGCACATAATGTTGAGTTTCAAAGTTATACCATGCCACCACAGAATCCCGGTGACTCATGGCGTTTTTATTATGATACTTTGTGGGATTCGTTTGACATAGAGGAAGAAACAGATTTCTTTGACGAGTTGGATATTCTGAGAGAATATGAAGAATCACAAGAAAGTTTCCCAGCTGAGTCTTCTAGACGTCAAAATCGAGCTTCCAATGAGGACGAAACCGGTCCTAGTAATGCTGAAGAACATGAGGATATTCAGCAAACTCTTGACAATCAGACGGTAGTCAATGATAATCTTGAATATGAAGATAGACCTATATTTGATTGTGGTGATTCAGATTCTGAGGGGGAGCAGATCCAGATATCAAGTCAACCGATTCCAGTCAGTGAAAAAGGTGCAAATCAGAATGTCACAAATTTGGAAGGCGAGGTAGATGTTCCAGGCGAGGTGATGCCGAGAACTCTTTCGTACCATCCAGAAGAGCTGATTATTGGAGAAATACAATCAGGCGTTCGCACAAGATGACAAATTGACCAAGGCCTTACTTGTTTTTATTCTACAGTTTCTTCGTTACAAACTGAGTTTTCACTTAATTGTTTTATTTCGCAGATTGAGCTGCGAACATACAAGGAAGCACTAACTGAAGATTCTTGGGTCAACGCAATGCAAGAGGAGCTGAGTCAGTTTGAGAAGTTAAGAGTGTGGAAATTGGTAGACTTGCCTGATGGTCATAGGAAGATAAACACCAAGTGGGTGTTCAAGTGTAAGAGAGACGATCGAGGGGTTATTATTCGTAACAAAGCTCGACTCGTAGTCCAGGGTTTCAGTCAGCAAGAAGGTACAGATTTCACTGAAGTATATGCTACGGTTGCTAGACTTGAAGCAATCAGAATCTTCCTAGCATTTGCATCTTGGAAAGGTTTTAAAGTTTATCAGCTAGATGTTAAATCGACGTTTCTCTATGGGAAGGTAAAAGAGTAGGTATATGTCGAACAGCCACCGGGCTTCACCGATCCAATCCACAAAGACAAGGTCTATTTACTGGATAAAGCGCTGTATGGTTTACACCAGGCCCCGAGAGCTTAGTATGAGACATTGTCTCAACATTTACTTGCCAACAGCTTCATCCGTGGAAAAGTGAATGCCACTCTCTTCACCAAAGAAGTCGACGGACATCTTCTGATAGTTCAAATATACGTGGACGACATCATATTTGGGTCAACAAATGAAAATTTGTGCAAAGAATTTGAAAGAGTTATGAAGCAAAAATTTGAAATGTCATCGATGGGTGAGATGAAAAAGGCGCCATTGATTGCATGACGTGGCTAGATGAGATGGATACGGTGGTCGATATTAGTGGATGTGCCGAGAAAGATATTGTGAAGTATATTTCACAGTCATTCAAGGGAGAAGCCCTAGCTTGGTGGAGGTCTTTGATCCAAGCTACTGGAAAGATTCCGTTATATAACTTAACATGGGCTCAGTTTGTTGCTTTGATCAAAGAGAATTTATGTCCTCAACATGAAGTTGAGTTGATCGAGAACGACATTCTGACATTGGTTATGAAGAATTTAGACTGTCAGGCATATCTCACGAGCTTTAATACCATGTCTCGATTGGTTCCATACTTGGTGACATCGGAACCACAGCGTATAGCCCGTTTCATTGGGGGTTTAGCCCCGGAGATCAAAGTGAGTGTGAAAGCATCATGACCTACTACCTTTAGGTCAGTAGCTGATTTGTCATTATCTCTTACCCTTGATGCGGTCAGGCAGAGATCGCTTAGGAATTCTGATGCTGGGAAGAGAAAACGTGAGGATGATAACTCACACCGCTCAGACAAGAAGCACAAAGGGAACTCTGAAAACAAGAAGAGTTCAGGGTTCAAGAAAGAGGACCAACAGTCGGGTGAGAAGCCCAAATGCAAGACCTGCAAGAAGCGCTATTTTGGAAAGTGCAGGTATAAATCAAAGTCTCAATCACAGCCAAGAGTTTGTGGGATCTGTAAGTCTTCTGAGCATAAGACGTTGGATTGTAAAAAGATTAGGGATGCAACTTGTTACAATTGTAACGAGAAAGGGCATATCAAGACCAACTGCCCAAAGTATGCGAAGAAACCTGAAGAAGGCAAGAAGACCAATGCCTGGGTCTTCCAAATGAATGCCCAAGAAGCGATCCAAAATGACAACGTGATAACAGGTACCTTTCTTATCAATGATGTTTATGCAAGGGTATTGTTTGATTCGGGTGCAGATAAATCATTTGTTGATAATAAGTTTTGTAAGTTATTAAATCTGCCTGTTAATGTCACACCCTGACTTTTGCGGAAGCGTGGTTATTGGTGTGACTTACTTAATACCATAGCATTCAATCATAACAACGCTATATGATAAAAACCATAAGATGTGCATCCATTAACTAAGTTTGAAAATAACACAACATACTTGCTTGAAACATCGACACCAAATTCAAGTTACAAACCATGACATGTTTTAAATGAGTTCATGAAGACTCAACAAAAGACCTTAAATAAAACCCGAGTTTAGAATCATGTATCCCGCCCAGGAATAAAATACACATCCTAAACTCTATGACCACGGGTGACATCTTTTATTCATGACTCAACTTGACAAACATGCAACACCTGCCAGATCCACTTAGTTCCCTGAAATACATGTAATTGAAAAACATCAACAAAAGTTGAGCGAGTTCATGTGTTTGTGTATGAATAAACCTTTAAAGTATGTCTATATGTAAGTATGTCCCTAGTATGTAGCAATAAGGAAAAATAGATCACCAATGGTTTGCAAGGCCAATGGTATGTGTGAAATGGTGCAGGAAAACTCAAACCTAGCAGAATTTTGCCACGGCATTTGTATGTGGACATAGTCACAACATGGGCCACCCTGGTCCTCATGGGTGTGGGCTCGCTACACCCAAGTAGATCTATCACTCATGTCCCTCCGTCCTACGACGAGGATTAATGGCCTTAAGTGTTATACCCACCTTTCACATGATCAAGCAGTAACCCTCCTTAGCTAACCATACCATGTATAAAACGTTTGTAAATAATTGTAACATGTATTTCACCCCCGAAGTTATAAAACTGAAAACAGTTAAAAGAAAAGGGGGCAATGAACTCACAGTATTGTGTCTTCTGTGCTCGTAACTCAAGTCTCATCAGCAAACACGACTCCCTACAATGTACTAGGGTCTATTAGACGAATGGGCTGTGCCTTGGCTTAGAGTTTAACGTTTTTGAGTTACGTTTCTTATATTCCCAATATTATTCCAAGTTATAATTTCTTGTTAAAATAATAATTATTTTAACTTTACAATTATATTTAATTTTGGAATAATTGCTTAACAATATTTTTGTAACAATACTTCTCAAGTATTTATATTCGTATTTCCTTCCCAAGGATGGGGGTATCTCATACATGTATCTTCGTATTCTTGTATTTGTATATCTTGCCATGTATTGGCGTTGTATTCCGGTGTATTATTCCAAATAAAAATATGACAATATATTTTCAATATATATTTCCAAAACAATATATTTTCAAGTCTTACTTAGAAAATATATATAAACTTATTTTGTCCAAAAATAATGTATTTCTAGAAAATATATATTTTTCTCAAAAATCATATATCTTCTAAATATTCTAAGAAAAATATATTTTTACTTCCCAAAATAATATATTTTTCTCCTTGTTAAAAATATGATTTAACTTTGTAATATTTACAAAAATCATATTTTCTTTTTTTGTATCCAAAATACGATTTACAAAAAATATGTTTATAGCGGTATTTTCCGGAATATTTTGTAAGTTATGTTTTTGCGTTCAATTACGCAATATTAAGTGTATAACTTATATATTTATTCCTTGTGATTTTTGGTATTATTTTGGATGGTAAATTCCTGGTATTATGTTAAGTTATATTACTTTAAATCCCTAAGTAATATAACTAATACACAAGGTATACAAATAATCACACACAATGTGTCTTCTAAATATATATATATTTCAAATACATATTTAGTTATTTTTATTTACAAAAACCAACCTCTAATACTTGTATTTTCTTGTGACAAAATCTATGGCAAAGTTTTTTTTTGAAAACCATAGTTAAAACACACTTGTAAATATTTGTTTAGAAAATATTTTTCTAAGTGTTTGTATTTTTAGAAAATTTTGCCATAGTTTCCCCTAAAAATGGAGGTGTCCATGCTATCAAAGCATAACATTTTCTTTTCAAAATCATCCCAAACAATCAACAATCCATCTACACTTACCAAGTGCCAAAACTATGCTATTTATATAATACTCATGAACTTGAATTTTCCTAAAAACTTGTAGTAACTTGGTAGTGTGTTTAGTAGACTTAGTTACCCTTTAAAGTGTGTTTATTTCTTTAAAAATCTCATTCTTAAAGAATTTAGGTGTTTACAACTTGTAAACGTACTTCACAAAAACGTTTCTTTATGGCATCTTCTTGTTTCATAAGTGTTTATACACTTGTTTTACCACTAAAAAAGTGTTTATTTAAGTAAGAACCAAGATCTTCTAAAAATCTCATTTTGAACTTGGTTCTTTTGGGAAAACCAATCATAAATCTTAGATCCATAAGATTACTAACTCACTTTGTTTATTATTTTTCAAGAAATCACTTTATTCTTCAAGTTCATGCTTATATATGAGGATGATCATCTTGTTTTGTCACATAATCATCCTCTCACTTGCTAGATCATGTGTTTAATCACAATCTAGCAAGCCCCTTATGATGATCAACATCATAATCTTAAGAAAACAACAAGCAAGTATCATACATACACCAAACAACATTGTTTCATCAAGAGTTCATCATAAGACAAGCTTATGTTAGAGTTTTATGAATATGTCTTTTAGTGTTCATCATGTTTATTAATATACATCATCTTTTAACCAACAACATATTAAGTAACAAGACTTCATAAGAGCCTTACTACTAGCACAAGATGATGGTGATGATAAAACTAGAGGATAATAGCAAATGATGAAGGTCCTTCAAGATCCACAAGCACCAAGCTTCCTTAATCACCTTATTACACCTTAGGGTGGTCTTGGAATGGATAAACTTGAGATGAAAATGATGGTGGTGGTGGTGCTTGCTCACAGCCGAGAGGGAGGGAGAGAGGAGGAGAGTTGTGGTGTTGGGTGTGGTGTGAGAATGATGAGTTATGGACCTTCTTATAACCAATTTTAGTTTTTACCCAATGGTTTAAGTGTTCCCTAAGATCATGTCCATATCTTCTACTAAATCATTTAAGATTATATAAGATCTAACAAGATTGAGAAGATCAAGGTGGTGGGACCACCTTGTAACCGTCCATGAGGGGGGGGGGGTATTAGTTGGTTTTGAATGATAAGTTAAGTGTTTAGTTAGGATTCCAAGTGTAATGGTTAGTGTTTAAGCATATCATGTGTTATATAGTGTGTTAGGGTGTTCGGGGATCATAACTAGTTCAGAAATAATAAAACAATGCTTCTAGTATAATTTTGGTGTTTCGGGTAGTGTCCGGTTATTCGGTTAGATAACGGTTCGTTAAAGTGTCAAACTATTCCGTTTAGTGATCTTTAAGTACCCTTTTGTGACACTTTTAATTCCCGACTCTTAGGAAAGCATTCAGGACCATTTTTGCCATATTTTTGCATGTAACAAGTTTGTTAAATTGCTGAATTTTGTTGAAATATGCTGAATTCAGCACTTTTAGTGGGTTTTAGGCACTTTCCGGCACTTAATCTATCACCTAGTGAAGCAGTTTTATGGTCCTTACTTCCCTACACACCATACTAGTGTAAAACCTTGTCTCTGGCCAATACGGGGTCTCAAAACACTGTTTGTCTATGTACTGACATCGTCAACATTTTTCTGTGTTATCCGCTAATTGTGCTAACTGTGCTTTGTGCATCGTTTATGTCACTAAAGTTTTTATGTGATAAATGATGTGACAGTATGCAATATGTGATGCACATGTAAGTATGATGCAGTAATTAGAAAGTATTTTAAGTCATCAGTTGTAATTAAGCACAGTCATTAAGCACTAATCAATATTAATTAATTGTACGGATACCTGGATTTTTGACGGTTGTCACAGTTAAAACCCTAAGTATAAAGTATGAAGTAGAATTGGCCGATGGTACCATAGAAACTGCTTCAACCGTGTTAGATGGATGTTTCATATCCATTAGGAACCACTTTTTTCCATTGTCTTTGCTTCCTTTGAAACTAGCTGGTTTCGACATAGTGATTGGCATGGACTGGTTATCTCATAACCAAGCCCAGATTGTTTGTGACAAGAAACAAGTGGTTATCAAGACTCCGTATGGTGAGCCACTTACCATACAAGGAGATACTCAGCATGGGTTGCCTAAGCAAGTGTCTATGCTTAAGGCGTCAAGGTGTTTGAAGAAGGGTTGTGTCATTTACATGGCACAAATAACTATTGATGAAACAAAGCCCAAAGTTGAAGATATCCCTGTCATTTCTGAATATCCAGAAGTTTTCCATGAAGAACTACCTGGTTTACCACCAGATAGGCAAGTGGAGTTCAGAATCCACATTATACCTGGAGCAGCACCTGTTGTAAGAGCACCTTACCATTTGGCCCCAACTGAGATGAAAGAGTTGAGAACTCAGTTGGATGATTTGTTTGCAAAAGGATTTATTAGGCCTAGCTCATCTCCTTGGGGAGCACCGATCCTATTTGTGAAGAAAAAGGATGGATCAATGCTTTTATGTATTGATTATCGAGAGCTGAACAAGGTTACAATCAAGAATAGATATCCATTGCCCAGGATTGACGATCTATTCGATCAGCTTCAAGGAGCCAGTTACTTCTCCAAGATCGACTTGAGACCAGGGTATCATCAGCTGAAGGTAAGAGATGAAGATGTGCATAAGACTGCATTCAGGACTCGTTATGGTCACTACGAGTTCTTAGTGATGCCTTTTGGGTTCACTAATGCACCAGCAGCGTTCATGGATCTCATGAATCGCGTTTGCAAACCCTACTTGGACAATTTTGTCATCGTCTTCATTGATGACATTCTTATTTATTCAAAGAACCAGGCTGATCATGAGAAACACCTTCGTTGTATTCTTAAACTACTTCAGCAGGAAAAGCTCTACGCCAAGTTTTCAAAATGCGAGTTTTGGCTTCGTGAAGTCCAGTTTCTTGGACATGTGGTTAGTGAGCATGGTATCCAGGTGGATCCCGCTAAAATTGAAGCTATCATGAATTGGCAAGAGCCAAAGACACCCACAGAGAGTCGTAGCTTCTTGGGTCTGGCAGGATATTATAGGCGTTTTATTGAAAATTTCTCAAGAATTGCAGTGCCCCTAACTTCACTGACTCACAAGAATATCAAATTTGCCTTTCTGCATGAGCACACATCCCATACCTGTGTTTGCCGTTCAGAAGGAAGCTGTATTGGAAGCCAACTATCAGAATGAAAAGTTAGGAGTAACTTCTGAGCAGTTATCATATGGCAAGGATGGAATCCTAAGATTGAATGGACGAATATGGGTTCCAATCTATGGAGGACTTCGGGACGTTATCCTCCAAGAAGCCCATAGTTCCAAGTATTCTGTTCACCCTGGTAGTGACAATATGTACAAGAATTTAAAGGCAAATTACTAGTGGATAGGTTTGAAGAAATCTATAGCCACTTATGTGGCCAAATGTCTAACATGCGCTCAAGTTAAAGCAGAACATCAGAAGCCGTCAGGTTTGCTGCAACAGCCTGAACTTCCCACCTGGAAGTGGGAAATGGTAACTATGGATTTCTTTACTAAGTTACCAAAGACGAAGCGAGGAAATAATACTATTTGGGTTATAGTAGACAGATTGACCAAGTCAGCCCACTTCCTACCTATAAAGGAAACACATAGCTCAGATAAGTTAGCTCAATTGTACGTGGACGAGATTGTATCTCTTCACGGAGTGCCAGTGTCTATCATCTCTGATAGGGATACGAGATATACATCGCATTTTTGGAAAAGCTTTCAGCAATCCCTAGGCACTCGATTAAATTTCAGCACTGCATATCATCCTCGGACGGATGGTCAGAGCGAACGTACGATACAAACACTTAAAGATATGCTATGAGCTTGCGTCATTGATTTAGGTGGGAGTTGGGATGATCATCTTCCATTGATTGAATTTTCATATAATAATAGCTATCATTCGAGTATTCAAGCTGCACCTTTCGAAGCCTTGTATGGAAGAAAGTGCAGGATGCCCGTTTGTTGGGCAGAAGTTGGAGATGTCCAACTAACAGGACCTGATATAGTCCTAGAGATGACATATAAGATTGTGCAGATATGTGATCGTCTCAAAGCTGCCAGGGATAGGCAGAAAAGCTACGCAGATAAAACGCGTAAACCTCTGAAATTCGAGGTAGGTGACAAAGTGTTACTTAAGGTATCACCCTGGAAAGGGGTGATGCGTTTTGGCAAGAAAGGCAAGTTAAGCCCAAGATACATAGGACCATTCGAGATCATTGAATGTGTCGGAATAGTGGCTTATACGTTAAACCTACCTGAAGAGCTCAGTGGAATTCATAATGTGTTCCACATCTGCAATCTAAAGAAGTGTCTAGTCGATGAATCGCTAGCCATGTCACATAAGGATGTGCATATTGATGAGAACTTAAAGTTTATTGAAAACCCTTTGTCAATTGAGAATCAACAGGTTAAGAAGCTTCGAAAGAAGCATGTACCGATTGTAAAGGTTAAATGGGATGCCCGTAGAGGTCCCGAATACACGTGGGAGGTTAAATATACAATGAAACAAAAGTACCCTCATTTATTTCAGTAAATCTCGAGGTCGAGACACGTGTCATGGATTCTAAACATGTTATAAACCCGGATCATGATTAAAAAAGATATGTGAAGAAATTAAAAGTGTCAACATGTTAATTATTACCTCTGAGTGACCTTTTAACATTTTTCAACTTTAGTAAAATATAAATTACATTCCCATAAAAATCTGATTAAGATTTCATGGGTATCCGGTTAAATCATGTAATGAATAATTCAATATTCAAATCCAAGGATTTGGAATCCCATGTGCAAAATCGACCAATTTCATTCAATAACCTCTTTTTACAAGACTCCAAGGCAACCAATGCATGACAATGCATTTTTAGTAATGCAGACCTGATCATACGGGCCTTTACTACTGATAATGACCAGAGATTCAAGGTATTATAGGTTGCATGGTCAAATGCCAAAAGTTCTAAATTTTTTTGTCTTCTGACAAAGTCTTACGGACCGCAAAGAGACCACCTTATGGACCATAAGGTGGCTGATCTGGGCAACAAAAATTTAAAAGCGGATACGGACCGTAAGGCCCTAAACTTACGGTCCGTAAGACCTGTAACTGCGCAGAAAAATGGACAGTTGCCTGTCCAGCCAATTCCACCGCCTTAGGAAGCTTGTTTTCGAATTTAGGGACTGAGCCAATAGTAGTGCATGCATAGGGGACACATGGGATCATCAGAAATCAGTTATAGGTTTGTGTGGAATGATCTTGTGAATTTTGAAATCCTATATAAGACCCCATGTTGCAACACTTGAAATTGCTCACTTTGAAATCATTTCAAAACCCATCCTCTAGAGCTCTCTGGACATCAAGAAGTTTTCTTCAGTTCCATTTTCGTGCTAAGAGCTCTAGTAAGCATTCTTAGCCTCTCTAGTTCATGTTTTATTAGTCTAATGACCGAAAGTCAAAGCCGTCGTAATTAAGCTTTGACTTAGTGATTAATCACTAATGGTCTAGCCATTATTCGAATTGAAAGTGGCTATAAGTTGGTAATTATGTGGGTAATAAGTCCTTAAAAGGGCACCCTTTGATTATCACTCTAACTTGGTCAATTGTCGGGTCAAACTTCATATTAAAAAAAGTCAACAGAAGCTATTTTGCAAATAAATTCATAACGAGCAATGCAGAGGTTATGGAATATGTTTTAACATTAAAATAACTTGGTAAATAATGTAAGAACGTGTCTAAGCATGTTCAACCCGACAATTCCGAGTTTAGGCTCGGTTTGGAACCAAAAGTCGCAAAAGAAGACTTTTGCTTTGACTTTCAGTTCTGACCTGATTTAACTTGTTTTAGATATGCCTTAGGGTTCCATTAGGACCATGTTTCATGTTAGTATAACCCTCTGAGTTTATACAATGTGGTTCCTTTGTAATCCTAGTTCATTGCATGTTTCCGTTAAGTGCCTAAAATTGACCATTATGCCCTTTTGACATTAAAACGAGACTTTTGAAAATGTGAGAGGAAAAAATCATTTATTACTGATTTATAAACATGTCCTAAAAATTTGACATCAGTTTGAGGTCTAAATTAGGAGTTATGCTCAATATCGTAATTTCATAGCTTTTTATTAATTAAACGACATATTTAGCATGAAGCCTATTTAGGGGCTGTTTGGCTAAGGTTATTTTTTTCACTTATTTACTTATTTGCTTATTTGAAAAGCAAATAAGTCATAATGGAATGACTTATTTACTTATTCCTCTCACATAATAAGCTAACCCAAACACCTTTTAACTTTTCAAAAAGTAAATAAGTAAATAAGTCACTAAAATAAGCTTAGCCAAACAGCCTATTAAACCCAAATTTCGACACCAAACTTTTTACCCAATAATGTAATATAATATTTTGGGATTTTTGAAGATTTTTATTTATTTTTAAACTGATCATAACATAGGGTTCTTGTTTTGATTCAGTAATTGACGGTTTTACCCATTTTGATAATAAAATGAGTTTTACATAACATTTTGATACTGATTTTATATGTTAAATAAAATATTTTAAATCTTCTGGACTGATAAAAATCTCAGTTTTCCTTATATAACCTTAAAATCGCCTAAAACCGACTTTTTACGCGTTATAAACGCATAGTACGGTTTAAAAGTATTTTTGACATATAAGACTTAGGGGCTGTTTGGTAGCCTCTGAATGGTCATTAAGAGGCTACCTCTTAATGGAACCATTAAGAATTTTACCAATGAGAAGGTAAAAGAATGTGACATGTGATGATTTACCATTCAGAGGTTACCTCTTAATCATTCAGACTTAAGGTTACCTCTTATTCATTCAGACGTTTTAAACCATTAAGAGGTAGCATCTGAATGGTCATTAAGAGGCTACCAAACTGCCCCTTAATACATACTGATGTTTTAAATAAATTTTAATTCTTTAACACTAAGCAAAAGTTTTGAACTAAGATTTCTAGTTTTGACCTTTAAACCTTATGAGAAATGACCAAAATGCCCCTCCGGTGCTTAGTTTGGTTAAAAATGATAAATTTCACATATATGCAATACCCTACTGATATGACTTACAAAAATAAATATTTTTACTGATCATTTTAGACTAGAACCTTAGATTATTATTTAATCTCTTTTATAAGCTTTAAAATGACCAAAATACCCCTACGGGGAATAAATTAATTTTAAATTCGATTTGGGCATAATGGAATGTATCCTACTGATATCATAACATATTTAAGGCATGTTAACTTGCGAAACTTACAGATGACTCTTTTGGTTACCCGTTATGCACTTTTCGTGTTCGGTACGGTTTGTGTGATTAGTTTGCATAAATTGACCGAAACATGTCAAACCTTATCATTTTTACCTCAAAATCCAGAATGTGTTTAGTTTACCCATATTATGCAAGTCTTCATACTTGTCGGGTCTAAACCACATTCAAATCCGGTCTTCGCTTAATCTTGCGTTTTGAACCATATATCTTCCTTTAAAACTAACCGGTCTAAGTTTAAATTTAAGTAAGACCCGTTAGGAATCTAATAGATTATTAAAACCTTCGTTCCAGATTTAGGAGCCCAGTAAAAGATATTGCACTTGCTGATTGTATACGACTGGGATAAATTTGTATAATTTGCTCAGGTAAATACTTTTAACTTATTTTCCCTTATACGGGCTTGGGGTACGGTATATAAAATACCGCTTGGTCGGGTATTGAATTTTTAATCATATGAAGGTTAAATCATTGAGATAACCCGTTTAATATATTTTTTTAAGCCTTTGGGGGGTTAATGACCATGTCCTGGATATCCTCGGCTCATTCATTGAAATGGCCACGACTTAAGCACGGGGTGTAGGCATACACCTGCCGGTGCGTATGTAAAATAATATGCCTGCTTGTTCGAGAATAACTCGCCATGGGTTTATTTATGTGGTGTGTCTATTAATCTTTAACCTGGTTTTCAACCCGGGCTACTGAACGTATAATAAACATATAATTCTTTTACAAGATTATTTTTAAATAATTATCCCAAGTTATAAAAGATTATTTTTACCTTGTGCATTTAAATCAATTTTCTTAAACATTTTTCAAAATGAGTCGGTTAATTGTATTTACCAGTGAAAACTGACGTATTTCTCAAAAAGGTTAAGTGCAGGTACTAATCGAAATGGGCTGGCTACTCCTAGCATCAATAAAGAGTCTTGCAAGCTTAGATGTTAAAAATCTGTTGGACAATGTTTCTTTTATCTTTGATCCGCCTGTGGATCTCTTTACAACCGTTTTGTATTAATTGATATTATTTTCAATCGGTTTGTAATGCTATTATCTTTTAGACTTCCGCTGTGTATTAAACTATTATAAATTAACTATGATGATATCAACTACGTCAGGATACTCCCCACCGGGCCCACCGGTAATACGTGGAAATATCGGGGTGTGACACAGAGTGTTTATCATGTTAAACTAATTACGTTTACGCATCAGTTCACGTATAACTCTCCAGAAAGCGATTTAGAGCTCGAAATCGAACAAGAATTGACATGTGTAAATGATACACATATTTATACAAATCCCAAGTATAAAACACAATATTTCATTGGTTTGGTATTTGTTTGATGGTCGTAGTGACACATGTGTCACAGAATAAGTCAGCTTAATTGCTGGGACGGATACATGGCTATCTGATGATTCTTCTGATAAAGAAGAAGAAGAAATGGCTAATTTCTGTCTTATGACACTTTCTGATGTCCTACCAGAAACTTCAGGACAAAAGGTAGATTTAGACAATCTTGATCTTGAACACAAGCTAAACAAGCTCATGTTAGATTTTCTAAATCCGCAAGATAAACAGCAATCAGATAGTAAAAAATCTGATGAGTTGCAAAGGACCATGAATAAAATTTTACTTGAAAACCAATTACTAATATAAGAAAGTTTAGATCACAGAGCTAAAATTGAGTTCTATGAAAATGAAAGAAAAGATCTATACAAGAAAATTAATGATAAAGAAATTAATGTAAGAGGTTTTCAACAAGCTAAAGAATTCATAAATTTCATAGAGTCCACACCAAAGAACAAAGGAGAGGGTTTAGGATATGTAAAAACAAGAGAAAGTAAACCCACTGTCTTTGTAAAAGCAACCCATCAGATTTCTGATAAATTTTCATCAGAATCTAATTCTGAATCCTGCAAATCAACCTGTTCTGAATACTCTTTTGAAAAACCCAACTTTAAACCAAAAAGAAGTGAATGCAAACAAGAATCTTTAAAGACTCCAGAAGCAGTTTACTCATCTTTTCAAAATTATCAACTCATTCCATCACAAGAAAGAATATCAGAAAATTCTGATAAACCTTGTATGTGTGTTGACATACTGAAGCTTGTTCAACACCATCTCCAAAAGAAAGATGAAAAATCTGTTTATGGCTCAGCATCTAACAGATATTCTGATGAAAGGTCATCAAGAGAAAATAATCTGATTAAAATCTCATCAAAAAGAGTACCCAAGCAAGTCTGGGTACCAAAACCCTCTAATTTTTCCATTTCAGGACCATCTTGTGCAGCAGATCTGGTACTGCGATTCAGGAAGCTCCAAGCACATGACTGGGGACATGAGCTTACTCAGCAACTTTGTTTCAAAGTTGGGTAAAATGGTAAATTTTGAAAATGGAGTAAAAGGGAGGATCATGGGATATGGATGCATAAGGTATGGATGTTTGACCATAAAGAAAGTAGCCTATGTTGAAGGCTTAAGGTACAATTTGCTAAATCTTGGTCAAATCTATAATATAGGTGTTTCAAATAATCTTATTACCAGAAATATGCTTGACAATTTGTTTCAATGGTAATCAAAAAGAAAAAGGATTATAAATCTGATAAAACAACAGAAAATCTGATGTATCAACAGAAAATCTGATATATTATCAGAAAATATGATATTTCATCAGAATATATGTTGAATCATCAAAACTTCTGATAACTCATTAGAAAACATGTTGAAAAATCTGAAATCATCGTTGATCATTAAAACGAATTCATGCATGTCATCATCTTTATTCATATCTCACATTTTCATATTCATAAACAGTAGTGTTTGTATTTTCTTTGCATTTTATATTTTTGATTAGTGCTGATAACGTCATATGGCAGAAAAACGTTCTGGTAACTCGTTGATAGTCGTAAAGCTTTTTCTCTCCTTCATTAAATACACTGAAGTGACATATTGGTAGGTAATCATGATATATTATCAGAAAATGGCCACCTAAATCATTTAATGCATGAGAGTTTATCTCACTTATTCCTTATGCCATCTGATATAATATTAAGTAGGTAGATGTCATTTATGGGAAACTTCAAGTTTACTATAAATGATTACCACCTTGAGCTGGAACTATCACCATCACATAAGAAAAACTCTAGAAATTACAACTTCATCTTCTTCTTCATCTCACACTCTCTCACACGCACAAAAATGCTTACCATCAAAGCTAATCATTTCCCACTGCCTTACCATCCCTATCATAACCTCAAACTGAGGACCAACCTTGAAGGTCCTCATTGGGAAGGATATCAACCGGTGTTGAATCTGATCATGGCGAGTAATTTGAAATATGCCCTCACAGCCAATATAATTGTCTACCCAGACATTCTTCAAATGTTCTGGCAAAATGCAACATTGTCAGAATATGAGGGCAGAGATTAGATGGTTATCGAAAGTACCGTGCTTAACCAAAAGGTTCGGGTAAATGAAGGTATCATTAGGACAGTGTTACAACTTAATGATGATAATGAAGTCTTGATGTTCACCAAGGCAGAAATAGATGAGACACTGGAGCAGATGGGTTACAACCCTGCAAACTCACCACGAGCAATCAACAAAAATGGCTTCATAAAACCATGGCAGTATCTGATCACACAGATGGGTGCATGCTTCTCAAAGAAGATCATCAATTATCATGAAGCATCCCAAAGGTTGATGGAACCTGTACGAGCACTCGTTCTAGAGACACCTTACAATTTCTCATATTACTTGATAAAATATTTTGCAAGTAATATGTGGTCTGGCAAGCCATTTTTGATTTATCCTCGTTTTCTGATAAGGATAATAACAAGCCAGCTGGCCTTTGGAGGTGTTCTTGTAGGTTATCCCAGAGCAGAGATGAGACTTCAACAAAACATGAATCTCAGCATGCTCAGACCTACTGCTCATGTAGGATCGAGGATTCGTCCAATACGAGTCAATCTGAGTCAAATCTGGTCTCTAGAAAGGCGGAATCAGACTAGAAACCGTCAATCAGTGTTAGAATAGGAGTAGAAGAGTAGAAGGTCACTTTAAACATGTTTTCCATTGATTATAAACGTTTTCGTACAGAGAGAATTCGTCAGCACTTCGTGGCAAAATTCTCTGGAAAGTTACAAATGAAAAACATAACTGAACTATTTATAGGTTCTCCAGTACGCACGAAGTAACACATCCACTTTGCACGAACTGAACAACTTCAGTTCGTGCGACCTGACCTTACCAGGTCGTGCGAACTGGACCAAATACATATAAACTTTAACTTTTCAATCTATTACATATTTATGACACGACATTGACTGATGACGTAGGCGATAGACATTATGCATCAACAAACTCCCCCTTGGATATTGCCGCAGTCTTCAGTCAGCCTGTCTTCAAAAACTTCCTTCACAAAGACTTGAACTTCTCCTTATGACGCTTTGGCTTCTTCAATAACGTCTTTCTGAGCTTTTCCTTTTCTTTCGCAGCTCTCTGTTCTTCCTCAGCTAGTCTTTGCACACATGTAAATCTAGAAATTATGTCTTTCTCTTCACGTTCTTTTCTCTCCTTCTCAGCTTTCAGAAACTCTTCCTTTTGAATCTTCTCCACTTTGATAACCACATATTTTCAGAATTTATACCTTTCTGAAAACAAATTGTAGCAACTTTCTGAAACTGCAGAGCTTGATCTTTATCTTCTGCTTTATACCCAATCTTGTTCACAAACAAACACTCGATATCCTTCGCAGAGCAATTCACTATCCACATCGGATCATACAAGTGAATATTTCTGATTTCATTCCCAACTCTGTACTCAATTATTGCTTCTGTCGTTATGCAACTATAAACCCAACATATAAACCCTTCACGAAAATTTTGTTCCATCTTTGGCAATGGAATATTCTTCAGAAACCTGGGTTCTTGATTTGCAGAATTATTTCCTCAATGCCTATAACTGGATCCACCCTTTTGACTTTCTTTGGATAATGTGGTTTCCAGTGTTTAAATTATCTGAATGCTTCAAACTTCATCAAGCCCCATGTCGGCATATCATGAACTCTGACAGGATAAGATAAAGTTCTGACTTTGGGCAACTCTTCAACATCCCACCAAGGCAAAGACGTTATATCTTGAATGTACTGGAAATACTGAACACCAAACTCTCTTCTAATTGCATAAGCGTTGACTTGTGGCAGATAACCCCAACTTATGATATCACCAACAGAAACATCTGTATCTCTTTTATAATACTTCAGTGGTCTTTTCAATTTTCTTTCTGTATCTTTCCTGAACCACTTCTTTCAGCAACTTTCCTTCTCAGCTCATCCTCATTTGCTTGACTAAATAACTCCGCAAGAGTTGGATAGCTAGAAGTATCAACACTAACATTCTCAGACTGATCATCATCACTCCAGTTTTCTACTTCCACTTTGTCATACTTATCAGCTTCTTCAACATACTTTTACTGATATTCAGGTTGCTGATTGATGTCAAATTTGTTCAACTCTTCTTCAAAATCGAAGTTAAACTTACTTTCGTCAATAACCATCATCTTGACAATCTCAGCTCGAGTATAAGTATGCAATATTTCACCTTCCTCTACATCATGTTCAAGACGTAGAATCAATCTTGTACCATGATCAACATTCTCATCAATTTTTTTCAGCATCATCAGGCTCCCCCTCACCTCCTGCATTTTCAGGTTCTTCATTTGCATTGTCTTGAAGATAATCATCAATATTTTCTTCATTTGACACTTCGGATACTTTGATACCGGAAGTACCTTGATCATTATCATCATTTCCGTCATCATCATCATCATCATCATCACTATGAACAGAATACACTTCATCTGCATCATCTTTCAAATTATCATCTTCATCTTCTTCATCATCTTCATCGTCATCACCAGGTACTGAAGTTATTGGACAAGGTTCTAGAACAGACGATTCTGGAACTTTTGATGGAACAATTTTCCTTTCCGTCACTTGAACAACATTTTCAACTTGAACATCTTTACACTTATCTTTCATTCCCACTTCTATTTCTGCTTCACGTTTCGCTCTTACTTCTGCAAGCTCAATCTCTTCAAACTTTTGTTCAATCAGTTTACCAATCAAATCTTCAATCACTTTCTTTAACATGTAATCTTCATGTTCTTTCTTAGCCTTCTTTGCTTCTAACTCTTTGTTTTTCAATTTGAAGTATTCATTCTGCTCATCCCTTCGAGCCTTTTCTTCTTCCAATTCTGCTATTCGAACTTTCAGAATATCTATGTCGGCTTGATCAGCTTCAACCTTTTTCAACAAAGATGTGTTTTCAGATTCAACAGATTTAACACGTTCTTCCAACTTATTTTTCTCACTTAACACCTCGTTCACCTTCTTTTGCAACTCTTTCACAAGATCATCATTTACAAAGCTAAAATCATCAAGCTTTTCAAGAACTATACTCTCTGGAATATGTGGAAAATGTTCAAATCCAGATGATTCAGGAGTAGTATGAACCGGTGGTTATGAAATTGGTGGTGTTTGTTGGACGTGTGGTGAAGTTATTGGTGGATGTTCATGAATAGGTAATGAAGTATGATGTTGTGATGATGCTTGTGGTGATTGTAAATGTTCTGGTGATGGTTGTTGTGGTGGTGGTGATGGTGGTTGATTTTGTGGTGGTGATGGTTGTTGTTGTGGTGATGGTTGTTGTTGTGATGGTGAAGGTGGTTTAGATTGTGATTCTTGGATAGGTTTTAATTTTAGCTTGAGTTTTAACTTTCGTGCTGCTGGAGTTGCGACACGTTTTCTAGACGTTGATTTCTTTCTACCTCCAGAAGGTGGTGTTTGTACAACCTGAATATCTTCTGGTGGAACATAAGTTTCATCGGCATCGTCACCCGAACTCCTCTTTCTCTTCTTTTGTTTCTCTTTATCTCTTGGATCATAGTTTTCTTTGATCCAACGATCAACTTCAGCTTCCAAATCACCTTCTGCACCAGATGAACTCTTTTCTTCATCATCAACTACTTTCTCACTAGCTGCTTTCTCAGCTTCTAAAGTATCATCAATATCTTTCAACAATCGCTCAGTTTCAGGAGTTAACGAATCTTGATCTTTTTCAGCATCAGCTTCTGTTTCATCTTCTTCTAGTTCATCAACTAGCATTGTTTCAACAGCTTTCTTTCTACGTTTCTTCTATGGTTGAGAAGATGATCCTTCTTCAGTTTGAACTTTTGGAGTTCTCTTTCCACCTTTCTTCTTTTCTTTTACTTCTTTTGTATACCAATCATTTCGTGTTTCACTGAAAGCTTCTAACTTTGTTAATTCATCAATTGCACTCTTTTCTTTCATTTCAACATCCTTCCTCCACTTCAAATGACTCACTGGATCTGGATCTTCATACTTCTCATCTTTGATGTACCCAAAAAACTCTGTTTTCTTCGGTTCTAGCCAATTCTTTGTATACTTGGATAATCTGATCAACGTTTCATTATCCATGTGATGCAACACCATGAGATCATTCTCTTCATCTTTCACTAGATTCGGATAAGCATGATCCAACATCATCTGCACGAACCTCGGATACACCCAACTTTTACTGCCTGAAGTAATATTTTCTTTCATGTAGTGAAAAACGATTCTTGAAAAGTTATATTTCTTGTTCAACACCAACGCTGTCACCATACACATTTGATAATCTTTCATCACATCATAACCACCTTTCCTGTGACTTAGTGCGTGAATCACTGAGTGAATAAAGAATTTGTAAGGCTTCATAAAACATGCTTTCAGATAGTTTGCTTTGTTCAACTGACCGTTATAACCCATTCTCAGCATACAACCTTTGACCATCCTTTCTAGAAACCCTGTAGGTGAATTTTCATCATCTGGAAAATCTAACACTTCACGTACAAGCTGTTCAGTGATTATGATTTCCATATCTGCACCATCAAGACTAACACTTGAATTAATCATATCATTCTCTTCATCATACTTATCATTCTCCGAGAAATGAGCAACATGAGATTTGAAAACTCTGTGCTGATTCGTCAATGCTTTCTGAATCGGTAAACGTTTCATAAACGGTAAAATCTCCTTAAACATAGTCATCTTTGGTAGAGTTTCATCGTAGACACAACAAATATTGTGTGATGGATCAAACTGTACATTTGATGCCTGAAACACAAACAAAAACAAACAATTTACATTATGCACAATTTTCAAAACAACCAAACATTCATACGATCTGGCCCTCAAGCGAAGTGAACATTTCATGCGGTCTGACCATCCCATACGGACTGGTGGTCAAACGATCTGTTCACTTTCAAACGGTCTGGTTTCATACGAACTGAACCATTTCAAACGGTGTAAAAACTTCAAACGATGTGGCCATCTCGTACAAACTGGTCAAGAAATCAGGCGCATCCTCACTTCGTTTGAAATCATTCACATCATCACCTCGTTTGAAACACATCGATGAACAGTAAATTTACAGATGTTTATAAATTGTTTTTATGATGAAATTGAAGCCATAGATATGTTCTTCAATGAATTCCAATCATGTTGGTGTCCTTTTTATTCGATTTAGTCCATTACACAACCCTAGATCTAAGTTCAAAGGTTCTGTCTATTCGAGTTCATACGATTTCGATTGATTTGGTTCAAATAATCCAACAATCCTTACCTTTCCTATGATATAAGTTGAGTCAACCAACTTATACAAGGATTATGAACAAAGATTCACAAGATTACGGCTCGAAAACAACGAAATCTATCAAATCGCTTAGATCGCCTTGAAGGGTGTGTATTTGGTGCGGAGTGAAAACTAAAATGGTTTCATGCGATCTGGTATCCCCTTTATATAGAGAGAGCCAGTTCGCACAAGTTGAATTCTTGAAACATTTAAGGACTTCGTGCGATCTGGCCTTGTTTGAAATGGTTTGGCCAGTTCGCACGAGTTGGCACCTCGTGTGAACTTTACATTTTTTTCAAATTTTGCAAACTTTTTAATTTTTATTTTTTACCAACACACTCAGTTAACCAAGTCCAAGTTAATGACCCTGGTCAACTGTTTAGCCTGCCAAGTCCAAGTTAATGACCTTGGCTGACCAAATTCTGATCTCGCTGACAATTTTGAAACATTTTAAGTTCAAATTAACAAACTTTGATACATTTTGGGCAATTACCAACACTTTTCTCAAACATTTTCTTAACCAACCAAAATGATCCAACATGTTTAGCACTGTGAGACTTTGATCATCAGATCCCCAATGTCTGTTGTTGAAAATAACATGAAATATCAAATCTTTTTGAATTTTACAACATTTTGCTAAACAAACAGAACATCTTTTTGGATTTTTGGATTTAAGAAACAGGAAACTTGTACAAACATATTTATGTCACACCCCCAAAATCCACACGCGGAGTATCACCGCTTTGAGGCATGACATGACCAGGATCAAGCCACCAATCATATTGAACAACGCAATTAAGTAAATAAAACCAACCACAACACAATTGGTGACCAAAATCTAGTTAACCAAGTTCAAATTTAACAGCGAAAGCATAAAACGTGAAACAATAACATAAATAAGTTCATAAAGTTTAAATGTTTAGAACTGGACATAGCAGTCCATATCCCACAACGACTTCCTCCTCGCGCAAGCTCCATAAGTACCTAACGACCTGCAAGGCATGTAACAACAAATCAACAACAAAATTGAGCGAGTTCACAGTAGGTGTTCGTTATAAAGTGGTTTTTCAAGAACTATGAGTTTGTTTGCAACTGCAGGTTAAATCAACGTTCCTTATTTTCCAAACCATAAATGGTGGGGGCTACCCCATGCTGTAAACCACTAGACTAGATGTATATATATGTGTCCTTCCCAATCCAAGGACAGAGGTACATATTAAATACGTAGGTTTAGCGCTGGTGCCCTTCCCAATCCGAGGACATAGGTACGTATATGAATACGTAGGTTTAGTGCTGGTGCCCTTCCCAATCCGAGGACAGTGGTACGTAACGAGTACGTAGGTTTAGCATTGGCGTCCTTCCCAATCCAAGGACGGAGGTAAGTAGTCTAGTAGTGGTGAAAGTATAAGTTCCGTCTCAGCTATTGAATCCCATTCCCAACCACCGGAAATCCCATGCCTTAGTAAGGGTGTGAACTCACCTTTACTTGCTCGGTTTGACTCTCAAAAATAGCTAACAGTCAAGGTCGGCCAATCACGTCCTAATATGATTACCAGTTAGTCATTTAGTGGTTTCAAATAGAGCACAAAGTTCTTACACGCATCTATCACATAACATGCATCACTTTAACGGTTCATGCCCATATAAACTTCCCATCTATTCCCATTCTTAAGCAAATATACGACATTGCACATAACACTTTTATTGACATATAACATGTTAGATTATTCTCAGATAACCTACCCGACATTTAGACACACAATTTACTACTTATGTCGTTTCAGCTTGAATCTTCAAAACTGGACTGTTTTCGGGAATTTTAATAAAATAGTTAACTTATTCCAAAAATTACCAAATTTTTACAGAATGTCTTAAACGATCCAAATATTATTGTGTAAAAATCTCGGGATCCAAATATTATTGTGTAAAAATCTCGGGATCCAATTCGTTACCAATATTTTATAAAAATTCATTTACCGGACTGAAATCAGATTCATCCTTTTCTGACTGCAGTCCACGGAATAATTTATTTAAAATTCATCGTAAGTCAGATTTACGAAATTCCAGTGCGAGAATTACAAATACATCAGTGGTCATCTACAGTACACATTTCATGAGCTAATTCTACAAAGAATTCAAGTTATGATGAAAAACATAACACATATTTTCAGCAGTAAAAATGCAGCTTTTGTTGCTGTTACAAAACGACCCTTTAAAAATAGCAACCGAAGTCCAAAAATTATGATTCCAGTGCCATTAGAACCGTATTTAATAATAACACGTTATAGACTCAAGAAAATCAGTTTTTCGTTAAGTTATGATCTCGTTACAGCCAACTGAAGTTGGCTGTAAACACCAACCGGCTTCCTGTTTTCAGCTCTTAACTTTCTAATGCGTGTTCGATTGATTCTGTTAACATGTTTAGCAAACAAAAACGACTCTCATACATACTTACAGCAGGTTATAAGTCGTTCATACTGTGTAGCCTTAATCAGCCCATAATCATCATATTATATCTTTATGTAAACCTTATGTAGTGCTTTATGTTCATGTTTTTAGTTCTTGTTCTTAGTGTTCTTGCAATATTCATCATATACCAAATTTTAACTACTCAAAATGGAAGTGAACAAGAGTAAATCAAGAACTTACTACTAGCTTAAAGCCAGGGAAGATCTCTAGTGAAAAGATGGTGAAAATGGATGATGAAAGTAATGTATGAAAGCTCTTGATGATCTACAACTTCAAGCACCTTTGATCCTTCTTCCAACACTTGAATGAAGCTTAGAAAATGGATGAATGATGGTGGTGAAATGGTGGTGATGGTGGCGGTTGTAGTGTGGCCGAGAGAGAGAAAGAGAGAGTGAGAGGTGAGGGATGGGTGAAGATTGTGAAGTCATGGAGTGAAGATATGAATAATCTTGTAAAGATATGGTCCATACATATACTCTTACATTCTAATATCTTGTTCACTACAACAAGTAAAAATCTAAATAAAATATGAAGTAAAAATCTTTGAGGTATGGTGTGGAGATGTGGTGGTGATGGTGACCGATTGGTTAGGGGGGGGGGTTAATTGAAAATATTTTGGTGAAAGGTGGGTAAATAATAGTTAGATTCCAAGTATATACTTACATGTTTTAGTTAGCTGATATCTAGTGGGTGTTATGGTGTACGGGGATCACGACTAGCCAAGAAATAATTAAACAACGTATTTGACAAAAAAATAGTGTTCCGGGTATTGTCCGGTTATTCGGTTAGATACCATTTCGTTAAAGTGTTTAATTATTCCGTAAAGTGTCTTTTATATATCTTTTTGTAACACTTTTAATTCCCGGCATTTAGGAAAGCATACAGGACCATTTAGTCAATTTTTCTACACAAGACTAGTATGTTAAAAAGCACATGTAAGTATGACACAGAAATCAGAAAGCAGTTAAGTAATTCGGCATAGTCATCAAGCACTTTAATTATCATTAATCAATCGTACGGATACATGTGATTTTGAGGGTTGTCACATTATCCCCCTGTTAATAGAATTTCGTCCTGAAATTTAGCACGTGTTTACTGAGGAAGCTAGTTAAGTTGCGTGGCTTACTGGTTTTCCTGGGGTGTCACATCATCCCCCTGTTGGTTTGGAATTTCGTCCCGAATGTCACACCCCTTTCTGCGGCGGATGCACGAGGTGTGATCATGAAAGGTTCTCATTGCATACGAAGAGTAAACATACTACATGCTCAAAAATAACTTCGAATATTACATTACCAAAAACATATGTCGAGTGTTTACAACACTAGATAACACATTGTCTTAAAAGTCACGACTTTATTTAAAGATAAACAAAGCGACACCCACGAGCATGAGTAAGACCACGCGCACATCCATCCTAGTTACCTGAAATACATGTGGGTTTTGGAAAAACGTCAACATAATGTTGGTGTGAATTCATGCAGTTTTTGTATTTCACGTTTGTATACTTTGTATGAAAACATAATTTGTCTTTTGTATAAATCAAGTCTTTTGTGTACACCATGTACTCATGTATAAATCAAACATTTCTGTATGTATCAAGTGTTAATGGGTTGCAAAGCCATTAACATGTGACACGACATAGGAAGTCACCAAACCATAGGCATTTTTCTGTAGTCGATTTACGACTGAGACACAAAAACACTGCTTGGTAAAAGAGTGGCCAAGAGTGGGGCTGCCCGGAACCCATTAGATCTAACCTTTTGTTCTGCGGTCTAAGTATGTACACGATTAATGGTGCTTATGGTACCCTATTCGTGACACGATTTCTCGTATCATTCTTGTATCCATCTTACCATTTGTAAACATTGTAATATTTATAACATGTATTTCACCCCCGAAGGTATAAAACTGAAAATAGTTAAAAGAAAAGGGGGAGCATGAACTCACAACTTTGCGTTCCTGTGCGTCGTAAACTTCACCGGATTTGCTTACTTAACGTCGTAACCTATACGCGTTTTCTTAACGTTAGTCACTAGACTTGTATCGCACAAGTACAGTCACTCTCTTTTGTATTTGTATTGTTGTGTTAAAAATATTTCATATTTTTAACTACGTATCTTACTTATATTATTTCCTCTAAAATAAATATAAATCTTTTGTGTTTTGCACTTCGCACCCGAATTATGTATCTTGTATTTTGTATGTGTATTTTTATGTTTATACTCCTCATGAGTATTTAGTGTATTTTTAAGTCTTAATACTCTAGCACGTATAACACATACTATAAACACTTAGCACAAAAGTTGGTGATAAAATAATATATATTTTTCTCTCAAAAATATACATACTTATATCCATTTTTATTCTTGAAGAAATCCTCATTTCTTATCACCAAAAATTAGGAAAACCTTGGTAATACTTTTAGACACATTTTTAGGGAATAAGTTTCTCAAAAACTTATATTTTTCTAAGTGTCAAAATTTATAGAAATTTTGACAGAGTTTCCCCTAAAAATGGAGGTTTCCCATGTTTTCAAAACATGTGTTTATTTTCTTTTAAATCGTCAACAATTTCCTCATTCAACAATAAACAATATGCAACTAGTTAAAATAGATATAATCGCAGAAATACATGAACTTGTGGTTTTTCCAAAATAGGTAGTATCTTTCCATTATTTTTAGTGGATCTTTGTATAGATCAACTTCGTTTCTTGAAAGTCTCGTTTTTAAAGAAATTACATCTTTACAACTTCCGGTCAACATTTACAAAAATAGTTATTTTGTCGAAACTTTGTGTTACACAAGTGTTTACACACTCGTGTGTTTGCTAAAATCATTCTTTTTCATGTAAGATCCAGCTTTAGAAAATATGATTTCTTGGACACTTGGTCCTTTGAAAGTACCGCTTGTAGATCCGTAGATCTACTAGTTCTGAACACCATTTCATAAGTAAAATCGCTTTTACACAAGTTCATGATATGTGTGTGGTAGAGTTTCGCCCTTTAACCCTTGTTACTTCCAAAACAACCTTATGTCATGATCCAAGATCGTGACCAATCCGGGTTAAATGACGATCCGAGCTACCACAACATAGATCAGGTCCAAATAATCACACAAATCAAATACTACAAGATTTACACAACATATGAGCTATTAACCAACATTACTAGCATTTTTAGTAGACTTTTATGTATCAACTTGTATGTTTACGAGTTTTAGTCGTTACCAATCATATTAACCACTTCAAAATAGTTCAAGAAGGTGATTTAAGCAACATACCACTAGCTCGAGGCTAGGGAAGAATCTAAGCGCAAATAGGGTGGATAAAAGCAAAGTAGAGAGGTCCTTCGCCTTCCGTTTGCTCCAAGGTTCCTTATATGCGACCCTTAACACTTGTAGATGATTGGAATGTGAAGATCAAAAACCGAAAATGGATGTATGTTGAGAGGGGTGTTCGGCCGTGAGCTAGGTAGAGAGGGAGTGAGAGTTGTGTTGAGTGAAAAGCTAAGTAAATGCTCATGTGTGTTTGGTGTTAAACTTATAGACAATTCTCAAGGTTATTAACCATAAGATTTTTTGCTATCTAGATACTAAGCACATGGATTATAATGTTCATTTGAAGGACAAGGTGTGTCCCCCACATGGGGACGGTTTCTAAAGAGGGTGGGGGGTCTAGTTCGATTCTAACTAGTTAGTTAGGATAATAGTTAGGTTAAGTAAGTTAGTTAAGTGCTTAACCCGGTTAGTTGTGTGTCACGCGTTACAAAGGGTGTTAGGGTATTCAGGGACCCTAACTGGCTCAGAAAAAGATAAGTAATGTTATTAACAATATTTTCGTGTTCCGGGTATAGTCCGGTTGTTCGGTTGCATACTGATTCGTTAAAGTGCTAAATTGCACCTTTTAGTGTTTAATAAGTATCTTTTTGTAACACTATCGATTCCCAACACTCAGGGAAATATTCTGGATAATAAAACGACATTTCTGCAAAATATTTATATGTCTAAATGCTGATTTATTGCTGAATTATATAAATTCTGCACTTATAGTGCGTTTCGGGTGCTTTTTAGTGCTTGTTTTTGCTTCCGTAGTGCATATATATTAAACCCTTGTATGTACTCTTGGGTTTTAATGCACTTTTGTCGTCGGACCTACACCTAGGCCTCAATTTTATTGTCTGACTGCTTTCTGCAGTTCTGTTGACACTGTGTGTCTTACCGGTGAGTTTACTAGTATTTTTGACGCAACGCTCTCGTTTATGCATAAAGCAATATTTTGTAGTATACAACGTGCATGAATTCACTTGTTTAGTACGGAATCAGACATGGCTGACAATTAAGCACATAATTGCAGTCATTAAGCAATAATTAATGTGTACGGAAATTACCGGTTTGGGCCAGTTGTCACACCGAAATTCTGCAGTAGCTTCAGCCTCAGTAGTGGTTACACTTTTCTTAAACAACTAGGGATACTTGAGTTTCATTTGGTCTTCTCGTTCCCAGGTATACTCTGGGCCATGACGGGAGTTCCAACGAACTCGAACAAGAGGTATTCTAGTGCGCTTGAGAATCTTAACATCTCGGTCTGTGATTTCAACTGGTTCCTCGACGAATCGCAACTGGTCGTCGATTGTAAGCTCCTTTAAGGGAACTATGAGGGTCTCATCTGACAGGCACTTCTTCAGATTCGACACGTGGAATACGTTGTGAACCCCGCTGAGTTCTTCAGGTAGGTTCAACTTGTAATCGACTTTGCCAATTTTCTCAATAATTTCGAACGGTCCGACATAGCGCGGATTGAGTTTGCCTCGTTTGCCAAAACGAACTACACCTTTCCAAGGTGAGACTTAAAGTAGCAGTCGATCCCTAACCTGGAACTTGAGTGGTTTCCTGCGCTTATCAGCGTAGCTTTTCTGACGGTTACGAGCTGCCGCCATTCGCTGTCGTATCTGAGCAATCCTTTCAGTTGTATCCACTACAAGTTCTAGGCCAGTGATTTGACTGTCGCCAACTTCTGCCCAACAAAGAGGTGATCGGCACTTCCGTCCGTACAATGCTTGAAACAGAGCGGCCTGGATACTGGTGTGGTAACTGTTGTTATACGAAAACTCCACTAACGGGAGGTGTTTTTCCCAGCCATTACCAAAATCATTTACACATGCCCTAACCATGTCTTCAAGGGTTTGATGGTGTGTTCAGATTGCCCATCCGTCTGTGGATGATATGCCGTGCTCATGTCTAATCGAGAGCCAAGGGACTTGTGCATAGCTTGCCACAATTCAGAAGTAAAACGTGAGTCACGATCAGAAATTATGGAGGTTGGCACTCCGTGCCTTGATACTACTTCCTTTAGGTAGATGTCTGCTAGAGTAGAAAACTTGTCCGTTTCCTTGATGGCCAGAAAATGTGCAGACTTGGTCAGTCGATCCACGATCACCCAAATGGTATCATTTCCGCGCTGAGATCTAGGCAGGCCAGTAATGAAATCCATGGAGATTTGCTCCCATTTCCTTGTCGGTGTCTCTGGTTGTTGGAGTAGGCCTGATGGTTTCTGATATTCAGTCTTGACTCTCGCACAAGTCAAACATTTACTGACGTAGGTTGCTATGTTGACTTTCATACTAGGCCACCAATACGTAGTCTTGAGATCGTGGTACATCTTATCCGAACCAGGATGTACTGAATAACGAGACTTGTGCGCTTCTTCCATCACAAGCTCACGTAAGTTTCCGTAAAGTGGAACCCAGATACGCCCGGTTACATAGTAGGCGCCGTCTTCCTTTTGTTCTAACCGCTTCCTTGATCCTCGTAAGGACTCAGCCCTGATGTTCTCTGCTTTCAACGCTTTAACCTGGGCATCTCGTATCTGAGTGGGAAGACTAGATTGGATGGTAAGTTGTAACGCACGTACACGCTTAGGTATAGTATCCTTTCGACTGAGGGCGTCGGCCACAACATTGGCTTTACCCGGATGGTACTTGATCATGCATTCGTAATCATTCAAAAGCTCGACCCATCTACATTGTCGCATGTTTAATTCCTTTTGCTTGAAGATATGTTCGAGACTCCTGTGATCAGTGTAAATGGTGCACTTGGTACCGTACAGGTAATGTCTCCATATCTTAAGTGCGAAAACAACTGCTCCCAATTCCAGCTCGTGTGTAGTGTAGTTCCTTTCGTGAACTTTAAGTTGGCGCGATGCGTAGGCAATGACCTTGTCACGTTGCATCAACACGCAACCAAGTCCTTGGATGGAAGCGTCGCAATAAACCACAAAATCATTTGTGCCCTCCGACAATGAGAGGATAGGTGTGATACAAAGTCTATCCTTTAAGTGTTGAAAAGAAGATTCCTATGCATCACCCCAACGATAGGTGACACCCTTCTGAGTCAGTGAAGTGAGACGTTGCGCAATCTTTGAGAAATCCTTGATAAATCTTCTGTAGTAGCTCGCCAAACCCAAGAATTGGCGGATTTCTGTTGGTGTACGGGGTGCAGGCCAGTTCTTGATCGAGTCAACCTTGGATGGGTCAACATGAATCCCATCCTTGTTTACCACGTGGCCTAGAAAGTGGACTTCACGAAGCCAGAAGTCACATTTCGAAAATTTGGCATACAACTGCTCTGTTCGGAGAAGTTCCAAAATAAGTCGTAGATGTTGCTCGTGTTCCTCCTGACTCTTAGAATAGATCAGGATGTCATCGATGAAAACAATAACGAACTTATCCAGGTAAGGGTTGCATACTCGGTTCATGAGATCCATGAAGACCGCAGGTGCATTCATCAATCCGAGAGGCATAACCAGAAACTCGTAATGCCCATAACGAGTCCTGAATGCTGTTTTAGAGATATCCTCATCTCGGACTCTTAGTTGGTGGTAACCTGACCTCAGGTCAATCTTGGAATAGAAACTCGACCCTTGCAACTGGTCGAATAGGTCATCAATGCGTGGAAGAGGATAACGATTCTTCACGGTCACCTTGTTGAGCTCGCGGTAGTCAATACACATTCTGAAGGTACCGTCTTTCTTCTTTACGAATAAGACTGGAGCTCCCCAAGGTGAAGAGCTAGGACGTATGAAACCCTTTTCCAAGAGTTCTTGTAGTTGCGTGGACAGTTCTTCAAGTTCTGATAGGGCTAGACGATAAGGTGCTCGAGCTATGGGCGCTGCTCCAGGATCTAGCTTGATTTGAAACTCGACTTGCCGATGAGGCGGAAGACCAGATAATTCCTCAGGAAATACCTCAGGAAAGTCGCGTACGATAGGAATGTCTTCAATTCTCTTCTCTTCCATTGATGCGTCAGTAACGAGTGCTAGAATGGCAGTGTGGCCCTTTTGCAAACACTTCTGGGCCTTAAGGAAAGAGATAATGCCTACGACAGCACCACTCTTGTCGCCATGTATCACGAGGGGTTCTTCACCAGAACGAGGGATGCGGACAATCTTCTCATTGCAAAGAATTTCCGCTTGCTGGTGAGATAGCCAATCCATCCCAATAACAACGTCGAAACTACCCAGAATGATAGGAATAAGATTGATAGAGAAGGTCTGACCAGCTAAGACAAGGTTACAACCCTTGACTATGTGTGTGGCCTCGAGACTTTTACCGTTTGCTAGCTCTACCGTGTGTTTGGTGTTCAAAAGTGTTGGAGTGCGCTTAAGCATTTGACTAACTTTTAAGGACACATAACTAGTATCGGCGCCCGAATCGAATAAAACAGTAACAAAGAAATCATCCAGAAGAAACTTACCCATCACAACGTTGGGATCGTTCCTTGCATCACCCTGTCCTAGCACGAAAACACGTCCCCTGGCACCATTGCCATTATTGTTACCCCCGTTGTTGCCTCCATTGTTGCCTCCATTGTTGTTCCCATTTCCTTGGTTGTTCTTCTGATTCTGATTCTGATTTTGATTCAGCTGTGGACAGTGCCTCTTGAAGTGACCCTCAGCACCGCACTGGAAGCATCCCTTATTACCCTGCTGGTGTTGATGTTGATTCTGGGGAGCTTGTGGCTGCTGTTGTCGATTCTGATTCGCAGGACGTGAGCTCCTGCAATCTTTGGCTTCATGTCTAGGCTTGTTAAATCTCTGACAACGACCCTTGTTACACGCCCCGCTATGGTGCAAATTACATCGATTGCACTTAGGGTGATTTCCCCTGTATCCACCCTGACCTTGATTCCCAGAAGAATGCTGACCGGGGCTCCTGTACTCATCTGTCTTTCGCTGCTGGGACTGAGACTGAACTGAAGTAGAACCCTTGCCCGAGTTTCCATCCCACTTGCGCTTGTTATCACTGGGAGCATCAGTAGTAGTAGCGCTAATGCGCTTGGGCAGCTTGTTCTGCTCAACTGCCTGATCAGTGAGACGATGAGCCAACTTGATGATTTGCTTAATGGTGCCAAGATTAGCTGAGGTCACATGACTTTGAATTTCTAGCACCAAACCCTTGGTTCACTAAAACCAATGGCTCTCATACCAATCTGTCACACCCCCAAAATCCACACGCGGAGTATCACCGCTTGGAGGCGTGACATGACCATGATCAAGCCACCAATCATATTGAACAACGTAATTAAGTAAATAAAACCAACCACAACACAATTGGTGACCAAAAGCTAGTTAACCAAGTTTAAATTTAACAGCGGGAGCATAAAACGTGAAACCAAAACATAAATAAGTTCATAAAGTTTAAATGTTTAGAACTGGACATAGCAGTCCATATCCCACAACGACTTCCTCCTCGCGCAAGCTCCATAAGTACCTAACGACCTGCAGGGCATGTAACAACAAATCAACAACAAAGTTAAGCGAGTTCACAGTAGGTGTTCGTTATAAAGTGGTTTTTCAAGAACTATGAGTTTGTTTGCAACTGCAGGTTAAATAAACTTTCCTTATTTTCCAAACCATAAACCGTGGGGGCTATCCCATGCTGTAAACCACTAGACTAGATGTATATATATATATATACATATATATATATATATGTGTGTGTCCTTCCCAATCCGAGGACAGAGGTACATATTAAATACGTAGGTTTAGCGCTGGTGCCCTTCCCAATCCGAGGACATAGGTACGTATAAGAAAACATAGGTTTAGTGCTGGTGCCCTTCCCAATCCGAGGACAGTGGTACGTAACGAGTACGTAGGTTTAGTGCTGGCGTCCTTCCCAATCCGAGGACGGAGGTAAGTAGTCTAGTAGTGGTGAAAGTACAAGTTCCGTCTCAGCTATTGAATCCCATTCCCAACCACCGGGAATCCCATGCCTTAGTAAGGGTGTGAACTCACCTTTGGTTGCTCGGTTTGACTCTCAAAAATAGCTAACAATCAAGGTCGGTCAACCACATCCTAATATGATTACCAGTTAGTCATTTAGTGGTTTCAAATAGAGCACAAAGTTCCTACACGCATCTATCACATAACATGCATCGCCTTAACGGTTCATGCCCATATAAACTTCCCATCTATTCCCGTTCATAAGCAAACATACGACATTGCACATAACACTTTTGTTGACATATAACATGTTAGATTATTCTCAGATAACCTACCCGACATTTAGACACACAATTTACTACTTATGTCATTTCAGCTTTAATCTTCAAAACTGGGTGGTTTTCAGGAATTTTAATAAAATAGTTAACTTATTCCAAAAATTCCTAAATTTTTACAGAATGTCTTAAACGATCCAAATATTACTGTGTAAAAATCTAGGGATCCAATTCATTACCAATATTTTATAAAAATTCATTTACCGGACTGTAATCAGATTCATCTTTTTCTGACTGTAGTCCACGGAATAATTTATTTAAAATTCATCGTAAGTCCGATTTACGAAATTCTAGTGGGAAAATTACAAACGCATAAGTGGTCATCTACAGTACAAATTTCATGTGCTAATTCTACACAGAATTCAAGTTATGATGAAAAACATAACACAAATTTTCAGCAGTAAAAATGCAGCTTTTGTTGGAGTTACAAAACAACCCTTTAAAAATAGCAACCGAAGTCCAAAAATTATGATTCCAGTGCCATTAGAACCGTATTTCATAATAACACGTTATAGACTCAAGAAAATCAGTTTTTCATTATGTTATAATCTGGTTACAGCCAACTGAAGTTGGCTGTAAACACCAACCAGCTTCTTGTTTTCAGCTCTTAACTTTCTAACGCGTGTTCGATTGATTCCGTTAACATGTTTAGCGAACAACAACGAATCTCATAAACACTTACAGCAGGTTATCAGTCGTTCATACTGTGTGTCACACCCCGACCACGTGGAACATACAAAACGTGGTGGAAATGTCGGGGAGTGTTGTAACAGAATTAATGTTTCAAATCCATGGCAATTGAAGTTTCGTTTTATTGATTAAAAGTGTTACAATGTCTTAATAAACAAATAAATACAACATAATTAACTAGTCTTGCATCTTTTATTGTTACTAAAGCCCAGGTCTGTCTATGTGTATCTTGACCATCTTATGCAACAGTTCCTGAAAAACACATGTGAAAATAGGTACGTCAGCATAAAAATGCCTGTGAGATACATAGGTTTTGTGAAAATAAGATTCATGACTTATGTTTGAGAAAATGTTTAGTCATGAACCTTGTTATTTGCTTTGTCTTTTAAATCATTTGAAAAACGATAAGATCAGATGATAAGTATAAAACAAATGTAAGGTTAAATGAATAACCAAGTAAAATGTGTTTGCATAAGATAAGTTGTTTATAAATCAATGTCTTATGAAAAGTATGTTATTTGTATGAAATGTTCTATGTCTCAAACTGAAATGATTCAAATAACGTTACGACATGTAATACCATACAAACACTTATATATAGGAAGTACCAGCGGCGTATCCACCATGCTTGTATCATATTACACACGCATCGTTACTTAATCACATAATCAAACCAAAGCAAACCAAACAATGTAAAATGTTCATGTCAAGATGTAAATCATGTCAAAATGTCTATGTCAAATATCCATGTCAAATGTCTATGTCAAATGTCCATGTCAAATGTCTATGTCAAATATCCATGTCAAATGTCTATAGTCCAAAAGTAGTCAAGTAATGTATAACCAAAATGATATGTATGGTAAGTAAAATTTAGACTACTTAAACCATAAGTAAAAGTGTACAAAACAAAGTATTGAAGTAAAACTTGGTTTAAATCAAAGTTATGTTTTGTAAGATATATGCATGCTATACTGAATATGAACATTTATGCGGTATTGTGAAAATTCATACATCCAAGCCTTGAGACAGACGGATAACTATGTAAAAGTGAGTTATCAAGAGAATATGTATTCGGATTCGGTCATTCCTTTCATCCCCTTTCCCTGGGATGTCCGGAACGGGATTTGTCAAGTCCTATGGTACCACTACCTACTACCGAGCGGCATGATCGGTGTTAATGAATGTATAGTATAGTTTAAACAAACCAAATGTCGTACCAAAATGTAAGCATGTTTTATGAAGATAATGTACCTAGTATGCTAGAGTAAACATACAGGGTAGAGCTATAAAACAATGTGTCCATATGTTACTGGAACATATGCAACAGAGATGCAGTATAAAACAATGTACTAAGTATGCAAAGTCATCATACAAAGTAGAAAAGTCATGTAAAACAATGTACTAAGCATGTTATCAGTCAACATACATAGCAGAAAAGTAATGAAATCATGTACTATAATGTACTAACAAACATAGTCGGTATATGATGTGAAAACAGGAAAGCATGAAAGTAACAACTAGGCACATGTGTTCCACCCCAAAACAGTTTGGAAAACAGTAAAAGAGGGGTCTATGTACTCACTTGAGATTGCTCAGTTGTCTAAAGATAACCACCAAGCAGTGCTAGAGATCTTGGAATCAAACGGCTCCTAATATAGGTAACTATGTTAAATAATCGGACCTAAATCGGAAGACTGGGTAGCATTAGGGTTTGTAAACCAAACGAGTGTGGAGACTCGTGTGATATGGTTTAACAAAGCCTACATACTAAATGAAACCTAACATAATTGTTTACGACCCATTACGACCCGTTTAGGAAGCTTATGCTACTTTAACGCGTCGTTCGCGTGAAACGCGTTTGGACCGCCTAACTAGTCCTATGACAAGTATTATATGCCTAAACATGTTACATAATCAGTTACGTGACAAAAGTTTAGGTTACATATGCTAAATTACCAATTATGTATGAAAAGGGTATTCTGGTAATTTACCTAAGGCATATAAACTACCTATCATACAACTACTTAAACGATGTGACCATAGGGTATAACCTCGGAAGGTTATTCCCTACCTACTATGGTCACCTACTATATTTGGTCGGATCCTAATGATCGACCAAACTGGGTCGGGTTCGAAGGTATAGGCGATTTATTAGATCGCCTACCCTACGACCCTAGACAACGTGGTAATCAGTAGGCATAGTCCCAAGGGACTATGACCATCGTGATTACAATCACGTTGCGAAGTTCTAACGAACTTCGCATTGACCATTACTGGTCAACGCTGAAAGTCAAACAAAGTTTGACTTTCTGACTCGAAAAGCAGTAGAATAAGGAAAAGAACGAAAGAATACTTACTGAGGGTCCCCGAATGCTAACCCATATCAAAATAGCTCAGGTATGAAACGAAGGTTCCAACTTAGAGCCCAATGATCAGATTTGTGGGTTTTTAAGCCAAAGGGGGGTGGGTATTTATAGATAAAGTAGAGCCGCTAGGATCGTTTCTTGAATATCGTGCCACGATCCGAGCCGTACACTTGTCACAAAGGTTATGGAGCCACATATGCTCCTTATCTTAGTGATTAAGCAAGTTGCAAACATGTGGTTGTGGATTAATTGGTTGCAACTTGCATTTAAAACACTGAATCTGGTCCAGATGGGGGCTCGCGTGACGCTAAGGCCCGTCGCGTCACGCTAGGCCCCTGTTTTGGCAGATTTTGCAGAAATGGTCCCTGCACCTTGTTTAAGCGATTTTCGATGCGTTTGAACCCCGTTAACCTCATTTCAAGGCTCTAAAATGAAGTTAAAGTATAGGGAAGTCAAAACATACTCAAAAATATGCCGGATGATGGTTCGTTTGGTCGTACGAACGCGATGTTCGCTTAATTACGACGGAATGCGCATAAGCGCGAAAAACGATCCAAATGACGCGACGAATGGATTTTTCTTAAGGCGAACACTAAAATAAAATATAGTCATGCTTCCATAAATTTTTGGATGTCCGGATGTATTCAGAACGTAAGTTATGCGCGAAAATGCAAACTTGTGCACTTTTTGACACTTTTAGTCCCTGAATGTCCCAAAAGTTTATTTTTGCACACCGAACCCCTCAAAGCCTATTTCTAAGCTATGTAAAGGATATTTATGGTATGTTTAACTTATGGTCATGTTCCGGAATGTCTGTTACAGTTCAAATTGGCATACTTTCGCAGTTTGTCATATTTAGTCCCTGTAAGCGATATAACTTTGATTTCACCACACCAAACCTTCCAAAACTTATATCTAAGTTATGTAAAGGTTATTTAAGGTATGTTAAACCTATTTCACTATTCCGGAGTGTTTGTTGCATTAAACTGGTTATATTTACGCATTAATGCGCGTATAACCTCCCAGAAAGCGATTTAGGGTTTGAAATTGAACAAGAGTTGATATGTGTAAACGATACACATATTTTTACAAATCCCAAGTATGAAATATAATATTTCATTGGTTTGGTATTTGTTTGATGGCCGTGAAGGCACAGGTGTTACAGTCTCCCCTACTTTAGGAAATTTCGTCCCGAAATTTATTTAGAGGAAACTTGTAAGAATTTAAAACATGAAGTTTGAAAAGATCGAACAACATTGGTTAGGGTTCTTGAACTTCTAGTAACCTTAATAACATTATGTTTGCAATGTAAGAGGGACACTTATATACAAGTATATGAAGCGTCATTGGTGCGTCCACCATGCCTCCATTACATCGTTCTCATTTTGTTATTGTTGTCACTATCGGTTCTTTCACATAATAAACCTTACTGGATTTCTGTGCACTAAATTTCATAATTATGTGCGCATACATAATTAGAGAATTCCTTGCACAGTTCACACAGTCTATTTTATAATGTGTAGGGTAAAACCAAATGAACAATCCTGTGATGAGCGTGACTTAGACCGCCATAGAGTCCTTTAGACTAAATCAATAAATGATTTAAATAGACTATCAAGGAGTCTGTCCAGCTACATCACTAGATGTCGTTCTTTAACCAAATTGTGAATCAATCTTTTTTATTAGACCACTAAAGGGTCTCTAATGAATCATGGAGCAGTACTATATAATCCAAGGGTCTTAACTATTACATAGAAGCCCATTAAGGATTTAAGGTAGTACCTTTTGAATATCCTGCTACGAATCTCTCATATGAAGATATGAAAGATCCTGCGAGGATTTGGATAACGAATATCCAGAGTATTAAAAACACAAAAACAAAAAAAAAATGCATAAAAGAAAACATAAGATGCATAAACACATAGTCACATAACCACAAAATTGTTTGTTAACTTGCCTTGTAAATTGCGTACATGCATTTAAAGCACACTAGAAATCCATTCCGTGGATTTCATTTGGTTCTTTAAACGTTATCAAGAATCCAACTATAAAGATAGAAAGATTCAAAAAGAAAATTCGATTTCGATTACTAGGAACCGAAATGTTCGAATTTAGGTATATGAGGAATCCAATTAAGGACTCTGATTTGAATGATGATCATCCACAAGGATCTAATTGTGAAGATAAAAAGATCCCTTATGGATTTTAGAAGTTGAAGATGTTTTGATACCTTGCACTGGACGTGCTTATGTCAAAACATGAAGTAAAAATGCTTATGAAATTGAGATGCTAGATATGTCAAGGCGACATATGAAGCAGAATTTTGAAGGTCAAGTCAATGTATATGGAAAAATATTTTTGAAAACTATGCATGGGGTTCTTTTAAGAAAGATGTGTTTGACGTTTTTGAAACCTTATATATAATACTTTTGAAATCATAAAGTAGGTGTATTAGATAGATATATTTACAAAAATGTTTTAAAAATCATGCGAGATGAATTTTGAAATTATGTATAAGGTTTTTTTTTTTTTTTTTGAAAGACATGAATGATGCTTTTCGAAATCATGCACTTGATAAGAAAATGTATTGTGTTAATATTGTCTTCAGACTATATGAAATATTTTGAAATTAGAAAGGTTGGTTTTGATAACATGGCCAATGTTTTTGAAATAACATAGACAATGCATCTAGAAAAATTGTTTTCAAACTATATGAAATGTTTTGAGATCATGAAGATTGTGTTGAAATACTTGTACTGTGTATTTTGAAAAATCAAAACGTAATGGGTATGAGATTTGAAAATATCCTTAGTTATCTAACCAAGGATTCAAAAGCACAGATGTGCAGAAGCATGATCACTCATAATGTCACTTTATTCTTTGTACTTTGTACTTTGTTTCTTAGAATGAAACGAGTACTTAAAATTTTTGAGGGAATCATGAGCAATCATTTGAAAGAGAGAATCACAAGAGTAGTTTGTAAGGTACATAGTTCCTTGATGTAGGTATCATAGGAAAATCATACACACATGTAACTATACTTGTATATCAGAATTTGTGAACAACGATTTATTTATAAACAAAACAAATTGTTTCACATTACAAGGAAACAAAAGAACAAAAGCATAAGACAGCAACATCTTCTGTTCAGCTGAATGCTCATCCGTGGGTCGGATTTGCATTAGCAAGCTTTGGGCATCGGTTTCTGTAGTGGGTCAGATCCCCACAATTGTAACAGGCACCAGGTGGGTAGTGTGGTCGTGCGGCTTGACCCTGTTGCTGAGCAAGAGGCTGAGCAACTTGTTGAGCCGAGTTCTGAACTGGGCGATTCGGATTAGCAGGGATGCGACAGGTGTTAGCAAGATGACCGGATCTTCCGCAGTTGGTGCACTGACGACACTGGAGGTGTGGTTGATGATGGCCGTTACACCTATTGCACAAAGGTGCATTGCCAAAATAAGGCTTCTTGGCTAGTGGTTGCGCAGGCTGATTTGGTGCAGCTTGGGCCTGTGCAGTAATGGCATTGTTTTGGGAAACCTTACGCTTCCTTGCCCTCTTGGATGAACTAGAATCCTTTGCATTCTTGTTGTGACCTTTCTTGCTATCCTCCTTGTCAGACGACTGTTTCTCGCCCTTGTCACCCTTCCTGTGTAACTTATTCTTCCTAATCTGCGACTCAGTCAATGTCGCTGATAACTCGATCGCTTGACGGAGTGTGGCAGGGTTACTACCAGTAAGGATGTCTTGTACCGAATCAGGTAGGCCGTCGATGTACCTTTCGATAGCTATGTCAAGTGGGGTAACCATTGTTGGGCAAAGCAGACTCAACTCCTCAAACCTATCAGTATATGCCCTGTGCTCACCACTATCTTGCTTCAACTCATCAAATTCCTTCTCCAAAGCTCGCTGCTCATGACGAGGACAGAATTCCCTCATCATAAGAGCCCTAAGTTCAGCCCAGGTTTGCGCAAGGGCAATTTCTGCACCTCGGTCCCTCATAACCCCGTTCCACCATGTGAGAGCCCTCTTCTGGAACACACTTGAAGAAAACTCGACCTTGCGATTATCCGGACACTGAACGTGGCGGAAAGTATTCTCAATGCTGTCGAACCACTGAAGAAGCCCAGTTGCTCCCTCGGAGCCACTAAACTTGAGTGGTTTAGCCTGATTAAAGTCCTTGTATTTGCATAGGGCATTGTTGTTGTTGTTGGCTTGTTGCCATTGAGCAAAGAGATTTGGAAATTGGGCAGCCATCTGCTGCGCAATAATTTCTGCCAGTTCGGCAGTCTCTATCTGGTTCTCGCGTCGAGGAGGCATTCTAAAAGAGGAAACATGAAAGGAAACGAGTGAGAGAATTAGACGAAAAGAATGAGATGAACAAATCTGATGAAAGCAAGGATAGTGGTCATTTGTTTGTTACCTAAGGCAAACAAATGAGATGGTGACAAATCAAAGTAAATAGGTCGAAAATAATGTATCGCGAAGACATGCTCGCCTATAAGTGAACACTCATCCCAAGAATTCCCAGGTAAGCACAACTGGTCTCGCGTCTGATGAGATGTATACGAAGTGCTTGCCTAGACAGAAAACCCAGAATACAGGCATTCACCCTTCTAGTTTGCACGTGTTCACATTATTTAAAACCCAAAACTTTGACGAAGTTTTGAAAACTCAAAGGGGTTCAAAACCATATAATAGAGAGTTCAAAATCTTACAATAGAGGGTTCAAAACCTAGTAATCAATCATCCTAGAACAGATGATTAGTTTTTAAAGCGGTTTTGAAATTTATGTTCTTGTTGTGGTCGTCACCTAAGGATAGGTGACGGTATTGTTTTATGACTAAACGCAAGTAAACTCGCGTTAGGGTCCTAAGAAGGTTATAGACTAGGTCAAAGCATTACTAATAACCTAATTCCCTATAACCATTGGCTCTGATACCATCTTTTCTGTCACACCCCGACCACGTGGAACATACAAAACGTGGCGGAAATGTCGGGGAGTGTTGTAACAGAATTAATGTTTCAAATCCATGGCAATTGAAGTTTCGTTTTATTGATTAAAAGTGTTACAATGTCTTAATAAACAAATAAATACAACATAATTAACTAGTCTTGCATCTTTTATTGTTACTAAAGCCCAGGTCTGTCTATGTGTATCTTGACCATCTTATGCAACAGTTCCTGAAAAACACATGTGAAAATAGGTACGTCAGCATAAAAATGCCTGTGAGATACATAGGTTTTGTGAAAATAAGATTCATGACTTATGTTTGAGAAAATGTTTCGTCATGAACCTTGTTATTTGCTTTGTCTTTTAAATCATTTGAAAAACGATAAGATCAGATGATAAGTATAAAACAAATGTAAGGTTAAATGAATAACCAAGTAAAATGTGTTTGCATAAGATAAGTTGTTTATAAATCAATGTCTTATGAAAAGTATGTTATTTGTATGAAATGTTCTATGTCTCAAACTGAAATGATTCAAATAACGTTACGACATGTAATACCATACAAACACTTATATATAGGAAGTACCAGCGGCGTATCCACCATGCTTGTATCATATTACACACGCATCGTTACTTAATCACTTAATCAAACCAAAGCAAACCAAACAATGTAAAATGTTCATGTCAAGATGTAAATCATGTCAAAATGTCTATGTCAAATATCCATGTCAAATGTCTATGTCAAATGTCCATGTCAAATGTCTATGTCAAATATCCATGTCAAATGTCTATAGTCCAAAAGTAGTCAAGTAATGTATAACCAAAATGATATGTATGGTAAGTAAAATTTAGACTACTTAAACCATAAGTAAAAGTGTACAAAACAAAGTATTGAAGTAAAACTTGGTTTAAATCAAAGTTATGTTTTGTAAGATTTATGCATGCTATACTGAATATGAACATTTATGCGGTATTGTGAAAATTCATACATCCAAGCCTTGAGACAGACTGATAACTATGTAAAAGTGAGTTATCAAGAGAATATGTATTCGGATTCGGTCATTCCTTTCATCCCCTTTCCCTGGGATGTCCGGAACGGGATTTGTCAAGTCCTATGGTACCACTACCTACTACCGAGCGGCATGATCGGTGTTAATGAATGTATAGTATAGTTTAAACAAACCAAATGTCGTACCAAAATGTAAGCATGTTTTATGAAGATAATGTACCTAGTATGCTAGAGTAAACATACAGGGTAGAGCTATAAAACAATGTGTCCATATGTTACTGGAACATATGCAACAGAGATGCAGTATAAAACAATGTACTAAGTATGCAAAGTCATCATACAAAGTAGAAAAGTCATGTAAAACAATGTACTAAGCATGTTATCAGTCAACATACATAGCAGAAAAGTAATGAAATCATGTACTATAATGTACTAACAAACATAGTCGGTATATGATGTGAAAACAGGAAAGCATGAAAGTAACAACTAGGCACATGTGTTCCACCCCAAAACAGTTTGGAAAACAGTAAAAGAGGGGTCTATGTACTCACTTGAGATTGCTCAGTTGTCTAAAGATAACCACCAAGCAGTGCTAGAGATCTTGGAATCAAACGGCTCCTAATATAGGTAACTATGTTAAATAATCGGACCTAAATCGGAAGACTGGGTAGCATTAGGGTTTGTAAACCAAACGAGTGTGGAGACTCGTGTGATATGGTTTAACAAAGCCTACATACTAAATGAAACCTAACATAATTGTTTACGACCCATTACGACCCGTTTAGGAAGCTTATGCTACTTTAACGCGTCGTTCGCGTGAAACGCGTTTGGACCGCCTAACTAGTCCTATGACAAGTATTATATGCCTAAACATGTTACATAATCAGTTACGTGACAAAAGTTTAGGTTACATATGCTAAATTACCAATTATGTATGAAAAGGGTATTCTGGTAATTTACCTAAGGCATATAAACTACCTATCATACAACTACTTAAACGATGTGACCATAGGGTATAACCTCGGAAGGTTATTCCCTACCTACTATGGTCACCTACTATATTTGGTCGGATCCTAATGATCGACCAAACTGGGTCGGGTTCGAAGGTATAGGCGATTTATTAGATCGCCTACCCTACGACCCTAGACAACGTGGTAATCAGTAGGCATAGTCCCAAGGGACTATGACCATCGTGATTACAATCACGTTGCGAAGTTCTAACGAACTTCGCATTGACCATTACTGGTCAACGCTGAAAGTCAAACAAAGTTTGACTTTCTGACTCGAAAAGCAGTAGAATAAGGAAAAGAACGAAAGAATACTTACTGAGGGTCCCCGAATGCTAACCCAGATCAAAATAGCTCAGGTATGAAACGAAGGTTCCAACTTAGAGCCCAATGATCAGATTTGTGGGTTTTTAAGCCAAAGGGGGGTGGGTATTTATAGATAAAGTAGAGCTGCTAGGATCGTTTCTTGAATATCGTGCCACGATCCGAGCCGTACACTTGTCACAAAGGTTATGGAGCCACATATGCTCCTTATCTTAGTGATTAAGCAAGTTGCAAACATGTGGTTGTGGATTAATTGGTTGCAACTTGCATTTAAAACACTGAATCTGGTCCAGATGGGGGCTCGCGTGACGCTAAGGCCCGTCGCGTCACGCTAGGCCCCTGTTTTGGCAGATTTTGCAGAAATGGTCCCTGCACCTTGTTTAAGCGATTTTTGATGCGTTTGAACCCCGTTAACCTCATTTCAAGGCTCTAAAATGAAGTTAAAGTATAGGGAAGTCAAAACATACTCAAAAATATGCCGGATGATGGTTCGTTTGGTCGTACGAACGCGATGTTCGCTTAATTACGACGGAATGCGCATAAGCGCGAAAAACGATCCAAATGACGCGACGAATGGATTTTTCTTAAGTCGAACACTAAAATAAAATATAGTCATGCTTCCATAAATTTTTGGATGTCCGGATGTATTCAGAACGTAAGTTATGCGCGAAAATGCAAACTTGTGCACTTTTTGACACTTTTAGTCCCTGAATGTCCCAAAAGTTTATTTTTGCACACCGAACCCCTCAAAGCCTATTTCTAAGCTATGTAAAGGATATTTATGGTATGTTTAACTTATGGTCATGTTCCGGAATGTCTGTTACAGTTCAAATTGGCATACTTTCGCAGTTTGTCATATTTAGTCCCTGTAAGCGATATAACTTTGATTTCACCACACCAAACCTTCCAAAACTTATATCTAAGTTATGTAAAGGTTATTTAAGGTATGTTAAACCTATTTCACTATTCCGGAGTGTTTGTTGCATTAAACTGGTTATATTTACGCATTAATGCGCGTATAACCTCCCAGAAAGCGATTTAGGGTTTGAAATTGAACAAGAGTTGATATGTGTAAACGATACACATATTTTTACAAATCCCAAGTATGAAATATAATATTTCATTGGTTTGGTATTTGTTTGATGGCCGTGAAGGCACAGGTGTTACACTGTGTAGCCTTAATCAGCACATAATCATCATATTATATCTTTATGTAAACCTTAAGTAGTGCTTTATGTTCATGTTTTTAGTTCTTGTTCTTAGTGTTCTTGCAATATTCATCATATACCAACTTTTAACTACTCAAAATGGAAGTGAACAAGAGTAAATCAAGAACTTACTACTAGCTTAAAGCTAGGGAAGATCTCTTGTGAAAAGATGGTGAAAATGGATGATGAAAGTAATGTATGAAAGCACTTGATGATCTACAACTTCAAGCACCTTTGATCCTTCTTCCAATACTTTAATGAAGCTTAGAAAATGGATGAATGATGGTGGTGAAATGGTGGTGATGGTGGCGGTTGTAGTGTGGCCGAGAGAGAGAGAGAGAGAGTGATGTTGTTAGGCCCTTTAAGGTTTATGGATAAGACAATGTGTGGATTAGTGGGTATCATGGGTTAACTATGGGTTTTGGGCCTAATAGTGTAGCTATGGGCCTAGGGTTTAGGGAGCACATTCCCTAATCCCTTTCTATAAATAGTAAATGATGTAATCGGTGCATGTTTGGTGATTTTGGCAAATCTTGTATTGGACAATCATTTGTATGCAAGATTAGTGAAGCATTTTGAATATCAATCATCCTACTTTTCATCTTCATTTCTTTTACAACTTGTTTGTGTGATTCCGCCACCTTACGAGTTGTGCGATATCATTGTGATCTCGGTTTCGGGACTTACAATTGGTATCAGAGCCTGTTGAACCTGATTTCAAGGCTCAGATCTGCTATCGCTTCGGTTTTTGTTCACTGTTACTGTTTCGGTTTGGGTACTGTTCCGTTTTCTGGAAGTTCTGCTGCATTTCGGAGTGTTTCTGCTGATTCCGGACTGACTTCAAGAGATTTCAGACCATTTCGGACTGTTGTTAATCATCACGGATTTGAAGTTTGCTTGATTTCAGATCGTCTTCATCAGATTTCGGATCGTGTCATCAGATTTCGGACCACAATCATCAGATTACGGATCACAATCATCAGATTTCGGACACAATCATCAGATTACGGATCACAATCATCAGATTTCGGATAAGATCATCTGATTACGGATAATCATCATCAGATTTTTTATCACGATTATCAGATTCCGGATTAAGTTGATCAGATTTCGAATTATGTTTGTCATTTCGGACTCAAAGCAATTTCGGACCTCTGTGCGTCTCACCATTTCGGATTCAAAGTCATTTCGAACCATTTCGGATTCATAACTTCATTTCGGACCTCAGACTTCATTTCGGACCTAAGACTTCATTTCGGACATCATACTTCATTTCGAACCCCAGATTTCGGACCCCATTTCGAATTCAGTCTCAAATCATGTTGAACCAATCCGGTGTCATGAACGGTGTTGTTACTGCAGCCGATCTCGCTAATGCCACACTGGCTGCAATCCAGACTCAGTCTTTGGCATATTACCAAGAACTTGACCAAGTTATCGGCACATCCACAAAAGTTCCACGTTTCTTGTATGGGGATGACTACTATGAATGGAAATTTCGATTTGAATAATACTGCAAGGCAAAAGAGCCTCACGTTTGGAGAAGTATCAAAAACGGGCCACGTGTGATCATGTATGCCACTGAGGATGACCCTCAAACTCAAATTCCGAAGTCTGAAAACGTTTTCACTGATGATGACAGAAAGATTGTTGCAGAAGATGAAGCTGCTTATGGTACTCTGTCAATGGCTCTCGGACCAGACATCTCGATTGGAGTCAGAAACTGCAAAAGCGCCAAAGAAATCTGGGACACACTAGTACATCTGTTTGAAGGAAATGCCGATATGAAAGCCAGTCATGTTAACATGATGAACCAGCAATTCAGCTCCTTCAATCATATCTACGGAGAAACGGTTGAAAATCAAATCAGAAGATTCGTTAAGCTTGTATCTCAAATGGTGAGTGCTGGAATCGATGTCTCAAACAATGCAATGAATCGTCAATTGCTTAACTCTCTACCTAAAGGATGGGATCATGAGGTTTCTATGATCAAACGTACCAAAGATCTGAATGAAATGACACTAACTGAGTTGATTGCCACTATTAAGTCGTGCGAGATTGATAACCAGCAAAGAGAAATCAATCACAAGAACTCTCTGATGGCTGCTGGAGTAACTAGTCCAACCAATGCTGCACTGATGTCTCAGGCTCATCCAAATCGGGTTTTCAGTCCTGTTCATGGAATCGTGAATCACAACCCAAACATTGTTTTCAGTCCCATCGCTGTCCCAAAGCCAAATTATGTGTATGGAATGGCTGCTCCTTCCTCTTAGGCACCTGCTGTCAATACCACAAACACTCAGCCACAATCTCAATCCCAACCTCAGCCACAACATGCAAATGCTGCTTTCAGTTCAAACACTCAGTCTGCTCCTCAAAACACCCCATCAGCAAATCACATGGCGTTCTTAACCAAACAGAATGAAGAAAAACTTGCTCTTGCAGCCTCTATGATCAACAGTTTCAACGCCTTCTTGGCATAAGAACTCATACCTTCAACACAACTGACACCAGGAGTGAATCAAGTCATGGAAGAGGACTTGGATGAGCTGGATGTGACTTGGAACATGGCTATATCAACCTTTAAAGCTGATAAGTTTGCAAAAAGATATGGGCGTCGTCCTATGCTTGCCAGTCCAAATTTTCTGAAAAACAGGCTGAGGTGCTACAGGTGCTATGAACCAGGGCATTTTGCTAGGGATTGCAAGAAGGTTGTGACAGGGTATGAAGCTACTCAGGCAGCTGTAGCAAGGAACAAAGAGAGGTCTATGGTTCCAGTCACACCTGCAGAAACTGGCCCCTCAAGTGGACAAGGAAACTCTGGAACTGGAAGAGCTTTGATTGCTCAAGAGCAGAATGGTTTCAACTGGGCTGATGTTGTTGCTCAAGTGGAATCTATGAAGCTGTCTGAATCTGCTGTTGTGGACAAGGTTCATCAATGCTTGATGGCTATGACCGAGGAACCAAAGTCACTCGCTGAGACGGTAAACTCCCTTTTATGTACTGAACACTGTAGGAAGAAAGTTTCTTTGCTGAGATCTCAAAATTTAGCATTAATTACTGATTACAATACTGTGATGGGAAAGTACATCAGTCTTCGAGAGAATAACAAAATTCTCTATGAGAATATTGAAGCACTTAAAAAGGACATAGCTCAACTTCACACAGACGTGAACCCGCAGCAATGTTGGGTTCATGACTATAAACATAGACTCACAGTCAAAACTCTTGAATGTGACTCTGTGAAGGGTGAGCTAGAGCTCCTCACTGGAAAGTACAAACATAACGATTTAAACATCCAGAAGTTTGATACTTCCAGTGTCACAGTCCAGAATCTGTGTAATGTGCAACTTGCGTATCAAGAAAATAAGGGAAAGGGTCTGGGGTATAAAAAGGTTCCGCCACCATACAATCATAATTATTCCAGACTGCCAGTCACTGAGCAAGAAATGGAAAATTATGATACTATGATGTATGGCAAACCTAGTGATTATGTTGATTATGATCCATCTAAGTCTAAAAGGAGTCAATATACTGATTTCAAGAAACCAATGAGTTTTGTGAAAAATGAAAATGTTCAAAATAAACCAGCAGATAATGAGTCCGATCAGAAAAATGAAATCATGATAAATGCTGAAACCAAAACTGAAACAAAAACGGAACTGGTTAACAAACTCGCAGAGGAGTTGAAGGAAAGTTCATCGAATTCTGATTCTGTTGAAAATACTAACTTTTCTAGTTCGTGTGCAGAGTCAGTAAGAACTGAAGAAGAGTCTAAGGAGGATGATGAATCACATCAAAGTGCTGCTAATAATGTTGTTTCTGATAAAAATGGCATTTATGCTTGGAACACTGTTTTTTCTTGGTTTGCTGAGACTTGGGGTGTTCCCACTAAGACTGATGAATTTGGTGCTATTATTTTAGATTATGCATGTGATAAGAATGACTTTGTTGAAAATGCTGAAAATGTTGTGAATGTTGAGAATGATGTGGCAGGAGAGCCTGATGTGTCATCTGAGGAATTCGAAACATCTGTTTCAAATAACTCAGAAAACCATTCTGATAATTCGGAATACCACACATGTATGTCTGAAACATCAAATGACACATCAGACGCTCCCTGCAACAATGATGATTTTGAAATAACGAATTGTGATGATGAAAAATTTACTGTTGAACAGGGATCATCTGATGATCTTGGCAATCAATCAGAGGATTTAGGGACCCTAGATAATGAGCTTAAATCTTCAAACGTCTCTGATTGTGACAATTAATCAGATTCTTGCAGCGTTACTAAAGAAGAAAGTCAAGTTGTCTTCGACACAGACTGCTCATTATCTGAGTTACCTGAATCATCAAATGTCGAGAACTCAGAAGGTGATTTGACTGAAGAGGAAACATCCATAGAATCCTATCCTGTAGAAACTCATGAAGACTTGGAAACTATGGGGAAGGAATTCATTGAAATCAATTCCACAGTTGAATCAAATGATGAAACTGTAGAAGAAATTAATATGGAAACCTTCTCTCAAGATTCTCCTGAAGACATGACCTCTACAGAAAAGGAAGATGAGCAAGTAAACTCTACAGACAGCTCACCTATCGATCCCAATAGTAACCACAACAAGACAGAATCGTCTGAATCTGTTCCCCTTAAAAGAAAGCGATCACGTAAAAACAGAAGGCCGAAAAGGAAGAATGTAAAAGGGAAACCTCAAATCTCAAGCAAACTGAACCCAAGCTCAAGGGTAAAGTTGAGGATACTGGCTCTTGTGCTGACAGCTGTAAAGCAGGTTCCTCCAAGAAAAAGCACACTCCAAGGCACTTAGCGACAAATAAATTGAAAGGACATGATCAGTTCTCGAGAATAACGCAAGCTGAACTAGATGTCTTTTTCTCAAAAAGGCAGTCATGTTTTAACTGTGGAATTCCGGGACACATCGCAAGAAATTGTGTTCATCCTTCCTACTACTCTAGGAACACGTACCATCAGAAGGCCATGCACTCCAGTTTTATCAAACGACAATGTCAAATGGCAAGGCCTTCTGTGACAACTCGAGTTTTCCAAGGTTTCTCCTCTATACGGTACTTGCGGTGTCTTATGATTCATTGCATTGAACTGTATACTATGGTTTGTTCGTAAGTTGCTTACATTAATATGTGTCTTGTTATTGATATGTATTTTAGTTATAAGTTGCTTACAAGTTGATTAGATATATTTTCCGTGCAATGAGCATACTACCCCACAAAAACACTTTAGTGTTTTCGCCACTTGAGTGTTTTCGTGGGGTAGTATGCTCATCGCACGGAAAATATATCTAATCAGACTATTGGTTATAGTGAACTTGGTTTTAATAAGGGGAAAACGTTTTTATTAAAACCAGACTATAACCTGTACAGTGCTCAACGATCCACAACGACGCCTCGCTCCACGTGCAAGACTCAACATTCTAGGTAATATGGTATATGTTTTATTGCCTACTTGCTAGAATTACATAGAACTTTGCTCATGGTATGCTTAGATAAACGTAACGACAGTTGATTGAAACACTTTTGTGCTCACTCTCTTCTGACATTGCACTTTCGCGAACCTCTCTCGCTCATGTTCTCCTTGATATCAAGATCATGAGTGGACGCGTTAACCTAACTCAAGCCCAGTTGGCGGCTTCGATCACTGAACAAGTTACTGCAGCACTCGCAGCTGCCCAGGCAGGAGGTGTAACCTGCCATCACCACTTACTCTAGGATCTTTAGATCCTACTCTCGTAAACTAACACTCGTGCTCAAGTATGTTTACTCTTATGTACACGACAGGTCAACACGCTCAGCCACCTGTGTGCACGTTCCAAACTTTCATGGACTGTCGTTCTAGTACTTTCAGTGGCACTGAATGGGGGCCGTTGGACTCCTCCACTGGTTCGAGAAGCTCGAATCGGTCTTTGAAATGTGTGAATGCCCTGAGGCTCGTAGGGTGAAGTACGCCACTGGTACTCTCGAAGGCACTGCGCTAACTTGGTGGAACGCGCAAGTTCAGATGCTGGCGCTGGCTGCTGCTAATGCCACCCCATGGAATGATTTTAAGGAACTGATCAAACGTGAATACTATAGTCGTGATGACATCCACAAGCTGGAAGTGGAATTATTTAACCTAAAGATCACGGGGTCAGAGTTAGAAGCATACACGAAACGATCCAACGAATTGGCAGTGTTATGTCCAACTATGGTGGATCCTCCCATCAAACGCATTGAGCTGTACCTCAAAGTCTTGGTACCAGAGATTCAAAGTCATGTGACTTCTGCCAACCTTGCTACTATCCAGGATGTTACTCGTCTTGCTCATCGTCTCACAGACCAGGCAGTGGAACAGAACAGGCTGCCTAAGCGTATCGGTGCTACTACTACTACTACTGCTGCTGCTGCTACTGCTACTGCTACTGCTACTGCTACTGCTACTGCTACTGCTACTCCTACTACTACTACTACTGCTACTACTACTACTACTACTACTACTACTACTACTACTACTACTACTACTACTACTACTACTACTACTACTACTACTACTACTACTACTACTACTACTCCTCCCAGTGATAACAAACGAAAATGGGATGGAACCTCCAGCAAGGGTTCGACTACGGTTCAGTTCCAGGCACAGCAGCGAAAGATCGATGACTATATGAGCCCTGGTCAGCAATCTTCTAGTAGTCAAGGGTTGTAACCTCGTTTTAGCTGGTCAGACATTCTCCATCAACCTCATTCCTATAGTCTTGGGTAGTTTTGACATCGTCATTGGTATGGATTGGTTATCCCAACAACAACCAGAAATCCTATACAAAGAGAAGATTGTTCGTATTCCCCGTTCTGGCAAAGAACCTCTCGAAATTCAAGGCGACAAGTGTGGTGCTGTAGTGGGCATCATCTCCTTCCTTAAGGCCCAGAAGTGTTTGCAAAAGGGGCACACTGCTATTTTAGCGCTTGTTACGGACGCGTCAACGAAAGAGAAGAAGATAGAGGATATTCAAGTAGTACGCGACTTTCCTCAAGTGTTTCCTGAAGATTTACCTGGGCTACCGCCTCATCGCCAGGTCAAATTTCAGATCGAGCTAGCTCCTGGAGCAGCACCCATAGCTCGAGCACATTATCGCTTAGCTCCAACCGAACTGGAAGAACTGTCTAAGCAATTGCAAGAACTTCTGGAAAAGGGTTTCATTCGTCCTAGATCTTCACCCTGGGGAGTTCCAGTATTATTTGTGAACAAGAAAGACGGTACCTTCCGCATGTGCATAGATTACCGCGAACTGAACAAGGTGACCGTGAAGAATCGCTTCCTCTTCCACGCATCGACAACTTATTCGACCAGTTGCAAGGGTCGAGCTATTAATCGAAGATTGACATGAGGTCAGGCTATCATCAATTGAGAGTCCGGGACGAGGACGTCTCCAAAACAGCATTCAGAACTCGCTACGGCCACTACGAGTTTCTGGTCATGCCATTCGGGCTAACAAACGCGCCTGCAGTCTTCATGGATCTTATGAACAGAGTGTGCAAACCTTATCTCGATAAGTTTGTTATTGTATTTATCGACGACATTTTAATTTACTCCAAGAGTCAGGAGGAACACGAGCATCATTTACGACTCATTTTGGAACTCCTTCGAGCAGAACAGCTGTACGCCAAGTTTTCGAAATGCGACTTCTGGCTTCGTGAAGTCCACTTTCTAGGCCACGTGGTAAACAAGGATGGGATTCATGTTGATCCATCCAAGGTTGATTCGATCAGGAATTGGCCTGCACCGCGTACACCAACAGATTTCGACCAATTCTTGGGTTTGGCGGGCTAATATAGAAGGTTCATCAAAGATTCTCCAGGATTGCACAACCCCTCACCTCACTAACTCAGAAAGGCGTTATCTACCGTTGGGGTACCACACAGGAAGCTGCATTCCAGCACTTAAAGGATAGACTTTGTAGCGCACCTATCCTCTCATTGCCTGAAGGCACGGACGATTTTGTAGTCTACTGCGACGCATCCATTCAAGGTCTTGGATGTGTGTTGATGCAACGGGATTAAGTCATCGCTTATGCTTCACGCCAACTTAAGATTCACGAACGGAATTACACTACACATGATTTAGAGCTGGGAGCTGTTGTTTTTGCGCTCAAGATATGGCGAGACTACCTGTACGGTACCAAGTGCACCATTTACACCGATCACAGGAGTCTCGAGCATATCTTCAAGCAGAAAGAGTTGAACATGCGACAACGACGATGGGTCGAGCTACTGAACGATTACGAATGTGCTATAAAGTACCATCCGGGCAAAGCCAATGTGGTGGCCGACGCCCTTAGTCGAAAGGATACTACACCTAGGCGTGTACGAGCGTTGCAACTCACTATTCAGTCTAGTCTTCCTTCACAGATACGAGATGCTCAGGTAGAAGCATTGAAACCAGAAAATGTCAGGGCTGAAGCTCTACGCGGCTCAAGGCAACGGTTAGAACAAAAGGCGGACGGCGCCTACTATGTAACAGGACGCATTTGGGTCCTACTCTATGGTAACTTACGCGAGCTTGTAATGGATGAAGCTCATAAGTCTCGCTACTCAGTACATCCTGGTTCGGATAAAATGTACCACGATTTGAAAACTACATATTGGTGGCCTAGCATGAAAGCTCATATAGCAACTTACGTCAGCAAATGTTTGACTTGTGCGTGAGTCAAAACGGAATATCAGAAATACCACAGTGGAAATGGGAACAAATTTCCATGGATTTTGTTACTGGCCAGCCTAGATCCCAACGTGGGAATGATACTATTTGGGTGATCGTGGATCGACTCACAAAGTCTGCACACTTCTTGGCTATTAAGGAAACAGACAAGTTCTCTACCTTAGCAGACATTTACCTAAAAGAAGTGGTTTCAAGGCACGGGGTGCCAACCTCTATTATATCAGATTGTGATGCACGTTTTACTTCAGAACTGTGGCAAGCAATGCACAAATCTTTCAGCTCTCGTTTAGACATAAGCACAGCCTCAGACGGATGGGCAGTCTGAGCGCACTATTCAAACTCTAGAAGACATGCTTCGTGCATGTGTAATCGATTTCGGCAACAGCTGGGAAAAACATCTCTCGTTAGTGGAGTTCTCGTATAACAACAGTTACCACACCAGCATTCAAGCCGCTCCATTCGAGGCATTGTACGGGCGTAAATGCCGATCACCTCTCTGTTGGGCAGAGGTGGGTGATAGTCAGATCACAGGTCCAGAACTGGAAGTAGACACAACAGAAAAGATTGCTCAAATACGACAACGCCTGGCGGCAGCTCGCGACCGTCAGAAAGCATACGCCGATAAGGGCAGGAAACCATTCGAATTCCAGGTTGGGGATCGAGTGCTACTCAAAGTTTCACCCTGGAAGGGTGTGGTTCGTTTTGGAAAATGAGGCAAACTTAATCCGCGATATGTCGGACCGTTCGAAATCATTGAGAAAATAGGCAAAGTGGCCTACAGACTGAACTTACCAGCTGAACTCAGTGCAGTTCACAACGTCTTTCACGTGTCGAATCTGAAGAAGTGTCTATCAGATGAGACCCTCATAGTTCCTTTGAAGGAGCTTACTATCGATGAACAGTTGCGATTCGTCGAGGAACCAGTTGAAATCATGGACCGGGATGTTAAGGTCCTCAAGAACACCAGAATACCTCTTGTTCGGGTTCGTTGGAACTCCCGTAGTGGCCCAGAGTTCACCTGGGAACGAGAAGATCAAATGAAACTCAAGTATCCCCAGTTATTCGGAAAGGATGCAACCACTACTGAGGCTGAAGCTACTACAGAATTTCGGGACGAAATTCCAAATCAACGGGGGGATGATGTGACACCCCAGGAAAACCAGTAAACTACACAACATAACAAGCTTCCTCAGTAACCGCATGCTAAATTTCGGGACGAAATTTCTTTCAAGTTGGGGATAATGTGACAACTCGAGTTTTCCAAGGTTTCTCCTCTATACGTTACTTGCGGTGTCTTGTGATTCATTGCATTGAACTGTATACTATGGTTTGTTCATAAGTTACTTACATTAATATGTGTCTTGTTATTGATATGTATTTTAGTTATAAGTTGCTTACAAGTTGATTAGATATATTTTCCGTGCAATGAGCATACTACCCCACGAAAACACTCAAGTGGCGAAAACACTAAAGTGTTTTCGTCCACTACTAACCGGTGAAAAACAACGAATGGGCTTCGGCCCAAACTCTTGGTATTTAATGTAAAAGTGACTAACCCTAGATTATTACTCTCAATCATAAACACCCGCAACCCTACTCTCTCCTTTCAAACCCGACGGCAACCTTGGGTTCCCCGGAAACTCTCAAGACGATCTAGATATTATTCTGTTCATCACGGTTAGTGTTAACTCTTATTCGATTAATTGATTGAAAACACTTGTTGACTATTTATTTGACATCACGAAATAACTGTTATTATGTAATGTTTGCGATCATATGATTTGACGATAATCGATGATTAAGTAATTAGATCTTCACATTTGGATTAGATTGTGAATGATTTTGGTTGCTGTAATATGTGATGTTGCATGCTATTCTTATAACGTAGGACTGTTATGGAATCGATCTTTCGGTTATGAATTCATATATGATCTGATGTAAATGATGAACTAATTGTGATGTTATGATGTGTGCATGTGAGATGTTTGAAAGTGAAGTCAAATCGGATAAGGATCCTTCATGTTGTCGGCTATTGTTCTCAGAATCTCATGTGATTGTTAGTAATCATATGTTTACTATATGTGTTGTTAAATTAGATTTAATATGCTAGGTAGTAGGTACTGTCATTAGTCAATGACTAGAGATTCCACACAAACAGAAATATAAATTGAAGTAACATGGGATGCTATATTATATGATATATGATGGCTTAGATTGCATGTGCTTTATATGCGATTCCTAATTTAAGTAAAGAAAAGTGGCATGATCGGTCCAATGATATGAGAATTAATTGTTGAGAATTAATTGATAGTTTGAATTGTCAAAGGGCGGCCCATGTGTGTGTTGTCAGGATATGTTAGTCAAGATTCATATGTTAATTGTTTGTTTATATGTTATCAATTTGTAAGATAAGGAACACCCCATGGATTGTCGGCCATTGTGATTATTTTAATGATGATGATGATCCGATGTGAAGGATCATGTATGTTGCTATGCATATTGTTGATTTGGGATGATGTCTTATTTATTATTTATGAAACTTAAACCGATAAAGGTACGCTAGGGTTGTATGAGTCATGATGTGATTTGGATGATGATTTAGTGATTTCATGATGGTTACTGTGTCGTATGATAATTTCATGATCAATGATAGTATGAAACGGTTGTTACTGATCTTCAGGGTTTTGTGTAACGGATACTGATGATGTTGTACCCGACGAAAACCCTTCACCCAACGAAATCCCCATCTCAACAAAATCACCTTGGGGATTTCGGCCCAAAGTGATTTCGTCACTCAAAAAGGATTTCGGCCCAAAGGAGGGTTTCGGCCCTGTTAGTTCAGTTAACTGTTAAACATTAACTCTGCTAGTTATAACTTTGTTAGTTTGCAACCTTGATTAGTATGCAAACTCTGTTAAGCATCAAAAACCCTGTTAAAAGGTTGAGTTGTTAACTCTGTTATGTCAGTTAAGTGGTTAACCCTGTTAAGTGTAAACTGTGTTAACTCAGTCAAACATATTAACTCTGTTAAGCATGACAATTAGTTAAGGAACTTGCATGTAACTTTGAACCTGGTATGATTGGCAAACTGGTTATGTGTTATTTGATGCTAAATGCCAAATCACTCTGTAATACTGATTGTACGTGAAACATTACAAACTTGAGCTGATTGAATATACGTGCATACTATAGGACTTGACTGATTTCTTGTGAGCACATACTTTAGCATACCGAGCAAACCAAGGTGAGTTCACATTTCCAAGGCATGGGATTCCCGGTGGGTTGGGAATGGTATTGATGGAATGGTATTGATAGATATGATAGACTTACGTAAAACCTACGTAAAACACTAGACTACTTACCATCGTCCTCAGGTTTCGAGGGACACTTACGTAAAACCTACGTATACTTGTGCTTACTACTGTGCTCAGGGTTCGAGGGACACTTACGTAAAACCTACGTATACTTATGCTTGCTACTGTCCTCCGGTTTCGAGGGACACTTTACGTAAAACCTACGTAAACCTCACGCGTACCACTGTCCTCGGGTTAAGAAGGGCACTTACGTAAAACCTACGTAAACCTCGTACGTACTCCTGTTCTCGGGTTAAGAAGAACAATTATGGTTACAACTAGTTTAGTATATACAACATTGGAAGCCCCCACCAATTGAGCATACGCAACGGCTTAGTTAATAACGCGTAGTTATGCAACGACCTTACTTACTGTGAACTCACTCAACTAGTTGTTGACTCTCTGTTACATGCCTTGCAGGACCATAGGTACCCATGGAGCTTGCACGGGAGGCGCGGTCGTTGTGGGCATGGATTGTGGATGTTATGATAAACTCTTTTATGACATTTCAACTTAATACTTGTGTTGGGTTTTTACATTATTGCTTCCGCTACACACTTGTTTATGTTTGGTTTTGAAAACACCTATCATATTGATGAATGCCATTTACTATTTACTTATATGTTCAATATGATTGGTGGCTTGATCCTGGTCATGTCACGCCTCCAAGCGGTGGTACTCCGCGTGTGGATTTTGGGGGTGTGACACCTTCTGACAGAGACTGGAATCTGATCAAACAGGAAAAGCAAAAGTTTTTTAAAACAAACAGTTTTCAAGACAAGACAATATCATTTTCCTTAAACAGAAATGTATCAGATGCTAAAAATTGGAGACCAAAAGGTCCTGTTAGATCCCAGTCTCCGTGTCCACAACCATCAACTTCTACCGCGCCACCAAAAGTCACAAACAATGATAAAAACTGTATGATCTTTCGCGAAGTCACCTACACAGATAGCGATGGTAAACTCAGGTCCACTATGGCCTGGGTTCCAGTCTCTAACTGATTCCGTTTTATGTGCAGGAACGACTATGGAGGACTATCTTTAGACTTTGGTTTATCGATAGTGGTTGTTCTAGACACATGACGGGAGACATATCCCAGTTTAATGATATCAAGATTTTCGACGGTGGATGTGTCAATTTTGCACGAGGAGAATCAGGAAGAATCACCATTAAAGGCACTGTCAAGAATGGTGTCCTCACTTTTTCAGATGTTAACTATGTACCTGAGCTTAAGCATAGTTTGCTGAGTGTATCGCAGATGTGTGACAAAGGAATGGAAGTTCTGTTCACTAAGAGTGGGTGTGTCATCCTGAAACCAGGAATTCTCATACCTGAAGACTGGTTTCTGATAGAAGCTGAACGAAGAGGAAATGCCTACGTGATCGATAAGAACAAAGCCCCTACTGATCAAGTTACTTGTTTGTTTTCAGAAATTGCTGAACATGACGCTATGCTGTGGCACCGCCGGTTGGGTCACCTGAACACGAAAAATTTGAATCGATTAGCAAAAGGAGGTCTCGTCAGGAACTTGCCAATCAAGGATTTCATGCAAATAGAGAAATGTGAGGCATGTGCGCGAGGGAAGCAGCATCGCAGACCTCATAAGTCCAAACCTGTTCACACCACTTCTAAAGTCTTGGAACTGCTGCATATGGACTTATTTGGTCCAGTCAATGTTCTCAGCATCGGAGGAAAGCCTTACTGTCTGGTCATCACAGATGATTTTTCACATTTTACTTGGGTATTCTTCTTGGAGCAGAAAAGTGAGACAACTGGTTTAATAAAGAAATTCATAATACTCATGGAGAATCAATCAAATGAACGTGTGAAGATTATTCGCTGTGACAATGGAACAGAATTCAAGAATGCTGAGCTGAACGAATTTTGTGCCCTAAAGGGAATTGACCGTCAATTCAGCACAGCAAGATCGCCTCAACAAAATGGGGTTGCAGAAAGACGTAACCATACTCTCATCGAAGCTGCTCGCACAATGCTGATAGATTCAGGACTTCCACTTATATCCTAGGCAGAAGCAGTAAATACGGCTTGCTACGTTCAGAATCATGCTTTGATTAACAAGCGTCACTTGAAAACTCCATATGAAATAGTTGAAGGTCAAAAACCCTCGGTGCAACACTTTCGCACTTTCGGCTTCCCATGTGTTCTTCTTCTCATGGACTCCAAAGGAAAATTTGAAGCTCGAGGAGATCCATGCTACTTCATTGGTTATGCTAAGAATACCTCCTATCGTGTGTACAACAAGGTCAAAAAGCAAGTTGTGGAAGCATATCATGTTGACTGGCTTGAAGAAAATCCAAAAGACGCTCGCATTGGCCCTGACTGGCTATATGACTATTCCTCTTTGTTTAAATCGTTTCCTATTTTGACTAACGAAGTTGTTGTTGAAGAGAATTTAACAGAAGAAATGCCTACTCCTGTTGAAGATGAAGATGAGAATGTGCCATTGCAAAATCTAATCAGAAATCTTACTGTGAATCCATCGGGATTTAACAAAGAAAATGCAAGTGTTTCATCATCCACTCAGGCTTCACATTCTGAACCCCCAACGGAGAACTCAAACAGAGAAACCAATAACACGGAAGGCTCTGTCGGTCCGTCAAATATTCAGGGAGCCCCTCTATTTCAAGATTCAATTCCATCTGACTGCACTATAGAAACACATGTGATCAGCACCACAACACCAAGTGAGGGGGAGCCATCTGGAATAGCTTCCAGAAGTTTTCCAAATTTGCAAACTAATCTGCAAGCTCCTGCAACAGCGATTCCGCAACGTGTTCAGAGAAGTCACCCAATCACAAATATCATCGGCCCAGTATCTGCTGGTGTTCAAACCCGTAGCATATTTGGAGACATCAACACATGTTTGTATTCTTGTTTCATATCACAGATTGACCCTAAAAATATTAATGTTGCCTTGCAGGAACCTGGATGGGTCGATGCAATGCATGAAGAACTCAATCAGTTCGAACGGCTTGGAGTATGGAAACTGGAGAAGCTGCCCCAAGGAAAAAAGGCCCTTGTCACACGATGGGTATTTCGTAACAAGCAAGATGATTCGGGTCTGATCGTGAGAAATAAGGCCAGATTAGTTGTCCAAGGATTCAGTCAAGTGGAAGGCCTAGATTATCATGAAGTGTATGCCCCAGTCGCTCGTCTAGAAGCCATTCGCATCTTCTTGGCATACGCATCTTTTATGGGATTTACTGTCTATCAAATGGATGTTAAGACGGCTTTTCTTTATACAAAAGTCAAGGAAGAAATCTATGTCGCTCAACCGCGGGGGTTCGTTGATAAAGAAAAAGAAGGGTATGCTTACAAGTTAGACAAGGCTTTGTATGGTTTGCATCAAGCACCTCGTGCATGGTATGCAACTCTAACAGAGCATTTGCTCGCTCATGGATACACCCGAGGAATGATTGATCAGACATTATTCATCAAGCGTGTTGACAAGGATATCATTCTTGTGCAAATATACGTTGGCGACATTATCTTCGGGTCGACCAATAATGATCTTTTCAAGGAATTTGAAGAAGTCATGAAGAAAAAATTTGAAATGAGTTCCTTAGGAGAAATGACGATGTTTTTCGGTCTGCAAGTTCGTCAAAACAATCAAGGAATACTAATTCATCAAAGTAAATATGTAACTGACGTCCTTGCTAAGTTCAGCATGACAGACTCAAAGCCGAGTGAGTCCCCAATTGCAGAAAGGCCATTGCTGACTAAGGATCCAGAAGGAAGTCCTGTCAACCAGACACTGTATCGCTCAATGATCGGGTCACTAATGTATCTGACTGCCTGACGGCCAGACATTCTGTACGCCGTGTGTCAGTGTGCTCGTTATCAAGCTAATCCTAAACTCACTCATTTAAATGCTGTTAAAAGAATTTTCAGATATTTGAAGGGAGCTCCTAAACTCGGACTCTGGTATCCCAGAGATTCGAACTTTGATCTGTTTTCCTTTTCAGATAGCAATTTTGGAGGAACTGACAGGGATAGGAAGTCCACATCAGATGGATGTCAGTTCTTGGGAGACAGGCTCATATCTTGGCAATGCAAGAAGCAGCAGACAGTATCTCTTTCCACAGCGGAAGCAGAATACGTTGCAGCATCTGCATGCTGCTCCCAAGTTCTCTAGATGCAGCATCAATTGGAAGACTACGGTTTGACTTATCTTGACACAACCATTTATTGTGATAACGATGCCGCCATCCAGATCACTAAAAACCCTGTTTTTCACTCCAAAACTAAGCACATTGACATTAAAATTCATTTCATAAGAGATTGCTTTGACAGAGCTCTTATTAAACTTGAACAGATCCATACTGATGCTAACACAGCAGATCTTTTTACCAAACCTGTCAGCATCTCTAGGTTCAATGTGCTTGTAGACCTCTTGAAAATGATTCGCTTCACCGACTGAGCAAAAAAAAAAAAAAAAACCCTTGTAAATAATAATAAGGGTTTTTTATGTGTTTCCATCTGGTAAATTTGGGCATAAAGTACGTTACTTTTGCACAAATTTAGGGGGAGAAAAGTTGCTGGGAAATGAAATGAGCTTTCGTGTTAAAGAACTTGATTAACACACGTAAGGTTTCAATGTTAAACAGGTTAGGCTCCACTGCGATGTGTTGATAGGTCTGCCGCTCGAAAAGAAAAAGAAGAAAAAGTGATACTGTCACACCCCGACCACGTAGAACATACAAAACGTGGCGGAAACATCGGGGAGTGTTGTAACAGAATTAATGTTTCACAACCATGGAAATTAAAGTTTCGCTTTATTGATTAAACGTGTTACAATGTCTTAACAAACAAAGAAATTACAACATAATTTACTAGTCTTGCATCTTTTATTTTCACTAAAGCCCAAGTCAGCCTATGTGTATCTTGATCATCTTATGCAACAGCTCCTGAAAAATACATGTGAAAATAGGTACGTCAGCATAAAAATGCCTGTGAGATACATAGGTTTTGTGAAAATAAGATTCATTGTCACACCCCCAAAATCCACCATGCGGAGTATCACCGCTTGGAGGCGTGACATGACCAGGATCGAGCCACCAATCATATTGAACAATTCAATTAAGTAAATAAAACCAAACATAATACGATTGGTGACCAAAGCTAGTTAACCTTGTTTGGTTTAGACAGCGGAAGCATAAACGTGAGTTCAAAACATAAGTTCACAGTTCATAAGTTTAAAGTCTCAAACATAAGTTCCATATGTTTATAAAGTTCAATTATTAAGTATGGGATATAACAACCCATGTTCCACAACGACTCCTTCCCCGTGCAAGCTCCAAGCATTTAGCGACCTGTAAGGCATGTAACAACTAGTCAACAACAAAGTTGAGTGAGTTCACCAATACGCTTGGGTAGTCTGTTTTGTTCCACTGCCTGGTCGGTGAGACGATGAGCCAATTTGACGACTTGCTGGATGGTACCCAAGTTGGCTGAAGTCACATGACTTTGAATCGCTGGTGCAAGGCCCTTGAGGTAAAGCTCAATACGTTTGATGGGAGGGTCCACCATAGTTGGGCACAGGATGGCCAGTTCATTCGACCTCTTGGTATACGCCTCAATCTCAGATCCTGTCATCTTCAGATTGTAAAATTCCACTTCTAGCTTGTGGATGTCATCCCGACTACAGTACTCCTCTTTGATCAGCTCTTTGAAACCATTCCAGGGTGTGGCATTAGCAACTGCCAGTCCTAGTAGTTGAACCTGTGCCTTCCACCAGGTTAACGCAGCTCCTTCAAGTGTTCCGGTAGCATATTTCACCCTACGGTCTTCGGGGCATTCGCACATCTCGAAAACTGTCTCAAGCTTTTCAAACCAGTGAAGAAGGCCCACTGCTCCTTCGGTGCCACTGAAAGTGGTAGGTCGACAGTCCATGAACGTCTTGAATGTGCACACAGGAGGTTGAGCATGTTGACCTGTTGCGCGAGAATAAAAGACAAGATTAAGCACGAGGGTTGGGTTGCGAAGGTAGGATCTAAATGTCCTAAGGTGAGTTGGTATGGCAGGTTATACCTCCTGCAGGGTTAGCTGCGAGTGCCTCCGCAACTCGTTCGTTGATCAAAGCCGTCAACTGGGCTTGAGTGAGGTTGATACGTCCTTCGCGTCCGCTCATGATCTTCATAATGAAGTAACGTAAGTGAGGAAAGTGTCGCGAAAGTGTGTAAGTGTGTGGGACGACATTAGAGAGTAAGCACACAAGGTTCAAATAGCAATTATCACATTATCTAATGCACAGTGAGAACTATCTAACCGACAATATAACATAAATCATACCACTTATGGTGTCGAGTCTTGCACGTGGAGCGAAGCGTCGTTGTGGATCGTTGAGCACTGTACAGGTTATAGTCTGGTTTTAATGAAAACTTTTCCCTTATTAAAACCAAGTTCTCTATAACCAATGGCTCTGATACCAATCTGTCACACCCCCAAAATCCACCATGCGGAGTATCACCGCTTGGAGGCGTGACATGACCAGGATCGAGCCACCAATCATATTGAACAATTCAATTAAGTAAATAAAACCAAACATAATACGATTGGTGACCAAAGCTAGTTAACCTTGTTTGGTTTAGACAGCGGAAGCATAAACGTGAGTTCAAAACATAAGTTCACAGTTCATAAGTTTAAAGTCTCAAACATAAGTTCCATAGGTTTATAAAGTTCAATTATTAAGTATGGGATATAACAACCCATGTTCCACAACGACTCCTTCCCCGTGCAAGCTCCAAGCATTTAGCGACCTGTAAGGCATGTAACAACTAGTCAACAACAAAGTTGAGTGAGTTCACCAATACGCTTGGGTAGTCTGTTTTGTTCCACTGCCTGGTCGGTGAGACGATGAGCCAATTTGACGACTTGCTGGATGGTACCCAAGTTGGCTGAAGTCACATGACTTTGAATCGCTGGTGCAAGGCCCTTGAGGTAAAGCTCAATACGTTTGATGGGAGGGTCCACCATAGTTGGGCACAGGATGGCCAGTTCATTCGACCTCTTGGTATACGCCTCAATCTCAGATCCTGTCATCTTCAGATTGTAAAATTCCACTTCTAGCTTGTGGATGTCATCCCGACTACAGTACTCCTCTTTGATCAGCTCTTTGAAACCATTCCAGGGCGTGGCATTAGCAACTGCCAGTCCTAGTAGTTGAACCTGTGCCTTCCACCAGGTTAACGCATCTATCACACAACATGCATCACTGTAACGGTTTATGCCCATCTAAGTTTCCCATCCATTCCCCACTCAAAATCAAACATACGATAATGCACATAACATATATAACATGTCAGATCATTCACAGATAGCATACTCGACATTTAGACACGCAGGTCACAACTTATGTCAATTCAGCATTAATACTCAAAACTAGGCTGTAATCGGGGATTTTAATAAAATAGTTAACATGTTCCAAAAATTCCCAAATTTTTACAGAATGTCTTAAACGTTCCATATTTTATTGTGTAAAAATATCGGGGTCCGGTTCATCACCAATATTTTATAAAAATTCATATTCGGGACTGAACTCAGATTTATGTATTTCTGACCACAGTCCACGAAACAATTTATTAAAAATTCGTCGTAAGTCCGATTTGCGAAATTCCAGTGGGTTAATTACAAATACTTCAGTTATCATCTACAGTAGAATTTTCATGGTCCGATTCATCACAAAACTCAGGTTATGACTGAAAGTACGACACCCATTTATTGCTGTCAAAATTCAGCTTAAGTAGCTGTTACAAGTTAACACTTTAAAAATAGTAAACGGAGTCCAAAAATTACGATTCCGGTGCCATTAGAACCGTATTTCATAGTAACATATTTTAGATTCAAAATATCAATTTTTCGTTGAGGTTAAGACCTGTTTACAGCCAACAGAAGTGGGCTGTAAAAGTTAGACAGATTCTGATTTCAAGTGTTTAACCATCTAAATCATGTTCGATCGATTCCGTTAACGAGTTTAGTGACCACAACAACATCATATACTAATATCATTTAGTAAAACATCAGATAATCAACCAATCATCATAATCACACAAGATCTACATGATTTACACCAACATTCATCCATTAACCACCTTGTTCATCACTTTAGTAGACTTTTAGTTGGTGATCTTATATGTTAGTGATTTTTAACCGATGAAACTCTTATTAACCACTCTAGACAAGATCAAGAAGATGTTTAGAGTCACTTACTACTAGCTCGAGGCTAGGGAAGATCAAAGGCGTGAAAGTGGTGGTTAAAAGAAAACGAGAGCGGTCCTTCCACTTCCGAGAGCACCGAGCTTCGTTGTTCACTTTCCTACACCTTGTTGTGAGTTTGGAATACTTGGATGAAGATCGAAAATGGATGGTGGTGTAAGGGGATGTTTCAGCCGAGTTATGGAGGAGGGAGGGAAGAGGTGTTGTGTGTTGAAGGTGATGGTGAGATGTTGCTACTTATAACACCCTAACTCTAATAACCTTTGGGTTATATGCCTCCATAAGTACAATCAAGATCTTATCAAGATCTAGCTAATTCCAAGGAGGGATTTAGTAAGATTATAAAAGATCTTGTGTGGGGACTAGCTTGGGGACGGTCACAAGGGGGGGGGGTATAGGGTTGGGATGCAATGGTGTGGTTAGGATCTAGTTGGAATCTAATGACACTTAGTTAGTGTATTTAGTGTGTAGTGTCATAAAGGGTGTTAGGGTATTCGGGGACCCTAACTAGCTCAGAAAAGTGTAAACAGTGTCATTGGCAATATTTTTAGGTTCCGGGTAAAGTCCGGTTGTTCGGTTTGACACTGTTCCGTTAAAGTTCTTAATTAATTCGTGACGCGTCCTATTTATATATTTTGTAACGTTTTTACTTTCTTACATTTAGGAAAGTATAACGGACTCTTTAGTGACCTTTCTGTACACTATTAGTATATTAACAAATACGTGTAAGCATAACACAGATATCAGAAAGCAGTTAAGTGATTCCACACAGTCGTCAAGCACTTTAATTGTCATTAATAAATTGTACGGAATACATGGAATTTTGAGGGTTGTCACATTCTCCCCCTGTTAAGAGAATTTCGTCCCGAAATTTAGCGCGTGGTTACTGAGGAAGCTAGTTAAGTTACGTTGTTTTCCAGATTTTCCTGGGGTGTCACATCATCCCCCCGTTGATTTGGAATTTCGTCCCGAAATTCTGCAGTAGCTTCAGCCTCAGCAGTGGTTGCGTTTTTCTTAAACAGTTGGGGATACTTAAGTTTCATTTGGTCTTCTCGTTCCCAGGTATATTCTGGGCCACGACGAGCATTCCAACGAACTCGAACGAGAGGTATTCTTGTGTGCTTGAGAATCTTAACATCTCGATCAGTAATCTCTACTGGTTCCTCGACGAATCGCAGCTGGTCGTCGATTGTGAGTTCCTTGAGAGGAACTATGAAGGGCTCATCTGACAGACACTTCTTCAGATTTGATACGTGGAATACGTTGTGAACTCCGCTGAGTTCTTCAGGTAGATCCAACCTGTAGGCGACTTGGCCAATTTTCTCAATGACTTTGAACGGTCCGACATAACGCGGATTGAGTTTGCCTCGTTTGCCAAAGCGGATTACACCTTTCCAAGGTGAGACTTTGAGTAGCACTCGATCCCCAACCTGGAGCTCGAGTGGTTTTCTTCCCTCATCAGCATAGCGTTTCTGACGGTCACGAGCTGCCGCCATTCGCTGTCGTATCTGAGCAATTTTCTCGGTGGTATCTACCACGTGTTCTGGGCCAGTGATTTGGCTGTCACCAACTTCTGCCCAACAGAGAGGCGATCGGCATTTGCGTCCGTACAATGCCTCAAACGGAGCGGCTTGGATGCTGGTGTGGTAGCTGTTGTTATATGAGAACTCCACTAGCGGGAGGTGCTTCTCCCAGCCATTGCCGAAGTCGATTACGCATGCCCTAAGCATGTCTTCCAAGGTTTGGATGGTGCGTTCCGATTGCCCATCCGTCTGTGGGTGATAAGCGGTGCTCATATCTAAACGTGAGCCAAAGGACTTGTGCATTGCTTGCCACAGTTCAGAAGTAAAACGCGCATCACGATCAGATATAATAGAGATTGGCACCCCGTGCCTTGACACTACTTCCTTTAGATAAATGTCTGCAAGAGTAGAAAACTTATCCGTTTCTTTGATGGCTAGAAAATGTGCAGACATGGTCAGTCGATCTACGATCACCCAAATGGTATCGTTTCCGCGTTGAGATCTGGGCAGGCCAGTAACAAAATCCATGGAGATTTGCTCCCATTTCCATTTCGGGATCTCCGGCTGTTGAAGTAGGCCTGATGGTTTCTGATATTCAGACTTGACTCTCGCACAAGTCAAGCACTTACTGACGTAGGTTGCTATGTGGGCTTTCATGCCAGGCCACCAATACGTAGTCTTGAGGTCGTGGTACATTTTATCCGAACCAGGATGTACCGAATAACGAGACTTGTGCGCTTCGTCCATCACAAGCTCGCGTAAGTTTCCATAAAATGGAACCCAGATGCGTCCGTTTACATAGTAAGCGCCGTCTTCCTTTTGTTCTAGCCGCTGCCTCGATCCTCGTAGGGACTCAGCCCTGATGTTCTCTGCTTTGAATGCTTCGACCTGGGCATCTCGAATCTGAGCAGGAAGGTTAGACTGGATGGTAAGCTGTAATGCTCGTACACGCTTAGGTAAAGTATCCTTTCGACTGAGGGCGTCAGCCACAACATTGGCTTTGCCCGGATGATACTTGATAGCGCATTCGTAATCATTCAAGAGTTCGACCCATCGGCGTTGTCGCATGTTTAACTCTTTTTGCTTGAAGATATGTTCGAGACTCCTGTGGTCGGTGTAAATGGCGCACTTTGTACCGTACAGGTAATGTCTCCATATCTTAAGTGCGAATACAACTGCTCCCAGCTCCAGATCGTGAGTTGTGTAGTTTCTTTCGTGAACTTTAAGTTGGCGCGATGCGTAGGCAATGACCTTGTCACGTTGCATCAATACGCAACCAAGTCCTTGGATGGAAGCGTCGCAATAAACCACGAAATCATCGGTGCCTTCTGGCAATGAGAGGATAGGCGCGCTACAAAGTCTATCCTTTAGATGTTGAAACGCGGACTCCTGTGCATCACCCCAACGATAGATGACACCCTTCTGAGTCAGTGAAGTGAGAGGTTGCGCAATCTTGGAGAAATATTTTATAAACCTTCTGTAATATCCGGCCAAACCCAAGAATTGGCGGATTTCTGTTGGTGTGCGGGGTGCGGGCCAGTTCTTGATCGATTCAACCTTAGATGGATCCACATGAATTCCATCCTTGTTTACCACGTGGCCTAGAAAGTGGACTTCGCGAAGCCAGAAATCACATTTCGAAAACTTGGCATACAACCGTTCCTTTCGAAGAAGTTCCAGCATAAGTCATAGATGCTGCTCGTGTTCCTCCTGACTCTTAGAATAGATCAGGATATCGTCAATGAACACAATAACGAACTTATCCAGGTAAGGCTTGCACACTCGGTTCATGAGATCCATGAAGACCGCTGGTGCATTCGTCAGCCCGAATGGCATAACCAGAAACTCGTAATGGCCGTAACGAGTTCTGAATGCTGTTTTGGAGACGTCCTCATCTCGGACTCTCAGCTGATGGTATCCCGATCTCAAATCAATCTTGGAGTAATAGCTCGACCCTTGCAACTGGTCAAACAAGTCGTCAATACGTGGAAGAGGATAACGATTCTTCACAGTCACCTTGTTAAGTTCGCGATAGTCAATACACATCCTGAAGGTACCGTCTTTCTTCTTCACGAACAAGACTGGAGCTCCCCAGGGTGAAGAGCTCGGACGTATAAAACCCTTTTCCAAGAGTTCTTGTAGCTGTGTGGACAGTTCTTCGAGTTCTGATGGGGCTAGATGATATGGTGCTCGAGCTACTGGCGCTGCTCCAGGAGCTAGCTCGATTTGGAACTCAACTTGGCGATGGGGAGGAAGACCAGGTAATTCCTCAGGAAATACCTCGGGAAATTCGCGCACAATAGAGATGTCTTCAATTCTCTTCTCTTCCGTGGATGTGTCAGTAACGAGTGCTAAAATGGCAGTGTGGACCTTTCGCAAACACTTCTGGGCCTTAAGGAAAGAGATGATGCCTTCGACAGCACCACTCTTGTCGCCACGAATCACGAGGGGTTCTTTATCAGAACGAGGAATGCGGATGATTTTCTCCTTGCAAACAATCTCCGCTTGATGATGAGATAACCAATCCATCCCAATAACGACGTCGAAACTACCAAGTGTGATAGGAACAAGATCGATAGGGAAAGTCTGACCAGCTAAGACGAGGTTACAACCTTTAACTATGTGTGTGGCTTCAAGACTTTTACCGTTAGCTAGTTCTACCGTGTGTTTGGTGTTCAGGAGTGTTGGGGTGCGCTTAAGAATTTGGCTAACTTTCACGGACACATAACTAGTATCGGCACCCGAATCGAATAAAACGGTAACGAAGAAGTCGTCAAGAAGAAACTTACCCATCACAACGTTGGGATCGTTCCTTGCTTCTCCCTGACCAATCACGAACACACGACCCCTGGCACCGTTGCCATCATTGTTTCCTCCATTGTTGCCCCCATTATTGTTCCCGTTTCCTTGGTTGTGATTCTGATTCTGATTTAACTGCGGGAAGTGTCTCTTGAAGTGACCTTCAGCACCACACTGAAAGCATCCCTTGTTGCCCTGTTGCTGTTGCTGATTCTGCGGTGCTTGCTGTTGCTGCTGACGATTCTGATTCGTAGGCCGTGGGCTCCTGCAATCCTTGGCTTCATGACCCATCTTGAGACACCTCTGACAGTGTCCCTTGTTGCACTGACCACTGTGGTGTCTGTTGCATTTGTTGCACTTTGGGTGGTTTCCTCGATATCCACCCTGCCCTTGACTACCAGAAAAGTGCTGACCAGGGCTCCTATGGTCCTCAGTCCTTCGTTGCTGAGACTGAGACTGAACAGAGGCAGAGCCTTTGCCGGAATTCCCATCCCATTTTCGTTTGTTGTCGGTAGGTGCATCAGAAGTAGTAGCACCAATACGCTTGGGTAGTCTGTTTTGTTCCACTGCCTGGTCGGTGAGACGATGAGCCAATTTGACAACTTGCTGGATGGTACCCAAGTTGGCTGAAGTCACATGACTTTGAATCGCTGGTGCAAGGCCCTTGAGGTAAAGCTCAATACGTTTGATGGGAGGGTCCACCATAGTTGGGCACAGGATGGCCAGTTCATTCGACCTCTTGGTATACGCCTCAATCTCAGATCCTGTCATCTTCAGATTGTAAAATTCCACTTCTAGCTTGTGGATGTCATCCCGACTACAGTACTCCTCTTTGATCAGCTCTTTGAAACCATTCCAGGGCGTGGCATTAGCAACTGCCAGTCCTAGTAGTTGAACCTGTGCCTTCCACCAGGTTAACGCAGCTCCTTCAAGTGTTCCGGTAGCATATTTCACCCTACGGTCTTCGGGGCATTCGCACATCTCGAAAACTGTCTCAAGCTTTTCAAACCAGTGAAGAAGGCCCACTGCTCCTTCGGTGCCACTGAAAGTGGTAGGTCGACAGTCCATGAACGTCTTGAATGTGCACACAGGAGGTTGAGCATGTTGACCTGTTGCGCGAGAATAAAAGACAAGATTAAGCACGAGGGTTGGGTTGCGAAGGTAGGATCTAAATGTCCTAAGGTGAGTTGGTATGGCAGGTTATACCTCCTGCAGGGTTAGCTGCGAGTGCCTCCGCAACTCGTTCGTTGATCAAAGCCGTCAACTGGGCTTGAGTGAGGTTGATACGTCCTTCGCGTCCGCTCATGATCTTCATAATGAAGCAACGTAAGTGAGGAAAGTGTCGCGAAAGTGTGTAAGTGTGTGGGACGACATTAGAGAGTAAGCACACAAGGTTCAAATAGCAATTATCACATTATCTAATGCACAGTGAGAACTATCTAACCGACAATATAACATAAATCATACCACTTATGGTGTCGAGTCTTGCACGTGGAGCGAAGCGTCGTTGTGGATCGTTGAGCACTGTACAGGTTATAGTCTGGTTTTAATGAAAACTTTTCCCTTATTAAAACCAAGTTCTCTATAACCAATGGCTCTGATACCAATCTGTCACACCCCCAAAATCCACCATGCGGAGTATCACCGCTTGGAGGCGTGACATGACCAGGATCGAGCCACCAATCATATTGAACAATTCAATTAAGTAAATAAAACCAAACATAATACGATTGGTGACCAAAGCTAGTTAACCTTGTTTGGTTTAGACAGCGGAAGCATAAACGTGAGTTCAAAACATAAGTTCACAGTTCATAAGTTTAAAGTGTCAAACATAAGTTCCATAGGTTTATAAAGTTCAATTATTAAGTATGGGATATAACAACCCATGTTCCACAACGACTCCTTCCCCGTGCAAGCTCCAAGCATTTAGCGACCTGTAAGGCATGTAACAACTAGTCAACAACAAAGTTGAGTGAGTTCACGTTTGGTTGTTTAGTTAATGAGTTCGTATCAGGAATCGGAAGTTCGTTTCATAACCAAGTATTACCCATTATTCTTGATTCCCAAACCTTTACGATATTTAGTGGGGGCTTCCCATTATGTATGTTACTAGACTAGGCGTATCCATAAGAGTCCTTCCCAATCCGAGGACGGTGTTAAGTATGAGTGTACGTAGGTTTTACGTACGTGCCCTTCTCATCCGAGGACAGTAGTGAGTGTGAGTGTACGTAGGTTTTACGTACGTGCCCTTCTCATCTGAGGACAGTAGTGAGTGTACGTAGGTTTTACGTACGTGCCCTTCTCAATCCGAGGACAGTAGTAGGTAGTCTAGTAGTGTTGGTAATATAAATAGAGTGATAGTACGAGTAGTCATTCAATCCCATTCCCAACCACCGGGAATCCCATGCCTTAGTAAGGGTGTGAACTCACCTCGGTTTGCTCGGTTAGATTCTCAATATAGCTAACAGTCAGGGTCGGTCAATCATGTCCTAGTATGATTTACCAGTTAGTCATTTAGTGGCTTTCCAATAGAACACAAAGTTCCTACACGTATCTATCACACAACATGCATCACTGTAACGGTTTATGCCCATCTAAGTTTCCCATCCATTCCCCACTCAAAATCAAACATACGATAATGCACATAACATATATAACATGTCAGATCATTCACAGATAGCATACTCGACATTTAGACACGCAGGTCACAACTTATGTCAATTCAGCATTAATACTCAAAACTAGGCTGTTTTCGGGGATTTTAATAAAATAGTTAACATGTTCCAAAAATTCCCAATTTTTTACAGAATGTCTTAAACGTTCCATATTTTATTGTGTAAAAATATCGGGGTCCGGTTCATCACCAATATTTTATAAAAATTCATATTCGGGACTGAACTCAGATTTATGTATTTCTGACCACAGTCCACGAAACAATTTATTAAAAATTTGTCGTAAGTCCGATTTTCGAAATTCCAGTGGGGTAATTACAAATACTTCAGTTATCATCTACAGTAGAATTTTCATGGTCCGATTCATCACAAAACTCAGGTTATGACTGAAAGTACGACACCCATTTATTGCTGTCAAAATTCAGCTTAAGTAGCTGTTACAAGTTAACACTTTAAAAATAGTAAACGGAGTCCAAAAATTACGATTCCGGTGCCATTAGAACCGTATTTCATAGTAACATATTTTAGATTCAAAATATCAATTTTTCGTTGAGGTTAAGACCTGTTTACAGCCAACAGAAGTGGGCTGTAAAAGTTAGACAGATTCTGATTTCAAGTGTTTAACCATCTAAATCATGTTCGATCGATTCCGTTAACGAGTTTAGTGACCACAACAACATCATATACTAATATCATTTAGTAAAACATCAGATAATCAACCAATCATCATAATCACACAAGATCTACATGATTTACACCAACATTCATCCATTAACCACCTTGTTCATCACTTTAGTAGACTTTTAGTTGGTGATCTTATATGTTAGTGATTTTTAACCGATGAAACTCTTATTAACCACTCTAGACAAGATCAAGAAGATGTTTAGAGTCACTTACTACTAGCTTGAGGCTAGGGAAGATCAAAGGCGTGAAAGTGGTGGTTAAAAGAAAACGAGAGCGGTCCTTCCACTTCCGAGAGCACCGAGCTTCGTTGTTCACTTTCCTACACCTTGTTGTGAGTTTGGAATACTTGGATGAAGATCGAAAATGGATGGTGGTGTAAGGGGATGTTTCAGCCGAGTTATGGAGGAGGGAGGGAAGAGGTGTTGTGTGTTGAAGGTGATGGTGAGATGTTGCTACTTATAACACCCTAACTCAAATAACCTTTGGGTTATATGCCTCCATAAGTACAATCAAGATCTTATCAAGATCTAGCTAATTCCAAGGAGGGATTTAGTAAGATTATAAAAGATCTTGTGTGGGGACTAGCTTGGGGACGGTCACAAGGGGGGGGGGGGGGTATAGGGTTGGGATGCAATGGTGTGGTTAGGATCTAGTTGGAATCTAATGACACTTAGTTAGTGTATTTAGTGTGTAGTGTCATAAAGGGTGTTAGGGTATTCGGGGACCCTAACTAGCTCAGAAAAGTGTAAACAGTGTCATTGGCAATATTTTTAGGTTCCGGGTAAAGTCCGGTTGTTCAGTTTGACACTGTTCCGTTAAAGTGCTTAATTAATTCGTGACGCGTCCTATTTATATATTTTGTAACGTTTTTACTTTCTTACATTTAGGAAAGTATAACGGACTATTTAGTGACCTTTCTGTACACTATTAGTATATTAACAAATACGTGTAAGCATAACACAGATATCAGAAAGCAGTTAAGTGATTCCACACAGTCGTCAAGCACTTTAATTGTCATTAATAAATTGTACGGAATACATGGAATTTTGAGGGTTGTCACATTCATGACTTATGTTTGAGAAAATGTTTAGTCATGAGCCTTATAATTTGCTTTGTCTTGTAAATCATTTGAAAAACAATAAGTTCAGATGATATGTATAAATAAATGAATAATGTATGGTTAAATGAATAACCATGTAAACTGAGTTTGTATAAGATAAGTTGTTTGTAAAACAATGTATTGTGAAAAATATGTTATTTGTATAAAATGTTATATGTATCAAACTGAAATGATTCAAATAACGCTACGATATGTAATACCATACAAACACTTATATATAGGAAGTACCAGCGGCGTATCCACCATGCTTGTATCATATTACACACACATCGTTACTTAATCACTTAATCAAACCAAACCAAACAATGTAAAATGTCTATGTTTAAATCAATTGTCAAAATGTCTATGTCAAATATCCAAGTCAAATGTCTATGTCAAATATCCATGTCAAATGTCTATGTCAAATATCCATGTCAAATGTCTATGTTTAAACCAATAGTCAAAAGTCCTTGTATAAACCATGTCAAATGTTGATAGTCCAAAAGTAGTCAAGTAATGTATGACCAAAATGATATGTATGGTAAGTAAAATTTAGACTACTTAAACCATAAGTAAAAATGAACAAAACAAAGTATTGAAGTAAAACTTGGTTTAAATCAAAGTTATGTTTTGTAAGATATATGCATGCTATACGGAATATGAACATTTATGCGGTGTTGTGAAAATTCATACATCCAAGCCTTGAGACAGACGGATAACTATGTAAAAGTGAGTTATCAAGAGAATATGTATTCGGATTCGGTCATTCCTTTCATCCCCTTTCCCTGGGATGTCCGGAACGGGATTTGTCAAGTCCTATGGTACCACTACCTACTACCGAGCGGCATGATCGGTGTTAATGAATGTATAGTATAGTTTAAACAAACCAAATGTCATACCAAAATGTAAGCATGTTTTATGAAGATAATGTACCTAGTATGCTAGAGTAAACATACAGGGTAGAGCTGTAAAACAATGTGTCCATATGTTACTGGAACATATGCAACAGAGATGCAGTATAAAACAATGTACTAAGTATGCAAAGTCATCATACAAAGTAGAAAAGTCATGTAAAACAATGTACTAAGTATGCAAAGTCATCATACAAAGCATAGAACACCATGAAATCATGTACTATAAATGTACTAATGAACATAGAAAGTATATGATGTGAAAACAGGAAAGCACGAAAGTAACAAGTAGGCACATGCGTTTCACCCCAAAACAGTTTGGAAAACAGTAAAAGAGGGGTCTATGTACTCACTTGAGAATGCTCAGTAGTCCTTGAGTGACAACCAAACAATGCTAGAGATCACGGAAATCAAACGGCACCTAATATAGGTAACTACATTAATAAACCGGACCTAAATCGGAAGATCGGGTAGCATTAGGGTTTGTAAACCAAACGAGTGTAGAGACTCGTGTCATTTGGTTTAACAAAGCCTACATACTAAATGAAACTTAACCTAAGTGTCTACGACCCATTACGACCCGTTTAGGTAGCTTATGCTACTTTAACGCGTCGTTCGCGTGAAACGCGTTCGGACCGCCTAACTAGCCCTATGACAAGTGTTATATGACTAAACATGTTTCATAATCAGTTATGTGACAAAGGTTTAGGTTACATATGCTTAATTACCAATTATACATGAAAAGGGTATTCTGGTAATTTACCTAAGGCATATAAACTACCTATCATACAACTACTTAAACGATGTGACCATAAGGTATAACCTCGGAAGGTTATTCCCTATACATTATGGTCACCTAATGTATTTGGTCGGATCCTAATGATCGACCAAACTGGGTCGGGTTCGAAGGTATAGGCGATTTATTAGATCGCCTACCCTACGACCCTAGACAACGTGGTAATCAGTGGGCATAGTCCCAAGGGACTATAACCAACGTGATTACACTCACGTTGCGAAGTTCAAACGAACTTCGCATTGACCATTACTGGTCAACGCTGAAAGTCAAACAAAGTTTGACTTTCTGACTCGAAAAGCAATAAAATAAGGAAAAGAACGAAAGAATACTTACGAAGGGTCCCCGAATGCTAATCCCGATCCAAGAACTCAGGTATGAAACAATGGTTTCAACTTAGAGCTCTCAAATCAGAATTCTTGTGCAAAATGAGGTTGTGTGGGTTGGGTATTTATAGGAATACCCGAACCGTTAGGATCGTTCCATGGAAAACGTGCCATGAATCCAACCCGTACACTTGTCGGAACCTTATGGTGGCTGGAAATCCATCCTTATCAGATGACTAGACAATTATGATTATGTGGTTGTGGTTAAAACATGTGCAAACAGGCTGTTTAAACATTGCACCTGGTCTGGAGACCCCTAGCGCACTGCTACGCTAAAAGTGTAGCGCACCGCTAGGCTTAAGTTTGGCAGATTTACACTTTTGGTCCCTGTCATGCATTCAGCCCATTTTCGACACGTTTAAGGCCCGTTAACCCCATTTCAAAGCTCTAAAATGAAGTTAAAGTATAGGGAACTTAAAATGTGCTCAAAAATATCTCGGATGTCGGTTCGTTTAACCGTACGGTTGCGTTGTTCGGTTAATTACGACGGAATACGCACAAGCGCGAAAAACGATCCAAATGACGCGACGAATGGATTTTCTTAAGGCGAACAATAAAATATAATGTAGTCATGCTTACATAAATTTTTTGATGTCCGGATGTATTCAGAACGTAAGTTATGCGCGAAAATGCAAACTTGTGCACTTTTTGACATTTTTAGTCCCTGAATGACACAAAAGTTTATTTTAGCATACCGAACACCTCAAAGCCTATTTCTAAGCTATGTAAAGGATATTTATGGTATGTTTAACTTATGGTCATGTTCCGGAATGTCTGTTACAGTTCAAATTGGCATACTTTCGCAGTTTGTCAAGTTTAGTCCCTGTAAGCGAATTAGCTTGTTTTTGCCATACCAAAGCCTTCAAAACTTATTTCTAAGTTATGTAAAGGTTATTTAAGGTATGTTAAGCCTATGTCACTATTCCGGAGTGTTTGTTGCATTAAACTGGTTATATTTACGCTTCGGTGCGCGTATAACCTTCCAGAAAGCGATTTAGAGTTTGAAATTGAACAAGAATTGATATGTGCAAATGATACATATATTTTTACAAATCCCAAGTATGAAATATAATATTTCATTGGTTTGGTATTTGTTTGATGGCCGTGGAGGCACAGGTGTTACAGTCTCCCCTACTTTAGGAAATTTCGTCCCGAAATTTATTTAGAGGAAACTTGTGAGAGCTTGAAAACATGAAGTTGAAAAGATCGAACAACATTGGTTAGGGTTCTGAACTTCTAGTAACTTTAATAACATCATGCTTGCAATGTAAGAGGGACACTTATATACAAGTATATAAAGCGTCATTGGTGCGTCCACCATGCCTCCATTACATCGTTCTCATTTTGTTATTGTTGTCACTATCGGTTCCTTCACATAATAAATCTTACTGGATTTCTGTGCACTAAATTTCATAATTATGTGCGCATCCATAATTAGAGAATTCCTTGCACAGTTCACACAGTCTATTTTATAATGTGTAGGGTAAAACCAAATGAACAATCCTGTGATGAGCGTGACTTAGACCGCCATAGAGTCCTTTAGACTAAATCAATAAATGATTTAAATAGACTATCAAGGAGTCTATTCAGCTACATCACTAGATGTCATTTTTTTTAACCAAATTGTGAATCAATCTTTTTGACTAGACCACTAAAGGGTCTCTTATGAATCTTGGAGTGGTACTATATAATCCAAGGGTCTTAACTATTACATAGAAGCCCATTTAAGGATTAAAGGTAGTACCTTTTGAATATCCTGCTACGAATCCCTCATATGAAGATATGAAAGATCCTGCAAGGATTTGGATAAAGAATATCCAGAGTAGTAAAAACACCAAAAATGCATAAAAGAAAAACATAAGATGAGTAAACACATAGTCACATAACCACAAAATTGTTTGTTAATTTGTCTTGTAAATTGCGTACATGCATTTAAAGCACACTAGGAATCCATTCCGTGGATTTCATTTGGCACTTTAAACATTATCAAGAATCTAACTATAAAGATAGAAAGATTCAAAAATTCGATTTCGATTACTAGAACCCGAAATGTTCGAATTAAGGTACATAAAGAATCCAATTAAGGACTCTGATTTGAACGATAATCATCCACAGGGATCTAATTGTAAAGATAAAAAGATCCCATATGAATTTTAGAAGTTGAAAATGTTTTGAAACCTTGCACTGGATGTGCTTAGGTCAAAACATGATGTAAAATGCTTATGAAGTTGAGATGCCTGATATGTCAAGGCGACATATGAAGCGGAATTTGAAGGTTAAGTCAATGTATGAGGAAAATATTTTTGAATACTATGCATGGGGTTCCTTTAAGAAAAATGTGTTTAACGTTTTTGAAACCTTATATATAATACTTTTGAAATAAAGTAGGTGTATTAGGTAGATATATTTACAAAAATGTTTTAAAATCATGCGAGATGAATTTTGAAATTATGTATAAGGTTTTTGAAAGACATGAATGATGCTTTTCGAAATCATGCACTTGATCAGAAAATGTATTGTGTTAATATTGTCTTCAGACTATATGAAATATTTTGAAATTAGAAAGGTTGGTTTTGATAACATGGCTAATGTTTTTGAAATAACATAGATAATGTATTTAGATAAATTGTTTTCAAACTATATGAAATGTTTTGAGATCATGAAGATTGTTTTTGAAATACTTGTACTGTATATATAAAAAAAAATTCAAAACGTAATGGGTATGAGATTTGAAAATACCCTTAGTTATTTAACCAAGGATTTCAAAGGCACTGATGTGCAGAAGCATGATTACTCATAATTTCACTTTATTTTCTGTACTTCGTATCTTAGAATGAAACGAGTACTTAAAATTTTCGAAGGAATCATGAGCGATCATTTGAAAGAGAGAATCACAAGAGTAGTTTGTAAGGAACATAGTTCCTTGATGTAGGTATCATAGGAAAAGTCATACACACATGTCATTATACTTGTATATCAGAATTGTGAACAACAACTTTTATTTATGAACGAGACATATTGTTTCACAATACACGAAAACAAAAGAAACAAAGGCATAAGACAGCAACATCCTTTGTTCAGCTGAATGCTCATCCGTGGGTCGGATTTGCATTAGCAAGCTTTGGGCATCGGTTTCTGTAGTGGGTCAGATCCCCACAATTGTAACAGGCACCAGGTGGGTAGTGTGGTCGTGCAACTTGACCCTGTTGCTGAGCAAGAGGCTGAGCAACTTGCTGAGCCATGTTCTGAACTGGGCGATTCGGATTAGCAGGGATGCGGCAGGTGTCAGCAAGATGACCGGATCTTCCGCAGTTGGTGCACTGACGACACTGGAGGTGTGGTTGATGATGGCCATTACACCTGTTGCACAAAGGTGCATTGCCAAAATAAGGCTTCTTGGCTAGGGGTTGCGCAGGCTGATTAGGTGCAGCTTGGGCCTGTGCAGTAATGGCATAGTTTTGGGAAACCTTACGCTTCCTTGCCCTCTTCGATGAACTAGAATCCTTCCCATTCTTCTTTTGACCTTTCTTGCTATCATCCTTGTCAGACGACTGTTTCTCGCCCTTGTCACCCTTCCTGTGTAATTTATTCTTCCGAATCTGCGACTCAGTCAATGTCGCTGATAACTCGATAGCCTGACGGAGTGTGGCAGGGTTACTACCAGTAAGGATGTCTTGTACCGAGTCAGGTAGGCCGTCGATGTACCTTTCGATAGCTATGTCAAGTGGGGTAACCATTGTTGGGCAAAGCAGACTCAACTCCTCAAACCTATCAGTATACGCCCTGTGCTCACCACTATCTTGCTTCAACTCATCAAATTCCTTCTCCAAAGCTCGCTGCTCATGACGGGGACAGAATTCCCTCATCATGAGAGTCCTAAGTTCAGCCCATGTCTGTGCTAGAGCAATTTCTGCACCTCGGTCCCTCATAACCCCGTTCCACCATGTGAGAGCCCTCTTCTGGAACACACTTGAAGAAAACTCGACCTTGCGATTATCCGGACACTGAACGTGGTGGAAAGTATTCTCAATGCTCTCGAACCACTGAAGAAGCCCAGTTGCTCCCTCAGAGCCACTAAACTTGAGTGGTTTAGCCTGATTAAAGTCCTTGTATTTGCATAGGGCATTGTTGTTGTTGTTGGCTTGTTGCCATTGAGCAAAGAGATTTGGAAATTGGGCAGCCATCTGCTGCACAATAATTTCTGCCAGTTCGGCAGTCTCTATCTGGTTCTCGCGTCGAGGAGGCATTCTAAAAGAGGAAACATGAAAGGAAACGAGTGAGAGAATTAGACGAAAAGAATGAGATGAACAAATCTGATGAAAGCAAGGATAGTGGTCATTTGTTTGTTACTACAAAGCAACAAACGACACACAGTGACAAATCAAAGTAAATGGGTCGAAAATAATGTATCGCGAAGACATGCTCGCCTATAAGTGAACACTCATCCCAAGAATTCCCAGGTAAGCACAACTGGTCTCGCGTCTGATGAGATGTATACGAAGTGCTTGCCTAGACAGAAAACCCAGAATACAGGCATTCACCCTTCCAGTTTGCACGTGTTCACATTATTTAAAACCCAAAACCTTGACGAGATTTTGAAAACTCAAAGGGGTTCAAAACCATATAATAGAGAGTTCAAAACCTAGAAATCAATCATCCTAGAACAGATGATTAGTTTTCAAAGCGGTTTTGAAATTTATGTTCTTGTTGTGGTCGTCGCCTAAGGATAGGTGACGGTATTGTTTTATGACTAAACGCAAGTAAACTCGCGTTAGGGTCCTAAGAAGGTTATAGACTAGGTCAAAGCATTTCTAATAACCTAATTCCCTATAACCATTAGCTCTGATACCATCTTTTCTGTCACACCCCGACCACGTAGAACATACAAAACGTGGCGGAAACATCGGGGAGTGTTGTAACAGAATTAATGTTTCACAACCATGGAAATTAAAGTTTCGCTTTATTGATTAAAAGTGTTACAATGTCTTAACAAACAAAGAAATTACAACATAATTAACTAGTCTTGCATCTTTTATTTTCACTAAAGCCCAAGTCAGCCTATGTGTATCTTGATCATCTTATGCAACAGCTCCTGAAAAACACATGTGAAAATAGGTACGTCAGCATAAAAATGCCTGTGAGATACATAGGTTTTGTGAAAATAAGATTCATGACTTATTTTTGAGAAAATGTTTAGTCATGAGCCTTATAATTTGCTTTGTCTTGTAAATCATTTGAAAAACAATAAGTTCAGATGATATGTATAAATAAATGAATAATGTATGGTTAAATGAATAACCATGTAAACTGAGTTTGTATAAGATAAGTTGTTTGTAAAACAATGTATTGTGAAAAATATGTTATTTGTATAAAATGTTATATGTATCAAACTGAAATGATTCAAATAACGCTACGATATGTAATACCATACAAACACTTATATATAGGAAGTACCAGCGGCGTATCCACCATGCTTGTATCATATTACACACGTATCGTTACTTAATCACTTAATCAAACCAAACCAAACAATGTAAAATGTCTATGTTTAAATCAATTGTCAAAATGTCTATGTCAAATATCCAAGTCAAATGTCTATGTCAAATATCCATGTCAAATGTCTATGTCAAATATCCATGTCAAATGTCTATGTTTAAACCAATAGTCAAAAGTCCTTGTATAAACCATGTCAAATGTTGATAGTCCAAAAGTAGTCAAGTAATGTATGACCAAAATGATATGTATGGTAAGTAAAATTTAGACTACTTAAACCATAAGTAAAAATGAACAAAACAAAGTATTGAAGTAAAACTTGGTTTAAATCAAAGTTATCTTTTGTAAGATATATGCATGCTATACGGAATATGAACATTTATGCGGTGTTGTGAAAATTCATACATCCAAGCCTTGAAGCAGACGGATAACTATGTAAAAGTGAGTTATCAAGAGAATATGTATTCGGATTCGGTCATTCCTTTCATCCCCTTTCCCTGGGATGTCCGGAACGGGATTTGTCAAGTCCTATGGTACCACTACCTACAACCGAGCGGCATGATCGGTGTTAATGAATGTATAGTATAGTTTAAACAAACCAAATGTCATACCAAAATGTAAGCATGTTTTATGAAGATAATGTACCTAGTATGCTAGAGTAAACATACAGGGTAGAGCTGTAAAACAATGTGTCCATATGTTACTGGAACATATGCAACAGAGATGCAGTATAAAACAATGTACTAAGTATGCAAAGTCATCATACAAAGTAGAAAAGTCATGTAAAACAATGTACTAAGTATGCAAAGTCATCATACAAAGCATAGAACACCATGAAAACATGTACTATAAATGTACTAATGAACATAGAAAGTATATGATGTGAAAACAGGAAAGCACGAAAGTAACAAGTAGGCACGTGCGTTTCACCCCAAAACAGTTTGGAAAACAGTAAAAGAGGGGTCTATGTACTCACTTGAGAATGCTCAGTAGTCCTTGAGTGACAACCAAACAATGCTAGAGATCACGGAAATCAAACGGCACCTAATATAGGTAACTACATTAATAAACCGGACCTAAATCGGAAGATCGGGTAGCATTAGGGTTTGTAAACCAAACGAGTGTAGAGACTCGTGTCATTTGGTTTAACAAAGCCTACATACTAAATGAAACTTAACCTAAGTGTCTACGACCCATTACGACCCGTTTAGGTAGCTTATGCTACTTTAACGCGTCGTTCGCGTGAAACGCGTTCGGACCACCTAACTAGCCCTATGACAAGTGTTATATGCCTAAACATGTTACATAATCAGTTATGTGACAAAGGTTTAGGTTACATATGCTTAATTACCAATTATACATGAAAAAGGTATTCTGGTAATTTACCTAAGGCATATAAACTACCTATCATACAACTACTTAAACGATGTGACCATAAGGTATAACCTCGGAAGGTTATTCCCTATACATTATGGTCACCTAATGTGTTTGGTCGGATCCTAATGATCGACCAAACTGGGTCGGGTTCGAAGGTATAGGCGATTTATTAGATCGCCTACCCTACGACCCTAGACAACGTGGTAATCAGTGGGCATAGTCCCAAGGGACTATAACCAACGTGATTACACTCACGTTGCGAAGTTCAAACGAACTTCGCATTGACCATTACTGGTCAACGCTGAAAGTCAAACAAAGTTTGACTTTCTGACTCGAAAAGCAATAAAATAAGGAAAAGAACGAAAGAATACTTACGAAGGGTCCCCGAATGCTAATCCCGATCCAAGAACTCAGGTATGAAACAATGGTTTCAACTTAGAGCTCTCAAATCAGAATTCTTGTGCAAAATGAGGTTGTGTGGGTTGGGTATTTATAGGAATACCCGAACCGTTAGGATCGTTCCATGGAAAACGTGCCATGAATCCAACCCGTACACTTGTCGGAACCTTATGGTGGCTGGAAATCCATCCTTATCAGATGACTAGACAATTATGATTATGTGGTTGTGGTTAAAACATGTGCAAACAGGCTGTTTAAACATTGCACCTGGTCTGGAGACCCCTAGCGCACTGCTACGCTAAAAGTGTAGCGCACCGCTAGGCTTAAGTTTGGCAGATTTACACTTTTGGTCCCTGTCATGCATTCAGCCCATTTTCGACACGTTTAAGGCCCGTTAACCCCATTTCAAAGCTCTAAAATGAAGTTAAAGTATAGGGAACTTAAAATGTGCTCAAAAATATCTCGGATGTCGGTTCGTTTAACCGTACGGTTGCGTTGTTCGGTTAATTACGACGGAATACGCACAAGCGCGAAAAACGATCCATATGACGCGACTAATGGATTTTTATTAAGGCGAACAATAAAATATAATGTAGTCATGCTTACATAAATTTTTGGATGTCCAGATGTATTCAGAACGTAAGTTATGCGCGAAAATGCAAACTTGTGCACTTTTTGACATTTTTAGTCCCTAAATGACACAAAAGTTTATTTTAGCATACCGAACACCTCAAAGCCTATTTCTAAGCTATGTAAAGGATATTTATGGTATGTTTAACTTATGGTCATGTTCCGGAATGTCTGTTACAGTTCAAATTGGCATACTTTCGTAGTTTGTCAAGTTTAGTCCCTGTAAGCGAATTAGCTTGTTTTTGCCATACCAAAGCCTTCAAAACTTATTTCTAAGTTATGTAAAGGTTATTTAAGGTATGTTAAGCCTATGTCACTATTCCGGAGTGTTTGTTGCATTAAACTGGTTATATTTACGCTTCGGTGCGCGTATAACCTTCCAGAAAGCGATTTAGAGTTTGAAATTGAACAAGAATTGATATGTGCAAATGATACACATATTTTTACAAATCCCAAGTATGAAATATAATATTTCATTGGTTTGGTATTTGTTTGATGGCCGTGGAGGCACAGGTGTTACAGATACAAACATAATGGACTGGACATCTCGTGGGTAACAGACCAATGGTGTATGATTTCATGGTCTTAAATCCTGCGTTGATAGATAGCCAACATCTGAAGTTTCGTGTCTTTATGCTGATGTTTCATCCGGGATATCAGGGTTGTCCCTCTGCTGTACGAAAGTACTGACCTGGACACAGTCAGGATATCCTGCTAAAAAGAGCCCTTGTCAGATCTTCCTTGGTCTCTATGCTGTACGGAAGTACTGACCTGTTCACCAGGAAGTCTGACATTATTAAAAAAAAAGGAGAGAAAAGGGGCCATCGTCAGATCTTCCTTGGTCTCTCTGCTGTACGGAAGTACTGACCTGTTCACCAGGAAGTCTGGCGTTAAATAATAAATTCAAATAATAGGATGATCTCAGTATACTCACCTGCTACGATGAGCAATTGTGCTTACCTTGATCGCGGGGGTATGCCTTGGAATGGGACACATAGATGTCTCAGTATAAATCTACCTAAAAGCGTATCACAAAGCAAAACGTTGAAGTTTGAGCGGTGGATTTAAGAGGACAAACATATCAACAATTGCATGGACCAGCCTAAGTAAACGAAGAGCTGAAAACTGTTCCTTAATCAGTTCAAGAACGATTTGATCCCGTGACAGTCTTCCCAATATCATCCTTACGTTGGTAACTTGTGCATATTATTATAGTTAATTTTTATTATTTTATTATTATTTTCTAATAATTTAATTGCTCAGTGGGGTGTTGTGTTGATTTTAAAAGGGGGTGTTTTGCTATTCTTGAAAAGGTTAAATAAAATAATATTAAAATGATTAAGTCTGGATGGCCCACTGGTCGAAATGGGCCCATCATGACGAACAATCCGAAATGGGTCTGGCCCAAAATCATTCCGGAGTATTTAATGTTGAAAAGGACAAGAATCCGCATTCTCATTGCGGACCATTACGGATTCATCTGAATTCTCTCTCAAGGATCTTCATTTCGGATTGATTACGGATTGATTACGGATTGATTACGGACATTATGTACTGCATTCCGGATCATCATTTGGCATTACGGATGATTCCGGATCATTCCGGACGAGGAATTATTCATCACGAATGATTCCGGATGATTACGGACTGAGAAGGTTCATTACGGACGACTTCGGACGGAATTCCATTTCGGGTGAAGAAGCTCATTCGAAATGAACCCCAAATTTGTGACCCTTTGACTGTTTAACCTGTTTGTCTGAACCTATTGGACTGTTTTTGGACTGCTCTCTTGAAAAGGGTTGCTTATGTTTGAATTTTCAACGAATTGACTTTGTCAACTCGTCGTTAACTCAAAATATAAGTGACACCTTCAATATCATCTAACTGCTATTTGTGAAGTGCAGAAAATGGCAGGTGTAATGTTGAAAGAAGGAAATCAACGGCAATTGGAGGTGAACGAATTCCACAATCAAGCAGGCTATTTATCAAATCCTCCAGCAGATCAAGCAGAGTTGTTTGGATCACTAATCAGGGGTCTGAACAACTGTCCTATTACACGCGCTTTAAGAGCAAACCCGGTGATCTGCAGTAACTGCATCAACACTTTCTGGAATACCGCAAAGATCGACAGGCAAGGTGCAGGTTTCATCGAAGCTACTGTTCAGAAGACAAAGATTATCATATCTGAAGCCATAATTCAAGAAGTATTAAGACTAGGAGATCAGCCGGATCATCCTACGTTGTACGATCAAGCCCGAGTTCAAACTGCCTTAAGAAGAATGAGCTATGAAGGGAGATATCCTACTGTGCTGAAGAAGCTATTTCCACCTTACTGGAGACTGTTAGTTCATTTTTTCCTCCAGTGTATTGCTGAAAACAAGGGTGGATGGGATCAATTGAACAAATCGCAAACTTCAGCAGTTGTTGCACTTGTGAATGAATGGGACTACAACTTCTCAGCATTCATCTTTGATAACATGAAGAAGATGATGGAAGATCCAAAGAAGAAGATATTTATGTTGTACCCAAGGTTCATACAGATGATTCTTGATGAGAAATACCCAGCATTGGTCAAGGGGCCAAACTACATCAACTTGAAGCCGATGGGGCCAGGATGCTTTGAGAATGCATGCAGAAACAAACGAGCCAAGCATCATAATTTTGAAGGACTATTTGCTCTTGAGAAACATGGGAGGTTTGTTGATAATGTTCAAGGAGCTCCTATTGCACCAGCTCCTCCTGTCATTCCTGTTGCTCCAGTTCCGCCTCCAGTAAATGCACAAATAGCGGAAGAGCATGATGTGCAATTGTTGCAACAAGCACAACAGGCAGGTGATGATGAAGAAGAGGTTCTGATGGTTGATACTGAATCAGACACAGACTCTAGTGAAGAGACAAATTTCGAAGGCGAAGCAGAGATAGTGACATCTGACAAAGAAGAGGATACTGTTCGTAAGCCTGTGCCAATGACCGCTGATAATCTTGCAGCTTTGATTCATAGTTTACAGGGTGGTGATGGAAACCCTCCATCCATTTCCACTCCTGTTATTCAAGAAACAGCTGATGTGACTGAAGAACCAGCTCAAAAGAAGCAGAAGATCGACAATGCACCTGACAACACTCTTTCTGGGCCCGCGCCTACCTCTGAGCCCACTCCTACAGTTGACCCTCAACCTGATCCACAATCTACTGATGCATCAAAGAAAACAGACCTGGAGGACACAGACTTGCACAATTTCAACTTCGACTTCGAATCCACCCCCTCTCAGCCAGGCAGTTCAAGTGGTGGTGTTCAGTTTGAAGCAGGAAGCTCAAGCGGGGCTCATTTATCTGAGCATGATGAAGCTGCATTCCGATATGCAAGTGAGAAGAGACAAGTCTATGAAAGCGACAGTGATGAAGAAGAGTATGTTAAAAGATTGAAAAGGCGTGTAGTGATATTGGAGCAAGACGGAGAACTGAAAAGTGCTCAGATTGTTTCTCTACAACAAGACGCTGCATTAAAAGAAGCCCAAATCTCCTCTTTACAATCTCAGCTCACAAGCAGAGATCTTACTATAGATCAATTACAAGGAGATGTAGGGATCTATGATCTTAAAGAGAAGCTTGAAAAGAAGTTCGGAAATGAATTTGTTGATAAAGAGGATGAGCAGTTTTATGTTGGAAAGCCTGAGCAGACACAAGAACAAAGAGCAGCAGCTCATGCAGCAGCTGAAGCTGAACGAGTAGCTGCCTTAGAAGCTTATCTGGCAACAAAACCAAAGAAGTTGAGCAGCAAGACCAAAAAGAGACGAGAACAAAGACAGTTAGAGAAAGAGCAGGAGAAGCAAAGAAAGAAACAACTGCTGGTTATGAAAAATCAAGACATGAATCCTCTAGATGAAAACTTTCAGCTAAAAGATCCCACGACAAGGCCCGACAGACTTGTGATGGAACTTCGATCTACTTATTACGTTGAAGTGGGAAACAAATCAGATGTGTCATGTTGGAGATATGAGCCAGAAAAAAAGATGTGGTTGATTACCTGAAAGAGTGGGCACAGAGAGTATTATGGCAATGAAAGCCAATTTGAATCTTGGACTCAAATTGATCTGAAGTCCCTATTACGAGCTCCTTATTATTATCCAGATCTAAGCAAGAGAGGCGCAGGTTGGGCATTCCACTCACGTCTTGAAAAGGAGGTAAGAACAAACTTTAAGACCATGAAGACTGCTGAACCGATAGTAAGACGACATCCCGGTGTTCGTGAGTCCTTTACAAAGAGGACTGTAAAGGCAATTGTCTGGCCTCCCACTGAAAAAGAGAAGATCATTCCACTCACAAGAAAGTTTGAAAAGGGGATACTGAGGAATTTCAGGTTTCGGGCTTATGATCCTGTTCTGGCAGAAGCAGTTATTGTCACTGAAGAACAGTCGATCAGGATTCCTAACTCTTACGACCTAATGAGATTTCATGAAGAAGACATCTTGGTCCTCACACACCATCAAATCAAATGTAATGAAAAATATGAAGAATGTGCAAAATCGTGGATAAGTGCTGCTGCCAACATCTTGAAGCACTATCTTTTTGTTGATCCTCCTCCAGGTCCTCGCGATCCAAGTGTCTGATGCGTCTGCTTATCCAATAAACCTAGGGGGAGATTGTTAGGCCCTTTAAGGTTTATGGATAAGACAATGTGTGGATTAGTAGGTATCATGGGTTAACTATGGGTTTTGGGCCTAATAGTGTAGTTATGGGCCTAGGGTTTACGGAGCACATTCATTAATCCCTTTCTATAAATAGTAAATGATGTAATAGGTGCATGTTTGGTGATTTTGGCAAATCTTGTATTGGACAATCATTTGTATGCAAGATTAGTGAAGCATTTTGAATATCAATCATCCTACTTTTCATCTTCATTTCTTTTACAAATTGTTTGTGTGATTCCGCCACCTTACGAGTTGTGCGATATCATTGTGATCTCGGTTTCGGGACTTACAGATGTGAGGGATGGGTGAAGATTGTGAAGTGATGGAGTGAAGATATGAATGATCTTGTAGAGATATGGTCCATACATATACTCTTACATTCTAATATCATGTTCACTACAACAAGTAAAAATCTAAATAAAATATGAAGTAAAAATCTTTGAGGTATGGTGTGGAGATGTGGTGGCGATGGTGACCGATTGGTTGGGGGGGGGGGGTTAATTGAAAATATTTTGGTGAAAGGTGGGTAAATAATAGTTAGATTCCAAGTATATACTTACATGTTTTAGTTAGCTGATATCTAGTGGGTGTTATGGTGTACGGGGATCACGACTAGCCAAGAAATAATTAAACAACGTATTTGACAAAAATTTAGTGTTCCGGGTAATGTCCGGTTGTTCGGTTAGATACCCTTTCGTTAAAGTGTTTAATTATTCCGTAAAGTCTCTTTTATATATCTTTTTGTAACACTTTTAATTCCCGGCATTTAGGAAAGCATACAGGACCATTTAGTCAATTTTTCTGCACAAGACTAGTATGTTAAAAAGCACATGTAAGTATGACACAAAAATCAGAAAGCAGTTATGTAATTCAGCATAGTCATCAAGCACTTTAATTATCATTAATCAATCGTAAGGATACATGTGATTTTGAGGGTTGTCACAATTTACAAACATCTTTTTGTGAGTTTGTGTAAGAGAATCATATCAGTTTTTGAGACTTATCACCAACACCGTTGATCTTGATTTAACTTTAAATCTTAAACAAATTCACTTCTGATTGTCAGTATTGTTGTCCACTTAAACTTCTACACAAGTTTCAATTGATTCGAGATACGAATTAGTGTTTTAAGAAACTTAAACTTATTCGCGTGTCCCACCTTAGATTATACTCCCGTATCGAAATTCCCTAGATTCAGTCTTACAGGTGAATATACCAATCTGATATCTGTATTTGGGTTAGTGCGAGACCTTGAGAGCTCAGGTATGAACTACCGTTCAATTAAAGAGATGAAGGCTCGACTTTAGGTGTGTTCCCCTTGGGAATCTTCCTTACAACTGCACTTGATTTGTATCTTTTGATATTTTATCAATTTTTATGCAGAGGGTATGCTTTAAAAGCACGTAAAGTATTATACGAGGTCTAGGCCATTGCTTCCGCAATATCAGAAGACCAGGTATAATACCCCAGATATCAAACAGTATAAAGACCTAGTATCTCAGAATCAGGCAATCTCTCAAACAAGATTTTCGGGGTTACCCATATATCCGAGAGATGTTCCCCACGAGATAAACAAGTATTTATATTTAGGTTTATATCTCGAATTCAATCTACTATTCGTGTGAAGTCTGCTGACACATCATCAGTGATACTTGTTTAAAATCATTTTGACTTTCCATATCTTTAACATGTTGTGATAGTCCACTGATGTACTATCATTTCCTCTTTTCACAACAAAACTCATTTTATCATTTTCAATGTTTTTGTATTTATGAAATTTTATCATGTTTTTGTATTTTCTATAAACTTTCTCCCCCTAAAATCAAAAACATATTTTTGTGTATTTGGTTTTATGAAAAGCAGTAAAGAAAACTGTACAGAAAACATGACAACTAGACGCAGATCAGTTCTGATCGCCGTCCTCCTCGGCCACACACTCTACCACCCTCCCAGAAACCAAATTTTTTAACCCATTCAATTTCAAAAGATAATTAAATCTTGTTTTATCAAAGGGTTTTGTGTAAAAATCAGCTCTCTGATCATCGGTGTGAATATAATCAATTCGAATCAATTTTTTCTCGTAGCAATCACGAATAAAATGATGTCGAATCTCAATATGTTTTGTTTTAGAGTGTTGCACCGGATTTTTAGTGATATTAATGGCTGCCCCATTGTCCACAAAAAATTGGTGTGTCTAAGAATTGCAAACCATAGACCCTCATTTGCTGTTGGATCCAGAGGATCTGAGAACAACAGCTGGAAGCTGAAACGTATTCAGCCTCACAAGTCGAGAGAGCGATTGTGGTTTGTTTCTTACACTGCCAAGTGATTAGCCGGGTTCCGAAGAACTGACAACCAGCAGTTGTGGACTTAGCGTTCAACTTACAACACCCAAAGTCAGAGTCAGAGTATCCAGTTAGAGAGAAGTCACTGGATCGGGGATACCACAAGCCGGTGCTTGGGTAACCTTTAAGATACCGTAAGATCCTCTTCACTATTATCATGTGCGATGCTCTGGGACTTGACTGGTACCGGGCGCAGAGGCAGGTTGGATACATGATGTTCGGTCGTGACGCTGTCAGATACATTAGTGATCCTATGATTGACCGATAAAGCATTTCATCCACTTTCTCACCACTTTCATCCAGACATATACCATGATTCAAAGCCAGGGGGTTGATATGGGAGATGATTCGGACATATTGAATTTGTCCAACACATCATTCACATATTTGGTCTGGTGTATGAAGATTCCATCGGGCAGTTTCTCAACATGAAGCCCTAGGAAGAACTTCATCTCCCCCATTGAACTCATTTCAAACTTCTTTTTCATAACCTTCTCAAACTCTTTGCACAACTCGTCGTTTTTTGATCCGAAAATTATATCATCCACGTATATCTGCACGATGAGTAGATGTCCTGCAACCTCTTTAGTGAATAGGGTACTATCGACAATCCCTCTGATGAACCCGTTTGTCAGCAGATGCTGGGAAAGCGTCTCGTACCAGGCTCTCGGGGCCTAGTGTAATCTATATAATGCCTTGTCGAGTAGATAAACCTTGTCTTTACGTACAGGATCGGTAAACCCCGGTGATTGTCCGACGTACACTTCTTCTTTGATCTTGCCGTAGAGAAATGCAGATTTGACATCCAGTTGGTAGACCTTGAATCTCTTCCATGTCGCGAATGCCAAGAAGATTCTGATTGCCTCAAGTCGAGCAACGGGAGCATATACTTCAGTAAAGTCAATCCCTTCTTGCTGACTAAATCCTTGGACTACCAAACGTGCTTTGTTCCTTACTATAACCCCTCTATCATCTCTTTTACATTTGAAGACCCACTTAGTCTTGATCAACTTCTGATTTTCTGGGAGATCAACAAACCTCCACACTCCAAGTTTTTCAAACTGTTTTAACTCTTCTTGCATTGCATTTACCCAACTCTCTTCGGTTAATGATTCTTTGTATGTTTTTGGCTCTACCTGCGAGATAAAACATTTTAATGAAAAGTCTACTTGTAAAGGTGCTAGAGAGGAATAAAAACATGTAAGCCCTTTGTTTATTTGTTCGCGGGTTTTTACGCCGCTTTGAAGGTCACCAATGATTTGCTCTGAAGGACGGTAAGATAATGTTCTTGGCATGACTGTATCTGGTACGCTCACTTCCGATTGCAAATTTGTTATATTCTGATCACCCGTGTGATCAACAGCATTTGAAGTAGCAATATTTGGTTCCTCGTCATAAATCGGATCGGTTTCCGATTCTGAGTCGTCAGATTGATCAAATATTGGAGTTGTTTCTTCTGGGGGTACATGTGCAGTTCCACTTGGACCAGCCTCATGATCATTTGAACCCACGTTGGGCGAGGAAACCACCAACGGTCTTGGCACTTGTTCTTGTGAAAGAGACTGCTGTTGTTGGTATAAGAATGCCAGTTCCTCCTCATTCGGCTCTGTCGGTAAATGGAATGACTCCCAGAGATTACCGTAATCAAATAGCAACTTGTTTCCGGGAAGTTGATTCGTAGTGGTAAACTTTTGACAGTCAATGTGTTGAACTTGTATAATCTTCCCCAAACTCGGAATAAATACTCTCTTCAACGGACTAGCGTAACCTACAAAAAAACCTTCATTAGCTTTTGCACCAAATTTACCGTCTGGATCAATGAATGTGCATGGTGATCCAAATGGTTCTAAGAATTTCAGATTTGGTTTGTAAAGATGTAGCATTTCAAAACAAGTTTTCTTGTACTTCTTCACCGTAAGAACTCGATTGAGTGTGTAACATGCCATGGCAACCGCTTCACTTCAAAAATATACCGGTAATTTTGAATCTGCTAACATGGTATGAGCTGTTTCGATCAACGTACGATTTTTTCTTTCTGCGACACCGTTTTGTTGAGGAGTATACGGCGCGCTGAATTTATGAAGAATGCCATTGTCGTTGTAGAATTCGAGCATACGGTTGTTCTTGAATTCTGTGCCATTGTCGCTTCGAATGCGTCTAATCGGCAGTTTGTAAACATTCTCCATCTTTTTGAATAACCTCATCAAAGAATCAAACGTTTCGTCTTTTCTCTCTAGAAACATCACCCAGGAAAATCTTGTAAAGTCGTCAGTAACAACTAAACAATATAGATCTCCACTTATGCTTTTCACATTTACCGGTCCGAAAAGATCCATATGGAGTCTTTCGAGCGGTAATCTGATGGAGTTCAAGAGCTTTTTAGGGTGTGATTTCTTTGTCTGCTTCCCTTTCTTGCATTCAATACAGTCATCGTTAAGATGGAAGCTTTTCAAATTAACACTGTCCACATGATCATTATGAACTAAAAAGTTCATCTTTCTCACGTGAATATGCCCCATTTTACGATGCCACATGATGGATTCTTTTTCAGTTGCCTTCGTCTTACTCACAAAGCATTGTGCCTTTTTTTTCTGTCGTTGTTGCAACGCCCATGTCTAGTACATAAAGATCATTTTCACAAGGAGCGCGCATCAACACCATTTGTTCTGGTATCTTAAACCCTGGTTTAAGAATCAGACATTCATCTTTTGTAAAATGAACAATGAATGACTTGTCACAAATCTAAGAAATGCTCAACAGATTGTTTTCCAACTTAGCAATATAGTTCACTTTATCAAATGACACAATCCCGTTAATAAGTATTCCTTCTCCAACAATTCTTCCACCTTGACTTCCAGCAAACCCGACATAACCTCCATTGATTGATTTGAAGTCGTATAGCAGTGCTAACATCCCTGTCATGTGCCTTGAGGCACTGCTATCCTTTATCCATTTAGAAATGATAGACCTTGGAAGCCCCTGCACACATCAAAAGACATTTACTTAAACAACGATGCCCAAGATTTTTAAACATTTGGCACACTACCAAAGATAATATCATGAGCTACTTTATCAAGTTTTGGAATGTTAAAGACCATATTTTGGAACTTCAGATTCTGTTTTTGATTTTAGAGTTCCTTCCTTGATAGGTGGGAATTCTTCAATCAACTTATTCAACTCAAACTCAATTTTCTCATCATTGGTTGTAAGAACTTTCGGTTCAGATTTTAAAACCTCTTCCATTTTCTTTTCCTCAACAGAATGTTTAGGTTTCTCCACCCATGATTGACTTTGGGAAGTCTTTGTTTTAGGATAAACCTTTGAAGTCTTTTGTGATTTTGAAGATTCACCAATTTCAAAAGTTGATTTTGGTTTGTCCTCTGACTTCAATGATTCACCGCATTTAAGAATACGCACGGGGGATACCATAGGTGATTTTCCCTTAACATCATTTGAAATTTTTGGTTTTGGTTTATGGAAAACTGGTTTTATCATCTTTTTGACACATTGTTTGGCCTTGTGACCAATTTCATTGCATCGATAACAGATTCTTTTGTCATATTCAACAAAAGTAGATCTGTTGGTGTTGGACCGTTCTACAACCTTAAACCGCCAGTTAAGGTAGTTCATCTTTCCATGGAATAGGTTCATTTTTCGCCATGAATGCGTAACCAACCGCATCTTCTTCTGGTAGAACCTCTTGACTCCAATCATACCCCTCATCATCGTAAATCACTGCAAGAGCTCTAGATTTCTCTTTGTTGTCTTCAACCTGCTTCAATCTAGGTGGCTCGTATTTATTCTGATGATAAATTGCCTTCTTGTAGTAATCATCTCTAAAAGGATTCTCCGATTCATCAGCATAAGCGTTTCGGCATTCTCGTTTAAAATGACCATTCTGCTTACACTTGAAGCAAGTCACCTTCGATTTATCGAATCCCAACTTAGTAGAAGCACCACCAATTGTTTTTCTTCCAGTGATTTCCATGAATCTTTGTGCACAACGAACAGCACTTGCCATAGCCCAACGAATATCGATCAGTTCCATTTCCTCCGGATCAATCTGATCGTAATCTTCTTTCGTCAGATTTGTGTTGCCTATCTTCCCAGCTACCAACCCTTCATATGATTCCAACACCGATGCTAGGAAAATCATCTGCTGCTTGGCCGATTCCTCATCAAAGTTCTGAGCATTCTTCAAGTCTATTGCTATGTTGCATTGAAAACGATTCTTTGCATCAGAATGACTTCCAGAGGATGAAGATCCACTGTGATAACCACTATGACTTCCACTGCTTTGACCACATTGATATTCTTTGCCGGCTGTCGACACATTTTCAACAGAGAACGCAGTTTTTGGTGAAGTTGCTTTTGGCATCATGCTTTTTGGATAGTATAGATCCAGATTCTGTTGATAAGATGAATGATTAACTTTGTACGTCTTCTTCAATTCCAGTTCATGACTTTCAAGTTTCTCAATCACCAAATCTGGTTTCAACAATTCAGAAGGAATAGTGTTCTTAAGCATGAGAGCATAATATCTCCACTCCATCTCGTCTGGCAACGAATCGAACAACTTGTCTACTTGCTCATCATCAGAATACTTGATATCATGTCTTACTAATTCCAGCTTCAGATGACCGAACCTCTCTATCATTTTACATACTGATTCATTCTTAAGACAACCAAACATATCAAACTCTTTCCTAAGAAGTTTCTTTTTGTTTTTCACGATTTCAGTACTTCCTAAACATTTCTGTTTTAACTTTGTCCAGATGTCTTTAGCGTTTGAATAGTCTATCAGTGAGATGATATCTTCCCGAACAGATTGAAATAACAATGCTACACACTTTTATTCGGCTACAAATGAATCAATCTCATCTGATGCTGTTAAGACTTCACCATTCTTGTTTCCTTGATCATAACCGTTCTTCAGACTTTTCCAACTTGGAAATGCAAATGCCATCATCCAGTCTTCAAACTTTCTGGACCACCGACTATACTCCTCAATAGCCATTAGCTTTGGAGGTTTATTGAACGTTCCGAAAGCACTTTCCGACTCCCGAGCTTCCTTTTTCTTCTCTTTTGGTGGGTTATCATTCACATTGCTTATCGAAGTATTATCGTTTCCAGAATCTCCAGCGAACGCATACATATCGCTAAACGGGTTCATGAAAAGATCATCCATCATGAATGTTCCTGCAAAATCAGCAAAACACTTAGAAATTTCAAGTTTTGAAAATTCAGCAACTTCAAGCGAAATCCTTAAAGTAAATTCAGCTTTAAGCGAAATTTGATTCAAACTATTTTTCAAGCGAAATCAACTATTTCGCTTCAATCTGTTACAAGCGAAAACTAAAACCAAATCTGATTAAAGCGAAATCAAACAATACTATTTCGCTTCAACAATACAAGTTCCAATCTAACAGTTTCAAGCGAAAACAACAGTAAACAATTTCACTTCAATTGTTTTCAAGCGAAATCCAGCAAACCAATTTCGCTTCAGAAGTTTCAAGCGAAATTGTCTGATTTCAAGTCAAATTGTCTGATTTCAAGCGAAATCAACCTATAATCTTCGAATACTTTCAAGCGAAATCCAGTTTTAGGTCACTTTTAACATGTTTTAATCTGAATTTTAGTCTGAATCTTTGTAGGCTTTGTTAAAACTACGTTTTACACGATATACTCGAAAATCAGACCATTTCGACCGTTGGAACTAGTTCAGATCTGAAAAATATAAAAAGAAATGAGTAGAAAGAAGAAAATCTGGTAGAATTAAGCTGCTATGGTATGAACTCCTCGTCCTGAGCTCTGATACCACTTGTTGGACCGTTCTACGACCTTAAAACGTCAGTTAAGGCAGTTCATCTTTGCGTACGAAGGCGGAATCAACGTAAACAAAGTCATAACAGCTATTATCCTTTTAATCTTTCTTTACTGCTTGATATTTGTGCTTGTACAATGTTTTCTGATACAAATCCGGCAGCACTTCGTCTTTCACACAATGACCTCTCTCTTCAAGATCTCTACCAAATGAACACACACTTAACCTATTTATAGGATGTAGATTTCGCTTGAGATTGCTTCAAGCGAAATCAGTTGATGTTGATTTCGTTTGAACTGATTTCAAGCGAAATCTACAAGATAAAACAATACAAACCCTAATTAATACCCTGACATGTGTTCATTCAATCATACTAGACACAAGACTTAATGCAGACGAAGTCAACAGACATTCCATGCACTAACAGTTGGTCTCGTCTCTCATCTTTTTGGCCGCAATGAAATCATCAACTGCTTGCTTACTAAAGTTATAATCCTTTTCAACTTCTGTGTTATCACCAGCCACAAACACTTCACTCAATTTTTCTTTTGGTTTAACTTCTTTCTTAGCCATTTGCTTCTCAAAACCAACAGCTTTCTTTTTGAAGTTGTTACCATGTCTCTTGTTATTACCATTGTTACCCACCCTTTCATTTTTCTTTCCCGGGTTGTTTGTCGGTTGTTTAACAAAAGATTTTTTCGGTTTTGATAGAAACACATTGTTGTTGACTTCTGAGATATCAATTTCCACAAGTTTAAAAACTTTTTCAACATTTTTCAAGTTCGCATTCGGAATCGGATACTCAAAATCAGTATATAGTTTGTCAGTTCCGGTCATTGTGTAAACCACAATGATCGAATCGTCGTCCGAAACTTTATCTGACTTTGGTATAAACTTGTCAAGAAAGTTTCCGTCATCTTCAAAATCTGAACTGGAATTCTCCAAATGAGTTTTAACCGTTTCGAAATCAGTGTTATCAGTATCTTCACCCAACACTTGGTCTACAACTGCTTTAACCAGTTGTGTCTCGTTGTCGGTGTCAGACGGAGAGAATGTAACATCTATGTTTTCTGTTAACTCATTCTCTTCTGTTCTCAATTTGAGATTCAATGCCTCTTCCACCCCGTCTGGATATTTCTGAGTATAATGATTCCACATTGGGGGTGGAACATTTTTGAAATCAGCTTGCTGAGGAACTATCTGATCAATCACATATGAAGATGAAAGATAATTGATCAACTTTTTTGTCAACTCTTTCTGTCTCAATGCGCATCAGTTCAAGTTCCTTCTTTAGAGATGCGATTTTGTCCAGATGCATGTTAATTGACATTTGATTATCCATGACCGTAACTTTGAGCAAATTAACACTTTTATCATTTTCTTTACTCTCATTTTGAATCATTTTGATTGATCGTGACAGTTTCATAAGCTTCTTTAACATCATTAAAATCAAATTTTAATTTGTAGTTAAACCTTTTCAATTCTTGAAACTGTTTGTGTAGGATCGTTTTGTGACCCGAACGAGTCGTTCAGAAGAGATTTTGTCAGTTTCAGAGGCGGAAACTAAGAAACCGACGTTGAAACAGCTTGCTTATCACATTAAACACTGATTGTATTAATCTGACTTTGTTTACAATCAAATCTCACACCGGCAGCACCTCGGTATGGAATTTCAGAACTGTTACAACTGAGAACTCAACTATCCTATTTATAGTCCTCATGGTTTCGCTTGAACTATACATGTTCAATCTCAAGCGAAACCTACTATAACTATTCAAGCGAAACCCCACACATTTGACTTTCAAGCGAAACCGACAAAAATAACATTCTGATTTCAACTTTGCATGCAGTTTCACGTGATGTTTTCATGTGATGATGTCACCATTGTTGTCACCATTATGATGTCATCATCAAAGAATGATGACATCACTCTTGATTAGATCCGTAACGCACCCGAGACTCGACATAAGACGAAGTCGACAGATGAATGCACCAACAGACTCCCCCTCAGATGTTGACGAGTCTTAAGTGTCGAGTATTCTCAATCTTCAGTCTTTATCAGTCTCTTTTCTTTCTCTTTCAATCAGCATCAACAGACTCCCCCTTGCAATGTGCTGGCATTCCTTCAGTTCTTCAGCATCATCTGCTTCAGGATCGTAGTCTGGTGTTCACATAGACCTCAGGTATCGGAACATGTCTCTCTATCATCAGATCCTAGATCGAAACCGAGCTACACCTGCACATTCTTAACCCATAAGTAAATTTCACAAAATTAATCATTTCAACAAATTTACTATCTTCTAATCACTCGAACACACAATCTCAAAATGATTTAATCATTAGTAATATTTGATGAACCACATAAATGAATATCAATTTTTATTTCAAACATCTTCAAACAAACTTTCTTTCCCAAACCTGTTCGTCATGATCAGCACTTGGAATTTTGAAATTCAGCTCTCCAACACCAGTTGTCGAAAATCTTTTTGAATTTTTCAAAATTTATGCTAAAACACATTGAAAATATTTTTGGAATTTTTGAGATATAAAGAAATGCAGTAAAGAAAAAATTTACAGACACTATTTTTGTGAGTTTGTGCAAGAGGATCATATCAGCTTTTTTTACAAGTCACAAGTACCGTTGAGCTTAGTTACACATTAAGAATTAAACAATTCACTTAGATTGCCGATATACTGATCCACTTAAAATTTCACACAAATTTCAACTGATTCAGGATATAAGTTAGATGTTTTAAGGACTTAAACTTATTCATGTGTCCCACCTCTTGAATATACTCCCGTATCCAGATCCTAATATTCAGTCTTATAGGTGAGTATACCACAGATGATATCTGTAAAGGGTTAAATTGCGAGGGCCGTGAGAGCTCAGGTCGATCTTTCGATACGCAGAGAGATGACGACTTCGACTTTTGGTGTGTCCCCTTTAGAGGATCTTTTGATTACAACAGCAATGACTATCAATTTTATTGTTTCATCAATTTGCTGAGGGCTGCGCTATATTTCAAGCAAGCGGAAAGTATTCTCCGGGGACTAGGCCATTGCTTCCGCAAAATCAGAAGTCCCGGTATAATACCCCAGATATCACTGAGCATAAAGACCTAGTATCTCAGAAAGAGGGACCTTTCAAACGAGATTTCAGGGGTTACCTATATATCCAAGTAGTGTTCTCCACGAAATAAGCAAGTTTGAATTTAAGTTTATATCCCGGAAAAGCTTACTAAATGTGTAAAAACCTATAGGCATATCATCAGTGAGATTGTTTAACGCTATTTAAACAATACAATTCTTTAGCATACTGTGACTGTCTACTGATGTACTATCATTTCCTCTTCTATGACACAAAAACTCATTTTTAAATTTTATCATGTTTTTGCCTTTTTCAAATTTTCAAATGTTTTTGGATTTTCTGAAATTTTCTACTCCCCCTAAAATGCAAACACATTTCAAGAAAATTTGAAAACAACTAGACAAAACTTGACAACCAATATCGAATCGCTTCAAATCGCCATCCACTTGGCATAAACAATCAGAACTCCCCCTTACACAAAACTATTTTCTCATAATGATTTCAAAACACTTAAGTTTGTTTTAATCAGAATGATTTTTCGGAAAATAAATTTTGTTGGTTTTACCACTTGTAAAGTTAGGGGTTTGGTTCATCATTTTGTCCATTCAATCTCTTATATGTGGATTACATCAAGTTCAAACTAATGACCTTGAGTAATCACTTTGTCAGAATCAACCTCTCACCACTTTGTAAGAATATCCAAAACATATAATGACATGTAGGAATAAAACATCTACACAAACCATTTTACCAAACAAAATGCCGATTCCTGCTTCGCACTTACCAACCTGGAAGCTCCGGCAAGTCACACTCATCCTGTAAAAATTAAACACATTTAAAAATCTTTAACAAAATCTATCTTAACAAGAATGATGCCGATTCCTGATCCACGATTACAAACATGGGATCTCTGGCAAGTCAGGTTTTTCATTTAAACAGATTGACCCAAGCCTGACGGTCCTTGGGTGATTTTGAATTCTTGTTCAACAATGGTGGAAAATTTGCATCATCCATTGTTAAATCAGAATTCTCATTTTTTACCTCAACACATGGCTTTTCTGGCTTTACCACACCAGATTCATTGCCTGAATGTGGCTTGTCTGACTTTGACGTGCCAGATTCATCGCCGACAACTGGCTCCTTTGTTTCCGGAGAAACAAATTCATCACCAGCAACTTTCTTCTTCTTCTTTCCCTCTTTTGTCCTCAGATTTGTATCTGATGAATTCGTTTTGCTAGATTTGTCATTCTTTGGAGAGCAAGACGATTTATCAGAACTTTTATTCGTTTTACCAGTTGTATCCGAGGACAAAATCCTTTCGAGATACTCTCTCGCCTTCTTCCTCTTTTTCCCCAGTCTGTCTTTTTGCCCCTGTGAAAGTTTAACTTTCTTTTCTTGAATTGTCTGTTCTTGAACTTTAGGTTTTAGAACCTTCTGTTCATGGAGCTTGACATTGACTGGAATCTTTGCCAATTTTTGAAAATTAGCCCTCAATCTGTCATTCGATCTCCTTGGGCAATCTCTGGCAATGTGACCTCTGATGTTGCAGTTAAAGCATCTTCTCGTCTCATAATTCCAACTTTGGCAGTTAACAGCAATTTGTCCTTGATAACCACATTGGTAACACACTCTGTTATCGTACCAATCACCATTTTCAATCCAAACATTCAGATCATAGCATTGTTTGGCTTGGTGATAATCCTTGCTCCTCTTGTTTGCTGGATTTGGCTTTTGAGCACGGTGGTCAAACCTGCACCACTTATTACCAACAATTATTGAGTTTTGATTTTCTAATTTTTGTGGTTTTTTATCACTATTGGATGATTGAACCGATGAGCTTTTATTTTCTTTTTGAAGATTTTTCGGCTTTTTATCTTTTTGTATGTGTTCCACATTCTTCTTTACAGGTTTTTGCGTTGAGCATTCACCTTTCTCAGTAGAATGTAAAACAGTATCTTGAAACATTTCATTTAATTTTAAAAATATTTTTCTTTTTTCAACTTCATCATCAGTTTTCTCATCACAATCTTCAACTTTGACATTGTCAAAGTTTGTGACATTGTCACTTATTGGAATGGAATTGATCGGTTTTGGACATGGATAAGCTGGTGTTGATGACGAAATCTCAAAACCTTTCAATTTCTCTTCAAGTTCTTTGATTTTAATCCGAGCTTTTTCGGCTTCATTTTCAAGTCGAAAGATTTTCTGAAGATGAGAATTTATTTCAATTTGTTTTTCAAGATTATTTTTAAAGATAACATATTTCTCATCTTCTAAAATCTTCATTTGACTTTGAAAATCTTTTTCAATTTTTAATTTTTTATTTTCAAAATCTTTTTCGTTTCCTTTCAAGTTGTTGTTTTCTAATGTCAAACTATTCAAATTACTTAACAGTTTGTCATTTTCTGATTTCAACCTCTCACAATTTTCCTTCATTTCAAGAATCTGTTTATCAGCAGCTTTCTTTTCATTCTTCATCACTGAAATCTCTTCAGTTTGTTCCTCTCCCACTTGGACACCTTTACTCTTGTTCTTCTTTAATATTGATTTTCCACTTTTCTTCTTCTCAGCATTGATCACCATCTGTTCTTCAATCTTTTTAATGAGTGGACAAATTGTTAGTTGAGAAAATTCTCTAGAAATCTTCAAGTTTAAGATATAATTTTCCCATTCTTCTTGAGGTAAAGCACTGACAAATTTTTCAATCCATTCTTCTGATTCTTTTTTAATACCCTTCTCAGACATTGAGCGAACAAGATGACTATATCTCTCAATGATACTTTTTGTACTTTCTCCTGGACAACCTGGAAATGAATCAAATTCTTTATTTTATACATTTATTCTATCAATTGTTTCTCTGGTCATATTAAAGAAATTGATATCCATGATTCTTCTAGTTCAAGCGGAATAGTAACCTTTCTTTCAAGCGGAATATCTGAAACAAACAAACAAACGACCAGTTTAAACAAATTGAAAATGTGAATGTGTTTCGTTTAAATCGATCTAGAACTCGTGTCGATGATTCGTGAACTTGTTTCAATGAATTCTGCAAACTGAATGAATAGAACAAAACAAATAGTCCACGAGATATGGGCTTAGAAATAACTGGGCCGAGATTCTTTACTACACTGTTCACGTGGTAACTCGGGCTGCTCAACAAAATTCTCACATGATTGGGCCACTAACAAATGAAGTTACATGGGCTAATCACCTTTGAATTTTTTTTTTCACTAAAAAATGAGTCGACAATATCCTGTTGGGCCTCCGATTTCAAAGCACATGTACTACTGACAATTTTGATAATATATGAGAATCACATGCACTATATCGGTAGTAGAACCCAAATGCCGACAATGTGTCACATAAAGACTTTAATGAACCGACAATCCTGATCAACCCTAAATGCTCATTGGAACTTAAAACCACTAATCCGAATGTTCACATGCAAACCAATTCTATAAATCTCGAGACTTTGTAACTTGACTTAATAGCCGACAACTTTGATATTAATCAACTTTGATTGGACCGTTCACATATCTAGACTTATCCAAGACACATGATATCATTTACCAACTATGTGACAATCCTTATTTAATGTGTCACATAGATCGATGAACTTTCAATCGGTTCACACTACTCAAAGCACAATCACTAATATCACATGCACTGACCCCCTTGTTTAATGTTTTCACACAACACACGATGCACTTTCTCGTGAAAAACAAAAACAGTTCAAGCGGTACACGTATTTTCAAGCAAACTGCTGATTTCAAGCGAAAGCCAGCGTTTCGCTTCAAACTGCACCAAATTTTCAAGCAAACCCTAAGATTTCAAGCGAAAGCCTGATGATGTCAGCAAATGTTGAACCAATTTCAAGCGAATGTCATGTTTTTAACCAGTTTTCAGTCAATTTAAGCTCTGAAACTTTCCAGGATTTGTTAAAACATGATTACGCACAAGATGTGTGAATTTGAGCCGATTTTATCCATGAAAAATTTTAAATTTTGAAAAAGAATGGTGTAGAAACAGAATTAGTGATGAAAACGAGCTGTTTTTTTCGAAATCTCTTCCTCCTGAGCTCTGATACCACTTGTAGGATCGTTTTGTGACCGGAACGAGTCGTTCAGAAGAGATTTTATCAGTTTCAGAGGCGGAAACTAAGAAACCGACGTTGAAACAACTTGCTTATCACTTTAAACACTGATTGTATTAATATGACGTTGTTTACAATCAAATCTCACACCGGCAGCACCTCGGTATGGAATTTCAGAACTGTTACAACTGAGAACTCAACTATCCTATTTATAGTCCTCATGGTTTCACTTGAACTATACATGTTCAATCTCAAGCGAAACCTACTATAACTATTCAACCGAAACCCCACACATTTGACTTTCAAGCGAAACCAACAAAAATAACATTCTGATTTCAACTTTGCATGCAGTTTCAAGTGATGTTTTCATGTGATGATGTCACCATTGTTGTCACCATTATCATGTCATCATCAAAGAATGATGACATCACTCTTGATTAGATCCGTAACGCACCCGAGACTCGACATAAGACGAAGTCGACAGATGAATGCACCAACAGTTTGTCTTTTTCAAGACAATCCATGCATGGTTTCAAACAGTTTTCGCATGGCTTTTCAAGAAGTGGATCAAATTTTTCAAAAATATTTTCTTGTTTGTCATTTTTAATTTCCGATTTACCACACCCTCCGGACTCAGACTCAGATTTCTCTGCGGATTCTGACTTCTCATTTTCTGATTTGCCCTCGGACTCGGACTTCACATTTTCTAATTTGTCATCGGACTCGGACTTCTCTCCTGACTCATATGTATCACAAGTCTCGATAACTGACTGCTTTTCAACTGACACTTACTCTTGAGTTGCATCTTTTGTCTCCTTTTTATCAGAAGGTGTTTTAGTTTGTTCTACCTCTTGCAGCTTGACCATAAGAGCTTTGTCTGCCATTTCTTTCAAAGTCTCTTCATTCATTACCTTTGAAACATCAATGATCTGTTGAACCGGAGTTTGTTCAACTTCATATTGTGGGCAGAATCTCGTAGTCGGTTCACCAAAGAAACCAGCAAAAGAATCAAACACATTAGCTGGCATTATAGATTTAAATGAATTAACAATAACCTCCTGTCCAGACTGATAATAATAGACTACTGCTGCCACCTCTTCTAGATCAGCAAAACTTTCTTCAGGAACACATTCCTCGATTTTCGGTTCCGGATCTTCAATTATTTCAACCATCATTGCAAGACCATCTCCTGGAACGTACTTATCCCAACTGAAACCTTCTGGAATCTTTTCATCATCTTGATTTACCAAAAGAGCTTTTTCTGTTTGTTTGGATGGACTGTTCTCAATTTGAGGTCGTGAATTGGAAGGCTGTTGACTGTTTTTATGTTAGATGGCCTGTCGGTAATAGTCATTGGCGAATGGATTCTGGTGGTTATTAACTTCTCTGTTCGGACATTCACGCTTGAAGTGCCCTTTCTCTTTACACATAAAGCATCTCACCTTTGATTTGTCGAATCCAAGCTTACAATCAGGACCTAAGAGACTATTTCTTCCGGTAATTTACATGAACCTCTGAGCTCTTCTCACAAGACTCGCCATACCCCATTTTATGTCGATGAGTTCTAGTTCCTCGGGATCAATTTGATCGTAATCCTCTTTTGTCATATCTGGGTTACCAATTCGTCCGGCTACTAGACTCTCGTAAGACTCAAGTACAGAAGCTAGAAGTGCTATATGCTGCTTTGCGGCTGTCTCGGTAAAATCTTGACCATTTTTTATATTAACAGCAATTTTGCACTGTATCCCGTGATTATAACTCTGATTGTTCGAACCTGAAGAACTTTGAGAAGAAACCTGTTCTTTAAAATTCTGAACCTTGGGATTCGGTTCGTAACTTGAAAATGGTGAAAAGTTGTTTCCCGATGAAGAACTTTGAGATACTCCCGATGAAGAATCTGCACTGAATGCAGTTTGAATCTTTGGACTTGGAGTAGATGTGGCAGATGAGTTTCCTTTGTAATAAAGCTGAACATCTTGCTGTACGTTTGCAGATTTCATTTTTCTCATCTTTCGAAGTTCAAGCTCCCGAGCTTCAATTCTCTCAATAAACGTACTCAAATTGAAACCCACGTATTCCAAGTTGTTCTTCAAAATCATTATGAACGTACCCCACTCTTCTTGTGGTAGTGCGTCAGCCAACTTATCAACCAACTCTTCGTCTGTTTTATCTATACTCAAACGTTTCATCTCCAATACCAAGTGACAGTACCTCTCAATCAGCTCTTTCGTTGATTCTCCACTGATAGCAGTAAATATGTCGAATTCTTTTTTCAGTAGTGCCTTTTTGCTTTTGATCATTGCTATACTCCCAAGAAATTTGATTTTAAGAGCATTCCAAATAGATTGCGCGTCACCTTGATGCTGTAATAGTACCAAAATATCTTCCTTAATTGCTTGTTGCAATATACTGGCCATCTTCTTCTCGGCTTTAAAGTTTTCTTGTTCAGCCAGAGTTAACGTGTTAAGTGTTTTCAGAATGCCAACATCATTTGTAGGAACTACATATTTCGTTTCAACTTTCATCCAACATTCGAGGTGATTCACCTGAACCCACGTGCGAAATCTATCCTGCCACCCCGAATATTCTTCAATGTTAAGCAGTTTGGGTGGTTTTTGCATGGTTCCTAGCTCGTTCTCCATATTCACATTCTGGGCTATACTTGCTGGAGATTGAACAGTCATACCTCCTCCGTAAAACGCATTGTAAAACTCTTGGTTGTCCATTTTATACTTTGAAAAATGTTTTGAAAAATTTCTAAGGTTTGAAAAATCACAATTTCAAGCGAGCTGACTTTCCAAACGATCTGGACTTTCAAACGAACTAGATCTCAAACGAACTGAATCTCAAACGACCTGATGTTTTTCAAACGACCTGAACTGTTCCAAATGACCTGGACAGTCCAATTCGTGCGAAGTGACAAAAAATCAGTTAACAAAATTCTCAGTTTGTGCGAGCTGATGAACTCACACGATCTGGATACTCAATACGTGCGAGCTGGTCACGCTTTTTAAAATTTCAAACGATCTGGTCTAATTCTTGCGAACTGGACTATGTTTTCAAACAATTTGGCAAAAACTCATGGGACCTGGTTCATTTCACACGATCTAAGCATCATTTTCTTGTGATTTGAACATTTTTTACAATTTTGGATTAGTTTTAGTTCGATTTATGGTCAGAAACTTTGTATGATTGTTTAAAATGGTGTTTTACACATAATATCCAAAATTCAGTCCATTTTGTCCGTGAATTCGTCTAAAAATCTAAGAAAGAGTAGAAGAATATGATTCTAAACCATTCGAAACATTGATATCAACTGATTTGACTCATCCTGAGCTCTGATACCACTTGTAGGATCGAGGATTCCTCCAATACGAGTCAATCTGAGTCAAATCTGGTCTCTAGAAAGGCGGAATCAGACTAGAAACTGTCAATCAGTGTTAGAATAGGAGTAGAAGAGTAGAAAGTCACTTTAAACATGTTTTCCATTGATTATAAATGTTTTCGTACAAAGAGAATTCGTCAGCACTTTGTGGCAAGATTCTCTGGAAAGTTACAAATGAAAAACACAACTGACCTATTTATAGGTTCTCCAGTCCGCACGAAGTAACACATCCACTTCGCACGAACTAAACAACTTCAGTTCGCGCGACCTGACCTTCCCAGGTCGTGCGAACTGGACCAAATACATATAAACTTTAACTTTTCAATATATTACATATTTATGACACGACATTGATTGATGACGTAGGAGATAGACATTATGCATCAACAGCTCAGCATACTGGTTTGATAACTGATCTATGGTTGCTCCTTGAGATGGATCATGGAGAAGGAATAGACCTTGATTAAGTATTTTTCTGTTTAAATCTTGGTGTGTAAATTTTCTTTGTTAATATTGTATATTACTTATTTTGCTTTGTCATTTAGCTTATGATTTGGAAAAAGGGAACAGGTAAAGACAAATGAAAGGATAAATATTCAAAATGAATCATGAACATCAGAAAACAAAATTTTTGACTCAAAAATCTAAGTTTCTGATAAAAGGAAATAAAATGTGGTAACACAAATCTCAAAATGCCTCTCTAAATTTTTTTTCTGTTAAAACTTCAAAAAGATGGAAAAGTTTTAGAAAATAACAGAAAAGTTAAGAGACTTGGATGCTACCAGAAAATCATATGTAAGTCTTCTGATCCTATCTCATTCCCTCTCATATCTAAAAAAAGTACTATTATCAAAAGAGAAATTTCAATATCTGTTGAAAAGGGTCACAAGTTTAGGGGGGAATCTCAATTGAGAAATTCTGTTAAAAACTGTTGACTTCTGTTGACCACATCTAAAAGGTCAACAAAAGGAAATACATGTTCTTAACAGAATTTATAATTGAGTTTCTGATGACTTCATCAGAATGGAACCTTGAAGAAGAAAGGAGGAAAGCTGATTGGACCTTTGACAAAATGGGGTCCACAAAAAGGTGACATATAACCGATAGTTTTCTCCAATCAAAAATCAATTTAAAGCTTGTGTGAAGAAATGATTGAAGAAACTACAAGTTAAAAGGACAATTCTACAATCAACCATCATTAAATGTCTTGATACCCACAATCCAACGGTTACTTTCTGAACCAAAACTCACAGCACACGATCTAACGGTAATAAAGACAATTAATAATCCTTTAACCGCCATTACATGACACGTTCCATATCCCGACTCAACTCCATAAACTCACAAATATCTGCTAAAACCCCTCACTGTATAACTCACACTTAGCAGAACTTCAAAAATCACTCACCTTCTTCACAAACACTTCAAACCAAAATATACCCTGTTCTTCACTCAAAATCCAAATATCCAAAAATCCCTAAATTTCAAACCCTAATTCTCAAAATTCAACAACGGCAGAAGTAAACCTCAACATCCCAATTGTTCAACATGATGTACCTTTCGTTGAAGACACAAAATTTCTACCAATGTAAGAAAACAATATGCTGATGAATACAGAGCATTCGGAATATGATGTAAGATGTCAACTTCTGGTAGAATATCTTATGAATTGTCCAATCTCAGGAGCACTAACAAAAGGAAGAGAAGTACCAGAAAAATTACTACAACAATTTGTCCACACTTTCACTGAAGATGAAGAAAATCAGGTCTTTGCTCATGTATGGGGAAATGTTTTTGTAACATTAACTCTTGCAAGGGTAAGAGAATGGCTTGAACTTCCCAGCAAAGAATATTTGATAAACTTTATCATAGAACTTGGTTACAAGAAAAAGAACATCAACAAAATTGGAGCAATAAGAAGAAATGAAATGCTAGCCATCTGGCAAGTGATGATGGAAGTGTTAAACAAATGTCTCACATCAAATATAGGAGGAGCTGATCAAGTCAGTCAAGCTATTCTAACAATCATGTATGGACTCCTAACTGGGTTCAAAATTGATTATGGAACTTAAATTTTTAACCTACTCAAAAGATTAATCCTCACCAGAAATGGAAGAATAACCTCACACCTGCCATACCCAAGGTTAATCTCAATTTTTGTTTCTTAAACATTTGCTGAAAGGGACATAGAAATTCCAATTTTGGAAGATATCTGGAGTTCAAATACCATGAAGTCCTGGAGTTCCAATCATGGTTGGGAATCAGACAGAGATATCGCTGAGTTATCAGAAAGCATGCTGTGCCTCATTGCACCAGACTCACAACACAGATTACAACATGAAGAACTTCTTGCTAAATCAGACTCTCCAACAGAAGAACCAAGCAAAGAAGTTGTTAATTGTTCTTCATCACCAGAAGAAGAAGAAGTTGAAAAGTCCTGGTCATCATAAACAGAGGCTGCAGGAGGAGAAGGAGTTCTGAAAATAACTAACTCACCAGAAAATAAGACAGAACATGCTGAGAGTCAACAGATTCATGAAGGTGGAATTCATCATGAGTTTGATATTCATCAAGAGAAAGAACATGAACACTATGCAGAATCACTTATTGCTGGACGAACTCATGAAGGTGCTGAAGGACAACATTATGAAGAAACTCACTTTGCTGGGGCTACAAATGAAGCCACTGAAGTTATACATCATGATGAATCTCGGGTTGCTGGTACATCTCTTTTAAACACTGTTTTAGTTGATACTCATTCAAAAGAAACAAACTCAGAAGGTTCAATTAATGTTTCTTACAAGTTAGAATATAGAAAAACTGATGTTGATAAAGAGGTTACTAATTCCATTAATCTTAACTCTGAATCAGAAAATGAGGAAGAGGATGAGATCCCAACAGATAGAGATCAGGGAACTGATCAAGGAAATCTAGCAAAAGGTAATTTGTTTACCTCAAAAACTTATGGAGAATCATACATTGATATGATTCAAGGACATAAGGAAACCCAGGATGAGAATGTGTATTTCACCTCTGGTGGAGATGATTCTAGTACACTTAAGGTTGCACCAAAATCTGGTAAAGCCAAAAGTGACCCTATCATTTCCAAAACAGCAGCAAATGTGTTTACAGCTGGAATGTTAGAAGGAACATCTGTTCCATATATCCCAGGAACACCCATGAACCAAGAAAATTTGGAAACTGTGCTGGAAAATGTTTACAAAGCCTGCAAAAGAAATCCAGTTGAAGAAAATCTTGATATGTTGCTGTCAGAAATATAAGGTCAAAGGGCAGACTTAAAGACTTTATCAGAATCAGTGGAGGTGATAAAGACACAAACTAAAAGAAACACTGAAGCACTAAAGTCTCTTCAAAAGAGGAAAGAAAAAGCACCAGAATCCAACATCTCTGCATCAGAAATTCAGAAGATTCTCACAGAAATAGAAAAGATCAAGACACAAGTTGCAAATTTTGTGGAATCAAGACAATCAAGCAGTGCAAACAGAGTTTTGGAGGAAGTTACCATCCTAAGGGCAAGCATCAACAGTATCACAGATGCCCTTGAGAAGCTGCCAAAAAAGAATGGGTTGCAATACAGATGAAAGCTCCAACTGAATTTACCAAAGTTCAGAAAAACATAGCCAGCACCTCAAATCAGGTAAGAGAGGTGCAACAACTGGTAAAGAAAATGCAATTCAACTTTGCAAGATTGGCCAAAGTGGATCCCAAAGAAATCATGAAGGAAATTCCTGTTGAAAGTTCACACCAAGAAGCTCCAATGTCAACCCCACAGCAATCATCAGCTACACCAATCACCAAAGATGGAACTACAATGATGGGTCCACCTCTAAATGTCTCAAGAGACGAAATGCTGAAAAGGTTAGCAACTTCAAAACCTCAAGTTGTTACAAATTTGAAATTTATAACTTCTCAAACAGTCCCAAAACAAACGTTGTCTGATGACTCTGCCATGAGTAAATTGATAAATCTGAAAACAATGAATGAATGGGAACAAGAAGGTGATTCAAGAAAACCACAGATTGTTAAAAGAAAAATCTCTGAAACTTAGTCTTTCTTGGTTAGAGAGATTGACAGGGATATAATGATATTCCCTGAATACAATCTGGTGAAATATTATTTGACAAAATAAGATACACCACCAAGACCACTGACTCCTATCAGAATGGCCTTAAGGGAAGAGAGGATAAAAAGAGGTTCAAGCAGCATTCACTACAAGAATGAGAATCTAATAAAAAGAATCTTAAAAGTGGATGAAGTGAAAGTTTCAACTGATGATATTGGAGGAACTTATGTGCAGAACATATACACACTTCTAAGAGAAAATGGGGAAGAAGAAAAAGTGACTGATGAAGAAATTGCTGATAAGTTACATCCTTTATTCATCCTGTTTATGAAGGATCTATATGAAAAGGAAAAGAAAAACACCAAAGAAGTCAGAAGAGCATTAAAGGGCATATCAAAGGCTGGAATACAGCTGTTTGAAAGAATGGATTTTTCAGACTTTGATTTATGCATCAACTACGAACATGTGCACAACAAAAAGGTGTATGTCAGATCATCAAAGAGAAAAGTTCCCTTAGAGATATTGGAAGATGCAAGAACTGGAGAGATCGTTGAACTACCAAGTAAAACTGACAGTCATAACTATGGTGTCATCTTCAGAGATATTGAAAGAAACAAAGCTCTATTTAGAAGTATTGATATCTGCAAGTACTCAAATCAGACTCTGAAGTTCATCATGAAAGGTATGAACAGGAGACAAGAACACCTTCAGAAAATAGGAAGGAACTTGGAGGGACATAGAAAAGAAATTGAACAAATGATTGAAGAATGGATTCAAGCAAGAACCTGGTATAAAACATGTATGACATCTACAACAAGTACATATCTTACAAGAAACAATTAAAGAAAGGAGATGTGCACAAGAAATTGAAGTTGACTTGAAGAACATTTTTTATTTCTCATTTTTATTATGTAATTTGTTTTTCAGAACATCAGTAACTGGTTTGATTTGCAAATGTTAAGTTTCCACTGTTTGGAAATTTTATGTTCATGAGATAGTTCATTCTCTTACAATACTTAGGGGGAAACTGTTAGGAAACTTTATTTGTAAGTATTGAAGAAAATCAGATTCAACTAGATCTATGAAGAAGATAACTGTCCAGAAGATCACAACAAGAAGAAGAAGATCGGATAGGACAAATGAAATGAGCAGCATCTACTTCAAAGTATCACAAGTTAATCAAGAGCTGAAAAAGATTATCAGATAAGGTATTTATGATGGATCTGATGATATTTCTGATGAAATATCATCAGTTTATGACGATTCTGATCATCAGATTTTCTAATGATTTGTTCACCAAAATTTCTGATGAAGTGGTTTATCAGAAATTCTGATGAATACCCCACTTGTCTAAAAATCAACTCTATCCTGCCACAATAACCGAAGCACTTGACATTATCGGATATCATGATTACAAAGGCAACTTGAACGTTGGATTCAATGAATATGTCAAATTGCTACTTTATGCAGGACTTTCACATGAATAAACAAATGTTTATTCATGTATTCAGCCTTCTATAATTAGAAGGCTCACCAAGCAGAAGACAATGAGTTAAGCTTAGCATTCAATACATACTACAAAACTCCATTGCCATCTTACCCGCAGAATTCAAGATTCATTTGTAATAGATAATAATCTTACAATCACCTGGTAAACCATTTTGTTTTAAAGTGATATAAACTTGATAATTCAGTAGGTCTTGTTTCTTGAAAGTCTGATTTCCATTTCCGCACAACTTTTTCACATCTACTGAAATCACTTGCCATATTACGTGAAAAGAAGTTTTTAAGTCCAAACTGGGACCAACAACTTCTTTAGTTATGATAAAATAGAACGGATTGAGAGCAAATCAATAAATAAACAGTTAAATCCGTGCAAGAGATGCGTAAACGAGATTAGCGCAAGCTTCAATTTAGTGAAAACATCACCATAAGGTGTTGAAATAAACATACGACTTAATGGTGTCGTAGACCAAACAAGCCTACTACGACTTGGAACAAAAGAAACATTTGCAAAAATGAATTTGGATATGATGCTCTCAATACATCATATAGTGTCTTGAATTGAAGATGCGAAATGGACAAGTTCAAGCAATTGAACTTGGTTTTAGCGAAATTTGACAATAAACGTAGGTATCGACAAGGGGATTTCAGCATGGTTGCAAAGATAAACCATGTATGTAACTTGAAAGAAAAGAAGTTTCAAGAAAGTGTGTTGACTTGATAGCAAAGGAGCCAACAATTACAATAATGTAGGTCATTCGAATCGCAAATCAATTATTAGCTTTTAGCGAAATAATGTTTGAACTTTAATGAAGTGCTTATTCGAAACGAAACCACATGCATAACAAATGGTGCATGCGTAACATATGAATTCCCAAGAAATGAAACAATGAGTATTCCCTATAATGAAGAAATGATCAAGTATTGTGACAAAGGAGTGTTCGCTTTAATGAAGAAAATTGTCTTGATGCAACTATCATTAAGAGGAATAGAGATGTAAAAATCTACTCATTAGGAGCAAGGGTGGAAATTTAAATAATAGAATTTAAAGTACTTCACATGTTCGGTTAACTAAAATAGCATATACGACATAATAATGGTGTTTGCCCGAGTTAATGGACGCGGTTCCTAGGTAATAACCTTTAATGTGCTTTGACCTAAGTTCCCGAAGGTCCTAAGTACATGTTTCCTAGGTTCTCAAAGTTTCGTATTCTGTGTAAAACTATTTTGTGCATCGTGTACAAAACACAATATTAGTGTAGGTTTAAAACGAATTGATGACTCACTGTACCTTGGTATACTTTCTTCCTGAATCCGTAGCTGGCGATAATCAGTCAAAGATCAATCTTAGATTGGTAGTTGGATCCTCGTAGTTGGTTGAATAAATCGTTAATTCTTAGCAAGGGATACCGGCTGTTGATGGTTAGCTTTTTCAGTTCTCGGTAGTTAATGCACATGCGAAAACTATCGTCCTTCTTCTTGACGGACAGAACTGGAGTTCCCAAGGCGAGAAGCTTGGTCTAATGAATCCCTTGTCCAGTAGCTCCTGAAGCTGTGTCGACAACTCTTGCTGTCACACCCCAACCGATGGCGGAAACATCGGGGCGTGGGACTGAGTGAAACAGATTGTCCAGAAGTTTCCATAACAACTATATTTACCAAATATTTAAAGCAACACGTCCAATACCATGTCATAAATGATAATATAATTATTACAGAAAAGATCTATTCAAATAGTTCTGTTCCAACAACTCAGATTTTTATTACAGACAATTGTTTATTTTTGACCTAGGTCTTTCCTAGCCTCGATTTCACACCATAGAAAGCAAATAAGCATCCTAAGCACCTCTCACATACGTTAAACTAAAAGTCAATACACATAGTGTAAAGGTGAGCATACAACTTTGATAATAGCATATAGAGTTCGAAAGCGTTATGCATAACCAGCACGTACACAGTGTAAAATGAGGCATGTTAGTTATCGATATGAACCTATCGATACCAATGACTGCGGGTTGACTGCCCAAGGTAGTTCGCGATACACACTCACCATTGTGAGCCATGTAGGTAATTGTCCTTAACAACCCCCGAGTGAACGGGTGCTGAGTCCAAACTAATAGTACTATCGTTGCTAAGGCAGGTAGACAGCATTCCATGTGTAAACATAACAAACAAGCATTCATTAAGTCACGTATAACATGCGGTAACGGTTAGCGTTTAAAGTATTGCGTAGTGTGTTCGATGTGATTTAGTATAAGTAACGTATGTAACACCCAAAAGTGCGTAAAGCAAAAAGGGATCGAGTATACTCACAGCGATTGATGGATTGAAGGGAGCGCTAGAGAGTAGGGTTAGCGTAAACAGATTGAATACCATAACGATGAGCGATGCGTAAAACGATGCAAAGTGCAAGTGGGTAGGATAGCAGTTCGATCAGATGGTAATCCGATTGGACAGTCGGTCGTGCGAGTGGGAGTCCGTTCGGATGGTCGTCCGGTCGGATGGCCGTTCGAGTGGATTGTTTCTTCCTTTGGGAAGGATGTGTTTGTGTATGATGGCTTGACTTTTGAAGTTTTCGTTGTAGCATTTTGAAAACATTGAAGTATCTCTACCTTTCAAGTCGGTCGATCGAACGGTCGTTCGATCGGACGGCAACCCGATTGGTTGGGCACTTCAGTGTGAACGAGTTCACAGCAGGTTGTCACTAAATCAGACGGTTGTTCGATTGGGTGGCATCCTTTGTGCATTGAACATGTTGAAAATTGTTTAAGTGTTGATGTCTCGAAACATCACATAGTCGGATGGTCGGTCGGTCGATCTAGTGGTAGCTCGATCGGACGTCAATCCGTTCGGTGTTCTAAAACTCTTGGGAGTTGATTTGAAAATTAGGTGAGACCAAGGTGCAAGTCGTTCGGATTGGCCAGTCGTTCAGACTGGTTGTTCGATCGGACAGCAGTCCGATCGGACGGCACTCCGTCCTGGTCGACCTGTTCATCTTACACTTGGTTGTTTTGATAGTTTGTCGTTTTATCAAGACATTTTGATAACGTACTAAGCAACAGAAACCTCGTCAATACTTGGTACTCCTGATCGGACAGGAATCACCCAAATCCGACTAGTTAACTGTTCGAGACGGTGTTCCATGTTTAACCCGAAATCGGTAGTCTTGTGGATAGAATCCAGATCTTGCATCAACACAACCACAAGAATGAGTAGTAAGTCGGCACAAGCTCTGATTTTATCGGTTTTGCATGCATTGAGTGTAAAAGAGTTGAAAGAAAGTTGGAAGACCATCTTTCGATCCTCTTCGTAGTGAATATGTTTAGATCTTTGAAAGATCCTTGTTTGTTTATGTTGAAATCGGATAGATCTAAGTTATTCTTGGTGGAATGAGGCCAAAACATGAAGTTCTTCAAGAACACATGATGACGTCATCCTAGAACACCTTGAATCTTGATGATTTAACGGTTAAAAGTTAGATTAAGGAAGTACAAGTTTTAGGACGAGATCTTACCAGAATCACGAGAAATCGAAGAAAAAGCAAGGTTAAGTGCTGGTCGGACGTCAGTTGCCAAAATTGGAAAGTATGATGTTGACAAGGGGTATTTATTGGGTTACCCAAAGTGGAAAGGAATGGAGGTGGGCTGGTCGTTCGGTTAGGCAGTCCGATCGGACAGTTGGTCGATCGATCGAGCGGCTGTTCGATCGGTCGGTCTCCTGGTCGATCGGCCACCTGATTCGTGTGTTCGGTGTGACGAATCTTGTCGTTTCGATTGCGATTGCGAAAGTTGCGATGTAATATGGTTACCTAGTCAAATTACTTTAATCCCAACTACTATATCAACATACAAGCATCCTTATTTCGTATTCGTTTAGCGTTTGAGATTCGATTACGATTGAGTGTCGATTGCGTTTCGATTGATTACCACACATAATATAAATAAACATGCATAAGTAACACATAAGGCACACACACATGTATAACAGTAACCAAAATGCGTAATTCGAGTTGCGAGTGCGATTGCGATAGCGATAAAGCGATAAAACATGCGATAAATAGGGATTACTATGCGATTATTAATAGATACTCCACATAATACAACTAAAGCGAAAACAAAATAGGCTAACTACGAGTCAAAGAAGTCAAAACAGGAATTGAGCAAGGAGAGACAGATCGCAATTAGCATTCTTTTCTTCCTTTGACTTCAATCTTGACTTTGACCTTGACTTTCGAAACACGAGGTGTTACAGCCTCCCCTAGTTTAGGGAATTTCGTCCCAAAATTAGGCCGAAGCCATAAGAAACAACTGCGGGTACTTCACCTTCATGTTGCTTTCGATTTCCCAAGTGAACTCTTTACCTCGTTTGCCTTCCCATCGGACTTTCACAATAGGAATATGCGAGCGTTTGAGCTGCTTGGTTTGGTGATCCATGATTTCGACAGGCTTCTCCACGAAGTGTAGTGTTTCGTTTACTTGGAGGTTGTCGAGAGGTACAATTAGATCATGCTCAGTCAGGCACTTTCGGAGGTTTGACACATGGAAAGTCGGGTGGATATTACTAAGTTCCTCCGGTAGTTCGAGTCTGTAGGCGACTTTTCCGATCCTTTCCGGAATCTTAAAAGGTCCAACATATCGAGGCGCTAGTTTCCCTTTCTTGCCGAATCTGACCACACCCTTCCTGTGACAACCCGTGATTTACGGCTCTTAATTACGTGATTAACAAGTGATTAACGCGATAATAAATAGTGTTTACAGCGCGAATTAACTTAATTAGGCCTTTGGAGTGCCTGGGAACGTCTATCCGTCTTTACAGTGCGCGAATGGTGGTTTACAGAGAAACCGGTGAAACGTTAAACGACAACGGATTGAAACCGTACAAGATACTGACGACGCCGTCAAATAATAAATTTCTACGATATATTTTAGCCTCGTAATTTAATTTTAGACAATACAGTCGAAACCGGATCGAAAAACGGATTAAAGACGGCAACGATACAACTTTTCGCGATTTTTAACATAGCCGACAAACGGGCGTGCAAACAACGTCTACCGACCGTATTTCATGTATTTTAAATTTTGACGTTAAACGGAGTTCAGGGTTTTGACAACGGGTCTCGTAGGATTTACGGGCCACTTACACACGGGAATTGAGCTTGTGGGCCATAGGCCCAAGCCCTAGACCCACAAGCCTAAACCTACACATAATGTGTAGATCCCTGCAAAATCCTATTAGGATCTCTAAAATCTACAAGAGATTTTGATTCAATGGATGGAACATATGTCCTGAATGTAATGTAATTACACAAAAGAAACTTTAACCCTCAACTCTCTATATAAAGACCCTCAAAGGTCTGTATACTCACACAAAAGAAAATGTCAAATACTCTCTCCCTCACTCTCTCCATTTCATAAACAAAAACACAGACTTGTTGTGTGTCTCTCTCCCCCCTCTCGATAATATGCAGCCAACCACAAGCCTTTCACAAATTCATTTCTCTACATCACCAATACAACTTCTTCATAGTGTGTAACTATTAAACAACATACACATACAAAGCACATACCACCCCCTTCCCCTTTTTCGATCCAGGCAACAGACCACCACCACCACAGTCCGGTGGTGGTGCGGCGGCGGTAATGAGCAGAGGAGAGAGAGGATGACCGGGGAGAGAGAGAGAGGGCCGGTGGACCGGCGGTCAGCGACATTGTCCGGCGGTTCTTGTCGGAGTCCGGCGGTCCATATCATTAGCCGGCGAATTCCACGATGAAGATGATGTTCTGGTTTCAGTTTGGTTCGAGTTCAGTCCGACGATGGTGGTGGTGAGGGCGGTGGCATCTCGGTCCGGTCAGGTATTTTAACCGGCGGTCCCTGTCCCGATTCAGGCGGTACTTAACATTATCCGGTGAGTTCACGGTAAGTCCCGATCTTTTTCGTATCCTGTCGGTTTTGATGTTAAAGGATGGTGATTACTGCTGATTGATTGAAGATGATGATGTTCTTAACCTGCTGGTGGTTTTGTTCGTGTCAGACTCGCGTCTGTTCAGGGTCCGGTTCAGCAAGTCGAGCTTTGGTTCTGGTTCTAGTTAACTCGGTTAGACCGAGTTAACTCGGTTCGGGTTCCCGGTACAAGACAGTCAACGGGTTTCGGTTCGGTCAGGCGGTTCGATCGTGGATCAGTTTTGGCTCAGATTCAGTCCCGGTTTCGGTTGACTCGGTCAACCGAGTCAACTCAGTCAGCGGCTTCGGAGACGGGCTCGGCTCAACTCAGTGCATTTCGGCTCGATCCGGTCCAACTCAGTCAAACTAAGTCAACCCAGTCAACTCAGCGAGTCAACTCGGTCAACCCGGTTGACTCGGCCAGCCGGTCAACTCAGTTAACATAACAACGAGCGTTTTGGGTAATGGTTTAAACCACGATTATTTCCATTAACTATTCCTTATTTTAATTATGTGTGATAACGAGCTCTCGAAACCGACTAATTATAAATTACATTCGACAAGTTTGCACATAGTTGAATCTTGATTAAATTGTGTTGAATTTTTGAGAATAAAAGCGACAACTTGTGTTGTCGGGTCGTCCAAAAATAGAGGAAACTCTGCCCGTTTTTCGAGAAAATCCGTAAAATAATTACGTTTTATGATAAAACGAAGCATAACCGATCGACTGCAAATGATTTTTATAAAGTAAAATACAAGTGTATAACATTTCGGATAACACTTTACAACATCACGACAACGACGATTTGGATGTCATTTTCGACGATTCCTTTACTAAAATAAATATAATTTATATATTTATTTCAAATGTCGAACAAAACGAAATCATTTCATAAAAATAAATATAGATTATATTTATTTTTCAAACAACAAACAAGACGACTTCTCTATATGAAAATAAATATAGATCGTATTTACTTTCAAAAGCAACTCGACGATTCTTTTATAAAATAAATACAACTTTTCATATTTATTTTATACGCCTAAACGGCACATACGTATATCTTGACAAAGATCATACGAAACGCGATATATAATACGAGTTGGTTATATGATATTTTCATACAAATAATCTTTTTGTACACGTACGACTACTCGAGACGGCTAACACACTTACGACGATATATTTATATTTTTATATAAATATTTATTCATTTTAAGTCTCTCGGAAACTAAGTCTCTTTTTCAAGACTTATTAAATTACTAATGTCACTAAACGAGACTTAACTCGTATAACTTAATCGTTGAATCGTTCGATTAACGATTCGGTAGAGCTCGATGACACGTAGTTTAGATACTGCGTTTATTTAGAAACTTATTAGATATTCCGTGTTAGGAATATTGTAGAATGCGCGCTAGCAAGTCAACTCTTGGAAACGACATCACGAAGTCGTAAATTAGCTAGCTTTGCACAGGAATATTCAGGTGAGTTCATAACCCCACTTTTTACGGCTCTACATTTTTATAAATGTTTTCGGGGTGGAAAGACATGCACGTTTTGCAAAAGCAAACAAAGTTTAGAATAAATACAAAACTCGTATTTCTAAATCATATTACGAAGGGATTTCGAGGAACTCAAATGATTTACGAAAGGTTTATACTAAACATACCGGTTTTTACAAAACAAATGAGTAGTATCAAAATGTGAATGATTTTCATGACTAAGGACGGATCAATTGGTGATAATATATAGAGAATGAGGAGCCAGTCTTTGTGGCTGGGAAGGATCAGTCTTAGAGACCGGGGTAAAGTACATGTACAATGATTACAGACGTTTTTATACACGGTATGTTTAACGTAAGGAGGTGTTATACGATCATGTGAGTGGATAGGAACAACATGGGGCCATTAGTCCTCATGGAGGGACCGAGGGACAGGAGCGGTAGATCTATCTGGGTGTAGCGAGCCCAGCCCCCGGCCAAACTAGAAACGGACCGTGGGGTGACTTTGTCCACATACTTTGCCGTGGCGAAATCTGCTAGGTTTGAGTCTCCCTATTTGCACTTCACATATGTCAGTGGCCTTGCAAACCATTGGTGATCACAAGTCCTCTTACACTGCTACATACCAGGAACTTTATACTTACGAAACATACTTGTTCATACAAATTAAATACCATGTTTTATACAAAATTTAAGGCATAGGATTATGCGGGTCAAAGTCAGGGTGGGCATTGATGATTATACGAACATTACAAAAACATGGTTTTATGAACATAACGTGTTACAAACACAACGTTTCCATATAACTTTGCAAGAAAATGGTTTTAAATTCATTTTCTCAATACTACTTCAAAAACCGGTTATTCCAAAGATTTATTTCAAATCTTTCACAACTCAAAGGACTTATCTCAAACCTTTCACAACTCAAAAGATTTATTTCAAATCTTTTACAAACAAACTATGAACTCGCTCAACTTTTTGTTGATTTTTCTCGCATGTTCTTTCTCAGGTTACAGTTCTAAGACAAGGCACGGTTGGAATAGGAGAACCATTGGAGACTCGAGTACTTAGTGGGCGTTCAATTTCTAGAAGTCTTTGCTTATTTGCTTCCGCTGTGCAATGAAGATACCAGTCCAGTCACGCCAGCTCTGATGATTTCGGGGTGTGACAGATTGGTATCAGAGCTATAGGTTACAGCGAATTAGGTTTCTGTTGTGATACCTAGGCTCTAACCTCACTTCCCTCTGGGAACTTAGACTATTAAGACGTTGAATACATACAGGACGCCTAGTACTCGAATATGGTCTCCAACCGTTGCTGAAACACAAACAGTCAGAAATTTTGTTTTCAAACACACGCTATTGTGGTGTTTTACACACGGTACACGAAACAATTACATACAGTACCAAACACTCTGAGAGTTTAGGAAACATGCATTTAAGACCTTCGGAAAAGGAAGTCAGTCAGTCTGAGAGGCTGGGAGGATAGTCTAGTGTGACTAGGAAGTTCAGTCTGAGAAGCTGGGAGGATAGACCAGTGGGACTAGGGGAATTACTTGATTGCTTATTGGTGACTAACATGTGCATTCGGTGATATGATTGATTATTTGTGCATGTGTGTGTTTATTAAAAGCCATCACGTAGGAACCGCGAATATTAACTCGGGCACACATTACCCATATTGTCTGTGATATTTTAACTTCCCGAGCAGGCAGCCTACGCACAACCAAACGAGTGCACAAGAATATATGCAACTCAATCTTTACGTCAACGGATGTCGGAGTACATCACATTCTACGCAAGACAAAACACTAGCGCACGAGAATACATGGAGCTCAATTTCTACGTCAACGGATGTCGGGGTACATCACTTTCTACGCGGCACACAACGCTAGTGCACAGGTTTATGTGAAACTTAAGCTATACATCAACGGAGGTTGACGTGCGACAAATAAAACTATCGAGGCGAGGCCTTTGAAAAGACACGATGGCGCAATTCAATAACGACGCTAGATTCCTGTCAACAGGAGAACTAACGATCAGGAAATGACAACTTGTCACGCGATCCTGCAACGACACGAATCACGCCAGGGAGAAGACGATTGTCTCCACATTTCCCCCCCCCCCCCACCTAACTAACGACGAATACGCTATGTTCGACATTCCATGGTAATGTCACCTAACAATTGGTCGTCACATGAAACCCCAGGTAAGGTCCTCAAATTTCCTTTATTGAAATTTCGAATTTCACGCTTACTGAGTAGATTTTCGTATCTCTACTCCTCTTAATGGTCATTGTATTACGATCATTTCTTTACAAGTTACATACATGGTTTTTCGTTATAACCATGCCGAAAGTTTTCTTGTCGATACATATACTTATTGTCGGATTACGCTAAAACCAAGTTCGATTGTTTGAACTTGCTCATTACACTTATTCGATTCGAGGCACCATATGATGTATTGGGAGCATCATATTCAAATCAATTTTTAACAAGTGTTTCATTTGCTCCAAGTCGAAGTAAACTTGTTTGGCATTCGACTCCGTTAAAATTGTTTGTTGATTCCGACACCATGTGATGGTGATTTTCATTAGTTTGAAGCTTGCGCTAAACTCGTTTACGCGTCACATGCACGGATTTAATTATTTCATTATTAATTTGTTTAAATCCACTTTGACTTTATCATATTAAAGCAGTCTTAACACAATCGTGTGTTAGGACAATGGTACACAGATTCATTTCATATTCCGGTGTACCTCATAACGGTTCTTTCATTATTGATCGAAAGTCTTGCGATATTCATTGCTCCTTCCTCTTCGATCGAAACGGTAATTCTTTGGTGTTCCATCCTCAATTGAAAATTCTTTGATGTTTGTTGGAACAAACATTCATATTTACTTCATTGCGCTTTCAATTGACTTCAAACACGGTGAATTTGTTTGCTCACCGCTATTATTGAATTATTTCAATCACTACGACACTTTGTGGTGTCAGTACAAACTTGTAGCTTGGGCTAATTATGATTGAGCGTTTCATGCAAAACACAGGTGATACTTGTTCGATCACCCCTATTATTGAATTGTTTCATTCATTGCGACACCTTGTGGCGTCGGTATGACTTGCAGCTTGCGCTGATCACGATCGAACGTTTCATGCAAATTATTACATTTGAGATTGTTAATTCTAAGTTCATCCAGTGGATGTTATTGCTTCTAGAATTCATTTACTTATTGTGAACGTTCATATGGAATTCGATTGGTCGAAGTTCTTGTTCATTGTTGGATCCCTGTTAACTTAGTCACATTAGTGACTGTACTTATACGTCTCGTTTCCTTTGACATCAATTACTAAGACACATTTCTTTTAAACCGTTGGGATTCCTATTGTGGAGGAATGTTATAAAATTCACATGACTTGAATAAGTCTTGTTTCGATTACGCGGTCACTCACTTTGTTATTATTCGGACTTACCTGTGAATAACACAATTCTGAGGGGATAACAAAGCCTAAATTTCGAGGACGAAATTTCTGTAACAGGGGAAGAATGTGACAACCCGTGATTTACGGCTCTTAATTACGTGATTAACAAGTGATTAACGCGATAATAAATAGTGTTTACAGCGCGAATTAACTTAATTAGGCCTTTGGAGTGCCTGGGAACGTCTATCCGTCTTTACAGTGCGCGAATGGTGGTTTACAGAGAAACCGGTGAAACGTTAAACGACAACGGATTGAAACCGTACAAGATACTGACGACGCCGTCAAATAATAAATTTCTACGATATATTTTAGCCTCGTAATTTAATTTTAGAGAATACAGTCGAAACCGGATCGAAAAACGGATTAAAGACGGCAACGATACAACTTTTCGCGATTTTTAACATAGCCGACAAACGGGCGTGCAAACAACGTCTACCGACCGTATTTCATGTATTTTAAATTTTGACGTTAAACGGAGTTCAGGGTTTTGACAACGGGTCTCGTAGGATTTACGGGCCACTTACACACGGGAATTGAGCTTGTGGGCCATAGGCCCAAGCCCTAGACCCACAAGCCTAAACCTACACATAATGTGTAGATCCCTGCAAAATCCTATTAGGATCTCTAAAATCTACAAGAGATTTTGATTCAATGGATGGAACATATGTCCTGAATGTAATGTAATTACACAAAAGAAACTTTAACCCTCAACTCTCTATATAAAGACCCTCAAAGGTCTGTATACTCACACAAAAGAAAATGTCAAATACTCTCTCCCTCACTCTCTCCATTTCATAAACAAAAACACAGACTTGTTGTGTGTCTCTCTCCCCCCTCTCGATAATATGCAGCCAACCACAAGCCTTTCACAAATTCATTTCTCTACATCACCAATACAACTTCTTCATAGTGTGTAACTATTAAACAACATACACATACAAAGCACATACCACCCCCTTCCCCTTTTTCGATCCAGGCAACAGACCACCACCACCACAGTCCGGTGGTGGTGCGGCGGCGGTAATGAGCAGAGGAGAGAGAGGATGACCGGGGAGAGAGAGAGAGGGCCGGTGGACCGGCGGTCAGCGACATTGTCCGGCGGTTCTTGTCGGAGTCCGGCGGTCCATATCATTAGCCGGCGAATTCCACGATGAAGATGATGTTCTGGTTTCAGTTTGGTTCGAGTTCAGTCCGACGATGGTGGTGGTGAGGGCGGTGGCATCTCGGTCCGGTCAGGTATTTTAACCGGCGGTCCCTGTCCCGATTCAGGCGGTACTTAACATTATCCGGTGAGTTCACGGTAAGTCCCGATCTTTTTCGTATCCTGTCGGTTTTGATGTTAAAGGATGGTGATTACTGCTGATTGATTGAAGATGATGATGTTCTTAACCTGCTGGTGGTTTTGTTCGTGTCAGACTCGCGTCTGTTCAGGGTCCGGTTCAGCAAGTCGAGCTTTGGTTCTGGTTCTAGTTAACTCGGTTAGACCGAGTTAACTCGGTTCGGGTTCCCGGTACAAGACAGTCAACGGGTTTCGGTTCGGTCAGGCGGTTCGATCGTGGATCAGTTTTGGCTCAGATTCAGTCCCGGTTTCGGTTGACTCGGTCAACCGAGTCAACTCAGTCAGCGGCTTCGGAGACGGGCTCGGCTCAACTCAGTGCATTTCGGCTCGATCCGGTCCAACTCAGTCAAACTGAGTCAACCCAGTCAACTCAGCGAGTCAACTCGGTCAACCCGGTTGACTCGGCCAGCCGGTCAACTCAGTTAACATAACAACGAGCGTTTTGGGTAATGGTTTAAACCACGATTATTTCCATTAACTATTCCTTATTTTAATTATGTGTGATAACGAGCTCTCGAAACCGACTAATTATAAATTACATTCGACAAGTTTGCACATAGTTGAATCTTGATTAAATTGTGTTGAATTTTTTAGAATAAAAGCGACAACTTGTGTTGTCGGGTCGTCCAAAAATAGAGGAAACTCTGCCCGTTTTTCGAGAAAATCCGTAAAATAATTACGTTTTATGATAAAACGAAGCATAACCGATCGACTGCAAATGATTTTTATAAAGTAAAATACAAGTGTATAACATTTCGGATAACACTTTACAACATCACGACAACGACGATTTGGATGTCATTTTCGACGATTCCTTTACTAAAATAAATATAATTTATATATTTATTTCAAATGTCGAACAAAACGAAATCATTTCATAAAAATAAATATAGATTATATTTATTTTTCAAACAACAAACAAGACGACTTCTCTATATGAAAATAAATATAGATCGTATTTACTTTCAAAAGCAACTCGACGATTCTTTTATAAAATAAATACAACTTTTCATATTTATTTTATACGCCTAAACGGCACATACGTATATCTTGACAAAGATCATACGAAACGCGATATATAATACGAGTTGGTTATATGATATTTTCATACAAATAATCTTTTTGTACACGTACGACTACTCGAGACGGCTAACACACTTACGACGATATATTTATATTTTTATATAAATATTTATTCATTTTAAGTCTCTCGGAAACTAAGTCTCTTTTTCAAGACTTATTAAATTACTAATGTCACTAAACGAGACTTAACTCGTATAACTTAATCGTTGAATCGTTCGATTAACGATTCGGTAGAGCTCGATGACACGTAGTTTAGATACTGCGTTTATTTAGAAACTTATTAGATATTCCGTGTTAGGAATATTGTAGAATGCGCGCTAGCAAGTCAACTCTTGGAAACGACATCACGAAGTCGTAAATTAGCTAGCTTTGCACAGGAATATTCAGGTGAGTTCATAACCCCACTTTTTACGGCTCTACATTTTTATAAATGTTTTCGGGGTGGAAAGACATGCACGTTTTGCAAAAGCAAACAAAGTTTAGAATAAATACAAAACTCGTATTTCTAAATCATATTACGAAGGGATTTCGAGGAACTCAAATGATTTACGAAAGGTTTATACTAAACATACCGGTTTTTACAAAACAAATGAGTAGTATCAAAATGTGAATGATTTTCATGACTAAGGACGGATCAATTGGTGATAATATATAGAGAATGAGGAGCCAGTCTTTGTGGCTGGGAAGGATCAGTCTTAGAGACCGGGGTAAAGTACATGTACAATGATTACAGACGTTTTTATACACGGTATGTTTAACGTAAGGAGGTGTTATACGATCATGTGAGTGGATAGGAACAACATGGGGCCATTAGTCCTCATGGAGGGACCGAGGGACAGGAGCGGTAGATCTATCTGGGTGTAGCGAGCCCAGCCCCCGGCCAAACTAGAAACGGACCGTGGGGTGACTTTGTCCACATACTTTGCCGTGGCGAAATCTGCTAGGTTTGAGTCTCCCTATTTTCACTTCACATATGTCAGTGGCCTTGCAAACCATTGGTGATCACAAGTCCTCTTACACTGCTACATACCAGGAACTTTATACTTACGAAACATACTTGTTCATACAAATTAAATACCATGTTTTATACAAAATTTAAGGCATAGGATTATGCGGGTCAAAGTCAGGGTGGGCATTGATGATTATACGAACATTACAAAAACATGGTTTTATGAACATAACGTGTTACAAACACAACGTTTCCATATAACTTTGCAAGAAAATGGTTTTAAATTCATTTTCTCAATACTACTTCAAAAACCGGTTATTCCAAAGATTTATTTCAAATCTTTCACAACTCAAAGGACTTATCTCAAACCTTTCACAACTCAAAAGATTTATTTCAAATCTTTTACAAACAAACTATGAACTCGCTCAACTTTTTGTTAATTTTTCTCGCATGTTCTTTCTCAGGTTACAGTTCTAAGACAAGGCACGGTTGGAATAGGAGAACCATTGGAGACTCGAGTACTTAGTGGGCGTTCAATTTCTAGAAGTCTTTGCTTATTTGCTTCCGCTGTGCAATGAAGATACCAGTCCAGTCACGCCAGCTCTGATGATTTCGGGGTGTGACACTTCCAAGGTGATATGACAATCGGTGATTTACGACTCTTAATTATGTGATTAACAGATGATTAACACAATAATAAATAGTGATTACAGCGCAAATTAACTTAATTAGGCCCTTCGAGTGCCCAGGAACGTTTATTCGACTATACAGTGCGCGTATGGTGATTTACGGGAAATCTGCTGAATATTACGCAACAACAAACTGAAACAGTACGAAATACTGACAACGCCAACAAATATGGATGTTAGACGAATATTTTATGCTTATGGAGTTTGGGTCGCGATATCTGGTCTCGTAGGAATTACGGGTCACTTACTCATAAGATGGGCTTGTGGGCCATGAGTCCAAGCCCAAAACCCACAAGCCTAAGCCTGCACATAATATATTAGATATTCTCAAGATCTTAAAAAATATATGCAAATCTCAATAAAATCTTACTAAGATTTACAAATCTAAACAAGATTTATGGAATCTACATAAGATTTACACAATCTTATAAAATCCTCACAAGATCTCAACACCTCTATATAATACCCATACCCCACCATAAGCCAAACACTCATTCTCTTTGTCTGCAACTTATAAACACACACACAAAGAAAAGGGTCATTCCCTCTCTCGATCTATTCATATACTGAGAACACATACATGAAAATATTCACAAACAACCTTTTAACTTTCAAATACCCACACAAATCCATTGCAAGGCAACTCTTTCTCTCGATCTATACATCTGATGTAAACATCAGACTACATCACACACACCTACACCCTACCTCCCCTCTTGGTTCTGATCTCGGCAGCAGACACACCGCTGTGAGCGGCGGCGGTGTGAGGTCCCGATGACGACAAGAGAGAGAGACGAGATAGAGAGAGAGGGGCCGAAGAGAGAGAGAGAGCGGCAGAGACAGAGCGGCGCCGCCGCTCACGGCGGCGGCAGTAGCGGCGTGGCGGTGGTTCGGGTCTCGGTCCGACGAGTTTTCCGGTAAAAACCCATCTCTTTCATCCTTGTTTCTGAAACTTGATGTTATGCTAAAGATGATGTAATTTTCGAGTAGAAAATGGTGGGGACGGCTTCAGCTTTGTTCGGGTTGTTTCGAGCTTTATCCCGGGTCAGAGTGGTTCGGGTCAAGCTTCGGGCCACTCACGGCTTTCTCAGGTCAGACGGTTCGGGTCTCAGGTCCGGGTCAGATTCAACGAGTTTCGATTCGGTCAACGATGGACTCGGGTCAGCTGGTCAACGGTCAAGAAGGGTCAAGTCAGCAGCTTCGTGTCGGGTTTTGGCTCGACTCGGTCCAACTCGGTCAACCGAGTCAACTCAGTGGGTCAACTCAGTCCACTCTTTTCGCGAGACAACACTTGAGATGGTAAAGATTAACAGCGAGATTAACTTGAATTTATATATTTTTATTAATTTTGAGAACGAGCTCGAACCGATTCAGATTACTGTTTAATTTACATTTTGTCGTTTTTACAAAAATTATACATATTGATATTGATTATATTGTTGAATTTTGATAAAATGCCGACAAATTGTGTTGTCGGGGGCGTCCAAAAACAGAGGAAACTCTGCCCGTTTTTCGAGAAAATCCGTAATATACAACAAAGCTATCAGATTTGAATAATCTTTTATAAAAACAAATACAAATATAGTATTTCTTACGAGGACACTTTACAACATCACGACTACGACGATTTGAAAATCATTTTCGATGATTCTTTTATAAAATAAATATAGTATATATTTATTTTAGACATGCATCGACTCGATGAAATTTTTATAAAATAAATATAACTTTTATATTTATTTCAAACGCCTCAACGACATATGATATATAATATGAGTTTATTATATAATCTTTTCATAAAACATTCGTTACATACACGTACGACTTCACGAGACGAATACTATCCTAACAATATATTTATATTTTTGTATAAATATCTATATATTCTAATTTCTCGAAACTAAGTACTTTCTCGACTTAATAAACTATTAACGACATTAAGCGAAACTAAACGAGTATAACTTCTTCGTTTCTTTCAAGTTAACAACTTATCGTCGAATCGTTCGGTTAACGATTCGGTAGAGCTCAGTAACACGTAGTTTAGTTACGCTTTTATTTAGAAACTTATAAGATATTCCGTGTTATGAATATTGTAGAATGCAAGCTAGCGAGTCTCGTCTTGGAAACGACATCACGAAGTCGTAATTAGCTAGCTTTGCACAGGAATATTCAGGTGAATTCATAACCCCACCTTTTTACGGTTTTACATTTTTATAAATGTTTTCGGGGTGAAAGACATGCACGTTTTACAAGAACATACAAAGTTTTGGAACGAACGAAAACTCATATTTCTAAATCATATTACGAATGGATTTCGAGGAACTCAAATGGTTTATGAACGGATCATACTAAATATACCATTTTTTACAAAACAAATGGGATCGACTAGTGATAATATTGGGACTGGGTTGGTCTGCGTACGTAAAAGGAGACAACCCAGTGAGTTCATGCTCCCCTTTTCTTTTAACGATTTTCGGTTTTACAACTTCGGGAGTGAAGTACATGTTATTAAATGTTTACAGAAAGATACAAAATACATGAGTTATGGTACGATTGATACAAGGACAAAGGAATGATACGAGAAATCGTGTCACGAATAGGGTACCATAAGCACCATTAATCAACAATATACCTAGACCGCAGAACAAAAGGTTAGATCTAACGGGTGTCCGGGCAGCCACACTCTTGGTGAAAACTAGTACCGAGTAGTGCTTTTGTGTCTCCGTCGTGAATCAACAACTAGAAAAATGCCTATGGTTTGGTTGCTTCCTATGTCGTGTCACATGTTAATGGCCTTGCAACCCATTAACAACAAGATACATACAGAAATACTTGATTTATACAAGATACATACATAAATACTTGATTTATATAAGATACATACAGAAATACTTGATTTATACAAATTACATACCATGTTTTATACAAATTCAAAGCATAGGATTATGCGGGCATGAAGTCAAAGTCAGGGTGGGCATTGACGGTTACATAAAGCATTACAAATACAAAGTTTCCATATAACACGACAAGAAAATGATTTTAAATTCGTTTTCTCAACAATATTTCAAAAACTGGTTATTCAAAAAAAGATTTATTTCATATCTTTTACAAACAAACTATGAACTCACTCAACTTTATGTTGATTTTTCGCATGTTTCTTTCTCAGGTTACTTTTCAAAGTTATGGCACGATTGGAATAGGAGAACCATGTGGAATCGAGTACTTAGTGGCTTTCATTTTCTAGAAGTCTTAGCTTACATTTACTTCCGCTGTGCAATGAAGATACCAGTCCAGTCACTCCAGCTCTGATAATTTCGGGGTGTGACAGATTGGTATCAGAGCTATAGGTTACAGCGAATAGGGTTTTCTGTAGGAATACCTAGGCTCTAACCTCAATTTTCTCTGGGACTTAGACTACTGAGACTTTGAATACGTACAGAACGCCCAAGACTCGAATATAGTCTCCAACCGTTGCCGAAAAACAAACAGTCAAAATTTTGTTTGCAAACATACGCTATTGTAGTGTTTTATACACGATACACAAAACAGTTTCATACTGTACACAAAACTCTGAGAGTTTAGGAAACATGCATTTAAGACCTTCGGAAACTCATGTTGAAGTTCATTAAACGTCATCACGTAGGAACTACGTTTATTAACTCGGGAAAACGCCATTATTGTCTCGTCTATGCTATTTTTAACCGAGCAGGTAACCTACGCAAAACAAAGCATGGGCGTGCAAGATTTCACGAAACTCAATCTACATGATGACAGAGGTTAAAGTACGTTACATACGACTTTCGAGGAAGCGGCGGTTTGGCACGTGGTCCTGCAAACGACACGAGTCATGCTAAGGAGAAGACGTGTAGGACCGATATTGTCAGTCTAATGAGACAATTGAAGCTAGAACCTACACATTATGTGGCGGAAACACATAATATGCATGAAACGAATCAGAAACGGAGTAGAAACAGAGTAGATACACTTTTAAACACTTTTCTCATTCAATATTCAGAAAATACAAGGTCAGCAGTTCGGCACCTATGACATGAACATTACTAAATGAGAACATACATAAGGGGTATTTATAGTCCATGGGGTTTCGCTCATATGGTCTGACACATAAGCGAAATCTCATACAACTGATTTCGCTTATGTGTCACCATGACATAAAAGCGAAACCTCTTACAACTTTACAAACCAAATATCAATCTAACCCCTGTAATTACATAATTAAGCACATTTAAACCCTTATACAAGATAAACTATGACTAAGACGCAGGCTCTAGACATTATGCACTAACAAACTCCCCCTTGGATATAGCCGCAGTCTTCGTCTAGTCTTCAGGGTCTTCACAATGACTTGAATATTTCTTCTCTAGGCTTAGGTTTCCTTGACAACATCTTCCTAAGCTTTTCATTATCATCAGCTCTTTTCTTTTCTTCAGCAGCTTGCCTTTGAGCAAATGTCTCCCGAAGATATCTATCTTTTTCTTCACGAGCTTTACGTTCCTTTTCAGCTTTCCTTTTGACTTTCTTCTCCAATGCCCACCAAGATGACTTCCATTTTGTTTCAGAATTTATATTCTTTTGAAAACATACATTCACAACTCTCTGAAACTGCAAAGCTTGATCCTTATCTTCAGGTGAATAATGAATCTTGTGTATAAACAAGCATTCAATATCCTTTTTAGAACAATTAACTAACCACATCGGATCAAAAACTTTAATCTCTCTCAGCTCATTCCCAGCTCTGTAAGTAATCACAGCTTCAGTAGTTAAACAGCTGTATACCCAATGAAGAAATCCTTTATAAAATTCCTGTTCCATCGATGGCACTGGAATAATCTTCATGGTTTTCGGCTTCTTGATATTCAAAACCCTTTCCTCTTCACCTGTTTCTGAATTAACTTGAGTAATAACTTTCGGACGATGCGGTTTCCATACTCTGAAATCTCTTAAAGCTTCAAAACGAATGAAACCCCACATTGCGATGTCATTTTTCCTCACCTGATAATCCAATATTCTAACTTTTGATAACTCTTCGACATCCCACCACGGAAGTGACATGATATCATAAAGCTTCTCAAAATATTGAACACCATCTTCCCTTCTAATCACATAAGCATTTACGTGCGGTAGAAAACCCCAACTCACTATGTCTCCCAAAGAAACTTTTCTATCTTTTTCATAGAACTTCAGCGGTCGTTTGAATTTCCTGTCATGATTAACTTTAAACCACTTCTTCCTTTCCTCTTTATCCAAATCTCTCTTCGTTCCATCAGGATTGTAATCTTTCAACACTTCAGCCACCTGTCTTCTCAATTCATCTCTATTTTCCTTTGAGAAAAATTCCATTAACGTAGGCAACTGTGATGTATCTTCAACAGTATCATCATCATCTTCCCAATCTTCTACTTCAACACGATCATAAAGATCAGCATCTTCAACATACCGATACTTATACTCATCATAATGATTTACATCGAATTCATTTAGCTCTTTCTCTAAATTAGAATTCAATTCATTTTCAAAATCAAACTTTTCCTTTGGATCATCTCTTTTCATCATTTCTCGTATCGTTTCCAAAGTATACGTGTGGAAGTGTTCACCTTCTTCCCGATATGTATCCAATCGTAAAACCAAACCTTCTTTCTGAGTATCCTGAGGATCCATAGACTCCCCCTTACTCTCAGCATCTCTTGGCTCTTCATTCACTGAATCATTCATAAAATCATCAACGTTTGATTCATCAGATCTCTTTGTCATTATAAACCCTGACGCATCAGCACCATCATCATTGTCATCTTCATCAGAACTACTTCTTGCAGAAATCACATCATCTTCTGCATCTTCTTCATCTTCATCATCTTCATCATCCTCTACATTCTCTCCAATAAGAAGATCATCAATTTCAACATCAGCATCAAAAATACCAGAAATTGCTGTAAGAGGACGAACATTCAGAATATCATCAGAAACATCAACTGGAATAATAGCTTTTTCAATTTCAGGACCCTTTCCCTTATCTTTCATTTGCTTATCAATTTCAGCCTGTTTCTTAGCTTTCTCTTCATCACGAATAACTTCATTGTATTTCAACTCTAAAGATGTACCCACTAACTTTTCCAACACTTTCTTCATCATTCTGCTTTCATGTTCATTTCGTGCTTTCATTTCCTCCAACTCTTGATTTTTCAACTCATAGTATTTGAGATGTTCATCCCTGTTCTTCTTTTCTTCCAACAATTCTGCAATCTGAACTTTCATAATATCCATCTCGGCTTCATTAGATTCTATTTTCTTCAGCAAAGACTTGTTTTCAGCTTCAGTTGCCTTTACTCTCAATTCAAGAACTTTTTCACGATTTTCCATCTTTTTACCCTCAGCTGCTAACTTCTTGTTTTCATCAGCTATAACATCAATTCTCTTTTCAACATGTATGATTTGTTCATCTGTTGCAAAGGTAATATTTCCAATATCATCAAGAGAAACATTCTCAGGAATACCAGAAAAAGTTTTATAACTAGAAGAACCAGGTGTTGTTTGAAGAATAGGTTGTGAAGAAGGTGGTGTTTGGATATTAACTTGTGGAGTAGAAATAGGTTCATGTGGTGGTGAGAGATCGTGCGTATCCAGATATTGTGAGAGACATGAATAATGATTTGCTGGTTCAAACTCACATGAGTAATGATTCTCTGAAGCAACTTGTGAGATATCATCAAAACCATCCAGAACCTACATTTGTAGCTTCATTCTTTGGATTCATTAGTAATGCTAACTATGTTGATCCTGATCCAATAAATCATCAACATTGGAGAAATGAAGAAGAAAGGAAAGAGGCTGCTTATCAAGATGAGTTAAAGACTTTGATTGATTTTAAAGATTCAAAGAACAACTGGTTTGTGAAAGCTACAGGCAGAAGGCAAAGGCCAGCTACACCGATTGTGATTAATGTTGAAGGGTCGTCTTCAAAGCCTAAAAAGAAGCAAAAACAAAAGAAAAATACAAAAACGCTATTAGTTGATGAACCAGAAATTGAAGCTGAAGCAGTAGCTAATGTTGAAACTGAAGCTGAAATCAACATTGAAGCTGAAACTGAAATTGAAACAAATGTTGAAGGAGATATTCATTTTTCTCCAAGATCTACAGAGTTTTTGAAAGAGATTTGTGAATCTGTTCTTGTAGGATCGGTTTTGACACCGTTCGATTGCGTATTGTACGTTTGACGTGCGGAAACCGTAAATGTACGTGATCTAACACATGATAATCGTACTCGGAACGTGCTTTACTATAAAGATGAACGTGTAGATACAAAATCACGTGTAGGAGAGACTTTCTCTCTCTAGTTTCTCTCTCTAGAAACACACACTACACCTTTACAACTTGTAAGATCTTAAGTCTAATGTCTAACCTAATTACATCATAAACACTCCTATTTATAGGGTCAAGGGGCTTTAATGAAAGTTCACTAATTACAATTATGCCACCTTGCCTTTTTCACTAAATAAGTACCATTTACGATTCGGTTTTCTTCCAATCCTCACTACTGTAGATTGACGTAGGCGATAGACATAACGTGCATCAACAAGACGTATGTCTCCGCATTCCCCCTATCTTATTAACGGCGAGTACGCTATGTTCGACATTCCATGGTAATGTCACCTAACAACCTGTTATCACATGAAACCCCAGGTAAAGTCCTTAAATTTCTTTTATTGAAATTTCGACTTTTGCATCAAGCGAGTAGATTTTTACATCTCTACTCCTCTGAATGGTCATTGCATCATGATAGTTTCTATCATTTTAGCGAATACTCATTTGCTTCATTCTTGAAAGCTCATATGTTACGCATGCATCATTTGTTACGCATGTGGTCTCGTTTTGAATAAGCGTTTCATCAAAGTTCAAATATTGTTTCGCTAAACCTAATTATTAATTTGTGATTCGAATGACCCGCATTATTGTAATTGTTGGCTTCTTTATTATAAGGCAACACAATTTCTTGAAATTTCTTTTTCTTTTCAAGTTACATACATGGTTTTTCGTTGTGACCATGCCGAAAGTTTTCTTGTCGATACATGTATTTATTGTCGGCTTGCGCCAAAACCGAGTTCAATTGTTTGAACTTCTTCATTACACATATTCAATTCAAGATAACATATGATGTATTGAAAACATCATATTCAAGTTCGTTTTAACAAGCTTTTCAATTGTTCCGAGTCGTAGTAGACTTGTTTGGTCTACGACTCCATTAAGTCGTTTGTTGATTTCGACACCCCGCGGTGGTATTTTCACTAGTTTGAAGCTTGTGCTAAACTCGTTTACGCATCTCATGCACGGAATTAATTATTTATTTATTGATTTGCTTTAAATCCGCTTCGATTTATCATATTTAAGCGGTCTTAACACAATTGTGTGTTATGACAATGGTACACAAATTCATTGCATATTCCGGTGTACCTACTAACGGTTCTTTCAACATCGATCGAATATTTTGCGATATTTATTGTTTATTCATCTTCGATCGAAAACATTAATTCTTTGATGTTCCATCTGCAATTGAAAATCTTATGATGACCTTTGAATCAAATTTTCAAATTTGCTTCATTGTACTTTCGCTTAACTTCAAACACGTTGAATTTGTTTGATCACCGCTATTATTGAATTGTTTCATTCACTACGACACCTTGTGGCATCGGTATGACTTGCAGCTTGAGCTGATCATGATCGAGCGTTTCATGCAAAACTATTTCATTGAACTTGTTGATTCCAAGTTCCATTTTGTGGAGGTTATCGTTTCTAAAATTCATTTGCATTTTGTGAATGTTCGTTTGGAATTCTATTGCTCAAAATTCCTCTTGTATTGAACCCCCTGTTAACTTGGTCAAGCTGTCTCGTTTCCTTTGAGATTATTCGTATTTACTTACGCATAACGTAACTCTAAGGAGTTAACGTAGTCTAAATTTCGAGGACGAAATTTTGTTAACAGGGGGAGAATGTGACAACCGGTGATTTACGGCTCTTAATTACATGATTAACAGGTGATTAACGCACTAATAAATAGTGATTATAGCGTAAATTAACTTAATTAGGCCCTTGGAGTGCCCAGGAACGTTTATTTGACTATACAGTGCGCGTATGGTGATTTACGGGAAATCTGCTGAATATTACGCAACAACGAACTGAAACCGTATGAAATACTGACAACGCCGACAAATATGGATGTTACACGAATATTTTATGCTTATAGAGTTTGGGACAGGATATCTGGTCTCGTAGAAATTACGGGCCACTTACTCATAAGATGGGCTTGTGGGCCATGGGTCCAAGCCCAAAACCCACAAGCCTAAGCCTGCACATAATATATTAGATATTCTCAAGATCTTAAAAAAATCTATGCAAATCTCAATAAAATCTTATTAAGATTTACAAATCTAAACAAGATTTATGGAATCTACATAAGATTTACACAATCTTATAAAATCCTCACAAGATCTCAACACCTCTATCTAATACCCATACCCCACCACAAGCCAAACACCCATTCTCTTTGTCTGCAACTTATAAACACACACACAAAGAAAAGGGTCATTCCCTCTCTCGATCTATTCATATACTGAGAACACACACATGAAAATATTCACAAACAACCTTTTAACTTTTAAATACCCCCACAAATCCATTGCAAGGCAACTCTTTCTCCCGATCTATACATCTGATGTAAACATCAGACTTCATCACACACACCTACACCCCCTCCCCTCTCGGTTCTGATCTAGGCAGCAGACGCGCCGCCGTGAGCGCGGCGGTGGTGGCTCCGACCACCGACAACACCCCTCCCCCTTCTCAATGACTGCTGCAGCGGTGTGAGGTCCTGACGACGACAAGAGAGAGAGACAAGATAGAGAGAGACAAGATAGAGAGAGAGAGAGGCCGAAGACAGAGAGAGCGGCAGAGACAGAGCGGCGCCGCCGCTCACGGCGGCGGCAGTAGCGGTGTGGCGGTGGTTCGGGTCTCGGTCCGATGAGTTTTCCGGTAAAAACCCATCTCTTTCATCCTTGTTTCTGAAACTTGATGTTATGCTAAAGATGATGTAATTTTCGAGTAGAAAATGGTGAGGACGGCTTCAGCTTTGTTCGGGTTGTTTCGGGCTTTATCCCGGGTCAAAGTGGTTCGGGTAAAGCTTCGGGCCACACACGGGTTTCTCAGGTCAGACGGTTTGGGTCTCAGGTACGGGTCAGATTCAACGAGTTTTGGTTCGGTCAACAATGGACTCGGGTTAGCTGGTCAACGGTCAAGAAGGGTCAAGTCAGCAGCTTCGTGTCGTGTTTTGGCTCGACTCGGTCCAACTCGGTCAACCGAGTCAATTCAGTGGGTCAACTCAGTCAACTCTTTCCACGAGACGACACGCGAGATGGTAAAGATTAACTGCAAGATTAACTTGAATTTATATATTTTTATTAATTTTGTGAACGAGCTCGAACCGATTCAGATTAGTGTTTAATTTACATTTTGTCGTTTTTACAAAAATTATACATATTGATATTGATTATATTGTTGAATTTTGATAAAATGCCAACAACTTGTGTTGTCAGGGGCGTCCAAAAACAGAGGAAACTGTGCCCGTTTTTCGAGAAAATCCGTAATATACAACAAAGCTATTAGATTCGAATAATCTTTTATAAAAACAAATACAAATATAGTATTTCTTACGACGACACTTTACAACATCACGACTACGACGATTTGAAAATCATTTTCGATGATTCTTTTATAAAATAAACATAGTATATATTTATTTTAAACATGCATCGACTCGATGAAATTTTTATAAAATAAATATAACTTTTATATTTATTTCAAACGCCTCAACGGCACACGATATATAATTTTGAGTTTATTATATAATCTTTTCATAAAACATTCGTTACATACACGTACGACTTCACGAGACGAACACTATCCTAACAATATATTTATATTTTTGTATAAATATCTATATATTCTAATTTATCGAAACTAAGTACTTTCTTGACTTAGTAAACTATTAACGACATTAAGCGAAACTAAACTCGTATAACTTCTTCGTTTCTTTCAAGTTAACAACTTATCGTCGAATCTTTCGGTTAACGATTCGGTAGAGCTCGGTAACACGTAGTTTTGTTACCGCTTTTATATAGAAACTTATAAGATATTCCTTGTTAGGAATATCGTAGAATGCACGCTAGCGAGTCTCGTCTTGGAAACGACATCACGAAATCGTATTTAGCTAGCTTTGCACAGGAATATTCAGGTGAGTTCATAACCCCACCTTTTTACGGTTTTACATTTTTATAAATGTTTTCGGGGTGGAAAGACATGCACGTTTTACAAGAACATACAAAGTTTTTGAACGAACGAAAACTCATATTTCTAAATCATGTTACGAATGGATTTCGAGGAACTCAAATGGTTTACGAACGGATCATACTAAATATACCGGTTTTTACAAAACAAATGGGATCGCCTAGTGATAATATTGGGACTGGGTTGGTCTGCGTACGTAAAACGAGACAACCCAGTGAGTTCATGCTCCCCCTTTTCTTTTAACTGTTTTCAGTTTTATAACTTCGGGGGTGAAGTACATGTTACTAAATGTTTACAGAAAGATACAAAATACATGAGTTATGGTACGATTGATACAAGAACAAAGGAATGATACGAGAAATCGTGTCACGAATAGGGTACCATAAGCACCATTAATCAACAATATACCTAGACCGCAGAACAAAATGTTAGATCTAACGGGTGTCCGGGCAGCCACACTCTTGGTGAAAACTAGTAACGAGTAGTGCTTTTGTGTCTCCGTCGTGAATCGACAACTAGAAAAATGCCTATGGTTTGGTTGCTTCCTATGTCGTGTCACATGTTAATGGCCTTGCAACCCATTAACAACAAGGTACATACAGAAATACTTGATTTATACAAGATACATACAGAAATACTTGATTTATACAAATTACATAACATGTTTTATACAAATTCAAAGCATAGGTTTATGCGGGCATGAAGTCAAAGTCAGGGTGGGCATTGACGGTTACATAAAGCGTTACAAATACAAAGTTTCCATATAACACGACAAGAAAATGATTTTAAATTCCTTTTCTCAACAATATTTCAAAAACCGGTTATTCAAAAAAAGATTTATTTCAAATCTTTTACAAACAAACTATGAACTCACTCAACTTTATGTTGATTTTTCGCATGTTTCTTTCTCAGGTTACTTTTCAAAGTTATGGAACGGTTGGAATAGGAGAACCATGTGGAGTCGAGTACTTAGTGGCGTTCATTTTCTAGAAGTCTTAGCTTACATTTGCTTCCGCTGTGCAATGAAGATACCAATCCAGTCCAGTCACGCCAGCTCTGATAATTTTGGGTCCAGACAAAACAAATAAAGGTAGAGTACCAGGTTGCTACAGATGTGGTGAAACAGGGCACTTTAGGAAAGATTGCCCTAGGAAGATGTCACACCCCCAAAATCCACTTGCGGAGTATCACCGCTTGGAGGCGTGACTGACCAGAATCAAGCCACCAATCATATTGAACAGGTAGATAAGTAAACCTAATTCGACAAACCTATATGAAAGGTGTTCAAAACCAAAGCATAGTTAAGTGTTTAGCGGAAGCATAATTTGTAAAACCCATCGCAAGTATTAAATATGAAATAAGATAATGTCTAAAGCATGGCACAGATCGCCATGTCCCACAACGACCGTTCCTCCCTGTGCAAGCTCCATGGGTACCTAATGACCTGCAAGGCATGTAGCAACGAATCAACAACGAAGTTGAGCGAGTTCACAGATAGTTGTTTGGTTTAAGTATTCGTTTCATAAATCGTATATATTCGTTTTGTAAACCATGTATCGCGTTAATCCTTGCTGCCAGTCTAGGCATGCGTGCGATGATTAGTGGGGGCTTCCCATGTGTTACAAGACCACGCGTATCGACTGCTACGAAAATATAAGAGGTGCCCTAAGTCAATGTCTATCAGCATTGACCCTTAGCCCATAGTCCATTAGTACACGCCCGTCTGACTGGCACGGTGTGAGGTTTGTTAAACCTAATAGCGCTATTAACTAATGACCCGCTCGCCCTAGGCCTCGGCGATTAAGTCGATAATTGAGGGACTTCCTTTGATAGAGGTGATGGTCTTAAGATCGTGTACGTAGGCTTTACGTACATGCCCTTCAATCCGAGGACAGTAGTAAGTATATCTGTACGTAGGTTTTACGTACATGCCCTTCAATCCGAGGACAGTAGTAAGTATATCTGTACGTAGGTTTTACGTACGTGCCCTTCAATCCGAGGACAGTAGTAAGTATATCTGTACGTAGGTTTTACGTACGTGCCCTTCAACCGAGGACAGTAGTAATTTGTTTAATAGAAATAGTTGTACGAGTAGTTATTCAATCCCATTCCCAACCCTTGGGAATCCCATGCCTTGGCTAGTGTGAACTCACCTTGGTTTGCTCGGTATGCTAAAGTATGTGCTCGTAAATAATCAGTCAAGTCCTAAAGTGCACGTATACGAAATCAGTTTATATTCACGAAGTTCGTGCAGGTATATACAATCACATTGGATGATGAGTCAATGAATACCAAGTAGCACATAGCATGTATTCCGAATCATACAAGTCACGCTTTACACCTAACGCAGTTAACTAACTCAGTTAAGTTTTAACAGAACGAAACAAGTTACTGAGCAGAACCCTTTAATCAAATCACAAAGTGGCGAAAACTCATATGGGCCGAAAACACTTGGGCCGAAAACACCCAAGGTGTTTTCGTTTAAGATGGGATTTTCGTTGGGTTACATCCTCTTCAATTAACAGTTACCTAACCTTAAATCGATTATCTTTATTCCACCATTACTAATAATCATTTGGTCATGTCTCTAGTCGAAACAGTTAAGGATATTACCAATCATCAATCATCTGCAAGTTGTTATTGCCATTAAATTTACATGAACCCAAATTCCACAACAATTCTAATAATCCTATGTAATGTATAGCATGTGCAAATAAAACAGATGTCGGCCACTAATCAATAACTATTGTCAGTTTGTTTCAGCCCCCATGTGTTCCTTTGTCCTATGTTGTCAGTCATCATCATCATTAAAACCCTACCATGTTTGGACGTGAACAAAGATAACAAATCAATATCAGATTCATTGCAATGAAAATTCATCTAACAAGTATAACCATACTTTCTTTGGATGCTCATGTACAATATTAACACATGCACATACTCACATACACCCATCATAATAGTAAAAGTCAACATGTTAATGGTTTTAATCATAACCCTTGACCATAACACATCTGTTAACATCAAACAGCTGGAAAACCATTATCATTATTATAATACCCTAGCCATTTATGATCAATCTAGACTAAATGGTCTGCCGTCGATCCCTAGTTTGTGCTAATTGTTTATCAAGCATAATCATGAACAACCACATATAATTACAGGAAATTCATGCGACAATCTCATATAAACTAGAAACATAATGGCCGACCATATGTAGTGATCCTTATCAAATTGGTTGTACTTTCAATGCATATCACATGTAGTCATGTTACAAGTTATTGAGCCCACAAAACAATGCAACTAATGATATAATAATATGACTAACCGAATCATTTGATCCACCAGAAGAATGCCTCGATGGGGGAGGGGGTCTGCCGTCGCAAAAGATGAATGGGGTGATGGTTGTTAGGGTTTGTAATGTTACAAGTAATCTTATACAAACTTCATGTAAACAAATAATTGGAAAAAGGCTAGGATTGGTTCGGGCCTAACACTCATGGGCCGATTTAATGTGAGAGGGTGCGGCCTTAGGCCTAAGTGGGTGGCTCGAGTTTGAGGTAGGTGCGGTCCATTAGTGTTGCACATAACATAAAACATCTAACAATTTCGGTTCCTACCTTTCATATCCACCAAATACGACATGCATTTAACCATGTATATATATTATACACAATTAAAATCAAGTAATTATATAAGCAAGTTCATTTAGTATACACACGTCGAGCATCGAAGAAACTGGAGAAGTATTGAAAACACGGGTTATTACATTATCCCCAACTTGAAAGAAATTTCGTCCCGAAATTTAGTGCGTGGTTACTGAGGAAGCTAGTTGTGTTGTGTAGTTTACTGGTTTTCCTGGGGTGTCACATCATCCCCCCGTTGATTTGGAATTTCGTCCTGAAATTCTATAGTAGCTTCAGCCTTAGTAGAGGTTGCACTGTTTCTGAACAACTGGAGATATTTGAGTTTCATCTGATCTTCGCGTTCCCAGGTGAACTCTGGGCCACGACGAGAGTTCCAACGAACTCGAACAAGAGGTATTCTAGTGTGCTTGAGGACCTTAACATCCCGGTCCGTGATTTCAACTGGTTCTTCGACGAAATGCAACTGTTCATCGATAGTGAGCTCCTTCAAAGGAACTAGGATGGTCTCATCTGACAGACACTTCTTCAGATTCGACATGTGAAAGACGTTGTGAACTGCACTGAGTTCAGCTGGTAAGTTTAGTCTGTAGGCCACTTTGCCTATTTCCTCTATGACTTCGAATGGTCCAACGTATCGTGGATTGAGCTTGCCTCGTTTGCCAAAACGAACAACACCCTTCCAGGGTGAAACTTTGAGTAGCACTCGATCCCCAACCTGGAACTCGAGTAGCTTCCTGTCTTTATCTGCGTATGCTTTCTGACGGTCACCAGCTGCCGCCATGCGTTGTCGTATTTGAGCAATCTTTTCAGTAGTATCAACTACCATTTCTGGACCTGTGATCTGACTGTCACCCACCTCTGCCCAACAAAGAGGTGATCGGCATTTACGCCCGTACAATGCCTCAAATGGAGCAGCTTTAATGCTGGTGTGGTAGCTGTTTTTGTACGAAAATTCCACAAGTGGCAGATGTTTTTCCCAGCCATTGCCAAAGTCAATTACGCACGCCCGAAGCACGACTTCTAGAGTTCGGATAGTGCGCTCAGACTGCCCATCCGTCTGAGGATGATAAGCTGTGCTCATGTCTAAACGAGAGCCAAAATATTTGTGCATTGCTTGCCACAGTTCTGAAGTAAAACGTGCATCACGATCAGAGATAGTAGAGGTGGGCACCCCGTGCCTCTAGACAACTTCCTTAAGGTATACGTCTGCTAGAGTGGAGAACTTATCCGTTTCCTTGATAGCCAAGAAGTGAGCAGACTTTGCCAGTCGATCCACGATCACCCAAATAGTATCATTCCCACGTTGAGATCTAGGTAGGCCAGTAACAAAATCCATGGAAATTTGTTCCCATTTCCATTGTGGTATCTCAGGTTGTTGGAGTGGGCCTGAAGGTTTTTGGTATTCGGCTTTGACTCTCGCACAAGTCAAACACTTGCTGACGTAAGTTGCTATGTGAGCTTTCATGCTAGGCCACCAATATGTAGTTTTGATATCGTGGTACATTTTATCCGAACCAGGATGTACCGAGTAACGAGACTTGTGTGCCTCATCCATCACAAGCTCTCGTAGGCTGCCATAAAGTGGGACCCAAATGCGTCCTGTGACGTAGTAAGCACCATCTTCCTTCTGTTCTAAGCGTTACCTTGAGCCGCGTAGGGCTTCAGCCCTGACGTTTTCTGGTTTCAATGCTTCTACCTGAGCATCTCGCATCTAAGAAGGAAGGCTAGACTGTATAGTGAGTTGTAAAGCTCGCACGCGCTTAGGCGCGGTGTCCTTTCGACTGAGGGCGTCAGCCACAACATTGGCTTTGCCTGAGTGGTACCTGATCGAGCATTCGTAGTCATTTAGCAGTTCGACCCATCGTCGTTGTCGCATATTCAGTTCCTTCTGTTTGAAGATAGGTTCGAGGCTTCTGTGATCAGTGTAGATAGCACATTTGGTACCATACAGGTAGTGTCTCCATATCTTAAGTGCAAAAACAACCGCTCCCAGCTCTAGATCGTGAGTAGTGTAGTTCTTTTCATGAACTTTGAGTTGGCGTGAGGCGTAGGCTATGACTTTATCCCGCTGCATCAATACACAACCAAGACCCCGAATGAATGCGTCGCAGTAAACCACAAAATCATCGGTGCCTTCCGACAATGAGAGAATAGGTGCGCTACAAAGTCTATCCTTTAAGTGCTGAAACGCTGTTTCCTGTGCATTACCCCAACGATAAACAACACCTTTCTGCGTCAGTAGTGTAAGCGGCTGTGCAATCTTTGAGAAGTCTTTGATGAACCGTCTGTAATAACCTGCCAAACCCAAGAATTGACGTATTTCAGTTGGTGTGCGAGGTGCAGGCCAGTTTTTTTTGATCGAATCTACCTTGGATGGATCGACATGAATCCCATCCTTGTTTACCACGTGGCCTAGAAAGTGGACTTCACGAAGCCAGAAGTCGCATTTTGAAAACTTAGCGTACAGCTGTTCTGTTCGAAGGATTTCCATAATAAGTTGTAAATGATGCTCGTGCTCCTCCTGACTCTTCGAATAGATCAGGATGTCATCGATGAAAACAATAACAAACTTGTCAAGGTAAGGTTTGCACACCCTGTTCACAAGATCCAAGAAAACCGCAGGCGCGTTCGTTAGCCCGAATGGCATGACCAGAAACTCGTAATGGCCGTAGCGAGTTCTGAATGCTGTTTTGGAGACGTCCTCATCCCGGACTCTCAGTTGGTGATATCCTCACCTCAGGTCAATCTTCGAGTAATAGCTCGTCCCTTGCAACTGGTCGAATAAGTCGTCGATGCGTGGAAGTGGATAGTGATTCTTCACAGTCACCTTGTTCAGCTCACGGTAGTCGATGCACATTCTGAATGTACCGTCTTTCTTCTTCACGAATAGCACTGGAGCTCCCCAGGGCGAAGAGCTAGGGCGTATGAAACCCTTTTCCAATAGTTCTTGTAATTACTTAGACAGTTCTTCGAGTTCAGTTGGAGCTAAACGATAAGGTGCTCGAGCTATGGGTGCTGCTCCAGGAGCTTGTCGCCATGAATTACCAAAGGTTCTTAACCAGCACGAGTAATGCAGACGATCTTTTGCAAAGAATCTCTGCTCGATGTTGAGGTAGCCAATCCATACCAACAACGATGTCGAAACCATCACAACGTTGGGGTCATTCCTAGCATCATCCTGACCAATCACGAACACTTGTCCCCTGGCACCATTGCCGTCGTTATTACCCCCATTGTTGTCTCCACTATTGTTCCCGTTTCCTTGGTTGTGGTTCTAATTCTGGTTCTGGTTCAACTGTGGGCAGTGTCTCCTGAGGTGACCTTCAGTGCCATACGGATAACACCCCTTGTTACCCTGTTGTTGCTGCTGATTCTGTGGAGCTTGCGGCTGCTGTTATCGGTTCTGGTTTACAGCATGTGAGCTTTTACAATCTTTGGGCTCCATGACCAAGCTTGTTGCATCTCTGACAACGATCTTTGTTGCACTGCCCACTGTGGTGCAAATTACATCGATTGCACTTGGGGTGGTTTCTCCTGTATCCACCCTGACTTCGATTACCAAAAGACTGCTGACTGGGGCTCTTGTACTCCTCCGTTTTTCGCTGCTGTGGATGGAACCCTTGCTGGAGGTTCCATCCCACTTTCGTTTGTTGTCACTGGGAGTAGCAGAAGTAGTAGTTGTAGTAGTAGTAGCACCAATACGTTTAGGCAGCTTGTTCTGTTCCACAGCCTGGTCTGTGAGACGATGAGCAAGATGAGTAACATCTTGAATAGTAGCAAGGTTAGTAGAAGTCACATGACTTTGGAATCTCTGGTACTAAGCCTTTGAGGTACAGCTCAATGTGCTTGATGGGATGATCCACCACAGTTGGACATAACACTGCCAGTTCATTGGATCGTTTCGCGTACGCTTCTATCTCTGACCCCGTCATCTTCAAGTTAAAGAACTCCACTTCCAGCTTGTGGATGTCATCACGACTACAGTATTCACGTTTGATCAGTTCCTTAAAATCATTCCATGGGGTGGCATTAGCAGCCTCCAGCCCCAGCATCTGAACTTGCTCGTTCCACCAAGTTAGCGTAGTGCCTTCGAGAGTACCAGTGGCGTATTTCACCCTGCGAGCTTCAGGGCATTCACACATCTCAAATACGGACTCGAGCTTTTCAACCAATGGAGGAGTCCAACTGCTCCTTCCGTGCCACTGAATATGCTAGGACGACAGTCCATGGAAGTCTTGAATGTGCATACAGGTGGCTGAGCGTGTTGACTTGTCGTGTGCGTAAGAGTAAATAAAATTAAGCACAAGTATCGGTTTATGAAAGTAGGATCTAAGGATCCTAGAGTAAGTTGTGACTACAGGATATACCTCCTGTCTGGGCAGCTGCGAGTGTTGCAGTAACTTGTTCAGTGATCAAAGCCGCCAACTGGGCTTGAGTTTGGTTAACGCGCCACTCATGATCTTCACATCGAAGGCAGTATGAGTGAGAAGGGTTCGCAAAAGTGCGATGACAGAAGAAAGTGAGCACACAAGTATTCTCAGGCAATAGTTGTTACGTTTATCTAAGCATACCATGAGCAAAGTTCTACGTAATCTAGCATGTAGGCAATAAAACATATACCATATTACCTAGGATGTTGAGTCTTGCACGTGGAGCGATGCGTCGTTGTGGATCATTGAGCACTGTTCTGGTTATAGTCTGGTTTTAATAAAAACGTTTTCCCCTTATTAAAACCGAGTTCTCTATAAACCTGGCTCTGATACCAATCTGTCACACCCCCAAAATCCACTTGTGGAGTATCACCGCTTGGAGGCGTGACTGACCAGGATCAAGCTACCAATCATATTGAACAGGTAGATAAGTAAACATAATTCGACAAACCTATATGAAAGGTGTTCAAAACCAAAGCATAGTTAAGTGTTTAGCGGAAGCATAATTTGTAAAACCCATCGCAAGTATTAAATATGAAATAAGATAATGTCTAAAGCATGGCACACATCGCCATGTCCCACAACGACCGTTCCTCCCTGTGCAAGCTCTATGGGTACCTAATGACCTGCAAGGCATGTAGCAACGAATCAACAACGAAGTTGAGCGAGTTCACAGATAGTTGTTTGGTTTAAGTATTCGTTTCATAAATCGTATATATTCGTTTTGTAATCCATGTATCGCGTTAATCCTTGATGGCAGTCCAGGCATGCATGCGATGATTAGTGGGGGCTTCCCATGTGTTACAAGACCACGCGTATCGACTGCTACGAAAATATAAGAGGTGCCCTAAGTCAATGTCTATCAGCATTGACCCTTTGCCCATAGTCCATTAGTACACGCCCGTCCGACTGGCACGGTGTGAGGTTCGTTAAACCTAATAGCGCTATTAACTAATGACCCGCTCGCCCTAGGCCTCGGCGATTAAGTCGATAATTGAGGGACTTCCTTTGATAGAGGTGATGGTCTTAAGATCGTGAACGTAGGCTTTACGTACGTGCCCTTCAATCCGAGGACAGTAGTAAGTATATCTGTACGTAGGTTTTACGCACGTGCCCTTCAATCCGAGGACAATAGTAAGTATATCTGTACGTAGGTTTTACGTACGTGCCCTTCAATCCGAGGACAGTAGTAAGTATATCTGTACGTAGGTTTTACGTACGTGCCCTTCAACCGAGGACAGTAGTAATTTGTTTAATAGAAATAGTTGTACGAGTAGTTATTCAATCCCATTCCCAACCCCTGGGAATCCCATGCCTTGGCTAGTGTGAACTCACCTTGGTTTGCTCGGTATGCTAAAGTTTGTGCTCGTAAATAATCAGTCAAGTCCTAAAGTGCACGTATACGAAATCAGTTTATATTCACGAAGTTCGTGCAGGTATATACAATCACATTGGATGATGAATCAATGAATACCAAGTAGCACATAACACGTATTCCGAATCATACAAGTCACGCTTTACACCTAACGCAGTTAACTAACTCAGTTAAGTTTTAACAGAACGAAACAAGTTACTGAGCAGAACCCTTTAATCAAATCACAAAGTGGCGAAAACTCATGTGGGCCGAAAACACTTGGGCCGAAAACACCCAAGGTGTTTTCGTTTAAGATGGGATTTTCGTTGGGTTACATCCTCTTCAATTAACAGTTACCTAACCCTAAATCGATTATCTTTATTCCACCATTACTAATAATCATTTGGTCATGTCTCTAGTCGAAACAGTTAAGGATATTACCAATCATCAATCATCTGCAAGTTGTTATTGCCATTAAATTTACATGAACCCAAATTCCACAACAATTCTAATAATCCTATGTAATGTATAGCATGTGTAAATAAAACAGATGTCGACCACTAATCAATAACTATTGTCAGTTTGTTTCAGCCCCCATGTGTTCCTTTGTCCTATGTTGTCAGTCATCATCATCATTAAAACCCTACCATGTTTGGACGTGAACAAATATAACAAATCAATATCAGATTCATTGCAATGAAAATTCATCTAACAAGTATAACCATACTTTCTTTGGATGCTCATGTACAATATCAACACATGCACATACTCACATACACCCATCATAATAGTAAAAGTCAACATGTTAATGGTTTTAATCATAACCCTTGACCATAACACATCTGTTAACATCAAACAGCTGGAAAACCATTATCATTATTATAATACCCTAGCCATTTATGATTAATCTAGACTAAATGGTCTGCCGTTGATCCCTAGTTTGTGCTAATTGTTTATCAAGCATAATCATGAACAACCACATATAAACAGGCAATTCATGCGACAATCTCATATAAACTAGAAACATAATGGCCGACCATATGTAGTGATCCTTATCAAATTGGTTGTACTTTCAATGCATATCACATGTACTCATGTTACAAGTTATTGAGCCCACAAAACAATGCAACTAATGATATAATAATATGACTAACCGAATCATTTGATCCACCAGAAGAATGCCTCGATGGGGGAGGGGGTCTGCCGTCGCAAAAGATGAATGGGGTGATGGTTGTTAGGGTTTGTAATGTTACAAGTAATCTTATACAAACTTCATGTAAACAAATAATTGGAAAAAGGCTAGGATTGGTTCGGGCCTAACACTCATGGGCCGATTTAATGTGAGAGGGAGTGTGAGAGGGTGCGGCCTTAGGCCTAAGTGGGTGGCTCGATTTTGAGGTAGGTGCGGTCCATTAGTGTTGCACATAACATAAAACGTCTAACAATTTCGGTTCCTACCTTTCATATCCACCAAATACGACATGCATTTAACCATGTATATATATTATACACAATTAAAATAAAGTAATTATATAAGCAAGTTCATTTAGAATACACACGTCGAGCATCGAAGAAACTGGAGAAGTATTGAAAACACGGGTTATCACAGAAGAAACAAGCAAGGAAGGGTGTTCACGATCGAAACTCGTGAAACACGCCAAGATCCAGATTCGGTTACGGGTACGTTCCCTGTTAACCAACCTTATGCATTTATTTTTTATTAACACTGGCATTAACTTTAAGCTTGCATGCTTAGAACTTAAGAAACTGCTTGGCCTAGTTTCGAGTAAAATAGACGTCCCGTGTTCTTTAGAAATGGGCATATAGAAGGCTAGTTTAAGCAGACGAAGTAATTAAGAATTGTATTTTGGGGATTCAAAAGGCCGGAACCTTCTGTTACCATTGACTTGAGAAGTCATAATATGATAGTCAGCATGGATTGGATATCCAAGTATAGAGCCTGAGAACATCCCCGTTATGGAAGAAGTTCCAGAAGCCTTTTCTGAAGACTTGCCAGGAACGCCCCTCCGTAGCGACAGAGGTGTTTAGGATGAACCTCGTGCCGGGAGTTGCACCAGTGCCGAATGACGCCTTACCGACTAGCTTCGTCCGCGAAGCATGAACCTCTGATATAACTACAAGAGCTGCTAGGCTAGACAGAGGAAATTAAGGACATGACATCCTTAGTTAAGGACACAAAGAGAAAGTTGACACTTTCCATTTTGCATAAATTCTAGAGAATTGAGAATCAGCATCCTTTGCCAAGGACTGATGACATGAACAGACAAATCATAAGGTCCTAGTTACCACTCAAAGGTCGACTTGAGGACATGATGTCCTCAACTATAAATACAAGAAGGAAATATCCCTAAAACGACCTTTAGGACTCACTTCGAGTATTATGAGTTCCTTGTCGTACCATTTGGCTTAACACATGCATCGACAATATTCATGGACCTCATGAATCGAACGTGTAAGCCATACCTGAATAGATCATGATTATACTTATTGACTACATTCTTATATGGCCAATGACGAAGGAAGGTCGTGAGCAACAGCTGCAATTTACCTTGCAACTCTTAGAGAAACGAACAGTTATGTGCTATGTTGACGAAAAGCGGATTTCGAATTCGCGAAGTGAGAACTTTAAGATACATGGTGGATCAGAACGAAAATCATGCCAACCCTGCAACCAAGAGCTAATGAGCTAGAGTTGCAATTATGTGACGCTTCTCGACAAAGTCTCGATTGTACGTCGATGCAACGAGACCACAACATTGCATACGCGGCACATTGATTAAAAGAAGAAACCATGATCTAGATACAGTGATTGCGCGCTGCAAATTTGACAACATTACTTGTAAGAAAATACTGCACGACCTTTACTGAACACAAGGGTTGCAGCACACCGTCGGTCGTAAAAACGTGAATATTAACATAGATGGACTAAGCTACTGAACGATGCAGACTGTATGAAAACGATACGTGCTTCTGTGATAAACTTTGATAAAAAGTTGGAACACTCACTTGCCCTTAGTAGAGTTTTCCTAAAACAGTATTTATTACACCACCGTTTAAACCACTTCGTGTGAAGCTTTAGATAGAACATAATAAGACGATCCCCGCCGTGTTGAACGGAGACTAGGAATAAACAATCTACTGGCCCGAGTTGGTCCAGGGAAAAAACTAGAGGCAAGATCGTTCAGATATGTGATCATATCGAGACAGCCGCGGAATACAGAAAGATTGCGCCGATGCGCGGCATAAATTGTAAGAATTTGAGATAAGAAGTATGACTTAAATGGGAGCCTCGCCTTGAGAAGGCGTGGTGTGATTTGGAAAACGTAAAGGTTGAATCCCCGATGTAGGGATCGGAACCATTGTTCACAAGATGAAACTTCCAGAAAAAGATCAATAGTGATCGCGACACATTCATGTGTCTAGTCTTTAGAGGAGTCTGACTCAAGGAACAGTCGTTGTTCCCACAAATAAGATTCACGTCAATGACAAAAAGGCAAAATTACTATAGAAACCTGTTAAGGTTACGGACCAAGAGTCCACAAGATACAGAAAAGACATAATTGATTTACTTAAGTACGATAGAATTCATAACATGACCCATAGTACATGGGAACATGAAGACAAATTTTAAACATAAATGACCACATTTGATTCACAACTCCCCTGCGACCGATGGCATCGCTTGAATTTTGGGACGAAATTCTTTTAACAGGGGGAACTGTGACAACCATCACTTTTCCGTACATTCTGTACACTAATTAAACAGTAATCTGTGCTTTAATAACTGTGCATGATCTAGTTTACAAGACAAATGAATTTTTGATTATTGTTATATACATACAATGGCATTTCATGATACAAGACTTTATTAGTTGCTACATGCAACACGAGATAGTTCTAATAATACACAGAATAGAAATGGCACCGTTACCAGACATACTAAAAATGCTGACCAAGTTCAGTACATAAACAGACAGTATTTTGAGGCCCAGTATGAGCCAGAGATGACGTATTACACTAGCATAGTGTGTAGGGAAGTAAGGACCACAAAACTTCATGCCTAAGTGATAGACAAAGTGCCGGAAAGTGCCTAAAACCCACTCAAAGTGCAGAATTCTGCATTAATCAGCAAAAATCAGCATTTTAACATGCTAGTAACATGCAAAAACATGGCAAAATGGTCCTGTATACTTTCCTAAGTGTCGGGAATTAAAAGTGTCACAAAAAGTTACATAAAAGCATTGTTTCACTTTTTCTGAGCTAGTTATGGTTCCCGAGCACACTAACATATTGCATAATACATGATACTCATAAATACAAAACTCTTACACTTAACACCTCCACTAATAACCTACCTCACCATCAAATTACAATTTACCCCCCCCCCATATAAGAATTACGGCTCACTAGGTGGCCCCCACCTCAAGATCATCTAATCTTACTAAATCTTCCATTGGATCTTATTTGGATTTGATGAAGAATAGGTTTGTACTTATGGAGACAAGAGAACCATTGGATTTTAGGATTTAGGATTATAAGTACCACCATTTTCTTCCACATTTCATCACAACACCACACTCCTTCTTCTCCCTTGAACCTTCGGCCGAGCACCCCCCATACACCACCATTATTTTCGATTTTCATTCACCCATTCCAAGTGTGATATAAGGTGCTAGAAGGTCACTAACAAAGCTCGGTGCTCACGCAACTTGAAGGTCCTCACACGTTTGCTTTTATCCACTCCATATTCATCATTGTTCTTCCCTAGCTTAAAGCTAGTAGTAAGATCCTTTCAAACTCTTGTTTACTTCATATTTATGGTGGTTAAAAGATATAACATGTTGAAATAACAAGAACACTAAAGAACATATACTCGAATCTTGAAACATAAAGCATGAAATATGATGAAATCTTGTTGTTATGATGTTGTTTAGTGCATAAATGATATTTCCTTGATGATTTCTTGAGATGATGATGTTGATCATCACATGAAGCTTGCTAGATGGTGTTTAAACACATAATCTAGCAAGTGGGAAGTGATTATGTAATAACATATGATGATCATCTTCTAGTAAACACATGAACTTGATGAATAAAAATAATTTATTGTAAAATGATGAACAAAGCGAACTAGTAAGCTTGTATATTTAAGATTTGTGAATGATTTTCCAAGAAAACCAAGTTTAAAATATGATTCTTAGAAAGATCTTGGTTTTTACTAAACTTATACCACTTTTAGTGGAAAAACAAGTGTATAAGTACTAGTATAACAAGAAGGTTTTATAAACAAGCATTTTTGTATGATATGTTTACAAGTTGTAAACAACTAAAACCTCCAAGAATAAAGTTTACCAAGAATTAAATATATTTTGGAGGGTAACTAAGGCTACTAAACACTTTACCAAGTTACTACGCATTTTTGTAAAAGATCAAGTTCATGTTATTATGTAAGTTGTATAGTTTTTGGCACATGTTAAGTGTAAGATGATTAGTGATTTGTTGTTGATTGTTTGGATGATTTTTTAAAAGAAAATGATATGCTAAATAGCATGGATACCTCCATTTACAAAGGAAACTATGGCGAAATTTTCTAAAAATTCCCACACTTAGAAAATATTTTCTAAACAAGTGTTCACAAGTATGTTTTAAATTATGATTTATAACATAGATTTTGCCATAAATTATTGTAACAAAAATAAAAGTATTGGAGGTTGGTTTTTGTAAATAAAAATGAGTAAATATATATTTAGAATATATATTTTATAATAAAGACACTTGTGTGAATGTGTGTATACTTTGTGTATAGTTATATTATTTTTGGATCTAAAATAATATGACTTAACAAAAATACCAAGAACTTACAATCCAAAATATTACCAAAAATTGCAAGGAATAAAGTATATAAGTTACACACTTAAATATTGGCAAACCGAACAAGAACGTAACTTATAAAATATTCCGGAAAATACCATTACAAATATATTTGTGGTAAATATTATTTTGGATACAAGAAGTGAAAATATGATTTTGTACATATTACCAAGTTATAACATATTTTCAACAAGAAGAAAATATATTATCTTTGGGAGATAGAAATACATATTTTCTTGGAATATATTATTTTTGAACAAAACAAGTCTATATATTTTCTAAGTGAAACTTGAAAATATATTATTTTTGAAACTACAAATACAAGAATACGAGAAATACATGTATGAAATACTCCCATCCTTGGGAAGGAAATACGAGAATAAATACTTGAGAAGTAATATAACTTTGGATAATGTTAAAGACATAAAGAAACGTAACTCAAAACATGAATACTAAGGCAAGGCACGACCCGCTCGTCTAATAGACCCTAGCACATTGTAGGTAGTCGTATTTGCTGACGAGATTTGAGTTACGAGTACTGAAGACGCAAAACGGTGAGTTCATGCTCCCCCTTTTCTTTAACTGTTTTGGTTTTATAACTCTCGGGGGTGAAATACATGTTACGAATGCTTAAACGGTATAAAATGCCTATGAAATACTAGATCATGTGAGCATAGACAAGATATTGAAATGCCATTAATACTTAATTAGGGACTCGTTAGATCTAACGGGTACGGCCGAACCCCACTCATGGTCACAACTAATACCTAGTAGTGCTTCGGAGTCCCAGTCGAGGTTAATCGACACAGACGAGGTTAATCGACACAGTCGAGGGAAATTGACACAGTCAAGGTAAATTGACACAGTCGAGGTTAATCGACATAATCGAGGTTAATCGACACAGTCGAGGAAAATCGACAAGGGTATAAGCCATTACGAGTGCTCCCTATGTCCTCACATGCCTTAAAGTCCTTGTAAAACATTCATGTTCATACACGTTTTTCATACCTGTTTACAAAGGAGTCTCTCAAAGATTTACAAGAATTACAGTACACAAACAAGACGCATGAACTCGCTCAACTTTTGTTGATGTTTTTCCAAAATTACATGTATTTCAGGTGACAGCATGGATCTTGGGCACGGGTGTCGTAACTAGAAGTAGACTTCAAGTTTAGATGTCATCCACTTTTGTTGAATTGTAACCTAGACGAAGGTTGTGTGCTAAAACTTAAATTACAAGTGTTTCTAATATTCAAATTTTATGAATGGATGAACATCGTTTTGATCATGTAGTTGTTTATTAAGATTGAATGCAATGATATTAAACCAGTCACACATCACACGCTTCCGCAAAAGTCGGGGTGTGACAGGTGATACCTTTAGGAGTACGTAGTCGCCAACGTCAAATTCAAGGGGCTTGCGTCGTCTATCGGCGTAACTTTTCGGACGACTCCAAGCTTTCAGCAAGTCGTCTCTTATTTGGAGGACTTTGTCAGTCGCTTCTTGCAATAGCTCGGGACCGGTTAGTTGCGAGTGACCGATCTCGTACTACACAATAGGTGATTGACATCTTCTTCCATATAAAGCCTCGAATGGCGCCATCTGAATGCTGGAATGATAACTGTTGTTGTACAAGAATTCGACTAAAGGCAGGTATGCATCCCAATTACCACCGAAATCTATGACACACGAACGGAGCATGTCTTCAAGAGTACGGATCGTTCTCTAAGTCTGACCGTCGGTTTGAGGGTGGAATGCGGTACTTAGATTTAGCGTTGTACCGAGAGCAACTTGAAACGTTTCCACAGTCTCGAGGTAAACCGAGCATCACGGTCAGAGATGATGTCGTGAGGCGTCCCATGTCGACAAATGATCTCATTGGTGTAGATTCGGGCTAGTCGTTCTACCTTGTAGTATTCCCGTATTGGCAAAAAGTGGGCTGATTTGGTCAAATGATCAACGACAACCCAGATGCTGTCGTGACCTGGTGGCGTACGCGGGAGTTTGGTTATGAAATCCATAGCTATGCTCTCCCACTTCCATATAGGGATCGGGGGTTGTTCGAGCAAGCCAGAGGGTCTTTGGTGTTCAGCCTTGACTTTCGAGCAAGTCAGGCACTTTCCAACATAGAGGGCGATATCTCTTTTCATGCCAGGCCACCAGTACTTATAGCGAAAGTCCTGGTACATTTTGTCGGCACCGGGATGAATAGAATATCGGGATTTGTGGGCTTCGTCCATCAGAATCTGTCGCAAATCGTTCCGCTTAGGGATCCAAATTCGGTCCAGATAGTGGAATATCCCATTCGATTTATTAATAAGCTAGGCTCCATCGTGGTGAATTCGTTCCTTCTTCAAAGTATGCTCGGTAAACCATGCATGCTAGGCTTGGTGGATGAGGGTTCCGAGATCGTATTGGGGGTGGGTTTTACGAATGCCGAGCAAGTAACTCCGTCTGCTGAGAGCGTCAGCAACGACATTTGCTTTGCCTGGGTGATAACGAATCTCGCAGTCATAATCGTTGAGAAGTTCTACCCATCAGCGTTGATGCATATTAAGTTCCTTCTGATCAAAGATATCTTGTAGGCTCCTATGATCGGTGAAGATCGTACACTTGGTACCATAAAGGTAGTGTCGCCAAATCTTTAACGCAAAAACAACTGCCCCTAGCTCGAGGTCATGGGTTGTATAGTTCTTCTCGTGGATCTTGAGCTGACGAGATGCGTAAGCCATAACCTTGGCTCGTTGCATAAGAACATAACCAAGACCAAGGTTGGAAGCATCACAATAGACAATGAAGTCGTTGTTTCCGTCGGGCAATGCGAGGACAGGAGCGTTGCAGAGCATATGCTTGAGGGTTTGGAAAGCAGACTCTTGTTCAATTTCCCAAACAAAAGGCTTGTCTTTATGGGTAAGAGCGGTAAGCGGCAAAGCGATCTTTGTGAATCCTTCGATAAATCGTCGATAATAGCCCTCTAATCTGAGAAAAGAACGGACTTCAGACGGGTTCTTAGGTGTAATCCAACTCTTAACGGCTTCAATCTTCGGGGGATCGACCTGAATACCTTGACTATTAACAATGTGATCTAGGAATTAAACCTCCTCCAGCCAAAATTCACACTTGGAGAACTTGGCATAGAGTCGATTCCCTTGGAGTAGCTCGAGAACCAAACGTAGATGCTGCCCGTGTTCTGCTTTCGATTTGGAATAGATCAAGACATTGTCGATGAACACGATGACGAAACGGTCGAGATAAGGTTTACATACGCGATTCATCAGATCCATGAAAACCGCAGGTGCGTTGGTTAAACCAAAAGGCATAACAACGAACTCATAGTGGATGTAACGAGTGCGAAACATGGTTTTGGGTATATCTTCCTCCTGTATGCGTAACTGGTGGTTGCCTGAACGTAGATCGATTTTCGAGAAACATGTAGCACCTTGTAGCTAATCAAACAAATCATCAATGCGAGGCAAGGGATAGCGATTCTTGATAGTCAACTTATTCAGTTCCCGATAGTCGATGCACATCCGGAACGACCCATCCTTCTTTTTGATGAAAAGGACTGGCGCACCCCAAGGAGAGATGCTCGGGCGAATGAAGCCTTTCTCAAGTAATTCCTGAAGCTGACTTGAGAGTTCACGCGTTTCAGACAGGGTGAGTCGGTAAGGAGCTTTGGTAACAAGGTTGGCTCCAGGAATGAGGTCGATACGGAAATCGATATCACGACTTGGCGGAAGTCCGGGAAGATCCTCAGGAAAAATGTTAGGAAATTCTCGAACCACTAGGACGTCGTTTACACCGGGTCCTCCTTTCTTTTCCTTCTCCGTTACTACAATGTTAGCCAAGAAAGCTCTGTATTCCTTGCGGAGATACTTGCTAGCTTGGACACATGACATGAGCTTGAGACCTTTCGAAACAGTTTCGCTATAAACACACAATAAATCACCATTCGCGAGCGAGAATCGAATCATCTTATTGAAGCACACAACTTCAGCATGGTTTTCGCGAAGAAAGTCCATGCCAACTATGACGTCAAAACTTCCAAGTTGCATTGGAATGAGGTCGATTGGGAAGATGTGATTGTTGAGCTCAAGAGTACAACCACGGAGAACAGAATTAAAGTCGACAGTTCTTCCGGTGGTGACTTCAACATCGAACGACGAGGGGAGATGGGAGTGCTTACGACTAAGAAGCTTCTCGAATTCAAATGACACAAAGCAGTTATCTGCTCCAGTATCAAACAAACACGATGCATAAATACCATTCACAAGGAACGTACCATTGACCACGTTGTTGTCAGACTTGGCTTGGCGCACATTAATGTTAAAGGTTCTGGCACGTGCGGCTTGCTGTTGTTGTTGTGGCTGCTGCAGCTGTTGTGGCTGCTGCAGCTGTTGAGGTTGCTGCTACTGGGGCTCTTGTTTCACAACCCTGTTCGGGCACATGTTCGCAAAATGGTTGGGATCACCACATGCGAAGCAGAATCGGGCGTTGACCGCGGGTGCCTGAGCCGCTTGTTTGCCTTGCGGGGCTGGGAGCAGAGCTTGAGGAGCAGTGGCTTGAGTTGGTGCTTGACAGGGACCAGTACGGCAGTTAGCAGTGAAGTGGCTGTATAAATTGCAGTGAGCGCAGAAACGACAGGAGAGACCCACCAGGTGATGATAAGAACATGTTGGGCAGACAGGGTGGGGGCCTGTGTATGCACGCTTTGCAGGCGGTGCATAAGTAACTGGTGCTGGGCGGTGGTGAGACTGCTGCTGAGCCGGTACGGCTTGAAGTGGAGCAGCAGTGGTAGTGACAGCACAGTTCTTGTTGCTGGAGCTGCTGTTGTTGTTCTTCTTCTTGAGGCGTGAGGACTTTGACGATTGGGCGGCAGCGGTTTCGGCAGTTGATGCGGCGGTGACTTGGTGCAGGTTCTTCGAAGCTTTATCCCAAAAACCAGCTTTTACTCGCTTGTCGTTGATTTCGACGGCAAGCAAGTATGTTTCTTTGATCGTTGCTAGCTTTGCGGCATGCACAAAATCTGCAACACAGTCGGGTAGAGCTCGAATGTACTTCTTGATCATCATGTCGGGCATCTTTACTTGTGTGACAACCCAAGTTTTCAAGGTCTTTCCTCGCAATTGTTCTTGTTTCTGCACTTTGTTAATTATTGAAAATTCATGGTTAGTGTTGTTTAAGTGTTGAATATGGAATTATTTGTGAAATGTGTGATGTAAAAGATATATGTATATTTATATTTTCATGTACCTGACGAAATCCAAAGGGATTTCGCCCCTAGCATGCTCGACGAAAACCCAAGGGGTTTTCACCTTAGCCACTCGACGAAATCACTTGATTTCGTCGGCCCAGTTCTCACCCAAGTCCAGTTAGGGCCCAACATCGTATTAGTTACGTATTTTAGCGTATTAGGTTGCGTACATGATCAGTTATCAAACCCTAGAGCTCGCTTTTGCTTTTCCCTGTGTGACGGTAATTTCAAGTATCCAAAGCCCTTCCTTCCGATCAATCTAGTGATCCTTCCATCTTGGTTAGTTTGCATTGTTGTTTGATTTATGTTTGATGCTTTAGCAAAAACATTACATGTCTGTATGCATATATTTGATTAGATTATGAGATTGTTATAACGGATTGTTAGTCCGTTGGGTTAATGGGTAGGGTTTGATATTTCTATTATAAATCATTCAGACTAGACCTGATTGTTTGTACTACTGCTCATGTACAACTGAATGATATATAGGTCTAAATGTTGAATTGAATGATAAATCTGGTTACATGATGCTGGGATGATGATTCTGATTGTTTTAATGATTGTATGATGATTTCGGATGTCGAATGACAACTGAATGATGACCGTGTGGAGGAATTGATGTTATGATAACGTAACGGTTAGATGAGATTAGGGTTGCTGTGTTTACGTAACTGCTGTTGTTTATGAGGATGTAACCAACGAAAACACAGGGACCGACGAAATCACAAGGACCGGACGAAAACACTTAGTGTTTTCGTCAAAACCTAAGCCCGACGAAATCACTTGGGATTTCGTCACCTGAGTGATTTAGCCAAAGTGGTGTTTTCGCCAGGAAAGGGATTTCGCCCAAAAGTGTTTTCGCCAAACAAGTGTTTTCGCCGTATATGTGATTTCGTCCATTATCTAGCACAGTAGTTCTGTTAGTTATTAACGTTGTTAGTTGTTAAACCCTGTTAAGTTGTTAACTCTATTTAGGATGTAACACCGTTAGTTTAGTAAACCTGATAAGTTTATTGACGCAGTTGAACATGTCAATTAGGTTAATATGTTAACCGGGTTATGTTAACTAGGTTATGTATGTTAAGCTCGTTATATATGATAACTCTGATGATTCTGATCAAATCTGCCATGTGTGTTAACTATGCTAAGGGTGTTAATCTTGTTAAGTATGGTAACTTCGTTAAACCCATTAACACCATTAAGTATGTTAATGGATAATATTGATAGAATAGACTGAGAAATCAACCATGTGAAGCATGACTTATGTGAACCTGATTAACTGATTTAGTGGTGCATGATGTCAACTGCCAAGTACATTTGGTGATATAGTTTGCATGTGAAACTTTACCAACATAAACTGATTTCGCATACGTGCATGATTATAGGACTTGACTGACTATTTGTGAGAACGTAATTTAGCATACCGAGCAAAGCAAGGTGAGTTCACACTCTTTCCAAGGCATGGGATTCCCAAGGGTTGGGAATGTGTTAATGATTTAAACGGTAACTACAACCATCCTCCGTGGGTAGGATGCCAAGATTACACACTGGACCAAACCTCTATCATGAAGTCCCTCATTTATATCGACTTAATCGCCGAGGCCTATGGCGAGCGGGTCATTAGTTAATAGCGCTATTAGGTTTAACAAACCTCACACCGTGTCGTTCGAACGGGCGTGTACTAATTGACTATGGGCAAAGGGTCAATGCTGATAGACATTGACTTAGGGCACCACTTACATTTTCGTAGTAGTCGATACGCACGGTCTAGTAACACATGGGAAGCCCCCACTAATCTTCGCAAACATGTCTGGGAGACCGGGATACGAATTAATACGATACATGGTTTACAAAACGAACGTATGCTTTACGAAACGAATGCTATAACTAAACAACCAACTGTGAACTCGCTCAACTTTGTTGTTGATTCGTTGCTACATGCCTTACAGGTCGTTAGGTACTCATGGAACTTGCACACGGAGGCGCGGTCGTTGTGGGACATGGCAGTGTGTGCCATGCTAAAAACATTACTTTATTTCGTACTTAATACTTACATTGGGTTTTTACAATTATGCTTCTGCTAAACACTTAACTACGTTTGTGATTTGAAACACCTTTCATATTGTGTGGTTGAATTTTACTTATTACTTGTTATGTTCAATATGATTGGTGGCTTGATCCTGGTCAGTCATGCCTCCAAGCGGCGATACTCCGCATGTGGATTTTGGGGGTGTGACTGATTGGTATCAGAGCCATTGGTTATAGTGAACTTGGTTTTAATAAGGGAAAAAGTTTTTGTTAAAACCAGACTATAACCTGAACAGTGCTCAACGATCCACAACGACGCTTCGCTCCACGTGCAAGATGTCACACCCTGGCTTTGCGGAAGCGTGGTTAACTTTGGTGTGACTTCTTAATACCATAGCTTAATCATAACAAAGCTATATGAATTTAAAACCATGCAAGTCATCCATTAAGTTTTGAAATCAAACAGTACCATTGTTTAACGTGAACATACTTCAACAACCATAATCTTGTTTCAAAAGAGATTACAACTCATAACATAAACATAGACGTGATTTAGGGATTGTGTCTTGTCCAGGTAAGAGACACATCCCCTAAACCCTGATGACTTCATGATAATGTGCAGCGGAAAACGTTCCATACCGTGCCAGATCCGTTTAATTTCCTGAAATACATGTGAGTTGAAAAATCAACAATAATGTTGAGCGAGTTCATGTGTAAGTGAGTATGTAAAACACTTGTGAGTATAAAAATAGTTGTGGTATGTAGCAGTGTAAGAGGACTTGTGATCACCAATGGTTTGCAAGGCCACTGACATATGTGAAGTGCAAATAGGGAGACTCAAACCTAGCAGATTTCGCCACGGCATTTGTATGTGGACAAAGTCACCCCACGGTCCGTTTCTAGTTTGGCCGGGGGCTGGGCTCGCTACACCCAGATAGATCTACCGCTCCTGTCCCTCGGTCCCTCCATGAGGACTAATGGCCCCATGTTGTTCCTATCCACTCACATGATCGAAATAACACCTCCTTACGCTAACCATACCGTTGTAAAGTACTCGTAAATCATAGTAACATGTATTTCACCCCCGCAGTTAAGTAAACTGAAAACAGTTAGAGAAAAGGGGGACATGAACTCACAGTGAATGCGTATCTCTACCAAGCGTCTCTAATACAGTAAGCTGTGCAACGACCTACAAGTGCTAATTCTATTAGACGGACGGCCGTGCTTTAGCTTTACAGTTTATGTTCGCGGGAAATAGTTAGACAACTATTTCGTGTTACATTTTGTATATACTTGATAGTTATTTTCCTTCCCAAGGATGGGGGATTTAATACATGTGCGTACAATTTCATCGTTAAGTCTCACTTAATCTTTATATGTTTCTAACTCCAAAATATAAGTATTTATCCAAAATACGTTGTTAAAGTACGTGTTCATAAATATTTCCGTAATCGTGTAAGTTACGTTTTAACATACGAGTGGTAATATAATTACCGGTGTAACTTATATATTTATGGCGAAAGCGTTTGTATTATTTTGGAGTCGTTATCGTTTGTAAACATTATTTTTGCTCTAAAAATAATATTTATGTATTTCACAAAATAATCATAAACAGTGTGTGAAAATATATATTTATCACGTTAATATTTTGTGAAAATCCCACCTCCAAATATTTAGTAAATAAAGTCATGGCGAAATTTATGTTTCGAAGCATGACGAAAATGATTCTAATACTTGTAATGTGAATAAGTTTAAGTGTTAGGTTTTTAGGAAAATTTCGCCAGAGTTTCCTCTGTAACTGGAGGTGGCCACGCTTTTAAGCGTATCATTTTCTTTTAATAATCAAATCAACAATTGTTCCCAACAATTTCCAATAACCTTTCAACATTTTAACTAGTCAAATATGGACATAATCGTAAAAATACACAAACTTGTGATTTGTCTAAAAATAAGTAGTAAGTCTCTTTACTTTTGGTGGATCTTGTGTGTAAATAATCCGTTTTGGTGAAAACCCCGTTTCTAGAGAAAACTTATCTTTACAACTTCTAGTCACATTTGACAAAACTAGTTTCTTGTCAGATCTTTTCATTTCACAAGTGTTTACACACTTGTGGTTTGTAAAATCATGTTTATTAGTGTAAGATCTATCCTTTAGAAAACATGATTCTTTTAAAGTGTGGTTCTTCAAAAATACCACTTGCAGATACGTAGATCCGCTAGTTTTAAACACCATTTTACATGTTAAATCACTTTTACACAAGTAAAATATTTTTACACAAGTTTATGCTTTAAATGTGGTAGAGTTTCACCTTTAACCCTTGTATTTAGTCAAAAACGAGCTTATGTGAAGATCCATGATCTTACAAAGTCGGGTTAAACGATGATCCGGGCTACCACATCATAGATCGGGTCTCAAAAGTCACCATTTCCAAATACTATATCTTTTACACAAGTTATATGACATTAACCTCCATTTTAGCATTTTTACTAGACTTTAATGCACCAAAACATAAGTTAACGATATTTCACCGACAAAATTCCTTTTAACCACTCTAGATATGTTCAAGAATGAGTTTTAAACAATATACCTCTAGCTCGGGGCTAGGGAAGAATCTTGGCGAAAAAGAGGTGGATAAAAGCTAACGGTAGAGGTCCTTCGCGTTCCGAGTGCACAAGAGCTCCTAATACGTGACCCTTGAAGTGTGAATGATGTTGGAATTGCAAGAACAAAACTTGAAAGTGTGATGGTGAGTGGGTTGGGGTTCGGCCGAAGGTAGGGGAGAGCAAGAAAGAGTGATCTTGTGTGATTTGTTAAGTGATAATTGTCTAGTGAGTTAAGTATGTATTTATAGGAAATTAGATGTTGTTAACCCTTGGATAAAATGTCCCCATGATATTAAACATAATCTAATAAAATAATAAACCTTGTACTAGTGTGTCCCCCTAGTTTTGGGGCCGGTTAGGGTATGGGGGGGGGGGTTTAGTTCGATCCAAACTAGTGTAGTTAGGATATAGTTTAGGTTAAATAGGTTAGTTTAATGTTTAACCTTGTTAGTGATATAAAGCGCGTTATGACGGGTGTTAGGGTAATCAGGGACCCTAACTAGCTCAGAAAAAAAATATAAATAGTGAAAATAGTAATATTTTCGTGTTCCGGGTAAAGTCCGGTTGTTCGGTTGGATAGTAATCCGTTAAAGCGTTACAAAAGCTTTAAAGTGTCGTTATTGTACTTTTAGTGACACCATTTAATTTCCAACACTTTAGAAAGTGTCTAGTGATATTTTTCCCATATTTTGGCACTTTACTAGTCAGCTAGAAGCTGGTTAAATTATTAAAGTGCTGTGTTTTGTACTTAAAGTACGTTTTAGGCACATCCGTTCACTGTAACTTATTCCTAGAGACGCGGTTCTACAATACTTGTATCCCTACACTCACTGCTAGTGTAGTAACTTTCTCAGGCTCTTACAGGCCTTAGAGGTAGTGTCTGCCTGATGCTGGTTATATCAGCATGTTCGCCGTGTATCCGTTTATTGTGCTACTGTGCGTCTAGTGCATCAAGTTTGTCACGAAGGTGCTAATAGCAGAATATAGTGTGACGGCAAGTAAAGTATGATGCAAGTAAGTTCATGTATCAGTATTCAAGTAGCAGTTCATCGGCTAGTTCAAACAAGCACAGTAATCAAGTAGTAATTAATCAGTAATTAAGTTGTACGGATACCTGGTTTAGTGCGGGTTGTCACACAAGACTCGACATTCTAGGTGATATGATTTATGTTTACATTGCCTACTTGCTAGATTACATAGAACTTTGCTCATGGTATGTTTAGATAAACGTAACAACTATTGTTTGAAAACACGTGTGTGCTTACTCTCTTCTGTCATCGCACTTTCGCGAACCCCTCTCACTCATGTTTCCTTTGATATGAAGATCATGGCTGGACGCGTTAACATGACTCAAGCCCAGTTGACGGCTTTGATTAACCAACAAGTTGATGCGGCACTTGCAGCCGCCCAAGCAGGAGGTATATCCTGCAATCGCAACTCACTCTAGGATCTTTAGATCCTACACTCCTAAACCAACTCTTGGGCGTTTACACAACTAGCCAACATGCTCAGCCGCCTGCGTGCACTTTCAAAACTTTCATGGACTGTCGTCCTGGTACTTTCAGTGGCACTGAAGGGGTCGTTGGACTCCTCCATTGGTTTGAGAAGCTCGAGTCAGTATTCGAAATGTGTGAATGCCCTGAGGCTCGTAGGGTGAAGTATGCCACTGGTACTCTCGAAGGCGTTGCGTTGACTTGGTGGAACGCACAAGTCCAAATGTTAGGGCTGGTAGCTGCTAATGCCACCCCATGGAACGACTTTAAGGAACTGATCAAGTGGGAATACTGTAGCCGTGATGACATCCACAAGTTGGAAGTGGAGTTCTTTAACCTAAAGATGACAGGGTCAGAGATAGAGGCGTATACGAAAAGGTCAAACGAGCTGGCCATCTTGTGTCCAACTATGGTGGATCCTTCCATCAAGCGTATCGAGCTGTATCTCAAGGGTCTTGTACCAGAAATTCAAAGCCATGTGACTTCAGCTAACCTTGCTACCATCCAGGATGTTACTCGTCTTGCTCATCGTCTCACAGACCAGGCAGTGGAACAGAACAGGCTGCCTAAGCGTATATGTGCTGCTGCTACTACTACTTCTGCTACTCCCAGTGACAACAAGCGAAAATGGGATGGAGCCTCCAGCAACGGTTAAACTACAGTTCAGTCCCAGGCACAACATCGAAAGATCGATGACTACCAGAGTCCTGGTCAGCAATCTTCTGGTAGTCAAGGGCAGGGGGGATATCGAGGAAACCTCCCGAAGTGCAACCAATGCAACAGACACCACAATGGTCAGTGCAACAAGGGTCGTTGTCAGAGGTGTCTCAAGGTGGGTCATGAAGCTAAGGATTGCAGGAGCTCACGACCTGCGAATCGGAACCATCAACAACAACCACCCGCTCCACAGAACCAACAGCAACAACAGCGAGGCAACTGGGGATGCTTTCAGTGTGGTGCTGAAGGCCACTTCAAGCGGAACTGCCCCCAGTTAAATCAAAATCCGAACAACAACAACAATAATCAGTGTAATGGGATCAACAACGGGGGAAACAATGATGGAAACAATGGTGCCAGGGGTCGAGCGTTCGTACTGGGTCAGGGTGACGCAAGGAATGATCCTAACGTAGTGATGGGTAAGTTCCTTCTCGACGACTTTTATGTTATTGTTTTATTTGATTCGGGTGCCGATACCAGTTATGTGTCTCTAAAAGTTAGTCAAATGCTTAAGCGCACACCAACACTTTTGAACACCAAGCATGTCGTAGAGTTAGCAAATGGTAAAAGTCTAGAGGCCACACACATAGTTCAGGGTTGTAATCTTAACCTCGCTGGTCAGACTTTCTCTATCGACCTCATTCCTATAGTTCTGGGTAGTTTTGACATCGTCATTGGGATGGATTGGTTGTCCCAACAGCAAGCAGAGATACTGTGCAAAGAGAAGATTGTTCGTATTCCCCGTTCTGTTAAAGAACCTCTCGAAATTCAAGGAGACAAGAGTGGTGCTGTGGTGGGCATCATCTCCTTTCTTAAGGCCCAGAAGTGTTTGCGAAAGGGCCACACCGCTATCTTAGCACTTGTTACTGATGCATCAACGAGAGAGAAGAGAATAGAGGATATTCCAGTAGTACGCGACTTTCCTCAAGTGTTTCCTGAAGATTTACCTGGGCTACCGCCTCATCGCCAGGTCAAATTTCAGATCGAGCTAGCTCCTGGAGCAGCACCCATAGCTCGAGCACCTTACCGCTTAGCTCCAACCGAACTGGAAGAACTGTCCAAGCAATTGCAAGAACTCTTGGATAAGGGTTTCATTCGTCCTAGCTCTTCTCCTTAGGGAGCTCCCGTGTTGTTTGTGAAGAAGAAAGACTGTACCTTCCGTATGTGCATAGATTACCGCGAACTAAACAAGGTGACCGTAAAGAATCGCTATCCTCTTCCAAGCATTGACGACTTGTTCGACCAGCTGCAAGGGTCGAGCTACTATTCAAAGAACGATCTGAGGTCAGGCTACCATCAACTGAGAGTCCGGGACAAGGACGTCTCCAAAACAGCATTCAGAACTCGCTACGGCCACTACGAGTTTCTGGTCATGCCATTCGGGTTAACAAACGATCTTGCAGTCTTCATGGATCTTATGAACAGAGTGTGCAAGCCTTACTTGGACAAGTTTGTTATTGTATTCATTGACGACATTTTGATCTACTCCAAGAGTCAGGAGGAACACGAGCAGCATTTGCGACTTATCTTGGAGCTTCTACGTACAGAGCAACTCTATGCAAAGTTCTCGAAATGTGACTTCTGGCTTCGTGAAGTCCATTTCCTAGGCCACGTGGTAAACAAGGATGGGATTCATGTTGATCCGTCCAAGGTAGACTCAATTAGGAACTGGCCTGCACCGCGTACACCAACAGAAATCCGCCAATTCTTGGGTTTGGCGGGCTATTACAGAAGGTTCATCAAAGACTTCTCAAAGATTGCGCAGCCGCTTACGCTACTAACTCAAAAGGGTGTCACCTATTGTTGGGGTGATGCTCAAGAATCAGCATTCCAACATCTGAAGAATAGACTTTGTAGCGCACCTATTCTCTCATTGCCTGAAGGCACAGACGATTTTGTAGTTTATTGCGACGCATCTATTCAGGGTCTTGGGTGTGTATTGATGCAACGTGACAAGGTTATTGCATATGCGTCACGTCAACTTAAAGTTCATGAAAGAAATTACACCACACACGACTTGGAGCTGTGAGCTGTTGTTTTTGCGGTTAAGATATGGAGACATTACCTGTATGGTACCAAGTGCGCCATCTACACCGATCACAGGAGTCTCGAGCATATCTTCAACCAAAAGGAATTGAACATGCGACAACGTCGATGGGTCGAGTTATTGAATGATTGCGAATGTGCCATCAAGTACCATCCAGGCAAAGCCAATGTTGTGGCTGACGCCCTCAGTCGAAAAGATACTGCACCTAGGCGTGTGCGAGCATTACAACTTATCATCCAGTCTAGTCTTCCTGCACAGATACGAGATGCTCAGGTAGAAGCATTGAAACCCAAAAACGTCAGGGCTGAAGCTCTCCACGGCTCAAGGCAACGGTTAGAAAAAAAGGAAGACGGTGCCTATTACGTAACAGGACGCATTTGGGTCCCACTTTATGGAAACTTACGCGAACTTGTAATGGAAGAAGCACATAAGTCTCGTTACTCGGTATATCCTGATTCGGATAAGCTGTACCACGACTTAAAGACTACATACTGGTGGCCAAGCATGAAGGCCCACATAGCAACTTACGTTAGCAAATGTTTGACTTGTGCGAGAGTCAAGACCAAATATCAGAAACCATCGGGCCTACTCCAACAACCAGAGATACCACAATGGAAATGGGAGCAAATTTCCATGGATTTCGTTACTCGCCTGCCTAGATCTCAACGTGGAAATGATACTATTTGGGTGATCGTGGATCGACTCACAAAGTCTGCACACTTCTTGGCTATCAAAGAAACGGATAAGTTCTCCACTCTAGCAGACCTTTACTTAAAGGAAGTGGTTTCGAGGCACGGAGTGCCGACCTGTATTATCTCTGATCGTGATGCATGTTTTACTTCAGAACTGTGGCAAGCTATGCACAAATCTTTTGGCTCTCGGTTAGACATGAGCACAGCTTACCATCCGCAAACAGATGGGCAGTCTAAACGCACCATCCAAACCTTAGAAGACATGCTGCGGGCATGTGTAATCGATTTCGGAAACGGCTGGGAGAAACATCTCCCGTTAGTGGAGTTTTTGTACAATAACAGTTACCACACCAGCATTCAAGCTGCTCCGTTTGAGGCATTGTACGGGCGTAAATGCCGATCACCTCTTTGTTGGGCAGAGGTGGGTGATAGCCAGATCATGGGTCCAGAACTCGTAGTTGATACTACAGAAAGGATTGCTCAGATACGACAATGCATGGCGGCATCTCGCGACCGTCAGAACGCCTACGCAGATAAGCACAGGAAACCACTCGAGTTTCAAGTTGGGGATCGAGTGCTACTCAAAGTTTCACCCTGGAAGGGTGTGGTTCGCTTTGGAAAAAGGGGCAAACTTAATCCGCGTTATGTCGGACCGTTCGAAATCATGGAGAAGATAGGCAAAGTGGCCTACAAACTAAACCTGCCAACAGAACTCAGTAGAGTTCACAACGTTTTTCACGTGTCGAATCTGAAGAAGTGTCTGTCAGATGAGACCCTCATTGTTCCTTTGAAGGAGCTCACTATCGACGATCAGTTGCGATTCATCGAGGAACCAGTTGAAATCACGGACTGAGACGTTAAGGTCCTCAAGCACACTAGAATATCTCTTGTTAGAGTTCGTTGGAACTCCCGTCGTGGCCCAGAGTTCACCTGGGAACGAGAAGACCAGATGAAACTCAAGTATCCCCAGTTGTTCGGAAACAGCGCAACCACCACTGAGGCTGAAGCTACTGCGAAATTTCGGGATGAAATTCTAAATCAACGGGGGGATGATGTTGTGACAACTCGAGTTTCCAATATTTCCATCTTCGCATTTAGTGCATGTTAATTTTTTTTAATTATTGTTTATGTGGTTTGTTACACGACTCGTTGTTTCACAACGCTTACAATTGTAATACGTTATATCGTACTTCGATTGATATTTTATACTTGGGATCCATCATATTTATTATATGTGATTGTATGTTAATAAGGTTTGTATTAATTAACATGTTAAATAAAGTTGGAACTCACTGAGAACAAGTACTCATGAAATCACCCAAGTGGTGAAAACACTTTAAGTGTTTTCGTCCACTGATGGCCAACGAAATCAGAAGATGGGCCTTGGCCCAGTGTGGGTTGAGATATTTTATATATAGTCATTTTATAAACAATCTTCTCAGAGAAGTTTCACATTTACCAAACCATATCTTATCATAATTGTTTCTCTCTCTATCTCTGAAACCCAACAACAGGAAGCCAAACCTCTGTTTAATCCTTGGTTAGTGATCTTCATGTTCAGTTGTTTAAGATGCTTATTGTATGATTTTAGAGGTTTAATCATTATTTATATATGTGATTATGTGATCTATCATTGTGTGCTTGCTAGATAATTATTATCAATGAACTGTCTGAATATTGGATGTTTGGATCAACAGTGGGTATATGTTATGAATGATAAACTGATGGAATTATGTTCTAGATTTCACAATGATTTGGTAGTGTATTTGTTACATATCATAATTTGATGGAATGATTTCAATTATAACAGATCAGGTAACGATTAGATGAGTTTTTAGTTACTGGGTTTAACTTACAGAGAGTGTTGGAGAAGATGATAACTGGACGAAATCACCCACAACCATTTAAAGTGGACGAAATCACATAAGTGATTTCGGCCCACATATGTGTTTTCGGCCCAGATCAGATTCGGCCCAAGTTGGATTTCGAACATAAGGGTGTTTTCGGCAACAATAAGGGATTTCGGAACTTAGGGTGTTTTCGGCCCAAGTTGGTTTTCGGCCAAAGGGTGTTTTCGGCACTTTTGTTTTTTGGCAACAAGCTACTGTTAATAATTAATGTTATTAATTATGTTATTTAGCTTAACTAATCATTGGAATAACTCAGTTAGTTTATTTAACCTTGTTAAATATGTAAGTTTATAACTTCATCATTTGAGAACACTGTTAGTTGACAAATTCTGTTAAGTTGTTAACTGGGTTAACTGACTTACTCTGTTTATTTATTATTCCAATGAAGTGGATTAATTATATTATTCCATGAAATCTGTTAACTTTATTCACTCAGTTAACTTGCTAGTTCTGCTAGATGCCAACTCTGTTAAATGTATGGATGCAATTAACTGTTTATGTTGTATGATTAACTGCCAAACACACTTTGTGATATTACTGTGAGGATAGTTACATGTGAAATATTACGAACGTGAACTGATTTAATATACGTGCACTATAGGACTTGACTGATTAATTGTGAGCACTTAACTTAGCATACCGAGCAAACAAGGTGAGTTCACACTCTTACCAAGGCATGGGATTCCCGCGGTTGGGAATGGGATTGAAGGAATGGATTTGTACTTAAAATGTTACTAGACTATATACCATCGTCCTCGGATGCGCAGGACACATACGTAAAACCTACGTATACTTGTACACATCACTGTCCTCGGTTGTGAAGGGCACTTACGTAAAACCTACGTAAACTTATATTCATTACTGTCCTCGGTTGTGAAGGACACTTACGTAAAACCTACGTAAACCCCCGCGTACCCCTGTCCTCGGTTGTGAAGGACACTTACGTAAAACCTACGTAAACTTTGTACGTACTACTGTTCTCGGTAAGAAGAACACTTATGGTTGCAAATAGTCTAGTGTATATGCAAACATGGGAAGCCCCCACTAATAGAACATACTATCGGCCCAGTATAGCCGCACGTTACGAAACAAACTTGCATTTACGAACTTACTTACTGTGAACTCGCTCAACTAGTTGTTGACTTTCTGTTACATGCCTTGCAGGACCTTAGGTACTTTTGGAGCTTGCACGGGAGGCTCAGTCGTTGTGGACATGGATCGTGAATGTGTTGTTAAACATTATGACATTTTGTACTTAAACTTATGTTGGGTTTTACCTTATTGCTTCCGCTACACACATGTTTATATTTGATTTTGGAAACACCTATCGTATTGATGAATGACTTTTACTATATACTTATGTTCAATATGATTGGTGGCTTGATCCTGGTAATGTCACGCCTCCAAGCGGTAGTACTCCGCGTGTGGATTCTGGGGGTGTGACAGATTGGTATCAGAGCCATTGGTTATAGAGAACTCGGTTTTAATAAGGGGAAAACGTTTTTATTAAAACCAGACTATAACCAGAACAGTGCTCAACGATCCACAACGACGCCTCGCTCCACGTGCAAGACTCAACATCCTAGGTAATATGGTACATGTCTTATTGCCTACTTGCTAGAATTGCATAGAACTTTGCTCAGGGTATGCTTAGATAAACGTAACACTATTGCATGAGAACACTTGTGTGCTTACTCTCTTTTGTCATCGCACTACTCGCGAACCTCTCTCACTTATGTTATCTTTGCTATGAAGATCATGTCTGGACGTATCAACGTGACACAAGCCCAGCTGACGGCTATCATTAACGAACAAGTCGCTGCGGCAGTTGCAGCCACACAAGCAGGAGGTCAACCACCTGTTTGTACCTTCAAAACTTTCATGGACTGTCGTCCTACTACTTTTAGTGGCACGGAAGGAGCGGTTGGACTCCTCCATTGGTTTGAAAAGCTCGAGTCCGTATTTGAAATGGTGGAATGCGCAAATTCAGATGTTAGGGTTAGTTGTTGCTAACGCCACACCCTGGAATGATTTCAAGGAGTTGATCAAAGAGGAATACTGTAGTCGTGATGACATTCATAAGCTAGAAGTAGAGTTTTGCCACTTGAAAATGACGGGGTCAGAAATTGAAGCGTACACCAGAAGATCAAATGAGTTGGCTATTTTGTGTCCTACTATGGTGGACCCTCCCATTAAGCGTGTCGAACTGTATCTCAATGGTCTGGTGCCGGAGATTCAAAGCCACGTAACCTCAGCGAATCTTGGCACTATTCAACAGATCGTCAAGCTAGCTCATCGCCTCACCGATCAGGCAGTGGAACAGAACATGCTGCCTAAACGTATCAGCGCTACTACTACTGCTACTGTTTCAGCAACTACTCCTGCTACCCCCAGTGATAACAAGAGAAAATGGGAGGGGGATTCCGGCAAAGGTTCAGCTTTAGTACAGTCTCAAGTTCAGCAGCGAAAGACTGACAACTATCAGAGCCCTGGTCAGCAATCTTCGGGCAGTCACAGGCAGGGTGGTTATCGAGGGAACCTCCCAAGGTGTAACAACTGTAACAGGCATCACAGTGGCCAGTGCAACAAGGGTCGTTGTCAGAGGTGCCTCAGGATGGGCCATGAGGCCAAGGATTGTAGGAGCCCACGGCCTGTAACTCAGAATCAACAGCAGCAGCAAACGCAGCAGAACCAACAACAGTGTAACAAGGGATGTTTTCATTGTGGTGCTGAAGGTCACTTCAAAAGACACTGCCCTCAGTTAAACCGAAACCAGAACAACAACAACCAGGGCAATGGGAACAACAACAACAATAATCAGGGCACTGGGAACAACAATGGGGGAAACAACAACGACAATGGTGCTAGGGGTCGTGCATTTGTGATTGGTCGGGGTGATGCGAGGAATGATCCTAATGTGGTTACGGGTAAGTTTCTTCTCGACGACTTTTATGTTACCGTATTATTTGATTCGGGTGCGGATACCAGTTATATGTCTCTGAAAGTTAGTCACATGCTTAAACGCGCAAACATGTCGTAGAGTTAGCTAACGGTAAAAGTCGAGAGGCCACACACATAGTTCAGGGTTGTAATCTTATCCTCGCTGGTCAGACTTTCTCTATCGATCTCATTCCTATAACTCTGAGTAGTTTCGACATTGTCATTGGTATGGATTGGTTATCCCAACAGCAAGCAGAGATTCTATGCAAGGAGAAGATCATTCGTATTCCTCGTTCTGGCAAAGAACCTCTCGAAGTTCAAGGCGACAAGAGTGGTGTTGTGAGTGGCATCATCTCCTTCTTGAAGGCACAGAAGTGTCTGCGAAAGGGCCACATAGCTATTTTAGCACTCGTTACTGATACATCGACGACTTATTCGACCAGTTGCAAGGGTTGAGCTATTACTCAAAGATTGACCTGAGGTCAGGTTACCATCAACTGAGAGTCCGGGATGAGGACGTCACCAAAACAGCATTCAGAACTCGCTACGGCCATTACGAGTTTTTGGTCATGCCATTCGGGCTAACGAACGCGCCTGCGGTTTTCATGGATCTTATGAACAGGGTGTGCAAACCTTATCTTGACAAGTTTGTTATTGTTTTTATTGATGACATCCTGATCTACTCGAAGAATCGGGAGGAACATGAGCAGCATTTACGACTTATTCTGGAACTCCTTCGAAAGGAACATCTGTACGCTAAATTTTCAAAATGCGACTTCTGGCTTCGTGAAGTCCACTTTCTAGGCCACGTGGTAACCAAGGATGGGATTCATGTCGATCCATCCAAGGTAGATTCGATCAAGAACTGGCCTGCACCTCGTACACCAACCGAAATACGCCAATTCTTGGGTTTGGCGGGTTATTATAGACGGTTCATCAAAGACTTCTCAAAGATTGCACAGCCGCTTACATTACTGACACAGAAAGGTATTGCTTACCATTGGAGTGATAGACAGGAAACAGCGTTTCAGCACTTAAAGGATAGACTTTGTAGCGCACCTATCCTCTCATTGCCTGAAGGCACGGACGATTTTGTAGTCTACTGCGATGCATATATCCAAGGTCTTGGATGTGTGTTGATGCAACGGGATAAAGTTATTGCTTATGCTTCGCGCCAACTTAAGATTCACGAACGGAATTACACTACGCACAATTTAGAGCTTGGAGCTGTTGTTTTTGCGCTCAAGATATGGCGACATTATCTGTATGGCACCAAGTGCACCATCTACACCGATTACAGGAGTCTTGAGCATATCTTCAAGCAGAAAGAATTGAACATGCGACAACGTCGATGGGTCGAGTTACTGAACGATTACGAATGTGCTATAAAGTACCATCCGGGCAAAGCCAATGTTGTGGCCGACGCCCTCAGCCGCAAGGATACTACACCTAGGCGTGTACGAGCGTTACAACTCACTATTCAGTCTAGTCTTCCTTCACAGATACGAGATGCTCAGGTAGAAGCATTGAAACCGGAAAACGTCAGGGCTGAAGCTCTACGCGGCTCAAGGTAAAGGTTAGAATAAAAGGCAGACGGCGCCTACTATGTAACCGGACGTATCTGGGTCCCACTCTATGGAAATTTACGCGAGCTTGTAATGAATGAAGCTCATAAGTCTCGCTACTCAGTACATCCTGGTTCGGATAAGATGTACCACGACTTGAAAACTACATATTGGTGGCCTAGCAAGAAAGCTCACATAGCCACTTACGTTAGCAAGTGTTTGACTTATGCGAGAGTCAAAGCGGAATATTAGAAACCATCAGGCCCACTCCAACAACCTGAGATACCACAATGGAAAGGGCAACAAATTTCCATGGATTATGTTACTGGCCTACCTAGATCTCAGCGCGGAAATGATACTATTTGGGTGATCGTGGATCGACTCACAAAGTCTGCTCACTTCTTGGCTATCAAGGAAACGGATAAGTTCTCCACTCTAGCAGACGTATACCTTAAGGAAGTTGTTTCGAGGCACGGGGTGCCCACCTCTATTATCTCCGATCGTGATGCACGTTTTACTTCAGAACTGTGGCAAGCAATGCACAAATCTTTTGGCTCTCGTTTAGACATGAGCACAGCTTATCATCCTCAGACAGACGGGCAGTCTGAGCGCACTATTCAAACTCTAGAAGACATGCTTCGGGCGTGCGTAATTGACTTTGGCAAGGGCTGGGAAAAACATCTGCCACTTGTGGAATTTTCGTACAACAACAGTTACCATACCAGCATTAAAGCTGCTCCATTTGAGGCATTGTACGGGCGTAAATGCCGATCACCTCTTTGTTGGGCAGAGGTGGGTGACAGTCAGATCACAGGTCCAGAAATGGTAGTTGATACTACTGAAAAGATTGCTCAAATACGACAACGCATGGCGGCAGCTCGTGACCGTCAGAAAGTATACGCCGATAAAGACAGGAAACTACTCTAGTTCCAGGTTGGGGATCGAGCACTACTCAAAGTTTCACCCTGGAAGGGTGTTGTTCGTTTTGGCAAAAGGGGCAAACTCAATCCACGATACGTTGGACCATTTGAAGTTATTGAGAAGATAGGCAAAGTGGCCTACAGACTGAACTTACCAGCTGAACTCAGTGCAGTTCACAACGTCTTTCACGTGTCGAATCTGAAGAAGTGTCTGTCAGATGAGACCCACATAGTTCCTCTGAAGGAGCTCACTATCGACGAACGGTTGCATTTCGTCGAGGAACCAGTTGAAATCACGGACCGGGATGTTAAGGTCCTCAAGAACACCAAAATACCTCTGGTTCGAGTTCGTTGGAACTCCCGTCGTGGCCCAGAATATACCTGGGAACGCGAAGACCAAATGGAACTCAAATATCCCCAGTTGTTCGAAAACAATGCAACTACTACTGAGGCAGAAGCTACTACAGAATTTCGGGAAGAAATTCCAAATCAACGGGGGGGAATGATGTGACACCCCAGGAGAACCAGTAAACGATAACTTGCCTAGCTTCCTCAGTAACCGCATGCTAAATTTCGGGATGATATTTCTTTCAAGTTGGGGATAATGTGACAACTCGAGTTTCCAAGATTTCCATATTCGCATTTAGTGCATGTTAATTTTTTTTAATTATTGTTTATGTGGTTTGTTACATGACTCGTTGTTTCACAACGCTTACAATTGTAATACGTTATATCGTACTTCGATTGATATTTTATACTTGGGATCCATCATATTTATTATATGTGATTGTATGTTAATAAGGTTTGTATTAATTAACATGTTAAATAAAGTTGGAACTCACTGAGAACAAGTACTCATGAAATCACCCAAGTGGTGAAAACACTTTAAGTGTTTCCGTCCACTGATGGCCAACGAAATCAGAAGACGGGCCTTGGCCCAGTGTGGGTTGAGATATTTTATATATAGTCATTTTATAAACAATCTTCTCAGAGAAGTTTCACATTTACCAAACCATATCTTATCATAATTGTTTCTCTCTCTATCTCTGAAACCCAACAACAGGAAGCCAAACCTCTGTTTAATCCTTGGTTAGTGATCTTCATGTTCAGTTGTTTAAGATGCTTATTGTATGATTTTAGAGGTTTAATCATTATTTATATATGTGATTATGTGATCTATCATTGTGTGCTTGCTAGATAATTATTATCAATGAACTGTCTGAATATTGGATGTTTGGATCAACAGTGGGTATATGTTATGAATGATAAACTGATGGAATTATGTTCTAGATTTCACAATGATTTGGTAGTGTATTTGTTACATATCATAATTTGATGGAATGATTTCAATTATAACAGATCAGGTAACGATTAGATGAGTTTTTTGTTACTGGGTTTAACTTACAGAGAGTGTTGGAGAAGATGATAACTGGACGAAATCACCCACAACCGTTTAAAGTGGACGAAATCACATAAGTGATTTCGGCCCACATATGTGTTTTCGGCCCAGATCAGATTCGGCCCAAGTTGGATTTCGAACATAAGGGTGTTTTCGGCAACAATAAGGGATTTCGGCACTTAGGGTGTTTTCGGCCCAAGTTGGTTTTCGGCCAAAGGGTGTTTTCGGCACTTTTGTTTTTTGGCAACAAGCTACTGTTAATAATTAATGTTATTAATTATGTTATTTAGCTTAACTAATCATTGGAATAACTCAGTTAGTTTATTTAACCTTGTTAAATATGTAAGTTTATAACTTCATCATTTGAGAACACTGTTAGTTGACAAATTCTGTTAAGTTGTTAACTGGGTTAACTGACTTACTCTGTTTATTTATTATTCCAATGAAGTGGATTAATTATATTATTCCATGAAATCTGTTAACTTTATTCACTCAGTTAACTTGCTAGTTCTGCTAGATGCCAACTCTGTTAAATGTATGGATGCAATTAACTGTTTATGTTGTATGATTAACTGCCAAACACACTTTGTGATATTACTGTGAGGATAGTTACATGTGAAATATTACGAACGTGAACTGATTTAATATACGTGCACTATAGGACTTGACTGATTAATTGTGAGCACTTAACTTAGCATACCGAGCAAACAAGGTGAGTTCACACTCTTACCAAGGCATGGGATTACCGGGGTTGGGAATGGGATTGAAGGAATGGATTTGTACTTACACTGTTACTAGACTATATACCATCGTCCTCGGATGCGCAGGACACATACGTAAAACCTACGTATACTTGTACACATCACTGTCCTCGGTTGTGAAGGGCACTTACGTAAAACCTACGTAAACTTATATTCATTACTGTCCTCGGTTGTGAAGGACACTTACGTAAAACCTACGTAAACCCCCGCGTACCCCTGTCCTCGGTTGTGAAGGACACTTACGTAAAACCTACGTAAACTTTGTACGTACTACTGTTCTCGGTAAGAAGAACACTTATGGTTGCAAATAGTCTAGTGTATATGCAAACATGGGAAGCCCCCACTAATAGAACATACTATCGGCCCAGTATAGCCGCACGTTACGAAACGAACTTGCATTTACTAACTTACTTACTGTGAACTCGCTCAACTAGTTGTTGACTTTCTGTTACATGCCTTGCAGGACCTTAGGTACTTTTGGAGCTTGCACGGGAGGCTCAGTCGTTGTGGACATGGATCGTGAATGTGTTGTTAAACATTATGACATTTTGTACTTAAACTTATGTTGGGTTTTACCTTATTGCTTCCGCTACACACATGTTTATATTTGATTTTGGAAACACCTATCGTATTGATGAATGACTTTTACTATATACTTATGTTCAATATGATTGGTGGCTTGATCCTGGTCTTGTCATGCCTCCAAGCGGTGGTACTCCGCGTGTGGATTTTGGGGGTGTGACAGATGTGACACCCCAGGAAAACCAGTAAACTACACAACACAACTAGCTTCCTCAGTAACCACGTGCTAAATTTTGGGACGAAATTTCTTTCAAGTTGGGGATAATGTGACAACCCGAGTTTTCAAGGTCTTTCCTCGCAACTGTTCTTGTTTCTACACTTTGTTAATTATTGAAAATTGATGGTTAGTGTTGTTTAAGTGTTGAATACGGAATTATTTGTGAAATGTGTGATGTAAAAGATATATATATATTTAGATTTTCATGTACCTGACGAAATCCAAAGGGATTTCGCCCCTAGCATGCTCGACAAAAACCCAAGGGGTTTTCACCTTAGCCACTCGACCAAATCACTTGATTTCGCCGGCCCAGTTCTCACCAAAGCCCAGTTAGGGCCCAACATCGTATTAGTTACGTATTTTAGCATACTAGGTTGCGTACATTGTCACACCACGACCACGTAAAACAACAAAGCGTGGCGAAAACGTCGGTGAGTGTTGTAACAGAATTATTGTTTCATAACCATGGATACAAAAAGTGTTTCATTTTATTGATAATATTAAACATTAACATTGTTTCAACACTTAACAAACAACTTTTATATCGACTATCATTGTTTTATGTCACTAAGGCCTCGTCCAGATCCTATGTGACGCATGCATCCTAGAACGTCATTCATGCAACAACACCTGAGACATATGTAAAAACAAAGTCAGCAAAGAAATGCTGGCGAGTACATAGGTTTTGTAAGAGTATCAGAATCATGGCTTGTTTACATATATTGCAATACCTCGAAGACCTTGTTTTTAAAAGTGTATAATATTGCAACATGATTAACCAACTCAAATCATGATGGTTATAATTTATAAAATTTTGTAGCCATGATTCTTAACCCAAAAGCTTTTTGTTTTAGAAAACCATCTTGTAAAACGTCTCGTATAAACTCGTTAATAAAACTTCGTATATTATTTCGAAATCATCGTTGTGTGACATCGTTTCAATATCGTTTACCCAAGTGAACTAAATAACGCCACGGTATATAATATGTTGAAAACACTTATGTATAAGAAGTACCAGCGGCGTATCTACCATGTTCTCACCACATTACACCCGTCCCGTTATCTAAACACTAGCAAAAAACCAATCGTTTACCCAAATCGTTTAACATCGTTTCCAAATCGTTTACTCGTCGTTTCCAAATCGTTTACTCGTTTAAACCATCCTCGTTTTAATTGTGAAAACTTATATATGGTCGTCTCGCTAATAACATTCAAACCTTCGTGACTCGACTACCTCGTTCCTCGCTTCACGTATTAACAAACCCCCAAAGGGTAAGTTAATAATTACAGATTCAGTTGTTACCCACAACACCCATACATAACCATGGGTATAGTGCAATAACGGGATTTGTCGGATCCTAGGGTACCATAACCTAATACTGGTCGGTTCGGCCAAAATTAATGAATGTCATTCGTTATGTAACTACAACCAACAAGTTCGTTCATATTGTCGAAATCGTTATTAGTTTAGTATAAATCGTTCTATTCGTTTTTGAAATCATCGTTTAAACCTTGAAAACATTTTGTACATATGAATCACCTCAAAACAATTGAAAACAGTAAAATAGGGGAACTATGTACTCACATGTAGTGCAAGGTATCCTCAATCAATAGTACTTCAACAAACTCGTGTAAACCAGAGAAATCAAGCAGCACCTAGTAATCGAATCACTAGTCAAACAATAGACGCCTAAATCGGAAGATCGGACAGAATGAGGTCTTGTAAACCAAATGAGTGTTGGAACTCATGTGATATGGTTTAACAAGGCCTACATCCTAAATGAAACCTAACCTAAGTGCTTTTGACCCATCGCGACCCATTAAAGTAGTTTATGCTACTTTAACGCGTCGTTCGCGTAAAACGCGTTCAGAATGCCTAACTAGCCCTATGATAGGTAAAATATGCCTTAACGGGTCTAATATTGTTGCCAAAACAGTTTAGATATCAAAAATTATGTTATATATGCTTTAAAGTAAAATTTTGGCGTAAAATGGGCATTTTGGTAATAAACCTAAGGCATATAAACTACTTATCATACAACTACTTAAACTAGGTGACCATAAGGTATAACCTCGGAAGGTTATTCCCTATGCTACTATGGTCACTAAACATGTTTGGTCGGATCCTATGATCGACCAAACGGGTCGTGTTCGAAAGTCTAAGTGGGTGTTTAGTCCGCTTGACTTACGACTCTACACAAGCACTAATCTAAAAAGTGACGAGCTAAATATGCTAGAACATGTTTAGTTAAGTTAGAAAACAGGTTTTGATATCAAAACAAACGGTTTTGATATCCTAGTGTAGTTTGGTTACAAAATACGCAAGAATACGCATTTTGGCCGAAACTACGACTCGTCACTGAGCCTAGATAACGTGGTAATCAGTAGGTATAGTCACTAGGGACTATAACCATCGTGATTACGCTCACGTTATGAAGTTCAAACGAACTTCACATTGACCATAAACTGGTCAATGCAGAAAGTCAAACGCAGTTTGACTTTAACGCTAAAACGAATGAAAAGAACGAAAGAACACTTACAACGGGTCCAAGAATGGAAGTTTTGAATCCGAATATTCTCAGGTATAAAGTGTTAAACACATCAACTTAGAGAACAAATTCAGATTTCAAAGGTGTGGGTTTTTGGGGTTGAGATCGTGGGGTATTTATAGGATTTCTAGAACCGTTAAGATCGTTCCTCGAATAACGTGCTTCAATCTTATCCATACACCTCAAGCCCATGGTTTTACAAAACCACTTGAGCCCCTAGTATTGTCCAAAACCATGTGCAATTGGGTTATGAGTGCTTAACAGCTGTTAACAGCTGGTTAATCTGGTTTTTCTGTTCTAGGAGGTCCTTATGGACCGTATGGCTGATGCCTTACGGTCCGTAAGCCTTGTATAGACCAGCCAAGTTTCAAAAATGGCAGAACAGGCCCCTGAAGCCCCAAACTTGGTTTTCGATGCATTTTTGACACGATTAATCCCCGTTAACCCCATTTCAAAGCTCTAAAATGGGAGTTAAAGTATAGAGAACTTAAAATATGCTCAAAAATATGTCGGATGTCGGTTCGTTTGGCCGTACGGTTGCGTTGTTCGGTTAATTACGACGGAAGTCGTAACGGACGCAAAAACGGTCCAAATTGCGCGACGAATGGATTTTTATCAAGCTAATCACTAAAACATAATATTTTAATGATTACATGAATTTTTGGATGTCCGGATGTATTCAGAATGTAAGTTATGCGTGACAATGCAAACTTGTGCACTTTTTGACGCTTTTAGTCCCTGAATGACCCAAGAGTTTATTTTAGCACACCGAACCCCTCAAAGCCTATTTCTAAGCTATGTAAAGGATATTTAGTGTATGTTTAACTTATGGTCATGTTCTGGAATGTTCGTTACTATACAAATCGGCATAGTTTCGCAGTTTGACATAAATAGTCCCTGTAAGCGAATTAACTTGATTTTGCCATACCAAAGCCTTCAAAACTTATTTCTAAGTTATGTAAAGGTTATTTAAGGTATGTTAAGCCTATGTCACTATTCCGGAGTGTTTTTCGCGTTATACTGACTGCGTTTAAGCACCAGTTTGCGTATAGCCTTCTAGAAAGCAATTTAAAGCTTGAAATTGGAATCGAATCAAATTGTAAAATCACCAAACACAATCACACATATAATAACACCAAAGCACATATAATAACACCAAATCACATTGTTTTATTAATAATCATCATTGTTTTACATCGAACCTCGATTACAGAACACAGTTGTCAAAGTCTCCCCTACTTCAGGAAATTACGTCCCGAAATTTTAACTAGGGGAAGCTTGTGAAAACAAATGCGGATATTTTGTCTTCATCTGGTCCTCACGTTCCCAAGTAAACTCTGGGCCACATTTGGATTCCCAGTGAACTTTGACCAATCGAATCCGTTTGTTCATCAACTGTTTGAAAGCACGGTCCACGATCTCCACGGGTTTCTCGACAAAATGCATTGTTTCATCGATTTGGATCTCGTCGAGAGGAACGTGTAGATCAGCGTCAACTAAAAACTTTCACAGATTGGACACGTGAAAAGTCGGGTGAATATTTCCAAGCCCGGGAGGTAGCTCCAATCGATAGGCAACCTTTCCAACCCTTTCCACAATCTTAAATGGTCCCACATATTGAGGTGAAAGTTTTCCTTTCTTTCCAATTCTCACCACTCCCTTCCAAGGTGACACCTTGAGTAGGACACGGTCTCCGATTTGAAATTCTAAGGGCTTGCGTCGCATATCCGCATATCTCTTTTGACGGTTTCGAGCTGTCACAAGATTATCGCGGATTTTCTTGATTTTGTCTGTTGTTTCCAGAACGAGCTCAGGTCCAGTAAGCTGAGCTTCACCGATCTCGTTCCAACAGACAGGTGAACCACATTTTCGACCGTAGAGAGCTTCGAATGACGCCATATTAATGCTAGCATGATAACTATTGTTGTAAGAGAACTCGATCAGTGGCAGATGAGAATCCCAATTACCACCAAAGTCTATCACGTATGCTCTAAGCATATCCTCCAAAGTTTGAATTGTTCTCTCAGATTGGCCATCTGTTTGGGGATGATAAGCAGTGCTTAGATTCAGTTGGGTTCCCAAAGCAGATTGCATGGCCTTCCAAAAATGAGATGAAAATCGAGCATCACGATTGGAAATGATATCTAAAGGAACACCATGTCGTGATACAATCTCGGCTACATAGATCTTGGTAAGATTCTAAGCAGAGAAATCCTCTCGGATTGGTAAGAAGTGAGCAGATTTTGTCAAACGATCAACTACAACCCAAATAACATCATGACTTTTAGATGTACGCGTAGTTTAGTGATGAGATCCATCGCAATGTTCTCCCATTTCCAAACCGGTATCTCTGGTTGTACAAGCAAACCAGAAGGTCGTTGATGTTCTGCCTTGACTTTGAGACAAGTTAGGCATTTCGACACATACAAGGCAACATCTTTCTTCATACCAGGCCACCAGATCTTAGTACGATGATCCTTGTACATTTTATCAGCACCAGGATGGACAGAATATCAAGACTTATGTGATTCGTCCATCATTAAAGTGCGAAGATCGTCTTGTTTCGGAATCCACAATCGATCCTTAAAATAGAGCAAACCATCGTCTTTCGCTTCGAACTTAAGCTCAAGTTGACGTGGTAATTCATTACCTATCAAATTTTGTGAAACACAATATTGCTGAGCTTGAAGGACATGAGATTGAAGATCAGATAGTGTTCCAACAGAATGAAGCTTGACTCGCTCCTTTCGACTAACCGCATCGGCTACAACATTCGCCTTACCAGGGTGCTACCGAATCTCGCAGTCATAATCGTTTAAGAGTTCAACCCAACGTCGTTGCCTCATGTTCAGCTCTTTCTGATTAAGAATATGCTGGAGACTTTTGTGGTCTGTGAAGACCACACACTTCGTTCCATAGAGGTAGTGTCTACAGATTTTAAGCGCGAAAACCACAGCTCCTAACTCAAGATCTTGAGTCGTGTAGTTCTTGTCGTGAACTTTCAGCTGCCTAGATGCATATGAAATAACTTTACCTCGTTGCATAAGGACGCAACCAAGGCCTAAGTTGGACGCATCGCAATAGACAACGAAATCATCGCTTCCCTCGGGCAGAGATAGAACAGGAGCATTACATAACTTCTTCTTCAGCGTTTGGAACGCTTCTTCTTGCTTGGGTCCCCACTCAAAAGGCTTGTTCTTCTGAGTCAAAGCAGTGAGTGGAACCGCAATCTTCGAGAAATTTGAAATGAATCGACGATAATAACCAGCAAGACCAAGAAAAGATCGAATCTCTGTAGGCGTCATCGGTGTATTCCAGTCCTTAATAGCAACAATCTTGGATGGATCCACATGAATACCCTGCTCATTGACTATATGACCCAGGAATTGAACTTCTTTAAGCCAGAATTCACACTTGGAGAATTTAGCAAAAAGTTGTTCCTTCTTCAGGAGTTCCAATGTTAAGCGAAGGTGTTGCTCGTTGTCGGCTCGAGATTTTGAATAAATGAGAATATCGCCGATGAAAACAATAATGAACTTGTCCAAATAAGGTTTGCAGACCCTATTCATTAAGTCCATAAAGATAGCTGGAGCATTCCTCAAACCAAAAGGCATGACAGTTAACTCGTAATGCCCATATCTTGTGCGGAAAGCAGTTTTGGGAATATCTTCTTCGAGAACACGAAGTTGATGATACCCAGAACGCAGATCGATCTTGGAAAAACATGAAGCACCCTGTAACTGGTCGAAGAGATCATCAATTCGAGGTAGGGGATATCGATTCTTGATGGTGAGCTTATTAAGCTCACGATAATCGATACACATTAGAAAAAATCCATCTTTCTTTTTCACGAAGAGGACAGGAGCTCCCCAAGGTGAAAAGCTCGGTCGGATGAATCCTTTATTAGATAACTCTTGAAGCTGTTTCGATAAGTCTTGCATCTCCGACGGTGCAAGACGATAAGGTGCTTTTACAATCGGGTTGGCATTGGGTACAAGGTTAATATGAAACTCGACTTGACGAACTGGAGGCAAACCAGGCAGTTCATCAGGAAACACCTCTGGGTAATCCTGCACAATCGGAATATCCTGAATATTCTTGCTCTTGTCTTTCTCCTCGGTGACATGTGCCAGAAAAGCAACATATCCTTTTCGCAAATAACTTTGGGCTTCCATACACGACATAAGCTTCAAACCACCTGAAGGTTTCTCGCCACGAATTTCCAAAACATCGCCAGAAGACAAAGGAATACGAACAATCTTATCAAAACAAGCCACCTCAGTGTGGTGTTTGGTTAACCAATCCATTCCAACGATAATATCGAAACTCCCAAGTTACATCGGTGTGAGGTCAATAAGAAAAAGATGGTTATCAAGGTTCAACTGACAATTACGAATAATAGAATCGAGAACAAGGGGTTTACCAGTGGCAACTTCAACAGATAAGGGTTTCGTTAGTTTAGTTCTAGGTATCGCAAGCAAAGGCTCAAATGACAATGAAACAAAACTTCTATCGGCACTAGAATCGAAAAGAATAGATGCAGGTTGATTGTTAACAGGAAACGTACCATTGACAATCTCGTTGTCAGCCCTCGCTTCGTTTGCATTCAAACTGTACGCTTGCCCACGAGGGGGTTCACATTAACATTGACGTTCGCATTCGGGTTCGTGTTAGCATTCGCGTTTGCATTCACCAGTCTCGGACAATTGTTGCGGAAGTGACCATACTCTCCACAATTAAAACATGAACCCGGTGGGAATCTTGCAGCATTCCCTTGTATCGGAGCTTGAACCTGGGCAACCTGATTCTGTCCCAAACGATAAACATTGGCCAAATGCCCAAGTTTACCACACGTCGTGCATTGCTTGCAAGCTTGTTGTGCAACGTGATGACCATTGCAACGAGCACAATGAGGTGCGGTACTAGCATATGCCTTCTTTGCAGGTGGCTGAGCCGGTGGGTTCTGCGGGTTCTGAGCAGTCTGTGCTATAACAGCAAAATTCTGAGCACCCTTTCGCTTCCTCGATTTCTTTGACGTCTCACCTTCCTTACCCTTACCCTTTTTCTTGTCCTTCCCTGAATTAGTCGCCTTCTTTTTATCACCCTTGCGGGTGAGTTTACCCTTCCTGACTTGAGTCTCAGTCAGGGTAGCAGACAACTCAATTGCTTGACGAAGGGTAGTAGGATTAACACCGGTCACAATCTCCAGAATAGAATCGGGTAGACCATCGATATATCTCTCGATTGCTTTATCCAGAGGGGTAACCATGGTGGGACACAATAGACTGAGTTCCTCAAAACGATCCGTGTACGCACGGTGTTCAGCCCTATCTTGCTTTAAATCATCAAACTCTCGCTCCAAAGCTCGAATTTCATGACGGGGATAAAACTCCTTTATCATGAGAGCCCGAAGCTCTTCCCATGTTTGTGCCAATGCCACTTCAGCACCCCTGTCGCGCATAATACCATTCCACCAGGTAACCGCTTGCTTCTCAAACACGCTCGAAGAAAATTCAACCTTACGCGCATTCGGACACTGCACATGTCTGAATGTGCTCTCGACACTCTCAAACCACTGCAGGAGCGCAGTTGCTCCTGGCGACCCAGAAAACTTAAGCGGCTTCGCAGTATTGAAATTCTTGAAATTACACGGTGCATTGTTGTTGTTATTATTATTGTTGTATATCTCGTGGACTTGGGTCACAACGCCTGGAAGCACAGCAGCCACTTGCTGCGAGACCAAGGCTGTGATTTCTTCAATAGTGAAAGATTGTGCTTCACGTCGAGGAGGCATTGTCTAACAAGGAAACAAGAGAAACGAGTGAGGTTGAAAAGCAAAAGAGGTATTGAAAATACCGTCAAAACACCAGAAAGGCGATCATTTGTTCGTTACTTCGAACAAACAAACGACACAGAGTGACTAATCAAAGTAAATAGGTCAAAATAATGTATCGCGAAGACATGCTCACCTATAAGTGAACACTCACCCCAAGAGTTCCCAGGTAAGAGTGACTGGTCCGATTATGTGGATTTGTACGAACACTCTAGCCTTAGACAGAAAACTCAGGGTACAGGCATTCACTCTTCCAGTTTGCACGTGTTCACATTACTTAGACCCAAACTTTGACGAGATTTTTGAAAACTCAAAAGGCATAAAGCCAAAAATTGAGTCAAACTGGAAGGGTTCTAAACCTTACAACAGAGGGTTCAAAACCTAGTAATCAATCATCCTAGAACAGATGATTAGTTTTCAAAGCGGATTCGAAAATTGTGTCCTCGTTGTGGTTATCACCTAAGGATAGGTGACGATTTTGTTTTAAAAAAAATTCTAAACGCAAAGTTTACTTGCGTTGGGGTCCTAAAAGTTATAGTCTAGGTCAAAGCATTACTAATAACCTAATTCCCTATAACCATTGGCTCTGATACCAACTCTTCTGTCACACCCCGACCACGTAATACAACAAAGCGTGGCGGAAACGTCAGGGAGTGTTGTAACAGAATTATCGTTTCACAACCATGGATACAAAAAGTGTTTCGTTTTATTGATAATATTAAACATTAACATTGTTTCAACACTTAACAAACAAGTTTTATATCGACTATCATTGTTTTATGTCACTAAGGCCTCGTCCAGATCCTATGTGATGCATGCATCCTAGAACGTCATTCATGCAACAACACCTGAAACATATGTAAAAAAAAAGTCAGCAAAGAAATGCAGGCGAGTACATAGGTTTTGTAAGAGTATCGGAATCATGGCTTGTTTACATATATTGCAATACCTTGAAGACCTTGTTTTTAAAAGTGTATAATATTGCAACATGATTAACCAACTCAAATCATGATGGTTATAATTTATAAAATTTCGTAGCCATGATTCTTAACCCAAAAGCTTTTTGTTTTAGAAAACCATCTTGTAAAACATCTCGTATAAACTCGTTAATAAAACTTTGTATATTATTTCGAAATCATCGTTGTGTGACATCGTTTCAATATCATTTACCCAAGTATACTAAATAACGCCACGGTATATAATATGTTGAAAACACTTATGTATAAGAAGTACCAGCGGCGTATCTACCATGTTCTCACCACATTACACCCGTCTCGTTATCTAAACACTAGCCAAAAACCAATCGTTTACCCAAATCATTTAACATCGTTTCCAAATCATTTACTCGTCATTTCCAAATCATTTCCAAATCGTTTAATCATTTAAATCATCCTCGTTTTAATTGTGAAAACTTATATATGGTCGTCTCGCTAATAACATTCAAACCTTCATGACTCGACTACCTCGTTCCTCGCTTCTCGTATTAACAAACCCCCAAAGGGTAAGTTAATAATTACAGATTCAGTCGTTACCCACAACTGTCACACCCCGACCACGTAAAACAACAAAACGTGGCGGAAACGTCAGGGGGTGTTGTAACAGAATCATTGTTTCATAACACATGGAAATTTGAATATTGTTTTATTGATTAAAAGAGTTACAATGTCTTGACAATCAAAGAAATATAACATAAATAACTAGTCTTGCATCTTTTATTGTCACTAAGGCCCAAGTCCGCCTAAGTGTATCTTGATAAATCCTATGCATCATATCCTGAAACACATGTGAAAATAGGTACGTCAGCCTAAAAATGCCTGTGAGATACATAGGTTTTGTGAAAATAGAATTCATGACTTATGTTTAAGAAAATGTTTAGTCATGAACCTTGTAATTTGCTTTGTCTTGTAAATCATTTGAAAAGTGATAAATAAACCAAATGATATATATGTATAAAAGAATAATACATGGTTAAGTAAATAACCAAGTAAAATGAGTTTATATCAGATAAGTTGTTTGTAAAACAATGTATTGTGAAAAGTATGTTATTTGTATAAAATGTTATATGTCTAAATTGAAATAATTCAAATAACGCTACGATATGTAATACCATACAAGAACTTATATATAGGAAGTACCATCGGCGTATCCACCATGCTTGTATCATATTACACATGCCTCGTTACTTAAATCACTTACTCAAACCAAACCACCAAAGTAAAATGTTTATGTATAATCAATGTCAAAATGTTTGTGTGAAAACCATGTCTAATGTCTATGTCTATTGTAAATCATGAATTGTGTATATCAATGTAAAAAATGTTTATGTCTAATGTAAATCATGAATTGTGTATATCAATGTCAAAATGTTTATGTCTAATGTAAATCATGAATTGTGTATATCAATGTCAAAATGTTTATGTCTAATGTAAATCATGAATTGTGTATATCAATTTCAAAATGTTTATGTCTATTGTAAATCATGATTTGTGTATATCAATGTCAAAATGTTTATGTCTAATGTAAATCAAGAATTGTGTATATCAATGTCAAAATGTTTATGTCTATTGTAAATCATGAATTGTGTATATCAATGTCAAAATGTTTATGTCTAATGTAAATCATGTAATGTGTATCCAAAATATCATGTATGGGAAGTGAAATATATCAACTAAACCATATGTAAAATGAACAAAAACAAGGTATTGAAGTAAAACATGGTTTAAATCAAAGTTATGTTTTGTGGAACTAATGCATGCTATACTGATATAAACATCTATGCGGTATTGTAAAAATGCATACATCCAAGCCTTGTGACTGTGGTGATAGACCCCTAAACGAATTTAAAGGTCTATCTGTGTTATGTTTATCGAATTCGGTCATTCCTTCCACCCAAACAAACCTAGGGTTTAGGAATGGGAGTTGCCAAGTCCTATGGTACCATTACCTACTAATGAGCGGCGTAGCTAATGTTAGTGAACGTATATTGTCCCATTTAAACAACCCAAATATCATACCAAAATGTAAGCATGTGAAAACAATGCACTAAGTATCTAATCAAATGAACATACATAGCGTGAAATGTAATGTAAAACAATGTACTAAGTATGCACACAATGGACATACATAGCATGAAATGTAATGTAATGTAAAACAATGTACTAAGTATGCACACAATGGACATACATAGCATGAATAGTAATGTAAAACAATGTACTAAGTATGCACACAATGGACATACATTGCATGAAATGTAATGTAAAACGATGTACTAAGTATGCAACAAAGGACATACATAGCAAAAACACAATGAAATCATGTACTATAAGTGTACTATTGAACATAACAAGCATATGATATGAAAACATGAAAGGCACGAAAGTAACAATTAGGCACATGTGTTCCACCCCAAAACAGTTTGAAAACAGTAAAAGAGGTGTCTATGTACTCACTTGAGATTGCTTAGTAGTCCTTGAGTAACAACCAAACAATGCTAGAGATCACGGATATCAAACGGCACCTAATATAGGTAACTATATTAATAAACCGGACCTAAATAGGAAGATCGGATAGAATGAGGGATCGTAAACCAAATGAGTATGAGAACTCATGTAGTATGGTTTAACAAAGCCTACATACTAAATGAAACCTAACCTAAGTGCTTACGACCCATTACGACCCGTTTAGGTAGCTTATGCTACTTTAACGCGTAAAACGAGTTCGGAACGCCTAACTAGCCCTATGATAAGTGAAATATGCCTTAACATGTCTAATATTATTGCCAAAACAGTTTAGATATCAAAAGTTATGTTACATATGCTTAATTTTAATTTTGGCGTAAAAAGGGCAGTTTGGTAATTTACCTAAGGCATATATACTACCTATCATACAACTACTCAAACGATGTGACCATAAGGTATAACCTCGGAAGGTTACTCCCTATACAACTATGGTCACCTAATGTGTTTGGTCGGATCCTAATGATCGACCAAACGGGTCAGGTTCGAAAGTATAAGCGATTGTTTAGATCGCTTACCTTACGACCCTATATAAGCACAAAACTAAAAGTGACGATCTAAGCATGTTAAAACATGCTTACCTAAGTTTAGAAAACAGGTTTGGTATCAAAACAAACGGTTTTGATACCTAAGAGTAGTTTGGTAACAAAATACGCAAACATGGTAAACACGTGTGAGTTTATACACATAAGTGGTTAGGTGACCTTAATCCCACAAACATGGTAAACCCACCTCGAACATACAAGTTCCCTCAAATGTGGCTAGGTGACCTTTATCCCACAATAAGAGTTCCCAAGTGATTCGAGTGTTGTATAAAAGGATGGTGTTTGACTTGTTTTATAAAAGGGTTTTCAATATTTCAAAATTCTAGTTTAGAAAATATTATGTACCATACATTTGCATGCATTCAAATTAATGGTACTTTAGTGAAAACAAATTTTTTTAAGGTTCTTTTTAATAAAACCCATTTTATTATAAAATCATTAATTTTTAATAACCTTTTATTAACGATTTTTAATGATCTTTTAAAGAATCAATTTTAAGCTTGTTGTTGATTATTAGTTTGTTAAGCATGCATATCAACATATCATCCAAACAACAAAAATAAACAACCACACAAGCACAACACACATATCAATAGGTGCATAACTATAGCCAACTATTTTGACCACACTTGTTAGCCGAAACAAGTGTGCCAAAAGGTCCTTCCTAAAGGGTGAATATTAACACAAATAATGTGTCGTTGAACTCCCACTTGATCCCGCATCCAAATGCTTCAAGTCTCCCTTTTGTGTTGTGATTTCTCCACTTTCTTTGAGCTTCCAAAATGTACTTTAATTTAGCTCCAAACTCCTTTGGACTTCAAAAATGTGTTTTGGTTATCGGGCTAAAATCATTTAGCTCCAAAGTCCTTTAGGCCAAAAATTAGCCAAAACCAAAACCGCATTTTTGTGTGCATCTTCTTTTACAAAAAAATATCCTAATACATTTTTCTAGTAAAATAAAATGCACCTAATCTATTTATTTTACATACCAAATGAAAATAAATAAATTACATATTTTTACACATGGAAGAACAAAAATAATTATTATTACAACCCTTTGAAATAATTAAATACTAATCACAAACAAAATCATTCAACATATTCACACAAGGTCATGGCTAGGTTATGAACACCAAAAATATATATATCCAAATATATAAAATTCAAGAAGCAAAACAGTTCCCTTTTACAACCTACAATTTTCGGTCAAGAATGAAAAACCGAAAAATGTGGGTTTTTGTGCAAACAAAATAATCATCCAAACGAAATAATTTTTCAAGATTCATTTATGCATGTAATAATATGATCTTGAAAAACAAAAGGATAACCATGGTGAAAATTTCGGCCATAGGGTTTTAACCAAACCCGAAACCCGAAAATTTCATATCCTATGAAGCATGCACTCATATAAGCGGCTCCGATGCCACTGTTGGGTTTTTTAACATGTTTATCAAAGTAATTTCATCCTTATGAAATAAAAACACAGCGGAAATTTATTATTTAAAACATGTTACTTACAAGATATAAAACCCATTTTATATGTAAAACCCAATCCTCGGATCCATATACGAACATGCATGCTATGAAAAATAAAACACAACCATAGGGTGTTTAGAATACTACCTTCCTAGGAGTAATGAGAAATGAAACGAATTATGCTTCTTGAACGGTTGCCTTCAAGTGTAGAAGACCTCAAGCTTATATACCCCAAGCCTTCCAACAAACACTTTATGTTTAGCTAGGATTTTACACTTAAAACTCACTTGAAAAATCCCTCTCTTGGAACCAACCCTTGGCCGAAATTATGAGAGAAGAGTATGGAGTTTTGTGCACTTGAAAATCAAACTTGAAAAACCCTTATGCACAACCTTATGTTGGCCGATTTCTAGAGAGAAATCTCTAGTGTTTTTCAAGTCATCCAAGTCTTGCACTTTCTTGCATTTGTTATCTAAGTATTTATAGAACCATGAGAGAGAATTGCCACCCACCTTGACCAATCATGTGCCAACTTACACATGCAAGTGCATGAAATATGATTGGCCAAAATCTTTATGGAACACCACCCAATGAAAACACATGCAAGTGCATGTATCATTATTGGACCAACAATTTTTGGGAAGACCCCATGGGGGGTGGCGGCCTAGCTTTATTTTTTTTTTTAAATTCAATTTTTTTATAAAATTTAAGTCTTGTTTATTTTATACCTTTTATAAAATATAACATAATATGTTCACAAGACTTTATACAACTTTTATAAAGTTATTTAACTCATTAAATAACAAAATAAAATATTCTCTCAAAATAAATTAGCCATATAATTTATTGGTTTGTCAAGTGCAATTATTTAGAAAACCAATTTCTAAATATTGTAAGTGTTAATATTTATTTGTTTGATCATATCATAAATAAATATTGTAAGTGTTTGTGTCACACCCCCAAAATACCACATGCGGAAATACCGCGGGGCGTGTGACGTACCAGGATCTTAGCCACCAATCACATTGAAATCATTGGAATATGTAAATAAAACTTTCATCGATTCACAATAATATTTACAATGTTACATTATATTTTATACTGTACAGTGGAAGCATAAATCATTCGTTAAGGGTTGTATAGTGATTCCATGTATCTCGACCCATGACCACTCCAGCTTCCCAGACAGCAGGTCACAATGATATGCACCTAAAGGCCTGCAAGGCATGTAACAACAAATCAACAACAAAGTTGAGCGAGTTCACAGTTGGGTGTTCGTTTTAAGTTGTTTTCGAAAACATAGGTTGTCTTTAGTTGGATTACTAGCCGTGGGGGTTACCCCATAGTTGAAAACGTGTTTTGTTTAATCCCGTTTACTCTGGCTATCTAGCCCTGGGGGCTACCCCGTGTATATACTACTAGACTCGTTACCATATCGACCACTGACTGAAGTAAGTTGGTGCCCTAGCGTCAATGTCTATCTTCATTGACGTGCCAAGATCCATTAGTTCACGCCCGTCCTCTGCGGCACGGTGTGAGGCTTGTCAAACCTAAATAGCGCTATCTAACTAATGACCCGCTCACCATTGGCCCGGCGATTAAGTCGATATAAAAGGAGGGACTTCATGATAGAGAGTTTTGGTCTAGTATCCGTGTTGTCACCCTTCAGTGAAGAGGGTGTGTACGTAATCCCCAAACCAGGAGATTACACAGGTTCCGATTAAATTCTTATCACGTGTTGTCACCCTTCAATAAAGAGGGTGTGTACGTGTCCCAAACCAGGAGATCACGCAGTTTCAGTTTAAATCCTTTACCCATTCCCAACCCTTGGGAATCCCATGCCTTGTAGAAAGTGTGAACTCACCTTAGTTTTGCTCGGTATGACTAGTTTCTTGTTTAACGGTTGATCAAACACACCCTGACATTGGTACTAGTAACAATCAGTATCGAGTGCCCATACACTAGATATTTCACATACAATAACTCATGTATTCCTAATTTACTTATCACACAGTCAAAGTACATGTATCACACACATTTAATCCTAATCAAACTAGTCAATCTATCAATCCAATATTGCCAAGAAATCACTTTAGTATGCATTCTACTACTGAGTAAATTTGTTTCATGGTTCAATGCTTGCAAACATACACTAATTAGTCTTTTCCACACACAAGTATGTAACCCAAATCAGGTAAATGATTCATTTAGCATAGGTGTGACCTACTGAAATCCCTCGGCCCAATATTCTACAATTCCATGCAGTATAACCCAAGGATAATGAGTTATCGGATCATGCGGCTGCCCTGAATCAGCATGCGGCCCACACGGCTCAGGCCCAATGAATTGCACAGCCTACTACGAGTGTACAGCCCAACTAATAAAACCTATTTCTTTAAACTACCTCTATCCCATTTGATCCTTATGAAACATCATGTATTGTTTATTCAGGCTAACACAAATCATGATCATCACAGTGGAGTTTTACAAGTACACATAACTATCTTCATTTATATCATAATTCATTTAATATGCGGCATACAGTTTATACTCATAATTATATCCATCATCGATCATTCAAGTACACATTCTAGCAACAGTTTCGACATGAAATCATATTCAAGCTTCCATCATTTACATAATCATATACATATGCTAATCATTACAGTTTCATAAGAATATAGTTATATATATATATATTTAACCTCGGTGCCTACCACATGCCCATACATAACCTTTATTAGTTCTCAAAACCTTATCTAAATTCATACATAGGTGTTGTCCACCGATTATGATCCAACAAAAGAAATAGAATCTGACAATTTGTAGAGCACATGTGCGGCCCACTCAACTGACCGGCAACTATGACATCAGTGTTCGAAACCAATTAATTATTAACAAGCAATCCTACTTTATACTTTATCATGCAACCCATGTTTAGCAAGGAATATAATCATGTTAATTTAAAGCATATACTAACCGAAATCTTGACCTGATTCAGACTTTGACAGAATGGGATGTTGCGTTCGTGGGGTGGGGGGTTTCTTCAGTTGTCGCACGTATGATTAAGGAATAGGGTTTGTGAGTTTAACAATTAATCAATAACCTTCCTACGTATACATAATAATGCATGTTTAAAGCGGTTCCATATTCTTAGCCGATAATGGGCTCAAGCCCAAGTAATGCATGTTTTATAACTAGCCTAGATGTATAAGAAGAAAAGGGATTGGGGCGGTTCACATATGTGGCCGAGATAGCTCAAGCCCAATTAAAATAGCTACTAAATTCACCTAATCAAAGTATGGCCTTCGGCCCAATCATAACAACTAGTACCCGTCCCAGTTCATTTATGTGTTTGTTAAACATAATTGCGGTGTAAGTTTCGGCCCAAGTATAATGTGTATTAATCTAATTCTAGCAAGTTTCATACTAGCACAAAACGTTCAGCACAAGAAAGAAATGAATAACGAGAGATTTGGATCACAGGATTACACGACACTGACCTCCAAAGTTTGGGTTGTCACATCATCCCCAACTTGAAAGAAATTTTGTCCCGAAATTTAGCACGTTGGTCACTGAGGAAGCTAGTTAAGTTGCGTTGTTTCCTGGTTTGGTTTTTCCTGGGGTGTCACATCATCCCCCCGTTGATTTGGAATTTCGTCCCGAAATTCTGCAGTAGCTTCAGCCTCAGTATTGATTCCATTGTTCTCGAACAATGGGGATTTGTGTGTTTCATTTGGTTTTCTCGTTCCCAGGTAACCTCTGGGCCACGATGGGAGTTCCAACGAACTCGAACAATAGGTATCCTGATGCGTTTGAGAATCTTGACCTCCTGGTCCAAGATTTCCACTGACTCTTCGATAAATCACAACTGACCGTTGATGGTGAGCTCCTTGAAAGGAACTGTGAGGGTTTCATCTGACAGACACTTCTTCAGATTCGACCCACGGAATACGTTGTGAACTCTACTGAGTTCTTCGGGTAGATTCAATCTGTAGGCCACCTTGCCAATTCTCTCCCTGTGATTTCGAAAGGTTCAACATATCGCGGTTTGAGTTTTGTCTCATATACCAAAACGAAGTATACCTTCCTAAGGTGAGACTTTAGGTAGTACTCGATCCCCACTGACGCTTATAAGTGTTAATATTTATTTGTTTGATCAAGTCATAAATAAATATTGTAAGTGTTTATCTAGCTTGTATTTGGGTATGACTCGACTTGGATCATAACGTACTAGCCACATCAATTTAATATGTGTCTTGGGCATACAGAGTCCAACAGTGGGTAGGACAGCAGTTCGATCGGATGGTAATCCGATCGGACAGCTGGTCGTGCGAGTGGTAGTCCATTCGGACGGTCGTCCGATCGGATGGCCGTTTGAGTGGATTGTTTCTTCCTTTGGGAAGGATGTGTTTGTGTATGGTGGCTTTACTTTTGAAGTTTTTGTTGTAGTATTTTGAAAACATTGAAGCATCTCTACCTTTCAGGTCGGTCGATCGAACGGTCGTTCGATCGACGGCAACCCGATTGGTTGGGCACTTTAGTGTGAACGAGTTCACAGCAGGTTGTCATGCGATTGGACGGTTGTTCGATCGGGTGGCATCCTTTGTGCATTGAACATGTTGAAAATTGTTTAAGTGTTGAAGTCTCGAAACATCACATAGTCGGATGGTCGGTCGATCGAGTGGTAGCTCGATTGGACGTCAATCCGTTCGGTGTTCCAAAACTCTTGGGAGTTGATTTGAAAATTAGGTGGGACCAAGGTGCAAGTCGTTTGGATTGGCCAGTCGTTCGGATTGGCTGTTCGATCGGACAGCAGTCCAATCGGGCGGCACTCCGTCCTGGTCGACCTGTTCGTCTTACACTTGGTTGTTTTGATTGTTTATCATTTTATCGAGAAGTTTTGATAACGTGCTAAGCAACATAAACCTCATCAATACTTGGTACTCCTGATTGGACAGGAATCGCCCAAATCCGACTAGTTAACTGTTCGAGATGGTGTTCCATGTTTAACCCGAAATCGGTAGTCTCGTGGATACAATCCGGGTCTTGCGTCAACACAACCACAAGAATGAGTAGTAAGTTGGCACAAGCTCCGATTCTATCGGTTTTGCATGCATTGAGTGTAAAAGAGTTGAAAGAAAGTTGAAAACCGTCTTTCGATCCTCTTCGTAGTGAATATGTTTAGATCTATGAAAGATCCTTGTTTGTTTATGTGGAAATCGGTTAGATCTAAGTTATTCTTGGTGGATTGAGGCCAAAACATGAAGTTCTTCAAGAACACATGATGACGTCATCCTAGAACACCTTGAATCTTGATGATTTCACGGTTAAAAGTTAAGATTTGGAAGAGAGAAAGGTGTAGGAGTGCGTGTAGATTAAGGAAGTACAAGTTTTAGGACGAGATCTTACCGGAATCACGAGAAATCGAAGAAAAGGCAAGGTTAAGCGCTGGGCGGACGTCAGTTGCCAAAAGTGGAAAGTATGATGGTGACAAGGGTTATTTATGGGGTTACCCAAAGTGGAAAGGAATGGAGAGGGGCTGGTCGTTCGGTTAGGCAGTCCGATCGGACAGCTGGTCGATCAATCGAGTGGTTGTTCGATCGGTCGGTCTCCTGGTCGATCGGCCACCTGATTCGTGTGTTCGGTGTGACGAATCTTGTCGTTTCGATTGCGATTGTGAACGTTGCAATGTAATAAGGTTTCCTAGTCAAATTACTTTTAATCCCAACTACTATATCAACATACAAGCATCCTTATTTCGTATTCGTTTAGCGTTTGCGATTCGATTACGATTGAGTTTCGAATGCGTTTCGATTGATTACCACACATAATATAAATAAACGTGCACAAGTAACACATAAGGCACACACACGTATAACAGTAAACAAAATGCATAATTCAAGTTGCGAGTGCGATTGCGATAGCGATAAAGCAATAAAACATGCGATAAATAGCGATTACTATGCGATTATTAATAGATACTCCACATAATACAACTAAAGCGAAAACAAAATAGGCTAACTACGAGTCAAAGAAGTCAAAACAGGAATTGAGGAAGGAGAGACATATCACAATTAGCAATCTTTTCTTCCTTTGACTTCAATCTTGACTTTGACTTTGACTTTCAAAACACGGGGTGTTACACTTGCATTTCTGAAGGTGCAAGTCGATAAGGTGCTTTGGCTATAGGCGTGGCTCCTGGAACCAAGTCAATGTGGAACTCGCCTTGTCGTTGAGGCGGTAATCCTGGCAAGTCTTCGGGGTAAACATCAGGATATTCCCTTACCACATGGATATCTTCGAGCTTCGGTTCTTCAGCTTCTTTGTCAATAACGTGAGCCAAGAAGGCAACACATCCTTTCTGTAAAATCTTCCATGCCTTCAAACAACTGATATTCCGTAGAGGCATATCATGCTTCTCCCCATGAATCATGATCATCTCTTCATTCGCCAATGGGATACGGATAATCTTCTCATGGGATACAATCTCAGCTCGGTTACTCGACAACCAATCCAGCCCAACCACGACGTCGAAGCTTCTCAACACAACTGGCAGAAAATCTAGCGTACACTCACGCTGTTCAAGCTCTATCACACAGCCTCTAATTACTTCCTTAGTCTCTACTAGCCTCCCATTAGCTAGTTCTATCGAGTACGGGATATCTAACTTACTTACAACTAACCCAAGTATATTCTTAAACTCTAGAGATACGAAGCTATAGTCGGTTCTAGTATCAAATAGCACAGGTGCATAGTGTTGATTAATAGGAACGTACCAGTGACTACGTTCGGATTCTGGCGTGCTTCGGTAGCTCCAACGTTGAACATTCTTTCGCTTGGCTGTTCGTTGTTAGGGCAATACTTCCTGAAATGCCTTACATCGCCGCAGTTAAAACACCTTTGTCCACGTCCTTGATCGTCTCCATTTACGCCTTGATAGTTGTTGTTGTCGTTGTTTCCTCCGAGATTTCAGCTACCATCTTAACCTTCGTTTCCACGTTCAGTATCTTGCCTACACGTCTCCTTAACATGCCCTACTTTGCCACAGTTATCACATTTTCCATACATGCATAGCCCGGTATGATGACGTCGGAAATTGTCGCACTTATGTAGTTTACCCATGTACCTTTTTCCCTTTTTGGCATTTTTGTTGTGTGTATTCGCCCGAGCACCTTCTTGGAAATCAGTGAGCTTCCTTTTGTTCTTTCCAGATGGCTCCACCTGAATTTCCTTCTTCTCGTTAGGGGTCGAAAGTTTTCCCAATCTAAGTGCTTCCTTAGTGAGCGTCACACTCAAGTTACTCGCATCGATAGTTGTTGGAGGTGTTGATGCCGTCGTCAAGCTCAGAATCTGAGGCGCCAATCCCTAGACGAATCGTCCTATCCTCTTAAACTCTGGTTCCACTAGGTATGGAACAACTAGCGACAAATCGTGAAGTTTCTGCACATATTCCACCAACTTTGGACCTTCCATCCTCAGGTTCCAGAATTCGATTTCCAGCTTCTGGACCTCCATCTGAGAACAATACTCCTTACGCATCAATTCTTTCAACTCATCCCATGTCAAAGCATACGCAGCAGCCTCGCCCATTGTATGAACCCGAAGGTTCCACCGTGACAGGGTCTCGTCTTTGTTGGTGCATATGTCTGTCGACTTCGTCTTGTATCGAGTCTTGTGTCTAGATAGATAGAATGGAGCTCAATAGGCTAGAAAACAGGATGTTAGAGTTGTGGGACCATTTCGCACGAAATGAGATTTAGCCATTTCGTACGAAATGGGCATTGGCCATTTTGCACGAAATGAACCATATCCATTCCGTGCGAAATGCAACCTCTATAAATACCTGTTCTTATGGGTCATTTTTCGAGTATATATCATGGCTAATATTCTGCTTTTGATTATGATCAGGATACCGGATCAGGATATTGGTAACATCCTGGTTCGATATCCCGGTATTAACTGAATTGATCACGTGCAGATTAAGAGTTACAAGTCTCCAACGTTCAAGAAGACTTCTTCCCCTAAGACTCGGGCAAATCAGTTGGAGTAGAGACGTTGATCCCGAAAGACCAGGACTACAACGGTTACTTGGGAATATTCGGGGCATCTCGGTTTATTAGGAAAGTTAGTTGTTTTCGGTTAGCTATAAATAGTATGATCGGATCAAGTTATGGCACTCACTTCACTCGCACACTTTACTCTCTAGCTACTAGCAATCACTACACACAAACACTTGTACTCGAATTACCTTGTAACACCTAGTTGATCCGCATCACATCCTGCACTGTATCCTGATATTTGAAGCAATAGAAGAACAAGGCAGCTGTGATTGTCAGCTCCCGAGGTTTTATGCCGGCGATCTAGATTGATCAAGGGCTTTCCTCGTATATCTCGTGTCACCCCTGTACATTTTTTGCTCATTGTTTGTGTTATGGGTGAAATTCTGAGCGCATATCCTGACTTTGTATCTTGATTTTCTATATGATCAGGATACTAGATCAGGATACCGGACCAGGATATTGGTAACATCCTGAGGCAGTATCCTGACTATTACTAACAATTTGCTTGTATACGTTGGCTACAAGGGACTACTGTTCATGAAGACCAAGTCATCCTGAAGACCCGCTCAAATTGGTTAGGATAAGGACGTTGATGGCGGAAAAATAGCTCTTGTAACGGTCAGTATTGAAGATTGGTGTGTTTTTTGGAAAGTTACGAAGATTGGTCAAAGATATTAATGTTGTAACGGTTATGGAAGCTTAAATCCCAGAGTTATAGTTAGTAAGCGCGTAGAAACAGCCTGGCAACGTTCAGAAAGGAAATAATCTCAGTATCCTGGATTTTTAGCATAATATCCCGGATTTTTAGCATAGTTAGTTATTTCCTTTTACTATATAAAGGAATGCACGGATCATAGGAACACACAACTTTCACACACACAATTTCTCGTACACTTTTGCTCTCTACCACCTGTAACCACTCACAAACACTCACACTTGTACTCGAATCGCATTGTAACACTTAGTCGATCCGTATCATATCCTGCATTGTATCCTGTTATTCAAGAAATAAGAAGAACAAGGCAGCCAACGATTGTCGGCTCCCGAGGTTTTATGCCGGAGATCTAGATTGATCAAGGGCTTTCCTCGTACATCACTTGTCAACCTTTACATTTTCGCTCATTGTTTGATCATAAATACAACTCTATATCTTGAGCTGTATCCTGAAACTGTTTTAGCGAACAACCTAACCAACATATTTTTCACAAAGTATCACTAGCACACTACCTCACAAAACTAATTTGATCACTTAATTGCTTAGGTAATTTTTGACCAAAACAATTTGGCGCCCACCGTGGGGCAAGTGGTGCTATTTCTATTAAAATCTTTTGTTAAATCATTAATCGGTTTTATATTTTCAAAACTTTTTGCTACACTATTTTCAATGGCCTCGAGATCAAACATGAGCTCTTCCACCGTGTCTGCTACAACCTCTGCAACAATTGGTTCGATGCTTCCACCACCCCCTTCGAGAACCCAAGCCTCTTCACTGCCTCAAGATGTTATCCCCGCTCGCAACATTCAGGGATCTGCTCCGGTTTTGGCCTCTAATGATAAAATTCTAACTTTATTTGGTAGTGTACAGGAACAAATGAGGCAGCAGGAGACCAACCAAATGCTGATAAGAGAGATACAACTCTTGTAATCCAGCTCAAGCAGGCCCGCTGAGGATACTGTCACCCCCTTGCAACCAAGAGCTTTAAACTTCAATTCTACATTATATACTAAGGATAACAGGGGGAATATTGTGCCTAGCCATTCTCAGAGTCATATTCCTAAAATACCCTCTTCGGTCACGGTGTCAACTATGAGAAATCCAGGATATGCTCCAGGATGTGCTCCAGGATATGCCCAGAATCACCAAGCTGGTAACTTGTCTGTTAACACTAGTATCCCTGTTACTAATAATCTTGGATCATTTCAGGATGCAGGCGTGACATCAGCGATAACCAGAGAGCTTCAAAAGTTGAAGGATATGATATCAAGTGTGCCTGGAAGAGTGCAGCCTATACCGGAAGTATCCCGGGATAATCACAACATATCCCGCTTTGCTCACCCCATTTGTGATGCAGAAATCCCAAATAGATTCCAGACTCCTAACATGAAGTTGTATGATGGGACGACGGATCCTGAGGAGCATATTGCCCAGTATAGGGAGAGGATGGAGATTAACCCTATCCCGCCAGAACTTAAGGAAGCATGCTTGTGCAAGGGCTTCGGCTCTACTCTAACAGGATCAGCCTTGAAACGGCTTCTAAATGTTCCACCTTATTCAATTACATCATTTGCTCATTTGGTTAATTTGTTTAATAGTCGGTTTTCTTATAGTAGAAGCTTTGAAAAACTAACAAGTGACCTCTACAGGATAACACAGGGGCCTCAAGAATCCCTAAGGGATTATGTGAACAAATTCAGCAGGGAATCCTTGGATATCCCACACCTTGATGTTGCTACAGCAGTCCAAGCATTCAAGATGGGACTACAAAAGGATTCCCAGTTTTATTAGGATCTTGTGATGAATCCTTGCAGGAACTTGGACGAAGCTCGAAACAGGGCCTTGAGATATATCAGGCTGGAAGATGATAAGAAAATGCAAGAGAGGATGAATGCATCCTCAACATATGAACCAACTAACAGGAAGTCAGAATCCTCATACAAACCATATCGTTCTAAGCCATATGACAGGAATGATAGCAAAAAAGTGAACGCTGTTCAAAATGAGGATCCTGAGGAGTATCCTGAATTGTCAGAATATTGTTTTTCTGTTAATATACCTGAACTAATGTATGCTATGCAGGGTTTGGGAGATAAAGCCAGGTTGCCTCGGAAGAATCAACAAAAAACTGATTGGAAGGATAAGTCCAAATGGTGCACCTTCCATGAGGATTTCGGACATGTTACTGAGGATTGCATTGCCCTGAGGAAAGAAATAAGCTACCTACTAAGCAAAGGACACCTGAAGGATCTTCTGGGCACAAAGAAGAATAAGGGTCAGGATATTGAGAAGGATCCTGAACGAGCAGCATCACCTCCCGCCGACGCCAAGATAATTAACCTTATCTCAGGAGGGTCCGATATCTGCGGAACTTCTTATTCTGCAGCCAAAAGACATGCAAAGGAGGCTAAGGCCGAAAGGGGGAATAAACCAACCAGGATATCGACCCTCACGACTGATAAAATGATCACGTTCGATAGTGATGACAGGGATACTGTACAGGATCCTCATCATAATGCTCTGGTAATAACTTTATATGTTGCTAATCACTTTGTACGCAGGATACTGGTGGATAATGGCAGCTCAGTCAACATCATCCAATTGGAAACCTTGAAGAGAATGAACATCCCCGAGATAGAGATTACCTCAAAGTCCACTATGCTTGTAAGGTTTAGTGGAGAAGCAAAGAATACCGTAGGGGAGATAAAGTTGCCCGTGTATGTTGAAGGGGTCAACTCAATACAACGCTTCTGTGTCATGGACTCCGTATCCTGCTATAATATTATATTGGGCAGGCCATGGATTCACGATATGAAAGTTGTACCTTCCACTTATCATCAATGTATCAAGATCCCTACCCCTTGGGGAGTAGTTAAGGTGGAAAGTGATCAACAGGAAGCGAAGGAGTGTTATTCTTCTTCGATGAAATCCTCAACAAAGCCTAGTGCAGCATAGCAATTAAAGATGCGGGCCCAAGATATCGTGGAGGCTTCAGAGCAGGATGTAAAGAAAATCATCCTGGATCAGGATAATCCAAATATCTCGGTGCTCGTTGGAGCCAATATCCCTCAGGATATTGAAAATCAGTTAACTAACTTTTTGAAATTCAGGATGTCAACATTCGCATGGAAGCATGAGGATATGACAGGTATTTCTAAGGATATTATAACTCACAAGCTTGGAATTGATAGGTCTTTCAAGCCTATCCATCAAAAGAGAAGGAAGTTTTCTCCAGAACGAAACATAATTATTCAAGAAGAGGTTGAAATACTATTGAAGTCCAAAATGATCAGGGAAGTCAAATTTCCCAAGTGGCTAGCAAATGTGGTCGTGGTTCAAAAGAAGAATGGGAAATGGAGAGTTTGTGTAGATTACACAGACTTAAACAAAGCATGTCCTAAAGACCCATTCCATCTGCCTCATATAGACTCAATGGTGGATGCCGCTGCCGGTCATGAAATGTTAACCTTCATTGATGCATCCTCGGGATTCCAGCAGATCCAAATGGAACCTTCAGACTAGGAGGATACTGCTTTCATGACACCAACAGGTATTTACTGTTATACTGCTATGCCGTTTGGTTTAAAAAATGCAGGTGCAACGTACCAGAGATTGGTGAACATGATGTTTAAAGACAAACCGGGGGACACCATGGAGGTGTACATTGACGATATGGTAGTCAAATCCAAGAAGGCTGAGGATCATCTCCAGGATATTAAAGGAGCATTTGATATCCTGGACCAGTATAATATGAAACTAAATCCTGCCAAGTGCCATGTTAGAGTGGGGGCAGGAAAGTTTTTAGGATACATGGTGACTAAAAGGGGGATAGAAGCAAGCCCGGAGCAGATTAAAGCTATCTTGGATATCAAGTCACCTTCAAATATGAAAGATGTTCAAAGATTAACAGGACGAGTAGCAGCATTAAACAGATTTATATCATGATCCTCAGAAAAATGCAAGGTATTCTACGATATCCTAAAGAAGAATAAGAGGTTCGAGTGGGGAGAAAAGCATGAAGCAGCCCTACAGGAATTAAAGCAATATCTTTCAACCGCAACTCTATTAATGAAGCCTGAGGATGGTGAACTGTTATCCCTATATCTCGCAGTATCAGGGAACGCAGTAAGTGATGTCCTTGTAAAGGATCATGAAGGTCAGCAGTATCCTGTCTATTACGTTAGTAAAAGTTTATTAGATGCTGAAACTAGATATTCTCATCTAGAAAAAATGATATTAGCCCTAGTTATGGCATCAACTAAGCTTAGACATTATTTTGAGACACATAGGATTCATGTTAAAACTAATTATCCTATTAAGAATGTGCTTAGGAAACCTGAGATGTCGGGTAGAATGGCTAAGTGGTCAGTAAAATTAAGTGCCTATGATCTAGTATATGAACCTAGAAATGCCATAAAGTCTCAGGCTTTAGCTGACTTTGTGGTTGATTTCAGTAGTGATATTCAAAACGATGTAGACCTAGAAGTGCAACAACTCGGAGAAAATATAGAATCTTGGACACTATATACTACTACTAAAATCGCCACAGGGGGACATATTACCCCAGGCCATTAGATGTGAGTTTCCTGCCACTAATAATGAAGCAGAATATGAAGCTCTGATAGCAGGATTAGAATTAGCTAAAAGTATGAATATTAGATATTTACAAGTATATGTTGATTCCCTGTTGGTTACTAACCATTTCAATGGATCTTATGTAGTAAAAGGCGAAAAGTTAGCTGAATATCTTGAAATTGTTAAAAAAATTAGCAAGATATTTTGAAATTTTTATACTTGAACAGGTACCAAGAGAAAAGAATGCTGAAGCTGACGCTCTAGCAAACTTAGGATCTACTGTCAGGATACCAGAGGGAACATAGATACTAATAATGCACATCTTGTATCCTGCAATGGAACATTTCAAATCTCAGGATAAAGAAGTAGCATGTATCCAGGATCCTGGTGATGGATATCCTGAGAAGGATCCTAAATCCTGGATGACTCCAATTGTGAAGTATCTTCAAGAAGGAGATGTCCCAAAGGATGCAAATCCTAAGGCTTTTAGGATGAAGGTATCTCGTTTTACTATTATAAATAATATTTTGTATAAGAAATCCCTTGCAGGTCCGTACCTAAGGTGCTTGGAAGATCCTGAAACCAAGGAGGTACTTCAGGATATACACGAAGGAGACTGTGCAACCATACTGGGGGCAGATCTCTATTCTCGAAGGTGTTGAGAACAGGATATTACTGGCCGACCATGAGAAAGGATGCCGCGGAGTATGCTCAGAAATGCGATGCATGTCAAAGACACGGCAACATCTTGCATCAGCCTGCAGAACCATTATATCCTATCATATCCCCTTGGCCGTTTATGAAATGGGGAATGGACATAGTGGGAAAACTTCCAAAGGCTCTAGGAGGAAAGGTTTTTATGCTGGAAATGACAGATTATTTCTCCAAGTGGGTCGAAGCCAAGGCCTTCGTTCAAGTCAGGGACCAAGAAGTGGTATCCTTCATAAAAAGGAATATCCTGACCAGATTTGGGGTACCAGCTGAGATAGTTTGTGACAATGGCTCTCAGTTAATCAGCAAAAGAACTACTGATTTTTACAAAAGTTGGGGAATTAAAATGATCACATCTACATCGGTACATCCTCAAGCGAATGGACAAGAAGAATCCTCAAACAAGATAATCGTCAACAATTTAAAGAAGAGGTTAGGTGCCAAAAAAGGAAAATCGTTAGAGGAACTACCATTTGTCCTATGGGCTGATAGAACAACTGTAAAGAATGCTACTGGACAAACCCCATTTTCTTTGGTATTTGGGGCAGAAGCAGTGATCCCGACAGAAATGGTGATACCGACAGCTAGATCAAGCCTACGGGATCCTGAATCAAATTCTGAAATCTTATGTCAAGAACTGGATACTATTGATGAGACAAGAGATGCAGCAAAGCTAAGGATGGCGGCATATCAACAGAGGATATCCAGAGCATATAACAAGAATATAAGGACTAGAAGGTTCCAAGACGGAGATTGGGTGTTAAGGAAAGCTTTTCAGAATACTACGAATCCTGCTGATGGAAAGTTGGCTCCAAAGTGGGAAGGACCCTATGAGATTGAATCGGAATCCGGAAAAGGAGCATACCAGTTTAAGAATATGGAGGGGGATATACTACCAAGATCCTGGATTGCTATACATCTCAAAGCCTATTTCAAGTGAGTTTAGAATTTAATTTCTAACTCAAGATGTTATGAATTCTGTCTCTATTAAATATAATTTATATTATTTGAACCCAATACTAACTTAAGCATCGGAGGGGGGTTAGCCAAGCTAATACCCACCTTAGTTTAAGGTTGTTTTGCAGAATATGCTTCGGGATATAGCTCCAGGATACACACTCAGGATACTTCGAAAGATTAGAGGATTGGCCCCCTCTCTCACGTTTAAGGGATCCTGATCCCTTCACAGGTTTAAAGGTATTCACCTTTCTCACGAATTGGGTTTAAACACGCCGCCTGGAGCGCAAGTTATCCAGGGATAGTTCAAGGTGGCAGGACCAGTTCATGTAAAAGTGGCTGACAATTTCGTTACTGTTGGCTATACCCTGGATCCTTAAGGTATATGAGGATTGATCACCCTCTATCGCGAAAGGGTATTTTCATACTCTCTAAGGTTTAAAGGTTTTCACCTTTCTAAGTCTTGGAGTTTATACACTCCCGCCTGTAGCGCACGAAAATTTGGGATTTTCGCCAGGATACTAAGGGTTTATCCCCAGTACATTAAGGGTTTATCCCCAGTAAAACTAAAGTTTTTAACAAGATTGCAAAGATATGACAAGCTGTGATTACACACGTTCTTTTGTGGATAAGAAGCTACGAAGTTTAATCACTAAGTGAAGAAATACTCAAGTATGTCATGCACTGATGCAATATCCTGCACAGACAGGGGACATCCATGCGGGGGACATTGCAAAGGATTCAAAGGTTAAGGTTGGAAATTATTGCCTAAGTATTTCTGGTATGATTTATTATTCTTCAAGTCTCGAAAACCTTATCTAAATGATCTAAGTTTTCTAAAAAGTCATATTCAACCAAGTTTTGTCTAACATTTAGAAGACATTTCATCAGTATCCTGACCAGGATATTTGATCAGGATATTCAAAACTTACCTTTCAAAATAAAAGCATAATAAATAAGACTAAAAGGTCAGTTTATTATTATTAGTCCAAAAGATTGTATTCTTGGTTTCGTCTCAAAAAGAGATCCATCCACCAAGAACATAATTAAGTTTTTAAAGCATATTTACATAAGCAGTTGAAGGCTTCGTCCTGAAAACACATGATCCCTCCACCTTCAACTGTCAAACTATTCTACTTGCAGGAGATTAAAGTTTTTCTAAGTGCAGGATGACCAGATGATTTAGACCCTACAAAATACATGTATCATTAAAGACAAACTAACCAGGATACAGGTTCAGTATATGTGTACGGGATACAGGATCTGGATACTTACCTTATTAGGGAAGGATGGAATGTTCTCGATGGATTCCATGAAGCCAAGGTCATCAAAAGAGAAACCTTCGGTAGCAGCAGCAAAGGGCTTAGAGCTGGTGGCAACAGATGGCTCGTTTCTCATTAGGACAGGATTTGGGTAGCTGTCAAGCTCCTCAAGGAAAGTTCGAAACAGATATCCTTACCAGGCATGATAGAATGACTAAAAAATATATCCGTTGGAATCAGGATATCCAACAGTTATGTTTTTGGGGACAATTGTTATGGGTGGAATTCTGAGCCCATATCCTGACTTTGTATCTTGATTTTCTATATGATCAGGATACCGGATCAGGGTACCGGACCAGGATATTAGTAACATCCTGAGGCAGTATCCTGACTATTACTAACTATTTGCTTGTATACATTGGCTACAAGGGACTAAGGTTCATGAAGACCAAGTCATCCAGAAGACCCGCTCAAATTGGTTAGGATAAGGACGTTGATGGCGGAAAAATAGCTCTTGTAACGGTCAGCATTGAAGATTGGCGTGTTTTATGGAAAGTTACGAAGATTGGTCAAAGATATTAATGTTGTAACGGTTATGGAAGCTTAAATCCCGGAGTTATAGTTAGTAAGAGCGTGGAAAACGAGTGGAAACAGCCTGGCAACGTTCAGAAAGGAAATAATCTCAGTATCCCGGATATTTAGCATAATATCCCCGATTTTTAGCATTGTTAGTTATTTCCTTTTACTATATAAAGGAATGCACGGATCATAGGAACACACAACTTTCACACACATAATTTCTCATACACTTTTGCTCTCTACCACCTGTAACCACTCACAAACACTCACACTTGTACTCGAATCGCATTGTAACACTTAGTCGATCCGTATCATATCCTGCATTGTATCCTGTTATTCAAGCAATAAGAAGAACAAGGCAGCCGACGATTGTCGGCTCCCGAGGTTTTATGCCGGAGATCTAGATTGATCAAGGCTTTCCTCGTACATCACGTGTCAACCTTTACATTTTCGCTCATTGTTTGATCATAAATACAGCTCTATATCTTGAGCCGTATCCTGAAACTGTTTTAGCGAACAACCTAACCAACATATTTTTCACAAAATATTACTAGCACACTACCTCACAAAACTAATTTGATCACTTAATTGCTTAGGTAATTTTTGACCAAAACAGTTTGATCATAGATACAGCTCTATATCCTGAGCCGTATCCTGGAAACTGTATTTACAAACAACTTAATCAGCATATTTTCAACACATATTCCTAGCACACTACCTCACTTAACTAATTTGATCACTTAATTGCTTCGGTAATTTTTGACCAAAACAATTTGGCGCCCACCGTGGGGCAAGTGGTGCTATTTTTACTAAAAACTTTAGTAAAATCATTACTCGGTTTTCTATTGTCAAAACTTTTTGCTACATTGTTTTCAATGGCCTCGAGATCAAACATGAGCTCTTCCACCATGTCTGCTACAACCTCTACAACAATTGGTTCGGTGCTTCCACCTCCTCCTCCAAGAATGCAAGCCTCTCCACAAGGAGCTGAAAGTCATGTGGCTCGGGATATTATCCCTACTCGCAGTACCCAGGGATCCGCTCCTGTTTTAGTTTCTAATGAAGAAATTTTAAATTTGTTTGGTAGTGTACAGGAACAGATGAGGCAGCAGCAGGAATGTATCTAATAAGAGTATCAACCGTGAGAAGCTCAGGATATGCTTCAGGATATGGCCAGAATCCCCAGACTGGTAATGTATCTAATAACAATAACACTCTTGCTACTAATGGTGTTGGATCCTTGCAGGATGCAGATATGACATCGGCATTTTCCAGAGAACTCCAAAAGCTGAAAGACATGATATCCAGTGTGCCTGGGGTGGTCCAGCCTATTCCAGAAGTATCCCATGACAATCACAGGATATCCCGGTTTGCGCATCATATCTGTGATGCTGAAATCCCGAAAAGATTTCAAACCCCCAACATGAAACTCTATGACGGAACCATGGATCCTGAAGAGCATATCGCCCAGTATAGGGAAAGGATGGAGATCAACCCTATCCCTCCAGATCTCAAGGAAGCATGTCTCTGCAAGGGTTTTGGTTCTACCTTGACAGGATCAGCCTTAAAATGGCTGTTAAATGTTCCTCCTCACTCAATTACTTCGTTTGCTCATTTGGTTAATTTATTTAATAGTCAGTTTTCTTGCAGCTAGAGTTTTGAGAAACTAACCAGTGATTTTACAGGATAACTCAAGGGCCTCAGGAAACCTTGAGGGATTATGTGAATAAGCTTAGTCGGGAATCCTTGGATATCCCACAACTTGATGTTGCAACAGCTGTGCAGGCTTTTAAGATGGGATTACAAAAAGATTCTCAGTTTTATCAGGATCTTGTAATGAATCCCTGCAGGAATCTCGACGAAGCTCGTAACAGGGCCTTGAGATACATTCACTTGGAGGATGATAAGAAGATGGAAGAGAGGATGAATTCCACCTCAACCTATGAATCAACTAACAGGAAATCAGAATCCTCGTATAAACCATATCGCTCTAAGCCATATGGCAGAAATGACAACAAGAAAGTGAATGCTGTTGAAGACGAGGATCCTGAAGAATATCCTTAATTATCTGAATATTGTTTTTCTGTTAACATACCTGAGTTAATGTATGCTATGCAAGGTTTAGGAGACAAAGCTAGGTGGCCTCAAAAGAATCAACAAAAAGCTGATTCGAAGGATAAATCCAAATGGTGTGCCTTCCATGAAGATTTCGGACATGTAACTGAGGATTGCATTGCTCTAAGAAAGGAAATAAGTTATCTTCTAAGCAAGGGATATCTGAAGGATCTCCTAGGAAGAAAGAAGAATAAGGTTCAGGATACTGAGAAGGATCTTGAACGAGCGGCATCACCTCCTGCGGATGCCAAGATAATCAACTTTATTTCAGGAGGATCCGACATTTGTGGGACTTCATATTATGTGGCCAAGAGACATGCAAAGGAAGCTAAGGCCGAGAGGGGAGATAAACCTGCCAGGATGACTACCCTCACAACTGATAAAGTGATCACTTTCGACAGTGATGACAGGGATACTGTCCAGGATCCTCACCATGATGCTCTCGTAATAAAATTATACGTGGCTAACCATTTTGTACGCAGGATATTGGTAGATAATGGCAGCTCCGTCAACATAATCCAACTAGAAACTTTGAAAAGAATGGATGTATCTCCAATGGATATTACTTCAAAATCCATCGTGCTTGTTGGGTTCAGTGGAAAGGCCAGGAACACAGTGGGAGAGATAAAGTTACCAGTATATGTTGAAGGGGTCAACTCGATACAACGTTTCTGTGTGATGGACTCCCTATCCTGCTATAACATCATACTAGGTAGGCCATGGATCCATGATATGAAGGTTGTGCCATCAACTCATCATCAGTGCATCAAGATCCCTACCCTTGGGGGGTTGTCAAGGTTGATAGTGATCAGCAGGAGGCGAAGGAATGTTACTCATCCTCAATGGAATCCTCAACCAAGCCTAATGAAGCATAGCAATTAAAGATGCGGGCCCAGGATATCATGGAGGCTTCGGAGCAGGATGTAAAGAAAGTTATCCTGGATCAGGATAATCTGGATATCTCGGTGCTCGTAGGAACCAATATCCCTCAGGATATTGAAAATCAATTGACTAACTTTCTAAAATGCAGGATGTCGACGTTCGTGTGGAAACACGAGGATATGACAGGTATTTCCAATGATATTATAACTCACAAGCTTGGAATTGACAAGTCTTTCAAGCCTATCCAGCAAAAGAGAAGGAAGTTTGCTCCAGAACGAAACATAATTATTCAAGAAGAGGTTGAAAGACTATTGAAGTCCAAGATGATCAGGGAACTCAAATTTCCCAAGTGGCTAGCAAATGTGGTCGTGGTTCAAAAGAAGAATGGGAAATGGAGAGTTTGTGTAGATTACACAGACTTGAACAAAGCATGTCCTAAAGACCCATTCCCTCTGCCTCATATAGACTCGATGGTGGATGCCACTACCGGTCATGAGATTTTAACCTTCATGGATGCATCCTCAGGATTCCTGATGGAACCTTCAAACCAGGAGGATACTGCTTTCATGACACCAACATGTATTTACTGTTATACTGCTATGCCTTTTGGTTTGAAAAATGTAGGTGCAACATACCAGAGATTGGTGAACATGATGTTTAAAGACAAACTGGGGGACACCATGGAGGTGTACATTGATGATATGGTAGTCAAATCCAAGAAGGCTGAGGATCATCTCCAGGATATTAAAGGAGCATTTGATATCCTGGACCAATACAATATGAAACTAAATCCTGCTAAGTGCCATTTTGGAGTGGGGGCAGGAAAGTTTCTAGGATATATGGTGACTAAAAGAGGAATACAGGCTAGCCCGGAGCAGATTAAAGCTATCTTGGATATCAAATCACCTTCAAATATGAAGGATGTTCAAAGGTTAACAGGGCGAGTAGCAGCATTGAACAGATTTATCTCAAGATTCTCCGAGAAATGCAAGGAATTTTATGATATCCTGAAGAAAAACAAGAAGTTCGAATGGAAAGAGAAGCATGAAGCAGCCCTGCAGGATTTGAAGCAGTATCTCTCAAGTGCACCTCTATTGATGAAGCCTGAAAATGGTGAACCACTGTCCCTGTACCTCGCAGTATCAGGGAACGCTGTAAGTGCCGTTCTTATAAAGGACCATGAAGGTCAGCAATATCCTGTCTATTATGTTAGTAAAAGTTTATTAGATGCTGAAACTAGATATTCTCATCTAGAAAAATTAATATTAGCCCTAGTTATGGCATCAACAAAACTTACACATTATTTTGAGACACATAGGATTCATGTTAAAACTAATTATCCTGTTAAGAACGTGCTTAGGAAACCCGAGATGTCGGGTAGGATGGCTAAGTGGTCAGTAAAATTAAGTTCCTATGATTTAGTTTATGAGCCTAGAAATGCCATAAAGTCTCAGGCTTTAGCTGACTTTGTGGCTGATTTCAGTAGTGACATTCAAAATGAAGTAGACTTAGAAGTACAGCAGCTAGGAGAAAACTTAGAATCCTGGACATTATATACTGATGGTGCATCTAATGTAAGAGGTGTAGGTTTAGGTATACTACTAAAATCGCCACAGGGGGACATATTACCCCAGGCTATTAGATGTGAATTTCCGGCTACTAATAATGAAGCAGAATATGAGGCTTTAATTGCAGGATTAGAGTTGGCTAAAAATATGAATATTAAAAATTTGAAAGTATATGTTGACTCCTTGTTAATCACTAATCATTTTAATGGATCATATGTAGTTAAAGGTGAGAAGTTAATCGAGTATCTCGAAATTCTCAAAAAATTAGCAGGATATTTCGATATTTTCACACTTGAACATATACCAAGAGAGGATAATGTTGAAGCTGATGCCTTGGCGAATCTAGGATCATCAGTCAGGATACCGAAAGGAACCCGAATACCAATGTTACATATCTTATATCCTGTGACGAATCCTCAGGATATGGAAGTACTAAGTATTTAGGATCCTGATGAGTATCCTGAGAAGGATCCCAAGTCCTGGATGGTTCCAATTTTAAGATATCTCAAGGAAGGACATATCCCAAAGGATGAGAATCCTAAGGCCTTTAGAATGAAGGTATCACGATTCACTATTATAATTAATGTCTTGTATAAGAAATCTCTTGCAGGACCATATCTGAGGTACTTAGAGGATCCCAAAACTAAGGAAGTGCTTCAGGATATACACGAAGGGGATTTTGGTAACCATACTGGGGGCAGGTCATTGTTCTCAAAAGTATTAAGAACATGATATTATTGGCCGAAGATGAGAAAAGATGCTGCAGAATATGCTCGAATATGTGATGCATGTCAAAGACACAGTAACATATTACATCAGCCGGCCGGACCACTTTATCCTATAGCTTCCCCTTGGCCATTCATGAAATGGGGAATGGACATAGTAGGAAAATTGCCAATGGCTCCAGGAGGAAAGGTCTTCATGCTGGCAATGACCGATTATTTCTCTAAGTGGGTCGAAGCTGAAGCATTTGTTCAGGTTAGAGATCAAGAAGTGGTATCCTTCATAAAAAGGAATATCCTGACTAGGTTTGGAGTACCAGCTGAGATAATTTGTGACAATGGATCTCAATTTATAAGTAAAAGGACTACTGACTTTTGCAAGAGTTGGGGAATCAAAATGATCACATCTACTCTGGTACATCCTCAAGCAAATGGACAAGCAGAATCCTCGAACAAGATAATTGTCAACAACTTGAAAAGGAGACTAAGGGCTAAGAAAGGAAGATGGGCAGAATAATTACCCTTTGTTTTATGGGCTGATAGGACGACGGTGAAAAGTGCAACTGGCCAAACCCCGTTTTCCTTGGTGTTTGGAGCAGAAGCGGTGATCCCGACAGAAATGGTGATACCTACAGCAAGATCCAACCTCTAGGATCCTGAGCAGAATCCTGAAGTCCTATGCCAAGAACTGGATACTATTGATGAGACAAGAGACGCAGCAAGGCTAAGGATGGCAGCATATCAAAAGAGGATATCTAAAGCATATAACAAGAATATAAGGACTAGGAGATTTCAAGTTGGAGATTGGGTATTGAGAAAGGATTTTAAGAATACTACTAATCCTACTGATGGAAAATTGGCTCCAAAATGGGAAGGACCCTATGAGGTTGAATCAGAATTAGGAAAAGGAGCATACCGACTCAAGAATATGGAGGGGGATATGCTAACAAGATCCTGGAACGCTATACATCTAAAACTCTATTTCAAGTGAGTATGGAATTTAAATTCTAACTCAGGATGGTATGAATTCTGTCTATTTTATTAAATTTTAATATTATCTACTGTTTTGAACCCGTTACTGACTTAAGCATCGGAGGGGTGTTATCCAGGCTAACGCCCACCTTAGCTTATAAGTGTTTTGCAGAATACGCTTCGGGATACACACTCATGATACTACGAAAGATTAGAGGATTGGCCCCCTCTCTCACGTCTAAGGGATCCTGATCCCTTCACAGGTTTAAAGGTATTCACCTTTCTTCCGAATTGGGTTTAAACACCCCGCCTGGAGCGCAAGTTATTCGGGAATAGTTCAAGGTGGCGGGACCAGTTCATGTAAAAGTGGCTGACAATTTTGTTACTATTGGCTATATCCTGAATCCTAAAGGTATATGAGGATTAATCACCCTCTCTCACGAAAGGGTATTTTCATACTCTCTAAGGTTTAAAGGTTTTCACCTTTCTAAGTCTTGGAGTTTATACACTCCCACCTGTAGCGCATGAAAGTTTGGGATTTTCCCCAGGATACTAAGGATTTATCTCCAGTATATTTTTGGGTTTTACCCCTGTAACACAAGAATTGTCTAAACAGTTGGAACTAATATTCAAAAATTTTCTAAGTGTTTAAAGACTTCAGGAACAGGGGACATTCGTTCTAAAGAAATTGTATGAAGCTCAAAAGATCAAAATTGGGCTACGTGTCTCGGATTGGAGACATCTTAGTGGGAGAAGTCGCAAAAGGGGAAGGAATTTAATACTAGGGTTACACTCAATTCCTGGTATGATCTTTCCTTTGTGAGCCTTACATGAATTGTTTAACTCTGATTAAGGCTCGAAATATCCTGATAAGGATATATCTTTAGGATATGTCTTCAAAATGTGTTTTTTTGGATGACTTTCGGGATATTTGATTGAAATATTTGGGGGATGATACTTGGATTGAAAATTAAAACTCTGATCAAACAAGTGTTATCAAAACAGGTTTTAGAAAATAGACTATCTTTATTCTTTAGAAGTTTTGTCTAAAATTGATTGGATTTTGAGAAATTCTAAAGGTCTTCATAATATATCACTGAGTGTATTGATCAGGATATTTTCAAAAGATAGTTGCACAAATTTTGCAAAGCTAAAATCTACACTAAGAAATGCATGACAGAAATTAGAAGGCAACAACAAACAAGTCAAAAGGAAGTTATATTATTAAAATGTCAAAAGTTGTGATTTTGGTTTCACCTCAAACCGAGGCCCATCCGCCAAAAGCATGATTAGTCTTTACCATACTTGCATAACGGTTGAAGGTTTTATCTCAAAACGGGACCTGTCCACCTTCAACCGTTACGACATTCAAAACAGGTTATACTAACCGATGACCAAGGGCTTCATCCTGAAACCCAGGACCCATCCACCTTTGGTCATCGTATTGTTCTAGTGCAGGAAATATAAATTGTTCAACGACAGGAAAAGTAAATTGTGTGTACAAACCACAACCATGAAATCTAAAAAAGTGGGCTCCGGCCTTGGCACATATATGCATCATCGCCCACAATGCTGCGTTTAAGGGACAACTCCCTCCTTCACCCTGACATCTCCACCAGTATCCTCACCAGCATGCCTCTCAGCATCATTAACAGCATCCTCTCCACCAGCATTTTCTCCAGCATCACCACCGGCATCCTTTGAAGCACTAGTATCAGGCACCTTAGCAGGTTCTTCCACAGCAGATTTGGTAGGAGGCTCCACAGGATTTCCCCCGAGATCTTTCAATTTCACCTCCCATGCCTTAGTGTTCCAGGAGGGGCACTGAAGGCCCAAAGCCATTGCCTCATAAGCCATTTTCAGTCTGGCCTGGAGAAAGGAGATAACGACAGAGTTCTTGAGACTTTCCCGATACGAAGTCATAGCCTGCTCATGTTGGACTTGGGTGGCGTCGATCTTGGCCTGGGCTTCCTGGGTGACATTTTGGATGGTGGACTGCTGCTCTTGGGCCATTGCCTTGTATTTGGCCTCATAGTGCTCTGATTTAGCGGTGGCGATCGCTGCTTGGTCTGCGATAGTGGCTTCGGCCTTTTTAGCCGACTTTCTAGCATAACGTTCGAACCACATGCACCCTCGTAAAGGAAAGTCAGACGTTCAAGACCCTGCAAAATAAAGAAACAGGTATTAACTTTAATTGAGTTCAGTAATTAGCATATGGTGCAGGATATGGATCAAGATATTTAGTTGGTTGAGGAAGCTGGTCATGAATTTGCTGGACTCTCCAAACCCATGATTTTCAAATGGGAATACATTGGTAGTAGCAGGAGGCTCTATTTCCTTTCTCTTCCGGGAGTTGGAGGCTCGGGTCCGAGATACCGGAGGAGCTTTAGGAGCGGAATTCACTTTCGAACTGGTAGGCTTCGGTGTGACGGATGGCTTCGGGTTGGATTCTTGCTTGACAGGTGCGAGACTGGAATAACTGACTCGTCAAGCTGGAAGCCTTCAAGGTTGATAATTGGCGCTGAGGAAGGGAAGAAATATTCAATTTGCAAACTCTTGTATTTTACAATCATTATAATTGTGTACTTACCAGACATCTCTGAACTTCATTTTTGGCTTGACTCTGTTAGAGACAGGGAGAAGGTTCTTTCACTAGCAGGAAGTCGGTAGATTTCTTTGATCCTGGACTCTGATTCCGCACTTGGGGGTGCTAGATCTCTGAAATTCGCTGCACAAAAAAATCAGGATATAAGTCTGGGATATAGTTTAAGGATACACTTAGGGATATTCCTAAAACCCTAGATCCTACCCTTGGTTAACCATCTAATCGGCAGATCAAAACCCTTGTCAATAGAGTCTCTTTTCACGAAAAAGAACTTTCGCCACCACTGGTCTTCGTTCTTGGTGGCCTTAAGGACTAAAGGGCTCTTGGAGGTGGAGAACAAAAGAAAACGGCTATTACCATGGGACCTCAACCGGTATGCTATGGGGGGGTCTTCGATGCACAGGTCAGGGCAGTGACGAGATTTAATATGGTTCAGCACCATTAAAACTCGCCAAACCATCGGCATGGTTTGGGCATAACTAAGGCCGGTAAGCTCAAAGAAACGAGAGACAAAGGGCGGAAATGGATACCGGAGTCCCAAGGAAAAGGGATAGGCGAGGAAGCAGACCCACTCATTTGACGATGCGTCTGATCGGATTTCCCGATCAAAAGGTTGTATGACTACTCCGGCATGGAACGCACCAGAATTCTTCAGGGCGGCGATGTCAGCGTTATTGAAGGAGCAGATTTCGTTTTGAGGCTCTCGTATGAGGTTCTGACTCGTTAGGTCTGCGACTGGCTCGTTCGACCGGGATCTTGTTCGAGATGCCATAAAGGGTATTGGCCGAGAAACAGAAAATCCAAAGGAAAGGAAAAACAGAGAACATAAGAGAAATACCTGAGATCCGCTTGAGGAGTGGTGATCATAATGAGAACTATTTCGGCTAGATATACGCTGAGTAATAGGGGGTAAAGAGTAAATAGCATCTTGGAAGTTGCACATTGTCATTTCAAAGGTCTCATCGTATTAATTGCCTCGATCCAGGTGATAAAATTTAAAAATATATCTGTTTGAACTTAGAATTCCAACAGGTATATTTTTTGGGACAATTGTTACGGGTCATTTTCCGAGTATATATCCTGGCTAATATTCTGCTTTTGATTATGATCAGGATACCGGATCAGGATATTGGTAACATCCTGGTTCGATATCCTGGTATTAACTGAATTGATCACGTGCAGATTAAGAGTTACAAGTCTCCAACGTTCAAGAGGACTTCTTCCCCCAAGACTCGGGCAAATCAGTTGGAGTAGAGACGTTGATCCCGAAAGACCAGGACTACAACGGTTACTTGGGAATATTCGGGGATCTCGGTTTATTAGGAAAGTTAGTTATTTTCGGTTAGCTATAAATAGTATGATCGGATCAAGTTAAGGCACTCACTTCACTCGCACACTTTACTCTCTAGCTACTAGCAATCACTACAAACAAACACTTGTACTCGAATTACCTTGTAACACCTAGTTGATCCGCATCACATCCTGCACTGTATCCGGATATTTGAAGCAATAGAAGAACAAGGCAGCTGCGATTGTCAGCTCCCGAGGTTTTATGACGGCGATCTAGATTGATCAAGGGCTTTCCTCGTATATCTCGTGTGACACCTGTGCCTCCACGGCCATCAAACAAATACTGTATCAATGAAATATTGTATTTCATACTTGGGATTTGTATAAATATGTGTATCCTTTGCACATATCAATTCTTGCTCGATTTCAAGCTTTAAATCGCTTTCTAGAAGGTTATACGCGCACTGATGCGTAAATATAACCCGTTTAATGCAACGAACACTCCGGAATAGTGAAATAGGCTTAACATACCTTAAATAACCTTTACATAACTTAGAAATAAGTTTTGAAGGCTTTGGTATGGCAAAAATCGAGTTAAATCGCTTACAGGGACTAAAGTTGACAAACTACGAAAGTATGCCAACTTGAACTGTAACAGACATTACGGATCATGGCCATAAGTTAAACATACCATAAATATCCTTTACATAGCTTAGAAATAGGCTTTGAGGGGTTCGGTGTGCTAAAATAAACTTTTGGGTCATTCAGGGACTAAAAGCGTCAAAAAGTGCACAAGTTTGCACTTTCGCGCGTAACTTACGTTCTGAATACATCCGGACATCCAAAAATTTATGTAAGCACTAAAATATTTTATTTTAGTGTTTGGCATAAGAAAAATCCATTTGTTACGCAATTTGGATCGTTTTTCGCGCTTATGCGCATTCCGTCGTAATTAACCAAACAACGCAATTGTATGGCCAAACGAACCGACATCCGAGATATTTTTGAGCACATTTCAAGTTCCCTATACTTTAACTTCATTTTAGAGCTTTGAAATGGGGTTAACGGGCCTTAAACATGTCGGAAATAGCTCAAAACACTAACAGGGACCAAAAGTGTAATTCTGTGAAAGTAGTCCCTTGCGCACCTCAACACTCAGAGTGTTACGGTGCGCAAGCATGGGTCAGATGCAGAAAATCATTTTTGACTGCTGATTAACAGATTTAAACACTCCCCAAAGGCCAAAGGCCAATGACAAATGTCAATCTCTTGTGGTGGGCAAAATGATGCACCATAACATTCCAACACTTGTACGGTTGGGATTCGATCACGTTACTCAAGAAACGATCTTAACGGCTCTCTGAAAACTATAAATACCCATCCATCCCCATTGCAAAACCCACTTGAAATCTGAGATTTCTCTAAGTTGGGGTGTTTCATCACCTCATACCTGAGAATACTTGGATTATCAATCTTGCGGGGACCCTTTGTAAGTGTTCCTTCGTTCTTTTATCGCTTTTCTAGTCCGAAAGTCGAACTTTGTTTGACTTTCTGCATTGACCAGTTTATGGTCAATGCGAAGTTCATTTGAACTTCATAACGTGAGCGTGATCACGATGGTTATAGCCCCTAGTGACTATACCTACTGATTACCACGTTATCTAGGCTCAGTGACGAGTCGTAGTTTCGGCCAAAATGCGTGTTATTGCGTATTTTGTAACCAAACTACTTTTAGGTATCAAAACCGTTTTTTTTATACCAAACCTGTTTTCTAAACTTAGTTAAGCATGTTTTAACATGCTTAGCTCGTCACTTTTAGTTTAGTGCTTATATAGGGTCGTAAGGTAAGCGATCTAAACAATCGCTTATACTTTCGAACCCGACCCGTTTGGTCGATCATTAGGATTCGACCAAACACATTAGGTAACCATATCATATAGGGGATAACCTTCCGAGGTTATACCTTATGGTCGCTTCGTTAAGTAGTTGTATGATAGGTAGTATTTATGCCTTAGGTAAATTACAAAAAAATACCCTTTTCATGTGTAATTGGTAATTAAGCATACGTAACCTAAACTTTCGTCACTTAACTGATTATGTAACATAATTAAACATGTTAGGCATATAATACTTGTCATAGGACTAGTTAGGCGTTCCGAACGCGTTTTACGCGAACGACGCGTTAAAGTAGCATACGCTACCTAAACGGGTCATAATGGGTCGTAAGCACTTAGGTTAGGTTTCATTTTAGTATGTAGGCCTTGTTAAACCATATTACATGAGTTCCCCTACTCATTTGGTTTACGAGTCCTCATTCTATCCGATCCTCCGATTATAGGTCTGGTTTATTAATGTAGTTACCTATATTAGGTGTCGTTTGATATCCGTTATCCCTAGCATTGTTTGGTTGTTACTCAAGGACTACTAAGCAATCTCAAGTGAGTACATAGACCCCTCTTTTACTGTTTTCCAAACTGTTTTGGGGTGAAACGCATGTGCCTACTTGTTACTTTAATGCTTTCCTGTTTTCACATCATATACTTGCTATGTTCATTAGTACATTTATAGTACATGATTTCATTACATTTTATGCTATGTATGCCCATTGTGTGCGTACTTAGTACATTACTTTACATTACATTCTATGCTATGTATGCCCATTGTGTGCATACTTAGTACATTATTTTACATTACATTTTATGCTATGTATGCCCATTGTGTGAGTACTTAGTACATTATTTTACATTACATTCTATGCTATGTATGCCCATTGTGTGCGTACTTAGTACATTATTTTACATTACATTTTATGCTATGTATGCCCATTGTGTGCATACTTAGTACATTTATTATTCATCACATGCTTGCATTTTGGTATGACATTTGGTTTGTTTAAATGAGACAATGTACATTCATTAACACCGATCATGCCGCTCGGTAGTAGGTAGTGGTACCATAGGACTTGACAAATCCCATTCCTGTAATCTCGGGTTTGTTTGGATGGAAGGAATGACCGAATCCGAATACATTTTTTGGTAACCATTACTAAAAGGGTTATCCGACTGTCGCAGGGCTTGGATATATGAATTTTCACAATACCGCATAAATGTATATATCAGTATAGCATGCATTTATTACACAAAACATAACTTTGATTTAAACCATGTTTTACTTCAATACCTTGTTTTTGTGCATTTTACATATGGTTTAGTTGATATATTTCACTTACCATACATAAACATTTTGACATTTACATACACAATTCATGATTTACATTAGACATAAACATATTGACATTGATATACACATAAACATTTTGACATTTGATTATACATAAACATTTTTACTTTGGTGGTTTGGTTTGGGTAAGTGATTTAAGTAACGAGGCGTGTGTAATACGATACAAGTATGGTGGATACGCCACTGGTACTTCCTATATATAAGTGCTTGTATGGTATTACATATCGTAGCGTTATTTGAATCATTTCAATTTAGACCTATAACATTTTTACAAATAACATACTTTTCACAATACATTGTTTTACAAACAACTTATCTAATACAAACTCATTTTACTTGGTTATACATTTAACCATACATTATTCTTTTATTTATACATATCATTCTATCTTTTCGCTTTTTAAACGATTTACAAAACAAAACAAATTACAAGGTTCATGACTGACTTTTGCTAAACAACTCTTTTCTAAACTTACAAGTCATGAATCCTATTTTCACAAAACCTATGTATCTCACAGGCATTTTTATGTTGACGTACCTATTTTCACATGTGTTTCAGGATATGATGCATAGGATTTATCAAGATACACTTAGGCGGACTTGGGCCTTAGTGACAATAAAAGATGCAAGACTAGTTATTTATGTTATGTTTCTTTGATTGTCAAGACATTGTAAATCTTTTATTCAGTAAAACAATATTTCAATTTCCATGTGTTATGAAACAATGATTCTGTTACAACACTCCCCGACGTTTCCGCCACGTTTTGTTGTTTTACGTGGTCGGGGTGTGAAAGAAAAGTTGGTATCAGAGCTCATGGTTATAGGGAATTAGGTTATTAGTAATACTTTAACCTATTATATAACCTTCCTAGGACCCTAACGCGAGTTTACTTGCGTTTAGTCATAAAACAATACTGTCACCTATCCTTAGGCGACAACCACAACAAGAACATAAATTTCAAAACCGCTTTGAAAAGCAATCATCTGTTCTAGGATGATTGATTAGTAGGTTTTGAACCCTCAGTTATAAGGTTTTGAACCCTCTGTTAGAAGGTTTTGAACCCCTTTGAATTTTCAAAATCTCGTCAAAGTTTGGGTCTTATAATGTGAACACGTGCAAACTGGAAGAGTGAATGCATGTATCCTGAGTTTTCTGTCTAAGGATAGAGTGTTCGTACAAATCCGCAGTATCGGACCAGTCACTCTTACCTGGGAACTCTTGGGGTGAGTGTTCACTTATAGGCGAGCATGTCTTCAGTGATACATTAATATGATCCGCTTACTTTGATTTGTCACCATCTCATTTGTTTACCTTAGGTAACAAACAAATGATCGCAATTTTCATGCGTTACCATTCTGTTTTGATTGTGCAATAACCTTTCACTTGTTTCTTCCTATGTCTTTCATTTCCTTCTAGAATGTCTCTTCCTCTCAGCAACGGTCAAATGTCCGAGCAAACAGCCAAATTTGCCCAGCAAATAGGCGAAGTGATTCTGAAGACTATGGAATTAGGAATTTCCATGTCTCGTCTCAACAATGAAGCCACTCAAGAATCACCGAAGGAAGCAGAAGTCAAGCCTGAACCAAGATCAAGGAAGCGTAAGGCTTCAAGGAAACCCGCAGCGGTTGCACCAAAACTGGCAGGACCTAGTCAGATGACAGCATCACCAGCCAAGAAGCGGTACAAAGGAACTGCTCCCTTGTGCAAACGATGCAACCGTCATCATTCGAACCCCTTACCCTGCTTCAAATGTACCTATTGTGGACGGTGGGGACATCTGATTAACATATGCCGCTTTGCCATCCAAAACAAAGCTGCTATCAACCTTACTGCTACCCAACTCCAAGTCAACCCTACTCAAGCTCGTTTTCCGTCTGGTACTTGCTACAACTGTGGCGAGACGAGCCATTTCAGGAACAACTGCCCGAAGATTGTCAGTGCAAATCCAACCCTTGGATGAGCATTCGGCTGAACAAAGGATGTTGCTGTCTTATGCCTTTGTTTCTTTTGTTTTCGTGTATTGTGAAACAATATGTCTCGTTCATAAATAAAAGTTGTTGTTCGCAATTCTGATATACAAGTATAGTTACATGTGTGTATGGCTTTTCCCTATAATACCTACATTAAGGAACTATGTTCCTTACAAACTACTTTTGTGAATTTTCCCATTTTTGTGTCTACTCATGATTCCCTCAAAAAATTTTAAGTACTCGTTTCATTCCAGGAGACGAAGTACAAGAAATAAAGGGAAATTATGAGTAATCGTGCTTTTTGCACATCTATGCTATTACATCCTTGGTTAGATAACTAAGGATATTTTCAATCTCATACCCATTATGTTCTGACTTTTTCAACATGCATAACATAAGTTTTTTTCAAGATAACCTCCATGATTTCAAAAACATTGTCTACGTTTCAAAAATAACCTTCATGACTTCAAAATGTTATTAATACAGTATATATCAAATGCATGACTTCAAAAGCATCATTCATGTTTTCAAAAACCCTATACATAATTTCAAAATTTGTAGGATCGCGTGCTGACCCAAACGAGTCAATCGAAGGTGTTCTAATCCGTTTAAGGTGCGGAATAACAATAAACGAATACGAAAAACAGCTTGTTCTACTAAATCTTGCCTTATATATTGATTTCACACTGATTACAAGTCAAACGGCACTTCGGCATCAGTTCGTTACCGGAAACAAGACCTCTAACTATTACTGAGATTTCGCTCTAATGACTATATATAGATGATGTGATTTCGCTTATGTGTACATGACACAAAAGCGAAATCACTTATAACCACATAAGCGAAATCATCATTTGCCTTATAAGCGAAATCCCTATAATGACATATAAGCGAAATCTAAATTTGACCATATGTACGAAATCACTATCCAATTTCATGCAATCTCTTTTGTCTTCTTGTGTAATGATGTCATGATGATGTTGCTTTGGTGATGTCATCATGACATCATACTTGAACATTCTTCACAACGAACTGAGACATAACTGAAGACGTAGACGACAGACGGATGCACCAACAAACTCCCCCTCGGATGTTGACGGAGTCTTCAGTGTCAAGTCTTTGCATCTTTAGTCTTTATCAGTTTTCTCTAATTCTCTGAAATATTTTACATTGAAAGTATCCTCAATCTCTCTCTTCTCTCTCAATCTCTATATCAGGTATCGGAACCTGACACACTATCTTCATGTTTAAAATTGAAATCTGACTATACCTGCACATGCTCTACCCAAAAATAAATTTTCTGATGATAACTTGAACACAATCAGACATCACTTGAAAATATCACAAAAATGATCTAACATTTATAGTTTATGATGAACCATTTTTAAAAAAATATCATTTTCAAATTCAAAAACAACACACTCTCCCAAACCATCTGTTCATCTTGTTTAGCACTTGGAACTTTGAAAATCAGCTCTCCAACACCAGTTGTCGAAAATCTTTTTGAATTTTTTTCAAAATTTTATGCTAAAACACACCGAAAATCTTTTTGGATTTTGAAATAACAAAAATAAAATGCAGTAAAGAAATATTTACAAACAAAATTTTTTGTGAGTTTGTGTAAGAGGATCATATCAGTTTTTGAGACCAATCACCAACACCGTTAAGCTTCATTTCATTTTAAATTCTAAACAATTCACCTAGATTGTCAGTATACTTGTCCACTTAAATTTTCACACAAAGTTCAACTGCTTCAAGATACGAATTAGTGTTTTAGGACTTAAACATCTACATGTGTCCCACCTCAGTATATACTCCCGTATCCAGACCCCAATATTCAGTCTTACAGGTGAGTATACCACAGATGATATCTGTCAGGGGAATAAATTATGCAACCGTGATAGCTCAGGTCAGAACTTCCGTTCAGCAGAGAGCCTAGTTGACTTTTAGGTGTGTCCCCTTTAGAGGATCTTTTGAATTACAACAGCCATGATTAGCATTTTTCAATGTTTCATCATTTTTTAGCTGAGGGTGGTGCTATATTTCAAGCAAGCAAAAAGTATTCTCCGGGGACTAGGCCATTGCTTCCGCAAAATCAGAAGTCCCGGGATAATACCCCAGATATCACTGAGTATAAAGACCTAGTATCTCAGAATAAGGGACCCTTCAAACAAGATTTCAGGGGTTACCTATATATCCTGGAGGTGTTCCCCACGTAGACGCAAGTAAATTTTATGTTTATATCTCGTCACAATTTACTAAATGTATAAAAACCTACTGACATATCCACAGTGAGATTGTTTATCACATTTATACCTTCCAATTCTTTAGCATGTTATGACAGTCCACTGATGTACTATCATTTCCTCTATTCACAACAAAACTCATTTTTGATTTTATCATGTTTTTGGCTTTTTCAAATTTTCAAATGTTTTTGGATTTTCTAAAATTTTTACTCCCCCTAAAATGCAAACACATTTTAGGAAATTTGAAAATAAACTGTACAAAAAAAATGACAACCGATATCGAATCACTTCAAATCGCCATCCACTTGGCATAAACAATCAGAACTCCCCCTCACAACAAACTATTTTCCCATTGATTTCAAAACACTTAAGTTTGTTTTAATCAAATGGTTTTTCCGGAAAATAAGTTTGAGTTTACCAATTGTAGATTAGGGGTTTCATCACATTGTTTCTCAATCATTTGTAGAAAATCAGATACAATTTAATGTCCCTGATTTACCACTTGTAAGTCGAAATCACTTTCGTGAATTTCTCAAGAAATGTGCCGATTCCTGCTCCACTTAAACCAACCTGGGAGCTCCGGCAAGTCCGGTTTTTACTCAAACATAACGTCCACCCAAGCCTCACCAGCCTTGGGTGACTTTGGTGGCAAACATCTGTCCCACCAACATTTTGATTTATAAAATTCTTGAGCACCTTTTACCTTTCTATCAACCATCTTACCGAAAATATGTTTGACTTTCCCATTGAAAGCCTTCTCAACATCAAATTCTCCCTTATCAGCAAAGAATTGATTTGAGATCTCTACCTTCCCAACTTTCGATTTCCAATTTTCCTTTGACAATGAAGGAAAATTTTCATCGTTCACCTCAAGAACGGAATTCACAATCTTTTTCTCAACAAATGACTCCTCTGATTTTATGGAATCAGATTCATTGTCAGAACTACTTTGAGATTTTACAATCCATTTTTGTTTGGTTAAATCACCTCTTCTTTTGTAAAATCGTTTTGAACTCTCACCTTTTTCAAAAATAGAATTATCAAACACTTTCGATTTTTCAGTTGATTGTTTCTTCTCAAAGACAAGTTTTTCTTTCAGTTTTGAGTTAGAAATAACTTCCTGTTTTGTGTTGTTGGACTGTTGACAATTCCAAGCAATATGCCCAACCTTTTGGCATTTGAAGCAAGTTCTTCTATCAACTCTTTGAGCAAACTTCTTCACATTCCTCTTTATCTCAGCAAGAAACTCTTGATTCGACTGCTTCCAAAACGATTTCTTCTGCTCATCTTCACAACTTCCACCTGCAACAAATTTTGTTTTTAGTTTATAAGTTTTCTGATTTTGATAATTTTCAGGAGGAATAAATCCTAAACCTTTCCTTTTTAGATTACCGTTGTAATTTGGTTTCTTTCGATAACCATAACCAGAACTATAACCCTTTTTCTTGTTCAATCTCTGTTGAACTCTTGAAGTGTACTTTTTAGGTTTTTCATCAAGATTTAAATCTTTTATATCAGAAATATTAATTTCTGTTAATTTGAAAACCTGTTTGATCATTTCAGTTTTTACACTTCTGATTGGAAATTCCTCATCAGAATATAATTTGTCTGAATCATTCAAAGTATAAGCCACTTTGATTGATCCGTCTTCAAATTAGATTTTGATAACAGGAATTCTCTATTGTAAACCCTATTAACCGGTGAATTCGGACTCTTTTCTGACGAACTCGGACTTTCAAACTTAGACTCCGGTTTTAACTCCTCATCCGTATCCAACACCTGATCGACAACTTTCTTTACTAACTCAGACTCATGATCAGTGTCAGACGCTGTGAATGTAACATCAATATTGTCTGGTAATTCATCAATGATTTCAGACTTTAACTTGATGTTGACTGCCCTTTTTAGACGCTCTTCATTTGGATTCCTGGGAGAATAAGTTTCATGGATCGGGGGCGGACATCTGTTATACTTGACACTTGATTTCTTACCAGTATCAGTATCTTCAGTCTTTTTGTCCATGAACACTTCAAGACCTGCAACAGTAGGATAAACACGATCAATCAAATAATCACAAGTAGTGTAACTCAACAATAATCGTTTAATCCTTTCACTCTCAATCTTCTCAAGTTCCACTTCTTTCTTTAGCTTTGCACAATCTTCGATGTACTCATTGATTACACTTTGCTTTGTCATTAACGTTCCACTCATCTTTTCATTTGCTTTCTCAATTTCAGCATTTGTTCTTTTCAACCCATCAACTGTCCTATTCAGTACATCGTATGACTCTTTCACATACTTCACATCAGACAGTAAATCTTCCTTAATCTTCTCTAAATCAGCAATCTTTTTATCTTTTTCTTCACAAACTTTGCAAGACTCTGAACATTTTTCACAAGGCTTCGTGACTTCAACTACTTTCTCAATTATCTTTTCGACTTCGACAGTCTTTTCAACTTCTACTATCTTTTCAACAATTTTCTCAACTTCCACAAGTTTCTCGACTTCGACAATTTTCTCCACTACTTTCTCTACTTCAACAATCTTCTCTATTGCCATCTCAGCAGTTGCTTCAGTCTTTGCCTTTTCATCAGCGAGTAGCTTTGCTGCTTCTAGCTCTCTCTGCAATCGAGCAATCTTCTTCTGATTCAGTATCTCAACTTTATCTGCATAGAAAAAATTAAAACTGTCAGGATCAATGCTTTTTCTACATTTGTTAAGATACTCTTCCTCATCATCCGTATCAACATCACTTCCAAGATCTGGAAATATCGGAATTCTTTTCTGACAATCTTCATTTTGATCCAGAATCCTGGTAACAAGTGCCACATTAGATTTAGTTTCACTAGGTATATACTTGTCCCAGCTAAATCCCTTTGCAACAACCTCATCATTCTGATCAATTATCCCATAATAAGCTTTCCTATTGGCTTCTTCAATCATTCTCCCATGAGCAGTTTGTGGTTCCTTTTGTTGAGGTTTTTGATCGATTTGATGAAAGATTGATTTCTGATAATAATTGCTCTTTTCTTGACTTCCAGTTGACTCTTGGTTTTTACATTCTCGTTTAAAGTGACCTTTTCCTTTACATCTGAAACAGGTAACTTTTGACTTGTCAAAACCAAGTGGAGAAGCAGCCATTCCCCGGAATTCGTCTCTGCCAGTAATTTGTTGAAATTTTTCAGCTCTCCTGCAGGCACTAGCTAAGCACCACTTCACATCCATCAGCTCAAGCTCTTCTGCATCAATTTGGTCGTAATCTTCTTTTGTAAGCATCGGATTACCAATTCTTCCGCCAATCAGGCTTTCATACGACTCTAACATGGTAACAAGAGATGCCATGTGTTGCTTTGCCACCTCAGGAGAAAGAACTTGACCATTCTGGATGTTCAGTGTCACATTGCACTGCAGATTTGTAGAATTTTGATTTTGAGGGCTAGGTGCATTGTTGTTTGGATCAAAGCTTGAGAATGATGAAGATCCACCACTTTGAGTCACATTACTACTCTTTGTTCCAGATGAACTGTCAGCACTAAAACCAGTTTGAATCTTTGGACTAGGGCTGGGAGTAGCCTCAAACTTGTTACCTCTGTAATACAAACTAACATCTTGTTTTGCATTTGGATTCGTCATTATAGCAGTCTTTTGAATATCCAGCTCATGTTCCTCAATCTTCTGGATAAACTGTGCCAAGTTCATACTCTCAGTCTTCCTCATAAGTTTCACAACCATCAAATATGTTCCCCACTTGTGCTGTGGTAACGCCTCAGCTAGTTTGTCAACCCACTCATCGTCCTCTTTCTTGATATCCAACCTACCCATTTCCAAAACTAAATGACAGTATCTATCTATAGTCTGTTTCGTTGTTTCATGATCAAATGCAGTAAACATGTCAAATGATTTCTTCAATAATGCCTTCTTGTTTTTGATCATATCAGCACTCCCTCTGAATTTCTGAATCAAAGCTTCCCAGATGGATCTAGCAGTTCCGTTATGTTGAAGTAAGACAAAGATGTCTTCTTTAACAGCTTGCTGAAGGATGCTGATCATCATCTTCTCACTAGTGTACTTCAACTTATCAGCTTCTGTAAAATCATTGAAACCCTTTTCCAAACCACGTTCATTCTTTGGCTTCTCGTAATCTTTCAGTAAAGAACACCATGCTTCGAATCTGTAAGCTTGAACCCAATTCTCGAATCGGTTCTTCCAACCCTGAAAATCTTCAATATACATGAGTTTCGGCGGTTTTTGATGAGTGCCTGTCTCATTCTCATTATACAACGCTTCAGCAGGAGTTACAGGGGCAACGGGTGTCGCAAACGCATTGTAGAACTCTTCAGCCATGATTTGATAACTTGATTTTCAAGGACAGTGACAAACGAGCGAAAACAGATCTTCTGGATGTTCCTAAAAGCGAAATCAAAAAATTTGGAATGTCTTTGGAACGAAATCAAGGATCTAATGGTGACATAAAAGCGAAATCAAAGTGTATTGGGTGACACAAAAGCGAAATCACAAGGTTTGGGTGACACAAAAGCGAAATCAAAGGTTTTGGGTGACACAAAAGCGAAATCAGAATGTATATGTGTCCATTGGAGCGAAATCAAGTGTATGTTCACAAAAACGAAATCACTTCGAACACCAATTTGATCCACTTATACTTCGAATTTCAGTCTCAAACTTTCAAGGGTTTGTTATTGTTCAATTTTAAACAATCTGTGAAATTTTCGTTCAATTTCAACCGTGAAATCTTCCCGAACTGATGAAAGAAGGTGTAGAAGATAGAAATAGAGATGAAAACAAGCTGATATATACAGAACTCCTCGTCCTGAGCTCTGATACCACTTGTAGGATCGCGTGCTGACCCAAACGAGTCAATCGAAGGTGTTCTAATCCGTTTAAGGTGCGGAATAACAATAAACGAATACGAAAAACAGCTTGTTCTACTAAATCTTGCCTTATATATTGATTTCACACTGATTACAAGTCAAACGGCACTTCGGCATCAGTTCGTTACCGGAAACAAGACCTCTAACTATTACTGAGATTTCGCTCTAATGACTATATATAGATGATGTGATTTCGCTTATGTGTACATGACACAAAAGCGAAATCACTTATAACCACATAAGCGAAATCATCATTTGCCTTATAAGCGAAATCCCTATAATGACATATAAGCGAAATCTAAATTTGACCATATGTACGAAATCACTATCCAATTTCATGCAATCTCTTTTGTCTTCTTGTGTAATGATGTCATGATGATGTTGCTTTGGTGATGTCATCATGACATCATACTTGAACATTCTTCACAACGAACTGAGACATAACTGAAGACGTAGACGACAGACGGATGCACCAACAAAATTCATCTCGCATGATTTTAAAACATTTTTGTAAATATATCTACCTAATACACCTAATTTATGATTTCAAAAGTATTATATATAAGGTTTCAAAAACGTTAAACACGTTTTTCTTAAAAGAACCCCATGCATAGTTTTCAAAAATATTTTCCCCATACATTGACTTAACCTTCAAATTCTGCTTCATATGTCGCCTTGACATATCTAGCATCTCAACTTCATAAGCATTTTTTACTTCATGTTTTGACTTAAGCACATTCAGTGCAAGGTTTTAAACATCTTCAACTTCTAAAAATCCATATGGGATCTTTTTATCTTCACATTTAGATCCTTGTGGATGATTATCATTCAAATCAGAGTCCTTAATTGGATTCCTTATGTACCTAAATTCGAACATTTCGGTTCCTTATAATCAAAATCGAATTTTTCTTTTAAAAAAATCTTTCTATATTTATAGTTAGATTCTTGACAATGTTTAAAGTACCAAATGAAATCCACGAGATGGATTCCTAGTGTGCTTTAAATACATGTGCTCTGTTAGCAAAACAAATTAACAAATTAAAGATCTAGATAAACAATCTTTGTGGTTATATAACTATGTGTTTATGCATCTTGTGTTTTCTTTTATGCATTTTGTGTTTTTGTATACTCTGGATATTCGTTATCCAAATCCTCGTAGGATTTTTCATATCTTCATATGAGGGATTCGTAGTAGGATATTCAAAAAGGTACTACCTTAAATCCTTAATGGGCTTCTATGTAATAGTTAAGACCCTTGGATTATATAGTACCACTCCATGATTCAAAAGAGACCCTTTTAGGGGTCTAGTTAAAAAGATTGATTCAAAAATCTGGTTAAGAATGACATATGATGATATAAGCTGAAAAGACTCCTTGGTTGTCTATTAAAATCATTTATTGATTTAATAAAAGGGACCCTATGGTGGTCTATTCACACTCATCACAGGTTTGTTCATTTGGTTTTCTCCTACACATTATAAAATAAATTGTGTGAACTATGCAAGGAATTGTCTAATTATGGACGCGTACATAATTATGAGATTCAGTGCACGGTAACCACAGTAAGATTTATTATGTGTAAGAACCGATAGTGACAACAATAACGAAATGAGAACGATGTATGGAGGTACGGTGGACGCACCAATGACGCTTCATATACTTGTATATAAGTGTCCCTCTTACATTGCAATCATGATGTTATTAAAGTTACTAGAAGTTCAGAACCCTAACCAATATTGTTCGATCTTTTCAACTTCATGTTTTAAACTCTCACAAGTTTCCTCTAAATAAAAAATTTCGGGACGAAATTTCCTAATGTACGGGAGATTGTGACACCTGTGCCTCCACGGTCGTCAAACAAATACTGTATCAATGAAATATTGTATTTCATACTTGGGATTTGTATAAATATGTGTATCCTTTACACATATCAATTCTTGCTCGATTTCAAGCTTTAAATCGCTTTCTCGAAGGTTATACGCGCACTGATGCATAAATATAACCCGTTTAATGCAAAGAACACTCCGGAATAGTGAAATAGGCTTAACATACCTTAAATAACCTTTACATAACTTAGAAATAAGTTTTGAAGGCTTTGGTATGGCAAAAATCGAGTTAAATCGCTTACAGGGACTAAAGTTGACAAACTGCGAAAGTATGCCAATTTGAACTGTAACAGACATTCCGGATCATGGCCATAAGTTAAACATGCCATAAATATCCTTTACATAGCTTAGAAATAGGCTTTGAGGGTTCGGTGTGCTAAAATAAACTTTTGGTCATTCAGGGACTAAAAGCGTCAAGAAGTGCACAAGTGTGCACTTTCGCGCATAACTTACGTTCTGAATACATCCGGACATCCAAAAATTTATGTAAGCACTAAAATATTTTATTTTAGTTTTTGGCATAAGAAAAATCCATTTGTTACGCAATTTGGATCGTTTTTCGCGCTTATGCGCATTCCGTCGTAATTAACCGAACAACGCAATTGTACGGCCAAACGAACCGACATCCGAGATATTTTTGAGCACATTTTAAGTTCCCTATACTTTAACTTCATTTTAGAGCTTTGAAATGGGGTTAACGTGCCTTAAACATGTCGGAAATAGCTCAAAACACTAACAGGGACCAAAAGTGTAATTCTGCGAAAGTAGTCCCTTGCGCACCTCAACACTCTGAGTGTTACGGTGCGCAAGAATGGGTCAGATGCAGAAAATCGTTTTGACTGCTGATTAACAGATTTAAACACTCCCCAAAGGACAATGACACATGTCAATCTCTTGTGGTGGGCAAACTGATGCACCATAACATTCCAACACTTGTACAGATGGGATTCGATCACGTTATTCGAGAAACGATCTTAACGGCTCTCTGAAAACTATAAATACCCATCCATCCCCATTGCAAAACCCACTTGAAATCTGAGATTTCTCTAAGTTGGGGTGTTTCATCACCTCATACCTGAGAATACTTGGATTATCAATCTTGCGGGGACCCTTTGTAAGTGTTCCTTCGTTCTTTTATCGCTTTTCTAGTCCGAAAGTCAAACTTTGTTTGACATTCTGCATTATTTGAACTTCATAACGTGAGCGTGATCACGATGGTTATAGCCCCTAGTGACTATACCTACTGATTACCACGTTATCTAGGCTCAGTGACGAGTCGTAGTTTCGGCCAAAAAGCGTGTTATTGCGTATTTTGTAACCAAACTACTTTTAGGTATCAAAACTGTTTGTTTTGATACCAAACATGTTTTCTAAACTTAGTTAAGCATGTTTTAACATGCTTAGCTCGTCACTTTTAGTTTAGTGCTTATATAGGGTCGTAAGGTAAGCGATCTAAACAATCGCTTATACTTTCGAACCCGACCCGTTTGGTCGATCATTAGGATTCGACCAAACACATTAGGTGACCATAGCATATAGGGGATAACCTTCCGAGGTTATACCTTATGGTCGCTTCGTTAAGTAGTTGTATGATAGGTAGTATATATGCCTTAGGTAAATTACCAAATTACCCTTTTCATGTGTAATTGGTAATTAAGCATACGTAACCTAAAATTTCGTCACTTAACTGATTATGTAACATAATTAAACATGTTAGGCATATAATACTTGTCATAGGACTAGTTAGGCGTTCCGAACGCGTTTTACGCGAACGACGCGTTAAAGTAGCATAAGCTACCTAAACGGGTCGTAATGGGTCGTAAGCACTTAGGTTAGGTTTCATTTTAGTATGTAGGCCTTGTTAAACCATATTACATGACTTCCCCTACTCATTTGGTTTAGGAGCCCTCATTCTATCCGATCCTCCGATTATAGGTCCGGTTTATTAATGTAGTTACCTATATTAGGTGCCGTTTGATATCCGTGATCCCTAGCATTGTTTGGTTGTTACTCAAGGACTACTAAGAAATCTCAAGTGAGTACATAGACCCCTCTTTTACTGTTTTCCAAACTGTTTTGGGGTGAAACGCATGTGCCTACTTGTTACTTTCATGCTTTCCTGTTTTCACATCATATACTTGCTATGTTCATTAGTACATTTATAGTACATGATTTCATTGCATTTTATGCTATGTATGCCCATTGTGTGCGTACTTAGTACATTACTTTACATTACATTCTATGCTATGTATGCCCATTGTGTGCGTACTTAGTACATTATTTTACATTACATTTTATGCTATGTATGCCCATTGTGTGCGTACTAAGTACATTATTTTACATTACATTCTATGCTATGTATGCCCATTGTGTGCATACTTAGTACATTTATTATTCATCACATGCTTACATTTTGGTATGACATTTGATTTGTTTAAATGAGACAATGTACATGCATTAACACCGATCATGCCGCTCGGTAGTAGGTAGTGGTACCATAGGACTTGACAAATCCCATTCCTGTGATCTCGGGTTTGTTTGGATGGAAGGAATGACCGAATCCGAATACATTTTTTGGTAACCTTTACTAAAAGGGTTATCCGACTGTCGCAAGGCTTGGATGTATGAATTTTCACAATACCGCATAAATGTATATATCAGTATAGCATGCATTTATTACACAAAACATAACTTTGATTTAAACCATGTTTTACTTCAATACCTTGTTTTTATGCATTTTACATATGGTTTAGTTGATATATTTCACTTACCATACATAAACATTTTGACATTTACATACACAATTCATGATTTACATTAGACATAAACATTTTGACATTGATATACACATAAACATTTTGACATTTGATTATACATAAACATTTTTACTTTGGTGGTTTGGTTTGGGTAAGTGATTTAAGTAATGAGGCGTGTGTAATACGATACAAGTATGGTGGATACACCGCTGGTACTTCCTATATATAAGTGCTTGTATGGTATTACATATCGTAGCGTTATTTGAATCATTTCAATTTAGACCTATAACATTTTTACAAATAACATACTTTTCACAATACATTGTTTTACAAACAACTTATCTAATACAAACTCATTTTACTTGGTTATACATTTAACCATACATTATTCTTTTATTTATACATATCATTCTATCTTATCTCTTTTTAAACGATTTACAAAACAAATTACAAGGTTCATGACTGACTTTTGCTAAACAACTCTTTTCTAAACTTACAAGTCATGAATCCTATTTTCACAAAACCTATGTATCTCACAGGCATTTTTATGCTGATGTACCTATTTTCACATGTGTTTCAGGATATGATGCATAGGATTTATCAAGATACACTTAGGCGGACTTGGGCCTTAGTGACAATAAAAGATGCAAGACTAGTTATTTATGTTATGTTTCTTTGATTGTCAAGACATTGTAACTCTTTTATTCAATAAAACAATATTTCAATTTCCATGTGTTATGAAACAATGATTCTGTTACAACACTCCCCGACGTTTCCACCACGTTTTGTTGTTTTACGTGGTCGGGGTGTGACATCTCGTGTCACCCCTTTACATTTTTGCTCATTGTTTGATCATAGATACAACTCTATATCCTGAGCCGTATCCTGGAAACTGTATTTACAAACAGCTTAATCAGCATATTTTTAACACATATTCCTAGCACACTACCTCACTTAACAAATTTGATCACTTAATTGCTTCGGTAATTTTAGACCAAAACACCTGTGCATACCATTCATTTGTAACAGTTCTGATTCTGGTGCCGAGGTGCTACCAAAGTGACTACTGCATGTAAAACGTTCTTACATCAATATACATGACATTAAAGTGATTATGTGTGTAAATCAAGCTGATTCAAAGTCAATACGTTTGTTTCCGCCTCTCGTATTGATTAGAACTCTTCTGAATGACTCGTTTTGGTCGTGCAAACGATCCTACAAGTGGTATCAGAGCTCAGGAGGAAGAGTTCTTACCAAATCGGCCTGATTTCACCAAAATTTCTGACTTCTACACTTTCTTTTACAAAAATTAACAAGATTTTACGGTTAAAATGGGTTGAATTTCACATGTAACGTGCAAAACATAGTTTTAATCAATCCTTGAAAGAATCAGACCTAAAATGGAACTAAAACCTGATCAATTTTGTCAAAAACCGGCCGATTGGATGACATCAGCATGATTTCGCACGAAATGGATTTCCATCTCGTTTGAAGTTGCCATTCCGTTTGAAAGAGACATCATTTCGCTTGAAAAGTATTTCCATTTCGCACGAAATGGTCCAGTAGACTTCCATTCCGTACGAATTGACCCATAGCTCCATTTCGCACCAAAGTCCATTTCGTTTGAGATACCATTTCGTTTGAATCTTCATTTCGCTTGAACATTGTGATTTTGTGAAACATTTTACCGAGACATGGAAGAAGAGTTTTACAATGCGTTTGCTACTACTTCAGCTGCCCCAGTCACAGCTGTAGAAACAATTGAAATCGAAAATGAAACGGGAACGTCTCAAAAGCCTCCAAAGCTTATGTACATCGAGGATTTTAAAGGATGGAAAAATCGTTTTGAAAATTGGGTGCAAGCCTATAAGTTTGATGCATGATGTTCGTTAGATGTAGATTACGTTAAGCTGAAAGATGAACGTGGGATTGAAAAAGCTTTAAGTGACTATTCAGCGGGTGAAAAATTAAAATATACCAGTGAAAAAAATGATGATTAGTATTCTCCAACAAGCAGTAAAAGAAGATATCTTTGTTTTGCTTCAACATGAAGACACTGCTAGATCAATTTGGTTAACGTTGTGTAACAAGTTTAAGGGAAGTGCTGATATGATAAAACAAATAAACGTGCATTACTAAAGAAATCATTTGATATGTTTGTAGCTTTTGAAGATGAGACGACTAAGAAGACTATTGATAGATATTGTCATCTGGTTCAGGAAATGAGAAGATTGGAGATCAAGAAAGAAGACGATGAATGGGTTGATAAGCTTGCTGATGCACTACCATAGAATAAATGGGGGAACATATTTGTTGATTTTGAAACATATGAGAAAATCTGAAAGTATGAATTTGAGAAAGTTCATTTAGAAGATTGAAGAACATGAATTGGATGTTCAGAAAACTACTATCATGAATAATCCAAATGCTCAACAGGATGTTAGTTTATACTACAGAGGAAGCAAATTTGAGACTACTCCGAGTCCGAAGATTAAAACTGCTTTTAGTGCTGAGGGTTCTTCTGGAACAAATATTAGCACTACAACTTAGAGTGGTGGATATTCATCATCGTATTCGAATTTTGATCCGAATTTCACAACACCAAGTTCTCAACGACAAAGTTCAACAAATTTACAATGCAATGTGACATTAAATATACAAAATGGTCAAAATCTCTCTCCAGAAGTGGCTAAGCAACACATGGCATCACTTGTTAGAGTCTTATGAAAGTTTAGTTGCTGGAAGAATCAGAAATCTGATGCTTACTAAGGAAGATTATGACCAAATTGATTCTGAAGAACTTGAGTTGATGGACATCAAGTGGTGTTTCGCCAGTGCTGTAAGAAGACCAGAAAAATTCACACAAATCACCAAAAGAGATGATTTTCGGGATGTTGCTACATCTCCTCTTGGGTTTGACAAATCAAAGGTTACTTGCTTTCGTTGCAGAGAAAGGGTACATTTTAAAAGAGAATGTAAAAATAAAGAAGCAACCGGAAGACAAGATCCGTTTGGAAACAACGAGTATCATCGAAAATCAATTTATCATCAGCTTGCTCAACAACCGTTATCATCCCATGCTATTGAGGATGGAAAGAAGAAAGCTTATCTTGTTAATCAAGATGATGAAAAAGTAGCAGAGGGTTTTAGCTGGGACAAATACGTTCCGGCTGATTCAGCATTTGTTGCTCAAATCTTTTAAGAAGAAGCAGTCATATCTAAGCTAAAAAGAACGAAGATTTTTAGATCATCAGAAAGTGATGAAGATACTGATGATGAGGAAGAATACATTAATAATGCCAAAAAAAGTTTAGACTCATTCAGTTTTAATTTGTTTTTTGCAGATAAAATTGAGATCTTGAAAGAGAAAAGAGCTGCTCGACTGAAGAGAGAATTGGTAGAATTGGAAGCAAGAAAGATTGCTGAAGAAAAGGCAAAAATGGAAGCCGAGATAGAAAAAAGTTGAAGAAGATTCGACAGAGAAAGTCGAAGATGAAGAGTGTAAGGTAAAAGTGGATTTGATGTAGAACCGATGACTGAAAATGTGATTGAAAAGGTGGTGAAGAAAATTGTTGAAGTGGAGAAAATAGTTGAAAAAATTGTCAAAGTTGAAAAGATAGTTGAAGTTGAAAAGATTGTCGAAGTCACTAAACCTTGTCTAAAATGTTTGGAACCATGCAAACACTGTGAAGAAAAAATACAAGAAGTATAGTGAGCTAGAAGAGTTGAAAGAAAAATTGCTGTTAGATGTAAAGTATGTAAAAGAATCATATGTTGTGCTAAACAAAGCGGTTGATAATTTGAACAAGACAAACTTGGAAATGGGAGCTGCTCAAACGATGATGAGTTCAACTTTAATGACGAAGTAAAAGGTCATCAATGAATATATTGAAGATTGTGCTAAGCTGAAGCAGGATTTGGAACTCGAAAAAATTGAAAATGAGACAATCAAACAATTGTTGCTGAGTTATACAACTTATGATTATCTGATTGACAGAGTTTATTCTAATGTTGCAGGTCTTGAAGCTTTTCAAGATAAAAAGACGGAAGATACAACAACAACAACAACCATACCCAGTAAATCCCACAAATAGCAAAGCTACTCATAGGGTCTGGGGAGGGTGGGATGTAGACAGACCTTGCCTCTATCCCTAGGGATAGAGAGGCTGCTTCCAGAAGAGACCCTCGGCTGCAAAACGAACAGCAAACCAACACATAAAGTCCAAGAATATAGGAAAATAGAAAAATAGACTAGAGAAAAAATAAGTCACCTATACGAAGCAAGTGATCAGAGAGACGGAAGATACGAATACTGGTAAGAAACAAAGTGTCAAATATAACAGATGTCCGCCTCCGATCTAGGAAAGTTATTCTCCCAGAAAGTCAAATGAGGAACGATTAAAAAAGGCAGTCAACATAAAGTTAAAGTCTGAAACCATTGATGAGTTACCAGACAACATTGATGTCACATTTACAGCGTCTGACACTGATCATGAGTCTGAGTTATTAAAGAAAGTGGTCGATCAGGTGTTGGATATGGATGAAGAGTCAAAGTTGGAATCTAAATCTGAAAATTCGAGTTCATCAGACAAGAGTCTGAGTTCACCAGTCAAACGGGTTTACAATAAAGAATTTATGATGTCAAAAAATAATTTGAATGACGAAATATTCAAAGTAGCATATACTTTGAATGATTCTGAAAAATTATTTTCTAATGAAGAATTTCCAATAAGAAGTGTCAAAACTGAAATGATCAAACAGGTTTTCAAATTAACATAAATTAATTTTTCTGAAATAAAAGATGTAAATCTTACAGAAAAACCTAAAAAGTACACTTCAAGAGTTCAACAAAGATTGAACAAGAAAAAAGGTTATAGTTCAGGTTTTCAACAGAAACCAAACCATAACGGTAATTTCAAAAAGAAAGGATTAGGTTTTATTGCTCCAGAAAATTATAAAAATGAGAAAAATTATAAACCAAAAACTAAATTTGTTTCAGGAACAAGTTCAGAAGAAGAACAGAAGAAATCTTTCTGGAGACAGTCAAATAAAGAGTTTCTTGCTGAGAAAAAGAATCTGGTGAAGGAATTTGAGCAGAGAGTTGAACGAAGAACCTGTTTAAAATGCCAAGAAGTTGGACACATCACTTGGAATTGCCCCAGGTAAAACATTGCAAAACAGGGAGTCTCTTCTAACCCAGATTTGAAAAAGAAATGTGTTGATAAAAAGAAACAACAAGCTGAAAAATTTAAAGAGTTCAAAAATTTGACTTTTGAAATTGGTGAAAGTTCGAAACGTTTTTACAAAAGAAAAGTCAATCTAAACAAACAAAAATTGGTTGTTAAATCAGAGAGTAGTTCTGACAATGAATCTGGCTCGTCAAAGTCAGAGGAGTCATTTGTGGTGAAAAGTGATGAGAATTTCATTCCAGAAATGAACGATGAAAACTTTCCGCCATTATCAAAAGAAAACTTGAAGTTAAAAGTTGGAAAGGTTGAGATTTCAGATCAATTCTTCTCTGTAAAGAAGAATTTGATGCTAAAAAAGCTTTTAATGGAAAAGTAAAACATATCTTTGGGAAGATGGTTGACGGGAAGGTAAAGGGAGTGAAAGATTTTTACAAATCAAAAAGATGGTGGGTTAACGATGATGAACAATCACCCAAGACTGGTCAGGCTTGGGTGACAGCATTCTCTACCTAAAATCTTGACTTGCTGGAGCTCCCAAGTTGGTAATCATGGAGCAGGAATCGGCATCTTTCTTGAAAAATTCACATCTGTGAAATTTCGACCTACAAGTGGTGATATTCTTAATAATTGTCATATTTCAATTTACAAATGGTATGGTTGATAAGTGAATCTACAAGTGGTTGAAAAAGAGGTTTTCACCTACAAGTGGTTAATCAAGGTCATTAAATTGAACTTGATTTTAACTTTCATAAAAGTGATTGAAAAACAAAGTGATGATCATAACCCCAACACTACAAGTGGTAAAATCAACAAAACTTATTTTCCGGAAAAACCATTTTGATTAAACCAAACTTAACTGTTTTGAAATCATAATGGGAAAATAGTTTGTTGTAAGGGGGAGTTCTGATTGTTTAAGCCAAGTGAATGGAGAATTGAAGCTTGAAAATCAGTATGTCACTTTTCTTGTCTAGTTTATTTTCAAATTTTTAAAATGATTTTGAATTTTAGGGGGAGTAAGAAATTTCAGAAAATCCAAAAACATTAGAAAATTTGAAAAAGCCAAAAACATCGAAAAATGAGAAACGAGTTTTGTTGTGAAAAAGAGGAAATGATAGTACATCAGTGGACAATCACAGCACGCTAAAGAATTGAAAAGTCTAATGTGATAAATGATCTCACTGCGGATATGCCAGTAGGTTTTTATACATTCAGTAGATTGTTTTCGAGATATAAACCTAAAATATCAAACTTGCTTATTTCGTGGGGAACATCTCTCGGATATATAGGTAACCCCTGAAATTTTGTTTGAAGGGCTTTTTATTTCTGACTTACTAGGTCTTTGTGCGTGATGATATCTGGGGTATTATACCTAGACTTCTAATTTTGCGGAAGCAATAGCCTAGTCCTCGTATAATCCTCTACACTGCTTTAATCTTAAAGCTCACCCTCAGCATAAAAAATGATGAAACATTGCAAAATGTTAATCATGTGTTGTTGAAGAAAAGATCCCCAAATGAGACACACCTAAAGACGAGCCATCATCTCTTTGTCTGAACGGAAGTTCTAACCTGAGCTCTCATGGTCTCGCATTTACCCGTTTACAAATATCATTAGTGTGCATTCACCTGTAAGACTGAATATAGAAGTCTGGATACAGGAGTATATTCTGAGGTGGGACACGCAAATAAGTTTAATTCATTAAAACACTAATCTCGTCTCTCGAAACAATTGAACTTTGTGTGAAAATTTATGTGGACCAGTATACTGACAATCTAAGTGAATCGTTTAGAACTTAAAATGTTTAAAGCTTAACAGTGTTAGTGTTTTGTCTCATAAACTGATATGATCCTCTTACACAAACTCGCAAAAATATTTACAGACAATATAATCCCAGATTGTAAATATTTCTTTACTGCTTTACATTTAAAACAAAATCTAAAAAGATTGTGTTTTAGCTTAAATTTTTGAAAAATGCAAAAAGATTTTCGACAACTGATGATGAATAGCTGATTTTCAAAATTCCAAGTGCTAAACATGATGAACAGGTTTGGGAGAGTTTGTTTTGGAAAAAGAAATATGATATTCCTACAAGTGGTCATCAAAGATTTTAAATGTTAAATCATCTTGAATGATACCTGCAAATGATATATAAATTTGTCAAATTGTTAAATTTGTGAAATTTATTTTGGGGTAGAGGATTGTGCAGGAAACAACTTTGATAGAGCAAGGGTCCGATTCCTGAGGAGTTTCTGCATAAGCATATGTAGAGCCAGGCTTCGATTCTGAACCTGTGAAGATTGCAAAGCATGAGCAGAGTTTGATACAGATCATGGATCAACATTCAAGGGGGAGTTTGAATGTTAGAGAGCCAGGCTTGAATCCTAATGTTCACGAAAGCTGCTGATGCTGATGAACTTAAAGAATCAAGAGATCTGATCAAGAGTATGTGAAGAGTCAGATTGCGATTCTGGAAAAGGGAGAGAGAAGAAGATATAAGATTGAAGGATGCTTACACTGTCAGATTCTTTGGAAGAGCACGAAGACTGATAAAGACTAAAGGTTGTGAAGACTCGACACTAAAGACTTCGTCAACATCCAAGGGGGAGACTGTTGGTGCATATGTCTGTTGACTTCGTCTTGTATCGAGTTTTGTGTCTAGATTTCATAGAATGGAGCTCAATAGGCTAGAAAACAGGATGTTAGAGTTGTGGGACCATTTCGCATGAAATGAGATTTAGCCATTTTGTACGAAATGGGCATTGGCCATTTCGCATGAAATGAACCTTATCCATTCCGTGCGAAATACAACCTCTATAAATACCTGTGCATACCATTCATTTGTAACAGTTCTGATTCCGGTGCCGAGGTGCTGCCGAAGTGTCTACTGTGACAACTCGAGTTTCCGACATTCTTTATTCGCATTTATTGCACGTTGACTCTGACTGTCTAGTTGTTTGACTCGTCTGATTTGTAACGATACACTTTGTGTGATAATAAAAGTATTATGTTTGCTTGGTTATGTGTTGATATTATAGCATGAGACTTAGTGTATTTGAAATAACATAAACTACTGAACATATGAAACAACTCGACGAAACAGAGTTGTGATTCGCCATGATCATACTCGACGAAACAAGCATGTTTCGCCAAACCGAACTCGACGAAACAGACTGTTTCGCCGGACCAGTTTCGCCAAAAGCCCAGTACGGCCCAGAATGTTATTTCCGTGTATAATTACGTGAAACAGTTCTAGTTTCACACCCTTGGCAAAATAGAAACCCTAGAACTCTCTCCTAAGTGTGTCGGCAGCTGTGGGTGTCTCCCCAAGTCTTTGAGCGATCAAATCATTATTTCTTTCATCTCGGACGTGATTGATTTACCTTGAGCACATACTTAGCATACCGAGCAAACCAAGGTGAGTTCACACTCTTACCAAGGCATGGGATTCCCCAGTTGGGTTGGGAATGGGATTGAATGATTACCTGTACTTACATTACCACTAGACTACTTACCACGGTCCTCGGATTGGGAAGGATACCTGTGTCAAATTCTACATAAAGCCTACGTACTGTCCTCGGATTGGGAAGGAAACCAGCACTAAACCTACGTAAAACCTACGTACTACCGTCCTCGGATTGGGAAGGACGCCAGTGCTAAACCTACGTACTACCGTCCTCAGATTGGGAAGGACGCCAGCGCTAAACCTACGTACTCGCTACGTACTGTCCTCGGTTGGGAAGGGCACTTACATAAAACCTGCGTAAACCTATACTTACTACTATCCTCGGATTGGGAAGGATACTTATGATTACGAATAGTCTAGGGGATATATATAACATGGGAAGCCCCCACCAATAGAACGTACTATCGGCCCAGTAGAGCCACATGTTACATACGAACTTACTATTACGCATTTACTTTCTGTGAACTCGCTCAACTAGTTGTTGATCCTCTGTTACATGCCTTGCAGGACCTTAGGTACTTATGGAGCTTGCACGGGAGGCGCAGTCGTTGTGGACAAGGATCGTGAATACTTGATTAGACATTAAGACATTTCACACTTTATTGTGTTGGGTTTATTTATACGCTTCCGCTAAACAGTGATAACATATTTATGTTTTGGAACACCTCTCATATGGATTGGTTTGATTAAATTGCAATTACTTTTACTTTATACATTGTTCTATATGATTGGTGGCTTGATCCTGGTCAGTCACGCTCCCAAGCGGTGATACTCCGCAGGTGGATTTTGGGGGTGTGACAGATACTGCATGTAAAACGTTCTTACATCAATATACAAGACATTAAAGTGATTCTGTGTGTAAATCAAGCTGATTCAAAGTCAATACGTTTGTTTCCGCCTCTCGTATTGATTAGAACTCTTCTGAACGACTCGTTTTGGTCGTGCAAATGATCCTACAGTCTTGAAACAATCCAGAAACGTATGTGACTTGTTGTTCTGGAGTACATCCGCTCATTCGCAAAACAAAATCTGTATTCTTGACCCATCTCACAAAAGCTATGGCACCTCTAGTGTCGTCGATGTTCAGAGGCTTGCAGTCTAGAAACTGCTTGTAGGTATACCCTGTACCCAAGCAACATCATCACAGAAAGCATTAGCAAAGCACACTTGGAATTGTCCAAACGTATTGTAGTGTGTCTTAGGTGACTTAAACATTACCGTTAGGTGGGTTATTCCCTGAGGTACTTCTGCTGTGTCTGTAGCGAAGAACCTCGTGCCGAGCTATGGGCTGTGAGATGCGCGCTCGTAATTCTGCCTCGATCAGCCAAATGATCTCTGGATGAGGCATCTTTTAAGAAGGAGTTCGGATTGGTCAGGTCTTATTTGTTCAGGAATGTAAATAGTTGTCTAGAGGTCGTATATACATATACATAATAAATCATCATATCAAACAATCAAGCAACAGCACAATCATAACATAAACAAGTAAATGGGTATATGTTTAATGAGAAAATAACAAGCAAGCACGTTGTTGATTTACATGGTTAATGAGAACATGATGATTGAGCTTTCATTAATCATCGACCAGAAGTATTGTTACACGTTTTACAAGGTGTAATATATCAAAAGGAACACAGGGTCACACTGCCCTTGTCCAATAAGTCTACCAATCTATGAAAGTCTTACGATCAAAAGGTGGTCTCCTTAAGGCTTCACAAGCTCAGCTCAAAAGTGGTGCTCTAACCAAAGGTAATGCATCTGCATAAGACCAAAAACCTACTGTACTGATGGCGGAGGAGGAGGATGGAGGAAAATCAAACTAAGAACATGTGCGAGCTCCTCCTCGAGCTTGTGCACATGACGAAGCAAATAACGGATCTGCTGCTCGACCGTAAGAAATCGAGCATCAAACTCTGGAAAAGGAGTAAGAGGAGCAGGTGGTCGTGCGAAAGGAGGCGGTGATGAACGAGGGGGAATGAAAGCATGTTGACAAGGACACGGTAAAGGACGTGGTGTTGACTCAAGCTCCAAGACTCTGCGACTTATAACTTCAAATCAAAGCTGAAGCGAATAAAGTAACTCATCCTGTGTATAGCCAACAAAATGCGAGGGATGGTAGGGGTCTGAGGTCGGCATGGAATACGGTGGGGACCCTCGGAATGGCTCATTAATTGGTGAAGAAGTAAAAGGAAAAAAAGTTGTAGACTGGAGAATGTGTGGAAAAGCTGCTAAAACATGAGGGTCATGACTAAGCTGCTGGCCTGAAGTGCCTTCCCCTGGATGGGGTGCGGGTATATCCTGCAAGAAAACAGTAGGTAGATCAACACGATGAACATCAGACTCCACTGGGTGAAAAGGAGCAACATGAGCGGGTGCGAGGGTAGGTGGAGGAATGAATGGCTCAACAACAGGAGGGTCAACGGGTGCAGGAACTGGATCAGGTATGAGGGGCACAATGTCTGGTATGCCAAAAGGAATAGGGTCATGATCAGGTAAAGGTTCGGGATCAGCAGGGGCAGCATCGGGCTGATTGATAGGAACAAAGTCTAGCTCAAGATCAAACTCGGGATCGTGTGGAGGGGATGGTGCAGCTGACATGGCCGTGTCATCATCAGAATCAGTGGCATAACGTCGTAATCCAACTACCTGCAAGGCGGAAGACGTCACAGACTCAAAGGAATCTGAGACAGAGTGCAAACTAGAGTTAGAGGAAATCTCAATAACAGGGATCTTAAGAGGTGGGGCTCAACAATGTCCTCATCTAGCTCTCCATCACCATGGGCATCATCAGGAGGACCATCAACAAACAGATCAACATCATCATCAAAAGGCCAATCCTCAGGAGGGATGACCATGAGAGGAACGGGAGAAAGGATTGGTGCCATGGCATGCTCACCATCGGGATGCCCGATGATAAGATGATCATGAACTGGAATGGGAACAACAAAAGGATCCTCGCCTGGAATACCATCAGCAAGCGGTAAGTCAACTCCAAAATCAGGCAACGCAAACGGCTGAAAGTCGTCGTCGTCGTCTGACAGTATATCTGGGCCGCTCTCAGTATCTGAGGTAAAGATCTCTGGCTCTGGTACGATCTCGTCATCGGTCACAATAGCCATAGGGTCATCAGTATCGGACAATCCACTCTCGGATGAAGACATAGTGTCTGTAAGAGGACAATCATAACATATGCACATATATTAACCACTATCATTTAGCATGCAGTCAAATATAATGTATCATGAAATTAGGTATCCTCATCATTCCTCACAAATCCTTTCTATCCTTCCTAGTCTCCCAGATTAAACCACCTTGTCTCCTAGACTAGACCACCTAGTCTCCCAGACTAAACCACCTAGTCTCCCAGACTAAACCACAAAAGTAAGCTTGCAATCGTGTTTCGTGTCTTTTAGTTTGTAAAAATGTTTGATTCCCTGGATCTGGGCGTTTCGTGTATGCAATGAAAACATGTTGTAAAAATATTTTCATGAGAGCCCTAAGGATTGTAGTCTAGACTCGAGAAGGAATCCTAGTTCGCTACAATCGAAGCTCTGATACCAAACTGTCACACCCTGACTTTTGCGGAAGCGTGATTATGTGTGACCTGCTTAATATCATTAAATTCAACCATAACAAATATATATATGATAAAACTAAGATGATCATCCATTAAATAAGTTTAAAATGTCACAAACAACATTGTTTTAGATTCCAGACATGGACTTCAAATCCATATTACAAACCACGCAAATTGTTTTAGAGTTCCATAAGAACTCGACAAAAGACATTTATAAAAACCAGGTTTTGAAACATGTATCCTATCCAGGATAGAACACACACCCCAAACACTCGACACCGGATGACAACTTTTATTCCTAACACAACTTGAAACATCCAAACGCCCGCCAGATCCTCATTTAATTCCCTGAAATACATGTAGTTTGAAAACATCAACAAAAGTTGAGCGAGTTCATGTGTTTAGTGTGTGAGCTCGGATAAACCTTTGAAAACATTGAAAGTATGTATATATGTTTATAAACTCCGGTATGAAAGTAACAAGGAAAACAGATCATTAATGGTTTGCAAGGCCATTAATATGTGTGACGTGATGCAGGAAGGCTCAAACCTAGCAAATTTGTCTCCGGCAATAAGTCATAGTCACCTCATGGGCCACCCTGGTCCACATGGGTGTGGGCTCGCTATACCTAAATAGATCTATCACTCATGTCCCTCGGTCCTACAATGAGGATTAATGGTCTTAAGCGTTAAATCCACCACTCACATGATCTAGCAGTACCCTTCCTTTGCTAACCATACCACATATAAACGTTTGTAAACAGTTTGTAACATGTACTTCACCCCTGAAGTTATAAAACTGAAAACAGTTAAAAGAAAAGGGGGACATGAACTCACAGGCTTGCGTTCTTCGTAATCACAGTAACTCAAAGCTCCTTCGGATATACACGACTACCTACAATGTACTATGATCTATTAGACGAGCGGGCCGTGCCTTGACTTAGTATGAATTAGTGTCTTTGAGTTATGTTTCTTTGTGTCTTCAATATTATTCCAAGTTATATAATTGTTTGTTAAATAATAAATATTTTAACTTAAATTATATTTATTAAATTTTGGAATAATAGTTAAAATAATATACTTTAACTTGTTTCTTTTTATGTATTTATATATGTATATCCTTCCCAAGGATGGGTGTATTTGTATTTGTATTTGTATTCTTATACTTGTATATTTTTGCCATGTATTGGTGTCGTATTCCGGAGTGTATTTATACGTACGAGAATACGTATTTTCTTGTAATTGTTGAGTATTCTTACACTTAATTTTGTATTGATTTTTCTGGAATAATATTTCTAGTAAAAAATACATCAATATATATTTAATATATATTTTGAGGAATATTACTTAGAAAAATTATTTATAATTTTTCCTTTGGCAACAATATTTATAATTTCATGCAAGTCTCAAAAATAATATATTTCCAAGGCTAACTTAGAAAATATATACAAATCCATATTTCATCCAAAAATAATATATTTCATGTTTGTCTAAAAAATATATTTTTTTCTCAAAAACAGTATATCTCCTAATAATTCCAAGAAAATGTATATTTTTACTTGTCAAAATAATATATTTTCTCATTGTCAACAATATGATATAAACTTGTAATAATTGTGGAAATCACATTTTCCTTCACATGGTGTCCAAAATATTAGTTCCCAAAATATACTTATGAATAAATTTTTCGGAATATTTTGTAAGTTATATTCCCTTGTTCGGTTTCATCAATAATGTGGGTATTCTTTGTATATTTATTCCTTTGAAATTTTGGTAATATTTTGGATTGTAATTTTTGGTATTTTGATGAGTTATATTATTTCAAGTCCTAAAATAATATAACAAATACACATAATATACAAATAATCACACACATGGTGACATCTAAATATATATTTCCTAAATACATATTTAGTCACTTTTATTTATAAAAACAAACCTGCAATATTTGTAATTTTTGTAACAAAAATTATGGCAAACTCTATGTAAAAATTCATGGTTTAAAATACACTTGTAAATATTTGTTTAAAAATATTTTTCTAAGTGTTTAATTTTTAGAAAAATTTTACCAAAGTTTCCCCTAAAAATAGAGGTTTCCATGCCTTGAAGGCATAACATTTTCTTTTGTAAATCAACACAATCAATCCACAATCAACAATAAACAATTTATACTTACCAATTTTGCCAAAATCAAGCATAAACTACCACTTCATGAACTTGAAAATTTATAAAAAATTATAGTAACTTACAAGTGTATTTAGTAAGTCTTGTTACCCTTAAAAAGTGTGGTTGATTCTTTAAAAACATCATTTTTAGAGAATATGGTTCTTTACAACTATTAATCATATTTTCTAAAAATGTTTCTTCATGGATTTTTCATGTTACACATGTGTTTCTACACTTGTTTAACCTCTAAAAACAAGGTTGATTTCTTAAGAAACAAGATTAAACAAACTTTGTATTTTTAGCTTGATTTCTTGAAAAATCACTCTTGAATTCTTAGATTTACAAGACTTACAACTCACTTTAATCATCATTTTATAAGAATAAAATATATTCTTTCAAGTTCATGTCTTTCATTGGGATGATCTATTAACCTCTAACATGTTCATCCTCTCATCTTGCTAGATTATGTTTTTAATCATGGTCTAGCAAGATCATATGATGATCTACATCATTTACATAAGAAATCAACAAGTAAATCAACACATAAACAACTTGATTTCTTCATGATTTAAGCTTATGTTCAAGTTTCATTCTCTTGATTCTTAGTGTTCTTCAAGTTTATCATCATGTATCATTCTTTAACCACTTACATAAGATGCAAAATGGAAAGATTAGTGTTCTTACCACTAGCTCAAGGCTAGGGATGATCAAGAGAAGAGAAGAAAAGGAGAGGATAAAAGCAAATGGTGAAGGTCCTTGAACTTCTGAAAGCTCCAAGCTTCCTTACTATGCTTCTAACACCCTTGTATATGTATGGATTTAGTGGAAGTTTTGTAACACCCCGAAAACGGGTTTGGTAATCAAACCACGTTAATACTAAAAGACGTATAAAATACCGTTAATGGTAAAATTAACCCGGTGAATATTAGGACTTAAACAAATAATCCTAATATTAATTAAAAAGGAAAATAAATACTTGAGAAAATAAAGTATATAAAAGGCCTGAGTTCACGGGACTTAAAATATAACGGGTTATAACTTCCCGAACTCATTAAGTTAACTAGGAATAATTAACCTAGTTAGTAGTTTGTGATTAAGTGATAAATAGTGAGTTATAGCTTCATAAATCAAAATAAAACATGGGGGACTAATGTTACCAAATGGAGAAACATGTTTTAATTAAAACAAATAATATAACACAACACACACACTAAGAGTGTGTGTGTGTGTGTGTCACACCCCGAAATTATCAGAGCTGGCGTGACTGGACTGGTATCGTCATTGCACAGCGGAAGCAAATAAGCTAAGTCTTTTAGAAAATTGAACGCCCACTAAGTACTCGACTCCAGATGGTTCTCCTATTCCAACCATTCCATAATTTCTGAAAAGTAACCTGAGAAAGAACATGCAAGAAAAGTCAACATAATGTTGAGCGAGTTCATAGTTTGTTTGTAAAAGATTTGAAATAAATATTTTGAGTTGTGAAAGGTTTGAAATAAATCTTTTGAGTCGTGAAAAATTTGAAATAAATCTTTGGAAAACCGGTTTTTGAAATAGTATTGAGAAAATGAATTTAAAAATCATTTTCTTGCCAAGTTTTATGGAAACGTTGTGTTTGTAACACGTTATGTTCATAAAACCATGTATTTGTAATGTTCGTAAAACCGTCAATGCCCACCCTGACTTCGACTCCATACCCGCATAATGCTTTGAATTTGTATAAAACATGGTAGTTAATTTGTATGAACAAGAAGTTCCGTAAGTATAAAATCTCTGGTATGTAGCAGATAAGGAAAAAGAGATCACCAATGGTTTGCAAGGCCATTGATATGTGTGAAGTGCAAGTAGGAAGACTCAAACCTAACAGATTTTGCGTTGGGTACAAAGTCACCCCGAGGTCCGTACTGTTGGGCCTGGGGTTGGGCTCGCTACACCCAGATAGATCTACCGCTTACGTCCCTCGGTCCTACAATGAGGATTAATGGCCTCCAGTTCCCGCCTACCCACTCACATGATCTAAGTAATAACCCTCCTTACGCTAACCATACCATGTATAAAATAAATCCCTGGTCACCCTGACCAGATTCCTGATCACCCTGACCAGATTTCCTGGTTACCCTAACCAAATCCCCGGTCACCCTGGCCGAATATCATTCACATTTCGAAAATAAGCATTTTTTTTTTTTTGTAAAAACCGGTATGTTTAGTATAAACCTTTCGTAAATCATTTGTGTTCCTCAAAATCCCTTCGTAATATGATTTAGAAATACGAGTTTTGCGTTAGTTCAAAACTTTGTATGTTTTTGCAAAATGTGCATGACTTTCCACCCCGAAAACATTTATAAAAATGTAAAATAGTAAGAAAGTGGGGGTTATGAACTCTCCTGAATATTCCTGTGCAAAGCTAGCTAATTACGACTCCTTGATGTCGTTTCCAAAGTGAGACTCGCTAGCGTGCATTCTACAATATTCCTAACACGGAATATCTAATAAGTTTCTAAATAAAAGCGGTAACTAATCTACGTGTTACCGAGCTCTACCGAATCGTTAATCGAACGATTTGACGGTAAGTTATTGACTTAAAAGAAACGAAGAAATCGTATTCGTTAAGTTTCGTCTAATGTCGGTAATAGTTTACTAAGCCTTGAAAGTACTTAGTTTTCGAGAATTTCAAATATATAAATCTTTATACAAAAATATCCATATATCGACGAAATAATGTTAGTCGCTCCGAGAAGTCGTACGCGTATAAAAAGATTGTTTATATGAAAAATATCATATAACAAGTTCGTATTAGGTATCGCGTCTTGCATGAACTTGGAAATAAATATATAAACCATATTTATTTTAATAAAGCGAATTGGTGTCGTTTAATACCTCGAATAAATATATAAAATATATTTATTTTATTAGCACCATCGTCGTGTCGTTTGATCTTCGAAATAAATATGTAAACTATATTTATTTTTATAAAAGAAGTCGTGTTGTTCGGAAATAAATATAAACTATATTTGTTTTATAAAAGGAATCGAGTTTGTTTGAAATAAATATAATAATAACTATATTCATTTTTGTTGTCGAAATAATTTCCGTATCTTTGTTCTCGTAAGTTGCAAGTCGTAGTCGAAAGAAGCTTTACATTCATACCTTGTTTTTCAAAATTCGCTTTATATCAAAAGCACGTTTTGTTTTATAATAAAACTCGCTTTATTTTACGGATTTCTCGAAAAACGGGCAGAGTTTCCTCTGTTTTTGGACGCCCTGACAACACAAGTTGTCGTTATATTTTCAAAATTCAGTCAAATTCAACCAATATAATCAATATATAAGATTTCGTCAGTTATGTAAAAATGTAAAGCATATTTAAATAGATTGGTTCGAGCTCGATTTCGCGTATAAATAAACTATACGAAAATAAAACGCGTTGCTAAATTCTTTACCAGTCTTCGTGTCGAAAAGCTGAGTTGACCGAGTCAACTGGGTTGACCGAGTTGACTCGCTGAGTTGACCGGTCTTGACCGAGTTGACTCGCTGAGACCGAGCTGACCCGACCCGCTTCATAAACTGACCCGAGCCAAGCCGTTGACTACTGTTGACCTGTTTGACCAGTCAACCCGCTGAGTTGACTGGGTTGACCGGGCTGAACCGAGTTGACTCGTCTGACCCGAGTCGACCCGTTTGACCGCACCTGAACCGAGACCCGTTGACCGAACTGAAACGTGACTTGACCAAGATCCAAACCGAGCTGACTCGCACACGGGTCGAGGCCCGATCCACACCCAAAACTGATCCGAACATATCTAGCATCTGACCCGAGCCTCCCTAAAGATCTGAACTGCTAACGTGAGCCCGAAACTCCTAAACCCGATTTGAGAGCTGAAATGAAGAAACCTGTTGAGTGGTTGTCTGAGTCGAACCGAACTTATAACCTCTGATCGGTGCATTTTAGGTTCACTCTAGTTTATATTAATTAGCATAAAAATGCATTGATAAGGATATGAAATATACTACTCTAGTAAGTTTTTATATTTTAGAGGTCATGAAAAAAAGTGTGCTTAAATGATAATATATAATTAATAAATGCTTTATTGGAATCTATTGATTGTAATACGAATGGTTGTGAATTGTGCGTGCAAAAGAATGAAAAAAAAATGAATTATTGAGCTTACATTACATTAATCCTAATTTTTGGATGTAGGAAAAGAATTATAGATGGACATGTGTGCTAGAAAGAGATAAAAGTTGCAGATTATGTTCACAGGAAAAAACAAGATCATGAGAGCCATAAAGTGCAATTGTTTGGGCCGGTCACTTGTTTGGGCCGATCACTAACTGAATGTCCATATGGGGCCTTTTATCACAAATTAGAGGAGACGTATAAAAAATTGCCTACGACTATTACGAAGGTGGGACGGTTACAAGGAAAAAAAGAAAAACGCAACTAGGGGGAGCCGGACATCGTTTGTTTTGGCTATCAAATCATCACAACATCATCATCGATTATTTTTATTATATTATAATTGGGATGGTAATTTTGATTATTATTCAAGCTTACGAAGATCAAGCATCATGAGCGGCTAGTCTCTACGGTTTCACCCCGGTGTAGGTAGTTGTATTTTCTAGGGTTTATGCATTTGTTCTTTGATTCGACTTTGTGACAATTTGTATTGATTTTTGAAACCATTGACAATAGTGTTACATTTGTTTCGTATTCGTAAATTGTCGAACGATGTTAAAAGTTATGACTTTACGAAATGGTTATGTGTAGTTGTGCATTGTCGTGGTTAGGTTTTACTTGTGTTGATTACAAAGTGTATTCTTGTCCGTTCTTAAGGACGTTGATAGTTATTAGCACCTAAGTCACGGTACACTAAATCTGCTAATCATATGCATTTGAGTTGAATCTAACACATGTAGGAACCCTAGGACTTACAATTACCGAAACCGGGTGTGATCCGTATTATTAATTCCTGTTTTCAATTAAGTAGTTTAGTTAATAAATTATTGTTTTAAATAATAGTCATTTGTCGGTTCACCCGATTTCTTTTCAAAACAAATAAACAAAATAAAATTAGCAAACTTCATAATCACTTTGTACATTGTTTGTAAATAGTCTACCTAATCGAACGGGTCGTGGGATACTGCCCACCTGCTCTTCGTGGATACGATACCCGACTTACCCTAGCTACCTAGGTTTAATTGGGTTTTTGACTGATCGGGACGACACGGTCACGTCAAAATGGCGCCGTTGCCGGGGAGCTAGTGCGCTTAGTATTTCATTGCTTGTTCGATTTTAGTTTAGTTTATTTTCTTTCCTTTTTCTTGTATACTTGTGATTTTACTTTGGGTGGTCGAGTTTGTTTCTACAGGTACATGTTTTGCAGGTACCATCTTTCAATATGAATTGGGTAGATGATGATCCGTGTGAGTGTTGCGGAAGTGGAGAGCATTATTTAGAAGATTGCTCCGTTTTCCACGCAAAAGTTCAAGCCAACAAGGATCGGGAAGACTACCTCAGTGGACTGTATGATTATAGGAGGGAGGATTATGGAGATTTCAATGGTCCATCCTCGCATTCTCCATACAGTAGACCACCACCACCCCCAAATTATCAAGAATACTACTATGCAGAGATGGGTTACCATTATGAGCAAGAACGGGGTTACAACAACTATGAACCCGACTTGCCACATTTCTCAAGTTATCAGGAGGAGTATGATGACTATTATCATGACTCCCCTCAACCGACATACGAGGAGCCTCAAGATTCATTACACTCTAAGCTCGACACGATCATGGACCTGATGCTAGAAATGAAAAAGAAAGACGAGTTGAGAGACAGATCATTTGAGGCTTTGGTTATTCAGGTTGGTCAACTAACCGAGGAGATGGCCCAACTTAGGCGAGACCAAGAGGTTTGGGCTAATGGTACAATAGTAGATGGTGAGGTGGTGGAAGAGGTTATCGATCTACCCGAGCAAGAAAATGAATGTTTGAACCGAGCGGAAGACATCACACCGCGAGACGAGTCGGATCCGAAAGATGCCCACGTTCATATCCATCCTTCTCCCATACTTATCACTCCAACCAAAAAAGTTGGGGATGCGGGTTCGGGTATAATGATTCGAAGGGTGGTGTTGCAAGACATTGGCCAGTTTAGTAAGAAACGACCCCGAAGTTGTACATTACGCATGCCGAATAGAAGAAAAAGAGAGTGGATTCGGCATGCCAACTACCGAGCATATGTTGGAAACTCGGTAGGCAAATGTGCACTTCGACCACCATGAGAGGCAAATCAGGTATTATTGTTGTAGAGTTTGTATTATTTTCGTTTTATTTTTTTTTTCTAGTTAAATGAACGTTGTGGGTGTGTTCCCTATATAACCCTCACGAGACCTACTCGTCCTCCCGAGCTATCGGGTGGTTTAAAAGGGCTTGTTGCATAAGCTAAATGCAACCGTGATTCCTACGAAAGTGAGTTAGGTTTGTTGTTGTGTAAATTATTTTTTCCACATAAATCAAAGTAAATTAACGTATGATTTGGTAACAATTTCATAAAAGTGGTAGAACTAGGTAACTAACAAATTTTAGTGGTTGTGAGAAGCATGCTTCTACACAAGGGTTAAGATTTGTAGGTACATTATGTTCGTGGGACGACCGCTTTCTTGAAGAGAAGAAGAGCACATGAGGAATGAGCTTAAAAATCAGGTGCATACGTTTCTTTTTACTTTTGATTTTTTTTAGTTAGCAAATAAGTGGATTGTAAATTGTATTTTATTTCCGGGGTGAAATTTTGGGGAGGTTAGCCGTGTCACATCCCTTGTGCGTTTTCAAACTCTAGTTCTTACACATTGAGGGCAATGTTTACCTCAAGTGTGGGGATGGGGGAGTAGTAAAAGTTTTCGATTTTGACCCGTTCATTTAAATACTACACATTGAGGACAATGTTTACCTCAAGTGTGGGGATGGGGGAAAATTTCAAAATTTTTTCAAAAATGTCTTGTTTCAAAAGCGGTCTTAAAAGCAAAAGTAACTAAGTCAACGGGGGATGTCACAACCCATTTGGTCTTTTGTCATGGTCAAGTTCAAATTAATAACATGACGGGTATTTAGCGGGTGGTTATTTGGGAATAATCCGCCTAAGAAACTAGTATTTTATGCATGTCACATACCATACCCTTTTAGATATGTGAGGTTTTGAGCCACTTCTATATCATAGATTACATACCTATGTTTCTTTGTTTGAGTGGACCATTAGTCATGTATTGTAGAACTTGCAACTTTTGATACATTTGAGACCATAGACCGAATACAAGCACGAGAATGATAAAGGCATTAGGTAAACCTTTTTCCTTTTACACCATTTATTTATCCTTACCAAAAAATCATCCCTTAGTAGCCAACTTTGAGCCTAATCCTTTCGTTTGATCACCCTTTAGCCTATAACCGTTAAACCTTTTCTTTTAAACCCGTGGGATGGAAATTCGATTATAGAAGTCGAGTTTGTATAGTTGTATTTGATTGTTTGCAAAAAAAAAAAAAAAAAATCAGAAAATTGTGAAAAAGAAGAGAAAAATTGTTGAGAAAAATACAAAAATATGAGTAGTAGTTATTGAATAAAAGGCGAAAATCGTTGCCTCGTAGTTGATGTCTATAGTTAGTTTTGTTTAGAGTAGTTGCTTTGTAATAAAAAATCGAGTTTTCATCACCTTAGCCACTTAAAAAAAATAATAAATAAAAATAAAAAAAATCCTATTCCATACCCTTAACCTAGCCCCGTTACAACCCTTACAAAGACATTTTGACTTGTGCTTAGTATTTGTGTTCGGTGGTGGAGAATGATTGAGTTGCAAGCCTATGCGGGTACGTGTTCTAATTGGTTTTGAGCGATTACTTTTTAAAGTGCTAATACATCATGAAAATTAGCCAACTTGTAAACCGAGGGGAGTGAACATTGTGAGGGATATGCATGAAATGTGAGTTTCACGGGCGGGTTTGTCACACCCCCAAAATCCACCTGCGGAGTATCATCGCTTGAAGGCGTGACTGACCAGGATCAAGCCACCAATCATATCGAACAAATGTAAATAGTAATGTATTTTCAACCAAACCAATATGAAAGGTGTTCAAAACATAAGTATAATTCAATGTTTAGCGGAAGCATAAAAGTAAACCCAATCATAAGTATAAGTATGAAATGGCATAACGTCTAATCAAGCATTCATGATCCGTGTCCACAACGACCGCGCCTCCCGTGCAAGCCCCATAAGTACCTAAGGTCCTGCAAGGCATGTAACAGAGGATCAACAACTAGTTGAGCGAGTTCACAGAAAGAAAATGCGTAATAGTAAGTTCGTATGTAACATGTGGCTCTACTGGGCCGATAGTACGTTCTATTGGTGGGGGCTTCCCATGTTGTATATCCACTAGACTATTCGTAACCATAAGTATCCTTCCCAATCCGAGGATAGTAATAAGTATGAGTATAAGTATAAGTGTCCTTCCCAACCGAGGACAGTACGTATCGAGTACGTAGGTTTAGCGCTGGTGTCCTTCCCCATCCGAGGACATTAGTACCTAGGATTTTTGTATGTGTTAACACTAGTATCCTTCCCAAACCGAGGATAGTACGTATGTTATACGTAGATTTTGGCACAGGCATCCTTCCCAATCCGAGGACCGTGGTAAGTAGTCTAGTAATGATGTGAGTACAAACAATCATTCAATCCCATTCCCAACCCGCCTGGGGAATCCCATGCCTTGGTAAGAGTGTGAACTCACCTTGGTTTGCTCGGTATGCTAAGTATGTGCTCAAAGTAAAGCAATCACGTCCTAAAGTATGCACGTATAGAATAATCAGTTTGTAGTCACGAGTGGTACATGTATAAGCATGTAGTACGTATTCACAACCACACAAGTCATGTATATCATTTAACAGCAGTTAGATATTCCAGTTAACTCTTAACAGTAGTTAACTAACCAGGTTAACCTTTAACAGAATTAAAGTAAGTTACTGTGCTGATTACACATTTGGCGAAACACAACAGTTGGCGCAACACATAAGTTGGCGAAACACATAGTTGGCGAAACACACATTCTGTTTCGTCGTGGACTCCTTTGGCGAAACAGAACTTCTAATTCGTCGATGACTCTTGGCGAAACACATTCTGTTTCGCCGGAAGTTCTGTTTCGTCGGATGTCCGTTTCGCAGACACAGTTACAGCAGTTACGAAATACGCAGAAACCCTAGTCTTGCTAGCAGCCGTCGCCAGTATCAGAAATCATATGGAGGTCAATGTGCAAATAGAATCATCATAACTCAATCATCCATGAATCATTGTCTAGCATAAACCCTAGTTTATGTGTATAACATATAAATTAACATACACATCATATCATTGAACCCTATCAAGATGCTAACTTGTATTCAGAATCAGAACATAATAACAATATCCAGAACCGAGCATTCGATTGTATTAAGTTTCGCATAGCATTGTATATATATCCTACTACATCATACATATCGAAATCTATATCATCATCATCATCATCATACTCTTATAATCACAGTAGTAACACACAACAATCATACACACAAGCAAGAATCGAGATATCACAGAAACATGAAATCGATTAATAAACACACACTAACCGATTCGAGATGAACAAACACGGATTCGAGAGCTAGGGATGATGGTAAACGATGGTTGTTGCCGTCGCACAAAAGAGAGGGAGTTCTAGGGTTTCCTGATTGCCTAACTTGTGAAACTGAACCCGTTTCACGTAAATATTCACGAAATAACGTTCTGGGCCGTACTGGGCTTTCGCGAAATTGGGCTCGGCGAAACTGACCTGTTTCGTCGAGTGGGCTGTTGGCGAAACAATCTGTTTCATCGAGATGTACTTGGCGAAACACACTTGTGTTTCGTCGGGCTCATTCCTATGTTAAACAGTTTATGTTTCTCGACATGTTAAACAATCAAACACATAATCATGTAAACACAATACATTTATTATCAGACGAGTCAAACAACTAAATAGTCAAAGTCAACGTACATTTAATGCGAAAGTGAAAGTCGAAAACTCGAGTTGTCACATTATCCCCAACTTGAAAGAAATTTCGTCCCGAAATTTAGCATGCGGTTACTGAGGAAGCTAGGTAAGTTGTATCGTTTACTGGTTTTCCTGGGGTGCCACATCATCCCCCCGTTGATTTGGAATTTCGTCCCGAAATTCTGCAGTAGTAGCTTCAACCTCAGTAGTAGTTGCATTGGTTCCGAACAACTGGGGATACTTGAGTTTCATTTGATCTTCACGCTCCCAGGTGAACTCTGGGCCGCGACGGGAGTTCCAACGAACTCGTACAAGAGGGATTCTCGTGTTCTTGAGGACCTTAACATCCTGGTCCGTGATCTCAACTGGTTCTTCGACGAACTGCAACCGCTCGTCGATAGTGAGTTCCTTCAAGGGAACTATGTGGGTCTCATCTGACGTACACTTCTTCAGATTCGACACGTGAAAGACGTTGTGAACTGCACTGAGTTCAGGTGGTAAGTTCATTCTGTAGGCCACTTTTCCTATTTTCTCTGTAACTTCGAAAGGTCCGACATAACGCGGATTGAGCTTGCCTCGTTTGCCAAAACGAACCACACCCTTCCAGGGCGAAACTTTGAGTAGCGCTCGATCCCCAACTTGGAATTCGAGTAGTTTTCTATCTTTATCGGCGTATACTTTCTGACGCTCACGAGCTGCCGCCATGCGTTGTCGTATCTGAGCAATCTTTTCAGTAGTATCAACTACCATTTCTGGACCTGTGATTTGACTATCTCCCACCTCTGCCCAACAGAGAGGTGACCGGCATTTACGCCCGTACAATGCCTCGAATGGAGCAGCTTTAATGCTGGTGTGGTAGCTGTTATTATACGAAAATTCTACAAGTGGCAGATGTTTTTCCCAACCATTGCCAAAGTCAATTACGCACGCCCGAAGCATGTCTTCTAGAGTTCGAATAGTGCGCTCAGACTGCCCATCTGTCTGAGGATGATAAGCTGTGCTCATGTCTAAACGAGAGCCAAAAGATTTATGCATTGCTTGCCACAGTTCTGAAGTAAAACGTGCGTCACGATTAGAGATAATAGAGGTTGGCACCCCGTGCCTTGAGACCACTTCTTTCAAGTAGATGTCTGCTAAGGTAGAAAACTTGTCTGTTTCTTTGATGGCCAAGAAGTGAGCAGACTTTGTAAGCCGATCCACGATCACCCAAATAGTATCATTTCCACGCTGAGACCTAGGTAAGCCTGTAACAAAATCCATGGAAATTTGCTCCCATTTCCATTGTGGTATCTCAGGTTGTTGGAGTGGTCCTGACGGTTTCTGATATTCTGCCTTGACTCTCGCACAAGTCAAGCATTTGCTAATGTATGTGGCTATGTGGGCCTTCATGCTAGGCCACCAATATGTAGTTCTGATGTCGTGGTACATTTTATCTGTACCTGGATGTACCGAGTAACGGGACTTATGAGCTTCATCCATTACAAGCTCGCGTAAGTTACCATAGAGTGGAACCCAAATGCGTCCTGTGACGTAGTAAGCACCATCTTCCTTTTGTTCTAAACGTTGTCTTGAGCCACGTAGGGCTTCAGCCCTGACGTTTTCTGGTTTCAATGCTTCTACCTGAGCATTTCGTATCTGGGAAGGAAGACTAGACTGTATGGTGAGTTGTAAAGCTCGCACGCGCTTAGGCGCGGTGTCCTTTCGACTGAGGGCGTCAGCCACAGCATTGGCTTTGCCTGGGTGGTACCTGATTGAGCATTCGTAGTCGTTTAGCAGTTCGACCCATCGTCGTTGTCGCATATTCAGTTCCTTCTGTTTGAATATATGTTCGAGGCTTCTGTGGTCAGTGTAGATAGCACATTTGGTGCCGTACAGGTAGTGTCGCCATATCTTAAGTGCAAAAACAACCGCTCCCAGCTCTAAATCGTGTGTAGTGTAATTCCGTTCGTGAACCTTAAGTTGGCGCGAAGCATAAGCAATAACTTTATCCCGCTGCATTAACACACATCCAAGACCTTGGATAGATGCATCGCAGTAGACTACAAAATCGTCCGTGCCTTCAGGCAATGAGAGGATAGGTGCGCTACAAAGTCTATCCTTTAAGTGTTGGAATGCTGATTCCTGTGTATTACCCCAACGGTAAACAACACCTTTCTATGTCAGTAGTGTAAGCGGCTGAGCAATCTTCGAGAAGTCTTTGATGAACCGTCTGTAATAACCCGCCAAACCCAAGAATTGGCGTATTTCTATTGGTGTACGAGGTGCAGGCCAGTTCTTAATCGAGTCTACCTTGGATGGATCAATATGAATCCCATCCTTGTTTACCACGTGGCCTAGAAAGTGAACTTCACGAAGCCAGAAGTCGCATTTTGAAAACTTAGCGTATAGTTGTTTCGTTCGTAGGAGTTCCAAAATAAGTCGTAAGTGTTGCTCGTGTTCCTCCTGACTCTTCGAGTAAATCAGGATGTCGTCGATGAAGACAATGACAAACTTGTCAAGATAGGGTTTGCACACCCTGTTCATAAGATCCATGAAAACCGCAGGCGCGTTCGTTAATCCGAATGGCATGACCAGAAACTCGTAGTGGCCGTAGCGTGTTCTGAACGCTGTTTTGGAGACGTCCTCATCCCGGACTCTCAGTTGATGATACCCTGACCTTAGTTCAATCTTTGAGTAATAGCTCGACCCTTGCAACTGGTCGAATAAATCGTCGATGCGTGGAAGAGGATAGCGATTTTTCACAGTCACCTTGTTCAATTCGCGATAGTCTATACACATGCGGAACGTACCGTCCTTCTTCTTTACAAATAGTACTGGAGCTCCCCAAGGCGAAGAGCTAGGACGTATGAAACCCTTTTCCAAGAGTTCTTGTAGTTGCGTCGATAGGTCTTCCTATTCTGGTGAAGCTAAGCGATACGGTGCGGGAGATATAGGTGCTGTCCAAAACTATAGGAATGAGGTTGATATGGAACGTCGGGCCAGCGAAGATAAGATTACAATCCTGAACTATGAATGGCCTCTAGACTTGTATCATAAGCTAACACTACGACAGGTTTGGTGTTCAAGGTAGTTGGTGCACATTTTAATATTTGACTAACGTTCAAGGACATATAATTGGTATCCACACCCGAATCAAACAAGACAGTAACATAGAAGTCGACAAGGAGAAACTTACCCATTATTACGTTAAGATCGTTCATTGCGTCACCCTGACGAATCATGTACACGTTGCCCCGGCGTCATTGTTTCCATGATCGTGGTTCTGAGTCTGGTCCTGGTTTATTTGTGGGCAATGCTTCTTGTAGTGATCTCTAGCATCATACTGAAAACATTCTTTAAAACTCTGTTGTTGCTGCTGACTCTGCGGAGGTTGAGGCGGTCGTTGTTGTTCTTGAGTTACAGGACGTGAGTTTCGACAATCCTTAGCTTCATGACCAATCTTGAGACACCTCTGACAACGACCCTTGTTGCACTGGCCACTGTGGTGTCTGTTACAATTGTTGCACCATGGGTGAATTCCTCGATATCTTTTCTGCCCGCGAATACTAGAAAGCGGCTGGCTGGGGCTCTGGTAATCATCTATCTTTTGCTGCTGCCCTCGAGACTGAATCGTAGCGGAACCCTTGCTCAGGTTTCCATCCCACTTGCATTTGTTGTCACTAGAAGCACATGTAGTATCAGCTTTAACACGTTTCGGTAGTTTGTTTTGTTCTACTGCCTGGTCTGTGAGACGATGAGCAAGCCGAGTGACTTGCTGGATAGTGCCAAGGTTAGCTGCGGTCACATGACTCTGAATTTCGGGCACCAGACCCTTGAGATACAGTTCGATGCGTTTGGTGGGAGACTCTACCATAGTAGGACAAAATGTGGCTAATTCATTTGATCTCTTCGTATAAACTTCAATTTCAGACCCCACCATCTGTAGGTTGAGGAACTCTACCTCTAGTTTGTGGATGTCTTCTCGACTGCAAAACTCTTCCTTAACTAGGTCCTTGAACTCGTTCCAGGGAGTGGCATTAGCAGCTGTCAGTCCTAACATTTGAACCTGTGCTTCCCACCAGATTAATGCATCACCTTCGAGTGTTCCAGTAGCAAACTTTACTCTACGTGACTCAGGGCAATCATGCACCTCGAAGTCAGTTTCGAGCCTTTCGAACCAGTGGAGGAGGCCTACAACTCCCTCAGTTCCACTGAAGGTACTAGGTCGACAATCCTTAAGATTTTTGAAGGTGTAAACAGGTGACGGAGCGTGTTGACCTCCTGCTTGTATGGCCGCAAGTGCCGCAGCAATTCGTTCGTTAATGAGAGCCGTCAACTGGGCTTGTGTCATGTTGATATATCCGGCCATGATCTTCATAGCAAATGTAACGTATGTGAGAACGGTTCGCGAGTAGTGCGATGACAGAAGAGTGTAAGCACATAGGTGTTCTCGAGCAATAACAAGAAATGAGCAAGGAAGTCTAAGCATACTACGAGCAAAGTTCTATGCAATTCTAGCATGTAAGCAATAAATATAAACCTTATTACCTAGGATGTTGAGTCTTGCACGTGGAGCGAAGCGTCGTTGCGAATCGTTGAGCACTGTACTGGTTATAGTCTGGTTTTAATAAAAACGTTTTCCCATATTAAAACCAAGTTCTCTATAACCAATGGCTCTGATACCAATCTGTGACACCCCCAAAATCCACCTGCGGAGTATCACCGCTTGAAGGCGTGACTGACCAGGATCAAGCCACCAATCATATCGAACAAATGTAAATAGTAATGTATTTTCAACCAAACCAATATGAAAGGTGTTCAAAACATAAGTATAATTCAATGTTTAGCGGAAGCATAAAAGTAAACCCAATCATAAGTATAAGTATGAAATGGCATAACGTCTAATCAAGCATTCATGATCCGTGTCCACAACGACCGCGCCTCCCGTGCAAGCCCCATAAGTACCTAAGGTCCTGCAAGGCATGTAACAGAGGATCAACAACTAGTTGAGCGAGTTCACAGAAAGTAAATGCGTAATAGTAAGTTCGTATGTAACATGTAGCTCTACTGGGCCGATAGTACGTTCTATTGGTGGGGGCTTCCCATGTTGTATATCCACTAGACTATTCGTAACCATAAGTATCCTTCCTAATCCGAGGATAGTAATAAGTATGAGTATAAGTATAAGTGTCCTTCCCAACCGAGGACAGTACGTATCGAGTACGTAGGTTTAGCGCTGGTGTCCTTCCCCATCCGAGGACATTAGTACCTAGGATTTTTGTATGTGTTAACACTAGTATCCTTCCCAAACCGAGGATAGTACGTATGTTATACGTAGATTTTGGCACAGGCATCCTTCCCAATCCGAGGACCGTGGTAAGTAGTCTAGTAATGATGTGAGTACAAACAATCATTCAATCCCATTCCCAACCCGCCTGGGGAATCCCATGCCTTGGTAAGAGTGTGAACTCACCTTGGTTTGCTCGGTATGCTAAGTATGTGCTCAAAGTAAAGCAATCACGTCCTAAAGTATGCACGTATAGAATAATCAGTTTGTAGTCACGAGTGGTACATGTATAAGCATGTAGTATGTATTCACAACCACACAAGTCATGTATATCATTTAACAGCAGTTAGATATTCCAGTTAACTCTTAACAGTAGTTAACTAACCAGGTTAACCTTTAACAGAATTAAAGTAAGTTACTGTGCTGATTAGACATTTGGCGAAACACAACAGTTGGCGCAACACATAAGTTGGCGAAACACATAGTTGGCGAAACACACATTCTGTTTCGTCGTGGACTCCTTTGGCGAAACAGAACTTCTAATTCGTCGATGACTCTTGGCGAAACACATTCTGTTTCGCCGGAAGTTCTGTTTCGTCGGATGTCCGTTTCGCAGACACAGTTACAGCAGTTACGAAATACGCAGAAACCCTAGTCATGCTAGCAGCCGTCGCCAGTATCAGAAATCATATGGAGGTCAATGTGCAAATAGAATCATCATAACTCAATCATCCATGAATCATTGTCTAGCATAAACCCTAGTTTATGTGTATAACATATAAATTAACATACACATCATATCATTGAACCCTATCAAGATGCTAACTTGTATTCAGAATCAGAACATAATAACAATATCCAGAACCGAGCATTCGATTGTATTAAGTTTCGCATAGCATTGTATATATATCCTACTACATCATACATATCGAAATCTATATCATCATCATCATCATCATCATACTCTTATAATCACAGCAGTAACACACAACAATCATACACACAAGCAAGAATCGAGATATCACAGAAACATGAAATCGATTAATAAACACACACTAACCGATTCGAGATGAACAAACACGGATTCGAGAGCTAGGGATGATGGTAAACGATGGTTGTTGCCGTCGCACAAAAGAGAGGGAGTTCTAGGGTTTCCTGATTGCCTAACTTGTGAAACTGAACCCGTTTCACGTAATAACGTTCTGGGCCGTACTGGGCTTTCGCGAAATTGGGCTCGGCGAAACTGACCTGTTTCGTCGAGTGGGCTGTTGGCGAAACAATCTGTTTCGTCGAGATGTACTTGGCGAAACACACTTGTGTTTCGTCGGGCTCATTCCTATGTTAAACAGTTTATGTTTCTCGACATGTTAAACAATCAAACACATAATCATGTAAACACAATACATTTATTATCAGACGAGTCAAACAACTAAATAGTCAAAGTCAACGTACATTTAATGCGAAAGTGAAAGTCGAAAACTCGAGTTGTCACAGGGTTAATTTTGGATAACCACTTTTACATGACTAATCATTTATTGCTAAATATGTCGAAAATTGTAAAAAGCTTGAACCGGGCATGACATTAGACCTTAACCTTAGTCTCGGGAATGAGATGTGTGTTTCTCGTTCGACCCACGTGAAAGTGAAAGGTAGATTTGATTGAGGGCAAGCAAAAGACAAGTGTGGGGATGTGATCGGTGCATTTTAGGTTCACTCTAGTTTATATTAATTAGCATAAAAATGCATTGTAATACGAATGGTTGTGAATTGTGCGTGCAAAAGAATGAAAAAAAAATGAATTATTGAGCTTACATTACATTAATCCTAATTTTTGGATGTAGGAAAAGAATTATAGATGGACATGTGTGCTAGAAAGAGATAAAAGTTGCAGATTATGTTCACAGGAAAAAACAAGATCATGAGAGCCATAAAGTGCAATTGTTTGGGCCGGTCACTTGTTTGGGCCGATCACTAACTGAATGTCCATATGGGGCCTTTTATCACAAATTAGAGGAGACGTATAAAAAATTGCCTACGACTATTACGAAGGTGGGACGGTTACAAGGAAAAAAAGAAAAACGCAACTAGGGGGAGCCGGACATCGTTTGTTTTGGCTATCAAATCATCACAACATCATCATCGATTATTTTTATTATATTATAATTGGGATGGTAATTTTGATTATTATTCAAGCTTACGAAGATCAAGCATCATGAGCGGCTAGTCTCTACGGTTTCACCCCGGTGTAGGTAGTTGTATTTTCTAGGGTTTATGCATTTGTTCTTTGATTCGACTTTGTGACAATTTGTATTGATTTTTGAAACCATTGACAATAGTGTTACATTTGTTTCGTATTCGTAAATTGTCGAACGATGTTAAAAGTTATGACTTTACGAAATGGTTATGTGTAGTTGTGCATTGTCGTGGTTAGGTTTTACTTGTGTTGATTACAAAGTGTATTCTTGTCCGTTCTTCGGGACGTTGATAGTTATTAGCACCTAAGTCACGGTACACTAAATCCGCTAATCATATGCATTTGAGTTGAATCTAACACATGTAGGAACCCTAGTACTTACAATTACCGAAACCGGGTGTGATCCGTATTATTAATTCCTGTTTTCAATTAAGTAGTTTAGTTAATAAATTATTGTTTTAAATAATAGTCATTTGTCGGTTCACCCGATTTCTTTTCAAAACAAATAAACAAAATAAAATTAGCAAACTTCATAATCACTTTGTACATTGTTTGTAAATAGTCTAACTAATCGAACGGGTCGTGGGATACTGACCAAATGCTCTTCGTGGATACGATACCCGACTTACCCTAGCTACCTAGGTTTAATTGGGTTTTTGACTGATCGGGACGACACGGTCACGTCAACCTCCACCCCGTAGTTTGAAACCGCCGGTTAATAACGCCGACCACTGGAATAATGAACCGACCGGTGGTCCGAAACAAGGACCGCCGGACCGTCACCCGCGCTCCGTGTCTCTCCTTCGCCTATTCCCTCTCTCTTCTTGCCACCGACCACCACCGGATCAACACATGGACCGCCGGTCCGAGACATAGACCGTCGGTTCTCTCTCTCTCTTCAGTCTCTCTCTCTCCGTCTCGTCTCTGTGTTTGCACCACCACCAGGCGCCATCGCTCACCACCACCCGATGATGGTGGTGGTGGCCTGTTTTTGTTATCGAGGAAGGGGGGTTGGTTGTTGTGTGCGATCGGAGAAGAAAGGAGAGCCAGCAACCGGCTCCGGTCACCGGAACCGAGAGAGGAAAGGGGGTGTCGGCTGGGTTGGGTCTAATTGTGAGAAGGCAAGTAGTTGTAGGTTTTGAATCTTGATAAGGTTTTCAAAGAATTCCATTTGTATCTTGACTGTATATGTGCGTGTATAATCAGAGAGAGAAAGGGGAAGACAGGTAATTGTGTTTGTGTGATTGTTTGTCTGAGGTCCAAAGGGAAGGGGGGTATGGGTTTTATAATATCTCATGTGGGTATTGACTGAAATTATTTCCTTATGTCCCCTGAATATAGATCCTTAGAGATTACATAAATATTTCTTGTAAGATCTTGTGTTTCTAAATTAGAGACAAAAATCTCTTTAGAGATTTTGGTAGGATTTGACAAGATTTTATAAATCTTGTATAGATTTCGCAAAGATTTGTAGGGATTTTGCCTATTATGTGTAGGTTTAGGCTTGTGGGTTTTGGGCTTGGGCCCAGGGCCCTCAAGCTCAATCCTTGTGTTTAAGCGGCCCGTAATTCCTAGGAGACTCGTTGACAAAAACCGAACCCCGTTTAACGTCAAAAATTAAAATACATGAAATACGGTCGGTAGTCGTTGTAGTCGCGCTCGTGCGTCGTTGCCGTTTGTAACCCGTTTTTCGATCCAGTTCCGACTGTAGTCACTAAAATTAATTACGGAGCTAAATATAGCGTAAAAATTTAATATTTGTCGGCGTTGTCAGTATTCTGTACGGTTTCAATCCGTTGCCGTTTGACGTTTCACAGGCATCTCTGTAAACCACCGTTAGCGTACTGTGAAGTCGGATAAACGTTCCTGGGCACTCCAAAGGCCTAATTAAGTTAATTTGCACCGTAAACACTATTTATTATTGCATTAATCATCTACTAATCACGTAATTAGGTGTCGTAAATCACGGGTTGTCACATTCTCCCCCTGTTACAGAAATTTCGTCCTCGAAATTTAGACTATGTTATCTCCCCAGAATTGTGTTGTTCGCAGGTAAGTCCGAATAATAACAAAGTGAATGACCGCGTAATCGAAACAAGACTTATCCGAATCATGACACATTTCTCAACAATAAGAACCCAACGGTGAAAACAATGTGTCTCAGTAATTGATGTCAAAGGAAACGAGACGTAATGATACAGTCACCAGTGCGACTAAGTTAACAAGGATCCAACAATGAACAGGAACTTCGACCAATCGAATTCCATAGGAACGTTTATAACATGTAAACGAGTTCTAGAAGCAATAACACCCACTGGATGAACTTAGAATCAACAATCTCAAATATAATAGTTTGCACGAAACGCTTGACCGTGATCAGCGCAAGCTGCAAGTCATACCGACGCCACAAGGTGTCGCAACGAATGAAACAATTTAATAATAGAGGTGATCGAACAAATATCACCTGGTTTTGCATGAAACGCTCAATCATGATTAGCCGAAGCTACAAGTTTGTACTGACACTACAAGGTGTCGTAGTAACTTAATTAATTCAATAATAGCGGTGATCAACCAAATTCACCGTCTTTGAAGTCAAATGAAAGCGCAATGAAGTAAATAAGAATGTTTGTTCCAACAAACATGGAAATATTTTCAATAGAAAATGGAACATCAAAGAAATAATGTTTTCGGTCGAAGATGAAGAAACAATATTTATCGTAAAATATTTGATTGATGTTGAAAGAACCGTTAAGAGGTACACCGAAATATGACATAAATTAGTGTACCATTATCTTAACACACGATTGTGTTAAGACTGTTGTAATGTGATAAATCAAAGCGGATTTAATCTAAATCAATAAATAAATATTTAAATCCGGGCATAAGATATGTAAACGAGTTTAGCGCAAGGTTCAAATAAGTGAAAATACCACCACAAGGTGTCGAAATCAACAATTTAATGGAGTCGAATACCAAACAAGTTTACCACGACTCGGAACAAATGAAGTGTTCGTTAAAAATTGATTTGAATATGATGCTCCTAATACATCATATGGTGTCTCGAATCGAATAAGTGTAATGAGCAAGTTCAAACAATTGAACTTGGTTTTAGCGCAATCCGACAATAGATATGTGTATCGATAAGAAAACTTTCGGCATGGTCACAACGAAAAACCATGTATGTAACTTGTAAAGAAATGACCGTGATACAATGACCATTAAGAGGAGTAGAGATACGAAAATCTACTCAGTAAGTGTGAAATTCGAAATTTCAATAAAAGAAATTTGAGGACTTTACCTGGGGTTTCGTGTGACGACCAATTGTTTGGTGACATTACCATGGAATGTCGAACATAGCGTATTCGTCGTTAGTTAGGTAGGGGGGGGATGCGGAGACAATCGTCTTCTCCCTAGCGTGATTCGTGTCGTTGCAGGATCGCGTGACAAGTTGTCGTTTCCTGATCGTTAGTTCTCCTGCTGACAGGGATCTAGCATCGTCGTTAAATTTGCGTCATCGTTCCTTCTCAAAGGCCTCGCCTCGATAATCGTATGTGTCGTACTTCAACCTCCGTTGATGTATAGCTTAAGTTTCACATATACATGCGCATTAGCGTTGTGTGCCGCGTAGAAGGTGATGTACCCCGACATCCGTTGGCGTAAAATTTGAGTTCTATGTATTCTCACGCGCTAGCGTTTTGTTAGGCGTAGGATGCCTGCTCGGGAAGTTAAAATAGCATAGACAATATGGATAATAGTGTGTGCCCGAGTTAATATTCGCAGTTCCTACGTTATGACCTTTAATAAACACACACATGCACAAATAACCAATAAGTAATCAAATAGTCCTCCTAGTCCCACTAGCCTCCCAGACTGACTCCCTAGTCCCACTAGACAATTTTCCCAGCCTCCCAGACTGACTCCCTAGTCCCACTAGACTATCCTCCCAGCCTCTCAGACTGAATCTCCTAGTCCCACTAGACTATCCTCCCAGCCTCTCAGACTGAATCTCCTAGTCCCACTAGCCTCCCAGTCTCCCAGACTGAATCTCCTAGTCCCACTAGACTATCCTCCCAGCCTCTCAGACTGAATCTCCTAGTCCCACTAGACTATCCTCCCAACCTCTCAGACTGAATCTCCTAGTCCCACTAGACTATCCTCCCAGCCTCTCAGACTGAATCTCCTAGTCCCACTAGCCTCCCAGTCTCCCAGACTGAATCTCCTAGTCCCACTAGACTATCCTCCCAGCCTCTCAGACTGAATCTCCTAGTCCCACTAGACTATCCTCCCAGCCTCTCAGACTGAATTCCCTTTTCCGAAGGTCTTAAATGCATGTTTCCTAAACTCTCAGATTTTTGTGTACTATATGTAATCGTTTCGCGTACCGTGTATAAAACATCACAATAGCGTATGTTTGAAAACAAAATTTTGGCTGTTTGCTTTTCGGCAACGGTTGGAGACCATATTCGAGTACTAGGCGTTATGTATGTATTCAACGTCTTAATAGTCTAAGTTCCCAGAGGAAAGAAAGGTTAGAGCCTAGGTATCACAACAGGAACCTAATTCGCGGTAACCTATAGCTCTGATACCAATCTGTCACACCCCGAAATTATCAGAGCTGGCGTGACTGGACTGGTATCGTCATTGCACAGCGGAAGCAAATAAGCTAAGTCTTTTAGAAAATTGAACGCACACTAAGTACTCGACTCCAGATGGTTCTCCTATTCCAACCGTTCCATAATTTCTGAAAAGTAACCTGAGAAAGAACATGCGAGAAAAGTCAACATAATGTTGAGCGAGTTCATAGTTTGTTTGTAAAAGATTTGAAATAAATCTTTTGAGTTGTGAAAGGTTTGAAATAAATCTTTTGAGTCGTGAAAGATTTGAAATAAATCTTTGGAAAACCGGTTTTCGAAATAGTATTGAGAAAATGAATTTAAAAATCATTTTCTTGCCAAGTTATATGGAAACGTTGTGTTTGTAACACGTTATGTTCATAAAACCATGTATTTGTAATGTTCGTAAAACCGTCAATGCCCACCCTGACTTTGACTCCATACCCGCATAATGCTTTGAATTTGTATAAAACATGGTAGTTAATTTGTATGAACAAGAAGTTCCGTAAGTATAAAATCCCTGGTATGTAGCAGATAAGGAAAAAGAGATCACCAATGGTTTGCAAGGCCATTGATATGTGTGAAGTGCAAGTAGGAAGACTCAAACCTAGCAGATTTTGCGTTGGGTACAAAGTCACCCCGAGGTCCGCACTATTGGGCCTGGGGTTGGGCTCGCTACACCCAGATAGATCTACCGCTTACGTCCCTCGGTCCTACAATGAGGATTAATGGCCTCCAGTTCCCGCCTACCCACTCACATGATCTAAGTAATAACCCTCCTTACGCTAACCATACCATGTATAAAATAAATCCCTGGTCACCCGGACCAGATTCCTGGTCACCCTGACCAGATTTCCTGGTTACCCTAACCAAATCCCCGGTCACCCTGGCCGAATATCATTCACATTTCGAAAATAAGCATTTGTTTTTGTAAAAACCGGTATGTTTAGTATAAACCTTTCGTAAATCATTTGTGTTCCTCGAAATCCCTTCGTAATATGATTTAAAAATACGAGTTTTGCGTTAGTTCAAAACTTTGTATGTTTTTGCAAAATGTGCATGACTTTCCACCCCGAAAACATTTATAAAAATGTAAAATAGTAAGAAAGTGGGGGTTATGAACTCGCCTGAATATTCCTGTGCAAAGCTAGCTAATTACGACTCCTTGATGTCGTTTCCAAAGTGAGACTCGCTAGCGTGCATTCTACAATATTCCTAACACGGAATATCTAATAAGTTTCTAAATAAAAGCGGTAACTAATCTACGTGTTACCAAGCTCTACCGAATCGTTAATCGAATGATTTGACGGTAAGTTATTGACTTAAAAGAAACGAAGAAATCGTATTAGTTAAGTTTCGTCTAATGTCGGTAATAGTTTACTAAGCCTTGAAAGTACTTAGTTTTCGAGAATTTCAAATATATAAATATTTATACAAAAATATCCATATATCGACGAAATAATGTTAGTCGCTCCGAGAAGTCATACGCGTATAAAAAGATTGTTTATATGAAAAATATCATATAACAAGTTCGTATTAGGTATCGCGTCTTGCATGAACTTGGAAATAAATATATAAACCATATTTATTTTAATAAAGCGAATTGGTGTCGTTTAATACCTCGAATAAATATATAAAATATATTTATTTTATTAGCACCATCGTTGTGTCGTTTGATCTTCGAAATAAACATGTAAACTATATTTATTTTTATAAAAGAAGTCGTGTTGTTCGGAAATAAATATAAACTATATTTATTTTATAAAAGGAATCGAGTTTGTTTGAAGTAAATATAATAATAACTATATTCATTTTTGTTGTCGAAATAATTTCCGTATCTTTGTTCTCGTAAGTTGCAAGTCGTAGTCGAAAGAAGCTTTACATTCATACCTTGTTTTTCAAAAGTCGCTTTATATCAAAAGCACGTTTTGTTTTATAATAAAACTCGCTTTATTTTACGGATTTCTCGAAAAACGGGCAGAGTTTCCTCTGTTTTTGGACGCCCTGACAACACAAGTTGTCGTTATATTTTCAAAATTCAGTCAAATTCAACCAATATAATCAATATATAAAATTTCGTCAGTTATGTAAAAATGTAAAGCATATTTAAATAGATTGGTTCGAGCTCGATTTCGCGTATAAATAAACTATACGAAAATAAAACGCGTTGCTAAATTCTTTACCAGTCTTCGTGTCGAAAAGCTGAGTTGACCGAGTCAACTAGGTTGACCGAGTTGACTCGCTGAGTTGACCGGTCTTGACCGAGTTGACTCGCTGAGTGGACCGGTCTTGACCGAGTTGACTCGGTTCGACCGAGCCGACCCGATCCGCTTCATAAACTGGCCCGAGCCAAGCCGTTGACAACTGTTGACCTGTTTGACCAGTCAACCTGCTGAGTTGACTGGGTTGACCGGGCTGAACCGAGTTGACTCGTCTGATCCGAGTCGACCCGTTTGACCGCACCTGAACCGAGACCCGTTGACCGAACTGAAACGTGACTTGACCAAGATCCAAACCGAGCTGACTCGCACACGGGTCGAGGCCCGATCCACACCCAAAACTGATCCAAACATATCTAGCATCTGACCCGAGCCTCCCTAAAGATCTGAACTGCTAACGTGAGCCCGAAACTCCTAAACCCGATTTGAGAGCTGAAATGAAGAAACCTGTTGAGTGGTTGTCTGATTCGAACCGAACTTATAACCTCCACCCCGGAGTTTGAAACCGCCGGTTAATAGCGCCGACCACCGGAATAATGAACCGACCGGTGGTCCGAGACAAGGACCGCCGGACCGTCACCCGCGCTCCGTCTCTCTCCTTCGCCTATTCCCTCTCTCTTCTTGCCACCGACCACCACCGGATCAACACATGGACCGCCGGTCCGAGACATAGACCGCCGGTTCTCTCTCTCTCTTCAGTCTCTCTCTCTCCGTCTCGTCTCTGTGTTTGCACCACCACCAGGCGCCATCGCTCACCACCACCCGATGATGGTGGTGGTGGCCTGTTTTTGTTATCGAGGAAGGGGGGTTGGTTGTTGTGTGCGATCGGAGAAGAAAGGAGAGCCGGCAACCGGCTCCGGTCACCGGAACCGAGAGAGGAAAGGGGGTGTCGGCTGGGTTTGGTCTGATTGTGAGAAGGTAAGTAGTTGTAGGTTGTGAATCTTGATAAGGTTTTCAAAGAATTCCATTTGTATCTTGACTGTATATGTGCGTGTATAATCAGAGAGAGAAAGGGGAAGACAGGTAATTGTGTTTGTGTGATTGTTTGTCTGAGGTCCAAAGGGAAGGGGGTATGGGTTTTATAATATCTCATGTGGGTATTGACTGAAATTATTTCCTTATGTCCCCTGAATATAGATCCTTAGAGATTACATAAATATTTCTTGTAAGATCTTGTGTTTCTAAATTAGAGAAAAAAAATCTCTTTAGAGATTTTGGTAGGATTTGACAAGATTTTATAAATCTTGTATAGATTTCGCAAAGATTTGTAGGGATTTTGCCTATTATGTGTAGGTTTAGGCTTGTGGGTTTTGGGCTTGGGCCCAGGGCCCTCAAGCTCAATCCTCATGTTTAAGCGGCCCGTAATTCCTAGGAGACTCGTTGACAAAAACCGAACCCCGTTTAACGTCAAAAATTAAAATACATGAAATACGGTGGGTAGTCGTTGTAGTCGCGCTCGTGCGTCATTGCCGTTTGTAACCCGTTTTTCGATCCGGTTCCAACTGTAGTCACTAAAATTAATTACGGAGCTAAATATAGCGTAAAAATTTAATATTTGTCGGCGTTGTCAGTATTTTGTACGGTTTCAATCTGTTGCCGTTTGACGTTTCACAGGCATCTCTATAAACCACCGTTAGAGTACTGTGAAGTCGGATAAACGTTCCTGGGCACTCCAAAGGCCTTATTAAGTTAATTTGCGCCGTAAACACTATTTATTATTACGTTAATCATCTGCTAATCACGTAATTAGGTGCCGTAAATCACGGGTTGTCACAGTGTGTGTGTGTGTGTGTGTGTGTGTGTGCGTACGACCAGAAGAGCTCCAAGGAGCCAAACCCTAACATGATCAAATTCATCAAATTGAAGATCGATTCAAGGCTCAAATCAATGCATGAACACAAATTCGTGATCAGCTAGTCATGGGGATCACAAGGTATGTTGAATTTTGTTATTTTGTGATACTTTAAAATTATGATGAACAATCATAATCGAAATTCTGGAACAAATGATGAATCTATGAACATAGTTGTGATGAAATTCATGTTTAGAAACAAAATCTAGTTGAAAACTTGATGAATTAGTATTAAAAACTAGGGATTTGATGATTACCCATATGTGTGCTAAGTGGGTTTTATGACAAGAAGATGAACACTTGAATTAGGGTGTTAAATTGATGAATATTGATGTTATGATACTAGTACTAGGTGTAGTTCATGAACACTAGACATGGAGGTTTGAATTTTGATGTTAACCTTGGTAAAAATAACTAGTTATGAACTAGTTTGAAAATATGTAAAAGTATGCCCATTAGGAGTTTGATAAAATGTCTAAATGAACGCTAAAATGTTGAAATTTCGGATGAAACGCATATTTGAATAATATGACAAATTATGCGAAGTATGAACCGATAATGGTTCAAAGCATAAAGTTAATCTAGACTTAATTGTGTAAAACATGAGATCAACAGTAGTTAACTTTTGATAAATTGAATTAACAAATGATGAAGTCAAATAGTAGTTTGGACATAGAAATAAGTAAGGTGGAATAGTCGTGATTGTTAAAGACTAAACTAACCACCTTGTGAAATGATGACGATAGTTTGACGCTTAACGAGCTAGGTGGCGGCTTGGGAAAAGAAGCGGGTCAAACGGTTTGAAAACGCGGAGAAAGAGCGAAATCGGATGAAAGGTAAGTAAAGCTTACACCCTTTTTGTATGGTATGTATTTATTATAGGTTATAAATACGACTGTGGTTATATTTGAATTATGTTTCCGACACGAAACGATACGGGTCGGAACATATCAAAGGATGAAAAACCATATTTAATGGCAAAAAGGGTCGAAATGGTAAATTAGTCATGAGATGACATTTATATAAAAAAATGGGGGTTTCTTTGAATGGCTACTTTATAAGGTAAGCCTAAGGAAATAATAAGGGTAAAATGGTGATTTAGTCACGTATGGATGGATAAAAGTTAAAGTTTAAACGACACCGTATGGCATATGTCATGTTGGGTTAAACGCGTAAGAAACGAATTTAAGAAGATATAACTATATGGTGGGAAATCCGTAATGAATTAAATAATGAAATGGTATATGTATATATATACCATTCAAATATAAGCGCAAAATGTTTAGTCATTTAGACCAAACGGGTCAAATGGTGATTTTAACGCCATTTGACAAATAACGACTAATAAGTACTTGTTGAGTCTAATGCTCACAGGATAAAACGGCTTACGGAATTTGCATTGCTATGGATTAGCAAATCATTAAGGCAAGGTATTAAAGAGGGTCAATATTTTGATCCAACCCAGGTACGCGTAAATAAGAATATAGTTAAATATGCAATGTTGGTCAAATAGCTCATTAAAAGTCGTTCGTTGTGAAAGGAGGAACTAATGTTGACCAAAACACCCTCGATCGATAAATCGGGTAAACAACCCTTAAGGTTTGCTTAGAAACATGTATTATGGTAATGTAACCCTTTGAAAGGTATAAAAGTTATAGGCATAAACCTTTGTGGGTCAAATGCCTAAGAATGGGTATCTTCCGTAAAATGACTAAGCGAAGGGTAAATTCGGAATAAACGTATTATTGTATTAAAACCACCACCAATATAGTTATGGTGGAATATAAGTAGACATCCTAATGTGAAAATAAGATGCAAGAAATAAATGAGCGTGAATCAAGCGTAAAAGTGCTTAAATACCCTTAACGGGTCAAAATAAACATTTAAGTAAAAATGAGTTTATGAACGTATATAAACCTGTGATTTGAACCTAGTATGATAGGCAACATTGAAATTATGATGTTCATGAGAAATTGGGATCAAACAAACATGTTTGTTTTATAAATACATGAACGGGTCAAAAATTAGTAAAAAAGGAATAAACCGAAGGCTTAAAAGTCTCAAATTTTGTTAAACTGGATAACGGATTTTAACTCCATATGATGGAGGATAAAATTACTAGCGCATAGGAAAAAGAATCGGGTAAAACGGATGTGTAGTTTGAAAGTTATGCACATTTTCCTAAAATCTTGAATTGCGGGAAAATGCAGGACCCAGATACAGACCTGCTGGAAAACGGTCTCCCTCGCGCCCCGCGAGGGAGCAATGTGGTGCCGGCAAGTGGCGCGACAGCGCCCTGTTTTGGCGAAAAATATGTATTTTAATCAGTCTTGTGTCCCGAACTCGTTTAAACACGTTTTAAACTACGTATGACTAATTCAATTCATGTTTTATGGATTGTAGGTATAATTTACAGTACCGGAGGACGATCAAGCTCAACGAAGAACCGAACACGATCAAGTTACAAGCTTCCGCACATTAGTATGTTGTCTTTTTGAACGACGAATTAAATCACATTTTGTTGTATTGTTTTAACACCAAGTAAAGTTTTAATAAACCCGTATTTTTATATGTACGTGTATTGCTAAATACTCATTTAATTGTCGTTATTAGTACAAAAACCCTTTTATAATAGTAAGGGTGTTACAAGTTGGTAATCAGAGCTCATGGTTAAAAGAATAAAGTGTTCGGTTCGAGGCTTGATCGAAAATCTGGTAAGTACATGTATGTTAATGGTTTAGCATGTTAAAGTGTTGTAAACAACACATAGTGTTATCGCGTAATACACGCTACCCTAATCAAAATGATTGATACAGTTAATGAAATTATGTGCGTTGACACGTATAGCAGAAAGCCTCATATTATAATACGGCCAATCATTGATGTCACATTACTAACCATTGTGAATGTTTTAATTGAACGACACTCGCATCTGAAGATGAAGAGAATTAAATAAATTGCGGATATGACGGAGGAACGGTCCGAGGATGATAAGCTGAGCATACTCATTGAGGACCTAAATCGCATGATGATCACAAACAAAGTTAACGGCAAGAGAAGCCTGTTAGGGCAAGCATTACCAGGTGCACGCTTTTAAATTTAATCGCATAAGTAGTAATGTGCAACAAACACTTAGGGGATAACGGTTGCATATATCTGATAAAACCTGAATAAGATATCTATTCAGGATGATGTTTCTAAGAGAAGTTTAATAGAAACATGTGTTATTCATGATAATGAATAACAAAGAAATAATAGGATTAGTTCATATGGAAACTTGGACGGGGGGTAATTATCCAAGTGGAAAACTCTCAATATAATGCTATTGAGAAAAGTAGCGATCGCATTAACGAATGTGATTATATAATAGTTCGATAGAAAAGAAAAACATTTTATATGTTCAAATGTAAAACTAGTAAAACTAATGATTGTTGTCTTGCAATTAAATAAAGTTTTAGTAAATGAAATCAGAGATATGAAATAAATAGAGGCGTTACTTACAAAGGGTGTGATGTGAAAACTATAAAAAGTCATGTGTATCATGTGCTGATCGCTTACTCTGGCCAAGTAAGTAGTGGCATATGATACCATGAACTTCTTGTAGCGGACACATTTACGTCCGATGTAGTAAGGACGGGGTGAATGGGAGGAATTAAAAAGGTACCCAAGTGAATCAAATAAGTAAGATGTTTGATGGAAAACGTAAACGCAAGTTGGAGGACGGAAGCGTATTACGTTAGAATAACGAGCCCGAGAGAAGGTACAAAGATTAAAGTAAATGAAAATACAAACCAATTAATGTGAATGCTAAGGCATAGAGGATAAAGTTTGACTGTCATAACTGATGAAATTCACACAGACAAGTCAAAGGAGTAGAATAAGGAATAAAAGACTTGGTCGTATAGAAGCAATGAAATTCGCTAAAACGACCAAATAAATCAAAACGAAATTTTAATGCATACCGGAAGGCTTGCAATAATAGTGACATCGGTAAAATACCCGATTGATGGGTATGGATTCAGAAGTATGCGTAAACCAAGAGACGGGAATGCGAATTAAAGGTCAAAAGACTCGAATTGAGAGTTATGACTAAAAGACGACAAAATTTTTGCAAAAATAAAATTTGGAAATTTCGTTCAAGTGTTTCAAAGTTGAACGGGTAGGATGAAGAATGAAGTTTGACATTCACAAGTAATGAAATTTCATAAGAACAAGTTAAACGAGTTAAATAAAGAATAACGTTAGCTAATGTAAGTAAGCGCGAACCGAATAGATAAAAGCGTGAAATAGAAAGATAAAAGAACCCTGGTAATGGGTTGTAAATAAATTTAAGAATAAACCGGATAATATTAAGCGGAAAACAAACCGACGTGTAAATGACGTAATAAGTCATAGAGTCGGAAGAATAGTCTAGAAAGTAAATGAATGAAGCCTTAGACTACGGTCAAGGTCAACTGAAATTCGAAGGTGAAAATAAATGATTCCAAAAATAACAAGGGTTGCCTCGACACCATATATGTACATTGAATAAAGACATGAATAAAAGATGATCTACGGGATCATCATAACCTACCGGATTATAAGTAATGTTAAGGTCTACGGGACCAAAAAGACCTTTGGGTCACACATAGAAAGAAACGAATTGTCGGGGTCTCACCTTAAAAAGGTAAAAAGCTGAAAGTCCGAATAAATAGCCTACGAGGCTAGGTGAAAGAACCTACGGGTCATTTGGGTTAAGCGAGGGAACTGGTTACGATTCCTCGTGTAAAACGAAACCGGAAACGAATAAATCATTGGTTGTCAATTCCCTTGATATGAGTAATTGACGTAAGTTAAAGAGAAAAACGTTAAACTAAAATTCAGTTTTAGTGAGAAACAACGTTTTAACAAGTATGAATATTATGAGACGAATTTGAAGATGATTAATAATGAAGGACACAAGCTGAAAGTAACGGCCCGTGAGGCCTTACACAAGAAAGACGTACGCGTCAATATAAATGAAAACGTTAGACCGAAAAGAATAAATGCATTGAAAACGAAACTAAGTTCGTTTTGTCTAAAATTAAAAGAACAACGTAAATAAGGTTTCCGGGACGAAACCTCTGTCACACCCCCAAAATCCACCTGCGGGGTACTACCGCTTGGAGGCGTGACTGACCAGGATCCAGCCACCAATCATATTGAACAAGCATATAAGTAGTTATAAAAATCCAACCAATACAATTGGTGTTCAAACAAAACATAGTTAAGTTGCAAGCGGAAGCATAAGTCTTAAATCAAAACATAAGTTTAATTGTTTCAAAGTTTAACATGGCACACAGTCGTCCATGTCCCACAACGATCCTCCTCCATGCAAGCTCCAGCTAAGAACCTAAGGACCTGCAAAGCATGTAGTAACGAGTCAACAACAAGTTGAGTGAGTTCACGGTTGGGTGTTCGTTTTAAGTTGTTTCGAAAACAGTTTCCTTTATCTGGCATCCTGCCGTGGGGGTTACCCCATAGTTGAAAACGTGACTTGTTTATTCCCGGTTACTCTGGCTATCCAGCCGTGGGGGCTACCCCGTGTTAGTTATCTGGCATTTCGGCCGTGGGGGCTACCCCATGTATACACTAGACTCGTTACCATATCGACTGCTGACTGTAGTCATGTTTATGTGCCCTGAAACTGTCAATGTCTATCATCATTGACGTGCCCCAGATCCATTAGTTCACGCCCGTCCTCTGCGGCACGGTGTGAGGTTTGTCAGACCTAAATAGCGCTATCTAACTAATGACCCGCTCGCCATTGGCCCGGCGATTAAGTCGATACAAAATGAGGGACTTCAAGATAGAGTTTTGGTCTAGTACGAGTTATCTGTCCGTGAGGACGAGGAATTACATTCCTGAACCATTGCTGTCCTACCCAAGGAGGACGAGGAACCCATGTTCCTTAACCCCAATTCCCGACCCCTGGGAATCCCATGCTTTGTAGAGGGTGTGAACTCACCTTGGTTTGCTCGGCAGATACACAGAAAAGTCAAACAAGCAATATTGTGGTTACTCACGTCCTATCATAGTTGTATCATACAATCAGGTTCGTATTCAAGTAATACACGTATGTTTCTACACGTATGCTAGCACATTGTATTCAAGTATCATTCATGGCTTTCACGTATAAGCATGGCAGTTTGCAAGTAATGCATACGAGTTGAACGAACAGTAACATGCCCATAATTAACAAAGTCCAAGGTCCGGCCCAAACACTAAGCCCATAATAAAGCAAGTCCATACAGCGTACACAAGTGTGTGGTCTCGAGTTGTGCTCTTATGTTCTCGAGTCGCAAACATGTTGGTTTCGAGTCGCAACCAGGTGTTCTCGGCTCGCAACCTGAGTCGTAAACGGCGGTCTCGAGTTATCACGGTCACGGTCTCGAGTCGCAACGAGACTCGTAACCGTGGTTTCGAGTCATTCATGCATCAGGCGGTCTCGAGTCGCAACCGGACTCGAAATCATGGTTTCGGTTCATGCTGTTTTGGTCTCGAGTCGCAACCAGGCGTTTGCGACTCGCAACCTGTGTCGCAATCGGGGATCTCGACTCATCGTGCGGTGGTTTCGAGTTGAGACAGGAGATTTCGGTTGGGAACATTTGCTGAATTCAATATTGTACTTGGCCAATAAGATTTCACTGTTGTGATCTCATGTACTATCCAATAACAATACACTAACATGTCTAATTGTCTAACACTTAGCCAATATAGATCAAACATGGCAATTTTCAAATATCATAACACATTCATATCCCATTCATCATGTTCTTCAAATATTCAAGTAGTTCATCATCATTCATATGAACCTAAATCTAACGAAAATCATGAACAACTTATCAACATCTATGATATCAACACAATAAATCACCCTAATAGTAAGCTTTCGGTTCTTAACACAAGAGTATACAATCCGAATTATATGAACATCAACAACCATGGTTTAAATCACATTTAGACACAAGACATCATGAGTTCATCATGCCACATATCCGAAATCAAAGCATGTTAGCCAAACATCATCATACACATCCGATACATGAGAACATCATCATTTGTACAATTATTCTAGCTACACCATGTCATTCACAACATTTAACAATAACAACAACATAGAACACTAACCGGTTGTGAGATGGTGCCGAGTTGGTAAGGAAGATGAGTGTCCGAGTGATGATGATGAGCTTAACCGGGTCTCCTTGTGGTCACCGGTTTGATCCGAGAAGAAGGAGAAGAATGTTGTAGCCTAGGGTTTTAGTGAGAGGAAGGGGGAGTGTGTGTGTAGGTTGCTCAAAAGTGGTGATGTTGGCTCACTACAAGGGTTATATACTAGTTTCTATGTTGATGCACCCTAATGGGTTCTCGAATAGGCTAAAGGGGTGTGTGGCCCAACCGGCCCACATGTTGCATCGTTCACTCGAGACCACATGGTCTCGAGTCAGGTTTTCGGCCCACTTAAACATATACACATATTCTACACACAAGCATGCATATAAACATAACACATAATCGTACAAAGGTTCACTTATCATTAGTCACACAAGATAACTAGTCACACGTTCATGCAACATCGGGATACAAGAAAGGTTCTAAATTTTGAGTTGTCACATCATCCCCAAGTTGAAAGAAATTTCGTCCCGAAATTTGGTAAGCACTCACTGAGGAAGCTAGTTAAGTTGTATGGTTTTCCCGATTTTCCTGGGGTGTCACATCCACCCCCCGTTGATCTGGAATTTCGTCCCGAAATTCCGTAGCTTCGGCCTCAGTAGTGGGTGTACTGTTTGCGAACAGTTGGGGATACTTTTGTTTCATCTGATCTTCGCGCTCCCAGGTGAACTCTGGGCCGCGACGTGAGTTCTAACGAACTCGAACGAGAGGTATTCTGGTGCTCTTGAGGACCTTAACATCCCGGTCCGTGATTTCGACTGGTTCCTCGACGAATCGTAACTGTTCGTCGATAGTGAGTTCCTTCAGAGGAACTACGTGGGTCTCATCTGACGGACACTTCTTCAGATTTGACACGTGAAAAACGTTGTGAACTGCACCGAGTTCCGCTGGTAGGTTGAGTCTGTAGGCCACCCTGCCTATTTTCTCAATGACTTCGAAGGGTCCAACGTATCGTGGGTTGAGTTTGCCGCGTTTACCAAAACGAACCACACCCTTCCAGGGTGAAACTTTGAGTAGTACCCGCTTCCCAACCTGGAGCTCAAGCGGTTTCCTGCCCATGTCGGCGTAAACTTTCTGACGTTCGCGAGCTGCCGTCATGCGTTTTCGTATTTGAGCAATTTGTTCGGTCGTGTCTACCACATATTCTGGACCAGTGATCTGACTATCTCCCACCTCTGCCCAGCAAAGAGGTGACCGGCATTTACGTCCGTACAATGCCTCAAATGGAGCAGCTTTAATGCTGGTGTGGTAGCTGTTATTGTACGAGAATTCCACAAGTGGCAGATGCTTTTCCCAGCGGTTGCCAAAGTCGATTACACATGCTCGAAGCATGTCTTCTAAGGTTTGAATAGTGCGCTCGGACTGCCCGTCCGTCTGAGGGTGGTACGCTGTGCTCATGTCTAATCGTGAGCCAAAGGATTTGTGCATTGCTTGCCACAGCTCTGAAGTAAAACGTGCATCTCGATCCGAGATAATGGAGGTGGGCACCCCGTGCCTCGAAACGACTTCCTTAAGGTATATTTCTGCAAGAGTGGAGAATTTATCCGTCTCCTTGATAGCCAAAAAGTGTGCAGATTTTGTGAGTCGATCCACGATCACCCAAATAGTATCGTTTCCGCGCTGGGACCTAGGTAGGCCAGTAACAAAATCCATGGAAATCTGTTCCCATTTCCATTGTGGTATCTCGGGTTGTTGGAGTAGGCCTGAGGGTTTCTGGTATTCAGACTTGACTCTTGCACAAGTCAAACACTTGCTGACGTAAGTTGCTATGTGGGCCTTCATGCTAGGCCACCAATACGTGGTTTTGATGTCGTGGTACATTTTATCCGAGCCGGGATGTACCGAGTAGCGAGACTTGTGTGCTTCGTCCATCACAAGCTCTCGTAGGTTGCCATAGAGTGGGACCCAAATGCGTCCCGTTACGTAGTAAGCACCGTCTTCCTTTTGTTCTATTCGTTGCCTTGATCCGCGTAGGGCTTCAGCCCTAACGTTTTCTGGTTTCAGTGCTTCCATCTGAGCTGCTCGTATCTGGGAAAGGAGACTAGAGTGGATCGTGAGTTGTAAAGCTCGAACGCGCTTAGGCGCAGTGTCCTTCCGACTGAGGGCGTCAGCCACAACATTGGCCTTGCCCAGGTGATACCTGATTGAGCACTCGTAGTCATTCAGTAGTTCGACCCATCGTCGTTGCCGCATATTCAGTTCCTTCTGCTTGAAGATATGCTCGAGGCTCCTGTGGTCGGTGTAGATGGCGCACTTGGTACCGTACAAGTAATGCCGCCATAACTAAAGTGCAAAAACAACAGCTCCCAGCTCTAGATCGTGTGTAGTGTAGTTCTTCTCGTGAACTTTAAGTTGGCGTGAGGCGTAGGCTATAACTTTGTCTCGTTGCATCAACACGCAACCAAGACCTTGAATTGATGCGTCGCAGTAAACCACAAAGTCGTCTGTGCCTTCTGGCAAGGAAAGGATAGGTGCGCTACAAAGTCTATCCTTTAGGTGCTGAAATGCCAACTCCTGTGCGTTTCCCCAGCGATAGACAACGCCCTTCTGCGTTAGTGAGGTGAGAGGCTGTGCAATCTTGGAAAAATCCTTTATGAATCTCCGGTAGTATCCCGCCAAACCCAAGAATTGGCGAATTTCCTTTGGTGTACGAGGTGCAGGCCAGTTCTTAATCGAGTCTACCTTGGATGGATCAACATGAATCCCATCCTTGTTTACCACGTGGCCTAGGAAATGGACTTCTCGAAGCCAGAAGTCGCATTTCGAGAACTTTGCATAAAGCTGTTCTGTTCGAAGGAGTTCCAGAATAAGTCGCAGATGTCGCTCGTGTTCCTCCCGACTCTTGGAATAGATCAGGATGTCGTCGATGAAGACTATAACGAACTTGTCCAGGTAAGGCTTGCACACTCGGTTCATCAAGTCCATGAAAACCGCAGGTGCGTTTGTCATCCCGAAAGGCATGACCAAAAACTCATAGTGCCCGTATCGAGTTCTGAAAGCTGTTTTGCAGACGTCCTCTTCCCGGACTCTCAGCTGGTGATAACCTGATCTCAAATCAATCTTCGAATAGTAGCTCGACCCTTGCAGCTGGTCGAACAAGTCGTCGATACGCGGTAGAGGATAGCGATTCTTCACCGTCACCTTGTTGAGTTCCCGGTAGTCGATGCACATTCTGAAGGTACCGTCCTTCTTCTTTACAAATAATACTGGAGCTCCCCAGGGCGACGAGCTTGGACGAATAAAACCCTTATCCAGGAGCTCTTGTAGTTGCGTGGAGAGTTCTTTCAACTCTGATGGAGCCAATCGATAAGGTGCACGAGCTATAGGCGCAGCTCCAGGAGCTAATTCGATCTGAAACTCGACTTGGCAATGAGGCGGAAGACCAGGTAATTCCTCAGGAAATACCTCTGGATAATCGCGTACAACTGGAAAATCTTCTATCTTCTTCTCTTTTTCTGAGGTGTCAGTAATGAGAGCCAAAATGGCAGTGTGCCCCTTTCGCAAGCACTTTTGGGCCTTAAGGAGAGAAATGACGTTCTCAACAGCACTCCTCTTGTCGCCATGAATCATGAGAGGTTCACCATCGGGACCTGGAATACGGACAACCTTCTCGTTGCAAAGAATCTCTGCTCGGTGTTGGGATAACCAATCCATCCCAATGACAACGTCGAAACTACCCAAGACGATAGGAATGAGGTCGATAGAGAAGGTCTGGTTAGCGAGAATAAGTTTACAACCTTTGACTATGTGTGTGGCTTCTAAACTCTTACCATTTGCTAGCTCTACGGTGTGCTTGTTGTTCAAAGGGGTTGGAATACGCTTAAGCATTCGACTAACTTCTAGTGACATGTAGCTAGTGTCGGCACCCGAATCAAATAAAACTGAAACATAAAAGTCGTCGAGAAGGAACTTACCCGCCACAACATTGGGGTCATTCCTTGCTTCACCTTGGCCGATCACAAACACCCGTCCCCTGGCGCCATTGTTGTTGTTGTTCCCATTGTTACCATTCCCCTGGTTGTTGTTATTGTTGTTGTTGTTCTGGTTCCTGTTCAGTTGGGGACAATCTCTCTTGAAGTGGCCCTCAGCTCCACACTGAAAGCATCCTTTGTTATCGCCTTGCTGTTGCTGCTGGCGTTGATTCTGTTGAGCTTGCTGACGATTCTGATTGGCGGGGTATAAGCTCATGCAATCATTTGCAGCGTGACCAGGCTTGTTGCACCGATGACAGTTGCCCTTGGTGCATGGCCTGCTGTGGTGCAGGCTGCAGCGATTGCATTTGGGGTGATTTCCTTTGTACCCACCATGACTTTGACCACCAGACGATTGCTGATTAGGGCTCTTGTAGTCCTCAGTCTTTCTCTGCTGAGACTGGGACTGAACAGAAGTCGAACCCTTACTTGAAGTTCCATCCCATTTCCGTTTGTTGTCACTAGAGGTACCAGAAGTAGTTGCAGCACCTATGCGTTTTGGTAACTTGTTCTGCTCCACCGCCTGGTCCGTGAGACGGTGAGCCAACTGAACGGCTTGCTGGTAGGTGGCGAGGTTCGCTGAAGTCACATGACTTTGGATTTCTGGCACTAAGCCCTGAAGAAATAGTTCGATGCGTTTGATGGGAGGATCCACCATAGTAGGACACAGAATTGCCAGTTCGTTCGACCTTTTCACATAAGCTTCAATTTCGGACCCCGTCATCTTGAGGTTGAAGAACTCCACTTCCAGTTTGTGAATCTCATCACGGCTGCAGTATTCTTCCTTGATCATTTCCTTAAAATTCTCCCATGGGGAGGCGTTGGCAGCAACCAACCCCAGCATCTGAACCAGAGCGTTCCACCATGTGAGGGCTAAACCCTCGAGAGTACCTGTAGCATACTTCACCCTGCGCGCCTCAGGGCATTCGCACATTTCGAAGACAGATTCTAGTTTCTCAAACCAGTGTAGGAGACCTACTGCTCCTTCAGTGCCGCTAAAAGTAGTTGGTCGGCAGTCCATGAAAGTCTTAAAAGTGCACACGGGTGGTTGAACATGATGACCTATCGTGGGTGAAAGAAAAGACAGAGTTTAACACAAAGGTTGGTTCACGAGAGTAGGATCCTAAAGATCCTAGAATGAGTTCGGACTGCAGGATATACCTCCTGCGTGTGCAGCTGCAACTGCTGCGGCAACTCGTTCGTTGATCAGAGCCGTCAACTGGGCTTGTGTCAGGTTAACGCGTCCAGACATGATCTTCATATCAAGAAGAACGTGAGTGAGAGGGGTTTGCGAAAGTACGACGATAAAATAGAGTAAGCACGCACGTGTTCAAGCAACAGTAGTTATGCTAACCAAGCATACCATAAGCAATGTATTATGTAACTAACAAGTAGGCAATATACACAGACCATATCACCTAGAATATCGAGCCTTGCATGTGGAGTGAAGCGTCGTTGTGGACCGTTGAGCACTGTACAGGTTATAGTCTGGTTTTAACAAAAACGTTTTTTTCCCTTTATTAAAACCAAGTTCTCTATAACCAATGGCTCTGATACCAATCTGTCACACCCCCAAAATCCACCTGCGGGGTACTACCGCTTGGAGGCGTGACTGACCAGGATCCAGCCACCAATCATATTGAACAAGCATATAAGTAGTTATAAAAATCCAACCAATACAATTGGTGTTCAAACAAAACATAGTTAACTTGCAAGCGGAAGCATAAGTCTTAAATCAAAACATAAGTTTAATTGTTTCAAAGTTTAACATGGCACACAGTCGTCCATGTCCCACAACGATCCTCCTCCATGCAAGCTCCAGCTAAGAACCTAAGGACCTGCAAAGCATGTAGTAACGAGTCAACAACAAGTTGAGTGAGTTCACGGTTGGGTGTTCGTTTTAAGTTGTTTCGAAAACAGTTTCCTTTATCTGGCATCCTGCCGTGGGGGTTACCCCATAGTTGAAAACGTGACTTGTTTATTCCCGGTTACTCTGGCTATCCAGCCGTGGGGGCTACCCCGTGTTAGTTATCTGGCATTTCGGCCGTGGGGGCTACCCCATGTATACACTAGACTCGTTACCATATCGACTGCTGACTGTAGTCATGTTTATGTGCCCTGAAACTGTCAATGTCTATCATCATTGACGTGCCCCAGATCCATTAGTTCACGCCCGTCCTCTGCGGCACGGTGTGAGGTTTGTCAGACCTAAATAGCGCTATCTAACTAATGACCCGCTCGCCATTGGCCCGACGATTAAGTCGATACAAAATGAGGGACTTCAAGATAGAGTTTTGGTCTAGTACGAGTTATCTGTCCGTGAGGACGAGGAATTACATTCCTGAACCATTGCTGTCCTACCCAAGGAGGACGAGGAACCCATGTTCCTTAACCCCAATTCCCGACCCCTGGGAATCCCATGCTTTGTAGAGGGTGTGAACTCACCTTGGTTTGCTCGGCAGATACACAGAAAAGTCAAACAAGCAATATTGTGGTTACTCACGTCCTATCATAGTTGTATCATACAATCAGGTTCGTATTCAAGTAATACACGTATGTTTCTACACGTATGCTAGCACATTGTATTCAAGTATCATTCATGGCTTTCACGTATAAGCATGGCAGTTTGCAAGTAATGCATACGAGTTGAACGAACAGTAACATGCCCATAATTAACAAAGTCCAAGGTCCGGCCAAAACACTAAGCCCATAATAAAGCAAGTCCATACAGCGTACACAAGTGTGTGGTCTCGAGTTGTGCTCTTATGTTCTCGAGTCGCAAACATGTTGGTTTCGAGTCGCAACCAGGTGTTCTCGGCTCGCAACCTGAGTCGTAAACGGCGGTCTCGAGTTATCACGGTCACGGTCTCGAGTCGCAACGGGACTCGTAACCATGGTTTCGAGTCATTCATGCATCAGGCGGTCTCGAGTCGCAACCGGACTCGAAATCATGGTTTCGGTTCATGCTGTTTTGGTCTCGAGTCGCAACCAGGCGTTTGCGACTCGCAACCTGTGTCGCAATCGGGGATCTCGACTCATCATGCGGTGGTTTCGAGTCGAGACAGGAGTTTTCGATTGGGAACATTTGCTGAATTCAATATTGTACTTGGCCAATAAGATTTCACTGTTGTGATCTCATGTACTATCCAATAACAATACACTAACATGTCTAATTGTCTAACACTTAGCCAATATAGATCAAACATGGCACTTTTCAAATATCATAACACATTCATATCCCATTCATCATGTTCTTCAAATATTCAAGTAGTTCATCATCATTCATATGAACCTAAATCTAACGAAAATCATGAACAACTTATCAACATCTATGATATCAACACAATAAATCACCCTAATAGTAAGCTTTCGATTCTTAACACAAGAGTATACAATCCGAATTATATGAACATCAACAACCATGGTTTAAATCACATTTAGACACAAGACATCATGAGTTCATCATGCCACATATCCGAAATCAAAGCATGTTAGCCAAACATCATCATACACATCCGATACATGAGAACATCATCATTTGTACAATTATTCTAGCTACACCATGTCATTCACAACATTTAACAATAACAACAACATAGAACACTAACCGGTTGTGAGTTGGTGCCGAGTTGGTAAGGAAGATGAGTGTCCGAGTGATGATGATGAGCTTAACCGGGTCTCCTTGTGGTCACCGGTTTGATCCGAGAAGAAGGAGAAGAATGTTGTAGCCTAGGGTTTTAGTGAGAGGAAGGGGGAGTGTGTGTGTAGGTTGCTCAAAAGTGGTGATGTTGGCTCACTACAAGGGTTATATACTAGTTTCTATGTTGATGCACCCTAATGGGTTCTCGAATAGGCTAAAGGGGTGTGTGGCCCAACCGGCCCACATGTTGCATCGTTCACTCGAGACCACATGGTCGCGAGTCGGGTTTTCAGCCCACTTAAACATATACACATATTCTACACACAAGCATGCATATAAACATAACACATAATCGTACAAAGGTTCACTTATCATTAATCACACAAGATAACTAGTCACACGTTCATGCTACATCGGGATACAAGAAAGGTTCTAAATTTCGAGTTGTCACAACCTCTTTAAGGGGGTAGACTTGTAACACCCCGAAAACGGGTTTGGTAAACAAACCGCGTTAATACTAAAAGACGGATAAAATACCGTTAATGGTAAAATTAACCCGGTGAATATTAGGACTTAAACAAATAATCCTAATATTAATTAAAAAGGAAAATAAATACTTGAGAAAATAAAGTATATAAAAGGCCTGAGTTCACGGGACTTAAAATATAACGGGTTAGAACTTCCCGAACCCATTAAGTTAACTAGGAATAATTAACCTAGTTAGTAGTTTGTGATTAAGTGATAAATAGTGAGTTATAGCTTCATAGATCAAAAGAAAACATGGGGGACTAATGTTGCCAAGTGGGGAAACTTGTTTTAATTTAAACAAATAATATAACATAACACACACACTAAGAGTGTGTGTGTGTGTGTGTGTGTGTGTGCGTACGACCAGAAGAGCTCCAAGGAGCCAAACCCTAACATGATCAAATTCATGAAATTGAAGATCGATCCTAGCCTCAAATCAATGCATGAACACAAATTCGTGATCACCTAGTCATGGGGATCACAAGGTATGTTGAATTTTGTTATTTTGTGATACTTTAAATTATGATGAACAATCATAATCGAAATTCTGGAACAAATGATGAATCTATGAACATAGTTGTGATGAAATTCATGTTTAGAAACAAACCCTAGTTGAAAACTTGATGAATTAGTATTAAAAACTAGGGATTTGATGATTACCCATATGTGTGCTAAGTGGGTTTTATGACAAGAAGATGAACACTTGAATTAGGGTGTTAAATTGATGAATATTGATGTTATGATACTAGTACTAGATGTAGTTCATGAACACTAGACATAGAAGTTTGAATTTTGATGTTAACCTTGGTAAAAATAACTAGTTATGAACTAGTTTGTAAATATGTAAAAGTATGCCCATTAGGTGTTTGATAAAATGTCTAAATGAACGCTAAAATGTTGAAATTTTGGATGAAACGCATATTTGAATAATATGACAAATTATGCGAAGTATGAACCGATAATGGTTCAAAGCATAAATTTAATCTAGACTTAATTGTGTAAATCATGTGATCAAAAGTAGTTAACTTTTGATAAATTAAATTAACAAATGATGAAGTCAAATAGTAGTTTGGACATAGAAATAAGGAAGGTGGAATAATCGTGATTGTTAAAGACTAAAGTAACCACCTTGTAAAATGATGATGATAGTATGATGCTTAACGAGCTAGGTGGCGGCTTGGGAAAAGAAGCGGGTCAAACGGTTTGAAAACGCGGAGAAAGAGCGGAATCGGATGAAAGGTAAGTAAAGCTTACACCCTATTTGTAAGATATGTATTTATTATAGGTTATAAATACGACTGTGGTTATATTTGAATTATGTTTCCGACACGAAACGATACGGGTCGGAACATATCAAAAGATGAAAAACCATATTTAATGGAAAAAAGGGTCGAAATGGTAAATTAGTCATGAGATGACATTTATATAAAAAAAATGGGGGTTTCTTTGAATGGCTACTTTATAAGGTAAGCCTAAGCAAATAATAAGGGTAAAATGGTGATTTAGTCACGTATGGATGGATAAAAGTTGAAGTTTAAACGACACCGTATGGCATATGTCATGTTGGCTTGAACGCGTAAGAAACGGAATTAAAAAGATATAACTATATGGTGGGAAATCCGTAATGAATTAAATATTGAAATGGTATATGTATATATATACCATTCAACTATAAGCGCAAAATGTTTAGTCATTTAGACCAAACTGGTCAAATGGTGATTTTAACGCCATTTGACAAATAACGACTAATAAGTACTTGTTGAGTCTAATGCTCACAGGATAAAACAGCTTACGAAATTTGCATTTCTATGGATTAGGAAATCATTAAGGCAAGGTATTAAAGAGGGTCAATATTTTGATCGAACCCAGGTACGCGTAAATAAGAATATAGTTATATATGCAATTTTGGTCAAATAGCTCATTAAAAGTCCTTCGTTGTGAAAGGAGGAACTAATGTTGACCAAAACGCCCTCGATCGATAAATCGGATAAACGACCCTTAAGGGTTGCTTAGAAACATGTATTATGGTAATGTAACCCTTTAAAAGGTATAAAAATTATAGGCATAAACCTTTGTGGGTCAAATGCCTTAAAATGGGTATCTTCCATAAAATGACTAAGCGAAGGGTAAATTCGGAATAAACATATTATTGTATTAAAACCACCACAAATATAGTTGTGGTGGAATATAAGTAGACATCCTAATGTGGAAATAAGATGCTAGAAATAAATGAGCGTGAATCATGCGTAAAAGTGCTTAAATACCCTTAACGAGTTAAAATAAACATTTAAGTAAAAATGAGTTTAAGAACGTATATAAACCCATGATTTGAACCTAGTATGATAGGTAACATTGAAATTATGATGTTCATGAGAAATTGGGATCAAACAAACATGTTTGTTTTATAAATACATGAACGGGTCAAAAATTTGTAAAAAGGGAATAAACCGAAGGCTTAAAAGTCTCAAATTTTTTTAAACCGGATAACGGATTTTAAATCCATATGATGGAGGATAAAATTACGAGCGCATAGGAAAAAGAATCGTGTAAAACGGATGTGTAGTTTGAAAGTTATGCACATTTTCGTAAAAACTTGAATTGCTGGAAAATGCAGGACCCAGATACAGACCTGCTGGAAAACGGTCTCCCCCGGGCCACGCGAGGGAGCAATGTGGTGCCGGCGCGTGGCGCGACAGCGCCCTGTTTCGGCGAAAAATTTGTATTTTAATCAGTCTTGCCTCCCGAACTCGTTTAAACACGTTTTAAACTACGTATGACTAATTCAATTCATGTTTTATGGATTGTAGGTATAATTTACAATACCAGAGGACGATCAAGCTCAATGAAGAACCGAACACGATCAAGTTACAAGCTTCCGCACATTATTACGTTGTCGTTTTGAACGACGAATTAAATCACATTTTGTTGTATTGTTTTAACACTAAGTAAAGTTTTAATAAACCCGTATTTTTATATCTCTGTGTATTGCTAAATACTCATTTAATTGTCGTTATTAGTACAAAAACCCTTTTACAAGTTTGAAGGATGATGATGATGGAGTGGGGGTGGTGTTTGGCCGTGAGCTATGGGGAGGGGAAGGAGAAGATGGTGTTGGTGATATGAAGATGTAAATGAAAAGCTTAGTCTCAACACAAGTTTATCTAGTGTATAATGTGTTTAGTAAAGTGGAAGCAAAATCAAATAAAATTACCAAATAAAATCTTGGGTGGGCCATGCTTGTTGGACCGAAAATAGGTGGGGGGGGGGGTATAGGTGTAGGTTGTAACTAAGTTAGATTGTTATGGTTAAAATTCAAGTGTATAGTTAGGTGTTTAGTTAGTGGATATTTATATAGTGTGTTATGATGTTCGGGGACCATAACTAGCTTGGTAATGTTAAAATAGTGCTTCTCATGAAAATTTGGTGTTTCGGGTAGTGTCCGGTTGTTCGGTTGGTTACCGGTTCGTTAAGGTGCTAAACTACGCAGTTTAGTGTGCTTTATGTTTCCTTTTTATGACAGTTTCGATTCCCGACACTTAGGAAAGCATTAAGGACCATTTAACCATATTTCTGCATGATATTAGAATGTTCAAATGCTGAATTTGCTGATTTTCTGTAGAATTATGCAGTTTATGTGAGTTTTAGGCACTTTCCGACACTTAAACTATCTCTAGGAAGCCAGTTTTGTGATCCTTAGTTTGCTACATACTATACTAGTGTAATACTTGGTTTCTGGCTCATTCTGTGTCTCAATACAATGTCTGTCTATCTACTGAACCCCGTCAGCATTTTTTTTCTGATTTGTCTGATAACTGTTCTGCCGGTGTTTCGTGCATCATTCGAATCAACAAAGTTTGTATGCAGTAATGATATGTTATTTGTAATATAGGATGCATATGTATGTATATGGTACTAATCAAAAAGCAATTCAAGTAATTAATTGTAATTTAGCACAATCATTAAGCACTAATCATTATTTAATAATTGTACGGATGCATGCAAATTTGACATTTGTCACATCATCATCTCGTGGGGATTGCTTGCAGATTCTGTGTTCACTGCAACATGTACGGCCACTTTACTGCAAATTTCCGTACTGGTCCACGTCAAGCTCCAGCTCAAGGTTAAGCTCCTGCACCACAAGCTCTCCTTCCTGCTCCTCAGGGCCAGCCAACAGCTCCTGCACCCGCGATCCATGCTAGAGCTTGCTTTGCATGTGGTGATCCCAACCACTTTGCAAATATGTGCCCCAATAGAGTGGTGAAGCAATATCCACAGCAGCAGCCTCAACATCAACAGCAGCAGCCTCAGCAGCAGTAGCAGCCCGTGGACTGTGACAACCCTCACTAAACCAGGTATCCGTACGACTTAATTAATAATTAATTACTGCTTAATTACTGTGCTTGTTTGAAATTACTGATTAACTGCTACTTGATTTCTGATACATGCAAACACCTGCATCATACTTTACTTACCGTCACTACATTATTTACATGCTGAACCTTAGTGACAAACATGATGCACAAAAAGCAAAGTAGCACTATAAACGGATAACCTATTGAGCATGCTGATAAAGCCAGCATCAGGCAGACACTGCCTCTAAGGCCTGTATGAGCCAGAAATATTTTACTACACTAGTGGTGACTGTAGGGATATAAGGGTTGTAGAACTACGTCACTAGGAATAAATTACAGTGACCGGATGTGCCTAAAACGTACTCTAAGTACAAAATTCAGCATTTGGCTAACTATTAAAGTGCCAAAACATGAGAAAAATATTACTAGACACTTTCCAAAGTGTCAGGAAAAAGTTGTGTCACTAAAAATAATAATAACGACACTTTAAAGCTTGTTTAACGCTTTAACGAATTACTATCCAATCAAACAACCGGACTTTACCCGGAACATAAAAATGTTGTCATCAACACTGTTTTTCTTTTTCTGAGCCAGTTAGGGTCCCTGAATACCCTAACACCCGTCACAACTTACTACACACTAGTAACCGAGTTAACCTTCACACTTAACTAACTTAACTTAACTATTACCTAATGTTTAGTTGAAAACCAACCGGATTACCCCCCCCCCCCCCAACCGAACTCGGTCACCATGTGGTGACACATTGTCCTTTATTTGATTATAATAATCTTGTGTGTTCAATATCTAGCTAGCATAGTAACCATTGGTTAATGATCACACTAATTGTCTATAAGATCTACACTTAACACATTATCTCAACACATCACAACAGTTTCTCTCTCTCTCTCTCTCTCTCTCTCTCAAGAAGCTACGGCCGAACACCCCTACACAATCCATCAATTTTTCGAGTTTAGTTCAAGCAATTCCAAGTTCATACAAGTGTCAAGGATCTCATATAAGGAGGCTTGGTGCATTCGGAACGCGAAGGACCTCACTCTATTGCTTTTATCCACTCCTTTTTGCGACTAGTTTCTTCCCTAGCCTCGAGCTAGTAGTAAGTTGCTTGAATCACCTTCTCGAACTATTTTAAGATGGTTAAAATGATTTGTAACGGTTATAACTCGTAAACATGCAAAATGATACATAAAAGTCTACTAAAAACACTAAAAGTGATGGTTAAAAGCTTGTTTGTTGTGTAAAACTTGTAGTATTTGATTTGTGTAGTTATTTGGACCCGATCTATGTTGTGGTAGCTCGGATCATCGTTTAACCCGGATTGGTCATGATCTTGGATCATGACATAAGGTTGTTTTGGAAGTAACAAGGGTTAAAGGATGAAACTCTACCACACACGAATCATGAACTTGTGTAAAAGCGATGTAGCTTGTGAAATAGTGTTTAAAACTAGTAGATCTACGGATCTACAAGAGGTATTTTCAAAGGACCACGTGTAAAGAGAAAACATACTTTTAAAGACGGATCTTTCATAAACAAGAATGATTTTAGCAAACACACAAGTGTGTAAATACTTGTGTAATACTAAGTTTCGACAAAATAACTATTTTTGGAAAAGATGACGAGAAGTTGTAAAGATGGAATTTCTCTAAAAACGAGGTTTTTACAAAATCGGATGGATTTATATAGAGATCCGCTAAAAGTAATGGGATTTACTTCATAATTTTAGAAAACCACAAGTTCATGTGATTTTTGCGACTTATATATATTTGTTGACTAGTTTGTTGTCTTGAACGTTGTTTTGGTTAAATAAGGAAATTGTTGATTTGATTTATAAAAGAAAATGATACGCTTGAAAGAGTGGCCACCTCCAGTTACAGAGGAAACTCTGGCGAAATTTTTCTAAAATCCTAACACTTAGAATTATTTTCACTATAAGTGTTAGAAATACTTTTCGACTTGTTTCCAAATTATAGATTTCGCCACGACTTTATTTACGAAACATCGGAGGTGGGATTTCACAAAATAAAACTTGGTAAATATATATTTAGTATATATATATTTTTCATAAAGTCACTTGATATGTGATTATGATTTTTTTTTGTGAAAATACTAGTATTATTTTTAGGGTAAAAATAATACTATCGAATGTTAATGGATCCAAAATAATACGAACGTCTCTACGATAAATATATAAGTTACACCGGTAATTATTATTACCACTCGATCATTAAAACGTAACTTACACATTTTAAGGAAATATTCATGAACGCGTATTTTTGTTAAAGTATTATTTCGGGGAAAATTATGTGTAATAGAAAATATAATATTTTTGAGAAGAATATTTATATTTGGGATTAGAAATAAAATATATTTTAAGTGAGACTTAATAATATATTTCGAAATTATACGAACACACATGTATTAAATCCCCCATCCTTGGGAAGGAAAATGATTACCAAGTATACAGAATATAAATACGAAATAGTTGTCTAACTATTTCCCAAAAACTAAAACCTTAAAGCTAAGGCACGGCCGTCCGTCTAATAGAGTTAGTACGTGTAGGTCGTCACACAGCTGCTTGATTTGGAGGTATACTTGGTAGAGACGCACCACTGTGAGTTCATGTCCCCCTTTTCTCTTAACTGTTTTCAGTTTTTAACTACGGGGGTGAAATACATGTTACTTTGATTACAAGTACTTTATACATGGTATGGTTAGCGTAAGGAGGTTTACTACTTAGATCATGTGAGTGGGTAGGAGCAATATGAGGCCATTAGTCCTCATGGTAGGACCGAGGGACAGAGCGGTAGATCTATCTGGGTGTAGCGAGCCCAGCCCCAGGCCAAACTAGAAACGGACCTCGGGGTGACTATGTCCACATACTAATGCCGTGGCAAAATCTGCTAGGTTTGAGTCTCCCTACTTGCACTTCACATATATCAGTGGCCTTGCAAACCATTGGTAATCTCAATTCCCTTATTTGCTACATACCAAGACTATTTTTATACTTACAAAGGTTTATTTACTCACTTACACATGAACTCGCTCAACATTATTGTTGATTTTTCAACTTACATGTATTTCAGGGAATTAAAGGATCTGGCGCGGTATGACACGTTTTTCCGCTGCACTAGTTACGAGGTCATCCGGGTTTGGGGAATGTGACTCTTTCCTGGACAAGTCACAGTCCTTAAACTGTGTTTATGTCATGTTGATGTTTGTGTTTGTTGAACAATGTCGTTAGGATGTGTTTCCGTTGAGACAATGTTGTTGTATTTGGTTTTTAAAACTTAACTAAATGGATGATCTTGCACGGTTTTATTTCATATAGCTTTGTTATGGTTAAGTTATGGTATTAAGAAGTCACACCAAATTAACCACGCTTCCGCAAAGCCAGGGTGTGACAGCATGGTATCAGAGCTCTGATCATAGCGAACTAGGATTCCTTCTCGAGTCTAGACTATGATCACTAGGGCTCTCACGAAAACAGTTTTACTGCATACCACTTAAGTCCAGATCCAAAACTTTTTATAAACAAATGTTGAGCACATTTTATTTATTATTTATAGGCTCAGTCTGGGAGGCTGAGGCTCGGTCTGGGAGGCCGAGGCTCGGTCTGAGAGGCCGAGGTAGTAGGCTAGTGGGACTAGGAGAATTGGCTAGTGGGACTAGGAAGAGCAGTCTGAGAGGCTGGGAGAATTGGCTAGTGGGACTAGGAGAATTGGCTAGTGGGACTAGGAAGAGTAGTCTGGGAGGCTGGGAGGCTAGTGGGACTAGGAGAATTATTTGATTGCTTACTTGGTGACTTATGTGATTATCTGATTGTATGATTGACTGTTTGTGCATGTTTGTGTTTGTGTTACAGACACCATGGACACCTCTGGCACAGGCGACTCAGACACCACAGGCCCTAGACCTATAGTATCAGACGACCTAGAGTCTTCAGAGCGCGAGGTCCACACATCCGACGTTACTAGCACGGACGAGGACGACTTTCAGCCCTTTGCTTTACCTGATGGTGCTGATGAGCTCGCTGATGGCCCTTTGGCCGGGGACCTACCGTTAGTGGAGATCCCTGCTCCCATACCTTTGGCTTCATATCCTGCTTACGATTTGCTTCTCGACGCCGACGATGATGGCGACGTCGATCTGTTTGATGACGAGCCCTTAGAGGAGGATGTTCAGGGCGAGGCCCTTCTTGCTGCTGGAGATCTTTTGTTGATCGCAGATGCTCCCGCTAAGGAGTCACCTGCTCACTCTCCGGTCCCAGACTCTTTCGAGTCTGTGGCCTCCGCACCTTCACACACTCAGAGTGCGCAACACTTTTCTCACGGATCAGATCCCGACCAGGCATCCTCTATTGCCCCTATTCCTAGTTTTGCTTTCGACCACGATGATGTGGAGGATTCCGATCCTGTCTTTCCCGCAGGATTCGACCCAGATAAGGATATAGAGTTTATACCCATGGATCAGCCTATGGAGGATCCAGTCGACCCAGTTGATCCCATCGACCCTGAGTTTGATTTTGAGATGGCCTTTGATGATCCCGAGCCTGCCATGGCCCTTGAGCCAGTGGCTGCTCCTGACCTTGCGTTTGAGCACGACCCAGTTCATGCTGACGCACCTATTATTGAGCCTGTCATTGCTGACCCACCTATTGACGATCACCCAGTGGATGCCCCGTTGTTGGAGGGCGATCATGTCATTGCTGCTGATCATGTTGATCCCCCACTTATTGCTGATGCACCAGTTGACCCTCTTGTTGCACCTCACCATGATCCTATGCCAGTTCAGTTTGATTGTGCACTTTTTGAGGCACCGATTGACCCACGAGATGAGCTCGCCCAGCATGGGTGGATTCCTGCCGATGACGAGGTCCCACCTATTCCCCCTCAGATCACTGATACCCGTCGCGTAGATACCTCCTTTTCATTTCCTCGGTTTACACCTCCAGCGCGACCTGGAGAAGGTTCTTAGGCTCACCCTTTTAGACATGTACCGGTATCTATCCCTACTATACCATCGTTTGCTACTTTTCCCCCTGTTTCTCCATTTCATGTGGCACCTTTTGACCCCACCAGTGAGCCGTTCCTCTGGTCATCACCACCTGCCATGCCACCGCCCGACCCCTACCATTCCTTCCACATGGGGTATACTATTGAGGACGTTCAGATGTCTTTTGTCGCCCAGCACGAGGCACACACATAGCGCATTCAGGAGCTTGAGAGAGCCCAGCCGCCGCCGTGTCAGTGTCAGGGTCAGACCCACTCTCCTTTGCAGCCCTCTCGACCTTTACCACCAGGCTATGTTGCACGCCTTTTGGCACTTGAGCAGCAGGTTGCTTCTTGGTTGCGTTTGCGTCGCTTGTTTTACACTCACTTTCCCCCTCCTCCACCGCCATCCGTGTAGAGCTCTTCAGTACCGTATGGGTAGACGCTGGTGAGAAGACGGCGATTGCTTTTGACTTCACAGCATTTTTGGAGACTACATTATGATTCTGATTTTTGTTGACATGTATTTGATGTACTGACACTGATTTGATATAGTTTTTGGACTAGGGTGATGTAGCCCTTAGTCGACTGATGTTCTATGACACTGTGATGTACTTGTACGCTTACTTTGTGGTCTCGATATATGGCAATCGCAGTATTCTCATCATACTTGATGCCTGATTTGGTTATTTATATTCTATGACATGGAATGTTGTGTGATTGATGTTTGTAACATGGGATGTTGTGTGATTGATATGATTATAACATGAGATGTTATGTACTATTACTATCATTATATACGTACGCTACATTATGACCTGACTTACGTATTATGTGACAACCCTCAATTTACATGTATTCCGTACAATTTATTTAATAATAATATAAGTGTTTGGTGACTGTATTGAAATATTTAACTGCTCTCTGATTACTGAACTATACTTACATGAGCATGTTAACATACTGGTAGTATACAGAAAAGTCACTAAATGGTCCGGTGTATTTTCCTATGTGTTAGGAATTTATTTCGTTACAAAAATATATAAATAAGATGCCTTACGGAACAATTAAACAATTTAACGGAACAGTGTCCGACCGAATAACCGGACATTACCCGAGACACCAAATATTTGTCAAACACATTATTTAATTATTCTTGGCTAGTCATGATCCCCGTACACCATAACACCCACTAAATATCTAGTAACTAATGCAAGTAAACACACACTCGGTTTCTAACTAATAAGTAGCCAACTAGTTACAAAAATATTACATTTAACCCCCCCCCCCCCCAAGTCCCATTCACGGTTCAAGAAAAAAATAGGGCCCCACCGCAAGATTTGATTCATATTTTAATTGATACATTACTTGTGAATCTTGGCCAAATATTATAAGTATGGAACATATCTAAGCAAATCTCTCCATATCAACTCACATCATTTCCTCAAAGATTTCACTCAACTCACTTCACCTCTCTCTTTCTTATTTTCGGCTGCCCAAACCGAAAGCACCATCACCACCTTCAAACATCATCATCTCCTTCATTTTTTACCTTCCATTCAAGCTTCAAAGGATCTATGGAGGTTGCAACTTAAGGGGACTTCAAAGGAGCTTGTTCTAGCTTGATTCTTCATCTTTTCTCATCACATTTCTTCATTAGATACTTCCCTAGCTAGAGGCTAGTAGTAAGTTTCCTTACATTTGATCTCATCTTGTTCGAAATTATGACAAGTAGTATGATGTATTGTTGTTTAAATCACTAATTTACAAGAATGCTAGAAAAATATGAAACATGAGTTAGGAACTTATAAGCTACATAAAAGTTACTTATGTCTAAATCATGAAGCGGAATCTTGTTGGTTTGAGGGTTGGGTAAATCATACTTGATGTTTAAAAGTTGTTTTCTTGCTAAATCCATTGTTCGGACACTCGTTGATGCGATTTAGTAATGTTTAAACTTAAAAATAACATGCTGATGCATTTTTACAGCCACCTTCAACAGGCTGTAAACGGACTTTCAAAACTCGAAAAACGGAATTTCAAAAGCCTAAATCGTGTCTTTTCGAAAAACGAAGAAAATGGCGCTGGAATCGTATTTTTCTGAGGTCGGTTACTATTTTAAAAATCTGTTTTCGTGACAGCAGCTAAGGCTGATTTTTACTGCAGAAAATTGGGCTGTGCGTTTTCGATCACAACTTAAAACCTGAACCGAACCAGCCCCTGAAACTTTTATCAAAAATGGTCATGGATGTATTTGTGACCCTCGAATGGGAATTTCGATAAACGGACTTACGAGGAATTTTTGACGAATTTTTCCGTAAACTGTGATCAGAATGTAACAAATCTGATCACAGTTCGGTAAACGATTTTCTATAAATTACTGATAATGAACTAAACCCTGATATTTTTACACAATAATTTGTGGGTCGATTAGGACGTTCTGCAAAAATTTGGGAATTTTTGGAATAAGTTAAGTATTTTATTTAAATGTCCGAAAACAGCCGGTTTCGAATATAAATGCTGAATTGACATAAGTTGTGACTTGCGTGTTTAAATGTCGAGTATGCTATCGGTGAATGATCTAACATGTTGTATGTGTTACGTGCAATATCGTATGTCTGTTTATGAGTGGGGAATGGATGGGAAGTTTATATGGGCATAAATCGTTAAAGTGTGTACCTGTTATGTGGACGAAGTAATGTGCAAATAAACCATACGTAGGATACGTGTTATGCATGAGAAACTGATTGTTATCCGTACCTTATTAGGACGCGATTGACCGACCTTGACTGTTAACTATATTTGAGAACCTAACCGAGCAAACCGAGGTGAGTTCACACTCTTTCTAAGGCATGGGATTCCCAGGGGTTGGGAATGGGATTGAATAACTACTTGTACTATCATTACTATTAAACTATTTTTTTTACTGTCCTCGGAATAAAGGGCACGTACGTAAAACCTACGTACACTCATACTTACTACTGTCCTCGGATTGAAGGGCACGTACGTAAAACCTACGTACACGATCATAAGACCATCAACTCTATCACTTTAAGTCCCTCAATTATCGACTTAATCGCCGAGGCCTATGGCGAGCGGGTCATTAGTTAATAGCGCTATTAGGTTTAACAAACCTCACACCGTGCCAGTCGGACGGGCGTGTACTAATGGACTATGGGCAAAGGGTAAATGCTGATAGACATTGACTTAGGGCACCTCTTACATTTTCGTAGCAGTCGATACGCGTGGTCTAGTAACACATGGGAAACCCCCACTAATCTTCGCAAACATGTCAGAAAGACCGCGATGCAAACTTATACGATACATGGTTTTCAAAACGAACAGATGATTTACGAAACGAATGCTATAACTAAACAACCAACTGTGAATTCACTCAACTTTGTTGTTGACTCGTTGTTACATGCCTTACAGGTCGCTAAACATTTGGAGCTTGGACGAGGAAGGAGTCGTTGTCGTGTGCGAACGGTTATGTCCAGTGTTTAATGTTTAAAACATTATGAACTTATTAAACCTATGTGCTGGACTTTAAACTTATGAACTGCGAACTTATGTTTTGAACTTTACGTTTATGCTTCCGCTGTCCAAATTAAAAACTTGGTTAACTAGCTTTTGGTCACCAATCGTATTGTGGTTGTCTCTATTTACTTAAGTACGTTGTTCAGTATGATTGGTGGCTCGATCCTGGTCACGTCACGCCTCCAAGCGGTGGAACTCCGCATGGTGGATTTTGGGGGTGTGACAGATTGGTATCAGAGCCATTGGTTATAGTGAACTTGGTTTTAAAAAGGGAAAAGCTTTTTGATAAAACCAGACTATAACCTGTACAGTGCTCAACGATCCACAACGACGCTTCGCTCCACGTGCAAGACTCGACACCATAGGTGGTATGATTTATGTTATATTGTCGGTTAGATAGTTCTCACTGTGCATTAGATAATGTGGTAATTGCTATTTGAACCTTGCGTGCTTACTCTCCACTATTGTCCCACACTTACGCACTTTCGTGACACTTTTCTCACCTACGTTGTTTCGTTGTGAAGATCATGAGTGGACGCCTGAACCTAACTCAAGCCCAGCTAATGGCTTTGATCAACGAACGAGTTGCTGAGGCACTCGCAGCTGTTCCTGCAGGAGGTATAACCTGCCATATCAATTCACCTTAGGATGTTTAGATCCTACCTCCGCAAACCAACGCTCGTGCTTAACTTTGTCTTTTATTCTCGCGCAACAGGTCAACATGCTCAGCCTCCTGTGTGCACGTTCAAGACGTTCATGGACTGTCGAACTACCACTTTCAGTGGCACCGAAGGAGCAGTGGGCCTTCTTCACTGGTTTGAAAAGCTTGAGTCAGTTTTCGAAATGTGCGAATGCCCCGAAGACCGTAGGGTGAAATATGCTACCGGAACACTTGAAGGGGCTGCGTTAACCTGGTGGAAGGCGCAGGTTCAACTACTAGGACTGGCAGTTGCTAATGCCACACCCTGGAATGGTTTTAAAGAGCTAATCAAGGAGGAGTACTGTAGTCGGGATGACATCCACAAACTAGAAGTGGAATTTTACAATCTGAAGATGACAGGGTCTGAGATTGAGGCGTATACTAAAAGGTCAAACGAGCTGGCCATCCTGTGTCCAACTATGGTGGACCCTCCCATCAAACGAATTGAGCTGTATCTCAAGGGCCTTATACCAGCAATTCAAAGTCACGTAACTTCAGCCAACCTGGGTACCATTCAGCAAATTATCAAGTTGGCTCATCGTCTCACCGACCAGGCGGTGGAGCAAAACAGGCTACCCAAACGTATCAGTGCCACAACTACTTCTGATGCACCTACCGACAACAAGCGAAAATGGGATGGAAACTCCAGTAAGGGTTCTGCTTAGGTTCAGTCCCAGCAACGAAAGACTAATGACTACCAGAGTCCTGGCCAGCAATCCTCCGGTAATCAAGGACAGGGTGGGTATCGAGGAAACCACCCAAAGTGCAACAAATGTAACAGAAACCATAGTGGTCAGTGCAACAAAGGTCGTTGTCAGAGATGTTATAAGTTGGGTCATGAAGCTAGGGATTGCAGGAGCCTGTGTCCTGGGAATCAGAATCGCCAACAACAACAAGCCCTGTTGGGATTGAACCCTATCAGAGGAACAGATAATTAAAGCCAAAACTGGATCAGAGCAGTGGATCCAAGAATAAGCAGACGTTTACAGATAGTTAATGCAAATCTCTCCCCTTGGAAGTGGCTTTGTATCTGCTGACCTCCTATCTACTGATCTTACCAAGTGCTGATCCACAACTGCTGCCTTGCATCTACTGCCAAATGTTAAAGACTGATGGAAGACCAAAGCTCTGCTGACTCAATCTTCTGCCTTGAGTCAAGTACTGTTGATCCGGACAAGCACTGCTGGATTCACAACAGTGGAAGGATGCAGCAGCTGTTTTAGTGTCTTTCATGTAATAGATTGTAATAGCAGTAGTTACTACATCAGTGTTTGTATAGATCAGAGGTTAGAGTTTGTTAGGAGGTTAGATGTCACTTTCATGGTGACGTCAGCTAAGATGCTCAGTGGTTTGCGAGTGCCTATAAATAGTTCAGTACTTTGTACTGTTCTATTAGCTCTTTCACCACATCGTCTTCTTTGCACGAACAAACTACTGAGCTCTGGCTGAGGGGGAGTTTGCATTCTTACATCAATCATTGTAATCGTTGTTGAAACAAATTCAATCATTCGGTTCATTGTGAAAAGATGTTTGATTAAAAGTATTACTCCTGTTTGATTGTATGCAAAGTTTGTTTTCATCTTAATTCCGCTGCACAACTCTTTCATTTCCATCTTAATTTCAAACGAAAATACAATAAAAAAGAAACTCAGATCCAACAATTGGTATCAGAGCTTGGACAGTCAAATTTGATTTAACAATCATTTTGACGTAAATAGTTCAGCTCATAACAGTTGATACTGATCGTTTGTTCGTCCGTTGAAAAACAGAGCAAGGATTAATCACCATTAAAGTTGATTTCTCAGTGTCTGTAAAACAACAAGAATGACGTCACAATCTCAAGATGATAAAAACAACATCGGCTCACTTTTTAAACCACCTATGCTAAAGAGAAATGAGTACAACATCTGGCAGAGGAGGATGGGTCACATCCTCGCTCAACAAAGGACAGGTTGTTGGAGGTCTGTCATTTATGGTCCCCATGTTCCTTCAGTGCCAAGCGCTGAAGATGCTAAAAAGTTCGTTCCAAAACCAATTGAAAATTATACCGAAACCGACTTTCAAAAGATCGAACTAGATGCTAAAGCTTTTAGCATCATAGCATCAGCGCTGCCCAATGAGATATATGATGGACTGTTACACTATAACAGTGCCAAAGAATTATGGGATGCACTTAAGGAACAGTTTGGTGGAACTGAAGAAGTCATAGAAAGCAATAGGGAAATCCTGAACCAACAGTATGAAACATTTTGCTACATTAAAGGTGAATCACTAACGCAACAATTTGAGCGTTTTAGTTGTCTCATCAGTGAACTGAGGCTTGTTAACACCACTTTTACAAACTCAACTCAAAATAGCAGGTTCCTCAGGTCACTGCCAGAAAAATGGGAAACTATAGCTTTTGTCACCCGAAATTCATCTGAATTCAAGGATCTGACCTTGACCCAACTCCATGGTCGACTCCTGACCTTCGAAAGGGAGTTGAACCAGAAAAGGAGGTTACAAGAGTCAGGAAAAGTTACCGATGATTACACTTTCGGTAATACTGCTCTTCTGGGTCAAGAAGAATCTTGGAGCAGTGGTAAGGATCAGGGTTATGGTCACTTCATTGACATAACTGCTGGTGCAAATTTTAGCAACCCTGATCCTCACTCTGCAAGTTATGCATTCACTGCTAACGAAAACCAGATGTCAGACAATTTAAGTTTTGAACTCAATGATTTACAACATTTTGATCCCACTGATTTAGAGGAAATGGACATCCTGCACCAACTGGCTTTGCTAAGTGTTAGAACTAGCAAGTTCTACAAAAGAATAGGGAGAAAATTCCCAGGTTTGCATGGAAATCTAAGGGTTGGGTTGGATAAATCGAAAATCAAGTGTTACAAGTGTAATAGGTTGGGACATTTCGCTAGGGAATGTAGGAGTCAAACCACTGGTCCCATAATTACTCATCCTAGCTCAAATCCTCGACCTCAAAACCAAAACACTGTGCACTATGCCCAATATGCCCCAGCAGCACAAGTGAACACTGCTCACTATGCTGCTGCCCCTGTGCCAGTACATTATGTCCAAACTACTGTTCCACAAATCCAATATGTTCAAACCCCTGCTCCACAGGTACAAGTGCAACCTGTTGCACCTCAAACCACTGCTCCAGCAGCAGCACAACCAGATTAACAAAGTTTTTTCACTCAAGGGTTTGTTGACTGGAGCAGTATGCCTGATGATCTTTGTGATGAAAATTTTGCACTCTATGCTTCTAATGATTCTTCACATGATGAGTTTTGTTTGAAGACACTAGAGTCAATACAGGAGGGGGTTGAAGCTGAGGAGGAACAGCAGTGCTTTGAAACAGTGGAAGAGGTGATTGAAGCAGTGGTTACTGCAGTGGCTGATGAAATGCTGTTGGAAGAAAGTTCAGGTACCCTGATTGAACCAATGACAGATCCATGGTCCATAGAGGACAAAGAAGAAGAGAAAGAAGAAAAGGCTGGTGAAAAGAAGGTAAAAGCTGATGATGATGAAGATCATCAATGTGATTGTGCAATGATGGCAGCTGCCAAGGTATCTCCTCAAGTTCTTGAAAAACTGTGTTCTGACAATTGCATAATTGCTTTTGCTAACATCAAAGAGGTGAATGAAAACCTTCGGGATAAAATCTTGTCTGATGAGGTCAAATTTGAAAGTTCTTTAAAAGAACTTAAAAACAAATTGACTCAAAAGGAAAAAGAAATCAGCTGTCTAAAAGAAGAGCAAAGCATCACCAAAACCCAACTTCAAACTATGGTAGAAAAATACCAAAGTTGCAAAAAGGAGTTGGAATCCACCCAGATTACTTGTGAAAGATGGGTGGAATCCTGCAGAGGATATGAGGTGATGCTTGCTAAACAGATTGAAAGTAATGTGAAATTTGGGGTTGGGTATAGAAAATATGATGATGAACACATTGCTTGTGAAAAATCTGTTCAAAACACTGATGTAACCACTGAGTTCATCCCCACAAACAAGAATGGCCAAGAAGTGAAAATCACTGACAAACTTGGTAACAAAATCACACTTGGCAGAACAAGGAGTTCCTCAACTTTTGAAGAACTTGAAAAATATCAGTTTAAACCTACCTGGTCTGACGAGTGTGATATTCTTGAAAATTTCAAGCCAATGGACTTTACATCAACTGATGGTGTTAAAGCTCCAAAAGCTAAAGTCATACCTCTCAAGGACATCCCAGCAATGGTTAAAACCTCTGCTGCAAAGGAGTCTGAAAAGAGAAAGAAGAAAGAAAAAAATTGACAACTTGTTTTGTGAATTCTGTGAAAAAAGGAATCATCTAACAAAAGACTGTTTCCACTTGAAAGCTTATGATTTAAACAAAACAAGTATCATTGTTTCAGCAGAAAGTTGCATTGTCTGTGGTAAAACAAACCACAAAACTCAAGCATGTGTGTACCTCAAAAACTTTGATGTGAAAAAGAACGAGTACATGGCTAAAACATCCTTGAGTCCATCATCATCATCCTCATCATCTGTCAAGTTCATCAAGAAACAACCACTGTTTGTGCCAGTTCAAACAACTGTTACAAAACAGCTGAACCAAACATCTATCAAAAGAGATGTTCAGGTTACTGATGCACCCCCTGCCAATCAGTTCAGAAAAGGCAGAGAAAAACAGTCTTACCAAAGGATTCCACACGTTTATGAGGCCTACAAAAGGCCCTCTAAACCCAAAGTGAACAGGCATCCTTTTGGCTATCAGCAGATGATTGGTCAGGACCCACAACAGTGGTTAAAGAAGAACTGTCCTAAAATAGTTCAAACCCCTGACCTAACAACTGTCCATCATTCTGCCTCCATCCCAGACACTGTTGAGACCCCATCCAAAGCCTTGTTGGCTTTGGAGACCTTAATGAACTAATCCTTTTACTTCATGTGCAGGGAGCTTCTCCATGCTTTGATAGCCTTTGGTATGTAGATAGTGGAGGCTCCAGGCACATGACAGGATGTAAAGCCCTCCTCAAAGACTTTAAAATCCATGGTGGGGGTGATATATCCTTTGGGAATAATAGTAAAGGAAAAGTTCTGGGGTCGGGTACAGTGGAGTCTGGAAAAGTAAAATTTGAAAATGTCAATCTAATAGACAATCTAAAATTCAACCTTCTGAGTGTGTCCCAAATGAGTGACAAGGGTTTTGGGTCATTCTTCACAAAAGATTGTTGTAGGATTGTTGGACCATAAATGGTCAAAAAGATTGAAGCAATAATCAAAACTGGTCAAACTAAACTTGTTGCTCAAAGAAGTGGCAATGTTTATGTTGTTGACATGTCAAAAGAGTGTCCCAGAGCTGATGCCTGTCTGTTCTCAGCTGCCTCTAACAAAGAGACAGAACTTTGGCACAGAAGGCTGGGACACACAAATCATAAGACAATCACAGAAATTTCAAAAAATGGTTTGGTGAGAGGCCTACCACAAAAATTGTTTTCATGTCCTGAACATTGCATTTCCTGTTTAAAAGGAAAACATCATAAAAGTTCTTACAAGTCCATTGAAGAGTCCAAAACAACCCAGTGTTTGCAAATGCTACACATGGATTTGTTTGGCCCAGTTCAAGTCATGAGCCTCAAAAAGAAAAAATATTGTTTGGTTATTGTTGATGACTTTTCTAGGTTCACATGGACTTTCTTTTTGCACTCAAAAGATGAAACTGCAGGCATTTTGCAAGACTTTGTAACACAGGTTGAAAAGCAATTTGACCTTCCAGTGAAAAGCTTCAGGAGTGACAATGGCACAGAATTCAAAAATAGGGAGTTGGATGCCTTCTGTGTGAAGAAAGGGATTGTAAGGCAGTACATCATCCCTAGAACACTAGAGCAGAATGGGGTAGTGGAAAGGAAGAACAGAACTCTGATTGAGGCTGCCAGAACCATGCTTGCAGATTCAGGTTTGCCATTAACTTTCTGGGCAGAGGCAGTAAACACTGCTTGCTATGTTCAGAACAGAGTTTTAATAAACCCCAGGCACAAAAAGACTGCCTATGAAATTTTGTATAAAATTAAACCACTAATCTCATATTTCAAAGTGTTTAGCTGCCCATGCTTTATTTTGAACTTAAAAGATTCCATTTCAAAATTTGCAGCCAAAATTGATTGTGGTTATCATCTGGGATACTCATCCACTGCCAAGGCCTACAAAGTGTTCAACACAAGGACCAAGGCAGTGGAGGAGACTTTGAATGTTAAGTTCAATGAACTCTCATCAATGAAAATCCCAGCAAACCCTGCAGATCTGTTTGATCTTGAAAAATTCACTTTTGAAAATACTGCTGTCAAGACTAACAGTGCAAGTCCATCAGAGGATACAACACCAGACTATGGGTATGAAATCATCATCCCTCAAAGGTCTGCCACAAAGGGAAAAGCACCAGCTGTTCAAAACAGTTGTCAAAGCTCAACCACTGCTACCTCAACAGTTGTTGGCCAAAGTAGCCCATCAACCACTGCTTCCACATCCTCAAACACTGCTGACAAAAGTCCTCAAACAGTGGATAAAAGTCAGCAGTTGTCCACTTCATTACCTCCTATACCACCACCTTTTGAAGCCACTGCTGGATCATCAAAGTCCCCAGCAGTGGTTAGCTCAGATGATACACATTTGCAGCCTTCACCAACCAATGCCATCATACCATACCAAGGAGATTTAATCTTCTTGAGATCTCATCCACCTGATCAAATCATTGGCAACATAAATGAAGGGGTGCTCACAAGAAGCCAAACCCAAAACATTTGTCTTTTTGCTGGTTTTCTATCACTCCATCAGCCAGTCAAGTACCAAGAGGCACTGAAAGACAACAGCTGGGTAGAAGCCATGCAAGAGGAGCTCCAACAGTTTAAAAGACAACAAGTATGGGAACTTGTACCACTGCCAGAAGAGGTTAGTCCCATTGGCACAAAGTGGGTCTTCAAGAACAAAACTGATGAAAGGGGTATTGTTGTTAAGAATAAAGCCAGGCTTGTGGTTCAAGGTTACAGACAGGAAGAGGGGATTGATTATGATGAAACATTTGCCCCTGTTGCAAGATTGGAAGCCATTAGACTGTTCCTGGCCTTTGCTGTCAACCACAATATGAAGGTGTTTCAAATGGATATCAAAAGTGCTTTCCTCTATGGTACAATTCAAGAAGAGGTGTATGTTTGTCAACCTCCAGGTTTTGAGGATCCATTTTATCCAGATCATGTCTACATGCTAAACAAAGCCTTGTATGGCTTGAAACAAGTACCAAGGGCCTGGTATGAAACTCTTTCCAACTTCCTACTCTCAAATGGTTTCAAAAGAGGTACCATTGATAAAACACTGTTTTTAAAATGGAGAGGGAAGGATCTAATGATTGTCTAGATTTATGTGGATGACATTATTTTTGGAAGCACATGTAATTCAATGTGTGAAGAGTTTAGAGAACTCATGACAGCTGAGTTTGAAATGAGTGCTATGGGTGAGCTGCAATGCTTTCTTGGTCTCCAAGTACAGCAATTGCAAAATGGAACTTTCATTCATCAAAGCAAATATGCTAAAGAACTTTTAACCAAATTTGATATGAATGATTGTAAACCATGCAGCACACCCATGGCAACAAATAAGCTGGTCATGTCTGATGAAAAGGATGAGCTGATTGACCAAACACTTTATAGAAGCATGATTGGGTCTTTATTGTACCTAACTGCATCTAGACCAGACATCATGTTTGCAACATGTGTCTGTGCAAGAAGTCAATCAACTCCCAGAAAATCAAATCTCATTGCTGTAAAAAGGATCTTCAGATACATAAAAGGTGCTCCCACACTTGGTATCTGGTATCCAGCTAATGGGAACATCAAGCTTTCAGGTTTCTCAGACAGTGACTTTGCTGGATGTCACACCATAAGGAAGTCCACATCAGGAGGGTGCCAGTTTCTAGGTGATTGCTTAGTTTCATGGCAAAGCAAAAAGCAAGCAGCTGTTTCAACATCCACTGCTGAAGCTGAATACATTGCTGCTGCAAGCTGTACAGCCCAACTCCTGTGGCTTCAAAATCAGTTACTGGATTTTGGTATCACTGCCTTAAAGACACCACTCATGTTGGACAGTCAGGCAGCAGAAAATATCATCAAAAATCCAGTTTCCCATTCAACCACCAAACATATCGACATCAGACATCACTTTGTGAGGGATTGCTATGAAAAAGGTTTGATTTCTCTGCATCATGTCCCAACTAAAGATCAGCTAGCTGATGTGCTCATAAAGGCACTTGATACAACCACTTTTGAAAGCTTGGTCTCTAGAATTGGGATGCTGAACATGGAATAACAAGCAACATCTTGTTTTTCTATGAATAAAAGCAACAAAATGTTTTCGGAAAATCAAAACTCCATCCTTAAAAATAGCTAAAAATGAAAATTTTTCATTAAAGTCCTTAAAAGTCTGCCATTAACCACTGATTGTTCAAAAGTCTGCTCTACTTCAAAAGTCTGTCCAGTGCTGAAAGTCAACCCCTGCTCTCTCATTATTTTGATAAACTCTGTTGTTCAAAAGCAGTGTCTTATCCACTGATATGCTATCCACTGATAGTAAAAATCATCCACTACTTTCATACCACTGCCTTCATCAGTCACTTTCACAAAAGTACTGTCCTTCACTTTCATCAGGGGTTGTCACGTGGACAGTACATATTGGTCAGACCTTTTGTAACGGCTGCCACCTCAGCATTCACTTTCTTCCCTATAAAATCCCCCACTCACCATCAAAACAGGGTTTTACTGTCGAATTGAATTCATAAAAATTCTCTTCTCAAAGCAGTTTTTCATCTCATTTCTTCACAAATTTCTTCGATCAATCATCCTCAAAATGACAAAATCAAAGAAATCTTCAAAACCCTCATCCAAATCATCATCGAAAACAGCCTCTCAAAAGGCAATCTCCACTGAGATTCCACATAAACCATCTCACAATCTCCTGGGTCTTCTCACAAAACCAGGAACCACCAATATTTTCAAATCCACCATTGATCTCATGGCAAAATCAAAGTACAAAACTTTGTTTACTACCGATGCACCAATCTATTTGGCGACCCAAAGGGAGTTCTGGAAAAATGCAACCCTTGAAAAACAACGAGACATTGCAACCACCATAAACACTTCAATAAAGGGTAAAGCTGTCCAAATCACGCCACAATCCATTTCAGAGGTCTTTCAACTCGGTGATCAGGAAGGTAAAATTTCTTTCACTAAAAACGAGTTACAAACTGACTTCATTGAGAGAGGGTATGAAGCCACAATGATGAAGAAAATTACCTTAGAAAAAGGTTATTTTCCTTCTGCAACCAGATTTTTATTTCATACCCTCCTATTATGTGTTTCAAACAAAACCACTTCTTTCAATGAAATTCCTTTAAAGATTCAAAATCTGGGATATGCAATTCTTCAAGGCGAAAATTTTAACTATTCTCGGGAAATTTTTAAAGATTTGGTTAATAATGTTGAAACAAAATCATTCTTACTGTTTCCAAGGTTTTTAAGTTACTATTTTATAAAGAAATTCAGTAAGGATGATTTAGCTTTAATAAACCAAGGTGATTCTATTCAAATAAACAGTTTAACAACTGAAACTTTTTCAAGAAAGTTAGCACCTTGCAAAACACAAGCAGAGGTGCCTGAGCAGATTTTAGCAGTTACAACTGCTCCTCAGGTATCTGCTGCTGAGCCCACTGCTCAAGGTGATCAAAGCAGCAGCACAACTGCTTTGAAACCCACATCTACTATCTCCAAAAAGCCAAAAAGAGAAACTCAAAAACCCACAAAACCCACCAAAACGGCATCTCTGGAGGATGAGATACCAGAGCTTCTGCCAGTGACAACACAAAAGTCACAAGAAACCACTACTGCTACTTCCTCACCGCAATTGGTACAAATATCTCAACCCATAACCACAACTCCTCCTGATTCTTCACAAAAAGAACAGGTTGTACAAATAGGGTCTCCACATCATGATGCTCTAGAAACACTCGTTTCTATCATCCACAGCTCAATACCCGGGGCAACTCCACTTTCTACACCATCCTTCACATCCACAATTCCCTCACCAATAAAACCACTGTTGGATGCAATTGATTTGAACCAGGCATTATCCAGTCCTTCTCAATTACCTACAAATGAGAATATACCTCAACAACTGACTGGGTCTGATGTATCAATCTTTGCTAACCCACCAACACAACCTGAGGAGGTTACACCCCTTGAGTTACAAGTAACTCTTGGTGGTAATCCAAGTGAAGCAGCCACTACAAGTGTTACACCCACTGGGTTACATTTGGACAGTGGTTACATTAATAAGACTTCCTTGGAGGCAATTCCTTTTATAGCACCTCTGCCAACCACCAGTGGATTTATTTATCCTACTGGCAACATCAAAAGGTTGTCAAGTGTTGAAGGAAGAAGACCCCAGTACCAAGAAAAAGGGGCATCAGTGGTTAATGTTTGGAGTATACTCCCTATATCTACCACTGATAAAACCACTGCTAGTGGGAAATCAGATGATCCCATTAACTTGGGTGATGGTTTAAAGTACCAGAAATTGACGGATCACATTGAAAAACTTGATAACTCTGTTGCAGAACTCAAAAATATGCTACAACAGGTGTTACAAGTTCAGAAGGTACAATCAGCTGCTGTTCCACCTCAAGCACCTGCTCCACAAAGGGCACCTGCTATAAATGAGCTCTGGAAGTTATTTCAATCTTTTCTCCAACAACAAGCACAATTAGCAGATCGGCAACATGAAAAACATGTACAACAGCTGAGAAATGCAATGGAGTCAAGGTTCAAGAACACTAAGGCTGACTTAAAGGCTCTCAAAACTCAGATCTTGCACACCACTGGCACAGCTCCTCCACAAGTACGCTACATTTATCAACTCCCAGAAGATAATGCCAAAAAGGGGGAGAAAATGAAGGAGTGGAAACAAAAGGGTATAGAGGATGGTCTCTATCTTAAACCAGAAAATTCAAACATGACCAAAAAGATTCCCTTGCCAGATGGCAGCAAGAAAATTGATGTGACAACAAATGCACTAGCAGAAGCAGCTGCAAGTGTGAAAAGAGATAGAGAGGCCAAAAGGAAAGCCAGGGTGGACAGAATGGATCATCCAGATCAGGGTACTTCTGGGTCAAGGGATCATGAAAATCCTGTTGAGGAAAAGAAGAGGCCTACTAGAAAAGTAAGGCAACCCAAATCCATTCCAACCAGACGTTCAAAGTCTCCTCACAAACCACCATACAAAACAACTGATGCAACAGGAGTTACAAAAACCACTGCTTGCCAAACAGTTGTTCCATCAACACACACCACTTCAACACACACAACATCCACTGCTTTACCATCATCACCACCAAAAGCAACACCTGCTGACATACAGCAGAAGACAGCAGATGTTATAACATCTGTTGTAATGACAACAGTGGTTGAAACACCAGTTGTTTCAACAACTGTTAGTCAATCACAATCCACTGCCACTAAATCTATAACCACTGTTCCATTCAAAACATCATCTGTCTCTCCTAAACCAAAAAGGAGAAGGCTAATTTTAAAAGATGATGACACACCTCCATCACCAACATCTTCAAAATCCCTATCACTTGTCACTATTCCTAAACCCATACCTTTCTCTTCAGCTCAAATTGTAAAACCACTACCTCCTGCTGGTGTCTCATTTCCTCTGGAACTCATTGCAGTCAGAGAAGAAATCAAATCATTTTATTATGAAGATGACCCAGCCAAAAGGAGTTTGCCATCAATTGCAAATTATCCCAGGCCTAACAACATTGAAGAATACTTGAAGCTCAAAGCCAAACAAGCAGATGATATTGCAATCAAAAATAGAAAAGGGAAATCTGATAGAGAATTTCAACAAAACTATCAGTTTTTACTCTCACAGGTCAATGCTATGGAGTGTTTTGCTAAAAATGTATGTCAGAAAATTTCAGAAAGGGCAGATGAGTCCTTAAGAAAAGACTACATTGAAAACATCATGACCTACAAGAAATACAAGGGGGAGAAACACATGTACAAGAACTGGACCATTCCTGAGCTTCAAAAAGAAGCAGCCAGGATTCAAGACATGATCAAAAATAAGGTCAAGCAGACTCCTCCTGAAAAATTCCAACAATTTGAAGCTGAGAAGATGTTAGAGCTGAGGAGAATGAAAGAGGAGCTGATTATAGCTGATTATGGGTCAAAGAACTCTGTGACAAAGTGGGGAGAAGATAGAGTCAGGGCAACCTATAAAAGATTAGAGGAACTTAGAAAGAAAGATCCAAGAGTTCCACAAAAGCCTGACTATTCCAAAGCAGCGGTTTCAAAAAGACCACCAAAGCTTCAAGTCAAAAGAACCACTGCTCCAGCTGGTGCTGCCATCTACAAAAGAAGGAGCAAAAACCAGTTTAGCATGGAAACAATTCAAGATCTTTTAGCCGGAGATGCCATTGTAAAAGCTGGCACGGAAGTAATGATAAAAGAAGATCTTGAATTGGAACAATCTGCAAATGCTGCTCAGCCAGCTATGAACAGGCCAGCCTCACCAAATACTCCTGCAAATAAACATCTCCCAAGAAACCCACCAGGCTCAAAAAATACAAAAGTGGGAAACTGACAAACAGACCTGCGTATTGACTTTGCTCAGGTCTGGTGGAGTAGTGGAGAAAATATCAAGGGAACAAGCTCTTGGCCTGAGTCTTGAAGATTTGCAGGATCTCCTTGATCTTCCACTTAGCAGGGATGATGAAGATACAGATGCCCTAGACTTTGAATTACAATTTAAAGGTCAGATAAGGGAGCTGTTGATGAGGCAATAAAGATTTCCACAAATAATGAAGAGTTTTGGCATTATCTGTTCCAGGGGGAGATTGTTGGGATTGAACCCTATCAGAGGAACAGATAATTAAAGCCAAAACTGGATCAGAGCAGTGGATCCAAGAATAAGCAGACGTTTACAGATAGTTAATGCAAATCTCTCCCCTTGGAAGTGGCTTTGTATCTGCTGACCTCCTATCTACTGATCTTACCAAGTGCTGATCCACAACTGCTGCCTTGCATCTACTGCCAAATGTTAAAGACTGATGGAAGACCAAAGCTCTGCTGACTCAATCTTCTGCCTTGAGTCAAGTACTGCTGATCCGGACAAGCACTGCTGGATTCACAGCAGTGGAAGGATGCAGCAGCTGTTTTAGTGTCTTTCATGTAATAGATTGTAATAGCAGTAGTTACTACATCAGTGTTTGTATAGATCAGAGGTTAGAGTTTGTTAGGAGGTTAGATGTCACTTTCATGGTGACGTCAGCTAAGATGCTCAGTGGTTTGCGAGTGCCTATAAATAGTTCAGTACTTTGTACTGTTCTATTAGCTCTTTCACCACATCGTCTTCTTTGCACGAACAAACTACTGAGCTCTGGCTGAGGGGGAGTTTGCATTCTTACATCAATCATTGTAATCGTTGTTGAAACAAATTCAATCATTCGGTTCATTGTGAAAAGATGTTTGATTAAAAGTATTACTCCTGTTTGATTGTATGCAAAGTTTTTTTTCATCGTAATTCCGCTGCACAACTCTTTCATTTCCATCTTAATTTCAAACGAAAATACAATCAAAAAGAAACTCAGATCCAACAAGCCCCACAGACCCACCAGCAGCAACATCAGCAGGGAAATAAAGGATGCTTTCAGTGTGGTGCTGAAGGCCACTTTAAGAAGAACTGTCCCCAGCTTAACCAGAATCAAAAGAACAACAACAACCAGGGAAACGGGAATAACAATGGAGGCAACAACGGGGGTAACAACAATGGTAATGGAGCAAGGGGTCGTGCTTTCGTGATTGGTCAAGGTGACGCAAGGAACGATCCCAACGTTGTGATGGGTAAGTTTCTTCTGGATGACTTCTTTGTTACTGTCTTATTTGATTCGGGTGTCGATACCAGTTATGTGTCTCTAAAAGTTAGTCAAATGCTTAAACGTACCCCAACACTTTTGAACACCAAACACGCGGTAGAGCCAGCAAATGGTAAAAGTCTTGAAGCCACACATGTAGTTAAAGGTTGTAGCCTCGTCTTAGCTGGTCAGACTTTCCTTATCGATCTTATTCCTATCACACTGGGTAGTTTCGACGTCGTTATTGGAATGGATTGGCTATCTCGGTATCAAGCGGAGAGTGGTGCTGTCGAAGGCATCATCTCTTTCCTTAAGGAAAATCATCCGCATTCCTCGTTCTGGTGAAGACCTTCTTGTGATTCGTGGCGACAAGAGTGGTGCTGTCTGTCACACCCTGGCTTTGCGGAAGCGTGGTTAATTTTGGTGTGACTTCTTAATACCATAGCTTAATCATACCAAAGCTATATGAGTTAAAAACATGCAAGATCATCCATTAAGTTTTGAAAACCAAACGCAATACCATTGTTTTAACCAACAACCATGACCTTGTCCAACAGACGTTACAACTTGAAACATAACATAAACATGGTTTAAGGACTGTGTCTTGTCCAGGAAAGAGACACATCCCCTAAACCCCGGATGACCTTGGAAACTAGTGCAGCGGAAAACATGCCATACCGTGCCAGATCTCGTTAATTTCCTAAAATACATGTAAGTTGAAAAATCAACAATAATGTTGAGCGAGTTCATGTGCAAGTGAGTAAGTAAAAACACTTGTAAGTATAAAAGTTCCCTGGTATGTAGCAGTGTAAGAGGACTTGTGATCACCAATGGTTTGCAAGGCCATTAGCATGTTGTGAAATGCAAGTAGGAAGATACAAACCTAGCGTATTTGGCGTTGGGGCACCAAGTCACCACCTGGTCCATTATGCGGGCTCAGGGGTTGGGCTCGCTACACCCAGATAGATCTACCGCTCGAGTCCCTCGGTGTTCTAACTACCCATCCACATGATCTAAACCTCCTTACGTTATTCATACCGTGTATAAAGTACTTGTAAACAAAGTAACATGTATTTCACCCCCGCAGTTAAGTAAACTGAAAACAGTTAGAGAAAAGGGGGACATGAACTCACAGTGAATGCGCGTCTCTACCAAGTGTCTCCAATACAGTAAGCTGTGCAACGACCTACAAGTGCTATTTCTATTAGACGGACGGCCGTGCTTTAGCTTTATAGTTTGAGTCTTTGGGAAATAGTTAGACAACTATTTCGTGTTTATGTTCCGTATACACTTGGCAGTTATTCTTCTTCCCAAGGATGGGGGATACAATACATGTGCGTAAGTTACGTTTTATCAATCTTGTGGTAATGTAATTACCGGTGTAACTTATATGTTAATGTGGAAGCGTTCGCAAAGTTTTGGAATCATTAACGCTTGTAAATATTATTTTTTTTTTTACTCTAAAATAATATTTATGTATTTTCACAAAATAATCATAAACAGTGTTGTGACAAATATACTTATCACGTTAATCTTTGTGAAAATCCCACCTCCGGATATGTAGTAAAATATAGTGCTGGCGAAATTTATGTTTTGAAAATATGTCCAAGGCTAGTTCTAACACTTGTTGTGTAAAAAGTCTAAGTGTTAGGTTTTTAGAAAATTTCGCCAGAGTTTCCTCTGTAACTGGAGGTGGCCACGCTTTCAAGCGTATCATTTTCTTTTAACAATCAATTCAACAACTTCTTTATTCAATCAAACAATTTCCGACACATCAAACTAGTCGACAAGTATGTAAATGTGCATAATCGCATGAACTTGTAGTTTTTCCGCATCTTTAATGTAAATCACCTTTATATATGTAGATCTTTATATAAAGTAGCTTTAATCTTGTAAAAACCTTGTGACTAGAGAAATCCGTCTTTACAACTTCTAGTCACTTTCCCCAAAAATAGTTATTTGTCGGATCTTTTCATTTCACAAGTGTCTACACACTTGTGGTTTATAAAATCATATTTATTAGTGTAAGATCCATCTTTAGAAAAACATGATTTCTTTAAAGTGTGGTCTTTCAAAAATACCACTTGCGGATACGTAGATCCGCTAGTTTTAAACACCATTTTACAGGTTAAATCACTTTTACACAAGTAAAATATTTCTACACAAGTTCACGTATCTTGTGTGGTAGAGTTTCGCCTTTAACCCTTGTATTTAGTCAAAAACGAGCTTATGTGAAGACACATGATTTTACAAAGTCGGGTTAAACGAAGATCCGAGCTACCACATCATAGATCGGGTCTAGTTAAACACAAATTTCAAGTCCTACGACTTTTACACAAGTTATATGTTATTATCCACCATTTTTTGTGATTTTACTAGACTTTTGGTCATCATCTTTCATTTTAACAAGATTCAACCGACATAACTTCTTTTAACCACTTTAGATATGTGTAAAAACAAGTTTTAAATGATATACCTCTAGCTCAAGGCTAGGGAAGATCTTTGGCGAAAAAGTGGTGGATAAAACCTAACGGTGGAGGTCCTTCGTGTTCCGCTTGCACCAAAGCTCCTAATACGCGACCTTGGATGTTTGTATGATGATGGAATGTGAAGAACTAAACTTGAAAGTGTGATGTGTGTGTGTGTGGAGTTCGGCCGTGAGCCAAAGGGAAAGAGAGAGAGAGTTTTTGTGTGGGTTTGTTTGTGATAATGTTCATGCTTCATCCCAAGATCTTATAGGCAATTAGTAGATAATTATCCATAGGTCCAAGTGTCCCCTAGATTTTATACACCCAAGATTTTTAATAATCTTGTAAGGACAAGGTGTGTCCCTTATGGGACGATTTCGGTTCAAGGGGAGGGGTTACCCGGTTCATTTCCAACTAATCTCCAAGTATTAGTTAGTTAGTTAAGATTTTAATATTAGTTACTAAAGTGTTAAGCATTAACGCGGGTGTTAGGGTATACGGGGACCTTAACTGGTTCAGAAAAAAAATACAATTAGTGAAAATAATAATATTTTCATGTTCCGGGTAAGGTCCGGGTGTCCGGTTGGATAGTAATCCGTTAAAGTCTTTTGTAATGCTTTAAAGTGTCGTTATTAATATTTTTAGTGACCCATCTTGTTCCCAACACTTTTAGAAAGTGTCTAGTGTTATTTTCTCATGTTCTGGCACTTTATTAGTCAGCTAGAAGCTGGTTTATTTGTTAAAGTGCTGTGTTTGGTACTTAAAGTACGTTTTAGGCACATCCGAAATAGTGTATCTTATCCCTAGAGACGCGGTACCATAACCCTTATATCCCTACACTCACTACCAGTGTAGTCAAAATATATGAGGCTCTTAACAGGCCTTAGAGGCAGTGTCTGCCTGATGCTGGTCATATCAGCATGTTTGCCGTGTATCCGTTTAGTGCTACTGTGCTTTTTGTGCATCATGTTTGTCACTAGGGTTCAGTATGTAATTAATGTAGTGACAGCAAATAAAGTATGATGCAAGTAAGTGCATGTATCAGTATGCAGGTAGCAGTTTATCAGCTAGTTCAAACAAGCACAGTAATCAAGTAGTAATTAATCATTAATTAAGTTGTACGGATACCTGGTTTTGTGCGGGTTGTCACATTCTCCCCCTGTTAAATAAATTTCGTCCCGAAATTTAAGTTCTGCTTGTAGAAGCAGGGTTCTTAGGAAATAAGTGGGGGTATTTCTCTTTCATCCGGTCCTCACGTTCCCAGGTAAATTCAGGACCATGTCTGGCATTCCAACGTACTTTGACGAGTTTGACACTGCTCCGGCGGGTCTTGTTAACTTTCCAATCCGTGACCTCAACAGGTTCTTCAACGAAGTGGAGCGTGTCGTCAATATGAATCTCGTCGATAGGAATGGCAACGTCAACTTGAGTTGGACTTTTCTTTAAATTGGATACATGAAATGTATCGTGAACACCATTCAGTTCAGCAGGTAGGTCCAACTTGTATGCTACTGTCCCAATTCTTTCCAGAATTCTGAAGGGACCAATGTAGCGCGGATTTAACTTTCCACGCTTTCCAAAGCGTGCTACCCCTTTCCAGGGTGAAACCTTTAACAACACCATTTCTCCGACTTGGAAGTCCACATGCTTCCGGTTTGGATCCGCGTAGGCCTTTTGTCTGTGGCGAGCGGCTTCGATGCGTTTAAGAATTTGCGCGATCTTGTCTGTCGTCTCTTGGACGATCTCGGGACCAGCAAGCTGCCTATCACCTGCGTCAGACCAACATAGTGGTGATCGGCACTTGCGTCCGTATAGGGCCTCAAATGGCGCGACACCAATACTGGTGTGGTAGCTGTTGTTGTATGAAAACTCGACCAAAGGTAAGTGTTTATCCCAGCTACCGCCTAAATCCATAACACATGCCCTCAGCATGTCTTCCAAAGTTTGTATCGTTCGCTCGCTCTGGCCGTCAGTTTGCGGATGGAACGCAGTGCTCAGATTCAATTGTGAGCCAAAAGATTCTTGGAAGGATTGCCATATTCTTGACACAAACCTTCCGTCTCTATCAGAGATGATCGAGAGAGGTACTCCATGACGTGCTACGATCTCTCTCAAGTAAATTTCCGCAAGTTTACTAGTACTGTCTTTCTCCTTGATTGGCAGAAAGTGTGCGGACTTTGTTAGGCGGTCAACAATCACCCAAATCATATCATGGCCTTTTGGCGTTCGTGGCAGTTTTGTAACAAAATCCATTGAGATTTGTTCCCATTTCCACTTGGGAATCTCAGGTTGTTGCAGAAGTCCCGAAGGCTTCTGGTATTCCGCCTTGACCTTAGCGCACGTTAAACATTTGCTCACGTAAACAGCAACGTCGCCTTTCATCCTAGGCCACCAATAGTAATCTTTGAGATCCTGGTACATCTTATCCGATCCAGGGTGGATAGAGTACCGTGACTTGTGCACTTCGTCGAAAATAACTTCCCTTAATCCACCAAACAGAGGAATCCAAATCCTTTTCTCAAAACATAATGTTCCTTCCTCGTTTGGTACCAAAAGCTTTTCCATTCCACGGAGATATCCTTCCTCAAGGTTTCCCTCCTTGAGAGCTTCCTTTTGTGCAGCACGAATGCGCGAGGAAAGATCGGTTCGTATGATCATTTCCAAAGCTCTAACCCTTATGGGCTTGAATCTTTCTTTACGACTTAGGGCATCGGCGACTACATTCGCCTTCCCTGGATGATATTTTATCTCGCAGTCGTAGTCGTTTAGCAACTCACCCATCGTTTTTGCCTCATATTCAACTCCTTCTGGTTGAATATATGCTGTAGGCCTTTGTGATCTGTGAAGATTGTGCACTTCGTACCATACAGGTAGTGTCTCCAGATCTTTAAAGCGAAAACCACTGCGCCAAGCTCTAAATCGTGGGTGGTATAGTTCTTCTCGTGCACTTTCAGTTGGCGTGATGCATAAGCAATGACCTTTTAGCGTTGCATCAACATACAACCCAATCCTTGACGCGATGCGTCGCAGTATACCACAAAATCGCCGGTACCTTCTAGTAGAGCTAAGATTGGCGCGTTACAAAGCTTATCCTTTAATATCGGAAATGCTTCATCCTGTTTGATTCCCCAATCAAACGTCTTGTCCTTCTGCGTGAGGAGCGTCAAAGGTTGAGCGATTTTCGAGAAATCCTCGATGAACCTTCGATAGTAGCCAGCCAAACCCAAGAATTGCCGAATCTCGGTTGGCGTCCTTGGCGTTTCCCAATCCTTGATCGCCTCGATCTTTGTGGGATCAACATGAATTCCATCCCCATTAACCACATGTCCAAGAAACTGGACTTCGCGTAGCCAAAACTCGCACTTGGAGAATTTGGCGTACAGCTGTTCCTTCTTTAGCAGCTCTAGTATGGTTCTAAGATGTTGTTCGTGTTCAGCCTTCGTCTTTGAGTAAATCAGGATGTCGTCGATGAATACAATCACGAACTTGTCTAAGTATGGCTTGCAAACCCTATTCATTAGATCCATGAATACGCAGGCGCGTTTGTCAGACCAAATGGCATAACGAGGAACTCGTAGTGTCCATAACGAGTTCGGAAGGCTGTTTTCGGGATACTTTCTTCCTGTATCCTTAATTGATGGTATCCAGATCGAAGATCGATCTTAGAGTAACAGCTTGAACCTTGAAGTTGATCGAATAGATCGTCGATTCTTGGCAGAGGATACCTGTTCTTAATCGTCAGCTTGTTCAATTCTCTGTAGTCAATACACATGCGGAAACTTCCGTCTTTCTTCTTGACAAACAAGACCGGAGCTCCCCAAGGCGAGAAGCTTGGTCGGATAAAACCCTTGTCTAACAACTCTTGAAGTTGCGTCGACAATTCCTGCATCTCAGACGGCGCAAGTCTGTATGGTGCCTTAGCCACAGGCGCGGCGCCTGGAACTAAGTCAATGTGAAATTCCACTTGCCTCTGAGGTGGCAGTCCGGGTAAGTCTTCTGGGAAGACTTCTGGATACTCCCTTACGACAGGGATGTCTTCGATTCTTGGTTCAGCAGCCTTCTTATCCACGATGTGTGCTAGAAAAGCAACACATCCTTTCTGTAAACACTTCCTTGCTTTCAAGCAGCTGATAAATCTTAGCGGTGTGTCACGCTTCTCTCCGTGAACCACAATCGTCTCACCATCATCGGTTGGGATGCGAACAACTTTCTCGTGACATACTACCTCAGCCTTGTTTCCGGATAACCAGTCCATTCCTACCACCACGTCGAAGCTTCCCAATTGGACTGGTAGTAGATCCAACGTAAACTCGCGTTCTCCCAATTCTATCACACAACCTCTGATTACTTCGTCGGCTCCAACTAACTTTCCATTAGCTAATTCGATCGAGTAGGGGATATCTAACTTACTAGCGGTTAAACCAAGTATATTCTTAAATTCTAATGACACGAAGCCATAACCGGCACCAGCATCAAACAAAATAGGTGCAAAAGTTTTGGTTGTTAGAGAACGTACCAGAAATCACACCTGGATTCTGGCATGCCTCACAAGCTCTGATGTTGGATTTTCTCTCACGGTCCTGTTTCAACTTCAGGCATTCCCTCTTAAAATGTCCAACTTCCTTACAATGGTAGCATCCTATCATTCGGCCATCTCCTTTCCCATTTCCACCTAGAGCGTTGTTACTGTTTTCTCCTTGTATGGAACTCTTCATCCCACAACCTTCCTTGTTGTGTCCTTTCCTCCCGTACCAAGGCTTCTGACATCCACCATCACGGTGACACTTGCACTCAGCACGCCTTGGTTTGGTTTCTAAGTAAATCTTATCTTTGGCCTGTTTGTTGTTAGGGCAATCTTTCTTGAAATGCCCTTTGTCCCCGCAGTCAAAGCAACCTCGAATAGATCTTTGTTCATCGTTGTTCATTTGGGTATCTTCGGTAAGCTTCCTTTTGTTCTTTCCAGACGACTCTACCTGAGTTTTCTTGTCAGGGTTTGCAAGTTTTTCTAGTCTATTTGCTTCCGTAACGAGTGCCAAACCCATCTTACTTGCAATAATGGTTGTTGGTGGCGAAGATGCTGTCATCAAGCTCAAGACTTGAGGCGCCAGTTCCCAAACGAATTGTTCCAATTTCTTCAGTTCTGGTTTTACCAGGTATGGAACAATTTGTGACAGAGCATGGAGTCGTTGCACGTACTCCAACACCTTCGGACCTTCCATCATTAGGCTCCGCAATTCATCTTCCCACTTCTGGGTCTCCGTGTGGGGGCAATACTTCTTATGCATCATTCCTTTCAACTCATCCCAAGTTAACGCGTATGCTGTAGTTAGGCCCATTATTCGAACCTGAAGATTCCACCATAATCGAGCTCCATCTTGAAACAACTCAGAAACGTATGGGACCTGTTGTTCTGGCGTACAGCCACTCATTCGAAAGATGGATTCCATACTTTCAATCCATTTCACAAAAGTTATGGCACCCCCAGTGCCGTCGAACTTCGGAGGCTTGTAGTTGAGGAAGTGCCAGTAGGAACAACCGTTATTTTCTGAGGTACCTTTGATTGGTTCGGAGCGTAGGGCCTCGTGCTGTGCTATAGCTGCAGCAATTATCTCTTGAAGTTCTGCCTCAGAGGTGGGCATGCGCATTTCGTGTCTTGGCGGCATCTTCTAAAAGATGTTTCACATAGGTTAGGTCATAGCAAGTGAAGTGTACGTATGCATTCAACAATACCAACACATAACATCTCATGTTATCAACAAGTCAATCACATAACCTCTTATGCTATAGGACATAAACAATTGATTGAACCTCGCATGTGATGAGAATACTGCGATTGTATTGCCACAATGTAAAGCTCACAAGTACACCACTATATCATACTACATCAATGACTTAGTAGGGGACGACCCTAGACAAGTCGTGCGATTGCTGGTCATGTTCAGGAGTCTCTGGTTCGTCCTTTCTCAAATTTCAGGACTCCACGTCAAGTTTCTGAATTTCTGTCCTAAAACAACATTTCTTCTCAATCGTTTCCTTGAGCTCGTCCCAGCTCAGTGTATAAGTAGCGTCTGTGCCAAGGGTCTGAACCTGGAGGTTCCATTAAGAGAGTGTGCCCTTTAGAAATATCCTTGAGATGTAGGTAACACTCTGTTGGGGCGAACAGTTACTCATTCTTAGAGTGGAGTCGATCTTTTGGACCAACGAACAAATGCAACGGTGCCGCCGGTTCTGACAAAGTTCAAAGGCTTGCAGTTCAGGAACTGTTTATAGGTGCAGCCAGTTGGAGGGTTATCTCTAGTAATGCCATCGTTGTACTTAGAGTGGAGGGCTTCATGTCGTGCATTTATCTGTGAGATGCGTTCTTTGCAGCTCGGCTTCTGTCCTTGGCAATGTACTGGTGTTTGCGTCACGCCTGGGTGACATTCCCTTTTTGTCGAAATAGCGTGAAGCGGGTTGGACAATGTTTCAATTGTCTATGGGGTATAGCAACGTAAGCCATCATGTAATCACCCCATTTCACACGCAAATATACTCACTGTATAAGTGGGGAAATAAATTCCTGAGCCTTCACATAGGCTTGTCAATTTGGCTTGTTGCTTGTAATAGAATGAACTCGAGGCTACATCGCCTAGGTCATTTGTGTTTAGGGTATCATTAGCTTAACCTGCAGAGTCCACCAGGATTCCTGTGCACTACAAATCGTTATTACGTGGGCCCCCGTAATAATAAATTGTCTTGCACAGTTACCCCAAATTTTCTCTCATCCAAGCAGATGATCAATCAAGAAGCAACAACCGGTGCATCGGCATGAACAGGGTCATACTCTAATGCGGGGTCAGGAGCAACGCCTGGCTCAGGGGCCACGGCTAGCTTCGAATCAAAAACTCCATCTCAAAATCAGCTGGATCAACAATCACAGGGGTTACAGGATCCCCCAAGGGCTGGTCTAAGTGCATGAACTCAATGTCATGGTCTGGATCAACACCAGGCGGAAAAACAGAATTGTCCTCATAATCGCGATCAAACTCAAAGCTGTGTGTGGGATCCGGTGCAGCTGATGATGCCATATCAGGGTCGGCGTCATGTAAGTAGTGCTGCATTCCCTGTATGTGCGAAGATGCGGGTGTCAGAAACTCAAATGAGTCTGGGATAAGGGAATGGTCATAAGTTTCCCCTATAGGAGCGTCCGCATGTAGTAGTCTAATACCAGCAGTAATAAGGCCCTGCCCTCGAATGGGTCCTCCTCCAGTAGATCGTTATCGTCTTCAGAGGCCTCGTTGGGAGGGCGTATCATCAACAAGATAAGCGGCAAGGGGCACAGGAGCAGGGATCACCGCCAGTGGTAAAATCCCAACAAGATGGCCATCAGTAGGCTCTGCTACGACTTCAGGCAGTGCACAAAGGGCTGAAAGTCGTCATTGTCTGTGCCGGTAGTATCAGAAATGTACACCTCGTGCTTCGTTGAACTATGTCGTCTGATACTATGGTCATGGGGTTCGTAGTGCCCATCTTTCTAGTACTTGATGAAAGCATAACATTTGTAACACAAACACAAATACGTATAATAATCAATCATATAATCAGTTAATCTCATAAGTCACCAAGTAAGGTATCACATACTTCTCCTAGTCTTACTAGCCAATTTCATCCAGTCTACAAGACTGCTCTATCCTTCACTTAAACCAAACCTCGATCCTCCAGATCGATCCTATAACAAACCAACGTGCTCAACTACCTTGTTCACCTCGATCCTCCAGATCGATCCTATAACAAACCAACGTGCTCAACTACCTTAATCATCTCGATCCTCCAGATCGATCCTCAGCCCTCCAAGCTGAACTTATAATTAATAAAATGTGCTCAACATTTGTTTGTAAAAAGTGTGGATCTGGACTTAAGTGGTATGCAGAAAAATGTTTTCGTGAGAGCCCTAGTGATCATAGTCTAGACTCGAGACAGAATCCTAGTTTGCTATGATCAGAGCTCTGATACCAAGCTGTCACACCCTGGCTTTGCGGAAGCGTGGTTAATTTTGGTGTGACTTCTTAATACCATAGCTTAATCATACCAAAGCTATATGAGTTAAAAACATGCAAGATCATCCATTAAGTTTTGAAAACCAAACGTAATACCATTGTTTTAACCAACAACCATGACCTTGTCCAACAGACGTTACAACTTGAAACATAACATAAACATGGTTTAAGGACTGTGTCTTGTCCAGGAAAGAGACACATCCCCTAAACCCCGGATGACCTTGGAAACTAGTGCAGCGGAAAACATGCCATACCGTGCCAGATCTCGTTAATTTCCTGAAATACATGTAAGTTGAAAAATCAACAATAATGTTGAGCGAGTTCATGTGCAAGTGAGTAAGTAAAAACACTTGTAAGTATAAAAGTTCCCTGGTATGTAGCAGTGTAAGAGGACTTGTGATCACCAATGGTTTGCAAGGCCATTAGCATGTTGTGAAATGCAAGTAGGAAGATACAAACCTAGCGTATTTGGCGTTGGGGCACCAAGTCACCACCTGGTCCATTATGCGGGCTCAGGGGTTGGGCTCGCTACACCCAGATAGATCTACCGCTCGAGTCCCTCGGTGTTCTAACTACCCATCCACATGATCTAAACCTCCTTACGTTATTCATACCGTGTATAAAGTACTTGTAAACAAAGTAACATGTATTTCACCCCCGCAGTTAAGTAAACTGAAAACAGTTAGAGAAAAGGGGGACATGAACTCACAGTGAATGCGCGTCTCTACCAAGTGTCTCCAATACAGTAAGCTGTGCAACGACCTACAAGTGCTATTTCTATTAGACGGACGGCCGTGCTTTAGCTTTATAGTTTGAGTCTTTGGGAAATAGTTAGACAACTATTTCGTGTTTATGTTCCGTATACACTTGGCAGTTATTCTTCTTCCCAAGGATGGGGGATACAATACATGTGCGTAAGTTACGTTTTATCAATCTTGTGGTAATGTAATTACCGGTGTAACTTATATGTTAATGTGGAAGCGTTCGCAAAGTTTTGGAATCATTAACGCTTGTAAATATTATTTTTTTTTTTACTCTAAAATAATATTTATGTATTTTCACAAAATAATCATAAACAGTGTTGTGACAAATATACTTATCACGTTAATCTTTGTGAAAATCCCACCTCCGGATATGTAGTAAAATATAGTGCTGGCGAAATTTATGTTTTGAAAATATGTCCAAGGCTAGTTCTAACACTTGTTGTGTAAAAAGTCTAAGTGTTAGGTTTTTAGAAAATTTCGCCAGAGTTTCCTCTGTAACTGGAGGTGGCCACGCTTTCAAGCGTATCATTTTCTTTTAACAATCAATTCAACAACTTCTTTATTCAATCAAACAATTTCCGACACATCAAACTAGTCGACAAGTATGTAAATGTGCATAATCGCATGAACTTGTAGTTTTTCCGCATCTTTAATGTAAATCACCTTTATATATGTAGATCTTTATATAAAGTAGCTTTAATCTTGTAAAAACCTTGTGACTAGAGAAATCCGTCTTTACAACTTCTAGTCACTTTCCCCAAAAATAGTTATTTGTCGGATCTTTTCATTTCACAAGTGTCTACACACTTGTGGTTTATAAAATCATATTTATTAGTGTAAGATCCATCTTTAGAAAAACATGATTTCTTTAAAGTGTGGTCTTTCAAAAATACCACTTGCGGATACGTAGATCCGCTAGTTTTAAACACCATTTTACAGGTTAAATCACTTTTACACAAGTAAAATATTTCTACACAAGTTCACGTATCTTGTGTGGTAGAGTTTCGCCTTTAACCCTTGTATTTAGTCAAAAACGAGCTTATGTGAAGACACATGATTTTACAAAGTCGGGTTAAACGAAGATCCGAGCTACCACATCATAGATCGGGTCTAGTTAAACACAAATTTCAAGTCCTACGACTTTTACACAAGTTATATGTTATTATCCACCATTTTTTGTGATTTTACTAGACTTTTGGTCATCATCTTTCATTTTAACAAGATTCAACCGACATAACTTCTTTTAACCACTTTAGATATGTGTAAAAACAAGTTTTAAATGATATACCTCTAGCTCAAGGCTAGGGAAGATCTTTGGCGAAAAAGTGGTGGATAAAACCTAACGGTGGAGGTCCTTCGTGTTCCGCTTGCACCAAAGCTCCTAATACGCGACCTTGGATGTTTGTATGATGATGGAATGTGAAGAACTAAACTTGAAAGTGTGATGTGTGTGTGTGTGGAGTTCGGCCGTGAGCCAAAGGGAAAGAGAGAGAGAGTTTTTGTGTGGGTTTGTTTGTGATAATGTTCATGCTTCATCCCAAGATCTTATAGGCAATTAGTAGATAATTATCCATAGGTCCAAGTGTCCCCTAGATTTTATACACCCAAGATTTTTAATAATCTTGTAAGGACAAGGTGTGTCCCTTATGGGACGATTTCGGTTCAAGGGGAGGGGTTACCCGGTTCATTTCCAACTAATCTCCAAGTATTAGTTAGTTAGTTAAGATTTTAATATTAGTTACTAAAGTGTTAAGCATTAACGCGGGTGTTAGGGTATACGGGGACCTTAACTGGTTCAGAAAAAAAATACAATTAGTGAAAATAATAATATTTTCATGTTCCGGGTAAGGTCCGGGTGTCCGGTTGGATAGTAATCCGTTAAAGTCTTTTGTAATGCTTTAAAGTGTCGTTATTAATATTTTTAGTGACCCATCTTGTTCCCAACACTTTTAGAAAGTGTCTAGTGTCAATTTCTCATGTTCTGGCACTTTATTAGTCAGCTAGAAGCTGGTTTATTTGTTAAAGTGCTGTGTTTGGTACTTAAAGTACGTTTTAGGCACATCCGAAATAGTGTATCTTATCCCCAGAGACGCGGTACCATAACCCTTATATCCCTACACTCACTACCAGTGTAGTCAAAATATATGAGGCTCTTAACAGGCCTTAGAGGCAGTGTCTGCCTGATGCTGGTCATATCAGCATGTTTGCCGTGTATCCGTTTAGTGCTACTGTGCTTTTTGTGCATCATGTTTGTCACTAGGGTTCAGTATGTAATTAATGTAGTGACAGCAAATAAAGTATGATGCAAGTAAGTGCATGTATCAGTATGCAGGTAGCAGTTTATCAGCTAGTTCAAACAAGCACAGTAATCAAGTAGTAATTAATCATTAATTAAGTTGTACGGATACCTGGTTTTGTGCGGGTTGTCACACTGTCGAAGGCATCATCTCTTTCCTTAAGGCCCAAAAATGTCTACGAAAGGGCCACACTGCCATTCTAGCGCTCGTCACTGACACATCCACGGAAGAGAAGAGAATTGAAGACATTCCTATTGTGCGCAATTTTCCTGATATATTTCCTGAGGAATTGTCTGGTCTTCCGCCTCACCGCCAAGTTGAATTTCAAATCGAGCTAGCTCCTGGAGCAGCACCAGTAGCTCGAGCACCATATCGTCTAGCTCCATCAGAATTCGAAGAACTGTCCACACAACTACAAGAACTCTTGGAAATGGGTTTTATTCGTCCTAGCTCTTCGCCCTGGGGAGCTCCAGTCTTGTTCGTAAAGAAGAAAGATGGTACCTTCAGAATGTGTATTGACTACCACGAACTCAACAAGGTGACTGTGAAGAATCGTTATCCTCTTCCACGTATTGACGACTTGTTCGACCAGTTGCAAGGGTCGAGCTATTACTCCAAGATTGACTTGAGATCGGGATACCATCAGCTGAGAGTCCGAGATGAGGACGTCTCCAAAACAGCGTTCAGAACTCGTTACGGCCATTACGAGTTTCTGGTTATGCCATTCGGGCTGACGAATGCACCAGCGGTCTTCATGGATCTCATGAACCGAGTATGTAAGCCTTACCTGGATAAGTTCGTTATTGTGTTCATCGACGATATCCTGATCTATTCTAAGAGTCAGGAGGAACACGAGCAGCATCTACGACTTATGTTGGAACTTCTTCGAAAAGAGCAATTGTATGCCAAGTTTTCAAAATGTGACTTCTGGCTTCGCGAAGTCCACTTTCTAGGCCATGTGGTAAACAAGGATGGGATTCATGTTGATCCATCCAAGGTTGACTCAATCAAGAACTGGCCTGCACCCCACACACCAAAAGAAATCCGCCAATTCTTGGGTTTGGCAGGATATCACAGAAGGTTTATCAAAGACTTCTCCAAGATTGCGCAACCTCTCACTTCACTGACTCAGAAGGGTGTCATTTATCGTTGGGGTGATGCACAAGAGTCCGCATTTCAACATCTAAAGGATAGACTTTGTAGCGCGCCTATCCTCTCATTGCCCGAAGGCACCGATGATTTCGTGGTTTATTGCGACGCTTCCATCCAAGGACTTGGTTGCGTATTGATGCAACGTGACAAGGTCATTGCCTACGCATCGCGCCAACTTAAAGTTCACAAAAGAAGTTACACTACTCACGATCTGGAGCTGGGAGCAGTTGTATTCGCGCTTAAGATATGGAGACATTACCTGTACGGTACCAAGTGCACCATTTACACCGATCACAGGAGTCTCGAGCATATCTTCAAGCAAAAGGAGTTGAACATGCGTCAACGCCGATGGGTTGAGCTCTTGAACGATTATGAATGCGCAATCAAGTATCATCCGGGCAAAGCCAATGTTGTGGCCGACGCCCTCAGTCGAAAGGATACCATACCTAGGCGTGTACGTGCTCTACAGCTTACCATCCAATCTAACCTTCCCGCTCAGATTCGCGATGCTCAGGTCGAAGCATTGAAAGCAGAAAACATCAGGGCTGAATCCCTACGAGGATCGAGGCAGCGGCTAGAACAAAAGGAAGACGGCGCCTACTATGTAACAGGGCGTATTTGGGTTCCACTCTATGGCAACTTACGCGAGCTTGTGATGGATGAAGCACATAAGTCTCGTTATTCAGTACATCCTGGTTCGGATAAGATGTACCACGACTTAAAGACCACATACTGGTGGCCTGGCATGAGAGCCCACATAGCAACCTACGTCAGCAAGTGCTTGACTTGTGCGAGAGTCAAGTCTGAATATCAGAAACCCTCAGGCCTACATCAACAACCGGAGATCCCGAAACGGAAATGGGAGCAAATTTCCATGGATTTCGTTACCGGCCTGCCCAGATCTCAACGCGGAAACGATACCATTTGGGTGATCGTAGATCGACTAACCAAGTCTGCACATTTTCTAGCTATCAAAGAAACGGATAAGTTTTCTACTCTTGCAGAAATTTACCTAAAGGAAGTGGTATCGAAGCACGGAGTGCCAACCTCTATTATATCTAATCGTGACGCACGTTTTACTTCTGAACTGTGGCAACCAATGCACAAGTCCTTTGGCTCACGTTTAGATATGAGCATCGCTTATCACCCGCAGACGGATGAGCAATCTGAACGCACCATCCAAACCCTTGAAGACATGCTTAGGGCATGTGTAATCGATTTTGGTAATGGCTGGAAAAGGCACCTCCCGCTAGTGGAGTTTTCGTACAACAACAGCTACCACACCAGCATCCAAGCCGCTCCGTTTGAGGCATTGTACGGACGCAAATGCCGATCACCTCTCTGTTGGGCAGAAGTTGGTGACAGTCAAATCACTGGCCCAGAACTTGTGGTAGATACCACCGAGAAAATTGCTCAGATACGACAGCGAATGGCGGCAGCTCGTGACCGTCAGAAAAGCTATGCTGATAACGGAAGAAAACCACTCGAGCTCCAGGTTGGGGATCGAGTGCTACTCAAAGTCTCACCTTGGAAAGGTGTAGTCCGCTTTGGCAAACGAGGCAAACTCAATCCGCGTTATGTCGGACCATTCGAAGTCATTGAGAAAATTGGCAAAGTCGCCTACAGGTTGGATCTACCCGAAGAACTCAGCGGAGTTCACAATGTTTTCCATGTGTCGAATCTGAAGAAGTGTCAGTCATATGAGACCCTCATAGTTCCTCTGAAGGAACTCACTATCGACGAACAGCTGCGATTCGTCAAGGAACCAGTAGAGATTACGGATCAAGATGTTAAGATCCTCAATCATACCAGGATACCTCTGGTCCGAGTTCGTTGGAATGCTCGTCGTGGCCTAGAGTATACCTGGGAATGAGAAGACCAAATGAAACTCAAGTATCCCCAACTGTTTAAGAAAAACGCAACCACTACTGAGGCTGAAGCTACTGCAGAATTTCGGGACGAAATTCCAAATCAACGGGGGGATGATGTGACACCCCAGGAAAATCAGGAAAACAACGCAACTTAACTAGCTTCCTCAGTAACCACGCACTAAATTTCGGGACGAACTTCTCTTAACAGGGGGAGAATGTGACAACCCTCAATTTACATGTATTCCGTCCAATTTATTTAATAATAATTTAAGTGCTTGGTGACTGTATTGAAATGTTTAACTGCTCTCTGATTACTAAACTATACTTACATGAGCATGTTAACATACTGGTAGTATACAGAAAAGTCACTAAATGGTCCGGTGTATTTTCCTATGTGTTAGGAATTTATTTCGTTACAAAAATATATAAATAAGACGCCTTACGGAACAATTAAACAATTTAACGGAACAGTGTCCGACCGAATAACCGGACATTAGCCGAGACACCAAATATTTGTCAAACACATTATTTAATTATTCTTGGCTAGTCATGATCCCCGTACACCATAACACCCACTAAATATCTAGTAACAAATGCAAGTAAACACACACTCGGTTTCTAACTAATAAGTAGCCAACTAGTTACAAAAATATTACATTTAACCCCCCCCCCCCCATGTCCCATTTACGGTTCAAGAAAAAAAATAGGGCCCCACCACAAGATTTGATTCATATTTTAATTGATACATTACTTGTGAATCTTGGCCAAATATTATAAGTATGGAACATATCTAAGCAAATCTCTCCATATCAACTCACGTCATTTCCTCAAAGATTTCACTCAACTCACTTCACCTCTCTCTTTCTTATTTTCGGCTGCCCAAACCGAAAGCACCATCACCACCTTCAAACATCATCATCTCCTTCATTTTTTACCTTCCATTCAAGCTTCAAAGGATCTATGGAGGTTGCAACTTAAGGGGACTTCAAAGGAGCTTGTTCTAGCTTGATTCTTCATCTTTTCCCATCACATTTCTTCATTAGATACTTCCCTAGCTAGAGGCTAGTAGTAAGTTTCCTTACTTTTGATCTCATCTTGTTCGAAATTATGACAAGTAGTATGATGTATTGTTGTTTAAATCACTAATTTACAAGAATGCTAGAAAAATATGAAACATGAGTTAGGAACTTATAAGCTACATAAAAGTTACTTATGTCTAAATCATGAAGCGGAATCTTGTTGGTTTGAGGGTTGGGTAAATCATACTTGATGTTTAAAAGTTGTTTTCTTGCTAAATCCATTGTTCGGACACTCGTTGATGCGATTTAGTAATGTTTAAACTTAAAAATAACATGCTGATGCATTTTTACAGCCGCCTTCAACAGGCTGTAAACGGACTTTAAAACACGAAAAACGGAATTTCAAAAGCCTAAATCGTGTCTTTTCGAAAAACGAAGAAAATGGCGCTGGAATCGTATTTTTCTGAGGTCGGTTTCTATTTTAAAAATCTTTTTTCGTGACAGCAGCTAAGGCTGATTTTTACTGCAGAAAATTGGGCTGTGCGTTTTCGATCACAACTTAAAACCTGAACCGAACCAGCCCCCGAAACTTTTATCAAAAATGGTCACGGATGTATTTGTGACCCTCGAACTGGAATTTCGATAAACGCACTTACGAGGAATTTTTGACGAATTTTTCCGTAAACTGTGATCAGAATGTAACAAATCTGATCAGAGTTCGGTAAACGATTTTCTATAAATTACTGATAATGAACTAGACCCTGATATGTTTACACAATAATTTGTGGGTCGATTAGGACGTTCCGCAAAAATTTGGAAATTTTTGGAATAAGTTAAGTATTTTATTTAAATGTCCGAAAACAGCCGGTTTCGAATATAAATGCTGAATTGACATAAGTTGTGACATGCGTGTTTAAATGTCGAGAATGCTATCGGTGAATGATCTAACATGTTATATGTGTTACGTGCAATATCGTATGTCTGTTTATGAGTGGGGAATGGATGGGAAGTTTATATGGGCATAAATCGTTAAAGTGTGTACCTGTTATGTGGACGAAGTAATGTGCAAATAAACCATACGTAGGATACGTGTTATGCATGAGAAACTGATTGTTATCCGTACCTTATTAGGATGTGATTGACCGACCTTGACTGTTAACTATATTTGAGAACCTAACCGAGCAAAACGAGGTGAGTTCACACTCTTTCTAAGGCATGGGATTCCCAGGGGATGGGAATGGGATTGAATAACTACTTGTACTATCATTACTATTAAACTATTTTTTTTACTGTCCTCGGATTGAAGGGCACGTACGTAAAACCTACGTACACTCATACTTACTACTGTCCTCGGATTGAAGGGCACGTACGTAAAACCTACGTACACGATCATAAGACCATCAACTCTATCACTTTAAGTCCTTCAATTATCGACTTAATCGCCGAGGCCTATGGCGAGCGGGTCATTAGTTAATAACGCTATTAGGTTTAACAAACCTCACACCGTTCCAGTCAGACGGGCGTGTACTAATGGACTATGGGCAAAGGGTCAATGCTGATAGACATTGACTTAGGGCACCTCTTACATTTTCGTAGCAGTCGATACGCGTGGTCTAGTAACACATGGGAAACCCCCACTAATCTTCGCAAACATGTCAGAAAGACCGCGATGCAAACTTATACGATACATGGTTTTCAAAACAAACAGATGATTTACGAAACGAATGCTATAACTAAACAACCAACTGTGAATTCACTCAACTTTGTTGTTGACTCGTTGTTACATGCCTTACAGGTCGCTAAACATTTGGAGCTTGCACGAGGAAGGAGTCGTTGTGGTGTGTGAACGGTTATGTCCAGTGTTTAATGTTTAAAACATTATGAACTTATTAAACCTATGTGTTGGACTTTAAACTTATGAACTGCGAACTTATGTTTTGAACTTTACGTTTATGCTTCCGCTGTCCAAATTAAAAACTTGGTTAACTAGCTTTTGGTCACCAATCGTATTGTGGTTGTCTCTATTTACTTAAGTACGTTGTTCAGTATGATTGGTAGCTCGATCCTGGTCACGTCACGCCTCCAAGCGGTGGAACTCCGCATGGTGGATTTTGGGGGTGTGACATATTATAACATGGGATCTTTACTATGGCCTGACCAACGTAAACCATCTTTTAGAAGATGCCGCCGAGATGTGAGACACGCATGCCTACCAATGAGGCAGAACTCCAACAAGTCATCGCTGCTGCCATCGCACAATACGCCGCTTCGCAAGGAGGACCCAGCGGAAGCAGCTCAAACAACAATGGCAACAACAATCCACCTCATGGTAATACTAAGACATTTAGACATACCATGACCTAATTGAATATCTTTAGCAAAGATGCTAATGCCGTTCACATGTTACAATGTGTGTGCAGGGTGCACCTACAAGCAGTTTCTAGACTGCAAACCGGTCAACTTTGATGGCACAGGATGTGCTGTCGCCTTTGTTCGTTGGGCTGAGAAAACTGAATTTGTTCTTCGCATGAGCAAATGCACACTAGATCAGCAAGTCACCTATATCTCAGGGCTATTCTTGGATGGAGCCCTCTCTTGGTGGAATTTGCAAGTACAGACATTTGGTGAAGCTGCTGCCAACGCGCTAACCTGGACCGAACTGAAGGAACTTATGCGCAAAAAGTACTGCTCTCGCGCGGAAATCCAAAGATTGGAAACCGAGTTCTGGCATTTGAAAATGGAAGGTCCAAAGATCGCAGAATACGTTCAAAGGTTCCATGACTTATCGCATGTGGTACCCTACATGGTCACTCCGGAGTTCAAGCGGATTGAACGTTTCATTTGGGGATTAGCTCCTCAAATCATAAGCATGGTGACCTCATCCAAGCCTGCGACAATTACTGAGGCAATCGATTTGAGTGTGGCTCTCACAGAGGAGGCTATTCGCCTGAACAAGTTTGGTGATGCTGAGCCTAAGAAGAAAGAGACTCACGTCGAGTCATCAGGAGGTAACAAACGGAAGTTCTCGAACTTCAAGCAGGGCGCCAGTGTGGTGGTTAAGAAAGGAGGATCAGGCACGCCAGCTCAGGTTACAGCTGGTAGTGGAAAGAAAGGAAAAGGATATATGGGCACCCAGCCCAAGTGTAATACCTGCCAACGCCACCATACTGGCCATTGTAGTGTGAAAGTATGCGAAGCATGTGGAAAGTCGGGCCACTTGAAGGACACTTGTTGGGCCACTGCTGGCCAGGGAGGATCCGAAAACAGAAATAACAACCGGGGTGGGAATGGAAATCGCCCACAAGGAAACAATGGAGGTAATGGAAATCGAGGCAACAATGCTAACCAAACGGGCGCCGTGAATCCTAACCAAAGGAACAACCAAGCTGGAAATGGAGGTGGAAATGGGCAAAGACTTGGATGCTTCAACTGTGGTGATATCTGGCATTTTAAAAGGAACTGCCTAGAGATGAACCAAGCCCGTGGAAGAGTGTTCCATATTGAAGCAAGGGAAGCGCACCAGGATCCCAATGTCTTTACTGGTACGTTCCCTGTAAACCAACGCTATGCATCCGTTTTATTTGATACTGGCGCAGATTATAGCTTCGTGTCATTAGAGTTTAAGAATATGCTTGGTTTAGCCGCTAATAAGTTAGATATTCCGTACTCAATCGAATTGGCTAATGGGAAGTTAGTAGAAGCCAATGAAGTTATCAGAGGTTGTGTGATCGAATTGGGAGAGCGTGAGTTTACTTTGGATCTACTACCAGTCCAGTTGGGAAGCTTCGACGTGGTGGTAGGAATGGATTGGTTATCAGGCAACAAGGCTGAAATAGTTTGTCACGAAAAGGTCGTTCGTATCCCAACCGAAGATGGCGAAACAATTGTGGTTCATGGTGAGAAGCGTGATACGTCGTTAAGAATTATCAGCTGCCTGAAAGCGCGAAAGTGTTTGCAGAAGGGATGTGTTGCCTTCCTGGCACACATTGTGGATAAGAAGGCTGCTGAGCCGAGAATAGAAGACATCCCTGTCGTGAGGGAATATCCAGAAGTCTTCCCAGAGGACTTACCTGGACTGCCACCTCAGAGACAAGTAGAGTTCCGCATTGACTTAGTTCCAGGCGCCGCGCCTGTGGCTGAGGCACCTTATAGACTTGCTCCGTCTGAGATGCAGGAACTGTCGACACAAATTCAAGAGTTGTTAGACAAGGGATTTATCCGACCAAGCTTCTCGCCTTGGGGAGCTCTAGTTTTGTTTGTCAAGAAGAAGGACGGTAGTTTTCGCATGTGCATCGACTACCGGGAGCTGAACAAGCTGACGATCAAGAATAGATACCCTCTGCCAAGAATTGATGATCTGTTTGACCAACTGCAAGGCTCAAGCTTTTATTCAAAGATCGATCTTCGATCTGGATACCACCAGTTAAGGATACAAGAGGAAAGTATCCCGAAGACAGCCTTCAGAATTCGTTATGGACACTACGAGTTCCTTGTTATGCCGTTTGGTTTGACAAACGCACCTGCAGCCTTTATGGATTTGATGAATAGAGTATGCAAGCCGTACTTGGACAAGTTTGTGATTGTGTTCATCGATGGCATCTTGATTTATTCAAGGACAAAGGCTGAGCACGAACAGCATTTAAGAGCTATTTTGGTGTTGCTGAAGAAGGAACAGTTGTATGCCAAGTTCTCTAAGTGCGAGTTTTGGCTACGCGAAGTCCAGTTTCTTGGACACGTGGTTAATGGAAATGGAATCCATGTGGATCCAACCAAGATCGAAGCGATTAAGAATTGGGAAACGCCAAAGACGCCAACCGAGATTCGACAATTCTTGGGTTTGGCTGGCTACTATCGAAGGTTCATTGAGGATTTTTCGAAGATCGCTCAACCATTGACGCTCCTCACGCAGAGAGACAAGAAGTTTGATTGGGGAATCAAACCGGAAGAAGCGTTCCAGATATTGAAGGATAAGCTCTGCAATGCGCCAATCTTAGCACTACCGGAAGGTACAGATGATTTCGTGGTATACTGTGACGCCTCACGTCAAGGATTGGGTTGTGTGTTGATGCAACGCCAAAAGGTTATTGCTTACGCATCACGTCAATTGAAAGTGCACGAAAAGAACTATACCACACATGATTTGGAACTTGGCGCAGTGGTTTTTGCATTAAAGATCTGGAGACACTACCTTTATGGTACAAAGTGTACAATTTTTAAAGATCACAAGAGCCTACAACACATATTCAACCAGAAGGAGCTGAATATGAGGCAAAAACGATGGGTTGAGTTGCTGAACGATTACGACTGCGAGATAAAGTATCATCCAGGGAAGGCGAATGTGGTCGCCGATGCCCTAAGTCGAAAGGAGAGGATCAAGCCCATAAGGGTTAGGGCTTTAGAAATGATTATCCAAACCGATCTTTCCCTGCGCATTCGTGTCGCGCAGAAAGAAGCTCTCAAGGAAGGAAACCTTGAAGAAGAATATCTCCGTGGGATGGAGAAGCTACTGGTACCAAACGAGGAAGGTATGTTATGTTTTGAGAAAAGGATTTGGGTTCCTTGGTTTTGAGGTTTAAGGAAGGTTATTTTCGATGAAGCTCACAAGTCGCGGTACTCTATCCACCCTGGAGCGGATAAGATGTACCAGGATCTCAATGATTATTATTGGTGGCCTAGGATGAAAGGCGATGTTGCTGTTTATGTGAGCAAATGTTTAACATGAACTAAGGTTAAAGCCGAATACCAGAAGCCTTCAGGACTTCTGCAACAACCTAAGATTCCCAATTGGAAATGGGAACAAATCTCCATGGATTTTATTACAAAGTTGCCAAGAACGCCAAGAGGCCATGACACTATTTGGGTAATAGTGGATCGATTAACGAAGTCAGCACACTTCTTACCTATCAGAGAGAAGGATAATACGAGCAAATTGGCTGAAATTTACATGAGAGAGATCGTCGCACGTCAAGGAGTGCCTCTCTCAATCATCTCTGATAGAGACGGAACGTTTGTGTCAAGGATATGGAAATCCTTCAAAGAAGCTTTTGGCTCACAATTAAATCTGAGCACCGCATTTCACCCGCAAACTGACGGTCAAAGCGAGCGAACGATACAGACTTTGGAAGACATGCTGAGAGCGTGTGTTATGGATTTGGGCGGTAGCTGGGATAAGCATTTGCCTTTGGTCGAATTTTCATACAACAACAGCTACCACACCAGTATTGGTGTCGCGCCATTTGAAGCCCTTTACGGACGCAAGTGCCGATCACCCCTATGCTGGGCTGACGCAGGTGATAGGCAGCTTGCTGGTCCCGAAATCGCCCAAGAGACGACAGACAAGATTGCGCAGATTCTAAAACGCATCGAAGCAGCTCGCCACAGACAGAAAGCATATGCAGATCCAAACCGGAAACACTTGGAATTCCAAGTTGGAGAAATGGTTTTATTGAAAGTTTCACCCTGGAAGGGTGTGGCACGCTTCGGAAAGCGTGGGAAGTTAAATCCACGCTACATTGGTCCTTTCAGAATTTTGGAAAGAATAGGGCTAGTAGCATACAAGCTGGACTTGCCTGCCGAACTCCATTCGGTTCACGATACATTTCATGTATCCAACCTGAAGAAAAGTCTAACTCAAGATACCATTGCCATTCCCATCGACGAGATTCATGTTGACGACACGCTCCATTTCGTTGAAGAACCGGTTGAGGTTACAGATTGGAAAGTAAACAAGACCCGCCGGAGCAGTGTCAAGCTCGTCAAAGTTCGTTGGAATGCCAGACATGGTCCTGAATACACCTGGGAGCGTGAGGACCGGATGAAAGAGAAATACCCCCACTTATTTCCTAAGAACCCTGCATCTACAAGCAGAACTTAAAATTTCAGGATGAAATTTTTCTAACGGTGGGAGAATGTGACAACCCTCACTAAACCAGGTATCCGTACGACTTAATTAATAATTAATTACTGCTTAATTACTGTGCTTGTTTGAAATTACTGATTAACTGCTACTTCATTTCTGATACATGCAAACACCTGCATCATACTTTACTTACCGTCACTACATTATTTACATGCTGAACCTTAGTGACAAACATGATGCACAAAAAGCACAGTAGCACTATAAATGGATAACCTATTGAGCATACGGATAAAGCCAGCATCAGGCAGACACTGCCTCTAAGGCCTGTATGAGCCAGAAATATTTTACTACACTAGTGGTGAGTGTAGGGATATAAGGGTTGTAGAACTGCGTCACTAGGAATAAATTACAGTGACCGGATGTGCCTAAAACGTACTCTAAGTACAAAATTCAGCATTTGGCTAACTATTAAAGTGCCAAAACATGAGAAAAATATTACTAGACACTTTCCAAAGTGTCAGGAATAAGTTGCGTCACTAAAAATAAAAATAACGACACTTTAAAGCTTGTTTAACGCTTTAACGAATTACTATCCAATCAAACAACCGGTCTTTACCCGGAACATAAAAATGTTGTCATCAACACTGTTTTTCTTTTTCTGAGCCAGTTAGGGTCCCTGAATACCCTAACACCCGTCACAACTTACTACACACTAGTAACCGAGTTAACCTTCACACTTAACTAACTTAACTTAACTATTACCTAATGTTTAGTTGAAAACCAACCGGATTACCCCCCCCCCCCCCCCAACCGAACTCGGTCACCATGTGGTGACACATTGTCCTTTATTTGATTATAATAATCTTGTGTGTTCAATATCTAGCTAGCATAGTAACCATTGGTTAATGATCACACTAATTGTCTATAAGATCTACACTTAACACATTATCTCAACACATCACAACACTCTTTCTCTCTCTCTCTCTCTCTCTCTCTCTCTCTCTCTCTCTCTCAAGAAGCTACGGCCGAACACCCCTACACAATCCATCAATTTTTCGAGTTTAGTTCAAGCAATTCCAAGTTCATACAAGTGTCAAGGATCTCATATAAGGAGGCTTGGTGCATTCGGAAAGCGAAGGACCTCACTCTATTGCTTTTATCCACTCCTTTTTGCGACTAGTTTCTTCCCTAGCCTCGAGCTAGTAGTAAGTTGCTTGAATCACCTTCTCGAACTATTTTAAGATGGTTAAAATGATTTGTAACGGTTAAAACTCGTAAACATGCAAAATGATACATAAAAGTCTACTAAAAACACTAAAATTGATGGTTAAAAGCTTGTTTGTTGTGTAAAACTTGTAGTATTTGATTTGTGTAGTTATTTGGACCCGATCTATGTTGTGGTAGCTCGGATCATCGTTTAACCCGGATTGGTCATGATCTTGGATCATGACATAAGGTTGTTTTGGAAGTAACAATGGTTAAAGGATGAAACTCTACGACACACGAATCATGAACTTGTGTAAAAGCGATGTAGCTTGTGAAATAGTGTTTAAAACTAGTAGATCTACGGATCTACAAGAGGTATTTTCAAAGGACCACGTGTCAAGAGAAAACATACTTTTAAAGACGGATCTTTCATAAACAAGAATGATTTTAGCAAACACACAAGTGTGTAAATACTTGTGTAACACTAAGTTTTGACAAAATAACTATTTTTGGAAAAGATAACGAGAAGTTGTAAAGATGGAATTTCTCTAAAAACGAGGTTTTTACAAAATCGGATGGATTTATATAGAGATCCGCTAAAAGTAATGGGATTTACTTCATAATTTTAGAAAACCACAAGTTCATGTGATTTTTGCGACTTATATATATTTGTTGACTAGTTTGTTGTCTTGAACGTTGTTTTGGTTAAATAAGGAAATTGTTGATTTGATTTATAAAAGAAAATGATACGCTTGAAAGCGTGGCCACCTCCAGTTACAGAGGAAACTCTGGCGAAATTTTTCTAAAATCCTAACACTTAGAATTATTTTCACTATAAGTGTTAGAAATACTTTTCGACTTGTTTCCAAATTATAGATTTCGCCACGACTTTATTTACGAAACATCGGAGGTGGGATTTCACAAAATAAAACTTGGTAAATATATATTTAGTATATATATTTTTCATAAAGTCACTTGATATGTGATTATGATTATTTTGTGAAAATACTAGTATTATTTTTAGGGTAAAAATAATACTATCGAATGTTAATGGATCCAAAATAATACGAACGTCTATATGATAAATATATAAGTTACATCGGTAATTATTATTACCACTCGATCATTAAAACGTAACTTACACATTTTAAGGAAATATTCATGAACGCGTATTTTTGTTAAAGTATTATTTCGGGGAAAATTATGTGTAATAGAAAATATAATATTTTTGAGAAGAATATTTATATTTGGGATTAGAAATAAAATATATTTTAAGTGAGACTTAATAATATATTTCGAAATTATACGAACACACATGTATTAAATCCCCCATCCTTGGGAAGGAAAATGAATACCAAGTATACAGAATATAAATACGAAATAGTTGTCTAACTATTTCCCAAAAACTTAAACCATAAAGCTAAGGCACGGCCGTCCGTCTAATAGAGTTAGTACGTGTAGGTCGTCACACAGCTGCTTGATTTGGAGGTATACTTGGTAGAGACGCACCACAGTGAGTTCATGTCCCCCTTTTCTCTTAACTGTTTTCAGTTTTTAACTACGGGGGTGAAATACATGTTACTTTGATTACAAGTACTTTATACATGGTATGGTTAGCGTAAGGAGGTTTACTACTTAGATCATGTGAGTGGGTAGGAGCAATATGAGGCCATTAGTCCTCATGGTAGGACCGAGGGACAGAGCGGTAGATCTATCTGGGTGTAGCGAGCCCAGCCCCAGGCCAAACTAGAAACGGACCTCGGGGTGACTATGTCCACATACTAATGCCGTGGCAAAATCTGCTAGGTTTGAGTCTCCCTACTTGCACTTCACATACATCAGTGGCCTTGCAAACCATTGGTGATCTCAATTCCCTTATTTGCTACATACCAAGACTATTTTTATACTTACAAAGGTTTATTTACTCACTTACACATGAACTCGCTCAACATTATTGTTGATTTTTCAACTTACATGTATTTCAGGGAATTAAAGGATCTGGCACGGTATGACACGTTTTTCAGCTGCACTAGTTACGAGGTCATCCGGGTTTGGGGAATGTGAGTCTTTCCTGGACAAGTCACAGTCCTTAAACTGTGTTTATGTCATGTTGATGTTTGTGTTTGTTGCACGGTTTTATTTCATATAGCTTTGTTATGGTTAAGCTATGGTATTAAGAAGTCACACCAAATTAACCACGCTTCCGCAAAGCCAGGGTGTGACATGGACGTACTTTCAACATCAACGTCCGCCAGGCTCAAGAAGATAACAATGTGGTTAATGGAACGTTCCTCGTAAATGGTATATATGCTTCGTGTTTATTTGATACTGGAGCCGAAAACTATTTTGTGTCGTTAGAATTCAAAAAGCTCCTTAATCGTAAGTGCGCCCATCTCCCCTCGACGTTCGATGTTGAAGTTGCCACTGGAAGAACCGTTACTGTCCGTTCTGTTCTTCGTGATTGTATTCTTGAACTCAACAATCACGTCTTCCCTATCGACTTTATCCCGATGCAGCTCCGTAGTTTTGATATCATAGTAGGCATGGATTTTCTTCGTGAAAATCGTGCTGAAGTCGTTTGCTTTGATAAAATGATTCGTTTCTCGCTCACTAATGGTGATCAACTGTGTGTCTATGGTGAAGTTGCATCGAGCAATCTCAAGCTTATGTCGCGTGTCCAAGCAAGCAAGTATCTCCGTAAGGAATACAAAGCTTTCTTAGCACACATCGTAGTGGCGGAGGAAAAGGAAAAGAAGGCAATTGATAAGGTGCATGTGGTTTATGATTTTCCTAAAGTCTTTCCAGATGATTTACATGGGTTACCCCCGAGCCGTGATATTGATTTTCGTATTGACCTCATTCCTGGAGCCAACCCTGTTGCTAAATCTCCTTATCGCCTTGCTCCGTCCAAAATGCGCGAACTCTCGAGTCAACACCAGGAATTACTTGACAAAGCCTTCATTCGCCCTAGCACCTCTCCTTGGGGCGCACCAGTTCTTTTCGTCAAAAAGAAGGATGGGTAGTTCCGGATGTGCATCGACTATAGGGAGTTGAATAAGCTGACTATCAAGAATCGTTATCCCCTGCCCCGAATCGATGATTTGTTTGACCAATTGCAAGGTGCTACGTGCTTCTCGAAGATTGATTTATGCTCAAGCTATCACCAGTTACGCATTCAGGAGGAAGATATACCGAAAACCGCTTTCCGCACCCGATACGACCATTATGAATTTGTCGTAATGCCCTTTGGTCTAACTAATGCACCCACGGTTTTCATGGATATGATGAATCACGTGTGTAAACCATTTCTTGATCGCTTCGTCATCGTGTTCATCGATGATATCCTTATTTATTCGAAGTCGAAAGCCGAGGTTCAATTCTATGCCAAGTTCTCCAAGTGTAAGTTCTGGTTGGAGGAGGTTCAATTCCTTGGTCACATATTCAATAATCAAGGTATACACGTCGACCCCATGAAGATCGAAGCTGTTAAGAGTTGAGTTACTCCAAAATCACCATCCGATGTTTGTTCATTCCTCGGATTGGCGGGCTATTACCTTCGATTCATCACCGACTTTTCGAAAATCTTCGTTTCGCTTACTTCTTTGATGCATAAAGACAATCCTTTTGTTTGGGGAACCGAACAAGAGACTGTCTTTCAAACTCTCAAGCATATGCTCTGCAATGCTCCTGTATGGAACAGTTATCATTCTAGCATTCAAATGGCACCATTTGAGCCATTATACGGAAGAAAATGTCGATCGCCGATTGTGTGGCATGAGATCAGAGATGCGTAAATAACCGATCCTGAGTTGGTGCAAGAAATGACTGACAAGATGCTCCAAATTCGAGACAATCTGCTGAAAGCTAGGAGTCGTCAGAAAAGTTACGCTGATTGACGCCGCAAGCCCCTTGAATTTGACGTTGGCGATCACATACTCCTAAAGGTTTCACCTTGGAAGGGGGTGATCAGATTCGGCAAGAAATGGAAACTTGCGCCTCAATTTGTTGAACCCTTTAAAATTCTAGAAAGGATTGGCAAGGTGGCCTACAGACTCAAACTACCGGAGGAACTTCGCAACGTTCACCCGACTTTCCATGTTTCGAACCTCAGAAAGTGCCTGGCTGAGCAGAATTTACAAGTGCCACTTGAGGATCTACAAGTGGACGAAACATTACACTTCGTGGAGAAGCCTGTCGAGATCATGCATCGGGAAACCAAGAAGCTCAGGCGCTCACGCATTCCCATTGTGAAAGTCCGCTGGGAAGGCAAACGCGGCGAAGAGTTCACCTGGGAACTCGAAAGTGACATGAAGGCAAAGTATCCACAGCTGTTTGTTACGCCTACGGCCTAAATTTCGGGACGAAATTCCCTTAAGAAGGGGAGGCTGTAACAACCTGCGTTCTGAAAGTCAAAGTCAAAGGAAGAAAAGAATGCTAATTGCGATCAGTCACTCCTTGATTAATTATTGATTTGTACACCATGACTCGTAATCGAATTCTTTAATTTATGTGCTTTAGTTGTATTATGTGGAGTAATGCTAATAATCGCAGTTTAATCGGTGTTTAATCGCTAATCCACTTTATCGCTAATCGCATCGCAATCGCATTCGCAACTTGAATAGTAGGTTCTGTATATTGTTTTACGTGTGTGTGCTATTTATGTGTTACTTGTGCATGTTTACATTATGTTTGTGGTGATTAATCGAAACGCAATCGCAACTCTATCGCAACGCAATCGAATCGCAAACACTAAATATATCACATCGCTTAATCTACACTAGTTATATTATTTGTGTGACTATTATCTAAATATATCACATCGCTTAATCTACACTCGCTTAAACGCATCGCAACGCTCAACGCACAAAACGAAACGTCGAAACCCAACTCGCGGCAACCCTTCGATCGAATAACCATTTGATCGAATGGTCATCCGTCCGGATGACCATTCGATCCATCACTGCACCGCCTTTCCTCTTTTGGACTCCTATAAATAGCACCTGTCACATCACAAACAGTGATGTAACAGCTTTGGTGCGACTCTTTGACTTCTCAGCCATTTTCCCTCGATTTCTCGCGATTCTTGTAAGTTTTCAACTCAAATCTTGTACATCTATCATCTACACACACTTCTTCATCATTTTCACCTATGAATCTTCACTTTTCACCATGAAATCGACTGATTTGAGGTGTTCTAGGATGATGTCATCATGGGGTTCTTATGAACTTCAAGATTTGACCTCATTCCACCAAGAACAACTCAGATCTGAAGGATTTCAACATGTTTTAACACCAATTTCATCTAGATCTAACCATTTTCAAGGTTTAAAAGGATTGAAAGATGTTTCATAACATTCTTTCGACTCTTTTACACTCATGCACTCAAAACTGATAGACTCGGAGCTCGTTCAGGCCTTCTACTCGTTGCTAGTGAAGTGTCAATCTGAGATCAGATTCCTATCAACGAGATAACCGACATAGCGGGTTGAATATGAATAACCGTTAAGAACAGTTAACTGGTCGAACGGGGTGATTCCCAACCGACCAGATAGCCGGGACTTCGTGGGGTTTCCGTTGTTTAACACGTTCTCATACCGTCTCGGTCAAACTGCAAAACTTTTCAAACTTAACAAATTTTCCAAGTTTCAAAATGATCAGGTCACCAAACGGACTGCCGTCCGATCGGATTTCCATCCGATCGAATGACAATCCGATCGGATGACCCATGATTTTCAACACTTTAACATTTTTACTGATTTTCAAAGAACATCAGTTTCTAACGGATTGCCATCCGAACGGATGACCATCCAATAGAATGACCATCCTGCTGTGAACTTGTTCTCTTATGAAATGTCTCGCTGGACGGATCGCCATCTGATTGAACGACCATCCGATCGGATGACCGTTCGATCGAACGACTTGAAAGGTAGAGATACTTCTCTGATTTTAAAATGCTACAACGAAAACTTCAAACCCATCATACACAAACACATCCATCCCAAACGAATGCCAATCCGACCGAATGGCCATCCGACTGGATGACCATTCGTCCGGATTGTCATCCGATCGAATGACCATCCATCCTGATTGTCATCCGATCGGATGACCATTCGTCACCCAGCTCACTCGTCACCGTTTAACGCGCCGTTCATCGCTTATGCTATCGTTCTGTAATCAGGCTAACATTCCAGTGCTCCCTTCAATCCAAGATGGTGTTTATTTATTAAACGCTATTTGTGAGTATACTCGAACCCTTTTTGCTTTATACACTTTTAGGTGTTACATACGTTACTTATTCAAATCACAATCGACACACAACGCAATCACTTTTATACGCTGACCATTATTGCATGTTATACATGTTATTCGATGAATGTTTGTATGTTATGTTTACACGGTGATTGTTGCTTGACACCTTAGCAACGATAATACTATAGTTTGGACTTAGCACCTGTCGTGGACGGGGGTTGCTAAGGGCTTTACTTCACGTGTCCCAGTGGGGATACGTGTTGCGCATTCTACAACTCGCAGTCACGTCTGTGCATATTTCATTGTCGATAACCTACTAGCTTCACCTTGCAACATGTGACATGCTGGTTATGTGTAAAACAATTTTGCTATACTATTAAACTTGTATGCTCACCTTTACACTATGTGTATTGACCTCTATTTTAACGTATGTGACAGGTGTTTGAATGCTTAGGATGCTTTGCTCTTGCTTTTGTGGAATCAAGTAGGAGAGTCTAGAAACAAACAAAAACAATTTATATTTGAGTTCTCAGAACAGAACTATTTGTCTTTGAGAACTGTCTGTAATAACTGTGTTACTTATTATCTCATAGTATGGGACGTGATGCTTAAATAATTGGTAATCGTAGTTGTTTTGGAAACTCCTGGACAATCTGTTTCGCTCAGTGCCTCACCCCGATGTTTCCGCCATTGGTTGGGGTGTGACAGATTGGTATCAGAGCCATAACTATAGAGAATTAGGCAAGACTCGACCTAGTCCGGGTCGATGTCTTAGAAACGACTTAGTCTATAGTCTAAGTACCAATATACCTCCTTGTGCGAACCCGGTAGGGGTTCCGCACGAGCCTATTTATGTTACTCAATCGGCTCGCAACTATGCTATACTCTATCACTATGCCTTTCCTAAGGCAGGCACACTGCACTATTTTCGAAAATGAACGAGTGATTAGATCAAGACTAGGTGTAAAAACTGCAAACTCTCGATTAGATCACTTGTTCGACCCGCATTTTTACTACAAAAAAAGAGAATTTACGTTGAATCAGGAGTGTAATCCGTACTTCGACGCAAATCACTCTCTCAATATTGTGATTCTATCACACAAATAGGGACATAGTTGCTAAGTTAGGGGTGAAACCCGAACCTTGATGACTCGTTCCGTTCTTTATTTTGGTTTTGCAAAACTCTCACCAATGTCTCGATGGATTCCAACAACTTGAGTTGCGTGAGTAACCGAAAGGATGTGTGCCATTCACCATTCCTCGGTGATAGAGCACAGTCTATTAGGCTGAAACGTATACTTAAAGTCCTTGAGAATAGTCAAATCACTTTGGGTAGTCAATGTAACAACTCTCATTAAAAGTTATATTTATTTATTTAAATTGTCCAATAGGAAACCCTAATTAAGAAACCCAAGTGATTCTGTATAATCCCTAAAATTTTCAGAACATTTGGAATCAGGATTAGGGCCTCTAAAACTAGGGGGGGTAAACCCTATTCGGTAATATCTTAACAGTTTGCTGTCAAAAATTCGAAATAACACGAAACCAACTCAGCAAGCCTACTGGGACACAAGGCTACCCTAGGGTAGATTGTTACCCCAGGCGAGTCACGACAGAACCAGGGACATCTTCCGCGACATGCGGGAGATGTTAATTTCAGGTATAAATACAGGGGCTTGGGACTTGATTTCTGGATTCAGTTCGACGTTAAAATTCTTTACGTACACAAAATTAGACACTGTTTACTACAAAAACACACACTGATCACGAAGTGCTGCCACAATTCAGGGTAATAACTCGATCGCTGCTACGATTCAATGTCCGATCGATTAAACTATCCAATGGATGTTTAAGTGCTGCCCACATTAGGGTTTATGCTTTGTCATTCGTGGTTAAATCGATGGATGTTTAAGTATCGCACTTTGTCATTCGTTGTGAAGGTTTCAATCTCGTGAGTTATCGTAAATGCTGTATTAAGTTACTAACCTAGTTTGTGTGCATGATTATTTAAACTAGGTTATCATGGCTAATCAGTAGACTAAGCTCTGTTCATAATTAAATCTGCAATGTGAGTCATTCTCTTTTTATCAAATTACTTTCAAAAAGCATGTTTATTTACAAAAGTTATAATTACAGGGATTAAGTCTTTGTAATCACCATATTACAGCCGGTATATGGGGTTTTGTATACATTACTTGATAATCTTCACCATTGGACAACGGGTTAGCCAATGGGTGATATGACCATAGTCACAGAAACGAGTCGAGTGACAAATACCGAGGGTAGTTGGTTGATATCTGAAACATTGTAATTGCTCTTAATACTGTAAATTATAACAAATGTGTCGTTTTAGTAAATAGAATGATTCACTCAGTATTTCCTGCTGACAAAACCTTTTTCAAACATGTTTCAGGTGATCTGTTGTGATCCAGGAAAAGTGCCGTGAAGCACTATCAGCTTAAGGAAGTGGCTCAGTATAAAATAAAGAAACATGTTTTGTAAAATAAAAGATTTCTTCGTGAAATCTCAATATTGTAAATTACCGGGTTTTATCCCGGATTGTGAAATAAAATAATCGGGAAATATTTCAGTTTTAAAAAGATCCTGAAGAAACTTCCACTGTTAATTAAATACCACGGGATTTCTGTCCCGCGGCTCCTGAAACGCGTCAAACCGGGTCGAGGGCCGTGACAGAAATAAGGTGGTATCAGAGCCACTGATCTAAGCCTATTAAGTATTTAGAAATACTTAATTTTACTGATTTCCAATTATGTGATTATGTGTTTTATTAACTGATTATTTGTTAGTTACAGTATGGGTAAACAAAAGCTGTCAAACATCTATCTTAAACTAGATAGGTCATCCAACGAGAAGGGAAGTTCATCCCAAATAAAACCTTATGTAATTCCTGAAGAAGGAATATTTGTCCGTAAAGCACAATATGAAGAAACACTTTCTCCTAATAGAAGAAGTTTAATTATTAGGAAAAGTCAGGAGGAAATAAGGAAAAACCGAGAGAAGAAAGTTAAACAGGAAACCCAGGACTTAATCAGTAAATCACCTTGGGAGGACAAATTAGATGAGAAATGGGCAAATCTTTATATGCTAGCCACAGTAGCAGAAAATGCAAATCTCTAAATACTCTAACTCAAGTTTTAGCATCTTTATTTTCAATCCAGAACCCTTATTCAGTAAATAAATATGTTCACGGTAAATTGTAGTATATTTTACTTGTCAGTTGTTTTATGTATGATATGCAATAATATTTAAAGGTTATCTATGAAAATTTGTTATTTTATTTTAACATTTGGTATGTATTTTGCATATATGCTAAACAGCATGAATGAGATGTCTGAAGCTTTAGAAAATCTTAACCTCTATCCCGTTAAGATAGAAGTTTCCAATTCACCGGTTACTTCGCTGATAAAGAAGAACCCATGGAATTTCAATCCAAACCACTGGCAAAACCTAAACCCAAGAAAAGAAGCAGATTTGTGGGCTGGAGGCGTGTACGTAGGAAAAAAAGCCAGCAACAAGAAAGGTTACTAAAACTGAAGCACCAAAAGACAAAGGAAAAGGGGCAGAAATTGAGGAAAATGTTAATCAAGTAGAGATAGAAGCTGAGAAGAGTTTTAAGCAAACAGAAAGAGAAATCGGAGAAAGTTCTAGACAGAAACAGAAAAATGACTACCTGGGAAGTTTTAGATTATAAATTAGTAATGAGTGACCTCATCGGACCTGCCGATGGAAACCTTGAACCAGCTAATCCAAACCTTATATTTACTGAAGAAGATCTTTTCAGCTACCCACTAGAAGCTCCAATCCCAATCAATCAGGAACCTGCTATTCCAGATCCTATTGTACACCCTCAACCACTACCAGTAGAATTAGATGAATGGTGGACAACTGATTGGCAATACCAAAATCTTTTAAACAACCCTGATACATTTTTTCCACAAGTTGACCCAGAACCTCCACTATACCCAACTATGAGCCCGGAGAATCTGACTGAATTCGTCTCTGGGGCGAAGAGTTAATTAATGCAGGAAATAGGATTAGGGATGTTGGAGAAAGAGTTACTTGGAAGTATGGCGAAAGGGAGCATCGTTTTTAAGAAATTGGCTGACCAGATAATGGGAGTTTGCAGGAATATTTGTTTAATAAATAAACATAAGAACCAGTATGTGTAATAAATTAACAATAAAATGTTGTATGATAATCGTGTGTACGAGGCATAATATAATATATAGAAATGAAACTTGGGAAATAGATAATTTTTGGTTATACATGTTAAGGTGATTATGTGCAAACTGTTTTATTATATTGGTATTTATACTAATTATTTATATAAAATTAATTATCAGATGGCAAACATTGGTAACGAACCAGTAAATGAGGTTAATCAGTCTGAGCAACATCCAGGAGATCAATATATGACTAGGCAAGATATCGAAAATATTGTTGCTCAAGGGATAGCCAATGCTATTCCAGCAATCGTTGCTGCTGTAAAGAATCCAATCGAACCGCAACAAATTGTTCCTAGTAAACGTATTTCTGAAGATAACTTCAGTAATAGTGTAAACGGAGGCAATGATCATGTTAATCATAATGCGGAACCACATCAAGCTCCATTTCCTAAGAAAATGAAAACTGCAACGCCTGGTTGCACTTTCAAAGAATTCCTTACTTGTAAACCCACTGAATTTGCAGGCAATGAAGGAGCAACTGAATCACTGTGTTGGTTAGAGAAAACCGAAGTAGTAATTGCAATAAGTAAATGTGCTAAAGATGATCAGGTCATGTACGCATCAAATCTCTTCAAGGAAGGAGCACTTGAATGGTGGAACACTGTGTTACAATCAAAAGGAAAAATAATAGCTTATGCCATGAATTGGGAAGAATTTAAGGGTCTTGTAAAAAGAAAATTTTGTCCCGAGTATGAAAAGGAACAAATGACAAATAAGTTCCTAAATCATCGGATGATGGGTGTAGATTGTCGCGGTTATACTTCTACATTCTTTGAATATGCTAGAGTGGTACCAACGCTGGCTTAGCCAGAACCGGTACTCATTTCTCGCTACATTTGGGGACTGATTAGTGAAATCCGCAATATCGTTAAAGCTGCGAGACCTCGCACTATTGACGATGCGGTGGAATTAGCTAATACCCTAACCGATGAACTAGTACGCACCCAAGATGAAAACAGGAAGAAGGAATTAGCTCAGAAAATTACCCAAGGATTTCGTACGGGTAATAATAGCAACTTCAACAGAAGAGGAACGGGAAAATCCTCAACTATGCCATTCTGCAAGAATTGCAAAAGAAAACATTATGGAAGATGTAATGTAACCTGCAATTTTTGCAAAATGGTAGGACATCGGGAAGAAGATTGCAGAAAGAAAACAACGATCTGCTATAACTGTGGAGAAAAAGGACATTTTAAACCAGAATGTCCTAAATTAATCAAACCAGCAGACAATAAAACCAAGGCGACCGACGGAACTATTAAGAAGAATGCCAGGGCATTCCAGCTAACCACTCAAGAAGCAGAACTCATCCCAGATGTGATAGCGGGTACGTTCTTAGTTCACAACATTTATGCCAAAGTATTATTTGACTCTGGTGCAAACCAAAGTTTTATAAATACTTCATTCTGCCAAGCTCTTAATTTACCTTTAACCAATATTAGGCAGATTTTTACAGTTGAAACGGCAGACGGAAATTCAGTTAAAATAGATAAACTTTTGCAAGAAGAAAATATAGAACTTTTAGGACATAAATTCTCTGCAAAACTATTGCCGATGAAATTAGCTGAATTTGATGTTGTATTAGGAATGGATTGGTTACTAGCCAACCATGCTCGAATATTGTGTGATCAGAATTCCATAGAAATTCAATCATCCACCAGAGAAGTAATCAAGATTACAGGAGATAAACCACGTAAGCCCATGAAGTTCATATCAGTAATGAAAGTTGCTAATTATGAACGAAAACAAGGAATAGTATATATGATTTCAGTAATCCTTAGTACTAAGGGTAAAGAACTTAAGGAAATTCATGTAGTCTCAAAACATCCAGATATATTCCCAGAAGAATTACCGGGATTACCTCCAGATAGGGAAGTAGAATTTAGGATTCATCTAATTCCAGGAACTACACCGATAGTCAAGGCACCTTATCGGTTAGCACCCACATAAATGTTAGAACTGAAAAAGCAATTAGATGAATTACTAAGTAAAGGTTTCATACAACCTAGTTCATCTCCTTGGGGAGCCCCAGTATTATTTGTTAAGAAAAAGGATGGTTCAATGAGAATGTGTATCGATTATAGAGAATTAAATAAGATTACAATTAAGAATCGATATCCATTACCTAGGATTGATGATCTGTTTGATCAACTTCAAGGAGCTAGATATTTTTCTAAGATAGATTTACGCTCCGGATATCATCAATTAAAGGTACAAGAAGAAGACATACCTAAAACTGCTTTTAGAACTAGGTATGGTCATTATGAGTTTACAGTCATGCCCTTTGGGTTAACGAATGCACCTGCTGCATTCATGGACATGATGAATAGGATCTGTAAACCATATTTGGATAAATTTGTAATTGTTTTTATAGACGATATACTTATTTATTCCAAAAGTCATACAGAGCATTGTGAACACCTTCATGTACTCTTAACTTTGTTAAGAAAAGAAAAGCTTTATGCCAAATTCTCGAAGTGTGAATTTTGGTTAAAGGAAGTTCAATTCCTAGGACACATGGTGAATCACGAAGGTATTCACGTAGATCCTGCTAAGATAGAGGCAATTACCAAATGGAAGGTTCCACAAACAGCAATGGAAATTAGAAGTTTTATAGGTTTAGCTGGGTACTATAGACGGTTTATTAAGGATTTTTCCAAGTTCCATTAACTAAGCTAACCTGTAAAGCGGTTAAGTTTGAATGGGGACCAAAGCAAGAAGAAGCCTTTAGAATATTAAAGCAGAAATTAACAAATGCACCAATCTTAGCCTTACCAGAAGGAACTGAAGATTTTGAGGTATATTGTGATGCTTCAAAATTAGGATATGGATGTGTGCTTATGCAACGCAAAAAGGTGATTGCATATGCTTCACGACAATTGAAAAAGCACGAAGAAAATTATACGACTCATGATTTAGAATTAGGAGCCGTAATTTTTTCCCTTAAGATTTGGAGACATTATCTGTATGGAAGTAAATTTACTGTTTATACAGATCATAAAAGTTTAAGATATATATTTAGGCAAAACGAGTTAAACATGAGGCAAAGGAGATGGATGGAAATCCTAAGTGACTACGACTGTGATATTCAGTATCACGAAGGAAAGGCAAATGTAGTTGCAGATGCCTTAAGTCGTAAGTATTATGAGAAACAACGAAGGGTTCGTGCTCTCAGATTAAATCTACAAATAGATTTAATGGAACAATTGAAGAATGTTCAAACTACAGCAATCAAGGATGATGCTGAAGGAATGAAAGGACAAATAAAGGAATTAGAACAAGGAGCAGATGGAATTTGGAGATTCCACAAAAGTAGAATTTGGGTACCTAAGCAGGGAGACTTAAGACCTAAGATTTTAGAAGAAGCCCATAAATCTAGGTATACTATGCACCCAGGAAACAATAAGATGTACCAAGATTTAAGAAAGAACTTCTGGTGGATAGGAATGAAAAAGGATATAGCACGATATGTTTCTAAATGTCTCACTTGTTCATAAGTTAAGGCAGAACATCAGAAACCCTTAGGTCTACTACAACAATTAGAAATGCCTGTATGGAAATGGGAACTTATAACAATGGATTTTGTTACTAAGTTACACAAAACAAGAAAAGGTAATAATGTGATTTGGGTAATTGTGGATCGATTAACCAAATCAGCTCACTTTCTACCAATGAAAGAAACCTTTAGTATGGAAAGGTTGGCAAAATTGTATGTAGATGAAGTTGTATCCTTACATGGAGTTCCACTCTCCGTTGTTTCGGATAGGGATAGTCGTTTTACTTCTCATTTCTGGAAAAGTTTCCAGCAAGCTATGGGAACTCGACTCAATCTGAGTACTGCATATCATCCCCAAACAGACGGACAAAGTGAAAGGACGATCCAAACTCTAGAAGACATGCTCCGAGCATGTGTAATAGATTTTGGTGGAAATTGGGATGATCATTTACCATTAATTGAATTCTCCTATAACAATAGTTATCATTCAAGTATTGAAACCGCCCCATTTGAGGCACTATATGGAAGAAAGTGCAGAACTCGGATTTGTTGGGCAGAAATAGGAGAAAGTCAATTGTCAGGTCCTAAAATAGTGCAAGAGACGACTGATAAGATTACTCAAATCAAGGAAAGACTGAAGATGGCTCGTGATCGTCAGAAGAGTTATGCAGATAATCGACTCAAGCCACTTGAATTCCAAGTGGGAGACAAAGTACTATTAAAAGTTTCCCCTTGGAAAGGAGTTGTTCGATTCGGTAAGAAAGGAAAGCTAAGTCCAAGATATGTAGGACCATTTTCAGTGATCCAATGTATAGGACCAGTTGCTTATCGTTTACATCTACCAGAAGAATTATCTGGAGTACATGATGTATTTCATGTATCCAATCTCAAGAAATGCTTATCAGATGAATCACTGGTAGTACCTCTTCGAGATATAGAGGTAAACGAAAAGCTGAAATTTGTTGAGAAACCTCTTCAAATTTAGGATCAAAAGATCAAGTTTCTCAAACATAAACGACTAGTTTTAGTCAAAGTCAGATGGGATTCAAAGAGAGGAGCTGAATACACTTGGGAGCTGGAATCAGAAATGAAGCGAAAGTATCCTCACTTATTCCAGTAAATCTCGAGGATGAGATTTTTATTAAGGTGGGGAGAATGTAACAACTCTCATTAAAAGTTATATTTAATTAAATTGTCCAATAGGAAACCCTAATTGAGAAACCCAAGTGATTCTGTATAATCCCTAAAATTTTCAGAAAATTTGGAATCAGGATTAGGGCCCCAAAAACTAAGGGGGGTAAACCCTATTCGGTAATATCTTAACAGTTTGCTGTCAAAAATTCGAAATAACACGAAACCAACTCAGCAAGCCTACTGGGACACAAGGCTACCCTAGGGTAGATTGTTACCCCAGGCGAGTCTCGACAGAACCAGGGAGATCTTCCGCGACACGCGGGAGATGTCAATTTCAGGTATAAATACAGGGGCTTGGGACTTTATTTCTGGATTCAGTTCGACGTTAAAATTCTTTTCGTACACAAAATTAGACACTGTTTACTACAAAAACACACACTGATCACAAAGTGCTGCCACAATTCAGGGTAATAACTCGATCGCTGCTACGATTCAATGTCCGATCGATTAAACTATCCAATGGATGTTTAAGTGCTGCCCACATTAGGGTTTATGCTTTGTCATTCGTCGTTAAATCGATGGATGTTTAAGTATCGCACTTTGTCATTCGTTGTGAAGGTTTCAATCTCGTGAGTTATCGTAAGTGCTGTATTAAGTTACTAACCTAGTTTGTGTGCATGATTATTTAAACTAGGTTATCAAGGTTAATCAGTAGACTAAGCTTTGTTCATAATTAAATCTGCAATGTGAGTCATTCTCTTTTTATCAAATTACTTTCAAAAAGCATGTTTATTTTCAAAAGTTATAATTACAGGGATTAAGTCTTTGTAATCACCATATTACAGCCGGTATGTGGGGTTTTGTATACATTACTTGATAATCTTCACCATTGGACACCGAGTTAGCCAATGGGTGATATGACCATAGTCACAGAAACGAGTCGAGTGACAAATACCGAGGGTAGTTGGTTGATATCTGAAACATTGTAATTGCTCTTAATACTGTAAATGATAACAAATGTGTCGTTTTAGTAAATAGAATGATTCACTCAGTATTTCCCGCTGACAAAACCTTTTTCAAACATGTTTGAGGTGATCTGTTGTGATCCAGGAAAAGTGCCGTGAAGCACTATCAGCTTAAGGAAGTGGCTCAGTATAAAATAAAGAAACATGTTTTGGAAAATAAAAGATTTCTTCGTGAAATCTCAATATTGTAAATTACCGGGTTTTATCCCGAATTATGAAATAAAATAATCGGGAAATATTTCAGTTTTAAAAAGATCCTGAAGAAACTTTCGCTGTTATTTAAAAACCACGGGATTTCTGTCCCGCGGCTCCTGAAACGGGTCAAACCGGGTCGAGGGCTGTGACAGTCAACGTCTATCATCCCCAGACAATCTATTTTCGATTTCAAACTCACAATCGCTGATTTCATGTGTTTTGATCCTGAGCCCGCAACCGCTGACTCTGTGATTTTTTATGATTTATCGCTTTTTATGTGAACTTTTATGAGATTTATGTGGTTTTACATGTTTACATGTTTTGATTTTGGTGATTTATACGCTTTTCGCTATTCGCTTTGATCAACACACACAACTCGCACTGCACATCTATCTCAACAGGCTAAAAAATCGCTGCTACTGTCACACCCCGACCACGTAAAACAACAAGACGTGGCGGAAACGTCGGTGAGTGTTGTAACAGAATCATTGTTTCGTAACCATGGAATAAATAATTTTGTTTTATTGAATAAATGAACTCATTGTTTTAATACAATCAAATAAGTACAACTATGATCTTCCAAGTTTTAAAGTCGCTAAGGCACGAGTCCATCCTAAATGTAGCATGTATCAACAATCATCTCAAGACAGCACCTGAAACATGTGTAAAAATAGGTACGTCAGCATAAAAATGCCTGTGAAATACATAGGTTTTGTAAATATAGGATTCATGACTTATAAGTTTAGAAAAAGTTGTTTAACAAAAGTCAGTCATGATCCTTGTAAAATGTTTTGTTTTATAAATCATTCGAAAAGTGATGAGAAAGTAGATGATACGTAAAAGAGTAATGTAAGGTTAAATGAATAACCAAGTAAAAATGAGTTTGTATAAGATAAGTTGTTGTAAAACAATGTCTTATGAAAAGTATGTTATTTATATAAGATGTTATATGACTTAAATTGAAATGATTCAAATAACGCTACGATATGTAATACCATACAAACACTTATATATAGGAAGTACTAGCGGCGTATCCACCATGCTTGTATCATATTACGCACGCCTCGTTACTTAAGTTAGTTACTCAAACCAAACCACCAATATAGAATGTTCATGTTTAAACCAATAGTCCAGTGTTATTGTATAACCCAAGTTAAATGTAAACCATGTAATGTGTAAACAAAAGTTATGTATGGTAAGTAAAATGAGATTACTTAAACCACAAGTAAAAATGTACAAAACAAAGTGTTTGAATAAATCAAAAGTTATGCTTTGTAAAATAATGTAAGGTTAAACGAATAACCTTATAGTAGCATATTAAAAGTATACTTTGGATTTGTAAATAACATATTAAACTATGTTTTGGTTTCATAAATAACATATCAAAATATGCTTTGGGTTTTATAAATAACATATCAAAATATGTTTTGGTTTGTTAATAAAATATATATGATGGTTCTGTACAATACCACACATGAGAGTATATCAAACTATACTTTTGGGAGTATATCAAAATATACAATAAAAGTGTGATTTAAGAATTCATTCAGACCTAGTGCATCAAACTAAACCTTTGAGACTATAGGAATACCACAAAGGCAATCCCTATTTGGATGGAGAAACAAATCGGTTTCCGACATTCCATGACAACAGGAATGGGGTGTCTAGTCCTATAGCGCTATATCATACTACCAATCGGTCTGGTGAACATAAAATAAGTACAATTCAACATTTTATTTTATGTTCTTTGAGAAATCAGTGTTTAAACCATAGATAGTCATTTAGTTTGTCAAATGATAAGTAATCACATGTATAATCAATTATACTTTGAAATCGTGAAACTAACATATAGGTACACATGCTTCACCCCAAAACGGTTGAAAACAGTAAAAGAGGGGACTATGTACTCACTTGAGATTGCTCAGTAGTCCTTGAGTAACAACCAAACAATGCTAGACATCACGGAAATCAAACGGCACCTAATATAGGTAACTAGGTTAATAAACCGGACCTAAATCAGAGGATCGGATAGAATGAGGGCTCGTAAACCAAATGAGTATGGTGACTCATGTAATATGGTTTAACAAATCCTACATACTAAAATGAAACCTAACCTAAGTGCTTTTGACCCGTTATGACCCGTTTAGGTAGCTTATGCTACTTTAACGCGTCGTTCGCGTAAAACGCGTTCGGAACGCTTAACTAGTCCTATGACAAGTAATATATGCCTTAACATGTCTAATATTGTTGCCAAATCAGTTTAGATACCAAAAGTTACGTTACATATGCTTAAAATGAATTTTGGCGTAAAAAGGGCATTTTGGTCATTTACCTAAGGCATATAAACTACCTATCATACAACTAGCTAAACATCGTGACCATAAGGTATAACCTCGGAAGGTTATTCCCTACATACTATGGTCACCTAATGTGTTTGGTCGGATCCTAATGATCGACCAAACGGGTCGGGTTCGAAAGTATAAGCGATTGTTTAGATCGCTTACCTTACGACCCTATCTAAGCACTAAACTAAAAGTGACGAGCTAAGCATGTTAAAACATGCTTAACTAAGTTTACAAAACAAGTTTGGTATCAAAACAAATGGTTTTGACACCTAAAAGTAGTTTGGTTACAAAATACGCGTAAATGCGCATTTTGGCCAAAACTATGACTCGTCACTGAGCCTAGATAACGTGGTAATTAGTAGGTATAGTCACTAAGGACTACAACCATCGTGATTACGCTCACGTTATGAAGTTCAAACGAACTTCGCATTGACCATAAGCTGGTCAATGCAGAAAGTCAAACAAAGTTTGACTTTAACGCTAAAAGAATAAAAGAACGAAGGAACACTTACAAAGGGTCCAAGAATGGAAGGTTTGAATCCAAATACTCTCAGGTATGAAGTGTTAAACACCACAACTTAGAGAGCAAATTCAGATTTGAAAGGTGTGGGTTTTTGGGGTTGAATGGGTTGGGTATTTATAGGAATGTTGGAACCGTTAGGATCGTGTATCAAATAACGTTCTTTGATCTTAACCCTACATTTGTTGAAACCTTATGGTAACTCAAAATGGCCCCTCATGAGCAGGAAAGGGCAAATGTGGGTGAGTTTTGAGTGGTTAACAGCTGTTAAAACAGATTAATCTGATCTGGGAAGCTGACACAGGCCGCGTAAGGGGGCACACAACACTCACGCGGGCCGCCTGGCCCTTCTGGTCAGAAGCAAGTTTCAGCAAATGTCAGTTTTGGTCCCTGTTATGCATTAAGGCCATTTCCGACACGTTTAAGGCCCGTTAAGCCAACGTTGAGGCCCTAAAATGATACCTAAACATTGTGGACATGAAGCATGCTCAAAAATATGCCAGATGTTGGTTCGTTTGGCCGTACAATCGCGATGTTCGCTTAATTACGACGGAATGTTCATAAGCGCGAAAAACGATCCAAATTGCGTGACGAATGGATTTTTCTCATGCCAAACACTAAAATAAAATATTTTAGTGCTTACACAAATTTTTGGATGTCCGGATGTATTCAGAAGGCAAGTTATGCGCGAAAATGCAAACTTGTGCACTTTTTGACGCTTTTAGTCCCTGAATGACCCAAAAGTTTATTTTAGCATACCGAACCCCTCAAAGCCTATTTCTAAGCTATGTAAAGGATATTTATGGTATGTTTAACTTATGGTCATGTTCCGGAATGTCTGTTCTAGTACGAATCATCATACTTTCGTAGTTTGTCGAATTTAGTCCCTGTAAGCGAATTCTACTTGATTTCGGCATACCAAACCTTCCAAAACTTATTTCTAAGTTATGTAAAGGTTATTTAAGGTATGTTAAACCTATTTCACTATTCCGGAGTGTTCGTTGCATTAAACTGGTTATATTTACGCATCAGTGCGCGTATAACCTTCTAGAAAGCGATTTAAGGCTTGGAATTGAACAAGAATTGATATGTGCAAATGATACACATGTTTATACAAACCCCAAGTATGAAATACATTATTTCATTGGTTTGGTATTTGTTTGATGGTTGAAGTGACACAGGTGTCACAGCTACTTTGTGGGTAATCGCTTGCTATGTTACTCGCTTATGCTATACTACTCGCTATGCTACTCGCTGTATACTCGCTAATCGCAATCGTTATTCTCAAATACGCGGACTTTGAATAATAGGTGAATACGTGCAATATATGTAGGTGAATACGTGCAGAATATAGCGTGATTTCTGTGAATTATGTGCCTTTGCCCTTATGTGTTTCCGTGCTCTACGTGCTTATGTGTTTCTGTGGTTATGTGCCTACGTGTATATGTGCTTATGTGATTGAACGTGTTCCTGAGCTTTATTAATTAGTGGTAGTGCGTGTGAGGTGAGATTCGATTATATAGTGTTTGAGTCCTATGGCGATGTCTGTTACAGACAATGTCGTCATTTGGATCCCGTCACTATCGCGCTGCACGCCGCAATCATGAGGATAAACGCATCGCTGCCCTCGTCGCTAAGAAAATGGCGAAAGTTATCCCCCAGATCGTCAGTGAGCTGAATGAAAACACCAGTAAGTCCTCTGAGGAATCAAGGACTGACTCGCCTAAGGGTACCTTCAGCTTTAAGCAGTTCAAAGCCTGCAAACCGAAATAATTTACAGGCGAAGATGGACCTACCGCTATGTTCCAATGGTTCGATTCGATCGAGGTCACGCTCCTTCAGAGCGGATGTCCGGAACACCTACGCACTGTCAATGCTACCGGCGTCTTCCAGTCCAGGGCTCTGGAGTGGTGGACAGCCGAAAGGAAAAAGCGTGGGAATGATGCAGCCTTTGGGCTCACCTGCGAGGAGTTAAAAGACCTCATGATGAAGGAATTTTGCCCACCTCACGAGCTTCAAAAGTTGGAGAATGAGTTCTAGCATATCAAGCAAGACGGTGGAAATAACGCCAGTCTTACTGCGTGATTCAAATAGCTGAGTATCATCTGCCCAGGTCAGGTGGCAACACCTGACATGACGATCAAGAACTATATCCGAGCTCTACCGGATTATGTTGCTAACTTCGTGCATGCCACGAAGACAACAACAATTGAAGAAACCTACCTACTCGCTGCTAAGATAAACGACAAGCGAGTTCTCGCTGGGTACTTTAAGAACACTCCAAAGAGCCTTCATCAAGCAATCACCGCTCCCACCGCTAAAACCACCGCCGCACCACAATCATCAAAGTCCTCCCGCCGCAAGAGAAAGAACAACAACAACAACAGTAGCAAGAATTGTGTTGTCACTGTCGCCGCTCCACTTTAAGTTGTACCTGCTTAACCGCAACCGCAACCCCAACACCGCCAAGTAGCGGCACCAGTCACCAACGTACCGTTGGCCAAGCGTGCATATACTGGTCTTCACCCGGCTTGTCCTACCTGTACTTATCATCATCCCGTGGGGATTGCTTGTAGATTCTGTGTTCACTGCAAGATGTACGGCCACTTTACTGCTAATTGTCGTACTGGTCCACATCAAGCTCCAGCTCCAGCACAAGGTCAAGCTCCTGCTCAATAAGCTCTCCTTACTGCTCCTCAAGGCCAACTAGCAGCTCCTACACCTGCGGTCCATGCTAGAGCTTGCTTTGCTTGTGCTAATCCCAACCACTTTGCAAACATGTGCCCCAACAGAGTGTTGAAGCAAGAGCCACAACAGCAGTAGCAGCAGCCAGCAGCCCGCTGACGTACTTTCAACATCAATGTCCGCCAGGCCCAAGCAGATAACAATGTGGTTAATGGTACGTTCCTCGTAAATGGTATATATGCCTCATGTTTAATTGATACTAGTGTAGATAACTGTTTTGTGTCGTTAGAAATAGAAAAGCTCCTTAATCGTAAGCGCGCCCATCTCCCCTCGACGTTCGATGTTGAAGTTGCCACTATAAGAACCGTTACCTTTCGTTCTATCCTACGTGATTGTACTCTTGAACTCAACAATCACATCTTTCCTATCGACCTCATTCCGATGCAGCTTGGTAGTTTTGATATAATGGTATGCATGGATTTTCTCCGTGAAAATCGTGCTGAAGTTGTTTGCTTTGATAAAATGATTCATTTCTCGCTCGCTAATGGAGATCAACTGTGTGTCTATGGTGAAGTTGCATCGAAGAATCTCAAACTCATGTCGTGTGTCCAAGCGAGCAAGTATCTCCGCAAGGAATACAAAGCTTTCTTAGCACACATCGTAGTAGCGGAGGAAACGGAAAATAAGGCAATTGACAAGGTGCATGTGGTTCATGATTTTCCTAAAGTCTTTCCTGATGATTTACCTAGTTTACCCCCCGAGTCGTGATATTGATTTCCGTATCGACCTCATTCCTGGAGCCAACCCTGTTGCTAAATCTCCTTATCGCCTCGCTCCGTCCGAGATACGCGAACTCTCGAGTCAACTACATGAATTACTTGACAAAGGCTTCATTCGCCCTAGCTCCACTCCTTGGGGCACACCAGTTCTTTTCGTCAAAAAGAAGGACGGGTCGTTCCGGATGTGCATCGACTATAGGGAGTTGAATAAGCTGCCTATCAAGAATCGATATCCTCTGCCCTTAATCGATGATTTGTTTGATCAATTGCAAGGTGCTACATGCTTCTCGAAGATCGATTTATGCTTTGGCTATCACCAGTTACGTATTCAGGAGGAAGATATACCGAAAACCGCTTTCCGAACCCGATACGACCATTTTGAATTCGTCGTAATGCCCTTTGGTTTAACCAACGCACCCGTGGTTTTCATGGATTTGATGAATCGCGTGTGCAAACCATTTCTGGACCGTTTCGTAATCGTGTTCATCGATGATATCCTTATCTATTCGAATTCGAAAGCCGAACACGCGCAACATCTACGTTTGGTTCTTGAGTTACTCCAAGGGAATCGACTCTACGCCAAGTTCTCCAAGTGTGAATTTTGGCTGGAGGAGGTTCAATTCCTCGGTCACATCATCATTAGTCAAGGTATACACGTTGATCCCGCGAAGATCGAAGTTGTTAAGAGTTGGGTTACTCCAAAATCACCATCTGATGTTCGTTCGTTCCTCGGATTGGTGAGCTATTACCGTCGATTCATCGCTGACTTTTTGAAAATCGTTGTCTCGCTTACTTCTTTGACGCATAAAGACAACCCGTTTGTTTGGGGAACCGAACAAGAGACTGCCTTTCAAACCCTCAAGCATATGATCTGCAATGCTCCTATCCTCGCTCTACCCGACGGAAACGATGACTTCGTTGTCTATTGTGATGCCTCAAACCTTGACCTTGGTTCTGTCCTCATGCAACGGGATAAGGTTATCGCTTACGCCTCTCATCAGCTCAAGATCCACGAGAAGAACTATACAACCCATGACCTCGAACTAGGCGCAGTTTTTTTTTGCGTTGAAGATTTGGCGACACTACCTTTATGGTACCAAGTGTACGGTCTTCACCAACCATAAGAGCCTACAACACATCCTCAACTAGAAAGAACTGAATATGCGTCAACGCCGATGGGTTGAACTTCTCAACGATTATGACTGTGAGGTTCGTTATCATCCTAGAAAAGCAAATGTTGTGGCCGATGCTCTAAGCAGACGAAGCTATGTGTATAGCATTCGTGACACTCATGCCCAACACGACCTCGAAGCCTTGATTCGTGACGCTCAGCATGCCTGCTTCGTTGAAGATACCATGCGAGAGGAAATGAAAAAGTGTGGAGCTGATTCATACTTTGTCACCAAATCGAACGGTATCTATTACTATCTAGATCCCATCTGGATTCCAAGTCGCAATAACCTTCGAGATATATTGTTGACTGAAGCGCACAAGTCTCGATATTCTATTCACCCTGGTGCCAACAAGTTGTACCATGACCTTCGTCTACGGTATTGGTGGCCTGGGATGAAGAAGGATATCGCTATCTATGTTTCGAAGTGCCTGACTTGTTCGAAAGTTAAGGCCGAGCAACAAAGAACCTCTGGCTTACTTGTGCAACCCGAGATCCCGATGTGGAAATGGGAAAGCAAAGCCATGGACTTTATTACGAAACTTCCGCGTACACCTTCAGGTCACGATAGCATCTGGGTTATCATTGACCGTTTGACTAAATCTGCTCATTTTCTGTCGATACGGGAAGACTACAAGGTAGAACGATTAGCTCGAATCTACGCCGACGAAATCATCTGTCGACACGGGACGCCTCGTGACATCATCTCTTACCGCGATGGTCGGTTTACCTCGCGTCTTTGGGAAACGTTTCAATCTGCTCTCGGTACTACGCTAAATCTAAGTACCGCATTTCATCCCCAAACCGACGGTCAGACTGAAAGAACGATTCGTACCCTTGAACACATACTTTGCTCGTGTGTCATAGATTTCAGTGGTAATTGGGACGCGTACTTAACTTTGGTCGAATTCTCGTACAATAACAGTTATCATTCTAGCATTCAAATGGCACCATTTGAGGCATTATACGGAAGAAAATGTCGATCGCCGATTATGTGGCATGAGATCGGAGTTGCGCAAATAACCGGTCCTGAGCTGCTACAAGAAACAACTGAAAAGATCCTCCAAATTCAAGACAATCTGTTGAAAGCTCAGAGTCATCAAAAAAGTTACGCCGATAGATGCTGCAAGCCCCATGAATTTGACATTGGCGATCACGTACTCCTAAAGGTTTCACCTTGGAAGGGGTGATCAGATTCGGCAAGAAAGGGAAACTCGCACCTCGATATGTTGGACCCTTTAAAATTATGGAAAGGATTGGGAATGTGGCCTACAGACTCGAACTACCGGAGGAACTTAGCAACGTTCACCCGACTTTCCATGTTTCGAACCTCAAAAAGTGCCTTGCTGAGCAGAATTTACAAGTGCCACTTGAGGATCTACAAGTGGACGAGTCAAAGTCAAAGTCAAAGGAAGAAAAGATTGCTAATTGCGATCTGTCACTCCTTGCCTAACTAGTGAATGTACATCTTGACTTGTAATTGAATCTTTTATTTGTTTTGCTTTAGTTGTATTATGTGGAGTATCTATAATAATCGAGGTTTAATCGATGTTTATCGCTACTCTATTTATCTCTTTATCGCTAATCATGTAGCAATCGCATTCGCGACTTGACTTATAGGTTTTATATATTGTTTTACATGTGTGTGCTATTTATGTGTTAACTGTGCATGTTTACTTTATGTTGTGGTGATTAGTCAAAACGCAATCGCAACTCTATCGCAACGCAATCTAAATCGCAAACGTTAAACGCAAGTTATTTATGTTGATTATATGTTAGATATAGTATTTGTGTAACTATTATTAATCTATCACATCGCTTAATCAACACTCGCTCAAACCTCATCGCAACGCTCAACACGCGAAATGAAACGTCAAAACCTAACTCACCGGACCACTTCGATCGAATGACCATTCAATCGAATGGTCATCCGTACGGATGACCATCCGATCGGATGGCCATCCGATCGGAGTGACATCCGATCCAACACTTGTGCTCCTCTTTCCTCTTTTGGCAACCTATAAATACCCATGTCACATCACAAACAGTGATGTGACAGCTCTCTCTTCCGACCAGTGTGCTCAAGCTCCCTTTTCTCTCGATTTCTCACGTTTCTTATAAGTTTTCAACTCAAATCTTGTACATCCATCATCTGCACGTACTTCTTCATCACTTTAACCTTTGAATCTTAACTTTTAACCGTGAAATCAGTGGATTTGAGGTGTTCTAGGGTGATGTCATCATGGAGTTCTTATAAACTTCAAGTTTTGGCCTCATTCCACCAAGAACAACTCAGATCTAAGAGATTTCCACATGATTGAACACTAATTTCACCTAGATCTAAACACTTTCAAGGTTAAAAGGATTGAAAGATGTTTTTCTAACTTTCTTTCGACTCTTTTACACTCAATGCACTCAAAACCGATAGAATCGGAGCTCGTTCAGGCCTTCTACTCATTCTTAGTGAGGTGTCGGTCCAAGATCTGATTCCTATCAACGAGATAACCGATTCACGGGTTGAACAAGAACAACTGTCAAGAACAGTGGGGTGATTCCCACTTCGGTCGAATGACTTGGACTTGACGAGGTTTTGTTGTTTAACACGTTGTCATACCGTCTCGATCAACTTAACAAATTTTTTCAAGTTTTAGAATGATCAGACCGTTGGATGGATTGTCGTCTGATCGGATTGCCACCCGATCGAACGATAATCCGATTGGATTGCACTTGTTTTCAACACTTAACAATTTTCATAAATTTCAATGATCATCAGTTTCTAACGGATTGCCATTCGATAGGAAGACCATCCGATCGAATGAATATCCTGCTGTGAACTTGTTCTCAACTGAAATGTCTCACTGATCGGATCGCTATCCTATTGAATGTCCATCCGATCGGATGACCGTTCGATCGAACAACCTGAAAGGTAGAGATACTTCTCTGATTTTAAAATGCTACAACGAAAACTTCAAAGCCATCATACACAAACACATCCATCCTAAACGAATGTCAATCTGACCGAATGGCCATTCGATCGGATGACCATCCTAACGGATTGACATCCAATCGAATGACCATCCGTTCGGATTGTCACACCCGCTCATAGCGGAAACGCAAGGTGTGATCTGTCTGGTTTTCATTGCATAAATATCGATGTACATGAACAAACTATATGAATAAAACATACTCCATTGCCATTACATAGTGTTTCAAAAGATTACAACATAAGTTTAGTATGTCGGTTACAAACCATTAACATGAAAACAAAGCGTTATTGTTTCATACATTAACTTGAAATAAACTACAAAGGTTTAAACCATCATATTTCCGCAAAGAGGCGGAATATAATAGTTAAACCCTTCAAAAGATGGCATGGAGTTCCTGTACTTGTTATCTTGACTGGGAAATCCGACATGGTCCTTTAATTCCCTGAAATACATGTTAAGTTTGGAAAACATCAACAAAAGTTGGTGAATTCATGCAATTTAGTTGTAAACGATGTATGAAAAATGTGAGTTGTAGTATGTAAAGCGTCAATGAAATCGTTGATCATTAATGTTTTGCAAGGACATTAATATGTGTGACGAAATAGGAAACAAACCAACCCTAGACGATTTTATGCCGATTCCTATCGACTGGGACACAAACGCACTCTTCTGTATGGGTCCACGACCAAGAGTGGGGCTCGCCAAAACCCAATAGATCTAGTTCTTTGTTCCTTGGTCCAAACTGGATTAATGGTGCTTATAGTATGGCCCTAATTCGCACATGATCTATGGTGTTTCATTACCTAACTTTAACATACTATGAACATGTATTTTCCCCGATAGTTGTAAAGTTGTAAAACATTTAAATGAACAGGGGAACATGAACTCACTGTATCGCGTCCTGAAAATAGATGAAAATAAGATCTCACGTGCGGTCGTCCTGAAAAGCGTGGCGACCTACAAATGTTCTTATTTTTGTTAGACACTTCGGTCTTTGAAAAGAACTTGAGTACAAGTCTTGTGTCTTCAATATGTGTAAGACTTGTATGTCTTTACTGTTCGTTAACTGTGTATTCGATGTATGAGTTGTTCAAATGTTCGTTAACTGTGTATTCGATGAATGAGTTGTTCAAATATTCGTTAACTGTGTATTCGATGAATGAGTTGTATAGTCGGATCTCGTCCGCTGAATCTCGTGTCTTATGTGTATCCGTTGTATAGTTATGTTCACAAAAATGGTATCATTGGGCCGAGCCCATGTTTTCAAGTTATTGGGCTTAAATAGTGCTGGGCCTTAAATAGTGTTGGGCCTCAATAGTGTTGGGCCTCAAATAGTGTTGGGCCTCAAATAGTGTTGGGCCTCAAATAGTGTTGGGCCTCAAATAGTGTTGGGCTTGAATAGTGTTGGGCTTGAATAGTGTTGGGCTTGAATAGTGTTGGGCTTGAATAGTGTTGGGCTTGAATAGTGTTGGGCTTTGGCCCATATGTTTGGTGTTTGGGCTTAGCCCACTAATTTATGTTAAGCCCATTATGAAAAATAAGCCCATTTGTAAAACAATAGCCCATTACTTAAACTAGCCCATTTGTTATAAAAATAGCCCATTACTTAAACTAGCCCATTTGTTATAAAAATAGTCCACACGCGGTTCATTAAATCCATGAAGACCGCCGGTGCGTTCGTTAAACCAAAAGGCATAACGAGAAACTCATAATGACCGTAACGAGTCTGAAAAGCCGTTTTCGGTATGCTTTCTTCTTGAACTCGTAACTGATGATACCCCGATCGTAAGTCTATATTTGAATAAAAACTCGACCCTTGAAGTTGATCGAATAAGCCGTCAATCCTCGGTAGTGGATACCGATTCTTGATGGTGAGTTTATTCAACTCTCTGTAGTCGATACACATTCTGAATGTCCCGTCCTTCTTTTTCACAAAAAGAACTGGAGCTCCCCAAGGCGAGAAACTCGGTCTGATGAATCCCTTATCCAACAACTCTTGAAGTTGTGTGGACAATTCCTGCATTTCAGAAGGTGCTAATCGATATGGAGATTTAGCTACAGGTGCGGCTCCTGGTACCAAGTCGATGTGAAATTCGACTTGTCGATAAGGCGGTAGTCCTGGCAAGTCTTCAGGAAAGACTTCAGGAAATTCTTTTACTACCGGAATATCTATCAACTTCGGCCCATCGGCCTTCTTGTCTACTACATGTGCTAGAAAGGCAATATAACCTTTCCGTAAGTATTTCTGTGCTTTCATGCAATTGATGATCCACAATGGGGTGTCACGCTTCTCTCCATGTATAACAAGTGTCTCTTTGTTCGGTAGTGGTAGGCGAATGATCTTCTCGTGGCAAACAACTTCGGCTCGATTGTTGGATAGCCAATCCATGCCAACCACTACGTCGAAACTACCCAATTCGACGGGTAAGAGATCGATATTGAATTTTTGTTCACCAAGTTCTAAGGTACACTCCTTAACAACTTCTCCCGTCTCTATTAGTCTACCGTTAGCCAATTCTATAGAATATGGAACATCTAGTTTACTAGGTTCCAAGCGCAGAATATTTTTAAATTCTATAGAGATAAAACTAAAATCGGCTCCGGTATCAAATAATATGGATGCGAAATGATCATTGAGGAGAAACGTACCAGTGACCACATTAGGGTCTTGGCGCGCATCCTTGGCTCCAATCACAAAAGATCGACCACGAGCTTGAATTTCTTTAGGACAGTCTTTCTTGTAGTGATCTTTGCTTCCGCATCCAAAACATCCTTGATTACGACCATTCCCGTTTCCATTCTTGTTACCAAATCCACTTCCCGATCCAGTATTATTTCCCGTTCCCCAACATGACTCGGTACGGTGGCCAAGCTTGCCACACTTATCACACTTGACAACCCGACAATCACCCACGTGATGAAATTTGCATCGTTCACACCTAGGTAAAGTACCAGCGTACTTCTTAGGACCAGTGTCGTTTGTGGCTACAAACACCCTTGAATCCTTTTGCGGGTTATTCTGTCGCCTGTTGTTGTTGTTGTTGTTGTTGCTGGGGTTATTGTTATTGTTGTTGTAGTTGTTGTTACTGTTGTTGTTGTTATTACGGGTTCCCCTCTTGAAATTCGAGTAATTCCTCTTCCCACGGTTGGAAGACTCAACATGTGTTTCCTTCTTGTCATCACCTTTCTCAGTGAATATCTTCATCCTGACCCCGTCTTCAGTAAGACTCACGGCTATAGTCACAGCCTGAGTAATGGTCGTGGGTTTAGCTGCAGTAACCAGACTTCGAATCTTGTCAGAAAGTCCCCAGATGTAGCGTTCGATACGCTTGTACTCTGGTGTTACAAGATAAGGAATTACACGGGACAGATCGTGAAATCTTTGAGTATATCCCGTGATATCAGCTCCGACCATGGTAAGGTTCCAAAACTCGTTCTCCAACTTCTGGAGTTCAGCACGAGAACAGTATTTATCCCTCATACGTTCCTTCAGTTCCTCCCAAGTTAACGCATAAGCAGCGTTTTCACCCAAAGTTTGCACTTGTAAGTTCCACCATGTAAGAGCCTCGTTGAGAAACAAGCCAGTAACGAAAGTGACTTGCTGATTAGCGGAACATCTGCTCATTCTTATTGTGGAATCCGTTTTCTCCGTCCATCTCACATAAGCCACAGCACCGCCTGTGCCATCATAGTTAAGCGGCTTGCAGTCTAGAAACTGCTTGAATGTGCACCCTGAAATTGGACAACGGATTTTGAATGAGTAAACAGTGAATCGCACGAATAGATTAAGAAAGAAATTTGGTAAGTTGTAACAAAACAGCTAAATGTTACCCGTATTATTGGTTCCACCTGAAGTACCACCTGGACCCTGGCCTCCTGATCCGCCGGTGCCTCCACTTTGTTCGACACGGGATGCCTCATACAGTGCGATAGCTTGAGCGATTCTCTGTTCTATAAGTGCATTCAGTTCCGCCTCGGTCGTAGGCATTGGTGGAGGTGGGGGTGGATTAGTCCGTGAACGTAAGATTCTCCTCGGTGGCATGATTCTTCCAAAGGAGAAATAGGATAAAGATTAGACGTTGATTTGGTTTGTAAAAAAAAAATATATCCATAACATTAATAGCAATATCACCACCAAACATATAATGCGAGTAAATAAGTTAATATAAACGATAAGATATGTCCAACCAGACCACTCAGATGCATTTAATAGATAACACCAAGTTTTTCATATATATAGTCAACCGGTTACATAATCGTTTGAAAGGAACAAAAATAGACTCGGGCCACATAACCCGGTCATACAAGTCTAGTACAACAAAAGAGATAATAAGATCTTCCTTCCAACGGTGTGATCTGCTGTATGTCGGTTGTCTTCAAACTTGGTGGAGCGTCAATATGTACACAAAAACGGATATAGATACCCATCCCAAAAGCACGATACCTGCAAACATAGTCTATGGTGGGGGAAATACCGGTGGTGGAATAGGGAATAATAACCTGCGAACATCAGAAACCCTACCCTCCAAATCAAGCACCAAATGGTGAAGGAACACACTCTGCTGCTCGAGCGCCAGAACACGGGCAGGTAGATCCACTGGTGGTATATCCACTGGTGGCATCTGCGGTGGTAGTGGGGGTAAAGGTGGTGACCCTGGTGGTAGTGGTGGAGCATGAAGTACCATACCAATGAGGTGAGTAAGCTCATCCTCGAGTTCGCTAACTCGACGTATAACAAAGTCTATCTGATGCTCAAGTGTCTGAACACGAGCACATAACTCGATAGTAGCAGCTGGGTCATGCACTGGGTGACATGGATCGGTAATGGGCATATCATGTGGGTATAGATCCATGTCCCCGGGTGGTACATGGGCGTGTCCTGAGGGTCCTGCCTCGTTAGTATGGTCTACATGTGGTAGAATAGGAGCAACATGATCATGTGCAGGGACAACTGGCTCATCAGGTATGACATCATCCAGCTCAATGTCTCCATTGCGCTGTAGGCCAATGGCCTGCAGTGCGGATGAAGTAACAGATGCGTAAGAAGAAGCATCTGAATCAGTATCGGAGTCAGAAGAAATGACAATAACCGGGACTACCGGTGCAGCGACCTCCAAAATAACCAAATCATGAACATCCCCGTCTCCCAACTCGTCATCCAAATGCTCCACGGGAATCACAGGAACTACAGCGTCGTCCTCTTCGTCGAGGTCGTCAATGAAATGCATAATGGCAAGAGGAAGGACATCCAAGGGTATAACCTCTATCACATGTTCACCCGCTGGGTGACCTAGAATAACCATCTCGTTGAGTAGAGGGGGCACATCTAGCACATCATCATCAATGATGTCTCCTAACATGTCAGCGTCGATAATGTCACCACCAATCGCGAATGGCTGAAAGTCATCCAAATCATCGTCAGATGCCGACTCGCTGTCGGACGTAATGACCTGGACTGCCGGTACATACTCGTCGGAGGAGGATAGCTCCATCGGGTCTACGTCGTCATATATGTTGCTTCCTTCAGAGGAAGACATGATATCCTGAGAAATAAGTTGTTCGACATGTATGAGCATTTGTTATTTTACATATATACACGAAATGTATTTTTCACATAAGGTTCATTTTAAGTTATCCTACTTGAGTTGTGTGGATTAACTTAAAGTTGCATGTCTACCATTTAGATGACTAAGACACTAATGTCCTTGCTTGATTTGTATTAGATGAATTCTTGTTGAAAATGGACCATGAAAAATGTTTATGCAAATGAAAACATGTGTTTGTGTTTAGATGGTTTTCATGAGAGATCCCTAGTGATTGTAGACTTAGACTCAATAAAGAATCCTGGTTCACTACAATCGATGCTCTGATACCAAGCTGTCACACCCGCTCATAGCGGAAACGCAAGGTGTGATCTGTCTGGTTTTCATTGCATAAATATCGATGTACATGAACAAACTATATGAATAAAACATACTCCATTGCCATTACATAGTGTTTCAAAAGATTACAACATAAGTTTAGTATGTCGGTTACAAACCATTAACATGAAAACAAAGCGTTATTGTTTCATACATTAACTTGAAATAAACTACAAAGGTTTAAACCATCATATTTCCGCAAAGAGGCGGAATATAATAGTTAAACCCTTCAAAAGATGGCATGGAGTTCCTGTACTTGTTATCTTGACTGGGAAATCCGACATGGTCCTTTAATTCCCTGAAATACATGTTAAGTTTGGAAAACATCAACAAAAGTTGGTGAATTCATGCAATTTAGTTGTAAACGATGTATGAAAAATGTGAGTTGTAGTATGTAAAGCGTCAATGAAATCGTTGATCATTAATGTTTTGCAAGGACATTAATATGTGTGACGAAATAGGAAGCAAACCAACCCTAGACGATTTTATGCCAATTCCTATCGACTGGGACACAAACGCACTCTTCTGTATGGGTCCACGACCAAGAGTGGGGCTCGCCAAAACCCAATAGATCTAGTCCTTTGTTCCTTGGTCCAAACTGGATTAATGGTGCTTATAGTATGGCCCTAATTCGCACATGATCTATGGTGTTTCATTACCTAACTTTAACATACTATGAACATGTATTTTCCCCGATAGTTGTAAAGTTGTAAAACATTTAAATGAACAGGGGAACATGAACTCACTGTATCGCGTCCTGAAAATAGATGAAAATAAGATCTCACGTGCGGTCGTCCTGAATAGCGTGGCGACCTACAAATGTTCTTATTTTTGTTAGACACTTCGGTCTTTGAAAAGAACTTGAGTACAAGTCTTGTGTCTTCAATATGTGTAAGACTTGTATGTCTTTACTGTTCGTTAATTGTGTATTCGATGTATGAGTTGTTCAAATGTTCGTTAACTGTGTATTCGATGAATGAGTTGTTCAAATGTTCGTTAACTGTGTATTCGATGAATGAGTTGTATAGTCGGATCTCGTCCGCTGAATCTCGTGTCTTATGTGTATCCGTTGTATAGTTGTGTTCACAAAAATGGTATCATTGGGCCGAGCCCATGTTTTCAAGTTAATGGGCTTAAATAGTGCTGGGCCTTAAATAGTGTTGGGCCTCAATAGTGTTGGGCCTCAAATAGTGTTGGGCCTCAAATAGTGTTGGGCCTCAAATAGTGTTGGGCCTCAAATAGTGTTGGGCTTGAATAGTGTTGGGGTTGAATAGTGTTGGGCTTGAATAGTGTTGGGCTTGAATAGTGTTGGGCTTGAATAGTGTTGGGCTTGAATAGTGTTGGGCTTTGGCCCATATGTTTGGTGTTTGGGCTTAGCCCACTAATTTATGTTAAGCCCATTATGAAAAATAAGCACATTTGTAAAACAATAGCCCATTACTTAAACTAGCCCATTTGTTATAAAAATAGTCCATTACTTAAACTAGCCCATTTGTTATAAAAATAGTCCACTAGTACATGTAAGCCTTTCATTTTTATAAAAACCCCTTTTTATAAAAATTTACTAAGTATAGATGTTAGTAATAAAAACATACTAGTTTTTATAAGTTTCTAAACATCCGAAATTTGTTTTCGATGACATATTTATATTTCGTGTCGAAAGGTCGTCTAAACGTCGTAGTAACTCCTCGGATTGGTGACTCTATTAAGGATTCGTCCGTTGTCCGTTTTGACCATAATTGGTGTCCGATTATTAGAATCGTCCGTAACTCGTTTTAGGGCGTAATTATGTGAAGTCTCGTAGGACTTTTGTTATAACGTGTTTTGAGTTTAAAGGTGACATGAGATTCAAGTTCCTACAATGATATATATAACTAATACACCAAGTAATATATCACACAAAAATTGTTAAAGTAACCAAATATATATTTTCTAAGAAAAATATATATTTTTCTTGTCTTTTATTTTATAAACCCTTCTTTAATAACCTTTATAAATCTTGTAGAGATTTACCCAAAAATGTTGTTATTTTATAAAATAAAGTTTTTATAAAAATTGGCCATATAACCTTTGTATTTTTATCTTAACCATGTTTCATTAAACATATCCTTTTCTTTATTAAATCAACAACAATTTATTCAACATCTTAACTAAACATTATGAGACTTTTATAACATGAATTTATTAAGATGATATGCAAATCATGTAGGGTTTTAAACATGATCCTTTCATATGTTAACTAGTTCAAAAACCAAGTTAAATTCTAGTTTTAACAACTTTCATAAAAATCTTTAGTTGTATGTTAATTTTTATAATCTTGTGAAAGTCTTGTTTTTAAATATAAACCCTAAATACTTTCACAAGATCACTAGATATGATCATCCCTTTAATCCTTTATGTTAAAACCCTTTAACATAAACATGTATAATTTTTAGATCATATCTTTCAACATCTTCTAACACTTTATTTGTAGCATAATCATCATAACAAGATCTAATAAACATATAACAAGTCTAAGATCACAATATTAACAAACATAATTATATCATGATTTTTATCTTTGCTTCATTGTACTTTTCTTGTTCATTATGTATGATTATTAGTTATTATTAGTTATAATAACAATCATAAACATAATATGTATATAAAAAAAATATAGAAGCTTACTTCTAGCACTAGGCTAGGGATGATCTTAGAGATTATTAAGGACTAAGAAGATGATGATCTTGATGTTAGAATACTTTTGTATGAATAAAAATCCTTCCTTTCACTTCCAAGAGCTTTAGATCACCTCATGTTCCAAAGAAATCCATCTTGATCATGAAGGAGATGATAAAAAGAAATGGGTTTATGGTGGGTGTTCTTGAGGAAAAGATGAAGATGATGAGAGTGTTCTTTATGTGTGTGTAAGATATGGTGTAAAGTGGTGAAAAGTGTAGTAACTTAGGAATTAAGTGTTGTAATAAATTCACCAACATAATCCACTTGCAAGTAAATAAAATATCTAGATATTTTATCTTCTAAACAAGGGGTAAGGGACCCCTTGTTCACGGCAATTGCATGGGGGGGGGGGGGTCTCATGGTGTTTAATGTGTTAGTAAAATTAAATGCTTCATAAATGTAATAAAAATGGTTAAATGTTTAGGTGTAAATGTTTGCATAGTTTCATGTTGATTAATGACATAAAATGATCATAACTAGGCTTTAATTGGTCAAAAATAATATTAACTAGTTCGCTACATGTGCTAAAATATAGTTCGGCTAGATGTTTAGTGCTCGTTCCGCAAGTAGATAGTCGAAAGGTTAACATATACAAGTTATAGGGAAATATTCGGTTATGTATAAATATGGTATTCCCAATGTATTTTTATATGAAATTTATGCTTAACCAACACTTTTTGCATCTTGTAATAAAAATACAATTGCTGAATTTTGCGGAAAATTTATGAAATGGTCACTTTTAGCGTTTTTCGGACAGTTTTTAGTGCTACCGGGCATTGGTAAAATATTAACCGAACTCTTGTATTCCCATATAGGGTTTAACATATAATTGATAGTGGGCTCTCATCCGAGTCCTTAAGATGTCATTTCAGATGTTTTCTGCGGACCCGGAGTTTTCGTCAGCACTCTAGTTCACTAGGCACTACTCTAGTTGTTTCGGTGAATTGTTTGCACTATTTCAAATGTACCCAATAAAAATGAATCATGTGTAATAACCAATGAATATTCCATGAGTTTTCTAAGATGTATACCATGTAATCATGCAGTCAGAATATTCAAAACACATGCTTGTATAATGTAAATCACTGTTTTAAATGTAAGTAAATTACCCGAAAGTGGCAATTGTCACACGGATTGTCATCTGATCGGATTTCCATTCGACAATCAGTTCACTCCTCACCGTTTAACGCGCCATTCATCGCTTATGCTAGCGTTCTGTAACCAGGCTAACTTTCAAGCTGTCACACCCCGTCCACGTAAAACAACAAACCGTGGCAGAAACGTCGGGGAGTGTTGTAACAGAATTATTGTTTCAAACCATGGATACAAAGAGTTTCGTTTTATTGAATATTAAACATTGTCTTAAAGTTAAACAAGCAAGTCAAACATGGTCTATCATCGTTACTAAATCACTAAGGCCTCGTCAGTCCTAAGTGAGCATGCATCCAATTCGCAATCAACATTAAGCAACATCACCTGAAACATATGTAAAAACAAAGTCAGCAAAGAAATGCTGGCGAGCACATAGTTTTTGTGTGAGTGTCAGATTCATGGCTCGTTTAAATATCTCGTACAACTTTGATAATTGATACTTGAAACCCTGTTTTGTAAAATGTTTGTATTGTAAAATGAATAACCAAGTCAAAACAGATTGGTTATAATTTATAAACCTCAATGCCATGAATCTTAACCCAAAACATTTGTTTATGTAAACTAAATCATAAATTGTTCTCGTAATAAAGCTCGTATGGTTTATATAGTTTCGTAAACATCGTTGTGTGACATTGTTTAACTCGTTCTCGTTATAGATCATCGTTCATTTGTTTAAATCATTCATAATCGTTCAATCGTTCAAAATCATACAATCGTTTAATATCATTCTCATTCCAAATCGTTCTTGTTTTAATTGTGAAAACTACTTTTGGTCGTCTCGCTAATAACATTCAAACCTTGGTGACTCGTTCATCGTTCAACTCGTTCAACTTGTATTAACAAACCACCAAAGGGTAAGTTAACAATCCTCAGATTCAGTCATTACCCACATAACCCACACATAACCATGGGTGCAGTCGGATAACGGGATTTGTCGGATCCTATGGTACCATAACCTAATACTGGTCGGCTTGATCAATGCTAATGAATGTCATTCGTTATGTAACTACCACCAACAAGTTCGTTCACATTATTGAAATCGTTATTAGTTTTGTATAAACCATCTCAATCATTTTGAAACCATCGTTAGAATATCGAAATCGTTTTGATACATATGAATCACCCCAAAACAATCGAAAACAGTAAAAAGAGGGGATCTATGTACTCACCTTTGGGTGCGTTTTTATATGTTAACACAATCCCACAAATTGTTTATTCGTCCTAAATTAAATTAGAATGATTTAATAATCAAAAACTCACAAAAATACCGAAGTTTCTCCGATACTTAGAATTTTCACATAACTTTGAGATTTCTCGAAAAGTTATTATTTTTGATTATTTTGGTGTATTTGTATATATATGCTCAAGCGTAAAACACATAATTTTGTCAAGTATCATCATGTCATCATACACATATTGTAAAACACATATCACCTTGTAACACATAAAATTTACCCATGAACAACCCATTCTAGTGTACGTCGAAAAACACTTATTTTAGCGATTCGGTGACATTTTTGGGCGTCGGAAGTCACGTATGATTAACCAAACACCAAGTAAACTTAATATGAGTTAAAATACTTGTTTTTATATCAAAAAATATCAGTTTGGTTACTGATCTAAAACAGTTTGATAAAGTCCTCCGAAAAGGCGATTTTTAACCGTTTTACCGCATAGTTTTGCATCAAACCTTACCCGAACCATCCCAAATCAAAACGACTTGAAATTTTAACATAACCCATGTTATTTACTGAATAAAATAATGGTTATACTCATGATAGTTCAGGTCTTAAGTAAAGCACATAAATCATACAAGTTTCACATATTTTACCACTTTTTAAGCTATATGTACAACATGCAAAGCTATCAAACCTATGTCAAAGTTTCATCCCATTATAACATACCAAATAATGTTATTTTTAGTGTTTATAACCTTTTCAAAAATATTTTTGTCATACAACCATTTTTTTATCACTTCTTGAGCTTTAAATCAGCATGTATCCTTATGTACAAGTGCCTAAAGCATACTATCATAACATCATCATTTTATGTTAATCTAAATGCATTAAATATGTGATATATTCAGGTTTATTTGCTGATGTACTTGGTCATTTAACATAACATACACAAATCATTAAACACTTGCATATTAACTATCATTCAAGAACATGTAACAACTTAAACAAGTACTTATCAAGAAATCAAACTTCAAAACTCATACACACATGTATATGTACGGTTATATATACATATATAACATCACCATTTTTTTTCATGACCCATTTCATTTTAGATTTCAAGTTTAGTGAAAATTCCAAGATTCAAGAGAAACTTCAAATCATCAAGAACAACCAAGAATCAAAAGTATGATTTAAAAATAAATGTTATACCTTCAAGATTCAAGTAGGTTGTGGAATGAGATTTTGATGATAGGAAGCTTGGAATCACTTGAAAACACCTTGGAAACACCTTTGTATCTTCACACCACTTGAAACATGTTTGGAATGAGGTTGAATCTTGAAGAACAAAGCTTGAAGATATGAATATGATGAGAGAGATAGAGAGTGGACGGTTTTAGGAGGGAGAGAGAAGGAGTGATGGAGTGTGAAATGATCTCTTAAAAGATTATATAAGGATTTATGAAGATATGGAATGATATGGAGTTGTAGCATGCAAGGACAAGTGTAAAAACAAGATCAAGAAGAATATTGCAAAATCTAACAAAATTTTGGTGGGTCCCACTCCATATATTGAACCGTAAATTATATGGGGGGGTGAAGTGTAATTTTGATGGTAAAGTGGATAAAAATAGGTATTTAACTGGATACCGGGTATTTTATCTAGCGTTTAAATCCCGGTTTGTGGCGTTCTAAATTTTTTTTTTATTATACTATAAAAATAAACTCGCCAAAATATTACTGAATCAAATTTCAGTTGCCAAGACTGACTGCGTTGTCTGCGCTTTGCAGTAAAAGTATTGTGTCACGCAGTAACACGCGGTACGGGCTTTAAACTTGAAAAATAACGTTTTTAAGCGTTTTTAATTTATTTTTCAACACGAACCTGATTAAAATAAAATTTTAATCATAACAGAATATTTTTGGGATTTAAATATTATACGGGCGGTCACCAACGTTCGTTTCGCAGTTTTGTCGCAAATAGATCTAAAGTTCGAATAAACATGTTTTTGCCATACCGAAACCTTCGAAACTTATTTCTAAGTTATGTAAAGGATATTTAGTTTATGTTTGGCTTACGTCACAGTTCCGGAGTTTACGTCGCGTTAAACTGATTGCGTTTAGGCACCAGTTTGCGTATAACCTTCGAGAAAGTGATTTAAAGATTGAAATCGAAATCGAATCAAATTGTAAACTCATCAAACACAATTACACACATAATAACACCAAAGCACATTCTTTTATTGATAATCAACATTGTTTTACATTATGCGATGATTACAGAATACAGTTGTCACAGTCTCCCCTACTTTAGGAAATTTCGTCCTGAAATTTTATTTAGAGGAAACTTGTGAAAAGAAATGCGGATATTTCGTCTTCATTTGGTCCTCACGTTCCCATGTAAATTCTGGGCCACGTTTGGATTCCCAACGAACCTTGACCAATCGAATCCGTTTGTTCTTCAACCGTTTGAATGTACGTTCCACTATCTCCACAGGTTTCTCGATAAAGTGCATTGTTTTATCGATTTGAATCTCGTCGAGAGGAATGTCAAGATCAGCATCAGCTAGACACTTTCGCAGATTGGACATGTGAAAAGTCGGATGAATATTTCTAAGCTCTGGAGGTAGCTCTAGTCGATAGGCAACCTTTACAATTCTTTCAACAATCTTAAATGGTCCAACATATCGTAGTGCAAGTTTTCCTTTCTTTCCAAATCTCACCACTCCCTTCCAAGGTGACACCTTGAGTAGGACACGGTCTCCGATTTGAAATTCTAAGGGCTTGCGTCGCAAATCCGCATAACTCTTTTGACGGCTTCTAGCTGTCACAAGATTATCGAGAATTTTCTTGATTTTGTCTGTTGTTTCCAGAATGAGCTCAGGTCCAGTAAGCTGAGCTTCACCGATCTCATTCCAACATACAGGTGAACGACATTTTCGACCATAGAGAGCTTCGAATGGTGCCATATTAATTCTAGCATGATAACTGTTGTTGTAAGAGAACTGGATCAGTGGAAAATGAGAATCCCAATTACAACCAAAGTCTATCACGCATGCTCTAAGCATATCCTCCAAAGTTTGAATCATCCTCTCAAATTGACCATCTGTTTGGGGATGATAAGCAGTGCTTAGATTCAGTTGGGTTCCCAACGAAGATTGCATGGTCTTCCAAAAGTGAGATGAAAACCGAGCATCACGATCGGAAATGATATCCAAAGGAACACCATGTCGTGATACAATATCGTCAACATAAATCTTTGCAAGTTTATCAGCAGATAGATCCTCGCGAATCGGTATGAAATGAGCTGATTTCGTTAGTCGGTCGATAACAACCCAAATAGCATCGTGACCTTTAGATGTACGCGGTAACTTAGTGGTGAGATCCATTGCAATGTTCTCCCACTTCCAAACCGGTATCTCTGGTTGTACAAGAAAACCAGAGGGTCGTTGATGTTCAGCCTTGACTTTGAGACAAGTTAGGCATTTCGATACATACAAGGCAACATCCTTCTTCATACCAGGCCACCAGAACTGAGTACGAAGATCCTTGTACATTTTATCAGCACCAAGATGGATAGAATATCAAGACTTGTGAGATTCGTCCATTACCAAGGTGCGAAGATCGTCTTGTTTCGGAATCCACAAACGATCCATGAAATATAGCAACCCATCGTCCTTCGTTTCAAGTTTAAGTTCGAGTTGAAGCGGTAGCTCATATTTCAATAAGCCTTTGATCACACAAGATCGTTGAGCTTGAAGGACACGAGATTGAATATCAGATAAGGTTTTAACAAAATGAAGCTTGACTCGTTCCTTTAGACTAAGCGCATCGGCTACGACATTCGCCTTACCAGGATGGTAGCGGATCTCGCAATCATAATCGTTTAAGAGTTCAACCCAACGTCGTTGCCTCATGTTCAGCTCCTTCTGATTGAGAATATGCTGGAGACTTTTGTGGTCTGTGAAAACCACACACTTTGTTCCATGGAGGTACTGTCTCCAGATTTTAAGTGCGAAAACCACCGCTCCTAATTCAAGATCATGAGTTATATAGTTCTTCTCGTGAATTTTCAGCTGTCTAGACGCATAAGCTATGACTTTACATCGTTGCATAAGAACGCAACCAAGTCCTAGATTCGACGCATCACAATAGACAACAAAATCATCGTTTCCCTCAGGTAGAGATAAAACAGGAGCATCACAAAGTTTCCGTTTCAGCATTTGGAACGCTTCTTTTTGCTTAGGTCCCCACTCAAAAGGCTTATTTTTCTGAGTCAAAGCAATGAGTTGAACCGCGATCTTTGAGAAATTAGAAATGAATCAACGATAATAACCAGCAAGACCAAGAAATGATCGAATCTCTGTAGGTGTCGTCGGTGTATTCTAATCCTTAATTGCAACAATCTTGGATGGATCTACATGAATACCCTGCTCATTGACAATATAACCCAAGAACTGAACTTCTTTAAGCCAGAATTCACACTTGGAGAATTTAGCAAAAAGTTGTTCCTTCTTTAGGAGTTCCAATGTCAAACGAAGGTGTTGCTCGTGCTCTGCTTGAGACTTTGAATAAATGAGAATATCGTCGATGAACACAATGATGAACTTATCTAAATAAGGTTTACAGACCCTATTCATTAAGTCCATGAAGATAGCTGGGGTATTCGTCAAACCAAAAGGCATGACAGTGAACTCGTAATGCCCATATCTTGTACGGAAAGCAGTTTTGGGAATATCTTCTTCGAGAACACGAAGTTGATGATACCCAGAACGCAGATCGATCTTGGAAAAGCATGAAGCACCTTGCAGCTGGTCGAATAGATCATCAATTCTAGGTAGGGGATATCGATTATTGATGGTAAGCTTATTAAGCTCACGATAATCGATACACATTTGAAAAGATCCATCTTTCTTCTTCACAAAGAGGACAGGAGCTCCCCAAGGCGAATAGCTCGGACGGATGAATCCTTTATCAGAAAACTCTTGAAGTTGTTTCGATAACTCTTGCATCTCCATTGGTGCAAGACGATAAGGTGCCTTCGCAATCGGGTTGGCATTGGGTACAAGGTCAATATGAAACTCGACTTGACGAACTGGAGGCAAACCATGCAGTTCATCGGGAAACACCTCTGGATAATCCCGAACAATCGAAATATCCTGAATACTCTTGCTCTTGCCTTTCTCCTCGGTGACATGTGCCAGGAAAGCAACATATCCTTTTCGCAAATATCTTGGTGCTTTGTACACGACATAAGCTTCAATCCACCAGATGGTTTCTCACCATGAACTTCCAAAATATCGCCAGACGGAAGAGGAATACGAACAATCTTATCGAAACAAACCACCTCAGCATGATGTTTGGTTAACCAATCCATTCCCACGATAATATCGAAACTCCCAAGTTGCATCGGCGTGAGGTTAATGGGAAAAGATGGTTATCAAGGTTTAACTAACAATCACGAATAACAGAATTGAGAACAAGAGGTTTACCAGTGGCAACTTCGACAGATAAGGGTTTCCTTAGTTTAGTTCTAGGTATCGCAAGCAAAGGTTCAAAAGATAATGAAACAAAACTTCTATCGGCACCAGAATAAAAAAGAATAGATGCAGGTCGATTGTTAACAAGAAACGTACCATTAACCACCTCGTTGTCAGCCCTTGCTTCGTTAACATTCATATTTTATGCTCGTCCACGAGCGGGATTCGCATTAGCATTGACATTAACATTCGGGTTCGCATTAGCATTTGCTAACCTCGGACAGTTGTTGCGAAAGTGACCAAACTCTCCACAATTGAAACATGAACCCGGTGGGAATCTAGTAGCATTCCCCTGAACTGGAGCTTGATTCCGAACAATCTGATTCTGACCCAAACGACAGTTGTTGGCCAGATGCCCAAACTTACCACACGTTTTGCATTGCCTACAAGCTTGTTGTGCAACATGATGACCGTTGCAGCGAGCACAATGAGGTGCGGTACCAGCATACACTTTCTTCACAGGCTGTTGAGCTGGTGGGTTCTGAGGGTTTTGAGCAGTAACAGCAAAGTTCTGAGCACCCTTTCGCTTTCTCGACTTCTTCGACGACTCACCTTTCTTACCCTTACCCTTTTCCTTGTCTTTAACAGAATCGGTTGATTTCTTCTTGTCACCCTTGCAGGTAAGTTTACCCTTCCTGACTTGCGACTCAGTCAGGGTCGCAGATAACTCGATCGCCTGACGAACGGTAGTAGGATTAACGCCACTCACAATATCTTGTATGGAATCGGGTAAACCATTTATATACCTCTCTATCGCTTTCTCCAACGGGGTAACCATAGTAGGATACAAAAGGCTGAGTTCCTCAAATCGATCCGTGTACGCACGGTGTTCTCCCCCATCTTGTTTTAGGTCATCAAACTCTCGTTCCAAGGTCAAATTTCGTGACGGGGACAGAACTCTCTCATCATGAGAGCTCGAAGCTCTTCCCATCTCTGTGCAATGCCACTTTGGCACCCCTGTCGCGCATCACTCTGTTCCACCATGTAAGAGCACGCTTCTCAAACACACTTGATGCAAATTCAACCTTACGCCCATTCAGACATTGCATATGTCTTAATGTGTTCTCGATACTTTTGAACCATTGAAGGAGTGCAGTGGCTCCTTGTGACCCAGAAAACTTTAGCGGCTTAGCAGAATTGAAACTCTTGAAATTACATTGTGCATTGTTATTGTTTTTGTACAGCTCGTGGATTTGGGTCACAACGCCTGGAAGCACAGCAGCCATTTGCTAAGAGACAAGGGCTGCGACTTCTTCAGCAGTAAAAGTTTATGAATCACGTCGAGGAGGCATTGTCTAACAAGGAAATATGAGAAACGAGTGAGGTCGCCAATTAGGAAAAACAAAGAGGTATTGAAAACATCGACGAAACATAAGGAAGGCGATCATTTGTTCGTTACCTCGAACAAACAAACGACACGCATTGACTAATCAAAGTAATGAATCAAAATAATGTATCGCGAAGACATGCTCGCCTATAAGTGAACACTCACCCCAAGAGTTCCCAGGTAAGAGTGACTGGTCCGATTATGTGGATTTGTACGAACACTCTAGCCTTAGACAGAAAACTAAGGGTACACGCATTCACTCTTCCAGTTTGTACGTGTTCACATTATTTAGACCCAAACTTTGACGAGATTTTTGAAACTCAAAAGGCACTAAGCCAAAAATGAGTCAAACTAGAAGGGTTCAAAACCTTGCAACAGAGGGTTCAAAACCTAGTAATCAATCATCCTAGAACGGATGATTAATTTTCGAAGCAGATTCAGATTTTGTTTTAAAAATCTAAACGCAAATCAACTTGCGTTGGGGTCCTAGAAAGTTATAGTCTAGGTCAAAATTTTACTAATAACCTAATTCCCTATAACCATTGGCTCTAATACCAACCTCTTCTGTCACACCCCGACCACGTAAAACAACAAACCATGGCAGAAACGTCAGGGAGTGTTGTAACAGAATTATTGTTTCAAACCATGGATACAAAGAGTTTCGTTTTATTTAATATTAAACATTGTCTTAAAGTTAAACATTAAGCAACATCACCTGAAACATATGTAAAAACAAAGTCAGCAAAGAAATGCTGGCGAGCGCATAGTTTTTGTGTGAGTGTCAGATTCATGGCTCGTTTAAATATCTTGTACAACTTTGATATTTGATACTTGAAACCCTATTTTGTAAAATGTTTGTATTGTAAAATGAATAACCAAGTCAAAACAGATTGGTTATAATTTATAAACCTCGATGCCATGAATCTTAACCCAAAACATTTGTTTATGTAAACCAAATCATAAATTGTTATCGTAATAAAGCTCGTATGGTTTATATAGTTTCGTAAACATCGTTGTGTGATATTGTTTAACTCGTTCTCATTATAGATCATCATTCATTTGTTTAAATCGTTCATAATCGTTCAATCGTTCAAAATCGTACAATCGTTTAATATCGTTCTCGTTCCAAATCGTTCTTGTTTTAATTGTGAAAACTACTTTTGGTCGTCTCGCTAATAACATTCAAACCTTTGTAACTCGTTCATCGTTCAACTCGTTCAACTTGTATTAACAAACCACCAAAGGGTAAGTTAAAAATCCTCAGATTCAGTCGTTACCGACATAAACCACACATAACCATGGGTGCAGTCGGATAACGGGATTTGTCGGATCCTATGGTACCATAACCTAATACTGGTCGGCTTGATCAATGCTAATGAATGTCATTCGTTATGTAACTACCACCAACCAGTTCGTTCACATTATCGAAATCGTTATTAGTTTTGTATAAACCATCTCAATCGTTTTGAAACCATCGTTAGAATATCGAAATCGTTTTGATACATATGAATCACCCCAAAACAATCGAAAACAGTAAAAAGAAGGGATCTATGTACTCACCTTTGGGTGCGTTTTTATATATTAACACAATCCCACAAATTGTTTATTCGTCCTAAATTAAATAAGAATGATTTAATAATCAAAAACTCACAAAAATACTGAAGTTTCTCTGATACTTAGAATTTTCACATAACTTTGAGATTTCTCAAAAAGTTATTATTTTTGATTATTTTGGTGTATTTGTATATATATGCTCAAGCGTAAAACACATAATTTTGTCAAGTATCATCATGTCATCATACACATATTGTAAAACACATAGCACCTTGTAACACATAAAATTTACCCATGAACAACCCATTCTAGTGTATGTCGAAAAACACTTATTTTAGCGATTCGGTGACATTTTTGGGCATCGGAAGTCACGTATGACTAACCAAACACCAAGTAAACTTAATATAAGTTAAAATACTTGTTTTTATTTCAAAAATATCAGTTTGGTTACTGGTCTAAAACAGTTTGATAAAAGTCCTCCGAAAAGGCGATTTTTAACCGTTTTACCGCATAGTTTTGCATCAAACCTTACCCGAACCATCCCAAATCGAAACGACTTGAAATTTTAACATAACCCATGTTATTTACTGAATAAAATAATGGTTATACTCATGATAGTGCAGGTCTTAAGTAAAGCACATAAATCATTCAAGTTTCACATATTTTACCACTTTTTAAGCTATATGTACAACATGCAAAGCTATCAAACCTATGTCAAAGTTTCATGCCATTATAACATACCAAATAATGTTATTTTTAGTGTTTATAACCTGTTCAAAAATATTTTTGTCATACAACCATTTTTTTTATCATTTCTTGAGCTTTAAATCAACATGTATCATTATGTACAAGTGCCTAAAGTATACTATCATAACATCATCATTTTATGTTAATCTAAATGCATCATATATGTGATATATTCAGGTTTATTTGCTAATGTACTTGGTCATTTAACATAACATACAAAAATCATTAAACACTTGTATTTTAACTATCATTCAAGAACATGTAACAACTTAAACAAGTACTTATCAAGAAATCAAACTTCAAAACTCATACACACATGTATATGTACGGTTATATATACATATATAACATCACCATTTTTTTTTCATGACCCAGTTCAGTTTAGTGAAAATTCCAAGATTCAAGAGAAACTTCAAATCATCAAGAACAACCAAGAATCTAAAGTATGATTTAAAAATAAATGTTATACCTTCAAGATTCAAGTAGGTTGTGGAATGAGATTTTGATGATAGGAAGCTTGGAATCACTTGAAAACACCTTTGTATCTTCACACCACTTGAAACATGTTTGAAATGAGGTTGAAACTTGAAGAACAAAGCTTGAAGATATGAATATGGAGAGAGAGAGAGAGAGAGAGAGAGAGAGAGTGGACGGTTTTAGGAGGGAGAGAGAAGGAGTGATGGAGTGTGAAATGATCTCTTGAAAGATTATATAAGGATTTATGAAGATATGGAATGATATGGAGTTGTAGCATGCAAGGACAAGTGTAAAAACAAGATCAAGAAGAATATTGCAAAATCTAACAAAATTCTGGTGGGTCCCACTCCATATATTGAACCATAAATTGTATGGGGGGAGGGGGTGAAGTGTAATTTTGATGGTAAAGTAGATAAAAATAGGTATTTAACTGGATACCGGGTATTTTATCTAGCGTTTCTGGGGTTCTAAATTATTTTTTTACTATACTATAAAAATAAACTCGCCAAAATATTATTGAAACAAATTCCAGTTGCCAAGACTGGCTGCGTTGTCTGCGTTTTGCAGTAAAAGCACTGTGTCACGTAGTAACATGTGGTACGCGCTTTAAACTTGAAAAATAACGTTATTAAGAGTTTTTAAATTATTTTTCAACACGAACCTGATTAAAATAAAATTTTAATCATAACAGAATATTTTTGGGATTTAAATATTATCCGGGCGGTCGTCACCAACGTTCGTTTCGCAGTTTTGTCGCAAATACATCTAAAGTTCGAATAAACATGTTTTTGCCATACCGAATCCTTTGAAACTTATTTCTAAGTTATGTAAAGCATATTTAGGGTATGTTTGGCTTACGTCACAGTTCCGGAGTGCACGTCGCGTTAAACTGATTGCGTTTATGCACCAGTTTGCGTATAACCTTCCAGAAAGTGATTTAAAGCTTGAAATCGGAATCGAATCAAATTGTAAACTCATCAAACACAATTACACACATAATAACACCAAAGCACATTCTTTTATTGATAATCAACATTGTTTTACATTATGCGATGATTACAGAACACAGTTGTCACACCAGCGCTCCCTTCAATCCAAGACGGTGTTTATTTACTTAAATGCTATCTGTGAGTATACTAGAACCCTTTTTGCTTTATGCACTTTTGGGTGTTACATACGTTACAATCGACACATGACGCAAACACTTTTATACGCTGACCGTTATTGCATGTTACGTGTTATTCGATGAATGCTTGTATGTTATGTTTACACAGTGATTGTTGCCTGACACCTTAGCAACGATAGTACTATAGTTTGGACTCAGCACCTGTCATGGACAAGGGTTGTTAAGTGTCACAACCGCCGATCCCAAATCCCCGGGAACAGGCGGCCGCGAGCCTGTTTCGGTGGTATCGTGTATTGTCGAATTTGGCAGCAGGAATTTTCATCAGGACCGTAGTTAGGAAATATTTGATCAGAGTAAAATACCACATTTCCATAACATTAAACATATGGGATAAACCCAAGTTCATAGTACACACGTTTTCATAGGAATAAATCCTATTTTATTTAATAAAAACATCTATTTTATTTTAGGTAACTTTATTGCCACTTTTCCAAGCCTTCAGTGCTGTCCAGCTGGCTTCTATTTGGTTTTCATAATTTGTTACCTGAAACGCGTTTTAAAAACATTTGTCAGTGGGAAATACTGGTGAGTGAATCCCAGTTTAATCAAGTTTAATAAAACCCAGTGTACAGTATTGAGGGCGATCTCGCAATTACATTTGTTTCCAAGACATAACATTTAACATCCATGGTACTGTCAAACCCGACTTGTGGAAATGTTACTCCTTGACCAGGTGGTAACAAATTTTGTATACAAAACCCCAACATACGCATGATAATTGCATTCTTACAAATACTCAATAACCGTTATTCGCATGGAAAAGTATTTAATGTTTTGTAAAAACAATTAACAAAAGGTTTACAAAAAGTGGATCAACTCGCATTGCTGTCTTAGATTTTCTGTAAGGGTTTCCTGGTGACAATCTATAATTTACACAAATGCACACGCGTTAGTATAAAAACCCATTTTAACATTAGTAATACCCTCCCCGAGACGACATTCCAACGACTACGTCGGGCAGAACCACGACAGCCGTTACGGAACCCTAGATCAATCGGGCAACGTATCTAATATGTATCCAGGGGTTATAATACTTACAACGGAGCAGAACTTCGCTATTTAGGGGGGTATAATACCCGCTTATATTGCCTAATATTTTAGAATTGAGAAAGAGATTTCGAGTTTGAACGAATTATGATTGAAACCCGATGGCTCCTTTATATAGTGTTGATTTCTCACTTTGTCGCGGCCCGCGTAAATGTAAGCTAAGGCTTACGCGGCCCGCGTCAAACCAGGTCAACTCGTAGCTGGGCTGGGTCATCACATAGGTCTGCGGGGTGTTGGGCCACGTGGCTACACCAGGTTGTGCCATGTTTTAAGTTCACGCGGCCCGCGTGAAGGTTGGGGTGGAGCTTACGCGGCCCGCCTCAACTTAAAAATTCAATTTTTAATTATTTTTAATACTATTTAGGGTATTCGGGGCCCGTTTTCTCGTATGGGGTGTATTTTGGGACATATTGGGATATTTTAAAATATATTGAGGTGTCGGAAAATATTCGAGGGTGTCGGTTTATTTAGGATTGTTACATCCTCCCCACCTTGTTTTAGAGCTCGTCCTCGAGATCTACTGGAACAAGTGTGGATATTTCCTTTGCATCTCTGATTCAAGCTCCCATGTGTACTCAGGTCCTCTTTTGGAGTCCCACTTCACTTTGACCAGAACTAGTCTGTTATGCTTGAGATTCTTGACTTTCCTGTCTTCAATTTGTAGAGGCCTTTCCACAAACTTAAGTTGTTTATTTACCTCTATATCCTTAAGAGGTACTACAAGTGATTCATCACCTAAACACTTTTTGAGATTAGATACATGAAATACATCATGTATACCTGCCATTTTCTCTGGCAGTTGTAGCTGATAGGCTACAGGTACTATTCTTCTAATAATCTCAAAATGTCCAATACACCTAGGACTTAGCTTTCCTCTTTTGATGAATCTTACTACTCCTTTCCAAGGAGAGACTTTCAACAATACTTTGTCTCCTACTTGAAATTCCCATGGCTTGTGTCGGTTATAGGCATATCTCAGGTCCAGATAGTTTCTTTTTTTTTGTTCCTTGACTTGAATAATCTTGTCGGTTGTTTCTTGCACTATCTCAGGTCCAGAGAGTTGCTTTTCCCCAATTTATGCCCAACAGACTGGGGTTCGGCACTTTCGTCCATAAAGTGCTTCGAATGGTGCAGCATTGATACTAGTGTGATAACTATTATTATAAGAAAATTCTATTAAAGGTAAGTGATCATCCCAATTACCTTCGAAATCAATTACACAAGCTCTAAGCATGTCTTCCATCGTCTGAATTGTCCTTTCGCTTTGTCCGTTTGTTTAAGGATGATAAGCTGTGCTTAGATTCAACTTGGTTCCCATGGCTTTTTGGAAACTTAACCAAAAATGAGATGTAAAACGACTATCTCTATCAGAAATGATCGATAAAGGTATTCCATGTAATGAAACGATTTCATTTACATATAATTTAGCTAATTGTTCCATACTAAAAGTTTCTTTCATTGGAAGGAAATGGGCTGACTTGGTTAGCCTATCTACAATCACCCAGATTGTATCATTTCCTTTCTTTGTTTTGGGTAATTTAGTAACAAAATCCATTGTTATTAATTCCCATTTCCACACTGGCATTTCTAACTGTTGCAATAGACCTAAGGGTTTCTGGTGTTCAGCTTTAACTTGTGAATAAGTTAAACATTTAGAAACATAGGCTGCTATGTCCTTCTTCATTCCTATCCACCAGAAATTTTTCCTTAAATCCTGGTACATTTTATCATTTCCTGGATGCATCGTATATTTAGACTTATGGGCTTCTTCTAATATACGATGACGTAGGTTTCCTAATTTAGGTATCCATATTCTCTTTTTATGGAATCTCCAAATTCCATCTGTTCCTTGTTCTAATTCCTTTAGCATACCTTTTAATTTTTCAGTATCATCCTTGATTACTGATTCTTGTGCTTCTCTTATCTGATCATTTAAATCTATTTGCAGATTTAACTTAAGAGAACGTACCCTTTTTGGCTTTTCATGATACTTTCAGCTTAAAGCATCTGCCACTACATTTGCTTTTCCTTCATGATACTGGATATCACAATCATAATCACTAAGCATCTCCATCCAGCGTCTTTGTCTCATATTCATTTCTTTTCGCCCAAAAACATACCTTAAACTTTTATGATCAGTAAATATGGTAAACTTACTACCATAAAGGTAATGTCTCCAAATCTTAAGAGCAAAAATTATAGCTCCTAATTCCAAATCATGTGTTGAATAATTTTCTTCATGATTATTAAGCTGTCTAGACCCATATGCTATAACCTTTTGGTGTTGCATTAATACACATCCATAACCTAATTTAGAAGCGTCACAATAGATTACAAAATCTTTAGTTCCTTCTGGTAACGCTAGTAAGGGTGTATTTGTTAATCTTTGCTTAAGAATTCTAAAAGCTTCTTCCTGTTTTGGTCCCCATTCAAACTTAATGGATTTACAGGTTAACTTAGTTAAAGGAATGACTATTCTAGAGAAATCTCGAATAAATCTTCTATAATAATCGACCAATCCTAAGAAACTTATAACCTCGGTTGGTGATTCAGGGGTTTTCCATTTAGTAATCGCCTCGATCTTAGTTGGATCCACATGTATTCCTTCATGATTCACTAAATGTCCAAGAAATTATACCTGCTCTAACCAAAATTCACACTTCAAAAACCTAGCATAAAGCTTTTCCTTTCTTAATAGACTCAAAAGTGTGAGCAAATGCTTTGCATGTTCCTCTTTATTTTTTAGAGTAAATTAGAATATCATCTAAAAAGACAATTATGAATTTATCCTAATATGGCTTACATATTCGGTTCATCATGTCCATAAATGCGGCTGGGGCATTGGTTAAACCAAATGGCATGAAAGTAAATTCATAATGACCATACCTTGTTCTGAAGGATGTCTTAGGAATGTCCTCTTCCTGTACCTTTAATTGATGATATCTAGACCTTAAATCAATTTTAGAGAAAAATCGAGCTCCTTGCAATTGGTCAAACAGATCATCGATTCTCGGTAGTGGGTACCGATTCTTAATCGTGACCTTTTTTAATTCACGGTAGTCAATGCACATACGCATTGATCCGTCTTTCTTTTTAACAAATAAAATCGGTGCTCCCCACGGTGATGAGCTTGGCTGTATGAATCCTTTTTCCAGCAATTCATCCAATTGTTTCTTTAATTCCTGCATCTCTGCTGGTGCCAAACGTTAGGGTGCTTTGGCAATCGACGCCGTTCCTGGCAGTAGATGGATTCTGAAATCAACTTCTCTGTCCGGCGGTAGTCCTGATAATTCTTCCGGAAATATATCTGAAAACTGAGACACTACTGGAATGTCTTTTAGTTCTTTTCCTTTAGTGTTAGTGATTATGGAAATCAAATACACTATGAATTTTGTGGACCTAGAGGGTTTATCTCCTTTAATTGTGATCTTTTTACCTTTTGGTGAATTTACTTTGATTGACTTTTGATCACATAAAATACTAGCTTTATTGGCTATTAACCAATCCATTCCTAATACAATATCAAATCCTGCCAGATTCATAGGATAAAGGTTTCCCCTAAACTTTTGATTTAAAATTTCTACTCTTGCTGCCTGCAAGATTTCAGAAATCCTAACTGTTTCTCCATTAGTTGTCTCTACTAGACATTCTTGTGGTAGTTTAGTTAATGACTGATTTAGAAGTTTGCAAAACGAAGTATTAATAAAACTTTGGTTTGCACCAGAGTCAAATAATACTTTAGTAAAAACATCATTAACTAAAAACATACCAGCTATGACATCCGGAATCATCTTGGCTTCATCTGCAGTCAGAACGAATGCTCTAGCATTTTTAATGTTCCTGTTGTTCACAGCTGGAGCCAATTTCGGACAATTCAGCTTGATGTGACCTTTTTCTCCACAGTTGTAGCATAGTCCATTACTGGATTTTCTCCTGCAATCTTCTTCCTTGTGTCCCGGCATCTTGCAGAAATTGCAATGAGTGGAGCATTTTCCCGAATGCTTTTTCTTGCAGACCTTGCAGAATGGTGCAGAGGTAGAACCCATATTCCTACGGTTGTAATTCCCAGAACAAAATTCTTTTGTAAGCCTTTGGGTTAGGTTCCTCCTCTGGTCTTCTTCTTTAGTACGGATTAACTCATATATCAAGGTATTAGCTAGTTCTACAGCTTCTTATATAGTTTGAGGTCTAGTTGCCTTGACTACATGTCTAATCTCTCCAATTAATCCCCAGATATAACGGGAGATTAATACCGGTTCAGGTGATGCAAGGGTTGGTACTATTCTAGCATATTCAAAGAATGTGGTAGTATAACCCTTACTATCTACGCCGGTCATCCTTAAGTTCAAAAACTTATTTGCTATATGTTCTTTTTCATTGGGAGGGCAGAATATCATTTCTACCATATTTTTAAATTCGTCCCATTCCATGTTGTATACCTTATCACTTCCTCTTGACTGGAGGATAGTGTTCCACCATTCTAAGGCTGAATTCTTAAACATATTAGAAGTAAACATTATTTTGTCTTCTTCAGCATACTTGCTTATTTTTAAAACAGCCTCAGTCTTCTCTATCCAGCGTAGAGCTGCAACGGGTCCTTCATTGCCCGAGAATTCTATTGGTTTGCAGGACCAGAATTCCTTATAAAAACAACCATAAGGCATGGTTCTTCTACTTTTGGGAATGGGCACTTGAAGTACGGGTCCATTGTTCACGTTATTTTCTGGTTCAATTGGTCGCTTACTGTTATGCTTACTTTTATTATTCGCTTCTTGAATCGTTTGAATAATAAATGGCATTGTATCTATGATTCCTTATGCCACTATGTGTTGAACGGCACTATTATCCATTTGGTTTCCATTGTTATTGATGCTTGGATTCTCATTAACCACGTTAATGTTACTCTGGTTATAGTTATTCAGATTTCATTGATTTCCTTCGTCGGCCATCTAAATTTTAAACATTTACCCCGTATTAATATCACAAAATAATAGTTAATATAGTCAATCACATGACATGCAATTTAGCCAAAAGCGTCGATCATTGCGACTTTACTCTATTAATCTACTATGCATCTATTACACACCAGTACTGAAATAAAATTACAATATCAACTGAAATAAATAATAGTAGGCATCCGTACACACATATTTTATTATTATTATTACTATTACCGTCTCCATTCTCACATTCACGGATGTGGATTCATCCAAAAATCCATATTGCGCTCGTCATACTTCCAGACGAGTCGCTCTCCCACCTATCGCATTCTCTCACTACTTTCTAGAATTTCCTCACCAAATGTCCTAAGTTCCTGTACATTGTCTGCACTCATTGGGGGTGCAGGTTCTAGGACTGGGTTCGGAATCTGGGGTGCGGGTTCCTGATATGGGGGTGTAGGTGCCTAAATTCGGTAAGGATCTTCTAAAATTTCCCTAATGTATTCATCGTGATAATAGGGATCTAAAGGGTCCATACCTGGGTAGGCTTCTAAGTTCTGCATGGGTGTATCTTCATGTATCAGGTAGCGTTGCACATAGTCCCTAACTTCATCCCACCATGGATCGTAATTTGGGTCTAGGGGATTTGGTGCTGGTACCCTAGGTATTTCTTCCGGATTGAAGTCATGCATTTCTACTTGGTTTTCAGGGTTTTCTATCTCCATGGGTTGGTCAGAGATTGGTAATTGTGGTTGGGGTGCTATTATTTGCTCCAGGTTAGGGTCAACTACAGTGGTTGCTAGGATGTGAATATTGGCTATACCCCTATTTATCATATCCTGGGCATAGGCATATGTCTCTCTCTTGGCTGCGGCTAGTACTCTCTGGTCTTGTAACTTTTTCATACGTTTTCTACGCTCGTGTGCCCCTCTACTGAACCATCCCCTCTTTTTCTGAGGAAATGGCTCTTCTGACTGAGCCTTAAACACAAAGATTCCTTCTTCCGTATCAGCAGAGTACCCTGAGAGGGCAGGCTGAGAAGAGGAGGTGCCTTCGCTTCTAGGCGAACCAGACAATTGACGGTACGCGTCAGATGGTCCTTGGTCGCTCATACTTCACACCCTGGCTTTGCGGAAGCGTGGGTTTATTTGGTGTGACTTCTTAATACCATAGCAACAATCATAACAATGCTATATGATAAAAAACATGAGATATTCATCCATTAATAAAGTTTAGAAAAATCCCATTTTCAACAATCACAAAATAAGTTACAAACCTTAATTTGATTAAATTGAGTTCATAAAGACGTAGCAAAAGGCTTTAAACAATACTAGGTTTAGGGATATGTAACCCGTCCAGGAAGAGGTTACACCTTCTAAACCCTGGGTGACTTCTTTATTCAAACGCAGCTTGAAAATACTTGCATACCGTGCCAGATGCGTTAGTTTCCTGAAATACATGTAGTTTGAAAAGTCAACATAAAGTTGAGCGAGTTCATGTGTAGGTGAGTTTGTATAAACCCTTGTAAACATGTTAGTATGTATGAAAATCCCTGGTATGTAGCAAATAAGGAAAAAGAGATCACCATTGGGTTGCAAAGCCAATGATATGTGTGAAGTGCTGTAGGAAGACTCAAACCTAGCAGATTTATGCGTCGGGTACAAAGTCACCACCTGGTTCATTCAGCGGACTCAAGGGTTGGGCTCGCTACACCCAGATAGATCTACCGCTACTGACCCTCGGTCCTACAATGAGGATTAATGGCCTCCAGTTCCCGCCTACCCACTCACATGATCTAGTAGTAACCCTCCTTACGCTAACCATGCAATGTAAAAAGTATTTGTAATCATAGTAACATGTATTTCACCCCCGAAGTATAAAAACTGAAAACAGTTAAGAGAAAAGGGGGGACATGAACTCATAGAAGTGCGTCTCGAAATAGTATCTCCCAATCAACCTGCTGCGTGACGACCTACACGTACTAACTTCTATTAGACGGACGGCCGTGCCTTGGCTTAAGGTTTAACGTTTTTGGGAAATAGTTAGGCAACTATTTAGTATTTCCACTTCTTAATTATTTAATAATTATATTCCTTCCCAAGGATGGGGGTTTTAATACATGTGCGTTTTTGTAATTCCAAAAATATATTATTAAGTCTCACTTAATAAAATATATTTTTATTCATTTGTCTAAAATATTCTATCTCCAAAATATACATATTTTTCCCAAACAAAATAATACTTTTATCAAAACACGCATTTAAGAGTATTTTCCGAAAACACGCGCGTTACGTTTTAGAGTTTGCGTTGTAAAAACAATACCGACGTAACTTAAATATTTATTTGTCAGGGCGTTGGTATCGTTTTGGAGTCGTATTTTCGTGATATATCAAGTAATATTATTTTTACCCTAAAAATAATATATCTTTAGTTCACAGAATAATCACGTAAGCACACAAGCGTTTTATTTATGAAATATACATTCTCAATATATATTTAACAAGTTTTCATTTACGAAAATCCACCTCCGACACTTGGTTATTATGTAATAAAATTTGTGGTGAAATTTATATTTTGAAAACAAGTTAAAAATATATTTATAAACACTTGTCACCAAACATATTTCTAAGTGTTATATTTCTAGAAAAATTTCGCCAGAGTTTCCTCTGTAATTGGAGGTGTCCACGCTTACAAGCGTGTCATTTTCTTTTGTAAAATCATTCAATCAGTTCTCCATTAACCAACCCGATATTTAGACATGCAAAAATACTACTTATATCGTTTCAGTTTTTAATATACAAAACTGGGCTGTTTTCGAGTATTTTAATAAAACAGTTATCTTATTCTAAAAATCCCCAAATTTTTACAGAATGTCTTAAACGATTCAAATATTATTGTGTAAAAATATCGGGGTCCAAATCATTACCAATATTTTATAGAAAATCATTTTCCGGACTGAAATCAGATTTATCTTTTTCTGACTGCAGTCAGCGGAATAATTTATTTAAATTTCCTCGAGAGCCCGATTTACGAAATTCCAGTGAGAGAATTACAAATACATCGGTGGTCATCTACAGTACGAATTTCGTGATCTAACTCTACACAGAATTTAAGTTATAACTGAAAATATAACACCCATTTTCTGCTGTAATAATTCAGCTTTAGTTGCTGTTAGAAAACGACACTTTAAAAATAGTAAACGAAGTCCAAAAATTATGATTCCAGTGCCATTAGAACCGTATTTCATAATAACACGTTATAGACTTAAGAAAATCAGGTTTTTGTTAAGTTACGATGTGGTTACACCCTGTTGAAGTTGGCTGAAAATACAACTCAGCATGCTGTTTTTAGTTTAAAGGTTACTAAAACGCACCCATACGACCACCATACTTTCTAATAACGATTGACAACAGGTCATAAGTTATTTACAGCAGATTATAGTTCATATATTTCAGATTCAACATGTATTATCATATTTCATCATCATTTTAACATTACTTTATCACTAGACAAGTTCATGTTCTTTAATGTTCTTATGTTTTTTATCTTTAAACATCATTAACCACTAAAATAACAAGTAAGATACAAGGATCTAAGTGCTTACCACTAGCACAAAGCTAGGAGAGTTCAAGTGTAGAAATTTGGCGGTTAATAGCAAATAGAGGTGGTCCTTCCACTTTCGAGAGCACCAAGCTTCGTTGCACACCTTCTAACACCCTTGTATATGTATGAAATGTATGAAAATGAGTTGAAGGTTGTGGTATGGTGATGGTGGTTTGAAGCCGTAACCAAAGAAGAGAGGAAGAGGATTTGAAGTGTGTTGTATGTTGGATGAGAATGTTAGTTCAAGACTCTTGGTTCTCCTTATAATCCTCCAACAATACAATATCTAATGGTCAATGTGTTTCTATAGTACCTAACATATCAATTAAACTAATAAATAAAATCATGGTGGGGTACTATGGTTCATAACCGGTTTGGGGGGGTGGTTTGGGTTTAGTTGGAATCTAATTAATCTAGTTACTAACTAGTTGAGATAAGATGACATAGTTAGTGCATTATTGTGTGTTGTTATTTATAGAGTGCGTTAGGGTGTTCAGGGACCCTAGCTAGTTCAGAAAAGTATAAACAATGTATTTGGCAATATTTTTATGTTCCGGGTAAAGTCCGGTTGTTCGGTTGGGTGTTGTCCGTTAGAGTGCTAAATTAGTCTTTAAAGTGTCCTTTATGTTACTTTTAGTGACACATTTAATTCCCAACACTTTGGAAAGTGTCTAGCATTATTTTACCAGGTTTTTGCACTTTACTAGTTAAGTTAAATGCTGAATTTTTGCACAAAGTGCAGAATTTTGTAATTAAGGCATGTTTTAGGCACATCCGGTCACTATAACTATCACCTAGTGACGCAGTTTTACAATTCTCACCTCCCTACACTCCCTACTAGTATAGTAATCTATTCCCGGCTCATACTGGCCTCAGAGACAATGTCTGTCTAGTGCTGGCTATGTCAGCATGTTTACTGGGTTATCCGTTTATTGTGCTAACTGTGCTTTTGTGCATCAAGTTTGTAACTATAGTTCTGTGTAAGTAATGGAGTGACAGTAATAAAGTATGATGCATGTACATGTATGCATCAGAAATCACGTAGCAGTTTAACCACAATTGTAAGCAACCACAGTAATTAAGCATTAATTAAATATTAATTAATTCGTACGGATACCTGATTTGGTGAGGGTTGTCACATTCTCCCCCCGTTAAGAAAATTTCATCCTCGAAATTTGTACTACCTTAGCCCCTTATGCTTAAGTCACACATGAATACTATCGAAGTAAATAATTATCAAATCGAAACAAACATTACTCACATTAGGTAAGTCCAAGAATATATAACGGCCCGAATCCTAGGGTTGAAAGGTGTGTGCTTTTAGCATTGGATGTCAAAGGTACAAGACGCATTTGACGTATAGTCTACTGTAATCCAGCTAGCAGGGGTTCCACAGAAGTGGAGTTTTGACTAATAAGATTTTTAAACGATCGGTTGCAATATGCAAACGAGTTTTCACAAACCATAGCACCCGCTATATGAACTCAAAAGCAACAACTCAACGTAATAGTAAAATGATCTGTCAACTCCTGAATAAATGTCTGGTAGGGTTTAGTGTGTTGACATTTTTGAATGGTGAAGATACACTGAATGGAATACAAGCGAATCTGGTGTATCATTATCTTGATTCGTAGTTGCATCAGAAATGTTTAAATGATAAATCAAACAAAAGTATGTGTGGTCTCGTGTGAAACGGTTAACCATGATTAGCACAAGCTACAAGTTTATGATGACACCACAAGGTGTCGTAATGGCATTATCCAATAATAGTGGTGACTAAACAAGTTCACCGCGTTTGAAATCAAATGAAAGTGTACTGAGACAATCTAAAGATTTGATTTATACCATGTTATAGAGTTTCCAATTAAATACGGAACATCAAGGAACCACTGTTTCCAATCGAAGATGAAAAGTAATAAGTATCGCAAGGCATTTGATTGACAACGAAAGAATCGTTAGGAGGTACATTGTGCTTATGAAATGAATATATGTACCATTGCCTTAACACACAATTGTGTTGAGACCGCTTTGATCGTGAAGATCCAAAATGGATTGTTAACAACTAAATAGGGAATTAAATCCGTGTACGAAGTAAGTAACCAAATTAGTGCAAGCTTCAATTTTGTGAAAATATCACCACAAGGTATCGAAATAAATCAAACGTTTTAGTGGAGTCGTAGACCAACCAAATCTACTACAACTCGAAATGAAAGAATCTCTGCAAAAATAGTTGAATATGATGCTCCCAATACATCATATAGCGTTTCAAGTTAAACCTGTGAACTGGATAAGTTCAAGCAATTGAACTTGGTTTCAACGTAACCCGACAATAAACGTATGTATCAACAAGGAATTCTCGGCATGGTAGCAAAATAAACAAGGAATGTAACTTGAAAGAAAGCGGTTTCAAGAAAGTGTGTTGGCTTGGTAACAAAAGAGCCAACAATAACAATAATGTAGGTTACTCGAATCAGGAATCAGTAATTAGGTTTAGCAGATAATATGTAAATTCCAATGAAGTGTTTGTTCAAAACGAAATCACATGCGTAGCAAATGATGCATGTATGTCAGGTAAGTTTCCAAGAAAAGGAACAACGAGTATCTGCTAAAGTGAAGAGATGACCAGATATCGAAGCAAATGTGTGTTCGCTCTCAGCGAGAAAATTATTGTGATGCAACTACCATTAAGGGGAGTAGGGATGCAAACATCTACTTGCCAGAAGTAAAAGAAATCCAAGTACTCTCTGTTTGGGTCAATGGAACTGGCATATGCGTCGGGTTAATGATGGTTGATTGAGTTGACAAATATGGTTCCTAAATAAAAACCCTTACGAGTTTGGACCTGGGTTCCCAAAGGTCCTAAATATATGTTTTCTAGATTCTCCAGATTTCGTATCCCGTGTGGATCTGGTTTGTACATTGTGTAGGAAACACCATTTTGTTTATGTCTAAGAACAAGTCATTGTCCCACAATTTCGCCATGGTATACTTTCTTCCTGAATTTCACCGCTAACGACGCTCGATCATCGACCAGTCGTGTAGTAGTAGTTGGGTCTTCATAGTCAGTTATGTAAGAGGTTCGTTAACCCTTAGTAAGAGTCACCGACTCTTGTGTGTTAGCTCGTTCAGCTCCTGGTAGTTGATGTTTATTTGAAAATCATCATCCTTCTTTCTGACGAGCAGAAATGGGGTTATCCAAAAGGGACATCTTGGTCTGTTATCTTCCTTTTCTATCCACTGCTAACACTTCGCTGTCAATCTTTGCATTTCCGAAGGTGTAAGTCGCTCAGGGTGCATTGACTACAGGCGCGACGCCTGGAATCAAATCGATGCAAAAATTCGACTTGTCGTTGAGGTGGTAATTCTGGCTAGTCTTCGAGGAAGACTTTAGGGTATTCTCCGATCACGGGGGTATCGTTAAGTTTTAGTTCTTCGGCTCCCTTGTCCCCGACATGAGCCAGGAAACAACACATCCTTCCCACAACAACTTCCGTGCCTTAAGCAATTCGTGATCAGTGGTGGCGTATCCTGCTTCGTGAGTCACAATCGTTCCTTCATTCGTCATCGAGGTGCGGATATCAACCTCCGCTCGACCGCTTGCCAACTAATACATCCAATTACCACGTTGAAGCTTCCCAACTCAACTGGCAATAGATCTAGCGTAAACTTACGTTCTCCGGGTTATATCTTGCCGATTCCAGTTACTGTGTTGGCTTCCACTAGCTTCCCCTAAGCTAGTTCTAATAGGTACTGGAATATCTACTTACTCGCTACTTAAACAAATTATACTCTCGAACTCTAGAGGTGCGAATCGTAAAATTTGCAACAGTATTTGGCAATACAGATGCGTAACATTAAGTAATTCCGGATGTACCGATATCCATGCTTGGATCCCTGGCGTATCTCCCTAGCTCTGGTGGGGAGCTTTCATCCTTGTGCCTGATTGTTTTTAGGGCAATATTTTCTGAAATGCTTTTTGCTTCCACAGTTAAAACCACCTCGGGCACGTTTCTGTTTATCACTCATTCTGCCTTGACAATTGTCATTGTCGTTGACCCCTTCGTGATTCCCACTACCGTCTTGGCCTCCATTTCTACTTTCAGTACCTTGCCAACAAGTTTCTTTAGGATGCCCCCTCTTTCCACAGTTAGCACATTTTCCATATCTACATCGCCCGACATGATAACATAAACAATTGTCGCACTTTGGTAGGATACCCATGTAGTCTTTTCACTTTTTGGCCTTCTTTTTGCTACTCCCCCGAGTAATCATCTTGAAATTTGCGAGCTTTCTCTTGTTATCCCCAGATGCCTCTATAGCAGTCTCCTTTTTCTCCTCAACAGTGGAAAATTCTCCTCGTCTAACTGCTTCTTCCGTGAGTGCCATGCTTATGTTGATAGCCTCAGTGATCGTTGAAGGTTTAGATGTTGTTACCAGGCTTAGAATCTGAGGTGCCAATCCCCTTATGAACTGTTCAATTCTCTTAAACTCTGGTGCCCCCAGGAGTAAGGCAACTTGTGATAATTCGTTAAATCTCTACACATACTCCGCTATCTTTGGTCCTTCCATTTTCAAGTTCCACAGTTCTGTTCCCAACTTCTGGACTTCTGCCCTCGAGCAATATCTCTTACACATCAGATCTTTCAGTTCGTCCCACGTCATAGCATACGCAGCGATCTCGCCCATTGTCTGAACTTGATGGTTCCACCATGACAAAGCCTCATCCACCAATAGTCCAGTTATATACTTGACTTGATGTTCGGGGTCACATTTGCTCAATCGTAAAACAGAATCTGTCTTTTCAACCCAACGCACGAAGGCTAAGGCACCCCCAGTGCCGTCGAACTCTCGAGGTTTGTGGTCTAAGAACTGCTTGTAGGTGCAGCCTGCGATGTAAGCAACATTATTCGCGTAAGGCCTTAGCAAGGCTCTCGTGGCAAAGTCCAAATGTTTTGTAATGTGTCTTAAAGGACTAGACATTACCGTTGGGGGGGTTATTTCCTGAGGCACCTCTGCTGCAATCGGAGCGACGGGCCTCGTACCGTGCGATGGCCTGTAAGAGGCGCTCTTGCATTTCTGCCTCTGTTGTCGATAGAGGGTTGTTGATATCGGTGTTCCCTTGAGTCGACATCTTCCTAGAAGAAGGTCGGTTAGGTCAGGTCTAATTTGCTTCGTGCGTGCATTTGGTTGTTTAGTGGTCATAAGTACATACACATAACAGGTTACCATATCAACCAATCAAATAATAGTATAATCATAGTATGACCAAGTAATTCGATAATTATGTTTAATGTGAGCATAGCAAGTAAGCACGTAGTATTATAATTATAGCACACACACATAGATCAATGACGTGCTTAGCGAAGACCTAGCGACTGAGCTTTCGTTGGTTATTGGCCACAAAGTGTTGTCGCATGTCTAAAGATGATTGGGCTTTCATTATCCTTCGGCCACAATCACTGTGTCTAACAAAATGTATCACATCGAAAGGGACACAGGGTCACCATACCCTTGTCCAACAAGTATATTAGTGCATCAAAATTTCATAATCAGAAGTGGTCCTCAAAAGTCTCCGCAATCCTGGCTTAACGTTAGTGTCTTTACCCAAGTGTAATGCAAGCCGCATAATCCAGAAACCAACTATACTGGTGACTGAGGTGGAGGAGGAAAGAAAAGTGACTGCTAGCATGCGTAAACTCCTCCTTGAGCTTGTATATACGTCGGAGTAATTATTTGCTTTGCCGCTCGATAGTAAAGAATTGAGTATCAGAATCCTGGGAACGGTGTAATAGCAACGGTCGAGAGCGCAAAAGGAACCTTGATGTATGTGGCGAATCAAAGTATGCTGACAATAGACAGGGTGGAGGACGTGGTGTCTTACATAAACTTTTCTGACAAAATGTTGTCTTGTGATGTAGACACTTAAATCATGTTTTCGGTTATGTAATGTTTTGCATCTGAAGTTGCCAATTGTGGTGTCAGCTCAAGCTCCAACATTCTGCGACTCATATCCTCAAACTATAGTTGGTGTTACAGGAGCAACTCATCTCGTATGTGGCCTCCACTACGTGAGGGATGGTAAGGGTCTAAATTCTGCATAGTGTATTATAAGATCCATCAAATCGGCTTGTACAGCGATGTAGAGGTGAAAGGTATAAACGGTGCGGCCTGTAAGGCCATAGAAAATGTTGTTGTAGCAAAAGGATCGTTACGAGGGTACTGACCTGGAGTACCTTTCCGGGGCATAGGTATGTCTTGAAAGAAAGCGATAGGCGCGTTGGCGCAATGGACGTCGGTCTTCATAGGGGAAAGGAGCAACATCAGCGGTTATGGATGCAAAAACAAACGTTTCAACCAATAAGGAGATTGTCAGGTGCTGGTACTGGGTTAGATAGTAGGGGTGCAATGTCTAGTAAACCAAAAGTATCAGGGTCACAATCAAGCAAGGGTGTAGGACCAGCAATTGCAACATCAGGCTGACTCAAAAGGTGCAGAAGCTAGCTCAGCAGCAGGCCCTGGGTCGTGTAACGGTGTGGTGCCTCGAGCTGGTGATAGTGCAGCAGCCATGTCGTCGTCGTCTTATGTCAGTAGTAGAATGTTGTACTCCAGCTGTTGCAGGTATCACGGACTCAATGGAGTCTGAATGCATGCTAGAATCAGAGGATGGCTTGTTAACAGGGGTCTTAAGAAGTGAAGTTAGTAACAGTGTCTCCTCGTCTAATTTTCTATCGTCATGGGCGTCAGCAGGAGGACCATCGATAAGCATGCCAACGTAGTCATATATTGTTTGTCGAGTAGCCAACCTTCAGTAGAGATGCCCGCAGGAGGCGCATCATCGAGGATTGGAGCCATGGTGTGCCCATCATTGGGATAACCAGTGATGGAGTGGTCATGGATTGAAACAAGAGTGACAGGAAGATTCTTGTCAGATAAACCATCAGCAAAGATGAAGTACCACCAAAATCTGGTAGCACGGACTGTTAGAAGTCGTCCTCGCCCTTAGTCAGCATATCAGGATCACTCTCAGTATCTGACTTAATTGTCTCTGGCGCAGATGTAGTCTCATTATTTGTGGCGGTGGTCGTAGGGTTATCAATGTCTGATAACTCGTTCTCTAATTAGAGTGACATGTGTGCCGGTGCGTAACATGTATATCCATAGTAGTTACTAACAATTAGTGTATGTGAATAACTACCGCATATGCACGTACATCAACATTAAATCAAATAAGCATGTAAGTCTCAATTAATGTAAGCAAGTAATCATCCTAGTCTTCCACAGACTATCCTCCTAGTTTCTCAAACTGAACTCCCTAGTCTCTCAGACTATCCTCCCAGCCTCTCAGACTGATCCTCCTAGTCTCTCAGACTATCCTTCCAGCCTCTCAGACTGATCCTCCTAGCCTCTCAGACTGGTCCTCCTAGTCCCACTAGACTAACCTCCCAGCCTCTCAGAATGAACTTTCTAATCCCACTAGACTAACCTCCCAGCCTCTCAGACTGAACTTTCTAGTCTCTCAGACTAAATCTCTCAGTCTTTCAGACTAATCTCCTGGTCTCCCCGACCTAATTCCTGGTCTCCCCGACCTAATTTTTCCTGGTCTCCCCGACCTAATTCTTCCTGGTCTCCCCGACCTAATTTTTCCCGGTCTCCCCGACCTAATTTTTCCCCAGTCTCCCCGACTGGACTGCCCCAGTCTCCCCGACCGAGCTATAAATTTAAATTTGGAAATGTGTATTTGTGCCTTTTGTTTGTAAAAAGGTTTGTTTCCTGGATCTGGACGTATAGTGTATGCAATGTAAAAATGTTTGAAAACGTTTTCGTGAGAGCCCTGATGATCATAGTCTAGACTTGAGAAAGAATCCTAGTTCGCTATGATCGAGGCTCTGATACCAAGCTGTCACACCCTGGCTTTGCGGAAGCGTGGGTTTATTTGGTGTGACTTCTTAATACCATAGCAACAATCATAACAATGCTATATGATAAAAAACATGAGATATTCATCCATTAATAAAGTTTAGAAAAATCCCATTTTCAACAATCACAAAATAAGTTACAAACCTTAATTTGATTAAATTGAGTTCATAAAGACGTAGCAAAAGGCTTTAAACAATACTAGGTTTAGGGATATGTAACCCGTTCAGGAAGAGGTTACACCTTCTAAACCCTGGGTGACTTCTTTATTCAAACGCAGCTTGAAAATACGTGCATACCATGCCAGATCCGTTAGTTTCCTGAAATACATGTAGTTTGAAAAGTCAACATAAAGTTGAGCGAGTTCATGTGTAGGTGAGTTTGTATAAACCCTTGTAAAAGTGTTAGTATGTATGAAAATCCCTGGTATGTAGCAAATAAGGAAAAAGAGATCACCATTGGGTTGCAAAGCCAATGATATGTGTGAAGTGCTGTAGGAAGACTCAAACCTAGCAGATTTATGCGTCGGGTACAAAGTCACCACCTGGTTCATTCAGCGGACTCAGGGGTCGGGCTCGCTACACCCAGATAGATCTACCGCTACTGACCCTCGGTCCTACAATGAGGATTAATGGCCTCCAGTTCCCGCCTACCCACTCACATGATCTAGTAGTAACCCTCCTTACGCTAACCATACCATGTAAAAAGTATTTGTAATCATAGTAACATGTATTTCACCCCCGAAGTATAAAAACTGAGAACAGTTAAGAGAAAAGGGGGGACATGAACTCACAGAAGTGCGTCTCGAAATAGTATCTCCCAATCAACCTGCTGCGTGACGACCTACACGTACTAACTTCTATTAGACGGACGGTCGTGCCTTGGCTTAAGGTTTAACGTTTTTTGGGAAATAGTTAGGCAACCATTTCGTATTTCCACTTCTTAGTTATTTAATAATTATATTCCTTCCCAAGGATGGGGGTTTTAATACATGTGCGTTTTTGTAATTCCAAAAATATATTATTAAGTCTCACTTAATAAAATATATTTTTATTCATTTCTCTAAAATATTCTATCTCCAAAATATACATATTTTCCCAAAAATATTATATTTTATTCCATACAATTTCCCAAAATACTACTTTTATCAAAACACGCATTTAAGAGTATTTTCTGAAAACACGCGCGTTACGTTTTAGAGTTTGCGTTGTAAAAACAATACCGACGTAACTTAAATATTTATTTGTGAGGGCGTTTGTATGGTTTTGGAGTCGTATTTTCATGATATATCAAGTAATATTATTTTTACCCTAAAAATAATATATCTTTAGTTCACAGAATAATCACGTAAGCACACAAGCGTTTTATTTATGAAATATATATATTCTCAATATATATTAAACAAGTTTTCATTTACGAAAATCCACCTCCGACACTTGGTTATTTTGTAATAAAATTCGTGGCGAAATTTATATTTTGAAAACAAGTTAAAAATATATTTATAAACACTTGTCACCAAACATATTTCTAAGTGTTATATTTCTAGAAAAATTTCGCCAGAGTTTCCTCTGTAATTGGAGGTGTCCACGCTTACAAGCGTATCATTTTCTTTTGTAAAATCATTCAATCAGTTCTCCATTAACCAACCCGATATTTAGACATGCAAAAATACTACTTATATCGTTTCAGTTTTTAATATACAAAACTGGGCTGTTTTCGAGTATTTTAATAAAACAGTTTTCTTATTCCAAAAATTCCCAAATTTTTACAGAATGTCTTAAACGATTCAAATATTATTGTGTAAAAATATCGGGGTCCAAATCATTATCAATATTTTATAGAAAATCATTTTCCAGACTAAAATCAGATTTATCTTTTTCTGACTGCAGTCCGCGGAATAATTTATTTAAAATTCCTCGAGAGCCCGATTTACGAAATTCCAGTGAGAGAATTACAAATTCATCGGTGGTCATCTTCAGTACGAATTTCGTGATCTAACTCTACACAGAATTTAAGTTATAACTGAAAATATAACACACATTTTCTGCTGTAATAATTCAGCTTTAGTTGCTGTTAGAAAACGACACTTTAAAAATAGTAAACGAAGTCCAAAAATTATGATTCCAGTTCCATTAGAACCGTATTTCATAATAACACATTATAGACTTAAGAAAATCAAGTTTTTGTTAAGTTACGATGTGGTTACAGCCTGTTGAAGTTGGCTGAAAATACAACTCAGCATGTTGTTTTTAGTTTAAAGGTTACTAAAACGCACCCATACGACCACCATACTTTCTAATAACGATTGACAACAGGTCATATGTTATTTACAGCAGATTATAGTTCATATATTTCAGATTCAACATGTATTATCATATTTCATCATCATTTTAACATTACTTTATCACTAGACTAGTTTATGTTCAAGACTTGTTCATGTTCTTTAATGTTCTTACGTTTTTGATCTTTAAACATCATTAACCACTAAAATAACAAGTAAGATACAAGGATCTAAGTGCTTACTACTAGCACAAAGCTAGGAGAGTTCAAGTGTAGAAATTTGGCGATTAATAGCTAATAGAGGTGGTCCTTCCACTTTCGAGAGCACCAAGCTTCGTTGCACACCTTCTAACACCCTTGTATATGTATGAAATGTATGAAAATGAGTTGAAGGTTGTGGTATGGTGATGGTGGTTTGAAGCCATGACCAAAGAAGAGAGGAAGAGGATTTGAAGTGTGTTGTATGTTGGATGAGAATGTTAGTTCAAGACTCTTGGTTCTCCTTATAATCCTCCAACAATACAATATCTAATGGTCAATGTGTTTCTATAGTACCAAACATATCAATTAAACTAATAAATAAAATCATGGTGGGGTACTATGGTTCATAACCGGTTTGGGGGGGGGGGTGGTTTTGGTTTAGTTGGTATCTAATTAATCTGGTTACTAACTAGTTGAGATAAGATGACATAGTTAGTGCATTATTGTGTGTTGTTATTTATAGAGTGCGTTAGGGTGTGAAGGGACCCTAACTTGCTCAGAAAAGTATAAACAATGTATTTGGCAATATTTTTATGTTCCGGGTAAAGTCCGGTTGTTCGGTTGGGTGTTGTCCGTTAGAGTGCTAAATTAGTCTTTAAAGTGTCCTTTATGTTACTTTTAGTGACACATTTAATTCCCAACACTTTGGAAAGTGTCTAGCATTATTTTACCAGGTTTTTGCACTTTACTAGTTAAGTTAAATGCTGAATTTTTGCACAAAGTGCAGAATTTTTTAATTAAGGCATGTTTTAGGCACATCCGGTCACTATAACTATCACCTAATGACGCAGTTTTACAATTCTCACCTCCCTACACTCCCTACTAGTGTAGTAATCTATTCCCGGCTCATACTGGCCTCAGAGACAATGTCTGTCTAGTGCTGGCTATGTCAGCATGTTTACTGGGTTATCTGTTTATTGTGCTAACTGTGCTTTTGTGCATCAAGTTTGAAACTATAGTTCTGTGTAAGTAATGGAGTGACAGTAATAAAGTATAATGCATGTACATATATGTATCAGAAATCACGTAGCAGTTTAACCACAATTGTAAGCAAGCACAGTAATTAAGCATTAATTAAATATTAATTAATTCGTACGGATACCTGATTTGGTGAGGGTTGTCACAAAACTAGCAAATAGTCAAACAACACATAACAATAAATACAGTTATGCACGTATTTCCGTAATTTATTTCCTAACACTTTACATTTTGATGTCAGCAAAACACCTATGTGGCTGAATCAGTGGCTTAGCTCTGATACCACCTTCTGTCGCAACCCCCGATCCCAAATCCCCGGGAACGGGCGGCCGCGAGCCAGTTTCGGTGGTATCGTGTATTGTCTAATTTGGCAGCAGAAATTTTCATCAGGACCGTAGTTAGGAAATATTTGATCAGAGTAAAATACCACATTTCTATAATATTAAACATATGGGATAAACCCAAGTTCATAGTACACACGTTTTCAGAGGAATAAATCCTATTTTATTTAATAAAAACATCTATTTTATTTTAGGTAATTTATTGCCACTTTTCCAAGCCTTCAGTGCTGTCCAGCTGGCTTCTATTTGGCTTTCATAATTTGTTACCTGAAACGCGTTTTAAAAAACATTTGTCAGTGGGAAATACTGGTGAGTGAATCCCAGTTTAATCAAGTTTAATAAAAACCCCGTCTACAGTATTGAGGGCGATCTCGCAATTACATTTGTTTCCAAGACATAACAATTAACATCCATGGTACTGTCAAACCCGACTTGTGGAAATGCTACTCCTTGACCAGGTGGTAACAAATTTTGTATACAAAACCCCAACATACGCATGATAATTGCATTCTTACAAATACTCAATAACTGTTATTCGCATGGAAAAGTATTTAAGGTTTTGTAAAAACAATTAACAAAAGGTTTACAAATCACATTGCTGTCTTAGATTTTCTGTAAGGGTTTCCTGGTGACAATCAATAATTTACACAAATGCACACGCGTTAGTATAATAACCCATTTTAACATTAGTAATACCCACCCCGAGACGGCATTCCAACGACTACGCCGGGCAGAACCACGACAGCCGTTACGGAACCCTAAATCAATCGGGAAGCGTATCTAATACGTACCTAGGGGTTATAATACTTACAACGGAGCAGAACTTCACTATTTAGGGGGGGGGTATAATACCCGCTGATATTGCCTAATATTTCAGAATTGAGAAAGAGATTTCGAGTTTGAACGAATTCTGATTGAAACCTGATGGCTCCTTTATATAGTGCTGATTTCTCACTTTGTCGCGGCCCGCGTAAATGTAAGCTAAGGCTTACGCGGCCCGCGTCAAACCAGGTCAACTCGTAGCTGGGCTGGGTCATCACATAGGTCTGCCTGGTGTTGGGCCACGTGGCCACACCGGGCTGCGCCATGTTTTTAAGTTCACACGGCCCGCGTGAAGGTTGGGGTGGAGCTTACGCGGCTCGCCTCAACTTAAAAATTCAATTTATTATTTTTTATACTATTTAGGGTATTCGGGGCCCGTTTTCTCGTATGAGGTGTATTTTGGGACATATTGAGATATTTTAAAATATATTGAGGTGTCGGAAAATATTCGAGGGTGTCGGTTTATTTAGGATTGTTACATTAAGGGTTTTACTTCATGTGTCCCAGTGGGGATATATGTTGTGCATTCTACAACTCGCAGTCACGTCTGTGCATATTTCATTGTCGATAACCTACTAGGTTCACTTTGCTACATGTTACATGCTGGTTATGCGTAAACGATTTTGAAATCTATTATACTATTAAACTTGTATGCTCAACTTTACACTATGTGTATTGACCTCTATTTTAATGTATGTGACAGGTGTTTGAATGCTTAGGATGTTGTGCTCTTGCTTTTGTGGAATCAAGTTGGAGAGTCTAGAAACAAACAAAAACAATTTATACTTGAGTTTTCGGAACATAACTATTTGTCTTTGAGAATTGTCTGTAATAACTGTGTTACTTATTATGTCATGGTATGGGATGTGATGCTTAAATAATTGGTAATCGTAGTTGTTATGGAAACTCCTGGACAATCTGTTTCGCTCAGTGCCGCACCCCGATATTTCCGCCATCGGTTGGGGTGTGACACATATGAACCCATGATGATGTCACTTGAAAACAGCCCAAATCCAGTGATTTCATGGTGAAAAGTTGTTATTTGTTGGAGAAGATGATGAGAAAGTGTGTGCTGATTATGGAAGTACAAGATTTGAGATGAAAACTTACAAGAATCGCAAGGAATCGATAGAAAAGTGGCCTGAGAGTGCGTGGGTCGGAGGGAGCTGTCACATCATGAATAGTGATGTGACAGGTGAGGTATTTATAGTGAGGGGAGAAGAAAGGTGGTGCAAGTTAATGGGTCGGAGGGCCTTTTGATTGGATGGCCATCCGATCGGATGGTCATCCGGTCGGATGTCCATTTGATCGAATGGTCCTTCGATCGGAGGGCTTCTCCGAGTTAGTTTTCCGACTTTCGTTTCGTTTGTTAAGCGTTGCGTTGCGTTTAAGCGAGTGTCGAATAAGCTTTGCGATAGTATTAAATAATAGTTACACAAATAACATAACTAACATCTAACAACATGAGTAACCTAACGTTTAGCGTTTGTGATTAGATTGCGTTGCGATAGAGTTGCGATTGCGTTTTCGAATAACACCTTTCACATATATAAACATGCACAAGTAACACATAATAACACACACACACATATAACAATACCAATAAATGTGATTCGAGTTGCGATGCGATACCACACATATAACACACACACAATATTGATGTTTACGTATTTTGTTATAAATATTAGTAAATTTATGATATTTGACATATATATAATTTCTCGAAAACTAATTTCTTTATAATTTAAAATGTCCGGGTACTCCTAAGTACTCCTAGCCTAGTTCCGAGTACACACAACTCTACAATTAACCGACCTAAAAATGCCTAACAACTTCTGCAACCATGATTATATGTAAATTACATTATTACATATAATCATAACAATTTACCAACCGTGATTATATATATTAATGTAACAATTTAGTTATACACAAAGTGTGTAATTGTATTAAAAGTATTCATAAAAAATTTGAAAAGAATTCAGTGTAATTACACTGTAAAATTTACAGTACGTTGGTTTTTTCATGTTATTGACCGTAAAATCGATGTACGACTTAATGATCTGTTATTACTGTCTTCCCCATCATGAGTTTACGCCGGTTCACCATATAGCGCCAAAACTATTTTTTGCTAATATCCTACAATTGAAAAATACAATACATTTAACTAACTCTCCAAATAAAAATTACATTGAAATAGAAGTTAAAAGGGCAACAAGCTGCTACACTATTCAACCATGCTTTAATGATTGTGAGTAGATCCAAATAGACTTTGGGGCCAAAATAATACCTAGATTATTAGAACCATTCTTAATATTTAATTTGTGCAAGATACTACTTTAATATGATAATCCAATAATAGCAAATAGCACATATGCAATTAAAATTTACATTGTGGACCCGATGACCCATTGTTCTTTTTGTTTTGTTTAAATTTTTACAAGTTTAATAATCTAAATTCATATTCCACTTTTCTAGTCCTCCAATTAACATCAAAGTCAAGAAGTGTGACTCTAATTGTTCCTCCAATTAACATCAAAGTCATGAAGTGTGACTCTAGTTTTGAAAGTCAAAGTCTTAACCTCTAGGTGGAGGGTATGGTATAAAGCTCCTAGGGGCTTTATTACGTCACGTCAGATCCACGTCAACGCCACGTCATATAAGGGGCTTTAAAGCCCATCCCTTTAACTTGCATGGTATGGTATAAAGCCCCCTATTAAACTAAATAAAAAAAATTATTGGATGAAATGATGTGGGCCTCACCTGCACACACCTTCTTCCTCCTTATCACGGTGGCGGACAAACGGTGGCGTCCCCTTTTAACAACAAGGGGATGGTCGATGGCGGACAAGGGCACCATACATGGCTGATGTGGCGGGTGGCGCCCTCTCATACCCTCCGGCCTTACAAAGTGTACAATATACAATTAAAACTTTTAAGTTTTAACCTCATCTAGGTCATTTAACATTATTATCATAATTATTCTCTTCTTTTAACTAATTTGGTCTACCAGAACCAATTTCTCATTAATCACCCGACTCAAGGTAAAAAAAAAAAACATATTTTTATAATATTACATCATTCATTAATTTACAACTTGGACTTTCTTTTCAAGCATAAAGGTGATTGATTCTTACTACATTTCAATAAAAGTTTCGTATTTTACCATCATTGTTTGATTAACACACATTCCAGGTCAACATTTTACTAAACTTCAATTAAAATTAACGGGCATAATATAGTACAAAAAAAGACTTAATATAACATCTTTAATTAGAATTAACCTAACTTGAAATCAATACTTTTCTAACCTAGTGAAAACATAAACTCACACCAATAATCGTGAAGATCATTTGATTCACTACATGAAACCTGGAGTTTAAAGAAATAGTTAGTTTATCATGGATTCCAAAGATTTATGTTGTCTAGATGGTTGTTAGGTGTTTTTAAACACCTGGATTGCAATAATTTTCGATCAGTAGAGTACAAAATCAATAAAATTCGTTGCTCTAATTTCTCCATGCACTCTTTTCTCCTAAATTCACGGTTAAAGAAAATCGATGGGGTCCCCTTGGTTTTGTGTAGCAGGCAACCCACAAGAACTCTCCATTTGACTTGTGCACATTTTTTATCTACATATTTTATTTGTATATACCTATCGATACAAAATTTCCAATCTCTTTTAATAAACATTAATTTATTAAAAAGTTAATATTCAAATTAAAAAAAAAGATCTTGAGTGCTCCACAACTCATCAATTTACAAAAGTAACTGTTTTTGCTAATAAATTACGATTAAACCTTGAATTCTATTTAAATAAATTCTAGGGATTTTTACATACTTCCCCCCTCCTAAGAAGATTTATTACATATTTACTCAACTTCTAAATTTACTTACATCTTTACTCTTCCTAAAGAAGCCTTATTACATATTTCCCCAATCACTAAATTTAATTACAAATTTCACCTTTCTAAATCCTATATATTACATATTTATCTATTTCATTAAAAATACTCTTATTGAATTATTATTTTATCCTTAATGAGTTTATTAAATGATTAATTACATATTTCCCATTCTAATAAAATCAATTTATATATACTCCAATTTGTAACATATCAATATCAAGGCATTAGGTGATTGTACATGTTATATTAATGGTGTTTTTCGCATTTGTTTGTGACACATGTGCCTCTACGACCATCATACAAATACAAAACCAATGAAATCTTATGTTTCAAACTTGGGATTTGTATAAATACGTGTGTCATTTATCAATTCTTGTTCAATTTCGAGTTTTAAATCGCTTTCTAAAAAGTTATATGCGAACTGATGCGTAAACGTAATAAGTTTAATGCGACAAACACTCCGGAACAGTGAAATAGGCTTAACATACCTTAAATAACCTTTACATAACTTAGAAATAAGTTTTGGAGGGTTTGGTGTGTCGAAAACAAGTTTATTCGATCGCATGAACTATTTGCGTCAAACTGCGAAAGTATGCCGATTCGTATAGTATCGAACATTCCAGAACATGATCATAAGCTAAACATACCCTAAATATCATATACATAGCTTAGAAATAGGTTTTGAGGGGTTCGGTATGCGAAAATATGCTTATTTGATCAATAGAGACTAAAAGCGTCAAAAAGTGCATAAGTTTGCATTTACGCGCATATCTTACGTTCTGAACATATCCGGACATCCAAAAAAAATTTTAATCATTAAAATATTTTACTTTAGTGATTGGAATGCAAAAATACCATTCGTCGTGTAATTTGGGTCGTTTTCGCGTCCGTTCGAGTTTTCGTCGTAATTAACCGAATAACGCAACCGTATGACCAAACGAACCGACATCCGAGATGTTTTCAAGCATATTTCATGTTCCCTATGCTTTAAATTCATTGTAGAGCCTTGAAATGGGGTTAACGGGGCTTAAAAACATCAAAATTTGAGTTTCAAGCTTGCAGGGACTAAAATTGACAATCTGTCAAACTTCCCTCGCGGGCCGCGAACTAGTGAGGGTCTGTCTACGAGGGGCGCGACCGAGGGCACTGGAAGATTCAATGAATTTGGTTCAGTAGCCTGTTTTCTCTGATTTTAACCATGGTTTTGGCATACCATGGACTTGTTTATGAGCTCCCAAGGTATTTAAAACAATGGGCCACAAGTGTATGGCTTAGATCAAGCTTTGAATTGCTCAAAAACACTTGTAGAGATCCTAATGGGTCATGAATTCCTATAAATACCTACCAAGTTTACCTCATTCCTTGCTCATTTGATCTAATCTGCTCTAAGTGGAGGTTTTCACTAGTTGAAGGCCACCTACCTGAGTATTTTTAGTTCAATTCTTCCTAGCTTGGACCCTTTGTAAGCTTCTTTCATGCTTGTTTATGCTTTTCAAGCATGAAAGTCAAACAGTGTTTGACTTTCTGCTTTGACCATGAACTAGTCAAGTAAAAGTTCAATCGAAGTTTGCAACGTGAGCGTAATCACGATGGTTATAGTCCCATGTGACTATAACTACTGATTACCACGTCGATTAGTCGAAGTGACGAGTCAAAGTTTCGGTCAAAATGTCGATTATGCGCATTTTGCGACGAAACTATTTTCGGGTATCAAAACACTTCGTTTTGATATCAAACCTGTTTTCTAACTTAGTTAAACATGTTTAACTCGTCACTTCTATTCTAGTGCTTGTTTAGGTCGTAAGTCAAGCGGTCTTGACAACCGCTTAGACTTTCTAACCCGACCCGTTTGGTCGATCATTAGGATCCGACCAAGCATATTTTGTGACCATAGTTGTATAGGGAATAACCTTCCGAGGTTATACCTTATGGTCACTTAGTTTAATTACTTGTATGATGGGTAGATTATATGCCTTAGGTAAATGACCAAAATGCCCTTTTTGTTGGATCGTGTACGTGACCCTGAAAGTCAGTTAAGGTAGCTCATCATCAATTACTAAGGCGGAATCAAAGTAAATGACGTCCAAAACAGCTTGTATCCTTTAATCTTTCTTTTCCATTAATAAACGTGCTTTTACAACTTGTTCTGATGAAAATCCGGCAGCACTTCGTGACTCTCACAATGACATTCAACCGTTCCGTTTGAAATGAGACACTAACACTCCTATATATAGACCATGAACCCTTCCGTTTGAAACATTACAATATGTTCAAACGATAGATCTCAAACGGAAGTCTAAGTTCAAACGGAACCCTCATCGTTTGAGATAATTTCAAACGGAACCCTTATATACATAACTAATTTCAAACGGAACCCTTTGAAATACTATCTAAACTCAATACAAAACCCTAATTTTACATATAAGCTCCATTCTTGACTTTCTTGAACTAAGACTTGATGAAGATATAGTCAACAGACATTCTTGTGCATCAACAGACTCCCCCTTGGATGTTGACGTAGTCTTCAGCTCCTGAGTCTTCAGTCTTAGTCTTTTCTTCCACTCTGCCTTTTCATCACAAGCACTCTATCTTCACATTCCCATATGCTGTTGATCCAGACTCCCCCTTTCACAGACTCCCCCTCACAATATGCTAGAATCTGAGAAATCTGGTTCAAGCTTTAACATTTAGCTTCCATTGGGAATAATGAAGACCAATCCTGTTACTCAACCAACAAACATAACCATTCTATCTTTTCAACAATAATCCACAAACTCAATCAACTTTAACAATCCACTCAAGTATTCAAGTCCAAGTTAATGACCCTGATTACTCAATTAATCCACCAAGTCCAAATTAATGACCTTGGTTGATCTTTTGACGAAACAAACTGATATTAAAACAACATTTTCAAACATTTTCTGAAAATAACAAATATCAAGTTAATGAATTTGTTTTTGACTTTCCAAACAATCCAAACTTCTTCAAAATAAACTCTCCTCATTCTTCAGTTCAGAATTTCCTGCATCTGCTTCAAATATCTGAGAATCCAACAATCAACTCTCCACTTTGGTTTGTCTAAAATAAAGCAGAAATAAAATCTTTTTGGATTTTATCAAAGTGTTCTAAACTAAGAAATGAAATACAGAAAACTTAAATTGCAGAAAGTAAACAAAGTAAACTATTTACAAACATATTTTTATCGAGCGTGTCAGGGAATCATATTCGCTTTTCAGATAGATCACAAGTACCGTTAAGCTATATTACATACTCAGATTTAAACAATTTACCTCGATTGTCGATATACTGATCCATCTTAAATTCTCACACAGATTTCAACTTATTCAGGATACGATTTAGATGAATTAAGAACCTATATCATTCATGTGTCCCACCTCTTGAATATACTCCCGTATCCAGAATCTCAATAATCAGTCTTACAGGTGAGAATACTACAATGATGTCTGTATATAATTTAGGTATGCGAGGGCCGAGGGATCTTAGATCGATACTTCCGTATACGCAGAGAGATATCAGCTTCGACTTTTCGGTGTGTCCCCTTTAGAGGATCTTTTTGCTTACAACAGCAGCATATATCAATTTTAATTGTTTCAGCATGCTGAGGGTTTAATGCTGTGTTTCAAGCATTGAAGCAAGTATTAGCCAGGGACTAGGTCAGAACTACCGTTCAGCAGAAGTCCCGGAATAATACCCCAGACATCATAGAGTATAAAGACCTAGTATATCAGATTACGAGACCTTTCAAACGAGATTTCAGGGGTTACCTATATATCCAAGTAGTGTTCCCCACGAATTCACAAGTTTGAATTTTAGGTTTATATCCCGAATAAATCTACTAAATGTATGAAAACCTATCGACACATCATCAGTAAGATTGTTTAACTCTTTTATACTTTCCAAATCTTTAGCATACTGTAATCGTTTAGCTGATGTACTATCATTTTCCCTATATACACAAGCTCTTTTTCATTTTATCATGTTTTTGTATTTTTGCATTTTTTACTGTTTTTGTATTTTCTGAAAAATAAACTATGTACAAACATCTACTCCCCCTAAATACCAAAACAAGTAAAAATTCGACAAACCATTGCAGATTGTTTCTCGTCTTCATCCGCAACAGTACCCTCATCAACGCCAATTATGCCATCCGACACCGACAAAAGCTTCATACCATTCAGTTTTAACAAATATTTAAACCGATTTTTATCAAAAGCTTTGGTATGTAAATCAGCTTTCTGTTCGTCTGTGTGGATTTTCTCAATTCGTATCAACTTTTTCTCAAAGCAATCACGAATAAAGTGATGACGAATTTCTATATGTTTAGTTTTAGCGTGATGTACTGGATTTTTAGTTATATTTATTGCGGCCTCATTATCAACAAAAAGAGGTGTGTTAAGAAACTGCAAACCGTAGTCGCGCATCTGTTGCTGTATCCACAAGATCTGAGAGCAGCAACTGCTAGCAGAAACATACTCCGCTTCACAAGTAGATAACGCCACAGACGTTTGTTTCTTACACTGCCAGGTAACCAATCTAGGACCAAAGAACTGGCATCCTGCAGTTGTTGATTTTGAATTGACTTTGCAGCATCCGAAATCCGAATCGGAATACCCTTCGAGCGTAAAATCGCCTTTTCTAGGATACCACAACCCCAATGAAGGAGTTCCTTTCAGGTAGCGCAATATCCTCTTCACAATGATCATGTGCGATGCTCTCGGGTTAGACTGAAATCTTGCTGCGAGGCATGTTGGGTACATGATATCAGGACGTGAAGCAGTTAGGTACATTAAAGAACCTATCATGGATCGGTAAAAAGTTTCATCAGCCCTGTCTCCGGTGAGATCTAGGTGAATCCCATGATTTGTTGCAAGTGGGGTAGCAGCTGGAGTAGAACCTGACATCCCAAATTTCTCTAGAATATCATGAACGTACTTTGACTGATGAATGAAAATTCCCTCAGGAAGTTGTTCAACTTGTAATCCCAGAAAGAATTTCATCTCCCCCATTGATGACATTTCAAACTTCTGCTTCATCACTGATTCAAAATCTTTACATAGATTTTCATTTGTCGACCCAAAGATTATATCGTCCACATAAATTTGAACTATCAGAAGATGACCATCAACGACTTTAGTGAAGAGAGTGGCATCCACTTTTCCACGAATGAACTTGTTGGCTAGTAGGTGTTGAGACAAAGTCTCGTACCAGGCTCTCGGGGCCTGATGTAAACCATACAGCGCTTTGTCCAATAAGTAGACCTTGTTTTTGTGGATTGGATCGGTAAAGCCCGGCGGCTGACCGACATAAACCTCCTCTTTAACCTTCCCATAAAGAAACGCCGATTTAACATCCAACTGATAAACTTTGAAGTTCTTCCAAGACGCAAATGCTAGGAAAATTCTGATAGCCTCTAGTCGTGCTACAGGAGCATAGACTTCGGTAAAATCAATTCCCTCCTGTTGACTAAACACCTGAACAACAAGTCGAGCTTTGTTCCTTACGACAACTCCTCTATCATCTCTCTTACACTTAAACACCCACTTAGTGTTAATTTTCCTATGACCATCCGGCAAATCAACTAACTTCCACACTCCCAATTTCTCAAATTGACCAAGTTCCTCCTGCATAGCATTGACCCAAGAGTCTTCAGTAAGCGCCTCTTTGTAAGTTCTTGGTTCAATCTGCGAGATAAAACAACTTAATGAAAATTCAGTTTGCAAAGGAGCAACTTTTGTATAAAAACATGTAAGCCCTTTATCAATCTGATTTCGAGTGCGAACACCAGCTTGCAATTCTCCTATAATCAACTCCTCTGGATGATATGAAAAAGTTCTCGGCATCACTTCACTTGGAACCTCTACATTTCCCTCCAGATTAGTAACATTCTGCTCTGCATCTTGTTCACCAACTTGGTTTGTTTGACCTGAAATCTGAATCTGCTCCCCCTCAGAATTTGAATCTGAATCACCGTGATAAAAAACTGGCATGTTTTCAGCTTCTAGATTATCATTCTGAGCCGACTGATTATCTTGAGCAACTTCATTCTGTTGGACATCATCTTGTTCACCAGCATTACTCGGACCTGCTTCATCATCATTTGAAATTTCCCATGGTCGTCTCGAATACTCAGCTGGGAATCTTAGCTGCGACTCATATTCACGCAAAATATCCAACTCATCAAAGAAATCTTCTTCATCCTCTGATTCTTCTCTCATGTCAAACGAATCCCAAAGTTTGTCATAATGATAACGCCATGAATCACCAGGATTCTGCAGCGGCATAGTATAACCTTGACATTCAACATTTGCAGCTTCAATAATCCGCTTCTCACTTGGAACGAAGACACGTCTTAATGGATTTGAATAACCAACAAATATTCCCTCAATGCACTTCGGACCAAACTTTCCAAAAGGTTCTATAACCGTACAAGGTGACCCAAACGGTTCTAGATACTTCAAATTCGGTTTGCGGTTATTGATTAGCTCAAAACACGTTTTGTTGAACTTCTTAACAGTAAGAACCCTGTTGAGCGTATAGCATGCGGCGGAAACAGCTTCAGCCCAAAAATTAATTGGTAACTTTGAATCTGCGAGCATAGTTCTAGCCGTCTCGATTAGCGTCCGGTTGTGGAGTGTACGGAGCACTAAACTCATGCAAAATACCTCTTTCATCACAAAATTCTTCCATCTTGCTGTTCTTGAATTCAGTACCATTATCACTTCGAATTCTCTTAATACGCCTTTGGTACAAATTCTCAATCTTTCTGAACAGCCCCATCAAACTGTCAAAAGTTTCATCTTTCGTCTTCAAGAAAGAAACCCACGAAAATCTGGAATAATCATCAGTAACGACCAAACAATAGTAATCTCCTGTAATACTTTTGACATTCACCGGACCAAACAAATCCATGTGAAGTCTTTCCAGAGGTCTCGAAACTGAATTGACTTGCTTTGTAGGGTGTGACTTTTTCTTCTGCTTGCCTTTGATGCAGCTAATACACTCCCCTTCCAGATGAAAACCTTTGATATTAACACCCAATACCAAATCATTGTGCACCAAGTGATTCATCTTCCTTAGGTGAATATGCCCCATCTTTCGGTGCCACAATCTGGATTCTTTCTCAGTTGCTCTAGACACGAAACAATGTGCTTGACCAGTTGTTGTAGTTGCTACAGACATATCTAACACATATAAATCATTCACTCTAGGTGCCCTCATAATAATCCATTCTTCAGGGATAACAAAACCAGGTTTCAAAATCAAACACTCTTTATCAGTGAAGTGAGTAGTATACTGATTATCACAAATCTGCGAGATACTAAGCAGATTGTTTTCCAGCTCAGTGATGTAGTTAACTCTTTCAAACGTCACAATCCCATTGGATAACGTTCCTTCACCAACAATTCGACCACCTTCATGACCAGCAAATCCCACATAACCACCATTGATATTCTTCACATCATACAGCAATGCAGTTTTTCCTGTCATATGTCGAGATGCCCCACTATCCATGATCCATCTTGAAATGGCTCTTGGAAGATCCTGCATATTCCACAAATTGATTTTTAAAACATTTCAATAAAGATGCCGATTCATGCTACACAATCCAGGAAGCTCCGGCAATTCAAACTGCTTATTCGAACATGGTGTCCACCCAGGCTTCATCAGCCTTAGGTGTAACCTTGACTCTAGCAACTTGAATTTTGAAATTTTCAGCCTTCAAAGGTGGAAAATTTGCATCATAATCAACCATAATTGATTCTTCAGCCTTTTTCACTTCAGAAGTTGAAATTTTCTTCTCAGTTTTTGGTTTCCAAACTTGTTGAGTTAATGCAACCTGTTTAAAAAACTTGTCGTTTTTAGTTACCACTTTCTTTACAGGCTCATTTTTCACTTTTATGTTATTATTTTTCACACTCTTTTTCTCAACAACGATTGTTGCTTTACCCTTCACATCAACTTTCTTCTGTTTATACTTCACATTTTCAGTCTTAGGCTTCACATTGGTACACATTCGTACAATGTGACCAACTTGATTACATCTAAAACATGTTCGAGTATCAACAACTCGACTTGTGCCTTCAGACTGATACTGTGAAGCTCTTTTCTCAAAGAACTCTTCATTCGATTTTGAAAAAATCTTTTTCCCTTCATCAGCAAGTGAACATGAACTGTTTACAAACACCTTCTTTTCAGCAAACCTCTTGTTCTGAAAACTCTTTTTCTGATAACTCCTACCACCTCGATAACCACCCGACCAATTGTTTCGATTGTTATTATAAAAACGTGGTGGAACAATAGGCTTTTTGTAATAAGCTTTATCTTTCTCAAAATTCATTTGCCTTTTTGTTTGACTCAAACTGTTCACTTCTGACAACTCAACTTCAATTAACTTGAAAACATTTGTCAACTTTTTCACATTAACATTCTCAATGGGAAACTCAGAATCCAAATACAACTTATCAGATCCAGCCATCTTGTACATCACAAGACCCGGTTCATCACTTAAGTTGTTTTTGGACTTTTGTTTCGGAATGTATTTATCCAAGAAACACCCATCCTCCTCAGAAGTGTCACAATCCGGTTTAAGCACTTTGTCTACCACACTTTTCACCACATCACTTTGGACACCCTCGTCATTGGAAGATGTGAACGTGACATCAATGTTTTCAGGAAGTTTAACTTCACTTTCTTCCTCAATTTCCACCAAACTAGACTGCTTTTTCGTGTAGTTGTCTAAAATTGGCGGTGGAACTTTGTGAAAACCTACACCAGTTCCATCAGAAAACACATCCTCGCCATCTTTGTTTTTTCCTATAGGTTTAGGAACAATATGCTGCAAAACAAAGCTTGCCGATTTATAGCTGTTAAGCTTCAACTGGATTCGTTCATTTTCAATTTCAGCTTCTTGAACTTTAAGTTTCAGTTTAGCAATTTGATCTAGTTGTTCATTAATCGATTCTTCTTTTAACTTCAAAACAGCTCTTAGATGTTCATTTTCTTTAAATGTTTTACCATTACGATCATCACTATCTTTGACAATGCTTTTCAATTTCTCAAACTTTTCAGAAATTTGACGGTTTTCAAGAATTAACTTTTCATTTTCAGATTTTATTTTCTCACGTTCAGTTTTATCATTTTCAATTTGAACCGTTAATTCTTTAATCCGTTCAGTTGAAGCTCTTACACTTTTGTCACGATCGAGAATCTGATTTTCAACATTTCTAACCTTAGTTGTCAGATTCTGAATTTTCTCATTGTTAAGATACATGACAGTGCTACAAAAATTGCATTGTTTGGTGCAATTTTTGCAATCAGCATTTCCATCAATCTTGTTACCTGACGCATTTTTGTTACCTGACGCATTTGTTGACACACTTTGACTGACCGACTCCTTTGACTCAGTAGCAGAATTAGAATCTACCTCAAGTGCTTTTGCAGCTATCACTTTGTCAGCCATTACTCCCAGGTTCTCAGCTGTCAACTCTTGCGTAGTATCAATTATGCCTGTATCAACCTGCTTTTCTTTCTTCTCTTTTTCCTCTTTCTCCTTTCTCTCTTTCTCTTTCGCTTCTTCAATCATTTTCGAAGTTGGAGTTCCCCACCACTTATGTTGCCAATATTCAAGATGTTAAGATCCTCAATCATACCAGGATACCTCTGGTCCGAGTTCGTTGGAATGCTCGTCGTGGCCTAGAGTATACCTGGGAATGAGAAGACCAAATGAAACTCAAGTATCCCCAACTGTTTAAGAAAAACGCAACCACTACTGAGGCTGAAGCTACTGCAGAATTTCGGGACGAAATTCCAAATCAACGGGGGGATGATGTGACACCCCAGGAAAATCAGGAAAACAACGCAACTTAACTAGCTTCCTCAGTAACCACGCACTAAATTTCGGGACGAACTTCTCTTAACAGGGGGAGAATGTGACAACCCTCAATTTACATGTATTCCGTCCAATTTATTTAATAATAATTTAAGTGCTTGGTGACTGTATTGAAATGTTTAACTGCTCTCTGATTACTAAACTATACTTACATGAGCATGTTAACATACTGGTAGTATACAGAAAAGTCACTAAATGGTCCGGTGTATTTTCCTATGTGTTAGGAATTTATTTCGTTACAAAAATATATAAATAAGACGCCTTACGGAACAATTAAACAATTTAACGGAACAGTGTCCGACCGAATAACCGGACATTAGCCGAGACACCAAATATTTGTCAAACACATTATTTAATTATTCTTGGCTAGTCATGATCCCCGTACACCATAACACCCACTAAATATCTAGTAACAAATGCAAGTAAACACACACTCGGTTTCTAACTAATAAGTAGCCAACTAGTTACAAAAATATTACATTTAACCCCCCCCCCCATGTCCCATTTACGGTTCAAGAAAAAAAATAGGGCCCCACCACAAGATTTGATTCATATTTTAATTGATACATTACTTGTGAATCTTGGCCAAATATTATAAGTATGGAACATATCTAAGCAAATCTCTCCATATCAACTCACGTCATTTCCTCAAAGATTTCACTCAACTCACTTCACCTCTCTCTTTCTTATTTTCGGCTGCCCAAACCGAAAGCACCATCACCACCTTCAAACATCATCATCTCCTTCATTTTTTACCTTCCATTCAAGCTTCAAAGGATCTATGGAGGTTGCAACTTAAGGGGACTTCAAAGGAGCTTGTTCTAGCTTGATTCTTCATCTTTTCCCATCACATTTCTTCATTAGATACTTCCCTAGCTAGAGGCTAGTAGTAAGTTTCCTTACTTTTGATCTCATCTTGTTCGAAATTATGACAAGTAGTATGATGTATTGTTGTTTAAATCACTAATTTACAAGAATGCTAGAAAAATATGAAACATGAGTTAGGAACTTATAAGCTACATAAAAGTTACTTATGTCTAAATCATGAAGCGGAATCTTGTTGGTTTGAGGGTTGGGTAAATCATACTTGATGTTTAAAAGTTGTTTTCTTGCTAAATCCATTGTTCGGACACTCGTTGATGCGATTTAGTAATGTTTAAACTTAAAAATAACATGCTGATGCATTTTTACAGCCGCCTTCAACAGGCTGTAAACGGACTTTAAAACACGAAAAACGGAATTTCAAAAGCCTAAATCGTGTCTTTTCGAAAAACGAAGAAAATGGCGCTGGAATCGTATTTTTCTGAGGTCGGTTTCTATTTTAAAAATCTTTTTTCGTGACAGCAGCTAAGGCTGATTTTTACTGCAGAAAATTGGGCTGTGCGTTTTCGATCACAACTTAAAACCTGAACCGAACCAGCCCCCGAAACTTTTATCAAAAATGGTCACGGATGTATTTGTGACCCTCGAACTGGAATTTCGATAAACGCACTTACGAGGAATTTTTGACGAATTTTTCCGTAAACTGTGATCAGAATGTAACAAATCTGATCAGAGTTCGGTAAACGATTTTCTATAAATTACTGATAATGAACTAGACCCTGATATGTTTACACAATAATTTGTGGGTCGATTAGGACGTTCCGCAAAAATTTGGAAATTTTTGGAATAAGTTAAGTATTTTATTTAAATGTCCGAAAACAGCCGGTTTCGAATATAAATGCTGAATTGACATAAGTTGTGACATGCGTGTTTAAATGTCGAGAATGCTATCGGTGAATGATCTAACATGTTATATGTGTTACGTGCAATATCGTATGTCTGTTTATGAGTGGGGAATGGATGGGAAGTTTATATGGGCATAAATCGTTAAAGTGTGTACCTGTTATGTGGACGAAGTAATGTGCAAATAAACCATACGTAGGATACGTGTTATGCATGAGAAACTGATTGTTATCCGTACCTTATTAGGATGTGATTGACCGACCTTGACTGTTAACTATATTTGAGAACCTAACCGAGCAAAACGAGGTGAGTTCACACTCTTTCTAAGGCATGGGATTCCCAGGGGATGGGAATGGGATTGAATAACTACTTGTACTATCATTACTATTAAACTATTTTTTTTACTGTCCTCGGATTGAAGGGCACGTACGTAAAACCTACGTACACTCATACTTACTACTGTCCTCGGATTGAAGGGCACGTACGTAAAACCTACGTACACGATCATAAGACCATCAACTCTATCACTTTAAGTCCTTCAATTATCGACTTAATCGCCGAGGCCTATGGCGAGCGGGTCATTAGTTAATAACGCTATTAGGTTTAACAAACCTCACACCGTTCCAGTCAGACGGGCGTGTACTAATGGACTATGGGCAAAGGGTCAATGCTGATAGACATTGACTTAGGGCACCTCTTACATTTTCGTAGCAGTCGATACGCGTGGTCTAGTAACACATGGGAAACCCCCACTAATCTTCGCAAACATGTCAGAAAGACCGCGATGCAAACTTATACGATACATGGTTTTCAAAACAAACAGATGATTTACGAAACGAATGCTATAACTAAACAACCAACTGTGAATTCACTCAACTTTGTTGTTGACTCGTTGTTACATGCCTTACAGGTCGCTAAACATTTGGAGCTTGCACGAGGAAGGAGTCGTTGTGGTGTGTGAACGGTTATGTCCAGTGTTTAATGTTTAAAACATTATGAACTTATTAAACCTATGTGTTGGACTTTAAACTTATGAACTGCGAACTTATGTTTTGAACTTTACGTTTATGCTTCCGCTGTCCAAATTAAAAACTTGGTTAACTAGCTTTTGGTCACCAATCGTATTGTGGTTGTCTCTATTTACTTAAGTACGTTGTTCAGTATGATTGGTAGCTCGATCCTGGTCACGTCACGCCTCCAAGCGGTGGAACTCCGCATGGTGGATTTTGGGGGTGTGACATATTATAACATGGGATCTTTACTATGGCCTGACCAACGTAAACCATCTTTTAGAAGATGCCGCCGAGATGTGAGACACGCATGCCTACCAATGAGGCAGAACTCCAACAAGTCATCGCTGCTGCCATCGCACAATACGCCGCTTCGCAAGGAGGACCCAGCGGAAGCAGCTCAAACAACAATGGCAACAACAATCCACCTCATGGTAATACTAAGACATTTAGACATACCATGACCTAATTGAATATCTTTAGCAAAGATGCTAATGCCGTTCACATGTTACAATGTGTGTGCAGGGTGCACCTACAAGCAGTTTCTAGACTGCAAACCGGTCAACTTTGATGGCACAGGATGTGCTGTCGCCTTTGTTCGTTGGGCTGAGAAAACTGAATTTGTTCTTCGCATGAGCAAATGCACACTAGATCAGCAAGTCACCTATATCTCAGGGCTATTCTTGGATGGAGCCCTCTCTTGGTGGAATTTGCAAGTACAGACATTTGGTGAAGCTGCTGCCAACGCGCTAACCTGGACCGAACTGAAGGAACTTATGCGCAAAAAGTACTGCTCTCGCGCGGAAATCCAAAGATTGGAAACCGAGTTCTGGCATTTGAAAATGGAAGGTCCAAAGATCGCAGAATACGTTCAAAGGTTCCATGACTTATCGCATGTGGTACCCTACATGGTCACTCCGGAGTTCAAGCGGATTGAACGTTTCATTTGGGGATTAGCTCCTCAAATCATAAGCATGGTGACCTCATCCAAGCCTGCGACAATTACTGAGGCAATCGATTTGAGTGTGGCTCTCACAGAGGAGGCTATTCGCCTGAACAAGTTTGGTGATGCTGAGCCTAAGAAGAAAGAGACTCACGTCGAGTCATCAGGAGGTAACAAACGGAAGTTCTCGAACTTCAAGCAGGGCGCCAGTGTGGTGGTTAAGAAAGGAGGATCAGGCACGCCAGCTCAGGTTACAGCTGGTAGTGGAAAGAAAGGAAAAGGATATATGGGCACCCAGCCCAAGTGTAATACCTGCCAACGCCACCATACTGGCCATTGTAGTGTGAAAGTATGCGAAGCATGTGGAAAGTCGGGCCACTTGAAGGACACTTGTTGGGCCACTGCTGGCCAGGGAGGATCCGAAAACAGAAATAACAACCGGGGTGGGAATGGAAATCGCCCACAAGAAAACAATGGAGGTAATGGAAATCGAGGCAACAATGCTAACCAAACGGGCGCCGTGAATCCTAACCAAAGGAACAACCAAGCTGGAAATGGAGGTGGAAATGGGCAAAGACTTGGATGCTTCAACTGTGGTGATATCTGGCATTTTAAAAGGAACTGCCTAGAGATGAACCAAGCCCGTGGAAGAGTGTTCCATATTGAAGCAAGGGAAGCGCGCCAGGATCCCAATGTCTTTACTGGTACGTTCCCTGTAAACCAACGCTATGCATCCGTTTTATTTGATACTGGCGCAGATTATAGCTTCGTGTCATTAGAGTTTAAGAATATGCTTGGTTTAGCCGCTAATAAGTTAGATATTCCGTACTCAATCGAATTGGCTAATGGGAAGTTAGTAGAAGCCAATGAAGTTATCAGAGGTTGTGTGATCGAATTGGGAGAGCGTGAGTTTACTTTGGATCTACTACCAGTCCAGTTGGGAAGCTTCGACGTGGTGGTAGGAATGGATTGGTTATCAGGCAACAAGGCTGAAATAGTTTGTCACGAAAAGGTCGTTCGTATCCCAACCGAAGATGGCGAAACAATTGTGGTTCATGGTGAGAAGCGTGATACGTCGTTAAGAATTATCAGCTGCCTGAAAGCGCGAAAGTGTTTGCAGAAGGGATGTGTTGCCTTCCTGGCACACATTGTGGATAAGAAGGCTGCTGAGCCGAGAATAGAAGACATCCCTGTCGTGAGGGAATATCCAGAAGTCTTCCCAGAGGACTTACCTGGACTGCCACCTCAGAGACAAGTAGAGTTCCGCATTGACTTAGTTCCAGGCGCCGCGCCTGTGGCTGAGGCACCTTATAGACTTGCTCCGTCTGAGATGCAGGAACTGTCGACACAAATTCAAGAGTTGTTAGACAAGGGATTTATCCGACCAAGCTTCTCGCCTTGGGGAGCTCTAGTTTTGTTTGTCAAGAAGAAGGACGGTAGTTTTCGCATGTGCATCGACTACCGGGAGCTGAACAAGCTGACGATCAAGAATAGATACCCTCTGCCAAGAATTGATGATCTGTTTGACCAACTGCAAGGCTCAAGCTTTTATTCAAAGATCGATCTTCGATCTGGATACCACCAGTTAAGGATACAAGAGGAAAGTATCCCGAAGACAGCCTTCAGAATTCGTTATGGACACTACGAGTTCCTTGTTATGCCGTTTGGTTTGACAAACGCACCTGCAGCCTTTATGGATTTGATGAATAGAGTATGCAAGCCGTACTTGGACAAGTTTGTGATTGTGTTCATCGATGGCATCTTGATTTATTCAAGGACAAAGGCTGAGCACGAACAGCATTTAAGAGCTATTTTGGTGTTGCTGAAGAAGGAACAGTTGTATGCCAAGTTCTCTAAGTGCGAGTTTTGGCTACGCGAAGTCCAGTTTCTTGGACACGTGGTTAATGGAAATGGAATCCATGTGGATCCAACCAAGATCGAAGCGATTAAGAATTGGGAAACGCCAAAGACGCCAACCGAGATTCGACAATTCTTGGGTTTGGCTGGCTACTATCGAAGGTTCATTGAGGATTTTTCGAAGATCGCTCAACCATTGACGCTCCTCACGCAGAGAGACAAGAAGTTTGATTGGGGAATCAAACCGGAAGAAGCGTTCCAGATATTGAAGGATAAGCTCTGCAATGCGCCAATCTTAGCACTACCGGAAGGTACAGATGATTTCGTGGTATACTGTGACGCCTCACGTCAAGGATTGGGTTGTGTGTTGATGCAACGCCAAAAGGTTATTGCTTACGCATCACGTCAATTGAAAGTGCACGAAAAGAACTATACCACACATGATTTGGAACTTGGCGCAGTGGTTTTTGCATTAAAGATCTGGAGACACTACCTTTATGGTACAAAGTGTACAATTTTTAAAGATCACAAGAGCCTACAACACATATTCAACCAGAAGGAGCTGAATATGAGGCAAAAACGATGGGTTGAGTTGCTGAACGATTACGACTGCGAGATAAAGTATCATCCAGGGAAGGCGAATGTGGTCGCCGATGCCCTAAGTCGAAAGGAGAGGATCAAGCCCATAAGGGTTAGGGCTTTAGAAATGATTATCCAAACCGATCTTTCCCTGCGCATTCGTGTCGCGCAGAAAGAAGCTCTCAAGGAAGGAAACCTTGAAGAAGAATATCTCCGTGGGATGGAGAAGCTACTGGTACCAAACGAGGAAGGTATGTTATGTTTTGAGAAAAGGATTTGGGTTCCTTGGTTTTGAGGTTTAAGGAAGGTTATTTTCGATGAAGCTCACAAGTCGCGGTACTCTATCCACCCTGGAGCGGATAAGATGTACCAGGATCTCAATGATTATTATTGGTGGCCTAGGATGAAAGGCGATGTTGCTGTTTATGTGAGCAAATGTTTAACATGAACTAAGGTTAAAGCCGAATACCAGAAGCCTTCAGGACTTCTGCAACAACCTAAGATTCCCAATTGGAAATGGGAACAAATCTCCATGGATTTTATTACAAAGTTGCCAAGAACGCCAAGAGGCCATGACACTATTTGGGTAATAGTGGATCGATTAACGAAGTCAGCACACTTCTTACCTATCAGAGAGAAGGATAATACGAGCAAATTGGCTGAAATTTACATGAGAGAGATCGTCGCACGTCAAGGAGTGCCTCTCTCAATCATCTCTGATAGAGACGGAACGTTTGTGTCAAGGATATGGAAATCCTTCAAAGAAGCTTTTGGCTCACAATTAAATCTGAGCACCGCATTTCACCCGCAAACTGACGGTCAAAGCGAGCGAACGATACAGACTTTGGAAGACATGCTGAGAGCGTGTGTTATGGATTTGGGCGGTAGCTGGGATAAGCATTTGCCTTTGGTCGAATTTTCATACAACAACAGCTACCACACCAGTATTGGTGTCGCGCCATTTGAAGCCCTTTACGGACGCAAGTGCCGATCACCCCTATGCTGGGCTGACGCAGGTGATAGGCAGCTTGCTGGTCCCGAAATCGCCCAAGAGACGACAGACAAGATTGCGCAGATTCTAAAACGCATCGAAGCAGCTCGCCACAGACAGAAAGCATATGCAGATCCAAACCGGAAACACTTGGAATTCCAAGTTGGAGAAATGGTTTTATTGAAAGTTTCACCCTGGAAGGGTGTGGCACGCTTCGGAAAGCGTGGGAAGTTAAATCCACGCTACATTGGTCCTTTCAGAATTTTGGAAAGAATAGGGCTAGTAGCATACAAGCTGGACTTGCCTGCCGAACTCCATTCGGTTCACGATACATTTCATGTATCCAACCTGAAGAAAAGTCTAACTCAAGATACCATTGCCATTCCCATCGACGAGATTCATGTTGACGACACGCTCCATTTCGTTGAAGAACCGGTTGAGGTTACAGATTGGAAAGTAAACAAGACCCGCCGGAGCAGTGTCAAGCTCGTCAAAGTTCGTTGGAATGCCAGACATGGTCCTGAATACACCTGGGAGCGTGAGGACCGGATGAAAGAGAAATACCCCCACTTATTTCCTAAGAACCCTGCATCTACAAGCAGAACTTAAAATTTCAGGATGAAATTTTTCTAACGGTGGGAGAATGTGACAACCCTCACTAAACCAGGTATCCGTACGACTTAATTAATAATTAATTACTGCTTAATTACTGTGCTTGTTTGAAATTACTGATTAACTGCTACTTCATTTCTGATACATGCAAACACCTGCATCATACTTTACTTACCGTCACTACATTATTTACATGCTGAACCTTAGTGACAAACATGATGCACAAAAAGCACAGTAGCACTATAAATGGATAACCTATTGAGCATACGGATAAAGCCAGCATCAGGCAGACACTGCCTCTAAGGCCTGTATGAGCCAGAAATATTTTACTACACTAGTGGTGAGTGTAGGGATATAAGGGTTGTAGAACTGCGTCACTAGGAATAAATTACAGTGACCGGATGTGCCTAAAACGTACTCTAAGTACAAAATTCAGCATTTGGCTAACTATTAAAGTGCCAAAACATGAGAAAAATATTACTAGACACTTTCCAAAGTGTCAGGAATAAGTTGCGTCACTAAAAATAAAAATAACGACACTTTAAAGCTTGTTTAACGCTTTAACGAATTACTATCCAATCAAACAACCGGTCTTTACCCGGAACATAAAAATGTTGTCATCAACACTGTTTTTCTTTTTCTGAGCCAGTTAGGGTCCCTGAATACCCTAACACCCGTCACAACTTACTACACACTAGTAACCGAGTTAACCTTCACACTTAACTAACTTAACTTAACTATTACCTAATGTTTAGTTGAAAACCAACCGGATTACCCCCCCCCCCCCCAACCGAACTCGGTCACCATGTGGTGACACATTGTCCTTTATTTGATTATAATAATCTTGTGTGTTCAATATCTAGCTAGCATAGTAACCATTGGTTAATGATCACACTAATTGTCTATAAGATCTACACTTAACACATTATCTCAACACATCACAACACTCTTTCTCTCTCTCTCTCTCTCTCTCTCTCTCTCTCTCTCTCTCTCTCTCTCAAGAAGCTACGGCCGAACACCCCTACACAATCCATCAATTTTTCGAGTTTAGTTCAAGCAATTCCAAGTTCATACAAGTGTCAAGGATCTCATATAAGGAGGCTTGGTGCATTCGGAAAGCGAAGGACCTCACTCTATTGCTTTTATCCACTCCTTTTTGCGACTAGTTTCTTCCCTAGCCTCGAGCTAGTAGTAAGTTGCTTGAATCACCTTCTCGAACTATTTTAAGATGGTTAAAATGATTTGTAACGGTTAAAACTCGTAAACATGCAAAATGATACATAAAAGTCTACTAAAAACACTAAAATTGATGGTTAAAAGCTTGTTTGTTGTGTAAAACTTGTAGTATTTGATTTGTGTAGTTATTTGGACCCGATCTATGTTGTGGTAGCTCGGATCATCGTTTAACCCGGATTGGTCATGATCTTGGATCATGACATAAGGTTGTTTTGGAAGTAACAATGGTTAAAGGATGAAACTCTACGACACACGAATCATGAACTTGTGTAAAAGCGATGTAGCTTGTGAAATAGTGTTTAAAACTAGTAGATCTACGGATCTACAAGAGGTATTTTCAAAGGACCACGTGTCAAGAGAAAACATACTTTTAAAGACGGATCTTTCATAAACAAGAATGATTTTAGCAAACACACAAGTGTGTAAATACTTGTGTAACACTAAGTTTTGACAAAATAACTATTTTTGGAAAAGATAACGAGAAGTTGTAAAGATGGAATTTCTCTAAAAACGAGGTTTTTACAAAATCGGATGGATTTATATAGAGATCCGCTAAAAGTAATGGGATTTACTTCATAATTTTAGAAAACCACAAGTTCATGTGATTTTTGCGACTTATATATATTTGTTGACTAGTTTGTTGTCTTGAACGTTGTTTTGGTTAAATAAGGAAATTGTTGATTTGATTTATAAAAGAAAATGATACGCTTGAAAGCGTGGCCACCTCCAGTTACAGAGGAAACTCTGGCGAAATTTTTCTAAAATCCTAACACTTAGAATTATTTTCACTATAAGTGTTAGAAATACTTTTCGACTTGTTTCCAAATTATAGATTTCGCCACGACTTTATTTACGAAACATCGGAGGTGGGATTTCACAAAATAAAACTTGGTAAATATATATTTAGTATATATATTTTTCATAAAGTCACTTGATATGTGATTATGATTATTTTGTGAAAATACTAGTATTATTTTTAGGGTAAAAATAATACTATCGAATGTTAATGGATCCAAAATAATACGAACGTCTATATGATAAATATATAAGTTACATCGGTAATTATTATTACCACTCGATCATTAAAACGTAACTTACACATTTTAAGGAAATATTCATGAACGCGTATTTTTGTTAAAGTATTATTTCGGGGAAAATTATGTGTAATAGAAAATATAATATTTTTGAGAAGAATATTTATATTTGGGATTAGAAATAAAATATATTTTAAGTGAGACTTAATAATATATTTCGAAATTATACGAACACACATGTATTAAATCCCCCATCCTTGGGAAGGAAAATGAATACCAAGTATACAGAATATAAATACGAAATAGTTGTCTAACTATTTCCCAAAAACTTAAACCATAAAGCTAAGGCACGGCCGTCCGTCTAATAGAGTTAGTACGTGTAGGTCGTCACACAGCTGCTTGATTTGGAGGTATACTTGGTAGAGACGCACCACAGTGAGTTCATGTCCCCCTTTTCTCTTAACTGTTTTCAGTTTTTAACTACGGGGGTGAAATACATGTTACTTTGATTACAAGTACTTTATACATGGTATGGTTAGCGTAAGGAGGTTTACTACTTAGATCATGTGAGTGGGTAGGAGCAATATGAGGCCATTAGTCCTCATGGTAGGACCGAGGGACAGAGCGGTAGATCTATCTGGGTGTAGCGAGCCCAGCCCCAGGCCAAACTAGAAACGGACCTCGGGGTGACTATGTCCACATACTAATGCCGTGGCAAAATCTGCTAGGTTTGAGTCTCCCTACTTGCACTTCACATACATCAGTGGCCTTGCAAACCATTGGTGATCTCAATTCCCTTATTTGCTACATACCAAGACTATTTTTATACTTACAAAGGTTTATTTACTCACTTACACATGAACTCGCTCAACATTATTGTTGATTTTTCAACTTACATGTATTTCAGGGAATTAAAGGATCTGGCACGGTATGACACGTTTTTCAGCTGCACTAGTTACGAGGTCATCCGGGTTTGGGGAATGTGAGTCTTTCCTGGACAAGTCACAGTCCTTAAACTGTGTTTATGTCATGTTGATGTTTGTGTTTGTTGCACGGTTTTATTTCATATAGCTTTGTTATGGTTAAGCTATGGTATTAAGAAGTCACACCAAATTAACCACGCTTCCGCAAAGCCAGGGTGTGACATGGACGTACTTTCAACATCAACGTCCGCCAGGCTCAAGAAGATAACAATGTGGTTAATGGAACGTTCCTCGTAAATGGTATATATGCTTCGTGTTTATTTGATACTGGAGCCGAAAACTATTTTGTGTCGTTAGAATTCAAAAAGCTCCTTAATCGTAAGTGCGCCCATCTCCCCTCGACGTTCGATGTTGAAGTTGCCACTGGAAGAACCGTTACTGTCCGTTCTGTTCTTCGTGATTGTATTCTTGAACTCAACAATCACGTCTTCCCTATCGACCTTATCCCGATGCAGCTCCGTAGTTTTGATATCATAGTAGGCATGGATTTTCTTCGTGAAAATCGTGCTGAAGTCGTTTGCTTTGATAAAATGATTCGTTTCTCGCTCACTAATGGTGATCAACTGTGTGTCTATGGTGAAGTTGCATCGAGCAATCTCAAGCTTATGTCGCGTGTCCAAGCAAGCAAGTATCTCCGTAAGGAATACAAAGCTTTCTTAGCACACATCGTAGTGGCGGAGGAAAAGGAAAAGAAGGCAATTGATAAGGTGCATGTGGTTTATGATTTTCCTAAAGTCTTTCCAGATGATTTACATGGGTTACCCCCGAGCCGTGATATTGATTTTCGTATTGACCTCATTCCTGGAGCCAACCCTGTTGCTAAATCTCCTTATCGCCTTGCTCCGTCCAAAATGCGCGAACTCTCGAGTCAACACCAGGAATTACTTGACAAAGCCTTCATTCGCCCTAGCACCTCTCCTTGGGGCGCACCAGTTCTTTTCGTCAAAAAGAAGGATGGGTAGTTCCGGATGTGCATCGACTATAGGGAGTTGAATAAGCTGACTATCAAGAATCGTTATCCCCTGCCCCGAATCGATGATTTGTTTGACCAATTGCAAGGTGCTACGTGCTTCTCGAAGATTGATTTATGCTCAAGCTATCACCAGTTACGCATTCAGGAGGAAGATATACCGAAAACCGCTTTCCGCACCCGATACGACCATTATGAATTTGTCGTAATGCCCTTTGGTCTAACTAATGCACCCACGGTTTTCATGGATATGATGAATCACGTGTGTAAACCATTTCTTGATCGCTTCGTCATCGTGTTCATCGATGATATCCTTATTTATTCGAAGTCGAAAGCCGAGGTTCAATTCTATGCCAAGTTCTCCAAGTGTAAGTTCTGGTTGGAGGAGGTTCAATTCCTTGGTCACATATTCAATAATCAAGGTATACACGTCGACCCCATGAAGATCGAAGCTGTTAAGAGTTGAGTTACTCCAAAATCACCATCCGATGTTTGTTCATTCCTCGGATTGGCGGGCTATTACCTTCGATTCATCACCGACTTTTCGAAAATCTTCGTTTCGCTTACTTCTTTGATGCATAAAGACAATCCTTTTGTTTGGGGAACCGAACAAGAGACTGTCTTTCAAACTCTCAAGCATATGCTCTGCAATGCTCCTGTATGGAACAGTTATCATTCTAGCATTCAAATGGCACCATTTGAGCCATTATACGGAAGAAAATGTCGATCGCCGATTGTGTGGCATGAGATCAGAGATGCGTAAATAACCGATCCTGAGTTGGTGCAAGAAATGACTGACAAGATGCTCCAAATTCGAGACAATCTGCTGAAAGCTAGGAGTCGTCAGAAAAGTTACGCTGATTGACGCCGCAAGCCCCTTGAATTTGACGTTGGCGATCACATACTCCTAAAGGTTTCACCTTGGAAGGGGGTGATCAGATTCGGCAAGAAATGGAAACTTGCGCCTCAATTTGTTGAACCCTTTAAAATTCTAGAAAGGATTGGCAAGGTGGCCTACAGACTCAAACTACCGGAGGAACTTCGCAACGTTCACCCGACTTTCCATGTTTCGAACCTCAGAAAGTGCCTGGCTGAGCAGAATTTACAAGTGCCACTTGAGGATCTACAAGTGGACGAAACATTACACTTCGTGGAGAAGCCTGTCGAGATCATGCATCGGGAAACCAAGAAGCTCAGGCGCTCACGCATTCCCATTGTGAAAGTCCGCTGGGAAGGCAAACGCGGCGAAGAGTTCACCTGGGAACTCGAAAGTGACATGAAGGCAAAGTATCCACAGCTGTTTGTTACGCCTACGGCCTAAATTTCGGGACGAAATTCCCTTAAGAAGGGGAGGCTGTAACAACCTGCGTTCTGAAAGTCAAAGTCAAAGGAAGAAAAGAATGCTAATTGCGATCAGTCACTCCTTGATTAATTATTGATTTGTACACCATGACTCGTAATCGAATTCTTTAATTTATGTGCTTTAGTTGTATTATGTGGAGTAATGCTAATAATCGCAGTTTAATCGGTGTTTAATCGCTAATCCACTTTATCGCTAATCGCATCGCAATCGCATTCGCAACTTGAATAGTAGGTTCTGTATATTGTTTTACGTGTGTGTGCTATTTATGTGTTACTTGTGCATGTTTACATTATGTTTGTGGTGATTAATCGAAACGCAATCGCAACTCTATCGCAACGCAATCGAATCGCAAACACTAAATATATCACATCGCTTAATCTACACTAGTTATATTATTTGTGTGACTATTATCTAAATATATCACATCGCTTAATCTACACTCGCTTAAACGCATCGCAACGCTCAACGCACAAAACGAAACGTCGAAACCCAACTCGCGGCAACCCTTCGATCGAATAACCATTTGATCGAATGGTCATCCGTCCGGATGACCATTCGATCCATCACTGCACCGCCTTTCCTCTTTTGGACTCCTATAAATAGCACCTGTCACATCACAAACAGTGATGTAACAGCTTTGGTGCGACTCTTTGACTTCTCAGCCATTTTCCCTCGATTTCTCGCGATTCTTGTAAGTTTTCAACTCAAATCTTGTACATCTATCATCTACACACACTTCTTCATCATTTTCACCTATGAATCTTCACTTTTCACCATGAAATCGACTGATTTGAGGTGTTCTAGGATGATGTCATCATGGGGTTCTTATGAACTTCAAGATTTGACCTCATTCCACCAAGAACAACTCAGATCTGAAGGATTTCAACATGTTTTAACACCAATTTCATCTAGATCTAACCATTTTCAAGGTTTAAAAGGATTGAAAGATGTTTCATAACATTCTTTCGACTCTTTTACACTCATGCACTCAAAACTGATAGACTCGGAGCTCGTTCAGGCCTTCTACTCGTTGCTAGTGAAGTGTCAATCTGAGATCAGATTCCTATCAACGAGATAACCGACATAGCGGGTTGAATATGAATAACCGTTAAGAACAGTTAACTGGTCGAACGGGGTGATTCCCAACCGACCAGATAGCCGGGACTTCGTGGGGTTTCCGTTGTTTAACACGTTCTCATACCGTCTCGGTCAAACTGCAAAACTTTTCAAACTTAACAAATTTTCCAAGTTTCAAAATGATCAGGTCACCAAACGGACTGCCGTCCGATCGGATTTCCATCCGATCGAATGACAATCCGATCGGATGACCCATGATTTTCAACACTTTAACATTTTTACTGATTTTCAAAGAACATCAGTTTCTAACGGATTGCCATCCGAACGGATGACCATCCAATAGAATGACCATCCTGCTGTGAACTTGTTCTCTTATGAAATGTCTCGCTGGACGGATCGCCATCTGATTGAACGACCATCCGATCGGATGACCGTTCGATCGAACGACTTGAAAGGTAGAGATACTTCTCTGATTTTAAAATGCTACAACGAAAACTTCAAACCCATCATACACAAACACATCCATCCCAAACGAATGCCAATCCGACCGAATGGCCATCCGACTGGATGACCATTCGTCCGGATTGTCATCCGATCGAATGACCATCCATCCTGATTGTCATCCGATCGGATGACCATTCGTCACCCAGCTCACTCGTCACCGTTTAACGCGCCGTTCATCGCTTATGCTATCGTTCTGTAATCAGGCTAACATTCCAGTGCTCCCTTCAATCCAAGATGGTGTTTATTTATTAAACGCTATTTGTGAGTATACTCGAACCCTTTTTGCTTTATACACTTTTAGGTGTTACATACGTTACTTATTCAAATCACAATCGACACACAACGCAATCACTTTTATACGCTGACCATTATTGCATGTTATACGTGTTATTCGATGAATGTTTGTATGTTATGTTTACACGGTGATTGTTGCTTGACACCTTAGCAACGATAATACTATAGTTTGGACTTAGCACCTGTCGTGGACGGGGGTTGCTAAGGGCTTTACTTCACGTGTCCCAGTGGGGATACGTGTTGCGCATTCTACAACTCGCAGTCACGTCTGTGCATATTTCATTGTCGATAACCTACTAGCTTCACCTTGCAACATGTGACATGCTGGTTATGTGTAAAACAATTTTGCTATACTATTAAACTTGTATGCTCACCTTTACACTATGTGTATTGACCTCTATTTTAACGTATGTGACAGGTGTTTGAATGCTTAGGATGCTTTGCTCTTGCTTTTGTGGAATCAAGTAGGAGAGTCTAGAAACAAACAAAAACAATTTATATTTGAGTTCTCAGAACAGAACTATTTGTCTTTGAGAACTGTCTGTAATAACTGTGTTACTTATTATCTCATAGTATGGGACGTGATGCTTAAATAATTGGTAATCGTAGTTGTTTTGGAAACTCCTGGACAATCTGTTTCGCTCAGTGCCTCACCCCGATGTTTCCGCCATTGGTTGGGGTGTGACAGATTGGTATCAGAGCCATAACTATAGAGAATTAGGCAAGACTCGACCTAGTCCGGGTCGATGTCTTAGAAACGACTTAGTCTATAGTCTAAGTACCAATATACCTCCTTGTGCGAACCCGGTAGGGGTTCCGCACGAGCCTATTTATGTTACTCAATCGGCTCGCAACTATGCTATACTCTATCACTATGCCTTTCCTAAGGCAGGCACACTGCACTATTTTCGAAAATGAACGAGTGATTAGATCAAGACTAGGTGTAAAAACTGCAAACTCTCGATTAGATCACTTGTTCGACCCGCATTTTTACTACAAAAAAAGAGAATTTACGTTGAATCAGGAGTGTAATCCGTACTTCGACGCAAATCACTCTCTCAATATTGTGATTCTATCACACAAATAGGGACATAGTTGCTAAGTTAGGGGTGAAACCCGAACCTTGATGACTCGTTCCGTTCTTTATTTTGGTTTTGCAAAACTCTCACCAATGTCTCGATGGATTCCAACAACTTGAGTTGCGTGAGTAACCGAAAGGATGTGTGCCATTCACCATTCCTCGGTGATAGAGCACAGTCTATTAGGCTGAAACGTATACTTAAAGTCCTTGAGAATAGTCAAATCACTTTGGGTAGTCAATGTAACAACTCTCATTAAAAGTTATATTTATTTATTTAAATTGTCCAATAGGAAACCCTAATTAAGAAACCCAAGTGATTCTGTATAATCCCTAAAATTTTCAGAACATTTGGAATCAGGATTAGGGCCTCTAAAACTAGGGGGGGTAAACCCTATTCGGTAATATCTTAACAGTTTGCTGTCAAAAATTCGAAATAACACGAAACCAACTCAGCAAGCCTACTGGGACACAAGGCTACCCTAGGGTAGATTGTTACCCCAGGCGAGTCACGACAGAACCAGGGACATCTTCCGCGACATGCGGGAGATGTTAATTTCAGGTATAAATACAGGGGCTTGGGACTTGATTTCTGGATTCAGTTCGACGTTAAAATTCTTTACGTACACAAAATTAGACACTGTTTACTACAAAAACACACACTGATCACGAAGTGCTGCCACAATTCAGGGTAATAACTCGATCGCTGCTACGATTCAATGTCCGATCGATTAAACTATCCAATGGATGTTTAAGTGCTGCCCACATTAGGGTTTATGCTTTGTCATTCGTGGTTAAATCGATGGATGTTTAAGTATCGCACTTTGTCATTCGTTGTGAAGGTTTCAATCTCGTGAGTTATCGTAAATGCTGTATTAAGTTACTAACCTAGTTTGTGTGCATGATTATTTAAACTAGGTTATCATGGCTAATCAGTAGACTAAGCTCTGTTCATAATTAAATCTGCAATGTGAGTCATTCTCTTTTTATCAAATTACTTTCAAAAAGCATGTTTATTTACAAAAGTTATAATTACAGGGATTAAGTCTTTGTAATCACCATATTACAGCCGGTATATGGGGTTTTGTATACATTACTTGATAATCTTCACCATTGGACAACGGGTTAGCCAATGGGTGATATGACCATAGTCACAGAAACGAGTCGAGTGACAAATACCGAGGGTAGTTGGTTGATATCTGAAACATTGTAATTGCTCTTAATACTGTAAATTATAACAAATGTGTCGTTTTAGTAAATAGAATGATTCACTCAGTATTTCCTGCTGACAAAACCTTTTTCAAACATGTTTCAGGTGATCTGTTGTGATCCAGGAAAAGTGCCGTGAAGCACTATCAGCTTAAGGAAGTGGCTCAGTATAAAATAAAGAAACATGTTTTGTAAAATAAAAGATTTCTTCGTGAAATCTCAATATTGTAAATTACCGGGTTTTATCCCGGATTGTGAAATAAAATAATCGGGAAATATTTCAGTTTTAAAAAGATCCTGAAGAAACTTCCACTGTTAATTAAATACCACGGGATTTCTGTCCCGCGGCTCCTGAAACGCGTCAAACCGGGTCGAGGGCCGTGACAGAAATAAGGTGGTATCAGAGCCACTGATCTAAGCCTATTAAGTATTTAGAAATACTTAATTTTACTGATTTCCAATTATGTGATTATGTGTTTTATTAACTGATTATTTGTTAGTTACAGTATGGGTAAACAAAAGCTGTCAAACATCTATCTTAAACTAGATAGGTCATCCAACGAGAAGGGAAGTTCATCCCAAATAAAACCTTATGTAATTCCTGAAGAAGGAATATTTGTCCGTAAAGCACAATATGAAGAAACACTTTCTCCTAATAGAAGAAGTTTAATTATTAGGAAAAGTCAGGAGGAAATAAGGAAAAACCGAGAGAAGAAAGTTAAACAGGAAACCCAGGACTTAATCAGTAAATCACCTTGGGAGGACAAATTAGATGAGAAATGGGCAAATCTTTATATGCTAGCCACAGTAGCAGAAAATGCAAATCTCTAAATACTCTAACTCAAGTTTTAGCATCTTTATTTTCAATCCAGAACCCTTATTCAGTAAATAAATATGTTCACGGTAAATTGTAGTATATTTTACTTGTCAGTTGTTTTATGTATGATATGCAATAATATTTAAAGGTTATCTATGAAAATTTGTTATTTTATTTTAACATTTGGTATGTATTTTGCATATATGCTAAACAGCATGAATGAGATGTCTGAAGCTTTAGAAAATCTTAACCTCTATCCCGTTAAGATAGAAGTTTCCAATTCACCGGTTACTTCGCTGATAAAGAAGAACCCATGGAATTTCAATCCAAACCACTGGCAAAACCTAAACCCAAGAAAAGAAGCAGATTTGTGGGCTGGAGGCGTGTACGTAGGAAAAAAAGCCAGCAACAAGAAAGGTTACTAAAACTGAAGCACCAAAAGACAAAGGAAAAGGGGCAGAAATTGAGGAAAATGTTAATCAAGTAGAGATAGAAGCTGAGAAGAGTTTTAAGCAAACAGAAAGAGAAATCGGAGAAAGTTCTAGACAGAAACAGAAAAATGACTACCTGGGAAGTTTTAGATTATAAATTAGTAATGAGTGACCTCATCGGACCTGCCGATGGAAACCTTGAACCAGCTAATCCAAACCTTATATTTACTGAAGAAGATCTTTTCAGCTACCCACTAGAAGCTCCAATCCCAATCAATCAGGAACCTGCTATTCCAGATCCTATTGTACACCCTCAACCACTACCAGTAGAATTAGATGAATGGTGGACAACTGATTGGCAATACCAAAATCTTTTAAACAACCCTGATACATTTTTTCCACAAGTTGACCCAGAACCTCCACTATACCCAACTATGAGCCCGGAGAATCTGACTGAATTCGTCTCTGGGGCGAAGAGTTAATTAATGCAGGAAATAGGATTAGGGATGTTGGAGAAAGAGTTACTTGGAAGTATGGCGAAAGGGAGCATCGTTTTTAAGAAATTGGCTGACCAGATAATGGGAGTTTGCAGGAATATTTGTTTAATAAATAAACATAAGAACCAGTATGTGTAATAAATTAACAATAAAATGTTGTATGATAATCGTGTGTACGAGGCATAATATAATATATAGAAATGAAACTTGGGAAATAGATAATTTTTGGTTATACATGTTAAGGTGATTATGTGCAAACTGTTTTATTATATTGGTATTTATACTAATTATTTATATAAAATTAATTATCAGATGGCAAACATTGGTAACGAACCAGTAAATGAGGTTAATCAGTCTGAGCAACATCCAGGAGATCAATATATGACTAGGCAAGATATCGAAAATATTGTTGCTCAAGGGATAGCCAATGCTATTCCAGCAATCGTTGCTGCTGTAAAGAATCCAATCGAACCGCAACAAATTGTTCCTAGTAAACGTATTTCTGAAGATAACTTCAGTAATAGTGTAAACGGAGGCAATGATCATGTTAATCATAATGCGGAACCACATCAAGCTCCATTTCCTAAGAAAATGAAAACTGCAACGCCTGGTTGCACTTTCAAAGAATTCCTTACTTGTAAACCCACTGAATTTGCAGGCAATGAAGGAGCAACTGAATCACTGTGTTGGTTAGAGAAAACCGAAGTAGTAATTGCAATAAGTAAATGTGCTAAAGATGATCAGGTCATGTACGCATCAAATCTCTTCAAGGAAGGAGCACTTGAATGGTGGAACACTGTGTTACAATCAAAAGGAAAAATAATAGCTTATGCCATGAATTGGGAAGAATTTAAGGGTCTTGTAAAAAGAAAATTTTGTCCCGAGTATGAAAAGGAACAAATGACAAATAAGTTCCTAAATCATCGGATGATGGGTGTAGATTGTCGCGGTTATACTTCTACATTCTTTGAATATGCTAGAGTGGTACCAACGCTGGCTTAGCCAGAACCGGTACTCATTTCTCGCTACATTTGGGGACTGATTAGTGAAATCCGCAATATCGTTAAAGCTGCGAGACCTCGCACTATTGACGATGCGGTGGAATTAGCTAATACCCTAACCGATGAACTAGTACGCACCCAAGATGAAAACAGGAAGAAGGAATTAGCTCAGAAAATTACCCAAGGATTTCGTACGGGTAATAATAGCAACTTCAACAGAAGAGGAACGGGAAAATCCTCAACTATGCCATTCTGCAAGAATTGCAAAAGAAAACATTATGGAAGATGTAATGTAACCTGCAATTTTTGCAAAATGGTAGGACATCGGGAAGAAGATTGCAGAAAGAAAACAACGATCTGCTATAACTGTGGAGAAAAAGGACATTTTAAACCAGAATGTCCTAAATTAATCAAACCAGCAGACAATAAAACCAAGGCGACCGACGGAACTATTAAGAAGAATGCCAGGGCATTCCAGCTAACCACTCAAGAAGCAGAACTCATCCCAGATGTGATAGCGGGTACGTTCTTAGTTCACAACATTTATGCCAAAGTATTATTTGACTCTGGTGCAAACCAAAGTTTTATAAATACTTCATTCTGCCAAGCTCTTAATTTACCTTTAACCAATATTAGGCAGATTTTTACAGTTGAAACGGCAGACGGAAATTCAGTTAAAATAGATAAACTTTTGCAAGAAGAAAATATAGAACTTTTAGGACATAAATTCTCTGCAAAACTATTGCCGATGAAATTAGCTGAATTTGATGTTGTATTAGGAATGGATTGGTTACTAGCCAACCATGCTCGAATATTGTGTGATCAGAATTCCATAGAAATTCAATCATCCACCAGAGAAGTAATCAAGATTACAGGAGATAAACCACGTAAGCCCATGAAGTTCATATCAGTAATGAAAGTTGCTAATTATGAACGAAAACAAGGAATAGTATATATGATTTCAGTAATCCTTAGTACTAAGGGTAAAGAACTTAAGGAAATTCATGTAGTCTCAAAACATCCAGATATATTCCCAGAAGAATTACCGGGATTACCTCCAGATAGGGAAGTAGAATTTAGGATTCATCTAATTCCAGGAACTACACCGATAGTCAAGGCACCTTATCGGTTAGCACCCACATAAATGTTAGAACTGAAAAAGCAATTAGATGAATTACTAAGTAAAGGTTTCATACAACCTAGTTCATCTCCTTGGGGAGCCCCAGTATTATTTGTTAAGAAAAAGGATGGTTCAATGAGAATGTGTATCGATTATAGAGAATTAAATAAGATTACAATTAAGAATCGATATCCATTACCTAGGATTGATGATCTGTTTGATCAACTTCAAGGAGCTAGATATTTTTCTAAGATAGATTTACGCTCCGGATATCATCAATTAAAGGTACAAGAAGAAGACATACCTAAAACTGCTTTTAGAACTAGGTATGGTCATTATGAGTTTACAGTCATGCCCTTTGGGTTAACGAATGCACCTGCTGCATTCATGGACATGATGAATAGGATCTGTAAACCATATTTGGATAAATTTGTAATTGTTTTTATAGACGATATACTTATTTATTCCAAAAGTCATACAGAGCATTGTGAACACCTTCATGTACTCTTAACTTTGTTAAGAAAAGAAAAGCTTTATGCCAAATTCTCGAAGTGTGAATTTTGGTTAAAGGAAGTTCAATTCCTAGGACACATGGTGAATCACGAAGGTATTCACGTAGATCCTGCTAAGATAGAGGCAATTACCAAATGGAAGGTTCCACAAACAGCAATGGAAATTAGAAGTTTTATAGGTTTAGCTGGGTACTATAGACGGTTTATTAAGGATTTTTCCAAGTTCCATTAACTAAGCTAACCTGTAAAGCGGTTAAGTTTGAATGGGGACCAAAGCAAGAAGAAGCCTTTAGAATATTAAAGCAGAAATTAACAAATGCACCAATCTTAGCCTTACCAGAAGGAACTGAAGATTTTGAGGTATATTGTGATGCTTCAAAATTAGGATATGGATGTGTGCTTATGCAACGCAAAAAGGTGATTGCATATGCTTCACGACAATTGAAAAAGCACGAAGAAAATTATACGACTCATGATTTAGAATTAGGAGCCGTAATTTTTTCCCTTAAGATTTGGAGACATTATCTGTATGGAAGTAAATTTACTGTTTATACAGATCATAAAAGTTTAAGATATATATTTAGGCAAAACGAGTTAAACATGAGGCAAAGGAGATGGATGGAAATCCTAAGTGACTACGACTGTGATATTCAGTATCACGAAGGAAAGGCAAATGTAGTTGCAGATGCCTTAAGTCGTAAGTATTATGAGAAACAACGAAGGGTTCGTGCTCTCAGATTAAATCTACAAATAGATTTAATGGAACAATTGAAGAATGTTCAAACTACAGCAATCAAGGATGATGCTGAAGGAATGAAAGGACAAATAAAGGAATTAGAACAAGGAGCAGATGGAATTTGGAGATTCCACAAAAGTAGAATTTGGGTACCTAAGCAGGGAGACTTAAGACCTAAGATTTTAGAAGAAGCCCATAAATCTAGGTATACTATGCACCCAGGAAACAATAAGATGTACCAAGATTTAAGAAAGAACTTCTGGTGGATAGGAATGAAAAAGGATATAGCACGATATGTTTCTAAATGTCTCACTTGTTCATAAGTTAAGGCAGAACATCAGAAACCCTTAGGTCTACTACAACAATTAGAAATGCCTGTATGGAAATGGGAACTTATAACAATGGATTTTGTTACTAAGTTACACAAAACAAGAAAAGGTAATAATGTGATTTGGGTAATTGTGGATCGATTAACCAAATCAGCTCACTTTCTACCAATGAAAGAAACCTTTAGTATGGAAAGGTTGGCAAAATTGTATGTAGATGAAGTTGTATCCTTACATGGAGTTCCACTCTCCGTTGTTTCGGATAGGGATAGTCGTTTTACTTCTCATTTCTGGAAAAGTTTCCAGCAAGCTATGGGAACTCGACTCAATCTGAGTACTGCATATCATCCCCAAACAGACGGACAAAGTGAAAGGACGATCCAAACTCTAGAAGACATGCTCCGAGCATGTGTAATAGATTTTGGTGGAAATTGGGATGATCATTTACCATTAATTGAATTCTCCTATAACAATAGTTATCATTCAAGTATTGAAACCGCCCCATTTGAGGCACTATATGGAAGAAAGTGCAGAACTCGGATTTGTTGGGCAGAAATAGGAGAAAGTCAATTGTCAGGTCCTAAAATAGTGCAAGAGACGACTGATAAGATTACTCAAATCAAGGAAAGACTGAAGATGGCTCGTGATCGTCAGAAGAGTTATGCAGATAATCGACTCAAGCCACTTGAATTCCAAGTGGGAGACAAAGTACTATTAAAAGTTTCCCCTTGGAAAGGAGTTGTTCGATTCGGTAAGAAAGGAAAGCTAAGTCCAAGATATGTAGGACCATTTTCAGTGATCCAATGTATAGGACCAGTTGCTTATCGTTTACATCTACCAGAAGAATTATCTGGAGTACATGATGTATTTCATGTATCCAATCTCAAGAAATGCTTATCAGATGAATCACTGGTAGTACCTCTTCGAGATATAGAGGTAAACGAAAAGCTGAAATTTGTTGAGAAACCTCTTCAAATTTAGGATCAAAAGATCAAGTTTCTCAAACATAAACGACTAGTTTTAGTCAAAGTCAGATGCGATTCAAAGAGAGGAGCTGAATACACTTGGGAGCTGGAATCAGAAATGAAGCGAAAGTATCCTCACTTATTCCAGTAAATCTCGAGGATGAGATTTTTATTAAGGTGGGGAGAATGTAACAACTCTCATTAAAAGTTATATTTAATTAAATTGTCCAATAGGAAACCCTAATTGAGAAACCCAAGTGATTCTGTATAATCCCTAAAATTTTCAGAAAATTTGGAATCAGGATTAGGGCCCCAAAAACTAAGGGGGGTAAACCCTATTCGGTAATATCTTAACAGTTTGCTGTCAAAAATTCGAAATAACACGAAACCAACTCAGCAAGCCTACTGGGACACAAGGCTACCCTAGGGTAGATTGTTACCCCAGGCGAGTCTCGACAGAACCAGGGAGATCTTCCGCGACACGCGGGAGATGTCAATTTCAGGTATAAATACAGGGGCTTGGGACTTTATTTCTGGATTCAGTTCGACGTTAAAATTCTTTTCGTACACAAAATTAGACACTGTTTACTACAAAAACACACACTGATCACAAAGTGCTGCCACAATTCAGGGTAATAACTCGATCGCTGCTACGATTCAATGTCCGATCGATTAAACTATCCAATGGATGTTTAAGTGCTGCCCACATTAGGGTTTATGCTTTGTCATTCGTCGTTAAATCGATGGATGTTTAAGTATCGCACTTTGTCATTCGTTGTGAAGGTTTCAATCTCGTGAGTTATCGTAAGTGCTGTATTAAGTTACTAACCTAGTTTGTGTGCATGATTATTTAAACTAGGTTATCAAGGTTAATCAGTAGACTAAGCTTTGTTCATAATTAAATCTGCAATGTGAGTCATTCTCTTTTTATCAAATTACTTTCAAAAAGCATGTTTATTTTCAAAAGTTATAATTACAGGGATTAAGTCTTTGTAATCACCATATTACAGCCGGTATGTGGGGTTTTGTATACATTACTTGATAATCTTCACCATTGGACACCGAGTTAGCCAATGGGTGATATGACCATAGTCACAGAAACGAGTCGAGTGACAAATACCGAGGGTAGTTGGTTGATATCTGAAACATTGTAATTGCTCTTAATACTGTAAATGATAACAAATGTGTCGTTTTAGTAAATAGAATGATTCACTCAGTATTTCCCGCTGACAAAACCTTTTTCAAACATGTTTGAGGTGATCTGTTGTGATCCAGGAAAAGTGCCGTGAAGCACTATCAGCTTAAGGAAGTGGCTCAGTATAAAATAAAGAAACATGTTTTGGAAAATAAAAGATTTCTTCGTGAAATCTCAATATTGTAAATTACCGGGTTTTATCCCGAATTATGAAATAAAATAATCGGGAAATATTTCAGTTTTAAAAAGATCCTGAAGAAACTTTCGCTGTTATTTAAAAACCACGGGATTTCTGTCCCGCGGCTCCTGAAACGGGTCAAACCGGGTCGAGGGCTGTGACAGTCAACGTCTATCATCCCCAGACAATCTATTTTCGATTTCAAACTCACAATCGCTGATTTCATGTGTTTTGATCCTGAGCCCGCAACCGCTGACTCTGTGATTTTTTATGATTTATCGCTTTTTATGTGAACTTTTATGAGATTTATGTGGTTTTACATGTTTACATGTTTTGATTTTGGTGATTTATACGCTTTTCGCTATTCGCTTTGATCAACACACACAACTCGCACTGCACATCTATCTCAACAGGCTAAAAAATCGCTGCTACTGTCACACCCCGACCACGTAAAACAACAAGACGTGGCGGAAACGTCGGTGAGTGTTGTAACAGAATCATTGTTTCGTAACCATGGAATAAATAATTTTGTTTTATTGAATAAATGAACTCATTGTTTTAATACAATCAAATAAGTACAACTATGATCTTCCAAGTTTTAAAGTCGCTAAGGCACGAGTCCATCCTAAATGTAGCATGTATCAACAATCATCTCAAGACAGCACCTGAAACATGTGTAAAAATAGGTACGTCAGCATAAAAATGCCTGTGAAATACATAGGTTTTGTAAATATAGGATTCATGACTTATAAGTTTAGAAAAAGTTGTTTAACAAAAGTCAGTCATGATCCTTGTAAAATGTTTTGTTTTATAAATCATTCGAAAAGTGATGAGAAAGTAGATGATACGTAAAAGAGTAATGTAAGGTTAAATGAATAACCAAGTAAAAATGAGTTTGTATAAGATAAGTTGTTGTAAAACAATGTCTTATGAAAAGTATGTTATTTATATAAGATGTTATATGACTTAAATTGAAATGATTCAAATAACGCTACGATATGTAATACCATACAAACACTTATATATAGGAAGTACTAGCGGCGTATCCACCATGCTTGTATCATATTACGCACGCCTCGTTACTTAAGTTAGTTACTCAAACCAAACCACCAATATAGAATGTTCATGTTTAAACCAATAGTCCAGTGTTATTGTATAACCCAAGTTAAATGTAAACCATGTAATGTGTAAACAAAAGTTATGTATGGTAAGTAAAATGAGATTACTTAAACCACAAGTAAAAATGTACAAAACAAAGTGTTTGAATAAATCAAAAGTTATGCTTTGTAAAATAATGTAAGGTTAAACGAATAACCTTATAGTAGCATATTAAAAGTATACTTTGGATTTGTAAATAACATATTAAACTATGTTTTGGTTTCATAAATAACATATCAAAATATGCTTTGGGTTTTATAAATAACATATCAAAATATGTTTTGGTTTGTTAATAAAATATATATGATGGTTCTGTACAATACCACACATGAGAGTATATCAAACTATACTTTTGGGAGTATATCAAAATATACAATAAAAGTGTGATTTAAGAATTCATTCAGACCTAGTGCATCAAACTAAACCTTTGAGACTATAGGAATACCACAAAGGCAATCCCTATTTGGATGGAGAAACAAATCGGTTTCCGACATTCCATGACAACAGGAATGGGGTGTCTAGTCCTATAGCGCTATATCATACTACCAATCGGTCTGGTGAACATAAAATAAGTACAATTCAACATTTTATTTTATGTTCTTTGAGAAATCAGTGTTTAAACCATAGATAGTCATTTAGTTTGTCAAATGATAAGTAATCACATGTATAATCAATTATACTTTGAAATCGTGAAACTAACATATAGGTACACATGCTTCACCCCAAAACGGTTGAAAACAGTAAAAGAGGGGACTATGTACTCACTTGAGATTGCTCAGTAGTCCTTGAGTAACAACCAAACAATGCTAGACATCACGGAAATCAAACGGCACCTAATATAGGTAACTAGGTTAATAAACCGGACCTAAATCAGAGGATCGGATAGAATGAGGGCTCGTAAACCAAATGAGTATGGTGACTCATGTAATATGGTTTAACAAATCCTACATACTAAAATGAAACCTAACCTAAGTGCTTTTGACCCGTTATGACCCGTTTAGGTAGCTTATGCTACTTTAACGCGTCGTTCGCGTAAAACGCGTTCGGAACGCTTAACTAGTCCTATGACAAGTAATATATGCCTTAACATGTCTAATATTGTTGCCAAATCAGTTTAGATACCAAAAGTTACGTTACATATGCTTAAAATGAATTTTGGCGTAAAAAGGGCATTTTGGTCATTTACCTAAGGCATATAAACTACCTATCATACAACTAGCTAAACATCGTGACCATAAGGTATAACCTCGGAAGGTTATTCCCTACATACTATGGTCACCTAATGTGTTTGGTCGGATCCTAATGATCGACCAAACGGGTCGGGTTCGAAAGTATAAGCGATTGTTTAGATCGCTTACCTTACGACCCTATCTAAGCACTAAACTAAAAGTGACGAGCTAAGCATGTTAAAACATGCTTACCTAAGTTTACAAAACAAGTTTGGTATCAAAACAAATGGTTTTGACACCTAAAAGTAGTTTGGTTACAAAATACGCGTAAATGCGCATTTTGGCCAAAACTATGACTCGTCACTGAGCCTAGATAACGTGGTAATTAGTAGGTATAGTCACTAAGGACTACAACCATCGTGATTACGCTCACGTTATGAAGTTCAAACGAACTTCGCATTGACCATAAGCTGGTCAATGCAGAAAGTCAAACAAAGTTTGACTTTAACGCTAAAAGAATAAAAGAACGAAGGAACACTTACAAAGGGTCCAAGAATGGAAGGTTTGAATCCAAATACTCTCAGGTATGAAGTGTTAAACACCACAACTTAGAGAGCAAATTCAGATTTGAAAGGTGTGGGTTTTTGGGGTTGAATGGGTTGGGTATTTATAGGAATGTTGGAACCGTTAGGATCGTGTATCAAATAACGTTCTTTGATCTTAACCCTACATTTGTTGAAACCTTATGGTAACTCAAAATGGCCCCTCATGAGCAGGAAAGGGCAAATGTGGGTGAGTTTTGAGTGGTTAACAGCTATTAAAACAGATTAATCTGATCTGGGAAGCTGACACAGGCCGCGTAAGGGGGCACACAACACTCACGCGGGCCGCCTGGCCCTTCTGGTCAGAAGCAAGTTTCAGCAAATGTCAGTTTTGGTCCCTGTTATGCATTAAGGCCATTTCCGACACGTTTAAGGCCCGTTAAGCCAACGTTGAGGCCCTAAAATGATACCTAAACATTGTGGACATGAAGCATGCTCAAAAATATGCCAGATGTTGGTTCGTTTGGCCGTACAATCGCGATGTTCGCTTAATTACGACGGAATGTTCATAAGCGCGAAAAACGATCCAAATTGCGTGACGAATGGATTTTTCTCATGCCAAACACTAAAATAAAATATTTTAGTGCTTACACAAATTTTTGGATGTCCGGATGTATTCAGAAGGCAAGTTATGCGCGAAAATGCAAACTTGTGCACTTTTTGACGCTTTTAGTCCCTGAATGACCCAAAAGTTTATTTTAGCATACCGAACCCCTCAAAGCCTATTTCTAAGCTATGTAAAGGATATTTATGGTATGTTTAACTTATGGTCATGTTCCGGAATGTCTGTTCTAGTACGAATCATCATACTTTCGTAGTTTGTCGAATTTAGTCCCTGTAAGCGAATTCTACTTGATTTCGGCATACCAAACCTTCCAAAACTTATTTCTAAGTTATGTAAAGGTTATTTAAGGTATGTTAAACCTATTTCACTATTCCGGAGTGTTCGTTGCATTAAACTGGTTATATTTACGCATCAGTGCGCGTATAACCTTCTAGAAAGCGATTTAAGGCTTGGAATTGAACAAGAATTGATATGTGCAAATGATACACATGTTTATACAAACCCCAAGTATGAAATACATTATTTCATTGGTTTGGTATTTGTTTGATGGTTGAAGTGACACAGGTGTCACAGCTACTTTGTGGGTAATCGCTTGCTATGTTACTCGCTTATGCTATACTACTCGCTATGCTACTCGCTGTATACTCGCTAATCGCAATCGTTATTCTCAAATACGCGGACTTTGAATAATAGGTGAATACGTGCAATATATGTAGGTGAATACGTGCAGAATATAGCGTGATTTCTGTGAATTATGTGCCTTTGCCCTTATGTGTTTCCGTGCTCTACGTGCTTATGTGTTTCTGTGGTTATGTGCCTACGTGTATATGTGCTTATGTGATTGAACGTGTTCCTGAGCTTTATTAATTAGTGGTAGTGCGTGTGAGGTGAGATTCGATTATATAGTGTTTGAGTCCTATGGCGATGTCTGTTACAGACAATGTCGTCATTTGGATCCCGTCACTATCGCGCTGCACGCCGCAATCATGAGGATAAACGCATCGCTGCCCTCGTCGCTAAGAAAATGGCGAAAGTTATCCCCCAGATCGTCAGTGAGCTGAATGAAAACACCAGTAAGTCCTCTGAGGAATCAAGGACTGACTCGCCTAAGGGTACCTTCAGCTTTAAGCAGTTCAAAGCCTGCAAACCGAAATAATTTACAGGCGAAGATGGACCTACCGCTATGTTCCAATGGTTCGATTCGATCGAGGTCACGCTCCTTCAGAGCGGATGTCCGGAACACCTACGCACTGTCAATGCTACCGGCGTCTTCCAGTCCAGGGCTCTGGAGTGGTGGACAGCCGAAAGGAAAAAGCGTGGGAATGATGCAGCCTTTGGGCTCACCTGCGAGGAGTTAAAAGACCTCATGATGAAGGAATTTTGCCCACCTCACGAGCTTCAAAAGTTGGAGAATGAGTTCTAGCATATCAAGCAAGACGGTGGAAATAACGCCAGTCTTACTGCGTGATTCAAATAGCTGAGTATCATCTGCCCAGGTCAGGTGGCAACACCTGACATGACGATCAAGAACTATATCCGAGCTCTACCGGATTATGTTGCTAACTTCGTGCATGCCACGAAGACAACAACAATTGAAGAAACCTACCTACTCGCTGCTAAGATAAACGACAAGCGAGTTCTCGCTGGGTACTTTAAGAACACTCCAAAGAGCCTTCATCAAGCAATCACCGCTCCCACCGCTAAAACCACCGCCGCACCACAATCATCAAAGTCCTCCCGCCGCAAGAGAAAGAACAACAACAACAACAGTAGCAAGAATTGTGTTGTCACTGTCGCCGCTCCACTTTAAGTTGTACCTGCTTAACCGCAACCGCAACCCCAACACCGCCAAGTAGCGGCACCAGTCACCAACGTACCGTTGGCCAAGCGTGCATATACTGGTCTTCACCCGGCTTGTCCTACCTGTACTTATCATCATCCCGTGGGGATTGCTTGTAGATTCTGTGTTCACTGCAAGATGTACGGCCACTTTACTGCTAATTGTCGTACTGGTCCACATCAAGCTCCAGCTCCAGCACAAGGTCAAGCTCCTGCTCAATAAGCTCTCCTTACTGCTCCTCAAGGCCAACTAGCAGCTCCTACACCTGCGGTCCATGCTAGAGCTTGCTTTGCTTGTGCTAATCCCAACCACTTTGCAAACATGTGCCCCAACAGAGTGTTGAAGCAAGAGCCACAACAGCAGTAGCAGCAGCCAGCAGCCCGCTGACGTACTTTCAACATCAATGTCCGCCAGGCCCAAGCAGATAACAATGTGGTTAATGGTACGTTCCTCGTAAATGGTATATATGCCTCATGTTTAATTGATACTAGTGTAGATAACTGTTTTGTGTCGTTAGAAATAGAAAAGCTCCTTAATCGTAAGCGCGCCCATCTCCCCTCGACGTTCGATGTTGAAGTTGCCACTATAAGAACCGTTACCTTTCGTTCTATCCTACGTGATTGTACTCTTGAACTCAACAATCACATCTTTCCTATCGACCTCATTCCGATGCAGCTTGGTAGTTTTGATATAATGGTATGCATGGATTTTCTCCGTGAAAATCGTGCTGAAGTTGTTTGCTTTGATAAAATGATTCATTTCTCGCTCGCTAATGGAGATCAACTGTGTGTCTATGGTGAAGTTGCATCGAAGAATCTCAAACTCATGTCGTGTGTCCAAGCGAGCAAGTATCTCCGCAAGGAATACAAAGCTTTCTTAGCACACATCGTAGTAGCGGAGGAAACGGAAAATAAGGCAATTGACAAGGTGCATGTGGTTCATGATTTTCCTAAAGTCTTTCCTGATGATTTACCTAGTTTACCCCCCGAGTCGTGATATTGATTTCCGTATCGACCTCATTCCTGGAGCCAACCCTGTTGCTAAATCTCCTTATCGCCTCGCTCCGTCCGAGATACGCGAACTCTCGAGTCAACTACATGAATTACTTGACAAAGGCTTCATTCGCCCTAGCTCCACTCCTTGGGGCACACCAGTTCTTTTCGTCAAAAAGAAGGACGGGTCGTTCCGGATGTGCATCGACTATAGGGAGTTGAATAAGCTGCCTATCAAGAATCGATATCCTCTGCCCTTAATCGATGATTTGTTTGATCAATTGCAAGGTGCTACATGCTTCTCGAAGATCGATTTATGCTTTGGCTATCACCAGTTACGTATTCAGGAGGAAGATATACCGAAAACCGCTTTCCGAACCCGATACGACCATTTTGAATTCGTCGTAATGCCCTTTGGTTTAACCAACGCACCCGTGGTTTTCATGGATTTGATGAATCGCGTGTGCAAACCATTTCTGGACCGTTTCGTAATCGTGTTCATCGATGATATCCTTATCTATTCGAATTCGAAAGCCGAACACGCGCAACATCTACGTTTGGTTCTTGAGTTACTCCAAGGGAATCGACTCTACGCCAAGTTCTCCAAGTGTGAATTTTGGCTGGAGGAGGTTCAATTCCTCGGTCACATCATCATTAGTCAAGGTATACACGTTGATCCCGCGAAGATCGAAGTTGTTAAGAGTTGGGTTACTCCAAAATCACCATCTGATGTTCGTTCGTTCCTCGGATTGGTGAGCTATTACCGTCGATTCATCGCTGACTTTTTGAAAATCGTTGTCTCGCTTACTTCTTTGACGCATAAAGACAACCCGTTTGTTTGGGGAACCGAACAAGAGACTGCCTTTCAAACCCTCAAGCATATGATCTGCAATGCTCCTATCCTCGCTCTACCCGACGGAAACGATGACTTCGTTGTCTATTGTGATGCCTCAAACCTTGACCTTGGTTCTGTCCTCATGCAACGGGATAAGGTTATCGCTTACGCCTCTCATCAGCTCAAGATCCACGAGAAGAACTATACAACCCATGACCTCGAACTAGGCGCAGTTTTTTTTTGCGTTGAAGATTTGGCGACACTACCTTTATGGTACCAAGTGTACGGTCTTCACCAACCATAAGAGCCTACAACACATCCTCAACTAGAAAGAACTGAATATGCGTCAACGCCGATGGGTTGAACTTCTCAACGATTATGACTGTGAGGTTCGTTATCATCCTAGAAAAGCAAATGTTGTGGCCGATGCTCTAAGCAGACGAAGCTATGTGTATAGCATTCGTGACACTCATGCCCAACACGACCTCGAAGCCTTGATTCGTGACGCTCAGCATGCCTGCTTCGTTGAAGATACCATGCGAGAGGAAATGAAAAAGTGTGGAGCTGATTCATACTTTGTCACCAAATCGAACGGTATCTATTACTATCTAGATCCCATCTGGATTCCAAGTCGCAATAACCTTCGAGATATATTGTTGACTGAAGCGCACAAGTCTCGATATTCTATTCACCCTGGTGCCAACAAGTTGTACCATGACCTTCGTCTACGGTATTGGTGGCCTGGGATGAAGAAGGATATCGCTATCTATGTTTCGAAGTGCCTGACTTGTTCGAAAGTTAAGGCCGAGCAACAAAGAACCTCTGGCTTACTTGTGCAACCCGAGATCCCGATGTGGAAATGGGAAAGCAAAGCCATGGACTTTATTACGAAACTTCCGCGTACACCTTCAGGTCACGATAGCATCTGGGTTATCATTGACCGTTTGACTAAATCTGCTCATTTTCTGTCGATACGGGAAGACTACAAGGTAGAACGATTAGCTCGAATCTACGCCGACGAAATCATCTGTCGACACGGGACGCCTCGTGACATCATCTCTTACCGCGATGGTCGGTTTACCTCGCGTCTTTGGGAAACGTTTCAATCTGCTCTCGGTACTACGCTAAATCTAAGTACCGCATTTCATCCCCAAACCGACGGTCAGACTGAAAGAACGATTCGTACCCTTGAACACATACTTTGCTCGTGTGTCATAGATTTCAGTGGTAATTGGGACGCGTACTTAACTTTGGTCGAATTCTCGTACAATAACAGTTATCATTCTAGCATTCAAATGGCACCATTTGAGGCATTATACGGAAGAAAATGTCGATCGCCGATTATGTGGCATGAGATCGGAGTTGCGCAAATAACCGGTCCTGAGCTGCTACAAGAAACAACTGAAAAGATCCTCCAAATTCAAGACAATCTGTTGAAAGCTCAGAGTCATCAAAAAAGTTACGCCGATAGATGCTGCAAGCCCCATGAATTTGACATTGGCGATCACGTACTCCTAAAGGTTTCACCTTGGAAGGGGTGATCAGATTCGGCAAGAAAGGGAAACTCGCACCTCGATATGTTGGACCCTTTAAAATTATGGAAAGGATTGGGAATGTGGCCTACAGACTCGAACTACCGGAGGAACTTAGCAACGTTCACCCGACTTTCCATGTTTCGAACCTCAAAAAGTGCCTTGCTGAGCAGAATTTACAAGTGCCACTTGAGGATCTACAAGTGGACGAGTCAAAGTCAAAGTCAAAGGAAGAAAAGATTGCTAATTGCGATCTGTCACTCCTTGCCTAACTAGTGAATGTACATCTTGACTTGTAATTGAATCTTTTATTTGTTTTGCTTTAGTTGTATTATGTGGAGTATCTATAATAATCGAGGTTTAATCGATGTTTATCGCTACTCTATTTATCTCTTTATCGCTAATCATGTAGCAATCGCATTCGCGACTTGACTTATAGGTTTTATATATTGTTTTACATGTGTGTGCTATTTATGTGTTAACTGTGCATGTTTACTTTATGTTGTGGTGATTAGTCAAAACGCAATCGCAACTCTATCGCAACGCAATCTAAATCGCAAACGTTAAACGCAAGTTATTTATGTTGATTATATGTTAGATATAGTATTTGTGTAACTATTATTAATCTATCACATCGCTTAATCAACACTCGCTCAAACCTCATCGCAACGCTCAACACGCGAAATGAAACGTCAAAACCTAACTCACCGGACCACTTCGATCGAATGACCATTCAATCGAATGGTCATCCGTACGGATGACCATCCGATCGGATGGCCATCCGATCGGAGTGACATCCGATCCAACACTTGTGCTCCTCTTTCCTCTTTTGGCAACCTATAAATACCCATGTCACATCACAAACAGTGATGTGACAGCTCTCTCTTCCGACCAGTGTGCTCAAGCTCCCTTTTCTCTCGATTTCTCACGTTTCTTATAAGTTTTCAACTCAAATCTTGTACATCCATCATCTGCACGTACTTCTTCATCACTTTAACCTTTGAATCTTAACTTTTAACCGTGAAATCAGTGGATTTGAGGTGTTCTAGGGTGATGTCATCATGGAGTTCTTATAAACTTCAAGTTTTGGCCTCATTCCACCAAGAACAACTCAGATCTAAGAGATTTCCACATGATTGAACACTAATTTCACCTAGATCTAAACACTTTCAAGGTTAAAAGGATTGAAAGATGTTTTTCTAACTTTCTTTCGACTCTTTTACACTCAATGCACTCAAAACCGATAGAATCGGAGCTCGTTCAGGCCTTCTACTCATTCTTAGTGAGGTGTCGGTCCAAGATCTGATTCCTATCAACGAGATAACCGATTCACGGGTTGAACAAGAACAACTGTCAAGAACAGTGGGGTGATTCCCACTTCGGTCGAATGACTTGGACTTGACGAGGTTTTGTTGTTTAACACGTTGTCATACCGTCTCGATCAACTTAACAAATTTTTTCAAGTTTTAGAATGATCAGACCGTTGGATGGATTGTCGTCTGATCGGATTGCCACCCGATCGAACGATAATCCGATTGGATTGCACTTGTTTTCAACACTTAACAATTTTCATAAATTTCAATGATCATCAGTTTCTAACGGATTGCCATTCGATAGGAAGACCATCCGATCGAATGAATATCCTGCTGTGAACTTGTTCTCAACTGAAATGTCTCACTGATCGGATCGCTATCCTATTGAATGTCCATCCGATCGGATGACCGTTCGATCGAACAACCTGAAAGGTAGAGATACTTCTCTGATTTTAAAATGCTACAACGAAAACTTCAAAGCCATCATACACAAACACATCCATCCTAAACGAATGTCAATCTGACCGAATGGCCATTCGATCGGATGACCATCCTAACGGATTGACATCCAATCGAATGACCATCCGTTCGGATTGTCACACCCGCTCATAGCGGAAACGCAAGGTGTGATCTGTCTGGTTTTCATTGCATAAATATCGATGTACATGAACAAACTATATGAATAAAACATACTCCATTGCCATTACATAGTGTTTCAAAAGATTACAACATAAGTTTAGTATGTCGGTTACAAACCATTAACATGAAAACAAAGCGTTATTGTTTCATACATTAACTTGAAATAAACTACAAAGGTTTAAACCATCATATTTCCGCAAAGAGGCGGAATATAATAGTTAAACCCTTCAAAAGATGGCATGGAGTTCCTGTACTTGTTATCTTGACTGGGAAATCCGACATGGTCCTTTAATTCCCTGAAATACATGTTAAGTTTGGAAAACATCAACAAAAGTTGGTGAATTCATGCAATTTAGTTGTAAACGATGTATGAAAAATGTGAGTTGTAGTATGTAAAGCGTCAATGAAATCGTTGATCATTAATGTTTTGCAAGGACATTAATATGTGTGACGAAATAGGAAACAAACCAACCCTAGACGATTTTATGCCGATTCCTATCGACTGGGACACAAACGCACTCTTCTGTATGGGTCCACGACCAAGAGTGGGGCTCGCCAAAACCCAATAGATCTAGTTCTTTGTTCCTTGGTCCAAACTGGATTAATGGTGCTTATAGTATGGCCCTAATTCGCACATGATCTATGGTGTTTCATTACCTAACTTTAACATACTATGAACATGTATTTTCCCCGATAGTTGTAAAGTTGTAAAACATTTAAATGAACAGGGGAACATGAACTCACTGTATCGCGTCCTGAAAATAGATGAAAATAAGATCTCACGTGCGGTCGTCCTGAAAAGCGTGGCGACCTACAAATGTTCTTATTTTTGTTAGACACTTCGGTCTTTGAAAAGAACTTGAGTACAAGTCTTGTGTCTTCAATATGTGTAAGACTTGTATGTCTTTACTGTTCGTTAACTGTGTATTCGATGTATGAGTTGTTCAAATGTTCGTTAACTGTGTATTCGATGAATGAGTTGTTCAAATATTCGTTAACTGTGTATTCGATGAATGAGTTGTATAGTCGGATCTCGTCCGCTGAATCTCGTGTCTTATGTGTATCCGTTGTATAGTTATGTTCACAAAAATGGTATCATTGGGCCGAGCCCATGTTTTCAAGTTATTGGGCTTAAATAGTGCTGGGCCTTAAATAGTGTTGGGCCTCAATAGTGTTGGGCCTCAAATAGTGTTGGGCCTCAAATAGTGTTGGGCCTCAAATAGTGTTGGGCCTCAAATAGTGTTGGGCTTGAATAGTGTTGGGCTTGAATAGTGTTGGGCTTGAATAGTGTTGGGCTTGAATAGTGTTGGGCTTGAATAGTGTTGGGCTTTGGCCCATATGTTTGGTGTTTGGGCTTAGCCCACTAATTTATGTTAAGCCCATTATGAAAAATAAGCCCATTTGTAAAACAATAGCCCATTACTTAAACTAGCCCATTTGTTATAAAAATAGCCCATTACTTAAACTAGCCCATTTGTTATAAAAATAGTCCACACGCGGTTCATTAAATCCATGAAGACCGCCGGTGCGTTCGTTAAACCAAAAGGCATAACGAGAAACTCATAATGACCGTAACGAGTCTGAAAAGCCGTTTTCGGTATGCTTTCTTCTTGAACTCGTAACTGATGATACCCCGATCGTAAGTCTATATTTGAATAAAAACTCGACCCTTGAAGTTGATCGAATAAGCCGTCAATCCTCGGTAGTGGATACCGATTCTTGATGGTGAGTTTATTCAACTCTCTGTAGTCGATACACATTCTGAATGTCCCGTCCTTCTTTTTCACAAAAAGAACTGGAGCTCCCCAAGGCGAGAAACTCGGTCTGATGAATCCCTTATCCAACAACTCTTGAAGTTGTGTGGACAATTCCTGCATTTCAGAAGGTGCTAATCGATATGGAGATTTAGCTACAGGTGCGGCTCCTGGTACCAAGTCGATGTGAAATTCGACTTGTCGATAAGGCGGTAGTCCTGGCAAGTCTTCAGGAAAGACTTCAGGAAATTCTTTTACTACCGGAATATCTATCAACTTCGGCCCATCGGCCTTCTTGTCTACTACATGTGCTAGAAAGGCAATATAACCTTTCCGTAAGTATTTCTGTGCTTTCATGCAATTGATGATCCACAATGGGGTGTCACGCTTCTCTCCATGTATAACAAGTGTCTCTTTGTTCGGTAGTGGTAGGCGAATGATCTTCTCGTGGCAAACAACTTCGGCTCGATTGTTGGATAGCCAATCCATGCCAACCACTACGTCAAAACTACCCAATTCGACGGGTAAGAGATCGATATTGAATTTTTGTTCACCAAGTTCTAAGGTACACTCCTTAACAACTTCTCCCGTCTCTATTAGTCTACCGTTAGCCAATTCTATAGAATATGGAACATCTAGTTTACTAGGTTCCAAGCGCAGAATATTTTTAAATTCTATAGAGATAAAACTAAAATCGGCTCCGGTATCAAATAATATGGATGCGAAATGATCATTGAGGAGAAACGTACCAGTGACCACATTAGGGTCTTGGCGCGCATCCTTGGCTCCAATCACAAAAGATCGACCACGAGCTTGAATTTCTTTAGGACAGTCTTTCTTGTAGTGATCTTTGCTTCCGCATCCAAAACATCCTTGATTACGACCATTCCCGTTTCCATTCTTGTTACCAAATCCACTTCCCGATCCAGTATTATTTCCCGTTCCCCAACATGACTCGGTACGGTGGCCAAGCTTGCCACACTTATCACACTTGACAACCCGACAATCACCCACGTGATGAAATTTGCATCGTTCACACCTAGGTAAAGTACCAGCGTACTTCTTAGGACCAGTGTCGTTTGTGGCTACAAACACCCTTGAATCCTTTTGCGGGTTATTCTGTCGCCTGTTGTTGTTGTTGTTGTTGTTGCTGGGGTTATTGTTATTGTTGTTGTAGTTGTTGTTACTGTTGTTGTTGTTATTACGGGTTCCCCTCTTGAAATTCGAGTAATTCCTCTTCCCACGGTTGGAAGACTCAACATGTGTTTCCTTCTTGTCATCACCTTTCTCAGTGAATATCTTCATCCTGACCCCGTCTTCAGTAAGACTCACGGCTATAGTCACAGCCTGAGTAATGGTCGTGGGTTTAGCTGCAGTAACCAGACTTCGAATCTTGTCAGAAAGTCCCCAGATGTAGCGTTCGATACGCTTGTACTCTGGTGTTACAAGATAAGGAATTACACGGGACAGATCGTGAAATCTTTGAGTATATCCCGTGATATCAGCTCCGACCATGGTAAGGTTCCAAAACTCGTTCTCCAACTTCTGGAGTTCAGCACGAGAACAGTATTTATCCCTCATACGTTCCTTCAGTTCCTCCCAAGTTAACGCATAAGCAGCGTTTTCACCCAAAGTTTGCACTTGTAAGTTCCACCATGTAAGAGCCTCGTTGAGAAACAAGCCAGTAACGAAAGTGACTTGCTGATTAGCGGAACATCTGCTCATTCTTATTGTGGAATCCGTTTTCTCCGTCCATCTCACATAAGCCACAGCACCGCCTGTGCCATCATAGTTAAGCGGCTTGCAGTCTAGAAACTGCTTGAATGTGCACCCTGAAATTGGACAACGGATTTTGAATGAGTAAACAGTGAATCGCACGAATAGATTAAGAAAGAAATTTGGTAAGTTGTAACAAAACAGCTAAATGTTACCCGTATTATTGGTTCCACCTGAAGTACCACCTGGACCCTGGCCTCCTGATCCGCCGGTGCCTCCACTTTGTTCGACACGGGATGCCTCATACAGTGCGATAGCTTGAGCGATTCTCTGTTCTATAAGTGCATTCAGTTCCGCCTCGGTCGTAGGCATTGGTGGAGGTGGGGGTGGATTAGTCCGTGAACGTAAGATTCTCCTCGGTGGCATGATTCTTCCAAAGGAGAAATAGGATAAAGATTAGACGTTGATTTGGTTTGTAAAAAAAAAATATATCCATAACATTAATAGCAATATCACCACCAAACATATAATGCGAGTAAATAAGTTAATATAAACGATAAGATATGTCCAACCAGACCACTCAGATGCATTTAATAGATAACACCAAGTTTTTCATATATATAGTCAACCGGTTACATAATCGTTTGAAAGGAACAAAAATAGACTCGGGCCACATAACCCGGTCATACAAGTCTAGTACAACAAAAGAGATAATAAGATCTTCCTTCCAACGGTGTGATCTGCTGTATGTCGGTTGTCTTCAAACTTGGTGGAGCGTCAATATGTACACAAAAACGGATATAGATACCCATCCCAAAAGCACGATACCTGCAAACATAGTCTATGGTGGGGGAAATACCGGTGGTGGAATAGGGAATAATAACCTGCGAACATCAGAAACCCTACCCTCCAAATCAAGCACCAAATGGTGAAGGAACACACTCTGCTGCTCGAGCGCCAGAACACGGGCAGGTAGATCCACTGGTGGTATATCCACTGGTGGCATCTGCGGTGGTAGTGGGGGTAAAGGTGGTGACCCTGGTGGTAGTGGTGGAGCATGAAGTACCATACCAATGAGGTGAGTAAGCTCATCCTCGAGTTCGCTAACTCGACGTATAACAAAGTCTATCTGATGCTCAAGTGTCTGAACACGAGCACATAACTCGATAGTAGCAGCTGGGTCATGCACTGGGTGACATGGATCGGTAATGGGCATATCATGTGGGTATAGATCCATGTCCCCGGGTGGTACATGGGCGTGTCCTGAGGGTCCTGCCTCGTTAGTATGGTCTACATGTGGTAGAATAGGAGCAACATGATCATGTGCAGGGACAACTGGCTCATCAGGTATGACATCATCCAGCTCAATGTCTCCATTGCGCTGTAGGCCAATGGCCTGCAGTGCGGATGAAGTAACAGATGCGTAAGAAGAAGCATCTGAATCAGTATCGGAGTCAGAAGAAATGACAATAACCGGGACTACCGGTGCAGCGACCTCCAAAATAACCAAATCATGAACATCCCCGTCTCCCAACTCGTCATCCAAATGCTCCACGGGAATCACAGGAACTACAGCGTCGTCCTCTTCGTCGAGGTCGTCAATGAAATGCATAATGGCAAGAGGAAGGACATCCAAGGGTATAACCTCTATCACATGTTCACCCGCTGGGTGACCTAGAATAACCATCTCGTTGAGTAGAGGGGGCACATCTAGCACATCATCATCAATGATGTCTCCTAACATGTCAGCGTCGATAATGTCACCACCAATCGCGAATGGCTGAAAGTCATCCAAATCATCGTCAGATGCCGACTCGCTGTCGGACGTAATGACCTGGACTGCCGGTACATACTCGTCGGAGGAGGATAGCTCCATCGGGTCTACGTCGTCATATATGTTGCTTCCTTCAGAGGAAGACATGATATCCTGAGAAATAAGTTGTTCGACATGTATGAGCATTTGTTATTTTACATATATACACGAAATGTATTTTTCACATAAGGTTCATTTTAAGTTATCCTACTTGAGTTGTGTGGATTAACTTAAAGTTGCATGTCTACCATTTAGATGACTAAGACACTAATGTCCTTGCTTGATTTGTATTAGATGAATTCTTGTTGAAAATGGACCATGAAAAATGTTTATGCAAATGAAAACATGTGTTTGTGTTTAGATGGTTTTCATGAGAGATCCCTAGTGATTGTAGACTTAGACTCAATAAAGAATCCTGGTTCACTACAATCGATGCTCTGATACCAAGCTGTCACACCCGCTCATAGCGGAAACGCAAGGTGTGATCTGTCTGGTTTTCATTGCATAAATATCGATGTACATGAACAAACTATATGAATAAAACATACTCCATTGCCATTACATAGTGTTTCAAAAGATTACAACATAAGTTTAGTATGTCGGTTACAAACCATTAACATGAAAACAAAGCGTTATTGTTTCATACATTAACTTGAAATAAACTACAAAGGTTTAAACCATCATATTTCCGCAAAGAGGCGGAATATAATAGTTAAACCCTTCAAAAGATGGCATGGAGTTCCTGTACTTGTTATCTTGACTGGGAAATCCGACATGGTCCTTTAATTCCCTGAAATACATGTTAAGTTTGGAAAACATCAACAAAAGTTGGTGAATTCATGCAATTTAGTTGTAAACGATGTATGAAAAATGTGAGTTGTAGTATGTAAAGCGTCAATGAAATCGTTGATCATTAATGTTTTGCAAGGACATTAATATGTGTGACGAAATAGGAAGCAAACCAACCCTAGACGATTTTATGCCAATTCCTATCGACTGGGACACAAACGCACTCTTCTGTATGGGTCCACGACCAAGAGTGGGGCTCGCCAAAACCCAATAGATCTAGTCCTTTGTTCCTTGGTCCAAACTGGATTAATGGTGCTTATAGTATGGCCCTAATTCGCACATGATCTATGGTGTTTCATTACCTAACTTTAACATACTATGAACATGTATTTTCCCCGATAGTTGTAAAGTTGTAAAACATTTAAATGAACAGGGGAACATGAACTCACTGTATCGCGTCCTGAAAATAGATGAAAATAAGATCTCACGTGCGGTCGTCCTGAATAGCGTGGCGACCTACAAATGTTCTTATTTTTGTTAGACACTTCGGTCTTTGAAAAGAACTTGAGTACAAGTCTTGTGTCTTCAATATGTGTAAGACTTGTATGTCTTTACTGTTCGTTAATTGTGTATTCGATGTATGAGTTGTTCAAATGTTCGTTAACTGTGTATTCGATGAATGAGTTGTTCAAATGTTCGTTAACTGTGTATTCGATGAATGAGTTGTATAGTCGGATCTCGTCCGCTGAATCTCGTGTCTTATGTGTATCCGTTGTATAGTTGTGTTCACAAAAATGGTATCATTGGGCCGAGCCCATGTTTTCAAGTTAATGGGCTTAAATAGTGCTGGGCCTTAAATAGTGTTGGGCCTCAATAGTGTTGGGCCTCAAATAGTGTTGGGCCTCAAATAGTGTTGGGCCTCAAATAGTGTTGGGCCTCAAATAGTGTTGGGCTTGAATAGTGTTGGGGTTAAATAGTGTTGGGCTTGAATAGTGTTGGGCTTGAATAGTGTTGGGCTTGAATAGTGTTGGGCTTGAATAGTGTTGGGCTTTGGCCCATATGTTTGGTGTTTGGGCTTAGCCCACTAATTTATGTTAAGCCCATTATGAAAAATAAGCACATTTGTAAAACAATAGCCCATTACTTAAACTAGCCCATTTGTTATAAAAATAGTCCATTACTTAAACTAGCCCATTTGTTATAAAAATAGTCCACTAGTACATGTAAGCCTTTCATTTTTATAAAAACCCCTTTTTATAAAAATTTACTAAGTATAGATGTTAGTAATAAAAACATACTAGTTTTTATAAGTTTCTAAACATCCGAAATTTGTTTTCGATGACATATTTATATTTCGTGTCGAAAGGTCGTCTAAACGTCGTAGTAACTCCTCGGATTGGTGACTCTATTAAGGATTCGTCCGTTGTCCGTTTTGACCATAATTGGTGTCCGATTATTAGAATCGTCCGTAACTCGTTTTAGGGCGTAATTATGTGAAGTCTCGTAGGACTTTTGTTATAACGTGTTTTGAGTTTAAAGGTGACATGAGATTCAAGTTCCTACAATGATATATATAACTAATACACCAAGTAATATATCACACAAAAATTGTTAAAGTAACCAAATATATATTTTCTAAGAAAAATATATATTTTTCTTGTCTTTTATTTTATAAACCCTTCTTTAATAACCTTTATAAATCTTGTAGAGATTTACCCAAAAATGTTGTTATTTTATAAAATAAAGTTTTTATAAAAATTGGCCATATAACCTTTGTATTTTTATCTTAACCATGTTTCATTAAACATATCCTTTTCTTTATTAAATCAACAACAATTTATTCAACATCTTAACTAAACATTATGAGACTTTTATAACATGAATTTATTAAGATGATATGCAAATCATGTAGGGTTTTAAACATGATCCTTTCATATGTTAACTAGTTCAAAAACCAAGTTAAATTCTAGTTTTAACAACTTTCATAAAAATCTTTAGTTGTATGTTAATTTTTATAATCTTGTGAAAGTCTTGTTTTTAAATATAAACCCTAAATACTTTCACAAGATCACTAGATATGATCATCCCTTTAATCCTTTATGTTAAAACCCTTTAACATAAACATGTATAATTTTTAGATCATATCTTTCAACATCTTCTAACACTTTATTTGTAGCATAATCATCATAACAAGATCTAATAAACATATAACAAGTCTAAGATCACAATATTAACAAACATAATTATATCATGATTTTTATCTTTGCTTCATTGTACTTTTCTTGTTCATTATGTATGATTATTAGTTATTATTAGTTATAATAACAATCATAAACATAATATGTATATAAAAAAAATATAGAAGCTTACTTCTAGCACTAGGCTAGGGATGATCTTAGAGATTATTAAGGACTAAGAAGATGATGATCTTGATGTTAGAATACTTTTGTATGAATAAAAATCCTTCCTTTCACTTCCAAGAGCTTTAGATCACCTCATGTTCCAAAGAAATCCATCTTGATCATGAAGGAGATGATAAAAAGAAATGGGTTTATGGTGGGTGTTCTTGAGGAAAAGATGAAGATGATGAGAGTGTTCTTTATGTGTGTGTAAGATATGGTGTAAAGTGGTGAAAAGTGTAGTAACTTAGGAATTAAGTGTTGTAATAAATTCACCAACATAATCCACTTGCAAGTAAATAAAATATCTAGATATTTTATCTTCTAAACAAGGGGTAAGGGACCCCTTGTTCACGGCAATTGCATGGGGGGGGGGGGTCTCATGGTGTTTAATGTGTTAGTAAAATTAAATGCTTCATAAATGTAATAAAAATGGTTAAATGTTTAGGTGTAAATGTTTGCATAGTTTCATGTTGATTAATGACATAAAATGATCATAACTAGGCTTTAATTGGTCAAAAATAATATTAACTAGTTCGCTACATGTGCTAAAATATAGTTCGGCTAGATGTTTAGTGCTCGTTCCGCAAGTAGATAGTCGAAAGGTTAACATATACAAGTTATAGGGAAATATTCGGTTATGTATAAATATGGTATTCCCAATGTATTTTTATATGAAATTTATGCTTAACCAACACTTTTTGCATCTTGTAATAAAAATACAATTGCTGAATTTTGCGGAAAATTTATGAAATGGTCACTTTTAGCGTTTTTCGGACAGTTTTTAGTGCTACCGGGCATTGGTAAAATATTAACCGAACTCTTGTATTCCCATATAGGGTTTAACATATAATTGATAGTGGGCTCTCATCCGAGTCCTTAAGATGTCATTTCAGATGTTTTCTGCGGACCCGGAGTTTTCGTCAGCACTCTAGTTCACTAGGCACTACTCTAGTTGTTTCGGTGAATTGTTTGCACTATTTCAAATGTACCCAATAAAAATGAATCATGTGTAATAACCAATGAATATTCCATGAGTTTTCTAAGATGTATACCATGTAATCATGCAGTCAGAATATTCAAAACACATGCTTGTATAATGTAAATCACTGTTTTAAATGTAAGTAAATTACCCGAAAGTGGCAATTGTCACACGGATTGTCATCTGATCGGATTTCCATTCGACAATCAGTTCACTCCTCACCGTTTAACGCGCCATTCATCGCTTATGCTAGCGTTCTGTAACCAGGCTAACTTTCAAGCTGTCACACCCCGTCCACGTAAAACAACAAACCGTGGCAGAAACGTCGGGGAGTGTTGTAACAGAATTATTGTTTCAAACCATGGATACAAAGAGTTTCGTTTTATTGAATATTAAACATTGTCTTAAAGTTAAACAAGCAAGTCAAACATGGTCTATCATCGTTACTAAATCACTAAGGCCTCGTCAGTCCTAAGTGAGCATGCATCCAATTCGCAATCAACATTAAGCAACATCACCTGAAACATATGTAAAAACAAAGTCAGCAAAGAAATGCTGGCGAGCACATAGTTTTTGTGTGAGTGTCAGATTCATGGCTCGTTTAAATATCTCGTACAACTTTGATAATTGATACTTGAAACCCTGTTTTGTAAAATGTTTGTATTGTAAAATGAATAACCAAGTCAAAACAGATTGGTTATAATTTATAAACCTCAATGCCATGAATCTTAACCCAAAACATTTGTTTATGTAAACTAAATCATAAATTGTTCTCGTAATAAAGCTCGTATGGTTTATATAGTTTCGTAAACATCGTTGTGTGACATTGTTTAACTCGTTCTCGTTATAGATCATCGTTCATTTGTTTAAATCATTCATAATCGTTCAATCGTTCAAAATCATACAATCGTTTAATATCATTCTCATTCCAAATCGTTCTTGTTTTAATTGTGAAAACTACTTTTGGTCGTCTCGCTAATAACATTCAAACCTTGGTGACTCGTTCATCGTTCAACTCGTTCAACTTGTATTAACAAACCACCAAAGGGTAAGTTAACAATCCTCAGATTCAGTCATTACCCACATAACCCACACATAACCATGGGTGCAGTCGGATAACGGGATTTGTCGGATCCTATGGTACCATAACCTAATACTGGTCGGCTTGATCAATGCTAATGAATGTCATTCGTTATGTAACTACCACCAACAAGTTCGTTCACATTATTGAAATCGTTATTAGTTTTGTATAAACCATCTCAATCATTTTGAAACCATCGTTAGAATATCGAAATCGTTTTGATACATATGAATCACCCCAAAACAATCGAAAACAGTAAAAAGAGGGGATCTATGTACTCACCTTTGGGTGCGTTTTTATATGTTAACACAATCCCACAAATTGTTTATTCGTCCTAAATTAAATTAGAATGATTTAATAATCAAAAACTCACAAAAATACCGAAGTTTCTCCGATACTTAGAATTTTCACATAACTTTGAGATTTCTCGAAAAGTTATTATTTTTGATTATTTTGGTGTATTTGTATATATATGCTCAAGCGTAAAACACATAATTTTGTCAAGTATCATCATGTCATCATACACATATTGTAAAACACATATCACCTTGTAACACATAAAATTTACCCATGAACAACCCATTCTAGTGTACGTCGAAAAACACTTATTTTAGCGATTCGGTGACATTTTTGGGCGTCGGAAGTCACGTATGATTAACCAAACACCAAGTAAACTTAATATGAGTTAAAATACTTGTTTTTATATCAAAAAATATCAGTTTGGTTACTGATCTAAAACAGTTTGATAAAGTCCTCCGAAAAGGCGATTTTTAACCGTTTTACCGCATAGTTTTGCATCAAACCTTACCCGAACCATCCCAAATCAAAACGACTTGAAATTTTAACATAACCCATGTTATTTACTGAATAAAATAATGGTTATACTCATGATAGTTCAGGTCTTAAGTAAAGCACATAAATCATACAAGTTTCACATATTTTACCACTTTTTAAGCTATATGTACAACATGCAAAGCTATCAAACCTATGTCAAAGTTTCATCCCATTATAACATACCAAATAATGTTATTTTTAGTGTTTATAACCTTTTCAAAAATATTTTTGTCATACAACCATTTTTTTATCACTTCTTGAGCTTTAAATCAGCATGTATCCTTATGTACAAGTGCCTAAAGCATACTATCATAACATCATCATTTTATGTTAATCTAAATGCATTAAATATGTGATATATTCAGGTTTATTTGCTGATGTACTTGGTCATTTAACATAACATACACAAATCATTAAACACTTGCATATTAACTATCATTCAAGAACATGTAACAACTTAAACAAGTACTTATCAAGAAATCAAACTTCAAAACTCATACACACATGTATATGTACGGTTATATATACATATATAACATCACCATTTTTTTTCATGACCCATTTCATTTTAGATTTCAAGTTTAGTGAAAATTCCAAGATTCAAGAGAAACTTCAAATCATCAAGAACAACCAAGAATCAAAAGTATGATTTAAAAATAAATGTTATACCTTCAAGATTCAAGTAGGTTGTGGAATGAGATTTTGATGATAGGAAGCTTGGAATCACTTGAAAACACCTTGGAAACACCTTTGTATCTTCACACCACTTGAAACATGTTTGGAATGAGGTTGAATCTTGAAGAACAAAGCTTGAAGATATGAATATGATGAGAGAGATAGAGAGTGGACGGTTTTAGGAGGGAGAGAGAAGGAGTGATGGAGTGTGAAATGATCTCTTAAAAGATTATATAAGGATTTATGAAGATATGGAATGATATGGAGTTGTAGCATGCAAGGACAAGTGTAAAAACAAGATCAAGAAGAATATTGCAAAATCTAACAAAATTTTGGTGGGTCCCACTCCATATATTGAACCGTAAATTATATGGGGGGGTGAAGTGTAATTTTGATGGTAAAGTGGATAAAAATAGGTATTTAACTGGATACCGGGTATTTTATCTAGCGTTTAAATCCCGGTTTGTGGCGTTCTAAATTTTTTTTTTATTATACTATAAAAATAAACTCGCCAAAATATTACTGAATCAAATTTCAGTTGCCAAGACTGACTGCGTTGTCTGCGCTTTGCAGTAAAAGTATTGTGTCACGCAGTAACACGCGGTACGGGCTTTAAACTTGAAAAATAACGTTTTTAAGCGTTTTTAATTTATTTTTCAACACGAACCTGATTAAAATAAAATTTTAATCATAACAGAATATTTTTGGGATTTAAATATTATACGGGCGGTCACCAACGTTCGTTTCGCAGTTTTGTCGCAAATAGATCTAAAGTTCGAATAAACATGTTTTTGCCATACCGAAACCTTCGAAACTTATTTCTAAGTTATGTAAAGGATATTTAGTTTATGTTTGGCTTACGTCACAGTTCCGGAGTTTACGTCGCGTTAAACTGATTGCGTTTAGGCACCAGTTTGCGTATAACCTTCGAGAAAGTGATTTAAAGATTGAAATCGAAATCGAATCAAATTGTAAACTCATCAAACACAATTACACACATAATAACACCAAAGCACATTCTTTTATTGATAATCAACATTGTTTTACATTATGCGATGATTACAGAATACAGTTGTCACAGTCTCCCCTACTTTAGGAAATTTCGTCCTGAAATTTTATTTAGAGGAAACTTGTGAAAAGAAATGCGGATATTTCGTCTTCATTTGGTCCTCACGTTCCCATGTAAATTCTGGGCCACGTTTGGATTCCCAACGAACCTTGACCAATCGAATCCGTTTGTTCTTCAACCGTTTGAATGTACGTTCCACTATCTCCACAGGTTTCTCGATAAAGTGCATTGTTTTATCGATTTGAATCTCGTCGAGAGGAATGTCAAGATCAGCATCAGCTAGACACTTTCGCAGATTGGACATGTGAAAAGTCGGATGAATATTTCTAAGCTCTGGAGGTAGCTCTAGTCGATAGGCAACCTTTACAATTCTTTCAACAATCTTAAATGGTCCAACATATCGTAGTGCAAGTTTTCCTTTCTTTCCAAATCTCACCACTCCCTTCCAAGGTGACACCTTGAGTAGGACACGGTCTCCGATTTGAAATTCTAAGGGCTTGCGTCGCAAATCCGCATAACTCTTTTGACGGCTTCTAGCTGTCACAAGATTATCGAGAATTTTCTTGATTTTGTCTGTTGTTTCCAGAATGAGCTCAGGTCCAGTAAGCTGAGCTTCACCGATCTCATTCCAACATACAGGTGAACGACATTTTCGACCATAGAGAGCTTCGAATGGTGCCATATTAATTCTAGCATGATAACTGTTGTTGTAAGAGAACTGGATCAGTGGAAAATGAGAATCCCAATTACAACCAAAGTCTATCACGCATGCTCTAAGCATATCCTCCAAAGTTTGAATCATCCTCTCAAATTGACCATCTGTTTGGGGATGATAAGCAGTGCTTAGATTCAGTTGGGTTCCCAACGAAGATTGCATGGTCTTCCAAAAGTGAGATGAAAACCGAGCATCACGATCGGAAATGATATCCAAAGGAACACCATGTCGTGATACAATATCGTCAACATAAATCTTTGCAAGTTTATCAGCAGATAGATCCTCGCGAATCGGTATGAAATGAGCTGATTTCGTTAGTCGGTCGATAACAACCCAAATAGCATCGTGACCTTTAGATGTACGCGGTAACTTAGTGGTGAGATCCATTGCAATGTTCTCCCACTTCCAAACCGGTATCTCTGGTTGTACAAGAAAACCAGAGGGTCGTTGATGTTCAGCCTTGACTTTGAGACAAGTTAGGCATTTCGATACATACAAGGCAACATCCTTCTTCATACCAGGCCACCAGAACTGAGTACGAAGATCCTTGTACATTTTATCAGCACCAAGATGGATAGAATATCAAGACTTGTGAGATTCGTCCATTACCAAGGTGCGAAGATCGTCTTGTTTCGGAATCCACAAACGATCCATGAAATATAGCAACCCATCGTCCTTCGTTTCAAGTTTAAGTTCGAGTTGAAGCGGTAGCTCATATTTCAATAAGCCTTTGATCACACAAGATCGTTGAGCTTGAAGGACACGAGATTGAATATCAGATAAGGTTTTAACAAAATGAAGCTTGACTCGTTCCTTTAGACTAAGCGCATCGGCTACGACATTCGCCTTACCAGGATGGTAGCGGATCTCGCAATCATAATCGTTTAAGAGTTCAACCCAACGTCGTTGCCTCATGTTCAGCTCCTTCTGATTGAGAATATGCTGGAGACTTTTGTGGTCTGTGAAAACCACACACTTTGTTCCATGGAGGTACTGTCTCCAGATTTTAAGTGCGAAAACCACCGCTCCTAATTCAAGATCATGAGTTATATAGTTCTTCTCGTGAATTTTCAGCTGTCTAGACGCATAAGCTATGACTTTACATCGTTGCATAAGAACGCAACCAAGTCCTAGATTCGACGCATCACAATAGACAACAAAATCATCGTTTCCCTCAGGTAGAGATAAAACAGGAGCATCACAAAGTTTCCGTTTCAGCATTTGGAACGCTTCTTTTTGCTTAGGTCCCCACTCAAAAGGCTTATTTTTCTGAGTCAAAGCAATGAGTTGAACCGCGATCTTTGAGAAATTAGAAATGAATCAACGATAATAACCAGCAAGACCAAGAAATGATCGAATCTCTGTAGGTGTCGTCGGTGTATTCTAATCCTTAATTGCAACAATCTTGGATGGATCTACATGAATACCCTGCTCATTGACAATATAACCCAAGAACTGAACTTCTTTAAGCCAGAATTCACACTTGGAGAATTTAGCAAAAAGTTGTTCCTTCTTTAGGAGTTCCAATGTCAAACGAAGGTGTTGCTCGTGCTCTGCTTGAGACTTTGAATAAATGAGAATATCGTCGATGAACACAATGATGAACTTATCTAAATAAGGTTTACAGACCCTATTCATTAAGTCCATGAAGATAGCTGGGGTATTCGTCAAACCAAAAGGCATGACAGTGAACTCGTAATGCCCATATCTTGTACGGAAAGCAGTTTTGGGAATATCTTCTTCGAGAACACGAAGTTGATGATACCCAGAACGCAGATCGATCTTGGAAAAGCATGAAGCACCTTGCAGCTGGTCGAATAGATCATCAATTCTAGGTAGGGGATATCGATTATTGATGGTAAGCTTATTAAGCTCACGATAATCGATACACATTTGAAAAGATCCATCTTTCTTCTTCACAAAGAGGACAGGAGCTCCCCAAGGCGAATAGCTCGGACGGATGAATCCTTTATCAGAAAACTCTTGAAGTTGTTTCGATAACTCTTGCATCTCCATTGGTGCAAGACGATAAGGTGCCTTCGCAATCGGGTTGGCATTGGGTACAAGGTCAATATGAAACTCGACTTGACGAACTGGAGGCAAACCATGCAGTTCATCGGGAAACACCTCTGGATAATCCCGAACAATCGAAATATCCTGAATACTCTTGCTCTTGCCTTTCTCCTCGGTGACATGTGCCAGGAAAGCAACATATCCTTTTCGCAAATATCTTGGTGCTTTGTACACGACATAAGCTTCAATCCACCAGATGGTTTCTCACCATGAACTTCCAAAATATCGCCAGACGGAAGAGGAATACGAACAATCTTATCGAAACAAACCACCTCAGCATGATGTTTGGTTAACCAATCCATTCCCACGATAATATCGAAACTCCCAAGTTGCATCGGCGTGAGGTTAATGGGAAAAGATGGTTATCAAGGTTTAACTAACAATCACGAATAACAGAATTGAGAACAAGAGGTTTACCAGTGGCAACTTCGACAGATAAGGGTTTCCTTAGTTTAGTTCTAGGTATCGCAAGCAAAGGTTCAAAAGATAATGAAACAAAACTTCTATCGGCACCAGAATAAAAAAGAATAGATGCAGGTCGATTGTTAACAAGAAACGTACCATTAACCACCTCGTTGTCAGCCCTTGCTTCGTTAACATTCATATTTTATGCTCGTCCACGAGCGGGATTCGCATTAGCATTGACATTAACATTCGGGTTCGCATTAGCATTTGCTAACCTCGGACAGTTGTTGCGAAAGTGACCAAACTCTCCACAATTGAAACATGAACCCGGTGGGAATCTAGTAGCATTCCCCTGAACTGGAGCTTGATTCCGAACAATCTGATTCTGACCCAAACGACAGTTGTTGGCCAGATGCCCAAACTTACCACACGTTTTGCATTGCCTACAAGCTTGTTGTGCAACATGATGACCGTTGCAGCGAGCACAATGAGGTGCGGTACCAGCATACACTTTCTTCACAGGCTGTTGAGCTGGTGGGTTCTGAGGGTTTTGAGCAGTAACAGCAAAGTTCTGAGCACCCTTTCGCTTTCTCGACTTCTTCGACGACTCACCTTTCTTACCCTTACCCTTTTCCTTGTCTTTAACAGAATCGGTTGATTTCTTCTTGTCACCCTTGCAGGTAAGTTTACCCTTCCTGACTTGCGACTCAGTCAGGGTCGCAGATAACTCGATCGCCTGACGAACGGTAGTAGGATTAACGCCACTCACAATATCTTGTATGGAATCGGGTAAACCATTTATATACCTCTCTATCGCTTTCTCCAACGGGGTAACCATAGTAGGATACAAAAGGCTGAGTTCCTCAAATCGATCCGTGTACGCACGGTGTTCTCCCCCATCTTGTTTTAGGTCATCAAACTCTCGTTCCAAGGTCAAATTTCGTGACGGGGACAGAACTCTCTCATCATGAGAGCTCGAAGCTCTTCCCATCTCTGTGCAATGCCACTTTGGCACCCCTGTCGCGCATCACTCTGTTCCACCATGTAAGAGCACGCTTCTCAAACACACTTGATGCAAATTCAACCTTACGCCCATTCAGACATTGCATATGTCTTAATGTGTTCTCGATACTTTTGAACCATTGAAGGAGTGCAGTGGCTCCTTGTGACCCAGAAAACTTTAGCGGCTTAGCAGAATTGAAACTCTTGAAATTACATTGTGCATTGTTATTGTTTTTGTACAGCTCGTGGATTTGGGTCACAACGCCTGGAAGCACAGCAGCCATTTGCTAAGAGACAAGGGCTGCGACTTCTTCAGCAGTAAAAGTTTATGAATCACGTCGAGGAGGCATTGTCTAACAAGGAAATATGAGAAACGAGTGAGGTCGCCAATTAGGAAAAACAAAGAGGTATTGAAAACATCGACGAAACATAAGGAAGGCGATCATTTGTTCGTTACCTCGAACAAACAAACGACACGCATTGACTAATCAAAGTAATGAATCAAAATAATGTATCGCGAAGACATGCTCGCCTATAAGTGAACACTCACCCCAAGAGTTCCCAGGTAAGAGTGACTGGTCCGATTATGTGGATTTGTACGAACACTCTAGCCTTAGACAGAAAACTAAGGGTACACGCATTCACTCTTCCAGTTTGTACGTGTTCACATTATTTAGACCCAAACTTTGACGAGATTTTTGAAACTCAAAAGGCACTAAGCCAAAAATGAGTCAAACTAGAAGGGTTCAAAACCTTGCAACAGAGGGTTCAAAACCTAGTAATCAATCATCCTAGAACGGATGATTAATTTTCGAAGCAGATTCAGATTTTGTTTTAAAAATCTAAACGCAAATCAACTTGCGTTGGGGTCCTAGAAAGTTATAGTCTAGGTCAAAATTTTACTAATAACCTAATTCCCTATAACCATTGGCTCTAATACCAACCTCTTCTGTCACACCCCGACCACGTAAAACAACAAACCATGGCAGAAACGTCAGGGAGTGTTGTAACAGAATTATTGTTTCAAACCATGGATACAAAGAGTTTCGTTTTATTTAATATTAAACATTGTCTTAAAGTTAAACATTAAGCAACATCACCTGAAACATATGTAAAAACAAAGTCAGCAAAGAAATGCTGGCGAGCGCATAGTTTTTGTGTGAGTGTCAGATTCATGGCTCGTTTAAATATCTTGTACAACTTTGATATTTGATACTTGAAACCCTATTTTGTAAAATGTTTGTATTGTAAAATGAATAACCAAGTCAAAACAGATTGGTTATAATTTATAAACCTCGATGCCATGAATCTTAACCCAAAACATTTGTTTATGTAAACCAAATCATAAATTGTTATCGTAATAAAGCTCGTATGGTTTATATAGTTTCGTAAACATCGTTGTGTGATATTGTTTAACTCGTTCTCATTATAGATCATCATTCATTTGTTTAAATCGTTCATAATCGTTCAATCGTTCAAAATCGTACAATCGTTTAATATCGTTCTCGTTCCAAATCGTTCTTGTTTTAATTGTGAAAACTACTTTTGGTCGTCTCGCTAATAACATTCAAACCTTTGTAACTCGTTCATCGTTCAACTCGTTCAACTTGTATTAACAAACCACCAAAGGGTAAGTTAAAAATCCTCAGATTCAGTCGTTACCGACATAAACCACACATAACCATGGGTGCAGTCGGATAACGGGATTTGTCGGATCCTATGGTACCATAACCTAATACTGGTCGGCTTGATCAATGCTAATGAATGTCATTCGTTATGTAACTACCACCAACCAGTTCGTTCACATTATCGAAATCGTTATTAGTTTTGTATAAACCATCTCAATCGTTTTGAAACCATCGTTAGAATATCGAAATCGTTTTGATACATATGAATCACCCCAAAACAATCGAAAACAGTAAAAAGAAGGGATCTATGTACTCACCTTTGGGTGCGTTTTTATATATTAACACAATCCCACAAATTGTTTATTCGTCCTAAATTAAATAAGAATGATTTAATAATCAAAAACTCACAAAAATACTGAAGTTTCTCTGATACTTAGAATTTTCACATAACTTTGAGATTTCTCAAAAAGTTATTATTTTTGATTATTTTGGTGTATTTGTATATATATGCTCAAGCGTAAAACACATAATTTTGTCAAGTATCATCATGTCATCATACACATATTGTAAAACACATAGCACCTTGTAACACATAAAATTTACCCATGAACAACCCATTCTAGTGTATGTCGAAAAACACTTATTTTAGCGATTCGGTGACATTTTTGGGCATCGGAAGTCACGTATGACTAACCAAACACCAAGTAAACTTAATATAAGTTAAAATACTTGTTTTTATTTCAAAAATATCAGTTTGGTTACTGGTCTAAAACAGTTTGATAAAAGTCCTCCGAAAAGGCGATTTTTAACCGTTTTACCGCATAGTTTTGCATCAAACCTTACCCGAACCATCCCAAATCGAAACGACTTGAAATTTTAACATAACCCATGTTATTTACTGAATAAAATAATGGTTATACTCATGATAGTGCAGGTCTTAAGTAAAGCACATAAATCATTCAAGTTTCACATATTTTACCACTTTTTAAGCTATATGTACAACATGCAAAGCTATCAAACCTATGTCAAAGTTTCATGCCATTATAACATACCAAATAATGTTATTTTTAGTGTTTATAACCTGTTCAAAAATATTTTTGTCATACAACCATTTTTTTTATCATTTCTTGAGCTTTAAATCAACATGTATCATTATGTACAAGTGCCTAAAGTATACTATCATAACATCATCATTTTATGTTAATCTAAATGCATCATATATGTGATATATTCAGGTTTATTTGCTAATGTACTTGGTCATTTAACATAACATACAAAAATCATTAAACACTTGTATTTTAACTATCATTCAAGAACATGTAACAACTTAAACAAGTACTTATCAAGAAATCAAACTTCAAAACTCATACACACATGTATATGTACGGTTATATATACATATATAACATCACCATTTTTTTTTCATGACCCAGTTCAGTTTAGTGAAAATTCCAAGATTCAAGAGAAACTTCAAATCATCAAGAACAACCAAGAATCTAAAGTATGATTTAAAAATAAATGTTATACCTTCAAGATTCAAGTAGGTTGTGGAATGAGATTTTGATGATAGGAAGCTTGGAATCACTTGAAAACACCTTTGTATCTTCACACCACTTGAAACATGTTTGAAATGAGGTTGAAACTTGAAGAACAAAGCTTGAAGATATGAATATGGAGAGAGAGAGAGAGAGAGAGAGAGAGAGAGTGGACGGTTTTAGGAGGGAGAGAGAAGGAGTGATGGAGTGTGAAATGATCTCTTGAAAGATTATATAAGGATTTATGAAGATATGGAATGATATGGAGTTGTAGCATGCAAGGACAAGTGTAAAAACAAGATCAAGAAGAATATTGCAAAATCTAACAAAATTCTGGTGGGTCCCACTCCATATATTGAACCATAAATTGTATGGGGGGAGGGGGTGAAGTGTAATTTTGATGGTAAAGTAGATAAAAATAGGTATTTAACTGGATACCGGGTATTTTATCTAGCGTTTCTGGGGTTCTAAATTATTTTTTTACTATACTATAAAAATAAACTCGCCAAAATATTATTGAAACAAATTCCAGTTGCCAAGACTGGCTGCGTTGTCTGCGTTTTGCAGTAAAAGCACTGTGTCACGTAGTAACATGTGGTACGCGCTTTAAACTTGAAAAATAACGTTATTAAGAGTTTTTAAATTATTTTTCAACACGAACCTGATTAAAATAAAATTTTAATCATAACAGAATATTTTTGGGATTTAAATATTATCCGGGCGGTCGTCACCAACGTTCGTTTCGCAGTTTTGTCGCAAATACATCTAAAGTTCGAATAAACATGTTTTTGCCATACCGAATCCTTTGAAACTTATTTCTAAGTTATGTAAAGCATATTTAGGGTATGTTTGGCTTACGTCACAGTTCCGGAGTGCACGTCGCGTTAAACTGATTGCGTTTATGCACCAGTTTGCGTATAACCTTCCAGAAAGTGATTTAAAGCTTGAAATCGGAATCGAATCAAATTGTAAACTCATCAAACACAATTACACACATAATAACACCAAAGCACATTCTTTTATTGATAATCAACATTGTTTTACATTATGCGATGATTACAGAACACAGTTGTCACACCAGCGCTCCCTTCAATCCAAGACGGTGTTTATTTACTTAAATGCTATCTGTGAGTATACTAGAACCCTTTTTGCTTTATGCACTTTTGGGTGTTACATACGTTACAATCGACACATGACGCAAACACTTTTATACGCTGACCGTTATTGCATGTTACGTGTTATTCGATGAATGCTTGTATGTTATGTTTACACAGTGATTGTTGCCTGACACCTTAGCAACGATAGTACTATAGTTTGGACTCAGCACCTGTCATGGACAAGGGTTGTTAAGTGTCACAACCGCCGATCCCAAATCCCCGGGAACAGGCGGCCGCGAGCCTGTTTCGGTGGTATCGTGTATTGTCGAATTTGGCAGCAGGAATTTTCATCAGGACCGTAGTTAGGAAATATTTGATCAGAGTAAAATACCACATTTCCATAACATTAAACATATGGGATAAACCCAAGTTCATAGTACACACGTTTTCATAGGAATAAATCCTATTTTATTTAATAAAAACATCTATTTTATTTTAGGTAACTTTATTGCCACTTTTCCAAGCCTTCAGTGCTGTCCAGCTGGCTTCTATTTGGTTTTCATAATTTGTTACCTGAAACGCGTTTTAAAAACATTTGTCAGTGGGAAATACTGGTGAGTGAATCCCAGTTTAATCAAGTTTAATAAAACCCAGTGTACAGTATTGAGGGCGATCTCGCAATTACATTTGTTTCCAAGACATAACATTTAACATCCATGGTACTGTCAAACCCGACTTGTGGAAATGTTACTCCTTGACCAGGTGGTAACAAATTTTGTATACAAAACCCCAACATACGCATGATAATTGCATTCTTACAAATACTCAATAACCGTTATTCGCATGGAAAAGTATTTAATGTTTTGTAAAAACAATTAACAAAAGGTTTACAAAAAGTGGATCAACTCGCATTGCTGTCTTAGATTTTCTGTAAGGGTTTCCTGGTGACAATCTATAATTTACACAAATGCACACGCGTTAGTATAAAAACCCATTTTAACATTAGTAATACCCTCCCCGAGACGACATTCCAACGACTACGTCGGGCAGAACCACGACAGCCGTTACGGAACCCTAGATCAATCGGGCAACGTATCTAATATGTATCCAGGGGTTATAATACTTACAACGGAGCAGAACTTCGCTATTTAGGGGGGTATAATACCCGCTTATATTGCCTAATATTTTAGAATTGAGAAAGAGATTTCGAGTTTGAACGAATTATGATTGAAACCCGATGGCTCCTTTATATAGTGTTGATTTCTCACTTTGTCGCGGCCCGCGTAAATGTAAGCTAAGGCTTACGCGGCCCGCGTCAAACCAGGTCAACTCGTAGCTGGGCTGGGTCATCACATAGGTCTGCGGGGTGTTGGGCCACGTGGCTACACCAGGTTGTGCCATGTTTTAAGTTCACGCGGCCCGCGTGAAGGTTGGGGTGGAGCTTACGCGGCCCGCCTCAACTTAAAAATTCAATTTTTAATTATTTTTAATACTATTTAGGGTATTCGGGGCCCGTTTTCTCGTATGGGGTGTATTTTGGGACATATTGGGATATTTTAAAATATATTGAGGTGTCGGAAAATATTCGAGGGTGTCGGTTTATTTAGGATTGTTACATCCTCCCCACCTTGTTTTAGAGCTCGTCCTCGAGATCTACTGGAACAAGTGTGGATATTTCCTTTGCATCTCTGATTCAAGCTCCCATGTGTACTCAGGTCCTCTTTTGGAGTCCCACTTCACTTTGACCAGAACTAGTCTGTTATGCTTGAGATTCTTGACTTTCCTGTCTTCAATTTGTAGAGGCCTTTCCACAAACTTAAGTTGTTTATTTACCTCTATATCCTTAAGAGGTACTACAAGTGATTCATCACCTAAACACTTTTTGAGATTAGATACATGAAATACATCATGTATACCTGCCATTTTCTCTGGCAGTTGTAGCTGATAGGCTACAGGTACTATTCTTCTAATAATCTCAAAATGTCCAATACACCTAGGACTTAGCTTTCCTCTTTTGATGAATCTTACTACTCCTTTCCAAGGAGAGACTTTCAACAATACTTTGTCTCCTACTTGAAATTCCCATGGCTTGTGTCGGTTATAGGCATATCTCAGGTCCAGATAGTTTCTTTTTTTTTGTTCCTTGACTTGAATAATCTTGTCGGTTGTTTCTTGCACTATCTCAGGTCCAGAGAGTTGCTTTTCCCCAATTTATGCCCAACAGACTGGGGTTCGGCACTTTCGTCCATAAAGTGCTTCGAATGGTGCAGCATTGATACTAGTGTGATAACTATTATTATAAGAAAATTCTATTAAAGGTAAGTGATCATCCCAATTACCTTCGAAATCAATTACACAAGCTCTAAGCATGTCTTCCATCGTCTGAATTGTCCTTTCGCTTTGTCCGTTTGTTTAAGGATGATAAGCTGTGCTTAGATTCAACTTGGTTCCCATGGCTTTTTGGAAACTTAACCAAAAATGAGATGTAAAACGACTATCTCTATCAGAAATGATCGATAAAGGTATTCCATGTAATGAAACGATTTCATTTACATATAATTTAGCTAATTGTTCCATACTAAAAGTTTCTTTCATTGGAAGGAAATGGGCTGACTTGGTTAGCCTATCTACAATCACCCAGATTGTATCATTTCCTTTCTTTGTTTTGGGTAATTTAGTAACAAAATCCATTGTTATTAATTCCCATTTCCACACTGGCATTTCTAACTGTTGCAATAGACCTAAGGGTTTCTGGTGTTCAGCTTTAACTTGTGAATAAGTTAAACATTTAGAAACATAGGCTGCTATGTCCTTCTTCATTCCTATCCACCAGAAATTTTTCCTTAAATCCTGGTACATTTTATCATTTCCTGGATGCATCGTATATTTAGACTTATGGGCTTCTTCTAATATACGATGACGTAGGTTTCCTAATTTAGGTATCCATATTCTCTTTTTATGGAATCTCCAAATTCCATCTGTTCCTTGTTCTAATTCCTTTAGCATACCTTTTAATTTTTCAGTATCATCCTTGATTACTGATTCTTGTGCTTCTCTTATCTGATCATTTAAATCTATTTGCAGATTTAACTTAAGAGAACGTACCCTTTTTGGCTTTTCATGATACTTTCAGCTTAAAGCATCTGCCACTACATTTGCTTTTCCTTCATGATACTGGATATCACAATCATAATCACTAAGCATCTCCATCCAGCGTCTTTGTCTCATATTCATTTCTTTTCGCCCAAAAACATACCTTAAACTTTTATGATCAGTAAATATGGTAAACTTACTACCATAAAGGTAATGTCTCCAAATCTTAAGAGCAAAAATTATAGCTCCTAATTCCAAATCATGTGTTGAATAATTTTCTTCATGATTATTAAGCTGTCTAGACCCATATGCTATAACCTTTTGGTGTTGCATTAATACACATCCATAACCTAATTTAGAAGCGTCACAATAGATTACAAAATCTTTAGTTCCTTCTGGTAACGCTAGTAAGGGTGTATTTGTTAATCTTTGCTTAAGAATTCTAAAAGCTTCTTCCTGTTTTGGTCCCCATTCAAACTTAATGGATTTACAGGTTAACTTAGTTAAAGGAATGACTATTCTAGAGAAATCTCGAATAAATCTTCTATAATAATCGACCAATCCTAAGAAACTTATAACCTCGGTTGGTGATTCAGGGGTTTTCCATTTAGTAATCGCCTCGATCTTAGTTGGATCCACATGTATTCCTTCATGATTCACTAAATGTCCAAGAAATTATACCTGCTCTAACCAAAATTCACACTTCAAAAACCTAGCATAAAGCTTTTCCTTTCTTAATAGACTCAAAAGTGTGAGCAAATGCTTTGCATGTTCCTCTTTATTTTTTAGAGTAAATTAGAATATCATCTAAAAAGACAATTATGAATTTATCCTAATATGGCTTACATATTCGGTTCATCATGTCCATAAATGCGGCTGGGGCATTGGTTAAACCAAATGGCATGAAAGTAAATTCATAATGACCATACCTTGTTCTGAAGGATGTCTTAGGAATGTCCTCTTCCTGTACCTTTAATTGATGATATCTAGACCTTAAATCAATTTTAGAGAAAAATCGAGCTCCTTGCAATTGGTCAAACAGATCATCGATTCTCGGTAGTGGGTACCGATTCTTAATCGTGACCTTTTTTAATTCACGGTAGTCAATGCACATACGCATTGATCCGTCTTTCTTTTTAACAAATAAAATCGGTGCTCCCCACGGTGATGAGCTTGGCTGTATGAATCCTTTTTCCAGCAATTCATCCAATTGTTTCTTTAATTCCTGCATCTCTGCTGGTGCCAAACGTTAGGGTGCTTTGGCAATCGACGCCGTTCCTGGCAGTAGATGGATTCTGAAATCAACTTCTCTGTCCGGCGGTAGTCCTGATAATTCTTCCGGAAATATATCTGAAAACTGAGACACTACTGGAATGTCTTTTAGTTCTTTTCCTTTAGTGTTAGTGATTATGGAAATCAAATACACTATGAATTTTGTGGACCTAGAGGGTTTATCTCCTTTAATTGTGATCTTTTTACCTTTTGGTGAATTTACTTTGATTGACTTTTGATCACATAAAATACTAGCTTTATTGGCTATTAACCAATCCATTCCTAATACAATATCAAATCCTGCCAGATTCATAGGATAAAGGTTTCCCCTAAACTTTTGATTTAAAATTTCTACTCTTGCTGCCTGCAAGATTTCAGAAATCCTAACTGTTTCTCCATTAGTTGTCTCTACTAGACATTCTTGTGGTAGTTTAGTTAATGACTGATTTAGAAGTTTGCAAAACGAAGTATTAATAAAACTTTGGTTTGCACCAGAGTCAAATAATACTTTAGTAAAAACATCATTAACTAAAAACATACCAGCTATGACATCCGGAATCATCTTGGCTTCATCTGCAGTCAGAACGAATGCTCTAGCATTTTTAATGTTCCTGTTGTTCACAGCTGGAGCCAATTTCGGACAATTCAGCTTGATGTGACCTTTTTCTCCACAGTTGTAGCATAGTCCATTACTGGATTTTCTCCTGCAATCTTCTTCCTTGTGTCCCGGCATCTTGCAGAAATTGCAATGAGTGGAGCATTTTCCCGAATGCTTTTTCTTGCAGACCTTGCAGAATGGTGCAGAGGTAGAACCCATATTCCTACGGTTGTAATTCCCAGAACAAAATTCTTTTGTAAGCCTTTGGGTTAGGTTCCTCCTCTGGTCTTCTTCTTTAGTACGGATTAACTCATATATCAAGGTATTAGCTAGTTCTACAGCTTCTTATATAGTTTGAGGTCTAGTTGCCTTGACTACATGTCTAATCTCTCCAATTAATCCCCAGATATAACGGGAGATTAATACCGGTTCAGGTGATGCAAGGGTTGGTACTATTCTAGCATATTCAAAGAATGTGGTAGTATAACCCTTACTATCTACGCCGGTCATCCTTAAGTTCAAAAACTTATTTGCTATATGTTCTTTTTCATTGGGAGGGCAGAATATCATTTCTACCATATTTTTAAATTCGTCCCATTCCATGTTGTATACCTTATCACTTCCTCTTGACTGGAGGATAGTGTTCCACCATTCTAAGGCTGAATTCTTAAACATATTAGAAGTAAACATTATTTTGTCTTCTTCAGCATACTTGCTTATTTTTAAAACAGCCTCAGTCTTCTCTATCCAGCGTAGAGCTGCAACGGGTCCTTCATTGCCCGAGAATTCTATTGGTTTGCAGGACCAGAATTCCTTATAAAAACAACCATAAGGCATGGTTCTTCTACTTTTGGGAATGGGCACTTGAAGTACGGGTCCATTGTTCACGTTATTTTCTGGTTCAATTGGTCGCTTACTGTTATGCTTACTTTTATTATTCGCTTCTTGAATCGTTTGAATAATAAATGGCATTGTATCTATGATTCCTTATGCCACTATGTGTTGAACGGCACTATTATCCATTTGGTTTCCATTGTTATTGATGCTTGGATTCTCATTAACCACGTTAATGTTACTCTGGTTATAGTTATTCAGATTTCATTGATTTCCTTCGTCGGCCATCTAAATTTTAAACATTTACCCCGTATTAATATCACAAAATAATAGTTAATATAGTCAATCACATGACATGCAATTTAGCCAAAAGCGTCGATCATTGCGACTTTACTCTATTAATCTACTATGCATCTATTACACACCAGTACTGAAATAAAATTACAATATCAACTGAAATAAATAATAGTAGGCATCCGTACACACATATTTTATTATTATTATTACTATTACCGTCTCCATTCTCACATTCACGGATGTGGATTCATCCAAAAATCCATATTGCGCTCGTCATACTTCCAGACGAGTCGCTCTCCCACCTATCGCATTCTCTCACTACTTTCTAGAATTTCCTCACCAAATGTCCTAAGTTCCTGTACATTGTCTGCACTCATTGGGGGTGCAGGTTCTAGGACTGGGTTCGGAATCTGGGGTGCGGGTTCCTGATATGGGGGTGTAGGTGCCTAAATTCGGTAAGGATCTTCTAAAATTTCCCTAATGTATTCATCGTGATAATAGGGATCTAAAGGGTCCATACCTGGGTAGGCTTCTAAGTTCTGCATGGGTGTATCTTCATGTATCAGGTAGCGTTGCACATAGTCCCTAACTTCATCCCACCATGGATCGTAATTTGGGTCTAGGGGATTTGGTGCTGGTACCCTAGGTATTTCTTCCGGATTGAAGTCATGCATTTCTACTTGGTTTTCAGGGTTTTCTATCTCCATGGGTTGGTCAGAGATTGGTAATTGTGGTTGGGGTGCTATTATTTGCTCCAGGTTAGGGTCAACTACAGTGGTTGCTAGGATGTGAATATTGGCTATACCCCTATTTATCATATCCTGGGCATAGGCATATGTCTCTCTCTTGGCTGCGGCTAGTACTCTCTGGTCTTGTAACTTTTTCATACGTTTTCTACGCTCGTGTGCCCCTCTACTGAACCATCCCCTCTTTTTCTGAGGAAATGGCTCTTCTGACTGAGCCTTAAACACAAAGATTCCTTCTTCCGTATCAGCAGAGTACCCTGAGAGGGCAGGCTGAGAAGAGGAGGTGCCTTCGCTTCTAGGCGAACCAGACAATTGACGGTACGCGTCAGATGGTCCTTGGTCGCTCATACTTCACACCCTGGCTTTGCGGAAGCGTGGGTTTATTTGGTGTGACTTCTTAATACCATAGCAACAATCATAACAATGCTATATGATAAAAAACATGAGATATTCATCCATTAATAAAGTTTAGAAAAATCCCATTTTCAACAATCACAAAATAAGTTACAAACCTTAATTTGATTAAATTGAGTTCATAAAGACGTAGCAAAAGGCTTTAAACAATACTAGGTTTAGGGATATGTAACCCGTCCAGGAAGAGGTTACACCTTCTAAACCCTGGGTGACTTCTTTATTCAAACGCAGCTTGAAAATACTTGCATACCGTGCCAGATGCGTTAGTTTCCTGAAATACATGTAGTTTGAAAAGTCAACATAAAGTTGAGCGAGTTCATGTGTAGGTGAGTTTGTATAAACCCTTGTAAACATGTTAGTATGTATGAAAATCCCTGGTATGTAGCAAATAAGGAAAAAGAGATCACCATTGGGTTGCAAAGCCAATGATATGTGTGAAGTGCTGTAGGAAGACTCAAACCTAGCAGATTTATGCGTCGGGTACAAAGTCACCACCTGGTTCATTCAGCGGACTCAAGGGTTGGGCTCGCTACACCCAGATAGATCTACCGCTACTGACCCTCGGTCCTACAATGAGGATTAATGGCCTCCAGTTCCCGCCTACCCACTCACATGATCTAGTAGTAACCCTCCTTACGCTAACCATGCAATGTAAAAAGTATTTGTAATCATAGTAACATGTATTTCACCCCCGAAGTATAAAAACTGAAAACAGTTAAGAGAAAAGGGGGGACATGAACTCATAGAAGTGCGTCTCGAAATAGTATCTCCCAATCAACCTGCTGCGTGACGACCTACACGTACTAACTTCTATTAGACGGACGGCCGTGCCTTGGCTTAAGGTTTAACGTTTTTGGGAAATAGTTAGGCAACTATTTAGTATTTCCACTTCTTAATTATTTAATAATTATATTCCTTCCCAAGGATGGGGGTTTTAATACATGTGCGTTTTTGTAATTCCAAAAATATATTATTAAGTCTCACTTAATAAAATATATTTTTATTCATTTGTCTAAAATATTCTATCTCCAAAATATACATATTTTTCCCAAACAAAATAATACTTTTATCAAAACACGCATTTAAGAGTATTTTCCGAAAACACGCGCGTTACGTTTTAGAGTTTGCGTTGTAAAAACAATACCGACGTAACTTAAATATTTATTTGTCAGGGCGTTGGTATCGTTTTGGAGTCGTATTTTCGTGATATATCAAGTAATATTATTTTTACCCTAAAAATAATATATCTTTAGTTCACAGAATAATCACGTAAGCACACAAGCGTTTTATTTATGAAATATACATTCTCAATATATATTTAACAAGTTTTCATTTACGAAAATCCACCTCCGACACTTGGTTATTATGTAATAAAATTTGTGGTGAAATTTATATTTTGAAAACAAGTTAAAAATATATTTATAAACACTTGTCACCAAACATATTTCTAAGTGTTATATTTCTAGAAAAATTTCGCCAGAGTTTCCTCTGTAATTGGAGGTGTCCACGCTTACAAGCGTGTCATTTTCTTTTGTAAAATCATTCAATCAGTTCTCCATTAACCAACCCGATATTTAGACATGCAAAAATACTACTTATATCGTTTCAGTTTTTAATATACAAAACTGGGCTGTTTTCGAGTATTTTAATAAAACAGTTATCTTATTCTAAAAATCCCCAAATTTTTACAGAATGTCTTAAACGATTCAAATATTATTGTGTAAAAATATCGGGGTCCAAATCATTACCAATATTTTATAGAAAATCATTTTCCGGACTGAAATCAGATTTATCTTTTTCTGACTGCAGTCAGCGGAATAATTTATTTAAATTTCCTCGAGAGCCCGATTTACGAAATTCCAGTGAGAGAATTACAAATACATCGGTGGTCATCTACAGTACGAATTTCGTGATCTAACTCTACACAGAATTTAAGTTATAACTGAAAATATAACACCCATTTTCTGCTGTAATAATTCAGCTTTAGTTGCTGTTAGAAAACGACACTTTAAAAATAGTAAACGAAGTCCAAAAATTATGATTCCAGTGCCATTAGAACCGTATTTCATAATAACACGTTATAGACTTAAGAAAATCAGGTTTTTGTTAAGTTACGATGTGGTTACACCCTGTTGAAGTTGGCTGAAAATACAACTCAGCATGCTGTTTTTAGTTTAAAGGTTACTAAAACGCACCCATACGACCACCATACTTTCTAATAACGATTGACAACAGGTCATAAGTTATTTACAGCAGATTATAGTTCATATATTTCAGATTCAACATGTATTATCATATTTCATCATCATTTTAACATTACTTTATCACTAGACAAGTTCATGTTCTTTAATGTTCTTATGTTTTTTATCTTTAAACATCATTAACCACTAAAATAACAAGTAAGATACAAGGATCTAAGTGCTTACCACTAGCACAAAGCTAGGAGAGTTCAAGTGTAGAAATTTGGCGGTTAATAGCAAATAGAGGTGGTCCTTCCACTTTCGAGAGCACCAAGCTTCGTTGCACACCTTCTAACACCCTTGTATATGTATGAAATGTATGAAAATGAGTTGAAGGTTGTGGTATGGTGATGGTGGTTTGAAGCCGTAACCAAAGAAGAGAGGAAGAGGATTTGAAGTGTGTTGTATGTTGGATGAGAATGTTAGTTCAAGACTCTTGGTTCTCCTTATAATCCTCCAACAATACAATATCTAATGGTCAATGTGTTTCTATAGTACCTAACATATCAATTAAACTAATAAATAAAATCATGGTGGGGTACTATGGTTCATAACCGGTTTGGGGGGGTGGTTTGGGTTTAGTTGGAATCTAATTAATCTAGTTACTAACTAGTTGAGATAAGATGACATAGTTAGTGCATTATTGTGTGTTGTTATTTATAGAGTGCGTTAGGGTGTTCAGGGACCCTAGCTAGTTCAGAAAAGTATAAACAATGTATTTGGCAATATTTTTATGTTCCGGGTAAAGTCCGGTTGTTCGGTTGGGTGTTGTCCGTTAGAGTGCTAAATTAGTCTTTAAAGTGTCCTTTATGTTACTTTTAGTGACACATTTAATTCCCAACACTTTGGAAAGTGTCTAGCATTATTTTACCAGGTTTTTGCACTTTACTAGTTAAGTTAAATGCTGAATTTTTGCACAAAGTGCAGAATTTTGTAATTAAGGCATGTTTTAGGCACATCCGGTCACTATAACTATCACCTAGTGACGCAGTTTTACAATTCTCACCTCCCTACACTCCCTACTAGTATAGTAATCTATTCCCGGCTCATACTGGCCTCAGAGACAATGTCTGTCTAGTGCTGGCTATGTCAGCATGTTTACTGGGTTATCCGTTTATTGTGCTAACTGTGCTTTTGTGCATCAAGTTTGTAACTATAGTTCTGTGTAAGTAATGGAGTGACAGTAATAAAGTATGATGCATGTACATGTATGCATCAGAAATCACGTAGCAGTTTAACCACAATTGTAAGCAACCACAGTAATTAAGCATTAATTAAATATTAATTAATTCGTACGGATACCTGATTTGGTGAGGGTTGTCACATTCTCCCCCCGTTAAGAAAATTTCATCCTCGAAATTTGTACTACCTTAGCCCCTTATGCTTAAGTCACACATGAATACTATCGAAGTAAATAATTATCAAATCGAAACAAACATTACTCACATTAGGTAAGTCCAAGAATATATAACGGCCCGAATCCTAGGGTTGAAAGGTGTGTGCTTTTAGCATTGGATGTCAAAGGTACAAGACGCATTTGACGTATAGTCTACTGTAATCCAGCTAGCAGGGGTTCCACAGAAGTGGAGTTTTGACTAATAAGATTTTTAAACGATCGGTTGCAATATGCAAACGAGTTTTCACAAACCATAGCACCCGCTATATGAACTCAAAAGCAACAACTCAACGTAATAGTAAAATGATCTGTCAACTCCTGAATAAATGTCTGGTAGGGTTTAGTGTGTTGACATTTTTGAATGGTGAAGATACACTGAATGGAATACAAGCGAATCTGGTGTATCATTATCTTGATTCGTAGTTGCATCAGAAATGTTTAAATGATAAATCAAACAAAAGTATGTGTGGTCTCGTGTGAAACGGTTAACCATGATTAGCACAAGCTACAAGTTTATGATGACACCACAAGGTGTCGTAATGGCATTATCCAATAATAGTGGTGACTAAACAAGTTCACCGCGTTTGAAATCAAATGAAAGTGTACTGAGACAATCTAAAGATTTGATTTATACCATGTTATAGAGTTTCCAATTAAATACGGAACATCAAGGAACCACTGTTTCCAATCGAAGATGAAAAGTAATAAGTATCGCAAGGCATTTGATTGACAACGAAAGAATCGTTAGGAGGTACATTGTGCTTATGAAATGAATATATGTACCATTGCCTTAACACACAATTGTGTTGAGACCGCTTTGATCGTGAAGATCCAAAATGGATTGTTAACAACTAAATAGGGAATTAAATCCGTGTACGAAGTAAGTAACCAAATTAGTGCAAGCTTCAATTTTGTGAAAATATCACCACAAGGTATCGAAATAAATCAAACGTTTTAGTGGAGTCGTAGACCAACCAAATCTACTACAACTCGAAATGAAAGAATCTCTGCAAAAATAGTTGAATATGATGCTCCCAATACATCATATAGCGTTTCAAGTTAAACCTGTGAACTGGATAAGTTCAAGCAATTGAACTTGGTTTCAACGTAACCCGACAATAAACGTATGTATCAACAAGGAATTCTCGGCATGGTAGCAAAATAAACAAGGAATGTAACTTGAAAGAAAGCGGTTTCAAGAAAGTGTGTTGGCTTGGTAACAAAAGAGCCAACAATAACAATAATGTAGGTTACTCGAATCAGGAATCAGTAATTAGGTTTAGCAGATAATATGTAAATTCCAATGAAGTGTTTGTTCAAAACGAAATCACATGCGTAGCAAATGATGCATGTATGTCAGGTAAGTTTCCAAGAAAAGGAACAACGAGTATCTGCTAAAGTGAAGAGATGACCAGATATCGAAGCAAATGTGTGTTCGCTCTCAGCGAGAAAATTATTGTGATGCAACTACCATTAAGGGGAGTAGGGATGCAAACATCTACTTGCCAGAAGTAAAAGAAATCCAAGTACTCTCTGTTTGGGTCAATGGAACTGGCATATGCGTCGGGTTAATGATGGTTGATTGAGTTGACAAATATGGTTCCTAAATAAAAACCCTTACGAGTTTGGACCTGGGTTCCCAAAGGTCCTAAATATATGTTTTCTAGATTCTCCAGATTTCGTATCCCGTGTAGATCTGGTTTGTACATTGTGTAGGAAACACCATTTTGTTTATGTCTAAGAACAAGTCATTGTCCCACAATTTCGCCATGGTATACTTTCTTCCTGAATTTCACCGCTAACGACGCTCGATCATCGACCAGTCGTGTAGTAGTAGTTGGGTCTTCATAGTCAGTTATGTAAGAGGTTCGTTAACCCTTAGTAAGAGTCACCGACTCTTGTGTGTTAGCTCGTTCAGCTCCTGGTAGTTGATGTTTATTTGAAAATCATCATCCTTCTTTCTGACGAGCAGAAATGGGGTTATCCAAAAGGGACATCTTGGTCTGTTATCTTCCTTTTCTATCCACTGCTAACACTTCGCTGTCAATCTTTGCATTTCCGAAGGTGTAAGTCGCTCAGGGTGCATTGACTACAGGCGCGACGCCTGGAATCAAATCGATGCAAAAATTCGACTTGTCGTTGAGGTGGTAATTCTGGCTAGTCTTCGAGGAAGACTTTAGGGTATTCTCCGATCACGGGGGTATCGTTAAGTTTTAGTTCTTCGGCTCCCTTGTCCCCGACATGAGCCAGGAAACAACACATCCTTCCCACAACAACTTCCGTGCCTTAAGCAATTCGTGATCAGTGGTGGCGTATCCTGCTTCGTGAGTCACAATCGTTCCTTCATTCGTCATCGAGGTGCGGATATCAACCTCCGCTCGACCGCTTGCCAACTAATACATCCAATTACCACGTTGAAGCTTCCCAACTCAACTGGCAATAGATCTAGCGTAAACTTACGTTCTCCGGGTTATATCTTGCCGATTCCAGTTACTGTGTTGGCTTCCACTAGCTTCCCCTAAGCTAGTTCTAATAGGTACTGGAATATCTACTTACTCGCTACTTAAACAAATTATACTCTCGAACTCTAGAGGTGCGAATCGTAAAATTTGCAACAGTATTTGGCAATACAGATGCGTAACATTAAGTAATTCCGGATGTACCGATATCCATGCTTGGATCCCTGGCGTATCTCCCTAGCTCTGGTGGGGAGCTTTCATCCTTGTGCCTGATTGTTTTTAGGGCAATATTTTCTGAAATGCTTTTTGCTTCCACAGTTAAAACCACCTCGGGCACGTTTCTGTTTATCACTCATTCTGCCTTGACAATTGTCATTGTCGTTGACCCCTTCGTGATTCCCACTACCGTCTTGGCCTCCATTTCTACTTTCAGTACCTTGCCAACAAGTTTCTTTAGGATGCCCCCTCTTTCCACAGTTAGCACATTTTCCATATCTACATCGCCCGACATGATAACATAAACAATTGTCGCACTTTGGTAGGATACCCATGTAGTCTTTTCACTTTTTGGCCTTCTTTTTGCTACTCCCCCGAGTAATCATCTTGAAATTTGCGAGCTTTCTCTTGTTATCCCCAGATGCCTCTATAGCAGTCTCCTTTTTCTCCTCAACAGTGGAAAATTCTCCTCGTCTAACTGCTTCTTCCGTGAGTGCCATGCTTATGTTGATAGCCTCAGTGATCGTTGAAGGTTTAGATGTTGTTACCAGGCTTAGAATCTGAGGTGCCAATCCCCTTATGAACTGTTCAATTCTCTTAAACTCTGGTGCCCCCAGGAGTAAGGCAACTTGTGATAATTCGTTAAATCTCTACACATACTCCGCTATCTTTGGTCCTTCCATTTTCAAGTTCCACAGTTCTGTTCCCAACTTCTGGACTTCTGCCCTCGAGCAATATCTCTTACACATCAGATCTTTCAGTTCGTCCCACGTCATAGCATACGCAGCGATCTCGCCCATTGTCTGAACTTGATGGTTCCACCATGACAAAGCCTCATCCACCAATAGTCCAGTTATATACTTGACTTGATGTTCGGGGTCACATTTGCTCAATCGTAAAACAGAATCTGTCTTTTCAACCCAACGCACGAAGGCTAAGGCACCCCCAGTGCCGTCGAACTCTCGAGGTTTGTGGTCTAAGAACTGCTTGTAGGTGCAGCCTGCGATGTAAGCAACATTATTCGCGTAAGGCCTTAGCAAGGCTCTCGTGGCAAAGTCCAAATGTTTTGTAATGTGTCTTAAAGGACTAGACATTACCGTTGGGGGGGTTATTTCCTGAGGCACCTCTGCTGCAATCGGAGCGACGGGCCTCGTACCGTGCGATGGCCTGTAAGAGGCGCTCTTGCATTTCTGCCTCTGTTGTCGATAGAGGGTTGTTGATATCGGTGTTCCCTTGAGTCGACATCTTCCTAGAAGAAGGTCGGTTAGGTCAGGTCTAATTTGCTTCGTGCGTGCATTTGGTTGTTTAGTGGTCATAAGTACATACACATAACAGGTTACCATATCAACCAATCAAATAATAGTATAATCATAGTATGACCAAGTAATTCGATAATTATGTTTAATGTGAGCATAGCAAGTAAGCACGTAGTATTATAATTATAGCACACACACATAGATCAATGACGTGCTTAGCGAAGACCTAGCGACTGAGCTTTCGTTGGTTATTGGCCACAAAGTGTTGTCGCATGTCTAAAGATGATTGGGCTTTCATTATCCTTCGGCCACAATCACTGTGTCTAACAAAATGTATCACATCGAAAGGGACACAGGGTCACCATACCCTTGTCCAACAAGTATATTAGTGCATCAAAATTTCATAATCAGAAGTGGTCCTCAAAAGTCTCCGCAATCCTGGCTTAACGTTAGTGTCTTTACCCAAGTGTAATGCAAGCCGCATAATCCAGAAACCAACTATACTGGTGACTGAGGTGGAGGAGGAAAGAAAAGTGACTGCTAGCATGCGTAAACTCCTCCTTGAGCTTGTATATACGTCGGAGTAATTATTTGCTTTGCCGCTCGATAGTAAAGAATTGAGTATCAGAATCCTGGGAACGGTGTAATAGCAACGGTCGAGAGCGCAAAAGGAACCTTGATGTATGTGGCGAATCAAAGTATGCTGACAATAGACAGGGTGGAGGACGTGGTGTCTTACATAAACTTTTCGGACAAAATGCTGTCTTGTGATGTAGACACTTAAATCATGTTTTCGGTTATGTAATGTTTTGCATCTGAAGTTGCCAATTGTGGTGTCAGCTCAAGCTCCAACATTCTGCGACTCATATCCTCAAACTATAGTTGGTGTTACAGGAGCAACTCATCTCGTATGTGGCCTCCACTACGTGAGGGATGGTAAGGGTCTAAATTCTGCATAGTGTATTATAAGATCCATCAAATCGGCTTGTACAGCGATGTAGAGGTGAAAGGTATAAACGGTGCGGCCTGTAAGGCCATAGAAAATGTTGTTGTAGCAAAAGGATCGTTACGAGGGTACTGACCTGGAGTACCTTTCCGGGGCATAGGTATGTCTTGAAAGAAAGCGATAGGCGCGTTGGCGCAATGGACGTCGGTCTTCATAGGGGAAAGGAGCAACATCAGCGGTTATGGATGCAAAAACAAACGTTTCAACCAATAAGGAGATTGTCAGGTGCTGGTACTGGGTTAGATAGTAGGGGTGCAATGTCTAGTAAACCAAAAGTATCAGGGTCACAATCAAGCAAGGGTGTAGGACCAGCAATTGCAACATCAGGCTGACTCAAAAGGTGCAGAAGCTAGCTCAGCAGCAGGCCCTGGGTCGTGTAACGGTGTGGTGCCTCGAGCTGGTGATAGTGCAGCAGCCATGTCGTCGTCGTCTTATGTCAGTAGTAGAATGTTGTACTCCAGCTGTTGCAGGTATCACGGACTCAATGGAGTCTGAATGCATGCTAGAATCAGAGGATGGCTTGTTAACAGGGGTCTTAAGAAGTGAAGTTAGTAACAGTGTCTCCTCGTCTAATTTTCTATCGTCATGGGCGTCAGCAGGAGGACCATCGATAAGCATGCCAACGTAGTCATATATTGTTTGTCGAGTAGCCAACCTTCAGTAGAGATGCCCGCAGGAGGCGCATCATCGAGGATTGGAGCCATGGTGTGCCCATCATTGGGATAACCAGTGATGGAGTGGTCATGGATTGAAACAAGAGTGACAGGAAGATTCTTGTCAGATAAACCATCAGCAAAGATGAAGTACCACCAAAATCTGGTAGCACGGACTGTTAGAAGTCGTCCTCGCCCTTAGTCAGCATATCAGGATCACTCTCAGTATCTGACTTAATTGTCTCTGGCGCAGATGTAGTCTCATTATTTGTGGCGGTGGTCGTAGGGTTATCAATGTCTGATAACTCGTTCTCTAATTAGAGTGACATGTGTGCCGGTGCGTAACATGTATATCCATAGTAGTTACTAACAATTAGTGTATGTGAATAACTACCGCATATGCACGTACATCAACATTAAATCAAATAAGCATGTAAGTCTCAATTAATGTAAGCAAGTAATCATCCTAGTCTTCCACAGACTATCCTCCTAGTTTCTTAAACTGAACTCCCTAGTCTCTCAGACTATCCTCCCAGCCTCTCAGACTGATCCTCCTAGTCTCTCAGACTATCCTTCCAGCCTCTCAGACTGATCCTCCTAGCCTCTCAGACTGGTCCTCCTAGTCCCACTAGACTAACCTCCCAGCCTCTCAGAATGAACTTTCTAATCCCACTAGACTAACCTCCCAGCCTCTCAGACTGAACTTTCTAGTCTCTCAGACTAAATCTCTCAGTCTTTCAGACTAATCTCCTGGTCTCCCCGACCTAATTCCTGGTCTCCCCGACCTAATTTTTCCTGGTCTCCCCGACCTAATTCTTCCTGGTCTCCCCGACCTAATTTTTCCCGGTCTCCCCGACCTAATTTTTCCCCAGTCTCCCCGACTGGACTGCCCCAGTCTCCCCGACCGAGCTATAAATTTAAATTTGGAAATGTGTATTTGTGCCTTTTGTTTGTAAAAAGGTTTGTTTCCTGGATCTGGACGTATAGTGTATGCAATGTAAAAATGTTTGAAAACGTTTTCGTGAGAGCCCTGATGATCATAGTCTAGACTTGAGAAAGAATCCTAGTTCGCTATGATCGAGGCTCTGATACCAAGCTGTCACACCCTGGCTTTGCGGAAGCGTGGGTTTATTTGGTGTGACTTCTTAATACCATAGCAACAATCATAACAATGCTATATGATAAAAAACATGAGATATTCATCCATTAATAAAGTTTAGAAAAATCCCATTTTCAACAATCACAAAATAAGTTACAAACCTTAATTTGATTAAATTGAGTTCATAAAGACGTAGCAAAAGGCTTTAAACAATACTAGGTTTAGGGATATGTAACCCGTTCAGGAAGAGGTTACACCTTCTAAACCCTGGGTGACTTCTTTATTCAAACGCAGCTTGAAAATACGTGCATACCATGCCAGATCCGTTAGTTTCCTGAAATACATGTAGTTTGAAAAGTCAACATAAAGTTGAGCGAGTTCATGTGTAGGTGAGTTTGTATAAACCCTTGTAAAAGTGTTAGTATGTATGAAAATCCCTGGTATGTAGCAAATAAGGAAAAAGAGATCACCATTGGGTTGCAAAGCCAATGATATGTGTGAAGTGCTGTAGGAAGACTCAAACCTAGCAGATTTATGCGTCGGGTACAAAGTCACCACCTGGTTCATTCAGCGGACTCAGGGGTCGGGCTCGCTACACCCAGATAGATCTACCGCTACTGACCCTCGGTCCTACAATGAGGATTAATGGCCTCCAGTTCCCGCCTACCCACTCACATGATCTAGTAGTAACCCTCCTTACGCTAACCATACCATGTAAAAAGTATTTGTAATCATAGTAACATGTATTTCACCCCCGAAGTATAAAAACTGAGAACAGTTAAGAGAAAAGGGGGGACATGAACTCACAGAAGTGCGTCTCGAAATAGTATCTCCCAATCAACCTGCTGCGTGACGACCTACACGTACTAACTTCTATTAGACGGACGGTCGTGCCTTGGCTTAAGGTTTAACGTTTTTTGGGAAATAGTTAGGCAACCATTTCGTATTTCCACTTCTTAGTTATTTAATAATTATATTCCTTCCCAAGGATGGGGGTTTTAATACATGTGCGTTTTTGTAATTCCAAAAATATATTATTAAGTCTCACTTAATAAAATATATTTTTATTCATTTCTCTAAAATATTCTATCTCCAAAATATACATATTTTCCCAAAAATATTATATTTTATTCCATACAATTTCCCAAAATACTACTTTTATCAAAACACGCATTTAAGAGTATTTTCTGAAAACACGCGCGTTACGTTTTAGAGTTTGCGTTGTAAAAACAATACCGACGTAACTTAAATATTTATTTGTGAGGGCGTTTGTATGGTTTTGGAGTCGTATTTTCATGATATATCAAGTAATATTATTTTTACCCTAAAAATAATATATCTTTAGTTCACAGAATAATCACGTAAGCACACAAGCGTTTTATTTATGAAATATATATATTCTCAATATATATTAAACAAGTTTTCATTTACGAAAATCCACCTCCGACACTTGGTTATTTTGTAATAAAATTCGTGGCGAAATTTATATTTTGAAAACAAGTTAAAAATATATTTATAAACACTTGTCACCAAACATATTTCTAAGTGTTATATTTCTAGAAAAATTTCGCCAGAGTTTCCTCTGTAATTGGAGGTGTCCACGCTTACAAGCGTATCATTTTCTTTTGTAAAATCATTCAATCAGTTCTCCATTAACCAACCCGATATTTAGACATGCAAAAATACTACTTATATCGTTTCAGTTTTTAATATACAAAACTGGGCTGTTTTCGAGTATTTTAATAAAACAGTTTTCTTATTCCAAAAATTCCCAAATTTTTACAGAATGTCTTAAACGATTCAAATATTATTGTGTAAAAATATCGGGGTCCAAATCATTATCAATATTTTATAGAAAATCATTTTCCAGACTAAAATCAGATTTATCTTTTTCTGACTGCAGTCCGCGGAATAATTTATTTAAAATTCCTCGAGAGCCCGATTTACGAAATTCCAGTGAGAGAATTACAAATTCATCGGTGGTCATCTTCAGTACGAATTTCGTGATCTAACTCTACACAGAATTTAAGTTATAACTGAAAATATAACACACATTTTCTGCTGTAATAATTCAGCTTTAGTTGCTGTTAGAAAACGACACTTTAAAAATAGTAAACGAAGTCCAAAAATTATGATTCCAGTTCCATTAGAACCGTATTTCATAATAACACATTATAGACTTAAGAAAATCAAGTTTTTGTTAAGTTACGATGTGGTTACAGCCTGTTGAAGTTGGCTGAAAATACAACTCAGCATGTTGTTTTTAGTTTAAAGGTTACTAAAACGCACCCATACGACCACCATACTTTCTAATAACGATTGACAACAGGTCATATGTTATTTACAGCAGATTATAGTTCATATATTTCAGATTCAACATGTATTATCATATTTCATCATCATTTTAACATTACTTTATCACTAGACTAGTTTATGTTCAAGACTTGTTCATGTTCTTTAATGTTCTTACGTTTTTGATCTTTAAACATCATTAACCACTAAAATAACAAGTAAGATACAAGGATCTAAGTGCTTACTACTAGCACAAAGCTAGGAGAGTTCAAGTGTAGAAATTTGGCGATTAATAGCTAATAGAGGTGGTCCTTCCACTTTCGAGAGCACCAAGCTTCGTTGCACACCTTCTAACACCCTTGTATATGTATGAAATGTATGAAAATGAGTTGAAGGTTGTGGTATGGTGATGGTGGTTTGAAGCCATGACCAAAGAAGAGAGGAAGAGGATTTGAAGTGTGTTGTATGTTGGATGAGAATGTTAGTTCAAGACTCTTGGTTCTCCTTATAATCCTCCAACAATACAATATCTAATGGTCAATGTGTTTCTATAGTACCAAACATATCAATTAAACTAATAAATAAAATCATGGTGGGGTACTATGGTTCATAACCGGTTTGGGGGGGGGGGGTGGTTTTGGTTTAGTTGGTATCTAATTAATCTGGTTACTAACTAGTTGAGATAAGATGACATAGTTAGTGCATTATTGTGTGTTGTTATTTATAGAGTGCGTTAGGGTGTGAAGGGACCCTAACTTGCTCAGAAAAGTATAAACAATGTATTTGGCAATATTTTTATGTTCCGGGTAAAGTCCGGTTGTTCGGTTGGGTGTTGTCCGTTAGAGTGCTAAATTAGTCTTTAAAGTGTCCTTTATGTTACTTTTAGTGACACATTTAATTCCCAACACTTTGGAAAGTGTCTAGCATTATTTTACCAGGTTTTTGCACTTTACTAGTTAAGTTAAATGCTGAATTTTTGCACAAAGTGCAGAATTTTTTAATTAAGGCATGTTTTAGGCACATCCGGTCACTATAACTATCACCTAATGACGCAGTTTTACAATTCTCACCTCCCTACACTCCCTACTAGTGTAGTAATCTATTCCCGGCTCATACTGGCCTCAGAGACAATGTCTGTCTAGTGCTGGCTATGTCAGCATGTTTACTGGGTTATCTGTTTATTGTGCTAACTGTGCTTTTGTGCATCAAGTTTGAAACTATAGTTCTGTGTAAGTAATGGAGTGACAGTAATAAAGTATAATGCATGTACATATATGTATCAGAAATCACGTAGCAGTTTAACCACAATTGTAAGCAAGCACAGTAATTAAGCATTAATTAAATATTAATTAATTCGTACGGATACCTGATTTGGTGAGGGTTGTCACAAAACTAGCAAATAGTCAAACAACACATAACAATAAATACAGTTATGCACGTATTTCCGTAATTTATTTCCTAACACTTTACATTTTGATGTCAGCAAAACACCTATGTGGCTGAATCAGTGGCTTAGCTCTGATACCACCTTCTGTCGCAACCCCCGATCCCAAATCCCCGGGAACGGGCGGCCGCGAGCCAGTTTCGGTGGTATCGTGTATTGTCTAATTTGGCAGCAGAAATTTTCATCAGGACCGTAGTTAGGAAATATTTGATCAGAGTAAAATACCACATTTCTATAATATTAAACATATGGGATAAACCCAAGTTCATAGTACACACGTTTTCAGAGGAATAAATCCTATTTTATTTAATAAAAACATCTATTTTATTTTAGGTAATTTATTGCCACTTTTCCAAGCCTTCAGTGCTGTCCAGCTGGCTTCTATTTGGCTTTCATAATTTGTTACCTGAAACGCGTTTTAAAAAACATTTGTCAGTGGGAAATACTGGTGAGTGAATCCCAGTTTAATCAAGTTTAATAAAAACCCCGTCTACAGTATTGAGGGCGATCTCGCAATTACATTTGTTTCCAAGACATAACAATTAACATCCATGGTACTGTCAAACCCGACTTGTGGAAATGCTACTCCTTGACCAGGTGGTAACAAATTTTGTATACAAAACCCCAACATACGCATGATAATTGCATTCTTACAAATACTCAATAACTGTTATTCGCATGGAAAAGTATTTAAGGTTTTGTAAAAACAATTAACAAAAGGTTTACAAATCACATTGCTGTCTTAGATTTTCTGTAAGGGTTTCCTGGTGACAATCAATAATTTACACAAATGCACACGCGTTAGTATAATAACCCATTTTAACATTAGTAATACCCACCCCGAGACGGCATTCCAACGACTACGCCGGGCAGAACCACGACAGCCGTTACGGAACCCTAAATCAATCGGGAAGCGTATCTAATACGTACCTAGGGGTTATAATACTTACAACGGAGCAGAACTTCACTATTTAGGGGGGGGGTATAATACCCGCTGATATTGCCTAATATTTCAGAATTGAGAAAGAGATTTCGAGTTTGAACGAATTCTGATTGAAACCTGATGGCTCCTTTATATAGTGCTGATTTCTCACTTTGTCGCGGCCCGCGTAAATGTAAGCTAAGGCTTACGCGGCCCGCGTCAAACCAGGTCAACTCGTAGCTGGGCTGGGTCATCACATAGGTCTGCCTGGTGTTGGGCCACGTGGCCACACCGGGCTGCGCCATGTTTTTAAGTTCACACGGCCCGCGTGAAGGTTGGGGTGGAGCTTACGCGGCTCGCCTCAACTTAAAAATTCAATTTATTATTTTTTATACTATTTAGGGTATTCGGGGCCCGTTTTCTCGTATGAGGTGTATTTTGGGACATATTGAGATATTTTAAAATATATTGAGGTGTCGGAAAATATTCGAGGGTGTCGGTTTATTTAGGATTGTTACATTAAGGGTTTTACTTCATGTGTCCCAGTGGGGATATATGTTGTGCATTCTACAACTCGCAGTCACGTCTGTGCATATTTCATTGTCGATAACCTACTAGGTTCACTTTGCTACATGTTACATGCTGGTTATGCGTAAACGATTTTGAAATCTATTATACTATTAAACTTGTATGCTCAACTTTACACTATGTGTATTGACCTCTATTTTAATGTATGTGACAGGTGTTTGAATGCTTAGGATGTTGTGCTCTTGCTTTTGTGGAATCAAGTTGGAGAGTCTAGAAACAAACAAAAACAATTTATACTTGAGTTTTCGGAACATAACTATTTGTCTTTGAGAATTGTCTGTAATAACTGTGTTACTTATTATGTCATGGTATGGGATGTGATGCTTAAATAATTGGTAATCGTAGTTGTTATGGAAACTCCTGGACAATCTGTTTCGCTCAGTGCCGCACCCCGATATTTCCGCCATCGGTTGGGGTGTGACACATATGAACCCATGATGATGTCACTTGAAAACAGCCCAAATCCAGTGATTTCATGGTGAAAAGTTGTTATTTGTTGGAGAAGATGATGAGAAAGTGTGTGCTGATTATGGAAGTACAAGATTTGAGATGAAAACTTACAAGAATCGCAAGGAATCGATAGAAAAGTGGCCTGAGAGTGCGTGGGTCGGAGGGAGCTGTCACATCATGAATAGTGATGTGACAGGTGAGGTATTTATAGTGAGGGGAGAAGAAAGGTGGTGCAAGTTAATGGGTCGGAGGGCCTTTTGATTGGATGGCCATCCGATCGGATGGTCATCCGGTCGGATGTCCATTTGATCGAATGGTCCTTCGATCGGAGGGCTTCTCCGAGTTAGTTTTCCGACTTTCGTTTCGTTTGTTAAGCGTTGCGTTGCGTTTAAGCGAGTGTCGAATAAGCTTTGCGATAGTATTAAATAATAGTTACACAAATAACATAACTAACATCTAACAACATGAGTAACCTAACGTTTAGCGTTTGTGATTAGATTGCGTTGCGATAGAGTTGCGATTGCGTTTTCGAATAACACCTTTCACATATATAAACATGCACAAGTAACACATAATAACACACACACACATATAACAATACCAATAAATGTGATTCGAGTTGCGATGCGATACCACACATATAACACACACACAATATTGATGTTTACGTATTTTGTTATAAATATTAGTAAATTTATGATATTTGACATATATATAATTTCTCGAAAACTAATTTCTTTATAATTTAAAATGTCCGGGTACTCCTAAGTACTCCTAGCCTAGTTCCGAGTACACACAACTCTACAATTAACCGACCTAAAAATGCCTAACAACTTCTGCAACCATGATTATATGTAAATTACATTATTACATATAATCATAACAATTTACCAACCGTGATTATATATATTAATGTAACAATTTAGTTATACACAAAGTGTGTAATTGTATTAAAAGTATTCATAAAAAATTTGAAAAGAATTCAGTGTAATTACACTGTAAAATTTACAGTACGTTGGTTTTTTCATGTTATTGACCGTAAAATCGATGTACGACTTAATGATCTGTTATTACTGTCTTCCCCATCATGAGTTTACGCCGGTTCACCATATAGCGCCAAAACTATTTTTTGCTAATATCCTACAATTGAAAAATACAATACATTTAACTAACTCTCCAAATAAAAATTACATTGAAATAGAAGTTAAAAGGGCAACAAGCTGCTACACTATTCAACCATGCTTTAATGATTGTGAGTAGATCCAAATAGACTTTGGGGCCAAAATAATACCTAGATTATTAGAACCATTCTTAATATTTAATTTGTGCAAGATACTACTTTAATATGATAATCCAATAATAGCAAATAGCACATATGCAATTAAAATTTACATTGTGGACCCGATGACCCATTGTTCTTTTTGTTTTGTTTAAATTTTTACAAGTTTAATAATCTAAATTCATATTCCACTTTTCTAGTCCTCCAATTAACATCAAAGTCAAGAAGTGTGACTCTAATTGTTCCTCCAATTAACATCAAAGTCATGAAGTGTGACTCTAGTTTTGAAAGTCAAAGTCTTAACCTCTAGGTGGAGGGTATGGTATAAAGCTCCTAGGGGCTTTATTACGTCACGTCAGATCCACGTCAACGCCACGTCATATAAGGGGCTTTAAAGCCCATCCCTTTAACTTGCATGGTATGGTATAAAGCCCCCTATTAAACTAAATAAAAAAAATTATTGGATGAAATGATGTGGGCCTCACCTGCACACACCTTCTTCCTCCTTATCACGGTGGCGGACAAACGGTGGCGTCCCCTTTTAACAACAAGGGGATGGTCGATGGCGGACAAGGGCACCATACATGGCTGATGTGGCGGGTGGCGCCCTCTCATACCCTCCGGCCTTACAAAGTGTACAATATACAATTAAAACTTTTAAGTTTTAACCTCATCTAGGTCATTTAACATTATTATCATAATTATTCTCTTCTTTTAACTAATTTGGTCTACCAGAACCAATTTCTCATTAATCACCCGACTCAAGGTAAAAAAAAAAAACATATTTTTATAATATTACATCATTCATTAATTTACAACTTGGACTTTCTTTTCAAGCATAAAGGTGATTGATTCTTACTACATTTCAATAAAAGTTTCGTATTTTACCATCATTGTTTGATTAACACACATTCCAGGTCAACATTTTACTAAACTTCAATTAAAATTAACGGGCATAATATAGTACAAAAAAAGACTTAATATAACATCTTTAATTAGAATTAACCTAACTTGAAATCAATACTTTTCTAACCTAGTGAAAACATAAACTCACACCAATAATCGTGAAGATCATTTGATTCACTACATGAAACCTGGAGTTTAAAGAAATAGTTAGTTTATCATGGATTCCAAAGATTTATGTTGTCTAGATGGTTGTTAGGTGTTTTTAAACACCTGGATTGCAATAATTTTCGATCAGTAGAGTACAAAATCAATAAAATTCGTTGCTCTAATTTCTCCATGCACTCTTTTCTCCTAAATTCACGGTTAAAGAAAATCGATGGGGTCCCCTTGGTTTTGTGTAGCAGGCAACCCACAAGAACTCTCCATTTGACTTGTGCACATTTTTTATCTACATATTTTATTTGTATATACCTATCGATACAAAATTTCCAATCTCTTTTAATAAACATTAATTTATTAAAAAGTTAATATTCAAATTAAAAAAAAAGATCTTGAGTGCTCCACAACTCATCAATTTACAAAAGTAACTGTTTTTGCTAATAAATTACGATTAAACCTTGAATTCTATTTAAATAAATTCTAGGGATTTTTACATACTTCCCCCCTCCTAAGAAGATTTATTACATATTTACTCAACTTCTAAATTTACTTACATCTTTACTCTTCCTAAAGAAGCCTTATTACATATTTCCCCAATCACTAAATTTAATTACAAATTTCACCTTTCTAAATCCTATATATTACATATTTATCTATTTCATTAAAAATACTCTTATTGAATTATTATTTTATCCTTAATGAGTTTATTAAATGATTAATTACATATTTCCCATTCTAATAAAATCAATTTATATATACTCCAATTTGTAACATATCAATATCAAGGCATTAGGTGATTGTACATGTTATATTAATGGTGTTTTTCGCATTTGTTTGTGACACATGTGCCTCTACGACCATCATACAAATACAAAACCAATGAAATCTTATGTTTCAAACTTGGGATTTGTATAAATACGTGTGTCATTTATCAATTCTTGTTCAATTTCGAGTTTTAAATCGCTTTCTAAAAAGTTATACGCGAACTGATGCGTAAACGTAATAAGTTTAATGCGACAAACACTCCGGAACAGTGAAATAGGCTTAACATACCTTAAATAACCTTTACATAACTTAGAAATAAGTTTTGGAGGGTTTGGTGTGTCGAAAACAAGTTTATTCGATCGCATGAACTATTTGCGTCAAACTGCGAAAGTATGCCGATTCGTATAGTATCGAACATTCCAGAACATGATCATAAGCTAAACATACCCTAAATATCATATACATAGCTTAGAAATAGGTTTTGAGGGGTTCGGTATGCGAAAATATGCTTATTTGATCAATAGAGACTAAAAGCGTCAAAAAGTGCATAAGTTTGCATTTACGCGCATATCTTACGTTCTGAACATATCCGGACATCCAAAAAAAATTTTAATCATTAAAATATTTTACTTTAGTGATTGGAATGCAAAAATACCATTCGTCGTGTAATTTGGGTCGTTTTCGCGTCCGTTCGAGTTTTCGTCGTAATTAACCGAATAACGCAACCGTATGACCAAACGAACCGACATCCGAGATGTTTTCAAGCATATTTCATGTTCCCTATGCTTTAAATTCATTGTAGAGCCTTGAAATGGGGTTAACGGGGCTTAAAAACATCAAAATTTGAGTTTCAAGCTTGCAGGGACTAAAATTGACAATCTGTCAAACTTCCCTCGCGGGCCGCGAACTAGTGAGGGTCTGTCTACGAGGGGCGCGACCGAGGGCACTGGAAGATTCAATGAATTTGGTTCAGTAGCCTGTTTTCTCTGATTTTAACCATGGTTTTGGCATACCATGGACTTGTTTATGAGCTCCCAAGGTATTTAAAACAATGGGCCACAAGTGTATGGCTTAGATCAAGCTTTGAATTGCTCAAAAACACTTGTAGAGATCCTAATGGGTCATGAATTCCTATAAATACCTACCAAGTTTACCTCATTCCTTGCTCATTTGATCTAATCTGCTCTAAGTGGAGGTTTTCACTAGTTGAAGGCCACCTACCTGAGTATTTTTAGTTCAATTCTTCCTAGCTTGGACCCTTTGTAAGCTTCTTTCATGCTTGTTTATGCTTTTCAAGCATGAAAGTCAAACAGTGTTTGACTTTCTGCTTTGACCATGAACTAGTCAAGTAAAAGTTCAATCGAAGTTTGCAACGTGAGCGTAATCACGATGGTTATAGTCCCATGTGACTATAACTACTGATTACCACGTCGATTAGTCGAAGTGACGAGTCAAAGTTTCGGTCAAAATGTCGATTATGCGCATTTTGCGACGAAACTATTTTCGGGTATCAAAACACTTCGTTTTGATATCAAACCTGTTTTCTAACTTAGTTAAACATGTTTAACTCGTCACTTCTATTCTAGTGCTTGTTTAGGTCGTAAGTCAAGCGGTCTTGACAACCGCTTAGACTTTCTAACCCGACCCGTTTGGTCGATCATTAGGATCCGACCAAGCATATTTTGTGACCATAGTTGTATAGGGAATAACCTTCCGAGGTTATACCTTATGGTCACTTAGTTTAATTACTTGTATGATGGGTAGATTATATGCCTTAGGTAAATGACCAAAATGCCCTTTTTGTTGGATCGTGTACGTGACCCTGAAAGTCAGTTAAGGTAGCTCATCATCAATTACTAAGGCGGAATCAAAGTAAATGACGTCCAAAACAGCTTGTATCCTTTAATCTTTCTTTTCCATTAATAAACGTGCTTTTACAACTTGTTCTGATGAAAATCCGGCAGCACTTCGTGACTCTCACAATGACATTCAACCGTTCCGTTTGAAATGAGACACTAACACTCCTATATATAGACCATGAACCCTTCCGTTTGAAACATTACAATATGTTCAAACGATAGATCTCAAACGGAAGTCTAAGTTCAAACGGAACCCTCATCGTTTGAGATAATTTCAAACGGAACCCTTATATACATAACTAATTTCAAACGGAACCCTTTGAAATACTATCTAAACTCAATACAAAACCCTAATTTTACATATAAGCTCCATTCTTGACTTTCTTGAACTAAGACTTGATGAAGATATAGTCAACAGACATTCTTGTGCATCAACAGACTCCCCCTTGGATGTTGACGTAGTCTTCAGCTCCTGAGTCTTCAGTCTTAGTCTTTTCTTCCACTCTGCCTTTTCATCACAAGCACTCTATCTTCACATTCCCATATGCTGTTGATCCAGACTCCCCCTTTCACAGACTCCCCCTCACAATATGCTAGAATCTGAGAAATCTGGTTCAAGCTTTAACATTTAGCTTCCATTGGGAATAATGAAGACCAATCCTGTTACTCAACCAACAAACATAACCATTCTATCTTTTCAACAATAATCCACAAACTCAATCAACTTTAACAATCCACTCAAGTATTCAAGTCCAAGTTAATGACCCTGATTACTCAATTAATCCACCAAGTCCAAATTAATGACCTTGGTTGATCTTTTGACGAAACAAACTGATATTAAAACAACATTTTCAAACATTTTCTGAAAATAACAAATATCAAGTTAATGAATTTGTTTTTGACTTTCCAAACAATCCAAACTTCTTCAAAATAAACTCTCCTCATTCTTCAGTTCAGAATTTCCTGCATCTGCTTCAAATATCTGAGAATCCAACAATCAACTCTCCACTTTGGTTTGTCTAAAATAAAGCAGAAATAAAATCTTTTTGGATTTTATCAAAGTGTTCTAAACTAAGAAATGAAATACAGAAAACTTAAATTGCAGAAAGTAAACAAAGTAAACTATTTACAAACATATTTTTATCGAGCGTGTCAGGGAATCATATTCGCTTTTCAGATAGATCACAAGTACCGTTAAGCTATATTACATACTCAGATTTAAACAATTTACCTCGATTGTCGATATACTGATCCATCTTAAATTCTCACACAGATTTCAACTTATTCAGGATACGATTTAGATGAATTAAGAACCTATATCATTCATGTGTCCCACCTCTTGAATATACTCCCGTATCCAGAATCTCAATAATCAGTCTTACAGGTGAGAATACTACAATGATGTCTGTATATAATTTAGGTATGCGAGGGCCGAGGGATCTTAGATCGATACTTCCGTATACGCAGAGAGATATCAGCTTCGACTTTTCGGTGTGTCCCCTTTAGAGGATCTTTTTGCTTACAACAGCAGCATATATCAATTTTAATTGTTTCAGCATGCTGAGGGTTTAATGCTGTGTTTCAAGCATTGAAGCAAGTATTAGCCAGGGACTAGGTCAGAACTACCGTTCAGCAGAAGTCCCGGAATAATACCCCAGACATCATAGAGTATAAAGACCTAGTATATCAGATTACGAGACCTTTCAAACGAGATTTCAGGGGTTACCTATATATCCAAGTAGTGTTCCCCACGAATTCACAAGTTTGAATTTTAGGTTTATATCCCGAATAAATCTACTAAATGTATGAAAACCTATCGACACATCATCAGTAAGATTGTTTAACTCTTTTATACTTTCCAAATCTTTAGCATACTGTAATCGTTTAGCTGATGTACTATCATTTTCCCTATATACACAAGCTCTTTTTCATTTTATCATGTTTTTGTATTTTTGCATTTTTTACTGTTTTTGTATTTTCTGAAAAATAAACTATGTACAAACATCTACTCCCCCTAAATACCAAAACAAGTAAAAATTCGACAAACCATTGCAGATTGTTTCTCGTCTTCATCCGCAACAGTACCCTCATCAACGCCAATTATGCCATCCGACACCGACAAAAGCTTCATACCATTCAGTTTTAACAAATATTTAAACCGATTTTTATCAAAAGCTTTGGTATGTAAATCAGCTTTCTGTTCGTCTGTGTGGATTTTCTCAATTCGTATCAACTTTTTCTCAAAGCAATCACGAATAAAGTGATGACGAATTTCTATATGTTTAGTTTTAGCGTGATGTACTGGATTTTTAGTTATATTTATTGCGGCCTCATTATCAACAAAAAGAGGTGTGTTAAGAAACTGCAAACCGTAGTCGCGCATCTGTTGCTGTATCCACAAGATCTGAGAGCAGCAACTGCTAGCAGAAACATACTCCGCTTCACAAGTAGATAACGCCACAGACGTTTGTTTCTTACACTGCCAGGTAACCAATCTAGGACCAAAGAACTGGCATCCTGCAGTTGTTGATTTTGAATTGACTTTGCAGCATCCGAAATCCGAATCGGAATACCCTTCGAGCGTAAAATCGCCTTTTCTAGGATACCACAACCCCAATGAAGGAGTTCCTTTCAGGTAGCGCAATATCCTCTTCACAATGATCATGTGCGATGCTCTCGGGTTAGACTGAAATCTTGCTGCGAGGCATGTTGGGTACATGATATCAGGACGTGAAGCAGTTAGGTACATTAAAGAACCTATCATGGATCGGTAAAAAGTTTCATCAGCCCTGTCTCCGGTGAGATCTAGGTGAATCCCATGATTTGTTGCAAGTGGGGTAGCAGCTGGAGTAGAACCTGACATCCCAAATTTCTCTAGAATATCATGAACGTACTTTGACTGATGAATGAAAATTCCCTCAGGAAGTTGTTCAACTTGTAATCCCAGAAAGAATTTCATCTCCCCCATTGATGACATTTCAAACTTCTGCTTCATCACTGATTCAAAATCTTTACATAGATTTTCATTTGTCGACCCAAAGATTATATCGTCCACATAAATTTGAACTATCAGAAGATGACCATCAACGACTTTAGTGAAGAGAGTGGCATCCACTTTTCCACGAATGAACTTGTTGGCTAGTAGGTGTTGAGACAAAGTCTCGTACCAGGCTCTCGGGGCCTGATGTAAACCATACAGCGCTTTGTCCAATAAGTAGACCTTGTTTTTGTGGATTGGATCGGTAAAGCCCGGCGGCTGACCGACATAAACCTCCTCTTTAACCTTCCCATAAAGAAACGCCGATTTAACATCCAACTGATAAACTTTGAAGTTCTTCCAAGACGCAAATGCTAGGAAAATTCTGATAGCCTCTAGTCGTGCTACAGGAGCATAGACTTCGGTAAAATCAATTCCCTCCTGTTGACTAAACACCTGAACAACAAGTCGAGCTTTGTTCCTTACGACAACTCCTCTATCATCTCTCTTACACTTAAACACCCACTTAGTGTTAATTTTCCTATGACCATCCGGCAAATCAACTAACTTCCACACTCCCAATTTCTCAAATTGACCAAGTTCCTCCTGCATAGCATTGACCCAAGAGTCTTCAGTAAGCGCCTCTTTGTAAGTTCTTGGTTCAATCTGCGAGATAAAACAACTTAATGAAAATTCAGTTTGCAAAGGAGCAACTTTTGTATAAAAACATGTAAGCCCTTTATCAATCTGATTTCGAGTGCGAACACCAGCTTGCAATTCTCCTATAATCAACTCCTCTGGATGATATGAAAAAGTTCTCGGCATCACTTCACTTGGAACCTCTACATTTCCCTCCAGATTAGTAACATTCTGCTCTGCATCTTGTTCACCAACTTGGTTTGTTTGACCTGAAATCTGAATCTGCTCCCCCTCAGAATTTGAATCTGAATCACCGTGATAAAAAACTGGCATGTTTTCAGCTTCTAGATTATCATTCTGAGCCGACTGATTATCTTGAGCAACTTCATTCTGTTGGACATCATCTTGTTCACCAGCATTACTCGGACCTGCTTCATCATCATTTGAAATTTCCCATGGTCGTCTCGAATACTCAGCTGGGAATCTTAGCTGCGACTCATATTCACGCAAAATATCCAACTCATCAAAGAAATCTTCTTCATCCTCTGATTCTTCTCTCATGTCAAACGAATCCCAAAGTTTGTCATAATGATAACGCCATGAATCACCAGGATTCTGCAGCGGCATAGTATAACCTTGACATTCAACATTTGCAGCTTCAATAATCCGCTTCTCACTTGGAACGAAGACACGTCTTAATGGATTTGAATAACCAACAAATATTCCCTCAATGCACTTCGGACCAAACTTTCCAAAAGGTTCTATAACCGTACAAGGTGACCCAAACGGTTCTAGATACTTCAAATTCGGTTTGCGGTTATTGATTAGCTCAAAACACGTTTTGTTGAACTTCTTAACAGTAAGAACCCTGTTGAGCGTATAGCATGCGGCGGAAACAGCTTCAGCCCAAAAATTAATTGGTAACTTTGAATCTGCGAGCATAGTTCTAGCCGTCTCGATTAGCGTCCGGTTGTGGAGTGTACGGAGCACTAAACTCATGCAAAATACCTCTTTCATCACAAAATTCTTCCATCTTGCTGTTCTTGAATTCAGTACCATTATCACTTCGAATTCTCTTAATACGCCTTTGGTACAAATTCTCAATCTTTCTGAACAGCCCCATCAAACTGTCAAAAGTTTCATCTTTCGTCTTCAAGAAAGAAACCCACGAAAATCTGGAATAATCATCAGTAACGACCAAACAATAGTAATCTCCTGTAATACTTTTGACATTCACCGGACCAAACAAATCCATGTGAAGTCTTTCCAGAGGTCTCGAAACTGAATTGACTTGCTTTGTAGGGTGTGACTTTTTCTTCTGCTTGCCTTTGATGCAGCTAATACACTCCCCTTCCAGATGAAAACCTTTGATATTAACACCCAATACCAAATCATTGTGCACCAAGTGATTCATCTTCCTTAGGTGAATATGCCCCATCTTTCGGTGCCACAATCTGGATTCTTTCTCAGTTGCTCTAGACACGAAACAATGTGCTTGACCAGTTGTTGTAGTTGCTACAGACATATCTAACACATATAAATCATTCACTCTAGGTGCCCTCATAATAATCCATTCTTCAGGGATAACAAAACCAGGTTTCAAAATCAAACACTCTTTATCAGTGAAGTGAGTAGTATACTGATTATCACAAATCTACGAGATACTAAGCAGATTGTTTTCCAGCTCAGTGATGTAGTTAACTCTTTCAAACGTCACAATCCCATTGGATAACGTTCCTTCACCAACAATTCGACCACCTTCATGACCAGCAAATCCCACATAACCACCATTGATATTCTTCACATCATACAGCAATGCAGTTTTTCCTGTCATATGTCGAGATGCCCCACTATCCATGATCCATCTTGAAATGGCTCTTGGAAGATCCTGCATATTCCACAAATTGATTTTTAAAACATTTCAATAAAGATGCCGATTCATGCTACACAATCCAGGAAGCTCCGGCAATTCAAACTGCTTATTCGAACATGGTGTCCACCCAGGCTTCATCAGCCTTAGGTGTAACCTTGACTCTAGCAACTTGAATTTTGAAATTTTCAGCCTTCAAAGGTGGAAAATTTGCATCATAATCAACCATAATTGATTCTTCAGCCTTTTTCACTTCAGAAGTTGAAATTTTCTTCTCAGTTTTTGGTTTCCAAACTTGTTGAGTTAATGCAACCTGTTTAAAAAACTTGTCGTTTTTAGTTACCACTTTCTTTACAGGCTCATTTTTCACTTTTATGTTATTATTTTTCACACTCTTTTTCTCAACAACGATTGTTGCTTTACCCTTCACATCAACTTTCTTCTGTTTATACTTCACATTTTCAGTCTTAGGCTTCACATTGGTACACATTCGTACAATGTGACCAACTTGATTACATCTAAAACATGTTCGAGTATCAACAACTCGACTTGTGCCTTCAGACTGATACTGTGAAGCTCTTTTCTCAAAGAACTCTTCATTCGATTTTGAAAAAATCTTTTTCCCTTCATCAGCAAGTGAACATGAACTGTTTACAAACACCTTCTTTTCAGCAAACCTCTTGTTCTGAAAACTCTTTTTCTGATAACTCCTACCACCTCGATAACCACCCGACCAATTGTTTCGATTGTTATTATAAAAACGTGGTGGAACAATAGGCTTTTTGTAATAAGCTTTATCTTTCTCAAAATTCATTTGCCTTTTTGTTTGACTCAAACTGTTCACTTCTGACAACTCAACTTCAATTAACTTGAAAACATTTGTCAACTTTTTCACATTAACATTCTCAATGGGAAACTCAGAATCCAAATACAACTTATCAGATCCAGCCATCTTGTACATCACAAGACCCGGTTCATCACTTAAGTTGTTTTTGGACTTTTGTTTCGGAATGTATTTATCCAAGAAACACCCATCCTCCTCAGAAGTGTCACAATCCGGTTTAAGCACTTTGTCTACCACACTTTTCACCACATCACTTTGGACACCCTCGTCATTGGAAGATGTGAACGTGACATCAATGTTTTCAGGAAGTTTAACTTCACTTTCTTCCTCAATTTCCACCAAACTAGACTGCTTTTTCGTGTAGTTGTCTAAAATTGGCGGTGGAACTTTGTGAAAACCTACACCAGTTCCATCAGAAAACACATCCTCGCCATCTTTGTTTTTTCCTATAGGTTTAGGAACAATATGCTGCAAAACAAAGCTTGCCGATTTATAGCTGTTAAGCTTCAACTGGATTCGTTCATTTTCAATTTCAGCTTCTTGAACTTTAAGTTTCAGTTTAGCAATTTGATCTAGTTGTTCATTAATCGATTCTTCTTTTAACTTCAAAACAGCTCTTAGATGTTCATTTTCTTTAAATGTTTTACCATTACGATCATCACTATCTTTGACAATGCTTTTCAATTTCTCAAACTTTTCAGAAATTTGACGGTTTTCAAGAATTAACTTTTCATTTTCAGATTTTATTTTCTCACGTTCAGTTTTATCATTTTCAATTTGAACCGTTAATTCTTTAATCCGTTCAGTTGAAGCTCTTACACTTTTGTCACGATCGAGAATCTGATTTTCAACATTTCTAACCTTAGTTGTCAGATTCTGAATTTTCTCATTGTTAAGATACATGACAGTGCTACAAAAATTGCATTGTTTGGTGCAATTTTTGCAATCAGCATTTCCATCAATCTTGTTACCTGACGCATTTTTGTTACCTGACGCATTTGTTGACACACTTTGACTGACCGACTCCTTTGACTCAGTAGCAGAATTAGAATCTACCTCAAGTGCTTTTGCAGCTATCACTTTGTCAGCCATTACTCCCAGGTTCTCAGCTGTCAACTCTTGCGTAGTATCAATTATGCCTGTATCAACCTGCTTTTCTTTCTTCTCTTTTTCCTCTTTCTCCTTTCTCTCTTTCTCTTTCGCTTCTTCAATCATTTTCGAAGTTGGAGTTCCCCACCACTTATGTTGCCAATATTCATCTTCTTCTTTGTACTCCTTGATAATGGCTTCGATATCTAGCGTTTTGTCATCAATCGCAATGTTGCCATACCTATCAAGATAGCACTCTCTATCTGGATCCCATCTGTTTGCTCTTCTAGCTTCCAGAAAGATACCAGAAAGTCTGATAATCTTGGTTTCAGCAGTCATCTTCCGGTAGTGATACTTCTCTTCCTCAGTACGATCATCTTTCCATGGCTTAGGTTCATCATTGCTTGCCATGAATGCGTAACCAACCGCATCTTCTTCCGGTAGAACTTCCATACTCCAATCATACCCCTCATCATCATAAATCACAGCAAGAGCCCTTGATTTGTCTCTGTTATCTTCAACTTGCTTCAATCTAGGCGGCTCAGATTTATTCTGATGGTAGATTGCCTTTTTGTAATAATCATCTCTGAAAGGGTTCTCTGATTCATCAGCATAAGCGTTTCGGCATTCTCGTTTGAAGTGACCCTTCTGCTTACATTTGAAGCATGTCACTTTGGATTTATCGAACCCCAGTTTTGTAGACGGACCACCAATCGTTTTTCTTCCTGTAATCTCCATGAAGCGTTGTGCACGTCGAACTGCACTTGCCATTGCCCAACGAATGTCGATCAGCTCCATTTCTTCAGGATCTATCTGATCGTAGTCTTCTTTCGTCAGATTTGTATTCCCAATTTTTCCAGCCACCAACCCTTCATAGGATTCCAGAACAGACGCCAGAAAGACCATTTGTTGCTTGGCTGACTTCGCATCAAAATTCTGTGCATTCTTCAAATCTATCGCGATATTGCAAGAAAACTTCGCATCAGAATGATTTGCAGAAGACGTAGATCCACTGTGATAACCGTTATGGCTTCCACTGCTTGAATTGCTTTGACTTTCTTTGTTTGCTGAAGAAACGTTCTCAGCAGAAAATGCAGTCTTTGGAGAAGTAGCTTTCTGCATCATACTCTTTGGATAGTATAAATCCAGATTCTGCTGATAAGATGAATTATTGGTTTTAAACGTTTTCTTCAGCTCTAGCTCATGACTTTCCAGTCTTTCAATCAACACATCTGGAGTCAAATCTTCTGGAGAAATAGTGTTTTTCAACATCAGCGCGTAATATCTCCAATCCACTTCATCTGGTAATGAATCAAACAGTTTATCAACAAGTTCTTCATCAGAATATGTGATCTTGTGTCGAGCAAGCTCCAGTTTCAGATGACCGAACCTTTCAATCATTTTACACACCGATTCATTTTTAAGACAACCAAACATATCAAACTCTTTCCTAAGAAGTTTCTTTTTGTTTTTTACAATCTCTTTGCTTCCAAGACACTTCTTTTTGAGTTTTTCCCATAAGTCTTTAGAATTAGAGTAATCTATCAACGAAATGATGTCTTCACGCACCGATTGAAACAATAATGCCACACATTTTTGCTCAGCCACAAAATTATCAATCTCTTCAACTGATCTTAATGCTTCACCATTCTTCTTTCCTTGGGCAAAACCATTTTTCATACTTTTCCAGCAAGGAAAAGCAAATGCCATCAACCAATCTTCGAACTTTGTTGCCCACCTGCTATAATCTTCTATAGCCATCAGCTTAGGAGGTTTGTTAAACGTTCCAAATGCGCTTTCGGACTCCCAAGCTTCCTTCTTTCTTTCTTTCGGAGTATTCTCGTTCTCGTTCATATTATTGTTGTTTGTTGGAATATCATCTCCTGAGTTTCCTGCGAATGCGTACATATCGCCAAACGGGTTCAAGAAAATATCATCCATTGTGAACGTACCTGAAAAATCAAACAACACTTAGACAAATTTTGATTTGAAAATTATCAGATCCAAACGACACTTGTTTAAACGAAATGGTTTGTATCGTTTGAAAAATCAATGAATTTCAAACAACAAATATTTCACACAACAATATGTTTTTCAAACGACAAGATTGTTCAAACGGCCAACTTTCAAACGATACAGATTTTCAAACGGGCTACTGTTCCGTTTGAAATAATACTTTCAAACGACAAAGAATTTCAAACGAAGGACTCTTCCGTTTGAATCAGAACTTTCAAACGACAACAAGTTTCAAACGATGAACAAATTTCAAACGACAGACTCCATTTCAAACGATAGACTTTATTTTCAAACGATAGAGTTATTTTTTTCAAACGGTGGATCAGTTTTCAAACGATAGAAGTATATTTCAAACGAGAGACCAGTTTTCAAACGGGAGGGTCTGATTTTTCAAACGACAGATCTGTGACGTCAGCAAAACGCGAAAATTTTCAAACGGTCTGATCGATTTTAGTTAGTTTTAGGTCGAATTTCGTTATCAAACTTTCAAGGATTGATTATTAGTGAATTTCGTTTGCTATGTGATCGTTTCAAGCCATTTTAACCATGAGAACTAGTTAAAATCAGAAAAGAAAGGTAGAAGTGAGATAATCCGATGATTTTCAGCTGTTTTCGGTGTGAACTCCTCGTCCTGAGCTCTGATACCACTTGTTGGATCGTGTACGTGACCCTGAAAGTCAGTTAAGGTAGCTCATCATCAATTACTAAGGCGGAATCAAAGTAAATGACGTCCAAAACAGCTTGTATCCTTTAATCTTTCTTTTCCATTAATAAACGTGCTTTTACAACTTGTTCTGATGAAAATCCGGCAGCACTTCGTGACTCTCACAATGACATTCAACCGTTCCGTTTGAAATGAGACACTAACACTCCTATATATAGACCATGAACCCTTCCGTTTGAAACATTACAATATGTTCAAACGACAGATCTCAAACGGAAGTCTAAGTTCAAACGGAACCCTCATCGTTTGAGATAATTTCAAACGGAACCCTTATATACATAACTAATTTCAAACGAAACCCTTTGAAATACTATCTAAACTCAATACAAAACCCTAATTTTACATATAAGCTCCATTCTTGACTTTCTTGAACTAAGACTTGATGAAGATATAGTCAACAGTCATTCTTGTGCATCAACACTTTTCATGCATAATTTGTATTTAAACATATGTAACTTAATTTTTGTCACTTATATACTGATTATGCAACATATTTAAACATGTTAGGGCATATAATACTTGTCATAGGACTAGTTAAGCGTCTCGAACGCGCATTTTCACGAACGACGCGTTAAAGTAGCGTAAGCTACCTTAATGGGTCGTAACGGGTCGTAAGCACTTAGGATAGGTTCCGATTTAGAATGTGGGCTTTCTTAAACCGTACTATATGAGTTCCAATACTCATTTGGTTTACGAAACCTCATTATATCCAACCTTCCAATTTAGGTCCGGTTTATTAACGTAGTTACCTATATTAGGTGTCGATTGATTTCCGTGATCCCTCAAGCATTATTTGATTGTTATTTCAAGATCATTAAGCAATATCAAGTGAGTACATAGTTCCCCTCTTTTATCGTTTTCGAATGTTTTGGGGTGATTCATATGTGCTAAACGAATTCGAGTTTCCTAAAACGAATGTTATGGTTTATATTAAACACAACGATTTAAATTATATGAACAAACTTGTTGGGGCATTGGTCGAAAGACAATTGAATGACATTCATTAACTATTTTCAAGCCGACTAGTAGTACGTTATGCTACCATAGGATATTATGATACCATAGGATCTGACAAATCTCGTTATCAGACTTTCACCATGGTTATGGGGGTAATGTGAGTAACGACATAACCTAATAATTGTTAACTTACCATTTGGTGGTTTGTTAATACGAGTTGAACAATTAGGACGAGTCACACAGGTTTGAATGTATTCAATAAAACGACCAAAAGTTAGTTTTCACAATTTAAACATGAACCACAGGAGCTATTGAACTATGTGAACTATTTGAACCACTGGAGCTATTGAACTATGTGAACTATTTGAACCACTGGAGCTATTGATCTATGTGAACTACTTAAACTATTTGAACCACTAGAACTCTTTGGTCTATGTGAACTACTTGAACTATTTGAACCATTGGAACTATTTGATCTATGTGAACTATTTGAACTATTTGAACGATTGGAACTATTTGAACTATTGAACGATTGGGTTATGGTAAGTGATTAGGTAACGGGGCGGGTGTAATGTGATAAAAGCATTGTGGATACGCCACTGGTACTTCCTATATATAAGTGCTTTTAACACATTACATGTCGTTGCGTTATCTAGATCACTTGGACAAATGTTTACAAAACGAAGTTACACTACAAGGTTTACTTAAAGATATAAACCATACGATGTTTACTTTCAACGACAATTTACTACTTGTTTTACAAAAGACAAATGTTTTCAGTTAAGATTCATGGCTACAAAGGTTTTGGTTTACACATATATCAACTTGTAAAAGTTGATAGAAACATACTGCAATATCAAACTCTTTTGTTTTCAAGGTATACACTCGACAACTCTCATAGTTGGACGAGGTATTACAATATGAACTCAAGGCCATGAATCTGACACACTCACAAAACCTATGTACTCGCCGGCATTTTTATGCTGACGTACTTTCACATATGTTTCAGGTACCGTTGTTTGATGATGTTTGATGATGATTATGATGCATGCTCACATAGGGATGGACCAGGCCTTAGCGACTTAATAACAATGAAGGATAATATGTTCATGTTTTGTTTTTAATATTCGAGACAATGTAATAAACTTAATTCAATAAAACGAAACTTCAAATCCATGTGTTGTGAAACAATGATTCTATTACGACACTCCTCGACGTTTCCGCCATGGTTTGTTGTTTTAACGCGGTCGGGGTGTGACATTGTTATCATACCATGAGCAATGGTTTGATTTTCCATTATGTGCTTGATAAGTCTAATGATATGTGTACACTGTAGAGGGAAGGGATGATAGCTATTGGAGCATATTTTAAGAGAATGTAAATGTGATAAACCATCTTTGAAAAATGTGGTAGGATCGATCTGTGACCCTAACGAGTCGTTCAGAAGAGTTCTTAGGCTATACAAAAGGCGGAAACAGACGTATAAACTCGAAACAGCTTGATTATCACTTTAAACTTCTTGTATATTGAATTAACAGCGATTACAGTCACAAGAAATACCGGCAGCACTTCGGTACAAGTTCCTGATTCCCCACCAAATGACATGATCACCAGCCTATTTATAGAGTTTCTGATTCCCCATGAAAGTGCAATGTTCATTTCGTGGGAAATCAACATTTTGTCATTTCGTGGGAAATCAACATTTCGTGGGAAATCAACTCTAAAACTCTATTTTCCCGATGTGCCCTGATCTAACATATCTAGTACTAGACTCAATACAAGACGAAGTCGACAGATGTATGCACTAACAGACTCCCCCTCAGATGTTGACGAGTCTTAAGTGTCGAGTCTTCAACGTCTTCAGTCTTTATCAGTCTTTGGACTTTTCCTGCTCTTGACTCGCTCTATCTTCTCCTGAATATCAGCACCAACAGATAACTTCCCAAACTCTCTCTAACAGACTCCTCCTCAAAACATGCTTGGATCATAGACTGACTTTTACAAGATCAGGATCGTGACCTGACTCACCTTCATATTCTCTACCCAAAACATAAGTTTCATAAAAGATAAGATATAACAAAATTTAGAAACTTTGCTAATCACTTGAAGACGCAACCCTGAATACATCATTTTCAAGTATCAAACAAAATGATTTATCATGTCAATTTCTGATGAACCACTTAAATTTATCATTTTCATTTCAAACATCTTCAAACAAACTTTCCCAAACCTGTTCGTCATGTTCAGCACTCGGAATTTTGAAAATCAGCTTTCCAACATCAGTTGTCTAAAATCTTTTTGGATTTTTCAAAAATTATGCTAAAACACACCGAAAATCTTTTTGGATTTTAGATATTTAAAATGAAATACAGTAAAGAAATATATACAAACAATATTTTTGTGAGTTTGTGTAAGAGGATCATATCAGTTTTTGAGACAAATCATCAACACCATTAAGCTTTAAACATTTTAAGTTCTAAACGATTCACTTAGATTGTCAGTATACTGATCCACTTAAATTTTCACACAAAGTTCAACTGTTTCGAGATATGAGATTAATGTCTTAAGCACTTAAACTTTTTCGCGTGTCCCACTTTAGAATATACTCCCGTATCCAGATCCCAATATTCAGTCTTACAGGTGAGTATACCTAGATGATATCTGTAAGGGGTTAAATTGCGAAGACCGTGAGAGCTCAGGTCAGAACTTCCGTTCAGCAGAGAGATGACGGCTTCGACTTCAGGTGGGTCCCCTTTATCGTCCACTGCTGAACGGAAGTTCTGACCTATTTAACTTTCCAATTCTTTAGCATGCCGTGATCGTCCACTGATGTACTATCATTTCCTCTTTTATACAACAAAACTCATTTTTGAATTTTATCATGTTTTTGACTTTTTCAAATTTTCTAATGTTTTTGGATTTTCTGAAAATTTTTGTTACTCCCCCTAAAATGCAAACACATTTTAGGAAATTTGAAAACAAACTGTACAAGGTAACGTGACAACCGATATCAAATCGCTTTAATTCGCCATCCACTTGGCATAAACAATCAGAACTCCCCCTCACAACAAACTATTTTCCCATTGTGATTTCAAAACACTTAAGTTTGTTTTAATCAAATGATTTTTCCGGAAAATAAGTTTTGTTGATTTTCAAACCACTTGTAGGTTAGGGGATAAACTCATCATGTTGTTCTCCAAAATTCCACTTGTAAGTATGATCCAATCAAGTTCAACTTAATGACCTTGATTAACCATTTGAAGATGAAAACCTTCTTCAACCACTTGAAGGTTCACTCACCAACCATCCCATTTGTAAATCAAAATATAACAATATAAAGATATCACCTGTAGATTTTCCAAACAAACATTTCAAGAATGATGCCGATTCCTGCTCCACGCTTACCAACCTGGGAGCTCCGGCAAGTCAGGAATTTATGGTGAAAATGCTGTCACCCAAGCCTGACCAGCCTTGGGTGATTTTGGTGGCAAACATCTGTCCCACCAACATTTTGATTTATAAAATTCTTGAGCATCCTTCACTTTCCTGTCAACCATCTTACCAAAAATATGCTTAACTTTTCCATTGAAAGCCTTCTCAACATCAAATTCTCCCTTATCAGCGAAGAATTGATTTGAGATCTCTACCTTTCCCACTTTCGACATCAGATTTTCCTTTGACAATTGAGGAAAATTCTCATCGTTCACTTCTGGAACGGAATTCACAATCTTTTTCTCAACCAATGACTCCTCTGATTTTATGGAATCAGATTCATCGTCAGAACAACTATCTGTTTTAACCACCCACTTTTGTTTACTCAAATCACCTCTTCTTTTGTAAAACATTTTTTAACTTTCTCCTTCCTCAGAAGTAGAATTTTCAAACTTTTTAACATTTTTCACAGGTTGTTCTTTCTTATCAACACAAGTCTTTCTCAAAACAGATTTAGAAGAAACACCCTATTTTTGGTAGTTGGTCTTGGGGCAATTCCAAGCTATGTGTCCAACTTCCTGGCATTTGAAACAGGTTCTTCTGTCAACTCTTTGAGCAAACTTTCTCACATTCTTCTTCACTTCAGCAAGAAACTCCTGGTTTGACTGCTTCCAGAACGGTTTCTTCTGTTCATCCTCTGAACTTCCTCCTGAAACAAATTTTGTTTTTGGTTTATAAGTTTTCTGATTTTTATAATTTTCTGATGAAATAAAACCAAGACCTTTCTTTTTGAGATTACCATTATGGTTTGATTTCTTTTGAAAACCATAACCACAATTATAACCCATTTTCTTGTTTACTCTCTGTTGAATTCTTGAAGAAGTGTACTTGTTAGGTTTTCCATCAAGATTTAAATCTTTTATTTCATAAATATTAATTTCTGTCAGTTTGAAAACCTGTTTGATCATTTCAGTTTTTACACTTCTTATTGGAAATTCATTATCAGAATATAATTTGTCTGAATCATTCAAAGTATAAGCTACTTTGATTGAACCATCACTCAAATTAGATTTTGATAACAAGAATTCCTTATTGTAAACCCTCTTGACCGGTGAGCTCGGACTCTTTTCTGACGAACTTGGACGATCAGACTTAGACTCCGACTTTGACTCTTCATCCGTATCTAACACCTGATCGACAACTTTCTTTACTAACTCAAACTCATGATCAGTGTCAGACGCTGTGAATGTAACATCAATATTGTCTGGTAATTCATCAATGATTTCAGACTTTAACTTGTTGTTGACTGCCGTTTTTAGACGCTCTTCGTTTGGATTCCTGGGTGAATAGCTTTCATGGATCGGGGGCGGACATCTGTTATACTTGACACTTGGTTTCTTACCAGTATCAGTATCTTCAGTCTTTTTCTCCATGAATGCCTCAAGACCTGCAACAGTAGGAAAAACACGATCAATCAAATAATCACAAGTAGTGTAACTCAACAGTAATCGTTTAATCCTTTCATTCTCAATCTTTTCTAATTCCAAGTCTTGCTTCAGCTTAGCACAGTCTTCGATATACTCATTGATGACGCTCTGCTTTGTCATTAATGTTGCGCTCATTTTTTCAATAGCTTTTTCAATTTCTAAATTTGTCTTTTTTAGACTATCAACTGTCCTGTTCAGCACATCGTACGACTCCTTCACATACTTCACATTAGACAGTAAATCTTCTTTAATCTTTTCTAATTCAGCAATCTTCCTGTCTTTTTCTTCACAAGCTGTGCAAGATTCTGAACATTTCAAACATGGTTTTTCAACTTCAACCACTTTTTCAACTATCTTCTCAACTTTGATAGTCTTTTCTACTTCAACAAGTTTCTCGACTTCAACAATTATTTCTATTTCGACAATCTTTTCTACTTCAACAACTTTTTCAACTTCAACTATCTTTTCAACAATTTTCTCAACTTCGACAAATTTCTCTACTTCAACCAATTTTTCAACTTCGACTATTTTCTCTACCACTTTCTCCACTTCAACAATTTTTTCTATTGCATTTTCAGTCACTGCTTCAACTTTTGTTTCTCCAGCTTCTGTCTTCGCCTTTTCATCAGCGAGTAACTTTGCTTCTTCTAGCTCCCTCTTTAAGCGGGCAATCTTCTTCTGATTCAGCATCTCAACTTTATCTGCATAGAAAGAATTAAAACTGTCAGGATCAATGCTTTTTCTACATTTGTTAAGATATTCTTCCTCATCATCAGTATCAACATCACTTCCAAGATCTGGAAAAATCGGGATTCTTTTCTGAATAGTCTCATCTTCACCCAGAATTTTAGCAACAAGAGCTGTTCCAGGTATGTATTTGTCCCAACTAAATCCCTCAGCAACAAACTCATCATCTTGATCTATTATCCCAAAATAAGCTTTCTTATTTGCATCTTCGATCATTTTTCCATGAGCAGTTCTCTGATCCTTTTGTTGAAGTTGTTGATCAATCTGATGAAAGATTGATTTCTGATAATAATTGCTCTTTTCTTGATTCCCAGCTACTTCTTGGTTTTTACACTCTCGTTTAAAATGACCTTTTCCTTTACAGCGGAAACAGGTAACTTTAGACTTGTCAAAACCCAATGGAGAAGTAGCCATTCCTCGAAACTCATCTCTTCCAGTAATCTGTTGAAACTTTTCTGCTCTCCTACAGGCACTAGCTAAACACCACTTCACATCCATCAACTCAAGTTCCTCTGCATCAATTTGGTCGTAATCTTCTTTCGTGAGCATCGGATTACCAATTCTTCCTACAATTAAGCTTTCATATGACTCTAACATGGGGACAAGAGATGCCATGTGTTGTTTAGCTAACTCTGGAGAAAGATGTTGACCATTCTGAATGTTCAATGTCACATTGCATTGAAGATTTGTAGAATTCTGCTGTTGAGGACTTGATGTTGTGCTGTTTGGATCAAAGCTTGAAAATGGTGAAGAATATCCACCACTTTGAGTTGTAGTGCTAGCATTTGGACTTGAAGAACCATCTGCACTAAAAGCAGTACTAATTTTTGGACTTTGGCTGGGGGTAGCCTCAAACTTGTTCCCTCGGTAGTACAGACTGACATCCTGTTTAGCATTTGGATTTTTCATAATAGCTGTCTTTTGAATATCCAGCTCCTGCTCTTCAATTTTCTGAATGAATTGTGCCAAATTCATGCTCTCAGACTTCCTCATGAGTTTCACAATCATCAAATAAGTTCCCCACTTATGCTGCGGTAACGCCTCAGCTAGTTTATCGACCCACTCATCGTCCTCTTTCTTGATGTCCAATCTACCCATTTCCAATACCAGATGACAATATCTATCAATGGTCTGTTTTGTTGTTTCATGATCGAAGGCTGTAAACATATCGAATGATTTCTTCAATAACGCCTTTTTGTTTTGGATCATATCAGCACTCCCTCTGAATTTCTGAATCAAAGCCTCCCAAATTGATCTAGATGTACCATTATGTTGAAGCAAAACAAAGATATCTTCTTTAACTGCTAGCTGAAGAATGCTGATCATCATCTTTTCACTTGTGTATTTCAACTTGTCAGCTTCTGAAAAATCATTAAAACCCTTTTCAAGCCCACGCTCATTCTTTGGTCTCTCGTAATCTTTCAGCAATGAACACCATGCATCAAATTTGTATGTCTGAACCCAGTTCTCAACTCGACTTTTCCATCCCTGAAAATCCTCAATGTACATCAGTTTCGGTGGTTTCTGATGAGTTCCTGTCTCATTTTCACTGTACAATGTTTCAGCAGCAGTCACAGGAGCAACCCGTGTCGCGAATGCATTGTAAAACTCGTCAGCGATGGTTTGATAACACGTTTTCCAAAAACAATCAATTTCGAGCTGAATAACAATATGAGCGGAATCACAAGTAACTTGGAGCGAAATCACAGTTTTCTGTTTCAAGCGGAATAACCCAAACAACCTTTTCAAGCGGAATCCCAACTGATAGTTTGAAGCGGAATCTCAACTAACAGTTTGAAGCGGAATCAATGGTATCTTTTCAAGCGATATAACCACAACACAGTTTCAAGCGGAATCTCTTGTAAATCTCAAGCGGAATTAGCCAGATAATGTCAATCTCAAGCGGAATAAAAACACCCTAGAGCAGAATCAGAATGTGTATTTTCGAGCGGAATCACTTCTCGAGCTGAATCAGAATGTGTATTTTCGAGCGGAATCACTTCTCCATTTCTGCTATTTTTAATTTGAATTTTGTTCTGGTTTTTTCAAGGCTTTGTTAATATGCAATTTTATACAATCTGTGAAAAATTTGGCCGATTTTAACCGTGAAAACTTGTTCAGTTGAAGAAAGAAGGTGTAGAAGTGAGAAAACACAATGAAAACAGGCTGATATATGCAGAACTCCTCCTCCTGAGCTCTTATACCAATTGTAGGATCGATCTATGACCCGAACGAGTCGTTCAGAAGAATTCTTAGGCTATACGAAAGGCGGAAACAGACGTATAGACTCGAAACAGCTTGATTATCACTTTAAACTTCTTGTATATTGAATTAACAGCGATTACAGTCACAAGAAATACCGGCAGCACTTCGGTACAAGTTCCTGATTCCCCACCAAATGACATGATCACTAGCCTATTTATAGAGTTTATGATTCCCCACGAAAGTGCAATGTTCATTTCGTGGGAAATCAACATTTTGTCATTTCGTGGGAAATCAACATTTCGTGGGAAATCAACTCTAAAACTCTATTTTCCCGTACAATGTGCCCTGATCTAACATATCTAGTACTAGACTTGATACAAGACGAAGTCGACAGATGTATGCACTAACAAATGTAGCATATTTCAAGTTGGTCCCACTGTTTTATTGGTGTATTTTTTTTTTGAGTAAATTACAAAAATCGTCCTTTATGTATATCACTTATTGCAAATTATGTCATTTGTCTTCAATAATTACAGAAAACGTACTTTATGTTTATAAACCCTTACACGTTATGTCCTTTAGCACTAACTTAGTTAATTTTCATGGTTAAGTCTGACCAATTGGACCCCACATAAGGATATCTTTGTCATTTTACCCTAAATATTAAAATAAATAATCATAAAAATAATAAATAATAAATATATTAATCTTCTTTAAAAAAGATTATACATATACAGACATAATCTTTCTCTCTCTATATCACATTTCTATCTCTCTCTCTCTCTCTCTATAACTTCCCTACCACCACCACCACCTACTTCCACCTACTCCCACCACCTCCCCCATCACAACCACCGTCACCACCATTCACCTGCCACCTACCACAACACCACCCCATCAGTTTCACGTCAGCGTTTCATCGGTATCATTGTTTCCACCACCAATGACGACACTTGAAATCAACCACCATCACCATCTCCGGCTAGACACCACCCACCATCTCCTTCAGATCTGTTCATCTCCAGATAACCAACATCGTTCCATTGCCATTTCGGGGGTTTCGAAAAGAATTTATCGCACAGATTTGGGGGTTCAAAACAGAGTTCATCATCATCATCAGATTTGGGGGTTTCAATTTGGTTTTGGGTTTTTTTGCTTGAGTTTTATCGCACAACGAATACGAAGATGAACATTTAAGAGATGAGCCACCGCAAAAGGTTTTGATCAATAAAGTTCAAAGAAATATTTTGGCTGATAAGCCTAGAGTCACAAAGTTTCCCATTAATTTCCACTGTGAGAATATTGACCAATCAGAGCAACCTCATCATTTACCTGAAGTTGAAGTTCCATCTGAACAAGAATCTGAAACTTTGTTGGGTGAACAAGACAATCCAGAGAATTTATTGCACAGATTTGGGGGTTTCGAAACCGAGTTCGTGGTAGTGGCGGCAGCAGGTGGGTCGCGGCAGTGGTGGTGGCATGTGGGTTGTGGTTGTGGTAGGATTGTTAGAGAAAGAGAGAGAAGGAGGGGCTATGTTGTATGATGTCTGCATATATGAGGATACACATAATTTCAAAGATAATTGTTTTATTTATTGTTTTTATGATTATTTATTTTAGCATTTAGGTAAAATGACAAAAATACCCCTTATGTGGGGTCCACTTGGTCAGATTTAACCATAAGAACTATCTGAGTTAGAGCTAAAGGACGTAACATGTAAGGGTTTGCAAACATCGAGTACGTTTTTTTATACTTTTTGAAGACAAATGACACACTTTGCAATAAGTGACATACATAAAGGATGAGTTTTTTTTTAATTTACTCTTTTTTTTAGTTCTGGATTCATAGTTAACTGCCTTCTCTTATAGTTTTAAGTAACTGAACAAACTTAAATTAACATAACGAAAAAACAATTCTTCCCACTTATGTATAGTTTTCATTTTGCCTTAAATAAATAATTCATTTGTTTAAAATAAGAAGAATAAAATATTTACATGATTATACAATTAATAAAACCGTCCACCGGACGGGTATAAAATTATTATTTTTTTTATTTTATTGGAATGGGAAATATGTAATTAGTCATTAAATAAACTTATTAAGGGTAAAATAGTAATTCTATAAGAGTATTTTTAATGAAATGGATAAACATGTAATATACGTGGTTTAGGAAGGTGAAATATGTAATGAAAAAATTACACCGTTGGTCCTTGTGGTTTCTGCCAAATTTCAATGTAGGGTACTAATAGTTTTTATTACAAAATCAAGTATTAACTTTCTAATTTGTCACAATTTTGAGTACTAAAGCCAAACCTTGTTAACTTTTTTTTGTTAAGTCTTAATAAAATGACTAAAATGCCCTTTAATAAATAGAGATTCTATTTTTAATTAATTATATTTGACTAAAATAATTTAAAGTTTTATTGATATTTATATTTATATTTTTTATATTTTTCTGTTTTATTTATATATTTTTATAAAATTATATGGATTTGAAGTTTATTATTTATAAACTTTGAGTTTATATATAATATTATTTAGATTAAGTTAAAAAGTTTATTTTACTAGCATATTATTATATATATAAACTCAAAGTTTATAAATAATAAACTTCAAATCCATTTAATTTTATAAAAAAAATAAATAAAACATAAAAATATATAAATATATAAATATAAATAAAAATTTATATTATTTTAGTTAATTATATATAATTAAAAAAATAGACTCTCTAGATATTAAAGGGCATTTTAGTCATTTTAGTAAGACTTAACAAAAAAGTTAACAAGGTTTGGCCTTAGTACTCAACATTGTGACAAGATTTGGACTTAGTACTCAACATTGTAAAAAATTAGAACATTAATACCTGATTTTGCAACAAAAAGCTATTAGTACCCGACATTGAAATTTGGCAGATGTGACAACTGTGATATGTAAACGATGAACGATGTTAAATAATATCAATTATCAATAAAAAGATTTGTTTTGGTGTTATTATTTGTGTATTTGTGTTTGACTATTCTACGATTTGATTCTAGTTCGATTTCAAGCTTTAAATCGCTTTCTGGAAAGTTATACGCAAATTGATGCGTAAACGTAATCAGTTTAACGTGAAAAACACTCAAGAACAGTGACATAGGCTTAACATACCTAAAATAACCTTTACATAACTTAGAAATAAGTTTTGGATGGTTTGTTGTGTCGAAAACAAGTTTATTCGATCGTAGGGACTAATTATGTCAAACTACGAAACCATACCGATTTGTATGGAAACGAACATTCCGGAAGTTGATCATAAGCTAAACATACCCTAAATATCCTTTACATAGCTTAGAAATAGGCTTTGAGAGGTTTGGTATGCGAAAATAAACTTTTTGATCAAACAGGGACTAAAAGCGTCAAAAAGTGCATAAGTTTGCATTTACGCGCATATCTTATGTTCTGAACATATCCGGACATCCAAAAATTTTTGTAATCATTAAAATATTTTATTTTAGTGATTGGAATGCAAAAATACAATTCGTAGCGTAATTTGGATCGTTTTTCCCGTCCATTCGTGTTTGTCGTAATTAACCAAATAACGCAACCGTACGACTAAATGAACCAACATCCGAGATAATTTCAAGCATGTTTCAAGTCTCCTATGCTTTAACTTCATTGTGGAGCCTTGAAATGGGGTTAACGGGGCTTAAACGTGTCGAAAATCAAGTTTTAAGCATGCAGGGACATGTTCTGTCAATTCTGGAAACTTGAAACCGAGCTCCCCCGCGCCACGCGCCAAGCCCAGTGACTCCTGGCGCGCCACGTGACAGGGTCCAAAACTCAGCAATTTGTTTTCAGCATATGGCTTGATTTCCAGGGTTATTTATGCAAATTTCTCAATACCTGAAGCTGGTTTTGTATCCCCCATTGTATTTAAAACTATGTCCCATAAGTGGAGGGTTGAGATTGAGCTTTGATTCTTGCAAAAACACTTGTCAAGATCCTAAGAACCCAAGACTTTCTATCAATACCCACTTGTTCATTCTCATTTCTTCACACTTGATTCAAAAACCTGCTCTAAGTTGGAGTTCTATACTTCATACCTGAGCAATTTGAATCAAATCTTCATTGCTTGGACGTTTTGTAAGCTTCTTTCATACTTTTTATGCTTTTCAAGCATGAAAGTCAAACAGTGTTTGACTTTCTGCTTTGACCATGAATTGGTCAACACAAAGTTTGTTTGAACTTTGCAACGTGAGCGTAATCACGATGGTTATAGTCCCTTGTGACTATACCTACTGATTACCACGTTGATTAGTCGAAGTGACGAGTCAAAGTATCGGTCAAAATACGTGTTTATGCGTATTTTGCAACGAAGCTATTTTTGGGTATCAAAACACTTTGTTTTGATATCAAACCTGTTTTCTAACTTAGTTAAACATGTCTTAACCTGTTTAACTCGTCACTTTTAGTCTAGTGCTTGTTTAGGGTCTGACGTGATGTCGTGGTCACAATCAAATTTAATCCAAATACTACTAAATAGCTAGCGGTAAGTGGGTATCAAACACATGGAGTTTGTGGAATATGTGTTATTTCAAGGTTTATCTAAGTTAACTAGAATTAAACTAAATGCAAATAAAGTAAATTTCAAGAATTGATTTGATTGGATTGGTTTGAAAACTAAAACTAGTATTATGATTGCAAAATGAAAGTGTTGGTTGTAAACGATTTAGAGATAAGTAACCATCTTTAGTTTCCGGTTTGCTTTGACACTTATGCTAACATTCCACTAGAAAGAACTACATAGACATAGTTCATATGTGATCAATTGCAGTGATGAAAGGGAACTAAATACTTAGATTCCTAGAACGTGAGGTTGTTACCCGATGATCAATCAACCCTTATCCAAGCCTAACTATACCCATGATATCTCGATTGCCAACGGCACCAAGAACGTATGGTTTCTAATTAGATTAGCATAAGAACCAACAATTTACTAACAATCAATCACACACCATAACAAACAATTCAATAAAGATAAGATTGTTATTCTAGAAATAAGGAAATAAACATAAGTCTCATGCAAACCTTCCACCAAAGATAGTCACAAAGTACTTAGCCACTCATGGCTTGAACAAACATTGTCAAACAAGTTTCAATCTTCAAAAACAATTCCAACATCAAAAACTAATGATTAAAGATTGTTCCAAGCTCCAAGTAGTCTCTAGAATGCTCCCAAAATCGTTCATAAGTGTTAGATAACCGAATTCCCATGATAGGTCCCCATAAAACATCATAAAGTGGCTAATTAATGAGGGAGTTACACTTTGAGAACATACGGTGCCCGCCATAGCTTACGACGGTCAACAGGGTCCAGGAAGTCAAAGTAGTGCCGTAAGCTACGTCGGGTACCATAGCTTACGGCACCCATCAGTCCCTTACGGCGGTGATGTACTGCCTTACGGCAGTGTCTTTTGGCAAAAGATGGGAGCCGTAACCTACAGCTAGAGTTGTAGGTTACAGTGCTGTATGTTATGTTTTTTTCTTGTTTCCTTCATTACAAGTGGAATCAATACATCTTGTTTCCACCATCATCTAGCATCCATCCAAGCTTCATAATATCCATATTTTATGCACTTTAACACCTGCAAATACCAACGCACCGTAGTTACCAAATTCCCACAATTAACCGAATAAAGCATGAGATGTGCACATATTTAGCTCATTTAAGGGTTGTCCTACGGACCACCCGTCACATCCCCACACTTACCCGTTGCTTGTCCCAAGCAACTCATTCAAAAACTATTCATAACCACAAGTGATCAATCATGCAAACCAAGCTAAAAATATGCCATCCTTCTACTAACTTTTAATCATACCACAAGACACACCCCTCACAAAAACTCTCGGTGACAAGAAATATTAGCACATAATGCTAAACCACTCAATGTGTGTGTGTGTTTGTGCGACAATAAGCTTGTATAAAAATCAAGTTTCCTCCTAACAAATACCTAGCATGCTTATGAATCAACAGGACTTACGGGTTGTAACGGGGCTAGGTGCAAAGGTAGGAAAAGGAAGGGATATATATGTAAGAGCTAATTGATTTGACCCAATTTTTATTTCTACTCCTAACAGAGCAAACACCAAATATATACACAACTTTTTCAACATTCTCAACTACTATTGCAACTAATCACTTATTTTTATATTTTTCTCATAATTTTCCCTTTTTCTCTTTTTTTTCTTTTTTTTTTTCATATAAAGATATAAGACTCACACTATATACAAGAACACCAACATTCACAACTAAACTCCTAAACCAGGTCATCTCAAAAGGTAAGATTTTGTAGGAATTAGGTTTGGGTCACAATCGAACGGTTTAAGGCTCAAACATGGCTTTCTAAAGACCAAACCCCCACCCCTCACAATACCAAGCTCATATTTGTAAAGTATGAGGTCCAACCCACTAATCCCACACTCTCACACGTCTAGACGAGGCTACCTAAAAGTCCCCTATCATTTTCAAAAGCATGCTAACTCGAGGTTTTAACAAGAATTCGAACACAAGTTCTATTAACACAATACACACACCGCCACTCAAACAAAGAAATGTCTATAATAATCATATGTGGCTCAAACTCTCACCAAGAAAGGACTAGAAATGGGTGTCGGTGTGTCAAGTGGAACAATATCAAGTTTTCAAATTTTGACACTTTTCGCTTGGTTACACAAAAATTTTAATATTCTCAAAAATTCCCCCCTTCCCCACACTTGGGATACATTATCCCAATGTATGGTTTTGAGGGAATGATCGCTTCTAATAAAAAATATTAGTTTTCGCTAATACTCTCAAATCCCAAGTTTCTTTTTGTATTTTTTTTTATTTTATATGAAAATTCAAACACACCACCACTAACACATCCCAAAAATCACATTAACATCTAAACACCACCCGACCTCCCAACCATAAACATGAACATACGAAATGAAAATATACACAAATATACAAAGGAGCAAGATACGACCTGGCTAGTAATACTTTGGCTGTGGAGGCCCGAAGATGGATGTCATCATGTCATTCCACTCTCCAAAACCAAATGCTCTGCTACTGCTACTGCTTCTTTGATCACCACCTTGACCCGCCTGTTGATAACTCATGGCATGTGGATCCACCCATTGAGAATGATGCAATGGTGGGGTGGGATACGACACACTACCATCATATGGTGGCAATGTGGTATAATCCACAACTGGCGGGTCCGTTTCGAGTGGTTGGCCCGCATGCCACAGATCATGCAAACGTCTCTGGCTGTCGTCTAAGTAGCGATTATTCATCTCTTCCTCGTGAGCATACATATGAGCACGATTACATTACTCATTTCTGTCGTAGCTCTGCTTAAGAGCTCTCTCCACACTAGCCCCCATAAAAGTTTGTTGATCGAAGAGCATTTGATTGGGTTCACTCCATTCGCCAAAAGTGGGGGGTCGCCTTTGTTCAATAATCTGGACCATATTCCCCTAATGAGCCCAATAGGGATCATAGGGCTGTTGTGCATAGTCGAATGCACTACCCTCATATCCTGACTGTACACCTACTCCCTGAACTCCACCTGGACCAGCGCCCCCCATTGGAGCATCAACCATGAACGTGCCTTCACGGTAGTCATCGTCACCACTAACTTCTTCATCAGTCGTTTCGGGCTCATCAGCCTCGCCCGGTCGTAGTGGCCTCGCATCCGCTTTGATAACTCTCCACCTTCTCCCATCCGTCTTCAACATATGATACCTTTCTGTTTCCTTGTACTCCCAACCTAGTCCCAAATTCTTGATGTCAAACGGCTTAAACCTCTTATAAGAGCCTTTTTCATTGCCTTCAATCGCCCCATATTTCTTTAACAATGCCGTGATCAATCGGCAATGGGGTACAATTTTTCTTTCTTCGCTATTTCGGCTCAACCAAATGTTATTCAGCACTAAGAATCGGAAGGGAACCATGGGTGAACCACGCATTAACATGTACAAGATCGGCACCTCTTGAAACCTAACCTCCATCTTATCACCCTGCCGCGGGATGACGTTGTGTGTACACAAAACCAACAACAACTTCGCCTCCATTCTCAAGTTTCATCTAAACAATTTTCCATGTGTAGTACCCAGAAGGAAAAGGTAATCCAACATGTGTTGCCATTGAGGATGTTTGTCGGGCACGAAGTAGAGATCGTTAAGGCTTGGGTAGATATATTGATTAGATGGTTGGTTGTCAAACTTTTCTATTCAGCGCAGTGAATCATAAGACATCTCTACTTTTACCCCGTTACATGTTCCAACTAATTTCATCTTTTGTGGAGCCTTAAATGGGGGACATTCAAGTGTGGCCATCCACTCTTGAATTTGAGTATCATACATCTTCTTCACTTCGTTATCGTAACACTTCAAAGCTGCCTCCCAACCCAATGCGTTAAACTTTGCCGTTATCCTGAACGACCCAAAATCAGCTTCCCGGATTTCTTTTTCACAAATAAACGCCTCACTCATTTGCTTCAACTTGTTCATTTGCTCGTGAAACAAGTCCTCTCGCCATTCTTCGGGTTGGTCTAGTAGTGAACCAGATGTCCAATCCGGTTTTGGACCCCTTGGAGGAGCATCTTCCTCCGAATCCGGGTCTCCTATCCGAGCCAACTTCCTTCTCTTTGGTTGTTCTTCTTCCACTTGAGGTTGTTTAGACGAACTTGAACCCGCTTTATCCGTTGTTCTCACCATACCTACACACATTCATAAACCAAACACAAAAATCAAGTAAGTTCAACTTCACAATCTTCCCCACACTTGCTTTATGTTATGAGTATAAATGTACAAAAACCAAAAATTCATCCTTTCAAACAAAAATTCGGCATGATGTTTCTACAAATTAGAATTTTTCCAAAAATTTTCACTAAACATCAAATACATTTATACCCAAACATTCAATGGTTCAACAATATCCTATCATCTATCATATACAAGCAAGTGTGTAAGCAAAAACAATAATGGAACTTACAAACCGCAATGTAATTCAAAGAATTAGAGAAAATTGCATACCTTGACCTTGTAGAGGATGAAAATAACAAGTACTTCACTATAAAGCAAAAACCCGCAAAAACCCCCAAATTTTTGGCCCTATAGTGTGAATTTCCGACCAAGAAAACGTGGTTTTCTTCCAAATATTTACCCACAATCAGAATGCTCATGAAATTTTAGTCAAAATCGACCCAAAAATCACTTGATTTGGTTGAGAGATGAAAGAGTTATGAAGGTTTGAAGGTAGGAAGCTAGGGTTCTTAGAAGAAGAAAGATGGAGAAGAAGGTTTGTGGTTGGGGTCGATTGAATGAATTGGCTGGATGGGGATTAAGGAGTTTTATTAAAATAGTTATTATTATTATTAATTTTTATTTTCGGTTTTTCTCTTATTTTTTATGATGAAACCGCCGACATGAGCCCCCCCCCCCCCAATCGATTCAATAGGCGCCGTAGCCTATGGCTGCTGCCGTAGGTTACGGTGAGAACTGGATGTTTTGTAATCTCCGTACGACAGTCTCTAAGCGCCGTAAGGCTCTTTTTTGTTTACATGCCACCGTAAGCTATGGCAGGCGCCGTAGCTTACGGCGATAACTGGGCAAATCTGGTTCGGCCTTTTTATTAATTGTCAACTCAAAGTTTTTGTTTTGTGCTTCTTTTTTTTTTAATTTTACTAACTTTATAATTTTTATTGTTTTTATAAAATTTTAGCAAATATGAAATTTATATCCCTACCCCCCGTTAAAAACCCGTGTTGTCCTCAACACTATGTTCGGGAAATTCGTACGGATTTCCCCACACCTGTTTCAAACACAAGCTTTAAACGAGACTTTATTCAAACCGAAACAACTAAACTAAATATGTACAAACATCAAACCTGGGCCTCTCATGTTTCCTCGTCATCCAATAGGCGTAAAATGTAACCCACTTTGTCAAGCTCGAGATTGTTGATGTCGTTGCCTTCCAAACACGGTTTGAGCCGATCCCCGTTCACCGTTTGTTGCTTATTGGTTTGTTCGTCTTGTATATCGACATCACCAAATCTTCCCACTCTTCGGATGACGTAAGGACCCATCCACTTGCTTTTGAGTTTACCCGCGAACATTTTCAACCTCGAATTGTACAACCACACCTTTTGACCCACTTCGAAGTTCTTCTTCCTTAGCTTTGCATCATGAACTTTCTTCAGTTCGTCTTTGTACACGGAAGCACATTCGTAGGCTTCGTCTCTAATCTCCTCAATCTCATTCAATTGCAACTTCCTAACTCGACCCGCTTCATCATAATCCGCATTAACAGTTTTTATGGCCCAATGCGCTCGATGTGCTAACTCCATTGGTAGATGGCACCCCTTCCCATACACCATCCGATAAGGGGTGGTACCAATTGGAGTTTTGTAGGCCGTCTGGTATGCCCACAGCGCATCGTCAAGTTTACTTGACCAATCTTTTCTATCCGTTCGTACCGTCTTCATAAGGATCTCTTTAATTTGACCGGTTGGACACTTCAACTTATCCACTTGTTTGCGGTTGGTACGGTGTAGCCACTCGGTGGTTCACATTGTATCTTTTTAACAATTTACCAAAATTAAATTTCTTAAAGTGTGAACCACCATCACTTATTATTACCCTTGGCACACCGAATCGAGCGATAATGTTGGATTGCACAAACTTACACATCACGGAATGGTCATTGGTCCTCGTAGCGATGGCTTCTATCCACTTTGTAACATAGTCAACCGCAACCAATATGTATAAAAACCCATTCGAATTGAGAGAAGGACCCATGAAATCTATTCCCCAAACATCAAACACCTCAACTACCAAAATTGGTTGTAAAGGCATTTCATCCCGCTTTGATATGCTTCCAACTTTTTGACAATTGATACAATTCCGGGCAAACTCGCAAGAATCTTTGAAAATTGTGGGCCAATAAAACCCACATAACAACACCCGATAACCCGTCTTGTTCCCACTAAAATGCCCTCCACATGCCGACGAATGAGCATGGGTCAAAATCTCTAGTACTTCAGTTTCGGGAACACACCTTCTTATCACTTGATCGGGTCCAATTTTGAACAAATCCGGTTCATCCCAAATATATTGTTTTACTTGAATTAAAAATTGTTGTCGTCTCTTCTTCGTCCAATGATTCGGAATTGCACCCTTGGCCAAATAATTCACGTAGTGGGCATACCAAGGTGCAACAAAAGTAGAAACAGCTAACAATTGCTCATCGGGAAACCGTTCATTAATCTCGCTCGGGTCATCAACACCTTCCAATGGGATCCGGGAAAAATGATCTGTAACAACATTTTCACACCCCTTTTTGTCCCGAAGCTCTAAATCGAACTCTTGCAATAAAAGCACCCAACGAATCAACCGGGGCTTTGCATCCTTCTTTTCAATTAGATATCGGACCGCCCTATGATCCAAGTACACGATCACCTTGCTCCCCCAAATGTATGATCTAAACTTGTCCAAGGCATACACCACCGCTAATAATTCTTTCTCAGTTGTGGTGTAATTCAGTTGCGCCTCGGACAAAGTTTTACTTGCAGAATAAATTACCACCGGCTTCTGGTCAACTCTTTGACCCAAAACCGCTCCAATGGTTGTGTCGCTAGCATCACACATAATCTCAAACGGCTTCGACCAATCCGGTGGTTGCAAGATAGGAGCCTTCACCAACTGTTCCTTCAGCACATAAAACGCTTGCAAACATTCGTCAGTAAAATCAAATGGAACATCTTTCAATAATAAGTTACATAAAGGTTTTATAATTACACTAAAACCCTCAATAAATCTTCTATAGAACCCCGCATGTCCCAAAAACGATCTCACCCCCTTAACATTCTTTGGTGGGGGTAGAGATGAAATTACCTGAATTTTTGCTTTGTCTACCTCTATTCCCCGGTCCGATATTACATGCCCTAACACAATACCCTCTTGAACCATAAAATGGCTTTTCTCCCAACTTAGCACCAAGTTTGTCTCAACACACCTTTTTAAAACATTTTCTAATTCGTCAAGACAATAATCAAAACTTGGGCCAAAAAAGGAAAAGTCATCCATAAACACTTCAAGAGACTCCCCAACCATGTCCGAAAATATACTCATCATACATCTTTGGAATGTAGCCGGAGCGTTACATAGTCCAAATGGCATTCGCCGAAAAGCAAATGTACCATATGGACATGTAAACGTGGTTTTGTGTTGGTCGTCCGGGTGAATAGCAATTTGGTTATAACCCGAATACCCATCCAAAAAACAATAGTATTTTTGACCCGATAGTTTTTCAATTATCTGGTCAATGAAGGGTAACGGAAAATGATCTTTGGAGGTAGCGGCGTTTAATGTTCTATAATCAATGCAAACTCGCCACCCGGTGACCGGTCGGGTGGCAATTTGCTCGCCTTGTTCATCCTTAATTACCTGAATACCGGCCTTTTTAGGCACTACCTGAGTCGGACTTACCCACGCACTGTCCGAAATGGGATAGATGATCCCCGCATCCAACCACTTTATCACTTCTTTCTTGACCACTTCTCTCAAATTCGGGTTCAACCTTCTTTGTGTTTCACGGGTTGGCTTCACATCTTCACTTGTAATGATTTTATGCATTACAATGGATGGACTAATACCTTTCAAGTCGGCTATCGTCCATCCAATTGCCGCCTTATTAGCCTTCAAAACCCATATCAATTCCTCTTCTTGAGCTACCGCTAAATTAGAAGCAATGATCAACAGTAAGGTGTCATTCTCCCCCAAGAATGCATACTTTAATTGTTTCGGTAGCTCTTTCAATTCCACATTTGGTGGACATTCCAATGAAGGTTTTGTACCCGAATCAATTCCCACCGGTAAAGTTTCCGTTTGGTGGGTCCATGGCGGTCTTTCTTCTTTCACCGCAAGAGCCTCTTGCTCCTTCTCTTCCATTTCCAACTCACATGCATGAACCTGCAAAGACACATCACAAACACACGTGTAACAACTGTGCTTGTAATCACTATGAACAGTTCCGTTATCAATAAAACAATGTTATTTGATCACAATGTTTGTTTTGTTATGTTTTACATTTTTCATGTTTTGACTTTTATCCAATTCCAAACTCTATATCACTTTCTGGAGAGTTATACGCAAACTAGTGCGTAAACGTACTCAGTTTAATGCGAAAAATACTCCGGAACAGCAACATATACTCAACATACCTTAAATAACCCTTACATAACTTAGAAATAAGTTTTGAAGGCTTTGGTATGGCAAAAACAAGTTAATTCGCTTACAGGGTCTAAACTTGACAAACTACGAAAGTATGCCAATCTGAACTGTAACGAACATTCCGGAACATGAACATAAGTTAAACACACCTTAAATATCCTTTACATAGCTTAGAAATAGGCTTTGAGGGGTTTGGTGTGCTAAAATAAACTTTTGGGTCATTCAGGGACTAAAAGTGTCAAAAAGTGCACAAGTTTGCATTTTCGCGCATAACTTACGTTCTGAATACATCCGGACATCCAAAAATTTATGTAAGCATGACTATATTATATTTTAGTGTTCGCCATAAGAAAAATCCATTCGTCGCGTCATTTGGATCATTTTTCGCGCTTGTGCGCATTCTGTCGTAATTAAGCGAACATCGCGTTCGTACGACTAAACGAACTGACATCAGACATATTTTTGAACATGTTTCATGTCCACAATGTTTAGGCAACATTTTAGGGCCTTAAAGTTGGCTTTACGGGCCTTAGAAGTGTCGGAAATGGCTTAAATACGCAACAGGGACCAAAACTGCCATTTTTGAAAGTATGTGCAGATCAGACAGGCCCAGGCGGCCCGCCTGAGTTTTGGCAGATCCTGATGCGGGCCGCATGGCCCCTTCAGAATGCCCAAAGGTCAAGTTTCAGCTGTTTAATGCGTTTTAACCCCTTCCAAAGGCCAAATGACACTTGTCAAACTCCTATGGTGTCCATTTTTAGCCACCACAACTTTGTGACAAGTGTACGGCTCGGATCGTGGCACGATATTCAAGAAACGATCCTAATGGCTCTACTTTTCCTATAAATACCCACCCCCCCATTTCTTCAAAACCCACAAATCTGATCATTTGGGCTCTAAGTTGGAATCTTCGTTTCATACCTGAGTTACTTGGATCGGGATTAGCATTCGGGGACCCCGAGTAAGTATTCTTTCGTTCTTTTAATCGCTTTCGAGTCCGAAAGTCAAACTTTGTTTGACTTTCTGCATTGACCAGTTTATGGTCGATGCGAAGTTCGTTTGAACTTCATAACGTGAGCGTGATCACGATGGTTATAGTCCCTAGTGACTATACCTACTGATTACCACGTTATCTAGGCTCAGTGACGAGCCGTAGTTTCGGTCAGAATACGTATTCTTGCGTATTTTGTAACCAAACTACTTATGGGTATCAAAACCGTTTGTTTTGATACCAAACCTGTTTTCTAAACTTAGTTAAGCATGTTTTAACATGCTTAGCTCGTCACTTTTAGTTTAGTGCTTAGATAGGGTCGTAAGGTAAGCGATCTAAACAATCGCTTATACTTTCGAACCCGACCCGTTTGGTCGATCATTAGGATCCGACCAAGCACATTAGGTGACCATAGTATATAGGGAATAACCTTACGAGGTTATACCTTATGGTCGCTTCGTTTAAGTAGTTGTATGATAGGTAGTTTATATGCCTTAGGTAAATTTCCAAAATACCCCTTTGATGCCAAAATTCATTTTAAACATATGTAACATAACTTTTGACATCTAAACTGATTTGACAATCATATTAGACATGTTAAGGCATATATTACTTGTCATAGGACTAGTTAGGCGGTCCGAACGCGTTTCACGCGAACGACGCGTTAAAGTAGCATAAGCTACCTAAACGGGTTGTAATGGGTCACAAGCACTTAGGATAGGTTTCATTTAGTATGTAGGCTTTGTTAAACCAAATGACACGAGTCTCTACACTCGTTTGGTTTACGAAACCTCATTCTATCCAATCATCTGATTAAGGTCCGGTTATTAACATAGTTACCTATATTAGGTGCCCTTTGATTCTAAGATCTCTAGCATTACTTGGTGATTATCTTTAGACATCTGAGCAATCTCAAGTGAGTACATAGACCCCTCTTTTACTGTTTTCCAAACGTTTTGGGGTGAAACACATGTGCCTACTTGTTACTTTCATGCTTTCATGTTTTCACATCATATACATGCTATGTTCGTTAGTACATTATAGTACATGATTTTATGACATTTCATGCTAGGTGTGCCCAATTTTGTGCATTACTTAGTACATTGTTTTACATGACATTTCACGCTATGTATGTTCATTTGATTACATACTTAGTGCATTGTTTTCACATGCTTACAATTCTGGTATGACATTTGGTTTGTTTACATGGGACAATACATTCATTAACATTAGCTACGCCGTTCGTTAGTAGGTAGTGGTACCATAGGAATTGACAACTCCCGTTCCGGACATCCCAGGGAAAGGGGACAGAAAGGAATGACCGAATTCGATGATATAAGACAGATAGACCTTTAATTTGTTTAAAGGGTTTATCACCACAGTCACAAGGCTTGGATGTATGCATTTTTACAATACCGCATAGATGTTCATATTAAATAGTTGCATGCATTTACACAAAACATAGCTTTGATTTGAACCAAGTTTTACTTCAATACTTTGTTTTTGTACATATGGTTTAGTTGAGACATTTCACTTGCCATACATGACATTTTGACATAGACATTTGACATGGATATTTGACATAGATATTTGACATGGATATTTGACATAGACATTTGACATGGACATTTGACATAGACATTTTGACATGATTTACATCTTGACATAAACACTTTGACATATTATTCAATACATTTGACAATTGGTTTAAACCTAGACTTCTTACATTGGTTGGTTTGGTTTGATTAAGTGATTAAGTAACGATGCGTGTGTAATATAATACAAGCATGGTGGATACGCCGCTGGTACTTCCTATATATAAGTGTTTGTATGGTATTACATGTCGTAACGTTATTTGAATCATTTCAATATTGAGACATAGAACATTTTATATAAATAACATATTTTTCACAAGACATTGAATTACAAACAACTTATCTTATACAAACACATTTTTACATGGTCATTTATTTAACCTGACATTTACTTATACATATCCTCTGATCTTATTGTTTTCAAATGATTTACAAGACAAAGCAAATTACAAGGTTCATGACTAAACATTTTCTTAAACATAAGTCATGAATCCTATTTTTACAAACCAATGTATCTCACAGGCATTTTTATGCTGACGTACCTATTTTCACATGTGTTTTCAGGAGCTTTTCCGTAGGATGTTGATCATGATACTAGGGCGGACCTGTGCCTTAGAGACTTTAAAAGAAGATAGACTATGTTTAATTATGTTCTGAACTCCTTAATTCCTGTTTAAGACACTGTAACACTCTTGTTTAATAAATAAATAAAACTTTGTATGCCATGGTTATGAGACAATTAATTCTGTTACGACACGCCCCGACGTTTCCGCCACGTTTTGTATGTTACACGTGGTCGGGGTGTGACAGAAGAGTTGGTATCAGAGCCAATGGTTATAGGGAATTAGGTTATTAGTAATGCTTTGACCTAGACTATAACTTTTCTAGGAACCTAACACAATTTATCTTGTGTTTAGATCTTAAAACATGTACATCACCTATCCTTAGGTGATTAACAAAACAAGGAACCAAAATTTTTCCGAAACGATTTTTGAAAAACAATCATCTGTTTTTGAATAATTTATTACAAGGTTTTGAACCCTCTGTTATGTTGGTGCACTACATCTGTCGACTTTGTCTTGTATCGAGTCTTACACTAGTTAGAATAGATCAGGGCACGTAAAACGAGAGTTAGAAAGATTTCGCTTGAAGATTATGTTTTGTATTTGAGATTTCGCTTGAAGCCTCAAGCGAAATCATCTTATCAGATTTCACTTCAGGATGTTCCAAGCGAAATCTTCAAGTCTATATATAGAGGTTCAGTGTCAAGCGAAATCATAAGTTTTGTGAGAGAGTTTTCCATACCGAAGTGCTGCCGGTGTGAGAACTGATTGTAATTGTTGTCTAATCAATACAAATCAGTGTTAAAGTGAAGATTAAGCTGTTTACACATCAAATACTTGTTTTCCGCACCTGTATTTGATAGAATTCCTCTGAACCGACTCATTCGGATCCCCAAACCGGTCCTACAATTGGTATCAGAGCCAGTTGAGGAGTTCTACAGGAATTCAGCCGAAATTCAACAAAATCTCTTACTTCTACACCTTCTTTTAACAGTTCAAGAAATTTTTCACAGTCTAAATCATCTCAAATTCTCATAGATTGTTTAAAATTACAAGATAACAAACCCTTGAAAGTTTCACAGCTAAATTCGATCTAAAAGTGATTAACATTGACCTTCGAATGGATTTCGCTTGAACGGATCAGATTTCAGTAATAGATTTCGCTTGAAGTCTCAAGCGACACCTAGATTTCGCTTCAAACAGCATTTTATTTCGCTTCAGGGCCGTCGCTTCAACGATTTCGCTTCAGAAACTGTTGCTTGAACGATTTCGCTTCAAAGGGTCTCGCTTCAAGGTTTTCGCTTGAGGGTTGTTCAGTCTGTCTAGTTCGCTTGAAGGATTCTGTTCAAAAGATAGTATTTCGCTTGAAAGTAATAGAAATATGGATAACGATTTTCACAACGCTTTTGCAACATCGCCTAGTTCATCTTCCATTGCTCAGAACATGAATTCAGAAAATGAAACAGGGACGACTCAGAAACCCCCGAAGCTAATGGGAATTGAAGAATACTACGGATGGAAAGATAGATTCGAAAACTGGGTGCAAGCAAATCATCTAAGATCATGGGAATGTATTCTGACAAAGTATACTCCACCACAAACCGAAATGCAGACTGAAAAACAGCTTTCAGATTTCAGTAAGGAAGAAAGAGAAATATACCGAGCTGAAAAGATGATGATCAGTTTACTTCAACAGGCTGTCAAAGAAGACATCTTCATACTACTTCAACATAACAAAACATCACAATCAATATGGGATGCTCTAAAAATCAAAGTTGAAGGCAGTACGAGTATGATTAAAAGCAAGAAGGCATTGCTTAAAAAGGAATTTGATTTATTCACAAGTTTGCCCGGAGAAGATACGAAGAAACTCATTGAACGATATTGTCACTTAGTGAGAACAATGTCGATGATGGGTATTAAAAAGGAAAATGATGAATGGGTGGATAAACTTGCTGATGCATTACCTCAGAAAGAGTGGGGAACTTATTTGATGATACTGAAGAATACTGGAGTTTATGATAGATTGTCGATCTCTCAGTTCATTGAAAAGATTGAAAGTCATGATTTGGAACAGCAGAAGATTGCAAGGATGAACAGTCCAAGTGGTCAACAGGATGTAAAAATGTACTACAAAGGTAGTATTCCGGTTCCAGAAGCTGAAAGAAGTCCGAAAATCCAGACTGCGTTTAGTGCTGGAGACTCAACAGAAAAGATTGATCAAAGCTCAAACAAAATCAGCAGTGGATTCTCATTTTATCCAAGTATCAACCCAAAGACTTCATCAGAAAATTTTCAGTCTCAAAGCACAAAGATGGGAAATGGTTGTGTGATTCAATGCAACATAGCTCTAAATCTTCCAGATGGTCAAAGTTTTTCTGAAGACATTGCAAAAGATCATATGGCATTACTTGGTTCTGTACTTATCTCGTATGAAGGTTTAGTAGCTGGTCGAATTGGAAATCCTATGCTTACAAAGGAGGATTACGATCAGATAGATGCCGAAGAGATGGAACTAATGGATATCAAATGGTGTCTTGCAAGTGTTCTGAGACGTGCTGAAAAGTTCAAGACAATTACTGGGAGAAATGATTTTCTTGATGCTTGTGTTTCTACTTTAGGTTTTGATAAATCTAAAGTTACTTGTTTCAGGTGCAGGGAAAAAGGTCATTTTAAGCGGGAATGCAAGAATAGAGAAGTTAGTGGCGCTCAGAATCCATTTGGAAAAGATGATTACTACAGGAAAGCTATTTATCAACAAGTTGGTCAGTTACAAGACTCACAAACAGCTCATGGCAGAAAGATTGAAGATTCAAAGAGAGGATGTTTGGTAGATTTCAACTGGAGCAACTATATATCTTCTGACAACAAAGCATACACAGTTGATCAAGATGATGAGAAATTACCTGAAGGTTTCAACTGGGATATGTTTTTTGATGAAAAAGGAGATTTCAAAGCTTTCATTGCAAAGATTGTTAGAGAACCAGACTTATTTGCAAATTGGATGAGATCAATTGGTGAAAAAGTGAAAGATCAATCGAGTACATCTGAAGAAAGTTTAGAAAGTGCTGATGATGAGTCATTAAGTACAAACGATAGTGTGCAAAATGAAGATATTTCAGAAAAAGAAGTTGTTTTTGATCAAACACCATCTGATACTGGTGTTTCAGATGCTGAGTCTGAAATATCTGTAGAGTTTGATCAAACATCGATAGAGAATAGCAGTGATGATGAGGAAGAGAAACAGATTAATATTGCTAAAAAACATCTTTCTCCTGAAAGTTTTCATTTTTATTTTGCAGATCGCATGGAAAAACTAAAGGAGAAACAAGATGCTAAAGAACAACAACTGAATGAGGAAGTTAAAGTAGTTGTTGAAGAAAAGGTGACTGAAGATGAGAAAGTAACTGAGGAAGAAAAAGTGATTGAAGTGGTAAAAACAATCGAGGTTGAGAAGATTGTAGAAGTTGAAAAGCCTTGCAAGAAGTGTTTGGAAGCTTGCAAAAGTTGTGAAGAAAAAGATGTGATTCTGTTTGATAGAGAAAAACTGATAGAAAAGTTACTATCAGACATCAGCTGTGTGAAAGAATCGTACAATGTGTTGAACAGAACTGTGACAGGTCTTCAAACAACAAATTCTGAAAGAGAAAAGGCTTTAACTATGACGAATTCTACGCTGATGGCAAAGCAAAAAGCAATTAATCATTACATCGAAGAAAATGCTAGTTTAAAGCAAGAGTTGGAGAAAGAAAGGATCGAAAATGAAAGGATCAGAAGGTTATTACTGAGTTATTCTTGTTCTGATTATGTTATTGATCGAGTTTATCCTACTATTGCAGGTTTTGAAGCATTTCAAGATGAGAAGCAAAAGAATGAGACTGGTAAGAAATCGACTGTTAAATACAACAAGTGTCCGCCTCCTATCTGGGAAGGGTATTCTCCTAGAAAACCAAATGAGGAACAAGTCAAAAAAGCAGTCAATATAAAGTTAAAATCCGAGACAACTGACGTTTTACCAGATAACATTGATATCACGTTCACCTCGTCTGATACTGATCATGAGTCTGAGTTAATCAAAAAGGTGGTCGATCAAGTGTTGGATACTGAGGAGGTGTCTGAGTCAAAGTCTGAGTCTGGGTGTTCAAGTTCGTCAGTCAAAAGTTCGAGTTCGTCGGTCACAAATTCCAAAACATCGGAAAAACGGTCTTATAGTAAAGAATTTTTGTTATCAAAAGCAAATTTGGATGATGAAACATTTAAAGTTGTATATACTTTAAATGATTCTGACAAATTATATTCTGATGAAGAGTTTCCGATGGATAGTGTTAGATTTGACAAGATCAAAAAGGTTTTCAAAATCAAAGAAATTAATATTTCTGACACTAAAAATTTAAATCTTAATGAAAAATCTAAAAAATTCACTTCAAGAGTTCAACAAAGGTTAAACAAGAAAAAAGGGAAAAAGGATTACAATTTTAGTTCTGGTTTTCAAAAGAAAACAAACCAAAATTGTAATTACAAAAGAAAAGGTTTAGGTTTTATTCAGCAAGAAAATTACAGAAAGGTAAACAATTCTAAACCAAAAACAAAATTTGTTTCAGGTGGAAGTGTTGAAGATGAACAGAAGAAACCTTTCTGGAAAGAAACAAACCAGGAGTTTCTTGTTGAAAGGAAAAGAACAGGAACTGGAGTTTTTCATTCAAGAGACATTCCAAGAGATACAAGAACTTGTTTTCAATGCCAAGTTGTTGGACACATTGCTCACAATTGTCCAAACAAAGTCAACAAAAAACAGGGAGTCTCTGAAAAACTTAAAGAAAAAGTGGTTGAAAAGAATGATTCACCAACTAAAAACTTCAAAACTGTTGAAAATTTAAAGAATGAAGTTGGTGAAAATTCTAAAAGATTGTACAAAAAGAAGGCAAAAGACAACCAAACATGGGTTGTTAAGAAATCGGTTGATAGTTCTGACAATGAATCTGACTCCACAAAATCAGAGGAGTCACAAAATGAGATTAATGATTTGTTGAATGATGCTGACATTAAATCTATGAGTGTAAAAGAGATTCAACAAATGGTTGGTAAAATAGAAATCTCAGATTTTGATATTGAAAAAACATTCAATGGTAATGTTAAGAAAATTTTCAAGAAAATGCTTGATGGGAAAGTAAAGGGGGTTAAAGATTTTTATGCAACTAAAAAGGCAACTTACAACCCTACTGCCCAGGAATTGGAAGCCACCAAGTCAAATAAGACTTGGGTGGAAGTTTGCTTTCCTTAAAGTCTTAGGACTTGCCGGAGATCCCAAGATTATATCGTGGATCAGGAATCGGCATCTTTCTAATGTTTGAAGATTTTGGTTAAAAAAGTTTTTGATAATGTTTGGATGTTTACAGGTTGTATGACTACGCCGGAGCTTCCAGGTTAGTAAGTGTGAAGCAGGAATCGGCATTTTGATTGGTAAAATGGTGATGTAGACGTAACATTCCTACAAGTGGTATTTCTACATGTGGTAATTTTTACTTGTGGTTTACATGAAAAAGGTTAATCAAGGTCATTAAGTTGAACTTGTTTGGACCATTCTTACAATTGGTATTTCGAATAGACAATGTGATGAACCACACTCCGAATCTACAACTGATTATATCATAAAAACTTATTTTCCGGAAAAATCATTTTGATTAAAACAAACTTAAGTGTTTTGAAATCCAAATGAGAAAATAGTTTTGTGATAGGGGGAGTTCTGATTGTTTATGTCGAGAGAATGGCGATTTGATGTGATTCGATATCAGTTGTCACTTTATTGTACAGTTTATTTTCAAATTTCCTAAAATGTGTTTGCATTTTAGGGGGAGTAAAAATTTTCCAGAAAATCCAAAAACATTTGAAAATTTAAAAAAGACAAAAACTTGATAAAATTCAAAAATGAGTTTTTGTTGCATATAGAGGAAATGATAGTACATCAGTGGACTATCACGACATGCTAAAGAAATGTAAAAAAATGTGATAAACAATCTTACTGTGGATATGTCAGTAGGTTTTTGCACATTTAGTAGATTGTGACGAGATATAAACTAAATTTCAAACTTGCTTGTTCTGTGGGTTAACACAAGCTTGAATATATAGGTAACCCCTGAAATCTCGTTTGAAAGGTCTCTTAATCTGATATACTAGGTCTTTATACTCTATGATATCTGGGGTATTATTCCGGGACTTCTGCTGAACGGTAGTTCTGACCTAGTCCCTGGCTAATACTTGCTGCAGTGCTTGAAACACAGCATTAAACCCTCAGCATGCTGAAACAATAAAATTGATATATGCTGCTGTTGTAAGCAAAAAGATCCTCTAAAGGGGACATACCAAAAAGTCGAAGCTGATATCTCTCTGCGTATACGGAAGTATCGATCTGAGATCCCTCGGCCCTCGCATACCTAAATTATATACAGATATCATTGTAGTATTCTCACCTGTAAGACTGATTATTGAGATTCTGGATACGGGAGTATATTCAAGTAGTGGGACACACGGATAAGTTTAAGTCTCTTAAAACATTAAATATCGTATCTTGGATCAGTTGAATTTTGTGTGAAAATTTAAGTGGACAAATATACTGACAATCTAGGTAAATTGTTTAGAACTTAAAATGAAATGAAGCTTAACGGTGTTGGTGATGTGTCTCAGAAACTGATATGATCCTCTTGCACGAACTCACAAAAATATTGTTTGTAAATATTTCTTTATTGTATTTCATTTCTTTTAAAAATTACAAAAAGATTTTTAGTGTGTTTTAGTATAAAATTTTGAAAAATACAAAAAGATTTTAGACAACTGATATTGGAAAGCTGATTGTCAAAATTTCAAGTGCTAAACATGATGACTTGGTTGTGAGAAGGAGTGAATCTGAAAATGTTAAAAAGGTTGGTTATAATCCTACAATTAGTATTTTAAAACCTACTTTTGGTTCATCAGTGGTTGATGATAGAAAAGAGATTTATCTGATTATATCAGAGTGTTGGTGCATTTAACTTGTTAAATTTAGAAAATTTATTTCTGGGTTAAGATTGTTTCAGGTGAGCCAGGTTAATTCATTCAAGGCTTATGAAAGTCAAACTCTGATCATGAATCTAAAAAGTTTGCTAGTTGTTGATGCTGATGAACTTAAGGAATCAAGAGATCTGATCAAGAGAATTAGATAAAAGCCAGGCAATGATCTTGTAAACAACAGACATTGATCCTAAAGCAGATATTGCTGAAGAACAAATGAATGCCAGCAAATCGTGAGGGGGAGTCTGATAGAGCAAGGTGAATCTGGAGAAGAAGATAGAGAGAGAAAAGCCCAGAGACTGATCAAGACTGAAGACACAGTATTGGTGTGACTCGATAGTCGACTCGTCAACATCTGAGGGGGAGTCTGTTGGTGCACTACATCTGTCGACTTTGTCTTGTATCGAGTCTTACACTAGTTAGAATAGATCAGGGCACGTAAAACGAGAGTTAGAAAGATTTCGCTTGAAGATTATGTTTTGTATTTGAGATTTCGCTTGAAGCCTCAAGCGAAATCATCTTATCAGATTTCGCTTCAGGATGTTCCAAGCGAAATCTTCAAGTCTATATATAGAGGTTCAGTGTCGTGCGAAATCATAAGTTTTGTGAGAGAGTTTTCCATACCGAAGTGCTGCCGGTGTGAGAACTGATTGTAATTGTTGTCTAATCAATACAAATCAGTGTTAAAGTGAAGATTAAGCTGTTTACACATCAAATACTTGTTTTCCGCACCTGTATTTGATAGAATTCCTCTGAACCGACTCATTCGGATCCCCAAACCGGTCCTACATGTTATATGGTTTTGAACCCTTTTCATTATTGGTTTTTGGCCTTGTGCCTTCAAATTTTCAAAATCCCGTCAAACGTTGTCGGTTTTAAATAATGTGAACATGTGCAAACTGGAAGGGTGAATGCCTGTATTCTGGGTTTTCTGTCTAGGCAAGCACTTCGTATACATCTCAACCAGACGCGAGACCAGTTGTGCTTACCTGGGAATTCTTGGAGTGAGTGTTCACTTATAGGCGAGCATGTCTTCGCTAATACATTATTTTGACCCATTTACTTTGATTAGTCACTGTGTGTCGTTTGTTTGCTTTGAGATACGGACGAATGACCACCATCTTTGCTCTTGTTGATTTTGTTTCATCTCATTCTTTTCATCCAATCATCTCACTCGTTTCTTTTCATGTTTTCCTCTTTTAGAATGCCTCCTCGACGCGAGAACCAGATAGCTACTGCCGAACTGGCAGAAATTATTGCGCAGCAGATGGCTGCTCAATTCCCAAATCTCTTTGCTTAATGGCAACAAGCCAACAACAACAACAATGGTCCGTGCAAATACAAGGATTTTAATTTGGCTAAACCACTCAAGTTTAGTGGTTCTGAGGGAGCGATTGGGCTTCTTCAGTGGTTCGATAGCAGTGAGAATACTTTTCGCCATGTGCAGTGTCCGGAAAATCGCAAAGTCGAGTTTGCTTCGAGCGTATTTCAGAAGAGGGCTTTGACATGGTGGAACGGGGTTATGAGAGACAGAGGTGCAGAAGTTGCTCTTGCACAGACCTGGGCTGAACTTAGAGCCCTTATGATGAGGGAATTCTGTCCTCGCCATGAGCAGCGAGCGTTGGAGAAAGAGTTTGATGTTTTGAAGCAAGATAGTGGTGAGCACAGGGCATATACTGATCGGTTTGAAGAATTGAGTCTGCTTTGCCCAACAATGGTCACCCCACTCGACAAGGCTATCGAGAGATACATCGATGGCCTACCTGACTCGGTACAAGACATTCTTACTGGTAGTAACCCTGCCACACTTCGTCAGGCGATCGACCTATCTGCGACATTGACTGAGTCGCAGATCCGGAAGAACAAGTTACACCGGAAGGGTGACAAGGGCAAGGAACAATCGGCTGACAAGGTGGATAGCAAGAAAGGTCAAAACGGGAATGGAAAGAACTCTGGTTCTTCGAAGAGGGCAAAGAAGCGTAAGGCTTCCCAAAACTATGCTGTCACTGCCCAAGCTAACCAGGCAGCTCCCAACCAACCCGCACAGCTTCCAGCAAAGAAACCCTATTCAGGGAATGCACCTTTGTGCAATAGATGCAACAGTCACCACCAGCCGCAACTTCCATGCCGTTTCTGTACTAACTGTGGGAAATCAGGCCATCTTGCCAATGTTTGTCGGTCTGCTCAGAATCCCGCGGTTCAGAACCCGGCTCAACAAGTTGCTCAGCCTCCTGCTCCGCAACAGGGTCAAGCTGCACGACCACAATACCCACCAGGTGCTTGTTACAATTGTGGGGATCTGACCCACTATAGGAATCGGTGCCCAAGACTGGCGAACCAGAACCAGAACCAGAATCAGGCTCCGGCTCGAGGCCGAGTTTTTAACATGAATGCCCAAGAGGCACAGGCTGACAATAATGTGGTGAACGGTACGTTCTTTATTAATAATCAGCCTGCATATGTTCTTTTCGATTCCGGTGCCGATAAGAGTTTCGTGTCTTTGTCTTTTGAGCCTATGCTTCGAGTGTCTAGAACGAAACTAGGAAAACCTTTGACAGTAGAAGTTGCTAGTGGTGAACCCATTATTCTTGATTTTGTTCTACGCAACTGCCAGTTGAATCTTAACGACCATCTTTTTCCTATCGACCTCACGCCTATGCAACTTGGAAGCTTCGACGTTATTGTGGGAATGGATTGGTTATCCAAGCATCACGCAGAGATAGTTTGTTCTGAGAAGATTGTTCGTGTGCCGCTTTCGACAGGCGAGATCCTGCAGGTTCAAGGTGAGAAGCCTATCGGTGGTCTCAAACTCATGTCTTGTTTTAAAGCTCGGAAGTATCTGCGGAAGAACTATGTGGCTTTCTTAGCACATGTTACAGAAGATAAAGGCAAGGGTAAGTCTATTTCAGATATTCCTGTCGTTCGGGATTATTCTGAAGTGTTCCCTGAAGATTTACCTGGTCTACCTCTAGCACACCAAGTCGAGTTCCGTATTGATCTCGTACCTGGTGCAAATCCCATTGCCAGAGCTCCATATCGTCTTGCACCATCTGAGATGCAAGAGTTGTCTAAACAGCTTCAGGAGCTCTCTGACAAAGGTTTTATACGTCCTAGTTTTTCACCTTGGGGTGCTCCCGTTCTTTTTGTCAAGAAGAAGGATGGATCCTTTAGGATGTGTATCGATTATCGTGAGCTTAACAAGCTTACCATCAAGAATCGATATCCCCTACCTCGCATCGATGATCTCTTTGATCAGTTACAAGGCGCTTCTTATTTTTCGAAGATTGATCTGCGATCTGGATATCATCAACTTCGGGTGCAAGAAGAAGACATTCCGAAGACAGCATTCCGCACTCGTTATGGGCATTATGAATTCACAGTCATGCCATTCGGTTTGACTAATGCTCCTGCTGTTTTCATGGACTTAATGAATAGGGTCTGCAAACCTTATTTGGATCAGTTCGTCATTGTTTTTATTGATGACATCTTGATATATTCTAAGACACAAGCTGACCACGAGCAACACCTACGTCTTACTCTGGAACTCCTAAAGAAAGAGCAACTTTTCGCCAAATTCTCCAAGTGCGAATTTTGGCTTAAAGAAGTTCAATTTTTGGGGCATATTATCAACGAACAAGGTATTCATGCAGATCCCTCCAAGATCAGTGCGATTAAGGATTGGGATGCGCCTACTACTCCTACTGAAGTTCGTTCTTTTCTTGGTCTAGCGGGTTATTATCGCCGCTTCATAGAAAACTTCTCGAAGATTGCAGTTCCTCTAACTGCTCTAACTCAGAAGAAAATGCCCTTTTATTGGGGGTACAAACAAGAGGAAGCTTTTCAACACCTGAAGCAGAAGCTTTGCGATGCGCCTGTTCTATCATTGCATGAGGGTGATGATGATTTTGTTGTGTATTGTGATGCATCGAAATTGGGTCTTGGCTGTGTTCTTATGCAAAGGAACAAAGTCATAGCTTATGCATCGAGGCAGTTGAAGATTCATGAGAAGAACTACACCACTCATGATCTTGAGTTGGGTGCAGTTGTCTTTGCTCTCAAGATCTGGAGACATTATTTGTACGGTACAAAATGTGTGGTTTTCACTGACCACAAAAGTCTTCAGCATATCTTCAACCAGAAAGAACTCAACATGAGACAGCGACGTTGGGTTGAGCTTCTAAACGACTATGATTGCGAAATTCGCTACCATCCTGGTAAGGAGAATGTCGTAGCTGATGCATTGAGTCGTAAGGAACATACTAAGCTTCATTGTGTACGTGTTCAATCTGTTATTCAAGCTCGATCTGATATTCAAGCCCGCATTTCTCAGGCTCAACAATCTTGTGTTTCACAAGGTTTGATGGATAAGGAATTTCCTTATCACATAACGCCTGCTCTGGAACTGAAGGACAATGGATCATATTACTTCATGGACCGTTTGTGGGTCCCAAGCCAGGATGATATTCGTACCTTGCTCATGGATGAAGCCCATAAGTCTCGTTATTCTATTCATCCGGGCTCAGATAAAATGTATAAGGATCTTCGTATTCGCTATTGGTGGCCTGGTATGAAGAAAGACATTGCCTTATACGTGTCAAAATGCCTTACTTGTCTTAAGGTTAAGGCTGAACATCAACGTCCTTCTGGTTTATTGGTGCAACCAGAGATCCCAGTTTGGAAATGGGAAAACATTACTATGGATCTTGTTACCAAACTTCCACGCACTAAGAAAGGTCATGATGCCATCTGGGTAGTTGTTGATCGTCTTACAAAGTCAGCACATTTCTTGCCAATCCGTGAGGATTTTCCTGCTGACAGACTTGCTCAAATCTATGTGGATGAAATTGTAGCTCGACATGGTGTTCCTTTGAACATCATTTCTGACAGAGATGCTCGTTTCACTTCTCATTTTTGGAGAACCATGCAATCTGCTATGGGGACCCAACTTAATCTGAGCACAGCTTATCATCCGCAAACGGATGGTCAATCTGAGAGAACAATCCAGACTCTGGAGGATATGCTAAGAGCTTGTGTGATCGATTTTGGTGGTAGCTGGGATTCACATCTTAAATTGATTGAATTCTCCTATAACAACAGTTATCACACCAGCGTCAAAATGGCTCCTTTTGAGGCTCTCTATGGTCGAAAATGTCGTTCACCAGTCTGCTGGAATGAGATTGGCGAGGCTCAACTTACTGGACCTGCCCTCATTTTAGAGACAACTGACAAGGTCAAGAAAGTTCGTGATAACCTTCAGGCAGCTCAGAGCCGTCAGAAGATTTACGCGGATCCAAAACGCAAACCCTTGGAATTTCAAGTCGGTGATCGAGTATTACTTAAGGTCTCACCTTGGAAAGGTGTGATCAGATTTGGAAAGAAAGGAAAACTTGCACCTAGGTACGTTGGACCATTCAAGATCGTCAAAAGAATCGGAAAGGTAGCCTACAGACTTGAGTTACCTCCTGAACTGGGAAATGTTCATCCAACTTTTCACGTGTCCAATCTTAAGAAGTGTACAGCTGATGAGAATTTCTCCATACCGCTTGACGAAATTCGTGTTGGCATAACACTGAAATTTGTTGAGAAACCAGTGGAAATCATGGAACGTGAAGTCAAGTGGCTTAAACGCAAGCGCATTCCTTTGGTCAAAGTTCGCTGGGAAGCTAAACGTGGACCCGAGTTTACTTGGGAACGCGAAGATCAAATGAAGGCGAAATATCCACATCTTTTTCCACGAGTTTCCTCTAAATAAATTTCGGGACGAAATTTCCACAAGTAGGGGAGACTGTAACAATTGTGCTTGTAATCACTATGAACAGTTCCGTTATCAATAAAACAATGTTATTTGATCACAATGTTTGTTTTGTTATGTTTTACATTTTTCATGTTTTGACTTTTATCCAATTCCAAACTCTATATCATTTTCTGGAGAGTTATACGCAAACTAGTGCGTAAACGTACTCAGTTTAATGCGAAAAATACTCCGGAACAGCAACATATACTCAACATACCTTAAATAACCCTTACATAACTTAGAAATAAGTTTTGAAGGCTTTGGTATGGCAAAAACAAGTTAATTCGCTTACAGGGTCTAAACTTGACAAACTACGAAAGTATGCCAATCTGAACTGTAACGAACATTCCGGAACATGACCATAAGTTAAACACACCTTAAATATCCTTTACATAGCTTAGAAATAGGCTTTGAGGGGTTTGGTGTGCTAAAATAAACTTTTGGGTCATTCAGGGACTAAAAGTGTAAAAAAATTGCACAAGTTTGCATTTTCGCGCATAACTTACGTTCTGAATACATCCGGACATCCAAAAATTTATGTAAGCATGACTATATTATATTTTAGTGTTCGCCATAAGAAAAATCCATTCGTCGCGTCATTTGGATCATTTTTCGCGCTTGTGCGCATTCCGTCGTAATTAAGCGAACATCGCGTTCGTACGACTAAACGAACTGACATCAGACATATTTTTTAACATGTTTCATGTCCACAATGTTTAGGCAACATTTTAGGGCCTTAAAGTTGGCTTTACGGCCCTTAGAAGTGTCGGAAATGGCTTAAATACGCAACAGGGACCAAAACTGCCATTTTTGAAAGTATGTGCAGATCAGACAGGCCCAGGCGGCCCGCCTGAGTTTTGGCAGATCCTGATGCGGGCCGCATGGCCCCTTCAGAACGCCCAAAGGTCAAGTTTCAGCTGTTTAATGCGTTTTAACCCCTTCCAAAGGCCAAATGACACTTGTCAAACTCCTATGGTGTCCATTTTTAGCCACCACAACTTTGTGACAAGTGTACGGCTCGGATCGTGGCACGATATTCAAGAAACGATCCTAACGGCTCTACTTTTCCTATAAATACCCACCCCCTATTTCTTCAAAACCCACAAATCTGATCATTTGGGCTCTAAGTTGGAACCTTCGTTTCATACCTGAGTTACTTGGATCGGGATTAGCATTCGGGGACCCCGAGTAGGTATTCTTTCGTTCTTTTAATCGCTTTCGAGTCTGAAAGTCAAACTTTGTTTGACTTTCTGCATTGACCAGTTTATGGTCGATGCGAAGTTCGTTTGAACTTCATAACGTGAGCGTGATCACGATGGTTATAGTCCCTAGTGACTATACCTACTGATTACCATGTTATCTAGGCTCAGTGACGAGCCGTAGTTTCGGTCAGAATACGTATTCTTGCGTATTTTGTAACCAAACTACTTATGGGTATCAAAACCGTTTGTTTTGATACCAAACCTGTTTTCTAAACTTAGTTAAGCATGTTTTAACATGCTTAGCTCGTCACTTTTAGTTTAGTGCTTAGATAGGTTCGTAAGGTAAGCGATCTAAACAATCGCTTATACTTTCGAACCCGACCCGTTTGGTCGATCATTAGGATCCGACCAAGCACATTAGGTGACCATAGTATATAGGGAATAACCTTACGAGGTTATACCTTATGGTCGCTTCGTTTAAGTAGTTGTATGATAGGTAGTTTATATGCCTTAGGTAAATTTCCAAAATACCCCTTTGATGCCAAAATTCATTTTAAACATATGTAACATAACTTTTGACATCTAAACTGATTTGAAAATCATATTAGACATGTTAAGGCATATATTACTTGTCATAGGACTAGTTAGGCGGTCCGAACGCGTTTCACGCGAACGACGCGTTAAAGTAGCATAAGCTACCTAAACGGGTCGTAATGGGTCACAAGCACTTAGGATAGGTTTCATTTAGTATGTAGGCTTTGTTAAACCAAATGACACGAGTCTCTACACTCGTTTGGTTTACGAAACCTCATTCTATCCAATCATCCGATTAAGGTCCGGTTATTAACATAGTTACCTATATTAGGTGCCGTTTGATTCTGAGATCTCTAGCATTACTTGGTGATTATCTTTAGACATCTGAGCAATCTTAAGTGAGTACATAGACCCCTCTTTTACTGTTTTCCAAACGTTTTGGGGTGAAACACATGTGCCTACTTGTTACTTTCATGCTTTCATGTTTTCACATCATATACATGCTATGTTCGTTAGTACATTATAGTACATGATTTTATGACATTTCATGCTAGGTGTGCCCAATTTTGTGCATTACTTAGTACATTGTTTTACATGACATTTCACGCTATGTATGTTCATTTGATTACATACTTAGTGCATTGTTTTCACATGCTTACAATTCTGGTATGACATTTGGTTTGTTTACATGGGACAATACATTCATTAACATTAGCTACGCCGTTCGTTAGTAGGTAGTGGTACCATAGGAATTGACAACTCCCGTTCCGGACATCCCAGGGAAAGGGGACAGAAAGGAATGACCGAATTCGATGATATAAGACAGATAGACCTTTAATTTGTTTAAAGGGTTTATCACCACAGTCACAAGGCTTGGATGTATGCATTTTTACAATACCGCATAGATGTTCATATTAAATAGTTGCATGCATTTACACAAAACATAGCTTTGATTTGAACCAAGTTTTACTTCAATACTTTGTTTTTGTACATATGGTTTAGTTGAGACATTTCACTTGCCATACATGACATTTTGACATAGACATTTGACATGGATATTTGACATAGACATTTGACATGGATATTTGACATAGACATTTGACATGGACATTTGACATAGACATTTTGACATGATTTACATCTTGACATAAACACTTTGACATATTATTCAATACATTTGACAATTGGTTTAAACCTAGACTTCTTACATTGGTTGGTTTGGTTTGATTAAGTGATTAAGTAACGATGCGTGTGTAATATAATACAAGCATGGTGGATACGCCGCTGGTACTTCCTATATATAAGTGTTTGTATGGTATTACATGTCGTAACGTTATTTGAATCATTTCAATATTGAGACATAGAACATTTTATATAAATAACATATTTTTCACAAGACATTGAATTACAAACAACTTATCTTATACAAACACATTTTTACATGGTCATTTATTTAACCTGACATTTACTTATACATATCCTCTGATCTTATTGTTTTCAAATGATTTACAAGACAAAGCAAATTACAAGGTTCATGACTAAACATTTTCTTAAACATAAGTCATGAATCCTATTTTTACAAACCTATGTATCTCACAGGCATTTTTATGCTGACGTACCTATTTTCACATGTGTTTTCAGGAGCTTTTCCGTAGGATGTTGATCATGATACTAGGGCGGACCTGTGCCTTAGAGACTTTAAAAGAAGATAGACTATGTTTAATTATGTTCTGAACTCCTTAATTCCTGTTTAAGACACTGTAACACTCTTGTTTAATAAATAAATAAAACTTTGTATGCCATGGTTATGAGACAATTAATTCTGTTACGACACGCCCCGACGTTTCCTCCACGTTTTGTATGTTACACGTGGTCGGGGTGTGACAACACGAGCCCAAAATCTCTTCCTCGAACTCCTTTGGGTCGTATCCATCTATGAAATCTGCTAGAAAACACTCATCACCATAAACATTAGCACCGTTAGTAAAAACATTTAATCTCATTTTTCTATTACCGAATGTCATGTCGACCGTACCATATCGACAATCAATAACGGCGTGTGCGGTGTTCAAAAACGGCCAACCCAAAATAACATTTTGTTGTTGAATTGGGTCCGTGGATGAGTAATCTAACACAAGAAAATCCACGGGATAGTAAAATTCATCAACTTTAACTATCACATCCCGCACAATACCCTGAGGAAGTTTATGAGACAAATCGGCTAATACCACCATTGTCTCGACCCGTTTCAATGGACCAAAATCGTATTAGTCATATAACCCCCCCGGTAAGATACTTACTCCGGCTCCAAGATCTAGTAACGCCCTTGCAGTTTGAAAATTTCCAACTTGAATGTTTATAAGAGGCGTTCCCGGATCTTGTAGCTTAGGAGTAAGATCTCCTTTCAAAACCGCGCTTACCCGCTCCGTCAAGTCAACCAATTAGTGTAGTGCTTGTTTAGGGTAGTAAGTCAAGCGGTCTAGACAACCGCTTAGACTTTCAAACCCGACCCGTTCGGTCGATCTTTAGGATCCGACCAAGCATATTATGTGACCATAGTTGTATAGGGAATAACCTTCCGAGGTTATACCTTATGGTCACTTAGTTTAATTAGTTGTATGATAGGTAGTTTATATGCCTTAGGAAAATGACCAAAATGCGCTTTTCATACATAATTTGTATTTAAACATGTTTAGGCATATAATACTTGTCATAGGACTAGTTAGGCGTCTCGAACGCGCTTTTGCGCAAATGACGCGTTAAAGTATCATAAGCTACCTTAATGGGTCGTAACAGGTCGAAAGCACTTAGGATAGGTTCCGATTTAGAATATAGGCTTTGTTAAACCATATCACATGAGTTCCAATACTCATTTGGTTTACAAAACCTCATTCTATCCGATCTCCTGATTAGGTGTCGATTTATTAACTAGCGATCTGATTACTAGGTACTACTTGATTTCCTTGGTTTGCCTGAGCTTCGTTAAGTTCGTTAGATCGAGGATACTTTCCAAATCAAAGTGAGTACATAGTTCCCCTATTTTACTGTTTTCAATTGTTTTGGGGTGATTCATATGTGTTAAACGATTTCAATACTTGAACGATGATTTCAAAAACGAATACTATGGTTTATATTAAACAAATAACGATTTCGATAATGTGAACGAACTTGTTGGACGTATTTACATAACGAATGACATTCATTAGCTTTGGCCAAGCCGACCAGTATTAGGTTATTGTACCATAGGATCTGACAAATCCCGTTATCGGACTGCACCCATGGTTACGTATGGGGGTTATGTGGGTAACGACTGAACCTGTTAATTGTTAACCTACCCTTTGGTGGTTTGTTAATACGAGTTGAACGATGGACGAGTTACGAAGGTTTGAATGTATTCCACGAGACGACCAAAAGTACTTTTCAGAATTAAAACGAGAACGATTTGAACGAGAACGATTGAACGATTTTAAACGAGTGAAACGATTGAACGATTTTGAACAATTGGAAACGATTGAACGATTTAAACAATTTAAACAAGTTAAACGAATTGAACGAACGATTGGTTTTTGGTTAGTGTTTAGATAGCGGGACGTGTGTAATGTGATAAAAGCATGGTAGATACGCTGCTGGTACTTCTTATATATAAGTGTTTTTATCATATTACATTCCGTGGCGTTATTTAGATCACTTGGACGAACGATTTTAAACAATGTCACACAAACGATGTTTACGAAACGATATAAACCATACGAGTTTTATTACGAGAACGATTTACGATTTGGTTTACATAAACAAATGTTTTGGGGTTAAGATTCATGGCAACGAGATTTTACAAACTATAACCAATCTGTTTTGACTTGGTTATTCATTTTACAATACAAACATTTTACAAACAAGGTTTCCTAATATCAATTAACGAAGTTGTACGAGTTATTTCAACATATAAACGAGCCATGAATCTGACACTTACACAAAACCTATGTGCTCGCCGACATTTCTTTGCTGACTTTATTTTCACATATGTTTCAGGTGGTGATTGATGATGTTGATTACGAATAGGATGCATGCTCACTTAGGACTGGACGAGGCCTTAGTGACTTAATAACGATGATAGACTATGTTTAACTTGTTTGTTTTGTTTTAAGACAATGTTTAATTTTAAATAATTCAATAAAACGAAACTTTTGAATCCATGGTTGTGAAACAATAATTCTGTCGCTCCACTCCCTGACGTTTCCGCCGAGGTTTCGTTGTTTTACGCGGTCGGGGTGTGACAGAAGAAACCACAAGGGCCAACGGTGTAATTTTTTCATATGTAATTAAATTAAGGGATTGGGGAAATATGTCATATGACTTATTTAGGAAGGGGAAATATGTAACTAAAAAGGCGCTCGGTTCGGATCGGTTCGGCTTGAAGCGAACCGAGCATGAGCAAAGGTCCGCCCAGTTCGGTTCGGCTCGGTTGGCTCGAATTATTTTTTAATATATATATATATATTAATAAAATAACTAGAGGCGCATATTAACAATGTTTGATCCAAGATCTAACTAGAGCCCATTTAATTATAGAATTAAAGGCCAATACAAATAGTCCATTGTCTAATAATTCGGAGTAATCAGTTGAGTCAAAATACCGAAATGTGAAGCGTCGATCGATACTCAAGTGTCAACCCGCCATTCAATTCAGAAGTACCTAATCGTAATTGAAACCCCGCATCAACCATCATTATTCAAATTCTCTTTCGTCAAGACGCCAACTCTCTAAGGTTTTGCTTCAATCGGTTCATTCGATTTCAAACTTCTCACAGATCAAAGGTCTGCTTCAATCGATCGATAATTCATCTTTCCGCTCATATGATCTCGGTTGAACCAGTTGAGTGTTTTTTTCTATTCCTTGTTATTTCGTAAATTTATACTTGTGTTTTAATTGGACGAAACCTTAGGGACGAAAAATACACTTTACTCTAAAAACTAACAACCCCATCATTACTTTTCTATTTGTTATGTGGCGCTCGATACTCGCTTGAGGTTCGTTAAATACTCGGGTCGAAAGCGCTCGTTCGACTTTGGCTCGGTTGATAAAACGCTCAGTACGGTTCGATTCGGTTTGTAAACGAACTGAGCACGAGCAAAGGTCCGATCAATTCGATTCGATTCGTGAAGAGTACTGATCGAGAATGAACTATTTTAACTACACAATATGCTTTGTTACAAGTCTTTGGTAGTTGTTTCGCCAAGGAACATTAACTTTTAGAAAAGCACAACACTTGTGGGCACAAAGATACGCCAGGTGTCAAGATAATTTGAGACCTGTTTTTAATGGATGTAGGTGGTGGTTTATAAATTTCTTGTTTGTTGTCGACAAATTCACAAAAAAATAATTATTTGAGATGAATTATGAGAAATTCAAACGTCAGCAATTACTTATTTTTTTAATGTTACTGCCATAGATGCAACTAAACATTTTCTTTTAAGTAGGTCTCAATTTATATACTTTTTTTAACGGAGAACGAATAAAACTCCGCTAACCTAACCGGAGTAACCTAATGGCAACAAGAGACTTCATACGTCCGCGATCGCAAGCAACGTTGGGTAGCCCAAGCCCATTATCTCTCGTTCCGCGGAAAATGCGCCACCCAAAGACCCACTACGGTAAAACCCGGTTAAAATTGAAAGTGAACTTGAGTCCGGTGGCTTTAAACCTGACTCTTCACTCCCTTTCCAATGCCAGTTGAGGTATATCTCATTAGGTCTTAATTTCTATACTAATCTACAATACATCATCTTCTTTCCCTATTAATATGTAAGCACTTAACACTTCATCAATACTCTATCATGGGGTGAGAGTTTGGGTCCTACGACAAATCTTTTTAAAAATAAATAAATAAATCTTTAAAGATATGGGTTCAAACCTGGATACAAACAACAATACTTAAAAAAAATTGAACAATATTTATGATATCCATGGTTGGTGTCATATTAATCTTTCGGCACCCATTAATTATTGGTCCTCTAACGAGGGTGTGACACATAACCCAAACTTAGTCAAGATGATGATATTGACAAGACTCATGTTCATCAACCACTAAAATTATGTGTTTAAATAAAGAAACGTTTCAAAAAATACACTATTAAACAAACTAGCATCACAAACACATCAACAAAAACATAAGAAAACACTCCTCTCATCGGCAACTATCCACAGAAATCCAACAGATCTCGACGTAACAAAAAGAATTGAAGATGTAAATTAAATAAAAGGGTCGGTAATCTAAGAAAATAAATTTTAAAAATATTTTGTTGCATCAGCAATCAACAAACAAATTTTATCACGAATGAGCATTACTTGAAAACATAATGGATTCACTTAAAAACTATACAGAAAATCATAAAAATTCCAATCAACCGAAGCTGTAAAAAGTCGCTTACAAGACAACAACAAGCTGCACTGAGTCCACCATTTTTCACAACCTCCGGCGAGCAAAAAACCCACAAAAACAATCCTTGATCTTCCAAAAGCAACACCGGTCATCTGTATCAGGCTCCGAACTCAGCGGCTGAAGGTACGCCCAAGCCGCATGCTGCAACAAAGGATCCTTGATGGGAATCTCCCGCCAACTATCTATCTGTTTGAAGTTGGTCGGAGAATCCACTGGCGACGGCAGAGATGCTGACCGGAGAATGTCTTTGAGGCTTGTGTAGGATGTGAGGGAGTCGATGGAAATCATCTCAATATCAGTATCTCCAGAAGAAAAGGAGCCTTTATCACTCAAAAAGATGTTCGTTTGGCTGTTGCTGTTTTTAAGGTTAATTAGTTGAGATTCCATTATATTCCTGGGATGATTCGAATCTCAGATGAAGTAAATCTATACTTTGAATATTATGGATTGGATATATAGGAATTTCTGTTGGAGTAGGAGGAGGGGAATTGAAGTAGGGAGTGTGGTTTATATGCTATAAAAGATCAGTTACTATCGAACGATCTAAAAAAAAGTCAACATACAAAAAGTACGTTGGAATTATAATTATTTGATTTTTAATATATAATTGCTTTATGATTTATGATTTATGATGAACCCGCGCGATGCGAAGGGGGCGACAATTTGTATTGCGGCACTCCTTTCTAGTAGTTTTCTTATTCGTATAATATTTATGATAACATTATTGTAGTGAATACTAGGTTAGAACCCTGTGTATTACACATGTTTAATAAATGTAATTTTATATATTAAATAAAAAATAATATATATTTAAAACATCATTTATTACACGTGTTGAGCAAATATAATTTTATATATTAAATAAAAAAATATATCTTTAAGAAACTCGTGTATTGTACAGGTTGAATAAATGAAAGTTAATATACCAAACAATAAAAAAGTTATTTAAAAAAAAAAACCCTGTGTATTCACGGGTGGAAGAAATGTAATTTTATATACTAAATAATAAAAAAAGTTATGTTTAAAAAAACTCCTTGTATTGTATGGGTTGAATAAATCTAATTTTATATAACAAATAATAAAAAAAATATTATATCTTTAAAAAACTTGTGTATTACACGGGTTTATCTATGGTTAAAAAATGAGCCCCCAACGACTCTTTTCTAACCCTTTTGGCCCCTAACACTAATCTCATCCATTTACTTTTAGGGGCCAAAAAGGTTAGGAAAAAAGACGTTGGGGGTCAAAAGGGTTAAAAAAAGACATTAGGGGCTTAGATATTAAAACAATTATTTTTTTGCTAAAAGGGTAAAAGTGATATAAGCACAAGGGCCAAAATCGTAATTTACTCTTAATTTTAATATAACTTTGGATAAATTATTATGATGTTAATATTTAGATGAGTAAATTACGATTTTCTCACATGTGTTTATATTACTTTTACCCTTTTAGCCCAAAAAAAAAATTTAACATCTGAACCCCCAACGTCTTTTTTCTAAGTCTTTTGGCCCTTAACACTAACCACATCTATTAAATATTAGGGGCTAAAAGGGTTAAAAAAAAAAAAAAGACGTCAGGGAGCAAAAGGGTTAGAAAAAAAGATGTTAGGTGCTCAGATGTTTAAAAATTCTTTTTTGTGCTAAAAGGATAAAATTGATATAACCATAGGGGGTAAAAATCGTAATTTATTCTATTTAGATTGTTTATATGTTTTAGATGTAGTTTTAATATAATAATTGCTTATATTTAATGTGGTTAGATGTCATATATTAATTGGATTTTAAAAAAAGTAAATGATAATAAAAGAATACATAATCCCTGATTATGTAATATTTTTGGATAATGTAATTTTTAGATAAGAAATAAAATACTAATATTAAATATTTATTTATGTCAGATTTAGAGTTGAAAGATTTATATTAATTTAATTAATATTTAATAATTTAAAATAAATAAGAATTATCTACAATTAAAGATGGTCTAGAATAATGACAAGTGTCCCCTTATTAGTTTCTTTTATTATATAGTATTTTTTTTTTTTTTTTTTTTTTTGAACATAAACTTTCATTAAACACCGGCTAGCACTCAAAAACAAGAGCCGCCAAAAACTATACACACATATACAATGGATAAGTGGCCCAATCTTTCCATACAATACTTTTAAATTTCGATCTATGTTTCAACCATAAAAAAGCCTTCGATTTCACCTCCGCCACCACATCCATAACCTTGTTGGAGTTGTTTTGAAACACCTTTGCATTCCTTGTGTGCCAAATAACCCAAGTAGTGATCATAACAATACCTCTAATAATTTTTTTCCTCCATTTCCCAGCATGAACATTCTTGTATAGCATCAACAAATCCTCATAATCATAAGCATAAAAAGGATCCAGCTTACACCATTTGCAAATTATACTCCATACCCCATAAGAGAAGCCACATCCAACCATTAAATGCTTAACATCTTCACTATCACAGCTGCACAAGGGGCATAATAACTCCGGAATATTGATTCTTCTTTTCGCCAAAGCCACCCGAGTTGGTAACCGGTCTCGCGCCGCCCTCCAAGCAAAAAGATTAACTTTTATAGGCACCCACCCTTCCCATTTTACTAGCGCAACTTGAGTCCCATTCGTGCCATGTTTTATTAATTTCTTAAACTCCTTGACAGTGAACATACCATCAGACCCACCGTCCCAAACCCATTTATCATTCGACCCACTCAGGTTGTGACCCGAAATCAATCGCTCCAAGTCTTGGTATTCCGAGAGTTCCTCCACTGTCCTTGGTTGTCTACTCCATCTACCAGTAAACGTTAACCCACCCGAGCCATGATCCACTCGCTCCCTAACCTTGCATCTTTTATTTTTGTCCAGCTTATACAAACTCGGCCACCGGTTCTTTAATATAGTATCGCCCAACCAAAGATCAAACCAGAAACGTAGCTGATCCCCATTCCCCACCACTCCCCGAATCAATTGATGTACCGTCTTATCATTTACCCGCGTCGACTCCAAAACTTTAACAATTGCCTTCCAGCACCCCTGAATAGAGCTTTTAATCGGTAAAAAGCTCCAAAAACCCCTCCCACCATGGATCTCTTCGATAATATTTCTCCATATCGACCCGCTCTCCGCTTTGAATCTCCAAGCCCATTTAGCAAGAAGAGCCAAATTAACCTCCGATAATCTCGATATACCCAACCCCCCTTGCTTCTTGGGAGTAGTTATCACCTCCCACGACACCCAATGTACTTTCTTAGCTTCATCCGTTCCGGACCAAAGGAAGTTTCTCATCAATCTTTCCATAGTCTCTAACACATTCACCGGAGCTTTATATAAAGATAGATAATAAATAGGAAGGCTCGATAATACCGCTTTAATAAGAGTTAACCTTCCCCCCATTGACAATGTTTTCGCCTTCCAAGATGATAGCCGACTTTGTATCGTCTCAATAACCGGATTCCAGTGGCAAGACCGATTCATATTAGCCCCAACCCGAATCCCCAAATAATCAAAAGGAAGAACACCCACTCTACACCCAATAACCTCCGCCATGCCCTCCACTTCGCTATCACCTAAACCAACCCCATACAAATAAGATTTCTGGATGTTGATTTTCAAACCCGAACACAAATGGAAAACCCGAAGCACTCTTGCAACACTTTCCATATTCTCCTTAGACCATTCGCCCACTAATAAGGCGTCATCTGCATAAAATAAGTGTGATATGGTCTTGGCGTCACTACCAATCCGTATTCCCTTTATCTCACCCAACTCCACCGCTTTATCAATCATACAGTGAAGGACTTCCATAACTACCACAAAGAGGAATGGGGATAATGGGTCTTACACATATATGTAAAGTTTTGTTTTTTGTATAAAAATTAATAATCAAAAGACAAAAAATAAAAGATAAGTTGTTATAATTGTAAAGTATGTTTATTTTATTGGTTAAACTAGGTTATAATCCCGTGTATTACACACGTTGAATAAATAAATTTTATATACTAAATAATAAAAAATATATCTTTAAAAACTTTCTTTATTGCACGGGTTGAATAAATATAATTTTATATATTAAATAATAAAAAATTATATCTATAAGAACAGTATTCTACGGGTTGAATAAATGTAATTTTATATACCGAATAAAAAAGTTATGTATTTAAAACCACGTGTATTACACGAGTTGAATAAATGTAATATTGTTTACCAAATAATAAAATAATACATCTTTAAAAAACCTCATTTATTACACGGGTTGAATAAATGTAATTTTATATACCAAATAATAAAAAATTACATCTTTAAAAATATTTTTATTACACGGTTTGAATAAATGTAATTTTCTGTACTAAATAATAAAAAAATATATATATCCTTAAAAAACTTCGTGTATTGTACGAATTGAATAAATCTAATTTTATACATCAAATAATAAAAAGTTATATCTTAAAAACCTCATATATTACATGGGTCGAGTAAATGTAATTTTGTATAGTGAAAATAAAAATATTTAATATATTAACACAAAGTTTGGTTTTCGTGATAAAAAATAGATAATTCTGTTGTTGCAAAATTTGTTAACGAAGTCTCAATAAATTTAACCCTTTATTTAAAACTCCGTAAATATATAAATGATAAATAATATTAGTTAATTTTATTTTAAGTTTCGTAAAACCTGTTTGATACCAAACTAAACAAAATGTTCAAATATATAGTTAAGATCGAATTAGATAATTAAGTTTGAATTTGAAGTAAATAGATAAATATAAAAGTAATAATTAATTCAAATAAATAATAGAGTAAATTACGATTTTGGCCCTCGTCGTTATATCACTTTTACCCTTTTGGCCCAAAAAAGAATTTTTTAACATCCAAGCCCCCAACGTCTTTTTTTCTAACCTTTTTAGCCCCTAATATTTTTTTTCTAACCCTTTTGGCCCTTAACATTTAATGGATGAGATTAGTGTTAGGGGCCAAAACGGTTAGAAAAGAAGACGTTGAGGACTCAGATGTTAAAAATAACATTTAATGGATGGGGTTAGTGGGTACACCACGATCCAATACGTGGATCGTGGCTACCCTAACGATTTAGGTAACTATGAAACATACATACATACATACATACATACATTTAAGTGTGTGTATATAGAGTAGTTATCTCAATGGCTTTTGTTTAAAAACAAGAAAAATAAATTGATTTTCTATCTTCGTTTTCATTTTTGTTTAGAAAAGCCATGATTTAATTATAAAAATAGTATTTTTCTTACTTGTGTTTTAAATTATAACAACATGGTTATATTGTTCGATTATATTTAGTTTTAAACTATTGAATTTATAATTTACTCTAAATTTTTTTTTGAACGGCAAATTTGGATCACTGACGGACCACTGGAGTATCATCGTGCCACCAGCGGAACCACCCGATCCTATCCATCTCCACTAGGCATAATGCCTATACACCAATTCAGGAGAAAACCCAATAAATATGGGAAAACCCCCTTGTGGGAATCGAACCCAGGACCTATTAGTCCAAAGTCTTATCCCACCCCCAAGATACCACTAGGCTATAAAGCCATGGGTTCTAATTCATATTATAAATGAGTAGAAGATTAAACTAAATAATAATTATCCATAAGATATTAAACTAAATAATATTTAGTAGAAGGGTTATCTATAATTAATTAGAAAAGATTAAATTAAAATAATAATTGTCTATAAGAGATGCCCTAATATGATGACAAGTGTCCCCAAAATGTTTTCTTTTATTATATAGTATAGATATAGATTATAAAGTATGATTTTATTCTTTAGAGTTCATAACTTTTTTTTAAATATCCACACAGTACTCATCTAATAAACTTTAAGTTTAAAATTTTCGGTTTTAGAAAAATAAAAATAAAAGTATTTGACTCGTAAGTACATTTTAGACCTTTAACTTAAATTGTTAAATTTCTTTTTTATAGAAATAAAAAATAGTATTTGACACGTAAGTACGTTTTAGACCTTTAACTTAAATTGTTAAATTTCGTTTTTTATAGATATAAAAAATTTATATTTTTTAAAATTTCAAGACTATGTTTATAAAAAAATAGGATGTTAAGAGTTTATATCTTTATTAACTTTATATCATACTAAGTTTAGATTTTTAGTCCCTAACTAATCTTATCTATATGAGTCTACTTTTAACTTACAATCACTAAAAATATGCAATACAATCTACTATGTATCTAGTTAAGTTGGTAAAGAATTCTTTTGACACTGACTAATATTATCTATAACAATATAGTTGAACTTATAATTTCTAAAAATTCACAACACAATTTAGTATTTATCTAGTAAAGATTGTAAATTCTAGAGTATTTTATTTATATTGCTTGTTACAAAAAATGTTTGTAAAAGAATTATTTTTTATAAAAACAAAATGTTTTGTTTATAAATAAAGTAAAAAACTGTTTTACAGATGTAAAGCTTCGTTTTTTAATAAAAAATATTAATCAAATGACAAAAAATAAAAGATAAGTTGTTATAGTTGTAAAGCAATTTTATTTTGTTGGTTATATGAAAAAGTTTATAATTTTATTATTTAAAGTTTATAACTTTTTTTAAATATCCATATGGTACTCATCCAATAAACTTTAAGTTAAAATTTTTGTTTTTATAAAAATAAAAAAGTAGTAGTTGACTCGTAAGTACGTTTTACACATTTAACTTTAATTGTTAAATTTCGTTTTTATATATATAAAAAAATTATGTTTTTATAAAAATTGAAAACATTTTTATAAAAAAAGGATGTTAAAAGTTTATATATTTATTAACTTTGTATCATAGTAATTCAGTTTTTTAGTTTAGCTTTAAAGTTTATTACTTTATTATTTTTTAATTAATAAATACAAATTATTAGATTAATATCCAAAAATAACTGCAGTATTTTAAAATTTCAGCTTGACTATATCTAACTGTAATATCTATTTATTGCAACTTTAGCATATTAATTTATATAAGTTCACTTGACTTGTAAATTTAGGATACTAACTGTTGATACAACAAATATAAGACCAACGGTGGTAGCTTGGCTGGCTAGGCAGAAGGGTTGAAGGGTTCAACCTTGCCTAACGCAGGTCGTGGGGTCCCCCCACGTTTGCGAGACGTGGAAGGAGGTTTGCTAGTTTATTATTGTTCTTTGCTATAGATCCTCCTCTGATTTGTGCTCAGATTCGGAAGTGAAAGCAAAGGGAATGTGTGTGTTGGATGTGAAAGGGAATGACTTGTGCGAGACAAGCATTCGATGTGAATGACCAGAGATAGAGGAATCAGAGCTGGTCCAGATGTCTCCCTGAAGTAAATGAAGTGTCATTTTATAAGGGAAGGCATCTCCCGAAGTGGAATGGCTTTGACTAGCAACCTCGCTTGCAGTGGAGGGTTTCCCCTTTTGGGGGTTGAAGGCTTTAGTCCCCCGGATAATAGCGTGCACCGTGCAGACCTGCAATGCCTTTGCGGCTGTGGGTTGGTGAAGCAATCTTCAGATGTGACTTGGCTACTGTTACCGTGCTGCTTTTTCCTTCCACAGCTTTTTAAGCCTTGAACCAATTAACCATTTAAGCGTTTACGTAATTAGCCATTTTATTTAGTCTTGGGCTACCCCCGTCATCAGCCCCCCAAGTCAGAGGTTTTTGGGTGATGAGCTAAAGACTTCTGACTTTTATGCACGTATTTTATTGCCTGAAGGTTTCGAGGGTTCGTTGCTTGAAGGCTTGAAAGGTTGAGGGCAGTTAATGTTTTGAAATTCAAATAACTGACAGTTGATTTGATTGATGTGTGGCAGTTGATAGGGTGGCGGTTTTCGCAGGAGTTACTGTTTTGCCATTATTACCCCTATTCTAGGCTTATATTTATTTTGTATCTTCAATCTTTATCCATTTGTTTCATAATCTTTTCCAAGTGCCTACCATTTTCTCTCCTTTCTTGAGGTTAGTTCTGGTTTCCTTTTCATCTTGCATTTTCCGTTCAAAAAAAAAAAAAAAAAAAAAAAAAAAGGGTGCTCGTAAGGATTTAGCAAAATCTTTTTCCCGGTTAACACAAGAGGAGATAGATTTATTTTGTATGGAATATGGTATTGATAGGAAATTTAACCCCACTGCCCCTGCTTGTGATATTTCCGTTGATAAACCGCCTTCTGGTTCGATTGCCCTCTATTGTAGTCATTTTGAGTTCTCGAACCTTCGATATCCGTTTTCGTTTTTTGTTTTGAACTTGTTGGAGTATTATAGGGTTTCTTTTGGGCAAGTTCATCCAAAGGGGATGGCTAGGGTTTTGCATTTTGAGGTTTTGTGTCGTGCTCTAGGGTATGATCCTTCCCTTTTGCTCTTTCGCCGGTTTTTTCGCTTGGCGAAGAATGGCGATTGGTTTACATTTGAAACAACCAAGGTTGATACCTGCCTTATTACATCGATGGTTACCACACTTGGGGCTTGGAAAGATCGCTTTTTCTGGGTTTCCGATACTATCATTCCCTTCAAAATGGTGTGGAGGAATCCGGATGCTGTTCTCAATGCTCCGGAACCTTCCGAGTCTGAATTGAATGCTGTTTTTCTTAATGCCATCCGGGACTGCCCTTCTAGGGTTCGTCCCTTTCCTGAACACTTACTTGTTCTATTAGGGGTTAGTAAAATTTGGGGGAATGTTGATCGGGATCCGGTTCTTATGAGGAGTGGAATTGGTATGCTTTTTCCTTTTTTGTCCTATTTATATTTTTCTTAGTCTATGAGTTATGTGTTGTTTGTTTTTTGCAGTCATGTCTGCGTTGGATTTTATTAAGAGCGACGATACTTCTGATGTTGTTTTTGAGGATGCTTCGTCGGTTCCTGGTGAGAATGTTGTGGTTAGGACTGTTGATCAAAGGTTTGAGGGTTCAGGTTATGTTAGTGCTGCTACTGCCAAAGGTTTTTCCAAGTCTAATGCCCCTAAATCTTCAACTCGCCGATCTTCTCGTCGGTTGTTGAAGGCTGGTCCTCAATCCACTTCTACTGGACCGGTGGAGTTGAGTGATGACATTGAAGTTTCGGAGGATCAAGGTGTTGAAGCGGGTGTGGAGAAGGATAAAGAATTGGTTGTTCATGGTAAAAAGGTTTCAAGCAAGAAGGTTGTTGTCACTCCTGTTCAGGAGTCCTCAAGCAAGAACGTTGAAGGGTTGGACCCGGAAGGGATTTATGTGCCTGCTTGGTCAGTGAAGAATGATGACAGTTTCAAAGATGTTGCTGTTTGTGAGGATGTTCTGAGTCACATTGCTCCTCCCTCAGTACACGAGACTATTGCTGGGATGGATGATGACCTGATGCTGTCCCGCATGATTTTGAGTACCTGCAACCTAGCTTCTATGCTTCCTCAAGGCATTGCCCGTTTTCGTCAGAGAATGCGGGAATATGAAGAATTCTCCAAGAAGAAGGATAAAATGAAATCCTCCATGGCTGGGATGAAGAAGGAGATAGCTGGTTTTGCCGAGAAGGAAGCAGCATGGGAGAAGAAGGTTAGTGATCTGAAAAAAACGCATGAGATTGAGATGGACGATTTGAAAAAGAGCTTCGAGGCCTCTAGGCTGAAACTTAGGGCTGACCGGGAAGCTTTGTTTGTTCAGCAGCAGGCTTTTGTTAAGGAGAAAGAAGGGTTGAAAGCTTCAGTTGCTCAGGCTACTGGGGATAACCAATGGCTCATAGAGCAAGGTTTTCACCAAGTGGTTACTTACCTATTGCACTCCAAAGAGTTTAACTCTGCTCTTGGTGACGTTTACACTAAGCTTCTTAACCTGGGGAAACACCAAGGCCTCATTGCTGGGTATAAACTTCATGAATCCGGTCATCCTTTGGAGAAGTCACCTCTGTTTCGTCCCGAGGCTTCTGACGTTTTTAAAGGCTCCGTTGAGCAAATGGAGAAGCTGACCTACCCCTACATCCATCAGGTTTCCACTTGTTTTGGTAAACCTCTTTCTGTATTGCAGGAATTGAAACCGGAGGGCCTAAATGAGAAGGTTTGTGCTGAGGTTTTGGGCTCTCTTTCGAGGAAGAGGTCCTATTCGGGGGATAGCGATGATACCCTTTCAGGTCAGCCGGATGTTCCTAAGGATGCAAGCTTGGAGGCTTCGGCGGTTGGTGGTGATGGAGGTGTGAAGGCTAAAAAGTTGAAGAAAACAAAGAAGGCCAAGGGCGAAGGTTCTGGAGTTTCCAAATCTGTTGATGCTTGATTCGTAGCTTTCTTAGCACTGAAAACAACTTATGTTTGTAATGTTAACTTGAACAATGTTAGGCTTGGTAGGAACCCCTAAGGTTCCTTTTGGTTATGTTGAAGGCCTGTATGGCCGTTGGACAATGATTAGATTTGCAAGTTACTAGGACTTGCCTTAACTTATGTTTGGAAGTCTTTTTAGGACTTTTTATGATATGATATTTTAACTATTTTTCTTTTATTATGGTTTTATGTTTGTGCCTCTTTAGTCAGGGCAGTTCGTTTGGTTTCTAACCGTTCAAGCCTTTGGCTGTCTGTTAATAGGTTGAAACCTTGAAGGTTTCGAGATATTGCCCGGGTGGCTTGAAGCCTTGAAGGCTTGTTGGTTTTGCGTCGAGGCTTGATTTGTGCCTTTGTGTTTTTTCCAATGGATTTTGTTCTTCTTTTTTTTTTTTGATTTGGTTTGTTCTCTTTTGTAACTTTGTCTTTGTCGGGTTTGTGTTGCCCTTATGTTTTTTATACCTAAAAGGGTTCAGTGCTGCAGACACTTAGCCTTGGCATTTTTAACAAGAAGAGATAACACCTATCCTTTTCACTATTTCTTTTGGTTTTTCTAGCCTCTTTGTAGACTGTATTTCTAAAACTTTGTGAACATTTGGTGTGGGCTGCTTATACCCGTCTATGAGACAATTTTATTTTTTCTTGACAAGTCTCATGGAGTTGTATTGATTTAGGAACTCACCCCTTATATAGGCTCATTCAACCCTTGAACCTATTGAGCGATGTGGCCTGGGAGCTCATCCCCTTACATGGCACTTGCCATGGAGTTTTTTGCTAGGTTCTCAACCTGATTTTAGGATAGAAAGACAAGTTTGATAAAAACAACTTCATTCATTAAAGCAATACTTGCTTTTTACAAAAGGTATTCATAATTCTGCTTGAGATACATTTTGATACAAACCAAACTTTCCGTTTAAACATGGAACCTTTTCAATGTTTTGCCGTTCCAATGCCTTGGAAGCCTTTTGCCTTCTGAATCAGCCAGCTTGTAGGATCCACCTTTGTGTGCTTCAAGGATGGTGTATGGACCCTCCCACTTTGGGCCAAGCTTTCCTTGATTTTCTTTTATGCTGGCTTCGTTGTTTCTGAGGACTAAGTCCCCTGGCTTGAAACGTTCGTTTTTGACTTTTTTGTTGTAGTAAGCTTCCATCTGTTGCTTGTATTTGGCTTCTTGAATTGCGGCTTGATCTCTTGCTTCTTCTAGGAGTTGTAAATTCAACATGGTCTCTTTTTGGTTTACTTCGGGATCCATGTTGACAATTCTTTGGGTTACAACTCCTATTTCGGCAGGGATCACAGCTTCGGATCCAAATACCAAGCTGTAAGGTGTTTTCTTATGGCTTGTTTTTTCCGTTGTTCTAATTGCCCATAGAACACTAGGCAATTCTTCAAGCCAGTTGCTTTCATATCTTCCCAATCTTGTCTTGATTCCTTCCACTATGCTTCTATTTGTTCTCTCGACCTGCCCGTTTGATTGTGGATACGCCACTGAGCTGAAAACCTGATCGATTTTGTATTCTTTGCACCAAACGCTAAAAGGCTTTTCAGCAAATTGTCTTCCGTTGTCGGTAACAAGTACTCCTGGCAACCCATAACGGCAAATGATGCTTTCCCAGACGAAGTCAATGACTTGCTTTCCTGTTATCTTGGCAAGTGGTTTGACCTCGGGCCACTTGGTGAAATAGTCCACCGCCACCAATAGGAATTTTACCCCTCCTTTGCTTGGGGGAAATGGACCAACAATGTCCATTCCCCACTTGTGAAATGGCCAAGCGGGGGTTATTGGGACTAAGTCGTGCTTGGGACTTCTTGGGATTGGTGCATGGATTTGGCAGGCATCACATTTCTTCAATTCTTCAGCTGTGTCGCGATGCATTGAAGGCCAGAAATATCCGAGGTTCATGAGTTTTGCAACTACCGACCTAGCTCCAAAGTGAGCTCCACACACTCCCTCATGAATTTCCTTGATCAAATACTTGCTTTGCTCGGGGCCGACACACCTTAGCAAGGGAGCAAGGTAACCCTTTTTGTAAAGGGTTTCTCCTTGCAGCATGTATTGTCTTGCCTTGATCTCAACCCTTTTAGCTTCCACTTGATCATTGGGTAATTCACCATTTTTGAGGAACTTTCTTATGGGAGTCATCCAGTTTGGTTCTTCTTCGGTAACCACATCTTGAACCTCCAATTCATTAATGGATGGTGTCTTCAACACTTCTACCAGTACCTTTTTTGTGAGGTGGGCAAAAGTGAGAGATGCAAGCTTGCTTAGGGCATCGGCCTTTTTGTTTTGGGATCTGGGGATCTGTTTGATGTTGCATGCTTGGAAGGTACTCATTAGTTCCTTTGATTTTTCTCTGTATTTTTTCATGTTGGGCTCTTTAGCTATGTAGCTATCATTCACTTGGCTTGAGACCAGCAACGAATCCGTGAACACTTCAAGCTTTTCAACCTTCATTTCTTTGGCCAGCCTTAGGCCGGCTATTAGTGCTTCGTATTCAGCCTCGTTATTGGTGGTCTGAAAATCAAATCGAAGAGCATATGTGAACTCCAAACCTTTCGGGTTAATCAAAATTAATCCAGCCCCTGACCCTTCAACGCTTGAAGCCCCATCGGTAAAAAGCTTCCAGGCTTCGGGGTTGGAGGGTTCAGTGGTGGCTGTGTTTACTTCAGTAAGTGTTTGGTTTGGGACTTCCACAATGAAATCAGCCAAGACTTGAGCCTTGATGGCTTTCCTTGGGACATAGGTGATGTTATGTTCCCCCAGTTCTATGGCCCATTTGGCTAATCTGCCCGAGTTTTCAGGTTTTTCAAGCACACTCTTAATAGGTTGGTCGGTGACCACTTGTATGGGGTGTGCTTGGAAATACCTTCGGAGCCTTCTAGCTGTTTGAACTAAAGCTAGGGCAAGTTTTTCAAGGGGAGGGTATTTCGTTTCAGCTAATTTTAAAGTTTTGCTGAAAAAATAAACGGGTACCTGGGCCTTGTCTCGCTCAATGGTGAGGACTGCACTGATGGCCTCGTCCGTGATTGAGAGGTACACCGATATTAATTCCCCGGTTTTTGGTGCTGCTATGTCTGGTAGGGAAGCTAAGTGTTGCTTCATCTGGTTGAAAGCTTCCTCAGCTTCTTCAGTCCATTTGAAATCCTTTTTATCTGAGCAGTTCTTGAGCGTTTTGTAGAATGGCAGAGATCTTTCGGCTAACTTGGAGGTAAAACGCTTCAAGGCTGCAAGCTTCCCATTCAAGCTTTCAACCTCCTTCTTGGTCTTTGGTGGCTTGGTTTCAAGGACGGCTTTTACTTTGTTAGGGTTGGCTTTGATGCTTTGTTTTCCGACAATGTGGCCCAAGAATTTTCCTTCCTCGAACCCAAATGAACACTTTTCTGGATTAAGCTTCATGTTAACCTTTCTGAGGTTCTTGAAAGTTTCTTGAATATCATCGAGCATTTGGTATTCCGTCTTGCTTTTGATAACCAGGTCATCGACATATGCTTCCATATTTTTGCCAATTTGGCTTTCGAAGGCTTTGTCAACGAGCCGTTGATAGGTTGCTCCTGCATTTTTGAGACCAAAAGGCATCTTTTGATAGCAAAAGATCCCTTTGTCCGTGTGAAAAGCTGTTTTTTCCTCATCTTCTTTCTTCATGAGGATTTGGTGATAACCTTTGTATGCATCTAGAAAGCATTTGAACGAGTATCCGGTGAGGGAGTCAACTTTGAGGTCAATCTCAGGTAGTGGATAGCAATCCTTAGGACAAGCTTTGTTAAGATCCTTGAAGTCTATGCACATCCTCCAAGAGTTGTCTGGTTTTTTGACCATAACTGGGTTTGCAACCCATGATTGGTACTTGACTTCTCGGAGGATGCCGGCTGACACAAGCTTTTCAACCTCTTGGCAGGCTGCCAGACTTCTTTCAGGTGCCAAGCTTCTTTTCTTTTGAACCACCGGTTTGACCCCTGGCGGTATTCTCAACTCGTGCTCGGCAATACCCCGAGGGATCCCGGTCATATCTTCAGGACACCAAGCGAATACATCACTGTAGTGTGTTAGCAATTTTTTAAGATATGAAAGGGTCTCTTGAGAAAGGTCAGGGTTGACCCTTATCCTTTGTTCCGGGTATTTATGGTTTATGACCAATCTTTGCCTGTCTTCTTCACTGTTTGAACTTTCACCTTCAACCATGTAGGCTTCCTGGGAGGGTTGAAGGGTTGCTATACCCCTTTCGGTGGGGAATTTGACTATGCCATGACCAACGGACACGGCCATGTGAAATGCACACTGTCCTGGTCTTCCAATGATCACATCATAGCTGGAGGGGATGTTGATAACCACAAAGGTGAGTGGTTGGGTTCGTTCTTTTGAACCTTCACTAAAACGAACATTAAGTGTTAGTTGCCCCAAAGGCTTGAGGGGTATGTCAGCGATACCTTTTATAGAGGTTCCAGAAGGTTGAAGCCTTGAACGTTCTTCATTGCTCAATTGGTTGAAGAACTTTTCGAACATGATTTCAGTGGCTGCACCCGTGTCTATGTATGCCTTGCATGTTTGCAACGTTCCTATGGTAGCCCCCACCACGAGTGGGCTAGAGAGAGAGAGTCATTCTCGGTAGGGGGGAAACAGACACACTGAAGCTCCCAAGCTTCCAACCTTTGTCTTTTGTGAGGAACCTTTCCATCGAAATCTACCATATTGACTTCCTTACCCTTTCCTTCAGCCATTTTGTCCCGGACTCCCTTTACCAAATGAGCGAGTTCTCCGGTTTTAACAGCCTCTTCTATTCTTTTCTTGAGTTGGAAGCAATCATTGGTGTGGTGACCCTTTTCTCCATGAAACTCGCAGTACTGGGTGGAGTTCTCATTTTTCCTGCTTTTGGGGAGAGGTCTAGGAGGCCGAAAGTTTTGTTTAACTTCCTCTGTTGCAAGGATTTCTTGAGGGGTCTTTGTGAGGGGCGTGAAGCTTATACCTTTCTCTCTGCTTGAAAGGTTCCGACCTTCAGTCCTTCGAGGATCTGAACCCTTTGGCCGTCTGTCATAGGGGTTGAAGTTCCCTCTTTTTCTGGTTGGACTGTTGCTTCTCCAGCCGGACCCTATTTTTCTTTGTTCCTTAATGTCTACTGCCTCCTCTCCCCGGATGTGGGCCTCAGCCCTTTCAAGAGCTTCTTCTAAGGTCTTGGGTAGGGATTTGTTGAAATCCCTTGTGAGGTACTTAGAGGTGATGGCATTCATGAAACCAGCCACCCTCATTTTCTCGTCGGCCCCTACATAAGTTAGACCTTCCTTCTTGTATCGTTCAATGAAAGCACGGAGACTTTCATCATCACGCTGCTTTATCTGAAAGATCACTGTTGCGTCTTTGACATACCGCCTTTGTTGAGAGAAATTGGCCAGGAAACCCTTGCTGAGATCGTCAAAGCTTCGAATGCTTTGAGCAGGTAAGTCGTTGAACCAGATCCTGGCGGATCCAACAAGAGTTTGCATGAACATTAGGCAACACTCAGCGTTGGACCATTTCTCTATCCGAGCTGCACCGGTGAAGATCTGAAGATGGTCCTCAGGATCTTCAGTCCCATCATATGTCCTGATGTGTGCCGGCATTTTGATCTTTGACTGGAAATCATAATCGGCTATCTGCCTTGAAAAGCATGAAAGGTTGCTTGGCTTGTATGGTTTAGCCAAGTCCTCTTCAGTCCTTGCATCCATAGTACTGCTATTGCCGTTGTTTCCCTGAGTGGCAAGCACTTGATTGATGAAGTGTTGCCATGGGAAATTGGCCATCATCTGGGTCATCATGTTGGGCATAGGGTTGAAGCCTTGAAGGCTTCCTGGGCCAGTGGAGCAGTTCATCCCGAGGGGAGCACTCATAACAGCACTCCGTGCTAAAGGGAGTACGGACAAAGCTCGCTCCCATGTAGTTGTAGTAGATGCTGGATAGCTTGTCACCGGGGATTGTAGGAGTTGGTCAAGAGTTAACTCATGTCCCAGAGGAGCACCACTAGTAATCGGTTGGGAAGAGAAGATAGGATGCACCGTAGGATTTGTCATAGAGGACAGATAGGGGTGAGGGTTTGAAAGGTTACTGGGACCAGCCTCACTTCTTGTTGCAAAAAGAGGAGGAGGTGGTCCAGGGGACAATGTTGGCTCAGGTTCGTCATAGTCTAACCGAATCCTCACTCCCTTTTCTCTTTCTTTACTCACGTGCTGGTTGAGAAGAGTCCTTAGCACAAGGAAATTGTTTGCAACCCCTTCAGGGGTGAGTTCAACACATGATGGGGCATCAGAGACACCGATATTAGGAGATGGAACTCCGGATCGGGACGGAGTTGGTGTGTTGAAGTTGAGGAACTCGGGTGTACTCCCCAGAGTTGAGAAAGAAGTTGGTATAGCCACGTGAGCTTGGCTACTACCCGGAGTGGAAGTGTTTGGAATTTGATTCACTTCTTCCGGGGATCCACTTTCAGACATGGTGATTTTAGGTGAATAGAGCTACACTACTAGGTCTTTTTGAGAAGAAATAGTGGCGTAGCCCCACGGTGGGCGCCAACTTGTTGATACAACAAATATAAGACCAACGGTGGTAGCTTGGCTGGCTAGGCAGAAGGGTTGAAGGGTTCAACCTTGCCTAACGCAGGTCGTGGGGTCCCCCCACGTTTGCGAGACGTGGAAGGAGGTTTGCTAGTTTATTATTGTTCTTTGCTATAGATCCTCCTCTGATTTGTGCTCAGATTCGGAAGTGAAAGCAAAGGGAATGTGTGTGTTGGATGTGAAAGGGAATGACTTGTGCGAGACAAGCATTCGATGTGAATGACCAGAGATAGAGGAATCAGAGCTGGTCCAGATGTCTCCCTGAAGTAAATGAAGTGTCATTTTATAAGGGAAGGCATCTCCCGAAGTGGAATGGCTTTGACTAGCAACCTCGCTTGCAGTGGAGGGTTTCCCCTTTTGGGGGTTGAAGGCTTTAGTCCCCCGGATAATAGCGTGCACCGTGCAGACCTGCAATGCCTTTGCGGCTGTGGGTTGGTGAAGCAATCTTCAGATGTGACTTGGCTACTGTTACCGTGCTGCTTTTTCCTTCCACAGCTTTTTAAGCCTTGAACCAATTAACCATTTAAGCGTTTACGTAATTAGCCATTTTATTTAGTCTTGGGCTACCCCCGTCATCACTAACTTTATTTTGAACTTTTAATATGTTCAATAATTGCATTATATTAACACAAAAATAAAGTTCAAATATAAAATAAACCTTATTCATAAGCCTAGATCAAACATAACAACTGAAAATGAAAAAAAAACATAAAAACACTTGATAGATTTCATATTAGATTGCATGAAATGTTCCGCTTCTGAATTGACACTTGAGGTATTTTTAATCGGGTTTTCTGGTTTGTGCTTGAATCGGTAGTATCTTCTAATTTCCCTTCTTTGTCATTGTCCTCAAAATCGTCTAAATTAATAACCTCACTCTATTTCCATTCAGAGAGTCTCTTGGTTCTCTTCCTTTGAGTCTCAAACTTCTGATCCTTAAAAGGACAAAAATTGAATACAAAAGTTAAAAAAAGATTAAATAAACCTTAAAATTACCTCTTCACTAAATTCATGTTGAAGATTGGACTTGTATGGACTAAACATTGCAACATAAGAAATAATATGAACACTTTTATCACTATCATCCTGCAATAAAACACATATAATAACATAACGAACATGTTAATCTGAAAGATATATGCAAAAATAATACTTAAAAACCAGCAAAATCAACACCTTAGAAGCTTGCTCGACAACTGGGTTGTTTAAATTGGCATGTTCATCATGCAACTGAATCTGAAAAATCAAATAAGTTAACATTCATATAAAAGTAAATAAAAGAAAACAATTATTCACTACTGTGATATAACAGAACTAACCCAAGAATTTTCATTCTCGCATGCTTGGTTTTTCGCAACAATTGAATTCAGAAATGGATTCATTTTTTTAACTTTGTTTAGCAATAGATATAAGGGTGTCTTGCTATGTATTTATAGTAGTAACTACAGAAGTGAATTAGGGTTTAATTTTAGATTTGTCACCCCTTTATTTAGGAAATTTGTTGTGGTTAGTTTTAAGTTTTTATAAGATTTATCTAAGTATAGATATTAGGCAGTTTTAATAAAATAAAATGTGACAAATAAAATCTTCATTTTATGTTACGCTACTTTTAATTCTTTTTGTTTTTGTTTGCATAGATGGAACCCATCTTCGTAGATTAGGTGCATTAGACCACAAGTATTACTTACTTGTACATTAAAACATTATCAACTTGTACCTTTTAATCCGTGCGTCGATATTGAACAAGACAACTACCGAAACGTCGACGAAAATGTGTAGGTCATCATGCTATCTTTGGATTTTTTTAAACAGTATAGTTTATAAGATATGTCAAGAATAGGTAAAAAAAAATTATAAGTTTGTTGTGGATGGGTGAATTGTAACTAATTATCTGTAATTTTGTTAAAACCTCAGGGATTTAAGTGTAATAAGTTTAGGGGCTAAAAAATAAATATTGTTTAAAAGACCAAACTACCCTCATTTTAGGGGTCTTACTATAAATAAAGAGGGGGGGGGGGGGTTCTTATTTTTTGGGTATCTTAAAATACCCCTCACTCATGCATTATAATATAGTATAGATAGTATAATATAATAGATATTATTTTGAAGGGTTAGGATCAAATAGAAAGTATCTTTTAGGGTAAATTACTTTTGAGTCTCTATGTTCTAGAGTTTTAACCATTTGAGTACAAAATCAAAATGTTTAACACCCCAGAGTCCCTATAGCCACTTTTCTTAACCATTTGAGTCCAAATTTCTAACACAGTTAGAATTCTATTGTTAAGTTTTGTTAAATGACCAAATTACCTCTATAATTAAAAATAAAAAAACTAATTTATTTAGATTTCTCTCTCTCTCTCTTATACATCTCTCTCTCCTTATCTTTATCTCTCTCAAACCATAACCATCAGATCTGCATCAACGGCCACTCGTAGCCCATCCACCGGCTCCTTTCTCAACCTCCGCCGCCGGAAAAACAACCGCCGACGGTTGCCTCCGACTGACGAGTTCATAGATCGGAGGGGAAGCGACGTTGATTCATCATCGGAGGATGAGAAAGATTACAGTTCGAGGAAACAGTTAAAGGACTTGTTCGTGACGTCATCGTATTCGTCTTCATCATAACCGGTTGAGGAGAATCGGAGGTCACGGTGGAGATGATGGTTGAAGCCGTTGGTATCTGAAATCCTTCCCTTCAGGTTTACACTATTTATTAATCATTTTGTATTTGTGAAGATATCTTGTTTCTTGATCAGTGTAATGACCGTCGTATCTGTTGTTCTTGGGCGGACTTTTCACTGTGTAGATGAAATCCTTCCCTTAAGGTTTACACTATTTATTAATTATTTTATTTCCTTTTATATCATAGCAAATGGTAATATCAGTTTATTCTTATCATCCTAATTTACCATATTTAATGTCAGATTTGGTGACGTGGACCTACCAATTGATGATATTGCTTCTTTTTAATGGCAATTGATGATATTGCTGCAGCATTGCTTCAAGTAATATGTGAAATCAATATTCATCAAGGCAGTACTCTATCAACCTCTCCTTTTAATTGACTATGTTATAGGTTTATTTTGGTGTTTCAATATTACTCGATGCCTCTTCTGATGACGGTCTTAAAGCAGAAGAAGAACAGAAAGAGGTAAATTTTTAAAGAGTGTTGGTCTACATCACCACCTCTTCTGATGACTGTCTTCTTAAAACGGTAGGGGTGGTGTGGTGGCGGGGATGATGGTGGGGAGGGTGGTGATAATGGTGGAGGTGAGCTCAGTTTGGGAAATTGATTTTATATAATATTAAAATTATTATGCATCAAAGACTTGTTCATTATTGTCACACCCTCAATTTCCACATGCGGCGTACTACCGCGAGGCGTGTGACTGACCAGGATCATGCCACCAATCATATTGAATAATAATTTTAAAATATAGAAAACCATCACCCCAATACGATTAGTGACTAAAGTTAAAAATCCAAAACCAAAATTTAAGTAAACAGCGGAAGCATAGGGTTTAACAATCCAAACATAAGTTTTAAAGTTCATAACTATTTATCCGAAACCAACGAAGGTTCAATGCGACCACTACACTCCTCCGCTGCAAGCTCCAGAGCTGTGTACCTAATGACCTGCAAAGCATGCAGTCGAGTGTCAACATAAAGTTGGCAAGTTCACGATTTACCAGTTTATTTCTAAAAACGTAAGTTGTTTGATTACTTATTAATAATCATGGTTGTAAAACAAGGTCTCCAAGGCCGAGTACTCCCCGAGTAGTCGCTACAAGGTAGGTTGCCGAGGCGACTTTCTTCAACTCCGACTAATTACTCTGAATCGATCAAATGCGGTCAACATCGGCCAAAATCGGATCTAGTTGGTCAACTTAGGCCGAGTTTGACTTAAAATAAATAAAACATAATTTGTATGCCTATCATATTATAGAATGAATATCAATTTCATGTATTTTGTTATAAATATTAGTAAATTTATGTTATTTCACATATATTTAATTTCTGAAAATTAATCTATATCTATAATAAATGAAACCTTGGGGGAAACATGTCACCCCTTGGTTAAGCCACATAGGCAGCACATGTGGCATGGCTCTAAGGCCAGGATTGAAGAGCTTCTCTTATACGCTTCTTATACTCTTCTTATACTCTCTCTCTCTCTCTCTCTCATTAATCGTTCTATTCTATTACTCCCAAACCCTAATTCCAAAATCAGGAGCATCCTCCAATCTCTTCTCCGTCGCTCATCTAGGTTTCTTCCAGAAATCGAATTGTCTCATCCATTCCATCTTCCGATCGATAGATTTAAGGTAAGATTGATCTCATATTTGACATTGTTTAATCGATTCGCACCATCCAATATCTTCTGCGTCGCTCATCTAGGGTTTCTTCCACAAATCGCATTGTCTCATTCAATCCATCTTCCGATCGACATATTAAAGGTAAGATTGATCTCATATTTGACAGGGATTAAAACTAGGGTTCATATTGTTGAACTTGTGGTCCAAATTAACCTGGTACATGTTCAATTTGAATCACACTCAGATGTAAATTACTGATAAACCTTAAATTTGAAACCCTAACTATTAAATGGAAATTGTTATTACTATGCATAATCAATCAACTATGCAAAATTTAAGTTGAAATGCTTGATAATTGACATAATTCATTATGGTTTATGTTGATGAAACTGTTTTTTGTCTATTAATTTATGTTTTTTGATCATTTGTTTATGTGCATTAGGATTGCTTTAGATTTAGCGGTTGTGATTTACCATATGTAGAAATTTGTTTTTTTATTAGGTTAATAATCTTGATTGAATGGATCTGAAACTGACTCCAAAGCAAGCTGTTAAGTTATATGATCGGAACTTTGGCATTGGGTCAGATGGAGTGATCTCTGCAATGTGTGGATGCTATGGGACTGTTTATACCATGAGGATTTTTAATTCAGATGGTAGCGAACCCGAGGTGATATTCTTTTCTGCATTAGGTTTACATTGTTGTTGTGATTGCATAGACACTCGTATTCATGGCCTTTACATTAATAAACTGAGAGTCGGATACCATAACAAGTTGCATGATGCTTATGATGTAGTGTTTGGTTGGCAGTGTGTGGATATATAAAACTCCGATGAAGAGTGTGGGAATTTGTTTGAATAAGGTCCATGGATTTTTGTCGGGCTTCGAGATATGATTAAGATAGATCTTGTGTGTACTAATTTGTTTAGCATTTGTAATGTTTGTTTAATCATATTGTTACTAATATGGAACTCTTCTCTTTTCATTATTTGAATAAAATTTACACATGGCAATTCCTTCCTAACTGTGTTCGACGTGTCTTACCCGTATGAAAATATCTCCAACAATTCAACTTTTCCACTCCAACCATCATCTACGGCAATCCTTTCCCTCAGATATTCAAAACACCCAAATCATCTAAACCCTATTCCTTCCATACCAGTGCGTTCTTGATTAGAACAAAGGTATTTTTCTCATACACCTTAATTTTATTTTGCACTTATTTGAATTAGATCGGTATAGCCAATAAAATAGTGGATTTCTTTTACAAGTCTATATCTAAATGAATTGATGTGTTTGTTCTAAATCTATTGATGTTTCTGTCAAAGAAAATTATGGATTTATTTTAAAAGTTTTTATTTGAATCTGTTGATTTCTTTAGTTCTAAATCTATTGATGTTTCTATCTAAACACATAACATCTGGTGCTGTATCCAGGATCCTAGACCAGATTACATAAAGAAATGCACTCGAAGCTTCATTATAGATTACAAGTTTAATTATATTATTCACAGTTGGAGAACAAGACAAAAGATTTGTTCATTTTTTGAATATGGTTTTCTTTAAGGAGGACAAATGAGGGTAGTTTAATTTTGTTTGGAATTAATTAAAAAAAGAAAGGAATTTCGTCCGTTAATGGCAGTCGCATCTTCTCCACGCGAAGAAAAAGTAACCATCAATTTGAGATGCCATTGCGGTAATTATATTCCATTTTTCTCTTATTACTTCATATTTCAGTTTTATTAACTGTTAAAAAAGTTGTGCTTTTCAAGCAAATTACAAAGAAATTAGATTTTTGTTTGCGGTGTTATAGTTTTGAAGAACGGGTCAATAGCTATTTGAAGGTGATGTATGTTTTGTATCCATTTTTTTTTTGCCTATGAAAAAAGAAATAATCTGATGTGCGAATTGGGTTTTTTGAATCCTTCAATCAACTATTAACCCTATTATTTAGTGTTTAATAATTTTGTTAGGATTGAAGAACCAGCTTTGTTTGTAGAGCGATTAAGAACAATGACGGGAATGATCAAACGGTTTAATGAACAACAAGATAAACCCTCAAAGTCACAACCTGCTTTGTCTAATTTATCTCCTCTTTGTTTCAATAGGTGTGTGTTTTTTTCACTTCAATTAGTCATTTTTTAGTTTAATTTAAATGAATAACGACTACTTGCAGGCTTGTGTCTCCAATTCTTGTCGTTGTTAATGAGATGCGAGGATGAGTCAACAGGGGTTTAGCAACTATACATGAAATTGCAGTTCATGGGAACATGAGAACAATACATGAAAATGGAGTCGCAAGTTCCCTTTACTGATGAGGCTTCCATCCAACCTAATGATGTATTTGGTAAAGATATAGTCACATCCGCAACAAATCGTGTTACATCTAATGAACCAGGTAAAAGGGATGATTTGTTTGTCTCATCAAGGTCCTTTCATTTTTGCTACGTTTATTCAAAATGCAGGTTCTTTATTAAAATTTGTTAAGATTAAACATTGTCACACCCCGATATTTCCACATATTTCTGGTGGGCCCGTCGGGGAGTATCGTGACGTAGTTGATATCATCATTGTCAATACACACAATATAATAGCACAACGGATGGCTTGGTGAATAAACTATTACAAACCATAATGTTTGAGTGTCCGAATGAAAGAATATACAGACTCGGTTGTAATAAGATCCACAGGCGGATCATAAAATAAAAATACAAGAAACTGAAATAACAGACTACAGGTATCTAGGGATTTGCAAGATCCTCTTATATGACACCTAGTAGCTCCAGCCTATTTACGAGAAGTACATGTCAATCAGTCTTTAGAAAATACGTCAGTTTACACTGGTAAATACAATTAACTGACTCATTTGAAAACATTTATGAAATTTGATTTAAGTGCACAAGGCACAAATCATTTATAACTTGGGACATTTATTTAAAGATAATCTTGTATACAGATTTACATGTTTGTCATACAATTGGGGCCGGTTTGGAAGCCGGTCATGATTAACCGACTCACCACTTATAAAACCCACAAAGGAGTTATCCCCAACATGTGGGTTTATATTATAGCATTTGCATCTGTCAGGTGTATGCCTACACCCCGTGCGTAGGTCGTGGACATTTTCAAATGAAATGAGCCGAGGATATCCAGGACACGGTCGTATTAACCCTCAATGTTTATGTTATCAAACAAGAAAGATTAAAACGGGATATGTAAATTTATTAATCACAATCCGATTAAATGATTTCATACCCGACCAACTGGTATTTTTATAATACCATATCCCAAGCCCATATAAGGGAAAATAAGTTAAAAGTATTTACCTGAGCTAAATGCGAGAAGTAACTCAGCCGTATATTCCTAAGCTTTATGGTAATAATTTCTACTGAAGCTACTCAATATGTATGGAAGGTTTAATAACCTATTAGGATGCTAACGGGTCTTTAGTTAAGTCAAAGACTTAGATCGGCTAGCTAGAAAGAAACTTTACGGTTCTAAACGCTAGATTAAGCGGAGACCGGAATAGAATGTGGTTTAGACCCGACAAGTTTGGATACTTGTATAATATGGGTAAACTAAACACATTCTGGAATTTGAAGATTTAATTATAAGGTTAAACCCGTTTCGGCTATTTTACGTAAACTAGTCACATAAACCGATCCGAACGCATAAATGCGTAACGGGTAACCAAATAAATTATATACATGTCTCAATTGTTATTATGCTTAAATTATGTTAATACATCACTAGGGTGTTAACATATATGCCCAAAAAGTATTTAAAACCATTTTAAGTCTCGTAAGGGCATTTTGGTCATTTTAATGATTATAAAAGAGATTTTATAACAAACTGAGGTTCTGGTCTTTGGTAATCAGTAAAAATATTTATTTCATCCCATTACATCAGTAAGATATTACATATATGTGAGGTTTACCATTTATGACCAAACTATGCCCCGAAAGGGCATTTTGGTAATTTCACATATACTTTTAAGGACATTTTTGGAAGTCTGAGTTCATGACTTATACTTACTATAATAATATTGAAATTTGTTTACAAATTCAGTAGGTAACAAGTCTTAGGTGTTAAATATGGTTTTAAACCATACTATGCACCTAATTAGTGTAAAACTCGCTAATTGACGATAATTAAGATGTTTATGTAAATCTGAGATTTTGATCAGTTTTAAATGCTCAAAATAATTTATTTAATGTATGAATCAGTAGGAAAAAGTTTGGCATTCAAATCCTTTGTTAATCTCATTTTATGCATGAAAAGGGTATTATCGTCATTTACCGAATTACACAAGAACTCTATGATATAATCTGGTCAAAAATTCAAAAAATCCCTAAAAATAATATCTTAACAGTAGGTAATGAGTTTTGGGTCAAAATCCAAGTTTAAACATATCTTATGCAAGATATCGCAATTTATTTCATAAAAAGCTTCAATTTACGATATCGAGCATATCTTTTATTTGAGACCAAGAACTGATGTCAAATTTTCGGGACAAGCTTATATATCAGTAGCAAAGGTTTTTGTCCACTCACATTTCTAAAAATTTCATTTATATGTCAAAAGGGCATTTACGGCATTTATAAGCATAATAGCAAACAAGAGCATTTAATTTAAACTACTAAGGACCAAGCAATATAACTTCAGAGGGTTATACTACTATATAATGTGGTCCTAAAGGAAGCTTAAAACATGGGAGAATTAAGCTTAATTGGGTCAGAACTGAAAGTCAAAGCAAAAGTCAAGCTTTTGCGACTTTCGGTTATAAACTGACCTTAAACTGATAATTGCCGGGTTAGATATGTTTAGACATGTTCTAATACTAATTACGAAGTTATTAGAATGCTAAAATATAATTTACATCCTCTGTTTTGTTAGTTTGAATCATTATTTAATATTCTGTCCAGTTTGACTTTTTGATTTATTAGTTTGACCCGACAATTAACTAGTCAAACGAAAAAATTAGGAGGTGCCCTTTTAAGGGTTAATCACCTACCTTAATGTGGTCACATAGCCACATTTATTTCGATCAGTGGCTGGACCATTTGTGATTAAACAAAAAGTCAAAGTATAATTACGATATCTTTGACTTTTCGGTTTTTAAACTAGTAAACTGAACTAAGGAAGGGCTAAGACACTTACATAAGGTCCTAGCTATCTTTTCTACACTTCTTGATCGTCTTCTAATGCTGGCTATCTCCAGAAGTGAGTATACTGAATGTTGCAAGTGAATGAGCACTTGAACAAATGAACTTAGGAGCCTTATATAACAATTTTCCATGCATTAGGATGTTTGCAGCTGTTTTGGAGGCATCTAGGATCACCCCAGGTGTCCTAGTAGTATTACAAGTCCGTCCAACAGCCCATGGTATCGAATAGAAAGAGTTAAAGTCTGTTCTGAAGCTGAAACCAGCAGCTGGCAGGTTTTTCTGCGCTGGGCACTTTTACTCGGGCCGCGTAAGACTCAGAAGGAGTCTACGAGGGCCGCGACGACCTTCTGATCAGGTGAAATATGTTTCAAGCTTTTATAAACTTTATACAACATCATTTTTGGCATATAAGGCCTTTGTAGTTAGTTTGTAGAGGTTCAAGGGAGTATAACCCAATTCCATTAGGCCCGGTTTCGTTAAAAGATCACCATAAACACAAGTTTCTTACTATTGACGCTTTTAACCCGAAGTCTTGAAAACTTGCTTAACGATCTCGAAACCACGTGAAAATTATATCACTTATTCTTGAGAGTATATTTGAATATTTCGAAGCCTCGGGTTTGTTAAAAGGTCACTCAGAGGTAAGAATTAACATGTTGACACGTTTAATCCTTGTAGTTTATAATCTTTCGATTATTTTCATAAACGACTTTTATATCCAATTAATCACCCGTTTATGAATATATTCTTCATGTGTGATCATTCAGTGGCACAAGTTTGGCATGTTGACACTTTTAGTCCCTTCGCATACATATTTTCATCGTTTGTCAACTTTAGTCCTTTAAACTCAAACTTTCACATATTTAGGGTTTAGGACACGTGTCTTTATATAATTGGACACGTTTTTACGTAGTGTTACATCCTCACCCCCTTAAATGAAATCTCGACCCTGAGATTTACTGGAATAAGTGAGGGTACTTCTGTTGCATAGTGGACTCAACTTCCCACGTATATTCAGGGCCTCTACAGGCATCCCATTTAACCTTCACTATAGGGACGTGCTTTCTTCGGAGCTTTTTAACCTGACGATCCTCGATCGATATAGGTTTTTCAACAAACCTCAGGCTTTCATCAATCTGTACGTCTTTATGAGACATAGATAGCGATTCATCAGCTAGACATTTCTTGAGATTACAGATGTGGAACACATTATGAATTCCACTCAACTCTTCAGGCAAGTTTAGCTTATAAGCTACACTGCCGACACATTCGATAATCACGAATGGTCCAATATATCTAGAGCTTAACTTGCCCTTCTTACCAAAACGCATCACACCCTTCCAAGGGGATACTTTTAGTAAGACTTTATCGCCCACCTCAAACTTTAGAAGTTTTCGCCTTTTATCAACATAACTTTTCTGCCTATCGCTGGCAGATTTCAGGCGATCACGAATTTGGACAATCTTGTCCGTCGTTTCAAGGACTATATCAGGTCCTGATAACTGAGCTTATCTTACTTCCACCCAATAAATAGGCGTTCTGCATTTTCTTCCATACAATGCCTCAAAAGGTGCAGCCTGAATGCTAGTATGGTAGCTATTATTATAGGAGAACTCGATCAAAGGTAGGTGGTCATCCCAGCTACCTCCCAAATTAATAACACATGCTCGAAGCATGTCTTCCAAAGTTTGAATTGTACGCTCACTTTGTCCATTTGTTTGCGGATAGTAAGCAGTACTAAAATTCAAACGAGTGCCTAAAGATTGTTGGAAACTTTTCCAAAAGTGAGAGGTGTATCTAGTATCTCTATCGGATATAATAGATACCGGCACTCCGTGGAGAGATACAATCTTATCCACGTACAACTGAGCTAGTTTGTCGGAGGTATGAGTCTCCTTGATGGGTAAGAAATGTGCTGACTTAGTCAATCTGTCAACTATGACCCATATTGTATCATTTCCATGCCTTGTTTTAGGTAACTTGGTTATAAAATCCATGGTTACCATTTCTCACTTCCATGTGGGAAGTTCTGGCTGTTGTAGCAGACCCGATGGTTTTTTATGTTCAACTTTAATCTGAGCACAAGTCAGGCACTTAGCAACATGTGCGGCAATAGATTTCTTCAAACCTATCCACCAATAATTAGCTTTCAAATCCTGATACATTTTGTCACCTCCAGGGTGAACTGAGTATTTGGAATTGTGAGCTTCCTGGAGGATTATATCTCGAAGTCCTCCATGAATAGGAACCCAGATCCTTCCATTCAGTCTGAGGATTCCATCCTTACCAGGTGCTAACTGTTCAGCAGTTACACCTAACTTTTCATTTGGAAGGTTAGCTTCCAAAACAGCTTCTTTCTGTGCAGCTAATAGCCTTTCATTCAGGCTATTCTTCAGTTTAATGCTCTTGACATTAATTCTGATAGGTTTGACTCTTTCCTTTCGGCTTAGAGCATCAGCGACTACATTCGCTTTGCCAGGATGGTAGCGAATTTCACAATCGTAAACATTTAGAGTCTCCATCCAGCGGCGCTGTCTCATATTGAGCTCTTTTTGATTGAAAAAGTGTTGGAGACTTTTGTGATCTGAATAGATCACACATTTAGTTCCATTCAATTAATATCTCCACAACTTTAGTGCAAATACAACGGCACCCAACTCCAAATCGTGGGTGGTGTAATTCTTTTCATGCACCTTTAGTTGTCGTGATGTATAGGCAATCAGTTTGCCTTATTGCATAAGTACACAACCCATACCGGTGTGTGACGTATCACAGTATACGACAAACTCTTCAACTCCTTCAGGTAATGACAATACCGGAGCATTGCTCAATTTATGTTTAAGAATCTCAAAAGATTCTTGTTGTTTTGGACCCCAATCAAATTTCACATTCTTACGGGTCAGAGAGGTCAATGGTGCAGCTATCCTTAAGAAGTTCTCAATGAATCTTCTATAATAACCAGCTAATCCCAGAAAGCTGTGAATCTCTGTTGGTGTCTTCGGTGCCTCCCATTTCATAATGGCTTCTATCTTGGCGGGATCTACTTGGATGCCACGCTCACTAACAACATGTCCATGGAATTGGACTTCGCGAAGCCAGAACTCGCACTTGGAGAATTTAGATACATTTTCTCCTGTCGAAGCAACCCTAAGATACATCGAAGGTGTTTCTCGTGATCAACTTGATTATGAGAGTAAATAAGTATGTCTTCTATGAAGACAATGACAAACTTATCTAAGTATGGCTTGTAGACTCTATTCATGAGGTCCATGAATGCTGCTGGTGCATTAGTGAACTCGAAAGGCATCACTAAAAACTCGAAATGTCCATACCTTGTTTTGAATGCTGTCTTCGGCACATCTTCAGTTTTGACCTTGAGTTGATGATACCCAGATCTTAAATCAATCTTTGAAAAATAGCTTGCCCCTTGAAGTTGGTCGAATAAGTCGTCGATCCTGGGCAAAGGATAACGATTCTTGATCGTTACCTTATTTAATTCACGATAATTAATGCATAAGCGCATTGATCCATCCTTTTTCTTCACAAACAGTATTGGAGCTCCCCAAGGCGAAGAGCTGGGTTGTATGAAACCTTTTTCCAGTAAGTCGTCCAATTGAGTCCTGAGCTCTTTCATTTCAGTAGGCGCTAGACGATAAGGAGCTCGTGCAATTGGTGCAGATCCTGGCAGAATGTCTATCCTGAACTCCACTTGCCTCTCGGGGGTAATCCAGGTAATTCATCAGGATACTCGGAAATAATTGGAATGTCTTCAATTTTGGGTTTCGGACCATTCACTGCCACTTGTGCCATGTAAATGACACATCCGTTCTTTAGACACTTCGATACCTTGAGAATAGACACATTGTTGGGCAGACCATATTGTGTATCTCCTTGAATAGTGACAGATTCACCAGAAGGGGTTTTAATGAAAACTAGCTTTTTATCACAGGCAATTTGGGCTTGGTTATGTGACAACCAATCCATGCCTAAAACTACATCAAAACCAGCCAATTTCATTGGCAAGAGGGATAGCGGGATAGAATGATTCTTAATGGATATAAAACATCCATCAAGAAGAGTTGAAGCTGTTTCTAAGGTACCATCAGCAAGCTCTACCTCATATTTTATGTCTAGAGTCTTAATAGGCAGATTCAGTAACTTACAAAACTTATGGTCTACAAAGGACTTATCAGCACCTGAATCAAATAAAACTCTAGCATAATTATTATTAATGAGGAAGGTACCTGTTATGACGTTCTCGTCATTCACCGCCTCCCTTGCATTCATCTGAAAAACCCCAGCATTGGTTTTCTTCGCCTCCTCGGGCTTCTTAGCATTCTTGGGGCAATTAGTCTTGATGTGCCCCTTTTCGTTGCAACCGTAGCAGGTTGCATCTTTGATGTTTCGGCACTCCACAGACTTGTCCCCTTTCTTCTTGAAGATCCCACATGGTTTAGCTTATGGGTCCTGGTTACACTTCCCAAAGTGCCTCTTGTTGCAAGTCTTGCACCTGGGCTTGTCACCTGACTGCCCTTTCTTGGAACCAGAGTTCCCTTTGTTCTTCTTGTTCGACTGATGTGAATGGTCTTCCTCCCTCTTTCTTTTCCCGTCATCAGTGGTTTTCTTTGCCCTACTCCTTACAACATCAAGAGTAAGGGACAAAGATAGATCTACTGTAGATCTATAAGTAGCAGGCTTAGAAGCCTTGACATTTTCTTTCACTTCAGGAGCTAAGCCACCGATGAAACGCGCAATGCGTTTGGGTTCTGGGTTACCAAGTATGGTACAAGCCCTGATATCGAGTTGAAACTGGTCACATTGGACCTGCAATCCAAATCCTTCATCACCAAAGTGAGGAAGTCAGTCTCTATTCTATCGACTTCATGCTGAGGACAGTAAGTGTCCTTCACAAGATCAACAAACTTGTTCCATGAAAGGTTATACAGAGGAACCTTTCCAGTGGATTGCACCAATGCTTTCCACCAAGTTAGGGCGTCGCCCTTGAAGGATTGAGACACAAAATTAACTATGTCTTCCTTAGCACATCCACTGATGTCAATCATAGTCTCCATTTCATCTAACCACTTGATACAGTCGATTGCTCCATTTTCTCCTGTGAAATCTCTTGGTTTAAAGGAGACGAAGTATTTATAGGTACAACCCTTGGTGTACCTGGGAGTCTGTTCGAGGACAACCTGCCTCTGTGCTTCACTTCTCTGATTAGACGAGTGTTGAGACTCATCCTTCTTCAGTGTACGCGAATGAGATAGGGACTTTGTATGAGTCTTGGACCGAACATTACTCGGCTCCTTGAACTTATTATCCACAGCTTGAGCAACTGCTGCGGTTATCATTTCTTGCAATTCAGCACCAGTGATATTAATCCTGGTATTATTGTTTCCTTCATCAGGATGACTGTTTGCTTCGTCAGAGCCAGCCATGATTTGAGTACTAAATCAAACAATAATTATGCATTTAGATTATATAATAAATCATCGCATTGTTGATTATATGGTCATGGTATTATTAAACCATATAGACCATTTCAAATAAAAATTAATTTAATCATGAATTGCCTAGGCTACAACTGAACCATTATAAGCAATCAATAGGATATAATCCTTTATATTTATTAGATAGGGGATATAAATCACAACTGTCAATGTCATAAAAGACATTTTCATATAGCACAAGGCTCGTCTCGAAGGACATTTAGATGGCGCAAAAGGCCTTGTCACAAGGACGATTAAAATATAACCAATGATCTCCTGGATCAGTGATCTTTTAAGGGTCGAACATGTCACACCCTGGCTTTTGCGGAAGCGTGGGTTTATTTGGTGTGACTTCTTAATACCATAGCAACAATCATAACAATGCTATATGATAAAAAGACAAGATGTTCATCCATTAATATAGTTTAGAAAATGCCACAACATAATTGTCTTGAAACAACTACCCAAATTAAGTTACAACTATGACTTGCTTAAAAATGAGTTCACAATGGACTCAGCAAAAGACCTTAAATAAAACGAGGTTTGGAGACATGTGACCCGTCCAGGCAAGGGTTACACCTCCCAAACCCTACACCCCTGGATGACATCTTTTATTTAATACGCAACTTAACATGCACCACCCGCCAGATCCGATCAATTCCCTGAAATACATGTAGTTAGAAAAATTACAAAAGTTGAGTGAGTTCATGTGTATGTCTGTGTGTATAAACCGTTAAAGTACGTCCATATGTATAAATGTCCCTGGTATGTAGCAATTAAGGAAAAAGAGATCACCAATGGGTTGCAAGGCCACTGGTATGTGTTAAGTGATGCATGAAAACTCAAACCTAGCAAATTTGTACCGGGCCTCGGCTGTAAGACACAGTCACCACTATGGGTCACCCTGACCTCATGGGTGTGGGCTCGCTACACCCAAATAGATCTATCACTCATGTCCCTCGGTCCTACGACGAGGATTAATGGCTTTAAGTGTTGTACCCACCACTCACATGATCTAAGTAGTAACCCTCCTTAAGCTAACCATACCATGTATAAAAATGTCTGTATAATTGTAACATGTATTTCACACCCGAAGTTATAAAACTGAAAACAGTTAAGAGAAAAGGGGGACATGAACTCACAGTACTGCGTCTCCTGTATCGTAACGTTAACTCAAACTTGATCAGCTAGCCGACGACCTATGTCACACCCCCAAAATCCACCTGCGGAGTACCACCACTTGGAGGCGTGACTGACCAGGATCTAGCCACCAATCATATTGAACATGCAAGTTTAAGGATATAAAAGTTTAACCAATACAATTGGTGTCCAAACAAAACATAGTTAAGTTGCAAGCGGAAGCATAAGTCTTAAATCCAAAACACAAGTTAAATAGTTTCAAGTTTAGCATGGTACACAGCTGTCCATGTCCCACAACGACTCTCTTCTATGCAAGCTCCAGCTAAGTACCTATTGTCCTGCAAAGCATGTAGTAACGAGTCAACAACAAGTTGAGTGAGTTCACGGTTGGGTGTTCGTTTTAAGTTGTTTCTAAAACAGTTTCCTTTATCTAGCATCCTGCCGTGGGGGTTACCCCATAGTTGAAAACGTTACTTGTTTATTCCCGGTTACTCTGGCTATCCAGCCGTGGGGGCTACCCCGTGTTAGTTATCTGGCATTTCGGCCATGGGGGCTACCCTATGTATACACTAGACTCGTTACCATATCGACTGCTGACTGTAGTCATGTTTATGTGCCCTGAAACTGTCAATGTCTATCATCATTGACGTGCCCCAGATCCATTAGTTCACGCCCGTCCCCTGCGGCACGGTGTGAGGTTTGTCAGACCTAAATAGCGCTATCTAACTAATGACCCGCTCGCCATTGGCCCGGCGATTAAGTCGATATAAAAAGGAGGGACTTCGTGATAGAGTTTTGGTCTAGTACGAGTTATCTGTCCATGAGGACGAGGAATTACATTCCTGAACCAATGTTGTCCTACCCAAGGAGGACGAGGAATCCACGTTCCTTAACCCCATTCCCAACCCAGGGAATCCCATGCTTTGTAGAGGGTGTGAACTCACCTTGGTTTTCTCGGCAAATACACAGAAAGGTCAATCAAGTTGTAAGTGGTCAACTACATCCTAACATAGATACCATTCATGTCAGATTCAAACCAAGCAATGCACGCACGTTTTCTATACGTAAACTAGCATGTTGCATACAGGTATTATACACGTATAAACATGGCGGTTCACAATAATACCTATGAGTTGAATAGTATCATGTATACAAGTAAACAAGTCCAAAAGTCCGGCCCAATCACCTAAGCCCGTAATAGTGTGCACATGTATATGGTCTCGAGTCGAGACTGTTCGGTCTCTAGTCCAGACTGTGCGGTCTCGAGTTGTAGTATACTAGTTCTCGAGTCGCAACTAAGGTGGTCTCGGGTCATGCATGTATTGGTCTCGAGTCGCAACCGGACTCGCAAGCATGGTCTCGAGTCATGATGTTTGTGTGCTGATGAAGTATGGTCTCGAGTCGAGACTAGGGGTTCTCGACTCGCAACCTGAGTCGCAAACTGCGGTTTCGAGTTATCATGTTCATGGTCTCGAGTCGAAACCAAGTGTCTCGACTCCCAGCACCTGCTGATCTGCATAGTGTACTAACCAATGGAAATCCGATTTCATGCAACAGTTTGTACTATCCACATAAACATGTTTTCTTGTCTAATTACTAACCAAAATGGATCAAACAATCAGATTTCAAATATTCATAACACATTCATATCATATTCATGTTGTTCTTCATATATTCAAGTCATGTTCATGTTGATCATTCAAACTTGTTCATCATATTTTAGGGTTTTTTTAGCATTAATCATATTCATAACATGAACAACCATCAAAACACTTGAACATACTCTTCTAATGGTTTCAAATCATCACATAACACCTCAAACTCGACTCTACACCAATCCGATTAACATGACACTATCTAATACACATATGCAAGCCGGTTTCATGAACATCCACTTTTAATGGTTTGAATCACATTTAGACACAAGATATCATGAGCTCATTATGCAACATATCCGAAATCAAAGCATGTTAGCCGAATAACATCATCATATATAACATCATCATACGAAATAAACACCTAGCATGCATCACTAACCTATATCATTACACATCGACACCTTTAATCATGTATAAACATGTATTTGCAAAGAAATCACTAACCGGTTCAAGTGTGGGTTCAAAGGTGTGAAGTAGTAATGGATGAAGCTTCCAAATGTGTGTGTGAGCCGATCCGAGAGCTCCTTGTGGTCACCGGTTTGATCCGAGAAGGAGGGGAAGGTGATGCTTGATTGTAGGAGAGTGTGTGTGTGGAAGTGAGTGTGGGTTGCCCAAAGAATGGCAAAGTTTGTTAGGAGAATGATATATATACTAGCCCTAGTAGGTTTCGGGTGGGTTAAATGAGGTGCACGGCCCAACCGGCCCAACCTTTACACTATTCACTCGAGACCGCATGGTCTCGAGTCGGGTTCTTGTGTCTCGGTTCGCATACATGCAAGCATACATATAAACATAACACATAATCACATAGAATGTTCACATATATCATTACACCAACACATCAACTAATCACATAACGTTTCAAGTAGGTTACACTAAGATACCACGAAAGGTTCTAAATTTCGAGTTGTCACATCATCCCCAAGTTGAAAGAAATTTCGTCCCGAAATTTGGTAGGCACTCACTGAGGAAGCTAGTTAAGTTGTATGGTTTTCCCGGTTTTCCTGGGGTGTCACATCCACCCCCCGTTGATCTGGAATTTCGTCCCGAAATTCCGTAGCTTCAGCCTCAGTAATGGGTGTACTGTTTGCGAACAGTTGGGGATACTTTTGTTTCATCTGATCTTCGCGTTCCCAGGTGAACTCTAGGCCGCGACGTGAGTTCCAAGGAACTCGAACAAGAGGTATTCTAGTGCTCTTGAGGACCTTAACATCCCGGTCTGTGATTTCAACTGGTTCCTCGACGAATCGTAACTATTCGTCGATAGTGAGTTCCTTCAGAGGAACTACGTGGGTCTCATCTGACAGACACTTCTTCAGATTCGACACGTGAAAAACGTTGTGAACCGCACCAAGTTATGCTGGTAAGTTCAGTCTGTAGGCCACCCTGCCTATTTTCTCAATGATTTCGAAAGGTCCAACGTATCGTGGGTTAAGTATGCCTCGTTTACCAAAACGAACCACACCCCTCCAGGGTGAAACTTTAACTAGTACCCGCTCCCCTACCTGGAGCTCTAGTGGTTTCCTGCTCTTATCGGCGTAGACTTTCTGGCGGTCACGAGCTGCCGCCATGCGTTTTTGTATTTGAGCAATTTGTTCGGTTGTGTCCACCACATGTTCTGGACCAGTGATCCGACTATCCCCCACCTCTGCCCAACAAAGAGGTGACCGGCATTTACGTCCGTAAAATGCCTCAAATGGAGCAACTTTAATGCTGGTGTGGTAGTTGTTATTGTACGAAAATTCCACAAGTGGCAGATGCTTTTCCCAGCTGTTGCCAAAGTCGATTACACATGCACGAAGCATGTCTTCTAAGGTTTGAATAGTGCGCTCGGACTGCCCGTCCGTCTGAGGGTGATACGCTGTGCTCATGTCTAATCGTGAGCCAAAGGATTTGTGCATTGCTTGCCACAGCTCTGAAGTAAAACGTGCATCTCGATCCGAGATGATAGAGGTGGGCACCCCGTGCCTCGAGACAACTTCCTTGAGGTATACTTCTGCAAGAGTGGAGAATTTATCCGTTTCCTTGATAGCCAAGAAGTGTGTAGATTTTGTGAGTCGATCCACGATCACCCAAATAGTGTCGTTCCCGCGCTGGGATCTAGGCAGGCCAGTAACGAAATCCATGGAAATTTGCTCCCATTTCCATTGTGGTATCTCTGGTTGTTGGAGTAGGCCTGAGGGTTTCTGATATTCAGACTTGACTCTCACACAAGTCAAACACTTGCTGACATAGGTCACTATGTGGGCCTTCATGCTAGGCCACCAGTACGTGGTTTTGATATCGTGGTACATCTTATCCGAACCAGGGTGTACCGAGTAGCGAGACTTGTGTGCTTCATCCATCACAAGCTCTCGTAGGTTGCCATAGTGTGGGATCCAAACGCGTCCCGTTACGTAGTAAGCACCGTCTTCCTTTTGTTCCAATCGTTGTCTTGAGCCACGTAGGGCTTCAGCCCTGACGTTTTCTGGTTTCAGTGCTTCTATCTGAGCAGCTCGTATCTGGGAGGGAAGACTAGAATGGATCGTGAGTTGCAAAGCTCGTACGCGCTTAGGCGCAGTGTCCTTTCGACTGAGGGCGTCAGCCACAACGTTGGCCTTACCCGGGTGGTACCTGATTGAGCACTCGTAGTCGTTCAATAGTTCGACCCATCGTCGTTGTCGCATATTCAAATCCTTCTGCTTGAAGATATGCTCGAGGCTCCTGTGGTCGGTGTAGATGGCGCACTTGGTACCGTACAGGTAATGTCGCCATAACTTAAGTGCGAAAACAACAGCTCCCAGCTCTAAGTCGTGCGTAGTGTAGTTCCTTTCATGAACTTTAAGTTGGCGTGAGGCGTAGGCTATAACCTTATCTCGTTGCACCAATACACAACCAAGACCTTGAATTGATGCGTCGCAGTAAACCACAAAATCGTCTGTGCCCTCCGGCAATGAAAGGATTGGTGCGCTGCAAAGTCTATCCTTTAAATGCTGAAATGCTAACTCCTGTGTACTCCCCCATCGATAAACAACGCCTTTTTGCGTCAGTGAGGTGAGAGGCTGTGCAATCTTGGAAAAATCCTTAATGAATCTCCTGTAGTAACCTGCCAAACCCAAAAATTGGCGAATTTCCGTTGGTATACGAGGTGCAGGCCAGTTCTTAATCGAGTCCACCTTGGATGGGTCAACATGAATCCCATCCTTGTTCACCACGTGGCCTAGGAAATGGACTTCTCGAAGCCAGAAGTCGCATTTTGAGAACTTTGCGTAAAGCTGTTCGGTTCGAAGGAGTTCCAGAATAAGTCGTAGATGTTGCTCGTGTTCCTCCTGACTCTTAGAATAGATCAGGATGTCGTCGATGAAGACTATGACGAACTTGTCCAAGTAAGGCTTGCATACTCGATTCATCAAATCCATGAAAACTGCGGGTGCGTTTGTCAGCCCAAAAGGCATGACCAAAAACTCATAGTGGCCATATCGAGTTCTAAAGGCCGTTTTGGAGACGTCCTCTTCCCGGACTCTCAGCTGGTGATAACCCGATCTCAAATCAATCTTCGAATAGTAGCTCGACCCTTGCAGCTGGTCGAACAAGTCATCAATACGTGGTAGAGGATAACGATTCTTCACCGTCACCTTGTTGAGTTCCCGGTAGTCGATGCACATTCTGAAGGTACCGTCTTTCTTCTTCACAAAAAGCACTGGAGCTCCCCAGGGCGATGAGCTAGGGCGAATAAAACCCTTATCCAAGAGTTCTTGTACTTGCGTAGAGAGTTCTTCCAACTCTGATGGAGCTAAACGATAAGGTGCACGAGCTATAGGCGCAGCTCCAGGAGCTAGTTCAATCTGAAACTCGACTTGGCGATGAGGCGGAAGGCCAGGTAATTCCTCAGGAAATACCTCGGGATAGTCGCGTACAACTGGAAAATCTTCTATCTTCTTTTCTTTCTCCGAGGTGTCAGTTACGAGAGCCAAAATGGCAGTGTGGCCCTTTCGCAAGCACTTTTGGGCCTTAAGGAAAGAGATGACGTTCTCAATAGCACCCTTTCTGTCGCCACGAATCATGAGAGGTTCATCACTGGGGCCAGGAATACGAACAATCTTCTCATTGCAAAGAATTTCTGCTCGGTGTTGGGATAACCAATCCATCCCAATGACAACGTCGAAGCTACCCAAGACGATAGGAATAAGGTCGATAGAGAAGGTCTGGTTAGCAAGAACAAGTCTACAACCCCTGACTACATGTGTGGCCTCTAAACTCTTACCATTTGTTAGCTCTACAGTGTGCTTGTTGTTCAAAGGTGTTGGAATACGCTTAAGCATTTGACTAACTTCTAGTGACACGTAGCTAGTATCGGCACCCGAATCAAATAAAACAGTAACATAAAAGTCGTCGAGAAGGAACTTACCCGCCACAACATTGGGGTCATTCCTTGCTTCACCTTGGCCAATCACGAACGCTCACCCCCTGGCTCCACTGTTGTTGTTGTTCCCGTTGTTACCATTCCCCTGATTGTTGTTATTGTTGTTGTTGTTCTGGTTCCTGTTCAGTTGGGGGCAATCCCTCTTGAAATGGCCTTCAGCTCCACACTGAAAGCACCCTTTGTTATCACCCTGCTGCTGCTGGCGTTGGTTCTGTTGAGCTTGCTGACGATTCTGATTGGCGGGATACAAGCTCCTGCAATCCTTTGCAGCGTGACCTGGCTTGTTGCATCGATGACAGTTACCCCTGGCGCATGGCCCGCTGTGGTGTAGGCTGCAGCGATTGCATTTGGGGTGATTCCCTTTGTACCCACCATGACTTTGACCACCCGATGATTACTGACTAGGGCTCTTGTAGTCTTCAGTCCTCCTCTGTTGAGACTGAGACTGAACAGAAGTCGAACCCTTGCTTGAAGCTCCATCCCATTTCCTCTTGTTGTCACTAGGAACACCCGAAGTAGTTGCAGCGCCTATGCGCTTTGGTAACCTGTTCTGCTCCACCGCCTGATCCGTGAGACGGTGAGCCAATTGCACAACTTGCTAGATGGTGGCGAGGTTTGCCGAAGTCACATGACTTTGGATTTCTGGCACTAAGCCCTTGAGAAATAGTTCGATGCGTTTGATGGGAGGATCTACCATGGTAGGGCACAGAATTGCCAGTTCATTCGATCTCTTCACATAAGCTTCAATCTCTGACCCCGTCATCTTGAGGTTGAAAAACTCCACTTCCAGTTTGTGAATCTCATCACGACTGCAGTATTCTTCCTTGATCATTTCTTTAAAGTTCTCCCATGGGGTGGCGTTAGCAGCAACCAACCCCAGCATTTGGACCTGAGCGTTCCACCATGTGAGGGCTAAACCCTCGAGAGTACCGGTAGCATACTTCACCCTGCGCTCCTCAGGGCATTCACACATTTCGAAGACAGATTCGAGTTTCTCAAACCAGTGGAGGAGACCTACGGCTCCTTCAGTGCCGCTAAAAGTAGTTGGTCGGCAGTCCATGAAAGCTTTAAAAGTGCACACAAGTGGCTGAACATGTTGACCTCCTGCGTGTGCAGCTGCCAGTGCCGCAGTAACTCGTTCGTTAATCAGAGCCGTCAACTGGGCTTGTGTCATGTTTACGCATCCAGACATGATCTTCATATCAAGAGGAACGTGAGTGAGAGAGGTTCGCGAAAATGCGATGATAGAAGAGAGTAAGCACACACGTGTTCAAGCAACAGTAGTTATACTAACCAAGCATGTCATGAGCAATGTACTATGTAACTAACAAGTAGGCAATATATACACACAGATCATATCACCTAGGATGTCGAGCCTTGCATGTGGAGTGAAGCGTCGTTGTGGATCGTAGAGCACTGTACAGGTTATAGTCTGATTTTAATAAAACTTTTTCCTCTTATTAAAACCAAGTTCACTATAACCAATGGTTCTGATACCAATCTGTCACATCCCCAAAATCCACCTGCGGAGTACCACCGCTTAGAGGCGTGACTGACCAGGATCCAGCCACCAATCATATTGAACATGCAAGTTAAAGGATATAAAAGTTTAACCAATACAATTGGTGTCCAAACAAAACATAGTTAAGTTGCAAGCGGAAGCATAAGTCTTAAATCCAAAACACAAGTTAAATAGTTTCAAGTTTAGCATGGTACACAGCTGTCCATGTCCCACAACGACTCTCTTCCATGCAAGCTCCAGCTAAGTACCTATTGTCCTGCAAAGCATGTAGTAACGAGTCAACAACAAGTTGAGTGAGTTCACAGTTGGGTGTTCGTTTTAAGTTGTTTCTAAAACAGTTTCCTTTATCTGGCATCCTGCCGTGGGGGTTACCCCATAGTTGAAAACGTGACTTGTTTATTCCCGGTTACTCTGGCTATCCAGCCGTGGGGGCTACCCCATGTTAGTTATCTGGCATTTCGGCCGTGGGGGCTACCCCATTTATACACTAGACTCGTTACCATATCGACTGCTGACTGTAGTCATGTTTATGTGCCCTGAAACTGTCAATGTCTATCATCATTGACGTGCCCCAGATCCATTAGTTCACGCCCATCCTCTGCGGCACGGTGTGAGGTTTGTCAGACCTAAATAGCGCTATCTAACTAATGACCCGCTCGCCATTGGCCGGCGATTAAATCGATATAAAAAGGAGGAACATCGTGATAGAGTTTTGGTCTAGTACGAGTTATCTGTCCATGAGGACGAGGAATTACATTCCTGAACCAATGCTGTCCTACCCAAGGAGGACGAGGAATCCACGTTCCTTAACCCCATTCCCAACCCAGGGAATCCCATGCTTTGTAGAGGGTGTGAACTCACCTTGGTTTGCTCGGCAGATACACAGAAAGGTCAATCAAGTTGTAAGTGGTCAACTACGTCCTAACATAGATACTATTCATGTCAGATTCAAACCAAGCAATGCACACACGTTTTCTATACGTAAACTAGCATGTTGCATACAGGTATTATACACGTATAAACATGGCGGTTCACAATAATACCTATGAGTTGAACAGTATCATGTATACAAGTAAACAAGTCCAAAAGTCCGGCCCAATCACCTAAGCCTGTAATAGCGTGCACGTGTATATGGTCTCGAGTCGAGACTGTGCGGTCTCTAGTCGAGACTGTGCGGTCTCGAGTTGTAGTCTACTAGTTCTCGAGTCGCAACTGCGGTGGTCTCGGGTCATGCTTGTATTGGTCTCGAGTCGCAACCGGACTCGCAAGCATGGTCTCGAGTCATGATGTTTGTGTGCTGATGAAGTATGGTCTCGAGTCGAGACTAGGGGTTCTCGACTCGCAACCTGAGTCACAAATTGCGGTTTCGAGTTATCATGTTCATGGTCTTGAGTCGAAACCAGGTGTCTCGACTCCCAGCACCTGCTGATCTGCATAGTGTACTAACCAATGGAAATCCGATTTCATGCAACAGTTTGTACTATCCACATAAACATGTTTTCTTGTCTAATTACTAACCAAAATGGATCAAACAATCAGATTTCAAATATTCATAACACATTCATATCATATTCATGTTGTTCTTCATATATTCAAGTCATGTTCATGTTGATCATTCAAACTTGTTCATCATATTTTAGGGTTTTTTTAAGCATTAATCATAATCATAACATGAACAACCATCAAAACACTTGAACATACTCTTCTAATGGTTTCAAATCATCATATAACACCTCAAACTCGACTCTACACCAATCCGATTAACATGACACTATCTAATACACATATGCAAGCCGGTTTCATGAACATCCACTTTTAATGGTTTGAATCACATTTAGACACAAGATATCATGAGCTCATTATGCAACATATCCGAAATCAAAGCATGTTAGCCGAATAACATCATCATATATAACATCATCATACGAAATAAACACCTAGCATGCATCACTAACCTATATCATTACACATCGACACCTTTAATCATGTATAAACATGTATTTGCAAAGAAATCACTAACCGGTTCAAGTGTGGGTTCAAAGGTGTGAAGTAGTAATGGATGAAGCTTCCAAATGTGTGTGTGAGCCGATCCGAGAGCTCCTTGTGGTCACCAGTTTGATCCGAGAAGGAGGGGAAGGTGATGCTTGATTGTAGGAGAGTGTGTGTGTGGAAGTGAGTGTGGGTTGCCCAACGAATGGCAAAGTTTGTTAGGAGCATGATATATATACTAGCCCTAGTAGGTTTCGGGTGGGTTAAATGAGGTGCACGGCCCAACCGGCCCAACCTTTACACTATTCACTCGAGACCGCATGGTCTCGAGTCGGGTTCTTGTGTCACGGTTCGCATACATGCAAGCATACATATAAACATAACACATAATCACATAGAATGTTCACATATATCATTACACCAACACGTCAACTAATCACATAACGTTTCAAGTAGGTTACACTAAGATACCACGAAAGGTTCTAAATTTCGAGTTGTCACAACCTACAACGTACTAATGTCTATTAGACGATCGGGCCGTGCCTTGCCTTTGTATTTACGTTTGAGTTACGATACTTTGACATTATTCCAAGTTATAACTTATTGTTAAAATAATGATTATTTTAACTTACATTATATTTTTAGGTCTTGAAATAATAGTTAGGCAACTATTTCGTAATCATACTTCTCATGTATCTTATGTGTGTATTTCTTCCCAAGGATGGGGGTATATATACATGTATTTTGTGATTTAAAGTATTGACATTATATATTTTTAAGTCCCACTCTAGAAAATATATAATAATTTATTTATCAAAAATAATATGTCCCAAAATATATATTTTCCCAAAAATAATATATTTTCATTCTTTGTATCCAACTAATGTTTACCCCAAAATATATTCGTAAACGTATTTTCCGGATATATAAATGTGATGGTATTTTGCTAAGTTACATTATTTTGTCCTAAATAATATAACTAGTTTCCAAATGAACAAATAATCACACAAGCGTTTTAGTTTGAAATATATATTCTAAATATATATTTACCCGCTTTTATTTTCGAAAACCCACCTCCGACACTTTGAAGTTTTGTAACAATACTCATGGCGAAGTTTACTTTGAAAGACAATGTTTAAAACATATTTGCAAACACTTGTTAGAAAATAATTTTCTAAGTCTTGGGATTTTTAGAAAATTTCGCCAGAGTTTCCCCTAAAAACGGAGGTGTCCATGCTAATAAGCATATCATTTTCTTTTCAAATTCAATCATCAACAATTTTCTTTTAAACAACTTTACATTACCGAGAGTAAAAACTGTAGGACCGGTTTTGACGCCGTTCAATTGCGTAACGGACGTTTGACGTGCGGAATCCGTAAACGTACGTGATCTAAACACACAATAACGTACTAGGAACGAGATTTATTAGAAGATTTGACTCTAACGGTACAATATCACGTGTAGAGAGACTTTCTCTCTCTAGAAACACACACTTAGCAAAGTCTTCTCCAAAAGCTCCTAAATCTCTAAAGTTCTAACCTAATTATGACTTAAACTCCCCTATTTATAGGTCAAGGGCAACTTTAATGAAACTTCATTAATTACAAGTTTGCCACCTTGCCTTTTATCTAGAAATAAGACATTTACGACTCGTTTTCTTCAATTCTTCACTACAATTCAGATTGACGTAGGCGATAGACAAAATATGCATCAACAATCTCCCCCTTGGATATTGCCGCAGTCAATCCTTAATCAAACTTGTAGTGACTTGTCTTTCTCTCTCTCTTGATTCTTCTTTGACTTCTTCAGCAAACATAGACTTTTTCTTGCTCAAACAGAAACTCGGTGGATCTGTTTTCAGCTTTTAGTAGTCTCTTCAGGCTCCCCCTTTCGTTAAGCTTCCGTGCTTTCGGGATCGACACCTGGCTTTTCATATTTTCTGGCTCCCCCTTTCGTTAAGCTTCCGTGCTTTTGGGATCAACGCCTTGCTTTCCATAGCCAAAGAATCAAAAACCTACACATCTCAACCTCTCGTAAGACAAAATAATTTTGACTCTAAAAGAATTCACTCAAAATTCTCAAACATATAACACACAATATTGTGATTCAAATTAATGAATCATCTAAACATTTGAGGATTATCTTCCAACTTCTCATCATCTTAACCAAACCAATTGTTCATCTTGTTTAGCCTTTGAGATTTTGAATATCAGCTTTTCAACATCGGTTGTCGAAAATCTTTTTGAATTTTTCAAAATATGAAACATAAATGCAATAACAGAAATTAAATGCAGAAATGAAATATGTACAAGCATATTTTTGTGAGTTTGCGAAAGAGGATCATATCAGTTTTTGAGACACATCACAAGCACCGTTAAGCTTTTAATCGTTTTAAGTTCTAAACGATTCACGTTGATTGACGATATGATTGTCCTCTTAAGCTCAATCTAAAAACTTTCGACATGCTTACCGATACGTTAAGGTATATTAATTTTGCACTAAATTCTTATGGACCCCACGATCTCAGCATATCCCCTCATCATGCAATACACTAACTCAAGTAATGCCTTTAAACTATCATCAACTGTGATATGTGCGAAAACAAAGCAGAATGTTTAAACATTAACAATCAGGTCGATACTTCCGTATACGCAGAGAAAGTCCAATGTTTAAACAAAATAAGAAAAATAAAACAAGTTGAAGTTGTTTAGGCTTTAACCACCAGGTCGATACTCCCGTATACGCAGAGGTGATCCAAAGCTTAAACGAAACACCAAAGAAAATAAAGCAGAACGTTTAGGCAACAACATCCAGGTCGATACTCACGTATACGCAGAGGATGTCCGATGCTTAAACAAAATAAAGAAATAACACAAGTTTAAATCTTTGCAAAATGAAATGCACAATCACAGCGACTTTTTAGCAAAGTTGTGAAAGTTCACAAACTTAACCAGTTTTATGTCTTTCGACAATCAGCGATTACTGAGTAGGCACACAGTCAAGAAGGACAAAACTAAGTACTATGCTTTCGACCATGTTTCCCACTAGAACTAGGCTTTTTCATTTAAGTTTGTATCGTTATCACAAATCTACTAGTCTAGCTGAGCCTACCGTCACATCTTTAGTGAGATCGTTTATCACATTTTACATTTCATTTCTTTAGCGTGCTGTGATAGTCCACTGATTTTCTATCATTTCCTCTTGTTTCAGCAAAACTCATTTTGAATTTTTCAATGTTTTTGACATTTTCAAATTTTCTAATTTTTAAAAATTTTTCTCCCCCTAAAATCAAAATATGTTTCAATTTTGATTTTCTGAGAAAATTTGAACTCAAACTATACAAGAAACGTGACAAACTGATATCGAATCGCTTCAAATCGCCATCCACTAGGCATAAACAATCAGAACTCCCCCTTACAACAAACTATTTTCCCATTATGATTTCAAAACACTTAAGTTTGTTTTAATCAAAATGGTTTTTCCGGAAAATTAGTTTTGTGTGACGTTTCACAAACATGGGGTTTCATCACCTTGTTTTACAATTTACCACTTGTAGGAAAGATGAATCAAGTACAACTTAATGTCCCTGATTTATCTTTTGAAAGACGAAAAATCACCAGAGTGAAATTTCTCAAGAAATGTGCCGATTCATGTTCCACGCTTACCAACCTGGGAACTCCGGCAAGTCAGGATTTTCAAGTACAGAAAGGTGACACCCCAGCCTGACCAGTCTTGGGTGCATCCGAGTTATTTTCACTCGGAGTATCAGTTTTCCTCTTTGATTCATAAAATTCCTTTACCCCTTTGACTTTTCCGTCAACCATTTTTCCAAAAATGTTTAAAACATTGGGGTTAAAGGCTTTTTCAACATCAAAATGTTTCATTTCAGAAAAAGATTGATTTGAAATTTCAACTTCGTCAACTTTTTGTTTATAATTTTCAGCTCGCAATGGTGGAAAGTTGACATCATCCATTGGCGGAACTGACGTTTCAATTTTTAGCTCAACTTGTGGCTTTTCTGACTTTGACGAGTCAGATTCATCGCCAACACATAGCTCATTTGTTTCCGAAGAAACAAATTCATCGCTAACCAATTCAACCTTCTTTATCTCCTCTTTTGTCCTCAGATTTGCAACTGAAGAATTCGGTTTACTTGACTTTGTTGTCGAGTGAAACGATTTATCAGTACTCTTATTTGTTGTACCCGAGGACAAAATCCTTTCAAGATACTCTCGAGCTTTCTTTCTTTTCTTTCTTAGTCGGTCTTTCTGCCCTTGTGAAAGCTTCACTTTCTGTTCCTTCACTTTCTGTTCTTTGGGCTTTTCTTCGACCTTGACTGATTTCTTCATCTTTTTCTGAGATTCAGCCCTCGATCTTCCCTTTGATCTCATTGGGCAATCCCTGGCAATATGACCTTTGATTTGGCATTCATAACATCTTCTTGTCTCAAATCTCTGTCTCTGGCAGTTAACAGCAATGTGTCCTTGAAAACCACAGTTGTAACACACCCTGTTATCGTACCAATCTCCACCATCAATCCAAACACTCAAATCATAACACTGATTTGATTTGTAGTACTCATGACTTCTCCTATAATCTTGATTTGACACTTGAGCACTGTGGTCAAACCTGCACCACTTATTACCAACTTTTTGTGAGTTTAAATTTTCAACTTTTTGTGGTTTTTTATAACGATTGGATGACTGAACTGATGAGCTTTTATTGTTGTTTTGAAACTTTTTCGAATTTTTAACATTTTGTTTTTGTTCTATATTCTTCTTAACAGGTTTTTGCTTTGAGCATTCACCTATTTCAGTCGAATGTAAAACAGTTTCTTTAAATTTTTCTTTTAATTCCAAAAATATTTTCTTTTTCTCTTTTTCATCATCAGTTTTGTCATTGCAATCTTCAATTTTGACTTTGTCAAAATTTGTGACATTGTCACTTATTGGAACAGAATTGATCGGTTTTGGACATACAATATCTGGTATTGATGACACAGTCTCAAAACTTTTCAATTTCGTCTCTAACTCTTTGATTTTGTTTTTAGCATATTCAACTCCTTTTACAAGCCAAATAATTTTCTCAAGATGAGAATTTATTTCCTTTTGCTTTTCTAGATTATCTTTACCAAAAATCGATTTTTCATTTTCTAAAATCTTTATCTGATTTTCAAAATCTTTTTCCTTTTCTTTCAAAACTTTGTTTTCCAATGTCAAACTGTTCATGTCATTTAACAGTTTGTCATTTTCAACTTTCAGCTTTTCACAATTCAATCGCAACTCCAGAATCTGTTCATCAACTAGCTTCTTTATCACTTGATCATTTTCTTCAGATTTCGTTTTTCTAATCTTTTGGAACTCAAGTTCTTGAGTTTCAATTTTTTCAATGAAACCACTAAGATTCAGATTATGAAAGCCTGGAGTATTTTTCAGCATCATCAGGTAAATACCCCACTCATCCTTTGGTAAAGCATTCGCCACCTTGTCTTTCAATTCCTTATCGGTCTTGATTATATTCAATTTCCTCATCTCCAAAGCTAGAATGCAATACCTATCAAACAATTCTTTTATAGACTCTCCTTTGATACCTGTAAAATTATCAAACTTGTTCAGTACAATATCAATCTCAGAATCCATTTTTCGGTAATGAAAGATTTACAATGACGAATTTTCAATCAATACAAAGATTCACACAATCAAACGACTATCCGATTGAATATCAAAGATTAGGCGACAACGGATCGAGTGTGGATTTGCTCGAGTGAGTATCCTAATCTTGACAAACACCTTGGATTTCCTTTTATTTCAAATAAGCGGACCATCAAACAAAACGTTTGAATAAGCGAACCACGGTGGCTGAATACGCGAACCACAAAAGTAACAATGAGCGAACCACCACAGAATTTTGGAGCGAACCAGAATGTTGCACTAAGAGCGGATCAGACAGCTGACTATCGAGCTAACCACAAATGATCTATGGAGCGGACCTGAAAAATATGTTGTTCAAGCGGACCAGAAGAGCGAACCCACCTTTGTAATTATGAGCGAACCATAACACTTCCCCACGAGCGGACCTGTTTGTTACCTATGAGCAGACCTGTATGGTTACCTAAAATCGAACAAATCAGTTTAGTGGGACGGTGATGTAATGGGGTGGCAACAAATAGTCAAACAAATCTTAATTTGAAACCAATGGCTGTGATTGGGCCTCAATTAGTGGATCTTGGGCGGTGCATATGGACAAAGCAAAACATTTAACTTTCCGACAACCTGTAATGATCAGACAATCACATGAAGAAGATGACACAAAAGCGAACCACCTACTTGACCAAATGAGCGGACCTCAATTTTTACACAATGAGCGAACCTCAAATGTACAGATGAGCGGACCAGAATTACTCAATATGAGCGGATCAGAAGTTGATCATAAAAGCGATCCTCAATTTTGGTCAAAAGAGCGAACCAGAACAATGTATTACGAGCGGACCAGATAATGTCCGAATGAGCGAACCAGACTTGTTCGTAAAAGCGTACCAGCTATGTACGTTGGAGCGGACCAGAACGTAAACCTGCAACTTTGATGCGAATCGGACCCAAAAAAAAAAACTGCGATTTCTCCAAAACGGCTTGGAGTTTCGAGCTGAAACTTGGTAGGGTTGTAGATCGGGTCTATGCGCACAACATATCCAAAAATCAGACGATTTGGACCGTATTTACCTGTTCAATTTGATGAAAAACGATGAAAATCGTGAAAAGTAGATAGAAGATGAAGAAATCGACGAAATCGGAACAAATTCTGCTGAAATTGTAGGATCGGATTTCGAACTAAACGAGTCGTTTGGAAGAGTTCTAATCCGTTTCAAAGGCGGAAACAGAGAAACGGATCTGTAAACAGCTTTCAAACATCAGTTGTCGAAAATCTTTTTGGATTTTTTCAAAATTTTATGCTAAAACACACCGAAAATCTTTTTGACTTTTGAAATAACAGAAATAAAATGCAGTAAAGAACTATTTACAAACAATATTTTTGTGAGTTCGTGCAAGAGGATCATATCAGTTTCTGAGACAGATCACTAACACCGTTAAGCTTCATTTCATATTAAGTTCTAAACAATTTACCTAGATTGTCAGTATGTTTGTCCACTTAAATTTTCACACAAAGTTCAACTGATCCGAGATACGATATTAGTGTTTTAAGAGACTTAAACTTATCCGTGTGTCCCACTACTTGAATATACTCCCGTATCCAGATCCCAATATTCAGTCTTACAGGTGAGTATACCACAGATGATATCTGTCAGGGGAATAAATTATGCAACCGTGATAGCTCAGGTCAGAACTTCCGTTCAGCAGAGAGCCTAGTTGACTTTTAGGTGTGTCCCCTTTAGAGGATCTTTTGAATTACAACAGCCATGATTAGCATTTTTCAATGTTTCATCATTTTTTAGCTGAGGGTGGTGCTATATTTCAAGCAAGCAGAAAGTATTCTCCGGGGACTAGGCCATTGCTTCCGCAAAATCAGAAGTCCCGGGATAATACCCCAGATATCACTGAGCATAAAGACCTAGTATCTCAGAATAAGGGACCTTTCAAACAAGATTTCAGGGGTTACCTATATATCCAAGTTTGTGTTAACCCACAAAACAAGCAAGTTTGAAATTTAGGTTTATATCTCGTCACAATCTACTAAATGTGCAAAAACCTACTGACATATCCGCAGTAAGATTGTTTATCACATTCTTACTTTACATTTCTTTAGCATGTTGTGACAGTCTACTGATGTACTATCATTTCCTCTATTCACAACGAAACTCATTTTTGATTTTATCATGTTTTTGGCTTTTTCAAATTTTCAAATGTTTTTGAATTTTCTGAAATTTTTACTCCCCCTAAAATAACAACCTATTTATAGCTCTGATACCAATTGTAGGATCGGATTTCGACCTAAACGAGTCGTTTGGAAGAGTTCTAATCCGTTTCAAAGGCGGAAACAGAGAAACGGATCAGTAAACAACTTGTTTCACACTTTAAACCTTTTGTATATTGATATTACAGCGATTACAGTCAAAAGGTATACCGGCAGCACTTCGGTAGACAAATGATGGAACTCTTTCAAATGACAACTACACTACCCTATTTATAGTTATCATGATTTCGCTTGAACCTCCTTCAAGCGAGACCTTTGAAGCGAGACCTTTGAAGCGTTGACTTTGAAATTTATCTTGAAGCGAAATCTTCAATAACGTGCAATCTGATTTCAAATCCATGTATTCACTTTTGTCATTTTGTGTGGATGATGCAAAGATGAGGTCATTAGTGTGATGTCATCATCAAGGATGATGACATCATGCCTTGATTAGATCCGCACCGAACCCGCACCGAACCCGAGACTCGATACAAGACGAAGACGACAGATGTGTGCACCAACAGAAATCTTGTACGAAAAGATGTGTTTGATCAAGCAATCGAGCTCCTAGCTCTGATACCAATTGTAGGACCGGTTTTGACGCCGTTCGATTGCGTAACGGACGTTTGACGTGCGGAATCCGTAAACGTACGTGATCTAAACACACAATAACGTACTAGGAACGAGATTTATTAGAAGATTTGACTCTAACGGTACAATATCACGTGTAGAGAGACTTTCTCTCTCTAGTTTCTCTCTCTAGAAACACACACTTAGCAAAGTCTTCTCCAAAAGCTCCTAAATCTCTAAAGTTCTAACCTAATTATGACTTAAACTCCCCTATTTATAGGTCAAGGGCAACTTTAATGAAACTTCATTAATTACAAGTTTGCCACCTTGCCTTTTATCTAGAAATAAGACATTTACGACTCGTTTTCTTCAATTCTTCACTACAATTCAGATTGACGTAGGCGATAGACAAAATATGCATCAACAAAAACTATATGTGTTACATACTGATCATGAACTTGATACTTTCTGAAAGCACGTAGTAACTTAGTGAAACTTTTAGTGAACTTAGTTACCTTCCGAAGTGTAGTTATTTCTTTAAAAACCATTCTCTTACAAAAGTTTAGTGTTTACAACTTGTAAACAATTTTTACAAAAATAAAACTCTTGAACTCTTCTTGTAAAGAAAAGCTTTTTACACTTATTTTATTTACAAAAATATGTAAGAGTATGTAAAAGTCATAATCCTTTAGAAATCGGTTCTTGAACTTGGTTTATTTAGAAAATCTCTTGTAAAACTTAGATCTACATGATCATCAAGTTATTTTGTTTACTGATATTTAAAAAAAATTATTTTTATACAAGTTCATGATTAAACTAGAAGGTGGTTACTTATGTAACACATTACCACTTTCTAATCTTGTTAAATCATACTTATAAATTTTATTTAACAAGACTTATATGGTCATTAACATCACACAACCAAGAATCATCATACAATCAACAACATATTCATAACAATATCATAACAAAAACATTTCATCTTTATGTAAACTTTTATGTTCAAATTTCTTGTTTAATCCATTTAGTGCTCTTGTTCTTTAGTGTAAGTATCATACTACAATTTTTAGCCATGAAACAAGATGAACAAGAGTTTAAGCAAGGAACTTACTACTAGCACAATGGCTAGGGTAGAATCTAGTGAAGAAGATGATGAGAAATGATGATGAAAAAGCAAGAACAAAGCCCTTTTGAAGCTCCACAAGTTGCAACTTCCTTGTATCACCTTCTAAGCTTAAATGGAACTCAAGAATGGATGAATGGGGTGGTGATGGTGGCGGTTGGGTGTGAGCCGAGAGGAGGGAGAGAGAGAGTGAGTGAGTGAGAGAGTGTTGATTATGTGAAGAATGATGGAGGATCATGAGCCATTCTTATATAAGATGGTTCATATATTTTGATGATCTCTACAAGCAACAATCTATTAAAAAATTGGGATATAATCTAATCAAGATATGAGGCATGGTGTAAATTTTGGGTGGGGTCCATTGGGACCGAATTCGGTTTAGGGGGCTGGATGTAAAATTTGCACTAAATGGTAATCATAAGTTAGTTTCCAAGTAACTTGATTATATATGTTAGCTATTTGATTTTTAGTGGGTGTTAGGGTGTACGGGGATCACGACTAGCCAAAAATAATAAAACAATGTATTTGACAAAAATTTGGTGTCCCGGGTAATGTCCGGTTATCCAGTTAGATACTATTTCGCTAAAGTGTTAAATTAGTCCGTAAAGTGTCTTTTATATATACTTTTGCAATACTTTTAATTCCCGGCACTTAGGAAAGCATACAGGACCATTCTGCCATATTTTTGCACTTTAGTAGTATGTTACAATGCTGAATTTTATTAATAAATGCAGAATTCTGCACTTAAAGTGTGTTTTAGGCACTTCCCGGCACTATAACTATTACCTAGTGACGCAGTTTTATGGTCCTCACTTCCCTACACTTCATACTAGTGTAGTACCTTGTCCCTGGCTCATACTGGCCTTAATAACATTGTCTGTCTATGTGCTGGCATTGTCAGCATGTTTCTGAATCATCCGTTCAGTGTGCTAACTATGCTTTGTGCTTCAAGTATGTCACAACAGGAGTTGGAGAGGACTCCGCGTCCCCCGTGTCATTGTCGGTCTCCTTTTTCTACACGGGGGACGCGGAGTCCTCTCCAACTCCAGTTAACCCAAGCATATTCTTAAATTCTAACGATACAAAGCTATAGTCGGCACCAGTGTCAAATAGAACAGATGCAAAGCGTTGATTTATAGGGAACGTACCAGTGAGAACATTCGGGTCCTGGCGTGCTTCCCTTGCTCCAATGTTGAATACCCTTCCACAAGCTTGATTGAGTTTTGGGCATTCACGTTTGAAATGCCCGATGTCTCCGCAGTTGAAACATCCTGGTCCTTGACCGTCACCATTCCCATTACCTTGATTGTTGTTGCGATTCCCTCCTTGATTACCACGATTCCCAAAATTATCCCCATTACCATTCCTGCCAGTGTGGTTTCCATTTCCGTTACCTCCTCGATTGTTGTTCCTATTACCAAAACCTCCTTGGCCACCCCGGCCAGCACCAACCCAGCATGTATCTTTCAAGTGACCAATTTTCCCACAAGATTCACATTTTCTATTTCTGCACTGGCCAGCATGATAATACTGGCATAATTCACATTTGGGCAGAGTGCCCATGTATCCTTTCCCTTTGTGCTCATTGCCAGTTTTTACTTCAGCTGGCGGGTTTGTATCTCTCCTCTTGTTGACATTGCCGGTACTCTTTTTAAAGTTGGAGAATTTTCTCTTGTTTTCTCCTGAAGATTCAACATGAGTTTCTTTCTTTTTCGGCTCAGAGATGGAAAACTTGTCGAGCCTAATAGCTTCCTCGGTCAGAGACACGCTCAAGTCTATAGCTTCAGTAATCGTTGCCGGTTTTGAAGATGTTACCATGCTCATGATCTGGGGTGCCAACCCCCAGATGAAATGCTCCACGCGTTTGAATTTAGGCGTAACCATATAAGGTACCACATGGGACAAATCATGAAACCTCTGAAGATACTCGGTGATCTTCGGGCCATCCATTTTAAGATTCCAAAATTCAGTTTCCAGCTTTTGTATCTCTGCTCATGAACAATATTTCTTCCTCATGAGCTCCTTCAGCTCAGCCCACGTCAATGCATATGCCGCCGCTTCTCCCAGAGTTTGTACTTGCAAATTCCACCATGATAAAGCACCATCAAGAAAAAGCCATGAGATGTAAGTAACTTGTTATTCAGGAGCACACTTGCTCATCCTTAAGATAGAATCCGTCTTTTCTGCCCATCTGACGAATGCAACATCACCTCCAGTGCCGTCGAAATTTAAAGGTTTGCAATCCAGGAATTGCTTGTAGGTACAACATGTACATGCAATATCATTTACAGTAAACATTAGTGGATATGCAAGGAATATCTGAATGTAATGTAGTGTCTCAAGTGACTTGAACATTACCATTTGGTGGGTTGTTGTTGTTGTTGTTGTTTGAGTTATTCCTGCTTGTTTTGGCTCGCGAGGCCTCATGTTGTGCTATTGCTGTGGCAATTCGCTCCTGTAGTTCAGCCTCAGAAGTAGGCAAGCGTGTGTCTCGACATGGAGGCATCTTCTAAAAGATGATCATATTGGTCAGGTCATAGTAAATATGGTATGTAAGTAACTTGCGTATATAATCACATCCATCAACCTCATATCACATAACATCCCATGTTATAATATAAAACAAATAATTCAACAATGCATGTAGTGAGAACGTTGCCATTGAGCTTTCATTTAATCATGACCACAATATAGTTTTACATGTTTCACAATACATCATACATCAAAAATAAGATCATTGGGTTACATCACCCCAGTCTACACAAATTATATACAAACATGTGGTCTTCCAAAAGTCTTCATCTATTGGCTCAATTGCGACTTTCTCACCAAAACGATCTACATGCATCAAACCAAAAATAGCTACGCTGATGGCGGAGGAGGAGGTGGAGGTAAAGAGAAAAGCAAATGGAGCATAAGCACCCAATCCTCCTCCAGTGCGTGAACAACTCGCAGCAGATAGGAAATCTGCTACTCTGGTGTAAGGAAACGAGCATCAGAATCAGGAGGTAGTGGAAGAGGAGTCGGTGGTGTAGAAAAAGGAGACCGACAATGACACGGGGGACGCGGAGTCCTCTCCAACTCCTGAATACGTCTGCTCAAAGCATCCTGTTGACACGGGGGAATATCCGACATGAAAAGGGTGATAAGGATCTGATATCGGCATAACATTGGGCGATGACCATAAAAATGGCTCGCCCATAGGTGCTGAAGCAGGAAAAGTAGTGTGTGGGGCAGGTGCAAATGGTGATGTAGTACGGGGAAACTGAGACATGACTTGTATAGCTGATGACATGGGTGAAACAAAAGCAGGATGAGGAATCTGCGGCGTAAACTGGCCATCCCCTGACATGAAAGGTACGTGGTCAACAGGCTGCCTCGACGAACCCTCCCCAGGTCTAGGTGGAGGAATGTCCTGTAGGAACGTGATAGGAAGGTCGGTGCGGTGGGTATCAAATGTTTGTGGATGGAACAAGGGAACATCAACAGGTGCGGAAACAGGTGCCACAGGAGGAGTGACTGGTAACACAAACAGAGGGTAGTCATCATCATCCTCGATCCACCCATTACGGGTGTCAGCATAACGAGGATCGATGTGAATGGAAAAAGGTGCATGGTCAGCATACACAAGGGCCGAATCAGGAAATAATGGTGCGATGTCTGGCATCTCAGCGAAGACCGGGTCAGGCAGAGGTGCCACGACTGGAACCTCAACGACTGGCGGTGGAATGGCGGGAGCATCAATAACTGGTGGTACAATAATGGGAGCATCAGCATGAATAGGGTCGAGAGCAAGGACAGGCTCTGGTACTATATCGGGCTCTGGATCGACATGAGCAGGCTGATGATCAGCAGGCATGACAAGAAACTGATCATCAGGAAGAACAGGAGCCTCAGCAGGCTGCTCCTCGAGGATCAACTCGTCCTCCTGGTCTAGATCGTGATCGAATGGGAAAATGGGGTCAAACTCGTCCTCCAACTCTATATCCTCATCATCGTCAAAACCAGGGATGAAACCGAATCCCAGCGGTGGGACGGGTGCCTCGGACATGTCCGTATCGGAGTCGGTGTCGGTGGGGTATCGCTGTAACCCCAGTGCGTGGAGAGTAGAGGAAGCTACCGACTCAAAAGAATCTGGAACAGACGAATCAGAATAAACCTCCATATCAGGAATCTCAACCAAAGGAATGGCGACATCATCAGCAATCGGGGCCCCACCCTCATGGTCGTCCTCAGGGGGACCCTCAAAAAGATAAATGTCGTCATCGGACACAACATCGAGTGGCAAATCCTCTACGGGAAATGCAGCAAGGGGAATGGGAGCAGGGTTCAGGGCAAGGGGTAGATCCCCATCTAGAATGCCATCAGCGTGCTGAACGTCGTCACCAAAATCTAGCAGCGCGAAAGGCTGAAAATCGTCGTCGTCCGTACTGTCCGTATCAGATGTGTAGACCTCCGGGTCTGAGTGCATCGGGTCATCCGAATCTACTGCCACGGGGTCAGAAACTCCACTCGACGAAGACATAGCGTCTGTAATAACACAATGACAAAGTGTGCACATACATCAATAATAGTCAAATAAGCATATAAGTTACAACAATGTATGCAAGTAATCGTCCTAGTCTTCCCCAGACTATCCTCCCTGGTTTCTAAGACCAACTCCCTGGTCTCTAAGACCAACCTCCCAGCCTCTAAGACTAAATCCCTGGTCTCTAAGACCAACCTCCCAGTCTCTAAGACTAAATCCCTGGTCTCTAAGACCAACCTCCCAGTCTCTAAGACTGAAACTCCCCAGCCTCGAAGGCTGAAACATAATTTTTGAACGATGTATTTGTGCCTTTTGTTTGTAAAATGTCCGTGCCCCGGATTTGGACTTTTAGTGTATACAATGTAAGAGCCCTAGTGATCATAGTCTAGACTCGAGAATGAATCCTAGTTCGCTATGATCGAGGCTCTGATACCAAGCTGTCACACCCTGGCTTTTGCGGAAGCGTGGGTTTATTTGGTGTGACTTCTTAATACCATAGCAACAATCATAACAATGCTATATGATAAAAACACAAGTTGTTCATCCATTAATATAGTTTAGAAAATGCCACAACATAATTGTCTTGAAACAACTACCCAAATTAAGTTACAACCATGACTTGCTTAAAAATGAGTTCACAATGGACTCAGCAAAAGACCTTAAATAAAACGAGGTTTGGAGACATGTGACCCGTCCAGGCAAGGGTTACACCTCCCAAACCCTACACCCCTGGATGACATCTTTTATTTAATACGCAGCTTAACATGCATCACCCGCCAGATCCGATCAATTCCCTGAAATACATGTAGTTTGAAAAATCAACAAAAGTAGAGCGAGTTCATGTGTATGTCTATGTGTATAAACCGTTAAAGTACGTCCATATGTATAAATGTCCCTGGTATGTAGCAATTAAGGAAAAAGAGATCACCAATGGGTTGCAAGGCCACTAGTATGTGTGAAGTGATGCAGGAAAACTCAAACCTAGCAAATTTGTACCCGGCCTCGGCTGTAAGACACAGTCACCACTATGGGTCACCCTGACCTCATGGGTGTGGGCTCGCTACACCCAAATAGATCTATCACTCATGTCCCTCGGTCCTGTGACGAGGATTAATGGCTTTAAGTGTTGTACCCACCACTCACATGATCTAAGTAGTAACCCTCCTAAAGCTAACCATACCATCTATATAAAAATGTCAGTATAATTGTAACATGTATTTCACCCCCGAAGTTATAAAACTGAAAACAGTTAAGAGAAAAGGGGACATAAACTCACAGTACTGCGTCTCCTGTATCGTAACGTTAAATCAAACTTGATCAGCTAGCCGACGACCTACAACGTACTAATGTCTATTAGACGATCGGGTCGTGCCCTGCCTTTGTATTTATGTTTGAGTTACGATACTTTGATATTATTCCAAGTTATAACTTATTGTTAAAATAATGATTATTTTAACTTACATTATATTTTTAGGTCTTGAAATAATAGTTAGGAAACTATTTCGTATTCATACTTCTCATGTATCTTATGTGTGTATTTCTTCCAAAGGATGGGGGTATATATACATGTATTTTGTGATTTAAAGTATTGACATTATATATTTTTAAGTCCCACTCTAGAAAATATATAATAATTTATTTATCAAAAATAATATGTCCCAAAATATATATTTTCCCAAAAATAATATATTTTCATTCTTTGTATCCAACTAATGTTTACCCCAAAATATATTCGTAAACGTATTTTCCGGATTTATAAATGTGATGGTATTTTGCTAAGTTACATTATTTTGTCCTAAATAATATAACTAGTTCCCAAATGAACAAATAATCACACAAGCATTTTAGTATGAAATATATATTCTAAATATATATTTATCCGCTTTTATTTTCGAAAACCCACCTCCGACACTTTGAAGTTTTGTAACAATACACATGACGAACTTTACTTTGGAAGACAATGTTTAAAACATATTTGCAAACACTTGTTAGAAAATAATTTTCTAAGTCTTGGGATTTTTAGAAAATTTCGCCAGAGTTTCCCCTAAAAACTGAGGTGTCCATGCTAATAAGCATATCATTTTCTTTTCAAATTCAATCAACAATCATCAATAATTTTCTTTTAAACAACTTTACATTACCGAGAGTAAAAACTATATGTGTTACAACCTGATCATGAACTTGATACTTTCTGAAAGCGCGTAGTAACTTAGTGAAACTTTTAGTGAACTTAGTTACCTTCCGAAGTGTCGTTATTTCTTTAAAAACCATTCTCTTACAAAAGTTTAGTGTTTACAACTTGTAAACAATTTTTACAAAAATAAAACTCTTGAACTCTTCTTGTAAATAAAAGCTTTTAACACTTATTTTATTTACAAAAATATGTAAGAGTATGTAAAAGTCATAATCCTTTAGAAATCGGTTCTTGAACTTGGTTTATTTAGAAAACCTCTTGTAAAACTTAGATCTACATGATCATCAAGTTATTTTGTTTTCTAATATTTTAAGAAAAAATATTTTTATACAAGTTCGTGATTAAACTAGAAGGTGGTTACTTATGTAACATATAACCACTTTCTAATCTTGTTAAATCATACTTATAAATTTTATTTAACAAGACTTATATGGTGATTAACATCACACAACCAAGAATCATCATACAATCAACAACATATTCATAACAATATCATAACAACAACATTTCATCTTTATGTAAACTTTTATGTTCAAGTTTCTTGTTTAATCCATTTAGTGTTCTTGTTCTTTAGTGTAAGTATCATACTACAATTTTTAGCCACGAAACAAGATGAACAAGAGTTTTAGCAAGGAACTTACTACTAGCACAATGGCTAGGGTAGAATCTAGTGAAGAAGATGATGAGAAATGATGATGAAAAAGCAAGAACAAAGCCCTTTTGAAGCTCCACAAGTTGCAACTTCCTTGTATCACCTTCTAAGCTTAAATGGAACTCAAGAATGGATGAATGCGGTGGTGAAATGGTGGTGATGGTGGCGGTTGGGTGTGAGCCGAGAGGAGGGAGAGAGAGAGTGAGTGAGAGAGTGTTGATTATGTGAAGAATGATGGAGGATCATGAGCCATGCTTATATAAGATGGTTCATATATTTTGATGATCTCTACAAGCAACAATCTATTAAACAATTGGGATATAATCTAATCAAGATATGAGGCATGGTGTAAATTTTGGGTGGGGTCCATTGGGATCGAATTTGGTTTAGGGGAGGGGGGGTTGGATGTAAAATTTGCAACTAAATGGTAATCATAAGTTAGTTTCCAAGTAACTTGATTATATATGTTAGCTATTTGATTTTTAGTGGGTGTTAGGGTGTACGGGGATCACGACTAGCCAAAAATAATAAAACAATGTATTTGACAAAAATTTGGTGTTCCGAGTAATGTCCGGTTATCCAGTTAGATACTGTTTCGCTAAAGTGTTAAATTAGTCCGTAAAGTGTCTTTTATATATACTTTTGCAATGCTTTTAATTCCCGGCACTTAGGAAAGCATACAGGACCATTCTGCCATATTTTTGCACTTTACTAGTATGTTACAATGCTGAATTTTATTAATAAATGCAGAATTCTGCGCTTAAAGTGTGTTTCAGGCACTTCCCGGCACTATAACTATTACCTAGTTACGCAGTTTTATGGTCCTCACTTCTCTACACTTCATACTAGTGTAGTACCTTGTCCCTGGCTCATACTGGCCTTAATAACATTCTCTGTCTATGTGCTGGCATTGTCAGCATGTTTCTGAATCATCCGTTCAGTGTGCTAACTGTGCTTTGTGCATCAAGTATGTCACTAAAGTTTGTGTGTAATAAATGGAGTGACTGTATGAAATATGATTCATATATATGTATGATACAAAAATCATAAAGCAGTCTAAGTTGTCAGTTGTAATAAAGCACAGTCATTAAGCACATAATTAAAATTAATTAATTGTACGGATACCTGTAATTGTGAGGGTTGTCACAGAACATAGTTCATCGCCTTTTTGACAAGAAGTTTATAAAATAAAACTATCGTTGTCATTAATACACCTTTGCTTATAAGCATACATCTCTAATGGGTGTTTTGGTGCATACATCATATCGATGTTTATTAGCCATGATTCACATTGATCATATAGGCTATGATAGTGACTTGGAAAGATCCAAGTATATTTGGAAGCTTGTGTGGTCTCTCAAGCCACACAGCCAGGAATGTTAACATATTTTCATATGTTAACAGGGAATTATTTTCTTAAAAAGGTTGTACCATCATAGCCATTAATATTTTGGCTAGGTTATACCTTTAAGAATTTATTTGGCAGGTCAATTTAAAATTGAAATGATATAGCACGATGATGTAATAAAATACATATTAAAATCCAAAAAGAAATTTCATTAAACCATTAAACTATTACAAAGATGCCCTAAACGGGTCTTGAAATAAACATACTGCCCACGCAGGGGCTACAGAAACAAAAATAAGTCCACGCAGGGACTAAGAACAGAAAATAAAATGTCCTCCTAGGGACTTGATTGAAAGTAAAATACAAAATAAAGTAAAAAACTTTCTGCTTCTTTTTTTCCTTTAATGAGACTCGCAAGGCCCTTGAGAAAGCTGTTATGCTTCTTATTGGTTTCATCTGTTTTCGCTTAACCCTGTCCAACCTCTACAGAATTTCTTGAGTTTGCTCCTGTTGGGGAGGAGGAGGTTGCTGATAAGGTGGGTATTGATACCCTTGCACTGGATATCCAGTTGGGTAAACTGGAGGGTAAGATAAAGGATAAAGTGCATTATACTGTGTTGCCGTAAGATATGGATCTTGGGCTCCATAACTCGTAGAAGTTGGATATTCATATGGGTTATACCCAGGCGAACCTGGGTAAGTCGGTATCGGGTTATCAAAACCCACTGGCGGTGGCGGTGGTGCATAAGAAACCGGCGTAGGATCGTCTTCCGGCACCGCATGCGAGGGTCCACCCATTTGTGAGTCCTCGGGAATAGGAGGGTATAAGCTTGAACCTTGAGGGGAACTGAACCGTGGTCCCCCTCGCATGGATATCCGTACATTCCTCCTTCGCCTCGGCGGCTCAGGAGGTGGTTGAGGTGGTTCCTCAACGGGTAGGGGCGGTGGAGTAACTGCTTGAAGATAAGGCTCATCCAAAGGAGGTTAAGCAGGAGAGTTATGATATGAAGGGGTGAATTCCCATTCATACTTGGCCCACCTTTCGGCAAACGAGTTGGGCCCTTGGTATGGCGATCCTTGGTATGGAGAACCGCTAGAGATGCTGATAGGGTGACCCAGTGTTCCGGTTTGCAGCTCTGGATCAGGATCGTCATCCATCTCCATGTCGTGGGGAAAGTGATCCTCGGGTCCTAATGGATTGTAACCTATCAAATCGTTGACATAGTCATTGGGGTTGAACTGGGCTGGAGAATAAGTGGAATCTGAGTGATGGAAAGAATGGGAGTGTAAAGAATGGTAAGATTGGTGCGAATGGTGAGAGTGGTGTGAAACTTGTGAATGATGGGAATGCTGGGGCACGTCTGGAATAGGCGGCCCAAATGATGGATGAAACGAGGGTAATGAACTCAACGAGACCGAGTGTCTCGCAGGTTCAAATGAATGACCCCAATGGTTACGGGAATCCGAGCTAGAAAATGACGCAGACGGGGTGCGCCTATGAGAAGGTCCTGCATGGCCTGATGGTCCTCCTCTCATTGGACCCTTTCCCTTGCCTCGTACACGTGGCGGCATTGTCGATGATTAAACCTGTCAAAACAAGTAAAATAAAATATAAACAACAAAAGGAAAGTTAAGAATAAATCCTAGGCCATTTGCCTAGACTCGAAAGTCTAAGGAATGTGCTTATTGTGTCATTGAGATTAAAAACAAAAGATTAGTGTTTAATTCGCTCAATGTTGGCTCTGATACTAACCAGTCACACCCCGATATTTCCACATATTTCCGGTGGGCCCAGCGGGGAGTATCGTGCCGTAATTGATATCATCATTGTCAATACACACAATATAATAGCACAGCGGAAGGCTTGGTGAATAAACTATTACAAACCATAACGTATGAGTGTCCGAATGAAAGAATATACATACTCGGTTGTAATAAGATCCACAGGAGGATCATAAAATAAAAATACAAGAAACTGAAATAACAGACTACAGGTATCTAGGGATTTGCAAGATCCTCTTATATGACACCTAGTAGCTCCAGCCTATTTACGAGAAGTACATGTCAATCAGTCTTTAGAAAATACGTCAGTTTACACTGGTAAATACAATTAACTGACTCATTTGAAAACATTTATGAAAATTGATTTAAGTGCACAAGGCACAAATCATTTATAACTTGGGACAATTATTTAAAGATAATCTTGTATACAGATTTACATGTTTGTCATACAATTGGGGCTGGTTTGGAAGCCGGTCATGATTAACCGACTCACCACTTATAGAACCCACAAAGGAGTTATCCCCAACATGTGGGTTTATATTTTAGCATTTGCATCTGTCAGGTGTATGCCTACACCCCGTGCGTAGGTCGTGGCCATTTTCAAATGAAATGAGCCGAGGATATCCAGGACACGGTCGTATTAACCCCAATGTTTATGTTATCAAACAAGACAGATTAAAACGGGTTATGTAAATTTATTAATCACAATCCGATTAAATGATTTCATACCCGACCAAGTAGTATTTTTATAATACCATATCCTAAGCCCATATAAGGGAAAATAAGTTAAAAGTATTTACCTGAGCTAAATGCGAGAAGTAACTCAGCCGTATATTCCTAAGCTTTATGGTAATACTTTCTACTGAAGCTACTCAATCTGTATTGAAGGTTTAATAACCTATTAGGATGCTAACGGGTCTTTAGTTAAGTCAAAGACTTAGACCGCCTAGCTAGAAAGAAACTTTACGATTCTAAACGCTAGATTAAGCGGAGACTGGAATAGAATGTGGTTTAGACCCGAAAAGTTTGGATACTTATATAATATGGGTAAACTAAACACATTCAGGAATTTGAAGATTTAATGATAAGGTTAAACCCGTTTCGGCTATTTTATGTAAACTAGTCACATAAACGGATCCGAACGCATAAATGCGTAACGGGTAACCAAATAAATTATATACAGATCTCAATTGTTATTATGCTTAAATTATGTTAATACATCAGTAGAATGTTAACATATATGCCCAAAAAGTATTTAAAACCATTTTAAGTCCCGTAAGGGCATTTTGGTTATTTTAATGATTATAAAAGAGATTTTATAACAAACTGAGGTTCTGGTCTTTGGTAATCAGTAAAAATATTTATTTCATCCCATTACATCAGTAAGATATTACATATATGTGAGGTTTACCATTTACGACCAAACTATGCCTCGAAAGGGCATTTTGGTCATTTCACATATACTTTTAAGGACATTTTTGGAAGTTTGAGTTTATGACTTATACTTACTATAATCATCATCATCATCATCATCATCATCATCATCATACTCAGTATATCCCACCAATAGCAAAAGCTAAGGTAGGGTCTGAGGAGGGTGGGATGTAGACAGCCTTACCTCTACCCCGTAGGAATAGAGAGGCTGCTTCCAATGAGACCCCCGGCTCGATTGTGGTTTTGCATCAAGCCTTGGACATAAGGCACATAACACTCAGCAATTGAGACAAATGCCAATTGGTGCATGTACCCCCTTGTCTTTTGGCTATCAACGCCACCACATGATGCATGATTAACCATCCCCTCTTTTAACGTTATTTTCACGAAATTAGTAAAATAACGTTAAAATTAGTGCACTTTTGCTTTTGCCCCCCGAGCGCCCACACATATATACATTATATGTGCATACCGCAAGCGGGGCCATTATACTTACTATAATAATATTGAAATTTGTTTACAAATTTAGTAGGTAACAAGTCTTAGGTGTTAAATATGATTTTAAACCATACTATGCACCTAATTAGGGTAAAACTCGCTAATTGACGATAATTAAGATGTTTATGTAAATCTGAGATTTTGATCAGTTTTAAATGCTCAAAATAATTTATTTAATGTTTGAATCAGTAGGAAAAATTTTGGCATTCAAATCATTTGTAAATCTCATTTTTATGCATGAAAAGGGTATTATCGTCATTTACCGAATTACACAAGAACTCTATGATATAATCAGATTATAATCTGGTCAAAAATTCCAAAAATCCCTAAAAATAATATCTTAACAGTAGGTAATGAGTTTTGGGTCAAAATCCAAGTTTAAACATGTCTTATACAAGATATCGCAATTTATTTCATAAAAAGCTTCAATTTACGATATCAAGCATATCTTCTATTTGAGACTAAGAACTGATGTCAAATTTTTGGGACAAGCTTATATATCAGTAGGTAAGGTTTTTGTCCACTCACATTTCTAAAAATCTCATTTATATGTCAAAAGGGCATTTACGGCATTTATAAGCATAATAGCAAACAAGAGCATATAATTTAAACTACTAAGGACCAAGCAATATAACTTCTGTCACACCCCCAATTTCCACATGCGGAGTACCACCGGTTGGAGGCGTGACTGACCAGGATCCAGCCACCAATCATACTGAGCATTGATTAATAGTAAAAGCATTCACCAACTACAATAGTTAGTAAACACCATATTCTGAAGTTCTAAAAGTTAAGTTCAAATAACAGTTTAAACAAACAGCGGAAGCATAAACCCAACAGTTTTCAAAACAAGGTTCGTAGTTTAAAGATTATTTAAAACCCAACACACGGGTTAAGACGACCACTACATATCCCCAAGCTGCAAGCTCCTGATTCACTGGTTACCTGCAAAGCATGCAGTAGGGTGTCAACAAAAATGTTGGCGAGTTCACGAGATGTCTAGTTTTAGCTTTTCAAAAGAAAATGTAGGTTGTTTAGGTAAAGCATTTATAATCACGTCATGGGGAGCTACCCCATATGAAAGCTACTAAACTTGAATTACCGAAACTGTTGACGAGAAGATTTGGTGCCCCAGGTCAATGTCTATCGTCATTGACCAAGATGCAAGGTCTATTAGTTCACGCCCGATCTCCCCCGGTCACGGTGTGAGGTTGTCAAACCTAATAGCGCTATCAACTAATAACCCGTTCGCCCCCGGCGATTAATCGGTACTATAAGCAGGGACTTTACATGATAGAGATTCGTTTAGTGTTGCTAGTTGTGATTTATAAATAATACCCAAACGTATCTCCCCCGGATGAAGTAGTACAAGAGTACCATTTGCATATTCCCCCGGAAATTATCAGTTTGAAAACATTCTTTAGTTTGTTTGTGTCCCTCCCTGCGACGCATGCTTTTAGTGTGTGAACTCACCTTGGGTTGCTCGGCAGTTTAGTTTACTCGGTTAAGTATGCTGGTCACCACGTCCTAAATGGTTACCAGTATAGGTCAGGTTTGGGTATAAGTAATCACATATACGGTACACGTATCTAACACATAGTCCACAAAACATACAAGGGTATTGGGCCTTAACACTTGATCAGTCAATCAGTAACATTGTTGGTGCACTAAATGTCTGCTGATTACGTCATTATCAAGTCTTGTGTCTAGGATTGTTTGAATGATTACACATTAGGTTTTAAGTTAGGGTTTTTATGTTGAATACACATGATTTCGCTTGAAAGGATATGTGGATGCTTGAAGCGAAATCAACATAACAGATTTCGCTTCAGACAACCTCAAGCGAAATCATGCTGCTCTATATATAGGTGTGTTGGTCATTTGAAAAGAGAGAGTTGTCATTGTACGTGTGACGAAGTGCTGACGGATTTGTATCAGAAAACCTTGTACAAGCACTCATATTAACCAGAAAAGAAAGATTAAAAGGATTAGAGCTGTTATGACTTAGTTTACTTTGATTCCGCCTCTGTAAACTGAGATGAATTGCCTTGACTGACGTTTAAGGGTCATAGAACGGTCCAACAAGTGGTATCAGAGCTCAGGACGAGGAGTTCATACCATAGCAGCGGATTATCTTCTTTCTACTCATTTCTTTTTACATTTTTCAGATCTGAACTATTTCCAACGGTCAAAATGGTCTAATTTTCGAGTATAACGTGTAAAACGAAGTTTTAACAAAGCCTACAAAGTTTCGGACTAAAATTCAGATTAAAACATGATAAAAAAGACCTAAAACAGGGTTTCGCTTGAAAGAGTTCGTAGGATAAGATAGATTTCGCTTGAAAATCAGACATATTTCACTTGGTTTTTGGACTATTTCGCTTGAGTAGTTCAAGCGAAATTAAGTTGTTAAGGATTTCGCTTGAATAGTAGACTTGTTGTTTCTGATTTCGCTTGAGATCATTTGAAGCGAAATAGTTCATCTAGTTTTCGCTTGAAAGTGTTAAATCTGATCTGTTGTGATTTCGCTTGAAGCTTCTGATTAGCTGAAGCGAAATAGTAGTTTTCGCTTGAAAAGTGATTGGATCAGATTTAGCTTGAACAGTTTTATTAAACTGATTTCGCTTGAAGTTGCTGAATTTTCAAAAACTTAAAATTTTTCTAATAGTTTGGTGATTTTGCAGGAACATTCACGATGGATGATCTTTTCATGAACCCATTTAGCAATATGTACGCGTTTGCAGGAAATTCCGGAAACGATGATACTTCATCAAGTAATGTGGATGATAACTCGCGAAAAGAGAAGAAAAAGGAAGCTTGGGAATCAGAAAGTGCTTTCGGAACGTTCAATAAACCTCCAAAACTTATGGCTATTGAGGAGTACAGTCGATGGTCCAGAAAGTTTGAAGACTGGATGATGGCATTCGCGTTTCCAAGCTGGAAAAGTCTAAAAAATGGTTATGATCAAGGAAACAAGAATGGGGAAGTTTTAACAGGATCTGATGAGATTGAATCATTCGTAGCCGAACAAAAGTGTGTGGCATTGTTATTTCAGTCTGTTCGGGAGGATATCATTTCATTGATCGATTATTCAAACGCTAAAGACCTCTGGGCAAAGTTAGAAAAGAAATGTTTAGGAAGTACTGATATAGTGAAAAACAAAAAGAAACTTCTTAGGAAAGAATTTGATATGTTTAGTTGTCTTAAGAATGAGTCAGTGTGTAAAATGATTGAAAGGTTCGGTCATCTGAAGCTGGAATTAGCAAGACATGATATCAGATATTCTGATGATGAGCAAGTAGACAAGTTGTTCGATTCGTTGCCAGACGAGATGGAGTGGAGATATTATGCTCTCATGCTTAAGAACACTATTCCTTCAGCATTGCTGAAACCAGATTTGGTGATTGAGAAACTTGAAAGTCATGAGCTAGAGTTGAAGAAGACGTATAAAGTTAATCATTCATCTTATCAGCAAAATTTGGATCTATACTATCCAAAGAGCATGATGCCGAAAGCTAATTCTCCAAAAACTGCTTTTTCTGCTGAAAATGTGTCGACAGCCGGCAAAGAAAGTCAAAGTGATCAAAGCAGTGGAAGTCACAGTGGTTTTCACAGTGGATCTTCATTTTCTGGAAATGCTGATGCAAAGAATCGTTTTCAATGCAATATTGCAATAGACTTGAAGAATGCTCAAAATTTTGACGAAGAGTCGGCAAAGCAGCAAATGATCTTTCTAGCATCGGTGTTGGAATCGTATGAAGGATTGGTAGCTGGGAAGATTGGCAATACAAATCTGACGAAAGAAGATTACGATCAGATTGATCCAGAGGAAATGGAACTGATCGATATTCGTTGGGCTATGGCAAGTGCTGTTCGTCGTGCACAAAGATTCATGGAAATCACTGGCAGAAAAACAATTGGTGGTGCTTCTACTAAGCTAGGATTCAATAAATCGAAGGTGACTTGCTTCAAGTGTAAGCAGAAGGGTCATTTCAAGAGAGAATGCCGAAACGCTTATGCTGATGAATCAGAGAACCCTTTCAGAGATGATTACTACAAGAAGGCGATTTATCACCAGAATAAATCCGAGCCACCGAGATTGAAGCAGGTTGAAGACAACAGAGAGAAATCTAGAGCTCTTGCAGTGATTTATGATGATGAAGGATATGATTGGAGTCAAGAGGTTCTACCTGAAGAAGATGCAGTTGGTTACGCATTCATGGCGAAAAATGAACCTATTCCATGGAAAGATGAGAGAACTGAAGAGCAGAAGTATAAATACAGAAAGATGATTTCAGAAAACAAAATTACTAGACTTTCTAGAATTTATTTGGACGCAAAAAGAGCCAAAAGATGGGATCCAGACAGAGAGTGTTATCTTGATGAGTATGGAAATATTGCAGTTGATCACAAAACTCTTGATATAGAAGTCTTAATCAAGGAAATGAAAGAAAATGATGAGTATTGGCAACACAAATGGTGGGGAACTCCAACTTCGAAAATGATTGAAGAGGAGAAAGAAAGAAAGGAGAAAGAAGAAATCGAAGGAAAAGAATCCAAGAAGATTGATACTGGAGTAATTGATACTACGCAAGAGTTGACTGCAAAGAATCTGGGAAAGATGGCTGACAAAGTGCTAGCTGCCAAAGCACTTGAGGTAGACTCTAACTCCGTGTCTGAGTCAAAAAGCCAGGTCAGTTCAGATATGTCAACAAATGCGTCAGGTAAAAAGATCGAAGGAAATGCTGATTGCAAAAATTGCAACAAAGAGTGCAAATTTTGTAGCACAGTCACGTATCTCAACATTAAGAAAGTTGAAGATCTGACATCAAAAGTCAGAAATGTTGAGAATCAGATTCTTGATCGTGACAAAACGGTTAGAGCTTCAACTGAACGGATAAAAGAATTAACTAAACAGATGGAAAATGATAAAATTGATCATGAGAAAATTAAAAAGGAAAATGAAAAGTTGATTCTTGAAAACCGTCAGATTTCTGAAAAATTTGAAAAACTCAAAAGCACATTGAAAGATTGTGATGATCGTAATGGTAAAACTTTTAAAGAAAATGAACATCTAAGAGCTGTTTTGAGATTAAAAGAAGAATCGATTAATGAACAACTGAATCAAATTGCTAAATTGAAACTTAAAGTTCAAGAAGCTGAAATTGAGAATGAACGAATCCAGTTGAAGCTTAACAGCTATAAATCGGCAAGCTTTGTTTTGCAGCATATTGTTCCCAAACCTATTGGGAAAGACAAAGCAGGTGAAGATGTGTATTGTGATGGAACTGGGGTGGGTTTTCATCAAGTTCCACCACCTGTTCTTGATAATTACACGAAAAAGCAATCTGGGTTGGTTGAAATTGAGGAAGAAAGTGAAGTTAAACTTCCTGAAAACATTGATGTCACGTTTACATCTTCCAATGACGAGGGTGTCCAAAGTGATGTGGTGAAAAGTGTGATAGACAAAGTGCTTAAACCGGATTGTGACACTTCTGAGGAGGATGGGGGTTTCTTGGACAAATACATTCAGAAATCAAAGTCCAAAAACAACTTAAGTGATGAACCGGGTCTTGTGATGTACAAGATGGCTGGATCTGATAAGTTGTATTCGGATTCTGAGTTTCCCATTGAGAATGTTAACATGAACAAGCTGACAAATGTTTTCAAGTTAGTTGAAGTTGAATTGACAGAGGTGAACAGTTTGAGTCAAACAAAAAGGCAAATGAATTTTGAGAAAGATAAAGCTTATTACAAAAAGTCTATTGTTCCACCACGTTTTTATAATAACAATCGAAACAATTGGTCGGGTGGTTATCGGGATGGTAAGAGTTATCAGAAAAAGAGTTTTCAAAACAAGAGGTTTGCTGAAAAGAAGATGTTTGTAAACAGTTCAAGTTCACTTGCTGATGAAGGGAAAAAGATTTTTTCAAAATCGAATGAAGAGTTCTTTGAGAAAAGAGTTTCACAGTATCAGTCTGAAGGCACGAGTCGAGTAGTTGATACTCGTATTTGTTTTAGATGTAACAAAGTTGGCCATATTGCAAGAAATTGCACCAACTCCAAGCCTAAGACTGAAAATGTGAAGTTTCAACAGAAGAAAGTTGATGTGAAGGGTAAAGCACCAATCATTGTTGAGAAAAAGAATGTGAAAAATGACAACATTAAATTGAAAAATGAATCCGTTAAGAAAGTGGTAACTACAAATGACAAATTTTACAAGAGGGTTGCTTTATCTCAACAAGTTTGGAAACCAAAAACTGAAATGAAAATCTCAACTTCTGAAGTGAAAAAGGCTGACGAATCAATTTTGGTTGATTATGATGCAAGTT